>JALGPY010000004.1:65451717-75451717 GCA_023055425.1 Linanthus parryae | reverse complement strand
GAAAGGAGGTCCTTGAGAAACTTGGCATATTTCGGCATTTGTGAAATGGCCTCCGCAAAAGGTATATTAATGTGCAGTTTCTTGAAGATATCCACAAACTTCTTGAAATACTTGGCATCTTCTTGACTCTTCAATCTCTGCGGGTATGGCACTCGCACACTTTATTCCTCCCTTGGCTTCTGTTTCTCATCCGACTTCCTCACCGTGTCCTTTGATTGGGGAATCACGGTAGGCACGGGAATCTCTTCATCTAAGGCTTTTTCAGTGGCCTTAGTCGCCTCAGCTCGCGCATGGGTAGGATATGGGGGATCCTGGGTAGTGGTCCCACTGCGAGTAGTGATAGCCTTCAATTGCTCAGTTGGAGTAATAGTGTTAGACGGGAGTATACCTGGCAGAAGTCGAGGATTCTGATTAGCTATTTGGCCAATTTGTGTCTCATGATTCTTTAACGAGGCTTCCATTGCAACAATTTTACTCTCAATCTTGTCGTTGCTAGCTAACAGTTTCCTCAACATCGCATTTGTATCCTGTTCTTCTGAGGGTGGGGCTGAAGCCTGTTGTTGTGGAGCCTGTCTCTGAGCTTGGTATGGAACATTTGGCCTATGACCTGGCGCATATAAACCACTATTCGGATTGGCATAGCTAAAGTTGGGGTGATTGCGATTGTTAGGATGATAAGTGTTTGGCCATTGCTGCTGTCTTTGTTGACCCATGTAATTCACGTCTTCAATGCCATCCCCATATCCCTGATTTGCATCTGCTACCATCTCTCCCACTGACTTCACCTGTGCCGATGGATTCAAATGACTGAAAGCCGATGTCATAACTGCCATCTGATGTTCAAATTTCTGTTCCACCATAGACTCAATCTGACTAACCAATGCTCCATCTGATTTCGTGCTTCTACGAGTTTCAGACCTCGTGGATTCACGTTTTGCTACATTATCTAGCAAATCACGAAATCTCTGTAGTCCCATCCCCATAAAATTGCCTTGAGCCATCATGTATAGTTCACTAGCAGTCTCCCTGTCCAAAGCATTATAAAAATAGTGAAGAAGTTTATACCATGGCTCCCCATGAGTAGGGCATCTGCGAAGGAGCTGGTTGAACTTTCTCCACGTGTCACCCAGAGAATCATCTTCCTGCTGTTTAAATGTGGTTATGTCAGCCATCCGTTGAGCAACCTTAGATGGTGGAAGATACTTCCTGAGAAACTCTCTGCTACAATCTGCCCATGTAACTATGCTGCCTGCTGGAAGTTCCATAAGCCATGTCTTTGCCTTTCCCGATAAAGAGAAGGGGAAAAGCATGAGCTTTATAGTCTCGATTGGCACTCTCTGGTCATACATGGTAGAAGTAATCTGCTCGAAGTTGAGCAAGTGCTGATGTGGATCATCACTCGGGGCTCCCGTGAATAGGCACTCATCCCTAACCATATTGATCAACGGTTGGCGAATCTCGAAATGCGCGACATTAATCTGCGACCTGACAATGGTAGGCTGATATCCATCCGGTGTAGTTCTGAAGTAGTCCACCAAAGGACGGTCATCCTCCTCAGCATTGTTGACTTGCTCTACCACATTCCGGCCGTTATTGTTCCGATTATTACCCCCATTGTTCCCATTGCCACCGTTGTTTCCACCATTAACTCCTCCATTGTTCCCATTAACTATTTCTGCACCAGGGAGTTGTTGTGGATTCTGGGGATTCATGCGATCAATCATGGCTTGCATCGCAGCCATTTGAGCCCTAAGCTCCTCAGTTTCCCTTGCTCGATTTGCTGCATCCTCCACAACTGCAGCTCTAGCTGCTTCCGCATCTTCGAGGCCTTTGCGGAACCTCTCAAACTCAGCTCTAGTTTGCTCGTCCATTTGAACTGAATTTGCTTTCCTCTTGTCTCTATTCTGTGCCCGCAATAAGGATTCCGGGTCTTCAAGTGTTGGATGCAAAGGCTCGTCTCTAGAACGTGACATGCACAAAATGAATCAGACCTGAAACGCGAATCACACACACAAAACAGGTGAGTAACAAATATAAACTGAAAAGTAAATCCCTAAAGAGAAAACTAATAGCTAATTCAACCGAAGTCCCCGGCAACGGCGCCAAAAACTTGACACGCTCCAACTGCAAGTGCACAGTTGTCGGTGTAGTAATAATCGGAAAAGTCCGGTTTGTCGAACCCAAGGGACTTCGTGTAAACTAACCATTAAGTTTATTCTTTATGTGGGCAAAGCGCAGTTGTTTTGTGGTTCCTAATTCTACTAAAAATTAAACTAACAATTATCCCCAAATAATTCAAAGAATTATTTCAAGATTAAATAGCACGAGTTGATTTTGATGTTTATCAAGTTTGATTAAATTCAGGATATCTCTACGGATCACTAGGAATGTCACACTACGTTGGGTTTATGTTTTACTAACACGATGAGTTCTTATTCTAGTTAAACGAGCAATTGTATATTGAAGATGTCTCAACCAATAACTATGCCTAAACTATCGTAACTGATTCCTCTAGCTTACTCAAGTTCAAACACGCATTACGATACTAATTTCTACTCTTGTTCTTAGCTAACTAGCAAGATTCCTCAACCCTAGATACGGCTAGTGTGTATTTCAATTTTCCGGGCAACGAACGTAGATTCCTCTATCGTTCAATACCTAGCACAATCCTATTAACACGTCTATCAATAGAAAAGATAAATTAGAAACATAAAATACACATAACTAAAGAAGAAATCATCAATTAAGCTCAAAAGCATGAGAGTAAATCCATAAACCACAAGTTGTAGTGATCAAACCCTAGTTTCCTACGAGATATCCCGAAATAAGGGTTTAGCTACTCATAATCATGTTCATAATACAAAGTTTCATGATCAAGTATCAAAATCTAGAGAAGAAAAGAAGACGAGAAGCCAAACGGATGATCCAAGCTCTCGACCTAGCTCCCAAGCACTCCAAGCACGACTTCCAAGGTGTGTTCTGATGTTGAATGTCGTTCCCCAATGTTTCCTAAGTCTTTTGTGGCTTCAAACTCCCAAAACTATGCCAAAATAGCGAAAACAGCCCAAAATTTCAGTTCTGGCCGCAGAGGTAATCGTACGATTACCTTGATGTAATCGTACGATTACTTGCCTCATAGGTAATCGTACGTTTACATCTAAGTAATCGTACGATTACTTCTGGATGAAGGCAATCGTACGATTACCTTGAGGTAAACGTACGATTACTTCTGGTCTTCCACCATTCAATCTTCAACTTCTTGCTCTTTTTCCTTTCGTCTTCACTTCCCGAGCATCCCTTTGAGCCTCCAACCTTTCCGAAGTTCACTTTTGCTCCAATGTCACGTCCCGAGCTCCCGGTTCCTGAAAACCACAACACGAGAAACATAACGGAAGATCAAACGTGATAAAATATAGCCAAAATCAATGCAAAAAGTGCCCGGACTCATCATTAACGTGCAAAGACTCAACATGCTCAACTTTAGCAAGAAATGATCCAAAATCTATCAAAACGCATCGAAATACACGCAAAACGGTAAGGAAACATATAAGAATATAACTCCAAATATGGAGTTATCACTGCTATCGTTAGAGATAGGCTTAGGTGATCACTTAAGATCGCAGAGCATTGATTGCTATCCTTAGAGATAGGCTTAGATGATCACTTAAGATCGCATTTGCATTGATTGCCATGGCAGCGAAGAAACCATTGTTAACAGTAATGACAAACTGAATAGAGCAACATAAACAGCTAGAAATGTGAACTTCTCATTTGGGAGAATTCTTTTATTACAACGCTCTCATATGGGAGAGATGAGATTACAATCCTCTCATATGGGAGAGGAGATTGCGTAAATCGTAGCCACATGAGACATTAAACAACGTTATCATAGAACGTATGAAATGAGAGAAGTCAGGGATAGTACTTCTTGATCCAGCGCATGTTGACTGAACTCGTAGTTGAGGTTGTGCCGTGCAACCTTCGTATGGTGCAGTAGCCACTATCGAAGACTTCTGTGACTTCGAAGGGTCCTTCCCAATTAGCTGCGAACTTTGGATGAGTTGCTTCTCGCATACAGTGGTCAGATGCGCGCAAGAATAAGTCTCCGACTGCGAAATCTCTTCGCTGGACTGTCTTATTGTAGGCGCGAGCGATTCTTTCCTGGTACCGCTTGTTGGTCCTTTTGGCTTGTTCTCGCTTTTCTTCCAGCAGGACTAAGTCATGATCGCGTTGATTTTCGTAGAGTGCATGGAAGGCCAGTCTTGCCGAATTGACTCTAACCTCCGCAGGTACTACAGCTTCGGCCCCATAGCATAGTAGAAATGGCGAGGCCCCTGTGGGTGTCCTTGGAGAAGTTCGGTAGGCCCACAGAGCTATGCTTAGGGAGTCGGCCCACTTCTTGTGGTCATCTGCGACCATCTTGCTCAGAATTCTCAACAGCGTCTTGTTAGTCGCTTCGGCTTGTCCGTTTCCCTTTGGGTAATAAGGGGTAGAACATATCTGCCTGATATTGTACTCCGCTAATTTCGCAGCTACCTGGCGATTAACAAAAGGAGTACCGTTATCTGAAAGAATGGTGTTTGGGATTCCGAACCTGCATACGATGCTTTCCTGGATAAAGTTGACCACAGCCAGCGCATTTGCCGTCTTTAATGGTATTGCTTCCACCCACTTGGTGAACAGCTCGGTTGCGGTGAGAATGAAATGGTTCCCGTGCGACGTCGGTCGGATGGGACCGATGAAGTCCAGAGCCCATGTGTGAAATGGCCATGGCGTCCCTAGTGCATGTAGATCCACAGCGGGAGCGTGCACTAGGTTCCGTTTGAATTGACATTCCTGGCAGCGTCGTACTTTGGCGCGGCAATCGACCTCCATCGTGGGCCAGAAATACCCGATTGAGAGGAGCTGCCTGCATAATTTCGCACCTCCTTGGTGTTCCACCTGATGAGAAAGGTCCATGACTTCTTGTGCTTCTCTGTCGTCTAGACATCGCAGCAAGTTGCCCTCGTGACCTCTTCGCCAAAGTAGGTTTTCCTGTACCACATATCGAGACGCTTTCCTTTTCAATTTTTCGGCTTCCTTTCTCGATTTGGGCACGGTGCCCTGGGTGAGGAAATCGAACAGTGGCTTCCTCCAGTCCGTGTCGTCATCGGTTAGGGCGACGAGTAGAGAATCTTTGATTAGTGCGCAACTTTCGCACTTCGCTTGTATCAGGGCTGCAGCTGTTGACATGTCTGGCCAATGAATGCCATATCTCTGAGCCTTTCTGTAGATTGACACCTCGCTTTCTCCGCAAGCGTGTTGGTGAATCTTTTCTAACAGCTGTTGTCCCTCTTGCTCGGAGACACATCGCATGAGTATTCCCCCAGGACCCTTGTAGTAAAGGGTGTTGTCGTGGATGCAGTACCCTTTTGTGAGAGCCCAACTTTCGTTGCTGGTGCCCTTCGCAATAGCTTGCAAGATTGGTTTTCGCCAGTCTGCGTCATCCATGTGTTCGTCGTCGCACGCATCTTCTGTCAATGCCGACGATGTTCGCACTTCGATGGAAATCCTTGCGGGGCACTTGTCTATGCTGACCTTAGACCCCAAGGTTTCTAAGGCGTCTGCGTGCCTGTTGTCTGCTCGGGGCTTGTGCTCGTACTTCACATCGCAGAATTGCTGCATCAGCTTCTGTACTAGGGTGCGATAAGACAGGAGGTTGATCTCCTTCAAACCATATTCGCCCGAGGCTTGCTTAACAATCAGCTTGGAATCTCCCATGACTGTTAGGTTGCTCACTTCTAAGGCTTTCGCCGCACGGAGCCCCACAATGAGAGCCTCGTATTCCGCTTCGTTGTTTGTGACTGCAAAGTTGAGCTTTGCGGACATCTGTATGACTTCCCCCATCTGGCTTTGTCAAGACTATCCCAATGCCTCCGCCTTTCCGGGTTGAAGAACCGTCGAAGTGGAGAGTCCAATAGGGCACGTCGATTGCGTAGATTTCAGGGCCTTCGAGCTCTTCTTCGATCACGGGTTCGTGGCTGTCGTCGGGGAACTGTGCCAACAGATCCGCTACCGCCTGCGACTTGATCGCTCGCGGTCGCACGCATGTGATATCGTATTGGGAAATGGTCATGTACCATTTCGCCAGTCTTCCTCCCGGAGTAGTGTGAGTTAGCAAGTATCTTATGGGGTCGCTCTTGGTGACCACTACTACTTTGTGTGATGCAAAATAGTGTTTCAACTTCTCTATCACAAAGAATAAGGCAAGGCAATGACGTTCGATGTCTGTGTACCTTGATTCGGCAGGTTGCACGATGCGAGAGATGTAGTAGATAGGCCTCTCCTGGCCTTCATACTCCTGAGCCAAGAGCGCTCCTATAGATCTCCTCGTAGATGTCAGATATAGCAGAAGCGGTGATCCCAGTTGAGGTGCGATCATTATCTTTGAGGACGTGAGTAAATCCTTCAGCTTTCCGAATGCAGCTTCGTGCTCCGGAGCCCAATTGTACGCGGCGTCCTTCTTGAGAAGAGTGCTGAAACAGCATGTGATTTCGGCAATTGCTGGGATGAATCTCCGCAGATAGGATAGCTTTCCTAAAAATGTCTTTAATGCACTCTGATCATGGGGTGGCGTCATGCCAGTGATAGCTGATACTTTCGCGGGGTCGGGCTCGATCCCTTGACGATGAACCACGCATCCCAAGAATTTCCCTGATGTCACCCCGAACGCGCATTTCATGGGATTCATCTTCAGTTGAAAGCGCCTGCATCTATTGAACACCTTTCGCAGATCTGCGAGGTGGTCTGCTTCGTGCTTGGATTTAACCACCAGGTCGTCCACATAGAATTCCACTTCTTTGTGCATCATGTCGTGGAATAGAGCCATCATGGCCCGCTGATAGGTCGCGCCCGCGTTCTTAAGACCGAACGGCATCACTGTGTAGTTGAATACTCCTACAGGAGTAATGAACGCTGTTTTCCGCGCATCTTCGGGATCCATCTTGATTTGGTTGTATCCGCTGAAGCCGTCCATGAAACTGAACATGCGATGACCCGCTGTTGAATCGATAAGCAAATCGATGTTGGGGAGTGGGAAATCGTCCTTAGGGCAGAAGCGATTGAGGTCTCGGAAGTCCACGCAGATGCGGAGCTTTCCGTTCTTCTTCACCACTGGCACGATGTTGGCCAGCCATGTGGGATGATGATTCGGCTCTATGAACTTGGCATCTAGGAGTTTGACGATCTCCTGCTTGATCTTCACGTTAAGCTCCGGCCTGAAGCTTCTCGTGCTCTGCTTGACCGGTTTAGACCCAGGGATGATGTCTAAACGGTGCATGGTGATGCTTGTATCCAGACCTGGCATCTCATCATACTCCCATGCGAACACATCCTTGTATTCAGTTAGGAGCTGTAACAGCCCTTGTTCTTCTTCGCTTGTGAGATCTGCGCTCAGGAAGACTGGCCTTTTCTTTTCCTCGTTCGGGCTGAGGAACACTTCCTTTAGCTCTTGCTTTTGCGGTCTTGGCCTGTCTTCCATGCATTCAGGCGCTTCTTTGAGTTTCTAGTCTGGAGTGCCCTGTGTTGGCTCTTCCGTCAGCGCAATTTGCTCGATTTGATTGATTTGCCCAGGGATATCCCCATGCCCGCGTGAGGACATCCCCGCGCACCTTCATATGCGGTAGCATTTCTTACCATTGGCGTAGAAGCTCTCTATCTCCTTGCCCTCGGGGTCATGCTTTGCGATCCTCTTCAGAGTATACACGTTCTTTCGATGATATGCGATGCGCGACACCTCTTCGCGTGTAGGCGGCTTTTCCTTGGCATCTTCCCTTGTCACCATTACTCCTGCAGGCGACTGGTCCTTGATGTCCTCCCAGAGAGGCAAAGGAGTAGGGTTGAATGGCCCGGGTGTTTGCTCATCTGCCATCTCAGTGAACCACACCGCCTCGCTGAGATGTGCTTCGTCCAAGTTGAACGGGTTTGTCGAAGCCGGTATCTCGACTATTCTGTCGTTCCAAATAGCTTTCATGACCTGGTGAGCCGTCGAAGGGACTGCGTCAAAGCGATGAATCCAGGCTCGTCCTATAATCATGTGGTACGTGGTGTTCGCATCTATGACATAGAACTTTGCCGAGCACTTGATTTTGCCAATCTGAACGCCCAGGCGGATCCATCCGATTGTCATTCTAGAGTCGCTTCCGAATCCCACCAGCGGAGATGGACGTCTGACTACCTTGTGCTCGGGGATCCCTGCTAGCCTTAGTGTGTGGAGCAGAACGACGTTGACCGCTGCTCCTCCATCGACGAACGCTCGTTTGAATTCGATGCCATTGATGATGGCGGTCACGTACAGAGGTCTCTGGTGGCTCGCATCCGTTTTCTTGTCGCTGGCAGAAAAGGTCATAATCTTTTCCGTGGAGCGGGATGCCCTGATGACTTTCCCATTAGAGACTACAAGGTCCTCCTCGTAGTCCTCTGCTATCCTCAAAATCGCTTTCGTCATATCAGTCCGGCACTTCTCGGAGAAATTCATCTCGTCGAAGAATTTATTGAAGCCATGCGACCCTTTCATGCGGTCGGCACGTTCATCATCTGTGTCCATGCTATAGTCTTCGTCTTCATGGACCTCGGCGACGATGGGCAGGCCATCCTCTGCGACTTCTTCCAAGTTGACGATCGAGATCATGGCGACCTCTTTGCCCTTCGAGCCCTGCTCCGCATGCGCGGGGAGCGGGTTGTTGCGCACATCCTTCCAGTGATCGCTGACAATGAGCTCGCCATTCTTCACCTTCTGATCGAATGCGAACCTGAGTTTCTTGCACTCGGCCGTGGGATGCATGACCTTGCCGTGGTACTCGCACCACTTAGGGTCCCTCACCATCTCCTTTGAGGGCGTTTTCTCGAGCGGTGGCAGGACGCCGTCCTTGCGCCACTGTCTGCAGAGGTCACTTGCTTCCTCTACCGAGCATGGCAGAGGCGGTACATCGAAGTTCGCAACCTTCGCTTGTTTCTAGGGCGAAACTGTATTGACCTCAGCTTCGCGTCCCCGCTTGTAGCTAAACCTCCCGATCTTGTAAGTAGTGCCGCTCGCAGGTCGCTCTGGAGCGCTCTTCTTTTTCTGTCTCTCGACTATAGGCTCGATATTCTTCGTGCATTCGATTAGCTTTGAAAACGTGGGTGTTTGCAAATTGATGAGCATACCTTTGTATTCATCTCGCATGCACTGCAGGCATATCTCTACGAGCCGGCTTTCGGGCATTGGATCTTTGCACTCCAAGGATTTCGCCCTGAATTTCTTGATGAAAGTGATTTCGTCCTCTTCGCGCTTCTGGTACATCCGCGAGAGATGGATCATCGTCACCTTTTCTTCCATCTGGAAGAACTTGGTGTAGAACTTCTGGACCATATCGTCCCAAGTCTTCACGGATCCGGCCTCCAATGTTCGGTACCATTTGTATGCTACGTTCCCAAGAGATTTTGGGAACTCTCGCATCAGCAGTTTGGGATCAGCTCCATACGGACCCATGACATCAATGAAACGCATGACATGCTCATGAGCGTTTCCGTTGACATCTTCGAACTTATCCCATTTAGGAGCCTTGTACCCCGCCGGGTTAGGCATGAGATAGATTTCCCGTGGAATGGGTGGATCGTTGTCTAGCTTTGGGATAATGGTATCCGCGAATGACTGATGAGCCAGAATAGTGTCCACGCTCTTCTGCAAAGACGTCATGCATTCTGGAATGCTCCCCTCGGTGGCTGACGGAGGGGTTTCCGCAGGCGGTGGTGACACATACGCCGCCGGAGGATTGGGAGCATACTGACTACCCGCATTTCCCCATATCATCGTTGGGGGAGGTAAAGGGTACTGCAGAGTCGGGTTGGACGCCAAAGCCGAGGGCTGAGGAGCGTGAGCGGCAGGAGGCGGCATCTGTGCCGTTGACCCCTGAACCGAAGGCAGCTGCGTAGCCGACGGTGGAGTCTGCAGATGAGGGTTGGGAGGTGTGGCTGACACTCCCAATCCTGGAGCGGTAGGGGTTCCTCCTCCCTGAGGGATAGCGGTGGCTGGTGGAGGATTCGGCGCAAGGGTGCCCAGAACGGCCAAGATTTGTTCTAGTTGCGCAGATTGAGACTTGAGAGCTTTCGCCTGACTTTGGACAGTGGCGTCCAAAGACTCTAAAGTCGGTGCTTCGCCGGGAGTCGTCGGAGTACGGCGGGTCTCGTCTCCCGAGGGAGTTTCGGTGGAAGGCGATCGGTTGCTGACATCATCCTCCTGAGACATGGTTGCTTTTGCTGGTAAGTTCACGTCGGGTTCACCAAAATGTGCACAAGAGATTCCGGCGGGGAGACCTCCGTGTGCACCGTGTGTAGTGGATCAAGGATCGCACAGGAAGAGTGAGGTTGTGTGTAGGGAGAGAGTAAGGCAGTAGCAATGTCTGAGAGAGAGACAGAGGTTTGGCAGAGCTTCCGCGTATGGCAGTGTGTTCTCCTTTGTATGGAAAGGTTGACGATCTATATATACTGGATAACATGACCGTTGTAGTGTGGTTAATGCGCCCATTAATGGCGGCTTAATTAGCTTAACCATAACGGCACGTCCGTCCGAGTATATAGGGACCGTTAGAGCACGTGGTGCGCGAATACCGGAACCGTTACGAGGTTGACCGGGTTTGACCGGATTGACCGGGTTTATGGAGCTCGTGCCATAAATCTCTCAAAACAGTTACTAAAGGTCGCGTGCGGGCTTGGCTCGCACGCGACAGGGCTTACTCTAGCCTCCAAACCACAAGTCCCTACAAGTCTCGTGCAGTGGTATGCGAGGGCTCTGTCTCGCAGCCCCCACATGGATCAGCTCGGCTGGTGATCCAGTGTGTGTGGAGCACAATATGGTGTGCTGGATGGCTGCCACGTGGCCAAGATCTGTCATGTCAGAAAGCAGTATCTACAACTGTACATGAAGCATGGGTGAGAAAATAATGCTAGCTCCTTTTGAAGCTATGATCCCCCATTTCACGCCTTTCGCTTTTCGTAGCGAATATATTCCCCCATTCTCTTCCTCTGTAATTATTGAGAACACAGCTGTATTACTATTTGTTGCACCCTATCTGTATATAGGGCACTGGTGATGTAGTGTGGGTTTGTGTATAGTGTGAATGAGTGTTTTTCTAGAGCTCCAAATTTAATAACTACCTGAATTGAGTTTTCTTTTTTTTCTGCAATTATATATACAAATTGAATCAGTGCGAATACTTGTTATTGTAATTATTTTAATGACAAAAAGAATTTTTAAAATTATTCGTAGATGAGAAAAACGACCAATTTCATATGCACATAAAACAACGAAATACAGAACACCAACACAATGAGAAGTGCGATACATAAAAGACCAACAATAAGTAAAAACATAACATTAGACACAATCACATGAGGTTCTACTCGTCTGCAATGTCGTTCGGAGTGGCGAATTCATCAGAAGCCGGCGGGTAATGTGGAACACCATCAAAGTAGGGAAGATCAAAGAGATCACACAAGATGTATTCATTCCACTCAATGATCAAGTGACGCCTCTCCAACACATTAAGATGCGTTAGCTCTTCATGAGTACTGCAGGTGATGGTGGTTTCTCACAGGGAAGAGCTTCCAACAGACCTCCTCTATTTTGTGGAGACAACTTTGCTCACTGAAAAGCCCTGATGAAGATGTTCATCATTGATCATAACATAGAACTTTGGACCATTATTCAGAATGGACCTCACACCTTCTTTACAGAGAAAGATGGAATCAGAACTCTCAAATCAGAAGACTCACTCTCCTCCTCTGAGTTACAACAATATTCTAAGAATTACAAAGCTATTAACATCTTATATTGTGCTTTGAGTACAGATGAATTCAACAGGATTTCAGCCCGCAAGACTGCCAAAGAAATCAGGGACAAGCTTGTGGTAACATTTGAAGGAACTAATCAAGTGAAGCAAATCAAGATCAACATCTATCTCAGACAATATGAGCTACTCAAGATGAATACAGATGAGCCAATCAGAGTGATGTTCAAGAGGTTCATAGACATTGTCAACAACCTTGATTCTTTGGGAAAACATATTTACAACGAAGAAAATGTGAGGAAGATACTGAGAGTCTTCCAAAGGCCAATGGGAACCAATGACAACAACCATTGAAGAAGCTCAAGATCTCTCATCACTACAACTTGATGACCTACAAGGGAAGCTCATGACACATGAAATATCCATGAATGAAGCTTATGAGGAGCTACCTGAAGGCGTCAAGAACTTAGCACTCAAGGCCAAAGAGAATGAGAAAATTCAAAGCCTTGAAACTGAAGATGATGAAGAAGATCCTTTTGCATTAATCTCCAAAGCCTTAACCAGAATTCTCAAAATGAAGAAAAACTTTGGAAACAAAGAATTCAGCAGAGAAAGAAACAGATCATCCAATAGCAAGGACTACAAAGGTAAGTCAAAGTTATGAACTGCTTTGAGTGTGGTGATGCATGACATTTGATAAGAGACTGTCCACACAAGAAAAGCAAGAACTTCCAAAAGAAAGACCATGACAGGAGAAAGAAAGCTATGATAGCCTCATGGAGTGATTCAGATAGCTCAAGTGAATCTGAATCTGAAAAAGAACATGCCAACCTATGCTTCATGGCCAAGCATGATGAAAGTTATGAGAAGAACATTGAGGTAATGGTAAACTGTCTAATTTCAAAAACAAAAATATGCTCTTTCAGATTACCTCAGAACAATGCTTTTAAATGAAGAAGATTATCTGAAAGAGATCAGACTTTTGAAAGAAAAAGTTCACGAGCAAGCAAAAGAGAATTTACAACTAGTTTGCCTAAATCAAAATCTTAAAATCTCTCAGAAGAAAATTGACAGTGATTTCAAGGCCTTGAAAACCAATTTCAAAGCCTTGAAAACACAAGTCAAGGAGGTAGTCACTGAAAACTCTTTGATGAGTAACAACCTTGTTGATCTTAAACATCAAGTTGATGAAATGGATAAACAAAAGACTACTCTTGCCGAGAAACTTCAAGAATCTGAATTAGTCAAAGTCAAGCTTGCAGGCTCAGAACACAAGTTAAACTTGATTCTTGGAGGAAGTTCAAAGTCTGTTCATAAAGCTGGTATTGGATACAATTCAAATTTTCCAAGAAACAACAATACCAGATTTGTGAAAGCTGGAAGCAGAACTTCTCCTAAGTGTCATTTTTGCAACAAGGTTGGTCATATGAAGATGACTTGTCCTTTCAGAAGGAGAGACCCTTACATAATGAGTAACACTTTTCCATTTCAACTCATAGGAAAAGTTAGACAGATTTGGGTTCCTAAAGGGGCCAGACCACCTAACATGGTTGATCCTGAGTATGAGTCCAAATTCCACACTTGGTCTAACAGCTGGGTAATGCAGTGATTGGTGTTTGCAGGTTGTCACCAAAGAACATAAGTGGTTTATGGACAGTGGTTGCTCAAGACACATGAGTGGAAAGAGATCTCTATTCTCAAAATTGAAAGAGCAAGCTGAAGGTTCAATTACTCTTGGTGACAAAGGAAAATGCAACATTCTTCGTATTGGTAAAGTTGGTTAAATTCTATTTATGACGTGTATCTAGTTGATGGTTTGAAATTTAACTTGCTTAGTGTATCTCAGCTTTGTGATAATGGCAATAAGGTTATCTTTGATAAAGAGAAATGTGTGGTGCAAAATGAGAAATCATGAGATTGCATCCTCACAGCCTCTAGATCAAACAATGTTTATACTCTTCAGACTAACAAAGTTGCAGGTAAAAGCTTAAAGTGCCTGAAGGCCTTGAAAGAGGATTCAAGGGTTTGGCACAGAAAGCTTGGTCACATTAGCTTGCATACCTTGAACAAATTAATCTCCAAGGATCTGGTAAGAGGATTTCCATCTATCAAGTTCAAAGAAGATGATATATGCAAAGCTTGTGCTCAGGGTAAGCAGACCAGAAGCTCATTCAAACCAAAGAAGTTTGTAAGTACCTCTAGACCTATTGAACTACTTCACAGGATTTATATGGTCCTATGAGGACACCAACTCCAAAAGGTAAGAAGTATATGCTATTCATTTTAGATGATTACTCTAGATATACTTGGGTTATGTTTTTGAAAGAAAAATCTGAAGCCGTCTCTGAATTTTCAAAGCTTTGCAGAGAACTTCAAAACTTGAAAAACCTACCAATTGCTTCAATTAGAAGTGATCATGGTATGATCAATTAGAATTTGATTTGTTCTGTGCTAAGCATGGCATCTCTCACAATTTTTCTGCTCCTAGAACTCCTCAACAGAATGGAGTTGTTGAAAGAAAGAACAAGAATCTTGAAGACATGTCAAGGACAATGCTTCTAGAAAATAAGTTGCCAAAACATTATTGGGCAGAAGTTGTGAATACAACAAATTGTATTCTAAACAGGTGCTTGATCAGACCTATCTTGAAGAAAACTCCCTATGAACTCTTCAAAGGGAGAAAGCCAAACATCTCATACTTCAGACCCTTTGGTTGCACATGCTATGTCCACAAAAATGGTAAGGACAACTTGGGTAAGTCTGATGCAAGAAGTGATGAAGGTATATTTATTGGTTATTCCCTTACTAGCAAAGCTTATAGTGTTTATAATAAAATAACCAAACTGGTTGAAGAAAGTATTCATGTTATCTTTGATGAAAGCTATGATGATTCTTTGAGTGAAAGTTTTGCAAATCTGATTCTGAACAAGCATGAATCAGAAGAAGAGAATGAGAACTCTCTTCGGTTCAAGAAAGGCTCAGAAGATAACATAATAAAATTTGAAGACCTTGAAAAAGATGTTCAAGGCCTTGAAAACAAGCCTCAAAGCCTTGAAAAAGAGGATCAGAAGGATACAAGTGACAAAGCCACTACTTCAAGACCAAAAAAGATCTATGGAGAACCTGAACTTTGGTCTCCAATAAAGAGATTCAAATATCTCTCATCTCATCCAGTTGATAATATCATTTCTGATCCAACCACTGGTACACAAACTAGATCACATTTGAAGAACTTATGTGCTTTTATTGCTTTTATCTCTCTTGTAGAACCTAAAACTGTGAAGGAAGCACTACAAGAAGAAGACTGGATCATTCATATGCAAAATGAACTCAATGAGTTTAAAAGGAATAAGGTTTGGAACCTGGTTTCTCCACCTATAAATCAGTCTGTCATTGGTACCAGATGGGTGTTCAGAAATAAGTTGGATGAGAATGGAAAAGTGATCCGAAATAAAGCAAGGTTAGTTGCTCAAGGTTACAATCAAGAAGAAGGTATTGATTATGAGGAGACTTCTGCTCCAGTTTCCAAGTTAGAAGCAATTAGAATTGTGTTTGCATTTGCATCTTTCAAAAACCTGAAACTTTTTCAAATGGATGTGAAATGTGCTTTTCTGAATGGATACTTTCAAGAAGAAGTTTATGTTGCACAACCTCCTGATTTTGAAAGTGATAAGGTTCCAGATCATGTTTATAGACAAAGCTCTTTATGGATTGAAACAAGATCCAAGAGCTTGGTATGAAAGATTGTCAGATTTCTGCTTGGAAATAATTTCAAAAGAGGATTGGTAGACAAGACCCTTTTCATAAAGACTCATGAGAAAGATCTACTTGTAGTTCAGATTTATGTTGATGATATTCTGTTTAGAGCTACTAATGATCGTCTATGCAAAGAATTCTCAAGTCTTATGAGCAGGGAATTTGAAATAAGCATGATGGGAGAGTTGAACTTCTTCCATGGACTTCAAATACATCAATTGAAGAAGGGCATCTTTCTGCATCAAAGCAAGTATACTAGAGACTTGCTGAACAAGTACAACATGTCTCAATCCAAAGATATCAAGAATCCAATGAGTTCTACACTGTCTTTGGATAAACATGAATCTGGTAAGAGTGTCAATGTCAAAGAGTATAGAGGTATGATTGGATCATTACTATACCTTACTGCTAGTAGACCAGATATCATGTTCAGTGTATGTATGTGTGCAAGATTTCAAGCTGATCCAAAGGAATCACACTTAACTGTTGTGAAGAGAATATTCAGATATCTCAATGGTACCAAAGACTTAGGGCTTTGGTGTCCAAGACATTCTTGTTGGGTTTTGACGCAGGTAACGCAGCGGAATAACAAAAATTAATCCTACTCAAAGCCCACCACGGATCGTCAGGAGGAGATATCATAACATGATAAGGGACATAGTATTGTGTACCTTTTGATTTGAGAGATCACACGAAGAATGATGTCCTCGTCTCTACGGTTTATCCACGTTTAGAGGTGAGATCAAGATTCTTCTTTGAACAAGTGCGAGCTTGAACCGGAGGAAGAGGGAAGAAGGAATCAAGCAACGAGGTTACAAGAGGAGGATTCGGCCTCCTCTTTGGCGGCGACGGGAAGGGGGCGGACGGCCTAGGCCGGTCGGTCTAGGCTTGTCTTGCTCTCTATTTTGTTATCTCCCACTCTCTTGTGTTATGTATCAATAACATTCACTTAGTGGGAAGGAAATTAGAGCCTACTGTATAGTCCAACAACTTCTTGTTGTTTCCATAAAGGTCCTTCCTAGTTCTCCAGCTCTTTATATACTCCAACAACTTCTTGTTGTTTCCATAAAGGTCCTTCCTAGTTCTCCATGAACTTGGATTAGTCCCTTCCTTGCAAATTAGTCCTACTAAGTTTGCAAGGTGTTGCACAATGATCCTTCTTATTAATTAATCATATTAATTAATTCCAAATCTAGCTCTACTCTATTTGACGTGTGACCCCATAGGTTTCTACTTAGTTGGTAGTAACTTACTACTAACATGGAGCGGTGTCTAGCAACACATCCATGGCACCCAACTAATATAAATAGTCAGTGATCCCGACAAACCTCTTGTGCTCAATATCTCATATTGCACTATCCCTTTGTCTCCATATCCGGATTGGACACGAGACATAAATAGTCACACTCGTATATCCAATCCATAGTTCCTCGATCCTGGGTATATGCTTAAGCGAGTAGATAACATCAATATCTCCATATTGATTTATCTGAGTCTGGTCAGACATTCAATAAGCCTCATCCCTCGAGTGGCCGCGGATATTTACTCCCATTATGTGGGAAGGACAAATCCTATCTACATCACTACGATCTCTAAGCTTGCTTCCTATCATGCCCGATAGCTATCTTTATAATTACCCAGTTACAGTGTAAGGTTTGATAACATCAAAGCACAATATTCCACAACTAGAGTATCTAGTGACTTCAAGTCTAAGGATTTCAATTATATTAGCACTACGAGAAGCGATTGTGACTTTAACATAATCTAATGTATCCTTCTCGTCGTGGGTCAATCCAATATTCCACTACTCCTAATTCATACCCATGTGTTAGACTTTATACCTCCATATCAATCTACCCACATACTAGTCTATATTTGATTGTCCTATTAATCAATATAGTTGACTAGGGATATTTAAGATAAACAACACATTGTATCTAAGGACTTCATTATATTAAATATCACAATATATAATAAATGAATATTCTAGCCAAAAACAATGTTCATACTAAATATACGATTTCCTCTATGGCATCTATTCCAACAGTCTCCCACTTGCACTAGAGCCAATCTGGCGCATCTCGTATGCCTATAGATCTGGCGTGCCCTTCATGCTTTCGCTGCGCAATAGGTTTTGTGAGCAGATCTGAAAGATTGTCATTCGTTGGAATCTTGCACATCTTCACATCTCCTCGATCGATCATATCACGAATAAGATGGAATATCCTAAGTACATGCTTTGATTTCTGGTGTGATATTGGTTCCTTGGCTTGTGCGATCACCCCAGATTGTCACAGTACAAAATCTATGGGATCCACGACGCTAGGGACCACATCGAGCTCAGTGATAAATTTCTTTATCTAAACTGCCTCTTTTGCTGCTTCCGCAGCAGCAATGTACTCAGCTTCTGTTGTAGAATCAGTAACTGTCCCTTGCTTGGAACTCTTCCAGCTCACAGCTCCTCCATTTAGGCAAAACACGTATCCAGACTCTGATCTGTAGTCATCTTTGTCGGTTTGGAAGCTTGCATCAGTGTAACCCTTTACACTTAGCTCTTCCTTACCTACAAATATCAAGAACACATCCTTAGTTCTTCTTAAGTACTTTAGGATGTTCATGACAACAATCCAGTGACTCTCACTCGGATTGGACTGGTATCTGCTCACCATACTCAACGCGTATGATACGTCTGGTATAGTACACAACATGACGTACATGATTGATCATATGGCCGAAGCATAGGGTATCCTACTAATGCGGTCCTTTTCAATCTCATTGGGGGACAGTCATTCTTAGAAAGAGTGACTCCATGCGACATGGACAAGAATCCCTTCTTGGAATCTTGCATCTTAAACCTCTTCAACACCTTGTCTATATATGTACTTTGACTTAGGCCGAGCAACCTTATAGATCTATCTCTATAATCTTCATACCAAGTATATAGGCTGCGTTTCCTCAGTCCTTCATTGCAAAGCACTTTCCTATCCAATCTTTAACAGATTGCAAAGTAGGAATGTCGTTTCCAATGATTAGTATGTCATCCACATACAAGACCAGAAATACTACATAGATCCCACTAACCTTCTTGTAAACAAAAGGCTCATCTTCGTTCTTGATGAAGTCAAACTCTTTGACTGCGTCATCAAAACGTCGTTTACAGCTCCTAGAAGCTTACTTTAATCCATAAATGTATCTTTGCCGCTTACAGACCTTATTGGCATTCTCTGGATCCTCAAAACCCTCTGGCTGTGTCATGTACACATCCTCGAGGAGGTTCCCATAAAGTAATGTTGTTTTGACATCCATTTGCCAAATCTCATAGTCGTAGTATGCTGCAATAGCAAGTAGGATTCGAATGGATTTAATCTTGGCGACTGGTGAAAAGGTCTCATCATAGTCAATACCATGAATCTGTCTATACCCTTTGGCTACCAATCGCCCCTTATAAGCAACTACCTTGCCATCCATGTCAGTCTTCTTCTTGAAGACCCACTTGCACCCTATGGGCCGAGCCCCTTCGGGTGGTTCCACCAAAGTCCATACTTTGTTGGTGTACATGGAATCCATTTCGGATCTCATGGCTTCTAGCCACTTCTTAGAGTCTGGGTCTTTCATGGCTTGCCCGTAGTTTGCAGGCTCATCATCCATGAGTGGTACGTCATCGGGCTCAGTCACGAGAAGTCCATACCTCTCTAACTCATGACACACTCTTCCTGATCTACGGAGTTCCTGTGTTACCTGAACAGGTTCTTCCCCAACTATTTTTGATTCCTGTTCATGTTCCATCATCGGTTCAGTGATTTGTGGTTCTTGAATTTCTTCAAGTTCTACAGCCCTCCCACTTGCTTCTTTAGAGACAAACTCTCTTTCTAGAAACACGCCGATCCGAGCAAAAAACACTTTGTTCTCGGTGGGATTGTAGAAATAATATCCTTTAGTTTCCTTAGGATATCCCACAAATTACACTTATCCGCTTTGGGTCCGAGCTTGCCTGTTTGTAAACGTTTTACGTAGACATCGCAGCCCCAAATCCTCATAAACGATACTATGGGGCACTTCCCATTCCATATCTCATATGGCGTCTTCATGATTGATTTGGATGGAACGCGGTTAATGGTAAAAGTTGTCGTCATTAGAGCATGTCCCCAAAATGATATCGGAAGATCTGTTTGAGACATCATAGATCGCACCATATCTAATAGCGTGTGATGTGTGATTCCTCCTCTCGAACAAGCCATTCCATTGTGGCGTTCCGGGTGGAGTGAGATGGGATACTATCCCACACTCTCTAAGATACTCGTCAAACTCTTGGCTCAAGTATTCTCCTCCACGATCCGATCGTAGAGCCTTAATACTTTTACCAAGTTGCTTCTCTAATTCATTCTTGAATTCCTTGAACAATTCAAAGGATTCGGATTTGGCCTTTATAAGGTATACAAATCCATATCTACTGAAATCATCAGTAAATGTGATGAAGTAGGTGTAACCACCTCTGGCAGGCGTGGGGAATGGTCCACACACATCAGTATGTATGAGTGCCAATAACTCACTAGTCCTCTCACATTTCTTATTGAAAGGGGACCTTGTCATTTTTCTTAATAAACAAGATTCACATGTCTCATATGATTCCAAATCAAATGAGTCTAGAAGTCCATCCTTATGGAGTCTAGATATGCGTTTCTCATTTATATGGCCTAAACGACAGTGCCATAGATTTGTAGGATTTAAATCGTTAGTTTTAATCCTTTTAGTATTTATGTTATAGATTGGACTGTTTAGATCAAGGATGACCAATCCATTAGAAAAATGCGCACTACAATTATGCATACTATCAAAATAAATGGAGCAACACTTGTCCTTTATTGAAATAGAAAAACCCTTCTCCTCCAAACAAGAAATGGAAATAATGTTTCTGCTCATAGCAGGGACATAAAAGCAATTGTCTAATTCTAAAATAAGTCCAGAAGGCGAAGATAGCTCATAAACGCCTACATCTAATGCAGCAACTCTTGCTCCATTCCCGACGCGCATATATATCTCCCCTTTACTCAATCTTCTACTTCTTTTCAAAACCTGCATATTACGACAAATGTGAGAACCACATCCGGTATCTAATACCCTAGATGAAGAAATAGAAAGATTGACGTCTATAACATAAATACCTGGTGGTGGTGGAATCACTATTCCAAGATTCTTATCCTCCAGATATTTAGGGCAATCCCTCCTCCAGTGACCCGGATGGCTGCAGTAGTGACATTCACCTTTATCCACGCCTCCACTAGGCTTTTAGGGCTTCCTTGTATTTCGCAACTTTCTTGCGCTTTCCTTTGGAAGTAGAGGCAACTCCTTTGCCCTTCTTCTTATGCACCATCATTATGGACTTGCCCTTGCCTTTGTTAACTCTCTGTTCCGCTGTCTTTAACATGTTTAACAAGTCTGGCAGAGTCTTAGTGATCTCGTTCATATTATAGTTCATGATGAACTGATTATAACTGCCAGGAAACGATTGCAAGACAAGATCAGTAGCCAAATCTTGGCCAAGTGGGAATCCCAGTCTCTCAAGTTTCTCAATGCACCCGATCATTCGGAGTACGTGAGGTCCTACTGGATTCCCTTCTGCAAGACTACTCTTGAATAATGCTTTAGACACCTCATAGCGCTCATGCCTTGCCTGTTCCTGAAACAATTGTTTCAAGTGTATGATCATATCATAGGCTTCCATATTCTCATGCTGCTTCTGTAGCTCAGGAGTCATGGTGCAAAGCATGAGGCAAGTCACGTCATTAGAATCATCAATATGTTTCTGACGTGCCCTCACATCCGCTAGAAAAGACTCATCTTTTGGTGGGGCTGGAATTGGAGTGTCCAAGACGTACAGCTTCTTTTCTTGCTTAAGGACAATCCCTAAGTTTCTGTACCAGTCAAGGAAATTCGTTCCAGACAGTTTATTCTTCTCAAGGACAGAACGTAGGGATGAAGTCGATGCATTGTTGTTTGCCATTTGGAATTCTACAAAACGAGAAATGTGCAATTTTAGTATTTTGAACAATTTTAACTATATTCAACAATGGCAAGATCATCAAATATAGCTCCCACTATTTTTCTCGGATTAATAGCCCTCACCATTACTGCGGAAAATATCATTATATTTTCTAGTAGGTCCAAGATCCCTTTTTCACTTCTTCTTGAGCTTGCTTTGGCAAGTCATCCACGAATAGGTTATTTAGATAAGAACCATTCCAATTGCATTCCATGCAACTCTTGGTCCAATAAGGTGAATAACTCTTTATTCTTTATCCCATGGATAACGCCTAATTGTCATGCCTCTAGGCTCATCAATCCAATTGAATCTTGCATAGTTGCGTCCAACCTCTTGCTTCAACATACACACATTACTAGATTGTGTCGTCCGCAACGCACCATGGTAAATTAAAATCACCTTGCTTTGGCAATCCCGAATATTAATGAACCCTGATCATGAAGGGTGTTTTGGCAAGAGAAGGCAAAACACAATATTTAATTGAGGGATTTAATTTTCTTTAATTGTTTGGTTGATCAAATCAACATGGTCTACTTATTTGGATTGGGCAATCCACAATAAAATACCTACCTTGTTTATTATTATCTTGTTAACGTTTTGCTAGTATCGCCATACACACAAAAATTAAATAACAAGACATAAATAATAAACATCCACAAAATAAAATAAAAAAATGTGGCATGGATATGTCCCCTAGACTAATGATATTATCAAGCCAATGATAATATCCAATTGCCCTAGAGTGACAAGCTCATGTCCATGTGCTCCTCCATAGCCGCACGCCTAGGGGGTCTTCTTCTCCATCTCCGGTCTTCTTCTCCATGCTATTGGCTATCATCTAAATATTTTTAATTCTAGCCTAACATCTAGAATAAAGAAATAAAAAAGCATCACATGTCGAGGAGAAAAGACGACTCGCATGCCGTAAAACCTAATTAATTATTACATTAATTTGATCAGCTCGCAGGCCGTAAACCAAACAACAAAGCAATGAACATCCACAATCCTAGGCCATATCCATCCACCATGCAACAAAGCACATAATACAGGTAAACCAATTTTTAACGCGCTTGTTTAATTTTAATTATATTGGATAATTAGGGTTACAACGGTCCAAGGAGTCCAAGCCAACAAGGCCCGAACCCCTAGGAGGACCGCCGCCCGCCACACGGCCCGAACCAAGGCCGGCCGCCCCATGTGGTTTGCGGCCTTGCTTGGCGCGCAAGGAGGGGGGGGACGGCTAGGGTTTCGGCCCTAGGCTCCTTCCCTTCTTCCTTGTTGCCCAAGCAAGGTTGTTTCCTTGTGGATGTTTCCATAAATTTTGTTTCCATAATTGAAAACCCCCTTTCAACTATGTGCCCATGAACCCTAATTTTTCAAGAACCCAATTATTCACATGCTATGTGTTAAACTAACCAATTCTAACATCCAATGTTAAATTAGATCTTGTTTACATTGAATCAAATTCAATTTGCATCTACTATGCCAATTGTTTTCAGTTTTCGCGTAATAACAATAATACGGCGTATAAACTGAAATCGTAATACACAATAATCATGTTATGTTCTACGACCTGTGGCTCTGATACCACTGTTGGGTTTTGACGTAGGTAACGCAACGGAATAACAAAAAAATGATCCTACTCAACGCCCACCACGGATCGTCGGGAGGAGATATCATAACATGATAAGGGACATAGTATTGTGTACCTTTCGATTTGAGAGATCATACAAAGAATGATGTCTTCGTCTCTACGGTTGATCCACGTCTAGAGGTGAGATCAAGATTCTTCCTTCAACAAGTGCTAGCTTGAACCGGGGGAAGAGGGAAGAAGGAATCAAGCAACGAGGTGACAAGAGGAGGATTCGGCCTCCTATTTGGCGCCGACGAGAAGGGGCGGACGGCCTAGGCCAGTCGGCCTAGGCTTGTCTTGCTCTCTCTTTTGTTCTCTCCCACTCTCTTGTGTTATGTCTCAATAACATTCACTTAGTGGAAGGAAACTAGAGCCTTCTTTATATACTCCAACAACTCCTTGTTGTTTCCATGAAGGTCCTTCCTAGTTCTCCATGAACTTGGATCCTTCCTTGAAAATTAGTCCTACTAAATTTGCAAGGTGTTGCACAATGATCCTTCTTATTAATTAATCATATTAATTAATCCCAAATCTAGCTCTACTCTATTTAACGTGTGACCCCATATGTTTCTACTTAGTTGGTAGTAACTTATTACTAACATGGAGCGGTGTCTAGCAACACATCAATGCCACCCAACTAATAGAAATAGTCAGTGATCCCGACAAACCTCTTGTGCCCAATATCTCATATTGCACTATCCTTTGTCTCCATATCCTGATTGGACACGAGACATAAATAGTCACACTCGTATATCCAATCCATAGTTCCTCGATCCTGGGAATATGCTTACGCGAGCAGATAACATCAATATATCCATATTGATTTATCTGAGTCTGGCCAGACATTCAATAAGACTCATCCCTCGAGTGGCCGTATTTACTCCCATTATGTGGGAGGGACAAATCCTATCTACAACACTATGATCTCTAAGCTTACTTCTTATCATGCCCGATAGCTATCTTTATAATTACCCAGTTACGGTGTAACGTTTGATAACATCAAAGCACAATATTCCACAACTAGAGTATCTAGTGACTTCAATTCTAAGGATTGCAATTATATTAGCTCTACGAGAAGCGATTGTGACTTTAACATAATCTAATGTATCCTTCTCGTTGTGGGTCAATCCAGGATGCCATTACTCCTAATGCATACCCATGTGTTAGACTTGATATCTCCATATCAATCTACCCACCTACTAGTCTATATTTGATCGTCCTATTAATCAATATAGTGGACTAGGGATATTTAAGATAAACAACACATTGTGTCTAAGGACTTCATTATATTAAATATCACAATATATAATAAATGAATATTCTAGCCAAAAAAAATGTTCATACTAAATATACGATTGCCTTTAGGGCATCTATTACAATAATTCTAACTTCTCTTTGCATGGATTTTCAGATGCAGACTTTGCAGGTTACAAAGTTGATAGAAAGAGCACTTCTGGAACTTGCCAATTTATTGGATCATCTCTGATCAGTTGGCACTCCAAGAAACAGAACTCAGTTGCTCTATCAACAGCTGAAGCTGAGTATGTATCAGCTGGTGCATGTTGTTCACAACTGTTGTGGGTTTCTCAACAGTTGAGGGATCTTTGATTTGATTTCAGAAGTATTCCCATCAAATGTGACAACACTAGTTCAATATCTATCGCAAAGAACCATGTACAACTCTCAAGAACCAAGCGTATTGATGTTAGACAACATTTCATCAGAGTTCATGTTGAGAAAGGTGATATTGTTCTTGAACTTGTTTCTTCTAACATGCAACTTGCATATATCTTCACTAAACCATTGCCAGATGAAAGGTTTTCAGCTCTAAGACTGGAATTAGGCATGCTAAATAAAGATGCATTGGTTTAGGGGTAGCATCACGTAAGAAGGTAAGTCATGATGTGGTTTTCAAAGGTTTGAACTGATTTTCAAAACTTTGATCTTATTTGTTCCAGTGTTACTGCTTTTCAAGACCTTGAAAACCTTTTCAAAGCATTGAAAATGAGTCTGCTGAACTAGTTAGTCAACAATATTGGATATTTCAGTATTGGATGCTATCACTGTAGATATTTGCTCAATATTGCCCCTACCTTTTTCAAAATTATTTTTTTAGCCAAATATAGTATTTTAATATTTGATTTCCAACGGCCTAAAAGATTTGAAGTTTCTCTGATCATTACAGATCTTTTCAGATCATAGTGATATTCTAGTTTCCTTTTCAAACTCAAACACTTTTAGTATTTATCTTCTTATCCTCTCTATCTCTTCGTATCATTCCTACCTCTCTCTATTCTTCTCCCAAACCCTAATGAGAACGAGGAGAGCCTCAGACAGAATCAAGATGGCTGGAGGGTCAAAACCTAGCTCAGAGAAGAAGAGAAAGGCAGCAGTGGATGAAGTTCAAGATATTAGTGGAGACTCTATCTCTAGAACCCCTAGTGCAGAGGCTGTTGCAGATCTTCCTCCACCCAAAAAGAAAGTCAAGAAGGTTGCAACTCCCTCCTCAGAAAAGAAGAAGAAGAAGAAGAAGAAGAAGAAGAAGAAGAAAGAGAAAGTTGTTGTAGAGAAGCAATTTGAAACAGAGATTTCTAGCCCTAAGAAGTTGAAGAAAAAGAATAAGGCAACTGAATTCGAAATAGGGAAATGAAAGGTAACAGAAGAACAGCCAGAATATCATATGGACAAGGTCTTGCAGATCTACTCAAAGAATCCAACCCCTGATGAAACTTGGTTCATCTCAAACACTTCTAAAGGTCAGTGGTTAGATGGTTTTGCTTCCAGATCTATTGCTTTCTGTAGTATGATCATCATGCATATGGTGGAACACATGAATCTCAAGTGCATCTCTATGTTAAATAAGAGTTTTTTGTGGTTAATGCGGAACCCTAAAGAGTTAGCCTACCCAAGACTCACCAGACTCTTCTATCTGAACTTGAAACAAGTTAGGAGATCAACACACTTGGTAGTTCAATCTTGAGTTGCAGGAATTGCGATTGAATTGGATTACTCTGAATTCGACAATGTACTAGGCTGTCCCAAGAGGTATGACACAAGCAATCACCCACCTAAGACAGAAGTACCGAAACTAGCCAGAGAAGAGTTCTACCTACCAAACACTCCCACCTCATTCAAACAATTAACACACTATGTGTTAAATTTTGAAGTCAGATTCCTTCACACTATCTTGGTAAAGTGTATCTTTCCCAAAGAGCACTCTAAAGAGTTGGTGACTGAGAGAATCCTGCAAATCATGTTTCGATCATGCATGGTTATGAGATTGATCTTCCAAAATTAGTGATTGAACATATGCTCTTTAGCCATACCAATCAAAGGAAACATCCTCTGTCCTATGCAAATCTGCTCACATTGTTCTTTGAACATTTTGATATTCCAACTGGTGGAGAGGAATGAGTTACTTCTGGCATTGGAATGCTTAATGATAAAGCTTTTGAGAAAAATAGAGTGGTATATACTAAAGAAAAGACTTGGAAGTTGTACTCAGATTTGACTGAAGAAGAACTGGGTGCAAAGAAGTTTCTTAAGCCCAAGACCTTGACTCCCACTTCAAGTCAGACTTTTCAGCCTACAGACAATCAGAGACTTGATGGTTTGGATTTGGATTTGGAAGAGATCAAAGAAACTGCTTATGGACTTGAGACTGATATGGGGTAAGTTAAGTATATGGTGGAAAACATCTTCAGGAGCATGACTATGTTTGATGTTTCTGAGGATGAAGAAGGTACAAAGAAAGGTGGTTCTGACCAGAATTTGCCAAGTGAACATTCCAACCAGGAAGAGGCTGCTCTAGTCAAAGAGAAGGGAAAACAAGTGGTAAAACAAGCTACTCATGAAGGAGATGAAGTAAACAGTCCTGACTCAGATGATCTGCTGATTAATTTGAAGAAAAAGAAGAAATCTCCAAAGACTGCTACCAAGGACAAGACTGAAGAAGCGAATACTGCTGGTGAGAATGAAGAGGAGCAGGAAGAACATGATAAGATTGATGTTGACAGTGAGGAATAAAAGGGAGATCAAGATGGAGATGAAGACCCAACCCCTTAATCTTGCCTACTCTTTCTTCCCCATTCTCTCTTTTAAGTTTTTTAAGCTCTATTTTCAAAATTTTCCAGACACTTGATCCAACATTTTTCTCTAAACTTTTTGATGAAAGTCAAAAAGGGGATGAAATTCTAGGTTTTTTTGGTTTTTATTCTTAAGAATTATCTGCTGAACCTTTTTATTTTCTGTTGCTGAATTGAATAAGTTGGATCTTTTGGAACTATTATGTTATTTGAACTGTTTGCTAATCAATATTTTTTGCAGAGACTAAGAATCAAACAGGTATTGGTTTTGTCTTTCATCAAGGGGGAGACTGTAAGGTCATTGGTTGCACAAGGCCTTGAAATAGTTTCAAAGCCTTGAATCTGTTATCACAGGCTTGAAACTGGATTCAAACCCTTGAAACTGAATAACCTATATGCTTATTCTCAGGGGGAGTTTTCTGTGAACTCTCCTAATCTGATTTATCCTCTCTCATTTATATGTTTGATTTATTATTATTTGTTGATGAAATACAAATTATCTCAACATGTTTGATCATAAGAAGTCATCTGTTCTACTATACTTTTGCAGGAAATTCTATTTCCTAGTTTGCAAGGATAGTTTCCTAATCTGACTTGTGCAGGAAAGGAAACAGTTGGAGAAGATGATTATGTGATCAATCAAACCTCCATGACAACTTCTCAACTTGTTTAAATGCGATATCACAACAATATCTCTGAATAATGTGATCATCTAACCGTTGGAGAAGATGTCAAAGAGTCAAAGTTTGTTGCCTACAAAATAGGAGATTTGTTGCTGAAAATCTGGGAAGATTTGCATAGCCTTTTTGAAGTATAAATAGAGCTCATTTTTGAAGCAACAAGACATAACACTCAACGGGCAAAAAGACAGATACAACTCTGGATTGAGAAGCATCAAATAAGCACATCACTCTCACAATCCAACATACAGAATTTCAATGCACTCTTCACTGCAGTTTTCTATTCTAGTGTTCTTCTGCACTGTACTTTATTGGTAGATCATTTCTGTAATACTTCTACATTATTCTTAAGGATTCTTCAAAGTGAACAACAGATAATTCTTAGTTAATCGGTTAGCTAGAGCAGGTACTAGATAGGTTAGTGAGAACCACAAGCTGTAAACAGAGTAAGATAATTCTCTGTGCTTGAGATCTAGGGCTTAGCTTTTGATTAATAAGAATTGAGTTGAAAATCCTGCAGGGAGAAGATCCCTGAGGTAGAGATGTAGGTCCAAGTGGACTGAACTCTATAAATCCTTTGTCTCTTACATTTGCAGTTCAGTCATATTCATAGTTCTTACAGCACTCAAACTTCTCTGTTTATCAAGGGTTTGAAACTCTTTTCAAGGCATTGAAAAAGAGTTGTATGTTTTTCTGCAAACTGTATTTCATTTAAAAGGCTTGAATTTGTGTCCAAGGCCTTAAACTCCTTTGCACCATAACTAAAACTCTTTTTCTCCTCTAGCTTTGCAAAAAGTTGGCATACTCTATTCAACCCCCCCCCCCTTATAGAGTATTTGTGTTGTATATTCATCTGCATACTCCCCCTTTCAAAGTGAACACCAAACTGTACTGATTGGAATAAAAGTAGGGATAACACTCTAATTGGCTTTAAAAATTACTGCATCGAACCAGTGGAGATGCCAGATGACATGGGTAAGTAAAAGTTGTTCTTTCTTTCAGGCAGATATAGGGTTCAATATTTATAATTTTGTGTTGGGGTTTTATTTGGTTCCTTTAAACTCTAGTTGAAGAAAATTTGCAACTCCACTCAGTTTAGTGGTGGATTTTTGAACTAAATTTTTAGTCTAACTTTTTGCATTGAATATTTTTTGAAGCAACTTAACTCATCAGGGCTTGTGGTTTCACCATAACTCATCACGTATGATTGGTTTTTCTACTCGGTCATTATGTAAATATTGTTTTTTGACTTTATACAATTGTCTTAAAACTCATTCGATACCTCAATTTTCTTGGAAGTAGAGATTTTCGACAACCGATTTTGACCAGACTTTGAGCTCGGTTCTAACCCAGCTCAATGAAGAGTTGTCAACACCAAACGCGTCTTTGTAAAGTAGGCACCTTGTTGATCATTTTGGTAACTCACATGTCGAAAACCGTTGAGAAATGAATGATCAAATTAAGCTCTCAAAATGGGTTCATGATCAAAATTGTGTTGTGAATAAAATAGGAACCACATCTTGGTTCAAGGAGGAAACTTGGGAGTTTAACTACTCCAAGTTTGGACTATAGGGCACGCCCTTTGGGTGCAGCAATTTATTGTAGGAGAGAGGACCTAGACAAAGGTCGAACAACCAAACGCGCGCGCGCCCCCGCCCCTGCCGCCGTCCGTCCGGCTCGGTCTCGGGTTCAGGTTCGGGTTCAGGCACGGGCCGGGCCGTGACGTGACGTGGTGTGGTGTGGTGTTGGGCTGGGTTGTTAGTGGGCTTCAACAAGTATTAAATTTTTTGGGCCAAAAACTAACAAAATTAATCTGTTAATTAACAATTTTAATTTTTGTTATTAACGGATTCAAACTGAACGGTTGCAACCTTTTGAACAGTTGCAACCGCTCCCAACCAACACCTTTACTCCAATATATTGTCCAGCCCTTCCTCATTTTGATAACTGAAACCAACATAATTCACAAGCACACAAACTTCCAAAACAGAAACCTCGTCGTAGTCTCAGTTCGCTGTGTGCGGCGCTGTACGCCGTGCTTTCCACCGCCGCTCAGGAAGCTTTCATCCTGAGAAGCAGTCGTCCGATCGTTCCGCAGCAAGCACCCGTGGGGGACAAATCTGCTTTAAGGAGCCTCGTTCGATGAACGAAACTGTCTTCCATCTTTGTACACAATTCGGAAATCTCACAGTCAGTAAGTTCGTTCTTTGCTTTATTATTTTGGGTATTGCTTGATTATTCACAATCTGTCCGGGTCAATGAATTGCTAACAATCTTAAAGCAGAATCGTTGTTTTGTGATATAATCTTTCTGTGTCCCTCAGTTTCTGTCCGAAATAACTTTTTGGGTCAGTATAGTTTAAATCTGTAAAGCCGGGTTCGTTCTCCTCTGTCAATTTTTCAACAGACTTCTTTTTCTCTTGTATGCTTACTGTTCTGTACCAAAAGTTTCGTCTGTTCCTTCTTCTTTTACCTAACTGTTTGTGACCAATTAATTAATCTGTTATTAGATTTCTTCTCCAATATTATAATGCTATTTTATTGGTAGTTACAAAGTACAATTTGTGTCCTTAATGTTCAATTCAGTTTTATGTGGTTCTTTGTCATCCTCTCGATTAACTAAGTGAACAACCTTTGTATTTATTAATTGGAGAACTTCAACTGCCTTCTCATAGTAACCAGTTTTGTAACTTTTCAATTTGGTTTTGGTTACAATTTGTTGGTTTAGATTCCTTAATTGTGTCCAGTGGCTTCTTGTCCAATAATTGCAGATTAGTTTGTCGCTTTTTATTTCTGTAATTTATTTTCAGTTTGTTTTTTGTGAGAACAGTATATCCTTTGACTTGCTTTAATAAATTTAGCAAGCTCTCAGTTTCTTCTATTTATCCAGTACTATATTTTATCAAACGTTTATAGTACTTTTTAGTTGTCTATTTTGCCAAATATAACGTGAACATTTCTATTGTAGAAATGGGAGACAATTCTGGAAAAGAGGCGGCTGAAACGTCAAGTTTGACATCCGATACTGCCAACCCCATTGTACCGGTGGGTTCTCATCTTGTTGAAAAGCCGGAGAAATTTACGGGCAAAGATTTCAGGCGTTGGCAGCAAAAGATGCTGTTTTACCTAGCGACTTTAAGTCTTGCGAAATTTCTCAACGAAGATGCTCCTCCATGTCCAGAAAATGCCGATAGACAAACCGTTGTAGCGGTGGAGGCTTGGAATCACTCCGATTTCCTTGCACGTAACTATATCTTAAATAGTTTAGATAATCAGTTGTACAATGTCTATTGCTCTGTAAAAACGGCTAAGGAACTTTGGCAATCTCTCGAAAATAAGTACAAAGTAGAGAATGTCGGTGCTAAAAAGTTCGTAGTCGAGAATTTCATGGAATTTAGAATGGTAGACTCCAAGGGTATCATGCAACAGGTTCAGGAATTTCAATGTGTAATACATGATGTAATAGCGGAGAAAATGAATCTGCCAGAGGAATTCCTTGTAGCCGTGATGATTCAAAATTTGCCCCCCGCATGGAAGACCTACAAGAGCTACTTGAAGCACAAGCGTAAATAAATGACGATGGAGGAGCTCATCGTTCGACTTCGGATTGAAGAAGGGAATCGACTAGCCGAAGACAAGCCGTCAACAAGCTATCAGTCTAAAGCAAACGTCGTAGAGGAAAAGCCGAAGAAGAATCTGGAGAGGAAGGCTACGAATGAGAAGAAATATTTCACGGGTAAATGTCACAATTGTAGCAAGACCGGGCACAAGATAAAAGATTTTCGGAAAAAAGAAGAATACCTCTTAAGGGAAGAAACCCGAAGCCAACATGGCCGAGGATGGAGAAGACGGAAACGACTTTGCAGCCGTAGTCTCGGAAGTGAACCTCGCCGGAGGGAATCCCAAAGAGTGGTGGATCGACACCGGTGCCACAAGGCACATATGTTCCGACAAGGCTATGTTCTCATCGTTCGAGCCGACTGAAAATGAAGAACCGTTGTACATGGGAAATTCAGCATCTTCCTTTATAAAAGGGAAAGGTAAAATAAAGATGAAAACGACTTCCGGAAAAACCCTTACCCTCAATGATGTTCTCTATGTTCCCGATATTAGGAAGAACCTAGTTTCAGGATCAGTGCTTAGCAAGAAAGGGTTTAAGCTTGTATTTGAGTCGGAAAAATTTGTTCTGCCAAAAAATGTGGAATATCTAGGTAGGGGGTATCTCAAAGATGGGCTATTTAAGCTCAATGTAGTGACTGTGTTTCCGACTATGAATAAGAAAGCGCAAGTTAATTATTTGTCGGAGTCTTCTACTTCTTGTTTATGGCATGCACGGTAGGGGTGAGCAAAACCCGGCCCAACCCGCCTCCCCGAACCGCCCCGCACCAAACCGGTTCGAATTTAGCATCGATCAATGCTAATTGATTGATTATGGGTATAGATTCGTCAACCCGGAAAAAGTTCGATCGATCATGGGTTTGGACGTGGAATGCCTGTTTAAAACCGAACCGGTCCAATTAACAATTTATATGTAAACATTGTAATTTTTTATAGATATATTTTTTATAAATTAAGCTTTACAAGTTAAGACCATTTTAATATTTGACTTTTCTCACGTTATTTCTCTTTCATAGAAAATAACTTTATGTTTCCAACTTCAAATTTTATACAAACAATATTACAAAGATATTAACCAAATAAATGTCTTTTTTTAAGTAATATTTAAAGATATTTCAACCCGGTTAACCGGTCCGAACCGGACCGAGTCGATATGTTACGATTGGTTTGGGTAGCTCAAATCATTGGGTAGGTTTGGGTTGAACATTCTCCAACCCGTACATATCGGGTCAGGTAGAAATACTCGGCAAAACCGGTCCAACCCGGTCCGTGCTCACCCCTAATGCACGGTTAGGTCATGTTAATTACGAGTCAATTCGTAAATTAATGAAATTGGACCATCTTCCCAAAAGCGCGATTAATTCCGATCACAAGTGTGAAATATACGTAGAGGCCAAATTGACAAGTAAGCCATTTCAACCTATCGGTTCGAAATCAACGAGTCCTCTCGAATTAATTCACATCGACATATGTGATCTGAAATTTGTGCAGACAAGAAGTGGAAAGAAGTAATTTATAACAATTATCGACGACTGCACTAAATACTGTCATGTTTATTTACTGCATAGTCGAGATGAAGCGTTAGACGCATTCAAGAAATACAAGGCCGAGGTGGAAAATCAATTGAATAAAAGGATTAAGATTCTTCGAAGTGATCGAGGAGGAGAATATGATTCTCCATTTGCAGAAATTTGTTCGCAAAGTGGAATCATCCATCAAACCTCGGCACCCTACACACCCCAACAAAATGGGGTTGCGGAAAGGAAAAATAGAACATTAAAAGAAATGCTCAACGCATTACTTTTAAGTTCAGGGCTACCACAAAACATGTGGGGGGAAGCTTTATTAAGCGCCAACTATATTCTAAACAGAATTCCCAAAATGAAATTGGACAAGACCCCATATGAAATGTGGAAAGGCTGGAAACCCTCATACGAACATTTGAGGGTATGGGGGTATCTTGCTAAAGTAGCAACCCCACTCCCGAAAAAGGTCAAGTTAGGACCGAAAATAGTAGATTGCATCTTCATTGGATATGCGGCTAATAGTGGTGCTCATCGATTTCTGGGCCACAAATCAGAAATAACGGATATTCATGAGAACACTATTATTGAATCAGTCAATGCCTCTTTCTTCGAAGATATATTTCCTTGCAAGGTAAAGGAAGTAGAAGCTTCCGGAAAATGGTCGCATGATACCACCATTGACGACGACCAGGAAGAAGAGGTAAGGCGGAGTAAACGAGCCAAAACAGCAACAACTTTTGGACCTGATTTCCTAACATATTTAACGGAAAATGATCCAACAAGTTATAAAGAGGCCATGTCCAGTGTTGATGATCCATAGAAAGAAGCTATAAATAGCGAGATATAATCCATCTTACAAAATAATACTTGGGAATTAGTAGATATTCAACAAGGCTCCAAAACCCTAGGTTGTAAGTGGATTTTTAAGAAAAAGCTTAAACCCGATGGTACGATCGACAAGTACAAGGCAAGACTTGTCGCGAAAGGGTATAGGCAGAAAGAAGGACTAGATTTCTTTGACAGATATTATTCTGTGACCAGAATAACGTCTATTCGAATGCTTATCGCAATTGCGGCAATATTCAATTTTGAAATTCACCAAATGGACGTTAAAACGGCTTTCTTGAACGGAAAATTAGAGGAAGAAATCTATATGGAACAACCAGAAGGGTTTAAAGTTCCTGGAAGCAACAACAAATACTGTCGGCTAAACAAGTCCCTTTATGGACTAAAACAGGCCCCCAAGCAATGGCACGAGAAGTTCGACAAAGTCATGAGCAGTCATGATTTTTGAACTAATGAATGTGACAAGTGCGTATATTATAAGAAAATAGGAAAGGAATGTGTCTTAATGTGCTTGTATGTCGATGACATGCTAATTATGGGGAGCAGCAAGACAATAATTCTTGAAACCAAGAAATTAATGTCTACAAAGTTTGACATGAAAGACCTAGGAGTGGCTGATGTGATTTTAGGGATTAAAATTACAAAAACTCCAGATGGTTACGCACTTTCTCAAACTCACTACGTAGAAAAGGTGATCGAAAAGTTTGACAAAGGGAATAATAAACCGATTACCACACCAGTAGACATGAGTTACATCTCGCCAAGAATCGGGGCGAATGTGTTAGGCAATTGGAATATGCGCAAATAATTGGAAGCCTCATGTACATCATGAATTGTACAAGGCCGGACATCGCACAAGCTGTCGGGAAATTGAGTCGCTCTACCAGTAACCCTGGAAAGGATCATTGGACAACTTTGATTCGAGTGCTGAGGTATCTTCGTTATACCAAGGATATGGGTCTACAATACTCTAACTATCCAGCTGTCTTGGAAGGATATTGCGATACCAATTGGATCTCTAACTCAAGAGACTCCAAGTCCACAAGTGGATTTGTTTTCACTCTCGGTGGAGCAGCAATATGTTGGAAATCTTCAAAGCAGACGTGCATTTCAAGGTCAACTATGGAAGCAGAATTCATAGCGTTAGACATGGCAGGGGAAGAAGCAGAATGGCTTCGTCATTTCCTCGACGATATTCCAACATGGCCAAAACCAGTGCCTCCTATCTGCATTCATTGCGACAGCCAATCGACAATAGGTAGAGCACAAAGTAGCATGTATAATGGTAAGTCTAGACATATACGTCGGAGACATAATACCATTAGGCAACTTCTCTCAAGATGAATAATATCGATCGACTATGTAAAGTCAAAAGAAAATATAGCGGATCCGTTGACTAAAGGTTTATCGAGAGAATTAGTTGCAAGTTCGTCAAGGGGAATGGGATTAAAGCCAATCTCGTAAGAGTTGCACGTAGCGGCAAACCCAACCTAGGTGACTGGAGATCCCAAGAACTAGGTTCAAAAGGGACAACCCAACTACCAGTGCAAATAAACAAATCACTCACCCGGAAATAAAGTTTCCAAACTCATTCCTAGGGCGAACACCGAGTGATGGGACAGGGTAAGCTAAAGGCTTTTAATGAGACCACATCTTAAGGTTCCTTGAGAAGAGTATGGTAGGATACTCGTTGTGTGTCTCAACTATGTGAGTAGGAACGGGACGGTTCTAGGAGGATGACATGGCTACACTCCTCTAAGTCTACTCATGAAACCAGGAAAAAAGTTTCAAGGCCGAAATGAACACAACCGTGAGAACGGACTACGTTCAGGTTGTTAATTGTGTGCGATCTACCGACTAGGTATACAATGCGGCAAGGAGTTCAAGGCGTCTAGCTCACTGTCAAGCCAGTATACCTTGTAGTATCTCACTAAGGGGAAGGTTCAAAGTCTATGACTACCTTTCTTTAAGCAATTAACAACCGCCAAGGGAGTTTCAACCACATAAATACATTTTCAGCTGTGAAACGTGAATTTGTCATTCATGTGGGGGATTGTTGGAAGTAGAGATTTTCGACTACCGATTTTGACCCGACTTTGAGCTCGGTTCTAACCCAGCTCAATGAAGAGTTGTCAACACCAAACGCGTCTTTATAAAGTAGGCACATTGGTGATCATTTTAGTAACTCACTTGTCGAAAACTGTTGAGAAATGAATGATCAAATTAAGCTCTCAAAATGGATTCATGATCAAAATTGTGTTGTGAAGAAAATAGGAACCACATCTTGGTTCAAGGAGGAAACTTGGGAGTTTAACTACTCCAAGTTTGGACTATAGGGCACGCCCTTTTGGTGGAGCAATTTATTGTAGGAGAGAGGACCTAGACAAAGGTCGAACCACCACACGCACGCGCGCGCCGCCGTCGCCACCGTCCGTCCGTCCGGCTCGGCTCGGTCTCGGGTTCGGGCACGGTCCGGGCCGTGACGTGGTGTGGTGTGGTGTTGGGCTGGGTTGTTAGTGGGCTTCAACAAGTATTAAATTTTTTGGGCTAAAAACTAACAAAATTAATCTATTAATTAACAGTTTTAATTTTTTTTATTAATGGATTCAAACTGAACGGTTGCAACCTTTTGAACAGTTGCAACCGCTCCCAACCAACACCCTTACTCCAATATATTGTCCATCCTTCCTCATTTTGATAACTGAAACCAACATAATTCATAAGCACACAAACTTCCAAAACAGAAACTTCATCGTAGTCTCAGTTTGCTGTGTGTAGCGCTGTACGCTGTGCTTTTCACCGCCGCACAGGGAAGCTTTCATCCTGGGAAGCAGTCGTTCGCTCGTTCCGCAGCAAGCACGTGTGAGGGACGAATCTTCTTTAAGGAGCCTCGTTCCATGAACGAAACTGTCTTCCATCTTTGTACACAATTCGGAAATCTCACAGTCAGTAAGTTCGTTCTTTGCTTTATTATTTTGGGTACTGCTTGATTATTCACAATTTGTCAGAGTCAATGAATTGCTAACAAATTTAACCCATGAACTGCAGGATTTGATTAACTCCCAGTGATGAAAAACTGGATCTTTTTAGTTGCTTACAACTTTTAAGGATCCCTACATAGATAGTCTTGCCATCAACACTTAATGTTTATGAGCTTTGACCTCCAATCCGAGGTTTATGTTGATCTAAGTGACTGAACTTGAAGGAATTCTTTAATATTATCTGCATGTGACTTATCGGTTTTACACTCTCAATATCAAGCTTCGTTCTTACTATTCAATCACAATTCTCATCTAAATCTACTAGGTTCAACAGGCACCGCTATGGGTCTTCGCGACAGAGACTCAAGCTCCAGACTGAGTGAGAAGAAATCACGGGAAAATCGATGCTGAGCTGAACATAATTGAGGTCGATTGCAAGGGAAGCCATCCACTCTTGAAGTGAGTTGGGAGTTGGGACTGAGGTGAAGCTTTGAAGCTCAATAGGTTCTCTGAGTTCCTAGTGAGGTAGTCAGAGGGGTTTCTCACTCTCTCTCACTTCTGCTTCTACTTTTAGTTTTGCTATATTTCAGCCAACGAACATATGAGATTTATTTGGTTTTCCAGGCGAATAGATCAGGCAAAGTAAAGGATTTCACATGAGAAAGAGGTTGATGGTTTGATCCGTTGCTAATCACTTTAGAAATGGAAAGCATTCTGATTGTGCTTTTTCAATTTCGGGATTTTTTGTCATATAGAGTTTCTAATAGATACATAATTTTGATTATACTTCTTTCCTACCCCACATACCGAGCAGTGTTGTTTGTGATAAATCAATCCCAAGCACATTAGTCATTGATGTAGCTTAATTATGTTGTTCATGTCAGTTGGGTTGATTTTTAGCCAATGTTACTGTCAATTGTGGTTTGGTGTTCCGTGGTTTTAGTCACAGTGGTGTAACCGTTTTTAACATGGCTACCAGTGTTCTTTTTTCAGCTTTGTCCCTATCATCTTATCTGTTACCGTAGTTACATGTTATAGCGAGCATAGGTCTGATTATAAATCATTTCGATTAAGGCTGATTCACTTTCTTGCTGAACTTTTGTCCCATTTCACTGACTTGAATTTACAGTATATATAGTTGTGTAAACTATATGTGGATGGGAACTCGGTGTCTCTTTTAGTTGGTCGAGATAGAACTGTCGCCCTATGCTATGTGCTTCAACCTTTGTGCTTTAAAGTGTATCTGAATTGAACTTAGTGATCTAGACGCTAATTCATGGACACAAAATATCCTTCAACATCTGAATGGTGCGAAAGTTGTATAAAAAAGCTTGATTATTTGTTTTTTCCCTTGGTAGCAGCCACCTAACCGAAATAGAGACATCGATTTTATCATATACTCTCCTCTTCTTGATCCAACTTTCGTTCTTTATTTCCTTGGCTTTTATTCTTTGCTCTATGCTTCTGTTTTTACAAATTCTTTAGTTAACAGAAGTGTTACAGTTAGTTGATGTTAACAGAATAGTTATTTTTGTCTATGACTTTAATTGATAGAATTTGCTTATTTGTAAACACGACGACATTGTTAAACTTTAGAACTTTCATGTATTATATGTTTTATATGCTCTTTTTCTGTTGCTTTACCAGATGGCCAGACACGATAAAGAGGCATGGAGCATCATGGTCTCAAACGAGTAGCTAAGCCATCTATGAATGCTCTCTTGGAATTTTTATTTTCTACCTTCAAACTATATAACAAGAGTTTGGTTAATCTTTTATAGGTTCCGAGATATTCTAAGAAAAAATATATTTTCGGTAATAAGACGCGGTTAAGGTTGATTTATTGAGGCAACATTCATCTCTTTGGTGGATATTTATATGTGGGGTATCAGTGCAGAAACTTAACATGGCTCCTACAATGTATCCACTACACCATATAAAGACATAATTGGAAGGCCACATGTTACCCAACCCTTACATGTATTTTGCAATTCGGTATGTTTATATTCATCTTAATTCCGAATGCACTATGGTTCTAACACATGACGCTTAATTAATTGTTTGATTTTTCTTTTACAGCTTGATGTCGTGTATGATATTCTTCTTATATGGCTTGCCATTCATATCAATGTGCTATCAATCTAGAGTGAGGAAATATTGTTTATGTGTTCCTATTGATACAAGCTACAAACTTGGTAATATGTATGGGATTCTCTACTTCACTATTTAAAGTAGAGAACTATTACGTATTCGGCTACTTCTTTTCTAAGCTCTGGGTAGTGCCCTTGGGTGCATCTATCAAGTATACTTTTCAATGAGTGAAATGGTTTTCCTTTGCACAATAACAGTTATCTAGAAGGAAGCTTATAATATGGAAGAATATTGGGTAAACGATGGCGCAAGATCATATTGATTAAGCTATTGGAGAAAGATATGAAGCGGAACTCTCAACTCTTATTATGTGATGCACAAGATCAGCATGTTGATGAAGTTGCAGTAAGAGAAGAAAGCGGTTTATTGTTATAGATAGACTTTTAGTAGACTTTGTACAAAGCTGCAAAAAATTATTGGTAAAGCACTAAAACTTGGACTGATTTTCTACTGTACTATTTGGTATGATTTGGTTAATTATCATGTTTTGTATCACTGATATTTCGGGCACCTTAGATTGGACTCCTATAAGAATGTTGAGTTGTAATTTTACTGGTTTATGTGTGACTTTAACAAGAATTTATTAGATCCAGTTTTCCAAAAAGGCTTTTAGGTGTGTCGATGGTGAGGGTGGGCCGATCGCTGAGGGTGTAGTGCATTGGGTATGCACTATATAATTATATATTATAAATTTGTATTATTTAAAAGAATAGTAAAGAAAGTTTCTCTCTCTAGAGCTTTTCTCTCTGGCTTGCTTGCTCTTGCTTGAGCTCATCATTGCCATCCTTCAATTTAGAACACATTAGGATCACTCTTTTGATCTTCAATTCCTTCCCGAGGTACCATCATCATACCACCCGTCCCCAATCACCAATCAAACTACCTGCAACTGCAAAACCCAACCCTCCCATCTACTCTTCATCCTCTTCTTTAGGGCACCCTTGCCACTTGGTGGCTATCCCTTCTAGATATTGAAATCTCTCTCTCTTTCTCTCTTGACTTCCCTTCTCTAAGCCTTATCAATGGCCTATTTTTGGAACAAACCCTCAGTTTCACCTCCAAGTTCTTCAAACAACTCAACCATAGAACAACTTGATCAGAGGGGAGTGATGTTAGACCTTGATCCAAACCAGGTGAATGTTTACAGAGCATTATGGAAGAATTGCCTTATAGGAACGTTCATCTCAGGGTCAAAGGATTGACTCCATCATCTGCAGTTATTCAACAAGTGGTTGATGAAGTTTGGAAGACAAGAGATAAAATATGGATTGAAAATAAAGGCACCTGCTTCCTTTTCCATTGTTTCAACATTGAAGATAAAGCAAGACTTTTGGATTATGGGGTTATTGGTTTGCATGGTAAGTCTCTCATTCTCATAGAGAGACCACTTAACTTTGCAATTTCTGAACCCAGCTTTTCCATTGTTTCAAGTGAGCTTCTGCATGTTGACTGGGGGATAAGGAGATTTGCAAACATGGAAGAATTCAGAGTTAAAGTTAGAGTTCGAGTTGATGAGCCTCTCACACCAGGAGCTTACATTAACCCTATTGATCCAGGACACCCACCCATTTGGATTTTCTTTAGATATGAGAATATCTTCAAGGTGTGTTTCAAGTGTGGTTTCGTGGGTCACTCAAACAGAACGTGCCGTAGAAATTTGGTGGATGTTCTTCACCTATTGGAAGACAGGTATAGAAATTCTCCATTCCAGCAATCTCTTCATTTCCACATTGCCGCGGGATATCCTCTTTTCACGGCGAAAATGAAGGCTTTTTGAGCGGTGGGAAGATTCCGAACAACAGTGGTGGATCTATTCAAGCGACAAGAGGAGTCGGGTGAAGAAGACGATACCCGACCGGTTAACAATAACCTCATTGTTTCTTTTGGAGAGGGATCGTCTTCGGACGGGTTTTCACACCCGGATCCACACTCAATGATTGGGAACATGATGCTTGGACACCCGGCCCATTCAACCCGTACCCACGTGGTATGTTTGGGCCTGGTGAAGGCCCGTTTCCTTCGGGTCAATTATTCAGCCCAGGATATACCCTATACCCGGATCCAACTCTAACCCTTCAAGCATCCGACCCGATACTGCAACCTTTCAATAACCTACTACCACAACCCGACCCAGTGCAACAACCCAACCCAGCTCAACCGCCTCAACATTTAATACCTTTCTCGGACCTCTCAATGCTTGCACCACTACCCGAGGGTTTTGGCGCCTCATCTTCTCCCAACCCTCCAAGCACAACCTGACCCGTCTTGGAAACACAAGCTAACCTATCCCTTCACTTCCTCGTACATGAACCCTGCATTAATACCCCACATTCTCTTAAAGCCTTTGAGAGACGTGAAAGAACTCTCCTAAAAAATCTCAACTCCTCACCTCATGATATTGCACTCTCCTGCTCTGAGTCCATGGGTTCCCTCACCGGCGATCAGTCACCTCTACCAGCAGCCATCACCTCCAACTTTGATGAAGTTGATGATGACCTCTCAAGGTTTATTCAAAGCCTATCCTCCATTAAAACCTCTTCTCCACAAACAAACCCTACAAACACCCCTCTTCTTTCATCCCCTGTTTCGGCTCCATCAGGCCTACTCCTTCTTCCGGCGCCGGTGGAGCCCATTGATGCAGAACCGCTACAAATCATACAACCCCCGGCATTCATCCTTACGGCACCGGAGTTTGTTGAAGAGGATAGTGATCAAGGGACTCTAGACAAAGGGAAGGAAACTTTGCTTACTCTTACTGTGGGAGGCTCAGAGGAGAAAGAAGTTCAAACTGGTTTGAAGAAGGATGACGATGAAAAAGCGAAAACCAAGAGAGCTCCAAGACAGAGGCCACCCAAGAAGAAGACCTTCAATGACGTTGCCCAGCAGGAAGATGCAGCAAGGGATCATAAAGGAAACCCCTCTAAAACAACTATGCACTACATTTCTTGGGAAGCTTTGTCTTAGTCCTGCCAGAGGGGTCGTGGATTCAAAAATTTAAAAGCTTTCAATTAATTTCTTTTCTGCAAAACTACTTGGCAATTTCTTTCGAATCAGTTTTCTTTACTGTCTCGCTTCTTTAATGCCAAATATTGTAAAAGAAATGATTTTTGGCTCCACAATGCTCCCCCAACTGCATCTTCAATGTGGAAGGCAATTGTCAAAGGTAAGAACCTCTTGCGGGGAGGTATCACTTGGAAGCTTGCATATGGTAATAGAATCTCCATTACTAAACATCCTTGAATTATTGATGTACCGGGAGAATCTTTAAGACAGAATGTGGCACACCTTACCAATATTAAATGGGTCAAGGATCTAACTATCCCTTCTGATGGAGGCAGAGTTGTTTGGAACCATTCCCTAATCTCTTCAACTTTCCCCCAGTGGTTAACTAATCTCATCCTCAGCACCCACTAAATGCCCAAAACAATGAGCCTCTTTGGCACATTACTCCCAATAACTCCTTTTCAGTTAAGTCACTTTATAACCACCTATTCAATCCCCTTCCAAAACCAAATTTTAAAACCACTAATCACTCTTTCAAACCTAGCTTAATTTCTTTTAAATGAAAACATCTCTGGAAATTAAAACTCCCTTACAAAATGAAATTCTTTATTTGGCAACTTATCCACCAGATTCTCCCCACAAAAGATTTACTAAGCTCTAGAGGTTTAACTGTGATCTAAGTTGTGTTTTTTGCCATGGAAATGAAAATATCTCTCACCTCTTAATGCATTGTGCCTTTTCAAAGTCGGTCTTTCACAAACTTCAGATTCACCATTTCATTTCCATGGAATTCACTAACTGGTTAGACTATTGCATCAAAAGAACCAACACTCCCCATCATAGCAGCTTTGTTTGGATTGTTGCCTGCTGGCTTATTTGGAAGCAGCGAAATGAAACCATTTTCAAGAAAACCCCTCCAAACGTTGATAACTGTTATTTTCATATCTCCAATCTAACTTCTCAAATCTCAAATGTTTTCATGTACACGCCCACGCATCTTTAGCTACGGTTTCAGAGGAGACGACGAAGACAAAGGCTCCCAGCAAGGTGTCTGCAAAAAGGTTGACAGCCGAGGTCAAGAAACTAGCAAAAGGAAAGGCCCCTGTGACTGCTGCTGACTCCGAAGGTTCCAAGAAGCCAAGAGGCATTGAAGCAGCTTTGGAACGCTTCATGAGAGATTGTCCAACCGAGGAGCAATGGAAACAGAAAGTGCAGGAAGAAGAAAGGAGAATGGAGGAGATTGCTGCCATGTACAAAGCAAAGTCTCAAAGTTTCATCTTGGTGAATGGAAAACTTGTGGATCCGAATGAAGAAGCCCTATTCAAGTTCCTCGAGGAAAAGTCCGGTTCAAAAATGAAAGGGAAATCAGTTTAAGTTTCTTAGTTTATTTGTCTATCAATCTTTGAAAACCTCTTAGTTTTGAGTCTTTTGTGTGTTAGCTTATGGTTTGGCATGAACAATGGGTTGACGCCCATTCTGTTTAGTTGGTTCTCTTTTTAGAGTCCTTGTGGTTGTATTTGATTCTCTTTCTAGCGTCCATGTGGTTGTATTTGGTTCTATTAGCTAATGAAGTTCTCTTGATTCCCCGCAAAAACAGTAAATAATAAATTTATAACTAAATAATAACAATTTCATCCTAAGATTATACTACCTCTGTTTCTTCTCTTTCACCTTACTTCACTTTTTGACACTATTCACTTGGTCACTTTGAACCGGTGATTTGATTAGTAAAAGAGTACACAAATTTGGTAATTTTTACATGATCTTGTAGAGTAAACTTTACTCTGCAAAACTATGAAAAAATTGCCAAAAAATTTCATCGTTTTGCTATCTAAATCACCGAGTCAAAGTGACCCAATTACAGGTAAAAAAGTCAGCCTAAGGTGAAAGAGAAGAAACAGAGGTAGTAACTAAATAAAACAGATACTGTGGGGGTCTTTTTAAATTATTTTTGAAAGTAGTGGGTGTATGTGAAATAAAGTGAACCACTTCAACCCTAGGCGCCAGACGCAGAGCAATCAGTCGCTGGCTCAACTAAAACACACACGACCGTCAGGATGACGATGAGGATGTAACGACGAACAACGATTACGAATCGAACAACAACAATCTGCCGGCGTCTCTGTTTCTCAACAGTCGGACCAAGAATTGACCGTCTTCTGAAGATCAATATTACTGATACGGGTTGTTACCTGTCTTCTGAAGATTAATATTACTTGGAAGGTACAATCACCAAGAGTCTAAACTTGTTTTTGTACTCTGATGAAACTGTGTGAATAACATACATCATTAAAACAATTTCACTTTGGATCTCTGGTTCGTACTTTCTAGTGTAACCTGTTCAGTGAAGCAATTTAGTCTTTTCTGGGTTTAGAAATTAATTTTTTAGATGTGCAAACCAAGGTTACCACGATAGTGGAACGCATGTCTAGTATCTCTGGCGCAAACTTGATTGGATTGATTTGTTGATCTATCTAGGAATCACAAGTTTGTTCATACATTTTCTTCCCCTTATTCTATTCAGACTTGTTATGGGATTTGGGTTGGGACAGAGGCTTTTTTCACTCCCGCTTTCGGCTCAAAGCCGGGAAATCGCCATCCCTAGTTCTAGGTGTTTGTATGTTTGGCTGGAACAGTGTGGTCAACCATTCATGTGGATTGTTGATGCTTTATCTTGATTTAGACTTCTCTTTCTTCGCAGGAGGAATATATTTGTAACTTGAAGTTCATGTGCAAGCGATGAGATAAATTCCCAATTTCCACTCCTGGGATCAATAACTACTGCAAGATTTCTTTTGGTGGCATGGCTGTTTCAGTTTCCAGAAGGCTTTTACGTTCCTTTGGTCGCTGCTTTGATTATCCCAGGGGATTATTATGCAGACCCATTGCTTCTTCCCATGGTATCAGATTGGTTTCCTTGTTATTTTTGCATCAATCAATAGAAATGCCACTTTCATTTAGGCTTCTAATTCATTAATTAAATCTTGCTGAACAGCCTCACCAAGACAAATTTCTGCTGATGCCCTTTCTTTTGAATCCTTCAACTCCATAAGGGTTAGTTTTGCTTGCTTGTATTTTCTTTCTGCTCTTTGCTTGTCTTTTACCTTTCCGCATCTACTCTGTAAATCATCCCAACTGCTTACTTCATACGAGGACTTCATTATGATCTTATTTGTCGTGGAAGTTTCTCATTCGCAAATTGAAGTTGGTTCATCATGATCTGTTTCGTGCTTGACTAAAAGGATTTCTCTGTGAGAATATTAATTGCAGCACCCTCTTGACAATATAGGAGACTACTTTGAAGTTTTAACTCCTTGAGCCTCTCTCTGATCTAGTTATCTTTAACCCATTGTAATGGTTGCCATAGAGCATACTAAAACTAAAGGAATCATAACCTTGTTGAGCAATTTTCTATGTTGCAGTCTTACCGACACATTTAATTCCAATTTTTTTCTTTCATCATCTTGCTCTTTTTTAGCTTTTTTTCTGAAACTTTTGTTTTGTTCACCATGGGAATGCTATTCCATTTACCTGGCAGAATGATAGGCAACTAGTGAATAAATGAAATGTTTGACACAGTACACCATCTCTTTCATGAATGCTACAGTCTATTTGTGCAGGTTCACTTATCTTAGAAATTCTTTAGTTATAGATTCCTTAAGTCTGCTAATTGGCATTTGAAGTTCACTACTTTTGCTCCTTTGTGGATTTATTTCCTTCCTTTACTTTTAGGACCAAGAGGAATCAGCACTACTTGGAAGTGTGGAATGCCACCTCCCTAATATCTCACTGTTTTCTGTTCATGTCTCTGTAGCCCTTACCATCTGCTCTTGCTTGTCGATGGCTTTCAACATCAGTTTTGACGCCTGACTCAAGTGAAACTGCATTTCCCTCTGATTTGTTGTCCACCAAGGGTGTTAAAACTCCAGAACGCAGACAAGGTATGGGAAATATGTGTCAATCAAATATTGCTTTTTACTCAGTTATGATTTGTTTGTTTTCTAGTTTTCTCCATGGTAGAAGTTTGATCTTTTCTACCTTTATGTTAGAGATTATGGATCAGTGCTTGGTCTAATACAGTGTTTCACTAAGTAACCAATACCAAATATGACTCACAATTTTGGTGCGAACCATGACACTGTATTTCATAGACAAGGCTGAATGTTATTATGTGGAATCACACCTAAGTAGAGATGCTCGATGTTCCTGATACAATAATGAACCAGCATCTATGCTCTAGCAGCAAACAACATTCGTAGTTTGGCGCAAGAGAGAATAAGGGTCTTGGGAGTACCATCGAGTAATTTAGCCCTTAAAAGAATATGGTTGGCGCAACTCTCGAGTGGTTTGATTGAAGGCTTGAACTGATGAATGCTATTTATGTGGAAGTCCTTCCAGTTGCACAAATTGCTCCTCACCTAGATTAAATAAACTTCTAAACTTTTATTAACTTCTGCGTAGAACGGAAACGGGAATGGGGACAAGACGAAGCGGGGACGGGGACGCCGGAATGGTAATTTTGAGAAATTTGGGAGACGAAACGCCGGGGGAACAGCAGAAATATTTATGTGTATACACACACACACAAATTGATTCTAATGTAAATGATAGCTAAATACACACTAGACGAAATTGAAAGACAATAATTAAGATCAATACAAGGAGAACACATCTACTCAATCAATATGTCGAGGTACTTGAGAAACGAGAGGTCCGTGAATTCTTTGAGGTTTTTTGGAAGTCTTGAAAGTATCCAAATTGTTTTCTCTCCTTTGAAGTATAAGTGCCTAAGGTTTAGATTGGGTCGGGGACTTGATAGGATTAGGAATACACATCATACTTTATTTAGAAGTAGCATCCCTTATATTTTTAAATTTATTAAATGAAACCCGAGTGTTACTTTATACCCAGGGACGTATCCAAAATGTTCCGAAAAGAGGGAACACGTCTCCGGGAAGTTCCTTATAAGTTCCGGACTCATTACTTTTACCGGAACGTCATGTGGCATTCCGGGAACATTGCGGGGAGTTCCGGTGGAGTTCCGGAGTTCGGGACGTTCCCGGAACAGGGACGTCACCCTACATGGAGTTCCCGTGCATCATAGATTTCACTTTATATCCTAAAAATTCAGAAGCTTCATGTTGAATGAGTAATAGTGCGAGTATGAAATTTGCCATGTAACAAGATCTATAAGAGGAGATGTAACTGTAGTTAATTAAACTCTATAAGTTATGGTGAAAGAGATAGGAACACCCAATCAGTAGAAAAACAAAAAAAAATGACATGCCAGAGTGTAGAGTAAAATTGGAAAAGCAAGAAGAACGTATGATGGTTTCAGATGCAGAGAGAGGTATCTAGAATTTTCGTGTTATGTTGCCACTTAGGTTGTGTCTGTCACTCTGTCTGTGCATGGTTGTCCTGAATGAAAATAACAAAGCAGTTTGTTATATGCAGATATTCTATTTTGCTAATTTTTCTGATGTGTTAGGCCGCCGTGAGGATCTGGTGATATCTGTGACAAACTTCCATAACGAGGATAAGGGCTTGATGGTTTTGGCTGGTGATGTTTTCGATGTACCTATCAGGAAAGACATTATTCATCGAGTTGTAAGATGGCAGCTTGCAAAGCGGCAACAGGTAAGCCATAGTTGAAGTATCTGAAGTATTTTGTATTCTTGCCTGTTGGACTGATCCTCATGCAAATAATAAAATTCAAAATCATTATTCATTTCCATCGTACTCCCTGATGATACTCTTTAATAAAACTTGTCCTCAGTCGTCACACAAGAGTGTTTTCACTACTTTACTCCCTTATGGAGGTGAGCTGAAGGTCGCTTTTGTTTGACAATTCATTCTGTTTTGAGGTTATGCCAAAAGAATATTCTTCTCTGATCCACTTATCTTTTCTTAAGATTTTTCTGTAGGCAACCAAATTGCATCATATAGAAATCCAGCAATCAAAGTGAATTTGATCCACCTATCTTTACTAAACATTTATTTGCCGATATACTGCATGCAGTGCATACTTCATCTATAAGCTTGATCCTTGTGTTGTTTTTTGTTCTTTTTCCTTGTCTTGTTGGTTGTTGTTAAAATTCTGCCAATTAATTGATGCGTAGGGAACACATTCAACAAAAACTATTAGTGAGGTCAGTGGGACTGGAAGAAAGCCATGGAATCAGAAAGGCACAGGTCGAGCAAGACATGGAACACTGCGAGGACCTCAGGTAACCAATCAATTCATTTCTTTGTCCAATGGTTCCCCTTCAGAATTAATTTTCATGTCATAGAAAAGTGTTAATGGATTTAATGTATGGATAACAGTTCAGAGGAGGTTGTGTCATGCATGGCCCCAAACCTCGAAGTCACGCTTTCAAGCTGAATAAGAAAGTTCGGCGACTGGGACTGAAAATTGCATTGTCAGCTCGTGCAGCAGAGGGGAAGGTAAATCTCTCTTCAGTTCCTTCCTATGTGGTTTCTGGAAGTGTCTTCTTTTTTAAAATTGAATTTACTTCAGGCTTATAGGAAATGCGGTTTACATGGGAGTACAGTTTTCCTGTTGGTATAGAGGTCTGTAACTAGAAAGTTGGCTGTTTCAGTATTCAGAGCTTTATCATCACACAATATGTTTGAAAAATTCTTAACTTGTTATCTTTTACGTTTTGAATTGCGATATGAATGATCGCTTTGGACATCTCCAATGTTTATACTGAACTAAAAGTATTTACTTTTGAACTGTTTTCTATCTGAATGTCACTGTACAAAGAAAGCAAAACATGAAGGTAGGTCACACAACCTCAGTCCAGATGTGTGCTTATAGCCCATGTCACCATTTCGGGACCCTTGTTTATTTATTTTTTTCCCAAACACATAGAACTTCAAAAGATAGAAAGCGATATAAAAGAGCGATAAACATAGGACCTCCAGAAAGGCTAAGAGAACACAAGCCAGCGACCAAGACTTGACTAAAAAGACGATAGCCCAGAAAAAGAAAGTTCAAAAAAGCCAAGCCAAAAACTATAAAAAACAAATACGGCAAGCTGGGTCTAAGCGACGCCTTTGGCATGGCGGTGGGCACAAGCAACCAAACTACGGGGGACTCTATATATAACACCAAAAGCGAGATCCTCCACTGCTTTCCTAATGCGTGAAACTACTGGCTCGCCCTCCCTGTAAGGCTGCTCACATCCCTGTAAGATACGAAAGACTGATAAGCAATCGGTATAGAGATGCACATATAGAAAAGGTAAATGAAAAGCATGAAAAAGTCCATGATAAATAGCTAGAAGCTCAGTCTGGAGGAGAAAGCTGGTAAACAGATGATGCGGGCTCTGTGGATCACTTGTCCTCCATCAACTCAATAACAATGCCAACTCCACTTTTCAGATCGCTGCTATTCCATGCTCCACCCCCTTACACCTTACATGATTGAGAACTCGAGTTGGGTGGGGGGGAGGGGGGGGGGGGGGGGAGGCTGACGTTGGTCGATGAGAACAAAAGAATCTTCCACACTAGAACCGACTGGCTTTTAACAAGGTTGAAAAGCCGGAGGTCGTCCTGAACCGCTGGCTAGCTGCAAAGACCGAATCCAAGCTCCACTCTTGTGCTTGAAAACTACCGAATTCCTTTCCTTCCAAATAGCTTAAAGCAAGGAGAAAATTGAATGTTGGCTTGAACGTCAGAGGGGTAACGCAAAATCCAGTATATCAGTCATTCCTAAAAGAAGACATCACACAGATGACACGTTCTAGTAGAAAGATGCAAAGCAAACTAAGCTTTAATGACCTCAGGGCAGTCCATGAAAGAGGTGTTGGGTCGTTTTAGAACTGTCGTGACAAAGAGGACATATGCCTGGAACACTTGAGAGAAAACACGCTAAAGAGTTGGCGACCGGGGAGCAACGTCCTGGAGGCATTTTCATAAGAAGAGCTTATACTTTTTTGGGATTGGAAACGCCCACAGCTTACCCCAGTAGTGATGGTCCGAAATGGAGGCCACGCGAATATGAAAATACCCTGCAGGAAACAACACAGGACATAGCCAGACTTTGTAGAATAGTGCCCTGATTTCGAACGACCTTAGGAGTAGCGAAAAGTTTAATCGCGCAGATTCGTGGGAACAGGAACGCTGGGAAGATTCCACTTTTTGAATGTTCCAGCGAAGATCATTAGTGTCATGGAGAAGTAGGTCCGAGACTCTAAAGGAGTTATAATGAGTAGTGTTAAGAAACTTCTCTATGGGGGTAGAGGAGGCCCGGGATCCATCTATTAGGCCAACATTAATGCTCAAGTCGTTGCCGATCTGCCAAGAAAAGCCGTCCTGAATAAAAGACCTACCAAACTGCAAGCTAGACCAAGCCCATGAGAGACCGTTAGAGAAGGATGGACATCCGAATATGGAGTGAAGGCGACGCTTGAAGACCCTGCACGCTAAGGGGGCTTGAGCACTAATGAGCCACCAAGCATTGTTGGCTAGAAGGGCTTTGTTAAACCAACTAAAGTTACGAAGGCCAATGCCACCCTTAGACTTGGTTACTATCCGAGACGATCTTGAGAGGCTTGCAGGATGAAGGGTTTTTCCAGAAACTTCCAATCTTCTTGTTCAAGGAGAAATAGGAGCTCTTTGGAAGACGAAAATTGGCTTGTATATAGGCTGAGCTGATGCGAAGGATTTCGCAAGAGTAAGACGACCAGCGGCATTTAAGAGCTTGGATTGCCAAGAGGCTAACCGATTATCCTTCTTTGCCTGAACTAGCTTACAAGCTTCCCTCTTGTTGCTGTTTTAACCAAGCGGCACCCCCAAGTAAAGGGTGGTTTTGTTATCAATGGGGATATTGAAGAAGCCACTATAAAGAGCATCCAAACCGTCCTCCACATTCGGGCCAAGGATAAGTATGGATTGTCCTTCGTTGATCCGCAGGCCAGAAGCATCACAGAACCTCTCAGCAAGGTACTGAATCTGGTGCAGCTCTCTAAGCTAGGATTCAGGAAAATGAAGGAGTCGTCCGCAAAAAAGCGATGCGAGAGAGAACAACTGTCCTTGTGAAGCCTGATGCCAGGAGTAATACCACGAGAGTCCGACATCTTCAATTGGCAGGAGAGCACTTCAAGGAAGATAGTAAAGAGATATGGAGACAAGGGGTCACCTTGCCGAAAACCTGAAGTGGGGAAAAAATGATCGGAGATCTCTCCATTAACAAGGAGAGAATAAGAAACTGTAGTCACACTGTGAAATAAGTCTGATCCAATTATCAGGGAAGCCCGTCAAAGCAAGAGCCTTGAAGAGGAAACTCCAGCTAACTCTATCAAAAGCTCTACTCTAGTTAACTGTATCAAAAACTTTTTATTTCTTCATATAAACAGGCACATGCGTCGCCTCACGAGCCGTCACGTATGGACATTTCATAAGATAAGTTAAGTCACGAAGGTTATCGCGGGCAATAAGATAATAAACTAAGCAAGCTTGTTCAAGTAAGATAAGGTTCCTACGCAAGGTTCCTACGTGGTACAATATTATTTTTCATGGTTCAAGTTATGATATCTTTATGAACCTTGTTTAATTGATTCAATCAACTTAGGTTTGACATATTTAAATAATTCTCTTTGTTATTTTTTACATTTTAAAATTTTGACACGAGGGCTGTAGCCATCTCCAACGTTAAATGAGTATTCTGAAGTTGTTAATATCCGGAAGTCACTGTAAAATAGAAAAGCAACTCATGAAAGGAAATACGCATCCTCAATTCACATGTTTGCTTATACCCATACATCATTAGGAGAATCTTGTCTATGCACTGGCATGCTGGTTTGCTCTGTTGATCATTGGCTAGATTTTCTTAGTTGGCTTTTTTAGCTTTCTTCCTGACCTATCACTTCCTTCGTTGCGTTCTCTTCAGCTTTCTAAAAACTAGTCGAAAACCCGCGCTAAAGCGCAGGTTTGTGTATTATCTTTGTAGTGATTTGCATGGAATTGATAACTGACATGTGAAATATGAGAATGTGATATTTCAGATGCATGAAGCATGAAATTGGAAGAACTAATGTCTTAAGAAAAATACATTAGGAAATTAACTACTCAAGTAATCATAGTCCTAAGGGGTTATCTTCACAAGCCATACATTATTTTCTCAAACTTTTGTCGCTTTTTTCTTTCAATGTTAGCAACTTCACTCACGTTTTCCATCAATAAGGTTAAGGCAGCAAGTCAAAACCTTGACTTGTTTCTCATGGCAACTTAATATTAGGATCCCATGAGCAAATTCCAATTACTAAATGACTGTACTTGTTTCTCAACTTCATTTTAAGCTCCCATGAACATGTTCTCTCACTTGAATCTGTTTTTTTTTTTATCTTATTTTCTTTTCTTCTCTTTGCTTGTTTCAAGCTCTCTCAATCTTCTTTTCTTTTCTTTATTAGTTGCCAACTCTATTGACTTTTAATTCATTGGATCCCCATAGAAACCAATTATTCAAAATTTCATTTTCTTGTCTTTATTAGTTGCCGACTCTATTATTTTCAGGAATTTTACACTATTGATTTTTTAAGAAATTGAGTTAAACTCCCCTTGTTCCCAGCTGCTGCCTGGTGGTACACAAATCAACAAAATCGAAAATCATCGAACAGTTGTAACTAATAATAGCCAAAATAAAAAATCTTGGAACAGAACTTCTCACGATCTCAGACCAAAAATAGCAAAATTTAAATCAAAGAGTTAATTGTGGTAACAAATGATAACAAAAACAAGAAACTTTGCAGCATAAACATATCTTGGAAAAATAGGACACCAAGGAATGTGGAAAAGACAACAAAAAATCTATTTTCGGACGTAGTGTTGATAATGTGTTGCGAATCCGAAAGAAAATTGGTGTACAAATATAATTTCCTCTAAGTTGCAAAGAAATATGTACCTTGTTAACGATTACAATCAAACGCCCTGTATGCACAAAAGGTCTATCCGTTCCTGGTTGAGATATAAAATCAAATACCTTCTGTGCATTAATAAAATTGAAAAATAGAACATTGTAAACTCAGAACTGGAAAATTGAAGCGTGTAAAACTAAGCAGCAAATCACCTGGTTGAGGACTACAATCATACACGCTGTATGCACAAAAAGTCCGGCACCTTGTTGAAATATGAAATCAAAGTCCTGTGCGCAGAGAAATCAGCGGAAATAGAACGCTTGCAACCCGCAATTGAAGCATATTTTTTTGTTTTGAGTCAGTAGAAAACAAAGGAGTCTATAACATAGTTATAGATTGTCCTGTACCTTGTCATACTGTTGGAGAAGGTAGTTGGCATCCGTCCTACTTCAGACACAGTGACAATTTGTCCTCTATGGTGCCTCTTTGGATGCAGAGAGGAGGTTTGCGGTTACCTAGTTGAAGAGGCAGAGCACAGCAGTCACATGGCCAAAACCTGTATAGCAAACATTTAGGTTGTGGTAACTGTAGAAAATTTATTAGCTCATTGGTGGAGAGCAAAACCTTTGGGTGCTATCAGTTACCTGTAGAAAATTCATTAGCACGTTGGAATTAATAGGTAGCATTGAAACTTAATCCTATGTACGATGAGTATTCTAGTTATTAAGGACAACTCAGATGCCATCTGTAATTTATGCTCATGAAATTTCCAATTGGCAGACAAACATTGGTGGAAGTTTAAGGAAACAGTACACATGTCATTATGAGGCAAAATTTGGAATGGCAAATGGCGAAACCTAATGCAAAACTTGCACTTTTCTGCTTTTATATATTGATGATATAGATATAGATTATATTACCGGTCAAGATAAAAACTGTGCATATGCAAGGTTTGCTAGTAGCAGCTCATTTCTTGGATAGTTGGATGTTTGCTGCATTTTGCTTGATCGCTGATTCAAATTTTTTATGTCCATCCTCTTTGCCACATAGTATCTTCATCTAATTCTTACCCACAGCTCGTGAACTTAATGATTGGTACTTCAAAGCTTTCTGTGTGACGTATGCAACCAGGCTAAGAAATTTCCTCTGTTGTGCAGCTCATGGTCTTCGATGATTTGGAGGTTCCTACCCATAAGACCAAGAATATTGTGAATTATGTTAACCAAATGAAGGATGCAAAGAAATTTCTGCTTGTCGATGGCGGTCCCATCAGTGACAAGCTAAAGTTGGCTACTCAAAATCTTCATTATGTTAATGTGCTACCTTCAATTGTAAGTCCACAATTCTCTGATTTTTTTGGTTTGTTGTTGAAGGACTAGGTTGGTTCCACTCTAGATATTCTTGAATCCGGACTAATTTATTAGCAAGTGGGTATTGCTTTCATCTTTTTCCATGGTTGTTATATCATATCTTCAATCTTGGGATTTGCTTGTGCATTGGCATTACCAAAAGGCTCTAAAAACAATCACCAAACAACTTTTTAGCGTATACCTAACAACATGCATCTAGGGAAGATCAAGATAAGTTCAGTAATATATTGTTTTTTATGTTAATCTGATCATGTTATGGAGTGTGCATTGGTCAAGCATGACAAATTCCTATTTTATCTTCCGTAGCTACAGATACAAGACTAAGTTCTAAAGGTTCATGGGTTTGTGCAGTGGTTTCTTGCATTGAACTTGACTGAGTTGAAATTCATTTCACCTATGAAAATATGGTATCAACTTGAAAGCTGTTAATGCCATTAACATCCAAATCTAAACATTGTCTTAAATCTGCAGAATTTGCCTTAAGGATCCCTTAAAATTCTTCAAACTTTGGTTTAGTTTCTAGTTATCACTTACGGAGCTCACACGGGAGTTTCATTAGTTCATGATATGAAATTGAGTGCGAGACCCACATGCCCAAGATTTGCGAAGCTCGACCTGAAAGTGTCAAATTCACGTTGCTCCTCTCTTGGTCGCACTTTTGTTCTAACAAGTCTAATCTCTTGTTTTGTAGGGCCTGAACGTCTACAGCATTCTGCTACACGACACCTTGGTTATGTCTCGCAGTGCTGTAAATAGCATTGTGGAGCGGATGCACACTCCAATTAATCGGTGAAGAATTTCTCTTTGCTTTTTGTTCAACCAACAAAGGATGGCTTTCAAAGTTAGGGTTTTAGAGGATCTGTGTTTTCCTCCAGCAAAAGCAGCTATGAAATAGATGTGCAAGTTAGATTTTGAAGCTGTTTTGTTTGAATAAAGCAGTTTTAGGAACGTTGTTTCAACTTAGTGTTGTACTTGCAAGTATTGATTGGCAATTTGGCATAGACGCAATTGGTGATGTGCTTTCTGGTCTCACACTTATGGACAATTTTACCTAACAAGTCAACTTCTGTTAATGTTGAATCTGATATGAGGGTAGGGTTATCTCAATTTGTTCTTATTGATGAATTCAGTTTCCTTCAATGCTTGCAGAATTTGACAGTGTTTTGTGTTATGAGTAGTGAGCTCCATAGACTGTTTTTTGTTCGTATTGGTGCGTCCACGCCCCAAAGGCCCCAACAGCCGGTTGACTAGGGGATCTGCTCTTAGTTCCGTCTCTTTCTTTCTAATTGACTTTAGGTTCACTTTGACCAACACTAATTTAGCTAATGATATGATCTAGCTCGAAACCTTCAATTTTAAGTATTTGCCTTGCATGAAATCTGTATAGGAGGGGGAACTTTCAATCCCAGGTAATACTGGTTCAGGATCACAGGGTCTGAATTTAACAATAAAAACTAAGAGAACACACGCAGATGTAAAAGGGAGTAAATCTATAGTTCCAGTGTACGAGGTTTCACCCTTTATTGGATTCTCATTTTCTTTGAACGAATGGCAAAAAAAAAAAAAAAAGTTTCTTGAAAATGCATTAATTGTTTGGCTGTTTGGGGAAACGGTTCCTCTCCGGCCTGAGGATCCGTCCAGCCCATGCAGCCACAAGATCGTATCCGTCCACTGCAAATGACGGTCAAGATGAAGACAAAAACAATTTTGTGCTGCTCCCTCACCCACACCTTATTACTTCTTATATCATCCCTTCCCTCTACCTCTCCTGCAACTCTGAAACTTTTTTAATCTCTCATCGGAAATCCAATGTACGGTGATCTTAGCATACAATTTTCAAACCATTTTCGACCTAAAATGGTTGGGAAGATAGACTTCATTTTGGCCAGGCCGGCGTTCCCTGCAACTCGATTCAATTTGCAGCATGTAATGGTGTCTCAGGTCGTTGGCAAGATTCAGATCAAACTGCCAAAACTTTCAATTTTTCTTCAGGAATCATATTATGCTCCTTTTTCAGCAACCTACAAGTCGGCGATGGATCTAAAACATACAGAATCATTTGGGCTTACGGTGTTCCGTTCGAATATCATTCAATGTGGGATATAAAGGGAGAAGGGATGGGTGAGAGAGCGGCTCAAAATTGTTTTTGTCTTCATTTTGACCGTCGTTTGCAGTGGACGGATACGATCTTGTGGCTGCATGGGCTGGACGGATCCTTAGGCTGGAGAGGATCCGTTCCCGTTCCTTTAATTTGTGACTTGGATCACTTTTGTTGTCGTTACAGATGTTCTTACCCACAACTTCAGCTTAGCGCACGTAGAGCTAAAATAAAAGCCTTAATAACTTAATGCATACCCCCAGTTCGTTAAAACTATCACATTACAACTCCCAGTTCTAGAACTAGCTGATTGCATCCCCCATTTGCAAAAAATACGTCAATGTGCAACTGGGAACGGGATTTCATTGCAAAATTAACGTACCCAAAGGGTATTATCTCAAACAATGTGATGCGATTGTATCATAGACGATGTGGACCTAATGAAAATACCTTCATCGGGTTCTAATTTGATGATTGAATTTTGTTCCCAGTTGCATGATAACTCTCTTTTAGGAGTTATCTTTATACTTCCATATTACTTGTAATAGGCTTATTTCACATGATTTATATGTTTTATTTGCACAGATATGTGAATTTGACTATTTATAAGCCTAAGAGTAAAAAGTTGTGTTTCTAGCTTATTTGTGCATGTTTTCTCTCATATTTGCTATGATAATTGCACGGGGTGTTTAGTGTTGTGTATCTCAGGTAAAATAGGTGCAATGGAGCTTATGAGGTGCTTGGATATGCTTGGAATGAAGCTAGATGAAGAGGAGAAAAAGAGACGCACAAACAAAGAAAAGTTGGAAAAGTCACACAGGACCAGCCTGCACTCTTTTCGATGCCCAGGAAAATCTAAAAAGAATTTTGAAGCAAGGATTGCGGCATTGGAAAGTAGACATCCGTAGCTTTCCAACGATATATGGTAGGCCCGAAGACGAGTCCGTATGAGGGAGATACAGCCCGCGCAAAATCAGCAAATAATTCTGTCCGGGAATTACAAAGTAGAGGGGCTGAAGTGCAATTTCGGTTAGTTTTCATTAAAAAGCGTGCCCAGCTGGTAAAAAACGGGCAGAGTAGACCTAATAGGAGAAGATTCACGTACGGGAGCCATTGGAGAGCACCTAGGAGCTTGGGGATTGCACGGATTCGCCAAAGCTTTGGCGATTTCATCGTTTGATTCTTCTCTTACCCTCTCTTTATCATTCTATGGAGAATACTTGTGATTTTGGCATAACAATGAGTAGCTAATTTCTTTGTTAGGCTCTATGGAGAGCCTAGGGTTATGACTTAGACTTATTTTCCGGATTTTGTTGATTGATTCATGCGTTTGATCCAATTAATGTATATTTTTCTTCATCTTCTATTGTGAATCCGTAAGCTAAGGCTATTGACACGTGTTAGTGATGAATGGAATGACCATGTTAGATGAAGATGATGAACTAGTTGAATTCATAGCTTAATGTTACAAACTAATTGATTAGAAATCATGATCTAGGCTTAATTCTTAGCAACAAGGGAGTCGCGAACCGGAGTTGTTAGTGAACTAGGTGGGTGCTCGACAGAGACTTAACCCGGTTACGAATAAGATCATGTTTTTATTCCCGAATCATTGAGACCGATAGGTGAGATGAATAGGAGTAGTCATGTGTGGGTATATTCGGTTGAACTAGTTAGGTGAGTGAATCGGTGGACCGACAGGACCCGGTGAACGAAGTTGACTAGCCAGCTAGAACGTAACGGTAGATGGAGGTGGACCGACAGGACCCAAAGTAAACTGTTACGTAAAATTACATGAGATCGACAGAAGATTGTAAGTGCTATTACCCGGCATAATCAGTTAGTGCGTAACGTGTTTCAATACAAATTCCGGAACTGTCTAAAGACCCTAGGTGATTCATAGATCGCCTAATTTTCTCCATACTTTGATTAAATTCTTTTAATTGAAAAATACAGAAATATTGTCTCTACATTCATTTTATTTAGTCGCTTGTTTGTGGGCGACGAACATTCAAACTCAAACCACTTCTTACCGGTTACTTAGGTATCTTCTAATTGATTCTTAATTAGCTAGTAGTCGTCTATTTCCCTTGGGTTCGATACTCGGAGTCGTAAAATACTCCACTTTTACTACTTGACCGTGCACTTGCGTATACACGTAAGAAATCGTGTCAAGTTTTTTGGCGCCGTTGCCGGGGAATTAAACGGTTTATTAGTTTAGTTAAAAATTAATTTAGGATACTTCTTTTAGTTTCTTTTTGTTACTATCTGTTTACCTCACGGGTGTGCTAGTGATATTTTCTCAGGTAGCAATGGAAGAAAGCCAAGGACTAATTAGCCTCACAACGGAACAGTTGCAAGCCATGGTGGCTGAAGCTGTAGAGAAAGCATTGGCAGCATCATCTATACCGCGCCCGACCTCAATGCCATATAATCGATCAGGGAAAGCAATAATCCAGGCGTTTGAGGCGGATCTTAAAGGAAGGGAGCCAGCAATTGTGGTGCCACCAATTCAGGCAGAAACCTTCTGTCTCAAGCTGGGCACAATTCAATTTGCTAAGGACCAGTGCACTTTTGCTGGGACAGACGAGGAAGACCCACATGCATTCATTGGGAGATTTCAGAGCCACTGTGGGCTAATCCGTTATAGTGGGGTCACTTCCGAATCAATAAAACTGATGCTCTTCCCTCATTGCCTCAAGGGAGCTGCTATGGATTGGCTGGATTCATTGCCATCCAACTCAATCAAGACATGGGAAGACTGTGCCTCCCAGTTCATGAGTAAATTCTTTTCCATCTCACGCATGATTCAGCTGCAGAACGAGATTTGGTCATTCAGGCAAAAGCATGATGAATCACTTGTCAAAGCATGGCATCGCTTCAATCATTTGCTACGTAGATGTCCCAACCATGGTATTGACAAGCGACAGTTAATGCAGGTCTTCTATGATGCACTTGGAATGCTTGACAAAGAAAAGATTGATAGAGAAGCTGGGGGCAGTTTCTTGTTCAAATGTGATGTTGACGGTGCATATGAGCTGATGAGACGTGTGGTTGAGCAAGAGGAGAGCTGGGATTATGAGCACCAACAAAAAGAACCGAAGAAGCATAGCTCAGTGGCATAAAACACTGTTCAGGTGAATGCGGTAGAGGTAGTGCATGAAGCAAATGTTTCAGAGATGCATCAGCAGCAGCCAGTGCCACCATTAGAGTTGACCGATATGACAGGGATAATAAAGACGATGGCTCAGCACATGACTGACATGTCCACACAGGTCAGCTCTGTAGCAATTGCACTTCAAGTTGCTCAAGCAGAAATAAAAGATCTAAAGGAACAACTTGAACAAAGGGCAATGGGTAGCATTGTTGACACATCAGAGGGACAGGCTCAAGCCATCACCACTCGAAGTGGTATTGCACTTACAGATCCTCCATATCCGAGTCATGCCAAAGCGGAAGCCTCAAAGGCGAAGGAACATGAAGTCTTCGATTCTGAGAAGACACCTGTCATGATCCCCCAATCAAAGGGCATGACTCCACCAGACGAAGAGGAGCATACTCAGGTACCACTTTCATCTTCTCCTTCTTCTTCAGAACTTCCATACCCATTACGTACTAAGAAGAAGAAGGATGATTCCGAGGAATACAAGCGCTTTTTGAATGTCTTCTCTAAACTGCATATCAATATCCCATTGATTGAGGCACTTCAAAAGATGCCTAAGTATGCTCGATTTATTAAAGATGCAGTTCTTGGAAAGAAAGGGGTGGATGAATTTCAGAGAGTAAACTTAAATGAACAGGTTAGTTCATGTGTTTTGCATGGGTTACCTAAGAAAAAGAAGGATCCAGGTAGCTTTGTCATTGAGGCTACATTGGGTGATTCCTACACTGGAAGAGCTCTCTGTGATCTGGGAGCGAGCGTGAATTTGATGCCGTTGTCGGTATTCAAAAAGTTAGGTGTGGGGGAGCCCTCGAAAACCTGGATAACACTCCAATTTGCAGACAAGTCATCCACGAAAGCATGTGGGATGATAAAAGATGTGCTAGTGAGGGTCGGAAGTCTGATCATTCCGGCTGATTTTGTTATATTGGATATGCCAGTAGGTGATGTTCCGCTAATTCTGGGTAGGCCATTCTTGGCGACTGGTCGTACTCTCATTGACGTAGAGAATGGAGAACTGATTATGAGGGTACACGATGACATGGAGACTTTTCGGGTCTTTAAACCGTCACCCCAGTGTTCATGGGAGTATCAGCCAGGTGTGCCATTTGCTGTACAAGTGAAGCGCCAAATCCCAGAGTTGTTGCAAGGGAATCCACCTGACTACTGGGAAAGAAATAAGCCATCAGCGGTGCACGCACATGAAGAAGTGCTTCAAATCCAACACCGGAAAGCTAAGCTGGAAGCGGCACAATGTGCCAGACCACCCTCGTGAGGTGGCAGAGGTAACTGGGTCGGGCCGTCGACCGTAAATTACAAAGCGCTTGTTGGGAGGCAACCCAACGTATTTTATGCATTAGTGTAGAGAGAGTGTTTTAAATAGTGTCGTATGTGTTTTTCTTACTGTTTTGTTATATGAGAGGTGAGAGAGTGAGGATCTTATATTTGAATTGAGTCGTGCAGGCATACAGGTTGGAGACGCGGTCCGGACTCCCCTTCTTGATGCGTGAAAAGAGGAAACGCAGAAAAACCGAGAAAGCGACTAATGATCACGAAATTTGAGGTCAGGAATTCTGAAGTTTACTCCGAAAAATTCGAATTCACTATTGCGAAATCAAAATGTGCGCGAAACGAGCTTTCCGACGATATGTAATATGCGTGCATCGGAGTCCGGAGACGTAATCTAGAAGACAAACGAAAAAAAAAAAAAAAGCTGGAGTCAGGGGTGTTCGCACGAACACCCCTTGTGTTCCCACGAACAAAAGGAAGGCAAAAAACGTTCTGCTCGAAATTATGAACAAAAAAATTGCTCACACGAACAGTCATCTTCGTCCTCGTTCATCCTCAAACAAACGCTTCCTCCAACCTCTCTCAAATCCGATCTCTCTCCGGCGATTCCCTCGATACCCCGTCGCATCTCAGGCCGGCTCTCAACTCCGGCAGCCTCTCTTCTCTCCGGCGATTCCAGCACCAGAACCACCAACACCGCCTCCTCTCGTCCCTCCGACCACCTGAAACGCCGCCTCCTCTCGTCCCTCCGCCGAAGCCCAGCCGTAGACGGCCCTTGCCAACAGATCTTCCTCCTTCTCCGACGCAAACCCAGTCACCACCAGTGGCCTCTGAGTCCACCGCAAGACCTCATCAACTCAACCAGCCGAACCCTCCATTGATTCCGACCGCCGACTCCTCTGCAACGTCCTCTCCACCATAGCCACCATCGAAACCAGAAACCCACCAGATCCACTGCTCATCTTCTTCCCCCATCATCTCCTTCCTCGGTTAATTCCATAAACTCGAAACAAACCCAGCCCTCCGCCGCCGTAACCCACCTCCAATTCACGAAACCACCATCACCGCCTCCTCTCTTCTCTCCGACCAGAAACCCAGGCCACCTCTCTCCCGAAACACGCCCAATCGAATTCCGACCACCAGGGAGTCTGGGTTGTTGCTCTGTTTCTTCCTCTTTCTTCCTCCCTGGTCGCTGTTTTGGTGCAGGTGGGTTATTGAGTTGATTTGTTAAGGGGGCTAATTGGCATTGGAGGTGGATTGGTGTAATACTGGTGATGGTGAATGGAGAATTTGTGGTCTGGTGTTGTATTGAAGAAGTTGGTTATGGTGGTGATAGCAGCAGGGTTGAAGATGGCGTGGGAGGTGGAGATAGTTTGGTGGCTGCTGCTGCTGTTTGCAGCAGGTGGGTGAATTTGTGTTGAATTGGTGTTACTTGTGGTGTGGCTGAGTGGGTTATGGTGGAATTAGGAGATTGAAGGTGAAGGCTATGGTGATGGTTTTGGCATTGGAGGTGTATTGGTGGTGTTGTTGTGGAACTTGGTGATGGCAGGGGGTTTAGGTCGTAGGTAGGTACAGTGATGATGGTTGATTGTTCATGAGTTGGGTAGTTGGTATTTGAGGGAAGGCTATGGCCATGGTGAGTGTAGAGGGTTACAGGAGATAGGTTTGGTTAAGTGGGTAGGTGATTTTGGTTTGTTATAGTGGTGAGAAATGGTGAAGGTCATGTGGTGAAATGGTAGTTAATTGGTAGGTTTGTTGGTGAATTGATTAGAGCTTCATGGAAGTTACAGGTAGTGAATTGGAGAAATGGTGGATTTGTTGTGATGAGGTGGACATGTTGTAGAGTAGGGGCTGTTATGAAGCTTATGGAGGTCAATTGGTATAGAGTTTCATGGCTTTAGGTAGCAGTTGTTGGCAAGGTTGGTCTAGGCAGTGGGTTATTTTGTCAAGTGGGATGTTGGTATGTTATACGTTGGTTGTGATTGTGATACGAAGGCAGCTTTCAGGTTATGTTGAGATTTTCTGAAAAAAGTTTGAGCAAGGAAATTCATGGTGCTACTCGTGTTCAACACTCTAAAAAAGCAAAGGAGCAGTTGATACAGGTGGCCATAGCTCGAAAAATAACGAGAAATTGGATGAAGCATCGACCCCGGTGTGCTACTTGCGCACTCGACCGCAAGGGAACTCACATAACGAGTTCGGGGATTCTTCATCCTCCTTTTGTCAGCAGCAATGGATCAATCGACCCCGGTGTGTTTCGCACACTCGACCGCAAGGGAGCTTGCATTGTTCCGCACAATGTTAGCTTGGGGATTGTTCTCGCTATCTCAGTCAGCACTTATCGGATTTCGTCCCCGACCTTGTGTCGGTTGTGAGTTTCTTGTCTCTCTCTTTACTTACCGTTTAGGCACATCGTACTTGCTCTAGGATTTTATTTTTAGAATTCTAGGGAATTACTTGAGTACTTGCTTAATTTCGGTACACACAACTCGTTCACGTGCACGTAGCTTGAATTATCTCTAAATTTATTGTAGCTACCTTCTTGTGTCGTGGCTTTGACTCCGAGTAGAATCACCGCTCCTCGCATTTGAATGCTGAGTCTTCTTGGTTAATCTCTAAATTCGTTGAGGACAACGAAGCGCTCAAGTGTGGGGGGAGTTTTAGTCTTGACTAGCCAGTCAGTGTTTGCATCGCCATGTCTGCATATAGTTGTTCGTGTCGTATTGTGTCTATTTATGTGGTCTGTGTCGGGATATTGTGATAGCATATCGTATTGTGATTTGTTAGTCGTGTATATACTTGTTTGTGTTTGTGTTTGTGTTTAATATTGCACGTTTTCTTATTTGAGTCTACCTACCCTATCGACTGTTTTGTGTAGTTTCGTTCGTGTCGGCTTGCATGTAGTGTAGGAACTATATAAAAAAATTGAAAAATCCAAAAAAAGATTAAAAAGAGAAAATTTTGAGAAAAGGGCAATCAAAAGAGGCTAAAATTTGATAAATCGCCAAGTGTGAGGATTTTAGGCGTAGAGCATGATTTGCGACCGAGAGTGACGACATGAGTCCCCCCTAGTAGGTATGGAGAGACTTTCTTTACGGGAGTGCCTACCTATTTTTAACACTTACGTGATTTTCAAAAGCCAAAGTGTGTGCCTATTTTCTCACAAGAGCTGAGCTAGGTGTGAGCTAAACAAGCCGAACATCCATGTGTACGTCTTAGGTAGTCGCCAACCCGCCTCGTATTGGCACACGAAACAGCTGTGCGAGGTTGTGTATTAGAGCACTCACTGCTTTTAGAACTCACCTTGTAGGACCATTAGACGCCCCAATTTGAACATTGGATTCTTTCTAGCCTTGGACCTAGGGTGACGATTCTTGGCCTTCATCACAAATTGATTAGAATCACCACTTTAGTGCGTCACGAGGGGGTTTTGTAGTTGAGGGGGTTCGATGAGGGAGTGATTATACAATTCCTTGAGTTCTACATCTTGCTTGCACGTCATTGATTATCTACGAGGGGATGCGAGGGTGAGTGAGTAGGCTTGCGCACTTCGGTGTGGCGGTGTTCCATGCCATTACATCATGGACACAGTTGTGGAGAGCCGTGGGTGCGTGAATCTAATACGCACGAAATTGGGTTGGGAGAACTTAATTGGTGGATCGTGCTAGGTACCGGTTTTGATTACTTTGGTGTAGGAGGATCGGTTGGATAGGCACGGGATACATTCATCTTCGGGACTACTTGAGAGGGGATATGGTGACATTCGAGTGTGGGGGTGTCGACTTTTGACTCCGGACATTGAGTGTGAGCTTGCGACGACTCCACTCCCACACATGTATTTCATTGATTTTGCAGCTTGGACTTGACATGGACTTTGATTGGGTTAGGAGGAGATGATATTTTTATGTGATATTCATTCATCGATTTACGTGTTTCCTTCTCCTAGCATTTTTTATTGTTATTTGAAGACCACTCGGATATTATTGTTGGATTTTGATGGGATTTTGAGAGAATTGTGAAAATGAAAAAAAAAAAGAAAAAAAAAAAGAAAAAAAAAGAGAAAAAAAACAGAAAATAAATGAAAAAAAGAGAGAAAAAGAAAAAGGAGAGATGAAATAAAGTTTGAGTTGGAATTGAATTGAAACGAGTGGTGGAGCTACTTTGACGACGACGGTTCACGTTTCATGCACGACGAACGACGATGGCCACGGAGATCACTAGTGTACCGGGGTTTGAGGGAATTGAGGGCCGGAGGTGGTGAGCTTCGGGTTTCAGTTTCTATCATTGTGGTGAGGGTGTGTGAGATGTGGGATTTGATGTGAGAATGTGACGCTTAGGACTTTATTTCGACGAGATTATCTATATGTCCCTAAGCCTCATCATGTGAAAACCGTTAGCGGATTAGGAGCTCGGCCCTTGGATGTGGCTTTGCCTAGCGTAGTCTCTTATTTCGTGGCACACGCGAAGAGGTAGCATACTCTTGTACTTAGTAAAGTTAGGCTTTCTATACTAACTAGGGAAGAGTTTCGTTGTCGAATTTAGTTTCAACTCATGCTTTGTTCCTAGGATTCTCATCACTTCATGATAATCGATTAAGCCAATGGAGATTGCCCGATCTCAACCAAAAAGATAAAAAGTGTGTTTTTTGTATATATAGTTGTGTAGGATCGAGTCGTAGTTTGCATTTGCATCATATTGTTGCATTGTCGAGTCTTGTGTCGTTTGCGTCTTGAGTCGGCTAGTAAATAGTGGTTTTACTCGGGACGAGCAAAAGGTAAGTGTGGGGGTATTTGATAACTCTCTTTTAGGAGTTATCTTTATACTTCCATATTACTTGTAATAGGCTTATTTCACATGATTTATATGTTTAATTTGCACAAATATGTGAATTTGACTATTTATAAGCCTAAGAGTAAAAAGTTGTGTTTCTAGCTTATTTGTGCATGTTTTCTCTCATATTTGCTATGATAATTGCACGGGGTGTTTAGTGTTGTGTATCTCAGGTAAAATAGGTGCAATGGAGATTATGAGGTGCTTGGATATGCTTGGAATGGAGCTAGATGAAGAGGAGAAAAAGAGACGCACAAACGAAGAAAAGTTGGAAAAGTCACACAGGACCAGCCTGCACTCTTTTCGATGCCCAGGAAAATCTAAAAAGAATTTTGAAGCAAGGCTTGCGGCATTGGAAAGTAGACATCCGTAGCTTTCCAAAGATATATGGTAGGCCCGAAGACGAGTCCGTATGAGGGAGATACAGCCCGCGCAAAATCAGCAAATAATTCTGTCCGGGAATTACAAAGTAGAGGGGCTGAAGTGCAATTTCGGTTAGTTTTCATTAAAAAGCGTGCCCAGCTGGTAAAAAACGGGCAGAGTAGACCTAATAGGAGAAGATTCACGTACGGGAGCCATTGGAGAGCACCTAGGAGCTTGGGGATTGCACGGATTCGCCAAAGCTTTGGTGATTTCATCGTTTGATTCTTCTCTTACCCTCTCTTTATCATTCTATGGAGAATACTTGTGATTTTGGCATAACAATGAGTAGCTAATTTCTTTGTTAGGCTCTATGGAGAGCCTAGGGTTATGACTTAGACTTATTTTCCGGATTTTGTTGATTGATTCATGCGTTTGATCCAATTAATGTATATTTTTCTTCATATTCTATTGTGAATCCGTAAGCTAAGGCTATTGACACGTGTTAGTGATGAATGGAATGACCATGTTAGATGAAGATGATGAACTAGTTGAATTCATAGCTTAATGTTACAAACTAATTGATTAGAAATCATGATCTAGGCTTAATTCTTAGCAACAAGGGAGTCGCGAACCGGAGTTGTTAGTGAACTAGGTGGGTGCTCGACAGAGACTTAACCCGGTTACGAATAAGATCATGTTTTTATTCCCGAATCATTGAGACCGATAGGTGAGATGAATAGGAGTAGTCATGTGTGGGTATATTCGGTTGAACTAGTTAGGTGAGTGAATCGGTGGACCGACAGGACCCGGTGAACGAAGTTGACTAGCCAGCTAGAACGTAACGGTAGATGGAGGTGGACCGACAGGACCCAAAGTAAACTGTTACGTAAAATTACATGAGATCGACAGAAGATTGTAAGTGCTATTACCCGGCATAATCAGTTAGTGCGTAACGTGTTTCAATACAAATTCCGGAACTGTCTAAAGACCCTAGGTGATTCATAGATCGCCTAATTTTCTCCATACTTTGATTAAATTCTTTTAATTGAAAAATACAGAAATATTGTCTCTACATTCATTTTATTTAGTCGCTTGTTTGTGGGCGACGAACATTCAAACTCAAACCACTTCTTACCGGTTACTTAGGTATCTTCTAATTGATTCTTAATTAGCTAGTAGTCGTCTATTTCCCTTGGGTTCGATACTCGGAGTCGTAAAATACTCCACTTTTACTACTTAACCGTGCACTTGCGTATACACGTAAGAAATCGTGTCAAGTTTTTTGGCGCCGTTGCCGGGGAATTAAACGGTTTATTAGTTTAGTTAAAAATTAATTTAGGATACTTCTTTTAGTTTCTTTTTGTTACTATCTGTTTACCTCACGGGTGTGCTAGTGATATTTTCTCAGGTAGCGATGGAAGAAAGCCAAGGACTAATTAGCCTCACAACGGAACAGTTGCAAGCCATGGTGGCTGAAGCTGTAGAGAAAGCATTGGCAGCATCATCTATACCGCGCCCGACCTCAATGCCATATAATCGATCAGGGAAAGCAATAATCCAGGCGTTTGAGGCGGATCTTAAAGGAAGGGAGCCAGCAATTGTGGTGCCACCAATTCAGGCAGAAACCTTCTGTCTCAAGCTGGGCACAATTCAATTTGCTAAGGACCAGTGCACTTTTGCTGGGACAGACGAGGAAGACCCACATGCATTCATTGGGAGATTTCAGAGCCACTGTGGGCTAATCCGTTATAGTGGGGTCACTTCCGAATCAATAAAACTGATGCTCTTCCCTCATTGCCTCAAGGGAGCTGCTATGGATTGGCTGGATTCATTGCCATCCAACTCAATCAAGACATGGGAAGACTGTGCCTCCCAGTTCATGAGTAAATTCTTTCCCATCTCACGCATGATTCAGCTGCAGAACGAGATTTGGTCATTCAGGCAAAAGCATGATGAATCACTTGTCAAAGCATGGCATCGCTTCAATCATTTGCTACGTAGATGTCCCAACCATGGTATTGACAAGCGACAGTTAATGCAGGTCTTCTATGATGCACTTGGAATGCTTGACAAAGAAAAGATTGATAGAGAAGCTGGGGGCAGTTTCTTGTTCAAATGTGATGTTGACGGTGCATATGAGCTGATGAGACGTGTGGTTGAGCAAGAGGAGAGCTGGGATTATGAGCACCAACAAAAGGAACCGAAGAAGCATAGCTCAGTGGCATATAACACTGTTCAGGTGAATGCGGTAGAGGTAGTGCATGAAGCAAATGTTTCAGAGATGCATCAGCAGCAGCCAGTGCCACCATTAGAGTTGACCGATATGACAGGGATAATAAAGACGATGGCTCAGCACATGACTGACATGTCCACACAGGTCAGCTCTGTAGCAATTGCACTTCAAGTTGCTCAAGCAGAAATAAAAGATCTAAAGGAGCAACTTGAACAAAGGGCAATGGGTAGCATTGTTGACACATCAGAGGGACAGGCTCAAGCCATCACCACTCGAAGTGGTATTGCACTTACAGATCCTCCATATCCGAGTCATGCCAAAGCGGAAGCCTCAAAGGCGAAGGAACATGAAGTCTTCGATTCTGAGAAGACACCTGTCATGATCCCCCAATCAAAGGGCATGACTCCACCAGACGAAGAGGAGCATACTCAGGTACCACTTTCATCTTCTCCTTCTTCTTCAGAACTTCCATACCCATTACGTACTAAGAAGAAGAAGGATGATTCCGAGGAATACAAGCGCTTTTTGAATGTCTTCTCTAAACTGCATATCAATATCCCATTGATTGAGGCACTTCAAAAGATGCCTAAGTATGCTCGATTTATTAAAGATGCAGTTCTTGGAAAGAAAGGGGTGGATGAATTTCAGAGAGTAAACTTAAATGAACAGGTTAGTTCATGTGTTTTGCATGGGTTACCTAAGAAAAAGAAGGATCCAGGTAGCTTTGTCATTGAGGCTACATTGGGTGATTCCTACACTGGAAGAGCTCTCTGTGATCTGGGAGCGAGCGTGAATTTGATGCCGTTGTCGGTATTCAAAAAGTTAGGTGTGGGGGAGCCCTCGAAAACCTGGATAACACTCCAATTTGCAGACAAGTCATCCAAGAAAGCATGTGGGATGATAAAAGATGTGCTAGTGAGGGTCGGAAGTCTGATCATTCCGGCTGATTTTGTTATATTGGATATGCCAGTAGGTGATGTTCCGCTAATTCTGGGTAGGCCATTCTTGGCGACTGGTCGTACTCTCATTGACGTAGAGAATGGAGAACTGATTATGAGGGTACACGATGACATGGAGACTTTTCGGGTCTTTAAACCGTCACCCCAGTGTTCATGGGAGTATCAGCCAGGTGTGCCATTTGCTGTACAAGTGAAGCGCCAAATCCCAGAGTTGTTGCAAGGGAATCCACCTGACTACTGGGAAAGAAATAAGCCATCAGCGGTGCACGCACATGAAGAAGTGCTTCAAATCCAACACCGGAAAGCTAAGCTGGAAGCGGCACAATGTGCCAGACCACCCTCGTGAGGTGGCAGAGGTAACTGGGTCGGGCCGTCGACCGTAAATTACAAAGCGCTTGTTGGGAGGCAACCCAACGTATTTTATGCATTAGTGTAGAGAGAGTGTTTTAAATAGTGTCGTATGTGTTTTTCTTACTGTTTTGTTATATGAGAGGTGAGAGAGTGAGGATCTTATATTTGAATTGAGTCGTGCAGGCATACAGGTTGGAGACGCGGTCCGGACTCCCCTTCTTGATGCGTGAAAAGAGGAAACGCAGAAAAACCGAGAAAGCGACTAATGATCACGAAATTTGAGGTCAGGAATTCTGAAGTTTACTCCGAAAAATTCGAATTCACTATTGCGAAATCAAAATGTGCGCGAAACGAGCTTTCCGACGATATGTAATATGCGTGCATCGGAGTCCGGAGACGTAATCTAGAAGACAAACGAAAAAAAAAAAAAAAGCTGGAGTCAGGGGTGTTCGCACGAACACCCCCTGTGTTCCCACGAACAAAAGGAAGGCAAAAAACGTTCTGCTCGAAATTACGAACAAAAAAATTGCTCACACGAACAGTCATCTTCGTCCTCGTTCATCCTCAAACAAACGCTTCCTCCAACCTCTCTCAAATCCGATCTCTCTCCGGCGATTCCCTCGATACCCCGTCGCATCTCAGGCCGGCTCTCAACTCCGGCAGCCTCTCTTCTCTCCGGCGATTCCAGCACCAGAACCACCAACACCGCCTCCTCTCGTCCCTCCGACCACCTGAAACGCCGCCTCCTCTCGTCCCTCCGCCGAAGCCCAGCCGTAGACGGCCCTTGCCAACAGATCTTCCTCCTTCTCCGACGCAAACCCAGTCACCACCAGTGGCCTCTGAGTCCACCGCAAGACCTCATCAACTCAACCAGCCGAACCCTCCATTGATTCTGACCGCCGACTCCTCTGCAACGTCCTCTCCACCATAGCCACCATCGAAACCAGAAACCCACTTGATCCACTGCTCATCTTCTTCCCCCATCATCTCCTTCCTCGGTTAATTCCATAAACTCGAAACAAACCCAGCCCTCCGCCGCCGTAACCCACCTCCAATTCACGAAACCACCATCACCGCCTCCTCTCTTCTCTCCGACCAGAAACCCAGGCCACCTCTCTCCCGAAACACGCCCAATCGAATTCCGACCACCAGGGAGTCTGGGTTGTTGCTCTGTTTCTTCCTCTTTCTTCCTCCCTGGTCGCTGTTTTGGTGCAGGTGGGTTATTGAGTTGATTTGTTAAGGGGGCTAATTGGCATTGGAGGTGGATTGGTGTAATAATGGTGATGGTGAATGGAGAATTTGTGGTCTGGTGGTGTATTGAAGAAGTTGGTTATGGTGGTGATAGCAGCAGGGTTGAAGATGGCGTGGGAGGTGGAGATAGTTTGGTGGCTGCTGCTGCTGTTTGCAGCAGGTGGGTGAATTTGTGTTGAATTGGTGTTACTTGTGGTGTGGCTGAGTGGGTTATGGTGGAATTAGGAGATTGAAGGTGAAGGCTATGGTGATGGTTTTGGCATTGGAGGTGTATTGGTGGTGTTGTTGTGGAACTTGGTGATGGCAGGGGTTTAGGTCGTAGGTAGGTACAGTGATGATGGTTGATTGTTCATGAGTTGGGTAGTTGGTATTTGAGGGAAGGCTATGGCCATGGTGAGTGTAGAGGGTTACAGGAGATAGGTTTGGTTAAGTGGGTAGGTGATTTTGGTTTGTTACAGTGGTGAGAAATGGTGAAGGTCATGTGGTGAAATGGTAGTTAATTGGTAGGTTTGTTGGTGAATTGATTAGAGCTTCATGGAAGTTACAGGTAGTGAATTGGAGAAATGGTGGATTTGTTGTGATGAGGTGGACATGTTGTAGAGTAGGGGCTGTTATGAAGCTTATGGAGGTCAATTTGTATAGAGTTTCATGGCTTTAGGTAGCAGTTGTTGGCAAGGTTGGTCTAGGCAGTGGGTTATTTTGTCAAGTGGGATGTTGGTATGTTATACGTTGGTTGTGATTGTGATACGAAGGCAGCTTTCAGGTTATGTTGAGATTTTCTGAAAAAAGTTTGAGCAAGGAAATTCATGGTGCTACTCGTGTTCAACACTCTAAAAAAGCAAAGGAGCAGTTGATACAGGTGGCCATAGCTCGAAAAATAACGAGAAATTGGATGAAGCATCGACCCCGGTGTGCTACTTGCGCACTCGACCGCAAGGGAACTCACATAACGAGTTCGGGGATTCTTCATCCTCCTTTTGTCAGCAGCAATGGATCAATCGACCCCGGTGTGTTTCGCACACTCGACCGCAAGGGAGCTTGCATTGTTCCGCACAATGTTAGCTTGGGGATTGTTCTCGCTATCTCAGTCAGCACTTATCGGATTTCGTCCCCGACCTTGTGTCGGTTGTGAGTTTCTTGTCTCTCTCTTTACTTACCGTTTAGGCACATCGTACTTGCTCTAGGATTTTATTTTTAGAATTCTAGGGAATTACTTGAGTACTTGCTTAATTTCGGTACACACAACTCGTTCACGTGCACGTAGCTTGAATTATCTCTAAATTTATTGTAGCTACCTTCTTGTGCCGTGGCTTTGACTCCGAGTAGAATCACCGCTCCTCGCATTTGAATGCTGAGTCTTCTTGGTTAATCTCTAAATTCGTTGAGGACAACGAAGCGCTCAAGTGTGGGGGGAGTTTTAGTCTTGACTAGCCAGTCAGTGTTTGCATCGCCATGTCTGCATATAGTTGTTCGTGTCGTATTGTGTCTATTTATGTGGTCTGTGTCGGGATATTGTGATAGCATATCGTATTGTGATTTGTTAGTCGTGTATATACTTGTTTGTGTTTGTGTTTGTGTTTAATATTGCACGTTTTCTTATTTGAGTCTACCTACCCTATCGACTGTTTTGTGTAGTTTCGTTCGTGTCGGCTTGCATGTAGTGTAGGAACTATATAAAAAAATTGAAAAATCCAAAAAAAGATTAAAAAGAGAAAATTTTGAGAAAAGGGCAATCAAAAGAGGCTAAAATTTGATAAATCGCCAAGTGTGAGGATTTTAGGCGTAGAGCATGATTTGCGACCGAGAGTGACGACATGAGTCCCCCCTAGTAGGTATGGAGAGACTTTCTTTACGGGAGTGCCTACTTACGTGATTTTCAAAAGCCAAAGTGTGTGCCTATTTTCTCACAAGAGCTGAGCTAGGTGTGAGCTAAACAAGCCGAACATCCATGTGTACGTCTTAGGTAGTCGCCAACCCGCCTCGTAGTGGCACACGAAACAGCTGTGCGAGGTTGTGTATTAGAGCACTCACTGCTTTTAGAACTCACCTTGTAGGACCATTAGACGCCCCAATTTGAACCTTGGATTCTTTCTAGCCTTGGACCTAGGGTGACGATTCTTGGCCTTCATCACAAATTGATTAGAATCACCACTTTAGTGCGTCACGAGGGGGTTTTGTAGTTGAGGGGGTTCGATGAGGGAGTGATTATACAATTCCTTGAGTTCTACATCTTGCTTGCACGTCATTGATTATCTACGAGGGGATGCGAGGGTGAGTGAGTAGGCTTGCGCACTTCGGTGTGGCGGTGTTCCATGCCATTACATCATGGACACAGTTGTGGAGAGCCGTGGGTGCGTGAATCTAATACGCACGAAATTGGGTTGGGAGAACTTAATTGGTGGATCGTGCTAGGTACCGGTTTTGATTACTTTGGTGTAGGAGGATCGGTTGGATAGGCACGGGATACATTCATCTTCGGGACTACTTGAGAGGGGATATGGTGACATTCGAGTGTGGGGGTGTCGACTTTTGACTCCGGACATTGAGTGTGAGCTTGCGACGACTCCACTCCCACACATGTATTTCATTGATTTTGCAGCTTGGACTTGACATGGACTTTGATTGGGTTAGGAGGAGATGATATTTTTATGTGATATTCATTCATCGATTTACGTGTTTCCTTCTCCTAGCATTTTTTATTGTTATTTGAAGACCACTCGGATATTATTGTTGGATTTTGATGGGATTTTGAGAGAATTGTGAAAATGAAAAAAAAAAGAAAAAAAAAGAGAAAAAAAAAAACAGAAAATAAATGAAAAAAAGAGAGAAAAAGAAAAAGGAGAGATGAAATAAAGTTTGAGTTGGAATTGAATTGAAACGAGTGGTGGAGCTACTTTGACGACGACGGTTCACGTTTCATGCACGACGAACGACGATGGCCACGGAGATCACTAGTGTACCGGGGTTTGAGGGAATTGAGGGCCGGAGGTGGTGAGCTTCGGGTTTCAGTTTCTATCATTGTGGTGAGGGTGTGTGAGATGTGGGATTTGATGTGAGAATGTGACGCTTAGGACTTTATTTCGACGAGATTATCTATATGTCCCTAAGCCTCATCATGTGAAAACCGTTAGCGGATTAGGAGCTCGGACCTTGGATGTGGCTTTGCCTAGCGTAGTCTCTTATTTCGTGGCACACGCGAAGAGGTAGCATACTCTTGTACTTAGTAAAGTTAGGCTTTCTATACTAACTAGGGAAGAGTTTCGTTGTCGAATTTAGTTTCAACTCATGCTTTGTTCCTAGGATTCTCATCACTTCATGATAATCGATTAAGCCAATGGAGATTGCCCGATCTCAACCAAAAAGATAAAAAGTGTGTTTTTTGTATATATAGTTGTGTAGGATCGAGTCGTAGTTTGCATTTGCATCATATTGTTGCATTGTCGAGTCTTGTGTCGTTTGCGTCTTGAGTCGGCTAGTAAATAGTGGTTTTACTCGGGACGAGCAAAAGGTAAGTGTGGGGGTATTTGATAACTCTCTTTTAGGAGTTATCTTTATACTTCCATATTACTTGTAATAGGCTTATTTCACATGATTTATATGTTTTATTTGCACAAATATGTGAATTTGACTATTTATAAGCCTAAGAGTAAAAAGTTGTGTTTCTAGCTTATTTGTGCATGTTTTCTCTCATATTTGCTATGATAATTGCACGGGGTGTTTAGTGTTGTGTATCTCAGGTAAAATAGGTGCAATGGAGCTTATGAGGTGCTTGGATATGCTTGGAATGGAGCTAGATGAAGAGGAGAAAAAGAGACGCACAAACGAAGAAAAGTTGGAAAAGTCACACAGGACCAGCCTGCACTCTTTTCGATGCCCAGGAAAATCTAAAAAGAATTTTGAAGCAAGGCTTGCGGCATTGGAAAGTAGACATCCGTAGCTTTCCAACGATATATGGTAGGCCCGAAGACGAGTCCGTATGAGGGAGATACAGCCCGCGCAAAATCAGCAAATAATTCTGTCCGGGAATTACAAAGTAGAGGGGCTGAAGTGCAATTTCGGTTAGTTTTCATTAAAAAGCGTGCCCAGCTGGTAAAAAACGGGCAGAGTAGACCTAATAGGAGAAGATTCACGTACGGGAGCCATTGGAGAGCACCTAGGAGCTTGGGGATTGCACGGATTCGCCAAAGCTTTGGCGATTTCATCGTTTGATTCTTCTCTTACCCTCTCTTTATCATTCTATGGAGAATACTTGTGATTTTGGCATAACAATGAGTAGCTAATTTCTTTGTTAGGCTCTATGGAGAGCCTAGGGTTATGACTTAGACTTATTTTCCGGATTTTGTTGATTGATTCATGCGTTTGATCCAATTAATGTATATTTTTCTTCATATTCTATTGTGAATCCGTAAGCTAAGGCTATTGACACGTGTTAGTGATGAATGGAATGACCATGTTAGATGAAGATGATGAACTAGTTGAATTCATAGCTTAATGTTACAAACTAATTGATTAGAAATCATGATCTAGGCTTAATTCTTAGCAACAAGGGAGTCGCGAACCGGAGTTGTTAGTGAACTAGGTGGGTGCTCGACAGAGACTTAACCCGGTTACGAATAAGATCATGTTTTTATTCCCGAATCATTGAGACCGATAGGTGAGATGAATAGGAGTAGTCATGTGTGGGTATATTCGGTTGAACTAGTTAGGTGAGTGAATCGGTGGACCGACAGGACCCGGTGAACGAAGTTGACTAGCCAGCTAGAACGTAACGGTAGATGGAGGTGGACCGACAGGACCCAAAGTAAACTGTTACGTAAAATTACATGAGATCGACAGAAGATTGTAAGTGCTATTACCCGGCATAATCAGTTAGTGCGTAACGTGTTTCAATACAAATTCCGGAACTGTCTAAAGACCCTAGGTGATTCATAGATCGCCTAATTTTCTCCATACTTTGATTAAATTCTTTTAATTGAAAAATACAGAAATATTGTCTCTACATTCATTTTATTTAGTCGCTTGTTTGTGGGCGACGAACATTCAAACTCAAACCACTTCTTACCGGTTACTTAGGTATCTTCTAATTGATTCTTAATTAGCTAGTAGTCGTCTATTTCCCTTGGGTTCGATACTCGGAGTCGTAAAATACTCCACTTTTACTACTTAACCGTGCACTTGCGTATACACGTAAGAAATCGTGTCAAGTTTTTTGGCGCCGTTGCCGGGGAATTAAACGGTTTATTAGTTTAGTTAAAAATTAATTTAGGATACTTCTTTTAGTTTCTTTTTGTTACTATCTGTTTACCTCACGGGTGTGCTAGTGATATTTTCTCAGGTAACGATGGAAGAAAGCCAAGGACTAATTAGCCTCACAACGGAACAGTTGCAAGCCATGGTGGCTGAAGCTGTAGAGAAAGCATTGGCAGCATCATCTATACCGCGCCCGACCTCAATGCCATATAATCGATCAGGGAAAGCAATAATCCAGGCGTTTGAGGCGGATCTTAAAGGAAGGGAGCCAGCAATTGTGGTGCCACCAATTCAGGCAGAAACCTTCTGTCTCAAGCTGGGCACAATTCAATTTGCTAAGGACCAGTGCACTTTTGCTGGGACAGACGAGGAAGACCCACATGCATTCATTGGGAGATTTCAGAGCCACTGTGGGCTAATCCGTTATAGTGGGGTCACTTCCGAATCAATAAAACTGATGCTCTTCCCTCATTGCCTCAAGGGAGCTGCTATGGATTGGCTGGATTCATTGCCATCCAACTCAATCAAGACATGGGAAGACTGTGCCTCCCAGTTCATGAGTAAATTCTTTCCCATCTCACGCATGATTCAGCTGCAGAACGAGATTTGGTCATTCAGGCAAAAGCATGATGAATCACTTGTCAAAGCATGGCATCGCTTCAATCATTTGCTACGTAGATGTCCCAACCATGGTATTGACAAGCACAGTTAATGCAGGTCTTCTATGATGCACTTGGAATGCTTGACAAAGAAAAGATTGATAGAGAAGCTGGGGGCAGTTTCTTGTTCAAATGTGATGTTGACGGTGCATATGAGCTGATGAGACGTGTGGTTGAGCAAGAGGAGAGCTGAAATTATGAGCACCAACAAAAAGAACCGAAGAAGCATAGCTCAGTGGCATATAACACTGTTCAGGTGAATGCGGTAGAGGTAGTGCATGAAGCAAATGTTTCAGAGATGCATCAGCAGCAGCCAGTGCCACCATTAGAGTTGACCGATATGACAGGGATAATAAAGACGATGGCTCAGCACATGACTGACATGTCCACACAGGTCAGCTCTGTAGCAATTGCACTTCAAGTTGCTCAAGCAGAAATAAAAGATCTAAAGGAACAACTTGAACAAAGGGCAATGGGTAGCATTGTTGACACATCAGAGGGACAGGCTCAAGCCATCACCACTCGAAGTGGTATTGCACTTACAGATCCTCCATATCCGAGTCATGCCAAAGCGGAAGCCTCAAAGGCGAAGGAACATGAAGTCTTCGATTCTGAGAAGACACCTGTCATGATCCCCCAATCAAAGGGCATGACTCCACCAGACGAAGAGGAGCATACTCAGGTACCACTTTCATCTTCTCCTTCTTCTTCAGAACTTCCATACCCATTACGTACTAAGAAGAAGAAGGATGATTCCGAGGAATACAAGCGCTTTTTGAATGTCTTCTCTAAACTGCATATCAATATCCCATTGATTGAGGCACTTCAAAAGATGCCTAAGTATGCTCGATTTATTAAAGATGCAGTTCTTGGAAAGAAAGGGGTGGATGAATTTCAGAGAGTAAACTTAAATGAACAGGTTAGTTCATGTGTTTTGCATGGGTTACCTAAGAAAAAGAAGGATCCAGGTAGCTTTGTCATTGAGGCTACATTGGGTGATTCCTACACTGGAAGAGCTCTCTGTGATCTGGGAGCGAGCGTGAATTTGATGCCGTTGTCGGTATTCAAAAAGTTAGGTGTGGGGGAGCCCTCGAAAACCTGGATAACACTCCAATTTGCAGACAAGTCATCCACGAAAGCATGTGGGATGATAAAAGATGTGCTAGTGAGGGTCGGAAGTCTGATCATTCCGGCTGATTTTGTTATATTGGATATGCCAGTAGGTGATGTTCCGCTAATTCTGGGTAGGCCATTCTTGGCGACTGGTCGTACTCTCATTGACGTAGAGAATGGAGAACTGATTATGAGGGTACACGATGACATGGAGACTTTTCGGGTCTTTAAACCGTCACCCCAGTGTTCATGGGAGTATCAGCCAGGTGTGCCATTTGCTGTACAAGTGAAGCGCCAAATCCCAGAGTTGTTGCAAGGGAATCCACCTGACTACTGGGAAAGAAATAAGCCATCAGCGGTGCACGCGCATGAAGAAGTGCTTCAAATCCAACACCGGAAAGCTAAGCTGGAAGCGGCACAATGTGCCAGACCACCCTCGTGAGGTGGCAGAGGTAACTGGGTCGGGCCGTCGACCGTAAATTACAAAGCGCTTGTTGGGAGGCAACCCAACGTATTTTATGCATTAGTGTAGAGAGAGTGTTTTAAATAGTGTCGTATGTGTTTTTCTTACTGTTTTGTTATATGAGAGGTGAGAGAGTGAGGATCTTATATTTGAATTGAGTCGTGCAGGCATACAGGTTGGAGACGCGGTCCGGACTCCCCTTCTTGATGCGTGAAAAGAGGAAACGCAGAAAAACCGAGAAAGCGACTAATGATCACGAAATTTGAGGTCAGGAATTCTGAAGTTTACTCCGAAAAATTCGAATTCACTATTGCGAAATCAAAATGTGCGCGAAACGAGCTTTCCGACGATATGTAATATGCGTGCATCGGAGTCCGGAGACGTAATCTAGAAGACAAACGAAAAAAAAAAAAAAGCTGGAGTCAGGGGTGTTCGCACGAACACCCCCTGTGTTCCCACGAACAAAAGGAAGGCAAAAAACGTTCTGCTCGAAATTACGAACAAAAAAATTGCTCACACGAACAGTCATCTTCGTCCTCGTTCATCCTCAAACAAACGCTTCCTCCAACCTCTCTCAAATCCGATCTCTCTCCGGCGATTCCCTCGATACCCCGTCGCATCTCAGGCCGGCTCTCAACTCCGGCAGCCTCTCTTCTCTCCGGCGATTCCAGCACCAGAACCACCAACACCGCCTCCTCTCGTCCCTCCGACCACCTGAAACGCCGCCTCCTCTCGTCCCTCCGCCGAAGCCCAGCCGTAGACGGCCCTTGCCAACAGATCTTCCTCCTTCTCCGACGCAAACCCAGTCACCACCAGTGGCCTCTGAGTCCACCGCAAGACCTCATCAACTCAACCAGCCGAACCCTCCATTGATTCCGACCGCCGACTCCTCTGCAACGTCCTCTCCACCATAGCCACCATCGAAACCAGAAACCCACCAGATCCACTGCTCATCTTCTTCCCCCATCATCTCCTTCCTCGGTTAATTCCGTAAAATCGAAACAAACCCAGCCCTCCGCCGCCGTAACCCACCTCCAATTCACGAAACCACCATCACCGCCTCCTCTCTTCTCTCCGACCAGAAACCCAGGCCACCTCTCTCCCGAAACACGCCCAATCGAATTCCGACCACCAGGGAGTCTGGGTTGTTGCTCTGTTTCTTCCTCTTTCTTCCTCCCTGGTCGCTGTTTTGGTGCAGGTGGGTTATTGAGTTGATTTGTTAAGGGGGCTAATTGGCATTGGAGGTGGATTGGTGTAATACTGATGATGGTGAATGGAGAATTTGTGGTCTGGTGGTGTATTGAAGAAGTTGGTTATGGTGGTGATAGCAGCAGGGTTGAAGATGGCGTGGGAGGTGGAGATAGTTTGGTGGCTGCTGCTGCTGTTTGCAGCAGGTGGGTGAATTTGTGTTGAATTGGTGTTACTTGTGGTGTGGCTGAGTGGGTTATGGTGGAATTAGGAGATTGAAGGTGAAGGCTATGGTGATGGTTTTGGCATTGGAGGTGTATTGGTGGTGTTGTTGTGGAACTTGGTGATGGCAGGGGGTTTAGGTCGTAGGTAGGTACAGTGATGATGGTTGATTGTTCATGAGTTGGGTAGTTGGTATTTGAGGGAAGGCTATGGCCATGGTGAGTGTAGAGGGTTACAGGAGATAGGTTTGGTTAAGTGGGTAGGTGATTTTGGTTTGTTACAGTGGTGAGAAATGGTGAAGGTCATGTGGTGAAATGGTAGTTAATTGGTAGGTTTGTTGGTGAATTGATTAGAGCTTCATGGAAGTTACAGGTAGTGAATTGGAGAAATGGTGGATTTGTTGTGATGAGGTGGACATGTTGTAGAGTAGGGGCTGTTATGAAGCTTATGGAGGTCAATTGGTATAGAGTTTCATGGCTTTAGGTAGCAGTTGTTGGCAAGGTTGGTCTAGGCAGTGGGTTATTTTGTCAAGTGGGATGTTGGTATGTTATACGTTGGTTGTGATTGTGATACGAAGGCAGCTTTCAGGTTATGTTGAGATTTTCTGAAAAAAGTTTGAGCAAGGAAATTCATGGTGCTACTCGTGTTCAACACTCTAAAAAAGCAAAGGAGCAGTTGATACAGGTGGCCATAGCTCGAAAAATAACGAGAAATTGGATGAAGCATCGACCCCGGTGTGCTACTTGCGCACTCGACCGCAAGGGAACTCACATAACGAGTTCGGGGATTCTTCATCCTCCTTTTGTCAGCAGCAATGGATCAATCGACCCCGGTGTGTTTCGCACACTCGACCGCAAGGGAGCTTGCATTGTTCCGCACAATGTTAGCTTGGGGATTGTTCTCGCTATCTCAGTCAGCACTTATCGGATTTCGTCCCCGACCTTGTGTCGGTTGTGAGTTTCTTGTCTCTCTCTTTACTTACCGTTTAGGCACATCGTACTTGCTCTAGGATTTTATTTTTAGAATTCTAGGGAATTACTTGAGTACTTGCTTAATTTCGGTACACACAACTCGTTCACGTGCACGTAGCTTGAATTATCTCTAAATTTATTGTAGCTACCTTCTTGTGCCGTGGCTTTGACTCCGAGTAGAATCACCGCTCCTCGCATTTGAATGCTGAGTCTTCTTGGTTAATCTCTAAATTCGTTGAGGACAACGAAGCGCTCAAGTGTGGGGGGAGTTTTAGTCTTGACTAGCCAGTCAGTGTTTGCATCGCCATGTCTGCATATAGTTGTTCGTGTCGTATTGTGTCTATTTATGTGGTCTGTGTCGGGATATTGTGATAGCATATCGTATTGTGATTTGTTAGTCGTGTATATACTTGTTTGTGTTTGTGTTTGTGTTTAATATTGCACGTTTTCTTATTTGAGTCTACCTACCCTATCGACTGTTTTGTGTAGTTTCGTTCGTGTCGGCTTGCATGTAGTGTAGGAACTATATAAAAAAATTGAAAAATCCAAAAAAAGATTAAAAAGAGAAAATTTTGAGAAAAGGGCAATCAAAAGAGGCTAAAACTTGATAAATCGCCAAGTGTGAGGATTTTAGGCGTAGAGCATGATTTGCGACCGAGAGTGACGACATGAGTCCCCCCTAGTAGGTATGGAGAGACTTTCTTTACGGGAGTGCCTACTTACGTGATTTTCAAAAGCCAAAGTGTGTGCCTATTTTCTCACAAGAGCTGAGCTAGGTGTGAGCTAAACAAGCCGAACATCCATGTGTACGTCTTAGGTAGTCGCCAACCCGCCTCGTAGTGGCACACGAAACAGCTGTGCGAGGTTGTGTATTAGAGCACTCACTGCTTTTAGAACTCACCTTGTAGGACCATTAGACGCCCCAATTTGAACCTTGGATTCTTTCTAGCCTTGGACCTAGGGTGACGATTCTTGGCCTTCATCACAAATTGATTAGAATCACCACTTTAGTGCGTCACGAGGGGGTTTTGTAGTTGAGGGGGTTCGATGAGGGAGTGATTATACAATTCCTTGAGTTCTACATCTTGCTTGCACGTCATTGATTATCTACGAGGGGATGCGAGGGTGAGTGAGTAGGCTTGCGCACTTCGGTGTGGCGGTGTTCCATGCCATTACATCATGGACACAGTTGTGGAGAGCCGTGGGTGCGTGAATCTAATACGCACGAAATTGGGTTGGGAGAACTTAATTGGTGGATCGTGCTAGGTACCGGTTTTGATTACTTTGGTGTAGGAGGATCGGTTGGATAGGCACGGGATACATTCATCTTCGGGACTACTTGAGAGGGGATATGGTGACATTCGAGTGTGGGGGTGTCGACTTTTGACTCCGGACATTGAGTGTGAGCTTGCGACGACTCCACTCCCACACATGTATTTCATTGATTTTGCAGCTTGGACTTGACATGGACTTTGATTGGGTTAGGAGGAGATGATATTTTTATGTGATATTCATTCATCGATTTACGTGTTTCCTTCTCCTAGCATTTTTTATTGTTATTTGAAGACCACTCGGATATTATTGTTGGATTTTGATGGGATTTTGAGAGAATTGTGAAAATGAAAAAAAAAAAGAAAAAAAAAGAGAAAAAAAAAACAGAAAATAAATGAAAAAAAGAGAGAAAAAGAAAAAGGAGAGATGAAATAAAGTTTGAGTTGGAATTGAATTGAAACGAGTGGTGGAGCTACTTTGACGACGACGGTTCACGTTTCATGCACGACGAACGACGATGGCCACGGAGATCACTAGTGTACCGGGGTTTGAGGGAATTGAGGGCCGGAGGTGGTGAGCTTCGGGTTTCAGTTTCTATCATTGTGGTGAGGGTGTGTGAGATGTGGGATTTGATGTGAGAATGTGACGCTTAGGACTTTATTTCGACGAGATTATCTATATGTCCCTAAGCCTCATCATGTGAAAACCGTTAGCGGATTAGGAGCTCGGACCTTGGATGTGGCTTTGCCTAGCGTAGTCTCTTATTTCGTGGCACACGCGAAGAGGTAGCATACTCTTGTACTTAGTAAAGTTAGGCTTTCTATACTAACTAGGGAAGAGTTTCGTTGTCGAATTTAGTTTCAACTCATGCTTTGTTCCTAGGATTCTCATCACTTCATGATAATCGATTAAGCCAATGGAGATTGCCCGATCTCAACCAAAAAGATAAAAAGTGTGTTTTTTGTATATATAGTTGTGTAGGATCGAGTCGTAGTTTGCATTTGCATCATATTGTTGCATTGTCGAGTCTTGTGTCGTTTGCGTCTTGAGTCGGCTAGTAAATAGTGGTTTTACTCGGGACGAGCAAAAGGTAAGTGTGGGGGTATTTGATAACTCTCTTTTTAGGAGTTATCTTTATACTTCCATATTACTTGTAATAGGCTTATTTCACATGATTTATATGTTTTATTTGCACAAATATGTGAATTTGACTATTTATAAGCCTAAGAGTAAAAAGTTGTGTTTCTAGCTTATTTGTGCATGTTTTCTCTCATATTTGCTATGATAATTGCACGGGGTGTTTAGTGTTGTGTATCTCAGGTAAAATAGGTGCAATGGAGCTTATGAGGTGCTTGGATATGCTTGGAATGGAGCTAGATGAAGAGGAGAAAAAGAGACGCACAAACGAAGAAAAGTTGGAAAAGTCACACAGGACCAGCCTGCACTCTTTTCGATGCCCAGGAAAATCTAAAAAGAATTTTGAAGCAAGGCTTGCGGCATTGGAAAGTAGACATCCGTAGCTTTCCAACGATATATGGTAGGCCCGAAGACGAGTCCGTATGAAGGAGATACAGCCCGCGCAAAATCAGAAAATAATTATGTCCGGGAATTACAAAGTAGAGGGGCTGAAGTGCAATTTCGGTTAGTTTTCATTAAAAAGCGTGCCCAGCTGGTAAAAAACGGGCAGAGTAGACCTAATAGGAGAAGATTCACGTACGGGAGCCATTGGAGAGCACCTAGGAGCTTGGGGATTGCACGGATTCGCCAAAGCTTTGGCGATTTCATCGTTTGATTCTTCTCTTACCCTCTCTTTATCATTCTATGGAGAATACTTGTGATTTTGGCATAACAATGAGTAGCTAATTTCTTTGTTAGGCTCTATGGAGAGCCTAGGGTTATGACTTAGACTTATTTTCCGGATTTTGTTGATTGATTCATGCGTTTGATCCAATTAATGTATATTTTTCTTCATATTCTATTGTGAATCCGTAAGCTAAGGCTATTGACACGTGTTAGTGATGAATGGAATGACCATGTTAGATGAAGATGATGAACTAGTTGAATTCATAGCTTAATGTTACAAACTAATTGATTAGAAATCATGATCTAGGCTTAATTCTTAGCAACAAGGGAGTCGCGAACCGGAGTTGTTAGTGAACTAGGTGGGTGCTCGACAGAGACTTAACCCGGTTACGAATAAGATCATGTTTTTATTCCCGAATCATTGAGACCGATAGGTGAGATGAATAGGAGTAGTCATGTGTGGGTATATTCGGTTGAACTAGTTAGGTGAGTGAATCGGTGGACCGACAGGACCCGGTGAACGAAGTTGACTAGCCAGCTAGAACGTAACGGTAGATGGAGGTGGACCGACAGGACCCAAAGTAAACAGTTACGTAAAATTACATGAGATCGACAGAAGATTGTAAGTGCTATTACCCGGCATAATCAGTTAGTGCGTAACGTGTTTCAATACAAATTCCGGAACTGTCTAAAGACCCTAGGTGATTCATAGATCGCCTAATTTTCTCCATACTTTGATTAAATTCTTTTAATTGAAAAATACAGAAATATTGTCTCTACATTCATTTTATTTAGTCGCTTGTTTGTGGGCGACGAACATTCAAACTCAAACCACTTCTTACCGGTTACTTAGGTATCTTCTAATTGATTCTTAATTAGCTAGTAGTCGTCTATTTCCCTTGGGTTCGATACTCGGAGTCGTAAAATACTCCACTTTTACTACTTGACCGTGCACTTGCGAAATCGTGTCATTGCACATTGACGTATTTTTTACAAATGGGGGATGCAATCAGCTACTTCTAAAACTGGGGGTTGCAATGTGATAGTTTCGGCAAACTGGGGGTATGCATTAAGTAATTAAGCCAAAATAAAAATGGCCTAGTTTGCAGAGTGCCAAAAGCGATTAATACCATCCGCGTATCATTCTCATTTCTGCTACAATCATTTTTTGATTATATGTTTTCCTGAGTTGTGGAGCTTTGGAAGATGGGATATGTTATTAATTAGAAAGAATCTAGATGCCTTCCAGAAGACAAAACAAGAGAATCGTTTGAGGTGGTCCGGTCATGTGTATGGTAGGCCGTTGGATACGCAGATTAGAAGTGATACGGTTCATATCAACAGTACCTGAGCACAATACGACACACTTTGATCATGAGTTTGGACAGACGAAACTGGAAAAGCTTTGATCTATATGTAACCGACATTTGTCGTTGTTGTTGTCGTATGTCTATATTCTTTCCCTTCCTTTTGTTGATTGTTTGTTCTGTTTGCAGTTGACCGGAGCTTCACCTGAGTTGATCAACAGGCTGATACCCGAGCATGTTCGAAGGCAAAACAGTCTCAGCTTCCTGCATCCAGGTGGCACGTAAAATATACTTATGCAAGGTGAAATCAACTCTTCTGGTGGTCAATGGGAGGTAATCTAAAGGGAGTAAGCCTTTGGTGGTGATAGAACCTGGAGATTTCAACTTCAACCTGACTGGCAGCATTAGCTTATGTGTCTACTACCCTCTCTCAACTTTAACATGGAATTGGGACAGCAGTCTCTACTTCTGTCATCTCCGATGTTAGCTAGAAGATCTCCTTGCACACTTCTGTAAATGTTTTGATCGTAAAAAGTATCTTTAAACTACTGCAGGAGAACAAAAAGACGAAGCTAGGTGGGTGGGTGCTCCCAAGAAATAGCAGGAGCACAATCTAAACTGCGGTTCTTTGTAGTTTGCCTTTTGTGTTTCATTCGACAGTAACTGTTGTTTATTCTACTCAAGAACTGTAATGATCGACACATAATTCATGTTTGTTGTTTTAAGATTACTATTTGTCTTTTCGCTTTTGGGTTCTTCACTTTGTACCAGTTGAACTTCCGCTCTATAGAGTTTGAATGTCTTCTATGCCTAATATTCCGGGAAAAAACGATCGTGCTTCTTTCGTCACTTCGCACAGCCAAATAGTTGGAAAAAAATGCTAATTTGAGCAATTTTCTCATGCTATCACATGTAATATAGCTGCAATTTCAACTTACACTTAGGCTCCGCTTGGTTGAGACTAATAATGTTTCACAAGGGGAAATATTATATACTTAACTACTTTTTATGAAATAGTTTTCCCTACAATCATTTTCTTGTATGGTTGACACTTCAAAAATATTTTGCTTGTGCATTATATTTTTTAGTAGTTGGTGGCAGGCTGGCAGCAGAGGTGGTGCTGGATCAATGGCAACAGTGAGGGTGGTGGAAGTGGGGTGGACGACAGTGTTGGTTCTTGGTGATAGAGGTGTTAGCATGTGTTGTCTCGCTCATTCACTCTCTCGAAATCGCATACGGATTTTAAACGGGCAAGTAATTTTAAGGGAAAACATTTTACAAGAAAACATTTTACCACCAACCAAACAGAGCCTTAATCTAGCTAAATGAACACAATCCAGTAATTCCTGGCATCATGCCAAAAAGAACAGTGATTTCTGGAATTAGCGTACAATGAACACATGATATGAGTGAACCTTGATAAAACTTTAGTGTATGAACAATCAAACAACTGCTATATGTGAAAACTTTAGGCTGGGCCTTTCTCATGTAATGTCTCCATCAGACTTGCTATATACAGTATTTTGATGTTTGAGATGCCTAAATTAACTGAATATATACACTCCGGTACGCTACTGCGGCGGGTAAGACATCCCCATACCAGTAAATCTGTAATGAATCCTGGCTCTGGCTTCTATATCGTATCTGAGATAAAAAGTCTCCAACAAATAAAAAGACTTCCGAGATTGAAATAGTTCCGGTTTGAGAAAGTTTCCGGAGAAGACATCATCAACTGATCTGACTATCAACCAATCATGGTAGCGTCGGAAAACAAACCAGGGTGGTGCTAGAAGTGATCTACTCTTGTATTTGTGAATTCTGCTATCAAGCTGTTTGCAGTCAAAGCTCCACCCATGCACCCAGTAAATATCTGCAGACCAGGAAGAATTTAACATCCAAGTACGAAACAAGTTTCAGACCAGCAGCTGTCGCTCAAGGAAAGATCACCAGACTAAGGTAAACTACTTCAAATCTGTACGAGAAACTACTACTTCAAATCTGTACGAGAAACTAACTGCAGCATAAAATTATCAGAGAGTATATTGCCCTGTATTCTACTCCTAATCTGTTTTCTTAGGGGAAACTTCTGGGGAACATTTTGGTGGCCAAAGTTTTTGGTTTTCTGCAAAAAAAGTGTACTCAAGTTTGGCAGGCGGTCCGGGTTCCTAATGTTAGATTGGTATCACTGTTTCATTTGGTTATAAATACATTCTCTTCAAAAAACATTGTAGTCTGTCTTGTCGCTGTTTCATGGAACTTTGTTCAACCTTAGTTCGGATATGCTACAATAATAGCATTTGGTTATAAATACATTCTCTTCAAAAAACATTATAGTCTGTCTTGTCGCTGTTTCATGGAACTTTGTTCAACCTTAGTTCGGATATGCTACAATAATAGCACAACAGCCACAATATACTCCTTCAATTCATCTCTCTCCCCACCATGTTTATGTATCGTTGATCGAAACATTTCATTTTCTATCCATGTTGTCTACAATAGGTCTCCGTGAACTTCAAACTCATAGCATTTTCATTTACTTCAAACTCATTAACATTTTCATTTACTTTATACCGTTAATTTGTCTAACCAGGTTCTTGTTGTCAGCAAACTATTGTCCTCCCCAGATAGTAGACTTAAAGCCAAAGGCAAAGCAAACTTGAAAGGTATCAATGGTTTATTCTTTAACCTCAAGTAGGGTAAAGGTACTCCTAACATCAAAGCAATGAACCCTCAAGTCACACAGTAGTTAAAGCAAGTTAAAAGGATTCTCGTGTTAATAAGCTAAATTACGAGAGCTTTTCACAGTAAACATATCAGGAAATAAATAGAGAAACATGGGATACCATTATTGAGCTGCAAACTGGTTCTCAGGAAAAGAAGCAGGTTCACGAATTATCTCAAAGTTTATCATTCTGATAATATTGCACACTTTTTCTTCTTCTTCTTCTTCTTCTTCTTCTTCTTCTTCTTCTTCTTTTTTTTTTTTTTTTTTTTTTTTTTTTTTTTTTTTTTTTTTTTTTGGAGTGTGACAAAACATGGATACTCACTAGTTTCCAACCAAAGCATCCTGACAAACTTAAATCAAGGGATGGTAGAATATTCTTAAATTTGCTCATCTGCTTTTCTTAAATCTCCAATCCTTGAAAGAAAAGTCCACTTTAGCAAACATTTCTTTTACAAATTTTCTTCCGGCGTATTTATTCTGGGTAACTTCATATATCAGCACATCTAAGCTGCTATGCAGGGTCCAATGAAAGCATCGAGTTAAAGGCTTGTCGTGTGAAGGAACTTATTTTCTTTATCCATACAAGTTCTTCACGAGGTGTTCAAAGCAGTCCAATATCTGGGATTAGTTTGCACAGTTCTAAAGTGTAGCTACATACAGGAAATTTCTCGCGAAATTTGGATCAACGCCAAGCTTCAAGTTTGTTCACAGTTTTGGGATGTTCAATGAGGTAAGGGAAAGAAATTCAGGGAAGGAAGAACAGAAATCTGTAAATGTCATAGACTTTTTTTTGTCAAACGTAAATGTCATAGACGGTGTACTGGTTTTGCAGGAAAAAAAGGGTTAAGGACTGAATTGGTATCCTGCTAATATGGAGGCTGAGATACTAAAAAACATAGAAAATGGAGGCTCAATGAGTCAAGATGGTGGAGTACAACCAGGCACTGCTACTAAGCAGAGAAGCATGACTGCAGAAACTGAAAGCATGGAAGATGACACTTATTGTCCTAATATTGACTTGCCGAAGGAGCCTAACATGTCAAGAGAAGAAAAAGCGTTCAGAGAGCTAAAACACGAGAAAAGAGACGGTGCAGCTGGCAGTAAGCATGGAGGAGAAACATCTGAGAATTTGGAAGAAGAAATTGTTTGTAGGATATGCCACATGAGTTCAGATAATTTATCTGAAAAAATGGAGCTCATACGGCTTGGTTGTGGATGCAAGGGTGAGCTTGGAGCATCACACCTTCACTGTGCTGAGACCTGGTTTAAGCAAAGAGGCAATAGGTAAGATTTGTTGGTAAACATGCTCATTCGTAAGTCTCAACATTTATCTTGTTTTACAGCCTGAATTATGCAAAGTAACACTCACCACACTGCATGTTGCCAGATTTTAACTTTAGCATCCAATTTATAGAAACTTGAATCAGGGTGAACATGATATACATGGAATACTGGTTACAAACTACACAATTTGACAAAAAAATGTCATCAGAAAATCGTGTAATTCAACTAGATCTCACAGGAATCCGATTTCATGTTCAGTTCATTTCTGTACTCATGCTTTCATGTTCTTCATTTTGCAGAAACTGTGAGATATGTGGCGAAATAGCAAAAAATATTACTGCAATTCAGGATGCAATAATTTTGATAGATTTGGATGAGAGGAGATTTTCTAGTAGAAGCAGTAGTACAAACCTTCCACGCAGAGCGCGTTCATGTCACTGTAGGCTGTCCTGCAACTTCCTGTGGGGTCTCCTACTACTGGTGTTTACCCTTTCATGGTTCTTTCGAGTTGATATGCTATAAACACAGAATTCAGGCAGTCAGATACGCAATCCTGGCCTGTCATTTGATATCTAGCAGATAGGAACACTATGAATATACAAGAAACAAGAAGTTGTATTCATATCTGAAGATGGTTGGTAAACATAGTAGTATGTATCAATGCCTTCTCCAGGAAGAATCATGCAAATAAAGACGTCAACACGTGGCAATAAACCGTGGAGGTTTCCAAAGAGTAGGAGTACTAATTTCTAAAGTCCCTCGAGTATGTGACTGTGTAGCTGTGACCCATGTACCTCCCCCAATTGATAGTTGATTTATTCACTCGTGTTTGCATCTTTATGTTCAAAAAATCTTGTGTCTAGCGACCCCTTCCATAGTACTTTATTTTCCAAATATTCCAAGATTTTCAGCTATTAGCCTTTTACGGAAGGATTATGTGATGTGTTATCTAACTCGATTGGGCTCTATATGAACAGGGTTAGATGTACACTATTCATCCATTTTGTTCTACATTATGAAGGATTTCAAGCCTATAGCAGATCTTTTAACCCTTTACACCTCTTCGAAGACCCAATTCACAAACCTGAGTCAAGAAGAAGCACTACTCATAAATTACAAACAAAACCATCAAGACTTTCTGTTACTTTAGAGACAGCAGTATTTGCATAATACAAGCTAAGCATTGTTAATGCTAAAATAGGTCTTATCTGAAAACACTTCACCTGAACTCAAACAGGGATTTTCAGATGCAGATCTTGCTGACTGATGCCAGCCACTTTACCTGTCAGATATAAAATGAAACACATGAGTACATGTACAAATTGTGCATCCGTCAAGCAACGCCCAATCTCATATGCATGCAGTTATTTGGTGTGATATGCAACGACTTATCAGAAAAAGAAACAAATAGATTACAGGTGTAACCAAAATACTATTTTAGGGTCTAGAATAATATGTAACAACTAAATCGAGTTTCGAACAAATTTATTGACTATCATTACTCATGACCGTGACTTACCCCTTAATCACATCCTCACAATTGTCTCTCATATGTGCAGTTATTTGGTGTGACATGCAGAATCATTTGTCCGTTGCATGACCCAAGCCTTCAATTATGAGCAGAGTTTACAATCTGGCTGGCTTGTAGTTGTAGGACTTCCTACCCAGAATGATACCTAAAAATATATGGAATCTGAAACAGTATAGAAGAATAAATCTTGACACTAAAGTATTAGCATACTGGAGCACTTCCATCTTCCAACATATATTTCAAGGAAAGCTGCAAATGTATGATTACGAATGCAATCTCTTGGCCTCTTGAATTTTCGACCAAACCTTCCTTGCCTCTCCAGAAAATCCAGAGAAACGAAGGCCATCAAGAACAGCTCGCTGAGCAGACCTAAGAATTCTGATGCGCCCTCTTAAGCAAGATAACAATAGCTTTGATGCACTGTGGAATTTCCTAGCCTTGCAAAGATTGTGGACCAAGGAAGAGTAGGTAAATGAATCTTTTAACTCCATGGATTCGAACATCTTCTTCGCATCATCAAGATGACCGGCTTTACACATACCATCAATCAATGAGTTGGAAGCAACCAAATCCGAATCAACGCCTATCATTTTCATTAACCTCAAACGTTGCTCGGCCCCCTCAATATCACCTGCCTTGCACAGTCCATCTATCAGAATTGTATGTGTGTACGCATCAGATTCCAACCCTTTTTTGTCCATCTCATCCAACAATTTATGTGCATCTCGCCAGTTACCTTCCTTACAGTGCATATTAATCAGAGTGTTATAAGACGCCGTGTCAAACTCAATGCCGTTGCTTACCATCTGTCCCATGCATTGATAAGCCTGTTTCATCCTACCTTCCTTTACTAAAGCACCAATGACCGTGCAGTACGCAAAGGCGTCAAATGTATACCCTTTCTCCTTCATCTCTGTGAAGATTTCAAGCCCTTGTTCGAACTTTCTATATCTAAAGCAGCATTTCATCACAGTAGTGTAGGTTATGGCATTTGGCAAGTGACCGGATTCCCCGAGCTCCTTGAGAATCGTTCTTGCAGCACCTAATCGACCCGACTTGCAAAGCGCGTTTATTAGAATGTTGTATGTTTCAAGTTGTGGTTCGAATCCCCTCCCTTTCAAATCCCGGTATAGCTTAAGGGCATCACGTGTACACCCACTCTTGCTAAGACCATGAATCATGGTATTGAATGTAGTTGGACAGGGACAAATGTTGCTAGAAGCCATGTACTCAAGTAGTACCTTCTTAGCCTCATCGGGTTTTCCGGATTTGAAGAAGCAGTGAATCAAAGTATTATAAGTCCATACATCAGGGTCTATACTTGTTTGGAGCATTTCGTCGAACAGGTCTAGGGAACGGGTTATTAAACTGTATCTGATGGCACCTGATATCAAAGAATTATATGTAACGACATTTGGGTATATCCCAGCTTCTCTCATTCTGTGAAGAATTGAATAAGCTGCATCAATGCCGCTAAACCGGCAATACCCAGAAACCAGTGAATTGTAAGTCACCACATTAGGCATTACTCCTAATCTTATAGCGTCGATTAAAATGACTTCTGCTTTCTCGAGCTGAGGAAACTTACAGAGAGTAGAAATACATATGTTTAATAGCTTGGTAGAGAATCGACATACCATGCTTCACATGAGCCCTCAGCCCAGAGTTGGAACATACCCAATTACAGTCAAGACTGATGAGATTCGGCAACTTGGTGAAGAACCCATACACCATTCTCTCTCAAGAGAGAGAGAGCGAGACAGAGAGGGGAGGGGGTTCTCCTTCCTCCTAAGTGAGGTTTATTAGGGTTTATCCTTTTCCCCTCGCCGCCGACGGCGATTACCTGACCATCTCTCTTGTCTGGTCCGTTTTAATAGCGATTCTGTGTCTATTAAATCTTCCTATTACATCAGATTGAGTTATCTCCATGACGACGATTTCCCTCGACCTAGCTGACGATCCAGAAGCGATCAAACAACTCCAGGGAGCTACTCTGGTGGGCAAACTACTTGGGAACAAGAAGATCTCGAAAAACCTTATGCAGACGGTGATTCTAGGTCTTTGGAAACCAAGAGGCGAAATCACGGTAGACAAGTTTGATTCAAACAAATTTGTGTTTTATTTTACAGATAAAGATGATTATGAACGTATTTGGGCGTATAGACCATGGTTAATTAGTGGCCACCTCCTGCTACTGCAAGAATGGAAACTAGGTAGAAATCTATTTGACATTAGTTTCACTCACTCACCCTTCTGGATTAGGGTCCTGGGTCTTCCACAGCAGAAGCTCTCAAGGGGTAATGCAGAAATCATCGCAGGATCGATTGGTGAACTATTAGAAATTGACTGTGATGAGGATGGCTCCCTATGTCAGAGAGCCATTCTTCGAATTAGGGTCTCTTTGAATATTGAAGACCCCTTGCCTAGATGCTTCCAACTGAGGAACAAGGAAATCCCAATCTCATGGATTCGATTCAAATACAAGCGACTGGGAGATTATTGTTATAGATGCGATAGAATTGGGCATATGGAAGCTCAATGTCCACATAAAACCAGAGAGGCAGCAAGATTAGAGAAGAGAGTCCCAGATCTTCGGTGGAGCTTCAATACCAAAGACGAACGGAAAGAACAAAGGAACCAGATGCATAGGTGGGAGAAAGAACCGGAATCCATGGCTGCAGGGGCGGCGCGTGAGCGAAACGTTCCGAGCGAGGAGGACAAGCTGGAAGATGCCAATGAGATAAGGCAAGGAAGGTACAAGGTAGACACGTGTCAATCAAAGCATTTGCCAAACGATTTCGCTAATCCCAAGGTTGTACCACCAAAGGACTACACGGACAACCAGGATGACAACCCAGCTGTACTGGGTACGAATTCCGTTAGAAGAGGAAAAGAAATAACGGTTGTTCAAAACGCCGTTAGGGTTACCCAAGAGTATGTAGTGGAGGAACCTGATTCTCCTATGGGCCAGGAAGGGCAGCCCAGCAATGAATTTGGGCCAACTAATGATGATCGGTCCAAAACAGAGGACGAAGTAAGGGTTACCCAGGCCCAAACCACAAGTAAACCCATAAAAGACAACCGAGGCTCTAGCTCCACCTTCTCAGGCGGGTCAGAGAGCGACCCGGATGAACCAGTAAACCCGATAAACCCGTATGCAGATATCCAATTAGCAACGGTTTTTAAACATTTTGTCTCGATTAAGAGAAAGAGGAACGATCTGGGGGATGTAGAAACCCTAGCGCTGGCTAAAAGGAGGAAGGAAGATGAATTACAAAGAGTGGTGGGTAATTCAGTACCACAGGATGATCGGGAATCACAGAAAGAGATCAACGCTAATGTCAGATACATACTAGCGGTCAAAGAAGAGCAGAGAAAGAGAAATGCAAGGAAAGGAAAAGCTAAGAGAAGTACTGCAAATTCAAGAAGAGTGCTTTTTCCCCCAAACCCAATCACAGATGATGAAGAGGAGAGGGCAAGTGATTTTGCTAGAGCTATTCAAGAGGTGGATAGAGCCTTGGCTTCTGGAGTGGCGGTGGTGGCTGGCCCAAAACAGCCACAAGCGCCATGTTAGGGCTCAGTTGGAACTGTCAGGGGTTAGGGCGACTCCTGACAGTCCAGCAATTGAGAGGGTTGATTACAACCCATCGCCCTAGTCTCCTATTCTTGATGGAGACTAAAAACAAGCAGGGATACATGGAAAAAGTGAGGAGAAGCCTAAAATTCCCTAATGCCAGCTATGTAGATCCAAAAGGAAAGGCAGGAGGTCTGGTGCTCTGGTGGGAAGACAATCTTCAAGTACAGGTATTATTCCAATCACAGCATGGTATTCACATTGGGATTGTGTTGAATGGTAGATGTGAATGTTGGTCTTTTGTTTACATCAATCCAAACCCAAAACTGAAAAAAGAAGCTTGGAGGGAGATTAGAGATATTGGAAAAGGAGTGACAGGACCTTGGGTTATTATTGGAGATTTTAATGACCTAAGTAGTGTGGAGGACAAAGAAGGTGGTTTGAATGTGGACCACTGGAGAATACTCAAGTTCAACAATTTCATTAGCAGTTTGGGGGTATCTGAGATGAAGTTTCATGGTCCAGCTCATACATGGTGTAACCATAGAGAAGGGATGGTAATTAGAGAAAGAATAGATAAAGCTTTTGCAAATGTTGAGTGGGATTTGGAGAATACTAATGCAGTACTCTTCCATGATTTGGATATAGGCTCTGATCACTGCCCCCTGATATTGGATTGCAATTACTCTAATACAAAGAAAAGAAGGAGTTTCAAATTTGAAGAAGCTTGGCTTCATAGTCCAACTTGCTGTGAAGTGATTCATAATTGTCTACAAATCCAGCAAAAAGGTTCAAGCATGTACAAGGTAAAACAGAAACTCAAACTTGTGGAATCTAGTCTAAAGAAGTGGAGGAAGGAAAAGGGATCTAACTCTAGAGAGAAGATTGAAGAGATCCAACTGCAACTAAGAGATATGCAGAACTGTAGTCTAAAAGAGTACAGCAGCCACAAAAAAAAGCAGCTCACTCAAGCTCTTGAAGAAGAATGGAGAAAAGAGGAGTGTTATTGGAAACAGAGATCTAGACTTAACTTTCTCAAGCTGGGGGACAAAAATACCGAATTTTTTCATGCTACAACTATTCAAAGGAGGAAAAGAAACAGAGTTTGTCAGCTGAAGAAGCAAAATGGTGATTGGACAAGAGATGAACAAGAGATCAAAACACTTGTTAGTGACTATTTCAAGAGTATATACACTGGTAATGTACAAACTGTGGATCAAGGAAGTGTGGACCAGTTCCTAAGCAACACCTCTTGCTCAATAAGAGAAGAAGACAAGAACCTCCTAGATAGCATCCCTTCTTCAGAGGAAGTCTTCAATGCAGCCTCCCAACTAGGCAAATGGAAAGCCCCTGGAATGGATGGCTTCCAAGGGGGTTTCTATATGAAGTTTTGGGACAGTTTGGGAGAAGATGTAGTTGCAGCAGTCCAAAGTTTCTTCCACTCTGAACACCTCCTCACAAGCTTCAACCATACAAGAATCACTCTGATTCCCAAGATTACTAGTCCAGAACTCCCTAGCCACTTCAGACCCATAGGACTATGCAATTTCATTTACAAGATCATCTCCAAGGTACTCTCCAACAGGCTAAAACCTCTTTTGAACTCTCTTATATCCCAAAACCAATCAGCATTTGTGCCAAGTAGAAGCATCCAAGACAATGTATTGATAGCAACCACTCTTATCCACCATGTGAACAAGGGTCAAGACTTGGCAAATCCAAATTTGGTGCTGAAAATGGACCTCAATAAAGCCTATGACATGGTGAGCTGGGAGTTCTTGGAAGCTAGTTTGAGGAAAATGGGGTTTCCCAGAAAATGGTGTAACTTGGTGATGCAATGTATATCCACTGTGGAATATAGTCTACATCTAAATGGTGAGGATATTGCTAAAATAACACCTACAAGAGGCCTAAGACAGGGGGATCCTCTGTCACCCTACCTTTTTGTGATTGTTATGGAAACTTTCTCTCAAATGCTCAAGCGAGCTGTCAGTTCTAAAGCAATTAAGGGTCTACAATGTCCTAATGGAGGTCCAGTCATTACTCATTTATGCTTTGCTGATGATGTGGTGGTTTTTCTTAAGGCTGAGATGCAGGAACTTCAAAATTTCCAGCAAATCCTCACTGTATTTGGCAAGGTGTCTGGCCTCTCCCTTAACCCTCTAAAATCAGGTGTGCTTATCTCTAAACAGTGTGATGTTGAAGTGAAGCAACAGATTCAGGAGTTTCTAGGAATCCCAACCTTAAAGGAGGATGCTATCTATTTGGGGATTCCTTTATTTTGGGGAAAATGTAGAAGAACTGTGTCAAACAACATGGCTGCTAAAGTAGAGAGGAAACTGAGGAGCTGGAAATGTCTTCTTCTTTCTCAAGGTGGCAAAGAAGTCCTCATAAAAGCTGTAATTCAAGCTTTGCCATCTTATCTCTTCTCTTCTATCCTTGTTCCCAAATATCTAATTAATACCATCACAAGGTACATTAGAAACTTCTGGTGGTGTAATAACCCCCAGTCCAAAGGTATTAGCTGGGTAAAGTGGGAGACAGTCACTACACCCAAAGAGGAAGGGGGTCTGGGTTTCAAGGAGCTCCAAAGTTTTAATGAAGCTTTGATTGCCAAGCAATTCTGGAGACTGGCTACCAATGCTGACTCCCTTGCTGCAGAAGTCATCAGAGCCTTTTATCACCATAATTCTAGCATTTGGGAAGCTACTATTTCCAAAAATTGCAGTGAGGTCTGGAAGGGGCTGATTAAAGTTAAAACCCTGATACAGAGAGAAGTCAAGTGGCTGGTGGGAAGTGGGAAAGAAATTAGTGTTTTTGAAGACAATTGGTTGACCAGTAACTTGGATCTCAGAAGATGGTGCAAAATCCAAACCCCCCCAACTACCCTCAAGGTTGCAGACCTCATTAATGACCATTCTAAGGAATGGAAGGTGCAATATGTGCATAATCTTTTCAAATTTGAAGCTGCAAAAGAAATCTTGGCAACATATATCCCAAAACAGTATAGGGAAGACACTAGAATTTGGCCTTGGACACATTCAGGGCAACTAACAGTCAAGTCAGGTTACAGGAGTGCTCTAAAAGCAAAGCTTGCTGCAAATCACAATTCCTGCAAGGAGAAGCCATGTTGCTCAAGGGATCTTGATCAAAGTATGTGGAAATGTGTGTGGCAAATCTGCCTCCCACCTAAATTAAAACACTTCTGGTGGAAAATATTGAGGAATGCTCTACCTACAAGAGTGGCTATGGCTAAAAGGAAGTGTTCTCCCAACACCATTTGTGCCATCTGCCTGAAGGGAACTGAAACTATTGAGCACCTACTTTTCCAATGTAGCTGGACTAAACCAATTTAGTTTGGAAGTGGGTTGTTAAACCCTAATAGCCTTGAGGATTTAACCTCTATTGGTGGATGGTTTCAAGAATTAACTAAGCAAGGTAAGAATTTAGAGCTTCCTAAAGGGTATCTGGAAACTTGCATTACCTTTTGTTGGCACACTTGGTTGGCTAGAAATAACTTTATCTTCAATGGTGTCCCTATCAACCCACAAGAGGTTTTGGAAGAAGCTACTGAGTGGAGATCTGGATATATCAAAGCTGTGGAACCTCAAAAGCACAGTAAAGAGGTGGCTCAGGCCAACTCTAAAAGCAATGCTAAGTGGAGTCGCCCAGAAAAGGATGAATTGAAGATAAATGTTGATGCTTCCTGGTCAAAGAGTAACAACTGTGCCTGGATAGCTGCAGTGGCTAGAAACTATAGAGGAGTTTTGGTGGCAGGTTCTTGTGGAAGAATTTTAGCAACATCTCCCCTGATGGCTGAGCTTCAAGCAATCAATTTGGCTATTGAGATGGCTAAAAGGCCTAACTCTGTTATTAGGGTGGAAAGTGATAATGCCAAAGCTGTGGAATTAATCAAGAAGAAGAAGCCACCAGATATCAGAATAAGAGACCTGGTAAGAGATATACAGAGCTTAATTGATCTGGAGAAGATGGACTTTTGTTGGGTTCCCAGAAGTGCTAACCAGGTAGCTGATTGGATAGTTAAGCAAGCTGCAGGTAATCTTTTGGATAGACAATGGGTCCTTAATCCCTCTAAGGAGCTAGTAGAAATTTTGGATAAAGAGTCTTGTGTTTTACAAAATAGTAGTTCTTCTGGTAGCAGTTGTAGTAGAAGTGATATGAGTTGTAATTCTGCCTCCTTTTAATGAAAAATTACCTTTCTGTTCAAAAAAAGAGAGGGGAGGGGGTAACTCTGCCGATACATAGGGCCTTCTCTTCTCAGGAAACTAACTTTCTACAAAATGATTCTCCTTAATTCTTACAAACAAGCCGATTAAAATGATTGGGCTTTAATATCCAATTAATAGAATAAAGGCCTTGTTTTAAAAAAAAATGACACGTCTAGCAATTAGAAATTTTAAGCAGTTTTTGATCAATCCAAACACATCTATACATTAAAGTGTGACATGTCTAAGCAAACAAGCTCAAATGGAACTCCATGAACAGGTGCAGTGCCAGGATTTTAAATGTACCTTGGCACAATCCTATTCCTATGTATCTGAAGTAAGAAGTGCACATTCGAAACACGTGAGCATGAAGCAATCGAAACAACGACAGCATTAGAAACCAATATAGTTTACTTATCACATGAATGATGTTTAAATTCATTTTCAAAGATGAAATCGCTGTGAGAAGTTAACAAGTGCCTCTTTCGGTCTGTCATGCGATGAAGCTGCGTTTCTGGTGGCAAAATATATAAGGAAATTCCTGATATTATCCAAGCTCTCCTAGAAACTCATGTTGGCGCTAACTCTTACAGCCTCAATCTTTAATAGAAGAGGTTCTTCCATCCTAAACAATTTGATGCTCATATTATGTTCAAGGGGTAGTTCCTACGTTTCAAAGCTTCATTATTTTTCGAGGTTTATCGAGTTGACAAACTTCATTGGAATAAGAAGATATCGTGAACAAAAATATGGCCTCAAATTATCATTACCGGGTATAAGATTCTTCCGAACTGCAGGGATGGCATATAGACTGTTATATAAGTGTAGATAGTGCTTTCTGAGCAGACAGATCTTGGCCACGTGGCAATCATCTAGCACACCATATTGTGCTCCACACACACTGGATCACCAGCCACGCTGATCCGCGTGGGGGCTGCGAGACAGGGCCCTCGCATACCGCTGCACGGGACTTGTAGGGACTTAGTGGTCTGGAGGCTAGAGTAAGTCCTGTCGCGTGCGAGCCAAGCTCGCGCGCGACCTTTAGTAACTGCTTTTGAGAGATTTATGGCACGAGCTCCATAAACCCGGTCAAACCGGTCAAACCCGGTCAACCTCATAACGGTTCCGGTATACGCGGATAACGTGCTGTAACGGTCCCTATATACGCGGACGAACGTGCCGTTGTGGTTTAGCTAATTAAGCCGCCATTGATGGGCGCATTAACCACACTGCAACGGTCACATTCTCCGTTATATATAGGACGTTAACCCTTCCATACAAGAGAGGACACACCAGACATACGCGGAAGCTCTGCCAAACCCCTGTCTCTCTCTCAGACAGTGATACTGCCTTACTCTCTCCCTACACACAACTCAACACTTCCTGTGCCATTTTCTATTCCCTGCCTTTGGTGTACACGAAGTTCTCTCTGCAGGATTCTCTTGTGCACATTTTGGTGAACCCGACGTGAACTTACCATTGCAAGCAACCATGTCTCATGAGGATGATGTCAGTAACAGATCGCCTTCCACGGAGACCACCTCGGGAGAGGAGACTCGCCGTACTCCTACGGCCACCGGCGAAGCTCCGACGCTAGAAGCCTTGGACGCCACCATCCAGAATCAGGCAAAGGCTCTCAAAGCTCAATCTGCACAGCTAGAACGAATCATGGCTGTCTTGGGGGCTCTCGCTCCAAACCCCGCACCAGCCACCGCCGTCTCTCAGGGAGGAGGAGCCTCCACCACTCAAGGATTGGGAGTGTCGACCACACCACACAACCCTAACCTGCAAACTCCACCGGCGACTACGCAGCTACCCTCAATTCAGGGGTCAACAGCTCAAATGTTGCCTCTTGCTGCTCACACTCCTCCGCCCCCGAATTTGGTACCTAATCCGGCCTCACAGTATCCCTTGCCTCCTCCAACGGCAATTTGGGGTAACGTGAATTCACAATATGTCCCTAGCCCTCCTGCGACATATGTGTCGCCTCCGCCTGCGGCAACCCCTCCTCCTGCTGCTGAGGGAAGTGCTCCGGAGTGTATGACGTCGCTGCAACGGCGCATAGACACTATTCTGGCTCACCAATCGTCCGCGGATACCATTATCCCGAAGCTTAACAACGATCCGCCTATTCCACGAGAGATCTATCTCATGCCTAACCCTGCTGGGTACAAGGCTCCTAAATGGGACAAGTTCGAGGATGTCAATGGGAATGCCCATGATCATGTCATGCGCTTCATTGATGTGATGGGGCCGTATGGGGCTGATCCTAAGCTGCTGATGCGCGAGTTCCCGAAATCCCTGGGGAATGTGGCCTACAAGTGGTACAGGACGTTGGAAGCCGGATCCGTGAAGACTTGGGACGACATGGTCCAGAAGTTTTACACCAAGTTCTTCCAGATGGAGGAAAAGGTGACGATGATTCATCTCTCGCGGATGTATCAGAAGCGCGAGGAGGACGGGATAACATTCATCAAGAAGTTCAGGGCCAAGTCCTTGGAATGCAAAGATGTGATACTCGAAAGCAGACTCGTGGAGATATGCCTGCAATGCATGCGAGATGAGTACAAAGGTATGCTTATCAACCTGCAAACACCTACATTTTCGAAGCTAATTGAATGCACGAAGAATATCGAGCCTATAGTGGAAAGGCAGAAAAAGAGGAACGCCCCTGAGCGATCCTCGGGCGGTACTACTTTCAAAATCGGGAGATTCATCTATAAGAGGGGACGTGAAGCTGAAGTGAATACGGTCTCGCCCCAAAAGCAGCCGAAGGTAGTGAACTTTGATGCACCGCCTCTGCCATGTTCGGTGGAAGAAGCAAGCGACCTTTGCAGACAATGGCGTAAGGACGGTGTCCTGCCGCCGCTCGAAAAGGCACCCTCCAGGGAGATGGTGAGGGACCCGAAGTGGTGTGAATGTCACGGAAAGGTCATGCATCCCACGGCCGACTGCAAGAAGCTCAGAATCATGGTAAGCCAAAAGATGAAGAATGGCGAACTGATCGTCAGTGATCAAAGGCAGGATGTGCGCAACAATCCACTCCTTGCCCATGCGGAGCAGGAATCGAAAGTCAAAGAGGTCGCTATGATCTCGATTGTGGACCTTGAAGAGGTTGCGGAGGACGGTCTACCCATCATTGCCGAGATCCATGATGACGAGGACTACAGCATAGACACGGAGGACGAACGTGCCGATCGAATGAAGGGATCGCATGGGTTCAACATGTTCTTCGATGAAATGAAATTCTCAGAGAAATGCCGCAAGGAGATGACAAAGGCGATCTTGAGGATAACAGAAGATTACGAGGAGGATATCGTAGTCTCCAATGGAAAGGTTGTCAGGGCGTCTCGCTCTACAGAAAAGGTCATAACCTTCTCCCCAAGCGACAAAAAGACAGATGCGAGCCATCAGAAGCCTCTGTATGTGACAGCCATTATCAATGGCGTGGAGTTCAAAAGAGCGTTCGTTGACGGAGGAGCAGCAGTTAACGTTGTTTCGCTCCATACTCTGAAGCTAGCGGGGATTCCAGAGCACAAGATTGTCAAGCGTCCATCCCCGCTGATGGGATTCGGAAGCGACTCCAGAATGACGATAGGATGGATCCGCCTGGGTGTCCAGATCGGCAAAATCAAGTGTTCAGCAAAATTCTATGTCATAGATGCGAACACTACATATCATATGATTATAGGCCGGGCCTGGATTCATCGCTTTGATGCTGTTCCTTCAACAGCTCACCAAGTGATGAAAGCTATCTGGAATGACAGAATAGTTGAGATACCCGCTTCGACAAATCCATTCAACATGGATGAAGCGCATTTCAGTGAGGCGGTATGGTTCACTGAGATGGCAGATGAGCAAACGCCAGGACCATTCAACCCCACTCCTTTGCCCCGATGGGAGGACATCAAAGATCAGTCACCCGCAGGAGTGATGGTGAAAAGAGAGGATGCCAAGGAAAAGTCGTCTACGCGAGAAGAGGCGCCACAGATTGCCTACCAGCGAAAGAACGTGTACACTCTGAAAAGGATAGCAAAACATGATCCTGAAGGCAAGGAAATAGAGAGTTTCTTCGCCAACTTGGAAGAAATGCTATCGCATATGAAGGTGCGCGGGGGTGTCCTCACGCGAGCATGGGGATATCCCTGAGCAAATCAATCAAATTGAGCAGGTTTCGGAGACAGACAAACCAATGCCAAGCACCCTAGAAGGGAAACTCAAAGAAGCACCCGAATGCATGGAAGACAAACCCAGACCACAAAAGCAGGAGCTGAAGGAGGTATTCCTAAGCCCGAACGAAGAAAAGAAGAGGCCAGTCTTTCTAAGTGCGGACCTCACAGGCGAAGAGGAGGAAAGATTGCTACAACTCTTGACTGAGTACAAAGACGTGTTCGCGTGGGAATACGATGAAATGTCTGGTCTGGACACGAGCATCACAATGCACCGGTTGGATGTAGATCCAGGATCCAAACCGGTAAAGCAGAGCACAAGAAGCTTTAGGCCAGAGCTCAACGTGAAGATTAAGTAGGAATTTGTCAAACTCCTGGATGCCAAATTCATAGAGCCAAATCATCATCCCACATGGTTGGCCAACATTGTGCCAGTAGTAAAGAAGAATGGGCAACTTCGCATCTGTGTAGACTTCCGGGATCTTAATCGCTTCTGCCCCAAGGATGATTTTCCACTCCCCAATATTGACTTACTTATCGACTCAACCGCGGGTCATCGCATGTTCAGTTTCATGGACGGCTTCAGTGGGTATAATCAGATCAAGATGGACCCCGAAGATGCACGGAAAACCGCATTCATCAACCCGGTGGGAGTATTCAACTATACGGTGATGCCTTTTGGTCTAAAAAACGCAGGTGCGACTTACCAGTGGGCCATGATGGCCCTGTTCCACGACATGATGCACAAGGAAGTGGAATTCTACGTGGATGACCTAGTTGTCAAATCCAAGGAGGAGGCAGACCATTTGGGGGATTTGCGAAAAGTGTTGAACAGATGCAGACGCTTTCAATGAAAGATGAACCCCATGAAGTGCGGATTCGGAGTAACATCAGGGAAGTTCTTGGGATGTGTGGTACATCGTCAAGGAATCGAGCCTGATCCTGCGAAAGTATCGGCCATCACTAGCATGACTCCGCCGCATAACCAAAGTACCTTGAAAACCTTTTTGGGAAAGCTATCCTATCTGCGAAGATTCATCCCATCGATCGCCGAAATCACCTTCTGTTTCAGTTATCTTCTCAAGAAAGATGTTGTATACAACTGGACTGCAGAGCACGAAGCTGCGTTCGGGAAACTAAAGGAGCTGTTAACATCGTCAAAAGTAATGATCGCACCTCAGATCGGATCACCACTCTTGTTGTATCTGACGTCAACAAGGAGGTCTATAGGAGCACTCCTAGCTCAGGAGTACGAGGGTCAAGAAAGGCCCATCTACTACATCTCTCGCATCGTGCAGCCCGCAGAATCAAGGTATACGGACATCGAACGTCATTGCCTTGCTTTATTCTTTGTAATAGAGAAGTTGAGACACTATTTTGTTTCGCACAAAGTAGTGGTGGTCACAAAGAGTGATCCCATACGGTATCTTCTGACTCACACCACTCGTGGGGGAAGATTGGCAAAGTGGTATATGACCATTTCCCAATATGACATCACATGCGTTCGGCCGCGGGCGATCAAATCGCAGGCGGTGGCGGATTTGCTGGCGCAATTCCCTGATAACAGTCATGAGCCCGTGATTGAAGAAGAATTGGAGGGACCTGAAATCAACGCAGTTGAGCTGCCCTATTGGACGCTCCATTTCGATGGCTCGTCAACAAGGAAAGGTGGGGGCATCGGAATAGTCTTGACCAAACCAGATGGAGAGGTCATACAGATGTCCGCAAAGCTTGACTTCGCAGTCACCAAAAATGAAGCAGAGTATGAGGCTCTCATCGCAGGTCTTCGCGCTGCAAGGGCATTAGAAGTAAGCAATTTGACGGTTATGGGGGACTCCAAGCTAATCGTCAAACAAGCCTCCGGCGAATATGGTTTGAAGGAGATAAACCTATTACCCTACCGAACCTTGGTACAAAAATTGGTGCAACAGTTCTGCGACGTTAGGTACGAGCACAAACCCAGAACGGACAATAGGCATGATGATGCTTTAGCTACCTTGGGATCCAAGATTAGTGCAGACAAATGTCCTGCGAGAATCTCGATTGAAGTGCGAACATCCTCGGCGTTGACAGAGGACGCGTGCGACAATGAATGCATGGATGATGCGGACTGGAGAAAATCGGTCTTACGGGCCATTGCAGAAGGCACGAGCAGCGAGAACTGGGCATCCACAAAGGGGTATTGCATACATGACAACACCCTCTACTACAAGGGCCCTGGCGGAATACTCATGCGATGCGTCTCGGAGCAAGAGGGACAAGCGCTGTTAGAAAAGATTCACCAACATGCTTGCGGGGAAAGTGAGGTGTCAATCTATCGGAAAGCCCAGAGGTATGGCATTCATTGGCCGGACATGTCAACGGCGGCGGCATTGATTCAAGGAAATTGCGAGAGTTGCGCACTGATCAAAAACTCTTTACTCATTGCTCTGATCGACGATGATGCGGATTGGCGGAAACCACTCTTTGACTTTCTCACCCAGGGTATTGTACCCGAATCGAGAAAAGAAGCCGAGAAACTAAAGAGAAAAGCAGCCCGATATGTGGTGCAAGAAAATCTGCTTTGGCGAAGGGGCCATGAAGGTAACTTGCTGCGATGTCTAGACAGCAAGGAAGCACAAGAAGTGATGGACCTTTCTCATCAGGTGGAACATCAGGGAGGTGCGAAATTATGCAGACAGCTCCTCTCGACCGGGTACTTCTGGCCCACCATGGAGGCTGATTGCCACACCAAAGTAAGACGCTGCCAGGAGTGTCAATTCAAAGGTAATCTAGTGTACGCTCCTGCCGTAGATCTACACGCGTTGGGAACACCATGGCCATTCCATACGTGGGCTCTGGATTTTGTTGGTCCCATTCGACCAACCTCGCACGGGAATCATTTCATTCTCACCGCGACCGAGTTGTTCACCAAGTGGGTAGAAGCAATACCACTAAATACAGCAAATGCGCTAGCCGTGGTCCATTTCATCCAAGAAAGCATCATATGCAGGTTCGGAATTCCAAACACCATTCTTTCGGATAATGCTACCCCTTTGTCAATCGACAAGTGACTGCAAAGCTAGCAGAGTACAACATAAGACAGATATGCTCCACTCCATACTACCCAAAGGGGAATGGGCAGGGAGAAGCAACCAACAAGACTTTATTGAGAATCTTGAGCAAGATGGTCGCATATGACCACAAGAAGTGGGCTGATTCTTTGAACATAGCCATGTGGGCTTATCGAACCTCTCCAAGGACGCCCACAGGGGCCTCGCCATTTCTTTTATGCTATGGAGCTGAAGCTGTGGTACCTGCGGAAGTGAAGATTAACTCTGCAAGGTTGGCTTTTCATGCATTATATGACAACCAACGCGATCATGACTTAGTCCTGTTAGAAGAGAAGCGGGAGCAAGCTAAAAGGACTAACAAACGATACCAAGAAAGGATCGCTCGCGCGTACAACAAAACTGTCCAACGTCGAGATTTCGCAGTTGGAGATTTGGTCTTGCGCGCGTCTGACCATTGCATGCGAGAGGCAGCTCACCCAAAATTCGCAGCCAATTGGGAAGGCCCCTTTGAAGTCACAGAAGTCTTTGATAGTGGCTACTGCAACATACGGAGGTTACATGGAACGACCTCAACCCCAAGCTCAGTCAACATGCGCTGGATTAAGAAGTATTATCCTTAACTTCTCTAATTATATGCGTTAGATTACAACGTCTGCTTTATACTCTGTATTGCTAAAACTCGTGCTTCTTCTCTCCCATATGAGGGAATTGTAATCTCATCTCTCCCATATGAGAGTATCTTATAATAAAAGACTTCTCCCAAATGGGAAGAACTTTATGCTGTCAGCTGTTTTTGTTGCTCTGTTTATTTCGTTATTTCTTAGTTGTGAAAGCCTATCCGCCGTGATAGCAGCCTATGCGAATATGATCTTGAGTGATCTTTTAAGCCTATCTGCCACGATAGCAGCCTATGCGAATATGATCTTAAGTGATCTTTTAGAGCCTATCTGCCACGATAGCAGCTCATGCGAATATGATCTTAAGTGATCTTCTAAAGCCTATATGCCATGATAGCAGCCAATGCGAATATGATCTTAAGTGATCTTTTAGAGCCTATCTGCCACGATAGCAGCTCATGCGAATATGATCTTAAGTGATCTTCTAAAGCCTATCTGCCATGATAGCAGCCAATGCGAATATGATCTTAACTGATCTTTTAAGCCTATCTGCCGTGATAGCAGCCCATGCGAATATGATCTTAAGTGATCTTTACAGCCTATCTGTCACGATAGCAGCCTATGCGAATATGATCTTAAGTGATCTTTTAAGCCTATCTGCCATGATAGCAGCCCATGCGAGTATGATCTTAAATGATCTTTTAAGCCTATCTGCCATGATAGCAGTCTATGCGAGTATGATCTTAAATGATCTTCCAAGCTTATCTGCCACAATAGCAGCACTACACGAATGCGATCTCAAAATGATTCTTAAGTCTATCTGCCATGATAGCAGCATTATGCAAAATGATCTTAAGTGATCTACAGAAGCCTATCTGCCGAGATAGCACTCGCACTTGAGTCTAACCTTAAATAAATCTCAAGCCTATCCGCCAAGATAGCAAGGCTACGCAAATACGATCTCGAACGATCTAAAATCATATCTGCGAATCTATCCGACAGATAGCAAATCATAGCAACGATGCAAAGTGTGAATACAGCACTACAGAGGGAGTAATTTGCCAATGCATGGGAAATTGTAATTTGTTGTAACGAAAACAGCAAATCATACAAAGCGATTTATCATTATGAGTCAAAATGACTTACAATTTATCTCTCTAGATAGCAGCCTACAAGCGAAAAGCTCATATCAAGCTAGCTACACAGCCAACATGGCTTACAATGCATCTAAATAGTAACTTACAAGCGAAAGTTACACATCGAGGGAATCCTAACTGAAAAAGGATCGACATAACGGTCCTAGCAGAAGCTATGCGATTCAACGATCTGCGACCAAAGATCTGTAGCAAGTAGGGTGTTCTTGCGAAAAGAACAGCCCGCCATGTCTACAAGACCTATGCGATGCTATGTTCAAGATCCCAGGATCTGACAAGGCCATTCTTTGGTCTTATGCCCAAGAGACGTGCCTGAGGAACCACCTGTTCCGGCGTATGCGGCTGTGAAGAACAGGCAAGAACAAACTGCTAGGGAAAGAGGCTCCTTGTCCACGGAGACGAGCACAATGGCTCGCCACCCTGAGCTCAAGAACGTGGTGGCGAATGATCAACCTCCGGGCAAGCTAGAGGAGAAATCCGCCGTTCATTACGAGCTGGTAGCAAGGTCAGTACGGCACTGCACCTCGCCGGGAGGCGGCCGGAAACATGACCTGCAAGCATGATAGACGAAGAAAATTCTTCGAGCAAGCATGAGGTATTATCTGCATCTTCTTTATGATAGCTATAAAGATCAATAAGCCTTGTAAAGCAGATCTTGGAAGCTATTTCTATGGCACAAAGCACAAACTCAGGTTTCACAACTTGAAGCTGCCATGAATCAACGAAAAATAAGCGTTGAAGCCAACAGTCGTAAGGACTCACGGCAAGCCACATTGTGGGATGAAGAACCCAAATAGCAAAAGGCAGGGTTTATATAGACCCTGTTGAGACTCTTCAGTTGCTGAGATGAGTCAGCAAAACTTGGAAAGAGGGTAAGAATCAATCACTTACGCCTTGAAAAGAGGTAACAATCAATTACCCTACTAAAGGCTACGACGATTCGGTTGCGTATCCTAATTAATGACAGATGGTCATGATACGAATGGACTTCCCAAGGAAAGCGTGCTTATCTAATGAGCAATTAGCGCGAAAATCAAGGCAGAATATCAATTGCTGACGTCATAATTGATATGCACAGAGATATTCGAGCAAATTCCGGGAAGGGCAAAACAGGCATTCAAATTCTTTAAAAAAGGGGGGGGGGGAGAAACCCTAGCAACATTACAGTAATGTTTTAGCATTTTTCTCCACACAGATTTGCTACTTTTCAAAATAAGCCTTTGACCAGGGAGTCATTGGGAGTAAACTGACGCGACAGATTTTCCACTTGCTCCACTTCTTGCTTCAATTGCTCGTATTTGGCGTTCATCTCATGGAAGAGCTTCACAGCCTCTTCAGCCTTTTGATTTTGTTGCTCCACCTTCTGCTCCTCAGCTGCGAGGTTATGGTAGCCGCATTTCAAATTCACGGCCGCGCGAACCTGGGTAACTCTTTTTACAAGATACCCAAAGCCCAGCTTGCCTTGAACTTTGGCGAGAAGGTTTTGACACATGACGAAAAGCAACTCCGCGCTCTGAGGAGAAATGGTCGCAGGTGTGGCCGCGGATAGATGCTCCAAAATCCAGATGGCTTCAGTAAAAAATAGCCTCCTGTCGAAGGGCCCTATCTCCAGAGACCTCGCAAATGATTGGGGGTAGGAGAGGCGCATCCGAACTAGCCAGTCCACGTCAGCTTGCTTCAACCCTAAAGCAATGTTAAACCAAGTTAGACTATCGAACTCGCAAATGAAGAATGCAAGATGCGAACAGCAAATCACGACATACCAGTTCCTTCAAGGATCTCGCGCAAAGAAGGAATGCGCATTGCTGGGGCAGTTGAAGACTGTCTCTGCTCCATTGACCTCCTGTCAGCCCCGAGCTCTAACTCCTCATAGTTGGTAGGAAGAGTATAAGCCACACCAGGTGCGATTGCAGCCCCGACCTGCGAACTCCAAAAGTTCCATGCAGGAAGAGGTGCCGCAGGCTCAGTCATTGTCGGAGGCATAGCAGCGGTAGAAATTGCAGCTTGATTGGGGATGCCTGCAGGTGCGATGACATTAGCAGCATCTACTTCTGTTTCCTCAGCAGCAGCATGGGGATCTTCCTCCATCAACACAGTGTCGGCTTCGGCATCATCAGAAAGTTCAATGACGTCCTCGAAGGGCTCTCCCGCATATTCAGCAGCTGCGATGGGTTTCTCAGTATGAGAACTCGGCACTGGGACGTAGGATGCAGAAGGTTGACTCCTTTGTTCCAATATGGCTTCATCAGCGTTGCATGCGATACAAGATGCGATGATGTGAGGTAACTTGTATTGCATAATGTTTTATTATCTTTGGTAAGCTAAGAGCGAGCACCTCCACGTGAAGGTGGGATTGCAGCATCTTCGTCATATGCTAAGGACGTGGAACCTTGCCCTATTAATGTGTTTTCATTAAGCATATCTTAAGATGAGCGTGACCTGGGGTGCGAAGAAACCAGTCATGATTATGCTTGGGTTACTAAGCCTAGTTCACACATGTTGCTCAAATGATTACCTGAAGGTTCACCGCACTTGCCTACTAGCCAGCGGCGAATGTCAGCTTTCGACAAGCCGTGCTTTAACGCACCAACAATCACGTCTCGGTAAGTTACCGCAAGATTAAAAATCTCACCTTCGTTTCCGCCTGCGATTTCTTCAAAGTCTGCTCGGACTTGCTCCAGAGCAGCCGCATCCTCTTCTTGAGCCGCTTCATCCTCATCAACTTGAGGATCCACCTCTTCTGGAAGCACATCTTCCTCATCAGTTGGACGCACTAGGTCGTCGACGTGTTGTTCTTCTAGGCTCCTTTGTTTTACACGTTCGAGCTCTTCTTCTTCTCGCTTTCTTCTTCTTTCAGCAGCCTCCGCAGCTGTTCTCCTGGACTCGGCAAGAATGTCCTCGCTTATGGTTTCGTTGGAAACACCAGAATGAGAACCCCTCTTCTGCTTCTTGGCCAAAAGGCCACTGATGGTCTCATCATCATCATCTGCAAAGAAACAATTCGTTCAGATAAGATTTCGAAAGAGTTAAGATAATGAGAAGAGAAGTACGATTGAGATACCTCCTGACTCTTCCTCTCGTATCTCATCTCTCTCTCTGTCTCTGACATCTTCAATTCTTTCCTCTTCTTCATCTCCTTCTCTTGTCTCCCTTCTCTACTCCTCTTCCTCCTGGCCAAACGGAACAAAGGTCTCCACTGCGAGCTCCTTCCGCACTTTACTGGGCATGCGACCTTTACCTTTTTCCCTGGCAGTAAGGGATCTCGCAGGAGGGGAAGTTGGAGCGCTCCTAGGGGAAGAGATTGTGATTACTCTATGTCTGGGCCTCTTCGCTCTCGGAGCAGCAGTCGCCGGAGGGGATGGATCATTCCTGGGTGGAGACAAGGCTGGAGTATTATCTATCAGCGAATCAGCAAAAGCATTCATGATCTCGCGAATTTTGGTCTCAACCGCGGGATCAATTTTCGAAGCTAGCCGAACTGGTTTTCCCTGCCTTCTTGCAGTAACAATGGTAGTGACCAGCGATTTGGAACGCTCACCAGATGCAAACCTCCTCACATAGCACTGCGGCAGAAAATGAAGCATGAATTTTTCAACATATTGGGATAAAGGAAACTCAGCACATGCAAGAGAAATTGCTTACCTTAGCGAAAGTTTCGCTGTATCTAATGACATGCGAATCACCCCTCTTAACCGCGGCTATATTTTCGTCGAGAATGGTGGAGGGACACAGGTGATTCTCGCGATCCAGCAACGATTAGCAGCCATATTCAGACTCATCCAGGCTACAGTTGGGACGAAAAGGGAAAGAATTCCTTTTGATCACAGGAGCTCTGCTCGGCTGAGGGGCCGACTGCGTCTCAAACCTTGTGTGCTGGGCATTCCAATAAGCGACCCAGTTTCTGGAGTAGCCACCTTCACGGTTACCTGGAGGTTGCTCGAAGGGAAGATTGCTCCTCAAAATTGTTTTACACTCCCCAGACAATAACCGCTTGTAGCAGCCTCTTATGATAGACTGCGGCCAGATTGATGGTGCTACTGCGTCGAAGCCAAACTGGGGAGAAACGCGAGTGGGATCAACATCCACGGTTATCCTCTCGTACCTAGGGGCGAGCTCACGAACATGCTCTGCAAGAGCAAGAAGGGAACCTCTTAGGCACCAGCAAAAGAATTCGCGATAGCGCTCGTGAAAATGCTCCCTGCCCTCGAAAATGAGCTCTTTTGAGAAAGCAACAGCCTTAGAGGGATACAGTTTTGGGAACCATCGCACATTCTCAACGCGCGTGGCATAAGGCCTGTCTATAAACTCTTCCCGATTGTCGCATATCAGGCTCCAAACGCACTTAGGAAAGTGATTTCCGAACCACCTCGCAGCCCTACCGCTATTACGCTCCTCCTCCACACCTGGGGGACACCATTTGCTGGGCTTAGAAGGAATTGGGGCATAAGAGGGCCATCGCTTGAAGACCCACATTGTCAAGAAAACAATATTAATGTTAGTCAGTACGTCGAGGCGACCACGCGATTCCTTCATTGCCACGACCAGCTGATCCAACCTGTGGTACAGCGTGCCCAAGACTAAGGGTCCAAGTGCGACTTTTTGACCAAGGGCCAATTTCACAGCAAGAGGCAGAACATGATAGAAGACCCCATCATGCGGGTGACCTTCGATTAAATACCTCGAAAACCAGGCACAGAGGAAGGCGCATAGGGTCAAGTGATAACCCTTGCCATTCACATAGTTCTTAGCCTTCGGGTTTTGGCTCAGAAGCTTCTAGGTGATACTGCTGTTCGCATAATCACGAAAGAGATATTGCACCCACTTGTTCCAAGTGTTCTTCGCAGATGTGTCAACCAACTGCCAGTCGGGGAGGACTTTTGTAGGAATCCACCGGGTGGAAATTTTCTTCACTTCTGACAAGCACTCTTCCATCTGCTTGTACAAAGCGATCTCCGCATCAGTTCTCAAGGGACTCAAAGGATCCACCTCGCCCACGGGAGACAGATCGTACAGCATGTGCACATCTACAAGCGTGGGAGCAGCCTCGAACTCAGCAAAATGGAATGTGTGAGTCGCAGGCGAGTAACGAGAAAGAAGGTTTAGAAGCATGGACTGGTCCAGCTTCACGGCAGCACCCTTCATAGCACGAACTGTGAAGTATATGCCAGCATCGTTTAAAGTCATGGCATGATGGGTCAGTACATGGTCAATCCACTCATCCATGAAGTCCAATTTCTGAACAAACGCTTGAGTGGAAATCGCAGTATACGGGAAATACCCATTTTCGACTCCCAATCGAACCACGTCCTCGGAATCGATCAATTCGAGTAGACCGAGTTAACTGGAGGGGTTAACGTTTGCAATTCTTCACCAGGGACAGGGATTGGCAGTTTCTTCGCCTTAACCCTAGCATGGTAGAAGTCTTTGCCACCCAGATAGGGGGCTTTTCGCCATAAGGCCCGGGGAAGATCAGGTATTTCTTCGACCTCATTAATGGGTTTGGTTCCTTTTGTCCTTGCCATTCCTGCGGAAAAGCAAGAAAAAAGGGGGGAGAAATACGCATACTTTAGTTTGAATTTCAAGATTCAGTTCAAAGCATACGAGGATCTATTGGAAGAAAGATGAACAGTCCAGTGACAATCTTCAAAATTAGAGATTGGAATCGTTTGCATTATCAGGGATTTCAGAAACCCTACATTCAAGATCCTTATCATCTGGGGATTAAATCAAAATTGGATTCAAAGAGCAAGAGCTTCTTCATAGTTTTCAGTGGATAATATGTTATGGGTTTGCAGATCCGACGCAGTTCAAAGCATATATCAGTATATTAAACAAAATTGAACAAGGCCAACCTTGTTTTGGTAAAGTTTCCTTGGATGCGCACAGTTGAAGAAGACGATTGACAAGAGAAAACTGGTGATTGATTATCTGAATTTGCTCTTGAAGGCTTCCGGGTATCATTCACTTTAAGAGAAAGAAGTGATGCTTTTGCAACAATGGAGAGTACAGAGTATTTATCCAAAAACAATGAAGGGCTGCGTCCTTTCAGTAGTCGAATCGCAACCGTCACCGTCGAATCGCGCAATCACAGGACAAGCTCACGTCACGCCTAAAACCCTAAAAGACCAGACGGCACGACTCTAGGGGTTTAGGTCATAATGGCACGCACAGGGGCTGAATCTGCACATATTTGAATTGGTGCGTGGCGGCGACGCGTACGTTGGTTCCTGCGCATGGAAGCCTATCCGGCTATAAGTCTTCACGCGCAGAAAGGGGGCTAATATAGATAGTGCTTTCTGAGCAGACAGATCTTGGCCACGTGGCAATCATCTAGCACACCATATTGTACTCCACACACACTGGATCACCAGCCGCGCTGATCCGCGTGGGGGCTGCGAGACAGGGCCCTCGCATACCGCTGCACGGGACTTGTAGGGACTTAGTGGTCTGGAGGCTAGAGTAAGTCCTGTCGCATGCGAGCCAAGCTCGCGCGGGACCTTTAGTAACTGCTTTTGAGAGATTTATGGCACGAGCTCCATAAACCCGGTCAAACCGGTCAAACCCGGTCAACCTCATAACGGTTCCGGTATACGCGGATAACGTGCTGTAACAGTCCCTATATACGCGGACGAACGTGCCGTTGTGGTTAAGCTAATTAAGCCGCCATTGATGGGCGCATTAACCACACTGCAACGGTCACATTCTCCGTTATATATAGGACGTTAACCCTTCCATACAAAAGAGGACACACCAGACATACGCGGAAGCTCTGCCCAACCCCTGTCTCTCTCTCAGACAGTGCTACTGCCTTACTCTCTCCCTACACACAATCCAACACTTCCTGTGCCATTTTCTATTCCCTGCCTTTGGTGTACGCGAAGTTCTCTCTGCAGGATTCTCTTGTGCACAATAAGTAAATTTGAAACAAAATTCAAGAAATCAGTCTAATAGGCAGTATCCTTTAATGAAAGCTTTGCACTTTGTTTTGCTTTTCACAATGGGGAGAGAAAGAACATTGCTACTTACTTGATACCGCATTTAAAATTCCTAGAAAAATATTAGAAGTTCTTCTCTGGCAGTGTTTGAAAGGGACACCCCCGTTAGAGACGAACAGGTTTTTGACTTGTCATGGTTATGTTCAATCTGGAGAATAATCTGTTGAACATGTTTTATTTTCTAATGGTATACAAGTTCAAGCACAGTAAATAGCAACCAGGCTTGCTGAGCAGAGTCATGTTTCTCAAACATGAACTCTAGTCTACATTATATGATTTGAAAATTACAATCCTTACTTAGATCACACATTGGAAATGGCAAGTTACTAAAATATCAAAATCCCCAATTTTTTTTAACCCAAAAATCAGAATATACTAGCAATCCCAGAAATTCAAAACCCTAGGGTACAAATTATTGAATTTAATATGCAATTTCAACAGCAGAACCTATATTCGAGCAACTATCGAACTTGTAATTTAGTAGATAATAGCTTCGATAATACAACAGATTCTTTTTTTAACAAACCCAAAGTGAATAGAAAATTTGTACTAAAACCTCCCCACAAATCCCTCTTTGTTTTATAACCTTGTCACAATTCAAAATTGGGCATCTAACCTCCATTTGTTAGAGGGAAAAGTTGTTTGTCTTTTTCTTCGCAGGATAGATTTCCAATTCCGAATTCGGACGAGGTTAGATGACCAATTGTCCCGTGAGTGAATCGAGCAGCATATGAACGAGACACGGAGAGGAGGGGAGAGGAACTCACATGAACAGGAATCTGGAGAAGAGGTCGATCTCAGAGAACCAACGCGGGTGGCCGCAACTCCGATTGCGAGGAGAAAGACTTGCTCTATGACCGTTTTCCGGTGCTCATTGAAATTGAATTTGTAGTGTTTGGGGCTGATTTTGTAATACTAAATAGTTCAGAGGGCCGAGAGGAATATGACGTTTTATGTTTAAAAGGATGAGTCGGGGGCGCTATGGCACAATTTAAAAACCTTAGGGCACTTATGAAATTTTAACAAGAGCATTATTGAATTATTTTCTAACATACGAGGTCGAATCGTAGTTTTCAAACGTTTGGGTGGGGCGTGTGGCTACCCCTGTCACATGTTGGCTCAATGGTAGGCATTTGGAACGAGTCGGTAAGAGTAGGGTAGAAGACACTTTCATACCTTCAGTTTAGAAAAGGACACTTTCACTCCTTAATGTGCCAAATTTCAAGTAACTTACACCCATGTTTGTGATGTTGTTGGGGTTAGTCACTGATAACAGTTTTGGAGACATGTTCACCCTCCCTATCATGCACAAAGTCCATTAAACTCTTGGACAGCGCTATATTTAAAGTGAATTTTTGTCATTATTTTACGTATCCAATCCCAGACTAACGACGCGAAAGCGTCTCATTTTAAACTGGAAGGGGGTGAAAATGTCTTTCAATCAAACCAGAGGAGGCAAAAGTGTCTTTTACCCGTGAGAGTAAAATCAAACTATATCTATTATATTATCTATTTATATGTAGGGAGACTGAAATGTACAAAACTAATTTGACCATTCCTAGAATAGAAGAATAAAACAAGGGTTTCTTATGTCCCAACATATTTCAACAACAATGGATATGCTCTGATTTCCCTCTAATTCTAGATATAGAAACCACTGCCTCTCTGGGGCCTTTCTTTTTGGTATCTCTTGGGTTTGTATGCTCTCAGTTAGTCTTTTTGCTGGTGCTTTTGTCGCCCTACGCTGCAGATCGTTCTTCGGTCGACTCATCAGGGGCATCTCGTTGCCGCGACAATTTCGTTCTCCGCTTTCTCACCCATGGTCGCCGACCACCTTGGGGTTTATTTTTTATGGGTGATTGGTGGTTCCTTCCCCGTTGTCGATGCCATTTCGAGCAAGATCATTTTGGGGTTTGTTTGCAGGTCCAGTACCCTATAGCGTCCAACCATCTTCCGTCTTCATCAACCTGCGAACTTTCCTCTCCCGTCGTTGCATTAGCCTCCCATGCCTCCGCTTGGTTGTTAGTGCATCAGGCGCCGCCCACCGTGTAATACTCCGTATTCATCGCAAGGTTAGGTTTGTAAGTTGAGACGCATGATTCGGTTTAAGTTTGCGAGAAGTGATTTTAGTATTTTTTCGGGATTTATGTTTTATGAGACTCGTGTGGGGAATTGTAGGACAACATTCGTAATTTTTTAAACTTTGTTGAATTTGATGCTCATCCTGAGTCCAACATCCATGACTATTAATGATCATTGGAAATAAGATGTGTTCTTATCCTCATTGCAGCTAAGTAGTTTTTTATAATTGTTTCCATTTACTTTATGCTACTTCAGGCACTTTATTGAGCGATTTTTCTACTTTTTTTTTATCTCTTAAAGGTTTCCGGGGGTCTCCTTCGTTGCTGGCCCAACTGATCCAAAATCACTTACTTGGCATCACTTCTGGAAATTGCTTGCTGCGTGCTACCATTTTCCAATGTTCTGCAATAATTACGCTACACTCTTTTGTCCTTATCCATTGGGCTGCAAAAGGATTTTCCCCCTCCTCTTCTCCATACCTCCGTTGTAATTAGCGTTTACTAAAATAGGACAATGATCAGGTGCATTAAATGTAAGTGGTGCACAGAGGAATGAGGATAGGGTACCTTCCACTCTTCGTAGAAACAGCCCAATCTATGCGTTTTTTAATCAACATCATGAAGAACTTCAGCAAGCGCATCCATATGTATTATGCTCGGCCTATTCTTGCCGTGGTACTCATCCACATATAAAATCTTGTTAAAGTCTCCACACAAAAGCCAAGTTTCATCGTCCAGTGGTTTTAGCCTACACAATAACTTCCAAGAGTGATGTCTTTGACTAGCATTTGAGTTCCCATAGATCCCCATAAAAAAAAAATACTCCCTTTAAAATTAGTGACCTCTTGTACCCAACCATGAACCTGAAATTGACTATGAGACAAAATTAAAACATCAACATCACTACTCCAAAGCAATGACTCCAGCAATACCTCGTTTGGGAACACAAATAGCACCCTTGCATCATAGTTTAGTCTTAACTTTTAACCTTTTTATTAGAAATTTTAGTTTCAGAAATTAAAAAAAGAGACGGCTGTTTCCTATCCACCCAAAAGTGAAGAGTGTTGAACGTATAGGGATTTCCCGATCCTTGTACGTCCGAAGCTAGGATTTTCATGGCTTTCAGCGAGGGTGAGCCTCTCCACCCTCTGCCGCTCCATCAAAAGAGAAGTTTTCTTTGTTCTCCGATTGTGGCTTCCTCGCTTCAAACCAAACCCATATCCTGGGAGTTGCAGCAGTAATTTCACACCTTCCTCAGCCTTACCACTATCCTCACTATCAGAACTCTTGATCTCCAACATCTTATTTCTTCCACCTCGTATTGGATTTTTGCCTTTGCCCATCTCCATCCCATCTGAGACAACCATAACTTCTTTTCCCCTACCAATTGATTTTGCCCATGTCTTCTTCTCCCTCCCCTTCCCATCCTGTGCTATCTCCCTTTATATTTATAGCCGAAGGGACCACATCATCAACCTGTTGTGGATTCTTCACTTGTGTTGCACCTTGTATACTGGACAACTAAGAGCCAGTAAAAATCATTGGATTTAGCTTACCCGTCTTGCGAACCGCTTCCATATTGATTTATCTGAGTCTGGCCAGACATTCTATAAGCACTAACCCTCGAGTGGCCGTGGATATTATCTCCCGTTATGTGGGAGGGACAAATCCTCTCTACATCACTACCATCTCTAAGCTTGTTTCCTATTATGTCCGATAACCGCCTTTATTACCACCCGGTCACGACGTGGTGTTTGGCGATATCAAAACATATTACTCCACAACTAGAGTATCTAGGGACTTCAAGTCTAAGAACCACAATATCATTGTCACTACGAGAAGCACTTATGACTTTTACATAACTTATATGTAGGCTTCTCGTGGTGGGTCATTCCAGTATGCCCTTGCCGCTAATGCATACCCATGTGCTAGACTTGATATCTCCATATCAATCTAACAACATACTAGTCTATATGTGATCGTCCTATTAATCAATATAAACGACTAGAGATATTTAAGATAAACAACAACTGTAATCTAAGGAATTCATTATATTAATATCTCCAAAAATAATACAATGATTATTCTAGCAAAAATATTATTCATACTAAATAAGATTGCCTCTAGGGCATCTATTCCAACAGCGGTAAACTCTTATATTGTATTACTTTTACTCATACTATGTAATTCCTCAATTTTTAATTAACATGTGATCATGTAGCCTTTCTTGACCTTCCTGTTTTTACATGCTAAGGTGTATCTCACACAGCATTTCTTGCTGAATTTCGAAAAACTGCGGTCTTTGTTTCATTCTCCCGCAGGTCTAGGAGATGGGATTATAGAGTAGCGGGATTCGAGAATCACCCAGATTATCTGACATCGTCACTCTACGATGAAAACACTAGCTTAAAATCATTATCGTACCGTTGTAGCCTGTGTTGTAGTCTACAGAAAATCATGTAATAACTTCTTGGTATTAAATTTGTATGTGGAATGGTTTGTTCTCGATTTTTCTATTCAAGTAGCACTCTCTCGGTCTCTCCCGAGCCGGATTAGGGGAGTGGTACACCATGAGATTTCTATAGGGGTTAAAATATAATAAAATTTTGAGTTAGTTGAGCTAGTAAATTTTTCAGTAGTGACATCTGTTTGTATACAGGAGGATCCTTTGAGGAAGATCCAAGTGTACACCGGGGGTAGAGGATGGAAACACGTAGAGTGTAGGTCGTGAGTAGGGAGAGAGCAAGCAGTGATAATTGAGAGAGAAAGAGACAGTATGAAGATGGCCAGAGCTTCAGTGCGATCAGAAGATTGCAATGAAGGGTTAACGATCCTATATATAGTGGAAATGTGACCGTTGTAGTGGATTAATTGGCCCATTAATGGCGGCTTAATTACCTCAACCATAACGGCACGTTCGACCGCATATATAGGGACCCTTACGTACTTCGCCCGTGTATACCGGAATCGTTATGAGGTTGACCGGGTTTATGGAACACGTGGCCATAAATCTCTCAAAGCGGTTACCAAGGGTCGCGCGCGGGCTTGGTTGTCGCTCGCGCACGACATATCTTACTCTAGCCTCCAAACTACTAAGTCCCTACAAGTCCCGTGTGGAATGATATGCGAGGGGCCTCGTCTCGCATCCCCCATACGGATAAGCATGGGTAATGCTCGTGTAATACTGGAGCACCACCAGATGTGCTAGATGACTGCCACGTGTAAGCTGACTCACGTGGCTAGAACACACTATCTACATTAGCCCCCTTTTTGCGCGTGGAGACACTTATTAGATGGACTTCAATGCGCAAAAACTAGCGCGCGCGTTGTAGCCACGCACCAATTCAAATGCCCGAGATTCAGCCCCATGCGTGCCATTATAGCCTAGAATCCCTAGAGTCGTGCCTTCGGTACTTCTGGGGTTCTAGCCGTGACATCAGGAAAGGCCTGTGACTGCGTGATTCGGCGGTGGCTGTTGCGATTCGACAACTAAAAGGACGCGACTCTTCAGCAAACTTGAATAAATATTCCTCATCCTCCATTGTTGAAAGCTACTGTTTCTCTCTAGAGTGAATGTTTATTGAGAATCTCCGAGAGCAAATCCAGATCATCAATCACCAGTTCTTCTTGGCGAATCTTCTGACGCGAATTCTTTACGCGCTTAAACGCAAGTATACGGTCAAGTAGTAAGTGGAGTAATTTACGAATCCGAGTATCGAACCCAAGGGAATTTACGATTACTAGCTAACTAGAAATTAACTCTACGATATCTAAATAGCAAGTAAAAATGGTGTTTGATTTTGTAACGTTGTCGCTCACAAACAAGCAACGTAAATTAAATGACAATTAACTAAATATTTTTGTGGAACTTTCACTTTTAAACGAAGATAATTTGTGATTGAATACGATTAATGAGAAAGAAATAGGTAATTGATGATCCCTAGGGTTGTTAACGATTTCCGGAATTATGCATGAAACACTCTACTCACGTTCTAGTTAATAACGGGTAATGCTCATCACGATCTTCTCTCGATCTCACGTGAATTTGTGCACATAATAGCTTTCGTGTCCTCTCGGTCCACCTCCGTCTATTACTACACTCTAGTTGATTTGTTAGGCTCATTCACCGGGTCCTAACGGTCTGCCGAATTCACTAAGTTCTAACACAAATCAACCGAAACTAGCCTCACACGATTGACCAAGTTCCTATCTCCTCTTGGTCTCAAGAAACTACAAGATCACCTAACTATTCTTTAACAAGTCTCAAAGAATTCACTTTCGTGCAACCCTATCAACAAGTAGCGTCCTACGGGTGATCAAGCCAAGAACACTAATAAATAAAGTACAAGAATAGTTTGGATAACTAGAATATTCATAAACTTTAAGCAAACGCATGTACCATGTCCAAAATCCGGAAAAACGTCATCAAATCCTAGTTTTCATCAATCACCTAGCTTAAGATGTTTAGCTAGACATAGTAGTGTTCAACATAATCAAAATAATGAAGTTCATGAAGAATAGAAGAAGAAAAGATGATCAAACGCAAAAATCTTCAATGTTGATGATCTTCCAAGCTCCAAGCTTTGTCTCCCTTCCTCCCTAGCTCCCAAGACTTCAAATATGCGTTAATATCCTGTTATTAGGTCGTCTCCTCCGTTTTTTACCATTTGGGCACGATTTTTAATGAAATCTAGCCGAAATTGCACTTCAGCCCCTCTACTTTGTAATTTCCGGACAGAATTATTTGCTGATCTTGCGCGGGCTGTATCTCCCTCATACGGACTCGTCTTTGGGCCTACCATATATAGTTGGAAAGCTACGTATTTCTACTTTCCAATGACGCAGGCCTTGCTCCAAAATTATTTGTATATTTTCCTGAGCATCGAAAAAAGTGCAGGCTGGTCCTGTGTGACTTTTCCAACTTTGCTTCGTTTGTGCGTCTCCTTTTCTCCTCTTCATCTAGCTCCATTCCAAGCATATCCAAGCATCTCATAAGCTCCAATGCACCTATTTTACCTGAGATACACAACACTAAACAAACCGTGCAAATATCATTGTAAATATGAGAGAAAACATGCACAAATAGGCTAGAAACACTACTTTTCACTCTTAGGCTTGTAAGTCATCAATTCCACATATTAACGCACATATAACATATAAATCATGTGAAATAAGCCTATTACAAGTAACATGTAAGTATAAAAATAACTCCTAAAAGAGAGTTATCATCGTCTCCTTCAAATTGCTTCAAAAACACAAGGTCGGTTCGCTTAATTTTGATTAATGCTTCTAATATGAATATCCCCCTCTTGACATGCCTTTATCTGTTGAATGAAACCCAGAAACATTCAAAGACCCACCATTGTTTGTAACTGTCGGAAAGGTTCTTAAAACCCTAAAAGACGAAACTTTGAAAATTTTGTATTATGGAATTCTAAAACCAGGGAACTGGAACCCAGAACTTGTAATTTCCGAAATTGAAGTTCATACGAGCCAACTTGAAACCTTGAAGCTTGAAACTCTTGAACCTGAACTTTGTATGTAAAGGTTGAACCTTTTTTTTTAAAAAAAAAACTAGACAGTTCTTCAAGTATCCAGAACTCGTAAATTTGTTTGAAATTTGTTCTTGAATTTCTGCTTGAGTCAAATCTAAAGGAGGATATATCTCTTCCCCCCTTTCTGTTTTGCTGTAGATATGGCCAAACTGAAGGCAACAAAATCTGTGAAAGATCTGATGAAATACCTGATCTTCCTAAATCGTTGTGGAAGAAAGCTCCTTACCTGGGTGGTGAAGACTACTACCATGCCAGTGTCAAGTTATGGAGACTGCCTGAACCTGTTTATAAGGATCTGTTATTGCTAACCCCTCCACCTAGTCGAGAAGAGTTAGATTTAATTGATGCCAGGGACGTAGTCAGATTGGGTCTTGAAAATGGATTCTATACACATACTGAGATCTCGACGCAGGCTTTCATGAACAAGCTGGATTTGATGGATGAGTGGACTGACCATATATAGACTCATCATGCCGTCAATCTGACCCAAGCTGGGGTCTATTACGCCATCAGAGCTACGAAGGAGACTGCTGTGAAACTGGATCAAACCATGCTTCTAAGTCTCTTTTCCAAGTATTCACCAATAACCCACACCTTCCATTTTGCTGAGTTCGAGGCAGCCCCCACCTTGGAGGACGTGCACATGCTGTATGACCTTCCTCCCATGGGCGAGTTCGATCCATTGGATGAACTGGAAAATGATGAAGAGATCGCTTTATATGAGAAGATGGTCGAATGCATAGGGGAGGTCAAGAAGATTTCTACTCGCTGGACATCTGCGAAACCCCTTCCAAAATTTCAATTAATCGACGCATATGCGAAGAATACTTGGAGCAAGTGGGTGCAATACTTCTTCCGTGATTATGAAAATAGCAAGACCACTAAAGAGCTACTGTGTAAGGATCCCAAGGCGGAAAATTACATAGAAGGCAAAGGGTACAACTGGACTTTGTGTGGCTTCCTTTGTATTTGGCTTTCACGGTACTTGATTGATGGGCATCCTCATGATGGGGTCTTCTATCATGTTTTGCCTATTGCTGTTCGCCTATCCTTAGGCTAGAACGTCGCACTTGGGCCTCTGGTGTTGGGAACTCTTTACCATCCATTAGACCAGGTTGTGGCTGCTGTGGAAGAGTCGCATGGGCGACTAGATGTTTTGTCTTTTGTCAACATTTACTTCATCACCATGTGGGTTTTTGAAAGGTGGCCTTTCTATGCTCCTACCCCTTCAAGAGCCAGATCATGGAATGTTCGTGGTGCTCAAAACGCGCTTCGGTGTGGGAGAGCTTCACTGTGGTATAGAACGAAAGATCCCAAGTGTGTATGGAGTTTAATCTGCGATAATCGAACCAAGTTCGTTGCCAGGCCCTATGCCACTCGCATTGAAGAGGTGCGATTCTACTCGCGCATGTACCCGTCTGAAGGTGGCCCCATTTCCAAGGACAACCTTACCAAAGGGCCTAGCTATTTCAGGGAATTCGTCTGCTGGTTTGAGAGGCTCATTTCCCGCTCTTGCTGAGCATTTCACTGAGATATCGCCCAAGTATGAGCGTATCACAGTTGAATTCGATCTCACTCGTGTATGCCCCCAGGTGGGTTATGACATAGTGACACCTTCTCTCTGGCCTAGTTCAGTGCGTAGAGGTTGTTTCAAGCGACTGCTGACATTCAAGTGTAAGTCTACTCTTCTTGCTAGTCTGCCTTTTGATCAACCTTCAGGGAAGCGCGAGGGTCACCCCACCAAAAGTTGGATCTCTTTCTGGAATACTCAGCTGGCAAGGTTTTCAAAATCTGCTTCACCGCGCATCAGCAGGGCTCCCTCTATTAAAAGGAATTCCTTCCCTTTTCGTCAAATCTGCAGTTTGAACGCCTCTGCCTATGGGTTTTATTCCTTACTTGACAAGGAAAATCACCTGTTTGCCAGCCTGATCCTTTCTGAGAAGGTGTCCGCTGTTAAAGAAGGACTTCATAGCATGATGGAGTACAGTGAATTCTTTTCTAAGGTAAATACCACATCCTTGTCTTTTCTTGAAATGCATCTGTTCGGGGTGTGGTGTCTTACACAAATTTCCTATTTTCAGTGCTTCTTGAGGAGGTTTGCTTCTGGAGACCGCAGTACTACGCTGGTTGATGCTCTCCTTCATGCAAAGAGAAGTAAGAAGGCCATTTCTTTGACTAAGGATATGGATTCTAAAGTGGAGACTCTTCTGCGCCAGGAGATGGATGTATTCGTCCGCTCTCTGACAAGAGAGAATGCTGAAGTGGACGCAGATGTTGCTCCAAGGGCTAAAAGGCAAAAGCAAAAAGTCAATTGTGATTTCTTCGCCGCCTAGGGAAGCTCTGGTTTCGTCGCCCACGGAGGCTCCTGCTCCCAAAGGAAAAGTTAAAGGTCGCCTGCGCAGCAAGTCTCGAAAGGAAACTGCAGTTGAAGACTTTATCCCATACGATCAGGAGGAAGAATAAGATAGAGAAGAGAGAGAAGAAAGGGAAGAAGAAAGAGAAGAAGAAGGAAGGCAAGAGGATTTAGAAGGTAACTGCATGAACTCATTTTTTTCCGGTCAAGAATTTTTGATGATAATGTTGTTAAAGAAAATTCTCTCTTAGCAGATGATGATAATGAGACCATCAGTGGCCTTTTGGCCAAGGAACGTGGACGAACAAGAGGCTCTTGCCCAGATGCGTCGAGTGAGGCCATAGATGCGCATATAATCGAGGAATCCAAGAGAATGGCTGCTGAGGCAGAAGAAAGAAGAAGGAAACGCAAGGAGGATGATGTGGAAATGGTTACAAGGAGGAGTCTGGAAGAACAACATGCTGGCAGCATGAGTGTGGCTACTCTAGAAAAAGCGCAAAGTGATTTCGAGGAAATCGCTGGTGGTGAAGAAGGTACGATTTTTAATATTGTTGTAACTTATGCTAATCTTCGCTGCATTAAAGCATGGGGTATCTAAACATGACATTCGTCGGTGGTTAGTGGACAAGTGTGGCGAAGCCTCAAGTAAATACTTGAACAATGTTTGCAAGTAAACTTAACAAGTCATTCCGTATTGTAACGAGTTTTCACATGACGTCAGGTCATGTACACCTTAAAGATGTGATAAATGAGGGAACACCTATAGCATATGGTCTCGAAGCTGCAATCCCACATGACTGTGGAGGTGCTCGCTTTTGATGTAAATATAGAACAAAACATAATGAATAGTTCATAAATCATGTTACCTCAGTGACTTATCCACATTCATCTTGCAGGTGGGGCTGCTTTGAATGAGCCTGCTGCTTCTTTGAATGAGCCTGCTGCTGCGCAAGGGATAATTGATGATGCTCCTGCTGTGAATCTGACCACTGGTGAGACATGTGTTGGTATTCTTGCTACTAACTCAGCCACCGACGAGTTTGGCCCCATAACTCCTCAGACTCCTGAAGGCTTAGGCGATTTGGATCCCTATGACCCCTTGTTGTGCGAGATTCAACTTATCTCTCCTCCTAGAACTTATGCTAACAGGCCTGGCTTCTTAAGAAGTGCTATTGTTCCCGCTGCTGATGTAATTTCCCAGAGTAACTCTGAGGATGTTATGGTGCTTGAACAAAGGAGTCAATCTCCCATGGCTCGCGTTCCAGAGCGAAGTTCATACACGGAGAAGCCCACTATGGTTACAGATGATGCAGGGGAGCCCCTGGAAGATGTGACTGAGGGATCTGAAGATGATGGCCTAGACGCCGAGATGCGAGAGGGAGGTATTGAAGAAGAATGTGCGAACGAAGGTGGCATGGGCGAAGAGATGGAGGCAGAGGGTGTTGGAGCTGAAGTTCACACAAATGAAAAAGTCTCTGATTTCCAGGAGCTCATCCTGTCATTGAAGACTAGCTGTCTCATGAGAAGGTTGATGCCCCAATAGTGGCTTCTGAACCAAGGGAATCTTCTGAAAATGAGCAAGTCTTTAGAAAAACAGAAACTGATCAAAATTCTCTCCAGTCTTCACATGCGAATGTGGATGCCACCATGGAGACTATTGAGGCAAGGAGGCTTTTTGAAGAAGCTGTAATTGCTGATAATAGTGGTGTTCCTCCTCCAACTGTTAGTCCTGCTGCTGAAGTTAGTGGTGTCAATGCTCCACAAATCTCTTCAAGTCCTGCTGCCTTAGTTGGTGTTTCAAGACCCCCTCAGCAAAACCCTGCTATCCCTTCTCTTGAGATAGACTTCTCTAAAGTACCTAGTGCATGGAGCCTGTGGGGTTCGCAGGCTACAACAGCTATTGCATCTGTTGAAACTTACGTCATTCCAGCCGACTACGAAGAGCGCGAAGCTTTAGCTGATAATCAAGTAATGCAGCAGGGAAATGATTCAACATCCCAGGCTATGCGCATCCCCTCATTGCGCCAAATTATTGAGGGAACATGTATGTCGTATTACGATCACATCTCATACTTGTTATATTTCTTTGTTAAATCTCATAAACTGAAGTTGTCATCTGTAGGCATGAGGCAATCTGACTTGGACTGGCTTATGAAGATGCGCCTCTCGTATCCAAAGTCATTTCCAAGGGCTTTGGAGCTAGGCCCCTTCGAGAGGAGAATTTACGTGACAGACGCCATCCGTCTTTTGGAGCAGATATCTGTAACAACTCCGGTCACCATCTCAGCTCAAAATGCGCGATATTTCTTTGAGACATGCCAAAGACTTCAAGTTAATGCCTAGGGAAAGTTGGAATTTGGTTTCCTTCTTCTGAGGCTCAACCAAATCCTCAACTCTTTTATGCTAAAGTATGGCCATCGAAACCTTGTCATTGAAACCAACAAGTTGAAGGCTTAGAAGAAGAAGGCCGACGATGCTGCCAAACTCTTCTACGAGATGAAAGCTAGGGTCGAGTTGCTGAAGCAAGACATTGCCAAGGCAGAGAACGCTTCGATCTCTTTATCGCCAAATGATCCTCTAGACAAAGACTTGTTTCAGTAACCGTGCACTGTGATGCAATGCTGTTGTGTTTTCTCTTTTTCTTTTTAAAACATTCGAACACAATGTTGGTCTTTCTATGTGTAATGAATGATTTTTTTTTGCGTTTCAATGTTTATGGCCTAATATGCATAATGCTTTTGCAATTGCTTTTACCTCTAAAAAAGATAGGCTTATGTGCAATTACCATTTCCACTTTCTAGGCATATAAATGTGTGATAACACAAATGTGTGTCATCACAGTGGTAAAGTGTTTTATTTCTCGCTGCTATCTGACATATAGGCTTTGGATCACATAGGATCGTGTTTTGTTATCGCTGCTATCTGGCATATAGGCTTAGGATCACGTAGGATCATGCTTTTGTTATTGCTGCTATCTAGGTAGATAGGCTTATGATCAATTGTTAGGCATTAGTAATATGAGAAATCAAGCAAACGAAGCAACAAGGCAATAATCTGATAAAGTTCTCTCACATGGGAGAGTTATTATCATTAAGAAGGCATCCTCATATGGGAGGAACATGAAAACAGATTCCTCGTATAGGAGGAAGTAATGCAGAATACATAAGAGTTGGAAAGCAATAAGACACATGAACTGGAAAGTAATAATAAAGCTAGGGATAGTACTTCCTAATCCAGCGCATATTGATTGGACTTGGGGTTGTGTCCGTCCCATGAAGTCGTTGAATTGTGCAGTAGCCGCAGTCGAAAACCTCTTTGAATTCGAATGGTCCTTCCCAGTTGGAAGCGAATTTAGGATGAGCTGCTTCTCTCGTGCAGTGGTCCGAAGCTCGCAGGACCAAATCTCCAACTGCGAAATCTCGGTGCTGGACAGTCTTGTTGTAGGCGCGAGCGATCCTTTCCTTGTACCTTGTGTTAGCTCTCTTAGCATCTTCACGTCTTTCTTCCAGCAGAATAATATCGTGATTACATTGATTTTCGTACAAAGTAATAAAGGCGAGCCTTGCAGAATTAACCTTTTATTTCGGTTGGAACGGCCTAAGCTCCGTAGCATAAAAGGAAAGGTGAAACTCCTGTGGGGTCCTTGGTGATGTGCGGTATGCCCACAGAGCCAGACTTAGGGAACTTGCCCATTTCTTGTGATCATCCACGACCATATTGCTTAGGATCCTGAGTAATGTTTTGTTTGTGGCTTCTGCTTGTCCATTACCCTTTGGATAATAGGGTGTGGAGCACACTTGCCTTATATTGTACTCTGCTAATTTCGCAGCCGCTTGTCGAATAATGAAAGGAGTCCCGTTGTCAAAGAGAATAGAATTGGGGATCCCAAAACGATATATAATGTTCTCCTGAATGAAGTTAACGACTGCTAGTGCGTTTGCTGCCTTAAGTGGCACCGCTTCCACCCACTTGGTGAATTGCTCAGTTGCAGTTAGGATGAACTGATTCCCATGCGAGGCTGGGCGGATAGGGCCAATAAAATCCAAGGCCCAAGTGTGGAATGGCCAAGGTGTTCCCAATGCATGCAAGTCTACGGCAGGAGTGTGTACTAGGTTACCTTTAAGCTGACATTCTTGGCACCTTTTGACATTGGTGTGACAATCTGCTTCCATTGTGGGCCAGAAGTAACCAACAGTGAGTAGTTGTCTGCATAAATTCGCGCCTCCTTGGTGCTCCACTTGATGAGACAAATCCATTACTTCATGTGCTTCTTGACTATCCAAACATCTGAGTAGATTCCCTTCATGTCCTCTTCGCCAGAGTATGTTTTCTTTTACCACATACCGAGTTGCCTTCCTTCTGAGTTTTTCAGCTTCTTTCCTCTGGGTTGGTTCAATTCCTTCCTTCAAATAGTCAAACAATGGCTTCCTTCAATCTGTGTTGTCATCGATTGCAGCAATTTCTAGTGAATCTTTGACCAATGCGCAATTCCTGCAGTTCCCTTGTATGATTGCAGCGTACGTTGACATCTCTGGCCATTAAATCCCATATGTCTGGGCTTTTTTATAGATGGACACTTCATTTTGTCCACAGGAGTGTTGGTGAATTTTCTCTAATAGTGCCTGCCCTTTCTTCTGTGAGACACATCGCATGAGCACTCCTCCTGGTCCCTTATAGTAAAGGGAGTTATCATGCACACAGAACCCCTTTGTGGATGCCCAATTCTCTTTGCTTGTCCCTTCAGCAATCGCGCGCAGTATTGGCCTCCTCCAATCTTTAGTTTCTGCAGGTTCTTATTCGCATAACTCTTGTGCTAGAGCCGGGGTGGTCCCGACTTCGATCAAAACCCTTGCTGGACATTTGTCAGCATTGATTTTGGACCCCAAAGTGGCTAAGGCATCTGCATGTCGGTTATCAGCCCTAGGAGTATGCTCATACTTGACATCGTGGAACTGCTGTACTAGCTTCTGAACCATAGTCTTGTAACTCAATAAGTTGATCTCCTTTAGGCCATACTCGCCTGAAGCTTGTTTGACAATAAGCTTCGAGTCTCCCATGACCATTAAGTTGCTTACTTCCAGTGCCTTACCTGCGAGGATCCCTGCGATTAGAGCCTCATATTCTGCCTCGTTGTTAGTGACTGGGAAATCTAACTTAGTCGACATTTGGATGACTTCCCCGTCTGGCTTGGTCTAAACAACACCAATTCCTCCTCCTTCTGTTGATGATCCATCGAAATGCAGCTTCCAGTAGAGTGATTCGACCGCATAAATTTCAGGTCCTTCTAAATCCTCCTCTATCATAGGCTCATGATTGTTGTCTGGGAATTGTGCCAATAAATCTGCCACTGCCTGAGACTTAATTGCTTTTGGACGAGCGCACGTGATATCATACTGCGAGATGGTCATATACCACTTTGCTAGCCTTCCACAGGGAGAGGAATGACTCAACAGATACCGAATGGGGTCACTCTTTGTGATTACCACAACTTTGTGAGAAGCAAAATAGTGCTTTAACTTTCATATGACGAAAAATAAAGCAAGGCAGTGGCGCTCTATGTCAGTGTACCTGGATTCAGCCGGCTATACCACGCGGGAGATGTAGTAGATTGGTCTTTCTTTTCCTTCATGCTCTTGAGCTAGCAGCGCCCCTATAGACTTCCTGGTCGACGTCAGATACAGCAAAAGTGGTGACCCTAATTGAGGCGCGATCATTACACGTGGTGATGTCAACAGGTCCTTCAGCTTTTCAGACGTGGCCTGATGCTCCTTTGTCCAATTATACATGGCGTCTTTCTTGAGAAGATCACCGAAACAGAAGGTCAGCTCTGCGATTGCCGGTACAAATCTTCGCATATATGATAATTTTCCCAAGAACGTCTTTAAGGTGCTTTGGTTGTGGGGTGCCACCATGCTAGTGATAGCTGAAATTTTCGCAGGACGGGCTCGATCCCATGGTGGTGAATCACACACCCCAAGAATTTCCCAGAAGTTACCCCAAATGCGCACTTCATTGGGTTCATCTTTAGTTGAAAGTTCCTGCACCTTTCGAACACCTTTCGTAGATCTGCAATATGATCTGTTTCTTCTCTTGATTTGATGACCAAATCATCAACGTAAAACTCAACTTCCTGATGCATCATGTCATAGAAAAGAGCCATCATGGGACGTTGATAAGTTGCACCTGCATTTTTCAATCCAAAGGACATAACCGTGTAGTGGAAAACCCCAACTGGCGTGATAAATGCAGTTTTCTTTGCATCTTCAGGGTCCATCTTGATTTGATTATACCCACTGAAACCATCCATAAAACTAAAAATCCGGTGACCTGCAGTAGAGTCGATGAGCAGGTCTATGTTTGGTAGTGGGAAATCGTCCTTGGGGCAGAACCGATCGAGATCTCTGATGTCCACGCAGATGCGAAGCTGTCCATTTTTCTTGACGACTGGAAAAATATTGGCCAACCAAGTAGGGTGATGATTAGGCTCAATGAACTTGGCGTTCAACAGGTTGACTATTTCTTCTTTGATCTTCATGTTGATCTCTGGTCTGAAACTTCTTGCGCTCTGCTTTATTGGTTTGGACCCTGGGACAACATCCAATCTATGCATTGTTACCCCTGTATCAAGGCCAGGCATCTCGTCGTACTCCCATGCGAACACATATCGTATTGTGTAAGCAGTTTTAGCAATCTTTCTTCCTCTTCGCCCTTGAGATCTGCACTCAGGAACACATGCCTCTTCTTCTCTTAGGATGGACTTAAGAATACTTCATTTAGCTCCTGCTTTTGTGGCTTCGGTTTATCCTCCATGCATTCGGGCGCTTCCCACAATTTCTCATCCGGTGGGTCTGGCTTCAGTTTGTCCTCTCCTGTGCTCGATCGAGTTGGTCGATTTGCCCAGGGATATCCCCATGCTGAGGTGGGGGTACCCCCGCGCACCTTCATATGCGGTAGCACTTTTTCCCATTGGAGTAGAAACTTTCTACTTCTTGGCCGTTGTTGTCATGTTTTACTACCCTTTTTAGAGTGTATATATTCTTCTTCTGATAAACTCTCTTTGGCATCTCTTCGCACGTAGGCCCCTTCTCCTTAGGATTTTCCCTTGTTACCATCACTCCTGCAGGTGACTGATCCTTGATATCTTCCCATCGAGGCAAAGTGGTTAGCTTAAACGGCCCAGGTGTCTGCTCGTCCGCCATCTCGGTGAACCATACTGCTGCGGTTAAGTGCGCCTCATTCAAGTTGAATGGGTTTACCGAAGATGGTATTTCAACTATTCTGCCATTCCAAATGGCCTTCATCACTTGATGGGCTGTTGAGGGTACTGCGTCAAAACGATGGATCCATGCCCGACAGATGATCATATGGTAAGTGGTGTTCGCATCGATGACATGAAACTTGGCAGAACACTTTATCTTTCCTGCTTGAAGTCCCAGGCGAATCCACCCCACTGTCATCCTTGAATCGCTTCTGAATCCCATTATGGGCGTCTGACAATCTTCTTCTTGGGGATGCTTGCTAACTCCAAGGTATTGAGCCAGACTACGTTGACGGCCGCTCCTCCATCAACAAACCCCCTTTTGAATTCGACGTCATTGATCACCGCCGTGACATACAAGGGCTTCTGATGGCTCGCATCTGTCTTCTTATCTGATTCAGAGAAAGCCATTACCATCTCAGTCGAGCGAGAGGCCCTTACCACTCACCCATTAGAGACAACTATGTCATCCTCAAAGTCTTTTGCCACTCTGAGGATTGCCTTCGTCATCTCCTTGCGGCATCCCTCTGAAAAGTTCATTTCATCAAAGAACCTCCTGAATCTGTGTGATCCCTTCATCCTGTCGGCGCGCGAGTCCGCCGTGTCCATGCTATAGTCTTCCTCATCATGAACTTCAGCTACGACAGGTAGCCCATCATCTGCGATTTCTTCGAGGTCCATAATCGCGATCATGGCCACCTCTTTGTCTTTTGGATCTTATTCGGAGTGGGCTGGTAGGGGATTGTTATGCACATCCTGCCTCTATTCGCTGATGACCAGCTCCCCTTCCTTCATCTTCTTGTTCACGAGCCACTTGAGCTTCCTGCATTCAGCTGTGGGATGCATGACTCTACCATGGCATTTACAAAACTTTGGATCCCTTAATGCTCCCTAGTCGGTGACTTTTCGAGCTGGGGTAGGATCCCGTCTTTGCTCCATTGTTTGCAGAGTTGAGTTATCTCCCCAATGGAGCATGGTAGTGGCGGGGCATCTTTGGTCGAACCCTTTTGCTGTTTATGCGGTGAGACTGCACTGATTTCAGCCTCTCGTCCCCTCTTGTAGTTAAACCTGCCAATCTTGAAGGTCGATCCTCATGGGGCTCGCTCAGTGAAATGCTTCTTCCTTTGCCTCTCAACTATGGGCTCGATATTCTTGGTACAATCTATTAACTTAGAAAAAGTAGGCATTTGCAAGTTAATCAGCATACCTTAGTACTCGTCTCGCATTCCTTGGAGACATATCTCGACGAGCCGACTTTCAACCACCTCATCTACGCACTCCAATGACTTTATCCTGAATTTCCTAATAAACGTGACTCCTTCCTCGTCATGCCTTTGATACATGCGTGACAGATGGATCGTTGTGGCCCTCTCCCCCATCTGGAAAAACTTAGTATACAACTTTTTGACCATATCCTCCCATGTCTTTATGGAGCTGGCCTCCAAGGTCCTATACCACTTGTATGCGACGTGCCCCAAATACTTAGGGAACTCGCGCATCATTAGATTAGGATCAACCCCGTGTGGCCCCATCATGTCAATGAAGCGCATGACATGCTCCTCAGCATTCCCATTGACCTCATCGAACTTCTCCCATTTGGGGGATTTGTACCCTGCAGGGTTGGACATCAGATAGATCTCGCACGGAATATGAGGCGCGTAGTCAACCTTCGGGATAACGGTGTCCGTGAAACATTGATTCGCAAGGAAATTATCCAGGCGCTGCTCTAAGGCTGTCATGCTTGCTGGTGCACTTCCTCCCGTAGCTGAAAGAAGGGTTGCAGCCGGGGAAGGCACATACGCAGCGCTTGGATTGTGGGTGTAACCAGCGTTGTTTCCAGCTGCAGGCGGGGAAGGCAGGGGGTGTTGTGGTTGGACATTAGCGGGAGTGCCAGGTAGTTGAGAAACAGGCGCAGCAATGTGTCCTTGGGTAAGAGATAGCTGGGAAATTGTTGGTAGGCTTTGTAAGTTAGAGCTAGGAGGTGTGGGTGTTATCCCTGTCCCCTGAGGGACAGTAACTCCCAGTAGCGGACTCTGAGCCAGGTTTCCCAGGATCGACACGATCTGGGCCATTTGTGCAGATTGAGCTTGGATAACCTTTGCCTGTCTTTGGAGGGTTGCATTCAACATCTCCAGGGTTAGACTACCACCAGCTGCTTCGGAATTAAGACGGGTTTCCTCCCCTGAAGCTGTCTCTGTTGAGGGAGATTGAGTGCCGACATCTTCATCGTGAGACATGGTTGCTTGCTAAAGTTCGATTTCATGTCGGGTTCACCAAATGTATATAGGAGGATCCTTTGAGGAAGATCCAAGTGTACACCGGGGTAGAGGATGGAAACACTTAGAGTGTAGGTCGTGAGTAGGGAGAGAGCAAGCAGTGATAAATGAGAGAGAAAGAGACAGTATGAAGATGGCCAGACCTTCAGTGCGATCTAAAGATTGCAGTGAAGGGTTAACGATCCTATATATAGTGGAAATGTGACTGTTGTAGTGGGTTAATGGAACCATTAATGGCGGCTTAATTACCTCAACCATAACGGCACGTTTGACCGCATATATAGGGACCGTTACACACTTCGCCCGTGTATACCGGAACTGTTATGAGGTTGACCGGGTTTATGGAACACGTGGCCATAAATCTCTCAAAGCAGTTACCAAGGGTCACGCGCGGGCTTGGTTGTAACTCGCGCGCGACAGATCTTACTCTAGCCTCCAAAACACTAAGTTCCTACAAGTCCCGTATGGAATGATATGCGACGGGCCCTGTCTCGCAGCCCCCATACGGATAAGCATGGGTAATGCTCGTTAATACTGGAGCACCACCAGATGTGCTGGATTACTGCCACGTGTAAGCTGACTCACGTGGATAGAACACACTATCTACACTGTTCAACATGGAACATCAAGAAACGATAATTCAAGTTGGGGCAAATATGTCTTTATTGAGAAATTGGGGTTTATTTTTAGTTTCTTACAAATAGAATTTAGGTGTGAAACTTTGAAATTCTGAGATTACTGGGATTTGTGAGAATACTATTGGAACAATATAAAGTATTGGGGCCAAAGTAAAATTTCCAGAAATACTCAATTTTCCTCTAATCATGTCTTATACCATAACTTTGTGGAAATTGCAAATCCACCCCCTAGTGCTTGTGTGCCACATGTCTCTTATTTGTGCATGATTGACACCTCATGGGTAAGGTGGCAGCACCTCACACATTCTTCCCCAACAAGCCAAAAATAATTCCCCTCATCCACCATCTTCTTCCACCACCACCAAGACTACCACTCATTACGATCAAAACAATTAAGTTGTGTCGTTTGATATTTTGCGTGTGTCCGGGTCGTGTCCTTGTCATGTGGAGATCTGAGGATCTAGAGTTCCTCCAACCCGATAGCTTCCCGCTGTCATAATGTTACTCTCAATATTTAGTCTTGTTGAAGCAACTAGGAGCCATGGTTACCCCCAACGTTCTAATGATATTGGTCTTGGTCAGGGTTTTCTCACTAGTGAGACCCCCACTTAGGGTTGAGAGTCTATCAACTGTCAACATGTTTTCTCCATTCCTTGTACCAATTGTGGTTATAAGAACAACGCAATTTGACTCTCTTCTCTAGAGTTACATAACAAATTTGATTATGTTGGGAAAAGAACAGGGACATATGTTTAATAACGCTAATTTGTTTTGGTCAGTTGTATGAGTCGGTATTTGGGGCTATTTATCGCACAATGATTTGCGCATATAAGTTACTTGGATAGTAGATGAGCCATATCATGTGGGCTTGACTGCAATGGGGGGCCTGGATAATTCTGGGTTGGTCTCAAGGCCGACTTGGTGGGTTTAGAATAACTTTGATGAAAAACAAATCATGTCCACACTGCCGTGTTGCTTTTAGAAATCATTACTCTACGGAGAGCACACCCAATCATTATAGATTCCTTGAGTTTCGAGCAAAGACAACCCCTGAGCAACTAGAACACTATCAGCCACTTTGTCGTATGAGCTCAAAGCATGAGATCACACTTGCTTTAGTTGGTCTAATTACTTACACTATTTTAATTATTTTTACGTATGACAATTCATGTGTCTTTGTATTAATTATCAGCGTATTCTTTGGTTTTAGTGAAAATGATATATTTTGTGGGAGCATTTTAAGTTAGTCTACTTATAAGTATAGTGTACTAATGCATGTTCGATTTCTTGGAGAATATTATGAAACAACATTGTTTACCAACATTCATGCTTTCACGTTTTATGACAAACAAGTGTTCCTGATTACAAAATAATCAACTGAATTGTTGAATGTAAAAATGTCTATAGTACTATAAAGTATAGCAAGACTCTGTATATTGTCTCAAGAACAAGTAGTAAAGTTTTTCATTCATACATAGTAAATAAAACTAATATTCAAATGAAGTATGTCCAATTAAGAATGAAGTAAATAAGAATTTATTCGCAAACTTGCTGTTCCACGAGGTTGAGTTGACGACTGAGCTCTTCGAGGGTCAAGGATAAGATTGAGAGGAACAAAGCTTTGGTGCTTTTATGGTGAATATGACAGCAAAAGGCAGTGCATGTGGCCGATAAGGGTATACTGGAGATTGACGGGGAATAACTGATGCACACACACAAGGAGAGAGAGAGAGTCTTATACATACATTATGTATGACTGGTGGATGATAGTCCGAAGGCAGTCCATCGACATGTGCACTCAAAGATGGTTGAATGAACTTTAAGGGCATGATCACACTGAATAACTGGTACAAGGCAAGATGTCCAAATTCACAAATTTCACATCCTTTCGAAAGTATAGTTGTACGTCCTTCTCAAGGACAATGTTCTACACCGATGTTTTTTTGTTAAAAATAAAAAAAAAAAGCAGGAGAACATTTTTTGTGCGTGTTATGATCTCTAAATAGTAGTGTTTAATGGTTCTGTTTGGTTCACGGTTTCACCGGTTCGGACTTACAACCCTAGTAAATATTAGAATGATTTATCTAAGGAACTTATGTTGATAAATGCTAAGAGTAGTTTGCATCTTCATGCCTGAGTACTGTCTCTGATCCGGGGCTATGTAACAACAGAGATTCCTACATCCGTGCCCTTGTGGGGGTTACGGATCGAGAGAAGTATTTTGATGTGGATATCTCGAATTGGATTAAGAATCGGAAAATCAAAGAGCATGATTATGAGATCATTAGGGGTTCAGAACTTAACCCGACCACGGCTAAGGTCGTGTTCACGGAAGAATTTCTTGAAAACCTGCGTGCACCATGGAAGAATAACCTCATTGTGAGACCTGTTGGTCATCGCATTGCGGAGTTTTTCCTAATTCAGAGAATTAGACAGTTATGGAGACCGGTCGGTAAGGTCAATCATATTGATATTGGTAAAGGGTTTTTCCTCTTTAACTTTGAATCTATTAAATATTACAATATAGCTTTGATGGGGGGACCTTGGATTATCCAAGATCACTACCTCCTTGTCCAGAAATGGACTCCGGACTTTAAAGTCTCGGAGGCGATTGAACAAAAAATTGCGGCTTGGGCCAAAATACTTGAACTTCCAAGTGAATATTACCGTGAAGATAGTCTTCACACTATAGCTAGTGCTATCGGTTTGCCGTTGAAACTTGACATTGTCACTGCTACGCTTGAAAAGGGGCAATTTTATAGAATATGCGTTGAGATTGATCTCAATAAACCATTGATATCCGATGTTGTGGTTGGATATAAGAGTTACACGGTTGAATATGAACATCTTCACCGTATTTGTTTTGATTGTGGCAGGGTTGGGCATAATAAACAGCACTGTATAGAGAAGGGTGAAGAAGCTTTCATGAAGAACCGACCGGTACAGAGTACCCAGGCGCCGGAGCCGGAAAAGAAGGAAGAAGTCGATTATCACTACCATAACAGGTTCAATTCGAATTCTAGTACCATGGGCCCGAGAAGGCCTGAACCGTGGACGGTTTTGAAGAATAAAAAGCCCAGAAACAATTATAGGAGTGGAGCTGGGCCTAAGGGGAATCGATTTGGGCCGCTCAATGGACGAGAGGGTGAACCAGCTCTCATCAAAGATAGCCCAACCCAATCTTCTAAACCCATTACATACCCGAATAAAACCCATGGAACAAATGTGGATGCCAATCTGGTGGGTACTAAAGTGGGTCACGATTTTGGAAACTGGAACAAAAACCATCCCAACCAGATGTACATTGCTAGAGATAAGATGATACCTGAATGTAGTATCCCCAAAAAGGAGAATCAGAGAGTTTCTCGAGTCCCCATCAGACACAGATCACGAGACCGAGGAGGGATGCACCGACGGTTGAGATGGAGGTTGAGTTACAAACCTATGCTTTGGGAAGAGGGAAAGCCAAAGTAGACGGAAATATGGAAGAAGAATCGATGTTTCAACAGAGACAAGAGAGTAAAGATGGAGAAGATCTGCACATAGAGATTGATCATCCGCCGGATGTGACTACTCTCTGGTGTCCGGTTTCTGATGTGGATAAAGCTCCCCTTCCCATTATAAACCCTAATTTAAATTCCACTGAGAATCACCCTGCTTATTCTTACGGAAAAACCTCCAAATCATTTAGAAGGTCCTCCCCCTGTCATGTCAATCGAGGTTCTAGAAGAGAAGCTAGGGAGAGGAAAGGTTCAATTCGGCATGAATCGGTGGGGGAGGCAAGCATTTCTAGTAAAGACGCCATGGTTGATGGGGGAGGTGGATCTGCAGGTCTACAGATTGATGGCGGAGGAATCGGACCCGTCGAATCTGGGGATAGAAGTCAAGAACAACGTGTCAGTTGCGGAGCTGAAGAAGAGACTGGTTGATATTGCTAAGAAGCATGGGTTTCGCTATGATGATAAAGTTTCCATGATCGATACAACGGACACCTTGTTTTGGAATTGCAGAGGTACTAAGAATAAATATTTTAGAGAATTTCAAGTTTTTGATTAGGAATCACAAGTTTGCTATTGTGGTTCTTTTGGAGACAAAAGTGAGTCTCCAAGATATGGGGAGTTTCTTTAGCAACCAGGGCTTTACTGATAACCACCATGTGGATCCTCAAGGACGGGCGGGGGGAATTTGGATGTTGTGGAACCCTCATGAGGTGCACATTGACCTTGTGGATAGTCATTCTCAAGCTATACACGCTAAGGTTAAGAAGAACCTCTTCACTGATTGGATCCTCTCCGCTGTGTATGCTAGCCCAGTGGAAAGCAAGAGTGTTGAGCTTTGGGATGATGTCAGGACCAGGGCTGCTTCTATTGTGGAGCCTTGGCTTCTCTTGGGCGATTTTAATGATTTCACAGGAGCCTTAGAGAAAAGAAGCTTCTCCCCCACCTGCACATTAAAGAAGAACATGAATTTCTTCAACCTTATTTGATGAAAGTCAAAAAGGGGGAGAATGTGTTGTGTTTTGTTTGCAGTATCCAGTGAATAATAAGAGTTGGCCTGTAGTTAGTTATTTTTATTTTGGTTAATTTTTATTTCTGTGGTATTTTGTAATATTTATTCTCCTGGTTATCTGTTTCGGTTCAGTATACATTTTATCTGCAGATTGTTGTTATTTAATTTTTTTGATTATGAGTGGCAGGAAGATCTATGCAAGACTATGGGTTTTGTCTTTCATCAAGGGGGGGATTGTTGAGTCAAGATCCCTGAATGTGCTTTGACTGGTAATTGTTTTGAGTGATGAAAGACAAAAAGCTAAGACATTAGCAGCAAAGGCTTGTTAGTTATCTCAAGGCCTTGAGATTGACAGAACTTCAAAGCCTTGAGATTGCTTATTCTGCTATGTGTTCTAACATCTTTGTGTTGCAGAATTGGATATCTGATTATGCAAATTAGTGGTTTATGGTATATATATTTGTGGTTTGTACTATTTATACATCTAACACAATTGCAGATGATCAGAACATGAAGAATCAAAGTTATATGGGTTTAATTTTGAAATGCTGTGAAGCAGGTTCAGAGCTCCAAGGCCTTGAGATATGCCTTGAGCTACTGAGAGTTTTTACAGAACTTGATTGATTCTTTCTTGCAGGTTATGACTCTTAGTATTGTGATTATTTACTCACTTCTAAGTGTCTTAAACTTGTTTTTCATATCTTATTTGTTCTAGAGGATATGCAGATTAATGTTCTAAATTTATTAAACAGTTTTATCAGAAACTGTATAACCAAACAGTCTCAGTACTGTTAGTTGTTTGGATTGTGTTGTTGGAGTGTTTCTTTGCTGTTGCAGGTTTGTTAAACGTGCAGGAGAAATCTCAACAAACTCCAACGGATATCCACCTGAAGCTGTTTGAATTTAAGTTGAAAACAGAAGGAGGATTTTTAGGAACTGAGATCCTAAAATCTCTCAATCAGTTGCAGCTGTGGATAAAGGAGACTGGTTTGAATTTTGAAAGAGAGAGAGGCTTGCAGAATACTCTGAGACGTGTGACAAATTCATGGGAGATCATTCATTCAAACACACAATCATTCAAGCTTCATTCCAGACTTCTGAAGATCAAATCAATCCAGTCATTCCTGAAGAACACTTCCAGGCTTCAACAGCTTATCTTTATACTGTGTTATTCATTTGTACTTCATCTGTGTATCTCTATATTATCTTAAACCTCACTTAACCTAGTGGTTGGTTGTTCAAGTGAACAACAAGAGGTTCTTGTTAGCTCAACAGTTAGTAGCTGGAACTAGATAGGTTTGGAACCACAAGCTGTATAGGTGTAAGGGAAATCACTTAGGCTTGAAGATCTAGGGCTGCTTCTGTGTGAGTAATAATAAGTGTTTGCCCCAATCCTGGTGGGATTATATCCCTCAGGCAGGGATTAGGTCCATTGGAACTGAACTCTGTAAATTGCTTTGTGTTCTTTACTTTTCTGTTTGATTATTATCTATTGCACACAACTCAAATCAAACTAGGGTTTAAAAGCTTTCTAGAATTGTTCACAGCTCAAGGCCTTGAAGCTTACAATTTCGCCTTGGTGAGTTTCAGACAGTTTACAAAATCTCAAGGCCTTGAGATCTCAAGTTTCACACAAAGCTATTCTGTTAAACTTTAAGTTTTGCAAAAAGTTTCCATACTCTATTCAACTCCCCCCCCCCTTCTAGAGTATTTAGGTCCTGTATTTATTCTACATTACACACTTTCAATTGGTATCAGAGCCTGTGTCACTATTTTTAGATCTAACAATCTGGTGACTATGAGTAATGTAGGAGATGGTGGATTCTCACAAGGAAGGGCAGCTAACAGACCTCCATTGTTCTATGGTGACAATTTCATGCATTGGAAGGCCTTGATGAAGATGTTCATCATAGATCAAGACATGGAACTATGGTCAATAGTTCAGAATGGTCCTCATGAGTATTATACTACAATTGATGGAGTCAGAACTGTCAAGTCTGAGGAAAATCTCTCAGTTACTGAACTTGAAAATGTATCCAAAAATTACAAAGCTATGAATTTGCTATACTGTGCTTTAAATGCAGATGAGTTCAACAGAGTATCAAACTGCAAAAGTGCCAAAGAAGTGTGGGATAAACTGGTGGTGACATATGAAGGAACCAGCCAGGCTAAGCAGACAAAAATCAACATACTTCTGAGGCAATATGAGTTGTTCAAGATGAATTCAGATGAAACCATCAAGGAAATGTTCAAAAGATTCACTGATGTGGTGAACAACCTGGAGTCTTTGGGAAAGAAGTTCTCAAATTAAGAAAAGGTCAGAAAGATTCTGAGAAGCTTGCCAAAAGCAAAGTGGGAGCCAAAGACAACAGCCATTGAGGAAGCTCAGGACTTGAGTCTTCTTCAGCTAGATGATCTACAAGGAAAACTGCTAACTCATGAAATGTCCATGAAGGATGTGGAAGGTGATTTGAGTGAAAATATCAGGAACCTAGCACTTAAGGCAAAAGACAGTGAAAAGTATCAAAGCCTTGAGACTGAGGAGGAACCTGATGATGAAGAGGCTTTAGCATTGATCTCCAAGGCCTTGGCCAGGATTCTCAAAAAGAAAATAAACTCTGGTAACAGGGATTACAACAGAGAAAGATCAAGAACCTCAGGCAGCAAGGATTACAAAGGTAAATCTTCATCACAGTCACATAAAAATTAAGTAATTAATTGTTTTGAGTGTGGTGATGCAGATCATTTAGTAAGGGACTGTCCACAAAAGAAGAAGAACAGGAACTTTCAGAAAAAGGATGGTGACAACAGAAGGAATAAAGCCATGATGGCTTCCTGGAGTGATTCTGATTCATCAAGTGATTCAGACACAGAAGAAGAGCAAGCAAACTTATGCTTCATGGCAAAGCATAATGAGGAAAGTTCATCAGACAGACACATTGAAGACATGGTAAAAAATTTACTTGCTAGTCCATCTGATGTACTTCCTGAAATTCTCAAAAGTATGTTTTTGAATGAAGAGAGTTATAGAAATGAGATTTCTGCTTTAAAGATTAAGGTTCATGAGCAGGTAAAAGAAAACCTGGACCTTGTTTTTTCAAACAAAACTGTTGAAGTTTCTAAGACAAAGCTGGAAAAAGACTTCAAGGCCTTGGAAAGCAGGTTCAAAGTCTTGAAGGCACAGATAAAAGAGGTTGTTGATCAAAACACTCTTTTAACTGAAAGATATGCTGATCTAAAAGCTCATTCTGAGAATTTAGAACAACAGATCTGTACTTTGACTGAGAAACTTAAAGAGTCCAATAAGGTCCTAGCTAAGTTTACAGGCTTTGAACATAATCTAAATCTCATTCTTGGAGGAATTCTGAAATCAATGCATAAAAGTGGGATTGGCTATAATCCAAATTTTCCAAAGAAAGGCCAAACTACTTTTGTCAAATCTGGTAGCAGACATTCTCCAAAATGTCATTACTGTGGAAAAATTGGTCATGTCAGATTAACTTGTCCCTTCAGAAGATCAGAACCTCATATTATGAGGAATACTTATCCTTATCAGCTTAAGGGACAGGTTAGGCAGATTTGAGTTCCAAAAGGAATCAGACCACCTAATATGGCTGATTCTGAGTATGACTCAAAGTTCTGCACTTGGTCTAATAGCCTGTTGAGGCAATGATTTGTTTTTTCAGGATGTCACCAAGGCGTTGAAAGATCAGAAATGGATATTAGACAGTGGATGTTCCAGACATACGAGTGGAAAGAGGTCTCTCTTTACTGAACTTACAGAAAAATATGGAGGAACAATTACACTTGATGACAAAGCAAAGTGCAATATCATTGGTATAGGTAGTATTGGTAATGGTTCTACAAATTCTATATCTGATGTTTATCTGGTAGATGGACTTAAGTATAATTTGCTTAGTATCTCTCAGTTATGTGATAAAGGTTATAAATCTGTATTTGACAAGGAGAAATGTGTGGTGCAAGATGAGAAATCTGGTGATTGCATACTCACTGCTCCTAGGTCATATAATCTATATGCTATGAATACTAACAGTGTTGCAGGTGATAAGCTAAAATGCCTCAAGGCCTTGAAGGAAGATTCAAAGCTTTGGCACAGAAAGCTTGGGCATATTAGTATACATACTTTGAATAAACTCATCTCAAAGGACTTGGTAAGAGGTTTACCATCACAGAAATTTTCAGATGATGAGGTTTGTAAGGCATGTGTACAAGGTAAACAGACCAGAAGCTCTTTCAAGCCAAAGAACTTTGTAAGTACTTCTAGACCCTTAGAATTGCTGCATACTAGACCCTTAGAATTGCTGCATATGGACTTGTGTGGTCCTATGAGAGTTCAGACACCAAAAGGTAAGAGGTATATGCTTGTTATAATTGATGATTATTCTAGATTTACTTGGGTGATGTTTATCAGAGACAAAACTGAAGCTTTATCTGAGTTTTCTAAATTGTGTAAAGAACTTCAAACTTTGAAAAACCTACATGTTGCATCTATTATAAGTGATCATGGTAGAGAATTTGATCAACTTGACTTTGATTTGTTTTGTGCAAAGCATGGCATTTCACACAACTTTTCTGCACCTAGAACTCCGCAGCAAAATGGAGTAGTTGAAAGGAAAAATAGGACACTTGAGGATATGTCCAGAACCATGCTACTTGAAAGTAACTTGCCAAAGTTTTTATGGGCAGAAGTTGTTAATACTGCCAATTATGTGCTAAATAGATGCCTGATTAGACCTATTTTGAAACAGACTCCCTATGAACTGTTTAAAGGGAGAAAGCCTACTGTTTCTTATTTTAAGCCATTTGGTTGTATCTGTTTTGTGCATAATAATGGTAGAGACAATATCGGTAAGTTTGATGCTAGAAGTGATGAAGGTGTATTTCTTGGATATTCTCAAACTAGCAAAGCTTATAGAGTTTATAATAGAAAAACCAAGATTGTGGAAGAGAGCATTCATGTAATTTTTTATGAAAGTACTAAGGATTCTCTGAGTGAAAGTTTTGCAGAGCTAGATTTGAATAAGCATGAATCAGATGATGATGTTGTCAAAGAAGACAAAAGCAAAACTGTTGTACATAATCAACCAGCAGAATCTCAAGGCCTTGAACCTCCTGCTGAACCAAAATCTCAAAGCCTTGAGACAGAAGCTGAAATTTTCTATGAGGCTCCCTCTGCTGTTTCAAGGACTCAAAGCCTTGAAGGAGAATACTCCTGGGTACCAAGAAAGAAGTTTAAGTACCTTGTAGACCATCCAGCTGACAATATTATATCAGATCCATCAACTGGAACACAGACAAGAGGACAATTGAAGAACTTATGTGCTTTCAGTGCATTTGTATCTTTGATTGAGCCTAAGAATACTAAGGAAGCTCTGGAAGATGCAGAATGGATTATTGCAATGCAGAGTGAGCTAAATGAGTTTGAAAGGAACAAGGTTTGGAATTTAGTCCCCAGACCTAAAGAGAAGTCAGTTATTGGAACCAGATGGGTATTCAGAAACAAGCTTGATGAGAATGGCAAGGTGGTAAGAAATAAAGCCAGACTGGTAGCTCAAGGATATAATCAAGAAGAAGGTATATATTATGAGGAGACTTTTGCTCCTGTTGCCAGGTTAGAAGCTATTAGAATACTTCTTGCTTTTGCATCTCACAATCACATAAAGCTTTATCAAATGGATGTCAAATGTGCTTTTCTAAATGGATATTTATAAGAAGATGTCTTTGTAGCACAACCTCCTGGTTTTGAAGATGAAAAGTTTCCTGATCATGTTTATAAACTGGATAAAGCTCTTTATGGTTTAAAACAAGCTCCAAGGGCTTGGTATGACAGACTTTCAAAATTTCTACTTGAAAACAATTTCAGAAGAGGACTAGTAGACAAAACTCTTTTCATTAAACATCAACAAAGTGATTTGTTAGTAGTTCAGATTTATGTAGATGATATATTATTTGGTGCTACTAATGATGCTCTTTCAAAAGAGTTTTCTAGTCTGATGTACAGGGAGTTTTAGATGAGCCTAATGGGTGAACTAAATTTCTTTCTTGGACTTCATATATTACAAATGAAGAAAGGAATTTTTGTGCATCAAGGAAAATATACCAAGGACTTATTGAATAAGTACAACATGTCACAGTCCAAGATGCTTAAGACCCCTATGAGTTCATCACTCTCTTTAGACAAAGATTCAACTGGTAAGAGTGTGAATCAGAAGGAATACAGATGTATTATTGGATCACTATTGTATTTAACTGCTATCAGACCTGACATTATGTTTAGTGTCTGTATGTGTGCTAGATTTCAAGCAGATCCTAAGGAAAGTCATATAACTGCAGTTAAAAGAATTTTTAGATATTTGAATGGAACCAGAGACTTAGGGCTTTGGTATCCAAGAAGATCTAATTGTTTGTTGAGTGGCTATTCAGATGCAGATTTTGCAGGTTTTAAAGTAGACAGGAAAAGTACTTCTGGATGCTGTCAATTTCTTGGATCTTCATTGATCAGTTGGCATTCCAAAAAGCAAAATTATGTAGCACTATCAACTGCAGAAGCTGAATACATTGCAGCTGGTGCTTGCTGTTCACAAGTTCTATGGATTGCTCAGCAACTTAGAGATCTTGGCTACAACTTCAGAAATGTGCCAATTCATTGTGATAATACAAGTGCTATTTCAATCTATAAGAATCCAGTTCAGCACTCAAGGACAAAGCACATAGATGTGAGACATCACTTCCTTAGAGATCATGCAGAACAAGGTGATGTTGTTTTAAATTTTATCTCTACTTCAATGCAAATTGCTGATATTTTCACCAAACCTTTGCCAGATGATAGGTTTTCATCTCTAAGGCTTGAATTGGGGATGTTAAACAAGGATGCATTGGTGTGTATATGTGTTGGAATCTCAAAGCCTTGAGATTATACTTTCTGAAGCCGGAAAGTATAACTCAAAGCTTTGAAGTTTCTCAAACTGCAGAAAATCTCAAGGCCTTGAGATTGTTCTCCAGGTCTTGATAATATCTGTATTCTTTTAAAAAAAAAATGGATCATCAAATATTATATCTTATCTTTTTAGATAATAGTATAATATTTGAATTACTCGGAGAATTTTCTAAAATATCCCAAAAAGATTTTTCAAGATTCTATTTTTGCATGTAGATATTGCAGAGTCCTTTTATGACTCATCCTCTCAACCTACTTAAGCTGAAAGTCAGGGCTTTTTCTTCACATTCTCTTCCAATTTTCTGCGACTACTCTCTCTCTCTCTCAAATCCTCTCAATCACATTCTCTTCTCAAAACCCTAAACCCTAAAATGGAGCGCAAATCAGCCAGAATTCAGCAACAGGGAAAGCCCTCTGGCAGATCCAAGAAGAGAGCAAACAAGAAGGAGAAGATAGTGATTTCTGATTCAGATTCAGAAAACACTCAAAGTTTGCATGAGGATATCCCTCCTGCAAAGAAGTCAAGGACAGAGAAGGGAGGTGAAGGCTCAAGTGTTGATCCACGACAGGAGACTCAGGGTGGTGATCAACCTAGGTCAGAGAAGAAGAAAGGGGGAGAAAAGAAAAAGGCTACTGAAGAGGAAAAAGGGAAGTCAACTCAGGAGAGCCAGAAGAAATCAACTGAAGGAGTACAAGAGAAGGCCAAACCCTCTGAGAAGAAGACTAGGGTTAAGCAAGTTGCTGCTGCAACTAAGAAAGGATATCAAGGTAAGAATGTACTTCCAACTGAGTGGTTTATTAGTTCTGAAGTTAAGACAGTTTGGATGCAAGGGTATGCATCATCTAAAGTGTCCTTCTGTAGCATGATTTCTGATGAGTTATTGGATAAACTGGACATAGAATGCATGAGAAAATTGAGGGAAACTGTTGTTTGGAAAGTTTTAAATCCTAGTTCAAAGGCTTATCCTAGGTTAACTAGGTTATTTTATCTGAACTTGGTGTCTGAAGGTGATGAGAAAATGGTTTTAACATCTAAAGTGGCTGGTGTGGATTTGAGGTTAGATCATAGGACTTTTGCTAAAGTTCTGGGCATTCCTAGGAAATATAATGTTGGAGATAATCCTGATAGGAAGGAGTGTTTAGATAAGGCAAAGGAGATGTTATTTGTTGAAGGTGTTCCCTCTGGTCCAAAACAGTTGACACACTCTGTGCTCAACTGTGAAGCCAAGATTTTGTTTACTATTTTGATGAGGAGTGTAGTTCTCAGGGAGAACTCAAGAGAGCTGGTAACTGATAAAGTTCTGATTTTGATGTATCTAATATCTCAAGGGTTTGAGATAGACCTGCCTACAGTTGTGATGGAGCATATGATTTATTGTGCAACCAGGACTAGAAACCATCCTCTTCCATATGCCAACCTGTTACCTCTTTTATTTGAGTATTTTAATGTGCCTGTGAAAGGAGAAGAAAAGATTACTGGAGAATTTGGGATGATAGCTGAAACTGCACTTCAGAGGATTGGGGTGATTCAGACTGGGAAAGGGCATTGGAAATTCTATTCTGATTTGTCAAAGGAGGAACTTGCTGAGAAGGAGTTTGTGAAGCCTAAGGGGACTGCATCTGGAAAAGGGCAAGCCAATGAGGATTACTCTCTGCTGGTTGAGAAATTAGAAGATCAGCAAGTTGAGATTGAGGATCTCAGGCAAAGGTTGTTTGACCTGTCAACTGAATTTCATCAGTTCAAGGGTTTGATGAATACTATGAATGAGAAGTTAGATGTTGTCATCAAGGGCTTGGATCTGGAGAAGATACCTTCTGTTACTAGTCATGACACCAGTGTGGATTCAGAAGAGAAGCTAGGAGAGTTTCTGAAGAAGAAGAAGAAGTCAATTCCAGTGGTGCCAGCTTCAAAAGACTTCTTTGAGCAAACTGATGAGGAAGATGCTGATGAAGACACAGGTGTTGATGCAGCTACAGAGGTAGATTCAGCACAGGCTAAGAAGAAAATAGATGAGATAGTCCAAGAAGTGGTTGTTGAAGTTGAAGCTGAACAGGAAGGTAATTAGTCTGCAGAAGAAGCTGCAAGTGAGGAAGAAATTGGGGAAGGCTCAGAGAAAGGCCAGACATCAAAGAAGAAGTGAAGATCAGAGACTGCCAAAGCTTTGACCATCTTTCTCATTCTCTTCTATCTTTTCTGTCTCAAGGCCTTGACTTTTTAGCTAGTTTTTTGTTTTAAGTTTATTTTCAAACTCTGAGTAATGATCCTACATTTCTTCAACCTTTTTTGATGAAAGTCAAAAAGGGGGAGAATGTATTGTGTTTTGTTTGCAGTATCCAGTGAATAATAAGAGTTGGTCTGTAGTTAGTTATTTTTATTTTGGTTAATTTTTATTTCTGTGGTATTTTGTAATATTTATTCTCCTGGTTATCTGTTTCGGTTTAGTATATATTTTATCTGCAGATTGTTGTTATTTAATTTTTTTGATTATGAGTGGCAGGAAGATCTATGCAAGACTATGGGTTTTGTCTTTCATCAAGGGGGAGATTGTTGAGTCAAGATCCCTTTTATGTGCTTTGATTGGTAATTGTTTTGAGTGATGAAAGACAAAAAGCTAAGACATTAGCAGCAAAGGCTTGTTAGTTATCTCAAGGCCTTGAGATTGACAGAACTTCAAAGCCTTGAGATTGCTTATTCTGCTATGTGTTCTAACATCTTTGTGTTGCAGAATTGGATATCTGATTATGCAAAGTAGTGGTTTATGGTATATATATTTGTGGTTTGTACTATTTATACATCTAACACAATTGCAGATGATCAGAACAGGAAGAATCAAATTTATCTGGGTTTAATTTTGAAATGCTGTGAAGTAGGTTCAGAGCTCCAAGGCCTTGAGATATGCCTTGAGCTACTGACAGTTTTTACAGAACTTGATTGATTCTTTCTTGCAGGTTATGACTCTTAGTATTGTGATTATTTACTCACTTCTAAGTGTCTTAAACTTGTTTTTCATATCTTATTATTCTAGAGGATATGCAGATTAATGTTCTAAATTTATTAAACAGTTTTATCTAAAACTGTATAACCAAACAGTCTCAGTACTGTTAGTTGTTTGGATTGTGTTGTTGGAGTGTTTCTTTGCTGTTGCAGGTTTGTTAAACGTGCAGGATAAATCTCAACAAACTCCAACGGATATCCACCTGAAGCTGTTTGAATTTAAGTTGAAAACAGAAGGAGGATTTTTAGGAACTGAGATCCTAAAATCTCTCAATCATTTGCAGCTGTGGATAAAGGAGACTGGTTTGAATTTTGAAAGAGAGAGGCTTGCAGAATACTCTGAGAGGTGTGACAAATTCGTGGGAGATCAGCCATTCAAACACACAATCATTCAAGCTTCATTCCAGACTTCTGAAGATCAAATCAATCCAGTCATTCCTGAAGAACACTTTCAGGCTTCAACATCTTATCTTTATACTGTGTTCTTCATTTGTACTTCATCTGTGTATCTCTATATTATCTTAAACCTCACTTAACCTAGTGGTTGGTTGTTCAAGTGAACAACAAGAGGTTCTTGTTAGCTCAACAGTTAGTAGCTGGAACTAGATAGGTTTAGAACCACAAGATGTATATGTGTAAGGGAAATCACTTAGGCTTGAAGATCTAGGGCTGTTTCTGTGTGAGTAATAAGAAGTGTTTGCCCAATCCTGGTGGGATTAGATCCCTCAGGCAGAGATTAGGTCCATTGGGACTGAACTCTGTAAATTGCTTTGTGTTCTTTACTTTTCTGTTTGATTATTATCTGTTGCACACAACTCAAATCAAACTAGGGTTTAAAAGCTGTTTAGAATTGTTCACAGCTCAAGGCCTTGAAGCTTACAATTTTGCCTTGGTGAGTTTCAGACAGTTTACAAAATCTCAAGGCCTTGAGATCTCAAGTTTCACACAAAGCTATTCTGTTAAACTTTAAGTTTTGCAAAAAGTTTCCATACTCTATTCAACCCCCCTCCCCCTTCTAGAGTATTTAGGTCCTGTATTTAGTCTACATTACACACTTTCATGGTGTATAAAACTGTGTCCAAAATTGTTGTTGACAAAATCAGACCACTCATGGATGGTTTGATATCTCACACTCAAAGTAGTTTTATTCCTGGCAGATCCACCTGTGATAACATTATATTCGTTCAGGAGATGTTGCATACAATTAAGAAAATAAAAGGTAAAGTGGGAGCTATGATTGTCAAAATAGATCTTGAAAAAGCTTATGATAGAATTTCTTGGAGTTTCATCTATGACATCCCGGTTCTTTTTAATTTTGATAAGTCTTTAATTAAACTGATTATGAGCTGTGTTAGCTCAGTTAGTTACTCTGTGTTGTGGAATGGGGAACCTTTACCCTACTTCAAAGCTAACAGAGGATTGAGGAAAGGGGACCCTCTGTCCCCATACCTCTTTGTTCTCTGTCTTGAGAGGCTTACCAGTATGATCAACCAGGTTCATCATCAAAGTTTATGGAAAGGAGTTAAAACATCCTAGAATGGCCCTTCTCTTACTCATATCTTTTTTGCGGATGATTTGCTTCTGTTCTCTCAAACCGATAGTGTGTCTTATGGGTTTGTTATGCAGGTTTTGGAAGATTTCTGTAGTATGTCTGGCCAAAAGATTAATTTGACTAAGTCTAAAATCTTTCTCTCACCTAATGTTAAGAGTAATGTGGCCAGTAATATTAGAAATAAAATGGGGATCCCTCTGACTCAAAATTTGGGTTTGTATTTGGGAATTAACTTGAATCAGGAGAGGATAGGGAAAGAAAAATGTGCTGATCTTATTGAGAAATTTCAGCTCAGGTTGGCTGGGTGGAAAGGCACTCTTCTCTCTGTGGGAGGGAGACTCACTCTTATTAACTCTGTTTCGACTGCTCTCCCTGTCTATGCTATGCAGACTCAGAATATTCCCATTAATGTTTGTAACTTGTTTGATAAACTTAATAGAAGTTTTTTATGGGGGGATACTGAGCAGAAGAGGAAAATTCACAATGTGAACTGGAAAGTTGTTTGTATGCATAAAAATATGGGGGGTCTTGGAATCAGGAGCATGAAATCCCAGAATAGAGCACTTCTTGCTAAGTTGGGTTGGAAGATTATGTCTAATTCTAACTCCCTGTGGGCTGAGTGTTTGAGAAAGAAATACCTTCGTAATTTCTCCATGTTTAACTGGCCTAACAAGAATTGTTCTACAAGAACTTTGAAAGGAATTGTGGAGGCATGTAAACTTGTTAAACATAATTTCCAGTGGACTGTTGGCAATGGGGTGAACATCTCTTTTTGATGTGACTACTGGGTGGGGCCTTTTACTTTGAAAGATAAGTACCCTAATGTTCAGTTTGATTCTAATCTTAAGGTCTGTTGCCTTATTAACAGCAATAGATGTTGGGACCTGTCTATTTTAAGGAATATTGTTTCTAGGGATGTTATCAATTCCATTCTTGCAAAAATTATACCTGAAGACCCTAATGTTGTTGGCTGTTTGCACTGGAATGGGTCTGATAATGGTTATTTCACTGTCACCTCTGCTTATAATTCGATTGCAAGATCTGAAGATTTGTCTTTGATTAGATGGGACTGGATTTGGAAAAATAAAATGCCTTTCAAACTGATTGTTTTTGCTTGGAAAATTAGACACTTTAAACTCTTCACTAACTCTGAGAGACTTATTAGGGGTCTCTCCTCTAATGATTCTTGTCCTCACTGCCCTGGGGTAAGTGAAGACCAGAATCATATTCTTAGAAGCTGTCCAAAAAGCTTTGCTGTTTGGTCAGTGATTTTCAATCCTAAATGGGTTTCTGCTACTCATCACTTAGATTTTCTCTCTTGGTTTGATTCTAATCTCAAGGAAGGAACTAATATTAATTACACTCACTCTTTGCTTTTTATCTGTGGTTGTTGGGTGATTTGGCTTAACAGGAATAATTTATGTTTCAACCAAGTCACTAGTCCTTTGGAAGTGAGTGTAAGAAATATTTATAGCATTGTGGAGGAGATTGGAACTGCCTTTGAAAGAAAACCAAATGATGAGATTTGTCCTGTTAAGACTAACTTGTTGTGGTGTTCCCCTTTTTCAGGCAAGTTAAAGCTTAACACTGATGGAAGTAAGAAAGGAGCAAATGACATTGCTGGATATGGGGGTGTGATGAGAGATGCTGAAAGACAATGGATCAAAGACTTTTGTCGCCAGATTGGGTTCAGCTCTGTTTTGGAAGCAGAACTCTGGGGAATTCATCGGGGGCTAGTGATCATACACCAGATGAACCTCAAAGATGTGATGATTGAGACTGGCTCTAAAGATGCCTACAATTACTGAGTTGCTGATCCTCCAAATGACTTTCCTTTCAAAGTCATAATTAAAGATATCAAAGTTCTTTTGGAGGGATGTAACTGTTTGATCGCTCACATCAATAGCGCTCACATCAATAGGGAGAGGAATGAAGTGGCAGATGCCCTGGCTAAGATGAGTGTTGTTCAGCATGATACCATTGTTACTTTGGATGAAGCTCCTGCTATTGTGGCCAACCTGGTGATTAGGGAGATGATGCTTAAGGACTCTGCTCAACTATTAGGGAGATGATGCTTAAGGACTCTGCTCGTTGAGCTTCTTGTTGTTTTGTTTCTTTGTTTTCCTGTGTTTGCTTTCTATTTAGTACTCTTGCTGATAAAAGAAAAATCTTCATGCCTGAGTCAGGGTCGTTTCTGTCTTTTCACGCCCTAAAGAACCCTGCAGCCAAACGGAGGACGACTTCAAAAATCAGACACGAGTCGAAGAAGTCTTTGATACCACTTTTGTTCTTGCATCCCCGTAGTATCTCTCTCTTCTTAAGAGAAGAACTATAACTACTCCTACTCGCTTTCTCTCTGGTGTGTATATACAAAATACATAGCTTCTTCTCCTGTGTATCCAATTGTACTACTATTAAGATCAACCTCTCTCAGAAGCTGATCACTTCAATTTACACATTCGTACAGAACCTGGTTAGGGTTTCTCTTCACTTCCCTCTTCTGTGAAATTACCCAACCCACACACACCTGCATTTACAAAAACCCCCAATTCATGTCTTAATACACCTCAAAATCAGATTTTGGGGCAAACCCACATGGGGATCTCCTTCAAAATCTCCAAAACCGGTAAGAGGTTCAAACCCAGACCCGGTAAAACCAATACCATTGTCGGAGACGACGATGATGATCTGACCCAGAAAAGGGCCAGTCGCGCTCTAATTCAATCCAATCGCAAGCCTCAGGTACGCTCTCTCTTTTCATTTCTCTTGTGTCTATGAATTCTCTGTTTTGAGGGTTTGATCGAATTTTTTGATTTAGTTAATTGAAGCTACGGTTTTGACTCACAACCCAGATTAGATTTCCAATGGTTCGAATTGGGTTTTTGACATTTGACTGCATTTGCAATTTTTACGAGATGGGTTTGATTGAAGACTTGAGGGGTGAAATCTAGGGTTGTGTGTATGCTGTGATTACTTGTCCTGAAATAGTTTCAGCTGAATTTAGTATAATTCCCTGCATACTCAATTTTGTTTGTGCTTGCCGTATGATAAAGTTTGAAGATTTGGCTTTTTTTCTTGCTCCTCTGCCCCGCAAGGCCTGATATATGCTGAAGATGGCCATGAAACTAGACTGGAAATTATAACCTAGAAACAAAAAAGAAACACGTTGCGTCGTCTTTAGGTTCGGTGGAGTTTCTTGTTGATCATTTAACTGTACTTCAGACTTGGAAGTTTTTCTTCTCTTTGCCTCGAAGTCATGTTCACAATATTGGACTATCAGTGTGTCACTAATCTATGTTTTTGAGGGCCATGATGATAGACCTACCTGGCTCTTACTAGATAAAAGTATAATTAGTAGCCTTGATTTGCTGGCATTTGTATCTTTCTTGATTAATTTTAGTATCGTATGACAGGTCAATGTCTCTGGAGGAGATGAAGATGTTGCGGTGCCTGGTGCGTTTTGCGGATTTTGAAGTTCTCGTGTCTTCTAGCGATAGAAGTCAATCTTGTTTTGTTTATGCCTCTCTTTAACTTTTTGTATATTGAAACCGAATTTGTGACTTTTATATATAGATCATGAAGTTTCCTTCATATTGAAGCTTTTCCAAGATGGCTATTCCATTGGAAAACCTTCCGAGGTTTGTTCTCTTATTTATGTTATGATTGTGTTTATAGGCCATTGATATTTTTGGTTCCTTTTCCTCGAGTGTCAGTGATGTGGAGGGATGGCTGTTGCAGGCTATATGAAATTGAGAACTTACGCTCTGATCTAACTATGTCCATTCTTTCTGAAATTATTCAGAGTGAACTTGCACATCAGGCTGCTCTACAAGATGTTCCAAAGTTTCTACATCCCTATGATCGGGCATCAGAACCTCTTTTCTCCGTGAGTATCTATTACAAAGGGTTTTTATTTCATTTATTGTTTTCCAGCCTCTTTAAAGATTCAAAACTGAATCAGGTCTATTACTTTTTCTCGCATAACTAAAATATTTGACCATCATTAACCATCTTTTTCTACGTTTAATTTAGAAGTGCATTAAGTGCTCTTTTGTCGGATCTGTGTGCCAACTGCTAGTCTAAGCTCAACTGAATATCTTATTTATTACTCCCCTATTCCCAAATTGTTAGTCTAAAATTACGTCTCCTTTGGGAATATTGCCCGCTTCTTACCACCACCTTTTCCATTCTTACCCTTCTTTAACCAGAATATTACCCACTTCTTACCATCACTTTTTTCCGTTCTTAACCTTCTTTGACCAGAATATTAACTACTTCTTACCACCACTTTTTCCATTCATGTACTACCATCATATACATTTGTAAGTGTAAATTCAGTAGTAAATGATTTATTTTTGACTGCTTTAATATGTGAGAAAAGTCAACCAATACTTACATCTTGCAACGGAGGGAGTACGGACTATTAAATTATAGACCATGAGGCGCAGGAGTTGTGCAATTAACCTGCTGAGGTCTTCATTGCGGTTCTCGTTTTATTAACTTTGTGCTTTATGCTTGCATGTATTTGAAGGCTATTGAGTCTGGCCGGTTGCCTGGAGATATTCTTGATGATATTCCCTGCAAGTTCGTTGACGGAGCAATTATGTGCGAGGTAAGCTTTTCCGAGCTGTAGCTAGATCATTTAGACTATCATTTGAGCGCGCGCACACACACATGTCGTGAGAAAAAAGGTACGTGAAGAAATAAGTTCTACGGTGGCTATGTAGAACATACAAATCAAGTTTTTTCCTGTTAAAGGGCATTATTACCGTGAAGGAATAAAGTTAACCAGAAGTGCTTGTATAGAAAATATGCACTTTATCCCTTGATCAAACCTCTACCCATCACCTTCGGTGGCTCTGTACTGTTATTAATCCTGTTTGTAGTAGACAACTGATTGAATCATTTTCAGTAAACCCAATTATGAAATTGAGATGCACTATCTTCATAGCGGTCCAGATGACTCAGCCATTTTAGTCGAGTAATTAGGTACTCTAAAAGTGTAGACTAAGTTACGGGGTGTGCCTTTTTGGACGCTAAGGCGCATTTGATCGTATACCTTTTCTTGTCATAGCCATACCATGCTATTGCTTTGATTATTAAAAATTGCTTTTTACATATATAATCTAGTTTGGTATCACGTGTCTGTGCAATATGGGTTTCTTGTCACCTGCTTATCTGGGTAAAGTTTTTATTGTGCTTGTTGGATTTGTTAGCAAAAAGTTCCATCTTCTCGCCTTTGTCTTTAATGATGATTGTTGGAAATTATGTAAAAAATAATATCTGTAGATTTACTTTTACATATTACAAAGGTGTTAAGTTTATGGCGAGTAACACCGGAAGCTGTGACCTGAATGTTGTGTTTGAACTTAAAGAAACGGAATGTTTCCGAATTGGTAGTTGTAGCTATGCTTTATTGGAGTAAATCATGTGATCCTTTCTGTTCCAAACCTGTTTGCTTGTCATATCTGCATCTGCTGAATCATTCAGTTTATGTACTAATATCGATCGAGCATCTCCAAAACAGCATCACTCCCAAATAACAAAACCTCAACTGTTTCCTCATTCACTTCTTTCCTTAAATCTTTCCTCTTGGAAAGTAAAGTTCCTTATATCTTTCCTAAAAGTAGTCCCAGAGGAAAACCAATATTTGGTTAAGAGTTCTAAACTGTTAAAGAATCATAACGGAGGCAATGCGCATGGCACCAAAGTTTAGTGTTGATATACCTAGTTTACTGTCTAAATCTCCCGAGCAGTCTACCCTGAATTATGAGAAAAATCCAAAGCTACCTTGTATTCTTGCACGCCCAACCCATGATGCATATATTTGTTCCTCATTGACGAAGAGATATATGTTTGACTTCTGTTTTTGTCAGAACATATAAAAATGAATGTGTTTATTTAAAACAGGTGCATTCACTTGTGTATTCCTATCCAATTTGGTTTGGCAGAAAACTAGGCCGGGTACATAGGATATAGAGATAACTTGGTATTACCTGTTGTCCATCACAATGTCAATCTTGAACATCTGTTACTTCACATGTTAGGCCTAAGATGTCTGAATTTGCAGGTGCGAGATTATCGCAATCCTTCTGAGACAGGGCTTACAGCTCCTTCGGATGGTTCTCCTATTGTGAATAAAGTTCGTCTGAGGATGACAATGGAGAATGTAGTGAAAGACATACCCTTGATTTCAGATAGCACCTGGACTTATGGTGATTTGATGGTAAGCACTCATACCTCACCGATTTTCACTGCAAAATATACATAATCATAATAATAATATTCTCTTTGATTGCTTTAGGAAGTGGAGTCCAGGATATTGAAAGCTTTGCAGCCAAAACTGCAACTTGACCCTAATCCAAACTCTGATAAACTACGCACTAACCAAGTTCCCATAAAGGTAGGCACTGAAACCGGTCATATTAATTTGTCTAGAGCAATAAATACTTCAATATGAACCCTGTTCAACTTCGTTTGCAGCTAAATTTGCTGTGCAGCATTAAGAAGAAGAGGCAGAGACAAGTCCCTGAAATCGCAGTTACGACGGACAACAGAATCCATGGGAAGAAGGTGTGCATAGATAGAGTATCAGAAGGTTCTAACTGCAGGGCTGGAGACACGATGCCCATGTCTGGAAATTTTATGCCGCAGCAAGTACGTGAGAATCATCCCTCACAGAATGCTGGATCTAACAATGTGATTGGGCAAAGAATGAAAAGTTTTGGTCCAGAAGCATCTATTACAGCAATACCTCAGCAGCAATCAAGGTATCAAATGGGACATGCTAACCCAAGGCTCTTGCAGAATCAAGGGTCAGGCCCTATTCCGAATGCCCCTGGAGCTTCCCCCGGTGGGCATGACACAATTTCGCAGAATGACAATTTGAATTCTAAGAGGGACAATCAAGAGGGCCCACTCTCACCCTTATCCAATGTAAACAAGAAAGCAAGGCATGCATCTCTGGTTCCTGATGTTAACCAACAGCAGCATAATTTCCATGGATCGGAATCACAGTGGAAGAACACATTGCTGCAACAGCAGGCACTCGGTAGAGGAATACAACAGCAGTATGCCAATAATGGCTTGCAAAAGTATCCACAGCAGATGTTTGAAGGGGTTCTCAACCAGGAAGGTGGAGCGACACAGTTGAACTCAGCACAGAATGTAATGAGATATGCAAAAGAAGAGCCAGTTGAGCTGGACAAGACAGAACCCAACAACCTTAACAGAAATGAAATGCAGATGAGGTTGTCTCAGCAGGCATTCATGAGGTCAAATTTCCTTCAAACTCCTTGGAACAGTCATGGTCAGCCTCTTGACAACAGTTCTAGGAAGGAGGACCAATTCCCCAAAAGAAAACCGGCCCAAAGTCCACGTGTCTCTGCTGGGGGTTTGCCTCAATCACCATTATCATCCAGGTCTGGGGAATTTTCTAGTGGCTCAATGGGCCAATTTGGAATGGCTGCAACTTCTGCTCTAGGACCATCCCAGAAGGAAAAACCAGCCGTCAATTCTGTTCCAGCAATTGGTGGGGCCACATCTTTGAACTCGAGTGCTAATGACTCCATGCAGCGGCAGCATCAAGCACAAATGGCTGTGAAACGGAGATCACCATCTCTTCCAAAGACCCCAGCAATGAGTGGAGTCGCATCTCCTGTTAGTGTTGGTAACATCAGCGTTCCGTTTAATGCAAGCAGCCCCCCAGTAGGAACTCAACCTTTGGCTGATCAACTAATACTTGATAGGTTCTCAAAGTTGGAAGCCGTTGCTGCAAGGTAACTCTTAAGTCAATACTTGATAGTATATCATTTACCCATGTACATTCTTTTCTCAGGGTTGATAACTTGACTATCAAACCTGTGGGTAAATTCTTAGTGTTTCAAATTAATTCTAAGAAGGTGTTACTCACTTCCTCCTTGGTCGTCGTCTTGGTGGCTCAGAATCTTTTTTAAGGAGGTGGTGCTTTGAACTTTTTAGTAGTAGTAGTAAATAAATATACTCCGCAAATGTTTTTACTTCTATTTTCAACTGTGGTTTATTTTAACTGTAAAGGTCCCTTTTCATTTTTATTCATAATTCGTTTTAGTATAGAACATTGAGAAAAAAATTGTTTTCCCTTCTCATTCCTAATTTTGTGAATTCTTATCTAAGTAGCAGTGTGATAAAAAAAATCTCACCCTTTTTTGTTACATGAAAATTAACTGTTTGTCCAATTCTTCAGGCATCAGCTCACGAGCAAAAAGAAAAAGGTGGATGAGAAGCTTGTTAGGAAGCCTCCTACATATCCTACTCAACAGCTAGCTGTCCAGCTCTCTAGTGATTCTAATGAGAACTTCCGAGATGAAGGATGCACAATGCCTTTGTCAAAGTCTCTAGTCGGTGGCAGCATTAACGTTCCTAAGATAAGAGTCTTGAATTTTGTGCAGCCTGACCGTCTCCTTCAAGGTTTGTTGAATTCATTCATGTAGCTAAATTAACATGAAATGGTGTATAATTTATTGACTCTTCCGGTGTAACTGACCCTTTTTTAACTGTCAGGAAATGGATACTCTAATGTTCCAAAGGCAAGAACTAGAATGATTATGTCAGTGAAACCGAGCGATGGAACCATAGCAATTCATTATGGTGATATAGATGACGGTGATTTCTTGAAAGCCGAGGAGTATCTTCCAACATTACCTAGCGTTGTGAGTGTTTTTTTTTTTTTTTTTTTTTTTTTTTTTTTTTTTTTTTTTTTTTTTTTTTTTTTCTGAGTTACACATTTTTATCGTTCATTTCAAATTATAGCAAGAATTCTTCAAGCGCCCAATGTCTTATGTAACCGAAGTCTTCCTTCTTTTGCATATGATTTAGATTTTTTGGTTCTTTCATTTAACTTTTCTGCTATTTTTCCTGAAACAGCATGATGCAGACTTACTTGCTTCACAATTAAGTACACTGGTACGTTATTTCAATTTGACGGAGATCTATAAATCAAGAATTATAAGATTGTTTATGAATCCGTTTAGGGTTTTGTATATAACGCGTGCAATCTGGTTGTGCAGATGACACACGAAGGTTATAACGTGGAAGATCACATCCAACCAAAACCTGTTAGGACCAATCATACCTCAAGCAACCAATCAAATGGTGTTGGAAATCCCCAGAATGCAGCTGAGATGCAGCAGCAGCAATACTCTGATGGAGTTTCAGGTCAGCAGCCATCATCAAACGAAGTTGCAAAGCCTTCCAATAGCGGCAGTTCTCCATTAAACCCTACACAGAATTCACAAGGCACAAGGATGCTACCTCCTGGAAATGCCCATCCTCAATTCTCTCAAGGGCTCATGGCTGGGAATTCAATCCCTGCTAGGTCTCAACAAATGGATTCTCAACAGTCATTACAGCAACAGCCAGGTCAACAGTCTTTGATGCAGCAACAGCCTGGTCAACAGTCATTAATGCAACAGCAGCAGCAACAGCCAGGTCAACAGTCATTGATGCAGCAACAGCAACAGGGTCAATTCCAGAGATCGCCGCTTATGCTTGCAGCAAACTCACTCTCACATATGAACGCCGTTGGACAGAATCCGAACATGGCAATGGGTAATCATATGGTTAACAAGCCCTCTGCTCTGCAACTTCAGATGTTGGCGCAGCAACAACAACAGCAGCAGCAACAGCCACAACAGCAATCGAATTTGCAGAGGAAAATGTTGATGGGACTAGGAGCTGGTGGGGGCATGGGCAACAATATGGTTGGGGGGCTTGGTGGACTAGGCAATGTTATGAGTATGGGTGGGGGCAGGGGGATTGGTGGGAACGCAATCTCCTCCCCCATGGGACCCATCTCAGGCATGGGCAACGTAGGTCAGGCCTCGAATATTAGCAATACGCTAAGCCAACAAATTCGTTCGGGGACACTAAATGCAGCACAAGCACAAGCTCTGAAGCAAATGATGGTACAGGGCAGAGGACCAAACATTTTGGGTGGACCCCAATCAAGTTTAGGTGGGATTCCAGGAGCTAGGCAGATGCTTCCTGGGTCGACTGGTTTGTCAATGCTTGGACGCAATATGAACCGGGGTGGTGGCATCAACCCGATGCAGAGGACAGCAATGGGGCCTATGGGCCCACCAAAGGTGATGCCAGGGATGAATCTCTATATGAACCAGCATCAGCAGCAGTTTCAGTTACAACAACAGCAGTTACAGCAGCAGCAGCAGCAGCAGCAGCAGCTGCAACTACAGCAGCAGCAACAACAGCACTTTCAGCAGCAGCAGCAACAGCAGATTCAGCAAGAAACAACCTCGCCTCTGCAAGGTGTTCTTTCGCCTCAACAGGTTGGATCACCATCTAACTTAAACATTCAGCCGCAACTGAACCAACAGAGCCAGCAACAGCAGATTCAGCAACAGGCTAGCCCACAGCAAATGAGCCAGAGAACTCCGATGAGCCCGCAGCAAATGAGCCAGAGAACTCCAATGAGCCCACAACTGAGTTCAGGTGCTATGCATACTTTGAGTTCTGGCAATCCAGAGGCTTGTCCTGCAAGTCCGCAGTTGAGCTCACAAACCCTAGGTTCAGTGGGTAGTATTGGTAACTCACCTATGGAGCTACAAGGTGTGAACAAGAGTAGTAACTCCGTTGGTAATCCATAAGAGCAGGGAGTTGGCCGAGTGTGGCGCAGCTGTTCTTTCGATCCAGGATTTATATTTCATCGTCTAAAGAAAAGAATAAGCCAAGAGTTGCAAGCTTGATGTTGTCTCGTTGAGCCCAAATTGCGCGGATAATATTTTCGTTTCAGACTCTTACTGGAGCTGCGTACAAGTCCGATTGGTTTGAAGGATTGCTACTTTGCACAAAGAGTGGTTTAGTTTCTTTTTTCTCTTTTCTTTTAGCTCTATAGTTTTTGATTGATTCTGAAATGTGATTATGTAATTCCAAATTTTCTTTGCTTAGTTTACAGATGTTTCCCCCTCCCTTTGATTGGAGGTTAAGGATGTTTACTTCTTGAGATAATAAATCTGGTTGAACTTTAAGACAGCGCTAGGTACAAGTTTTTGGAATTGTGGCAATTCTGCTGCATTAGAGGTTGTTCTATGGTGGTTCTATACAAACTGGTAGCATAGTGTATCTTTTTTTCCTGATTGGTACTGTGGTTGCAGAAGATACGGTGTTTTCGTTTGAGGGAAACTATTAGTTTGTTTTCCAGTGATTCTTCCAAGGCCTCGACAACAGCATCAGCAGCCAGGTCAACAGTTGCTGATGCTACAGTAGAAGCCTCAGTTCCATATAATCAACTCTTATGCTTGCAGCACATCTGCGTGAAGCCCAGATTGTAGCGGTTCATTCAACTGGAAGGGTCATAGAGACCCAGTTTTCGAGTCAACACGGCTATCTCAGCATGATCCTTCTACTATATTTCAACTGGAGGGTCAGAGGAGTAGGTGTTTATCAATAACTGCTATGAGCACAGCACCAAATGGAATGTCGACTGACTGTTTCATCGATACTTTGCAAATAATTGATGCATAGTAGTTTTTATTGCTGAACTTTGAGTAACAAATGAATTATGACGTGCACGGTGGCATAGTTTTCGCTTTCCTGGCCAATAATCAGGTGAACCAAAACACCTCTTTCCTTATTTTTAGGAGAAAAGGGTCCAGGAAATAAAAAGAACAATTTTGGTCCTTATTTAGAATCCTGGCCAGTAATATTCTTCATCAACTATTGAGAGAGCTTATTGGATCGGAATCAATACGCAATCAATATTGGGTTGGAATGGAGCTAGTTCCATAATATTTTGCAACCTTCAGCTATCAAAAGACAGGCAACGGGTCTCGTCTCCAGGATATAAAGATTGATCAGACAACAACATAGAACGGAAAATACGCAAAGGAGAAACATCGGACGTACATTGCAATGGCAAGCAGATGACAGGGATTTTCCTTGAAGACTTCACTGACGCCGAGATCGCTGAATCATTGCTCTGCAAGTAACATACCTTTTACTTTATTTTCCTCGATAACCCTTTTTTCAGATTCCTACTCTTTTGCTTCTCTAGATAAGTTTCAAATAAGACGGATGACATTTTAGTAAAACTATCAGGTCAAGAGCACATCCTTAAACGACTGATTCTCGTTTACCAAAAACATTAAATAAATTCGTCATCGATGCATGTTGGATTTTAGCTGTTTTCTGGTTGTCTGTCTGCATATGCTGTTGCATTTGAATTAGTAGCAGTACCTTTCTAAGTTTTAAGCATATTTCCCTCCTCCCATGCTTCTTTATTTGTAGCTTGTGTATCTCTTGCACAGTGGCTCAACCTTCGGAGGCCAGTAGGAAATCTCAAGGGTCCTTATTATGTGCAATCTATCCCAGAAGTGGCAGATATGGTAAATAAATTCCTATCCGACCCCCGGGCTGGGTTCTGGTTACATGTTCAGGTAATCTCTCCTCTCTCTCTGTCTCACACACACACACACACACACACACACACACACACACACACACAGAGAGAGAGAGAGAGAGAGAGAGAGAGAGAGAGAGAGAGAGAGAGAGAGAGAGAGAGAGAGAGAGAGAGAGAGAGAGAGAGAGAGAGAGAGAGAGAGAGAGAGAGAGAGAGAGAGAGAGAGAGAGAGGCAGTCAGGTGATAACATCCCGGTCTTCCATGTTATTGCAGAAAAACAGCTTCTATGCCCAGGACAAACTGGACCCGGCATTCTTCATTGAGCAGATCCTGAAGCAGCAGGTTGGGATACAAATCATTTCATCCAGTGAGGTTGGGTTTCCTGAAGGCAATCAGTACCAAGATCAACAAAGCCAACACACAGCGCTTCTTCTACACCATGGGTAAGAAAGAAGTTGAACCTACAACAAACCAGACCTAGGGGGGGCGCTACTCAAGGATCTTAAAATCATCAAGATGTTTGAGTCCCGGATCATGGTCCCCAAGGAGTTTGATCTGGCCTGTCAACTCAACCCTCAAGGATACTTGCCTCCAGACACTCTTGTGATTTGTGAACGATGCCCACAAGGAAGGCCTACCAGTCTACGCTTACACTTTCACAAATGATGAAGATTTAATGAGTTTCAACTACAGCAACCGGTACAAACGCAAAGGAAAATATCCCAACTAAATCCTCATTAGCAGAGAGAAGCACTATCAATACTTCAGCAAAGCTTGTACATATAAAGAAGGGTTATGTCGAATAGGTCTTTTTGTAAACTCTTGAACCAATTCATATGAATTTCATAAATCAAACACAATGTGATGACTTACATCTTTGCATATACATAACATAGTTCAATCAGAATAACAATAATAATGTTTGAAAACCTACAATTGCATTGCTGCTTCATGCAGAATCAATTTTATTGATCAATCAACAATTTTATTCTAGATTTTTTGTCCCTTAAAGCCGGCAATTGAATTTATCGTTCTCCGTCCTCACGTGACTTCTTGTTATGTCTTTAATAGAAGTGCATCCTGACAGGGCCATGGTGATCTCAAGTTCATTCTTCAGCATCTCAATGACTTGTTTCACTCCCTTTTCTCCTTTCGCCGCTAGCCCATACACAACAGGCCTTCCCACCTGCACAGCATATATGTATGTACTATGAATTACAGAAGTAGAACCAACAACACATAAATGCCAGCAATGGTGGTACACAGTAGCATTCATAGGAAGAAACCCATCATCATCACCCACATCTTTCAGGTGCTTTTTTTTTTTTTTTTTCTTTCCCAGAAGCACGATCAAGTGCTAATCCTTCAGACAATCCGATATAATAACTACTCGCTATGAAGCGTTTCGTAGGTTCCAAATTTTTAGGTGCTTTTTTCCCCAGAAGAACATGTAAGTTAATAGTAGCCTTTCTTTTATGGCTTATGGGGCTGCTCAATGTAATTCTACTTCTTTCAGTTGCAGAGAAAGAAGAAAATGAAAGGCACAGTAGATAACAGTTTAACTGAGCCACCATGGGCCGAAAAACAAAAAATAAAGTAAAACCAGTCTTATCTTCATATTCAGATTGTAATGTATTTAACTATTTATGCTCATGACAACTCCCAACCAGATATTTCATTCATCAATTATGCCCTTACTTTCAAGATTTTAATGTTACCGAAACTTTTATATTTTTAGCTACTTAAATCAGTTACAAAGTCACTGAATGGAATCTTAGGTTTGTTTTATTTCATTTTAGCTCCCACATTTCGCTAAATGGACGCAATAACTACAACACTTTCATGTAGAAAACTGCATAGAACCTAAACAATAGTTTGCTTTAGTTAGAGAGATGGGACTTTAGGTACCAAGTCGAGAATTTAAAAGGAACTAAAATTGCATTGCCCAACTGATGGCATTTAGCTCATTATCGGCTCACAAACTCCTCAGTCCAGTCTTTAGGACTGATTGACAACACAAGGGCCAGAATTGCTCACAGGCGAGGAACCAAGTCTAGCTACCTGACAAATTACTGGTTATTACGAGGCCTGTGCTTATTATTGAACAAAACATCATTTTCTACATAACTATGGGTGATGCTATTGTGCATCTTCCACTAGAAAGGAGTCATACCTTGCTTAGCTAACAAAAAAATTGTTTCTAATTATATACATTCTAATGTATTTTGTTTACAGGAAAAGATACTAGCCATGGTTCATGATAGAAGGGGTAACAAAAATGACTATAATTTTGTCTGCAATTCTGCATCTGCAGTGATGAGGAATAAAGTTGAACTAGGAACACACATTAATGCAAGGTACTCAATCATAATGTTCAGAAGCTTATGGACATAGTTTACCAGTACGGCTTGTGCGCCGAGAGCTAGTGCTTTGAAAATATCTGTTCCTCGCCTAACTCCTCCATCAAAGAAAACAGGAATTTTCCCTCTAACAGCACCAACAACCTGCAACCCCACCATGAATACTTTTACTGAAACGACATCTGAATGTAACAAAAATAAAAAATAAAATAAAATTAAGGTGATAGATGATGATCAACATTGTTTGTTTTCATAGGTAGCACTTTCTATAACAATCTTTCATCCATATCACTAATAATATTCCGCTAATTACTGTGTTTTCCAAAACAAAATGTGATTTCAGGCTACATGGAAAAGGAGTTTGTGTAACTAACAATGTCCAACTTGCCAAATTCTAGTATCTTTCCAAATTTAAATCAGTTGAGCCGCTACCAGAAACTCCCAAGAGCGAGAAGTACGAATGGGAGTGTAAGGAAATCATAAGACGTCTCATTCAGTGATTGTGGATGGAACTCCATGTTAATTTCCTAGTCTAGAGTTAATGTTTATCCTGCCGAAGAGATTACAGTAAACGTGTGGTTCTGAATATCAAATCAATCTATCTCTTTATCTCAGTAAGGGCTTGAAGCTGCTGGAAATGTTTGAAACTAGACTGAATTCTACCTGAATGGTTAAGTAGGGCGTTAGCTCACTAGTTAGTTCTTTCACTCAAGAAAACTGCACCATTTCTCTACCTCAAAGAAAAGGTCTTGTCATGCCCTAGAACACTCATCTACAAGATGGTAATTGAACATAGAGAATACATAGCATCAACTGACTGGCATCTTCATGTATGACAATCAGTCCAGTATTACCTCTTCCAGAACAGTAATAGTCGCTGGAGCATAATCCAGCTGGCGAGCTCCATGGTTCGAGACAATAATCCCAGAAACCCCAATCTCTGCAGCTTTTATTGCTGCAAGAGATAATGAACCAAACATCACTAAACATACGCAAGCAGAAAATAAGAAATCCGCAATACTAGAATGCCATTACGATTAATCCTTTAGCAATAGTCGAGTCCCAAGGAATAAAAAGAATGTTATGAAGTAACTGCATGCTCTATTTACTTTTTTTTTTTTTTTTTTTTCAAATTTTACGTGGAAGCAACTTAAGTCTAGAACCTTACTGATGCTTATGTCGTTCAAATCCTATCATCTACTAACATCTTTACACGTGCAACTAATATCAAATTTAAGGTACAAAAGTTATGTATGCATCAGGTTGACTTGAACATAAAACAGAATATACAAAATGTACTATGCTAGATAACTGTAGGAAAAAAAAATAGATTTTGACAGGATAATAAAATGGAAGGAAAATGAAAAGAACCGACAAGCCCATTTATTTGAGTGATTGGGCATTAAGTTTTCAACTTTCCACAAGTTCAAGATGGTAAATATTTTCAGCATCATGGTTTACATTGATGCCAAAAACATGAAACCAAGATTCTTGGATTGTGTAATTCCTTTCATTTTCATTTTCCTAGCAAATCCGTGCTACCAAGTGGAGCCTAGTGAAAAGAATCAAATGAAAATTATGATATTACATTTTTGGCAGCTATCTGATAACCTACATCGTCAAACCAACCCTGGGGAAAAAAGAAAGAAGGCAACCTGTAGAACTAATGGCATGATTTGTTAGATAGAGTTTGATTAAAAATGCTATGCGTAACACCGAATGTGTTGAGAATAAAATGGACCTGGATAGTTTCTGTTAAAATAGAATCTGATTGTGTTTCTGGTTAATTGAGTGCATCAACCTGTTATGTGAATGAGAATAGCACTACTAATGGAATACAAAATATTTGACTCGGGATTTGTTCAGTTGTGAAAAAAGGTAAGGGAAGGATAGGAAATCATATTCCCCGTAGTAAGCTCAATTTGAGCGGAAGTTATGGGTCCCACCACAACAAACTCTCACACCAAGAAAGTTAATACTGCAAGACATGTCCTGAGAAAAACACATGGTTTTGCAATTTGCTGGAATTTGAGCTTAACTATCTTAGCTAACTTTGATCTGGTTATTTTTTCTTCTCTCTCTTTTTTTTTTCTCCAAAAATCCACCAAAAAAATCCCATCTTTCCATTTTCTTGGGTAAAGTCTAAAAAATCATCTTACATCAAAGGAAAGTGAGAAATGGACCCTGGAACTCCTACAGGGAGTCAGAAAACTGAATGCCGCGGTTATGATAATGCAAGCTCATACTACCTCTGTTTCTTCTCTTTCAGCCTACTCCACTTTTTGTCACTATTCACTGGGTCACTGTGATTCGGTGATTTAAATAGCAAAACGATACAAGAATATGGTATTCTTTGCATGGTCTTGTAGAGTAAACTTCACTCTACAACACTATATAAAATTATCCAAAAAATTATATCGTTTTGCTATCTAAATCACCGAGTCAAAGTGACCAGTTACGGGTTGAAAAGTCAAACCAGGACATTCCAGAAGAAACGGAGGAAGTATTATTCAAAGAAGGAAGCTTAGATACCTGATCGCACAGTTGTCATAAAATTTTGGTTTATGGTGATTATTCAATCTATTATGCTAAACATTGATGAGTATCTTTTACGATCTGACAAGAATCACTTAATTACTGATGGGAAAGAGAAATATGAACCACATATATTGGAATGGCAAATGATGATGTGATCTAGAAGTTAACTGTTTTTCTTTCATGCTTTCATGATTCTTTTGAAACTGTTTTCTTTCATGATAAAGCAGCTTTAACGAGATAAAAACTGAAACCAAAATCAGAAGTGTACCATCCTCAGCAGTCAGGACCCCTTTGATAAGAATTGGCAAACTTGTGATAGATCGCAACCACTCGATATCCTGCAAATTTTTGAAGAGCTCAACTTAGCTATATATGGTCATCATAGACCATGTAAAAGCCGCAAATTTAAGTTAGAACAGTCCAACCTCAGAAATATTAAGTGCATTAGGGTGAAAATGCTTAAAGCTAAAGCAGTGTGAAAACCAGAGACACCCTAGAGCAATCAAGCAATTCAGCAATGAAAATGATATTGCTGATTCACAACAAAGAGTGAACCAATCAATATTTTTTTGTCCAATTTAAGATTAGGAGACGATGGAATATAGCTATATAGAAAGGTTCATCACAAAGTAGTTGGAATGGTTCTACAAGACATGGAAAATACTTCTGAAAAATCTTCAGAAAGTTGGACATAGTTGATCCGCAGTGATTGACTGGTCAAGTTGAGTCGAAGAAAATAGTTTTATGTTTAGCAGAGTGCAAATATGGATAAAAAGAAAAATGAACTTATACCTTCCAGCACAGAGAAGCATCGAACATCCCTGCTGCAAAAGCTTCAATGTTTGAACCATTATCCTGATGAGCGGGCGAAAATGTTACCAGATAAAATATAAAACTTGTATAGATGTTCTTATAAATATATATATATATATATATATATATACATATACATATTTATATTTATACACACACAGACACATTTGTCTCAGGCATAAACTACAGCAGACTACAAAACCTGCATGGTTACTGTTGGTATTTTAATTGAGGAGACATAAAGAAAAGGCTAACACATAATATGATTTGGGCATAAAGTGTGATATTATTTCATTGATCATCAATGGACTTATTTATACAGGAAAAAACATAACAAAAAACATAAAAATAGCAACAAAATATGCTGCTGTTGAGGAACTAAAATATCCCTAAAAATCAGCAAAAGACTAGGACAAAAGTTAACAAACTTTGACTGCTTCATATCAGCAGCTCCTAGGGACAATATTCAACACTCCCTCTTGTCTCTAGAGCTGCTAAATTTTATTTGAAAAATAAAAGTAGACATAAGTCTTAACATGACTTATAGAGCATATGTCATGGGCATGGATATTGGCATGGATATGGTTATGGGTCATGGGCATGGATATGGTTATAAGCTTTGAGTGGAGTTAAAATAACTCATCCTCTTCTTGCTGGGTTCTCATAATTGGATTGTCCGTCAACGAATGAACTTTGCATTCTGTCCACTGATCTTTCGCATCAAGATAGGCTTCCATGCGGACAGCCCACATTTCATAGTTCGCCGCATCAAAAATTGCTGGTGCTCATGCATTTGATGAAGCTTCTGAACTCATTCTGAACTGGTTTGAGGTTTTTTTTTTTTTTTTTTTTTTTTTTTTTTTTTTGACATGACAAAGGAGAAGAAGATTTTTTTTTGAGGGCAGTGGTTGCTCTCAAAACCTCACAGGTCTCTTAAGATCTGGATGCTGTGATACCAAATGTTGGTATTTTAATTGAGGAGACATAAAGAAAAGGCTAACACATAATATGATTTGGGCATAAAGTGTGATATTATTTCATTGATCATCAATGGACTTATTTATACAGGAAAAAACATAACAAAAAACATAAAAATAGCAACAAAATATGCTGCTGTTGAGGAACTAAAATATCCCTAAAAATCAGCAAAAGACTAGGACAAAAGTTAACAAACTTTGACTGCTTCATATCAGCAGCTCCTAGGGACAATATTCAACACTCCCTCTTGTCTCTAGAGCTGCTAAATTTTATTTGAAAAATAAAAGTAGACATAAGTCTTAACATGACTTATAGAGCATATGTCATGGGCATGGATATTGGCATGGATATGGTTATGGTTATGGGTCATGGGCATGGATATGGTTATAAGCTTTGAGTGGAGTTAAAATAACTCATCCTCTTCTTGCTGGGTTCTCATAATTGGATTGTCCGTCAACGAATGAACTTTGCATTCTGTCCACTGATCTTTCGCATCAAGATAGGCTTCCATGCGGACAGCCCACATTTCATAGTTCGCCGCATCAAAAATTGCTGGTGCTCATGCATTTGATGAAGCTTCTGAACTCATTCTGAACTGGTTTGAGGTTTTTTTTTTTTTTTTTTTTTTTTTTTTTTTTTTTTTTTTTTTTTTTTGACATGACAAAGGAGAAGAAGATTTTTTTTTGAGGGCAGTGGTTGCTCTCAAAACCTCACAGGTCTCTTAAGATCTGGATGCTCTGATACCAAATGTTGGTATTTTAATTGAGGAGACATAAAGAAAAGGCTAACACATAATATGATTTGGGCATAAAGTGTGATATTATTTCATTGATCATCAATGGACTTATTTATACAGGAAAAAACATAACAAAAAACATAAAAATAGCAACAAAATATGCTGCTGTTGAGGAACTAAAATATCCCTAAAAATCAGCAAAAGACTAGGACAAAAGTTAACAAACTTTGACTGCTTCATATCAGCAGCTCCTAGGGACAATATTCAACACTCCCTCTTGTCTCTAGAGCTGCTAAATTTTATTTGAAAAATAAAAGTAGACATAAGTCTTAACATGACTTATAGAGCATATGTCATGGGCATGGATATTGGCATGGATATGGTTATGGTTATGGGTCATGGGCATGGATATGGTTATAAGCTTTGAGTGGAGTTAAAATAACTCATCCTCTTCTTGCTGGGTTCTCATAATTGGATTGTCCGTCAACGAATGAACTTTGCATTCTGTCCACTGATCTTTCGCATCAAGATAGGCTTCCATGCGGACAGCCCACATTTCATAGTTCGCCGCATCAAAAATTGCTGGTGCTCATGCATTTGATGAAGCTTCTGAACTCATTCTGAACTGGTTTGAGGTTTTTTTTTTTTTTTTTTTTTTTTTTTTTTTTTTTTTTTGACATGACAAAGGAGAAGAAGATTTTTTTTTTGAGGGCAGTGGTTGCTCTCAAAACCTCACAGGTCTCTTAAGATCTGGATGCTCTGATACCAAATGTTGGTATTTTAATTGAGGAGACATAAAGAAAAGGCTAACACATAATATGATTTGGGCATAAAGTGTGATATTATTTCATTGATCATCAATGGACTTATTTATACAGGAAAAAACATAACAAAAAACATAAAAATAGCAACAAAATATGCTGCTGTTGAGGAACTAAAATATCCCTAAAAATCAGCAAAAGACTAGGACAAAAGTTAACAAACTTTGACTGCTTCATATCAGCAGCTCTTAGGGACAATATTCAACAGTTACAAATGTACCAAACAAGATGGATGTTGTAGGGCATTCTTAGGTCATCAGTATATACCACTAACCAGCTGGTATAGATTGCTATTGTGAAAATATTTTTCCACATGGTATGCTTCTCGTGGTTACAGCAGTTGAGAAAACAGAAAATGAACATATTAAAACTATAATAAGGAGAAAAAGGGGAGGTGTAAATAAAAATGAAATGACCAAAGAAACGAAGGACAATCTTGTCGGAAAATCAGTCAATGAATGCATTCCCTAGCTTTCTTCTGCACCTTGTTACATGTATATAGGCATGGCTTGAAGATGTGTCAATTTCGGAATAAAACAGTAGGACTAAACCCTAGAATGAAGTGGTTATATTATCAAATTCTAAACCGATATATTAACCATGCATCATTTTAAGAAAATAGAAAACTACTATGTTCCCCCTAACATGGTATTCTATATAAAGAGATGTAGTCTTGCACAATTATTCATTCAATAATATATTCAGTCTATCATAAGATTACTTGGGTTGTACGCTACTCACAGAAACAACTTCAGTTGATAAGAGGCCTTCAAAGTTCTTCAACTGCGGAGCAATCATTCTGCACAAGGGAGATCGTTTGGAACAGAAATATTATGCCAGTACAAGTGATCTCAGTTCTCTCTTTTTCTTCCTATTTTTTAATCCTTAAATAAAATTAATTCTCAAAGATAACATGAAAGTATTGAGTTGCAGCTACAAAATAGAAGAGTAAAATAAACAAAACCTCACTTGTTCTTTATATCTAACTCCCTTCGTCCAAGTCTAGGGGTATCAGCGGTGAGAATGATAGCCTTAAATCCATTTTTTTCTGCTCTGCGAACCAATGTAGCTGTGACATCCCGTTTTTTATATACCTAACATCAGAAATGTGGTAAACTTTGCATTAAGCTTCAACTAATGGAAGCAGTACAAAATAGAGTATTAAAGTTCCAACAAAATAACTTAAGAATGCCAGAAGCTGAAGAAATAAATTACATAAATTTGAAAGAAGCGAACAGCGTCGCAGCTGGAAGCAACCTCCTCTACCGTGCAGGTAGACATATAGGACAAGCCCTACAATAGCAAAGAAAAATGTCTCTTTACTCAGACATAAAAGAAAATAAATGAGATCCAGATTCAAATATATACCATAATGGTGTCACATGCAGCTGCTGCTCTGGCAGTTGCAACCTCTCCTGGAATGGTTAAAGACAAAGCTTGAGTCAAAACTTAGAACTACTCTAAAGTTACACAAAAACTGAATATAGACCTTCATGGTGAGCCAACTTGTGCATTGCTGTCGGCGCAAGCATGATTGGTGCTGAAGTGTGGTAACCCAAAATAGTAGTAGTCATGTCTATTTTGCTCACGTCTATAAGAATCCTTGGCCGAATACTGGAAGTTTACAAAATAAAAAAGAAACAAGCGACTTTTAGTAATTTAGTTAACAATAATAGTAAGAAGATAAGGTTTTCTACTTAACCTTATTCTTTGAAATGTTTTCACATTCTCTCTAAGAGTGTGCATATCCTCAGCTCCCCCTCTGTAGTAGTCAAAGTACATCTTCGGAATGGCTTGCCGAGCCAGTTCCTCGAACTCATTCACGTTAACAGGTTCTGCTGCCATTTTTACCTAGAATATTGCCGCTGCCATTAGTAAAACGGTGTCATTACACTAGGCTTTTCCACAAACTAATGCGTCAACATTCATTAAATCAGTACGAAGTCTTATGCATCAGTTCTGTTAGAACAATTAAGTAGTGCAAGTACTTCCAACAAACACAAATATAATCAGCATCTACTTTGAATATCTCGGTGACACAGGACTGCAACTTCTGACTAAGAACAACTTGTTCACCATTAGATTGAATCATTGAACCACGCATAAGGTCACATTGTAGGGAGCATCGAAGAATCATAGATGTTTATGCAACAGAAGACAGTAGAGGAGAACGATCCACTGTGTGTAACTACTTTATCGTTCTTAAAGTTTGATAGTTTGAACTAACAATATGGTGTGGTATGTGAATCCTCGTCGTTTGTGCTCAGTAACGCACCGGCCAACTGTAAGTGTTGATTCTGTCTTCATTTATCTAAAAAAAAAATAGTACTTACTCCGTTCTTTCCTTTTTGTCATGAAAGTGCCACTGCTTATTCTGCAAATAATAATGAATTAAAGTTGAATAATCATGAAGTCTGCATTTATATGTGTCCTCTAGATTTATCCTACGGTGAGGGGAAGATGGATGTACACATTTGTGGGTATATTCACGAAGGATGAACAAAGAAAATCTGATTCTGGGGTCTTTAGAGAGAAGCTCTCAAGACTCTATGTGGTTCTGTATTTTGATATCTACACTTATCTGTCTTGGTTTGTTTGCTAACATTAAATAGTTTTAATAAAGGCAATTGGCTCATCTGCTGTTGCTTATACCAATTCCAAGTGAGTAGATCTTTCTGTATCTGTTCCAGTGTCAGTCTTCTTTTAGGTTTCCAAAGAAAGAGTAACTAGAGTGAGAGACCACCACACATGAGTGGAAATGGATTTTTACCTTATACTAATTCATTTTATGTGTTTTTTTAAAACTGAATAATGAATGAACAGTGGAGTTTACAGATTTGGAATCATAAGACAGAAACTTACTTCTAATACTACTTCCGTTTCTTCTCTTTCAACTTAGGTTGACTCTTTATCCGTAAATGGGTCACTTTGATTTGAATATAATTTTTTGGCATTTTTTTTCCGTAGTATTGCAGAGTAAAGTTTATTCAACAAGATCATGCAAAAATTACCAAATTCGTGTATCGTTTTGCTCACCAAATCACCGGGTCAAAGTGATCCAGTAAATAGTGGGAAGCTGAGAGAGAAGAAACAGAGGTAGTAGTAGTAGTATAGAGCCCTCGAAAGTGTCGTAAATGAGAGAAAGTTCAAATCTGTATACCAATAGTCAGCAAATATGCAATTATTGAATCAGAAAAAGGGGCAGTTATAATGAAGAACTAGAGCTGGCAAGCAATAGTCAACACTGGTGGATATCGATTGGGGATAGAAGAAGCAAGTGATTGGAGACGAAAAAAAGGAAAGAAAAAAGAAATCCAGCTTTTGAGTGCAAGAATCGTACCTGGATTGAAGACGATAAACCTCGCGCCGATGAGAGAGAGAGAGAGCTTACTGCAACAGCATCATCATCCTTCCCTCCATCTTATTCGAGAAACAACAGGTATCGTCCAAACAATTTTAAATTTGGTAAAACACACTTTCACCCCCTCAAGTTTGATGCAAAGACACTTTTACTCCTTCTTGCTTAGGAAATGACACTTTTTTGCCCTTTCTTTCTGTCAATATTTATACTCCGCAATTGTGACATCGTTAGTCTATTAGTGGTTATCCATCACTATAGTAGTTTCATGGACTGACTTGACTTGCTCTTTCAGAGTATGATATGACACAATCATGGGGAGTAAGTCTAAAAAGTTTGGAATAAAAGAGGTGAAAGTGTCATTTTCCAAACAAAAAAAGGTGAAAGTGCCTTTGCATCAAAACCTGATGGGTGAAAGTGTCTTTTACTCTTTTAACTTTAATTTATCCCATCCTATGGTTTGGGGGAAAGATATCCCATTCCAACTAAAATTAATGTGTTTTAATATTTGTAACTCGATAGAATAAACCAGAAAAAGTGATTATGTGTGGAAAATTATGAAGCTTCAAAAAGGACAATCTGTAGAGGGAAAAAAAGTGTACTCCCTCCGTCCGTTGCCCCAGATATAGGTGAAATAAGGAGGGACTTGCTTTATTAAACAAGTCAGGGAAAGTCTCATATATCCCCCACTTATTGTGAAAAACTGATTAGTGGAAGGTGAGTCACTAATTATTTTTAAAAGACAATATGATATTTTTCAAATAAAAGTTGATATGTTGAAAAAATTTAACCTATCATGTGAGACGTTCAAATAAAGAAAGATTAACCTATCTGGTGAGACGGATGAAGTATAAGTTAATCAGAAATGCTAATGGAACACTCTTTATGCATTCTCTTTGAAACTCTCGGTGCCATGTTGTCTTATTTTGTCTCACCAAAATCGCATATTCCTTCCTTAATTATGGGAGAGAATGTGTGAATGATTCCCAAGTCGCTTATCCCATGTTTAAGGGTTATAAATTTTCAATTTGACCACATTTGTAAATAAATTTTGTTATTGTCCTATCCATTAAGGGCTAGTTTGAGAATGTTATGGCATTTTAAAAAGCAGCCGTGGGGAAGTGATGCGAGAAATTTTTGCATTGTCTTTTACGTGTTGACATGGCTTGAACTGAAGACATGAGAATCAAACTTTTCATATTATAGGAGTCGGTTGTCTGGCCGACAATGTTAAGTTGGTGTTATCTGTTCCGTTTTCCCGATTGGTCTACACGTTTCAAACAAACCCACATCAAACTTATTGATGATGTATATATTTAAGGCAACATTAATACTATGTGAGAAATCTATCTCAATAATAATCTGTCACTAACATCAATGGAATTGATAGAAACTCAAATAAATTTCATTCCTTATGAATACATGTTCGGAATCATGAAAAATATTTCATTCCAAAATATTGATCGAGATTATTACAATTCTGCTTGATAATGAAGATACTGCAAGATCAAGTAAGGATCTTCAATAAGGTGAGACTTATCTTTCTAGCTTGACCAAACAACAAATGATGCCATAAAAAATAAGTTGTTGAGATGCGCTTGTCATAATCAGATGCCCTTTATGGACTTAATAAATTTGCATGCCCGATCGCCTCACTTTACGTCCACATTATTGAGATGCGCTTGTCATCATCAGATACCAACAAACGAGTTGTCAAATCTCCATTAAAAGATACTATAAGCTAAATAAAAGTATCAATGAGATTTGGAACAGAAATGAGTAATTACTGTCATTACACGCATACACAAAATAGATTTTGAACAGAGCAAGTTACACAGACTGAAGACGCAATTGAGTAGCTAATTCCTGACTCGAAGTGCAGCCGAGAAGGTTTACTTGAGAGGTTCAAGAATTAGATACATGGTGTTGGGTATGACGTGAATCAAGGCGACAAACGAAAGTAATGTTGTGGGCTTGGTTAATATTCCACCGTCACATTGTTTTGTAGTGCACTATATGTGTATAGGTAGACAGTTTGGTTTGCTCAATATATACACACACAGTAAAACACACGGAGAGTTGTTTGGTGCTTTGAGAGATTTTGTGTGCGTTTGTCGGGTGGGTGGCCGCGGTGGCCACTGCTTGCATTGTAATTGGGTTATCTTCTCAATAAAATATCGGGTTCTGACCGTGGAGGTAGCTAGCGGGTTCGTGACGAATTCGTTAGTGAACCACGTTAAATATCTGTTTCGTTCTTGTTTTCGTTACATCGTTTTTGCTCGAATACTCCCCGGTTTATAACACTTGGTAACTGAATGTAATAGTTATAATGCATCTTTCAAAATTTCAGCAAGATAGAGACTGGCATCAAGTAGCATCTTAATAACGGTAGGGCCCTAGAATAGATGGGGCAACTTTTCACTATTTTGTTTCTCTCCACTATCATGGACGGTATTTGCAATTATCTCCATAGATAGTAACACCTTCCTTGAGCATAAAAATCAATAAAGTTGTCTTTGTGCCAGCCTGACCATGAATTTGGTTACTCTTCCTTGGTTGAAGACTTGACGTTTGCAAGTCAGTTCCGTAGAGCTTTGGTTATGATAGTAGCCGTTGGGCTGGTTCAATGGATTGGCATGGGTCTAAAGAAGATGTGGATTCTTAGCTTCCATGTTACCAAAATGCATTTTCGGTGGAATCATTGACTGATCATTGTTTCTCTTTTGTTCTAAACCTAGTGAAGAAACCGGATTCATAATCGTCCTTGATATGATTTTGCCCATGATGGGGACTGATATAGGTATGAATTTAGAATTTCTTCATTACCACATTGTTCATGTTGCTCAAAGGCCTTTCTGAGAGGACTCCTTAAACGATCATGGTTTCTTCCTTGGTCAGAACCCAGTGAATAAATAGGCTTCTCCCCTCTGCTCCATAGCACCTCAATCTGATGAGTAGTAAGTGGACATTACTAGTTAATAATTTCATGCATAAGTTGGAACCCGTAAGCCAGCCCATAAACACAACTAAACTTCTTTAGTGTGTTATGAGTGTCAATAATATCATATTCTTCCAAAGTGTAGTCACCAAGAGAAGCAGGCAATATGATATCAAAATGTTAGTGAAAACTGAATATCAGAAATATTACCCAATTGTATAGTGCCTGTAATATAATGTACAATGTCCTACTAAACAAAAATTTCTCCTCACAACTTTTGCAATTAATAATGATATCACATAATAGCAGCCATATATTTACTTCAATTCAAACAGACTATTATAGGGAAAATGAGGGCTGGAACATGGAAGCTAATCTCACTTTGATACGACGGTTACTGCTTACAGTATATATGTATGTGGCTGCTTCGCAATGCGTCCTGAAACAAACCTCTTGTCACATGTGGGACCACTGGCACTTCGAGATGCAATGTTGAACCTGCGAAACAAAAGACGGGTTAGGTATAAACTAACGCTAAACCAACTAATCGTGATAACAAAATTGTTCGAGGCTTTTGCATGTCAGTGACTAAACATCTGCATTAGTATATATCTGCCGCCCATCTAAACAATCATGTAGTCGACAGTTTCTAACTAAACCATGAGGCCGAACCCAATATGAGAACTACAAAGCAAGAACCACAAATGGCACACTAGTACCAAAAAATATCATTACATATTTTTTGGGTTTCAGCCTATTCATATCCGTCATTATACTTGGTTTTCTTGTATAATGTGAAACTTTTCGTGTCATTATAATTGGTTCATTCCGAAATTCGCTGTCTGGTACTTCTGTTTGGGTGTCATTTGAAGAAGTGTCACTCTCGCAGAACAAATGGGATCTCAAAGTTGAAACTCTTTCCCAATAGCAGAGCGAAGCTGTTGAATAGGTGGTATATGTAAACTCTTAAGCCAATTCAAATGCATTTGATGACTAACTTCGTTGCATATGCATACATAGTTCAATCAGAATAATATCAATGTTTTGCGAACCTACAATTGCATTGCTGCTGCATGCAGAATCAATTATATTCAATCAACAAATTTATTCTAGAAGATTTGTAGACCATTAAAGCCGGCAATTGAATCTATCATTCTCCGTCCTCACGTGAGCTCTGGTTATGTCTTTAATAGAAGTGCATCCTGACAGGGCCATAGTGAGCTCAAGTTCATTCTTCAGCATCTCAATGACTTGTTTCACTCCCTTTTCTCCTTTTGCCGCTAGCCCATAGACGGCGGGCCTTCCCACCTACACAGCATGTATGTATGCATGAATTACACAAGTAGAATCAAGAACACATAAATGCCAGCAATGGTGTGGTGCATAGTAGCATTCATAGGAAGAAACCCATTATCATCACCCACATCTTTCAGGTGCTTTTTCTTTTCTCAGAAGCACAATGAAGTGCTAGCTAATCCTTCAGACAAGCCCATATAATAATTACTTGTTATGAAGCATTTCGTAGGTCCCCAAGTTTCAAGAAGAAAAAAAGAAGGGTAAATCCTTCAGATAATTTGAGACAATAATTACTCGTTACGAAGGGTTACGCAGGTTCCCAAGTTACCCCATATTATATACTGACCATTATTTGCCAGAGAAAAAATATTAGAGGTCTGTTTAGGTGTTATTATCTTTTTTTTTTTTTTTTTTGGTGTGTGTCTAGGTGTTATTAAGAATAGCACAGAGGTAATGCAAGTTAATAGTAGTCTTTCTTTTATGGCCTATGGGACTGCTCAATGTAATTTCTACTGCTTTCAGTGGAAGAGGAAAAAGCAAATAAAAGGCACAGTAGATAACAAGTCAACTGAGCCACCAAAGAAGGTGACGAAGAACCGGTGGGCCGAAGTACTAAAAAATTAAGCTGAACCAGTATTATATCCATATTCAGATTGTAATGTAATTCTGCTCTTACAACCAGATTTTTCATTCATCAATTATGCCCTCACATTCAAGATTTTTATGTTACCAAAATTCTTATAATTTTAGCTACTTAAATCAGTTACAAAGTCGTTGAATGAAATCTCAGGTTTGTTTAATTTCAATTTAGCTCTCACATTTCGCTAAATTGACACAATAACAACAACACTTTCATGTAGAAAATTGCACAGAACAAAAAACAATAGTTTGCTTGCTTTAGTTACAAGGATGGACATTAGGTACCAAGTCGAGAATTTAGAAGGAACCAAATTGCATTGCCCAAATACTGGCTATTATTAGACCTGTGCTTGTTGAACAAAACATCATTTTCTACGTAAGTATGGATGGTGCTATTGTTCATCTTCTACTAGAAAGGATTCGTCCCTGGCTTAGCTAACAGAACTTTGTTTCTACTTTTATGCATTTGAACATCATTTTCTAACAAAAAATGACCGTAATTTTGTGTCTGCATCTGCACTGATGATGAATAAAGTTTAACTAGGAGCACACATTAACGCAAAGTACTAAATCATATAGTAGTTCATAAGCTTATGGCCGTAGTTTACCAGTACAGCTTGTGCACCGAGAGTTAGTGCCTTGAAAATATCTGTTCCTCGCCTCAATCCTCCATCAAAGAAAACAGGATTTTTTCCTCCAACAGCAGAAACAACCTGCAATCCCACCATGTAATACTTTTACTACAAAGACATCTGAATGTAATCGAAAATGTTAAGGTGACAGATTACTATAGGAACTATAGGGACTAAATAGCAATTACCTTATACTTAGCTTCTAATACCTACAGGGAGGTATTCTCTCATTATTTCTTAAGCAATACAATTATTCAGGGTCACCTCGTTCGTGCTTGTCCTCAATTTGGATGGATGTTGCACCAGCCGGGGCACTATCTCTCTGGCCCGACAACACCCCGTCCACAACCTTCACCCCCAGGCTATCAGGGATCACCACAATGGCCCCTACTGGCACATGTTGCCACCGCAGCGGCCACTCATCACATTACATCCGATCTGGGCAATCTCTCCTTGCACCAGCCATATCATCATTCCGATGATGATATGAGTGGTAATGGCACATCTCTGCCCATCACTGATACTTGTTCGATGTCCCTCTCCTCTCACTCTCGTTCCTTCTTATTATCTAATATCCTTTGTGTTCCCTCCATTAAAAGAAACCTAATCTCTACCTGTAAACTCTTTTTTTCTAACAACCTTATCGTTCAATTGTCCTCTTTTGGTTTTGTCTTAAAGGTTTTATACTACGGGGGCGCCCGTTCTGACCGGACCACTTAAGAATGGAGTCTATGAGTGGCCAACTTTCTCATACGTGTCCTCGCTGGCACTTGTATCTGAATTCGATCCATCTGTTGTAGCTTGGCATCATCGTCTTGGCCATCCCGCTCGCCCAATATGTCAACACATTGTCTCAAAGTTTTCTCTTCCAGCTAATTCTAGCTCTACTTTCCAATCTTGTATTGCGTGAGAGTGCACGAAGAGTCATAAATTAGCTTTTTCTGATTCCAGTCCTAGGTCATCTCGGCCACAGGAACTAGTCTATTCTGATGTTCAGACCTAACCTATCTTTTCTCATGATGGAATAAAGTATTATGTTATTTTTGTTGATCACTTTACTCACTGTGTCTGATTTACTTCATGAAACGCAAGTCTCAAGTTCATAAATTTTCTTTCGCTTTCGGGCTCTTGTCGGAAAAAGACTTTTCCCTTCGAATCAAAACCCTATACTCAGATAACGGGGGCGAGTATTTAGCACTTTGCTCGTTTCTTTCTGCTCACGGCATTACTCATCTTACTACGCCCCCTCATACGCCAGAACATAATGGGTATTCTGAGCGTCTTCATCGGCCTATTGTTGAGACCGGTCTAGCCCTTTTACACCATGCATCGGTCCCAATATCCTATTGTCTGTATGCCTTCTTCACCACCGTCAATATTATTAATTGTCTCCCAAGCAAGTCCTCATCCATGACCTCCCCTTTTGAGACTATTTTTATGCTTCCCACAAACCGGATGACTCGTCACTGCCGCGTGTGTTCATTAACCCAAAGTGTGTACCTTTGTCTCGATATCATCTGGTCCGGTCCGCTCACCACCATACTTCCGTCTCCTTCCTCAGTCTCGGCAGCCCCCTCACCTCCAGTCGTCTCCCCTTCTTCTTCCTCATCTTCTTCGGCTTTCGATTCTCCTATGAAAGTTTCGGGTTTAGTTGCGTCGTCTTCCATTGAAGTCCCCCCTACACCAGCGTCTACACGACCCCCTTCCCCACCTTTCCAACGTCTAACCATCCAATGGTCACTCGGTTATAATATGCTGCCCTTAAAGGAACACCAAAATACATTCTTTCTGCTACTATCTCTAGTTCCTCTTCCGACATCGAACCAAACACTGTTATCCAGGCTCTCAATGATCCTCCCTGGTTCTCTGCCATGACAGAGGAATTCCAGGCACTTCTTGCCAATCATCCTTGGGGTCTCGTACCTCCTTGTTCCTCTAATAACCTTGTGGGGGTACAAGTGGATTTTTCGTATTAAGCGTCATCCTCGATCGTTACAAGGCCCATTTGGTGGCCAAAGGCTTTCACCTCGTCTAGGAATTGATTATGCAGAGACCTTTAGCCCGGTTGTTAAGCCTGCCACCGTTCACCTCATTCTCTCTTCGTTAGTGGGCCATTAAGCAGCTTGATATTAACAATGTTTTTCTTCAGGGTACTATTTGAGGATGTTTTTATGGTTCAGCAACAAGGGTTTGTTGATCTAGATCATCCGGATTATGTTTGCAAGCTTCGGAAAGCTCTATATGGCCTTAAGCAGGCCCCACGTGTGTGGTACTCAGAGTTGCGCACTTTCTTACTCCAGGAGATTTTCTCAAATTCAAGAGCTGACGCATCTTTATTCATCTTTAATCAGCACGGTGCCACACTTTTATATGATTGTTTGTGTAGATATTATTATTACAGGCTTCGATGCTGATCAAGTTCGGTGCTTTATCATTTCCATCCAGCTCGGTTCTCTCTCAAGGATCTTGGAGATTTGGGCGTTGAGATTCTTTCACATCCTCGGGGTATATTGCCCTGCCAAAGATGACTGATGCGAGTTCTGTTCTAACGCCACTTAGATCCTGATTCTCCTTTGACACTTGAGTGTGGCTATGCGCTTCCAGATGCGCGCGAATATCGCATGGTTGTTGGCAGTTTACTGTATCTCTCTTTCACTCGCCCATATATTGCGTTAGATGTTAATCGTTTATCTCAGTTCATGTATCGGCCTACACATTGGATGGATGTGAAGCGTCTTCTCCGGTATTTGAAAGGCACCTCTGATTTGAGACTTCTACTTCACCGTGGTCCTTGCTCTCTTATGCCTTCATAGATTCTGACTAGCAGGCAATAAAGATGATCTTTCCTCCACCTCTGGGTATATTGTGTTCCTTGGCGGTTCTCTAGTGTCTTGGAGCTCCAAGAAACAGCGAACTGTCGCGCGATCCTCTACTGAAGCTGAATACCGTGCTCTTACTGCTGCTTCCACTGAGATTTAATGGGTTTCTTCTCTTCTGAGCTCGGGATATCGGTTTCCTCCCCACCGACAATCTATTGTGATAATCTTGGTGCTACTTATTTGAGCAACAATCTTGTGTTTCCGTCTCGGAGCAAACATCTTGCCCTTGATTTTCATATTGTTCGTGAACAGGTTCAGGCTGGTGCTTTGCGTGTGTCGCATGTTTCTTCGGCTGATCAATCGGCAGACTATCTCACGAAGGCACTTACTCATACTACACTTGAGGGTCTTCGTTCCAAGATTGGAGTTACCTCTCGGGACTCCATCTAGAGGGGGCGTATAGGAACTATATGGACTAAATAGCAAGAACCTTAGACTTAGCTTCTAGTAGCTTCTCTAGTAGTCTATAAAAACAGATGTAGTCTCTCATTATTTCTTTAAGCAATACAATTATTCTCCTTATTGTCTCTGATCTAACAATGATGACCAACTTTGTTCGAGAAAGCAACAGCAATATCATGGTTTTGGATTCGAGGCGGATTATTAATTCTTCGTAAATCAAATACTCATTAATCCTTCCATGCTAATCTCCAGATTTAACGGTTTATATGATCCTATTTTAACCCTTGTCCTCAACAAGTTCTACTATGATGTCTGGTTGGCTTCTCAGCTAATATACACTTCATATCTACATTCCTACAAGTTTTCGCATTCCCAAGTTTGTAGCTGCTGTAGAACTTTTTTTTCTACTTTTCATACGGCGTAACGATAGAGAAAAAGGTCCTAGGTCTTGTCATGCCCTAGAACACCCATCTACAAGATCCTAAATGAACACAGAGAATACATGGCATTAACTGACTGGCATCTCATGTATGATAATCAGTCCAGCATTACCTCTTCCAGAACAGTAATGGTCGCTGGAGCATAATCCAGCTGGCGAGCTCCATGGTTAGAGACAATAATCCCAGAAACCCCAATCTCCACAGCTTTTATTGCTGCAAGAAATAATGAACCAAATATCACTAAACTATGCCTGGGCATACGCGAGCAGAAAATAAGAAATCTGCAATACTAGAAGGCCATTACGATTTATCCTTTACCAACAGTCGAGCCCCAAGAAATAAAAAGAATGCTATGAAGTAACTGCATGTTACACTTTTACATTTCAAATTAAATAAAAAGAATGCTATGAAGTAAATGCATGTTACACTTTTACATTTCAAATTTTACGTGGAAGCAACTTATGTCTAGAGCCTTAATGATGCGTATGTTGCTCAAATCCTATCATCTCCTATCATCTTTCCTTTTGCAACTAATATCACATTTAAGGTACAAAAGTCATGTATGCATCAAGTTCACTTGATCATGAAGTGGAATATATAAAATGTACTTTGTAGATAATTGTAGGAGAAGAAAATGGGTTTTGATAGGAAAATACATTGGAAGGAAAATGAAAAGAACTGACAAACCCATTTATTTGAGTGATTGTGCATGAAGTTTGCAACTTTCGTTAAGTTCAAGATGGTAAAAAAGAGTATTTCCAGCATGATGGTTTACTCATTGATGTCAAAAAACATGAAACCAGGATTCTTCGATTGTGTAATTCCTTTCATTTTCTTTTTCTTAGCAAAATTCGTGCTTCCAAGTGAAAATAATCAAATGAAAATAATGTTATTACATTTTTGGCAGCTATCTGATACTAATCCAATAAACCTACATCGTCAAAGCAATCCTGGTGTAGAAAAGGAAGAAGGCAACCTGTAGAACTAATGGCATGATTTATTAGATAGAGTTTGAATAAAAAAATTAATGCTTAACACTGAATTTGTTGAGAGTTCAGTTAAATGAGATTGATTAAAAACTGTTTTCTTTCATGACGAAGTAGCTTTAATGAGAAAAAAAACTGAAACCAAAATCAGAAGCGTACCATCTTCAGCAGTCAGGACCCCTTTGATAAGAATCGGCAAACTTGTGATGGATCGCAACCACTCGATATCCTGCAGAATTTTGAAGAGGTCAACTTAGCTATATATGGTTATCATAGACCATGTAGAAGCCACAAATTTAAGTTAGAACACCAATCTCTGAAATATTAAGTGCATTCGGGTGCCAATGCTTAAAGCTAAAGCAATGTGAAAACAGAGACACCCTAGAGTAATCAAGCAATTCAACAACGAATATGATATTGCTGATACACAACAAAGAGTGAGCCAAAAAACATTTTTTCATCCAATCTAAGATAAGTCAAAAAGATAGGAGACGACGGAATATTTGCTACTTAGAAAGGTTCATCACAAAGTAGTTGGGATGATTCTACAAGACATGGAAAATGCTTCAGAAAAATCTTGAGAGAGTTGGACATAGTTGATCCGCAGTGATTGACTGGTCGTGTTGAGTCGAAGAAAATAGTTTTATGCTTAGCAAAGTGCAAGTATGGATGAAAAGAAAAATGAACTTATACCTTCCAGCACAGAGAAGGATCGAACATGCTTGTTGCAAAAGCTTCAATCTTTGAACCATTACTATCCTGATGAGCGCGCAAACATGTTACGGGAAGATAAAATACACAACTTGTATAAGATATATATATATATATATAAACACACACACATTTGTCTCAGGCATAAACTACAGCAGACTACAAAACCTGCATGGTTAAAAATGTAAACGGCACATATGCCGGGCAAAGTTTAATTAGTTCGGTTTATTTCCTGTAGATCAAACAAGATGGATGTGGTAGTCCACTCTTGTATAGATTGCTCTTGTGAAAATGTGTTTCCATATGGTATGCTTCTCGTGGTTACAGTAGTTGAGAAAACAAAAAATGAACATATTAAAACTATAATAAGGAGAACAAGGGAGATCGTTTGGAATGACCGAAGAAGCAAAGGACAATCTTGCTGGAAAATCAATTAATGAATTCATTCCCTAGCTTTCTTCTGCCTCTTATTACATGTATAAAGGCATGGCTTGAAGATGTGTCAATTTCGGAATAAATCAGTAGACTAAACCCTAGAATAAAGTGGCTATATTATCAAATTCTAAACTGATATATTTACCATGCATCGTTTTAAGAAATTAGCAAACTCCAATGTTCCCCCTAACATAAGAAAACTTGGGTTGTTGTACGCTACTCACAGGAACACGTTCAGTTGATAAGAGGCCTTCAAAGTTCTTCAGCTGCGGAGCAATCATTCTGCACAAGGGAGATCGTTTGGAACAGAAATATTATGCCAGTACAAGTGATCACACTTCTCCCTTTTTTTGTTTTTTTTTCTCCTTATATAAAATTAAGTCTCAAACATAAAAACATGAAAGTATGAGTTGCAGCTACAGACATAGAAGAGAAAAATAAACAAAACCTCACTTGTTCTTTATATCTAACTCCCTTCGTCCAAGTCTAGGGGAATCAGCGGTCAGAATGATAGCCTTAAATCCATTTTTTTCTGCTCTGCGAACCAATGTAGCTGTTACATTCCGTTGTTTATATACCTACCAACAGAAATGTGGTAAAATAAGAATTGAGCTTCAACTAATGGAAGCAGTACAAAATATATAGTATTAAAGGTCCAACAAAATAACTGAAGGAAGGCCAGAGCTGAAGAGAGTAAATTACATAAATTTGAAAGAAGCGAACAGCGTCGCAGCTGGAAGCAACCTCCTCTATCGTGCAGGAAGACCTGTAGGACAAGCCCTACAATGACAATGACAATGAAAAATATCTCTTCATTCAGACATACAGGAAAATAAATGAGATCCGGATTCAAATATTGAGTGAGTCGTACCATTATGGTGTCACATGAAGCTGCTGCCCTGGCAGTTGCAACTTCTCCTGGAATATTGGTTAATTGCAAAGCTGGGGTCAGAAGTAGTACTACACTAAAGTTTGGGGACCAAAACGCTCAAAACTGAATTTAGACCTTCATGGTGAGCCAACTTGAGCATTGCTGTGGGTGCAAGCATGATTGGAGATGAAGTGTGGTAACCCAATATAGAAGTAGACATGTCTATTCTGCTCACATCTACAAGAATCCTTGGCCGAATACTGGAAAGTCCACAAAAATAAAAGAAACAAGGGACTTTTTAGTGATTTAGTTAACAATAATAGTAAGAAGATAAGGTTTTCTACTTGGGGCCTGTTTGGTATCAGCTGAAAATCTGAAAAATCGGCTGAAAAGAGTTTGGGTGAAAAATCTAACTGAACTGAAAATCAAAATCCGTTTAGTATGAGCTGAAATTGTAGATTTTTAATTTGATCAATTTAACAATGTTTAAAGAGATATTTAGTCAATTGCTTAAATACACTCACTTCTAAATGAACTAAGATCATGCTAGTGTTAAAAACACATTAAAAATTATTTTTTCTGAGATTTCCAGCCGCATAATCCCCAATTTTGGAGATTCTGCAATTGCACAGAGACAGATTATTTTAATATGCAGATTTCAGCTTAAAATTTTACACTTGATCTTAGCCAAAAGACCGAGAAAGGTATCTATGTTATCTCTCTTTTAAAAAAAAAAACGAAATTAAATTATAATATGCACTTAACCTTATTCTTTGAAATGATTGCATGTTCTCTCTAAGAGTGTGCATGTCCCCAGCTCCCCCTCTGTAGTAGTCATAGTACATCTTTGGAAGGGCTTGCCGAGCCAGTTCCTCAAACTCATTCACGTTAACAGGTTCTGCTGCCATTTTTACCTAGAATGCCGCTGCCTTTAGTAAAACAGTGGCATTAATTCCACAAAGTAATGCGTTAACATTCATCAAATCAGTAGTACCAAGTCTTGTGCATCCGTTCTGCTAGAACAATTAAGTAGTGCAATTACTTCCAACAAACACAGCAACTTCTGGCTAAGAACAACTTGTTCACAACTAGATTGAACCAAGTACAAGGTCACATTTTGAAGAATCATAGATGTGTATGCAACAGAAGACGAATGAGGGAAAAGTTCAAATCTTTATAACAATAGTCAACAAATATGCAACAATTTAATCCAGAAGATTGCCAGTTAGAATGAAGAACATGAACTGAATTAGAGCTGGCCTGCAATTAACACTGGTGTATATCGATTGGGGATAGAAGAAACAAGTAACTGGAGACGAAACAAGGAAAACTAAATTCCTGCTTTTGAGCGCAAGAATCATAAATCATGAGGTGAACGAACAAGAATTGTACCTGGATTGAAGACGATAACCCCTCGCCGATGAGAGAGAGAGAGAGAGAGAACTTAGTGCAACAGCATCATCATCCTTCCCTCCATTTTATTAGAGAAACAACAGGTATCGTCCAAACAATTTTAAACTGGGTAAATGACACATGCACCCCCTCAAGTTTGATGGAAAGACACTTCCACTCCCCTCTTGTTTGCAAAATTGGCATGATTGCATTAGTGTGGAAGGAAGGTGGGAGATGAATGGGATATATTGGTGGGATTCCTAGCATTTCTCAGAAAGAGAAACTAGAATAATGAACCTGCCAACAAAAACAAAAACAATGCATACACCTCCCATCATATTAACTTTAGTGATGCCATGGTATTAAACTATCAATATCACACATTTATAGCGCCATGTTAGTTTTCTCAAATCCATACCTGTATCTATTTCCCGTCCTCTAAAGACCTAAACAAAGAAGATTATCAAATTATGGATGGGCCATGGAAGTCTTATAAATTTGCATGAAAAATACAAAAGAAAATGCATCTCCATGTGACGAATCCATGATATCAAATTATGGTTCGGGGGCTCAGGCTCCGGATGAAGAATCCATGATATCAGCGGGGTGAGTGAATTGAGACTTCCACGGGATCCAAAGTAGACAAGAGAGCTTTGCCGTCTCTCTTTCAATTTTTTTGGCTTCATTTTGGACATCTCAATGTGAATTGGGTCTTCATAACTTGTCTTCTTCTTTTGTTGTGGTGTTTAGTGAAAAGAAGAGTGTTTTGTTGAGAGAGATACGCAGAGAGGTTGTGTAATGCGACGTGAAGGGGAAATGTACATGAATGGAGGAAGAAGGACGAATCCAACACACTATTAGAAACCACGGGGCTGAAGAAATAAACAATTATTAGAAACCAACAAACAAGTTGTCACATCTCCATTAAAAGATACAACACGCTAAATAAAGTATCAATGGCATTTTGGATAGATATCAGTCATTAAGCATGACAAAGATCGAGAAGAGCAAGTTACACAAGCCAAAGACCTAACTGAGTAACTAATTACCAACTCAAAGTGCAGTTGAGGAGGTTTACTTGAGAGGTTCAAGAAGTAGATAACTTGGTAACTGAATGTAATACGGATTTCAGCAAGTATCTAACCCGGGGAGAGTGAAGATTAAAAGGATGACAAAACCCGCAGTACGTGATAGCTGAATAATAATGCATCTTCCAAAAGTTCAGCAAGATAGCTGAAACTGCATTGAGTAACATCTTAATGGTAGGCCCCTAGAATAGATGGGAACCTTTCACCATTTTGTTCTCCGTGGTTTCGTTTCTCTCCACCATCATGCAGGTATTTGCAGTTATCTCCGTAGTAACACCTTCCTTGAGCATAAAATCGACAATGCTGTCTTTGTGCCTGACCATGAATTTGGTCACTCTTCCTTCGTAGCAGACTTTGCATCTGCAGTGAGTTCCTCAAAGGATTGAGGCTTCGGTTATGATAGAAGCCATTGGGCTGGTTCAATGGATTGGCATGGGGGTGAAGAAGATATGGACCATCACCTTCCATGTTGCTCAAAGGCCTTCTTGGTGGAATCCTTGGCTGGTCATTGTTTCTATTTTGTTCTACACCCAGTGAAGAAACCTGCTTCATGAATTGTCCTTGGTAATGATTTTGCCCATGATAGTAACATCCGGGCTGGCTCAAGGGACCGGTATGGGGCTGATATAGGTATGGATTTGGAGTTTCCTCATTAACCACACTGTTCACGTTACTCAAAGGTCTTCTGAGAGGACTCCTTGAACGACCATGGTTTCTTCTTTGGTCATAACCCAGTGAAGAAATAGGCTTCCCAAATTGTCCCTGGTTTTGATCTTGGCATATGCTGCTCGAAGACATGGTTCTTGAATGTAGCCTCTGGTTATTGATTTCTGATGGCTGATTTTCGAGGTTAGAGTTTTTGCCGTGGTTTTCCTGCAAGATTTTATGTTTCTCTCTAGGCTGGCTAGCTAACTTTTCAGCAGCAACAGATGTAGGTTTGAATGGCTCTGCGTTAGTTCCTTTCTGCTTCATGTTGTGTTGCATTGTCAATCCCCTGAAAAATGGATTTTTTTTTTCTGCTTAATAAGACTTCAGACAATTGTAACCATGATAGAGGTTTATGTAATACATATATAACAGTTTCAATTCACCTATTTGCCTTGAGTTTCTTTCTCATTTCTTTATCCTGTATGCGGACTTCTCTATTTGACCGAGCTAGTGAACCTCTAGCATGCTTTTCAGATAAAATTCTCTTCCTTTCTTGTTCATCTTCCCATCTCTGGCATCGATATTAAAGATTGAGAATGTAAGTTCGAATGAATAAAAGATGATTATATATCACAGGCCTTTAGTGCGGGACGAAGTGACGAACCTGCCTCATTGTCTGCAGACGATACAAATTTCTGCCCTTAATTAAGAGAGGGTATAGTGGATAGAGCGGCTTCTCCCCTCGGCTCCATAGCACCTCAATCTGATAACAGGTCAGTGAATACTACCAGTTAATGCCATACATAAGTTTGAATTGAACACAACTAAAGTTATTTGGTGTGCTATGAGTATCATTTTCTCCCAAGTGTAACTACCAGATCTTTGACTACAGAAGCATGCAATCCACTATCTAAATGTTTGTGAATACTGAATAGTCGGAGATATTACGCAATTGCAATAAGATTGCACTGGGACACAGTGCCTGTATTCTAGGTGTACCATGTACTAAACAAAACTTTCTTCTCAAAACTTTTGCAGGTTAATGGACACACAAGAGCAACCATATTTACTTCAATTCAAACAGACTATTATAGAGAAAAAGAGGGCTGGAACTAATCTCGCTTTGATAAGACAGTGACTGCTTACAGTAAATGTATGTTGCTGCTTCGCAGCACCATAGCTTTCTTTCACAATGCGTCCTGCTACAACCCTCTTTCCACATGCGGGACCACTAGCACTTCGAGATGCAATGTTGAACCTGCAAAACACAAGGTGGGTTAGATACAGACTAATGTTAAACTAATTAATCAACAATACAAGGTTGTTCAAGGCTATTGCATGAGTCAGTGCCTAAACATCTGCATTAGTATATACTGCCAATCTAAACATCATGTAGTCTACAGTCTCTGGCTAAGCCGTGAGGCCGAACCCAATATGAGAACTACAAAAGCAAGAACCAAAAATGGCACACTAGTACCAAAATATCATTATATAGTGACAGAACTCTGAGATCTAACCAAACGGGAAGAAAGACTCTGCAGTAAAAAACAAGTGGCAAGCTAACTTTTTGCTTATGTGGCTTTTTGGATATAGTTCCACAGGTAAAATATGGTTGGCGATACTCACATTTCATACACATTTTGCTCAAACATAACTACATCTCCTGTGCATGCATCACCTGCAAGGATATTCAATTGTTAGTCAGATAGGAAACAACCAAACGACTCCACACTGTTATTCTCTGCATAAAGTAACAACACCAAGCTCTAGCTTATGGTTGTTGCGACTTCAACTTGAAGTTACAAGCTTAAGGAGTCTCGAATAATGTATGGATGAGAAGCCCTCTTTCTCCAACAAGACTTCTACATGTTGATCACAAAGGTACAGGGATACAATACCAATATAGGAGGGGTATGCCATCATCCTGGGTTTTGATGAATGAGGTCGTGTCAATGGTTATTGTTATTACCCCTTTATAACACATAGTTACCAATAATGGAGTACGCAAAACCTAAAATTAGTGGAGTTGTTGCTTCCCCCATGCCTCCTACACACTCCCATTATGTCCCAAATATAAATTTACAAAAGCAATGAGAACAATAATATCCGTGGAAAATGTGTCCAGAATAACTCTGTTAACTAGAAAAGCTTATCAAGAATGCTTAGTGAAAAATTGCAAATGAAGAAGAAGAAGAAGAAAAGAATACAAAAGCAGCTAAGCGCTACATATCCCCAGAAACATGTCAGTGTCCAGCAATCCATCTGCTCGCTATCAAATAAATTATGTAGTTGATGTCCTTAAGTTACCTAACACTAAAGTTTCCACAAAATCCTGTCATTGAACCAAGAATACAGTTTTAGTTCATTGTCTCCACTTCTTTGAGGAGTATTTCACGCCTAAAAACGTACAATTCTCCCCTCTCCCACTGCTGACACAGTTGGTTATGTGATCATGAATGATATTTCAATTGAGCGAGCAAGCAGTACATAATGGAGTTAACTGCAAACACGAACATCCTGGAATATATATTCCAATGAGAAGAAATACCTTTGCAGTTGAATACAAAACTCGATGCCGGATACTTTTGCTCTCCACCGCATTTAAGTATGCTGAAGACAACCAGATATGAGATAAAGCGAGCACAACTTGAAACTACGCATTTTAGCAAAGCTGAAAGATTAATGTAAATCTTTACCAAAAACAAAAAAAGATTAATGTAAAGCATAATGATAGAATGATTACTCTAGATGTTCTTTAATCCGTCCAATAAGAACGTCTTTGTTCCCGGTCAATCTCAATCCATGTTTTCTCAAATAGACTTTGCACTGATCAACTTTCAGTTTCTCAACCTGCCCAACTGCCTCCAATCAAACACATTCCCATCAGAACACTTCCTCTCTCTCTCTCTCAAACTAGTCATTATATTGATAGAAGATTCAGAATTAAACAATAAACAACCTTGTATGATCTTTTCGACGGCCTCGTAACTCTTCTGATCCTCAGCATTAAGCTTGGGCACAACAACTTCTTCTTGGTTATCATCCTCTGTCTCGTTAGTACTACTACAGAAATACAATACCCATTTTCGATTTCAGGGGAATTTAATCGAACACATGGTGGGCGGACAAAAGAATCACACAAACGAATCAACCGATCATGAAAAGGGTTTCAAAGTACTAACCAGGAATGGGGCTTCTTTTTCTTGATTGAGAGCCTTGAAAAGCTCGAACGAGAAGATTCAAGAACGTCAAAGGTGGGGTCTTTTTGGGAGACATCGGAATCGTTCTCGGACTCATCTTCTTCAATTAGATGAAACTCGTCTGACGATTGATCTGAATCAGAAGTCATCGTAATCATTGGGTGATTCTCCGAATTGAATTTCTCTCAGTTGCTATTGCGTGGGTTCAAGTTGGAATCTTTTAGAGACGTAAAGTTCAATTAGGCTTCCATGGTTTTCTTGTTAGTTTTATAGTGCTCCTAATTTTTTCTACTCGTGACCGTTGGAAAGGAAAATTTGAAAATTGGAAGGATGGCAAATGGGTTTAGGTTAAAAGAAATCAGGTTCGACACAAAGACACTTTTTAGCTCTTCTAGTTTGGGAAAATACACTTTTACCCCCTCAGTGTGCCAAACTTCATAACACTGGCACCCCTAATTATGTCATTCCATACTAAGATGACCATTTTCTTCAAAACTATTTTCCAATACTACTGTCAGCGACAGCCTCGTCTGTACATCCCTCCATTGTTGAAGATGTTTGAAAAATCTTTGATCCTCCGATGAATTTGACATTGTAAAAAAAAAAAAAAAAAAACACACACTTTTGACCAAATTAGTTGTTTTTTAGGTTCATCAAAGGGGTTTAGATATGATGAATTGGGGAACTGAAACTTGGTTCGTCAATGTTGAATTTGTGAAAGTCATTGGTCAAGTTAATCGCCAGGTTCATTCGAATTTGACGAATGAGCTTGTGAAACTCATTTGTGAGGTTGGCTGACAATGACTTTCAAGAGCTCATTTTCATCTGTCAGGTATTTGACTTGATGATTGAGATAATGAATGAGTTTGAGTTTTATGTCATTACAGACATAATGAGGTAGAGGCCCAAGTTTTTCTATTCAGGAAATATTTACTAATATGTCCCTCCACTTAAGTCAGATATTCTTTTTTGCTTGATAGGAGAACTTCAATTAAACTAAAATAGGACTACAAAGAGGTTAAGTTCTAATATACGCCAAACAGAAAATCACTCAAAACAACTCTGTTAGCAATTGGTGCGCCCATGTGGGGTGCCCAATGCAATTACTACAATCTTATAGGGTTAGTTGTAATGTGGCACAAACCTCAATGGGGTTAGTAGCAAAGGCTCAAACCCTAGGGGTTTAATGTGAAAACCTAGGAGAAGATTGTTGGGTTTTGATGCAGGCGGAGCAGAATAACAAAATTAATCATCCTCAAATCCCACCAAGAATCACAGGCAAGCCATCATAACATGATAAGGGCATAAAAGATGTGTACCTTAGTTTGGGAGATCACACGAAGAATAGTTTCTTCGTCTCTATGAATATCAACACCTTGGATTCTTGATCGGATTCCTTCTCACCGCGATGTGCTAGTAAAGGAAGAAGGATGAACGGATCACGCAAAACGAGGCACCATGCCGGCGCCTATGGAGGCCGACGGCAAAGGGGGCGGACGGGCTAGAGGGCTTCGGCCTTCTTGCCTTGCCTTGTCTCTCTCTCTCTCTCTCTCTCTCTCTCTCTTTGTTATGTTCTCTCAATAATGACTCATATAGAGAATTAACAAGCTAGAGTTCTTTTATATAGTAATAACTCTTTATTAACTACATAAAGGCCCCAATATTAATCATGACCTTACATGGATTAGCCCACTTGCAAATTAGTCCTACTAAGTTTGTTTGTAGTTACGTTATGATCCTTTTATTAATTAGTCCAACTAATTAATATCTATATCCAATTTAATCCATCCGGTGTGTGACCCCATAAGTTTTCACTTAGCTGGTAGTAACTATTTACTAACATGGAGCGGTGTCTAGCAACACATCCATGCCACCCAACTAATAGAAATAAGTCAGTGATCCCGACAAACCTTGTGCCCAATGTTCATGTATTATGTTATCCCTTTTTCTCCATATCCGGATTGGACACGAGACATAATGGTCACACTCGAATATCCAATCCATAGTTTCTCGATCCTGGGAATATGCTTATGCGAACAGATAACATCAATATCTCCATACTGATTTATCTGAGTTTGGCCAGACATTCAATAAGCACCATCCCTCGAGTGGCCCATGGATATTTACTCCCATTATGTGGGAGGGACAAATCCTCTCTACGTCACTACGATCTCTAAGCTTACTTCCCATCATGCTCGATAGCTATCTTTATAGTTACCCGGTCAAGGCGCAACGTTTGATAATATCAAAGCATTATATTCCACAACTAGAGTATCTAGTGACTTCAAGTATAAGGATTAAATTATCATTAGCACCACGAGAAGCGATTGTGACTTTGACATAATCTAATGCATCCTTTTCGTTATGGGTCAATCCAATATGCCATTACTCCTAATGCATACACATGTGTTAGACTTGATATCTCTACATCAATCTACACACATACTAGTCTATAGTTGATCGTCCTATTAATCAATATAATGGACCAGGGATATTTAAGATAAGCAACACATTGTAGTTAAGGACGTCATTATATTAAATATCACAATAAATAATAAATGAATGTTCTAGCCAAAACATTTTTCATACTAAATATAGATTGCCTCTAGGGCACCTATTCCAACAGTCCCCCTCTTTCGCTAGAGCCATTCTGGCGTATCTCGTATGCCTATAGGTCTAGTGTGCCCTTCATGCTTTCGCTGCGCAAGTGGCTTTGCGAGTGGATCTGAAAGATTGTCATCCGTTAGAATCTTACACATCTTCACATCTCCTTTGTCGATCATATCACAAATAAAATGGAATATCCTAAGTACATGCTTTGGTTTCTGGTGTGATCTTGGTTCCTTGGCTTGTGCGATCGCTCCAGAGTTGTCACAGTACAACGTCATGGGATCCACGATGCTAGGTACCACACCGAGTTCAGTGATAAACTTCTTTATCCAAACTGCCTCTTTTTGCTGATTCCGCAGCAACAATGTGTAGGGTTTTGATTCATGGATGCGCAACGGAAACAATAATTAACCATGCAAAACCCTCCAAGGATCACAAGTCACGAGACATAACGATGTTAAGGGAAGAAATCAATAACACACCTTAGGTTTCTCCTTTGATGACTTCAAACGCGAATTGTGTCACGTTCTCTATAGTTGATCCACGCCTAGAGTTGATTTCTAGATCTCCCACCCCTTGGTGCTAGCCTAGAAAGAGAAAGAGGAAGAAGAATCACGCAAACAAGGAGGTGTTCGGCCTCCTTGTGGCCGACGGGACGGGCGGCGGCAAAGGGAGGGGCGGTCGGCTCCTTCCTTGCTTGTTTCTCTCTCCTTTTGTTCTCTCCCACTCTAGTTATGATCAATTATGAGCATAAGTTGTCGGAAGGAAGGAAGGAAGGTCCTTTATATAGTCCAACAACTCCTTTCCAACTACCTAACGGACTTATTCTAGTCCTACTAGAATTCAATTTAGTCCCTTCCTTGCAAATTAGTCCCTACTAAGTTTGCAAGGTTTTGCAAAGTGATCCTTCTAATTAATTAATCCAATTAATTAATTCCCAAATCTAGTTCAACTCTATATAGCGTGTGACCCCATAGGTTCTATCTAGTTGGTAGCAACTATTTGCTAATATGGAGCGGTTTCTAGCAAAACATCCATTCTAGCCAACTAATAGAATAGTCATCTTAACAACCTTTGTACAAGTAATTGTCTCATCCCTTTGTCTCTATATCCGGATTGGACACGAGAAATACAAGTCACACTCGTATATCCAATCCACAGTTTTCTCGATCCATGGGAATAGCCTTATTCGTGCAAATAACATCAATATTCCATATTGATTTATTTGAGTCTGGCCAGACATTCTATAAGCACTATCCCTCGAGTGGCCTAGGATATTTGCTCCCATTATGTGGGAGGGAAAAATTCTATCTACGTCCACTACGATCTCTAAGCTTGCTTCTTATTGTATCCAGTACACGCCTTTATAGCTACCCAGTTACGGTGTAGCGTTTAACACTACCAAAATCACAATAATCCACAACTAGAATATCTAGTGACTTCAAGTCTAAGGATGACAATACCATTGCACCGCGAGAAGCGCTTGTGACTCAACATAACGTGTATGTAGCCTTCTCGGAGATGGGTCAATCCAGTGCGTCATTACCCCTAATGCACACCTATGTGTTGGATCATGATATCTCCATATCAATCCAACCCCATACTAGTCTATAGATGATTGTCCCATTAATCATTATACTTGACTACGGATATTTAAGATAAACAACACAATTGTAAATCTAAGGACTTCATTATATTAAATATCCAATAAATAATAAATGAATTTCTAGCCACAAATAAATTCATACTAAACTAGATTGCCTCTAGGGCATCTATTCCAACAGTCTCCCACTTGCACTAGAGCCAATCTGGCGCATCTCGTATGCCCATACTCCTAGTGTGCCCTTCATGCTTCCATGCGTGAGCGGCTTTGTAAGCGGGTCTGACAGATTCTCATCTGTAGGAATCTTGCATATCCGAACGTTTCCTCTATCGATAATATCTCGAATCAGATGAAACTTCCTGAGCACGTGCTTGGATTTCTGGTGTGATCTGGGTTCTTTTGATTGCGCGATCGCCCCAGTGTTTTCACAGTACAACTCAACTTGATCCGCAATGCTAGGAACCACACCAAGTTCAGAAACAAACTTTCTGATCCAAACAGCTTCCTTTGCTGCGCCATTTGTAGCAATGTACTCAGCCTCTGTTGTAGAATCAGCCGCCGTCTCTTGCTTGGAACTCTTCCAGCTCACCGCTGCTCCATTCAGGCAAAACACATATCCCGATTGTGATCTAAAGTCATCTCTGTCGGTTTGGAAGCTTGCATCAGTGTAACCCCCTACACGCTACTCTTTCTCACCGCCAAATATCAAGAAGGAATCCTTAGCTCTTCTCAAGTACTTTAGGATGTTCTTGACTGCAATCCAGTGACTCTCACCTGGATTGTATTGGTATCTGCTTGTCATACTCAAGGCATATGACACATCTGGTCTAGTACATAACATGGCGTACATGATAGATCCTATGGCCGAGGCATAGGGAATTCTACTCATGCGTTCCTTCTCAATCTCATTGGAAGGACAACCACTCTTCGAAAGAGTGATTCCATGTGACATGGGCAAGAATCCCTTCTTGGAATCTTGCATGTTGAACCGTTTCAACACCTTGTCAATATATGTACTCTGACTTAGGCCTAGCAGCCTCTTAGGTCTATCTCTATAGATCTTTATACCGAGTATATAGGCTGCTTCCCCTAAGTCCTTCATTGAGAAACACTTCCCTAGCCAATCTTTAACAGATTGCAGCATGGGAACGTTGTTTCCAATGAGCAGTATGTCATCCACATACAAGACCAGAAAAGCTACAGAGCTCCCACTAAACTTCTTGTAGACACAAGACTCATCTTCGTTCCTGATGAAGCCAAACTCTTTGACTACTTCATCAAAACGTCGATTCCAACTCCTAGAAGCTTGCTTCAATCTATAAATGGATCGTTGCAGCTTACATACTTTGTTGGCTTGCTTTGGATCCTCAAAACTCTCCGGCTGTATCATATACACGTCCTCGAGGGTATTCCCATAAAGGAATGCTGTTTTGACATCCATCTGCCAAATCTCATAGTCATGGTATGCTGCAATCGCAAGTAGGATTCAGATGGATTTGGTCATAGCGACTGGTGAAAATGTTTCATCATAGTCAATACCATGAATCTGTCTGAATCCTTTAGCCACCAATCGACCCTTATAGGTAATCACATTACCATCCATGTCGATCTTCTTCTTGAAGACCCACTTGCACCCTATGGGCCGCGCCCCTTCGGGTGGTTCCACCAAAGTCCATGCTTTGTTGGTATACATGGATTCCATCTCGGATCTCATGGCTTCTAGCCACTTATGAGAGTCTGGGCCCTTCATGGCCTCTTAATAGTTAGTAGGCTCATCATCTATGAGCATCGTGTCACCGGAATCTATCACGAGAAGTCCATACCTCTCGGGTTCCTTGTGCACTCTACTAGATCTACGAAGCTCTTGTGTTACCTGAACAGGTTGCTCCACAACTGTTTGTGGTTCCTGTTCATGTTCCATAATCGGTTAAGTGATTTGTGGTGCTTGAACCTCTTCAAGTTCTACAGTCCTCCCACTTGATTCTTTAGAGACAAACTCTCTTTCTAGAAACACGCCGGTCCGAGCAACAAACACTTTGTTCTCGGCTGGATTGTAGAAGTAGTAGCCCTTAGTTTCCTTAGGGTACCCCACAAATTTACACTCATCCGATTTCGGCCCTAGCTTGTCTGATTGTAAACGTTTTACATAAACATCGCAGCCCCAAATCCTCATGAACGACAGTGTGGGACGCCTCCCACTCCACATCTCATATGGTGTCTTCATGACTGATTTAGATGGAACACGGTTAATGGTGAAAGCTGCACTTAATAGAGCGTGGCCCCAAAATGATAATGGAAGATCAGTCTGACACATCATAGATCGAACCATATCCAGTAGGGTTCGATTCCTCCTCTCAGACACGCCATTTCATTGTGGCGTTCCGGGTGGAGTGAGTTGGGACACGATCCCACACTCTCTAAGATAGTCGTCAAACTCTTGGCTCAAGTATTCTCCTCCACGATCCGATCGTAGAGCCTTGATACTTTTGCCAAGTTGCTTCTCTACTTCATTCTTGAATTCTTTGAACACTTCAAAGGATTCGGATTTTTCCCTCATAAGGTATACAAATCCATATCTACTGTAGTCATCAGTAAATGTATTGAAGTAGACATAACCACCCCTGGCAGGCGTGGAAAATGGCCCACACACATCAGTATGTATGAGTGCCAATTGCTCACTAGTCTTCTCACCTTTCTTATTGAAAGGGGACTTTGTCATTTTTCCCAATAAACAAGCCTCACATGTCTCATATGATTCAAAATCAAATGAGTCTAGTAATCCATCCTTATGGAGTCTAGATACACGGATCTCGTTTATGTGGCCTAAACGACAGTGCCATAAATAAGCAGGATTTAAATCAATTATTTTAATCCGCTTGGTATTAATGTTGTAGACATGATTGCTTAGATCAAGGACATACAGTCCATTAAATAATTGCGCACTAAAATAGTGAATATTATTCAAATAAAAGGAACAACAATTGTTCTTTATTGAAATAATTAAACCATCCTTGTCCAAACAAGAAATAGAAATAATGTTTCTGCTCATACCAGGCACAAAATGGCAATTATTTAATTCTAAAACTAATCCTGAAGGCAGAGATAGCTCGCACACACCTATGGCCAACGCATCAACTTTTGCTCCATTCCCAACGCGCAGATCTAACTCCCCTTTAGCCAATATTTTACTTCTATTTAGATCCTGCACATTTCGACAAATGTGAGTTCCGCATCCAGTATCTAATACCCATGATGTAGAGACAGTTAATTTGACATCTACAACAAAAATACCTGGTGGTTGTGGAATCACTATTCCAAGCCTCTTGTCCTCCAGATATTTTGGGCAGTTCCTCCTCCAGTGTCCAGGCTGACTGCAGTAGTGACACTCACCTTTAGTCATACCTTTGGAAATGCCACCAACAGGCTTTAGGGCAGGTTCCTTAGACTTGGCAACTGACTTGCCTTTGCCCTTGGAGGACGAGCAAACCTTTTTCCCTTTCCTTTCTGTACCATCATAATGGCCTTGCCCTTACCCTTGTTGATGCTCTGTTCAGCTGTCCTCAACATATTGAGTAAATCTGGCAGTGGTTTCACGATCTCGTTCATGTTATAGTTCATGATGAACTGTCCATAACTCTCGGGTAACGATTGCAACACGAGATCGGTTGCCAACTCTTGGCCGACCGGGAACCCCAGTCGGGCGAGATTCTCCAAGTACCCGATCATACGGAGTACATCGGGTCCCACCGGGTTCCCTTCTGCCAGATGACACTTGAACAGTGCCTTAGAGACCTCATACCTCTCTACCCTTGCCTGCTCTTGGAAGAGCTGCTTCAGATGCTCGATCATATCGACAGCATTCATGTTTTCGTGTTGCTTCTGAAGCTCAGAAGTTATGGTGCATAGCATAAGGCAGGCCGCATCATTAGCGTCATCAACACGCTTTTGATACGCCTTTAGGGCAGCAGGTGTTTGGTTCTCTGGACCTTCTGGAACATACTCCTCTATTGCGTACAATTTCTTCTCTTGCTTGAGAACAATTCTCAAGTTTCTGTACCAATCAAGAAAGTTGGTTCCAGAGAACTTGTCCTTCTCAAGGACAGATCGTAGGGAATTTTGTGAACTCGATAAGTTTTTTTCCATTTGAAATTTTACAAAAGGAAAATACGCAAGTTTTAGTTTTTGTGAATTTTGGACTATATTCAATAATGGCTAGTTTATCAAATATAGCTCCCACTATTTTTCTACGGATTAATAACCCTCAAGATATTAATGCGGAAAATATCCTTATATTTTCTAGTGGGCCAAGATCCATGTTTCATCTCCTTATGAGCTTACTTTGGCAAGTCACCCATAATTTGACTACTTTAGGTAGGAACAATTCCAATTGCATCCCTTATGCAACTCTTGGTTCAATTGGGCAAATAACTCCTTATTTGTCCATCCTTATGGATAATCCCAATTGGTTGCCTCTAAGTTTCTTAATCATATTAATTGCCTAGTTGCGTTCAACCTCTTATTTAAACAGTTGCACATTACTAGCTTGTGCCATCGCATTCCATCATTATGAACCAAGTCGCCATGCTTTGGCACGCACGAACTTGATAAATAATGATGATCATGAGTGTTTAAATAACGAGAAGGCAAGAACACAATATTTGAATTTTGAGGGATTTTAAATTCAAATTTTAATTGTTTTGTTGATCAATATCAACTAATCTATCTATTTGAGTTTGGGCACAACTCCAAATAATAGATCCGGGTTGTCTAATTATCTTATTATCCTAATTGCATGCATCATCCATACACCAACCACAAAATAATAAGACAATAAAGTAAACAACCACAAAACAAAAATTAAACGTGATGTGGATATGGCCTTTTCTAGACTAAGATAATTCCAAGCCAATGGAATTATCTATGAACCCTAAAAGCAAACACATCTCCATGCGTCTTGATCTTTTGGTCCATCCTTCATAGTCATGTGGAATGCTCCATGCTCCATGCTCCATCTTTTGTGGCTCCTTTTGGCTTTGGGCTCATTTTATTCAATCTTGGCTAACAATCTACTTTATCTAGCACTAGCTAACTCTTATACTAAATAAAATAAATCTCACAAGTTGAGAAAAAAATGGCACGCAGGCCATAAAATCCTAATTAATTATTACAATTAATTGATCAGCTCGCAGGCCGTAAACCAAACCACAAAATTAAACATCCACATCAAACCACATCCTAAGGCCATATCCAATCACCATGCAAATTGCACATAAACAGTTAAAATCCAATTTTAACGCGCTTGGCCAATTTTTAATTGATTTTAGGATTTCTAGGGTTAAAACGGTCCATGGGCCCAACAATAAAATTGCCCGGGCCCAAAAAGGTGAACCGCAAGGCCCTAGGGCCGGCCCGGCCCCTTGCCCACGCGGCTAGGCCGCGGTCTAGGGTCGCCCGGCCCCTAGGGCGGCCAAGACTTGGGCGGCAAGCAAGAGGGGCGGTCCCCTTAGGGGGCCGAACCTCTGTAGGGAGTTGTTTCCAAAACAACTCCCTTGCTTGGTGCCCAAGTTTGGTTGTTTCCTTGTTTTGGAAGAACTCCTTCTTCCCCAAGGATGCCCAAACCCTAGATCTAAGATCCTAAAATTTCTCAAACTCACTAATTCATGCATCCAATGCAAAAATTAGATCTTGTTATGATAGATTATTGACAAATTGCATCCCATGCTTGATTTATCTTGTTTTACGCGATAAACAATCAATTTAAGGTGTGAAACAACTAAAACGTAACACATAAACCACGTTTATGCTCTACGAACTGTGGCTCTGATACCACTGTAGGGTTTTGATTCATGGATGCGCAACGGAAACAATAATTAACCATGCAAAACCCTCAAAGGATCACAAGTCAAGAGACATAACGATGGTAAGGGAAGAAATCAATAACACACCTTAGGGTTCTCCTTTGATGACTTCAAACGCGAATTGTGTCACGTTCTCTATAGTTGATCCACGCCTATAGTTGATTTCTAGATCTCCCATTCCTTGGTGCTAGCCCGGAAAGAGGAAGAGGAAGAAGAATCACGCAAAACGAGACAAACAAGGAGGTGTTCGGCCTCCTCGTGGCCGACGGGACGGGCGGCGGCAAAGGGAGGGGCGGTCGGCTCCTTCCTTGCTTGTTGCTCTCTCATTTTGTTCTCTCCCACTCTAGTTATGATCAATTATGAGCATAAGTTGTGGGAAGGAAGGTCCTTTATATAGTCCAACAACTCTTTGCCAACTACCTAAAGGACTTATTCTAGTCCTACTAGAATTCAATTTAATCCCTTCCTTGCAAATTAGTCCCTACTAAGTTTGCAAGGTTTTGCAAAGTGATCCTTTTAATTAATTAATCCAATTAATTAATTCTCAAATCTAGTTCAACTCTATATAGCGTGCGACCCCATAGGTTCTATCTAGTTGGTAGCAACTATTTGCTAATATGGAGCGGTTTCTAGCAAAACATCCATTCTAGCCAACTAATAGAATAGTCATCTTGACAAACTTTGTACAAGTAACTGTCTCATCCCTTTGCCTCTATATCCGGATTGGACACGGGACATACAAGTCACACTCGTATATCCAATCCACAGTTTCTCGATCCACGGAATAGCCTTATTCGTGCAAATAACATCAATATCCCATATTGATTTATTTGAGTTTGGCCAGACATTCTATAAGCACTATCCCTCGAGTGGCCAAGGATATTTTCTCCCGTTATGTGGGAGGGACAAATTCTATCTACGTCCACTACGATCTCTAAGCTTGCTTCTTATTGTATCCAGTACATGCCTTTATAGCTACCCAGTTACGGTGTAGCGTTTAACACTACCAAAATCACAATAATCTACAACTTGAATATCTAGTGACTTCAAGTCTAAGGATGACAATACCATTGCACCGCGAGAAGCGCTTGTGACTCAACATAACGTGTATGTAGCCTTCTCGGAGATGGGTCAATCCAGTGCGTCATTACCCCTAATGCACACCTATGTGTTGGATCATGATATCTCCATATCAATCTAACCCCATACTAGTCTATAGATGATTGTCCCATTAATCATTATACTTGACTAGGGATATTTAAGATAAACAACACAATTGTAAATCTAAGGAATTCATTATATTAAATATCCAATAAATAATAAATGAATTTCTAGCCACAAATAAATTCATACTAAACTAGATTGCCTCTAGGGCATCTATTCCAACACAATGTACTCAACTTCAGTTGTAGAATCAGCAACCGTCTCTTTCATGGAACTCTTCAAGCTCACAACTCCTCCATTTAGGCAGGATAAATATCCCGACTGGGATCTGTAGTCATCCTTTTCGGTTTGGAAGCTCGCATCAGTGTAACTGTTTACATTGAGCTCTTCCTCACCTCCAAATATCAAGAACGCATCTTTAGTTCTTCTCAAGTACTTAAGGATGGTCTTGACAGCAATCCAGTGGCTCTCACCTGGATTAGACTGATATTTTCTTACCATAGTCAATGCGTATGATACGTCTGGTCTAGCACACAACATGGCGTAAATGATGGATCCTATGGCCGAAACATAGGGCATCCTACTCATGCGGTCCTTCTCAATCTCATTGGAAGAACAGTCAGTCTTAGAGAGAGTGACTCCATGCGAAATGGGGAAGAATCATTTCTTGGAATCTTGCATGTTGAACCTTTTCATTACCTTGTCTATATATGTACTTTGACTTAGGCCGAGCAAATTTCTAGATATACCCTATAGATCTTGATACCAAGTATATAAGCTGCATCACCTAAGTCCTTCATTGCGAAACACTTTCCTAGCGAATCTTTAACATATTGCAAAGTAGGAATGTCATTTCCAGTGAGTAGTATGTCATCCACATACAAGACCAGAAACACAACAGATCTCCCACTAACCTTCTTGTGAACACAGGGTTCGTATTCGTTCTTGATGAAGTCAAACTCTTTGACCGCATCATCAAAATGTCGATTCCAACTCCTAGAAGCTTGCTTTAATCCATAAATGGTTCGTTGCAGTTTACATAATTTATTAGCATTCTCTGGATCCTCAAAACCCTCCGGTTGTGTCATATACACATTCTCGAGAAGGTTCCCATAAAGGAACGCTGTTTTGACATCCATTTGTAAAATCTCATAGTCATAGTAAGCTGCAATAGCAAGTAGGATTCGAATGGATTTTGTCATGGCGACTGGTAAAAAGGTCTCATCTTAGTGAATACCATGAATCTGTCCATAACCTTTAGCCACCAATTGCTCCTTGTAGGAAACTACCTTCCCATCCATGTCAGTCTTCTTCTTGAAGACCCACTTGCATCCTATGGGTCGAGATCCTTCAGGTTGTTCCACCAAAGTCCATACTTTGTTGGTACACATGAATTCCATTTCGGATCTCATGGATTCTAGCCACTTCTTGGAGTCTGGGCCTTTCATGGCCTCCCCATAGGTTGCAGGCTCATCATCCATGAGAGGTATGTCATCTGGCTCAGTCACGAGAAGTCCGTATCTCTCTGGCTCATGACGTACCCTTCCTGATCTACAGAGTTCATGTGTTACCTGAATAGGTTCATCCACAACAATTTGCGGTTCCTGTTCATGCTACATCATTGGTTCAGTGGTTTGTGGTTCTTGAATTTCTTCAAGTTCTACAGTCCTCTCACTTGCTTCTTTATAGACAAACTCTCTTTACAGAAACACGCCGGACCGAGCTACAAGCACTTTGTACTCGGTTGGATTGTAGAAATAATATACTTTCATTTCCCTAGGATATCCCACAAATTTACACTTATCCTCTTTGGGTTCGAGATTGTTTGTTTGTAAACGCTTTACATAGACATCGTAACCCCAAATCTTCATCAATGACACTATGGGACGCTTCCCAGTCCATATCTCATATGGTGTCTTCATGACTAATTTGGATGGAACACGGGTAATGGTGAAAGCTGCAGTCAATAGATCATGTCCCCAAAATAATATTGGAAGATCCGTTTGACACATCATAGATTGCACCATATCTAATAGTGTGTGATTCCTCCTCTCGGACACGCCATTCCACTGTGGCGTTCCGGGTGGAGTGAGTTGGGATACTATCCCGCACTCTCTAAGATATTCTTCAAACTCTTGGCTCAAGTATTCTCCTCCACGGTCCGATCGCAATACCTTAATACCTTTACCAAGTTGCTTGAACACTTGTACTTTACTGAAATATAAAAACGCTTCTACTTCTTTTCAAATCATGCACATTTCGACAAATGTGAGAACCACATCCAGTATCCAATACCCAAGATGAACAAATAGATAGATTGACGTCTATAACAAAAATACCTGGTGGTGGTGGAATCACTATTCCAAGATTTTTATCCTCCAGATACTTGGGGCAATTCCTCCTCCAGTGACCCGGCTGGATACAGTAGTGACAATCACCTTTGGCCACGCCCCCATAGGCTTTAGGGCTTCCTTGGATTTTACAACTTTCTTGCGCTTTCCTTTAGAAGTAGAGGTAACTCCCTTGCCCTTCCTTTTATTGACCATCAGTATGGCCTTGCCTTTGCCTTTATTGATGCTCTGATCAGTTGTCCTTAGCATGTTGAGCAAGTGAGGCAGAGCTTTACTGATCTCATTCATGTTATAGTTCATGATGATTTGTTATAACTGTCATGCAACGATTGCAAGACTAGATCAGTTGCCAACTCATGGCCGAGTGGGAACCCCAGCCTCGTGAGATTCTCTATATACCCGATCATTCGGAGTACATGAGGCCCAACTGGGTTCCCTTTTGCGAGATTGCTCTTGAACAGTGGTTTGGACACTTCATACCGCTCATGCCTCGCCTGTTATTGAAACAACAGTCTCAAGTATTCGATCATATCGTAGGCTTCCATGTTCTCGTGTTGCTTCTGAAGCTCAGAGGTCATGGTGCAAAGCATGAGACAACTCAAATCATTAGAATCATCCACATGTTTCTGATGTGCTCTCACGACAGCCAGAACAGACTCATCCTGGGGTGGTTCTGGTATAGGATTGTCTAAGACGTACATATTATTTTCTTGCTAAAGGACAATCCTTAAGATTTTGTGCCAGTCAAGGAAATTTGTTCCAGATAGTTTATTCTTCTCAATGACAGATCGCATGGATGAAGTTGATTCGTGATGGTTTGCCATTGGAATTCTACAAAAACGATAAATGTGCAATTTTAGTATTTTGAACAGTTTAACTATATTCAACAACGACTAGATCATTAAATATAGCTCCCATTATTTTTCTCGGATTAATAGCCCTCACAATTAATGCGAAAAATATCATATATATTTTCTAGTGAGTCCAAGATCCATATTTCACTTCTTCTTGAGCTTGCTTTGGCAAGTCACCCAAGAATTGATTATTTAGGTAGGAACCCTTCAATTGAATCCCATGCAACTCATGGTCCAATTAGGTGAATAATTTCTTATTCTTTATCCTTTAGATAACACCCAATTTTCATGCCTCTAGGCTCATCAATCCAATTGACTTTGCCCAGTTGTGTCCAACCTCATGCTTCAACAATCACACATTACTTGCTTTTGTTGTCCCCAACACACCAAGGTGAATTAAAACGCCTTGCTTTGGCAAGCCCGAATTTAATAGACCTTGATCATGAAGGGTGTTTAGGCAAGAGAAGGCAAAACGCAATATTTCTATTGAGGGATTTAATAGTCATTAACTAATTGTTTGGTTGATCCCATCAACATAATCTACTTATTTGGATTGGGCGATCCACAATAAAAGATCAAACTTGTTTATTATTATCGTGTTAACGTTTTGCTTGTATCACCCATACACACAAAAATAAATAATAAGACATAAATAGTAAACATAGACAAAAGAAAAATTAATGTGGCATGGATATGGCCCCTAGACTAAGATATTACCAAGCCAATGATAATATCTATATGCCCTAAAGTGACAAGCTCATTTGCATGTGTTCCACCATAGTCGCGCACCTAGGATGGGAGTCCTCATCATCTTTGTGGCCTTTTGGTCCTCCGGTCTTCTTTTCTATGCTCTTGGTTATTATCTAATAATCTTATTCTAGCCTAGCATCTAGAATAAATAAATAAATAAAACCTCCCATGTTGAGAAGATGATCAGCTCGCAGGCCATAAAATTAACTAACTATTACATTAATTTAATCAGCTCGCAGGTCGTAAATTAAACCACAAAAATAAACATTCACAACCTAGGCCATATCCATCCACCATGCAACAAAGCACATAATACAGATAAAACAAATTTTTAACGCGCTCGTTCAATTTTTAGTTTTAAATTAGGCAACTAGGGCCAAAATAGTCCAAGGAGTCCACCATCCACCATTGCCGAACCACCAACCGATCAAGGCAAGGCCTTGGGACGGTCGGCCGAGCCTCACGCGCGGCTAGGCAGCACGCTAGTCCGGCCCAACCCCTTGGTCGAGCCCTAGCTTGGGCCGCAAGGAAAGGGGGCGGTCCCAATAGGGGCGTTCCTTCTTTATGGAATTATTTCCAAAACAATTCCGTGCCTTGTTGCTCAAGCTTAGTTGTTTCCAAGTTTGAAAAACCCCGTTTCCAAGCTTGTGCCCAAACCCTAGTTCCTAGATCCAAAATTATTCACATCCTATGTGATCAAACTCACCAATCTTCACATCCAATGTTAAATTAGGTCTTGTTTGTCTTGAATCAAATTCAATTTGCATCTAATATGCCAATTAATTTCAGTTTTTGCGTAATATAAATAATACGGTGTATAAACTGAAATCGCAACACATAAAATCATGTTATGCGCTACGACATGTGGCTCTTATACCACTGTTGGGTTTTGATACAGGTTACGTAGTGGAATAACAAAATTAAACCTGCTCAAATCCCACTAAGGATCATAGGCAAGCCATCATGACATGATAAGGGCATGAAAGATGTGTACCTTAGTTTGGGAGATCACACGAAGAATAGTGTCTTCGTCTCTATGAATATCCACACCTTGGATTCCTGATTGGATTCCTTCTCACCGTGATGTGCTAGCAACGGAAGAAGGAGGAACAGATCACGCAAAACGAGGCACCACGCCGGCGCCTATGGAGGCCGACGGCAAAGGGGGCAGACGAGCTAGAGGGCTTTGGCCTTCTTGCCTTGTCTCTCTCTCTCTCTCTCTTGCTTTGTTATGTTCTCTCAATAATGACTTGTATAGAGAATTAACAGGCTAAAGTTCCTTTATATAGTAATAACTCTTTATTAACTACATAAAGACCCCAATACGAATCATGTCCTTACATGGATTAGCCCACTTGCAAATTAGTCCTACTAAGTATGCTTGTGGTTGCGTTATGATTCTTTTATTAATTAGTCCAACTAATTAATATCTATATCCAATTTAATGCATCCGGTGTATGATCCCATAGGCTTCCACTTAGTTGGTAGCAAGGTTTTCAAACGCGCGGGTTGACCCGCGGGTTTAACGAGTTTACGAGTCTACATGGGCAATCGGGTTGACCCGCTCAAAAACCCGGCGGTTGACAAACCCGCAGCAAACCCGTGCAAACCCGTCAAACCCGTAGACCCGCGAGTTGACCCGCGTGTTTACCGAGTCAATTCACTGTAAAAATATTGTAGCTTTATTATGTTTTGGTCTTTTAGTGCACGAAAAAATTGGGTATATAGTCACCCACCTTCAAATATTTGTGAACCATTGAAATTATCACAAAATTATAAGATAAACTCTAACGACCTATATCCAATCAACCACACCGATGATTGTATAAATATCAAAAGGGACCACACATATTAAGATTAAATGTGAGTTTCTTTTTCATGTTTTGAGAGACTTATTTAAGAGACCGTATATAGAATTCCGCTTAGTAAAATTTAGTTACGCCCTTACTTCAAATAAGCATCTTGATGCAAGGTAGAAATATAAATGAATGAATAAATAAACAAGTAAATAATTTGGGCTTAATTCTAGAACTTTTAAATTCCAAGCTTGTAGAATTGAAATAATTCTACATACATAAAGAAAAATGTATCGTTAATCATAAAGATTCAGAAAATTCAACTTTTCATTGGTGAAAAGTCATGTGTACATAAAAAATTAAAGTTTTGAAGTAAAACGTGACCCGGGCGAGTCTCGGGTCACGGGTCACGGGTCGAGTCTACCCACCCTCTACGGGTTTATGCTGACCCACGGGTTTGAAAACCTTGGTTGGTAGTAACTATTTACTAACATGGAGCGGTGTCTAGAAACACATCCATGCCACCCAACTAATATAAATAAGTCAGTAATCCCGACAAACCTTGTGCTCAATGTTCATGTATTGTGTTATCCCTTTGTCTCCATATCCGGATTGGACACGAGACATAATAGTCACACTCGTATATCCAATCTATGGTTTCTCGATCCTGAGAATATGCATATGCAAATAGATAACATCAATATCTCCATATAAATTTAAATGAGTCTGGCCCGACATTCAATAAGCACCATCCCTCGAGTGGCCCATGGATATTTACTCCCATTATGTGGGAGGGACAAATCCTCTACACGTCACTACGATCTCTAAGCTTGCTTCCCATCATGCCCGATAACTATCTTTATAGTTACCCGGTTAAGGCGCAACGTTTGATAATATCAAAGCATGATATTCCACAACTAGAGTATCTAGTGACTTCAAGTCTAAGAATTACAATATCATTAGCACTACGAGAAGCGATTGAGACTTTGACATAATCTAATGCATCCTTCTCGTTGTGGTTCATTCCAGTATGCCATTACTCCTGATGCATACCCATGTGTTAGACTTGATATCTCCATATCAATCTACACACATACTAGTCTATAGTTGATCATCCTATTAATCAATATAATGGATTGGTGATATTTAAGATAAAGAACACATTGTATCTAAGGACTTCATTATATTAAATATCACAATAAATAATAAATGAATGTTCTAGCCAAAATATTGTTCATACTAAATATATATTGTCTCTAGAGAACCTATTCCAACAAAGATTTGCCTATATAAAGATGCAGCCTCCTACATATTTTAATGCATGTTATGGTGTAGAGACACTCTGTCCACGTTCATTCTCAAGTTGTAGAGAACCCTAGTCTCTCTCCAACTACATCCAAGAAGGTGATACATGGGGTGATTCAAGGTGTTCTTCCTCGTGATTTGCACTAGACCGATGGGATCAAGATCAAGGTGAAGGGACGTGAAAGCAAGCAACAACAAGATCACAATTCGCTGCGCTAGGAGTTTAGGAAGAAAAGGTACACATGAATCTTCCACTTTAATTCACGTTGTAGATCTATATGTGTTAGATCACCTTCTCCCTTTATTGGTATTAGAGCACTAGGCTTGTTTTTCGCGCCTCATACTTTTAACCCGAAACTGTTACACAGTAGAATTTTTCAAATTTCATAATCTGTAGTCAATACCTATATGGTTGGATAGGATTTTTCACGAAAATTCCCGAAACATAAGATTTGTATTTTTTGGATGAACGGTGAAAAAGTTATGCCCTATTTAAGTTTCGGAACTGTATTTATCTGGACTACTTAGATCTGATTATTAAAACGTGTTTTAGAAAAGTTAATAAAACTGGATTTTGAACACATAATCGGGATCAGGACGAAGAGACGATTCCAATTATAACTTTCATCAGAAACGGAACGTGAGAAGGCGGCGCGTGGGCCACACTCTCCACCGCCGACGTCACCACAGGCCGGACGCGCCAAAAGGGTTGGCGGCGGCTGCTGACGTGGCTAGGGCTGACATGGCATGATGACGTGGTGGTGCCCCGTCAGCAAGAGGCTGACGCGGCAAGCCACGAGTCGGCTGATGTGGCAGGGTGACGTGGCAACTGACGTCATACGTGACATGCCATGTGGCGTGCTGGCGTGGCACATGGTCGACGACAGCGCGTGGCGGAGGCGAATGCGCCCACGGGCGGCGGCACGTGCGGCCTCCTCCGGTCGTCATTTTTCATCCGGTTATTCCAAGTTACTCTAAATTAAATTTCATATTTTTTTGGATATTATTCCATAATTTTTGAAGTGAAAGAAAAATTTAATAATTTCCAGATTAATTAATTAGTGTTTAGCACACTTCCCGAGGCAGTTTGACGACCTTAAACACTCTCTTTTGAGTCCAAATTTTTTCTGGAGACATAAGTAATTATTACCTACTGTCTAACATAGGTGGTGAGACCCTAGGTGGTCTGGAGAAATTTTGATCATTAATGGTGATTAGATTATTGCTTATTAATTTCCAGTTATTAGAGTTTAATTATAGAAATTTCCAGAAAATTTCAGTATGTGTATTTTATTATTATACATGCTGTTGTGGCTTGAATTGAAGTGTTTGATGCATGGATGTGGCATAGATATTTATATTTGGTTTTGGTTTTTGGTTTTACATACATGATCAAAATACGGCATGCGTGTCGTGCCTCTCTCTACACTATGTTGTCTTCTCTTCTCATCCAATCGCATCTATGTGGTTACTTCATATGAGAAATAATATAGTAGAGATTGAAGATATAAGCTTCAAGAGAGGTGACCAAACCAAAAGTTATGGCGTAACGTGCATGGAGCAAATAGATGGTCTAAGGAGCCTCGAGTTTGGAGTCCGCAAGTTAGGAGAGATGGCATGAGATGGAGTTCAAGACTTGCTCAAGAAGTATTCCCAATAGAGGTAGTGCAACTTAGGGGCCACATCCATTGCATATTTATTTATTCTTGTGTTTGTTTTATGTTATAAACTGCGTGTGGTTTGATATAACTTTATAGCCTCGCATGCTAAAGAACTAAAACAAAATAGCTCACATTAGAATAAATTATCAAAACTAATAGGGAATCATTGTTGTGTTTTGACGTAGGTAACGCAGCGGAATAAGAAAATTTAATTCCTACACAAAGCCCACCAAGGATCACAGGAAGAGACATCATAACATGATAAGGGACATAGTAGTTGTGTACCTTTTGGTTCGGGAGATCACACGAAGAATATTGTCCTCGTCTCTACGGTTGATCCACGTCTAGAGGTGAGATCTAGATTATTCCTTATCAAGTGCTAGCTTGGAGCGGAGGAAGAGGGAAGAAGGAATCAAGCAACCACAGGAAGAAGAGAGGGTTCGGCCCTCTCTTTAAGCCGACGGGAAGGGGCGGACGGGCTAGGGGCGGACGCCTCTAGCTTGTTCTTGCTATCTCTTTTGCTCTCTCCCACTCTCTTGTGTTATGTCTAATAAAATTAGTGGGAAGGAAGCTAGAGCCTCCTTTATATAGTTCAACAACTCCTTGTTAACTGTATAAAGGTCCTTCCTAGTTCTACATGAACTTGGATTAGTCCCTTCCTTGCATATTAGTCCTACTAAGTTTGCAAGGTGTTGCATAATGATCCTTCTTATTAATTAATCCCAAATCTAGTTCTACTCTATTTGATGTGTGACCCCATATGTTTCTACTTAATTGGTAGTAACTTATTACTAACATGGAGCGGTGTCTAGCAACACATCCATGCCACCCAACTAATAGAAATAGTCAGTGATCCCGACAAACCTTTGTGCCCAATATCTCATATTGCACTATCCCTTTGTCTCCATATCCAGATTGGACACGAGACATAAATAGTCACACTCGCATATCCAATCCATAGTTCCTCGATTTTGGAAATATGCTTATGCAAGCAGATAACATCAATATCTCCATATTGATTTATCTGAGTCTGGCCATACATTCAATAAGCTTCATCACTCGAGTGGCCGTGGATATTTACTCCCATTATGTGGGAGGGACAAATCCTCTCTACATCACTACGATCTCTAAGCTTGCTTCCTATCATGCCCGATAGCTATCTTTATGATTACCCAGTTACGGTGTAACGTTTGATAACATCAAAGCACGATATTTCACAACTAGAGTATCTAGTGACTTCAAGTCTAAGGATTGCAATTATATTAGCACTACTAGAAGAGATTGTGACTTTAACATAATCTAATGTATCCTTCTCGTTGTGGGTCAATCCAGTATGCCATTACTCCTAATGCATACCCATGTGTTAGACTTGATATCTCCATATCTATCTACGCACATACTAGTCTATATGTTATCGTTCTATTATTCAATATAATGGACTAGGGATATTTAAGATAAACAACACATTGTATCTAAGGACTTCATTATATTAAATATCACAATATATAATAAATGAATATTCTAGCCAATCACAATGTTCATACTAAATATTAGATTGCCTCTAGGGCACCTATTCCAACAGCCTCCCACTTGCACTAGAGTCAATATGGTGCATCTTGTATGCCTATAGATCTGGCGTGCCCATCATGCTTTCGCTGCGCAAGAGGTTTTGTGAGTGGATCTGAAAGATTGTCATCCGTTGGAATCTTGCACATCCCCACATCTCCTCGATCGATCATATCACGAATAAGATGGAATCTCCTAAGTACATGCTTTGATTTCTAGCGTGATTTTGGTTCCTTGGCTTGTGAGATCGCCCCTCTGTTGTCACAGTACAACTCTATGGGATCCAAGATGTTAGGGATTACACCGAGCTCAGTGATAAACTTCTTTATCCAAACTGCCTCTTTTGCTGCTTCTGCAGCAGCGATGTACTCAGCTTTTGTTGTAGAATCAGCAACTTTCCTTTGCTTGGAACTCTTCCAGCTCACAGCTCCTCCATTCAGGCAAAACACGTATCCAGTCTGCGATCTGTAGTCATCTTTGTTGGTTTGGAAGCTTGCATCAGTGTAACCAATTACACTTAGCTCTTCATTACCTCCAAATATCAAGAACGCAACCTTAGTTCTTCTCAAGTACTTTAGACTGTTCGTGACATCAATCCAGTGACTCTCACCCGGATTGGACTGATATCTGCTCACCATACTCAACGCGTATAGTACGTCTGGTCTAGTACACAACATGGCGTACATGATGGATCCTATGGCCGAAGCATACGGTATCCTACTCATGCGGTCCTTCTCAATCTCATTGGAGGGACATTCATTCTTAGAAAGAGTGACTCCATGCGACATGGGCAAGAATCCATTCTTGGAATCTTGCATGTCGAACCTCTCCAACACCTTGTCTATATATGTACTTTGACTTAGGCCGAGCAGCTTTCTAGATCTATCCCTATAGATCTTTATACCAATTATATACGCTGCATCTCCTAAGTCCTTCATTGCAAAACACTTTCCTAGCCAATCTTTAACATATTGCAAAGTAGGAATGTCATTTCCAATGATTAGTATGTCATCCACATACAAGACCAGAAATACTACAGAGCTCCCACTAACCTTCTTGTAAACACAAGGCTCATCTTCGTTCTTGATGAAGCCAAACTCTTTGACTGCGTCATTAAAATGTCGATCCCATCTCTTAGAAGCTTGCTTTAATCCATAAATGGATCTTTGCAGCTTACATACTTTATTGGCATTCTCTGGATCCTCAAAACCCTCAGGTTGTGTCATGTACACATCCTCGAGGAGGTTCCCATAAAGAAACGCTGTTTTGACATCCATCTGCCAAATATCATAGTCGTAGTATGCTGCAATAGAAAGTAGGATTCGAATGGATTTAGTCATGGCGACTGGTGAAAAGGTCTCATCATAGTCAATACCATGAATCAGATGGAATTCTGCCCTAGAGGCAATCAATTAATTGTGACAAGTATGTGGATTTACGATTCATCATGTTATTGATATGGAGATGTGTTAACATGAATGAAGTCCTAAGAATATAAGTGTTATATTCTTAAATATCCCTAGTCAATTATAAAGATTTATGGGACAATCATCTATAGACTAGTATAGGGTTGGTTTGATATGGAGATATCACGATCCAACACATGGGTATGCATTACGAGTAATGGCATACTGGATTGACCCACAACGAGAAGGATACATTAGATTATGTTGAAGTAAAAAACGCTTCTCGTAGTTCTAATAATATTGAAATCCTTAGACTTGAAGTCACTGGATACTCTAGTTGTGAAATATCATGCTTTGATGTTATCAAACGTTACACCGTAACTGGGTTACTATAAAGATAGCTATCAGGCATGATAGGAAGCAAGCTTAGAGATCGTAGTGATGTAGAGATGATTTGTCCCTCCCACATAATGGGATTAAATATCCACGGTCACTCGAGGGATGAGGCTTATTGAATGTCTGGTCAGACTCAGATAAATCAATATGGAGATATTGATGTTGTCTGCTTGCATAAGCATATTCACAGGATCGAGAAACGGATTGGATATACGAGTGTGACTATTTATGTCTCGTGTCAAATCCGGATAAGGAGACAAAGGGATAAGTGCAATATGAGATATTGGGCACAAGCGGTTTGTCGGGATCACTGACTATTTCAATTAGTTGGGTGGCATGGATGTGTTGCTAGACACCGCTCCATGTTAGTAATAAGCTACTACCAACTAAGTATAAATCTATGGGGTCACACGTCAGATAGAGTTGAACTAGATTTGGGATTAATTAATATGATTAATTAAATAAGAAGGATCACTTTGCAACACCTTATAAACTTAGTTGGACTAATTTGCAAGGAAGGGACTAATCCAAGTTCATGTAGAACAAGGAAGGGCCTTTATGTAGTTAACAAGGAGTTGTTGGACTATATAAAGGACTCTCTAGCTTCCTTCCCACGCATATGTTATTAGACATAACAAAGAGAGTGAGAGAGAGAGAAAAAGAGAGAGAGCAAGACAAGACCTAGAGGCGCACGCCGCTAGGCCCGTCCGCCCCTTCTCGTCGGCGCAAAAGGAGGGGCGAACCCCTCCTTGTCCGTTTGATGTTTGATTCCTTCTTCCATCTTCCTCCGGTTCAAGCTAGCACTTTTTGAAGGAAGAATCTAGATCTCACCTCTAGACGTGGATCAACCGTAGAGACGAGGACACAATTCTTCGTGTGATCTCCCAAATCACAAGGTACACATCTTCTATGTCCTTCTCATCATGTTATGATGACTCTTCCCGTGATCCTTGGTGGGCTTTGAGTAGGATTAAATTTTTGTTATTCTGCTGCGTTACCTACGTCAAAACCCAACAGTGGTATCAGAGCCACAAGTCGTAGTGCATAACATGATTTATGTGTTACGATTTCAGTTTATACACCGTATTGTTAATTTTACGCGAACTGAAATTGATTGGCATAGTAGATGCAATAAACAAGATCTATTTTTACATGGGATGTAGGAATTAGTGAGTTTTGTCACATATGATGTGAATAATTTTGGATAAAGAACTAGGGTTTGGGCACATGCTTGGAAAAAGGGTTTTCCAAGTATAGAAACAACTAAACTTGGGCAACAAGGAAGAAGTTGTTTTGGAAATAACTAAACTTGGGCAACAAGGAAGAAGTTGTTTCCATAAACAACAAACTTGGGAACCAAGGAAGGAATTGTTTATGGAAACAATTCCAATATTGTTTATGGAAACAATTCCATGAATTGTTTATGGAAAAAATTCTATGAATTGTTTATGGAAACAATTCCATGAAACGTTTATGGAAACAATTCCAAAGAGGAGGAGTGGCCCATTGGACCGCCCACCTCCTTCCTTGCCGCCCAAGACACGCGGCCCTAGGGGCCGACGCACCCTAGCGCACGACCTAGCCGTGTGAGCTAGGGGCCGACCGGCCCGGGCCTAGCGTGACGGTTCCTTGGTTGATTTTGGCCATTCTTGGTAAATCTCTTGGACCGTTTTGACCCTAGTATGTCCAAAAACAACTAAAATTGAACAAGCGTGTTAAAAATTGGTTTTAACTGTATTATGTGCTTTGTTGCATGGTGGATGGATATGGCCTAGGTTGTGGATGTTTTATGTTTTTGTGGTTTGATTTACGGCATGCGAGCTGATCAAATTAATGTAATAATTAATTAGGTTTTACGGCCTGCGATTCGTTTTTCTCCTCAACATGTGAGGCTATATTTATTCTAAATGTTAGGCTAGAATTAGAAATATTTAGATGTTAGCCAAGAGCATGGAGAAGAAGATCGGAGAACCGAAGAAGCCGAAACACGACGAGGACTACCTACCTTAGGCGCGCAGCTATCATGGAGCACATGGAGATGAGCTTGTCACTTTAGGGCATATAGATATTATCATCGGCTTGGTAATATCTTAGTATAGGGGCCATATCCATGCCACGTTAATTTTTCTTTTGTGGATGTTTATTATTTATGTCTTGTAATTTATTTTGTGTGTATGGCGATACTAGCAAAACATTAACAATATAATAATAAACAAAGATGGTCTTTTATTGTGGATAGCCCAATTCAAATAAGTAGATCATGTTGATGTGATCAACCAAACGAATAATGAGAATTAAATCCCTCAAATAGAATATTGCGTTTTGCCTTCTCTTGCTTAAACACCCTTCATGATCAGGGTCTATTAAAATTCGGGCTTGCCAAAGCAAAGAGATTTTAATTCACCAAGATGTGTTGCGGACGAAACAAGCTAAGTAATGTGTGTATGTTGAAGCAAGAGGTTGGACGCAACTGGGTGAGACTCAATTGGATTGATGAACCTAGAGGCATGACAATTAGGCGACATCTAAAGGATAAAGAATAAAGAGTTATTCACATAATTGGACCAAGAGTTGCATGCGATGCAATTGGAATGGTTCCTACCTAAATAACCAATTCTTGGGTGACTTGCCAAAGCAAGCTCAAGAAGAAAAGAAAGAGGGATCTTGGACCCACTAGAAAATATAATGATATTTTCCGCATTAATATGGAGGGTTGTTAATCCGAGAAAAATAGTGGGAGCTATGTTTGACAATTTAAATCCTTGATGAATATAGTTAAACGTCACAGTATTTTGCATAAATCCTTTTGTGTTGAATACCCATAGCATTAAACAAACTAAACACGACTTTATGTCCATAAGACGGACAAGTTGTCTGGAATCTTTTTCCTAGATTGGTATAAAATTGGGAATTGTTCTCAAATAAAAGAGAAATTGTTGTACATTGTAGAACATAAAGTTCTCTTCCCACCGACTACCTAGACACACTAAAAGCATTATAAAAAGAACATCAAAGAATGGTTCTTTGGATGTAACTTGTCTCATGTAAGCTCCTATGAACTCGGAGCTTTGGAAGCAAGATGAGAAATGTGGAGACCTATGATATGATCATACATTAAAAGAAGCTCTTTCAAAGAGAGAGCTTGTCATGAAAGGCTTTAAGTGTTGCTCCACATTGCACTCTCTTGATTAGCACTCGTCATGGTCAAGATGGAATAAGTTCGGGCTTGCCAAAGCAAGGCGACTTAGTTCATCGAGATATGACGCGACGACACAAGCTAGTAATATGTGACTGCTGAAGCAAGAGGTGAAGCGCAAACTAAGCTATCTCAATAGGATTGAAAGCTTAGAGACTGGGAGTTATCTATGAGATAGATAAATAATAAATAGTTATTCTCCCAAATGGACCAAGAATTGCATTGGATGCAATTATAGTGTTTGTTAAAAGAGATTTTTTCAGTATGATTGAGAATCGTTATACAAAACACTTATAAAGGGCTAAAGGCAAAACATGTTAATGGTTAACAGCATGGGTAAGGGAAAAAGGTTTGTACCGACCCCATGGATATAGAGCATGCTTGTTGCTAAATCAAGTTGCCTTAAAGGTTTCGTAGGTGGCATGGAGGAAGAGAAACTGCCTAAAGTACCTGGACGGAAATAATAATGGAATTATGAATTCCAAATTAGATAATTTTGTTATAGAAGTCAATATGTCTATCTCATCATCATGAGTATATGAAACTAGATGAGTATCTCACATTTATAAAAATGTGGTGGATCTCAAGAGAAGCAGACAATTGAATAAGGAAGAAATAAACCTACATGTGGGGCAATGAAGCAAGGGGTTGCTCAATTAGCCGTAGGAAATTATTTATAACTTTATGAAATTGTTCATGAATTAGACAAAGGTGATTATGTCCCTGCTATGATTAGGATCATTATCATAGTTTCTTGTTTGGACAAGAAATTTCTATATCATAATAAAGGACAAATGTTGTTCAATTTATTCTAATATGCATTATTGTAATGCAATTTTGTCTAAATGGATTGAATATCCTTGATCATGATAATTTCATCTATAACATTAATACCAAGAGGTTTGCATATAATGATATGAACTTCACTTATCTTTAGCATTATTGTTTAGGCCACATGAATAAGAGATACATACCTAGAACCATATGGATGGTTTTCTGGAACTAATTGGATTATTGAATCTTATGAGATATGTAAGACTTATTTATTAGGAAAATATATGATCTTTTGGGAATCATACATATTGATGTATGTAGGCCGCTAAGCGCATATACTAAAGATGGTTTTCAGTACTTCATCATATTTACTGATGGGATCAGAGAAATATGGATTTGTGTACCTTATGAAGGCCAAATCTAAATCCTTTGAATTTTTCAAGGAATTAAAGAATGAAGTAGAAAGCCAACTTGGCAAAAGTATCATAGCTTTACGATTGGATCGTAGAGGAGAGTACTTCAGCCAAAAGTTTGACAAGCATCTATGGGAGTTATGGAGATTATCCATACTCGCTCCAGCTAGCACGCCACATGGGTATGGAGTGTCTAAGAGGAGAGTTCGGACCTTGTTGGACACGGTTCAGTCCATGATGTGTCAAACAATAAACTTCCAGTTTACTTTTAGGGGCTATGTTCTAATTATAGCAAATTTCACCCTTAACCTTGTTCCATCTAAAATCAATTATGAAAAACACCATATGAGATATGGACTAGGAAGTTTCCTAGTAGATCGTTCATAAAGATTTTGGGTTATGAAGTTTATGTAAAGAGTTTACAGATAAACTTGGACCTATGTCGGATAAAAGGGATATTATATCTATGCTCCAATCGAGAACAAACTGTTTGTTGCTCGAATCACTGCGTTTCTTGATAGAGATTGTCTCTAAAAGAAACAGTGGGAGCACAGTATAACTTGAAGGAGTTCAAGAACCACAACAGAACATTGATCCTTTTGATGGAACATGATCCGGATCACAAGGTGTTGTGGAGCAACCTACTCAGAAAAACAAAGAACCTCGTAGGTTAGGTAGGATATGTCAAGGGACTAGAGAAATAAGAATTTCTCATAACCCGTGATATATTACTCATGTAGATGAGCCTACAACCTATGAGAGGGCCACGTGTGGGCCATACTCTCGGAAATGACTAGGAGCCATGGGATACAAAATGGAATCCATGTATTCCAACAAAGTATGGACTTTGGTGGAACCACCTATAAGGTGCAAGTAGGTTATGAGGAAACCAACATGGATGGTAATATGATTACTTTTAAGGGACAACTGGTTTGAAAAGGGTTTCATGTGAGTTAATAGTATAGACTATGACGAAATCTTTCCCCAGTTGTGATGTTTAAATCCATTCGCATCTTGCTTGTAGCAATCTGTTTATAGATTGAGTCAAGCTTCTTGGAGTTGGATTCTTCAAATTTATGATGCAATCAAAGGAGTTTGGTTCCATCAAAATTGAAGATGATAATTGTGTCTACAAGAAGGTTAGTGGGAGCACGGTTATATTTCTGGTCTTGTGTGTGGAGACAAACTATTCATTGAGAATGATGTCCCTACTTGGAAATCTTACGTAGATTGACTAGGGAATTAATCTTCAATGGTAGACTTAGGCAAATCGACCTATGGAGATCTATGGAGATAGATCAAGATGGTTGTGAGGCTTAGGTCATAGTACATAAATTGACAAAGGTGTTGATATGGTTCAAAACATGTATAGAATATGGATTCTACCTGTGTCACATGGAATTAGTCTTTGGAATACTAATTGTCTTTTCAATTAGATTGAAAAGGGACCGTATGAATAAGATTCATGAGATACGCCATGTTATGTACTAGGCCAGACGTGTCATATGGCATGACACAAAGATACCAATCAAATCCGGGTGATAGTCACTGGATAATTATCAAGATTATCATTGAGTACTTGAGAAGGAACAAATGATGAATTCTTGATAAATAGAGGATAAGAAGAGTTTACTGTAAAGAGTTACAGTGATGCGAACTTGAAAGAAGATTTCAGATTATAGCCAAGTTTTATGTTTTGCACTAGTGGGAGTGACTGTGAGCTGGAAATGTTCCAGGCAAGATTCAGTTGTCGATTCTATCACAGAGGACTAAGTATATTTATGCATATAATACACGTACTCAGAATATTCAATCTCGATCAAATTGTTGATAGAGGAGATGTGCATATTTGTAAAGTACCAGCAGATGTCTCGCCCCTACGCAACGAAAGCGTAGAGGGCCGCGCTAGATCAATAGGCATATGATGCAGGAGATTGAATCTAGTGCAAGTGGGAGACTGATGGAATTGTGCCCTAGAGGCAATCAATTAATTGTGACAAATATGTTGATTTACCATTCATTATGTTATCGATATGGAGATATGTTAACATGAATGAAGTCCTTAGAATATAAGTGTTATATTCTTAAATATCCCTAGACAATTATAATGATTGATGGGACAATCATCTATAGACTAGTATGGGGTTGGTTTGATATGGAGATATCACGATCCAACACATGGGTATGCATTAGGAGTAATGGCATACTGGATTGACCCACAATGAGAATGATACATTAGATTATGTTGAAGTCACAATCGCTTCTCGTAGTGATAATAATATTGCAATCCTTAGACTTGAAGTCACTAGTACTCTAGTTGTGAAATATCATGCATTGATGTTATCAAACGTTACACCGTAACTGGGTTACTATAAAGATAGCTATCAGGCATGATAAGAAACAAGCTTAGAGATCGTAGTGATGTAGAGAGGATTTGTCCCTCCCACATAATGGGAGTAAATATCCACGACCACTCGAGGGATGAGGCTTATTGAATGTCTGGTCAGACTCTGATAAATCAATATGGAGATATTGATGTTATCTGCTTGCATAAGCATATTCCCAGGATCGAGGAACTATGGATTGGATATACGAGTGTGAGTATTTATGTCTCGTGTCCAATACGGATATGGAGATAAAGGGATAAGTGCAATATGAGATATTGGGCACAAGAGGTTTGTCGAGATCACTGACTATTTCTATTAGTTGGGTGGCATGGATGTGTTGCTAGACACCGCTCCATGTTAGTAATAAGTTACTACCAACTAAGTAGAAACCTATGGGGTCACACGTCAGATAGATTTGAACTAGATTTGGGATTAATTAATATGATTAATTAAATAAGAATGATCACTTTGCAACACCTTGCAAACTTAGTAGGACTAATTTGCAAGGAAGGGACTAATCCAAGTTCTTGTAGAACTAGGAAGGGCCTTTATGTAGTTAACAAGGAGTTGTTGGACTATATAAAGGATGCTCTAGCTTCCTTCCCACACTTATGTTATTAGACATAACAAAGAGAGTGGGAGAGAGTAAAAGAGAGAGAGAGAGCAAGATAAGACCTAGAGGCGCACGCCTCTAGGCCCGTCCGCCCCTTCTCGTCGGCGCAAAAGGAGGGCCGAACTCCTCCTTGTCCCTTTGATGTTTGATTCCTTCTTCCCTCTTCCTCCGGTTCAAGCTAGCACTTGTTGAAGGAAGAATCTAGATCTCACCTCTAGACGTGGATCAACCGTAGAGACGAGGACACTATTCTTCGTGTGATCTCCCAAATCACAAGGTACACATCTTCTATGTCCTTCTCATCATGTTATGATGACTCTTCCTGTGATCCTTGGTGGGCTTTGAGTAGGATTAAATATTTGTTATTCCACTGCGTTACCTACGTCAAAACCCAACAGAATCTGTCTATAACCTTTGGCAACCAATCGCCCCTTATAGGCAACTATCTTGCGATCCATGTCGGTCTTCTTCTTGAAGACCCACTTGCATCCTATGGGCCGAGCCCCTTCGGGTGGTTCCACCAAAGTCCATACTTTTTTGGTGTATATGGAATCCATTTCGGATCTCATGGCTTCCAACCACTTCTTAGAGTCTGGGCTTTTCATGGCTTCCCCGTAAGTTGCAGGCTCATCATCCATGAGTGGTACGTCATCGAGCTCAATCACGAGAATTCCGTACCTTTCTGGTTCATGACGTACTCTACCTGACTTACGGAGTTCCTGTGTTACCTGAATATGTTCCTCCACAATAGCTTGCGGTTCCTTCTCATGTTCCATCATTGGTTCAGTAATTTGTGGTTCTTGAATTTCTTCAAGTTCTACAGCCCTCCCATTTGCTTCTTTAGAGACAAACTCTCTTTATAGAAACACGCTGGTCCGAGCAACAAATACTTTGTTCTCGGTGGGATTGTAGAAATATTATCCTTTAGTTTCCTTAGGATATCCCACAAATTTACACTTATCCGCTTTGGGCCCGAGCTTGTCTGTTTGTAAACGCTTTACATAGACATCGCAGCCCCAAATCCTCATAAACGACACTATGGGACGCTTCCCAGTCCATATCTCATATGGTGTCTTCATGACTGATTTGGATGGAACACGGTTAATGGTAAAAGCTGCCGTCATTAGAGCATGTCTCCAAAATGATATCAGAAGACCTGTTTCAGACATCATAGATCGCACCATATTTAATAGTGTGCGATTCCTCCTCTCGGACACACCATTCTATTGTGGCGTTCCGGGTGGAGTGAAGTGGGATACTATCCCACACTCTCTAAGATACTCATCAAACTCTTGGCTTAAGTATTTTATTCCACGATCCGATCGTAGAGCCTTAATACTTTTACCAAGTTGCTTCTCTACTTCATTCTTGAATTCTTTTAACAATTCAAAAGATTCGGATTTGGCCTTCATAAGGTATACAAATCCATATCTCATGAAATCATCAGTAAACGTAATGAAGTAGGTGTAACCACCTCCGGCAGGCGTGGGGAACGGCCCACACACATCGGTATGTATGAGTGCCAACAACTCACTAGTCCTCTCACTTTTCTTATTGAAAGGGGATTTTGCCATTTTACCTAATAAACAAGATTCACATGTCTCATATGATTCCAAATCAAATGAGTGTAGAAGTCCATCCTTATGGAGTCCGGATATGCGTTTATCATTTATATGGCCTAAACGACAGTGCCATAGATATGTAGGATTTAAATCATTAGTTTTAATCATTTTAGTATTTATGTTATAGATTGGACTATTTAGATCAAGGATATACAATCCATTAGACAAATGCGCACTACAATAGTGCATACTATCAAAATAAATGGAGCAACACTTGTCCTTTATTGAAATAGAAAAACCCTTCTCGTCTAAACAAGAAATGGAAATACTGTTTATGCTCATAGCAGGCACATAAAAGCAATTGTCTAATTCTAAAATAAGTCCAGAAGGCAAAGATAGCTCATAAACGCCTACAGCTAATGCAGCAACTCTTGCTCCATTCCCGACAAGCAGATCTATCTCTCCTTTAGCCAATCTTCTACTTCTTTTCCAATCCTGCACATTTCGACAAATGTGAGAACCACATCCAGTATCCAATACCCAAGATGAAAAAAATAGAAAGATTGACGTCTATAACATAAATACCTGGTGGTGGTGGAATCACTATTCCAAGCTTATTATCCTCCAGATATTTAGGGAAATTCCTCCTCCAGTGACCCGGCTGGCTACAGTAGTGACACTCACCTTTAGCCATGCCTCCACTAGGCTTTAGGGCTTCCTTGGATTTTGCAACTTTCTTGCACTTTCCTTTGGAAGTAGAAGCAACTAATTTTCCCTTCTTATTATGCACCATCATTATGGAATTGCCCTTGCCTTTGTTGGCGCTCTTTTCAGCTGTCTTTAGCATGTTCAACAAGTCTCGTAGAGTCTTATTGATCTCGTTCATATTATAGTTCATGATGAACTGATTATAACTGTCAGACAACGATTGCAAGACAAGATCAGTTGCCAAATCTTGGCCAAGTGGGAATCCCAGCCTCTCAAGATTCTCAATGTACCCGATCATTAGGAGTACATGAGGCCCTACTGGATTCCCTTCTGCAAGACTACTCTTGGATAATTCTTTAGACACCTCATAGCGTTCATGCCTTGCCTGTTCCTGCAATAATTTTTTCAAGTGTATGATCATATCATAGGCCTCCATGTTCTCGTGCTGCTTCTGAAGCTCAGCAGTCATGGTGCAAACCATGAGGCAAGTCACGTCATTAGAATCATCAATATGTTTATAACGTGCCCTTACTTCCGCTAGAACAGACTCATCTTGGGGTAATTCTGGAATCGGAGTGTTCAAGACGTACAACTTCATTTCTTGCTTAAGGACAATCCTTAAGTTTCTATACCAGTCAAGGAAATTTGTTCCAGACAGTTTTTCCTTCTCAAGGACAGATCGTAGGGAAGAAGTCGATGCGTTGTTGTTTGCCATTTGGAATTCTACAAAACGAGAAATGTGTAATTTTAGTATTTTGAACAGTTTAACTATATTCAACAATGGCTAGATCATCAAATATAGCTCCCACTATTTTTTTCGGATTAATAGGCCTCACCATTAATGCGGAAAATATCCTTATATTTTCTAGTAGGTCCAAGATCCCTTTTTTCACTTCTTCTTGAGCTTGCTTTGGAAAGTCACCCAAGAATAGGTTATTTAGGTAGGATCAATTCAAGTTGCATCCTATGCAACTCTTGGTCCAATTAGGTGAATAAATCTTTATTCTTTATCACATGGATAACGCCTAATTGTCATGCCTTTAAGTTCATCAATCCAATTGAGTCTTACCCAGTTGCGTCCAACCTCTTGCTTCAACATACACACATTACTATCTTGTGTCATCCGCAACACACCATGGTAAATTAAAATCGCCATGCTTTGGCAAGCCCGAATTTTAATAAACCCATATCATGAAGGGTGTTTTGGCACGAGAAGGCAAAACGCAATATTTAATTGAGGGATTTAATCATTCTTAATTTGTTTGGTTGATCCAATCAACATGATTTACTTATTTGGATTGGCCATTCCACAATAAAAGACCATCCTTGTATTTTATTATCTTGTTAACGTTTTGCTAGTATCGCCATACACACAAAAATAAATAACAAGACATAAATAATAAACATCCACAAAATAAAAATAAAAAACGTGGCATGGATATGGCCCCTACACTAATATATTATCAAGCCAATGATAATATGTATATGCCCTAAAGTGACAAGCTCATCTCCATGTGCGCCACCATAGCCGCTCGCCTAGGGGGGCGTTTTCTTCGTCTTTTGGCTTCTTTGGTTCTCCGGTCTTCTTCTCCATGCTCTTGGATATCATCTAAATATTTCTAATTCTAGCCTAACATCTAGAATAAATAAATAATAAAAGCCTCACATGTCGAGGATAAAAGACGACTCGCAGGCCGTAAAACCTAATTAATAATTACATTAATTTGATCAGCTCGCAGGCCGTAAACCAAACCACAAAGCAATAAACATCCACAACCTAGGCCATATCCATCCACCATGCAACAAAGCACATAATACAGTTAAAACAAATTTTTAACGCGCTTGAGATAGAATTCAAGACTTGCTCAAGAAGTATTCCCAATGGAGGGAGTGCACCTTAGGGGCCACATCAATTGCATATTTATTTATGCTTGTGTTTGTTTAATGTTATAAACTGTGTGTGGTTTGATATAACTGTATAACCTCGCATGCTAAAGAACTAAAACAAAATAGCTCACATTAGAAGACATGGTTAAACTAATAGGGAATCATTGTTGGGTTTTGATGTAGGTAACCCAATTGAATAACAAAATATAATTCCTAATCAAAGCCCACCAAGGATCAGAGGAAGAGACATCATAACATGATAAGGGACATAGTAGTTGTGTACCTTTTGGTTCGGGAGATCACACGAAGAATATTGTCCTCGTCTCTACGGTTGATCCACGTCTAGAGGTGAGATATAGATTCTTCCTTCTCAAGTGCTAGCTTGGACCGGAGGAAGAGGGAAGAAGGAATCAAGCAACCACCAAAGAAGAGAGGGTTAGGCCCTCTCTTTGAGCCGACGGGAAGGGGCGGACGCCTCTAGCTTGTTCTTGCTCTCTCCCACTCTCTTGTGTTATGTCTAATAAAATTAGTGGGAAGGAAGCTAGAGCCTCCTTTATATAGTCCAACAACTCCTTGTTAACTGCATAAAGGTCCTTCCTAGTTCTACATGAACTTGGATTAGTCCCTTCCTTGCATATTAGTCGTACTAAGTTTGCAAGGTGTTGCATAATAATACTTCTTATTTATTAATCCCAAATGTAGTTCTACTCTATTTGACGTGTGACACCATAGGTTTCTACCTTTTTGGTAGTAACTTATTATTAACATGGAGCGGTGTCTAGCAACACATCCATGCCACCCAACTAATAGTAATAGTAAGTGATCCCGAAAAACCTTTGTGCCTAATATCTCATATTGCACTATCCCTTTGTCTCCATATCCGGATTGGACACGAGACATAAATAGTCACACTCGTATATCCAATCCATAGTTCCTCGATCCTGCGAATATGCTTATGGAAGCAGATAACATCATATCTCCATATTGATTTATCTGAGTCTGGCCAGATATTCAATAAGCCTCATCACTCGAGTGGTCGTGGATATTTACTCCCATTATGTGGGAGGGAAAAATCCTCTCTACATCACTACGATCTCTAAGCTTGCTTCCTATCATTCCCGATAGCTATCTTTATGAGTACCCAGTTACGGCGTAACGTTTGATAACATCAAAGCACGATATTTCACAACTAGAGTATCTAGTGACTTCAAGTCTAAGGATTGCAATTATATTAGCACTACTAGAAGCGATTGTGAGTTTAACATAATCTAATGTATCCTTCTCGTTGTGGGTCAATTCAGTATGCCATTACTCTTAATGCACACCCATGTGTTAGACTTGATATTTTCATATCAATCTACACACATAGTAGTCTATATTTGATCGTCCTATTAATCAATATAATGGACTAGGGATATTTAAGATAAACAACACATTGTATCTAAGGACTTCATTATATTAAATATCACAATATATAATAAATGAATATTCTAGCCAATCACAATGTTCATACTAAATATTAGATTGCCTCTAGGCACCTATTCCAACAATCATAAGTGATGATATTTGATTCCTAGAATTGCTACTAGGTTTTGGTGAGTCCTTATGAGGAACTATTAAATTTTAATCGAGTGTTTAAATGTTAGCTGAGCAAATGCTAGTGATTAACTTCATCAATGTCTCAATCAATCGTGTCTAAATCAAAACTGTAAAGGCTAAATGGTGACAACAACGACAACGACATAATGAGTCGTCGTGCTATGTAACCATCAGTTGGAAACAGGTAGTGGAACCACCTACAACATGGTCGAATGTGTGATGATTAGTTGTCACAGAAACACATGGACATTATCTCAAGGCTCGTCAATAGGAGGAGTAGTCAAGATAATGTCATAGAGCGTGCTATGAAAAAGTGGGGAAATGACCTCATCAATAAGTTCAAGACCACTTTTAAAATTATAGGAATTGGCCAAAGAAGAATCTCGGATCCATTTTAGCCATTTGCGTACATAAATTATGAGTAGTGACTCATAATAATCCTGCCTTAACTATAAGTTATGGCTCATGTCATAATATTGAGTACTCGACTGTAACGTCTGAGATTCATGCCTTTTATGATTAGAGAGTTAAAGGATGTCAGGTACGAGCTATCCGATTACCAATTTGTTGCAATCTCTGCCACGTTTCATGAAACGTTATATGACACACTTTGAAAATGTCAAGATGTTTGGATGGGACCAAACATCACTCGGTTCTAGGATCTAAGCAACCTAGAGTTAGCATACTTCTGAAGTCTGAGCAATATATGATTGCTAAAGGCTGAGAATGGAGTATGATAGGCATATATAGTCCCTAGCCCGATATTAGGACCGTAAGGCAACAGGTGGGGCAAGGATAAGGGATTTAGGGGGCAATATTGGTATAAGACCAATAGCCTAAGACTGGCAAATGCATAGAAGGGAAAAATAGTTTTCCTAGGACTAGAGAAACGACCAGACATGGTAAATAACATCTCGTCTAAGGATCCATAGAATTATCTTTGAGGAAGTAGCCACCAAATTTGTATTTGGTCACAGTTTGTAAATTTGAATATGGTTATATCATGTTTGGTGTTTGCGTTCTTAAATTCTAGCACAAGAGACGCCTCAGAATCCTTGAATGTCAACAAAAGAGTAGGACTATGATTCTGATATGTGGCGCGCTAGATTAAGAAACACAATCGCAAGAAACGATGTTCAGGCTAGCTAGGACATGCCTGCTTGGATTATGCCCAAGGTACCCTTACCTGTGTGTGATTCTTGCCTTACAGGAAAGGCAAAACGTAAACCATCCAGTAAAGCATTAAGGACTATTGAGTCTTCACATCTTATTCATTCTGTTATTATGATCCATCAGATGTTAGAGCTAAGACATGGTGCTTATTATTCCATAACATTCGTATATTATTGTACGCATCTCAAATATGTGTGATAGATGCCACAAAATTCTGAGGCACCAGGTTGCTTCATGACAGGTGTCTACAAAACGTAGAAAACCGTCTGGACAAGAGGATATGTATTCGGCCAGAAAGAGACTGCGAGTATCTACCTAAGAAAGAGCTATGTGATGAGAAAAGAAATGTAAGACAGTTGGTATTCCCACACTCTGCAGCAGGATGCTGTAGCAAATAGGCGGAATATGATACTAAGAATAAAGGTTGAAGTATGATAGAGAGTGCAAAACATATGTTCCCTATTTAGGGGAGACTCTTTTTGCTCAACGGTGGTTGCCATACTCAACAAAGAGCTCACCAAGTCTGTACCCACTACACCCTACGAGATGTGGACCAAAACGCAACCAATACGAGGTCACCTTAGGCCATGGGGATTGGCAGCTTATGAGCTAACTAAACTTTTAACTGAGGAAGAGGTTCGCATAGAAGTAAGTCTCTACGAAACAAATGCTTCACTGGATGACGTTCCATCCCTGAATGATCAAACAGGAAATAGTTCCTACATGTCTTCAGGACAGTGGGAGTAACTTGCCTAGTGAACAACCTATCATAGATTATGACTATGTGGAGGAACGCTCTTTGGAGAGTACCCCGTCGATGATTTGACATCGAAGGGGAGACATGATGGTCACCACGCAAGAAAATGATGAACATAGGATATTGTCCCATGATCTTTCATCACCTGACAAGGAGTTGAAAGTTAGACCCTATATGGAAGAAACGTATCTTCTTATGCTATTCAGAGCACTCTAGGGGTTTCGTATTCGTAACGCAACAGCCGATTAGTAGTATAACGTAAATGGATTCACGATATGTATGTTTTCTCAGAGGAGATGACCATAATAAAGGGAAATGTTCGTAGATATGATGATCTCCGCGAGCATGGAGGAACCGCTAGAAGATACCCGTTCAATAAATTGATTATGAGAAAATAGTTCCGCAAGGATCCTTTGGACAGTGGGAGTGACTTTCCAAGGAAGATGCCCATCCATAAGGGATGAGATCAAATGATGACCCTCCTATGCAAATGAATTGCTCATTGGAGCATACCCCATCGGCTGTTTGAGATCGAAGGGATGATCTTTAGGATCATCTTGCATAAACGATAGGATAGAATCCTAGGCCTTATCGTTCCCTAATTATGAAGAATGAATAGTAAGATTTACATGATAAATTAGAGTCTATAAGGGGCCAACCAAGTTTAAGACTAGGTTGGCTATCCAACTGGATGGAAGACTGTTGGAGATCAATAGATTTACAAGGTCAATCAGAGACCAGACGGAAGCATGGTAAGGCATATGACTTGCGGAGAAGCGAGAAAGGCTACACTCATTTTGAGAGTAGACATCGACGAGATTGCGTCGATCCGACGAGGTATTCTCCCAATAGAGCAGTGAGAATTACATTGATTCGCTTGGTAGCATCAATAGTTGTGATGGTGGAATTAAGTCTCCATTCTCGATAAACGTGACAACTGAATTTCTCAATGGAGAATTCCCAGAGGTGATGTAAGTTCAAATGCACAGAACCTGTAGAAGCTATTTAAGTCCATATGGGATCTTATGTAGTCCTCTGGACAACAGTAATTCATCAGGGATCGTTTACTATATGTTTATGATAACAAATGAAAACAGCTGTGTATCACTCTCACTAGTAGAGAGGTGATGATCACGTCACTTAATATCGATGACACACTGTTGGCTAGTGGAGCTTAAGGACAGTTCGAGTTCACCAAGGAGTAATTGTACTCCTATAGCTCAACGCAAGACTTTACGAGCCTAGACTTGTGATAGCGCCTTTTAGGAGCTATCCAGTACCTCCATTTTACCACATTATCACGAGTGATTTGAGCTTAATGTTAGAGAATTTGAGTCGTTTTATCACTTGAGGCTTCACATGCCTTTTATTGTTAGTCCGGGCGTTTCTATGCATATTTTGTTGTTATTTGTCAAATATAATCGCTTGGTATGTTTTTTCATGTTGTCTTGACAGAAACGGATACTAATCGGTTGATAGGAGGCATGGAACGAACTTCGGAAACAATGGGAGCTCAAGTGGAATGAAGAGAAGCCAAGTTGGAGGAGCTAGGATGACCAGTCTTCACTAATCTGATGATATCTGAAGATCTACAATTAATTTTGGAGTGATACCGGTTCTAAATGAAAGTAGACTCAAAGGGATTTCCAACAATAGTTCACGGAGCTTAATCTGAGTCCAGATGAGAGAGTAATGGCCTGCGCAAGATCAGCTTACAATTCTGTCCGGGAATTACAAACTAGAAGGGCTGAAATGCAATTTCGGCAAAGTACATTAAAAAACTCACCCAGCTGGATAATAAACGTTAGAGAGACATATGAGGGCCATATTCACACATAGAGAGAGACAAGAACAAGGAGGAGGACGAAGGGGACGACGCGGAAGCTCCGGTTCAACGTTTGATCTCTTCTTCCCTCTTTTAATCACTTGTATGGAGAAACTTTGTTGTGTTGCTACGATTTCAAGTAGTAATTAGAAGTTTTGCTAGGCTTCTCTAGAGAGCCTAGGGTTTATGTAGACAATATATTTTCCAGACTTTAGACTTGTCTCATGCTTTTATATTTCTATCTATTGGATTAAGTTTGATTTCATGAAGTTGTTAATGAGTGTAGTCTATTGACACGACTATGTTAGGAATTGATATTCATGAACTCAGGGTTTATTCTTAGATCGTAGTCTTGCTTAATGTCAGTCTTCATTCTAGTTATTGTTCATATGCTATGCGTAATCCCTGGCAAGAATGGAGTAATTAACCGGACTTGTTAATTAGCTAGCGAGTGCGTGAAAGCGACTTAGACCTAGTTGTGATGAGATATGAACAAAGCGGCAAGAGAAGTGTGTAGGATTGGCCTTAGTGGGTGGATTCGGTAGGAGATAGTGAGGTGTTCGTGTGGTGGTGGTCTGAGAGGACATCATTCCGTGCACTGTCGTTAGCCTACTAGAACGGACCGGTAGATGTAGGTGGACCGACAGGACACCACGTAGACCGTGACGTAGAACGACATGAGACCGATAGGAGATTGTTAGTACCATTACCCGGCTTAAATAGAATAGGATTAACGTGTTACATAGCTAATCCGAAAATCGTCTACAACCCTAGGTGATCTAGAGATTGCCTAGTTTCTCCATCTTTGTTTAACAAAAATAAAAACCCAAAAATATTAGTTTAGTTGTTTATTTTATTTCATTCACCTGTTTGAGGGTGACAAATCTTTAAATCACAATTCTTCCTCTTTGTACCGTTCTCTAATCTAATAAATAATTAAATAATCTCAAGCTTGTCCTCGTGGGATCGATAACTCGGGGTTGAAATATTACCCTATATTACTTGAACCTTGCACTTGCGGTAACACGTAAGAAAGCGTGTCTAGTTTTTGGCGCCGTTTCCGGGGAAAGCGCTTGATTATTTAGTTAGGACTTAGTTTAGAGTACTTCTATTTTAGTTTTGTTTTATTTGTTTCTATCTCTGTGCTTCACGGGTTTCTCGTGAGTTTGTTTTTGCAGGAACGCAGGAAGCAGGAGACGTAATGAGCATGTGGAGCGACAAGGATTATGAGGGGATCTCGGATTACCCCTACTACTGTGCTAAATGCAGAGTTTTGGCACAATGATGACACATGCTCAATGATTTGGTGCTACAAATGCAAGAATGATCATAAGTATGAAGACGCATGCATATTCGATCCACCACAACTTCAGCACCACCAAGAGGACTCATCAGCGAGCATGGAAGACTTGCACAACATTATGGGGGAGATCCAAGCACGCATCACAAGGATGTCCCTTGTTATAGATGAGCCACAAGAGGAGCCTTTGTCACACGACATTGAGCCCCTAATCGAGCCTCTATGGTCACCATCACAAGATGGTTTGGATGAACCCCATTGGCTACCAGCTGTCTTAGAAATGCAAAGGACACTGATGGCTAGGATGGAAAAAGAACGAGAATCGGAATCGCAAGCTGAAGTCATGGAAGAAGATGTATCTGAGCCGAGCGAAGAGTGCAATGTCCATGAACCTATTGTGGACTTTGCCATTTATGAGGACTCAGACTCTGATTCAGACTGGGGTGGAGTTGTGTGTCCAACAATGGAGGAGGCGATGCTCTCTGCAATACAACCTCCAATTATCTTACAGTCTTGGCATGATTGGGATGAAACCAACATTGGGAGCTTGTGGTGTGCTGATGATGAAGCTGGCGAAGAAATAGTGTCCATTACAGTTGAGGTAAAGCCCCTACACATATTCTTGAAGACTTTTCCATATATCATATAAATCAAGTCCGCAATGAGTTGAAAAGACTTGTGTATGGAGAATCTTTTGGGGAAGAACGTGATGAGCAACTTCCAATTTCTTGTTCTATTGGCTATCCTATTGACAATCTATATGCCATAGTCAAGGAGTTGGAAATCGTCAAGTGTGGGGGTGTGAATGAAAAGCATGCATTGACTGAAGAGCATCAAGCACCAAAGGAGTACTACTGGAATGATTTCATGGCTAGAGATTCACTTGAGCCCATTAGTACTTCGTGGAAGCTGATTAAGAAGAAAAAGTGTAAGATGAAAAGAGTCTCCTTCTACGATTGTTCGCCATCTTCTTTGCACATGGGTGCGCTTCGTGAGAAAAAATCTTATTGAGAAAAGATGGTGGAAGAAGAAGAAGTGGAGAGTTAAAGCATCCTTCACTATCCTAGACGGTTGAGGTAACCGGGTCGGGCCGTCGACCTTAAATTACAAGCGCTTCTTGGGAGGCAACCCAATGTAGAGTAGGATATTTGTTATTTTATTTTTATATTGAGTTCTCCATACTTTATTGTGAGGGGTGAGAGAGAGAGTTGTTTTAATATTTCCTATCAGTGTGCAGGACACAGGTACCGAAGAAACCTCTGGATTCCCCTACTTGATGCGTGTGCGTGATTTTGCACGCAAAACGATGAACAACGAGCTAACCGATAGAATTTTGAGTGATAAAGGAGCTACTCGAGGTCGAGGAGTAGCCAATTAGTCGTGAGGAACGTGGTAGCGAGTTGGAGTATCGGGTTTGCACGCATCGGAATCCGAAGTGGAGAAAGTTCAAGAGCTTTTGGAGGTGAGATTCTTGCAAAAGGAGAAAATATTTGGGAAGAAACAGAAAATTCCCCGGATTTGGGATTTTTTTTCAGTCAAAAATGGATTCCTCGTCGAGTGTGGAGTCCAACGGTTCAAGAATCGCACGAATCGGATACCGGATGAAGAAACTAGAGCAAAAACAAAGTGGGCAAGATTCAGTGATTTCGGCACACACTTCAGGCCGAAATGGGGGCCGAAATCAAGTTATTTCGGCCCGAATTAAAACACGCGGTCTGCTTTGATTTTGCCCAGTGATTTTGGACCCCATTTCGGGCCGAAATCAGCCGGGCTGCTCACTTATGGGGGTATTTTTGGTACTTTGGGGGTTCTTTAAAGGCCTAAAACCGACCAACAAGCCTCCTAAAACCACAAATTCGGATCAAACACCTCCCAACTCCATCTTCTTCCTCTCCAAACCTTCAAGAACACCCGTACACCCATACACCCAACATCCAAAACTCAACCAAATTGAAATTTTTTTGGTGGGTTTTGCTCCTTGCAAACCCAACTACGAGTTTAACTCTTGAGCTTTTGAGATAGTGAGCGGATTGAGTGTGGGGGAATTCAAAGAGGAAGAACTCCAAGAACATAAATTTTCTAATTCATCGCTTTGGAGGGGGATTCGGCCAAAGCTCCAAGGACTTGAAACGGGGACACCGAGTAGCATAACAATGTAGCCTTGCTTCGACTTACTCGAGTTTTTGGAAAATTTGGTCGACCAATTCGGTCCTTTATTGACCAATTTTTCGCGAAACCGGTCACATTAGAACGGCACTCCGGGGCCGTAGGTACCGTATTCTTTCTCTCGCTTTAAAATTCTTGTTTACTCACTCTATGCGAAGTGCCCTGCAACAATTGTAATTTGTGCTATTTAATCCTCACACTTTGAGATCATATCTTTTTGGAGGGACACTCTAAATTCATTGAGGATAATGATTATCTCAAGTGTGGGGGGGGGGGGGGGTGGGGGTTACATATATCTTTACTTGCCTTAACTTGCATAGCCTAGTTACATGTAGATTAGTGGGTCAGTTTGTACGTAGGTGTCAGAGTTAGGATTGCATGTGCACGTTTATTTATTGCATTGTATATATTGTTTGCACTTCTACTTATTGAGTCAACCTACCCATATGTGTTGTTAATCGAGTTGGCCCAAGCATATAGTGTTAGAAAAACTCAACTAAAAACAAAGAGAAAAATTAAAAAATTAAAAAATCCTAAAAATTGAAAAATTGAAAATTTCTGAGAATGAGGGCAGTTGATGAAGCTAGAAACCGAAGAGAGTTCAGTGAAAGAGTCTCTGAGAATAGGAAGCGTTGTAGTAGGAATGTATTTAATTCTTAGTATCTTGCGCATCGGTTTCACGAAAGGTTGTCCCTTGTATTCAGTAAAATGTGGATAGTAGATGAGGGCATACCTTTAGTTCCTTTATTGTGCTAGGAGGATTTAGTCCTAAGGTAGTTGAATAGTCTGTTTTCGGTGGAAACTTGTGGCCTCTTGTAAATCTGGGGTGGACCTTCGTGTAGAGTTGGTTCCATGTGGTACGGTTGCCTCGTCCTATGTGAAGTCGGGGGGCGTACACCACCATACATTAAGGCGGTTTCAAGAGCTAACCGAAAAAGCCCACACTTACTTGCTCTAAATGCACAGTTGAAAAAAATAGAAGAGAATGAAAAAAAAAATTAAAATATTCACTTGGACTAGATACGGTGAACAACCCAATGTGCCTCCGTTCACGCGGGGAATTTGGATTCAATCCAGTTAGAGTGTCTAAGGAAAATTAAAGTCAAGCCGTATTATACGGAGTTGTGTCTCCCACAACTGGGACAATTTGCATTCAAATGCAATAACGGCTAAGAGGGTCTGAAAACCTCAAATGACTTGGCGACGAAAGACTACTATTGGATTGAGGATGCCTAGACCCTTTGAGCGAAAGGATGTGTCCGAGTCTTGGATTGTTTATGGTGGATGTTTGGGGACCCCTTAGTGAGCTTGGGCGTGAGATCGTTTTTTCTCAATTTCTTGCTATCGGTCGTGAAATTTCGAAAGAGACTTGTGAGAGCTTGATGATTTTGGTTAGTGATAGCGAGATTGCCCAATCACTAACTAAAAGGAAAAAAAAAATATGTTCTTTAAATACTTGCATTGTACATACTCGAGTAGCATGCATAGTCCGACGTTTGAGTCGTTGTGTCTAAGGCAAAGTAAAGATATATGTGAATCTCGGAAGCAAGTGTTGCTCGGGACGAGCAAGAAGGTAGTGCGGGGGAATTTAATAGAGCCTTTTAGGAGCTATCTAGTTCCTCCAGTTTACCACATTATCACGAGTGATTTCAGCTTAATGTTAGAGATTTTGAGTCGTTTTATCACTTGAGGCTTCACATGCCTTTTATTGTTAGTCCGGGCATTTCTATGCATATTTTGTTGTTATTTGTCAAATATAATCGCTTGGTATGATTGTTCATGTTTTCTTGACAGGAACGGATGCTAATCGGTTGATAGGAGGCATGGAACGAACTTCGGAAACAATGGGAGCTTAAGTGGAATGAAGAGAAGCCAGGTTGGAGGAGCTAGAATGACCAGTCTTCACTAATCTGATGATATCTGAATATATACGATTAATTTTGGAGTAAGACCGGTGCCAAATGAAAGTAGACTCAAAGTGCTTTCCAACGATAGGTCACAAAGCTTAAACGGAGTCCGGATGAGAGAGTAATGGCCTGCGCAAGATCAGCTTACAATTCTGCTCGGGAATTACAAACTGGAGGGGCTGAAATGCAATTTCGGAAAAGTACATTAAAAAACTCGCCCAGATGGTTAAAAAACGTGAGAGAGACCTAGGAAGGCCATATTCACGCATAGAGAGAGCCAAAAACAAGGAGGAGGACGAAGGGGACGACGCGGAAGCTCCGGTTCAACGTTTGATCTCTTCTTCCCTCTTTTAATCACTTGTATGGAGAAACTTTGTCGTGTTGCTACGATTTCAAGTAGTAATTAGACGTTTTGCTAGGCTTCTATAGAGAGCCTAGGGTTTATGCAGACAATATGTTTTCCGGATTTTAGACTTGTCTCATGCTTTTGGATTTCGATCTATTGGATGAAGTTTGATTTCATGAAGTTGTTAATGAGTGTAGTCTATTGACACGACTATGTTAGGAATTGATATTCATGAACTTAGGGTTTATTCTTAGATCGTAGTCTTTCTTAATGTTAGTCTTCATTCTAGTTATTGTTCCTATGCTATGCGTAATCCTTGGCAAGAATGGAGTAATTAACCGGACTTGTTAATTAGATAGCGAGTGCGTGAAAGCGACCTAGACCTAGTTGTGATGAGATATGAACAAAAATCCTTAATCACAGAGACTGAGAAGAGAAGTGTGTAGGATTGGCCTTAGTTGGTGTTTTCGGTAGGAGATGACGAGGTGTTCGTGTGGTGGTGGTGGTATGAGAGGACATCATTTTTTGCACTGTCGTTAGCCTACTAGAACGGACAGGTAGATGTAGGTGGACCGACATGACACCAGGTAGACCGTGACTTAGAACGACATGAGACCGATATGATATTGTCATTACCATTACCCGGATTAACTAGAATAGATTTAACGTGTTACATAGCTAATCCGGAAATCGTCTACAGCCCTAGGTGATCTAGAGATTGCCTAGTTTCTCCATCTTTGTTTAATAAAAATAAAAACCCAAAAATATTAGTTTAGTTGTTTATTTTATTCCATTCACCTGTTTGAGGGTGACAAATTTTTAAATCAAAATTTTTCCTCTTTGTACCATTTTCTAATCTAATAACTAGTTAAATAATCTCAAGCTTGTCCTCGTGGGATCGATAACTCGGGGTTGAAATACTACCCCATATTACTTGAACCGTGCACTTGCGGTAACACGTAAGAAAGGGTGTCAACGTGTGTCGTAAAAGACACCATATGAGAATGACCAAATGGCCAGAGTGCCCGATGCAATGTGAGTCTCCTATACAGTATGGTGTGTACTCAGACCTAGCGAATGCTATGCAATCGGAAGATTGGATTTCAGGAAATTCCAATTTAAGACACAAGATTGTTTTCACCAGGATACTCAAAGTGATGGATCACGTGCTATCGGAGATGACGCTCCAACTAGTTATCCACGCATGCTAACTAGGGTGGGGACCTAGATAAACGTGGATCCACCTTAGGATATTATCCGTGATTGATGATAGACTCGCATGAAACAAATGCAATATAAGTGTTGCATGATCGTATTGGACCGCTCCATCGACCATGGAAGCGAAGAACAATTGCATGTTCTACCACCGTGCATAAATGTAATTAGCAAAAAAGGTTTCTGGTAAGCGTATGAGTTGTCGACAAAACCGGTTACCATGAGTAGTGCTAGCATACGGCTGTAGCACTGCGGCGAAGTCAAACACATAGTCGTGGGTACCATTTCACAAAAGGTGAAATGACTACCTAAAGAGTAATCTTGGAGTGGATCGACTACGATCCAAATTTCCTAAACCACTTAAGAATCGTCTTTGTGGATCACTTTAGAGAATTGGGACTTATTAGTCGATAACTAGCAATATGATTGATGAGCACACGAGACATTGATTGACTGGATTTTAATTGGATTTGTTTTAAGCAGCATGTTGTTTGATACATTTATGATATGTTACATTTCCGGTACTAGCATAGAGCATGTCACGCAGACACCAGGTCGGCTCACTCACACGAGCGACCGCCTTCGCAATATCCTGCATAAGTCTGGGTGTGACGGAAGATGAGACAGAATCGCGATAAGCGCTGAAAGCCTACGATATGATATGAGATGCCTATCATATGAGGCATAAGGCCTATGATAGACGTCTATTAGTAGAGCTAGTAGCCTGTCAAACGGATTCAACTGTCGCATTGGAAGTAATTTCCATGGTGAGGCTGGTTATGGCCAATCGAACATGGTTAATACCCCGAGCCATGTAAAGTCTCCGTAGAGACAGCCAGATGAGGGAACTGTTTTCAGTTCGCATATGTGCGACATTTCAGTACTCGGGTTGGTAGCCATAATGGCTATTGGACTTACATATTCATAGTGGTCCTTACAGGACAAAACATGTGCTTTGATCAGAGTTCAAACACTATGGCACATATTCCCCCTGAATAACGCACGCTTATGAGTGATCATGAGGTGATGAGTAGAATTAGTCCCACGGATTCCTCATCGCGTGAGCCTCGTCAATCATACAAATATTATTGACACTATATACCCTTAGCACTTTTATCCGTATTGTGGAGAGACGGGTTGGTGGTGCTACTTTAGCGTGACACCTTACGACTATGGATGATTCGTCCTTCCGGACACTGCTAGGAAAACAGGTGATCCAAATCAAAGCAACACAAGGATGGAAAGGAAGATTCTCATTGCACCACTCTTTGTTATTTCATTGGGCCCACCTACAAGATCTTATGGGATCAAATAGGATATGAATATAATAAAGGAGATGTGGACTCATTGGAGCATGGCCTACGGGACAAGGCAGGTGCTCATGATCCACGAGATGACAATTGGAGGAATCTGGGAGATACGAGACTTAATATTTGCATCGTTTCTTAAAATGGTAGAGTGTGCCTACTGCTAGCTCGTCTTGTATGAGTTTAGAGTATGGAACTCCCGATTGCAGGAACTCTCACTGGTCACACGCCACGGCCGTAACGAGACTTCTCGTAGATGATAGATAGTTGAGAGATTGATAGAGACTAGATGAACTGTGAACTGTGGATTGTGCAGCCCCACTGTGCGAGTGAGAGATGTTAGCAATTGGTCCACCCATGTGAGGTGCCCAATGCGATTACTACAACCTTATGGGGTTAGTTGTAATGTGGCACAAACCTAAAGGGGTTAGTAGCAAAGGCTCAAACCCTAGGGGTTTAATGTGCAAATCTATGAGAAGTTTTGGCTATATAAAGATGCAACCTCCTACATATTTTAATGCTAGTTATGGTTTAGAGACACTCTGTCCACATTCATTCTCAATTTGTAGAGACCCTAGTCTCTCTCCAACTACATGCAAGAAGGTGGTACGTGGGGTGAATCAAGGTGTTCTTCCTCGTGATTTGCACTAGACCGGTGGGATCAAGATTAAGGTGAATGCACGTGAAAGCAAGCAATAACAAGATCACAATCCGCTGCGCTAGGAGCTTAGGAAGAAAAGGTACACACGAAACTTCCTCTTTAATTCATGTTGTAGAGCTATATGTGTTAGATCATGCTCTTCCTTCAAACTCCATTTTAACCAACAAGAAGATTGAAGTAGCTAAATAGAAACTGAAACAAACAAACAAACAAACAGATCAAGACAAGAACATAAAGAAGATCAAGACAAGAACATAATCAACATCCAAGCATCAACAGAGCTGGATCCAAAAGCGCCTCAAGCTGATTTAACCTTCCTTAAGCCCAATTTCTCTGTAAAAAACTTGATCAGCTCCACTTCTGCTTGGTCAACCTGCTTCATCTTTAACCAAAGGTTGTGGGGGCTCTGAAACTAGTACTGCTTTACCCTAATCTGCTGAAGAAGCACGAGCTTTTGGCTTTTTCTTCTCTTTCTTGTTAACTAAAGATGCATGTCATGAGAGTCATTAGAAGTAGTAAAAAGCCATATTAATTGATTGATGGTGGCCATTGCTTCATGATAGCAAAAGGCCACAGAAGGTGAGTCATTGCTGAAAAATGCAGAGGTCGGTGATGCTTAGAGATTCGAAGCCAACTCGTAATCCAATCTGAAAAGAAGCCCTAAAAAGGTGGCGGATTGATGTTAACTTTCCCACAGAGACTTGTGGCACAACAAAATTGACTTAAATTTTGAATCAAAAGTAACCTAAAAAACAAGTTTTAATTATTATAGTACTTGCTAGCTGGGCGGATAAATTTTTACCAGTAGAAGAGTACTAAATCGAATAAGATAGTTTGATCATATTGTCATCCCCATTATATGCAACAATAGGATTTTTATTTTCTTCAAAATAAAATATAATTGACTGTAAATCGTAATCAAAACCGTTTGAAGATTTTCAAAACAATATACTCTCCCTCCCACCATCCCGCAGTAGTATACTCTCCATCTTTTTCCACTATCACACACATTACGCTCATAAATTGAAAGTTATCTCAAACACTGAGAAATGAGTATCACTTGCTCATTCGTCAATAAATTGAAAGTTATCTTAAACACGTTGAGAAATGAGTATCACTTGCTCATTCGTATTTGACGAATGAGCTTGCGAAACTCAGGTTGGCTGACAATGACCTTCAAGGGCCCATTTTGATCCGACTTATTAGTTTGAGTTGATTCAGGTGTTGTTTGACTTGACGAGTGAGAAGATGATGAATGAGTTTGAGTTTTATGTCACTTAGGACAAATCATCAGGCCTACAGACTGTCAGACAGAATGAGGTAGAGGCCTTTGTTTGTATACTCAGGAGATATTTGCTAATCTGCCCCTCTACTGAAGTGAGTGAAGTCTAACATAAAATAAAAAAAATCTTGAACAGTCGAAGCACAACAAAATTGACTAAGATTTTGAACCAAAAGTACCAAAAAAAAACAAGTTGTAATTATTATAGTACCAGCAGCTGGGCGGATAAATTTTAACCAGTAGATGACTACTACAACCGAATAAGATAGTTTGATCATAATCATCCCCCTTATATGCAACAAATAGGATTATTTATTTTCTTCTAAATCAACTAAAGCCTAGAGCTGAGTTTATCAAGCTCTGTCCTGACATGTGCTCTGGTGATGTCCTCCAGAGTAGGGCATCCAGACAATGCCATGGTCAGCTCCAGCTCGTCTTTCAGCATTTCAATGACTTGTCGTACTCCATGCTCTCCCCTTGCTGCTAACCCGTCGATGACAGGCCTTCCGATCTACAAAAGTGAATCCCAAATTCAGAAAAAGGAAAGAAGATGGTAGTATTTTGTATTTCGAAGTGCCTTGAGGGTTACTAGTACCATAACAGCTTTTGCGCCAAGAGCTAACGCCTTGAAAATGTCTGTTCCCCGCTTCACTCTTCCATCCAAAAGAACTGGAACCTTCCCTCCAACAGCACGGACCACCTGCAGTAATAATAATACACAGGCGCTTAGTCCGCAGGGGTGGTTTGGATGGATGGTATTTTGGAACGAGTGGTTGAAATGAAGAGACATATTCCCAAAAAAACAAAAGAACCAAAAGACTAAGGGCCAGTTTGGGAATGATGTGGCGTTTTAAAAAGCAGTTGTGCAGGCGTTTCAGAAAGCAGTTCTACCAGTAGTGCTGTGAGAAAGTTGCTGTAAAAAGTCACTTAAAAAGTGTTTGTTAAATTTCATAGCTGTGGTGGATAACCGTTTTTTGCTTTTTGTCTATGGTAATTGTTGCTTTACAATTGTTGCAAGTATCGAAGCTAGGGATGGCAACGGGTCGGATCTGGATCGGATCAGGCTAGATCCGATCCAGATCCGACTAGGAAAAATGGGATCCAGATCCGATCCAGATCCGTTCGGATCATCACCGGATTCGGATCAGATCGGATCGGGTTTCATCCAGCTGATCCAAATCCGATCCGTAGATCCATATAATACGTGGTTGGATCGGATTCGGATCGGATCCGGCTTGGGTTTGCAATAAAATACAAAAAATAACATAAGAAATAAACAGTATTTCATACGCTAAGGCATGTTCGCAAGTTATGAAGTCTAAAACACAACATAAATAGCTTTGTAGGTTGGAATTACTAATGTATTCTTCTTGGAAGTGAAAGTAGGGAGGTAATATGAATATATTTGTAAAGCACACATATACGTCGGATCGGATCGGGTCGGAACCCGGTGGATCTGCCCTTAGATCCAAATCCAGATCCAAATCCAATCGGATCTGGCTTTCCTGATCCAAATCCGATCCATTTTCAATTGGATCGGATTCGGATCCGATCCATTCGGCCCGGATCGCTCGGATCACAGATCGGATCGGACCATATTGCCATCCCTAATCGAAGCGACAATATCAGACGTGATAGAGATTTATTGCAATTATATGTAGGTAGATATAAAAAAAGTCTGTTAGAAACCCCCCCCCCCCCCCCCCCCCCCCCCACACACACACACACACACACACACACATGCTTCTCAAAAGTTGCGATGGGAAAGCAACTAAATAGCAATTTACCTAACACTTCAACTGCTTTTGACATAAAAAAACAGAGCTCGAGAAAGCAAAAAACATTACCAGCCGGATTTAAACCACCTATACTGGCACTGCCTTGCTATCAAAGCATGGAGATATGCGGAGTTACCTCTTCCAGAACTGTAATGGAAGCTGGTGAATAGTCAAGCTGACGGCCACCGTGATTGGATACAATAATTCCAGCCACCCCTACTTCAATCCCTTTGATAGCTGCCAACAGCAAGAGTCGTAACATAATAATATGCTCACAAGATAACTTTTTAGTTCGTCATATAAAACACGAATATTATATGATCAGAAACAATCATGAATTTACCGTCTTCAGCAGTCAAAACCCCATTGATAAGAATTGGCAAACTTGTGACAGATTTTAACCACTTAATGTCCTGCAAAGTCAGTGATCGTTAATTATCCTAAAGAAAAACAAACTCATCACATAACCTGGAAATTTACTTTTGCCAAGTTCAAAACAGCAAACTGTTAGAATCCAACATAAGCAACTCTACTTCTAATATAAACATTATCCTTCCATATAAGAGCAGCAGAAGGGCTAAAAAATCCGATTATTTGCATATATGAAGTACCTCCCAACAAAGAGATGGATTGAGTGTCCCTGAGGCAAAAGATTCAAACTTCAACCCCTTGTCCTGCAAAGTGAGCGCGATTGATGTTACTATATATTCTCCCCAACTTTACATCTTCTGAGCTCTATTAAGCACAAGATTACCCTGTTGGCAGACTCTACTTCTGTTGTCAAGAGGCCTTCAAAATTCTTCAACATGGGTACAATAATTCTGCATGAAGAAATTTACTTTTCAGCAAAAATCATCCCATGAAAGTAAATATCAGATCAGGTCATGAGAAATGTGAAGTAAATAGCCGAGGAAATACATGAAAAAAGAAAATGAATCTCACTTGTTCTTTATTTCCGCCTCCCTACGACCTAATTTATTACTGTCAACAGTCAGAATAATAGCCTTGAACCCATGACTCTCCGCCTTTTGTACCAGGTTAGCAGTTATGTCCCTTCTTTTACACACCTAAACAAAGAAGAGTATCAAATTATGAACGAGACCACGGAACTCTTATAAATAAGCATGAAAAATATTAAAGATGAGGCGAGAGTAGAATCATTACATATGTTTGGAAAAAGCAAACAGCCTTGCAGCTGGAAGCAACTTCCTCCACAGTACAGGTGGACAAAAACGGCAATGCCTATGCATCGAGAAGAGCTCATCACTTAGAATGCAAAAGTATGAATATAATATCCAGGCTAGTTTAAAATAAAATAAAATAAAATAAAATACCATTATGGTGTTACATGCAGCTGCTGCTTTAGCTGTTGCAACCTCTCCTATGAGGACAAAAAAAAATTAAAAATTATTTTCAGAATTTCAGATAAATTCCTCCCTTTTATTCAATTCATGAACTCTTGAAAAAAAAACTTTTACCCCAAAAAAATTAAAAAATAAGAACCTTCAGGATGAGCCAACTTGTGCATTGAAAATGGGGCGATCATTATAGGTGCTGAAGTTTGGAAACCCAGTATGGTAGTTGACATATTTATTCTGCTCACATCCACCGGAATCCTCGGCCTTATACTGAGAATTCGAACAAAACCAAATATAAAAATGCTGGACGATTCTTTGTTAATTAGCATTAAATATATAAATATATATATAACAGGTGTAAACACTTAACACAATTCTACGAAACGCTTCCATGTTCTCTTTCAGTGTGTGTTGATCCTCAGCTCCCCCTTTGTAAAAGTCATAGTACATCTTTGGAAGAGCTCGCCTCGCCAGTTCCTGGAACTCATTCACATTTACGAGATCTGAAACCATTTTCCCCTAAAAACACATCACAATAAGAGAAACGAACGTATTAATGTAATTCTGGGTGACTTAGCAATGAGCAATATAGCTACACAAAGATCAGAATAAAAATTTACTGGAATCATCAGAATAAATATTTACTTTCATGGAAAGTGTTTCAAACAATATCTGAACACAGAAACGCTGTTTACTAAGAATCCAAAGTGTGTCTGGAGGCGAATTCCATTATAGATGATAAGAAGATATAAAACTGAAAAGTTGATGCTGTCACTAACATCAATGAAATCGAACAAAATCAAATAAATTGCTCTCCATGGGAGTATGTATGCTTGGAAATATGAAAAAACATAGGTGGTTAGTTCACCTGAAATGTTGATCGAGATGAATATAAATTCTTTATGATCAGAACGAAGAGACTGCAGAAATATACTTTTTTACCTGTAAATGCGTTGGCAAGAAGATCAGATAAGGATCTTGAGTAAGGTGAGAAGGTTATACTGAACTTTCTAGCTAAAGGACCACTGACCATACGTCATATGAGGCCATCAAACAACAAGTTTTTATAAGTAGTGTAGGTAAGCATAAATCCTAGCTTTTATTGCTATGAAAGCCATCAAACTATATTTTCCCTTATTGGGATGTGCTTGTCATTATCATTAGATACCAACAAACATGTTGTCACATCTTGATTGAAACAGAGGAGATTACTTGAGAGGTTGAAGAACTAGATAACTTGGTAACTGAAAGCAATACAGAGTTCAGCGATAATTGAAGTTTGTAGCCAGCGAAAATAGAGATTAAAAGGATCACGAAACAATGCAGTATGTGATAGCTGAAAAATAATGCAACTTTCAAAAGCTCAACAAGACAGCTGAGACCAGCATCAAATAGGATCTTAAATCATAAGTCCCTAGAATAAAATTGACAATGCTGTCTTTGTGCTCCTGGACAATGAATTTGGTTACTCTTCCTTGGTTGATCAAGACTTGGCATTTTGCAGTGAGCTCCACATAGGATTGGAGAGTTTCGGTTAAGATAGCTACAAATCGTTGAACTGGTTCAACGTATTGTCATGGGCTGAAGTAGATACGTATTGAATTTTTTTACATTTAGGGAATTGTTCATGGTAATTATCACCCAATTAAAGACCCTCTGAGTGAACTCCTTGAACAGATGGGAACCTTTCACCGTTTTGTTATATATGCTGCTCGAACAACTACATACATACATACATACATACTTGTTGAATGTTGCCTTCTGGTCATTTCTAATGGAAACACTTTTGGGGCTACAGTAGTGTTCCTGCAAGTTTTTCTGCAGCAATGAATATATGCAGGTTTAAATGGATCTCCATTTCCTCAAAGGATTTAGATAAACATGGACTTGTGACAGTGAATTTTTCTGAAGGACGAACACGATCTATCACATACAGATCTACAACATGAATTATAGCGGAAGATTCATGTGTTTACCTTGTCTTCCTTAGCTCCTATGCACAGCGGATGATCGTAGGATGCTTGCTTTCACGTGCCCTTCTTGCTCCCACAGTCTGGCTCGAATCACTAAGACGAAAGCTCTAATCCACACAAAGTTCCACCAATGGAGGCTAGTTAGAGAGAGATTCTAGGGTTTACTGTATTATGATCAGCACATGATCTCTACAGTAGTGTGTATATTATTATGACTCTCATATAATGTGTAGGAGGCTGTCTCCTTATATAGACAGACTTATACCCAATTGCAACATTACCCCCTAGGGTTGATGTCCTTGCTACTAACCCCATAAGGTTTGAGCTTGTCTCACCTAAACCCATAAGTTTAAGATAATTGTATTGTGCACCCCACATGGGCGCACCAAATGCTAACATCTCCCACTCGCACAGTGGGGTTGCACAAATACAGTAGGTCTAGTCTCCCTCAATCTCCAACTATTATCATCTTCCAAAGTGTTTTGTGGCCTTGGTGTGTGACTGTGAGAGAACCTGCATTTCGGGAGTTCCATACTCTAAACTCATACGAGACGAGCTAGCAACAGGCGCACTCAACCTCAAGAAATAATGCAATATGTATATATATATATATCTCGTATCCCCCAGATTCTATCAATTGTCATCTTATAGATCATGAGCACCTACCTTGTCGCGAAGGTCGTGCATCAATGAGTCTACATCTCCTTTATTATATTCATATCCTGCATGATCCCATAAGATCTTGTAGGTGGGCCCAATGAATATGATAAAGAGCGATGCAATGAGAATCTTCCTTTCCATACATTGTCAATTTGATTCGGAGTCAGCTGCTTTCCTAACAATGTCCTGGTAGGCCGAATCATTCATAGCCGCGAGGTGTCACGCTAAAGTAGCATCACCTAACCGTCTCTCCCCAACATGGATAAAAGTACTAAGGGTATACAGTGTCAATCATTCTTATATGATCTACGAGGCTCACACGGCGAGGAGTCTCAGGGACTAGTTCTACTCGCCACCTCATGTCACTCATCAGCACGTGTTATCTCATAAGATGTGCGCCATAGTGTTTGGACTCTAATCAGAGCACATGTCCTATCCCATAGGGACCACTATACAGATGTAAGTCCAACAACCCATATGACTATTAACCCGAGTACTGAATATTGCACATATGCAAGTCGAAATCAGTTCTCTCATCTGGCTTTCTCTACGCAGACTATACATGGTTCGGGGTAGTAACCATGCTCGAATGGCCATAAACCAATCTCACCTTGGAACTTATTCCAATGCGACAAATGAATTCGTCTGACATGGTCTTGCACTATTGATAGATGTCCAGCTCTTGTCATAGGCCATGCGCCTCATATGACAGGAGTTATCATATCATAGGCTTCTAGCACTTATCGGGATTCTGTCTCATCTTCTACTCACCTAGACTATCCAAGATATTGTAAAGGCGGTTGCTCATGTGAGGGAGACAACCTAGTGTCCACGCGACATGTTCTATGCTAGTACATGATATGTAAACGTATCATACACGTATCGAAACAACATGTAGCATAACAAATCCAATTAAAATCCAGTTATCCCATGAAGATACATTTCTTCCATCTAGGGTCTAATTTCCTTTTTGTCAGGTGATGAAATATCGTGGGGCAATATCCTAGGTTCAACATTTTCTTGTGTGGTGACTATCATGTCTTCCCTTAAATGTTAAATCGTCGACGGGGTACGCTCCAAAGAGCTCTCCTACGCAAAGAGGATTCTTCCTCAGCATTATCGTCATATACGATAGGCTGCTCACTAGGTAAGGCACTCCCACTGTTCTCAAGGTACATAGGAACAAATTCCTCTTGAGTAGTGGTGAATTGAGTGTCATCTAGTGGTTCCTCTTCCTCGCAGAGAATACCATCTCCACGAGCTTCTCTCTGACTTGGAAAATTTATTTAGCTCATAAGCTGCCAATCCCTATGGCCGAAGGTGACCTCATATAGGTTGCCTTTTGGTCCACATCTCGTAGGGGGTAGCGGCTACAGACTTGGTGGGTATTTGGTTGAGTATATCGACAGCCATTTAGCAAAGCGTCTCCTCAAGATAGGGAACATGTACTTTGAACATGCTATCATACATCAAACCATCTTCAGGCTGTATCCTATTCCTCCTATCCGCCACAGCATTCTGCTGCGGGGCATGGGAATAGCCAACTGCCTTACTACTCCTCTCCATCACATAGCTCTTGCTAAGATAGATACTCGCAGTCTCATTCTGGCTAAGGACATATCCTTTTGTCCAGACGGTTTTCTACCTTTTGTAGATACCTGTCTGAAGCACCCTTGTGCCTCAGACTTATGTGGCCCAAGCACACATAGTTGAGATGCGTACAATAATCTACGAATGTGATGGAACAGTAAGCACCATGTCTTTAGCTTTTAACATTTAATGGAACACAAATACAACTAATGAATTATTTTAAAGACTCAATAATCCTTACTGCTTTACTGAATAGTTTGCCTTTCGCCTTTCGTTTAAGGCAAGAATCACACACAGGTAAGGATACCTTGGGCATATTCCAAGCAGGCCTACCTTAGCTAGCCTGAACATCCTTTCCTGACACAGTGTGTCTCAATCTAGCGCGCCACATATCAGAATCTTAAGACACAACCCTAGAGGTCATATCCAAAGATCCTGAGGCGTTATTCATGCTAGAAATCAAGAGTGCATAACCATACATAACATGACCAATTCCAAAGTAAAACTGTGACCAAAACAACTTTTGGTGGCTATTCCCTCAAAGATAATCTTATGGATCCTTAGACGAGAAGTTAGTGCCAGGTCTGGCCTTCTAGTCTTAGGAAAACATCCTTTTCCTCCTTTGCGTTTGCCAGTCTTGGGCTATTGGTCATGTACCAATATTGCGCCCTCATTTCCTTATCCTTGCCCCCACCTCTTCCTCACGGTCCTGATACCGGGATAGGGACTAAATCTGCCGATCATACTTCATTTACAGCCTTTAGCAATCATATATTGCTTAGACTTCAAAAGTATGCTGAACTAGTATACTTAGCAAGCACTTGGTTGCTTAGATCCTAGAACGGAGTGATGTTTGGTCTTATCCAAGCATCTTGACACTCTCAAAGTGTTTCATATACCGTTTTCATGTCATTTTCATGAAACGTGGCAGAGATAGCAACAAATTGCTAATCGGATAGTTTAAGGTGGGGTTTAATGAGGCAAATGGCTAAGGTGGATCCAAGATTCTCCTTTGGCTCATTCCTAAAATCTTTGAATCTCAAAGTGCTCTTGAACTTGCTGATGAGGTCATTTCCCCACCTTGGCATAGCACGCTCTATGACATTTATCTTGACTGCCTCCCACTATTGGTTAGCCTAAATATAATGTTCATGTGCTGCTGTGACAACTATTCATCACATGTTCAACCATACTTGTAGGTGTTTTGACAAACTATGTCCAACTATTTGGTTACATAGTACGATGACTTGTCATATCGTTTATTGTCACTATTTTAGCTTTTACAGTTTCGATTTAGACACGATTGATCTTGAGACATTGCATAGGAAAATTAATACTAGCATTTTCTTAGTTCCGAAATAACATGATACATAGATTAAAATTTCATAGTTCATCATAAGGACTCCACCAAAACCTAGTAGCAATTCTAGGAATCAAATATCGTCACTTATGATTCCCTATTAGTTTCAATCATGTAAAATCATGTGAGCTATTTTGTTTTAGTTCCTTAGCATGCGAGGTTATACAGTTATATCCAATCACACGCAGTTATAACATAAAACAAGCACAATCATAAATAAATATGCAATGGATGTGGCCCCTAAGGTGCACTCCCACTAATGAGAGTACGTCTTGAGCAAATCTTGAACTTCTCGCCTCATGGATCTCGCCTATCTCGAGTGCTCCTTGAAGCTTCCTTGTTCGTCTATTTGCTCCATGCACCTCGCGCCATAGCTTTTGGTTTGGCCACCTCTCTTGAAGCTTCTAGTCTTCAATCTTCACTAACTATCTTATTTCTAATAAGAAGTAACATCTAATAGGCGATTTAGATGAGACGAGAAGACACTAGAGCATGTAGAGAGGCACGACACGCAGGCCGTATTTTAATTGATTACATATTCAAAACCAAAACCAAATATAAAACCATCTAAGCCACATTCATGCATCAAACACATCCATTCAACCCACAATAGCATGTATAATAATAAAATAAACATACTGAAATTTTATGGAAATTTCCAGAATTAAAGAATAATTACTGGAAATTAATAAGCAATAAAACAATCAACTAATAAGATCGAAAATTCCTCCTAACTACCTAGGATCTCACCTCCTATCTCATAAGGTAGGGAAAAATGTCCTAAGTCTCCAGAAAAAAAATTTGGGCTCAAAACAGTGTGTTTAAGGACGTCTAACTGCCTCAGGAAGTGTGCTAAACACTAATTAATTAATCTGGAAATAATAAAATTTTATGTTTTTCCAAAAAATATGAAAAAACTCCCAGAAAATAGGAAATTTAATTCTGAGCATATAGAAAAAAAATTGGCGAAAAATGGTGGCTGGAGGAGCGCTCACGAGCCCACACGCGCCGCCTCCGTCACGCGCCGACGTTGGCCGAGTGCCGCGTCAGCATGCCACGTGGCATGCCACGTCAGACCTATGTTGACATCATCTGCCACGTGGCATGCCACGTCAGCCCTATGCTGACGTCAGCTGCCACGTCACTCCTCCACGTCATCGCCACGCCAGCAGCCACGTGGCTGTCACGTCATCAGCCACGTTAGCCAATGCTGACGTGGCACCGCCACGTCATCATGCCATGTCAGCCCTAGCCACGTCAGCAAGTATGACGCCGCCCTTTGGCGCGTGCGGCGCGTGGCCGCGCGTGGAGGCGGCGTCGGTGGCGCGTGAAGCCCACGCGCCGCCTTCCCGGCCTCCGTTTCCGACGATCCTTATATCGACGGACTCTTCTTTTCACCCTGATTCCGATTATGTGTTAAAAACTCAATTTTAACATGTTTTGAAAAAAAAAAATTTTACTGCTCAGATCTAACAGTCCAGATTTACACCGTTCCGAATCTTAAAATATTCATAACTAATTCTCTGTTCGTCCAAAAATTACAAAATTTATGTTTATGGAATCCTCGTGAAAAACCCTATCTAATAATATAGGTTTCAATAACAGATTACGAAATTTCAGAAACTCGATTTTCTAAACTGATTCAGGAACGCATAACGAGGCACGAAAAACAAGCCTAAGGCTCTGATACCAATGAAGGACGAACATGATCTATCGCATACAGATCTACAACATGAATTATAGCGGAAGATTCATGTGTTTACCTTGTCTTCCTTAGCTCCTATGCACAACGGATGATCGTAGGATGCTTGCTTTCACGTGCCCTTCTTGCTCCCACAGTCTGGCTCGAATCACTAGGACGAAAGCTCTAATCCACACCAAGTTCCACCAATGGAGGCTAGTTAGAGAGAGATTCTAGGGTTTACTGTATTATGATCAGCACATGATCTCTACAGTAGTGTGTATATTATTATGACTCTCATTTAATGTGTAGGAGGCTGTCTCCTTATATAGACAGACTTATACCAATTGCAACATTACCCCCTAGGGTTGATGTCCTTGCTACTAACCCCATAAGGTTTGAGCTTGTCTCACCTAAACCCATAAGTTTAGGATAATTGGATTGTGCATCCCACATGGGCGCACCAAATACTAACACTTTCAACCAGCGGGCTGGATTTGTATTCTGCAGAAGGGTATTATTATCATTGAAAGCATACAAAAGAACCCCTTCCAGTTTGGGAAAAGCCTTGGTTTAAAAAAGACGAAACTTTCTCATAAAACTACTAGATCGTCTACTAGATTGTGTGAATTGGTAAATTAAATAAGTTATTTGTTCAACCACAGATAATCAGCAATTCCATGAGGAAAAGGAAAAATGCCATTTTCACCTCTCAGATTTGACCGAAGGACCCCTTCCAGTTTGGGAAAAGACACTCCCCCCCTTTATTCTGACAGACTTCAGGGCACTTGAACCCCTTGATTGCGTCATTCCATACTCTTAGGGGCAAATTTGTCCAAAAGAAACCACTGTTTTAGTGCTGGAACCTCAGCCCCAGACTAGCAATGTCACAATTAAGGAGTATGATCCCTGGAAATTGGCACACTGAAAGGGTGGAAGTGTCATTTCCCAAACTAGAACATGTCTTTGCACCAAATTCTTGTACCCATGGAAAAATAGTCCACAGGATTGTGAAGGTTCACTAACAAAAATAAATGTCAACTTCAAAATCACATATATTTAGCTCGTAACTGATATTTGTATTTCTACCGTCTCAACATTGGCTCGATATGTCCAATCCATATGAGCTACCAAATAACTACTAATATTTGAAATCTCCAACTAGGTCATATAAAAAAGATACTGGAGGCAACATAAGATGATGGTGCGTTGCTGAGGTTCAGGCACCACTATGGAGTCGCTCGCTCGTGTGTGAGAAATTATCACAGCAAGTTTGGAGTGAAGCAAGACCGGGACCCGGGAAACCAGATCAACACACACACACAGAGAAGCCGCAGATTGAATGGGAATCACCAAATTTTCTTCCGCACCCAGAAGAGGAGGATGACGACACCAATGACAATGGCAACAGGAGCACATTTCCGAATCAATGCCTGAAATCAAAATTGAAAGAGTTATTCGTCACAAAGTAAGCTGAAATGAGAGTAGATACAGGAGCACCAGCACAAAAGCTGCAAAGTTTAGCTTGTAAGAAAAATAAGGTAGTTCTTAGTTAGAGATGTACAAATATGCTTTAACAGCGACCATTGTCTCCCCATAATCCAGTCTCGTCAAAAAGAAAAACATAATCCAACTAGTAGAATACAATCAAGCTACAGAACATATTAACTTTGTATCATAAATTTCATTGTCAAACAAAGTGGATTAAATTATTTTAGCTTGAAAGAAAAAGAAAAACTTGGTGTGCCATACTAGATTTTCCCACTGGTATTCCGTCCAATTCTTTATCTCCCTTGTTCTCAAACAATTTGCTTGGCGACCAATGACAGTGAATGAGGAGATTTAGCTGCCAATGCTATCAGAATGAGCAGCCATATTCCTCGACCTTAATTTTTCATTGTTTTTTTCTTTTTGCTTTTCTACCTTCTGTTTTTTGTGTGGTATATTCGTTTGATGCCCGCCACAATCTTGCTGTACCTACGACACAACATAGTGCTTGCCCTTCACCCAACAACTCCTGCAGCATGATCAACCTATGATAGCCCACTTAAGAGCTCATCATATCTTCAATCTTGGTCCCTGCCTTTACGCACAACACATGATCACTATGTGCATGAATTCCCATTCGTTTCCCACTATGGAAAGTGTTGGGGAATTACTCGTCGACCCGAATTCTCGTCGCAACGGAAGCAAAAAAATACGCCACACGATCACACACTCAACACACGCCATATAGGAGAAGAAAAATAATACATAAGAATTTAACGTGGTTCGGCGAAATCGCCTACATCCACGGGAGGAGGAGAATTTCACTATATCAATGAGGGAATACATCGTAGGGGAGAGACATCTCAATCCGCGGACCACGTCGACGCGGTACTCTCATCCTCATAGACTACATCTATGAAACTCTAACCTCACACATCCTCTCAATGATGTCTCTCACCAACCTCCCTACTCGACTCAATTAGAAACAATAACTAGCACCTCTATTTATACTAATATAGAGGAGGTGGAAAAGCCCACCAAGCCCAAGCTATCACCTCCTCAGAGATCACCTCCTCAGAGGAAGTAATCAGACGCATCGGGTACACCGATTCATCTTGCGGAATTCGAGACAAACCCAACAAACTCCACCTTGGCTTGAATTCTGCAAGCGCCAGCAAATTCCTCAGCCAACTCTGTTGTTGATGTCAACTCCGCCGCATCCGCCATGCTCCAACTGCATGGACCGCCATCGCACCTCTACCGAGATGCTCTGCACCCCCTCCTAGGGCACGCCTCGCACCCCCGACACGGGTGCGTCCCAAAGCATGACTCTTTGGGGAGTAGTGTGGCTCCATCTCTCGACCAGCTAGCTCATCACTGGAGAGTTCTCCACCAACCACGTCAAGTGCAAACGAGACTCCGTTCCTCTTCACTACTACAGTAGTTTTCTTCATCACCATTCTCGTCACTTGAGCTCCGTCTCGAACAACCTCCAACTGCTGCATGGCTTGCACTATTTCCATGCTTCAGCGTCCTCACACGTCAACCACGTGTTTCTTCACGCCAGCCCTGAGTGCTTCTCCTTTCGCTGTTGCTTATCCTGTTCGACTACACGCCTTCACCAAGACGTCTTGCAAAGCCACAACTTTGCGAACCCGCCGCGACTTACCTCTCTTCTTGCCTCGAGTTGCTCAAGAGTTATCGTCACGAACCACACACAGAGATATCAGGACGCCAACTCTGCCATGGCCTTGTCAACTGCGTCCACCGTCTCAATCTCTGCCCTGGAGCTTCTTGTGAATTTCCTTGCAATAGTTGCCCACGTCTCTAGCCAGACTCCTCAACAACTGTTGCGTCTCGTGCTCACAATCACACAAAGCCTATGCTTCTTGCCTATGTTGAACAGCAGCTCCACCTGTCAACACACTCCCAAGCCTGCATAGGTTGCCAATCGAACATTTAATTAGGAAAACGCCTCTAATTGACCCCACCTGATTGGACTTGAACTTGATTGACCCGGATCGCATCCCGTCGTCTTCGATCTCGCCCATCGATATCGATTGATGCCGATCTTATCAATCCACTCAGAATCTCAAAATTCTTACCGTACCGATGAATCCGCAACGTCCAAAAACATAGGGTTAGACTCCTGACTCATCCCAATCCGATCTACAGGCACGCCGTAACCACCCGAACAATTTTGGACCGTTGGATCCCCGTCAGCACGCTGCCACGTCAGCATTCTGCAAAATCCAGCGACAATTTGCAGAATCTGACCCCATCATCACGTCGGGAACGTCAAAAAACCTAGGGTTCTCCTCCTGTTCGAGTCCAATCGAACTTACAGGCAGCTCAGAAACACCCAAAACAATCTGGACCGCTCGATCGCGTCTCGGCCACATGTGGAGCACTGGAGCACTCTAACTGCTGGTGCACCGGATCTTTTCTCACCTGATCCTCCAATCAACAGCAGCACACTAGTGCCTATGTGCTTCCACAAGCAACCCACGAACAATAAAGAAAGACCAACTTTTTTACTTTTTTCTTTCCTTGCTCGTTTTCTTTTATCAATTCACTCAGAATATCAAAATTTTGACCGTACCAATGAATCCGCAACGTCCAAAAACATAGGGTTAGACTCCTGACTCATCCCAATCCGATCTACAGGCACGCCGTAACCACCCGAACAATTTTGGACCGTTGGATCCCCGTCAGCACGCTGCCACGTCAGCATTCTGCAAAATCCAGCGACAATTTGCAGAATCTGACCCCATCATCGCGTCGGGAACGTCAAAAAACCTAGGGTTCACCTCCTGTTCGAGTCCAATCGAACTTACAGGCAGCTCAGAAACACCCAAAATAATCTGGACAGCTCGATCGCGTCTCGGCCACATGGGGAGCACTGGAGCACTCTAACTGCTGGTGCACCGGATCTTTTCTCACCTGATCCTCCAATCAAAAGCAGCACACTAGTGCCTATGTGCTTCCACAAGCAACCCACGAACAATAAAGAAAGACCAACTTTTTACTTTTTTCTTTCCTTGCTCGTTTTCTTTTTTTTTTTCTGATTCTTTCCTTGTTTCTTCTTCATCCTTTCACCTGCGTGCTCTACCCGGATCGTGAACCAGGCTCTGATACCACTTGTTGGGGAATTATTCGTCGACCCGAATTCCCGTCGCAACGGAAGCAAAAAAATACGCCACACGATCACACACTCAACACACGCCATATAGGAGAAGAAAAATAATACATAAGAATTTAACGTGGTTCGAAAAAATCGCCTACATCCACGGGAGGAGGAGAATTTCACTATATCAATGAGGGAATACATCGTAGGGGAGAGACGGCTCAATCCGCGGACCACGTCGACGCGGTACTCTCATCCTCATAGACTACATCTATGAAACCCTAACCTCACACATCCTCTCAATGATGTCTCTCACCAACCTCTCTACTCGACTCAATTAGAAACAATAGCTAGCACCTCTATTTATACTAATATAGAGGAGGTGGAAAAGCCCACCAAGCCCAAGCTATCACCTCCTCAGAGGTCACCTCCTCAGAGGAAGTAATCAGACGCATCGGGTACACCGATTCGTCTTGCGGAATTCGAGAAAAACCCAACAGAAAGGAGGATCAACTCAATTGGTGTACTCATTTTGGTTTTGCATCGAGTTACTATGATCTCTCTCAGAGCGCAGGCTGTTCGTGGCTTTAGAGTAGTGCTAGATAAAGAATAAGAAATAACAAGATTAAGAACTACTATAAAATGTCGGTAAAAAAATGTGGCTACAAGTAAAGTGCTCAATTCCTTATCACCACCCCAATATAGTGAAACTATCATATTGCGCTCCCCACTCTCAAAAGTCAAAACCCCTTTGTGACACTTCCCAATAGCAATCAACTTTCTGGTGTATTTTTTTTCCGTCCCACATTTCATATAAGATCAACCCAACTAAGACCAACCATCCTTTTCGTCCATCTCATCTCCTCCACCGAACACACCAACCCAATGATAGTCATTTTTAGGGTAAATGGTCAAGTCCATAAAATGTGTATCATCACCATCAGCACCTACGTAACGCAGATTCCAGCAAGTAAGCCCAAATCCCGGTTACGAAAATCCACAACTACTACCACAACCACCACCACCACCACCACCGTCCCCTCCTCAAGTACTACCGACACCATCACCCCACCTCCACCGCCACCGTCGAATCAACCACAACTTAGACCCACTCAAGCCATCTTCAAATCAGCACAAAACCCAAATCAACATCTCCAACATTATTACCTCCACCCACCATAGAAAACAGAAATTGGAATCGAACACAAAGACAGACCAGAAAATCAAATACAAAATCAACCCACCTCAGACCACCTATCCAACCTTCCTTTGTCATCCATCTCATCTCCTACCACAACCTCCACCACACACACCAAACCATAGTTGTCAAATCATGATTCGAGTCGTGAATCGAAACCTCGATTTTTGAATCGTGAATCGTAACGATTCGTTCTGATTATTTTCTTACTAATAAAACATCCATCCCAATCATCAACCCTATATTTTGAAGCTATATATAATAATTTAAGATGGTAAATATGCAATTGTATAAATAATAAATGGCATCCAAGTACTGCATAAGTTCCATCCGAAACTAGTGAGTACAAAATAGTGTAAAATCATAATTATCATCAAGTGAGAGTACTGCTTAAGTTTGCTCCTAAACTAATGAGAACGAATAGATAAAATCATAAATAGCATTCAAAAAAGGTTAACTAATAGTGGCGAGTATATATAGCATCTAAAATTCTAAAGACATCAGTTCCATGAACACAAAAAGGTTTCGTCCTAAAAGACTCAAATCATCTACATGATCAGTACAGCCCCCATAATCGTTCGAGTGTTGCAACAGAATGCCTCGACTAAAGGACTTTTTTTCAAGAAAAGAGACGGTAGATTAGGATTTCAAGTAGTGACGTTACACTTTTGATCTTGACCCATAATGTTTTACATTTTTACCTCCTTTTTTAACCCAGACCTGCCTCCAAACAAGTACGATTTCGAATCGCTCGATTCACAATTCAGCGAATCGAATCGCGATTCACGATTCAGTGGCACGATTCAGCTATACCTTGATTCTAAGCACGATTCTAAATCGATGGGGTATGAATCGAACCGAATCGTATGAATCGAATCGTGAATCGCTCGATTTTGACAACTATGCACCAAACCGGTAATAGTCACCATACACCTCAAAATCGAGACATCCACTTCCACGACTTCCAAACCAGCCTCCGCCGCCACCACCATCGCTCTTCTTCTAACTCTAGGTGACCCAAATAGGTGGCGGGTGCATTATGGGGCCTACAATCGTATCCCGGCGCTGTCCCAAACCAACTGAAGCTCTGTAGCTTCTTTTCTTCAATTGGAACTGTGTTGGTAAACCGTTCAATCCCGTTGATGTGAAAAATTGGGTCGGGATCAACCTAAAACCCACAAAATGAACTTCTTGTTGGTGATTTTAGTGTCATCGGCCATTGGTGTAATCGGATTTACTTACGACCAAAGTAGACATTGGCATTACATTGTACACGTTAGGAGGTGTGGAGTACACGCGTGCACAAAACTATGTTAATGACTTGGACAAGGAACTCGCGGACGACTGCGGGGGTTCGGGGGCACAGCCCCCGACGGGGGTCCGGGGACTTTTTGTTGCTTCACAAAAAACGTATCGGAATTAATTTTCGGTTGGAAAACGAACTGAAATCTGGCGGTTGTAACCGCCAGATAACCTCCTTGTTCCCCTCTCTATTTTGTCAGTTTGGTCGAATTCAGAAACACAGAACAATCATATTCGTTCTTGAACCTCTCTGTTTTATCCGATTATCGATTTCGTGTGTATACCACCGAAATACCTTAATCTGAGAGTGATTCACACGACTCAGAGAGTATCCAAGCCACATTGTTCCCGTTCTAAACACCCCAGAAATTCCTACACTTTCGAGTTTCTTCCTTGGTGACCTGTAACCTGTGTATGAACAAAAGAATCAACAACAGTTGAAGCTGTGGGAACTCAAGTGAAAAAAAACTCTCTCATCAGCAACCTCAATAACCCATCCCTGAACCCCTCTGACAATCAAATCCAGATTATTCTTCCCAATATGTAGACTTCACTTGCAAACGTTGAAAGCATTATAACTCCAGTATTCGTTGAGTTTGGGATTCGACGGCCCCGTAACCCTTCTGATCCTCAGCATTAAGCTTGGGCACAACAACAACTTCTTCTTCGTTATCATCCTCTGCCTCGTTACTCCTACTGTAGAAATTATAAATACACATTTTCAATTTCAGAGGAATTTAATCGAACACATGGTGGGTGGACACTAAAATCACATAAACGAATCAACAGATCTTGAGAAGGGTTCAAAATACTAACCAAGAATGGGGCTTCATTTTCTTGATTGAGAGCCTTGAGAAGCTAGAACGTGCAGATTCAAGAACGTGAAAAGGTCGGGTCTTTTTCGGAGACATCAGAATCGTTCTCCGACTCATCTTCTTCAATTATATGAAAGCCCTCTGACGATTGATCTGAATCGGAATTTATCATTGGGTGATTCTCCGAATTGAATTTCTCTCAGTTGCTATTGTGTGGGTTCAAGTTGGAATTTTTTGGAGACCTAAAGTTCAATTACGCCTCCAATGGTTTTTTCTTGTTATTTTTATAGTGCTCCTAATTTATTCTACTCGTGACCGTTGGGAAGGAAAATTTGAAAATTGGAAGGATGGCAAAGAAAGAATTGGCGTCCTACCCGTCTGGCGAATTGGTCTTTGAAAACTACCTTCATCTTACTTATGTTTACTTGTTGACCTGACTTTAGGTTAACAAGTGTAACTAACTCAATTATCTTTTAATTAACTTTCTTTTAAAACCAAACTCTCTCTTCTCTCTTCTTAACAACTGGGACGTGAGACTTGTTTGCTCGTCCCAGTTGTTTCTTGTCCCAGTTAATGCTCGTCCCTGTTTGTATTCCCTCGTCACATTCTTGATTGCTCGTCTCAGTGTGGCAATATACTGAGACGAGAGTTCTGCTCGTCTAAGTATATTGTCATACTGATACTGAGACGAGCAGTCAACACTGGGACGAGCAACTGCTCGTCTAACACAGAAACTGTGTTTTTTCAGAAAAAAATACGAAAGAACTTCAGAAAGATGAACAGTCATAACATTGAAAATGAAAAAAAAACAGTTCATTACATTAAAAACTTAAAAACACTGAAGAAAGATTACATTTTTTTTGGTTTTTTTTGTTTGAAACCCCACAGCTCTGGATCTTCTTCTTCACTGCTCTCGTCTCTGTTTCTTTTGTTCAGCGGCGGAGATGGCAGAGAAACCACCGAGTCATCATCATCTTCTTCCTCTTCATCTTCAGTGTACTGAGTCGTTTTGGAGCGCCTTTTTGCCCTGAAAGATGCTGTAATTTTTGCATCGCTGTCGGTGTCTTCACTGTCTTCATCTTCTTGGTCCGTTTCCTCTTCCATATCTTCATCTTCTTCCTCTTCCTCTTCCTCGTCACTTTCCTTGGACCTTTCACTTTCCTCCTCGTCGCTTTCCCACTCCTTTGGTAGCTTTTTATTTGCCATTTCAGATGTGGTGAGTTTTGGAGGAGAGATGTGGTGAGTTTTGGAGGAGAGAACAGTAGCTTTTGTAGATGCTTACTGGGTAGATGAAGAGACGGAGAGAGATTTTAGGTTCATGTGACGTGGTTATGTTTAGCATGTTTTCTAGAAAATGTAATAATTTTGATACATTTTCTAGAAAACACTAGAAAACATGCATGTTTACTAGAAATTGTAATAATTTTGATACATTCTTGAAAAATGTAACAGTTTTTGTAAGAAATGTATCAAAATTTAAAACATGTAACAGTTTTACAATGTATCGAATTTTTCCTCTTTACCAATAAATTTAAATAATAAATTTATTTATTTATGTAATAAAATGCATATTTATATTAAAAAACACAATAATTGATCGAAACAAAAGATATATTGTTTGCACAATCACCAGAAGAGGTTGCGAACTTGGGATTACAAAGAACGAAGAACAACGGCTTCTATCACAACATTAATTTTTCAAATGAGGGCAAATCTTTATGGTATGCCTTTTTACATGGCAATGGCTACATTCGTACGTTCCCGTTCCTCGCTTCTTTTCACGCACGGTTTCGACCATTGGCTTGTGTCATTTCTTCTAGTCCCTCCCAACTGTTACCACTTTCTTCGGTGGAAGTGGGCGAATGTTTTTTATGTGTGACAGTACTTCGCTTGTGTCCCACGTTGCTGGGTTGGGAGGAGTCTTAATTGTACCTGCATAAGCAAGATTGTCGAAGTCTAGTGAATAGAACACGCCGGTGTGGTCATACATGACCTTCATATCGTGGTCGACATTGTAACGGCCAAGTTTTCTGAGTTCTTTTGCACTAGCACACGCATGTACACACAGGAATCACATATGTTGGTATTTGCCGCACGTGCAGGTTCCGAGGCAATGTCCTGGTTTGAATTCCACGATATGAGTTTTCAGATGATTACCGCGGACTTCATCACAGACTCTGAAATTGCTCGCACTCAAAAATCTATACAGTTTATAGAACGACTCAACATTCTTTTCTCCTTTTTTGCAGTCAGGTAGGTGTGTCCCATGTCAATTACCAAGTTTCGTTTTTTCAGGTGCCACTCGCTCTGATGGTCGCATATTTGGGAGAACATTTTAAGAGCTTTGTTTGACCGCGTCGGCAGTAGGCACGAGTTAATAGACTCTGCATGGTTGGATGTAAGCATCTCAAACCGTGCTGTTTTACAATACGACCTTGCCCATTTCTCTAGACCGGCATCCCGTAAGTAATGTTCGACGGTCTTGTGGTTAACGCTGTTTACACGATCGCACTCAATACCCATGTCTATCAGATGTGACTCACACGCATCCTTATCAAATGTGTAGGCCGCATTGTGGTAATGAGGCACCCACTTTTGTGTATTGTAATGCGACAGAGCGTTCATTTTCAAATGGTAGTAGTAGTGGACGTGGTTGCATAAAAGGGTACACGGCCTTGATTGAATTGATGATAGCCTAGTGCCGATCTGAAACAGACGCAACTCATCGTGATCCTTGACAATTAAGCTCAGTCTGTTTAAGAACCAAGTCCATGCAGCGGTGTTCTCCTTGTCCAATAGTCCCCATGCAATGGGATAGCACTGTTTCTCGCTATCAATCATTGTGCATACGACCAATTGCAGGGTTCTTTCTTAAGGTGCGACATGTCGATGACAATTACGGGTCGCATATACGGTATCCCCTGAATTTGTGCCCCGAACTCAAGGAAGGAGTACAAGAAAACACCACCTTCGTCCACTCTCATATCCCATTTAGTACCGGGGTTCAGGATTTCACCTAAAGACATGAATACGGGAAGATCCGCGTATTTTTGAGCACGAGTACCCTGGATCATCTGTTTTTCCTTTTGACGTGCATACCATGCCGACCAGTACGATATTCTACTTCCCATTCTTAAGGCGATGTTATGTACTTCACTAATTGTGGGTGTCTTTTTTGTTTGGCCCATCATTCCCAGCAATTCCTGCGCGATTACGTCGCTATTAATGTTACGGTGCTTCCCATCTACGCTGCATGTCGTACATGTGTGAATGGGGTTATGTTTCTTCACCTGGTAGTGCATGGAATCTTTATGCTTGTACGCCCCAAGCATCCATTTGCATTCATCATTCAAGCACCGCAGTATAATACGAGTCTGGTCTCGCTTATAAACGTAAAAAGTCCATCTCTTCAAACCAGCAACCATCTTGATATGGTGGGACAACGCCCTCCCAGTATACAAACCTTTCATCTCTATTTCCAGACCGTCTAGCCTTCCCATACCAGTCTGTCCACGACTCCCTGTACAATCTGCCGCAACAGTTGCCAATGCAAGATTAATTTTCTCCATTGATTCATGAGTGGCAACCATATCTTTGTCAGCTAATTGAACAATGTCGTTACGGTGAACCAAAGACGATGGAGTGAGTTCTATTGAATTATATGCTACCCTGTCTTCGTCATGATCCTCGGCGAGTATCTCGATACCCTGAAAGTAATCCTCGCGGTATGTAAGGGGGGGGGGGCTCAAAGGAACCAACTGACTATTAAGGGTTTCAGTTTGATCCACCAATTCCTGGTCACCAACGTCAGCATTTATGTATGATTGATCCACCAAATCCTTTAACGTGACGTACATGGTTACAATAGATCCCTTTTCCGTAGTATTAAAGATATCTTTGATTTCTAAATCTTTAGTGAGGATATTAGGCTCGATAAAGTTAGCATCTGAAAATTGGAAATGATAACATAAGACCACCTTTTTAGTAGGCGGACAATCTGTATCCATTCTGACCGAAACTTCATGCTCCAAAGATTCGACGGTAATGCCTTGGATTATCTTGAAAACTGCATTCTTCACTACATGACCTATGTATATGTGTCTACCTTCGGCACGCGTCCATTCACCATTCCAAATAGCACGGAACATCAATTTTCTCATCATTTCTACATGTCAAGAGAGAGAGAATGATTTTAGGGTTTAGGGATTAGGGTTTGGATAGTAGGAAGAGAGAGAATGATTTTAGGGTTTGGATGATATTAGGGTTTGGTCTGACAAAGTAAAAAGGTTTTCTCTCACCATATGATGGGTAACAGAATGCTCTGTACTTTTGTCCGAGAAGAAATGGACGAGAGGGATCACCACCATCTGAGACAACATTTTCATTTTAATAATGGGACGAGCACACACTTGTCCCAGTCTTAGTGAGACAACATTTTGTAAGGATTAGTGAGCCAGCATGGGTTGCTCCTTACTTGTGTCAGGGACGAGCAGGTACGCCAACAGAGACGAGGAAATGCTCGTCCCAGTATTTCCAACTGGGACGAGAGCATACTCGTCCCAGTCTTAGGTGTACAATCTTAGGGTTTATTTAAAATGCTTAGATGTTCTATGATTTAGGGATTCAGGTTTACTATTATTTAATAACACTTTAAGTAGCTATAGGAATGATAATTAGTTTGTTCTAGTGTTTATATAATACTTAGTTGGTTTAATGGTATGTACAAGGTTTAGGCTTTACATGATTAAGAGATGATGATTGTATGATTTTGATTTTATAGTTTAGATTACATGATTATATGGTTTAGGAATTAAAATTAACATATTTAGTGGCTATAGGAATGATACTTAGTTGGTTCTGGTGTTTAGTGTCTACAAATGTAGGATTTTGTTTGGATGATACTTAGTTGGTTTAATGGTATGTATAAGGTTTAGGCTTTACATGATTAAGAGATGATGATTGTATGATTTTGAGTTTATAGTTTAGATTACATGATTATATGGTTTAGGACTTACAATTAACATATTTAGTGGCTATAGGAATGATACGTAGTTGGTTCTAGTGTTTAGTGTCTACAAACGTAGGATTTTGTTTAGATGATATATGGTTAAATGGTATGTATAAGGTTTAGGCTTTACATGATTAAGAGATGATGATTGTATGATTTTGAGTTTATAGTTTAGATGATTATATGGTTTAGGACTTACAATTTACATTTTTAACAATATTGAATACCATCTTTTCATGATAAGAGAGCATTTCAGGGTTTAGGGTATACCATCGATTTGAATGCCAGACGAGAGATTACTCGTCCCACGAGTTTATCAAATGCCAGACTGGGACGAGTCCTCTCTCGCCTGTGATTTGAATGCCAAACGAGAGATTTCTCGTCCCACGAGTCTATCAAATGCCAGATTGGGACGAGTCCTCTCTCGTCTGTGATTTGAATGTCAGACGGGAGATTTCTCGTCTCACTCTGACAGGCCTTGCTCTTCCCAGTTGTGCATGTGAAAGACTGGTACGAGCATATTTCACGTCTCAGTCTTATGAGAAGACAGAGACGATGAATATACTTGTCCCAGTCTCTCCACATACAACAACACACATCAAAACAATAATGAAGAATAGAGAAGCAATATAACGAACGTAACCTACATTTTAGAGTAATGTAATGAACATATTGGAAGGATGAAAGTAAAAAAATGAGAATACCATACATTTTAGAGTACTATGATCAACATATGATAAGGACAAAAGCAGAGAGATGAGAGTTTAATTTTTTACCGTAGCTGAAGAACAAAAGTGAGGAAAGAGAGAGACTTGTACAGACAAATGGCATACTTCTATTGGAGAACTGGAGCCAATGAGAGTGACAAATGAGCCATATTCTTGAGGAGTTTAAGGTATACATTCATAAAGTTTACAGTTGGAGTAAATTCAACTGTACTTGGTAGGTTGAGGTAGATAGAAACAATTCAATGTTGGAGAGAGAGAGTATGCGTTTTTAGGGTTTGTTTTGAGATGATAAGGGTAGCAGAGTCATTTAACAAATATCCCCACGTGTTTGGAGACGAGAGATACCTGTGTTTGGAGACGAGAGAGGGATGGAAGTTGGAGACGAGAGAGAGATGGAAGTTGGAGACGAGAGAGAAATGGAGACGACAGTACAGTTGGAGACGAGAGACATATGGAGACGAGAGAGAGAGAATGGAGACGAGACAGACAGATGGCCCCACTACCCTGCTAACAACCCTTTGTTACCTAGTGTTTAAAAAGGAGGGTATTTTCAAATGCCAATTCACCCAAATGCATTTTTCTAAGACCAATTCACAGACTGGCATATTTCCAATTGCCCCGATGGCAAATGGGTTTAGGTTAAAAGAAATCAGGTTCGACACAAAGACACTTTTTAGCTCTTCTAGTTTGGGAAAATACACTTTTACCCCCTCAGTGTGCCAAACTTCATGACACTGACACCCCTAATTATGTCATTCCATACTAAGATGACCATTTTTCCCAAAACTATTTTCCAAAACTACTGTCAGTGACAGCCTCGTCTGTACATCCCTCCATTGTTGAAGAAGTTTGAAAGGTCTATGATCCTTCGATGAATTTGACAATGTAAAAAAAAAAAAAAGTAGTTTTGACCAAATTAGTTGTTTTTTAGGTTCATCAAAGGGGTTTGGATATGATGAATTGGGGAACTGAAACTTGGTTCTTCAATGTTTGATCTAAAGAATGAATTTGCGAAAGTCATTGGTCATGTTAATCGCCAGGTTGTATATTTGACAAATCGAATGACAAATGAGTTTCACTTGCTCATTCGAATTTGACGAATGAGCTTGTGAAACTCATTTGTGAGGTTGGCTGACAATGACTTTCAAGAGCTCATTTTCATCTGTCAGGTGTTTGACTTGATGATTGAGATAAATGAATGAGTTTGAGTTTTATGTCACCACAGACAACATAATGAGGTAGAGGCCTAAGTTTTTTATTCAGGAGATATTTACTAATATGTCCCTCGATTGAAGTCTGATATTCTTTTTTGCTTAACAGGAGAACTTCAATTAAACTAAAACATGACTACAAAGAGATTAAGTTCTAATATACGTCAAACAGAAAATCACTAAAACAACTCTGTTAGCAATTGGTGCACCCATGTGGGGTGCCCAATGCAATTACTATAATTTTATGGGGTTACTTGTAATGTGGCATAAACCTAAAGGGGGTTAGTAGCAAAGGCTCAAATCCTAGGGGTTTAATGTGCAAACCTATGAGAAGATTGTTGGGTTTTGATGCATGCGCATCGGAATAACAAAATTAATCATGCTCAAATCCCACCAAGGATCACAGGCAAGCCATCATAACAGGATAAGGGCATAAAAGATGTGTACCTTAGTTTGGGAGATCACACAAAGAATAGTTTTTTCGTCTGTATGAATATCCACACCTTGGATTCTTGATTGGATTCCTTCTCATCGCGATGTGCGAGCAAAGGAGAAGGAGGAACGGATCACGCAAAGCGAGACACCACGCGGGCGCCTATGGAGGTCGACGACAAAGGTGGCGGACGGGCTAGAGGGATTCGGCCTTCTTGCCTTCTCTCTCTCTCTCTCTCTCTCTCTTGCTTTGTTATGTTCTCTCAATAATGACGCGCATAGAGAATTAACAAGCTAGAGTTCGTTTATATAGTAATAACTCTTTATTAACTACATAAAGGCCCCAATACTAATCATGTCCTTACATCGATTAGCCCACATACAAATTAGTCCTACTAATTTTACTTGTGGTTGCGTTATGATCCTTTTATTAATTAGTCCAACTAATTAATATCCATATCCAATTTAATCCATCCAGTGTGTCACCCCATAGGTTTCCACTTAGGTGGTAGTAACTATTTAAAAACATGGAGCGGTGTCTAGCAACACATCCATGTCATCAACCTAATAGAAATAAGTCAGTGATCCCGACAAACCTTGTTCCCAATGTTCATGTATTGTGTTATCCCTTATTTTACATATGCGGATTGGACACGAGACATAATAGTCACACTCGTATATCAAATCCATAGTTTCTCGATCCTGGGTTTATGCGAACAGATAACATCAATATCTCCATATTTATTTATCTGAGTCTGGCCAGACATTCAATAAGCACCATCCATCGAGTGGCCCATGGATATTTACTCCCATTATGTGGGAGGGACAAATCCTCTCTACGTCACTACGATCTCTAAGCTTGCTTCCCATCATGCCCGATAACTATCTTTATAGTTACCCGGTTAAGGCGCAACGTTTGATAACATGAAAGCATGATATTCCACAACTAGAGTATCTAGTGACTTCAAGTATAAGGATTAACATATCACTAGCACCACGAGAAACGATTGTGACTTTGACATAATCTAATGCATCCTTCTCGTTATGGGTCAACCCAGTATGTCATTACTCCTAATGCATACACATGTGTTAGACTTGATATCTCTACATCAATCTACACACATACTAGTCTATAGTTGATCGTCATATTAATCAATATAATGGACTAGGGATATTTAAGATAAACAACACCTTGTATCTAAGGACTTCATTATATTAAATATCATAATAAATCATAAATGAATGTTCTAGCCAAAACATTGTTCATACTATATATAGATTGCCTCTAGGGCACCTATTCCAACAGTCTCCCACTTTCACTAGAGCCAATCTGGCGCATCTCGTATGCCTATAGATCTAGTGTGCCCTTCATGCTTTCGCTGCGCAAGTGGCTTTGTGAGTGGATCTGAAAGGTTGTCATTCGTTGAAATCTTACACATCTTCACATCTCCTCTATCGATCATATCACGAATAAAATGGAATCTACTAAGTACATGCTTTGATTTCTGGTGTGATCTTGGTTCCTTGGCTTGTGCGATCGCTCCAGAGTTGTCCCAGTACAACGTCATGGGATCCACGATGCTAGAGACCACACCGAGTTCAGTTATAAACTTCTTTATCCAAACTGCTTCTTTTGCTGATTTTGCAGCAGCAATGTACTCAGCTTCAGTTGTAGAATCAGCAACCGTCTCTTTCATGGAACTCTTCAAGCTCACAACTCCTCGATTTAGGCAGAACGCATATCCCGACTGGGATCTGTAGTCACCCTTTTCGGTTTGGAAGCTCGCATCAGTGTAACTGTTTACATTGAGCTCTTCCTCACCTTTAAATATCAAGAACGCATCCTTAGTTCTTCTCCAGTACTTTAGGATGTTCTTGACAACAATCCAGTGACTCTCACCTGGATTAGACTGATATTTGCTTACCATACTCAATGCGTATGATACGTCTGGTCTAGTACACAACATGGCGTACATGATGGATCCTATGGCCGAAGCATAGCGTATCCTACTCATGCGGTCCTTCTCAATCTCATTGGAAGGACAGTTAGTCTTAGAGAGAGTGACTCCATGCGAAATGGGGAAGAATCATTTCTTGGAATCTTGCATGTTGAACCTTTTCAACACCTTGTCTATATATGTACTTTGACTTAGGCCGAGCAACTTTCTAGATTTACCCAATAGATCTTGATACCAAGTATATAAGCTGCATCCCCTAAGTCCTTCATTGCGAAACACTTTCCTAGTAATCTTTAACAGATTGCAAAGTACGAATGTCATTTCCAATGAGTAGTATGTCATCCGCATACAAGACCAGAAACACAACATAGCTCCCACTAACCTTCTTGTAAACACATGGTTCGTCTTCGTTCTTGATGAAGTCAAACTCTTCGACCGCATCATCAAAACGTCGATTCCAACTCCTAGAAGCTTGATTTAATACATAGATTGATCGTTGCAGTTTACAAACTCTATTGGCATTCTCTGGATCCTCAAAACCATCCGGTTGTGTCATATACACATCCTCGAGAAGGTTCCCATAAAGGAACGCTGTTTTGACATCCATTTGCCAAATCTCATAGTCATAGTAAGCTGCAATAGCAAGTAGGATTCGAATGGATTTAGTCATGGCGACTGGTGAAAAGGTCTCATCTTAGTCAATACCATGAATATGTCTATAAGCTTTAGCCACCATTCGCCCCTTGTAGGAAACTACCTTGCCATCCATGTCAGTCTTCTTCTTGAAGACCCACTTTCACCCTATGGGTCGAGCCCCTTCAGGTTGTTCCACCAAAGTCCATACTTTATTGGTATAAATGGATTACATTTCGGATCTCATGGCTTCTAGCCACTTCTTGGAGTCTGGGCCTTTCATGGCCTCCCATAGGTTGCAGGCTCATCATCCATGAGTGGTATGTCATTTGGCTCAGTCTGGAGAAGTCTGTATCTCTCTTGCTCATGAAGTACCCTTCCTGACCTACGGAGTTCGTGTGTTACCTGAACAGGTTCATCCACAACAATTTGCGGTTCCTATTCATGCTCCATCATCGATTCAGTGGTTTGTGGTTCTTGAATTTCTTCAAGTTCTACAGTCCTCCCACTTGCTTCTTTAGAGACAAACTCTCTTTCCAGAAACACGCCGGTCCGAGCTACAAACACTTTGTTCTCGGTTGGATTGTAGAAATAATATACTTTCGTTTCCTTAGGATATCCCACAAATTTACACTTATTCGCTTGGGGTCCGAGCTTGTCTGTTTTTAAACGCTTTACATAGACGTGGCAACCCTAAATCTTCATAAATGAAACTATGGGACGCTTCCCAGTCCATATCTCATATGGTGTCTTCATGACTGATTTAGTTGGAACACGGTTACTGGTGAAAGTTGCAGCCAACAGAGCATGTCCTCAAAATGATATTGGAAGATCCGATTGACACATCATAGATCGCACCATATCTAATAGTGTGTGATTCCTCCTCTTGGACATGCCATTCCACTGTGGTATTCCGGGTGGAGTGAGTTGGGATACTATCCCGCACTCTCTAAGATATTCGTCAAACTCTTCGCTCAAGTATTCTCCTCCACGATCCGATCGCAATGCCTTAATACTTTTACCAAGTTGCTTCTCTACTTCATTCTTCAATTCTTTGGAAAATTTAAAGAATTCAGATTTGGCCTTCATAAGGTATACAAATCCATTTCTACTGAAGTCATCAGTAAACGTAATGAAGTAGGTGTAACCACCTCTGGAAGGTGTGGGAAACGGCCCACATACATCAATACTAATCATGTCCTTACATGGATTAGCCCACATGCAAATTAGTCCTACTAAGTTTGCTTGTGGTTGCGTTATGATCCTTTTATTAATTAGTCTAACTAATTAATATCTATATCTAATTTAATCCATCCGGTGTGTGACCCCATAGGTTTCCACTTAGTTGGTAGTAACTATTTACTAACATGGAGCGGGTTCTAGAAACACATCCACTCCACCCAACTAATATAAATAAGTCACTAATCCCGAAAAACCTTGTGCCCAATGTTCATGTATTGTGTTATCCCTTTGTCTCCATATCCAGATTGGACACGAGACATAATAGTCACACTCGTAAATCCAATCCATAGTTTCTTGATCCTGGAAATATGCATATGCGAACAGAGAACATCAATATCTCCATATTGATTTATCTGAGTGTGGCCCGGCATTCAATAAGCACCATCCCTCGAGTGGCCCATGGATATTTACTCCCATTATGTGGGAGGGACAAATCCTCTCTACGTCACTACGATCTCTAAGCTTGCTTCCCATCATGCCCGATAACTATCTTTATAGTTACCCGGTTAAGGCGAAACATTTGATAATATCAAAGCATGATATTCCACAACTAGAGTATCTAGTGACTTCAATTCTAAGGATTATAATATCATTAGCACTACAAGAAGCGATTGTGACTTTGACATAATCTAATGCATCCTTCTCGTTGTGGGTCAATCCAGTATGTCATTACTCCTAATGCATACCCATGTGTTAGTCTTGATATCTCCGTATCAATCTACACACATACTAGTCTATAGTTGATCGTCCTATTAATCAATATAATGGATTAGGGATATTTGAGATAAACAACACATTGTATCCAAGGACTTCATTATATTAAATATCACAATAAATAATAAATGAATGTTCTAGCCAACATTGTTCATACTAAATATATATTTTCTCTAGATCACCTATTCCAACAAAGATTTGCCAATATAAAGAGGCAGCCTCCTACATATTTTAATGCCAGTTATGGTGTAGAGACACTCTGTCCACATTCATTCTCAAGTTGTAGAAAACCCTAGTCTCTCTCCAACTACATCCAAGAAGGTGATATGTGGGGTTAATCAAGGTGTTCTTCCTCGTGATTTGCACTAGACCGGTGGGATCAAGATTAAGGTGAAGGAACGTGAAAGCAAGCAACAAGAAGATCACAATCCGCCGCGCTAGGAGCTTAGGAAGAAAAGGTACACATGAATCTTCCGCTTTAATTCACGTTGTAGATCTATATGTGTTAGATCACCTTCTCCCTTTATTGGTATCAGAGCACTAGGCGTGTTTTTCGTGCCTCGTACTTTTAACCTGAAACTGGTACACAGTAGAAAATCGACTTTTCAAATTTCAGACTTTGTAGTCAATACCTATATGGTTGGATAGGATTTTTCACGAAAATTCCAGAAACATAAGATTTGTATTTTTTGCATGAACGGTGAAAAATTTATGCCCTATTTAAGTTTTGTAACTGTATTTATCTGGACTACTTAGATCTGATTATTAAAACGTGTTTTAGAAAAGTTGTTAAAATTGGATTTTGAACACATAATAGGGATCGGGACGAAGAGACGATTCCAAATATAAATTTCATCAGAAACGGAGCACGAGAAGGGAGCGTGTGGGCCACACGCGCCACCGTCGACGTCGCCAAAGGCCGGACACGCCAAAAGGGTTGGCGGCAGCTGGTGACGTGGCTAGGGCGAACGTGGCATGATGATGTGGTGGTGCCACGTCAGCAAGAGGCTGGCGCGGCACTCACGTGGCAAGCCACGAGTCGGATGATGTGGCAGGGTGACGTGGCAGCTAACGTCAGACGTGACATGCCACGTGGCGTATTGACGTGGCACATGGTTGACGACAGCACGTGGCGGACGCGCCCACGCGCGGCGGCGCATGCGGCCTCCTCCCGCCGTTATTTTTCATCCTGTTTTTCCAAGGTACTCCAAATTGAATTTCCTATTTTTTGGATATTATTCCATAATATTTGGAGCGACGGAAAATTTTAGTGTTTAAGCACACTTCCCGAGGAAGTTTGACGACCTTAAACACACAGTTTTGATCACAATTTTTTTCTGGAGACTTAAGTAATTATTACCTACTCTCTAACATAGGTGGTGAGACCCTAGGTGGTTTGGAAAAAATTTTGATCATTAAGGGTTAATATATTATTGCTTATTAATTTTCAGTAATTAGAGTTTAATTCTGGAAATATCCAGAAAATTTCAGTATGTTTATTTTATTATTATACATGCTATTGTGGGTTGAAGGGATGTGTTTGTGTTGGAATAGATGCCCTAGATGCAATCTAGTTTAGTATGAATTATTTGTGGCTAGAAATTCATTTATTATTTATTGGATATTTAATATAATGAAGTCCTTAGATTTACAATTGTGTTGTTTATCTTAAATATCCCTAGTCCAGTATAATGATTAATGGGACAATCATCTATAGACTAGTATGGGGTTGGATTGATATGGAGATATCATGATCCAACACATAGGTGTGCATTAGGGAATGTTGCACTAGATTGACCCATCTCCGAGAAGGCTACATACACGTTATGTTAAGTCACAAGCGCTTCTTGCGGTGCAATGGTATTGTCATCCTTAGACTTGAAGTCACTAGATATTGTAGTTGTGGATTATTGTGATCTTGGTAGCGTTAAACGCTACACCGTAACTGGGTAGTTATAAAGGCGTGTACTGGATACAATAAGAAGCAAGCTTAGAGATCGTAGTGGACGTAGATAGAATTTGTCCCTCCCACATAACGAGAGCAAATATCCTAGGCCACTCGAGGGATAGTGCTTATAGAATGTCTGGCCAGACTCAAATAAATCAATATGGGATATTGATGTTATTTGCACGAATAAGGCTGTTCCCATGGATCGAGAAACTATGGATTGGATATACGAGTGTGAATTGTATGTCTCGTGTCCAATCAGGATATAGAGACAAAGGGATGAGACAATTACTTGTACAAAGGTTGTCAAGATGACTATTCTATTAGTTGGCTAGAATGGATGTTTTGCTAGAGACCGCTCCATATTAGCAAATAGTTGCTACCAACAAGATAGAACCTACGGGGTCACACGCTACATAGAGTTGAACTAGATTTGGGAATTAATTAATTGGATTAATTAATTAGAAGGCTCACTTTGCAAAACCTTGCAAACTTAGTAGGGACTAATTTGCAAGGAAGAGACTAAATTGAATTCTAGTAGGACTAGAATAAGCCCTTTAGGTAGTTGGCAAGGAGTTGTTGGACTATATAAAGGACCTTCATTCCATCCTTCCCACATACTTATGCTCATAATTGAACATAACAAGAGTGGGAGAGAACAAAAGGAGAGAGAGCAAGAAACAAGAGGAGCCGCCCGCCCCTCTTGCCGCCGCCCGTCCCCGTCGGCCACAAGGAGGTCGTGAGCCCTCCTTTGGGTCTTGTTTTGTGTGATTCTTCTTCCTCTTCCTCTTCTGGGCTAGCACCAAGGACTTGGGAGATTCTAGGATCAAATCTAGGCGTGGATCAACCATAGAGAACGTGACACAATTCGCGTTTGAAGTCATCAAAGGAGAACCCTAAGGTGTGTTATTGATTTCTTACCCTTACCATCGTTATGTCTCTTGACTTGTGATCCTTGGAGGGTTTTGCATGGTTTTATGATTTTTTGTGTTTCCGTTGCGCATCCATGAATCAAAACCCTACAGTGGTACCAGAGCCACAGGTCGTAGAGCATAAACGTGGTTTATCTGTTACGTTTTAGTTGTTTTACACCTTAATTTGATTGTTTATCGCGTAAAACATGACAAATCAAGCATGGAATGCAATTTGTCAATAATTAATCATAACAAGATCCAATTTTTGCATTGGATGCATGAATTGGTGAGTTTGAGAAATTTTAGGATCTTAGATCTAGAGTTTGGGCATCCTTGGGGAAGAAGGAGTTCTCCCAAAACAAGGAAACAACCAAACTTGGGCACCAAGCAAGGGAGTTGTTTTGGAAACAACTCCCTCAAGGAGGTTCGGCCCCCCTAGGGACCGCCCCCCTTGCTTTCCACCCAAGCTTGGCCGCCCTAGGGGCCGGGCGGCCCTAACCCGAGGGCCTAGGCTTGTGGGTTTTGGGCCGGGCAGGCCCTAGGGCCTTGTGGTTCATCTTATTGGGCCCGGGCAATTTGATTGTTGGGCCCATGGACCGTTTTAACCCTAGAAATTCTAAAATCAATTAAAATTGACCAAGCGCGTTAAAATTGGATTTTAACTGTTTATGTGCAAATCGCATGGTGATTGGATATGGCCTTAGGATGTGGTTTGAAGTGGATGTTTAATTTCGTGGTTTGGTTTTACGGCCTGCGAGCTGATCAATTAATTGTAATAATTAATTAGGGTTTTATGGCCTGCGTGCTATTTTTTTTCTCAACTTGTGAGATTTATTTTATTTAGTATAGCTATTAGCTAGTGCTAGATAAAGTAGCTTGTTAGCCAAGATTGAAGAAAAGGAGCCCAAAGCCAAAGGAGCCACGAAAGATGGAGCATGGAGCATTCCACATGACTATGAAGGATGGACCAAAAGATCAAGACGCATGGAGATGAGTTTTTTTAGGGTTCATAGATAATTTCATTGGCTTGGAATTACCTTAGTCTAGAAAAGGCCATATCCACATCACGTTTAAATTCTATTTTGTGGTTGTTTATTTTAATGTCTTACTATTGTGTGGTTGGTGTATGGATGATGCATGCAATTAGGATAATAAGATAATTAGACAACCCGTATCTATTATTTGGAATTGTGCCCAAACTCAAATAGATAGATTAGTTTATATTGATCAACAAAACAATTAAAAATTGAATTTAAAATCCCTCAAAATTCAAATATTGTGTTCTTGCCTTCTCGTTATTTCAACACTCATTATCATCATTATTTATCAAGCTCGTGCGTGCCAAAGCATGGCGACTTGGTTCATAATGATGGAATGCGATGGCACGTAATAATGTGCAATTGTTTAGATAAGAGGTTGAACACAACTAGGCTAGTAATTTGATTAAGAAACCTAGAGGCAATCAATTGGGATTGTCCATATGGATGGATAAATAAGGAGTTATTTGCCCAATTGAACCAAGAGTTGCATAAGGATGCAATTGAAAATTGTTCCTACCTAAAGTAGCTAAATTATGGGTGACTTGCCAAAGCAAGCTCATAAGGAGGTGAAACATGGATCTTGGCCCACTAGAAAATATAAGGATATTTTCCGCATTAATATCTTGAGGTTTATTAATCCGTAAAAAAATAGTGGGAGCTATATTTGATAAACTAGCCATTATTGAATATAGTCAAAAATTCACAAATACTAAAACTTGCGTATTTTCCCTTTTGTAGAATTCCAAATGGCAAACAACTCATCGAGTTCACAACATTCCCTACGATCTGTCCTTGAGAAGGACAAGCTATCTGGAACCAACTTTCTTGATTGGTACAGAAACTTGAGAATTGTTCTCAAGCAAGAGAAGAAACTGTACGCAATAGAGGAGCATGTTCCAGAAGGTCCAGAGAACCAAACACCTGCTGCCCTAAAGGCGTATCAAAAGCGTGTTGATGACGCTAATGATGCGGCCTGCCTTATGATTTGCACCATGACTTCTGAGCTTCAGAAGCAACACAAAAACATGAATGCTGTCGATATGATCGAACATCTAAAGTAGCTCTTCCAAGAGCAGGCGAGGGTAGAGAGGTATGAGGTCTCTTCAAGTGTCATCTGGCAGAAGGGAACCCGGTGGGACCCCATGTACTCCGTATGATCGGGTACTTGGAGAATCTCGCCCGACTAGGGTTCCCGGTCGGCCAAGATTTGGCAACCGATCTCGTGTTGCAATCGTTTCCCGAGAGTTATGGACAGTTCATTATGAACTATAACATGAACGAGATCGTTAAACCACTGCCGGATTTACTCAATATGTTGAGGACGGCTGAACAGAGCATCAACAAGGGTAAGGGCAAAAGCCATTATGATGGTACAGAAAGGAAACGGCAAAAGGTTTGCCTCTTCCTCCAAGGGCAAAGGCAAGTCAGTTGCCAAGTCCAAGGATCCTGCTCTTAAGCCTGTTGGTGACATTGCCAAAGGTGTGACTAAAGGTGAGTGTCACTACTGTAGTCAGCCTGGACACTGGAGGAGGAACTGCCCAAAATATCTGGAGGACAAGAGGCTTGGAATAGTGATTCCACCACCACCAGGTATTTTTGTTGTAGATGTCAATTTAACTGTCTCTACATCATGGGTATTAGATACTGGATGTGGATCTCATATTTTTCGAAATATGCAGGATCTAAAGAGAAGTAGAAGATTGGCTAAAGGAGAGGTAGATCTGCGCGTTGGGAATGGAGCAAAGGTTGCTGCATTGGCCATAGGCGTGTGCGAGCTATCTCTTCCTTCAGGATTAGTTTTAGAATTAAATAATTTCTATTTTGTGCCTGCTATGAGCAGAAACATTATTTCTATTTCTTGTTTGGACAAGGATGGTTTTATTATTTCAATAAAGAACAATTGTTGTTCCTTTTATTTAAATAATATTCACTATTTTAGTGCGCAGTTATTAAATGGACTTTATGTCCTTGATCTAAGCAATCCTGTCTACAACATTAATACCAAGCGGATTAAAATAAATGATTTAAATCCTGCTTATTTATGGCACTGTCGTTTAGGCCATATAAATGAGAAACGTGTATCTAGACTCCATAAGGATGGATTACAAGACTCATTTGATTTTGAATCATATGAGACATGTGAGGCTTGTGTGTTGGAAAAAATGACGAAGTCCCCTTTAAATAAGAAATGTGAGAGGACTAGTGAGCAATTGGCGCTCATACATACCGATGTGTGTGGGCCATTTGCCACGCCTGCCAGGGGTGGTTATGTCTACTTCATTACATTTACTGATGATTACAGTTGATATGGATTTGTGTACCTCATGAGGGCAAAATTCGAATCATTTGAAGTGTTCAAAGAATTCAAGAATGAAGTAGAGAAGCAACTTGGAAAAAGTATCAAGGCTCTACGATCGGATCGTGGAGGAGAATACTTAAGCCAAGAGTTTGACGACTATCTTAGAGAGTGTGGGATCGTGTCCCAACTCACTCCACCCGGAACGCCACAATGGAATGGCGTGTCCGAGAGGAGGAATCGGACCCTATTGGATATGGTTCGATCTATGATGTGTCAATTAAGTGCAGCTTTCACCATTAACCGTGTTCCATCTAAGTCAGTCATGAAGACACCATATGAGATGTGGAGTGGGAGGCGTCCCACACTGTCGTTCATGAGGATTTGGGGCTGCGATGTCTATGTAAAACGTTTACAATCAGACAAGCTAGGGCCTAAATCGGATAAGTGTAAATTTGTGGGGTACCCTAAGGAAACTAAGGGATACTACTTCTACAATCCAACCGAGAACAAAATGTTTGTTGCTCGGACCGGCGTGTTTCTAGAAAGAGAGTTTGTCTCTAAAGAAGCAAGTGGGAGGAATGTAGAACTTGAAGAGGTTCAAGAACCACAAATCACTGAACCGATCATGGAACATGAACAGGAATCACAAGCAGTTGTGGAGCAACCTGTTCAGGTAACACAAGAGCTTCGTAGATCTAGTAGAGTGCGCCAGGAACCCGAGAGGTATGGACTTCTCGTGATCGATTACGGTGACACGATGCTCATAGATGATGAGCCTACTACCTATGAGGAGGCCATGAGTGGCCCAGACTCTCAGAAGTGGCTGGAAGCCATGAGATCCGAGATGGAATCCATGTATACCAACAAAGTATGGACTTTGGTGGAACCACCCGATGGGGCGCGGCCCATAGGGTGCAAGTGGGTCTTCAAGAAGAATATCGACATGGATGGTAATGTGATTACCTATAAGGGCCGATTGGTGGCTAAAGGATTCAGACAGATTCATGGTATTGACTATGATGAAACCTTTTCACCAGTCGCTATGACCAAATCCATCCGAATCCTACTTGCAATTGCAGCATACCATGACTATGAGATTTGGAAGATGGATGTCAAAACAGCATTCCTTTATGGAAATCTCCTCGAGGACATGTATATGATACAGCCGGAGGGTTTTGAGGATCCAAATCAAGCCAACAAAGTCTGTAAGCTGCAACGATCCATTTATGGATTGAAGCAAGCTTCTAGGAGTTGGAATCGACGTTTTGATGAAGTGGTCATAGAGTTTGGCTTCATCAGAAACGAAGATGAGTCTTGTGTCTACAAGAAGGTTAGTGGGAGCTCTGTAGCTTTTCTTGTCTTGTATGTGGATGACATACTACTCATTGGAAACGACATTCCCATGCTGCAATTTTTTAAAGATTGGCTAGGAAAGTGTTTCTCAATGAAGGACTTAGGGGAAGCAGCCTATATACTTGGTATAAAGATCTATAGAGATAGATCTAAGAGGTTGCTAGGCCTAAGTCAAAGTACATATATTGACAAGGTGTTGAAACGGTTCAACATGCAAGATTCCAAGAAGGGATTCTTGCCCATGTCACATGGAATCACTCTTTCGAAGAGTGGTTGTCCCTCCAATAAGATTGAGAAGGAACGCATGAGTAGAATTCCCTATGCCTCGTCCATAGGATATATCATGTACGCCATGTTATGTACTAGACCAGATGTGTCATATGCCTTGAGTATGAAAACCAGATACCAATCCAATCCAGGTGAGAGTCACTGGATTGCAGTCAAGAACATCCTAAAGAACTTGAGAAGAACTAAGGATGCTTTCTTGATATTTGGCGGTGACGAAGAGTTGCGTGTAAGGGGTTACACTGATGCAAGCTTCCAAACCGACAGAGATGACTTTAGATCACAGTCGGGATATGTGTTTTGCCTGAATGGAGCAGCGGTGAGCTGGAAGAGTTCCAAGCAAGAGACGGTAGCTGATTCTACAACAGGAGCACATTGCTGCAAATAGCGCAGCAAAGGAAGCTGTTTGGATCAGAAAGTTTGTTTCTGAACTTGGTGTGGTCCCTAGCATTGCGGATCCAGTCGAGTTGTTCTGTGACAACACTGGGGCGATCGCGCAATCAAAGGAACCAAGATCGCATCAGAAATCCAAGCACATGCTCAGGAAGTTTCATCTAATTCGAGATATTATCGATAGAGGAGACGTTCGGATATGCAAGATTCCTACAGATGAAAATCTGTCAGACCCGCTTACAAAGCCTATCACGAAGTGGAAGCATGAAGGGCACACTAGGAGTATGGGCATACGAGATGCGCCAGATTGGCTCTAGTGCAAGTGGGAGACTGTTGGAATAGATTCCTTAGAGGCAATCTAGTTTAGTATGAATTATTTGTGGCTAGAAATTCATTTATTATTTATTGGATATTTAATATAATGAAGTCCTTAGATTTACAATTGTGTTGTTTATCTTAAATATCCCTAGTCCAGTATAATGATTAATGGGACAATCATCTATAGACTAGTATGGGGTTGGATTGATATGGAGATATCATGATCCAACACATAGGTGTGCATTAGGGAATGTTGCACTGGATTGACCCATCTCCGAGAAGGCTACATACATGTTATGTTAAGTCACAAGCGCTTCTCGCGGTGCAACGGTACTGTCATCCTTAGACTTGAAGTCACTAGATATTCTAGTTGTGGATTATTGTGATTTTGGTAGCGTTAAACGCTACACTCTAACTGGGTAGTTATAAAGGCGTGTACTGGATACAATAAGAAGCAAGCTTAAAAATCGTAGTGGACGTAGATAGCATTTGTCCCTCCCACATAACGGGAGCAAATATCCTAGGCCACTCGAGAGATAGTGCTTATAGAATGTCTGGCCAGACTCAAATAAATCAATATGGGATATTGATGTTATTTGCACGAATAAGGTTGTTCCCATGGATCGAGAAACTATGGATTGGATAGTTGGCAAGGAGTTAGAAGGATCACTTTGCAAAACCTTGCAAACTTAGTAGGGACTAATTTGCAAGGAAGGGATTAAATTGAATTCTAGTAGGACTAGAATAAGCCCTTTAGGTAGTTGGCAAGGAGTTGTTGGACTATATAAAGGACCTTCCTTCCTTCCTTCCCACATACTTATGCTCATAATTGAACATAACAAGAGTGGGAGAGAACAAAAGGAGAGAGAGCAAGCAACAAGAGGAGCCGCCCGCCCCTCTTGCCGCCGCCCGTCCCCGTCGGCCACAAGGAGGCCGTGAGCCCTCCTTTGGGTCTCGTTTTGCGTGATTCTTCTTCCTCTTCCTCTTCCGGGCTAGCACCAAGGACTTGGGAGATTCTAGGATCAACTCTAGGCGTGGATGAACCATAGAGAACGTGACACAATTCGCGTTTGAAGTCATCAAAGGAGAACCCTAAGGTGTGTTATTGATTTCTTACCCTTACCATCGTTATGTCTCTTGACTTGTGATCCTTGAAGGGTTTTGCATGGTTTTATGATTGTTTGTGTTTCCGTTGCGCATCCATGAATCAAAACCCTACAGTTTGATGCATGGATGTGGCATAGATGTTTATATTTGGTTTTGGTTTTTGGTTTTACATACGTGATCAAAATACGGCCTGCGTGTCGTGCCTCTCTATACACAATGGTTGTCTTCTCTTCTCATCCAATCGCCTCTATGAGGTTACTTCTTATGAGAAATAAGATAATAGAGATTGAAGATAGAAGCTTCAAGAGAGGTGACCAAACCAAAAGCTGTGGCGCAAGGTGCATGGAGCAAATAGATGGTCTAAGGAGCCTCGAGTTTGGAGTCCTCAAGTTAACCGAGATGGCATGAGATGGAGTTCAAGACTTTCTCAAGAATTATTCCCAATAGAGGGAGTGCACCTTAGGGGTCACATCCATTGCATATTTATTTATGCTTGTGTTTGTTTTATGTTATAAACTGCGTGTGGTTGGATATAACTGTATAACTTCCTATGCTAAAGAACTAAAAAAAAATAGGTCACATTAGAAGACATGATTAAAAGGGAATCATAAGTGATGATATTTGATTCCTAGAATTTCTACTAGGTTTTGGTGGAGTCCTTATGAGGAACTATTAAATTTTAATCGTGTGTCTAAATGTTAGTTGAGAAAATGCTAGTGATTAACTTCCACAATGTCTCAATCAATCGTGTCTAAATCAAAACTGTAAAGGCTAAATGGTGACAACAATGACACAATGAGTCGTCGTACTATGTAACCATCAGTTGGAAATAGGTTGTCGAACCACCTACAACATGGTCCAATGTGTGATGATTATTTGTCACAGCAGCACATGGACATTATCTCAAGGCTCGTCTATAGGAGGAGCAGTCAAGATAATGTCATAGAGCGCGCTATGAAAAAGTGAGGAAATGACCTCATCAGCAAGTTCAAGACCACTTTTAAAATTGTAGGAATTGGCCAAAGAAGAATTTTAGATCCATCTTAGCCATTTGCGTACATAAATTTTGAGTAGTGACTCATAATAATCTTGCCTTAACTATGAGTTATGGCTCATGTCATAATATTGAGTACTCGACTGTAACGCCTGAGATTCACGCCTTTTATGATTAGAGAGTTAATGGATGTCAGGTAAGAGCTATCCGATTACCAATTTGTTGCACTCTATGCGACGTTTCATGAAACGTTATATGACACACTTTGAAAGTGTCAAGATGTTTGGATGGGACCAAACATCACTCGGTTCTAAGACCTAAGTAACCTAGAGTTAGCATACTTTTGAAGTCTGAGCAATATATGATTTCTAAAGGCTGAGAATGGAGTATGATAGGCATATATAGTCCCTAGCCCGATATTAGGACCGTAAGGCAACAGGTGGGGCAATGATAAGGGATTTTCGGGGCAATATTGGTATAAGACCAATAGCCAAGACTGGCAAATGCATAAAAGGGAAAAAGAGTTTTCCTAAGACTAGAGAAACGACCAGACATGTTAAATAACTTCTCGTCTAAGGATCCATAGAATTATATTTGAGGAAGTAGCCACCAAATTTGTATTTGATCACAGTTTGTAACTTTGAATATGGTTATATCATGTTTGGTGTTTGCGTTCTTAAATTCTAGCACAAGAGACGCCTCAGAATCCTTGAATGTCAACTCAAGAGTAGGACTAAGATTCTGATATGTGGCGCGCTAGATTAAGAAACTCGGTGGCAGGAAAGGATGTTCAGGCTAGCTAGGACAGACCTGCTTGGGTTATGCCCAAGGTGACCTTACCTGTGTGTGATTCTTTCCTTACAGGAAAGGCAAAACATAAACCATCCAGTAAAGCATTAAGGACTACTGAGTCTTCAAATCTTATTCATTCTGCTATTATGATCCATTAGATATTAGAGCTAAGACATGGTGCTTACTATTCCATCACATTCGTATATTATAGTACGCATCTCAAATATGTGTGCTAGATGCCACATAAGTCTGAGGCACCAGGGTGCTTCAAGACAGGTGTCTACAAAACATAGAAAACCGTCTGGACAAGAGGATATGTCTTCGGCCAGAAAGAGACTGTGAGTATCTACGTAAGAAAGAGCTATGTGATGAGAAAAGAAAAGTGAGACAGTTGGCTATTTCCACACTCTGCAGCAGAATGTTGTAGCGGATAGGCGGAATAGGATACTGTGAATAAAGGTTGAAGAATGCTGTAGGGGAGACGATTTTTTGCTCAATGGTGGTCGCCATACTCAACTAAGAGCCCACCAAGTCTGTATCCACTACACCCTACGAGATGTGGACCAAAAGGCAACCTATATGAGGTCACCTTAGGCCATGGGGATCGGCAGCTTATGAGCTAACTAACATTTTAAGTCAAGAAGAGGTTCGTAGAGAAGTAAGTCTCTATGAAAAAAATGTTTCACTGGATGACGTTCCATCCCTGAATGATCAAATAGGAAATAGTTCCTACAGGTCTTCAGGACAGTGGGAGTAACTTGCCTAGTGAACAGCCCATCATAGATTATGACTATGTGGAGGAACGCTCTTTGGAGCGTACCCTGTTGATAATTTGACATCGAAGGGGAGACATAATGGTCACCACGCAAGAAAATGATGAACCTAGGATATTGTCCCATGATCTTTCATCACATGACAAGAAGGATTTGAAAGTTAGACCCTAGATGGAAGAAATGTATCTCCATGGAGTAACGTATCTTCTTATGCTATTCGGAGCACTCTAGGGGTTGCGTATTCATAACGCAACAGCCGATTAGTAGTATAACGTAAATGGATTCACGATATGTATGTTTTCTCATAGGATATGACCATAATCAAGGGAAAGGTTCGTAGAGATGATGATCTCCGCGAGCATGGAGGAACCGCTGGAAGATACCCGTTCAATAAATCGATTATGGGAAAATAGTTCCGCAAGAATCCTTTGGACAGTGGGTGTGACTTTCCAAGCAAGATGCCCATCCATAAGGGATGAGAGCAAATGATGACCCTCCTATGCAAATGAATTTCTCATAGGAGCATACTCCATCGACTGTTTGAGATCGAAGGGATGATCTTAGGATCACCTTGCATAAACGATAGGATAGAATCCTAGGCCTTATCGTTCCCTAATTATGAAGAATGAATAGTAAGCTTTACATGATAAATTAGAGTCTATAAGGGGCCAACCAAGTTTAATACTAGGTTGACTATCCGACTGGACGGAATACTGTTGGAGATCAATAGATTTACAAGATCAATCAGAGACCCAGACGGAAGACTGGTAAGGCATATGACTTGCGTAGAAGCGAGAAAGGCTACACTCATTCTGAGAGCATACATCGACGAGTTTGCGTAGATCCGACGAGATATTCTCCCAATAGAGCAGTGAGAATTACATTAATTCGCTTGGTAGCATCAATAGTTGTGATGTGGAATTAAGGCTCCATTCTCGATAAACGTGACGACTGAATTTCTCAATGGAGAAGTCCCAGAGGTGACGTAATGTCAAATTCACAGAACGTGTACAAGCTATTTAAGTCCATATGGGATCTTATGTTGTACTCTGGACAGCAGTATTTCATCAGGGATCGTTTACTATATGTTTACGATAACAAATGAAAATAGCTGTGTATCACTCTCACTAGTAGGGAGTTGATGATCACGTCACTTAATATCGATGACACACTATTGGCTAGTGGAGCTTAAGGACTGTTCGAGTTCACCAAGGAGTAACTGTACTCCTATAGCTCAGCGCAAGACTTTACGAGCCTAAACGTGTGCTGTAAAAAACACCATATGAGAATGACCAGATGACCAAAGTGCCCGATGCAATGTGTGTCTCCTATACAGTATGGTGTGTACTCAGACCTAGCGAATGCTATGCAATCGAAAGATTGGATTTCAGGAAATTCCAATTTAAGACACAAGATTGCTGTCACCAGGATACTCAAAGTGATGGATCACGTGCTATGACTATCGGAGATGACGCTCTGACTAGTTAGCCACGCATGCTAATTAGGGTGGGGACCTAGATGCACCTGGATCCACCTCAGGCTATTATCCATGCTTGATGATAGACTCGCATGAAACAAATGCAATATAAGTGTTGCATGATCGTATTGGACCGCCCCATCGACCATGGAATCGAAGCACAATTGCCTGTTCTACCACTGTGCATAAATATGTTTAGCTAAAAAGGTTTCTGTTAAGCGTATGAGCTGTCGACAAAACTGGTTACCATGAGTAGTGCTATCATACGGCTGTAGCACTGTCGCAAAGTCAAACACATAGTCGAGGGTACCATTTCACAAAAGGTGAAATGACTACCTAAAGAGTAATCTTGGAGAGGATCGACTATGAGCCAAAGTTCCTAAACCACTTAAGAATCGTCTTTGTGGATCACTATAGAGAATTGGGACTTAGTAGTCTGACACGCTCCAACTGCAAGTGCACAGTTGTCGGTGTAGTGATAATATTCCGGAAATTCGGGTTGTCGAACCCAAGAGACTTCGTGTAAATTAACTACTAAATTTGTTCTTCGTGTGGGCAAAGCGCGTTGAGTTGTTGTTTCTAATTCTACTAATAATTAAAATAACGAGTATCTCAGATAATTCAATGAATTATTTCAAGATTAATAAGCTCGAGTTGATTTGGTTGTCTCTCAAAGTTGGTCAAGATCAGGATATCTCTACGGATCACTTGGTATTTCACACTAAGTTGGATTTATGTTCTACTAACACGATGAATTCTTGTTCTAGTTAAACGAGCAATTTTATATTGAAGATGTCTCAACCAATAACTATGCTTAAACTCTCGTAACTGATTCTCTAGCCTACTCAAGTTTAAGCACGCATTACGATATTGATTCTACTCTTTGTTCTTAGCTAACTAGCAAGATTCATCAACCCTAGATACGGGTAGTGTGTATTTCAAGATTCCGGGCAACGAACGTAGATTCCTCTATCATTCACAACCTAACACAATCCTATTAATATGTCTACTAATAGAAAAGATAAATCAAACGCATAAAATACACATAACTAGATAAGAAATCATCAATTAAGCTTGAAAGCATGCAAGCAAATCCATAAATCACAATACGTAGTGATCAAACCCTAGTTTCCTACGATATATCCCGAAATAAGTGTTTAGCTACTCATAAACATGATCAATACACATTTTTTCATGAGCAAATAGCAAAAAGTAGAGAACAAACGAAGATTTAGAAGCCAAACGGATGATCCAAGCTCTCCAACCTAGCTCCAAGCTCTCCAAGCACGTCTCCCGATGTGTTTTCTGATGCCAATCACGTTCCCCAATGTTTCCTAAGTCTTCCGTGGCTCTCCAACCTCAAAACTATGCCAAAATAGCAAAATAGCCCCAAAAATCCGATCCTGGCAGCAGAGGTAATCGTACGATTACCTTGCCTTGATGTAATCGTACGATTACTTGCTGCGATTACTTCCTGCGTTTACTTCGTGCGATTACTTGCTGAATGATATTTTGGCTAAGGGGTAATCGTACGATTACCTCCATGTAATCGTACGATTACCTCCATGTAATCGTACGATTACTTCTGGGCAGCCACCATCAAAACTCCATCTTCTTGCTCTTTTTCCCGTTGTCTTCACTTCCCGAGCATTCCTTTGAGCCTCCAACTTTTCCGAAGCTCACTTTTGCTCCAATGTCACGTCCCGAGCTCCCGGTTCCTGAAAACCACAACACGAGCCGGAAGATCAAACGTGATAAAATATAGTCAAAATTAACGCAAAAAGTGCCCGGACTCATCATTTACATGCAAAGACTCAACATGCTCCAATTTTAGCAAGAAATGGTCCAAAATCCATCAAAACGCATCAGAATGCACGCAAAATGGTAAGGAAACATATACAAATATAACTCCAAATATGGAGTTATCAACTATCCCCACACTTACCCGTTGCGCGTCCCGAGCAACAATCCAAATCACAAGCTATCATAAATCATTCGAACCTTCCTCCTCTCATCTCACCTCTCGAGTCAACTATTCCAACCAAGACCATTGCATACTTTTCAACTTACCAATTGCATACTAACCTCAATTAGCCGACTCAATACACATAACGACTCAATACAAGACTCAACGATGCAACAATATGATGCAATGCAATTATATGACTCGATCTTAACAAAACACGAATATACACACAAAATATTTTTTAGGCGAGATCGGGCAATCTCAATTAGCTTAAACCGGTTCTCATGGAGTGATAAAGAATCTAGGAACGAGATATGAATTGCAACTAAACTCGACAACACGAATTTCCCTTAGTTAGTATAGAAAGCCTAGCTTTACTAAGTGTAAGAATAACCTACCTCTTCGCGTGTGCCGATAAATAAGAGGCTACGCTAAGCTAAGCCACATTCAAGGTCCGAGCTCCTAATCCGCTAACGGGGTTCAAATGATGAGGCTTTAGGGACAAATCGGATAATAATCAAACACGAGTCCTAAAGCGTCACATTCTCACAGTTACCACATCTCACACACCCTCACAACAATGATAGAAACCAAGCCCGAAACTCACCATCTCCGGCCCTCGATCCCCTCACACCCCGGTACAATTAGGATCTCCGCGGCTATTGTCATGAAAGATGCATAAAACTAAATTTCCCGTTCGTGAACTAGTCGCTTCTCCACTCGATCTTCCAAAACGCTTCCCATTCTTCCTTTATTCAATCTCTCCTTTTTTTCTGTTTTTTTTTATCTGTTTTTCTGATTTTTTTTTTTCATTTATCTCTCAAATTTCTGAACAACTTCTTCAGTATCCATCTCGAGTGGTCTTCCAAGTGTCAAGCCAAAATAAGATAATGAGGGGAGAAAATAACCAAATCAACACATATGAATCAAAAATAAATTTCTCTCCCCCTAAGTTGATGAAATCCTCGGTGTAACAAACGAAGCCGCTAACACAATAAAGCACGTGTGGGGATGGAGTCGTCGCAAGCTCAATATCGATGTCCGAAGTCAAAAGTCGACATCCCCACACTAGAATATACCCATGTCCCCTCTCAAGTAGCCAATCGAGTATATGTCACGTGCCTAGTCCAACCAAACCTCCTACACCAAGATGAGTAAGATCCGGTATCTAGCACGATCCACCTATCAAAGTCCCCCAACCCAGGCTTTTGTGTGTATTAGATGCCACACACTCACGACTCTCCTCAACTGTGTCCATGTTGTAATTCCATGGAACACCGCCACACCGAAGTGCGCAAGCCTACTCTCACTCACTCTCGCATTCCCCTCGATAATCATAAATGAAGTACATGCGATACGTAAGACTCACACAAGTATATCATGAAGTACTCCCTCATCGAACCCCCTCAACTACAAACACCCTCGTGACGCACTAAAGCGGTGATTCTAACCAATCGATGATGAAAGCCAAGAATCGTCACCCTAAGTCCAGAGGTTATCAAAGAATCCAAGGTTCAAAACAGGGTTTACTTGTGGTCCTACAAGGTAAGTTCTATAAGCAGTGAGTGCTCTAATACACACCTCGCACAGCTGTTTTGTGTGCCACTACGAGGCGGGTTGGCGACTACCTAAGACGTACACATGAATGCTCGGCTTGTTTAGCTCACACCTAGCTCAACTCTTGTAAGAAAACAAGGCACACACTTTAGATTTGAAAATCATTGAAGTGTATTAAAATAGGCAGGTATTCCCTTAAAGAAAGTCTCTCTATACATACTAAGGGGAACTCACATTGTCATGCCTTTCTCAATTTTCAAAGTTTTTTTTAATTTTTTTTTTCATTTTTATCTTTTTTTATTTTTTATTTTTATATATAATATTTCCTACTCTATATGCATGGGCCGACTCGAAAGAAGACTCGAAACTGACTCAATTTGGGTAGGTGGACTCAATTAAATAAAACGTGCACAAATATGTAAACATCCACTACTCACAATACGACACACACAATATATATAAACACGACATGGACTCCACATACTGACTCACAATACGACACAAATAACCTAAATGCAACTGGTGAATGCAGACACGGACTTGGCTAATAAAGGCTGAGAAACCCCCCCCCCCCCCCCACACTTGAACGCGTAGTTGTCCTCAACGAATGAATAGGTCAAGAGAAAAGACTCAGCATGCAAATGCAGGGGGTGGTAAGTCTACTCGGACGAATCCTCGTCGTCCTGGTCCTGGTCTCCGGAATAGGCATCCGAATGGTACTCGTAAGCTCCCGCGTAAGTCTCTTGGCCACTAGGCCACTGGTCTCTCTGGAATCCGACATGAGTGGCCAATGCCTCTAGCCACTGGTCCTGACGCTGCTAATGCAGACTCACCTGACGTATTCCCTGTACTAAGTTACGCATGCTACTGCGATGATGCTCAAACTGCCTAGCACTCATGTCAGCAACATGGTCACGGGCCCGACCCTGGGATGTGAGGGTCATGGTCCTGGTCAACCTCAACTCGGCCATTAAGTCTGCTAAGCTCACACTCGGCTGGCCAGGGTCAATGACAGGTGGAGGTACAGGCTAAGGTGGAACTGAAGGAGTAGGAGCTGGAGGAGCAGGAGCTGCTCGCGAGGAAGAGGCTCTTTTCTTAGCCTTTCCTTTAGGAGGTCTGGAACTGGTCCCTGCCTCCATCACAACTACATCTTTCAACGGGTTCGGGATTTTTTCAAACATTCTCGGACCCTTGGGTATGAGGTCTCTCTCATCCTTAGGCACGCTGGCCCCGCAATCCTTAGCTAAGTGCATGAGTAAGAAACTATGGCCCGCAGACTTCATATTTTTCAGTTCAAACCTTTCATGCAAATATAGGAAGATCCGCCTAGGAATGTCTATCCGATGCCCCCTGGATAGACAAAGAGCCATGAGACACACCTCAAAGTCAACATAATTTGGAGTCGAAACTCCCAACACCCACGACTCCAAGATCTCAATGAGCCACCTTGGTTTAGGCAGCAAGTATCCGACTGGGATCTTCCAATGTCTGATATTGGTTTTAGACCTATCCCAGTCGGCTCCTGGCACTCCCGCAAAAAAAAGACCGACACCTCATTAATGAGCGTCTGCTGGTCTTTCTGCAGATAAATCTTAAATTGACAGGGCTCTGTCAACGGGGGCCACTGAAGTGCTGCGGCGATGCGCTCAGAAGACAGAACTAGCCAGTTCCGACGATAATAAATCACACGAGGGTCATTGAGCCTAGACGTCTCACCCTCATCGGTGTGGTTCGCATTCGCATAAATCTCACGAGTCAGTGCAGAACTGGCTTTCTCTTTCACTAACCTCATCCACCCCGCAAAGTTCCCGGTCTTCGCTACCTTTTGTAGGTCCTCAGGCACTCCCTCAAGTGGAAAGACTCTCTCGGCCTGGACACCTCTATTAATCCTAGGGTTCCCTGTGTACCCTGAGCATTCGCCGAAATAAACCTATAGTCGCAAAAGATCTCGCCCCTATCGATTTCCAACTTTTTGTCATCCGGCTTATCACTACGACCCTTTCGAAGTGGGGGAAATTGAGATGGGACGGGTGTACTAAGAACCCTAAGGTCATGGGATAACGGGATGACCAATTGGGCACCCGGGTTACCCCCATCAGAATCAGACTCACTCTCGGGTTCTGCCACCCCACTCGCCCCGGGTAATGTATAGTCTGGGTCCTCATCACGACTTGTTCTAGCACGTTTGCTCATTTTGACCAAATGCAAGTATAACAAGTAAAGCAATTAACGTGGCAAAATTCAGTGAAGTGCACAGTGACAAGAAGTGTAACAGATATTAAGCACGTAAGCAAGTAAGCACGTAATCCTAGGACTCTAAGCAATCGCCCCAAGCACGCTACTAAGCGAAACAAAAATTAAAATGGGCTTTTACTCAATTTGTGCCTAAGACTCGAGTATTGAAATTTCTAGTTTTAGAGTGTACCTACGTGCCCGGAGCAAGTCTTACGGGCACAAAATTTCAGAATTTCGACAAACCGGGCTGTTTTCGGGTCGCCAAAAATTTTCTTCCAAATTTTGCAATTGATTTATGCTTCTTTCTCCTTGCGATGTCCTCGTCAAACTTTCCTTCTTCGCCAACTCTTGAATCCCAACCCAACAACCTCAATTTATCCAAAATCCTCACGAACCCTAGGTGGGTGTTCTTGTTCAAGCTCAACCCCAAAACACCTCAAGTAGCCACAACGATGCAAGAACCCTAGGTGGGTGTTGCGTGGTGCTGATGGTGGAGAGAGGGAGGGATCAGTGGTGGTGTCGGAAGGTGGAGAGATGGAAGAGAGAGTTGGTCGGTGGTGTATGCGGTGGAGAGAGAGCAGAGGGCGTTTCTGGGGTGGCGGTGGAGATGGTGACTCTATGATGGCGGCGGCGGTAGTGGTGGTCTGTGGTGTCGGAGGATGGCTGGAGTGATGGTGGAGGTGGTGGAGTAGGCAGAGAGAAGAAGAGGAAGAAGAAGAAGAAGAAGAAGAAGAAGAAGAAGAAGAAGAAGAAGAAGAAGAAGAAGAAGAAGAAGAAGAAGAAGAAGAAGAAGAAGAAGAAGAAAGTGGGAGGGTTTGTTTTAACCCGATTGTCTGACCTTTCAGAAGTAATCGTGCGATTACTTTTAAGTAATCGTGCGATTACTATTAAGTAATCGTACGATTACTTGAAAGTAATCGTGCGATTACTTCGCACGACTGGTCAGTGAGTTCTCCTCAAAGTTCAACCCCCAAAAATTTTCTAAGTCTGAAGTAATCGTACGATTACTTTTAAGTGATCGTGCGATTACTTTAAGGTAATCGTGCGATTACTTTAAAGTAATCGTACGATTACTTTAAAGTAATCGTGCGATCACTCCGTACGACTACCTCGTACGACTGATCAGAAACTTTTCTCAACAAATCCACCCCAAAAAAATTTCCAAGGCAAAAGTAATCGTACGATTACCTTGAGGTAATCGTACGATTACTTTTGTGCAGGGAAAAAAAAATTCTTAGCCAAAATATAACCTTTACCTCGTATTTTGATCCCGAACTCCGATGAGTGTGATTTTTGCACATTTGGATCCCTTTTTCGACGTATGTCTTGCTCACATAAATAATGTCCCGTTCCCGGAGCGTTTTCCTGACTTTTCTCAATTATTGCCCAATTACGCGAAAAATATTCAAAATGTGCCAAATTCGTCGCTTTCTTCAAAATTTTGCAATCACCTTCATCAAGATGGGGAGTGCGGGATCTCTGATCATGTAGAAAAATTCCCAAAGTCCAGGGAACCTGTCATTCTTCAATTTCGCGCTTCCAAAGGCTCGTTTTGCATTTCCGGATGCTTTTGGACGCCTTTTAGCATCCTTTTTCGTCTTTGTTGCTCGTTTCTTTGCTTTGTCATGGATCTCCTCGACCTCGAGACTCCATTTACGTTATAAAAGATTCCCAATGTCCGGGGAACCCTTTATTCTTCAATTTGATCATTCCAAAGACCCGTTTGGCAATTCCGGATGCTTTTTGGCGCCTTTTAGCTTGCTCAACATCCTTTTTGGCATAACTTCTTCTTTCGGACTCCGATAGACGCGATCCACCTATCCACAGAAAGTTCTCAACCACCCCCACACTATGGAACTGTTCAAATTAGCTCACAGTCCTGTCCTCAAAAATTTACCTCGTAATTCGTGCCATTGTGCCAGCTTTCCCAATTTCTTTACGTCTTCTTTGCGTATATCAAGACGGGGAGTCCGGGAACTTGATCTTCCCCCGGTGCGTGTGTTGACTAAGTGTAGAAATGGCGTCAATCATCTGTTTCTTCATTCCGGGTCCCGATACGCGTTTTGGTCTGCTGTTTCTCGTTTTTTCGTGCAATTCTTCACTCGCGCATCAAGAAGGAAGATCCGGAATAGGCCTTCCAACTAAAATTCCTGCACATACTCATTGGAAATATTAAATCCACTCTCTCGCACCTCTCAAATAGTTAGAACAGAATAAAAAAAACAAGACATTATTGAAATCTACACTATGCAGTAAATAGGTTGGGTTGCCTCCCAACAAGCGCTTTGTAATTTAAGGTCGACGGCCCGACCCAGTTAAATGAGCTCAGATATCGGGAATTGGTTTGAGGCTCTCAATCACCTCAATAAAATTCCCATCCACGTATGGCTTTGCTCGCTGTCCATTTACCTTGAATCTGTTCCCATTCTCAGCTTCTACCTCGAGCGATCCCCATGGGTAAACCTCTGTAATTGTAAATGGACCACTCCACCTTGACTTCAGCTTGCCCGTAAACAATTTCAGTCGTGTGTTGGATATCAATACCTTCTGGCCCACTCTGAAATCTCGTGGAATGATATGCTTGTCATGCCATTGCTTGGTTCTCTCTTTGTAGATCTTGGCACTTTGATATGCCATCAACCTGTGTTCTTCTAACTCAAGCAATGCCTGCTTCCTTTGCTCACCAGAGAGCTTAGCATCCAAATTTACTTTCTTTAGTGCCCAAAACGCTTTGTGCTCAAGTTCCACCGGAAGATGGCACGATTTCCCAAAAACGAGCTGGTAGGGCGACATGCCCAAGGGAGTCTTGTATGCAGTCCGGTATGCCCATAAACTATCATCCAAGTGTAGAGCCCAGTATTTGCGTCCTGGATTGACAATTTTCTCTAGAATCCCCTTTATCTCTCGGTTAGACACCTCAGCTTGTCCATTGGATTGTGGATGGTAGGCCAATGAGATCTTGTGTGTCTTTACCCCATACTTTCTCAAGGTATTGGCAAAGACCTTGTTCACAAAGTGTGATCCCTCATCGCTAATAATGGCTCTAGGCGTTCCAAACCTTGTGAATATATTTTTGCGCAAGAATCTCTCAATTGTAGCACTATCATTCTTTGGACATGCCAGAGCTTCGACCCACTTGGTCACATAATCAACAGCTAAAAGGATATAGAGATTACCAAAGGAAGATGGGAAGGTGACGCGGATTACTAACGCGTATTACGCAAGCGCACGGTCAAGTAGTAAGAGTGGAGTATTTTTAGGACTCCGGGTTGTCGAACCCTCGAGGACAATCTCGCAACAGGTTTATATTTAACAATTTAGAGTAGTTCACTAGGTAACCGGAGTAAAAAGTGATAATTTGTGGTGTTGCCACCCCCAAAAAAGTGGCTATAATAAAGTCAGAAATAAATAATAAACTGGAATTAAGAAGAATTCTTAATCAATTAATGGAGAGGACTAGGCAATCTCGCTGATCACCTAGGGTTGTAAACGATTTCCGGATTATCTGAGCAACACGTTAACTATATTCTAATTAAGCCGGGTAACGGCGCTGACTATCTGCTATCAGTCTCAAGTCATTCTACTTCACGGTAGACTACAATCTCCTATCGGTCTCATGTGTCTACCGGTCCGTTCTAGTAGGCTAACGACATGCACGACAACGGGTCCTATCGGTCCACCGTTGCACGAAACCGTCGAATCTCACCTACCGAATCTACCCACATTTGGCCAATCCTAACACGTCTCTTCTCAGTCTCAGTGATACGGGATTGATGTTCAAGTTCTCTACACAATTAGGTTGAGTCACTGTCGTGCACTCATCTAATTAGCTAGCACGTCCGGGTAGCTACTCCATTCAAACTAAAGATTAAGCATAGAACAAGAACAATTGAATAGAAATAAGCTAACTTTAAGCCTGACTCAACTATTGAGTGAAACCCTAGTTCTTGAACCCTAGTTTTATCTCCTAATCGTGTCACTCAATTAGGATTACTAACATAAACAAGAAACTAGAATTGATTCAATAGAAGAAATCAAGAAATCATGAAGCAAAGATTAAATCCGGAAAATATTCATCGTTTACATGAACCCTAGGTTCTCAAGTCGAGATGCCTAGCAAAAGTGTTTAGCTACTCATAGTTGAATAAGCAAAAACAAATAGTTTCTCCATTAATATTGACTAATAGAGAGAGTAGAAGAAATCAAACGCAAGAAGCTTCAATGGTGGCTCTGTCTTCTCCGTCTCCTCCTTCTTCTCACGTCTGTCTCCTTCTTTTCCCGTTGAATGATCAGCTCCTTCAAAACAGCCCCTCTTCTTCCTTTTCAATACAGCCCACGTTTTCTCCTAAGTAAATCATGCGAAATTGCATTAATTACCCCAGACTTTGGGTTGCTTTCTTCTTAAACCCTAGGGCTGTTAAAACAAAGAACCCCGTAGCTTTGTTTTTTTTTTTGTGCGTGTTTCTCGTTTGGCCTTCAGTTGATCGCGCGAGCAGGAGATGTGATCGTATAAAACAGTGAGTTTAGCCTCAATTCTTTCTTTCTCTGATCGCACGAGCTAGGAATCTGGTTGTGCGATCAGACGTTCTCTGCCTCTTCTCTTCTCTTCTACGCTGCACCTTCTCTTCCTTGCTTGCTCTGCTAATGGGTTCTGATTTCTTCCTTTCTTTCAGCGATGTTGCTTCTTGCTGGGTTCCCCTCATCTCAGTTCTTGTGCTCTGCCTCTTCTCTTCGATCTGCTGGCTCTGTTTTGGCGCTGCCCTGGCTGGGTTTAGGTGGGTGAATTGCGAAGGTGGGTCAGTGGTTGTTGCGGTGTTGGACGGTGGTGAATTGGTTCTGGGTTTTGGCAGAGTTGGTTGGGATTGATGGTTGTATTGTAGTTGTAGGTCTGATGGTGTAAGGGGATATGGTGTAGGAAGATTTAAGGTGATTGGGAGTTGGTGGTGATTAGTAGGTTTAGGCTAGTTCAATGGTGGTCTCGTGGGTATTTTGTGAAGGCGAAGGCATGGTAGAGTCTGTAGGTGAACTGGGTATTGTTGTGGAGGTTAGGAGCAGGTTGTTGGAATTGTTTGTACTGGTGATAGGTTTGGTAATGACAGAAGTTCAGGTGGGGTATTTAGGGATGAAATTGGTGGTGAAATGGTTGCATCAGTGGTAATTGGCAGTGGAGTATGCAATGTGTTGTGGCTATGGTTTTGTAGGGTATAATGTAGGTACTAGACTAGTAATGGTGGTGACGGAGAATTGGTATAATTAAGCCATGGTGATGTGTTCAGGTGGGTTGAAGATGGTAATGACTACGGTTAGTTGTTGGCTTAGGAATTGTGTTGATAGGGGGATGTTCTATGGTTATGGTGGTAGAGTGTTTGCTAGGAGGTTGGTTTGGGATTGGATGGTGATAGGCAGTGGGTTAATTTGGTGAACTGGTTGTGAATTGATGGAGGTCTAGGATGTAGCTTTGGGTATGAGAGGGTGAATGGAGGTGGTAGTTTGGACTTTGGACTGAAGGTGGTGCTGCAGCTTTGTTGCTCAATTATGTGAACCTTCTTCGCAACTCTTTAGCCAATTCCTGAGTTTCATCATCATTTCCGAAGTTCGATTTCATTTCCGTTCCACGCTTTTGAGCCTCCGGTAACTGAGAATCAAACAACTACAACTACCGGGGTGTAAAATGTGACAATTATAGCTCAAATTAACTAGAAAACGCCCGGACTAATCAAATAAAGCTCAAAGCTCTAACTACACGAATTCCTCACAATCGTAGCATAAATATAATGTATTTTACCCGGAAATCACACAAAACGGTAGTCTTTCGACTGTAAATATAACACCGTAAACGGGGTTATCAGAAGGGGCCCATAAAGTCTATGCCCCAAACGTCAAATGGCTCCACCTCCAACACAAAATTTTGAGGCATCTCATTTCGGTTGGAAATATAGCCGGTTCTCTGACACCGGTCACATTGCTGTACAAATAGATGGGCGTCTTATGCAATGTAGGACAAAAGAAACCGCTCTGAAGTACCTTAGCAACTGTGCGTGATTTGCCGAAGTGACCTCCACAATTCAACTCGTGGCAGTGTCTGAGAATCTCTAACGTATCCGGCTCTGCAACACACCTCCGCAATACATTATCTGCTCCCAGCTTGAACAGATAAGGATCATCCCAGAAGTATTGTCGCGCGTCTGCAAAGAATTTCTTCCTCTGATAATAACTCATGTCCTTGGGTACATTGTTTAGTGCTTTGAAATTTGCCTAGTCAGCAAACCAAGGCACAGCTGCAACTACAACCATAAGCTGCTCATCTGGAAAATCCTCTCGAAAAGGCAAATCTTCCTGCTTATCGTTCTCCAGTCTTGACAAATGGTCCGCAACCACATTCTCTACCCCCTTTTTATCTTTGATCACCACATCGAACTCTTCAATCAATAAAACCCACCGGATCAATCTTGGCTTGGCGTCCTTCTTGGTGAGAAGATACTTGAGGGCTGAATGGTCCGTGAAAATCGTCACCTGAGAACCCACAAGATATGGACGAAACTTGTCCAACGCAAATATGAAGGCCAACTTTTCTTTCTCCGTGGTAGCATAATTAACCTGTGCATCATTAAGAGTACGATTGGCATAATAAATGACGTGAGCTACCTTATCTTTTCGCTGGCCCAGAACTGCTCCCACCGCATAGTCACTAGCATCGCACATGAGCTCAAATGGTAGGGTCCAGTCTGGTGTGGTGATGATAGGCGCGCTAATCAACTTCTCCTTGAGAAAATCAAAAGCTGACTTGCACTCCGCATTAAAATCAAAGATTGCATCCTTCTCAAGAAATCCACACAAAGGCTTCGTGATCTTCGAGAAATATTTAATGAAGCGCCGATAGAACCTTGCATGTCCCAAGAAACTCCTTACCCCTTTGACAGAGGTAGGGTAAGGGAGCTTCTCAATCACCTCGATCTTGGCTCTATCCACCTATAAACCTTTGGTGGAGATCTTGTGGCCCAAAACAATACCCTCAGTAACCATGAAGTGACACTTCTCCCAGTTGAGCACTAGGTTGGTGTCAATGCATACATCCAGAACCCGGGCCAACTATTGCAGGCAGTCTTCGAATCCGTCACCATAGAGCGAAAAGTCATCCATGAATACCTCGAAATTCTGCTCCATCATGTCAGAGACGATTGACATCATACACCTATGAAACGTAGCAGGTGCGTTGCATAACCCAAAAGGCATGCGTCTAAAAGCAAAGGTCCCATAAGAAAAAGTGAATGTCGTCTTCTCATGGTCAGCTGGCTCAATTTCTATCTGGTTGTACCCGGAGTACCCATCCAAAAAGCAATAATGAGAATGACGTGCCAGCCTATCAAGCATCTGATCAACGAATGGGAGGGGAAAATGATCCTTCAAAGTGGCATCATTGAGCTTGCGGTAATCCATGCAAACTCTCCACCCAGTAACAGTACGAGTAGCAATCTGATCACCTTTTTCCCCTTCCACCACAGTTATACCTCCCTTCTTAGGGACACACTGCACCGGGCTAGTCCATGTGCTGTCGAAAATGGGATAAGTGATGCCCGCCTCCAACCATTTAAGCACCTCTTTCTTCACCACCTCCTGCATGTGAGGATTGAGGCGGCGCTGAAACTGAACTACCGGCTTCTTATCTTCCATGAGTCGAATCTTGTGCTGGCAAACTGTGGGGCTGGTCCCCTTGATATCTGCTATGGTCCATCCCATAGCTGCCTTTCTCTCCTGAAGTACCTTGAGAAGCTGCTCCTCCTGTTCCCTGTCCAAACATGCAGACACAATCACAGGTAAAGTCTCATTAGATCCCAAGTACAAATATTTCAAATGAACAGGTAAAGGCTTTAATTCTAAAACAGGAGCAGTAATAAGAGAAGGAGTAAGAATCTTCCTGCTTCCCTCATTAAAGAGGGGTAATGGTTGGCGCCAATGAACATCTAAGGCTTGCTCTTTCTCGCTGGAATCAAGTAGAGCAAGCTCCTCATATAGTTGCTCCAACAAAATATCGTCCTCTTCGTCTGGCGTGTATGCCTCCACACCAAAGCACTGCTCGCTTATCGCATATGCGGGAAACTTCATAGCCTCAAATACATTGAAGGCCACCTTCTCATCGTTGATCTGCATAGTCAGCTCTCCATTGGCCACATCAATGATAGTCCTCCCAGTGGCCAGGAATGGGCGGCCCAAAATAAGAGGAACATCATCGTCGGCCTCCATGTCTAGGATCACAAAATCCGCTGGGAAGATGAGTCCTTCAACTCTCACTAATACATCCTCTAAAACACCCCTGGGGCGTTTTATAGTGCGATCAGCCATCTGCAAGCACATCCTGGTAGGCTTGGATCTCCCACACCAAGCTGCTCAAAAATCGATGTGGGCATCAAATTAATACTTGCACCAAGATCACAAAGTGCCCTCCCATGAAAAGCATCTCCCAATGTCACAGGAATAATGAAACCACCCGGATCTTTCATCTTCTTTGGTAACGCCTTTTGCACAACTGCGCTACACTCCTCATTCAGAGTCACGGTTTCAAAATCATCCATGCGCCTCCTATTAGAAAGGAGATCCTTGAGAAATTTAGCATATTTAGGCATTTGCGAAATGGCCTCCGCAAAAGGGATATCAATGTGCAGATTCTTGAAGATATCTACAAACTTCTTGAAATGCTTGGCATCCTCTTGACTCTTCAATCTCTGCGGGTATGGAACTCGCACACTGTATTCCTCCTTTGGATTCTGTTTCTCATCCGACTTCCTCACCGTGTCCTTTGATTGGGGAATCACGGTAGGCACGGGAATCTCTTCATCCAAGGCTTTTTCAGTGGCCTTAGTCGCCTCAGCTCGCGCATGTGTAGGATATGGGGGATCCTGGGTAGTGGTCCAACTGCGAGTAGTAATAGCCTTCAATTGCTCAGTAGGAGTAATAGTGTTGGACGGAAGCATACCAGGTGGAAGGCGAGTATTCTGATTGGCTATTTGGCCAATCTGTGTTTCATGGCTCTTTAGCGAATCTTCCATTGCGACTATTTCGCTCTCAATCATATCATTGCTGGCTAACAGTTTCCTCAACATCGCGTTTGTATCCTGTTCTTCTGAGGGTGGAGGTGGAGCCTGTTGCTGTGGAACCTGTCTCTGAGCTTGGTAAGGAACATTTGGCCTTTGACCTGGCGCATATAATCCACTATTCGGATTGGCATAGCTGAAGTTGGGGTGATTGCGATTGTTGGGATGATAGGTGTTTGGCCATTGCTGCTGTCTTGGTTGACCCATGTAGTTCACGTCTTCAATACCATCCCCATATCCCTGATTTGCATCTGCTACCATTTCTCCCACTGACTTCACTTGTGCCGATGGATTCAAATTACTGAAAGCCGAAGTCATCACTGCCATCTGATGTTCAAATTTCTGTTCCACCATGGACTCAATCTTACTAACCAATGTCCCATCTGATTTCGTGTTTCTACGAGTCTCAGACCTCGTGGATTCACGTTTAGCTACATTATCCAGCAAATCACGACATCTCTGTAATCCCATTCCCATAAAATTTCCTCGAGCCATCATGTCCAGTTCACTAGTAGTCTCTCTGTCCAAAGCATTATAAAAGTAATGCAGAAGTTTGTACCATGGCTCTCCGTGAGTAGGGCATCTGCGAAGGAGCTGGTTGAACTTTCTCCACGTGTCTCCCAGAGAAGTATCTTCCTGCTGTGTAAATTTGGTTATACCAGCCATCTGTTGAGCAACCTTAGATGGTGGAAGATACTTCCTGAGAAACTCTCTGCTACAATCTGCCCATGTAACTATGCTGCCTGCTGGAAGTTCCATAATCCATGTCTTTGCCTTTCCCGATAAAGAGAAGGGGAAAAGCATGAGCTTTATCGTCTCGATTGGAACTCTCTGGTCATACATGGTAGAAGTAATCTGCTCGAAATTGAGCAAGTGTTGATGTGGATCATCACTCGGGGCTCCAGTGAATAAGCATTCATCCCTAACCACATTGATCAACGGTTGGCGAATCTCAAAATGTGCGGCATTAATCTGAGGTCTGAAAATGGTGGGTTGATAACCCCCCGGTGTAGTCCTGAAGTAGTCCACCAAAGGAAGCTCATCCTCCTCAGCATTGTTGACTTGCTCTGCCGCATTCCGACTGTTATTGTTCTGATTATTGCCCCCATTGTTGCCATTGCCACCGTTGTTTCGACCATTAACTCCTCCATTGTTTCTATCAACTATTTCCGCACCAGGGGGTTGTTGTGGATTTGGGGGGTTCATGCGATCAATCACTGCCTGCATCTCAGCCATTTGAGCCCTAAGCTGCTCAGTCTCCCTTGCTCGATTTGCTGCATCTTCCACAGCTGCAGCTCTAGCTGCTTCCGCATCTTGCAGGCCTTTGCGGAACCTCTCAAACTCAGCTCTAGTTTGCTCGTCCATCTGAACTGAATGTGCTTTCCTCTTGTCTCTACTCTGTGCTCGCAATAAGGATTTCGGGTCTTCAAGTGTTGGATGCAAAGGCTCGTCTCTAGAACGTGACATGCACCAAGTGAATCAGACCTGAAAACACGAATCACACACACAAATCAGGTGAGTAACAGATATAAACTGAAATAGTAAATCCCTAAAGAGAAAAATAATAGCTAATTTATCTGAAGTCCCCGGCAACGGCGCCAAAAACTTGACACGCTCCAACTGCAAGTGCACAGTTGTCGGTGTAGTGATAATATTCCGGAAATCCGGGTTGTCGAACCCAAGAGACTTCGTGTAAATTAACTACTAAATTTGTTCTTCGTGTGGGCAAAGCGCGTTGAGTTGTTGTTTCTAATTCTACTAATAATTAAAATAACGAGTATCTCAAATAATTCAATGAATTATTTCAAGATTAATAAGCTCGAGTTGATTTGGTTGTCTCTCAAAGTTGGTCAAGATCAGGATATCTCTACGGATCACTAGGTATTTCACACTACGTTGGATTTATGTTCTACTAACACGATGAATTCTTGTTCTAGTTAAACGAGCAATTTTATATTGAAGATGTCTCAACCAATAACTATGCTTAAACTCTAATAACTGATTCCTCTAGCCTACTCAAGTTTAAGCACGCATTACGATATTGATTCTACTCTTTGTTCTTAGCTAACTAGCAAGATTCGTCAACCCTAGATACGGCTAGTGTGTAATTCAAGATTCCGGGCAACGAACGTAGATTCCTCTATCATTCACAACCTAACACAATCCTATTAATACGTCTACTAATAGAAAAGATAAATCAAACGCATAAAATACACATAACTAGATAAGAAATCATCAATTAAGCTTGAAAGCATGCAAGCAAATCCATAAATCACAATACGTATTGATCAAACCCCAACTTCCTACGAGATATCCCGAAATAAGTGTTTAGCTACTCATAAACATGATCAATACACAATGTTTCATGAGCAAATAGCAAAAAGTAGAGAACAAACGAAGATTTAGAAGCCAAACGGATGATCCAAGCTCTCCAACCTAGCTCCAAGCTCTCCAAGCACGTCTCCCGATGTGTTTTCTGATGCCAATCACGTTCCCCAATGTTTCCTAAGTCTTCTGTGGCTCTCCAACCTCAAAAATATGCCAAAATAGCAAAATAGCCCCAAAAAACCGATCCTGGCAGCAGAGGTAATCGTACGATTACCTTGAGGTAATCGTACGATTACCTTGATGTAATCGTACGATTACTTGCTGCGATTACTTCCTGCGTTTACTTCGTGCGATTACTTGCTGAATGAGATTTTGGCTAAGGGGTAATCGTACGATTACCTCCATGTAATCGTACGATTACTTCTGGGCAGCCACCATCAAAACTTCATCTTCTTGCTCTTTTTCCCATCGTCTTCATTTCCCGAGCATTCCTTTGAGCCTCCAACTTTTCCGAAGCTCACTTTTGCTCCAATGTCACGTCCCGAGCTCCCGGTTCCTGAAAACCACAACACGAGAAACATACCGGAAGATCAAACGTAATAAAATATAGTCAAAATTAACGCAAAAAGTGCCTGGACTCATCATTTACATGCAAAGACTCAACATGCTCCAATTTTAGCAAGAAATGGTCCAAAATCCATCAAAACGCATCGGAATGCACGCAAAATGGTAAGGAAACATATACAAATATAACTCCAAATATGGAGTTATCATAGTCGATAACTAGGAATATGATTGATGAGCACACGAGACATTGATTGACTGGATTTTAATTGGATTTGTTTTAAGCATCATGTTGTTTGATACATGTATGATATGTTACATTTTTGGTACTAGCATAGAGCATGTCACGCAGACACCAGTCGGCTCACTCACACGAGCGACCGCCTTCGCAATATCCTGGATAACTCTGGGTGTGGCGGAAGATGAGATGGAATCGCGATAAGCGCTGAAAGCCTACGATATGATATGAGATGCCTATCATATGAGGCATAAGGCCTATGATAAGAGCTAGATGTCTATCAGTAGAGATAGTAGCCTGTCAGACGGACTCAATTGTCGCATTGGAAATAATTTCCAAGGTGAGACTGGTTATGGCCAATCGAACATGGTTAATACCCGAGCCATGTACAGTCTGCGTAGAGAAAGCCAGATGAGAGAACTGTTTTCGGTTCGCATATGTGCGGCATTTCAGTACTCGGATTGGTAGCCATAATGGCTATTGGACTTACATATTCATAGTGGTCCTTACAGGATAAGACATGTGCTCTGATCAGAGTTTAAACACTATGTCGCATATTCCCCCTGAATAATGCGCGCTTATGAGTGACCATGAGGAGAGGAGTAGAATTACTCCCTGGGATTCCTCATCGTGTGAGCCTCGTCGATCATATAAATATTATGAACACTGTATACCCTTAGTACTTTTATCAGTGTTGTGGAGAGACGGGTTGGTGGTGCTACTTTAGCGTGACACCTTAGGGCTATGGATGATTCGTCCTTCCGGACACTGCTAGGAAAGCAGTTGATCCGAATCAAAGCAACACAATGATGGAAAGGAAGATTCTCATTGCAACGCTCTTTGTTATTTCATTGGGCCCACCTACAAGATCTTCTAGGATCATGTAGGATATGAATATAATAAAGGAGATGTGGACTCATTGGAGCATGGCCTACGGGACAAGGCAGGTGCTCATGATCCACGAGATGAATATTGGAGGAATCTGGGGGGTACGAGAGTTAATATTTGCATCGTTTCTTAAAAATGGTGGAGTGCGCCTACTGCTAGCTCGTCTTGTATGATTTTAGAGTATGGAACTCCCGATTGCAGGAACTCTCACTGGTCACACGCCACGGCCGCAACGAGACTTCTCGTAGATGATAGATAGTTGAGAGATTGATAGAGACTAGATGAACTGTGGATTGTGCAGCCCCACTGTGCGAGTGGGAGATGTTAGCAATTGGTGCACCCATGTGGGGTGCCCAATGAAATTACTATAACCTTATGGGGTTAGTTGTAATGTGGCACAAACCTAAAGGGGTTAGTAGCAAAGGCTCAAACCCTAAGGGTTTAATGTGCAAATCTAGGAAAAGTTTCGGCTATATAAAGATGCAGCCTCCTACATGTTTTAATGCTAGTTATGGTTTAAAGACACTCTGTCCACATTCATTCTCAATTTGTAGAGAATCCTAGTCTCTCTCCAACTACATCCAAGAAGGTGGTACGTGGGGTGAATCAAGGTGTTCTTCCTCGTGATTTGCACTAGACCGGTGGGATCAAGATTAAGGTAAAGGCACGTGAAAGCAAGCAACAACAAGATCACACTCCGCTGCGCTAGGAGCTTAGAAGAAAAGGTACACACGAAACTTCCGCTTTAATTCATGTTGTAGAACTATATGTGTTAGATCATGCTCTTCCTTCAAACTCCATTTTAACCAACAAGAAGATTGAAGTAGCTAAATAGAAACTGAAACAAACAAACAAACATATCAAGACAAGAACATAAAGAAGATCAAGACAAGAACATAATCAACATCGAAGCATCAACAGAGCTTGATCCAAAAGTGCCTCAAGCTGATTTAACCTTCCTTAAGCCCGATTTCTCTGTAAAAAACTTGATCAGCTCCACTTCTGATTGGTCAACCTGCTTCTCTTGATCTTTAACCAAAAGCTGTGGGGGCTATGAAACTAGTACTGCTTTACCCTAATCTGCTGAAGAAGCACGAGCTTTTAGCTTTTTCTTCTCTTTCTTGTTAACTAAAGATGCATGTCATGAGAGTCATTAGAAGAAGTAGTAAAAAGCCATATTAATTGATTGATGGTGGCCACTGCTTCATGATAGCAAAAGTCCACAGAAGGTGAGTCATTGCTGAAAAATGCAGAGTTTCTAGCCTCCCAAATAACCTAACAAACAATAACCCATTTTGTCTCAAGAGGTCGGTGATGCTTAGAGATTCGAAGCCAACTCGTAATCCAATCTGATAAGACGCCCTAAAAAGGTGGCGGATTGATGTTAAATTTTCCAAAGAGACTTGTGGCACAACAAAATTGACTTAAATTTTGAACCAAAAGTAACCTAAAAAAACAAGTTTTAATTATTATAGTACTTGCTAGCTGGGCGGATAAATTTTAACCAGTAGAAGACTACTAAACCAAATAAGATAGTTTGATCATATTGTCATCCCCATTATATGCAACAATAGGATTTTTATTTTCTTCTAATTGAACTAAAGCCTACAGCTGAGTTTGTCAAGCTCTGTCCTGACATGTGCTCTGGTGATGTCCTCCACAGTAGGGCATCCAGACAATGCCATAGTCAGCTCCAGCTCGTCTTTCAGCATTTCAATGACTTGTCGTACTCCATGCTCTCCCCTTGCTGCTAACCCGTAGATGACAGGCCTTCCGATCTACACAAGTGAATCCCAAATTCAGAAAAAGGAAAGAAGATGGTAGTATTTTGTATTTCGAAGTGCTTTGAGGGTTACTAGTACCATAACAGCTTTTGCTCCAAGAGCTAACGCCTTGAAAATGTCTGTTCCCCGCCTCACTCCTCCATCCAAAAGAACTGGAACCTTCCCTCCAACAGCACAGACCACCTGCAGTAATAATAATACACCAGCGCTTAGTGCGTAGGGGTGGTCTGGATGAATGGTTTTTTGGAACGGGTGGTTGAAATAAAGAGACAGATTCCAAAAAAAAAAACCAAAAGACTAAGGGCCAGTTTGGGAATGATGTGGCGTTTTAAAAAGCAGTTGTGCAGGCGTTTCAGAAAGCAGTTCTACCAGTAGTGCTGTGAGAAAGCTGCTGTAAAAAGTCACTTAAAAAGTGTTTGTTAAATTTCATAGCTGTGGTGGATAACCGTTTTTTGCTTTTTGTCTATGGTAATTGTTGCTTTACAATTGTTGCAAGTATCGAAACGACAATATCAGACATGATAGAGATTTATTGCAATTATATGTAGGTACATATAAAAAAGTCTGTTAGAAACCCCCCCCCCCCCCCCCCCCCCCTCCCACACACATGCTTCTCAAAAGTTGCGGTGGGAAAGCAACTAAATAGCAATTTACCTAACACTTCAACTGCTTTTGACATAAAAAGACAGAGCTCTAGAAAGCAAAAAAACATTACCAAACGGATCTAAACCGCCTATACTGGCATTGCCTTGCTATCAAAGCATGGAGATATGCGGAGTTACCTCTTCCAGAACTGTAATGGAAGCTGGTGAATAGTCAAGCTGACGGCCACCGTGATTGGATACAATAATTCCAGCCACCCCTACTTCAATCCCTTTGATAGCTGCCAACAGCAAGAGTCGTAACATAATAATGCTCACAAGATAACTTTTTAGTTCGTCATATAAAACACGAATATTATATGATCAGAAACAATCATGAATTTACCGTCTTCAGCAGTCAAAACCCCTTTGATAAGAATTGGCAAACTTGTGACAGATTTTAACCACTTAATGTCCTGCAAAGTCAGTGATCGTTAATTATCCTAAAGAAAAACAAACTCATCACATAACCTGGAAATTTACTTTTGCCAAGTTCAAAACAGCAAACTGTTAGAATCCAACATAAGCAACTCTACTTCTAATATAAACATTATCCTTCCATATAAGAGCAGCAAAAGGGCTAAAAAGTCCGATAATTTGCATATATGAAGTACCTCCCAACAAAGAGATGGATTGAGTGTCCCTGGGGCAAAAGATTCAAACTTCAACCCCTTGTCCTGCAAAGTGAGCGCGATTGATGTTATTATATATTCTCCCCAACTTTACATCTTCTGAGCTCTATTAAGCACAAGATTACCCTGTTGGCAGACTCTACTTCTGTTGTCAAGAGGCCTTCAAAATTCTTAAACTTGGGTACAATCATTCTGCATGAAGAAATTTACTTTTCAGCAAAAATCATCCCATGTAAGTAAATATCAGATCAGGTCATGAGAAATGTGAAGTAAATAGCCGAGGAAATAAATGAAAAAAGAAAATGAATCTCACTTGTTCTTTATGTCCGCCTCCCTACGACCTAATTTATTACTGTCAACAGTCAGAATAATTGCCTTGAACCCATGACTCTCCGCCTTTTGTACCAGGTTAGCAGTTATGTCCCTTCTTTTATACACCTAAACAAAGAAGAGTATCAAATTATGGACGAGACCACAGAACTCTTATAAATAAGCATGAAAAATATTAAAGATGAGGCGAGAGTAGAATCATTACATATGTTTGGAAAAAGCGAACAGCATTGCAGCTGGAAGCAACCTCCTCCACAGTACAGGTGGACAAAAACGGCAATGCCTATGCATCGAGAAGAGCTCATCACTTAGAATGCAAAAGTATGAAAATAATATCCAGACTAGTTTAAAATAAAATAAAATACCATTATGGTGTTACATGCAGCTGCTGCTTTAGCTGTTGCAACCTCTCCTGTGAGGACAAAAAAAAATTAAAAATTATTTTCAGAATTTCAGATAAATTCCTCCCTTTTATTCGATTCATGAACTCTTGAAAAAAAACTTTTACCCAAAACAAATAAAAAAATAAAAACCTTCAGGATGAGCCAACTTGTGCATTGAAAATGGGGCGATCATTATAGGTGCTGAAGTTTGGAAACCCAGTATGGTAGTTGACATATTTATTCTGCTCACATCCACCAGAATCCTCGGCCTTATACTGAGAATTCGAACAAAACCAAATATAAAATGCTGGACGATTCTTTGTTAATTAGCAGTAAATATATAAATATATATATAACAGGTGTAAACACTTAACACAATTCTACTAAACGCTTCCATGTTCTCTTTCAGTGTGTGTTGATCCTCAGCTCCCCCTTTGTAAAAGTCATAGTACATCTTTGGAAGAGCTCGCCTCGCCAGTTCCTGGAACTCATTCACATTTACGAGATCTGAAACCATTTTCCCCTAAAAACACATCACAATAAGAGAAACGAACTTACTAATGTACTTTCATGGAAAGTGTTTCAAACAATATCTGAGCACAGAAACGCTGTTTACTAAGAATCCAAAGTGTTTCTGGAGGCGAATTCCATTACACATGATAAGAAGATATAAAATTGATGAGTTGATGCTGTCACTAACATCAATGAAAGCGAACAAAATCAAATAAATTTCTCTCCATGGGAATTAATGGTTGGAAATATGAAAAAACATAGGTTAGCTTTACCTGTAATGTTGATCGAGATGAATATAATTCTTTATGTTCAGAACGAAGATACTGCGAATATATACTTTTTTATCTGTACCTGCGGTGGCAAGATCCTATAAGGATCTTGAGTTAGGTGAGAAGGTTATACTGAACTTTCTAGCTGAAGGACCACTGACCAAACGTCATATGATGCCATCAAACTACAAGTTTTTATTAGTAGTGTAAGTAAGCATAAATCCAGGCTTTATTGAATGCCATCAAACTTTATTTTCCCTTATTGGGATGTGCTTGTCATTATCATTAGATACCAACAAACATGTTGTCACATCTTGATTGAAACAGAGGTGGATTACTCAAGAATTAGATAACTTGACGACTGAGATAATGAATGAGTTTGAGTTCTATGTCAATACCGACAGAATGAGGTAGAGGCCTCTGTTTGTATACTCAGGAGATATTTGATAATCTGCCCCTCCACTGAAGTCTTATATAAAATAAAAAAACCTTAAAACAGTCGAAGCACAACATAATCTATCTATCTATATATCTATAAAAGCAGAAAAGTGCCCAGAGTTAATTACATCGCGCCATTTTTCGTTTAAAATCTCTCAACCTAAAGACATGTGTCGTGCCTACTTGGTAGTCAACCAATAATAACCCTACAAATGGAACTAAAATAAAATAAATATGCCATGGTGTCAATTAGTCATCATTAACTGGATGAATAGCAGATCATCATGCATGAAAATAAATGCACAAATTAAGGCAAAAGTATGGTAACTGATTTCATATTCACCAAAGAGTAATTCCATAGCCCAGTGAGCGTCTAAATGTTCAATATGGGGGTTACTTTACTAATGAATTTGCACCTCCAATTCATTAATCTTCATCATTAAAGCCAAAACTTTCATCTAAAATACCTGAACTGAAAATTAATTATTTGTTGCCCTAAGTAGCACTACATTACCTAGCTCCTTCATATTTCAAAGGGTGGTTGCTATTTTCACTTGCAAAGGAAATCCATCAAATAATTCAACACCTATTGTTGCGTGCTTCCCCAAGCCACCAGCTTATGAATTAGGCCGTAAGCAAACTACGTCAAACCTATTTGTTTGAATCCATTGTTTATCATTTTGTTTGTTGTATGAACATTAATTTCAAGAATATGACAGTTCTACAATTCTACCCATGTTTCGAGGCAAAAGATTGGTTAGCTTATGTGAATTCTCACATTTGATCTCGAATTAAAGGCTCATTGATGTGAATCCTTACAAGTATTGAGGGTGCAGTTGCATCTGTCAAAAAATATGGTTATGGTCAAGTGGTAATTATTGGTCTGGCCAGCTCTCGAAAGACTACCTTCTACAACAGCATCCTATTATCTCCATCTTATACTAGAAGGTTAGAGCAATCATTCTAATACTCACTCAAGAATTGTTTAATTCTATTTTACTCTCTTAGGCAAATTTTTGATCAATCAAACTAAAAAACAGGTTTATTTCTAAGTTATTGTTTTAGCAAAACATAGCCAGAGAGGATTCACATATATCGGGTGAAGGTGGTGCGGTCACTGACTTGGCGCCTTTGTTGCTCGAGTACAGGATGCATACTACCTTCACAGATTATTTCATGTTATATGCATGATCTTTGTGCTTCTTTCTTCCGTCTTCTATCAAAGAAATATTCTCTGGCTACAAGAGAAAACTAAAATAAAACAACCTTTAACATGTAGCCGTATCTATGTATGGCTATGTCTGTGAAGATGGCATAAGACTTGATTGGCGCACAAATCGACAACTTTTCTTTTTCTTTTTTTTTTATGAAATGGAAAATAATAAACCGACACTACAGAACAGCCTCCAAAACAACCATAATCTTCTTGGGATCAGCAGAATTCTCAGACTACGGAATCCATGAGTTTGGAGTGCTCAGATGGCTATATCTTCTCAGACTTGCTTGGTCACTCTAGCTCCTTTCGCGAAAGATCGAGTATATCTTCTCCTTTTAGTTGCTCCTTTCGCGAAAGGTCGAGTATATCTTCTCCTTTTAGTTGGGATGGTCTACGACCACCGCCTCTGTTGAGTGGTGCCTTGAATTGGTCAAAGGCGGCTAAACTCATTGTTTCCAACTTTGATTAGGAAACATTGGAAGTCAAAGGCGGTGGAGGATTAGTTAGGAAACAAGTTGTTTCCAAATCGGATTTGGAAACTTTAGGGATTTTCCTATCACTATATAAAGAACCTAGTAGTCACATTATTAGGTATGCACATCATTGTAGTCTTGTTCCTCTTAAGTGAATAAAGCGTGCTTTTCTGCCGTGGAGGTAGCTAGCAAATATTTTGCTAGCGAACCACGTAAAATTATGTGTTCTTCTTTATTATTTCATTGTTCGTGAGGTGGTGTGTCATAACAAACTGGTATCAGAGCCAAGGTTGACGGTGTTTCAAGATCAAGATCAAGGCAGAGCAAAGCTAGGGTTTCACAACTTGGTGAAATCAAAGCTAGGGTTTTGCGATCTAGGTGGAGCACGCGACTAGGGTTCAAGATCCACCAAGAACGATGTCCGGATCGATGTTGAAGATCGACAGGTTCACAAGAGGGAACAGCTTCAGTCTATGGAAGATAAAGATGGAGGCTTTGCTCAAATCGCAAGGCTTGTAGGCACCTTTGACCGCGAACAAGGGAGGCATGAATGTTGCATCAGCGGAGTTCAAGTCAATGGAGGAGAAGGCACATTCAAACATTATGTTGTTCTTATCGGATGACGTGATCATCGAGGTCGCAGATCAGAAGGAAGCAGCGAAGCTCTGACTCGAGTTGGAGAGTCTCTACATGACGAAGAGTCTCACTAGCAAGTTGATGCTAAAGTAAAGGCTCTTCACTTTGCGGATGCTCGAAAGTACGGCTCTCAAAGACCATCTTGATCAACTGAACACAATTCTACTTGATTTGCGTAATATTGGCGAGAAGGTGGGTGATAAGGATGTCGCACTATTGTTGTTGATCTCGTTACCTCCATCGTATGAGAACTGTGTGCAGTCATTCATTGTGAACAAGGATGACTTATCTCTATAGGAGGTCAGATCGGCACTCCGTGCTAGAGAGTTGTGCCATAAGGGTGCAGGCACAGGTACATAGGACCATGCTTCCGGACTGATGGCGACGGGGGTAAGCAAGAAGGATAAGAAGAACAAGAAAAATCTGTTTCCTGGTTCTAAGTTGCCCAAGGATGTATGTGCTTGGTGCAAGGAAAAGGGGCAATGGAAGAGAAATTGCCCGAAACGAGGACAACAGGGTAAGAACAGATCCGCAGCCGTAGCAGAACAAGGTAACTCGTCCGAGGATGATTACATTCTAATGGCGTATGTTGTCACGGACTCTTAGGATGCGTGGGTCCTTGATTCCAGAGCTTCCTATCATATTGCTCTAACAAGGAGCTATTCTCGACGTACAACCAAACGAATGGAGGGTATGTCTACATGGCAAACGGAGCCGTATGTAAGGTGATTGGGAGCGGCTCAGTTAGATTGAAGACGAATGAAGGGAAGTTATGTACTTTAGAGCAAGTCAGGCATGTACCACTTATCAAGTAGAATTCGATCTCCGTGAGTCTACTCGACAGTGTAGGGTTTTGATTCATGGATGCACAACGGAAGCACAAACAATCATAACCCATGCAAAACCCTCCAAGGATCACATGTCAAGATACATAACGATGGTAAGGGAAGAAATCAATAACACACCTTAGGGTTCTCCTTTGATGACTTCAAACGCGAATAGTGTCACGTCTCTACGGTTGATCCACGCCTAGAGGTGAGATCTAGATCCTCCAAATCCCTTGTGCTAGCTAGGAAGAATGGAAGAGGAAGAAGAAATCGCCAACAATGGAGTGCCAAAGGTGGGGCGGCTCTCCTTTGGCCGACGGGTAGGGGCGGCAATCCCAATGGGGGGTTCGGCCCTCTTTTGGGACTTGCTATCTCCTTGCTTTATTCTCTCCTACTCTATCATATAGATGTGTGGTGTGTGTAGAGAGAAAAATAAGCTAGGAGTGTTCTTTATATAGTCCAACAACTCCTTGTCCTACTACATAAAGAACCCCTCTCCTAATCCTACTCAAGTTCGGATTAGTCCCTTTTGCAAAATAGTCCTTATCATGTCAGTACATGGATTAGTTTCTATTTGCAAATTAATCCTAATCATGTCTCTACATGAATTAGGCCACCTTGGCAAATCCTAATCATGTCTATACATGGATTAGTCCAACTTGCATATTAGTCCTACTAAGTTAGCAAGTTGTTGCGATTTGATCCTTCTAATTAAGTAATCATATTAATTAATTATTTCCCAAGTCTAGTTCACCCCTATATGGCGTGTGACCCCATAGGTTCTATTTAGCTGGTAGTAACTATTTACTAATATGGAGCGGCCTCTAGCAAGACATCCATTCTAGCCAACAATTAGAATAGTCATCATGACAAACCTTGTGCAAGTAATTGTCTCATCCCTTTGTCCCAATATCCGGATTGGACACGAGACATACAAGTCACACCCGTATATCCAATCCATAGTTTCTCGATCCTGGGAATAGCCTTATTCGTGAAAATAACATCAATATCCTATATTGATTTATTTGAGTATGGCCAGACATTTTATAAGCACTATCCCTCGAGTGGCCTAGGATATTTGCTCCTGTTATGTGGGAGGGACAAATGCTATCTACGTCCACTACGATTTTTAAGCTTGCTTCTTATTGTATCCAGTACACGCCTTTATAACTACCCAGTTAGAGTGTAGCGTTTAACGCTACCAAAATCACAATAATCCACAACTAGAATATCTAGTGACTTCAAGTCTAAGGATGACAGTACCGTTGCACCGCGAGAAGCGCTTGTGACTTAACATAACATGTATGTAGCCTTCTCGGAGATGGGTCAATCCAGTATGCCATTACTCCTAATGCATACCCATGTGTTGGATCATGATATCTCCATATCAATCCAACCACATACTAGTCTATAGATGATTGTCCCATTAATCATTATAATTGACTAGGGATATTTAAGAATATAACACTTATATTCTAAGGAATTCATTCATGTTAAAATATCTCCATATCGATAACATAATGAATCGTAAATCCATAAATGTCACAATTAATTGATTGCTTCTAGGGCACAATTCCAACAGACAGCAAGGGATACAGTATCAAAGGTGAAGGTGGAGATTTACAAGTCTGAAAGGGTTCTAAGGTGATTCTCTGGGGAGTCAAGAATGGGACTTTGTACATGTTTCAAGGCTCGTAGATCACAGGTTCTGCTGGAGTTGTCTCAGCCGAGATTAAGGAAGCTGATCTAACTAAGTGTTGGCATATGAGGCTCGGTCATATGAGTGAACGTGGAATGCAGGAACTTCACAAGAAAGGATATCTCACCGGGCATGCGCCCAAGAGCCTAGGGTTTTGTGAGCATTGCGTGTATGAGAAGCTACAGCGTAGCAATTTCCCTAAGGCGGTTCATAGAACGAAAGGTACTCTTGATTATATCCATTCGGATTACTGGGGTCCATCTCGAGTCGAGGCGATTGGCGGGTATAGGTATTTTCTGAGCATCATAGAAGATTACTCCAGGATGACTTGGATATTCGTGATGAAGCACAAGAGTGAAGCCTTCGCAAGATTCAAGGAGTGGAGACGCTAGTAGAGAATCAGGTGGGAAAGAAGGTGAAGAGGCTGCGCACGGACAACGGCTTAGACTTTTGTTCATCAGAGTTTGATGGATTCTGCAAGGATCAGGGAATAGCACGTCATCGCACCGTTCTGCACATACCGCAGCATAACAGTGTAGCCGAGAGAATGAATCAGACACTTTTGGCGAAAGCAAGGTGCATGATTTCGAATGCAGGTCTTTCTATAGGTGTTTGGGGAGAGACGGTTTCCATGGCATGCTATCTCATAAATCGGAGCCCGCACACAGGTATTGGATGCATGATTCCAGTGAAAGTCTCGTCCGGTAGAGCAGTGGATTACTCGGATTTGAGGGTTTTTGGTTGTGTTGCCTATTATTACGTTAATGATGACAAACTAGAACCAAGAGCTAAGAAGGGAGTATTCATGGGATTCAGAACAGGTGTGAAGGGATACAAGATATGGGCAGACAACAAGATTATACTTAGCATAAGTGTAGTCTTTGATGAGACTCATATGTTCAAGAACTCTGTGGAGGTGGAGCTTGGGGATGCAGAGAATAAGGTGGAGGGAGAGTCGGATCGTACTGATCCTAAGGATTCTGAAATTCCTACACCACCACCGGAAGCTGAAGAGGAAGAAGCAGAAGAGTCTGATAGTGAAGATGCATCTCTACCAGAGGAACCGGATCATCCGAGTATTGCGGCGGGAAGACAAAGAAGAGTCATCAAGCTTCCGGCGAGATACAAAGATGATGGTATGGTGGGATATGCATTACAGGTAGCGAAAGAGGTAGAGGACGAGCCATCCTCCTACAAGGCCGCTATGTCTAGTTCTGAGTCAGCACAATGGATTGCCACGATGGGAGAAGAGATGGAGTCTCTTAGTAAGATATCGACTTGGGAGCTTGTTAAATTGCCAGCGAGAAGGAAGATAGTCAGTTGCAAGTGGGTTTTCAGAAGAAAGGAATGAACTACAGCTGGGGACGGCATCAAGTATAAGGCAAGGCTAGTTGAAAGAGGGTTCAGTCAGAAAGAGGGAGTTGACTACAACGAGATCTTCTCACCGGTGGTCAGACATACTTCTATCCGGGTGCTACTAGTAATGGTGACACACCACGACCTAGAGCTTGAGCAATTGGATGTCAAAACAGCTTTTCTACATGGAGAGTTGGAAGAGGAGATATACATGAGCCAACCGGAAAGGTTCCAAGTTCCCGGAAGAGAGAACCACGTGTGCAAGCTGAAGGGATATCTCTACGGACTTAAGCAGTAGCCGAGGCAATGGTACAAGAGGTTTGACAGCTTCATGTTGAAGATTGGTTACCACAAGTGCGAGTATGATTGCTGCGTGTATCACAAAGAGTTGCATGGTGGATCACGTATTTACTTAGTTCTATATGTGGATGATATTCTGATTGCAACTCGAAATATCAAGGACATTAGAGAACTGAAGAGGTCCCTTAGCGCGGAATTCGAGATGAAGGATCTGGGAGCTGCTCGGAAGATATTAGGAGTTGAGATCTATAGAGACAAGAAGAAGAAGAAGAAGAAGAAGAAGAAGAAGAAGCTTTTCTTGTCACAACAGGGATACATCAAGAAGGTCTTGGAAAGATTCGGGATGTTATCAGCTAAATCTATAGATACTCCTATGGAAACTAACAACAAGCTGGGAATGTACACCGTTCAGACCGAGGAGGAGAAGGAGTACATGTCCAAGGTTCCATATGCTAGCGCAGTTGGAAGTCTCATGTATGCTAAGGTCTGCACTCGACCAGACATAGCATTCGCTGTTAGTGTGGTTAGTCGTTTTATGGCTCATCCGGGTAGGGACCATTGGCAGACGGTGAAGCGGATATTCAGGTACCTTAAGGGTAAGTCAGACAATGGCCTATGTTATGGGGCTAGCGAAAACGTATTGGTAGTTGGTTTCTCGGATGCGGACTATGCAGGGGATGTTGATAGTATAAGATCAATGTCGGGCTATGTATTTGCTCTGGGAGCATCTGTTGTGAGTTGGAAGGCGACGCTACAGCCGACGGTGACTTTGTCGACGACGGAGGCAGAGTATATGGCTCTAACGGAAGCAGCGAAGGAGGAAATTTGGCTTAAGGGAATGGTCAATGATCTAGGGCTACATCAAGATCATGCGATAGTCTACTGTGACAGCTTTAGTGCGATTTGCTTGACTAAGGACCAGGTTCATCATGAGAGGACCAAGCATATTGACGTCAGGTATCATTTTCTGAGAAGTGACAGCATGATCAAGGTGAAGAAGGTGGGGACAGTTGACAACCCCGCTGATATGTTCACCAAACCGTTTCCGGATAGCAAGTTCCAGCATTTTCTGGAATTTCTCAACATTATGAGCCGGTGAGCCCTTCGGGGCATGTCGGACCGGGTGGGGGTCCAGTGAGTCTCTGTGACGAGAGACATTTGCTGCGGAGAAGACGTAGCTTTATTTGTGAGAAGAGGAGCAACTGCTGTTGACGAGACAATTCAAGTCAATGTGGAGATTTGTTGAGTGGTGCCTTGAATTGGTCACAGGCAGCTAAACTCATTGTTTTCAGCTTTGATTAGGAAACATTGGAAGTCAAAGGCGGTGGAGGATTAGGTAAGAAACAAGTTGTTTCCAAATCGGATTTGGAAACTTTAGGGATTTTCCTAGCACTATATAAAGAACCTAGTAGTCACATTATTAGGTATGCACATCATTGTAGTCTTGTTCCTCTTAAGTGAATGAAGGGTGCTTTTCCGCCGTGGAGGAAGCTAGCAAATATTTTTCTAGCGAACCACGTAAAATTCTGTGTTCTTCTTTATTCTTTCATTGTTCGTGAGGTGGTGTGTCATAACAGCCTCCATAAAAGTCAAGTATTTCACCCATTCAAGGGGAACCCTCATAACAATTAGTTCACATAGTAAAGGCATCATAATTTGACTACTAATGTTACTAGCAGCATCATACAACAAAGGAGAGTTGTTCTTCCCATATGCCAGCTGTACAAACTGACAACTTAAGATAAACCAGCAAGAAGTCCCTATAGCTGATGCATTTTCTTTTCTGGCTCCTTGCTTCACAGAATTTCGTTTGAGTTAAAACTAATCAAATCTTGAATTATTCTTTTAGTAAATTTCTTTCATGTATCCCATATTGTAACTAATGTTTCACAATTTCTTTGCCGAAAACATTTTATACAAAGAATTAAGTGAATTCTTTTAAAAATTTTAGTTCATGTTACGATATAATTGACGTTTGGCATATTACTGCTCCAACTAATATGATTATTTTCTTCTAAATCAACTAAAGATAGTTTGATCATAGTCATCCCCCTTATATGAAAAAAATATGATTATTTTCTTCTAAATCAACTAAAGCCTGGAGCTGAGTTTATCAAGCTCTGTCCTGACATGTGCTCTGGTGATGTCCTCCAGAGTAGGGAATCCAGAGAATGCCATGGTCAGCTCAAGCTCGTCTTTCAGCATTTCAATAACTTGTCGCACTCCTTGCTCTCCCCTTGCTGCTAACCCATAGATGACAGCCTTCCGATCTACACAAGTGAATTCCAAAAATCAGAAAAAGGAATGAAGATGGTATATTTTATGTCGAAGTGCTTTGAGGGGTTAATAGTACCATAACAGCTTATGCGCCAAGATCTAACGCCTTGAAAATGTTTGTACCCCGCCTCAATCCTCCATCCAAAAGAAATGGAACCTTCCCTCCTACAGCACGGACCACCTGCAGTAATAATAATACACCATTGCTTAGTGCCTAGGGGTGGTTTGGATGGATGGGCTTTTGGAACCAGTGGTTGAAATGAAGAGACAAATTCCCAAAAAAAAAAAAAAAAAAAAAAAAAAAAAAGTGATTCTTGCAATACTGTGCATGGAACTCTGGAACGTGTCTGAGTTTCTGGCCTTCCAGAGACTCAAAAGGATTTCCGTATAGGCACACAGGTCTTTTGTGTTTGTTTTGAGCTTTCTGAGCCAGTGGTTGAGCCAAGTGGGGAGGTTTAGGTTGGGAGGTTGTGTGAGGATGGTAGATGTGAATGGGGAAACGACCCAGGTGGCATAAGCCCTTGGGCAGATACGGAAAATGTGGTTTGGGGTTTCATCTTGTATTGCACAGTGTTTACCCTAATATTATGAATACCCATAATTGCACACAAGTCCCTTGTAGGAAAAATTTACATGGCAAGTCTCTCCCTACAAACTTTAGTGTAGCTGCAATTAAGTCATAATCATATGGTTTATAGTAATACCGATCAACTATAAAATACCAAACATAATCTCAATTTACATTCCACACACGTGAGACTCAAAAACACTTGTGAAAGTGTGTAATGTAGACTAAATACAGGACCTAAATACTCTAGAAGGGGGGTTGAATAGAGTGTGAAAACTTTTTGTAAAACTTAAAGTTTAACAGAAAGACTTTGTGTGAAACTCAATTCTCAAGGCGTTGAGATTTTAGTAAACTGTCTGAAACTTACAAAGGCAAAATAGTAAGCTTCAAGGCCTTGAACTGTGAGCAATTCTAAACAGCTTTTGAACCCTAGTTTGATTTGAGTTGTGTGCAACAGATAATAATCAAACCGTAAAGTAAAGAACACAAAGCAATTTACAGAGTTCAGTCCCAATGGACCTAATCTCTACCTGAGGGATCTAATCCCACCAGGATTGGGCAAACACTTCTTATTACTCACAGAGAAACAGCCCTAGATCTTCAAGCCTAAGTGATTTCCCTTACACCTATACAGCTTGTGGTTCCAAACCTATCTAGTTCCAACTACTGACTGTTGAGCTAACAAGAACCTCTTATTGTTCACTTGAACAACCAACCACTAGGTTAAGTGAGGTTTAAGATAATCTAAAGATACACAGATAAAAGTACAAGTGAAGAACACAGTAAGAAGATAAGCTGTTGAAGCCTGGATGTGTTCTTCTTGAAAATTGGATTGATTTTATCTTCAGGAATCTGGAATGAAGCTTGAATGATTGTGTGTTTGAATGAATGTTCTCCCACGATTTTTGTCACACCTCTCTGAGTATTCTGCAAGCCTCTCTCTTCCTTAAAATTCAAACCAGTCTCTTTTATCCACAGCTGCAACTGATTGAGAGATTTTAGGATCTCAGTTCCTACAAATCCTCCTTCTATTTTCAACTGAAATTCAAACAGCTTCAAGTGGATATCCGTTGGAGTTTGTTGAGATTGCTCCTGCACGTTTAACAACCCTGCAACAGCATTGAAACACAGCAACAACAAAATCCAGAAAGATGACAGTGCTATGACTGTTTGGTTATACAGTTTCTGATAAAACTGTTTAACAAACTTAGAACAATAACCTGTATATCTTCTAAAACATATGAATCATGAAAAACAAGTTTAAGACACTTAGAAGTGAGTAAATAATCACAATACTAAGAATCACAACCTGCAAGAAAGAATCAACTAAGTTCTGTAAAAACTGTCAGCAGCTCAAGGCACATCTCAAGGCCTTGGAGCTCTGAACCTGCTTCACAGAATATTAAAGTTAAACCCAGATAACTTTGATTCTTCCTTTTTTGATCATCTGCAATTGTGTTAGATATATAAATAGTGTAATCCATAAATATCTACAGTAAACCACTGATTTGTATAATCATATATCCAATCTGCAACACAGAATTGTTAGAACATATAGCAGAATAGAATAACTCAAGGCTTTGAAGTTCAGTCAATATCTCAAGGCCTTGAGATAACTGAGATGCTTTTCTGCTTATGTCTTAGTCTTTTGTATTTCATCACTCAAAACAATTACCAACCAAAACACATTCAGGGATCTTGTGCAACAACCCGAGGTTTCCCAAGCTTCCCGTTCCGGACCGGAAAGCCCAGGAGGGCGCTGCTAAAAGTGACGGTGGAAACCAAAAGCATAACATCCTGAATTATTTATTATATTAAACATTACAAAAGTCTTAAGCATTACACAAGTCTCAAAACATGCGTCTCAAAAGCACTACACTAGGCATAGCTAACAAACTAGATCAAAACGTGATGATATCCATCTAGGTGAGTCTCGTACCCCGCTACACCAAGTCTCCTGCCTCTAAACCTGCGGTGGGAAGGAAAACAGGAACCGCAGTTTGAAAATCAGCAACAAATACTGAGTGAGTAACACCCAAGCATGTCAAACACAGAGGAGATGATAATGTAAGTAAAAATAGTAAATAATAACATTTGTAAAGCGGAAGTAAAGAATAATTGAGTAATAAAATATTCTCATGTTCCAACCAATTCCAGAGATTTCCAGAAGTCAGCATTTAACTCATATCCAACATCCTTATATGAAAATCCAAATTCAATTTCAATAATCCAACTCTGATATCCTCATTTAATAATGAACATCCAATTTCTCATCAATAAACCGCCAATCCAGAAATAACCATATTAAATCTTGAGTTGAACGGGGAAAATCCAATCGCATCATCAATATATCCCATCACAAGCTACCAAGACCTTAAGTGCCGGCACCCCCCTAAGACTTCTTGCGGCCAGAGAGGTGAGTACATGGAGCGAACCCGGGGCAATGGCAACCGGGCTAAATAATAAGGGGTCGAATGGACGACCAAATCAAATCAATAATAATCCAAATGACGTTCCCCGCACAACTCTTTTCACTTTACGTTATTACGAATTAATAATTATCGTGTGAGATTTTCAAGGATAAATAAACAAAACCGACAAGTATCAAATAAACAATACAATTTTGAGACATAACATAAAAAGCCACATTTGACACGAAGGAAGCTTGGCACGCAAGGCTTGGCATGTATACTCACCTTAATCCTCAACAAATAGCACGTAATGATCCTCTAGAAAGACACGTAGCCCTCGTCGATAAATTCGTCACCTACAAATTGAATTTCTTTATTCAATTTACAAATCAACTACGCAAGTATATAACATGTATTGCTCTAGCCTAGCGAGTCTCATTCGGAGTCACCTAATTTTCTCCAATATTTATTTGATTTCCTAATAAAATTCTCATTATTTAAGAGTCTATATCCCAAGTCTTGCAAATTTACTAAAGTCAAAATTATCAACCAACAATTTATTATTTTAAATAGCTAACATTATTTGCATACAACCAAGTATAGTCCAAGATGGCTATTTATTAGATTTTATGAAGAATTAAGAAATAATAATTTAGACATTATTAAATATTTGAAACATTAAATTCTAAAATGCTACTAAATAGTCGTTTAATTCCTAGCAAATACTTAATCAACAAATAGGGGAAAATAACAAGTTATATTTCTAACTTGACGCTTTATTTTATTTTTATTTTTCCCAAGAAAACAATTCTACAACACTAAACATTTTTATTTATTTAGAAAATTAATAGGAAATAATTTAAACCCTAAATTCTAATTTATTTTATTCTCAAAACAAATTCATATTTGTTAGTTAATAGGAGAAACCCCCCAACTTATGAGAATGGCAACAACATCCCCCTAACAAGACAAAACAGTTTTGCCTAAGCTACATCTTCACCCCTAAGTTTTTCCAAAACTACACTTTTACCCCTCCTATCAAGAACACCACGAATTCAATAATCGGGACATGAATCAAAGCATGATAACGATAGTTTTAGCTCAGCAATCAGACTAAGGAGGGACTAGGAGTGCACCTGGTCGAAGGAACACAAGAAACGACGAAGATTCGAGCTGGGTCGTCGTCTCGTCGGAGCTCGCGGTGGTGAGACCGACGGTGCCTCTCCGGTTGACGCTGGGAGCTTCTGAGGCCTCCTGGGTGTTAGTCGGACCTCAGGGGGTCGATCTGGGTGGGAGAAATCGGCTGGGTGGCCTCGGGCTTGCTGGGCTGAAAACCTCGACGGTTTTAATGGCTTCCGCCGGCGGCGAGGGTGGCTCTGCTTCGACCTGAAGCTGCTGCAACTTCTTCTTCTTCTTTCTTCTTTCTGGGTCACAGCAGAGAGGGGAGTGAGAGGGAGTCGAGAGGGGAACAGAGGGAGTGAGTTGCCTTGTTCTTCCCGACGGCTTTCTCGCCGGAAACGCGGTGGTGGCTGGGTTGTTTGCTGCCAGCTGCAGCTGCTGCCTCTGCTTTCCACACAAAACAGAGAGAAGTGGAGAGTGAAAGAGAGAGGGAAGAGAGGCAGAGTGAGATGCGAAGTGGTGATGGTGGCGACGTTGCCGACGGTGGTGGTGCACGGTGGTGGAGATGGTGAACTGGTGGTGGAGGTGGTGAACTGCTGCTGCTGCTGGGTACTGAAACAGAGAGGGAGAAAGAGGACGAAGGTAGTGGAGGTGGGTTGTTTCTGGCTGAACTTTGAGGTTATGGTGGTGGTGAGAGTGGTGGCGTTTCTGGTGGTGGGTGTGTGAGGGTGGCTGCTGGGGAAGGCAGCGGGGGTTTCGGGGGTTTAAATAGGTGGCTGAGGGCGGTGATGGAAGGCTGTAGAAGGTGGTGGAGGCGGTGATGTTGGGGCGGCTGCGGTTCCTTGTGCGTGAAGACAAAGCAAGAGGGGGAAAGGGGATGTGACGGGTGACAGTAGAGTGGGTGTGAGAAAAAATAAATTAATAATAATAATAATAATAATAATAATAATAATAATAATAATAATAATAATAATAATAATAATAATAATAATAATAATAGTAGTAGTGGGGTAGGTATGTTATAGTGTATCAGGTGTATCATCTCACGCGGTGGTCACATACGCGACAATACTAATCTACACACGAAAAATTATCGTTTCACATTCTAAAATTCACACAAAATTATAAATAACTTTTCCGAATAATTTAAAGTTCACATTTCGCCTCCAAAATTTCCAATTTACCCCTGGCCAAATTACGGGGTATTACAGTCTTCCCCCCTTAAAGAGAGCTTCGTCCCCGAAGCTTCAGTTATTCAAATATTTAACCACTCGAACCTTCCACATACCCATATAATAGATGAATAATTCATCAACACAGATAATTCATGCAAGCAAACAAGTAGTCTCAACACAAATAATTTATGCCAGCAAACAAGTAGTCATCATGTTATGCACAAGAAATACCAAGCAAATTTTATTTTTAGTGCTAAGCACGTAATAAGGGGCTAGGGTTCTAAGACGGTGACAAACGAAAGATTACACCCTCTCCCCCTTAGAGAGTGACGTCCCCGGAACTCCATGTACCTCATTAAACAGGTGCGGGTATTTCTTTCGCATTTCTTCCTCTGCTTCCCAGGTAGCCTCTTCTGTTTGCTGATTCGTCCATAACACCTTGACTAGTTTGACGCTTTTGGTACGCGTGTCTCTTGTCTTGGTGTCCAAGATTTTGACAGGGTGCTCCTCGTATGATAAGGATGGGTCCAGCTCTACTGGTTCAGGATCCAACACGTGTGACGGATCTGGCACATACTTCTTCAGTTGGGATACGTGGAAGACGTTGTGTACGCGCCCCAAACTCGATGGCAAATCCAGTCGATACGCGACATCTCCAATCCTTTCTAGGACGTCATATGGCCCAATGAACTTAGGGCTCAGCTTCCCCTTCTGGTTAAATCTGGTTACCCCTTTAGTGGGTGAAACCCTAAGGAAAGCTTTTTCTCCCACTTGAAATTCTAATGGCCTCCTCTTCTGATCTGCATAAGACTTCTGCCTGTCTTGAGCTGATTTCATTCTTGTTGAATCAGTCGTACTTGGTTGGTCATATCCTCAATTACTTGTGGTCCCAGTACTACCGTTTCGCTGATGTCATTCCAACAGAGTGGCGACCGACACTTCCTTCCATACAAAGCTTCGTACGGTGCCATGCCAATGCTCGCGTGATAACTGTTGTTGTAAGAGAACTCGATTAACGGCAGTTTATCGACCCATGAGCCTTGGAAGTCCATAACGCAAGCTCTCAACATGTCTTCCAAAGTCTGGATGGTCCTTTCTGTCTGCCCGTCTGTAGCCGGGTGGAACGCCGTACTGAACTTCAATTGTGTCCCGAGTGCCTCCTGAAGAGCTCTCCAAAAGTGCGAGAGGAAATTCGGGTCTCTGTCTGAGATTATTGAGCTTGGGACTCCATGATATCGCACTATGTTCTTAATATAAGCGTCTGCCCTTTGCTCCATGTTCCACGTGTCTTTCATCGGTATGAACCTCGTTGTCTTGGTTAGTCTATCCACAACAACCCAGATTTGGTTGAGTCCATTCTTCGATGTCGGCAAGGCTGTCACAAAGTCCATCGAAATAGAGTCCCACTTCCAGACTGGAACATCTAGTGGTTGGAGTAAACCTCCCATCCTCTTGTGTTCGAACTTGACCTTCTGGCAGGTTAAGCATCTTGCCACAAATTCTGCCGCTTCCTTCTTCATGTTGGGCCACCAGAACGTCTTCTTCAAATCCTTGTAAAGCTTGTCACCCCCAGGGTGGACTGAGTAGGGCGTGTTGTGCGCTTCCCGCATCAGCTTCTCCTTGATTGCCGCGCATTTCTGTGGTACGCACCATCTTCCTTTGTAACGAATGCTCCCATCTTTTCGTGAATCTGGAACTCTTTGGCTTCCCCTGCTGCAATCTTCTTTTTGATCCTTTCAAGCTTCACGTCTCCGTTTTGGCTGCTCCTTATTTCCTCGAAGAAGTCTGGCACGACTGTCATGCTTCCTAGCAGATTCTGCACTGTTCCTTGCTCCACGACTTCAATTTTGAGCTTCTTGAACTCTTGGCATAGCCAGTCTGGCTGGGCTAACATAGCGTTCATTGCATGGCTTGACTTCCGGCTTAACGCATCTGCGACGACGTTCGCCTTCCCTTCGTGGTACTGGATGCGTAAATCGTAGTCCTTGATGACCTCTAGCCATCTTCGTTGCCGGTTGTTCAGCTCCTTCTGCGTGAAAATGTACTTCAGACTTCGGTGATCCGTGTAGAGCTTGCAGACGGCTCCATATAGATAATGCCTCCATATCCTCAGTGCGAAGACAATTGCTGCCAACTCCAGGTCATGCGTGGCATAATTCTCCTCGTGGGGCTTCAGTTGCCTTGAGGCGTAAGCAATCACCCTCCTATCCTGCATAAGGACACATCCCAGTCCCTTCTTTGACGCATCGCTATATACTTCGAACTCGCCAGAGTCGTTTGGCAGGGCCAACACTGGCGCTGTAGTCAGTTTCTCCTTCAGAGTCTGGAATGCCTTCTCGCAGCTCTCGTCCCAGTGATACTTCACCGCCTTCTTTGTCAGAGTTGTCAACGGCCTCGCGATCTTGGAGAAGTCCTTCACGAACCGTCTGTAGTATCCAGCTAAGCCAAGGAAACTCCTTACTTCTGACACATTCTTCGGGGTTGGCCAGTCTTTGACTGCTGAGATCTTTCCTGGGTCGACTGCTATTCCCTCCTTCGAGATGATGTGACCCAAGAACGGAACACGATCCAGCCAGAACTCACACTTTGACAGCTTGGCGTATAGTTGCTCCTGCCTCAATGTCTGCAACACCTCTCTGAGATGTTCCTCGTGTTCCTTCTCGCTCTTCGAATACACCAGAATGTCATCTATAAAGACGACTACAAACCGGTCTAGGAATGGCCTCATTACCCGGTTCATCAAATCCATAAAGACTGCAGGCGCGTTGGTTAGGCCAAACGGCATCACCGTGAATTCGTAATGGCCATACCTGGTCCTAAAGGCAGTCTTCGGTATATCCTTCTCTGCTACTCGTACCTGATGGTAACCCGACCGCAGATCAATCTTCGAGAAGACGCTGGCTCCTTGCAACTGATCGAACAGGTCATCGATCCGAGGTAGCGGATACTTGTTCTTGATGGTTGCGCTGTTCAACTCGCGGTAATCAATACATAGCCGTAGGCTACCATCTTTCTTCTTCACGAAGAGTACCGGTGCTCCCCAGGGTGATACACTGGGTCTGATGTACCCTTTTGTTAGGAGTTCTTGCACTGGTCCTTCAGCTCCTTCAGCTCCGCGGGTGCCATCCGGTACGGTGCCTTTGAGATTGGCGCGGTCCCTGGTGCTAAGTCCAGAGTAAATTCCACTTCTCTCTTAGGTGGCATACCTGGGATCTCCTCCGGGAATACGTCAGGAAAATCCCTCACAATAGGGATCTCTTCCAACACAGCCTCCTTCTTAGAAACATCTTGGATGTAGCACAAGTAGGCCGTATTTCCCTTCTTTACTTGATTGACTATGGTTAGGGCTGACACGAGCTTGATGCGAGGTTCCCTAATAATTCCACGGTAGGTGATTTTCTCCCCTTTGGGTCCCCTTAAACGAACCTTCTGGTCATAACAGTCAATGACTGCTCGATATGCCCCAAGCCAGTCCATTCCTAGGATTATGTCTATACCTCCAAGGTCAAATTTTATTAGGTTGGCGGGTAGGACACTGGTGAGGATTTTTAGTTCTACTCCTTCGAATAGGGTGTCACAAACAGTAATTTGACCCGTAGGTGTCGCTACAGGAATGGATATTCTAGATGACTTATGCAAACCCAATTTCTCAATAAGGGACGATGATATAAAGGAGTATGATGTACCAGAATCAAATAATACGAAAACTGGGTGCTCATAGATGAGAAAAGTACCCGTGACTACTCCGTGGTCAGCCTCAGCTTCAGTCTTTGTCATCACGGCTATCCTTCCCACGTTGCCATTGTGTGGTCCAACTCCTCCGTTTCCAGCTCCATTGTTGGTTGTCATCACAGCATTGCGGTTTTGGGCTCCGTTGTGTCCTGCATTCCCCTGGTTGAAATTTTGCTGTCGTCCGTAACCATTGCCTCCGTTATTCTGATAGTTACGGTTGCCATTGTTCCTGTTGCCGTATCCCAGTTGCTGATTTCCAGCTGGTTGGTCCCCGTACTGCTGGCGGCTTCCATGGTGGTTATTCTGGGGTGGCCTCTGGAAGTTTCCCCCTGGTACACTTGATGATTTTTGGCTGGTGGAGATCGACACTCGAATGCTCGATGTCCCCTCCTGCCACAATTATTGCAGGTAACTGGGATACCCATGCAGTCAACTCCGGGATGGTTTCGTTGGCATCTCTTACAGAAGTATCGACGAACTGGTTCAATTTCAGTGCTCAGCTGATGGCCCCGGTTTTGATAGTTTCCCCCATTGCTAGGTTTAAACTTCTTGTTCTGGTTGCTGCTTCCTGCCTCAGCTGCCTTACGTTTCCCGCGAAACTCGTCCTGAACCTCCTGGACTTGCCACATGTCAGCAGCTCGATCATATGCCTCGTGCAGAGTGTCATAAGTTCTGCTACGCATGATCTTTTGCAGCTAGAAGTTTAGTCCCGAAATAAACTTGTTGACCTTATCGTCTTCACCGGGTACTGTGTGGCCAGCAAACTTTAGTAGCTCCACGAACTTCTTGAAGTAGTCCGTCACTGAGCCATTCCCCTGTGTCAAATTGTTGAATTCATTGCACTTCCTTCTCTTAACGTGTGCTGGATAGAACCGCGTCCTAATGGCAGTCTTGAAGGCTTCCCAGTTGAAGTTGGGCCGGGCCAGCAGGACTTCCTGGTTAGTAGTCCACCAGTCATCTGCGTCATCTAGCAGGTGTAACACGGCGCAGTTAACCTTCTCATCCTCGGGGCAATGCACGACCTTTAGGAGCTTCTCAAAGTTCCGAATCCAGTTCTCCAGTTCGATGGGATCCTCCTTCCCAGTGTATTGGCGAGGGTTTAGCTCAGCTATTTGCTTGGCATAGCTTGGCCTTCCTTGCTCTTCGCGACCGACTACTCTATCCATGACTTGTGTCATTCGTTCCATCTGGGCGGCTAGTTGCTCCAATTGTGGTTGGTTGGTGCTTTCCGCAGCCATTGTCCTACGCAATTACTCGTATTCTTACCACTTAATACTATCGTCTCAGGGTCAGATTCATCCACACACACACAAGAAACACTATCCATTGTATAGCATGCAAGTCGTATAAACTCATCAATTATTAAAAGAAAAGCACACCATTAAATATTTTACCACGTTTCACATCCCATACACATCATTTTCCTTAGAGTAGCATTACTCATCTCAAAATATCTCACATCCATCCAAATAATCCAGGCATAACCAAATCACATAATAACCTCAACACAACAAGGAAGTAATCAGAGTGGACAGGTCCAACAAATAAACTACCCATAACCCAATCGGCTTTTCCAGTTTTATCTTGCCCTAGATTCATTTTAAGTTGCCCTACAGGTTTTTAATTCCCTTTAACGGATGACCAGGCTCTGATACCACCTGCAACAACCCGAGGTTTCCCAAGCTTCCCGTTCCGGACCGGAAAGCCCAGGAGGGCGCTGCTAAAAGTGACGGTGGAAACCAAAAGCATAACATCCTGAATTATTTATTATATTAAACATTACAAAAGTCTTAAGCATTACACAAGTCTCAAAACATGCGTCTCAAAAGCACTACACTAGGCATAGCTAACAAACTAGATCAAAACGTGATGATATCCATCTAGGTGAGTCTCGTACCCCGCTACACCAAGTCTCCTGCCTCTAAACCTGCGGTGGGAAGGAAAACAGGAACCGCAGTTTGAAAATCAGCAACAAATACTGAGTGAGTAACACCCAAGCATTTCAAACACAGAGGAGATGATAATGTAAGTAAAAATAGTAAATAATAACATTTGTAAAGCGGAAGTAAAGAATAATTGAGTAATAAAATATTCTCATGTTCCAACCAATTCCAGAGATTTCCAGAAGTCAGCATTTAACTCATATCCAACATCCTTATATGAAAATCCAAATTCAATTTCAATAATCCAACTCTGATATCCTCATTTAATAATGAACATCCAATTTCTCATCAATAAACCGCCAATCCAGAAATAACCATATTAAATCTTGAGTTGAACGGGGAAAATCCAATCGCATCATCAATATATCCCATCACAAGCTACCAAGACCTTAAGTGCCGGCACCCCCCTAAGACTTCTTGCGGCCAGAGAGGTGAGTACATGGAGCGAACCCGGGGCAATGGCAACCGGGCTAAATAATAAGGGGTCGAATGGACGACCAAATCAAATCAATAATAATCCAAATGACGTTCCCCGCACAACTCTTTTCACTTTACGTTATTACGAATTAATAATTATCGTGTGAGATTTTCAAGGATAAATAAACAAAACCGACAAGTATCAAATAAACAATACAATTTTGAGACATAACATAAAAAGCCACATTTGACACGAAGGAAGCTTGGCACGCAAGGCTTGGCATGTATACTCACCTTAATCCTCAACAAATAGCACGTAATGATCCTCTAGAAAGACACGTAGCCCTCGTCGATAAATTCGTCACCTACAAATTGAATTTCTTTATTCAATTTACAAATCAACTACGCAAGTATATAACATGTATTGCTCTAGCCTAGCGAGTCTCATTCGGAGTCACCTAATTTTCTCCAATATTTATTTGATTTCCTAATAAAATTCTCATTATTTAAGAGTCTATATCCCAAGTCTTGCAAATTTACTAAAGTCAAAATTATCAACCAACAATTTATTATTTTAAATAGCTAACATTATTTGCATACAACCAAGTATAGTCCAAGATGGCTATTTATTAGATTTTATGAAGAATTAAGAAATAATAATTTAGACATTATTAAATATTTGAAACATTAAATTCTAAAATGCTACTAAATAGTCGTTTAATTCCTAGCAAATACTTAATCAACAAATAGGGGAAAATAACAAGTTATATTTCTAACTTGACGCTTTATTTTATTTTTATTTTTCCCAAGAAAACAATTCTACAACACTAAACATTTTTATTTATTTAGAAAATTAATAGGAAATAATTTAAACCCTAAATTCTAATTTATTTTATTCTCAAAACAAATTCATATTTGTTAGTTAATAGGAGAAACCCCCCAACTTATGAGAATGGCAACAACATCCCCCTAACAAGACAAAACAGTTTTGCCTAAGCTACATCTTCACCCCTAAGTTTTTCCAAAACTACACTTTTACCCCTCCTATCAAGAACACCACGAATTCAATAATCGGGACATGAATCAAAGCATGATAACGATAGTTTTAGCTCAGCAATCAGACTAAGGAGGGACTAGGAGTGCACCTGGTCGAAGGAACACAAGAAACGACGAAGATTCGAGCTGGGTCGTCGTCTCGTCGGAGCTCGCGGTGGTGAGACCGACGGTGCCTCTCCGGTTGACGCTGGGAGCTTCTGAGGCCTCCTGGGTGTTAGTCGGACCTCAGGGGGTCGATCTGGGTGGGAGAAATCGGCTGGGTGGCCTCGGGCTTGCTGGGCTGAAAACCTCGACGGTTTTAATGGCTTCCGCCGGCGGCGAGGGTGGCTCTGCTTCGACCTGAAGCTGCTGCAACTTCTTCTTCTTCTTTCTTCTTTCTGGGTCACAGCAGAGAGGGGAGTGAGAGGGAGTCGAGAGGGGAACAGAGGGAGTGAGTTGCCTTGTTCTTCCCGACGGCTTTCTCGCCGGGTGGTGGCTGGGTTGTTTGCTGCCAGCTGCAGCTGCTGCCTCTGCTTTCCACACAAAACAGAGAGAAGTGGAGAGTGAAAGAGAGAGGGAAGAGAGGCAGAGTGAGATGCGAAGTGGTGATGGTGGCGACGTTGCCGACGGTGGTGGTGCACGGTGGTGGAGATGGTGAACTGGTGGTGGAGGTGGTGAACTGCTGCTGCTGCTGGGTACTGAAACAGAGAGGGAGAAAGAGGACGAAGGTAGTGGAGGTGGGTTGTTTCTGGCTGAACTTTGAGGTTATGGTGGTGGTGAGAGTGGTGGCGTTTCTGGTGGTGGGTGTGTGAGGGTGGCTGCTGGGGAAGGCAGCGGGGGTTTCGGGGGTTTAAATAGGTGGCTGAGGGCGGTGATGGAAGGCTGTAGAAGGTGGTGGAGGCGGTGATGTTGGGGCGGCTGCGGTTCCTTGTGCGTGAAGACAAAGCAAGAGGGGGAAAGGGGATGTGACGGGTGACAGTAGAGTGGGTGTGAGAAAAAATAAATTAATAATAATAATAATAATAATAATAATAATAATAATAATAATAATAATAATAATAATAATAATAATAATAATAATAATAATAATAATAATAATAATAATAATAATAATAATAATAATAATAATAATAATAATAATAATAATAATAATAATAATAGTAGTAGTAGTGGGGTAGGTATGTTATAGTGTATCAGGTGTATCATCTCACGCGGTGGTCACATACGCGACAATACTAATCTACACACGAAAAATTATCGTTTCACATTCTAAAATTCACACAAAATTATAAATAACTTTTCCGAATAATTTAAAGTTCACATTTCGCCTCCAAAATTTCCAATTTACCCCTGGCCAAATTACGGGGTATTACATCTTGACTCAACAATCTCCCCCTCGATGAAAGACAAAACCTACAGTCTTGTATAGATCTTCCTGCCACTCATTTTCAAAAATTAGATAACCACAATTTGCAGATACAATATTTACTAATGCCAAAAAGATAACCAGTTACCACACAAATATAAATACACAACTGATTAAACCACAAATCAACTAGGCACTCTTATTATTATTCCAAACACTGCAAACACAGCAAACACAGAAGAACCAGATTAATTCTCCCCCTTTTTGACTTTCATCAAATAAGGTTGAAGAAATGTTGGATCATTACTCAGAGTCTGAAAATAAACTTAAAACCAAAATTTAGCTAAAAAGTCAAGGCCTTGAGAACAGAAAAGATAGAAGAGAAAGAGATAGAGGGTCAAGGCTTGAGGCATTTTAGCTTGTCACCTGCAACACTGTTAGTATTCATAACATATAGATTATATGATCTAGGAGCAGTGAGTATGCAATCACCAGATTTCTCATATTGCACCACACATTTCTCCTTTTCAAATATAGCTTTATAACCTTTATCACATAACTGAGAGATACTAAGAAAATTATACTTAAGTCCATCTACCAGATAAATATCAGATATAGAATTTGTAGAACCATTACCAATACTACCTATACAAATGATATTGCATTTTGCTTTGTCACCAAGTGTGATTGTTCCTCCATATTTTTCTGTAAGTTCAGTAAAGCGAGACTTCTTTCCACTCATATGTCTGGAACATCCACTGTCTAAAATCCATTTTTGATATTTCTAGGCCTTGGTGACATCCTGCAAAAACAAATCATTGCCTTAACAGGCTGTTAGACCAAGTGCAGAACTTTGAGTCATACTCAGAATCAGCCATATTTGGTGGCCTAATTCCTTTTGGAACTCAAATCTGCCTAACATGTCCCTTAAGCTGATAAGGATAAGTATTCCTCATAATGTGAGATTCTGATCTTCTGAAGGGACAAGTTAATCTGACATGACCAATTTTTCCACAGTAATGACATTTTAGAGAATGTCTGCAACCAGATTTGACAAAAGTAGTTTGGCCTTTCTTTGGAAAATTTGGATTATAGCCAATCCCACTTTTATGCATTCATTTCAGACTTCCTCCAAGAATGAGATTCAGATTATGTTCTGAGCCTGTAAACCTAGCTAGGACCTTCTTGGACTCTTGAAGTTTCTCAGTCAAAGAGCAGATCTGTTGTTCTAAATTCTCAGAATGAGTCTTTAGATCAGCATTTCTTTCAGTTAAAAGAGTGTTTTGATCAAAAACCTCTTTTATCTGTTCCTTCAAGACTTTGAACCTGCTATCCAAGGCCTTGAAGTCTTTTTCCAGCTTTGTCTTAGAAACTTCAACAGTTTTGTTTGAAAACACTAGGTCCAGATTTTCTTTTACCTGCTCATGAATCTTAATCTTTAAAGAAGAAATCTCATTTCTATAACTTTCCTCATTTAAAAACATATTTTTGAGAATTTCAGGAAGTACATCAGTAGGACTAGCAAGTAAATTTTTTACCATGTCTTCAATGTGTCTGTCTGATGAATTTTCCTCATTATGCTTTGCCATGAAGCATAGGTTTGCTTGCTCTTCTTCTGTGTCTGAGTCACTTGATGAATCAGAATCACTCCAAGAAGCCATCATGGCTTTCTTCCTTCTGTTGTCACTATCCTTCTTCTGAAATTTCATGTTCTTCTTCTTTTGTGGACAGTCCCTTACTAAATGATCTGCATCACGACACTCAAAACAATTCATTACATTAGTTTTATGTGACTGTGATGAAGATTTACCTTTGTATTCCTTGCTGCCTGAGGGTCTTGATCTCTCTCTGTTGTAATCCCTGTTACCAGAGTTTCTTTTCTTTTTGAGAATCCTGGCCAAGGCATTGGAGATCAATGCTAAAGCATCTTCATCATCAGGTTCATCCTCAGTCTCAAGGCTTTGAGACTTTTCACTGTCTTTTGCCTTAAGTGCTAGGTTCCTGATATTTTCACTCAAATCACCTTCCACATCCTTCATAGACATCTCATGAGTGAGCAGCTTTCCTTGTAGATCATCTAGCTGAAGAAGACTCAAGTCCTGAGCTTCCTCAATGGCTGTTGTCTTTGGCTCCCACTTGGCTTTTGGCAATCTTCTCAGAATCTTTCTGACCTTCTCTTCATTTGAGAACTTCTTTCCCAATGACTCCAGATTGTTCACCACATCAGTGAATCTTTTGAACATTTCCTTGATGGTCTCATCTGAATTCATCTTGAACAACTCATATTGCCTCAGAAGTATGTTGATTTTTTTCTGCTTAACCTGGCTGGTTCCTTCATATGTCACCACCAGTTTATCACATACTTCTTTGGCACTCTTGCAGTTTGACACTCTGTTGAACTCATCTGCATTTAAAGCACAGTATAACAGATTCATAGCCTTGTAATTTTTTAATACCTTTTCAAGTTCAGTGACTGAAAGATTTTCCTCAGACTTGATACATCTGACTCCATCAATTGTAGTGTAGTACTCATGAGGACCATTCTGAACTATTGACCATAGTTCCATGTCTTGATCTATGATGAACATCTTCATCAATGCCTTCCAGTGCATGAAGTTATCACCACAGAATAATGGAGGTCTGTTGGCTGCCCTTCCTTGTGAGAATCCACCATCTCCTACATTACTCATAGTCACCAGATTGTTAGATCTAAAAACAGTGACACAAGATCTGATACCAATTGAAAGTGTGTAATGTAGACTAAATACATGACCTAAATACTCTAGAAGGAGGGGTTGAATAGAGTATGAAAACTTTTTTGAAAAACATAAAGTTTAACAGAAAGACTTTGTGTGAAACTCAAATCTCAAGGCCTTGAGATTTTAGTAAACTGTCTGAAACTTACAACGGCAAAATAGTAAGCTTCAAGGCCTTGAACTGTGAGCAATTCTAAACAACTTTTGAACTTTGGTTTGATTTGAGTTGTGTGCAGCAGATAATAATCAAACTGTAAAGTAAAGAACACAAAGCAATTTACAGATTTCAGTCCCAATGGACCTAATCTCTGCCTGAGGGATCTAATCCCACCAGGATTGGGCAAACACTTCTTATTACTCACACAGAAACAGCCCTAGATCTTCAAGCCTAAGTGATTTCCCTTACACCTATACAGCTTGTGGTTCCAAACCCATCTAGTTCCAGCTGCTGACTGTTGAGCTAACAAGAACCTCTTGTTGTTCACTTGAACAACCGACCACTAGGTTAAGTGAGGTTTAAGATAATCTAAAGATACACATATAGAAGTACAAGTGAAGAACACAGTAAGAAGATAAGCTGTTGAAGCCTGGATGTGTTCTTCTTGAAAACAGGATTGATTTTATCTTCAGAAATCTGGAATGAAGCTTGAATGATTGTGTGTTTGAATGAATGATCTCCCACGATTTTTGTCACACCTCTCTGAGTATTCTGCAAGCCTCTCTCTTCTTTAAAATTCAAACCAGTCTCTTTTATCCACTGCTTCAACTGAAATTCAAACAGCTTCAAGTGAATATCCGTTGGAGTTTGTTGAGATTGCTCATGCTGTTGGAATAGATGCCCTAGAGGCAATCTAGTTTAGTATGAATTGTTTGTGGCTAGAAATTCATTTATTATTTATTGGATATTTAATATAATGAAGTCCTTAGATTTACAATTGTGTTGTTTATCTTAAATATCCCTAGTCAAGTATAATGATTAATGGGACAATCATCTATAGACTAGTATGGGGTTGGATTGATATGGAGATATCACGATCCAACACATAGGTGTGCATTAGGGAATGTTGCACTGGATTGACCCATCTCCGAGAAGGCTACATACACGTTATGTTAAGTCACAAGTGCTTCTCGCGGTGCAATGGTATTGTCATCCTTAGACTTGAAGTCACTAGATATTCTAGTTGTGGATTATTGTGATCTTGGTAGCGTTAAACACTACACCGTAACTGGGTAGTTATAAAGGCGTGTACTGGATACAATAAGAAGCAAGCTTAGAGATCGTAGTGGACGTAGATAGAATTTGTCCCTCCCACATAACGGGAGCAAATATCCTAGGCCACTCGAGGGATAGTGCTTATAGAATGTCTGGCCAGACTCAAATAAATCAGTATGGGATATTGATGTTATTTGCACGAATAAGGCTGTTCCCATTGATCGAGAAACTATGGATTGGATATACGAGTGTGACTTGTATGTCTCGTGTCCAATCCGGATATAGAGACAAAGGGATGAGACAATTACTTGTACAAAGGTTGTCAAGATGACTATTCTATTAGTTGGCTAGAATGGATGTTTTGCTAGAGACCGCTCCATATTAGCAAATAGTTGCTACCGCCTAGAAAGAACCTATGGGGTCACACGCTACATAGAATTGAACTAGATTTGGGAATTAATTAATTGGATTAATTAATTATAAGGATCACTTTGCAAACCCTTGCAAACTTAGTAGGGACTAATTTGCAAGGAAAGGACTAAATTGAATTCTAGAAGGACTAGAATAAGTCATTTAGGTAGTTAACAAGGAGTTGTTGGACTATATAAAGGACCTTCCTTCCTTCCTTCCCACATAACTTATGCTCATTATTGAACATAACAAGAGTGGGAGAGAACAAAAGGAGAGAGAGCAAGCAACAAGGAGGCCCGACCGCCCCCCTTGCCGCCGCCCCGTCCCCGTCGGACAAAGGAGGCCGAGACCCTCCTTTTGGGTCTCGTTTTGCGTGATTATTCTTCCTCTTCTTCTTCCGGGCTAGCACCAAGGACTTGGGAGATTCTAGGATCAACTCTAGGCGTGGACCAACCATAGAGAACGTGACACAATTCGCGTTTGAAGTCATCAAGGAGAACCCAAAGGTGTGTTTATGATTTTTAACCCTTACCATTGTTATGTCTCTTGACTTGTGATCCTTGGAGGGTTTTGCATGGTTTTATGTTTGTTTATGCTTCCGTTGCGCATCCATGAATCGAAACCCTACAGTGGTATCAGAGCCACAGGTCGTAGAGCATAAACGTGGTTTATGTGTTACGTTTTAGTTGTTTTACACCTTAATTTGATTGTTTATCGCGTAAAACAAGACAAATCAAGCATGGGATGCAATTTGTCAATAATTAATCTTAACAAGATCCAATTTTTGCATTGGATGCATGAATTGGTGAGTTTGAGAAATTTTAGGATCTTAGATCTAGGGTTTGGGCATCCTTGGGGAAGAAGAAGTTCTCCCAAAACAAGGAAACAACCAAACTTGGGCACCAAGCAAGGGAGTTGTTTTGGAAACAACTCCCTCAAGGAGGTTCGCCCCCCCTAGGGACCGCCCCCCTTGCTTGCCGCCCAAGCTTGGCCGCCCTAGGGGTCGGGCGGCCCTAACCCGCGGGCCTAGGCTTGTGGGATTTGGGTCGGGCCGGCCCTAGGGCCTTGTGGTTCACTATGTTGGGCCCGGGCAATTTGATTGTTGGGCCCATGGACCGTTTTAACCCTAGAAATCCTAAAATCAATTAAAATTGACCAAGCGCGTTAAAATTGGATTTTAACTGTTTATGTGCAAATCGCATGGTGATTGGATATGGCCTTAGGATGTGGTTTGATGTGGATGTTTAATTTTGTGGTTTAGTTTTACGGCCTGCGAGCTGATCAATTAATTGTAATAATTAATTAGGGTTTTATGGCCTGCGTGCCATTTTTTTTTCTCAACTTGTGAGATTTATTTTATTTAGTATAGAAGTTGGCTAGTGCTAGATAAAGTAGATTGTTAGCCAAGATTGGAGAAAAGAAGCCCAAAGCCAAAGAAGCCACAAAAGATGGAGCATGGAGCATGGAGCATTCCACAAGACTATGAAGGATGGACCAAAATATCAAGACGCATGGAGATGTGTTTGCTTTAGGGTTCATAGATAATTCCATTGGCTTGGAATTATCTTAGTCTAGAAAAGGCCATATCCACATCACGTTTAATTTCTGTTTTGTGGTTGTTTATTTTCATGTCTTATTATTGTGTGGTTGGTGTATGGATGATGCATGCAATTAGGATAATAAGATAATTAGACAACCCGGATCTATTATTTGGAGTTGTGCCCAAACTCAAATAGATAGATTAGTTGATATTGATCAACAAAACAATTAAAATTGAATTTAAAATCCCTCAAAATTCAAATATTGTGTTCTTGCCTTCTCGTTATTTAAACACTCATTATCATCATTATTTACCAAGCTCGTGCATGCCAAAGCATGGCGACTTGGTTCATCATGATGGAATGCGATGGCACGTAACAATGTGCAATTGTTTAGATAAGAGGTTGAACACAACTAGGCTATTAATTTTATTAAGAAACCTAGAGGCAATCAATTGGGATTATCCATATGGATGGATAAATAAGGAGTTATTTGCCCAATTGAACCAAGAGTTGCATGTGAGATGCAATTGGAATTGTTCCTACCTAAAGTAGTCAAATTATGGGTGACTTGCCAAAGCAAGCTCATAAGGAGATGAAAGATGGATCTTGGCCCACTAGAAAATATAAGGATATTTTCCGCATTAATATCTTGAGGGTTATTAATCCGTAGAAAAATAGTGGGAGCTATATTTGATAAACTAGCCATTATTGAATATAGTCAAAAATTCACAAATACTAAAACTTGCATATTTTCCTTTTGTAGAATTCCAAATGGCAAACAACTCATCGAGTTCACAACATTCCCTACGATCTGTCCTTGAGAAGGACAAGCTCTCTGGAACCAACTTTCTTGATTGGCACAGAAACTTGAGAATTGTTCTCAAGCAAGAGAAGAAACTGTACGCAATAGAGGACCATGTTCCAGAAGGTCCAGAGAACCAAACACCTGCTGCCTTAAAGGCGTATCAAAAGCGTGTTGATGACGCTAATGATGCGGCCTGCCTTATGCTTCCACCATGACTTCTGAGCTTCAGAAGCAACACGAAAACATGAATGCTGTCGATATGATCGAACATCTAAAGCAGCTCTTCCAAGAGCAGGCGAGGGTAGAGAGGTATGAGGTCTCAAAGGCACTATTCAAATGTCATCTGGCAGAAGGGAACCCGGTGGGACCCCATGTACTCCGAATGATCGGGTACTTGGAGAATCTCGCCCGACTGGAGTTCCCAGTCGGCCAAGAGTTGGCAACCGATCTCGTGTTGCAATCGTTGCCCGAGAGTTATGGACAGTTCATTATGAACTATAACATGAACGAGATCGTTAAACCACTGCCAGATTTACTCAACATGTTGAGGACGGCTGAACAGAGCATCAACAAGGGTAAGGGCAAGGCCATAATGATGGTACAGAAAGGAAAGGGCAAAAGGTTTGCCTCTTCCTCCAAGGGCAAAGGCAAGTCAGTTGCCAAGTCCAAGGAACCTGCCCTTAAGCCTGTTGGTGGCATTGCCAAAGGTGTGACTAAAGGTGAGTGTCACTACTGCAGTCAGCCTGGACACTGGAGGAGGAACTGCCCAAAATATCTGGAGGACAAGAGGATTGGAATAGTGATTCCGCCACCACCAGGTATTTTTGTTGTAGATGTCAATTTAACTTTCTCTACATCATGGGTATTAGATACTGGATGTGGATCTCATATTTGTCGAAATATGCAGGATCTAAAGAGAAGTAGGAGATTGGCTAAAGGGGAGGTAGAGCTGCGCGTTGGGAATGGAGCAAAGGTTGCTGCGTTGGCCATAGGCGTGTGCGAGCTATCTCTGCCTTCAGGATTAGTTTTAGAATTAATAATTGTTGTTTTGTGCCTGCTATGACCAGAAACATTATTTCTATTTCTTGTTTGGACAAGGATGGTTTTATTATTTCAATAAAGAACAATTGTTGTTCCTTTTATTTAAATAATATTCACTATTTTAGTGCGCAATTATTTAATGGACTTTATGTCCTTGATCTAAGCAATCATGTCTACAACATTAATACCAAGCGGATTAAAATAAATGATTTAAATCCTGCTTATTTATGGCATTGTCCTTTAGGCCACATAAATGAGAAACGTGTATCTAGACTCCATAAGGATGGATTACTAGACTCATTTGATTTTGAATCATATGAGACATGTGAGGCTTGTTTATTGGGAAAAATGACTAGTGAGCAATTGGCGCTCATACATACCGATGTGTGTGGGCCATTTGCCACGCCTGCCAGGGGTGGTTATGTCTACTTCATTACATTTACTGATGATTACAGTAGATATGGATTTGTGTACCTCCTGAGGGCAAAATCTGAATCCTTTGAAGTGTTCAAAGAATTCAAGAATGAAGTAGAGAAGCAACTTGGCAAAAGTATAAAGGCTCTACGATCGGATCGTGGAGGAGAATACTTGAGCCAAGAGTTTGACGACTATCTTAGAGAGTGTGGGATCGTGTGCCAACTCACTCCACCCGGAACGCCACAATGGAATGGCGTGTCCGAGAGGAGGAATCGAACCCTATTGGATATGGTTCGATCTATGATGTGTCAAACCGATCTTCCATTATCATTTTGGGGCTACGCTCTATTAAGTGCAGCTTTCACCATTAACCGTGTTCCATCTAAATCAGTCATGAAGACACCATATGAGATGTGGAGTCGGAGGCGTCCCACACTGTCGTTCATGAGGATTTGGGGCTGCGATGTCTATGTAAAACGTTTACAATCAGACAAGCTAAGGCCGAAATCGGATAAGTGTAAATTTGTGGGGTACCCTAAGGAAATAAGGGATACTACTTCTACAATCCAACCGAGAACAAAGTGTTTGTTGCTCGAACCGGCGTGTTTCTAGAAAGAGAGTTTGTCTCTAAAGAAGCAAGTGGGAGGAATGTAGAACTTGAAGAGGTTCAAGAACCACAAATCACTGAACCGATTATGGAACATGAACAGGAACCACAAACAGTTGTGGAGCAACCTGTTCAGGTGACACAAGAGCTTCGCAGATCTAGTAGAGTGCGCCAGGAACCCGAGAGGTATGGACTTCTCGTAACCGATTCCGGTAACACGATGCGCATAGATGATGAGCCTACTACCTATGAGGAGGCCATGAGTGGCCCAGACTCTCAGAAGTGGCTGGAAGCCATGAGATCCGAGATGGAATCCATGTATACCAACAAAGTATGGACTTTGGTGGAACCATACGATGGGGCGTGACCCATAGGGTGCAAGTGGGTCTTCAAGAAGAAGATCGACATGGATGGTAATGTAATTACCTATAAGGGCCGATTGGTGGCTAAAGGATTCAGACAGATTCATGGTATTGACTATGATGAAACCTTTTCACCAGTCGCTATGATCAAATCCATCCGAATCCTACTTGCAATTGCAGCATACCACGACTATGAGATTTGGCAGATGGATGTCAAAACAGCATTCCTTTATGGGAATCTCCTCGAGGACGTGTATATGATACAGCCGGAGGGTTTTGAAGATCCAAAGCAAGCCAACAAAGTCTGTAAGCTACAACGATCCATTTATGGATTGAAGCAAGCTTCTAGGAGTTGGAATCGACGTTTTGATGAAGTGGTCAAAGAGTTTGGCTTCATCAGAAACGAAGATGAGTCTTGTGTCTACAAGAAGGTTAGTGGGAGCTCTGTAGCTTTTCTGGTCTTGTATGTGGATGACATACTACTCATTGGAAACGACATTCCCATGCTGCAATCTGTTAAAGATTGGCTAGGAAAGTGTTTCTCAATGAAGGACTTAGGGGAAGCAGCCTATATACTCGGTATAAAGATCTATAGAGATAGATCTAAAAGGTTGCTAGTCCTAAGTCAAAGTACATATATTGACAAGGTGTTGAAGCGGTTCAACATGCAAGATTCCAAGAAGGGATTCTTGCCCATGTCACATGGAATCACTCTTTCGAAGAGTGGTTGTCCCTCCAATGAGATTGAGAAGGAACACATGAGTAGAATTCCTTATGCCTCGGCCATAGGATCTATCATGTACGCCATGTTATGTACTAGACCAGATGTGTCATATGCCTTGAGTATGACAAGCAGATACCAATCCAATCTGGGTGAGAGTCACTGGATTGCAGTCAAGAACATCCTAAAGTACTTGAGAAGAACTAAGGATGCCTTCTTGATATTTGGCGGTGAGGAAGAGTTACGTGTAAGGGGTTACACTGATGCAAGCTTCCAAACCGACAGAGATGACTTTAGATCACAGTCGGGATATGTGTTTTTCCTGAATGGAGCAGCGGTGAGCTGGAAGAGTTCCAAGCAAGAGACGGTAGCTGATTCTACAACAGAGGCTGAGTACATTGCTGCAAATGGCGCAGCAAAGGAGGCTGTTTGGATCAGAAAGTTTGTTTCTGAACTTGGTGTGTTCCCTAGCATTGCGGATCCAATTGAGTTGTTCTGTGACAACACTGGGGCGATCGCGCAATCAAAGGAACCCAGGTCGCACCAGAAGTCCAAGCACGTGCTACAGATGATAATCTGTCAGACCCACTTACAAAGCCTTTCACGCAGTGGAAGCATGAAGGGCACACTAGGAGTATGGGCATACGAGATGCGCCAGATTGGCTCTAGTGCAAGTGGGAGACTGTTGGAATAGATTCCCTAGAGGCAATCTAGTTTAGTATGAATTATTTGTGGCTAGAAATTCATTTATTATTTATTGGATATTTAATATAATGAAGTCCTTAGATTTACAATTGTGTTGTTTATCTTATTTATCCCTAGTCAAGTAAAATGATTAATGGGACAATCATCTATAGACTAGTATGGGGTTGGATTGATATGGAGATATCACGATCCAACACATAGGTGTGCATTAGGGAATGTTGCACTGGATTGACCCATCTCCGAGAAGGCTACATACACGTTATGTTAAGTCACAAGTGCTTCTCGCGGTGCAATGGTATTGTCATCCTTAGACTTGAAGTCACTAGATATTCTAGTTGTGGATTATTGTGATCTTTGTAGCGTTAAACGCTACACCGTAACTGGGTAGTTATAAAGGCGTGTACTGGATACAATAAGAAGCAAGCTTAGAGATCGTAGTGGACGTAGATAGAATTTCTCCCTCCCACATAACGGGAGCAAATATCCTAGGCCACTCGAGGGATAGTGCTTATAGAATGTCTGGCCAGACTCAAATAAATCAATATGGGATATTGATGTTATTTGCACGAATAAGGCTGTTCCCATGGATCGAGAAACTATGGATTGGATATACGAGTGTGACTTGTATGTCTCGTGTCCAATCCGGATATAGAGACAAAGGGATGAGACAATTACTTGTACAAAGGTTGTCAAGATGACTATTCTATTAGTTGGCTAGAATGGATGTTTTGCTAGAGACCGCTCCATATTAGCAAATAGTTGCTACCAACTAGATAGAACCTATGGGGTCACACGCTACATAGATATTTGAACTAGATTTGGGAATTAATTAATTGGATTAATTAATTAGAAGGATCACTTTGCAAACCCTTGCAAACTTAGTAGGGACTAATTTGCAAGGAAGGGACTAAATTGAATTCTAGTAGGACTAGAATAAGTCCTTTAGGTAGTTAACAAGGAGTTGTTGGACTATATAAAGGACCTTCCTTCCTTCCTTCCCACATAACTTATGCTCATTATTGAACATAACAAGAGTGGGAGAGAACAAAAGGAGAGAGAGCAAGCAACAAGGAGGCCCGACCGCCCCCCTTGCCGCCGCCCCGTCCCCGTCGGCCAAAGGAGACTGAGACCCTCCTTTTGGGTCTCGTTTTGCGTGATTCTTCTTCCTCTTCCTCTTCCGGGCTAGCACCAAGGACTTGGGAGATTCTAGGATCAACTCTAGGCGTGGATCAACCATAGAGAACGTGACACAATTCGCGTTTGAAGTCATCAAGGAGAACCCAAAGGTGTGTTTATGATTTCTAACCCTTACCATCGCTATGTCTCTTGACTTGTGATCCTTGGAGGGTTTTGCATGGTTTTATGTTTGTTTATGCTTTCGTTGCGCATCCATGAATCAAAACCCTACACATGCACGTTTAACAACCCTGAAACAGCATTGAAACACAGCAACAACAAAATCCAGAAAGATAACAGTGCTATGATTGTTTGGTTATACAGTTTCTGATAAAACTGTTTAACAGACTTAGAACAATAACCTGTATATCTTCTAAAACATATGAATCATGAAAAACAAGTTTAAGACACTTAGAAGTGAGTAAATAATCACAATACTAAGAATCACAACCTGCAAGAAAGAATCAACTAAGTTCTGTAAAAATTGTCAGCAGCTCAAGGCACATCTCAAGGCCTTGGAGCTCTGAACCTGCTTCACAGAATTCTAAAGTTAAACCCTGATAACTTTGATTCTTCCTTTTTTGATCATCTGCAATTGTGTTAGATATATAAATAGTGTAATCCATAAATATCTACAGTAAACCACTGATTTGTATAATCATATATCCAATCTGCAACACAGAAGTGTTAGAAGATATAGCAGAATAGAATAACTCAAGGCTTTGAAGTTCAGTCAATATCTCAAGTCCTTGAGATAACTGAGATGCTTTGCTGCTTATGTCTTAGTCTTTTTTATTTCATCACTCAAAACAATTACCAACCAAAACACATTCAGGGATCTTGACTCAACAATCTCCCCCTTGATGAAAGACAAAACCTAAAGTCTTGTATAGATCTTCCTGCCACTCATTTTCAAAAATTAGATAACCACAATTTTCAGATACAATATATACTGATGCCAAACAGATAACCAGATACCACACAAATATAAATACACAACTGATTAAACCACAAAACCACTAGGCACTCTTATTATTATTCCAAACACTACAAACACAGCAAACACAGAAGAACCACATTAATTCTCCCCCTTTTTGAATTTCATCAAATAAGGTTGAAGAAATGTTAGATCATTACTCAGAGTCTGAAAATAAACTTAAAACCAAAATTTAGCTAAAAAGTCAAGGCCTTGAGAACATAAAAGATAGAAGAGAAAGAGATAGAGGGTCAAGGCTTTGGTAGTCTCTGATCTTCACTTCTTCTTTGATGTCTGGCCTTTCTCTGAGCCTTCTCCAATTTCTTCTTCACTTGCAGCATCTTCAGCAGACTGATTACCTTCTTGTTCAGCTTCCACTTCAGCAACCACTTCTTGAATTATCTGCATCAACACTTGTGTCTTCACCAGCATCTTCTTCATCAGTTTGTTCATACAAATCTTTTGAAGTCAACACCACTGGAATTGGCTTCTTCTTCTTCTTCTTCAGAAAATCTCCCAGCTTTTCTTCTAAATCCACACTGGTGTCATGAATAGTAGCATAAGGTATCTTCTCCAGATTCAAGCCCTTGATGACAACATCCAGCTTCCCATTCATAACATTCATCAAGCCCTTGAACTGGTTGAATTCAGTTGACAGGTCAAATAACCTTTGTCTGAGATCTTCAATCTCAACCTGCTGATCTTCTAACTTCTCAACCAGCAGTGAGTAATCCTCATTGGCTTGTCCTTTCCCATATGTAGTCCCCTTAGGCTTCACAAACTCCTTCTCAGCAAGTTCTTCCTTTGAAAAATCAGAATAAAATTTCCAATGCCCTTTCCCAGTCTGAACTACTCCAATCCTCTGAAGTGCAGTCTCATCAATCAACCCAAAACCTCCAGTAATCTTTTCTTCTCCTTTCACAGGTACATCGAAATATTCAAAGAAAAGAGGTAACAGGTTGGCATATGGAAGAGGATGGTTTCTAGTCCTGGTTGCACAATAAATCATATGCTCCATAACAACTGTTGGCAAATCAATCTCAAACCCTTGAGATATCAGATACATCAAAATCAGAACCTTATCAGTTACCAATTCTCTTGAGTTATCCCTAGGAACTACACTCCTCATCAGAATTGTAAACAAGATTTTGGCTTCACAGTTGAGCACAGAGTGTGTCAACTGCTTTGGACCAGAGGGAACACCTTTTATAAAGAACATCTCCTTTGCCTTATCTAGACACTCCTTCCTATCAGGATAATCTCCAACATTGTATTTTCTAGGAATGCCCAAGACTTTGGAAAAAGTCCTATGATCTAACCTCAAATCCACACCAGCCACTTTTGAAGTTAATACCATTCTATCATCACCTTCAGAAACCAAGTTCAGATAAAATAACCTAGTTAACCTAGGATAAGCCTTTGAACTAGGATTTAGAACCTTCCAAACAGCAGTTTCTCTCAACTTTATCATGCATTCTATGTCCAGTTTATCCAATAACTCATCAGAAATCATGCTACAGAAAGCTACTTTAGATGAAGCATACCCTTGCATCCAAACAGTTCTAACCTCAGAACTAACAAACCACTCTGTAGGAAGTACATTCTTACCTTGATATCCTTTCTTAGTTGCAACAGCAACTTGCTTAACCCTAGTCTTTTTCTCTGAGGATTTGGTCTTTTCTTGTCCTCCTTCAGTTGGTTTCTTCTGGCTTTCCTGAGTTGATTTCCCTTTTTCCTCTTCACCAGTCTTTTTTTTTCTCCCCCTTTCTTCTTCTCTTACCTAGGTTGATCACCACCCTGAGTCTCTGGTTGTGGATCAACACTTGAGCCTTCATCTCCCTTCTCTGTTATGGACTTCTTTGCAGGAGGGGTATCCTCATGCAAACTTTGAGTGTTTTCAGAATCTGAATCAGAAATCACTATCTTCTCCTTCTTATTTGCTCTCTTCTTGGATCTGCCAGAGGGCTTTCCCTGTTGCTGAATTCTGGCTGATTTGCGCTCCATTTTAGGGTTTAGGGTTTTGAGAAGAGAATGTGATTGAGAGGAATTGAGAGAGAGAGAGTAGAGTCGCAGAAAATTGAAAGAGAATGAGAAGAAAAGCCCTGACTTTCAGCTTAAGTAGGTTGAAAAGGATGAGTCATAAAAGGACTCTGCAATATTAACATGCAAAAATAGAATCTTGAAAAATCTTTTTGGGATATTTTAGAAAAATCTCTGAGTAATTCAAATATTATACAGTTACCTAAAAAGATAAGATATAATATTTTATGATCCATTTTAAAAAAATACAGATATTATCAAGACCTGGAAAACAATCTCAAGGCCTTGAGATTTTCTGCAATTTTGAGAAACTTCAAAGCTTTGAGTTATACTTTCAAGGCTTCAGAAAGTATAATCTCAAGACTTTGAGATTCCAGCACATAAACACATATAAGTACTAATACTCCCCCTAAACCAATGCATCCTTGTTTAACATCCCCAATTCAAGCCTTAGAGATGAAAACATATCATCTGGCAAAGGTTTAGTGAAAATATCAGCAATCTGCATTGAAGTAGAAATAAAATTTAAAACAACATCACCTTGTTCTGCATGATCTCTAAGGAAATGATGTCTCACATCTATGTGCTTTGTCCTTGAGTGCTGAACTGGATTCTTAGAGATTGAAATAGCACTTGTGTTATCACAATGAATAGGCACATTTCTGAAGTTATAGCCAATATCTCTAAGCTGCTGAGCAATCCATAACACTTGTGAACAGCAAGCACCAGCTGCAATGTATTCAGCTTCTGCAGTTGATAATGCTACAGAATTTTGCTTTTTGGAATGCCAACTGATCAATGAAGATCCAAGAAATTGACAGCATCCAGAAGTACTTTTCCTGTCTACTTTATATCCTGCAAAATCTGCATCTGAATAGCCACTCAATATAAAATTAGATCTTCTTGGATACCAAAGCCCTAAGTCTCTGGTTCCATTCAAATATCTAAAAATTCTTTTAACTGCAGTTAAATGACTTTCCTTAGGATCTGCTTGAAATCTAGCACACATACAGACACTGAACATAATATCAGGTCTGCTAGAAGTTAAATACAATAGTGATCCAATCATACCTCTGTATTCCTTCTGGTTCACACTCTTACCAGTTGAATCTTTGTCTAAAGAGAGTGATGAACTCATAGGGGTCTTAAGCACCTTGGATTGTGACATATTAAACTTATTCAATAAGTCCTTGGTATATTTTCCTTGATCCACAAAAATTCATTTCTTCATTTGTAATATATGAAGTTCAAGAAAGAAATTCAGTTCACCCATTAGGCTCATCTCAAACTCCCTGCACATCAGACTAGAAAACTCTTTTGAAAGAGCATCATTAGTAGCACCAAATAATATATCATCTACATAAATCTGAACTACTAACAGATCACTCTGATGGTGTTTAATGAAAAGAGTTTTGTCAACTAAGCCTCTTTTAAAATTATTTTCAAGTAGAAATTTTGAAAGTCTGTCATACCAAGCCCTTGGAGCTTGTTTTAAACCATAAAGAGCTTTATCCAGCTTATAAACATGATGAGGAAAATTTCATCTTCAAAACCAGGAGGTTGTGCTACAAAAACATCTTCTTGTAAATATCCATTTAGAAAAGCACATTTAAAATCCATTTGATAAAGCTTTATGTGATTGTGAGATGCAAATGCAAGAAGTATCCTAATAGCTTCTAACCTGGCAACAGGAGCAAAAGTCTCCTCATAATCTACACCTTCTTCCTGATTATATCCTTGAAATACCTGTCAGGCTTTATTTCTTACCACTTTGCCATTCTCATCAAGCTTGTTTCTGAATACCTATCTGGTTCCAATAACTTATTTCTCTTTAGGTCTGAGGACCAGATTCCAAACCTTGTTCCTTTCAAACTCATTGAGCTCACTCTGCATTGAAATGATCCATTATGCATCTTCTAAAGCTTCCTTGGTATTCTTAGGCTCAATCAAAGATAAAAATGCACTAAAAGCACACAAGTTCTTTAACTGTCCTCTTTGTCTGAGTTCCAGTTGATGGATCGTATATAATGTTGTCAGCTTGATGGTCTGCAAGGTACTTAAACTTCTTTCTTGGTACCCAGAAGTATTCTCCTTCAAGGCTTTGAGTCCTTGAAACAGTAGAAGGAGCATTATAGAAAGTTTCAGCTTCTGTCTCAAGGCTTTGACATTTTGGTTCAACAGGAGGTTCAAGGCCTTGAGATTCTGCTGATTGATTGTGTACAATAATTTTGCCTTTGTCTTCTTTCACAGCCTCATCATCTGATTCATGCTTGTTCAAATCTAGATCTTCAAAACTTTCACTCAGAGAATCCTTAGTACTTTCATTAAAAATTACATGAATGCTCTCTTCCACAATCTTGGTTTTTCTATTATAAACTCTATAAGCTTTGCTAGTTTGAGAATATCCAAGAAATACACTTTCATCACTTCTAGCATCAAACTTACCAAGATTGTCTCTACCATTATTATGCACAAAACAGATACAACCAAAGGGTTTAAAATAAGAAACAGTAGGCTTTCTCCCTTTAAACAGTTCATAGGGAGTCTTTTTCAAAATAGGTCTGATCAAGCATCTATTCAGCACATAATTGGCAGTGTTAAGAGCTTCTGCCCATAAAAACTTTGGAAAATTACTTTCAAGAAGTATGGTTCTGGACATATCCTCAAGTGTCCTATTTTTCCTTTCAACTACTCCTTTTTGCTGTGGAGTTCTAGGTGCAGAAAAGTTGTGTGAAATGCCATGCTTTGCACAAAACAAATCAAAGTCAAGTTGATCAAACTCCCTACCATGATCACTTCTAATGGATGCAACAGTTAAATTTTTCAAAGTTTGAAGCTCTTTGCATAGTCTACAAAATTCAGATAATGCTTCAGTTTTGTCTCTAATAAACATCACCCAAGTAAATCTAGAATAATCATCAATTATCACAAGCATATACCTCTTAACTTTTGGAGTCTGAACTCTCATAGGACCACACAAGTCCATATGCAGCAATTCTAAGGGTCTAGAAGTACTTACAAAGTTCTTTCGCTTGAATGAGCTTCTGGTCTGTTTACCTTGTACACATTCCTTGCAAACTTCATCATCAAAAAATTTCTGTGATGGTAAACCTCTTACCAAGTCCTTTGAGATGAGTTTATTCAAAGTATGTATATTAATATGCCCAAGCTTTCTGTGCCAAAGCTTTGAATCTTACTTCAAGGCCTTGAGGCATTTTAGCTTGTCACCTGCAACACTGTTAGTATTCATAGCATATAGATTATATGATCTAGGAGCAGTGTACGCAATCACCAGATTTCTCATCTTGCACCACACATTTCTCCTTGTCAAATATAGCTTTATAACCTTTATCACATAACTGAGAGATACTAAGCAAATTATACTTAATTCCATCTACCAGATAAACATCAGATATAGAATTTGTAGAACCATTACCAATACTACCTATACCAATGATATTGCATTTTGCTTTGTCACCAAGTGTGATTGTTCCTCCAGATTTTTCAGTAAGTTCAGTAAAGAGAGACTTCTTTCCACTCATATGTCTGGAACATCCACTGTCTAAAATCCATTTTTGATCTTTCAAGGCCTTGGTGACATCCTGCAAAAACAAATCATTGCCTTAACAGGCTGTTAGACCAAGTGCAGAACTTTGAGTCATACTCAGAATCAGCCATATTTGGTGCCCTAATTCCTTTTGGAACTCAAATCTGCCTAACATGTCCCTTAAGCTGATAAGGATAAGTATTCCTCATATTGTGAGGTTCTGATCTTCTGAAGGGACAAGTTAATCTGACATGACCAATTTTTCCACAGTAATGACATTTTGGAGAATGTCTGCTACCAGATTTGACAAAAGTAGTTTGGCCTTTCTTTGGAAAATTTGGATTATAGCCAATCCCACTTTTATGCATTGATTTCAGACTTCCTCCAAGAATGAGATTCAGATTATGTTCTGAGCCTGTAAACCTAGCTAGGACCTTCTTGGACTCTTGAAGTTTCTCAGTCAAAGAGCAGATCTGTTGTTCTAAATTCTCAGAATGAGTCTTTAGATCAGCATATCTTTCAGTTAAAAGAGTGTTTTGATCAACAACCTCTTTTATCTGTGCCTTCAAGACTTTGAACCTGCTATCCAAGGCCTTGAAGTCTTTTTCCACCTTTGTCTTAGAAACTTCAACAGTTTTGTTTGAAAACACTAGGTCCAGATTTTCTTTTACCTGCTCATGAATCTTAATCTTTAAAGCATAAATCTCATTTATATAACTTTCCTCATTTAAAAACATACTTTTGAGAATTTCAGGAAGTACACCAGAAGGACTAGCAAGTAAATTTTTTACCATGTCTTCAATGTGTCTGTCTGATGAATTTTCCTCATTATGCTTTGCCATGAAGCATAGGTTTGCTTGCTCTTCTTCTGTGTCTGAGTCACTTGATGAATCAGAATCACTCCAAGAAGCCATCATGGCTTTCTTCCTTCTGTTGTCACTATCCTTCTTCTGAAAGTTCCTGTTCTTCTTCTTTTGTGGACAGTCCCTTACTAAATGATCTGCATCACCACACTCAAAACAATTCATTACATTAGTTTTATGTGACTGTGATGAAGATTTACCTTTGTAATTCTTGCTGCCTGAGGGTCTTCATCTCTCTCTGTTGTAATCCCTGTTACCAGAGTTTCTTTTCTTTTTGAGAATCCTGGCCAAGGCCTTGGAGATCAATTCTAAAGCCTCTTCATCATCAGGTTCATCCTCTGTCTCAAGGCTTTGAGACTTTTCACTGTCTTTTGCCTTAAGTGCTAGGTTCTTGATATTTTCACTAAAATCACCTTCCACATCCTTCATAGACATCTCATGAGTGAGAAGCTTTCCTTGTAGATCATCTAGCTGAAGAAGACTCAAGTCCTGAGCTTCCTCAATGGCTGTTGTCTTTGGCTCCCACTTGGCTTTTGGCAAGCTTCACAGAATCTTTTGGACCTTCTCTTCATTTGAGAACTTCTTTCCCAATGACTCCAGATTGTTCACCACGTCAGTGAATCTTTTGAACATTTCCTTGATGGTCTCATCTGAATTCATGTTGAACAACTCATATTGCCTCTGAAGTATGTTGATTTTTTTCTGCTTAACCTGGTTGGTTCCTTCATATGTCACCACCAGTTTATCTCATACTTCTTTGGCACTCTTGAAGTTTTAAACTCTGTTGAACTCATCTGCATTTAAAGAACAGTATAACAGATTCATAGCCTTGTAATTTTTTGATACCTTTTCAAGTTCAGTGACTGAAAGATTTTCCTCAGACTTGATACATATGACTCCATCAATTGTAGTGTAGTACTCATGAGGACCATTCTGAACTATTGACCATAGTTTCATGTCTTGATCTATGATGAACATCTTCATCAATGCCTTCCAGTGCATGAAGTTATCACCACAGAACAATGGAGGTCTATTGGCTGCCCTTCCTTGTGAGAATCCACCATCTCCTACATTACTCATAGTTACCAGATTGTTAGATCTAAAAACAGTGACACAAGCTCTGATACCAATTGAAAGTGTGTAATGTAGACTAAATACATGACCTAAATACTCTAAAAGAGGGGGTTGAATAGAGTATGAAAACTTTTTGTAAATCTTAAAGTTTAACAGAAAGACTTTGTGTGAAACTCAAATCTCAAGGCCTTGAGATTTTAGTAAATTGTTTGAAACTTAAAAAGGCAAAATAGTAAGCTTCAAGGCCTTGAACCGTGAGCAATTCTAAACAGCTTTTGAACCCTAGTTTGATTTGAGTTGTGTGCAGCAGATAATAATCAAACTGTAAAGTAAAGAACACAAAGCAATTTACAGAGTTCAGTCCTAATGGACCTAATCTCTGCCTGAGGGATCTAATCCCACCAGGATTGGGCAAACACTTCTTATTACTCACACAGAAACAGCCCTATATCTTCAAGCCTAAGTGATTTCCCTTACACCTATACATCTTGTGGTTCCAAACCTATCTAGTTGCAACTACTGACTGTTGAGCTAACAAGAACCTCTTGTTGTTCACTTGAACAACCAACCACTAGGTTACGTGAGGTTTAAGATAATATAAAGATACACAGATAGAAGTACAAGTGAAGAACACAGTAAGAAGATAAGCTGTTGAAGCCTGGATGTGTTCTTCTTGAAAATTGGATTGATTTTATCTTCAGGAATCTGGAATGAAGCTTGAATGATTGTGTGTTTGAATGAATGTTCTCCCACGATTTTTGTCACACCTCTCTGAGTATTCTGCAAGCCTCTCTCTTCTTTAAAATTCAAACCAGTCTCTTTTATCCACAGCTGCAACTGATTGAGAGATTTTAGGATCTCAGTTCCTACAAATCCTCCTTCTGTTTTCAACTGAAATTCAAACAGCTTCAAGTGGATATCCGTTGGAGTTTTTTGAGATTGCTCCTGCACGATTAACAACCCTGCAACAGCATTGAAACACAGCAACAACAAAATCCAGAAATATAACAGTGCTATGACTGTTTGGTTATATAGTTTCTGATAAAACTGTTTAACAGACTTAGAACAATAACCTGTATATCTTCTGAAACATATGAATCATGAAAAACAAGTTTAAGACACTTATAAGTGAGTAAATAATCACAATACTAAGAATCACAGCCTGCAAGAAAGAATCAACTAAGTTCTGTAAAAACTGTCAGCAGCCCAAGGCACATCTCAAGGCCTTGGAGCTCTGAACCTGCTTCACAGAATTTTAAAATTAAACCCATATATCGCAAGGCCTTGAGATAACTGAGATGCTTTGCTGCTTATGTCTTAGTCTTTTGTCTTTCATCACTCAAAACAATTACCAACCAAAACACATTCAGGGATCTTGACTCAACAACTTGTGAATCACATGATCATGCTTGTGTTGGACTACGTCGGGGAGTTCTGGAGAAAAAAAATGAATCGTCTCCCAATAATATATTTGAACTTATAATTCAACCCGAATTAAATTCATTATTAATTATAGTTTACTCTACCATGCACTCCGACATTTATTCTCATCATTGTGTATGAGCTCATGTCATTAATATCAGATAACTCCCCATGTTAAGATTACAGATACCCGTTAATGTTGATCTACTCTTACTGACAATTTCGATCTCATCAACATCTTATGTATTCCCTGATCTAAACCGCTCAACCTTTATTCGTTATGTCTGGTTACAAATAACCAGCTGGTCAGACTTGACATAACAAAACCTAGTGAGCTCCCAGGAGGGTACATCATTCTCATACGAGACGTGGATTCCATGATTCGTCTAGCTTTCATCAAATCATAACAATCATTATCCAATATACCAGGATTATTGACTCGCATTTGAATCTCACTCAATATATCAAAATAATGATTAATCAAGATTTGTGTCCACATAAACAATCATAGATTAAGAGTTTCCAATATTACCAATAACAATGAAATATTATATTATCTCACTTCGGCCAGTCCGAGATAATTATATTTCATACGGCGGTTCTGTTCAACATACACAAAGTATGCTAGTGTAACAACTTGAAACTATACTGTTCCCTTGACCGAGATGTGTCACTATAATGTTATACTACAGTCGTTCCGATGATTTTTCCAAAATCATCTAGACTGTGAACCCTTACTTATATTCCATAAATAACTGACAATCAATCTCGCGCATGCCCGAACTCGTCTGCATGTCCGATTGTCTTAGGTATGGAACATTGGACTTTATAATGCATATTTATGTGGCAAATAATAAATAGCATTTTCATACTCACGTGTTTGCTAAATTAAGATGCAAATAGTTATCTATTAAGAATTATTAATTCAGCCATAAATATGGCTTTCTGAATACAATTCCCAACAATCTCCCACTTATTCTCAAAGCCATAAATTAACAATCTAGAAACCCTTCATAATCGGAAGTCTGAGTCTATTTGTAGTCTTTATGTGATAAACTAGCATATCTACTCTAAATCTTCTCAGATACACGAGTACGCTTTTATCACAGTCCACTAGTGTTTTTTCCTTGTAAGTGACTTAAAACTATTATCCATGCTAAAAGCAAAATAGTTGTCATGCCAAATACTATACATAGTATACACGAGGCTCCACCTGCTAAAGCATGAGGAACTGCATTTTCCCTCTCCAACGAATCACGTGTTCTAAACAATGATTCTTAGACAGAGAAAATCTACACGCTATAAGCAATGACATTCTCTTGGAGTCTTTTCATACTTGAAACATGAAAGAACTTTACTATTATATGTGACTTTAGAAACAATCATCATTCTATTCTCCCGATCTCGCGAGAGCTCAATACCAAGAATCGGAATGATTTCTCCTAAATCTCACATATCATGTTTACTAGATAATCACACATTCACTGAAGATGTATATCCAACATTGTTTCCAATGAGCCATCATCAACTTGGAGCACAAGAAATAGTACCAATTTTCGTTGCATCTCTTATACACGCGAGATTCGTTAAGACACAAATCAAACTGTGATATTTGATTGCCTGATCAAAGCGAATGCTGCAAGATATGAATAGTAGCTTAATCCCCATGTAAATTGACATCTTAAGTTTGTATTTCACCTTATCTCGCACAACTAACTCTTTTGGTCGCTTCATGTAGATGCATCCATCAAGAATTCCAATGAAGAAATCCATCCTGGCATACATCGTCCATTTCTCATTACTGAAATGAGCAGCATATTCGAACGAGAATCTAAATAGTTCTATATATAGCTACCAGCATAATCAGCCTAGCGTTTTAAGTTTTCACCTTTCCGTCTACTCTTCTCTTTCTATTGTAGGTCCATTTGCAACCGATGATTTTTATCTCATCTTGCAAATCTACAATGTCCAAAAGGTAGTTATGCTACATGAATGTTATCTTAGATGCTACAGACCAATGTCATGACTCTGCATCCGCATCATTCATTGTCTCTTCATAGTATTAGGAATGAGTTAAAATTTATCCGGGATTCAACTTATCCCAAGCAGCTCAACCTATGAGGTTGTCATATAACTCTCCCACTACGACAAAGATATCTCGTTTCTCGTGTATTCAAAACAACATAAATTTATACTTCTTGTGTTTGTGTTATCTCAAAACTAACAGCTTGAGCGTCTTCCTTAAGCCCCTTTAAAACAACTCTATGTTACAGTATCTTATTCATATGATTCCCTTTTCCAAGAATCAGGTAATGTGCCGACAATAACCTTCAGATCCTTAAGATCATAAATAAGTAGCATTCTTATCCTTCTATATTCAACCAAGAGACATACTTTTAATTTAGCTTCTAACTTATCCGAATGACTTCTCCATGCCTGAAAGTGTCTAGAAAAGATTTTACCCTTTTCTACAATTCCATGGATGGAGTCATGACCAATTTAGAGTGCGCTAAATTCAAAAGTACCAAACAGTCTCTAATGAATATTCTTAAGACGATAACAAAATAGTTGAATAACACTTCACTTCACTGATCCGATCAAATCTATGGAAAATATGTTTCTCAGTGATGTTATTCGACTAATCCTTTTGTATTAAAATTGTCACAACTTTTCTAAAAAGACCTTAGGGAAAAAAACTTTCCTTAAATCTAGCACATAAGACAATCTCTCGATACTAAATTTCTACCACAAAATTCTCCCAATGCAAGAGTACCTACTCTCAGAGCATATTTTGTCATGATGTCTATCTCTAAACTACCAAAGCGTCTAATTGTTCTAGGTCCTCATAAGGAATTCCAAACATGATTAGTTTCTCTCGTATCTACAAATCAGGATTGGTTGAACGAGTAACTAAACATGACATGACGAATAGTGTACAATACATGAGTGAGTTGTTCATCCTTGGCTTAAAATGTTATGTTGTTTCTTCCGGGTGTCTTTTATGATAGCAAATAAAATTCTTGCATTTTGGCTTGTATTAGCATCACGTCTGAGGAATAAAAACAACAACCTTAATTGGATCTATGAATATATTTCTACTTCCTACTACCAGATAGTTTAGAGGTAGAACTAATTTTCATTCACCAATATACTAGTTGTACTCTTGACGAGTCTTTCGCCCACAAATAATTCAATTAGCATTTTTTTTCAATGAATAACTCAACATATCAATGTTTTATTCATTCAAATTTCTTAAAATAATTATATGGGACCTCTTTATCTGAACGACCTAGTTTTCACTATCGATATGTGATCCCTTGATCACATGTTCACTCAAAAGATGTAATATCCTTAGAGCATGACTGGGTGTTGGAGCTTCATCTCATCTATGTGTTCATTAACGCCCTTATTTCCACTTACATTGCAACCCGATCTTGATGCCCAAATATCTTTACATGTTTGCACCATATCGTATGCATGTGACACCGGTTGATGCTGATGTTGCACTACATTTGGCATATGCCAAGATGTAACAAGCGACATCTCACCAACCTTATCTTACCTTTGATAGGCCTGGGTATTTACACCACTCGCCTCATCAATAGGTTCTTAAGTGCAAAACTTGGTCAACACACACTTGTAACCCTTCGCAGTTAAGACAATTTTTAAATAATCTCGTCCAACTATTATAATTCTAGTTAATTTATAATATTCGAGAAACACTTCATGGGTTCAAAACCTAGCATCTTTAATTATCTGACAAACACGATAAATAACAAATATTTATGTCCCTGAGTATTATTAACCTTTGAATCCAACTCAAGTAAAAATTCATCGGCAATTCGATTTCCATTTCAACCGCCTGTGATGATGGGTCACTCGACTTTGAAATAAATCAAACAGACAACGTCACTTAGATTTATTATATGGACATTTACCTGTCCAGTAAAACTAAATAGCCGATTCTTAGGCCCAACAAAATTAGTAACAAGAACTCGATGGGAGGATACTACCAACTTTATTGTAAGTGATTCAACCATTACTTCGTACTGAACCGAATCTCTTAGTTTGAAATAGCAGTTCCGATGGGGAGACTTTCCCCACAAAGTAGATTCAACAACTATCCTTATAAGGAGATTTGCCAAACAATCCGCAACTAGCTATGGTACCGATGGGGCACTCACATCAATTACATTGTTTTAAAATCAGTAATGGAGGCCTCGGGCTTCATAATTTGCCAAAGAAAATCCTTTAACAACTTAATATTTTTTTTGAAATACCTATTTTACTAATCTTGAAAAATGCACTCCTTATTTGACTTGACCAAAATTCACAAAGTAATATCTAGTTTAAATAATCAATGATTTTTTGACCAATTTTGATCTCAAATGAGCGCATAATTGTTCATTAATAAAATTATATTCAAACAAAATTAGATTGATATTGACATGCATACAACCGTTTAATATCCATGTTGTCCGTGATATCTTGATTAGTGACTATTAACAAATAATAAACCAACCAACACAACATAATAAAACATCCACCCACAATAACAAATTAACACATAAACTGTAATTATGGCCATGTCTTCATCGTCTCGATAGTCGCTTCCAATGCTTGAATGCTCCATTATCTTCGTCCGATCTTTTTGGGTCCACCATGTTCCTTCAATTTCTATTACATAGTCATATCCTACTACATGGATCTAGACTACATAAAATTGAAAAATAAGCTACTAATTAATTTACTATTCTCCACAAACCGGAGACTTTACAATTAATTACAATCCAAAATAGTGCCAAAAAAGCACGGCAATAAAACCACAACCACAAACATAAAATAAAATTTTAATATGGCCATAATAACAGTGAATCTGCAAAACAGCGTTAGCACAATGCAGTCCATTCACACAATTACCGTATTTTATCTGGACAACATGACTAGATTAATCTAAGCATAAAATCAACTTTGGCTCTGATACCACTTGAAGGAAAAATTTGAAGAGATTTATCCCGGACCACGTGATTTATGCAGAGAATTAATAATTGGCATTCAAAAATTATTGTGGTAAGTTAGCTTGCGGAATAAAACTTACCACAGTCCATCCGGACTGGGACGATGCGAATCCCGAGACTTTGACCAGCCACTGACGAAGATATGTTATGAATCACACTGGGACATGTGTCATTGCCTTCGTCTCGTCGAGATACACGATTTTCATATATGACTTGTCTTCATCCGACATCTGTAGCTCCAGTTATGCTCCGAAGACCGAATTCAGGTCCTGCTGAAAATCAACTGCGGACCAGAAACTTTGACCGGCGATATCTGGAGTTCTACAACTCCGATCGACACACCGTTTCTCACAGTCTCTTCGTTTTTCCGAGATCGTTATCTAGGTCTAAACACCCAAAAACGGAACCTGGTATGTCCGGAAGCCTTCCGATGTATGATCCGAGCTCCGATTCAAGTTCGATGGTGATTCGAACAAGAAAAGCTCATGAAGGCACAGCTGGGTTTTTCTCTCTTGTGTAGAAAATATGTATTAGCAATAATCTTCACTTAAGAACTATGGTGAACTATTTATAGAGGCATATTACTAACCCTAATATTATGAATACACATAATTGCACACAAGTCCCTTGTAGGAAAACTTTACATAGCAAGTCCCTCCCTACAAACTTTAGTGTAGCTTGCAATTAAGTTCTAATCATATGGTTTATAGTAATACCTATCAACTATAAAATACCAAACATAATCTCACTTTACATTCCACACACTTGAGACTCAAAAACACTTGTGAATCACATGATCATGCTTATGTTGGACTACGTCGGGGACCTCTGGAGAAAATAAATGCATTGGCTCCCAATAATATATTTGAACTTATAATTCAACCCGAATTAAATTCATTATTAATTATAGTTTACTCCACCATAAAACTATAATTGCACTCCGACATTTATTCTCACCATTATGTATGAGCTCCTGTCATTAATATCAGATACCTCCCCACGTTAAGATTACAGATACCCATTAATGCTGATCTACTCTTACTGACAATTTCGATCTCATCAACATCTTATGTATTCCCTGATCTAAACCGCTCAACCCTTATTCGGTATGTCTGGTTACAAATAACCAGCAGGCCAGACTTGACATAACAAAACCTAGTGAGCTCCCAGGAGGGTACATCATTCTCATACGAGACGTGGATTCCATGATTCGTCTAACTTTCACCAAATCATAACAATCATTATCCAATATACCAGGATTTTTGACTCGCATTTGAATCTCACTCAATATATCAAAATTTAAGAGTTTCCACATAAACAATCATAGATTAAGAGTTTGTAATATTACCAATAACAATGAAATATTATATTATCTCACTTCGGTCAGTCCGAGATAATTATATTTTATATGGCGGTCCTGTTCAACATACACAAAGTATGCTAGTGTAACAACTCGAAACTATACCGTTCTCTTGACCAAGATGTGTCACTATAATGTTATACTACAGTCGTTCCGATGATTTGTCCAAAATCATCTAGACTGTGAACCCTTACTTATATTCCATAAATAACTGACGAAGATATGTTATGAATCACACTGGGACATGTGTCATTGCCTTCGTCTCGTCGAGATACACGATTTTCATATATGACTTGTCTTCATTCGACATCTGTAGCTCCAGTTATGCTCCGAAGACCGAATTCAGGTCCTGCTGAAAATCAACTGCGGACCAGAAACTTTGACCGGCGATATCTGGAGTTCTACAACTCCGATCGACACACCGTTTCTCACAGTCTCTTCGTTTTTCCGAGATCGTTATCTAGGTCTAAACACCCAAAAACGGAACCTGGTATGTCCGGAAGCCTTCCGATGTATGATCCGAGCTCCGATTCAAGTTCGATGGTGATTCGAACAAGAAAAGCTCATGAAGGCACAGCTGGGTTTTTCTCCCTTGTGTAGAAAATATGTATTAGCAATAATCTTCACTTAAGAACTATGGTGAACTATTTATAGAGGCATATTACTAACCCTAATATTATGAATACACATAATTGCACACAAGTCCCTTGTAGGAAAACTTTACATAGCAAGTCCCTCCCTACAAACTTTAGTGTAGCTTGCAATTAAGTTCTAATCATATGGTTTATAGTAATACCTATCAACTATAAAATACCAAACATAATCTCACTTTACATTCCACACACTTGAGACTCAAAAACACTTGTGAATCACATGATCATGCTTATGTTGGACTACGTCGGGGACCTCTGGAGAAAATAAATGCATTGGCTCCCAATAATATATTTGAACTTATAATTCAACCCGAATTAAATTCATTATTAATTATAGTTCACTCCACCATAAAACTATAATTGCACTCCGACATTTATTCTCACCATTATGTATGAGCTCCTGTCATTAATATCAGATACCTCCCCACGTTAAGATTACAGATACCCATTAATGCTGATCTACTCTTACTGACAATTTCGATCTCATCAACATCTTATGTATTCCCTGATCTAAACCGCTCAACCCTTATTCGGTATGTCTGGTTACAAATAACCAGCAGGCCAGACTTGACATAACAAAACCTAGTGAGCTCCCAGGAGGGTACATCATTCTCATACGAGACGTGGATTCCATGATTCGTCTAACTTTCACCAAATCATAACAATCATTATCCAATATACCAGGATTTTTGACTCGCATTTGAATCTCACTCAATATATCAAAATTTAAGAGTTTCCACATAAACAATCATAGATTAAGAGTTTGTAATATTACCAATAACAATGAAATATTATATTATCTCACTTCGGTCAGTCCGAGATAATTATATTTTATATGGCGGTCCTGTTCAACATACACAAAGTATGCTAGTGTAACAACTCGAAACTATACCGTTCTCTTGACCAAGATGTGTCACTATAATGTTATACTACAGTCGTTCCGATGATTTGTCCAAAATCATCTAGACTGTGAACCCTTACTTATATTCCATAAATAACTGACGAAGATATGTTATGAATCACACTGGGACATGTGTCATTGCCTTCGTCTCGTCGAGATACACGATTTTCATATATGACTTGTCTTCATCCGACATCTGTAGCTCCAGTTATGCTCCGAAGACCGAATTCAGGTCCTGCTGAAAATCAACTGCGGACCAGAAACTTTGACCGGCGATATCTGGAGTTCTACAACTCCGATCGACACACCGTTTCTCACAGTCTCTTCGTTTTTCCGAGATCGTTATCTAGGTCTAAACACCCAAAAACGGAACCTGGTATGTCCGGAAGCCTTCCGATGTATGATCCGAGCTCCGATTCAAGTTCGATGGTGATTCGAACAAGAAAAGCTCATGAAGGCACAGCTGGGTTTTTCTCTCTTGTGTAGAAAATATGTATTAGCAATAATCTTCACTTAAGAACTATGGTGAACTATTTATAGAGGCATATTACTAACCCTAATATTATGAATACACATAATTGCACACAAGTCCCTTGTAGGAAAACTTTACATAGCAAGTCCCTCCCTACAAACTTTAGTGTAGCTTGCAATTAAGTTCTAATCATATGGTTTATAGTAATACCTATCAACTATAAAATACCAAACATAATCTCACTTTACATTCCACACACTTGAGACTCAAAAACACTTGTGAATCACATGATCATGCTTATGTTGGACTACGTCGGGGACCTCTGGAGAAAATAAATGCATTGGCTCCCAATAATATATTTGAACTTATAATTCAACCCGAATTAAATTCATTATTAATTATAGTTTACTCCACCATAAAACTATAATTGCACTCCGACATTTATTCTCACCATTATGTATGAGCTCCTGTCATTAATATCAGATACCTCCCCACGTTAAGATTACAGATACCCATTAATGCTGATCTACTCTTACTGACAATTTCGATCTCATCAACATCTTATGTATTCCCTGATCTAAACCGCTCAACCCTTATTCGGTATGTCTGGTTACAAATAACCAGCAGGCCAGACTTGACATAACAAAACCTAGTGAGCTCCCAGGAGGGTACATCATTCTCATACGAGACGTGGATTCCATGATTCGTCTAACTTTCACCAAATCATAACAATCATTATCCAATATACCAGGATTTTTGACTCGCATTTGAATCTCACTCAATATATCAAAATTTAAGAGTTTCCACATAAACAATCATAGATTAAGAGTTTGTAATATTACCAATAACAATGAAATATTATATTATCTCACTTCGGTCAGTCCGAGATAATTATATTTTATATGGCGGTCCTGTTCAACATACACAAAGTATGCTAGTGTAACAACTCGAAACTATACCGTTCTCTTGACCAAGATGTGTCACTATAATGTTATACTACAGTCGTTCCGATGATTTGTCCAAAATCATCTAGACTGTGAACCCTTACTTATATTCCATAAATAACTGACAATCAATCTCGCGCATGCCCGAACTCATCTGCATGTCCGATTGTCTTAGGTATGGAACATTGGACTTTATAATGCACTTATATGGCAAATAATAAATAGCATTTGCATACTCACGTGTTTGCTAAATTAAGATGCAAATAGTTATCTATTAAGAATTATTAATTCAACCATAAATATGGCTTTCTGAATACAATTTCATACATATATAACAGGTGTAAACACTTAACATAATTCTACGAAACGCTTCCATGTTCTCTTTCAGTGTGTGTTGATCGGCAGCCCCCCCCCCCCTTGTAATAGTCATAGTACATCTTTGGAAGAGCTCGCCTCGCCAGTTCCTGGAACTCATTCACATTTACGAGATCTGAAACCATTTTCCCCTAAAAACACATCACAATAAGAGAAACGAACTTATTAATGTAATTCTGGGTGACTTAGCAATGAGCAATATATCTACACAAAGATCAGAATAAAAATTTACTGGAATCATCAGAATAAATATTTACTTTCATGGAAAGTGTTTCAAACAATATCTGAACACAGAAACGCTGTTTACTAAGAATCCAAAGTGTGTCTGGAGGCGAATTCCATTATACATGATAAGAAGATATAAAACTGAAAAGTTGATGTTGTCACTAACATCAATGAAATCGAACAAAATCAAATAAATTGCTCTCCATGGGAATATATATGCTTGGAAATATGAAAAAACATAGGTGGTTATGTTTACCTGTAATTTTGATCGAGATGAATATAAATTCTTTATGATCAGAACGAAGATACTGCAAAAATATACTTTTTTACCTGTAAATGTGTTGGCAAGAAGATCAGATAAGGATCTTGAGTAAGGTGAGAAGGTTATACTGAACTTTCTAGCTAAAGGACCACTGACCAAACGTCATACGAGGCCATCAAACAACAAGTTTTTATAAGTAGTGTATGTAAGCATAAATCCTAGCTTTATTGCTATGAAAGCCATCAAACTATATTTTCCCTTATTGGGATGTGCTTGTCATTATCATTAGATACCAACAAACATGTTGTCACATCTTGATTGAAACAGAGGTGGATTACTCAAGAATTAGATAACTTGACGACTGAGATAATGAATGAGTTTGAGTTCTATGTCAATACAGACAGAATGAGGTAGAGGCCTCTGTTTGTATACTCAGGAGATATTTGATAATCTGCCCCTCCACTGAAGTTTTATATAAAATAAAAAAACCATAAACAGTCGAAGCACAACATAATTGACTTAAATTTTGAGCTAAAAGTACCCCAAAAAAAAGTTGTAATTATTATAGTACTAGCTGGGCGGATAAATTTTAACCAGTAGATGACTACTACAACCGAATAAGATAGTTTGGTCATAATCATCCCCCTTATATGCAACAAATAGGATTATTTATTTTCTTCTAAATCAACTAAAGCCTAGAGCTGAGTTTATCAAGCTCTGTCCTGACATGTGCTCTGGTGATGTCCTCCAGAGTAGGGCATCCAGACAATGCCATGGTCAGCTCCAGCTCGTCTTTCAGCATTTCAATGACTCGTCGCACTCCATGCTCTCCCCTTGCCGCTAACCCGTAGATGACAGGCCTTCCGATCTACACAAGTGAATTCCAAAAATCAGAAAAAGGAATGAAGATGGTATTTTTTATGTCGAAGTGCTTTGAGGGGTTACTAGTACCATAACAGCTTTTGCGCCAAGAGCTAACGCCTTGAAAATGTCTGTTCCCCGCCTCACTCCTCCATCCAAAAGAACTGGAACCTTCCCTCCAACAGCACGGACCACCTGCAATAATACACCAGCTCTTAGTACGTAGGGGTTGTTTGGATGGATGGTGTTTTTTAGAACGAGTGGTTGAAGTGAGGAGACAGATTCCAAAAAAAAACAAAAAAAAAACAAAAAAAACAAAAGACTACTAGAACAGTAAAAAAAAAAATCATTCCAAGCATGAAGATATAATGACAATGGCAACAAGTTACCTCTTCAAGAACTGTAACCGAAGCTGGTGAATAATCAAGCTGGCGGCCGCCATGATTGGATACAATAATTCCAGCCACCCCTGCTTCAATTCCCTTGATAGCTGCCATCAACATTAGTAGTAACATAATAATGCTCACACAATTATTTTTTGTACGCCATAAAACACGAATATTCATGTCCATTGTGATATATAAATAGAAGGGGTGTAACAATCATGGACTTACCGTCTTCAGCAGTCAAAACACCTTTGATAAGAATTGGCAAACTTGTGACAGATTTTAACCACTTAATGTCCTGCAAAGTCAGTGATCATTATTTATCCCAGAGAAAAACAAACTCATCGTATAACCTGAAGAAACTTCCTTAGGTAAGTTCAAAACATTAAGTGTTAGAATCAGACTATACATCAAATTCAGAAACATTATCGTTCTCTATAAGAGCAGCAGAGGGGGTAAAAAAATCCGATAATTTGCATATATGTACCTCCCAACAAAGAGATGGATCGAGTGTCCCTGAGGCAAAAGATTCTAACTTCGACCCCTTGTCCTGCAAAGTGAGCGCAATTGATGTTATTATTCTCTCCAACTTTACATCTTCTGAGCTCTATTAAGCACAAGATTACCCTGTCGGCAGACTCTACTTCAGTTGTCAAGAGTCCGTCAAAATTCTTCAACTTGGGTGCAATCATTCTGCATGAAGAATTAACTTTTTAGAAAAAATCATCTCATGTAAGTAAATATCAGATCAGTTCATGAGAAAAGTGAAGTAAATAGCCGAGGAAATAAATGAAACAAGAAAATGAATCTCACTTGTTCTTTATGTCCGCCTCCCTACGACCTAATTTAGGACTGTCAACAGTCAGAATAATAGCCTTGAACCCATGACTCTCCGCCTTTTGTACAAGGTTAGCAGTTATGTCCCTTCTTTTATACACCTAATTATGGACAAGGCCATGGAAATCTTATAAATTCGAAAGAAAAATACTAAGATGAGGGTGAGAATAGAATCACCATTACATATGTTTGGAAAAAGCGAACAGCATTGCAGCTGGAAGCAATCTCCTCCACAGTACAGGTGGACGAAAACGACAATGCCTATACATCGAGAAGAGCTCATCACTCGAATATTGCAGAAGTATGAAAATAAGATCCAAAGTAGAGAAAGAAAAATAATATACCATTATGGTGTTACATGCAGCTGCTGCTTTAGCTGTTGCAACCTCTCCTATTAAGACCCAAAAAAAATGTTATTTTCAGAATTACAGATGAATTTCTCCGTTGAATTCCATTTGTGAACTCTTGAAAAAAACACTTGAAACACCTTCAGGATGAGCCAACTTATGCATTGAAGTTGGGGCGATCATTATCGGTGCTGAAGTTTGGAAACCCAGTATGGTAGTTGACATATTTATTCTGCTCACGTCTACCAGAATCCTTGGCCTTATGCTGAGAATTCGAACAAAACCAAATAAGTACAAAAATGCTGGATGTTTCTTGGTTAATTAATTAGCAGTAAATATACAAATATATAACAGGTGTAGACACTTTACACAATTCTACGAAACGCTTCCATGTTCTCTTTCAGTGTGTATTGGTCCTCAGCTCCTCCGTTGTAAAATTCGTAGTACATCTTTGGAAGAGCTTGCCTCGCCAATTCCTGGAACTCGTTCACGTTCACGATATCTGAAACCATTTTCCCCTAAAAAACACATCACAATAAGAGAACGAACTTATAATTCTTTATTAAATGTAATTTTGGGTGATTTCACAATGAGTATAATATTATAGCTAGGAAAGCATCAGAATAAATATTTACTGGAATCCCCAGAATAAATATTTACTTTCATGGAAAGTGTTCAAACAACATATCTGAACACAGAAAAGAATTACCTAATGACAACAACCATATATGTGAATGAATCACTGTGCCTAATCTCGTAGTTCAAAGAAGATCTGTTTTCAAAGAGTCCAAGTGTTTCTGGTAGGCCAATTCCATTACACATGATAAGAAGATATAAAACTGATAAGTTGATGCTGTCACTAACATCAATGAAATCGAACAAAATCAAATAAATTGCTCTCCACGGGAATATGCTTGGAAATATGAAAAAACATAAGTTACGTTTACCTGAAATGTTGATCGAGATGAATATTATTCTTCTTGAACAGAACGAAGATACTGCAAAAACTTTTTTTTTTTACATGTGCATGCGGTGGCAAGATCAGATAAGGATCTTGAGTAAGGTGAGAAGGTTATACTGAGCTTTCTAGCTAAAGGACCACTAACCAAACGTCACATGATGCCATCAAAGGAAGTTGTTATTAGCTATGAATGTCATCAAATTTTATTTTCCCATATAGGGATGTGCTTGTCATTATCATTAGATACCAACAATCATGTTGTCACATCTTGATTAAAACAGGGGAGAATTACTTGAGAGGTTCAAGAATTAGATAACTTGGTAGGTAACTGAATGTAATACAGAATTCAAAAATAAATGAAGTTTGTGCCCGGGGAAAATAGAGATTAAAAGTATCACGAAACCATGCAGTACGTGATAGCTGAAAAATAATGCAACTTTCAAAAGCTCAACAAGACAGCTAAGACCAGCATCAAATAGGATCTTAAATCATTAGTCCCCTAGAATAAAATTGACGATGCTGTCTTTGTGCTCCTGGACAATGAATTTGGTTACTCTTCCTTGGTTGATCAAGACTTTGCATTTTGCAGTGAGCTCCACATAGGATTGGAGAGTTTCGGTTAAGATAGCTAGAAATCGTTGGACTGGTTCAACGTATTGTCATGGGCTGAAGTAGATACGGATTGAATTTTTTACATTTAGGGCATTGTTCATGGTAATTATCACCCAATTAAAGACCCCTGAGTGAACTCCTTGAACAGATGGGAACCTTTCACCATTTTGTTATATATGCTACTCGAACAACTACATACATACATGCATACTTGTTGAATGTTGCCTTCTGGTCATTTCTAATGGAAACCCTTTTGGGGTTACAGTAGTGTTCCTGCAAATTCTTCTGTAGCAATGAATGTATGCAGGTTTAAATGGATGTCCATTTCCTCAAAGGATTGAGAGAAACATGGTAGATCAAATTAAGCACGCATGTACTTGTGACAATGAATCTTCAACCAGCAGGCGGGATTTGTATTCTGCAGAAGCGTATTATTATTATTATTATTGAAACTCGAAAGCATACAAAAGAACCAAGACAGTTAGAAGTGGTAAAAACTAAAAAGCCTTGGTTTAGAAAAAGACAGACTTTGTCATAAAACTACTAGATTGTGTGAAGTGGTAAATTAAATAGGCTTAATTACTTAATGCATATCCCCAGTATAGTGAAACTAACACACTGCAACCCCAGTATGGAGAGGCGGCTGTGCTTCTTCTTCCTTACCTTTTCCTTCTAAACCTGGACGAGAGAGAAACAGGGCCGAAAATGGTGGCGGCTCCAGTGGTTTTCCGCCGGCTGCTGCTGCTGTTAGGTTCCTTGTGCAGAACCGAAGGAAAGAGAGAGAGAGAGATGAAGGAGGGATACGAGTGATGCTCGTGAGAGATTGCAGTGGAGGTAATTCAGGATTGGGGGATTACATCATGGAACAAAACTGCTTCTCCTCATCGTCTTACAACTTTATCTTTTTTTTTTTTGAAATGGCTATGACAACCCATGGTGGGTTGTGGAATCACCATCCACCGATTCAATCTTTTAAGATTGAAATGGCAATGACAAACCCATGGCTATGACAACTTTATCTTTTAAGATTTCTTTTTCATTTTTTATTGGTAGTGTAAATGTACTATTTATGTAGTGACAAATATACCCTCACTTAGTAGATGGTGTTTGAAAAAATTAAGGGTTAATTGCACTTTACCAGTTAGAAGTTTGTGCGAAAAACCCCCCTGTAGTCTCAGATGTTGCAATATACTCCCTTGTGGTTTGGTTTTTGTGCGTTTCCGTTAAATCTAACGGAAACCGTCTAAAACGACTTTTGAAGTGTCCGTCTTACCCTTTTCTTCCAAAATAATTCCCCCAAAATATCAATTCTCAAATGAAAAAAAAAACATAAAGATGAAGTACGAAAAAAGTAATAAAAATAGAAAAAGAAAAAACATGAAGATGAAGATGATGAACGAAGAACAGGAGGAAGATCAAATTTCATCTTCCCGAGTGAGTCACAGAAGTGTTAGTCATCTAGCCATCTAGGTTTAACCAAACAACAACAAAAAACATATCTTTTTCTCTCCTCCATCATCAGATTAACAATTCCTAAGTTTGGGTTGTGTTCTTGAATTTTTTTTGAGACAAGTGTTCTTGATTTAGTAACAGTAGCTCCAATACAAAGGTCTTAATTTTCCGGAAAAAACGTACAGGAAGAGGAAGGAAGAACACAGCCGCCCCTACCCGGCTTTTGCTGCTCACCATGGCTCCTGAAATGGCCATCGACCCAGATGTGAAAGAGAGAGAAGAAGAACCCAGATCTGAACTGGTCATCCGCCGCCGGCGCTGCATACGCTACCGTCGCCGCCTCCACCGCGTCGGCACCACCGGATATGGGTACAACCCAGATCTGCGTTCGTGAGGCAGAGAGAAGGCAAAGAAAAGAAGAAGAAGAAGAAGAAGAAGAAGAAGAAGAAGAAGAAGAAGAAGAAGAAGAAGAAGAAGAAGAAGAAGAAGAAGAAGAAGAAGAAGAAGAAGAAGAAGAAGAAGAAGAAGAAGAAGAAGAAGAAGAAGAAGAAGAAGAAGAAGAAGAAGAAGAAGAAGAAGAAGAAGAAGAAGAAGAAGAAGAAGAAGAAGAAGAAGAAGAAGAAGAAGAAGAAGAAGAAGAAGAAGAAGAAGAAGAAGAAGAAGAAGAAGAAGAAGAAGAAGAAGAAGAAGAAGAAGAAGAAGAAGAGGAGTGCAACCACCGCCACCGTTGCTGCCTCCGGCACCTCCGCTACCGCCAGTAGTGGATTCAAATATTCAACCCATATTTATTCGGATGGAGAGAAGGAAGAGAGAAAAAAGAGAAATGAAAGCTAGAGAGAGAGAGTGTGAGAAGAGTAAAATAGATGACAGAGTATATATGAAAGGGTATTTAAGTCTTTCCATCACATCTAACGGAGAATTACCCCCTGGCGCACAAAACTGAAACCCTGAGGAGGCTTTTTGCATCATTTTGAACCACAAGGAGGTGTTTTGCACAAGTACTTAACCACAGGGGGGTAGAATGCAATTAACCCAAAAATTAATTTACCAATATGATATATTGCAAATGGGAGATGCAATAAACTTATTGTAGAAGTGGAGGTTGCAATGTGTTAGTGTGGGTATATTGGGGGTATCCATTATGTAATACCCCTATATTTATAGGGTATTTTGTTGGAATAGATGCCCTAGAGGCAATCTAGTTTAGTATGAATTTGTATATGGCTAGAAAATTCATTTATTATTTATTGGATATTTAATATAAGGAAGTCCTTAGATTTACAATCGTGTTGTTTATCTTAAATATCCCTAGTCAAGTATAATGATTAATGGGACAATCATCTATAGACTAGTATGGGGTTGGATTGATATGGAGATATCACGATCCAACACATAGGTGTGCATTACGGAATGTTGCACTGGATTGACCCATCACCGAGAAGGCTACATACATGTTATGTTGAGTCACAAGTGCTTCTCGGGTGCAATGGTATTGTCATCATTAGACTTGAAGTCACTAGATATTCTAGTTGTGGATCATTGTGATCTTGGTAGCGTTAAACGCTACACCGTAACTGGGTAGTTATAAAGGCGTGTACTGGATACAATGAGAAGCAAGCTTAGAGATCGTAGTGGACATAGAGAGGATTTGCCCCTCCCACATAACGGGAGCAAGTATCCTAGGCCACTCGAAGGATAGTGCTTATAGAAGTCTGGCCAGACTCAAATAAATCAATATGGGATATTGATGTTATTTGCACGAATAAGGCTATCCCATAGATCGAGAAACTATGGATTGGATATACGAGTGTGACTTGTATGTCTCGTGTCCAATCCGGATATGGAGGCAAAAGGATGAGACAATTACTTGTACAAGGTTGTCTAGATGACTATTCTATTAGTTGGCTAGAATGGATGTTTTGCTAGAAACCGCTCCATGTTAGCAAATAGTTGCTACCAACTAGATAGAACCTATGGGGTCACACGCTATATAGAGTTGTACTAGATTTGGGAATTAATTAATTGGATTAATTAATTAGAAGGATCACTTTGCAAACCCTTGCAAACTTAGTAGGGACTAATTTGCAAGGAAGGGACTAAATTGAATTCTAGTAGGACTAGAATAAGTCATTTAGGTAGTTAACAAGGAGTTGTTGGACTATATAAAGGACCCTCCTTCCTTCCTTCCACATAACTTATGCTCATTATTGATCATAACAAGAGTGGGAGAGAACAAAGGAGAGAGAGAGCAAGCAACAAGGGCCGAACCCGACCCTTGCCGCCCCCCCCCCCCCCCCCCCCGCTCACCCCGTCGGCCAAAAGAGGGTCGAGCCCTCTTTTTGTCTCGTTTTGCGTGATTCCTTCACCCTCCTCTTATTCCGGGCTAGCACCAAGGAGTTTGGTAGTTCTAGGAGCAACTCTAGGCGTGGATCAACTATAGAGAACGTGACACTATTCGCGTTTGAAGTCATCAAGGAGAACCCAAAGGTGTGTTTATGATTTCTTACCTTTACTATCGTTATGCATCTAGACTTGTGATCCTTGGAGGGTTTTGCATGGTTATTTGTTTGATTATGCTTCCGTTTGCGCGATCCATGAATCAAAACCCTACAGTGGTATCAGAGCCACAGGTCATAGAGCATAAACGTAGTTTCTGTGTTACATTCTTGTTGTTTTACACCTTAATTTGTTGTTTATCGCGTAAAACAAGACAAATCAAGCATGGGATGCAATTTGTCAATAATTAGATCACAACAAGACCCAATTTTGCATTGGATGCATGAATTGGTGAGTTTGAGAAATTTTAGGATCTTAGATCTAGGGTTTGGGCATCCTTGGGGAAGAAGGAGTTCTCCCAAAACAAGGAAACAACCAAACTTGGGCTCCAAGCAAGGGAGTTGTTTTGGAAACAACTCCCAAGAGGAGGTTCGGCCCCCTAGGGGACCGCCCCCTTGCTTGCCGCCCAAGATTGGCCGCCCTAAGGGGCCGGGCGGCCCTAACCCGCGGGCCTAGCTTGCGGGTTTTGGGCCGGGCCGGCCCTAGGGCCTTGTGGTTCACTTTATTGGGCCCGGGCAATTGGATTGTTGGGCCCATGGACCGTTTTAACCCTAGAAATCCTAAAATCAATTAAAATTGACCAAGCGCGTTAAAATTGGATTTTAACTGTTTATGTGCAAATCGCATGGTGATTGGATATGGCCTTAGGATGTGGTTTGATGTGGATGTTTAATTTTGTGGTTTGGTTTTACGGCCTGCGAGCTGATCAATTAATTGTAATAATTAATTAGGGTTTTATGGCCTGCGTGCCATTTTTTTCTCAACTTGTGAGATTTATTTTATTTAGTATAGATATTAGTTAGTGCTAGATAAAGTAGATTGTTAGCCAAGATTGGAGAAAAAGAAGCCCAAAGCCAAAGGAGCCACAAAAGATGGAGCATGGAGCATGGAGCATACCACATGACTATGAAGGATGGACCAAAAGACCAAGACGCATGGAGATGGGTTTGCTTAGGGTTCATAGATAATTCCATTGGCTTGGAATTATCTTAGTCTAGAAAAGGCCATATCCACATCACGTTTAATTTATGTTTTGTGGTTGTTTATTTATTGTCTTATTATTTGTGTGGTTGGTGTATGGATGATGCATGGAATTAGGATAATAAGATAATTAGACAACCCGGATCTATTATTTGGAGTTGTGCCCAAACTCAAATAGATAGATTGGTTGATATTGATCAACAAAAACAATTAAAATTGAATTGAAAATCCCTCAAATTTTAAATATTGTGTTCTTGCCTTCTCGTTATTTAAACACTCATTATCATCATTATTTATCAAGTTCGTGCGTGCCAAAGCATGGCGACTTGGTTCATAATGATGGAATACGATGGCACGTAACAATGTGCAATTGTTTAGATAAGAGGTTGAACACAACTAGGCTATTAATTTGATTAAGAAACCTAGAGGCAATCAATTGGGATTATCCATATGGATGGATAAATAAGGAGTTATTTGCCCGGTTGAACCAAGAGTTGCATATGGGATGCAATTGGAAGAGTTATTTGCCCGGTTGAACCAAGAGTTGCATATGGGATGCAATTGGAATTGTTCCTACCTAAAAGTAGTCGAATTATGGGTGACTTGCCAAAGCAAGCTCATAAGGAGATGAAAAGATGGATCTTGGCCCACTAGAAAATATAAGGATATTTTCCGCATTAATATCTTGAGGGTTATTAATCCGTAGAAAAATAGTGGGAGCTATATTTAATAAACTAGCCATTATTAAATATAGTCAAAAATTCACAAATACTAAAACTTGCGTATTTTCCTTTTGTAGAATTCCAAATGGCAAACAACTCATCGAGTTCACAACATTCCCTACGATCTGTCCTTTAAAAGGACAAGCTCTCTGGAACCAACTTTCTTGATTGGTACAGAAACTTGAGAATTGTTCTCAAGCAAGAGAAGAAACTGTACGCAATAGAGGAGCATGTTCCAGAAGGTCCAGAGAACCAGACACCTGTTGCCTTAAAGGCGTATCAAAAGCGTGTTGATGACGCTAATGATGCGGCCTGCCTAATGCTTTGCACCATGACCTCTGAGCTTCAGAAGCAACATGAGAACATGAATGCTGTCGATATGATCGAACATCTAAAGCAGCTCTTCCAAGAGCAGGCGAGGGTAGAGAGGTATGAGGTCTCAAAGGCACTGTTCAAATGTCATCTGGCAGAAGGGAACCCGGTGGGACCCCATCCGAATGATCGGGTACTTGGAGAATCTCGCCCGGCTTGGGTTCCCGGTCGGCCAAGAGTTGGCAACCGATCTCGTGTTGCAATCGTTGCCCGAGAGTTATGGACAGTTCATTATGAACTATAACATGAACGAGATCGTTAAACCACTGCCAGATTTGCTCAACATGTTGAGGACGGCTGAACAGAGCATCAACAAGGGTAAGGGCAAGGCCATTATGATGGTGCATAAAGGAAAGGGCAAAAAGTTTGCCTCTTCCTCCAAGGGTAAAGGCAAGTCAGTTGCCAAGTCCAAGGAACAAGCCCTTAAGCCTGTTGGTGGCATTGCCAAGGTCGTGACTAAGGGTGAGTGTCACTACTGCAGTCAGCGTGGACACTGGAGGAGGAACTGCCCAAAATATCTGGAGGACAAGAGGCTTGGAATAGTGATTCCACCACCACCAGGTATTTTTGTTGTAGATGTCAATTTAACTGTCTCTAAATCATGGGTATTAGATACTGGATGTGGATCTCATATTTGTCGAAATATGCAGGATCTAAAGAGAAGTAAGAGATTGGCTAAAGGGGAGGTAGATCTGCGCGTTGGGAATGGAGCAAAGGTTGCTGCGTTGGCCATAGGCGTGTGCGAGCTATCTCTGCCTTCAGGATTAGTTTTAGAATTAAATAATTGCTATTTTGTGCCTGCTATGAGCAGAAACATTATTTCTATTTCTTGTTTGGACAAGGAAGGTTTTATTATTTCAATAAAGAACAATTGTTGTTCCTTTTAATAATATTCACTATTTTAGTGCGCAATTATTTAATGGACTTTATGTCCTTGATCTAAGCAATCCTGTCTACAACATTAATACCAAGCGGATTAAAATAAATGATTTAAATCCTGCTTATTTATGGCATTGTCGTTTAGGTCACATAAATGAGAAACGTGTATCTAGACTCCATAAGGATTGATTACTAGACTCATTTGATTTTGAATCATATGAGACATGTGAGGCTTGTTTATTGGGAAAAATGACAAAGTCCCCTTTCAATAAGAAAGGTGAGAGGACTAGTGAGCAATTGGCACTCATACATACCGATGTGTGTGGGTCATTTGCCACGCCTGCCAGGGGTGGTTATGTCTACTTCATTACATTTACTGATGATTACAGTAGATATGGATTTGTGTACCTTATGAGGGCAAAATCCGAATCCTTTGAAGTGTTCAAAGAATTCAAGAATGAAGTAGAGAAGCAACTTGGCAAAAGTATCAAGGCTCTACGATCGGATCGTGGAGGAGAATACTTGAGCCAAGAGTTTGACGACTATCTTAGAGAGTGTGGGATCGTGTCCCAACTCACCCCACCCGGAACGCCACAATGGAATGGCGTGTCCCAGAGGAGGAATCGAACCCTATTGGATATGGTTCGGTCTATGATGTGTCAAACCGATCTTCCATCATCATTTTGGGGCTACGCTCTATTAAGTGCAGCTTTCACCATTAACCGTGTTCCATCTAAGTCAGTCATGAAGACACCATATGAGATGTGGAGTGGGAGGCGTCCCACACTATCGTTCATGAGGATTTGGGGCTGCGATGTCTATGTAAAACGTTTACAATCAGACAAGCTAGGGCATAAATCGGATAAGTGTAAATTTGTGGGGTACCCTAAGGAAACTAAGGGATACTACTTCTACAATCCAACCGAGAACAAAGTGTTTGTTGCTCGGACCGGCGTGTTTCTAGAAAGAGAGTTTGTCTCTAAAGAAGCAAGTGGGAGGAATGTAGAACTTGAAGAAGTTCAAGAACCACAAATCACTGAACCGATTATGGAACATGAACAGGAATCACAAGCTGTTGTGGAGCCACCTGTTCAGGTAACACAAGAGCTTCGTAGATCTAGTAGAGTGCGCCAGGAACCCGAGAGGTACGGACTTCTCGTAACTGATTCCGGTGACACGATGCTCATAGATGATGATCCTACTACCTATGCGGAGGCCATGAGTGGCCCAGACTCACAGAAGTGGCTTGAGGCCATGAGATCCGAGATGGAATCCATGTATACCAACAAAGTATGGACTTTGGTGGAACCACCCGATGGGGCGCGACCCATAGGGTGCAAGTGGGTCTTCAAGAAGAAGATCGACATGGATGGTAATGTGATTACCTATAAGGGCCGATTGGTGGCTAAAGGATTCAGACAGATTCATGGTATTGACTATGATGAAACCTTTTCACCAGTCGCTATGACCAAATCCATCCGAATCCTACTTGCAATTGCAGCATACTACGACTATGAGATTTGGCAGATGGATGTCAAAACAGCATTCCTTTATGGGAATCTCCTCGAGGACGTGTATATGATACAGCCGGAGGGTTTTGAGGATCCAAAGCAAGCCAACAAAGTCTGTAAGCTTCAACGATCCATCTACGGATTGAAGCAAGCTTCTAGGAGTTGGAATCGACGTTTTGATGAAGTGGTCAAAGAGTTTGGCTTCATCAGAAACGAAGATGAGTCTTGTGTCTACAAGAAGGTTAGTGTGAGCACTGTAGCTTTTCTGGTCTTGTATGTGGATGACATACTACTCATTGGAAACGACATTCCCATGCTGCAATCTGTGAAAGATTGGCTAGGAAAGTGTTTCTCAATGAAGGACTTAGGGGAAGCAGCCTATATACTCGGTATAAAGATCTATAGAGATAGATCTAGAAGGTTGCTAGGCCTAAGTCAAAGTACATATATTGACAAGGTGTTGAAACGGTTCAACATGCAAGATTCCAAGAAGGGATTCTTGCCCATGTCACATGGAATCACTCTTTCGAAGAGTGGTTGTCCTTCCAATGACATTGAGAAGGAACGCATGAGTAGGATTCCCTATGCCTCGGCCATAGGATCTATCATGTACGCCATGTTATGTACTAGACCAGATGTGTCATATGCCTTGAGTATGACAAGCAGATACCAATCCAATCCGGGTGAGAGTCACTGGATTGCTGTCAAGAACATCCTAAAGTACTTGAGAAGAACTAAGGATGCTTTCTTGATGTTTGGCGGTGAGGAAGAGTTGCGTGTAAGGGGTTACACTGATGCAAGCTTCCAAACCGATAGAGATGACTTTAGATCACAGTCGGGATATGTGTTTTGCCTGAATGGAGCAGCGGTGAGCTGGAAGAGTTCCAAGCAAGAGACGGTAGCTGATTCTACAACAGAGGCTGAGTACATTGCTGCAAATGGCGCAGCAAAGGAGGCTGTTTGGATCAGAAAGTTTGTTTCTGAACTTGGTGTGGTCCCTAGCATTGCGGATCCAGTAGAGTTGTTATGTGACAACACTGGGGCGATCGCGCAATCAAAGGAACCCAGATCGCACCAGAAGTCCAAGCACGTGCTCAGGAAGTTTCATCTGATTCGAGATATTATCGATAGAGGAGACGTTCGAATATGCAAGATTCCTACAGATGATAATCTGTCAGACCCGCTTACGAAGCCTCTCACGCAGTGGAAGCATGAAGGGCACACTAGGAGTATGGGCATACAAGATGCGCCAGATTGGCTCTAGTGCAAGTGGGAGACTGTTGGAATAGATGCCCTAGAGGCAATCTAGTTTAGTATGAATTTGTATATGGCTAGAAAATTCATTTATTATTTATTGGATATTTAATATAATGAAGTCCTTAGATTTACAATCGTGTTGTTTATCTTAAATATCCATAGTCAAGTATAATGATTAATGGGACAATCATCTATAGACTAGTATGGGGTTGGATTGATATGGAGATATCACGATCCAACACATAGGTGTGCATTACGGAATGTTGCACTGGATTGACCCATCACCGAGAAGGCTACATACATGTTATGTTGAGTCACAAGTGCTTCTCGGGTGCAATGGTATTGTCATCCTTAGACTTGAAGTCACTAGATATTCTAGTTGTGGATCATTGTGATCTTGGTAGGGTTAAACGCTACACCGTAACTGGGTAGTTATAAAGGCGTGTACTAGATACAATGAGAAGCAAGCTTAGAGATCGTAGTGGACGTAGAGAGGATTTGCCCCTCCCACATAACGGGAGCAAGTATCCTAGGCCACTCGAAGGATAGTGCTTATAGAATGTCTGGCCAGACTCAAATAAATCAATATGGGATATTGATGTTATTTGCACGAATAAGGCTATCCCATAGATCGAGAAACTATGGATTGGATATACGAGTGTGACTTGTATGTCTCGTGTCCAATCCGGATATGGAGGCAAAAGGATGAGACAATTACTTGTACAAGGTTGTCTAGATGACTATTCTATTAGTTGGCTAGAATGGATGTTTTGCTAGAAACCGCTCCATGTTAGCAAATAGTTGCTACCAACTAGATAGAACCTATGGGGTCACACGCTATATAGAGTTGTACTAGATTTGGGAATTAATTAATTGGATTAATTAATTAGAAGGATCACTTTGCAAACCCTTGCAAACTTAGTAGGGACTAATTTGCAAGGAAGGGACTAAATTGAATTCTAGTAGGACTAGAATAAGTCCTTTAGGTAGTTAACAAGGAGTTGTTGGACTATATAAAGGACCCTCCTTCCTTCCTTCCTCATAACTTATGCTCATTAGTGATCATAACAAGAGTGGGAGAGAACAAAGGAGAGAGAGAGCAAGCAACAAGGGCCGAACCCGACCCTTGCCGCCGCCCCCTCACCCCGTCGGCCAAAAGAGGGCCGAGCCCTCTTTTTGTCTCGTTTTGCGTGATTCCTTCACCCTCCTCTTATTCTGGGCTAGCACCAAGGAGTTTGGGAGTTCTAGGAGCAACTCTAGGCGTGGATCAACTATAGAGAACGTGACACTATTCGCGTTTGAAGTCATCAAGGAGAACCCAAAGTTGTGTTTATGATTTCTTACCTTTACTATCGTTATGCATCTAGACTTGTGATCCTTGGAGGGTTTTGCATGGTTATTTGTTTGATTATGCTTCCGTTTGCGCGATCCATGAATCAAAACCCTACATATTTGTTTTTGAATTTTCTAAGGATGTGTGGGTTAGTGTTAACTTCTCCTAAACTAGGGGGTGTGCATTTGTATTGTCATAAATTGAGGTGTGGGGTTAAAGTGTCATTTCTCAAACTAGTGTGTACACTCTTTCTCTCTCTCTCTCTCTCTCTAACGAATCGGGAAAACAACCCCCGATTCTTCCTCAGTTTCTTCACCTACAATCACCACTTCTTCACCCACGACCTCCCTCAACTTCCACCCCAATCAACATATATCATCCCCAACCCTCTTCTTCCTCGTCACTTTCAACTCCATCGCACCCTCTGTTTTCTAAAGCTAAGAAACCCACTGCTCTGTTTTATTTTGCCGAAGAACACATCACCGCCAATCACCGCCACCACTGTTCCCCGCTCTAGTTCCGGCGAAAACCCACCATAACCAGGCCGCCTCCTCCCCTTCTCCATCACCGGCGAACCAGCGGGAGTAGCAGAGCCATCTCCGGCTCTGTTTTTGCTCGGACCCGGTTCCGACCCGAGAAAGGCCGACGCCAAATCCGGACTCTCTCAACCGGACTCTCTCAACCTCGATTTCATCCCCCTCGCATTGGCGACCACCGCTAGTAGCAGCAGCAGCAGCGACATCACCATCGTCGCCGCCCTTGCTCGTCTTCATCCCCTCGCATCGGTAACCCATCGTCTCTTTGTTTCGATTTCAATTCTTGCATAAATCAACCTGTTTAGCTTTTGATTTGAATGCTGAGACATTGAACCTGTTCCCGTGGGTAGTGATTCAGGGTGAAAACGTTTTATTTTGGAGAAGAAGCATAGTTGAAAGGTTTATGTGGATTGGGGGTTGTTTTGTACTTTGGTGAATCTATTGGGGCTGGTTTGTATGATTTCAGAAACATTGGGGGAGGCTTCCGATGTTAACTAAATTATGTTTTCTTTATTTCTCTATTTAGTCTATAGCTAGTGTTTTGTTTATTACATACCAATTACAATTGATAAGTTTCTTTAATATAAAGACAAATATAAATATTAGTTCATAGTATAATTTTTATAAGAAGAGTTTATTAATAAAATAAAAGTGTTACTTCTTATGCTATTAGATAGTTTTATATCATGTGGTTATTCAAGATTTCCTTGTGTAAATAAGTATTTACTCTTTTAATAAGTAAAATTTACCTTTCTTTAAGACTAATATAATTTCTGAATATTATACTCTTTTTCTAAATAACTATTCGTAAATAACTTTTTGTAAGAATATTATTAAATAGTTTTAATCTTACTTTTAATTGTTTTAGTCTTATTATTTTTCTTTATTATCATAACTCTGTAACTTAATATTTATTTCTAATACTGTCTTTGGGGATAAAATTTAATTGAGAACTTGTTGGAGGAAATATTCTTTGCATTTGCATATAGGGCACGATTGCATTTGTTGTATGAGATCGGTCGTGTATTAATGTTAGGATTATTTGACTATTGTAGATTCCGAGTTCGTAGACGATCAATTCGTTGAGGATCCATACTATTAGTTCTGCTTGCTTGTGTGTGTCGAGCTTCCTTCGATCCAAGTAAGTTCATATGTACAGTTTTTACTCCCATGTGATTACTTGTGAAAATGTCTTTGTACATGTTTTATATATATCCTGTGATGAACTTGTTCAAACCCCTGATTTGGAAAGTATTTGTGAAAACTACTGGTTTGGAAATAACTGGTTTGAGTTGTAAACATGGAAGATTAATTCACTCTAATAGAAATAGGGCGATGTACAAAGGATGCGTGTGAAGGATCAGGCCGGAGGCGCCAGGACGCGAACCTCCATTTGATTATGTTACGGCTCAGGCCGGAGGCGCCAGGACGCGAACCTCCATTTGATTATGTTACGGCTCAGGCCGGAGGCGCCAGGACGCGAACCTCCATTTCATTATGTTACGGCTCAGGCCGGAGGCGCTAGGACGCGAACCTCCATTTATTTGTGAAAGCTATAGAGTACTACCTATGCTAGTGTGGGTCACAACAGTATTGGGGTGTCGACACTTAAGGTCTTTTAGCTATGTGTTTGAGCGGGGTTGCGAAGGGTAGCCCTTAACGCTCGGGGTGAAATGGGATTTGTGATATCCCAAGACGTACCTCTATTGTTGATGTTTTATATTGCATCGTGACCTCTCTGTATACATCGTTCCTGCGGGGCCTAATGTGCTTCAGCTGAATTAATATCCCGTTAAATGGTTCGGTTATCTGTTACAGTTCTAATTCTATTTCTAAAGCTTGCTTTTAAACTTATATTAGTTAGAGCCCAATCATCTGTTTTCACGTGCTGTAGTATGCTCTTCCTCAGTTTTTACTGACTTGAAATTTTCCTGCGGTCGGCTTTGTCTATTGTAAAACCCGCAGGTTGGCATTGAGGTGGGGGAAACGCGCACACATGGTGAAGCTTAGGAATTTAGCTGCAAATAAAGTTTCTTTAAGTTTTATCACTTAGACATTTCAGACGATGTTATTTCAATGTTATTTCTTTTTTTCGAAACGTGTTGGAGGGTTTTCTCCTTTTATTTATAAATAATGTACTTGGATTTTGGTTGAGTTGTACTAGCTGTGATTCGTGGTCCTTCGAGCTGTTTCAGTTGGTATCAGAGCCGACGGTTCTAAGCTAGTGCGATTCTCCATTTTCCTTAATAAAGAGAAATCAAATATTAATAACATTTTCGAAAGAAATTTAAAATTTACGTAGGACAACTAAAAATGATAATAAAATTAAACAAGCCGGGGTTGTGGGATAGCTTAGCAATAATCTTAATTTTCGTCTATGAATATTTTAAAATTGTTGTTGATTGGAGAAGATGATTGCCATATGTTATATGCTTATTGTATCATGCCTCATCGTGTGGACATTATTGTGATATTGTTGAATGTGTGCGATAAATGCTATTTGGGTTATTTAGATGATTTAAATTTAACTTTCGTTGACTTATTGAGAGATGTGTGGGTTAGGAACCTTTCTGAGACTGTTCTCTTTTCCTTTTCAGCGATGGAACCAGCAAACCAACAAGCCCAAGACAGACAAGTTCCATCAGTGGACCCGATTGAATTTTGGAATATGCAACAGGCAACCCTAGCTCTCACCAAAATCCTCCATAACACCCACGATGTAGGGGGAAATATAATGAGTAAAGTAGCTGAACTGCGCCCGGACTTCTTATTTGGGACGGACAACCCCACTAGCCTAGAGAATTGGATTAGATACTTTGAGAAAGTGTTAAGGTCTAGTTGCTGCCCCGAGAATCAACGTGTCGAGGTGGAGATTTACTACTTCAAGGATGAAGCGGATGATTGGTGGTCAGCTAAGGGGGACGAATTACGTGCCCAGGAGGGATTTAATTGGGAGCTGCTAAAAGCAGCACTGAGGGAAAGTTTCTATCCCGACTATGTCAAGGATAGAAAGTTCAAGGAGTTCATGAACCTGAAACAAGGAAGTGATAGCCTCTATGCGTATCACAAGAAGTACATGGAGTTGATGAAATTTGGAAGGTAACTCGTTCCGACTGAGGCGAAGAAGATCAAGAGATTTCTGGGCGGTTTGAACTTCCTGCTTCGAATGGCTTTGGCAGCAGCCCGGTTTAACACCCTCATGGACGCCTATGGAGCAGCCCAAGACGTCCAAACCATGATCGACGAGAACCTCGAGGAAAGCAGGAAGAGGAAACCCGAAGCACCAGTGGCAACAAGTTATCAGAATCGTGGTACGGGAAACAATAGCGGAGATAAGAGGATTCGTCCCAACCCAACCCCCACCAACGAGTTTGGCAATCAAAACCAAGGAGGATCAGGCTTGGCACAGAACTACAACTGCAAAAACTGTGGCAACCACCACACGGGGCTAGACTATCATGGGAACAAGGTAACATGCTACAACTGTGGCAAGTTCGGGCCACCGGAAGTTTGAGTGTAAGTCAAGACCTCAAGGTAACAACAATGGAGGTAATGATTATGGAGGGAATCGGCAAGGTGGAGGTTATCGAAACGACAACAATGGAGGTTACAACCAGGGAAGGAACAACAACAGCAACAACAGTGGAGGAGGCTACAACATGGGCAACGATTGGCAAGGAGGGAATGGTTACAATAACCGACCCCAGGGAAGCAATGTTGGATCCGCATCTGCAGCAGCAACTACCGCACCAGCAGCTACAACCAATAGCAAGGCAGGAACTATCAATGTCATGAACCAGACTCAAGCGGAGCATGCCAATGCAGCAACTGGTACATCTCTAACCATCCCAATCCAGTGTTATTTTACCTGATTCATGAGCATTGTTCCTCTTTGTCTCGTCACCTTCTGTTAATGGCCTAGGATTACTTACTCATATCTCGCCTATCTGTCTCGATCTCGAATTTCATTGTCTTGTGACACCATGTACCCTGGACTAGCTAACCTAGATAAAATACCACCATAATACCTGGTTTAGTGACTTAGGAAAACCAATATCGAGTGTAACTTGAGTGACGGGGACGTCACTCTCTTTTAAGGGGAAGGTGATGAAACACCCCATTTGTTGTTTGTTTGGTTGGTATGATCTTTGCGTTTTCTAGTGCAATAGAAATTTGCATCATTGCATCGTGCATATAGGTATAATGATCTCTCTGGGGAGTTATTGTTTTACGCTTCGAAGACGAAGCGTTGTTTTAAGGGGAAGGTGATGTAATACCCCTATATTTTATAATGTATTTGTTCGTGAATTTTCCAAGGTTGTGTGGGTTAGTGTTAACTTCTCCTAAACTAGGGGTTGTGCATTTCAATTGTCATAAATTGAGGTGTGGGGTTAAAGTGTCATTTCTCAAACTAGTGTGTACTCTCTCTCTCTCTCTCTCTCTCTCTCTCTCTCTCTCTCTCTCTCTCTCTCTCTCTCTCTCTCTCTCTCTCTCTATCTAACGAATCGGGAAAACAACCCCCGATTCTTCCTCAGTTTCTTCACCAACAATCACCACTTCTTCACCCACGACCTCCCTCAACTTCCACCCCAATCAACATATATCATCCCCAACCCTCTTCTTCCTCGTCACTTTCAACTCCATCGCACCCACTGTTTTCTAAAGCTAAGAAACCCACTGCTCTGTTTTGTTTTGCCAAAGAACACATCACCGCCAATCACCGCCACCACTGTTCCCCGCTCTAGTTCCGGCGAAAACCCACCATATCCAGGCCGCCTCCTCCCCTTCTCCATCACCGGCGAACCAGCGGGAGTAGCAGAGCCATCTCCGGCTCTGGTTTTGCTCGGACCCGGTTCCGACCAGAGAAAGGCCGACGCCAAATTCGGCGAACCCGTCGCCCCCTATGCCTCGCCGAACTCTCTCAACCTAGATTTCATCCCCCTCGCACCGGCGACCACCGCTAGTAGCAGCAGCAGCAGCGACATCACCATCGTCGCCGCCCTTGCTCGTCTTCATCCCCTCGCATCGGTAACCCATCGTCTCTTTGTTTCGATTTCAATTCTTGCATAAATCAACCTGTTTAGCTTTTGATTTGAATGCTGAGACCTTGAACCTGTTCCCGTGGGTAGTGATTCAGGGTGAAAACGTTTTATTTTGGAGAAGAAGCATAGTTGAAAGGTTTATGTGGATTGGGGGTTGTTTTGTACTTTGGTGAATCTATTGGGGCTGGTTTGTATGATTTCAGAAACATTGGGGGAGGCTTCCGATGTTAACTAAATTTTGTTTTCTTTATTTCTCTATTTAGTCTATAGCTAGTGTTTTGTTTATTACATACCAATTATAATTGATAAGTTTCTTTAATATAAAGACAAATATAAATATAAGTTTATAGTATAATTTTTATAAGAAGAGTTTATTAATAAAATAAAAGTGTTACTTCTTAAGCTATTAGATAGTTTTATATCATGTGGTTATTCAAGATTTCCTTGTGTAAATAAGTATTTACTCTTTTAATAAGTAAAATTTACCTTTCTTTAAGACTAATATAATTTTTAAATATTTTACTCTTTTTCTAAATAACTATTCGTAAATAACTTTTTGTAAGAATATTATTAAATAGTTTTAATCTTACTTTTAATTGTTTTAGTCTTATTATTTTTCTTTATCATCATAACTCGGTAACTTAATATTTATTTCTAATACTGTCTTTGGGGATAAAATTTAATTGAGAACTTGTTGGAGGAAATATTCTTTGCATTTTCATATAGGGCACGATTGCATTTGTTGTATGAGATCGGTCGTGTATTAATGTTAGGATTATTTGACTATTGTAGATTCCGAGTTCGTAGACGATCAATTCGTTGAGGATCCATACTATTAGTTCTGCTTGCTTGTGTGTGTCGAGCTTCCTTCGATCCAAGTAAGTTCATATGTACAGTTTTTACTCCCATGTGATTACTTGTGAAAATGTCTTTGTACATGTTTTATATATATCCTGTGATGAACTTGTTCAAACCCCTGATTTGGAAAGTATTTGTGAAAACTACTGGTTTGGAAATAACTGGTTTGAGTTGTAAACATGGAAGATTAATTCACTCTAATAGAAATAGGGCGATGTACAGAGGATGCGTGTGAAGGATCAGGCCGGAGGCGCCAGGACGCGAACCTCCATTTGATTATGTTACGGCTCAGGCCGGAGGCGCCAGGACGCGAACCTCCATTTGATTATGTTACGGCTCAGGCCGGAGGCGCCAGGACGTGAACCTCCATTTCATTATGTTAAGGCTCAGGCCGGAGGCGCTAGGACGCGAACCTCCATTTATTTGTGAAAGCTATAGAGTACTACCTATGCTAGTGTGGGTCACAACAGTATTGGGGTGTCGACACTTAAGGTCTTTTAGCTATGTGTTTGAGCGGGGTTGCGAAGGGTAGCCCTTAACGCTCGGGGTGAAATGGGATTTGTGATATCCCAAGACGTACCTCTATTGTTGATGTTTCATATTGCATCGTGACCTCTCTGTATACATCGTTCCTGCGGGGCCTAATGTGCTTCAGCTGAATTAATATCCCGTTAAATGGTTCGGTTATCTGTTACAGTTCTAATTCTATTTCTAAAGCTTGCTTTTAAACTTATATTAGTTAGAGCCCAATCATCTGTTTTCACGTGCTGTAGTATGCTCTTGCTCAGTTTTTACTGACTTAAAATTTTCCTGCGGTCGGCTTTGTCTATTGTAAAACCCGCAGGTTGGCATTGAGGTGGGGGAAACGCGCACTCATGGTGAAGCTTAGGAATATAGCTGCAAATAAAGTTTCTTTAAGTTTTATCACTTAGACATTTCAGACGATGTTATTTCAATGTTATTTCTTTGTTTCGAAACGTGTTGGAGGGTTTTCTCCTTTTATTTATAAATAATGTACTTGGATTTTGGTTGAGTTGTACTAGCTGTGATTCGTGGTCCTTCGAGCTGTTTGAGTTGGTATCAGAGCCGACGGTTCTAAGCTAGTGCGATTCTCCATTTTCCTTTAATAAAGAGAAATCAAATATTAATAACATTTTCGAAAGAAATTTAAAATTTACGTAGGACAACTAAAAATGGTAATAAAATTAAACAAGCCGGGGTTGTGGGATAGCTTAGCAATAATCTTAATTTTCGTCTATGAATATTTTAGAATTGTTGTTGATTGGAGAAGATGATTGCCATATGTTATATGCTTATTGTATCATGCCTCATCGTGTGGACATTATTGTGATATTGTTGAATGTGTGCGATAAATGCTATTTGGGTTATTTAGATGATTTAAATTTAACTTTCGTTGACTTATTGAGAGATGTGTGGGTTAGGAACCTTTCTGAGACTGTTCTCTTTTCCATTTCAGCGATGGAACCAGCAAACCAACAAGCCCAAGACAGACAAGTTCCATCAGGACCCGATTGAATTTTGGAATATGCAACAGGCAACCCTAGCTCTCACTAAAATCCTCCATAACACCCACGATGTAGGGGGAAATATAATGAGTAAAGTAGCTGAACTGCGCCCGGACTTCTTCTTTGGGACGGACAACCCCACTACCCTAGAGAATTGGATTAGAGACTTTGAGAAAGTGTTAAGGTCTAGTTGCTGCCCCGAGAATCAACGTGTCGAGGTGGCGATTTACTACTTCAAGGATGAAGCGGATGATTGGTGGTCAGCTAAGGGGGACGAATTACGTGCCCAGGAGGGATTTAATTGGGAGCTGCTAAAAGCAGCACTGAGGGAACGTTTCTATCCCGACTATGTCAAGGATAGAAAGTTCAAGGAGTTCATGAACCTGAAACAAGGAAGTGATAGCCTCTATGCGTATCACCAGAAGTACATGGAGTTGATGAAATTTGGAAGGTAACTCGTTCCGACTGAGGCGAAGAAGATCAAGAGATTTCTGGGCGGTTTGAACTTTCAGCTTCGAATGGCTTTGGCAGCAGCCCGGTTTAACACCCTCATGGACGCCTATGGAGCAGCCCAAGACGTCCAAACCATGATCGACGAGAACCTCGAGGAAAGCAGGAAGAGGAAACCCGAAGCACCAGTGGCAACAGGTTATCAGAATCGTGGTACGGGAAACAATAGCGGAGATAAGAGGATTCGTCCCAACCCAACCCCCACCAACGAGTTTGGCAATCAAAACCAAGGAGGATCAGGCTTGGCACAGAACTACAACTGCAAAAATTGTGGAAACCACCACCCGGGGCTAGACTATCATGGGAACAAGGTAACATGCTACAACTGTGGAAAGTTGGGCCACCGAAAGTTTGAGTGTAAGTCAAGACCTCAAGGTAACAACAATGGAGGTAATGATTATGGAGGGAATCAGCAAGGTGGAGGTTATCGAAACGGCAACAATGGAGGTTACAACCAGGGAAGGAACAACAACAGCAACAACAGTGGAGGAGGCTACAACATGGGGAACGATTGGCAAGGAGGGAATGGTTACAATAACCGACCCCAGGGAAGCAATGTTGGATCCGCATCTGCAGCAGCAGCTACCGCACCAGCAGCTACAACCAATAGCAAGGCAGGAACTATCAATGTCATGAACCAGACTCAAGCGGAGCATGCCAATGCAGCAACTGGTACATCTCTAACCATCCCAATCCAGTGTTATTTTACCTGATTCATGAGCATTGTTCCTCTTTGTCTCGTCACCTTCTGTTAATGGCCTAGGATTACTTACTCATATCTCGCCTATCTGTCTCGATCTCGAATCTCATTGTCTTGTGACACCATGTACCCTGGACTAGCTAACCTAGATAAAAGACCACCATAATACCTGGTTTAGTGACTTAGGAAAACCCATATCGAATGTTACTTGAGTGACGGGGACGTCACTCTCTTTTAAGGGGAAGGTGATGAAACACCCCATTTGTTGTTTGTTTGGTGGTATGATCTTTGCGTTTTCTTGTGCAATAGAAATTTGCATCATTGCATCGTGCATATAGGTATAATGATCTCTCTGGGGAGTTATTGTTTTACGCTTCGAAGACGAAGCGTTGTTTTAAGGGGAAGGTGATGTAATACCCCTATATTTTATAGGGTATTTGTTTGTGAATTTTCCAAGGTTGTGTGGGTTAGTGTTAACTTCTCCTAAACTAGGGGTTGTGCATTTCAATTGTCATAAATTGAGGTGTGGGGTTAAAGTGTCATTTCTCAAACTAGTGTGTACTCTCTTTCTCTCTCTCTCTCTCTCTCTCTCTAACGAATCGGGAAAACAACCCCCGATTCTTCCTCAGTTTCTTCACCAACAATCACCACTTCTTCACCCACGACCTCCCTCAACTTCCACCCCAATCAACATATATCATCCCCAACCCTCTTCTTCCTCGTCACTTTCAACTCCATCGCACCCTCTGTTTTCTAAAGCTAAGAAACCCACTGCTCTGTTTTATTTTGCCGAAGAACACATCACCGCCAATCACCGCCACCACTGTTCCCCGCTCTAGTTCCGGAGAAAACCCACCATAACCAGGCCGCCTCCTCCCCTTCTCCATCACCGGCGAACCAGCGGGAGTAGCAGAGCCATCTCCGGCTCTGGTTTTGCTCGGACCCGGTTCCGACCAGAGAAAGGCCGACGCCAAATTCGGCGAACCCGTCGCCCCCTGTGCCTCGCTGGACTCTCTCAACCTCGATTTCATCCCCCTCGCACCGGCGACCACCACTAGTAGCAGCAGCAGCAGCGACATCACCATCGTCGCCGCCCTTGCTCGTCTTCATCCCCTCGCATCGGTAACCCATCGTCTCTTTGTTTCGATTTCAATTCTTGCATAAATCAACCTGTTTAGCTTTTGATTTGAATGCTGAGACATTGAACCTGTTCTCGTGGGTAGTGATTCAGGGTGAAAACGTTTTATTTTGGAGAAGAAGCATAGTTGAAAGGTTTATGTGGATTGGGGGTTATTTTGTACTTTGGTGAATCTATTGGGGCTGGTTTGTATGATTTCAGAAACATTGGGGGAGGCTTCCGATGTTAACTAAATTATGTTTTCTTTATTTCTCTATTTAGTCTATAGCTAGTGTTTTGTTTATTACATACCAATTACAATTGATAAGTTTCTTTAATATAAAGACAAATATAAATATAAGTTCATAGTATAATTTTTATAAGAAGAGTTTATTAATAAAATAAAAGTGTTACTTCTTATGCTATTAGATAGTTTTATATCATGTGGTTATTCAAGATTTCCTTGTGTAAATAAGTATTTACTCTTTTAATAAGTAAAATTTACCTTTCTTTAAGACTAATATAATTTCTGAATATTATACTCTTTTTCTAAATAACTTTTTGTAAGAATATTATTAAATAGTTTTAATCTTACTTTAAATTGTTTTAGTCTTATTATTTTTCTTTATTATCATAACTCTGTAACTTAATATTTATTTCTAATACTGTCTTTGGGGATAAAATTTAATTGAGAACTTTTTGGAGGAAATATTCTTTGCATTTGCATATAGGGCACGATTGCATTTGTTGTATGAGATCGGTCGTGTATTAATGTTAGGATTATTTGACTATTGTAGATTCCGAGTTCGTAGACGATCAATTCGTTGAGGATCCATACTATTAGTTCTGCTTGCTTGTGTGTGTCGAGCTTCCTTAGATCCAAGTAAGTTCATATGTACAGTTTTTACTCCCATGTGACTACTTGTGAAAATGTCTTTGTACATGTTTTATATATATCCTGTGATGAACTTGTTCAAACCCCTGATTTGGAAAGTATTTGTGAAAACTACTGGTTTGGAAATAACTGGTTTGAGTTGTAAACATGGAAGATTAATTCACTCTAATAGAAATAGGGCGATGTATAGAGGATGCGTGTGAAGGCTCAGGCCGGAGGCGCCAGGACGCGAACCTCCATTTGATTATGTTACGGCTCAGGCCGGAGGCGCCAGGACGCGAACCTCCATTTGATTATGTTACGGCTCAGGCCGGAGGCGCCAGGACGCGAACCTCCATTTCATTATGTTACGGCTCAGGCCGGAGGCGCTAGGACGCGAACCTCCATTTATTTGTGAAAGCTATAGAGTACTACCTATGCTAGTGTCTGTCACAACAGTATAGGGGTGTCGACACTTAAGGTCTTTTAGCTATGTGTTTGAGCGGGGTTGCGAAGGGTAGCCCTTAACGCTCGGGGTGAAATGGGATTTGTGATATCCCAAGACGTACCTCTATTGTTGATGTATTATATTGCATTGTGACCTCTCTGTATACATCGTTCCTGCGGGGCCTAATGTGCTTCAGCTGAATTAATATCCCGTTAAATGGTTCGGTTAGCTGTTACAGTTCTAATTCTATTTCTAAAGCTTGCTTTTAAACTTATATTAGTTAGAGCCCAATCATCTGTTTTCACGTGCTGTAGTATGCTCTTACTCAGTGTTTACTGACTTAAAATTTTCCTGCGGTCGGCTTTGTCTATTGTAAAACCCGCAGGTTGGCATTGAGGTGGGGGAAACGCGCACACATGGTGAAGCTTAGGAATTTAGCTGCAAATAAAGTTTTCTTTAAGTTTTACACTTAGACATTTCAGACGATGTTATTTCAATGTTATTTCATTGTTTCGAAACGTTGTTGGAGGGTTTTCTCCTTTTATTCATAAATAATGTACTTGGATTTTGATTGGATTGTACTAGCTGTGAACCGTGGTCCTTCGGACTGTTTCACATTAAGTAATTAAGCCAATTTAATAAGTTCATTTTTCAACCACAGATAATCAGAAATTCCATGAGGGAAATGCAAAAATTACATGTTCACCTCTCAGATTTGACAGAATGATCCTGTCCAGTTTGGGAAAAGACACTTCCCCCCCCCCCTTTATTGTGACAGACTTCAGGGCACTTGAACCCCTTGATTGCGTCATTCCATACTCTTAGGGGCAAATTTGTCCAAAATAAACCACTGTTTTAGTGCTGGAACCTCAGCCCCATACTAGCAATGTCACAATTAAGGAGTATGATCCCTGAAATTTGGCACACTGAAAGGCTGGAAGTGTCATTTCCCAAACTAGAACATGTCTTTGCACCAAATTCTTGTACCCAAGGAAAAATAGTCCACAGGAATGTGAAAGTTCAATATCAATAACAACAATAAATGTCAACTTCAATATCACATATATTTAGCTCGTAACTGATTTGTATTTCTATCGTCTCAACATTGGCTCGTCCAATCCATATGAGCGAGCTACCCAAATAACTACTACTACTACTTGGGATCTCCAACTAGGTCATATAAAAAAGATACTGGAGGCAACAGAAGATGATGGTGCGTTGCTGAGGTTCAGGTACCACTCTGGAGTCGCTCGCTCGTGTGTGAGAAATTATCACAGCAAGTGTGGAGTGAAGCAAGACCAGGACCCGGGAAACCAGATCAACACACAAAGAGAAGCTGCAGATTGAATGGGCATCACCAAATTTTCTTCCGCACCCAGAAGAGGAGAATGACGACACCAATGACAATGGCAACAGGAGCCCATTTCCGAATCAATGCCTGAAATCAAAATCGGAAGAGCTATATGTTACCAAGTAAGCTGGAATGAGAGCAAATACAGGAGCACCAGCACAAAAGCTGCAAAGTTTAGCTTGTAAGAAAAATAAGGTAGTTCTTAGTTAGAGATGTACAAATATGCTTTAACAGGGACCATTGTCTCCCCATAATCCAGTCTCTTCAAAAAGAAAAACATAATCCAACTAGTAGAATACAATCATGCTACAGAACATATTTAACTTCGTGCTACTATCATGAATTTCATTGTCAAACAAAGTGGATTAAATTATTTTAGCTTGAAAGAAAAAGAAAAACTTGGTATGCAATACTCGATTTTCCCACTGGTATTTCCATCCAATTCTTTATCTCCCTTGTTCTCAAACAATTTGCTAGCCGACCAATGACACTGAATGAGGAGTTTTAGTGGCCAATACTATCAGAATGAGCAGCCATATTCCTCGGCCTTAATTTTTCATTGTTTTTTCTTTTTTACTTTTTCTACATTCTGTTCTTGGGTGGTATTTTCGTTTGATGCCCGCTACAATGTTGCCGACACAACATAGTGCTTGCCCTTCACCCAACAACTCCTGCAGCATGATCAACATATGATAGCCCACTTAAGAGTTCATCATATATTCAATCTTGGTCCCTGCCTGTACGCACAACACATGATCACTATGTGCATGAGTTCCCATTCGTTGCCCACTTTGGAAAGGAGGATCAACTCAGTTGGTGTACTCATTTTGATTTTGCATTGGGTTACTGTGATCTCTCTCAGAGTGCAGGCTGTTTGTGGCTTTAGATTAGTGGTAGATAAAGAATAAGAAATAACAAGATTAAAAACTACTATAAAATGTTTGTAAAAAATATTTTTGTGGCTACAAGTAAAATGCTCAATTCCTTATCACCACCCCAATATAGTGAAACTATCATATTGCGCTCCCCACTCTCAAAACCCCTTTGTGACACTTCCCAATAGCAATCAACTTTTTGTTTTTGTTTTTTTCGTCCCACATTTCATATAGGATCAACCCAACTAAGACCACCCACTCAACCACCCTTTTCGTCCATCTCATCTCCTCCACCACAGACACCAACCCAATAATAGTCAATTTTAAGGTAAAATTGTCAAGTCCATAAAATGTGTATGATCACCATCAGCACCTACGTAACACAGATTCCAGCATGTAAGCCAGATCCCAGTTATGAAATTCCACAACAACTACATCCCCGTCTCCACAACCACCACCACCACCGTCCCCTCCTCAAGTACTACCGACACCATCAACCACAACTTAGACACACGCAAGCCATCTTCAAATCAGCACAAAACCCAAATCAGCATCACCAACATTATTACCTCCACCCACCATAGAAAACAGAAATTGGAATCGAACACAAAGACAGACCAGAAAATCAGATACAAAATCAACCCAACTCAGACCACCTATCCAACCATCCTCGTCATCCATCTCATCTCCTACCACAACCTCCACCACACACACCAACCCGATAATAGTCACCATACACCTCAAATCGAGACATCCACTTCCACGACTTCCAAACCAGCCTCCGCCACCACCACCATCGCTCTTCTTCTTACTCTAGATGACCCAAATAGGTGGTGGGTGCATTATGGGGCCTACGATCGTCTCCCGGCGCCGTCCCAAACCAATTGAAACTCTGTAGCTTCTTTCTTCAATTGGAACTGTGTTAGTAAACCGTGCAATCCTGTTGATGTGCAAAATCGGATCGGGATCAACCTAAAACCCACAAAATGAACTTCCAAGTTTCTTCCTTGGTGACATGTAACCTGTGTATAAACCAAAGAATCAACAAGAGTTGAAGCTGTGGGAACTCAAGTGGAAAAAACTCTCTCATCAGCAACCTCAATAACCCATCCCTGAACCCCTCTGACAATCAAATCCAGATTATTCTTCCCAATATGTAGACTTCACTTGTAAACGTTGAAGGCTCATAGACTTAGAGACAGAAATCCAAAAAAAAAAAAGAAAAAATAACTCGCGCTTTTATTCTGTATGATGGTCATTGACATGAACTGGCCCAAGTAAATGGGAATTCCAGATCTGGAGTCGGTTGAGAATCAAAAGAATTATAGTTGATAAGAACGGTGGTGTGGGCCTATGGTTTATGTCGTTTTTTGTTATGTTGAACAGAGGTGGGGCTGGGATGGCAGTGAAATTGGTGACGGAGGTGAAAGTGTTCGCTGACATCCAAGGCACCACCCCCAAGAGGAGTGACGGCTGGTAGCGAGTGGGCTCGATCTAGTGGGTCAGGTGTTTGATTCGTACAGACCATGAGGTGGGGGTAAGTCGAAAAATGCAGATCTCTTCGTGGTGGTGATGGTGGAGACTGTGGTCAGCGGCCAGTTCAGTTAAGGACAAGAAGGTCAGATAGAGAAAGGAGAGAGACAGATGTTGAGGGTTGCTGATGTGAGAGAGCATAAAGCTCTTCTGATGATTTGTCTCGCTTTAAACCATATGTCACCTCTCTATTGGATGCCTGTGCCACATTGTCACTGTTGACATAGTAGCATGGAGGCATAAAAAAATTTATCCATGTGCACCAGTTAGAAGAACGATCAATCCAATTTGAGAGTAGGAGATGAGAGAGTAGGTAGAGATAATAAGATGACTTCTGCTTAAATTAAGCCAAGTGAGCAAATGGCATTGGAAAGGAGGAATCAGGATCCTGGTTAAGCTGGGGAAAGGCTTGTCAATATTAGCTGTCTGCTTGCCTATGACATGAATACTGGTAATATGTTTATTATGAAGCTATATAATATCAAAGCAATTTGATTAACTTTATTGGGTAGGAAATTGCCTAGGCGCGAGGGCATTAGGTTAGATCTATTGCTCACAGACAGTTGGCATTTTGACAAATGCACTGAGGTTTTCAACTAGCAATAGTTTCAATTACCTTCTAGAAACCCTTGCATGAGGGGGAAGGGTCTATTACCACCCACGGTGCTGAAGCCCCTCGAGTGAAGCCACTCTGGAAGACCGTGCCATTTCATTTAAGCCGTCAAAATTAGCCTTCAACCTCAAACACAATTACTCGAGTTTGAATCATTAAAAACTGGTCATTCAGAATAACACAACTGTATAGTTGCATTGTACTTCCTCCGTCCCATAATAAGTGTCCACTTTTCTATTTTGGGATGTCCCAGAATAATTGTTCACTTTCATTTTAATGTTTGAAAGTGGATACAATGACAAGAACGTCAAATAGAAAGTAGTAATTACACTAGTTGGAAATGGAGAAATAAGGGACAGTGGTGTCAATGTCGTTACAAAACTCAATCAAGGGTGCAATTAATGCATGTGCCCTTACAAAGTTGGGGTTTCAAAGAGGGACACTAATTATGGAACAGAGTGAGTACGTATTTACCATCTTTTTGTCAGCCAGTGATTGGTTTTCTTTAGCAACTACTACTAGCCTTTTCTCCTCATCCAAAGCCTCAAGGTCATCCCACAATACATAGGTTCTGTATGTTCTTCTCTACTCAAGAGGAAGGACTAGTTTTGTCACCCACAGATAAACTTCACCGAGCTTTCATAAGTACTAGTTCTTTTAAATGTGTTTTATGCTTTTATATGGACTTCACAACAGTTCGCAAGTTGCTGACATATTTAGCATACAGAAATACATGTGTGTCTCAAAATATATATCTTGAGTGGCAATTCATATAATTTATGTAAGAAGAGGATAATATACTATTACATTTAGATTTAGGAAGCTAGCATAACTACAAAGGATTGAAGTAAGAAACAAAAAGCGGCAAGCCGTGGTCGCTTAGCATTGCCAATGCTATACTTTTCCCTCGATAAGGCTTGTGGCACCCTTTTCATGTGAACTTTCTGTCTTGCCTCCTAACTATGAAAGTAAACCTCAACAGGACGATCACACAAAAATAGGCCTGTTTTGAAACCGAGACATGGTTTCTAGCCTAAACCGAGATATGAAGAATCAGTTCTTGCCACTGGCCCATTTGAAATCACGAGATAGACCATCGGTTTCTTAACCGGTTTGAAGCCAAGATACAACTATCAAATTTAAGAAATGAAAACGACTTACCATTTGGCGGTTTAAATTTAGGATTTTTACACTCTGTCCCTCACTACTGTTGATTGTCATACTCCGCCCTGAGGCATAAAAGCAACCCCCTCCCCCCCCCCCCCCCCCCCCACACACACACACACACACAAGACGTATTACGCTGAAGAAATCGACCGTCCATCTCTCGGTTTTAATCCGACCAGTGGCCTGCTCTGAAACCAATTCTTCATATCTCAGTTTCAAGGTTAGAAAAGTCTCGGTTTCAAAACATGCCTATTCCAGTGTTAGCGTCCAGAGGAGGCTTATTTTCATATTTAGGGGAGCAAACAGACCTATTCGGGTGGAGTACATGCGCCACATGTTCTTGAATGCTTTAAAAGTCGGCTACGCCATTAGCTTGTATTTATTTCAAGCTTAATGTATACATCACAAAAAGTTCTGATACATTTTCTAGTACATGCGTTAATACTACTACGTATTTAGGTGCTGGTTTCTCTTAATTTAATTGTCAAAAAGTATGGGACAAGGCAGAAGACTCAAAACTTTGCAACTAATCTATACTCCCTCCGTCCCAAAATCCGTCTCTTCTAAAAAGTGACATACTTTTTCACTTTACCCAATTTCATTTTTCAATTCCCAATAAAAGTTTCAAATAAGACAAAGGACGATTTAGTAAATCTGTCAAGTCAAAAATATCTCCTTAAACTCCGTGAATAGTCAAATGAGACACTTACACTGGGACGGAGGGAGTAACTTAAAATAGAGTAGTAATTTCACGGTGACAAAGAGCACTTATGGAGAAGTAACTTGTAGCCCGTAAATCTGGATTCCCTCCCACTAATTGCTTCATTTCGGGCTATACTATGAAACATAGGTACCATAGGTAAATTATATCTAGTTGCTTCCTTCAAGTACCATGTGCTCGTTAGATTGAGTATGTAGTAGTTTCTGTATATTCCTTTCACCAACCTAGGCGTGTATGAAGTCACTCATTCTCCCCGGCACAACCAAAAGAATCTGGTAAGACTATTAGACGAGATCAAAATATCAAACCCTTAAAAATTAGTAGCCTATGATTTTTCATTGGTGCCTAAGATTTTGTATTATAGCCTTTAATATTTCTATCTTCTTCTAGGGAATTTGTTGTACTTCATCTTTTCTAGGCACACCATCGGTGTATCCATTAATCTTGGTGATTAGCACTCTTATTTAGGCTACACTAAATTTTCAGGAATGCTTGTTATTAAGTGTATTATACCTGTACTATAAATTTCACTTAAAGCTAAGTCAAGATCGACGTAGCACTGAGATGGGTGCAAGTACAGCTGCAAGTTAGCGATGATTCGTTGACTTGTCAATCTTGGAAAAATGGGCACTTGGGTGCAGCCAGAAGACGCCAGTTTTATATGATTGCGTCTAGTATTTCTAAGGCACATTAGTGTTACCAAACAAGCATGCATACTGATGAATTTGGTGAAAGGATGATACACACACATATGTATGTATAACTTGGTCATTAACACAAAATTACGGTAGAAGTTAATGAAGAAGGACGAGTTAGTGTGGGTCCAGATTACTAAAAAGTACAAGGCTGGTGAGAGATGTCAGCAGTGGAGGAAAAAGAACCAAAGCTCTCGCACTTCGAAAAGGAATTCTGAGCACCAAAAATGTCCTCCAAAGTAATATGAAATGGTATATTGGAACTGGTGAGGATGTGTCATTTTGGAAAGACTGGCGGTGTGGTGGAAAGACTCTAATGCAAACTTGTACTATCCCTGATAGTGAAGACCAAAGTAGGAGTGTTAGCTCTGTCATTAATGATTCTTGTAGCTGGAACATTAAGTTGTTGGAAACACTTATTGAAAAGAAACTTATTGACAACATCTTGCAAGTGAGACTTCCTGAGTTCAGCTGATTGTACTAACTAGAGTGATAACTTGGAAGGGAGGTTAAGTTGTAAGGAAGTTTATGAAGACATTGCTAAAATCAATAATAATCTTAAAAAGAAAGAGTTTAATCGGATCTAGAAAAAGAAAACTCCAAAAAGAATGAACATGATACTTTAGCTTGCTTACCACAGCTGCTCACTAATGCTAATAGATGTGTTAAGACTGATTGCTGACAGCCCTTTGTGTGAGAGATGTGATTTGCGGGTGGAGGATACTCTTCACATTCTCAGGGTCTGTAAGGAAGCTGACAGTGTTTGGAAGTGCTTACTTAGTAACAAGGAGAACATGAAGCAAAATCAAGACCTGAAGGATTGATTAAAGCTCAATGTGCAGAGCAATAATTTGGAAAATGGTTTAAGTTGGAATGACATTTCATTGTCACTGTATGGTGGTTACCGGTAAGTAGAAATGAGTCAAAAATCATGAGATTGGCTATCAAAAAGTGATTGACCTGAGTCTGGATCTTACAAGACAGTTAAACTCTATCACAATGCACAAAGATCCTAGACTTACAAATGCCAGTTCTAGACTTAGAAATGCCAATTCTACTTCACTGATTAAATGGTTGTGTCCACCTGCAGGAAGGATACCTTAACACTGATGGGTGTGTTGGAGGAAAGTAAAGAGCAGGTGGTTATGGAGGAATAGTAAGAGATGAAGTTGGAAGATAGGTGCAAGGCTTTAAAGGAAAGATTATGACAAACACCCGCATGGTTGCTGAGATGGAAGCAATTCTCCGAGGGCTGAAGTTGAGCATTAAAAGGACTGAAGTTTTGATTGAAACTGATGGCAAAGATGTGGTCAGTGCAATATTGGAACCTGATGCTGAAAATTATCATTTTAGCACCACCATTGAAGACATCTAATTTCTTCTGCAGCACATCCATTGAAGTATCTCCCACATATACAGAGAAGGGAACATATGTGCAGACTGGATTGCAAAACAGGGTGCCAAAGGAGCGGTGGGAACTACTGAGATGAATTACCACCAAATGCACTTATGGAGCTGACCGAAAAATATGCAAATGGCTTTGGAAGGGAGACTGATTAGTGTTTTCTTGTGGCTTCTGTTGATGTTTGTTTTTAAACTCTTGAAGAATTTTTCTAGTTATGTTTTCATTTGGAGCAGTATATATATACATATATATATAGCAACTAGGAGGGGAGGGATTTTGTTGAGTTTTGGTCTCCTTCCTCAATCTCTGACTTGCACCCCTACTGAGTCATGATTGGAGAAAGCAAAAGAGAGGAGATTGCTACTTAGTGAGTTGGAGAAGCATCCTTGAAGAATTGAAAAGCTTCAAAGAATCGGGCTAGTCAACCCCGAGAAGCAATTCGTACTTCATTTTGTGAAGATAAATTTCTACACCCAACATGGAAAAGTCATTTTATTTTCACTTAGTTTCAACAGTAACACTCTCGCTGGTGAAAGTCATATTGACAACAAATGTAGTTCGGAAGTATGTTGAATAAATAGATAGTCATAAACTCAAGCTAGGCAGGAATCATAAAAATCCCAATGGAGAAAATCTCATAGAAAGGTAAGCCGTGGGCTGACTGTAAACCTACACTATAGTTCAGGAAAGCATCAGTATCATTAATGGCCTAACTGAACTGACCTGTCGGTTTAAATCTCTGGCCTTATCAGCATATATGCGAGATTCTGAAGTCAAGCGGCTAGACATCTGACTAACCTCTGCAAAAGTAATGTTTGCAATACATTATGATCAATAGATAAAGAAAATGATTGTTATAATATAGCATGAAGAGGTAATAAATAAGACCAAAGAACTTGCTCCAACAAAACAGGGGATATTGAGAAATCTAACTTAACACTTAAGACTCCAAGAGTAATAAGAAATTCAAATACTCCCTCCGTCCCAAAAGAGGATGTCTTTTTCACCAAGTTTTATAAAATGGTTTTAACTTGGAAAATCTACAAAAATGTCTTGTCATTTATGGTAGGTTCTCTTAGGAAGTGAAGAAGTAATTATTTGAAAAGGCGTATGGTGTACGCTTTTCTTTTTTTAATCCAGTATGGTGCACACTTTTAGTAGTAGGAAATTTGTTTTGGGACATCCACTTTAGGAAAGGAAGACGTCCTTTTAGGGATGGGGAATAATATTACATGTGTACTCAAGGTAAAGGATTCACAATGCCACCCACTCTACACTTATTCCTGGGTTTTTTTAGTTCCTACAAGGACACTGATTAACTTAAAACCAGTAAAATGTTACCTAGTTCCAAATGAGAAAACCCGTAATCAATAAACACGGAGAGCTCCACTAATACAGCTTTAACAAGCCATGCTTAAGATGTTCGGTTCCAATACCAACCGCGTCCCGCAATTTATTTATGCAGTTAGAAAATGTATATCCTTCTTGACAATAACACCCCTAAAACTGCATTTTCAGCACGGCTGCGGGTTAGTGTTTGTGTTCATGCATGCTGATCGGCTTGACCCAACCCAAGCATTTGTTACAGAACCAACTCCGTGCCCTAGGTGGTCAACAATGTCTGAGTTTGGGATTCAGTTGCGCTAAACTTTGGTTCGTAGGGTTAATAACACTTTGCCTATATGTGGTAAAGGCATGCATAATTTGGTTTGAGTAACTTAATTTTAGATTGTAACGCATTTTCTGCCTGGGATTCAAAACTTGACTTCTGTTAACATGTCTATGAGAACAAAGTAAAATACCAAAATCCTTACATCCTCAACACATTTCTATCTTGTCTCTTTCTACTGTGTTTCCCATTTCCTCACTTCTTATAATGTACTAGGGTTTCTTCAAACTCATTAAAAGTAGAACATGTAGCATGCTTTTAAAAATATGTCCAATATCGTTAGAAAAATTGCAGCCTAAAATTGCAAATGTTTGGGGAGTAAAGCCACAAAAAGTAGCATTCAAGAACTGCTCGAAACGTCATGAAATATGGAACTCTTGCATCATAGACATAATAATAGCTCTAACAACTTGCCTAATCTGCTGCAAAAAGGCTGTCTTCAACCCATCTGGCCTGGAGCCTTATCCCCGACCAACGAAAACAAAGCCCGCCTCACTTTGCACTCCTTAAAAGGAGCACCCAACCCTGCCACATTACCTTCCTCTAATACCTCACCCTCCTAGAAAAGATTCTCATAGAAACTGAGCTATACCTCCTTCCCTTCAAAGACAGTCGAATCACCAGCCTCTACTCTAGACCTTCCATGGACTTGGCAAGACGGTGAAAGAACTTAGTGCATCTATCTCCTTTAACCACAAAGCCCTAAAATTTTGGCGCCAACTGATAGATTGAAGGTTAGCTGTTAGCAATATAAGCAAACTCAACCCTCAAACGAATAATGCTGTCAGTCTCACTCCCATCCTCCTGACGACCATCCATGTCTAGAAGTGCTAACTCGGCCACAACTGCGGCTTTTTGAACCTCCATATAACGGAACTCTTCCTTGTTTCCCGACTCACATAAATACATAATCCTTCAGCAAAAACCTACCGAGCCAAAACATAACTCCCATACCCCCGAGTCTGATAACCCTCCCACCAACTCTTACCTCAGTCCTTAAAACCCTCCACCCGCAACCAACATATTTTCGAACCTAAAGGGAGTGGACCCTCTCCGGACTCACCCCGAAACAAGCAAGTTAAAACAATCATCAAAAATCAGACGAGGAAAAACAGACTGACCCACACTAAAAAATCCTCTCTTCCCACTTCCCAGTCAGCCAACAACGAAAACCGATCAATACCAGAAGATCTCGAGACCAAGTAAAGTCCCCACCAGCTCAAGGGAGATCAACCAAGACTAGCTCATCTATAAGGGCGGAGAATGATAGAAAATCAATAATCCATACCTATTTTAGGAGCGGAAAACATGCATGCTGATTGGGTGATTGATGCTTGATTGGAAATGCTGATTTTATTTATTTTAGATTTAGGTCCTAATTTGGTGAGTATCTGTTAGTCATTTGGTTTTGGGGAGAGACCAGACTCTCAAAATCTTGTGGGAGAGACCAGGCTCTCCAAATCCTGGATTATCATTTTAATATCAATAAAATCCCCCCCCCCCCTTTCGTTTGATCTCTTCGAGTCTCTTCAAAATCCTTTGGGAGAGACCAGGCACTCGAAATCCCAATTGCAATGTCGATCTTTGGTAGGGTGTATACTTGGTATCACACCCTTGATATACACCTATATTTCTAATGTTCATGACACAATGACATAATAGCATATTTACATCTTAAGCAACAATCTCTTCTCTAGATACACAAAGGACGATTACAAACACAATTCAAAAGGAAGAGAGAAAAGCTGCTCGCAGACAAAGGGGTAGTTATTATTTACTCCAGAGTAAATGATGTGTTCGTACTCGAGTCTATACAGCACATGACATGTAATAACTTCATATCATGTGTCATGTGTTGTATGGATTGGAGTACGGACATCACTTACTCCGGAGGATGTAAACGAAGGTAAGTAATGAGGATAACTTATGTAGACAGAAACAAACTAGGCAGCAACAGAACTCAAAAAGATTAAAAGACGCAATTAACTTACGGTCCAACTTTTCACCAACACCAAGTACTTCCTGTACATTGCGAGTCATGATCTGGTGTACTTCATAGAGTTCATCATTCAGCTTTGCAATGTTTCGCTGAGTTCGCGTGTCCTGGTACGTTTTCTTTGTTTTCTGTATGAAAGCATCTTTGATAGGCAAGAGACATATGTTCAGGTATGACTACTGTAAGACTCATATGCATAATTCAAAAGAAGCTCATTTTGAAACGTGAAAGAAAGAAAAAGAAAACAGATAAACCAAGTTTTATGTATTAAAGAGATACATACCAAACTTGATGAAAGCATAAGGTCTAGCGGCAGTTTCGATTTGACTCCCATTTACACGTTCGAACTCGTTCTTGAGGTCTTCTAGATACTGGAAGGCAAGTTTCTTTGGATATGCACGTTCACACATGGTCAAATAACAAACTCTCCCTTCGATAATATAACTGACAGTTGAGTTAAGACAACACCAATACCCAGAGATCATGCACAAATTACTATCATCAAATACCACACTTTCAAGACATGACCACTTGCATTACAAACTTACAGTAGTGCCATAAAAGACTCCAAGAACTACAAGGTGCTTGCACTATATAAATGGCCTAACCATTCAGTCAAAGTGCTAAATGATGCGATAGATTCCCTGAGAGCAAGTGAGCAAACTGTTAAGTTTTCAGTTAAAGTAGCAAGGGAGTGGGGTGAAGTTGCATAAAGTTGCATTTTCCGCATTTTCTTTCCGGCGATGAAAGCAAATAAAAACAACTTTGAGCTATGATTAGGTAAAACAAGTACACAACAGGCATTTGTGAGAGCTTTGTCCGGTTGTTGTCCCATTCATAAACACAAAATGAGATGTTCTTAGTTATGCAATAGAACTTAGATGTTGAGTACATGGATGCATCACTAAAGTAAAAGGACGTGCAAAAAAAGACACTCAGGGTGGTAGAAATAAGCACGGACAAGCTGGAAAAATCAATAAGTAAATAAAGCTAAATGCTTGCAGCAACCTAGCAGACAATAAGAACAATTTGACAAGGATACTGAAAAATGTATGGACCAGTTTCAACTGACATCCTTGAAGGCGCATTTTGTCCTCTTGAAAGGTTCTTGAACAGTGCCTTGATTTGCTGTTTGTAGAATTCAGCATCTTGCAAATCACGGCCATCATCGAGTCCCTCCACAAGGAGAAGTCCATCGGTAACACGAGCAATCATAGTTAGCTTCACCATCTTTTCACGTCACGAGATTTCAGCTGACAGATGCACAGAAACACATTACAATATTGATTACAATATTCTCCTGAAGGATGACCGCACTGAAATGTAAAACTAACTAAATGAAATACCCGGTATCAATCACATATTTTTCATGCATCTAATTCTAATACAGCAATCTGGCTTTTCTGACTTTTCATGAAAAAATGATATTTCCTCCTGGTTGAAGGTGCAATGCCATCAATTGAAATGTTCTATGGTCTTTTTGTAGACTCTAGATTCTTGTAATGCTAACTACTTTCCAAAATACTCTTAGGCTCTTGCTCGAATGTCCAGACCACGATGAATCAAATAACTCGGATAAGATCATTGAGCTAAATTCTGTGTGACACGCAATAGGTAACTAAGAAAATAAATAATGGTTGGGTCACAGTTCATAATGTGTATTTAGATATTTATCTAAACATATGATATTAATATTTGAAATACTGATAAACCACTTTATAGAAAGGCCACTATGTCCCAACACACAAGTCACCTTACAACCCCAAGGGGTTGGCCTAGTGGTAACGGCAGACACACCTGGGAAGCAGATTGTCCCTGTTTGTGGAACAGGAACTGTAACAGATATCGAGATACCCCAAGGAATTCTGTATGGTAGGGGTATGCTTCTTTGGATGTCTTAGGGTGAGTTTGGGAATGCTTCTGCTGCCAGCACAGCTGCTTTGCGACAGCAGAAGCAGTTTTAGTGTGTTTGGTAAAAATAAAATGTCTGCTTTTCCGGACAGTTTCTGCTGTTCCACAACAGTTTTCAGGGAGCAAGAGAGGAGATGCTTTTCCAGAAAGTGCTTTTGATTAATTTATCTACAACCAATTTTAACCTTACAATTTTTTTAAATATCAATAGTTATCTTTACGAAAATGACACGTGTCATATATTTTCGTCATTTTACCCTCTCAAGGCAACTTCACAGTTGATTTTACCAAACAAAAAATTACTATATCAATATTTCACAGCAGCTTTTACGTAATATTTACCAAACAACATTTTATCAAGAATTCACAGCAGCTTTTCCACAGTGTTTTCACACAGCAACTTTCTAGCACCGCCACAGCATTCCCAAACTAGCCCTTAGTAGGACTGAAATCATTTTTCAGGTACCGAAACCAATTGGATTATCCAATTTCTACATTTTTTAAGTCCAAATTTTAGTAACGTTCTACATTTATTTAAGTCCAAATTTTAGTAACGAACATTTGCTAGCGGTTATAACTTTAACTTCACCTCGTACATTTTAAGTGAAAATGGTGACGATTCTTCAGATCATCAAATTCCCTGTTCCGAAACGCTAGTGTACCATGTTTAGAACACCCGATCTGATTTGCAATTCGCTACGGTACAGGTTGAGTGCAGTGTAGTAGCATAGGCTAATGGATTTGGTCTACAGGGTGTGCTCTCCATGAGATCCAAGATTCGAACCCCACAATAGCCAAAGCCCCTTAGGTTCACTTGAGGTTAGTCCAATCATTAACTTCAGGACCCAAGTGTTAAGCCGAAGTGCTCACAAACTGGCCTGGACATTCACCCAAAAGAAAAAGTACCGCCTTACAAAAATAGGCATAATTACTTTCGAAATGTAAGAGATTGTGGCACTCACTCCCGTATCCTTGACCATCTGAACTAGATGAACACCCACCCGAAACCAATACTCAGTCCCCATAAAAGCCCACAATTCACTGATTTTGTTTGGCTTGTCAGACTCTCTAAGTAGTCTTTAACCTATTTTCATTGTTCAGGCTGTGCAACATTGATCAAGAAAACATATTTTTTGCTTATTAATCGTCATAAACCTAGAAAATTGAGCTCTGTATCAGCTAGATTTCATATTTTTGTCATAAAAAAAATTGTGGGTTTTGCAAACGAAGATGACCACATACAAACCCAACAAAATCAGAATCGGTCCTTACTCAAAAACGAAGGTTTCGGTTTCAAAAACGAAGGTTTCATCTATTTTCATACCGCAAACTGGGAATTCGTAGTCAATGACGCAGGATTCGATTTCCTAGAGCAATCGCAACAAGATCATCAACTAATAACGCCTTGGGAATATGGAAAACTCATTAGATGAAATTGAGGAATGAAGGATTCGAATACCTCTCATGCAAATTGATTGACTGTTCAGGTACGCATACGAGAGCGATTGCTGATTGGATCTTGTTTCTAGAGACGGTCACGACAGTGGAGGGATATACAGCGATCCGATAGGAGATGGAGGAGACTATTGTGTAGGGATTCTGCAAATTTGGCCAGAGATCGCGCAATACAGAGGACGATGACGAATTTGTAGTTCCTGTTTCTGTTTCGTGAAATATCATATTTACCCCCTTTTTCTTGTCTGAGCTTCAATTTCACCCTTTTTCAAAACCAGTTTCAGCTAGTGACTGGTGTAAACAAAGTCGAGTCGAGCCGAGCCGAGCCGAGCCGAGCCAAGTTAGCTCACAATGTTTTTTTAAATGAGCTCGAGTGCGAGCTCGAGCTTTCAACGAGCAAAGAAATGAAGTTCAACATTTGCTCACGTAATATTTCGTCAAGCTCGTGGCTCGTCTCGAGAGCTCGATTTATTAGTTCAAGTGTTCAACGAATCTGAGTTTGATCACTAGTTCGATGGAACTGTTTTTTTAGATTATTTGAATTTGATTTTAAGCAATAAATAATTAAAATAATGTGATATCATACCTTAGATGAATAAGTTCATTAATAGAAAGAAAAATGATGTATGTTTGCATGTAGGCATGCAGATTACAACAAATTCAATATCCACAACCTCTTATTTGTAAGTTCAATATTTGTAACTTCAATATTGGGAACATGAGACAAGGTCTATTGACTCCATTCACATGATATCATAAGCTCGCACGGGAACCAAGGGACTGAGTGGTCAGGAGGCATGAATAAGGTTCGTCGCGGATTGATCATTCTGCATCTGCGACCCAGCTATGTCACAGATAAGACTTGCACATCTCTCTCCATATATATATACATATATACATATATATATATATACATATATACCTATATACATATATGTATATATATATATATACACAAGCCAGTTCAGGCAGTTATCTAGCGTGGCCACTAACATTTCCTCCTCTGGTAACTGCAACCACTGCTTCACGAGAGGTTACGTAGCTACGAGGAGTTGCATAACTCCTAGTAACCGCCTTACTAGACTTGTATGTATGGAGATACCGTCCTCTTAGCAGAGGTTTGGATCTTTGATGGTCCTGTTACCCTACATATCATGGTAGAGCAAGTCGGGTCCGGAATGCGCGAAGCTCGGCATGTGCTGGGTTTATAGGGGCCGGTTGTGCACGGACCGTGTCGGAAAGGGCGTTTTTGTGCGGGTCGTGCACGACCCGGGGCCGGGCTGGGTTGGCTAGGGAAGGATAATGACTCGTGCGTGCCACGGGTTAGGCACGCCTTTGAGCGGGTTGTGCCGTGTTGGAGGGTGGAGCGGGCCGTTATCGGGCCGTGTTTAGCCTTGTTCAGTGCGGGTCGTGCTAATTTGGCACGCAGGTCGGCCCGTATTACCACTATGACCTACATAATAAGTTGTTTCTCCTCTCCGTGCTATACTCTGCTTATTTCCATTCCCCAAATCACTCACCTTCATGGTTTTGTTCTCGGATACACATTTGTATTGATGTTGATTTGCTCTGTGTTACAGGTACAAACAGTACTCATCCTAATTAGTAACCCCAACTACAGTGCACGTAAAAAGATCTACTGTACGCATAACAAGAATCAAATTCATTCAGTTGACCTTATGAGATTAATTTGAAAACAATATCAAAATCGTCCAAACACTGATGGTAAAGGAAAACACTTCACAAATTAATATACTTAACAAGCACAACTATTCATCAAATGGACATAACCCAACTAATTACCTCAAATCTCATGTTACCTGAGTAACTTGACCCCTGACCAAAACAATATTAATAATAACAAATAAGACACCAGGAAATAAACATAACAAGTACATGACCAAACCCCCGCCCCCAAAATCCAGCGTAGAGGAAACCCCGAATTTACTAAACTATAGAAATTTTCAGCCCAATTCGTCAAAATTGTTTGTTATACAGATAGAACCACACATGAAATGGAACACAAACAACATAATGAATTAAAAGGGATTTAGAAATATAAAGCAATTTGTGTGGCAATTGTGCATATGTTCTCCAGTGCTACGCTCAATGAATAAGTGATCATTTAAACTCAGAACTCATAGCATTATGCTTTGTAATGAACTTTGTAGGGTTTTGATGAAGGTAACGCAGCGGAATAACAAAACTAATCCTGCTCAAAGCCATCCACGGATCGCAGGCAAGTATTCATAACATGATTAGGGTTAACGAATAGTGTACCTTAGTTTGCGTGATCACTACGAAGAATTGTGTCTTCGTCGTCTCTACGAATATCCACACCTAGGATTGCAGCTGGAATCCTTCTCCACGTCAAGTTCTAGCGACGGAAGAAGGAGGCAAATATCACGCAAAACAGAGCACAAAAGGTTGCGTGCCACCTAGTGACTGACAACTTGAAGGGGGCGGACGGGTTGGGGCTTTGGCCTCAACTCTCTATCTCTCCTTGCGTTGTTATGTTCTCTCAATAATGATTTTTGTTAAGAAAATAATAAGATAGAGTGCCCTTATATAGTTAATAATTCATTACTAACTATATATTTGCCCCAAATACTAATCATGCCCACACACGGATTAGTCCACCTTGTAAATTAGTTATACTAACTTTGCTTCTGGTTGCGTTATGATCCTTTTAATTAACCAGTCCAACTAATTAGTGTCCAAATTCAGTTTAATTCATAAGGTGTGTGACCCCATAGTTTTTTACTTAGTTGGTAGTACCTATTACAAACATAGAGCGGTGTCTAGCAACACATCTATGCCACTCAACTAATAGAAAAGTCAGTGATTCGACAAATCATGTGCCCAATGTTAATGTGTTGTATCTATCCCTTTGTCTCTATATTCGGATTGGACACGAGACATAATTGTCACACTCGTATATCATATCCATAGTTTCTCGATCCTGGGAATAAGCATATCTATACAGATAACATCAATATCTCCATGTTGATTTATCTGAGTCTGTCCAGACATTTCATAAGCACCACCCCTCGAGTGACCGTGGATATTTGCTCTCATTATGTAGGAGGGACAAATCCTCTCTACATCATGACCATTTCTAAGCTTGCTTCCTATCATGCATGATGACTATCTTTATAGTTACCCAGTTACGGTGTAACGTTTGATAATATCAAAGCATGATATTTCACAACTAGAGTATCTAGTGACTTCAAGTCTAAGGATTACAACACCATTAGCACTACGAGAAGCACTTGCGATGTTAACATAAATTAATGTAGCCTTCTCGTTGTGGGTCAATCCAGTATGTCATTACTCCTAATGTATACCCATGTGTTAGACTTGATATCTCCATATTAATCTACCCACATACTAGTCTATAATGATCGCCCTGTTAATCAATATAATGGACTAGGGATATTTAAGATAAACAACACATTTGCAATCTAAAGAGTTCATTATATTAAATATCTCCATAAATAGTAAATGAACATTCTAGCGAAACAATGTTCATATTAAATATAGATTGCCTCTAGGACATCTACTCCAACAAACTTCTGATCTTGTTAAGAGAGACGTCGATTGAGACAAAACATGCAAGCGTTTTGATTTTCAAAAGTCTCGAAGTTCGTGTTCGTACTCATGGTCGAAAGGGAGAAGTGAGGTGAAAGACGACTCAAGTGAATTTTCATGTAAATACTTGGGGCTTCTTTATAAATAATAAAGTTATGGGGTGAGAGGCAAAACTTTGTAAGGGGTCTTTAGACTGACTTATTTTTTCTTTCTTTCAAGTTACAAAATAATCAAACACTGCTGTGCAGAGTAGTGTTTGGCATAAACTTTCAACTTTGAAAGGTGATTACTACCACTTGGAGAATAGCAATAATTCTAACATTCTCCAGAACTAATTCTCAAGGTGTCTAGTTACAACACAAGAAATATGAGGTTACAAAAGTTTCTGAAACGTGGGTTTTTAACAAAAACGGAAAAAATGGTCCAGAAACAGAGTTTCAGAAAAAACATCCAATTTAGAATGAGCTTATCTCCCTAACCAAAAAGGCTATAGAGTCAAAAAAAAATCTCAAAATGACGCGCTCCGAGACTTGTTTTAAAATATGCAAGATTTGAAAATCTAAATAAACAAAATTTGGAGATAATCCATAATTTTCACAAACTGGTCAGATTGTATCAACATGCAATTTTTTTTCAAAAATAAAAAAATGGTTCTACTAGTACATGCAACTTGAGAAGAGTTGATTTTCACCCATAACATCATTTTAAACATTGAAGGACGAACATGATCTATCACATACAGATCTAAAAAATGAAATATAGCGGAAGATTCATGTGTTTACCTTGTCATCCTTAGCTCCTAAGCACAGCAGATGATCGTAGGATGCTTGCTTTCACGTGCCCACCTTGCTCCCACAGTCAGGCTCGAATCACTAGGACGAAAGCTCTGATCCACACCAAGTTCCACCAATGGAGGCTAGTTAGAGAGAGAGTCTAGGGTTTACTGTATTATGATCAGCACATGATCTCTACAGTATTGTGTGTAAAATAATGAGGAGGCTTTCTCCTTATATAGACATACTTATACCCAATTGCAACATTACCCCTGTAGATACGGCTTTATGACATGGCAGATCTGGGCCACGTGGCGACCATCCAGCACACCATATTGTGCTCCACACACACAGGATCACCAGCCGAGCTGATCCATGTGGGGGCTGCGAGACAGAGCCCTCGCATACCACTGCACGGGACTTGTAGGGACTTGTGGTTTGGAGGCTAGGGTAAGCCCTGTCGCGTGCGAGCCAAGCCCGCGCGCGACCTTTAGTAACTGTTTTGAGAGATCTTTGGCACGAGCTCCCTAGACCCGGTCAATCCGGTCAAACCCGGTCAACCTCGTAACGGTTCCGGTATTCGCGCACCACGTGCTCTAACGGTTCCTATATACTCGGACGAACGTGCCGTTATGGTTAAGCTAATTAAGCCGCCATTAATGGGCGCATTAACCACACTACAACGGTCATGTTCTCCAGTATATATATATCGTTACTCTTTCCATACAAGGAGAACAACACTGCCATACGCGGAAGCTCTGCCAAACCTCTGTCTCTCTCTCAGACATTGCTACTGACTTACTCTCTCCCTGCACACACCCCTATTCTTCCTGTGCGATCCCTGATCCACTACGTACGGTGTACACGGAGGTCTCCCTGCCGGAATCTCTTGTGCACATTTTGGTGAACCCGACGTGAACTTACCAGCAAAAGCAACCATGTCTCAGGAGGACGATGTCAGCAACCGATCGCCTTCCGCCGAAACCCCCTCGGGAGAAGAAGTCCGCCGTACTCCGACGACTCCCGGCGAGGCGCCAACTTTAGAGTCCTTGGACGCCACTGTCCAAAGTCAGGCAAAAGCTCTCAAGTCTCAATCTGCGCAATTGGAACGGATCTTGGCCGTTCGGAACACCCTTGCACCAAATCCTCCACCAGTTGCCGCCATCCCGCAGGGAGGTGGTACCCCCACCGCTCCAGGATTGGGAGTGTCGGCCACACCTCCCAACCCTCATCTGCAGACTCCACCGTCAGCCACGCAGCTGCCTTCGGTCCAAGGGTCAACGGCGCAAATGCTACCCCCTGCTACTCACGCCTCTCAGCCCACGGCTTTGGCGTCTAACCCAACTTTGCAGTACACTCTGCCTCCACCAGCGACGATTTGGGGAAACGCGGGCAGTCAATACACTCCCAATCCTCCGGCGGCATATGTGTCGCCACCGCCTACGGCAACCCCTCCGGCAGCTACCGAGGGAAGCCTCCCAGAATGCATGACGTCCTTGCAGAAGCGCGTGGACTCCATCCTAGCTCATCAATCGCTCGCGGATACCATCATCCCGAAGCTAGACAACGACCCGCCCATTCCACGAGAGATCTATCTCATGCCTAACCCGGCGGGGTACAAGGCTCCCAAATGGGATAAGTTCGAGGACGTCAACGGAAACGCTCATGAGCACGTCATGCGTTTCATTGATGTCATGGGTCCATACGGAGCTGATTCCAAGCTGCTGATGCGAGAATTCCCAAAGACTCTTGGGAATGTAGCATACAAATGGTACCGAACATTGGAGGCCGGATCCGTGAAAACCTGGGACGACATGGTCCAGAAGTTCTACACCAAGTTCTTCCAGATGGAAGAGAAGGTGACGATGATCCATCTCTCGCGGATGTATCAAAAACGCGAAGAGGATGGGATCACTTTCATCAAGAAATTCAGAGCGAAATCCTTGGAGTGTAAGGATCCCATGCTCGAAAGCCGACTCGTAGAGATATGCCTGCAGTGCATGCGAGATGAATACAAGAGCATGCTGATCAACTTGCAAACACCCACGTTCTCAAAGCTCATCGAGTGCACGATGAACATCGAGCCCATCGTCGAGAGACAGAGAAAGAAGAGCGCTCCAGAACGACCTGCGAGCGGCACCACCTACAAGATCGGCAGATTCGGCTACAAGCGAGGACGCGAAGCTGAAGTCAACGCAGTTTCGCCCCAGAAGCAAGCGAAGGTTACAAACTTCGACGCACCGCCTCTGCCATGCTCGGTGGAGGAAGCGAGCGATCTCTGCAGACAGTGGCGCAAGGACGGCGTCCTGCCACCACTCGAGAAAACACCCTCCAAGGAAATGACGAGGGACCCTAAGTGGTGCGAATACCACGGCAAGGTCATGCACCCCACGGCCGAGTGCAAGAAGCTCAGATTCGCGTTCGACCAGAAGATGAAGAACGGCGAACTCATCGTCAGCGACCACCGGAAGGATGTGCGCAACAACCCACTGCCTGCCCATCAGATTCGGGCTCAAAGGGCAAGGAGGTCGCCATGATCTCAATAGTGGACTTGGAAGAAGTCGCAGAGGATGGTTTACCCATCATCGCTGAAGTCCATGAAGAGGAAGACTACAGCATGGACACGGAGGACGAGCGCGCCGACCGCATGAAAGGGTCGCACGGCTTCAACGAATTCTTCGACAAGATGAACTTCTCCGAAAAATGCCGATCGGATATGACGAAAGCAATCTTAAGGATAGCGGAGGACTACGAGGAGGAACTTGTGGTCTCCAACGGGAAGGTTATCAGGGCGTCCCGTTCCACAGAAAAGATTATGACCTTTTCTGCCAGCGACAAGAAGACAGATGCGAGCCACCAGAGGCCCCTGTACGTAACCGCCATCATCAATGGCGTCGAATTCAAGCGAGCATTCGTCGATGGAGGAGTAGCGGTCAATGTTGTTCCACTCCACACACTGAAGCTAGCAGGGATCCCCGAGCACAAAGTGGTCAAACGTCCATCCCCGCTGGTGGGATTCGGAAGCGACTCTAGAATGACGATCGGATGGATCCGCCTAGGCGTTCAGATCGGTAAGATCAAGTGTTCAGCGAAGTTCTATGTCATAGATGCGGACACCACATATCACATAATCATCGGTCGAGCCTGGATTCATCGCTTCGACGCAATCCCTTCGACGGCTCACCAGGTGATGAAAGCTATCTGGAACGACAGGATTGTCGAGATACCAGCCTCAACTAACCCGTTCAACTTAGACGAAGCACATCTCAGTGAGGCGGTGTGGTTCACCGAAATGGCGGACGAGCAAACACCCGGACCATTCAACCCTACTCCTTTACCTCTCTGGGAGGACATCAAGGACCAGTCACCTGCGGGCGTGATGGTAACAAGGGGAGATGCCAAGGAAAAGCCGCCTACACACGAAGAGGCGCCGCGCATCGCATGTCATCGGAAGAATGTGTACACTCTTAAGAGGATTGCAAAGCACGACCCCGAGGGTAAGGAGATAGAGAGCTTCTACGCCAACGGGAAGAAATGCTATCGCATATGAAGGTGCGCGGGGACGTCCTCACACGGGCATGGGGGTGTCCCTGGGCAAATCAATCAAATCGAGCAAGTTGCGCTGACAGAAGAGCCAACACAGATCGTTTCGGACGAGAAACTCAAGGAAGCGCCCGAATGCATGGAAGACAGGCCGCGACCGCAAAAGCAAGAGCTAAAGGAGGTGTTCCTCAGCCCGAACGAGGAAAAGAAGAGGCCAGTCTTCCTGAGTGCGGACCTCACAAGCGAAGAGGAACAAGGGCTGCTGCAGCTTCTAACTGAATATAAGGACGTATTCGCATGGGAATACGATGAAATGCCAGGTCTGGACACGAGCATCACCATGCACCGTTTAGACATCATCCCAGGGTCTAAACCGGTCAAGCAAAGCACCAGAAGTTTCAGGCCAGAGCTCAACGTCAAGATCAAGCAGGAGATTGTTAAACTCCTAGACGCCAAGTTCATAGAGCCAAATCACCATCCTACATGGTTGGCCAACATCGTGCCGGTGGTGAAGAAGAACGGACAGCTCCGCATCTGCGTGGACTTCCGCGATCTCAACCGCTTCTGCCCTAAGGACGATTTCCCACTGCCTAACATCGACTTGCTCATCGATTCGACGGCAGGCCATCGCATGTTCAGTTTCATGGACGGCTTCAGTGGGTACAATCAAATCAAGATGGATCCCGACGATGCACAGAAAACTGCATTCATCACTCCCGTGGGGGTATTCAACTACACGGTAATGCCATTCGGTCTCAAGAACGCAGGCGCAACCTATCAGCGAGCCATGATGGCTCTATTCCATGATATGATGCACAAAGAAGTCGAATTCTATGTGGATGATCTGGTAGTCAAATCCAAGCATGAGGCAGATCACCTTGCAGACCTGCGAAAAGTGTTCAACAGATGCAGGAGCTTTCAACTGAAAATGAACCCTATGAAATGCGCATTCGGCGTGACCTCGGGGAAGTTTTTGGGGTGCGTGGTCCATCGCCAAGGGATCGAGCCTGACCCTGCGAAAGTGTCAGCCATCACCAGCATGACGCCACCTCACAACCAAAGCGCCTTGAAAACATTCTTGGGAAAATTATCATATTTGCGGAGATTCATCCCAGCAATCGCCGAAATCACATGCTGTTTCAGCACTCTTCTCAAGAAGGACGCCGCGTACAACTGGACTCCTGATCACGAAGCCGCATTTGAAAAACTAAAGGAGATACTCACATCCCCAAAGATTATGATCGCGCCTCAACTGGGATCACCGCTGCTGCTATATCTTACATCAACAAGGAGATCTATAGGAGCACTTTTGGCTCAGGTGTATGAAGGCCAAGAGAGGCCTATCTATTACATCTCTCGCATCGTGCAGCCTGCTGAATCAAGGTACACAGACATCGAACGTCATTGCCTTGCCTTATTCTTTGTGATAGAAAAGTTGAGACACTATTTTGCATCGCACAAAGTAGTGGTGGTCACCAAAAGCGACCCCATAAGATACTTGCTAACTCACACTACTCCGGGCGGGAGATTGGCGAAATGGTATATGACCATCTCTCAATACGACATCACATGCGTGAAGCCAAGAGCGATCAAGTCGCAGGCGGTAGCAGATCTATTGGCACAGTTTCCCGACAACAGTCACGAACCTGTGATCGAAGAAGAGCTCGAAGGCCCTGAAATCTACGCGATCGACGTGCCCTATTGGACCCTCCACTTCGACGGTTCGTCAACCAGGAAAGGCGGAGGCATCGGGATAGTCTTGACAAAGCCCGACGGGGAAGTCATACAGATGTCCGCAAAACTCAACTTCGCAGTCACGAACAACGAGGCGGAGTACGAGGCTCTCATCGCGGGACTTCGTGCAGCGAAAGCTTTAGAAGTAAGCAACTTAACGGTCATGGGAGATTCCAAACTGATTGTTAAGCAAGCCTCGGGCGAGTATGGTCTAAAGGAAATCAACCTCCTGTCATACCGCACTCTAGTGCAAAAGCTGATGCAACAATTCTGCGACGTGAAATACGAGCACAAGTCCCGAGCGGACAATAGGCATGCAGACGCCTTAGCAACTCTAGGATCTAAGGTCAGCATAGACAAATGCCCCGCGAGGATTTCCATCGAAGTGCGAACGTCGTCGGCATTAACAGAAGATGCGTGCGACGACGGACACATAGACGACGCAGACTGGCGAAAAGCAATACTGCAAGCCATCGCGAAAGGCACCAGCAGCGAAAGCTGGGCACTCACGAAGGGATACTGCATCCACGACAACACCCTTTACTACAAGGGTCCTGGAGGAATACTCATGCGATGTGTCTCCGAGCAAGAGGGACAACAGCTGTTACAAAAGATTCACCAACACGCTTGCGGAGAAAGCGAGGTGTCAATCTACAGGAAAGCTCAGAGATATGGCATTCATTGGCCAGACATGTCTACAGCCGCAGCCCTGATACAAGGGAAGTGCGAAAGTTGTGCACTGATCAAAGATTCTCTACTTGTCGCTCTAATCGATGACGACGCAGACTGGAGAAAGCCATTGTTCGAATTTCTCACCCAGGGCACCGTCCCCGAGTCGAGAAAAGAGGCCGACAAATTGAAAAGGAAAGCTTCTCGATACGTGGTTCAGGAAAACCTGCTTTGGCGAAGAGGCCACGAGGGCAACTTGCTGCGATGCCTAGACGATAGGGAAGCACAAGAAGTCATGGACCTCTCTCATCAGGTGGAACACCAGGGAGGTGCGAAATTATGCAGACAGCTCCTCTCAATCGGATACTTCTGGCCCACGATGGAAGTCGATTGCCGCACCAAGGTGCGACGCTGCCAAGAATGTCAATTCAAAGGGAACCTAGTGCACGCTCCCGCCGTGGATCTACACGCATTAGGGACGCCATGGCCATTCCACACATGGGCTTTGGATTTCATTGGCCCCATCCGACCAACGTCACATGGGAACCATTTCATTCTCACCGCAACTGAGCTGTTCACCAAATGGGTGGAAGCGATACCACTAAAGACGGCAAACACGCTGGCTGTGGTCAACTTCATCCAGGAAAACATCGTATGCAGGTTCGGAATCCCGAATACTATTCTTTCAGATAACGGTACTCCTTTTGTTAATCGTCAGGTAGCTACGAAACTTGCGGAGTACAATATCAGGCAAATATGCTCTACCCCCTATTATCCAAAGGGAAACGGACAAGCCGAGGCGACTAACAAAACGCTGCTGAGAATTCTGAGCAAGATGGTCGCAGATGACCACAAGAAGTGGGCCGACTCTCTTAACATAGCTCTGTGGGCCTACAGGACCTCTCCAAGAACACCCACAGGGGCTTCGCCATTTCTATTATGTTATGGGGCCGAAGCTGTAGTACCTGCGGAGGTCAGAGTCAATTCGGCAAGGCTGGCCTTCCATGCGCTCTATGAAAACCAACGCGATCATGATTTAGTCTTGCTGGAAGAAAAGCGAGAACAAGCCAAAAGGACTAACAAGCGGTACCAAGAAAGAATCGCTCGCGCCTACAACAAGACAGTTCAGCGGCGAGATTTCGCAGTTGGTGACCTGGTCTTGCGCGCATCCGACCACTGCATGCGAGAAGCGACTCATCCGAAGTTCGCAGCTAATTGGGAAGGACCCTTCGAAGTCACAGAAGTCTTCGATAGTGGCTACTGCAGCATACGAAGGTTGCACGGCACAACCTCAACTCCGAGCTCAGTCAACATGCGCTGGATCAAGAAGTACTATCCTTGACTTCTCTTATTTCATACGTTTTATGATAACGTTGCTTAATATCTCATGTGGCTACGATTGATGCAATCTCCTCTCCCATATGAGAGGATTGTAATTCTACCTCTCCCATATGAGGGCGATGTAATAAAAGAATTCTCCCAAATGAGAAGTTCATATTTCTAGCCGCTTATATTGCTCTATTTTATTTGATATCACTGTTGACAATGATTTATTCGCTGCAAATAGCAATTCACACAAATGCGATCTTAACTGATCATCAAAGCCTATCTCTACGATAGCAGCAAACACAAATGCGATCTTTATTGATCATCAAAGCCTATCTCTACGATAGCAGCAAACACAAACGCGATCTTAACTGATCATCAAAGCCTATCTCTACGATAGCAGCAAACACAAATGCGATCTTTATTGATCATCAAAGCCTATCTCTACGATAGCAGCAAACGCAAACGCGATCTTAACTGATCATCAAAGCCTATCTCTACGATAGCAGCAAACACAAATGCGATCTTTATTGATCATCAAAGCCTATCTCTACGATAGCAGCAAATGCAAACACGATCTTAAATGATCATCAAAGCCTATCTCTTACGATAGCAGCCACACACAAATGCGATCTTAATTGATCACTGAAGCCTATCTCTTACGATAGCGGCCGAATACCAATGCGATCTTAATTGATCACTAAAGCCTATCTCTTACGATAGCAACCAAATACCAATGCGATCTTAATTGATCACTAAAGCCTATCTCTTACGATAGCAACCAAATACCAATGCGATCTTAATTGATCACTAAAGCCTATCTCTTACGATAGCAACCAAATACCAATGCGATCTTAATTGATCACTAAAGCCTATCTCTTACGATAGCAACCAAATACCAATGCGGTCTTAATTGATCACTAAGGCCTATCTCTTACGATAGCAGCCAAATACAAATGCGATCCTAGATGATCATCAGAGCCTATCTTTTACGATAGCAGTCAATGCGAATGTGATCTCAATTGATCGCCTAAAGCCTACTTCTTACGGTAGCAATCAGATGCAAAATGCGATCCTAAGTGATCATGCAAAGTCTATCTTTTACGATAGCAGCTAGGCGCAAATGCGATCTTGAATGACTATTGAAGCCTATCTTTCGCGATGGCAGTCCACACAAATACGATCTTAAGTGATCATCTGAAGCCTATCTTTCACGATAGCAGCCAAATACGAGTGCGATCTTAAGTGATCATTAAAGCCTATCTCTTGCGATAGCACTCAAAAGCAAATATGATCTTACATGATCGTCCAAAGCCTATCTTTTGCGATAGCAGCGAAATACAAAAACGATCTCGATCGATCGTCTAAAGCCTATCTCTTGAGGATAGCAGGTTCTATAGATGCGATCTTATAATGATCTTCTTAAGCCTATCTGTTATGATAGCAATTTATACGCAAAGTAATTTTGGTTAATCACCTAAGCCCGTCCGTTATGATGGCAACGCAAGCGCAGAATCATTTTATTAGATCTTCTAAAGATCTATCTGCTGTGATAGCAGTTTATGCGAGAAACGATCTCAAACAAAGCCTATCTTCTATGATAGCAATTTGCATAGCTCAACGATCTTAATTGATCTCTGGAAAAATATCTGGAACGATAACAACGTTGTGAATATGGTTTCATACGATTTACAACGACCAACTATAAGCCCATCCGTCAAGATGGCACAGCTGCGAAATTACGATCTCAAATGATCTAGCGAAACGTCTGCGAATTGACATTACATATGAAAAATCATTACATGTCATCATGCAAGGCAAAACAAGCCGAAACGCATGCGAAATTGTATTTTGTTGCAAAGAACAGATAATACAAAAGCTATTTATCATTACGAGTCAAATGACTTACAATTTATCTATCTAGATAGCAGCTTACAAGCGAAAAGCTCGCATCTAACTACATAGCCAACATGGCTTACAATACATTCGAAAAATGGCTGATCAGCCAGCAGAGACACGGTACGGAAACCCGGACTGCAAAGAACGAACCGCCCTGGCTTCAAGCGCCGGCTACACGATGCCCAAATCTGTGGGTGACATCTGTAGCAAAGGGAATCTCGCTCTAAGAAGAGCCACATGAAACCATACGCTCGCCATTCCGCTATCCGACAAGACCATTGTCAGATATGCTCCCCATAACATTTGCCCAAGGAACCACCGGTTCCAGCGATCAAGCTGCAAGCAGAAGCTCCAACGGGCAAGGGCTCCTTGTAGACGGGGATGAACACAGTGGTTTACAACCCTGAGTTCAGGAACGTGGGGGCAATGAGTTCTCCTCCAGGGATGCTGGAGGAGAATCCCGCCGTTCATTACGAGACGGTAGCACGGTCACTACGGCGCTGCACCTCGCCACGAGGCGGCCGGAAACATGACCTGCACACATAATACACGAAGAAATTTCTTCGAACACACATGAGGTATTATCTGCATCCTCTTTATGATGGTTATAAACAGCAATAAGCCTCATAAAGTGGATCTTGGAAACCATTTCTATAGCACAAAGCGCAAACTCAGGATTCAAAACTTGAAGTTGCCATGAATCAACGAAAAACAAGCGTTGAGGCCAGCAGTCGTAAGGACTCACGGCAAAGCACATGTTTGGGATGAAGAACCCAAATGGCAAAGACGGGGTTTATATAGGCCCTGTGGAGACTCTTCGGTTGCTTGAGATGAGTCAGCAAATTCAAAAAAGAGGGTAAGTTCAATCACTTACGCCTTGAAAAGCGGTAACAATCAATTACCCTACTAAAGGCTACGACGATTCGGTTGCGTATCCTAATAAATGACGGATAGTCATGATTCGGATGGACTTCCCAACGGAAGCGTGCTTATCTGCCGAGAAATTAGCGCGAAAATCAAGCAAAGAATCAATTGCTGATGTCATAATTGGATATGCACAGAAAATGTCCAATCAAATCCCGAAAAGGGCAAAACGGGCAAACTCATTGTTTGTTGTTAAAAAGAGGGGGGAGAAACCCTAGCAACATTACATTAATGTTTCAAAACATTACATTAATGTCTCAGCCATTTTCCTTTCTTTTCAAAAATTCGAAAAGTCAAAACAAATTTTTGACTAAAGAGTCCTGGGGCTCGAACTGCTCGATCAGCCTCTCCACTTGTTGCACTTCTTGCTTTAGTTGCTCGCACTTGGCATTCATTTCGTGATACAGCTTCAAAGCTTCATCAACCTTTTGCTTCTGCTGCTCCACCTTCTGCATCTCAACTGCGAGATTCTGGTGCCCGAGATTCAAGGTTACAGCTGCGCGAATCAGTGTAACTCTGTCCTTGAGGAATTTCAAACCAAGTCTGCCTTGGACTTTGAGCACGAGATTTTGGCACATGCCACATAGCAATTCAGCACTCTGGGCCGAAATGGTCGCAGGTGTAGCCGCACACAGCTGCTCCAGTATCCAAATGGCTTCAGTAAGGAATAGCCTCCTGTCAAAAGGAACGATCTCCAGACACCTCACGAACGAGCGGGGGTATCTGAGGCGCATTCGAACCACCCAGTCTACATCCGTTTGCTTCAAACCTGAGACATCAAAAACGAGTTGTAATGTCAGAACTCGCAGGCAAATAATGCGACGTGCGAACGGTAAATCTCTACTTACCAGTGCCTTCCAGAATTTCATGAATAGAGGGAATGCGAGCCACCGGGTTGTTCGAAGACTGCCCTCGCTCCATGGCTCTCCTATCAGCTGCGAGCTCCAGCCTCTCGTAGTCAGGAGGAAGAGTGTAGGCTGCACCAGCCGCGATTACATTCCCAACCTGCGAGCCCCAAATGCTCCACGCAGGAATAGGTGTTTCTGGCTCAGTCATCGCCGGAGGCGCAGGGACAGCCGAAGTTGCTGGGCGAAAGACATTCTCAGATGCGAAAACAGTAGCATCACTTGTCCCTTCTTCCCTACCGCCAGTACGGACACCTTCGTCCATCGGCACAGCATCAGCTTCGACATCATCGGAGAGTTCAATGACATCCTCGAGATGCTCACTTGCGTGTCCAGCAGCTGCGACGGGCTTCTCGGTATGGGAGCCCGAAATTGGAACATGGGATGCAGAAGTTTGGCTTCTCTGCTCCAGCTCAGGTTCCTCAGCATGACCTGCGATGTCAAAATGCGATAATATGAGGTAACTTGTGTTATAAGTTACTTCGTTATCTTTGCTAAAGCTAAGAATAAGCACCTCCACGCGAAGGTGGGATTGAGGTATCCTCATCATACACCAGGGACGTGGAACCGTGCCCTATCAGTGTATCCTCACTAAGCAAGTCTTTGAGAGAGGCGTGACCTGGGATGCGATTAAACCAGTCATGGCTTTGTCTCAAATGGTTACAGCTTAGTACATGCATATCACTCAAAATGATTACCTGAGGGTTCTCCGCATTTGCTTACCAACCAACGGCGAATGTCAGGCTTTGACACACCGTGCTTCAATGCACCCACAATTACATCTCTATAAGTAACTGCGAGATTGAAGATCTCACCTTTATCGCCACCCGCAATCTCTGCGAAGTCTGCTTGGACTTGCTCTAGCTCTGCTGCGTCCTCTCCAGGAGCCTCATTCTCCTCCTCCACATGAGGAGCAATCTCTTCGGGAAGCTCGTCTTCCTCGCCAACTGGATGCACTAGGTCGTCGACATGCTGCTCTTCGAGGCTCCGTTGCTTCACACGCTCGAGCTCCTCTTCCTCTCGCTGCCTTCTTCTTTCAGCAGCCTCCGCAGCTGTCCTCCGGGACTCAGCAAGAACATCCTCGCTTATTGGATCATCCGAAACACCAGAATGGGCATCTCTCTTTTGCCTCTCGGCCACAAAGCCACCAACGGCTTCATCGTCATCATCTGCGAATACACAATTGGTTCAAGGAAAAGAACTGCATAGAAGTCATGATAAAGGACAAGGAAATGCGGCGGAAGTACCTCCTGACTCTTCCTCGCGCATCACAACTGTTCCTTCTTCTTCTTCTTCTTCATTACTTGCTTGGGGCTCCTGCCTCTCTTCCTCTTCCTCTTGATTGAATGGAACGAAGGTCTCAACCGCGAGATCTTTTCGCACTTTGCTGGGCATACGACCCTTGCCCTTGTCCTTGACGGAATGGGACTTTACTGGGGGAGAAGCTGGAGCGCTCCTAGGGGAAGAAATCGTAATTCCCTTTTGCCTAGGTCTCTTCACTCTCGGTGCCGGGGACGGGTCATCTCTAGGAGGAGACGAAGCCGGAGGGTTGTCTATCAGCGAGTCAGCAAAAGTATTCATGACTGCGCGAACCCTTGTCTCGATCTCGGCATCCATCCTCCATGCTAGCCGGTACGATTCTCCCCTCTTTCTGGTGACAACGATAGTGTCCACCAGCGCTTTGGAACGGTCACCGGCTGCGAATCTCCGCACGTGACACTAAACAATGCAGAACGAAAAGCATCAGTACAAGGAAATCAAAAAGTTTAAAGCACACAGGGAAATTGCTTACCTCAGCAAATGCCTTGCTATATTTGACGACTTGCTTGTCACCTTTCTTGATGGCATCGACTTGCTCCTTCAGAATGAAATCGGGGCACAAATGGTTCTCTCGGTCCAGCAACGAGTAACAACCGTACTCAGACTCGCTCAAACTACAATTGGGGCGAAATGGAAAAGAGTTTCTCTTGATCAAGGGGGCCCTTCCTGGCTGCGCCGCCGCCTCCGTCTCCATCCTCGTCTGCTGGGCAATCCAGTATGCGATCCAATTCTGGGAACAACCACCCCTGCGAGTTCCCGCAGGCTGCTCAAAGGGAAGATTGCTCATGAGGACCGTCTTGCACTCCTTTGTCAGCAAGCGCTTGTAGCACCCTCTAACGATAGACTGGGGCCAGATTGATGGGGCCACCGCATCGAAACCAAACTGAGGAGAGACCCGAGTGGGGTCAACATCCACTGTAAGCCTTTCATATCGTGGCGCGAGCTCACGAATATGCTCTGCAAGTGCAGGAAGAGAACCTCGCAGACACCAGCAAAAGAACTCACGATAGCGCTCGTGGAAATGCGATCCCTTTTCAAAGAGAAGGTCTTCTGACAAGACCATACCTTCGGAGGGGTATAGCTTTGGAAACCACCGCACATTCTCAACACGTGTGGCGTAAGGCCTGGCAGTGAACTCCCTTCGCTTGTCGCATATCAAGCTCCAAGTACACTTGGTGTTGCTTGCCCCAAACCATCTCGCGGCCCTTCCGCTGTTGAGCGCTTTCGTCTCGCCTGGGGGACACCACTTCTCAAGTGGGAGGGGAGTTGGAGCATAAGACGGCCAGCGCTCAAAAACCCACATAGTCAAAAAGCTGATATTGACGAAGGTCAGAACATCGAGGCGGCCGCGCGATTCTCTCATCGCCAAAACCAGCTGATCCAGCCTATAATACAACGTACCCAAGACCAAGGGTCCAAGTGCGACTCTCTGGCCAAGAGCGAGTCTCACCGCAAGTGGCAACACATGGTAGAAGACCCCGTCATGGGGGTGACCATCAATCAGAAATCTCGACAGCCAAGCACAAAGAAAGGCACAAAGGGTCAGATGATAACCCTTGCCCTCTATGTAATTCTCGGCCTCCGGGTTCTGGCTCAAAAGCTTCTTAGTAATGCTGCTGCTCGCATAGTCTCGGAAGAAGTACTGCAACCACTTGTTCCAGGTATTCTTCGCAGACGTATCAACCAGCTGCCAGTTCGGAAGAGGTTTTGTACTGGTCCACCGAGTGGAGATTTTCTTCACCTCTGCTAGGCACTCCTCCATCTGCGCGTACAAGGCTAATTCCGCAGATGTCCTTAAGTGACTCAAGGGGTCCACCTCGCCTATGGGGGAAAGCTCATACAGCATTTGAACGTCCTCGAGCGTGGGGGCAGCCTCGAACTCAGCAAAATGAAACGTGTGAGTCACAGGCGAATAGCGGGACAGAAGGTCTAGAAGCATGGACTGATCCAACTTCACGGCAGCACCCTTCATAGCACGAACAGCGAAGAAAATGCCGGCTTCATCAAGAGTTTCGGCGTAATTACCCAACACGTGGTCAGTCCACTCATCCATATAGTCCAACTTTTGGACAAACGCCTGAGTAGAAATCGCAGTGTATGGGAAGTGCCCGTTCTCGATTCCCAATCGAACCACATCCTCGGAGCCAACTAACTCGAGCAAGGCTGAGTTAACTGGGCGAGTCAGTGTTAACAACTGCTCAACGGGAACAGGATCAGGCATCCTCTTCGCCTTCACCCTCGCGTGGTAAAAATCCTTCCCACCCAGAAAGGGGGCTTTCCGCCACAGAGCCCGCGGAAGCTCCGGCATCTCTTCATCTTCCTTGACGGGTCTGGTTACTCTTGTTTTGGCCATTCCTGCGAAAGGGCAAAAAAAAGGGGGGAGAAATACCACACCAGTCAGTTTGAATTTTGAATTCGAGATTTATGCAAAGGAATGCAAACAGTTCCGGTGCCGATTTCAGAAATTGGGGAGTTGCAAGATCCAATATCGATTGAAAGATTAAAAACGAAGCAGGTTCAAAGATCAAAGCCTCTTCACAGATTTCATGAGTTTACAGACTCAACGCAGTTCAAGACAAACGCCGGAATTTTAAAATCAAAAAAAAAAAAAAAAGTAAACAAGGCCGACCTTGTTTCCTTGAAGCCTGCTTGGATATGCACAATTGAAGAATACGATTTGCAGTTCTGAACTGGTGATTGATTATCTGGATCTGCTCTCGAAGATCTCCGGGTACCATTCACTTTAAGAGAAAAAAGTGATGCTTTGCAATAATGGGATACAAGGTATTTATCCAAAAGAATGAAGAGTTGCGTCCCTTCAGTAGTCGAATCGCAACCGTCACCGTCGTATCGCGCAATCACAGGACGGGCTGACGTCACGCCTAAAACCCTAAAGGTCAGACGGCACGACTCTAAGGGTTTTAGGTCATAATGACACGCACGGGGGCTGAACTTACCCATATTTGAATTGGTGCGTGGCGACGACGCGCATGTTGGTTTCCGCGCATGGAAGCCTATACAGCTACGAGCCTTCACGCGCAGAAAGGGGGCTAATGTAGATACGGCTTTATGACATGGCAGATCTGGGCCACGTGGCGACCATCCAGCACACCATATTGTGCTCCACACACACAGGATCACCAGCCGAGCTGATCCATGTGGGGGCTGCGAGACAGAGCCCTCGCATACCACTGCACGGGACTTGTAGGGACTTGTGGTTTGGAGGCTAGGGTAAGCCCTGTCGCGTGCGAGCCAAGCCCGCGCGCGACCTTTAGTAACTGTTTTGAGAGATCTTTGGCACGAGCTCCCTAGACCCGGTCAATCCGGTCAAACCCGGTCAACCTCGTAACGGTTCCGGTATTCGCGCACCACGTGCTCTAACGGTTCCTATATACTCGGACGAACGTGCCGTTATGGTTAAGCTAATTAAGCCGCCATTAATGGGCGCATTAACCACACTACAACGGTCATGTTCTCCAGTATATATATATCGTTACTCTTTCCATACAAGGAGAACAACACTGCCATACGCGGAAGCTCTGCCAAACCTCTGTCTCTCTCTCAGACATTGCTACTGACTTACTCTCTCCCTGCACACACCCCTATTCTTCCTGTGCGATCCCTGATCCACTACGTACGGTGTACACGGAGGTCTCCCTGCCGGAATCTCTTGTGCAGAACCCCCTAGGGTTTATGTCCTTGCTACTAACCCCATAAGGTTTGAGCTTGTCTCACCTAACCCCATAAGATTAGGATAATTGCATTGTCCACCCCACATGGGCGCACCAAATGCTAATATCTCCCACTCGCACAGTGGGTTGCACAAATAGAGTAGGTCTAGTCTCCCTCAATCTCCAACTATTATCATCTACCAAAGTGTTTTGTGGCCTTAATGTGTGACTGTGAGAGAACCTGCATTTAGGGAGTTCCATACTCTAAACTCATACGAGACGAGCTAGCAGCAGGCGCACTCAACCTTAAAAAATAATGCAATACATATATATATATATCTCGTATCCCCCAGATTCTGTCAATTGCCATCTCGTAGACCATGAGCACCTACCTTGTCCCGAAGGTCGTGCATCAATGAATCTACATCTCTTTTATTACATTCATATCCTGCATGATCCCGTAAGATCTTGTAGGTGGGCTCAATGAAAGTTATAAAGAGCGATGCAATGAGAATCTTCCTTTCCATCCATTGTCGATTTGATTCGGAGTCAGCTGCTTTCCTAGCAATGTCCTGTAAGGCCGAGTCATTCATAGCCGTGAGGTGTCACGCTAAAGTAGCATCACCTAACCGTCTCTTCGCGACATGGATAAAATTACTAAGGGTATACAGTGCTTATCATTCTTATATGATCGACGAGGCTCACACGGCGAGGAATCTCAGGGACTAGTTCTACTCGCCACCTCATGTCACTCATCAGCACGCGTCATCTCATAAGATGTGTGCCATAGTGTTTGGACTCTAATCAGAGCACATGTCCTATCCCATAGGGACCACTATACAGATGTAAGTCCAACAGCCCATATGACTATTAACCCGAGTATTGAATATTTCACATATGCAAATCGAAATCAGTTCTCTCTTCTGGCTTTCTCTACGCAGACTATACATGGCTTGGGGTATTAACCATGTTCGAATGGCCATGAACCAATCTCACCTTGTAACTTATTCCAATGCGACAACTGAATCCGTCTGACAGGGTCTTGCACTATTGATAGATGTATAACTCTTGTCATAGGCCATGCGCCTGATATGACAGGCGTTACTTATCATATCATAGGCTTCTAGCACTTATCGGGATTCTGTCTCATCTTCTACTCACCTAGACTATCCAGGATGTTGTAAAGGCGGTTGCTCGTGTGAGGGAGTCAACCTAGTGTCCGCGCGACATGTTCTATGCTAGTACAGGATAAGTAAGCGTATCATACACATATCAAAACAACATGTAGAATAATAGAAACAAATCCAATTAAAATCCAACAATCAATGTCTAAATCATATCATCAGTCTGAAATCTCTAGTGATATCTCACCACCTATCTAAGCCCATATTCCTAACATGACCAATAAAGACATGCCTTAACAAAGGTTTGGTCATGGGATCGGCTAACATCTGATGAAACAACCCGGATCCTACGGTTCCAGCTCTTAGCATGTCTGCCACCGTCTGAATCGTCCTTTTAGTCTTTCAATCCGTATCTGGGTGAAATGTTCTGCTCAACCTTAGCTCGGTACCCATGTTCTTTTTTAACTCCTCCCTGAAATGTGGTATGAAGTTTGAATCGCTATCTGAAATATTCGAGCTAAGTGCTCCGTGTAGTCTTACCACATCCTTGATGTATGCGTCTTCCGTCTTTTTCAAGTTTCGCGTGTCCTCCACAGAAATGAATCTTGCCTTCTTGTTCAGTCGATCGACTATCACCCAAATCTGGTTCAACCCATTAGTCGAAACAGATAAAGCTGTCATTGAGATGATATCCAATTTTCATACCGGTATCTCCAATGGTTGCAACATCCCACCTGGCCTCTTATGCTCGAACTTTACCCTTTCACAAGTCAAACACTGAGTTACAAACTCAACTACTTCCTTCTTTATACCTTTCCACCAAAAGTATTTCTTCAAATCCTTGTACAACTTGTCTTCTCCTGGATGTACCCAATATGGTGTGTTATGAGCTTTCTTCATAATCTTCTCGTTTACATCCGCGAATTTCATTAATACACACCATATTTCCCTTGAAATTCACGCTACCATCTTTATCCACTTTGAAATCGAGTTCTTCGCCCATGTTGATTTTCTCCTCAATCTTTTGTTCGAAAGCACCCTCTTTCTGTCTTATTTCTTTTATCTACGTAAATTTCCATTTCTATCGTCAAATTACACAGCATACTACTCGTGGTTCCCTTCATGCAAACTCAGATCTCCAGCCTTCTGAACTCTTCGCAAAGCTTAATTGGCAAAACCTACATTGATTTAACCGTATAATTCATATTTCAACTCAATGCATCCGCTACTACATTTTCATTCCTTTCGTTTTATTGGATATTAATGCCGTAGTCCTTCAACAATTCTAACCACATTCTTTGTCGCATATTCAACTCCTTTTACGTTAATATGTACTTCGAGCTCTTGTGATATGTAAATTTTTGCAATTCGTACCGTTGATATAATGCCTCCTGATCTTCAGTGCAAATACTTTGGCTGCCATCTCCAAATCATGAGCAGGGTAATTCTTGTCATAAGACTTTTGTTGCCTAGAAGCATAAGCGATCACCTTGCCAATTTTCCTTGCATCCGCATAGGACATTTTAATTGTAAAATTGTCGTGTGGTGAATTCGTGTTAATGTAGGACTATTTGATTATTGTAGATTCAAAATTCGTAGGAGACGAATTCGTTGAGGACCCCTACTACTAGTTGCGTGCTTTCTTGTGTGTGAATCTCCCTGCACTATCAAGTAAGTTATATGCACAATACCTTTAAATTATCAAAATATCTCTTGGCGTGTCTTATCTTTCAAAATCGCTCATGAACTACTAGAATCGTGATACTGGAGAACTTAACAAGTCTTGAATTCCTTTTGCAAATACTACTTCGAAAATGTATGGTTACTTGTGAAAACTCGAAAGTCTTGTGAAATGATAATTATACGATAATAGAATTGGGAACGATGTGCAGAGGATGCGCGTGAAGGCCAACGGCCGGGAACACCTATGTGTGATTTCCCTAGGGCATTGTACCCTCTTATTTGCTGTGAAAACTAGGAGTACTACCTATACATGTTTAGGTCACAACTGTATAGGGGTGTCGACACTTAAGGTCTCACTAGTTCTTTAGGGAGAATCGGGATGGACTGTGATATCTCGTAGAAGTAGCCTACTTTATTATTATTCCATCGTGACCTCTCTGTCCACATCGTACTCGTTGGGGCTCGTGGGCTACGCCTCAACCAAACCGAATATTAAAATTTGGATCTTGGTTACTGTTTATATATGCTCGACATCTCTCCATCTTTGAGTTACTACCACTGAGTTTATCAATTATTCATTATCATATTTTAAATAGGATTTTTAGCAAACCGTGTGTTATTGTTTTAGCCAAAACTCTGTTTTACATATTGTGGTATATCTTACTTAGTTTTTACTAATCAAAAATTTTCTGCGGTCGGCTATCGCTATTTCAAAATCCGCAGGTCAAGCTAGCTGGGGTGGAAACGCACACGAGCTAAGGATTAGATTCATGGCTAGCAAACATACTTTAGAAATTGAATCTTTTGGATTCAAATGTTGTTTTATCATTTCCGTGCAATAATGTAAGGAAGGTTTTCTCCTTTTATTTTAATAAATTATTCTTTGGATTATCGTTAAGTTGTACTAGCAGGAACCGTAGGATCCGGGTTGTTGCATCTGATTCGTAGGAATGTGCTCCAAAGAAACATCTCCTTTAGCTACCACTTCCCTAATGAAGTGATACTTTATATCTACGTGTTTGGCTTTACTGTGGTGCATAGCCATATGCTAGGGCAACTCATAGGTTTATGGACTGCTCATAAGATTACCGGAAACCTTCTTTTCCAAACACATTTCTGTCCGGTGACAGAACAGACAATCGTGCTTCGCTTCCATGATCAATGGAGCGGTGTAATACGATTGTGCAACACTTATGTTGTTGTTCCATGCGATGTTTATATCATCTAGCATGGACTATTGCCTGAGGCGGATCCACGTGCATCTAGGTCCACACCCTAGTCAGCATGCACAGCTGGCTAGTCGGAGCATCATCTCCGATAGTTATAGCACGTAATCCTTTGAGATATCGGAGTATTCTCTTCACAGTATTATAATGCCCAATACCTGGGTCAGACTGATATCTGCTAACTAAACCGACCACATTTGCATAGGTTACTTTGGCTATTTGATCTCTCTCGTGTTGGCTCTTGGTACACATCTCTAGACTGAGTTTCTCGCCATGCGCAATGGGAGTGTCAAGTGGTTTGGCATCGCACATTCTGAACCGTTCAAGTATCTTCTGGATGTACGCCTCTTGCGACAATCCTAGAAGTCGTTTGGAACGATCTCTCGGGATCTTAATCCCAAGGATGTAGCTTGCCCCGCCTGTATCCTTCATCGAAAAACGAGAGGACAACCACCCTTTAGTGGTCTTGAGCATTCCTATATCATTTCTTGCCAATAGTATGTCATCCACATATAGAGACAAAATCATGAACTTATTTCCTGAGCTTTTGACATATACACATTGGTCTTCACCTACCATTGCAAAGCCATATGCTACAATGTCTTGATGGAACTTCATATACCACTGTCTTGAGGACTGTTTAAGCCCATATATGGACTTAAGCAGTTTGCACACTTTGTTCTCATGACCTTTCTTCTCGAAGCCTTGCGGCTGAGCCACATAGATCTCCTCGTCCAATTCTCCATTGAGAAACGCAGTCTTAACGTCCATCTGATGCAGCTCTAAGTCCATGATGGCTACTATTGCTAGTATAAGGCGAATAGAGGCTATTCTCACCACCGGTGAGAATGTCTTCTCATAATCTACACCCTGTTGTTGGGTGTAGCCTTTCGCCACTAGTCGGGCCTTATGCCTTTCCACGCTACCGTCTGCCTTCCTTTTGACCTTGAAAATCCATTTGTTTCCAATGGCCCTATGTCCAGGAGGCAAGTCAACCAAATCTCAAACACGATTGGTTCTCATTGACTCTAGTTCTTCTTGTAAAGCAATTTCCCATTCTTTCTTGTCAGGTGATGATAGAGCCTCGGACAATGTCCTAGGTTCATCATCTTCTTGCGTTGTGACCACCATGGCCTCCCCTTCGATGTAAAATCGTCGACGGGGTACGCTCCCACGAGCGCTCCTACGCAAAGAGGGTTCTTCTTCATCAGCATCATCACCATATGTGATGGGCTGCTCACTAGGCAAGACGCTCCCACTGTTCTCAAGATCCATAGGAACAAATTCCTCTTGAGTAGTGGTGAATTGAGTGTCATCTAGTGGTTCCTCTTCCTCGTAGAGAATGCCATCTCCACGAGCTTCTCCCTGACTAGGGAAATCTCCCTCGAGAAATTCAACATCTCGCGACTCCATCTCTGTTAGACTGCCATCCGGCTATTGCGCTATGAATAAGTAACCCTTAGAGTGTTCAGAGTATCGTATGATGATGCACTTCTTTCCTTTAGCACCCAATTTCCCATGGACATGGGAGACGTTACGTACATAGGCGGCCGACCCCCATGGCCTAAGGTGACCCAATTCGGGTTGCCTTTTGGTCCACATCTCGTAAGGGGTTGTGGCTACAGACTTGGTGGGCACACGGTTCAGTATGTATGTGGATGTCATCAATGCGTCTCCCCAATAGGATACGGCAGATTCGCATTTGCCATCATACTACGTACCATCTCTAACAGTTTTCTATTCCTTCTTTCCGCTACACCATTTTGCTGCGGTGTGAAGGGAATAGTCAACTGCCTCACTATTCCTTTGTCCTCACAAAGCTCCTTAAATTGCTCAGAGAGATATTCACGACCTCGGTCTGTCCTAAGAGCCTTAACTTTTTTGTCCAGTTGGTTCTCTACCTCTTGTAGGAACTTTCTGAAGCACTCTAGTGCCTCAGACTTATGTGTCATCAAGTACACATAACTGAAACGAGTGTGATCATCTATAAATGTGATGAAATAGCGAGCACCATGTCTAGATCTAACATTTAATGGACCACAAACATAAGAATGAATAAGTTGTAAAGGCCCAGTAGCCCTTACTGCTTTACCGAACGGTTTGCGTTTGGCTTTCCTTGCAAGGCAACACTCACATACAGGTAAAGAAATCTTGGATATATTTCCAAGTAGGCCTGCCTTGGCCAGCCTATTCATCCTGTCCTGTCCTATATGTCCCAATCTAGCATGCCATCTAGTGGAATCAACATCACTAGAAGACATAATGAATGAACAAGAATCATAAACATCACCAAAGCTAGAACCAATAATGTCTAGATAAAATAAACCACGAGAAATCAATCCAGTACCAAAACATGAATTGCCACAAAACAGTTTGGCAACTCTACCCTAAAAAACAAGTCTAAAACCAAATCCAAAAGTCTAGAAACGGAAATCAAGTTCTTGCGTGCACTATGAGCGTATAAGACGTCATGTAGGATGAGCTTCAAACTTCATCTTCACGTGCATCCTTCTACTGCCCGTTTTCATTGCCAATAATCCGTGCATGCGCCTCAATCACATGCTCAGGTGTCCTTTTGCACCTGAATCCAATACCCACTCATTAGGGGAATCAGAAATGAAGAACTTCACTTATAACATAACAGTCAAAGTTTGGATTATGGCATACCTTTGGTCGGTACAATCACGAGCAAAGTGACCCTTCTTCTGGCAGTTGAAGAACAAGATCCTTGCCAAGTTTCTAGCTCTCCGGCTCTTCTTGCCACTAGCTCCTTTCTTGATCTTGGGATTGGGGCCTCCTACGGGCTTCCCCTTTCCCTTGACGCCCTTATCCGCCTTCCTCAAGTTCCCATGCGCCTTTTGCGACTTGGGAAGAGGGTGCTCTGCCAATAACACCTCAGCGCTGGACTTGGCGACCTCAATTCGCACACTTTCCAACAAGAGATGACGTTTGACATCCTCAAACGTTTTGACATCCGCGTTGTGGGTCATGTTCTGTTTCATGTGATCCCATGTGCGGGGCAGAGAACGCAGTACTGCTTGTACTTGCTTTTCATCGGATAAGTTCCGTCCAGCTGCTATGAGCTCTCTGATCATGAAGGCCATAGCCCTCATGTGCTTGAGTGTTCTGGCTTCTTATGATAAGAATCGAACTTCATCCTCAAGACCCTCAGCCTGGTGACAAAACTGGAGCCATACTTGCTTTTGATCGATTCCCACATCTCCTTTGCAGTGACAGAATTTTCGAACTCCCTGATCAGGTCATCTTCCATCATACATAGAAGATTGTAACATGCCTTCCTATCCGCTGCTTCCAACTTAGGAAAAGCAGCTAGGTTCCGCTCATGTTCCACAAGCGGTTGGTTTTCAGCCATCACAGGTTCGACCTTTTTTGTTTGGAGATGGTCGGACAAATCTATGTCTAACATGTAGTACATAGCACGACGGCTCCACATGTCGTAATTGTCCCCATTAAGCTTTACAGCTTTAGCAGAATCAGCGATGAGACTAGATGATTTCGATTAGACAAAGTGGAAGTTAATTATTAGCATTGTTTTAGCTCCTACAAACATTTAGATGAGATTACAATTTCATAGTTCTTCATAAGGACTCTACCAAAACCTAGTAGCAATTCTAGGAATCAAATATCGTCACTTATGATTCCCCATTAATTTTAATCTTTCTTAATGTGAGCTCTTTCGTTTTAGTTCTTTGGCATGCGAGGTTATACAGTTATATCCAATCACACGCAGTTATAACATAAAACGAGCATAAGCATAAAATAAATATGCAATGGATGTGGCCCCTAAGGTGCACTCCCAATATTGAGAGTACGTTGTACACACAAATTTTGCGCTTAAGCGGGTAAACACAGAATTTTGGCGACAAATGTCATTTTATTATTCGTAAGCAGGATATAAATCTCTGAAACGTATTTCCTTAGTAGAAACACTACTCCTCTGATTCTTCTCGGGAATTTGAACTTGATGGGATGATTTTGGACGGTTGAATCTTCCACGTCCTTGATGGGATTTGACCGGCGCGAGGGCTTATGGTCTTTTTGCTTGACTTTAACTTGTCCTTCGCGGGTTCACCGTACTTCGATGTTCTTTGAGGATTTGATTTTCTTGGGGTGGATGGCTTGATCTTCTGGATTGCTCCGTCTTGAAGATTCGACTTTCGTTGTGGCTTTATTTGTCAGGGCTTCGCCGTCTTTTGGGATTTTCTTCCTTCAAAGTCTTTCCGCCTTCGAGGATCTTGGCTCCTTTGGGGGCTTCTCCTGTCAGAACTTTGCTAACATCTCTTTTCTAAGCTTTGAGCTTGAGAGAAGTTGTAGGAAAGTTGTAAGGAAAGATGTAGAGAAAGTGTTTTAGGTATAGAAAGGTATTGGAAGATGTGATTTTTCTTATGAACTTCCTCCTCTATTTATAGGGAGATAGAGGGATCGTTGTGCAATTTTGTAATAATTTGGGGTACCCTATACAATTTTATAAAGTCTAGGGGAGCTTGATGTACTTATAGGAAAGTCTATTTTGGTTGTTTTCCTTGCAATAAATATACAATTACATTTGCGATAATCGTACACTTAAGACGCTCTTCCAATGTAACCTCCATTTTAGTTGGAGTTGATGTTTGCGACCGAGCTGGTCAATCTTGAGCTGCAATTTGACACGTGGCGTCATGCGATTCGCCAGTCAGCAGGGTCTGAAACTGAATTTTTCTTGTCGTGTTTCTTCATTTGATCATCTAATTATGACATTGTTTAGTCCATAATCATTTTGATTTGACGAATTTTCGGTGTCTACAAATGTCCCCTCGAGACTTGTTCACTTCCCTTTTGGTTTGCTGAAGCGGACGAGTCTCGAATGAGTTCTTTCACTTGCTAGTAATTCCCTCGCGCGACGAGTGCCCCACGAACACTGGAAAAACTCCTCATAATAATTGCCAGGACATCATTTTGTTACTTCTCCGAATAGTAACTGACAAAGAATATTCATTAGGTATTGTATTCTTCTCTTTGATCTCTTCCTTTCGTCATACTTCAACAGTTCGAACCATTTTGTAACATTACGCGAATGAATGAATTCATACTTAAATGTCGTCAATTTTCGTCGTGAGCAGTTTCTTTCTCTCGTCAGTTGATGGTTTTTATCCATCCAACAGTGATTGACAAATTTCATTTATGAGATATTGTTTTCTTTCCTTTGACATCTTCTTTTTGTCAAGAATCGAGAACTTCAAGATGATCCATATGATTGACTGAGTGCATGAAAATTCAATCCACCTCCATAATGAACAGTACCTTCCCTTTGTCATCAATGCGTAAGCTGCCTTCAAGTAGGCTGATTCTCCACTGTTCAAAGACTTGGAAAATAACATCGCAGCTTGTTTCACGGTGATGGAAGCTATCCATCGTCGGCAAAATTTCATCCGTAGATTGCCATTTACTTCAATGATTTCTTCATACCTAATTTTCTTTATAAATGAGGCCTATCGATAACTTCGCACATCACTTTCAAAAAAAATTGATTACCTTCTGTAAATTCACAACTCACTAAACTCTTCCACGAGCTTCAAGTGCTTTCACTTCAGCTGATAATGGTACGTTCCAAGCAATCTCTTATTTTTTGCGCATTACTATACCAACATACGTCATTTGTATCTGCCTGCTTGCACATACTTTTTTGCTTTGTGAAGTTTACCTGAGCTCTAGCAGTGAGATGCTTTTCTTGCTTTGATAGGACTTGAACTCACTTTGTACTTCTCGAATACACTCGTTTTGCTTGCTTTGCTTCACCTTCAGTATTCACAAACTTGAGCTTTGACTTCCACCATTCACTTTCCATAATTGGTAAAGAAACTAGAATGATAAGGTGATGAAAACTCTTGCGAGTTTCATCTTTTGAGTGAAGCAAAGAGAGGGAGAGACGGAGGTATAGGGATAGATGATGGTGGAGTTGGGTTTGCTCGCACAAACAGAGGGCAGTGAGAGAGAGAGCCGTGGAGGAGAAGATTGTTTCATGATAGTCCTTCTTGTTTGTTTTGATTTGTTTCTTCTCTTTTTATTTTGAAAAGAGTGATATGGTGGCAGAGAGAAGTGAAGATAGGAGACAAAGAAAAATCACGTGCTATGGGGGAATAAGAAACATTGCAGAAGGGTCAGGAGAGTAGAAAAGGAAATGGGAGTTAAACTAACCCACATGGTCATCAAAATGTGACTGTACTCACATTTCATTGATTATGACCCCTTTTTTTTCTAACATGTCTTCTCCACGTGAAGTCATTTTCACCCATTCATTTTATATTCATTTTTTCTTTTTTTTTTTCCATGACCGAATGGTCACCTGTTTGTCAGAAGGTTATGTTTTCTCTTGCTTTCATGTGTTTCATTTTCTTCTCTTCAAGTGACAACAAGTTCAACCACAACCATGTTTTGAACATTTTTTTTTTTGTTTTGTTTTTTGTTTTTTTTTTTTGTTTTCTTCTCTAGTTTGACGAATGAGGCCTTTATTTTTTTTGTTATCATTTTTTTTCAAGAAACATGAGATAGCAGATCTCTATTTTTTTTCAAATGTCATTTCTTCTTCTTTTCTCTCAATTATTCTACATTTTTTTTGGTTTTCATTTTCACTCTATGTGACTGTAAATCATTCCCCACCACTACCAACTGTTATACATTTATTGTTGTTATTTCTCATGTGACCGAATGTTCATTTTTCAGCCCTTCTTCCTTATTTTACTCAATTTTTATTTGTTTCTTTTCTTTTGGCCGCAGTGACCATTCCCTTCCAACCAAAGTGTTTGTCCATTTTGTTTGGCAGTAGAGTAGTCTGTCATTTGTCATAATGTTTTTGTTCCTTTTGTTTGTTTTACGTTGTTAACAGGTCATTTTCAATGCTTTTCAGTTTTGACATTTTTGTTATTATATTTTTTTAATGAATAAATATACATACATATACACCTATCAATTTCTTTCAGATAACAACAGTTCACTTTCATCACTATTTTATTTGGACCAATTTCTATCATTGTATTGATAAAAGAAACATATGCCAAGTAATTTTTTTTTCAGATATATTCTTTTCGAATGTATTTTATGTACTGTATTAACTATAAACTGTTGTATTTTTTTTTGTTTTTTTAAATGTCATTTCTTTTTCATTTTCTTTTTCAACAAAATATGTAATACATAGCATATGTTAGCTTAAGATAGCATTTTTTTATATATAAACTGTCATTTTTTTTTAGCACAATAAATAATAGCATTTTTTTTTTTGCAGAATTCATTGGTTACATCGGTGTGCACAAGAGATTCCGGCGGGGAGACCTCCGTGTACACCGTATGTATAGGATCAAGGATCGCACAGGAAGAGTGGGGTTGTGTGTAGGGAGAGAGTAAGGCAGTAGTAATGTCTGAGAGAGAGACAGAGGTTTGGCAGAGCTTCCGCGTATGGCAAGTGTGTTCTCCTTTGTATGGAAAGGGTAACGTCCTATATATAGCAGAGAACATGACCGTTGTAGTGTGGTTAATGCGCCCATTGATGGCGGCTTAATTAGCTTAACCATAACGGCACGTTCGTCCGAGTATATAGGGACCGTTACAGCACGTGGTGCGCGAATACCGGAACCGTTACGAGGTTGACCGGGTTTGACCGGATTGACCGGGTTTATGGAGCTCGTGCCATAAATCTCTCAAAGCAGTTACTAAAGGTCGCGTGCGGGCTTGGCTCGCACGCGACAGGGCTTACTCTAGCCTCCAAACCACTAAGTCCCTACAAGTCCCGTGCAGTGGTATGCGAGGGCTCTATCTCGCAGCCCCCACATGGATCAGCGCGGCTGGTGATCCAGTGTGTGTGGAGCACAATATGGTGTGCTGGATGGTTGCCACGTGGCCAAGATCTGTCAGCTCAGAAAGCACTATCTACATTAGCCCCCTTTCTGCGCGTGAAGACTCATAGCTGTATAGACTTCCATGCGCGGAAACCAACATACGCGTTGCCGCCACGCACCAATTCAAAAACGGGTAAGTTCAGCCCCCGTGCGTGCCATTATGACCTAAAACCCCTAGAGTCGTGCCGTCTGGCCTTTAGGGTTTTAGGCGTGACGTCAGCTTGTCCTGTGATTGCGCGATTCGACGGTGACGGTTGCGATTCGACTACTGAAAGGACGCAACCCTTCATTGTTTTGGATAAATACTTTGTATCCTCCATTGCTGCAAAGCATCACTTCTTTCTCTTAAAGTGAATGGTACCCGGAGATCTTCGAGAGCAGATTCAGATAATCAATCACCAGTTCAAAACTGCAAATCGTGTTCTTCAGTTGTGCGTATCCAAGCAGGCTTCAAGAAAACAAGGTTGGCCTTGTTCAATTTTGATTTAAGATACCAGTGTTTGCCTTGAACTGCGTTGAATCTGTAAGCCCAGAACATATAATCTGTTGAAACTTGTGAAGAAGCTTTGATCTTTGAACCCGCTTTTGCTTTAATCCTTCAATAATAAGGGATTCGGATGTGAGATCTTGAAATCACTGATAATGCAACCTCCTAATTTCTGAAATTGATATCAGAAACTGTTCATCTTTCTTTTCATAATAGATCTCGAATTTCGAAATTCAAACTGAAGTGTGGTATTTCTCCCCCCCTTTTTCTTGCTCTTCCGCAGGAATGGCCAAGACAAAAGGAACCAGGCCCGCCAAGGAAGACGAAGAGATACCCGATCTTCCGCAGCCTTTGTGGCGAAAAGCCCCCTATCTAGGTAGCAAAGATTTCTACCATGCGAGGGTTAAGGCAAAAAAGATGCATGCTCCTGTCCCGGTTGAGGGATTGCTAACACTGACTCGCCCGGTTAACTCAGCCTTGCTCGAGTTGATTGGTTCCGAGGATGTGGTTCGATTGGGAATCGAGAACGGGCACTTCCCCTACACTGCGATTTCTACCCAGGCGTTAGTCCAGAAATTGGACTATATGGATGAGTGGATTGACCACGTGTTGACCAATCATGCCGCGACTCTTGATGAAGCCGGCGTATACTTCGCTGTCCGTGCTATGAAGGGTGCTGCCGTGAAGCTGGACCAGTCCATGCTTCTAGACCTTCTGTCCCGTTACTCGCCTGCGACTCACACATTCCATTTTGCTGAGTTCGAGGCTGCCCCCACACTCGAGGACGTGCATATGTTGTACGATCTTTCCCCCATGGGTGAAGTAGACCCTTTGAGTCCTTTGAGGACATCTGCGGAGATTGCTTTATACACGCAGATGGAGGAATGCCTAGCAGAGGTAAAGAAAATCTCCACTCGGTGGACCACTACCAAGGCCCTTCCAAACTGGCAGTTGGTTGATACGTCTGCGAAGAACACCTGGAACAAATGGCTGCAGTACTTCTTTCGAGACTATGCGAACAGCAGCATCACTAAGAAGCTTCTGAGTGAGAGTCCAGAGGCCGAGAATTATGTAGAGGGTAAAGGCTATCACTTGACCCTTTGTGCTTTCCTCTGTGCTTGGCTCTCGAGGTACTTAATTGACGGCCACCCACATGATGGGGTCTTCTACCATGTTTTGCCACTTGCTGTGAGGCTTGCCCTTGGCCAGAGAGTCGCACTCGGACCCTTGGTCTTGGGCACGCTGTACTATAGGCTTGATCAGCTGGTTCTAGCCATGAAAGAGTCGCGTGGCCGCCTCGATGTACTGACTTTTGTCAATATTTCCTTTTTGACAATGTGGGTTTTCGAGCGATGGCCATCCTATGCTCCAACTGCTCTCAAACTCGACAAGTGGTGTCCCCCAGGCGAGACGGAAGAGCGTAACAACGGCAGGGCTGCGAGGTGGTTCGGAGCGAGCAACACCAAGTGCGTTTGGAGTTTGATATGCGACAAACGGAAAGAGTTTACTGCCAGGCCCTATGCCACACGCATTGAGAATGTGCGATGGTTTCCAAGGTTGTACCCCTCTAAGGGTGTTGTCTTCTCAGAAGAGCTGCTCTTCGAAGAGGGATCGCATTTCCATGAGCGCTATCGCGAGTTCTTTTGCTGGTGTCTACGAGGTTCCCTTCCTGCCCTCGCAGAGCATATTCGTGAGCTTGCGCCAAGGTATGAGAGGATTACCGTGGATGTTGACCCCACTCGAGTTTCTCCTCAGTTCGGCTTTAATGCAGTGGCACCATCAATCTGGCCCCAGTCCATTATCAGAGGTTGCTATAAGCGCTTGCTAACAAAGGAGTGCAAGACAGTATTCATGAATAATCTTCCCTTTGAGCAGCCTGCGGGGACCCGCGAGGGTGGTTGTTCCCAGAACTGGCTCGCATACTGGGTTGCCCAGCAAACGAGGATCGAGACGCAGTCGGCCGCGCAGCCAAGTAGAGCTCCCTTGATCAAGAGAAATTCTTTTCCGTTTCGCCCCAATTGCAGCCTGAGCGAGTCCGAATATGGTTACTACTCACTGTTGGATCGTGAGAACCATTTGTGTCCTGACATCATTCTGAAGGAGAAGGTCGCCGCAGTTAAGAAGGGCGACACGCATGTCGTCAGATATAGCGGGGCCTTTGCTAAGGTAAGCAATTTTTCGCGTGCGTTAAGCTTCTTGATTTCCTTATGCTGACGCCTTTGTTCTGTACTGTTTTGCTGTAGTGTCATGTACGGAGATTCGCATCTGGTGATCGCTCCAAGTCATTGGTTGACACCATTGTTGCCACGAGAAGACAAAAGCAGCCGTTTCTGCTAGCATGGAGGATGGACCCTGAGGTCGAAACCAAGATTCGCGCAGTCATAAATGCTTTTGCTGACTCGCTGATAGACAATGCTCCGGCCTCGTCTCCTCCCGGAGATGATCCGTCCCCTCCAGCGACTGCGGCGTCGAGAGTGAAGAGACCCAGGCAAAAGGGAATTACAATTTCTTCCCCCAGAAGTGCTCCGACATCTCCTCCGGTGAGGTCCCTTTCTGTCAAGGACAAAGGCAAAGGTCGCATGCCCAGCAAAGTGCGGAAAGAGCTCGCAGTTGAGACTTTCATTCCATTCAACCAAGAAGAAGAAGGAGAGAGGCAGGAGCCCAGAGAGAGTGATGAAGAAGAAGAAGAAAGAACAGTTGTGATGCATGAGGAAGAATCAGGAGGTACTTCCGTCGCATTTCTCTTCCCATCATCGTAATTCTTTTGTAATTCTTTCTTAAGCCAATCATATCTTCGCAGATGATGATGATGATGAGATCATCGGTGGCCTTTTGGCCAAGAGACAAAAGAGAGATACCCATTCTGGCATTCCAGACGATTCCATAAGCGAGGACGTTCTTGCTAAGTCCAGGAAGACAGCCGCGGAGGTTGCTGAAAGAAGAAGACAGCGGGAAGAGGAGGAGCTCGAGCGTGTGAGACAGCGGAGCCTCGAAGAGCAACATGTTGACGACTTAGTGCGTCCAGCTAGCGAGGAAGATGAGCTTCCCGAAGAAGTGGCTCCCCAGGCGGAGGAGGAGGATGCGGCTCCAGAAGAGGATGCAGCAGCTCTGGAGCAAGTCCAAGCGGAATTTGAAGAAATCGCAGGCGGCGATAAAGGTGAGATCTTCAATCTCGCAGTAACTTATAGAGATGTTATTGTGGGTGCGTTAAAGCATGGTGTGTCAAAGACTGACATTCGCCGTTGGCTAGTAGACAAGTGCGGAGAACCTTCAGGTAATCATTTGAGCGATATGCATGTGCTAGACCTGAGCAACTTGAATCAGGATCATGACTGGTTTCTTTGCATCCCAGGTCACGCTCCTTTTAAAGACTTGCTTGAGGAGACACTAATAGGACATGGTTCCACGTCTTTAGTGTACGATGAAGATACATCAATCCCACCTTCGCGTGGAGGTGCTTGCTCTTAGCTTTAGTAAAGATAGCAAAATAACTTATAACATGAGTTACCTCATACTATCGCATTTAACATCGCAGGTTATGCTGAGGAACCTGTGCTGGAGCAAAGAAGTCAGCCTTCTGCTTCCTATGTCCCGATTCCGAGCTCCCATACCGAGAAGCCCGTCGCAGCTGCTGAACATGCAGGTGAGCCTCTCGAGGACATCATCGAACTTTCGGATGATGCTGAAGCTGAGGCTATTCTAATGGATGAAGATGCCCATATTGGCGCTGAGGAAGTAAGGACAAGTGCTGCTGATGCTTCCGCATCTGAGAACGTCCCTCGTCAAGCGGCTTCGGCTTTCACTTCGCCTCCGGCGATGACTGAGCCAGTGGCACCTATTCCTGCGTGGAGCTTTTGGGGCTCGTAGGTTGGGAATGCAGTCGCAGCTGGTGCGGCCTACACTCTTCCTCCTGACTACGAGAGATCAGAGCTCGCAGCTGACAGGAGAGCTATGGAGCGAGGACAGTCTTCGACCACCCCGGCAGCGCGCATTCCTTCTCTTCATGAGATTCTGGAAGGAACTGGTAAGTAGAGATTTACTGTTCGCATCTCGCATTATTCCCTTGCGAGTTTGACATCATAACTTAGTTTTGACATCGCTTTAGGTTTGAAGCAAACTGATGTGGACTGGGTGGTTCGGATGCGCCTCACCTACCCCCAATCGTTTGTGAGATCTCTGGAGATAGGGCCCTTCGACAGGAGGCTGTTTCTTACCGAAGCCATTTGGATTTTGGAGCAGCTGTCTGCGGCTACACCTGCGACCATTTCTGTCCAGAGTGCCGAATTTCTTTGTGGCATGTGCCAGAATCTCCTGACCAAAGTTCAAGGCAGGCTGGGTTTCAGATTTCTTATGAAGAGAGTTACTCTGATCCGCGCAGCCGTAACTTTGAAGCTCGGCCACCAGAACCTCGCAGCCGAGAAGCAGAAGGTGGAGCAGCAAAAGCAAAAGGTTGACGAAGCTCTGAAGCTCTATCATGAGATGAATGCCAGGTGCGAGCAACTGAAACAAGAAGTGGAGCAGGTAGAGAAGCTGAGCCATCAGTTCGCGCCCCATGACTCCTTGATCAAGAACTTGCTTTGACTTTTTGAATTTTGAAAAATAGCAAGGAAATAGCTGAAACATTAATGTAATGTTTGAAACATTAATGTAATGTTGCTAGGGTTTCTCCCCCTTTTTTTTTAACAACAAGAATCAACTTGCCCGTTTTGCCCTTTCCGGGATTTGATAGGATATCTCTGTGCATATCCAATTATGACATCAGCAATTGATACTCTGCTTGATTTTCGCGCTAATTTCTCGGCAGATAAGCACGCTTTCGTTGGGAATTCCATCCGAATCATGACCATCCGTCATTTATTAGGATACGCAATTGAATCGTCGTAGCCTTTAGTAGGGTAATTGATTGTTACCGCTTTTCAAGGCGTAAGTGATTGAACTTACCCTCTTTTCGAATTCTGCTGACTCATCTTTGGCAACTGAAGAGTCTCTACGGGGTCTATATAAACCCCGTCTTTGCCATTTGGGTTCTTCATCCAAAAATGTGCTTTGCCGTGAGTCCTTACGACTGCTGGCTTCAACGCTTGTTTTTCGTTGATTCATGGCAACTTCAAGTTGTGAATCCTGAGTTTGCGCTTTGTGTTATAGAAATAGTTTCCAAGATCCACTTTATGAGGAATATGGCTCTTTATAACCATCATAAAGAAGATGAAGATGATATCTCACGTGTATTCGAAGGATTTTCTTCGTGTATTATGTTTGCAGGTCATGTTTCCGGCCGCCTCCCGGTGAGGTGCAGCGCCGAAGTGACCGTGCTACCGTCTCGTAATGAACGGCGGAATTCTCCTCCAGCATCCCTGGAGGAGGATCTCTGGCCTCTTCGTTCTTGAACTCAAGAGGCTCGTCAATGCCCTTGTCAATCATGACAAGGAACCCATCACCAGAGGAATGACTGCTTCGCCTGTTGTGTACGGCGGCGTACGCCGGAACAGGAGGTTCCTCCGGTGCCTATCTTGATCAGACAGAGGCTTTTGTCACCTCTTGAGGTCGTGGACGTACCGTTACCCCGATCTTGCCGCTAGGGACGTGGCGAATGACGAGTTGATCTCTTCGCAGCAGCATCCCTTTTGCTATAGATCTTTGGCCGTAGATCTGCGTATTGCATCGCCGGTGTTAGGACCGGTGGGTTCATCCTTTTCAGTCAGGATTCCCGTAGTGTGTCTCTGCTGGCTTGTCAGCTACTTTTCGAATGTATTGTAAGCCATGTTGGCTGTGTAGTTAGATTTGAGCTTTTCGCTTGTAAGCTGCTATCTAGACAGATAAATTGTAAGTCTTTTCGACTCATAATGATAAATAGCCTTTTGTATTATCTGCCGTTTTGTTACAACAAAATACAATTTCGCATGCGCTTTGGCATATTTTGCCTTGCATAATACTACATACGAGTTTCGTATTTGCTATCTGCCATATGAATTCGCAGATGATTCACTAGATCGTTCGAGATCGTATTTTCGCAGCTGTGCCATCTTGGCAGATGGGCTTGTGATTAGCTTTCAGATTCACGTGCTATCATATCGGATAGACCTTTGTAGATCACTTAAGATCATTTTGCACAATATTGCTATCATAGCAGATAGGTTTTAGTAGATCAATTAAGATCGTTTTTCGCATGAGTTGCTATCGTAACAGATAGGCTTTTAGAAGATCAATTAAGATCGCATTTGCATAGGCTGCTATCGTAATAGGCTTTAAATGATCAATTAAGATCGCATTTGCATAGGCTGCTATCGCAACAGATAGGCTTAGATGATCAATTAAGATCGCGTTTGTATAGTTTGCTATCGTAACAAATAGGCTTAGATGATCAATTAAGATCGCATTTGCATAGGCTGCTATCGTAACAGATAGGCTTTAAATGATCAATTAAGATCGCATTTGCATAGGCTGCTATCGCAACAGATAGGCTTAGATGATCAATTAAGATCGCGTTTGCATAGTTTGCTATCGTAACAGATAGGCTTAGATGATCAATTAAGATCGCATTTGCATAGGCTGCTATCGTAACAGATAGGCTTAGATGATCAATTAAGATCGCATTTGCATAAGCTGCTATCGTAACAGATAGGCTTAGATGATCAATTAAGATCGCATTTGCATAGGCTATTGCAGCGGATAACTCGTTGTTAACAGTTATAATAAACTGAAGTAAAGCAAAATTGACATCCAGAAATATGAAGTTTCTCATTTGGGAGAATTTTCTTATTATAACGCTCTCATATGGGAGAGGTGGAATTACAATCCTCTCATATGTGAGAGGAGATTGTGCAAATCGTAGCCATACAAGACATTAAGCGACGTTATAATAAAACGCATGAAATGAGAGAAGTCAGGGATAGTACTTCTTAATCCAGCGCATGTTGACTGAACTCGGGGTTGAGGTTGTGCCGTGCAACCTTCGTATGCTGCAGTAGCCACTGTCAAAGACTTCTGTGACTTCGAAGGGTCCTTCCCAATTGGCTGCGAACTTCGGGTGAGTCGCTTCTCGCATACAGTGGTCAGATGCGCGCAAGACCAAGTCTCCAACTGCGAAGTCTCTTCGCTGGACTGTCTTATTGTAAGCGCGAGCGATTCTTTCTTGATACCGCTTGTTGGTCCTCTTGGCTTGTTCTCGCTTTTCCTCCAGCAAGACTAAGTCATGATCGCGTTGATTTTCATAGAGTGCGTGGAAGGCCAGCCTTGCCGAATTGACTCTAACCTCCGCAGGTACCACGGCCTCGGCCCCATAGCATAGTAGGAACGGCGAGGCCCCCGTGGGTGTCCTTGGAGAAGTTCGGTAGGCCCACAGAGCTATGCTTAGAGAGTCAGCCCACTTCTTGTGGTCATCTGCGACCATCTTGCTTAAAATCCTCAACAGCGTTTTGTTGGTCGCTTCGGCTTGTCCGTTCCCTTTCGGGTAATAAGGGGTAGAACATATCTGCCTGATGTTGTACTCCGCTAACTTCGCAGCCACCTGGCGATTAACAAAGGGAGTACCGTTATCTGAAAGAATGGTGTTTGGGATTCCGAACCTACATATGATGTTTTCTTGAATGAAGTTGACCACAGCTAGCGCATTTGCCGTCTTCAGTGGTATTGCCTCCACCCATTTGGTGAATAGCTCGGTTGCAGTGAGAATAAAATGATTCTCGTGTGACGTTGGTCGGATGGGACCAATGAAGTCCAGAGCCCATGTGTGAAATGGCCATGGCCTCCCTAATGCATGTAGATCCACGGCGGGAGCGTGCACTAGGTTTCCTTTGAATTGGCACTCCTGGCAGCGTCGTACTTTGGTGCGGCAATCGACCTCCATCGTGGGCCAGAAATATCCAATTGAGAGGAGCTGCCTGCATAATTTTGCACCTCCCTGGTGTTCCACCTGATGAGAGAGATCCATTACTTCTTGTGCTTCTCTGCCGTCTAGACATCGCAGCAAGTTGCCCTCGTGACCTCTTCGCCAAAGCAGGTTTTCCTGTACTACATATCGAGATGCTTTCCTCTTTAATTTCTCGGCTTCTTTTCTCGATTCGGGCACGGTGCCCTGAGTGAGAAAATCAAAGAGTGGCTTCCTCCAATGCGTGTCGTCATCAGTTAGAGCGATGAGTAAAGAATCCTTGATTAGTGCGCAACTCTCGCACTTCCCTTGTATTAGGGCTGCGGCTGTTGACATGTCTGGCCAATGAATGCCATATCTCTGAGCCTTGCGGTAGATTGACACCTCGCTTTCTCCGCAAGCATGTTGGTGAATCTTTTCTAACAACAGTTGTCCCTCTTGCTCGGAGACGCATCGCATGAGTATTCCGCAAGGACCCTTGTAGTAAAGGGTGTTGTCGTGTATGCAGTACCCTTTTGTGAGTGCCCAGCTTTCACTGCTTGTGCCTTCCGCAATGGCTTGTAGGATTAGACGCCAAAGCCGAGGGCTGAGGAGTGTGAGCAGCGAGAGGCAACATCTGAGCTGTTGACCCCTGAATCGAAGGCAGCTGCGTAGTCGCTGGTGGAGTCTGCAGATTAGGGTTGGGAGGCGTGGTTGACACTCCCGGTCCCGGAGCAGTAGGGACTCCTCCTCCTTGAGGGACGGCGGTGGATGATGAAGGGTTTGGCGCAAGGGTGCCCAGAACGGCCAAGATCCGCTCCAATTGCGCAGACTGAGCTTTGAGGGCTTTCGCCTGACTTTGGACAGTGGCGTCCAAAGATTCTAGCGTCGGTGTCTCGCCGGGAGTGGTAGGAGTACGGCGAGTTTCCTCTCCCGAGGCGGTTTCGGTGGAAGGCGATCTGTTGCTGATATCATCCTCCTGAGACATGGTTGCTTTTGCTGGTACGTTCACGTCGGGTTCACCAAAATGTGCACAAGAGATTCCGGCGGGGAGAGCTCCGTGTACACCGTATGTATAGGATCAAGGATCGCACAGGAAGAGTGGGGTTGTGTGTAGGGAGAGAGTAAGGCAGTAGTAATGTCTGAGAGAGAGACAGAGGTTTGGCAGAGCTTCCGCGTATGGCAAGTGTGTTCTCCTTTGTATGGAAAGGGTAACGTCCTATATATATCAGAGAACATGACCGTTGTAGTGTGGTTAATGCGCCCATTGATGGCGGCTTAATTAGCTTAACCATAATGGCACGTTCGTCCGAGTATATAGGGACCGTTACAGCACGTGGTGCGCGAATACCAGAACCGTTACGAGGTTGACCGGGTTTGACCGGATTGACCGGGTTTATGGAGCTCGTGCCATAAATCTCTCAAAGCAGTTACTAAAGGTCGCGTGCGGGCTTGGCTCGCACGCGACAGGGCTTACTCTAGCCTCCAAACCACTAAGTCCCTACAAGTCCCGTGCAGTGGTATGCGAGGGCTCTGTCTCGCAGCCCCCACATGGATCAGCGCGGCTGGTGATCCAGTGTGTGTGGAGCACAATATGGTGTGCTGGATGGTTGCCACGTGGCCAAGATCTGTCAGCTCATAAAGCACTATCTACACTCGGGTTCCGCTCCAAAGTCGAATCAAGGAGCGTCGGGCAGCACTCGTGATGGCAGCACAGAGCGGAAGAAAATTGTCGTACCAGGCAAAATCATCACGAAGCCCTCAACTGCAGCTCTCCATGAAAAGAGCGTGATTTCTTCTAAACGCAAGGGCGATGTGGACGAAGCCTCAAGCTTGAAGCGGGTGAAAGAGTCGTCACAGGACCACAATCTCATAGGTTTCAAGCACGGCGAGGGGGTTCGATATGTTGTGAACTCAGGAGAGCAAAGTGTCCACGGTGATCCACTACGTCGAAGGACGGGGGTGGTAGCTCACAGGTTTCCGACGCCAGAGAAGAAGCAAACAGAAAAGGAGCAAGTGTCCTCGTTGAGGAACATTGACGACAAGTCCGGGAAGAAACATAGGCATAAAGTCCTCGTTTCTCGCAAGAAGATCACTGGGAGTCAATCAGGGAAGGTCTCTGAAGGAAAGATCTCAATGTCCCCAGGGAAATCAACGTCAACATCTCTTGAGGATGCAGAGACCCAAGGTATTCTGAAACCGCTTGTAGAGGCGACACAAGATAGTCGGGTAGTGAACGGGGCTGTGGTTTGTTCCTCAGCACCGGTGGGCGTTGATTTGGCAAAAACCATAGCAAGACGTAGAGGAAGTTCTTCTGATTTGGAGAAGGAAGTTTCAAGTTCGCCAAGCAGAGAACCGAGGTCAGGCGAGGCTACCAACTGCTCGCTGGAATTAAAAGGCAATATTGTTCCTACATGTGATGATTCTTATCCAGCAGAGGCGATGATTGGAGGAATGTGTTTGGCGTCAAGAAAGACGAATGAGTTCACTTCCGATGAGGTTATCCCGGCAATCTTTGAGCTTGGAGGGATTGAATTTGATCATTTCGACGCCGCATTCCTGGATATTTGTCATGGTGAAGCTCCTTCAACTTCAACTCAAGGATGCTCGATGGTTGAAGAGTGTAAAACACGTCTCTTGCCGGTATTTTGGGATATCATCCGTGGAAGAATTTTGTCGACCCCATTTGATGCGTTGGCTCCCCTTATAGAAGATGTGCAAACTATGTTTGTGATGATTGAGGCCGTAGTTCCCGGTGGCAGTGTACACTTCAAGGAGTTAGCGGATGTCTTCTTTGTGAAAGCAAGACTTTACAAGGCGGAGCGCACCACCCTTGAAACGGAGAGAACAAGGATCATGGAAGCCAAATTTTGACTCTCAAGTCACTGTCGTTTTTCTTTTCATGTACTTCAAATCATGTAATCCTCCTTCCATTTAAACAATGAAAGCTTTCGAACTTGTTCGGTTTCTTCATGCCATGATAGAAGCGTTTCTTTTTGTCTGATGCGCGTAATTGAACTTGGAACACTTGGTTCGTTTTTCTTTCGGAGTCCAAAGAACACTTGAATCCGTAACTATTCGAAACACTTGTAGTGTGAGATTTTGTCTCGGCTCGGGCCAAAGTGGGAAAAACACATTTGTTTTTGTTGTTATGACTGAACTTGAAAGGATATTCCAAGCTGCCTACGTATCCAGAAGATGGGATCAAGTCAAACGTAGTTCATTTTTTTTTTCTTTTCTTTTTTTTTTGTTTTTTTTTTGGCGGAGAAGATATAGGAACAGTTACCTCAGTGGTACTTCATCCTACTATACATCGCTGTTTCCTGCTTTTCCCAACGGTATGCTAGCAACATAAGGATAAACCCGAACAACCAAACCAAAAGGAAAGGGAGCAAAGGCTGATTGATGAAGGAAAGGCCGAGGCGCGCAAAGTGGACCATCACGTAAACGTATATGATCAGTACAATGACAATCTCCGGATACATTTCTGAATATGTTTGAAGAATGAAGGTAGAATGTTATGGAGCTTCTATATATAGAAACTCCAAGAGCATTGAATTTACGTTCCTGACCTCCCTACTAGCCGTTACACGGATAGGACAAAGGGTAAAAGTGACTTTTGGCCATTTCTAGCCGTTGGAGGGGCGGCCGACCGTTGGTGGTTGAGGTCGCAACGCCATCTTTGAAGCGTTCGGGCAACAATGCAATGCACTTGGGGTTGGACTTCAACGCCAATTTTTAGGAGGCGGGGGAAAATATATATTTTTTTATTGGTAAAACTGAACTCGGAAAGATATTCCAAGCTGCCTACGTACCCGAGAGATGGGATCAAGTCAGACGTAGTTCATTTTTTTGTTTTTTTTGGGTGATGTGTAGTTTAGACTCGTGCATCAAGGAGCATTTGGACTTCTCGGCCTTTGCCATCACGGGGATGGGCTTCGAGGCCTAGCTGGTGGCAAGACTGATGCTGGAGAATTGGGCAAGTCTGTGATACGTTCGGCCTGATGCAGCAACCATTCGATAGTTTGACTGTCGGATCGGTGGCCCAACCTACGAGTGATGTAGTGGACTCTAGCAGCGAGGCTTGCGGGCACAATGATGTCTGCATCTTGCCTACCAATCAGGACTTAGCGTTCTCTTCCTATTCGTCTTTCGGGTATCCTTCTTGAGGTTGAGGTCACATCCGCTCGTGGAGCCGGTGATGATGGCAATGCGTGTGGCCATGGAAACGCCGGGAGGAGTGAGCTTCTAGGCGGCGGTTGCGACAGGTATTCTTGGAGAGACCCAACTGGTGTACCTACCAAGGTTGCACGAGTGCTTGCGGCCACTGGTCGTGATGATGATGACGACGACGAGGATGACGACGATGTCCCCAGTGCCCACGAAGATGGTGAGGAGGCGGAGTTTTGGTTGGTGACTCAGACATGGAGTTTTATTTGGTGTTGACAAAGGGATTCAAGCTATCTCGTTTTTGACAAGTAGCTCGAAGAAAGTGCTTTGAGATTTCAGCATATGATGAAGGCCTTGTATATATAGAGAGGAGGATCGACTTTTGTGGGTACCAGATCCGGAAACGAAGCGGAAGCGTGCTGAATCATAAATGCATCGGGCCCCCTTGCTTTAAGGCTTTTGACTTTCTGGTCACAGTTTTAACTCGTGTGGGCCAGGAGTAACATGCAATTTAAGCTCATACGTCGAGGAGCAATGTGCAGTTTAGGCTCGTGCATTGAGGAGCTTTCTTGGTGCTTGTTGTCATGGAGACGGATTTCGAGGCCTTACTTGTGGTTGAGCCGATCCCGAGGGGAGGACCAGATCCAAGACATGTTCGGCCAGGCACACAAGCCACTCGATAGTTTCATTGTCAGAGTGATGGGCTCGCCTATGAGTGATGGAATGGATCCTTCTAGTGATGCTTGCAGAGAGTATAATTCCTGCTTCCCCCGGTTCGATCACAATCTGGCGATCTCTTGTACTTGGTCTTTCACGTTCTCTTATTCGGTCTTGATTTGTTGGTGGAGCGGGAGGTGGAAATGTTGTCCCCAATTTCCATGATGATGGAGAAGGAGGCGCAGTTCTTGTGGGTGAATCGGACATGGTGTCCTATTTTGCCTCACAAGAGAGTTTAATCGATATTTTCCTGAAGTAGGGAACTTGAAGATGGTTTGGATCTTCGGTTAACAATTTGAAGGCCTTATGTAGGAGATGAGATACTTTCCAAGGACATGAATCGAAAAGGAAGCGACCGCGTGATGATTATAAATGCAGTGGACCATCCCACTCTATTACTTTGTCGCCTTTGGTCACAGTTTTGACTCATGTGGGCCAGGAGTAACATGCAGTTTAAACTCGTACGTCGAGGAGTAATGTGCATTTTAGGCTCGTGCATCGAGGAGCTTTCTTGGGGCTTCTTGTCACGGAGATGGACTTCGAGACCTAGCTTGTGACCGGGTCGATGTTGGAGTGTTATGTAAATCCAAAAAATTTTCTGCCAGCCTCAAAAGCCACTCAAATGTTTGACCATCAGATTCATGGCCTCGTCTGAGACTGATATAATGGATCCTTCCGGCGATGCTCGCAGGCAAGATGATGTCCGCACCCTGTCTGTTGACAAGGACCAGACGATCTCTTATTGGTCTTTCGTATCTACTTCCCTGGTACCGAGCCGTTGTCGGGAGCGGAGATGGCGATGCACTTCCGAATGACCATATGAATGGTGAGGGGGGTGGCGTCCTTGCTGGTGAACCCGTCATGGTGCCCTCTCTGTACTCACAAGGGAAACTCAATATATCTTTATCACAAGTGACGAACTTGTAGATGGTCTGAATCTTCGACTTGTTGGTTCAGTGTCTTATAAGGAGGAACGAGATTCGGCTACCACGACATATCCCGGGAGAGGAGACAGTTGCTTGTTGGAGCATAAATGCAGTGGGCCATCACCAACTATTTTCATTTCTTTTTTTTTGTTTTGTTTTATTTTTTTGTTTATTTTTTTTTATTTACAGGAATGACGTGTAGTTTAAGCTCGGACGTCGAGGAGCGATGTGCAGTTTAGGCTCGTGCTTCAAGGAGCATTGTGTGGCTCTATGGATAGTAGCGTTTCAGGAATTTCCCATTAATAGGGCCAAGTTCCATCCCATCCTTGTCGGTCAACATGTATGCACCACTTGAGTATACGTCTTCCACAACGTAGGGCCCGTCCCATTTCAAAGTAAATTTGTCCCTTCGCCGATGAGCCAAGATGATGGGTCGTCTGACTGCAAGAACCAAATCGCCTTTCTGAAATGACCTTGCTCGGAACTTTTGATTGAACACCTTTGTCATACGAGCTTGGTAACATTCCATCCTTTGTTGAGCCCCTAGTCTCATTTCGTCAAGTGCTTCTAACTCCTCGAGTCGAAGACGTGCGTTCTCATCCTCAGTCAGGTCTTCTTGTATGGCTACCCTGAGCGATGGAATTTGTCGTTCTAGTGGCAAGACAGCTTCCACACCGTACACTAGCGCGTATGGCGTTGATTGTGTCGGTGTTCGATAAGTCGTCCGGTAGGCCCATAGAGCTTCTCCCAATCTTTCGTGCCAATCTCTCTTGGATTTAGCTACGACCTTCTTCAAAAGGTTTCCCAATGTTTTGTTGAATGCCTCCGCCAAGCCATTTGCGGGTGCGTTGTACATTGAAGAGTTGTATTGCTTGAACCCGAACTGTTCACAAAGTTTACTCATCAGACTGTTGTAGAAGGGCTTTCCATTATCATTGATGATGTAGCGAGGTACCCCATACCTAAAGATGATGCTTGTTCGAATGAAGTGGACCACTGTTTCCTTCTTGACTTTTCTCAGTGGAGCAGCCTCGGCCCATTTGGAGAAATAGTTGGTGGCGGCCAGTATGTATAAATGTCCACCTGAAGACTTGGGCAGGGGTCCTACAACGTCCAGTCCCCACGCATCGAAGGGCCACAAGGCGACGGTTGGATGAAGCGGCTCCGGAGGCTGGTGGATGAAGTTCGCATGGAATTGACAAGCCTGGCATCTCTTAACGTAATCCATGCAATCTTTGATCATCGTAGGCCAGTAGTAGCCCATTCTCTTGAGCCGAAAGTGGAGCTTTGGCCCTGATTGGTGAGCGCCACATATCCCAGAATGAGCTTCTTCCAGGGCTAGCTTGGCTTCCGAGTCTTCTAGGCAACGGAGGAACAGTCCCTCGAAGGAACGACGGTAGAGTATCTCTTTGTAGAAGATAAAACGGGGTGCACGCCGCTTTATGTCTGTTCTCTTGCGAGGATCGTCTGGAAGCTTCCCATTTCTCAAGTATTCGATTAATGGGTGACGCCAGTCTTCATTCTCTATTTCGGGAACAGTAATGACGTTAACGTCAAGATCAGCTGCTGCTGGGGGTGTGATCACTCTTTGGTAGATTGGAATCCTTGTTTCAGGATCAGGAAGAGCCAAGTTGGAAGCTAAGTTGGCGAGTGCGTCGGCTTGCTTGTTTTCTTTCCTCGGTACGTGTTGCAGGATGACCTCCTCGAGACATGCGAGCAGGAGAGAGGCGTACTTGTGCAACGGTATCAGCTCGGGCTTCTTCACTTCGTAAATGTTCAGAAGTTGGTTGATGATCAGCATGGAGTTCCCGAAAACCTCGAGCCGTGATTGTTTCATTTCGATGGCAATCTCCAAGCCAATTATGAGTGCGTGGTATTCCGCTTCATTATTTGAGCAGTTTTGTGTCAAAAGGAATGCATATGGAAACATGTCCCCTTCTGGTGAGATGAAGATCACGCCTGCTCCGGCTCCATCACGATGGGAGGCTCCGTCGAAGTACATTTTCCATGGTTCAGGAACTTCGACAAAGAAGATGTCTTCGTCGGGCAAGTCTTCTGATAACTCCCATTCAGCAGGTATCGGATGGTCTGCTAGGAAGTCCGCCAACGCTTGACCTTTGACCGCTTTCTGAGGGACGTAGATGATTTCAAATTCTTGCATCATTAGGGACCATCGGGCCAGCCTGTCCGATAACACCGGTTTTGACATGATGTGCTTGACCGGATTGGCCTTCGATATGAGACGAACGGTGTGAGCTTGGAAGTAATGTATTAGTTTTTGAATAGCATATACCAGGACTAGGCACATCTTCTCGATGGGAGAGTAATTCAACTCGTAAGGAGTCATCATCCTGCTTAAGTAGTATAACGCATTTTCTTTGCTCTCGTCATTTTCTTGAGCTAGTAGGGCGCCCACGGAACGTTCATGTGCTGCAATGTATAAGATCAACGGCTTTCCTGGAATGGGGGCAGCCAAGACTGGTGACTTCGTCAGGTAAGACTTTATGCTTTCAAACGCATTGTTGCAAGCTTCGTCCCATTCAAAGGGGACTCCTTTCTTCATGAGTTTGTTGAAAGGTTGACATCTTCCCGCCAAGTTCGATATGAACCGCCTGAGATACGCCATACGTCCTTGTAGGATTTTAAGCTCATGGATATTTCGTGGCTCTGGCATTTTCACGATGGCCTCGATTTTTGCTTGATCAATCTCGATGCCATGATTGCGGACGACGAATCCAAGGAACTTTCCGGAAGTAACTTCGAATGCACATTTTAAGGGGTTCATTTTGAGTTGGTATCGGCGCAGGCGGTCGAATACGCTCTTTAGATCTTGGAGATGGTCCTTCCTTATCTTGGTCTTAACTACCACGTTGTCAACGTAGCATTCGACATTTTTGTGGAGCATGTCGTCGAATATCTTTTGCATCGCTCTTTGGTATGTTGCTCCAGCGTTCTTCAGTCCAAACGGCATGACTTCGTAACAATATATGCCCTTGGGTGTGCGAAAAGCTGTCAATTCTTCATCTCGCGGTGCCATACGGATTTGATTATACCCAGAGGATCCATCCATGAAGGACAAGGCTTCGTGTCTTGTGGTCGCATCTACCATAAGCTCTGCTATAGGCAACGGAAAATCATCCTTCGGGCACGCATTGTTGAGGTCTCGGAAGTCAACACAGATTCTTGTTTGTCCATTCTTCTTCTTGACAGGAACTATGCTTGAGATCCACGTCGGATACTTGACTTCTCGAATGAACCCAGCTTCGATCAGCTTATTCACCTCAACTTCGATTTTGGGAATTAGCTCTGGTCGGAAGCGTCTTTGGGCTTGTAAGTGGCCTTGCACCATGTATGATGGCTAGGTGATGAACTGCAACTTTGGGGTCCAGTCCAGGAATTTCCTTATAGGTCCATGCAAACACATCCTTGTACTCTTGCAGGAGTGTGATGTATTCTTCTTGTTCCTCTAAACTCAGATGCATACTAATGTATGTCGGTCGCGGATCTTCAATGGTTCCGAGATTGATTTCTTTTAATTCATTTACAGTTGACCTGACGCCTTCCTCATGTTGCGGAAGGGCTTTTTCGGCATCCTCCTCAGCTTGATCTATGCTTTCACTAACAGTTATGTGGAATGAGGAAGCAATACTCTCTTCTTTTGTTGAGTCCTTCTCATCAGGATATATCTTTTTCAATGTCATCGTTTCCCTTCTGACTTTGAAGGATCCATTGAAGGATACAACTATTGTGTCTTGGCGGCGCATGTGAGATTGAATCTTGCTATCTATGTTTCCCGAGGACGCATGAAGTTTACGTCTCTTAGCGACAACCTTGATAGATACACGGTTCATTTTAAAAAACGTTCTAACGACTCGTTGGAATTCAGACGTCCGTGCCTTCTTTTCAAGTCGGTCAAAGACGGACGGTTTTGTTCTTGCAGAGGAGACTTCTTCCTCACACGTGATGCAATGGACTTCAGCCCTATTGATCACTATCCGAATAGGTTCAGGGGGTGTGAAACCGAGCCTGCACGCAATTTTGGAATGGTATACCCTTTATCTTTGAGCATCTTTTGAGTCGCGGTCAAGCCATGCAATTCTCCTTTGTTAGTCAAGGAAGGAAGCTCCCCCAATATGATTGGTCTTCGAGGGTCATGTCCTGCCTTGGCGAAGAGTCTATATGCATTTGGATCAAATCCTTCTGATGTGCGCTTTGAAGGGAGATCGATGTCTCCAAAAGTCAAATCTTGGACAGGTAGGAAAAACCCCTTAAGGGGCGGCTTGCCTATGTGACCTAATCTGGCGATTGGAAGGTTTAGCCCCTCGAAATATGAATTTCCATCTTTGGTCTCTGGGGCGTGCATGTGGCTTGAGACGCCTCTTCATCTTGAACTTTCTCATTTTTCTCGGCCATTTGATCATCTCGATGGGATACCAAATGATTCTTTAGGCTCTGAGGTTCGAAACACGTGGAAAAGGCAGGATACTCTTCGTCTTCTTTTTCTAGGTAGAGCTTTGCATCCGCGAAGTAGGATTCTGCCTCGGTGAAAGGTTTTCCGTCGGCTTTGATCACCTTTACCATGCCATCTTTGCAATACTTGAGGCACTGGTGAAGGGTGGACGGGACAATACCATTCTCGTGAATCCAAGGTCGTCCCAGTAACACTTTGTTTGAAGTTTTTGCATCTATGACATGGAACAATGCCCCTGAATCCGCCTCACCAATGACTAGGCTAAGACGGATGGTCCCGATAGCTCTCTGTCCTTCACGATTAAACCCCTGGATTAATAGGTAACTGGGCCTGAGTTCGTCAATGGAAATGGCGAGTTCTTTCACCGTTGCTAATGGAAGAATATTCACTGCTGACCCTTCATCCACCAACATCCTACTAACTTTTTGTTCAAGGATATATCCAGTAATGAAGAGAGGGCGATTGTGCGGGGTTGAGCCGAGCAATAAATCTTCATCCGAGAAGTAGATATCGCAATCTTGAGAATTTAACTTGGGTCGTGCCTCTTCCACTGAAAGGAAAGGCGCGTAACCAGATTCTGCTATTTCCACTCCTTCTGTAACATTGCATGACACTTCGTAGGTCATGGGTAACGGTTCAACATCCACGGATATCATGTTTGTGGAAACAGTTTCATGTTCTTCTTCGAAACAGATCTTCCCTTCTTTAGCTAGCTGCATAATTTTTTCCTTCAATACAAAGCATTTTGAAGTCGGGTGGCCGACTAGACGGTGATACTTGCAGTAATTTGAGTCGCCCACCATTGTTGCCTCTTCGGGCCGTTTTGCCACAGGAAGTTCAAAATCACTTAGCTTCATCAGCTGGTCAAATATTCCAGGGACCGCAGAGTCCGGGAAAGGGTAAGATTTTTCTTGCAGTTCTTTCAACGAGGGCCTTGGCCGTTGAGCCATCTGGACGGTGTTTCCCCTTCCTAATTCATTCGGTCTTGGTCTTGTCGTGGATTGCATCGGTGCGGCTGCGACGGCCATCGACTCTTTCACTCCTGCTTTGGGGCCAAACTTGAATACTTTTCGGGTATCAGTTCTATTTCCATCCCTACGAGAGTCATGCAAAGGAGGCCCATGACTTCCGTTTGCTGCAATGCTTAATTCCATGTCGTGGGCGCGTGTGGCTAATTCTTCGAAGGTCTTCGGTTTGATCCCTTGGAGGATATAGCGCAAGCCCCAGTGCATGCCTTGAATGCACATCTCGATCGCAGAACTTTCGCATAGCCGATCCTTGCAGTTGAGACTTAAGTTTCTCCATCTATTTATATACTCAACAACGGGTTCGTCCTTCCATTGACGGGATCTTGTGAGTTCCATCATGCTAACGGTTCTGCGAGTGCTGTAAAATCGGTTCAAAAAATCTTGCTCCAATTGTTCCCAGCTACCAATTGATCTTGTCTCAATGTCACAATACCAGTCGAAATCATTCCCTTTAAGACTTCGGACGAACTGCTTGACAAGGAGATCCCCATCAGTTCCAGCATTATTGCACGTCTCAACGAAGTGTGCAGTATGTTGTTTCGGGTTCCCAACTCCTTCAAATAGCTGGAATTTGGGTGGCTGGTACCCATTTGGCATCCGTAGGTCTTCGATCCTCTTTGTGTATGGCTTGTTATATGTTGCCGAGGATTTCGAACCTTCCTCGTATCTGGATTTCACGGCCTCCAAGATGTATTCTTTTAGTTGATCTACAGGGATCGAGCCTTCATATGATGCTTGCACGTGTTTGCGAGTGTCATCATCTGTACTAGAAATCTCGACAACCTCTTTCTGCCTTGCTCGACGCTCGTGAGGGTCGGTAGTGCGATTCGCCTCCCTTGGGTTTTCGAGCTTGCTTAATATGGCTGCAAACTGGGTATCCCGGTTCCTCATGGCCGTAGATAATTCCTCAACCGTCCGTGTCAATCCTATGACTTGTTCTTCGAGGGAAACAATGCTCGTAGTCATCGCCGGCATGGTGTCTGTTTCGAAAGCAATTGCCTCATCATGTACCATAGGTGCTTTTTGTGGGTTCCGAAATGCAGAAGTTGATTCAGAAATCTCTTCATGACTTCCTTCAGCATCCGGGTGCGTACGCCCATGTCCTGTCCCCGGCAAGGAGCCTTCTTCTCGCATTGATAGATCATGAACATTGCGACCTTCAAGTGGCACCTTTAAGAGTCCTTCGGTTTTCTTCGACTCTGGGACGAGTCTGGACGATTCTGTAACCGTCGATCTAGCTTTGCTTCGTGTGATACGATCAATAACCTGTTCACCGGGACTTGTGGAGGATTTGTCCAGGCCTGCAGACTTGGAGCCTCCCGTCTTGATAGGAATCTTCGGGATTTCTTCTCTCGAATTCATCTTTTGGGGTTTGTGTTTTTGGTGAAAAGAGATGAGAGGCAGAGATGTCCCACTGGGCGTGCCAGAATTTGTACACACAAATTTTGCGCTTAAGCGGGTAATCACAGAAATTTGGCGACAAATGTCATTTTATTATTCGTAAGCAGGATACAAATCTCTGAAACGTATTTCCTTAGTAGAAACACTACTCCTCTGATTCTTCTCGGGAATTTGAACTTGATGGGATGATTTTGGACGGTTGGATCTTCCACGTCCTTGATGGGATTTGACCGGCACGAGGGCTTATGGTCTTTTTGCTTGACTTTGACTTGTTCTTCGCGGGTTCACCGTACTTCGATGTTCTTTGAGGATTTGATTTTCTTGGGGTGGATGGCTTGATCTTCAGGATAGCTCCGTCTTTGAAGATTCGACTTTCGTTGTGGCTTTATTTTTCAGGGCTTCGCCGTCTTTTGGGATTTTCTTCCTTCAAAGTCTTTCCGCCTTCGAGGATCTTGGCTCCCTTGGGGGGCTTCTCCTGTCAGAACTTTGCTAACTTCTCTTTTCTAAGCTTTGAGCTTGAGAGAAGTTGTAGGAAAGTTGTAAGGAAAGATGTAGAGAAAGTGTTTTAGGTATAGAAAGGTATTGGAAGATCTGATTTTTCTTATGAACTTCCTCCTCTATTTATAGGGAGATAGAGGGATCGTTGTGCAATTTTATAATAATTTGGGGTACCCTATATAATTTTATAAAGTCTAGGGAAGCTTAATGTACTTATAGGAAAGTCTATTTTGGTTGTTTTCCTAGCAATAAATATACAATTACATTTGCGATAATCGTAAACTTAAGACGCTCTTCCAATGTAACCTCCACTTTAGTTGGAGTTGATGTTTGCGACCGAGCTGGTCAATCTTGAGCTGCAATTTGACACGTGGCGTCATGCGATTCGCCAGTCAGCAGGGTCTGATACTGAACTTTTCTTGTCGTGTTTCTTCACTTGATCATCTAATTATGACATTGTTTAGTCCATAATTATTTTGATTTGACGAATTTTCGGTGTCTACATACGTCTTGAGCAATTCTTGAACTTCTCGCCTCATGGATCTCGCCTATCTCGAGTGTTTCTTGAAGCTCCCTTGTTCGTCTCCATGCACCTTGCGCCATAGCTTTTGGTTTGGCCACCTCTCTTGAAGCTTCTAGTCTTTAATCTTCACTAACTATCTTATTTCTAATAAGAAGTAACCTCTAATAGGCGATTTAGATGAGAAGAGAAGACACTAGAGTATGTAGAGAGGCACGACACGCAGGCCGTTTTTTTAATTGATTACCAAATATAAAAATATCTATGCCACATCCATGCACCAAACACATCCATTCAACCCACAACAACATGTATAATAATAAAATAAACATACTGGAATTTTCTTGAAATTTCTAGAATTAAAGAATAATTCCTGGAAATTATTAAGCAATAAATCAATCAACTAATAAGATCGAAAAATGCTTCAAACTTCCTAGGATCTCACCTCCTATCTCATAAGGTAAGGAAAAATGTCCTAAGTCTCCAGAAAAAATTTGGGCTCAAAACAGTGTGTTTAAGGTCGTCTAACTGCCTCGGGTGCACAAGAATCCGTCAATCCGCACCGATCCGCAAATCCGTCCGAACCGTGACGGATCGGGTCCGGTCCGATCTGTGATGGATCGGACTAGGATTGAAAAATATAAATCCGATCCGATCCGTCAATCCGTTTGATCCGTTATACTTATTATTATGTTAATTTTTACTAATTTCATCAATATGATTTGTTCTAATACTAACTTTAACTAAGTAATGTCAATACTTATCAATGTTGTGATGAATAATTTTGATTTTTGATGATATAAGAGTAAGATATTTCGTAAGTTAACTAAAAACTATACTAAATAATAATTTTATATTCGTGTTTACGTTTTTAGTTGAACATATTCAAAAATATTTTGAAATATTTGAGATCCGCAGATTAATCCGGTCCGATCCGCGAAACCGTGGATCCGATTGGATCCGATCCGTTTCGATCCGTAAACCGGCGGATCGGATTCACTCAACCTCAATCCGGACCGATCCGATCCGTGTGCACCCCTACTAAACACTAATTAATTAATCTGTAAAATAATAAAATTTTTTGTTTTTCCAAAAATTATGAAAAAATCCCAGAAAATAGGAAATTTAATTCTCAGCACGTAGAAAAAAAATTGGCGAAAAATGGTGGCCGGAGGAGGGCCGACATGCGCCGCCGCGCGTGGGTGCGTCCGCCTCCGTCACGCGCCGACGTCGCCTCGAGTGCCACGTTAGTATGCCACGGCAGCCCTAGCCGACGTCAACTGCCACGTCACCCCTCCACGTCGGACGCCACGTCAGCAGCCACGTGGATGCCACGTCAACGTCACGTCAGCCCTGATGCTGATGTGGCACCGCCACGTCACCTTCCACGTCAGCCCTAGCCACATCAACAAGTCCGCTGCCGCCCTTTGGCGCGTGCAGCGCGTGGCCGCGCGTGGAGGCGGCGTCGGTGGCGCGTGAAGCCATCGCGCCGCCTTCCAGGCCTCCGTTTCCGGCGATCCTCATACCGCTGGACTCGTCTTTTCACCCTGATTCCGATTATGTTTTCAAAACTCAATTTTAACACCTTTTGAAAAAATCTTTTTACAGCTCAGATCAAACTGTCCAGATTTATACTGTTCTGAATCTTAAAATAATCATAACTAATTCTCTGTTCGTCCAAAAATTATAAAATTTATATTTCTGGAATCCTCGTGAAAAACCCTATCTAACCATATAGGTTTCACTAACAGATTATGAATTTTCAGAAACTCGATTTTCTAAACTGATTCGGGTACGCATAACGAGGCACGAAAAACAAGCATAATGCTCTGATACCAATGAAGGACGAACATGATCTATCACATACAGATCTACAACATGAATTATAGCGGAAGATTCATGTGTTTACCTTGTCTTCCTTAGCTCCTAAGCACAGCGGATGATCGTAGGATGCTTGCTTTCACGTGCCCACCTTGCTCCCACAGTCAGGCTCGAATCACTAGGACGAAAGCTCTGATCCACACCAAGTTCCACCAATGGAGGCTAGTTAGAGAGAGATAGTCTAGGGTTTACTGTATTATGATCAGCACATGATCTCTACAGTATTGTGTGTAAAATAATGAGGAGGCTGTCTCCTTATATAGACAGACTTATACCCAATTGCAACATTACCCCCTAGGGTTTATGTCCTTGCTACTAACCCCATAAGGTTTGAGCTTGTCTCATCTAATCCCATAAGATTAGGATAATTGCATTGTGCACCCCACATGGGCGCACCAAATGCTAACAAACATGAAATAAGATTTTAACATGCTCTTGACACAAATTATGAGAACTCTCTTGATGTACAAATGCAAAGAAGATGACATTCACAACATGCATGTAGGTTTCTAGTGTGAGTTTCTTGAAATAGAGAAGCTTTTGAAGTCAAACACATGATCTAATCATGGAAATGAAGAATCAAGGTTGGAAATAAAGAAAACTAAGATGAAATTTAATCAATCAAAACTAAACATGGGCATGCAAGCATGAATTCAAGACTAGAAGAAAGTTTACCCCAAGATCAAGAAGATGGTGAGGAAAAGAGTGGAATTGGCCTTCAATGTTTGAGAGGAGTGGTGGAAAAACTCCCCTCCATGATCATATTATGCTTGGACTCAAGTTTTTCATGATTTGAAGACTAGGAAATAAAGTTTTGGCGGTGTTTTTGTGAGGTCAACACAAAAAAAAACGGGAATGAAGTTAAGGAGAGAGAAAAGAGAGGTATTATGAGTGTTCTTGAAAAGAGAAAATGAAAAGAAATGAGAATGGAAGAAATGAGGTTGATGGTGGAGGTTGGTGGTAGTGAATTTACATACAAGATGAGTGTTTGACTTGGTTGGGTGGAGGGAGGATTGAAGTGCAATTTAAAGTCTCCCAACACATAGTTGGGGTAGAGATTGGAATAACAAGAAAATGAGGGTTGACATGTAAATATTAAAATTGACGATATGTACAAGAATACACAACAAGAGGGGTAAAAATGCAATTTCCAATTACCATCTAGCACATAAAAAGATAAATTTCACATTAAAAGAAAACTACAAAATAACTCCAAATAAACTATTATGTCTTTAAATGTCAAAATTGCACTTTTAGAAAACTAGAGAAAACAAGTCAAGAGTAAGTTTGAAGTAGTATTATTATCATTTTTTTTTTTGAAACTCAAGTATTTGTTTTACCGAAATTATAAATTAACCCTTAGCGAAAATACGAACCTCCTTCTGTAACTGCCACAACTGCTTCATGAGAGGTTATGTAGCTACGAGCAGTTGCATAACTCTTTGTAACCGCCTTACTAGACTTGTATATATAGAGATACCATCCTCTTAGCACATGTTCGGATCTTTGATGGTTTTGTCACCCTACATAGTAATTTATCTATCCTCTCTGTCGTATACTCCGCTTATTTCCATTCCCCAAATTACTCACCTTCATGGTTTTGTTCTCGGATACACATTTGTATTAATGTTTCTTTGCTACAAGCACAAACAATAGTCATCCAAATCAGTAACCCCAACTACAGTACACATAAAACGATCTACAGTAAGCATAACAAGAATAAAATTGATTCAGTTGACCTTATGAGATTAATTTGAAAACAATATCAAAATCGTCCAACAGTGATGGTAAAGGTAAACACTTGATAAATTAATACACTCAAGAAGCACAACTATTCCTCAAATGACAATAACCCAACTAATTACCTCAAATCTCATGTTACCCGAGTAACTTGGACCATGACCAAAACAATGATAATAATAAAAATAAGACAATAAGACACCCAAAAATAAAAAGAACAAGTACATGACCCCAATATCCGACGTAGAGGAAGCCCCGATTTGTTTAACTATATAAATTTTCAGCTTAATTCGTCAGAATTGTATGTTATACAGATAGAATTACAAATGAAATGGAACACAAACACCAAAATAAATTAAAAGGTATTTAGAAATATAAAGCTATTGTTCGGAAGTTGTGCATACGTTCGTTAGTGCTATGCTCAACGAGTGGTAAATGGTCATTCAATTTCAGAACTCTTAGCATCATGATTAGTAATGAACTTCTTATCTCGTTAAGAGAGAAGTCGATTGACGAAAGACATGCAAGCGTCATGATTTTTGAAAAATCTCAACGTTCGTGTTCGTACTCATGTTCGAGAGGGAGAAGTGAGGTGAAAGACGACTCAAATGAGATTACTAGTGAATTTTCCTATAAATATCTGGGGCATATTTATAAATAATAAAGTTATGGGGTGAGAGGAAAAACTTTGTAAGGGCAAGGGGTCTCTAGAATGAAAGCATAAGGGGCACTAGTGATATGTACTTTCACAGATTGGGGTATATTTGTAGTTCCTCAAAGATTCACTCCGCCCCTGCAAAAGAGACCATTGATTACTGGTACTTCCATTTTGCGCAACGAGTCCCGAGAGAGAAGACGACGGGACTGACACTGACTGAGAGACTATTTGATTCCCCGGGAACAGACGACCCTCCAATTTCCAGCTTGAATAAACCAGTACCCTCTTCCTCAGTCACAGCACAGAACCTTCTCCAAGATCAATTCGTTCCAATCTTCTTAGAGTCATTTCCCAGACATGAATCGAGGTCGTGGTGGTGGTAGACTACCAAACGAACGCAACTATTCTGCTCCCGGAAGGAGAGGAAGAGGCCGAGGACAATCTCCAGGCCAGATTTATGTTCCCGTAAGTTCTCCAAAGCAACCCTCCAACGTATTGCTTCCTTTTTACCTTGAAACTTTCAATTGTTCTTTTTAGTGTATTGCGGTACTTGTTGCCTAACTGACCCAAATTATGCTTCTGGGTCGTTAATAGCACAGATTATGACTATGGGTTGTTACGAATTTTGGAATTAAATCTGGATATGAAACCATTTGGGGCTTTAGGAAGCTAAATTCCTCAAACCCCTTTGTTTATAGTAGTTTCTGATTAGCTTCATTGTTTTAGGTTGCAGAATCAAGTCAAAAACTTTTTATTAGTCATTCATATACATGTCTCCTCTTTCCTGTGCAATGTACCAACTGGTTGCATAAACTACACGATTTCTCATATCTTTATATGTATTTCGCTTCCCTTTCTTGCAAAGTTGTGGCTCTAGATAGTAAGTCAGTGCTTGAGAACCTTTCAGAAGATTGCTAATGCTAGTTGCAGTTGATTATTTGAAGAAAAATATATAAGAGCTTTTGTGAGATTTTTGGCAGGGATGGTGGATTTTTACTATAGAAATGCTAGGTGTCACCGAATTGTTTCCACGGGTCATTATCCTTCCCATGCGGGGTTCTTCAGTTGTTGGTAGTTTCTCTAGATAACAAATGTAATGATACCAATGATAGTTTGACACATAAGTGGTGACCTCAAACTTTGAAATTAAACCGTGATAATCATAGCAAATGTTGAAAAGCTCGAGTATGAGAGTAATTGAGGATCTAGGAAGCTAATTTCCTCTACCATTGTTATAGTTTCTATTTTGTGTCATTGCTTGGAGAAATTTTTGTTTGCTCTAAGAGCAAATACACGTGGTGCTCTAATCAATACAGCACATGACACGTCAGGAAGAAAGAGAATGAGTGGCAGACAAAAAAGTGGATTCCTACATGTTCCTGACGTGTCCTGTGATGTATTGATTAGAGCACCATGTCATATTTGCTCTTGGAGCAAGCAATAATTACTCGCTTGCTTGCCTTTTGGAATCAAGCAATAACCTTTTAATAATCATTCCTACATATCTCCCATGAATCCTGTAATATATTAATAAATTATAGGAACTACTTGATCTCTCAGGCTGTTTTCTCCCTTGCAAAGTCGAGGCTAGATAGTAGATACAAGATAGTACTTCCAAACAGAAGAAGGACCTTTTAGAAGATCAAAACAGCAGTTGCAGTTTCTTCTTTGTAGAAAGAAGATGCAACGGTGTCATGTGTTTTTTGCCGAAATAGGGGGTACGGGTTAATTCTTTTTACATTACTATAATACTAAAATTAGAAGTGTTCTACGGTCGATAGTAGACCTTCATTTATTATCTTTTTGGCTAAGCTGAAGGTACAACCCTAACCCCAATTGTCTGTGTTCACTAAGCAAACGTATCTTGTTTGTAAATTGAAAGCTTCCTGAAATGTAGTTATTATGATCGAAGTTATTACAAAGGCCTATATGGAACTCTTGTGTATACGATTACTTGGGTATTTTTGAAGGTTCAACATTTATGAATCCATTATGTTTTCATTAAGTGGCTCATTCTACTAATTTTACAAGGAGTTTCAAACTAATTTGCAGTCATTTCACTAATAGGTTGGAGGTAAAGACTCTTCTTCCACCAAGGATGGATTACCTCAACCTGGAAATCAACAGTTCTGGAAAAAGGCTGAGTCCAGTATGCCCAAGCAGGGTAGTGACTTACCGCCCTCAAATTGTTCATACAACCAGGACAGTTTTTTGGGCGGCACTCAAGACAAATCTGCTGATTTAAGTAAGCTTAAGCTTGTGGAAGATTCTCTAGGGACAATGATTATTAGCCCTCAGCAGTTAAACAGTTCTCATGTTCCTGTGTCTGAACCCAGTGAACATGCTCGTGAAGGGACTACTCACTCCAAGCTAAAGAACACAGACCAGAGCTCATATAAAACATCGAAGGCACACCCACAGAAGCTTGTAAATGATTCTTTAGGGACAATGACAAATAGTCCTCTGCAGGCCAACTGTTTCCGCACTTCTGTATCTGACCATGGTGAACATGCTCGCGAGGTGACTTCTCGCTCTAAATTAAAAGACAGAGATCATACCTCGTGGATAACTCCAAAGTCAAAACCACTGAGCCTTTCTATGCAAAACAATAATGCACTACTGTCTGGCGGCTCACCAGCTTCAAATAATTCATATAAGCAAGATCACTCAGTTCCTGCTGAGGCTAGCACTATCTCTAAGTTTCCTGAGAGTGCGGACGCTCCTGATGAGAAGGAGGCATACACTGGTGGTTCAGAGAACTCTGATGGTCAGTCTATGAGAGTTAGCTTTGACATATGCCGAGCTCCAAGTGGATCCAAAACGAATCTGAATGTTTCTCTATATCAACAGAATAGAACAAAGAGAAATGAAATGAAACGATCTACAGAGGGGAATAATATAAGCGAACTGAGGTCTGGGATGCTTCTCTTGAAAGGATATCTTTCGTTGGATGAACAGGTGTTAGTTTCCACCACCTCTTTGTTTACAATTTTCTTTCGTCCTTCTGCAAAACCGTAATTGTTTTACATCACAGGAGGCCACTTTTTTTTTTTTTTTTTTTTGAGGAACATCACAGTAGGCCACTTACTACAGTGGAAAAATGGTGTTCGAAACTTCCTATACCTCCTCAACTCTCTCTCTCTCTCTCAATGATTAAGAGTTACCACTTTGGCGGGTTGATTTGTATGACATTATTGTTATTTTCATAGGTTCAAGTAGTGAAGAGATGTCGAGATTTCGGCCGAGGTCCTGGAGGTTTCTACGAGCCAGGTTACCGGGATGGAGGAAAGCTCCACTTAAATATGATGTGTCTTGGTAAGAATTGGGATCCTCAGACGAGCTCGTATGGAGATAAACGACCTTCTGATGGTGCAGAACCCCCTTTGATTCCTGATGACTTCCTTCAGTTAGTGAAAAGAGCAATCAAAGAGAGCCATTCATTTTTGAGAGGAAGATCCAAATCATGCAATGCAGAACATGTGCTTCCCTCAATGAACCCAAACATCTGCATTGTCAACTTCTACACAGAGAGTGGACGACTTGGTCTACATCAGGTTCATATTAGTCTGTTTTCGCATTATTCATTTGGCATAAATATGATCTTATTGAACAGTCACATTGTTTTTATAATTCTATTACTCGTTTGACCACTGACCGTGGCTGTGACTCGCTTTTGGGGCTTGAGGTTTAGACCTTCGAGTTCACGAAGTCCTAGGCATTTATAAATATTAAATATTTCCCACTTGTATTTAGGTTTGATGGGATTTGTTGCTAGATAAATTAGTCCACTTGACTAGTATCTAGGTTTGTACTTGCATCAATAAACATTTAGTTTATACTATGTAAACAATCAAAAGTTGAAGTCTTTCAGGTTTTCGTACTTCCAGAATACCCTCAAATGATAAGTTCTGGGAATGTATAAGTATAAGAAACAATTTTAAAAAGTTAGTTGGCAAAAGTAGTAAAAACTTCCCACTGTTCATACAACTTCTTACTATTCCATGATATAAATATAATCATCAGCAAAATTTTGATTTAGTTTACCTGCATCTGCCGAGGGTGCAACATTGCTTGTAATTTCTAATATAAGGCAAATATCAAGTAATAAGAATCTAAAGTAACTATCAGTTTATGATCTTTCTCCTCAAAAGGGCATTTTGGGATTTCTGTAATACATGGAACTTATCCTGTATTCTCAATCAGCTTTCATGTACGTAATTTTTCTGAATTATTGGCGTTTTCCTATGAAAGATAGGGCTTTAGCTTCTGTTGTGCTTGGGTTTTAAAACATATCAGCATCTTTGTGACAGGGCTGTGTAACTAAGTGACTGGCAGAATCCAGCCAGGTAGCTTATGGCCAGAAATGCATTGATGTTTGGAATTTCACATCTAAGCACATGTTACCTTAGTGACATTATGGGGTTTAGCCTGCAAGGATTAGCTAAACCTACCATTATTGTTCTTGACTAATTCAAGCGTTTATCAACCCCGGCGTTGGTTCTTCCGAGTATCTTCTCTTATAGATTATGTTACTAAAGCCAGTATATTTAAAGATCCTCTTAGGCAAAGTGTCTATCTATTGTAGATAGTGTTGCCGGTAAGTTAAATAGAGTGTTATAATATAGATAGTTATGCTCTTGCAGAAAGCAGGGACATGCCACTCTGAAAATCAAAAGATAAAAATGTTAGCAACCAATTACATTAATTGTTTCATGCTGAGAATAAGGTAGGTTATGTTAACAGAGTTAACTGCTATAGATGTTGAGTCAAGTATTCAGCTAACATATTGAACCTAGGTCCATACCTTGGTCTGAGTGTGGGGACACATGTACTAACACAAAAGAAGAAGAGTCGGAGTAACCTATTTATATACTTATTACCCATTCGTTGGCATTATTAAGAATCGGTTACTATTTAATTTACTAGGAGGGCAATATTTGTATTTTCTATTTCACCACTGGAGTATTTAACTACATTCTTGTTGAACTGGTTGATGTATCGTTTTATGACATCATTGTAGATAGTGGTAACTGGTTCGTGATGTCGACTTGATATTTTGTTTTAGTGAATCTGTGTTCACGTTTGGTTGTTCTGTCTCTCCACTTTAACAAGTACGCAACGCCCAGAGATTTATTTTCTTCCCTTTCTATTATTTACCCAGGATAAAGATGAAAGCTCAGAAAGTCTACGCCGAGGATTACCTGTGGTGTCTCTCTCCATAGGCAACTCAGCAGAATTCTTATATGGCGATCAGAGGGATGTTGACAGAGCAGAGAAAGTCGTATTGGAATCAGGGGATGTTCTGATATTTGGTGGCAAGTCTAGGCATGTGTTTCACGGAGTGTCAACCATTATTCCAAACTCTGCCCCCAAGGCCCTGATGGCAGAATCAAATATGCGATCTGGTCGTCTTAATTTGACTTTCAGAGAGTATTAGCTGGCTGCTAATTCAGAAAGACCCACAGAAGATCATGTTTTTTGCTTTCAGGCGGAAATTCCTCCAGACTCGTAAGATGTTAGGAAATTTAACTCTAGTAAGATGAAGAGATCCAAGTGTATTGAGATTTTGTTATATAATGGAGCCATAACTACATAAGTGTTCAGGAAATGGATGTCCTTGTTTGCAGTTTTCGCCCTGTTTGCAGTTTTCCTTTAGTGTGGGATTACCCCCTTATTTCCCTACAGTATCTGAAGACAATTCAGGATTGGACAGGCTTGTAGAGAAATGCATAGCTTGAATGTATTTTTTTCACTACCTATGTCACAAAATGATTGTCGGGGTGAAATTTTCACGGAGATCAATAATGTTCTTTCCATTTGATATATTTACTAAGATGTCATTTCTTTCTGGTGATATATTTTTTTTGAAAGTGAAAATATAAGAGTGTAAAAATATGTTTGGAGGAGGGAAAGTGAAAATTGCTCAAGTCTTTGGTAGTAAGACAGCTATTTTGGAATTTCCATTTTTATGAAAGGTAGAAGGGAGAATGCTTCTGGTCATTTATGCCAGAACATTCATTGACAACATCGCCAATTGTTGAATGGAGATAGTTGTCCTCTCTCTTGAAACATGGGGTTGCAATTGGCATAGCGCCGAGATACTAGATAGTAGAAAGTGCAACCGGCTTCTGTGTCTCTCACAGTAACAGAATCGATACGATTTCACGGGTATGGCTAAACTAAAATATAGGAAGATAATATATTCTTTTTTCTTTGTTTATTATATTGCCCCTTATCTGAAATATTAAAAAAAATCTCCATGCTGTTAGTTGTTAGACTAGGAGGAATGGGAATTGGACTCTGGAAGATGATGATGTTGCAAGTAACAGAAGAATGGGCTTGGAATTTTTAGGTTTTACTAGGAAAGTGTATAAGCTGTAGCTATAAATACATATTGTAGAAGCCTTTGAAGAAGCAGAGAACCATAAACTTCACCACTCAGACAATGGCTCTCAGCTCAAGTCGCCTTGTTAACACTGTGGCTGTCATGTGTCTCTTAGCCTCATTTTCAATCACATCACAGGCTCTGATCTTCGACGGCCTCTCCATTGGTAGTGTGCAGATCTTTGGCATCCTGACCTGTGAGGATAGGTCCATAGCCGTGGCTAAGACTTTCAATGTGATTCCTCAGGCTCCCGTGGACCTCGTTTGCGGGACTGGGTCCACCGAGACTGTGCTGAAATCGGGTGTCACTAATCTTTCTGGGGTTTACACGTTTGCCTTCTCGTTACTGGACACATTGTTGTTTGACCCCACCAAATGTTACCTCCGTTTCACTATCCCAACAAGCACTTGCACTCTCTCTGTCCCCAATGGGATCCTTCGCGCACCTCTGCCCGTGATTAATGTCATCCAGAGCTTGACAGGAAATGTTCTCATTGCACTTGGAGGGCCTTTGACTTATGTCGTATAGGAAAATTACCCGAGGACAAATGCTGTAGCAGGCAGCTACTACTATTATTAATAAGTGTGTGTGTGTGTGTGTGCTGTGATCCGTCTTCAGCCACCACGCCCGATTTGATGCATAATTATGTTTGTGGCGTACATTATAAACGCCTTTGCTTTCTATCTTTGTCAATTTTGTTTAATATGATGAAATTGTTGTGATTTAAAATCATTTAGTATTACTGTAATAAATTTCTCTATCGGCAAAAGTAAGTCTGTTGATGGGATAGACATTCTGGGTTTTCTGTTCGTTGTTGTATCTCAGTTTCGAACATTGAGTGATGATGAATTATCAAACTTAAATACTAACATGTTCCTTACGGAACTTAGCAACCCTTACACACATCAGGTGATGGTGATTGTAATTTATTTCTTAATCATGACACAAATCTTATAGCGCACTAGCGTTTGAAAGTGGGTGACTTCTTGTCGCAGTTTCTCTTGTGCACTAAATCGCAAAAAAGCATACGAAAGCTTGCATTAATACACATGCAGTTGACTCGTTAAACCCGTGGGTCAACGCGTGGGTCTACTGGTCTCAAGTGTTTACATAGGTTAGCTACGAGTTTGTCCTACGGGTGTTCATAAACTGACGGCAAAACCGGACTGCACCAAACCGAACCGTACCTAAGCCGACGGTTCAATAATTTTTTCTTAAAGAACGGTTTTACTATTTTGAGAACCAAATCGGGCACCAACCGAATTGACAAAACCGAAAAAAATCGCACCGCACCGAAAAAAGTTTTGAATACAATTTTTTTGTATTTTGCTTACGACCTCCCTATTCTGACTCACTCCTCATAGTTTAACACTTCAAGCCGTACAACCACACCATAGTCATAATTTACTAAATAAGAAATTCTTATATCTCCATGTTGAGATGAAAGAGAAGTAGGAACCACTATTTTTTTAAATGTTGAGTTTATCTTGTTTTTTTAGATGTATTCGATAAGTAACAAAGACATAAGTAAATCGGTCTATTTGTTATAGTAGTTAGTTTACTTTGCTTCGAAGTTATGAATTAATACATAATATAATGGGTTCTTAACCAAATGGTTTAACCGGACTGAACTGGAATTTTTGGTGCAGTTTTTTAATTTCTAAGTTTCAAATCAAAGGTATTTCTGTTTCGAAAATATTGAAACCGAACATTTCGGTTTAGGTGTCTCATATCCTCCAAAACTGACCGAACCGGACCGTGAACACTCCCAGTTTGTCCAACAATGAGTTTTAGAGCGGGTCAATCAAATTTCTCATGTAGAATCGTAAATTCATTAAACCCGCGGGTCAACTCGTGGGTTTGACAATCTTTCGTGGAACACCAACTTTATTCTCTACTCTCTAGGGTCACATTCATAAATGAGCAAGGGGCACTATTGAATTGTACTTTCACAGATCAGGGTATATCTGTAGTTCCTCAAAAGTGTACAGCCCATGCAACTAAATATTTATCCACTATTACTCCCATTTTGTGTTACGGTTACTAAGAGAGAAGACGTCGGGACTGACACTAACTGAGACACTCCAATTTCCAGCTATAATATAAACCAGAGTACCCTCATCCTCAGTCACAGCACAGATTATCATCGTCTTCCACAAGACCACAACCTTCTCCACTTCGTTCCAATCCTAAATATTGAACCTAGGTCCATACGTTGATCTGATTCGGGGGACGCCCATACTTCCGCAAAAGTAGAAAAGCCGAAGTAGCTTATTTAATGCCCTTTTCCCATTCATTGGCATCATTTGCGAAGTAGAAAAGCCAGAGATTTATTTTCTTCCTTTCCTATTTACCCAGGATAAAGGTGAAAGCTCAGAAAGTTTACGGCGAGGACTACCTGTGGTGTCTCTCTCCATAGGAAACTCAGCAGAATTCTTATATGGCGATCAGAGGGATGTGGACAGAGCAGAGAAAGTGATATTGGAATCAGGGGATGTTCTGATATTTGGTGGCAAGTCTAGGCATTGTTGAATAACAATCGAAACTGGACCGGAAGAAGGGAAGAAGAAGAGAATGAAACAGAAACGAAACTGTAAACAAATGCAGAAAATAAATACTTACAGAGTATAGAGAATCTGCTGATTAAGTCGGAGACGACCGTTCAGTTTTGAATTTGAAAATTCGTTATGTGTCTGGACTGAAAATTTAATTCCAAAGTTGGTTTTGGGCCCAAGAATTCGTTATGTGCCCGAGACCGAGCCGAGCCGGACGGACGGCGGCGGCGGCGCGCGTGGTGGCTCAACCTTTGTCTAGGTCCTCCCTCCTACACAAAATGTGTATCACCCAAAGGGCGTGCCCTTAAGGTGCAACCTTGAATTATTTATGCAACACTTTGTTGTTCTATATGAAGATGTGGGACACTTTTTCTTCAAGTGTTTCCAACATCTCTACATCCCACTTTCACACATGAATTTTTCATTCATCCGAACACTATTTTGGGCAAAACAAAGTGGTAGGATTATCTCCTATTCGCAAGGATTCCATAGCCACTTTCGGTTTCCCAAACCGTTAACCCGACTTGTCGTAAACCGGGTTAAAAGTCGACCCAAAATATTGTTTTCCAACAGGCATGTGTTTCACGGAGTCTCAACCATTGTTCCAAACTCTGCCCCCAAGGCCCTTATGGCAGAAACACATATGCGACCTGGTCGGCTTAATCTGACTTTCAGAGAGTACTAGCTGGCTTAATCCTGAATTATCTGAAGACAATTCAGGATTGAACAGGCTTGTAGAGAAATGCATAACTTGAATGTCTCTTATTCATTTCCTATGTCCCATAATGGGTGTCGGATGGATATTTTCATGGAGGTTAATGAGGTTTTAACTTGATAGATTTACGAAAATGTAATTTCTCTTGAGTAATACTCTTTTTTGGAAAGTAACAAATAATAATGTGATAATAGGTACGAAAGGAAGAAAAGTGAAAATTGACTTTTTGACAGAAAATACATAATCATTGAATGGAGATAGTTGTCCTCCCTCTTGAAACAAGGGGATGTTTTAATATTTGGTGGAAAGTCTAGGCATGGTACGACCGAAGATACTAGATAGAAAGTGCACCCGGCTTCTGTGGCTCTTCAGTTACAGAATCGATACGAGAAGTTATGGGTATGGCTAAACTAAAATAGAGAAAGATGACATATTCTCTTTTCTTCGTTTATTATATTGTCGTCTTATCTAAAAAATTTAAAATTCCAACCTGTTAGTTGTTAGACTTGGAGGGCTGGGAATTGGATTCTGAAAGATGATGATGTTGCAACTTGCAAGTAACAGAAGAATGGGCTTGGAGTTGTTAGGTTTTATCAGCAATAGTGTATGAGCTATGGCTATAAATTCATATATTGTAGAAGCCTTTGAAGAATCAAGCAGACAACCATAAACTTCACCCATACTACTACAAACAATGGCTCTCAGCTCAAGTCGCCTTGTTAACATTGTCGCTGTCATGTGTCTCTTATCCTCATTTTCAATCACTTCACAGGCTCTGATCTTCAACGGCCTCTCCATTGGTAGTGTGCAGATCTTTGGCATCCTGACCTGTGAGGATAGGTCCATAGCCGTGGCTAAGACTTTCAATGTGATTCCACAGGCCCCTGTGGACCTCGTTTGTGGAACTGAGTCCACAGAGACTGTGCTGAAATCGGGTGTCACCAATGTTTCAGGGGTGTACTCGCTTGCCCTCACATTGCTGGACACCTTGTTGTTTGACCCCACCAAGTGTTACCTCCGTTTCACAATCCCAGCAAGCACTTGCACTCTCTCTGTCCCCAATGGGATCCTACGCGCACCTCTGCCCGTGATTAATGTCGTCCAGAGCTTGACAGGGAATGTGCTAATTGCACTTGGAGGGCCTTTGACTTATGTTGTCTAGGATAATTACCCAAGCACGACCGCTTGAGGCAGGCAGCTACTACTATTATTAATAATGTGTGTGTGCTGTGATTCGTCTACAGCCACCACACGCAATTTGATGCATAATTATGTTATGTTTGTGACATACGTTATAAACACATTTGCTTTCTATCTTTGTCGATGTTGTTTGATGTGATGAAATTGTTGCGATTTAAAATCTTTTAGTATTACTGTAATAAATTTCTCTGTGGGCAAAAGCAAGTCTAATGATGGGATAGACATTCTGGGTTTTCTGTTCGTTGTGTCTCAGTTTCGAACTTTGAGTGATGATGAAATATCAAACCATAATGGTAACATGTTCCTTATGGAGCATAGTAGCAGTCACCTTTTTTTTTCATTTCTCAAAAGAAAGAAAAAACGAAAGTTTCCGTTAAAGAACTTGTTTGAGAAAAGGTGTATTTGGTACAGTTTCAGAAAGGGTTTCAAACTGTTGTATGTGCTTCTGAAGAGCTTTCAGAGAATGTTGCTATCTTGAGAGTAGGAGAAATGCCTAAAAGCCATTAAAGGCTAAACATGAATCAGCAGAGAATGACAGAAACGAAAAGACGATGAAGATGAATATTCATTCATAACCAAAACCCTAGGCAGACTAGATACATATAGAAAGAGGAAAGGTCTTAACCCATAGGTTAACTTTAGGTTACAGCTGTCTTGTGACCGTTCAGTAATGGTGTGATAACTTAGGAGAATTACATATTGACATATGACATTCTAAGAGTAACAAAAGAGACCCTCAAGATAGGATAATTACTGAACAACCCTATATTTGTAATAATTCCAATATACCCCCTCAAACTTGTTGGCGATATGAGACCATGAGTTTGTGTTTGAGACTGGCGAAATGAGGCGCTGGACCGCTGGTAATCCTTTTGTAAAGATATCTGCAATTTGCTTTGTGCCTAAAACAAAGGAAACACCAATATTACGAAGTAGGACCTTTTCTCGCACAAAGTGATAATCAACTTCGATATGCGTTGTGCGAGCATGAAATATAGGATCAAAAGAAAGAGAGATAGCAGATTGATTGTCTCAAAAAATAGAGGGAATAGAATGCACCCTGATGTGTAATTCATTGAACAGTTTGAGTATCCAAGAGAGTTCAGCAGTGGTAGAGGCCAAGGCCCTGTATTCTGCTTCAGTAGATGACCGGGCCACTGTAGGCTGTTTCTTAGAGGCCCAGTGGATGGGGTTAGGCCCAAGAAAAATAACATACCCTGTGGTGGACCGGCGATCCGTTGGATTGCCAACCCAATCATCATTAGAAAAGGCCTGTATAGGTAGATAACCTTGTTGATAATGTAACCCATGATGCCTAGTGCCTTGTAAAAATCTCAGAATTCTCTTGGCACCAAGCAAGTGAATATCAGAGGGACAGTGCATAAATTGGCAGAGATGGTTTACAGCAAATGCAATATCTGGACGAGTAAAGGATATATACTGTAAACAACCAAGTAAAAATCTGTAAGTAGTAGCATCATCAAGAGGAATTCCATCACTTTGGTGATATATCATACCAGAACTCAGGGGAGTAGGACAAGGTTTACAATGAGTCATATTGAACCTTTTTAAGAGATCTTCAACATACTTGGTTTGATGTATGAAAATGCCAGAATTATTTCTGGTGATTTGCAAGCCCAGAAAGTAGGTCAAAGGACATAGATTTTTCATATCAAACTGCCGATTTAATTGTGTCACAAGATGAGTGATGAACTGGGAGTCACTTCCTACAATCACATCATGAACATATAACAATAGTAAAGTGATTTGAGTACCAGAATGCTTGATAAACAAAGAAGAATCACAGTTGGAGGATGTGAAACCTAAATGCAGTAAATAGGAAGTGAAACATTCAAACCAAGCACGGGGGCTTTTTAAGCCCATAGATGGACTTGTTAAGTTTGCAAATGTAGTTTGGGTATCTAGCATCAATAAACCCTGGAGGTTGTTGCATAAACATAGTTTCCTTCAATGTTCCATGTAAAAAGGCATTTTTTACATCTAATTGTTGCAAGGGCCAATTGTAAGTGGCTGCTAAAGCAAGAATAATTCTAACAGTAGAGTGCTTTATGACAGGACTAAATATTTCAGAAAAATCAACTCCAGGGGTTTGGTGAAATCCTTTGGCAACTAGGCGAGCTTTGTATCTTAAAATGCTGCCATCAGAGTTATATTTAATTTTATAAACCCATTAGTTACCCACTACATTTGCATTAGGTGGTTTTGGCACCAAAGTCCATGTATTTTGCTGTTTGAGACTCATAATCTCTTCAGTCATAGCTAAACTCCACTGAGAGTGTTTATGAGCCTCAGTGAATTAAGTAGGTTTAGTAAGAGAAGAAGAAGACATAGCAGCAAAACCCACTTTCTGTACAATAGCGGGATAGCAATTTTTTTGTAACAGAATTACAGGCAGAGTATATATCTTTCTTCTTACTAATACCTGACTTGCTCCTGGTTTGCATATGATGACCAGTAGAGGCAATTGGATGATTTGCAGAGTTATGTGCTGGAACTTGCTCAGAACTAGAGGTGTCAAAGGAAGTTGCAGTATCTGTAGGTGTAGTATCTGTGATTACTTCTTCATGAGCACTCAAGTCTGGTGGCTCCTGTACTCATCATTGCACTGGAACTAGGTTCATTAAAGAAACCTGAGACAGAAGGTAAAATGTGAGAGTCAGTGGTGTGATTAGTATCACAAGTATCAGTAGCAGTATTAGCATAAGGAAAGCATGTTTCATTGAAGACAACATATCTACTAATGTAGAATCTATTTGCAGTTTTGTCATAGCAGAGATACCCTTTATAGTTTGTGGCATAACCCAAGAAAACACAAAGTTTAGATCTGGGATCCAATTTTGAATGAGAGTAAGGTCTAAGATTTGAGTAACAAGCACATCCAAAGATTTTAAGACCAGAGTAATCAGGTTTAGTGCCAAAAAGTAGTTCACAAGGTGATTTATAAGCTGTATTCTTGCTGGGAAGTCTGTTAATGATAAAGACTGCAGTTTCAAAGGCATGGAACCAAAAATGTTTAGGTAAAGAAGCTTGCTGCAAGAGAGTCACAGCTGTTTCTACAATGTGTCTGTGCTTCCTCTCAGCCACACCATTTTGTTGTGGTGTGTGAGGGCAAGGCTTCTGATGTGTAATCCCTGCAGAAGATAGATAAGATTGAAACAGAAAAGATATTTATTCACCACCACCATCACTTCTTAGAATCTTGATTTATTTTCCAAGCAAATTTTCAATTTGAGTTTTAAACTTAGGAAAAACAACAGCAACTTCTGATTTATGATATAAGGGAAAAATCAAACTGTATTTTGAATAGTCATCAATGAACAAAACATAAAACCTGTAACCATGGTATGACTTAGTAGAGGCAGGTCCCCACACATCATTGTGTATTAAGTGCAGTGGTGTATGAGAAACAGTAGTAGACTTAGAATAGGGTTGTCTATGCATTTTACCAAGTAAACAAGGATGGCAAACAGTAAGGTCTTTATCAGAAACAGAAGTGTTCAAAACTTTAGACAAAATATCATTAGCAGGATGTCCTAGGCGCCAATGCCAAAGGTGATTGAGCATTGTCTTCCCCAGAAAGGCTTGAGGAGGAGACAACTTTAGACACTGTGAGTGGACTGGGTATAGCCCATTCTCACTCTGACCTTGATAAAGAAGAGTCCCCGTATCCTTGGCCTGGATATAGAAAGAGTGTGCATCAAAGACAAACTTGCAATTATGTTCAACACACATTTTATGCACATAGACTAAATTGGCAGATAGAGATGGAAATGAAGAGTATTACTCAAACTAAAATTACTAGATGCAGTGGTTAGGATTGCCTTACCAGAGTGATTTATAGGGAGGTGATGATCACTTCCAACAGTCACTTGATCAGGTCCGTAGTAAGGTGTACAGATAGACAAATTGTTGAAATCTAAAATAATGTGATTTGTGGCTCCAGTATCCATTAACCAGAAATTGGGATTGGGTGATCCAGAGAGAAGTATTCATAGCAGTTAGTTGTTGTGGTGGTGGCTTTCCCTGATATGAATAATCCATTTTGTGCCAGCATTCTAAAGCAGTGTGGTAGTTGTTGCCACAAATTTGACATGTAACAAGTTGAGAATACCCAGACCTTGAAGAAAAATTAGTGTTGTTATACCTCCCCCTCTGAGATCCGCCACGGTAATTAGAGCCATTGGCACCGCTGTATTCCTGGTAGTGGTTGGATCTCCCTGAGCCTCCACCACCACCACCACGGTCACGACCATTGTCGCCACCACGGCCACGATGACCAGAACCACGAGAACTGTAATTCGCAGTGGGGTGAGGAGAGGAAGAGAGATTTGAAATATTTTGGGTAGTAGTAGTAGTAGAAAAAGCAGTGGGATGTGACACATTCAAAGAGTTGTGTTGGGACTCAAGCATTTGTTCTTTGGCCCGAAGTAAAACATGAAGGTCTTCAAATGTGATAGGAGAAGAATGGGGTCGAAGTGAAGACCGAAAAGTGTTGTATTCTGGGGGTAAACCATTTAGAGTGTGCAAAAGCATATCTTCATCATCTGTAAAAACAGAGGCTAGAGAAAGTTTGTCACGAAGAACCTTTAGTTTTTGAAATTAGGTGTCAATCGAACCAGATTTCTTTTGAATAGTGTGAAGTTTAGACTTGATTTGTAAAACATTGGAACGATTAAGAGAGGCAAAACGTCGTTCTAGTGCTAGCCAAGCCGATCTAGCAGTGGAGTGACCGATTACCTGGGTTAGGGTTTCTTGGGTCATCGTGGCGTTGATCATGGTCAAAATCGCTTGATCTTGAGAACACCACTGTTGAAACGCCAGATTCACCACCTTCGTTTGCGGAACTCCATCGGCGGTAGGGAGAAACTGGATCGAACATGCAGAGCTACCATCAATATAACCGTAGAGACTCCGGGTTCTCAGAATCGTGGAGAGTTGATGTTTCCATAAGACATAATTCGAACCATCAAGCTTAAAGGGCACGAGGTTATTGATATTGGAGAGGAGATAAAGAGGGTTGGATGGTGCAGCGGCAGTGTCGGTGGGTTGAAGAGCCATGGACGCAAACGGAAAAAGGAATAGAAATGAAGAGTATTTATAGAGAGGAGAGAGCACCAAATCTCGGGCTCTGATACCATAAAAGCCATTAAAGGCTAAACATGAATCAACAGAGAATGACATAAACGAAAAGACGATGAAGATGAATATTCATTCATAACCAAAACCCTAGGCAGACTAGATACATATAGAAAGAGGAAAGCTCTTAACCCATAGGTTAAGTTTAGGTTAACCCTAGTTAGGTTACAGCTGTCTTGTGACCGTTCAGTAATGGTGTGATAACTTAGGAGAATTACATATTGACCTATGACATTCTAAGAGTAACATAAGAGACCCTCAAGATAGGATAATTACTGAACAACCCTATATTTGTAATAATTCCAATATACCCCCTAAAACTTGTTGGCGATATGAGACCATGAGTTTGTGTTTGAGACTGGCGAAATGAGGCGCTGGACCGCTGGTAATCCTTTTGTAAAGATATCTGCAATTGTTTTGTGCCTGAAACAAAGGAAACACCAATATTACGAAGTAGGACATTTTCTCGCACAAAGTGATAATCAACTTCGATATACGTTGTGCGAGCATAAAATATAGGATTAAAAGAAAGAGAGATAGCAGATGATTGTCTCAAAAAATAGAGGGAATAGAAGGCACCCTGATGTGTAATTCATTGAATCCTGTAACATAATAATAAATTATAGGAACTACTTGATCGCTCAAGTTGTTTTTCCTTTGCAAAGTCTAGGCTCTAGATAGTAGATACAAGATAGTACTTCCTAACAAAAGAAGGACCTTTTAGAAGATCAAAACAGCAGTTGCAGTTTCTTCCTTGAAGAAAAAGATGCAACGGTTTCATGTGTTTTTGGTAGGAATAGGGTTTAGGGTAATTCTTTTCTACATTACTATAATACTACAATTAGAAAAAGTGTTCTACGGTCAATAGTAGACCTTCATTTATTATCTTTTTGGCTAAGCTGAAGGTACTACCCTAACCCCAATTGTCTGTGTTCACAAAGCAAATGTCTCAGAGTTCGTAAATTGAAAGCTTCCTGAAATGTAGTTATTGTGATCGTTGTTATTACAAAGGCCTATATTGAACTCAGTATATATGATTACTGGGGTATTTTTGTAGGTTCAACATTTATGAATCCATTATGTTTTCATTACATGGCTCATTCTACTAATTTTACTATGAGTTTTAAACTAATTTGCAGTCATTTCACTTATAGGTTGGAGGTAGAGACTCTTCTTCCACCAAGGATGGATTACCTCAACCTGGAAATCAACAGTTATGGAAAAAGGCTGAGTCCAGTATGCCCGAGCAGGCTAGTGACTTACCTCCCTCAAATTGTTCATACAACCAGGACTGTTTTTTGGGTGGTTCTCAAGACAAATCTGCTGATATAAGTAAGCTTAAGCTTTTGGAAGATTCTCTAGGGACAATGATTAGTAGTCCTCAGCAGTTAAACAGTTCTCATGTTCCTGTGTCTGAACCCAGTGAACATGCTCGTGAAGGGACTACTCACTCCAAGCTAAAGAACACAGACCAGAGCTCATATAAAACATCGAAGGCACACCCACAGAAGCTTGTGGATGATTCTTTAGGGACAATGACAAATAGTCCTCTGCAGGCCAACTGTTTCCGCACTTCTGTATCTGACCATGGTGAACATGCTCGCGAGGTGACTTCTCGCTCTAAATTAAAAGACAGATATCATACCTCGTGGATAACTCCAAAGTCAAAACCACTGAGCCTTTCTATGCAAAACAATAATGCACTACTGTCTGACGGCTCACCAGCTTCAAATAATTCATATAAGCAAGATCACTCAGTTCCTGCTGAGGCTAGCACTATCTCTAAGTTTCCTGAGAGTGCGGACGCTCCTGATGAGAAGGAGGCATACACTGGTGGTTCAGAGAACTCTGATGGTCAGTCTATGAGAGTTAGCTTTGACATATGCCGAGTTCCAAGTGGATCCAAAACGAATCTGAATGTTTCTCTATATCAACAGAATAGAACAAAGAGAAATGAAATGAAACGATCTACAGAGGGGAATAATATAAGCGAACTGAGGTCTGGGATGCTTCTCTTGAAAGGATATCTTTCGTTGGATGAACAGGTGTTAGTTTCCACCACCTCTTTGTTTACAATTTTCTTTCGTCCTTCTGCCAAACCGTAATTGTTTTACATCACAGGAGGCCACCTTTCTTTTTTTTTTTTCTTTTTTTTTTTTTTTTTTTTTTTTTGAGGAACATCACAGTAGGCCACTTACTACAGTGGAAAAATGGTGTTCGAAACTTCCTATACCTCCTCAACTCTCTCTCTCTCTCTCAATGATTAAGAGTTACCACTTTGGCGGGTTGATTTGTATGACATTATTGTTATTTTCATAGGTTCAAGTAGTGAAGAGATGTCGAGATTTCGGCCGCGGTCCTGGAGGTTTCTACGAGCCAGGTTACCGGGATGGAGGAAAGCTCCACTTAAATATGATGTGTCTTGGTAAGAATTGGGATCCTCAGACGAGCTCGTATGGAGATAAACGACCTTCTGATGGTGCAAAACCCCCTTTGATTCCTGATGACTTGCTTCAGTTAGTGAAAAGAGCAATCAAAGAGAGCCATTCATTTTTGAGAGGAAGATCCAAATCATGCAATGCAGAACATGTGCTTCCCTCAATGAACCCAAACATCTGCATTGTCAACTTCTACACAGAGAGTGGACGACTTGGTCTACATCAGGTTCATATTAGTCTGTTTTCGCATTATTCATTTGGCATAAATATGATCTTATTGAAAGTCACATTGTTTTTATAATTCTATTACTCGTTTGACCACTGACCATGGCTGTGACTCGCTTTTGGGGCTTGAGGTTTAGACCTTCGAGTTCACGAAGTCCTAGGCATTTATAAATATTAAATATTTCCCACTTGTATTTAGGTTTGATGGGATTTGTTGCTAGATAAATTAGTCCACTTGACTAGTATCTAGGTTTGTACTTGCATCAATAAACATTTAGTTTATACTATGTAAACAATCAAAAGTTGAAGTCTTTCAGGTTTTCGTACTTCCAGAATACCCTCAAATGATAAGTTCTGGGAAAGTATAAGAAACAATTTGAAAAAGTTAGTTGGCAAAAGTAGTAAAAACTTCCCACTGTTCATACAACTTCTTACTATTCCATGATATAAATATAATCATCAGCAAAATTTTGATTTAGTTTACCTGCATCTGCCGAGGGTGCAACATTGCTTGTAATTTCTAATATAAGGCAAATATCAAGTAATAAGAATCTAAGTAACTATCAGTTTATGATCTTTCTCCTCAAAAGGGCATTTTGGGATTTCTGTAATACATGGAACTTATCCTGTATTCTCAATCAGCTGTCATGTACGTAATTTTTCTGAATTATTGGCGTTTTCCTATGAAAGATAGGGCTTTAGCTTCTGTTGTGCTTGGGTTTTAAAACATATCAGCATCTTTTTGACGGGGCTGTGTAACTCAGTGACTGGCAGAATCCAGCCAGGTAGCTTATGGCCAGAAATGCATTGATGTTTGGAATTTCACATCTAAGCACATGTTACCTTAGTGACATTATGGGGTTTAGCCTGCAAGGATTAGCTAACCTACCATTATTGTTCTTGACTAATTCAAGCGTTTATCAACCCCGGCATTGGTTCTTCCGAGTATCTTCTCTTATACATTATGTTACTAAAGCCAGTATATTTAAAGATCCTCTTAGGCAAAGTGTCTATCTATTGTAGATAGTGTTGCCGGTAAGTTAAATAGAGTGTTATAATATAGATAGTTATGCTCTTGCAGAAAGCAGGGACATGCCACTCTGAAAATCAAAAGATAAAAATGTTAGCAACCAATTACATTAATTGTTTCATGCTGAGAATAAGGTAGGTTATGTTAACAGAGTTAACTGCTATAGATGTTGAGTCAAGTATTCAGCTAACATATTGAACCTAGGTCCATACCTTGGTCTGAGTGTGGGGACACATGTACTAACACAAAAGAAGAAGAGTCGGAGTAACCTATTTATATACTTATTACCCATTCGTTGGCATTATTAAGAATCGGTTACTATTTAATATACTAGGAGGGCAATATTTGTATTTTCTATTTCACCACTGGAGTATTTAACTACATTCTTGTTGAACTGGTTGATGTATCGTTTTATGACATCATTGTAGATAGTGGTAACTGGTTCGTGATGTCGACTTGATATTTTGTTTTAGTGAATCTGTGTTCACGTTTGGTTGTTCTGTCTCTCCACTTTAACAAGTACGCAACGCCCAGAGATTTATTTTCTTCCCTTTCTATTATTTACCCAGGATAAAGATGAAAGCTCAGAAAGTCTACGCCGAGGATTACCTGTGGTGTCTCTCTCCATAGGCAACTCAGCAGAATTCTTATATGGCGATCAGAGGGATGTTGACAGAGCAGAGAAAGTCGTATTGGAATCAGGGGATGTTCTGATATTTGGTGGCAAGTCTAGGCATGTGTTTCACGGAGTGTCAACCATTATTCCAAACTCTGCCCCCAAGGCCCTGATGGCAGAATCAAATATGCGATCTGGTCGTCTTAATTTGACTTTCAGAGAGTATTAGCTGGCTGATAATTCAAAAACGACCCGCAGAAGATCATGTTTTTGCTTTCAGGTGGAAGTTTCTCCAGGGTAGTAGCAAAATGTTAGAATATTTGACTCTAGTAAGGCGAACAGATCCAAGTGTATTGAAATTGGTATGTATTGCAAGCCATATCTAGGGAATTCTCATCGTTTGCAGTTTTCCTACAGTATCTGAAGACAATTCAGGATTGAACAGGCTTGTAGAGAAATGCATAACTTGAATGTCTCTTATTCATTTCCTATGTCCCAAAATGGGTGTTGGATGGATATTTTCATGGAGGTTAATGAGGTTTTAACTTGATAGATTTACGAAAATGTAATTTCTCTTGAGTAATACTCTTTTTTGGAAAAGAACAAATAATAATGTGATAATAGGTACGAAAGGAAGAAAAGTGAAACTTGACTGTTTGACAGAAAATACATAATCATTGAATGGAGATAATTGTCCTCCCTCTTGAAACAAGGGGATGTTTTGATATATGGTGGAAAGTCTAGGCATGGCACGAAGATACTAGATAGAAAGTGCACCCGGCTTCTGTGGCTCTTCAGTTACAGAATCGATACGAGAAGTTATGGGTATGGCTAAACTAAAATAGAGAAAGATGACATATTCTCTTTTCTTCGTTTATTATATTGTCGTCTTATCTAAAAAATTTAAAATTCCAACCTGTTAGTTGTTAGACTTGGAGGGCTGGGAATTGGATTCTGAAAGATGATGATGTTGCAACTTGCAAGTAACAGAAGAATGGGCTTGGAATTGTTAGGTTTTATCAGCAATAGTGTATGAGCTATGGCTATAAATACATATTGTAGAAGCCTTTGAAGAATCAAGCAGACAACCATAAACTTCACCCATACTACTACAAACAATGGCTCTCAGCTCAAGTCGCCTTGTTAACATTGTCGCTGTCATGTGTCTCTTATCCTCATTTTCAATCACTTCACAGGCTCTGATCTTCAACGGCCTCTCCATTGGTAGTGTGCAGATCTTTGGCATCCTGACCTGTGAGGATAGGTCCATAGCCGTGGCTAAGACTTTCAATGTGATTCCACAGGCCCCTGTGGACCTCGTTTGTGGAACTGAGTCCACAGAGACTGTGCTGAAATCGGGTGTCACCAATGTTTCAGGGGTGTACTCGCTTGCCCTCACATTGCTGGACACCTTGTTGTTTGACCCCACCAAGTGTTACCTCCGTTTCACAATCCCAGCAAGCACTTGCACTCTCTCTGTCCCCAATGGGATCCTACGCGCACCTCTGCCCGTGATTAATGTGGTCCAGAGCTTGACAGGGAATGTGCTCATTGCACTTGGAGGGCCTTTGACTTATGTTGTCTAGGATAATTACCCAAGCACGACCGCTTTTGGCAGGCAGCTAATACTATTATTAATAATGTGTGTGTGTGCTGTGATTCGTCTACAGCCACCATACACGATTTGATGCATAATTATGTTATGTTGTGGCATACGTTATAAACACATTTGCTTTCTATCTTTGTCGATGTTGTTTGATGTGATGAAATTTAGGCGATTTAAAATCTTTTGGTATTACTGTAATAAATTTCTCTGTCGGCAAAAGCAAGTCTAATGATGGGATATACATTATGGGTTTTCTGTTCGTCGTGTCTCGGTTTCGAACTTTGAGTGATGATGAAATATCAAACCATAATGGTAACATGTTCCTTACGGAGCATAGTAGCACTCACCTTTTTTTCCATTTCTCAAAAGAAAGAAAAAACGAAAGTTTCCGTAAAAGAAGTTGTTTGAGAAAAGGTGCCATATTTGGTACAGTTTCAGAAAGTGTACTTCAAACTGTTGTATGTGCTTCTGAAGAGCTTTCAGAGTATGTTGCTATCTTGAGAGTAGGAGAAATGTCTGGGACCAGGATTTAACCAGAATTCTAATATCCAACTTTACAACTTAAAACATAATCAGTAACAGAAGAAATAATGCAAGACAAGTAAACTTGTTTATGAATCAACTGCCATCCAGATGTGAAACGGTGACATTAATCAAATTCTGTCACTACTGAATCTAATTTTCAGAATGTTAAGTTGTGATACACCTGACTGTTCCTCATATCCCGATCTTCCGCCCTCTGGCCCTAATGCAGATACCTTTTGCCTAAGATATTGTGCATTACTCTCAAGTCTCAACTTGAAAACTCGTCTGAGTTTTCTGGTTTTAGAGAGAGAATGAAACGGCTGAGAAGGAGATGAAGAATAATCAACCCTTAATTTCATTCAATGAAAAGAGAGACTAAATACATTGGTTATCGAACAGTCTTAAATCGACCATTCGAAACCCTAACAGTTATTACACAAAAGGTCCCCATAGTTTTGACACAAGAGCTACTGGATCCTTCTGGAAGGATCTACATAACATATTTCTTCAATAATCATTTGGGCTTTGGAGAGAACAGAGAATACGCCCAATACAATTCAGAGAGAAGCCCAATCGAAACAGCTGCAGTCCAATTCTTTAGCAAGCCCAATCCTTTGATCTTTAACTGCCTCCTTCAAACTCATGGTGGTGATGAAACCATGAGTTTGTCTTTTAATTCAGTGAACCGAGGTGTAGGAAGTCCTTTAGTAAAGATATCAGCTAATTGATGTGTGCTGGAAACAAAAGAAATAGTAAGTTCTTTTCGTAAAGTTTTTTCACGCACAAAATGGTAGTCAACTTCTATATGTTTGGTACGTGCATGCATAATAGGATTAGCAGTCATTTTAATAGCAGAGGAATTGTCACACCAAAGTGTTGGAGGACAGTTTACTCTAATATGAAGATCTCTAAATAACATGTGAAGCCACGAAAGTTCAGCTGCAGTATTGGTAAGGCACGATACTCAGCATTTGTGCTGGACCGTGCCACAGTGGGCTACTTCTTGGCAGCCCAATGTATGGGGCTAGGCCCAATGAAAATAACTAGCCCAGTAGTACTTCTACGGTCAGTAGGATTCCCGGCCCAGTCTGCATCTGTAAATGCATTAATTGGGCTTGGACCTTTGGTGTAGTAAAGCCCATGATGTTGTGTTCCTTTAAGGTAACGTAAAATACGTTTGGCTCCAATAAGATGCATGGAAGTGGGTTTATGCATGAATTGACATACATGATTAATAGCAAAAGCAATATCTTGTCTAGTGGAAACTAAGTATTGTAGAGAGCCAAGCAATTGTCTAAAGATAGTAAGATCAGGGAGTGGTGTACCATCTACAGCATGAAACTTCCCATTAGAAGGCAATGGATTTGGACAAGGCTTGAAGTTGCTCATATTAAATCTAGCCAGAACATCATTGGTATATTTGTTGTGATTGATAAAAATTCAGATGAAGACCTGGTGGATTCTAAACCCAGAAAGTAATGTAATGGAAACAAATTTGTCATATCAAACTCAGAATGTAGAGCATTTACAAGAACAGTTAAGTAAGCTGAATCATTATCTGTCAAGATGATAGCATCTACATAAAGAAGTAAGATAGTAATACCAGAAGAAGAATGCCTAATGAACATGGAGCTATCTGCAGTGGATTGTATGAAACCAAGAGAAGAGATATAGGTAGTAAATCTGGAAAACCATATTCTTCGAGCCTGTTTTAAACCATAGTTTGATTTGTGAAGTTTGCAAACATGGTTAGACTTAGAAGGCTCAACAAAACCAGGTGGCTGTTTCATATAAACAGTTTCTTGAAGATTGCCATGTAAGAAAGCATTTTTCACATCCAATTGTTGAAGTGGGCAATCAAAATTTGCAGCTAAAGCAAGTATTGTTCTAACTGTAACATGCTTGATGACAGGGCTAAATGTTTCATCAAAATCAATTCCTTGAGTTTGATGAAAACCTTTGGCAACTAGTCTAGCTTTAAATCTAGAAACAAACCCATCTGGATTATACTTAGTTTTAAAAACCCATTTATTTCCAACAATGTTGGCATTTCAAGGAGGTAAAAGAAGGCTCCAAGTTTGTTGATTTATGAGACTAAGGTATTCAGCAGCCATGGCATCTTGCCAGTGTGAGTGTTTCTTAGCCTTAGAATAACAAGTAGGATCAGATGCAGAAACATTCAAAGCAGTAATAGAATTTGGAAAACCAGAAAGTTCGCTGAAGCCAGTAAACTTATGTAATTTTGTGAGAAGAGGGAGGATCAGAGGTACCACACTTAGAAGCAAAATCAAGAACTTCTCTTTTGAAAATACCAGATTTGTTCCTAGTCTTCAATGGATGACCAGGTGCTGGAGAGGGCACTGTTATTTCTTCAGGTGCCATGCCAAAGATGGGGGATGGTGGTGGTACCTGTTGTGGTATCTGTTCTGGCATTTGTTCTGGGACATCACCACCATCTCTGAACTGCATCTCAAAAGGAGGTGAGTGACTCTCAGCAAGGTCAACTGTAGAAAGGGCACTCATTTCATCATTTCCTGAGACATGAATAAGAAGAGTAGAGTCAGTAAATGTTGAAGTGTCAGTGGCAGGGTTGGAAGAAGCTGGGACAGTATAAGGAATCAAGAATCCATTAAAAATAACATCTTTGCTAATGTAAAATTTCTGAGAAGGTTTTTGATAACACAAGTACCCCTTAAAATTATCAGCATAGCCCAGAAAAATGTATTGAACAGTTTTAGCATCAAGTATAGATTTTATATAAGGTCTACGATTTGGATAACAGGCACAAATAAATACTTTAAGAGATTTATAATCTAGTTTCTTGTGAAAGATAAGTTCAAATGGTGATTTGTTATGAGTAACAGTACTAGGCATGCAATTGATAAGAAAACTTGCAGTAGCTATAGCATGATACCAGAAACAGTGAGGCAATGAAGCATGTTGTAACATTGTAATAGCAGTTTCAATAATGTGTCTATGTTTTCTCTCAGCAATGCTATTTTGTTGAGGAGTATGAGGACAGGACTTGTGGTGTGTAATGCCATGATCAGAAAGATATTTTTGAAAGAGAACATAAATATATATTCACCACCTCCATCAGATCTTAGTATCTTAATCTTATAACCTTGTAAATTCTCAATATGCAGTTTGAATTTGTGAAACACAAATGCAACTTCAGATTTGTTAAATAAGGGAAACAGCCAAGTGTATCTGGAGAAATCATCAATGAACAACACATAGAAACGATAACCATGAAGACATATAGTAGATGCAGGTCCCCACACATCAGAATGGATAAGGTGAAGTGGTGTGTGAGTGACATTAGTAGATTTAGTATAAGGAAGCTTATGAATTTTTCCTTTAAGGCATGATTCACACATATCATATTCAGAGGTAGACTTATAAGCAGAACCAGATAAGGATATTAAAATGTCACTGGCTGGATGACCAAGCCTGACATGTATCAAAGAAACTTTAATTTTGTTGCCCAAACAAGCCTTGGGTTTCTGAATAATAAAAGGACAAGTATAGATTGGATATAGGCCATTTTCACTCAAGCCTGTGTAAAGAATTTTGCCCGTAGCAAGATCATGAATAGAAAAGGATTTGGCATTAAAATTAAAACAACAGTTATGTTGATGGCAAATTTGGTAAACAGAAAGTAAATTTGAAGCCAGTTGCGGGACATGAAGAGTGTTAGAAAGATCAAAAGAATGTGTATTGGTTTTTAAATGTGCAGTACCAGTGTGTGTAATTTATGAAGCTTGACCATTTCCCATAGTAACTTGATCAGAACCAGTGTAAGTATCAGCCAAAGAGAGATTTCTTAAATCAGCAGTCATGTGAGCACCAGAATCAGAGAGCCAGTAATCAGGTATGGAGGTGCTAGAAGAAGAGGCATTATAGGCAGTCAGTTGATCAGATGGAGGTTGCCTCCTTGATATGAGTAATCCATCCTGTGCCAACAATCAGCAGCAGAGTGGTAGTCCAAACCTTAAATATGGCAGTTGATGGGTGAAGTGGTTGGTCTAGGGTTAGTATTGTAACGGTTGCCGTTACCTCTACCCCGTCAGGAGCCCCTTTGACCACCACCACGACCTCTGTTAGAGTTGTTTCTACCTCCCTGGTTCGTATGACCCAATCCAATGGACTGTCCATAACCCCAACTGGTTCGACCACCACGACCAGTTGAGGGTCCAGGTCCAAGAACACCTCGTCCTTGGCCGCGACCATATCCTCGGTAAGAATTTGAAGAGACAGAATAAGCAGTAGAAACATTCATAGAAGATGAATTAAAATCAGCATATTGAATTTCATGCATTTGTTCTTCAGCTTTCATCAACACATGAAGTTCTTCGAAACTAATAGCATCAGATCTACCACGAATAGTTGTGCGAAAAGCATTGTTTTCAACAGGAAGGCCATTCAAAGCATTAATAGCATGTCTTCATCATCGATTTGAACAAGGGACACAACAAGTTTATCACGAATCGATTTCAACTTTTGCATGTACAGATCTGCTGAATCAGAACGCTTCCTTATAGTTTGAAGATCGTTTTGGAGTTGTAGAATATTGGATCTAATGAGAGATGCATACCTCCCCTCAAGCGCGAGCCAGATAGCCCGGGCTGAGGTCTTACCGATGACATGCAAGAGAGCTTCAGGAGTGAGAGTGGCGTTGAGGATTTTTTGGAGCGCTTGATCTTGCTGGAACCATTCTTGAAACGCCGGATTTGGAGCGGAGGAGCCTTCGATGCCGAGAAGAGAGACCGGTGGTGACGGAATAGAACCGTCAACATAACCAAAGAGGTGCTGAGTACGAAGAATTGACAAAAGTGGTGTTCCCATAACACATAGTTGTTGTTATCAAGTTTATATGACATCAAGATGTGAATATTGGAGAGGAGGTAGAGAGGATTTTAGGTGGTGAGAGCCATAGTAGCCAGCATAGGGCTCTGATACCATGAAAACTCGTATGAGTTTTCTGGTTTTAGAGAGAGAGAGAGAGAGAGAATGAAAAGGCTGAGAAGGAGATGAAGAATAATCAACCCTTAATTTCATTCAATGAAAACAGAGACTAAATACATTGGTTGAAACCCGAACAGTTATTACACAAAAGGTCCCTATAGTTTTGACACAAGAGCTACTGGATCCTTCTGGAAGGATCTACATAACATATTTCTTCAATAATCATTTGGGCTTTGGAGAGAACAGAGAATAGGCCCAATACAATGCAGAGAGAAGCCCAATCGAAACAGCTGCAGTCCAATTCTTTAGCAAGCCCAATCCTTTGATCTTTAACACAACTAACCAATCAGTTCCTGTCTGAACTGAACTATACAAATTTTCTGGTTACTCGAGGCATTTCATGGGCTTGCAATTTCTAAGTTGTGACAATTGGTCCCCTCGAGGAGTACTCCGAATCAGGAAGTAATTAGTAATGACCTGTATATTTGTTGCTTTTGAAAAAGTAGTGATGCATTTTGGATAAGATTTCATCTTCTTTAGCATATATCATTGGATGAAGGACCAGGAACTCGGAATCTATAGCATTTCGCTTACTATCACATTTTCATATGAAGTAATTGGTACAGTTTACAACTGTCTGCATGCCAGAACTATTTTTAGATGGACAGACAAATGAAGTGCTGTGTTATATGTCATCTTGAGAAAGGAAACATACAGAGTGCGAGCGAGAGGATCAACTTGGTCAAACACGTAAAACATTCCTTAACCTTGTACAGTTAATGACGTTTCTTTATACATTGATCTTATATATGTACTGCGTGTGATTACTCAATAGAAACTCGAAAGAAAAGAATAGTGAGGAGATGGTTTGGTAAATTCCATTCTGTTAAACTAAGAAGAAAGATAATTGTTTCTTCTTTATATCATTCTCTATATGATGATCGTCCCATCCTTTTTCATTTAAGAACTCGATTCTGTTAGGATAAGAAGATTGGCAAACTGGAAGATAGATGCTGATGTAGATAGCTAGCTAGTAACAGAAGAATGGGCTTCATATTCGTAGCTAGCTGTAGATAGGATATAAATAGAAATTGGAGTTGGAGAGGTCTTTCAAGAATTATGTATGGCTCTCCTTTCATTCAAAAGCACCACCAACCTTACAATCCTTGTCTCTGTCGCGTGTCTCTTGTCATTGTTTCCATTCACGACAGAGGGTCTGCAGTACAATGGGGAAACAATCAACCGTGTTAGAGTACGCACGCGGAAGCACGATGCCAGTTGTTGGGGACCAAGAAGAGTGATTAGACGAAGAAGAAGATGAAGAACAACACAACGATATAACGTGGTTCACTAGTTTTTGAGACTAGCTAATCCAAGGACAAAACGAACCAATTTATTGATGAGAGAGCCAATTACAATCCAAGACACACCACACATGTCAATAGAAGAGTCCTACACCCATATATAGGCCTAAACTAGTGACTTGTGCCCAAAGCAACGTCCAAACGTTGCCAAAATGAACAAGGAAACAATTCCAAAACGAACAAGGAAAAAATTCCAAAACGAACAAGGAAACAATCCTCACCCTAGGTTTGAATCACCAAAATCTAACAAATCTCCACCTTGATTCAAACACCCTAGCAACCAATCCAATGCTCCTCATCAATCTAATTGTGGATGTGCCTCCCAATCAAGAACGCCTCCACCCAATTCACCAAATCGTTTCTCCGATTGCCATCCGTCTTTTTCAACGAACACGCCAATTGTAGATGCACCACCAACAATCAAATTTGAAGTGCTCCACCCTAATCGAAACGATCAACCAATCAACCGATAGAATATATTCCCAAATTTGCGGTATTGGAATACATTCACTATGCGCCTCAACAAGCGCGTCTTTGCGTCGCAACAAACGCGTAGACTTGTGTGTTTCAACCAACACACTCTAATGCACCATGACACAATGCATCTCCCCAATATCATCACAATGACACTTGATGATGAAAGTGACTATCAATCAATGTCATGCCAATTGCGCCGCCAATATACCGCACCAAGACGCCAAACGAGACACGCCCAATAACGTTCCACCAATTAATACGTGCACAATAAAACGCCGCCAATCAACACATGCCCAATAACATGCATCCAACAATGCGCGCCCAATAACACGCTACCAACCAATTGCGTGCCAACAAGACACGTCAATTGCTCCATGCCACGAGCCAAATCCGCCAGTTGATCCGAGCCGTCTCCACCTTGACTTGAATCCTCCTAGCGGCCCGAACAAGATCGCTCCATGCCGATGCTCCAACTCTTACGAGTTCTTGCAACGGATGAGCCCAATTTATATCCACAAGCCCAATGCTCCATGCTGGAAGCCCGATTGCGCCGGAACGCCAATTGCACGTGGACCTCCACATTCGCGCTAGAATGCGCGCCCGATGCTCCATGACAAAGAACCCGATAGCTCCCACAATAAGGAACCCAATTGTTCCCCCAACAAGGAACCCGATTGTTCCCCCAACAAGGAACCCGATAGCTCCCACAAAAAGGAACTCAATAGTTCCCCCAATAAGGAACTTGGTGGTGGGTGTACCAACAATATTCTCATCAACACGATAGATCTTCATCCCAAACGATTTCGCCATTACTCTTCACCAACAAACCAAACCCAACAACCTGGCTCTGATACCACTTGTTAGAGTAGGCACGCGGAAGCACGATGCCAGTTGTTGGGGACCAAGAAGAGTTATTAGACGAAGAAGAAGATGAAGAACAACACAACGATATAACGTGGTTCACTAGTTTTTGAGACTAGCTAATCCACGGACAAAGCGAACCAATTTATTGATGAGAGAGCCAATTACAATCCAAGACACACCACACATGTCAATAGAAGATTCCTACACCCATATATAGGCCTAAACTAGTGACTTGTGCCCAAAGCAACGTCCAAACTTTGCCAAAATGAACAAGGAAACAATTCCAAAATGAACAAGGAAACAATTACAAAACGAGCAAGGAAACAATCCTTACCCTAGGTTTGAATCACCAAAAGCTAACAAACCGTGTGCTGATAGGTGGCGTCTTCACCTGTCAGGACAGGTCCATAGCAGTTTCTAAGAATTTTGATGTGATTCCACAAGCTCCTGTGGATCTTGTTTGCAGAGACGGCGGCGGGGTCGAGTCGGTTCTGGAATCCGCTCTCACCGACTTCGCGGGAGTGTACCAATTTGACTTGTCATTGCTAAACAACCGTAAATATTCCTCGTTTGATCCGATCAAGTGTCACCTCCATCTCACCATTCCTGCAAACAGTGCTTGTACTCTTCCCAACTTAGACACCGTTGAAACTATTCTGCTGTTACTCTTTCCTCTTTTGGATGTTCATACATTGGTAGTTAACTATGTCTAGAAAGATGAGGCCGGCCCGCTGTAGCACACCCACTTAATAATTCACTGTCACAATAATTTGTTGTTGTTGTTGTTGTTGTTGTTGTTGTTGTTGTTGTTGTTGTTGTTGTTGTTGTTGTTGTTGTTGTTGTTGTTGTTGTTGTTGTTGTTGTTGTTGTTGTTGTTGTTGTTGTTGTTGTTGTTGTTGTTGTTGTTGTTGTTGTTGTTGTCGTTGTTGTTGTCGTTGTCGTTGTCGTTGTCGTTGTCGTTGTCGTTGTCGTTGTCGTTGTCGTTGTCGTTGTCGTTGTTGTTGTTGTTGTTGTTGTTGTTGTCGTTGTCGTTGTTGTCGTTGTCGTTGTCGTTGTTGTTGTTGTTGTTGTTGTTGTTGTTGTTGTTGTTGTTGTTGTTGTTGTTGTTGTTTTTGTTGTTGTTGTTGTTGTTGTTGTTGTTGTTGTTGTTGTTGTTGTTGTTGTTGTTGCTGCTGCTGCTGCTGCTGTTAATTCTTGTCCCAAAAAGAAAGTAGCGTACTTTTGTACGCTTTATTTAGCCAAGACTAATAAATATGTTGGGTTAATATTGATTTCTTTGTAGCTTGGAATTATGATTTGTATGCTACTAATAACAACTTGTTTGAAGACATTATATTTTGTTTGGTCAGTAACCCCTTTGCTAGAGATATCTGTATAACCTTCTCACCTTACTGAACATCCTTATGATATCTGATCTTGCCACCACAAACCAGTGACATGTAGTCTGTAGTATCTTTTCTTCTGTCAAGAAATATTGTATTAATCTGGATCGATGTCCAGGTAAACCTAACCTGTATTTTTCATAACTCCAAACATGTATTCCCATGGACACAATTTATTTGATTTTTCTCAGTTCCGTTGATGTTAGTGACGGTAATTTATTGAGATAGATTTCTCCTACCGTATCTTGTAGTATTAAGATATTGTTTGTATACTTTCCATGAAGGTAAATATTTATTCTGAAGTTTGTCTAGCTATATTTCTCATTGCCAAGTCACTCAAAATTACATTCAAGTAAACTAAAAGGTCATTCGCTGTTTTAGGATGTCAAGATTTTTTTTGCAACTCAAAGAGAACATCATACTAATACTTAACATGAACGAAAACAACGGACGAAGAAGTCAAAATAAACAGATACAAGCCAAAAGAGGGGACATAGCCCAGAACACTAAGCCTCTATCCTAGCAAGCAAACCAAAACGCTGCCTCTAAAAGAGCTGGCATTACAAAACCAAGAGAAGTTCAAAACTGTTATGACGCAGCGGATGATTCGGGTATCAAACAAGAACGATAACAAAATATAAAGAACGAGAGACAGAAATTTTAACGTGGTTTGCTAGTATAAATACTAGCTACTCCACAACCCGAACCCGATTTATTGAGAGAAACAAAAACCCCGAACCCGATTACAACCAGGAACACACACACTCACGCTAGAAAAAACTCACGAGCTAGTGCTTGAAAGCCTCTGACGTTTGTGTTGTGTTGGTACCGACTGTTGCTGCAGACTCACACTTACAACCAAATGTCACATGCCCTTTTATATTTTCAATGCCGCCCCAACAAACTAGAATTGTGGGTGACTTTGACTTTTCTAGATTCTCCTAATTAACTTTGATTGCTTGGACCAAAATTTGTTACCAAAAAATGATATCAAGTCAAAAAGTCTAACAAATCTCCACCTTGACTTGAATCATCTCAGCAACCCTGAACAAGAACTGGTGCCTCTCTCGAACCTGAAACAGATGCGTCTCCCTGAATCCGAAGCGAGCACGCCTCCACCTAGAACCAGACTCGAATACATTCACTAAGAAAGCAGGACCGAATGTATTCCCGATGCGCTCCAAACAGCGCCAGAACCAGTGCACCATGACAAGTGCCCAGAATTCGTCCATACCAGATGCACCGACGACCAGTGCCACAAATTGTCATGCCAGATGCGCCCCGTATGCCTCAGATGCGCCCCGTATGCCTCAGATGCGCCCGAAACCCTAGTGTGCGCCAAAAATCTTTTCGCGCCTAGAACCAGAACCCGATTCGCGTGCCAGAGATCTCACGCGCCAGATGCTCCATGCTAGGAGCCCAGAATTGCCCCCGGGGGCTCAGAGAAGAATGTCGTCCTCGGAGGAGGTCCCTCCACCTCGAACCATATTCGTTTGGTTCTTATTGGGACACTCCCTCTTCCAGTGACCTTTCTCCTTGCAGTAGGCACATACGTCCTGTGGTAAGCTGGATCCTGCAAACCTCTTGTATCCCTTACCTTTTCCCGCTTTGACCATTAAACCAGCTGCATAATGGTCACCTGAATTTCCTGCAACCTTGTGCCTCACACTCCTAGTGTGAAGAGCAGATCTGACCTGTTCTAGGGTTATCGTATCTTTTCACCAATGAAAGATTGCACGAAACCCTCATACGATGGAGGCAACGACACCAACAGAATTAAGGCCGCATCCTCATCACTTATTTTCTCCTCACTATCACGCAATTCAAGCAGAATAGTGTTTAGAACATCTAAGTGATCACTAATTTGCGTACCTTCAGACATTCGCAGCTTGAATAACCGTTGCTTGAGCATCAAATTGTTTGCCACAAATTTTTTCATGTAGAGATCCTCCAACTTGACCCACAAAGCAGCAGCCTTCTCCTGATCTGCGACACCGGTGATCACGTCGTCCGTCAGACACAACATGATCGTTGCGTGCGCCTTCTCCTCCATCTTCAGATACACCGATGTGGTTGTGTCGACGTTGCCCTTGTTGGAAGCCAGAGGCAGCCAAAGATCGTCGCGTTTCAACAACGCCTTCATCTTGATCTGCCACAGACTGAAACTGTTTCTCCCAATGAACTTCTCGATCTTCATAGTACCCGACATCGTTTCTTGTTTGAAACCCTAACCTAACCTGGCTCTGATGCCAGTTTGTTATGACGCAGCGGATGAATCGGGTATCAAACAAGAACGATAACAAAATATAAAGAACGAGAGACAGAAATTTTACCGTGGTTTGCTAGTATAAATACTAGCTACTCCACAACCCGAACACGATTTATTGAGAGAAACAAAAACCCCGAACCCGATTACAACCAGGAACACACACACTCACGCTAGAAAAAACTCACGAGCTAGTGCTTGAAAGCCTCTGACGTTTGTTTTGTGTTGGTACCGACTGTTGCTGCAGACTCACACTTACAACCAAATGTCACATGACCTTTTATATTGTCATTGCCGCCCCAACAAACTAGAATTGTGGGTGACTTTGACTTTTCTAGATTCTCCTAATTAACTTTGATTGCTTGGACCAAAATTTGTTACCAAAAAATGATATCAAGTCAAAAAGTCTAACAAATCTCCACCTTGACTTGAATCATCTCAGCAACCCTGAACAAGAACTGATGCCTCTCTCGAACATGAAACAGATGCGTCTCCCTGAATCTGAAGCGAGCACGCCTCCACCTAGAACCAGACTCGAATACTTTCACTGAGAAAGCAGGACCGAATGTATTCCCGATGCGCTCCAAACAGCGCCAGAACTAGTGCACCATGACAAGTGCCCAGAAGTCGTCCAGACCAGATGCACCGACGACGAGTGCCACAACTTGTCATGCCAAATGCGCCCCGTATGCCTCAGATGCGCCCGAAACCCTAGTGCGCTCCAGAAATCTTTTCGCGCCTAGAACGAGAACCCGATTCGCGTGCCAGAGATCTCACGCGCCAGATGCTCCATGCTAGGAGCCCAGAATTGCCCCCCGGGGGCTCAGAGAAGAATGTCGTCCTCGGAGGAGGTCCCTCCACCTAGAACCAGATTCGTTTGGTTCTTCTTGGGACACTCCATCATCCAGTGACCTTTCTCCTTGCAGTAGGCACATACGTCCTGTGGTAAGCTGGATCCTGCAAACCTCTTGTATCCCTTACCTTTTCCTGCTTTGACCATTAAACCAGCTGCATAATGGTCACCTGAATTTCCTACAGCCTTGTGCCTCAGACTCCTAGTGTGAAGAGCAGATCTGACCTATTCTAGGGTTATTGTATCTTTCCCACCAATGAAAGATTGCACGAAACCCTCATACGATGGAGGCAACGACACCAACAGAATTAAGGCCGCATCCTCATCACTTATTTTCTCCTCACTATTACGCAATTCAAGAAGAATAGTGTTTAGAACATCTAAGTGATCAGTAATTTGCGTACCTTCAGACATTCGCAGCCTGAACAACCGTTGCTTGAGCATCAACTTGTTAGCCACATATTTCTTCATGTAGAGCTCTTCCAACTTGACCCACAAAGCAGCAGCCTTTTCCTGATCTGCGACACCGGTGATCACGTCGTCCGTCAGACACAACATGATCGTTGCGTGCGCCTTCTCCTCCATATTCAGATACGCCGATGTGGTTGTGTCGACGTTGCCCTTGTTGGATGCCAGAGGCAGCCAAAGATCGTCGCGTTTCAACAACGCCTTCATCTTGATCTGCCACAGACTGAAACTGTTTCTCCCAATGAACTTCTCGATCTTCATAGTACCCGACATCCTTTCTTGTTTGAAACCCTAACCTAACCTGGCTCTGATACCAGTTTGTTATGATGCAGCGGATGAATCGGGTATCAAACAAGAACGATAACAAAATATAAAGAACGAGAGACAGAAATTTTAACGTGGTTTGCTAGTATAAATACTAGCTACTCCACAACCCGAACCCGATTTATTTAGAGAAACAAAAACCCCGAACCCGATTACAACCAGTAACACACACACTCACGCTAGAAAAAACTCACGAGCTAGTGCTTGAAAGCCTCTGACGTTTGTGTTGTGTTGGTACTGACTGTTGCTGCAGACTCACACTTACAACCAAATGTCACATGCCCTTTATATTGTCATTGCCGCCCCAACAAACTAGAATTGTGGGTGACTTTGACTTTTCTAGATTCTCCTAATTAAATTTGATTGCTTGGACCAAAATTTGTTACCAAAAAATGATATCAAGTCAAAAATTCTAACAAATCTCCACCTTGACTTGAATCATCTCAGCAACCCTGAACAAGAACTAATGCCTCTCTCGAACCTGAAACAGATGCGTCTCCCTGAATCTGAAGCGAGCACGCCTCCACCTTGAACCAGAATCGAATACATTCACTGAGAAAGCAGGACCGAATGTATTCCCGATGCGCTCCAAACAGCGCCAGAACTAGTGCACCATGACAAGTGCCCAAAAGTCGTCCAGACCAGATGCACCGACGACGAGTGCCACAAATTGTCATGCCAGATGCGCCCCGTATGCCTCAGATGCGCCCAAAACCCTAGTGCGCGCCATAAATCTTTTCGCGCCTAGAACAAGAACTCGATTCGCGTGCCAGAGATCTCACGCGCCAGATGCTCCATGCTAGGAGCCCAGAATTGCCCCCCGGGGGCTCAGAGAAGAATGTCGCCCTCGGAGGAGGTCCCTCCACCTAGAACCATATTCGTTTGGTTCTTTTTGGGACACTCCCTCTTCCAGTGACCTTTCTCCTTGCAGTAGGCACATACGTCCTGTGGTAAGCTGGATCCCGCAAACCTCTTGTATCCCTTACCTTTACCTGCTTTGACCATTAAACCAGCTGCATAATGGTCACCTGAATTTCCTGCAGCCTTGTGCCTCAGACTCCTAGTGTGAAGAGCAGATCTGACTTGTTCTAGGGTTATCGTATCTTTCCCACCAATGAAAGATTGCACGAAACCCTCATACGATGGAGGCAACGACACCAACAGAATTAAGGCCGCATCCTCATCACTTATTTTCTCCTCACTATTACGCAATTCAAGCAGAATAGTGTTTAGAACATCTAAGTGATCACTAATTTGCGTACCTTCAGACATTCGCAGCCCGAACAAACGTTGCTTGAGCATCAACTTGTTTGCCTCAAATTTCTTCATGTAGAGCTCCTCCAACTTGACCCACAAAGCAGCAGCCTTCTCCTGATCTGCGACACCGGTGATCACGTCGTCCGTCAGACACAACATGATCGTTGCGTGCGCCTTCTCCTCCATCTTCAGATACGCCGATGTGGTTGTGTCGACGTTGCCCTTGTTGGACGCCAGAGGCAGCCAAAGATCGTCGCGTTTCAACAACGCCTTCATCTTGATCTGCCACAGACTGAAACTGTTTCTCCCACTGAACTTCTCGATCTTCATAGTACCCGACATTGTTTCTTGTTTGAAACCCTAACCTAACCTGGCTCTGATACCAGTTTATTATGATGCAGCGGATGAATTGGGTATCAAACAAGAACGATAACAAAATATAAAGAACGAGAGACAGAAATTTTAACGTGGTTTGGTAGTATAAATACTAGCTACTCCACAACCCGAACCCGATTTATTGAGAGAAACAAAAACCCCGAACCCGATTACAACCAGGAACACACACACTCACGCTAGAAAAAACTCACGAGCTAGTGCTTGAAAGCCTCTGACGTTTGTTTTGTGTTGGTACCGACTGTTGCTGCAGACTCACACTTACAACCAAATGTCACATGACCTTTTATATTGTCATTGTCGCCCCAACAAACTAGAATTGTGGGTGACTTTGACTTTTCTAGATTCTCCTAATTAACTTTGATTGCTTGGACCAAAATTTGTTACCAAAAAATGATATCAAGTCAAAAAGTCTAACAAATCTCCACCTTGACTTGAATCATCTCAGCAACCCTGAACAAGAACTGATGCCTCTCTCGAACATGAAACAGATGCGTCTCCCTGAATCTGAAGCGAGCACGCCTCCACCTAGAACCAGACTCGAATACTTTCACTGAGAAAGCAGGACCAAATGTATTCCCGATGCGCTCCAAACAGCGCCAGAACTAGTGCACCATGACAAGTGCCCAGAAGTCGTCCAGACCAGATGCACCGACGACGAGTGCCACAAATTGTCATGCCAAATGCGCCCCGTATGCCTCAGATGCGCCCGAAACCCTAGTGCGCTCCAGAAATCTTTTCGCGCCTAGAACGAGAACCCGATTCGCGTGCCAGAGATCTCACGCGCCAGATGCTCCATGCTAGGAGCCCAGAATTGCCCCCCGGGGGCTCAGAGAAGAATGTCGTCCTCGGAGGAGGTCCCTCCACCTAGAACCAGATTCGTTTGGTTCTTCTTGGGACACTCCATCTTCCAGTGACCTTTCTCCTTGCAGTAGGCACATACGTCCTGTGGTAAGCTGGATCCTGCAAACCTCTTGTATCCCTTACCTTTTCCTGCTTTGACCATTAAACCAGCTGCATAATGGTCACCTGAATTTTCTGCAGCCTTGTGCCTCAGACTCCTAGTGTGAAGAGCAGATCTGACCTGTTCTAGGGTTATCGTATCTTTCCCACCAATGAAAGATTGCACGAAACCCTCATACGATGGAGGCAACGAAACCAACAGAATTAAGGCCGCATCCTCATCACTTATTTTCTCCTCACTATTACGCAATTCAAGAAGAATAGTGTTTAGAACATCTAAGTGATCAGTAATTTGCGTACCTTCAGACATTCGCAGCCCGAACAACCGTTGCTTGAGCATCAACTTGTTAGCCACAGATTTCTTCATGTAGAGCTCTTCCAACTTGACCCACAAAGCAGCAGCCTTCTCCTGATCTGCGACACCGGTGATCACGTCGTCCGCCTGACACAACATGATCGTTGCGTGCGCCTTCTCCTCCATCTTCAGATACGCCGATGTGGTTGTTTTGACGTTGCCCTTGTTGGACGCCAGAGGCAGCCAAAGATCGTCGCGTTTCAACAACGCCTTCATCTTGATCTGCCACAGACTGAAACTGTTTCTCCCACTGAACTTCTCGATCTTCATAGTACCCGACATCGTTTCTTGTTTGAAACCCTAACCTAACCTGGCTATGATACCAGTTTGTTATGACGCAGCAGATGAATCGGGTATCAAACAAGAACGATAACAAAATATAAAGAACGAGAGACATAAATTTTAACGTGGTTTGCTAGTATAAATACTAGCTACTCCACAACCCGAACCCGATTTATTGAGAGAAACAAAAACCCCGAACCCGATTACAACCAGGAACACACACACTCACGCTAGAAAAAACTCACGAGCTAGTGCTTGAAAGCCTCTGACGTTTGTGTTGTGTTGGTACTGACTGTTGCTGCAGACTCACACTTACAACCAAAAGTCACATGCCCTTTTATATTGTCATTGCCGCCCCAACAAACTAGAATTGTGGGTGACTTTGACTTTTCTAGATTCTCTTAATTAACTTTGATTGCTTGGACCAAAATTTGTTACCAAAAAATGATATCAAGTCAAAAAGTCTAACAAAAACTAAGAACAAGACTAATAGTCTAGAATGCCACAAACAAGAATCAAAGACCACCACAAAACTAGGCATCGATGAATGGCATGATGGTTGTAGAGAGTTCATATCCAGGGAGAGGCTCCAGAGCTGGTGCAAGAGAAGCAGCCTCATCATCCAACATAGAGAAGCCTGAAGAAGATACTGGGGAAGCCAACACAGGAACATCAATAGGCGCATGCAGAGCCAAGACATCAACATTTGTAGTGCATGGATTCCTAGGAAGAGGCAAGACAGCAAGAGGGGATGCATCAGAGACAGGCATCAAGGTAGAAGGGGCAAATTGAACATGGCCAGGCACCCAAGCTGAAAGCTCAACATCAACAGCAACCTCCACTAAACCAAACTCATCTAAGCATAAAGACAGAAGCAAAAAGAACCTGTTAAGAATACTAATATGTCATAGTAGATGCTGATAAAATAGAAGCTGCCATGGCACAAGTTTACTGCCACAAAGTATCTTTGCTAAACAGTCGCTAAGACTTTCGATGTGATTCCACAAGCTCCAGTGGATCTTGTTTGCAGAGGAGACGGCGGCGGTGGCGGGGCCCAGACGGTTCTCGAATCCGTTCGCACTGATGTCGCGGGAGTGTACCATTTCGACTTGTCGTTGCTAAACAACCGCAATTATTCGTTTTTTGATCCGAGCAAGTGTAAACTCCGGTTCACCATTCCTGCAAACAGTGATTGCACTCTCTTCAACCCAAAATCAATCATTAAAACTCTTCTAGAAGTGTTTTGTGTGCTCCTACAAATACTGTAGTCGCCCGTCCTTGTTGGAACAGGTGGGCCGATTAGCTATAAGGTCTAGAAAGATGAAGCCGGTCGGGCCGCTGCAGCACAACTACCTATAGCTACATATTTTAGTAGGTTAGTGAACTCCTCTTAACTTACTTTTATGTGTTATTTGCGTGTTATATCCCTAATTCTAGACTTATGCTTGTTTTCGTAGCTTTGGTTGTTTTTATCTTGTTTTGTAAGTGAGGCTAGCTAGGGGAGAGCTTGAATGATGAATTGAGACGCTTTGGAGAGGCCAAGAGAAGTGAAGAAGAGACTTGGAGGACCTAATTCGAAGAATAGTTGAAGATTTAAGGGCCTATTTGAGAAGCCAAGAGAAGAATTGGGGTCATTATTGAAGATCTAGAAGTCAAAAGTGAAGGAAAAGGGCCAAAAAGTTATGTTTTTAACTGAAGTGGGGCTTAGGTGCAAGTTTTGAAACGTTTTAATGGCTATTTTGAAGGATAATTGACGGATTGAAGGCCAGATTGTCATTTTTAGAAGATTTTAAAGATGATCCGGGCCTTTTAAAGCATTCCAGCAAGATAGGGGGGAGCCGGGTGCAATTTCCCGAAACCAGCTCACCCCCAAGCTCTCTCTCACGGTCTCTCTCTCTCCCCCCGATCGTTCAACAGAAACAAGACCCAGCAGCCATAGAAGCTCGACGAAGCTTCTTCCAAGCTTCACCCCGGGCTCGTTTCTTCACCAAATCAAGCCTACCCGGTACCAAATTGCTCCTTGTCCAACCCTCTATCAAACCCCTCTCTCAATTCGGCCCAAGAACCACTCAAAAAAAATCCCCAAATCAGCTAGGGTTCGTGAAGCTTCTTCAAATCAATGATTCAGATGAATTGGGTTCAATTAGAGGGCTGAGATGCGTTCTTGGAGGCCACGAAACAAGGATGACAAGTCTATAAAAGCCAAATCGAAAGATTGAACAAGGGGGACGAACCACGCTCTTGCTTAGCTAAAACTCTGTCTCTCTCTCTTCTCTCTCGGCACTTGCCGGTTTCTGGGTTTGTGTTGGTGATTCCGAGCTCGTCCCGAGCTAACACGGAGCCAACAACAGCCATAGGAGGGAGAGGCAGTTCTGGTTCGAATTGCTCTGTTTTGGAGCACTGTTTTGTGAACTGATTCTCATTTAGCTGCTGTTAGTTGATGAATTTGGTTAGATTAGCTGCTATTAGTTGGTTTGTGTAGTTTGGAGTCAAGTTGTAGTAGTTTGAATCAAGTATTGGTAACTTTGTTCTTCATTTTGGGCATTTGAAGCAAGTTCTTGGGTTGAAATTGAAGAATATTTTGTGTATTCTTGAGTTGGAACTTGAATTTGATGAAAATGTTCATGAATATACTTGATATCTCTTGTGTTGCTTGGCTCTTGGATATGAATAGCTAGACTACTTGTTGGTTGAAGTTGATGAATCTAGGTGTGTTGGGTGTGGATTCAATTGTTAAATCAATGAGTTGAGAAGTTCCTCTTGTGATTCATGACTCAACAAGCGTTGGAATGCAAATCCGATTTGTAGCTTCATCTTGTATGTGGATTCATGCTTGAATACACATACTTGATAGTTGATACAACTTAGTTTTGGATTCCACTAGTGTTCCTCATGAATCATACTTGGATTTGACATTAGAATCCACACATATCCTTGTAATATCATTTGGGTGTTGGATTCATGCACAACACTCCTAGATGATTCAACTAAGACCAACTCTTCTCTCAATTCTACAAACTCTTTTCAAGTTTTAGATTCTCTTTAAGTATTTGCTTAGTTTCTTTGAATTGTTCAACAAATACCCTTGCTCCATCAAGTTTTGTTGGTGGATTTTGAAGCTTGGCTAGCTATAAAGCCTTTGAGAAACTCGTTTTGTTAGTTTAGTTAGTTGCCTAGTAAGTTTACTAGTTAGCTTAGAGTTTTTAATCTCTTTCCCAATCCTTGTGGAAATCGACCCCGTTCTTACTCGGGTACTACTTAGAACGATATTCCTATACTTGGGAATTATCGTCGAACAAGTTTTTGGCGCCGTTGCCGGGGATTGGTGCTAAGAGACTCACTCTTTAGTTACTTTCTTGTTTTTGCTTGTTTTAATTTTTAGATACGCTTGAAGAATATTCCGGGTTCATTTTTTTTTGAACTTTGGAACAAAGAAAGCGAAAAGTAAAAAAACTCACAAAAACATACTCTTAATTTTTGTTCATCTATTAGTGGTAGTATTATCTTAGCCCCTTCCAAAGATTTAAGTTTACTTGATAGCATTGAAATCATGGAGGAAGATGATGGGCATAGTAGCAACAACGAAATGATGCCATTTCGTACACTTACAGATTTGATGCAACCACCTAGGCAAAGTTCACCTTCTTGCTTTGTGGTTCCTCTGAATGAAAGAAATTTTGAAGTTAAACCGGGTACAATCCAACTCTTACCCAAGTATCATGGCTTAGAGGCCGAGAGTGCCTACTCTCATCTTAAAGATTTTTGTGACATTGCCTCAACGGTTTATTGTAATGGTGTTTCTAGCAACACTATCAAACTTAGGTTGTTTCCTTTCTCTTTGAAGGATAAAGCCAAATCATGGCTTCACTCCTTGAGACCTAGGACGATAGGCACTTGGGAAGAATTAGAGAAAGAATTTCTCAAGAAATTTTTCCCCACTTACAAGACTAATGCCATAAAAAGGCAAATTGTGACTTTTTGTGTTAAGGAGGGAGAGCCACTTCCCCAAGCTTGGGAACGCTTCAAGGATCTCCTCATTGCTTGTCCTCACCATGGATTTGAGGTTTGGAGATTGATTAGCTCCTTTTATGAGGGTTTGCCATCCAATCACAAGAACACAATTGAGTCGATGAGTGGGGGAGATTTCTTTTCAAAAGGTGTAGATGAGGGGTGGGAATGTATAGATGAGATTTGTGAAAAAGTCCAATCTTGGGACATCAATGAGCCTTCAAAATAAGTGTCTTCTAAGCCTAAAAGTAGCATGCATTACCTTAAGTCTAAGAATGAGGCATTGTGCTCTTTTTGTAGTGATTCACATGAGTTAAGAGATTGTCCCGACTTCCTAAGAGCCCAAGAGCTTATGGGTGAGCAAGTAAATGTGCTCAATTCCAACAATTATGGGAAGTCATATGACAACTCGCCATACTCGGCCACATATAACTCCAATTGGAGAAATCATCCTAATTTCTCATGGAGACAAGGCCAAGCTACCCAAATGAACCCCTCAAGCTCCACTTATGTTCCTCCTAACAAAAGGGGTATGGAAGAGACTTTTGAGTAATTTATGGCTTCCCAAAACCAAACTAACCAAGAGTTGAGAAATGCATTAGCTAGATTGGAGTCTACCATAAATGCTCAAGAGAAAGGAAAATTCCCATCTCAACCTCAACAAAACCCAAAGGGCCAAAGCTTTAACCATATGGAACATGCTAAGGCCATCACCGTTTTGAGAAGTGGGAAGGTTGTTAACAATGGACTTCCAAGTGGGGAGTCCAATGAAAATGAGGGAGAAGAAGAGTGTGAGAAGAGTGATGACCAAGAGAGAGTTGTCGACTCACAAGAGTCACAAAGTAGTCTTGACAAGAGGAAACAAGTAGTAGAAGAAAGTGAGGAAATTAAGGTTCCTCCAGCATTTCCCCAAAGACTTTTAGCCTCTACTAAGAAAGCTAGCAACCAAGATATCCTTGAGACATTCCAAAATGTCAAGATAAACATCCCTCTCTTGGATGCTATCAAGCAAATTCCGGCTTATGCCAAGTTTCTCAAGGATCTTTGCACTTTCAAGAGAACTCTTCAAGTGAGAAAGAAGGCTTTTCTCACCGAGCAAGTGAGCTCAATTCTCCAAAATAATCTCCCTCTCAAGTATAAAGATCCGGGTTCACCTACTATTACTTGCACCATTGGAGATCACAAAATTCATAATTCTTTATTAGATTTGGGTGCAAGTGTAAACCTTCTTTCATACTCGGTGTATGAGAAGTTGGGGTTGGGTGAGTTGAAACCCACAAGAGTGACTCTAAAATTGGCGGATAGGTCCACTAGAGTCCCTAGAGGTATCATTGAGGATGTCTTGGTTCAAGTGAACCAATGTTATTATCCGGTGGATTTTATTGTTTTAGACACCTCCCCTTTGGCTAGTGGCACATCCTCTATTCCCATCATCTTAGGAAGACCATTTCTTGCTACATCAAATGCAATAATAAATTGTAGGAGTGGTATGATGAATATTACATTTGGGAACATGACGTTAGAACTTAATATTTTTAATGCATGTATTCACCCAAAATCACAAGATGATGATGATGTATGTGAAGTAAGTTGGGTTGAATCATGTGTTGAAGATGTTTATACTCTTGCTACATGTTCCAATGGAATAGATGAGATTATTTTGCAAGATTTAGAATTTTTATGTGAGGAAAATAGCATTTTCTCATCATTGCTCATGAGTGAGTAATTTAATGTGGATGATTGGGTTAGTCTTGTTAGTCAACTTGAACTTGTGAAGCCTCCTAGAGAGTCTAATCACGAGAATTCTTGTAGTGATATTGATTTACATGAGAAAATGGAGTTACCTTCCATAGTAAGGGAACCTCCTACTTATGATTTGAAACCCCCTCACTTAGAATTGAAAAGTACATTTTTAGGGGTTGATGATAATCTTACTTGCAAGACTAGTGAGCATGACTTGTTTTGTGATGACTTAGAGGACATTCAAGGAGAACCCCCACCACTAGAGATTGTGGATGGATTTTCAAGTAAGTTGGGGGGTTCAAGTGTTGGTTGTGAAAATTTTGAAGTCTTCTTTCATATTCCTCCTATTGATTTTGATGAAAATAAATTTCATGTTGTGAAATGAAAGTGGGGTAGAATCTTGGATGGAAGTGTGAAATTAAAGAGTGAGAAATTTTGTGTTCATATTTTAGAAAATGATCATAAGCTAGATTTTTGTAGTGAAAATGTTCTTCTCATTGAAGGTATTAAGTTAACTAGTGGTAAAGATCCTCCTCTTGAATTCTCTCATGACAATTCTCACATTTTAAATTCCCAAGATGAGTCAAGTTTTTCTATCAAAATGTGTGATGTCTCTTGCACTTTCTTTGAAATGAGCATTTTGAAGAATTTATTTGGAAAACAAGAGAGTGCTACTTTCATTAAGAAGGAAACACTCAAATCCTTACATTTTGATTTACTTGATCCGGGTATTAGTTTCCCAATTTTTGTTCTTGAGATATTAGAGAAAGTGAAAGGAAAAATGAGAATGCAAAGAATGAAAGCGGGTTGCCTTGACCCTACTCGAGCTCATAGTCATAGGCAAGCTTGCCTAGACTACAAGAAATTAAAAGTTCAATGAATTGATTTATTCCATTTAGAAGTCACAAGTTGTAAATAAATAAATTAGATTTTCTCTATTTCTTGCATCTTTTCTTTTCTATGAACATTTTGTAGGTTGCTCATGGAGGAGGATTTATGCTTGGTGGCCAAGAAAGCGAAAAATGAGGTCCATCTATCCCTTGTCTCTTATATGAATTTGTATGCTCTTCCATTGATCTCACACATTGAGTACAATGTGATATTTTAGTTGGGGGTGGAGTAGATTTTATTTCTTGCTTAAATGGTTACAAGCATGCTTTTTCTTCATTAGTGATTTACATGAAAAATACAAAAAAAAAAATGAAAAAATGAAAATCCAAAAAAATTGAAAAATTGAAAATTTGAAAAAATGTGTGAATCTTTCATGAGAAGCATCACTCTTTCCCCGTGTCAAACCATAGAATTTTTATTCTTCCTTCTTTGGTAGTTTTATTTATTTTCACCATTCATCTTGAGTCTAGATTTTATAGCTTTATTGAGTCTTAGGAAGTTATAGTTGAGTCACTTATTTTGAAAAAAAAAATGAGAAAAGTGAAAAGGGGGAATTTTAGGAAGCTAGATGTTTTCAAAAAATGAAATTTATTAGTCCATGTTCTTTCTATTTTTATTTTAGAAAGGAATTATTTGCTTATACTCAATACATCTACACCAATATCCCACCTTCCGCGAAATCATGCGTTCTCACAAAGCGACACACTAATTTTACTTTTCATGTTTAAGTCCTTCAAGCTAAGTTGATCACATAAACTTTGACGTCTTTTACTTTTGATAAAGGGTGCATTTTCTAAAGCTATTTGAACTTCACAAAAAGATTTTTCTCTATTCGTTTTTGCGGTGAAAACTTGTAACCCATTGGAGTGGTGGTTACCAATGACACCCCATGCGATGTCTAAGAAATAGAGGGGTGTACGGGGATAAATGTTACGTCACCACCTAGATAGCTCCCTTGGTTTAGCTTAAAAAGCCCACTCGTTTGTATATTCCTCTATTTTGTTGTGGGTTTTGGAGAGCCTTGGATTTGAGGTTAAAAAAAAAAGAGAAATCATGATAAATCGCACCATCTACCAAAAATCCACAAAAGGATCATACAAAGCCCACAACCACATCTCCTCTTCTTAAAATTTTTTGTTCAAAGCTTTGAAAGTCCATCCTACATGGGTGCTTTTGAATAAGTATGAGAATGTCTAGTTTCATGTGATCCTTATTTTTGAAGGCATACTTTCTTGCGAATTGGACTTAATTAACAAGTTTTGTGGTTCGCATGAGTCACCTTCTACCAAACACCGCCCACATTTGTATGACTATATGCTTAGACGTCCATAAGCTTCTTTCTCAATCTTCTTGGGCTTTGAGAATTTGTTTGAGAAGACATTTATGCATTCTTCTTTTTCCCCCACCAAAAATATTAAAACTAGCTAGTAACTTTTAGTATTTTGTTTCTTTGAGTTCTCACTTAGGATAGATAATGTGTGTGTGTGTTTTTGTAAATATTTGAGTCTAGTTTAGAATTGAGTCAAGCCTTGTCTAGTTGAGTGTGTGTCTCTCATGATGGGTTCTTCACTAGTTTACTACTCATATCGCTCTCATTGCTCGAGGACGAGAAAAAGGCTAGTTGGGGTGTGTGTTAAGGATCGTAAATTGCATATTTTAGTAGGTTAGTGAACTCCTCTTAACTTACTTTTATGTGTTATTTGCGTGTTATATCCCTAATTCTAGAATTATGCTTGTTTTCGTAGCTTTGGTTGTTTTTATCTTGTTTTGTAGGTGAGGCTAGCTAGGGGAGAGCTTGAATGATGAATTGAGACGCTTTGGAGAGGCCAAAAGAAGTGAAGAAGAGACTTGGAGGACCTAATTCGAAGAATAGTTGAAGATTTAAGGGTTTATTTAAGAAGACAAGAGAAGAATTGGGGTCATTATTGAAGATCTAGAAGTCAAAAGTGAAGGAAAAGGGCCAAAAAGTTATGTTTTTAACTGAAGTGGGGCTTAGGTGCAAGTTTAGAAACATTTTAATGGCTATTTTGAAGGATAATTAACGGAGTGGGGGTCAGATTGTCATTTTCAGAAGATTTTAAAGATGATCCGGGCCTTTTAAAGCATTCCAGCAAGCTAGGGGGGAGCCGGGTGCAATTTCCCGAAACCAGCTCACCCCCCAGCTCTCTCTCACGGTCTCTCTCTCTCTCCCCGATCGTTCAACAGAAACAAGACCCAGCAGCCATAGAAGCTCGACGAAGCTTCTTCCAAGCTTCACCCCGGGCTCGTTTCTTCACCAAATCAAGCCTACCCGGTACCAAATTGCTCCTTGTCCAACCCTCTATCAAACCCCTCTCTCAATTCGGCCCAAGAACCACTCAAACAAAAATCCCCAAATCAGCTAGGGTTCGTGAAGCTTCTTCAAATCAATGATTCAGATGAATTGGGTTCAATTAGAGGGCTGAGATGCGTTCTTGGAGGCCACGAAACAAGGATGACAAGTCTATAAAAGCCAAATCGAAAGATTGAACAAGGGGGACGAACCACGCTCTTGCTTGGCTAAAACTCTGTCTCTCTCTCTTATCTCTCGGCACTTGCCGGTTTCTGGGTTTGTGTTGGTGATTCCGAGCTCGTCCCGAGCTAACACGGAGCCAACAACAGCCATAGGAGGGAGAGGCAGGTCTGGTTCGAATTGCTCTGTTTTGGAGCACTGTTTTGTGAACTGATTCTCATTTAGCTGCTGTTAGTTGATGAATTTGGTTAGATTAGCTGCTATTAGTTGGTTTGTGTAGTTTGGAGTCAAGTTGTAGTAGTTTGAATCAAGTATTGGTAACTTTGTTCTTCATTTTGGGCATTTGAAGCAAGTTCTTGGGTTGAAATTAAAGAATATTTTGTGTATTCTTGAGTTGGAACTTGAATTTGATGAAAATGTTCATGAATATGCTTGATATCTCTTGTGTTACTTGGCTCTTGGATATGAGTAGCTAGACTAATTGTTGGTTGAAGTTGATGAATCTAGGTGTGTTGGGTGTGGATTCAATTGTTAAATCAATGAGTTGAGAAGTTCCTCTTGTGATTCATGACTCAACAAGTGTTGGAATACAAATCCGATTTGTAGCTTCATCTTGTATGTGGATTCATGCTTGAATACACATACTTGATAGTTGATACAACTTAGTTTTGGATTCCACTAGTGTTCCTCATGAATCATACTTGGATTTGACATTAGAATCCACACATATCCTTGTAATATCATTTGGGTGTTGGATTCATGCACAACACTCCTAGATGATTCAACTAAGACCAACTCTTCTCTCAATTCTACAAACTCTTTTCAAGTTTTAGAATCTCTTTAAGTATTTGCTTAGTTTCTTTGAATTGTTCAACAAATACCCTTGATCCATCAAGTTTTCTTGGTGGATTTTGAAGCTTGGCTAGCTATAAAGCCTTTGAGAAACTCGTTTTGTTAGTTTAGTTAGTTGCCTAGTAAGTTTACTAGTTAGCTTAGAGTGTTTAATCTCTTTCCCAATCCTTGTGGAAATCGACCCCGTTCTTACTCGGGTACTACTTAGAACGATATTCCTATACTTGGGAATTATCGTCGAACAACGCCCATACTTCCGCAAAAGTAGAAAAGCCGAAGTAACTTATTTTATGCCCTTTTCCCATTCATTGGCATCATTTCGAAAATAGAAAAGCCGGAGATTTATTTTAATTTCTTCCTTTTCTATTTACCCAGAATAGAGGTGAAAGCTCAGAAAGTTTACGTCGAGGACTACCTGTGGTGTCTCTCTGCATAGAAGACTCAGAAGAATTTTAATATGGCGATCAAAGGGATTGATGTGGACAGAGCAGAGAAAGTGATATTGGAATTAGGGGATGTTCTGATATTTGGTGGCAAGTCTAGGCATGTGTTTCACGGAGTGTCAACCATTGTTCCAAACTCTGCCCCCCAAGGCCCTGATGGCACAAACACATATGCGATTTGTTCGTCTTAATCTGACTTTCAGTGAGTACTAGCTGGCTGATAATCTTTATCTTTACTATCTTAAAGAGTGAAAAATTTCATTGTGACTCCTAAGATCGTTTATTAAAAAAGTGGCTTTGTAATTATTATTTTTTGTTACAAAAGTAACTCTATAAGATTGTTTATTGCATACATGATCCTGTTAAACCTAGGTTATTTATTTACTCCATGATCCATCTGCCACAGAAGAAACGGTTTTTGCTCAGTGACTCCTGCGCCAGTCTTCCGTCTAAACTAACTCGTCTCTGCCAATCGGCCGTTCAACATCTCTTTTCTGAGGAGGACGAAGATGAATTTGACATGGCCTTCGCGGACGGAAAATAGCAGGACTTAGTACCCTCGTCACTCGTCAGTCTAATATCAAACATCATGCAGTTTAGAAGGTCTGGGAAGATGGAACCCTAATAGTTCCTTTTTTTTACGTGTCACTTTGAAAGGGGAAGCCTTGGAAGGTGTTTTTATAGTATCCACGATGCTTCCAATCTTTGGTTCACCATTGAATCTCTTATTTTGGTGTGATTTCATGCTTGTTTCAGAGGTTATATCTTTCTGTTGGGGTTTGTTTCTCATCTATATCTTATCTTAATCTTATCTTATCTTAATCGTATCTTAATCTTAATCTTAATCTTAATCTTAATCTTAATCTTAATCTTAATCTATATAATATATGAAGGGCAGGAAGGATCTATCACATACAGATCTACAACATGAATTATAGCGGAAGATTCATGTGTTTACCTTGTCTTCCTAAGCTCCTTTATGCAGCGGATGATCGTTTGTTGTTTGCTTTCACGCGCCTCCTTCTTGATCTTGCTCCCACCAATCAAGTATGAATCTCGAGGACGAACACTTTGTTCCACACCACATTCCACCTCCTTGGATGAATTTGGAGAGAGACTAGGGTTCTCTACAACTAGTATGAATCTAGACAGAGTAACTTTATTCTCTGGAATAGCATTATAATATGTAGGAGGCTGCCTCCTTATATAGGCAAAACTTCTCCTAGGTTTGCACATAAACCCCTAGGGTTTGAGCCTTAGCTACTAACCCCTCTAGTTTGTGCATTAGTGCAACTAACCCCATAAGGTTATGATAATTGCATTGGGCACCCCACATGGGCACACCAATTGCTAACATCTCCCACTCGCACAGTGGGGTTGCACAATCCATCCAGTCTCTATCAATCTCCAACTTTCTATCATCTACAAAAAGAGTATTGTGTGGCCGTGGCGTGTGACCGGTGAGAGTACCTGCATTTTGGGAGATCCGTACACCAAACTCGTATAGCCAGCATGGGAAGTCACCCTCTCGGGAGATCCACATACCAAACTCGTATAGCCAGCGCAGGAAGGCACCCTTAAAACATATAACAGTGATAATGCTCTCCGTAACTCTCGTATTCCCCAGATTCCTCCGATTGTCATCTCGTGGATCATGAGCACCTGCCTTGTCCCGAAGGCCGTGCTCCAATGAGTCCACATCTCCTTTATATTTTCATATCCTACATGATCCCATAAGATCTTGCAGGTGGGCCCAATGAAGATAATAAAGAGCGATGCAACGAGAATCTTTCCTTACATACATGTGTCACTCGGATTCGGCTCAGCTGCTTTCCCAGCAGTGTCCGGAAGGCCGAATCATCCATAGCCGTAAGGTGTCACGCCAAAGTAGCACCACCGACCCGTCTCCTCATGACACAGATGTAAGTACAAAGGGTATACAGTGTCAATCATCTTTATATGATCGACGAGGCTCACACGATGAGGAATCCCAGGGACTAATTCTACTCATCACCTCATGGTCACTCATAAGCGCGCGTTATTCAAGGGGGAATATGCAGCATAGTGTTTAGACTCTGATCAGAGCGCATGTATTATCCTTGCAAAGGACCACTATGCAGATGTCTATCCGGTAGCCCTTATGGCCACCAGCCCGAGTGCTGCGACGTCACACTATTGTGAACAATTATCAGCTCTCACATCTGGCTACTTCTACACAGACTATACATGATTCGGGGTAATAACCATGTTCGATTGGCCATAACCAACCTCACCTTGGAACTTATTTCCAATGCGACAGTTGAATCCGTCTGACAGGCTCCTAGCTCTACTGATAGACATCTAGCTCTTATCATTGGCCATATGCTCGTATGATAGGCATCTCATATCATATCGCAGGCTTTCAGAGCTTATCGGGATTCTGTCTCATCTTCTGCCACACCCAGACATATCCAGGATATTGCGAAGGCGGTCGCTCGTGTGAGTGAGCCGACCTAGTGTCTGCGTGACATGCTCTAAGCTAGTACAGGAAATGTAACATATCATACACGTATCAAACAACATGCAGCATAAATAACAAATCCATTCCTAATATGCAATCAATCAATGTCTCAAAAACATCTAATCAGTCTGACACCTAGTTCCATTTGCCTAACCCTATATTCCTAGTATTACCAACAAAAGTAGCCTTAAGAAGAGGCTTGGTCATTGGATCAGCTAACATCTGATTCGTAGGAATATGCTCTAGAGTGATATCTCCTTTAGCTACTACTTCCCTAATGAAGTGGTACTTTATCTCAATATGCTTGGCCTTGCTGTGGTATTTCAGATCTTTAGCACAAGCTATGGTCGACATACTATCACAACGAAGCGTTACTGGTCTTGGTTCATCAACCGCTCCTAAGCTGACCAGAAATCTCTTCAGCCAAACACTCTCCTGCGCTGCCGCGGAGCAGGCAACGTATTCAGCTTCCATGGTTGATAAGGCAGTGCAAGTCTGCTTGCTACTGTGCCATGTGATGGCTCCTCCACCCAGCATGAAGACGTAGCCTGAGGTCGATTTACGTGCGTCTAGGTCCCCACCCCAGTCAGCATCACTGTAGCCAATGAGCCTTAGCTCAGAGCCTCGATAGCTCAACACGTAATCCTTAGTACCTTTGAGATATCGGAGAATCCTCTTAACAACCTTCCAGTGTCCAACACCGGGATCAGACTGATATCTGCTAACTAAACCGACAGCATGACATATGTCGGGCCTTGTACACATCATTGCGTACATTAAACTTCCGACATCACTTGCATAGGGTATTCTGGCCATCTGGTCTCTCTCGTGTTGGGTCTTGGGACACATTTCTAGACTGAGTTTCTCGCCATGTGCAATGGGAGTCTCGAATGGCTTAGAGTCCATCATCTGGAACCGTTCAAGTATCTTCTTGATGTATGTCTCTTGAGACAAGCCAAGAAGCCTCTTAGAACGGTTTCTTAGGATCTTTATCCCAAGGATGTAACTCGCTTCTCCAATATCCTTCATCGAAAATCGAGAGGATAACCACCCTTTGGTAGTTCCGAGCATTCCTTTATCATTGCTGCCTAGTAGTATGTCATCTACATATAATGACAGTATCATGAACTTCTTTCCGGAACGTTTGACATACACACAGTGGTCCTCATCAACCATTGTGAAGCCATATGCCACAATGTCTTGATGGAACTTCAAATACCACTGTCTTGAGGACTGCTTCAGTCCATATATGGACTTAATCAGTTTGCACACTTTGTGCTCTTGACCTTTCTTCTCAAAACCTTCCGGTTGAGCCATGTAGATCTCCTCATCTAGTTCTCCATTGAGAAATGCATTCTTAACATCCATATGATGTAGTTCCAAGTCCATGCTAGCCACTATTGCAAGTATGAGGCGAATGGAGGCAATTCTCACAACTGGTGAGAATGTCTCCTCGTAATCCACACCCTGTTGTTGGGTGTAGCCTTTCGCCACTAGCCGGGCCTTATGCCTCTCAACTCTTCCGTCTGCCTTCCTTTTGACCTTGAAAACCCATTTGTTTCCAATGGCCCTACGTCCAGGAGGCAAGTCAACTAAATCCCAAACATCATTGGTTTTCATTGACTCCAGTTCTTCTTGTAAAGCAATGTTCCATTCTTTCTTGTCAGGGGATGAGAGAGCCTCGGAAAATGTCCTAGGTTCATCATCTTCTTGCGTGGTGACCATCATGGCCTCCCCTTCGATGTCAAATCGTCGATGGGGTACGCTCCCACGAGCGCTCCTACGCAAGGAGGGTTCATCTTCAGCGTCATCATCATATATGATGGGCTGCTCACTAGGCAAGTCACTCCCACTGTTCTGAAGATCCATAGGGACTGTTCCCTGTAGGTCTGTAGAGAACTGAGAGTCATCCAGTGGTTCCTCCTCTTCGTAGAGAATACCATCTCCACGTGCTTCTCCCTGACTAGGAAAATCTCTTTCGAGAAATTCAACATCTCGCGACTCCATCTCTGTTAGACTGCCATCCGGCTGTTGCGCTATGAATACATAACCCTTAGAGTGCTCAGAGTATCGTATGAAGATGCACTTCTTTCCTCTACCACCCAATTTCTCATGGACATGGGAGACGTTACGTACATAGGCGGCCGACCCCCATGGCCTAAGGTGACCCGATTCGGGTTGCCTCTTGGTCCACATCTCGTAAGGGGTTGTGGCTACAGACTTTGTGGGCACACGGTTTAGTATGTATGCGGCAGTCATCAATGCATCTCCCCAATAGGAGATTGGCAGATTCGCATTTGCCATCATACTACGAACCATCTCTAACAGTGTTCTATTCCTTCTTTCCGCTACACCATTTTGCTGCGGTGTAAAGGGAATAGTCAACTGCCTCACTATTCCTTTGGTCTCACAGAGCTCTTTGAATTGCTAAGATAGATATTCACGTCCTCGATCTGTCCTAAGAGCCTTAACTCTTTTGTCCAGTTGGTTCTCTACCTCTTGTAGGAACTTTCTGAAGCACCCTAGCGCTTCAGACTTATGTGCCATCAAATACACATAACCAAAACGAGTGTGATCATCTATGAATGTGATGAAATAGCGAGCACCAGTCTAGCTCTAACATTTAATGGACCGCAAACATCAGAATGAATAAGTTGTAAAGGCTTGTTAGCCCTTACTGCTTTACCGAATGGTTTGCGTTTAGCTTTTCCTACAAGACAAGACTCACATACAGGTAATGATATCTTTGGCATATCTCCAAGTAGGCCTGCCTTGGCCAGCCTGTTCATCCTGTCCTGTCCTATATGTCCCAATCTAGCATGCCATCTAGTGGCATCATCATCACTAGAAGATGTAATATATGAACGAGAATCATAAACATCATCAATGCTAGAACCAACAATGTCTAAATAAAATAAACCACGATAAATATAACCAGTACCAAAACATGAGTTGCCAACAAACAGTTTGGCAAAACCACCCTAAAAAACAAGTCTAAAATCCAAATTCAAAAGTCTAGAAACTGAAACTAAGTTCTTGCGTGCATCAGGAGCGTATAAAACGTCATGAAGAACAAGCGTCTTTCCAGACTTCATCTTCAGCTGATATGTGCCAATGCCCACCACATTAACGAAAGAGTTGTTCCCCATGTACACTCTTATACTGCCCACTGGTACTCGCCTATAATCCGTGCACGTGTCTCGATCACATGCTAGGTGGTCACTCGCACCTGAATCCAATACCCACACATTACGGGAATCAGCAATATAAACTTGACTTATAACATAACAGTCAGAGTTTGGATTATAGTGTACCTTTGGCTCGGCGCAGTCACGAGCAAAGTGGCCATATGCCTGGCAGTTATAGCACATAACTTGTCTCATATCCCTTTTGGATCTCTTCCACATTTGGCGTTTACTGATCTTGCAGCATGGGCCCATGTGGCCTCCACTTTCGTGCTCCACGATGACTTCCTTACCCTTAGGCACATTTGCCATGGGAGGGCTCTCTACCTGTGGTGATGGACTAGAAGTTCTATCAAATTCCAGTCTCTTTTCCTCAAACAATAGATATCGTTTTGCATCATCAAATGTCCTTATGTCATCTGAACCTTGCAACACCTTTCTCACGGAATCCCATGAATCTGGTAGAGATGTTCTCACAGCCTTTAGCTGTCTCTCATCGGATATGTCATGCCCAGAAGTTATAAGTTCAGTAATATAGAATGATAAGGTCTTTAGGTGCGTATCCATAGAGACTTTATCATCCTTCACCGTAGAAGTAAGCATCATCCATAGACATGTCTTTTGGAAGTTGTCTGCAGTTCCGTACAGTCCTAGAATGTCTTCCCAGAGCTTCTTTGCATAATCAATCTCAATTGAGTCTAGGAGATCAGTCCTCACTAGATCCATCAATTCTAGACATGCTTTCTTGTCATCAACTTCCCATTTCTGGTAAGCCTCAAGATCGCGTCTATATGCATCAGTTGGGCCGCCCAGTGGTACCCATGGCTCCATCTTTGCCATATGCAAATGATCAGACAAACCAAGCTCAATCATGCGACATATCGCACTTCTGTACCATGAACGGAAGTTGTCTCCCTTTAGAATTATAGCAGATTTAGGAAATAGATTCGTGTTCATCATGACTGAAAAACGAGACAAAATGGATATTAGTTACTAGCTTCGTTTTAGCTCCTAAGTAACATGTGACATCGATTAAAATCAATAGTTCCTCACAAGGACTCCACCAAAACCTAGCGTATATCCTAGGAATCAAATCTCATCACTTGTGATTTCCTATCAATTTTAATCATGTCATAATGTGAGCTCTTTTGTTTTATTTCTCTAGCATGCGAGGTTAAACATATATATCCAATCACACGCAGTTATAACATATAACAAGCACAAGCATAAATAAATATGCAATGGATGTGGCCCCTAAGGTGCACTCCCACTATTGAGAGTACTTCTTGAGCAAGTCTTGAACTCCATCTCATGCCATCTCGCCTACTTGAGGACTCCAAGCTTGAGGCTCCTTTAGACCGTCTATTTGCTCCATGCACCTTGCGCCATAGCTTTTGGTTTGGCCACCTCTCTTGAAGCTTCAATCTTCAATCTCTACTAACTATCTTATTTCTAATAAGAAGTAACCTCATAGAGGCGATTGGATGAGAAGAGAAGACACTAGAGTATAGAGAGGCACGACACGCAGGCCGTATTTTGATTACATATTCAAAAACCAAAATATAAAACATCTATGCCACATCCATGCATCAAACACATCCATTCAACCCACAACAGCATGTATAACAATATAATAAACATACTGGAATTTTCTGGAAATTTCCGGAATTAATCTCTAATTACTGGAAATTAATAAGCAATAATCTAATCAACTAAAAAGATCGATAATTGCTCCCTACCACTTAGGGTCTCACCACCTATGGCAAAACGTAGGGAAAAATGACCTATGTCTCCTGAAAAAATTTGGGCTCAAAACAGTGTGTTTAAGGTCGTCAAACTGCCTCGGGAAGTGTGCTAAACACTAATTAATTAAATCTGGAAATTACTAAAATTTTCCGTCGCTCTAAAAATTATGAAAAAATATCCACAAAATAGGAAATTTAATTTGGAGTCCCTAGGAAAAAACCGGACGAAAAATGACGGCGGGAGGAGGCCGCACGCGCCGACGTTGGCCCATGTGCCACGTCAGCATGCCACGTGCCATGCCACGTCAGCACCTATGTTGACGCCAGCTGCCACGTCACCCCTGCCACGCCATCGCCACATCAGCTGCCACGTAAGCTGTCACGTGGCTGCCACGTCAGCCACTTGCTGATGTGGCACCGCCACGTCGTCTGCCACGTCAGCCCTAGGGCCACGTCAGCAGCTGCCGCCAGCCCTTTGGCGCGTGCGGCGCATGGAGGCGGCGTCGGTGGCGCGTGAAGCCCACGCGCCGCCTTCTCGTGCTCCGTTCCCGACGAAATTAATTTTTCCGGGATTGTCTTTTCGTCCTGATCCCGATTATGTGGTCAAAATCCAATTTTAAAAAGTTTTGAAAAACGTGTTCTAATGATTGGATCTAGCAGTCTAGATTAATACAGTTCTGAATCTTTGAAAATTCATAACTAATTCATCGTAAATCCAAAAATTATAAAATTTATATTTCTGGAATCCTCGTGAAAAAACCCTACCTAACCATATAGGTTTCGTCTACTGGTTATGAAATTTCAGAAACTCGATTTTTAATACAGATTCGGGAACGCATATCGAGGCACGAAAAACAAACTTATGGCTCTGATACCAATGAAGGGCAGGAAGGATCTATCACATACAGATCTACAACATGAATTATAGCGGAAGATTCATGTGTTTACCTTGTCTTCCTAAGCTCCTTTATGCAGCGGATGATCGTTTGTTGTTTGCTTTCACGCGCCTCCTTCTTGATCTTGCTCCCACCAATCAAGTGTGAATCTCGAGGACGAACACTTTGTTCCACACCACGTTCCACCTCCTTGGATGAAGTTGGAGAGAGACTAGGGTTCTCTACAACTAGTATGAATCTAGACAGAGTAACTTTATTCTCTGGAATAGCATTATAATATGTAGGAGGCTGCCTCCTTATATAGGCAAAACTTCTCCTAGGTTTGCACATAAACCCCTAGGGTTTGAGCCTTAGCTACTAACCCCTCTAGTTTGTGCATTAGTGCAACTAACCCCATAAGGTTATGATAATTGCATTGGGCACCCCACATGGGCGCACCAATTGCTAACAATATATAAAAGAAGAAAAGTGCTTAGAATGAATATGAGATTGCCATTTGTCAATTTACAACTATTATTGTTTTGACATGTGTCTTGTCAAGTCATGTTGCATCATGAACAAGCCAATCAAAACAAAACATGTCATAAAAGAAACTACAAAGTGTCATGCATGACTCAACATATAATTTAATTTTACCATTATGATTTAGTTAGTGGGAGTTACAAAACTACCAATTAATTGACTCTAAATGTATAACATGACCGTTATACACAGTTTGTGCAATTATTGCTTCATTATGGATTACAATGAAAATGCATACATCTAATGGCATCCGTGATCATCTTGGACAAAGATGGAGACATAATATTTCTCATTGAGTCATGGCCTTCAACGGACCAATGAGACTAATGTCGAGAGAGTTCAAATCACATTTCCCCGATCATACTGTCGGTGCTCGACCTTGAAGAGGTAATTGGCTTTAGATGAGACTAATGTCGAGAGAGTTTAAATCACATTTCCCCGATCAAACTGTCGATGCTCGACCTTGAAGAGGTAATTGGATTTAGATGCATTCTCTTTTCCATAAATTTTGTCTATTAGTTGTGCCAATATCTATTGTCGACATTTGATAATCTCTATCACGTTGCTACAATTTTATAAATCATTCGAAGGATTTGTTGTACTTAGGTTTGGAAGTGAACTTCTTCTCTCTTTTTCACAACCATAATAAGCAGGTCTCCAAAATTTAAGTGTACGACAACAACTATTAACACAGGTTTTCTTTACCTTAAAATATTTGGTGTTCATGAAAGTATGACATCAATTTTTTCGTAAAAGTTGTTGTGAATGTCATGAATGTCACGACAAAGATCCTTAATCTAATTGTCTAATTAAAAGTCTATTGTGGACATTCATACTCTGTCTATTTCAGATGGATTTATTTTTATGATTTTTTTAGAAAAATAATTACCATTTTTCGATTTTACTTTTTTGAATTTGGTTGGGCATATATAGCCTACTGATTGATGTTTTAATGTTGCAATATTACTATTGTATAAAGACGTAGTTAACGTACTTATGTACACGAGTTTTATGAACTGTAATTTGTTGTATCAAATTACCCTACTCATTTTTTATATTAATTTTACTGACTTGAATTTGACATATTTGTCTCTACAAACACGAGAATATATTAAAGAAGAAAAACTGATAAAATCGAGTCACGTAAATTTCTCCAACCAGTTACACGTGTCACGCTTCATGGGCACTCAAAAATAATTTATTAATAATCCAATTTTCATTTTGCTGAACAAACTATGCTAAAGTTTTGACTCAGTACCAATTTGATCCTCATTTTTTTATATTGATATTCAATAGTATGCCTTTAGTCCATTCATTTTACAAATAATGAGTGTACCAAGTTGGTAAGTGGTTTGTTAATAATGTGTACGCACCCTTAGACTTCTGATGTCCCCATAGAAATTACTAAAATACACCCATTTTAGGTTTTTCTACCATATATTCTTTTCATCGGTACCTTAGTGCATTTTTTATTGCATGGTTATATCTTTGCTAATGAAGGCACAATTTTCTTTCATTAATTCACTTACCTTGATTTTAGACGGAGGATTTGAATTTAAATTTGTGTTCAAAGAAAATATTGTAACTAAATAATATATAGAAGCAGAAAAATGCTCAGGAAGAACATGACGTCGGGTGAAAGTAAATACGTCTTACGATTAACACATTTGTAAGACAACTTGAAGCTTCCAACGAATATATCCCACGTGGATATTATCCAACTAAATGCATTATTTGGCATGTTCATCGCTATTAACTATGATTTCAAATCTTCCTATTCATTTATCTACTTAATGGGCACGACTGATAGCCATTTCATATTATGCCAGTTATAAAAGTTAATTGATAATTCATATGGTAGTAAATGCCGCAAGTTGACGTATTTTTTTAATTTTTTTAGTGTTTTGAATGAATGTTTACTGCAATCATGAATCACATAATGACTGGAGTGTCAAATACATTTCAAATATGTAATGCAATCATGTTAAACACTTGAAAAGTACTAATCTCATTTGTACTCTTAGCATTTTCTTTTGAGAAAAATACTCTTACCGTTTTATTTGTAAAAGATATGAAACTAAGCCTTAGCTAATAATGGTGGAGCTAGAGTTTTCACCCTGAAGAGATAGAACATATTTGTATCAAATGGTATCAAATTACTTCTAACGGGGCTTAAGATTTGAAGTAACTTTACATTCAAAAGCGTACAACAAGTTCCCTCTTGAATTATGGATATTGATTTAATTTTAGGGAGATAGATGTGCTCTTTTTCTCTATGAATTTTAACACCATTTCACCGTCACAAGTAACTTTGAGGTAAACTTATTCAACATTTTTTGATAGTTTTTGCTGCTTTTTTATTTGTGTTTAGTTAAGTTATTTAACATGAATTGTGTGCCCCTATTATTTATTTGAATTTCAGCTTGCATATTAGATCAATTGACAAGAAAAACTTTGACAAAAGATGTTTATAATATATTTTCGGATTTTGCAGAAGAGGGTTGAGTTATGTTATCACTCAATTCTCTGTTTTAGTACTTTTATTTCCATTATTAGTAGATATAGATGCTCTCTGCTCTCTATCAATTTTGACACCACTTCACCATTTCAGGTAAGTACAATGTAAGTATTTTTAGCATTTGTTATATTTCTGCATTTTATTTATTTTCATACAAGCTACTTAAAATATTATTCTTTGATTTATGCCAGTCTTAAAACATTAATGTGGATTGTTCTAATTTTTTTAATTAATAACATCGCCCATCATTGTATATAATTACATGTTCATCGCGTTGAAGTTCCAAGTATAGCTTTATACTATTTTCTCATATTAGTTTTCCTTTAGTGAACTTCGCTATTTGAAAATATGATAACCATTCTTCATTTGAAGGACAAATGAATTCTTCCACAAAGTTTGTTGGAGAACATAATCAAGGGCGACCAATAGGGGGAGTCATTCAATTTTTACTTTTAATATTTTATCCTATATATTTTAGAATTTTCTTAGATTACCCCCCACCCCCATTCTTTACATTATAGCCCCGATTGTTGACATTCGATTGTTGTCCAAAAACAGCCACCGATAGAGGGCATGTGAACTAACTTTAGAGTTCATTGGACTTAAATCTACCGTAAAACTTCTCTCAGAAAAATCTATCATGAAAAGCGAAGACGTTGTCTTTGTTACTAAATTGGTTTCATGTTAATCTTCACGTCCTTCTGTTTCTTCAATTTGGTGTAGAAGTAACATGGTGTATTAAAAATAAAAATTTGATTAAATATTCAGTGCAATAAGAATAATTCTTCAGCTTGTTGAAGTAAAACCAATTATTTTATTTATAATTGAGTGAAAAAATAGTTACTGCAATAGACTTGTGGATTAATTACACACTAATTATTTTTAATTGATAGACTTAAGGTGACATCATGGCACATCTTATTTCGTAAATGAAATGAATTTGCGAACCACTATAGGTTCAAAGATATGTGTCTGTCATGAGGAGAAATTTTAAATGACAGATGGCATCTCCATATTACTCCTCGACACTTTGCTGCTTTTATATTAAGTGCAAAAAACAGATTCTACAATAGACCTTACACTAATTATTTTTAATTAGTGCTGACTAAAGTGACACCATGGCACATCTTATTTAGTAAATTAAATGAATGGGCGAACCGCTATTGGTTGAACACGAGTATTTTTTTATTATTATGTTTTCTATCACATGATTTATTACAATATTTGATGAAAGTTTTCTATTTTGTAAATGACCAGTTTTTCTTATATTAACCCCCGACCGCCACCATTCTTTACATTATAGCCTCGATGTTGATATTAGATTGTTGTCATCATTTAATATTTCACCTTATGTTTTTTAAATGTGTTCTAATTAAACCCCACTCATATTACATTTCACCCCCGAAACTTATACTTTTACTCCTTTTAAATACTATTTGAGCCACGATTTCTTTTAGGTGGACTGAAAATCCAGGTTTATAATGGATACATTTTCTAAGCCTCCAATATCATAAAGTTTAGTATCCGCTCCAAAACTTATAGTCGGTTGGGACCAATTACATGTATCTATTTATTCCATGAAGTAAAATAAAGGTATTGCCTCGATTTGTATGAATATACCGAGTGTGCCACTATATTTGAGTAACAAATTTTCTTTGACAACCCGCGCTTTAGCGCGGGGTACCTCCTAGTATATATAAAAGCTAGGAGGTGAGCGAAAACTCATTCTCCATATGCCATTTGTCTTCTAAGTTGGCATGAATGTGTTGAGGGGACGAATCAAAGCTTTCCATGTGGATTTAAAATGACACATCGTCAGCTGACTTAAAGTGCAACAGTTACACAAGTGTGGTAGTTTAATGTTCACATTATATTTCATGGGTGATTTAATGTGCAAATAAACGGAAGACGATGGAACATTTCTCTCTCAGCCAGTCAGTTTTCTTTCTCTGTTCCGTGAAGTCTTCTATTCATTCCGTCAATAGAGAACAACAGGTTAATGGAAGAAAATTAAGAAGAAAAATGGCCTCCCCCGGTTCTGTACTTTGCGCTTCAATGGAAAAAAATAAAGAAGCAAAATGGCCGGTCTCGATTTCCTTTGTCGTCCACCCGACATCTCTTTCACAGCCAAATATGAGGAAGGCAGAGTTCCAGGAGGGAAGGAGTCCATAATCTCATATACACTTCAATATTTCCTATTCGTAATCGAGAAAGGTACATCAATGTTTGACTAAATTCTTCAACTGGATGCCCATTTCGTTTCCATGGTGTTGGATTTTTCTACTTACTTTGTTATTAATCAGAAGATAAGAAGGATAGATGGATACATAATTTGGGGTTCTAATCATCTGTGGTCCCCCGTTAGTGAATTGGAAAAATGATAAGTCAGTATTCATCATTGATTTTTGTTTAGTGAAGTTCCTTACAGTGTTGGACCAAAAAAAAGTTCCTTACAGTAATGAGAGCTTAATTTTCCCATATTCCATAAAAGTATGAAGATATTAAGGAACTAACTGAAAACTGATCAGGTTCATCCATCTAGGGGGACATAAGTGCATGATTAGCCCAGTGGGTAGTTGTTTCTAAAATGACTCACAGGTCTCGAGTTTGATCCTCAGTCTTTGCACAATAACTAAATTTATGGTGGAAAAAAACTAGGGGGAAAGCTCTCAATTCATAAACCCAAAAGTACTCAGTACACTGGCATCAAGCTCCTAGAACTTGAGGCTTAAGCCTGTGAAGACTAATAGACAACCTACAACATAAGTGTATAGAACCCCAAAATTAGAGTGAAATTATAAGGTACTTTATAACATCATGATTCCTATTTTAACAATGAAAGTTACAAAGTTCAGCGTCATATATAGAAACAATCACCAAACCAAACCAGGCAGCTAATTCGAAGGATAATGTAATCCATTTACATAAAGTTCATAACAAGAAATTCTCTATATGGTATATAGAGATAGATACTCGAGTTCCAGAGCGATCGAGTCTTGGTTGGAAATTTGATCTATTGTTCAATTTCACCTGTAAGCCTTAACGTGTACTCTATAAAGGCAAGCCATTGTTTGACTACATTCTTCAACTGGATGGTTCATTCGTTTTCATTGGTGGAGGCTGTGTTCTACTTATTTTGTTAGAAATGCTCAATAAATAAGAAGTGAAACTTGATACAACTTTTCGGGTAAAATCACCCCTGCTTTGGTTTCTGATGATTTTACACATCATTCTAAACTTTTAATTAGTTTTGCTTTCCTACTAAATTTCAGCTAGAGGAATAGTGAATTTCCCTCCAACTTTGGAGAATGGCTCATCCACCGGATAATATACTTTTCCATCTCTCTCAGTTAGAATCATTATCATGCCCACGTAACACAACAAACACGGAATTTAAAGGTCGACGTCACATATATACGTCGTGCGCTTGCCAAGTTAGCAATTTCGTTGTACGCTACTGGTTCGTCTCTAGCCAAACTAGGGACATATTGTCATGGAGATCCGAATCTTATAGAAGACAATGCTTTAACGGAACAAATCAGCCACCTCACGAAATGTATAAAAGATCCAGTCAGGCGCACACTATTCAAGTTAGAAAATTAGCCATGTCTGAATTTGTTAAGTCACCCAGCTTCATCATTGGGTTGGTTTGATTTTGCTTGAAAATTTCATTTGGATAAATAGCGAAGTTCCTTAGAATTTGCTGTATCAATTTGAAGGATAAATCACTACTTTTTTGTGTTGATGTGATTGATTTGGATTAGATAGACATAATATACAAGGGCGAACCCCTGAAAACCTATTCAATGGGGGAATTCTTTGTACAATGTAAATCAGGATGTTTAACATAATTAAGGCAAGAGGCTTATTTTTCCTTTATACTAAAGGAGAGTTCGAGTTTCATGTTCGGCATTTGGTAAAATAACGGTGTAGTGATATTTGTTGGTCTAGGAATGCTTCGATGACCGCACGCTTTTTTATGACTCTTGATGAAAAATTATTTCAGAATATCGCCCGTTATTATTTGTCGTTCACTGAATGCACTCCAATATTGTTTGGTAAGCTACTGAAACGCCTCACCCGAACTAAGGATGCATTGTCAGTGAGATCAAAATCTTAAGGAATGCATAGTGATTTGTGAGTTCCTTAATTCTGGATGCATCCTTGGATTATGTTTTATATTGCTTAGAAATTTCCGTTGGTGAAATATGTTGATTCCTTAAAAATTTGTGTATCAATTTGAGTTGTTGATCACTCCTTTCTTTTGGTTGAACTAAACTGATAATGCACATCATAGATACATGTTATGCCTATGCACTAAATGAGACTTCCTGAGTTTCGCTGCCACATTGGTATAAGTTACCGTGCAAGAGGTAGATTAATGTTGGTGCTGGAAGGTTCTATGATATTGCTCCAAACACACCTTTTTATAATTTGATAATCTTAGTGAAAAGAATGCAGGTGTCTGGTATGAATGTTGTTCATTGCAGTTCGTTCAATCGCACTCCAGTATTATTTTATAAAATTAGGTAGAACCGTGAAAAGTCTCTACTAGTCTACCGTGTTATTATATAGCCTTATGAGCATTCATTTTAGTTATCGTTTTTATCTAGAAATAATTGGGGATTGAATGTATTTCCTTCACTCTTTGGTTCAGTAAGATTATAATAACCGTGAAAATAGGAAAATCATTCATGGCGGACCATTGTATTGTTGACTACCAACTAATATAAAGATCCACAAAATAGAGGAGATTAAGTTTTAAGGACAATGAAACATTGGATGATGTGCATGACATAGAAAACGTTACTCTAGCAGCATCACAGACATCTTCGATGTTGTATGACAAAGCCAAGTCAATGTGTTTCCCACAATTTCCAAACACAATGTTTACAAGAATACTAAACCTGCAACTTATTTACATGTTACTGTTTGCAAGCACATATCCATTACATCAATCACATGATATTGATGATAAGTATGAACAATATTCCGTTGATAAGGCCCATGATTTTACACTATGGTCCAACAATGTTATGTGTGCTAAAAATATTGGTGAAATCGTTTTCTGCATCATTGAGAAATTGTAAGACTTTATCTTGTAATGATATGTTGATAGGAATGATATCTCATATGAATATGTATTACCAATATATCAATGCCGCTCCGCGCGAATGCGCGGGGTATCGCCTAGTCTTAATATATATAAAAGGTAGGAGGTGAGCTAAAACTCATTCTCCATATGCCATTTGTCTTCTCAGTTGGCATGAATGTGTTGAGGGGACGAATCAAAGCTTTCAATTTGATTTAAAATGCCACATTATCAGCTGACTTAAAGTGCAGCAGTTACACAAGTGTGGTAGTTTAATGCTCACATTATATTTCATGGGTGATTTAATGTGCATAAACGGAAGAATATGGAACATTTCACTCTCAGCCAGTCAGTTTTACTCTACTACTCTACTGTGTTATTATATAGCCTTATGAGCATTCATTTTATTTATCGTTTTTATCTAGAACGAATTGGGGATTGAATGTATTTCCTTTACTCTTTGGTTCAGTAAGGTTATAATAACCGTGAAAATAGGAAAATCATTCATGGTGGACCATTGTATTGTTGACTACCAACTAATATAAAGATCCACAAAATAGAGGAGATTAAGTTTTAATGATAATGAAACATTGGATGATGTGCATGACATAGAAAACAATGTTACTCTAGCAGCATCACAGACATCTTCGATGCTGTATGACAAAGCCAAGTCAATGTGTTTCCCACAATTTCCAAACAGATTGTTTACAGGAATACTAAACCTGCAACTTATTTACATGTTACTGTTTGCAAGCACATATACATTACATCAATCACTTGATATTGAAGATAAGTATGAACAATGTTCCGTTGATAAGGCCTATGATTTTACATTATGGTCCAACAATGTTATGTGTGCTAAAAATATTGGCGAAACCGTTTTCTGCATCATTGAGAAATTGTAAGAATTTATCTTACAATAATAAAACAAGTTTCTAAATTGCTAATTATAAGATCTTTTTTCAGAAACAAATAACGTATTTTGGATGTACTGTGTGACAATTAAAATCCATAATTTAATATGCAAATACAAATATTACATTATTAATTTCATAATACGCCGTTTAACCTCTACATGGTCCATCGAAGAGCTGAATTGATAAAATTTATGTCCAAATATGGAAATGCTTATCCAATTACGTTGGGAAAATTGGGTGAAATAATTAAAAACATATTTTTATTTAAGAAAGAGAAATAAATTATTATTAGTTGCACAAGAGAAAAATACCAATTTTATGAGTTAAATAAAATTTAGAATTACAAGTTGAAATTTATCTGTTACACAAGAAAAATTGATCGCTTATATAAATAGAAAGCTTGCATCAAATATTGTAATAACTTTGTTTAGCAATGTAAAAAAAATTACATCATGTGATGAGAAATATAATGGTTGACAATACTCCCATTCCGACTCCACACAACAACAAATAAATGAAAATGAGCATAAAACGTATAATCGTGGAACCATTACGACTTTTTACATTATTACAAGTAACTATTTATATATTGATGTCTTACGGTTACACTTTCTTAGTATTTTATTATGATTACATAATGCACTTTATTGTTTTACTATTGTTATCAATTAAGATGCTCTATTTCATATCCAGTATGATATAAGAATATATCCGCTTACTCAATAATTCACTTTCTTTATATATATATATATATGTATATATATGTATATATATATTTAATCGTGTAAGTTTAAAAATATTGACATAAGAATTTTGGTAACTGAATGTTATTGTTCATACTCATTAAGATTTCTTCAAACAGTGTTGAAGATAGGTACAAAAAATAATAGAAAATGAAAATGGGAACATGTGATTGTGGTACCACTACGACGCCCCACAGTATTACATGTTTGACTATTTGTATAGTGATGATTTATAGTTAAACCTACTCAGTTGTAATAATTTTGGCATTCACATCATCGTTTTACTAATGTTATCACTTATAATATTATATGTTTTATCAAAAATTCATTTTAGATGACTGTTTTCTCAATAAATCTGTACACAAAACTCACAATAGGTATTGCATTCAATTAACTTTGTAACGAGTTTTTCTCTGCTCTGGCAATATTCTAATGTTTTTAGTTTGCTGCATGTATAAACTTATGTCAATATTATGTAAGTTTAAAATTATTGACATTACAAATTCGGTAATTGAAAATTGTCCGTTCTCATTTATGTTTATAAATTTGCTTTAATTTACTTTTAAAGTAACTATCAATTATTTTAATTTTTTTGGCACATTTGTAAGGCTGAAAATAGTATCACTAGATAATGTCAAGTTTATTTTGGTCCAAAAGTGATACTATAAGGATTACCTTTTATCAAATAAAGAGAAAAAATCTTACATTCTTTCATTTTAATTTTCAGCAGAGAAAAAAACTCATATCCTCTGGTGTTGCTCAGTTGTAGGATCTTATCAACGTTCATGAATTATAAATCATAGATGCACCATTAAATCTGACTAAAATGGTACAATTATAAATATTTTCATCAACTTAGTTCACGAACCGGAGATGATACTCAAAGTGGTCACATTCCTCGCAAATTAAACCACCACCTCTAAGTCCCAAGACTGATAGAACTATGGTAAGTGATTTCTGTGAATGATGATAAAATTTTCAACACGCTTTCATGTTTCAAAATCTTTTTGGCACATTCTTTATTTTTTTGTAAAATGGGATGAGCTGATTTGCATTTTTAGAATAATGAGCGGACTTGCTTTTAAGTTGAGATAGTTTGTTATGAAAATTTGGTTAATAGTTTATAAATGTTAAATAAAGAAAATGTTGATTCATTATATTTTTAGGAGTTACATATGAGAGAAATTATGAACGTGAATGAATTTTAAAATTTTCTATCACCTAAACTGTACATAAATGACACATTTTTAATTACTATTAAATAAATATCGATGTGCTGGTCAAATATTCTTATTCTATTTTATAGGATTATAAGCATCATTTGTATCTCATAAAGAAAAAATGAAGGTGAAATAAACATTTAGAGTTAGATTATTTTGTACTATCTTTTTTCTTCCTATAGTTTGTTTTATTCTTTATGAACATAGTCTTGACAATCAGATGTACATGATCTCTCAGGTAAAATTCATAATTCACATCACTACCATCATTGAGACTTCGCGAGTACGAAATTGTTAGTATTTTTTTTTGCGAATATCTGCATTTTGAGCAACATAAATCAAAAGTTTCATACAATATTTGAAGTCATGCCTTTTATGAAAAGGTCATTGGTTTGTTTTCGCTTCATGTTCTTTAGTACATCAAACCATGTCGACAGTGATATAAAATTTGATATTATATTATTATTTTATGTGAAAAATATGGATCACGGTGTGCTTAGTTTCACTTTAATGTTTTCCTAAGTGATTTCAGAGAAATTTCATGTTGTTCAGAGATAACACACGAAAAGTATGTTTTAAGACATGTGATGCCATTTCACTTAAAAAAGTGAAATTTTTCACTTTAATATTTTCCTATGTGATTTTAGAGGAATTTCATGTTGTTCAGAGATAACACACGAAAAGTATTTTTTAAGACATGTGATGCCATTTCACTTAAAAAAATAAAAATAATTGCATTTAAACCATCATAAAGTAACAAATTTTTTTACCTAAAAAAAATAAAACAATGATGCCTCAAAAGTATAAGAAGGTTAAATAAAAAAAATTTGATAGTTTTCAAATAGATTTTTTCATTAAATTAAATGTGATTTTGTAAGAAATAAGTTTTATAATGGTTTACATTTAATTTAACTTTCTTATATGTATACTGGATCATATTATGATTTTCTTTACTTCTCCTCCTGATATTCAATTAGAACTCAATTTCAGCAACACGATTGGTACAATAAGTTAGCGTGCTCTTCTTAGAGCTTACTTCCCAGGAATCCTGGTCAAATTTGTTGCATTTTTTAATGAAATTTTACCTAATGTTGTTAGATACATTTATTCTATTATTATTTCTTAAAAGTGAACAAATTGAACTTATGGCAAAACTGCGCATCGCGCGGGTATCGCCTAGTTTATTTGAAAGCATATTTGTTATTTTGGGTCACTTCACACCTTATTGTAGTTTCATCGTTGATTTTATTGTCCCTCGTCCTGTTATTTTATTCAATGTACATGTCTGTTGCCTTTCATTCTCAAATTTTGTGTAATTCTGTTAGAGATGTGTTATTGCTTATTGCGTCTTGCAAATTCTCCCTACTTGCTCGCATTGATGTTGAATCAATTGTGACACAAAATGCCTTTTCTAACTCATGCAACAACTCTAGATGGTTGACTGACCAGGAAGATCATATTAAGGCATAGAATCTACAAAAAATAAAAATACGCGCCCATTATTTCCTTTCAATTGATTTAAATCTTCAATCACATGTTTTTTTGTCTTTCATTTATGTTGACGCCGGTGGACATGCATCCATGTTCTAGAAAAGCTACATGACATTATGACAAAATGAGATATCCTTTCACTTGATTTTTATGTTTCCTACATCTCCATAATAATTTCACGCAGCCAACCCTCTTCCTTTGGAATGGGAAATTGGTCCAGCTGTTTTACATTTTTCTTATTTTGTTTGAAGATATAAAATTTTAATTCTTCTAAAAAAACTGTAGACATTAGTGAATGTTGTAGTAATCTCATGTGAAATAAAAACAAAAGTTTCTACACATTCAAATTTGTATAGAGTTCTTCTAATGCAATTGGCTTATTTTAATGCAGGATTGTTCATCATTTTTATACATAATTGAAACCGTTTCGTCATTGTACTTGTCAGAATAGTTAGATTGATAAATAATTTGGTTCAAGAAGATTGTAATATATAATAAGTGGAACGAATTCTATAGGAGGAGTTTTCCAAAATACCTCTCTTTAGTACTAAAAATCCCAAAATACCACCTTTTTAACACAAAATCACAAAATGCCACTCTTTTTAAAATGTTTGGGGTTTCTCTCGATTATGGGCAACCCGGGCAGGTCAGTAAATATTGCAATTTCAAAAAATTAAAATAAAAATAGTTTTAATAAAAACAGTTTTAATAAAAGAAAAAAAGACACGATCTTCCAAAGAAACTTCACGTTCTTATTTTTGAAAACCCTTCTCCCTATTTTAAAAGAAGAAAACCCTTCTCCCTCGTCCTCTACAGTGGTGGTAGCGGTGGTGGTGCCGTTGATATTCAGAAGTCTGTGTTGTTCTCTTCTACCCACTCTCGTTGATCGGCGGCGGTGAAGGTACAATTCTTTTTCTTTCTACATATTGTAGCTCTTTTTTGTTGTTCAATATGTCCCATTCGTTTTGTTAAATGGTATTAAGGTTTGAGTGTTGATTTGTTTTCATTGAAACCCTAGGTGGTAGGAGTTCGAACCACTTAAATGACAATATTTTTTAATAATATCTAAAAATATTTAAATTGATGGGCTTTTATAATATCTAAAGATATTTAAATTTATGGGCTTTAATAATATTTAAAGATATTTAAATTGATGGGCTACCCGAAATTGATGGGTTGCCCGAATTTGTTAGAAACTCCAAGACGAAATCAAGATTTCATTGAAATAGTGGCATTTTGGCATTTTGTGTTGAAATGGTGCCATTTTGGTATTTTTAGTACTAAAGAGGGGTATTTTAGGAAATAACCCAATTCTATAGTTTATGTATTGAGCTTATTATAACTAGTCGTTAGCCCGCGCTATGCGCGGGGCCTTACATTAAAATGAAATACTAATTAGCATCAACAAAATGAAATAACCCGAACGGATTTTCCAATTTTAATTATCTTGCCCTATATTCATTTTAGTTACCCTACAGGTTTTAAACTGGAACGAATGCTCTGATACCACCTGCAACAGCCCGTGGTTTCTCAAGCCTTCCGTCACGGACCGGAAAGCCCAGGAGGGCGCTGCTAAAAGTAACGACGGGAATCAAAAGCATAACATTCCAAAAGTATTTATTTATTACACAACATTAAACGTCACAAAAGTTTCAAGATATTACAAAAGCATTTTCAAACCTACTACATTATTCTGGCTAACCATGCTAGATTCTACTCGTGACGTTATCCTTCTAGGTGAGTCTCGTACCCGGCTATCCCTTAGTCTCCAACTCCTAAACCTGCGATGGGAGGGAAAACAGGAACCGCAGTTTCAAAGTCAGCATTGAAATACTGAGTAAGTGACACCCAAGCTCGTAAAACAGAAGATGATGCGTAACTTTCCTTTCACAATAAATATACGGAGGAAATAAATCATTAAATGCAGAGTAAATCAGGAACTCAAATATAAATTGTAAAACTGTAAGAAGTGAACCTGGCGCATCCAGTAAGAACACTTATAAAATTCTCATTCTTTAGATCTTCCTTTCTCAACTTTCAAACGGGAGGATTAGTCCCAATCTCTTTCTTCTTTTATTTTCATAAATATCCCAAATATCAGAGAACTGTATTATTAACTGTGTTGCTACGGGGAAGAATCCACTATCCATCTCGCATACTCCAAGACCTTAATTGGCGGCACCCCCCTAAGACTTCTTGCGGCCAGAGAGGTGAGTACATGGAGCAACCCGGAAGGTTGCGACCGGGTGAAAATAAACGGGTCGAGTGACCGCAGCCAACACGACCAATCTAATCACAGTCCGAGTGACCTAAGTCAACACGGCAATAATAATAAGCTTCTCCCTCACAACTCTTTCCACTTTAAGTTAATTACGAATTATTATTATTATTTGGAGACAATATCAAGCAAATCAACTTCTGAAAAAGGTAAGAATATCTCAAATAAAGCATGTAAAAAATATATAGCAACCACATTTTGAGACAAATATCAAAATCAACTTGTGACACGAAAGGAGCTTGGCACGCAAGGCTTGGCATGTTCACTTACCTTATTTAACAGCAACAACACGTTCCAGTAGTAGCTCTTGCCTACAACATTGTCACCCACACATCGTAGCTTCTATGTCAATAAACATTCAAATAAAATGTTACTAACTCCTAGAGAGTATTTTCTTTATATCAACCCAAACCCACTAGCTAAATTTCCATCGTTTTATTATCTAGTCATGATTTTCTATAAACCAACCCACACATCTATTTTAGAAGATAAGTTTTTATTATTATTATTATTATTATTATTATTATTATTATTATTATTATTATTATTATTATTATTATTATTATTATTATTATTTAAAAGTGGCTAATTAGATTATTCAAATATGAGCTAAAGATGAATTTATACTTAAGAACTAATTTGAATTATAACAAAAAAGTGATATTTATTAGTATTTATCAAACTAAGCATAATATCACAATGAAAATAGCATTTTCTATATGTATAAATAGTTATTTAATTCTTAATAAAAGTTTGATGAGAAACTATTTCAAACTCATTATCTATTTAAACAAAAGAGTCGTAATATTCATATATTCCCCCAAATATCTGTTTTAGCTTATTTTGCTCACGAAAATAATTCATTACATCCAAAACATATTTTTATTACCAACCCATTCAATTTTTTGTTTATTTGAAAGCATATTTAATAAAATACTCATATATAGTCTTTAAACAAAATAATAATGTATAAATACTAATGGAGCCCCCCCTATAGATTTCACAAAACACAACCAACACCCCACCCTCACAATAACTACTTTATATTAAAGACACTTTAACCCCCAAACATGAACCATCAATTCGATCGATCCAAACTGAAATCAAGCAAGCAAGACATGATTTTGTCTACATAAATCAACTCATGGCAAAGAGTAGTGCATAACGGAACCAAGAATCGCTCGAAACGGTCGAGTTATGAGTCGGGTCGAAGAGCAATGCGTCGTCGCCGGAGATGGGGCTCGACGTCGGCGGTGTGGGATGCTCTAGGTCTTGCTGAACCTTCTGATGGCTTGTTCGGGCCCCTAGGAGTTGTCTGGAAGTAACGAGAGGGACTGGGTGCTGCTGCGGTGCTTGGGTGGTGTTCGGCCGAAGCTTTGGCCGGCAACAATGGAGGTCGCCGGTGGCAGTGGCTTCTGCTTCTGTGGCTACTCTGTTTGTCCTCTGTTTCTGAACAGGGGATGAAACACAGAGAGGGAGAAAGGGTGAGAGAGAGAAGACCCGAGCAGTTGGGTCTGTTCGAGCTTTTGCCGCTGGAGAAAATGGTGGCAGCGGTGGAGGGTGGTTGCTGCCACTCTTCTTCTTCTGCTGCTATTAGTTTCTGAACACAGAGGGAGAGAGATAGAGAGAGAGAGAGACGATGGTGGTGGCAGTGGGTTGCTCTTTCTCGGGTTTTGGCGCCGGCAGTTATGGCGACGGTGGTGGTAGTTAGCTGCTGCCACCACTGCTCTGCTGCTGCTGGTGGTTGCCGAGAACAGAGGGAGATGGGGGAGGAGAGGTAGGCTGCTGGGTTTACTTGCAGAGAGTGGGAAGTGGTGGTGGTGTTGAAGATGACGATGGTGGAGGTGGTGGTTGTGATGGCGGCTGCGTGGTGTGTGAGGGAGGTGGTGAGGGCTTATATAGATGAGGTTACTTGGTGGCCAAGCACCAAAGTGATGAGGTGGAGGCGGTGATGGCGACTGGGGTGGTTGGAGAGACTTCCCGAAGGTGTTGAGGCGGTGATGGAGTCGTACGGAGGAAGGAGACAACCTCCTGGAAAACACATTTCATTTAACTAATTTTTTAGTTAGAAATATATGGGTGTGGGTGGAGTACTATGTGGTTGGGTGATTGGGTGTGGTAAGCCTATCAATTCTCGCGGTGGTTGGACACGCGCTATAACTTTAAACTAGCTAAAATTTGTGAAACGTCCACGAATTAATTCTTGACTATTACTCTAATATTATTCTAAACTCAAAAATCTATTCAAATATTATTTTGCAAATAAAATATTATTATGCTTCTATAATGACCGTTTTACCCCTGCTAGTTAAACGGGGTATTACATCATTCCCCCCTTAAGCAGAGCTTCGTCCTCGAAGCTAAAATCACACAACCAATTAAGATGCTCGGACAATTTATCACGCAATTATCTATTAGAATAAATATAACACTGACGACAGGTAATTTCACAAATCATAGCATATAACCAAGTTCTGAATTGCACATAATATCAAATAAAGTCGTTGTCACGCCTGTCTACTTAAGTGGTCACAGTCTCATTCGGTTACTAAGTCTCATGGGTACTAAGATCGTAACACAACTTATCAAAATGTTGACGTCCCTAGATCTTGACTCAATCTTCGAAAAATACGAGCCTTTGGTACCTGATCAAGTAGGTTGTCAGTCCAAAGTTGGCTGCTCATAGTTATGAAAATCACCCGTGCCAACTCTGTACTCAGCTTCTGCCTCAGTCTTGGTCAGCACCGCAATTCTTCCTACATTGGCGTTCTGGGCTCCGGCTCCTCCTGCTCCATTGTTGTTGTTCATCCTGTTTCCGGCATTATGGTTTCCATTCCTGGGTTGAGCTCTGTTCTGTCCTTCATTGACTGGGTTGAAGTTCTGCTGCCTTCCATATCCATTGCCTCCATGGTTCTGGTAGTTTCGATTCCTGTTCTGTTGATTCTCAACGTGCTGGTTACGCCCAAAGTCAATCGACTGGTAGTTGTTTCCTTGTGGTCTTTCAAAGTTACCTCCTAGATTCACCTGCTGGTTCCTGGCTGGGTGTGATCGACATTCATAAGCTCGGTGTCCCCTCTTACCACAGTTGTGACATATTACCGGAATCCCCATGAAGTCAACTCCGGGGTGGTTCTGCTGACACTTGTTGCAGATATAGCAGCAAGGTTGCTGTCCTCCAGAATTCTGCCGATTGCCTCGGTATTGCCCATGGTTACCTTCTCCATTCTCAGGCTTCTGATTTTTGTTGCTACCTCCTTCCTCCTCTAGCTTACGTTTCTTGCATTTTTCTTCTTGAGCGACACGAATTCGATAGATATCAGCGGCTCTGTCGTAAGCTTCGTGGAGGGTAGAATAGATTCTGTTCAGGAGAGACTCTTGTAGCATTTCGTGCAGTCCAGAGATGAATTTGGAAATCTTGGAATCTTCATCAGGCACCATGTTGCCTACAAACCGTGTCAATTAGAAAAATTTCCGGAAATACTCCGTCACTGAGTCGCTTCCCTGCTGCAGGTTCTGGAATTCTAGTTCCTTGCTCCTCTTCACATGGTGAGGGTAGAAGTGGTCTCTTAGTGCAGTTTGAAGGGCTTCCCAGTTGAATTTGGGGTCAGCTAGCAGAGTTCCTCGTGCATTCCTCCACCAAAGATGCGCTTCGCTTTTTAAGTAAAGACTGCACAGTTGACTTTCCGATCATCAGGGCAGTCTACCGTCTCAAGGATTTTGTCCATTTCTATAATCCAATCCTCTAATTCCACAGGATCCTCTTTCCCCGTAAATTCCATTGGCTTCATGTCTGCAACTTGCTTGGCCCAGTTAGTTCCTGTCTGTCCTCCATTATTCATCATCTGAGTCATTTGCGCGAAGAACTGCTCCATGGTGATGTTCTCAGCCATCTGTTCCTGTCAAACTTTCCTAAATTGATATCGTAACGGTCTATCAGTCTCACCCTACGGTATCCTGGGTCATGGTCGCGAAAATCATAACCACTATTTCATAATTTCACAATTAGCAATACCTTTGACACAATTATCACATAACATAGCACGCATCACACAGCAATTTCTCAATAGACCGCATATAATTCATGTCAACAAATAACATAATATAACTCTTCTCCGCACAATAAGGAGAAATCAAACTCCATCTCCATCCTTACTCTCATCATGAAAGTAACAACTATCCATAATCACTGAAATGAATCTCAAATCAAACCATCTCACACTTAACATGCAACACTTCTCAAATCAGGATGAGGGTGGGCGGAAATAATCAATGCTTATACTTAGGCTACCCATAACCCGAACGGCTTTTCCAATTTTAATTATCTTGCCCTATATTCATTTTAGTTACCCTACAGGTTTTAAACTGGAACGAATGCTCTGATACCACCTGCAACAGCCCGTGGTTTCCCAAGCCTTCCGTTCCGGACCGAAAAGCACAGGAGGGCGCTGCTAAAAGTAACGGCGGGAATCAAAAGCATAACATTCCAAAAGTATTTATTTATTACTCAACATTAAAGGTCACAAAAATTTCTAGATATTACAAAAGCATTTTCAAACCTACTACATTATTCTGGCTAACCATGCTAGATTCTACTCGTGACGTTATCCTTCTAGGTGAGTCTCGTACCCGGCTATCCCTTAGTCTCCAGCTCCTAAACCTGCGGTGGGAGGGAAAACAGGAACCGCAGTTTCAAAGTCAGCATTGAAATACTGAGTAAGTGACACCCAAGCTCGTAAAACATAAGATGATGCGTAACTTTCCTTTCACAATAAATATGCGGAGGAAATAAATCATTAAATGCAGAGTAAATCAGGAACTCAAATATAAACTGTAAAACTGTAAGAAGTGAACCTGGCGCATCCAGTAAGAACATTTATAAAATTCTCATTCTTTAGATCTTCCTTTCTCAACTTTCAAACGGGAGGATTAGTCCCAATCTCTTTCTTCTTTCATTTTCATAAATATCCCAAATATCAGAGAACTGTATTATTAACTGTGTTGCTACGGGGAAGAATCTACTATCCATCTCGCATACTCCAAGACCTTAAGTGGCGACACCCCCCTAAGACTTCTTGCGGCCAAAGAGGTGAGTACATGGAGCAACCAGGCAGATTGCGACCCGGTGAAAAAAAACGGGTCGAGTGACCGCAGCCAACACGACCAATCTAATCACAGTCCGAGTGACCGAAGTCAACACGGCAATAATAATAAGCTTCTCCCGCACAACTCTTTCCACTTTAAGTTAATTACGAATTATTATTATTATTCGTGAGACAATATCAAGCAAATCAACATCTAAAAAAGGTAAGAATATCTCAAATAAAGCATGTAACAAATATATAGCAACCACATTTTGAGACAAATATCAAAATCAACTTGTGACACGGAAGGAGCTTGGCACGCAAGGCTTGGCATGTTCACTTACCTTATTTAACAGCGACAACACGTTCCAGTAGTAGCTCCTGCCTACAACATTGTCACCCACACATCGTAGCTTCTATGTCAATAAACATTCAAATAAAATGTTACTAAGTCCTAGAGAGTATTTTCTTTATATCAACCCAAACCCACTAGCTAAATTTCCATCGTTTTATTATCTAGTCATGATTTTCTATAAACGAAGCCACACATCTATTTTAGAAGATAAGTTTTATTATTATTATTATTATTATTATTATTATTATTATTATTATTATTATTATTATTATTATTATTATTATTATTATTATTATTATTATTATTATTATTGTTGAAAGGTGGCTAATTAGATTATTAAAATATGAGGTAAAGATGAATTTATACTTAAGAACTAATTTGAATTATAACAAAAAAGTGATATTTATTAGTATTTATCAAACTAAGAATAATATCACAATGAAAATAGCATTTTCTATATCTACAAATAGTTATTTAATTCTTAATAAAAGTTTGATGAGAAACTATTTCAAACTCATTATCTATTTAAACAAAAGAGTGGTAATATTCATATATTCACCCAAATATCTCTTTTAGCTTATATTGCTCAAGAAAATAATTCATTACATCCAAAACATATTTTTATTACCAACCCATTCCATTTTTTGTTTATTTGAAAGAATATTTAATAAAATACTCATATATAGTATTTAAACAAAATAATAATGTATAAATACTAATGCAGCCCCCCCCCCCCCTATAGATTTCATAAAACACAACCAACAACCCACCCCCACAATAACTACTTTATATTAAAGACACTTTAACCCCCCAAACATGAACCATCAATTCGATCGATCCAAAGTGAAATCAAGCAAGCAAGACATGATTTTGTCTACATAAATCAACTCACGGCAAAGAGTAGTGCATACCGGAACCAAGAATCGCTCGAAACGGTCGAGTTATGAGTCGGGTCGAAGAGCACAGCGTCGTCGCCGGAGATGGGGCTCGACGCCGGCGGTTTGGGATGCTCTAGGTCTTTCTGAGCCTTCTGGTGGCTTGTTCGGGCCCCTAGGAGTTGTCTGGAAGCAACGAGAGGGACTGGGTGCTGCTGCGGTGCTTGGGTGGTGTTCGGCCGAAGCTTTAGCCGCCAACAATGGAGGTCGCCGGTGGCAGTGGCTTCTGCTGCTGTTGCTACTCTGTTTGTCCTCTGTTTCTGAACAGGGGATGAAACGCAGAGAGGGAGAAAGGGTGAGAGAGAGAAGACCCGAGCAGTTGGGTCTGTTCGAGCTTTTGCCGCCGGAGAAAATGGTGGCAGCGGTGGAGGGGTGGTTGCTGCCACTCTTCTTCTTCTGCTGCTGTTAGTTTCTGAACACAGAGGGAGAGAGATAGAGAGAGAGAGACGATGGTGGTGGCAGTGGGTTGCTCTTTCTCGGGTTTTGGCGCCGGCAGTTATGGCGACGGTGGTGGTAGTTAGCTGCTGCCACCACTGCTCTGCTGCTGCTGGTGGTTGCCGAGAACAGAGGGAGATGGGGGAGGAGAGGTAGGCTGCTGGGTTTACTTGCAGAGAGTGGGAAGTGGTGGTGGTGTTGAAGATGACGATGGTGGAGGTGGTGGTTGTGATGGCGGCTGCGTGGTGTGTGAGGGAGGTGGTGAGGGCTTATATAGATGAGCTTACTTGGTGGCCAAGCACCAAAGTGATGAGGTGGAGGCGGTGATGGCGACTGGGGTGGTTGGAGAGACTTCCCGAAGGTGTTGAGGCGGTGATGGAGTCGTACGGAGGAAGGAGACAACCTCCTGGAAAACACATTTCATTTAACTAATTTTTTAGTTAGAAATATATGGGTGTGGGTGGAGTACTATGTGGTTCGGTGATTGGGTGTGGTAAGCCTATCAATTCCCGCGGTGGTTGGACACGCGCTATAACTTTAAACTAGCTAAAATTTGTGAAACGTCTACGAATTAATTCTTGACTATTACTCTAATATTATTCTAAACTCAAAAATCTATTCAAATATTATTTTTCAAATAAAATATTATTATGCTTCTATAATGACCGTTTTACCCCTGCTAGTTAAACGGGGTATTACAAAAGATCTCATATCGACCGACGGAAACGAAAGTTGTTCCTATTGCAGGCACGATGCCAACATATTCTCCTTAGATTTTCCCTCACCGTGCATAGTGTTCTGACAAACACACTACCATATTAGGAATCCAGTTCTTAATTTATGAGTTAATACTTAGTTTATGAATCACTTCGTATTAATTTTACAATCTTGTAAAAGGATAGGGAAACTTCTACAACATTAAGAAGCGACTCTTAACTATCTTATAGAATAGGATAGCTAAACTTTTACAATCTTCTAGGTACTTCACACGATAAGTGTCCGGTTGGTTGTACGACAATCTGCAAAGCACTTATCAAATTAACAACAAAATACTAATACAATTGAAGATGGAATACGGAATGAGATCATCAGATAAAGATCTTACCCTCTAGCATAGTAGAGTAGACACTTGTTAATTAAAGCTAAAATAGACATAATACTTGCCGAATATTAATTTGATGATAACAAACCTACAAACCATGAATATGCACACTAAACCAACACTTCTGTGGAACGCTCCCATTGCAATAGAGAAAATCTGGAAATGGAATTAATCATCAATTTAATGTGAATGAAAATTAATCATAGAGAATGTAAAAGAAATAAAAGGTCTTCTTGTCTCTAAAGTGGCCAACATTGTTATAGGATTTTGATAGACAAAATACCAGAGAGACTTCTCCCATATAGCTGCACAGTTTCACCTTTATGTAGGACGCTCCCATTGCAGTAGAGAAAATCTGAAAATGAAAGAATTAAGCATCAACTTTATGTGAATGCAAATTAGGAAGGTAAAAGAAATAAAAGGTCTTCTTGTCGCTAATTGATAGACAAAATGTCAGAGAGACTTCTCCCATGTTGTTGCACAGGTTCACCTGTATCACCTTCTCCCATGAGAGTGATTTGAAGCTAACAAATAGTTCAGGGTGACCTCCCTATGCAATGTATTTGGTCTACTTTTAGTTTTGGTAGCTCATTATGATGGAAAACTGCTATGTATCATATTAATTGAATTAAAAATATAGTACTTCATAGAAAAATGAATAATCTGGTCAATTAATTCAAGTTCAACGTATAAAAAGCCTAATTATATATATTCCGAAAGCATTACTTGTCATTTGAAATTACATGGCAAGATTTAATTGGCACACATATTCCACATGTATTCCACTTGGACAAAAGTATTGCAAATGGAAAAAAAAAAAAAGAATTGTTCTCAAATTACATGTGGCAGATGAAGAAGGCTCTTCCTTTGCTTATATATATATATATATATATATACACACACACACACACACACACACGATTTACATCATTATAAAATAAATTTAATATTCACATCATAAGATCGAGCAACCTAGAGAGAATTTCCTAACATGAAATTAAGCCGTATAAAAATTGAGGAAATTTGGACGAACTAATCAGTGAGGAAAATTTCTCAAAAAAACATATGATGTCATTTACATACATGTAGATGCACAAATGCATGCAAGATATGTCTTAAGAATATCAGTTCTTACATTTTTATTGGCATTAATATTTAATTTAAATATGAGGCCATTATTTATTTTTATAGTTTCAAACTATATAATATACATCAACCAAACATTCACTAAAGAATAATCATTTTTAAATAATAATAAAAATTACTACTAAAGTTCCTGTAACTATAATTTTCTTACATTAATTATGCTATTATCATATACATTTTTTACTAATATTTAAAATATATTAATATTCAAGTCATAAAAACACTTAATATTATTACATAGAATGACAACATCTTTTTTATATTTCAATAGATGTGTTATATAAAAAAATCATAAATCTGATTTCTACTTTTAAATGATTCGTGAATTTATTATGCTATTATCATATATATTTTACACTAATATGTAAAATATATTTATATTCATGTCATAAAATCAAACATGAATATTCAATGCTAATTTACCATTTTACTATTAGAATGAGTATTGATTGCACATGAGTTCCAAACTAAAATAGTAACCGTCAAATCATAATGAAAAGTTTTTTTTTTTTTTTTTTTTTGAGGAAATCATAATGACAAATTGATAAGTAATTACATGTCGATTTTTCATTGGTTGATTATGAGGAAAAATGGACACGTAGGATTACACATGTCATATTAATAATGCTTAAATAATGACAAATGGCGAAACATGGTTTCATCTCGGGACTTTTCCGCTTTTATATTATATATATACTAGCGGATTGCCCGTGCCCGAGGGCACTATCCCGAAAAACATGTTTCACCTATTGCAATGTCATAAATAAAATGACAACTTTTATCCACATATACGGGCAGAAAACGAAGACAACATACATATTTGTATTTAATAATTAAGATCAAAGAAAGCCCCTTTTTTGTAACTAGGATAAAAGGAGTGGGTAGTTAAATGGTAGTTAAGTAGTCGGTAGTTAAGTGGGTGGTAGGTGAGATCTAAGGGTTGGGGTTGATTCAATCTAACGGTTGAAATAAAGTCAACCGTTCTATATTATAGAGTAGATAGAGTAGATAAGGTAGAAGTGTGTGTGTGTGCTGTGATCCGTCTACACCCACCACATGCAATTTGATGCATAATTATATTTGTGGCATAAGTTATAAACGCATTTGCTGTCTATCTTTGTCGATGTTGTTTGATATGATGAAATTGTTGTGATTTCAAATCTTTTAGTAATTAGTGTAATAAATTTTTCTGTCGGCGAAATTCATTCTATTGATGGGATAGACATTCTGGGTTTTTGTTCGTTGTATCTCAGTTTCGAACTTTGAGTGATGATGAAATATCAAACCAAAATACTAACATGTTCCTTATGGAACTTAGCAACACTCCCCCTTTTTCCCATTTCTCAAAAGAAAAGAAAAAAAAAAGTTCGATAAAATAAACTATTTGAGCAAAGGCGCCATATTTGGTAGAGATTCAAAAAGGGTTTCAAACAGTTGTATCTGCTTCTGATGAGCTTTCCAGAGTATGTTGTCATCTTGAGAGTAGGAGACATGTCTCGAACCAGGATTTTTCTTCAAACCAGAATTCTAATTTCCAACTTTTACAACTGTTGAGGAGGTGCCTTGAATGTGTTGAATTTGTCAAATGCGGTGGAATAATGAGGTAGCAATTGTTAGGAATTGTTTCCATATCAAAGATTGAAATTTATGGGCAGCAAGTTTGTTTCCAATTTGGTTTTGGAAACCTTTGGCCTGTGGGTTTCCTCTAGGGTACTATATAAAGAAGCTAGTAGTCTCTCTACTAGGTATGCAAAACATTGTAATTGTTCCTCTTAAGTGAATAAAGAGTGTTTTTCCACCGTGGAGGTAGTTAGCAAATATTTTGCTAGCGAACCACGTAAAATATTCGTGTTCTTCTTTTATTCGTTCTTCGTTCGTGAGGTGGTTTGTCATAACAAACTGGTATCAGAGTCAAGGTTGACGGTGTTTCAAGATCAAGATCAAGGCGGAGCAAAGCTAGGGTTTCACAACTTGGTGAAATCAAAGCTAGGGTTTTGCGATCTAGGTGGAGCACGCGACTAGAGTTCAAGATCCACCAAGAACGATGTCCGGATCAATGTTGAAGATCGACAGGTTCACAGGAGGGAATAGCTTCAGTCTGTGGAAGATAAAGATGGAGGCTTTGCTCAAATCGCAAGGCTTGTGGGCACCTTTGACCGCGGACAAGGGAGGCATGAATGTTGCATCAGCGGAGTTCAAGGCAATGGAGGAGAAGGCACACGCAACGATTATGCTGTGCTTATCGGATGACGTGATCATCGAGATCGCAGATCAGAAGGAAGCAGCGAAGCTCTGGATCAAGTTGGAGAGTCTCTACATGACGAAGAGTCTCACTAGCAAGTTGATGCTAAAGCAAAGGCTCTTCACCCTGCGGATGCTCGAAGGTACGGCTCTCAAGGACCATCTTGATCAATTGAACACAATTCTCTTAGATTTGCGTAATATTGGCGAGAAGGTGGAGGATGAGGATGCTGCACTTTTGTTATTGATCTCGTTACCTCCATCATATGAGAACTTCGTGCAGTCGTTCATTGTGAACAAGGACGAATTATCCCTAGAGGAGGTGAGATCGGCACTCCATGCTAGGGAACTGCGCCATAAGGGTGCAGGCACAAGTATAGAGGACCATGCTTCCTGACTGATGGCAACGGGGGGAAGAAAGATGGGTAAGAAGAACAAGAAGAAGTAGTTCTCATGTTCTAAGTTACCCAAGGATGTCTGTGCATTTTGCAAGGAAAAGGGGCACTGGAAGAGAGATTGCCCGAAACGAGGTCAACAGGGGCAGAATGGATCCGCAGCCGTAGTTGAACAAGGTAACTCGTCTGAGGATAATTACGTTATAATGGCAGATGTTGTCACGCACTCTCAGGATGCGTGGGTCTTTGATTTCGGAGCTTCCTATCATATTTGCTTTAACAGGGAGCTATTCTCGACGTACAACCAAACGGATGGAGGGTCTGTCTACATGGCAAACGGAGCCGTCTGTAAGGTGATTGCGAGCGGCTCAGTTAGATTGAAGACGAATGAAGGGAAGTTATGTACTTCAGAGCAAGTCAGGCATGTACCACATATTAAGAAGAATCTGATCTCCTTGAGTCTACTCGACAGCAAGGGATAAAGTTTCAAAGGTGAAGGTGGAGATCTACAAGTCTGCAAGGGTTCTAAGGTGATACTCAAGGGATTCAAGAGCGGGACTTTGTACATGTTTCAAGGTTCGACAATCACAGGTTCTGCTGGAGTTGTCTCAGCCGAGATTAAGGAAGCTGATCTAACCAAGCTATGGCATATGAGGCTCGGTCATATGAGTGCACGTGGAATGCAGGAACTTCACAAGAAGGGGTATCTCACCGGGCATGCGCCCAAGAGCCTAGGGTTTTGTGAGCACTGCGTGTATGGGAAGCTACAGCGTAGCGAGTTCCCTAAGGAGGTTCATAGAACGAAAGGTACTCTTGATTATATCCATTCGGATTGCTGGGGTCCATCTCGAGTCGAGGCGATTGGAGGGTACAGGTATTTCCTAAGCACCATAGACGACTACTCCAGGATGACTTGGATATTCGTGATGAAGCACAAGAGTGTAGCCTTCGCAAGATTCAAGGAGTGGAAGACACTAGTAGAGAATCAGGTGGGAAAGAAGGTGAAGAGGCTGCGCACGGACAACGGCTTAGAGTTCTGTTCATCAGAGTTTGATGGATTCTGCAAGGATCAGGGAATAGCACGCCATCGCACCGTTCGGCACACACCGTAGCAGAACGGTGTAGCCGAGAGAATGAATCAGACACTTTTAGCGAAAGCAAGGTGCATGCTTTCGAATGCAGGTCTTTCTAGAGGTTTCTGGGGAGAGGCAGTTTGCATGGCATGCTATCTCATAAATCGGAGCCCGCACACAGGTATAGGATGCAAGATTCCTATGGAAGTCTGGACCGGTAATGCAGTGGATTACTCGGATTTGAGAGTTTTTGGTTGTGTTGCCTATTATCACGTTGATGATGGCAAACTAGAACCAAGAGCTAAGAAGGGAGTATTCATGGGTTTCGGAACAGGTGTGAAGGGATACAAGATATGGGCAGACAACAAGATTATACTTAGCAGAAGTGTAGTCTTTGATGAGTCTCATATGTTGAAAAACTCCGTGGAGGTGGAGCTTGGGGATGCAAAGAAGAAGGTGGAGGGAGAGTCGGATCCTATTGATCCTAAGGATTCCGAAATCCTTACACCGTCGCCGGAAGCCGAAGAGGAAGAAGCAGAAGAGTCTGATAGTGAGGATGCGTCTACACCAGAGGAACCGGTTCATCAAAGTATTGCTGAAGGGAGACCAAGGAGAGTCATAAAGCCTCCAGCTAGATACAGAGATGACGGTATGGTGGGATATGCATTACAGGTAGCAGAAGAGGTAGAGGACGAACCATCCTCCTACAAGGCCGCTATATCTAGTTCTGAGTCAGCACAGTGGATTGCCGCGATGGGAGAAGAGATGGAGTCTCTTATCAAAAACTCGACTTGGGAGCTTGTTAAATTGCCAGCGGGAAGGAAGATAGTCAGCTGCAAGTGGGTATTCAGAAGAAAGGAAGGAACTACATCTGGAGAGGGCGTCAAGTATAAGGCAAGGCTAGTTGCAAGAGGGTTCAGTCAGAAAGAGGGAGTTGACTACAACGAGATCTTCTCACCGGTGGTCAGACATACTTCTATCCGGGTGTTACTAGCTTTAGTGGCACACCACGACCTAGAGCTTGAGCAATTGGATGTCAAGACAGCTTTTCTGCACGGAGAGTTGGAGGATACATGAGCCAACCGGAGGGGTTCCAAGTTCCCGGAAGAGAGAACCACGTGTGCAAGCTGAAGAGATCTCTCTACGGACTTAATCAGTCGCCGAGGCAATGGTACAAGAGGTTTGACAGCTTCATGTTGAAGATTGGTTACCACAAGTGCGAGTATGATTGTTGCGTGTATCACAAAGAGTTGCATAGTGAATCACGTATTTACCTAGTTCTATATGTGGATGATATTTTGATTGCAACTCAAAATATCAAGGACATTAGAGAACTGAAGAGGTCCCTTAGTGCGGAATTCGAGATGAAGGATCTGGGAGCTGCTCGGAAGATATTGGGAGTTGAGATCTATAGAGATAGGAAGAAGAAGAAGCTTTTCTTATCACAGCAGGGATACATCAAGAAGATCTTGGCAAGATTCGGGATGTTATCAGCTAAAGCTATAGATACTCCTATGGCAACTAACAGCAAGCTATGAATGTACACCGTTCAGACTGAGGAGGAGAAGGAGTACATGTCCAAGATTCCATATGCTAGCGCAATTGAAAGTCTCATGTATGCTATGGTATGTACTCGACCGGACATAACATTCGCTGTTAGTGTGGTTAGTCGTTTCATTGCTCATCCGGGTAGGGACCATTGGCAGGCGGTGAAGCGGATATTCAGGTACCTTAATGGTATGTTAGACATTGGCCTATGCTATGGGTCACGTGAAAACATCTTGGTAGCTGGTTTCTCGGATGCGGACTATGCAGGGGATATTGACAGTAGAAGATCAATGACAGGCTACGTATTTGCTCTGGAAGCATCTGTTGTGAGTTGGAAGGCGACGCTACAGCCGACGGTGACTTTGTCCACCACGGAGGCGGAGTATATGGCTTTAACGGAAGCAGCAAAGGAGGCAATTTGGCTTAATGGAATGGTCAATGATCTAGGGCTACTTCAAGATCAGGCGATAGTCTACTGTGATAGCTTGAGTGTGATTTGCTTGACTAAGGACCAGGTTCATCATGAAAGGACCAAGCATATTGACGTCAGGTATCATTTTCTGAGAAACGAGAGCAGGATCAAGGTGAAGAAGGTGGGGACAGCTGACAAACCGGCGGATATGTTCACCAAGCCGGTTCCGGAGAGCAAGTTCCAGCATTGTCTGGAATTGCTCAACATCTTGAGCCAGTGAGGCCCTTAGGGGTCATGTCGGACCCGGTGGGGGTCCAGTGAGTCTCTGTGACAAGAGACAATTGGGAGCGGAGAAGACGTAGCTTTGTTTACGAGAAGAGGAGCAGCTGCTGTTGACAAGAGAATTCAAGTCAATGTGGAGATTTGTTGAGGAGGTGCCTTGAATGTGTTGAATTAGTCAAAGGCGGTGGAATAATGAGGTAGCAATTGTTAGGAATTGTTTCCATATCAAAGATGGAAACTTATGGGCAACAAGTTTGTTTCCAATTTGGTTTTGGAAACCTTTGGCCTGTGGGTTTCCTCTAGGGTACTATATAAAGAAGCTAGTAGTCTCTCTACTAGGTATGCAAAAACATTGTAATTGTTCCTCTTAAGTGAATAAAGAGTGTTTTTCCGCCGTGGAGGTAGTTAGCAAATATTTTGCTAGCGAACCACGTAAAATATTCGTGTTCTTCTTTTATTCGTTCTTCGTTCGTGAGGTGGTTTGTCATAACAACAACTTCAAAGAATAAAAACAGCAGAAATAATGCAAGACAAATAAACTTGTTGTTATGCATCAACCGCCATCCAGATGTGAAATAGTCACAATTAATCAAATCCTGTCATTTCTGAATTCTATATTTGGAAATGTTAAGATGTGATAGACCTGACTGTTCCTAATATCCCATTCTTCCGCCCTCTGGCCCCAGTAATAAACATCAACTTCTGGCCGTGGAGGTAGCTATCAATTTCGTTAGTGAACAACGTTAAATTCTTGTGTCTCGATCTTTTTCTTTTTGTTTTATTGTTTTTGTTTCCGATACTCGCGTTATGACATTATCATTTCATGGCCATATTCCAACCAAATATATTTAAAAGAAACACGATTTTATTACCATAACAGAAATAGCAAGTGTCCAAGTACAAGGATATCCAAAAGAAAAAAAGAGTACAAGTAAAACTGAAAAAAAGGAAAAGATAGCACCATTTTTGCAGGTGAAACCGGTTGTGTTTAAACTTCACCTAGAGGCTGGATGGTGTATCATCTCGGTGAACCGCCTATCGTCCCTGAAGTTGTAGACAGTAAATCCAGTGCAGAGGCCGTCATCCCTTTCGTAGAAAGACTGAAAGGATTGATTGCCTGAGTGAATGAAAATGGAACATCGATTGTAGCTAATGTGCCTAGAAGGCTCACTGTCACTCGAGTCCTTGGAGGCACATTGATTGCCAGAGTCATCTTAATCTCAATTTCTTTTGAATAAACTGTTTCGCCCCATTTCAAGGCTTCTGTAATAGTATCTAGCACTCGAATTACTCCATCGTCGGTGATCATCGGGATTCGTGCCTTCATTGTGGTGGGAACACTCTTAGACTCGAAGACATCACCTTTCCATATGTGTCTATTAGTTACTGTACCCTTTAGCTTAATTGTAACAGTCTTGGGTACTGAACTGTCATTGACGGCCACCTTGCTGTCCATTGATAGAGTGTATTCATTGTAGATCCTGGCATGCATAAGGCGGTACCTTACATTGAAGATGTCCCTTGACAAAACGGCCTCCTCCATTCTTAATATGGATTCGGGATTAATGGAGCTTTCGTCTGCATTGAGACACTTCTCCTTGCCCTCCTTGCTGAGGCGAACGCAGAATTTGATAAACGCAAAAAATCAAGATCAAGAACACAATAATTAACACGGTTCATTATCTTAAATACTAGCTACCTCCACGAACCTGAAAAACTGGATTTTATTGAGAAAGAAACCCAATTTTATTGAGAGAGAAACCCGGTAACAGCTTAAGCACTCGTACACAAGATTAGTCACGACCTAGACCTTAAATAGACCTAGGAATACTAAACTTTCTGCCCAAGTACACCCCGAACATTCCATATGAAACAAGGAAACAACCCAAAAGAAGCATCCCGAAACCATTTCGCACGAACAGAATTCAAATCCGTGTGAATTGCTCAATTCGTGCGAATATGGAAACCAATTTGTGTGAATACATGGTGCACAACCTTGATGTTGTGAATTCAAACAATTCGTGCGAACATGGACAACAATTCGTGCGAATTGATTTCCCCTTCCATAGCCTGCAACTTTGCTTCTCTTGTCTCGTTGCTTTGCCAATCCAATGGCTAGCTAGGGTTTTGGATCATCCCAACAAATCTCCACCTTGATCCAAACACCCTAACAACCATCTGATGCTTCTCTCACCAACCCAAAAGCATGCGTCTCCCAACGAACACGCCTCCCCAAAACTATATGTTTCGCAGGTGTATGCGAAACTCCGACTTCCATGTCTCATCAACGAATGCGTGAGATGTGAATGCACTTTTGAGAACCAAAACAAGTCCTCCACCTAGAACCAAATTCGGATACATTCACTTATACATGACCGAATGTATTTTAGATGCGCTCCAACCAAGCGCCAGATATGAACTCTAGAACCTGATGCCCGTTGACGAGTGCGATACCAGATTGTCATGCCAGATGCGCCTGAATCCCTCGGCTGCGCTAGAAACCCAATGCTTGCCAAAAAACCATAATCGCATCATATGTGAGCCAGAAACATGTCATGGTACACATCCACAAATAGATGCACCTCCAGAGACTTCACATCGTTGCTCCAACTCCAAGGAGTTCCTGCAACGCGGAGTTAGAACCAGATTCACATGCCAGATGCTCCACGCCAGGAGCCATATTGCGCTAGAACACCAATCGCCAGAAAGCCAAATGCGCGTGAGCCGCGAGATTCTCATCGGAATGTGCCTCGAATGATCAAAGGCTGGACCCCCCCCCCCCCCCACAAGGACTTTAGAGACCAGCGAACAGAACCTGTTTTCTCACTGAATTAATAATTCTTGATTGCCAAACCAAAAATTGTTCTTCTCGAAACCTTGTCTCCATTATACCTGATTTGTGTGCACCACCAAGATCGCAAAACCCTAATTCTGCTTGATCAACCTGAATCGTGAAACCTAGCTGAATAGCTTCACCTTGATCTTGAAACACCAACAAAATGGTGCTAATATAAGTTTTTAAATAACAGAGAGATCGATCAAGAACTAATAAACAGATAAAGTAAAGATCTAGAACACAAGAATTAGCGTGGTTTATATACTAGCTACCCCCACGAACCAGAAAAGATTAATTTTATTGAGAGAGAAACCTGATTATAGCGCACAAACTCATACAGAACATTAGTCACAACCCGAGATCCTTAAATAGACCTAGGAATACTAAACTTGCTGCCCAAGTAAACCCCTAACATTCCATATGCAACAAGTAAACAACCCCAAAGAAGCAACCCCGAACCCATTCGCACGAACAGAAATCTTTCGTGCAAATTGCTCAATTCGTACGAACATGGAAATCAATTTGTGCGAATACACGGTGCACATCCTTGAATGATGTCTGGGAACCCTAACAATTCATGCAAACATGGAAATTAATTCGTGTGAATTGTTGTCCCCTTCCATAACCTGCAACTTTTCTTCTCTTGTCTCGTTGCTTTGCCAATCCAATTTCTAGCTTGGGTTTTGGATCATCCTGCAAGTTCAGCCTGTTTCAAAGTCTTGAAACAGTTTTTCTGTTTCAAGGCCTTGAAACTGCTTTCAACGGTTTGAAACAAGCACTGTAGAATACAGCATGAACTTAGGGGCAGCTTTTAATTTCATTCCAACTCCTGATATCCTATGATTGATTATATGTTACTTGATGATGAAAGAAAAATCATTCTCTAATCTAAAATGTGATTAATCTGTCTGTTTGACTAAGTGCAAGGATATACAATTTCCTATTTTGCAGGAATTAGTTCCTAAATTGAAATGTTATAGAAAAGGAAACTGAGCTGTTGGATTTGATTATGTGTTGGTTCAAATCTGATATGGACCTTCCTAACTTACTCATGATCAAAGTCAAGACAGTATCCTTGAAGATACTGAAAAACTAGCCGTTGGAGGAAGCTGTAAGAAGACTTAAGATTTGAAGCTATTTTTCAAGAAAGTCTGTTGAGAATATTTTGAAGTTTTTCAAATCAAACAGGCTGCTTAAAAGATAAAATTACTGAAGAGTTTCGAGAGACACAATACAGAGCTATACACAAAGACATTCATACATTACAGAGGATTGATAAGCAACCAAGAAGCAGATCTACATTACTCAATATAATCATCTGAAGAACACTGAATTCTCACGGAAGACTTAGTTCTTAGTGTTCTTCTCTTCTGATCATCATGTGTATACCATTAAGATAATGCTTCTAGTTCTTACTCTTGTGGACTGTTCAAAGTGAAAAATAGAGAATTCTTAGTTAAACAGTTAGCTAGAGCAGGTACCAGATAGGTTAGTGAGAACCACAAGCTGTAACAGAGTAAGGTATCTCTCTCTGCTTGAGATCTAGGGCTTAACTTTTGATAAATAAGAATTGAGTTGAAAATCCTGCTAGGATTAAGTCCTTGAGGTAGAGACGTAGGTCCAAGTGGACTGATTTTATAAATCATTGTGTCTCTTGCATTTACTTACTGCTTTTTACTTACCTCACACTCTGCTCAAAACAGGTTTCAGTTCAAGGGCTTGAATCTCATTTCAAGGCCTTGAAAACTATCAGCGTTCTCTTTCCTTTTTGTTTTGAAGGCCTTGAAATACTTGCTGCATTTAACAAACATCTTTGAAACCATTCTTTTAGCACTACTTGCAAAAGTTTCCATACTCTATTCAACCCCCCCCCCCTTCTAAAGTATTGATCTTTTTTCCATTCCTACATTAATGTCCTTCAATTGGTATCAGAGCTTGTATCACTGCATGGATCTAACGATCTTGTGATTATGAGTACTGTAGGAGATGGTGGTTTCTCACAGAGAAGAGCTACTAATAGACCTCCCTTGTTCTGTGGTGACAATTTTGTGCACTAGAAAGCCCTGATGAAAATGTTCATCACTGATCAAGATATGGAACTGTGGACTATCATTCAGAAGGGTCCTCATATATTCTACACTGAAAAAGATGGGATCAGGACTCCCACAACTGAGGACTCACTTTCTGCCTCTGAACTAGAGCAATTTTCTAAAAATTACAGAGCTATGAATCTCTTATATTGTTCTTTGAGTGCAGATAAATTTAATAGGATTTCAGGATCACTACTAGAAAAATAGTATGATAAGACAGTTCCAAACCGCCCTTAAAAGACCCGAAACCGTCGTAGTTATGGCTTACGGCGGTTCCTGCGGCGGATTACTTTTAGCCGCGAAGAAAGGTGACATTAATTAGAAAAAGGCGGATTTTTGCACCGTACAGCAAATTTACGTTGGTTATAGGAAACTGGCGTGCTTTTTAAGACAGGATTTCACGTTTTAGGCGCTTCAAGATAACCGTCGTTCAAGAAAATAATTATTAAAAAAATGTAAATCTGCAGGTTTATTTTTTATACGATTTTATTAATTTTATTTTTAATTGTGATTTCATCTTTTCAACCCAGTTACTGGTTTCGTTTTTTTCTTCCTTGTTTTGCTATAGGCGAACCCAGTTACTAGATCTGCCATATGTGAACCCAGTCTCGATTCACCACTCAATCGATAGAGAGAGAGGAAGAGAACATAAGATCGACCATAGAAAAAGAAAGATCGAACAGAGAAGAAAGTATCGACCGCAGAAGAAAGTATCGACCGGATCTCGAGATCAGATCGTACAAAGAAAGAGAGAGAGAGAGAGAGAGAGAAGAGAGAGAGAGAGAGAGAGAGATCGATTTATACCAATGTTGGGTCACTGGAGAAGCGAGGGGGCAGCGGTGGAGGGGCTTCTGACGCTGCTGATCTTCCTTTGTCCGATCGAATTCAAGAAGAGATAAGGGAGGAGAAACCTACCAGAGATATGAGGGAGGAGAAACCTACCGGAGACAGAGGTAAAGTAGGTGGGTGGTGGTTCTCCATTCTTGGGTCAAAGATGGATTCAAGTCGATGAAGAAACGCAGAGACAGAGGGAGGGAGAGAGAATGGGAATACCTGGAGGACGCGGATGAAGAATGAGTGGAAGAGACAGATTTGGGAGTTATAAAGATAGGGTTAACAATGGACGGATGAGATTTAATCTAGTAGGATTCTAATCTATAACCCATATTAAAGCTAGTTAATTTATATAACATATATTATTTAAATGAATAAATGAATAAAAAAATAGTTGAAGGCGGTTTTTCCTTAACACCCTGTAATTGCACGGTGCATCCATTTACTTCGCCGTTTAGTTAACGTCGTAAATTAAATAGCGGCCGGAAATATAGGACGTTGATAGCTTGAAAATGTATTAGTCTGGGACATCTTTTTACCATTGGTTTTAACCCTGTGAGAGTTGAGTTTGGACATTTTCAGCTTATTTTCCACCTGATACGAGGCAGAGATTTATAGATCATGATTGCAAAATTTGAGTAATTTTATGCATACTTTTGGTTTGTTGGATATGATCGCGGGTGCGTGTTATGATGTGCAGGTAAAAGGTGCCGAAAAATGCATGAGATTAACTTGGATGGGAGGCAGCGTGTCAGGAAAGCTGAGCAGAAAAAAAGAGAAAAAAAAGGCTAAGTGGTGCGTTCAAACGCAGGGCACCTGCGTTCAGACGCACAAGATGGGAGCAGCAGGAAAATGGCGGAAAGTTGGCTAAGTCCTGCGTTCAGACGCAGGCAGTCTGCGTTCAAACGCAGGGTTCAGAGGCCGAAGTGCTGAAAAGTCAAGGGGTGCGTTCAAACGCACTTCCTGCGTTCAAACGCAGGACTCAACGCTCAGAAGAAGGAGAGGCTAAGGCGTGCGTTCAGACGCAGGCGACCTGCGTTCAAACGCACGTGTCCAGAAGTCAGAAGCCATAAGAAGAAAAATGGTTAAGGCCTGCGTTCAAACGCAGGAGGTGTGCGTTCAGACGCACTGCGTTTGAACGCAGGAGAGTTGCGTTCGAACGCACAGAAGGTTTCCAGAAGCTTCCGGGACGGGTCTTTTCGAGGGTAAAACAGGAATTTCGTGCATCAGTTTTGGAGACTGTGGCAGTATAAAAGGAGGTGTCCCAGCACTGAATTAGGGTTACGCATACACACTCACACATCTATCATCATCATCACAGCAGGCAGGGTTGGAGCAGAGCAGGGTTGGAGCAGTTTTCCAGTATTTCAGCAAATAACTAGTTTGATCTTTTCTCTCTTTTATGAAACATTGTTTTTCAATAATGCAAGCTAGCTAGACCTTTTGCCTAGGTTCTTGGTGAACCTAGGGTTTATGAATTCAGCAAACTTGGTTGTTTGATTTTCAGATGCATGGCTAGCTAAGCCTTAATACAGGATGGATTGTTTATTATTCTGTCTTTGATTTTATTTACATACGTGAATGGCTTGATCACCCAGGAGTGTTACAGACATGATCTGGTGCACGAGAGTGACCAGTGAAAAGTTAGGAAGAAAAGACAGGATTTAGTTCTCTGCCTTGATGGACCGAGAGGTGAAGAGAATCAGGGGACTAGCTCATAAGCATTAGACCAACTCTTAGACGTTTAGGGGGAGACCGAGAGGAGAACCTGTAACCCTAGCAGACTTAGAACGAACCTGCAGATTTAGGTGGACCAAGAGGACCCGAAAATCTGCAGGAGAGTGATAGGTGCATGAGACCGAGAGGAGATTGTACTATTGGTATGCTGGCATAAACAAAACCACCGTGTGTTTCTGAAATCGAATATACTATGAAAGCTGGAGAGCAACCCTAGGGGATCCTGGAACCTAGATTCTTAGAATTATCGACTTTTACAACTACAACAATTTCTGCAAAATATTCAACAGAAAATAAAATAAGCTTTTATATATATTATTTTATTTACTGCAATTTAGTAGAGTCAAATCCCAAACCTTCCTCCTTTTTACAAACTTTGTGTCTAATTCTAATTCTAATTAGCAACAACTTAAACTGTTCTCGAGGGTTCGACAACCAGAGTCACAATTACATACTCTATATTACTTGATCGTACACTTGCGAAAAAGCAGATAGGTTTACGCTGTCAAGTTTTTGGCGCCGTTGCCGGGGAACGGTACAGACATTAGAATAAGTCTCATTGAATTCTGATTTTTAGGCTATTCTAGTTTATGCCCAGATTGCCCAGCAAACTGGTATCACCACTCGAAGATCCCGAAAAACTTTTCAGAGAGCAAAGTCGCAGACACCGAGCCGCGATGTCTGAGCACGGAGAAGACACCACAACCGAAACAGGAACACCGACAGGACAGCAGCAACGTACTCCAGCACAGATGGCTCTTTACATTGAAGAGCTGATAGCAGCAGGTTTTGCTGCCAGGAACAATCAGAGGACTTATAACAGGTCTGGAAGGGCGTTAGTCGAAAACTTTGAAGTCCCAACTGGAGGACATCAACCAGCTATTGTAGTGCCACCCATTACAGCAGAGCACTTCGACCTGAAATCATCCACCATTCAGACCGCCCAAACTCATTGTCCTTTTAATGGGAAGGCAGATGAAGATCCAAACGACTTCCTTGGAAAATTTGAAGATTACTGCAACAAGATTAAGTATAGAGGAGTCGAAGCGGACACGCTAAAGCTGATTTTATTCCCATACTGCTTGTTCGGAACAACAAAAGATTGGCTGGAGGCAAGACCACCGAGGTCTATCACTACCTGGGAGGGGTGTGTTGCTGATTTCTTGGCAAAATTCTACCCTGCATCCCGCGTTATCAAGCTGCAGAGTGAGATTTTATCTTTCAAACAGCAGATGGGGGAGACAGTGGTAGACGCATGGGACAGGTTGATGAGACTCGTTAAAAAATGCCCCAATCACGGCTTCGGGGACGCGAAAATTCTGCAGGTATTCTACCATGCTCTTGACAGGGAGAATGCAGACAGGATTGATAGGGAAGCTGGGGGTAACTTTTTATACCATGTGGATAAGGATGGAGCATACGAACTGATGAAACAATTAGCCAAACAGGATACTCGCCTGTTTGATGACCGCAGGCTCACAGCAGTAGCAGAACCAGTGGTTGATGACAGGATTGACAATCTCACGAAAGTGGTACAGGACTTAGTCAAAAAGGTGTATACAGAGAAGAAGCCGGTGGCATCAGTAGAAGAACCTGACTTCGACGCAGCAATTCTGGAACTCCAGACCGAAGATGCCAACTATGTTCAGCAGCAGTGGGATCCTAGTCGCTACAGACCAGGCACACGTGATCATCCAGGGTTTCGCTACGGAAATCCCAATGCAGCAGTATATGCACCAGGATTCCAGCACAGGCCACAGGCACAACAGACAGCTCCAGCTCAGCCTGCACAAGCAGCACCACAGCTAAATTTCTCACAGCAACATTTTGAGTCCTATATGGAGAAATTCAATAAGCAGTGGGAAACTAGATTCGCGCAGATGGACTCATTAACTGCTGATGTAAGCCAGATGAAGATTGCTATCCGCAACTTGGAAGTACAGAATGGACAGCTTGCACAGAACCAGGCAGAACGAGCCCCAGGGAATTTACCATCAAACACAGTGAACAATCCACGCGCTCAAATCAATGCTATCACAACTTGGAGTGGAATTGCACTGCAGGATCCACCGTATCCCAGTCATGCACGCGCAGAAAAGTCAAAGATTATTGAACAGGAAGTGATAGACCGGGAAGACAGTTCAACCGCTAACCCTCAGAAAAGGGGTTCGGTCGAGCAGGAAGCAGAGCAGACGAATGAGGGTAATCCAGAAACAGTGCCAATTTCTAAGGAGGTTCCTTACCCTCTGAAGACACGTAAGAGAGATGACAGCAAAGACTACGCCAGATTTCTGGAGGTATTCAAGCAATTACAGATAAACATACCCTTTGCCGAAGCACTTGCCAAAATGCCTACTTATGCGAAATTTCTCAAAGACATCTTGTATGGTAGAAGGCGAATGAGTGACTTCGAAACAGTGAATCTGACGGCAGAAGCGAGCAGTTGTGTAAAAAATGGTCTACCACTGAAAAAGAAAGACCCTGGCAGCTTTGTTATTCCAGCAACCCTTGGCAGTGCATACACAGGAAAAGCCTTATGCGACTTGGGTGCCAGCATCAACCTGATGCCACTGACCATCTTCAAAAGCCTAGGAGTCGGAGAACCACGTCCAACAAGAATTATGCTTCAAATGGCTGACAGATCTGTGAAACCTGCCTACGGAGTAATTGAAGATATCCTGGTGAAAGTGGGAGAGCTTATTTTTCCAGCAGATTTTGTGATACTGGATATGGAGGCCGGAGAGGTCCCGCTAATCCTGGGCAGACCTTTCCTGGCGACTGGTGAAGCCATTATTAACTGCAAAAGTGGGGAGCTGTCCATGCAAATCAATGAAGAAAAATTGAAATTTAATGTTTTCAATCTCTCCAGCTTCCCGACCATTATGGGCATGAAAACTGTTTTGCAGTAGAGGTAATTGATGATCTGGAGAGCGATGAGATAGAAGATTTATGGGAGGAATTTGAAGACATCTATCCAGAGGAAACGGAGGAGCAACAGGATGAGCAGATCATGGGGACAGAAAGCTGGGTCAAGCTATACAGGGATGAAGGAGACGAGCAGAAAATGACACTGGTCCCGTCACTCCAGGAACCACCAGTCCTGGAATTAAAACAGTTGCCAGACCACCTCAGGTACGCTTTTATTGGTGAAAATGATACCCTGCCGGTAATTGTTTCTTCTCTTTTATCTCAGGAACAGGAACAAAAGCTACTGGAGGTACTCCGAGAGCATAAAGAAGCCATCGGATGGACAATTGTAGACCTGAAGGGAATCAGTCCTGATTATTGCATGCACAAAATAAGAATTGAAGACGGAAAGAAGCCAGTTATCCAGCCTCAACGGAGACTAAACCCAATTATGAAAGATGTGGTACGTAAGGAGGTCATGAAGTGGCTAGAAGCAGGAATTATATATCCCATATCAGACAGCACCTGGGTGAGTCCTGTCCAGTGTGTACCGAAAAAAGGGGGTATTACAGTAGTACAGAATGCTGATCAGGAACAGATCGCCCAGCGCACTGTCACTGGCTGGCGAATCTGTATGGACTATCGGAAGCTGAACGATGCCACACTGAAAGACCACTTTCCGCTGCCATTCATGGACCAGATGTTGGACAGACTAGCGCACCATGCTTATTACTGCTTTCTTGACGGGTACTCTGGCTACAACCAGATCTATATAAATCCAGAAGACCAAGAAAAGACGACGTTCACTTGCCCATACGGAACGTTCGCCTTTAGACGAATGCCATTTGGATTGTGCAATGCTCCAGCAACATTCCAGAGATGCATGTTGGCTATTTTCTCTGATATGATAGAGAAAAATTTGGAAGTTTTCATGGACGATTTTTCGTTATTCGGGGACAGCTTCGATGATTGCTTATACCATCTGGCCAGAGTCCTGATTCGCTACAGAAAAACAAACCTGGTACTCAACTGGGAAAAATACCACTTCATGGTTACTGAAGGAATAGTGCTGGGACATAGGATTTCCAGTAAAGGGCTGGAAGTAGACAGGGCAAAAATAGAGGTGATCAAGCAGCTGCCGTATCCAACCACAGTGAAGGCAATCAAGAGCTTTTTGGGCCACGCAGGATTTTACAGAAGGTTTATTTACAAAGCCACTATGTAATTTGTTGGGAAAAGATGTGCCCTTCGTATTTGATGAAGCCTGCAAAGAAGCTTTTGACGTGCTTAAAGAAAGGCTGACGACTGCACCCATTATCACAACACCAGACTGGACCCTCCCGTTCGAGCTGATGTGTGACGCCAGTGATTACGCAGTGGGCGCGGTATTGGGACAGCGGAAGGACAAGGTGTGCAGTGTCATCTACTATGCCAGCAGGGTCCTGAATGAGGCACAGATTAATTATGGGACTACAGAGAAGGAGCTGCTGGCAGTCGTTTTTGCCCTGGATAAATTCAGATCGTACCTGGTAGGCTCTAAAGTCATTATTTTCACAGATCACAGCGCACTGAAATACTTACTGGAGAAGAAGGATGCAAAGCCAAGGCTGCTGCGTTGGATTCTGCTGATGCAGGAATTTGACGTCGAAATCAGGGATAAAAAGGGAGTTGAAAATGTGGTAGCTGATCATCTATCTCGTCCAGAAAAGCCTACAGAAGAAGTGGTGCCCATTCAAGAAAATTTTCCGGATGAACATATTATGAAAATCAAGACCAATAGACGGCCCTGGTACTATGCCATAGCCAATTATTTGGTCAATGGAGCACTCCCTGAAGACATCACCCCTTGGCAGAAAAAGAAATTTATTTCAGACTGCAGGCAATATTTCTGGGACGATCCTTATCTGTTCAAGCAAGGGGCAGACAATATTCTCCGTCGATGCATTCCATGTCACGAAATTTTGGAGGTAATTCAGCACTGCCACTCAACACAATGTGGGGGGCACTTCAGCGGACCGAGAACAGCTCACAAGGTGCTGCAGTCAGGATTTTTCTGGCCAACAGTTTTCAAGGACTGCCATGATTATGCGCAGAGTTGCGATCGCTACCAACGGACAGGAAATATTTCCCAGCGGAATGAAATGCCCATGATACTTTGGTAGGAAGTCGAGCCTTTTGACGTTTGGGGTATTGATTTTATGGGTCCTTTTCCTTCGTCTCTGGGAAATCTCTACATCTTATTGGCAGTAGATTACGTGTCAAAATGGGTGGAAGCAATAGCCTGTCAGAAGAACGATGCGTCAGTCGTGGAAAGGTTCCTCAAACGTAACATCTTTACCAGATTTGGAACACCGAGGGCCATGGTCAGTGATGAAGGTTCTCATTTTATCAATAAAGTCTTTGCCAAGGTTCTAAAGCAGTACGGGGTGTCTATCCATAAGGTATCACTGCCTTATCACCCTCAGGCAAACGGGCAAGCAGAGGTGTCCAACAGAGAGATAAAGAGCATACTGGAAAAAACTGTGAATCCTGGACGCAAGGACTGGTCGTTAAAGCTGGATGAAGCGCTTTGGGCATACAGAACTGCTTATAAAACCCCACTGGGGATGTCCCCGTACCAGCTGGTGTTTGGAAAAGCATGTCATTTACCAGTAGAATTGGAGCACAAAGCATACTGGGCAATCAAGCAGCTGAATATGGATCACAGTTTATCAGGAAACAAACGGAAGATGGCACTCCTTGAACTGGAGGAATTCCGTAAAACTGCATATGAGAGTGCCAAAATTTATAAAGAGAAAACAAAGAAGTGGCATGACAACCGCATTCTACCAAAGAAGATAGAAATCGGGCAGAAGGTTCTCCTCTACAATTCAAGGATGAAATTATATCCAGGGAAGCTGCGCTCAAGATGGTCTGGACCATTTATTGTGAAGGACATTACATCATGGGGAGTGGTGGAGCTGGAGAACCCGAGGGATAATACAGTTTTCAAGGTGAATGGGAACAGAGTCAAGCCATACAGGGATCCTCAGGAGATCATGGAGGTAGAGGCACTCTACCTCGACCTTCCGTGATTACAGCAGAGGTAACAAAGTCGGGCTGTCGACTGTAAATCACAAGCGCTGGTTGGGAGGCAACCCAACATAGATTAGTTGTTTTTTTTTTTATAATTTTTACAATGTTCATAATTTGAGAGAAAAGTGAGAAAAGAGGGATTTAATGTTGAGCTCAGTGTTTCAGGAATCAGAGGCGTGCGTTTAAACGCAGGAGACATGCGTTCAAACGCACGTGTGCGTTCAAACGCAGACACCCTGCATTCAAACGCAGACCCACCAACCGACAGAAGAAGCACTGGAAACGGCTAACACTTATGCGTTCAAACGCAGAGAAGCTGCGCTCAAACGCAGATCACGCAGTGAAAATTTCCAGCCGCCAAGTGGTGCGTTTAAACGCAACGCATGTGCGTTCAAACGCAAGAAGACAGATATGAGGTGGAAAAATCTAAGGACGTGCGTTTCGACGCTGATCCTGCGTTCAAACGCAAGACCCAATCAGCAGAGAATTTCTAGAGACAAGGCGTGCGTTCAAACGCAGCTCATCAGAGACATTGCAGAGGACAAGCATTGCGTTCAAACGCAACTCATGTGCGTTCAAACGCAACTCAACAAACCCATAAAATTCATGAACCTTCAAGCATTGCGTTCAAACGCACACCGTGCGTTCAAACGCAGATCATAAGATCTTCAAAAATTTCCAGAAAAGTTTAAGATGTGCGTTCAAACGCAAGAGCTGCGTTCAAACGCACATTTGAGCGGGATCAAAAATTTAGGAAAAATTTGAAAAATTTTGAAATTTCGGGGCCATTCTGCAATTTCTGAAAATTTGCCTATATATACTGTACGGATGACAGTGACTCATTTTCACTCAAGTCATCCAGTTTTCAACTCTCTCTCTAGAAATTCTCTCTGCCCTAGCAGCCGCCAGAGCAGTCTGCCGCCAGCAACCTCCGACGACCACCGCAGGACCACCAGAAAGTCAGAAACAGTGTGGGGGTGGTCAAACTCATCCGATCCAAACACCGACAGATCCACTTCAGAGGGAAATTTCCAGATCTGTACCCGTAAGATTCACTCCGGGTAGCCAGGTTCTATCTTTTCATTCTCTTTGAATATATATTTTTTTTTTACTGTTTGAATCTTGAAATGGATGAGGATAGTCCTTACATGAGGCCTGATAGGGCGATTGCACCTTTGAACATCATAGACTGCAGATTGCTTAGGGTTGACCATTTCTGCGACCATAGGTTTGTTAACATGGAGGCTCACCGTTTCTTTCTGCAAGACAAAAAGATTCGGTATGACATACCTGCTGAGAGGACCTTTCCCCGTGATAGAGTAGCAATGGGGGATGAACTGTTCAACTATACTGGGCAGGATCATTTTGGGGATTTGTTTACTGGTTTTACCAATCTGCAGGTCAGTTCTGTGCTGGCTAAGGAGATTTACAGCAATCTCCAGCAGTGCATGAACAGTGAAGCCCAGTCAATTGACTGGATTTACTGCAGAAAGAGATGGATTCGAATCACCCCAGAGAGTATCCGAGAGAGTCTGGGTCTGGAATTAGTGTTGGATGACTGTCAGTTTCAGGAACTGAGGCGTCATCCATCTGAACAGCTTAGTGAGCAGATCTTGACCACCCTGTGTGCTGGTGTACCAGGCGCTGCTTGGTACTATCCTGAACGGAGTCCTTCCTACCGGAAACTCCCTGCGACCTACCTGATTCGGGAGGCGAGATGGTGGACCGAGTGGGTGAACAACAGAGTTGTGGGTATAAAACACTTTACCCGCATTGATTATATTATTGCCCTGTTGGTGTACTGTCTGATGGCCCGAGAGCCTGTGAGCCTCCCGGAGATTATTTGTGAGTTTTTCCGGGAACAAAGAGAAACTCACAGCAAGAAGGGTTTGGGTCTCCTGGGGATGTTAACAAAAATGGCGCAGGATTATCTTGTGGTCATTCCTGGCGACCTGAGAGATATTCGACCAATTCAGGTACGCAAGTACAAAAACATGAGATGTGCGTTGCATGAGGCCGTGCACGGGCCTCCAGAATTTGTCCAAGTGGACGATGATGATGATGTTGCTCCACCTCAGGGTGGGGGTGTTGGCATGCCACCACCACCTCCTCCCGGTGATGGGGGTTTTCCAGCCTTACCAGGTCCCTTCCAACTGCCCCGATCTCCCAGTTCCAGTGAACACAGGCAGGCTGACCCTGACTTGGGGCAGTCCAGCAGAGGGGCCAGGCGCAGTTCTTTTGGGCGCCTGGAGAGGACTGAGCATGAGGAATGGGTCAGAAAGAAAATTAAGGCACAAGAAAAAGTACAGAACTACCTGGTAAGGACGGTCAAGAAAATGGCCAGGGGTCTTGGAAAGTTGTTCAAGACCCAGAAGCATATTTACCACGCTAACACAGCCGCATTGAGAGCTCATGAGGCGGCACTCGCTGAAATTCAGAGCAACATGCGTGGTAAGAGATTTAACTTTCCGGACCGCTATTCGAGTGATAATTGTCCCAGCTGGACAATGGAGGATAGCCGGCCATATGATAGCTTCTCTGGCCATGACCCCACACCGAGCCCTGAACATGCAGACAGTGTAGGTGACCCCGGCAGACCCGGTACCCAGTACCCACCTAGGAGAGAGCATGCAGACCCAGGGGCCAGCAGTGCCCATCCCGGTGCCAGCCACGCTGGTACCGCTGCCGCAGCACGCCATGCTGCGAGGAAACGCGCCAGAGGGCGAACCCCTTCACCATCTCCCGAGCCGACTGACATGTCTACTCCGGAGAACACAGATTCTAGTTACAGACCAGATCAGTAGAGTCGCGGGGACGCGCCACCTCTAGTGTGGGGGTGGGGAATCGTGTCCTCCTGCATAGCCAAGTCAGCATATTTTTGTCAATTTTATTTTTTTATTTTATTTTCATTTTTTTTTGAGTCAGCACGTTTTTTATGTTGAGTCTACCCACCAACCTTTCTGACCTTGCATGATAAAATAAAAAAAATAAAAAAAACACGAAAAAAAATATAATAATAATTCTAAAAATTTTGAGAAAGGGCAACTTAGGACCTAGAAACTGAAGAGGATCCAATGAAAGAGCTCATGAGAGTAGGAAGCACCGTAGCAGGGATACTTCAAATTTTAGTATTTTGTGCGCAAGTCTCACGACAGGATATCCCGGGTATTCAGGATTGTGGAAAGTAGATAACAGGCATACTTTTGACTTCTCTAGTGTGCTAGGCAGATTTGGTCCTTAGATAATTGAATATTCTGTTTCCCGTGGAAACTGGTGGACTCTTGGAATCTGGGGTGGACCTTCGTGTAGAGTCGGTTTTATGCGGTACAAGTCTGTGGCCTAAGCGAAGTTGGAGAATGTACACCACCATCCCTTAAGGTGGTTCCAAGAGAAAATCCTAAAAAGCCCGCACTCTTAAAGCTCTACTGCACAGTTGTAAAAAACAGAGGAGATTAGAAAAAAAAGAGAGAAAAACAGAATAATCTAACAAACAAAATAATAATAATATTTTGTGCTTAAAGGAGAAACAACATAATGTGCTTCCATTCACATGGAAAATTTGGATTCAATCCAATTTAGAGCTTAAGAGGGAAATTAAAGTCAAGCCGTATTACACAGGAGTTGTGTCTCCCAGCAATGGGACAATTTGCAAATCAAACGCAATAACGGCTAAGAGAGTCTGAAAACCTCAAATGACTTGGCGAAGAAAAATTATATGTTGACTGTAGATGCCTGGACCCTCTAAGTCAAAAGACGTGCTTTATCTTGGTTGGTTTGGTGGATGTTTGGGGATACCTTAGTGAGTTTGTGCGCAGGATCAGTTTATATCATTTCTTGCTGCGTGTTGTGGAATTTCGAAATGAGCTTGTGAGGATTTGATGATTTCAGTTTATGATAGAGAGGTTGCCCAATTTCAGAAAATAAAAAAAAAAAAAAAAAAAAAAAAAAAAAAAATTGCTGTGTCTTGAGTCAGTTTGTGTATATCCTGTCCCTGAGTCAGTCATCTATTGAGTCTTTTGGTCTGTGTCTTGAATCTGTGAAAAAGGGAAAGTATGCAATTAAAGTATGCAAAAAAAAATGGGTCTGCAAGGCAGTATGCAAGGGTCTGCTCGGGACGAGCAGAGGTTAGTGTGGGGGTATTTTGACAGCTTGAAAATGTATTAGTCTGAGACATCTTTTTACCATTGGTTTTAACCCTGTGAGAGTTGAGTTTGGCCATTTTCAGCTTATTTTCCACCTGATACGAGGTAGAGATTTATAGATCATGATTGCAAAATTTGAGTAATTTTATGCATACTTTTGGTTTGTTGGATATGATCGCGGGTGCGTGTTATGATGTCCAGGTAACAGGTGCCGAAAAATGCATGAGATTAACTTGGATGGGAGGCAGCGTGTCAGGAAAGCTGAGCAGAAAAAAAGAGAAAAAAAAAGGCTAAGTGGTGCGTTCAAACGCAGGGCACCTGCGTTCAGACGCACAAGATGGGAGCAGCAGGAAAATGGCGGAAAGTTGGCTAAGTCCTGCGTTCAGACGCAGGCAGTCTGCGTTCAAACGCAGGGTTCAGAGGCCGAAGTTCTGAAAAGTCAAGGGGTGCGTTCAAACGCACTTCTTGCGTTCAAACGCAGGACTCAACGCTCAGAAGAAGGAGAGGCTAAGGCGTGCGTTCAGACGCAGGCGAGCTGCGTTCAAACGCACGTGTCCAGAGGTCAGAAGCCAGAAGAAGAAAAATGGTTAAGGCCTGCGTTCAAACGCAGGAGGTGTGCGTTCAGACGCACTGCGTTTGAACGCAGGAGAGTTGCGTTCGAACGCACAGAAGGTTTCCAGAAGCTTCCGGGACGGGTCTTTTCGAGGGTAAAACAGGAATTTCGTGCATCAGTTTTGGAGACTGTGGCAGTATAAAAGGAGGTGTCCCAGCACTGAATTAGGGTTACGCATACACACTCACACATCTATCATCACCATCACAGCAGCCAGGGTTGGAGCAGAGCAGGGTTGGAGCAGTTTTCCAGTATTTCAGCAAATAACTAGTTTGATCTTTTCTCTCTTTTATGAAACATTGTTTTTCAATAATGCAAGCTAGCTAGACCTTTTGCCTAGGTTCTTGGTGAACCTAGGGTTTATGAATTCAGCAAACTTGGTTGTTTGATTTTCAGATGCATGGCTAGCTAAGCCTTAATACAGGATGGATTGTTTATTATTCTGTCTTTGATTTTATTTACATACATGAATGGCTTGATCACCCAGGAGTGTTACAGACAGGATCTGGTGCACGAGAGTGACCAGTGAAAAGTTAGGAAGAAAAGACAGGATTTAGTTCTCTGCCTTGATGGACCGAGAGGTGAACAGAATCAGGGGACTAGCTCATAAGCATTAGACCAACTGTTAGACGTTTAGGGGGAGACCGAGAGGAGAACCTGTAACCCTAGCAGACTTAGAACGAACCTGCAGATTTAGGTGGACCGAGAGGACCCGAAAATCTGCAGGAGAGTGATAGGTGCATGAGACCGAGAGGAGATTGTACTATTGGTATGCTGGCATAAACAAAACCACCGTGTGTTTCTGAAATCGAATATACTATGAAAGCTGGAGAGTAACCCTAGGGGATCCTGGAACCTAGATTCTTAGAATTATCGACTTTTACAACTACAACAATTTCTGCAAAATATTCAACAGAAAAATAAAATAAGCTTTTATATATATTATTTTATTTACTGCAATTTAGTAGAGTCAAATCCCAAACCTTCCTCCTTTTTACAAACTTTGTGTCTAATTCTAATTCTAATTAGCAACAACTTAAACTGTTCTCGAGGGTTCGACAACCAGAGTCACAATTACATACTCTATATTACTTGATCGTACACTTGCGAAAAAGCAGATAGGTTTACGCTGTCAGGCGTTTGCAAACTTTCCGCAGCAAAAGGTATCAAATCTACGGCAGTTTATGCAAACCGCCGTTAAATATAAAATATACGTCGCTTTTTTAAAACCACCGTCACAGGGCTCATTAAACGGCGGTTTTTTCTTCCGCCGTATTCAAAAATGCCGTAACAAGCTATTTTCTAGTAGTGGATGCAAGACTGCCAAGGAGATATGGAATAAGCTTGTGGTGATCTTTGAAGAAACTAACCAAGTCAAGCAAACCAAGATCAACATATTCCTTAGGCAATATGAACTGTTCAAGATGAATGGAGATGAATCAATCAGAGACATGTTCAAAAGATTCACTGATAATGTCAACAACCTTGACTCATTAAGAAAACACATTTCCAATGAAGAAAATGTTAGAAAGATTCTGAGAATTCTTCCTAAAGCAAAATGGGAACAAATACTACTGCCATTGAAGAAGCTCAAGATCTATCATCTCTTCAACTTGATGACCAGCAAGGAAAGCTGCTCACACATGAGATCTCTATGAATGAATCAGATAGAGATGTACCAGACAGTTTCAAAAACTTAGCTCTCAAGGCCAAGGAGAGTGAACCATCTCAAAGCCTTGAGTAAGAAGAATATTATGATGAAGATCCTTGCTCTTATTTCCAAAGCCTTGACTAGAATTTTGAAGATTAAAAAGAACTTTGGAAACAAGGACTTCAGCAAGGACAAACACAGATCCTCCAGTAGCAGATACTACAAAGGTAAATCTATTTCTCATGGTAATAAGCCTAAAGTAATGAATTTATTTGAGTGTGGTGATGCAGGACACTTAATCAGAGAATGTCCACACAAGAAAAGGAAACACTTTCAGAAGAAAGACCATGACTGAAGAAAGAAAGCTATGGTAGCTTCCTAGAGTGATTCTGATTCTTCTAGTGATTCTGAATCTGAAGAAGAATAAGCCAACCTCTGTCTTATAGCCAAGCATGATGAAAGTTCTGAAAAGAACATTGAGGTAATGGTAAACTTTTTTATTTCTAAACCAAAAGATGTCCTCACTGATTATCTTAGAACAATGCTTTTAAAAGAGGAGGACTATATGAAAGAAATTAGAACTTTGAAAGAAAAGGTTCATGATCAAGCAAACGGAAACTTGGATCTTGTTTGTCAAAATCAAAGCCTTGAAATTTCCCAGAAAACTCTGACAGAGATTTCAAAGCATCGGAAACCAGTTTCAAGGCCTTGAAAACTCAATTCAAGGAACTAGTCACTGAGAACTTTCATTTGACTTACAGTATTGCTGCTCTAAGACATCATTGTGATGAATTGGAGGAAAAAAAGACTAATCTAACAGAGAAACTTCAAGATTCTAAGAAGTCTATGAAAAAGCTTCCTGGCTAAGAACACAATCTGAACTTGATTCCTGGAGGAAGCTTACAGTCTGTTCACAAAACTGGTATTGGCTAAAATCTAAGCTTTCCTAGAAAAAGTAACATAAGGTTTGTGAAGGCTAGTAAAAAAACTTCTCCCAAGTTCCATTACTGCAACAGAATTGGTCATGTTAAAATGACTTGTCCTTTTAGAAGGAGAGACCCTCAAATAATGAGGAACTCTTTTCCAGTTCAACTTAAAGGACAAGTTAGACATATTTGGGTTCCAAAATGGGTTAGACCACCTAACATGGTTGACCATGAATATGAATCTAAATTGCACACTTGGACTAACAGCTGGTTAAGGCAGTGAATGGTGTTTGCAGGATGTCACCAAGACTAAAGATCAAATATGGTTTATGGACAGTGGCTACTCCAAACATATGAATGAAAAGAGATCTTTATTCTCAGAATCAAAAGATCAATCTAAAGGCTCAATCACACTTGGTGAAAAAGGGAAATGCAACATCTTAGGTATTGGTAAAGTTGGTACAGATTCTGAAAGCTCTATTCTGATGTCTATTTAGTTGATGGTGTGAAATTTAATCTTCTTAGTGTATCTCAGCTTTCTGAAAATGGTAACAAGGTTATCTTTGAAAAAGATAATTGTGTGGTGCAAAATGAGAAATATGGAATATGCATTCTCACTGCCTCAAGATCAAAGAATGTTTATACTTTATACACTAACAAAGTTGCAGGCGAAATCTTGAAGTGTTTCAAGGCCTTGAATGAGGATTCAAAGCTTTGGCACAAAAAGCTTGGTCACATTAGCTTGCATACCTCGAACAAGTTATCTCTAAGGACCTGGTATGAGGTTTGCCTCCTATCAAATTCAAAGATGGTGAAATATACAAAGCATGTGCTCAAGGTAAGCAGACAAGGAGCTCATTCAAACCAAATAAATTTGTAAGTACTAGTAGACCCATTAAACTACTTCACATGGATATTTGTGGTCCTATGAGGATTCCAACTCCAAAGGGTAAGAAGTATATGTTAGTTATTGTTGAAGATTATTCTAGATTTACTTGGGTTATGTTTCTTTGAGATAAATTTGAAGTTCTAACTGAATTTTCGAAGCTTTGTAAGGAGCTTAAAACTTTGAAAAACCTACCAATTGATTTAATCAGAAGTGATCATGGTAGATAATTGATCAGCTTGAGTTTTATTTATTTTGTGCTAAGCATGGCATCTCTCACAACTTTTCTACTCCAAGAACCCCTCAACAGAAAGGTTTTGTTTATGGATGGCAATATGGTCCGATCCGATCTGTGATCCGAGCGATCCAGGCCGAATGGATCGGATCCAAATCCGATCCAATTGAAAAATGCAAATATGATTTGGATCTGGAAAGCCAAATCCGATCGTATTTGGATCTGGATTTCTATCTAAGGGCAGATCCACCGAGTTCCGACCCGATCCGATCCGACGTATATGTTTGCTTTACAAATATATTCGTACTAGCTCCCCACTATAACTTCCTAGAAGAATACAATAGTAATTCCAACCTACAAAGCTATTTCTGTTGTGTTTTAGGCTTCATAACTTGCGAACATGCCTTAGCGTATGAAATAGTGTTTATTTCTTATGTTATTTTTTGTATTTTATTTCAAACCCAAGTAGGATCCGATCCGAATCCGATCGGACCACGTATTATATGGATCTACGGATCGGATTTGGATCAGCTGGACGAAACCTGATCCGATATGATCTGAATCCGGTGATGATCCGAACGGATCTGGATTGGATTTGGATCCCATTTCTCCTAGTCGGATCTGGATCGGATCTAGCCTGATCCGATCCGGATCCGACCCGTTGCCATCCCTAGTTTTGTTGAAAGAAATAACATGACTTTTGAATATATGTCAAGGACAATGCTTCTAGAGAACAAATTACCAAATTCAATCTGGGCAGAAGCTGTGAACACAGCCAACTACATACTCAACAGATGCCTGATTAGGCCAATTTTGAAGAAGACCCCCTATGAACTTTTCAAAGGATGAAAGCCAAATATTTCATATTTTAAGCATTTTGGCTGCACTGTTTTTGTACACAATAATGGTAAGGAAAATCTTGGTAAGTTTGATGCAAGAAGTGATGAAGGTTTTTTTCTTGTTTACTCTCCGACTAGCAAAGCTTATGGAGTTTACAATAAAAGAACTAAGCTTGTTGAAGAAAGTATTCATGTCATTTTTTATGAAAGCTGTGATGGTTCTTTGGGTGAAAGTTTTGCAGACTTGAATTTGAACAAGCATGAGTCAGAAGATGAAGCAGAGACTTCACATGGTTTCAAGTAAAGCTTACAGGAAAACATGAAGAATTTTAGAGGCCTTGAAAATGGTACTCAAAGCCTTGAAAATGAAAACAGAAGAATCAAAGTGATCAAACCACTTCTTCAAGATCTCAAAGGATTGAAAAGTTACCTGGAGAATTTGAGCCATGGACTCCAAGAAAGAGATTCAAATATCTTTCATCTCATCCAGTTGACAACATTATATCTGACCCTTCCACTGGTACACAAACAAGATCTCAATTGAAAAACTTATGTGCTTTTAATGCTTTTGTTTCTCTTGTAGAACCCGAAAATGTGAAAGAATCATTACAAGAAGCAGACAGGATCATATTAATGCAAAGTGAACTCAATGAATTTGAGGGAAACAAGGTATGGAATCTAGTTCCTCCACCAAAAGATCAGTCTGTTATTGGCACAACGCGGGTGTTCAGAAATAACTTAGATGAAAATGGCAAGGTAATCAGAAAACAAAGCCAGACTAATAGCTCAAGGCTACAACCAAATAAGGTATTGATTATGAGGAGACTTTTGCTCCTGTTGCAAGGTTAGAAGCAATTAGAATTTTACTTGCCTTTGCATCTTAAACCTCCTGGATTTGAAAGTGATGAATTTCCAAATCATGTTTATAAACTTGACAAAGCTCTCTATCGTTTAAAACAAGATCCAAGGGCTTGGTATGAAAGACAGTCAAAGTTTCTTCTTGAAACTAGTTTCAAGAGAGGATTTGTTGATAAAACCCTTTTCATCAAGACTCGTGAAAAAGACATTTTAGTAGTTCATATCTATGTTGATGATATTCTGTTTGGAGCTACTAATGATTCTCTCTGCAAGAATTTCACAAGTCTTATGAGCAGGGAATTTGAGATGAGCTTATCGGGAGAATTGAACTTCTTCCTTGGAATGCATGTATAACAGATGCAGAAAGGAATCTTTATGCATCAAAAAAAGTATACTACGGACTTGATCAACAAGTAGAATATGTCTCAGTCCAAAGTTACAAAGACTCCTATGAGTTCTACACTATCCTTAGATAAGGATCAAATTGGTAAGAGTGTAAATCAGAAAGAGTATAAAGGTATGATTGGATCTTTGCTATATCTCTAGCTAGTCGACCAGACATTATGTTTAGTGCATGTATGTGTGCAAGATTCCAATATGATCCCAAAGAGTCACATTTAACTACTGTTAAAAGAATATTCAGATATCTCAATGGTACCAAAGACGTAGGGCTTTGGTATCCAAACAGTCTAACTTCTCTCTTTGAGGATATTCATATGCTGACTTTGCAAGATATAAAGTTGACAGAAAGAGCACTTCAGGGTGTTGCCAATTCATTGGTTCATTCCTAATCAGCTGGTATTCAAAGAAACATAACTTTGTGGCATTATCAACAATTGAAGCTGAATATATGGCAGCTGGAGCATGGTGCTCACAAGTGTTGTGGATTGCTCAGCCGATAAGGGATCTTGGATTTAATTTCAAAGAAATACCTATCAAATGTGACAACACCAGTGCTATTTCAATCACAAAGAATCCAGTTTAGCATTCCGGAACCAAGCACATAGATGTTAGACATCATTTCATCAGAGATCATGCTGAGAAATGTGATATTATTCTTGAATTTGTTTCTACTAACATGCAACTTGCAGATATCTTCACTAAACCATTTCTATAAGAAAGATTTACATCCACCGGATTAGAGGTGGGTATGCTTAATAGGGAAGCATTGGTTTAGGGGGAGTATCAGGTAAGTTTCAGGTAAAATATTATGTGTTTCAAAGTTTTGAACTGATTTTCAAAGAATAAGCCTTGAAAATCATTTCAAAGCCTTGATATTACTTGTTTCAGTAGTATAGCTCTTCAAGGCATTGAAATTCTTTCCAAAGCCTTGAAAATAAGTCTGTATGCTATTATTTCAAAAATTGGATCTTTCAATATCTAGTGATATCTCATTAGATATTTGCTCAATATTGTATTTACTTTTTAAAAATCATTTTCTTATAAATCAATGTTATTTTATTTCCTTCTCCACGTCACACACACAGGAATTCAAATTTCATTCAAACTGAAAGATCTTAAAGAGATTTGGAAATATTTTTGTTTCCTTATCTAACTCAAACTCTCTAGTATTTATATTATTATGTCTCTCTCTTCTTCGTATCACTCCTGTCTCTCTATTCTCTACCATCAAACCCTCATGAGCACAAGAAGAGAATCCCAGAGAATCAAGATGGATGGAGGTTCAAAGGTGGTTTCAGAAAAGAAGAGGAAGACTGAAGAATATGTGATTCAAACTATCAGTGGTGATTCTAGTTCCAAACTCCAACTGAAGAAAAGCCTCATTCTCCTCCAAAGAATAAAAGCAATAAATATTTGACACCGAATTCTAGCAAGAAGAGGAAGATGGAAGATCAGTCTGCTCCTGAGAAACAGCCAGAGAAACAAGTGGCTAGTTCAAAGAAGAAGCCTACAATTGCTGACAAGGGAAAAGAAAAATATTTAGAGGTTGAACAAGAGAAAAGCACTGGCAAAGAACTGCAGATCTATTCAGAAAAGCCACAGTCCCCTGATTGATCTTCCAACAATTGTGATGGAACACATGCTCTACTCCCAGATAAAAGAAAGAAAGCACCATTTTCCTTATGCTAATTTACTTTCTGCTTTCTTTCTACACCTTGAACTCACTAGTAACAGAGAAGAAACAATTACCACTGTTTTTGGCATGCTTGATGAGATAGCATTTGAGAGAATTGGTGTTGTGAAAACCAGTTATGGGATTTGGAAGTTAGACTCTGATCTATCTGAGAAGGAATTGTAATCCAAGAAGTTTCCCAAACCCAAGGCCTTGACCCCTCCTTTAAGCCTATCCTCTCAACCTCAATACCTTTCCATGGTGGTTCAAAAAATTGAATTTCTTGAGAAGGATATGGATAAGATGAAGGAAAATCAGCATGAATTTGGCACTGAGTTCAAAAAAGTAAAGTATATTGTTGAAAGCATCTTCAAGAGCATCAATGTACTTCATGTGGAAGAAGAAGTGTCTCAGGCTGCAGAAGGATTAAAGAAAGATGCAGAAGGTTCAACTAAATATGTTCAGTGAGCATACAACTCATGATGAGGATAAAGGGGCGGTGGACAAAGGGAAAAAGGTAGTTCAAGAATAGGGAGATGAAGATCAAGAACAAGCTGATGCTGACAATCTAGACTCTGGGATGTTCATCACGTATCAGAAGATGAAACAGAAAGTTGTCATTCCAGAGATACTGACTGATGCACGCATATTTGAAGGTGATGTGGATTCAAGTGATGCTGCTAAGGCTGCTGCGGAAGAACAAAAAGATGATGAGGATGATGAAGAAGATTGTGGAGAAGGTGCTGAGCTAAAGGGAGATGGAGACCCAACACCCTAACTCTTTCCTCTTCTTTCTTTCTTTTTCAAGGCCTTGAATCTCTCTTCAAAGTCTTGAAAATTTCAATCCTTTCAAAACTTTTTGACTCTATTTTCCAAACTTTGATCCAACATTTTTCTCATTGTTTTTTGATGAAATTCAAAGAGGGGGAGAAATTTAGGTGTTTACTTGTTTACTTTTTGTAATTTTTATCTGGCTTAGAGATCTGTTTTAGATCAGTAGGCTTTGCTAGACATTGCTACTGTTTTACATTGCTGAAATAAGTTGGATTACTGGGATATCTTGTGTTACAGTTTATTATCATGGATTTTGCTAAGCTCTAATGAATTTATTTTGCAGAGATTCAGTTCCCACAAAGTTTTTGGTTTTGATTTTCATCAAGGGGGAGATTGTAAGTTCACCTGTTTCAAAGGCTTGAAACAATTTGTCTGTTTCAAGGCCTTGAAACTGCATTTAAGTGTTTGAAACAAGCACTGCAGAATACTGCATGAACTTAGGGGGAGCTATGGATTTCGTTCCAACTCCTGATCTCCTATGATTGATCATATATTACTTGATGATGAAAGAAAAACCATTCTTTACTCTAAACTGTGATTAATCTATTTGTTTGACTAAGTGTTGCAGGGATATACTGAAACAACCTGGGATCTCGGTTCAGGGATAAAGAGACAATTGATAACCAAAAGTAGAATATTAACTATTAAGATTACATCTCATTTAATGTATACAACAAATATTTCGAAAAAAAAATGAGTACAATTTGAAAAAAAAAATGTTCTTGATCTACTAAGTGATCTATTCAAGCTCGCGTCATCGTCTCGATCCACGTTTCCACCCCCACCTTATTTGATGACCACCGGTTTTAAAATGGCAAAAGCCGACTCATTTTTGAAGAAAAATGATCAGTAAAAACTGAGTAAGTACACACTAAGACATGTAAAGCATCGAGTCGCACACAAGCATTAGTTGAAATAAATAAATATATTTGAAACATCAATAAGAAAAAGAGTTGGGAAATTTTGGAATAATTATGAGTAAACGTGAAGAAAGATTTCTCAAGCTTTAAAACATTTATAGATCACGAGTAGTTAAGATACTCTTAAACAATTGCAAGCTCACGTGAGAAAGTTATATTTCACTAAAGAACATTTAATTCAAGAGTACCAAATTTCTTTCAATTTCATATACCAACTGCCTCACGAGTATTCCTGATATTCTTAGACAAGTAAAATATCAACAGTACACAAGTTATTTTGAACTGATAACGATAAGTCACAAGTATCCAATGTTTTGGAACTCATTTCATTCGATTAGGGCATATTCAAAGCCAAAAACAACATCAATAGAGTGAGTAGTCAACTTTCTTTCAAATTCAATTAATGTTAGGTTTAGCTGAGGCATGTCCAGAGCCACCAGTAGGATCGATGTAGACAGAGGGATCACGAAATAATCGTAAAGGGTTCCTTCTAGGGTCTATAAACCATTTTTCTCCCGAGCGTTAAGGGAGCCCATTCGTCAACCCCGCTCACAACATTAGCTAAAAGACCTTAAGTGTCGACACCCCTATACTGTAGTGACCCTTAGAAGTATAAGTAGCACTCTATAACTCTAACAAACCCCTTGGTCGCAATACCTTGCTACATTTTGGCTCATCAGGGGAGGATTTTATGAACATTCAGGTTCTATCCAATGATACAAAGCATTGCTTTAATGGTCGTAGCCATAAGTAAAAGGAGGATCGCTTGGCGCCTCCGGCCGTAGCCATAAATAAACACAACTCTGTACATCGTCCTAAATCTATTAGAAGTGTTTTAGTTCTTCTATTTACCATAACCAAATTATGTTAACAACTTATCACAAGTAAAGTTCCAAGAGTTATAAAGAAAATCCAGTTTATATTAACAACTTATTCTAACAATTTCGAGTATAAATCATGCTCTGCATACTTTTTCAATCAAGAAATATTCATTCAATACATCACACAAACACTCACATTTTCATAAGTAAAAGTCGCACATATGTACTTACCTCTGAGCCATGAAAGGCGCAAAGCAAAGCTAGCACTCCTACAATGCTCGTTTGATATTGGATCCGGGTCTCACAGTCTATGCAGCAACACGAATACATACGTCTATAGCGTAACGATCCTCAACACCGGCTGGATACACACAATTAAAGTATACAGCATATTAGCATATACCCTCTATATGAGGTTTTATGGAAGAATGCAATGAAATGTAGGCTATCGAGCTAACTGCCCAAAACGCCCCTGATACTCCAAAACTATCTAGTTTCCCGGGCCCCAAATTATACTTATATTGGCCCAAAAATGCAATAATGACTCATGGCTCTCCCATATGGACTTAGCAACGAAATCTATAACTTTCAATAAATTGCACTTAGGCCCCTAATGATTTGTAAAATTGCAAAAAGCCCCCAAATGTTGACTTGGTCAACCCTAGGCTAGGAGGACATACGAGTACTCCAAATATTCATACAAGACATGCTGACAAACTCCAAGTTACTAAACTAATCTCAATTCAAAGTTTAAGTGGAATGACTAATTTACCCCTCCTAGCTAGATCCGTCAAAGTAGGATTTTCAAAAAGTCAAACATGGTCAAACTTGATATTTAGACTCATAATATGAATACGAACAAGTTTCATGAATAAGTTAAGGGTAGAAATGTCATTTAGAATGAGAAAATTGAAAGTCAAAGGTATAGCGATGTCATCTCAACTAGTCAACTTTGGAGCTGATTTATGGTAAAATGAGAGCGATATTTAGAAATATAAAAATAGTGTTTTGAAGATGGTAGTTCCACGATTCCGGAACATATTTGAACTCCCAAAAGTTCAAATACACAAAAAGCTATGCTTGTTCAAAGTTCGGTCAAATAATGATTCAACACTTGAAAAAATTCAAATGCTTCTTATAAGTTCAAAGTAGCAAGTTTGGACTTGATTCGTGAGCAATCTGTTACAAAATCGAAGATCACCCAGAGAGAGTGAAATGAAGTATTTTGTGCCATCTTCGAATAGGAGAAAGAAACACAAGATATCATTAAGAATTGAGGGAGTTATCATCGTTTGAAAATGACTGTTTCAACCCAAAACTCAACACTTAGACAAAAAAGTGTTAATCGATAGAATCAAGAACACGAATGCAGCAATTTCAACTCGATTTTTAGGTGGGTTAGAGACCGAATTTGACAAAATTTAAAACAAAAAATTTGTAGCCAATCATCTGGGGATTCCAGAAAGCTGAAGTTTGCGTGATTTGAATAAATAAAACGAGAGATACAAGCCTCTGAACAGGGGAAGCTATGCATAGAAAAACAACCAAGTGAATGAAACATGGGATCAAACTCGATCCTAACCGAAATCTGGGCAGGTTTAGATGCTTCTAATGCATTTATAAGGCCATGGGGATCACATTGATGTAAGGAACATCGAATTTGGTAGAGAAATGAGGGAGTTACCATTTTCGGTCGGCCATGGAGGTTTGGCGGCGGCGGCGCGGTGGCGGGAGCAAAATCCGGCGAGTTGCAGGGCATGCTTGTGCTTCCCAGGTTTGCCTCGACATCAGGAACAAGAATATGTGGGTAAATTGTGTTGGGTTTCAACGAGGAGGGAGAAATCGATGAAAAACTGAAACTAGGGTTCTTGAATTCAAAATCAAATTTCTCCCAAGATACTTACCTGATTCTATTTTTTTTGGGGCATTGTACTACTCATAGATAGGGAAATCTTTGGATATAGCAGCTATGAGAATGGGGGAATTGTGGGGGAGTTCTTTGAAGATGGTGTTGGTTGTTCTTGAAGAATATGAATAACATAGCCTCTCTCTCTCTCTCTATCTCTCTCTCTCTTGATTTCTCCTTGCATGGCTGAGCTAGATGCAGATACAACAACTTGTAGTGGGGTTTGACACTTGTCATAACTCATTCTTGCATGGTTGGCACATAGGGGGAGGTAGGTGTAGTTTTCCGAACTTTAGAGAAAAATAAGAATTAGAGGTTCTACTTAATTTCAGAGAATTCCACTACCACCAGGAATATTCTAGTGCCTCCAAATCATTCTAACAACTTCCACATATTGCTAACACTCCAAAATTCCAACTTTAAAGTTGTGACAAACTATTAACCAATTCGCCCCCAATGTCTTGATATTGCACTAAGAATTCTCTCGGGAATGAGGGGTGTTACATATATAGTTGCATATTTTAAAGGAATTAGTTCCTAAACTCAATGTTACAGAAAAGGAAACTGAGCTGTTGATTTGATTATGTGTTGGTTTAAATCTGATATGAACCTTCCTAACTTACTCCTGAATAAATTCAAGACAGTATCCTTCAAGATACTGAGCAACTAGCCGTTGGAGGAAGCTGTTAGAAGATTCAAGATTTGAAGCTATTTTTCAGGAAAGTTTGTTGAGAGGATTCTGAAGATCTTCAATTCAAACAGGCTGCTTAAAAGATGGAATTACTAAAGAATTTCAAGAAACACAATAAAGAGACATTCATACACTACGGAGGATTGACAATCAACCAAGAAGAAGATCTACATCACTCAATCCAATCATCTGAAGAACACTGCATTCTCACTAAAGACTTAGTTCTCAGTGTTCTTCTCTTCTGATCATCATTTGTATATCATTAAGATAATACTTCTAGTTCTTATTCTCGTGGATTGTTCATGGTGAAAAATAGAGAACTCTTAGTTAACCAGTTAGCTAGAGAAGGTACTATATAGGTTAGTGAGAACCACAAGCTATAACAGAGTTAGGTATCTCTCTGTGCTTGAGATTTAGGGCTTAGCTTTTGATTAATAAGAATTGAGTTGAAAATACTTCAGGGATTAAGTTCATGAGGTAGAGACGTAGGTCCAAGTGGAATGAACTCTATAAATCACTGTGTCTCTTGCATTTACTTTACTGCTTTTTACTTAGCTCGCACTATGCTCAAAACAGGTTTCAGTTCAAGGGCTTGAAACTCATTTCAAGACCTTGAAAACTATCAGCTTTCTCTTTACTTTCTGTTTTGATTCCAAGGACTTGAAACTCATTTCAAGGCCTTGAAATACTTGTTGCATTTCACAAACATCTTTGTAACCACTCTTTTAGCACAACTTGAAAAAGTTGCCATACTCTATTCACCCCCCCCCCTTCTTGAGTATTGATCATGTTGTCATTCCTACATTACTGTCCTTCACATCCCAATAGTGTCAATACCTGCCGGTGCATTTTTTCAGTGTATGTATGTTGAAATACCCCGATTAATTAGAAATTGGCAAAAAAAAATCTAATGTGATTTTTAACGTTAATTCCAAAATTTTATCGTTGTTTCTTCATGTAGACATCACCAAGTTTGGAATTGTTAACGGACTATTGGAATTGAGAAAACCATATTGATTTTTGTGACTATGTTCCACTTGATGTATTAAGTTTTTTTGTTTGTCTTTTCATTTTGTCTTTGATTCATCGAAGCTGGCTTTAATACATCCAGTCAGTATAGCTAAGTCTTATATCCTGCGTTTGGGTTGGAGATATCACACATGTATGATATCGGGGCTCATATCCTCCTCTACAAAAACATTGGAACATGCTAATTTAATATCTATCTTATCCTCCATTTTTCATATCCTACCATATACCAGTAATTGTCAAATTCTTCCATTTCCAATCCCCCAAACGAGTCCCTAATTCCTTTTATAATTTTGGTGAACTATCTTATATTGTCGTCTTTGGATGACCATGTGTAAAGAATCCATAAGTTTCTACCTCAAAACCAATTGGCAATGAGGGGAATGGCCCAGACATCTTACTAGTTATTTTTCTTCTTGAATTTATGATATTGGATTTTCCTCTCGCGTGTGGGATTCTTTGGCCTACATTGTGTTTTATCTTCGAGTGGCGGTGAGCACGTGGTTGTTAGGGTTGTGACCCCGATTTATTGTGCGAAGATGGGAGGTAGTTGGGAAATTGTTTTTTTTTTACGAGGACCTATACGGATGTAGGGCAACATTGAACCGCATATTATTGGAAACAATCGGGCTCCCAACTCGTAAATAGAAATGTGCTACAAACCACCAATGTAAGAACTACGAAGGACTATAGTTTTGGGTTTTTAACAATCAAGAGAAGTGTTGTTGTCACCCAAAAAGTAGTTTATCCGCTTCTTGTAGGTGATAGTGTCCACATGAATTGGACCAAAATCAATGTGGCGATCACCCAGGGGCGTGATTGACGACGTCGTGCTTTTATAGTCAACTATAGCTTGCTTCGGCTGGTCCAATAACATGAGGTTAGCAGGAGAGGTAAGGACGGAGGTTCATGAGTCATCGAGCAAACCAGATAGCCAGTTAAGTAATAAACATCCTCCAACAAACTGCCAACCTCCTTGTGACAGAGGGTAAAGGTCTCGGTGTATGAATTCTAGTGTGTGGCCAAGAGCTAGAAAATAGGGTCATCCTTACAGAGTGTCATGATACTGCAAGTTTGAGTACACGCATATAGCCCCACATCGCTAGGATGATTAGTGTACTTTCCATATAGCATATGGTGTACTCTTATACCATGATAAAATTGTTTGTGGATGAAAATTTGAAGAAAAGCTGTAAAATTGTCCTATTTCTTTTTTTCTTTTTTTAACAAATTGTTTTTTTGGTCAACCGTGTTTGAACCAAGGAGCTTCCAACGCTCGATTAATTGAGCTACCACCCTAGCTGCAAAATGGTCCTATTTCTAAGTTCAATAAAACTAAATAACCTAACTCCTTATAATCTTACATAATAATGGAACTAACCTTGTTAGTTTACATATCATAACAACACAGTTGGCGTTTTGGGTATTTTTCCTAGCGTGATAGGGGCCGGAAATCATCTCATATGTTCATTATCACTCAAGAGGTGCTTACTAGCTCTCACTTGGAAACAGGCCTGGTCATACATATGATTTCCATATATGTGCTCCTGTTTAACGATAGGGCCGGTGCTATGGTAAAGCTGCCGATGCGCCTGCTTGATAACTCCTTCATAAGAGTTATCCTATGTACATCTGCAAATTGATGAATTTCGGGCTTATTTGACGAGAAAATGTATTTTTTAATATTCTTGAGCTTAAACGTACAATGCTGGCATTTCGTAATGGTTTTGAGTATGATTTGAATGTTTAATCGAATTTGATCTTTGCGGTAGTGTTCCTGTTGTGTTTGAAAGAAATTATGCATGCGGGAATCAAGTGGAGAGAAGAAACGAGCTTCAGAATAGAAGAAAAGGGAGAATTTGGCGCATTTTGGATGTTTTCCCAAAAATTGGGCAATAGTTGAGAAGAAGGAGAAAACGGTTCAGAAACTGGGATTTCTTTATATGATCGAAGTCTACGTCGCGAAAGGACTCCATAGGTGCAAAAATCATGTTCATCAGTGTTCGGGATTAAATCTGGTTCCTTATTTTCTTTTAAAAGAGCTTAGTTGCTTTTCCAGAAAAAGTGAAAGTACATTTAATTTAAGGTGAAAGTACGACCACTTTGACTTAGTAAAATCTCAATAAGTGAACCTGGAGGAGGCTCCTGGCTGAAAGTACAAGTGAACCTACGTTCACACGGATTTTTCCTGAGAACGTACGTTCACGGGAAAGTGAACGTACGTTTACCCTGCGTACCAGGAATAGGTTTTGGGGTATATTTGCTATTTTGCAATAGTTAATGATGCATATTGATCCTAAGACTACAAGAACTACCTGAGAACGTGTTTTCGGGGGGAGACACATAGAACAAGATTGGAGGCACGGATTGGAGCTAGAGTTCATCGTGGAAGCGATGATTCATCCGTTTGATATCTCTATTCTTTATCTTTTCGTTGTTTTACTCATGATCATGAAAACTCTTGTAATTCTGATCATGAGCGGTAGCTAAGTACTTCATACTGGGATTTCTCAATGGTAGCTAGGGTTTGAAGCCGTATTTGGCGAGTTATGAATTTTGATTCATGTTTTGATTAAACTCAATGGATGGTGAACTATTGTTGCTATGTTTAATTCTTGTTCGTATTCTTATCATGCTATTGTGAGACGTTGATGTAGGATGATCATAGGTAATTAGTTAGTGGAAGCAACAAATTACCCAGATAATGGAATTAAGCACATATTTGCACCTAGGTTAGAGGAATCAACCCACTTGAATCTGAACTTTCAGTAGAAATAGATGTTCGTAATGCATGTCGCCAGATTGTGAGTTAGAGGAATCAAATCATATTCATAGACATAGATTTTGGTTGAGGAATCTTCAAAGTAGTATTGCTCGTTTGGCAAATCTAATCATCATCTGTGTTTCAAAGTGTAATTCGTTAGCGGTATTCACCTAGTGATACTAGAGAAATTTGGTACTTTTCTCATCATTTTATTCTCAATTTTAATAATTGCTTTGCTATTTAATTCTCTTAGTTTAGTAAAACACTCAAATTGCTAGCCCGCATAGAGTTAATCATCATAGTTAAATCACAACAAGTCCTCTGGGATTCGACAACCCTTATTTCCACATTATTACTAGAGTGATATCCATACACTTGCGGAGATCGTGTCAAGTTTTAGGCGCCGTTGTTGGGGAATTCGGTTGAATTAGTTAGAACTATTAGCTTTAGGGATTTTACTTTTTTGTTTATATCTGTTACTACCTGCGTTCTAGTGTGACTTTTCAGGGAATCTATTACCCGTTCTAAGAACAAGCCATTGTACCCCCAGTTAGAAGATTCGGAATCATTTTGGTGCACCGAGCGTAGAGACTCGAGGAAATCAGACTCAGTTCCTATGGATGACCAAGATAGAGCTGAGTTGGAAACGTTCCGCAAGAAATTGTAAGACGCAGAGGCTGCCAGAGTTGCTGCGGAGACTAATGCGGGCAATATGGCGCAAGAAGTTGAGCGAATCAGATCTCGAGTAGCTGCCTGCTGCTGCACAAACGATAGTTGCTAACCCTCTTGTACCACCAATTCCACCTAATGGAGGCAATGTGAAAGTAATTTTTGTTCGAAGGAACAATGCGGCACAAGAAGAGGAACGTCCAATGGTGGACTAATATAGATCCACTACAGTGAGGTACCAACCTACCATTGTGCGCCCTACTATTAACACTACACACTTTAAGTTGCGCCAGCAGATGATTGAAATGGAGCGTACTGAGTGCTTATTTACAGGAGCTCCAGGGGATGATGCCAATGTTCACTTGCTTGTCTTCGAGAAAATCACCTCGACATTAGATAATCAGAATGTTCCAGATGAAATAGTGAAGTTTATGCTGATTCTTTTCTCTTTATCTGGAAAAGCTAAGACATGGCTCATGGAACCTCCAGCTTGTTTGATTACTACATGGGATGAGTTCTGCAAAGAGTTCCTGAGAAAGTATCTACCGCCAACTAGAGTTTCTCAGCTAATGGTTGATATCATGAATTTCACTCAGCAAGCGGATGATTCTCTAGGAGATACATGGAGGAAATTCAACCAACTCCTCAGCAGATGCCCGAATCATCGATGGAGATGGTACAAACTCTTCCACTACTTTTATAATGCTATGTGATGTAATATCAAATGAATTGGATTTATAGCTGGAGGAAATTTCATGGGTATGGGATAACAGAGAGCTCAAGATCTTCTTAACAATGTAGCAAAGCGCGATACCACAGATCTGACACTCGAAGATTGGCAAGATCCGGTGGAGATTCAGCTTTGGCTACTCGAATGGGGTCAATAGAGCAGCAGTTGGCTATGATGACTACAACCTTTTATCGCATTAATCCAACTACTCAGGTGGATTCCATAGGGGAGCAACTTGCAGATGAGAAACATGGATATGGCCAGTGCATTGAATATGTGAAATATACGGGTGCTCCTAGATAGCAACAACTTTGGGGGTATCAGAATAATAATCGCACTCAGCCTAACTGGTATGCTCAGCAGTCCAATCCTCCATATTCAGCTCAGCAAGCACCACCGCAGAAGCAACCAGACGTGTATGGAATTTTGTCTAAGATCGATGAAAATCTTGATAGGTTGGAAAACTGGTTAGTTGCTACATAGGGAATAGTGCGCAGTCATGAGACACAACTGTGACAGATAGCCATTCAAAATCCAAAGCTTCCACTTGGCATGCTTCCAGCTAATACCATTATTCCTACTGAGTAGCTTAAAGCTATCAGTACTCGCAGTGGCACTACTACACTGGATCCTCCATATCTTAGCCATGCAAGAGTTGAAGCTACTAAAGTCACAGAGAAATAATTGGGTAAAGAAGTGCCCAAGGTCGTGAGTCCCAAATCAAAGGACACGATTGAGAAGAAATAAAATCCCAATAACACTCTAAATCCAGCTCAGTATGTGCCAGATGTGCCATATCCAGCGACAGTAATGAGGAATGATGAGGAGCACTTTCGAAGATTCATGGATATATTCAAACAGATGCATATAAACATTCCTCTTGTAGAAGCACATGCTAAAATGCCCAAGTACAAGAAAATCTTGAAGGAGATTTTATGGGGCAAGAACGGCATAGACCCTTATGCCACGGTGAAGCTGACAGAGACGTGTAGCACAATAATACAGAGAGACATTCCCAAGATGAGAGATTCATGCAGTCATTTTAGGATGCACTCTTGGGAGTGGGTATCATACACATGGTCTATGTGATTTGGGCGCGAGTATTAATCTCATGACATTGTCCCTATTTTAGAGATTGGGAATTGGTGCGCCAACTCCGGTTCAAATGGGTTTGGAACTGGCAGGCAATTCTATTTTTACAGCTAAAGGAGTGATTGAGAACTTGCTTGTGAAAGAGGGTGCATTTGTCTTTCCAACTGATCTTGTGATAGTGGACATCAAGGAGGATCGCGATGTCCCACTCATCTTTGGAAGACCGTTGTAGAAGACAATGTGCGCAAATGTGGATCTAGAAACTGAGGAGTTTACTATCAAATCTCAATATTCATCACTTGTGCTCAATGCATTCCATTCGGGTAAAGGGAAGAATAAGTTGTCAATGATCAAATTTAGAGAGAAAGGTGTGGATCGTATTCCTGGGTTGTCTAGGGTTTTGCAACCCCATCTACCCGATTCAGAAAAGAAGCCAAATATGATGAGTGCACATGATTTTGTGCAGAAGATCAAGAGCAAGAAATTGAAGGAGGAGGCACGTCGTGCTAGGCCTCCTTAACATTTTTGAGGTAACTGGGTCGGGTCGTCAACCTTAATACCCGATGCTTGTTGGGAGGAAAGCCAATGTATTTTCCGTTTAATTTAGGGAGTGCGTTTTTAATACATTTGTTTTGTGTTGTGTTTTTAAAAATTTGGAAAGATGAGAGAGAGAGGGATTAAGGGTGTTTTCCAAGTATATAATTGAGGAGGTTATGGGAGAGTCGACCCCAGTGAGTCATGGCACACATGACCTTTCCAGGGACTTGCATTGGTGAGTTGGGGATTCTCTAGACACAAATTTTAGTAGAGGTGGGCATTCAAACCCGGTGTGCGAGAACACACTGACTGATTAGGAGCATGGTGGCGCCACCACTAATGCGTGGGGGACTGCTCGACGTTAGTTATCTTCTCCGCCTTTGAGGCGGTTGTGAATATTTATTTCTTTAGCTAAATTATGTGTTTCTTTTATTATATATGTCAGCCCCATCTCATCTACTGGCCTACGCATCTGATTGTCGAGTCTTATGCATGACCTTTAAATTCGTTGAGAAAAACGAACCATTCAATGTGGGGGTGGTTTTATCTGTTTCTAGCCAATTTTTTCTTGCATAACCATTTACATGTAGGATGTGTCTAGTTCGTATTGTCTGTAGAGTCAGTGGTTTATGTTATATTTTTACTTATATTGTCGTAATGGTTAGGGTAGATTTACATACTGTTCGTACTTTTAAATAATTGAGCATACCCACCAAAAAATTAAAGTGTGTAGAGTTAAAAAAATTGTGTCAAAGCCTTGCATATAGAGTTAGGATCTTATGAAAAACAAAAAAAAAATGAGAAAATAGAAAATTCATAAAAAATAAAAAATTGAAAATTTTAGAAAGAGCAATTGATGATCTTGAAACTGAAGAGAGTTTTGTGATTGAGACCTTGTGAATATGAAGTGCCGTAGTAGGGAAATTTTTTATTACTTAGCAATCAGTGTACACAAAATGATGTCCCGGGAATATATGGAAGTTGTGGAAAGAATGGAGCGTGTGGGAATACCTAAGTTTCCTATAGTGTGCTAATTAGATTGAGTTTCATTGTAGTTCAATATTCTGTTTTCAAGTGGAAACTTGTGGTCTCTTGTTGATATGGGTGGACCTTCTTGTAGAGTTGGTTTTGTGTGATACGGTTGCCTCAACCTAAGCGAAGTTGGGAGGCGTACAGAACCATCCCTTACGGTAGTCACAAGAGTTAATTGAATAAAGTCCACGCTGCCTAAGCTTTACTGCACGGTTGAAAAACAGAGGAGATATATGTGGAAAAAAAAGAAGAGAAAAAAAAAGAATAAACTAAAAAAGAAAGGAGAACAACCTAATGTGCTTCTGTTCACACGAAAAATTTGGATTCCATCCAAGTAGAGCTTAGAGTGGAAAACTAGATTCAATCCTTATTTCACAGGAGTTGTGACTTCCTTCACCGGGATAATTAGTATTCAAACGCCATAAAGGCTAAGAGGGTCTAAAAACCTCAAATAATTCGGCGAAGAAAGGCTATATTGTAATTTGATCTGAATTAGACCCAATGAAGCTTAGGACGTGCATTTGTCTTGGCTTGAATTGGTGGAAGAAAGTGGACTCCTTATTAACCTTTTGCATAGAATTGTTTTCATTTCAAATTCTTACTACGTGTATGATAATTTCAAAAAGGATTCGTGAAAACTTGATGATTTTCACTTTATAAGAGGGATATTGCCTGATCATGCCAAAAACAGAGAAATTGGATGTTTGTGTTAAATACTTGTTTTAAGATCGAATCAAGATTTGCATTGCGTCATATTGATGCATTAGAGTCTCCTGATTCATGTTAGAGTCGTTTGAGTCTTGTTGGCTATTAGACAGTTAGGTGTAGTAGATGAGACTTTGCTCGGGACGCGCAAATGGCAAGTGTGGGGGTATTTGATAACTCCTTCATAAGAGTTATCCTACGTACATTCTACATTTTTATGTGTGTGTGTTTTGGTGCAAAGTGACGGATTCGGGCTTATTTGACAAGAAAAAACGTTTTTGGATGTTTTGAGCTTAAACGTAAAATTCGGGCTTTTGTTAATGGTTTTGAGTATGATTTGAATGATTGTTCACATGACTTTAATATCAATTTTAATAATTGATTTGCTATTTATTTCTCTTTGTTTAGTAAAACACTCAATTGCTAGCCCACATAGAGTTAATCATCCTAGTTAATTCCTAACAAGTCCTCTTGGATTTGACAAACCTTCTTTCCACATTATTACTAGAGCGATAGTCGTACAATTGCGGAGATCATGTCACTGCTATAGGCCTCCGGGCGGCTGGGCTCTATTTTTTATAATTTTAGTTAGGTTCATCACATTTTATTTAGATACATTAAATATTTTAATGTAAAACTATCAAAAATTCTACATCAGTTCGATGGTAATTAACTTTTTGCCACAAACTTGGCACAAGTTCGAATCTCTTTAATAACGTATGTGAAGATTATTTTTTTGAGAAGAAATGCAACTTCTATTGAGTCAAAAGGTCAGGTTATTCAACCCCCTTACATTGTCTTGTTGAAACTGGAAGGCTCAAGATGGGTAACTACCTGGCCATATATGTTTGTTTCGAACAGACAATCAAGACTTTTCAAACTTGTGTGCTACAGTGTTCGATGAAAGATGGCTTTAAATAAATAAAATAATCTCGAATCTTTCTGAAAGAGAGCAAATTTCGTGGAGGACGTCCCCATTTTCTGATTTATCGCGTTGAACTTACTTCGTCAATAACTACTTTGGCGTCGGAATCAACAATAAGCTTCTTTTTATCACATTGTAAGGCCAGTAGCAAACTTTCCTTGATAGCAAGCGCTTCGGCTTCATGTGTTGACGATGCTGTTGGGAAGGAGGCGGCCAAAGCTGCTAGGAACTCCCCACAATTCTTACACAAAACTTCACCACCCGAGGCTTTCTCTGTGGAAGAAATAAGGGACGCATCTAAGTTCGCCTTGGTCAGGTCCAAACCAGGTGGCTCACACGACATCTTAGTGCATGAAATCCCTGCATTGTCCCCTGAGCCAGCCTTCGGCAATGGTCGAATGGCTGCTAGATACGCAGCAATTTTCTGCAACCATTCCTGATCCCGAAGACTTGTGTCTTGGAAGACTACATCATTACAACACGGCCAAATGCTCCATGCAATCACAAAAAAATAAGACTGGTCTCTCTTCGACTTTCAACATTTGGATCATATCCGGAATCCATGACCGGATTGTGCAAGTCCTTTGACGTAAAAAATCATCCCCTAAAAATTTGCACCATACTGGTATAACTCTAGGGCACTATATAAAAAGATGAGTGGCGTTCCCCTTTTGAGATCTACAAAGAGGGCAATTGATAGAGATAGAAGCTTTCAACTTACTTATCTTGCTTCTTGTAGCTAAAGAATCATAACTCGCTCTCCAAACAATGTAGACTATTCTCGGTTGAATCTTGGGCTTCCATAGGAGCTTGAGCCAATTACACGTTGATCCCGCGGATGGACCAACATGATTTCTCGAAAGCTTTTTGTTTCTGAATCAAAGTGTAACCTGACGCAACACTGTAATTACTGTTTGTTTTGTAGTGTCATCTTCGAGTATCTTCCACTGAAACAAAAGGAATTGAAACCTTGCAAATTTCTGGAATTTCAGCACCCAAACCCACATCCTCAAGATGATCCTGTTGGGTTTTGTAACGGGTTAAGCAGCGGAATTAAAGATATAAGATCCGCAGAAGACCCACCAAGGATCACATGAAGAGGCGTCATAGTGATAGTGAAGGTTCAAGTAACGATTACCTTGTTTGTCTCCTGTGATGACTTTACACGCAAAACTGTGTTTACATCTCTACACCTAGTCCATGCCTAGGATGAATGACTAGATTCCTCCACACCTTTGTGCTAGCAACCAGTAGAGGAAGGAAGAAGAAGAATAACACAATGGACACCAAAGGGAGGCTCAGCCTCCTTTGGTCGACGTGTAGAGGCGGACGGCACAAGGGGGTTTCGGCCCTCTTGTGTTTGTTCTCTCCTTGCTTTTCTGTCTCTCACTCAATGTGTTATGAGCATTAGTGTGATAAATAAGCTAGGAGTGTCCTTTATATAGTCCAACAACTCCTTGTTAACTGTATAAAGACCCCTATCCTAATTATGTCCATACACGGATTAGTCCAACTTGCAAATTAGTCCTACTAAGTAGTTGCGTATTGATCCTTCTATTTAATTAATCATATTAATTAATTCTCGAGTCTAGTATAATACTTATGGTGTGTGACCCCATAGGTTTCTACTTAGTTGGTAGTAACTATTACTAACATGGAGCGGAGTCTAGCAACATATCCATGCCACCCAACTAATAGAAATAGTCATTACTTTGACAAACCTTGTGCAAGTATTGTCTCATCCCTTTGTCTCTATATCCGGATTGGACACGAGACATATAAGTCACACTCACATATCCAATCCATAGTTTCTTGATCCTGGGAATAGTATTATCCATGCAGATAACATCAATATCCTATATTGGTTTTTCTGAGTCTGGCCAGACATTCTATAAGCACCATCCCTCGAGTGGTCGTGGATATTTTCTCCCGTTATGTGGGAGGGAAAAATTCTACATACGTCACTATCATCTCTAAGCTTGCTTCCTTATTGTGTCCGACTAACGCCTTTAGTACTACCCAATTACGGTGTAGCATTTGACGATGTCAAAACACAACATTCCACAACTTGAGAATATAGTGACTTCAAGTCTAAGGATGACAATACCGTTGTCACTACGAGAAGCACTTGTGACTTTACATAACTTGTATGTAGCCTTCTCATTGTGGGTCAATCCAGTATGCTATTACTCCTAATGCATAACCATGTGTGGGATCGTTATATCTCCATATCAATCCAACCAATCTATAATTAATCGTCCAATTAATCATTATAATTGACTAGGGATATTTAAATTAAAAAAACACATTTGTAATCTAAGGACTTCATTATATTAAATATCTCCATAAATAATACAATGAATGTTTCTAGCCAAAACATTGTTCATCTCATATGCCTATAGCCAATCTAGGGCATCTGTTGCAATAGTCTCCCACTTGCACTAGATCCAATCTGGTGCATCTCGTATGCCTATAGATCTAACGTTTCCTTCATGCTTGCGCTGGACAAGCGACTTTGTAAGCGGATCTGACAGATTATCATGTGTAGGAATCTTGCATATCTTCACATCTCCTCTATCGGTGATATCTCGAATAAGATGGAACTTCCTGAGTACGTGTTTGGATTTCTGGTGTGATCTGGGTTCCTTTAATTTTGCGATCGCCCCAGTGTTGTCACAATACAACTCTATTGGATCCACAATGCTAGGAACCACACCAAGCTCAGTAATGAACTTCTTAATCCAAATAGCTTCCTTTGATTCGCCACTCGCAGCAATGTACTCAGCCTCAGTAGTAGAATCAACAACCGTCTCTTGCTTGGAACTCTTCCAGCTCAAAGCTCCTCCATTTAGGCAATACACGAATCCCGACTGCGATATGAAATCATCTATGTATGTTTGGAAGCTTGCATCCGTGTAAACCCTTACACGCAACTCTTCCTCCCATCCATAGATCAATAACGCATCCTTAGTTCTTCTCAAGTACTTTAGGATGTTCTTGACCGCTATCCAGTGACTCTCACCCGGATTAGATTGATATCTGCTTGTCATACTCAACGCGTATGACACATCTGGTCTAGTACATAACATGGCGTATGTGATGGATCATATGGACGAGGAATAGGGTACCCTATGTAACACCCCCGATTTCCAGAGGAGCCGGAGATCGGGGAAGTGTCTCCGTACAGGGAATTACCCTTTCGTACAAGGATTAGTAGTAACAAGTAGTGAAAAGAAAACATTCAATCTACTTGATTAATATTACAAAAGTTAATAGTGTTCGCGACAAAGTCCAAGCTAGACAACAAGTCTAACAAAAGATATTTTACAACAAAAGAGGTATCTCCGGTTAATTACTAAGCATTACAGTTTACATGCGAGAACGAGCTCGTGAATCCCGCGCGTTACCCCAAGCAAACTAGTCACATACCTGCGGGGGAAAATAAAAGGAACAAAGACAGCAGTTTTTCGAGTATCAATAAAAACTGAGTGAATAAACAACTTAGCATGTAAAATAGAGTGGCTAAGAAAGGTTACGGGGTTTGTATTTGAAACAGTGTAAACAGTGACGGAGTATAAGTTTAAAGATCAGAGTTTGCAGTAATAATAAGATTCCCAAATGTTCAGTGTTTCCATTACAAATATCTTATCTCAAGTGGCGTGTCTATGCAGAACACGGCTTATAAATAATTGTTTCCAGATTTGGAGATAAATCAGTCATATTAATAACTCGCAGTGACCAACGCAGACCAGGATAAATAGTAACAGATGATACTGGTGTATAGGGGGTGTTGAAATCCAACCTCTCTACCAAGCGTTATGGATCGGATACCCCGTCCCGCTAGTCATCGTACAAATAGCCAACTAGACCTTAAGTGTCGACACCCCCTTAAGATTGTAAATCAGAAGAGTAGTACTAGATGCTAGACTCTAGCCTATGGCGATAAGATTCAGGGCACTCGGAGTCCCAAAGTAGTAACGGGTCCAAGACTCCAACAGGCAGTCAAGGGAAACTAGCGAATCGGTGTTTCCGGCCGGGGCCAACCATAATTCCAAGACTTCAACTAGAAGCCAAGGGGAACTAGCGAATCGGTGTTCCCGCCCGGAGGCAACATAGTAACAGATCAAAGTCCAAGACTGCAAGTAGTCAAGGGGAACTAGCTAAATCGGTGTTCCCGTCCGGAGCCAACTTAGTAACGGTCCACTGGTTCCAGTACATGCGATTCTTTCACTTTACGTTGTTAATGATTTATGACTTAGTGATATTTTAATAATGAGTTTTCCCATTTCGAAGACGAGTAGTAAAGTGATGGTTCAAAAGCAAGTACGGAACTTTTGACAAATATGGAGTCTAGCCATGCATCAATATCCTATATTGATTTATCTGAGTCTGGCCAGGCATTCTATAAGCACCATCCCTCGAGTGACCGTGAATATTTTCTCCTTTATGTGGGAGGGACAAATTCTATCTACGTCACTAGATAACTCTCTATTAGATTTATATTTCTTGCACGTTTCATATCGTTTTACGTGCTTTCTAGGTTGATAATCTTAGTTTTACACTACAAATAGAGAGACAACGTAGAAGTTTAGATTTAGGCATTATTTTGTTAATCCTAGCATTTCTCACATTATTTCATGTATTTGTGTCACGTTTGATCACACGGGTTGTGTTTCGTGTTGTTTTGGCAGGAAACGGAGATTGGGAGTTAAAGCGTAGAGGAGAAACAAGCTTGGGAGATTAATCGGGAGCGAAAACGAAGAAGAAATTGTGAATAAACAGTGAAAATACATGAAGAGGAGAGGCAATTGCAATTTAATGAAGTTTTTGTAATGGCACTTTGACCCCCTAGATGAAAAATGGCCAGACACTTAGTGAAATTTTAATGGCCAGCGTGAGAGCAACTCACTGGAAGTGTAGGATCAAAAATTGTGATCACATGATCACCCACAAGACCACAATGTGATCCTATGATCACAAAAGGTGATCACAAGATCACAATACTTTAAAATATAAAAAGAACGTGACTCTTTTATTAGAGAGAGGCGCGGAAGAGAAAAAGAGGTGAGGCACGCAAATGAGAGAAGTGAGGCACGCAAGGAGAAGAGAAGAGGATGACTCCTCCATTGAAGATCTAGGTTTTCTTCTTCTTCTTCCTCTCTCAATCCTTGTATGGAGAAACTTGTAAGGTTTTTTTGGTTGATTACTATTAGCTAAACTCCATAGCTACGCTTCTCTAGAGAGTCTAGGGTTATGTAGACGATGAAATTTTCCAAATTTTTAATCTTTGTTTCATGCTTATTGATTTCTTCTATTGAATGGATGTTAGTTCTTGAATCTTGTTAATGATCTTAGTATATTGATACGACTAAGATATGAATTGATAATCAATGAACTAGGGTTTGCTCATAGGATGAATCATGCTTAAAGTTGATTAAGTTCTAAATCAATTGTTCATAATCTATGCATAATTCTTAATGGGGATGGAGTAATTAACCGGAACCGTTAGTTGGCTAGTGAAGTGTGCGACAGTGACTTTAACTAGTGTGCACAAGAGATTCCGGCGGGGAGACCTCCGTGTACACCGTACGTAGTGGATCAGGGATCGCACAGGAAGAGTAGGGGCATAGTTTTAAAAACCGGACCGGACCGGCCGGTTCGACCGGTCGGACCGGCGAACCGGTGCTTGACCGGTCCGGTCAGGCAATCAGACCGTTCATGCATTAAAACCGGGCCACGTCACCCGAACCGGCGGTTCAACCGCCGAACCGGTCGAACCGGCCGGTTGTTGACCCGCCGGTTCTCTTTAATTAAAAAGAAAGGGCGCTGAGGCTGAGAATCGAACCCTGCACCTCGGGGTATCAACAGCCGAAACTTACCGCTACGCCAGCTGGAGCTTTAGTTATACGGGGAGTAATTATTATATTTGATACTTGCTAAGTAACTATTATACTTAATGCTTTATTTTGAAAACAATTCTTCTTTCTTTTTCTTTTAGGGTAAACGATACTCTTCTTTCTCTTTCTTTTAGGGTAAACAATAGTAAATATACTTCAAAATAAAAACATAGTAACATCAATTTAAAACCATATTGATCCCAAACCATAGTAAATATCAATTTATAAAATAAAAGTTTTTTTATCAACTATTGTATCAAATTTCAAAAATATTTATCTTTCACAAATATAAGTCCACATTCAAAATATTATAGAGGCAAGTTGTTCAATCAAAACATTCAAGTATATTTTTGGTTATTTTCCATTATATTTATAAAAAAAATATATATACTATTAAATAAACGTGCGATTGAACCGGTCCGACCACCGGTCCGACCGGTCCGACCATGAACCGGTGCCTCACCGGTTCGATGGCCGGTCCGGTTTTTAAAACTTTGAGTAGGGGTGTGTGTAGGGAGAGAGTAAGTCAGTAGCAATGTCTGAGAGAGAGACAGAGGTTTGGCAGAGCTTCCGCGTATGGCAATGTGTGTTCTTCCTTTGTATGGAAAGGTTAACGATATATATACTGGAGAACATGACCGTTGTAGTGTGGTTAATGCGCCCATTAATGGCGGCTTAATTGGCTTAACCATAACGGCACGTTCGTCCGAGTATATAGGAACCGTTAGAGCACGTGGTGCGCGAGTACCGGAACCGTTACGAGGTTGACCGGGTTTGACCGGATTGACCGGGTCTAGGGAGCTCGTACCATAGATCTCTCAAAACAGTTACTACAGGTCGCGCGCGGGCTTGGCTCGCACGCGACAGGGCTTACTCTAGCCTCCAAACCACTAAGTCCCTACAAGTCCCGTGCAGTGGTATGCGAGGGCTCTGTCTCGCAGCCCCCACATGGATCAGCTCGGCTGGTGATCCTGTGTGTGTGGAGCACAATATGGTGTGCTGGATGGTTGCCACGTGGCCAAGATCTGTCATGTCAGAAAGCAGTATTTACAACTAGCTAGGATGAGATATGTGCATCAATCCCGCATCACCGAGACCGAAATGGAGAAGTGTTAGGATTGGCCTATTGTGGGTAGATTTGGTAGGATTATTCTGCAGCTCTGTGAAACGGTAGACCGACAGGACCCGTTATCGTACCAGTAGATGACCTGCTAGAACGGATTGGTAGACAACATGAGACCGAGAGGAGATTGTAGTCTAACCGAGACGTAAAATGACATGAGACCGACTGGAGATTGTCATAGCCTATTACCCGGATTAATTAGGATAGAACTAAAGTGTTACTGAGATAATCCAAAAATCGTCTACAACCCTAGATGTTCTAGAGATTGCCTAGTTTCTTCAAATCTTTTTATTAATAAAAAAATACAAAAATATTAGTTAGTCGTTATTTTAATTCAGTCGCTTGTTTGGGAGCGAAAACCTCTTTAATCAACAAATTTTCCTCCCTGTTATTGTACTCTAATCTAATAAACTAATTAAATAATCTAAAGACTGTCCTCGTGGGATCGATAACTCGGGGTTAAAATATTATCTTATATTACTTGAACCGTGCACTTGCGGTAACACGTAAGAAATCGTCTCATCACTACCATCTCTAAGTTTGCTTCCTTATTATGTACGACTAACGCCTTTATTACTACCCAGTTACGGTGTAGCGTTTGGCAATGTCAAAACACAACATTCCACAACTAGAGGATCTAGTTACTTCAAGTCTCGAATGACAATGTCGTTGTCACAACGAGAAGCACTTGTGACTTTACATAACTTGTATGTAGCCTTCTCGTTGTGGGTCAATCCAGTATGCTATTACTCCTAATGCATACCCATGTGTTGGATCGTGATATCTCCATATCAATCCAACCACATACTAGTCTATAATTGATCATCCAATTAATCATTATAACTGACTAGGGATTTAAGATAAACAAACACATTGGTAATCAAGGACTTCATTATATTAAATATCTCCATAAATAATACAATGAATGTTTATAGCTAAAACATTGTTCATTTAAAAAGATTGCCTCTAAGGAATCTATTCCAACAGATCCATGTCCCACGTGCGATAATGTGTTATGAATTCCAAGACCTTCATATTATCTACAACACATGTAGTTACATAAGACCGAAATGAAGGAGCTCGTCTTAGCCAAGGATCGTCCATCTCAAACCTTCCAGCGTAAACCAGACTGTAGAGGCTCTTCGAGCTAAGGATGGACCTCCACGCATAGGAACAATTGTTCTATGGCACACTATTTAAAGGATCAGAATTGGGAAAATATTTATTCTTGAACACTCTACTCACCATAGAATTAGCAGTGAGTATTCTCCATAGTTGTTTTGATAGTAGAGCAATGTTAAAATCCTCAAAATCTTTGAAGCCAATCCTCAACATCCTTTCTGACGGTCTTGTTTACCCCAAAATAACTCGCAGGCCATCGCTTCAAGCTTGTGACAAAGCGAAGCAGGAAGTCTAAAACAGCTCATTGTGTACAACGGGACTGATTGAACAACTGCCTTGAACAGCTCAGTTTAGAAGCGACATTTCCATCAATAATAGAGAAACTACTTATCCTCTTCTTTCCAATAGTCGTAGGAAGCCCCAGGTATTTTTCATGACTAGCTGTTCCTTTAACACCAAGGAGAGCACTGAGCGTGTTCCAGTCATGCACAGGTACACTAGAGAAAAAAAGAAACATGTGATTTGTCCAAATTTACCTTCTGACCCGAAGCTGCTTCATACTGTTGGAGAAGAGCGTGGAAGAAGGAGATCTCTTCATATGTAGCTTTGAAGAAAATCATACTATCATCAGCGAAGAAATATGAGAGATGTAATGATCTCCCGGCGAAGCTGAAATACCAGAAACTCGCCTCTTCTGAACCGACCGATTCAGCGCTCTAGAAAGTGTCTCACAAGCAAAAAGGAACAAGTATGGAGAAAGCGGGCAGCCATGACGGAGTCCCCGCTCTGGAAAAACTTTGCCTCTGATCTCGCAATTAAAAGCAAATGAAAGGGAAGTCGTGGAAATACAGTCATGGATAAGTGTAATCCAGCGGGAACTGGAACCCATATTCGCCATGGTGGCCTCAAGAAAATTCCACTATACTCTGTCATATGCTTTCGCCACATCCATTTTTACCGCCATGAACCCAACTTGTCCTTTCTTCCTCGTTCTCATATGCTTTGGTTTATGATTTCAATTCAAACCGTGCCAAACTAAACTGGTTACACAACACATATAACATATCCATTTGATGAAAAATTAATTAACCTGTCGTTAGTTGAGCCATACAACATATCTATTTCATACAAAATTTTGCGCAACCACATTGTTGAAATCCAGCACAAGCACCATGTCAATACAGAAATTGAAGAGAAGAAGCAGAAATGAAGAGAGAGAGAGAGAGAGAGAGAGAGAAGATATGAGTTCAATGTTCATTTTCTCTGCTTGAGAGGAAAGCTAACCGTTAGGGCACATTTAGCAATCCCCAATCTTCTAGCAAAACAGAAACCCAATCCCAGCTTGCCACGTGGCTGGGATCAGTTACAATCATGCGAGGGTGAAGGCGAAGAGGATGCCTGATCCTGTTCCAGTTGAACGATTGCTGACGCTGACTCGCCCAGTTAACTCAGCCTTGCTCGAGTTGGTTGGTTCCGAGGATGTAGTTCGATTGGGGATCGAGAATGGGCACTTCCCATATACTGCGATTTCTACTCAGGCGTTCGTCCAGAAATTGGACTATATGGATGAGTGGATTGACCACGTGTTGGATCATCACGCCGAGACTCTTAACGAAGCTGGCGTATACTTTGCTATCCGTGCTATGAAGGGTGCTGCCGTGAAGTTGGATCAGTCCATGCTTCTAGACCTTCTGTCCCGTTACTCGCCTGCGACTCACACGTTCCATTTTGCTGAGTTTGAGGCTGCCCCCACGCTCGAGGACGTTCAAATGCTGTACGAGCTTTCCCCCATGGGCGAGGTGGACCCTCTAAGTCCCTTGAGAACATCTGCGGAAATTGCCTTGTACACGCAGATGGAGGAGTGCCTAGCAGAGGTAAAGAAAATCTCCACTCGGTGGACCACTACAAAGCCTCTTCCGAACTGGCAGCTGGTTGATACGTCTGCGAAGAATACCTGGAACAAATGGTTGCAGTACTTCTTCCGAGACTACGCGAACAGCAGCATTACTAAGAAGCTTCTGAGCGAGGACCCGGAGGCCGAGAATTACGTAGAAGGCAAGGGTTATCATTTGACCCTTTGTGCTTTTCTCTGTGCCTGGTTATCGAGGTACCTGATTGATGGTCACCCCCATGACGGGGTCTTCTACCATGTGCTGCCACTTGCTGTGAGGCTCGCTCTTGGCCAGAGAGTCGCACTTGGACCCTTGGTCTTGGGCACGCTATACTATAGGCTCGATCAGCTGGTTCTGGCTATGAGGGAGTCGCGTGGCCGCCTCGATGTTCTGACCTTTGTCAATATTTCCTTTTTGACAATGTGGGTTTTCGAGCGGTGGCCGTCTTATGCTCCGACTGCTCTTAAGCTTGATAAGTGGTGTCCCCCAGGTGAGACAGAAGCGCGCAACAGCGGAAGAGCTGCGAGATGGTTTGGAGCAAGCAACACCAAGTGCGCTTGGAGTTTGATATGCGACAAACGAAAGGAGTTTACTGCCAGGCCCTATGCCACGCGTATCGAGAATGTGCGATGGTTTCCAAAGCTATACCCCTCCAAAGGTATGGTCTTCTCAGAAGAACTTCTTTTTGAAAAGGGACCGCATTTCCACGAGCGCTATCGTGAGTTCTTTTGCTGGTGTCTGCGAGGTTCCCTTCCTGCCCTTGCAGAGCATATTCGTGAGCTCGCGCCAAGGTATGAAAAACTTACAGTGGATGTTGACCCCACTCGGGTTTCTCCTCAGTTTGGTTTTGATGCGGTGGCCCCATCAATCTGGCCCCAGTCTATTATCAGAGGGTGCTACAAGAGCTTGCTGACAAAGGAGTGCAAGACGGCCTTCATGAACAATCTTCCCTTTGAGCAGCCTGCGGGAACTCGCGAGGGTGGTTGTTCCCAGAACTGGCTCGCATACTGGGTTGCCCAGCAAACGAGGATTGAGACGGAGGCGGCGGCGCAGCCAGGTAGGGCCCCCTTGATCAAAAGAAACTCTTTTCCGTTTCGCCCCAATTGCAGTTTGAGCGAGTCTGAGTATGGTTGCTACTCACTGTGGGACCGTGAGAACCATTTGTGTCCTGATTTCATTCTGAAGGAGCAAGTCGCCGCAATCAAGAAGGGCGACGCGCATGTCGTCAAATATAGCAAGGCGTTTGCTGAGGTAAGCAATTTCTTCGTGTGCGTTAAGCTTCTTGATTTCCTTACGCTGATGCTTTCGTTCTGTACTGTTTTAGTGTCACGTGCGGAGGTTCGCAGCTGGTGATCGCTCCAAATCGCTGGTGAACACCATTGTTGCCACCAGAAGACAAGGGCAGTCCTTCCGGCAAGCATGGAAAATGGACGCCGAGGTCGAAACAAAGGTTCGTGCAGTCATGAATACTTTTGCTGACTCGCTGATAGACAATCCTCCGGCTCCGTATCCTCCTAGAGATGACTCATCCCCTCCAGCGACTGCGGCGCCGAGAGTGAAGAGACCTAGGCAAAAGGGAGTTACGATTTCTTCCCCTAGGAGTGCTCCAGCTTCTCCCCCAGTGAGGTCCCTTTCTATCAAGGACAAAGGCAAGGGTCGCATGCCCAGCAAAGTGCGGAAAGATCTCGCAGTTGAGACTTTCGTTCCATTCAACCAAGAGGAAGAGGAAGAGAGGCAGGAGCCCCAGGCAAGTGATGAAGAAGAAGTAACAGTTGTGATGCACGAGGAAGAATCAGGAGGTACTTCCGTCGCATCTCCTTGCCCGTTATCATAACTTCTTTGCAATTCTTTTCTTTGAACCAATTGTGTATTCGCAGATGATGATGATGAAGCCATTGGTGGCCTTGTGGCCAAGAGACAAAAGAGAGATGCCCATTCTGGCGTTTCAGACGATCCCATAAGCGAGGACGTTCTTGCTGAGTCCCGGAAGACAGCCGCGGAGGCTGCTGAAAGAAGAAGGCAGCGAGAGGAAGAGGAGCTCGCGCGTGTGAAACAGCGGAGCCTCAAAGAGCAACATGTCGACGACTTAGTGTGTCCAGTTGGCGAGGAAGACGAGCTTCCCGAAGAAGTGGCTCCTCATGTGGAGGAGGAAGATGAGGTTCCTGGAGAGGATGCAGCAGCCTTGGAGCAAGTTCAGGCGGACTTCGAAGAGATCGCAGGCGGCGACAAAGGTGAGATCTTCAATCTCGCAGTAACTTATAGAGATGTAATTGTGGGTGCGTTAAAGCACGGTGTGTCAAAGCCTGACATTCGCCGTTGGTTAGTAGGCAAATGCGGAGAACCCTCAGGTAATTATTTGAGTGATATGCACATACTAGGCTGTAGCCACTTGAGGCAGAATCATGACTGGTTTACTCGCATCCCAGGTCACGCTTCCCTTAAAGATTTGCTTAGTGAGGACACACTGATAGGGCACGGTTCCACGTCCCTAGTGTATGATGAGGATACCTCAATCCCACCTTCGCGTGGAGGTGCTTACTCTTAGCTTTAGTAAAGATAGCGAAATAACTTGTAACAAAAGTTACCTCATATCATCGCATTTAATGTCGCAGGTCATGCTGAGGAACCTGAGCTAGAGCAGAGGAGTCAGCCTTCTGCATCCTATGTTCCAATTCCGAGCTCCCATACCGAGAAGCCCGTCGCAGCTGCTGGACACACAAGTGAGCCCCTCGAGGATGTCATCGAACTTTCCGATGATGTCGAAGCTGATGCTGTGCCAATGGACGAAGGTGTCCGTACCGGTGGTGAGGAAGAAAGGACAGGTGCTGCTAATGTTTTCGCATCTGAGAGCGTCCTTCGCCCAGCGACTTCGGCTGTCCCCTCGCCTCCGGCGATGACTGAGCTAGAGGCACCTATTCCTGCGTGGAGCATTTGGGGCTCGCAAGTTGGGAATGCAGTCGCAGCTGGTGCGGCCTACACTCTTCCTCCCGACTATGAGAGGTTGGAGCTCGCAGCTGATAGGAGAGCCATGGAGCGGGTGCAATCTTCGGACAACCCGGTAGTCCGCATTCCTTCTCTTCATGAGATTCTGGAAGGAACTGGTGAGTAAAGCTTTACCGTTCGCACATCGCATTATTTGCTTGCGAGTTTTGACATCATAACTCATTTTTGACATCTCCTCAGGTTTGAAGCAAACCGATGTAGACTGGGTGGTTCGAATGCGTCTCAGGTACCCCCGATCGTTTGTGAGATCTCTGGAGATAGGGCCTTTTGACAGGAGGCTATTCCTTACTGAAGCCATTTGGATACTGGAGCAGCTGTCTGCGGCTACACCTGCGACCATTTCGGTCCAGAGTGCTGAATTGCTGTGCGGCATGTGCCAAAATCTCCTGATCAAAGTCCAGGGCAGACTTGGTTTCAAATTCCTCAAGGACAGAGTTACACTGATTCGCGCAGCTGTAACTTTGAAACTCGGTCACCAGAATCTCGCAGCTGAGATGCAGAAGGTGGAGCAGCAGAAGCAAAAGGTTGATCAAGCTCTGAAGCTGTATCATGAGATGAATGCCAGGTGCGAGCTACTGAAGCAAGAAGTGAAACAAGTGGAGAAGCTAAGCGAGCAGTTCGAGCCCCAAGACTCCTTGATCAAGAATTTGCTTTGACTTTTCGAGTCTTGAAAAATAGCAAGGAAATAGCTGAGACATTAATGTAGTGTTTTGAAACATTAATGTAATGTTGCTAGGGTTTCTCCCCCCCCTTTTTTTAACAACAAACAATGAGTTTGCCCGTTTTGCCCTTTTCGGGACTTGACAGGATATCTTTGTGCATATCCCATCGTGACGTCAGCAATTGATACTTTGCTTGATTTTCGCGCTAATATCTCGGCAGATAAACACGCTTTTGTTGGGAAGTCCATCCGAATCATGACCATCCGTCATTTATTAGGATACGCAACTGAATCGTCGTAGCCTTTAGTAGGGTAATTGATTGTTACCGCTTTTCAAGGCGTAAGTGATTGAACTTACCCTCTTTTTTGAATTTTGCTGACTCATCTTGGGCAACCGAAGAGTCTCCACAGGGTCTATATAAACCCTGCCTTTGCTATTTGGGTTCTTCATCCCAAAGATGTGCTTTGCCGTGAGTCTTTACGACTGCTGGCTTCAACGCTTGTTTTTCGTTGATTTATGGCAACTTCAAGTTTTGAATCCTGAGTTTGCGCTTTGTGCTATAGAAATAGTTTCCAAGATCCACTTTATGAGGAAAATTGCTCTTTATAACCATCATAAAGAAGATGGAGATAACATCTCATGTGTGTTCGAAGAAATTTCTTCGTGTATTATGTGTGCAGGTCATGTTTCCGGCCGCCTCGTGGCGAGGTGCAGCGCCGAAGTGACCGTGCTACCGTCTCGTAATGAACGGCGGAATTCTCCTCCAGCATCCCTAGAGGAGGATTTCTTGCCTCTTCGTTCTTGAACTCAGGGTTGCGGACCGCTGTGTTCATCCCCGTCTACAAGGAGCCCTTGCCCTTTGGAGCTTCTGCTTGCATGTTGATCGCCGGAACCGGTGGTTCCTTGGGCAAATGTTATGGGGAGCAGATCTGACAAGGGTCTTGTCAAATACTGGGATCTTGAACGTATGGCTTCATGTGGCTCTCTGAAGCAAGATCCCAGCCGCGACAGATGTTCACCCGCAGGTTTGTGAACGTATTGTATAGCCGGTGTTGGGACCGGTGAGCTCATCCTTTGCAGTCCGGGTTTCCGTACTGTGTCTTTGCTGGCTTACCAGCCACTTTTCGAATGTATTGTAAGCCATGTTGGCTGCGTAGTTAGATTCGAGCTTTTCGCTTGTAAGCTGCTATCTAGACAGATAAATAGTAAGTCATTTGACTCCTAATGATATATAGCTTTTGTATTATCTGTTGTCTCTTTGCAACCAAATACAATTTCGCATGCGTTTCGGCCTATTTTGCCTTGCATAATGCTAATGAATGGTGTCGCATCTGCAATATCAATTCGCGGATGTTTTGCTAGATCGTTCGAGATCATATTTTCGCAATTGTGCCCTCTCGGCGGATGGGCTTGTAGTTGGTCGTTGTGGATCATTTGAGATCATTTTCACAACATTGCTATCGTAGCAGATAGTCCTTAGCAGATCAATTAAGATCGTTAGGTGGTGCGGATTGCTATCACAACAGATAGGCTTTATTAGAGAATTGCTTGAGATCGTTTCTCGCATAAACTGCTATCGCAACAGATAGACTTTTAGAAGATCCAATAAGATCATTTTGCGCATGCGTTGCCATCGTAACAGAGGCTTGGGTGATCAACTAAAATCACTTTGCATATAAGTTGCTATCGTAACAGATAGGCTTGAGAAAATCAGGCAAGATCGTTTTGCTTATGAGTTGCTATCGTAGCAGATAGGCTTAGGTGATCAATTAAGATCGCACTTGTATAGACCGCTATCGTGAGAGATAGGCTTAGATGATCAATCAAGATCGCATTTGTATAGGCTGCTATCGTAACAGATAGGCTTTTATGATCAATTGAGATCGCATTTGCGTTTGGCTGCTATCGTAAGAGATAGGCTTTAGATGATCAATTAAGATCGCATTTGCGTTGGCTGCTATCGTGAGAGATAGGCTTAGATGATCACTTAAGATCGCATTTGCATTGGCTGCTATCGTGAGAGATAGGCTTAGATGATCACTTAAGATCGCATTTGCATTGGCTGCTATCGTGAGAGATAGGCTTAGATGATCACTTAAGATCGCATTTGCGTTGGCTGCTATCGTAGAGATAGGCTTAGATGATCACTTAAGATCGCATTTTCATTGGCTGCTATCGTAGAGATAGGCTTAGATGATCACTTAAGATCGCATTTGCATTGGCTGCTATCGTGAGAGATAGGCTTAGATGATCACTTAAGATCGCATTTGCATTGGCTGCTATCGTAGGAGATAGGCTTTTATGATCAATTAAGATCGCAGTTGTATGTATTGCTATTGCAGCGACGAAACCATTGTTAACAGTAATAACAAATTAAATAGAGCAACATAAACAGCTAGAAATATGAACTTCTCATTTGGGAGAATTCTTTTATTATAACGCTCTCATATGGGAGAGATGGGATTACAATCCTCTCATATGGGAGAGGAGATTGCGTAAATCATAGCCACATGAGACAATAAGCACGTTATCATAAAACGTATGAAATAAGAGAAGTCAGGGATAGTACTTCTTAATCCAGCGCATGTTGACTGAACTTGGAGTCGAGGTTGTGCCGTGCAACCTTCGTATGCTGCAGTAACCACTATCGAAGACTTCTGTGACTTCGAAGGGTCCTTCCCAATTAGCTGCGAACTTTGGGTGAGTTGCTTCTCGCATACAGTGGTCAGATGCGCGCAAGACCAGGTCTCCGACTGCGAAATCTCTTCGCTGGACTGTCTTATTGTAGGCGCGAGCGATTCTTTCCTGGTACCGCTTGTTGGTTCTTTTGGCTTGTTCTCGCTTTTCTTCTAGCAAGACTAAATCATGATCGCGTTGATTTTCATAGAGTGCATGGAAAGCCAGTCTTGCCGAATTGACTCTAACCTCCGCAGGTACTACAGCTTCGGCCCCATAGCATAATAGAAATGGCGAGGCCCCTGTGGGTGTCCTTGGAGAAGTTCTGTAGGCCCATAGAGCTATGCTTAGGGAGTCGGCCCACTTCTTGTGGTCATCTGCGACCATCTTGCTCAGAATTCTCAACAGCGTTTTGTTAGTCGCTTCGGCTTGTCCGTTTCCCTTTGGATAATAAGGGGTAGAGCATATCTGCCTGATATTGTACTCCGCTAGTTTTGCAGCTACCTGGCGATTAACAAAGGGAGTACCGTTATCTGAAAGAATGGTATTTGGAATTCCGAACCTGCATACGATGCTTTCCTGGATGAAGTTGACCACAGCCAGTGTGTTTGCCGTCTTCAGTGGTATTGCTTCCACCCATTTGGTGAACAGCTCGGTTGCGGTGAGAATAAAATGGTTACCATGCGACGTCGGTCGGATGGGACCGATGAAGTCCAGAGCCCATGTGTGAAATGGCCATGGCGTCCCTAATGCATGTAGATCCACGGCGGGAGCGTGCACTAGGTTCCCTTTGAATTGGCATTCTTGGCATCGTCGCACTTTGGTGCGGCAATCGACTTCCATCGTGGGCCAGAAGTATCCGATTGAGAGGAGCTGTCTGCATAATTTCGCACCTCCTTGGTGTTCCACCTGATGAGAAAGGTCCATGACTTCTTGTGCTTCTCTGCCGTCTAGACATCGCAGCAAGTTGCCCTCGTGACCTCTTCGCCAAAGGAGGTTTTCTTGTACCACGTATCGAGACGCTTTCCTTTTCAATTTTTCGGCTTCTTTTCTCGATTCGGGCACGGTGCCCTGGGTGAGGAAATCAAACAGTGGATTCCTCCAGTCCGTGTCGTCATCGGTTAGGGCGACGAGTAGAGAATCTTTGATTAGTGCGCAACTTTCGCACTTCCCTTGTATCAGGGCTGCGGCTGTTGACATGCCTGGCCAATGAATGCCATATCTCTGAGCCTTTCTGTAGATTGACACCTCGCTTTCTCCGCAAGCGTGTTGGTGAATCTTTTCTAGCAGCTGTTGTCCCTCTTGCTCGGAGACACATCGCATAAGTATTCCTCCATGACCCTTGTAGTAAAGGGTGTTGTCGTGGATGCAGTATCCTTTTGTGAGTGCCCAGCTTTCGCTGCTGGTGCCTTTTGCAATAGCTTGCAGGATTGCTTTTCGCCAGTCTGCGTCATCCATGTGTTCGTCGTCGCACGCATCCTCTGTTAGCGCCGACGATGTTCGCACTTCGATGGAAATCCTTGCGGGGCACTTATCTATACTGACCTTAGATCCCAAGGTTGCTAAGGCGTCCGCTTGCCTATTGTCCGCTCGGGGCTTGTGCTCGTATTTCACATCGCAGAATTGCTGCATCAGCTTTTGTACTAGGGTGCGGTAAGACAGGAGGTTGATCTCCTTCAAGCCATATTCGCCCGAGGCTTGCTTAAAAATCAGTTTGGAATCTCCCATGACCGTTAAGTTGCTCACTTCCAAAGCTTTCGCCGCACGGAGCCCCGCGATGAGAGCCTCGTATTCCGCTTCGTTGTTTGTGACTGCGAAGTTGAGCTTTGCGGACATCTGTATGACTTCCCCGTCTGGCTTTGTCAAGACTATCCCAATGCCTCCGCCTTTCCTGGTTGACGAACCGTCGAAGTGGAGGGTCCAATAGGGCACGTCGATTCTTAAGACCGAACGGCATCACCGTGTAGTTGAATACCCCCACAGGAGTGATGAATGCATTTTTCCGCGCATCTTCGGGATCCATCTTGATTTGATTGTACCCGCTGAAGCCGTCCATGAAACTGAACATGCGATGACCTGCTGTTGAATCGATAAGCAAATCGATGTTGGGCAGTGGGAAATCGTCCTTAGGGCAGTAATGATTGAGATCTCGGAAGTCCACGCAGATGCGGAGCTGTCCGTTCTTCTTCACCACTGGCACGATGTTGGCCAGCCATGTGGGATGATGATTCGGCTCTATGAACTTGGCATCTAGGAGTTTGATAATCTCCTGCTTGATCTTCAAGTTGAGCTCCGGCCTGAAGCTCCTGGTGCTTTGCTTGACCGGTTTAGATCCTGGGATGATGTCTAAACGGTGCATGGTGATGCTTGTATCCAGGCCTGGCATCTCATCGTACTCCCATGCGAACACGTCCTTGTATTCAGTTAGGAGCTGTAGCAGTCCTTGTTCCTCTTCGCTTGTGAGGTCCGCACTCAGGAAGACTGTCCTTTTCTTTTCCTCGTTCGGTCTGAGGAACACTTCCTTTAGCTCTTGTTTTTTTGTGGTCTTGGCCTGTCTTCCATGCATTCGGGCGCTTCTTTGAGTTTCTCGTCTGGAGTGCCTTGTGTTGGCTCTTCCGTCAGCGCGACTTGCTCGATTTGATTGATTTGCCCAGGGACATCCCCATGCCCGTGTGAGGACATCCTCGCGCACCTTCATATGCGGTAGCATTTCTTCCCATTGGCGTAGAAGCTCTCTATCTCCTTGCCCTCTGGGTCATGCTTTGCGATCCTCTTCAGAGTATACACATTCTTTCGATGATATGCGATACGAGGCGCCTCTTCGCGTGTAGGCGGCTTTTCCTTGGCATCTTCCCTTGTTACCATCACGCCCGCAGGTGACTGGTCCTTGATGTCCTCCCAGAGAGGCAAAGGAGTAGGGTTGAATGGCCCGGGTGTTTGCTCGTCCGCCATCTCAGTGAACCACACCGCCTCGCTGAGATGTGCTTCGTCCAAGTTGAACGGGTTAATCGAAGCCGGTATCTCGACTATTCTGTCGTTCCAGATAGCTTTCATAACCTGGTGAGCCGTCGAAGGAATTGCGTCGAAGCGATGAATCCAGGCTCGACCTATAATCATGTGGTATGTGGTGTTCGCGTCTATGACATAGAACTTTGCCGAGCACTTGATCTTGCCAATCTGGACGCCCAGGCGGATCCATCCGATCGTCATTCTGGAGTCGCTTCCGAATCCCACCAGTGGAGATGGACGTTTGACTACCTTGTGCTCGGGGATCCCTGCTAGCTTCAGTGTGTGGAGTGGAACAACATTGACCGCTGCTCCTCCATCGACGAATGCTCGCTTGAATTCGACGCCATTGATGATGGCGGTCACGTACAGGGGCCTCTGGTGGCTCGCATCAGTCTTCTTGTCGCTGGCAGAAAAGGTCATGACCTTTTCTGTGGAGCGAGACGCCCTGATGACTTTCCCGTTGGAGACCACGAGGTCCTCTTCGTAGTCCTCCGCTATTCTCAAAATCGCTTTCGTCATATCAGTTCGGCACTTCTCGGAGAAATTCATTTCATCGAAGAATTTGTTGAAGCCATGCGACCCTTTCATGCGGTCGGCACGTTCATCCTCTGTGTCCATGCTATAGTCTTCGTCTTCATGGACCTCGGCAACGATGGGCAGGCCATCTTCTGCGACTTCTTCCAAGTCGACGATCGAGATCATAGCGACCTCTTTGCCTTTCGAGCCTGACTCTGTATGGGCAGGAAGCGGGTTGTTGCGCACGTCCTTCCTGTTGTCGCTGACGATGAGCTCGCCGTTCTTCATCTTCTGATCGAACGCGAACCTGAGTTTCTTGCACTCGGCGGTGGGGTGCATGACCTTGCCGTGGTACTCACACCACTTAGGGTCCCTCACCATCTCCTTGGAGGGTGTTTTCTCGAGCGGTGGCAGGACGCCGTCCTTGCGCCACTGTTTGCAGAGGTCACTTGCTTCCTCTACCGAGCAGGGCAGAGGCGGTACATCGAAGTTCGCAACCCTCGCTTGTTTCTGGGGCGAAACTGTATTGACCTCAGCTTCGCGTCCCCGCTTGTAGCTAAATCTGCCGATCTTGTAGGTGGTGCCGCTCGCAGGTCGTTCTGGAGCGCTCTTCTTTTTCTGTCTCTCGACTATGGGCTCGATGTTCTTCGTGCATTCGATTAGCTTTGAAAACGTAGGTGTTTGCAGATTGATGAGCATACCTTTGTATTCATCTCGCATGCACTGCAGGCATATCTCCACGAGCCGGCTTTCGGGCATTGGATCTTTGCACTCCAAGGATTTCGCCCGGAATTTCTTGATGAAGGTGATCCCATCCTCCTCGCGTTTCTGGTACATCCGCGAGAGATGGATCATTGTCACCTTTTCCTCCATTTGAAAGAACTTAGTATAGAACTTCTGGACCATGTCGTCCCACGTCTTCACGGATCCGGCCTCCAATGTTCGGTACCATTTGTATGCTACATTCCCCAGAGATTTTGGGAATTCTCGCATCAGCAGCTTGGGATCGGCTCCGTACGGACCCATGACATCAATGAAACGCATGACATGCTCATGAGCGTTTCCATTGACGTCCTCGAACTTATCCCATTTAGGAGCCTTGTACCCCGCCGGGTTAGGCATTAGATAGATCTCTCGTGGAATGGGTGGATCGTTGTCTAACTTCGGGATAATAGTATCTGCGAATGACTGATGAGCCCAAATGGTGTCCACGCGCTTCTGTAAAGACGTCATGCATTCTGGAATGCTCCCCTCGGTAGTTGCCGGAGGGGTTGCCGTAGGCGGTGGCGACACGTATGCCGCCGGAAGATTGGGAGCATACTGAGTACCCGCGTTTCCCCAGATCATCGTTGGGGGAGGCAAAGGGTACTGCAGAGTGGGGTTGGACGCCAAAGCCGAGGGCTGAGGAGCGTGAGCAGCAGGAGGCAGCATCTGTGCCGTTGATCCTTGGACCGAAGGCAGCTGCGTGGCCGACGGTGGAGTCTGCAGATGAGGGTTGGGAGGTGTAGCTGACACTCCCAATCCTGGAGCTGTAGGGGTTCCTCCTCCCTGAGGGATAGCGGTGGCCGGTGGAGGATTCGGCGCAAGGGTGCCCAGAACGGCCAAGATTTGTTCTAATTGCGCAGATTGAGACTTGAGAGCTTTCGCCTGACTTTGGACAGTAGCGTCCAGAGACTCTAAAGTCGGTGCCTCGCCGGGAGTCGTCGGAGTACGGCGGGTCTCGTCTCCCGAGGGAGTTTCGGTGGAAGGCGATCGGTTGCTGACATCATCCTCCTGAGACATGGTTGCTTTTGCTGGTAAGTTCACGTCGGGTTCACCAAAATGTGCACAAGAGATTCCGGCGGGGAGACCTCCGTGTACACCGTACGTAGTGGATCAGGGATCGCACAGGAAGAGTAGGGGTGTGTGTAGGGAGAGAGTAAGTCAGTAGCAATGTCTGAGAGAGAGACAGAGGTTTGGCAGAGCTTCCGCGTATGGCAATGTGTGTTCTTCCTTTGTATGGAAAGGTTAACGATATATATACTGGAGAACATGACCGTTGTAGTGTGGTTAATGCGCCCATTAATGGCGGCTTAATTGGCTTAACCATAACGGCACGTTCGTCCGAGTATATAGGAACCGTTAGAGCACGTGGTGCGCGAGTACCGGAACCGTTACGAGGTTGAGCGGGTTTGACCGGATTGACCGGGTCTAGGGAGCTCGTGCCATAGATCTCTCAAAACAGTTACTAAAGGTCGCGCGCGGGCTTGGCTCGCACGCGACAGGGCTTACTCTAGCCTCCAAACCACTAAGTCCCTACAAGTCCCGTGCAGTGGTATGCGAGGGCTCTGTCTCGCAGCCCCCACATGGATCAGCTCGGCTGGTGATCCTGTGTGTGTGGAGCACAATATGGTGTGCTGGATGGTTGCCACGTGGCCAAGATCTGTCATGTCAGAAAGCAGTATCTACAACTAGCTAGGATGAGATATGTGCATCAATCCCGCATCACCGAGACCGAAATGGAGAAGTGTTAGGATTGGCCTATTGTGGGTAGATTTGGTAGGATTATTCTGCAGCTCTGTGAAACGGTAGACCGACAGGACCCGTTATCGTACCAGTAGATGACCTGCTAGAACGGATTGGTAGACAACATGAGACCGAGAGGAGATTGTAGTCTAACCGAGACGTAAAATGACATGAGACCGACTGGAGATTGTCATAGCCTATTACCCGGATTAATTAGGATAGAACTAAAGTGTTACTGAGATAATCCAAAAATCGTCTACAACCCTAGATGTTCTAGAGATTGCCTAGTTTCTTCAAATCTTTTTATTAATAAAAAAATACAAAAATATTAGTTAGTCGTTATTTTAATTCAGTCGCTTGTTTGGGAGCGAAAACCTCTTTAATCAACAAATTTTCCTCCCTGTTATTGTACTCTAATCTAATAAACTAATTAAATAATCTAAAGACTGTCCTCGTGGGATCGATAACTCGGGGTTAAAATATTATCTTATATTACTTGAACCGTGCACTTGCGGTAACACGTAAGAAATCGTCTCATCACTACCATCTCTAAGTTTGCTTCCTTATTATGTACGACTAACGCCTTTATTACTACCCAGTTACGGTGTAGCGTTTGGCAATGTCAAAACACAACATTCCACAACTAGAGGATCTAGTTACTTCAAGTCTCGAATGACAATGTCGTTGTCACAACGAGAAGCACTTGTGACTTTACATAACTTGTATGTAGCCTTCTCGTTGTGGGTCAATCCAGTATGCTATTACTCCTAATGCATACCCATGTGTTGGATCGTGATATCTCCATATCAATCCAACCACATACTAGTCTATAATTGATCATCCAATTAATCATTATAATTGACTAGGGATTTAAGATAAACAAACACATTGGTAATCAAGGACTTCATTATATTAAATATCTCCATAAATAATACAATGAATGTTTATAGCTAAAACATTGTTCATTTAAAAAGATTGCCTCTAAGGAATCTATTCCAACAGATCCATGTCCCACGTGCGATAATGTGTGATGAATTCCAAGACCTTCATATTATCTACAACACATGTAGTTACATAAGACCGAAATGAAGGAGCTCGTCTCAGCCAAGGATCGTCCATCTCAAACCTTCCAGCGTAAACCAGACTGTAGAGGCTCTTCGAGCTAAGGATGGACCTCCACGCATAGGAACAATTGTTCTATGGCACACTATTTAAAGGATCAGAATTGGGAAAATATTTATTCTTGAACACTCTACTCACCATAGAATTAGCAGTGAGTATTCTCCATAGTTGTTTTGATAGTAGAGCAATGTTAAAATCCTAAAAATCTTTGAAGCCAATCCTCAACATCCTTTCTGACGGTCTTGTTTACCCCAAAATAACTCGCAGGCCATCGCTTCAAGCTTGTGACAAAGCGAAGCAGGAAGTCTAAAACAGCTCATTGTGTACAACGGGACTGATTGAACAACTGCCTTGATCAAGATATCGCGTCCTGCAAAAGAGAGTTGTTTTTTCTTCCACCCTTTCAGTTTAGAAGCGACCTTTCCATCAATAATAGAGAAACTACTTATCCTCTTCTTTCCAATAGTCGTAGGAAGCCCCAGGTATTTTTCATGACTAGCTGTTCCTTTAACACCAAGGAGAGCACTGAGCGTGTTCCAGTCATGCACAGGTACACTAGAGAAAAAAAGAAACATGTGATTTGTCCAAATTTACCTTCTGACCCGAAGCTGCTTCATACTGTTGGAGAAGAGCGTGGAAGAAGGAGATCTCTTCATATGTAGCTTTGAAGAAAATCATACTATCATCAGCGAAGAAAATATGAGAGATGTAATGATCTCCCGGCGAAGCTGAAATACCAGAAACTCGCCTCTTCTGAACCGACCAATTCAGCGCTCTAGAAAGTGTCTCACAAGCAAAAAGGAACAAGTATGGAGAAAGCGGGCAGCCATGACGGAGTCCCCGCTCTGGAAAAACTTTGCCTCTGATCTCGCAATTAAAAGCAAATGAAAGGGAAGTCGTGGAAATAGAGTCATGGATAAGTGTAATCCAGCGGGAACTGGAACCCATATTCGCCATGGTGGCCTCAAGAAAATTCCACTATACTCTGTCATATGCTTTCGCCACATCCATTTTTACCGCCATGAACCCAACTTGTCCTTTCTTCCTCGTTCTCATATGCTTTGGTTTATGATTTCAATTCAAACCGTGCCAAACTAAACTGGTTACACAACACATATAACATATCCATTTGATGAAAAATTAATTAACCTGTCGTTAGTTGAGCCATACAACATATCTATTTCATACAAAATTTTGCGCAACCACATTGTTGAAATCCAGCACAAGCACCATGTCAATACAGAAATTGAAGAGAAGAAGCAGAAATGAAGAGAGAGAGAGAGAGAGAGAGAGAGAGAGAGAGAGAGAAGATATGAGTTCAATGTTCATTTTCTCTGCTTGAGAGGAAAGCTAACCGTTAGGGCACATTTAGCAATCCCCAATCTTCTAGCAAAACAGAAACCCAATCCCAGCTTGCCACGTGGCTGGGATCAGTTACAATAATTGTGACTAGGAGAAAAACTAGCTGAAGAAAATGAAAATACAAAAGTACATAAACATACCCTTACTATTAGCTATATTACTGCTATTAAGAAATCATATTTCTAATACACAAATTACACTCAACTTGCCAACAAGATACATAAACTGATTAACTGCAAGAGGCTTAGTTAACAGGTCTGCTACCTGCTCTTCACTATGCAAGTGGAGGAGCTTAATGGAACCTGATTGCACCAAATCTCGAACCACATGACAGTCAAGCTCTATATGCTTGGTTCTTTTATGGAAAATAGGATTTGAGGCAATGTAAATAGCAGCAGAACTATCACAATGCACAACTGGAACAGCAAAGAGGAAAATGTGTAGCTCTCCCAAAAGTGATTGCAACCACTGCAACTCACAGCGAATAGCAGCTAAGCTCTTGTACTCTGCCTCAGCAGAGCTTCTTGCAACAACCCCCTGCTTCTTTGATTTCCAAGAAACCAAAGACTTCCCAAGATAAACTAAGCACCCAGAAGTAGACCTTCTAGTGTCTAAACACTCTCCCCAGTCTGCATCTCCAAATCCAGTCAAGACCATGTCACCTTTCACAGAAAAGAACAAACCTTGAGACAGAGTGTGCTTGAGATATCTAAGAATGTGATGAGCAGCTGCCAAATGCACATTACTAGGTTGTGACACAATTGACTAAGCTTGTGAACAGAGTAACACAAGTCAGGTATAGTGTGACAAATGTATAGCAACTTCCCAACCAGCTTCCTAAAATTTTAAGCCTCCAAATCAGAAAGGGGAGCACCTGATTGAGAACTTAACTTCCCAGAAACCACCATAGGAGTAGAAGCTAGTTTTCACTCCATATAAACTGAAGATTGAAGAATGTCTGTACCAAATTTTTGCTGACCAATAAAAATACCATCCTCAGTTCTTGACACTTCAAAGCCTATAAAATATGACAAAGAACCCAAATCTTTCAACTTGAATTATGTGCTCAACATGTTCTTGAAATTTGCTAAACCAACAGAATCATTCCCAGTAAGTAGAATATCGTCTACATATACCAACAAAATAACAACCTGACCTCCACAGTCTCTGAGAAATAAAGTGTAATCAGATTTACACGATAGAACCCCAACCTAAGAAAAGTGGAAGAGAACTTGACAAGTGCAACAACCCCCTTATCCGGCTCGGACGAGACGGGGAGGCCGAAGCTTAAAGTAACGGTGGAGAATCAAAAGCACAACATCCCAACATTTATATTACATACTATTAAACATTACAAAACTTCCTCGAGTCTGTCATACGTTCTATTATACATTATTCTAATATTATTCAAACTATTTTACAACTTGTATCGGAACCTCCTTAGTGAGTCTCGTACCCGGTCATGCCATAGTCATCTTCTTCTAAACCTGCGGGGGAAGGAAACAAAGACCGCAGTTTTCTAAAATCAGCATAAAGTACTGAGTAAGCAACACCCAAGCTCGTAAAACGGAAGACGAGGCATGTTTACTTTTCATGTAATAACAAAGAGGAAGGAATTATAAAACAGTAAACTTGAAGAGTAAAGTATGACTCAAATGTAATCTTCTCTTTCTTTTAAACTCATTTTTCAACTTGTAGTCGGGGAATACGATTCCCAATCTCTTCTACTTTTCTTTTATAACTGTCCAAATCTCATAGAAAACTGTATTATTAACTTTGTTGACACGGGGAAGAATCTACTATTCTATCACTAGCTACCATGACCTTAACTACCGGCAGCCCCGAAAGACTTCTTGCGGCCAGAGGGGTGAGTACATGGAGACACCCGGCAGGTTGCGACCGGGTTAAAATAAACGGGTCGGGTGACCGAAGTCAACCACGACCAATCTAAATCACGGGCCGAGTGACTGAAGTCAACACGACAATAATGAGCTTCTCCCGTACAACTCTTTTCACTTTACGTTATTACGCATTATTATTTTTGTGTGTGACCGTACCAAATCAAAGCAACTTCTGTAAAATATAAAGTAGTCACAAATAAGACATATAAATCATAAAATACAATTTTGAGACAATTATTGAAAATCACATTACGACACGAAAAGGAAGCCGGGCACACTAGGCTTGGCATATTACTTACCTCGCTTCTCAATGACTAGCACGTAGCGTTCCCCTAGAAAGACACGTAGTCTTCGTCAACTGATTCGTCACCTACGCGTTTATCGATACACGTGTTAAAGTATGAATTTCTATAAACTTGAAGAGTTTCATTTAACTTTCCTATACTATACTTATATTTTCTTTTCTTAATAACATTTTTAAATATACTATTATTATATGGAAATCTATAAATTAATATTTACTAAATATTATTTTAGCCAATTTATTTATTTTCTAAGTAGCTAAAATTCTTTAAAGAGTATGCCATTAAAATAACTATTTATTTATCAAATTCATAGAAACTAAATATGGAAACTATTAAAAATATATAATAAACAAAATTGATTTTTAAGTTAGGAGGAATTATTCTTCTTACAAATAATTGCTTCTTTATAACTTGAGAAAATCGTTAAATATATAAAATAATTACGACTTATGTTTCTAGTTCAATTTATTGTCAAGAGAACAACTTCTATTTAAATAGAAATTATTTTTGCATAGATTACCACTTTTACTTAATTAAACTAATAACTGTATTTTGTAGAAATGGATTTAAACATAAAATAATCATGTTTTATTTTCAAACAGAAATCTTATTTAACTAGACACTATTTTTATCTTAACTTAATTTTATTTTATTATAATTATTACTATTATTATTTCTATTATAACTACTATTATTATTACCATTACTATTATCACTATTGTTATTATTATTATTATTATTATTATTATTATTTATTAAAATTACTACTACTATTTTTATTACTATTATTACTACTACTATCATTATTATTATTATTAGTATTACTTCTATTCTTATAATTGATATTATTATTATTATCATTACTACTACTACTACTACTACTACTACTACTACTATTATTATGATTAATTTTATTACTACTATTGTTATAATTATTACTATGGCTATTATTGTTATTTATTATTATTAGTATTATTATTATTATTATTATTAAAATAATAGCTATAAAGTGTATGAATTAATTTAACTTTAAAATCATAATTTTATTTATTTTTATATTTTCAGATTGTTAAATAACAAAGAAACCCCCATAGTTTACTGAAACAACAGAAATACCCCCCTCTTATAGCTAAAACAGTTTCTGAAAATGACAACTACCTCCCCCCTTAGCATGATTTTACAATTTTATCAATCTAAACGTGAATCTAAGCATCTAAATATGATTTTGATTATGTAAATCAACTCAAGGCGAAGATTAGAGCGTACCGGTACCAAAGATCGCAAGAAACGATCGAGAAACGGTCCGGGTCGAGTTTCCCGTCGATGGCCACGGTGGTGGTTCTCGAGTCCGGCGAGTAGAGCATTTCTAGGTTCAATTGGGCCTTCTACTGGCTTAGTCGAGTCCCTAGGAGTGGTTTAGTGTCAATTTCAGGGGTGGGTGCTCTGTTTTAGCTTGGCGGAGCTCCTCGCCGGCGACAATGGTGGACCGGCGGCGGTGGTGGTCGTGCTCTGCTTTTGGGTTGCTCAGCTGCTGTTATTTCTTCTCTTACTATGTTCAGATCGTGGTAGAGAGGAGTGTGAGAGGGACAGAGAGAGGAAGTGGGAAGAAAACAGAGGAGGTGGTCTTGGTGGTCGTTCGGGTTTCTCGCCGGAAATTGCAGCGGCGACGGTGGTGGCTTCTAGCCACTGCTCTTGCTGCTGTTTCTTCTCAGTTTCTGGGCAGAGAAGAGGGTGAGGCAGAGAGAGAGAAAAACAGAGAGCTAGGTGGAGGTGTGGGTGTTGGTGGTGCTCTCGGTGGGTCTCCTTGATGGCAGCAGCGGCGGTGGTGTTGGTGGTTCCGTCTAGCTACTGCTGCTGCTACCTTTCTGCAGAGGAGAGAGTGAGATAGAGGGAGAGCTGGAGGGAGAGAAAGAGTGATGGAGGTGGTCGCGGCGGTGGTTGTTTTCGCCGGAGGCGTTGGTGGTTGGTGGAGGTGAAGAAAACGAGGGTGAGGACGATGATGATGATGATCATGAACTGGTGATGGTGGGGTGTTTAAATAGGAGAGTTAAAGTAGCGGTGATGGTGATAGTGGCGGTGGTGTTGTCGGGGGTTGGTTGCCGCAAGAAGAAAAGTAGAAGAAGAAGAAGAGAAATTGAAGGTGAAGAAGAGAAAGAAAACAAGAGAGAAAAAGACAAATGAGGAAAAACAAATCTGATGAAACTTCTCTATAAAACTATTGGGTGTGGCTAGTCACACCAATTAGTTGGGTGTGTGTGTGGCACAATTACGAAGCTATGCGGGGGTTTTACCCGTGCTACGATTTAAGGTAAAAAATTGTTCGCGTAATTATTTACAATACTATTTTAATATTTTTTAAAATTTAACGAAACTAAAAATAATGTACACAATTTTATTTTATTTTTCTTTTACAGATAAATTTTATATATAACCTTGTTAAGTTTACTACTTTACCCTAAGTATTTTACGGGGTATTACAACAAGCCACTGCCTCGAGGCTTGTTTGAGACCATACAAAGCCTTGTGTAACTTACAAACCAAATGTGGAGACTTTTCTTTGTGATCTTCAATCAAATATCCCTGAGGCAAACACATATAAACCTCTTCTTCTAAATAACCATTCAAAAAGGCATTATTAATATCCATCTGCAATAATTCCCAACCATTGACAGCTTCCAAGCAAAGAAGAACCCTAAAAGTGACCAATTTTTCCACTGGGAAAAAAGTGTCAAAATAATCCACACCTTCAGTCTGAGTGTATCCTTTAGCTACCAACCTAGCCTTATATTTATCAAGAGGCCCATCTGCTTTACACTTCACCTTATACACCCACTTACACCGCCACAACTTTGTGTCCTTGTGGTAACTTTGTCACTGACCAAGTCCCATTAGATTCCAAGGTTGTTAACTCTTCATTCATAGCTGCTACCCATTCAGGAATTGCACTAGCCTGAGCAAAAGAAACTGGTTCTGCTAGAAAGCTTTTTTGTGCCAAAGAAACTCTTCTTTTCTGAGTCAACGAGTAATCTTGCAAATGAGATGGAAGCCTGCTGATTCGTGTGCTCCTTCTAACTTGTTCACTAGGTTGCTGCAGCAATGCACTTTTATATGACAAGATACTTTCCAAATTGGGATCTGAAATGGGCATCTGATGAGAACCACCAACATCAAACTTTCTATCATTGACATTCTGCATAGAAAAGGTACCAACTTCCACACCTGATCTTCAGTTGAGATGGGTATACACACCTTACTTCTCTCCATCAAAGACTTCTGAAAATAGGATGAGTGAAAAGGAAACACATATTCATGAAATACAACATTTATTGACACCAAAAACACTTTAGATTCCATGTCATAAAGCTTAAAACCTTTTGTGCCAAAAACATACCCCCACAAAAATGCATTTTGTGGCTCTAGCATCAAACATGGTTCTAGGATAAACCAAGGTACTAGCAAAACACAGACATCCAAAGACCATAAGCAAAGAATAATCTGGAACAGCATCATAGAGAATATGATAAGGAGACTTACCACCCAGCCTTCGACTAGGAGTCCTATTAATGATGTAAGTTGCTGTAAGAACACATTCTCCCCAAAAAATTTGAGGAACATCGCTCTGAAATCTGAGAGCTCTAGCCACATTCAAGAGATGTTGATGCTTCATCTCTACCACAGAATTTTGTTCTGGGGTCTCTACACAGCTGTGCTCATGAATAATCCCCATATTCTTGAAAACGTCCCACATATCTAGTTCTGGAGCATTGTCACTTCTTACTCTTCTTATCTTTACTTTGAGCTGAGTCAAAACCATATTGTAAAAAGCTGGCAAGAGTTGCAACACCTCTGACTTAAGCTTCATTAAGTAAACCCAAGTTGTTCTACTCTTGTCTTCAATAATGGTGAATAAAAACACGTACCCTTGATGATTGGGAACCTTGTATGGGCCCCAGGTGTCACAATGAATCAATTCAAAAAGCTCTGTGGCGATATGACCAAAACTAGTGAATTTTAACTTCTTTTGCGTTGCCAAGGGACACACTTCACAAGGATTCTTCAGATGTATTCCAATAGCATTTGACATTAACTTAGAAATCATGGAAATCTTCCTCTCAAAAGGATGAACAAACCTGTTATGCCAAATCTCAACTTTGTGTCTAGGATGATAAACAGAGCTTTGGGTTGCAAACCTTGTATTCATGTCTGTTTCTGCACCTTTCAATATGTATAAGACATGATTTCTGTCTCCCTTACATATAATGTTCCCATCAGAGTTCTTCATAATGCAATGTTCCATGTCACACTGAAAACTGGCACCTGCTTGTTGTGTCAGCTGAGAGATGGAAATCAAATTGAACTGAAAATAAGGAACATACAGCACATTTTGCAAAACTAAATCACTTGTCACTTTAACTGTCCCTGACCTTTTCACTTCTACCCCTTTCCCATCTGGTAGATGTACATAAGTGTCATGCACTTCCAAACTTGTTTGAAACAAAGATAACCGGGAACACATGTGATCAGTAGCCCATGAATCCATAATCCAAGTACCTGGAACAGGTCCCTTTTCTGACAAACTAGACTGCAAAGAGACTATACTAATGAATCCTGCCATGAAAGGATTCTTCATTGTGCCTGAGGGAGAAGAACTACTAGGTTGTAGAGGTGTGTCGATGTAAGAAGACATGTTCAGAGAACTGGAATCACTAGAAGACTTGAGTGAAGTGTTAGACAGCTGTGAACTGAGAACACTCATCAATTGCTGAGCTTGAACTGGACTTAGTGAAACACTTGTGTTGCCAAATGAATGTTCATGAACAGAATATGTATCAGGCACATTAGTGGGAATCACATTGTGAACTCTGGGCTTATAAAATTTGAAATTAGGTGGAAATCCATGTAATCTGTAACACTTGGCCTTAATGTGACCCTCATGTCCACAATGATGACAAACAATCTTGCCATTTGGTCCTCTACCATTAATTGGTGAATTACTTAAAGTACCTCCCCCATTACCTTTTCCAAAACTAGGAGTGGTAGGAGATTTGTAATACTGTATTGCAGTTGTTACTGGAGTAGTAGGAGTGTCAAAAACACCAGCATACATTGCCATAGTATGAGGATTAGATGTACTACTTTGAAGCTCCATATGTCTCTCATGTTGCACTATTTTGGCAAAGCCTTGATTAGTAGTGGTTCAGTCAACAACAGATGGTCTCTCACAGAAACATAATGAGGGCTCAATCCCATCAGAAACTGCATAATCCTCTCTTGTTCTTGAGACTGTTTTAGTTTCAGTACAATGCCACAATGACACTGAGCTAAAACACCACAGGAACAATTAGGTTGGGGCTTATAATTCATCCCAAAGCTCTTTCAACTTAGTGAAGTAAACAGTAACAGATAAACCAACTTGTCTCAACATCGAAATCATTTAAGTTAACTGAAAAACTCTAGGCAAATTACCTTGAGAAAACCTCTCAATAAGGTCTAACCAGACTTCCCTAGCAGTGGATCTACAAACAACACTGCTCACTATGTCCTTAGAGATTGAATTCAACAACCATGATATGACCATACTGTCATACCTACGCCACACAACATACATCTCAGAATTCAATGGAGGTTCTCATAACGTTACATCCACAAATTCAAGCTTGTTCTTAGTTCTCAAAGAAAAAACAATGGACTGATGCCAAGTATAAAAATTTCCACCATCCAATTTCTCAGAAACCAAAACTACTCCTGGACTGTCAGAATTATGCAAAAAATAGGGCGAAACAACATCAATACCTGAACCAGTAGGCATCCTCACACCAGACGTAGCAGTATCATCCAACACCATCTCCACAAACCAGATCGACAAACACAGAAATCGAACCTCCGAGCAACAGAAGACGAAATTGAGCAACGCGAATCAACAGTCGGCCCAACCTGGCTCTGATACCATGTTGAAATCAATCACAAACACCATCTCAATACAGAAATTTAAGAGAAGAAGCAGAAATGAAGAGAGAGAAAGAAGATCTGAGTTCAATGTTCATTTTCTCTACTTGAGAAGAAAGCTAACTGTTAGGGCACATTTAGCAATCTCCAATCTGCTAGCAAAACAGAAACCCAATCCCAGCTTGCAACGTGGCTGGGATCAGTTACTATCATTGTGACTAAGGAGAAAAACTAGCTGAAGAAAATGAAAAGACAGAATTACAGAAACACCCCCTTACTATTAGCTATATTACTGCTAACAAGAAATCATATTTCTAATACACACATATTACGAAAATGCAGTCAGGAATGTGTAATGCTTAAAACAGATTGAGGAATTCAAGAAGTTGGTTGAAGCAGGAGACGTAGTACTGATCTTGTGATTGTGTAAATGTTTGAGATCCAATGGGTTAAAATCTTATATAACATTGATCAAAATACTTCAACTACAATCTCGACTACTAATGATCATTGATCATATTGCTTGAAGATCAAGTTTTAAACCAGAAACTCCAAAAGCAAAACTAAAACCACAATGAAACTCAGAAGGTAAGCGAATGCATAATGTTTAAATAACCTTCAAATATAATGAATGTCGGCAATCAATTATAACTTAAAAGATGAAATCTTCAATCAGCCGCGATCAGAACGGCTCTCCAAAGCAAATGCAGCAGAACCAACGTGAATGAGCAAGCAGCGATATATCTTTTGCTTCAAATGCTCAATATTCCCAGACAATCCTCTTCCATCTGCGCTGAACTCATTTTTCAGCTTGTCAAGCCATTCATTAGCTTGTTTCAGCTGTGATAGAGTCGCTGCAATATTGTTATCTGCCTCCATTCTCTTCCCTGTACTACTCTCCTTCACTTTCTTTTCCGTATTAAACCCTGTATCAAGGGCTACCTCCAAGAATTTCAAGAACCAAGATTGAGTCTCACTCACGAGGTTTTCTTTTACTTCTTCGAACTCCCTCAAGCCGTTTCCATTTGCCCATTCTAGTTTATCGGCTGCATTTAGTTCTATTGAAGGCTTCAAAGTTTTCGCTGTGCTCAAACTTTTCTTTTTGGTAGATTTGCCTTTTCCGTTGTCTTTAGGAGTTGAATCGAAAGAGGAAGGAAGGGATCTGTCCTTGGCGGGAGCTGGGACGGGAGATTGGTTGATGAGGTCATTGAGGGAGAAGAATTTAGCGAGCGATTGATGGGGATTCTCGGGTGAGGCGGACGAGCACAGCTCCGCAAACATACTGAAAGAAATAGTGTAAGTAACCGTGAGAAAATTTTCTCATAAACTTTAGAAATCACATAGGGACTTCACCTGAGACATCTCACGAGATTTGCAGCTTTAGATGCTTCGGTTTGAGCTTCTGCTGCAACTAACGAAGCCAAATTTCTCCACCGAATCACTCCCTTTTCGTTAACAAGGAAACAAATGAGTGAACAGTCACATGGAAATTGGGATAAAAATGCTATAACTTTTGACATATAATCCCCATGCACAGTATATGTTCACCGAGTAGAAGCACTGTGAGAATTGACAGATAATCTCCGTGCAGTATTTATTTTACTGATATTGGGCCCTGACAGTTTTGTTTTTATTGACATTGTACAGCAATAATACTGATAATATTGTATTTTATCTATCAGTTTTCATAGTGCATGTATCACACTGTCAGCAAATATATACTACGTGAATGGGGTTATAGGTCAAAAGTTGTAAATGCTAAAATAATTTGAAAATAAGATTTGGAATAGAATGTAAACATGAACATGATGCTGGTATATTCGAGGAAATTGCAATGGAAGGAGCAGAAAGCAGATGAATGAATACCTTCCCGGACTTCAAGAGGGAAGGTGGGAGAGAGAACCAAGACGCCATCTCAGGCGAAGACTGGGTTTTGTCCTTCTTGTTCGGGTAACAATTAAGGTTTACCTGTCCTTGTTTGCTCGACATGTTTTCCTCCGTTGTCTGTTTTGAACCCCGTGAACTCTCTTTTGTGTCGAAAACAAAATCTATTTTTGGCGGTAGAGCTTCAGCTCGAATCTGAGGAGTGTTTGGCCGTACCTGTAACCAACATGCTAGCGATTTAGAATTAAACTGCATCCCAGCTTGCAGCGTAACGACGATTTGTACATTTACACGAAATTCAACTTTCAACACCATTTTGTTAAAAAAAGTAGTAAGTTTCAGAGTCATGGATTTAACTCTGACCCATAGGCCTAAATTAAGGTAATGGCCGATGTAACTGTCGTGATCAGCAGTACAATATTTGTTCGTGATCAGAAATAACCGCACCAGAGACCTAAGATAACGTGACGCCACGGTATCGGCAGACATTCAAATCTATGCTTCGACCAACTTAAACCCGTGACAATCTATGCATTTCTAATGTAAGCCATAGACAAAACCTGCATAAAACTGACGATTCCAAAAGCATACCTGACCTTTAAGCTCGTGTGATCTCGCCTTGGCAGCCGCAATTACCTTCTTACCAGGGCCGCCGTTCACGCTCTCACTACTCTTATCACCGCCGCCGTTCATCTCCGCCGCGTTTGCTTTCACGTTAGACGTCAAAACCCCCTCCATATACCTCGACGCCACAGATGCTTTCTCATGCTTAATCACAAATTTCTTCTTCGAATTCTCTTTCGCTTCCAACCCATCCCTCGCTCTCAAGCAACCACCGTCGACTTGTTTAACGCCATCAGAATGCTCCAGGATTTGCATCAAATCCTTGGGATTACCAACAAATGGATGTCTTCCTGGAACAGGTCTAACACCCACAAGTATAGGAACCGGTGTTCCAGTCTCCATCCGGTCAACATACAAGAACTGGCCTAGTTGTAGCTTATTGTTCAAGATGAGGTCGTTGTCGTCTTTTGACAAGGAGACGTAGGTGGAGTGTGAGGAATCGGAGACTTTGATGAAGAAACCATGGTTAGGCCAGAGTTCGGAACCAGATAAGGCTGGGACGATGCTGATGACTTGAAGGAGGACCGATCTGTATTCGCCGCGGACTTTGACATTGGTGTTCATGCCTTGGAGGAGCTTCAGTAGTACTCCAGGTATCAGAGAAGCCATTCTTTTCCCCTTCTTAGTTCTGATACAGCGATTACTTCACGGAATTTTCCTAAATTTCTGAATTGGGGAAACTTCTACAGAGGATAAAAAATAACAGAATCAGGTCATATGGCTTAAATTAGCACTTCAAAGTTCAAACAGTGTACAAGAAGTTCCAGCATAAAACTGGAAGTCAATTGCTGTTTAAAGCACCTCGTCTTCATCTGTACTTTTATGGCATGTTTGGTTTTCCGGACTAGTCGGGTTGGACTGGATTGGATTAGATTAGCATAGTTGAATTCGATTGGATTGAAACAGTTGTATCATATTACTTGATTATGTGCGGTACTAATTCAGTATTACATTGAAAATAGCCCAATTCAACAAATCCCCTCATGTAAGAGATGACTAATTTAGGTATTAGACACCAACTTTGAACTATTTAGTACCGGTGTAAAAATGAGTCTAGAACAACTAAGCATAGTATTAACCAATACATGGACTATAATTAGTCCAGTTCTAGCTAAAACGGATAATATTGGAAAACAAAAACTACCATTAATTCAAGATGGAAAGGCCATCCAAAGAAGTACTCAAAGAGACAGAGATTGTGATTGAAATAACAGTGAAGCCCATAAATTGACCAATTTTTTCTGAAAATCAGAAGTTAGACCTTCATGTCATGAAGCTGAATATGTCAGTAATCAGTATGCATATATTGGATGAACACATGAGATGGAGAAGGAGAGAGATGGGTACCTGATGGATGAAGAAGCAGAAAGACATGGAGAAGAAGAAGCATTGTCAAAGCACCCAAGAACCTCTTTAGCTTTGCATTGCAGGAATGAATGTAATGTACCTATCCCCAACTTCCCTTTGCTTAAAAGGCAAGTTACAATCTTTACTTGGACAGAATCATGGATTTTACACACACTGGGTCAACACCCTTCTTGCAAAATGACTCTTCAGACACCACAGACAAAGAATGATTAGTGGGACCCTTTATCCACTTCTAAGGGCAATCTGGTAAATAAAGCATGAGAGTCTTGAAAGTTCTTTTTATTCTATCCTTGAAGGGGAAATGGAGGCATCAGAGAGCTCAAGGACATTGGAATGTCATAATCTTACGTCTGTCTACTAAATCAACTACATCCAAAAGGCAATACCAAGAATGTACACAACTGACCCTTCAAGGGTTTGACTGTGTTCTCTTCAGAAATTCTGTCACTTTCTCTTCTTCTTCTTCTGGCTAAGCTAGAGTCTAGAGAAGATGTTTCTGATGGAAAAGAAATCATATAGAACAGTACTGATACAGTGAAATACAAAACCTTTCATTATGGGACAGTTTCTCATATCAACCACATCTAGCTATAAGACACTAACACTAGATCAAGCAGAAAGTATTCATTCGGGCTGGCCCTACACATGACATGCCTCCGTGGTGGGTTATGTCATTCAGATTCCGACAAATATGCATTGATAGTGGAACCTACACATTTTTCAGAATTCAATTGATGTGTTCCACCAGGCAGGCAGACATGCCACTTGGTAGGACTAGCTCTGAATACTTTCTCCTGAATACTTTCTCGGTTTGAGAAAGCCCGGGAAATATTATATACACTGAGACAGTTTTAAGGTCATGAAGCTTTTTCAAGATTGCTGCCTAATGGCAAATTGCAGTTTGTGTAATGTAATGAACTACCCCATACAAATATCTAACAAAACTTAGAAACTGAATGAATCGTGCTCGAGTTAATTAGTTGTGAATCAATTTTACGAGCAGCTCATCTACGAAACTACTACTGCAGTAGTCAATCTCATCACCCAATGAGGGAAAAAAATAATAACTGTCCGGATCAAGCGAAAGCATTAGCTTCAGTTTCTGCACGAACCAAGCTAGAGTAGATACCGTTGAGATGGGAAGCCATGAGCGTGTCGTGGCTTCCATACTCGACCACTGCGCCGTCTTTAACAACAGCGATCAGATTGGCTTCTCTGATGGTGGAAAGCCGGTGCGCAACCACAATGGTTGTTGCCGTTTTAGAAATCTTCCTCAGTGCTTCTTGAATGTGTTTCTCGGATTCCAAGTCCAGCGCGCTGCTAGCTTCATCCAGCAGTAGTATCTTGGATTTCTTCAGTATTGCCCTTGCTATTGCTATCCTCTGCTTCTGTCCACCAGATAGTTGCCCACCACTTTGCCCAACCTAGTACCAGGAAAATTGAACTTAGGTCACAGAATTCTGGGGAGATCAAGGACTGAGTCCCCTCATTTCAGAATCTGAAAACCTTTTAAAAAATATAACTTTTGACATATAATCTCCAAGCAGTATATGTTCGCTGACAGCGCGGTATATGCACTATGAGAAAAAAGATGCACATACCTGTGTATCATATCCCTGAGGCAGGCCACTGATGAACTTGTGAATGTAAGCCTCCTTTGCAGCTTCTTCCATCTCAGAAAACGACGCGTTCTGATTCCCGAACGCAATATTATCCCTAATGCTCCCAGCAAAAAGTGCCGGCTCCTGACCCACCAAAGCCGTTTGCCTCCTGAGCCACTTCAGATTAACCTCCCTCAAATCGACTCCGCCCATTAGCACTTTACCTTGGTTCGGATCATAAAACCGTTGCACCATCCATATAACCGTCGATTTCCCCGATCCACTCCCTCCAACTAGTGCCACCATGCTTCCCCCTTTCACCTTCAAACAGAAGTTTCTCAACACGATCACGTCGGGCCTAGACGGGTACGCAAAAGTGACCATCTTGAACTCCACATCCAACGCTCTAGATCGCTCCACTTTCCTCCCTTTCTGCCTCTCAGTACTCCCTATCAAAGGCTTTCTGTTAATTATCCCGAAAACAGAAGGAATCGCGGTTGCGGCCATGGAAGTATCCGGCGCGAGGCCCGCTAGTTGTCCGACAGAGAACGAACTTAGTACAAGGATCAAGAAGATCTTATATACGTTACCGAAATTTGTCTGCCCTTGTTTCACTAAAAGAGCTCCATACCAGAGAGTAAGTGTATAAGCTCCATACATTGCGCCTTGAGAGAACCCCAGAACCAAACCCATAATCTGCGACTTTTTCACCGATGTTTTCATTGGTTCAGACAAGGCTTGATCGAAAGACTGAACAATCTGTTCTTGTGTGGAGAATGTAGCAACTGTTCTTATATTTGAAACTGCACCAGAAGCTATACTACTGGCTTTTCCATAAGAAGTGTTGTCCAGTTTTGGACCAATGTTGATGATTAGGTTTAGGTAGCTAGCGCCGAGCGTGAATGGAGTGAGCGCGGCTGCTACTAAGGTTAATTTTGGTTCTAGGACGAAGCAGACACCTAAGCCGACAGCAGCTGAGCTCAATCCGGTTACTATAACTGATAAACGGTCGCCTAGGATGGATCTGAAGTTGACACAATCAACTGAGAGTTTGGATACTAGGATGCCAGTTGAATTCTCGGAGACATCAAACCAACCTGGTTCTTGTCTTAGGATGGCTCGAAACAGGAAATCTCTGACCCTTCTGGTGAGTTTTGTTCCCGCCAAGCCAACAAAACCGTGTTGGCCCGTCATGGTGATAATGCAACCGAATCCAAGCCCCACGAGGATCAAACATAGGTTACCCACGTCGCGTTTCATTTCATGTGTGTCGGTTTTGAAGTAAATCTTAAGAGCTTCTCCTAAAACTAAGGGAAATATCGAAAGAATCGCACCAGCGAAAATACCCAGTAAGAACCCAAATAACATAACCACAGCTTCTGGTCTCTGCAATGTCCATATTTCTGAAAGCCTGTATTTAGTTGGTTTTTTCTCTTCTTCTGCAACCTCTTCCATCTGATCTCTCGCTTGCATTGTTTTTGAGTACTTTGAACGCGAAACGTCTTCATAATTCGTTTTTGACACATCTTGGACTGATTTCTCGTACGCGGAGAACTCTTCATTTCCTTTGTTACTATGAGTTTGAGTTAACGGAGGCTTGGAAACTGATTCAGAGGCCATTCGGACGAGGTTGTGATAAGCACCGGCGCGATCCATGAGCTGTTGGTGATTACCAAACTCGATAACAGAACCCTGATCAAGAACAATAATAGCATGAGCATTCCTCACTGTTGCGAGCCTATGTGCAATGACAATGGTGGTTCGACCCACAGATATTTTGTCAATGGCCTTTTGCACCAGGGACTCGGATTCTGCATCCAACGCACTCGTCGGCTCGTCTAACAAGAGTATTCTAGGATGTTTGATCATAGCTCGAGCCAGTGCTATTCGCTGCTTCTGACCGCCAGACAGCTGTGTGCCTCTATCTCCAACCTGCCAAAAGAGTTGAAATGGTATATAAGTAGAGCTGTCAAACGGGCCTCCCTGGGACCGGCCCATAGGAGGAACGCCGTGCTGTGAGCTGGTCCTGGCGCGAAACGAGCCGGTCCTGGGTCTGTCCTATTGGTTGGATCCCAGGTCCGGCTTGGCCCACTGGACCGGACCACCTATGGATGTGCCAGTCATGGGCCAGCCATTTGTGTGTGTGTAACTTTATTGATGCCCTTTAGGCAGTCGTTGGGTATTTAGACCTGGCACGACGACACGAACTGGACACGAAGTTAGCAGGCTTGGGTCGACACGAACCCACATCGGGTCCAAAAGGGTCGACCCAAAAATAACCCATTCCGACCCTCCTAACACAACAATAACCCTCTTTTCCACCGTCAGCCATTCTCTCAGACAAACACAGGCATAATCCTAACAACATCGGGATCACCACAACGACACGAAACCCGACATAAAGTTATCCAGTTTGGGTTGACACGAACCCGCAATGGGCATAAATGGGTCGACCCGAAAGCGACATGAAATAAACGGGCCGATTTCAGGTCAACCCGTTTCTGACCGTACAGGGTTCGACCCAACCCGCAACCCGATAGGTTGACCCGAATTTCCAGGCCTACTTGACCGTTGGGGGGAGAATAGCCATTTGAACTGCCGGGCCAGTTCGGCGGTTCTGGGGCGGGCTGGACCAGCACGGTCTTCTTGGCGGTCCGGGTCTGGCCCGACAGTTCCAAAATTTGTAAACCAGCTCGGACCCACTTGGGGGCGGGCTACGGCCAGCCCTGGACTGGTGGTGGGCTGGCGCAGGCTGGTTCATGTCTAGTTATAAGTAAACATATGGCTCAAGAAAAGTAACAAAATAGATTGATTGTGATGTCAAACCTGGGTATCGTAGCCATAAGGGAGGCCCGATATGAAGCTATGAGCATTTGCTGCAACGCATGCCGCCACAGCCTCCTTCTTGGTGGCGTTCTCTTTCCCCATCATCACGTTTTCTAAAATAGAGTTGGCGAAGAGAACCGGCTCCTGACCCAGCATTCCCATCTGACTCCTCAGCCATTTCACCTGCAAGGTCTTCAAGTCGTGCCCGTCCAGAACGACCAATCCTGCAATTCAAACACCGGATAATTTACCATCTTGCATCGTGTGGTGATGGTAAAATCATTTCACTGACGTAAAAATGATTTGGCCTACCCGAGATAGGATCATAGAATCTCTCTATAAGTGCGAAGATCGTGGACTTGCCACCTCCACTGGTCCCAACCAACGCGAGCGTCTTGGAAGCTGGGATGACTAGATTGACAGAACGGAGAATTAGAGCTCGTGGGCGAGACGGGTAAGCAAAAGTGACATCTCTGAACTCAATCTTCCCTCGTACGCTAGAGAGCCTTCCTCCATCGGGGCTATAGGGGTCGATATCAGGAACTCTTTCTATGACTTCAAACAACCGGGTAGCTGCCACTGTTCCTTGTGAAAACTGCGCAAAATACGACAATGCCAGCGCCAAACCCCTGCAAAAATAGAATATGTATCCTTATGCTTTTAGAGCTAGTTTGGGAACGTTGTGCTGGTGTGTGAGAATTAGTATGAGAAAGCTCCTCCAAATTTTAGATAAAATGTTTTTTGATATATATAATGTGAAAGCTACAGTGAAATATTGGTATAACAATATTGTGTTTGGTAAAATCAACTTTGGACCCAAATATATCACATGTATTAGTTCTGTAAGTTCTGTAATTGAAAATTTTAAAAATCGCAAGGTTAAAATCGGTTGTAGATAAATTAACCAAAAGCAGGTTCCGGAAAAGCATCTCCCCCTTGGTTCATGAAAACTACTGTGGTACAGCAGAAACTGTCCGGAAAAAAAAAAATATATATATATATATATATACCAAACGCACCAAAACTGTTTCTGTTGTCGGAAAAGTAGTTGTGCTTGGAGCAGAATCATTCAAAACTGACCCATTGTAAACAGACAGAAATATATTATTTTCAGGTACTCCAACCTCGGACAACTAACCTGCCTCCTAGGTTGACACCGAAGAAACAGGCAATGGCGTCACCTCCAGAGATTTCATTCTTGGCCACAAGGATAACTCCGTACCAGAAAGCTAAGGCCCAAGTCGAATACGTCACCAAATAGATAACGCCGATCCCTGCGCCTTTCGCAAACCCTAGTTTTGATCCGAACGGGACTGCATTCTCCAGCATTTCTGCGTATTTCTCAGAGAGATGATCTTCTGCTACAAAAGCAAATACTGTTCTGATTGAACTAATTGCTTGCTCCGCGATGCCACCAGCATTGCGGTAAGAAGCCTATTTGAGGAAAGCATAAACGAATTTTCACTACCCAACATACACGATACGAGAATAATTACAAATGAAGCATTTTTTTTTTTGTACCTCCTCCTTTGCAGTTAGACCGACATACACGGCCTTATAGGCGATACCACAGAACATTGTTACTGGTGTGACTGCCAAAACAGCCAAAGAAACCTTCCAAGACCTCTTGAAACCCACTCCGTAACCACAGATGAAGCTGCATATATGATACACAAACTGCGCCATCTGCATGTTACAAGAAGGCGAGAAAAGAACACGTTGAACAATATCAGCCAAACAACGTTTTCTTTTTTTTTTTTGTCCAAAGCCAAATAAAGTTCAAAATCATCAAAATAACACAACCTTATCACCCATCACTTCTTGGATCTGCGCGACATCGCTGGAAATCCCATACATGATATCACCAGTAGTGATGTCTTTGTCGAAAAATCCAATGTCCTGTCTCAAAACCGCACGCAGGTAACTTGTCCTTATTCTGTGAGCGGATTGTTCGCCCACCATTCTCCAGCAAGTGATCTCTGCCAATTCAAAACAATTCGTCGTCAAATGAAAAGGAACCCCCCCCCCCCCCACCCCCCAAAGAAAGTTCATATTTTCATTTTGATCTATCCCAAAATGGTTGTCCACTCACACTCTCAAGGTTAAATATATATTGAAGTTCCAAAACTGCCCATTGAGCAAAATCATGGATAATTGAACAAATAACATGTCAAAACTTGTACTGGGATGCATTAATTGCATATCTCAAAAAAAATTGTAGTTTCAAAAATATACTATCTTTGCGAGACGGAGAGAGTACACAAATGAAAGAGGGAATCGTGTGCTCTTACGCAGGTATGCTCCGACCATAACTATTGCTGACAATCCGGCCATGAGGATGCATATCTGAATATTACATGTCGGAAAGCGGTCAGAGATTAAGGAATAAACATGCCTGGAAACTAGTAACTGATAGGTTTCACAGGTTGTGCGAGATCTCTTACTTTATCGACTTCGTCCATCATCTGGTTCTTGTCGTTGTTTGGTCCTCTGGCGATCTTGTTCACAAAGTTGCCAAAAAGTAGGGAATAGAAAGGAAGAGATCCGCCGTTAATGAGAGCTCCGAAACAACCCAGTATCACAAGAACGATATCCAACTTCGAAGAGTACCTAAATAAGCTAAATAACCCGAGTGCCTTTGGTGGATTATCATCTTCATCGCCAAAATCATCATCGTCTTCTTCTTCTTTTTCCTCCCCAAAATGGGAGCCGTCATAATCGCCATGATAATGATGCATACTATGATGTTGAGAGACCCCGTGATGATGTTGATTATCATGATTACGGTTAAAGAAATGAAAATCATCTTCCTCATCCTCTGTATCGTCACCAACATAAGCGCGGGAAACAGAGTGCCAGCGTTGATCCTGGCTTTTTCGGCGACCTGAATCATCATCAATAGGGTGAATGTGTCGCTCCGGCGAGTCGTAATCGCTCATACTCAGCTCATCTAGATCAGCCAGTGGACTACCACGTCCAAAGCTTCTTTCTTTAACAGTTTCCAATTTCGGGAATTTCGGAGTTCTAACGCGGTTGCGTTCTCTGGCAACATTGTTGTGACTCGTTCCGGCGAATGAATTCTCGTTGAAGTCGCCGGCAACATAGCTCTGGAGCTCAATTCTACCCAAACCATACCCAGAACGTTCACTATCCTGGTTGCCGAAACGGCCGGAAGTCCGAGAAAGGTAGTAATCGTTGGCTGATCGCCGGAAAACTCTGACGCCGGGAGTGGCTGAAGGGGTGGTGTTGGTGGTGGCAGTCCATGGACTTAAAGCCGCCCCAAGATCTCGATTCTCGCGCCACCCAGTTGGTTGGAACTGCCAGGAGAGGTCCCCCTGCCACGACCTGTCGTCGTCGGCCGCGAACGGGGAGGCCGGAGTCGGGTTCCTCGGCCTCCGCCACCGCGGAGTTGGAAAGTGAGAGACGCTGTAAGAGGTGGATTGTGTGAATGATTGAGAGTGGTGGTGGTGGTGATGGGGACTGGCGGCAGGCGTCGGGTGGTGGCGCGACGGTAGCGGACGGTCATTTCCCCTGTGACTGAAGGGCGAGTGCCCAATCTCGAAAGAGGATTCTGCCATGGATGAGAGGACAGCCAAAGCGTCAATTCATTTTTTTAGCATAGATGAGAGAGGCTTCGATTACTCCGTCTCTGTATCCATGATGTTGTTTTTAACTTCAGATTGCGATTAAGTTACGGAAACCTGGACGTATTTGCTTGACAGTAATGGAAAGAACAAGAACATTAGAGTAATCGAAGACATGCAAGCTAGTCAAACATTGTAACGGCTGGTCGTCGGTGATTTTGGCAGGCCGGCTGTCGTCGTTTTATCTAATTGCCGGCTTTTCATATATAAATTATTGTTGGGTCAATTTAAGACTCACCATTGTTCCTTGTATTGTAGTGCTTGAGAAGTGTCAATGTGCTTAAAAACAGTTCTCTGAACATGTGAGAAATAAAATACTATACCATCTCTCTTTCTAGTTTAAATCTCCAGATGGCAATGAGCAAATAAGCCAATAGATGACAATGAGATATGTTCATCTTCAGATATCTAATTCCAAGCATGCTTCATGAGCCATGACCAAGAACTAACAGTCAAAAGAGTAACCAAAAAATATACTTAGTAGGTAGGACTCTTGTCAGAGCTTATCAGAGGTCAGAGTCCCCGTAGATAGAGGGGAGATTTCTTGGGTGTAATTAAAAAAGTTGAACCACAAACTTAATTTGGACGAGGTAAATAGCAGGACGTGTCTCGGTCAACTAAGGAGCTTGAGTTGTCAACTGATCTGAAAGGAACTCGCGCCCCAATTCTCAGGTTTTACTGAGAACAAGCTTCGAACTCCCACCCTCCAAGTCATTGGCGCATCAACCACCATAGCACTCGGGCCCTTTAGATGTAACCAAAAGATTTACGCCAGATGGCTCTCCCACATAGGTAGCACTTTCCTCTCATTTGACTCAAATTTTACATTCATTTCCCAGGCAGGTAAAAGATACCAATGTGAGATCCAATTTCTTAAAACATAATATCTAATGATAAGTAGCAGCAACTCTTGGAAATGAACGTCTATATATGATTCTATGACCAGGCTAGCCAGTATTAACACTTGGCAGAATAGACAACCAGGTTTACAATAGTGATAAGGTAAACAGTGGCTGCTTGAAGATGAAAATGCACTTCTGGTGTCTGGGACGATCCTGAACTGGCACAGGGTTAACATCGACAAAAGTTGCGCAAACAAAACCAACTTCAGCAACTAAACATGTTTTTTTGTCCTGATAGGACTGCATTCCATCACCTACCTCTTTCACATTTGCATTTTTCGCTTTCCCAATACCATAAAAACAGAAACATGTTTTACATCAAGCCTAAGAGGAAATATTGAGTCGTAGCAAGCAAAAGCACCATGATTTAAGAAAGTGGAATACTATGTTCCGCATAGATACATTGCTCTTCTCGAAGCTATTGTGTTTTACAAGGTTTAATATCCAGGATACCACACGTGTGTTCAAATCAAAAAGAAATGAGGGTGATGCTTTACTATCAAAATCATGGACATTCTTCCAATAGGCAACTATACAATGTAGGACATCAGGGCAACTATGGAAAAACTTACCCCCATTGTATATAAGGCCTCATAAATCTGTACTTATGCACATAACACCAGTGTAGCATACAGATGGTCTCTCAGATCCTACCTTAACAGCTTCTCATCCGTATATTATATGTATCATCCTTGGCAGTCTTCCTTCAATTGGAAAGTATTATGAGGACGTGGAACGCGTTATCGTAGTTATCTGGGCTTTGAGTCGTTACCCTTGCTACGGAATGTTGATAAAGAAAAGAAAGATCTTGAGGCTGCAAAATTTAGACGCAAACATTAGGTTAAAGGCAGAGATCTGAAGCATTTTGTTCACACACACACACACACACACACAAAAAAAACAATTGGTTCCTTCAAGAGAGCAGTAGAATGATATTCGAGCAATCCCTGTGAACCATAGATAACATGAGTACCAGCTATGATGAGATTCCCTCACTGGCACCACATTTGGGGTAGTGTGGTAATGTAATGAAGCTACAAACTATTCAAACGGTAGTTAGCACAAACAGCTAGTAACAATGAATGGACTCAACAAGAGAATGATCGGCAATGAGGGGAGTAGAGTAGCCCAGGTTCCAATTAATTGAATACATAACTTGCGAATTCCTAATGCAGGATTTCCAAGATGAGCTAATGGTAAGTTTGGCTCACTCAGGGGTACAAGCTTTCAGAATTCATTGTTTAATTTACAGGATTAGGTTTACAATCAAGGATTAACCCTCTAACTTTCTGCGACGGGATTAGTAATTAATTTAGTTGAAGTTTGAATACAACTTGAGTTGCAATGAGACGACATTGTGAGTAAATAAACTTTGTAATCAGTAAGACGGTCGGAGTTGTACCTCCATGACCTAGATAACGAGCTACTTACTAGTTATTACAACATATAATGACATGCCGCCTCTGCATATTGAGATTTATCGCTAAAATATGGTTTCCTTTCCTACCGAAGCTTCTCTAACAGAAAGTCGTCAAGCAATGAGGTGTTGTACAAATTGATCCAAGTCATGTACCAACTGATAAGCTGATATGGGCAACAGCCACATTTTATGGTGTGCAATATTTATAGGTATAATAAAATAATGGTTGGAAGCAGTGTTTCTGAGCTAACATGCGTACAAGACATGGTTAAACATTGATGGCCAGTTTATTATTCTGATTATTTTCTTTCTTCTTTTTTTTTGCTGTATCTTTTACTGAATCACTCTTCCTGGGTTTCATGGTTCTAAAAATCTGGTGACGAGGCGACGAGCAATAGCAAGACTCCGAAGTTGCAGATCCGGCAGGTGGAGACTGTGGACGCCTCCTTTTCTATTCCCACTCTCTTTTTCTTAACCTCTCAACTTATGGCTATGAGAGGTCAACTTTGAAGATTGTGGTTAAAAATTCCTTGGTGATCATTTAAGATTGCGGAATTCGGCCTTCTCATCAAAGATGAAAATCGGGGCCTCTGTTTTGATTCTTTTCAAGATTGATTCTTCTCCTGAAGCAGAAAGGTAAGTTAACGATTCAATCAAATTATTGCATATGGAATTCCTCTTCAATTCTTCTCCCCGCCCAGTTCTTTTATTTTATAATTTCTACCGGAGCGCATCCGCAGATTTTCACCGCAACCGGTGCATGTCGGCCAATATTGATGTGAACGCAACTCACTGCGTGTTGGTAGGTAGTGGGGACTTTCAAAACCTTTACATACAGGCAATACATTACGATATGGAACTTTTTTTAATCATGCTCTAAAGTTGTGGATATGAACTACGAAACCTATTTGAGCATCCCCATATATAAACTACAACCTTGTCTACTATCTTCAACTACCTCTACATAGTTAAGGTTTCGTCAACATATAATGCACGACTCTATTAGGGTTCTTTAGCTACAAGCAAGATTTGGGTTGAGCCACTCTGAATTACAGTCCATGAGAAGAGTTAAAGACACCTAGTTCGGTGCTTTGGAGGGAGGATGGGTTACTAAAGGACGGTAGAATTATGGGGTTGGTGTCTGAATGTTTCTTCGACGAAATTGATCCGAAGTTTTCAACAAAAATTCACTTCCAGGTTGGAGTCATACCCGGGTAAACTTTTGGAATGTTATATGGTTCATAAGCAAGCCCTTACCGACAGTCCGACATCTTATCCTGCTTTTTCTTTCAACTTTAAACTAACAAAAATGCCAATGTTACAGATGTCTTGAAAATTATAGATGGAATTGTTGTTTCGGATTCTGTGCTTACTTGTAACTGACACAACTGGGAGGTCGATACATTGCAACATTTCTTTGCAAAAGTTGTATGATGTTCGAATGGGGGCGGTGGACAACCGACAATGATAAGTTTTAATAGGCTGGCTTCAGGTAAAGTTTTAGTTAGTAGTTCGTATTCTACTTCTATTTCCTCTGCGACTAACTTTCCATTTAGAACAATTTGGAAATCAGCGACTCCGTTGAAGGTGAGTTTCTTTTCATGGATGGCTGTGAAACACGCAATCCCAACGTTGGATAATCTATTAGTCTACAACAAAGAGGGTTATTGGTGTGCAATGTGCAAATGTTATGAAGAGAGGGTGTCACATTTGTTGCATTGTCCGGTTGCTAGGGGACTTGGGAAGACTTTTTGGGCTTTATTCACTATTTTATGAGTCCAGTAGGCTCACATATTGACTCCACGTTGATGTTGGCCGGCAGGTTGCAAAGTTACAGTAGAAGGAATAAGTCAGCCTTTGTGTATACTTTGGCAAGTTTAGATGGAGCCGCAGTCATCGTATTTCGATCACCAATTTCCATTATCACCACCAAAAATTCCAAACCTAACTTCTCTCATTCCACCTAGTTAAACCCCATCACCACAACCAGAATCAACGACAACACAACATCAAATATGAGGTTTGTCTTACTACTCTTCCTAACTCTTATGAACACCAAGAACCATAATTCTTCACCCAACATCACCAATTTCCATTACCACCACCAAAAATTCCAAACCTAACATCTCTCATTCCACCTAGTTAAACCCCATCATCACCACAACCAGAATCAACGACAACACAACATCAAATATGAGTTTTCTCTTACTCTACCTTCATATATTCTTCCACCCTCTTATGAACACCAAGAACCATAATTCTTCACCCAACATCCCCAATTTCCATTACAACAACCAAAATTTCCAAACCTAACCTCTCTTATTCCACCTATCTTTCAGTGCATTATCGGCACATTGAATCGAAATAAAAACTCAATTGAAGAATCCTTGACCAATTCATACCCATAAAAAACTGAAATAGTGGCAACCAAACCCGAACTGACAATCGGAAGAGACAGAGAAAGTGAGTATGAAAAAGAGTTATTTTCTTCTTCTCGAACTTGAAATTAACAGATGTGGAGGTTGGCCTTGTAACTTTCGATTCATAGCTTAACGCAGCCATATGTTCAATAATTCGTTGATCAAACACCACCTAGCCCGATTTTGACAGGCCTAAACCCCAAGTCGAACAGACCCAGACCCCAATCAAAATCGTTTGACCCTTTTGATAGCCCCAAATCCGCAATTGAACCCTCTTCTCATCGATTCCATCAATTCCTGGGTTTGGTTTGGTTACCGAGGGAGCAGTGGGATTTGAGCGTTGTTTGGGGTATTACACAGCGAGAGAGGGGGTCGGATAGAGTCTGATAGCGGTGCTCGGTAGGTGGCCATTCTTCTTTCTGGTCATCCGAGAGGTAGAGAAGGTCGATTGCGGCGACGACGACGGCGGTGGGTCGGGAAGGAAAAGGAGATGTTGGTTTGGATCGACTACAGGAGGAGATGATGGATGTCTGGAGGACGAAGAAAAGAGGCGGCTATGGGTTTCTTGCTGTGTTCACAGCAAGAGGGGAAGAGAAAGATATTCGGGGATTTTAGTCGTGTAATTTGCTTCAATGTTAGGGGTAGAGTTGCTTTTCATTAGAAATGTTAGGCTCTGTTAGTTACTGAGGGAAAAAGTGTAATTATCCAAAAGACGGTGGGTGTCGAGTGTCGTTATGCCTAAACATAAGGATGCAAAGTGTCTTTTACCCCTCGCTAAACTGTACCAATTCGCTCAATTTGATTTATCTTGTGGGAGCCATCTTTTACGTGGTTACATGAATTCAAATAGGCTAGAAGTCATACCAAATTTTCCATATGGTTATGCCATTCCACCATGTTCCTGGCAGTGGTGGGATTGAGAGTGGGGAGAGGAAATGCTTGCTGACAAGAGTGAGAAAGCGGCTGTACTACCTAAAATACCCTTTAAACAGCCAAAGGACACATTTACCCTTTCTCCGTCAAGTCTCCTTTAACGGAGTTAATGTGGGGTGTTTCCCTTTAGAAACTGTGAGGTGTTAAAGACTTAAAGTGGCATAAATGAAAAAAGGACTGAGGGTCTTTTGACATGTGGATATAAATGCATGGGTAGTGTCATTTGTACTTAATTTAGTTTTCGTATTTCCCCTTCAGAGTCAATTCTCATCTCTAAACATGTAGCTGATGTAGTGTCCCATGGTCAGGCTCAGAAGACCAGGAATTCATTGGCACATTGATAGGCCCATTAGCATCTTCACAAATTCCTGGCACATTGATGGGCCCATTAGCATCTTCACAAAATAGCTTGTAAGACTAACTTCAAGAGTGACGACACCCTGAAAGGAATTACTTTAACCCTAACCACAGCTTAATTCAAAACATATGATAACAACGCCATGCCAAGCATTGGTTACAAGTTTGGAGGCAATGAGAAGTCCATAGGGCATAGGCACAACACCTAGATGAAGGCTGAGTCAACTTAAACTCGACTTTGTAGGAATATCTAATTGCATTAGGTGACCAGCTCTTTTGTAATAACTTCAAAACTAGGCATTTTGAAAAACAGGAGCAGGTTTTCAAACTAGTTCAGGTATCAAAATAAAGAGATTGTATTGAGGAATTCTTATTGCCAATTATCATGAAAGGGTACATATGCATATCAAAAAACCGTTAAGTCACTCTTTGGTACCTGGAAATTTCTCAGGAAAATAAAAAGATTATTGAAAAACAATTTTACTCGTGTTTGGCTATCAGAATTTGAAACGAAAATAAAATTAATGGAAATTTGCTGAAAAGTAATTTTCCTCAACAGGAAGATTATGGAAAATTCTGGCGGGTGAGCAAAATCTACAACTCTTTGTCTGTGGCCTCTCCTTCCACCAGACGAACTGCCAAATCTCGTCTCGTTTAACTGCCAATTTTTTTACCAAAGCTGATGGACTGATTATGAATCTCCAGCAACTAGATTGAAACTTCAATTATTACTTTATCATCTTCTTTTCTTCCAACTCATCCCAGATCGGTACATGATGATGGTATGTGTGTTGGTGGTTGTTTATTTGGTTTTTGAGAGATTATGGACAAAATTGTGGCAATTGGGGTTGGAGGTAGGAACATAAATCAGAGACTCACACAGCAGCTATGTTGCACGGACACTCCATCAGGGGTGCCGTTCCCGTTTCGGACACTCAGAAACGTGTCGGAAACTCGGACACATCTGAACGATGTTTCGGAAACTCCACCTGGTGTTTCCGAATAAAACTGATAAGAATGTGACCCGAAATGCCTGGTTCCATTTGGGGGAGACGTAGAGAAAGAGAGTTGGACAAAGTTGTTAATCGATTTACCAAACCACATCTGATTATTCTTGCTTCTCCTCTTTGTTTTCTTTGTCTAAGAGATTGTGCGGCTAGGGTTGGTGAAGACAGTTTAAAGATGAAAACATGGGACAGTTCACCTCCACCTCGTGCATTTTTAAAAAATTTGAAAAAACACCCTGATAATTTGTATGTTATGTTTTGCTATCTTTTGGATGCTAAGCTTCATTCGACTCTTGCAATGGATATAGTTTTAAATTTGTCAATTACTTTAAGTTTTGAATTAATACACACACATACATACATACATATGTATGTGGCGTGTATATAGATGCGGCGTGTATATAGATGCAGCGTGTATATACATGTATATAGATGTATATATGCGGCGTGTCCGCGTCTCCTGATTTCATAAAATTTGGCGTTTCGGCGTCTCCGTCTCCTGCTGTACCCGTCTCTGTCTCCGTTTCCAAGCAACATAGCACAGCAGTGAGGATTGCTGGTCAAGGTGGCGTGTTTCATTCAAATTCTTGGACAATTGCGTTGTGGATTCAAGATACATTTATCCGACAGGAGGCAATGTGATGTGTGGCAGTTTATTGTTGTCATTGATAGTAGTGGTGGTGGGTAAGGGTCGACTGAAACCGGCACTAGATGGTTGTTCACTGGGACTGATTCAATTTTGAAGTTACATACACTGCAAGGGCTTTCGTCGAAATCTTCTTTGGAATTTGGACAAGATGTGTAATAAGAAAATCTACATGGGCTATAATCTTCACAGAAAGTAATGATTTTCTTCCTGTAACATTTTCCTTTTCTCCTTTATTTCTCTTCTCCCTTTCTGGTATCCAGTCATTTGCAGGGTTCCAAACAGGGCCTAAATGTGCTAGATCCTAAGGGACCTAAACCTAGCCCTAAGGTTTATAGCTATATGCAACCCAAATTCCCTTCACAGCTTACACACTAGTGGAGGAAGCTTTTCTTACAACTACCTTCTTCAGTGCACATGTTTAAGTTGAAATTTTCCAATTGGTAGTATTATTTATAGAAACTGCCTTAACCTGAGAGGGCAAATGAATTATATATATATATATATATCCATTAAACTCTCCTGTTTACAGCTGGAGTTAGAGACAGCAGGGCAATTAACAGGGAGGCAGGGACTATAATCAGGTGTATGAATTTGTATTGTCTCAGTTACTGGTACAGAAACTGAAATAATTGTTCCCTAGCTGATGTAATACTTGCAAGGAAAAGAAAGTACAGAATTGAAATTTCAGATCCAAGACGTTGTCATAAACAGCTAAACCTAGTTCAATGAAAAGGGGGTGCCCGTTGGAGGGCCTCTAGTGGTGGTGGTGGTGGTGGTGGTGGTGGGGTGTGTGTGTGTGTGTGTGTGTGTGGGGGGGGGGGGGGGGGGGGGGGGAGTATTTTCGTCAAAACGCACGACAGAATCGCCACATAGAAAGCGGAGGCAGTTACAGAGGCAAGTACAACGAAGCTATGAGGCAGATGGACAGTGGTGGGGTTAGTTAGCCACGAGTCGTGTTAGTTAGGACACCCACTTGACTCAGACGGGTATAAAACAACCCAACGAATTCAGACTCGGGTGTCGAACAGCTTTACCTCTTCTTGTCTCAATTCTTCTTTCCCTCATCTTCAATTGTTCTTGCGAACTTCATCATGAAGTTAATTGTAATATCAAGGTGTTATTAGCTATTTGGATCGATTAGGGTTCGTATTCATCAAGTTCTTCATTTATGGGCAAATTCGAATCCTAATAGACGTCTAGGGTTTCATGATCATGTTCTAGATATGTAGGCTGAGGATTATAAGAATTCTTAGCTGCGTACTTTCAGCCTATTTTGTAATTTCAGTTTTACTATACAAGGGCATTTTAGTTATTTTAGCAATTAAGGTTTAATTAGTTCTCTATTTATAGGATTGTATTCTGATTCATTAATCAGACTTTAGAGATGAGTTATTAGTTGTGAATGCGTTAGTGTTATTAGCCGATCCCTTGCGAGGATGAAGCACTTGCTTCTTCTTCCTTCTCTTCTTTTCTCTCAGCGCAATATTCAGTCACAGTTCACATACTTGGTTCACAGTTACTGTTCACAAGCCCCAAAACAGACCCATCTGATATTTCCTGTGCCAAAACTCCAGTCCCTGAACCCTAACCCTAATTATGTCCTACATCAACAGCTGTAACTTCTCAAAGTTGTCTGACGCCATAAGGACAGCTGATTCCTACTGATATAGCATTTAGGAGGAAATTGACAGGCTTGCTTGGAGTCAATGGACCCGATCGTACCGAGCCTCCTCCTTTGCTAAGTTAGCCGTATGACTCGGAAATTTTTATACACGATTGTCTTCGCCTACCATCTTAGATGAATCAACCACTACAGGAAAATGACTCCTCTCTTAGGGGCAACCTCTACCATCGGGCTCCCCTGCCCTGATAAATGTCATAGCTCTGGGTTTGAACTTTCTATTTTATCAAATAAAGAGCTAGCTAAAGATTAACAACAGTTACTCCCTCCCAGAACTCGAGAAACAGTTCATCCAAAAGATGGCTATTTAAGATAAACGTGCAAGCAAAACAATGGGCCCATGGTGGCTGTCAAATGGAACTAAGTGAAATGAGATCGACTTTAAAATATATGTCAATAGTGCTCAATCAAATAATCCATCTCACAGTTCTCAGCTACGGACTTCTTTAAAAAGGGGAGAAAAAGAAAGGAACCTGTAGAATGGATATTTAATAGCCATGCACTTCAGATGAAGGCATTTCTTGAAAAAGCATACATATTGATATATCACAAATAAAGACTATACCTTTTACATGACTTCCAGAGAAATTTTCTTCTCTTAGTTTATAGTTTGCTGGAGGTGCAGGGATAGAACTGCGTAGAGCTTGTGCTGCAAAAAGAAACAGTATATACTTAATCAAAAGAGTAAAGAACCCCGAATAGGGATAAAAATAGAAGGGAAGTGAAAGGAAAAATATGTGCTAAAGAAATATATCTCGAGTCATTATATAATTTGACAAATTTCATAAGTTTCTACCAGGGAGCTTTGATGTAGGTCTTACAACCGAAATACATGTACCTTCAAAACTGAAAAGTATCATAATTCGGGGCCTCTATGACTATGGCTTAAAGTTTGGGTGAAGATCACCATTCACCAGTTAAGTTCCAGTGTGCAACTTTTCAACCCCATGAAAGACAAAATGCTAATGGACTCGTGCAGGAAAAGTGGTGAGCAGCCACTTTTTAAGCTTCTTTTTTGCTTTTACAGTACTGTAAGATAAGGCTTTTGTTTTGTTCGACGTAATGAATCATATCAAACCGAAAGGTTTTGGAAGGGAAAATGTCTAGTCTAGTACATGTTGATAAAGCTTTTACTTGTACTACCACCCAAACTACTAAAAGATCACCACAGACTAGAAAGAACAGTAACATGGTTCCAAATTACAGGACACATATATAAGGTGCATTTATATACTCTTAAATTACCATTCAAGTATTGCCTTTTTCATCTAACCAAGAGCGTGGAAGTAACTATGGTACATAGGTAGCAATTATAAAACTGCAAACAGTCACGTCTCAAATTCAGTTTTACTTAAAAATGCCCCATTTCACTCACAGCTTTGGACATACACAGTGTACTAGGATCGTTTATCTTTAGGTTTTTAGGTACACCGTGTATTGGTCTTTAGGCCTCATGTCAATTACAAAATTGATCCTGAACTCCAATTTTTGGTCAATGCGGTCCTTACAATCAATGTAGACTCCCTCTCCAGGATATCATCACAAGAAAACAGAAAGCATTAAGGACCAACTGCAGGGGCCCAGAAGCATTTGAATTGATTATGCGGACAAAAATCCTATACCAAAAATTGGTATAGATATAGATATATACACTAGGTATTACCTGTGCCTAAAGCGACTATCTAAACCTTGTGATGCATAACAGGTAAATGAGATTCATACCAGATACAAAACTGTATAAAGTCTGTAGGTTATACTATAAAAGGTATAACCAACTTCAGAATGTCTAATAAAGTGTCTAAATATGTTGGACCTGCACTACTCTAATTATATAGATAAAGCAAGCAGGTGGGTAACTTTCAACCACTTAGCACTCGCATAATTCCAAATGCACGGTGTCATGCTTGGCAATACATGTAGTGACTATAAAATTGAACAGAGTTATTTTGTCTTATATGCCAATTGTCATATATAGAATTGAGTTTTTGTGTTGGTTTACCAGCTAATAGACAAGTATAAATTAACTATTAATAAAATTGGAATCAGACCTCTGGTAATTTGTATATCCCACTCAATGTATAACCTACAAGGCTCTTAAGTACTAAAAGTTATACATAGTTAATTTGTTTACGTCAGTACGACTCTAAGGAGCTTTTGATTTGCCTCGCATAGGTACATATAGGTTAACAGATATATCAAATACACCTGCCAAATTATCATGACAACACTACTAGAAGTTGTTTCTGGAAGGTCGGGCAGTGAAGACCGGTGATTAGGTATAAGTCGCAGGTCGTATAAGAAAAGTGTAAAACATTTTATGTCCGAAAAGAGTACAAACTTGAGCCAGGGTCTGTGGAGCAAAGTGCAACATTTTATTGACTTTCACATTGTACATTTCAATATTCCATAATTTTTCACCAATTTCTGCCTATGTTTTTACCTTTTTATAAGCTAGCTTACATTTATTATTAGTAGAAGATAATGAAACATACCAGTATTGTAGTAAATCAAATTGAAATATCAATTAGAAAGAAAGGTGGGACATTCAAGATAGCTTAGTTCTAATAATTTGCTATCCAGGAATTATTTGGTGATAACTGGTAAGACTTCAAGCAGATTATGTGAAAATATAAGACACATAAAAAAAAAGACTACAATAAACCATGAATGACTTAGTAACCTTGCTCACTATAAAACTCTGCTTCACTGAAGCTATCATCAGAAGGATGACCTCGCGACAATCCCATTCTTGACTTTCTTAGATCATCTGACGATCGACGAGCAGGATCTCGTCCATCTTCAGTGTCGTCATCTCCTTCAGAAGTAGTAGCAGAAATCCAGTCTGCCAAACCATCGGTGCCGCGACTTTTGCGTCCAAATTTTAGTAACCGTTTAAATCCTTTTGTCACGTCCTTACGAGAATGATTAGCAGAAGAATTAGATACAAGAACGGGTTTCTGAGTACTTCCCCATTGCTTCCTCATTCTAGTTGCATCTGATTCTGCTTGATTAAGAGGGTGTGAGTTCCAAGATGCAGGACTCCCCATAGGGGAGTCTGCAGAAGCATCAATATCAGATGACTCATGTGCATAAGAAAAGGCATGTTGAACACGTGAGTTCCATGACACGGGGCTTTCTGAAGGAGAATCTTGAACAGACGCCACATGGTAGAAGGTGGGAGGCAAAGCAGCAGGGAATCCAGCCATCACAGAGAAGTTCCCTTGAGAAAAATGTCTCAGATCATCACCGCTTTCCAGCCCAGAATAATTCAACTTGTCAACAACCTGTCCATCCGTGGTACCACGATCTTCGGTAATTATGACTTCAGACTCTACTTCATATTTAATTGCATCCACTAAATCCTCTGCCTCAAAGGCTGAGTAATCTGACTCTTCCGTGTTGTTCGCGGTCTCAGATGGCGTCAAAGCTTTCACATGTTCGATAAACCCATTAGCAGAACGTATACCATTACCCTTCTTCAGGGAAGACTTTGACTGAATACTCCTCGGTAACTTGTTAAAGGTATCGATTTCAGTTTGCCCCTTATCACCCTCTGAATCCAAGGATGACATCTCCTTAAACTCTCCATGGCTTGAAGACCTTTTCTTAACTAACTGTGACCGCCGAGGCTTCTCGTCCTTGATAATGTGTATTTCTTCACTGATGCTTTTATTACGGGTTCCGCTTCTTGCTTGTGCACGAGATGTTTTATTTATTCCAGATGACTGCTTTGGATTTTCTTTTCTGAGCTCAGAAAAGTTGGGAACTGAATGAGCCAGAGGATTTTCAGACAGCATCTTTTGCCTCCCATAGCTAGAGTTAAAAGCTTTTGCTGCTGACTTTTGAACAAATGCAGCTGAAGTGGTAGATGAAATTTTACTGGACAACAGCTTCTTAGTTTGGGTGTTTCTAGCAGCACTGTCTCCCAAACTAACAGACCTAGCATGACTGGTAGGTATATCTTCTGTGAAGTCAGATAGATCGCCGTCTTCACTCTGCAGAAGATCTATTGGGTGCTGTGGAAAAGGAAAACCTTTTAATAGTCAGGGACAAGCAGTAATAGATAAACTCAGACTTCCATTCTTAAATAACGTCTAACCTACCAATCCCTGCTTTTACTTTTCGCCTGAAAACGTAACTGAAATGCAGGATACCTGCTGTCTTTTCATCGCAGCCCGTGTACTGACAGGCAAGGGTCTCTCTGCACGGTGACGAGCAATGCCTGCAAAATCTTGCCTGTCACCTACCCCTGAAAGCTTTGCCTTCATCTCTGCTCGACTTCGCTCATAGCTGTCCTGCATCGTCTTCAACTTGGCCTCCTTATCTTCCCTGTTTGAACTCCACTCTTTCCGAAGTTTGGCATCTCTTTTCTGCATGTATTTATCATACAATTTTCCTCTGGAACCATCTGAAACAACAAGCTCAGGAAAGTTGTTTTGCTTCAAATAATCCCCATTGTTTTTACCATCAAATGATGTCATTGCTGGAGCACTTTGCTTTGGCAAATTGCTAAAACCTCTAAGGGATTCAGTCCCACTGCTTTTATCAGGAAATTGTGCAGGCAAAAACCTCGCTTGTGGAGTTTTATATATTGAATTAGCAGCTTGCTCGATGTGCATGTCGGCGGGTCTATTTCCCCTAGATGAACTCGATTGATCACTATGACCCCTAAGCTTATGCTCAGCAAAAAGCTTTTCAAGTTCGTTTGCTTTCATTTTCAGCTCATCATTCAGTTCCTGGTTTCCTTTAGACTGCAAGACCTTCTGAACTTGCTCTTCAGATTCCATGGAAACCTTATCAAGATCAACCTGACTCTTCGGAGTCATTCTAGTAGGTAAACCTGACCTGCGTGTTTTATTATCAGAACTTATTTCATCTTTCCTGCCATGTGACTTCTTAGTCTGTTCTGGAGCAGATACCTGTTTCTGGAACTTCAATCTTTGAGATCCAGAATCATCTCTTCGTGATGCGATACTGCCAGTCTGCTCCTCAGATGATCCCAGGTCTTTCTTCCCCACTCCAGTTTTAGCTTCCAACTGGCTTGAGTAAACTGTTGGTCCAGAAGGTGCTGTAAGCTGAGTCATCGGTCGACCTCTTGAAGATACACCTTCCACTACAAACTGATCCTGCAGCATAGCCTGGTTTCTGTCTCCAGCAGTGTGTGTCTCAAAAGCAACTTGCTGTTTTGATTCGCAGCCATCATCTCCAACAAACGAACCCTTGAACCTCCTTTGGCCCATCATCGCAGTAGGCTCTACTGCGACATCAGGCAAAGACCTGAACTGGGTTTGAGATACCTGATTATTCAACTTATCATCTTCAGCTTTAGTTGACCTGGACTGGTTCCGGGTCTTACCGCTTGTCTGATCTTTGTCTCCCAGCGTGGAGTTTGACTCACGAGACTTCGGTGAATCTTCTGAGAAGCCAGCAGATACTTTCAGCAAGCTTCCAGGATCCAAAACCATTGTCTTGATCTCTTGCTCGGAGAGAGTACCTCTTACAGGATTCCAGGAATCTATATGAATCTTCGACCCACTATCAGTAGCTCCTTCTAAAACACCCTTAACCTCAGACTTCACAGAAGCTGGCATGTCGATGAACGCCTCCTGCTCCTCTAACTTCTCTTGAGATGCCAAGGAAGGCGTATTGAGAGGACTTTCAGTGTCTTTCTTTTCACTGCTCAGATCGATACTCATGTCACTGGCACCACTCCACCTCTTCAACACTGCCCTCTCAATCACAGGGGGGGCAGACGACACATCAGATGATAATCTCCTGAGCTCAGGAGACTTTCCAGCTACAGGCTTGCTCCCACTACTTGATGTCTCCTTCTGTTTGTTCTCAAAGAGGTTGATCCGCTCCTGAACGCTAAGCCTCCTTGTGAGCTTAGCTGTCTTGGGGGGCTCATCCTGATTCATACTCTCACCTTTCTTCTCTTTTTCTTCAGTCCTATCAGATTCCGTTACCTCATCTTGCTCAATGCTTACTTCCTCACTATGGCCTACGGGAAAGGCCACAGAAGTGGTGTTAGAGGGTTCCTGCGACGTATAAGGTTTAGATTGCTTGAGATGTAGCGTTTCATTGGCTTCTCGAAAAGCTGGATGTTTATTTGCAATAGGGTGGCAGTAGGGATGTTTCAATTCACTATGAGATTCTTCAGCGGGGTCGTCATCGATGGACATGTCTGACCCACATGATGATCGGACAGCTTGGTCATTCACTTTACCTTTCCGTGGGTTGACCTCATCCAGCCGTCTTCCACACAGCAATATGAACTTATTGCATGCATCACTGCATTAGAATGATAAACTAATTATCATTAAGTTGAGACCACATTCCTCATAAAATAGAAACGAAAAATAACCAAAGACATACAGATGGATCAACTTGAACTTGTACACACTGCTGCGACTGAATTTCCACACTTTTGACAAGGCATGTTTTTATTTTCTTTTCTTCCAAGAGTGGGCCTATAATGAGCACCACCTCATACTAACAATTGTGACCCCAGATATTCCCCTTAGAATCTGACTTGATTATAGATTTTTGCAAGAAACTGTACAAAATGCATAAATCTCTGAACAAGATAAATCTCATTGGGCAAATGCAAGGAACAGTAATGCAATGAGATTGTCATGGAAGACTCGTCTGAACTGAAAAGTCAAAATCAGACGCCAAGACGAAAACAACTCAAAACTAACTCCAAGAATCTTAGTTTGACCACAGTGTTACATTATGCTGACTTATCATGTAGAAGATCAGAAGGGAGATGATATGATTGAGACAGCAACTTAAGTACTTCCTTCTGCCTGTTGGCACGAGAAAGTAAATGATGTCTAACGTGAAGCTCTCAATAGTTGGAGAAAAATCAACAGATGAGCTAAGAAGCACGGAGACGGATACGGGTGTCGGCTACGATACGGGATCGAACACAGAATACGTCATTTTTTTTCTACAAGAACGACACGGCAAAGATACGTCTATGATATATAAATATAATATATATATATATATATGTATATATATACTCCCTCCGTCTCATAATAACTGTCCACTTTTCTAGTTTGGGTTGTTCCAACATCATTGTCCACTTTCTTTTTTAATGTTTGAAATTGTGTGGGTTGAAAATTATGTCAACTAAAAATACAAATAAAGTTGCCTTGGAAATGAATAGATAAGGGATACTTATGTCAATACCACAACAAATTTTTAATTTGGGTGCAATTAATGCATGTCTCCTTAGGAAGTTGAGGTTTAAAAAAGGGACAGTTAATCCGGGACCGAGGGAGTGTGTGTGTGTGTATAAACACCCCAATTATTGAATTACAATAAAAATATTGCTTTCATTTTCGTCAATATTTATCAAAGTCAAAGCCATGCTAAACTCATTACCAACTGGAGAAGGACAGGAAAAAAGCCAATTGAACTTCAAAAGTTCAAAATACCTCTGAACTGGAGAAGGAGATGGAGAGAGAGATACCCATCTCACAAAAGCAGAGAAAGGAGAGGGGGAGAGAGACACCCGAGTACAGAAGAAGGCAGAGAGAGAGAGCATCTAGTTGCTGCTTCGTCCCTTCAGATGCAGAGTTTGCTGTGCCTCTTCGGTTCCAGAATCCAGAGGGTTTGACAGAATTGAATAGGATTGTGGTTGAAAAGGACTCCACATCATTTTTATACCACATCCACTACTTCTTTTCATATTAGACATTAATAATTAATTTATTTCGTCTAATCCTTTAAAGTTTTAAAAGTTTTACAAAAGACAACTACATGATTTTTAAAATGTTACAATACAGCCCCACCGTGTCCTGACCGCGTGTCACAGCCGTGTCCAATTCGTATCCAACCCATTGTAAAAAGACCTGAGTACCCCCGACACGACAGGTGGTGTGTCCGACACGTATTTAGCTGTGTCCAATCCGTGTCTGCAGGTTACAGCTCCATTTTTGAAGTATCCGTACTTCCTAGCAGATGAGAGTTCTTTTACTGAAGAACTGGTACAGGTTGAGTTAACAGTTCAATATTGGTCCCAACCTGCATTTCTTATGTTTCGCTTCGATAAAACAACAATGTGCCCAGTTTCCTTTCGTTTCATTTTATCAATTCTATTATTACCCTTCTCAGTATGTGTCATATGAAACATGTAGGCTAAGTACAATACACATGCAATCGGGAATATGGCTGAACAAAACAAGATATCCCCTACGCATTTTGGCAGTAGAAAAGCAAAGGATGAACTTGTCAAACACTTTGAAATAGGTGCAAATAGATTCAGGGAATCAGATCTTGTTGCGGGGTTTTATAGTATTATTGTTTGGTTGTTCTAGTAATAACAACTCAAGCTGCATTCCGGGAGTTATTTAAGCGTGTTCGAGAAAATTTTAGTAGAGATGGGGGACAAAAGGTTTTAAGGGTGCTTACTAAAGGCGAGTGGCCCCAAACTGATCTGCAAATAGTTGGAGTTTGAAGACAGTTTCAGAGGTAAAGCCAGCAGATGTTGCTCGAGCAAAAGCTGTGGTTAAATCCTGCTTGACAGCAGCAAGCCTAACGTCGATAGCTCTCAGGAGTTCCTTTCTGCATAATATAAAAAAAAGTTATCATGTTTGCTATCCTCACAAATCATTTTCGGAAAGTGCCACGTATACCCAATTGAGAAAAAGAAAACACGCAGAATCAACATATTAACCTCTCTACTCAGATTCCAGAACATAAAGATTAATAGAATCTGGCAGTGACTGGCTATGGCAGTTTGATCGGCCATAAACTTGGCATTCTCAGATATTAAATTTCTGCCTACTGCACTTCATATTCTGGCTACCCATCAACTCAAATATTATAATGGCATCCAGGCACATTGACGCCAGTATTCTACCATAAATCAACCGCTTAAGACTTAAGAGAATATCACAAGGCAACTATTTACATCAGGAAAGGACCCTCCCATCACCTGACCTTCCCCGTCCAGAGTCCAGAAATATTCAACTAAGAGAGGGTTTGGTGTGGACTTTTTGGATTTTAAATTGTATTAAAAGAGGTGAAAAAAGTCCGTGACACAAAAGTTAGTAGAAAAGAGGTATGTGTTTGGTAAAAAAAAATAGTGTTGTTTAAAAGTCAATGTTGTGACAATTTTGTTGTTTAGTGAAAAGTTACCAATATACCCTTTTTGTCTATGTAATTGAAACAGTAGATTGAAAAAAAAAAGTTGAAATTGTAATTGAATGGAGAAGGTATTGCGGTTATTTTCATGATTAGAAAAAGTCACAAAAAAGCTCATGAAACTTAACTTTTTCTTCCACCAATTTTCTACGACAAGCTAAAAAGCCAAAATCCAAAATACCCTCAAAAAAGTCCATAACAAACCCTTGCAAAAAATCCAAAAAGCAAAAAAGGAACTTTTGGATTAAAAGACACAAAAAGTCCATACCAAACCCACCCTAAGGGAAGCACCTTGAGGTTCCAAGTAATCCCACTGTGGTGTCAACTTTTCAAGGGGAGAGAAAGATGCAAAACTATCATCACTATTGAGACAAAAATATTGCGAGAGAACATTTAGATTACTTTGTTGTATCAGCTACAGTTGTGGCTCCATCCCCACCTACAAAATAAAGATGGAATAAATTGTATCAGCCAACCAGCACCAGCCCATAAGCCACGTATGATACGGGTCATGATCAACTAGATTTAAAGGAGAACGCTACTAATATAAAGATAACAGACTAGAGTTACGAGCTTTCTTCATAATATGGATCAATATGGACAAATATCATATATAGCAGCTGATGAGATGCCAAAAAAGTGTATAATGTTTGGTCTCCGAGACAACATCCATATGAACCACCTCCAGAGATACCAAAAAGTGGCAAAAGTTTTGCTCTCTACAATATTGAACATGGTAATCTGTGCGCCTCTAGGCATCTTCAAGTCTTGGAAAGAACGCCTCTAGGTATCATCAAGTCCAATAAGCAATTACGCAGACCACCATGATGCAAACCAAAACCTTAGAGCATTATACATATGCGGCATCACATAATTTTCAACGTCTACAGAGAATAAGCTCATCAAAAAAACATTCAATCTAGACACCTGAACCGCTACCTTTTGATGGCAGGGGAATTATGCTAATTCCTAAAAAAGAACACACAGAAAAGACTTCTATTTGAGGGGTTTTTTTCTTTAATGGATGGAGGATTAGGTGTTCTTTACTATAAACAACTCGAGAAAAAAAAACAGTGAGCGAATGAAGAACGTACCCGATGTACCATTCTGACCACCTGTTCCCTGAAAAACAAGTGAGAATGCTTTAAATTCAAATAGTTAAAGAAACTGTTATATTTTTCACTGTTGGTTTAAAACAGAGCTGGAATTATTACCTGCGAGTAGATTCTTCGAGCTGATTCTAATTGTGACATTTCTTCATCAAACGTATTAACAAGTTCCAATATTTCCGGTGTACTAACAAATCGCACAAACCTGGAGAAAAAAATCCCGGCTTTAATCAAGTGTCAAAAGTGAAAAACATGTATAACTTGTGGCATTCAGTTCAGGCAGAGTGTAACCTTTCAAGTGTCCCTTTCGTGAACCACGTTTCAGCATTATTTCCATGACTCGCATCAAGCCTAACAGACTGAACAGCTGATGCGAGTTGTTCTTCTGCAGCCTTCAAATGCGTCACAAACGGCTTCACCAATCCCGAAGCAATCTTCTCTCTATTTCCAGCACGCGAGACAATGAGGTCACATCTGCCCGAAAGAGAATTACAATCCAATATCACTATCCCACTAGAAAATATAAAACAAACTAGTACGGCACGGTTTATTAGTGAAATGGAAATCCCTACCTTGACCGTCTCGGTGACAGCTGGAATACCGCATAATCAAGAGGTGAGTCAGATTTCATTTTTTTTTCCTCTGCCTAATCTGACTTCCTTCATACAAAGAATACAACCTATTTCAGATCATTAATGTCAACAATATTAGCATCTATGTATTAGAAAAATCCATATCTAAGAAATGTGGGAATAAGAAACAACAAAATCTCTTGATTGATCTATATAATGTAGTGATCTTAGTGAGAACCTAGATATGGAAAGCAATAATAACAAAGTAGATGCCAATAAATGGCAATTAGCAAACCCTAGAGATCTTTACTGAAGGCAATTGATAATGCCTAATTAACAGTTCACCACAGATCTGATTTCCCAGAAAGCCACAACTTTCAATTCAGGAGAAGCACAAAAAGCAAGTTCAAGATAGCGTATTGGCAATTCAACGCAAGTCAAATAGAAGTGAGGCAAGCACTAGTGATGGTCAATTAGATTGATACTAGCTAAAAAAAGGAAACCCTAGATAATGAGATACGAAATTGAATCGGCGAAACTGACCTAGAGGAAATCCAATGCGGAGATCTTCAATTGGAGAAGTGGATCGTCCGATTATGATTCATAATCGACCGACATTTGTGTTAATATGAGAAAGGAGAGAGCTTTTTGTGGGTTTTTCTTATCTTTCGGGGTATAGGAGAGCCCTACAATCCCACTCACTGAGTTGTAGCTTTCGTCGATGATGGTTTTCGCTTTACTCTTGTCTCTGTATGATCTTTCTCTCCCTACAGAGAGAGATACAGGAGAGAGAGAGAGAGAGAGAGAGAGAGAGGTGTACAGCACTGGTGAACTTGAGACAAATGTTGAGCTCTAATTTGGATTACTGAATTTACTGCTGGAAATCTATCTCTCCTTTAACTGCCAGTGAGGTTTTTATATGATAAATTTCTACCTGAAAATTACAATAAGTGAGATAAAAATATTAGAGTCTGTTTGATAGTACCAGTTAAAAATCTCAATAATAAAAAAGTTGAGAGTGCTCCGAAGTTGTCGGAGGAAAAACCCTAGGCGGCTCAAACCCTAGAGGGATCGACAGACGGCAGAATCGGAGCAAGATGGCCTACAGGATACCGGCGGAGTACACTGAGAAGGAGAATCAGATAGTGGTGTTCGATGAAGACTACTGTGATGAAGCAGATAAGAAGTTTTCGTTCTGTTTGATCGGGATGTTCGTGGCTGAAGACCGAGTGAACGCTGGCGCTATGAGAGCAATGTTCAGGAAGATCTGGACAAGGGGGGAAGATATATCGATTATAGAAGTCGATTTCAACACGTTTTTGTTCTGTTTTCCAGATCTCATCTCGCTGGAAAGGGTGTTATCGGGGGGACCTTGGATTTTCCAGAGAAAAGTTCTTATCCTACAGAAGTGGAAGTTGGGGGACCCTATGAAGGATGTCAATTTCTCCTGTTTTGATGTCTGGGTACAGATCCTAGGATTACCGATCCAGTTAGTCAACGAAGAGGGTGCAAAAAAGGTCGGGAGTATGGTGGGAGAGGTAGTAGACTCGGATCCACGAATATATAGTGAAGAAGCAGATGGAAACTATGTGAGATTAAGGCTCAAACTCAAGATCAATGAACCTCTACCAAGGGGGGTTCATGCGTTAATTCGGAAGGAAAAAGTGTGGATAGACTTTAGATACGAAAGGATTCCCTCCTTGTGCAGCTACTGTGGCAGAATTACCCATGAGAAGGGGGGTTGCGTGGAATTTACAGTGGTTGACAGAAACAACCTGGACGAAGGGTATGGGAAGTTTCTTCTCTACCACCCAGCAGTCAGGAGGACTATCCCAAGACGACAGGATGAACACGAGAAGATAAATCAACCAGTTGAGCAGGGGGAGGAGGCGAACGGAGAAACTGTGAGGAACGAAACCGATGAAGATACCCAACCACAATCAACAAAGACAGGAAGCACAACGGGGGAGACAGAGTTGGAGGTCGAGCCAGAGGACATGGTCACAGAGGGTATTGAAACGACTGTGAGCCAGATGGAAACAGTCCAACAGTTTGCCGAAGAGGTGGTACAAGGCTTCATGAAGCAGCAACCTAACTCAGTTAGGGATCGTGTAACATCTATGAACAAAGCGTTGGAGAGTGGTAATGAAGTAAAAAAGGAAAGGCTCTACGACATATTTTAGTCCTCCCCCAAATAAATCACCAATTGAAGTGTTCTCGAACAAGAAAGGAAGACAAATTGTTTTCCCGGAGGAGAGTGGAGGCAGCATAGCAGTACAGAAAAATAACAGTGGGGGTCCAAAAACCAATTCGGAGGCAGAGACCGGGATCCGGTCCGCCGTGGATCAATGAGCCTTTTGAGTTGGAACATTCGGGGGCTGGGCAATCCCCGAAATGTCTCGGCTCTCCACAATATAGTGAAGAGTCATGGCCCCAACCTAGTTTTTCTCATGGAAACTAGGTTGAGTGAAGAGGAGATGGAACGGGTTTTGAGGAAGTTTCAATCATTCAAGGGGAAGGGAGTTAGTAGTAGGGGGATGAGCGGAGGAATTGCCTTGTTGTGGAAAGAAAACCTGGAGATCAGGATTCGATCGAGCTCGTTATGGTACATCGATTGTAGTGTCAAAGATGAGTCGACACAAATCGTATGGCAGTTAACGTGCTTTTATGGAAATCCTGACCATAGGGAACGACACCACTCTTGGGAGCTTCTGCGTCGTATCAGAGGTAATAATACTGAACCTTGGTGTGTAGTTGGTGATTTTAATGCTATGACCAAGGCGGTGGAAAAATTGGGGGGTAAGAGTTTTGATGAGCAAGGAGCAGGCCAGTTTCGGCAAGTGTTGTACGACCTAGATCTTCATGATTTAGGTTACAATGGAGTCGACTTCACGTGGGAAAGTAACCCCAGGAATGGGGAGATCATCTACGAGAGGCTTGATAGGGTTGTAGCCACACTTGGTTGGATGTCACTATTCCAAAGAAGTAGGGTGAACCATTTGCAGGCCTCAGTCTCGGACCATTGTCCGGTTCAACTAATATGGGAGTGTGGTAACAAACGCAACAGTCCCAAGAGGTTCCAGTTTGAAGCTTTCTGGGAACAGTATGCGAGTTGTGCGGATGTCATTAGAGACGAGTGGGCCAAAATGCCCCCGGAGATGTCTCTAAAATACAAACTGGCCAATTTAGCTACAAAGCTGAAGGAGTGGGAAAAGCGTGAGGTGGGTAATATCACGCAGCAGGTGAAAGTCTTGAGACAGAAGCTCGAGGGGCTGAAAAGAAGCGGTGGGTTTTTAATAAATAGAGAGGCAATTTTGGATGTGAAATCCAAAATTAATTCTCTTCTGCTAAAGGAGGAGGAGATGTGGTTGCAGCGGAGTAGAACTCAGTGGTTGGACAAAGGCGATAAGAACACCTCGTATTTTCACAAAAAAACTAGTATACGCAAAGCCAGAAACACCCTCAAGGGACTAGAGGATGCAAACGGCAATTGGTGTACAAGTGAGGAGGAGGTGATTACGATTCTATTCAACCATTTTAATGAAATTTTTACGTCTACTCAACCAACTAGAGAGGTGATGGAACCATTACTCAACGGAGTTCCTGTCCTAGTTGATGGGTCTAACCGTGATATGTTGGACAGACCCTTTTCGAGCGAAGAGGTGAAGGAGGCATTAAAACAAATGGGCCCCCTGAAGGCCCCGGGTTTTGATGGTTTTTCGGCTATTTTTTACCAATCCCATTGGAACACGGTCGGTGGTGATGTTGAAGCAGTGTGTTTAGACATCCTAAACGGAAACAGAAGTATGGAGGAGTTCAATAGCACTATTATAGCCTTAATTCCAAAGGTTAGTCAGGTATGCAAACCGTCTAATTTACGCCCAATAAGTCTCTGTTCAGTTATTTACAAGATCGTTACAAAAACCATGGCTAATCGATTGAAATTAGTCCTACCGGATATAATCACGCCGTTCCAAAGTGCATTTGTACCGGGAAGACTAATAACTGACAATATTTTAGTTGCATATGAGCTTCTACATACGATGAAATACCGCAAGAAAGATAAAGTTGGTTGTTTTGCGCTTAAAATTGACATGTCAAAAGCCTACGATAGGGTGGAATGGGAATTCCTAAGGGCAACTATGGAGCGGTTTGGCTTTGGTTTTAAGTGGATCAATCTTGTTATGAATTGTATTACTACTGCAAAATTTAGTTTTGCGTACGAAGGGCGATGTTGTGGAGAAGTGTTACCTCAAAGAGGGCTGCGCCAAGGGTGTCCTCTGTCTCCCTACTTATTCCTCTTCTGTGGAGATGTTTTATCACGAGCCCTAACAGCAGCAGGAAGAAATGGCAATTTGTCGGGAGTGGCTGCTTCGAGGCAAGGCGCGGCCATTACCCATCTCTTTTTTGCAGACGATAGTATCCTATTCTCTAAAGCAAAAGAAGAGGAGATAGACCTAATTCTACAATTATTACAGACGTATGAGGCAGCCTCGGGCCAACAAATAAATTTACAGAAAAGTTCTATTGTATTCTCCTCAAACGTGGATCAGCAGCGAAAGCAATTCCTCAGTGAGAGATGCGGTGTTACTCTGGTGGAATCCCATGATCGCTATCTGGGCTTGCCAACCTGCCTGAGCAAGAACAAAAATTTAGATTTCAATTTTGTTATTGAAAAAGTTGAATGTAAATTTAAAGGTTGGAAAAGAAATTCCCTTTCATTTGCAGGTCGAGAAGTTTTGATTAAAGCGGTAGCACAAGCGGTCCCGACGTACACAATGAGCTGCTTCAAGATTGCAGTCTCAATTTGCAAGAAAATAGAAGCTATGAGTAGAAGATTCTTCTGGGGGCATGAGGATGATGGGAAAGGAATTAACTGGATTTCATGGGATAGATTGAAACAAAACAAAGTTGCCGGGGGCCTGGGCTTCAAAGACCTTCAAGCTTTTAATCTTGCGTTGCTGGGTAAACAGTTTTGGAGAATTAGTACAAATCCAAACTCTCTATTGAGTCAAGTAATTATCAAGAAATATTGCAGTAAGAAGAGTTTATGGGAAGTAGAACCTTCATCCCAATGCTCGTACGCGTGGAGAGGAATTCTTGCAAGTAGAGAAGTAATCAAGGAAGGTAGCAGATGGTGTATCGGAGACGGTGAGACAGTAAAAGCCTTCTCGGATCCATGGCTTCCAAAGGATTTCCCCTTCAAGCCAATTACAGTTAGACCTGAACAAGAAGTACTAGTGTCAGAACTAATAAATGGTGAAGAGGGTACTTGGAACATACAGAAAATTGAAGATCTATTTTGGCCTGTGGACGTACACGATATACTTCGGATCCCTCTTGCAAGACATGGAGGACCCGACAAACTCATATGGACAGCGACTGAAACAGGGGAGTACAGTGTTAGTACCGCGTACCAGCTAGCGGTTCGGATCCTGGACAAACAAACCGAGAACAACAATCAGAGCTCTACAGTCCAAAACAGAGAATGGGTGAATTCTCACTGGAAATTAAAAATTCCTAGGAGACATTTCTTCCCAATCTGGAGAGGGTACAACAGAGCATTACCAACTAAATCTGGGCTTAAAGCAAGACGGGTGGATATCAATACACGATGTGATTATTGCGGTAAAGAAGACGAAGACGAAACGCACCTGTTTATTCGATGTCCACTCGCAAAAGAAGTTTGGAAACTAGCGTTCCCAGATCTAGACCTGAGGATGAGAGATACGCCTTTCCATCAATGGGTGGAACGAGTTTTCAGCAGCAATTGGTCAAGTAAGAAACTCAACCTCATATGCATGTGTGTCTCATCACTGTGGAACGGCAGAAATCAGAGAATTTTCAAAAACAAAAGAAGCTCGGCGGAGGGGATCTACAGATCCGCAACTCAGAAGTTGGAAAGCTTTGAGGAAAGTCGTTTGAAACGAAACACCCCATACATCCCCCCGTCTCAGACATGGAGGCCGCCGGATCAAGGAGTTCTTAAACTCAATGTCGACGGCGCGTGGGACAAGAGTCTCGCAATAGCAGGGGCCGGTGGTGTCATCAGGGACGGCTACGGGAGATACGTTGCTAGCTTCGCCAAGCCAGTAGCTTTCGGAACCAAACCCAGATCGGCGGAAGGCCAAGCCATTCGCGACGGATTGAGATTCGCAATCAAGCTCGGCTGCGTAAAATTGGAACTAGAAACGGATGCTCTCACCGTAGTGAAGGAGATGGAAGAGGTGCGAAATGGGAAAGTGAAGAGTTCTTCGGAAATAGGACCAATATTAAAGGAGGCGGTTGAGTTATCTAGAAGCCTCTCCAGCTTTGTGATCAGATACATCAGCCGGTCAACAAATACGGTGGCTCATTTACATGCCAAAGAAGGCCTCAAGTCCCAACTGGATCAAGAGTGGTATCAACAGGAGCCCCATTGGGCATCAAAAAGTCTGTTTTGTGATGTAATGGGCTGTAAAGGCCCAAACCCAGTGATTTAATAATAGTCCCAGTTTTCTTCTAAAAAAAAAATCTCAATAATCAGCTGAAATGTTTGATACTACCAATTAAAAATCCCGTAATCAGGTGTAAAAAAATTGAAGAGAAAATTCAAACTTAATTGAGAATCAGAGTATGTTTGGTATGAGCTAAAATTATAAATTGGTAAATTGATCCGTTACTAAATTTTAAAGAGCTAAAAAGTCAAGTAATTTGATACACATATTTATAACTGAACAAATTGGTAAAGTTAGTTTTTTTAAGAGATTTTCAGTTGCATAATCTCCAATTCTGGAGATTCTACAACTGCACATAAATGATTTTAATCTGCATATTATCAGATTAAAATTTACAGACATAACAAAAAAATTGTTGAAAAGATGCCGATTTTAATTCAGTTGGGTTAAAATTGGCGATACCACTAAAAACCCTTCACTTATTCTGATAAACGAAGCAACAAAAACTCTTTCTCTCTGAAACAAAACGTTCCCCAGAGAAAACCCTTGCCTCTTCTTCCTCGGCGGCTCCTTCTCCATGGGCCTGCCGCCCGCCACCCACCTTCAGTAACCATCGTCGCCCCTCCGACCACGCCGCCATCCTCTTCTCAGCAATCGCAGCTCCCCACCGGTGCCATTCGAGCCTCTCCTCTGCTCGTGCCGGCTTGCTCAGATCTGCGCAGCTTCGGCTTTCCTCCAGAATCGGAGTCGGGAGCGCCCCTCTCCGACGTCCCAGTGGGACTCCAGTAAGGGCTTTCAACTACCCTGATTCCTCTCCCGCCGCCGCGCCGCTGTCTTGGCCAGTTTCTTTAACGACCGCCTCCTCCTCGGGTGTCGCTGCCGCTCCAGGGCTCTGTCGCTGCCTTCCTCTCCGATGCTGCCTCCTTCCTTCCCCACCAACCACCCCCCCTTTCTCGGCTTCAACCCTAGGCCTCGACGCCCCTGCTCTCTCTCCCCCCTCCCCCAGTTGTGGAGCTGCTCCCTCCCCCTCCCCCTTGACTAGGCTGGACCACGGCCTGGTCAAGCCTCACGGAGTAGTCCCCTCACCGCCCACCGACGCCACTAATGCCGCGTCTACAACGGCTCTTCGGGAGATGACCAGGATGCGCCCATTTGCTTCTCGGGTCACCGATAATTGGGCCGGCTAGTGGCTCCTCTCTGGTGGTCCTTCGGCGATGCTTGGTGCTCCGGCTGCCTCGTGGCGTAGCCTCTGTAGCAGCCACCCTTTGTCTAGGTCAAGGTGTCATTGTGTTTGGGCCGTTTCATTGGGCTTTTCTTGCGGTTCTCTGAGGTAATTAGAGGCTCTTGGGCCTTATTGGGCCAGATTTCCTTGCATAGGATAGTTTTAGGGGCCTTCAAGCTTTTATCCCAATAGGTGAAGTCTGTTTCCAATATGTGGCTTGTTTATGGTAGGAGTTTGGTTTTTTTCTATCTAGGGGTATGCCTCTTTGTCTTGTGTACTTGGTTATTACTGAATTATATCTTTCGTTGTGGGTGAAAAAAAAAACCTTCACTTTAAGATTAAGCATTTTGAATCAGTTTATGTAATATTACAGCCCCCTCCCCTTCCCAACAATTTAAACAACTAGCATAGAGTCGTCAAAAATACCTCTCAAACATGGACATGGGCAAATGTGAATCACCCAGCAACATCAAGGCTTCCGCCTCCACTGGAGAGAGAGGGAAAAAAGCATAAACCGCAATAAACTAACATGTGTGATCACAAAAGATCATGCTCAGTGTCGCACCAATTCACTCCTAAACAGAACTGTTGAAATAGGGAGAAGTTAATCAACAACTAGCTCGGACCAACTAATCATGACCACTCTTTGAAGAGGAGATGAAAGATTGGAAGCATTATTGCAAGAATGAGGTACTAGTAACCGGAAAAATCATCCCAGAAAGGGGTTGAGGCAGGGGTGACCTCTCTCCCCCTACCTCTTTTTGCTTTGTTCGGAAGTACTTTTGAGTGCTGTCACATCCGGCATCCAAAGAAAACAGTTGACGGGTGTGTCAGCATCTCGGGGAGGACCAGTGGTCTCCCACTTATTTTTCGCTGAAGATTCGATTTTCTTTTCACAGGCGACTACAAGACAAATAAAAAATTTACAAGCCATCCTAGACGTCTACTGTAAAGCTTCAGTGCAGCTTATAAACTTCAGAAAATCGGCTATCATCTTCTCACCAAACGTGTCGGACCCAGTCAAAGCAGAGATCAAGAGACAATGCGAAGTTCCTGAAACAGACAAGCACGAAAAGTACCTCAGGTTACTAACGACTATCGGTAAACAAAAAATCACTACATTTCATATGTACTAGATAGAATTGATAGTAAGCTTAAAAGTTGGAAAGAAAAATCGCTCTCAGTGGGTGGTAAAGAAGTGCTTGTTAAAGCAGTTGTGAATGCGGACCTAGCTATGTCATGTCATGTTTTAGACTACCTGGTGGCATTTGTAACAAAATTGAAAGCAAAATTCGGCAATTTTGGTGGAGTAATTCGAAGAAAGACAGAGGTATTTGTTGGTTGGCATGGAACAAAGTACAGAGATCAACGGAGCAGGGAGGGCTAGCCTTTAGAGATTTCAAAGTTTTCAACCAAGCCATGTTGGCAAAACAAGCTTGGCGAATATTTGACAATCCACATTCGCTTGTAAGGAGAATCATGAACGCTAAGTACTACTCAAGTAACTTTATGAATGCGCAGGAAGGTAACTCACCTAGCTTCGCATGGAGGAGTATCATCTTTGGGAGACCGCTGCTTGTGAAAGGGCTTTGGTGGCAAATCGGTGATGGCAAGAAAACCCAGATGATCTCCCCCTGGTTGTGCAGAAAACCATCATTTAATCTTGTAATAGACAACAGCATGCTCAACAGCATAAAAGTTGCAGATTTTATCAAATAAGACAGCAGAATGGGATGAAAGCAAGTTAAAGGAGCACATGTTTGAAGTCGATGTAAAGGAAATCCTCCATATTCGAATCCTAACGCAGCAAGTAGAATCAGATGGCATTATACTGACAATGGCATCTATTTTAGTTAAATCTGGATATTGGCTAGGGATGGATTTAAAGTCAACGCAAGAAAATTATGGAGAAAATTCAGATTAGAAACAGAGTGTTTTTGCAACACTTTGGGAACAGAAGATGGAGTGGAAGATTACTCATTTAGTTTGGCGGGCAGCTCAAAACATTATTCCCACCACCGAGAATCTGAGGAAAAGAGGCATCAAGGTCGAAGACTGTTGCAGCTCGTGCGGGGAAGGTCCAGAAACAACAGATCACGCCTTTTTCTCCTACACCATGGCGGCCACGGTGTGGGAAATCACTGGATACAACACCACCTGCAACAGTCTTCGGAAAAATCCAATTCGCTGGCATCAGATAGAATCAAAGCTGATCAAACAAGCTTAAAGGGAGAAAATTTTATGCAGTACTGCATCACTCTATGGGGAGTCTGTCAAGGAAGGAATGCCTCGAAGTTCAAGAACCAAAACTCATATTCTGATGCTACAACCAAGCTGATTCAAAGGAAAATTACAGAGCAAGAGATTCTCAAGAAGGAGATACTTAACTTGGAGTCGCCTGAAACAAATCAGATCAAACTGGGGTCACACAAGGAAGAATTATTCCTCCATTTCGATGCAGGATGGAATTCGACCATTGAAGATACGACAGTTGGCTTCATTCTCATATCCAAAAACGGAGCTTATCTCATGGCAGGGGCTTATCCGAGGCCTAGATTTGAAAGCGCTCGTTATGCAGAGATAGAGGCTTGCCTCCAAGAAGTTAGATCGAGATTTCAATGAAGGCTACACCATATTCTCCTGGTCGGTGATGCTTGTCACTCATCGCAGATCTGAATCAAGGTAGAGGGGAGAAGAAAGCGAGAAGAAGGAGAGATGAAGATGGTGATGGACGAACTGTTTCATATTCTCAGTCAATACACCCATATCGAGTTAGAAGCCTGGAAAGTGATAGAAATGGAGTGGCTCATCGCCTGGCCCATCACACGTCAGTATCGAGAGAATATAACATGTGAAGAGAAGAGATTCCCAGCTGGCTTATTAAATGTATTGACAAAGATGTAGTGCTCCCCCCTATTATGTTTTTTAATACAATGAGATTCTCAAATAAAATAAATGATATGTTAGATCAAGTGGTATATCGTTAAGAGATCATAAAATAATGTAAATTGCACAAAAACCAATGACTGAAATGTTATTCTTTGAAGTCAGAAAGTTTATGGAAGAGGTCATGAGTGTCAATAAGTCTGAAAGTCATCAAGATGCATCGTTTCGTCAATTCACATAAATAGAGATACTATTGTGACAAGTGTGTATAGTTAACATAATGTATCTAGTTGAATTTGGAATATTCGCAATGAGATACAATAGTCAAATTGAGCAATCACAACATTTGGAGTAAAAAATGGTGAGTATGACCAAGTTGACCAATGATATAGGTGGAGAGTACAGAAGTTCTCCTGCAACTGTCGAAGAGAATCGGGGGAATATCTAGCGGAAAAAAGTTTGAAGAGGTGTGAGAGAGATCTGATATAAATCGGATTGAATGAGGTATTCAGAAATCGAATTCATCCTTAATATAACCGGAGACATGTATGCATGCCCTAATATGTTAACTTGAGGACATTCCTTAAATGAACCACCAAAATGTGGGGGTCCAGTAAGTGATTCAATGACGTTCCAGCATGAAGCCTTGTGTCAACAAGATTGTCCCTCTTTAGGGCAGCGTCCCATGCAAACCAAGAAACTTCTGAAGATGTAATCTCTACTGAAAGCACAAACCATCAATTTGAAGGATGAAGACAAGGCAACGCTACCTTGTCCCCCTTATGGTACTAAATGGCATAATCTTGCAACAGTTTTGAGGTGGATATTGGTCATAGACCTCCAAACCGTAAGAATCCCCACAAAACTAGTAGCGAATGTCCTTGAGATTATTGTGTCCACACCTCAAGTACTTTGACCAGCTCAAGAAGGCAAACCAGCCAAGTTTAGGTTGAAGGCCCCCAACAACCAAAGCCTTAGACTAAAAAGAAAAATACATCATAAGCAGTGCATCAGCGAAAAGCATCCATAAGAAAAACATTGGACTAAATGTCCAGCGAGCCAAACATGGACTGTACAACTCACTTTGTAAAGCATGGCATGGGGTAAAAGAGTCCCCATAGAAGAGTAGATAATAAACGAACGTGTCCTCGACGAGGAGAACCATGGGACAAGCTAGGTTGTGCATACTTTATTTTCATTCACTAGCCAACTCATCTTCTCCATCAATATTGAGGGATTTGCAACATTTGGCCAAATTTTCTCTTACTCTCAGATCATTTACTACATGGCACCAAATACCCCCACTTGCACAATATTTTCTTATGTTTAAAAGTCCTTATCCAACTAGTCATGTGTACCCTCTTTGCAACACCACTAAAGTAAAGTGTGCAACCAAACGATACTTTAATACACCACAACAACATTCTGCTTGACTTGATTGCGATTTTAAGTATGAGTACTATTCGTTCTGATCGAATGGCGGAGCTTAGTCCTTTTGGATCCAACACACCGAAATCACTCGAAAATTAAGTGATGCAACTAAGCCCCAAATCTCAAGCACAGAGAGATGCCTTACTCTGTTATAGCTTGTGGTTCTCACTAACCTATCTAGTTGTTGGAATAGATGCCCTAGAGGCAATCTAGCTTAGTATGAACTTGTTTTTTGCTAGAACATTCATTGTATTATTTATTGGATATTTAATATAATGAAGTCCTTAAATATACAATTGTGTTGTTTATCTTAAATATCCCTACTCCATTATAATGATTAAATGGGATAATCATCTATAGACTAGTATGAGGTTGGATTGATATTGAGATATCATGATCCAACACATGGGTATGCATTAAGGGTAATGGCGTTCTGGATTGACCCATCTCCGAGAAGGATACATACATGTTATGTAAAGTCACAAGCGCTTCTCGTGGTGACAACGGTATTGTCATCCTTAGACTTGAAGTCACTAGATTATCTAGTTGTGGATTATTGTGATTTTGGTAGCGTCAAACGCTACACCGTAACTGGGTAGTCATAAAGGCACGTACCTGATACAAGTAGAAGCAAGCATAGGAACCGTAGTGGACGTAGATTGAATTTTTCCCTCCGACATAACGGGAGCAAATATCCGATGCCACTCGAGGGATAGTGCTTATGGAATGTCTGGCCAGACTCAAATAAATCAATACGGAATATTGATGTTATTTACACGGATAAGGCTATTCTCAGGATTGAGAGACTATGGATTGGATATACGAGTGTGACTTGTATGTCTCGTGTCCAATCCGGATATAGAGACAAAGGGATGTGACAATTACTTGCACAAGATTTGTCAGATGACTATTCTATTAGTTGGCTAGAATGGATGTCTTGCTAGAGGCCGCTTCATATTAGCAAATTGTTGCTACCAACTAGATAGAACCTATGGGGTCACACGCTACATTGGGCTGAACTAGAATTGGTAAATAATTAATGTGATTAATTAATTAGAATGATCACTTTGCAACGCCTTGCAAACTTAGTAGGTATGCAAGGAAGGGACTAATCCGAACTCATGTTAGATTAGGAAGGGCCTTTAGGTAGTTGACAAGGAGTTGTTGGACTATATAAAGGATGCTCCTAGCTTCCTTCCCACACTAATGCTCATAACATAAGTTGAGTGGTAGAGAACAAAGGAGAGAGAGCAAGACACAAGGAGGCCGAACCCGACCCCCTTGGTCCGCCCCTACCCGTCGGCCAGAAAGAGAGGCCGAAACCCTCTCTTTGATCTTCGTTGCGTGATTTCTTCTTCCTTGTCCTCCGGCCCAAGCTAGCACAAAGGAGTAGGAATATCTAGACAACAACCCTAGTCGTGGATCAACCGTAGAGACGTGACACAATTCACGTTACAAGTCATCACAGGAGAACCCTAAGGTGTGTAACATGATTCTTCCTTTACCATCGTTAAGTTTCTCTTCATGTGATCCTTAGAGGGTCTTGAATGGATAATTAATCTTTCTGCTGCGTATCCATCATGAAAACCCGACAGTGGGATCAGAGCCACAGGTCGTAGAACATATATGTGGTTTATGTGTTACGTTTTGATAGTTTTACACTTATAATTTGTTGTTTATCGCGTAAAATGGACAAATCAAGCATATGCTGCAATTTGTCAATAATTCAAACAAACAAGATCTAGTTTTTGCATTGGATGCATGAATTATTGAGTTTGAGAAATTTTAGGATCTTAGATCTAGGGTTTGGGCACCAATTCCGAAATTAGTTTCAAATTTGGAAACTTTTTGGACTTGGGGAACAAGGAAGGAGTTGTTTTTGAAACAACTAAGGAGGTTCAGCCCCTAGGACCGCCCCTCTCCCTTCCTTGCCGCCCAAGCCACCTAGGCCGAGAGCCTAGGTGGTCGGCCGAACCCACAGGTTGGGCCAGCCAGCCTCGGCTCGGTCGGGGGCGGCTCCAAGGTGGTTCGGCTATATGATGGTGGGTCCCTTGGACCGTTTTAACCCTAAAAATCCTAAAATCAATTAAAAATTGACCAAGCGCGTTAAAATTGGATTTAAACTGTTTATGTGCAAATAGCATGGTGGTTGGATATGGCCTTAGGATGTGGTTTGATGTGATTGTTTAATTTTGTGTTTTGGTTTACGGCATGCGAGCCGATCAATTAATGTAACAGTTAATCAGGGTTTACGGCCTGCGAGCCGATTTATTTTCTCAACTTGTGAGATTTATTTTATTTAGTATGGTTGTTAGCTAGTGCTAGATAGAATAGATTGTTAGCCAAGACTGAAGAAAAGAAGCCCGACGCCAAAGAAAGCCACAAAAGATGGAGCATGGAGCATTCCACTTGACTGTGAAGGATGGACCAAAAGAAGGAGGCGAATGGAGATGTGTTTGCTATTTAGGGTTCATAGATATTCCCATTGGCTTGAGAATATCTTAGTCTAGAAAAGGCCATATCCATATCATGTTTTATTTATTTTGTGGTTGTTTATTTTTCTTGTCTTATTATTTTGTGGTTGGTGTATGGATGATGCATGGAATTCGAATGATAAGATAATTAACAACCCAGATCTATTGTTTGGAGTTGTGCCCAAATTTAAAATAGATAGATCAGTTGATATGGATCAACAAAATAATTAAAATTGAATTTTAAAGTCCCTCAAAATTCAAATATTATGGTTTGCCTTCTCGTTATTTAAACACTCATTGTCATCATGATTTATCAAGCTTGTGCATGCCAAAGCAAGGCGACTTGGTTATGATGCAATGCGATGGCACAAGCAAGTAATGTGCAATTGTTTAAATAAGAGGTTGGACACAACTGGGTTATTAATATGATTAAAACCTAGAGGCAATCAGTTTGGATTATGCATGCGGATGGATAAATAAGGAGTTATTTGTTGAACCAAGAGTTGCATGGGATGCAATTGGAATTGTTCCTACCTAAAGTAGTCAAATTTGGGGTGACTTGCCAAAGCAAGCTCAAAAGGAGATGAAACATGGATCTTGACCCACTAGAAAATATAATGATATTTTCCTCATTAATATATTGAGGGTTATTAATCCGTAGAAAAATAGTGGGAGCTATATTTAATAAACTAGCCATTATTGAATATAGTCAAAAGTTCATTAAATACTAAAACTTGCGTATTTTCCTTTTGTAAAATTCCAAATGACAAACAACTCATCGAGTTCACACATTCCCTACGATCTGTCCTTGAGAAGGACAAACTCTCTGGAACAAATTTCCTTGATTGATACAGAAACTTGAGAATCGTTCTCAAGCAAGAGATGAAATTGTACGCAATAGAGGAACAAATTCCAGCAGGTCAAGAGAACAATACTTCTGCAGCCCTAACGGCGTATTAGAAGCGTGTTGATGACGCCAATGATGCGGCCTGCCTTATTCTATGCACCATGACCTCTAAGCTTCAGAAGCAACATGAGAACATGAATGCAGTCGATATGATCGAATACTTGAAGCAGCTCTTCCAAGAGCAGGCAAGGGTTGAGAGGTATGAAGTTTCTAATGCATTGTTCAAATGTCATCTGGCTGAAGGAAGCCGTGTGGGACCTCATGTACTCCGTATGATCGGGTATTTGGATAATCTCGCACGACAAGGGTTCCCGTTCAGCCAAGAGTTGTCCACCGATCTCGTGTTGCAATCGTTGCCTGAAAGTTATGGACAGTTCGTCATGAACTATAACTTGAACGAGATCGTGAAACCACTTCCATATTTACTCAATATGTTGAGGACAGCTGAACAAATCATCAACAAGGGTAAGGGCAAGGCCATTATGATGGTACAGAAAGGAAGGGGCAAAAGGTTTGTCTCATCCTCCAAGGGAAAAGGCAAGTCAGTTGCCAAGTCCAAGGAACCTGTCCTTGAACCTGTTGGTGGCATCGCTAAAGGTGTGACTAAAGGTGAGTGTCACTACTGCAGTCAACTAGGGATGGAAATATGGTCCGATCTGATTTTTGATCCGAGCGATCCGGGCCGAACGGATCGGATCCGAATCCAATCCAATTGAAAATGGATCGGATTTGGATCTGGAAAGTCAGATCCGATCGGATTTGGATCTGGATTTGGATCTAAGGGCAGGTACAGCGGGTTCCGACCCGATCCGATCCGACGTATATGTGTTCCTTACAAATATATTTAGGGTGAGTTTGGGAATGCTTCTGCTGCCAGCACAGCTGCTTTCTGACAGTAGAAGCAGTTTTAGTGTGTTTGGTAAAAATAAAATTTCTGCTTTTCCGGACAGTTTCTGCTGTCCCGCAGCAGTTTTCAGGAAGCAAGGGGGGAGATGCTTTTCCAGAAAGTGCATTTTATTAATTTATCTACAACCGATTTTGACCTTACAATTTTTTAAAATATCAATAGTTATCTTTCCGAAAATGACACGTGTCATATATTTTTATCATTTTACCCTCTCACAACAACTTCACAGTTGATTTTACCAAACACAAAATTACTATATCAATATTTCACAGTAGCTTCTGCGTAATATTTACCAAACAACATTTTTTCAAGAATTCACAGCAGCTTTCTACGGTGTTTTCACACAGCAGCTTTCTGCCACCACCACAACATTCCCAAACTAGCCCTTATATTACTTCCCCACTTTCACTTCCAAAAAGAATACAATAATAATTCCAACCTACAAAGCTATTTATGTTGTGTTTTAGGCTTCATAACTTGCGAACATGCCTTAGCGCATGAAATAGTGTTTATTTTTTATGTTATTTTTTGTATTTTATTGCAAACCCAAGTCGGATCCGAACCGAATCCGATCCGACCACGTATTATGTGGATCTACGGATCGGATTTGGATCAGCTGGATGAAACCCGATCCGATCCGATCCGAATCCGGTGATGATCTGAACGGATCTGGATCGGATCTGGATCTCATTTCTCCTAGTCGGATCTCGATCGGATCTAGCCTGATCCGATCTGGATCCGACCCGTTGCTATCCCTACAGTCAACCTGGACACTGGATGAGGAACTGCCTAAAATATCTGGAGGACAAGAGGCTTGGAATAGTGATTCCACCACCACCAGGTATTTTTGTTGTAGATGTTAATTTAACTATCTCTACATCATGGGTATTGGACACTGGATGTGGATCTCACATTTGTCGAAATGTGCAGGATCTAAAGAGAAGTAGAAGATTGGCTAAAGGGGAGATAGACCTGCGCGTTGGGAACGGAGCAAAGGTTGATGCTTTGGCCGTAGGCGTGTACGAGCTGTCTCTGCCTTCAGGATTAAATAATTGCTATTTTGTGCCTGCTATGAGTAGAAACATTATTTCAATTTCTTGTTTGGACAAGGAAGGTTATATTAAATCAATAAAGAAAAATTTTTGTTCGATTTATATTAATAATATTCACTATTGTAGTGAGCAATTATTTAATGGATTGTATGTCATTGATCTAAGCAATCTTGTCTACAACATTAATACTAAGATGATTAAAATAAATGATTTAAATCCTGCTTACTTATGGCACTGTCGTTTAAGCCACATAAACGAGAAACGTGCATCTAGACTCCATAAGGATGGATTTCTATAATTATTTGATTTTAAATCATATGAGACATGTGAGGCTTGTTTATTGGGAAAAATGGCAAAGTCCCCTTTCAATAAGAAAGGTAAGAGAACTGGTGAGCAATTGGCGCTCGTACATACTGATGTATGTGGGCCATTTGCCACGCCTGCCAGGGGTGGTTACGTCTACTTCATCACATTTACTGATGATTTCAGTAGATATGGATTTGTGTACCTTATGAAGGCCAAATCCGAATCCTTTGAAAGGTTCAAAGAATTCAAGAGTGAAGTAGAGAAGCAACTTGGCAAAAGTATCAAGGCTCTACGATCAGAGGGTGGAGGAGAGTACTTGAGCCAAGATTTTGACGACTATCTTAGAGAGTGTGGGATCGTGTCCCAACTCACTCCACCCGGAACACCACAGTGGAATGGTGTGTCCGAGAGGAGGAATCAAACACTATTGAATATGGTTCGATCTATGATGTGTCAAACCGACCTTCCATTATCATTTTGGGGCTATGCACTTTTAAGTGCAGCTTTCACCATTAACCGTGTTCTATCTAAATCAGTCATGAAGACACCACATGAGATGCGGAGAGGGAGGCGTCCCACACTGTCGTTCATGAAGATTTGGGGCTGCGATGTCTATGTAAAGCGTTTACAATCAGACAAGCTAGGGATAAATTCAGATAAGTGTAAGTTTGTGGGGTACCCTAAGGAAACTAAGGGTTACTACTTCTACAATCCAACTGAGAACAAAGTGTTTGTTGCTCGGTCCGACGTGTTTCTAGAAAGAGAGTTTGTCTCTAAAGAAGCAAGTGGGAGGACTATAGAACTTGAAGAAATTCAAGAACCACAAAACACTGATCCGACTATGGAACATGAACAGGAACCACAAAAAGTTGTGGAGCAGCATGTTCAAGTAGCACAAGAGCTTCGTAGATCTAGTAGAGTGCGCCAGGAGCCAGAGAGGTACAGACTTCTCGTGACTGATTCGAGTGACACTATGCTCATATATGATGAGCCTACTAGTTATGAAGAGGTCATGAAACGGCCGGACACTCAGAAGTGGCTTGAAGCCATGAGATCCGAGATGGAAGCCATGTACACCAACAAAGTATGGACTTTGGTGGAACCACCCGAAGGGGCACGACCCATAGGGTGAAAGTGGGTCTTCAAGAAGAAGATCGACATGGATGGTAATGTTATTACCTATAAGGGCCGATTGGTGGCTAAAGGATTCAGACAGATTCATGGTATTGACTGTGATGAAACATTTTCACCATTCGCTATGACCAAATCCATCCGATTCTTACTTTCCATTGCAGCATACTACGACTATGAGATTTGGCAGATGGATGCCAAAACAGCATTCCTCTATGGGAATCTCCTCGAGGACGTGTATATGATACAGCCTGAGGGTTTTGAAGATCCAAAGCAAGCCAACAAAGTATGTAAGCTGCAACAATCCATTTATGGATTGAAGCAAGCTTCTAGGAGTTGGAATCGACGTTTTGATGAAGTAGTCAAAGAGTTTGATTTCATCAGAAACGAAGATGATCTTGTGTTTACAAGAAGGTTAGTGGGAGCTCTGTAGCTTTTCTGGTCTTGTATATCGATGACATCCTACTCATTGGGAACGACGTTCCCATGCTGCAATTTGTTAAAGATTGGCTAGGAAAGTGTTTCTCAATGAAAGACTTAGGGGAAGCAGCCTATATACTTGGTATAAAGATCTATAGAGATAGATCTAGAAGACTGCTAGACCTAAGTAAAAGTACATATATTGACAAGGTGTTGAAACGGTTCAACATGCAAGATTCCAAGAAGGGATTCTTTCCCATGTTACATGGAATCACTCTTTCGAAGAGTGATTGTCCTTCCAATGAGATTGAGAAGGAACACATGAGTAGAATTCCCTATGCCTCGGCCATAGGATCTATCATGTATGCCATGTTATGTACTAGACCATATGTGTCATATGTCTTGAGTATGACAAACAGATACCAATCCAATCCAGGTTAGATTCACTGGATTGCATTGAATAACATCCTAAAGTAATTGATAAGAACTAAGGATGCTTTCTTGATATTTGGTGGTGAGGAAGAGTTGCGTGTAAGGGGTTACACGGATGCAAGCATACAAACCGACAGAGATGATTTCAGATCACAGTCGCGATATGTGTGCCTGAATGGAGCAGCGGTGAGCTGGAAGAGTTCCAAGGAAGAGACAGTGGCTGATTCTAATACATAGGCTGAATACATTGCTGCAAATGGCGCAGCAAAGGAAGTTGTTTGGATTAGGAAATTTGTTTCAGAACTTGGTGTGGTTCCTAGCATTGCGGATCCATTAGAGTTGTACTGTGACAACACTGTGGCGATCGCGCAATCAAAGGAGCCTCGGTCACACCAGAAATCCAAACACGTGCTCAGGAAGTTCCATCTTATTCGAGATAATATTGATAGAGGAGACGTTCGGATATGCAAGATTCCTACAAATGAGAATCTGTCAGATCCACTTACAAAGCCGCTTGTTCAGCACAAGCATGAAGGGCACACTAGGAGCATTGGCATACGGGATGCATCAGATTGGCTCTAGTGCAAGTGGGAGACTGTTGGAATAGATGCCCTAGAGGCAATCAAGTTTAGTATGAACTTGTTTTTGGCTAGAACATTCATTGTATTATTTATTGGATATTTAATATAATGAAGTCCTTAGATCTACAATTGTGTTGTTTATCTTAAATATCCCTAGTCCATTATAATGATTAAATGGGATAATCATCTATAGACTAGTATGGGGTTGGATTGATATGGATATATCATGATCCAACACATGGGTATGCATTAAGGGTAATGGCGTACTGGATTGACCCATCTCCGAGAAGGCTACATTAATGTTATGTAAAGTTACAAGCGCTTCTCGTGGTGACATCGGTATTGTCATACTTAGACTTGAAGTCACTAGATTATCTAGTTGTGGATTATTGTGATTTTGGTAGCGTCAAACGCTACACCGTAACTGGGTAGTCATAAAGGCGCGTACCTGATACAATAAGAAACAAGCTTAGGAGTCGTAGTGGACGTAGATAGAATTTGTCCCTCCGACATAACGATAGCAAATATCCGAGGCCACTCGAGGGATAGTGCTTATGGAATGTCTGGCCAGACTCAAATAAATCAATGCGGGATATTGATGTTATTTGCACGGATAAGGCTATTCTCAGGATCGAGAAACTATGGATTGGATATACGAGTGTGACTTGTATGTCGTTTCCAATCCGGATATAGAGACAAAGGGATGTGACAATTACTTGCACAAGGTTTGTCAGATGACTATTCTATTAGTTGGCTAGAATGGATGTGTTGCTAGAGGCCGCTCCATATTAGCAAATTGTTTCTACCAACTAGATAGAACCTATGGGGTCACACGCTACATTGGGCTGAACTAGATTTGTGAATTAATTAATATGATTAATTAATTAGAAGGATCACTGCAACAACCCGTGATCCCCAAGCCTTCCGTTTCGGACCGGAAAGCCCAGGAGGGCGATGCTAAAAGTGACGGCGGAACTCAAAAGTAATACAATCCACAACTCATTAAACAACTACGCTAAGATCTGGGTCTTATACAAGAATATGATTACTATTACAGTGATCAACTAACAATTTCTAACCACTACTTTTGAAGTCACTCTAAGTGAGTCTCGCGCCCATCCAAACCATAGTCTCCAGCTCCTAGTCCTGCGTTGGGAAGGAAAACAAGAACCGAAGTTTTGAAAGTCAGCAATAAATACTGAGTGAGCAACACCCAAGCATGTCAAACACATAAGAGAGAGATGCTTTAATTAAAATAGTAAATAATAAATGCAACAACGGAAGTAAAAGACAATTGAGTAGTAAAATATTCTCAAGTTCCAGACACAACTCCAGAAATTTTCAGAAACCAGCATTTAATTCATATCCAATATCCTCATATGAAAATTCCAACTCAATTTCAATAATCCAACTCTGACATTCTCATTTAATCATAAAAATCCAATTCCTCATTAATACACTGTCAATCCAGAAATATCCATTTTAACTCTTGAGTTGAACGGGGAAAATCCAATCGCAACATAATAAATCAATCCCAATCCCGCTTCCAAGACCTTAAGTGTCGACACCCCCCTAACAAGGTCTTTATGCCCAGAAGGAGTGAGTACAAGGAGCCAACCCGAGGCAAATTGCAACAGGGATTACATAATAATGGGTCGAGTGGACGTAGCCAAAAACGACCAAACCAATAAATAGTCCAATAACGTTCCCCGCACAACTCTTTCCACTTTAAGTTATTACGGATTAATAATTATCGTGTGAGATTTTCCAAAGATTAAGTGAAAAAATCAGACAAGTATCAAACAAACAATATAATTTTGAGACATGACATAAAATCCACGTTTGACACGAAGGAAGCTCGGCACGTAAGGCTTGACATGTGTACTCACCATAATCTTCAGCAATTAGCACGTAAAAGCTCCTACGGACGTTCGTCGTCCTCGTTTATGAACCTGTTGCCAACGATTATCAATTTCTAGTTACAACAATATTATTTATAAATAAAGAAAGCACTTATATTGTTTAGACGCTCGGCTGGGTCGCACGACTAGGTCCAACTCTCACGATACCCCAAATAAAGTCCAATAAAACCTGACTTCAAGTCACATACTCGTGTATATGCAAATTTTATGGAGAAGTATTCTTGAAATTATTTGATATTAATTAATACTTATCAAAGTAGCCAAGTAATACTCAAAATATTGGATATTACGATAACTATCAACAATAGGGAAAAGAGAAATCTTGATAAGGCGTAATTAGCTAGAAAGACTAATCTCGGGTACCCGATATTAATTTAAACAATATACAATTTGATAACAAGTTAATTAGTAAATAATTGAGATACACTATTTATAAGGCTAAAATGACAAATGGTCAAGACAAATATTATTTTTCACATAATACTTTTATCTCCCAAGAAAACAATTTACAATACCCATTTACTAAACACAACTCTTTTAAAACATTTCTCCTTTCTTTAGTTAATTGAAACATAATCTAAAAAGCATTGTAATAGTTTAAATAAGTTAATAACTAATAAATATAACTTGTATATTCTATGAACATCTCCCTTAGAGTTTAGATAAACCATAGATAGCACCCCAAGTTCCTAAAAGACAAGACTACCCCAAATGTCAAAGTTCACGTCCAAGTCCTCAAGTCCTTCAACCCGAATTCGGATTTTCTCCCTCAAGATGACGTTTAGAATATCCACAATGAATTATGGAAGGTTTTAGAGCATACCTGTCGCGAAAATCGCGAAAAACGGTCAATAAACGCATCGGGCGGAACTCCCGTTGATGGGTCTCGGCGGTGATGGCCGACGGCTGTGCTCCGGCGACTTATGGGCGCTTTCTGAGACTATAAGGGTGCTGGTCGGACCCTCTGGGGTCGAGTGAGGTGGAGGGAATCATTCGGGTGGCTCCGGGTTTGCTGGGCCAAAACGTCGCCGGTTTTAATGGTGGTCGCCGGAGTTTGGCGGCTGACCTTTGCTACGATTGTTTCTGCTGCTGATTCGTCATGGTATTGGCCCTCCGATGGCTCCTGAGACCTCCAAAGCACCGGAAAAATGGAAAGACAAGGGATAGATGGGAGGCAGAGGCTCTCGGGTGAGCTTGCCGTTGGTGGCTTCGCCGGTAATGGTGGTTGCGGCCACCTTTCTCGTGGCTTCTGCTGCTGCTGTACCCGGCAAACAGAGTTAATGAGAGGGAGGGAGAGATGTTGCAGAGAGCTAGAGAGGTGATGGAGGTGAAAATGGTGGTGGCGGTGTTGGTGCCTCCGACGGTGGCAGAGGGGGTGTGGTTGGTGCTCGGCTTCCGGCTGCTGTTCTCAGAGAACAGAGAGAAAGGGAGAGAGATAGAGCTGTAGCAGAGGACAAACATAGGGGAGGTGATGGTGGAGTTGGGCGTTGATGGTGATGGTGTTGGCGGTGATGATGATGATGAAGGTGGTAGTGGCGTTAGTGGAGGCACTGGTGGTTGTGGTGGCTGCTGGGTGTGCCAGGAAGGAGCGAGGCAGAGGTTATATTGAGGGAGTGAGGGCGGTGTGAAGGGGTCGGTGATGTTGGAGGCGGTGGTGATTTATTTGCCGTGAAGGCAAAGGTAGAAGGAGGTACAAAACAAAAGAAAATGGTTTTTATTTAAATAATGAAAAATTGAAGGAGATTGGATGTGGTAGGAACACTAGATGTTAGGGTGATTGGGTGTGGTTTTCTCATGACAACTCGCGGTGGTTGAACGCGGTCACAAAGAATCAAGACAACTCTCGCGGGTTAATTCAATTGTTCTCTAAAATTTTACACGCAAATCTTCTTTTCTAAAAAATAAAACATAATAATTTACCCAACTTATTTCTCGCAACTAAATTTTATTTTATCCCCAAAATTACTAATTTACCCTTCAGAATTAGACGGGGTATTACACTCTTCCCCCCTTAATGAGAGCTTCGTCCTCGAAGGTGAAGTCCAACAACTAACCGTGATACAGAAAATCACCCATGAACAACTAACTCTCATATACCCAACAAATAATTTCACGCAAGCAAGTCGCCTCCATTTGACATACACACAAGGTTTTCCTCCACCCATTTCACAAAGAAAGCAGTAGCCCTTTTATCTAGATAAACCATTTCACAAAGCCTTCTAAATGATAGCTATCACCTTTGGTTCAGACGAAACGTAAAGCTGCCTGATAAAGTCATGTAACATCAATGAATAGCCGATAAGTGAACTATCTTCCCATGGCCCCCAAATATCTGTTTAGCGACAAGACTCCAATTTGTACATTTCTACCGACGGATCGCACTAACTATCTGAAGCCTCAATTTGTACTATAGTTCGATTGCCAAAGCCTAATTACACCAAGTGATAGAACTAATAAAAACCTCCAAAGTCTTGATAACTACTAAGCCACCTTTGATATTACCAATAGTCAAGAAAACGTAAATCAAGGTAGGAATTTGAATATCCTCCCATGATACAAAACACATAATCCTACGGGTTGCCTGACTCCAACGATAATTTACGAACCTTCAGTAATAGTTCAGTAACAAAAATCCAAATAACAACGCCTAAGGAAACTATTAATTTTTTAGACACGCAAAGTTCCAGGCAGGATTTAAGAAAACAGCAAACAAGACTCCACGATACATAATTCTTCTTACTCTTAGGAATTTAGCTACCGGCCTAAATTCCACGATTGCCTCCCAAGAATTCCCAAAATCATATTTCCAAACGATCAAAGAAGGTACCGAAGACCAGACTCCCAAGAAGTTATCAAAATTCACACCTCATGATTCGAACATGAACCAAAACCTTAGTAAGAAAATTCCCAAAACATAAAACTTCAAGTGAAACTTATGTGGAAGATGTATACTGCCATAGGATATTAACAACAAGACTTCGAATAAGCTCTATGTGAAGAGTACGTGCCACAAGGAATATTAACTTTGAACACCAAGACACGTCGTCATGTTACATAACTCCAAGAAGTTCAAAAGGACTTATTAACCCACATGTTGTTGAAAATGCCTGATCATATCAATAAACAAACCCCAGGATACTTGAACTACAGACCATGAAACTTCAAAAGGACTCCCAAAATGTCATCATATCTCTAAACTGAATTAGTCAAAATATCTAAAACTGATTGGGTTAACTCTACGACCTTTGGTCAAACTTTCAATGCTTTTTCAAAATTTCCTCCACGATTTCCTGTTCAAAATTCTCTCATCCTTACACAGTCTCAAGGGTTTATATAGTCTTAATAATGCAACACTATCATAACCTTCGAACATAAATACCAAATATCACATAGTATGTCACACATATGAATCACACATTTAACTTGGAATTGTCATATAAAGCCTGAAGTCATTCAAGACCCATTTCAATGTTAGTAATCCATAATCCATTTTCCTACTGTATGAGCAAACCTTCATTCAACAATTAATCAAGAATGCCTACACAGGATAGTTTCAACAATCGCATATAAATCAGAACACATATAAACCACAATCCAATTTTCACATCTTATTATAGGAGTAACACCAGTTAATAGTGCCCACATGACTTGTCTCCTCAGATGAGACAGTATTCCATCCATACTCAAGAATTCAAATTTGATGGTTCATATTTCACAATTCCTATCTCACATATAGTATTCATGCAGCAACCAACAAAATAAAGTTCTCAAATCAAACCAAACAATATCCAAGGAAGAGGGTCAAAGGGACAGCAAGACCAACACTTAAGCTACCCACAACCCGATCGGCTTTTCCAATTTTAAATTATCTTGCCCTATGTCAATTTTAAGTTACCCTACAGGTTTAACCCCTGAGTGGAAAGAACTGCTCTGATACCACCTGCAACAACCCCCATTATCCAGCTCGGACAAGACCGGGAGGGCGATGCTAAAAGTAACGGCGGAAATCAAAAGCATAACATCCCAAAATCCTTATTTATTACACAATATTAAACATTACAAAAGTCTGTAGATATAACATGCGTTTTCAAAACAACTATATTATTCTGGCTAACCATACTAGATTCTATTCCTGATGAACTCCATCTAAGTGAGTCTCGTACCCAGCTACACCTTAGTCTTCAGATCCTAAACTTGCGGTGGGAAGGAAAACATGAAGCGCAGTTTTCAAAGTCAGCATGGAAATACTGAGTAAGTGACACCCAAGCTCGTAAAACAGAAGATGAAGCATAACTTTCTTTTCACAATAAATATACAGAGGAAATAAATCATAAAAGTGTAAACTTGCTGAGTAAATCAGGAACTCAAATATAAACTGTAAGAAATGAACCTATGCATCCAGTAAGAACACTTATAAAATTCTCATCCTTTTGATCTTCCTTTCTCAACTTTCAAATTGGGAGAATTAGTCCCAAACTCTTTCTTCTTCTCTTTTAGTAAGTATCCAAATCTCATAGAGACTGTATTATTAACTTTGTTGACACGGGGAAGAATCTACTATACTATCACTAGCAACCATGACCTTAACTGGCAGCAGCCCCCTAAGACTTCTTGCGGCCAAAGAGGTGAGTACATGGAGCGACCCGACAGGTTGCGACCGGGTAAAAATAAAACCGGTCGAGAGGACGAAGCCAACACGACCAATCTAATCACAGGCCGAGTGAACGAAGTCAACACCGAAATAATACGCTTCTCCCGTACAACTCTTTCCACTTTACGTTAATTACGCATTATTAACTTTTGTGTGACAGTTTCAAAGTAAAGCAGCTTCTTTAAATCGTAAGAAAATCTCAAATAAAACCATGTAAATAAATAACAAAAACATTTTGAGACGAGTATTAAAATAACTTGCGACACGAAAGGAGCTTGGCACGCAAGGCTTGGCATGTTCAATTACCATTAATCCACAGCAATTAGCACGTAGAGCTCCTACGAATGTTCGTCATCCTTGTCTATGAACCTGTCGTCTAGAATTACCAATTTCTAATTAAGACGAGGCTATATCTAAATAAAGTGAGCATGTATATTGTATCGACGTTCGAATACGTCGCGTAACTTGTTCAATCCCTCACGGCTTCCAAACAACCCAATAAAACCCGACTTACATCATATGCTGCTATATAAGAAATATCTTGATATTAGATGATCAAAACGATATTTATAAGTATTTATCAAAATAAGCATAATATCACAATGAAATTAGCATTCTCTATATCTATAAATAGTTATCAAATTCTTAATAAAAGTTTGATAAGAAACTATTTCAAACTCATTATCTATTTACACAAATGTGTCATAACAACTAAATATTCCCCAAATATCTCTTTTGAGCTTATGTTGTTCAAGAAAAATAATTTGTTACATCCAAACATATTTTTATCACTAAAACATTTCCACTTTATTTTTATTTGAAATAATATTTAAGGAAATACTTACAAATAGTCTTTACACAAATTAATAATAATGTATATAATGTAGATACTATTGTAGCCCCTTAAATCTTATGAAACACAATAGAATAATTTTTAATCTTCTCCCCCTCCATGAATAATTTGTTCCTCCGTGTCCAGATCTGTCAACATATGCAAACAAATTTCCTCAATTCCGTTCGAGACAACTCCACAATAGCTCTTTGGAGCAGCTGTCCAAGTTTCGATTTTGCAGAGAGAACTATCCTCCTTCCAGATATCTCTGAAGATTTTACATTGGAACAACAAGTGATGGATTTCCTCCTTTTCTCTTCCACAACAAGGGCACCACGGAGGTATGTTCATCCCTTTCTTTATAAGATTTTGCCGCGTAGGCAGATATCCCTTCAGCAACTTCCAAGAGAAAACTCGAATCTTGTTTGGTATTTTCAAATTCCATATGATTTTGTAAGGGTTCGGTCTGTTCTCCTCACTGATCCCTTCTGAGGCAAAAGAGTCTGTCTCTTGATGGTTCATCCTGAAAGCCACCTGGTAACCAGAACCAACATTGTAGTGGTCATCTTTTGAAAATCCCCAAATTAAACTATCTTGAGGTTTGACCGTACATAAAGGAATTTGTAAAATTGCCTGCGCTTCCTGATCTGAAAAATTTTGCAAAATTTTCTCGTAATCCCAGTGACCTGACCCATCAATGAGTTCACTGACCCTTGCATCTTGACCCAAAACAGGGTAACTGTAACTCTGTCTTCCTCCGTCAATAGGAATCCACTTAATTTTGTAGATGAGGGTACTCTATCCATCTCCTATAGCATGTCTGCATCCCCCAATTAAAATTTTCCTCCCATGAAGAAGACTTCTCCACAGAAAGGAGGGTCTATTACCCAGAGAGGCTTGTAAGAAGGAGTGATGTCTGAAGTATTTGCCTTCAACACCCTAGCTGCTAAGGAATCGGGGTTGTATAATATTCTCCAACCTTGTTTAGCCAATAAGGCTAGGTTAAAAGATTCAAAGCATCTGAAGCCTATTCCTCCTTCAGCTTTGTTCAAACAAAGATTATTCCATTTGCACCAGTGCAGCTTCCTCTTTTCAGCTGTACCACCCCACCAGTATTGAGTCAGCTTGCTTTGCATTTCTCTACACATAGTAGCAGGCATGAGGAAACAGCTCATAGCATACACAGGAAAAGCTTGAACTACAGCCTTAATTAAGACCTCTCTTCCTGCCACACTTATGTACTTCTCCTCCAAGGCCCCTAGTCTTTTAACAACTCTTTCAGTTACATGTGCAAGCAGAGATCTCTTATCTTTACCCACACAAGTGGGTAAACCCAGGTATTTAGAGTGACCTGACACAGTGTTAATCTGTAAAATTTGAGCAATCTCAGCCTTTCTCCCTTCTGGAACCTTAGGACTGAAACACAGTGCAGATTTAACAAAATTAATAGGCTGTCCCAAAGCCTTCTCATAGGCCGAGAGAATTCTTTTGAACTCAGCAGCTTCTTGTACCGTAGCATTCCCAAACAGGACACTGTCATCTGCAAAAAGTAGATGAGAAATAGCAGGACACCCTCTAGCAGCTTTGACACCTCTCAGACTTCTCCTTTGCATAACATCATTTAAAAGACAAGTTAACCCTTCGGAGACCAAGAGAAATAAGTACGGGGATATCGGGTCCCCCTGTCGGATTCCTCTGCTAGGGTTAATTTTGCCCACTGCCTGACCATTTATAAGAACTGAAAACTGTGCAGAAGTCACACGTCACATAACAAGATTCACAAACTGATAATGGAAACCCAGTTTCAACAAAACAGCCTTAAGAAATCCCCATTCCACCCGATCGTACGCCTTTGACTTAGCTCAATTATCTGAAAGGAGTAGATCTGCCCCTTCTGCACCAGCTCGTTCGACTTGGGAACCTCCGCCAGAGGGGATGCTAAAAATCAATTCTGATGTAGCAATTGATTGCACAAATCAAATTGCTTGGGCAGGTTGTGTTGTAAGAGACCATAGAGGTAGATTTGTGGCAGCCAAATCTCAGCAGATCGATTATCAGGCCAACTCCAAAGAAGGTGAAGCTAAAGCTATGCAAGTTTCGATCCAATGGTTTAAGCGTCTATCTTCGAAGCCTTTGATGGCGGAAACTGATTCCAAAGAGGTGTATTCGGCGTTGAAGAATTCATAGGGCGTGAACAATGAATGGGGATGGTTTATCGATGAGTTCGTCGCTTTGTTATTATCAGTGTGGAGAATCGGATAAGTCATATATGAAGAGGGGCGAATCAGGCAGCCAATGAGGTGGCAAAGAGAGACTTTAGGATAAGGTCAATATGTCCTACATTGGTATCCCACCGATGTATTTACAAGACATATTAATCTTAGATGGATTGCGCTCCAATGGTGGGCCTGATTCAAGTTAGTCTTTTACAGTTTTGTGTTTGCTGGACTTAATTTGTTTTTTGTAGGTGGGTTTTGGTTTATGTCCCCCCACATTTTTTACGGGTTGGGAGCCCGATTTGTTAATAGATGCGGGGTTATGCCGCCCTACCTCTGCGTAGGTTCCTTCAAAAAAAAAATCTTATGAAACACAATCAGCCCCCCCATTAATAGTTTCTATAAACATAACCAACATCCCCCTAACAGGGTCTTGATGCCCAAACGGAGTGAGTACAAGGAGCCAACCCGAGGCAAATTGCAACCGAGCTTATATAATAATGGGTCGAGTGGACGTAGCCAACAACGACCAAACCAATCATAAATAGTCCAAGACGTTCCCCGCACAACTCTTTCCACTTTAAGTTATTACGGATTAATAATTATCGTGTGAGATTTTCCAAAGATTAAGTGAAAAAATCAGACAAGTATCAAATAAACAATATAATTTTGAGACATGACATAAAATCCACGTTTGACACGAAGGAAGCTCGGCACGCAAGACTTGGCATGTGTACCCACCATAATCTTCAGCAATTAGCACGTAAAATCTCCTACGGACGTTCGTCGTCCTCGTTTATGAACTTGTTGCCAACTATTATCAATTTGTAATTACAACAATATTATTTCTAAATAAAGAAAGCACTTATATTGTTTAGACGCTCGGCTGGGTCGCACGACTAGGTCCAACTCTCACGATACCCCAAATAAAGTCTAATAAAACCTGACTTCAAGTCACATACTCGTGTATATGCAAATTTTATGGAGAAGTATTCTTGAAATTATTTGATATTAATTAATACTTATCAAAGTAGCCAAGTAATACTCAAAATATTGGATATAACAATAACTAGCAACAATAGGGAAAAGAGAAAACAATACCCGATATTTAATTTAAACAATATAAAATTTGATAACAAGTTAATTAGTAAATAATCGAGATACACTATTTATAAGGCTAAAATGAAAAATGGTTAAGACAAATATTATTTTTCACATAATACTTTTATCTCCCAAGAAAACAATTTAGGGTTTAGATAAACCATAGATAGCACCCCAAGTTCCTAAAAGACCAGACTGCCCCCCAAATGTCAAAGTTCACGTCCAACTCCTCAAGTCCTTCAACCCGAATTCGATTTTTCTCCCTCAAGATGACGTTTAGACTATCCATAATGAATTATCGAAGGTTTTAGAGCATACCTGTCGCGAAAATCGCGAAAAACGTTCAAGAAACGCATCGGGTGGAACTCCCGTTGATGGGTCTCGGCGGTGATGGCCGACGGCTGTGCTCCGGCGACTTCTGGGCGCTTCTAAGACTATAAGGGTGCTGGTCGGACCCTCTGGGGTCGAGTGAGGTGGAGGGAATCAGCCGGGTGGCTCCGGGTTTGCTGGGCCAAAACTTCGCCGGTTTTAATGGTGGTCGCCGGAGTTTGGCGGCTGACCTTTGCTATGGTTGTTTCTGCTGCTGATTTGTCATGGTATTGTCCCTCTGATGGCTCCTGAGACCTACAAAGCACCGAAAAAATGGAAATACAAGGGAGAGATGGGAGGCAGAGGCTCTCGGGTGAGCTTGCCATTGGTGGCTTCGCCGGTAATGGTGGATGCGGCCACCTTTCTCGTGGCTTCTGCTGCTGCTGTACCCGGCGAACAGAGATAATGAGAGGGAGAGAGAGATGTTGCAGAGAGCTAGAGAGGTGATGGAGGTGAAAATGGTTGTGGCGGTGTTGGTGCCTCCGACGGTGGCAGAGGGGGTGTGGTTGGTGCTCGGCTTGCGGCTACTGTTCTCAGAGAACATACAGAAAGGGAGAGAGATAGAGCTGTATCAGAAGACAAACAGAGGGGAGGTGATGGTGGAGTTGGGCGTTGATGGTGATGGTGTTGGCGGTGATGATGATGATGAAGGTGGTAGTGGCGTTAATGGAGGCAATGGTGGTTGTGGTGGCTGCTGGGTGTGCCAGGAGGGAGCGAGGCAGAGGTTATATTGAGGGTGTGAGGGTGGTGCGAAGGGGTCGGTGATGTTGGAGGCGGTGGTGATTGATTTGCCGTGAAGGCAAAGGTAGAAGTAGGTAGAAAACAAACGAAAATGGTTTTTATTTAAATAATGAAAAATGGAAGGAGATTGGATGTGGTAGGCACACTAGATGTTAGGGTGATTGGGTGTGGTTTAATCCGACAACTCGCGGTGGATGCACACGCGGTCACAAAGAATAAAGACAACTCTCGCGGGTTAATTCTATTGTTCTCTAAAATCTTACACGCAAATCTTATTTACTAAAAAAACATAATAATTTATCCAACTTATTTCTCGCAACTAAATTTTATTTTATCCCCAAAATTACTAATTTACCCTTCAGAATTAGACGGGGTATTACAATCACTTTGCAACGCCTTGCAAACTTAGTAGGTATGCAAGGAAGGGACTAATCCGAACTCATGTTAGATTAGGAAGGGCCTTTAGGTAGTTGACAAGAAGTTGTTGGACTATATAAAGGATGCTCCTAGCTTCCTTCCCACACTAATGCTCATAACATAAGTTGTGTGGGAGAGAACAAAGGAGAGAGAGCAAGACACAAGGAGGCCAAACCCGACCCCCTTGGTCCGCCCCCTACCCGTCGGCCACAAAGAGAGGCCGAAGCCCTCTCTTTGATCTTCGTTGCGTGATTTCTTCTTCCTCTTCCTCCGGTCCAAGCTATAAAAAAGGAGTAGGAAGATCTAGAAATCAACCCTAGGCGTGGAACAACCGTAGAGACGTGACACAATTCACGTTACAAGTCATCACAGGAGAACCCTAAGGTGTGTAACATGATTCTTCCTTTATCATCATTTTGATTCTCTTCCTGTGATCCTTGGAGGGTCTTGAATGGATAATTTATCTTTCCGCTGCATATTCATCATCAAAACCCTACACTAGTACCTTCTCTAGCTAACTGATTAACTAAGAATTCTCTATTGTTCACCTTGAACAATCCACGAGAATAAGAACTGAAAGTATTATCTAAAATATACAAATGATGATTAGAAGAGAAGAACAATGAGAGTTACGTCTTTAGTGAATGTTCAGTGTTCTTCAGATGATTGGATTGAGTGATGCGGATATGCTTCTTAGTTGCTTATGAATCCTCTGTGGAGTTTGAATGTCTCTTTTTGTTCTGCTCTGTTGTGTCTACGGAATTCTTCATTCAAAATCCCTTTTATGCAACTTGTTTGAATTGTAGATATGCATGATCTTCATTTAACAAACTTTCCTAAATTTCAGCAGCAAGTCTTTCAATCTTCTAACAACTCTCCCAACGCTAGTTGCTCAGTATCTTCGTGAAGATAATGACTTGATCTTGTTTGTTAGAAGGTTGGGAAGCTTTAGTACAGCGGATCAATGTGCATAATAGCTTAGACGGATTGATTTCCATCCTGCATTCAAATAGATTAGGAAATAATCCCACAAAATAGGAAACTATATATCCCTACAAAGCCTGAGTCAAACACGTATATTAATCACATTTTATAGTAGAAGAATGATTTGTCTTTCTTCATCAAGTAACATATAATAAATAATAAGAGATTAGAAGTTAGAATAGGATCAAAAGCTCCCCCTAAGTTCATGCCAGAATCTGCAGTGATAGTTTCAAACCCCTGAAATCAGTTTCAAGGCCTTGCAACAGACAAGTTGTTTCAAGAAACAGACAAGCTGTTTCAAGCCTTTGAAACAGGCTGAACTTACAGTCAAGAAGGAAGCAAGTACAACCACCACAGAGTAAAAGATGATGGAGGAAAGGGCGCACGCAACGATCATGTTGTGTCTGGCAGTTGTTTGGTCTACGAAGTCGCTCACCAACAAGTTGATGTTAAATCTGCAGTTGTTTGGTCTACGAATGACAGAAGGTACAGATCTGAGAGATCACTTGATAGCCCTAATACTATTTTTCTTGAGTTGCGAAATAGTAATGAGACGATAAGTGATGAGGATGTTGCTCTAATTTTTTTGGTGTCGCTACCACCATGTATGAGAGGTTCGTGCACTCTGTCAGTGTCGGGAAAGAGGCTGTGACATTGGAAGAGGTAAGATCGGCTCTTCACACCTAGGACATGCGGCGCAAGGCTGCATGTGGAGTACGGTGTTCCGGGTTCGAGCGCATTGATGGTGTCCAAAATCGGTTATGGTAAGGCAAAGAACAAGGGTTCTAAATTACCAAACGACGTTTGTGATTTCTGCAAAGAGAATGGTCATTGGAAGAGGGAGTGTACGAAGAAGGCATCTGCATATCTAGTTTTAGATTCAACGGATTCGGATGTTGACTACATTCTCTAAGCACTGTAGAGAGTGGGGGAATCCGTGCTCTTGAACGAGGATACTGATTTGGTTAGGGGTGAGTCTCTGACGAGAGACACCGCGCTTATGAGGCACGCGCAGGGGAGCGAGATTGCAGGAATTTTGGGAATTGGAGCAATTTTGCAAGACGTTGCAAGAATTTTGTGGGAATTGGAGCAACATATGGAGTTTTGTTATAGGGACTCAGTGGAAGTCGGAATACAACAAACGTTTTTTTGTTGTAGGAACTCGGCGGGAGTTGAAACAACAAACAAGGGATTCAATCGCAAGAACTCGGCCTGAGTTGAAGCATCAATATGTTTTGTTTTTCAGAAACTTGACGGGAGTTGGAACACCGCTGGGCGCAATCATTGCAGGAACTTGGCGAAGTTGAAGCAACTTGTGGAATTGGAGAAAACCGGCTAATTCAAGTTCAAGCGACGAGAGGACTCAAAGAAAGGTGGAGATTTTGTTGGATCTTGGTGCTTTGGATATACTCGAGGGCTCGACGAGGAGTTAGAGATGAAGCAATGTGAAGCGATGTAGCAACGGACAACGAAGGAGCCAGCATAACACACTGCCCATGCACACTAATGGGAAAAGGTTTCGCAGGAAAGCCTTTCATGCGGAAGGTACTGAGGCTACGAGTTGGGTCTGTGTAGTTGTTTCCTTATCCGTTTTAGGCTCATTTTTGGGATGTCTTGGGCAATAAGTAGGCTCTATATGTCTATATAAAGGACTAAGGTCTTGTATTTACATTCGCGGGTTGTATTAGTGTGTGTTCTCTCGATAAAATAGGAGTTTTGGGTCGGTAGGTAATTAATTAGTCACTAGTGAACCACGTTATATCTCGTGCTCTTGTTCTTCGTGTTTACATCGTCTTAGCTCGCGATGCCCATATTATAACAGGAACATAAGGCTTGGCCAACTAATCATGGATCCTCTTTGAATAAGAGTTAATACATACCAGGGCTCGATGCAAAAATTAAGTGCTAGTAATGAACGCGGTGTAAGCTCTGGTGGTATCTCATTATGCTAGACCATAAGATGATCTATATACTAAAAGACATTACTGTTTTAATCGCTATTATGTCGGATCAACTACATCCCTCAGATTTGAGACAAATTAATGAGTAAGAACTAGGGAGGAGCAAGTGTGTGCAACAATTGAATAGTTGGTGTGTAAAGTTCTCACGAGACGAGTTATGCGCAAGTACTGAGTAGAAAGAAGGGTAATTTATAGTTTGTGCCCCTAAGTTTATGTAAATAGGCAACCCTACCCCTACTGTTCATCAATTGACAGGTGTCCCCCTTATTTTGGATGGTTTGTGACGGTCATGGACGGAAAATGCAAAAGTACTAATTTGCCCATATACCTTTACTTAATATTTATAGTGTAATTTACACAAAACATCCTCGGATTATGGTAAATAGGCATTGGGTACCCTCCTGTGTGCCAATCGGCAAGGGATACCCTTAATTTATAGAGACTCCAATGGAAAATGGGTAAGTACTATTTTACATTCAATCTTTATTCAATGTTTGATCTGCAAGTTACATAAAGTCTAAAATACCTATCTACCCATGATTTGTTGGTACATTAAGATTCAATGATGTTATTGCGAGCAATTTTTTAGTGCTCCAAAAGAGCACCACATGGTTCTCTATAACCAACGAGTGTCTACCAATCACTGTTAATTTGTTTAAGTGTTGCATTTTCATTGGTTGTAGAGTACCACGTGGTGCTCAAATGGAGCACTAAAAAATTTCTTTGCTATTAGCACCGAAAAATCCCCTCCGTGACTCTCCGACGCCGATGGATGAAAAAGATGGAGGGTTAATCAATCTACCGCAACTTACTGAAAGCACTCAACTCGGATGAAAAATATGCTCCCTCCGTCCAGCAAAGATAGTCCATCTTTCTATTTTGGTCTGTCACAAAATGATTGTCCACTTACATTTTCAATGTAAAAAATACAATGAAATTACAATAGTACCCATTCATATTCAATGTACCTAGTCTTGGAGAAAACAAATCAAGGATAATTGTGGAAATAGCATGTCAAAATCTTGTAGTGAGATGCATTTATTGCATGTCTCCAAAAAAAGTTATAGTTTCAAAAATGGACTATCTTTGCGGGACGGAGGGAGTATCGCATATTTATAAACTTCATCTCTGCAAGTCTAAAAAATTGAGTCATCCAATAGATGCGCAAACAAACATTTAAGGTGGGTTCATGACGGCATATAATTCAGTTTACAGAGAGAGAAAGGGAAAGACGCAAAAAAAAAAATCGTTTGAATTGATCATTTTTTATAATTTATTTAAGATGTTGCTAGATTGTAATATAATTGTGCATGTTTCCTATGTATCTCTTTGTATCTTATGTGTTTTTCTTCCGCTCACAAGCACTTTTATTACAGCAAGCTGAATGCTTGATTTAATTTTTTTTTATTCAACGCTTGAATTTTAATAAACTTGAGTTGGATTAACTACTATAATATTCGACAACAAAAGCTACTATAATCCTCTTTATTTTAGCTTGGAATAATTTTAAATGATATTATTTAATTTCACTTTAAAAAGTTCCTTATCATCCTACTTCAAATTCAGAATTGAAGTAGAGATTGATGTTGATATTTGACAAGTACTCTATCAGAATTAATTTTGTTAAATAGAACTTCAAATTCAGTCGGTGTTGATTTTCATTCTGGATAAATTTACCTTTTGAAAACAAAATATATTCTATAGTAATTTATAACCATCCATGGAGAGGTAAAAGAGTCATACAATTTAGTGGTATAAGTAGTAATATGTAAGCTTCTAAAGATTAAACACTCTAGGACATAACAGGCATGAACCAAACACCCAAAGGTGTACCCGACTGCCAACTCACAAAATAGGAGTGTTCCATGTCAATTGACAAAAAATAAGGATGTGCATTGCATATTTACCTAAACTTAGAGGGTAATAAGTGAAATTACCAAAATCTAGGAGGGCAAAATGGGAATAAAAAATACCCCAAAAGGGAGCCTCACTATCACTTCATAGCTCCGCAACAGAATTGGACGGAGGGGTATAATTTATAATTATTATAGAACAAAATAGATGTGTCCTTGTCAATTGATGAACAATAGGAATAGAAATTGTCTATTTATATAAACCCGAGGGTGCAAACTGTAAATTACCTTAGAAAGAAAGCAGTGTCTAATTGCAAGTATTACTATTTGAAGTTCAAGGGTTCATAAAGAGGGGCATGAGTGTCCATAAGTCAGAATGCCAGTTATTTGCAAGGATGAGATTGCAGCTGTGTTGGCCGAAACAAAAATTTGCAAGGATGAGATTACTTGAGAGCAATTATGGAACGTATGGGCTTTGGATTCAAGTGGATCAATGTGGTTATGAAATGTGTTCGTACAACTTATTAGTAAATGGCATAATCGAAGGTTACATAGTTCCAGAACGGGGTTTGCGGCAAGGTTGCCCCCTCTCCCCATATCTCTTTTTGTTGGTCAGCGAAACTTTATCTAGAAGCCTGACAACTCTGGTACAAGAGGGTTCTATATCGGGCTTGGCCGCTTCCCGAGGTGGACCGGTAGTTTCGCATCTTTTCTTCGCCGACGATGGCCTGGTTTTTACGAAAGCAACCACAGGAGAACTGGTCAATCTTTTACAATTGTTCCATTCTTATGAGAAAGCCTCTGGTCAAGTTCTTAATTATCATAAATCTGCTGTAGTATTCTCTAACATCGTGAGCAACCTTGATCAGTAATGTTTTACAGGTGTCCTTGGATTTCAAAGGGTGGACCAACACGATTGCTATTTGGGTTTACCGTCCTCGTGTGGAAGACAGAAATATGTCAACTTTCAAAGAATTATCGAACATGTCAGCGTTAATCTCAAAGGTTGAAAGGAGAAAACTCTCACGGTGGCGGGGAAGGAAATACTGATAAAAGCGATAGCACAAGCAATCCCTAACTATGCTATGAGTTGTTTTTTTACTACCGAAAAGAGTCTATGATGATATTGAGAAGCTGATTAGAGATTTCTGGTGGGGAGACACAACTGAGAAAAGGAAGACACATTGGGTGAACTGGGATGCGATGAAGGAAGAAAAATATAGGGGGGGGGGGGTCTCGGGTTCAGAGATTTACATAGTTTCAATCTTGCGATGCTCGCAAAGCAAGCTTGGAGACTTACTCAACAGCCTAACAGTCTCCTTAGCCGTCTCCTCAAACACAAATACTTTGCCCATATTACTATTTTGGACGTCAAAGTTGCTGACTCAAACAGCTATGCCTTCAAAGGAATCTTAGCGGCCAGAGACCTTCTCTCGTGTGGACTCATGTGGCGTGTTGGTGATGGCACCCAAATAAACTCGTTCCACGACAGGTGGCTCCCTCGTCCGAGCAGTTACAAGGTAATCACCCCTGCCCCCGAGGTAGTTACTCTAAAAGTCTCTGACTTTATCCAAGGGGGAGTGTGGAACGAAAGGAAGCTTATCACCCACTTGTGGGTTATGGATGTCGAAGAGATTCTGAAAGTTCCAATACCAGCTGCAGGAACACAAGACGCCCTCTATTGGCAGTACTCAGATACGGGAGTGTATACGGTGGCCACAGGATACAAGCTTCACAGGGAGATTTCTACAGAACTAACAGAGAGCTCTTCGGGTCTTAACCGGGTATGGTTAACAAACATTTGGAAGTTAAAGCTGCCGCGGAAAGTTTTATTCACAGTTTGGCGTCTATGGAAGGAATCTCTCCCGGTGGCAACAAGATTATGCAGACGTGGGTTACATGTCCCTTCGAGTTGTTGTTTATGTCACGACTACTCTGAAACGGAGTCCCATTTATTAACCTATTGCCCCTGGGTGAACTCGGTTTGGCAAGCTGTCTTGGGTACAGATTTCAACGGAAGCTCCTTCACAAATGCTAAAGATTGGATCGAAAACATTTTCACAAAGGAAACAACTCAGTATAGATAGAGGTGGGCAGTAGGAGTTTGGGTACTATGGTATATCCGAAACTCAACTCGATTCAGAGGAGAAGTATACACCCCTGAGGAAGCTATAGACAAAAACTTTCATCAGCTGAGTTGGTTCACTGACTCCAGGGAAGGATATACACACGCAGCTGAAGCTACGAAGTCGTCGAGGAGTGCACGATGGACTAAACCCCCGAAACTTTGGGTAAAAATCAACTGTGATGCGACAAAGATACAAGAACAAAGACTTGCAGGCTTGGGGTGTTTCCTTCGTGACTCAGAAGGTTTTTTTGTCGCTGGAAAGCATAGTGGAACCAAGTATCATCATTCGGTGCTGTTATTGGAGCTCAAAGCAGTGGCTATGGGGTTAGCAATGGCTCGTGATGCGGGGTGTGCGAGGATAGAAGTGGAGTCTGATTGTCTCAGTGCTGTCGAGTTGCTTCAAAGATAACAACAAGGCAGGATTGAGGATGAAGTCTGCGAGGACATTGCGGAAGAGCTTGATAGATGCAAACTTCTGTTACACGCTTTCAAGGAGATTATTTTTTCACATGTAGGTCGTACGGGCAACGAGGCTGCACACCTATTTGCACATAGGTCCCTTCAGTCTCGTTCCCCTCTACTCTACACAGAGAAACCCGATTGGGTTAGTCATGTACTTGTTTCTGATTTAGAGCCGTTGGGCGTTTAATTGAAATCTTTTTCCCTGAAAGAAAAGGATGTCAGTTATTAAATCAGGACGGGGATGGACCACTTGGTTAATTTGACTATTGCCAATTCGCTTGCACAGCCAAGCCAGCTTATCAAGGCAACATTTGTCAACTGCGGTCTGAGCATTCTCATTGATTAGTTCTTTGAGCAGTTTCTGAAATCAGGGCTGACAATGACAGTCGAAATGAAATGGACAAATCGTGTGGCTTATATTATATAGTAGTAATGATTTGATGGTCATTAAACTAATCTCATGTTAATCTCCAACATTAAATTAAACTTTGTCTGACAAAGAAGTTAATGCATTGAGCCTCTTCTATAGAGATCAACTATTTATCTACAAGCTATCAGGGCTTTCATAACTATTTGCAAGATGCTGCTATTCAAGCGAAACAAAGACATGTGTCTCATCGAACATAAAGACATATTACATATAAATGGTATAATGAGATATATATAATCTATGGTAGTGTGAAATTTCGCAAAAAGAGTAAGCACAGGGTTTTGTAGGTTTCACATAGCAGAGTACAGAAATTCTACCAAAGTTGCTACCAAAGTTGCTAACTTTGTTATTGGCATTTGTCACTTGTCATACACTGAAATTTCACTTTCAAGCTTCGATAGCTCAGTGTATGCATTTTATTTGGACTACTTTTACTTGCTCACTATTGTGCGTAGTACATTATGGCAGCGTGTAAGTAGGTATCGTGCAACTGTGGATATCACCGAGGTTGAGGATGAGATCACTTTTCTACTCTCAAAAATGGTTTTTTTTTTTTTTTTTTTTTTTTTTTTTTTTAGTTTGGAGTGCAAGATTTACTGCACGGGACGGAAACAGTGGCGGACACGAGATTTTGACCTTGCAGGAGCCAACATATGTTATATTCCTACGTTACGAGAGTGTTAAAGTCATAATTTTGAATTTGAAGGAAAGTAAACAGAAATATTATATTTTGCAGGGATCAAGATGTAGTTTTATAAGGGCGTTTTGTGAAATTTCAAGAGTTTGGAGGGCCACGGCCGCCGCCGACCACCCCCTACGTCCGCCACTGACGGAAATACAGCGGCTCACTCTTGGCAGTATTTTCCAGAACAAAATAATGTTTCAGCAGTTCGGTTAGATGATTCTTCCACTTGATTGTTTAGCGCAGAAGATGTATTACTTGAGGATCAGTTCCCTCCTTAGTGCTTTTTAATACAATTCTTTTTCTAAAAGAAGTAGGTGTCCTGCGATACCTTGCTTACTTCGAACTCATCCCATGATTTTTGATAATTAGAGACAAATACGGCAAATACCAGTTAATCTTATATTACTTTTATTTAATTGAAGATTTTTTTTTTTTTTTTTTTGAGAAATTTTATTTTTGTCGTCAACTGAGTTTGAATCCGGGACCTCATGCAGGGGCTTCCAACGCTTTATCCATTGCATACAAAGTAAGACCGCTAAAATTGACAATTAATGTATGATGCACAAAATAGTGAATTTTCTACTTATTGTATAGATTAAAATATCACGTCAAATTTGTTCATGGAACAAACATTACTCCAAATCTGAAGTCTTTCTGACATGCGTAGCTAGGAAGATACTGGGATCGTTTGGATTGAGCGGTTAACTTTTTCGAGATTTTGTGCGAGTTCTGATGAACTGGTTTTTGTTTATTTTTCTCTTTAAAATCTTAAAACTCCTTTTCCAAACAACTAAAAGGAGTTATGTTAGTTACCCAAACTCTAAAACCCCAAGTGTGACTCACATGGTTAGAGTGGGCGCCATATTCATCAAAACTAGGACCGAAATGCCATCATCCAAAGCCCTGACATTGCTAGCTCTGTAGTCCCACCCCACCCCACCCACCACCCACCAATCTCAGTGAATGGTTGGCCTCATAAAATACACTTTTACCCTTCAGGTTTGAAAGAATGACACTTTAACTTCTTTTGGTTTCGGGAAAGACAATTACTCCTTTAGCGTGTCAAACTTTGGGACATTTACACCACTAATTGTGGCATTTCATTATCCAAGGGCTAATTTGGTAATGCTGTGGCGATTTAAAAAACTGTTGTGTAGAAAGCACTGTGAGAAAAACTGTGAGAATCTACACAAAAAAGTGTTTAGTAAACTCCGTTTAAAGGAAAAGCACTTTTGACATTATGTTATTGGTAATAAGTGCTTTAGACTTGTTATTAATATCAAAACGACAACTTCAGACATGATTTGATAAATACTACTATTACAATAAAATATTATTAATATTTATTAATGAATAATGATGTCAAATGATAAATTAATAAAAAAGCAGGTCGTAGAAAGCAACCCTTCCCTAACTTTTCAAAAGCTGTTGCGGGGAAGCAGTTGCTTTTTAAAATGCAGAAAAACAAAACTTTACCAAACACAAAAATACTGCTTTTGGATTCGAAAAGCAGCGTTCTAGAAAGCAAAAGCATTACCAAACCGGCTAAGAGCACAGATTTGTCCAAAAATAAAAATATATTCTTAATGGCATGCCCCAACCTTAGACTAACAACGCCACAATTAGGAAGTGTAGTTGCCATGAAATTTTGCAAAAGACTGAAAATGTCGAATTCCAAACCACAAGAGGTAAAAGCATATTTACATCCATTTGAGGGGGAGGGGGGGGGGGGGGGGGGAGGTGTGAAGTGTCTTTTACCCAGTAATTAAATTCCGATTTCTCATATTTTTGGATATAATTTATTTTTTGAAATCACATCATATAGCCTGGTTCAAACCCGTAACTTCATGCATTGGCTTCAAGTGTGTGTTTTAGATAATTTAATAGGTTTACGAATTTTAATTATCGTTAATTATATTTTTAATAAAATATGAATTTTTAATAAGAATAATTAAGCATATGATTATTTAATAGTTGTGGTTTAAATCTATGTTTTTAACATTCCCATCATATTTTGTGTAGAACAAGATTTATTTATTTTTATATTAAATTATTTAGGTTAAATATTATTCAGAGATTTGATTAAGTTGAATAATAAGAAAATACTTTACTGAAAGTACATAAAAAATAATAGTAAATTGATTCATAAAGGAACCAGAAAACATTAATGTAGAAAAATAGTTTTTTAATATTTTTTCTAGCTACTAGTGTGCTTGGACAAAAAAAAGCTATTAGTGAGCCAAAATTTTCTCTAAACATTATTAATGTATTTATTTTTCATAGAATATTTGTTATTTATTCATATTATTATTTTACTTATTAATTAGTTATTTAAATAATTATCAAAATTTTAATTATGCAATATAAGTTATCGGTTAGAGAGGACGGGACAGTGAAGGTGGAGGGGAAGCTGAAGAGGAAAGAAAAGAGGGTGCGTGAGGTGGAGCCGTGGAGGTGAAGGTGAAGGTGAAGGTGAAGGTAAAGGAAATGTGGAGCTTCGGTTGGAGATGGCTGAGGGAACTTCCCCGCCTTGCCTCTTAACCTACATTCTTTCCATTCTCCTTTCCCTTATTAGTTACGCTACTTTAATTATTCCATTATCTATTATATCATTAAAACTAGTTACACATACAAACAGTCACTCGTAAACCATTATGTCAATTTAATCAAACTAGAGTATTACCCGTGCCCGAGGCCACTATCTCTAAATTGTATATTTTTTTAATTTAGAGGTGTTTTTTTTAAAATGAATTTAGATGTGTTATCTACAAATTATATTTACAAATGTGGTGAAAAAAAACAACTTCCAAGTTAGGGATGTAATTGAGAAAAATCTCACTCATATTAGTTAGGGATGTCCAAGGAGAGTGGGTAGTTAGGCATATCCAAATAGAGTGGGTAGTTAGAGATGTAATAAGTAGGTGAGATCTAATGGTGGGGATGTGGTTGATTTAATCTAAGGGTTGAAACTTCAAAAGTTTGTTAAACCATGCTATATTATAATATAGATGTATATTTACAGTTATTTAAATTTCAGATGTGTCATGATATCTGATTCTAAAGTTCATCGAAGCTTCTCACGCCAATTTTAGATTCATGTGACGCGCACCTTATGTATTTTTTTCCACACAGAAATTAGGTTTCTCTTGATGGAATTTTTAAGGTGGCCTACTAGGTCGATGATGGTCGGTGAGGGCACATGCTTGTATTTGACTTGGAGTTGTGAAGATTGAAGAAGGTACATAATTAAGGTGGTGACTGGTTGTCACCATAATGCATTATAAATACTACTTTAGTACATATGCATGAGTGCATGACCATCGTATATGATGATGACAGATACCCATCTAGGTTAGAAAAATGAGTTATTGCCATGTCTTGATCACCTAAGATTTGATCGTAATAGTTTAAAGAAATGTCCATGCCATGCAGGCCTATCATGAATTAAAGGATACTACTTCTTTCTTTCATTATTATTTTTCTCTGGTTATCACATTGTTAGTTTTATTTTTATTTTTTTATTTTTTTGGGAATGATTTTGTTAGTTTTTCATAGTAATATTTCATGAACTGTGTAAGAATAGATGCCTTCAAGTTAAAAAATACTCAAAGGAGCGCAAAGAAGTGAAGCTCGGGATGTCTTCGCACGAAGACAAGATATCTTCGCACGAAAGACATCTCGTAGGATGCCAGGAAAGCAAAAGTCTTCGCAGAATGATGCTCTGTCGCAAAGTAGGAAGCCCTTCGCACGAAGGCCTTTTGCACGAAGTAATTCGTACGAAGATTTCGTGTCTTCGCACGAAGAGATCGTGGAGGCGGCAAATAGCGGGCTGGTTGCACTACTAGAAAAAGTGCATTTCCCAGCTTGTACTTTCCAAGTGCCGTTTTCTGAATCCATAAACTGCGCTTTGTGTTATACCGCCGTTTGTAATATTGCAAAGGGCGGTTTCATATAAGACGCCGTTAATATTAAAGGCAGTTTGTCAAAAAGTGCTGTTGGTGGAAATGCTAAGGGCAGTTTGATGTAAGGCGCCGTTAACATTAACGACGCCTGGCACGTAAGTGCCGTTTAGGGACTACAAAGGGCGGTTACGGAAGAAGTGTCGTTATGTCAAACAACGCAAAATGATAAAGCGCCGTAAATTGTTTTTTCTTTACTTAAAATCACTTACTTTTACAGATTAAATCTCCACAGTTAATTAGAAACCCTATTTCTTTATAAACCCACACATCACCCACCTCCCTCAAAACAGTCGCCTCCCTCCTAAAGCACCACACGTCCCTCTCTCTATCTCTCTCTCTCTCTCTACGTCGACCATCCAGTCGATGATGGCGCCTCCCTCCTTCGTCGGTCAGGTATGTCCTTCTCAGCTCGATCCCCTCCCTCCCTCTGTTTCTGCATCTCCGTTCTCCCTCCCTCTGTTTCTGCATCTCCTTTCTCCCTCCCTCCCTCCCTCTGTTTTCGCATCTCCTTTCTCCCTCCCTCTGTTGCCGGCTTTCCTCTGTCCCTCCGTCTCTCTTCACTGTGTCAATCTCAGAATCTCGTCGATCTTTCTTTCTCTGAGCCATCTCTCTCTCTCTCTTCTCTATCTATCCGTTATCTTCTTCTCCCTTCTAGATCTGAGAAATAATGGGATGAATTGGAAAGTTTTAGATGGGTTGAAGAATGTCTATGTTTTGAAAATTTGGGATGGGATAAGTTAAAATCCAAGATGATTGCATAAATTTTCAGATAGGAAAATCAAGGATGTATTTGAACAATTCGGTTTGGAAATTGGAAGAAAAAACTATAAATTTTTAAGTAATAAACGAAATTTATAGATTTAACTAAAAACACTATATAATTTTTTTTCGCAAATCATTATATAAAAACTTCAATAAAAGAATTGCCAATTAAATATAAAAAATGTAAAAAATGATATAAACGGAGGTTTTCAAGATACTGCGGTCAAGTTTAGGGCGCTTATGTCAACCGTCGTTAGTCTAAACGGCGCTTTGGGCACCCCGCCGTTAAAGTGTACAACGCTTTGACCGCCGTTAAGCTGCAAACCGCCGTAAAGGAGAGAAAGGGCGGTTTGTCTTTTAACAGCTAGCGGCTTGTAAGCGTCGTTTGTGTTAGTTATTCTAGTAGTGTTGTTTTATATTTCACCGGGGCTTTTTTTTTGGGGGGGGGGGGGGGGCTATAAAAGGATCATTTGGGGTCCTATGAACGTATGTAAGCATTGTGAATTGTTCCTACTCAGTGAATAAAGGTCTTTCTTCTTTGTGGACGTAGTTAGCTCGATTTAGGCTATCCAACAACGTGAATCTTGTGTGATTGCATCTTTTCGTCATCGTTTGTGAGGCGTGGGTGATCGTGAGTGTCATATGAATCTGAAACATTATAGTTTCAAGGTTGTTTTTCGACTCGTTGATCAAGTAAGAAGCCATTTTGAGTTCCATTCAGTACTGAAAAAAAATAATTTTATTCTAGGTGATTAAACTAGTAATTTTTTGGCAAAGTTTCATCGGAGGTACCCATAATTTAGTTTTTATGTGGTTTTGGTACTCATACTTTGAAATCGTGCAGTCACGGTACCAAAATTTAAAAACCCTATGAATTGCAGGTAGGCTTTAGTAACGTCCGTTATATTTAGTTGATGGAAAATCTTAATTTGAGGGAATTTGCGTCTGTTTCACCCACACAAAACAATATATGAAGAAGATGAAGAACATGATGAATATGAAGATGAAAAGAAGATGAAGAACCGCCACCCGCCGCCACCATTATCCATGGGTAAAAAACAATTTGACAATCTACTAATAAAAATTGTGTACTGAAATTTGAAGAGAAATAAAAAAACACCCAAAATAATTACTTTAATTGAACCTGATTTGGACAAGGGTTGATTGTGAATGGAGTTTTGTTGTGAATTGGTGATTGAAAATATGCTGCCCCTCCGCCTCTTTTCCCGTTTGTCTTCATATAAACCCAACTACACCCGTCGCAACACAATCCTAGTCAACTCCAACAAAATCAAAATCAAACACTTTTCAGTATTTCCCCAATCTAACCCAATTTAATAAGTCCCTAAATTTAAATAATCATACCCCCAACTCAATAAAATTGTAGAAGAAGGAAAAAAAAGAGAGCTTGCCTATGTGACTGTTAGCAAATTACGTGTAGCGCCCAGCAGGGTGCTTTGTAATAAGACACAAACCTCTGGGGGGTATGGTGCAAACTGATAAGTCTGAAGCTCATGGATACTATGATATGAAAATACAGACAGAGAGATTCGCTCCTTGATGATGAAAGCCAGAAACACAAGCATGAGAAATTGCTAAGTACCAAAGCTTCAAAGCTTTGAGTTACTGTAGCAGTTCTTGTATGCTGTATTTGTCTAAATATATTGTGCAGGTTTTGGTTATGTTTTTATTATGATTAGTTTAGTGTTTAGTTATATAGTTATATTCATTAATCTATATTCTAAGAGGATCACTGCAGGATTAGATTGGATTGAAAATCCAATACACATTCTGGAGAAGTAAGCAGGCAAAGCTGTTGGAATAGATGCCCTAGAGGCAATCTTATATTTAGTATGAACATTGTTTTGGCTAGAATATTCATTTATTATATATTGTGATATTTAATATAATGAAGTCCTTAGATACAATGTGTTGTTTATCTTAAATATCCCTAGTCCACTATTTTGATTAATAGGACGATCAAATATAGACTAGTATGTGGGTAGATTGATATGGAGATATCAAGTCTAACACATGGGTAGGCATTAGGAGTAATGGCATACCGGATTGACCCACAACGAGAAGGATACATTGTATTATGTTAAGTCACAATCGCTTCTCGTAGTGCTAATAATATTGCAATCCTTAGACTTGAAGTCACTAGATACTCTAGTTGTGGAATATTGCGCTTTGATGTTATCAAACGTTACACCGTAACTGGGTAATTATAAAGATAGCTATCGGGCATGATAGGAAGCAAGCTTAGAGATCGCAGTGATGTAGATAGGATTTGTCCCTCCCACATAATGGGAGTAAATATCCACGGCCACTCGAGGGATGAGGCTTATTGAATGTCTGGCCAGACTCAGATAGTTGGGTGGCATGGATGTGTTTCTAGACATCGCTCCATGTTAGTAATAAGTTACTACCAACTAAGTAGACACCTATGGGGTCACACGTCAAATAGAGTAGAAATAGTTTTGGGATTAATTAATATGATTAATTAATAAGAAGGATCATTATGCAACGCCTTGCAAACTTAGTAGGACTAATTTGCAAGGAAGGGACTAATTCAAGTTCATGGAGAACTAGGAAGGACCTTTATGGAAACAATAAGGAATTGTTGGAGTATATAAAGGAGGCTATAGCTTCCTTCCCACTAAGTGAATGTTATTAGACATAACACAAGAGAGTGGCAGAGAGAAAAGATAGAGAGAAAGACAAGCTAGGGCCAACCGCCCCTAGCCGTCTGCCCCCCTTCCCGTCGGCGCCAAAGAGGAGGCCGAATCCCTCCTTTTGTCACCTCGTTGCTTGATTCCTTCTTCCCTCTTTCTCCGGTTCAACCTAGCACTTGTTGAAGGAAGAATCTAGATCTCACCTCTAGAAGTGGATCAACCGTAGAGACGAGGACATCATTCTTCGTGTGATCTCTCAAACCAAAAGGTACACAATACTATGTCCTTTATCATGTTATGATATCTCCTCCTGACGATCTGTGGTGGGCTTTGAGTAGGATTAAATTTTTGTTATTGTGCTGCGTTACCTACGTCAAAACCCAACAGTGGTATCAGAGCCACAGGTCGTAGAGCATAACATGATTTTATGTGTTACGATTTCAGTTCATACACCGTATTATTGTTATTACGCGAGAACTGAAAATAATTGACATAGTAGATGCAAACAGAATTTGATTCAATATAAACAAGATCTAATTTAACATTGGATGTTAGAATTGGTGAGTTTAATCACATAGGATGTGAATAATTGGGTTCTTGAAAATTAGGGTTCATTGGCACATAGTTGAAAAGGAGTTTTCAATTATGGAAACAAATTTATGAAAACATCCATATGGAAACAACCAAGCTTGGGAAACAAGGAAGAAGGGAAGGAAACTAGGGCCGAAACCCTAGCCGTCCGCCCCCTTCCTTGCGCGCCAAGCAAGGCCGCGGGCCACATGGGGCGGCCGGCCTTGGGCCGGGCTGTGTGGCGGGCGGCGTTCCTCCTAGGGGTTCGTGTCTTGTTGGCTTGGACTCCTTGGACCGTTGTAACCCTAATTACCCAATCTAATTAAAATTTAACAAGCGCGTTAAAAATTGGTTTTAACTGTATTATGTGCTTTGTTGCATGGTGGATGGATATGGCCTAGGATTGTGGATGATTATTGCTTTGTGGTTTGGTTTACGGCCTGCGAGCTGATCAAATTAATGTAATAATTAATTAGGTTTTTACGGCATGCGAGTCGTCTTTTCTCCTCGATATGTGAGGCTTTTATTATTTATTTATTCTAGATGTTAGACTAGAATTAGAAATATTAAGAAGATAGCCAAGAGCATGGAGAAGAAGACCGGAGAACCAAAGGAGCCAAAAGACAAAGAAGACACCCCCTAAGCGTGCGGCTATGGTGGAGCACATGGAGATGAGCTTGTCACTTTAGGGCAATTGGATATTATCATTGGCTTGATAATATCATTAGTCTAGGGGCCATATCCGTGTCACGTTTTTTTATATTTTGTGGATGTTTATTATTTATGTCTTGTTATTTATTTTTGTGTGTATGGCGATACTAGAAAAACGTTAACAAGATAATAATAAACAAGGTTGGTCTTTTATTGTGGATTGCCCAATCCAAATAAATAGATCGTGTTGATTTGATCAACCAAACAAATTAAGAAAGTTAAATCCCTCAATTAAAATATTGGGTTTTGTCTTCTCTTGCCAAAACACACTTCTTGATCAGGGTTCATTAAAATTCGGGCTTGCCAAAGCAAGGCGATTTTAATTTACCGTGGTGTGTTGCGGACGACACAAGCTAGTAATGTGTGTATGTTGAAGCAAGAGGTTGGACGCAACTGGGTAAGACTCAATTGGATTGATGAGCCTAGAGGCATGACAATTAGGCGTTATCCATGGGATAAAGAATAAAGAGTTATTCACCTAATTGGACCAAGAGTTTCATGGGATGCAATTGGAATGGTTCCTACCTAAATAACCTATTCTTGGGTGATTTGCCAAAGCAAACTCAAGAATAAGTAAAAAAGGGATCTTGGACCTACTAGAAAATATTATGATATTTTCCGCATTAATGGTGAGGGCTATTAATCCGAGAAAAATAGTGGGAGCTATATTTGATTATCTAGACATTGTTGAATATAGTTAAATTGTTCAAAATACTAAAATTTCACATTTCTCATTTTGTAGAATTCCAAATGGCAAACAACAATGCATCGTCTTCATCCCTACGATCTGTCCTTGAGAAGGATAAAATGTCTGGAACGAATTTCCTTGACTGGTACAGAAACTTAAGGATTGTCCTTAAGCAAGAAAAGAAGCTGTACGTCTTGGACACTCCAATTCCAGAACCACCACAAGATGAGTATGTTCTAGCGGAAGTGAGGGCACGTCAGAAACATATTGATGATTCTAATGACGTGACTTGCCTCATGCTTTGCACCATGGCTCCTGAGCTTCAAAAGCAGCATGAGAATATGGAAGCCTATGATATGATCATACACTTGAAACAATTGTTTCAGGAACAGGCGAGGCATGAACGCTATGAGGTGTCTAAGGCATTATTCAAGAGTATTCTTGCAGAGGGGAATCCAGTAGGACCTCACGTACTTCGAACGATCGGGTACATTGAGAACCTTGAGAGATTGGGATTCCCACTTGGCCAAGATTTGGCTACTGATCTCATCTTGCAATCGTTGCCTGACAGTTATAATCAGTTCATCATGAACTATAATATGAATAAGATCAGTAAGACTCTGCCAGGCTTGTTGAACATGCTAAAGACAGCGGAACAGAGCGTCAACAAAGGAAAGGGCAAGGCCATAATGATGGTGCATAAGAAGAAGGGCAAAGGAGTTGCCTCTACTTCCAAAGGAAAGAGCAAGAAAGTTGCGAAATCCAAGGAAGCCCATAAGCCTAGTGGAGGCGTGGCTAAAGGTGAGTGTCACTACTGCAGCCAGCCGGGTCACTGGAGGAGGAATTGCCGTAAATATCTGGAGGATAAGAAGCTTGGAATAGTGATTCCACCACCACCAGGTATTTATGTTATAGACGTCAATCTTTCTATTTCTTCATCTTGGGTATTGGATACTGGATGTGGTTCTCACATTTGTCGAAATGTGCAGGATTTGAAAAGAAGTAGAAGGTTGGCTAAAGGGGAGATAGATCTGCGCGTCGGGAATGGAGCAAGAGTTGCTGCATTAGCTGTAGGCGTTTATGAGCTATCTTTGCCTTCTGGATTTATTTTAGAATTAGACAATTGCTTTTATGTGTCTGCTATGAGCAGAAACATTGTTTCCATTTCTTGTTTGGACGAGAAGGGTTTTTCTATTTCAATAAAGGTCAAAAGTTGCTCTTTTTATTTTGATAGTATGCACTATTGTAGTGCGCATTTGTCTAATGGATTGTATATCCTTGATCTAAATAGTCCAATCTATAACATAAATACTAAAAGGATTAAAACTAATGATTTAAATCCTACATATCTATGGCACTGTCGTTTAGGCCATATAAATGAGAAACGCATATCTAGACTCCATAAGGATGGACTTCTAGACTCATTTGATTTAGAATCATATGAGACATGAGAATCTTGTTTATTACAAAAAACGAAAAAGTCCCCTTTCAATAAGAAAGGTAAGAGGACTAGTGAGTTATTGGCACTCATACATACCGATGTATGTGGACCATTCCCCACGCCTGCCAGAGGTGGTTACACCTACTTCATCACATTTACTGATGATTTGAGTAGATATGAATTTGTATACCTTATGAAAGCTAAATCCGAATCCTTTGAATTGTTCAAAGAATTCAAGAATGAAGTAGAGAAGCAACTTGGTAAAAGTATTAAGGCTCTACGATCGGATCGTGGAGGAGAATAATTAAGCCAAGAGTTTGATGAGTATCTTAGAGAGTGTGGGATAGTATCCCATCTCACTCCACCCGGAACGCCACAATGGAATGCCGTATCCGAGAGGAGGAATCGCACGCTATTAGATATGGTGCGATCTATGATGTCTCAAACAGATCTTCCGATATCCTTTTGGGGACATGCTCTACTGACGACAGATTTTACCATTAACCGCGTTCCATCCAAATCAGTCATGAAGACACTATATGAGATATGGACTGGGAAACGTCCCATAGTGTCGTTTATGAGGATTTTGGGCTGCGATGTCTATGTAAAACGTTTACAAACAGACAAGCTCGGGCCCAAAGCGAATAAGTGTAAATTTGTGGGATATCCTAAGGAAACTAAAGGATATTATTTCTACAATCCCACCGAGAATAAAGTGTTTGTTGCTTTGGACCGACGTGTTTCTAGAAAGAGAGTTTGTCCCTAAAGAAGCAAGTGGGAGGGCTGTAGAACTTGAAGAAATTCAAGAACCACAAATCACCGAACCGATGATGGGACATGAACAGGAACCGCAAGCTGTTGTGGAAGAACCTGTTCAGGTAACACAGGAACTCCATAGATCAGGTAGAGTGCGTCATGAGCCAGAGAGGTATGGGCTTCTTGTGACTGAGCCCGATGACGTACCACTCATGGATGATGAGCCTGCAAACTACGGGGAATCCAGGAAAGGCCCAGACTCTAAGAAGTGGCTAGAAGCCATGAGATCCGAAATGGATTCCATGTACACCAACAAAGTATGGACTTTGATGGAACCACCTGAAGGGGCTCGCCCCATTGGGTGCAAGTGGGTCTTCAAGAAGAAGACAGACATGGATGGCAACATAGTTGCCTATAAGGGGCGATTGGTAGCCAAATGGTATAGACAGATTCATGGTATTGACTATGATGAGACCTTTTCGCCAATCGCCATGACTAAATCCATTCGAATCCTACTTGCTATTGTAGCATACTACGACTATGAGATTTGGCAAATGGATGTCAAAACAGCGTTACTTTATGGGAACCTCCTCGAGGATGTGTACATGACACCACCAGAGGGTTTTGAGGATCCAGAGAATGCGAATAAAGTATGTAAGCTGCAAAGATCCATTTATTGATTAAAGCAAGCTTCTAGGAGCTGGAATCGACGTTTTGTTGATGCAGTCAAAGAGTTTGGCTTCATCAAGAAAGAAGATGAGCCTTGTGTTTACAAGAAGGTTAGTGGGAGCTCTGTAGTATTTCTGGTCTTGTATGTGGATGACATACTAATCATTGTCAACTACATTCCTACTTTGCAATCTGTTAAAGACTGGTTAGGAAAGTGCTTTGCAATGAAGGACTTAGGAGACGCAGCCTATATACTTGGTATAAATATCTATAGAGATAGATCTAAGGGGCTGCTCGGCCTAAGTCAAAGTACATATATAGACAAGGTGTTGAAGAAGTTCAACATGCAAGATTCTAAGAAGGGATTATTGCCCATGTCGCATGGAGTCACTCTTTCTAAGAATGACTGTCCCTCAAATGAGATTTAGAAGGACCGCATGAGTAGGATACCCTATGCTTCAGCCATAGAATCCATCATGTACGCCATGTTGTGTACTAGACCAGACGTATCATACGCGTTGAGTATGGTGAGCAGATACCAGTCCAATCCGGGTGAGAGTCACTGGATTGGTGTCAAGAACATCCTAAAGTACTTGAGAAGAACTAAGGATGTGTTCTTGATATTTGAAGGTAAGGAAGAGCTAAGTGTAAAGGGTTACACTGTTGCAAGCTTCCGAACCGAAAAAGATGACTACAGATCGCAGTTGTGTACAAAGGAATCCTCGAGAGATGCCCAAGTGTACACCTCAAGTAGGAAATAAGAACACAGAGAGTTGTAAGGTGTGTGTAGGGAGAGAGTAAGCACTGGTAACTGTATGTGAGGGAGAGACAGTAGGCTATGGTGCTAGACCAGGGTGTCTTGTTTTCTCATCGTGTCGCAACGGAGATAATAACAATCCTATATATAGTGGGGAAGTGAGCGTTGGGGGGTTTAGTGCACCATAAATGACGGCTTAATGATAGAACCCCCAACGACACGTTCAACCGTGTATATAGAAACCATTACGTATCTGCCCGCAAGTATCGGAGACCGTTATGAGATTAGCCGCATTAATGGGACACGTAATCGTAGGATCTCTCAGTCAGTTACCAGAGGTCGCGCGCAAGCTGGTTGTCGCCACCCTAGCCTCCAAACAACTAAGTTCCTACAAGTCCCGTGTTATGGTGCATGCGGGCTCTGTCTCGTAGCCCCCACGGGGATCAGCACGGGTGGTGATCCGGTGTGGATGGAGCACAGCTAGGTGTGCTGGATGGCTTCCACGTGGAGGTGATCCTTCTGTCTGGAAAGCAGTATCTACAATAGCCCCCTTTTGCGCGATTGCTACGCGCTCTTCTGTTGTACAGTCACGCAAAACCGTGCGTGAAGCTCACGCGGGCCATTTTGAATTTTGAACTGGAATCCCCATAGCCCCCAGTCATATCCATGATTGCCTAGGGTTTTGGGAAGCGTCGTTTAGCCTTTGATGAAGCGTGGCTTCTGTCGGGCTAATCAAACGTCATCCAAATTCGCCTATTTTCGAGGTAAGGGTAGATCAAACATCAAATCTTCTCAGCTATCAAAAATATGTCTTCTTCCCCTTTTCTTCGTTGCGTTCCTCTATCCTTTCACCCACCTGATTTCCAACTCTTTGGACCCATAAAGCTATGTTGTGCTATAGGAATATCTCCCAAGGGTTCGTCTGCCAAAATTTCCGATTCGTCCAGCCTTTACAAGGATCGGTCGTGTAGGCTTCTCTACCAGAAAGAAGGCGTCTTTTTCTTTATCATTTTTGCAGGTACCACCCCCGGTGGGTTTCCGGCAAATTCTTCCCCTTCACTGACTCTTGGATTGAAGCGTAACGATGGGGGTGTTGTCCCGGTGGCTCTCCGTCGGAGAACTATTTGCCACCAACACTTGGATGCGAGGGCGGCGAACGGAATTTATCCCCGGAGCTGTTTTCCTCATTTATTCCTTGAAGTTCATCTGGCATCTTGCCGTGGTAGCGGCGAGAGCTCTGTTCTGGTCAAGGACGTCGACGATGACGGCGAGCTTTCCATAGTTAGGCCCCTAAACTAGGGTTTTTAGCGTAGGAATATGTTTCTTTTGCACCCTTTTTGGGACTTTGTTTTTTGCTGCTATCTACACAGAAAAATTGTACTCTGCCTTTTTTTGGTTGTTCCATCCAATAAAATAGAATTGTGTTTCCGATTCCATTCGCATATTCATACTATGTTTGCGCTTGTGTGTTTGCCTATTCATTCGAATATATTTTTGTTATGTCATTCTGGGAGACAGATTTTGTATCGTATGGAATAAGCTGCTGCTGTTACCATATGAGATAGACTTTGAAGTTTCTGTTGTCATCCCAATAGATGGGCTCTGACTGCTATCTATGAGCTAGGTTTTAGTCCGGCTGCCACCATATGAGGTAGGCTTGTGCTATCTTTAGCAGATAGGCTTTGCTGCTACCATAAGAGGTAGGCTTGTGCTATCTTAGCACATAGACTTTATTCGCGTTTGGCTGCTATCATATGAGATAGGCTTTGTGCTATCTTAGCAGATAGGCTTTATTCACGTTTGGCTGCTATCATATGAGATAGGCTTTGTGCTATCTTAGCAGATAGGCTTTGATCGCGTTTGGCTGCTATCATATGAGATAGGCTTTGTGCTATCTTAGTAGATAGGCTTTGGTCGCGTTCGGCTGCTATCATGTGAGATAGGCTTTGAGCTATCTTATGAGATAGACTTTGATTGGTGTTCTGCTGCTATCATATGAGGTAGGCTTTCGGCTGGTTGCGACAAGTAGAGAAAATAAGAGCAGTTGATAAACAATAACCGTACTTATTAGACAATAATAGGAGCGCACCTTGAATGTATCTTTAAATACGGTAACATTTCCTCCCGTTGGAGTAGAAACTTCCCACTTGCCTGCCGTCTTCATCATGCTTGATAACCCTCTTTAAGGTATAGATATTTTTAGCTAATCTGGAGGCCTCCGTTCGCGTGGGCTGTCTCTCTTTCGTTGCTCCCGCGTTACCATCACCCCAGCGGGTGACTGGTCCTGGATTTCTTCCTATCTGGGCAGAGGATTTGGCTGGGACGGGGCCGGGAGTGCCCCTTCTTTCAGTTCTGTGAACCATACAGCCTCAGATAAGTGTGATTCCTCCAAATTAAAAGGGTTCACAGAAGCAGGTATTGTGACCTCCATTTCTTTCCAGATAGCCTTCATTACTTGGTGAGCTGTCGCGGGTACGACATCGAAGCGGTGGATCCATGCTCGCCCAATGATCATATGGTAAGTCGTATTGGCGTCGATAACATGGAATTTGGCCGAAGAGCTAATCTTCCCAATTTGAACCCCCAAACGAATCCACCCCAAGGTCATCGTGGAATCGCTACCGAAAGGCGACGGCTTCATAACTATCTTGTGCTGGGGGATCCCTGCCGTCTCCAGGGTGCTCAAGGGAATAATGTTCACCGCGTCCCCGCCATCAACGAATTCCCTTTTAAAGTCCACGTAGTTGTTGGTAGCTGTTACATATAATGGCCTCTGATGGCTTGCCTTGGTTCTCTTGTCAGACTCATCAAATGTCATGATGGGTCCCTCCGTTCGAAAGGCCCTAACAATTCTGCCGTCCGAGGTTACCAGCTCCTCCCCATAGTCCTCTGCTGCTCTTAGGATGGCCTTGGTCATTTCGCGCCTTCAGTCTGGTGAGAAGCCCACTTCATCGAAGAACTTGGCAAACTTGGCAAAATTCTTCATTCGCTCAGCTCGCGAATCCTCCGTGTCAGTTCCCTAATCCTCTCTTTCGTGGATCTATGTGACTATCGGGACTTCTGTGTCTATGAACTCCTTTAAGTCGATAATTGTGATCATAGCGACCTCTTTTCCTTTGGGTTCCTGCCTCGCATTTGATGGCAGGGGGTTATTACGTACGTCCTTGGCCAGCTCGTCTATGAACAGCTGGCCCTCTTTTATTTTCCTGTCTACCATCCATTTAATCTTCTTGCACTCCTGCATTGGGTGCGACACTTGACCGTGGCACTCGCACCACATGGGGCTTCTGAATTGCTCTCCTGTAGGTTTGCGCTCAAAAGGTGGCAAAATTCCGTCTTTCCGCCATCTTTTGCAGAGATCAATTGCATCCTCGACTGAGCAGGGCAGTGGCGGCACCTCCTGTGGTTCGGGTCGTTTTTGCTTGCTGGATGGAGACACTACATGGACATTGGTATCTCGCGACTGTTTATAACCGACCCTTCCGACCTTGAAGCCGGGATTCGTCGGTTTATGCTCACTAGCGCGTCTTTTCCGCATCCTTTCTACCAGAGGCTCAACGTTCCTGGTGCAGTCAATCAACTTCGAGAAAGTAGGAATGTTTAAATTAATCAACATACCTTTATACTCGTCGCGCATGCCTTGCAGGCATATCTTGACCAGACGGCTCTCCAAAACTTCGTTGCTCCATTCCAAGGACCTGGCCATGAACTACTTAATGAAGGAAACACCTTCCTCGTCGGGCTTTTGGTACATCCGGGAGTGGTTGGATGGTGGACTCGTTCATCCATCTAGAAGAACTTCGTATAAAATTTCTTTATTATGTCATCCCATGTCTTTACAGATCCCGCTTCGAGGGCTCTGTACCACTTATATGCAACGGTTCTTAGAGATTAGGGAAAATCGCGCATGAGTAGTTGAGTATCAGCTGCATACGGGCCCATCACATCCATGAACCTCATCACGTGTTCGTGGGCGTTTCCAGTGATTTCCTCGAACTTGTCCCACTTGGGGGCTTTGTTGGGTTTTGACGTAGGTGACGCAACGGAATAACAAAATTAATCCTACTCAAAGCCCACCAAGGATCACAGGAAGAGACATCATAACATGATTAAGGTCATAGAAGATGTGTACCTTTTGATTTGTGAGATCACACGAAGAATGATGTCCTCGTCTCTACGGTTGATCCACGTCTAGAGGTGAGATCTAGATTCTTCCTTCACAACAAGTGCTAGCTTGAACCCGGAGGAAGAGGGAAGAAGATCAAAGCAACAAACCAACAAAGCACAAAGGAGGGGGCGGCCTCCTTTTGCCGTCGGGTAGAGGGGGCGGACGGGGGCTAGGGTTCGGCCCTAGCTCTTTGTCTTGCTCTCTCTTTTTTGCTCTCTCCCACTCTTGTGTTATGTCTAATAATAACTCATGTAGTGGGAAGGAAGCTAGAGCCTCTTATATATATACTCCAACAACTCCTTGTTGTTTCCATATTAGAGTTTTCTTGTTCTAGTAGGACTAGAACTATTCCCTTCCTTGCAAATTAGTCCTACTAAGTTTGCAAGGTGTTGCACAATGATCCTTCTATTAATTAATCCATATTAATTAATCCCAAATCTAGCTCTACTCTATTTGACGTGTGACCCCATAGGTTTCTATATAGTTGGTAGTAACTATTACTAACATGGAGCGGTGTCTAGCAACACATCCATGCCACCCAACCAATAGAAATAGTCAGTGATCCCGACAAACCTTTGTGCCCAATATATCATATTGCATTATCCCTTTGTCTCCATATCCGGATTGGACACGAGACATAAATAGTCACACTCGTATATCCAATCCATAGTTCCTCGATCCTGGGAATATGCTTATGCTTGCAGATAACATTAATATCTCTATATTAATTTATCTGAGTCTGGCCAGACATTCAATAAGCCTCATCCCTCGAGTGGCCGTGGATATTTACCCTCATTATGTGGGAGGGACAAATCCTATCTACATCACTACGATCTATAAGCTTGCTTCCTATCACGCCCGATAGCCACCTTTATGATTACCCAGTTACGGTGTAACGTTTGATAACATCAAAGCGCAATATTTCACAACTAGAGTATCTAGTGACTTCAAGTCCAAGGATTGCAATAATATTAGCACTACGAAAAGCGATTGTGACTTCACATAATCTAATGTATCCTTTTCGTCGTGGGTCAATCCAGTATGCCATTACTCCTAATGCACACCCATGTGTTAGACTTGATATCTCCATATCAATCTACCCACATACTAGTCTATATTTGACTGTCCTATTAATCAATATAATGGACTAGGGATATTTAAGATAAATAACACAATTTATCTAAGGACTTCATTATATTAAATATCGCCATAAATAATAAATGAATATTCTAGCCAAAACATTGTTCATACTAAATCTACGATTGCCTCTAGGGCATCTATTCCAACACTTTGTACCCAGCGGGGTTTGGCATCAGATAGACATCCCGTGGAATGGGAGGCGTGCTATCTACTTTTGGAATGACAGTGTCCACGGAGCTCTGATTGGCGATGATACTTTCAATCCTTTGCTTGAGAGCCGTCATGCTAGCAGGTGTTCCTACGTAGGAAGGAGCTGTTGGCCCGAAACCCGGAATGTAGGGCATACTGGGGTTGTAAGGAGGCGGAGGTGGAGGCCTGTGGCTTCCTAGGGCTCCACTCGCGTATAGAGATGATGCAGGGTATGCGGCAGTGTTCCCTCCCGTCACGAGGGACGAGCCTGATGAAAAGGATAGCGTCTGGCTCGCCAAGCAACCAGAAAAGGAAGTAGGGGTGGCAGAGACATGCACTATGGAAGTGCCCATTGAGGCGGACGCTGTTCCTGGCGGGGGTAACGAAGTTGGTGGCGGTGGGGCAGAAGTCCCTGGTACCACGTTTTGGGCCACCTTTCCTAGAATCGCCATGATCTGAGCAATCTGCTCAGATTGAGCTTCCATGGCTCGGTCTTGAGTCTGTATCGTGGCTTGGAGAGACTCTAAGGAGGGTTCTCCCTCAGTGAAAACTGGAGCCCGAGTTTTGGGAGTGGCATTGAGCAGTCCATCCTCTCCTGAGGTTTCCTCATGAGATGGAGACCGATCTCCATGGCGGATGGCTTGGTCTGAAGACATTGTTGGCAGATTTTGGAGTTCTTAAAGGTGGATGTTCACGTCGGGTTCACCAAAATGTGTACAAAGGAATCCTCGAGAGACGCCCAAGTGTACACCTCAAGTAGGGAAGAAGAACACAGAGAGTTATAAGGTGTGTGTAGGGAGAGAGTAAGCACTAGTAACTGTGTGTGTGAGAGAGACAGTAGGCTATGGTGCTAGACCAGGGTGTCTCGTTGTCTCATCGTGTCGCAACGGAGAGCATAATGATCCTACATATAGTGGGGAAGTGACCGTTGGGGGGTTTAGTGCACCATACATGGCGGCTTAATGATAGAACCCCCAACGACACGTTCGACCGTGTATATAGGAACCGTTACGTATTTGCCCGCAAGTATCGGAGACCGTTATGAAATCAGCCGCATTAATGGGACACGTAAGCCTAGGATCTCTCAGTCAGTTACCAGAGGTCGCGCGCAGGCTTGGTTGTCGCCTGCGCGCGACGGACCTTACCCTATCCTCCAAACCACTAAGTCCCGTGTTATGGTGCGCGGGGGCTCTGTCTCGTATCCCCCATGGGGATCAGCACGGGTGGTGATCCGGTGTGGATGGAGCACAGCTAGGTGTGCTAGATGCCTGCCATGTGGCGGTGATCCTTCTGTCTGGAAAGCAGTATCTACAGCAGTCTGGATACGTGTTTTGCCTGAATGGAGGAGCTGTGAGCTGGAAGAGTTCCAAGCAAGGGACAATTGTTGATTCTACAACAGAAGCTGAGTACATTGCTGCTGAGGAAGCAGCAAAAGAGGCTGTTTGGATAAAAAAGTTTATCGCTAAGCTCGGTGTGGTCCCTAGCATCGTGGATCCCATAGAGTTGTACTGTGACAACTCCGGGGCGATCGCACAAGCCAAGGAACCAAGATCACACCATAAATCAAAGCATGTACTTAGAAGATTCCATCTTATTCGTGATATGATCGATCGAGGAGATGTGAAGATGTGCAAGATTCCAACAGATGACAATCTTTCAGATCCACTCACAAAACCTCTTGCGCAGCGAAAGCATGATGGGCACGCCAGATCTATAGACATACTAGATGCGCCAGATTGTCTCTAGTGCAAGTTGGAGACTGTTGGAATAGATTCCCTAGAGGCAATCTTATATTTAGTATGAACATTGTTTTGGCTAGAATATTCATTTATTATATATTGTGATATTTAATATAATAAAGTCCTTAGATACAATGTGTTGTTTATCTTAAATATACCTAGTCTACTATATTGATTAATAGGACGATCAAATATAGACTAGTATGTGGGTAGATTGATATGGAGATATCAAGTCTAACACATGGGTATGCATTAGGAGTAATGGCATACTGAATTGACCCACAACGAGAAGGATACATTAAATTATGTTAAGTCACAATCGCTTCTCGTAGTGCTAATAATATTGCAATCCTTAGATTTGAAGTCACTAGATACTTTAGTTATGGAATATTGTGCTTTGATGTTATCAAACGTTACACCTTAACTGGGTAATTATAAAGATAGCTATCGGGCATGATATGAAGCAAGCTTAGAGATCGTAGTGATGTAGATAGGATTTGTCCCTCCCACATAATGGGAGTAAATATCCACGGCCACTCGAGGGGTGAGGCTTATTGAATGTCCGGCCAGACTCAGATAAATCAATATGGAGATATTGATGTTATCTTCTCGCATAAGCGTATTCCCAAGATCGAGGAACTATGGATTGGATATACGAGTGTGACTATTTATGTCTCGTGTCCAATCCAGATATGGAGACAAAGGGAAAAGTTCAATATAAGATATTTGGCACAAGAGGTTTTTCGGGATCATTGACTATTTCTATTCGTTGGGTGGCATGGATGTGTTGCTAGACACCGCTCCATCTTAGTAATAAGTTACTACCAACTAAGTAGAAACGTATGGGGTCACACGTCAAATAGAGTAGAAATAGATTTGGAATTAATTCTGATTAATTAATAAGAAGGATCATTATGCAACGCCTTGCAAACTTAGTAGGACATATTTGCAAGGAAGGGACTAATCCAAGTTCATGGAGAACTAGGAAGAACCTTTATGGAAACAACAAGGAGTTGTTGGAGTATATAAAGGAGGCTCTAGATTCCTTCCCACTAAGTGAATGTTATTAGACATAACACAAGAGAGTGGGAGAGAGCAAAAGAGAGAGAGCAAGACAAGCTAGGGCCGACCGCCCCTAGCCGTCCGCCCCCCCTTCCCGTCGGCGCCAAAGAGGAGGCCAAAGCCCTCCTTTTGTCACCTCGTTGCTTGATTACTTCTTCCCTCTTCCTCCGGTTCAAGCTAGCACTTGTTGAAGGAAGAATATAGATCTCACCCCTAGACGTGGATCAACCGTAGAGACGAGGACATCATTCTTCGTGTGATCTCTCAAACCAAAAGGTACACAATACTATATCCTTTATCATGTTATGATATCTCCTCCTGACGATCCGTGGTGGGCTTTGAGTAGGATTAAATTTTTGTTATTCCGCTGCGTTACCTACGTCAAAACCCAACAAAAGCTTCAAAGCTTTGAGATTTTCAAGTTACTCTTTACTGCTAAGTTCTTCTAACCATCTTTTTGTGTGCAGATGGATTCAATGTTACTTGTTACTTGGACGTTGTTACATGCTGATTATTGTCTATTATTGTGGACTCTATATTGGGTATTAGATATATTAATTTGATTGAATATAATTGTTAACTCAAAAATTTCAGCATACAAGTCTAGAATGATTATCTCTTTATTGGTTAGCTGCTGTTTCAAGAAGATCTCTTTGCTAGATTGTATTGTTATTTGTTTGATCTTGTTTGCTAAGTATTTGAAGGTTTTTTGGACTCTCCAACGTCCATAAAGAGATCAGTAAAGTAATCAAATTGAGCTGTTAACATGAGCTTAACAAATAGGAGATATTTTAGGAATTTTGTTCCTGAAATCTCTCAAGTTAGTTGCAGACTAAAAAAGCTAGCTAAGTTTGAATTGCAGAGACTATTTAGAGACACAGAGGTCGTATTTTTTATTAGGGCAAGAATCTGGGAAGATCAAATACATACAGCTCTTCAAATCATTCAGGGGATCAATTCAAGCAGGCAGAAGATCACTCAAATCCAGGAGAACTCTTCCAGGCTTTAAACAGCTTATTCTTTCTGAGTTCTTCTCTCTGTACTTAATTGTATCATCTTTTATGTATTTCTAAACTTCAATAAACTTATTAGTTTGGTTGTTCAAGTGAACAACAAGAGGTTCTTGTTGTTTCAATAGTTTGTAGCCTGTAACTAGATAGGTTGGAAACCACAAGCTGTATAAGTGTAAGGTAGCTCACTTAGGCTTGAGATCTAGGGCTAAATCTGGGTGATTAATAAGAAGTTGTGTTTGAATCCTAGTGGGATTAGATCCCTCAGGCAGAGACTAGTTCCAATTGTCACTGAACTCTGTAAAATATATGTGTCCTTGCTATTTACTTTTGCTGCATTTACATACAACTTTTATTGGAAGTTTCAAAACTTTGGAGCTTTCCATGTCTCAAAGCTTTGAAGCCTCTATACTCTGCTGTTATATCTTTCAGCTTCTAAAATCTATTTCAAAGCTTTGAGATATCTACAGCTTGTTTTAATTAAGTTTCAAAAACTTGAGTTTTGGCAAAAGCTAGCATACTCTATTCAACCCCCCTTCTAGAGTATTTTTTTACCTGTTTAGACCTACATTACTCACTTTCAATTGGTATCAGAGCTTTGGGTCACAGTTTAAAGATCTAACAATCTTGTGAAAATGAGTTTTTTAGGTGAAGGAGGATTCTCACAGGGAAGGTTATCTAATAAACCTCCATTATTCTTTGGTGATAACTTTGTGCGTCGGAAGGCATTGATGAAATTTTCATAATAGATCAGGACATGGAACTATGGTCTATTATTGTGAATGGGCCAAACCTATTCTACAACACTGTGGATGGTGTTAGAACTGTCAAACCTGATGAAGATCTCTCAGTTACTGAAATGGAAAAGGTATCAAAAAATTACAAAGCTTTGAACTTATTGCATTGTGCTCTTAGTGCAGATGAGTTCAACAGGATATCCAACTGCAAGAATGCAAAGGAGAACTGGGATAAGTTGACTGTTACCTATGAAGGAACTAGCTAAGTCAAGCAGGCAAAGATTAATATCATTTTGAGGCACTATGAACTGTTTAAGATGAACTCTGATGAGTCCATCAAAGATATGTTCAAAAGGTTTACAGATATTATGAACAACTTGGAATATTTGAGAAAAGTATTCTCAAATGAAGAAAAAGTCAGGAAGATTCTCAGAAGCTTACCTAAAGCCAAATGGGAGCCCAAAACTACAGCTATTGAAGAAGCTCAGGACTTAAGCATTCTGGAACTAGATGATCTACAGGGAAAGTTGCTCACTCATGAGATCTCAATGAAGGAGGTTGATGGTGAACTGAGTGACAAAATAAAGAATCTGGCACTCAAGGCAAAAGACAATGAAAAATCCCAAAGCCTTGAACCAGAGTAAGATGATGATGATGAAGAAGCCTTAGCCTTGATTTCCAAAGCCTTGGCTAGAATTCTCAAGAAAAGGAGGAAATCTGGAAACAAGGATCACAACAAAGAAAAGTTCAAATCCTCAACTAGAAAGGATCAGAAAGGTAAGTCCTCATCACAATCATATAAACCTAAAGTTATGAATTGCTATGAATGTGGAGATGCAGATCACTTGGTGAGAGACTGTCCTCAAAAGAAAAAGAACAGACAATTCTTAAAGAAGGAATTGACAACAGGAGGAAGAAAGCAATGGTGGCTTCATGGAGTGATTCAGACTCTTCAGACTCAGACTCTGATGATGAGCAAGCCAATCTCTGTTTAATGGCTGGACATCAAGAGAACCATTCAACTGAGAAACCTATTGATGACATGGTAAAAAATATTTTATCTAGTCCTTCTGATGTGTTACCTGAAATCCTCAAAAGTATATTTTTAAATGAGGAGAGTTAGAGGAATGAGATTGACTCTTTAAAAATGAAGGTTCATGAGCAGGCAAAAGAAAACTTAGATTTGGTTTTTCAGAATAAATGTCTTGAAGCTACTAAGTTAAAAACTGATAGTGACTTCAAAGCCTTGGACAGTAGATTCAAACCTTTGGAATCACAAGTCAAAGAAGTAGTTGATCAAAACACTGTTTTAACTGATAAGTTTGTTGATCTAAGAAATTATTTTGATGATTTAGAACCACAAAACACTACTTTGACTAGTAAGCTTCAAGAATCCAATAAAATTCTTTCAACTTTTGCTGGCTCAGAACATAAGTTAAGTCTCATGCTTGGAGGAAGTCTGCAGTCTGTTCACAAGAGTGGAATTGGATATAATCCAAATTTTCAAAGAAAATCCCAAACCACATTTGTGAAAGCAGGAAACAGACATTCACCAAAGTGTCATTATTGCTGTAAAATTGGACATGTAAAAGTAACTTGCCCCTTTGGAAGGACAGAACCTCACATAATGAGGAATACCTATCCTTATCAGCTTAAGGGACAAGTGAAACAGATTTGGGTTCCAAAAGGAGTTAGACCACCTAATATGGTTGACTCTGAGTATGAATCCAGATTATACACTTGGTGTAATAGCCCGTTAAGGCATTGATTGATGTTTTGCAGGATGTCACCAAAGCTTTGAAAGATCGTAAATGGATATTGGATAGTGGATGTTCCAGGCATATGAGTGGGAAGAAATCTTTATTCTCAGAACTGAAAGAACAATCAGAGGGAACAATCACACTTTGTGACAAAGCAAAGTGCAACATAATTAGTATTGGAAGTGTTGGTAACAATTCTACATATTCAGTTTCTGATGTTTATTTAGTTGATCGTCTAAAGTATAATTTGTTAAGTATTTCTCAGCTTTTTGACAAAGGTAATAAGGTTGTATTTGACAAGGAGAAATGTGTGGTGCAAGATGCGAAATCAGGCAATTGCATTCTCACTGCTCCTAGGTCACATAATGTTTATGCACTGTGTAGTGACAAAGTTGCAGGTGATAGTCTGAAATGTCTCAAAGCTTTGAAGGATGACTCAAAACTATGGCACAGAAAGCTTGGTCATATAAGCATGCATTCTTTGAACAAACTCATCTCAAAAGATCTAGTGAGGGGATTACTAATCCTTAAATTCAAAGATTATGATTTTTGTAAAGCATGCATTCAAGGTAAGCAAACCAGAAGCTCATTCAAGCCAAAGAATTTTGTAAGTACCTCCAGACCCTTAGAAATGCTGCACATGGACTTGTGTGGTCCTATGAGGGTTCAAACACCCAGAGGTAAGAGATATATGCTTGTTGTAGTTGATGATTACTCTAGATATACTTGGGTTATGTTTATTAGAGAAAAGTCTGTAGCATTGTCTGAATTTTCTAAACTTTGCAAGGAGCTTCAAACTTTGAAAAACTTACCTGTTGCATCTATTAGATGTGATCATGGTAGGGAATTTGATCAAGTTGATTTTGATTTATTTTGTGCAAAGTATGGCATATCACACAACTTTTTCGCACCTAAAACTCCTCAGCAAAATGGTGTAGTTGAGAGGAAAAATAGGACTCTGGAAGACATGTCTATAACCATGTTACTTGAAAGTAATTGCCAAAGTCTTTGTGCGAAGAAGCTGTTAGTACTGCGAATTATGTGCTCAATAGATGTTTGATCAGGCCAATTTTGAGAAAACCCCTTATGAACTGTTTAAAGGAAGGAAGCCTAGTGTTGCTTACTTTAAGCCTTTTGGCTGTACTTGTTTTATGCATAACAATGACAAAGATAATCTTGGTAAGTTTGATTCTAGAAGTTATGAAGGTGTGTTTCTTGGTTATTCTCAAACCAGCAAAGCTTACAGGGTTTACAATAAGAGTTCTAAAATTGTAGAGGAGAGTATTCATGTTGTTTTTGATGAAAGTACTGATGATTCTTTGAGTGGAAGTTTGCAGATCTTAGTTTGAATATGAAGCTGATGAAGACCTTGAGAAAGTCAGCAAGAGCAAAAATAAGCATCAAAAACTTTCAGAAGAATCTCAAAGCCTTGAACCCCCTGCTGAGCCAAAATCTCAAAGCCTTGAGACAGAGATTGATAGGAAATATGACGCTCCTTCTCCTGTATCAAGAACTCAAAGCCTTGAAGGTCCATACACTTGGACACCCATAAAGAAGTTCAAATATCTCTCGGATCATCCTGCTGAGAATATTATATCAGATCCAACAACTGGAACTCAGAAAAGAGGTCAATTGAGAAATCTATGTGCATTCATTGCTTTTGTATCACTCATTGAGCCCATAAATGCAAATGAAGCACTAGAGGATGCATATTGGATCATTGCAATGCAGAATGAGTTTGAAAGGAACAAGGTCTGGAATTTTGTTCCTAGACCAAAAGATCAATCAGTGATTGGAACAAGATGGGTGTTCAGAAATAAGCTTGATGAAAAAGGTAAGGTTGTGAGAAATAAAGCAAGACTGGTTGCACAGGGATACAATCAAGAGGAAGGTATTGATTATGAGGAAACATTTTCCCCTGTTTCAAGGTTAGAAGCTATCATAATACTTCTTGCATTTGCATCACATAATCACATAAAACTTTTTCAAATGGATGTTAAATGTGCTTTTCTGAATGGTTATCTGCAAGAAGAAGTATATGTTGCTCAACCACCAGGTTTTGAAAATGATATCTTTCCTGATCATGTTTACAAACTGGACAAAGCCTTATATCGTCTTAAACAAGCCCCAAGGGCTTGGTATGACAGACTCTCAAAATTTTTGCTAGAAAATGGTTTTAAGAGAGGTCTGGTTGATAAAACTCTTTTTATCAAAAATCAGGAAAAATATATGTTGGTTGTTCAGATATATGTAGATGATATTCTTTTGGTGCTACTAATGATGCTCTTTCAAAAGAGTTTTCAAGTCTAATGTGCACGGAATTTGAAATGATCTTGATGGGAGAACTGAATTTATTTCTTGGACTTCATGTACATCAAATGAAGAAATGAATTTTTGTGCATCAAGGAAAATACACCCTGGACTTGTTAAACATGTATAACATGTCACAGTCCAAGGTCGCAAAGACCCCTATGAGTTCATCGTTGTCTTTAGACAAGGACACAACTGGTAAGAGTGTAAATCAGAAAGAATATAGAGGTATGATTGGTTCACTTTTGTATCTAACTGCTAGTAGACCAGATATTATGTTTAGTGTGTGCATGTGTGCAAGGTTTCAGGCTGATCCTAAAGAAAGTCATTTAATTGCTGTAAAAAGGATTTTTAGATATTTGAATGAAACCAAAGACTTGGGGCTTTGGTATCCAAGAAGGACTAATTTTCTATTGAGTGGATATTCAGATGCAGACTTTGCAGGTTACAAAGTAGACAGAAAGAGTACTTCTGGATGTTGTCAGTTTCTTGAATCTTCATTGATAAGTTGGCATTCAAAGAAGCAGAATTCAGTAGCCTTGTCAACTGCAGAAGCTGAATATATTGCAGCTGAAGCTTGCTGTAGGTTTTATGGATTGCACAACAGCTAAGAGATCTTGGATATGATTTCAGAAATGTGCTAATTAACTATGACAATACAAGTGTCATTTCAATATCAAAGAATCCAGTTCAGCACTCAAGTACAAAACATATAGATGTGAGGCATCATTTTCTTAGAGATCACACAGAGAAAGGTGACATTGTTCTATCTTTTATTTCTACTTCTAAGAAATTAGCTGATATTTTCACTAAACCATTGCAAGATGAGAGGTTTGAATACCTAAGGCTTGAATTGGGTATGTTAAACAAGGATGCATTGGTTTAGGGGGAGTAATCAGTCACTATGTGTAGTATCTGTGTGATTTAAAAGCCTTGAGATTATATTTTCTGGAGCCTTGAAAATATAGCTCAAAGCTTTGAAGTTTCTATATTCCTCTGAAACTTGTCAAAGCTTTGAACTACTGTTTCATTGCTGTGATGAGTGGATTTGCATTATCTTTAAAAATTTGATCATGGAAAATTTTGTGTTGTTCTTTAGATAATTACAAAATCTTTTCAAATTTTCAGATATTTGTTCAAAATATCTACAAATATCTTGAAAATCTTCTCAAATCTTTTTGCATGCAAATCTCCTACCTTTAGTCAAACTCTCTACCTACTTAAGCCAGCTTCAGGACTTATTTTCTTTCATTCTCTACTTCAATCTCTTTGTCTCTATCTCTCTCCCTTTCCCCATACAATCAATTTCTCAAACCCTACCCAAATGGAGAGAAAATCCGAAAGAATCAAGCAGCTAGGTCAGACCTTCAAAAAGTGGGTGAAGAGAAAAGATAATAGAAATATGACCATTCATGGATCAGACTCATAAGACACGGCTAGTATTCATGAGACACCCTTGCAAAGAAGACCAAGAAAGGGAAGGAGGTTCAAGAGGAAACTAGGGCTGGGTCAGATTCAGAATCTGCAACAGAGGAGGTGGTGAAAGAAAAGGGGAACAAGGATCAGGAGGAGAAGTCAAGCAAGAAGAAGAAATAGGTGATTGCTGAGAAAGAAAAGAAGAATGTATCTTCTACAAAGGAGAAGAAGGCTGGTGACAAGAAAGCAGAAGCAACCCCAGAGAAGAAGGGTGAAGAAACCACTGAGAAAAAGGGGGTGAAACACAGTGCAGTAAAAACAAGAAAGCCACAAACTTTGGTAAGAATTTCTTGCCTGAATCTTGGTTTGCTAATACTGATGTCAAGAAGGTTTGGATGGATGGGTATGCATCTTCAAAGGTTTCTTTTTGCAGTATGATCAGTTCTGATTTATTGGAGATTTTAGATTTAGATTACATAAAGAACTTGAGAAATTCATCTGTTGGAAGTATGTTAAACCCACCCTCAGAAGCTTACCCTAGGTTAACTAGACTGTTCTATTTGAACCTGGTACAAGAGCTTGATGATAGTGATAGATATATCCTAACCTCAAAGGTGGCTGGAATGGATATTAGGTTAGCTCACAGGGTGTTCTCCAAAGTCTTGGAGTGCCTATAAAGTATAAGGTTGGTGACTACTGTTCGCGATAATTCCCAAGTATAGGAATATCGTTCTAAGTAGTACCCGAGTAAGAACGGGGTCGATTTCCACAAGGAGAGGAGGTTTAGACAATGACTTGCAAAACTAGAAAACGACAAACTAAAGCAAGAAACACAAACTCTCAATGGCTTTAAAGCTTGCCAAGCTATTCAAATCCACCAAAATCAATTGATGGAGCAAGTTTGAGGTTTGAGTTTAAGAACAAAGTAAACGACTCCTAGAGCTACGATTCAAGAAACTAAGTGAAACGACAAGTAGAGAGGGGCTAGGGATCATCGGTTTCTCTAGTGACCAATCCTCCTATTATATTCAAGCCCGATTCTCAATTCGCATGTGTCAATCCACAAGACAAGTATCTCAAGAAGTGATTGCTCATACAATCCAACTCGCGACAAGAGAAGTGTGTAAATCCAACACGCTACTCAAGCACTAAAGAGGCTATTCAAATGAGACTCTCCAAATTTCAAGTGTTTCAAGCATCAACCATATGTAAACACACATGGGTGTTTCCACATGAAAGATCAAGCAACAAATGAGATTTGTAAATTCTCACTCAAATCACCTAACTAGAACTCGATTTCTCAAAGTTAGGATTGATGAGTTCCTCTCACTCAAATGCAACTTCAAATCAAACACGTCAAAAGTATTCGCACATCTACCTATTCAATACATCAAATACTTCAACAAGAGAAATCTAAATGTTGCACTAAGCATTCAAGTGAACCCAATTCAACCCATTCATCCTTGAAGTTCAACTTGAATCAATAGAGAGATTTAGACACTAGATAGTCCCAAATCACCCAAGCAAGTGAATTAGCTAAACATTATAAGAAATTCAAGAGAGATTGAGAGAAATTTACTTTCAATAATCAAAACTTGAATCACAATTCATGTCATACTCTTGTTTTGCCAATTCAACCTCAACAACTACACAAAACTAAGAGCAAAAATAGCCAAAAACTCAAGCTAAACTATCAACTAATGAAGAGCAAACCCTAACAAGCTACTGCTGCTGCTGTTACAGTACCAATAACAGCAAGAACAGCAGCAAAACAGAGCACAATCCAGCAGCTAAACAGTGTCAAAATTCGTCCAAAATCGGACTGAAATCCGTCCTCCTCTCTCCCTCTCTTCCTCTTTCTCGTTCTTGGCCCTTAGAGAGCTCAAGAACAACCCAGAAGAAGGCGAAATCAGAGAGAGAGAGAGGAGAAAACGAACCCAGAACAGAGCACTGTAGAATCCGTCGAGTATCCGAGGACCCCCTGTGATTTCTTCAAGCTTTGTTTATATAGCCTTGTCTTTGAGCTTCCTTGGCCTCCAAGAATGTATCTAAGCCGTCCAATTCATCCCAAGACCTCTGAATCGTTGATTTGTAGAGCTCATGAACCCTAGGTTTGATTTGGGGCTTTTCGTTTGGGTTGTTCTTGGGCCGAATTGAGCATTGGGTTAGGAAGAGGGTTGGACAAGGAGCGTTTTGAGACCGGTTGGGGCTGATTTGGTGAAGAGACGAGGTCGGGGTGGGTCTTGGAAGAAGCTTCGACGAAGCTTTCATGGCTGCTGGGTCTTCTGCTGTTGAACGATCGGGGAGAGAGAATAAGACGCGTGAGAGAGGGCTGGGGGGTGAGCTGGTTTCGGGAAATTGCACCCGGCTCCCCCCTAGCTTGCTGGAATGCTTTAAAAGGCCCATTCCTTACTTAAAAACTTCTGAAAATAGCAATCTGACCCCCAATCCGTTAAGTATTATTCATATAAGCCATTAAAACGTTTCAAAACTTGCATTTAAACCCCACTTCCGTTAGTTTCTTCTCAAACAGCCCCATAGATGCAACTTTGGCCTTGTAATGTGGCCTCTTGGCTTCTAAATCTTCATTTTTGGCCTCTATTTTCCCTTGTCCTCTTCATTTAAACCCTTGAAACCTTTCTTTAACTTGCAAATTCTTGCTTTGTCTTCAACTTTAGCTTCTTTATCACTTGACTTCTTCAAATTAAGCTTTCAAATTCCTCATTCAAGCTTTCATAACTAGCCCCTTGCGTTCTAAATCACTTCTTTGCCTACAAAATGAGAGAAAACAACCAAAACTACGAAAACAAGCATAAGTCTAGAAAGAGAGATAAAATAGATAAATTACACATATTAGCAAGTTAAGAAGAGTTCGTTAACATACTAAAATATGCAATTTTAATTCATCAACACACCCCCCAACTAGCCTTTTGCTCGTCCTCGAGCAAAGAGAGCGATATTTAATTTTATTATTTTTTTTTTCAAAGAACCAATCATGAGAGGCACACACTCAACTAGACAAGGCTTGACTCGATTCTAAACTAGACTCAAATATTTACAAAAACGCACATATGCATTATCTATCCTAAGTGAGAACTCAAAGAAACAAAATACTAAGAGTCACTAGCTAATTTTAATTTTTTTTTGGTGGGGGAAAAAGAAGAATGCATAAATGTCTCCTCAAATAAATTCTCAAAGTCCAAGAAGATAGAGAAAGAAGCCTATGGACGTCTAAGCATATACTCATACAAATGTGGGCGATGTTTGGTAGAAGGTGACTCATGCGATCCACAAAACTTGTTAATTAAGTCCAATTTGCAAGAAAGTATGCCTTCAAAAATAAGGATCACAAGAAACTAGACATTCTCATACTTATTCAAAAGCACCCATGTAGGATGGACTTCCAAAGCTTTGAACAAAAAATTTTTTTTAAGACGGGGAGATGTGGTTGTGGGCTTGTATGATCCTCTTGTGGATTTTTGGTAGATGGTGCGATTTATCATAATTTTTTTTTTCTTTCTTCTCTCTTTATTTTTTTTTTATTTTTTTTTTAACCTCAAATCCAAGGCTCTCCAAGACCCACAACAAAATAGAGGAATATACACGCGAGTGGGCTTTTTAAGCTAAACCAAGGGAGCTATCTAGGTGGTGACGTAACATTATCCCCGGACACCCCTCTATTTCTTAGACATCGCATGGGGTGTCATTGGTAACCACCACTCCAATGGGCTACAAGTTTCCACCGCAAAAACGAATAGAGAAAAATCTTTTTGTGAAGTTCAAATAGCTTTAGAAAATGCACCCTTTATCAAAAGTAAAAGACGTCAAAGTTTATGTGATCAACTTAGCTTGAAGGACTTAAACATGAAACGTAAATTTAGTGTGTCGCTTTGTGAGAACGCATGATGTCGCGGAATGTGGGATATTGGTGTAGATGTATTGAGTATAAGCAAAGAATTCCTTATTAAAATAAAAATAAAAAGAACATGGACTAAGAAATTTCATTATTTGAAAACATCTAGCTTCCTAAAATTCCCCCTTTCACTTTTTCTCATTTTTTTTTTCATTTTTCAATTCAATTTTCAATTTTTTTTTCTTTTTTCAAAATAAGTGACTCAACTACGACTTTCTAAGACTCAATAAAGCTATAAAATCTAGACTCAAGATGAAAGGTGAAAATAAATAAAACTACCAAAGAAATGAAAATAAAAACCTATGGTTTGACACGGGGAAAGAGTGATGCTTCTCATGAAAGGTTCACACATTTTTTCAAAATTTTCAATTTTGTTTAATTTTTATGATTTTTTTCAAAATTTTCAATTTTTTTAATTTTTATGATTTTTTTTCAAATTTTTCATTTTTTTTTTTGTATTTTTCATGTAAATTACCAATGAAGAAAAATCATGCTAGTAACCATTTAAGCAAGAAAGAAAATCTACTTCCCACCCCCCAACTAAAATGTCACATTGTCCTCAATGTGTGAGAACAATGGAAGAGCATACAAATTCATATAAGAGTTAAGGGATAGATAGACCTCATTGTAGCTTTCTTGGCCACCAAGCACAAGTCCTCCTCCAAGAGCAACCTACAAAATGTTCATAGAAAAAATGCAAGAAATAGAGATAAACTAATTTATTTATTTACAACTAGGGAGGTGGAACAAAGACAATGATGCTATCCCACCCCCAATCTTGGAAATTCCTTTCCATGCCATGCCCCTACTTCATTCTTAGAAAAGTACTTCTCCTTTAAAAAGTTTGATTCATCAATTAGAATAGATAGGAGAAGTAGGGGCAAGACACAAAAGATGAATAAGAGATGCAAGCAAAATCTAACAATAAAGTTAGAGCAAGTTGTTATGTCTTGCATCATCTTAAGAAAAGGGTTTGAAATCCTCAAACTAATTGAATCATAGAATGGGTCTTCATAAGTTGCCAAATTTTTACTTGAAATCAAAACTTGAGAGATGGTGGCAACTTGTGAATCATCAATCTCATCACTTTTAAATAAGTCATATGGATTTGGGGATGGGGCTTCACAAGTGGGAGTTAAAATAATTTGAGAACTTGAAGCCTCATCCAAACCCTTAGGCACATCTTCCATAATGATAGAATCCGAGGGAGCATTCAAGCAAAATTCGATTTCGTCACAAATACGAGCATAGCTCCCCGGATCTTCATTAGACATATCAATACTAACCGGAGTACCTCCCAATAAAACTTCAATTTCGTCACAATCAAGATCATAGGAACTCCGGTAAGTACTAGGCTCTTGTAGAGCACAAGACAAGTCTACATTCCCTTCACTAGTGGTAGCATCAAATTTGACCTCTAACTCATCACATGAGTGATTTTCATTTTGCGACTCCTTCTCACAAGTGTCACTATGTGAGTCATCCAAAATGGCTTCACTCATGTCATGGGTTGAAGAGTCATCATCAAAAATATCAATCTCACTACCGATATCACTATCACATGTTTCTTTGGAATGTGCAAATGAGAAATGAATACAATCACCTATCCTAGTAGCAACAACTCCATCATCATACACATCATCCAAAATTTGGTCTTGAATAGACTCGTGACGTGTGTGAATAGGAAGTTGAGACTCGTGTGATGATGAGTCTTGTGAAGAGTAAGTACTATAATCAAGAGAATCATCAAAGTGAGAGAATGATTCTTCAAATTTTCTTTGTGATTCTCTTGATTCTATTAGTGATTCCAAAATTTCTTTATTCTCTTGAATATGCTTTTGAATTTTCTCATATAAAGAATCACTTATAGGCGTATTTAGCTCATCATTCACAAGTGATTCCCTCTCAAAATGATTAACTCCTCTTGATTCACACATCATATCATTATATTGATAAGTGCAAGAATCATGAGAGTTCAAAATGTTTGAGGGAGGTGATTGTGCACAAGAAGCATGAGATGTGTAATCTAGTGTCCTACTACCATGCCAAGAATAATCATTCTTAGGAAAATAATCACCATTTTTAATCGCACATTCTCGTAAAGAACGCATTGATTCCTTAGAATGATTTTCATGACTAGTAAATGCATAGTAATAAGGAACACTAGGCCTCTCACCAAGTCCAAAATGTTCATGAGACATTTTTTTTTTCAAGCAAGTAGATGAGAGGTACTTGATGAATGTCACAAGCCCTCTTGAATCTCACAAGCTTAAGTAAGCACAAGCAACTAGAAAAATGTCAAAAACAAACTACTAACAAACTAACTAATAAAGCAAATCAAATCTAAAGCCTAGCCTCTCCCCGGCAACGGCGCCAAAAACTTGTTGAATCGATAATTCCCAAGTATAGGAATATCGTTCTAAGTAGTACCCGAGTAAGAACGGGGTCGATTTCCACAAGGAGAGGAGGTTTAGACAATGACTTGCAAAACTAGAAAACGACAAACTAAAGCAAGAAACACAAACTCTCAATGGCTTTAAAGCTTGCCAAGCTATTCAAATCCACCAAAATCAATTGATGGAGCAAGTTTGAGGTTTGAGTTTAAGAACAAAGTAAACGACTCCTAGAGCTACGATTCAAGAAACTAAGTGAAACGACAAGTAGAGAGGGGCTAGGGATCATCGGTTTCTCTAGTGACCAATCCTCCTATTATATTCAAGCCCGATTCTCAATTCGCATGTGTCAATCCACAAGACAAGTATCTCAAGAAGTGATTGCTCATACAATCCAACTCGCGACAAGAGAAGTGTGTAAATCCAACACGCTACTCAAGCACTAAAGAGGCTATTCAAATGAGACTCTCCAAATTTCAAGTGTTTCAAGCATCAACCATATGTAAACACACATGGGTGTTTCCACATGAAAGATCAAGCAACAAATGAGATTTGTAAATTCTCACTCAAATCACCTAACTAGAACTCGATTTCTCAAAGTTAGGATTGATGAGTTCCTCTCACTCAAATGCAACTTCAAATCAAACACGTCAAAAGTATTCGCACATCTACCTATTCAATACATCAAATACTTCAACAAGAGAAATCTAAATGTTGCACTAAGCATTCAAGTGAACCCAATTCAACCCATTCATCCTTGAAGTTCAACTTGAATCAATAGAGAGATTTAGACACTAGATAGTCCCAAATCACCCAAGCAAGTGAATTAGCTAAACATTATAAGAAATTCAAGAGAGATTGAGAGAAATTTACTTTCAATAATCAAAACTTGAATCACAATTCATGTCATACTCTTGTTTTGCCAATTCAACCTCAACAACTACACAAAACTAAGAGCAAAAATAGCCAAAAACTCAAGCTAAACTATCAACTAATGAAGAGCAAACCCTAACAAGCTACTGCTGCTGCTGTTACAGTACCAATAACAGCAAGAACAGCAGCAAAACAGAGCACAATCCAGCAGCTAAACAGTGTCAAAATTCGTCCAAAATCGGACTGAAATCCGTCCTCCTCTCTCCCTCTCTTCCTCTTTCTCGTTCTTGGCCCTTAGAGAGCTCAAGAACAACCCAGAAGAAGGCGAAATCAGAGAGAGAGAGAGGAGAAAACGAACCCAGAACAGAGCACTGTAGAATCCGTCGAGTATCCGAGGACCCCCTGTGATTTCTTCAAGCTTTGTTTATATAGCCTTGTCTTTGAGCTTCCTTGGCCTCCAAGAATGTATCTAAGCCGTCCAATTCATCCCAAGACCTCTGAATCGTTGATTTGTAGAGCTCATGAACCCTAGGTTTGATTTGGGGCTTTTCGTTTGGGTTGTTCTTGGGCCGAATTGAGCATTGGGTTAGGAAGAGGGTTGGACAAGGAGCGTTTTGAGACCGGTTGGGGCTGATTTGGTGAAGAGACGAGGTCGGGGTGGGTCTTGGAAGAAGCTTCGACGAAGCTTTCATGGCTGCTGGGTCTTCTGCTGTTGAACGATCGGGGAGAGAGAATAAGACGCGTGAGAGAGGGCTGGGGGGTGAGCTGGTTTCGGGAAATTGCACCCGGCTCCCCCCTAGCTTGCTGGAATGCTTTAAAAGGCCCATTCCTTACTTAAAAACTTCTGAAAATAGCAATCTGACCCCCAATCCGTTAAGTATTATTCATATAAGCCATTAAAACGTTTCAAAACTTGCATTTAAACCCCACTTCCGTTAGTTTCTTCTCAAACAGCCCCATAGATGCAACTTTGGCCTTGTAATGTGGCCTCTTGGCTTCTAAATCTTCATTTTTGGCCTCTATTTTCCCTTGTCCTCTTCATTTAAACCCTTGAAACCTTTCTTTAACTTGCAAATTCTTGCTTTGTCTTCAACTTTAGCTTCTTTATCACTTGACTTCTTCAAATTAAGCTTTCAAATTCCTCATTCAAGCTTTCATAACTAGCCCCTTGCGTTCTAAATCACTTCTTTGCCTACAAAATGAGAGAAAACAACCAAAACTACGAAAACAAGCATAAGTCTAGAAAGAGAGATAAAATAGATAAATTACACATATTAGCAAGTTAAGAAGAGTTCGTTAACATACTAAAATATGCAATTTTAATTCATCAACAACTACCCCGATAGAAAAGAGATCCTAGAGAAAGCCAAATCCATGCTTTTCTTGGAGGGAACCACTTCTGAACCCAAACAGTTAACACATTTTGTGTTCAACTGTGAAGCCAAAATCCTTTTTCCATTATCATGAGGTGTGTGGTATCCAGGGAATACTCCAAAGAGTTGGTAAAAGACAAGGTTTTAATCCTGATTTACTTGATTTGTCATGGGTTTGAGATAGACCTTCATACTGTAGTGATGGAACACATGGTTTACTGTGGGAATATGACTAGAGACCACTCTCTACCCTATGAAAATCTTTTACCACTATTTATCAAACATTTTGGAGTGTCTTTGAAGGATGAAGAGAAGATTACTACTGGTTTTGGGGTAGTTGATGAAGCATCCCTTCAAAGGATTGTGATTGTGAATACTACTAAGGGAAAGTGGAAGTTTTATTCAGAGTTAAGTGCTAAAGAGCTGAAGGAAAAGGAGTTTATCAAACCTAGAGCTGCTTCAACACCTAAGGTGCCTGGTCATCTGGATTTCTCACAGATCATAGATAGGGTTGAAGTTCCGGAAGATGGTGTGGAAGACTTGAGACATGGATTGTTTTATTTATCCAATTATCTGACTAAGTTCAAAGGTTTGGTGCTTAACAAGCTTGACCTGATCATCAAAGGTTTGGATCTAGAGAAAGTACCTTCTTCAGAAAGCAGAGAGACTAATATTGATTCAGAAGAAGTTCCGGGAGAAGCTCTCAAGAAACAGAAAAAGAAGAAAGGTATTCATGTTGTTCTGACATCAAAGGATCTTTTTGATCAGTCTGATGAAGAGGCAGAAGATGAGGAAACTGCTGCAGAGGAAGCTGAACAGGAAGCTGTTAATCTGGAAAAATTTGTTGATCAGGTTTTTGAGAAGATTCACACTGAGGAAGCTCAAGGAAAGAAGGGTGAAGAGCAAAGAGCGCCAGCTGAGGGACAGGTAGAAGATGCAGAAGTCTCGGAAGAAGAACAAGAAGAGACTCAGGGCAAAGGCAAAGGAGCAGCAATGTCTACAGGATCTTCAAAGCCTTGAACCTCACCTATCTCTTTTTTATATTCTCTTCAGTCCTGAAGCTTAGGCTAATATTTCTTTTTTATTTTTTTAAAAAAAAAACTCTGAACTGATCCAACATTTTCTTCAACTCTTTTGATTAAAGTCAAAAAGGGGGAGAAGATTATGTGTTTTATGTGTTTTAGTTTCATGTTTTTAGGATGTTTAGTATCTACTATTACAATGTGTAAAAAAATGTGGATCTGATGATGTTTGTCTTTGCGATTCTGTGGTTTTTAAATTTTTTCAATTTATGTTCTGTGGTTTATTTATTGCTGTTTATAAGTTGCAGGATTTCAATTGTTCAGATAATGTGTTTTGTCTTTCATCAAGGGGGAGATTGATAAATCTGAAGCTCATGGATACTATGATATGAAAATACACGCAGAGAGCTTAGCTCCTTGATGATGAAAGCCAGAAACACAAGCATGAGAAATTGCTAAGTACCAAAGCTTCAAAGCTTTGAGTTACTGTAGTAGTTCTTGTATGCTGTATTTGTCTAACTATTTTGTTTATGTTTTGATGATGATTAGTTTATTTATATAGTTCTATTCGGTAATCTATATTCTAAGAGGATCACTGCAGGATTAGATTGGATTGAAAATCCAATACACATTCTGGAGAAGTTAGCAGGCAAAGCTTCAAAGCTTTGAGATTTTCAAGTTACTCTTTACTGCTAAGTTCTTCTAACCATCTTTCTGTGTGCAAATGGATTCATTGTTACTTGGATGTTGTACATGCTGATTATTGTCTATTATTGTGGACTCTATATTGGGTATTAGATATATTCATGAGATTGAATATAATTGTTAACTCAGAACTTTCTGCAGACAAGTCTAGCATAATTATCTCTTTATTGGTTAGCTGCTGTTTCAAGCAGATCTCTTTGCTAGATTGTATTGTTATTTGTTTGATCTTGTTTGCTAAGTATTTCCATGTTTGTTGGACTCTCCAACGTCCATAAACAGATCAGTAAAGTACTCAAATTGAGCTGTTAACAGGAGCTTAACAGACAGGAGATATTTTAGGAATTTTATTCCTGAAATCTCTCAAGTTAGTTGCAGACTAAAGAAAGCTAGCTAATTTTGAATTGTAGAGACTATTTAGAGACACATAGGTCGTATTTTTGAGGAGGGCAAGAATCTAGGAAGATCAAATACATACAGCTCTTCAAATAATTCAGGGGATCAATTCAAGCAGGCTGAAGATCACTCAAATCCAGAAGAACTCTTCCAGGCTTTAAACAGCTTATTCTTTCTGAGTTCTTCTTTCTGTACTTAATTGCATAATCTTTTATGTATTTCTAAACCTCACTAAACTTAGTAGTGTGGTTGTTCATGTGAACAACGAGAGGTTCTTATTGTTTCAAGAGGTTGTAGCCTGTAACTAGATAGGTTGGAAACCACAAGCTGTATAAGTTTAAGGTAGCTCACTTAGGCTTGAGATCTAGGACTAAATCTGGGTGATTAATAAGAAGTTGTGTTTGAATCCTGGTGGGATTAGATCCCTCAGGCAGAGACTAGGTCTAACTGTGACGGAATTTTGTAAAATATCTGTGTCCTTGCTATTTAATTTTTGCTGCCTTTATATACAGTTTTTATTGGAAGTTTCAAAGATTTGGAGCTTTCCAAGTCTCAAAGCTTTGAAGCCTCTATACTCTGCTGTTATATCTTTCAGCTTCTCGAATCTATTTCAAAGCTTTGAGTTATCAACAACTTGTTTTACTTAAGTTTCAAAAACTTGAGTTTTGGCAAAAGCTAGCATACTCTATTCAACCCCCCCCCCCTTCTAGAGTATTGTTTTACCTGTTTACACCTAAATTACACACTTTCACAAACAAGTTAGAAGTTTGTCTATATATAGAGACATCTTCCTACTGAATAATACACAGTACTATACAGTAGTAGAGAATTAGTTTACTTAGATCTAAGAAACCTAGCCTCTCTCTCACACTCATCCAAAGGTGGAACGTTGTGTGACACATAGCGTTCATACTAGAGATTCGCACTAGGCTGCTGGGAACAAGAGGACGTGAGGACAAGCAACAATAACGATCTTCATCCGCTAGAAATCATTCAGGAAAAGAGGTAAACGCGAGAATCTTCCGCTTTAATTATGCGTTGAGATCTGTATGTGTAAGATACTTTTCCCTTCATTGGTATCAGAGCCCTAGTCTTGTTCTTCGTGCCTCGTAGACCGTACCCAAATTTTTACTATAAAAATCGAGTCTTTAAGTTTTCAGATTTTGTAGGCGAATCTTATATAGCTGCCTACATAATTTCAGGAGGATTTCAGAAATATAAAGTTTTAATTTTTTTGGACAAACATGGTGAAAGTTATTGCTGTTTTAAGATTCAAAACTATATTAATCTGGACCGTGAAGATCTGATTATTATATCGTATTTTTTCAAAATTATTAAAATTGAATTTTGAACACATAACCGGGATCAGGACAAAGATACGATTCCAAATATGTAAATATCATCTGAAATGGAGCACGAAAAGGCAACGCTTGAGGCTCACGCGCCAACGATGACGTCGCCACGTGCAGCCACGAGCCGCACACACCAAAGGGATGGGGCCGCTGCTGACGTGGCACTAGGGCTGGTGTGGCATGCTAACATGGCACTGACATGTGAACCGGATGATGGCGTGGAGCTAACGTGGCAGCCGTGTGACAACTGATGTGGCATGCTAACGTGGCAAGCCCAATCAGCCTAGGTGCTAACATGGTATGCCACATGTCACTGAATGGACAGCCACATGGTGTCCGAGTCAGCATGTGCTAATATGGTAACCTGGACCGAGGTCGACGCGTGACAAAGGTGAACGGGCCCACGCACGGTGGCGCCTGAGGGCGCGTGCGGCCTCCTCTGGCCACCATTTTTTGTCTGTTTTTTCTGGGTCCCCCAAATTAGAATTCCTATTTTTTGGGATATTTTTCATAACTTTTGGAAAAACAAGTTTTTGATAATTTCCAGATTAGTTAATTAGTGTTTAGCACAATTCCCGAGGCAACAATCGGTAAGTACATCTTCATCCGCTATTTATAGTGTACTAGGAGTTGCATATTCGAAAAACAACAACCGATAAGTAGTGTTACGTAAATAGGATTCACAAGATATAGGATTTCTCATAGGAGATGTCAATATTTCAGGGAAAGGTTCGTGGAGATGAAAACCTCTGCGAAATGGAGGAATCGCCGGTAGACACCCGATTCTTAGTCGATTATGAGGAAATATTTCCTCAAGGATCCTTTGGACAGTGAGAGTGACTTGCCAAGAGAGATGCACATTCCTAGGATGAGAGCACTAAATATCCTCCTATGCAAATGAATCACTCAAAGGAGCTACCCCATCGGCTATTTGAGATTGAAGGGAAGACCTTTAGGGTCACCTTGCATGACGATATGATAATATCTTAGGCCTTATCGTTCCCTGATTATGAAGAATGAAAAGTAATGCTCTACAAATAAGGTTAGAGACTATAACGGCCAAGCAAGTCTACGACTAGGTTGACTTTCCGACATGATGCTAGACTATTGGAGACCAGTGAATTTTCAGGGTCAAGCGGAGACGTAAACGAAAGAATAGAAAGGCATAACACTTGCATAGAAACGAAAAATCCTACACTCAGTAACAGAGTGCGGAGGTCGACGAGAAATTCTCCTAAGTCGGGTTGTGAGAATTTCGTAGATCCGACGAGGTATTATCCCAAATCGAGTAGCAAGAGCTGCGTTGGTTCAATGGGGTATCCTCCCCAACGGATTCGGTGGTGAGGATTGCGTTGATTCGCTTAATATAGGCAAGAACTGTGATAATGGACTTAGATCTACATTTTCGATAATCGTGATGGTTGCATTTCTCGATGGAGAAATCACAGAGGTGATCTGTGTAACTCAACCGCATTCGAGACGTAAGGTCAAATGCACAAAAGTATACAAGCTAATTAAGTCTATGTGTGGTCTTAAGTACTCCTTTCATCAATCGTATACTATATGTTTACGATAACGGATGAAAACCATTGCATGCCACTCTCACTAGTAGAGAGTTGATGATCATGTCAACTAACATTGATGACACACTATTGGCCAGTGGTGCTTGAGGACTGTTCGTGTCCACTAAGGGGGTACCTATCCTCTCGTTTGCAATGGAGAATACTGGTCGGGCGAGATATATTCTCGTTCGTTCATATAGACTTCTTGCATTGTCGCTAGAGGCGAACATCAAGAAGATGCTTGAACGATTCCATATTTGGACCCAAAACCATGGAATACTCCTGTAGCTCTAAGCAAGACATTACGAGCCAAAATATGTGCCCTAAAGACACCATATGAGATTGACCAGATGACCAGAGTACTCAATGCATAAATAGTGGGAGTCTCATGTACGTTATGTTGTGTGCTTAGGCCCAACGGGCGGTATGCAATCGGAGGAATGGATTTCAGAGAATCTCGATTTAGGACACTGTTACCCCTGGTAACGATTGGGCACACACACGAGGGTTTTTAACCCGAACACATACACACGAACAGTAAAAGAGATAAAAGGAGAAATTGATTATTTCATTGCTTGAATAAACTGGGGGAGACTACACTACTTAAATAGATAAACTAGGAACCCTAACCTAACCTAGATTTCTACGGGCCAAGACCGGACCAACAAAATAACATAATTAAATAAATAATCATTAATTAACTTACAACTAAATAAATAGATATTATTGATACGACTACCCGTATCAACTCCCCCGCGCCTGAAAACCACCTTGCCCTCAAGGTGGATATCGAAAATCTTCAATCTTCTTGCCCGGATCAAGGTGACGTCGAATGTTCGGAACAAGACAACACAAGGCAAAATAAAACCACTTGCAATGGAGCCCAACACAAGAAATAAACCCATCAAGAAAAATAAACTCAATGTCATAAGGTTGGTCAGCCGAAAACAATCAATAAGGCCAAGTGAATAGTGGAGCCCAATTATCAAAATTGAGCCCAATTTCTTGTTCCACCCTAGCAGTAGAAGGTGGAGGCAATGGCTGCTTGGGTTCGTCGGAAAAGGTGGGTGGCATGCTGTGGGTGATGAAGACAGCCAAATCCATAGAAATGGTTGGTGTGGACGGTGTTTGCAGCGCTGGTATCGCCTGGAGCTTCGGCAACTGTAGAGGCGACACCATCAGATCTTTTCGCAGGGTGTAGGGAGATGGCGACCAGTTGGGTCGGATCTCAAGAGTGAGGACGTCGCCGGTCATTTGTGGGAGTTGGGCTTGCTCGGTCGGCGTTAAGGACGATGGGAGGGGTTCCGATTGGAGACTAGGGAGACCGCGGATGCTTTTGACGGCGGTTGGTGGTGGAAAGACGGCGATGGCAGTTTTCTCAGGTGGTAGTTACGGTAATGGCGATGGCAGGGGCGGATGGAGGTCGCCGGTGGGAGCCTCTAGTTCGACCGGATTCTGGGGCGAAGGACAAGGTCCCGATTGGATTTGCACTGTGCCTCATCTGATGGTGGCGACGGTTGTGCGATCGAGAACACTGGGGAGGCTGTGCTTGGAGGTCGGTTGGAAAGATCTGGTGCTGGGTTTGCTCTTGACCTTGCGGCGGCTGCCGTTCTTCAATTGGCGGTGGTGGTTGTACCCACAGCTGTTGCTGTTGTTCTGGCGCAGGCGGCGCCAATGGTTGAAACACCGGCGATAGTTGCTGCTGTTCTTCATCTAACGACGACAGTTCGGCGGCTCTGATTATGTGCTGGAATCGAGAAAATTTGTCAGTCGAAATCAATCGGAATTGCTTCTGACTTGCTTTGAGGCATTCCAGATCTGACTAGTTGATGTACCCACTTGTTTGAATGTCTTCCAAATCTGCCATGTTGAGACAGTTAATTGTTTCACCTTGCTGGGAGAGCTCGTCGATGTCATCGAAAAGCACTAGTTGAACACCTTTGTGACTGAGATCGACAATAGCGCACGGGAGATCCATGGAGTCCGAGAACGAGTGCTGCGAACGAAAGTCCGACCGACGCTCGTAATGAAAGAACCAATTGTTACCCCTGGTAACGATTGGGCGCACACACACGAGGGCTTTTAACCTCAACACACACACAAACACGAAAATAAAATAATAAACACTAACTCTTTCTTGATTGACGGAATAATGCCGGGGGATTACATTTCTTAAATAGATAAACTAGGAACCCTAACCTAACCTAGAATCCTACGGGCCAAGCCCGAACCAACTCAATAACATAATTAAATAAATTATCATTAATTAAATAACAACTAAATAAATAAATATTATTGATACGGCTACCCGTATCATACAGTAGATTGCAGTCACGAGGATATTCAGATAACTCTAAGGAACGATGGATCACGTGCTATGCTATCGAAGCTAGATGCTTCAACCGATTGGCTATGCATGCTTACTAGGGTGGGGACCTAAAAACACGCGGATCCACCTCAAGATATCATCCATGCTTGATGAAAGACTCATCGCATGGAACAACAATATAAAGTATGTCACGATCCTATTGGACCACTCCATCGACCATGGAAGCGGAATACGATGCATGTTCTTCTACCGGGCAGAAACGTGTTTAGCTAAAACGGTTCCCGACGGCCTAGGAGCTGTCAGGGAACCTGTTACCATGTGTTGTGCTAGCATGACGGCTATAGCATTGCGGTAAACCCAAACACATAGGAAATGGTACCATTTCAATAAGGATGAAATGACTACCTGAAGAGTAATCTTGGGTACATCGAATATGGGCCAAATTGCTGGCTCATCCAATTCCTAAACCAACTATGAGAGTCCTCTTTGTGGATCTTTGTAGAGAAGTGGGACTCGGTAGTTGATGCTTGCAATATGATTGATGAACATAGGAGACATTAATGTTTGGCTTTTAAATTGATATGTTATGATTATTTTGCGTGTTGTTTTGATACGAGCATGATATGTTGCATTTCCTGTACTAGCATAAAGCATGTCGCGCAGACACAAGATGGGTTCCCTCACACAAGAGATTGCCTTTGCGATACCCTACATAGTGAGCAAAGATGAGACAAATTTCCGATCAGAGCTAGACGTCTATCAAACGGATTCACTAGTCGCATTGGATAGATGCCAATATGAGATTGACATGTGTGCCATTCGAACTCGGTTCATACCCCAAACCCTGTATAGTCTCTGTAAGAAGAGCCAGCTGCGAGAGCTGATTTTTGTTCGCATTAAGTGTGACATTTCAGGACCCGTGTTAGTCACCTAGATGGAGACTGAACTAGAATCTTCATAATGGTACTTATGAGATAAGACATGCGTCTGATCGGAGTTCAAACACTATGGCGTGTAATTCCCAAAAGCACGTGCTACATGAGGTGGTGAGAATGAGTAGTCCCCTGAACTTCTCACAGCGGGAGCCTCGTCGATCATCTGAATATGATTGATACCGTAAACACTTATTAATTTTATCTGTGTCGTGAAGTGACAGATTGGTGGTGCTACTTTAGCGTGCCACCTTACGGATATGGATGATTCGGCCTTCCGGACATTACCGGGAAAGCAGCTAAAAGGAATCGAAGTGTCACATGGATAGGAGGAAGATTCTCATTGCATCATTATTTTTTATTTTCATTGGGCACACTTGCAAGATCCATCGGGGTCACGGAAGATATGAATATGATGCGGAAATATGGACGCATTGGAGCACTGTTTATGGGACTAGACATGTACTCATGGTCTGTGAGATGGATCTCCTGAAATGTACGGACTCTTAACAGTCACACGCCACAGACACAAACTACTTTGTAGATGATTTGGTTGGAGATTAAGAGACTAGAGGAGCTACGTACAGCCCCACTGTTCGAGTGGGAGATGTTAGAAAAATTACGTGGAGCGCCCAGTGGGGTGCTTTGTAATGAGACACAAACTCCTGGGGGTATTCTGCAAGTAAGCTAGAAGTTTGTCTATAAATAGAGACAACTCCCATTGAATAAACATCAGTGGAACAAATCAGTGTATTCTCATATCTGGGAACCCCAGTCTCTCTCTCACATTCACGCAAAGGTGGAACGTGGGGTGAACCAAATGTTCGTCCTAGAGATTTGCACTAGATTGCTGGGATTGGGGCTGTAAGAAAAACCGAATAAACCGGCAGAAGAAAACCGAAATCCTTAGTTTGGACTGTTTTCTTAGATGTTCGGTTTATTATTGGTTCAAGTTTTCACAAACCGGTCTAATCGGTTCGGTTTTCGTTTTGTAAAATTATCACACCGCACCAAACCGGACCGAACCGATATGTGTCTAAAGTACTTTTATTAAAATATATATTGCGTAGAGTATCTTAAAACTCTTAAAAAATAGAACACAAGTAGATAGATTCACATCCTATTAATCTTAATCTTTTACATTTCTCTCGCGTTCCATCGTAAACGATAGTCCTGCAAGTTTTTTTTACGTCAATTTAATCTTTTCTCTTTTAAATTTGAAATTCTTTGACAATGAAGTATTATAATATCCATTCAATAATGTTTATGCAAACCGACCAAACCGAGTCAAACCAAAACGAAATTTTTCGGCTTGGTTTGGTTTGGTTCGCTTCGTACTTTCAAATGGTTTGGTTTGATTACAAAATTAATAAACCAATGTATTTGGTTTGGTTTATGGTTTTCGCACAAACCGCGCTAAACCGAACCGCTTACACCCCTAACTGGGATCGCGAAGAACGTATGAGCAAGCAACATCAACGATCTTTATCCGCTACAAATCTTCAGTAAAAGAGGTAAACGCTAGAAACTTTTGCTTTAGTTCTGCGTTTAGATCTATACGTTGATATATCAGATTTTCCCTTTGCCATGATCATAGAAGAAGATTTGGAAGCCCCTTTCGGACACGTAAGTAGTCAACAATGAAGCTTTTGTAACGCACTTTTTTTTTCTGAATTTAATGAAGTATTGGAAGAGTTCCAAGGAGGCCATTACGGCATAATAGACCACTGGAGAGGGATGAACTTGCCTTCACTAATAACTGAAGAGGGATGATCAGACCCAGAAGTAAGATCATTACAGAGAGGAAGCATGTTCAGATTTAGCCAAAAACCTTCTGAGATATTGCCCAACTAACCAGATTATGGGCTCTAAAATTTCTCTTCACCTTAATCAGGTGCATACAAGCTCTAACTATACCCCTCCAATTCCATGCTCCTCTAGGTTTACCTACCAAGGCATTAACCACGATACTGGTAGCTATATGGTTCTGCATGCATCCATGATGTCCCCCTTCGATAAATCACTAAATTCAGTAGCAGAGTTCTTGATATCGCTTTTAGGTGATGTAGTAAGAAGTGATCACATCGATTTAGCTTCTTCAAAATCTCATGGTTATGTTCTTGTGTATTCATCCATGCAAGCTTTTATTTACTGATGATAACTCTGTGTAGAGTTATATTTCGTTTAGGCTTTTACACTGTTTTGCGTGCATTCCGGGTAAAATATATGATATATGCGCTATGATCTTGAGGAATTTGTATCTTAGAGCTTAATGTGCTGAATTGACAAGTGCGGGTGTTTTTAATTTATGAGTTATAATTGTCACACTTTATACCCGTGTGTTACTGTTGTGATTCAATCGTACCGGAGGCCCAGAAGCGTGGACGAGACTGAAAACGAACTTCAGAAACGAATCAAAGCCAATAAAATAGACGAGAGAGAATGGGAACAATTTGCTGCGAGCTTTAGACCCAATGCCCTCAACCTTTACACCACCATTACCACCATTTACCAATAGAACCCATCACCAAGACCACCACTGCCATACTACAAAACCTCCCATGAAAACCTACTGCTCCTAACTCAACCACATACATACACCATTAACAACCGCAACAACCTACTGCATCAAACTACCACTTCCATGACTTCACCCTAATTAACCATTACGCCAATTCACTACCTTAACTAATTCCCCTTCATCCTATCTACCATCAGACCTATAGCCATAGACCAAATAACCACCCTGATCCGTTACCACTGAAACCCACAAACCAACCACCTAAAACAACTCCTATGAACTTCAACCCATATTCACCAGTACACACAGACCACAAATTTCACATTGAACTTACAACCTAACCTCCAACTCCCAAAATCACCAATCACCATGGCCAAAGCAACCTGCAAATAAAACCCAGCAAAATACAACACCCACTGACCACCTACACAGCCACCACAACTTCCATCCCTCCGTTCTCATAATCAACAACGAACCATTCTCCATTACACCTCTACCTATATACATAACCCACCTTGAACTCACCCACTAACCTGCAATTAAGCCTAACACCTACAGACCCATCTCAATCACTTAGCCACGAGAAAACAGAGACAAAGCCACCTGCAAGACCATGAAATCCACCTGAAACCCTTCAACCCGATGAAAAACCAGACCCAGAAGCAACAAGCAGCAAACCCAGTAACTGAAACAGAGAAGCATCGCAGGAGAAAAGAAGAGCAGCGACCCAATTGCAGGGGCATTCGTGCCAAAGCTACGTAGCAAAAATTTGAGGCATCCTTTCGTGCGAACAGGGCCGGCCCTAGACTTTCATGGGCAATAGGCGATACTTGAAAGTGAGGCCCCTTTTACATAAGTATAAATGTGAATTAAAAAAAAATATACTCGGTTGTAGGACGGTATATACCCCGCATTTTACTAATAGTTCGGATTTTTAACCGGTAAAAAAAAAATTAGGAGACATAAAATTTTACTCACTACTCCTGAAAAAATACTGCGGGGCCCCTTGAAATTCGGGGCCCTAGGCGAACACCTAATCTGGCTAGTGGATGGGCCCGCCCTGCGTGCGAATAGAAACTAAATCGTGCGAAACGACTGGTCTGGCGTCGATTTTGCGGCTGTGGAGCTGGGGCAAAGGCGCAAATAAATGAAAGCAACGGGGCTTTAAGTCAGACCTAGGAATTAGGAGAGTCTCCCACATCTATGGCTGATTGTCATTCCCTTAATAAGCTTGTTAATTAGGCCAAATAATTTACTAGGGGATTGATTCTTACAAATAGAAAATGATTCTTACAAAGTCACTAACATTATTTATACATCTAATCACCAATGAAATTGCACAAATGATGTTAGTCGCTTTGTAAGAATCATTTTCTGCTTTAGATGTATAAATGATGTTAGTCGTTTTGTAAGAATCATTTTCTGCTTTGTAAGAATCATTACCCATTTACTAATGCATTTCCTTTTCTAGTTTAAAAAGGCTGGACACTATCTCGTGTATTTTGGGCACCTTGAACTTCACGAATAAAAGCTGATAATTTCTCCTCCTCAAAGTGCTAGTTATGTGAATTTTGGAGTGTGTGTGTTTTGGTTTCATTTTCAGGTCCGGCATCAACAGAACAGCAGCAGTCTGGTGTTCTAGGCGGTGATGGCGCATCGTGTGAGGTCGGTGGAGACTTATGATTATCTAGGGTCGGAGGAGGCTGGTGATCTTCTGATGGCTGATCATTTTCTGGGGTCGGTGGAGGCAGATGAGGAGTCTGATGATGATCTTCTGGGGGGTGCTGATGATGATGGTCTGCTCGGAGATGGTAACAATAAGCTCCACCCTGATGATGTGGTGAGTGAATTTCTCTGTCATGTCTTTTATCTTGGTCGAGCTGTTAATGGTCGGGATTTGGACAGAGCTACATCGGAAATCTCAGCTATCCAGGTAATATCGCTAACCAGCTGCTATTACTATTAGTCTTTAATACTTTTGAGATATCATCATCATCATCATCACACTTGTGACGTTGAGGTTACTCTAGTATGGCTATTGTAGTAGTACCATGGTCATTTTAGTATGTGAAGGAAGACTTTGAATGTAACTTTTTTTCCCCTTGATCTCCACTAGAATATTTATGGCTGCGTGTTCCATTAGATTATTACCTGCCTTCACTGCTGTGTATGCCATTTTGTTTTTTCTTGATTTCCATTTTGTTGATTGCTCATCTTACCTTGATCTCTGCAAGTGAGCTTCTATATAAACTACTACTACTACTACTACTACTACTACTACTACTACTACTGTATGCATTCTTTTTTCCCAAGAAACATGTGCATTGTAGCAGCAATTTAAAATTCTTTTTGCAGATGAGGTCACTGTAGTTTTCATTTATAATTAAACGCATGCATTTTTCTATACGCTTCTATATTTTATTGCGATGATCACGTAGACAGCGATTACCACCTCAAGCCATTCAAAAATGCATCTCCCTCTACCTACTACTGTACATTTGCACTGTATGTGCCGTGCTTCCTAAATTCTTTTTATATGTGTCGTGGCATTAAATCATGAACGAGCAAAGCTATCCGAAGAGTGTTTAAAGGATGCATCGACATCTTAACCAATGCTTGTGTTAAAATTAATTAAATTGAGATTTTTGTTTGATACTATTCTTTTGATGAACCTAGCACAACAAAAGAAATTAGGCGAACAACCTGGTTACTGTACACTTTTGTTGTTGTTGTGTGACATCACATTACATTAGGTCTCAACCCTGATGTTGCTTCTAGTATATATGATTACATTTCTGATATTCATCTCATGATTTTCAGGGGAGCTATGACAGGGCTCACTGGTTCTGAGTGTGTTGAAACGGGACCGACGCACATTCACACGTAAAATCAATGATCTAAGGACATTTTATGAGAATGAGTTGGCTCTGCACTTTCCAGATCCTATCCAATTTACTCTCATGCGTCTCAACCTTGTCCAGGACCTCCTGCGTCACGAGGAGGGAAATGCTGATTTCGATGCTGAAATAAAGTTCCTTGTAGATGCCCACTATACCCGTTTTCTGGACTCACCCGTATTTCATCAAGTGTTTACAGCGAGCGACGTCGTCAACTTTCTGCGCCCAGAGATCAGGTAAAGCATGCTGTTGAGCACTTGTTTTCTTTTTGTGTGTGAGTTTAATTAACAGATAATCAAATTTCCTTGAGCGTGAAGAATACGAGGAGCAATCCCCAACCTTTTTCAGATATTCTAGTGTTGATTTGATTTGACAAACAACTATTTTACCCAGTAGCTCTGTAAAGGATCAGTGAAACAAGGACTAGCTGAAGTGCGACATTATATCTTTCCTTTAGTTGATGTCATGCCTAAGAAAATAAACCTCCATCCGTTTTTTTTAAATGCCGTTGGTTTTTGTTGGATGTTATGATATGATGATTCTGATGTCTTGTGATTAACATTGGTTTTCTTTGTTGTAACATGACTCATGGCCACAATAATCACCCTTACCTCCAAGCTACTTCTTACCGGTAGTTAAGACATTTGTAAACTGTTCGTATAGGAGTTGCCCAAATATATGTAGGAATCTGGAGGACCTCCATTATTGTTGCAGGTCTTGTCAAGTTTGAAGAGCCGTCTTAGCAACCAACAATATGAGAATAAGATGAAGTTTGATTATTCGTTTTGGATGCCCTTGGAAGCATGGAACTTACTAGAATTTATGGATGGAAGTAAGGATTTGATACTTGATTGGAATTTAATTAGCGTCATAGCGAGAGTTGATGAAGTGGGTACCAAAACCACAAAAAGTTACCACAAATGTATGTTTTGCGCGGTTGTAACTTGATAGTAGGTACGATAGTTTTTCTTTTTTTCCTTGTTTGCGACGTGCATTTTGAGACGTTTGAGGATATTTTGATTACTAATAATTGATCATCATCTTATGAAGTGACAAATTTATCTGGTTACAGGCTTACATCATGGAGGAGGCACGTGGTTCTCAGTCATCCATGGAGGCATGGGGCATACCCGACATTATTGCCCGCTTTGAGGAGAACCTGTCTGCGTACATACAAGAGGTTAGTTAGCCTTTGTAGACAAAGCGGTAATTCTGTTTTAGTTTGTAATCAGAGGTACAACTGTGAAGTTATATGCTGTCTGCTTTGTTCCCCATAAGTTATTCACCGTCTTGTTCCCCACCTTTGGGAGGCATATTAAGAAGCTGGAAGATTGCTAAACACATTTGGCTTTTTATTTGTTTAACATGTCATTGTTGTTGTTGTTTATGGTTGCAGAAGGGTCTTGAGTGGGAGATGACGGAGCAGGGGTTTCTAGTTTCCAAAAGGGTTTTGTGCGAGTTGAAGAATGGAAGATTCCCGTTTTCCGGAAGTTCAGAAGAAGATAGGTCACGTATAGATGTCTGCAGCAGGCATGTAATCTTTGAGGCCCTCTCCTACCTGAGGTATTTGGATGCCAGAGAAAGATCGGCAGCTGAAGGGAATATAGACAAAGATGTTTGAAAACTTGTCGTACAATTAAACAAAGTTAAACTTGTTTGGTCGTGTACGTATTTTCTCGTTATTTATGCTGTTTGCTTTGGTGCTGCATGTCACATTGAATGCTTGAAGCATAGACTTTGTGCTGCTGTTTATTCAATAATTACCCCAGTTTTTCTTGTTATTCTCTTTTTATGTCTCGTCGTGTAGTGAACGAGGAATTACTGACCACCAAGGCTTGGATAGTGAAATCCGGTCTGGCATTGAAATGTGATTCTTATTCGGATGCCATCCCTTTTCCATATCTGTGCAGCTTTTATTTATTTATTTTTTAAGCTAGAAGCCTAGAACTCATCTTTTAGACAGCCTAGAGGACACTTTGCTATCTTACGTGTTCCATGGGTGTATAGAGCCCTGACCGATGGCAGAATTATAGCGTTGGTGATTTCCTCTCCAAGATCGAAGGTATTTGCATCTGTGCGTATTTTTATTCCAAAATATGCACTGCACATTTTCTCTTAGCGATTTCCTCTGAAGTTTCCGTGTTAAATTTCCCTATCTCTTCTACTTCTGGACATTAAGGACACATATACCAAACGCTAATGTTTGCCCATCACTATCTGTTTGTGGCATCAATAGTTTTCTGTTGTATTTTGTTGAAGTTTGTAAATCATTTCATGCTGATAGCTGTAAACTATAACCAAACTGGTGTATGAGAATGAGATGTACAACTGAATGAGTTTATGTCAATTGAAAATGAAATAGGCATTCAAATATCACTGCCTCTGAGGGACTTGGAGCAAATTTGCTAATTTATGTTTGGTTCCAATCTTATTTTGACATCTAATTTATGTGAACTTGCTTTCTTTAGCTCATTTCAGCCTATATAATTCAAAGTAAAATTAGTGTGTGGTCAGAATGTCAGCCTATTCTGTGACAATGAATCACCTAGCTCCTGAAATTAGAGTTTTCACCAAGTGAAATCGTAAATTGATCTTAAATTTATTGTTTGAGCGGTTATTTTGGTTTGCTTATTATGGTTTGATCGCCTATCTATGTACCCTAAGTTGTTTTTACTGCTCATTATGAAGGCTACTCTTGGTTGTAAGTAATATAAAGCACCAGTATGTAATCCACAAAACTTGGATATAGGATTTTTTTTTTATGGATGATGTGATGATGGCTAAAAAAAGAAATAAGGAACGGGGGTACTTCAATTAAAACGTGAAATTCATCTTCAATGTCTTGTGTTGGGTGAAGATGGTTTGTGGTTTTTCTGGGCGAAGAGATTATCTTGGTGTACCATATGCAAAGGATGGTTTGTGTTCTGATCCAGAGTAAGGGTCAAACCAGTTTCTTGGTAATGCACTTGATCTTGCTATAGTCACAGTGTTGGGTTTCTTTGTTTACATGATCAATGCAGGTTCAAATATTTTTTTCAGTCTTTGATGCCTGTTTAGCCGCAAATGTTACTTAAAAACTACCCCAACTTCCTTTAGTTGTTTTTCCTGTTTCAATTGAGTATTTTTGTGTATTCACCTCATTCATTTTTTACTTTGTCGTACGTGGACTGAAAATTCTTCATTACCATCTAAAGTCAGAATATAGATTTAGTGCTTTGGTTCAGTGAATGAACTAATCATCTATACATTGTACTTGCATGGGTCAAATTTTGATCATCAATTTGTAGCATGGGTTGATTTCTAGGCATTGCTTTGTGTTTTCTTTGAACATCTGAGTGCCAGCCTTTGCAGTTCTTGCTACAGTATGAACGAATATTTAATCCTTGCATAGGTTCTTTATATGTTACTGCCCTTTGAAAAGCCCTGTTTTAATACAAGACAAGATTCTCCATCCTAAGTTGGAGTAGTGAGTATGGTCTGATGATCATTAGGTTGTTGTACAGTTCATTTTTTTTTGGGTAAAAGACAATAACCACCCCTATCTTTAGGATAAAATCCACTTTGGTCCCCTGACGTTTGAATAATTCCACATTGCACCCCTGAAACTGACAGAGCCTAACGGCTTGTAAAAGAAGACAATATTGCCCCTGAACTTCAACAGAATTACCCCACTATTTATACACTCTCTTCCCCTTCTATACCCCTTCCCGTTCTTCTTCTTCGCTATCTCATCTCAGTCTCTAGCCCTAGCCACCATGGAAAACACCTTGTACAAAAATTTCAATGTTTCTCCCTTGTGTCGTTCCCTAGCAAGCAGCAGGCATAACCACGAACTTCATCGTCTTCTTCTTCTTCCTCCTTCTAGGTTCTGTAGTCACGGCTTATTCTCCCTATCTGGGTTCGGCGACGGTCGATTCTTACCCAATTCGAGCTGTGCCTTCTTCGATCTGGGTGGGTTTTCAATTTTTGCCCAATTCGAGAGGTTGGTTCCTGTGGTGGTGGTGGATTCATCGATTGCCTATATGTTGTTCTCTCTTCATCTCCAGATTTCTCTCTTGTTTGGTTCGAAGAGGTTTGGGGTTTCTCTTCCGGTTTCGTATTCTATTTTGGCCCTCTCTATTTATTTATGCACAGAAATGACAGTCGAGGGTTCGGTTCCGATCGATAGATCGTTATCTGTTGAACAAACCTCCACTCCCTCCGTCGATCGTGTTTCTGTGTATAAATTGATAAACTGGGTCATGTTCTTTTACTTCGTCGTTATTCTCGCTGCAAACCCCAATTTAGTGAACACAAATTGATCTGGGTTTGCTCTTGATCTGTTCATCTAAGTCTTGGGGGTTCTCCTCCCTCACTGTTGCTAACGGGCCGTTGGAGATACTCAAGGCTGTTATGTGGGTAAGTTTTCTACTTCTTACTGCACTTTTATTTGCCAATTTGTGTTGTTCACTATACGAATTCATGAAAACCACGACTTGGTACAAATCAGAAAGCAAATCTTTTGATCTGATTGAATCTTTTAAACACATGAATATTATCTTTTAAACATACCACTAGATTTTCTTCAATTGTCAGGGTTACTTCAATTGTTGTTTTTCAAGCTACTCTTATTGTTTTAGCAGCTGGGTTCTCAAATGGGTTTGTCAGTAGGGGTCATGTTAATGAATTTAGCTAAATGGAGTTCCAAGAAAAAAAAAGGCCAGAGAGTGATGATTTCAGTGCTTCAGTTGAGAAAGTGAGAAAATTGGTGGATTTGTTTGATGGGTTTGATTTCAGTTTGTTATGTGAAGAGAGATAGAGAGAAGCCATATCAGTGTGGAAGATCTGGAAAGCTATGTTTCATGGAATCAATAGAAGTACACCTACTTCAAATGGAAGGGTTATAGTTGAGGGTTGTATCAAGAACATATCAGTTGAAAGGCAAGAAGAGAAAAGATCAGTAATCACAAGTCTTGTAGGAAAAACAAACAAGGTCATGCAATGGGATTCAATTTTGGTTTCACTTTGATATGTTCTTGGTGTTCTAGATGTTATTAGTGTTGTAACAATGTTTTAAAGGGCAACAACCTTAAAAGAGTAAGGGCAAAATAGTCAAAAAATAATAAAAAGTGACTTCACGGACGGAACGTGACAGAAGGGTGCAAAGTGTCCTCGGAATATTCCGTTACAAGGGAGCAAAGTGGAATTATTCAAACGTCAGGGGTGCAAAGTGTATTTTCATCAAAAGATAGGGGTGGTTATTGTCTTTTACCCTTTTTTTTTTGGTAAACGTTGTACAGTTCATTTGTTTCTTTGTATTTCTCAAAGAACGCCCAAAGATATATTACTAGGGAAGTGTTGTTGAACTGTGAGTCCATTGATGCCCAGATATATATTAGTACTACGAAAGTAATGTTACAAAATACCTGAGTCGCCTGAGTGCTGCAGTGTTTCTATATTTGAATCCCTTTACTGCTTATCGGTTTCTTTTGGTATTGAACATGAATGAGAGCTCAGAACAATGTATGTTGTACATCTAATAATAATGTACTACTTTTATTTGTGTTTTCAGGGAATGTATGAGGAATACTCAGGTATGTTTTGATATATCGAAAGGTCCAGGAAGAGGATAAATCTTAGGTTATGACCATACTAGCATTTCGTCGGAGGAATTTCGGTCTTGCGTTTTTCATTTCGTCAGAGGAAATTCGGTCTTGCATTTTTTTTCAATTATTGTCCTTACTGACTTATACAGGGTGTGCTTTTGTCTAATTGTGATTTTCCTTTGTGGATCCTCATTCATCTTCTTCTCAACTGCCTTGATGAGATCAAAATTGAGGATTAAATGTTTCGCTTTCACGGAAAATCTCGAAACCCATAATGTGTTTGATGAGATTCATGCGATTCCATCACACTTTTTGGCCAGAGAGACCCAACAGCCAGCAGAAAAAAATCCTCTGGCGATCTTTTGCGGTCTTAAACACACTCTTGCAATGGACATATTAGATATTTTTAGAAAGTCAGCGCTTCCAGTACACATCAAATAGTTGGTATCTGTTGTGTATTTTTCCCCATTAATATTATGTTTTTTCATGGGATTTGGGAATAACTACAGTTTTCTTGCATTATGTGCCTACAGGTACAGACGAACAATTGATAGTTCTCTTGGGCCTCTTTTGGGTAGAGGATAAGGATGAAGGATATGATATGATATCCCCTCCTTTATCTTATCCCTTATTTGGGTTGCAGATAAGCAGGGGAAATCATATCCTCACCTTATTCTTCCCCCATTTTTTTCCTTGATTCTTACACCACCTAGGGGGTGGTATACCCAGATAAGAGGGTGAGGGGACAAGAGGGGGCTCAATTCGTGACCAAAATACCCTCAATAATTATTTTTAATACCCAATATGTCCCTCATATATCATGTGAACCCCCAACTCGCCTCCTTGAAGTTCACTCTGCTTGCAATTTATTTTGCAAAGACCAAAATGAGAAACCTGCTTATTAACAACAACCTTGAAGTTCAATTTAGACAATGTAAAAGAATAAGATAAGCTCTACATATACCAAACTATAACGTTTACCCATCACTATCTGTTTGTGGAATCAATAGTTTTCTGTTGTATTTTGTTGAAGTTTGTAAATCAGTTCATGCTGATAGCTGTAAACTATAACCAACCTGGTGTATGAGAATGAGATGTATAACTGAATGAGTTTATGTCAATTAAAAATGAAATAGGCATTCAAATTTCACTGCCTCTGAGGGACTTGGAGAAAATTTGCTAATTTATGTTTGGTTCCAATCATATTTCGACATCTAATTTATGTGAAATTGCTTTCTTTAGCTCATTTCAGCCTATATAATTCAAAGTAAAATTAGTGTGTGGTCAGAATGTCAGCCTAGTCTGTGACAAGCAATCACCTAGCTCCTGAAATTAGAGTTTTAACCAAGTGAAATCGTAAACTTTTGATCGTAAACTGATCTTAAATTTATTATGTACCCTAAGTTGTTTTTACTGCTCATTATGAAGGTTACTCTTGGTTGCAGGGGAAGGAACATAATTGGATATAGTACAACTTTTTTTTTTTATGGATGATGTGATGATGGCTAAAAGAAATAAGGAACGGGGGGTAGTTCAATTAAAAACGCGAAATTAATCTTCATTGTCTTATGTTGGGTAAAGATGGTTTGTGGTTTTCACTGGGCGAAGAGTCTTGGTGAACCATATGCAAAGGATAGTTTGTGTTCTGATCCAGAGTAAGGGTCAGACCAGTTTCTTGGCAATGCACTTGATCTTGCTATAGTCACTGTGTTGGGTTTCTTTGTTTACATGATCAATGCAGGTTCAAACTTCTTTTTAGTCTTTGATGCCTGTTTAGCCGCAAATGTTATGTAAAAACTACCCCAACTTCCTTTAGTTGCCGCCCCTGTCTAACAAGAGTTTTCGTTTTTTGTGTATTTTTTATTTGTCGTACCTGGACTGAAAATTCTTCCCAGTTACCATCTTAAGTCAGAATAAGATTTAGCTGTGCAAGCATTGACAACATGGGCGTTTAGCGTCGATGAGAAATTGGCAGCTACTACATCTGTTCTTCTAGGTTCTTCAAAAAATTATTTAGGTATTTTTTGGGCCTAGCGATTTAGTAAGCAAAACAAAGCAAGAATTGGGTAATTTTTTTGGTATTGTAGAGCAAAGTTTACTCTACAACACCATGAAAAAGATTACCGGATTCGTGCATCGTTTTGCCTAATACTGAACTGGTGAATCACATTGATTATTGAGCTGATAATCAAAGAAGCATGAAGTAGCCTTTTGAGCTACTTGAACTGGATGCCATTTGATATTATGATATACCTAGTCATTTCTCGACTTCAAAATGTTCTAGCACGTAGAAAGAAAAATGCCTAGATAGTCATTGGCTGATGGTGAAGTATCTGCTAAAACATCATTGAGCTCACTTCTACCTGGGCATTATTCAGTAGGGAGAAAGTTTCCATATCTGAATTGTAAAATTGCAGTTTCTGAATAAGTTCAGCTCACTCTCCATATCTTCTTCACACACATTGCAGACAACATCAAGCATAGAACCTCTCCTTGATAAAGCTGTATTTACAGGAGCAGTCCCAGACAACAATTTCCAGAAAAAGAATCTGATCTTAGGCTGGCACATTCAAGAGCTTCTTCCACTGAAGTACTTTGCTAACATTGATTGAGAACTGCTGCTTGTTGGAACCTGTACAAGAATCTGGAGAATTGTTGGAACCCGGAAATGAAAATAAACTGAAAAACAAAACTTACAAAGTCTGGAGAATTGTAGCAGTAAAGCAGAGACGATCTCGTGCATAGACACGATGGCCTTAAGGCTTTATTCGCTCCCAAAAGGTACTGTTGATCCGGAGCGAAGGTCTCCCTGGATAATCGCCTCACCGTGCAAGCAGAAGTATCGTCTGGATTGCACCCGTCGAACCTGTTAATTGGTGTGTAATCTCTCTGGTTGAAGAAGAAAGATGATTGGTTTCGGAATAATGAAACGGATGAAGGTGTCTGCCTTTTGAAGAAGACAGACACTCGTTAGGAACGGTTGGGGAACAAGAAACAGTTGCAACTGTTCAGAAAAGAGCAGAACAAAAAACAGTTCTGAAAACACCACACCACACCCATGCCCGAGACCGAGCCGGCCGGCGGCAGCGCACGCGAGTGGTGGTTCGGACCATAGCTAGGTCCTCCCTCCTACACAAAATGTGTACCACTCAAAGGGCGTGCCTTATAGTGCAAACTTGAACTACATAAGGTGAACAAGTTTGTTCTTCCCTCCAATGTGGGATGATTTAATTTCCCACTTGAAGTAGCATCCTTCACCTTCTTTAGGTAGCCATCTTCACCCATGAATTTTTCATTCACCCGAACTCGATTTGGGTCGAAATAAAGTAGTAGGATGATCTCCTTGACACAAAGTTTCCAAAACTACTTTCACCTCGACGAATAGACAACCTGATTCTTCACAAATCGGGTCCAAAGTCGACCCGAAATCGACATTTTGCAACACTGCTTTCAGCCAATTTGTAGGCTGATCTGACACTAAATTATCCATTGCTGGTGAAACTCCAAATCCTCTTATCCACACAATAAATATGCCCTACTGGAATTGACTTGATTAATTTAGCTTCATTCACCTAAAACAGTTCATCTATCGGACTGTTCTTCCAGTTTTATTTCATGATCAATCAAGTCACTCACCCTTACGACATCACCGTTTTGGGGTCTTACAGAAATAACCTTGAAATTACCAGGTCTTGGTAACCAAGGATCCTCCCACAATATAATTGACAGTCCATTTCCCACTCTCAATCTACAACCCTTCTTTGATACTTCTCTAGCTGCACAAAGACTTGTCCATGTCCAAAAACAATCAGGGGAAACTTTGGTTTGCCAGAAAGAGTGATTTGAGAAGAATTTACCTTTGAAAATGATTTAAAAAGTGAAATTTCTTCATTAACTAACCTCTCTCCTTTGAGAGAAAAATATGGTTAAAACTATAAATAGTTATGGAACCGAGGCCACCCACTTTTTTGTCTTTGCAGAGGTTACTACAGCTTTTCCAGTGAATGCCTTTCTGCCCTCCTTTCTTATTACCACTCTGATTCTTCTATTTCCCATCAATTTGACTTTTACCACTATTCACTGTGTCACTTTAACCCGATGATTTGGATAGCAAAACGATGCAATTTTTGATAATCTTTTCATGGTGTCGGAGTGTAAAAGTTGCTCTATAACATGGTGAAAAAATTATCAAAACTTTGTATCAATTTGCGATCCACAACTCCAGGTCAAAATAACCAGATACAAATTAAAAAGTCAGGATGATGGGAAAGAGAAGAATCAGAATGGTTCCCCCAAGAGCTGACCAAATAATTTTGAAATCTCATATAAGTCTGCTTGGGGAAAAGAAATGATGAGATGACATAAGTAGGTGTGGCTTCCAGAACATACTTTATCAAAATCTCTTTGTCTGCTAGACTGAGATAATGTGACTTTCGATTTGAAAGCTTGTCCTTCAACATGTCATTTTTTTGAACAATACTTAACTATTATTACCAAAATTTACAAGGTGAAAGTGCTAACCGAAGGTCCCAAACTATACGAGCATCTCCAATGGTTACGTAAAAAAGTTAGTTTAGTTATAATATACATAACTAGAAGAAATAAGGAGCTCCAATGGGCTAGGTAAATGACTAAATACTTTACATATTATGTATTTCGCTCTCTATAAGTAGCTAGCTAGAAAGTAGGTAGTTAATTTTTTTATGTCTATCTCTCTCCTACTTTAATTTAATAAATATATTTTTTTATAATTCAATACACACAAAGTTATTTAAAATACATAACATCATTGGAGCAAAGACTAAGAAGTCATGTTAGTTAGAATTCACACTAATTAAAATTTAGCTAAATAGTGATTTTATTGTCGGAGATGCTCGGCAAGGAAAAACATGTAAACTACATGAGGAAAACTACAGTAATACAAAGAAGAAACTAATGACAAAACACCAAACAAACAGGACTTAAATGAGGACTTAAATGTTTCAGAAGCCCAAATCATGTTGATGTTGGTGATGGAAAGACCAACCGACTGATGGGTTGGAGGCCTTAGCGATACAGAAAACTCCATGGATAGATCGGATTGAGCAGCGATGGAGTGGATCTGCTGGCGAGAACCATGGGAAGGCCGAAGAAACAACCAAACAGACAAGACTTAAGATCTTGTTGAAGCCCACAACCTGTTTTTGGAGGTGGTGCAACACCGACTTGGTTCAGTGACTTGATGAAAAAACAGAGCCATCAACTCAGTGGAGAGATAGTCTTGAGATGTGGAGGAGTTGGGTGGCGATGGAAACGGCAGCGCCGGAGAAAACAGTCGGTAGAAGACTCCATTAATGGATCGGCAGTAGGGCGCTGGAGGAAACAGCCGGTAGAAGACTCCACTAATAACTTGACGGTGGGCAGAAACCAGAGGAACCATACGGAAAAAACGTCGGAGAAGTCGAAGAACAAAGAGGGAGAAACCACCTATGGTGACCTGCAAAACACATATCTGATAATCCAAAAAGAAGAGAGACAGCAAGGGCTTCAATCGGGAACCACTCGCCGCCACCAGAAGAACATCTCCGAAGAGACCACACAGACGGTGGAGGAGCGACGCCGACCGACTGACTCTCTCTCTCTAGAAATCTAGAGAGAGGTCAGAGCACTGCATATTTTTCTCTTCAAGCTGTTGATGGTAGTCACCATGTCCTTAATAAATCTCGGAACTTGAGTTTTTGACATACGATTGTACCACTCCGTTCCTTGTATATCTCCCCCTTGGAGAAAGCTCTTGGATTAAGGAGAGGCATCAATTCAAAGGTAATTTATTTTTTTACCCCTTAAGTGGGTTTTAAAAAAGAACCCAAAAAGTAAACATAAACTCAGAGTATCTTTTTTTAGGGTAAGTTGGATTTTTCACAACCTAAAACTTGCCATATAAGGAAAGGGGGAGAAAGAAAGGGAACCTACCAAAATAGAAAGGGGAGAAAGAGAAGGAACGGAGTGGTAGGAGGCAAGACCTAGATATTTGCTCTCTTTTAATTCCTTTGTGATTCCCTTTAAATTTGTACATAGCTCTTCAACACACCACTTGTATTCGGGCTGAGTTGTATTTAAAATTTCTCTCTATTTACTGCATGGCCCGATACTCCCTCATATAAATTCAATATTTTTATAAAATGATGCGGAAGCACAAGAGGAGAGATGAGACGAAGAATATGATGAAGAACAACACAACGAACTAACTATTAGCAGATATCTTTAAAGCCCATTATATCAGCCCATTATAAAATCCCATTATGCCTTAGTCTTATATTAAGCCCACTGAATGTAAGCCCATCTCTTATAAGGGCATTCTGGTCACTTCTCTCTTTATATGAAACCCTAATGCTATCCTTCCAATCCTACCGTTGATTTGCTACCGTTAGATTAAGTTCTCATATATATAGTCCCTTTGTTATAGAATTAGGTTAAGGAGGCAGAGTGTGTTTTCTCACATCTTTCTTGTATATACTCGGATGTTCATCTTCGATTCAATACACAGTTCATCTTTCATTTTTCTGCAACTCTTCACAAATCCTTTCACTACCGGGGTTCACTAGTTTTGAGGGTAGCTACATCCACGACCAAAATGAACAAATTTTATTGATGAAACGCCAATACAATCAACCACACAATGTAAGTCTCGACCCTAGGTATTTGTGTAGGCCTAGGATACTGACTTGTGCTTTAAGAAACGAAGAAACATTCCAAAACTGAATAAAGAAACAACGAAACCGCCCAACCCAGAGTGTTCGCACGAACACTGTTCGTACGAACATTTTTGGTGTTTGCACGAACAGAAACCCAGGAATTCAGCTTCGTTCTTCTTCCTTACTATGCCAATTTCTTCGTCGCTTCGTCCAACGCTTAGATAGGGGCTTGAATCACCAAAACACATAACAAGTATTGTATTAGTGGCTATGCATCCTGTCATGGTAGCTTTGCAGAAGAGGATGGATTTGTCTTCAAATAGGAGGTCAGTAATTGAAAGGCAGTATCTTGACACATTTTCACCTGCAAACCATTTGCATTTCTCAAAATAGTGCAACAAGGATGATGAGCCCTCTGCACATATCACAAATAAAAGTTGTGACAGGGCACCACCCTGCCTAATTCCCCTTGAGGGATAGATAAAATCACTGTTATTACCATTTACCACCAATATGAGCGACACATATCTAACACAATTCATGATCCATTTTATCCATTTGGACAAAAACCCATCTTGAACATAATTCTTTAGAAAAGCTCACCTCACACTGTAAAAAGCTTTAAGCATGTCTAACTTTAGAGCCATGACTCCTTCCCTACCTCTTATTTTATTTTTAATATAGTGCGTGATCTCATGAGAAACCGTGGTTTTACCATTAATTAATCTTCCATTGAGGAACGCAGATTGATTATGAGATATCAGATGACCCAAAGTCACTCCAAGCCTATTAACAAGTGTTTTAAATAATATTTTATAAGATTCTTCACTTCTGGCAGCAAAACAATATGAGTCAGATTCATGCACTTAAGAATTTTACATGATCTGTAAAAGCGCTTGACCTCTTTGAATATATCCTCTCCTACAATGTGCCAAAAGTGTTGAAAGAATTTTGCAGTAAAACCATCATATTCAGGGGCCTTATCTAGATTGAGCTCAACACAAGCTTTCTTTATTTTTCCTATGTGGCGGGCTGAGTGAGGAAAGCATTTGTATCAGCGCTTACCCTTTTGTCCAATTTAGACAAGGTTGCTTCCATATCTCCATTCTCCTCTTCCATAAACAAAGAAGAGTAAAAAGTGTGAAACTCCTGCATACGCTCTTCCTCCTCATACACCGTGAACAATCACTTCTTATGATCCTCACAATGAGATTATTTCTTCTTCATTGCTTTACTGCAGATTGAAAAAACTTGGCATTTTTGTCACCAACTTTAAGCCAATTAAATCATGATTTCTCCCTCCATAAAACTTCTTCTTCTCTCCATAGATTTTTTAGCTACATTTCCATCCAATGTAGCTCATTCATATTAGCATCATGTCCTTCTTCTCTAATTTTTGTTGATGCGGTTATTTTTGCTGATAGGCTTCCATCATTTGCCTTACTCCACATTTTGAGTTCTTTCATGCAAATCTTTAACTTTGATTTCACTAAAAACATTGGATTTCCAACATACTTCCCATTCCATACTTCGTGAATAATATTTTACACTTCATGGTACTTGGTTCATCTGCCGTTATATCTAAAACAAACATTTTCCTTGGCCTGATAGTGGGACAAGTATCAAGAATCAACACAATGGTCAGAATCAGAGGCATGAACATGAGAAACTTGTGATTCCCCCAACAATTGAGCCAGTCTACTGAAGTCATACACCTATCGATTCTCTCTTCAATGCGTTCGCCTTCCTCCCTTCTATTCCACCAAGTAAAAGGGTACCCAAAGAACCCCAATTTAACAGCCTATTGACTTTAAAGAATGCGGCAAGCCCTTGTCAGGAACGACAACCTCCTCTCGTTTCACTTGGGTTGACAATGTCACTAAAACCCCAAAAACAACAAGCTTTGGAGGGAAGCCATTCAAATAAAAGCTTAAATGAGCCAGTTGAACGTGTCTAATTCTATGTTTAAAACTTGCGTAAACAAAGACAATGTGCTAGCTTTCTCCATTAGAAGACACAACTTGCATATGAAATAAAAAGAAGTTCTATTTTATTAATCTTAAATCAAGAGTAGGGGACCATAAAACCCCCAATCCACTAACCTTTCCGATTGGATCACCCAAAAACTATAAAATTCACATGTATGTGTAAAGGAGGACTTCCGCTTTGTTTCAATTCGAAACCATACCTTAGAGAATGAAGGCTTACAACCTTCTTGAACTGTTGAATTGCACGGATCTACCAGCTCCCTGAAAATTCTATGCTATAAGCTCCCTTGGCCCATTTGGGGCCATTCCAGCTTGGCCGCCACTACCCTTTCAGCATTTTCAACTTCAATCTCACCTAAAATTCTTTTTTTCTTGACTTCATCTCATATTCTATAGAAACAGTCATCATTTTCCATTAGATCATTTTCCCTTCGCTTCAAAATCTTCTTTTCTTGTTGTTCTTTCGTGTGATGCTGACTCACTTGACTTCTTGCCAATTTCTTCAATTTATTAACCGATTTTTCTTGTTGATTTGGATCACCATCACCTTCTTATAAGGTTTCAACAACATTCCCCTTAACCTGCTCTCTTGATTCATAATTGTTTCCATCTGCTTCATCTCCAAGAAAAATTCGAGAAGTACCCTTCGATAAAAGAATATTGGGCTCGCCAAAAAATAGAGACATTACTATACAATAAATAATTCCTTTTTGGGTTTGATGAGGTCCAATAAGCTCAGTAGTTGGGCTTGAAACAACTACGATTTTATTTCCTTGATGGACTGGAGAAGGCCTAATATATTTAACAGTTTGGTCTGAAACGACTAACCCTTCATCTGTCTCTTTAAGGCTTAAATACTCATTAAATTTCCCGCACCCTGCCAAAGTTTCCTTTTTAAACTCTTTTTCCAAAATAGCTTTGCTTCTATCAGAAGAGAGTACAGAGGCAGCTTCCGCCGAAATTATTAGGGATTCCAAACGAGTGGTGTTTGTCTTCAACATAGGCAACTTTTCAACTTCTCCAATTGCCGACACCGATGCTTCAAAGGGTTTTTGCATGAAAACTGCCATGCTCGACTACAAAGACATTGCCACTGAGCTTGAGACATCTTGGACCTTAAATTCTCCTTTATTTCCTTCTTCACTTGAGGCGCCATGACCTGAGACCCAAAGCTCTGAGGGAGGTTTTGCACGTAGACAATCCCCGAATGGCAATCCACCGTCCCAGAACCATTAGGACTTCAATGCACCGGACCATGATCTTTATTCCACACTTAACACATATGCTTGGCAGCTTATTGTATCTAAACTCCACCTTGGTTAAACTCTAGCCACAGAGCTTAAAACTCGCTTCTTTTTTAATCGGCCTTGTTACATCTAACTCCACTTTTAATCTTGATATTCTACCACAATCTTTCGCCCTCTCTGGAGTTATGAATTCAATCAACTTACCGAATTGTTTCCAATCTTCTTGTATACTTTCTCGCTGAAGAAAATACTTGGAAGCTTCCACACCTGCACCCAGAAAAGGAGAAAGATTGAAGGACAACGTAACGACGTCATCCGTTGGGTTCCACTTCTGCAACACCACCGAATTATTCTTGAAAAGCCAGGACTTGCCCTTGACAGTTCTCTCCAAATCATCCTCTTTATCAAAGAAGAACTAGAAATAGTTCCCTTTAATGTGTTCCACCTTCAAACCACAAGAGGGTTTGCCGAAATCCCCATCACTGCTCTTCTCAGACCAGTAAAATTTTGCCGCTTCGGGGATAGAATTTTCCCTCTTAGCGGCATGAGTGCTCTTCAATCCAATATTCGGTCTCATCATCACTTAGCTCAATTTACAGTTCCTCCTCCGGCTGCAACTCGACTTGCTTTAAACCCTCTATCAGCCCAAGTTCATCCACATCACTCTTGATTTGAGACTGTAAGCCTTTGCCAAGAGCAAGGAGAAAAATATGTACGACAACAATACAATTTCTCTCTCTAGACATTAGAAAGAACTGTTGCTAAACATTTAGTTTCGTATGTCAAAAATTCCTTAACGAAAATGCCTTACAATAACTTAAACGACAAACGACTTAAGCCATTGCCATAAGAATTCTTACAGGCAGCTGCGACTCAAGTTAACAATATTTTCTCTTCCTCATATATCAGAGCTAAATACTCATAAATCCTTAAATTTCTTTTTTTCTTCATTTTCTTTAGCATATTCTTTATTTTTATTTTTGGGAGTAGTCTTTTCTATATTTAGCATATTTATAAATTAGAGTAGGCAATAACAAAATCATAATTTGTCAAAAATCAAGCAAATCGCCAAATCGTCGTCTTCGACAGTGATAGCGACATAGCGGCACAGAGACACACATCTCAGGTGCGATCTGATACAACGGTCAGACTTGTCTCAGTTCTCCGTCTCCGGCACCGTCCGTTGCTGATACAAGATTCGCCTTCTCCATCAACAAAAAACAGAGCTCAACTAACCGTATGACCGCCATCTTCTTCAGGTACTTCCCGTTCCGGCCTTCTCCGTTCGATTCAATTGTTCTCCGATACTCTCCCGCTTCATTCAAAAAATAAAATATATCAATCTCTTGCAGTTAATTCGCTCACTCCTGTAATTTTTTCTTCTCGTTTAGTTCGATAACTAGGGTTTGCAAATCACTGAACATGTCAATTCACTTCTTGATGAGACTTGTGTGTGATGGATGATGAATGCTATCACCTGATCTTGAGAATTTATTGATTGAGAATTGCATGCTTTTGATTCACACCTTTGTTTTCTTTTTGTTTGTTCCGGGAAATTGGCACTTTCATCCAATACAGATGCTGGTCCATGAAATCTTCATGGAGATTTCAATCTCTAAATTGTTGAAAAACAATAATAATAAACAGTTGTCGGCACTCGGAATATATTATTTTTGACTTGTTTCGCCACTTCCACTTGTAAATTGATTGAGTTTGTTCTATTTTGTTCTTTTGAAAGTTCACAGTATCTGAATGAGTAGTAAAGCCTCAAGGAAATTCTTAATAATGGTTTATGAAGTGTTATACTAGTCGGAAGATCTGGAATCTATGCAAATCATGCAGCTTTTGATTTGGGCCCTGCTTCGAGCATCTTCATTTTAATTTTTCCGCTTGAACATACCCTTTCCTTCTCATTCTGTTATTTTTTTTCTGACTGGCTCGATTGTTGATTTTTTGTTGTTCGGCGTCGTTCTGGTATTTCTTGAAAGAATGCATTTATCAAGTACTACATTAACTACTCCAGAGAGTAATATCACGCACAGAAAATATTTAGTTACTCTATTGCTAACTGGAACGTTTGAAAGATAATTAATTGAATGAGTAGAACTTCGAAAGAGTGGATGTCACCGGTCACTGAGGTAAGACCATGTTAGAGTAAAAAGGGTTTGATGGGTTCTCACTTCTCAGAGTTACTCTTTTCACTATTTCCTTCTCCAATCTTCTCTAGTAGAATTTCTTCAACTCCATCCAATCCCTCCAAAGACTTAGTCGTTAGTTTCCCCAACTTTATCAACCTGAAGTTAATAATTGTAAATGGCTATCTAATCTGAATTGACGACGTAGTATCTCGTCACATGCACATTTCCCTGGAAAAGAAAATCTCTTGGGATATTCACCAATGCTATCAAAATGGGGAGCGATCTTTTTATGAAAGTGAGGTGCGGACCCTAAGATGATTTTGTTTCCAAATACTACGTCCGTCTAATCTTTCTTGCATCAAACCAAATACCTTGTCCTCGACAGCAATAAGGCTTTGCCCAATTTAGCCAGGGTCGGCTACATGGATCAATCTTCTTCAGCTGCAGCAATAAGGCTTTGCCCAATTTGTCCCTTAGGTTTGATTTTACTAAGTCGTCTCCAATTGTCTCCACTCTCTACCCATGTTCGTTTTGGCCTCCCTTTCCCTCGTCGATCACCGTTGACCTGAACCGTATTACTTGTCCTTATTGGAGCATCCAACGGCCTATGATACACATCTCCAAACCACCTCAAACAATCCACAAAGGTATATCTCCAGTTCTCCACAGGCGGCATCACTGGAAAAAAGGCCCTTATCAGTTAGTGAACTGGAAGGTAAAGTCTCTGATCTATGATTGATAGCTATCAGAAAATTATTTTAACTTGTAACTGTCGTTACACAAGATCTAATTCTTGGTTAATAGGCTCACGCACCTTACACCTTGTCGAAACAAAGAACAACACATCTCAATTATTCTAAATTATCAGTGGAGGTGTCCCAAAAGTCTCATGACACTCAGATGAGTCGATAAATCATTTTAACATTCTGTTGTCACAATAGTTGGACTTTCAATTCGGAAAAGAATATGAGGAATAAAAAATACATCATAGCCAAATTATATTAAGTAAGCTGATCTTAGGAAGTTTATATGTAGCTGATGTAGCTGAATATCATGTAGTTGAAAAGAAAATCTACAATGACATGCCTAGCATTCCATCATTTTTCAGAACCACAGAATCACCACATAGTTTAGAGAATAATCAATGGTGCCCCTACCTTTATTGCAAATTCCAGTTCTACTCAAAGTGATGAAATGTTTACTCTAAAGGTCCCTTACACAGATGTTTGGTAAGATCTCTAACCATTAAAACAAAAGGACCCCAAGTATATGGACAATGAATAAATAGTTCCTTAATTTATGATTTTTTCCCGAGGGTCACGTCTCTCCCTTACCCTTTGGACCACATCCCAATTTTTATGATGGAATCAAATTGAGAGCTTTTGAGAATGAATTGGATGTTTATAATTGTCATAGAAATGCAATACGTGTACGATTGAGATATTCAGACTTAGAGAATGTGGTTTTGTTGAATAATTTTGTGTAGTTAGCGACTTCCTGGATCCGCCACTGATCAATTCCATTTGTTATTGATAGAAGAATACTAACGGTTACGGTCGGGTGCAACGGAATCGGCTTGTATCGGGAGAACGTAACAGGAAATGGGAATCGAATTCGTGAATCATAAAAAATCGTTAAAAGATGTACTGAAATATGATTCTTTTAAAACATTGTTTTGGTATATCAAACATATTTATAGTGTTTTTACTGCTTGTTTTGACTACACTTAACTAATGTTTCGGCCATGTACACTTTATTTTCAACACTTGATATTGCCTAATTAGACAAACATATCCTTGATAATCGCTTCTAAAGTTCAATGAACCGAACATATCCTAATTAATTCTTTCTTTACAGGTTACTACGTATAATTGATGATGCATAACTATATGAAGAGAGTTGCTCGGTGGTCGTATCACTCGATTATCAACGATAACGGAGCGTAACGTCCGATTGTCACCAATAACGGTGCATATCGGCCAATACGTCTGTGATTCCCATTCACATGAAATGTATCGGGTGAATCGGACTCGGCCACTGCAGCTTCAGTTAATGATCGGCCGTAATGTAACGGTAACGGCCGTTTTTTAAAACCATGGTGCCTAGTTGTCAAAATGAGATATGGAACACTTATAAAATTTCCATTATCTTGCATCGTGCATCACATGGATACACCCTATCCTTTAAATAGAGTAAAATAATCTATGCGTTCGTAAGTAATTGCATGAACAAGTTGTTGTAATCTTAAAATTGTACAAATTATGTCATTAATAATCAATTTAATGTGTTGAACACGTCTTTTATAAACTATATAATGAAATATGGAAAGAGATTTATGATGTCCAATTGAACCCAAAATGTAATTTAAAGAAAAATGTAACTTTCAATAGAGAGTAGCACGAGTAATAGCCAAAAGTATAACCTTAAGGATGTGCGTCCATGGTGGTAAGGCTAATGAACAGTAGTGTTCAATTAGACATTTGCTTGAACAGTAATGATTGTGCCCAGGTAAAGCTAACACGTCTTTTATAAAGTATATAATGAAATATGGAAAGAGATTTATGATGTCCAATTGAACCCAAAATGTAATTTAAAGAAAAATGTAACATTTTTTTTTTTTTTGAGAAATGAAAAATGTAACTTTCAATAGAGAGTAGCACGAGTAATAGCCAAAAGTATAACCTTAAGGATGTGCGTAATAGTTGTAGGACTCTTTTGTAATTGACTAGAGGACTAAGTTGTGTAATTAGGTGTTGTAATTACTTATTTAAGGGTGTAAATAATCAAGGAAAAGACACGGAAGATTTATCCTACTCTCATGGTATCAGAGCACTAACCTAGTACTCTGTATTTTTACCCTCCCGTCGCCGGCCTCACGCCACCGCAGGCTGCCGTCTTCCTCCCTCTCGGACGACCGCCGCCACTGCTCCTCCGGCCACGTTCTGCAACGTCGCCTCCTTCTCCGGTCACCTCCTTCTCTGGTCGCCTCCTTCGCCGATCCTCTGCACCGATCCGATCACAGATCCGATCCCCTGCACCCACTGCTCACTGCCTCCCACCGTCGGCCGATTGCATCTCGATCGCCCACCGTCGGACGAGTGACCCTACTCAATCTCTCTGCGAGCTCCGGCGGAACTTGCTGTCACGCACCCTCACAGGCTTCGGCTCCGAAACCCACTTAAATCCACGCGGTCGGCTCAGATCCACGCGGTTGGCTCAGTACCACGCGTTCGGCTCGCTTTACCGGCTTCCGCGTTTTCTCTCGGCTCAGCTTCTGCGTTCTCCTTCCGGCTCGGCTCCCCTACTCGGCTCCTGTTGCTCTTCGGCTCGGCTTCTGTGTGTCTTTGGCTCGACTTCAGCATCAGCAGTTAGCCTGCACCATGTCTTCCACCACCGACACAGCCTCCTCCAGCAACCCCAAGGAGCCGCTTCACCCCGTCTTTCTTGTTACAAACATTGAGAAACGTGTACGCTTCATTCTGGACAATGAGAAAGTCCACTGGGCTACATTCTTCCGCATCCAAACGCATTCCTTTGGCGTTTCGGATCATCTTGACAAAGACCCGCCCCCTGCTGACAGGAGCTCTATTGACTCGGTAATCCTGTCGTGGATTTACCAAACGATCAGTGATGACTTAGCGCTTGCTATCCTCACCTCTGGTCAGACTGCTCGACAAGCATGGTTGAAGTTGGAGAACCTGTTTCATGACAATGAGGGATCCCGACTAGCAGAACTGGAATTGGAGTTCGTCAATCTGCGCATGGACCAGTGTTCCTCTCTTGACGACTACTGCACCAGATTGAAGAACTTAGCGGATCGTATTGGGAATGTCGGTTCTCCAGTCTCGAACCAGCGGTTGGTTATACAGCTCACCAACGGTCTCACTCCTGCCTACACCGGGGTTGCCATGATCATTCAGCAGACTCGTCCCACTCCGGAGTATCTCTCAGCTGTTTCCATGATCCGGCTACACGAACGTCTTCTTGCTCGACAGGAGCCGGTCCATCCTAGCCCGCATCAGGTGTTAGTTTCGACTCCTTCGAACCGACAGCCGCATCCCACTTCTCCTCAGCCCGGCGGCCACTCCAGTGGCGGGAATGGGAACCATGGCGGCGGACAGCGTCGGAATGGGAATGGCAGGAACGGACGTCGCAAATCCGGGACAGGAGGTGGTCAACCAGCTCCTCCGACACCCCATGCTGCACCCTCGGGCTCCCAAGGCTCCTGGGTTTGGTGCCCCTGCCCCACGGGATCTGTGCCTCCCTGCCCTTATCCGACTACGGGCTGGAGTACTCCACGGCTTTGTCATGCTGGCCTTCTCGGTCCACCACCGGCCGCACGTCATCAGGCCCTCACAGCTGCTTCTGGCCATCCGACTGCTACTGATTTGGGTTCTCAGCTCTCAGGCATGACACTCAGCATTCCGGATCAGACTTGGTATCTTGATTCCGGCGCATCTGCTCACCTCACTCCGCAGTCAGGTATCCTCTCCTCCCTCTCTTCATCTTGTCATTTTCCTAACATACTTGTGGGAAACGGCTCTAGCATTCCAGTGAAAGGATCTGGCAATCACACCCTTACCACCAACACCCGCTCCCTTCACCTTAGAAATGTCTTACTCACCCCAAATGTTATCAAAAACTTAGTCTATGTTCGTCAATTTACCACTGACAATCAGGTTTCTGTTGAGTTTGACCCTTTTGGTTTTTCTGTGAAGGACCTACGTTCGGGAGCTCTTTTACAGAGGAGCAACAGTTCAGGTGATCTCTATCCTTTCCAGCCTGGCCCACCACAGTCGTCCGCTGTCTCGTTAGTTGCTCTTCCTGCTTCAGTTTGCCACAACCGCCTCGGTCATCCCGGGCTTCCAGTTTTAGATTTGCTTCGTAGTAGTCATTTCATAGCTTGTAGTAGGAATAAATCAGATTTGTCATGCTTGTCAGATTAGTAAACATGTGCGTTTGCTTTTCTTAACTTCTACTTCTTCCACTGTTAGTCCTTTTGACATTGTTCACAGTGATTTATGGACATCTCCAGTTTTAAGCAAATCGCACTACAAATACTACCTACTACTCTTAGATGATTACACACATTTTCTCTGGGTTTTCCCACTAAAACAGAAAAGCGAAGGAATATTGAAATTCAAACAATTCACTACCTTTGTCCAAACCCAATTTCAGCGACCCATCAAGAGTTTTCAATGTGACCTTGGTGGCGAATTTGATAATGGCTCCTTTCACTCCCACGCCATTAATCATGGACTAGTCTTTCGGTTTGTGTCCTCAGACGTCATCTCAAAATGGCAAAGCTGAACGCATGATTCGTAGAATCAATGACATTACGCGTGCTCTCCTAGCTCAGGCTTCTCTACCAGCCTCTTTCTGGGTTGAGTCTCTTCTCACTGCTGTCTACCTCCATAATATTCTTCCCACCAAAGTTCTTGGCAACATTATCCCTACTGTTGCCCTCTATCATCGCTCACCCTCCTATGAGCATCTTCACACGTTCGGATGCTTGTGTTACCCGAACCTCTCTGCCACCTCACCTCACAAGCTTGCACCCCGCTCTGTTCGATGTGTTTTTTTGGGCTACCCTCTTAACCATCGTGGATACAGGTGTCTCGACTTGAGCACTGGTCGTGTTCACACTTCCCGTCACGTCACTTTTGATGAGACGGTGTTTCCTGGGTCAGTGTCTCCCTCTGTTCACAGGACGTCTGATCCCGACGACAGTCTTCCGTCTCCCCTCTTCACTCATCATGCACTCCACCCTGTGGCTACCGCACCCTCACCCACACCTCCTAGGGTACCCACATCCCCACCCACACCTCCTCCGCTCCTCGGGCACCTACACAGATTACCCCGTCCCGGACCCTAGTGGAACATTTTCCTCAGCACTACGTCCGTCGCTCTGTGTCCACTCGCCCTCCTACTGTACCATCTGTGCCTGTGTTGCCTGACCCTCCTGCGTCACCCACATCAACCAGTGGCTACTTGTCCTCTTCCTACCTCTCCTCAGATGACTACCCGATCCATGCACGGGATTGTCAAACCAGTCACCCGTCTCACTTTAGCGGCCCAGCCACCAGATCCCATCTCGCCCCTTCCCAAATCCCCCATCCTAGCCTTGTCCGATCCTCACTGGAAAGCAGCCATGGATGATGAGTTTGGAGCTATGGTTACGAACCACACTTGGGATCTGGTTCTTCGCCAGGGGCTAATGTTCTGCGATCTATGCGGCTCTTTCGTCACAAGTTTCGCGCTGATGGCAGTCTGCAGCGCTATAAGGCGCGATTGATAGCTAATGGGAAATCCCAGATGGTTGGGATCGATTGTGAGGAGACTTTCAGCTCGGTTGTCAAACCGACCACCATCCGTACAGTTCTCAGCATTGCCGTCACGCGCTCTTGGCCTATCCGTCAGCTGGATGTCAAGAACGCTTTTCTTCATGGTGATCTCTCTGAGACGGTATACATGCATCAACCCCCTGGCTACCGCGACACACGCCATCCTGACTTTGTTTGCCGGTTACGCAAATCCTTATATGGTCTGAAGCAGGCTCCCCGTGCTTGGTTTCAGCGATTTGCCACCGTCCTCACGCAGACTATCGGTTTCTCTGGTTGTTCATGTGATGAGTCTCTCTTCGTCTACAGTCATGGCTCGGACATCGTCTACCTCCTGCTATATGTGGATGATATCGTCATCACTGGGTCGTCTCCGGTTGTCTTGGATCAGATTGTCTCCCAGCTCTCTGGAGACTTTGCTATGACTGACCTGGGCCATCTGCATCATTTTCTGGGCATTACTGTCACTCGTGATTCGTCTGGCCTGTTCCTGTCTCAGCATCAGTATGCGACCGACATTCTTCGTCGTGCCTCTATGTCGACCTGTAAGTCTACTGCCACCCCTGTTGAGGTAGGGAGTAAACTCACAGCTACTGGCCCACCGGTTGCTGATCCTACCCTATACCGCAGCCTAGCTGGTCCTTGCAGTACCTCACGTTCACTTGACCAGACATCCAGTTTGCCGTTCAGCAGGTCTGTCTCTTCATGCATGATCCCCGTGAGCCGCACTTTCATGCCCTGAAGCGTATCTTGCGCTACATCAGTGCGACTCTAGAGTATGGTCTTCGGCTCTCCGCCTCCGCTACCGATTCCCTTACCGCCTACACTGACGCAGATTGGGCTGGTTGTTTTCGGCTCTCTGTCATCTATGGAGACAATCTTCTGAGTTGGTCGTCCAAGCGACAGGTCACAATATCTCGTTCTAGTGCTGAGGCTGAGTATCGCGGTGTTGCTAACACCGTCTCCGAACTCTGCTGGGTTCGGAATTTGCTTCTTCAGCTTCGTGTCACCCCGCCTCGGGCCACCGTCGTGTTTGCGACAATGTGAGTGCTGTCTATCTCTCTGGTAATCCTGTTCAGCATCAGCGCACTAAGCATGTTGAGATTGATCTACACTTCGTTCGTGAGAAGGTTCGTTTGGGTCAGCTCCGCGTGTTACACATTCCAGCAGATTATCAGTACGCCGACATCTTCACCAAGGGTCTTCCTCGGCCCTTGTTCCAGCGCTTCCGTTCCAGTCTCAGTGTTGGCACGCCCACAGTTTCGACTGCGGGGGAGTAATAGTTGTAGGACTCTTTTGTAATTGACTAGAGGACTAAGTTGTGTAATTAGGTGTTGTAATTACTTATTTAAGGGTGTAAATAATCAAGGAAAAGACACGGAAGATTTATCCTACTCTCAGTGCGTCCATGGTGGTAAAGGCTAGTGAACAGTAGTGTTCAGTTAGACATTTGCTTGAACAGTAATGATTGTGCCCAGGTAAAGCTAACTAAATGTTGTGCTTCTTGGCCTTGTTTGGGTACGTAGATTATTGATATATCAATAATCTGATTTTGAAATGAGTGGTTGTGGTGAAGAGAGAAAAGGAATATGCCTCATTATAATCACACATTTCAAGATCAGATTATATATCAATTAGCTAAGTATCCAAACACCCCCCTTGTATCTAGCTATACATGGAGTGTGTTTATCTACAATCTGTTAGTGTAATAACGCATACATCGTGTAGTGACTGGCGTGTGACTCATATAATATATGATTCCTTGTGTACCTGAGGGTATATGGGATTGATGGTCTTCTAAGGTGCAGCTGTAGGGATACGTATCCGTTGGTCAGCATACCGTGATATGAATATGTATTGTCTTCCGTCAGAGTGGTCATTTTAGATACAGTTGACAGATGTGTCGATGGGTATGTGTATCATATCATATCATGCATCATAGGATGCTGACAACCATGCAGTAGTGTTCAGTTCCTAAGTACTCCTTCAGTCCTTGTTCGATAAATCGATGGAATAAACTGATATACTTTCTAGGCACTATAAATTAGTTTTTTTGCTTATTTTCCTTATTCAAGGTCTCTAATTGCTCATTGAGCCCCTGTGAAAGAAAATTCCTGAAGACTATTGGTTTTGTGTGTTTTTTATTTTTCTAAGAGTCTCTGAAGAAGGGTTGATTAGGATTGTGGACAGATACTCGTTGATTTTTAAAAAATGATTCCCACACATTAGGATTCAAACGGAACTGGATGTCATTTTTTTTTTTTTTTTTTGTGTGTGTGTGTTTTATTTTTTTTTTTTTTTTTTTTTTTTTGTATATAAAAATAGTTACAATAAAACGATAAAACATCTACATCTGGATCTATAAAAATATATGTTTCAAGGACCTGTAGACCTCATGCTTGGTTTTCCTCAGATATACAGTTTTGCTTATGGAGAGGAATATATATGAAGTTGTCTAATTTTTGTCCCTCAAGTCTCATTCATGCTTCGGTTGCAGCGGAATTGAGGCTTACTCTCTGTCAACCATTGCGGCAATAGGAAGCACCTTCCTTTGGGGCTAGTAAATACCAACGTGTTAGCCATCAAACATACACACATGTATATATATTGATTTGCAATTCACCCTCTTTATAAATATTAAAATTTTCACCAATGTCAGTATTAAGCTCCGCAGTCTTAGTGATAGGTGGCCATTCTGCTGTTTTTGTTTGTTTGGTTTTTGTTTGTTTGGTTTGGTTACATTTTGTTTTTGTTTCTTTAGCTCTAGTGTTGTGATCTTAGAATATGGGAGGAACCCTCACCGTGTTTTTGAGTTCGCATATGTGTCTATTCGTGAATTGAAATATAAAATGTGACATTTTCCATATCTGACACATTTTAATCTTCTCCTGTTTGTTTGTGACTTGGATCATCCGATATGGTTACTGGATGGTCCATTCTCCATACTGTCTATGATATCCTAATTAAGCAATAAGCTTTCGGGCATTTAGAGACATTGAGTTGATATCGTGGAAGTTGTTACTCTAATTGATTGGGCTTTTGAATTGATGGTCTTCTGAACCTTTTGATGAGTTTAGATTTTCTCTTCTGGGTGAGGTCAATTTGATTTTTCATTGGACCAAAAAAAAGCTATATTTTTTTCAATACTCTAGTGACTAATAGTCTAATACTATCTTTTTACGCCTTATACGACAATGCCTACCTGTCCAGACACTTTATTTCAAGATGGTGACAAACGAAATTAATCGTGTATAACCATTAATCAAAACCATATAACTCAACCATATCCATCACAAGTTCATGCTATAAGTGCAAAAAATCTATGGATTTTCTAGTTCAAGACTCCAAGTCAAGAGAAAAAAGAAAACCAGCTAAAAGGAAAGCGAAATGTCAAAGAATTCACGGAGCAAGAAAATTTCTGATCAAAGAGTTCTCTTAGCAGCCACACATGTTATTGGGCTTGTTAAAAATGTTCTGTCTTCATATCAACCATATTCTTAGACCTAAAAGATAATATAATCTAGATTGTTGTCATTAGTAACGAGAAGGTGTTGGCATTGTTGAAAGAAGTTGATCCAGAGGACTGCGATTTCAATTCTTCTAGCTTGGGCGAGGGGTTTGGTATGTCTATGATGTTGAATGGCCTTCTAGGGTGTAGACAAGGTTATGGAATGTGACCGGTGGTGGGCAGTGTTAAGGCAAGAAGAGGTACAAAAGGCTCTTGCTTCTGACAGCATGGTTTAGTCTTAAGATGGCTGAGTCTTATGATGCTATACCTGAACTAGATGTTGGTAAGTGTAGTCCGCTAGATTCTTTGCCTCCTCGAATGCTGATGAAATGTTAGAGCTCCGGAAATTATTGGGCTTATATTATATAATGGTAAGGAGCAATCTTTTTCAGGCTTTTTCAGTCTATTCAAGATGAGAGAAGCTCGGGAAAGATGTCCACGGGTATGGCCAAAGCTTGTCATTCAAAGTTGGACACAGAACTAAAGAGATTGGAATGTTAACGTAAACTACAAAGCAAAGAGTAGTTAGTTGGAGTAGGTAGGTGGTTTCTTTACTTGGTTGTTCTTTTTTATTGTTCTACCTTGTTGCGAGGTTTTTCTTTTAAATAAATTTTATTACCTATTAAATATGTATGTGTGTGTGTGTGTGTGTGTATATATATATATATATATATATATATCAAATCTAGATTGTTGTCAAAACAAGCCCGCTGCTTATGGCCTCAGCTGCTCCCTTTCCTTCATCAGTCTTCCCTTTTTCTCGCAAACAATATTTAGAAAAAATATCTATATGTTGGCAATATGTTTACTGTAGTACTTCTTAACTGAATCACCTGAAGTGCCGTTTTCTGGGAAATTAGAGAAAATTTCTAAGCATATATCTAAAGCAGGAATCTTATGCAAGTTCACTTGGTCCTTCGTTGATCTGTAGTAAGCTTTCATGTGTGCGCGAGAATCTCTTGACAAGTAAACCTTGTTAGCTTAAAAGTCAATTTTCTCATTTTGGCTCTGACACCCTTCCCTACCTGAAACCGTCTCATTGGTTGGTCGCATTGATCAAGCTGCTTATCTCAAACTTCCTATCCCCTTCCTGCACTGTTCGTTCGATTCTCTTAAGATAATGATTTTTGAATGTTTTGAGGCCAAGTAATATTCTTCACAGTACTCCTGGTATCAAAATGTCAAGTGTGATATGATATGACATAAGCTTTTTAATCTGGGGTAATGTGTTCAGTATTCGTTGACTACTGGTTCGAACAATAGGCTTTCAACGGGTATGATTTCTCTCTGAACTTTGGAAAACATAGAATGTGGTGTTGTCAGTCTCTCGACTTAAACTAGTATCTGGTTTTAGTGTCATGCTCTCTCTTGAAGAACACTTCTCAGAGTATGCAATGAGGGAAGGAGATTGTGCTACTTCTGCATCTGGCTGGCTTTATTGCAGAAGTGGCACAATTTCCTTCTGTTTATCCACCAGAATGCATACTGTTAGGATAATCTCTCTTTGCCCAGCTCAGGGAACCAATATGTGGATGTTTTTCTCTTAGCTGTAGGCTCTTTGCCTCGGAACTCTTGCTAAGTTTTGTGCTGTAATCCAGAAAGTATAAATGTCATGGTGCACCATTTGTCATGTAAGTTCCATCTCACCTATCCTCATCTGCTGTTGGCTAGAGGTCTCGAGATCCAAACTTGATGCCAATTTCAAGTGTGAAGAGTAGACACAAACTGACTTGAACTGTTTTCTCTTCCCTTGAGCTAAGTATTTCATAGTGAGATTTACCATCTTTCCAGTATGATTTAAGGTTTATGTCTTTCTCTAAACCTCAGTAATACCATTCAGATAATGCCCTAAATTGATCACCTAGTCTCTTGCCCCAACCTGTCATGGTGGTTTGCTGACTGAATACCTTCCTGTCCTTCCATCCAATTCTGACTCTTACCCTCAACTGTTTTTCATGATAAGTCAGTTGTACGACCTCCTGTATTGCTTCCTGCAATACTCATTTATTCTCTTGAACCCAGATCTATCCTGAATCAGTGCTTATGGGCGATAAAATGTAAGGCGCTCCGCAACCTGTCACCTCATATAATGGTTACTTCAATGAACATCATCTGGGTTGTTCTACCTTAAATGGTAGTCATTGAACTTGTAGGGTAGGTCGTGCTATGATTTTCCTCCTGCCCATTCCCCTCAGTTTTAGCTAAAGATTATATACGTGTTTTTTTAATATAAAAGCATTTAAGTAAATAGTTAAAAAAATGTCTACTTTGTATTTACTATTTCTTCCCTTGCTCGGTGTGGTGATACTGGAGACCCAAGAGGTATTTGGGTACAGAATACATACAGTACATTGTTTTACCATACATACCTGCTTGTTTCATATATACGCTAATAACGAACACTTACACCAAGGCTGGTGAAGAGAAGATAGATTCATACTGTCAAATTGCACAATTAAATATTGCTGATCCATCCACACATTGTTGCAGTCCTTATAATATGCAGATACTGGATACAACTAGTTATTTAGCTCATCTTTCAAGCTGTTTTGCAGGGTGTACCTGATCTGCAACCTGCATTTGTGTCTTTGTTGCAGCACGTCTCAGGGGTTGAATCTACCATGGAAATTTACTCTACCAAACCCTAACAAGGTTCATACTTGGCAACCAGAAAGAGAGGCAATGCACGGGATTTCATCGTACTTGGCACAAAGCACAACTCTGAACAAGAAAGTAATGGGAGTTGCTTGAAAATTACTACTTGAGTTGCTGGAAATTCTGATGCAATAATCAAGCTATGCAACACAGCATTGAGGACAATAGCAATCTATATAATATAGGAAAAGCAAAATACAATTCAAACTGGTACCCACCAAAATACAAAGATCAATGTTTCTTTCCTCTTCATCATCATCCTCCCATTAGCACAGAACAGATAATAGATCCTTCCCTAGCTACTACTGTCACTATTGTGATTGTTCATGTTGTTGTTATTGTTATTGCTATTGCTGTGATGACTATTGTTCCCAACCCTGCTGTTATGCTTCAGCTGAGAAATCTCCAGTTGTGTCTTCATAAAGAACTGCATTCTCTGGAGCTCAAGCTCTTTAGTAAACTTCATCCTCTGCTTCTCCATCTCCACCAGCTGCTGCAACTTCGAACTCTCCGCTTGCTCGTACGCCTCCCCAAACTTCACGATCGCCCGAGTCAGCTCCCTCACTGAATTCCCCCACTCGATGCTGCTGTTGCTGTTCTTCTTCTCTTCCCCTCCTTTGCTACTCCCCATCCCCATACCCATACCCATATTCTGATTCATCATTGGACGAATCGGGTTCGCCATTTGATGATGGTGGTGGTGCTGATATTTAGCCCTCTTCGGCATATAGCTCTCCGGCGGGAAGCTATCGGTGGAGTCGGGCGAAGGCGGCTCCGGCTCGGACCTCGACGACTCGGTATCCGAATTCACCGGCACGCGTCTCTTGAGCTGGGGTTTCGCCTTCTGCCTCGGCTGATTAACGGATCGGACTCCGCCGCCGACGGGGATCCCCATCGGGACGATCCTGTTCCCCACCGGAGTCGAATTCGATGGTCCGGCGGCGGAGGAGGAGATCTTGTTTGTGTTTGTGGTGGTGGTGGTGGGTCCAATGAGCTCTTCAAGGCGGTGGTAGAAGCTCCACTTGCTGGGGCCCATACCCACCGCGATCTTCGATTTCTCCGACTTGTACTTCTTCTTGACTGTATCGATCCGGTTCTTGCACTGAATGTCGGTTTTGGGAGGCTTGGTATAATCTTCTCTGCTACTGACGATGTCGGCGACTTCTTTCCAGTGTTTCTGTTTCAGATTTCCTCTGCTCAGCTCCATGTAGCGCTCGCCCCAGGCGTCGATGAGCACCGCCGTCGCTCCTTCGCTCCAGCAGTCCTCTCTTCCGCCGCCGTTGCCGGAGGGCCTCGCCGGAATCATCTGCTGGTGGTTCTGAATCGGTAACGCGAGGGCGATGTTGCTGGTCTGGTGAGGCGGAGGAGCGGCGGCGACGGTGACGGTGATTCTGCCGTTGGGGTTGGGCGGGGAGGGAGATCCGGAGTGGGAGTGGGTTTCGTCGTCGTCTTCCATGGCCGGCGACGGATCTGTTTCGCCGGCGGCGTGAAAAGTTTTGAGAGAGAGAGGAGAGAGTAGGGTTAGGGTTTTTTTTTTTTTTTTGTCCGGCGGAGATTGTTGACGGTCGATTTTGACGATTAGGTGGGGTTTTAAAGTCGTGGTGTTTGGGGTTGACGGAAAAAGTGAGAAGTTTTGACGGCGTCGGTCGAGGTGGGTAGCACCGAAGGGTGGGGACACGTGGACGGAGGATGTGTTAGGACGGGATTGGTCAGTTCTGGAGAGTTGATCACCGGGGTTTCTGAAGGTTGATTTTGCCGGCTTGGTTCGGTGGTTTAGCTGTAATTTGGCTGTTAAACGGAGGCTACTTCTATCATTCCATCCTCCATAAAAACAGCCACAAATTGTACAATCTCTCCTTAATTTATCACCTCTTATTGCCTTTTTTTTTATATAAAATACTTATAAGTTTGTTTTGAAATAATAAAATACTTTAAACAAGAGAAACAACAATTTCATTTCTAAAAAAGAAACAATTTCATGTCATAAAGAGAGAGAAACAACAGGTTGGAAGATAAAATATTACTCCCTCCATCCATGTTATTAGTCAAGTTTGACTTTTGAGATAAATGTGTGACTCAGATAGTTTGTTTTGTTAATAAATCATCAAATTTAAGTAAAAAGTGTACCACTCCGTCCCACCTCTAACCCACCATTTGATTTTTTCACCCGTAATTGGGTCATTTTAACCCGGTGATTTGGATGGCAAAACGATATAATTTTTCGATAATTTTTTTATGGTCTTGTACAATACGCGCTACTCTACAACACTACGAAAAAATTATCTAAAAATGACAAAGTTTTCCTATCCAAATTATCAGGTCAAAGTGACTCAATGAATAGTGGTAAAAGTCTAAATGGTGCAAAAGAGGTGGGACGGGGTGGTACCAGACATCATTCTTGAATTTGAATACATTGTTTTTTTTTTTTTTTTTTAAAAGTATTATATAATTGATTATGAAGAACAATACAAATATTAATACACGAATGATCGCCCCGCTGCTATGTGTATTAAGATTTGGTGACCAAACTTTAGAAAGCGACAACTAAATTAAAACAAAGACTTATAATTGCTGAATTCAGAGACATGTATCACCATGAGGAGATATCTTCTTGATGTGATGAGGTCGAAAACTCGAGGTATGATTGAGAGAAAGTGAGCTCGGAGAACGTTCAGTGTGATATATAGGATCCAACTCGAAAGGTGAACAAGATATCCGAATGTATTGAATTTGGGTGGAGCCACAAATGCCACGAGACAAATGGGTACTGGGTACGGACATAATTAAACTCCTTGCCCTCATCCCCCATTGAGGGGGGTTTGAAAACATTTGAGTCCTAGCCATTAATTCTTATCACCATAGCCACTGTAGTAACATTGCATCCATCCTTGAGAGAAGCCTAACCTTTGAAACAACCTCTAAGAAATCCCATTCAACTTCATAAGATTTACTCAAATCTACTGTCAAAGCCAAGCACCCTTTCAAACCTTTCTTCTTGTGAAAAATAAAGTGCAAAAGTTCTTCGTGCAAACAAAATATAACTTGTACGTATGATTCTCCCTGGTACAAACAAAAGTTGGCTGCTCGTCTAAAATTAGTTTTGGAAGCAGTTTCTTCAATCTGTTAGCTAGCGCAGTTTAGCTATGACTTTATGCAGAAATGAGCCGAGAGCAATTGTACTAAACCGAGTTACTTCTTCTAGATTGGCAATTTTACGCATTAGTGCTAACACATTGACATTTAACTTTTCACTTCCTAATAAAAGTTCAATATTTTTGCAATTTGGGACGCTGTATCGGAAAATTGACTCAACTGCAAAAGGATGCTACCTACATTGTAGCTGGCTTCATCCAGAGAGCGGGTACACATTTTGGGAGATGTAACGGCAGAATAAAGACACTAGAGCCCAAGCTGAACACCCGAGAGTAGATCAACCTTACATTCAACAATGCAAATTCCTTATTTCTAGACTAAAAATATCATTCGCCGTAACTGAAAGAACAATATCACATATTAACATAACACAACTGCGCATGTGAAAAATCCAAATCAAAGGCGCAGAGAAACGAACAATACAAAAACCTCGAAGGTCCAAACTAGCAAGAACGATCCCCAGCAATCCACCAACTACACGAGTATTATGTTGATAATGTTACAGGAAAAATGAAGATTAACCTAATTCTCTTTTCCTCAAGTCTATCTGTGCTTGGGTGAGAGCTTCATTGTATCGCCTGTAACCCAAAAGCCAGAGAGCACTTCCATAAAACTGACGAGGACTTCGCATAACATATACCAAGACCAGAAACTTCTTTCACATCGGTCATTCTCGCCCATCTCCTTTCCCCCGCTTCTTGTAAAGCCTCTCAAGCACACGCTTGGCCTCACAAGGTGGAAAGTTGGCTAGGTCAAAGTAATGCGGTGCTACATCAACCAACCTGAACATTACCATATATAAAGAAGCATTAGCACATGAGACCCCAAACTAGTAATAGCTCAAAACACAATATATTCAACAAAAACTAACAGAAAGCCAGACTTAAAATCCATGCTGGTTACCGATGCAAATGAGCTGACTACAAGAACACAATTTTTTCGCATGGATAAATTGTTGTATATCAAACCGATACTTGAAACTGTTGCCAGTAACCATGACATTGGGAATTAAACAGTGGCTTGGAAGTACCAGTATAGTGCTCTCTTGTTTAGTGAGAGTTCTCCTCTTAGAAAGCAAATAGAGAGACAGACAGTTTTGTAACACAGTTCATCAATAGAAATGTTTTATTTTGGGGGAAAAAATGATAAAGAGTTTTACCAGTGTCTGCGTACAGAAGCACAACTAGTGACTCTAAACCTATATGCAGTTTGACACTTGTGACACTAAATCTCCAGCACTTTCAATTTCATAGAAAAACCCCTTGCACTTTCCATTTTTAGACAACAGCCTCCAATCGTTAACAGGGTTTGATTATATTAACGGAAATTCATCAGGTGACATCATGAGATGGGTATTACAGTAAATTCAATTTGACCCTGTTAACGATTGGAGGCTATTTGTCCAAAATGAAAAGTGCAGATTTTTTTTTTATATGAAATTGGAAGTGCTGGAGGTTTAGTGTCACAAGTGTTAAACTAAACTGCATATAGGTTTAGTTCACTTGTCTTTTTCTGAATAATAATCTGCTTCAAGAGATAAACCATGTAATCGAAAGAAGAAAAAAGAAAGTGTACTGCATCTCATTTAGTCGAATAGCTTTATCGACCACCATACACAGACTGATACATCTAGATTTGTACTACGACTATATGCATGGAAAGTTGGAAACCTAGTAGCAAATTCCTTGTTTCCTATTGCTGAACAGAACTAAGAGACAGCAAATCATAAAAAGGAAACTAACCATTCACCACGGATATCCGTTACTGTACGGATGAAATTTCTGCTTGTTAAGACAAACTCGTTGTAGATTACCCACTCCGGCTTATGATCAAGGCAATTCGAAGGGTGCAAGTGAACAACCTGCAGAAGCAACATGAAAATAATTAATAAATATATTCACTTAAAAGATGTGGCACAGGCAACATTCAAATTTCTTGGTACAAGCATCAAACCAACCTGGTTGTCCTTTACAGTCAAATAATGTCCAGTCTTCTCCAGATGTGCCACCTGCATGAAGTAGCCAGCAAGCATTGCCTTCCTGATGTTGATGTAGTAGTCGCGACTGTTGAAATCGGTGCTGCATAACTTCAGATTGAACCTAACCATGATCCGAACTAGCTGTTGCCTCACATTATCAGCAGATTTGAGAGCTCTATGATTGACAAAGTTCTCGTAACACCAAGATGGATCCTCGTCTGAATTCATCCACATAAAAGGTGTAAGAGGCAAACAAATGGCATTGATCAAACCTCTAAACTAAATAAAATACTGGGAATACAGAAAAGCACTCACTGTTTTGCTTGTATGCATGGTATACGTTCAAAAGAGTGAGGTGATCTCCATCAATGTGTCCAAATCGGGCTTTTGCTTCATCAGCCGCTTTCTGTGCCTCCTTAGGCCGGACAAAGCAATTGGGTACTAGAGAAAAAATTAGTTATCACAGAGGAGGCCCACGGTTTGTCAGCAGATGCATAGAGGATAGACGACACCATTTGCTTCATGTGAGAATACTAAGAAACTGCAACTATCTGCATCAGCACTTGCTTAGAAATTCTATGGTGCATGCAAACAAGAGGCATGGAACCCAGACAAGACAATTGCTGATGACACAACCTAGTGGATACTCAAAACATTTTAACTGCAAACTTGCCCACCCAAGAATGCAGTTAAATGTCAATATCATATGCACAGACACATGTCTATCCACATGCTAAAAATGGACACAACTATTAGACATAACAGACAAACAACATAAACAACATACCTGATAGCATGGCTGATATAGATAGGATCTCATTAGAACAATTGAATTCCGGGCTGACAACAAGCATCTTTGCCATCTGCGGATCAAGAGGAATTTCACTCATTATCTCACCCAGCCTCGTCAAGTTTCCATCATCATCCAACGCTCCCAAGTAATTCAGAACTTCTAATGCCCGCATCAACGTCTCAGGGGCAGGGGGGTCCATAAAATCGAAGTGGACAAGATCATCTATCCCTAGCTTCTTCAATGTAAGAACCGTATTCGCAAGGTTGGAACGCAATATTTCTGGATACGTCTGAGGCTGAAGATCATTATTGAAGCTCTTTTCCGTGTAAAGCCTATAACATTTGCCTGGTTGTGTTCTTCCAGCGCGTCCAGATCTTTGGTGAGCACTAGCCTTTGATATTGGAGATACCAACAAAGATTCAACTCGAATTCTAGGGTTGTAAACCTTTTGTTTAGAAAACCCAGGATCTATCACATAAACTATACCATCTATTGTAAGAGAGGTTTCTGCTATGTTTGTTGACACTACAATTTTCCTTCCGGGAGGACCACCTTCTGTTACGGGTGCAGGAGCAGGTTCAAATATTTTCTGCTGCATCGCTGGAGGAAGTGTGGAATACAATGGCACTACTTTGACTGGCCCATAGCTATCTCCAAGATTTCCAACATCTTTTGTTATTTTCCTACATGCATCTTCTATCTCTTCCTCCCCAGTAAGAAATACTAGTATGTCACCAGGTGGTTCACACATATGAATCTGAATGACAGTACGAATGGCTGCATCAAGATAGTCCCTCTCAGGTTCCTCAGTGTAAAAGATTTCCACTGGATGAAGCCTACCAGGAACTTTCATAAGTGGGGCACCACTAAAGTAACCCTGAAACTTTTCAGCCTCAAGAGTTGCACTCATAACGACCAGTTTCAGGTCTGGCCTATTTCTCAGCACTTCCTTCAAAAGGCCGAACAAGACATCAGTTGCCAGCGTCCTTTCATGGGCCTCATCAAGAATTATAACTTTGTATCGTTCCAAAAGCGGATCAGTCATTGCTTCTCTTAGAAGCATACCATCAGTCAAATACCTGTTATGCAAAAGAAAAGATTGTATATGAACATAGGGCGATAATAAAGACTAGAAAATCAAACAAGCAATTCTATCATTTAACTCACTTCAAGACTGTTCTTGGACCACTGCAGTCTTCAAAACGGATACTGTAACCAACTTCCTCCCCTATAGTTACATCCATCTCTTCAGCAACTCGGCGAGAAACAGACATTGCAGCCACTCTCCGGGGCTGTGTGCAGGCAACCAAAAATTTCTTGCGCTTGTCTGAAGACTCTAGTTCAACAGCTTCAAGGACAAACTGAGGTATCTGTACCCAAAAAAAAGTTCCAATGCTCAAAACATAGTTCCAAAACAGTAGCATAAACACAAAGTCTGCAGTCATTAACAACGAAATTCATATGTGCCATTAACTCTACATTTTAAGCACAAGACAGAAGGAACCAGCAATCAGAATGAAAACAACGTGATCCCCTGCAACAAGACAGACACCTGCTGTCTAAATCGAGTGAGTTAAAGAATTTAGTAACGAATGTGCAACTCTTATCGATCCAGTTTATCATTTGTTGGCTTGGCCTTGACTGATAGTTTCTGAGTTCTGACCCAGTAAGTAAGCTTCAGCTTTTTCAGTTCCTGGTTTCAGTTCAGCAGAGTTCGCAAATCTGCAGAAACATTACTTCCACCACTCTGTCGACGTACTAGTTTCCAGTGACTGAGAGATGGAGCCCCTTGCCATCCATTGTATAGGAGAAAAACTAGCTACCACCAAATAAAACTGAGACAACCACAACACAACAATCTTATATCATTACCCGTTGCCGTTGTGTGTTCCCTTACTTCCCTGTCTCAGCATCGTGTTCCCTATACCAGGTGCTAATAAAAAAGACGAACTCAGCTGCTACCCGCCTCCAAGGAGAATACCAATGTGTTTGACTTGGACATATCTAAATGTCTACTATAGATTGTCGACTGATCACCCTAAATATTGATGCCCTTTTAAATTTCTAGTTTTCTTTTTGTAACTAGCTTTATTATGACATTCATAGAAAAGCTATTACCAATGTTGCTTTGCTTCAATGGAAACAAATTACTCATGAAAAATACACTTTGCTTAATTGGTAACAAATTGTTAAGTTCTCGATACCTCTGTTACTGAGGTACAAATGTTCTACACAGGTGTCCATTGAATACATTGTTTTAATTTTAAGCACAAAAGTACAATCTTGCAAGCAGCAACTTCTCTGACGATGTTTAAGAATGATGTTCACTATGAAGTTATAAAATCCAATTTTTCCAACCTTAACCGCCCTATCTATCTTTGATTACCACAAGAATTGTTTCATTGACTTCACAGATGTGCTAACGTCAGATGTCCTTACCCTGTCATATTGAAGGAGCATATAAACAGAGTATTCAGCCACACACATGTGATGTCACGTTTCTGCACACAACCCGCTAAATATATTTGTACTCATTCCTCCTGAACCATATATGTATGTGACAGCAAAGTGGAATTAACAGAATCAAATAAAAATATTTAGAGTACACGTAAGTACCAAATGAACTTTTTTGTTTTTTAGCATTTCATTGGTTTTTCACTTCTATAAAAAGCCCGGATGGAGAAATGAGGGTTGGAAATTAATAAAATTTTATTCAACAAAGAAGCTCATCGCATTATCAATATTCAATGACTATTAAAAAAGGTCCATGGCTCTGCATTCTCTCTAGTTTTTTTCTCTAGAACCAGGGCTTCCCTGACGGATTACACCCTCATCTCACAACGGTGTTTTCGTGCTTCTACCATTGAAGCAGCAGTGCTCTCTTATAGTGATGCCGATGATTATCGACTCAATTCTCCGTCAACATTCAAGGAGTGGCACCAGTGAGGACAGGACCGTCTCCATCCCCCCTTAAATGAGCGGAACTCTTGTACAAACGACCCTTCTCCAACTATCTTGGAGATGTATGCTCGTCTGCCAAAACAAGCTTATTGCAGTGCCACTGTCACCGGATCCACCGCCATCCAGCACAATTGCGATCATTCAATAAGCAAACCATGCAGGGGTTGACAGTAGACGGTCGACGGGAGTAGTTATACAGCAATCGCTCACGTTTCTGGAGATGGGCCTCTTTGATTTCGCTCCCTATTAGAGCTCCGGAAAGCTCTGGGTCCTGTTAGGCATTCGATTTCGCAGAAGCACCCATGCTTCCCAGGTCAAACCAGACGCTTGTCACATGTCACGCCATCCATTTCCTTAAAAGAGTTTTGGCCTCTTTAAACACCCTCGGCAATTCAGAGCTATGGTCCAGTTTCCCACCATGGACCAACGTCTCTCCCAGACAGTACTATGCCTTATCCAATTAGTACGACTTGTTTTGCTTACCATAAGGTTACGTTAAAATTGTCTATTTCCTATAGTTCTATGTCTTAGTTAGTATGCAGGTCCCATGTAGTCTTACCTAAGTACTTTTATGAACAACAAAGTTCTTGAACCAATATAAAAGAGAGTTGTGGGGGTGAGGGGGGGGGGGGGGGGAATTCATGGAAATTACTCCTCGACTGATGCTAGGAAATGTGCAGGAGATCCTGAATCACCAAGGGCTCCCTGCATCCCGAGGATTAGCCACGTAAATGTTGGGGTAGGCAATCAGAAAAAGGCTCTTCTACACGTCAAATAACCATAGATCAAGGTTGAGATGAACTACTAGGCATATCTTGTGCTCCACTGCATACCATTACGAAAAATTACATTTCCCAGGAAGGCCAGAACCTAGGTAAACTCACAATAAGCTGGCTCTGTATCCAAGGAGGTGAAATTTTTCATGTGAAAAGTCTTGCTAATAACATGTTAAGAGAATTATGAGCGTTAAATCCATCTACATACTCCATGCCCATAAGACCATCTCCAAAGGAACGGAATGGACAAAGCCACGACAGATTAAGGTTTTCCAATCAAAGGGGAAGGGTGCGGTACTACATCATTTATTTAAATTACTGTTATCAAGGTATTTTTAAAGTGGCAGTGTAATAATACTATCAAGGGGTGGCAGAAGCACTCTACTCTTTTTGCGAGTCATGACATCTTGGTAATAGCTAAGAAGTTCAAATGGGGTCAAGGGGGAAGAAAGAGGGTGGACCGAGCCCTCCTATTGGAAATGGCAAGATGCTAAAGCAAAGGAGAAATGCATTTTTCAGGTGTTCTATTCCTCCACCTACCTGATGGATCAATTTTTTCGTTAATAATCCTAATATGTTCTTGTCTGGAGATTTTTATCTGCGCCATCTGGACTCAAAGCAAATGAGATAGGAAACTTCGAAGCCATAAAAAGTTGGGTAGCTGATCAAGTGTTTCGGCCCCAAATAAAACCCTGATCTACGCTGTAGCATTCAGCTAAGAAAGCATCCCTGAACTATGCCCTGTACCATCAAGCGCAGCACTGTTGCTGTTGTATCACTTTTGCAGCTTTTCCAGAGCTGTGGCGTAGAATTAGGGTCCCTAGACGTGTACACTCAATGCGGAATTTGAAATGAAAGCAGTGCTTTAAGATCTATTAAGCGTCACTCCTCCCGGATCCACTGAAATCCAATTAAATATCAATTCCCTGCTTTTCACTAGTTAGTAACTTCAGCTTTGACAAAGTTTGTCCTAATTCTGCCCTATGGGTCTCAAAAAATTCATCTCTCTCTATATATCGCTGGTGCTTGATCTGCTATGTAAACTAAATTGTACTTCAACAGCTTAAAATAACATCCATAATAGTTCCATAATAGTTTCACATCGAGAGAAATCAGATAATAAGGATAATAAGCAGACTCTTACGGACATGAACCAAAACAAAAGGGTATTTCTCATAACAAGCAATGCAACAGTTTCCAATCAATAAGCAGAGAGGATATTGAGTACTGACCTGTGTGGTTTTCCCACTTCCAGTCTCACCGACAAGGATTAGGGTTTGATTGGCCTTGAGAGCTTGCAAAAACTCCTCCTTCTGGTGCCACACAGGAAGCGTCTTCCTCTTCTCCAATATGTCATGATACCTCTGCGAATATGGCCTCCCATTCCAGCGATTGATTTGGGTGGAGAGGCTCTGAAGTAAGCCGCCGTTGAATTTGGAGAGCTTGGCGGCGGTCGTATCGTCTACCACATCGAACAAGCTCACCTTCCTCTTCCTCTCAGTCCCCATGCCTGTTCTGCAAGCTCTCCTTCTGAATTGCAGAGAGAAGAGCGTGAATCGTCGAAACTCCTCTCGAAGAATCGAAACGAGCAGGAGAAGAGAACTGAAACCCTCGAAGTGGTGTGATGTGGGAAAAGAGGGTAAAGAGGTTAAGAGGGGATATTTATAATGATACTGTTTAGGGAAAACGACACCCACAGGGGTCTTTGATTGTGAAAAGACATCAATTACCCCCAATTTGGCCTAACCGCCTAAGTAGCGAGACCGACGACCGGCCCAACTCAGCCCGGTTTTCAATTTGATTTTTTTTTTTGGACAACCAGAGATATATTAACCAACAAAAAAAACCTAGCTATTACAATCTTTTTGTAACTCCTGCACAATCAAACTGTGAGGATTACAAACCCAGTTCTCATCTAACTGTCTCTTTTGCATCAAACGTGCAATTACATCAGCAACCTGATTAGCTAATCTAGGAATCCACTTTACTCTAATAGCAGAAGAATCTAACAAAACTCTAATATCTTGAATGATAGAGCAGGGATTACCTACACTACCATATCTATCATTAACCTGTCTTGTGACTTCTTGATTATCCATCTCCACCCAGATTTTTTCATTTCTAGCTCCTGCAGCTATCACAGCTTCTCTCAAAGCATAAGCTTCTGCTTGTGTACTGGACATGGCCATTCCCCTGCCACTTTTGCCTTCAATGATATCTCCATTGCGGTCTCTGATCACCCAAGCAAAGCTGATACATTTTGAGTTCTTATCCCAACAAGCATCACAATTAACTTTCAGTTTGCCAGGATCTGGAGGTCTCCATTTCTTCTCAACAGCTGCTGTTTTTTCCACAATCTTTCTTTTTCTATCATCCTCCTTCATCCGAGCTTTGTTAAAGCTAAATCTCCATTCTTCAGTCTTAAGAATCACCTCTCTAGGGTTTGGATTAATGTGCTGCAACATGAAAAGATTTCTGCTTGTCCAAACATTCCAAGCAGTGAAAATAACTTTCTCTAGGAATTCAGCTTTCAAAGAACCGTTCTTAATCTCTGCTGTGATGGCTTTGTTCCACCCATAAACTGAGCTAATATTTTGCAACTCTTCTCTTTTAAGTGGGCCAGCTCCAAACCACACAGGGATTGTCCATCCACAATGAAATAGAGTGTGAGCTTCAGTTTCATTTTCTTGACCACACATTCCACAAATAGGCTCTCTTCTTCTGAATCTTTTCACAAGATTCACATTGCATGGCAAAGCATCAGAAACCACCCTCCACCAAAATATTTTCAGCTTTGGAGGCAGTTTAAGTCTCCAAATAAAACCTTTATCCTCTGGAATATCACAATTTGAGGTGGAGCACTCTTTTTGAATCCTGCTTCCCTTTTGATTTTCAGTTCTCAATCTTTGAGCTGTTCTATACCCAGATTTGACACTATAAGCTCCATCTTTTTTCCACCTCCACACTTTCTTATCTTCTTGGTTGGTTCTAGGAATCTGGATTTGCAGAACTGATTGAAGGTCTTCCTTTGAGATGCTATTACCAAGCACTTGCACTCTCCAATTTTTCAGGCCTGCATTAATGAACTCACATACTTTAACCTCAGACTCTTGAGGGCTATTTGCTAGAAGACTATTATGATTAGAAATAACCCATTTATCTTTGTAGAATCTTATTTATCTCCTTTACCAATGATCCATCTAGAATCTTTCTCAAGAATGCCTCTAGTTTTCAGAATACTTTGCCAAACTGCAGAGCTACCACTCTTCTTCTTAGCACCCCAAAAATCAGTGTCTTCATAATAGAGGCTCTTGAAAATTTTTGCACACAAAGACTCTGAGTTGGTAGCTAATCTCCAACCCTGTTTAGCTACAAGAGCTTCATTCATTATAGATAGGTCGTTAAACCCCATACCTCCCTCTTCTTTCCTACTCACCATCTTACTCCAAGCTAACCAAGCTATCTTTCTCTCTTTAGGATCATTTCCCCACCAGAAATTTCTAACTGCAGAAGTAATTTGATTGAAGAAATTTGTTGGCAGCAAAACCACAAACATAAGATAACTGGGAAGAGCTTGAATAATGGCCTTAATAAGAACCTCTTTACCTCCTGGGGAGAGAAGAAGCTGCTTCCAACCTTGCAATTTTTTGACAATCTTCATAATGAGGCCATGCTGTGCTTCTTTCCTGGCTTTCCCCCAGAATAAGGGTTTTCCTAAATAGATGGAATTCTCAGCAAGAACACCCATATTGAGAGCTTCTTTGAGGACATTCAATTTGTCAAACTTCACAGAAGGGGAGGCAAAAAACCCAGACTTATTCACATTCATGGTCAAACCAGAACCCTTCCCAAACTATCCATGATAGTAAAGAAATTATCAACTTCTTCCTTTTCAGCTTTTAGGAAGATCATAACATCATCCGCAAAAGAATAAGTGTGTGATTGCTTGATTAAGGTTTGAAATCCTCAACCCAGATAAAGTACCATTACCCACTGCAAAGTCCAATTGTCTTGAGAAAGCTTCCATGACCAACACAAATAGGTAGGGGATATAGGGTCACCTTGTCTTAACCCCCTACTAGGTTTAATATTATCCCCTAACTGTCCATTTATCTTTACTCTATAAGTGACAGTAGAGATGCATTCTCTTATCCAACTGCACCATACCTCACAAAAACCCATTTTCCTCATAACATCCTCCAAGAAATTCCATTCAACAGAGTCATAGGCTTTATTTAGGTCTAATTTCAGAGCTATCCATTGACCTGCTGCTTTATGGCTCCTTCCTATGAGATGAATCAAAGCTTGGGCAGATAGAACATTGTCTTGAATGACTCTCTTTGGCACAAAAGCAGATTGAGACTCAGAAATGATAGAATTCAGAATTCCTTTGAGTCTATTAGCAAGGATTTTTGAAATAATTTTGTACTTGAAGTTGCAAAGACTGATTGGCCTATATTGACTTGGTAGCTCAGGGTGAGCCACTTTGGGGATAAGAGAAATGGTGGTGAGGTTGAAGCTTTCCAAAAGGTGTTTGCTCTCAAAAAAACTTAACACAACATCACTTAACCCCTGGTTTACTGTCTTCCAGTTTCCCTGATAGAAGCCACCTTGGAACCCATCTGGACCTGGAGCTCTCCAAGGCCCTAGATCAAAACAAGCATCTTCTATTTCTTGCAAAGTAGGGATAGCAGCTAGTTGAGCATTCATATCATCACTGACTAACCTGGGAATGTGATCTAGACAATCCCTCCTATCAACAGATCTTTTACTTGTGAAAAGTGTAGTGAAATATTTTTTAAATTGCTGACTTACCTCCTCTTCTGAGTGGTACCAATTGCCTTCTATGTCTTTGATCTTGCCAATATGATTTCTCTTTCTTCTGAATATGGTAGTAGCATGGAAGAAACTTGTGTTTTGATCTCCTTCTTTCAGAAATTGGACCCTAGATCTTTCTTTCCAGTAGCTTTCTTCCTTACTCCAGAGGTCTTCTAATTGTTTATGAATTGCCATTCTTTCCCTTTCTCTATCTGGATTAGAGCTCTCCTGCTGTAAATGCTGCAATCTTTCTTGAACTCTGTTGATTTCTCTTCTAGCATTACAACCATTCTTCTTTCTCCACCTGATTAAATCTTCTTTGCATACTTTGAGCTTTCTGTCCAACTTGTACATTCTAGAACCCCTGCAATCTGTCTCCCAAGCTTTTGATATAGTTTTAGTGCAGTCTTCAGAGGTCATCCAGCTCTTTTCAAAGTGGAATAGAGTTCTCATCTTGTTGACTGATGGTTTGGAGTCAAGAAGAAGCACATTGTGATCTGAACCCACCACAGCTACATGCTTTAGCACAGAATTAGCATTAGCTCTTAACCACCTAGAGTTGCACAACACCCTATCTATTCTTTCTCTTATATTAGCATTAACTCTATTGTTGGACCATGTGTGGCTTGGCCCTTCAAAGTTATGCTCCATGAGATTTAAATCTGACACATAGGAGGCAAATCTTCTAGTTCTCCAAGATTTGACTTGATTTCCCCCTTGTTTATCACTCTCCTCACTCACTTCATTGAAATCCCCAATAATGCACCAGGGGTGGGTAATTCTTCTGCTCTCCTCTTTTAGAAAATCCCAAGGTTTCTTTTTTTGACTCCACTTGGGGTGGAAGTACACAAAAGTTTAAATTTCAACAGCTCCCTCACTCTTGATACTAGTGTGAATGAAACCTTCACTAGAACATAGTATATCCACTTCTAAATCTTGATCCCACCATAATGCCAATCCTCCTGATATACCACAAGGGCTAACATACTCTGCATTACTATATCTTAACCTTCTTCTAATCTGATCCACCTTTCTAGTTTTATTCTTCGTCTCCATTAGGAATAGGAGACGGGGACGATGAGCTTGAACAAGCTCTCGTAATTGCTGGATTGTCAGGAGTCGCCCCAACCCCTGACAATTCCAACTAAGACTTAACATGGAGCTTGTGGCTGTTTGGGGTCACCACCAACACCCTTTCACTTGTTAAAGCTTCCGAAATTTCAGCCATACCTTGGACGTAAACCTCAGCCATTCTTCTTGTGAACCCCACTGATTCTTCTTCAGCAAATAAGATCTCCTTTTGCGGCCTTGTGCTTCGTTTCGCCATTCTTTTTCTGGACAGTCTCTTCCTTTTTTCCTGCTCCACTGCCAAGATGTATCGTAGATTCTCCGCTTTTTCACGATTCCCATCAACACCAGGAATATTTTGATCTCCGTTCGTGTTGAGCACAATTTCCTTCCCTGTTCTTGGTCTCTTTCTCAGCACATCTAGAGGTTCTTCCTCCTCTTCTCTGCTCCTTGATCTTTTAAGTGAAAACATATGTTTAAAAATTGTAGACAGATGTACATCCACGTAGGGGTTGATTTCCAACGTGTCTTCCCCGCTGGCTAGTCTATGTGGACTTAAACATCTATTTTGCTTGTGGGCTTCCTCATCAGAAGAGGCTCCCGAATGGGCCTTTTCCTTGCTAGTTTTGCTGATAGTTTGGTTTGTCTTAATTGGGCTTGGTGGTTCCTCTACTTTATAGTTATGGGCCAAATCTTCTTTACCATGCCCAATAGTAGCCCAATTTCTTTCGCCTTCTTCATCAGTTAAATTAGGGTTTACAGCTACATAAATGACATCTTCTTCATTTACCTTTTTTTGGTGCAGAGGTATCGCCGTCGTACTGCCTCCCTGGAGCTGGATCGATTCGTTGTCCTGTACCCCTAATTCTCCATTATCCAGCTCATTCTGGTACAATTTCCTTACGATTGTACCACCATACCTCATAGCTGGTGGTCGTACCCCAGCTGTCAAGCCTTGATCCTCTCCGTCTTCCCTCCTTGTCCTATCGTCCTTCCCCTCCTGCCTGGTACTATCGGCAACGAGTTGCATTCTTTCATCAACCGAGTGGCTCACTGGGTTGACCCGCCATTTGCTTATTCCGGCATCGGACTTTGGTGTTTCTGGTGGTTTTGCCAGAAAACCCCATTTTCTGGACAGCTCTTCTTGCCGTTTCTGCTCTTCTTCTTTGCCCCAAAGGCTCTTGGTCAGCGGATTGGCCCTCAAATCGTTGGTAAATTCAAAGTCGTTCTTTTCCTTCAACTTCTTAAAACGACATTGGGTGTTTGTGTGTCCTATCCTTCCACATAGAAAGCAGAACTCTCCTAATCGTTCGTATCTGAAAGCGATCCAAATGTCACTCTCCTCTGTTCTTTCCAGCATGAAACCCTTTGGTAATGGTTCCGAAATCGGCACATCAACTTTAATTCTTATGTATGGTTTGATCCCAAAAACTGGTTTGTTGATATCAGTCACCTCTAAGAAATCACCGATCAATCCTCCGATTCTCTCAGCATTAGCCTTCGATCTCTTCTCCGGCGGAAGATTCCTCACTTGAATCCACAGAGGACACGCCGAGAAATCAAAGGAAGACATGTTTTTTCCCCAATACCCAGGGTTTAAGATGCATGAGATTATTAAGCAGAAGCCATGGCGTTTTCTCAAGGATGAGGTCATAATCTTCCTTACAATCAAAATGAAAGGCGAATAGGTTAGGTCCAACCGATTCAACCCTCACCTTCTCTTTCATCTTCCAGATCCCTGCAACTATTCGTTGCATAGTGGTTCTACTCTTTACTTTATCGTTGTACCATTTCCCTACTAACGTTCTCCGGTGTAGATTCCTGACGACTTCAGGGTCATCATCAAGGGATAGTCGGAGCTTTCCCGGCGGCAGCCCCGTGGTAAGTGGTGGTTCTGATCCGTCATTACTTTGACTCCAGAAGGACTCGAATAGGAAATAAAGTATGCAAAGAAACAAAAGGAAATAGAGGCTTCCCTGAAGAGAAATCAGTAATAGCTAAGAGGCTAAAGAAAAGAGACACAAAGAGCCGTTAAGAGCTAACGGAACAAGATCGCCGGAGCGAAAAGGAAAGAACAACAGGCACCGCCTGGGTCTAGTGAAAAAGAGGAGAGAGAGAATACCTCCTAGTCCTAAGAGTAACCCGACAAGAACTTCTCCCAAGAGGGATGCAACACGAGGACCTCCCAGGAGGTCACCCATCCTAGTACTACTCTCGCCCAAGCACGCTTAACTACGGAGTTCTGATGGGATTGGTGCATTAGTGCTGGTATGATCGCATAATTTGATTTGAGGAAAGCAATGTTTATTGATGTTCTAAATTAGGCTCAAAATAGCCCATTACATCATTGTTTAAAATCTTACAACCAATTCAGGGTGGAGAACTAGCCCAAAACATATTCATTTCATTATCAAGAGCTCTTTTAGCCATCTCGTGGGAATCCCACAGTTGTTAAACACTCTTGGGGTTAGGGGTGTTCACGGTCCGGTTCGGTCGGTTTTAGAGAATATGAGACACCTAAATCGAAATGTTCGGTTTTAATAATTTCGAAACCTAAATACCTTCGGTTTGAAACTTAGAAATTAAAAAATCGCACCGAAAATTGCGGTTCGGTCCGGTTAAGCCATTCGGTTTAGTACCCATTATATTATGTATTAATTCCTAACTTCGACGCGAAGTAAACTGACTATAACAAAAAGACATGTTTACTTATATCATTGTTACTTACCGAATACATCTTGAAAAAAATTAAGATAAACTTAACATTTAAAAAAAAATAATGGTTCCCTATTTCTCTTTAATCTCAACGCGGAGAGATAAGAATATTTTGTTTGGTAGATTAGGACTATGGTGTGATTGTACGGCTTAAAGTGTTCACTCAAACTATGAGGAGTGAGTCAGAACATGGGAGGTAGTAAGCAAAATACTAAAATTTGTATTCAAAACTTTTCTCGGCGCGGTGCGATTTTTTTCGGTTTTGTCGGTTCTGTCTCGGTTCGGTTGGTGCCCCGTTCGATTTTAAAAATAATAAAACCGCTCTTTAAGAAAAAATTTGTTGAACCATCGATTTAGGTACGGATAGGTTTGGTCCGGTCCGATTTTTACGGTGTTGTCAGTTTATGAACACCCCTACTTGGGGTGTAATGAAACTCGGACCGGTTTTCAATTAAGGTCGAGCTTGATGAAACATATTATATTCCGAATTATGGTCGGGCTAGATAGTAAACATTGTAATTTTGATAAAAATTAATAGACATGATTATTCGGCTAAATACGGGCTTCCCAAATGTATGCAAACAAAATTAGTAACACAACAGTTAAAGTAGCAAGCATAGCAAATGAGAGCTATCTGAGTGGTTGAGCGTTCGAAGACCATGCATGAGGTCTTATATTTGAACTCGGCTATATGATGTGATTCTAAAAAACATAAAATTAATTTTATACAGCCATGTAATAAATAGGATGCCCAAAACTAAACAAATTGTTGCAAAAAAAAAATATATATATATACAAATTGTACTAGACGCAACTTTGAAAAATAAACATCCAAAGTTGAGGATAGAAAACTTGAATAAGATGCATGAATGGTTGAAACATGGCCCCCAAAGTTGTGCTTATTATGTTTGTTAATTCAGATTCTTGTTTCAAAGAGTTGAAAATCTTCATAAGATAAGTTTAACTGAGGGGGAGTTTATATCCTGATTTTAACTATGCCTTCTTCTGTGATGAAGGACAAATTCATTTGACAAATTATCTTTTACTTGTCTAAGTTATTTTTTGTAAGAAAATTGCTTAACTATCGGAAAGCAGGATTACCATACAGTGCTTATAATCTGAATATGCTTTATGTTAGATAGTTTTTGTTCTAACTTGGTTTTGCAGGAAAGAAAAATAGTTCAAAGCTTTGAAAATGTGCAGAGTCCTTAGCCTGAGATTTTTCAATACAGGATTTCCAAACAGGTCACTAAAGTTGTGCTAATTTTGTGGATATTGTTCAAAAGCGTCTCAAGCTTGCAGGTGCAGATTTTGCTCAATTCAGTGCAGAAAATCAAGCTCCTATCCGTTGGAATAGAGTTGTTGAGACCCAAGATTCAGTTGAGGAATTTTAGGGATTCTTGTTGTAACAAACTTTGTGACCGTTGCGGCAAGACTTTAAATTCAAAGAGAACTGAGGACTGAAAATAGAGACATACACAAAGTAACAAAAACAGAGATTCAGAAAACACATTCAGATTGAGAGAGCATCAAGGAAGAAGATCAATTCAGCATTCAATCCATTCCAAAATCATAACACGTTCAAGCTTTCTAGCTTCACTGTTTTCTCATTGTTCTTCCATCTGTGCTTTAACTGCTTATTCATTAGGAATTCCTGAATCTTTTGTATTCTGTCTTAGTTGAGTTGTTCAAGAGGAACAACATAGGTTCTTATTGTATCAAGTAGTTGAAGCTGTACTAGATAGGTTAGCAGAGAACCACTGGCTGGTATAAGAGTAAGACAATTCTCTTAGGCCTGATATCTAGGGCTTAACTAGTGATAAATAAGAAGTTGTTCAAATCCTAGAGGGATTAGATCCCTCAGGCAGAGACTAGGTCTTTTGGAGGCCGAAATTCGTAACAAATACTTGTGTCTTGCTTCTTTACATTTAAGTTCTTTACTTGCTTTCAAAACTGTTTCAACACTGGACACGTTCAAAGCTTTGAAAAATCTCAGAAGCTTTCAAACTGTCTGTTTCAGTTCAAAGCTTTCAAAGCTTTGAAAAACTTCAAAACCTCTCTGTTTATTTTTAAAAAACCACTATTTTAGCAAAAGTTGCCATACTCTATTCAACCCCCCTTCTAGAGTATAATTGATCATGTATTATTACCTACTTACACACTTCAATGTTGTTACAAATCACATTTTCTTGTGAGTTTATTAAATATATTGTAAGTGAGATGGTAGTGCCCTGAGGAAAAAGTTATTTAATTGTCCTAAATGTGGAATATTAACTTTAATTTATAGATGGAAGGTGGTGTACACACAAATTTTGCAAACCCGACGAAAAGGACGCAAAAATTAGTGCACAAATTTAATTTGAATTTGATTTAAAGCGGGTACAATCCTCTTGGTTTTACACGGGATCAGAAACCCCTTATTAAATCTCCTACTTCTCGAATTCGTTGACTTTAGCATGGCGATGGCAAGATTTCCTTAAAGAGAGGAGGTTGATGATTTAGTGGACTTTTTACCTTTGATTGGAAGGATTTGATGAAGAATGGTCCACGGCTTCACACTCCGATCTTAAGGAACTTGAAGTGGAAAGACTTGTTTTGCAGGTAGCGCAGCGGAAATACAATAACAAATTCCTTATCAAATCCCTCCACGGATCGCAGGCAAGCTATCATAACATGATAAAGGAAGACGATGTGTACCTTGTTTGTTTGTGTGATCACAATGAAGAATAGTGTCTTCGTTTCTACCGGTATCCACACCTAAGATTGCAAGCTGAAATCCCCTTCACGTCTAGTTCTAGCTACGTCAAAGAGGGAGGCGAAAGAATCACACAAAATGGAGCATAAGTAGCCGAACCACCTATGGAGGCCGACGGCTAGGAACGCCGACGGGTAAGGGGGCGGCTCCTTGCTTGGGGTCTCTCTTCTTGATCTCTTATATCTGAATGTCAACTCATGAGAAATAGTTATCTAGGCTTGTCCTTTTATAGTTAATAAGCCCCAATACTAATCCTGTCCATACACGCATTAATTCACTTTGCAATTTAGTCCAACTAACTTTGCATGTGGTTGCGTTTTGATCTTTTAGTTTATTAGTCCAACTAATTAATATCCAAATTCAGTTTAATCCATAAGGTGTGTGACCTCATAGGTTTTTACTTATTTGGTAGTAAAAATTACAAAAATACAGCAGCGTATAGAAACACATCTATGCCACCCAACTAACATAAATAGTTACTGATCCGACAAACCGTGTGTCCAATGTCACAGTTTTGTGTATATGCCTTTGTCTACATATCCGGATTGGACATGAGACATAAATGTCACACTCCTACATCCAATCCATAGTTTCTCGATCCTGGGAATAGGCTTATATGTACAGATAACATCAATATCATATATTGATTTATCTGAGTCTGGCTAGACATTCCATAAGCACTAACCCTCGGTTGGCCGTGGATATTTACTTCCATAATGTAGGAGGGACAAATCCTCTCTACATCACTACCATCTCTCAGCTTGCTTCCTAGCATGCTCGATTACTATCTTTATAGTTACCCAGTTACGTGTAGCGTTTGATAACATCAAAACATGATCTTTCACAACTAGGGTATCTAGTGACATCAAGTCTAAGATTACAACACTATTATCACTACAAGAAGCACTTGTGAAATTAACATAATTTATATGTAGCCTTCTCGTGGTGGGTCAATACAGTATGCCATTACTCCTAATGCATACCCATGTGTCAGACTTGATATCTTCATATCAATCTACCCACTTACTAGTCTATAGTGATCGTCCTATTAATCAATATAATGGAATAGGAATATTTAAGAATATAACATTTATATTCTAAAGACTTCATTCATGTTATAATGAATAGTAAGTTCATATAAATGTCACGATAAATCGATTGCTTCTAGGGAATTCTCCAACACTTGTGTCTTCGAGCATCCGAGAAATGGTCATGTGGTGGTGAATCTTGAACGAGGGCTTGAGAGCTTGATATAGATCACGCTTTGTGTACTTTCGCCTCCTTTAATCTCCGGCTGGACGGTTGTGGATATTCAAGAAAGTCTTCAAGTGATGGGTGAATGAAGCTTGGACGTGGGCTTGATAGCTTGATCTCGGGCATGCTACGTGTGTGTTCACGTTCTTGAATCTCCGGCGGGATGCTTATGGATCTTCAAGAGAGTCTTTGAGCAGCGCGTGAATGAAGGTCTGACGAGGGCTTGAAGGCTTGATCTCGAGCAATCTTCGTGTGCGGTCGAATTCTTGAATCTCCGGCAAAAGGCTTGTGGTTCTTCAAGAAAGTCTTCGTGTCCGTTCGCGTTCTTGAATCTCTGGAAAGATGCTTGGGGATCTTCAAGAGAGTCTTCAAAGTGTTTGAGAGCTATGGCGTATGCTAGCACGACGTGTTTTGTGGGTGAATGAGAGTATCTAGTTATAGATTCATACTTAAGGACTAGTTTGTAATAATTATTTTATTTCTTTTGATTTATTGTGTAAAGCCCCCTCTGAAACAACCCGGGATCTCGGTTTAGGGTTAAAGAGACAATCGATAACCAAAAGTAGAAAAATATTTATGAATGTTACAATTTAGTTAATAAAGACAACAATCTTTGAGAAGACAAGTTTACATGATTAATATATTTGAAATAAGCTATGTGAACTAGCTTAAGCTAACGTCTTCGTCTCGATCCGCGTTCTGATCCCGACACGCACTAACCTGTGGTGATTTTAAAATAACAAACGCAAACACTACAATTTGAAAAAAAATCAGTAAAAAACTGAGTAAATACACACTACGACATGTAAAGCAATGAGTGGCACACAAGCATAATTTGAAACAAATCAAGAGATTTGAAACATTAATAAGAGAGTTGGGAAAATTTGGGAAGAATTATAAGTAAACGTGTAGCAAATCTCAACTTTAAACATTTATAAATCACAATTAGTCAAGATATTCTTAAACTATTGCAAGATCACGAGAGCAATCATGTTTCACTGAAAAACATATTAATTCACGAGTACCAAACTTATTTCAACTTCATTTAATTTTGTTGGGGCATATCCGGAGCCACAAACAACATCAATAGAGTATTCAAATTTCTTGCATCTCCAATTAACCGTTAAGTTAAACTGAGGTAATCCAGAGCCACCAGCAGGATCGATGTAGATAGAGGGATCACGAAGTAATCATAAAGGGTTCCTTCTAGGGTCTATCAGACCCTATTTCACCCGAGCATTAAGGGAGCCTATACATCAATCCCCACCTCACAATTAAAAGCTAAAAGGCCTTAAGTGTCGACACCCCTATACCGTAGTGACCCTTACAAGTATAAGTAGAACTCTATAGCTCTACAAAACTCTTGACCGAGTAACTTGGTACATTTTGGCTCGTCGGAGGCGGATTTTTGAACACTTAAGTTCTATCCTATAATACGAAGCATTACTTCAATGGACGTAGCCATAGTAATGGGAGGATTGCTTGGCGCCTCCGGCCGGAGCCATAAATAAATATAACTCTGCACATCGTCCTAAATCTATTAGAAGTGTCTTAATTCGTCTGTTTACCATAACCACATCAGATTTTACGAGTAATGTTCAAGAATTCTCACAAAGGATTCATGTAAACAACTTTCGAGTATAAATCATACTTTTCATACATTTTCAATAAAAAACGTATTAATTTGAGAAATCACACAAATACTCATATTTTGATAAGTAATGGTTGCACATATGTACTTACCACTGAGATGAAGCACAACCAAAATCAAGAAACTAAGCCCAACACTCCAACGAGAACCGCTCTCTCCTACGAGGCCTGTGTCTATAATCACACATATAACGTATTCGTTACAATCAATATTGATCCGTACTCCAATGCAACCCTACATGCAACATGGTCATATATGTAACAAATGAACATATAATGATGTTCATTTATCAAAATAAGTCCAACAAAACACTTAGAAATTCAAAAAGGCAAGTTTTCTAAAAAATATGTGAACCTACTGTATATATGAGGATCCTGCAGAGAAGATCCAAGCGTACACCTGTAATAGAGAATAATAACAAGGGCAAGAACAATGCACAGAGAGTGAGAGTGAGGGTGTAGGGGAAGAGTAAGCTCTTGCCAATTGCTTGAGAGAGAGAGAGAGAGAGAGAGAGAGAGAGAGAGAGAGAGAGAGTCTGATGATTAGCAAGAGATCACAGAGTTGCTAAGGAAGGCCAACGTTCCTATATATACGGTAAAGGAGTGCCTTTACGAGGGGTTAATGCGGTCGTAACTAATGGCGAGATAACCGCCTCGTTCATAGCACGTTACCCGTACATATTGGGAATGTTACACGATCATCCGTGTGTGTAGGGCACGTCCCAATGGTTATCCGTGTATATAGGACATGTGTTCATCAGATCTTTCAGACGATTGACAAGGGTCGCGCGCGAATGTCGACGTTCGCGCGCGACATGCCTTACTCTAACCTCCAATCCACTTGAACCCTACAACTCCCGCGCGGTTAATATCGAGGGCGACCATGTCTCGCAGCCCCCACACGTATAAGTGCAAATATAAGGACAATAATAGAGTGATACTGTAGTACCATCGAACCTCCTGGATAGCTGCCACATGGATGATGATTGATCTGTCTGGAATGCACTATCTACATTATCCCCCTTTTGCGCGTATATCGCGCGTGTCGTCGTGTGAACGCGCAAAATCAGCCGTGCGTGGCTCCATTCAGATTCTCGAATTAAATTCAAAAACCCTAGTCCCCATGAGCAGTGATCATGTAACGACGTATAGCCTTTAATAGAGCGTGGCATGACGTGGATTGAGTGGATTGCGAACGATATCCACATATTTCCGCCGATTAACGAGGCGACGATTGATCCGAAAAGATTTCAAACGGTCGTGACTCTTCAGAAGGCTCTATATAAACCCTCTTACTCCAACAATTAGAACTTTTCACACCATTTTCATCGGCGAAGCATATGAGCGGAGAGAAAAAAATTCTAGAGCAATTTTAAACCTTCAATCAACTGTTCAATTTTGCTAATCAAGCACTTCAAGCACTCAGGAAACAACTAGCTTAGCAAATCTCCTCTTTTAGTAACGCAATTCCTCATATTTTGATAACTTAAATCAAGTAGACATGCAGATCTAGGTTGAGTGTTCTTCATATTGTTCTTCATTTGAACATCTTGTTTTGCATGGTTTATTCGTGTTATAGAAATGGCTCCCAATAAATCTTCAAAGGGAGCAATCGACTTGCCCGAAATCTCAAAAGATCTGTGATGTAAAGAGCCCTACTTGGGCGGAGAGGACTTTATCTGGCAACTATTAGAGGGACAAACCTAGATAAATCTCTGGTGAAAGACACTCTGCAGCTGGTGCCTGAACCAAAGAGGGATGACCTGGATTCGAATAATTTCCATGACATGCAGCGACTCGCCCTCGAAGCTGGGTTGTACCCTTTCACCGAGCTTCTTCTTCATTCCTTCATGGAGAAGCTCTACTAGATGGAGGAATGGACGGACTTCATCCTCGAAAATTATGAAGAAGAGTTGACAAATGCTGGGATATACAAAGCTGTGTGCGCAACGAAGGGACTCAGCCTCAGACTTGACAATGACATGTTAGGGGTCCTGCTTTCGAGGTACTCCAAGAAGACCCATACAATCCCCTTTTCTACATTCGAGGCTGGGCCAACTCTCGAGGATACATAGATTTTGCTGGAACTCCCTGGGACCTGTAGATCCCTAGGCTCTCTTGACTTCTGATGAGGAGATCACAATTTTTGAGCAGATGAGAGAATGCATCGCGGATGTGAAGAAGATTGCCACGAGATGGAACTCGACCACCTTCTGTGATACATATATGTCTATGACTTCTGGCGCGAAGAATATCTGGTCTAAGTGGATCACCTATTTCTTCAGGGATTTTGCAAAGCCAAAAGTTGCCCAAGAGCTGCTGGAGAAGGAACCGAACGCGATAACCGCGCTCGAGGGGAAACGTGCTGCCTATACCTTGTGTGGATTTCTCTGCGTCCGATTGTCGTGCTACCTTATAGACGGGCATCCTCGTGATGGGGTGTTTTTCCACGTTCTTGCGCTTGCCGTTAAACTCTCGCTTGGCCAAAAGGTAGCTTTAGGGCCTCTGGTTCTAGGTTCCCTATACTATCGCCTGGATTTAGTTGTGACGCACATTGAGCAATCCCAAGGAAGAGTTGATGTTGTCTCCTTTGTTAATATCGTGTTTCTAACGATGTGGCTCTTTGAGAGATGGACCTTATGTTCTCCCGTCCCGTCTCATGTAAGGTTATGGGACTCGCCTTATGCCAACAAGGAGCTCCTTAGTCCTCGATCATGGCGTTGGTACAAAACTAAAGGCGTTCAACGCCCCTTCTCTTTGCTGTGCCATGACATCAACTACTTTGAAGCTAGACCCTATGTCACTGCCTTGGATAACATTGTTTTCCATGAAAGAATGTACCCAGAAGTCGGCACCAAGTTTAGGCCTAAGCACATTAGCAAGGGAGCTAGGCGTTATGCCAAATTCGTCAATTGGTGCAGGAGAGGATACTTGCCTGCCCTTCTTGAATACGTGGCCAATCCAGAGACCCCAAGTTATGAACCAATAACGGTTCATTACGATTTCATTCGCGTGAGCCCCCAACTGGGTTTCGACGCCATCGCGCCACCTTTGTGGTCTAATTCAATCACCAAGGGTTGCTCTACAGAAAGAGCAATGGCCTATTGATTGCTGATATCCCTTTGACTCAACCTTCTAGGTAAAGGTGAGGGGAGTGTACTCCCAGTTGGGCGTCCTTCTGGAATGCGAAGACCTGTCTTCTTCCAAGGTTTCGAGATCAGCTACAGCCAAGCAAGGCTCCCGCGCTTATGATAAAAGATTACATGTTCAAGTCGTCCTGCTCTCGGGACGCGACACAGTATGGTTTTTATTCCTTCAGGAGAAGATCGCTGTAGTTAGGCATAAGTGCGGGGTCTTCCAAGGTTTCGAGCTCAGCCAAGCAAGGCTCCCGCGCTTATGATAAAAGATTACCCGTTCAAGTCTTTTTGGTAGTATGATTCCTTCAACTTAGATTAACTATGAATTTTGTATTTTTACAAAAACAGAGCCATTGATAAGAAGACCCCGCAGGCTCCGTAGTGCTGTGGTTCCTGTCTCCGAGGCTGTTCATGAGGCTCCTGATGATGCAATAATGGAAGAGCCAGCTACGTAAGTATCTCCTGCAGCAGTTAGTGTTCCTGAATCTGTTCGTTCTGCTAACATCGAAGATGAGGGCATCGCGCAAGAGGAAGAGAACCCTCATCAGGGAAAAGAGCGGGCATAAGCTGAAAACGCTGATCAAGGCGCAACTCAATAGGAAGTAAATGCTTTGCTTCCAGAGGTTGATTCACGCGCTGTTCGTGAGGCTTCTCAGAAGTCGACGCCCCTGTTCAAAATGATGAGCAAACTGAGACTCAAAGGAAAGCGACTGCTACTCCTTCTGAGGTTCCATCAAGTGTCGCTCCTGCAGCTGACTTGCCAGGAGAGATTCCTCTTGGAGGGATTACCCAAGACATTCCACACATCCCTGAGACCCATCTTAACGTTGCACCTGAAAATGTTGCGCCAACGGGTGAAGGAAGAGATAGGCTTGAGTTGAATGCTACTACCGGCGCGCCTGATCAGAACATGAGAGATGTTCAGCCGACCGAAGCTCTCGGGACTAACGCTGCTGTGGCTGATGGGACACAAACCAATGTTGAACCTGAGAATGTGCCAGAAGTTCCCGGATCCATAAGTGATCCTCCTCGGAATGCGTCTTCGGGAGTAAACACTCATGTGGCTGCGACAGAAGGTGTTGGTACAAGGACTCAAACTGCAGACTTGTCTATTCCTGGGATGATTAGTGGGGAATCTCATGATGACAATCAAGCACAAAATTTGAACTTAGAAGCAATCTTTTCACATAATCCCTGGGCGGCATGGGCGACACAAGCTGTCGAAGTAGCTGAGGTTGAAAGGAGCTATGTTATCCCTGATGAATATCTTGCGCGCGAGACTATCGTAGATCAGAGGCTGGCTGAAGCATCCACCTCTGGTAATCAAATAGTGGCGAATCCAATTCCCTCACTTGGACAAATAGTCGAAGGGACCGGTAAGACCAATCTTGAGCATGCATGTATTACAAACACACGATATTACCTTTGTTTCTGAACGATCCATCATTGTCTTGAAAGTGCAGGTATAAGTCAGCCTTGTTTGGAATGGATTATGAGGATTCTCATTGAATTTCCGAAGACATTCGCAAAAGTCTTGGAGATAGACCCTAAGGATAGAGGAGATCTTTTCACCGAGATGACAGATATGTTGGAGAAAATAAACCGAACAACTCCAGCAACACCTCTCTTTCAGATGCTCTGTGTTTCTTGACAAGCGCTCATGGCATCCAGCACGTCTCAAAAGATAAGCTGGACCTTGATTTCCTCATACAGAGGTTGGTGAAGATCAACAATTCTGTGAAACTCAAGTTTGGCTATATGAAATACAATCTGGAAAGAGCAAAACTTCAAGATCAAAAAGAGGAAATTGAGAAGGCGATACAGCAGTATACTGCGGTAACCGAGGAGCACAAGAACCATAAGCAGCGACTGGATGAGTGGGCTCAGGACTCCATAAAGTTGGCAACTCAAGACTCCCTTCTCAAGGGTTTACTCGAAGATCAGTAGCATGTAACCAGTTAGGTTTTGATTATGTAATTTGGACATCAGTTTCAAATTGTTATTGCTATCCATGTTTCACAGTCTGGGCATGCTTGTAATGCGAACATGTGTTCGGGTTTTGTTTTATCAAAGGCATTAGTTTTTTAGATATTGAGCATTATTTTTGCTTTCTTTGCTTAGATAAACTTGTATGTCTAGATTTATGAATATTGCTATCCTCGAAGTAGATAGGCTTTCAATCGCGCATCGTTGCTATCCAAAGAGATAGGCTTGATCAAAATGATTTCTGCCTTAACGTTGCATTGAGTTTCGCTGCTATCTAGACAGATAGGCTTGTGTTTCGCGTATGCTTTTCTAAAGAGAGAAACTTATAAGCATTGCTATATTAAGCAGATAGACTTGTATCAAGTTTTGCTGCTATCTAGACATACATGCTTAAGTTTGCATATCGATGCCACCTGAGCATATGGCCTTCATTGATTTTTGCTATTTATCCGAACAGATCAAAAGACTTTATACGATAATAGTCGCGATCTAGGCAGACATAATTAGAGAAATAGTTATCGCTTAACGGGTAAGTCTAGGTTCGCATATGCTATCTAAGAAGATATACTTTTAGTCAAGCATGATTGCTATCCGCATGGCTAAGATTTGAAAGCTCGGTTTGTACAAGACTTGAAATAGCTTGACTATTTCAAGACCTTCAAATCAGCTTTCAAAGCCTTGAATCAGCTTCAGAGGCTTGGCTATTTTCAAGGCCTTGAAACTGGATTCAAAGCCTTGAAACTGCTTAACCTGAAAGCATATTCTCAAGGGAGTTTTTATGCTAACTCTCTGATTTGATTTACTCTCTTTCCTTCATATGTTTGATTATCTGTTATTAAAATGACGAAAGACGAATTGTTGAACATGTTTTGAATCGCAATATATCATCTGTTTGACAATGATAATGCAGGAAATTTTGTTTCTAAGTTTTGCAGGACTGTTTCATAAACTGAGTTGCTGCAGATTTGGAAACACTTGAATACTTTGATCCTGTGATCAATCAGACGTGTATGACAGCTTCTCATGATGGTTAAATGAAATATTACAACAATATCTCTTAAGATTGTGATCATTCAACCGTTGGAGAAGATTTCAAAGTAGTCAAACTCTGTTGCCTACAAAATAGGAAGGTTGTTGCTGAAAATCTGGGGAGATTTGCAGAGCTGTTTGAAGTATTTATAGAGCTCGAATTCGAAGAAACAGGATACAGTACTCAACGGGAAAATACAGATAAAGTATTCTGAATTGACAAGCATCAAAGAAGTTCTTCATCTCTTCCAATCCATTCACAGAAGTTCACAGCATTTCACTGCAGTTTTCTACTCTTATGTGTCCTTCTGTATAGAGCTATATTGGTAGATCATTCCTATATTACTTCTACATTTCATTCTCAAGGATTGTTAAAAGTGAACAATAGAGAATTCTTAGTTAATCAGTTAGCTAGAGCAGGTACTAGACAGGTTAGGGAAAACCACAAGCTGTAACAGAGTAAGGGAACTCTCTGTGCTTGAGTTCTAGGGCTTAGCTTTTGATTAATAAGAGTTGAGTTGAAAATCCTGCAGGGATCTAATCCCTAAGGTAGATACGTATGTCCAAGTGGACTCAACTGTATAAATCACTTGTCTTGTGCATTTTTAATTCATTTACTTTCAGAGCTTTTGCAGCATACAAAAACTGTTTATTTTTCAAGGGTTTGAAATTGTTTTCAAGGCCTTGAAAAAGGCATACTTGCTCTATACTCTCCGCATCTACTTCAAAGGCTTGAACTTGTTTTCAAGGACTTGAATTTCATTGTTTGCACAAGTTTTCATCTTCCTAGCAAGTTTTGTCAAATGTTGGCATACTCTATTCAACCCCCGCTTTTTAGAGTATCTTAGCTGCTTATACATCTGCATACTCACACTTTCAATTGGTATCAGAGCTTGTATCACTGTATAAGATTTAACCATGTGGTGATCATGAGTACTGCAGGTGATGGTTGTTTCTCACAAGGAAGAGCTACTAACAGACCTCCTCTATTATGTGGAGAAAATTTTGGTCACTGCAAAGCTCTCATGAAAATGTTTATCATTGATAAAGATCTAGAGCTTTGGACCATTATCCAAAATGGACCTCATACTTTCTACACAGAGAAAGATGGGATCAGAACTCCCAAAAAAGAAGACTCACTCTCCTCTTCTGAATTAGAGCAATTTCCTAAGAATTACAAGGCTATTAACATTATTTATTGTGCTTTGAGTACAGATGAATTCAACAGGATCTCTGGATGCACAACTGCTAAAGAAATCTGGGATAAACTTGTGGTTACCTTTGAAGGAACCAGTCAAGTCAAGCAAACCAAGATCAACATTTATCTCAGACAATATGAGTTGTTCAAGAAGAATGCAGATGAGTCCATTAGAGATATGTTCAAGAGATTCACTGATATTGTTAACAACCTTGACTCACTGGGAAAACACTTCTCCAAAGAAAAAGGTGAGGAAGATTCTCAGAAGTCTTCCAAAGGAAAAATGAGAACCAAAACCCACAGCTATTGAAGAAGCTCAGAATCTCTCAACTCTACAACTTGATGAACTACAAGGGAAGCTCCTGACACATGAGATATCTATGAATGAAGTTGATGGAGAACTTCCAGATGGTGTCAAAAATTTAGCCCTCAAAGCCAAAGAGAATGAGAGAATTCAAAGTCTTGAAACTGAGGATGGTGATGATGAAGATCCAATTGCTGACAAGGATCCTCAAATTGAAGAGAATGTTTGGAAACAAAGATTTCAACAGAGAAAGGCATAGATCATCCAACAGCAAGGATTACAAAGGTAAGTCCTCTTCACAGAGCAAATCAAAAGTTATGAACTGGTTTGAGTGTGGTGATGCAGGATACTTGATAAGAGACTGTCCACACAAAAAGAGCAAGAACTTTCAGAAGAAAGATCATGACAGAAGAAAGAAAGCCATGATAGCTTCATGGAGTGATTCAGATTGCTCTAGTGAATCTGAATCTGAAGAAGAACATGCCAATCTATGCTTCATGGCAAGCATGATGAAAGTTCTGAAAAGAACATTGAGGTAATGGTAAACTGCTTGATTTCAAAAACAAAAGAAGCTCTTTCAGAATATATCAGAACAATGCTCTTAAATGAGGAAGATTATCTGAAAGAGATCAGGCTTTTGAAAGAAAAAGTTCACGAGCAAGTAAAAGAAAACTTACAACTTGTTTGCCCAAAATCAGAATCTTGAAATCTCTCAGAAGAAGACTGGCAGTGATTTCAAGGCCTTGAAAACACAAGTCAAGGAAGTAGTCACTGAAAACTTCTCAGTAAGTGACAGCCTTGTTAATCTAAGACATCAGGTTGATGATTTAGAGAAACAAAAGATCACTCTTACTGAGAAACTTCAAGAATCTGAATTTGTCAAAATCAAGCTTGCTGGATCAGAACACAAGTTGAACTTGATTCTTGGAGGAAGTTCACAGTCTGTTCACAAAGCTGGTATTGGATTCAATCCAAACTTTCCAAGAAGAAACAATACCAGATTTGTGAAAGATGGAAACAAAACCTCTCCTACTTGTCATTACTGCTGTAAAACTGGTCATGTTAAAATGACTTGTCCTTTTAGAAGAAGAGACCCTCACATAATGAGGAACTCTTTTCCTTTTCAACTCAAAGGACAGGTTAAGTAGATTTGGGTTCCTAAAGGGGTTAGACCACCTAACATGGTTGATCCTGAATATGAATCCAAATTCCCCACTTGGTCTAACAGTTGGGTAAGGCAGTGATTGGTGCTTGCAGGTTGTTACCAAAGAACAGAAGTGGTTCATGGACAGTGGTTGCTCAAGACACATGAGTGGAAAGAGATCTCTATTCTCAGAATTAAAGGAGCAATCTGAAGGTTCAATAACACTTGGTGACAAAGGAAAATGCAATATTCTTGGTATTGGAAAAGTTGGTACAAATTCTGAAAACTCTATTTCTGATGTTTATCTAGTTGAACGTTTGAAGTTTAACTTACTTAGTGTATCTCAGCTTTGTGATAATGGCAACAAATTTATATTTGATAAATATAAGTTTGTGGTTCAAAATCAGGAGATTGCATTCTCACAGCCTCTAGATCAAACAATGTTTATACTTTTCAAACTAACAAAGTTGCAGGTGAAAGTTTGAAGTGTCTCAAGGACTTGAAAGAGGATTCAAAGCTTTGGCATAGGAAACTTGGTCATATCAGTTTGCATACTTTGAACAAATTGATTTCCAAAGACTTGGTAAGAGGATTTTCATCCACCAAGTTTAAAGAAGATGAGTTGTGCAAAGCCTGTGCACAAGAAAAGCAGACCATAAGCTCCTTCAAGCCAAAGAAGTTTTTAAGTACAACTAGACCTATTGAATTACTTCAAATGGATCTCTGTGGTCCTATGAGGACTCCTACTCCAAAAGGTAAAAGGTATATGCTAGTTCTTGTAGATGATTTTTCTAGATACACTTGGGTTATGTTTCTCAAAGAAAAATCTCAAGCACTCTCTGAATTTTCAAAACTTTGCAGAGAACTTCAAAACTTGAAAAACCTACCTGTAGCTTCAATCAGAAGTGATCATGGTATAGAATTTGATTAGTTAGAATTTGATTTATTCTGTGATAAGCATGGTATTTCTCACAACTTTTCTGCTCCAAGAACTCCTCAAAAGAATGGTGTTGTTGAAAGAAAGAACATGACTCTTGAAGATATGTCAAGGACAATGCTTCTTGAGAACAAGTTGCCAAAAAATTACTGGGCAGAAGCTGTGAATACAGCAAATTATATTTTGAACATGTGCTTGATCAGACCTATTCTAAAGAAGACCCCCTATTAGAGGTGTCAAATGGTCGGGTTCGGGTTGACCCGACCCGTTTATAAATGGGTTTATTGTACATGGGTCCAACCCGTTCTACCCGTTTAAATGTTACGGTTTTATAGGTGGGTCATAAACGGGTCAATGTGACCCGTTAACCCATTTCTAACCCGTTTTGAACCCGCATATGCTAGAGTAGGAAAAGACACATGCCCATTTGTTTTGAAACAACCTTCTGTTTTCTTTTTGAAACTATCAACTATATAACTCCAATAAATTATTTATTTGTAAATTCTGGAAAAAAAAAGGTAAAACAAAAAAACAAAAAAATAAAATTGAAAAGGATAAGAGAGTCTGTTGACTCTGCTATCTCATTATCACTTCTCATACCTATCAACTACCATAGCTATCTCTTTCTCTGAGTACCTATCCTCTTTCTCGAGTAAAACATTTCTTCTTCACCTAACCCAGTTGACCCATGATTTGATTTCGGAAAATGCATAAAACGAGCAATGCGACATAACCCAGAGAGATGAAAGCGAGGCACTGCTTGGTTCACAGATCTGGTGAATGATTGAAAGGGAAGGTCGAGGTGTGCTCGTCGAATCAGCAAACCGCCGGCTCTAGAGTTGCGCCCAGATTTTCGAGCGGGAGGTGACGAGTGAGTCCATTAAAGGCTATCATGAGTCGATTCTCAGACATTTCTGCTTGAAATCGACTAATTTGTTCGATCAACAGGTGCTTGCAAATCAACTAATTTTTTCAATCGAACGAGGCAACGAGAGAACAGAGAGAGGCGAAAAATTGGTTCTCGTCGCCGGCGGTTGCTGAAAGCAGATCTTTACAAGATCACTTCGGGATGGAATTCGTAGTTGTCTCGTTGATGCTCCATCTTCTCTGTGACTTGAGGATGGAAGTCTCCGTTGAATCAGTACACTGAGAGAGGCGAAGAGACAGGTGTATGCGGGTTCAATTTTCAACCCTCTTAACCCATATAATTCAGCGGGTTGAATTATCCGGGTTCACTTCAACCCGTTTAGAAATTTAAGAAGACCTGAACCCGTGTAAATGAGGCGGGTACAGGTGGGTTGGCGGGTCCGGATCAAGTTTGCCAGCTCTACCCCCTATGAACTATTCAAAGGGAGGAAGCCAAACATCTCTTACTTCAGACCCTTTGGATGTACTTGTTTTATCCATAGCAATGGAAAAGACAATCTTGGTAAGTTTGATGCAAGAAGTGATGAAGGTATATTTCTTGGTTACTCTCTGAATAGCAAAGCTTATAGAGTTTACAATAAAAGAACCAAACTGGTTGAAGAGAGCATTCATGTTATTTTTGATGAAAGCTATGATGGTTCTTTGAGTGAAAGTTTTGCAGATTTGAATTTGAACAAGCATGAATCAGAGGAAGAGACTGAGAATCCACTTAGATTCAAGAAAGGCTCAGAGGAAAATAGAAGATATTTTCAAGACCTTGAAAATAGTTCTCAAGGCCTTGAAAATACAGCTCAAAGCCTTGAAAAAGATGATCAGAAGGATTCAAGTGACACAGCTACTACTTCAAGACCAGAAAATATCTATGGAGAACCTGAACCATGGTCTCCAAGGAAGAGATACAAATATATCTCATCCCATCCAGCTGATAATATCATATCAGATCCAACCACTGGTACACAAACCTGATCACAGTTAAAGAACTTATGTGCTTTTAATGCTTTTATCTCTCGTGTAGAACCAAAAACTGTGAAGGAAGCTTTACAAGAAGCAGACTGGATCAATGCTATGCAAAGTGAACTCAATGAGTTTGAAAGGAATAAGGTATGGAACCTGGTTCCTGCACCTACAAACCAGTCTGTCATTGGTACCGGATGGGTATTCAGAAACAAGTTGGATGAAAGTGGCAATGTAATCAGAAACAAAGCAAGGTTAGTTACTCAAGGTTAAAATCAAGAAGAAGAGAATTCTCAAGTCTTATGAGCAGGGGATTTGAGATGAGCATGATGGGAGAATTGAACTTCTTCCTAGGACTTCAAATACATCAATTGAAGAAGGGCTTCTTTCTGAGTCAAAGCAAGTACACAAGAGACTTACTAAATAAGTATAGCATGGCTCAGTGTAAGGAAGCCAAGACTCCAATGAGCTCTACGCTATCCTTAGACAAGGATGAATCTGGTAAGAGTGTCAATGTAAAAGAGTATAGAGGCATGATTGGATCATTACTCTATCTGACAGCAAGCAGACCAGATATTATGTTTAGTGTATGCATGTGTGCTAGATTTCAAGCTGATCCAAAAGAATCACACTTAACTGATGTGAAGAGAATATCCAGATATCTCTATGGTACCAAAGACTTAGGGCTTTGGTATCCAAGACATTATAACTTCTCTTTGAGTGGTTTTTCAGATGCTGACTTTGCAGGTTACAAGGTTGATAGGAAAATTACTTCAGGAACCTGCCAATTCATTGGATCATCCTTGATTAGTTGGCATTCCAAGAAACAGAATTCAGTTGCTCTATCAACAACTGAAGCTGAATATATTGCTGCAGGAGCATGTTGCTCACAAGTACTATGGATTGCTCAACAGCTAAGAGACCTTGGATTTGACTTCAGAGGCATACCTATTAAGTGTGACAACACTAGTGCAATTTCAATTACAAAGAATCCAGTGCAACACTCAAGAACCAAGCACATTGATGTCAGACACCACTTCATCAGAGATCATGCTAAGAAAGGTGATATTTTTCTTGAATTTGTTGCTACTAACATGAAAATTGCAGATATCTTCACCAAAGCATTAGCAGATGAAAGGTTCTCAGCTCTAAGATTGGAATTGGGAATGCTAAATAAGACTGCATTGGTTTTGGGGGAGCATAAGGTAAGAAAGGTAAGCTGTATGTGTTTACAAAGGTTTGAACTGAGTTTCAAAGCCTTGGAAATCAGTTCAAAGCCTTGGTTTTTACTTGTTGCAGTGTTACAGTATTTCAAGACCTTGAAAGCCTTTTCAAATCCTTGAAAATGAATCTGTTACACTAATTCTCAATAAACTTGGATCATTCTATACTGGGTGATATCTCTGTAGATATTTGCCTAATATATCCCCTACCCTTTTCAAAAATTTGATTTAGCCAAAAATAGTATTAGTATATTCTATTTTCCAACGGCATAATAGTTTCCTTTTGAAACTCAAACTCTTTCAGTATTTATCCTCTTCTCTTCTCCTTCACTCCGTATCATTCCACCTCTCTCTTTTCTTTTCCCTAACCCTAATGAGCACAAGAAGGGCCTCAGACAAAATCAAGATGGCTGGAGGTTCGAAACCTGTCTTAGAGAAGAAGAGAAAAGCAGCAGTGGAAGAGGTTCAAGAAGTCAGTGGAGACTCTAGCTCCAGAACTCCCAGTGCAGAGGCAGTCCAAGATCCTCCTCCACCAAAGAAGAAGGTCAAGAAGGCTACAACCTCCTCTTCAGAAAAGCAAAAGAAGAAGAAGGCTGTTACAGAGAAGCAACCAGAAATAGAGCGTACTTGTTCAAATAAGGTGAAGAAGAAAGCAACTCAGGCAGAAAAAGGGAAAGGGAAGGTGACAGAAGCACAACCAGAAGGACAATTGGAGAAGGTATTGCAGATCTATTCTCAAGTCTCAACAAATAACACAGCACCGAATGAGACATGGTTTGTCTCAAACATATCTAAAGGTCAGTGGTTAGATGGTTTTGCTTCAAGATCTATTGGTTTCTGCAGTTTGGTTAATAAGTATGTGTTGGAACACATGAAACTCAAGCGCATCTCTATGTTAAAGAAGAGTTCTTTGTGGTGTTTTTTGAATCCTAGAGAAATAGCCTACCCCAGACTCACCAGACTCTTCTACCTGAACCTAACTCAAGTTAAGAGATCTGCACACTTGGTGATCAAATCTAAAGTTGCTGGGATAGTAATTGAACTAGATCACTCTGAGTTTGCCAATGTTTTAGGTTGTCCAAAGAGGTATGACACTAGCAACCATACACCAAAGTCAGAAACTTTGAAGCTAGCCAAAGAAGAATTCTTTCTTCCAAATATCTCAACCTCAGCCAAACAGTTAACACATTCTGAGTTGAATGTTGAATCCAAAGTCCTTCATACTATACTGGTGAGATGTGTCTTTCCTAGAGAGCACTCAAGAGAGTTGGTGACTGAGAGAACTTTGTACATCATGTATCTGGTTATGCATGGCTATGAGATTGATCTTCCAAAACTGGTTATAGAACACATGCTCTTTAGCCTAACCAGTAAGAGGATTCACCCTCTACCATATGCAAACCTGCTCACCATGTTCTTTGAGCATTTTGAGATCCCTTTTACTGGAGAAGAATCATTCACATCTGGTTTTGGGGAACTCAATGAGAAAGCCTTTGAGAAAATTGGAGTTATGAAAACAAAAGAGAAAGTTTGGAAACTTTACTCAGACTTGACTGAAACAGAACTAGGTGCAAAGAAATTTTCTAATCCCAAGACCTTGACTCCTACTTCAAGTCAGACTTATCAGCCTACAGACAATCAAAGACTTGATGGTTTGGAACTTGACATGGAGGATGTTACTAGGAAGTGATATGGGACAAATCAAGTATATGGTGGAAAGTATCTTCAGAAGCATGACCGTGCTTGATGTTCTTGAGGATCCTGAAGAAACAAAGAAAGGAGATTCAGACAAGGATTTGCCTAGTGAGCATTCAGACCAGGAAGAAGCTACTCCAGTTTCAGACAAGGGAAAGCAGACAACAGAACAGGCAGAAGATGATGCCAATAGTCCAGATTCAGATGAGCTGCTGATCACTTTGAAGAAGAAGAAGAAATCTCCAAAGGCTGTTGAGAAGGACAAGAATGAAGAAGCAAATGTTGAAGGAGGGACTGCAGAGGAACAGGAAGAGCAGGACAAGACTGATGAAGAAGACAATGAGAAAGAGGAACAAGATCAGGATGAAGATGAAGATCAAACCCCTTAATCTTGCCTATTCTTTCTTCCACATTCTCTCTTCTTTAAATATTTATTTAATTTTTCAAAATTTTCCAGACACTTGATCCAACATCTTCTTTCTTTTTGATGAAAGTAAGAAAGGGGGAGAAATTTCTAGGTGTTTGTTTCTAGTCTTAGGATTATTTGGTTTTATCTAGCTGAACTATTTATGTGTTTTTATTGGTATTTGAATAAGTTGGATCTTTTTGGAAATACCGTTGTAGATAGTGCTTTCCGAGCTGACAGATCTTGGCCACGTGGCAACCATCCAGCACACCATATTGTGCTCCACACACACTGGATCACCAGCCGCGCTGATCCATGTGGGGGCTGCGAGACAGGGCCCTCGCATACCACTGCACGGGACTTGTAGGGACTTAGTGGTTTGGAGGCTAGAGTAAGTCCTGTCGCGTGCGAGCCAAGCCCGCGCGCGACCTTTAGTAACTGATTTGAGAGATTTATGGCACGAGCTCCATAAACCCGGTCAATCCGGTCAAACCCGGTCAACCCCATAACGGTTCCGGTATTCGCGCATAACGTGCTGTAACGGTCCCTATATACGCGGACGAACGTGCCGTTGTGGTTACGCTAATTAAGCCGCCATTGATGGGCGCATTAACCACACTGCAACGGTCACATTCTCCGTTATATATAGGACGTTAACCTTTCCATACAAAGGAGAACACACTAGCCATACGCGGAAGCTCTGCCAAACCTCTGTCTCTCTCTCAGACATTACTACTACCTTACTCTCTCCCTACACACAACCCAACTCTTCCTGTGCCATATCTGATCCTCTACTTACGGTGTACACGGAGTTCTCCCCGCCGGAATCTCTTGTGCACAACCGTGTTTTTAAATTGTGGACTAATCTGTTTATTTTGCAGAGACTAAGGATCAAACAAAATTTGGTTTTGTCTTTCATCAAGGGGGAGATTTAAAGCTCAGGTTGTACAAGACTTGAAATAGCCTGACTATTTCAAGGCCTTGAATCAGCTTTCAAAGCCTTGAATCAGCTTCAGAGGATTGAAAATAGCTTGGCTATTTTCAAGGCCTTGAAACTGGATTCAAAGCCTTGAAACTGCTTAACCTGAAAGCATATTCTCAGGGGGAGTTTTTATGCTAACTCTCTGATTTGATTTACTCTCTTTCCTTCATATGTTTGATTATCTATTATTAGATGATGAAATACAAATTGTTGAACATGTTTTGAATCGCAATATATCATCTGTTTGATCATGATAATGCAGGAAATTTTGTTTCTAAGTTTTGCAGGACTGTTTCCTAAACTGAGTTGCTGCAGATTTGGAAACACTTGAATACTTTGATCCTGTGATCAATCAACCGTGTATGACAGCTTCTGATGATGGTTAAATGAAAGATTACAACAATATCTCTTAAGATTGTGATCATTCAACCGTTGGAGAATATTTCAAAGTAGTCAAACTCTGTTGCCTACAAAATAGGAAGGTTGTTGCTGAAAATCTGGGGAGATTTGCAGAGCTGTTTGAAGTATTTATAGACCTCAAATTCGAAGCAACATGATACAATACTCAACGGGCAAATACAGAGAAAGTATTCTGGATTGACAAACATCAAAGAAGTTCTTCATCTCTTCCAATCCATTCACAGAAGTTCACTGCATTTCAGTGCAGTTTTCTACTCTTAAGTGTTCTTCTGCATAGAGCTATATTGGTAGATCATTCCTGTATTACTTCTACATTTCATTCTCAATGATTGTTCAAAGTGAACAATAGAGAATTCTTAGTTAATCAGTTAGCTAGAGCAGGTACTAGACAGGTTAGGGAAAACCACAAGCTGTAACAGAGTAAGGGAACTCTCTGTGCTTGAGTTCTAGGGCTTAGATTTTGATTAATAAGAATTGAGTTGAAAATCCTGCAGGGATCTAATCAGTGAGGTAGAGACGTAGGACCAAGTGGACTGAACTCTATAAATAACTTGTCTTGTGCATTTTCAGTTCATTTACTTTCAGAGCTTTTGCAGCATACAAAAACTGTTTATTTTTCAAGGGTTTGAACTTTTTTTCAAGGCCTTGAAAAAGGCATACTTGCTCTATACTCCTTGCATCTACTTAAAAGGCTTGAACTTGTTTTCAAGGCCTTGAATTTCATTGTTTTCACAAGTTTTCATCTTCCTAGAAAGTTTTGTCAAAAGTTGGCATACTCTATTCAACACCCCCTTCTAGAGTATCTTAGCTGCTTATACGTCTGCATACTCACACTTTCAAGATTTATATCAAATTTTGCTTCTATCTAGACAAATAGGCTTAGTGTCGCATGTTGCTCCTATCTAGACAAATACGCTTGTATCACATGCCGCTGCTATCTAGGCAGATAGGCTTAGTATTGCATGTTGCTGCTATCTAGACAAATAGGCTTGGATCACATGTCGCTGCTATCTAGACAAATAGGCTTGTATAACATGTCGTTGCAATCTTAGACAGATAGGCTTAGTATCACATGTTGCTGCTATCTAGACATATAGGCTTGGATCGAGAGGCAAATAATTGATTATAAATTATTGTAGCAGAGAAACAAGGTAAATGACACGCGAGAAGTTGAGAAGCGATCTCTCATATGGGAGAGTCATTTGGCATTAATAAAATCCTTGTGAGGAGATTAATAGAATACATCATGCGTTTGCAAGAAACAGTTCAGTGGTCATAGCACCTTTCACTTCATCGCATATTGATTAGTTTAGGAGTTGTTGCAGTCCCGTCTTGTCGCGAGATCATGCACTAGCCGCTTCTTTTCCTTTTGGTTCTTGCTCCGAATGGGATGGCAATGGATTTCTGCGCACATCTTTAGTTGGGTCGTCGATGATCAAATCCCCTTCTCTCATCTTTCTATCCACCAGCCACTTTAATTGCCTGCCTTCTTTCGTTGGGCGCATCACCCGGCCATGATACTCGCACCACTTTGGGTCCCTTAGTTGTTCTCCGGTGGGTCTACTCTCAGGTGCCGGTAAGACTCCATCTTTCCGCCACTGCTTGCATAGGCTTGTTATCTCCCCAATCGAACACGGCAGCGGGGGCGCTTCCTTTGGCAGAACTCGTTGTTGTTTGTTCATTGAGGCTGCATTCACCTCAGCCTCTCTCCCTTGTAGTTAAGCCTCCCGATTTTGAAACCAGAGCCCCCTGATGCTCGACCGTTCGAGCGTCTCTGCTTCCGCTTCTCCACGATGGGTTCGATGTTCCTGGTACAGTCAATAAATTTGGAGAAAGTAGGATATGCAAGTTGATCAACATACCTTTGTATTCTTCTCGCATGCCCTGGAGACAAATTTCGACAAGGCGTCTCTCAGCCACCTCATCTACGCATTCTAGCGACTTGTTCCCGAACTTCTGTATGAAGGCAACGCCTTCTTCATCATGCTTCTGGTGCATGCACGACAGGTGTATCGTGGTGACGTTCTCCTCAATCTGGAAGAACTTGGTGTAGAACTTCTTGACCATGTCTTCCCAAGTTTTGATAGAACCCGCCTCCAGAGTCCTGTACCATTTGTACGAGACGGGTCCCAAGGATTTCGGGAACTTTCACATCAATAGTCATGGGTCAATCCCGTGTGGGCCCATCATGTCAACGAATCGCATCACGTGCTCTTGTGCATGTCCGTTGATTTCATCAAATTTTCCCCATTTTGGTGCCTTGTACCCAACAGGTTTAGGCATCAGGTAGCTGTCGCATGGGATTGGCGGCGGGCTATCGACTTTGGGGATGACAATGTCAGCGAAACACTGGTTCGCGAGGAAATTATCCAAGCGTTGCTCCAAAGGTGTCACATTGGTGGGTGCGCTTCCTCCTGTGGTCGAAAATGGTGTAGCAGCAAATCCAGGTATGCAGGGCATGTTAGGGTCATATGGAACCGGGGCTGGAACTGGCTTGAACTCCGGTCGTATATGACGGCAGCACTGGGTATGCAGACGGGTAGGTGGAAAGGTTTCCAACAGATGCGCGCTCTGTTGGGGTTAGTGGTGGCTGTTCTGGTGGGTTCCCCAAAGGGAGAGGTGGTTGCTAGTTCTGCGAGGCAGGAGTAAGTGTCGATGTTGCTCTTGGAGGGGCTAGAGTCCCCTGAGTGGAGTTTTGCGCAAGCCCTCCCAAAATGGCCACAATCTAGGCTATTTGGGTAGATTGAGCCTGCATAGCCCTGACTTGGCTTTGGATAGTTGCACTCAGTGCCTCGAAGATTTGATTGTTTCCAGGCATTGGTTGCGTTTGGACATCAGTGTTGGTGGGGATGGCATGAGTCTCCCCTCTTTCTCCTGAAGGAGACTGGTTGCCTTCACGGGGGTTAGCTTCATCAGACATGATTGCAGAGATCTTGAAAGGTTTGAACGTAGTATTCACGTCGGGTTCACCAAATGTGTACAAGAGGATCCTGCAGAGAAATTCCAAGCGTACACCTGTAATAGAGAATAAGAACAAGGGAAAGAACAATGCGCAGATAGTGAGAGTAAGGGTGTAGGGGATGAGTAAGCTCTTGCCAATTGCTTGAGATAGAGAGACAGTCTGATGATTAGCCACAGATCCCAGAGTTTCTAAGGAAGGCCAACGTTCCTATATATAGGGTATAGGAGTGTCGCTACAAAGGGTTAATGCGGTCGTAACTGATGGCGAGATAACCGCCTCGTTCATAGCACGTTACCCGTATATATAGGGAACATTACACGATCGTCCGTGTGTGTAGGGCACGTCCCAACGACTATCTGTTTATATAGGACATGTGTTCATCAGATCTCTCAGACAATTGACAAGGGTCGCGCGCGAATGTCGACGTTCGCGCACGACGTGCCTTACTCTAACCTCCAAGCCACTTGAACGCTACAACTCCCGCGCGGTTAATATCGAGGGCGACCCTGTCTCGCAGCCCCCATACGGATAAGTTCGAATATAAGGACAATAATTGAGTGATACAGGAGTACCATCGAACCTCCTGGATAGCTGCCACATGGATGATGATTGATCTATCTGAAATGCACTATCTACACCTACAAATTGTAGCTTTGACTTTAGATGCCTATTGACCATATTAAAATACTTAATAAAATAATGAAACTCATTCAGGAGTTAGATAAATGTGTCTAATTTCTGAAATATCAAGAATATTATCCATAGTTATTATATAATTAAAGATAAAATAAACAAATGGTGTTGTGAAGTGACAAGTCTGAAAACAACTCACAACTTTGAAAAGTGATTACTATCACTTGGAGAATAGAAATAATACTCATCTTCATCTTCTCCAGAATTAATCCCCTATGTGTCTAGTTACAAAACAAGAAAGATGAGGTGCCTAAAGTTTCTGAAAATGGGGGTTTTAATAAAAATACCAAGACTGGTCTAGAAACAGAGTTTCAGAAATGCAAGTTCAAAAGACCATATCTCCTTAACTAAGAATGCTATATATTTTTATTTTTATTTATTTTTTCTGAAAATGACCTATTTTGAGTCTTGTTTCATAAAATGTAATATTTGAAAATTTGACAGAGACAAAATTTAAGGATAGACCACGTTTTTGACAAGTTGGACAGATTGTAAAGACATGCAAAACATGATCAAATCAATTCTATGACATGTAACACATGAGATACTTGATTTTTCACTTATATACAACCAATTTAAACATGCAATAGAGATTAGACTTTTGAAATAAGAATCAAGTGAGGCAGCTCAAAAATTGTTGTCCAAGACCAAACCACACATGCAAGCAATGATCAAGAAATTTTCTATCATGTTGATTAAACCAACGTCAAAATGCACAAATGAAAAGAGACAAGATATGCTTACAAGACCTTAAAGAGCTTAAAATAATGAAGAATATGAAGGAAATGGCTGTCCCCATGCATAGCATGACCTTGTAACAGAGTTTTTCATGAAAATGATGTTTTGGAGTTGTTTTTGTAAGGCAACACTTCAATCTGCGAATGGAGTTTATGGAGAGAGAATGGAGATATTTTAGTGTTCTAAAATGGAGAAAAAGAGTAAATAGGAAGATGATGATGATGATGCATAGAGAGTGAGACGTAGTGTGAGAGTTGTGGAGTGATGGGTGTGAGTTTATTGTAATGGTGATGACTATAAGAGTGTGTATGTGTGTGTATAAGCACATGCAATATATTACTATGGTTAACTTAGTTAGTGAGTGAGGGGTTGAAGTGAAATTAAAAGTCTCCCAACAAAATAGTTGGTGTATAAATAGAAAAGACCAAAAATTAAGGGGTGAAAATATAATTTCCAATTAAAATCGAACACATAAAAGTTAATTTTCACAAATTAGAACATTTTCAAATAATTTAAAATATCTCACTTTGTTTATAAATGTGAAAATCCACTTTTAGAAAACTACAACTATCTCTCAAATATACAAAATAACTTTCATAAAGATCCAAGTTTCAATAACTACAAAATAACCTCAAAACGAAATTATATATAATCATGCTTGTCCAATGACACCCTTATACTTTAAAACTAAGAAGAATTCAAGAATAAGTTCGAAATATAAATTTCTAGAAATTTTCAAATATTTATCCAAAATGACCAAATAACCCCTAACTTAAATACGGGATATTACATTATATCCCCCTTAAACGAAGCTTTGTCCTCGGAGCTTAAGAAAACTTTTGAGTGAAACTACGAACATACTTCAAGAGAATGCAACTAATGCACATGAGACTTGTATGCAATGCTAATTCACATGCGACGCTTATATCAACGGAAAAGACGCTCTCGGTTGGTAACGTTTAGTCTCACTTATATCACATTAAGACTCAAATAAAATTAGCTGAAGTAAAGGTTGACACCAAATTTTGAAACGTATATGCCAACATACAAGTTCTCACGTTTACAATGCGTTTGAAATTTTTTATAACATTTAAACTAGTCTCGAAATTTTTAGACAGAAAATACTTTGAGCGAAACTAACATGTCATTTGGCTTGACTCATCCGCGCTAAAAATATGTCTTACCTGTATAGGATTAGATAACCGATCACCGCAATTGTTCCCGCATACGAGGGGAAAAATAACACTATGTGTCGTCACACAACTTGCCTCTCCATCACGAATCACATGTGTTTCAAATGTTCCAACTTAGTCTACACAACTAGTACTACTTATAGTACCGTCGTACTAAGAGTCGCGCCAACGGACTGGTAAACAAAGTGGTCCATATCACTTGGCATTCGGTAACTCCACACCCAATAACTTTTTAGAAATCATTTTTTTAAAGAATATTTTATTTTCAAACTTTCCAATTTTGGAAATGACCATGGAAAATTAACTCAAAATGTAGGTATTATCTTAAAGTCGTTACTCGTAGGTAAGAAAAGGATAGTCTCAGGGTTTTTTAATTCAAAAACGTCCTTACTCTCTCGTCGACGAAGTAATATAATCAAGTAAGGGAACAAGGATACACATCACACGACAATGACAAATCATTTTGATATGGCAACTAAGCATGCTCATAGGATAACCAACATATAAATAAGCAAGTAGTTTCCGCATTGATCACATTTCAATTAGCACTTAACAATTAATCAACCAATACGGTACAATTCTTGTTTAAAAATAAATATATGTAAGTACCCAAACTCCCCAACGGCTTGTTTACTTCATTTATTTGCAAATTCAGTTATCCTAGTTAATTTTAAAATTTTGAAAACGTTTTCTCTCTCATTCTATACTAATGGAAATCGATTAGTCACTTTAACCGGAGAATTGATGCTCTGATACCAACTGAAACAACCCGGGATCTCGGTTCAGGGTTAATGAGACAATCGATAACCAAAAGTAGAAAAATATCTACGAATGTTACAATTTGGCTACTAAATACGACAATCTTTGAGAAGAAAAGTTTACAAGATTAATATATTTGAAATAAGCTATGTGATCTAACTTAAGATAATGTCTTTGTCTCGATCCGCGTTCCAATCTCGACACGCACTAACGAGTGGGTGTTTTAAAATAAGAAACACAAACACCACAATTTGAAAAAAATCAGTAAAAATTGAGTAAATACACACTACGACATGTAAAGCAATGAGTGACACACAAGCATAATTTGAAATAAATCAAGAGATTTGGAACATTAATAAGTAAGAGAGATGGGAAAATTTGGGAAGAATTATAAGTAAACGTGTAGCAAATCTAAACTTTAAACATTCATAAATCACGATTAGTCAAGATATTCTTGAACTATTAGAAGCTCACAAGAGCAATCATGTTTCACCGAAAAAAATATTAATTCATGAGTACCAAACTACTTTCAACTTCATTTAATTTTGTTGGGGGGCATATCTAGAGCCACAAACAACATGAATAGAGTAGTCAACTTTCTTGCAAGGCCTGAGGCATGTCCAGAGCCACCAGCAAGATTGATGAAGACAGAGGGATCACGAAGTAATCATAAAGGGTTTCTTCTACGGTCTATCAGACCCTATTTCACCCGAGCGTTAAGGCAGCCCATGCCTTAATCCCACTCACAATTCATAGCTAAAAGGCCTTAAGTGTCGACACCCCTATACCGTAGTGACCCTTACAAGTATAAATAGCATACTATAGCTCTACAAAATCCTTGGACGCAATACATTGGTAAATTTTGGCTCGTCGGGGGCGGGTTTTTTAACATTTAAGTTCTATCATATAGTACAAAACATTGCTTCAATGGCCGTAGTCATAAGTAACGGGAGGATCGCTTGGCGCCTCCGGCAGGAACCAAAAATAAACATAACTCTGTACATTGTCCTAAATATATTAGAAGTTTCTTAACTCGTCTGTTTACCATAACCAATTAGATTTGATGAGTAGTGTTCAAGAATTCTCACAAAGGATTCATGAATACGTAAACAACTTTCGAGTATAAATCATGCTTTTCATACATTTTCAATCAACAACATATTAATTTGAAAAATCACACAAATACTCATATTTTGATAAGTAAGGGTCGCACATATGTACTTACCACTGAGATGAAGCAAAACCAAAATCAAGAAACTAAGCCTAGCACTCCAACGACAACCTCTATCTCCTACGAGGCGGATGTCTACACTCACACGTACAACGTACTCGTTAGAACCAATTTATTAATCCATAATACAATGCAACCCTACATACCTCATGGTCCTATATGTAACAAATGCACATATAGTGATGTTAATTTATCAAAATAAGTCCAACAAAACACTTAGAAATTGAAGAAGTCAAGTTTTCTAAAAAAAATGTGAAACTACAATTCTGGACAAAATTATAGCTCTGAATTTAGAGGCCTCTTGACCATATAAAAACACTTCATAAAATTATGAAACTCATTCACAAGATAGATAAATGTGTATAATTTATGAAATATCAAGAAAATTATCCATAGTTGTTATATAATTAAAGAGAGAAAATAAAGATTTGGTTTTGTGCAGTGACAAGTCTGAAAACAAATCTCAACTTTGAAAGGTGATTACTACCACTTAAAGAATAGCAATAATACTCATCTTCATCTTCTCCACAATTAATCTCCTATGTCTCTAGTTACAATACAAGAAAGATGAGGTGCCAAAAGTTTCTGAAAATAGGGGTTTTAATAAAAATACCAAGACTGATCCAAAAACAGAGTTTCAGAAAACATGCAAGTTCAAAAGACCATATCTCCTTAACTAAGAATGCTATGAAGATAATTTTTTTCTCAAAATTACCTCCTCTGAGTCTAGTTTCATGAAATTAAATATTTTAAAAGTTGACAGAGACAAAAGTTGAATATATAGAATTTCATTTTGAGGTTATCTTGTTGTTTTTTGAAACTTGAATCTATATGAAACTTATACTTTCAAAATAAGAAGAATTTAAGAATAAGTTCGAAATATAAATTTCTAGAAATTCTCAAATATTTATCCCAAATGACCAAATAACACCTAACTTAATTACGGGATATTATACCCTCGACCTTATAAGGGATCCTGTTTAAGGACATTTAATAACTTTAGATGCAATTTGATTTAACCCAAGGGCGAGTGGGCTCGTCTCCCTTATTGGGGCTTGGCACGAGACCGTAATGAGAAGCCTGTTGCGTTTGTAAGGCTCATCATGGCCTGATTTAACCGAACTAATTAAAATTAATTAATCAATTCATGAAAAATTGTTTGACATTCTTAATGTCGACATGTGTACATATAGAGAGAATAGATGTATTAAATGTTGCTATAGCTTTTGAACATGTGATTAGGTTTGTTTCACTAAAAAAAATAATCATTATGTTCGCAGAGAAAGTCCTCGTCAGGGATTTTAGAAAGAGTTTTCTCTCCATCACCCTTGTCTAGAGTATTAATCACCGCCTCGATGATACTCAGTCTGGTACCCCCCCCCCGACATTCATGTCTTTTCCTGCTGGTAACATGTTGTTTATCCCTCCTTTTTTCTCATGACCACTCTTCGATACTCCCCCAAATTTTGAATACCTACAGTTGAAAATATGTAAAGGTATGTGCTAAAAGAGAGGAAAGATCGCATAGCATCTCAGCTCTTTTCAACTCAATTCGGAAGAGTAAATCCAAGTTCACAGTTATGGCCAAAGGAGAAAACGTTTTCGTTTTCTTATTCGAAGATGAAGATGAGTGCAACTATGTCACGGATGGTGCTAAATGCTCAGTCTGGAATCATATAATGGTCCTGAGTAGATTTGTGCCGGAGGTTGATCGGGTTCAGCTCAAATACGAAGAAACACCATTCTGGCTCAACGCCAAAAGACTGCCCATTGAGAAGATGAACTGATCGAGCGTAGATACAATTGGTGCCCTAGACAGAAAAATTCTTGACGTTGATGCTGGGTAGCACGGGAGCTGCTCATAACCCTCACACGTGGATTCGTGCTCTAATTGATCTCAATAACCCTCTGAATCAAGGTTTATTCATGAAGCGTAAGTGTAACAACACATTATGGATCCAGTTCTCTTATGAGATACTAGGTGAATATTGTTATCGTTGTGGAAGAATTGTGCATGGTTGTGTTGAATGCAAGTTCTTGAATCCAAAGGGGTGCTCAACCACGATTACGGATCGATTCTTCGAGCTCCAACGCAGATATCACTCGGTCAAAAAAAATTCCATCGGTGCCCAGAGGCTCCATGATTGCAGGGCAGAGTGCCAGCCAGGCCGGATCAAGCATAGGTGCTGAAGAAATAATAAAAAGTCCGTCGATTTCTGGAAATAAAGATAGCAGTCTCACCGAAATCTGCAAACACAATGATGAAAGAGGGGAGCGTGAGAAGCAAGCACGTGGAACTGAACATGACAAGTTGGTACCACCGTAGATAATGGAGATAATTATCCTGGGTATACTAATTGGATTTTTTTTCGAAAAATACAAGGAATGGATAGGTAAGGACATATTACGACTGGATCTTCTAGGATCCTCGTTACATGCTAAACATTACAGCGGATACTCTGGTGCCATAATGGTCTTCTTGGATGTCGTATAGATGAAGACAATATTTTTCCCTATTTCCATGTTGCTGGGCTGCCGAACCTGACCCATGTATTCAATAAGTACAAGGGCCCAACCATGAAATAAAGGAAACAAACCATTCAGATCCACTCCAAGCAGCGGGCTACTTAGTAGCTAGGAACCTGTTGTCCCAAGAAAGAAAGAGTCAAACCCATTCTGTTGAAGCCCAAGCCAAAAAATAAATTTTAAAGACGAAACAAAGGAAGATGACGGTTCTATGAATGAGACGTTGATGGCGATAATTTCCCCAGTTGAAGAGAAGATATACGAATTGAGGATGACGGGACCAGAAGAAGACTTCAAGAAGAGAAATGGTTCCATAAAAATCATGGGAGGAGTGCACACCAGAGATATTTGATCCGGCGGATTTCATAAAACAAACCAAAGCCATGATGATAATAACGGTTTGTCTAGTGATTTGAACACACAATTTCAAATCAAGAGGAGATTTAGTAATGTCCCCCGCCCCCCTCTCTTTCCTCCAAAAGGATATGTTTGGAAGAATTAAGAAAAATGATGGTCCTAGAAAGTGACATGGAATTTACTGAAGAAGTTGAGTGTGAAAGTGAACTACAAGAGGATGTTGTAACTCTAGATTTAATTATAGATCAAAAATTCCTAAAAAGAGGAAAGAACTGTCGGTTTTGAAAATATTATTTTATAGATCAAATGGAGGCAGAAGAAGTTCTAAGACAAGCAAACAATGAAAATGGATCTCTAATGGCTTAGGACGCGGGCCTAACCACCTCCCCCTCCCACACACACAACGAAATGATAAGAATTGCATGGAATTTCTGATGGTTATTGCATACCTCGGAAATTGGTCAGCTAAAGTCCTTAATAAGCAAGAGGATATATGTTTCATATTCTTGTTAGAAATTAAAGTTCACTCCAGCAAGTATGTTAAATGTTCAAATATTTAAGGTTTTATTTTTGGGTCAATTACTTATTAGCCACCTCAAGTATAGGGTAATGGTCCATGTACCACCATCAATTTCAAAATCCTCTTCTTACCACCCACAGTTTGTGATTGTTAACAATTGACAACTGGGACGAATTACATCCAAACTTTTTCGTTAGTTAACGATTTTTTAAGGGTAAATTGGTCAAGAAAAAAAATATGAACGCTAATGAAACTACCACCACCACCACCGCCATTACCACCACCATAGCACCGCCATTACCACTTGCAAACCCAGAATCCAATGACCACAACCTCCCCTTGTCAGCATTAACTCCGATCAAAACACCCACCGAGAACCTCCTGAATCCCATGCCCGAAACACCCATTAATCCAGAGCCCACCCTCTAACCTCCACCATCTTCTCCAACCTGCGAACCACACAACCAACAACCGCGGCCAGCGACCTTCTAATGCCGCCAACCACAGCACCCACAAACTCCCTCATCCTCTTTTTTGCAGCTCAGTTCATCGACCCAAATCGAAGTCACCTCAACCTTCAATATTCCCCAAGAAGGAGTGGTAGCCCAGGATCGGGCAACCCACCACCACCATCTCTTCACTCACCACAATCACCGTCATTGTTCTTCAACAAACCAATCAGAATTGTTTCCAAATCCCCATATCTGAATTCTAAAAGGACTATTGGGCTTCACTATTATTGTACTTGGCTTCACTATTATGTACGGGCCTTGTTATAAGCCCACACTTTCACTATTATTGTACCGGCCTCCTTATAAGCCCAGTAGTCTCCTAAAGCCCTCTAGTTTATTACCGTTACTTCTGCCCTTTATTATAACGACTCCTTTCTTCCGTTAGGATATATAAGCCTCAAGGTATATTTGGGTTTTCATTGAGTTAATGTAAATATTTCCAGAGTCTTCTCCGCCTCTTTCTCTTTATCGTATTCCTTTTCTCTTTGTGTTTGATTACGAACCCTAGAGGTTCTTTTATGGTATCAGAGACTCAAAATGCTCTCAACCCCTCCACCACGCCACTATATTTGCTGTCTAATATACACACTCTCATGACTTTTAAACTAGACGGAACCAATTTTGTGTTATGGCGCCACTAGATCTCTTCAATCTTTCGCACACACATTCTTTTTGGTTTCATCGACGGTTCAAATCCGTGTCCACCGGAGTTTCTTCCGACTACTGGCGGTGCTCCACCCATTGTAAATCCGGCGTACACGGCGTGGGTACTCCAAGATCGAGCTGTTCTCACAAATCTCAACGTCGTTCTCTCCACAGAGGCTCTTACACAGGTTATTGGTTCCACTACATCTCGGTCTGCTTGGTTGGTTCTTGAACAACGGTATGCCTCCTTGACCAGATCCAATATTATTCACCTCAAATCCTCTCTTGAAACCATCAAAAAAGGCTCCGACTCTATAGATATGTACATGCAGAAGCTTACTACCATTAGAAATCAACTTGCCATCTCATAGGTTCACATCGACGATGAGGACATGATTCTATATGCCCTTAACGGGCTTCCCCCAGAATTTAACCATTTTTGTTCGTCTCTTCAAATACACTCGAACCCTATTTCGTTTGCTGAACTTCATGTGCTTCTCAAAACCGATGAACATATGCGATCCAACCGATCTCTCTCCCCAGATCCATCTCCTGCTGCGTTCTACTCCGCCGAAAACCCTCATTTACGTGGCGGCGGCCGCGGTGGTTCTGGAAACCCTACTTCCAACCAGGGTGGTGGCCGGTTCGGTTCACGCAGTCATTTCGACTCTACCCGAGGGGGTCGGTCTGGCGGTTCAGCGTCCCCTTATGGATTCGGGTATGGTCAAGGACCCGTGTATGGATCTGGAGGCGGGTACGAATCCAGGTATGGTTCGGGTCAAGGATCCGGGTATGGTCAAGGACCCGTGTATGGATATGGAGGCGGGTACGGATCCAGGTATAGGTCGGGTCAAGGATCTGGGTATGGATTCGGGTATGGGTCTGGATCCGGACGTTGCGGTTCTGGTCGTTCGGGTTCTCAGCTAGGAAGATCCGAATCTGGACGCTCTGCTCCAATCACTTGTCAGATTGCAGAAATGACTTTCATTCCACACTAGATTGCTGGCATCGTATGGATTACACCTTCCAAGGATGATATCCTCCTGAACAGTTGGATGCTATGGTTGCTTCCTCTAATTCTCAACAGTCTCTTCCCCCTGAAGTCTGGCTTACAGACACTTGTGCGTCTAACCACATGACGGCGGAGCTCCGGAATCTTTCTCTCTCAGAACCCTATTCTGGTTCTGACCAGGTTACAGTCGGTAACGGCTACTCTCTGCCCATTCATCACTCCGGTACTGCTTTCTTAACTAATGCCTCTACTACTTTTACACTTCCACACACTCTGCACGTACCAAATCTTTCTGTCAATTTACTTTTTCTTCACAAAATGTGCTGCGATAACAATGTGAAGTTTATCTTTGATAAAAACTCTTTCTCTATAATTGATATTGATACTGGTCAAAACCTTTTTCAGGACCCCAGTAAAAATGGTCTATATCCTCTCTCCTCTATCTGTCCTTCGCGTGGTCCTTATGCTTATTTGGGTCAACGAGTTCAGTCTGGTCTTTGGCATAAGCGTCTGGGTCATCCGTATAAAGAAGTGTGATCTACTTGTTTAAACTGTTCTTCTTTTTATTCTATTAAAAACGCTGAGTTTATGTGTGAATCTTGCCTATGTGGGAAATTTCGTAGATTACCTTATTCTGTTTCTACTTATACTGTGATTGATCCTCTTCACCTAGTCCACAACGAAGTTTGGGGTCCTGCATCTATTACTTCATTTCATGGCTTTCGTTATTACGTGCTTTTTATTGATGATATGTCTCGCTACACTTGGCTTTTTCCCTTGAAATTAAAATCAGAAGTTTCTGCTGCATTTGTTAAGTTTAAATCCTTTATAGAAAAACTACTTGGTTATTCCATTAAGATATTGCATTCATATGGTGGAGGTGAATATACCTCTTTTATTTTTCAACAATGTTTTTCTACAAATGGTATACAACATTCGAAATCTTGCCGTCATACACCCCAACATAATGGGAATTCTGGGCGCAAACACCGCCACATAATCGAGGCTAATGTAACTATGCTTCATAATGCTTCCTTACCCAAATTTTTTTGGTTTCATGCTGTGGCAACAACCACCTATCTTATTAATCGATTACCTAGTAAGAATACTCAAAATAATATGAACTTCTATTTCATCAAAAAACAGATTACACACACTTAAAAATCTCTGGTTGTGCTTGTTTTCCAAACTTAAGACCATATATATCTTCTAAACTTGATCCTAAGTCTACTTTATGCACTTTTCTTGGATATGCAGATGGGTACAAATGATATATGTGTTATGATCATGCTTCCAAACGTTTTTGTATTACTCATGATGTTATATTTTATGAATATAAATTTTCATATGCTGCTGCTATATCCTCTGATTGTCCACCATGCTCACATTCACCATCTTTTGTTTTAGGTTCATACCATGTCCGCGAGTTTAGCAACAGTTCATCTGTTGCACCTTCACACTCTCCATGTGTGAATCCAAATATTTATGAGGGCTCTGGTGGTTCTCGGGAGCCTGTTGTGATGGATTTGGTCCCTCACACACAGATACTACTACAAATGCTACACCCCCTTCTGGGGATCCCTCAACCACCACCAGTAGAGGCTTGGCAGAAACCACTACCCCAGTGATGAGTCCCCCTTCCCCACCACCACCTCCAGGTGGTCATCCAATGCAGACCCGAAGCAAAACGGTTATTAGTAAGAAAAAATTGGCTTTTCCTACTTCTTCTACACAATCTGGTTTTGGTTTTGCTTCTTTACACACTGCACACACCTCACTCACTGAACCTAGTTCTTTTACCGAGGCAAACAAATATTCACATTGGCTCTCCGCCATGATTGATGAATACAATAGTCTCGTAAATTAGAAGACTTGGACTTTAGTTCCTTTACCACCAAAGACAAATTTTACTGGGAACAAATGAGTTTTCAAAACAAAATTCAACCCAAATGGTACTATTTCTCGGTACACAGTCCGTCTTGTGGCAAAGGGTTTTCACCAAACTCATGGAATTGATTATGATGAAACTTTCAGTCCGGTGGTTAAACATGCCACTGTTCGCTCTATTTTAGCTCTTTCCACCACTTAAAACTGGCCTTTGCACCAATTAGATGTTAAAAATGCCTTTTTACACGGACATCTCCGTGAAACCGTGTACATGAAACAACCCACTGGGTTTATTGACCCACAATTTCCCAAACACGTTTGTCTTCTTCACAAGTCCATATATGGTTTAAAGTAGGCCCCAGAGACCTGGTTTAAATGTTTTGGTACGAATTTACTTTCTTTGGGCTTCACCGCTGCCTATTCTGATTCTTCCATGTTCATACGTCACAAACAATGACAAAATGACAATTCCTCTCCTTTATGTCGATGATATTATCGTCACGGGGAGTGACACAATGGATATTTCAACTTTGATAACTCAATTGGGCCATGAATTTCAAATGACTGATCTCGGCCCATTAAAATTATCCATAACCCAAGCCATTGCAAACCTTGTCCTACACCCTTGGCAATAGCGGTAAAATTTCATATTAACCAAGGCACACCCTTGGATGAACCTACTATTTTTCGCCAACTTCTTGGTGGCCTACAATATCTTACTTTTACTAGACCGGACATTGCGTTTGCGGTCAAACACTTGTGTCAATTTATGCAAAACCTACGGAGGCTCATCTTAGTGGTGCAAAACGAATTTTACGTTACCTTCAAGGTATCCGATCCCGAGGGCTGTTCTATTATGCATATGCTATTCCCTTATATGTTTACTCCGATGCAGATTGACCGGTAACCCATCTGATCGGCGTAGGACCACCGGTCTTGCAGTTTTTATTGGGCCTAACCTAGTTCATTGGGCCTCAAAGAAACAGCCCACCATAGCCCGTTCATCCACCGAGGCAGAATACTGGAACTTGCAACAGTAGCAGCAGATTTGTCTTGGTTTAAACTTCTTTTTTACGATTTACACCTAAAAATCACCTCTCCTCCCTTCTTATTTACTGATAATAAATCTTCTATAGCTATGACTGCTAATCCCCTTTGTCACGCACATACTAAACACATCGAAATTGACTATCATTACGTGCGTGAAAAGGCGACAAATAAAGAACTTATTGTTTCTTTGGGTCAAGTGCAAATCAGTTAGCGGACCAGTTCACAAAGCCATTGCCAGCTCCTCAATTCGAATCCTTGAAGACTAAACTCATGGCGTTTCCGTCACTCGTTTAAGGGGGGGGGGGTGGGGTAAAGGACTACTGGGCTGTTGGAATAGATGCCCTAGAGGCAATCGTAGATTTAGTATGAACAATGTTTTGGCTAGAATATTCATTTATTATTTATGGCGATATTTAATATAATGAAGTCCTTAGATAAATTGTGTTATTTATCTTAAATATCCCTAGTCAATTATATTGATTAATAGGACAATCAAATATAGACTAGTATGTGGGTAGATTGATATGGAGATATCAAGTCTAACACATGGGTATGCATTAGGAGTAATGGCATACTGGATTGACCCACGACGAAAAGGATACATTATATTATGTAAAGTCACAATCGCTTTTCGTAGTGCTAATATTATTGCAATCCTTAGACTTGAAGTCACTAGATACTCTAGTTGTGAAATATTGCGCTTTGATGTTATCAAACGTTACACCGTAACTGGGTAATCATAAAGGTGGCTATCGGGCGTGATAGGAAGCAAGCTTAGAGATCGTAGTGATGTAGATAGGATTTGTCCCTCCCACATAATGGGGGTAAATATCCACGGCCACTCGAGGGATGAGGCTTATTGAATGTCTGGCCAGACTCAGATAAATTAATATGGAGATATTAATGTTATCTGCAAGCATAAGCATAATCCCAGGATCGAGGAACTATGGATTGGATATACGAGTGTGACCATTTATGTCTCGTGTCCAATCCGGATATGGAGACAAAGGGATAATGCAATATGACATATTGGGCACAAAGGTTTGTCGGGATCACTGACTATTTCTATTGGTTGGGTTGCATGGATGTGTTGCTAGACACCGCTCCATGTTAGTAATAGTTACTACCAACTATATAGAAACCTATGGGGTCACACGTCAAATAGAGTAGAGCTAGATTTGGGATTAATTAATATGGATTAATTAATAGAAGGATCATTGTGCAACACCTTGCAAACTTAGTAGGACTAATTTGCAAGGAAGGGAATAGTTCTAGTCCTACTAGAACAAGAAAACTCTTTTATGGAAACAACAAGGAGTTGTTGGAGTATATAAAGGAGGCTCTAGCTTCCTTCCACAAGATGAGTTATTAGTCATAACACACAAAGAGTGGGAGAGAGCAAAAGAGAGAGCAAGACAAGTAGCTAGGGCCGAAACCCTAGCCACCCGTCCGCCCCCCTACCCGACGGCAAAGAGAGGCCGCCCCCTCTCTTGTGCTTTTGGTGATTTGTTGCTTTGGTCTTCATCCCTCTTCCTCCAAGGTTCAAGCTAGCACTTGATTGAAGGAAGAATCTAGATCTCACCTCTAGACGTGGATCAACCGTAGAGACGAGGACATCATTCTTCGTGTGATCTCACAAATCAAAAGGTACACATCTTCTATGTCCTTAATCATGTTATGATGTCTCTTCCTGTGATCCTTGGTGGGCTTTGAGTAGGATTAATTTTTGTTATTCCGCTGCGTTACCTACGTCAAAACCCAACAGTGGTATCAGAGCCACAGGTCGTAGAGCATAACATGATATTATGTGTTTACGATTTCAGTTCATACACCGTATTATTGTTTATTACGCGAAAACTGAAAAATTGGCATAGTAGATGCAATATTGAATTTGATTCAATCAAACAAGACCCAATTTAACATTGGATGTTAGAATTGGTGAGTTTAATCACATAGGATGTGAATAATTGGGTTCTTGAAAAATTAGGGTTCATGGGCACATGATTGAAAAGGGGTTTTCAATTATGGAAACAAAATTATGGAAATAATTCCATAAGGAAACAACCTTGCTTGGGCAACAAGGAAGGAGGAAGGGGACTAGGGCCGAAACCCTAGCCGCCCGCCCCTCCCTTGCGCGCCAAGCAAGGCCGCTGGCCCCCTTAGGCGTGCGGCGGTCCTAGGGTTCGGGCCACTTGTTGGCTTGGACCCTTTGGACCGTTGTGAAACCCTAGTTACCCAATTTCATTAAAATTAAACAAGCGCGTTAAAAAAAAAAAAATTTGGTTTTAACTGTATTATGTGCTTTATTGCATGGTGGATGGATATGACCTAGGATTGTGGATGTTTATTGTTTTGTGGTTTGGTTTACGGCCTGCGAGCTGATCAAATTAATGTAATAATTAATTAAGTTTTACGGCCTGCGAGTCGTTCTTTTTCTCCTCGACATGTGAGGCTTTTGTTATTTATTTATTCTAGATGTTAGGCTAGAATTAGAAATATTTAGATGATAGCCAAGAACATGGAGAAGAAGACCGGAGAACCAAAGGAGCCAAAAGACATCCCTAGGCGCGCAGCTATGGTGGAGCACATGGAGATGAGCTCGGCACTTTAGGGCAATTAGATATTATCATTGGCTTGATAATATCATTAGTCTAGAGGCCATATCCATGCCACGTTTTTATTTTGTGGATGTTTATTATTCATGCCTTGTTATTTATTTTGTGTGTATGGCGCTACAAGCAAAACGATAACAAGATAATAATAAACAAGGTTGGTCTTTTATTGTGGATAGCCCAATCCAAGTAAGTAGACCATGTTGATAAAGATCAACCAAACAAATTAAAAGAAATCCCTCAATTAAATATTGCGTTTTGCCTTCTCTTGCCAAAACACCCTTCAGGATCATGGCCTATTAAAATTCGGGCTTGCCAAAGCAAGGCGATTTTAATTTTTCATGATGTGTTGCGGACGACGCAAGCTAGTAATGCGTGTATGTTGAAAACAAGAGGTTGGACGCAACTAGGCAAGAATCAATTGGATTGATGAGCTTAGAGGCATGACAATTAGGAGTTATCCAATAGGATAAAGAATAAAAGGAATTTATTCACCTAATTGGACCAAGAGTTGCATGGGATGCAATTGGAATGATTCCTACCTAAATAACCAATTCTTGGGTGACTTGCCAAAGCAAGCTCAAGGAGAAGTGAAATAAGGATCTTGGACCCACTAGAAAGTATAAAGATATTTTCCGCTTTAATAGTGAGGGCTATTAAACCGAGAAAAATAGTGGGAGCTATATTTGATGATTTAGCCATTGTTAAATATAGTCAAATTGTTCAAAATACTAAAATTGCATATTTCTCGTTTTGTAGAATTCCAAATGGCAAACAACAACGCATCGAGTTCATCCCTACGATCTGTCCTTGAGAAGGATAAATTGTCTGGAACAAATTTCCTTGACTGGTACAGAAACTTGAGGATTGTCCTCAAGCAAGAAAAGAAGCTGTACGTCTTGGACACTCCAATTCCAGACCCACCACAAGATGAGTCTCTATTAGCGGAAGTAAGGGCACGTCAGAAACATATTGATGATTCTAATGACGTGACTTGCCTCATGCTTTGTACCATGACTGGTGAGCTTCAGAAGCAACACGAGAACATGGAAGCCTATGATATGATCAGACACTTGAAACAATTGTTTCAGGAACAGGCAAGGCATGAGCGCTATGAAGTGTCTAAAGCATTGTTCAAAACTAGTCTTGCAGAGGGGAATCCAGTAGGCCCTCATGTACTCCGAATGATCGGGTACATAGAGAACCTTGAGAGACTGGGGTTCCCACTCGGCCAGGACTTGGCGACTGATCTCGTCTTGCAATCGTTGCCTGACAGTTATAATCAGTTCATTATGAACTATAATATGAATGAGATCAACAAGTCTTTGCCAGACCTATTGAACATGCTAAAGACAGCTGAGCAAAGCATCAATAAAGGCAAGGGCAAGGCCATAATGATGGTACACAAAAAGAAGGGCAAGTCAGTTGCATCTACTTCAAAAGGAAAACGCAAGAAAGTTGCGAAGTCCAAGGAAGCCCTAAAGGCTAGTGGAGGCGTGGCTAAAGGTGAATGTCACTACTGCAGCCAGCCGGGTCACTGGAGGAGGAATTGCCCTAAATATCTGGAGGATAAGAAGCTTGGAATAGTGATTCCACCACCACCAGGTATTTATGTTATAGACGTCAATCTTTCTATTTCATCATCCTGGGTATTAGATACCGGATGTGGTTCTCACATTTGTCGTAATGTGCAGGATTTGAAAAGAAGTAGAAGATTGCGAAAAGGGGAGATAGACTTGCGCGTCGGGAATGGAGCAAGGGTTGCTGCATTAGCTGTAGGCGTTTATGAGCTATCTTTGCCCTCTGGACTTATTTTAGAATTAGACAATTGCTTTTATGTGCCTGCTATGAGCAGAAACATTATTTCCGTTTCTTGTTTGGACGAGAAAGGTTTTTCTATTTCAATAAAGGACAAGTGTTGCTCCATTTATTTTGATAGTATGCACTATTGTAGTGCGCATTTGTCTAATGGATTGTATATCCTTGATCTAAATAATCCAATCTATAACATAAATACTAAAAGGATTAAAACTAATGATTTAAATCCTACATATCTATGGCACTGTCGTTTAGGCCATATAAATGAGAAACGCATATCTAGACTCCATAAGGATGGACTTCTAGACTCATTTGATTTGGAATCATATGAGACATGTGAATCTTGTTTATTAGGAAAAATGACAAAGTCCCCTTTCAATAAGAAAGGCGAGCGGACTAGTGAGTTATTAGCACTCATACATACTGATGTATGCGGGCCATTCCCCACGCCTGCCAGAGGTGGTTATACCTACTTCATCACATTTACTGATGATTTCAGTAGATATGGATTTGTATACCTTATGAAGGCCAAATCCGAATCCTTTGAATTGTTCAAAGAATTCAAGAGTGAAGTAGAGAAGCAACTTGGCAAGAGTATTAAAGCCCTACGATCGGATCGTGGAGGAGAATACTTAAGCAAAGAGTTTGATGAGTATCTTAGAGAGTGTGGGATAGTATCCCAGCTCACTCCACCCGGAACACCCCAATGGAATGGTGTATCTGAGAGGAGGAATCGCACTCTATTAGATATGGTGCGATCTATGATGTCTCAAACAGATCTTCCGATATCCTTTTGGGGACATGCTCTAATGACGGCAGCTTTTACCATTAACCGTGTTCCATCCAAATCAGTCATGAAGACTCCATATGAGATATGGACTGGGAGGCGTCCCATAGTGTCGTTTATGAAGATTTGGGGCTGCGACGTCTATGTAAAACGTTTACAAACAGACAAGCTCGGGCCTAAAGCGGATAAGTGTAAGTTTGTGGGATATCCTAAAGAGACTAAAGGATATTATTTCTATAACCCTACCGAGAACAAAGTGTTTGTTGCTCGGACCGGCGTGTTTCTAGAAAGAGAACTAGTCTCTAAAGAAGCAAGTGGGAGGGTTGTAGAACTTGAAGAAATTCATGAACCACAAACCACTGAACCAATAATGGAACATGAACAGGGACCACAAGAGGTTGTGGAAGAACCTGTTCAAGTAACACAGGAACTCCGTAGATCAGGAAGAGTGCGTCATGAGCCAGAGAGGTATGGACTTCTTGTGACTGAGCCCGATGACGTACCACTCATGGATGATGAGCCTGCAAACTATGGAGAAGCCATGAGTGGCCCAGACTCTAAGAAGTGGCTAGAAGCCATGAGATCCGAAATGGATTCCATGTACACCAACAAAGTATGGACTTTGGTGGAACCACCCGAAGGGGCTCGACCCATAGGGTGCAAGTGGGTCTTCAAGAAGAAGACCGACATGGATGGCAAGGTAGTTGCCTATAAGGGGCGATTGGTGGCCAAAGGTTATAGACAAATTCATGGTATTGACTATGATGAGACCTTTTCACCAGTCGCCATGACTAAATCCATTCGAATCTTACTTGCTATTGCAGCATACTACGACTATGAGATTTGGCAAATGGATGTCAAAACAGCGTTCCTTTATGGGAACCTCCTTGAGGATGTGTATATGACACAACCAGAGGGTTTTGAGGATCCAGAGAATGCCAATAAAGTCTGTAAGCTGCAAAGATCCATTTATGGATTAAAGCAAGCTTCTAGGAGCTGGAATCGACGTTTTGATGACGCGGTCAAAGAGTTTGGCTTCATCAAGAACGAAGATGAGCCTTGTGTTTACAAGAAGGTTAGTGGGAGCTCTATAGTATTTCTGGTCTTGTATGTGGATGACATACTAATCATTGGCAATGATATTCCTACTCTGCAATCTGTTAAAGATTGGCTAGGAAAGTGCTTTGCAATGAAAGACTTAGGAGACGCAGCCTATATACTGGGTATAAAGATCTATAGAGATAGATCTAAAAGGTTGCTTGGCCTAAGTCAGAGTACATATATTGACAAGGTGTTGAAGAGGTTCAACATGCAAGATTCCAAGAAGGGATTCTTGCCCATGTCACATGGAGTCACTCTTTCCAAGAATGACTGTCCCTCCAACGAGATGGAGAAGGACCGCATGAGTAGGATACTCTATGCTTCGGCCATAGGATCCATCATGTACGCCATGCTATGTACTAGACCAGACGTATCATACGCGTTGAGTATGGTGAGCAGATATCAGTCCAATCCGGGTGAGAGTCACTGGATTGCTGTCAAGAACATCCTAAAGTACTTGAGAAGAACTAAGGATGTATTCTTGATGTTTGGAGGAATGGAAGAGCTAAGTGTAAAGGGTTACACTGACGCAAGCTTCCAAACCGACAAGGATGATTACAGATCGCAGTCTGGATACGTGTTTTGCCTGAATGGAGGAGCTGTGAGCTGGAAGAGTTCCAAGCAAGGCACAGTTGCTGATTCTACAACAGAAGCTGAGTACATTGCTGCTGCGGAAGCGGCGAAAGAGGCAGTATGGATAAAGAAGTTTATCACTGAGCTCGGTGTGGTCCCTAGCATAGTGAATCCCGTAGAGTTGTACTGTGAAAACTCTGGGGCAATCGCACAGGCGGAGGAACCAAGATCGCACCAAAAGTCAAAGCATGTACTTAGGAGATTCCATCTTATTCGTGATATGATCGATCGAGGAGATGTGAAGATATGCAAGATTCCGACAGATGACAACGTGTCAGATCCGCTTACGAAACCTCTTGCGCAGCGAAAGCATGAAGGGCACGCCAGATCTATAGGCATACGAGATGCGCCAGATTGGCTCTAGTGCAAGTGGGAGACTGTTGGAATAGATGCCCTAGAGGCAATCGTAGATTTAGTATGAACAATGTTTTGGCTAGAATATTCATTTATTATTTATGGCGATATTTAATATAATGAAGTCCTTAGATAAATTGTGTTATTTATCTTAAATATCCCTAGTCAATTATATTGATTAATAGGACAATCAAATATAGACTAGTATGTGGGTAGATTGATATGGAGATATCAAGTCTAACACATGGGTATGCATTAGGAGTAATGGCATACTGGATTGACCCACGACGAAAAGGATACATTATATTATGTAAAGTCACAATCGCTTTTCGTAGTGCTAATATTATTGCAATCCTTAGACTTGAAGTCACTAGATACTCTAGTTGTGAAATATTGCGCTTTGATGTTATCAAACGTTACACCGTAACTGGGTAATCATAAAGGTGGCTATCGGGCGTGATAGGAAGCAAGCTTAGAGATCGTAGTGATGTAGATAGGATTTGTCCCTCCCACATAATGGGGGTAAATATCCACGGCCACTCGAGGGATGAGGCTTATTGAATGTCTGGCCAGACTCAGATAAATTAATATGGAGATATTAATGTTATCTGCAAGCATAAGCATAATCCCAGGATCGAGGAACTATGGATTGGATATACGAGTGTGACTATTTATGTCTCGTGTCCAATCCGGATATGGAGACAAAGGGATAATGCAATATGACATATTGGGCACAAAGGTTTGTCGGGATCACTGACTATTTCTATTGGTTGGGTTGCATGGATGTGTTGCTAGACACCGCTCCATGTTAGTAATAGTTACTACCAACTATATAGAAACCTATGGGGTCACACGTCAAATAGAGTAGAGCTAGATTTGGGATTAATTAATATGGATTAATTAATAGAAGGATCATTGTGCAACACCTTGCAAACTTAGTAGGACTAATTTGCAAGGAAGGGAATAGTTCTAGTCCTACTAGAACAAGAAAACTCTTTTATGGAAACAACAAGGAGTTGTTGGAGTATATAAAGGAGGCTCTAGCTTCCTTCCACAAGATGAGTTATTAGTCATAACACACAAAGAGTGGGAGAGAGCAAAAGAGAGAGCAAGACAAGTAGCTAGGGCCGAAACCCTAGCCACCCGTCCGCCCCCCTACCCGACGGCAAAGAGAGGCCGCCCCCTCTCTTGTGCTTTTGGTGATTTGTTGCTTTGGTCTTCATCCCTCTTCCTCCAAGGTTCAAGCTAGCACTTGATTGAAGGAAGAATCTAGATCTCACCTCTAGACGTGGATCAACCGTAGAGACGAGGACATCATTCTTCGTGTGATCTCACAAATCAAAAGGTACACATCTTCTATGTACTTAATCATGTTATGATGTCTCTTCCTGTGATCCTTGGTGGGCTTTGAGTAGGATTAATTTTTGTTATTCCGCTGCGTTACCTACGTCAAAACCCAACATGGGCTTCACTATTATTGTACAGGGCTTCACTATTATTGTACGGGCCTTGTTATAAGCCCACACTTTCACTATTATTGTATGGGCCTCCTTATAAGCCCATTAATCTCCTAAAGCCCGCTAGTTTATTACCGTTACTTCTTTCGTTTACTATAACGGCTCCTTTATTCCGTTAGGCTATAGAAGCCTCAAGATGTATTAGGGTTTTCATTGAGTTAATGTAAATATTTCCAAATTCTTCTCTGCCTCTTTCTCTTTATCGTCTTCTTTTTCTCTTTGTGTTTGATTACGAACCCTATAGGCTCTTTTCACTTCATGCAATCAAAACCTCCACACAAAACTCCAAATCTACAACCCATACCTATAACAAACCCAGATCGACAACCGATAGTGAATCAATCAAAACCCTTGAAACCTATAAAGTTAGATTTTTGGTTGGTACGCCGATTTAGAGGGAGAGAGAGAGAGAGAGGGAAATATGAGAGAGATATTAGTGAGGGAGATATCGAGAGGGAAAGAGGGTAAATCAGAGAGGGAGTGATCTTCTTTTCACCTCTGGAGCATGTTTTGTCCTTCTTCTCCTGCGCATATTCTTCTTCTTTTCGTCTTCTTCTTTCATTTTTTTTTCAATATGAAACTTTTTTTAAAGAAAAATATAGCCCTGACAAAGTTAATTTTTAACAAAAAATTACCCCATTTGTTGACAGTTTGCAATAAACATCGAGAGGTGATAAATTGCAAAATACAAACTGGAGGTGGTACATGAATCATTGCCCTATACTGAGGTGGCTAATAAGTAATCGACGCTTCATTTTTTATGAAAAATGCTACATTTCAGATCATGGGACAAATTGTGTGCCCATAAGAATGAAGGTGGTGTTAGGAGGAAAAAGCTCTGCCTAGACTTGAAACCCAATTTTGAACGACCCAAGAAACACTTGTAGAACCCAATAAACCAGGTCTAACAAGAGCGAGGCCCAAACCACCGACCAACTGAAACAGCAAACCTAGTACTTACAATGAACTGAGTGGCTAGTGACAGACTTTAAGGCAAATTCTCCACCGAGTGCAATTGATTTATAGTTAGGTTATTGTTTATGTAGTATGATGTTCCGTGTATATGACAAAAAGAAATCCATCTGTCACTCAGAGACTCTGTGGCGTCGAGCGCAACCAGAGAGATGAAGTTGCCAAATTAGGACAATAGGCAGTCCGACATATAGGTGCCCACATATACAAACCTTCTTTTGCTATAGTAGTATAAGGAGCATTTTTCCTCTAGAAAACGGACCACATTTAACTGACCCATGTGAACTCCAGTTTGAGTTACTACATCATTTTGAAAACTAGTATAAAATACAACATAGACAAACAATGGACGTACAACACATGAAAGATTGCGAATGGAAAGAACTCCATTATTGGCGGAGATGGCAGCCATTGAAGAGGGTATTAAACTTGCTAAAGAAATGAAGTTCAACACCGTCATTCTCCAGTCAGATTCACTGGTGGCTGCAGGGCCGGCTGCTGCATTAAGCAGCTCAATACATTGCTTAGGGCCGCACTTATGAAGGGGGCACCATTTTTTCAAAAAATAGGGGTATTTTAGTAATTTAACATTAATTAATTATTAATATATGTTAATATCCAGCTATCAATTCAGTTTTAGTCAACTACATATCGCGAGAGAGATTTCATCCTCAAATATCTCAGTCTCTTCTCAATCAACGTCTCTAAGCCACAATTTTGGTCCAACTTCTCTATGATTTTGCGGTTAAATACATCTCACGATGGCTCACGTTCTCACGAAATCACAACTCGTTTCGTCAAATCGATTTCTCAGAAAAAACGAGTTTCCAGATTAATCGATTTGGGCGTTTGGCGAACGAATCTGGTTTGGGTTGCGATTCATGTTCTTTTGTTCCACAAAAATCAAAACAAGCTATTTCAAATCTGCATTTAGTCCCGATCCCGAATAATTGTGCTTCATGTCCTTCACGAATCCAATAAATTGACGATTCTTGTTTGAGCTTCAAATAATCTTTATCAGGTATGTAACAAAAGTTATAATTTTTGCTTTTTTTGTTTCAATTTTGATTTACTGGAACCTAATTTCATTGTTCTTCATCTAAAGATTGTCTTCTTTTCTTTTTATTTTTTGTTTCTATTGTGATGTACTCGAAACCTAATTTCATTGTTCTCCATCTAAAGCTTGTATGATCCTAATTTGAGAGCTTTGTTGAATGGGTCTGGGCAGTTCCTCGTGAGCTTTTAGAGTGGTATCAAGATAGCTACAATCTTCGGATATTCCAGGTTTCATCGTTTATTTTATGTATAATTTTTTCATCTATTTTGCTTTGGTAATCATGTCTACTAGGAAACAAGAGTCTGATAGTGAGAAAAGGAAAAAGAAACCAAGACAAGAACAATTAGGTGATTCCTTAAGACGTTCTTTAGATAAATTTGTACTACGCCGAAAATTAATTCACAAAATGAAGTTTTCTTAGATGATAATGAAAATATTACACGTGAGGAAAATAAAAAAACAAAGCTTAAATTCAACCGAAGAGCCCATAGACACTTCTTTTGATGAACATCTTGAAGACCCCGTTAATGTATTTGTAGACAAACAAGTTAAAAATTCAACGGAGGAATAGGGTGGGAATGTCGTCGGTAACAACGCTTCCAACCCACTTGATATATTTGATACGGCCATTGGAGGATTATTGATTCCGAACTGCGAGACATTTTAGTTGAAAATGTTCCTATAAGAGTCGATGACATTCAGTTCCCTAAAGATACCCATACCCGGCATTTACCACTTCGTATTACATTAGAATATTAACCAATGGTGAGAAACAAGATAGGAGGTGGTTGATATACTCCAAGTTTGTCGATAGAGTATTTTGTTTTTGCTGTAAAATATTTAGTTCAAAGTCTTATCATATTCAACTTGTCAACGAGGAAATTAATGAATGGAGAAATTTAGGCTCAAAAATTAAAAGTCACGAGGCATATAGTGAGCAAATTACTAGTATAATTACTTGGGAAGATTTAGAATTATGTTTGGTTCAAAATAAAACACTAGATCATAGCATCCAAGAAATTGTTAAGGAGGAAAAAACTCATTGAAAATCCGTGTTAAAACAAATTATTGATATTGTGGAAGAGCTAGCTACGAGTAATACTCCTATCCGTGGAACAAATGAGAAAATCTACGAAGAGAATAATGTGAAGTTTTTAAGGGATGTACAAATGATAGCAACATTTGATCCGGTAATGCACATTAGGCGTATAGCAAATGGTGAAACACATAACCGTTATCTTAGGCACAATACACAGAATGAGTTAGTGCACTTGATAGCATGTGAAATAAAAAATAAAATTATAAAGAAAGTGCAAAAGGCTTAATACTTTTCTGTTATACTTGATTGTACCGCGGACGTGAGTCGTCAAGAACAAATGTCGGTTATATTGCGATGTGTTGATATATCTTCTAATCCCGTCAAGGTAGAAGAATGTTTTCTCGAGTTCTTGAAAATAGGTGACACCACTGGAAAAGGAATACCTGAATAACTCCTAAATTTTTTGAATGTTAATAAATTGGATATCAACAATATAAGAGGAAAAGGATATGATAATGGTTCTAATACGAAAGGGATACATAAAGGTGTTCAAAGTAGACTAAGAGAATTGAATCCTCGTTTTTTTTACACTCATTGTGCTAGTCAAAATCTTAATTTAGTAATTTGTGATATGGTTAGTTGTTGTGCTAGAGGTATAGACTTATTTGGAGCAATCCAACTTATTTATACAATATTTTCTTCATCCACTAAGAGATGGAAGATTCTAAAAGATAATGTACCAAGACTCACTGTTAAATCATTATCACAAACGCGATGGGAAAGTCGGATTGAAAGTGTCAAACCCATTAGGTATCAAACTCTTGAAATAAGAAATGCTTTGCTTGATCTAATTGAAAATAGCGATAAGGACGCTAGCACTGAAAATGCAGCCAAAGGTATAGTGAAGTGCGAACTTGAAAGTTTTGAATTCTTAGTCTCTTTGACTATTTGGTATGATATATTGTCAAAGGTTAATTGTGTAAGTAAAGCCTTGCAATATGAGGATATGCAAATTAACATTTCTATACACGAGCTAGAAACTCTTCTTTGATTTTTGAATGATTAAAGGGTGTCTGGTTTTGACTTGGCTTTAAATTCTGCAAAGGATATCGCCAAAGATATGGGAATAGAACCTGCATTTACTGAGAAGCGTGTAATTCGTAGAAAGCGACATTTTGACGAGAGCACTAGCGATGATTCTGTTTCATCTCCTCAAGAATCGTTTAAAACTGTCTATTTCATATATATTATGGATCAAGCTATTTATTCAATCAATGGTAGGTTCGTGCAGTTCAAAAGATATAGGGAAAGTTTTGGTTTTTTAATAGACCTCAAGCTAATAAAATCAATGGATGAAAAGGTGTTAGAAAGTCACTGCATTGAGCTTGAAAGTCATATGAGACATGGATCATTATCTGATATAGATGGCTGTGATTTATTTTCTGAACTACAAGTGTTAAAATTATTTTTACCAAATGACGTAGATACACCATTAAAAATACTAAATCATATAAAGGATTCATATTCTTATCCACATACTTGCATATGTTATAGAATTTTTTTAACTATTCCCGTATCAGTTGCTCAGCGTAAAGAAGTTTTTCTAAATTAAAGTTGATCAAGACATACTTACGATCCACTATGCCGCAAGAGAGATTAACTGGTTTGGCAACTATATCTATTGAGAAAGAATTGGTGAACGAGCTTGAATACGAAGAATTGATTAATACATTTGCATCTGTTAAATCGAGAAGGAAGAATTTTACTTAGTGGTATTTTTAAGTGTAATTTTGATGCTTGGTTTGAATGGCAAACAGGTTAAGCAACTTTGGAGAACAAGTTAAGTTGAAGAGCGGATGGATTATCAATGTTGTTAAGTTGCGAGACGAAGATCGATGTTGAGGTTGCGCTTCAAAAGGATTAGATTTATGCGTGGAGGCATGGAATTTCCAACCATAGTAGATAGTTTTCTGTAGTTGATTCAAGCCTGAAATGTTACAGTATGGTTTACTATCTCATGCAGTTTTTAAAATGTACTAAAATACTCATTTTTTAATGTCTACCATCAATGAATTTGTGTGTGAGGTGATCAATTTTTTTTGTTATTGATGAAGTAGACATGTTTCACTTGTCTTCATAGGGAACCACATTTAGGGTTTGCTTAGCGCAACCAAATTATTAGATCCGACCCTGTGTGGCGGCCCAACTCCTCAAAGTTGGGTTTAGACGGAAAATGAAGGCACAAGGCGCGTTGGCAGACTCGAAGATTTATTTGGACTCATGCCAGAACCTAATATTGACCTTTGAAGGTGTAGAAATCTCCTTCATCGGTCGCGAAGGAAATAAGATTGCGCACCGTTTTGCTAGAAGAGGAATTCATGAAGATGATATCTCTTTTTATGCTATTATACCAGAATGGGCTAAAAATGTATCTGATAGTGACAATATGGGTTTGACTGCTGTAGATGGTGCATTCAAGACAAACAGATCATAGCCACGTGGCAGCCATCCAGCACACCTAGCTGTGCTCCATACACACCTAATCAGTGATCATACTTATCCATATGGGGGCTGCGAGACAGGGCCACCCGCGATAGCAACCACATGGGACTTGTAGGGACTTACTAGTTTGGAGGCTAGAGAAAGGTCCGTCGCGCGCGAACGACAACCAAGCTCACGCGCGACCCTTTGTAACTGACTTGAGAGACTTAATGACCACATGTCCTATAAACCCGGTCGATCTCATAACGGTCCCAGTATATGCGGATGGGTGTGTAATGTTACCTATATATACGGTCGAACGTGCCGTTATAGGGCTATCATTAAGCCGCCATTTATGGGCGCATTAACCCCTCACAACGGTCACTTCCCTACTATATATAGGATCGTTAGCCGTCCATGGAAAATTCTTCTTGGACTTCTTGATCTTATGGATTTACCGAAGTTCTGTTATTAAGTTGTCTCTCGCTCTCTCACAGTTACCATTGCTTACTCTCTCCCTACTCACACCCTCCATCTCTATGTGTTCTTATTTTCATCCACTACATGAGGTGTACACTTGGATCTCTCTCAAGGATTTTCTTGTACATATTTTGGTGAACCCGACGTGAACTCTCAACCTTCAGAGCTTCAATCCATCAAAACAAGCCATGTATCTTGAGGCCGACCTTCGTGATGGTGATCAGTTTCCCTTGGGGGAAGAAATTCAGAGAGCAGAGCCCCCCAACACCAACATCAGCACCCAGATAGCTACTGGGAGCAATCCTTCTTTGGACATGTTGCATGCCACAATTCAAAGTCAAGCTAGTGCTATGCAGGTTCAGTCTGTCTCGATAGCCCAAATCATGGCTATTTTGGGAGAGCTTGCCCAAAATGCTACTCAAGAAGCTTTGGCTCCACCTGGATCCACTGCGGCACCCGGTGCTCATGGACCCTTGACCTTTCCAGGAGCCACTGTGGCACCCACGGCACACACGACAACACTGCCAAACCCCCAGGAATCTCTGCCTAATGGGCCTGTGTCACAAACAAGATCTTCAGAATCTCATCTGATGCCAACTTACCAGCCAGAACGTGCATCTGCTGGGAATCCATCGTCCTACTCTTCACTGCCGCCATACGCGGAGGGGACTCAGGGTAGCTACGCACCTCCACCTTCCTATGATCCCAGCATGCCCTATATCCGTGGACTTGTTGCAACCCCATCATCCATCCCAGGAGGAAGCGCACCTTTCAATGTGACAGCCTTGGAGAAAAGGCTAGACAGTCTCATTGCAAACCAATACTTTGCTGATACCATCATCACGAAGGTTGAAAATTCACCGCCCATCCCGCACAACATATATTTGATGCCCGATCCTGCTGGGTACAAGCCCCCTAAATGGGAGAAATTCGATGAGGTAAGTGGGAACGCGCAAGAGAACATGCTGAGATTTGTTGACCTGATGGGCCCGCATGGGATCGATACCAGGCTGATGATGCGCGAATTCCCTGAATCTCTGGGGACTGTCGCATACAAATGGTACAGGAACCTTGAAGCTGGATCTGTCAACACATGGTAGGACATGGTGAAGAAATTCTAGACTAAGTTCTTCCAGGTTGAGGAGAAGGTCACCACCATACATCTCTCTCGCATGCACCAGAAGCACGGCGAAGAACGGGTGGCATTTATTAATATATTCAGAACCAAGTCCCTGGAATGCATTGATGAGGTCTCTAAGAGTCGCTTGGTGGAGATATGCCTTCAGGGCATGCGTGACGAATACAAAGATGAAAAATAGGCATGCGAACAAGAAGCTGAAGTGAGTGCCGTCGCATCCCCTCAAAAGCAGCAATGACCCACACCCTGGGAGGCACCACCACAGCCATGTTCGATTGAGGATGCGATAAACTTATGAAAGCGGTGGAGAAAAGATGGAAGTATACCCGCACTGGAGCATAGGCCTTCTGGGGAACAACTGCGAGATCTCAGATGGTGTGAATACCATGGGCAGATCATGCATCCAACAAGGGAATGCAAGAAAATCAGGTGACTGGTGGACATGAAGATTAAAGAGGGGCAGTTGGTCGTTGATGAACCAGCCAAGGATGTGCGCATCAATCCCTTGCCGTCCCATGCACAACAAGAGTCCAAGGAAAAGGATATAGACATGATTTCAATAGTGGACCTTGAAGAGGTCGCAGATGAAGGAGTACCAGTAGTTGCTGAAATCTGCGAGGAAGAAGGTTATGGCGTGGACACGGCAGACGCACGCGCCGAAGGGATGAAAGATTCCAACAAATTTGAGAAGTTCTTTGACGACATGAACTTCTCTAGCACTTGCAGACACGAGATGACAAAGGCCATTTTGAGGGTCGCAGAAGACTATGGAGAAGAGCTTGTCGTCTAAAAATGCAAAGTCATCAGGGTCGCGCGAGCAAGTGGCCTGGTCAATACGTTCGATGAGTCAGACAAGAGGACATACATGAACTATCAGAGGCCGTTGTACGTGACTGCCATTGTTAATGGCATTGAATTCAAAAGGGTTTTTGTCGATGGAGGAGCTGCGGTGAATGTGATTCCACTCAGCACCCTTGAGCTGGCTGGAATCACAGAGAGCAAGATTGTCAAATGGCCATCACCCTTGATGGGGTTCGGGAGTGAATTGAAGATGGCTGTTTGATGGATCCGTCTGGGAGTCCAGATTGGTAGGATCAAATGTTTGGCCAAATTTCATGTGATAAACGCGAACACCACTTATCACATGATCATTGGTCGAGCATGGATCAACCGATTTGATTCCATACCATCCACAGCTCACCAAGTGATGAAGGCCATATGGAAAGACAGGGTGGTGGAGATACCAGCCTCGGTGAATCCCTTCAATCTGGATGAAGCGCACCTTTCTAAGGCGGTCTGGTTCAAGGATATGGCGGATGAGAAAACTCCAGCACCATTTCAGCCAACTCCCTTGCCCAGGTGGGAGGACATCAAGACCAGTCACCAGCTGGAGTGATGGTGACGCGCGAAGTGCCAAAAGGGAAGCATCCCGTGCGGGAGGAAACACCCAAAATAACCTATAAGAATAAGAATGTCTACACCCTGAAGAGGTTCGTCGAACATAATGATGAAGGTAAGCAAGTAAGCAGATTCTATGACAATGGGAAGAAGTGCTATCGCATCTGAAGGTGCGCGGGGTCATCTTCGACTCGTCCCATCGGAGGTGTCCCTGAGAAAATTTGTGAGCTGATAGAACCTCCAAACAGATATAAGGGGAAGACACAATTGGAAGAATTGAAGGAGGCCCCTGAATTCATGGAGGATCACCCAAAACCTCAGAAACAGGAACTGAAGGAGGTGTCCTTGAGCCCAATGGAGGAGCGGAAAAGGCCAGTGTTCCTGAGTGCTGATCTTGATGTTGAGTAAGAGCAAGGACTATTGGAGTTGTTGAAAGTTTACAAAGATGTATTTGCATGGGATTATGATGAGATGCCAGGATTGGACAAGGAAGTTACTATGCACATACTATATGTTATCCCAGGGTCATAGCCAGTGAAACAAAGCGCGGGACATTCCGGCCATAAGTGAATGTCAAGATAAAGGAAAGAAATAGTAAAGCTGCTGAACGCTAAGTTCATCGAGCCCGATCATCATCCCACCTAGTTTGCCAACATCGTGCCTGTTTTAAAGAAGAATGGGAGCCTTCGTGTATGCGTTGATTTCAGAGACTTAAATCGTTGATGCCCAAAGGATGATTTCCCATTGCCCAACATATAAATGTTGATTGATTCTAATGCTGTTCATCAGATGTTTAGCTTCATGGATGGATTCAGCGGCTAAAATCAGATCAAGATGGAACCAGAGGATGGAAGGAAGACAACCTTCATCACTGCCGGAGTATTCCATTACAAGTTATGCCCTTTGGATTGAAGAAAGCAGGCGCAACCTGCCAACGCGCGATGATGGCCCTCTTAAACGACATGATGAATCAGGAAGTGGAGTTCTATGTGGATGACCTTGTCATCAAGTCCAGACGGAAAGAGGATCATTTGAAGGACTTGTGGAAGGTTTTGAGAGATGCAGAAAGTTTCAACTCAAGATGAATCCCATGAAATGTGCATTTGGGGTAACCTCGGGAAAGTTCTTGGGGTGTGTGATACATCGACATGGGATCGAGCCTGATCCCGCAAAGGTCTCAGTTGTTACTGGCTTGCCAGTGCCTCAGACTCCAAGTGCGTTGAAGACATTTTTGGGGAAGCTTTCCTGTCTGCGAAGGTTCATACCAGCAATAGCAGAATTCACATTCTGTTTTGGTAATTTTATTAAGAAGGGCACAACGTATGTTTGGACAGAAGAGCACCAGGTCGCATTCGAGAAATTGAAACAGCTGCTGACATCTCCATGAGTCATGATTGCGCCTCAAATTGGATCTCCACTACTCCTGTACCTTACTTCAACAAAGAAGTCCATTGGAGCCCTGTTAGCTCAAGAGTTTGAAGGACAGGAGAGGCCTATTTACTACATCTCGCGCGTGGTCCAGTCTGCTGAGTCCAGGTACACAGACATCGAACATCACTGCCTCGCTTTATTCTTTGTTATAGGAAAGTTGAAGCACTATTTCTCCTCCTACAAAATCGTAATTATGACCAAAAGTGATCCCATTCGCTATTTGTTGGGACACTCTGCCCCCTCTAGGAGATTGGCAAAGAGGTACATGACCGTGTCAGAATATGATATACCATGTGCGCGCCCAAAGGACATCAAGTCACAGGAAGTGGCAGATCTATTGGTGCAATTCCCAGACGAGAACTATGAGCCTATGATGGAGCAAGATCTGGAGGAGTTACAAGTGTATGCGATGGATTCCCAGTGTTGGAAGCTGCAATTTGATGGGTCATCGACAAGATCAGGAGGTGGAATTGGATTTGTGTTGACTAGACCAGATGGAGAGATAGTCATCCAGATGTCTACCAAGATGGACTTCACGGTGACCAACAATGAGGCTGAGTACGAGGCTTTAATCGCAGGGTTGCTCGCAACTAAAACTTTAGAAGTTCAGAATCTCATTGTGATGGGAGACTCCAAACTCATAGTGAAGCAAGCCTTAGAGGAATACGGACTGAAGGAGATTAACCTGTTGAGCTACAGGTCGATTGTACAAAAGCTAGTTTAGAAATTTGATGCCATAAAGTATGAACACACTCTCAGATCCGAAAATCGACATGAGGACGCATTGGCTACCTTGGAGTCGAAGATAAGCTCAGATAAAAATGCCCAGCAAAGATCTCGATCGTGGTGAAGATAAATCCATCCCTGGTAAAAAGACTTGTGCGAAGATGAGTTCGTTGAGGAAGCGGACTGGAGAAATCCTATCATGCGCACAATGGCCGGAGGAACAAGCGAGGAAGGCTAGATTTCCACAAAAGGGTTCTGCATACATGATAACTTGTTGTACTACAAGGGGCCTGCAGGAATCCTGATGCGATGCGTCGCGGAAGAGGAAGGTCGAGCAGTGCTGGAGAAAATCCATCAACATTCTTGTAAATAAAATGAGATTTCCATCTACAGAAAGGCGCAAAGATATGGAATCCATTGGCCACAGATGGTGTATTTTGCTGCTATCTTACAAGGCAACTGCGGGAAATGTGGACAGATAAAAGACTCTATGGAAATCGCTGCAATTGAAGAGGGGGATTGGCGAAAACCCATAATCGATTACATGCGAGATGGAATTTTTCCAAGTAACAGAAAGGAAGCTGACAAGCTCAAGAGAAAGGCAGCTCGATACGTCTTGCAAGAGAACTTGTTTTGGCAGAAAGGAAACAATGAGAACTTACTTACATGCCTCGATGCTCAAGAAACACAATAAGTCATGGAAATGTCTCATCAGGCGGAACACTAAGGGGGCGCGAAGTTATGTAGGAAGCTCTTAACTGTTGGTTATTTTTGGCCAACCATGGAGGCTGATCGTCGCGCGAAGATCAGGAGATGCCAACAGTGCCAATTTCATGGAAACCTAGTTCATGCCCCCTCAGTTGATTTGCACGCGTTAGGAACTCCCTGGCCATTTCACTCTTGGTCCTTGGATTTCATTGGCCCTATCCGTCCTCCATCGCATGGGAACCAGTTCATCGACAGAGCAGTTTACCAAATGGGTTGAGGCAGTCCCACTCAAGAGGGCAAATGCATTGGCCGTGGTCAAGTTCATACATGAGAATATTATCTACCGTTTTGGAATTCCTAACATTATCCTGTCTGACAATGGAACTCCCTTCGTTAATCGACAAGTAGCTTCAAAGCTGACGGAGTATAATGTGAGGCAAGTGTGCTCGACTCCTTACTACCCGAAAGGAAATGGGCAAGCAGAAGCTACGAACAAGACACTTCTCAGAATATTAAGTAAAATTTCAACGACCCCCTTATCCGACTCGGACGAATCGGGGAGGCCGCAGCTAGAAGTAAGGGCAAAGAATCGAAAGCACAACCTCCAACTTTTATATTACAAACTACTATACAGTGCAAAACGTTCTCAGGTCCTTCATGCATAGCTATTATACATCATTCTTGCCTTATTCAGACTATCTTACAACTCGTGACGTGACCTCCTCAGTTATTCTCGTACCCATCCATACCATAGCCTTCTTCCTCTAATCCTGCGGTGGGAAAGCAAACGAAACCGCAGTTTCTAAAGTCAGCTGGGAAATGCTGAGTAAATAAATACCCTAGCTCGTAAACAGATGACGAGGCATAATTTTTTTTTCAAAAACAGTAATAAGAGGAAATAAATCTTTAAAAGAATAAACCAAGCACAAATCCAACTTTAAACTTCTCAATCTTTAAATTTCTTCCTTCTTGATCTTGAAACGGGGAGTATTATCCCAATCTTGCCTTCCTTTATATTCATAGACATTCCTGTCTTTGGAGAAAAACACATTTTAACTTTGTTGATACGGGGAAGATCTACTATCACTACGCATCCAAGACCTTAAGTGCCGGCACCACTCTAAAACTACTCGCGGCCAGAGAGGTGAGTACATGGAGCGATCCGGCAGGTTGCGACCGGATTAAAATAAACGGGTCGGGTGGACGTAGCCAGCCACGACCAATCTTATAAACGGGTCGGGTGAACGTAGTCAGCCACGACCAATCTTATAGAAAAGCAAATATAACGATCCCCGCACAACTCTTTCCACTTTACGTTATTAGTGGATTAATATTGTTCGTGTGACAATTCGCAGTAAATCAACTTCTTTAACTTGCAAAGAGATTTCAAACAAAACATGTAACTCAAAAATACAATTTTGAGACAAGTATTAAAAGCATACTCTGACACGAATAGGAGCTAGCACGCTAGGCTAGGCATATTTACTTACCTTAGTCCAGAAGCGTCTGAAAGTTCTAGTCGTAGTCCTTGCCTATGTAAACTTCACCTACAAATCGGAGCTTCTAGATTGTCACAATCCGAACATAGTATTTCAAGTCTTATTGAAAATCCTATTAAGCGTTTTTAGACTAGCCCGAACTCAACGTCTTCTTTCTCTAGTTATTTCTTAATAGTGAAAATATATAAATCGACGCATCTATTTTTAGACAATTATATAATGTTTTAGAAAAGTGATTATTTATTTTAAAACATTGTTGGTATTAAAAGACATGAAATATTAGTAAAACGAGTACTAGTTATATTTATGAAAAATGCTTATTGTAACTATAAAAATTTGAATGTTGTTTAGAATATTACGTTGTCAACAAACTTCTTCCGAAAACGACACTATAACGTTTATAAACTAGCCGATATCAAGTTTTACATGTATTGAACAAAATCGATTTGAAGACTAAGTAACTAAAGCAAACTTTGTCTAAATTTGAATAAAATGTAACTGTTTAATTTTTAACGAACGACTCGTCTCTATTTCGATGCCCGAAACACTTTTCCGTAACCGGGACGGAAACTATTATTTTTTTATAAAAAAATTTTAATCTAAAAATTAACATTTTTATTTTTCGCGAATAATATAAAGTTTATATAAACAATGACTGAATCCTCCAGTTTTACTTCAAAAGACATTATGAACCCCCTTCTACTCACAAGACAGTTACATTAAAAGACAAAAGCCCCCCCTAAGGATCTCCCTAAAGTACAAATAGTACACCATATGACACTATAACAGGTTTATGTTAAAGACACTTTAACCCCCTTTTACAAAAATTCCAAATTCACCAAACTAAACATGAATTCAAGCATTCAAGGTTTGATTTTGATTGTTTAAACGGAATCTAGACGAGATTTAGAGCATACCTAGGCCAAGAATGACCAAAATCGATCAAGAAACGAGGCTATACGGGTTTGCCGCCGGTGAGTCGCGCAGTGCTCTTCGTCGCCGGCGATGGAGGGACTCTTGGCTTCGGGTAGGGTCCGATTTGAACTTCTGGGACCTCTAGGAGGTGATTGGCGATGATTAACAAGGTTGGGTGGTGCCGGATTGCTTCCAGTGAAGCTTTCCCCGCCGGCTTCAATGGTGGTTCGCCGGAAACTTCGTCAGCTGCTGCTACGGCCTTGAGTGCTGCTTCTTTTCCTTGATTTGAGGTCGAAATAGACTGAAAATCCAGAGAGACAGCCGCAGATACGAAGGTGGGAGGAGCAAATGAAGTGGCGGCTCCGGGTGGTGGTTCCCGTCGGGAACAGAGGCGGTGGTGGTGGCGGCTTTTGCCGCTGCTTCTGCTGTGCTCTGTTTCTGGGCAGATAACAGAGAGAGGGAGAGAGAGAGAGAGAGAGAGAGAGAGAGAGACTAGAGACTAGAGACTAGAGAGGAGATGGAGGAGGTGGTGATGGAGCTCTCGGTGGTGGCGGCGGCGTTGGTGTGGCTGGGGAAGAAGATGGAGGTGATAATGATGAAAGTGATGTTTGTGAGCTTGTAGGAGAAGGGAGCTGTTTATATTGGGGAGGAAGGAGGTGTGGTGGGCGGTGGCAAAATCTTGCCGAGCAAGATGAAGAGAAAATCTTGCCGAGCAAGATGAAGAAACTTGAAGATGATAAGCATTTGAGAAAATACTAGGGTGTGGGTGGCACACCACGGCTAGTGTACTCTAATGTATCACACACACACAATCTCGCGGTTGTTGTACCCGCGTTAAAAATAAAATAAACTCACGTATTTATTTACGCATACAAATTCAATATTCTTCTAAAATCTTAGACAATTTCTCAGTTATAAAAATATAATATTTTACCTGAGTCTCAATTTCTTAATAAAAATAATATAGCGCTTTATAAATTACCGATTTACCCCTAGCTATTTGACGAGGTATTACATTCTTCCCCCCTTAAAGAGAGCTTCGTCCTCGAAGCTCAGACCGGCCCAAAAACTCCAGATGCTAAAACTATGCATTAAGCAACTAGTGGTCACAGTTGCGATCACATAGCAGGCCAGGGATTTCACTTGCAAGTAATCACTATCTAATGCATGCAACACGTGTAGTGCTACGCAAAGTCGTTGTCATGTCTATTTTGCTTATGTGATTATAGTCTCGTTTGGTTAGGAAATGCCAGGGTACTAGCCTATAATGGTATTAAATGATGTATTAAATGATCAGAGTACTAGTGTGTAATAGTACTAAATGAAGGGTTGCGTCCTCCCCCCCTTAGAGAGTGACGTCCCCGGAACTCCTTCTGAGTCTACCGTCCAACTTTACCTTGAATATTCAGTCGGAGGTCAACTTACCCGAACACAAAATAGAATATGATTTTCACTAGTCTCTTACCTCGCAATCCCCAGAATCTGTCGAAGAATACGTGAAACCCCTGGTATAAACGAATTAAAACGTAGGGTGGCTCTATAATATTGTATAACCTCTAAAAGCAGTTGGTAAGAGAATCAGTATCTCATGGCCCAAAATATATGCTCCAATTTGCACGGTCCCACTGATGAATCATACCAACCATCTGAATTCACATTCTAAACTATAATCTGGTAGATAAATTATAAACACCCTCCCCAGATAATAAAATTATTGTAGAAAAATATTCCAAAGTCCTGTTAAACAATCAAAGCCACCTTTATTGCTTACCTTATATTAATAGTAAGCCCAGACATAAATATATGGGTTCCCTGACTCCAGAGGTAAATTCATACCATCATTTATACTTCTTTAGTAATAGTTAAGCAACAGAACTCCAAGTAATAATGCCCCAGACAACCATTAACCTTTTAGCCATACAAAGCACTTTATTCACTACCACGGAGGATCGACGAAAATAGATAATAAAATCTCATGATACAATGGGTTGTAATCACCGATCCAATATCTGAGTTGCCACTCTAAAATTCCCGAGATTTCGTAATAATTCAAGAACTATAATTTCGATGACCAGACTCCCAAACAATTTAACATTCAGACTCCGAGAAGGACTTCAATCAGAAATTATTTGAAGAATGTATACTGCAATAATACATTAACAACAAGACTTCAAATAAAATGGATATGGAATGATTATGGGTCATCCGGAAATGAAACTTAGATCATCGAGACATATTATTATGTAACGTAACTTCAAAAAGAGAATTCCCGACGATACCAGTAACTAAATTCTTAGAGTAGTTGATCTAATGAAAATGTAATTCCAAATGGGAATTCCAAACTGTTGCAACACCTCAAATTGGTCTAGTCGAAAACATCTAGAATCTAGTGGGTGAACCCTTCGACCTTCGGTAAAATTCCCAATGTCCCCTCAGTTTCTCCTGGTTACATAGTTATCTTATTTTAACTGTTGATCGCCTCACACTCATATCTGGTTGATTTATCCTTAATCAACTTCCCTCGCGTGGCCAGCATGAACTATCTAAAACTGTATCCTTATGTCTCATTGTTCGAGGTACATTTATTATCCTTGTCAAATTTAAATTGCTAGAGACTGTGTCTGGTATTGCGAAGGTGTGATCTATCAATTTCATTATTCCGAGATATATTAGTGCTTCTTCCCTCAATCTAGTATGTAGTATAGGTAAAAGGGAACTGACAAAACAATGTGCACATGGGCAGGTAATACAATACATAGTTCATGATCACAATCATTGCTAAAATATAATCAGATATGAAAGTTTCATGTAAGATGTTCTGTTTTGCCTCTCTTCTTTCTCTTGAAAACTAACTTTGGCCCAATCGGGCGATCAGATTCTTGATGCTATATCCTCAGATCAATCCTGTCAATTAAGCCTGATAGGCTACCACAATGTTATGATTTCAATATGATGTCAATGAACCATAAAGCATGCATTCCCAAGGTACCGTACCACACATTACACATCACATATTGCCACCATGCTATGAGAAGTCACATACTCTAACTGGTAAAAGTCTTAAATATTTATAGTTGGTCACTCGTGTAGATCCGTTACTGAGCTGACTACTCTTGGAGTTTTTTAACTACTTCTTGTGTTTGTATCTGGAGCTGAATTTCTTACGGTATGTCTCTCTATGAGTCCGGTATAGACAAACTTATGGTAGTACTTCAATAAACATGTGTCGCACGAAGCGAGAATTAAAGTGCTTTCGTTTCATCCAAGTGACAACATTCATACGTTTCCCTTTAATATTTCAATCCGACCCCGAACAACTATTTAAGTCCATCACTCCTTGTAATCCAAGTTTGATACTCCATAGTTCAATCAAATAAATAAAAATTCTCCTTGACCCCATATTCAAACAAGTCTCCGAATTTAAAGCTAGAATACACCTCTAGTTTCCAACATTTAACACAAACCCCAAAATCATCTTAACATCTTGTCTGGTATAATTTCAATCAACCTCGTACCACAAAATATAAGCTAGACAACAGAACCCCCGAGTGACGTATGCGAACACATTTACGAATAAATTCGTAATTGAACATATATCCTAAATGTAAACAAAGACTCTGTCCAAGTATTCCCCATGAGCTGAAATAGTTACCCAATATATGAAGCTGCCAATATTTTGCATACCGGAATAGTAGCTCCCAAATAAGTGTAATGAATTAAGAAACTCTAAATATAAACTTAATAGAATCCAAATAACACTTCCAAAGTTTTTGGGTTAGACCAGATGATTCGAGATATTCATCATGCAAACTTTAGAGTGAACCTGATTACATATGTCACTTGATACATTTAAGTCTTGTACGCGAAAATTGATACTTCACAGTTTAAACGTCAACCCTCTCAAGTTAGTCCCACAACTCCAGAATTTATATATAGTCAAACAGACATCCCAACCTTCAAGCAGCATTAGGATAACAAGACTCCAAGTAACAACTCAAGTACTTAAATATTGGAGCGCAAAAACTGTGTACGATAAACCAAGCTAGCATAGTCCTCGGGTTACAAATTATGAAGAAATAAACTTCATTTAACCATTAGCACATCAAAACCCTTTAATAACTAAGGCCATAAATTACAGCAGAAATATGTTGAAAACTCAGCGGGTTGACTTCATAGGTTCTCAGGTGAGGGTGGGTGGGATCGTCCTTATCTACTTCCAAAATATACTATTTGATTTCTTGAAAAGGCTCCCAAGATTAATTATTTCTTGACCCCCAATTCTAAATTACAATACCAATCAGTATCTAGACTACGTCACCAAATTTATGTACACATATTGTAGGTGAAACTAGGATTTGCCAGTCAAGTATCTCAATATTCTCATCACATCTCTGCCCTCAGATTTCTCATGAAGTCACATCCCCTTTTAACATTACTATCGAACGAAGGCTTGCCCCAAGTGGTTATTGTTCTAGGCATTCTGTTACGTTGGATCTTGCTAGTATTAATCATGTTCCTTGGTTGTGTTATCATTGTCTCAGGGACTGGGATATATCATCTTTTAAGTGCACTATCATTGATTTATACCACATAATTATCATATAGAACATCTTAATATGCATAACATATAACTCGCGTCTACAAATAAGATATTATAGCTCATTCCTGCACTTAAGATAGCAGATCAAGTACAAATCAAATTCTATTCTCATCATTCTTTTCAACGGAAAGTAACAGCTAGTAAAGTGCATCTAAAATTAAACTGGGTATAGCGTTGTAACATGTAACGCTTCTTGAAACAGGATGAGGGTGGGTGGGAATTAAACAAGACTTATACTTAATCTACCCAAACCCCGAACGGATTTTTCCAGTTTTAGTTATCTTACCCTATATTCATTTTAAGTTGCCTACAGGTTTTAATTCCCATTTAGTGGATAGCCGGCTCTGATACCACCTGCAACGACCCCCTTATCCGACTCGGACGAATCGGGGAGGCCGAAGCTAGAAGTAACGGCGGAGAATCGAAAGCACAACCTCCAAATTTTACATTACAAACTATTATACAGTGCAAAACGTTCTCAGGCCCTTCATGCATAGCTATTATACATCATTCTTGCCTTATTCAGACTATCTTACAACTCGTGACGTGACCTCCTCAGTTATTCTCATACCCATCCATACCATACCCTTCTTCCTCTAATCCTGCGGTGGGAAAGCAAACGGAACCGCAGTTTCTAAAGTCAGCTGGGAAATGCTGAGTAAATAAATACCCTAGCTCGTAAACAGATGACGAGGCATAATTTGTTTTCAAAAACAGTAATAAGAGGAAATAAATCTTTAAAAGAATAAACCAAGCACAAATCCAACTTTAAACTTCTCAATCTTTCAATTTCTTCCTTCTTGATCTTGAAACGGGGAGTATTATCCCAATCTTGCCTTCCTTTATATTCATAGACATTCCTGTCTTTGGAGAAAACCACATTTTAACTTTGTTGATACGGGGATAATCTACTATCACTACGCATCCAAGACCTTAAGTGCCGGCACCCCTCTAAGACTACTCGCGGCCAGAGAGGTGAGTACATGGAGCGATCCGGCAGGTTGCGACCGGATTAAAATAAACGGGTCGGGTGGACGTAGCCAGCCAACCAATCTTATAAATGGGTCGGGTGAACGTAGTCAGCCACGACCAATCTTATAGAAAAGCGAATATAACGATCCCCTCACAACTCTTTCCACTTTACGTTATTAGTGGATTAATATTGTTCGTGTGACAATTCGCAGTAAATCAACTTCTTTAACTTGCAAAGAGATTTCAAACAAAACATGTAACTCAAAAATACAATTTTGAGACAAGTATTAAAAGCATACTCTGACACGAATAGGAGCTAGCACGCTAGGCTAGGCATATTTACTTACCTTAGTCCAGAAGCGTCTGAAATTTCTAGTCGTAGTCCTTGCCTATGTAAACTTCACCTACAAATCGGAGCTTCTAGATTGTCACAATCCGAACATAGTATTTCAAGTCTTATAGAAAATCCTATTAAGCGTTTTTAGACTAGCCCGAACTCAACGTCTTCTTTCTCTAGTTATTTCTTAATAGTGAAAATATATAAATCGACGCATCTATTTTTAGACAACTATATAATGTTTTAGAAAAGTGATTATTTATTTTAAAACATTGTTGGTATTAAAAGACATGAAATATTAGTAAAACGAGTACTAGTTATATTTATGAAAAATGCTTATTGTAACTATAACAATTTGAATGTTGTTTAGAATATTACGTTGTCAACAAACTTCTTCCGAAAACGACACTATAACGTTTATAAACTAGCCGATATCAAGTTTTACATGTATTGAACAAAATCGATTTGAAGACTAAGTAACTAAAGCAAACTTTGTCTAAATTTTAATAAAATGTAACTGTTTAATTTTTAACGAACGACTCGTCTCTATTTCGATGCCCGAAACACTTTTCCGTAACCGGGACGGAAACTATTATTTTTTTTATAAAATATTTTTAATCTAAAAATTAACATTTTTATTTTTCGCGAATAATATAAAGTTTATATAAACAATGACTGAATCTCCCAGTTTTACTTCAAAAGACATTATGAACCCCCTTCTACTCACAAGACAGTTACATTAAAAGACAACAGCCCCCCCGAAGGATCTCCCTAAAGTACAAATAGTACCCCATATGACACTATAACAGGTTTATGTTAAAGACAATTTAACCCCCTTTTACAAAAATTCCAAGTTCACAAAACTAAACATGAATTCAAGCATTCAAGGTTTGATTTTGATTGTTTAAACGGAATCTAGACGAGATTTAGAGCATACCTAGGCCAAGAATGACCGAAATCGATCAAGAAACGAGGCTATACGGGTTTGCCGCCGGTGAGTCGTGCAGTGCTCTTCGTCGCCGGAGATGGAGGGACTCTTGGCTTCGGGTAGGGTCCGATTTGAACTTCTGGGACCTCTAGGAGGTGATTGGCGATGATTAACAAGGTTGGGTGGTGTCGGATTGCTTCCAGTGAAGCTTTTCCCGCCGGCTTCAATGGTGGTTCGCCGGAAACTTCGTCGGCTGCTGCTACGGCCTTGAGTGCTGCTTCTTTTCCTTGATTTGAGGTCGAAATAGACTGAAAATCCAGAGAGACAGCCGCAGATACGAAGGTGGGAGGAGCAAATGAAGTGGCGGCTCCGGGTGGTGGTTCCCGTCGGGAACAGAGGCGGTGGTGGTGGCGGCTTTTGCCGCTGCTGCTGCTGTGCTCTGTTTCTGGGCAGAGAACAGAGAGAGGGAGAGAGATAGAGAGAGAGAGACTAGAGACTAGAGAGGAGATGGAGGTGGTGGTGATGGAGCTCTCGGTAGTGGCGGCGGCGTTGGTGTGGCTGGGGAAGAAGATGGAGGTGATAATGATGAAAGTGATGTTTGTGAGCTTGTAGGAGAAGGGAGCTGTTTATATTGGGGAGGAAGGAGGTGTGGTGGGCGGTGGCAAAATCTTGCCGAGCAAGATGAAGAGAAAATCTTGCCGAGCAAGATGAAGAAACTTGAAGATGATAAGCATTTGAGAAAATACTAGGGTGTGGGTGGCACACCACGGCTAGTGTACTCTAATGTATCACACACACACAATCTCGCGGTGGTTGTACCCGCGTTAAAAATAAAATAAACTCACGTATTTATTTACGCATACAAATTCAATATTCTTCTAAAATCTTAGACAATTTCTCAGTTATAAAAATATAATATTTTACCTGAGTCTCAATTTCTTAATAAAAATAATATAACGCTTTATAAATTACCGATTTACCCCTAGCTATTTGACGGGGTATTACAAAAATGGTCGCGGATGATCACAAGAAGTGGGCAGATTCTTTGGGTACGGCGCTATGGGCGTATCTCACATCATCAAGGACTCCTACAGGGACTTCTCCATTTTTGCTCTGCTATGGAGCTGAAGCAGTGGTGCCTGCTCAGGTCAAGGTAAACTCTGCAAGATTTGAATTCAGTGCCTTATATGAGAACGAACGTGACCACGATCTCATCTTGCTCGAAGAGAAACGCGAACATGCTAAGAGGACAAATAGAAAGTACAAAGAGAGAATCTCGCGAGCCTACAATAAGACTGTCCAGTACCGGGACTTCGCACTGGGGGATTTGGTCATGCGAGCCGCTGACCATTGCATGCGCGAAGCAGCTCATCCCAAGTTTGCTGCCAATTGGGAAGGACCTTTTGAAGTAAAGGAAGTCTTTGACAGCGGCTATTGCACTATCCTACGTTGCCATGGGACCGCCACAACTCCCACTCCCATCAACATGTGATGGCTTACAAAGTATTATCCCTAGTCTTACTTTTTGGGTTTTCCATCTACAGTGTATGCTTTTTATATCCTCGCATATGGGGATTTAGTTAATGATAATAACTCTCCCATATCAGAGCTCTTTTTATCAGTTGTTGTATGACTGATAGTCAAAAGTGCTAAATCTCACGAACTAAGCCTATTTGTTTAGATAGCAGCCAAACGCGAAAATAAAAAGCCTATATATGCCTAGATAGCAATCTTTTCTAAGCCTATCTGCCTAGATAGAAATCTTTTCTAAGCCTATCTGTCTAGATAGCAGCAATATGCAAGCATAAGCTTATCTGTTTAGATAGCAGCCAAACGCGAAATTAAAAGCCTATCTGCCTAGATAGCAATCTTTTCTAAGACTATCTGTTTAGATAGCAGCCAAATGCGAAAATTAAATGCCTATCTGCCTAGATAGCAATCTTTTCTAAGCCTAACTGTCTAGATAGCAGCAATATGTAAGCATTAGCCTATCTGTTTTGATAGCAGCGATACACAATCTGTAAGCCTATCTGTCTAGATAGCAACAAAACAAAGCCCATCTGTCTAGATGGCAGCCACGTGCGATCTTAAAAGCACATCTGTCTAGATGGCAGCCAAGTGCAAATCTTAAAGTCCATCTATTTAGATGGCAACCAAATGCGAATTCAAAGCCTATCTGTCTAGATAGCAGCAAGTTAAAGCCTATCTAGATAGAAGCTAAACGTGATTTAAAGCCTATCTGCCTAGATAGCAGTAAAAATTAAAGTCTCTCTCTCTGATAGCATCATCATGCGAAGAAATGCTGGCTTGTTTATAAGTCTATTTCATGATAGCAGTTACGCGCGATACTTACAAGGCATGAGTTAGTCAAAAAAAATAAAAAATAGAACTCAATATTTTCAAAACAAAAGCGAAAGCAAAATGCACTTTTATAAAAGCAAAACTCGGAAATAGAGAGTCTATACATCAAAAGCGTTCTCAAAACCATCCAAAACTTCACCATAACACTTGTGAACTATGGAAACGACTACGGCCGACTCGTCGTCACGATCGACGCCCTCGATCAAAACAAAGCCCTTGTCGATGCCCCTGACATGGTAAGATGCCAGATGAACTTCAAGCAATGGAGGATGCTAATGTGAACAACAAATGGGAGAGCAGATCATGAGGCAGGAAGCTGATTGTGCAAAGAAAAGCCACATCCCAATCATCACTCTCTGGTTCAGGCACTAGTTGCAGAGTGTCTTCCATCGGAGATCCCTCGAGGGTAGACCCCTTGACGGTGGCTAGGAAAAATTCATCTCCACCCAGATAGGGGGCTTTACACTGCAGGTCTTTGGAAAGCTCGGGCAAATCAACTGCTTCCTTGGTGGATTTCTTGGGATTCATTTCTGTAGCACAATGGGCACATACAAAATCTACTAACCTTGTTGTTTCTTGCTGCTGATGAGGAGTCTCTCTTTTATTCGTAAAACCCAGGGGGCTAACAATGGTGGAGAAGGAAATACCAGTTGCAGAAATAGGTTTATATAGGACTTAGGATGGTGACCTTTCAGTTTTTGGCTGAATCAGCAATGTCTCGAAAACAGGCGAGAAATGGCCTATGGGATTTGCTTCGAGAATCGGAAAGAATATGCAGACGACGCTTGGTTTACTGCGCAACGGACATCCCTATTAAAGGCTACGTCGCTACAGAGTCAAAGGCAATGATGATGGCTATGGGGGCTAGCATTAAATTACTCAAAATTCAAATGACCCGCGTGGAGATGCGCAAGGCTGATTTCGCGCGACAACGCAGCAAACGCGCACGTGATATTCGCGTAAAAGGGGGCTAATGTAGATGGTGCATTCCAGACAGACAGATCATAGCCACGTTGCAGCCATCCAGCACAAATAGCTGTGCTCCATACACACCTAATCACTGCTCATACTTATCCATATGGGGGCTGCGAGACAGGGCCACCCGCGATCCCAACCACACGGGACTTGTAGGGACTTAGTGGTTTGGAGGCTAGAGTAAGGTCCGTCGCGCGCAAACGACAACCAAGCTCGCGCGCGACCCTTAGTAACCGACTTGAGAGACTTAATGACCACATGTCCTATAAACCCGGTCGATCTCATAATGGTCCCCGTATATGCGGACGGGTGCGTAACGTTCCCTATATATACGGTCGAACGTGCCGTTACGGGGCTATCATTAAGCCATCATTTATGGGCGCATTAACCCCTCACAACGGTCACTTTCCTACTATATATAAGATCGTTAGCCCTCCATGAAACTTCTTCTTGGACTTCTTGATCTTCTGGATTGACCGAAGTTCTGTCATTAAGCTGTCTCTCTCTCTCACAGTTACCATTGCTTACTCTCTCCCTACTCACACCCTTCATCTCTCTGTGTTCTTACTTTCATCCCCTACTTGAGGTGTACACTTGGATCTCTCTCAAGGATTTCCTTGGACACAACTACCCATTATTAATGAACTTGAATTTTTCCCTCAAAATAAAAATAAAAATAAAAAATTAACGGACCACCTCCTGGTCTGTTGCGTTGGTTGTCGGAGTCCAGGAACCGCCAGCCTCACACCCACCGCAGCCGTTTCCGCACTGAACCACCGCCGCCCACTGCTACACTGCTCCACGCGTTGTTTCATTCGTAATAGCGAAAACAATGTTTAATCTTCGTTGGTTGTTCAAGTAATGTTGACCGAATATGTTTAAAACCTTGTCCTGTTTCTGGCCCACAAGCAACTTTGGGCTGGAGTCCTTTATATAGTCTAGTTTGTGTCTAATTTAGTTTGGGTCTCTAGTGTATATGTCTTGTTTTAGTCCTTTAGTTAGTTTGGTTCAGTTTATGTAATAAAGTTAGGTCCTCACTAACACACTGCAGGTATTCTGGTGAGGCGATGAAAACCTTCAGACGTGTTCACTGTACTTGATTCAACTGACTTTTGCTTTATTAATATATTTCTTACCTTGCATAAAAAACCGTGAAAATGAAAACCAGTACAAAATGCAAATAGGGAAAAAATATTCGAGCCTTTGTCAATGCAAGAAAGCTCAAGATAAGTCAAATACAAATGCATGCATGCAAGAGGCACACAAACATCCATCTCTATAAATATTTTATACAAAAGAGAGGTGAATAACCTACTACATACAACAGCATGCAGCACACAAGCGGCGGCGGCTGCAATGGCGGAGCGGCACTACGGCGGTTCTCCGAGTCTTCAAGTCTCTAGATTTACTTAATTCCTATTCTCTTTCACATAAACTACTACTAGAAGAAGCCATATGGCAGTCCTTAGTCTGTTGATGAAAGTCCCTTGGGGGTGATTTCCTTCTTCGTATCCATCTAAATCACCTTACTGGGTCATCATACTTCCTACTAGATATTACAACTGCGACTTCTCTACATCATTGTTGACACATTGATTTATGTACAAGGGAAAAGAGAGAAAATAAAACTCAGTTATTGCCGATTCTTCGCACAAGATCGTCATGTTCCTCACTTAGCGGTCGAGAGCATTCAACACTAGCCTGTAAAGCATGGCACAAATGAGGATTAACATTGCATCCCAAACAAATTGAAACGATCACATTCGGAAATTTGAAATTCCCAAAAACTTGGAAATTCCCAGGTATAATTTATGGTTCAAATTTGGAAACTTGTAAAAACGAAACCAATACAATTGATTATTCAAATGTAGAAATTCCCAAAAACTTGGAGAAGAGGAGACAACAAACCAGTCATAGACAGCCGGATTCCTGGAGTCCCCAGGCTCGAAACTTTCCGGCGGCGCCGATTTCCTCCTCGTCAATTTCCTCAAATCTCCGCCCGGTGTTGTGGCTGCACCACCGTATATACAAAATTAACATACCCAGAAATAAATATCAGAAACCCTTTTCCATAAGAGTCATGCTAGGGGGACATGCTAGGGGACATACCAAAGGGAGATAGACTTTTCCTTTCCCAGTCATGCTAGGGGAATTTTTGTTTGAATAGACTTAAATATCATCCATATTTATTTTTTCTATTTTCTTTATAATATTCACCCCCCGACTTTTTATTAATGACATGCTACCACAAATATCATTTTATGTTCAATTTTTTGTAAATTTTTTTGTTCGCATAGACTTTTCTTTTCCGTAATCATCACATCAGATCACATCACATCAAACCAGAGAATGAAAGATAGAGAGGGGTGATGATCTTACGCGAAAAGGGGGAAGATGGGGTGGTGGGGGTCACCGGAGAAGATGGGATCGACCCGGAATTAGACCGGACGATGGTGATGCAGCGGGAGACGGTGATCCCATTGTCGGCGACGTAGTGGCGGTTGTTATGGGGGAGAGTGAGAGGAGGGGGAGAAGATCGGACGGTGGCCATGGAATCGTATTTGCGGAGTTTGTCCGGCGCCGGCCCGGCGAGCGTCTCGTCCCAGAAGTTGTGGAGGAAACCCATGTCTTCTTTACTCACGAATTGGGGAAAAAGTAACAACCGAAACAAATCAAGAGGGTGCGGGTGTGGCCGATGAAACTACAATACCACCACCATAAAAACACCACCAATCCGCTGACTGTTACTGAAGATATGGGTCTGCAAAACGAAGGAGGATGAAGATTCGGTTTTATTTATTTTTTTGTTTATTACTTTATTATTGCAGTGGGATTTTATTTGCATGGGTGGCTTTATATAGCGAGAGAAGAGCACAGACTTGGTACACCATTCTTATCTCCTACATTTATGGATTTATAGAGAGAATGATAAGGTAGCCAAGTAGGTTTCTCATGGATTAAATTGATTTACTCTAATCCATTCAATTAGTTCAAACATGTTTTTTTTAATCTTGCCGTTCGAGCCCGCGGTTTATGTTTAATGCATATATGAAACTGACATATTAACTCGTGGGTTTTTAATAGGGGTACAACGGTCGCAGGTTGGAGGAATTGACACGCTTGTTAGAGCCCGAATTCGAGTTATCCCTAGATTGCCCAAACACGAGTTAGGAACATCATAAACCTGTCTAGACCCCGAATTCATATATAAATCAACTGTGGTTCGAATTGAATTTTGGCTACATACCTTGTAAAACTCAATATGCTTACATAGTCGTCGTTTCAGTTAAATTATACTCGATCCCACTCTTAGAACTCAATCCTTTTTTATAGTACTCTTAGTGCATGTCTGGTACCAAATGAAAATCAAAATAATCAGCTAAAAAAGTTTGAATGAATAAGTTGGCTAAAAATCTGAATCGATTGAAAATTCTAAAAAAGTTTAGTATGACATTAAAGTCTGCAAAATTGAAGATTAAGTTATCTACAGATTATTCGCCCAAAACAGATTTTAATCGGAATTCCAAATCTGTAAAACAAATGGAATTAAATTAAAAAAATCCCGATTTTAATCCAGTTTAAACATGCACTTAGAACTCAACGTACTAAAATGTAAAAGAAGATGTTGTATATTGCACACCCCAAGCTTAATAATTTCAAGCCAAAAACAATGGCAATCTATAGCTAAATTGAATACAAATTTTCCCTACAAAAAACTGTAAATTGTCAATTAAGAGATTCAAAATTTTCACTGAATATAAGATCAAACTAATGAGGTACATTTGTGGATCCATAGTTTGCACTTGGCGTTAATTCGATACCCATTGTTTCAATTTGTGATGGTGGTAACCTAATTTTGTTGTTGTTGCAATTTGGTACCATTGGTTAGTGTTTGTTACATATAGTGAATTTCATTCACTAATGTTAAGCGTATTTTATGTCGGGCTTGTTGGGAAATTTCTCGTCGACCCGAACTCCCACTGCAACGGAAGCAAAAATACGCCACACCGTCACACTCAACGCACGCAGTTTAGGTGAAAAAAACGGCAACACAAGAATTTAACGTGGTTCAGCAAAATCGTCTGCATCCATGGGAGGAGGAGGATTTCACTATATCAATGATGAAATACATCGTAGGGGAGAGACAACCTAAGGCCTAGGACTTTCTTCTTCTCCACACAGTCTGCGGACCACGTCGACACGGTACTTGTTGGAATAGATGCCCTAGAGGCAATCTTATTTAGTATGAACATTATTTTGGCTATAATAATCATTGTATTATTTATGGAGATATTTAATATAATGAAGTCCTTAGATTACAAATGTGTTGTTTATCTTCAATATCCCTAGTCGATTATATTGATTAAGAGGACGATCAACTATAGAATAGTATGTGGGTAGATTGCTATGGAGATATCAAGTCTAGCACATGGTTATAGATTAGAGATAATGGCATACTGGAATGACCCACCACGAGAAGGCTACATACAAGTTATGTAAAGTCACAAGTGCTTCTCCTAGTGACAATGGTATTGTGCTCTTTAGATTTGAAGTCACAAGATACCCGAGTTGTGAAATATTATGCTTTGATATTATCAAACGTTGTGGCTTAACCGGTGACTATAAAGATAGTTATCGGGCATGATATGAAGCAAGCTTAGAAATCATAGTGATGTAGAGAGGATTTGTCCCTCCCACATAACAGGAGCAAATGTCCAAGGCCACTCGAGAGGTAGTGCTTATAGAATGTATGGCCAGACTCAGATAAATCAATATGGGATATTGATATTATCTGCATGGGTAAGATTATTCCCAGGATCGAGAAACCATGTTTGGATATACTAGTGTGACTTGTATGTCTCGTGTCCAATCTGAATATGGAGACAAAATGATAATAAAATACGGTAACATTACTCACAAGGTCTGTCAGATCAATGACTATTTTTATTAGTTGGTGACGTAGATGTCTTGCTAGAGACTACTCTATGTTAGTAATTGTTACTACCAACTAAGCAGAAACCTATGGGGTCACACACCCTATGGATTAAACCGGACTTTAAGATTAATTAGTAGGACTAATTAAATAGACGGATCAATACGCAACCACATGAAAATGTAGTAGGACTAATTTGCAAAGTGGACTAATCCGTATATGATAGGATCAGTAGAGGGGCTAATAAGGAGCTATTAACTATATAAGGGCACTCCTAGCTTATTTTTGCACAATGTTGGATCGTTATTGAGTGAGATAGCAAGAGACCTATGGTCGAAACCCTAGGCCGTCCGCCCCTACCTCGTCGGTCACCAAAGTGGTCCTCGTTTTGCGTGATCCTCTTCTTCCTGCTTCTTGACGTGAGCTAGCACAAGATGTTGGGAGGATTTCGGTGCAATCCTAGGTGTGGATACGCATAGAGACGTGGAGACAATTCTACGTGAAGTGATCAATTTAGACAAACAAGGTACACATGATCTTTATCCCCTTACCATCGTTATGATGTCTTGTCCTTTGATCATTGGAGGGTCTTGAACGGAGTTAATAATTGTTTATTCCGCTGCGTAATCCGTATCAAAACCCTACAGTACTCTCATCTTCATAGACTACATCTATGAAACCCTAACCTCATACATCCACTCAAAGATATCTCTCAACATTTATCTCCCACCACTCCTCAATTAGAACTATTGTAGAGCTGCCTATAAATAGGCCACATGACTTGCTCTCCATGTAATTCCAATTGAAACAATCTTAGGAAATAAATCAATAAGGAATACTTGTAGAGTCTGAATTCTACTACTTTTCAAATATGATAAATTCTCAATATTACCAAAACGCATAATCAAGACAAATACCGAATAAACTCCACATTGGCTTGAATTCTGCAACTACACGACAAATTTTGTGGCCATCCCGGAGCTCTCAATCGTTTATGTCGATTTCGCTGCATCCGCCATGCTCCACCTGCATGGACCGCCATCGCACCTCTACCAAGATGCTATGCACCCCCTCATAGGGCGCCGCCTCTCACCCCCGACATCAGTGCGTCCCAAATCATGCAACTTTAGGGAGTAGTACGGCTCCATATCTCCACCAGTTGGCTCATCACTGGAGAAATCACCACTAACCAGGTCAAGTGAAAACGAGACTTACTTCCTCCCACTACTTATATCGTTTTCTTTAGCACTATTCTCGTCACTTGAGCTTCTTCTCGAACAACCTGCAACTGTTGCACAACTTGCACTTTCTCCATGCTTCAGTGTCCTCACACGTTAACCAAGTGTTTTTCCACGGCAGCCCTGAGTGCTTCTCCTTGCGCTACCGCTTCTCACGTTCGGTCACGCGCCTTCACTAAGACGTCTTGCAAAGTGACCGCTTTGCGAACCCGTCACGAATTACCCCTCTTCTTGCCTCGAGCTGCTCAAGAGTTATCTTCACAAACCACACACAGAGATACCCATACGTCACCTCTGCCATGGCCTTGTCAACTGCGTCCACCGCTTCGATCTCTGCCTCTGTAGATTCCTGTGAATTTCCTTGCAATATTTGCCCATGTCTCTGACCAGACTCATCTGCAACTGTTGTGTCTCGTACTCACAATCACACAAAGCTTATGCTTCTTGCCTATGTTCAACAACAGCTCCACCTGTCAATACATTCCCAAGCCTGCATAGGTCCAATCGAATGTTCAATTAGGAAAAACGCCTCTATTTGACCCCACCTGATTGGAATTGAAATTGATTGACACTGATCGCATCCCGTCGTCTTCGATCTCCCTACCGGTATCAATTGACGCCGATTTCAGTCCATCTAGAATCTCAAAATTATGATCGTGTCGATGAATCCACAACATCCAAAAACCTAGGTTTCGACTCCTGACTCAACCCAATCCGATCTACAGGCACACTGTAACCACCCGAACGATTTTGGATCGTCGATTCTCGTCGATGCTCTGCCCAGTAAGAAATCTGCAAATTCTGTTGACTTTTTGAACGATCTGACCACACTGATGCATCCGGAGCATCCAAAATCCTCGGGGTTTACACTTTTTTTTAGCCCAATGGGACTTTAAGGCAGCTCAAAACACCCAAAAAAATTTGAACCACTCGAACGCATGTTCAATAACTGAGGCTCCGCGGGTGAGATGCGCTGGATTCCTTCACTGACGAGCTTCTTCCTCCACTCCATGTTCTCAACAGTAGCCATCCTTCCACTTGTGGCATCAAACCAATGTGTCACCTCGTCATTGGAGCATCGCGCAATTGCCGCACTAGATACCTTCCCGTGTTGTCTCTTCTTACCTAAGCAAACACATAGCACACCGTAGTACCATAACACTACAGCGACACACAAGGACAATGAGACTCCATCCATGTGGCCCTCCTACCATTGCCCACAAACCTCAAGCTCCAAGACCACCAACGACATATGTTTCATCATGGTCGTTGTTTTCAATTCTTTTCCATGTTTCTTCTCCGTCCTTTTGTTTTCGCGCGTTCCACCCAGATCATGAACCTGACTCTGATACCACTTGTTGGGAAGTTATTCTTCGATCCGAATTCTCACTTCAACGGAATCAAAAATACGCCACATGATCACACACTCCACGCACAAAAGTTTAAGAGAAGAAAAAGGGCAACACAAGAATTTAACATGGTTCGGCAAAACCACCTATGTAATACCCGATATAATACCTAAGGGAAAAATAGTAATTTGGAAAAATAAATAAAAATTTAGTTGTGAAAAATAAAGTTGGATAAATTATGGTGTTTTTATAGTTAAGACATTAGCATGAGATTTTAGAAAATATTAAACTAGTATTCGTAGATAAATACACGAGTGTTTTATTAAACTAGTATTTTAATACGTATACAACCACCACGAGCTTTAGTGTGTGTACTACACCCAATCATCTTACCTGTTGGTGTGCCAACCACAACCTAACATTTTCAACTTCATCTTCTCCAATTCTTCTCCTTCCTCGGGAGAATTTTCTCACCGACCACTGTTTCCACTGTTCACTTTTTGGAAGCCGAGTTCTTCAAGGAAACTCTCTTCTATATAACCATCATCATCATCATCATCATCATCCCTTTCACCATCCTCACCACCATCACCGTCTTCATCATCTTCACCACCAACACCTTCGGTCACCATCACCAACACCTTCATAAAAGCTTCAACCACCACCCATCTCTCTCTCTTTTCGGGGTCAGAAGGAGACAAAAGCAGCAGCAGTAAGCTGTCAAAGCTCCTCCACCGCCGCCCACCATTGTTGCTGGCAGGGAGCTCCACCAGAGCAAATTCAGTACCACCCACCACCTGTAATCAATCTTAAACGCCATAGGAGGTCCAAGGAGACTTACTCCAGAGAGACCAGAGCCAGGAGAGTCTCTAACACCGACGACGAAATCACCATCGTGACTCTTCGACGGTGAGTGGTGAACCTGAAACGACCCGTTTCTTGACCGTTTTCGGCCATTCTTGGCCTAGGTATGTTTCAAATCCTCTGCTTAGTTACTTTAGATAATCAAAATCGTATCTTGCTTGCTCGAATCCATGTTTAGTGTAACACCCCCAAAACAACCAAGTTGGAAGCCCGGCGATGCGCTCCGTACCCGAGATTAAACCCGGATACAAGGAGATTTTATAACAGAAATTCCCAACCAAATCCTAAACTTGTCTCTCCACAATCATGGGAATTATTTAAATCTAGAGATTCTCTAAGTCTAACTGAAGTTCTAAAGTAAATAAATGTGATCTACTAAACTTTTCATATGTATGTCGAGTCGCGCTCCCGTTACTCCAAGCTTCCACCTAAACCTGTGGTGCAGAAATAAAAAGAAACACCACAGTTTCCAAAGTCAGCGGAAAATAATGAGTAAGCAACACTCCAAGCATGTAAACAGATTATGAAGTAGTAAAAATGACACATAAGTTTGAAGAGTAAAGAATTCGAGTAAGAGTGTAAGTATTAAATAAGAGTTCACCAAATCTTTTCCTTTTATCACTTCACTTGTGGGGAAACATTCACAAACTCTTGTCACTTTAGTATCTCAATTAGGAGAACATTCCCAAACTTCCTTCCTTGTCCAATCGGGACTTTAGAATTTAAACAGTAAAGGTCCAATCCTGGAAATCCATCTTTTATCATGTTGACACGGGGAAGATCTACTAATAACTGGCTACCAGACCATAAGTGTCGACACCCCCCTAAGACTTCTTGCGGCCAGATAGGTAAGTACTGGAGCGAACTCGGGGCGGTTGCGGCCGAGAAAAATAAAATAAAACGGTCGAGAGACGTAGTCCACATCGACCAAAGCTCAAAATATTGATCCCCGGTACAACTATTCCACTTTACGTCTTTACGTCTTATTATCATCTCATGTTATAGTTGTGATAGAATCACCTTTGTAAAATCAGTAAACTTTCTCAAATAAACAGTTCACGTAGATATTCAAATTTTGAGACAATAAACCACAAAAGCAGTTTAGACACGAAAGAAGGTATGGGCGCTAGGTCTGGCATGTTTACTTACCTTGAATCTCAAGCAAAGCAAATCACTTCCTAGTAATACTCGACGTATCATTCGTCAACGAAATTTATCGCCTACAAATTTAATAATATCTTAATCAACATATTGCACACGAAGGCCTATAGGTAAAAGCAAACAATCCCTTACTAACTCTTCCCAACCTTTACTAAGGCGAACAACCTCTTTTACGATAAAATACGTTTTTATAAAGCTAACGTTTATTATTTGTAAAAACAAACTAGGCTATAATTATATAAATATAACTCATAAGATTAGATAAAATATCCCTATTATTATTTAGGGTAGAGAAGCATATTATTTTACCCCAAAAACAACTATATTTATATTAGTAGTTTCTCCCAATCCAAACAAGCCTTAGTAGAGAATATAGGTTATAAACTAATTACTTTATTTAAAATAACGAACAAATTTATCTGAGAAAAATAACTTATTCTAACTTGTTACAAACTTATAAAAATAAATAGGAAGAATATACTTTTATTTTTGGGAAAAAATGAGTAAAAAATAAATGTCTTTTGTGAGACTTGAACCCAAGACCTAGTTCTCATACCGAACAAGCTTTAAGAGTTACTCTAAAACCACTGGGCCAGGCCCCTACTTGTTCTCTTTTCCATCACATTTATTATTATTAACTAACTAGTAGGGATGGCAACAGGTCGGATCCGGATCGGATCAGGCTATATCCGATCCAAATCCAACCAGGAGAAATGAGATCGAGATCCGATCCAGATCCGTTCGGATCATCACCGGATTCGGATCAGATTGGATCGGGTCTCATTCAGCTGATCCAAATCCGATCCGTGGATCCATATAGTACATATTAGGATCGGATTCGGATCGAATCCGGCTCTAGTTTGCAATAAATAGAAAAAACAATATAAAAAAGTTAACAATATTGCATACGCTAAGTCATGTTCGTAAGTTATGAAGCCTAAAAAATAAAAGAAATAAATTTTAGGTTGGAGTTACCATAATATTCTTCTTGTAAATGTACGTGGCGAGGTAATAGGGGTATATTTGTAAAGCACACATATATGTCGGATCAGATCGGGTCGGAACCCGGTGGATCTACCCTCAGATCCAAATCCGTTCGGGTCTGGCTTTCCGGATCCAAATCCGATCCATTTTCAGTTGGATCGGATCTGGATCCGATCCATTCGGCTCGGATCGCTCGGATCTCAGATCGGATCGGACCATATTGCCATCCCTACTAACTAGCTAAATTAAATAATGAGAAAACAAAATCAAAACAAAACAAAATAACAGAGGGAGAAAGAGAGAGTGACGGGTTTGTTTACCCGAGAGAGAAGAAAACGACGGGGATGAGGGCGGCTCACGGTGGCAGAGACGACGCCGGCAAAGACCAACGACAACGCTGGGAAGGAGGCGATGGCGAGCGGCGTCGGCAGGGCACGGCGGACAACGGCGGCAGCGGCCTTTGGCGGCGACGGCGGCGCCTGGGAGAGAGGGAGAGAGAGAGAGAGAGAGAGAGAGAGAGAGTGATTGAACGGGAGAGAGAGAGATTGGTGTTGGTGTGAGAATTTCTCTATGATTGAGGGGTTTAAATAGGTTAGATGGTGAAGAAATCCGGCGAAGGAAGGAGACCCACTTCGAAAATTTCGATTCCGAATCGGGACCAAATATTGGCGAAATTGGTTTGCTTGAAGCTAAATTATCGAGCTTTGTTGGCTTTGAATCGTATTGGGTTTGAATTGGGACGAAAAATCAACGAATATGATTGAGTTTTGGATTGGTGATGGTGGTGTTCGGGTAGGAGTAGTACTCTTCCGTCCATGGAAGAGTTGGAGGACGAAGATGATAACTTTAGGGGAAAAACACTTTAACCCCGACTGGTTTAGTCATAATATAACAAGCATCTCCTTAGTTAAATAAAAGACACTATAATAGTTATAAGAAAATACATAAAACACCTAGGTAGTTTATAACATTAAATTTAACTTTTAAATAATAACAACTAGTACCCAAACTTATACTAATGTCATAATAACACCCAATATTATTTTAAAATACCCATTTTAACATATTAACACATAATATTTGTTAGAAATACCCGTTTCTAAATGACGGGGTATTTCATCCTTCCCCCCTTAAAGAAAACTTCGTCTTCGAAGTTTAAACCAAATTCTAAACAACACTAAGGTATGAGTCTCCACTCTAGGATATAACTACCAATAACTAGTAAATGCAACCTAATTTTCATGCACGATGAGCAGTATTCTATAAGAAGTACTAAATGATGTGTTTAAAAACCGAAGTATTACATCTAGATTGATTAATTTGATGTTCATGATAGGGGGTTAAAGTGTCTTTCACATAATTTAGGTGTAAGACACATGAGGGGGAGGGGGGCTGTTTGTATGTATAAGAATATGTTGGGTAATAAGTGTCTTTTAATGTTTCTGTCATGTAAGTGGTTGGGGTACTACATGAATTTTAACATAACTTAGGGGTAACTGAATGTCTTTTACCTAAACGTTATACTATACGCCATCATAAAAATTTTATTTTTGGATTAGAAATATTTTTTAAAAATAAAAATATTCATGCCCGTTAGGAAAAAGTGATGTGGGTTTGAAATAGTATACGATTCGATTGTTAAAAACTAAACTAGTAACGTTTTATAATAACTAAACATACTTTGTGTTAATCGTTTAATGTTCTATTCGGATTCTTCAAATTTTTGTAAGAAAAACTGACATTTTTTAGTTTATAAATATCCCGCGTCGTCTTGAGTAGTTAGAAGATGTTTTCTTGAAACTTAAAATTCTTAAATATTATTTAAATCGTTATAGTTGTAATAAGTCTTTTTCATAAATATAACTAGCATTCGTTTTCACTATTATTTCACGTCTAGTAACATGTAAACTTCTCAAGATTAATAACCATATTTCGAAACATAGAATTTACTAGTTATTCAAAAACGAATGTGTTATTTCGTTAGTTAGAAAATATAATTAAAGAGAGAGAGAGACGTCGAAACATGGTTCTTTATATGACGTAAATATTATATTTGAATTTGTGACTATTTAGAAGCTCCTATTTGTAGGTGACGTTGACGTAGGAAATGACTACGACTATGACCTTCTGTTGCTATTGGATTAAGGTGAGTAAATATGTCAAGCGTTGCGTGCCTAGCTCCTTTCGTGTCGCAATGTATTTTTAATAACTGTCTCAAAATGTGCTTTGTGTTTAATTACCTATTTTACTTCAGATTTGTTTACCTTCTGAAATGTTTTCTTTGAAACTGTCACACGAAAATAATAATGCATAGTCACGTAAAGTGGAAAGAGTTGTGTGGGAGAAGCTTATTATTGTCCGGTTGACTTTGGTCACCCGGCCTGTGATTATTATTGTCATGTTGATTTCGGTTACTCGGCCCGTGTATTTTACCCGTTCGCAACCTGACGGGTTGCTCCATGTACTCACCTCTCTGGCCGCAAGAAGTCCTAGGGGGTGCCGACACTTGAGGTCTTGGAATATGCGATATGGGTAGATATTCGCCGTCTCAACAAGTTAATAATACAGTTTTCTCTGAGACAAGGATATTTATGAAAGGAATGAAGAAAGAGATTGGGAATAATACTCCCACTTTGAAATTTGAGAAGGAAAACTTTCATGATGAGAAGTTTATATGTGTGCTCATACTTTATTCTTCAAGTTTACTCTTTCATGGTTTATTCTTCTTTATATTTGTGGTGAAACGAAATCATGATTCATCATCTGTTTACGAGCTCGGGAGTTTACTTATTCAGCATTTCAAAGCTGACTTTAAAAACTGCGGTTCTTTTTTTCCTTCCCATCGCACGTTTAGAAGCTGGATACTATGGTGTAGCGGGGTACGAGACTCACTAAAAAGACCCCGTTACGAGTAATAAGCTAGTGTGTTTAGTGTAAGCATAATGTTTTAGTAATGACGTATTAAGACTTAAGAACATTATGTAATGTTTAATAGTATGTAATATATATGCCAGATGTTATGCTTTTAATTTTCGTCGTTACGTTTAGCATCACCCTCTCTGTCTTGTCCGAGCCAGATAAGGGGGTTGTTGCAACCTACATTCACAAGAGGATGAGATTTTCACTATATCAATGATGGAATAAATCATAGGGGAGAGACAACACAATTCGTGAACCAAGTGGACGCGGTACTCTCATCCTCATACACTACATCTATGAAACCCTAACCTCACACATCCGATCAAAGATATATCCACCACTCCTAAATTAGAACTATTATAGAGCCGCCTATAAATGGGCCACATAACTTGATATCCAAGTATTCCAATTGAAACAATATTAGGAAATAAATCAATAAAGAATACTAGTAGAGTCCGGATTCTACTAGTTTATGAATCTGATAAATTCCCAATATTACCAAAACGCAGAATTAAGACAAAAACCCAACGGGGCTAAGGATTAGGGAGGGTGTTATTCCACAGCCAAAGGCTCCATTGACTGCATCCAAAGCAACGAAGTTCATCTATGTTAGACAATTGTGATTGGAATTATGTGTTATGATTCGAACAGTAATAAGATAAAGAAATAAATTTGGTACGATTTGCGTAGAGAAATACTTCCGAACATTCTTTCGAATCTAGAAGATGGTTTTGTACGAGAGTACGTGCTTCCTTAAAATTCGTTCTTCTTATGGACATTGTGGACATCTACTTTCCGGGATGAAAGCTTCTCTATGTGGTGTTGGAAAGTACGGTATAACACATGAACTCGACGAACTAAGACTACGACAATAATTTTGGATTTGGAAGGCGGGATGAGAGTTGTTTCTCAAATATATCAAATGAGAAGGGAGACAGTCTTTTTATAGGGAGAGAAGTAGCAGAGCTGTTGTGTCTGTTAAATTCAACAGATCAGTTGCAACTGTTTGAAAATTTACAACTATTAATAACTCGTTCAAGAATTCGTTAATTAACAGAAAAGTAATGTTTCCGTTAATAACAATTAATAGCTTGTTGGCCTAAAAGATTATTATTGTGTACTGTGACAATGCCCCCAATCCAACACCATGCCATGTCACGGCATGGCCCATGCCCGAGCCAACTGATCGGACAAATGGGAGCGGCGCACACGATAGTCCAAACCTTATATGGGTCCTCTCCCCGTAATATAACCCAAAGGGCTTTCCCTTTATGTGAAAACTTAGAGTGGATAAACTACCAAAGTTCCTTCTCAAGTAAGAAGATGTACAACTATCAATACCATTATCAACTACTCACTTTGAGAGCCTGATTTGATCATTCATTTCATAAAAGTTTTTAACGAGCGATGTATCAAAAAAATACCTAGATACGTAGTTTTCGAAAGTGGGGTTGGTGTTGTGAATACCTAAATGAGTTATCTCGAAACTGGACCAAAAGCCCGGTTAATATCATTGCCAAAAAATATTTCTTCCAACAATCCCCCACATGAATGACAGATTAGTGTTTAAGATAAAGTGTCCAATTGTGGACCAGACACCTCGTAGGCGGTAGTTAATAGCATATAGAAAGGTAGCCATAAACCTTAAACCTTCCGGTTAGTGATACACTACATGGTATATTAGCTTGATAGTGAGCGATACACCTTGAACTGCATGTTGTGTTGTATAGCTAGTTGGTAGTAATCACACAATTAACAACCTGAACATAGTACTGTCTAAATGTTGTGTTCATTTCCGCCTTGAAACACTATCCTGGTTTCATGACTAGCTTAGAGGAGTTTGGCCACGTCATCATCCTAGAACCGACCTGAAACAGGATGTTTCTGAATGTGTTCAATGTAAGATCACACATCGGTCCTTACTGATTATCAATTCATGAAAAAAAATAACTCGCATCATGTAGTGCATACTTTAGGAATATTATAAATGATTTGAACCTCTCTATTTAGATTCTCTGTGATGCTAAGCCATGTTATTGCAGGTAATTTAGGTGTCTTGAATCTAGTCCGACAATAATTCTTCAAATACTATCAGTTGCGTGATCCTTGGGTTTCAGGCATTCTCCTAGAAATTTCCGAGTCATTCTTAGGTCTAAGATTATTTCTGTAGCGTCAATCCATGTTTCTTCAGACTAAAGTGGAAACACTGCAAATGAGAACAGGACCAAAGAGCAGCAAAAATTCCCCTGCACGCCTACTGACCACACGCACATATCTAGGGAGGTCGTGCACAACTAGAGGCGACCAGGGATGATTTTTTCAGGCTCATTGTCCTTCTGTCTAGCTCTTTTAGCAGTTTCAGTCTGACAATTATTCTTCTTAGAGATTCATAAGGACTGTTTTCTTTATCTTCCAAGTAAGAGAATTTAATTAGAAATATAATATATGTTTGTGAAGATAATTTTTTTAGTGACAATGATCACAAAAAATGTATTTTCCTATTAGAAAAATTTTATGAACATAATCAGTTTTCTAATTAAAGTAAACTAGAAGAGTTTCAGTATAAATCTAAAAGAAATATTTCAAGAATATTTTATTTAAGAATTTCGACAATAAACATTTATTTTCCTTATTATATTCGGAAAATATTTATAAGCTATTAATCTTTTTCCTAAATACTTATAATGGAGATTTAATTTATACTTGATTGATAATATTTTCTGAAATATTAACAAGAATAAATGAAAACTAAATTTTTCTATTCTAAGTAAATCGGTACTTTTCTAGAAACATTATTTCACTATATCAATTATTTTATTTAGAATTTGAAATTAAGTTTGAAAATTTCTTTATGGAAATTGGATTTCTTTATAAGTAAAAATATATAATTTATTAGTTGATTATTCTTTAAATAAGAGTACGAATTTAAATAAATTTATACAAGTCTAGATTTATATTTGGTTTTCTCTAAAACTATCTTGCTTGAAAATCAAGTACCATCTGCTGTATAATAGAGCTAGAGTTGAGAGATAATTAAGTTGAAAAGCGAGTAATTAAGAAGAAGCTAAGTCACTTTCATACATGTGTGTGTGTGTGAGAGAGAGAGCCTCTAAGGTTCGGACATCAGCTTAGGAGCAGCTTCCCATTGAGGGTTCATCTTCCCCAGGCCGAGAATTACGCTTCTAGCTCCCTGCAGCGACGCTTCAGCTTCAATTCTTCATTCCAAAGTTGTTTTATACTCTTGTCACAGATATCTAGGTAGTTCTGTTCTAGTTTTCACTGAGTCTCTAGATCATTATTCGTCTATTGATCTACAAGTATTTTCTGTCAATTTACATGTGTCTAGAGTTGAGCTCTTATATGTTACATTAAACCAGCGTGCTTTAAAGTTTATTATTAGTTTGGTTTTCATCTGATATGTGTTTTTAGAATATCTCTTCTCTATAGGCATCTCACAAAATTTGAACACTAGGATTGCTGTCTCAAATCTGTCATATGATCTAAGTTGTTTCCAGATCTGTTAACTTGCTACTGTCATATATGAACTTTATTTCTCTTATTTTGGAACGTGTAGAGTCATTCATAGCACGTGTATCTGTTATATGTTAGGTCTAGGTTTCTTTAGTGTTGTCTAAAGTCTCATATCATATAGGTGCAAGATCTTATCTTTATTATAAAGTTGTGCACTCACAAACTAAACACTGATAGAGTTATTCACTTAACGAACTACCGATGTTAGACTGCCATCATCGACTAGATTCAAGCAAGGCTTGGATTGCCACAAATGTGGGGTGCCGAATAAGAGATTGTAGAAACTAGGTAGGCAAAAATATAGTATGGAAAGTAATTAATCTGCATGATAGCTCGTTATCTATATTGTATAAGACGTTTCATGGAATAAAGTGTCTAGAATTTGTTAGTGCTAGCATGTGAGGTTTTACTCATAATTATCCTTCTCAGGCGGAGAACACAATAAAGGTTTCCCCATGGTGAATTGTGTGTCGTGTCTTTTACTTTACATATAACTATTATAACTGCCAGATTAGTTCTACGTTCAAAGTTATATTACTGCATCATTTTTATATATACACACTTCTATTTAGAATACATATTATCTTTTAGTCATATCTATTACTAGATCTGTTGACTTGCTCTACAAGAATTTTTACATATTGGCTCTACGACCGCTGAGTCGCGAATTGAGGGCATATAGGAGCAGATACACTCGTACTCGTGGTGGTTCAGAGTTCGCTCCTGTGCTCCCCCTAATTTTTCAATTGGTATCATATCCAAATCACCTTATTTGTATTATTTATTTAATTAAACTAATGTAAAAATTCAAGATGCCAGAGAACATGAAATATTCAAAGAAAGAAGTATCCAGTACTGATGGTCGAGATTCTATGTTTGATGGAGTCAACTACTAAGAATGGAGGATCCGATTGAAAGGATTTTCAGTTACGTAAGGCCTTAGATCTTATTGATGTTGTGTTTATCGGTTATGAACCTCCTACCCGTGAGGTGGATGGCGATTTGAAAGAGCTGACCATTAATGAAATCACCGAGAAGCAATGGAGGCTCTTAAAGGTTAATGGCGATGCACTCTATTTTCTTCACGGTGCTTTGCAAAAAATGAGTACAATATGATAAGAGCATGCCGCACAGCAAAAGCAGGACGAGTCTTTCTCAAGAAAACCTTTGAATAAAAATTCTTTGTCAAAGAGAATCGTCAAGCAGCCATGATGACTGGATGGGAAGGAGTACAACATGTTGAAGGTGAATCTTTTCGCTCTTACTACGGAAGGACTCAAGCTATGTGAAACGAAGCCATCGAACTGGACGTTTGATTCAAAAGGAAGCATATTTCCAAGAAGAGTTTGCCGCTTCGTGAATTCTCTTATGAAGTTCAAAGTTCTTAGCTCAAGAAATTCTTTGGATAGACGATCAACGAGTATGCTGTCAGCGGTTTGGTCAGCAATATGCTTAACTATGGGAATGAGAATCCACCTCCTATGAAGACTTTACCTCAATCCACTCCTCGAAGGAACATCACTCTTAAGTCTTCAAAACGGCAAGATGTGATTGTCGAGGATTATGAATCCAACGAACTTAGTTCCGTTACCCCCGCCAAAATTTTCTCATTTGTTCTTCTTGTAGCGTAGATGGCTTGAACAACCGATTTGCGAGGGATTTTTTTACTTGCAACAGAGATGCTTCTCCTTTCAGCCTTTAACTTTTCTATTGACTCTATCTACAATATAGTTGAAGGTTCTTTACTTATTCCTCCCCCTTGTGGTTGGCAAGCCCATATATTTCTTGTGCTGATCAACTGCTTGAACTCCACACGCTCCACTGACATCTGCTCTATTCACAGGGACACATTTTCCAAGAATATTGCTGCACATTTATTTAAATTATTTTTTGTACTAGCTTAGAAATTTCTTCTTGTCTTGCTCTGGTAAAAAATACATTGTCGCCCGCAAAGAAGATGTGAAAAATCAATGGGCCACTTCTAGAAGCCCGAACACCTGAAAGTTTATGGTAATAGACAGCTGCTGAGATAGTACTGGAGAGGCCTTCACTGCAAATAAGGACGAGATACGGAAACAATGGATATCCTTGCCTTAGACCGCGTTCAGGTATTATTCTCCTGCAACAAAGCCATTAAGATTAAAAGCATAACGAACAGAACTAGCACACACAATAAAGCGGTTGGTAGTTCCATGGCCGAAACCCTGCTTTAGCACATAGCATGTAGTAAAGCAACTCAAATCTATCATAACCCTTTGGCATATCGACTTTCAGTGCCACATAGCCCTTCTTCCCTTTAACTCTAGCGCGCATAATATGCATGATCTCAAATGCTGCAAGAGTGCTATAAAAGATTTGTCTACTCGGGACATAAGCTAATCTTTCTATATTTTTCTTGGGATTGGGGGTGCTTCGCTTTATGTATGATTGTTATTAAGGTAGCGTTAATATAACTCATACTAGCACCATCTTTTAGAATAGAAAGACAAAGCTTAGTAACTTCGGGACCAACGGTATCCCAATACAGTAAAACTTGTATAAATTAATAATGTTCGGATATGAATATTTTATTAACTTAGCGATATATTATTATATGGATAAATTCATAATTTATTAATTTAAATGTCTATACATTGATCTTTAAATTTTCAAGTTCAATGTATTAATTACAATGTATATTAGCTAGAAATGAAAAATAAATTACAAAACAAGTTTCAAGACACATTCTATGAATGTAAATTAACAAATAAATAGAACTTGTCGAGTTCATTATTTTTGAATAAGTAAAAAGTTTCATGGTACCAAAATTTTGTTCCATGGTACCAACGCAATACATTTAATATAGTTAGAAATTTATCACTAGAAAATGTCAATTGATTTTCTTTTGAATCACGTCAACTATGACTCCTAGACAATCTTCGAATTTGAATTTTTTTAGTAAATATTAATTTGTTATGTAATATTGGGCTAGTTTATTGGTGAATATCCACCACATGTTGTTGTACATTGTTATTAGCCCATTAGCCCACCCTAATGCCTATATAACGAGGCTTAGGGTTGGAGAATAATACACATCTCATACTATTCTCCCTACACATCTTATCTCTCTTTATTTCTCATCTCTTGTCTTCTCTCGATTTACAACACGTTATCAGCACGATAGTTCTCAATCATTAAAGGAGATACAAGATGATCGACCAAAGAGGTATGAAGTGTGTTCGATACCCTTCTCTAATCCAAATAGAGTAACTAGACCGGAAAATTTTATTTTCAACATTGGTTATTCTTATACTAGTCAGAATCAATGATTTTATTTTCTCTGGTAGTAGTGATAGGGCATTTTTGTACTTGTTTATAAAACTGAACGAAAATCGGAACCTTGTTTGTTTTCGGGAGGTTCGGTTCGAACCCATCATCTATATTTGCACAGCCGCCCCAGAATGATCTTATGTAGCTATTATTTGCCTGTATCTTCATATAAAAAGAAAAGCAATTGAGAATAACCTACAAAAGTCCAAATCTGACTCAGATCCTTTTGGTCCTATTAAGTGTTTGTGTTCCTTTTAGTTTCAACTTTTTTTAAGAGATACCATGGAATATGGATCTATGGGAACCTAACTTGGAGAGGTACAGATCATTCTCCGTCTAACACATTTAACAATTTTTTCATTGTTCAGATAATATTATTTTTTTATATAGTTAAGATCACATGTTATGTATCTCAAAAACACGCAATACACTGGTTGATTAGTGCAAATCTGCTTTTAGAATATGTGTGCTTCTGGTTGAGATTACTTGTTTGCAAAATTTTCCACCCCATCACGACAATTTCCAAGAACTTCGCTTCTACTAATTTGTACATAAACTGATACTTCTTTTTTTACTTCAGATTACGTAAATATGTAATGGCTGATCTATGACAATTTTCAAACACTAAATTTGTCATGTAATTTTTTTTAGAACTCACATCTTGCATGTATTTATCTATTATGAGTAAAACCTCCCGAAGAAGGTTTTACTAGTGACCAAAGATTGGTCTGAAGCTACTTATAAGCTTACTAGATTACGTTTTCACACCTGATCTTGTGAACTGCAAGAGGTTTTTATCGTACTCGAAGTTACGACAGTTTTATGAATTTATGACCCGATGTCATAAAAATTAGATGCTCCTGAAGAGTGTTCTTATGGATATACTATGTACTGGTGTAAGTTATTTCTACTTACAAAATAAGTTATGTGTCACACTTGAAGCTGTGAGCTATAAGAAATATCAGTCGTAACCAGAAATTGCGATGATTTTTTTTATGACCTAAAGTCATAATTAGACGGGAACCTCCGGAAGAGGTCGTAACCCATGGCCACTATCGATGGTCTAAGCTATTCATACGCTTACAAAATATTGTTTTCGCACCTGAAGTTGTGAATTACCTACTTTTTTTATGATCTGAAGTCATAGTAGATTATTATTACATCGAGATGTCTACTACACGCCTAAAACGCTTATTATTACCAAGCCTCCTGAAGAGGTAGCGTTATGTGTTCTTTAGCTTAATTTACTTTTATGCAATTTAATTTTCAGCATTCCATTATTACGGATAGTAACGAATCTCCGGAAGAGGTTCCGTATTGGCTATAGACATTCATGTATAGCCATGTAGTTTGTTCTGGAAGTAACAAATTACATGAAATCACTCATAACCCGTAGTTATGAATTTCGTAACCTGAAGTTATGAAAATTATAAATAGTGATCTCCTGCAGAGATTGCTACAATTCAAATAATGATCCACCCTCCTGAAGAGGTCGTGTTCCGTCCTTTTTCTTTTACTTTATTTTTACGTAATTTTTTTTAGGTACACTCTTGATCTTTATGGATTATTGATCAAATTAAAATCTCCAGAAGAGATTTTTAGTCCATTGTTTATATTGGACATAAGGGACATAAATTTGTATCATTCTTGGAGTTACGAATTACATGATGTATTGATCATAACCTGCATTTATGACACCTCTCCTGAAGAGATATCTACAAATTTAAGAATTGATCAATTCCCCTGAAGAGCATCCAGAAGATGTTCTTAGTCCATGATTATTTACTGGACATACGTTATTCACATCGTGTAAAATCATTTTCATAACAGAAGTTATGAAAAATGTGAAGATACTTATAACATGATGTTATAAAGTTGAGTCAAAAGATCTCTTTGAAAACAGAATCTACACACATCGAACCTGAAGTTTCGATTGCCTACTTTTTCTGCTAATTTATATTTTTTTGGTAGTTTTATTCTTATTCTCCTTTTTTTTTATTGTTGTTATGTTAAATGAAGAAAATAAGGATCTCCTGAAGAGACTTGTATACGATTGCAATTTTAGAAGCAATTGATATTGCTAGCGGGGCGTAAAAGAAATATTTCACACCGGAAGTTGTGAAAGAAAGTTGCAATTGTCAATAACTTGAAGTTATGACATTGTTCATGACCGATTAATTCGACCCATTCCCATAAGATAATGGTAATGCATTCCCAGAAGCGAATCACTTTGTTCTATTCGGTCTAAATCCAAGTGACAATAGAGGCGGTCATGATTGTGAATGTGAAAATCTCTACAAGAGATTAAATTTATGAAGAAGATTTTTATTAAAGAGAACCTCCAGAAGGAGTTCTTAGTCCACAATTGATATTTGTTGGACATATTTTTTCACTCATGATGCAGTTATGAGGTATTTTATGACCGGAAGTAATAAATTTTGAGAAAGTTGAAAGGCTGTTATCTTAGATCCATTGAACCTGAAGTTCAATTCAGAAAATAAACACTGCTACATAAAACCAGAATCCTGACAGTGTAAAAGAAGTACAACTCATTGTGTTGCCAGAAGCCACACATAAGAAAGGCTCAAGCGATTAAGAATTGATGAATATGAGCTTCTTGTTTCGATCATCTCAAAGATGAGTCATCTTCTCTAAATAGGATTTTTAATTATGGCCCCCATTATATGAGTTTACTCTTAAAAGCAGTTGAGATTGATATATGCGGTATTTCATGCCAGAAGTTATGAAATACAAGTTATGCTTAGGGTTATAGCATATTATCAAATGGAAGCTCATGCAGAGAAATGCGAGAGATTTAATGATCAACATTATGATAAGTTGGTCCCATGTTGAGAAATGGACTGTAGAGCATTTCCAGAAGAAAATGCCTGCTCTACATCATTTATTTTTAGTGACGCATTTCCTGAAGTGAACCAATCTATGATGTCACAATAATTGGTGCAGTCATGGACTTTGTTGCAATGATATGCATGTCCATTGTCATATATTGAAATGCATCTTTATGATTTCTCCGAAAGAGAAATACTACATAAAACAGGGGAGAAAAGAAATACACCAGTAGTTGCAGAAAGAGCATCCCCTATGAACTTCATTGCGTTATGAAGCTTTATTTATTGGGTCGTTTGAGAAGCTTCTAGCTCCTTACATATTTAGACCTATGACTCCAAAGAATCAAATTTTAAATCATTGGATAAAAAAAGGGCATTCTCTACGAAGAGATCATTTTGAGGGAACGAATATGGCTTGATGGGTTACATCGCCAAACCAACGCGTAGCTAGTGCATTGTGATTTCGTATCAATTCGCAAGAAAATATTCAAAATTGTTATCAAGCCCCTGAAGTGGTTTTGATGTTATATTGCTATCATGATGAATATTTGTTAATGAGGTATAGTCTCTCAAAATGTCCAACCAAAATTGACCCACATTCCAAGAAGTGAATGTCATTATGTGGTCCAAGTAGTCTACAAGATAGTGGACTAAGTTATGGTTATGGATAGAAATAGTCATTGAAAATCTGTAAAAGAGAATGAGCATATCAATCAACCCCTGCAGTGGTTTGAATGTTATCAATCATATATTTAGAAATATCTAAATATTATATGAAGCCTCCCAAAGAGTTTTTTTTAGAAGCATTTATGCTTGATGGAGGATATTATGATCCAATCTTGAGAGATTTCATTAATTGATACTAATCCCACAAGGATTATTTTTTTGGGGATTGTTTCTACCTCTTGCGTTCCCCAGAGAGAACGACCAAATCATCTCATTAAACTTCCTTGAAGGAAGTCAGAATCACGACATATTTCTCAATGAATAATAACTCGTCGCATGATAGTAGTGACTAGAGTTTATGAGAATATGAAAATAGGAACTGTGACATATCATATCTCATAGATAGATAAATTGCATGACATGGCCTTAATGTCTGCTTGGATTTTTTTTTATGCCAGAAGCATAAATTGTGAAGTTATTACGGTCATGAGTTTCACGTCATGAGGGGGAGATAGACCATATTGCATGACGTGAACTTTATTTTTATCTCATTTACATCCAGCTATACTGGTGTAAAGTTAGAAGTTCCATTATAGACCGAAGTCTAATTGACTAATGAGTATTTGGTTTGAAATTATGCTAGTAGCATGTAAGGATTGCTTGTTCAAATATTATGATCTTCCAGAAGAAGATTTAGAAAGCATCCAAATCTTGTGAAATTTAAAGTCCCAAATTGAAGACACAAGATATGAAAAATTCTCTTGATTTATGAGAAAAAAGTGATATCATCAACATTAGATCAAAGCCAACGTTGGAAAGCAAATAGCCATTGAAGAGGCATGAAGTTCTTGAAGAAGCTAAGGTACCTAATTTGAGATTAATCTCATGATCTTATGGTTGATGATACTTTAATTAGAAAAGCGCTTGAAATCATATGTCATTTCCATTTACCACCTAAGTGGATGAAGTTGACTTAAAATATATGGCCATGACAAAAGTCAACCAATAATGGACAAAGGGATACAAACTCTGCATATTAGCAATGCATGGAGTATAATTATAAGTACCAAGAGTACTTGTGATGTTTGAAGCATCAATGTCCATATTGAATTAGTGTGTGTAAATATACACGAACTCTGTTGTTAATGCATAGAGCATATCTCAGAAGTACTTTGAAGTACTTTAGATGCCCATAGCATCCATGTTCTTATAGAACATTATATTCAAATGTCCGCACCCTAATGGTTGAATGCGTGAGACTATTGAAAGAGAAATATGTTGTAGTGCAAGTGATGCCTAAATGACATTAGTATTTCTCGTGGTTATAATTATAGTTATAACACACAAATCCTCTATTTGTTAAGAGTGATTGTGATATTTCGTTTAGTCTAGAAGACTACGAATATAAAAGTAACTAGTTACACAAAATGATCGTACGAATCACTTTATGTGAAAATCATGGAGGTTGATACCCATGAAAGATATCTAGTTGCCTGAAGCAACTCAAAGTGTACACTCGCGAGTAGTTTAGGTGCATTTTTATTATGTCACATATCACCTGACATTACATACAATTGCATGACATGTTAACTATTGATAAATAGTTTTGTTTACTATTTATACATGATCATGTAGTATTGCATCATATATTTGGATGTGTTTTTATGTCTATTGCTAGATTTTGTTTTTGCCGTGAATTTATATTACAGGTCATAAGCCCCAATGACTTGTGATGGTATACTTCAAAGAAAGAATTGAAGAAAGCGGAATGGAGATAAATTAATTGATGCTATGAAGAGGGGGAGTTTCAAGGTTCAATCCTGAAACTATGAGGCGTTGTACTCTTTTCCTTCGCTGAGGTTTTTATCCCACAGGGTTTTTCTTAGCAAGGTTTTTAATGAGGCACGCAGCCAAATGTGAATTCTTGAAGAATGTCATGTTCAATGAAAGTCAACAAAGAATCCAGAAGATTCATTATGACAAGGAGAATGTTTATTTAGGTCTGCACTCTTTTTCCTTAGCCAAATTTTTGTCCCACTGGGTTTTACTTGGTAAGGTTTTAACGAGGCAGACGAAACAAGTTTTCAAGCACCGATGTACTCTTTTTCCTTCGTCAGAGATTTTGTCCCGCTGGGTTTTTCTTGACAAGGTTTTAACGAGACATCCTTATGGTGAATATTCAAGGGGGAGTGTTATGTAATATTGGGCTAGTTTATTGGTGAATATCCACCACATGTTGTAAGCCCATTGTACATTGTTATTAGCCCATTAGCCCACCCTAATGCCTATATAAGGAGGCTTAGGGTTGGAGAATAATACACATCTCATACTATTCTCCCTACACATCTTATCTCTCTTTATTTCTCATCTCTTGTCTTCTCTCGATTTACAACATAATTTATAATTTCGTTGCGACTGATATATGTACACACATATTTTAATAATTTATTATTTTACTATTTTATCGATTTGGGTCAATTATTGTATTTGTCCAAGAAGAAGGAACTGGAAAATTATTAATTTTATCAAAGTTATTAATGTATCAAGTATTAATTTATAGAATTTATACTATATTTATGGTAAAATAAAACTGAGAATCCATCCGTACCTGCCTACCTGGCGCTTTGAGTGATGCATGCCTTTTAAGGCAAATAATATCTCTTCAGCTGTATAGAGTTCATCCATGCGTGTTGGCTCCATGCCTTCCACCAAGTGCGGAACATGTTGGAGATGCATGTTGGTTAATGATATTATAGACTCTTATTCAAATTAGGGATAAAGTTGTCAAAAATGCTAAAAAGTGATTTCATGAACGGAACACACAGAGGGATGAAAATTGTCCTCACCTTTTTCGTTATGAGGGTGGTAAAATAAATTTTTCAAAACACAAAGATGGCGAGTGTCTTATTACCTTTTTACCTAAATATAGGGGTGTAAAACTTCTTCTACCTTTTTCCTTAACAAAAAGGAGAAGACCCTAGGGAAGTCAGAATCCACATCTGAAGTTCTGAACAACACATATCGATGGACTTTGTTTAACAAATGGTGCCATAATTTTCAGAACTTGAGGTTGTAATTATGGCATAACACATGCACCAATTAGTGGGAGCAAATTATAGAGCTATTGAAAAATCTATCTATTAGACTTGAATGAATCAATAGGAAAATCTTCTTTTTAAAAGAAATAAGAAAACCTTATAAACTATCAACTTGAGGGAAAAGTAATACAACTTGTTTCCTAAATATGTATTTCTACAACTATCTAGATCTTTAAATTATCTTTGGCAAGTTGTTACTCCTACCATTTTTTTAATATATATGAAGCTTCTCGAATGCCTTTTAGACCACACAACTTGTCCATTAACTTGAATTATTGTTTCTTCAAAGCCAACTTGTTCATTCCATTCTTAGTGTAAAGCAAAAGAAATTAAGTGTGACTATCTATATTGAATTGCAACTTGGGGCAACAATTCAGTTAGTAATAATCATATGATCAACATTTGTGGTAGTCTTTCAAAATTATGTAGAGCTTGAAGAGTTACTACTCACTTGTCCATTGTACTACCACCGATATTTTAAAAAAAGGGGGTGACATATCTTCAATTTTTAAAATACGATTTTTTGACACGTGGTAGAGATAAAAACATAGAGCATTTGTTTCTTTATTTCCATTATATAATATACATTAATTTATAAAAAAATACATCATAAAACGGAAGACTCAGAGAAATATTCACTAGGCTTGTTATTTAGAAATTCTTTTTTTGCAAACTGTTATTTAGAAATTCTTATTAGCTTATTCGTTTAATTAAGCATCTCATGTAGTGAAACCGTGTATTACCTAATTTCAACTAGCATAAACTTAATTAAGAGGAGTTTTGTACCTAAATTCTCATTACCACTATTTTACTATCTACCGTCGCTCTCGTACTGTAATTTAGCAAATAAATGTTTTCATAAGTTTACACCTACAAAGTTACGTATGTGGTACCAAAAGTTTCAATTTTGTGTGAATTACTGAAATTGGTGTTCGCAATTTTAAGAGATGCTTTGGTAATACACAATATGCATTTACCAATACTTGAATTTGGGATAATTAGTTAAAAATTATTATATAAAATTACTAAGTTAGAATCTAACTTAATAAATACTCTTGTAAGGGTATTTAAAAGAGAATATATATAAACTGGGTTAAGTCAACAATTAAATAATTATAGTCGTTTTCTAGAAAATATTATGAACTAAGATACATGGTTATTACGCATAGTATTCGGAGGCTCTGGAGGTTCTATATTATTATATTAGCAGCTTCGTCGGACCGAGGCAGGGAATCTCAACATTATAGCCCTAAACATATTGCGTTGCCTATTTATATGCTAGCCGTTGTACTGCTTCGATATAATTGTTATAACTATCAAATTGTTATTACTGTCTCGATGTTATGCATGATTATTGTGAAATTGTAAGTTGATACATGATCCATGTGGAGGTGCTGTCAAATTGTTATTTGAGTATCTGAATCATACATAGATGCTGCTGAAATTGCTATTGGAATATACTGTTGATATTCGTGACTATGCTGGATACATGCTATCAACTGTGTTGATTGTTGATATGCTGTTAGCATGATGATATTGTCGATATTGATGTTTATGCACGATTTGCATGTGAAATTAAATATGAAAGTGGAAAGATAATAGTTTAGTTAATTGCTAAGTGACAATTTAATTTTATTTGAATAAGAAGCGAGTATTGTTGATAATTTACAAACAAAATAATTTATTGTTGCTAAATTAAAATGTGTTCTCATGCTAGATAAGATTATTAGAACTCTTTTGGATAACTTAGAAAGTTGAGATTCTCAATAAAATGTTGATAATTTATTCATGTAACAAAGAAATGAAAATTATTTTTAAAAGAGTTACTGCACATATTAAAAAAAAAAGTGATATTCTTCATAAAAAAATAAAAGTGACATGTTCATCTATTAAAAAGAAACTTAAATTTATATCGTAAAGCGAAATACATTTATGAAATTACTAACTTGTACCACTCCGTTTCTCTTCTTTAGCCCTATTTGGGTTTGCACGGAAATTAAGAAAAATGAGAAAAAGACTCTGCTACCCCTCCCCTATCTCATGCCCTTGTCCCCTCCCTCTCTCTCGTTGGTGACAACACCAACACCACCACCACCAGAACCACCACAGACCTCCACCACCACCAGTCAACAACCACCACCAGTCAACACTCTGCAACAGATCCACCAACAAAACTTTTACAGAATGAAAAATATAATTACAAATGAAACAAAAAATTACAAATTGAAGAAAAAAAATCAGAGGAAGAAGAAGAGAAGAGGAAGAAGCTGCTGTGGTCGCCGTGAGAGCACAGATCCGCCTCCCAACACGAATCTGAACCTCCATAGCTAGATCTGCAAAGTGGAGATAAGAGGAGATAGAGGGAGGGAGGAGTCGATGACGGTGGCGGCGTCGTGGTGGCGTCCTCCATTGATGACGGCGTCGTGGTGGCGTCCTCCATTGATGACGGCGTCACGGTGGCGTCCTCCATCGATGACGGTGGCGGCGTCACCAGCAGAGGCGTCAGAGATGGAGATGGTGAGGGAGAGAGGTGTTCAGTGGGTGGTGATGAAGATGGAGGAGGTCGGTGGGTTGTGATGAAATCGGAGAGGTGAGGGTGTTGCTGGTGAGTGGTGAGGGAGAAAGAAGAAGAAGAAGATAAGAATGATGTGTTCATTCTCTCTCTCTATCCAGTGGTCAGTGTGTGGTAATGAATGAAATCGGTATGATTTTTTTAAAGAAAGAAGTGGGTATGGTGGGGTATTTGATGAGGGTATTTTGGGTAGTTGGCAACAAAAATCATGCCAAAAAAGGAAAGAGGTATCAAGAGAGGAAACGTCCAAAAATAGAAAGTGGGCTAAAGAGAAGAAACAGAGTGGTATTCGTCATTCTCCTTAATAAGTAAATAGTAACACTTTTTTTTAGGAAAATAATAACCTCTTTATCCACTTCAAATATTAATATTAAATAGTTGATTGTGACAACAATATCTTTTTATCTTGGTAAATAATAATTAAGATTTTTTTTATGATTATAACAAATACTCACTCCATCGGTTTTTATGTATCTTTTATGTGTCTTTTTTGGCCTATATGACGAAATATTTTGAAGAAGTTACTTGATTAGCCAAAGTTACCAAACACGTCAACATATAATTTTTGACATAAAACAACGTTTAAAAAAAACAAAAAAAAAAACGAAAAAAAAAAAAAACGTTTTAAAAAGCAAAAAACATTACCAAACATACACTAACTATCTTCGACATGGCATAATTGTTGTCTTGGTGATGCCGTTTCTCTACGTGTATCTTCCCGTCTCCTCCTTTCTCTTCATCGGAAGGAGATTTATCCGTTCATCTTCTCTTTTCCTCTTTCTCTTTCTCAGTTTCTCTTCTTCTCCTATTTCCTATTTCCTGCTCCTTCTCGAGCTGTGAAATCATCGCCTCTTATTTCCTGCTCCTTCTCGAACTGTTCTTATTCCTCCGGATCTTTTCACTCTCTTGGGTTTGTTTTACAGATGTTCCACCTGTCTTTGAGCAAAACCATTCATAAATTCTAAGCATATTGGGTTCACAAGTCGAAGATTCATCGCAAAATCAACTAAAATTTCATTAGCAGTTCACATACCCCCAAAGAGAAACCCTCGAATTGGGAGGTGAAGCTGGGAGGAGAAGGATGATCTGTTGCGCTTGATTTCCGCTTGCTGGTAACATTAGAGCTCCCGCCATTAGAGGCATGCGAAGATGATGAGCACGATGAAGAAGGGGTCGTGCTCCGCGAACCATCGAGCCCGTACGCGTCGATGTCGCTCTGAAACATCTCATGGAACAGATTCTGCAAGTCCTCAAAGCTTTCCCCGCCGTTTTCCTGTTAAAATAAAATAAATCAAGTTAAGAACCCGAGGTATAAATCTAGGATTAATCACAAGTACACCAAGGTTTGTTGAATGAAGTGCGTACATTAGACTTGTTTTGTCTCATCATATCTGCCATCTCGTTCAAAAAATCAGCCATTCCCTGCATCAAATGACACGTCAATTCCATCCCAACCCTTCACCCAGTTCCTTTTAAATTATTCTTTTATCTATCTAAGTAAAGCAGGGTTTTACTCCGTAACCGTCCAAATGGTAGCGACAGCATGTTTTCACGGCACTGGAAAAAAAATATACTTATGGTTGTAAGCATGAACCATAATCTATTTAGGTATGTGATCAAGTAACTAAATAACTAGGGGTGCAACTTGGATGAGTTGAACCCGACCAATCTTAGTTCAGCCCGAACTAAAATAAGACCCGGACACATAGTTTTGATAATTTGGACGAACTTGAACATAAATTTTCTGTCCGAATTGTAATTAAAGTCGAGCTTGAGCACAAATATCAAACGACGGGCTATCCCTAATTGTCCGATTTGCATAGTCACTACCTATAAATATTACTTTTGACAAAGTTGTGCAACATGTCTAACATGAATATGTTATTTCTCTTTTGATTATTAACAATGTTTTTAATTATTGTTTTGTTCATAAACTAGTTAATTTATTTTTTCACCAACAATTTATTATTCTCTTATGTTTTAAATAGAGATTAAGTTTAATGTACTAACCCGGATTGATTTATACGAATTTGGGCTCGGACGGGCTGGACTGGATTTGGACAGCCACGACATAACTCGTGCTCGGGCTTGGACAGAGGTGTCAACTTGTCCAGCCCACCCGAATTGCAGTCCTATAAGGGCATCTCCAATCCCATGGGAGGAGGGGGAGGGGGAGGGGGCAAATTGTATAAAAATACGGTTCATGTCCAACCCCATGGGGGAGGGGGAGGGGGTGCTATGGGGATAAATTTTGCCTTGGCGGAGGGATGGTTAGGGGGATTTCCCCATGGACATCCCCTCCTCCTACAAGGAATGATTAATTAATTGAATATTTGATAATTTTAATTACACATACTAATATTTTGTGATTATATTATGTATTTTATTATTATGATTAATAAATTTTAGTTCGTACTATTTTTAAAAATTAATAATGTATTCGCGATTATGGGAAAGTATATTTACGAAAAGTCATCGTTATTTTATTTTTTTGAAATTTAATATATATATATATATATATTTCTTTTATACTGTTAACAATTATAATTTCAATAATTAAAACGGTTAAAAACGTTAAATTTATTCAATGATAACGATACAAAATATAATATTTTTATTATTATTAACTTTTTTTTGTGCGTGTGTGTATATATACTAGAGCATTACCCGTGCCCGAGGGCACTATCCCAAACAAACACGAACAAACGTTAATTAAAATGTTCATGAAATAAAATAAGAACTTTAACAAAAAAAAAATTGAAGACAACATACTAAAAAACTACAAAAGTTCTTCTAAAAAAAAAACACAAAAAAAAAAAAACTACAAAAGTAACAGGGGGTGAACACAAACTATATTTGAATATCTACAAAAGGAAAATGAAAATTGACATTTCCTTGTAAGTAAGGGGGTTAGATTAGTTGAGAAGCTCCTAAAAGTTAGAGCAACGTGCAAATGTTTGTTGATTCACAATTGTAACTGTCAAGAGATTAATGTAACTGTTCCCATCTCCTAATTCTTAGGAATTCTAACTATAAGTGGGTAAGATCCAAAGGTTAGGGTTAATTTAATTTAACGGCTGAGAAAAAGTCAACCGTTCTATTTTATAGAATAGATGTAAACAAAGGAGTCGAGAAGAGTTTGCAAAAAAAAAAAAAAAAGAGTCGAGAAGCAATTAAGAGCTTTACCTCGTCGTCCTCGTCGTCATCGCAGTCATAGACTCCAACGTCATACAAAAACCTTTTATTCGCGTCGGAAAGAACTGTCGAAAAAGATCTTTTTCTCATTTGAATATCTAATTACTGCAAATGAAATGAAACTTTAGACGATATTTCGGAATATACCAGAATAAGCTTCTTGAACCGCCTGAAACTTCTTCTTGGCTTCGTCGATAAATTTCACGTTGGCCGTTGCCGAACACCGGTCCGGATGCCATCTCTGCTCACAAAAATTACCACCCATTCACGATTTCACCCCTAAAGTTCATAATTAAACTTTTGACAGAAAACTCATCTGTAATATGGTCCCGTTGACACTTAGCTACCAGCAGTATTGATATTGACATAATTTCTTACAATTACATTTTTACTAACATCGTACACCATTATTCAAACATAAACTCCCTTACAGCTTCATTTTTATCGACACTTAGCTACCAGCCGTTTCAGTATAATAGTGCGCTATGCCGGTGAAACTGCAGGATAATTTTCTGACAAAATAAATAGTGCTGATAGCTAAGTGTCAGCGAGACCATATGCACGGAGGTTTTCTGTCAAAATTCTTAATAATTTGACAAACCCAGCTAAAAGCAGGGAACAATCGAAGATCATACAGCCCAAAAACTCAAATCGACAGTTCCAGCTAACAAAGATCGCATTTTTTTGTATCAATTTTTTTGTAGCGATTGAGTTGAAACAAAAGAGGGAGAAGAAGGGTTTGATGTCTAACCAGAGCAAGCTTCTTGTAAGCATTTCTGAGCTCTGTTTCAGTGCATTCCTTCTTCAACCCCATCACGGCGTAAAAATCGCACCTCTCGTCTCCTCTCGGGGCCATTTCGCAACAAAAGTCACACCCACAAAATCAAAACCAAATAAATGATCGTGTTGTCGACGAATTGGAAATGCTCTGTATTTGTGAACACAAGCATATATATTTGCAAGACAGAATCAATTGCTGAGAGAATGAATGGTGTCAAGTGGTTGAATAAGACACGAAACGTAAGAGAAGAAGGAGAAGAAGAGCTCTATCTTGGGTCTCTGTAAACGCTAAAAAGCCTAAAGAATTCTCCAGAAACAGGGTCTATATGAGGAAGGACCAACAGTTGTATAATGATGATTTAAAAAAAGAAAAATTCACACGTTATATTTTATGTGCAATTTGGGTACTTGTGAATGTGTGGAAGAAGATGATAATCATGTTTATTCGACGACGGACGGTGGAGATTGAAAGCTGCGGAAGATATTTTTGGAGGTGGGTTTCCTCCAGAACGTTCCTGCATTAACTGTTTCTAGTCCATTCTATTTTCTGGTGGCCACTCGACTTTAGAGGATGAAAGTGAAAACTCTGCAACTTGACCGACCGAGTCCTTGTCGTTCGATTTAAGTATTTACACACATGGACTATGTTTTCATGTTATCTACATGAGAAAATATTCATTGGGTCTAGCCCCACCACTGTGGCATGTCTGCGTGGCGGGGCGCGCCATACACTTTCTGACAAATATGCACAATTTGGTGGGTTCCATTTGACTAGTGCATATTTGTTTAGTGGGGTAAGGGTGTTGGCAACCCCTACTCAGGATAGAGTGGCTACGATTACTGTTATACCACATCTGTTCCCTCTCTTCTTAAACATTGTGACTTTTTAACTCGTATCTGGGTTACTTTAACCAGGTGATTTGGATCGCAAAACGATATAATTTTTTGATAACTTTTCACCGTATTATAGAACAATTTTTACTCTAAAACACCATGAAAAAATTATCACAATGGGTAGGAAGAGAGGGAACTGACTAGTACACCATTTGTAAAATACGATAAGAAAATAAAACATGATACGGTACGTATGGTAATATGCATTATTATATTAAAAAAATTGGATTAACTATACGATAATATGCATTTTTATCTTTTTATATTAAAAATATACGCATTGTACATTTCCAATATGTACATTAATTCATAAGTTAGTTAGTTATCCGGGGTTAAGAATACAGGTGCACTTTAGTGTTGTTTCAGACATAATGTGCTTCTATGTCTCGTTGTAGATATTGCATTCTAAGCAGATCAACCATCACCCACGTGACAGCCATCCAGCATATCTAATGGTATTTCGTATACACTCTATCATATCTCATCTGATTCGCATATGCTTATATGCGAGCTTATTCATTTGGAGGCTGCGAGACAGGGTCGCCCGCGATACTAACCGCGCGAGAGTTGTAGGGACTTAGTGGCTTGGAGGTTAGAGTAAGGAACGTCGTGCGGGAGCAACAACCACGCTCGCGCGCGACCCTTGATAACAGCCACGAGCCCATGATCGAGGAAGAACTAGAGGGACCCGAGATTTATGCAGTTGAGTTGCCTTACTGGACGCTTCATTTCGATGGATCGTCAACAAGGAAGGGTGGAGGAATTGGAATAGTTTTGACCAAACCTGACGGAGAGGTCATACAGATGTCCACAAAACTCGATTTCGCAGTCACCAACTACGAAGCGGAGTATGAAGCTCTCATTGCAGGTCTCCGCGCAGCCAGGGCACTGGAAGTAAGCAATTTGACGGTTATGGGGGATTCTAAGCTAATCGTCAAACAAGCTTCAGGCGAGTATGGATTAAAAGAAGTAAATCTATTGCCCTAGCGGACTTTGGTAGAGAAGCTGGTGCAACAATTCTGCGATGTCAGGTACGAGCATAAACCCAGAGCAGATAATCGGCATGCTGATGCTTTGGCCACGCTGGGATCTAAGGTTAGTGCGGATAAGTGCCCCGCAAGAATCTCGATTGAAGTACGAGTTTCATCAGCGTTGACATAAGACGCATGCGAGGATGAATGCATGGACGATGCAGACTGGAGGAAGCCAATATTTCACGCCATCGCAGAGGGAACGAGTAAAGAAAATTGGGCATCCACTAAGGGATACTGTATACATGACAACACTGTCTACTACAAAGGCCCAGGTGGAATACTCATGCGATGCGTTTCGCAGCAGGAGGGACAAACGCTGTTAGGAAAGATTCACCAGCATACTTGCGGGGAAAGTGAGGTGTCAATCTATCGGAAAGCCCAAAGGTATGGGATTCACTGGCCGGACATGTCGACGGCTGCGGCGACAATTCAAGGTAACTGCAAAAGTTGCGCATTGATCAGGGATTCATTAACAATTGCTCTGGTTGATGATGATGCGGATTGGAGGAAGCCGCTCTTCGATTTCCTCACGGCAGGAATCGAGCCTGAATCAAGAAAGAAGCTGAGAAACTGAAAAGGAAAGCAGCCCGGTATGTGGTGCAGGAAAACATACTCTGGCGAAGGGGTCACGAGGGTAATCTGCTTCGATGCCTAGACAGCAAGGAAGCGCAAAGAGGTGATGGATCTCTCTCATCAAGTAGAGCATCAAGGAGGTGCGAAACTATGCAGACAGCTCCTCACAGTTGGCTATTTCTGGCCCACCATGGAGGCAGATTGCCGCACCAAAGTAAGGAGATGCCAGGAGTGTCAATTCAAAGGCAACCTCGTACACGCCCCTGTTGTAGATCTATATGCGTTGGGGACACCATGGCCATTCCACACTTGGGCTCTAGATTTCTTCGGTCCCATTCGACCAACCTCACATGGGAACCAGTTTATCCTCACCGCGACCGAGCTATTCACTAAGTGGGTGGAGGCAATACCGCTGAAGACAGCAAATGCGCTTGCTGTAGTCCATTTCATCCAGGAGAATATCATATACAGGTTCGGGATTCCTAACACGATTCTCTTGGATAATGGTACCCCTTTTGTAAATCGTCAGGTGGCCGCAAAGCTAGCGGAGTACAATATAAGGCAGGTCTGCTCTACTCCTTATTATCCAAAAGGGAATGGTGAAGCAGAAGCGACCAACAAGACACTGCTGAGGATTTTGAGCAAGATGGTTGCAGATGATCACAAGAAGTGGGCTGATTCCTTAAACATAGCATTGTGGGCATATCGAAATTCTCCGAGGACTCCCACGGGAGTCTCCCCATTCCTTTTATGCTATGGAGCCGAAGCCGTTGTACCGGCGGAGGTGAAAATCAACTCTGCAAGGTTGGCCTTTCACGCACTATATGAGAATCAGCGCGATCATGACTTGATCTTATTGGAAGAAAAGCGAGAGCAAGCCAAGCGGACTAATAAACGGTACAAGGAGAGGATCGCTCGTGCCTACAACAAAACAGCCCAACATCGAGACTTCGCGGTTGGAGACCTGGTCTTGCGCGCATCAGATCACTGTATGCGGGAGGCGGCTCACCCAAAGTTCGCAGCCAACTGGGAAGGACTATTCGAAGTCAAAGAAGTCTTTGACAGTGGCTACTGCAATATACAGAGGCTACATGGGACGGCCACTACCCCAAGCTCACTCAACATGCGTTGGATTAACAAGTATTATCCTTAACTCCCCTCTTTATATGCATCGAGCTACAATGTCTATTTATGCTTAGTATTGTGATAGAATCATGCGTCGTCTCTCCCATATGAGGGATTTGTAACCTAGCCTCTCCCATATGAGGGACTTGTAATTTTGCCTCTCTCATATGAGGGTATTTATAATAAAAGACTTCTCCCAAATGGGAAGAATTTTATGACTTTAGCTATCTTTTATTGCTCCATTTACTTCTCTATTTCTTAACAACAGAGCCTATCTGCCGAGATAGCAGCACTATGCAAACGCGATCAAAATTGATCTTAAAGCCTATCAGCCGAGATAGCAGCACTAATCAAATACGATCTTAATTGATCTTAAAAGCCTATCTGCCGAGATAACAGCACTATGCAAATGCGATTTAAAATTGATCTTAAAGCCTATCTGCCGAGATAGCAGCACTATGAAAACGCGATCTAAATTGATCTTAAAGCCTATATGCCCAGATAGCAGCACTATGAAAATGCGATCTAAAGTGATCTTAAAGGCCTATCTGCTGAGTTAGCAGCAGTATTCGAATGCGATTTTAAATGATTTACAAGCTCATCTGCCTAAGATTGCAGCTCTAATGTACGATCTTAATTGGTTTGCGAACCTATCTATTCGATAGCTAGCCAAAGCAGCAACACCCTGCGTAAAACGCAGAATTATGCAAGCAAATATCCTAATGAAAAAGGTGAAAGAAACATAATTTGTTTATAGCCAACTCGCATGCGATATTACAAAATGTTGTATCATACGAAGAACAACAAATACTCAAGCTATATTTCATTAAGAGTCAAAATGACTTACAATCTATCTCTCTAGATAGCAGCTTACAAGTGAAAGCTAATGGTAAGGTAAATCTTACTATAAAACGAACGGCCTACAAACGCTACAAAAGCTATGCGAGGCCATCTTCAAGATCCTGGATCTGCACAAGGCCTCTGTCTGGTCTTCTGCCCAAGATATATGCCAGATGAACCACCTGTTCAGGCGGATGCGGCGGTGAAGAACAGGCAAGCAGCAACTCCTGGGGCAGGAAGCTCCTTGTCCACGGAGACGAGCACAATGGCTCGCAAACCTGAGTTCAAGAACGTGGGGGCAAATAGTTCTCCTCCGGGAAAGCTAGAGGAGAAACACCCCGTTCATTACGAGTAGGTAAGAAGGTTAGTATATCACTGCACCTCGCCGGAAGGCAGCCGGAAATACGACCTGCAAACATAATAGACGAAGAAAAGTCTTCGAACAAGCATGAGGTATTATGTGAATCTTCTTTACGATGGTTATAAAGATCAATAAGCCTCGTAAAGAAGATCTTGGAAGCTATTTATATGGCACAAAACACAAACTCAGGTTTCACAACTTGAAATCGCTATAAATCAACAAAAGACAAGCGTTGAAGCCAGCAGTCGTAAGGACTCATGGCAAGCCACATTTTGGGATGTAGAACCCAAGCAGCAAGAGGCAGGGTTTATATAGACCCTACGGAGACCCTTCGGTTCCCCAACTGAGTCAGCAAAGCTTGGAAAAGGGGTAAGAATCAATTACTTGCGTCTTAAAAGAGGTAACATTCAATTACCCTACTAAGGGCTACGACGATTCGGTGGCGTGCCCTAATTAATGACGGAAGGTCATAATACGGATGGGCTTCCCAAGGAAAGTGTGCTTATCTAATAAGCAGTTAGCGCGAAAATTAAGGTGGATATGTCACCAGGTGATGTCATAATTGATACGCATAAAATATTTGAGCAAATCCCCGGAAGGGCAAAACGGGCATTCAAGTCTTGAATAAAAAAAGGGGGGGGGAGAAACCCTAGAAACATAACAATAATTTTTTTGTTCCAAAACAAATACTTGTTTTTTTTTCAAAATAAATCTTTGATCAGGGGGTCATCAGGAGAAAAAAAGAGTGATGCATCTGTCACTTGGTCCACCTCTCGCTTTAGCTGCTCGTACTTGGCGCTCATCTCATGGAAGAGTTTGACAGCCTCTTCAGCCTTCTGCCTTTGCTCCTCTACCTTTCGACCCTCATCTGCGAGATTGTGGAAGCCGCGCTTCAAATTCACAGCTGCGCGAATCTGGGTAACCCTGTTGAGAAGATACCCGAAGCCTAGCTTGCCTTGAACTTTGGCTTGAAGGCCTTGGCACATGCTGAAAAGAAGCTGCGCAATTTGAGGAGAAATGGTCGCAGGGGTAGCCACAGACAGCTGCTCAAGAATCCAGATGGCTTCGGTCAAGAATAGTCTTCTGTTAAAAGGCTCTATCTCTAGAGACCTCGCAAACGACCGAGGATAGGAGAGACGCATCCGAACTAGCCAGTCTACATCAGCTTGCTTCAATCCTAACAATGTTGATTCAAGTTTAGAGCATGAAACTTGTGAATGAGGATGAAAATGCGAAAAATGGTAACATACCGGTTCCTTCAAGGATCTCGCGCAAAGAGGGAATGCGCATTGCTGGAACAGCTGAAGTCTGTCCTCCCTCCATTGCTCGTCTATCAGCTGCGAGCTCTAGTTCCTCATAGTTGGCAGGAAGGGTATAGGCCGCAACAGGTACGATCGCAGCTCCCACTTGCGATCTCCAAAAACTCCATGCTTGGGGAACCTCTGGAGGCTCTATCTCCGTTGGAGGAATGGCAACAGTAGTAGTTGCTGCTCGACCAGGAACTCCTTCGGGTGCGAGGGGATCGCGAGACTCGGGAGCACTCATTGGAACATTCACATTTGCATGTGATGCTGTGTCTTCCACGACCTGCTCAGTCTCCATTTCCTCAGCTGCAGCATCACCATCTTCCTCCATTAGCACGGTGTCAGCTTTGATGTCATCAGAAACTTCAATGACATTCTCCAAGGGCTCTCCTACATAATCGGCAACCGCAACAGGCTTCTCTACATGAGAGCTTCGCTCCGGGACATAAGGTGCAGGGGGTTGACTTCTCTGTTCCGGCATGGCCTCCTCAGTATTTCCTGGGATAAAAGACAGGAAAATGTGAGGTAACTTGTATCACTCAATGTTTTATTATTTTTAATAAACCAAGAGCGAGCACCTCCACGCGTAGGTGGGATTGTAGCATCTTCATCATATGCTAAAGACGCGACACCATATCCTATTACTGTATCTTCGTTAAGTACATCCTTAAGGTGAGCATGACCTAGGGTGCGAAGAAATTTGTTATGAGAGTAATTGGATTGCTAAGACTAGTTTACAGACATTGCTTGGATGTTACATGAGGGTTCACCACACTTGCTTACTAGCCATTGGGCAATATCGGCTTTCGACAAGCCATGCTTTAATGCACCGACAATCACTTCTTGGTAAATTACTGCAAGGTTAGAAATCTCACCTTGATTTCCACATGCGATTTCCTCAAAGTCCGCTTGAGCTTGCTCCAGAGCAGTCACATCTTCTTCATCGGCTTGAGTCGCATCTTCTTCATCGGCTTGCTGCACCAAGTCATCAACATGTTGCTCTTCCAAACTCCTCTGCTTTATGAGTTCGATCTCATCTTCTTCTCGCTTCCTTCTTCTTTCAGCAGCCTCCGCAGTTGTTCTTCTAGACTCGGCAAGGATGTCCTCGTCTATGGCTTCGCTGGAAATGCCAGAGTGAGAACCCCTCTTCAGCCTCTTGGCCAGAAGGCCGCTGATGGTTTCTGCATCATCATCTGCGAAAAAAACAAACCGTTCAGTAAATAGTGCGAGAGTCTAAGTAATGAGAAGATAAGTTCGTTCGAGATACCTTCCGAATCTTCCTCTTGTATCTCGCCTCTTTCTTCTTCTCTTTCGTCTTTGACTCTCCCTTCTTCTTCATCATCATCTCTTTCTCTCACCTCTCTCCTCTCATGCTCCTCTTCCTCCCGACCAAACGGAACAAAAGTCTCAACTGCGAGCTCTTTCCGCGCCTTGCTTGGCATGCGACCTTTGCCTTTGTCCTTCGAAGTAAGGGACTTCGCAGGAGAGGAAGCTGGAGCACTCCTAGGAGAAGAGATTGTGATTCCCTTCTGCCTTGGTCTTTTCGCCTTTGGAGCAACGTCTGCGGGAGGAGCAGGGTCGTTCCTAGGAGGAGACAAATCTGGACTGTTGTCTATCAGCGAGTCAGCAAATGCATCCATTACCTCACGAATAAGGGCCTCGATTGCGGGAGCCATTCTCATTGCTAGCAGAATTGGCTCACCCTGCCTTCTCGCAGCGACAATGGTGTTGATCAGCGACTTGGAACGCTCGCCAGATGCAAACCTCCTCAGATAGCACTAAAACAGAAAAAGGAGCATAAGTTTCGACATACCAAAGGAAAGAAACTTAACACGCACAGAGGAAATTGTTTACCTTGGCAAAATCTTCGCTGTACTTGATGACATGCGAAGCACCTTCCCTAACTGCGGCCATCTTCTCTTCAAGGATGGTGGAGGGGCACAAGTGGTTCTCATGGTCCAGCAATGAGTAACAGCCATACTGGGAGTCATCCAAACTGCAGTTAGGACGGAAGGGGAATGAATTTCTCTTGATCACAGGAGCTCTGCTGGGTTGAGGGGTCGACTGTGTCTCAAATCTGGCCTGCTGAGTAGACCAGTAAGCAACCCAATTCTTGAAGTAGCGACCTGCGCGGCCACCTGAAGGTTGATCAAAAGGAAGGTTGCTCCTCAGAATCGTTTGGAACTCGTCAGACAGTAGCCGCTTGTAGCAGCCTCTTACGATGGATCTAGGCCAGACTGATGGCGCCACCGCATCAAAGCCAAACTGGGGAGAAACACGAGTGGGATCAACATCCACTGTGATCCTCTCGTACCTGGGGGTAAGCTCACGAGCATACTCTGTAAGAGCAGGAAGAGAGCCCCTTAGACACCAGCAGAAGAATTCGCGATAGCGCTCATGGAAGCGCTCATGACCCTCGAAAAGAAGTTCTTCCGAGAAAGCAACAGGTCTGGCAGGATACAACTTTGGGAACCATCGCACATTTTGAATGCGCGTGGCATAAGGCCTAGCCGTAAACTTGCTTCGGTCATCGCATATCAGGCTCCGGGTACACTTAGGAAAATGGGTTCCAAACCATCGAGCAGCTCTTCCACTGGAAAGTTCGTCCTCCGCACCTGGGACACACCATTTGCTGGGCTTAGAAGGGACAGGAGCATAGGAGGGCCATCGCTCAAAAACCCACATGGTCAGGAATGCTATGTTAACATAAGTCAACACATCAAGGCGACCGCGAGAGTCCTTGGTCGCCATAACCAATTGGTCCAACCTATGGTACAGGGTGCCCAATACTAGCGGCCCAAGTGCGACTCTCTGACCAAGGGTCAGTTTCACAGCAAGAGGGAGGACGTGGTAGAAAACCCCATCATGAGGGTGACCGTCAATTAGGTACCTCGATAACCAAGCGCAGAGGAAACCACACAGGGTCAGATGATAACCTTTCCCATTCACATAATTCCTCGCCTTTGGGTTCTGGCTTAGGAGTTTCTTGGTGATACTGCTACTCGCGTAGTCGCGAAAGAAGTACTGCACCCACTTGGCCCAGGTGTTCTTCGCAGATGTATCAACCAGCTGCCAATCGGGAAGGAGTTTCGCAGGTGTCCAACGTGTGGAAATTTTCTTTACCTCCGACAAGCATTCCTCCATCTGCTTGTACAGAGCAAGTTCTGTATCAGTCGTCAAAGGACTCAGAGGATCCACCGCACCAACAGGAGAAAGATCATACAACATGTGTACATCTTCTAGAGTGGGAGCACCCTCGAACTCAGCAAAGTGAAAGGTGTGAGTCGCAGGCGAATAACAGGAAAGAAGGTTTAGAAGCATGGACTGGTCCAACTTCACGGCAACACCCTTTATAGCACGGACTGCGAAATAGACGCCAGCACTGTTCAATGCAATGGCATGGTGGGTCAATACATGGTCAATCCACTTATCCATAAAGTCCAATTTCTGAACAAATTCCTGGGTAGAAATTGCAGTATGGGGGAAAACCCATTTTCAACCCCTAATCGAACCACATCCTTGGAATCGATCAATTTAAGCATGGCTGCGTTAACAGGCGGGGTCAATGTCTGCAACTCTCCAGAGGGACCGGGAGTCGGCAGGTTCTTCACCTTAACCCTAGCATGGTAAAAATATTGTCCGCCCAAATAGGGGGCTTTCCGCCATAAGGTTTGGGGTAGATCAGGTATTTCTTCGACCTCTTTAACGGGTTTGGTTCCTTTTGTCTTTGCCATTCATGCGGAAGAGCAAGAAAAAAGGGGGGAGAAATACACACACACTTTCAGTTTGAATTTCAAGAATCAGTTCGAATCAGTTCGAATTTCAGTTTGAAGTAACTATGTTTTGTCAAAAGAAGATGAATAGTTCTGGGTTTGGAAGTTCAGAATTGCGTTCAATCGCTTGGAATTTCAGATGTCTAACATTCAAAAATCATCACAATCCGTGATTAGATCAATTCTGGGGTTAAGAACAAGGTCTCTTTTTGCAGTTCTCAACGAATGATATGTTTCAAATAGCTATGGGTTTTGCAGATCCAGTACAGTTCAAAGCATATTTCAATACATTAAACGGAATTGAGCAAAGCCAACCTTGTTTTGGTAAAGCTTGTTTAGATGAAGCCAGTTGAAGGAGAAGATTGACAAGGAAGAACTGATGATTAATCACTTGGATCTGCTCTTGAAGGCTTCCGGGTATCATTCACTTTAGAGAGAGAAGTGATGCTTTGCAACAACGGAGAGCACAGAGTATTTATCCAAAAACAATGAGGGGTTGCGTCCTTTCAGTAGTCGAATCGCAACCGTCACCGTCGAATCGCGCAGTCACAGGACAAGCTGACGTCACTTTTAAAACCCTAAAGGACCAGACGACACGACTCTAGGGATTTTAGGTCATAATGACACGCACGGGGGCTGAATTTGCGTGTATTTGAATTGGTGCATGGCGACGACGCGTACATTGGTTCCTGCGCATTGAAGCCTATCCGGCTATGCGTCTTCACGCGCAGAAAGGGGGCTAATGTAGATAGTGATTTCTAGAAAGGCAGATCTTAGCCACGTGGTGACCATCCAGCACACCTAGCTGTGCTCCACACACACTGGATCACCAGCCGCGCTGATCCACGTGGGGGCTGCGAGACAGGGCCCTCGCATTACACCACACGAGACTTGTAGGGACTTAGTGGTTTGGAGGCTAGAGTAAGTCCTGTCGCGCGCGCACGACCCCTAGTAACTGCTTTGAGAGATTTATGGCACGAGATCCATAAACCCGGTCAACCCGGTCAACCTCGTAACGGTTGCGGTATACGCTGATAACGTGCCGTAACGGTCCCTATATACGCGGACGAACGTGCTGTTGTGGTTAAGCTAATTAAGCCGCCATTAATGGGCGCATTAACCACACCACAACGGTCACATTCTCCGTTATACATAGGATCGCTAACCCTTCCATACAAGGGAGAATCACCTGAGATACGCGGAAGCTCTGCCAAAATCCTGTCTCTCTCTCTCTCATACAGTGCTATTGTCTTACTCTCTCCCTACACACAGCCTTACTCTTCCTGTGCTCTTTCTATCCCCTACTCTTGGTGTATATTGAATTCTCTCTGCAGGATTCTCTCGTACACACTAGTCATTATACTGTCTCTCTCTCAAGAACAGTTAACCATTGCTTAGTCTTCCCCTACTCACTACCCTCAATCTCTCTATGCTCTCTACTCTTGTTCTTGTTTCTCTGTTAGATGTGTACACTTGGATCTTCTCCCAGGATTTCCTTGTACACACCCGTGTTGTTATATTTTTTTTTTCAAATATTTAAAATTAATTTGTAAATATGTACTCATAGGTGTATCAATTTAGACACATACTTTTCATTTTCTCCTAGTATCATATTTATTTATTTAGAATCATATCAAACTAAGTATAAAAATTTTATGCGCAATCTGTAGCCGGGATTTGTTGATGTGGATGATGGTAGTGTATTCTTGTGGCGGAGCTAATACAATCGTAGTGATCCAATACAGAGAGACGATTGATGGTGGAGAATGGAAATAAGTTATACAAGCCAAACTAGAGAAAGACAGCTTGTTGTGCGATTGTAATGAATACGATATTGAACCATGCTATATGAAAGCCCAAAACCATAATAAGCGTTGGGCCTCTTCTACACGGTCAAGCCCAAAGGCCCGAGCATCCTCAGCTCAAAGCCCAGGACTAAAGAGCAACCCAATCAACACTTGAAGGACCAAATAAATGCTATCAAGTTTTCCGGAGAAGTCAACGCATAAATTCAGGGGTTTCTTTCCTAAAAAAAAAAAAAAAAAAAAAAAAAAAAAAAAAAAAAAAAAAAAAAAAAACTTCAAGGGTTTCCATATAAAATGATTCAGTGGATCTAATTTGTGATCGTTGGATACAATCCAACGTTGATCTACAATATTTTATTAATTGACCATTCGGTCTTCTGTAATGATTCACTAGAGAATAAAACGAAACTCGTTTGTTTCTATCTTGTTCTTCTCTTCCTTCGATGGCTATGTCCGATTGATCACGAAACCTTCTTCGATCTCTTTTCATGGTATCATAGCGATGACGACTGAATCATCAACCGTCTCTTCTTCTTCCACTTCTATTCTTCCCTCTGCTCCGCCGACTACAAATCCCCTTTACCTACCTTTGAACATACATAACCTCATTCCCATCAAACTTGATGGATCGAATTATGTGATTTGGAAGTACCGAATCACCTCTCTGCTCCATACACACAACCTCTTGGGACTCCTTGATGGGTCTGATCTTGCACCAAATCAGTTCTTGAAGAAAACCCATGGGTCTGATACAACCGCTGTGAATCCGACATATCAGACATGGGCTCAAAATGATCAAGATTTGGTGACAATTCTCAACGCCAGTCTTAGCCCAGAGGCAATCACTCATGTAATTGGTCAGTGTTCATCCCGATCGATTTGGCTAAATCTCAGGAAAAGGTAAGCGTCTCTCACAAGGTCAAATATTATGCAGTTAAAATCTGATCTCCAAAATGCACGAAAGAATTCAGGTTCCATCGATATATACATGAATAAGTTGAAGGCAATTCGTGATAACTGTTGGTTGCTTCCGTTCTATTGTTGACGAGTACATGTTACTTTATGCCATGAATGTCTTGCCTATAAAATATAATGTCTTTTGTTCCTCTCTTCGAATTAGATCTGAACCTATCTCGTTTGATGATTTACATGTGTTACAGAAAAGCGAGGAACATATGCTTGAGGCACATAATTTAAATTCTCAAAATCCCAATCTATCTTTCAACAATGTGGTTACTGATGCTAATCCTAACCGAGGTGGCTATAACGGTAGAGGCACAACTCACTCTAATGGTTCAAATCGTGGAAACTATGGTAATAATCAAGGATGTTATGGTAGAGGAACTGGTAGAAACAGTAGGGGATATAATTCTGAATTTTGTGGTTATAATAACCGTGGTCGCTGTTATTCTAGACACTATCGTGGAGGTAGATATGATTTTGGTAGAAGAAATAAGCAGGGTTACCACGGTGGTCGCAACTTCAATCATTCTCGTAACCCAGGCAGTTTCAAAATTTGTGGGCAACAATATCACACGGCACTTGATTGTGCACACATGATGAATTATGCTTATCAGGGGCGTATGCCACATGAATCCCTTACTGCTTTAACTGCTTCAACACAACATATCAGTAAACCAAACTACGGGCTATCTGATACCGGTGAGACCAATCACATGACTCATGATTTTCAAACCTGAGCACAATAGAAAATTATCTTGGGAATGAACAAGTGGCTGTTGGAAATGACCAAACTCTCCCAATACATCACTCCGATACTACCTTACTTTCTACTAGATCGCATAATTTTACTCTTCAGAACACTTTGCATGTTCCTTAACTTATCACAAACCTATTATCTGTGAATAAATTATGCGATGATAATAATTGTAGATTCATTTTTGACGCCACATCTTTTTCTATTCAGGACAAAGCTACGGGAATTCTTCTTTATCAGGGATTGAGTAAAAATGGGTTATATCACATTGAATCTCTACCCTTTAAAACTTCTCCTTTTTCTTATGTTAGTAATAAAGTGGATGTTCGCATTCGACATGATCGCTTGGGACATCCCTCAGAAACTGTTTTGCGTAAAATAATACGTGTGTCTGATTATTCGAGTAAAAATAATAAAGGAATTTATCATTGTTGCTTAGAAGCTAAAATCCATCGTCTTCCATATCCCGACTCTCGTTCAAAATCAAATGAACCATTACATTTATTGCACAGTGATGTTTAGGGGCCATCTAGCTCTAAATCAAACCATGGCTATCAATATTATGTACTGTTTGTTGACGATTTTTCCAAATTTACGTGGCTTTTCCCTTACCTAACAAATCTGATGTTCATGTTGTGTTCTCTCAGTTTAAATTGCATATTAAAAAATTATTAAATCATCATATTCACATTCTCCGCACAGATGGTGGAGGAGAATATACGACATTCACTTTTTCCAAATACTTCGCAAAGATGGCATAACCCATCAAAAATCTTATCCTCATACTCCGCAACAAAATGGTGTTGCTGAATGAAACATCGTCACATTATGGGAACTGTTGTCACTATGCTTAAACGTGCTTCTTTGCCTAATTATTTTTGGTTCCATGCTGTATCTCCTGCTTTTTTTCTTATAAATCACATGCCTCAAAAATACTTACAGTAAGTCACCATTTGAACTATTTTTTGGCACTCCACCTTATTATTCGCACCTAAAAATATTTGGTTGTGCATGCTTCCCTTAGTTACGTCCCTATAATTCTTATAAACTTGATGCTAAAACTAAAATATGTACTTTGATTGGCTACACAAATGACTCCAAAGGATACTTGTTCCTAGAAAAGAGCACAAACCGTATTTTTATTAGCCATGACGTTATCTTCGATAAAACATTCTTTCCTTATGCCACATCTAATATTATTAATGACAATGAATCCATGCTTTATGTTTCAGGTACCTCGGTACCACCGTTGCTCATGATCCCACTGTCTCAAGAAAGTCGTCCAAACCACCCATCGATGATGAAATTGCCAGACCATTTCCCGGACGAACCAACTCCAGCCGCTTAGATGCAGCCAGTCGCGGCTCCAAACCAAGTTGACCCGTGTCCCTTTTCACACCCAACAGTCCCTTCAACGACCAGTTAAGACATGGCTCAAAGGCCCATACGATGCAGTCTGCTGGAGTTCTGAATCACACTTTTTCGGGTCAGATTCCACACTCATGTCTCTTCTAACCGCGGTTCAGGCACGACAACTTTGGTTGAAGTCACAATGTCCTCCGCACAGACAACAACTGAGATGGTACAAAACACCTCAACCACCCATCACATGCAAACTCGCAGTAAATATGGAATCATCAAAAGAAAGCCAGGTTTCTCTGCTATTACTATTATTTCTGATCGTACATCTTACACGGAGGCTAGTAAACATTCTAAGTGGCGCTCCACTATGACTTAAGAGTTCACTAGCCTCACAAAACAAAACACATGGACTTTGGTTCCTCCACCACCAAACGCAACATTATAGGGAATAAGTGGGTCTTTCGCACTACATATAATCCTAATGGTACGGTTTCACGATGCAAAGCGCGTTTAGTAGCTAAATGTTTTCATCAAAATCCTGACATTGATTATGATGAAACGTTTAGCCCAGTCTTTAAACACTCCACTGTCCGCACTATTTTAGCTCTAGCTGCTAATTTTGACTGACCCTTACAACAGCTAGACGTCAAAAATGCATTTTTTAATGGAATTCTTCGTGAAACCGTGTATATGAGTGTGTACAAGAGAATCCTGCAGAGAGAACTTCGTGTACACCAAAGGAAGAGAATAGGAAATGGCACAGGAAGTGTTGGGTTGTGTGTAGGGAGAGAGTAAGGCAATAGCACTGTCTGAGAGAGAGACAGGGGTTTGGCAGAGCTTCCGCGTATATCTGGTGTGTTCTTTTTTGTATGGAAGGGTTAACGATCTATATATAACAGAGAATGTGACCGTTGTAGTGTGGTTAATGCGCCCATCAATGGCGGCTTAATTAGCTTAACCACAACGGCACGTTCGTCCGTGTATATAGGGACCGTTACAGCACGTTATCCGCGTATACCGGAACCGTTATGGGGTTGACCGGGTTTGACCGGGTTGACCGGGTTTATGGAGCTCGTGCCATAAATCTCTCAAAAGGAGTTACTAAAAGTCGCGCGCGGGCTTGGCTCGCACGCGACAGGACTTACTCTAGCCTCCAGACAACTAAGTCTCTACAAGTCCCGTCCAGTGGTATGCGAGGGCCCTGTCTCGCAGCCCCCACGTGGATCAGCGCGGCTGGTGATCCAGTGTGTGTGGAGCACAATATGGTGTGCTAGATGATTGCCACGTGGCCAAGATCTGTCTGCTCATAAAGCACTATCTACATTAGCCCCCTTTCTGCGCGTGAAGACTCATAGCCGGATAGGCTTCCATGCGCAGGAACCAACGTACGTGTCGCCGCCATGCACCAATTCAAATATGTGCAGAGTAAGCCCCTGTGCGTGCCATTATGACCTAAACCCCTAGAGTCGTGTCGTCTGGTTTTCTAGGGTTTTAGGAGTGACGTCAGCTTGTCCTGTGATTGCGCGATTCGACGGTGACGGTTGCGATTCGACTACTGAAAGGACGCAACCCTTCATTATTTTTGGATAAATACTCTGTACTCTCCATTGTTGCAAAGCATCAATTCTTTCTCTCAAAGTGAATGATACCCGGAAGCCTTCAAGAGCAGATTCAGATAATCAATCACCAGTTCTCTCTTGTCAATCGTCTTCTTCAATTGTGCGCATCCAAGCAAGCTTTACCAAAACAAGGTTGGCCTTGTTCAATTCTGTTTAATATACTGATATATGCTTTGAACTGCGTTGGATCTGCAAACCCATGACTTCCTGAAACATGTTATCCACTGGAAGCTATGAAGAAGATCTTGCTCTTTGAATCCAATTTTGATTTAATCCCCAGATGATAAGGATTTTGAATGTAGGGTTTCTGAAATCCCTGATAATGCAAACGATTCCAATCTCTAATTTTGAAGATTGCCACTGGACTGTTCATCTTTCTTCCAATGAATCTTCATATGCTTTGAACTGAATCTCGAAATTCAAACTAAAGTATGTGTGTTTCTCCCCCCTTTTTTCTTGCTTTTCCGCAGGAATGGCAAAGACAAAAGGAACCAAGCCTATTAAGGAGGTCGAAGAAATACCTGATCTTCCCCAGGCCTTATGGCGAAAAGCCCCCTATCTGGGTGGCAAAGACTTCTACCATGCTAGGGTTAAGGCGAAGAAACTGCCAATCCCTGTCCCTGCTGAAGAATTGCAAACGTTAACCCCTCCAGTTAACTCGGCCCTGCTCGAATTGATTGATTCCGAAGACGTGGTTCGATTGGGAGTCGAAAATGGGTACTTCCCATACACTGCGATTTCCACTCAAGCGTTTGTTCAGAAATTGGACTTCATGGATGAGTGGATTGACCATGTATTGACCAATCATGCCATGACTTTAAAACGATGCTGGCATATACTTCGCAGTTCGTGCTATGAAGGGTGCTGCCGTGAAGCTAGACCAGTCCATGCTTCTAAACCTTCTTTCTCGTTACTCGCCTGTGACTCACACATTCCATTTTTCTGAGTTCGAGGCTGCTCCCACGCTTGAAGATGTGCACATGCTGCATGATCTGTCTCCCGTGGGCGAGGTGGATCCTTTGAGTCCCTTGAGAACTGATGCGGAGATTGCTTTGTACAAGCAGATGGAGGAGTGCTTGTCAGAAGTGAAGAAAATTTCCACCCGGTGGATTCCGACAGAACTTCTTCCTGACTGGCAGTTGGTTGACACTTCTGCGAAGAACACTTGGAGCAAGTGGGTGCAATACTTCTTTCGTGATTATGCGAACAGCAGTATCACCAAGAAGCTTCTGAGCCAAAACCCGAAGGCTAAAAACTATGTGAATGGCAAGGGTTATCACTTGATCATATGCGCCTTCCTCTGTGCCTGGTTGTCGAGGTATTTAATCGATGGTCACCCGCATGATGGGGTCTTCTATCATGTTCTTCCTCTTGCTGTAAAACTGGCCCTTGGTCAGAAAGTCGCACTCAGGCCCTTAGTCTTGGGCACGCTGTACCACAGGTTGGATCAGCTGGTCGTGGCAATGAAGGAATCGCGTGGTCGCCTCGACGTACAGACTTACATTAACATTGCTTTCTTGACAATGTGGGTCTTCGAGCGATGGCCCTCTTATGCCACAATTCCTTCTAAGCCCAGCAAATGGTGTCCCCCAGGTGTGGAGGAGGAACGTAATAGCGGTTGGGCTGCGAGGTGGTTTGGAACTCACTTTCCTAAGTGCGTTTGGAGCCTGATATGCGACAATCGGGAAGAGTTTATAGCCAGGCCTTATGCCACGCGCGTTGAGAATGTGCGATGGTTCCCAAAACTGTATCCCTCTAAGGCTGTTGCTTTCTCTGAAGAGCTTCTTTTCGAGAACGGGAAGCATTTCCACGAACGCTATCGCGAATTCTTCTGCTGGTGTCTGAGAGGTTCTCTTCCTGCTCTTGCAGAGTATGTTCGCGAGCTCGCACCTAGGTACAGAGAATCACCGTGGACGTTGATCCCACTCGCGTTTCTCCCCAGTTTGGCTTCGACGCGGTGGCACCATCAATCTGGCCACAGTCTATCATAAGAGGCTGCTACAAGCGGTTATTGTCTGGGGAGTGTAAAACAATCTTGAGGAGCAATCTTCCCTTCGAGCAACCTCCATGTAACCGCGAAGGTGGCTATTCCAGAAACTGGATCGCTTATTGGAATGCCCAGCAGACAAGGTTTGAGACGCAGTCGGCCCCTCAACCAAGCAGAGCTCCTGTGATCAAAAGGAATTCTTTCCATTTTCGTCCCAACTGTAGCCTGGATGAGTCTGAATATGGCTGTTATTCGTTGCTGGATCGCGGGAATCACCTGTGTCCCTCCACCATTCTCGACGAAAAGATAGCCGCCGTTAGGAGAGGTGATTCGCATGTCATCAGATACAGCGAAACTTTTTCTAAGGTAAGCAATTTTTCTTGCATGTGCTAAATTTCCTTATTCCAATATGTCGAAAGCTTCATGCTTCATTTTCTGCCGCAGTGCTATGTGAGGAGGTTTGCATCTGGTGAGCGTTCCAAATCGCTGGTCACTACCATTGTTACTGCAAGAAGGCAGGGACAACCAGTTCGGCTAGCTTCGAAAATGGATCCCGCGGTTGAGACCAAAATTCGCGAGATCATGAATGCTTTTGCTGATTCGCTGATAGACAATACTCCAGCCTTGTCTCCACCCAGGAACGATCCATCTCCTCCAGCGACTGCTGCTCCGAGAGCAAAGAGGCCCAGACAAAGAGGAATCACAATCTCTTCCCCTAGGAGCGTTCCAACTTCCCCTCCTGCGAGATCCCTTACTGCCAGGGATAAAGGTAAAGATCGCATGACCAGTAAAGCGCGGAAGGAACTCGCAGTGGAGACCTTTGTTCCGTTCGGCCAAGAGGAAGAGGAGGAGAGAAGGGAGACAAGAGAAGAAGATGAAGAAGAGGAAAGAATTGAAGATGTCAGAGACAGCGAGAGAGATGAGATACAAGAGGAAGAGTCAGGAGGTATCTCAATCGTACTTCTCTTCTCATTATCTTAACTCTTTCGCAATCTTGTCTGAACGAATTGTTTCTTTGCAGATGATGATGATGATGAGACCATCAGTGGCCTTTTGGCCAAGAAGCAGAAGAGGGGTTCTCATTCTGGTGTTTCCAACGAAACCATAAGCGAGGACATTCTTGCCGAGTCCAGGAGAACAGCTGCGGAGGCTGCTGAAAAAAGAAGAAAGCGAGAAGAAGAGGATCTCGAACACGTGAAACAAAGGAGTCTAGAAGAACAACACGTCGACGACTTAGTTCGTCCAACCCATGAGGGAAGTGCGGTTCCAGAAGAGGAAGCTCCTGAAATTGTCGAGGAGGATGCGGCTCCAGAAGAAGATGCAGCAGCTCTAGCGCAAGTCCAAGCGGACTTCGAAGAAATCGCAGGTGGTAACGAAGGTGAGATTTTTAATCTCGCAGTAACTTACCGAGATGTGATTGTCGGTGCGCTAAAGCACGGCTTGTCAAAAGCTGACATTCGCCGCTGGCTAGTAAGCAAGTGCGGTGAACCTTCAGGTGATCATTTGAGCAACATGTGTGAACTAGGCTTAGTAACCCAAACATAATCATGACTGGTTTCTTCGCACCCCAGGTCACGCTCATCTTAAAGATATGCTTAATGAAGATACATTAATAGGGCAAGGTTCCGCGTCCTTAGCATATGACGAAGATACTGCAATCCCACCCTCGCGTGGAGGTGCTCGCTCTTAGCTTACCAAAGATAATAAAATATTATGCAGCGCCAGTTACCTCACATCATCGTACTTTGTATCGCAGGCAACGCTGATGAAGCAATGTTGGAACAAAGGAGTCAACCTCCTGCATCCTATGTCCCGGTGCCGAGTTCTCATACTGAGAAGCCCGTCGCAGCTGCTGAATATGTAAGAGAGCCCTTCGAGGATGTCATTGAACTTTCTGATGATGCCAAAGCTGACACCATGTTGATGGAGGAAGATGCCCATGCTGAAACAGAAGCGGTTTCTGCTGGTGCTATCGCCCCCGAAGGCATCTCTGATCAAGCTGCAACTTCTGCCGCTGCCATGCCTCCGGCAATGACTGAGCCTGCGGTAACTCTTCCTGCGTGGAACTTTTGGAGTTCGCAGGTCGGGGCTGCAATCGCACCTGGTGCGGCTTATACTCTTCCTACCAACTATGAAGAGTTAGAGCTCGCAGCTGATAGAAGGGAAATGGAGCGAGAACAGCCGTCTGCTACCCCAGCAATGCGCATTTCTTCTTTGTGCGAGATCCTTGAAGGAACTGGTATGTCCTGATTGTTGTTCGCATCTTGCAATCTTCATTTGCAAGTTCGATAGTCTAACTTGGTTTAACATTGCTTTAGGGTTGAAGCAAGCTGACGTGGACTGACTAGTTCGGATGCGCCTCTCCTATCCTCAATCGTTTGTGAGGTCTCTGGAGATAGGGCCCTTCGACAGGAGGCTGTTTTTGACTGAAGCCATCTGGATTTTGGAGCAGCTATCCGCGGCCACACCTGCGACCATTTCTCCTCAGAGCGCAGAATTGCTTTTTGGTATGTGTCAAAACCTTCTCGCCAAAGTTCAAGGCAAGCTGGGCTTTGGGTTTCTTGTCAAAAGAGTCACCTAGATTCGCGCGGCTGTGAATTTGAAACGCGGCTACCATAACCTCGCAGCTGAGGAGCAGAAGGTGGAGCAGAAAAAGCAGAAGGCTGAAGAGGCTGTGAAGCTCTTCCATGAGATGAACACTACATATGAGCAATTGAAGCAAGAAGTGGAGCAAGTGGAAAATCTATCCCGTCAGTTTACTCCTAATGACTCCCTGGTCAAAGGCTTATTTTGAGAAAATAGCAAATCTGTGTCGACAAAAATGCCAAAACATTACTGTAATGTTGCTAGGGTTTCTCCCCCCTTTTTTTTCAAAAAATAATTTGAATGCCTGTTTTGCCCTTCCAGGGATTTGCTCGAATATCTTTGTGCATATCAATTATGACGTCAGCTATTGATATTTTGCCTTGATTTTCGCGCTAATTGCCCATTAGATAAGCACGCTTTCCTTGGGAAGTCCATCCGTATCATGACTATCCGTCATTAATTAGGATACGCAACCAAATCGTCGTAGTCTTTAGTAGGGTAATTGATTGTTACCTCTTTTCAAGGCGTAAGTGATTGATTCTTACCCTCTTTTCAAGTTTTGCTGACTCATCTCAGCAACTGAAGATTCTCAACAGGGTCTATATAAACTCTGCCTTTTGCTATTTGGGTTCTTCATCCCACAATGTGGCTTGCCGTGAGTCCTTACGACTGTTGGCTTCAACGCTTGTATTTCGTTGATTCATGGCAGCTTCAAGTTGTGAAAACTGAGTTTGTGCTTTGTGCTATAGAAATAGCTTCCAAGATCTGCTTTACAAGGCTTATTGATCTTTATAACTATCATAAAGAAGATACAGATAATACCTCATGCTTGCTCGAAGAATTTTCTTCGTCTATTATGTTTGCAGGTCATGTTTCCGGCCGCCTCCGGGCGAGGTACAGCGCCGATCTGGCCTTTTTACCGGTTCATAATTGTAGATAGTGCTTTCTGAGCTGACAGATCTTGGCCACGTGGCAACCATCCAGCACACCATATTGTGCTCCACACACACTGGATCACCAGCCGAGCTGATCCATGTGGGGGCTGCGAGACAGAGCCCTCGCATACCACTGCACGGGACTTGTAGGGACTTAGTGGTTTGGAGGCTAGAGTAAGCCCTGTCGCGTGCGAGCCAATCCCGCGCGCGACCTTTAGTAACTGTTTTGAGAGATTTATGGCACGAGCTCCATAAACCCGGTCAATCCGGTCAAACCCGGTCAACCTCGTAACGGTTCCGGTATTCGCGCACAACGTGCTGTAACGGTCCCTATATACTCGGACGAACGTGCCGTTATGGTTAAGCTAATTAAGCCGCCATCAATGGGCCCATTAACAACACTACAACGGTCATGTTCTCTGCTATATATAGGACGTTACCCTTTCCATACAAAGGAGAAGTCACTTGCCATACGCGGAAGCTCTGCCAAACCTCTGTCTCTCTCTCAGACATTGCTACTGACTTACTCTCTCCCTACACACAACCCCACTCTTCCTGTGCCATCCTCGATCCTCTACATACGGTGTACACGGAGGTCTCCCCGCCGGAATCTCTTGTGCACATTTTGGTGAACCCGACGTGAACTTACCAACAAAAGCAACCATGTCTCAGGAGGATGATATCAGCAACAGATCGCCTTCCACCGAAACCGCCTCGGGAGAGGGGACCCGCCGTACTCCTACCACTCCCGGCGAGACACCCACGCTAGAGTCTTTGGACGCCACTGTTCAAGGCCAGGCGAAAGCTCTCAAGGCCCAGTCCGAGCAGCTAGAACGGATCTTGGCCGTTCTGGGTACCCTTGCCCCAAATCCTTCGTCAGCCACCGCCGTCTCTCAAGGAGGAGGAGGCCCTACTGCTTCGGGACCGGGAGTGTCAACCACGCCTCCCAACCCTAATCTGCAAACTCCACCGACAACTACGCAGCTGCCTTCGATTCAGGGGTCAACAGCTCAGATGTTGCCTCTCACTGCTCACACTCCTCAGCCCTCGGCTTTGGCATCTAATCCGACTTTGCAGTACCCCTTGCCTCCTCCAACGGCGATTTGGGGCAATGAGAGTAGTCCATATGTCCCCAATCCTTCGACGGCGTATGTGTCGCCTCCGCCTGTGGCAACCCCTCCTTCAACGACCGAGGGAAGCATTCCAGAATGCATGACGTCTCTGCAGAAGCGCATGGACACTATTCTGGCTCATCAGTCATTCGCGGATACCATAATCCCGAAGCTGGACAATGATCCACCCATTCCACGAGAGATCTATCTCATGCCTAACCCGGCGGGGTACAAAGCTCCCAAATGGGACAAGTTCGAGGATGTCAACGGAAATGCTCATGAGCATGTCATGCGTTTCATTGATGTCATGGGACCATACGGAGCCGATCCCAAACTGCTGATGCGAGAGTTCCCAAAATCTTTAGGGAACGTGGCGTACAAGTGGTACCGAACACTGGAAGCCGGATCCGTGAAGACCTGGGACGACATGATCCAGAAGTTTTACACCAAATTCTTCCAGATGGAAGAAAAGGTGACGATGATCCATCTCTCGCGGATGTATCAGAAGCACAAGAAGTCATGGACCTTTCTCATCAGGTGGAACACCAAGGAGGTGCGAAATTATGCAGGCAGCTCCTCTCAATTGGATATTTCTGGCCCACGATGGAGGCCGATTGCCGCACCAAAGTACGACGCTGCCAGGAATGCCAGTTCAAAGGAAACCTGGTGCACGCTCCCGCCGTGGATCTACATGCATTAGGCACACCATGGCCATTTCACACATGGGCTTTGGACTTCATCGGTCCCATCCGACCAACGTCGCACGGGAATCATTTCATTCTCACCGCAATTGAGCTATTCACCAAGTGGGTGGAAGCAATACCACTGAAGACGGCAAATGCGCTGGCTGTGGTCAACTTCATCCAGGAAAGCATCATATGCAGGTTCGGAATCCCAAACACCATTCTTTCAGATAACGGTACTCCTTTTGTTAATCGCCAGGTAGCTGCGAAATTAGCGGAGTACAATATCAGGCAGATATGTTCTACCCCTTATTACCCGAAGGGAAATGGACAAGCCGAAGCGACCAACAAAACGCTGTTGAGAATTTTGAGCAAGATGGTCGCAGATGACCACAAGAAGTGGGCCGACTCTCTAAGCATAGCTCTGTGGGCCTACCGAACTTCTCCAAGGACACCCACGGGGGCCTCACCGTTCCTACTATGCTATGGGGCCGAAGCTGTGGTACCTGCGGAGGTGAGAGTTAATTCAGCAAGGCTAGCCTTCCACGCACTCTACGAAAATCAACGCGATCACGACTTAGTCTTGCTAGAGGAAAAGCGAGAACAAGCCAAAAGAACCAACAAGCGATATCGAGAAAGGATTGCTCGCGCTTACAATAATACAGTCCAGCGAAGAGATTTCGCAGTTGGAGACTTGGTCCTGCGCGCATCTGACCACTGCATGCGAGAAGCGACTCACCCAAAGTTCGCAGCAAACTGGGAAGGACCCTTCGAAGTCACAGAAGTCTTCGACAGTGGCTATTGCAGCATACGAAGGTTGCACGGCACAACCTCAACCCCGAGTTCAGTCAACATGCGCTGGATTAAGAAGTACTATCCCTGACTTCTCTCATTTCATACGTTTTATTATAACGTCGCCTAATCTCTTGTATGGTTACGATTTACACAATCTCCTCTCCCATATGAGAGGATTGTAACCTCATCTCCCCCATATGAGAGCATTATAATAGGAAAATTCTCCCAAATGAGAAACTTCATATTTCTGGATGTCGATTTTACTTTATTAGTTTTCTATAACTGTTAACAATAAGTTATCCGCTACAATAGCACTATGCAAATGCGATCTTAATTGATCCTTTAAGCCTATCTGTTACGATAGCAGCCTATGCAAATGCGATCTTAATTGATCCCTTAAGCCTATCTGTTACGATAGCAGCCTATGCAAATGCGATCTTAATTGATCATTTAAGCCTATCTGTTACGATAGCAGCCTATGCAAATGCGATCTTAATTGATCCCTTAAGCTTATCTGTTACGATAGCAGCCTATGCAAATGCGATCTTAATTGATCATTTAAGCCTATCTGTTACGATAGCAGCCTATGCAAATGCGATCTTAATTGATCATCTAAGCCTATCTGTTACGATAACAGCCTATGCAAATGCGATCTTAATTGATCATCTAAGCCTATCTGTTACGATAGCAGCCTATGCAAATGCGATCTTAATTGATCATTTAAGCCTATCTATTACGATAGCAGCCTATGCAAATGCGATCTTAATTGATCATCTAAGCCTATCTGTTACGATAGCAGCCTATGCAAATGCGATCTTGATTGATCATCTAAGCCTATCTGTTACGATAGCAGCCTATGCAAATGCGATCTTAATTGGTCATCTAAGCCTATCTGTTACGATAGCAGCCTATGCGAATGCGGTCTTAATTGATCCTCTAAGCCTATCTGTTACGATAGCAGCCGATGCAAATGCGATCTGAATCGATCTTTCAAGCCTATCTGTTACGATAGCAGCCAATGCAAATGCGATCTGAATTGATCATCCAAGCCTATCTGTTACGATAGCAACTCATGCGCAAAATGATCTTAGTTGATCTTCTAAAGCCTATCTGTTACGATAGCAACTCAGTCGCAAAATGATCTTAATTGATCTTCTAGTAAAGCCTATCTGCCACGATAGCAACTTGCACCACTTAACGATCTTAATTGATCTACTAAAGACCGTCTGCTACGATAGCAATATTGTGAAAATGATCTTAAGTGATCCACAAAGGCCAATCACAAGCCCATCTGCCAAGATGGTACAGCTGCGAAAATATGATCTCGAACGATCTAGTGAAACATCTGCGAATTCATATAGCAGATAGCAAATGCGAAAGCATTACATAGCATTATGCAAGACGGAATATGCCGAAACGCATGCGAAATTGTATTTTGTTGTAACAAGGCAGCAGATAATACAAAAGCTATTTATCATTATGAGTCGGAAAGACTTACAATTTATCTGTCTAGATAACAGCTTACAAGCGTAAAAGCTCAAATCTAACTACACAGCCAACATGGCTTACAATACATTCGAAAAGTAACTCACAAACATGAAGTTACACATCGCGGGAATCCCGGCAGAAAAAGGATGAACCTAACGGTCCTAACACCGGCTATGCAACACACAGATCTACGGCCAAAGATCTATAGCAAAAGGGATGCTGCTGCGAAGAGATCAGCTTGTCATTCGCTACGTCCCTAGCAGCAAGATCTGCGAGACGGTACGTCCAAGACCCCAAGGGGTGAAAAAGGCCTCTGTCTGATCAAGATAGGCACCGGAGGAACCTCCTGTTCCGACATATGCTGTCCTGCAAAACAGGCGAAGCAGTCATTCCTCTGGTGATGGACACCTTGTCATGATAGACAAGGGCATTAACAAGCCCCCTGAGTTCAAGAACGAAGAGGCAAGAAATCCTCCTCCAGGGATGCTGGAGGAGAATTCCGCCGTTCATTACGAGACGGTAGAACGGTCACTTCGGCGCTGCACCTCACCGGGAGGCGGCCGGAAACATGACCTGCACACATAATACACGAAGAAATTTCTTCGAACACACATGAGATATCATCTCCACCTTCTTTATGATGGTTATAAAGAGCAATAAGCCTCATAAAGTGGATCTTGGAAACTATTTCTACAGCACAAAGCGCAAACTCAGGATTCACAACTTCAAGTTGCCATGAATCAACGAAAAACAAGCGTTGAAGCCAGCAGTCGTAAGGACTCACGGCAAAGCACATTTCTGGGATGAAGAACCCAAATGACAAACACAGGGTTTATATAGACCTCGTGGAGACTCTTCAGTTGCCAAAGATGAGTCAGCAGAATTTTAAAAGAGGGTAAGGCCAATCACTTACGCCTTGAAAAGCGGTATCCATCAATTACCCTACTAAAGGCTACGACGATTCAGTTGCGCATCCTAATAAATGACGGATAGTCATGATTTGGATGGACTTCCCAACGAAAGCGTGCTTATCTGCCGAGAAATTAGCGCGAAAATCAAGCAGAGTATCAATTGCTGATGTCATAATTGGATATGCACAGAGATATCCTATCAAATCCCGGAAAGGGCAAAACGGGCAAGTAAATTCTTATTGTTAAAAAAAAGGGGGAGAAACCCTAGCAACATTACATTAATGTTTCAAACATTACATTAATGTTTCAGCCATTTCCTTTCTATTTTCAAAATTCAAAAAGTCAAAAGCAAATTCTTGATCAAGGAGTCATGGGGTGCGAACTGATGGCTCAGCTTCTCTACCTGCTCCACTTCTTGCTTCAATTTCTCGCACTTGGCATTCATCTCATGATAGAGCTTCATAGCTTCTTCATCCTTTCGCTTCTGCTGCTCCACCTTCTGCTTTTCAGCTGCGAGGTTCTGGTGGCCGAGCTGCAAGGTTACGGCTGCGCGAATCAGAGTGACTCTTTTCATAAGAAATCTGAAACCCAGTCTGCCTTGAACTTTGGTAAGAAGATTCTCGCACATGCCATGAAGCAATTCGGCGCTCTGGACAGAGATGGTCTCAGGCGTGGCCGCAGACAGCTGCTCCAAAATCCAAATGGCTTCGGTGAGAAACAACCTCCTGTCGAAGGGCCCTATCTCCAGAGATCTTGCAAACGATCGGGGGTAGGTGAGGCGCATCCGGACTAGCCCGTCCACATCAGTTTTCTTTAAACCTGAAGCAATGTCAAAGCTAAGTTATGCTATCAAACTCGCAAATGCACCATGCGAGATGCAAACAATGAATCACTACTTACCAGTTCCTTCGAGAATCTCACGAAGAGAAGGAATGCGCATTACTGGGGTCGTTGAAGACTGCCCTTGCTCCATGGCTCTCCTGTCAGCTGCGAGCTCTAACTCCTCATAGTTAGAAGGAAGAGTGTAGGCCGCGCCAGCTGCGACTGCATTCCTAACCTGCGAGCCCCAAAAGCCCCACGCAGGAATAGGTGTCGCCGACTCAGTCATCGCCGGAGGCGAAGTGACAGCCGAGGTCGCTTGGCGAGGAACATTCTCAGATGCGGAAGCATCGACAGTATTTGTCCTTACTTCCTCAGCACCAGCTTCAGCATCGTCAGAAAGTTCGATGATGTCCTCGAAAGGCTCACCTGCAGGATCAGTAGCTGCGACGGGCTTCTCAGCATGGGGGCTCGGAATCGGAACATAGGATGCAGAAGACTGACTTCTTTGCTCCGGCGCATGTTCCTCAACATTGCCTGCGATACAAAATGCGATGGTATGAGTTAACTCGCATTAAATAATAGTTTGCTATCTTTACTTAAGCGAAGAGTAAGCACCTCCACGCGAAGGTGGGATTGAAGCCTCTTCATACACTAAAGACGAGGAACCATGTCCTATTAGTGTATCCTCACTAAGCAAGTCTTTAAGAGGGACGTGACCTGGGATGCGAAGAAACCAGTCATGATCCTGTTTCAAGTTGCTAAGTCTTAGTACATGCGTATCGCTCAAATAATTACCTGAGGGTTCTCCGCATTTGTCTACTAGCCAACGGCGAATGTCAACCTTTGACACACCATGCTTTAACGCACCCACAATAACATCTCTATAAGTTACTGCGAGATTGAAGATCTCACCTTTATCGCCGCCTGCGATTTCTTCAAAGTCCGCTTGGACTTGCTCCAGGGCTTCTGCATCCTCTTCTGGAACCGCATCCTCCTCCTCCGCCTGGGGAGCCACTTCTTCGGGAAGCTCATCTTCCTCGTCAACTGGACGCACTAGGTCGTCAACATGCTGCTCTTCGAGGCTTCGCTGTCTCACACGCTCGAGCTCCTCCTCTTCTCGCTGCCTTCTTCTTTCAGCAGCCTCCGCAGCTGTCTTCCTGGACTCAGCAAGAATGTCCTCGCTTATGGGATCGTCTGGAATGCCAGAATGGGTATCTCCCTTTTGTCTCTTGGCCAAAAGGCCACCAATGGTCTCATCATCATCATCTGCGAAGATATGATTGGTTTAAGAAAAGAAGTGCAAAGAAGTTACGATAATGGGAAAGGAAATGCGACGGGGGTACCTCCTGATTCTTCCTCATGTATCACAACTGTTCTTTCTTCTTCTTCTTCATCACTTTCTCTGGGCTCCTGCCTCTCTCCTTCCTCCTCTTGGTTGAATGGAACGAAAGTCTCAACTGCGAGCTCTTTCCGCACTTTGCTGGGCATGCGACCTTTGCCTTTGTCCTTGACAGAAAGGGACCTCACCGGGGGAGAAGTTGGAGCACTTCTAGGGGAGGAAATTGTAATTCCCTTTTTCCTAGGTCTTTTCACTCTCGGCGCCGCAGTCGCTGGAGGGGACGGATCATCTCCGGGAGGAGACGAGGCCGGAGCATTGTCTATCAGCGAGTCAGCAAAAGCATTCATGACTGCGCGGATCTTGGTTTCGACCTCAGGGTCCATCCTCCATGCTAGCCGAAACGACTGCTTTTGTCTTCTGGTGGCAACAATGGCGTTAACCAATGACTTGGAGCGATCACCAGATGCGAATCGCCGCACATGACACTACAGCGATAGTACAGAATAAAGGCGTCAGCATAAGGAAATCAAGAAGCTTAACGCACGCAAAGAAATTGCTTACCTCAGCAAATGCCTTGCTGTATCTGACGACATGCGTGTCGCCCTTCTTAACTGCGGCGACCTTCTCCTTCAGAATAAGGTCAGGACACAAATGGTTCTCACGATCCAACAGTGAATAGCAACCATATTCAGACTCGCTCAGACTGCAATTGGGGCGAAACGGAAAAGAATTTCTCTTGATCAAGGGGGCTCTGCTTGGCTGTGCGGCCGACTGCGTCTCAATCCTCGTTTGCTGGGCGATCCAGTATGCGAGCCAGTTTTGAGAAACCACCCTCGCGGGTCCCTGCAGGCTGTTCAAAGGGAAGATTGTTCATGAAGACTGTCTTGCACTCCTTTGTCAGCAAGCGCTTATAGCAACCTCTGATAATGGACTGGGGCCAGATTGATGGTGCCACTGCATCAAAGCCAAACTGGGGAGAAACTCGAGTGGGGTCAACATCCACGGTAATCCTCTCGTACCTTGGCGCGAGCTCACGAATAAGCTCTGCGAGGGCAGGGAGAGAACCTCGCAGACACCAGCAAAAGAACTCGCGATAGCGTTCATGGAAATGCGGTCCCTCTTCGAAGAGGAGTTCTTCTGAGAAGACAACACCCTTAGAGGGGTACAGCTTTGGAAACCATCGCACGTTCTCAACACGTGTGGCATAGGGCCTGGCAGTGAACTCTTTCCGTTTGTCGCATATCAAGCTCCAAATACATTTGGTATTGTTCGCTCCGAACCACCTCGCAGCTCTACCGCTGTTGCGTTCCTCCGTCTCGCCTGGGGGACACCACTTGTCGGGTTTGAGAGCAGTTGGGGCATAGGATGGCCACCGCTCGAAGACCCACATTGTCAAAAAGGAGATGTTGACGAAAGTCAGTACATCGAGGCGGCCACGCGACTCTTTCATGGCCAAAACCAACTGATCAAGCCTGTAATACAGAGTGCCCAAGACCAAGGGTCCGAGTGCGACTCTCTGGCCAAGGGAGAGCCTCACAGCAAGTGGCAAAACATGGTAAAAGACTCCATCATGGGGGTGACCGTCGATCAAGTACCTCGACAACCAAGCACAGAGGAAAGCGCAGAGGGTCAAGTGATAGCCTTTACCCTCCACATAATTCTCGGCGTCTGGGTTCTCACTCAGAAGCTTCTTGGTGATGCTGCTGTTCGCATAGTCTCGAAAGAAGTACTGCAACCATTTGTTCCAAGTGTTCTTCGCAGACGTATCGACCAATTGCCAGTTTGGGAGGGCTTTCGTAGTAGTCCACCGAGTAGAGATTTTCTTTACCTCTGCCAGGCATTCCTCCATCTGCGTGTACAAGGCAATCTCCGCGGGCGTCCTCAAAGGACTCAAAGGGTCCACTTGACCCATGGGGGAAAGATCGTACAGCATCTGCACGTCCTCGAGTGTAGGAGCAGCCTCGAACTCAGCAAAGTGAAATGTGTGAGTCGCAGGCGAGTAGCGGGACAGAAGGTCTAGAAGCATGGACTGGTCCAGCTTCACGGCAGCACCCTTCATAGCACGGATAGCAAAGTATACGCCGGCTTCATCGAGAGTCGCGGCATGATTGTCTAACACGTGGTCAATCCACTCATCCATATAGTCCAATTTCTGGACGAAAGCCTGGGTAGAAATCGCAGTGTAGGGGAAGTACCCGTTTTCGATCCCCAATCGAACCACATCCTCGGAGCCAATTAACTCGAGCAAGGCCGAGTTAACCGGGCGAGTCAGTGTCAGCAATCTCTCAACTGGGACAGGATCAGGCATCCTCTTAGCCTTAACCCTCGCATGATAGAAATCTTGGCCACCTAAATAGGGGGCTTTTCGCCACAAAGCCTGCGGAAGATCGGGGATCTCTTCGTCTTCCTTGGCGGTTTTGGTTCCTTTTGTCTTCGCCATTCCTGCGGAAGAGCAAGAAAAAGGGGGGAGAAAGGTGCTACACTTCAGTTTGAAATTCGAAATCCAAGATCTATTATGAAAAGAAAGATGAACAGTTTCTGGTATCAATTTCAGAAATTAAGGGTTGCATTCAAGATCTCACATCCGAAGCCCTTATGATTGAAGGATTAAAGCAAAAGTGGGTTCAAAGATCAAAGCTTCTTCGCAAGTTTCAACAGATTATATGTTATGGGCTTACAGATTCAACGCAGTTCAAGGCATACACTGGTATCTTAAATCAAAATCGAACAAGGCCAACCTTGTTTTCTTGAAGCCTGCTTGGATATGCACAACTGAAGAACACGATTTGCAGTTCTGAACTGATGATTGATTATTTGAATCTGCTCTCGAAGATCTCCGGGTACCATTCACTTTAAGAGAAAGAAGTGATGCTTTGCAACATTGGATACAAAGTATTTATCCAAAAAAAAATGAAGGGTTGCGTCCTTTCAGTAGTCGAATCGCAACCGTCACCGTCGAATCGCGCAATCACAGGACAAGCTGACGTCACGCCTAAAACCCTAGAAGCCAGACGGCACGACTCTAGGGGTTTTAGGTCATAATGGCACGCACGGGGGCTGAACTTACCCGTATTTGAATTGGTGCGTGGCGGCAACGCGTATGTTGGTTTCCGCGCATGGAAGTCTATACAGCTATGAGTCTTCACGCGCAGAAAGGGGGCTAATGTAGATAGTGCTTTCTGAGCTGACAGATCTTGGCCACGTGGCAACCATCCAGCACACCATATTGTGCTCCACACACACTGGATCACCAGCCGAGCTGATCCATGTGGGGGCTGCGAGACAGAGCCCTCGCATACCACTGCACGGGACTTGTAGGGACTTAGTGGTTTGGAGGCTAGAGTAAGCCCTGTCGCGTGCGAGCCAAGCCCGCGCGCGACCTTTAGTAACTGTTTTGAGATATTTATGGCACGAGCTCCATAAACCCGGTCAATCCGGTCAAACCCGGTCAACCTCGTAACGGTTCCGGTATTCGCGCACAACGTGCTGTAACGGTCCCTATATACTCGGACGAACGTGCCGTTATGGTTAAGCTAATTAAGCCGCCATCAATGGGCGCATTAACCACACTACAACGGTCATGTTCTCTGCTATATATAGGACGTTACCCTTTCCATACAAAGGAGAAGTCACTTGCCATACGCGGAAGCTCTGCCAAACCTCTGTCTCTCTCTCAGACATTGCTACTGACTTACTCTCTCCCTACACACAACCCCACTCTTCCTGTGCGATCCTCGATACACGGAGGTCTCCCCGCCGGAATCTCTTGTGCACAATAATGAACGGTGGATTTCTCCTCTAGCTTGCCCGGAGGTTGATCATTCGCCACCACGTTCTTGAGCTCAGGGTGGCGAGCCATTGTGTTCGTCTCCGTGGACAAGGAGCCTCTTTCCCTAGGAGTTTGTGCTTGCCTGTTCTACGCCGGAACAGGTGGTTCCTCAGGCACATCTCTTGGGGTGTTGATCAGACAGAGGCCTTGTCAGATCCTGGGATCTTGAACATAGTATCGCATAGGTCTTGTAGACATGGTGGGCTGTTCTTTTCATAGGAACACCCTACTTGCTACAGATCTTTGGTCGCAGATCGTTGTATCGCATAGCTTCTGCTAGGACCGTTAGGTCGATCCTTGTTCAGTCAGGATTTCCCCGATGTATAACTTCCGCTTGTAGGTTACTATTTAGATGCATTGTAAGCCATGTTGGCTGTGCAACTAGCTTGGTCTGAGCTTTTTGCTTGTAAGTTGCTATCTAGACAGATAAATTGTAAATCATTTTGACTCATAATGATAAATCGCTTTGTATGATTTGCTGTTTTCGTTACAACAAATTACAACTTCGCATGCGTATTGGCAAATTTCGCCCTCTGTAGTGCTGTATTCACACTTTGCATCGTTGCTATGATTTGCTATCTGTCGGATAGATTCCCAGATATGATTTTAGATCGTTCGAGATCGTATTTGCGTAGCTTTGCTATCTTGGCGGATAGGCTTGAGATTTACTTAAGGTTAGACTCAAGTACGAGCGCTATCTCGGCAGATAGGCTTCTGTAGATCACTTAAGATCATTTTGCGTAATGCTGCTATCATGGCAGATAGACTTAAGAATTATTTTGAGATCGCATTCGTGTAGTGCTACTATCGTGGAAGATAGGCTTGAAAGATCATTTAATATCATGTTCACATAGGCTGCTATTACGGCAGATAGGCTTAAAAGATCACTTAAGATCATACTCGCATAGGCTGCTATCGTGGCAGATAGGCTTTAAAAGATCACTTAAGATCATACTCGCATAGGCTGCTATCACGGCAGATAGGCTTATAGGATCGCTTAAGATCATATTCGCATAGGCTGCTATCGTGGCAGATAGGCTTTAAGAGATCACTTAAGATCATACTCGCATAGGCTGCTATCACGGCACATAGGCTTATAAGATCGCTTAAGATTATATTCGCATAGGCTGCTATCGTGGCAGATAGGCTTTAAAAGATCACTTAAGATCGTATTCGCATAAGCTGCTATCGTGGCAGATAGGCTTTAAAAGATCACTTAAGATCATATTCGCATACGCTGCTATCGTGGCAGATAGGCTTTAAAAGATCACTTAAGATCATTTTCGCATAGGCTGCTATCATGGCAGATAGGCTTAAAAGATCACTTAAGATCATATTTGCATAGGCTGCTATCGTGGCAGATAGGCTTTCGCTACTGAGAAATAATGAAACAAACAGAGCAACAACGACAGCTGACAGCATAAAGTTCTTCCCATTTGGGAGAAGTCTTTTTATTATAAAATACTCTCATATGGGAGAGATAAGATGCAATTCCCTCATATGGGAGAGAAGATGCAAGAGTTCTGGCAATACAGAGCATGAAGCAGACGTTGTAATCTAACGCATATAATGAAAGGAGTTAAGGATAATACTTCTTAATCCAGCGCATGTTGACTGAGCTTGGGGTTGAGGTCGTTCCATGTAACCTCCGTATGTTGCAGTAGCCACTATCAAAGACTTCTGTGACTTCAAAGGGTCCTTCCCAATTGGCTGCGAATTTTGGGTGAGCTGCCTCTCGCATGCAATGGTCAGACGCGCGCAAGACCAAATCTCCAACTGCGAAATCTCGACGTTGGACTGTTTTGTTGTACGCACGAGCGATCCTTTCTTGGTATCGTTTGTTAGTCCTTTTAGCTTGCTCCCGCTTCTCCTCTAACAGGACTAAATCATGATCACGTTGGCTGTCATATAATGCATGAAAAGCCGACCTTTCAGAGTTAATCTTCACTTCTGCAGGTACCACAGCTTCAGCTCCATAGCATAAAAGAAATGGCGAGGCCCCTGTGGGCGTCCTTGGAGAAGTCCGATAGGCCCACAAGGCTATGTTCAAAGAATCAGCCCATTTCTTGTGGTCATCTGCGACCATCTTGCTCAAGATTCTCAATAACGTCTTGTTGGTTGCTTCCGCTTGCCCATTCCCCTTCGGGTAGTATGGAGTGGAGCATATCTGCCTTATGTTGTACTCTTCTAGCTTTGCAGCCACCTGGCGATTGACAAAGGGGGTACCATTATCCGAAAGAATGGTGTTTGGAATTCCGAACCTACATATGATGCTTTCTTGGATGAAATGGACTACGGCTAGAGCATTTGCTGTCTTCAGTGGTATTGCTTCTACCCACTTGGTGAACAACTCGGTCGCGGTGAGAATGAAATGATTCCCGTGCGATGTTGGTCGAATGGGACCAACAAAATCCAGAGCCCACGTATGGAACGGCCATGGTGTTCCCAACGCATGTAGATCTACGGCAGGGGCGCGCACTAGATTACCTTTGAATTGGCAGCGTCTTACTTTAGCGTGGCAATCTGCCTCCATGGTGGGCCAAAAATAACCGACCGAGAGGAGCTGTCTGCATAACTTCGCACCTCCCTGATGTTCCACTTGATGAGAAAGGTCCATCACCTCTTGTGCTTCCATGCTATCTAGACATCGTAGCAAGTTACCTTCATGGCCCCTTCGCCAAAGCAGATTCTCTTGCACCACATATCGTGCTGCTTTTCGCTTTAGTTTCTCGGCTTCTTTTCTCCACTCAGGTACAATACCCTGGGTGAGAAAGTCAAAGAGTGGTTTCCTCCAGTCCACATCATCGTCGGTCAGAGCAATGAATAAAGAGTCTTTGATCAGTGCGCAATTCTCGCAATTTCCTTGAATCAATGCTGCGGCCGTTGACATGTCCGGCCAATGAATGCCATACCTCTGGGCTTTCCGATAGATTGACACCTCACTTTCCCCGCAAGCATGTTGGTGAATCTTTTCTAACAGCGCTTGTCCCTCTTGCTCGGAGACGCATCGCATGAGTATTCCGCCAGGGCCCTTGTAGTAGAGGGTATTGTCATGTATGCAATACCCCTTTGTGGATGCCCAGTTCTCGCTGCTCGTGCCTTTTGCGATGGCCCGTAAGATTGATTTTCTCCAGTCCGCATCATTCATTCATTCATCGTCGCACGCGTCCTCTGTCAACGCCGAGGATGTTCGCACTTCAATCGATATTCTCGCGGGACATTTATCCGCACTGACCTTGGAACCCAAGGAAGCTAAGGCGTCAGCATGCCGATTGTCCGCTCTAGGTTTGTGCTCGTACCTAACGTCGCAGAATTGTTGCACCAATTTCTGTACCAAGGTCCGGTAGGGCAATAAGTTTATCTCCTTCAAACCATACTCGCCCGAGGCTTGTTTGACGATTAGCTTGGAGTCCCCCATAACCGTCAGATTGCTTACTTCTAATGCCTTTGCTACGCGAAGACCTGCGATGAGAGCCTCATACTCTGCTTCATTGTTGGTGACTGCGAAGTCAAGCTTTGCGGACATCTGTATGACCTCTCCATCTGGTTTGGTTAAGACTATTCCGATGCCTCCACCTTTCCTTGTTGACGAGCCATCGAAATGGAGCATCCAATAGGGCAGCTCAACTGCGTAGATTTCAGGTACCTCCAATTATTCTTCAATCACAGGCTCATGACTGTTATCAGGGAATTGCGCCAGCAAATCCGCTACCGCCTGCGATTTGATCGCCCGCGGCCGAACGCATGTGATGTCATATTGGGAAATGGTCATATACCACTTTGCCAATCTTCCCCCAGGAGTGGTGTGAGTCAGAAGATACCGTATAGGATCGCTCTTTGTGACCACCACTACTTTGTGCGAAGCAAAATAGTGTCTCAACTTCTCTATTACAAAGAATAAAGCAAGGCAATGACGTTCGATGTCCGTGTACCTTGATTCTGCGGGCTGCACGATGCGAGAGATGTAGTAGATGGGCCTTTCTTGACCCTCGTATTCCTTAGCTAGGAGTGCTCCTATAGACCTCCTTGTTGACGTCAGATACAACAAGAGCGGTGATCCGAGATGAGGTGCGATCATTACTTTTGACGATGTCAGCAGCTCCTTTAGTTTCCCGAACGCAGCCTCGTGCTCTGCAGTCCAGTTGTATACAGCATATTTCTTGAGAAGATCACTGAAACAGTAGGTGACTTCGGCGATTGTCGGGATGAATCTTCGCAGGTAGGATAGCTTTCCCTGGAAGGTTTTCAAGGCACTCTAGCTATGCGGCGGAGTCATGCTAGTGATGGACGATACTTTCGCAGGATCAGGCTCGATTCCTTGACGATGTACCACACATCCCAAGAACTTCCCTGATGTTTATCCGAATGCGCACTTCATGGGGTTCATCTTTAATTGAAAGCTTCTGCATCTGTTGAACACTTTTCGCAAATCCCCCAGATGGTCTGCCTCCTCCTTGGATTTGACAACTAGGTCATCAATGTAGAATTCTACTTCCTTGTGCATCATGTCGTGGAAAAGGGCCATCATGGCCCGCTCGTAGGTCGCACCTGCGTTTTTGAGGCCAAAAGGAATCACCGTATAGTTGAATACTCCCACCAGGGTGATGAATGCGTTTTTCCGTGCGTCTTCGGGGTCCATCTTGATCTGATTGTACCCACTGAAGCCGTCCATGAAGCTAGACATGCGATGACCCGCAGTTGAATCGGTAAGTAAGTCGATGTTGGGGAGTGTAAAATCATCCTTGGGGCAGAAGCGATTAAGATCCCGGAAGTCTACACAGATGCGAAGTTGCCCAGTCTTCTTTACTACTGGCACAATGTTGGCCTACCATGTGGGATGGTGATTTGGCTCTATGAATTTGGCATCCAGGAGTTTGACAATTTTCTGCTTAATCTTCACATTGAGTTCCGGCCTAAAGCTTCTTGTGCTCTGTTTTACCGGCTTGGATCCTGGAATCACATCCAACCGGTGCATGGTGATGCTCGTGTCCAGGCCGGGAATTTCATCGTATTCCCATGCGAATACGTCCTTGTACTCAGTCAAGAGCTGTAGCAATCTTTCCTCCTCTTCGCCTGTGAGGTTCGCACTTAGAAAGACTGGCCTCTTCTTTTCTTCGCCCGGGCTTAGGAATACCTCCTTCAGTTCCTGCTTTTGTGGTCTGGGTTTGTCTTCCATGCATTTGGGTGCTTCTTTGAGTTTCTCTTCTAGAGTGCTTGGCATTGGTTTGTCTGTCTCCGAAACCTTCTCAATTTGATTGATTTGCTCAGGGATATCCCCATGCTCGCGTGAGGACAACCCCGCGCACCTTCATATGCGATAGCATTTCTTCCCGTTGGCGTAGAAACTCTCGATCTCCTTGCCTGCAGGATCATGTTTTGCTATCCTATTCAGAGTGTACACGTTCTTTCGCTGGTAGGCAATCTGCGGCGCCTCTTATCGCGTAGGCGGCTTTTCCTTGGCTTCCTCTCTTGTCACCATCACTCCTGCGGGTGACTGATCTTTGATGTCCTCCCAACGGGGCAAAGGAGTGGGGTTGAATGGTCCCGGCGTTTGCTCATCCGCCATCTCAGTGAACCACACCGCCTCACTGAGATGCGCTTCATCCATGTTGAAAGGATTTGTCGAAGAAGGTATCTCAACTATTCTGTCATTCCAAATGGCTTTCATCACTTGGTGAGCTGTTGAAGGGACAACATCAAAGCGATGAATCCAGGCCCGGCCTATGATCATGTGATACGTAGTGTTCGCATCTATAACATAGAATTTCGCTGAGCACTTGATTTTGCCGATCTGGACACCCAGGCGGATCCATCCTATCGTCATTCTGGAGTCGCTTCCGAATCCCATCAGCGGAGATGGACGCTTGACAATCTTGGCTCTGGAATTCCCGCTAGCTTCAGAGTATGGAGCGAAACAACGTTAACTGCTGCTCCTCCGTCAACGAACGCTCTTTTGAACTCCACACCATTGATGATGGCTGTCACATACAGAGGCTTCTGATGGCTCGAATCTGTCTTTTTGTCGCTTGCGGAGAAGGTTATGACCTTTTCTGTAGAGCGAGACGACCTGAAAACATTTCCATTGGAGACTACGATATCCTCCTCGTAATCTTCTGCTATCCTCAGGATCGCCTTTGTCATCTCCTTGCGGCATTTCTCTGATAATTTCATCTCATCGAAGAACCTGTTGAACCCATGCGATCCCTTCATTCGATCGGCACGTTCGTCCTCCGTGTCTATGCTGTAGTCCTCGTCATCATGGATCTCGGCAATGATGGGTAGACCATCCTCCGCAACCTCTTCAAGGTCCACAATCGAGATCATAGCGACCTCTTTGCCTTTCGATTCCTGCTTCGCATGGGCAGGGAGCGGATTGTTGCGCACATCCTGCCTTTGATCACTGACGATCAGTTCGCCATTTTTCATCTTTTGGCTCACCATGATTCTGAGCTTCTTGCAGTCAGCCGTGGGATGCATGACCTTTCCGTGACATTCTCACCACTTCGGGTCCCTCACCATCTCCCTGGAGGGTGCCTTTTCGAGCGGCGGCAGGACACCGTCCTTACGCCATTGTCTGCAAAGGTCGCTTGCTTCTTCCACCGAATATGGCAGAGGCGGTGCATCAAAGTTCTCTACCTTGGGCTGCTTTTGGGGCGAGACCGTATTCACTTCAGCTTCACGTCCCCTCTTATAGCTGAATCTCCCGATTTTGAAAGTAGTACCGCCCGAGGATCGCTCAGGGGCGTTCCTCTTTTTCTGCCTCTCTACTATAGGCTCGATGTTCTTCGTGCATTCGATTAGCTTCGAAAACGTAGGTGTCTGCAGGTTGATAAGCATACCTTTGTACTCGTCTCGCATGCATTGCAGGCATATCTCCACGAGTCTGCTTTCGAGTATCACATCTTTGCATTCCAAGGACTTGGCCCTGAACTTCTTGATGAATGTTATCCCATCCTCCTCGCGCTTCTGATACATCCGCGAGAGATGAATCATCGTCACCTTTTCCTCCATCTGGAAGAACTTGGTGTAAAACTTCTGGACCATGTCGTCCCAAGTCTTCACGGATCCGGCTTCCAACGTCCTGTACCACTTGTAAGCCACGTTCCCCAAGTATTTCGGGAACTCGCGCATCAGCAGTTTAGGATCAGCCCCATACGGCCCCATCACATCAATGAAGCGCATGACATGCTCATGGGCGTTCCCATTGACATCTTCGAACTTGTCCCATTTAGGAGCCTCGTACTCAGCATGGTTAGGCATGAGATAGATATCTCGCGGAATAGGCGGATCGTTGTCAAGCTTCGGGATGATGGTATCCGCGAACGATTGGTGAGCCAGAATAGTGTCTATGCGCCGCTGCAGCGACGTCATACACTCCGGAGCACTTCCCTCGGCAGCGGGAGGAGGGGTTGCCGCAGGCGGAGGCGACACATACGTCGCAGGAGGGCAAGGGACATATTGTGAATTCACGTTACCCCAGATTGCCTTTGGAGGAGGCAAGGGATACCGTGAGGCCGGATTAGGTACCAAAGTTGGAGGTTGAGGAGTGTGAGCAGCGAGGGGCAACATTTGAGCTGTTGACCCCTGAATTGAGGGTAGCTGCGTAGCCGCTGGTGGAGTTTGTAGGTTAGGGTTGGGTGGTGTGGTTGACACTCCCAATCCTTGAGTGGTGGAGGCTCCTCCTCCCTGAGAGACGGCGGTGGCTGGTGCGGGGTTTGGAGCGAGATTCCCCAAGACAGCCATGATCCGTTCTAGCTGTGCAGATTGAGCTTTGAGAACCTTCGCCTGATTCTGGATGGTGGCGTCCAAGTCTTCTAGCGTCGGAGCTTCACCGGTAGCTGTAGGAGTACGGCGGGCCTCCTCCCCCGAGGTGGTCTCCGTGGAAGGCGATCTGTTACTGACATCATCCTCATGAGACATGGTTGCTTGCAATGGTAAGTTCACGTCGGGTTCACCAAAATGTGTACAAGAGAATCCTGCAGAGAGAACTTCGTGTACACCAAAGGCAGAGAATAGGAAATGGCACAGGAAGTGTTGGGTTGTGTGTAGGGAGAGAGTAAGGAAATAGCACTGTCTGAGAGAGAGACAGGGGTTTGGCAGAGCTTCCGCGTATATCTGGTGTGTTCTTTTTTGTTTGGAAGGGTTAACGATCTATATATAACAGAGAATGTGACCGTTGTAGTGTGGTTAATGCGCCCATCAATGGCGGCTTAATTAGCTTAACCACAACGGCACGTTCGTCCGTGTATATAGGTACCGTTACAGCACGTTATCCGCGTATACCGGAACCGTTATGGGGTTGACCGGGTTTGACCGGGTTAACCGGGTTGACCGGGTTTATGGAGCTCGTGCCATAAATATCTCAAAAGCAGTTACTAAAGGTCGCGTGCGGGATTGGCTCGCACGCGACAGGACTTACTCTAGCCTCCAGACCACTAAGTCCCTACAAGTCCCGTGCAGTGGTATGCGAGGGCCCTGTCTCGCAGCCCCCACGTGGATCAGCGAGGCTGGTGATCCGGTGTGTGTGGAGCACAATATGGTGTGCTAGATGATTGCCACGTGGCCAAGATCTGTCTGCTCAGAAAGCACTATCTACACTGAGCCAACCCCAATGATTTAAAAAATCACAATTCTTATTATTTATGCAAATTAGACAAGTCCATATATGGCCTCAAACAAGCTCCTCGAGCATTGATTGAACGCTTTACTTCATACTTATTTACACTTGGTTTTAAATCCTCTTATGCAGACTACTCTCTATTTATCAGACACTCACACGAAAATGTCACAATTCTTCTTCTTTATGCACGCACCCAATGAAAATCACTTAGTTGGTGCCAAGCGTATTTTACGTTACTTGCAAGGTTCAAAAAATCATAGTCTTTTTTATCAAAAAGGTTTCATGCCTATCACTGCCTTTAGAGACGCCGATTGGGCCGGTAACCCCACTGATCGCCGCAGTACATCTGGCTTTGTTACCTTTCTTGGTCCCAACCCTATCTATTGGGGTGCCAAAAAACAACCCACTTTGGCTTGATCATCCAAGGAAGCCAAATATCGAGCTTTAGCTTCAACTGCACCTGAACTTGCTTATAAGACCCCAAAACGACCAAGCCGGAAGCCCAGGGGTGTCACTCCGTACCCGAGGTTAAACCCGGTTACAAGGAGGTTTTAAAACAGAGAATCCTAACAAAATCCATAAAATATTAATGTAATACTTCAAACCGTTTCGACACAAATATGGGCATTATCCAACACTATAAAAAAGAAAACTATTTAAAAGACGTTTCATAACTGAACGTGAATCTCCTAACTATTGTGAAGTGTCTTGATTTCCCCCGAAATTCATGCTTCCACCTAAACCTGCGGTGCAGAAAAAAAGAAACACCACAGTTTCCAAAGTCAGCGGAAAATACTGAGTAAGCAACACCCAGACATGTAAACAGATTATGAACCAGTTTATAAAAACGACACATAAGTTTGAAGAGTAAAGAATTCGAGTAAGAGTATAAGTATGAAATAAGAATTCACCAATCTTTTCCTTTAATCCACTCACTTGTGAGGAAACATCCCCAAATCATTTCCAATGTCCAAACGGGACTTTCAGATTTAAACATTAAAGGTCCAATCTTGAAAATCCATATTTTATCTTGTTAACACGGGAAAGATCTACCATCACACACTACGAAGACCATAAGTGGACACCCCCCTAAGACTTCTCGCGGCCAGAGAGGTAAGTACATGGAGCAAAGCTCGGGGACTTGTAACCGAGTAAACCAAATAAACGGGTAGAGAGACCGTATTCAACAACGACCAAACCATAATAACGATCCCCGGTACAACTATTTCACTTTACGTCATTACGCCTTATTAATTCTTCATGTGATACTTGTGACATCGTCACTTTTGTGAAACCAACAAGATGCTCAAATAAACATTTAAAGTAGATATTTCATTTTGAGACAATAAATCACAAAACACAGTTTAGACACGAAAGAAGGTATGGGCACTAGGCTTGGCATGTTTACTTACCTCAACAAATCGCAATCACAACAAATCAGTCATAGTACTCGACGTATCCTTCGTCAGAGAACTCGTTGCCTACAAATTTAATAATATTCTAATCAACACATTGCACACGAAGTCCTATAGGTAAATGAAATAAATCCCTTACTAACTCTCCTCAACCTTTGCCAAGGTGAACAACCCTTTTATAATAAAATATGCTTTATAAACCTAACGTTTATTATTTGTAAAAACATATCGAACTATAATTATATAACTTATAGAGAGATTAATAAATATCTGAATAGCCAAGAGTGCTATTTTCCCAAACTTGATAACGTGACATACTACTACTATTTAAGACGTGATTTATATGAGCTTTTGTTTATAAAAACGTTATATAATTATATAACTCAAGGTAGTAAAGTTTAATTATTCTTTTGAAAGAATTTAATAAACATAACCAATAAACATCATTTTTCAATAAATTAGCTTTATACAAGAAAAATAAACTCCCAAATAAAATAACCCTCAAAAGTATTTAATAAGACTTGCATCCCCCTAATTCTACTCTTTTAAAATTTGAGTATTGATGAGTAAAAAAAAATAGTTGCCTCTTGTGAGATTCAAACCCATGGTTTAACTCCAATACAAGCATGCTCTTTAACCACTAGGCCAACTGCACCTTTGTTTTCTCTTACTTCACAACTAATAACATTAACTAACAGTAAAGAGAGAACAAAAAAAAAAAAAAAAAAAAAGTCAAAGAACCCAAATCGGGTTGTGTACCTGAGAGAGAGAAGACGGGCAGAGATGTCGAACACTGGTGAGGACGACGGTGGCCCGGTCGACGGCGATGGACGGAGGGACGACGGCGTCGGGCTCGACTGGGCTCTGCTCGGTCGGGTTCCGGCGAGCGGGACGGAAAAAAGAGAGAGAGAGAGAGAGAGAGAGAGAGAGAGAGAGAGAGAGAGATAGAGAGAGAGAGAGAGAGATTGAAGGAGAGATTGAGCTCGAGGGTGAGGGGGAGAGAGAGCTGATTTGGTGTGAGAAATCTCTGAGATTGAAGGGGTTTATATAGGCTTTGGGTGTAGAATTTTCCGCCAAGGAGGAGACCCACGATTTGTTCTTCGATTCCGAATTGGGTTGTGTTTTTCGACGAAATTGGTTTACTTTTTTCTGAATCTTCGATCTATGTCGTAGTAGGAGAGGATTGGGACTCTAATCGCTGAGTTTGGTGGTGTTTTGGGGCGGCAAGGAGGCTTGCGGCGTTTGGGTCGTGACATAGACGGAAAAAGTCTTCTGCTTCTTGCAGGAGATGAGGAGGAAGGTGATTACTTCCTTAAAAGACACTTTCACCCCCCTTAGTTTAGGCATAAAACAACTACCACCCCCCGTGTTTAAATAGAAGACACACTATAAGTTATAAGAAAATACATAAAAGCACATAAGTAGTTTATAACATTAAAATTAACATTTTAAATAATAACAACTAATACCCAAACTTATACTAATGTCATATTAACACCTAATATTATTTAAAAATACCCGTTTCTAAATAACGGGGTATTTCATTGCTTGTCTCAAAATTTTATTTCGCGAATTAAATCTTTAAATTTCACAAAAACCTACACTTTATGAGATAATTTATCCGCTATATATAGCCACCACCGCCATCCCAATTTTACACGCACACACCAAACACATTGAAATAGACTATCATTACATTAGAGATAAAGTACTAACTCATGACTTGTGTATTTCTTTTGTGCTGAGCTCTGACCAACTCGCTGATATCTTCACAAAAGGGACTACCACCTCTCATTTTCAGGAGCTCAAACACAAAGTAATGGTCCGTCCCGGATTATAGTTTGAGGGGGAATATTAGACCGTGCTATATGAAGCCCAAAACCACAATAAGAATTGGGCCTCTTCTACACAGTCAGGCCCAAAGGTCCGAGCCTCATCAATTCAAAGCCCAGCACTAAAGAGCAACCCAATTAACACTTAAGGAACCAAATCAATGGTTTCAAGGTTTATGGAGAAGTGAACGCATAACTTCAGGGGTTTCCATATAAAAGAATTTAGTGGATCAAATTTGTGACCGTTGGATACAATCCAACTATGATATCCTTTTGTATAATATTTTATTAATAGACCATTCGGTCTTCTGTAATGATTCACTGGAGAATACACGAAACTCGTTCGTCTCTCTCTTGTTCCTCTCTGCCATGGATGGCTATGTCCGATAAATTAAGTTACCTTCTTTTATCTCTTCTCATACGAAGTAGCAAAACTCTATGATGACGATGACCTCCATATATATTCGATTGAGTAGTAGTGGTCATTGGGGGATGGGTTACGACGTTAATCACACCCCCATTAAGTGGTCAACGCAAAGATATCAGGAGATCATCACCATTAATACCGGAATTTCATATACAGGGGTTGAACATGTCTTCTCAATGACATACAAATATCACAGGTGGGACAACAACCACCTACGACAAGCCTTATTCCAGCCTCCAAAACACTTGATCCCCCTAGTTCCCGTGTGAGTTGAAATCTGCGAAGGGATCCTATACCGTGGCCCTTTTATGCTGGCATGTCATGATACGGTGCGCATGGAGAACAATAGCGTAGCCAATTGCGTTCTACTAATTGGTCCACGTGATTGTGGTCTTGGAATATCTACATTGTCCCCTTGTGCATTAGCTGCGTTTACGAAGCCTTATCCGCACATGAAGCCCCCTAGTTATGATGTGTGATGACTCACTTTAGTACCTCATGATTTTCTAACATTTATGGCAGAGTATTGGGAAGATCCATAAGGGACACACATTCTTAGCAATAGAACAACATATCGAGAACCCAAGGCTTCCAAACCGAGATGGTGTATTTTGGTATGTCACCAGGATCCATGGCGGCTTGACTCTGGGTAAGTGTAGAGACGGCATGCAGAGGAAGGAACAGTTCATCTTTTCCCCACCTTATCTCTTTGTTTATTTTTTTTTTCCATTTTACTTTTACATTTTTTTATGTTAGTTTATTGTTTATGAATTGACAAATTTACCCTTTTTGAGAGGATAGTGTTTGGATTGATTTTTTTACCCATTGGACATTGAATGTTTTTTGTGCAAACGGAGGGTTCAATCAGCTAGTTCTAGAAGATGAGTTGTAATGTGCTTGTTTCGACATACTAGGGGTATGTATTAAATAATTAAGCCAAAAATATGGGAACCAAAACACAAATTTTCACTAGTAATTGTGAAATTGTGTTTTTAAAGATCACATGTAGAATGCTAAAAAAAAAAAATCTTCACCAAATATAAGAATTGGTTCACAATGTCGTAGATAGAGTACCTAAATGCCCTTGCACGGAACATGGTATCATAGAATAAGTAATCCCCTTTTGCTAAAAAAAGTTCAGTAGCGCCCTTAGAATCTAAGCCTTTTGAAGGGCGAGCAGTTGCAGTTGTGGGTAGGCTTTTTGTTCTTTCCGCTATGGATTTTGATCTATACAACCTCCGGGTGGTACAAAGTAAACATCGGATCAATTATTGGTGTAACTCAATCGTTATGTTGATTTTCGTCCAACTTTTTGTTGTATTTTATCGCTGAATCGCTCCAACGATCCTAACTCAAGGCATCAACTCTAACATTTCATTGATATATAGATGTTTTATTTCATGAAATTGAAAATGAAAACGCAGGGATCGGGGTTCCATCCTCAAGTTGTTTCATTTAGCATCATAGCTTATACCGTTGAGGTATATTTCAATGGGTCCACTTCAACATTCCACTGATCCAATTCTCTTTGTATTTGTCAAGAACTCCGGCTTTGCATGACGTGCAGTTGAAGCCTAGAATATTCGGGTTGTTATTCCATGCATCGCAGTCCGAGTTTGTTTGCTCCAATGGATTTGTTGTGATCTTGGTCCAATTGGTTGGACTAACATAGGTGAAGTTACAATCATTTGACGGCTTGCAACAACCAGACTAATTAAGAAGAAGAAAAAAAAGAAAATCATAGGAGCCGGTTAGTATGTACTATTAGGCTTTAATTGGTAATGCAATAACATACTGTATGCTTTTTGTGTCTTAATATCTGTGTCACAAATTGGTTTTTGGCAAGCAATTCGACTTCTAAAAGGAGATAAGAAGCTGTTACCTCGATGGATGATAACGGCTTAGACTGGAATTGTTTGAAATTCAGTTCAGACCTATGCTTCCTCATCTTCTCACAAACTTCATGCTGATGCAAGCATTCATCGATCCTTCCCCATGTCTTGGGGTCATTGATCCTGTCTTGCAGCTTATGATGATAAGAGGTTAAGCGATACTCCTTATAGGCTATTCCAGGCAACACCTCGCCACCACCTTTTTGGATTAGGCCAGAATTTACATAAGCATACCACCAGAACACAAAAATAGTAACTACAGTGAAAATCCACTGACATCGTTTCCAGGATTCTGGGAGAAGACATTTGTAAACAAGAGCGTTGGTGAAGACGTAAAGCACAATCACAAGCCGTCTAAACTTGTATTGGAGGAGTAGTTCACAATCATCTTGGGCAGACAGATAGATAGCTATAATCGCAAGTATAATAATTACGACAGTCAGGTACATACATAATAAGATACATAATAACTGAAAAAATAATCTCCGCGCTTCTCTTCGCTCTTCTCTTCGCACTTCTCCTTGCCTCATGGCAGGTATCCTTTGAAACTTTTGTGATCTTGAAAATTTATTGAAGTGTATCGACTATTAGGGCATGAGGTTGTTTATATAGTGTTGTGAGGATGGGATTGGGTTGGTTTGGTGGGGGGTGTTCAGAATAGAAAAAGGCGGTATATTTTTTGAATATAACATTTATAACCACATACTGGTAATTGTTATTACTGTAAATGCCGATAGTAGAGAGCAATATTCCAAGTTGAGTGTTTTTATAATAAAAACTTGAAGACTTTGAGTACTCGACTTGGGGCTATTGGACTGTTTAGTTGACAAGGAAACACAACCGGCTCTTCCTTAAAGGCGACATTTCTTTTTTAATTAACATTGTCATAACAAATCAGTAATTGTTGTTATCGTGAATGCCAATTAAGATGAAGTAAAATTCCAACAGTCTTTTGTTAATCAAAACATTCAGACTTTTAGTACATGACTTGTGCTATTGGGTTGTTGAGAAACGAAGACATTATAGTAATGAGGTTGAAGATCTAAGGGCCGGATAATAAATATAGACTTCGTTGACTGTTTCTAACGGTGTAGCACCGTTGGTATTGAGTGGAAAAATTTGTTGTCATGACAGCCGTATTGTGGAAACTTCACCCTTAACATGTGGACCCTTCATGGGAACTGTTATGACAAACCATCTCACGAACGATATACAAATAGAAGAAGAACACGAGGATCTTACATGGTTCGCTAATGAAAATTTGCTAACTACATCCACGGCGGAAAAGCACCCTTTATTTCACAAGAGGAACAATTACAATGATTTGCACACCTAATAATGTGATTACTAGGTTCTTTATATAGTGCTAGGAAAATCTCTAAAGTTTCCAAATCCGATTTGAAAACAAACTTATTTCCTAACTAATATTCCACCGCCTTTACCTTCCAATGTTTTTCTAATCAAAGTTGGATTTTCCTAATCAAACTTGGAAACAAAGAGTTAGGCCGCCTTTGACCAATTCAAGGCACCAACTCAACAAATCTCCACTTTGACTTGAATTGTCTCGTCAACAGCAGCTGCTCCTCTTCTCGTAAATAAAATCGTGTGTTCTGCGCACCCAATGTCTCTCGTCACAAAGACTCACTGGAGCCCACAGGGTCCGACATGCCCCTCAGGGCCTCACTGGCTCAAGATGTTGAGAAATTCCAGACAATGCTGGAACTTGCTCTCTGGAACCGACGGTGAATATATCTGCGGGGTTGTCAGCAGTCCCCACCTTCAGCACCTTGAACATGCTCTCACTTCTCAGAAAGTGATACATGACGTCAATATGCTTGGTCCTCTCATGATGAACCTGGTCCTTAGTCAAGCAAATTGCACTCAAGCTGTCACAGTAGACTATCGTCTGATCTTGAAGTAGCCCTAGATCATTGACCATTCCCTTAAGCCAAATTGACTCCTTTGTTGCTTCCGTTAGAGCCATATACTCGGCCTCCATGGTGGACAAGGTCACCGTTGTAGCTTAGCCTTCCAACTCACAACAGATGCTCCCAGAGAAAATACATAGCCTGTCATTGATCTTCTACTATTAATATCCCCTGCATAGTCCGCATCCGAGAAATCAGCTACCAAGATATCTTCACTAGCCCCATAGCATACGCCAATGTCTGACGTACCCTTAAGGTACCTGAATATCCGCTTCACTGCATCCTAATGGTCCCTACCTGGATGAGCATTAAAACGACTAACCACACAAACAGCGAATGTTATGTTCGGCCAAGTACAGATCAACGTATACCTGAGGCTTCCAACTGCACTAGAATATGAAACCTTGGACATGTACTCCTTCTCCTCCTCAGTCTGAACAGTGTACATTCATATCTTGTTGTTAGTTTCCATAGGAGTATCTTTAGCATTAGCTGATAACATCTCGAATCTTCCCAAGACCTTCTTGATGTATCCCCGCTGTGATAAGAAAAGCTTATTCTTCTTCCTATCTCTATAGATCTCAACTCCCAATATCTTCTGAGCAGCCTCTGGATCATTTAACTCAAATTCTGCACTGAGAGACCTCTTGAGTTCTCTAATGTACTTGATATTCTGAGTTGGGATCAAAATACCGTCCACATATAGAACTAGGTAGATACGTGACCCACTTCGAAACAACTTGTGATACACAAAAAATCATACGCGCACTTGTGGTAACCAATCTTCATCATGAAGCTATAAAACCTCTTGTACCATTGCCTCGAAGACTGCTTAAGTCCGTAGAGAGATCTTTTCAGCTTGCACACATGTTCTTCTTTTCCAGGAACTTGGAACCCTTCTGGTTCGCTCATGTATATCTCCTCATCAAACTCTCCATGAAGGAAAGTTGTCTTCACATCCAATTGCCCAAGCTCTAGGTCGTGGTGTGCCACTAAGGCTAGTAAGAGCATCTCTAGTACTAGGAGGGAAAAATTAGGTAAATTATTGAGAAAACTATCCTTTTACATAACAAAGAATCAAGATTTCAAGAGCCTTATCAAATAGTGATTAGGTAAAAAATATGTATTAGCATTTTTAATTTATTTTATTCTACAAATGTGGACACATGGAGAAAAAATAGTTGAAGTTGGAGAGAAATTTAGGAAACATGTTATTACCCACATAAATAGGGGAGGAAGATGATTTTACATAACAAAAAAAATCATTGCCAAGTTAGGCGAAGTGGATACATAACTTGTGTTTTACCTATCAAGATACATTTGCTATTGGAGCCCAATTTTTACCAAATTATTTATAATATACCTAAAAAAACTGATTTACAATCTATTGGAGATGCTCTAACACCAAGATAGAAGAATTTCTGACCACATGTGAGAAAATTTCGTTGTAGTCCACCCCTTCTTTCAGATTGAACCCTCTTGCAACTAGCATTGCTTTATACTTGACACCCTCTCCAGATGTAGTTCCTTCCTTTCTTCTGAAAACTCACTTGCAACTTACTATATTCCTTCCCACAGGAAATTTAACAAGCTCTCAAGTCGAGTTCTTGCTAAGAGACTCCATATCCTCTCCCGTCGCGGCAATCCACTGTACTGACTCAGAACTAGATATAGCGGTCTTGTAGGTGGACCGCTCATCCTCCACCTCCTCTTCTACTTGCAATGCATATCCCACCATACCATCATCTCTGTATCTCGCCGGAGGTTTTATGACTCTCTTCGGTCTTCTTTCAGCAATACTTTGATGAACCGGTTCCTCTAGTAGAGAGGCATCCTTACTATCAGAATATTCAACTTCTTTCTCTTCGGATTCGGGCGGTGGTGTAAGGATTTCGAAATCCTTAGGATCAATAGGATCCAACTCTCCCTCCACTTTTTTCTCTGCATCTCCAAGCTCCACCTCCACAGAGTTCTTCAACATAGGACTCTCATCAAAGACTACACTTCTGCTAAGTATAATCTTGTTGTCTGCTTATATCTTGTATCCCTTCACACATGTTCTGAAACTCATGAATACTCCATTCTTAGCTCTTGGTTCTAGTTTGCCATCATCAACGTGATAATAGGCAACACAACCAAAAACTCTCAAATTTATGTAATCCACTGCTCTACCGAACTAGACTTCCATAGGAATCATGCATCCTATACATGTGTGAGGGCTCTGATTTATGAAATAACATGCCATGGAAACTACTTCTCCCCATAAACCTATAGAAAAACCTGCATTCACAAGCATCCATCTTGCTCTCGCTAAAAGTGATTGATTCATTATCTCGGCTACACCATTCTGATGTGGTGTGTGCCGAATGGTGTGATGGCGTGCAATTCCCCGATCCTTACAGAATCCATCAAAATCTAATGAACAAAACTCCAAGCCGTTGTCTGTGCGCAGCCTCTTCACCTTCATTCCTACCCGATTCTCTAGTACCATCTTCCACTCCTTGAATCTTGTGAATGCTTCACTCTTGTGCTTCATCACGAATATCCAAGTCATCCTTGAGTAGTCGTCTATGATGCTCGGAAAATACATGTACCCGCCAATCGCCTCAACTTGATATGGACCCCATCAATCGTAATGGATATAATCAAGAGTACCTTTCGTTCTATGAACCGCCTTAGGGAACTTGCTACGTTGTAGCTTCCCATACACACAGTGCTCACAAAACCTAGGATCTTGGGTGCACGCCTAGTGAGATAGCATTTCTTGTGTACTTCCTACATTCCACGTTCACTCATATGACTGAGCCTCATATGCCACAACTTGGTTAGATCAGCTTCCTTAATCTCGACTTAGACAACTCCGACAGAACATGTGCTCTTCGAACCTTGTAACATGTACAAATCATGCTCTTGACTCCCTTGAGAATCACTTTAGAACCCTTGCAAACTTGTAGATCTCCACCTTCACCTTTGAAATTGTATCCCTTGCTGTCGAGTAGACTCAAGGAGATCAGATTTTTCTTAATAAGTGGTACATGCCTGATTTGCTCCAATTTACATAACTTCCCTTCATTAATCTTCAATCTAACTGAGTCGCTCCCATTCACCTTACAGAAGGCTTCATTTTCCATGCAGATAGACCCTCCATCCGTTTGGTTGTACGTCGAGAATAGCTCCCTGTTATAGAAAATATGATAGGAGCCCCGGAATCAAGGACCCATGCATCATGAGAGTGTGTGAAAACATCCACCATTATAAAATAATCGTCCTTAGACGAGTTACCATGTTCGGCTACTGCAGCGGATCCATTCTGCCCCTGTTAACCTCTTTTCGGGCAACCTATCTTCCAGCGTCACTCTTCCTTGCACCAAGCGCAGACATCCTTGGGTAACATAGAACCCGAGAGCTTATTCTTCTTGTTCTTCTTACCCTTCTTGCTTCCACCGATTGCCATCAAACCGGAAGCATGGTCCTCTGTACCTGTTCCCGCACCCTTATGGCACAGTTCCCTAGCATGGAGCGCCAATCTGACCTCCTCTATGGATAAGTCGTCCTTGTTCACAATGAACGACTGGACGAATTTCTCATATGATGGAGTTAATGAGATTAATAACAAAAGTGCAGCATCCTCATCGCCCACCTTCTCGCCAATATTACGCAAATCTAAAAGAATTTTATTCAATTGATCAAGATGGTCCTTGAGAGTCGTACCCTCGAGCATCCGCACTGTGAAGAGCCTTTGCTTTAGCATAAACTTGCTAGTGAGACTCTTCGTCATGTAGAGACTCTCCAACTTGAGCCAAAGCTTTGCTGCTTCCTTCTGATATGCGACCTCGATGATCACGCCAAGCACAACATAATGTTTGAATGTGCCTTATCCTCCATCGCATTGAACTCCGATGATGAAATATGCATGCCTCCTTTTTCTAGAGTCAAATGTGCCCATATGCACTGCGATTGGGCAAAGCCTCCATCTTTATCTTCCACAGACTGAAGTTGTTCCCTCATGTGATCCAGTCGATCTTCAACATCTATCTGGACATCATTCTTGGTGGATCTTGAACCCTAGTCGCGTGCTCCACCTAAATCGCGAAATCCTAGCTTTAATTTCACCAAGTTGTGAAACCCTAGCTTTGCTCCGCCTTGATCTTGATCTTGAAACACCCCCAACCTTAGCTCTGATTCTAGTTTGTTATGACAAACCACCTCATGAACGATATACGAATAGAAGAAGAACATGAGTATCTTACGTGGTTTGCTAACTACGTCCACGGCGGAAAAGAACCTTTTATTTCACAAGAAGAACAATTAATATGATTTGCATCTCATAATGTGACTACTAGGTTCTTTATATACTGCTAGTAAAATCCCTAAACTTTCCAAATTCGATTTGGAAACAACTAATCCTCCACCCCCTTTGACTTCCAATGTTTTCCTAATCAAAGTTGGAAACAAAGAGTTTGGCCGCCTTTGACCAATTCAAGGAACCAACTCAACATGAACCACACACTAGCCCTCCCCCACTAGGAGGTCGATGTGTACCTGATTTACCCATCTGTGATGGCTTGGGGCGATGGTATGGGGGGGGGGGGGTTAGATCGATGTGAGAGAAGAGAACCGTAATGTATCGTGAATTAGCGTATATGTATCATGGGTGGATCAATTCCAAAGTATTTCAGGGTAGTATGAGCATTACGAAAATATTACGAACCGTTTCGGTTAGAAACTACTACCATCTTTTATATAGTAGAGATAGAGATAAACTTTTTATGTTACTAGTAAGGGAAATGTGCATTGCACATGGAAGATTTCGTGTAAATAAAAACACCAATTAAACTAACTAACTATAAAGTAATAAAAAATTGTGAAGTACTAGTGGACTTGGGAAAAGGTAAAGTATAAATGTAAAATTTATCATGCCCATGAGTATAGCAGGGCAAGGTATATCAAGTGAATGCTTCTATTCTCGGCTTAATATAGTACATTCTTATGGTGGAACTTATCTCTTAAACTCTTATAAATGTATGTTTACACAAAAAATGTGTATTTCAAAAGTGTGCAACACAAACATTGTTAAAGGGTAAACTTATCTCCCTTTAACTAATAAGGATGGTGATAGTACAATTATCAGACCAAATGCAACAAAATATCATGATCTCTTCTCTATCAAAATTGCATTAAGATCAGAAGAAATTAACAACAATAACTACTATTAACCAATAATAAAACAACAAAATTAATAAACTATACTCCTGCCAAGAGGACATGTATATCAATCACGTCTTACATATATCACAATACAACTAATAGTGTAACTGGTTGGCTGAAATAAAGCACGATGACCTCTTTGTGATAGTTTCAATATATCATAGAAATCAAAATTAAATAACTATATATGCCTTTGTACACACTTTCTCTGCAAGTTTGAGAGTAGAAACAGCTAAGCAACCATATTTCCTTGCATATGTATATGAATTTGACAAGAAGTTAAATTTATGAAGCTCGTATCTTGAATCATACTTGTGCAGCTCTAAAGTCCCACATCAGGGTTACTAGCAGTGCTCTAGTTCGGCCTCGGTAATCTGTAGCTTCCTCTTGGATTATTTAACATTTGGACATGTTGGGGTTTGACTTGCAATTAAAGTTGGCAAACATACAGTTGGGCGATGATGCTTTGGCTTGGTGCCAAAGTCATCCTACATACTTGTTTCCTAAATGGCCTAATAAGTGGCACCGCCACTAGAAGCTCTTTTGGATATAAAAATGTGTTTTTGGTACTCACCACAAATACACACACAGGGACGAAAGGGTTTGAGAGCAGTAGTGCTTCGATAGTTTTTGTAGTGTGTCGGGTGGGTGTTCTGAGGTAGCTGTCAACGGCCACGGCGTGCAATGTAATCAGGTTCTCTTCTCAATAAAATATTTGATTCTGGCCGTGGAGGTAGCTAGCGGGTTCGTTGCAAATTCGTTATTGTACCACGTTAAATATATGTCTTGTTCTTGTTTTGCTTTTGTCGTTCTTACTCGAATACCCCCAGATTATAACGAACTGGTATCAGAGCTCTGAAACAGGAGTTCTATTACAAAAAAATGGTATCAGATCTGGGGTTCCAAGATCTAGGTGGAGCCAAGAGGTAGGGTTTCACGTTTTGGTGGAACTGAAAGCTAGGGTTTTGCGATTCAGGTGGAGCAGGCTATCCGCAGTTGGGTTTCGAGATATGGCGCAATATGTTTCTGGCGATCATCTGACGCATTGAGCTCGCATATGGCGCAATATGTTTCTGGCGATCATCTGACGCATCTGAGGCATACGGGGTGCATTGGGCACGACAATCTGTTTGGGCACTCGTTACTGGTGCATCTGGTCTGAGTAACATCTGGCACTGGTCGTGGTGCATATGTCTGGTGCAATTGGGCGCATCAGGAATACATTCGGTCCTGCTTTCTCAGTGAAGTTTTCAAGCCTGGTTCTGGGTGGAGCACTTGTTTCTGTTTCCGGAAGTGCGTCTGCATCGGGCGCATTCGTTGCAGGAACGCATGGTAGTTGGAGAAACGATTTGGCGATTTGGGTTTCGCATACAGCTGTGAAACATCTGTTTGAGGAGGCGTGCTCGTTTCATGTTCTGGGAGACGCATCCGTTTCAGGTTTGAGGAGAGAAGCATCAGGTTCCAGTTTCGGGTTGTTGAGATGATTCAAGTCAAGGTGGAGATTTGTTGGAGTCTGACTTGCAATTAAAGTTGGAAAACATACAGTTTGACGGTGATGCTTTGGCTTGGTGCCAAAGTCATCCTACATATTTGTTTCCTAAATGGCCTAATAAGTGGCACCGCCACTAGAAGCTTTTTTGGATATAAAAATGTGTTTTTGGTACTCACCACAAGTACACACACAGGGACGAAAGGGTTTGAGAGCAGTAGTGCTTCGATAGTTTTTGTAGTGTGTGTCGGGTGGGTGTTATCAGGTGGCCACCGTGGCCGTTGCGGCCACGGGTTGCAATGTAGTCAGGTTCTCTTCTCAATAAAAGTGTGTGTCGGGTGGGTGTTATCAGGTGGCCACCGTGGCCGTTGCGGCCACGGGTTGCAATGTAATCAGGTTCTCTTCTCAATAAAATATTTGATTCTGGCCGTGGAGGTAGCTAGCGGGTTCGTTGCGAATTCGTTAGTGAACCACGTTAAATATCTGTCTCGTTCTTGTTTTGCTTTCGTCGTTCTTGCTCGAATACCCCCAGATTATAACAAACTGGTATTAGAGCTCTGAAATAGGAGTTCTGTTACAACAGGACCGAAATCTATGCAAGCACTCATGATAGAGAGAGCCTCTGCCATGAATGGAGATTGGCATAACCCTTGCTCCAGCATCCTTCTAAAACAGCTCCTCCCTTAGAAACAACAATTTGTGCTAAAAAGATGAGTGTGATGTTTCAAGTTGCATCCCATATGTATACTTCTCTGTTTGCAATTTTAATTCAACTCTTACTGTCACTTTACAAAATCCAGATGGCTAATTGAACTGTCAAAAGCGGAAAGAGAAAAAAGAACATGGGTAGGAAGGCAAGGCACTAAGCATTGAGGCTTGCCCAAGGGCTTCACAAGGGTTAAAATTCATTGAGCATTCGTAAAGTGCCCAAAACAAAGAATAATCTGAACAAGTTTGGTTATCAATTCTCTCAGAAAGCTAAGTTGCAAATATCTCGAGGCATTTTTCTCACTGTCCCGGGGCATCCAAGTACAAAACTATTAAGCCCCTCCTCCCCTATCCATTACATTTCCTGTTTTATGAAATGGATAAAGGAGCTAACAGAAAAAGGAGCTCAGAAGTCCGAAGTTAATGGATTTTCAATACGTGGAGGATTTAATAATAGATACATCTTTTAGAAGGAAGACCCTGATCCCAAAGAGGTGATACATAAATACCAGAGCGCTTGCCTAGAATTTCTTATTGAAAAAATTCAGAAAAAAAGTAAGAAGAATGGCACAAATCTGTGAGCAATTGCATGATAAATCGAGACGTCCAGATAACCAAAGCTAATAGTCAATTGTGATGCAACATGAAAAGCAAATAAGGAGGGTAATGGGTGTTGGGTTACGGGAGGTCCCTGGTTCAAACTACAAAGCTAACTCTGCAAAAGAACTGGAGATTTTGTCCATGAGAAGCATATGCTTTGATATTCAACGTTTGGGAGTAAGGACTGTGTTAGACAAATAACAAATTGGATGCTTATCAGATTAAAGAATCTCAAATTAAGCACCGGGAGGTGTAAAACTTGTGCTAAGATGTGAGAGAGATTTGAAAGGACGTCATACATTCTCATGGATTCCGAGAATAGTCGACAAAGTAGTCTATTGATATTTTAAACTGGCAAAGAGAAGGTTTTGTGGTAGTACTTGGTTTGAAATACATCCTAATGATTGTTAAGAAGTGAGGTAATAAAAGACCATGGATAAATGTCATTTATTTCTTTTTGAGTTGATGTATATGTGTTTGGTTTGGAATAATGAATTCAATATAACAGGATCAAAGAACAAAACGAGAGATCTCTGCATTTCCTTGTCGTTAGCTCGAAGTTTGGTTACACAGTTCAGTTCATTTGTAGTGATAGCACATTGGCTATACTTGTGCAATCCCCTTAATTTAGAGCTCCCTTGAAGAGAAACTGACTGTTGTCAATAGATACCCACTTTTGGCATCATCTAATAAGATTACTCTAACCATGGCATTGATTTAACTTACTATTTTTCCAATCACATACCACTAAGAAATCACGTAAGCAAACAATGTTGCACAAAAAGTGATCCAGCAGTCATATAACTGAGAATTTCCAGTTCGTCGAAAGGAAATGCAAGTGGATTGACTACCTGTGATGCAGAGAGTTCCTGACACGTCGTGATGATCCAAACAACAAAACACAATGCCGATTTCTACGTACAAGGGATTGACTACACAGAAGGAAAGGCCTCCTATGTTCCTCCACTTCTTGTCTGTCTGGCCGACCACCTCTTGAACACTGACCATGAGATCATCAAGTAACACAGAATATCGTCTGTGTGGTTCAATTAAGCTTCGAATAGAGTGTGCTTAATTAATTTCCTTCAGTATGTTTAAATTTCTCATAGAATGGCTTTGAATTGTCAAATTTTCAGGGCTATGTTCTATACGTTTTCTTTCTCCATCTTTTACGTGTTTTGTTCTATGCGTATTCCTTTTCCCCCGCCAACTAATTAAAAACATGTTTCAGACAATCATGTCATCTGGACGAGTTTAACAACTCAATTTTTTTTTATGGAATTCTTTCTAAAAGTTAATCTGGACAAATCCATATCATTCCTATGACAGTTAATGTTTTGAGCCTTCTTGTTAGGTACTTGTAAACACCACTTTATTATAAACTACATATCACAATTAGGGTAGGCAGTGAAAGGGGCATTAGGCATTCTCTGTTTTTCCAAACTCGCCGTTTGTTAATAAATCAAAGATCAACTCCTCCAATTCATTTTGGTTTTATTCCGATGTGTTTATCCAAGTCTCCAACAGAGCAATATTTCGTTTTTTAGTTTAGGTTATTTTTTCTCTGATGTGGTAACATATTGAACTCTTCATGGCTATACGAACCTACTCAAGGTATCATTTAATATAGTGAGTTTGTTTTGCCGCATATTCACATATAATACTCTTTTCCAACTCTAGAAACATATCCCAAACAGTGATAACCCTTCTTCAAATTCTCGCAGGCTCTCAGTCATCCCCCTGAACTCTTCTTGAAGCATGCTTGCATTAGTATGCACTTTGCATTACCAATGAGTAATATGGAGAAATGATTTTTTTGATTATTTATTCGACACACATACTTTAAGTACTTGAATTGTCACCGCTTCAGTATGGTAGTCCATCTAACTCAAGAAATTTGCATTATGTGATACAATTATGAATTGGGGCACATAAACCACTACGATGAACTCGCTGTTTAGCCTAGTAGTTAGGGAAAAACACTACGAGGAAAAAAACAGAGTGCTACTGATGAGAGCCCCTGCAGATGTAAAGTTGTAAGGCACTCAACCATTGGAAATTAGTGGTTCTTCTACTTTGGACTAATTGGTAAACAAAACATAGACACATTCTGGAGCAACAAGTTTAGAAAGAAAAAAAGTGAGAAAATGCATAAACCCTAAAATAAGGTACAAATACGATACCATGGCACTCATCAAATTCAGGATATAGTTTTTAACACTGCACTGAATCAGTACCATTAAATAGGACATAGAAGACATGCAGCACTAAGTTCATAGGAAAAGAAGCAAGAAATTCATGAACCCTAAAATAAAGTACAAGAAGATACTTGGGCACTCATCCAAATCAGGTTACGGTTTTTAACACTGCAATGTACCAGTACCATTACAAAAGACATAGAACGCGTCAAAATTAAAGTACATGGAACCAATAAACATTACCTGGCATGGACTGTTGTCCTCTTTATTCTTTTTCACAAGAACATCCTTGTGAAAGTAGTAAAGGAATATAATCCTCCGACTGATTATCAAAAGATTCAGGGTCCATCACTGAACCCTCTTGAAGGCGATTTGGAGAGACGTGAAGGAGATTGCATCCCTCGATTACTGAGCAGAGATACGTGTGTGGGTTTTTTTTAACGGGTTCGAAGAGACTTGAAAAAAAAAAAGAGAGAAGTCACTTGAGTGTGTGGCTTAGTCACCTAAAACCTCTCGAAGGGGCATCGCTCCCGCTCCCAAACCTCGCTCTGGCGCTTTCGAGACCAAACCTCGCTCTAAAGGTGCTCCTGAGAATCGAGAGCTCGTTTTCGTAGGCGAATTACTTTTTAAAACCAATGTACCATTAGTTTGGACAATATTTGATGACTAATCTCAACTTATTATGTGTCAGTTCGATAATTCAACTATTTAAACATTATTCTTCCTTATTAAAACAACCTGTTTGACAAATGAATACTGACAACTCCTTTAATAAATATATTCTCATGTGTAAAATCACATTATCATATGTAAACATTAGTATTTTTCATAAAATTATAGTAAATAAATATTATATATAGACGCTCTCGTGACGCTCTCAAATGCAATCATTTTGAAATAAGACGTTTTTCCGCTCCCGCTCTAGGTGACTTAGGTGTGTGAGTATTTTTAGTGAGATTCGTGGGTGTTTTTTAATAGAGTTTTTAGCGATTTATAGTGATTAAATTAACATACGGGATAGTATAGGCATGTAAAAGTATTTTTTTTAGAATCAGGCATGTAAAAGTATTTTTTTAGGGGAAATTATGCTTCATAGACAATTAATCAGTAGAAATCAGATTTTGAAGTCAATTCGGACGCTACCAATTCACTTTTCCGAGTAATCCCTATTCTTTGCTCTTGAAGCTAGAAGATGTGCCACCCTATTGCATCTGCGCGGAACCCACCGTACGAGAACTTCATGTAATTCAACGGCTAGAACTAAGATCTCATGAGAAATGTCTGCAGTATGTGATTTATCATCAATGCCGTTTCCACATAGTAGCTTATTGAGGTCTTCTAATAACAGCTTTGCATCTCCTTCTATAATAATCTTCTGAATACCCAACAATTTGACTAAATTCCAGTAAGAATTGCCCTTGCTTCAGCTTCACGTGGAGAATTAACACCATGGAGTGCCACTGAGAACACCCCTAACCCCTTGCCTTCATCGTCGCCCAAAATGATTCCACCAGAGGCTTTCTTTGTTTGCAGATCGCTCGCTCCATCACATGACATCTCCACAAATCCTAAAGGCGGCCGGCCCCAAGCAGACGGCTGCTGGGCGGTGGGTTCAACAATAACCCGAAAGAAATCCTGAATATCGTCGAGTTACTTGATTCGATTGTCAATATCCAGGGCCATTTGATCAATTGATTTACACTTCTTGGTGAAGACAAATGAGTTTCTGGCATTCCAAACCTCCCAAAAAGTGATGGATATTCGACCCCTCTCCACACTCCTTGCTTTTTGGAGAAGATTTGCTAGCCAAAATTTAAACCCCAACTTAATTCTCAGCTCTTGAATGTTTAGACTCATGCAATTCCACAATCTTCTTATCGTAGCACACTGAGAAAAAAGATGACATTCTGTTTCACGATAATTACCACATAGAGCACATAAATTGTTCACCTGAATACCTCGTCACATCAGATTTGTGCTAGTTGGAAGAGCTTCGTGGAAACACCTCCATATAAAATGTAAAATCTTCTTTGGGACCTTAATTTTTCAGGGCATGTCAAAAAAACTCGCCCATTGCATAGAGGACGAACTAGACTCATTGTGCCCATTCAAAATCATAGCCGTATCATACTCGAATTTAAACCGTATAGTTTCCTCTTTCCTCAAAGTGCTGAATAATTCTATCCGGTCTGGGTGTATCCGGTATAGGAACATTGGCTATAGCATTAACATCCACGTCCCAAAGAAATTTTTTCAATAACTGCAAATTCCACGTCCTATCCAAATTTATGAAACTTCCCACATAGGGTTCAGCGATAATGTTGGGAGTAATTACCTTGAAACCTCAAATTCGTCAGAGAACACGAGCTCCAACATCTACACTCCAGCAGACACCCTTCTTCAACAGCTCTCCACCAAAGATTATACTTCTCCACACAAAGGACGGCGCCAACCCTAGCTCTGCTGACCAAAAGTGAGAGTTCGCGAAATACTTCGCTTTTAGTACTCTACTGAGGAAGGATTCAGGATGTTGAAGAATCCTCCATCCTTGTTTGGCCTAAAGAGCTTGAATAAATTCTTTCATCTTCTTGAACCCCAGACCACCTGCACTTCTGGAATTCTGCATCTTGTCCTAAGCACGCAACCTAATCCTCCGTTCCGTGTCTTGTTTGGACCACCAGAACTGTCTGATAAGAGCTTCAATTCTATCACACGTACCATCTGGAAGCATGAAACAGGATATTGTGTATGTAGGAATAGCTTGCGCTACTGCTTTCACTAGCACTTCCTTACCTGCAACTGAGAGTGTCTTCTCTTTCCATCCCTTTAGTTTGTTGATCAGCTTGTTAATAAGAGCACTAAAAGTAATGGACTTGTTTCGCCTCATAGTAGTAGGGAGACCCAAGTATATGTCATATTTCTCTATCTCGTGAACACCAATCACTGCTAAAAGGTCACTTCGAGTTTGAAGAGGAACACCCGAGGAGAAAATCATTGCAGACTTGTCCAGATTGACTTCTTGTCCAATTGCTTTACCATAATTTGCAGTTATTTTGAGCAAATAGTTGATATTCTCCAAAGAAGCACCTGTAAAAAACAATGAATCGTCAGCAAAAAATAAATGGGAGACCACTGACCCTACCCTAGACGCTGAAACACCCTCCAATCGGCCCTCCCTAACGGCCAACGAGGCTGATCTCGGGAGAAACTCATTGCAAATCGAAAAGAGATAGGGCGATATCGGACACCTTTTTCTCTACCCTCTTTGTAAACTTTTAAATAGTATAAAGATTTATAATCAGACCCTAGGGAGTTGGTATGTACCTGTTAGGGCTGAGCACGGGTCGGTTCGGCCGGACATTTCGCTACTTCGCCAACCGACCCGACCTACTCAGGTGAGGAAGATCTAGAACCGTACCCAATCGTTAGCACTCTCATACCCGTCGATTCCGGGTTTGTCGGGTTCGATCGGGCCGGGCGGGTTTAATTCGGGTTGGTTCAGAAAAGAAACACAGTTTTCCGGTGATGAAGACATCGGAAAACATGGGGAAACAAAGGTATTTCTGTAAACACTGGTGAGAAAATCCTTGATCTGCGAGTGACGAAAGCAAACAACTCCCATATCGATGTGGGAGGCAAAGATTGAAGATGCATATTGCATCTGTGTGTTGTTGATCTCTCTCTCATTTCACCTCTCTTTCTCTCTCCCATTTCTGTCTCTCTCTAGAAATTAAGAACGGTATAAACAAGAAAGAATTGAATGGATAGATGTTGACTTGGTAGTGGGTGTGTGTAGATATTTAATGAATGGTTGTGGTTAAAGGTGGGTAGGTGGGTACATTATTTTTTTCCAAGTATATACGATCGGGTTCGGGTAAGACCGGGTAAAAATTACTTGGCCCGTGGATCACCCGAATTTGGTCGAGTTTGAGCAACTTAAACCCATATCCAATCATTTACGATCTCTTTTCCTGGTTATTGGGTCGGTTTGGCTCGGGCCAATCAGGGCGGCCGGTTTTTGCTCAGCCCTAGTACCCGTGCATGGTTAAGAGCTTTCATGGGCGCAACCACACCAAATAAATCACACCCGGATTATTCGATTATTGATTCACAGTTGGGTTGATGTTGATTAATTGGGCAACATCGATCTCACTTAAATTGTGCTTGATCATCATCATCATCCTAATTAAACTAGTTCAACTACATTGAAACGACGAACATATAATAAACGAGTCTGGACAAAACAGCCATCTAGTTAAAGAGAGCTCCTTAAACAAGTTCATACTATACTCGATATATGCTTAAACAAGTTCACAACTGTATTGCCACGGCATGACACAAATTTCACCAATCGCGTCTCTTTCAACCTGCTGAAATTGATGTTTACTAAATATCAACGTTTAAACAGGACACTTATGTAGCTAGCCATGTATGAGAAAATCCTCAATACAGCCAAATTAAGAAATTATTAATGTAGAAATCTGTCTGATCTTGTATACTCATTTGCCAAGGTTGAACCATGGGTGTTAGTAGCAGTAAGTTGATGAACGAGAGCACTCTTTGGTTTCATGGAGGGAGATCGTACAAGCGCTTAACTAGTAGTGATTGTGGCTCTTCGACACCCAAGGGCTACATACCGGTTTTAGTTGGCAAAGAGGATGACGAGATCAAGCGGTTTATGGTTCACACGAAAGCGCTTAGAGAAGGATTATTCTTGGAGCTGCTTTGTAGATCTGAAGAGGAATATGGTTTCTGCAATGAGGGCGTTTTGAGTAGGGATGGCAATGTGGTTCGATCCAATCCGAAATCCGAGTGATTCGATCCGAATGGATCAAGTCCGAATCCGATCCATTTTAAAATAGATCGGATATGGATATTAAAAAAAAAATCCGATCCGTATCCGGATTCGATCCGAATATAGTAGGATATCCGATGGATATCCGATCCGAAAGGATCCGAACACACATAGTTTTACAAAAATACCCTTGGAGTTATAAAAAAGTATGTGTTACCTACATATATATAAACACATTACACAAATCACTACACATTATGTTTTCAGGCCTGAAGAAAATATTACACTATGGTTATGGACAATTTTAGTGTTGTTTTGATTGAATTTGTAGACAATTTTAGACATTATTGGTGACTTTAACCTTTGAATGGCTTGCTTATTATATTTCTTGGTATATATACGTTTGTCATATTGCTATTTTTTTTAATATATTTTTACTTTTTAGACAATTTTCTTTTTATTTTTTTTTTTTGCGTGGCGACTCTTTTTTACATATTTTTCTGATTTTGTTGTGTATTATTTACGAGAAGTAAAAAAAATGTCCAGGATCCGAATTTGGATTCGAATCAGATCCGTTTCTAGAGATTTGGATTGTCGGATCGAATACGGATATTGCAAATTAAATCCGGTCCAGATTCGATCCGAATCCGTTTAGGATCCGGTCGGATTTGGATCGAATATGGATCCACTTATTTTGATCGGATTAAGATATGGATATTGGTGGATCCGATCCGAATCCGATCCATTACCATCCATAATTTTGAGGATTCCTTGTGAAGCAGAGGCTTTTGAGGATTTGATGATGGTTAAAGACATAGCAGGGGTCCAATCACAAGGTAGTTTTGAGAGGTTAATTTCTTTCCCCTTGTCTATTTCTTTTTGTACAAGAAAAAATAAATATAAGTTCTTATTTTTACATTATACAGTACATTATTCTCCATACATCACTTATTACTTTCACATCTCACGTCAAGGTAAATTTTATGTGCCCACAAAACTTGTGTTTGTAAGAATTCACGCGTCGCTTAAAATAACAAAAAAAAAAAAAAAAAAAAAAAAAAAAAAAAAAAGTTTAAACAACATACGCCGTCTGTGGGAATCGAACCCACGACCACGTGGTTAAAAGCCACGCGCTCTACCAGCTGAGCTAAGACGGCACTTATCTGTTGGTGAATTTAATATTAAATAATTCATATGTTTCTGAAGAAAGAACCAGCTGAGCTATTCGTAGCAGGTTTATTACACGCGAAACTAAATCAACGTGAATTTCGCAGAAAGAAAAGATACAATGTTTACTTGAATTAGTGATCAAGTCATCAAACTACTACTTTTTGTGGCCACAATAGCTAATGCATGTTGGTCTCTAACTCGGTCTCTTAAGGTTTATATTTGCTCGTGTATTAGTACGTCACAATGCAAGTCTCGCAATATTTATGAGAGCGTTTTTCATCCAAAAGAAACTGAGTGTTTGCTCATACAGTAGTTTCTTTTGCTGAATTTCTTGATTTTTCCCTTCACTTACAAGTCTTCCTAGCTAGTGGACGGCACGTTCCATTGGGTTTTAATTTGTCTCAATAAAAGGCTGACAGAAAGTATTCCCTTTCAACTTCAATGTTTAGTTCAATTAATTTCGAGTTTCCTAGTTCCTAGTCTTTCGGACCAATTCCTCCGAAACCCTAGTCCTTCGAGAATGGCGACGGCGGAAGAAAAGACTGCATCGAGCTTCACCGAGCTAGAACTAACGACTGTGGAGTTCGACGAGGACTATATCCTTGAGGCTGAGAAAGACTTTCAATTGTGCATGATCGGACTTTTTGCTGGGGAAGAACATATCAACAGTAGGGGTATGAAGACCACACTGAAAAGGATATTGAACAAAGGTAAACATATCAATATTCTTGAAGTCGATTTCAATATTTATGTTTTTCAATTCCCGGATCAAGCAAGTATGGAGAGGGTAGCATCGGGAGGGCCGTGGGCTTACAATGACAAATCCTTCTCTTAAAATCCTGGAAACTGGGGGACGAGACGAATGACTAACTTCGAAACCATGGATGTGTGGATCCAAATCCACAATCTCCCATTAAACCTACTGAGGGAAGAGACGGGTAGAAGATCGATGAAGGAGATCGGAGAGGTCCTATAACCAGAACCCAAAGTGGAGAGTGAAGAGGGTACAAATTACATAAGGGTGAGAACCAGGATCCCGATATCTGGACCCCTTCCGAGGGCGCTTCACTTAAGGACAAGAGGAAAGAATTTGGCTAGATTTCTACTACGAACGAGTCCCTTCTATATGCCAGTGGTGTGGTAGCATATCGCACCAGAGGACTCACTAATAGGCTAACGGCGAAGAATCCAAGAATATCATGGAACCGGGCTATGGAACCTGGATGTTATACCACCCACTACCAAGAGTTAAAGTGCCGACTATAACCAATGAAGTAGTTCAAAACCAGGGGAACTCGGCTATACAAACTGGGAAGGGGGGAAGGAAAACGCATAGGGCTCAAAAGACCCCTGGAATCGCAAAACACGACTCAAGAGACAGTGGGAGGTAAGCCAAGCAATAATGAGCCATTACCCTCAGATGGCAGGAACTTACACAGCCAAGACCTGGGCAGTGAGATGGAGCTCGAGGAAACAAGACCCTCAAGCAGAACAAGTTAGTCCAGATCAAAGGGTATTCAGAAATCCATTCTCTCAAGGGTCAATATGTTAGACCAAGAAGCTGCTAAACATGCCAATAGCGCGAAGAGGAAGGGTGCATAGGTGAGTTTTAGTCCCCCACCGAACAGCAGCAAAATGTTAGTAGTAGACAGGGGCTCATAAGAAAGTGACAAAGAAACAGGCGACACCCTAGCAAAGAGACAATTGGATCTAAGTATGGAGGAGCAGTTCCAAGACAGTGAGATAGTAGTAACAACAAACAATCCGGCGGAAGCTGTGATGCAGCCCCGCCAAGATCAATGAGTCTGCTCAGCTGGAAGGTATTGGGGCTTGGGAACCCCAGTACGTTCTTATCGCATCGCGAATTTTGAGGTAGAAGTCTCTTGGCTTGGTTTTCTTGATGGAAACCAAGTTATCATAAGAAGATATGAACAATATTAGGACCCGCCTTGGCTATCCCCATGACGCTGCAGTCAGCTCAAGAGGAAGAAGTGGCGGACTAGCACTGATTTGGAAGGATACTGTGCAAGTACAAATTATCGGGTCATCTTTTTACCATATCGATGCAATGGTAAGAAGTGAAACCGAGAGTTACAGTTGGAAGTTGACAGGAATCTATGGTGACCCTGTTCGAGAAGAACAAGCCAATTCTTGGGAATTGTTAAGACATTTGAAACCACAGTCCGTTACGCCCTGGTGCGTCATAGGTGACTTCAATGCAATCACCTCATTCACAGAGAAGGACGGAGGCAATGTTACAAACTTCTCTCAAATAGACTAATTTAAAGTGGCTCGCGACGAATCGGGTCTCTTCGACCTTGGTTACTATGGTAACCGCTATACATGGAACAATAATCAAGATAGTGAAGCAAACATCAGACAACGACTAGATAGAGCTGTAGCAAACATTGAGTGGATGGATCAATTTAGAGACTCCAGTGTCAAGCATTTTTGGTGGCCTGACTTAGATCATACACCAATTCTTGTAGACTAGAAACAAGATGCCAAGCCTACCCGCAAGCTTTGCTTCCAATACGAGGCAATGTGGGAAAGGCATGAATCTTTCGGGGAACTAATAGATGCAACGTGGAAGAACAGTGGGGGAACGTGAGAACCAAGCTGCGGACTACAGCCAGCAGTTGTATACTGTGGAACATAGATACCTTCGGCAAGGTAACTAGAAAATCAAACTTTCTCAGAGAAAGATGTCAGTATTTATACTCCCTAACCCAAAGCAATGAAGTTATCAATGAGAAGAGGGTGTTGCAGAAGGAATATAACGAAATCCAAGGAAGAGAAGAGATTATGTGGAAGCAGAGGTCAAGAATCGATTGGCTAAAATGGGGAGATCAAAACACGAATATTTTTCACCTCAAAGCTACCATTCGCCGAGCAAGGAATAAAACAACATGTATCGAGAAAGAAGATGGCACTTGGGTCATAGAGGTCGAGGAAGTCTTTAACAACTTTTTCAAAAATCTATTCACATCCATAAACACGAAGATGCCAGACATATCTACAATGCTTTCATATTCTGCCGAATTCATCACAGTAGAAGACAAAGATTTGTTGGAAAGAGCGTACACCAAAGAAGAAATTCGAAAAGCCCTATTTCAAATGCCATCGGACAAAGCACCCGAAATCGATGGGTTTAATGCGGGCTATTTTCAGAATCATTGGGCTATTCTAGGAGAAGAGGTGACAAGCGAATGCCGGGAGATTTTAAATAAAGGCCAGATTATCAAGGAGCACAACCATACGCTCATAGCGCTCATACCGAAGTGCAAACAGCCAAGATGTCCAAGTGAATTTAGACCAATCAGCTTGTTCACAGTTTTCTACAAGATAGTAGCAAAATGCATTGTGAACGGGCTAAAGCTCGTCCTTCCATCTATTATTTCAGAAGAACAAAGCGCTTTTGTCCCCGAAAGATTAATATCTGAAAACATCATAAGAGCTTTTGAGGTAATACACTCTTTGAAGATGAGAAAGAAGGGGAAGAAAGGTTATCTCACTCTAAAAGTCGATATGAGTAAGGCATATGACCGTATAGAGTGGGAATATCTATGGGAAGTGGTATTCCACCTGGGCTTCGGGCCAACTTTCAGGAAGTTGATACTAAATTGCGTCTCTACAATCTCCTATGGAATTTTACGCAATGGGGCCCCGGGGAAAATTTTTTACCCAGAAAGAGGTCTTAGACAGGGGTGTCCACTACCCCCTATCTATTTCTTATTTGCAGTGAGATGTCATCAAGATCAGTCACCCAAGCAGTAGAGGAAGAAAAGCTTGAGGGGATAACTGCGTCTCAAGGAGGACCAGTGGTCTCCCACCTATTTTTTGCTGATGATTCTCTGTTTTTTACACAGGAAAATACAAAGAACATGCAGGACCTATTACAAATCATACAAGACTATGAGAGAGCCTCTGGTCAACAAATAAACTTCAGCAAGTCAAATATAGTGTTCTCCCCTAACAGAACGGCGACAGTCAAACAAGAAATCCTCCAACTGACGGGCATTCCGGAAGCTCCAAAACATGATTGCTACCTCGGCTTGCCTACTACAATGGGCAAAAACAAGGAAGTTACTTTTAATGCACAGATTGAGAAGCTGAACAACAAATTGAGAGGGTGGAAAGAAAAACATCTAACGGCAGCTGGAAAGGAGATACTAATAAAGTCCATGGCAATGGCCTTACCGACGTACGCAATGTCATGCTTTAAGCTACCCGACGGTACATGCGATAGAATGGATCAGCTTATTCGGAGGTTCAGGTGGAGTAAAGCAAATCAAGACAGAGGTATAAGTTGAATTGCTTGGAACAAATTGCAAAAATCGAAAGAGAGAGACGGATTAAAGTTCAGAAATCTCATAATCTTCAACCAAGCCTTGCTAGCAAGAGAGGGATGGCGTCTTATTCAAAATCCTAACATGCTATGTGGAAGAGTACTGAAGGCTAAATACTATCCCCGGAAAAAGTTCATAAACGCGGATTTAGGAAATGCACCGTAATTTAACTGGTGAAGCATCATCCATGGCAGGCAAATTCTCTGCAAGGGCCTCAGATAGAAAATTGGAACAGGAGAGAAGATTATGCTCACTGACGAGTGGCTCCCAAACCCATCTTTGTCCAGGTTAATAACTCCTATCCCTGAAAACACAAGTACAAAAGTCGGTGAACTAATTTTAACAAACCCGACACGATGGAATGAAGAGAAATTTAAGGAGCACTTCTGGCCAGTAGATATCAATGAAATAATGAAAATCATATTGCCAATCAGCCCAAGCACATATAGACTAGTATGGAGTTTCAGTAGCAATGGAAGATACTATTCAAGTCAGGCTACGATGTTACAATGAGACCCATCGAAGAACCTAATAGCATAGTAGGATCATCATGGCCGGACAACGCCCCATATCAGTCTCTCTGGATAGTAAGAGTATCGAAGAAAATCTTGCATATGGTATGGAGAGATTTCAACCTCTCACTACCAACTGCATATAATCTAATTATAATAGGTGTTAAAATAGAAATAACTTGCATTGTATGTGGGAAAGAACGAGAAACTACCAAGCATCTATTCCTCCAGTGTCGATTTGAAAATACCGTCTGGGCACATGTCAGTGGCTCAGATATACATCTTTGCAGTGGAAATTTCACAAATGGCTCTCTCACCAGATTACCACTGCAAACAAGGTTCAGCTACTACGATCTATGCGATTTGGATCAATAGAAACAAGAAAATCTTCCAAATCTATATGAGAGATCCATTGCATTTCTCTCAATAGGTGTTGGAAAGAATCAAGGAATACAAGAAAATAGAAGAGAACAGAGGACTTAGCTCAAGAGACAATCAGATCAAGGAGGAATGGGAAAAGCCTCAGCACAACTGGATTAAAGTCATTTTTGACGGTTAATGGATGGCGGAGTCGAGATTGAGCAGCGCTGTCGCAGTTTTGAAAAACGATAGAGGTGAAGTTATAGGAGCAGTCTCAGTGAATACATGACACTGTCAATCGGCGAAAGAGGCGGAAGCCCTTGCAGCATTAGAAGCCATCAAGATAGCAACCAAACATGAAGTGGCAAAGCTGCATTTGGAAGGAGATGCCAAATGTCTAGTGGAAGAAATTCTACGGCGAGAAGAGACAATGAACTCAGATGTGACAGAGACCGAAGAATTGATAGAAGAAGCTAGAGATATGTTGCAGAGCTTTGACATATACGAAGTGGGATACACGAAGAGAGTGAATAACTCAACAGCTCATCAGTTGGCTCTTCGAGGCAGAAATGGGCAGCATCGAGAAGAGTGCACCCCTCCACTTCCATTCTGGCTAGTAGACCTCTCTAGAAATGATGTAAACCCAATTTCAAACGGCTGAGTTTTTTTAATGGAAGTTTATCCTCAAAAAAAAGGCTGACATGGAAACACATGATGATATGCTCCAAAATTGTATGCCAAAACCAGAAGATCATGGTCTTATTTAGACAATAACCATGGAGTAAATAAAAATATACCATTAGTACTTGATTGCTTCGATTGAATGTATGAAAACCTAATTCACACAGAGTTCAAAGTTTGGGTAGCAACTATGTAAATATGCCTTTATTTTTAGGGGATCGCTAACCGAAAGACGTACAAACCACGTGAAACTTTTGAAATCACTAATCGGAAAGCAGAACATAGCCCAAGTCGCATGTTATTTATCTGTAATTTAACCTAAAAATCACAATAACATAAAAAGGGGGGTTTTATTATGAACTGAAACGATAAATGCATTTGGAATGACTTGCAAGAAAAATTCAACATCTACCCAAAACTGGGTAATCAGTGAATATGTAAGCAGTTGTTGTTGCACAAGCTTAACTAAAAGGTCCCCATCGCGAGGATCTTCTTCCAACATCAACACAATAGCATGGCATGTTGGTCCAAAAACTCCTTTCACTTCGACGAATATTTCAATGCCACCCAAACCCCTCAAGTAGCTTTAGGCCTTATTGATTACTCGCCTCGTGTAGCGACCTGTAGGCGACACTTTTATTTTTCCATTCTGGAAACCAAGCACCCCTTCTGCATCTCGCACTCAATATATTTCTGCAACAATAAGCAATGACATGTTAGAAAAAAATATCCTACTCATATGTGTCTCAATCAAATGACTGTTTTTAGTGACCTCAACTAGGTAGAAATCATATCACTTACTATTATAGTGCAAGGGTATTCTTGATATAGAAACAATAGTAGAGGGATCAGAGTGCTATTATCTTTGAGTCAGTTAGAAGGAGGTAATGTTAGTTCTCTCTATAAATACATGTATCTGTCTACTGTATAGGTTATGTAGAATTCATCTTTGTCTATTTCATCTCTTTCTCTCTTCTTCTTCTTCTTCATACTCTGAAGATGACACCTAGGGTTTCGACATGGTATCAGAGCCCGTAAGGCTTTTCGCCATCTGATATCTGATCGACTTTCTCTGCGAATCTTTACCGGACATCCATAGTTTTCGATCTCACTGGTCTCATCCCGTCTCCGGTGAAGTTTCTTCTCAATTAACGATGCATCTTCCCAAGCCTCGTTAATTATGTGGATCTTGTTCATCTTCCGACACATTAATTTCTTTATCATTCCTCAGTTGATTCGTCTGAGCTTACTCAGTCATAATACGAGTTGTGTGCCGAGTTTCGCCGAGTTACTGTACTCGACTTTTTGACTCAGTCAAGTTCTTATCGAGTTTTGCCAAGTTCAGCGATGGAGGATCTTCCTGCTGGCCTTACGTTCCTTACTGCTAACTTGAAGTCACTGGTTCAACTCAAGTTGGATAACAGGAACTGCTTGTTGTGGCGTGCTCAGCTTGAAGCGGTTCTTCAAGCAAATTCTCTGTATGAACATCTTCTCTGTCCACCACCTCCGGCGCTAATTTATGGTGATTCTTGTTCTTCAACACCAAATCATGAGTTTCTTCAATTGCGGGAAATAGATCAGCATCTTAAAACTTGTCTCGTCGCTTCAATTTCTCCGTATGTATTACCTATTATTGTGCATCTTCCATCGGCATTTGAGATCTGGTATGTGCTCAGCCAGCGTTTTACTTCTCTATCTCGCTCTCATGTCTATCAAATGAAATAACAATTTCATACACTTAATAAAGGCTCTCAATATATGCTAGAATATCTTGATTTTGAGAAAAATATTATGAACAAAATACTCCAAGTTCAAGAACACATCAGTGAAGAAGATTTAGTACATAAAATTCTTTGTGGCTTGCCTGCAAATTATGATGTCATTAAGGACAATATTCACCTTCGACCATCTCCGATTACTGTGAATGAGCTCTCTACATTACTCTTATCATGAGATTTGAATATGCCTACTACTTATTATGCTGGAAATTCATCATCAGCCTCATCATCTTCAGAAACATTTCCACAAACACTTGATCTGCATACAGCCTACACTGCCTATCGTCCCTCTTTTGTCATGGCCGCTCATTTTCTCAACTTGGTGGTCAATTCAGTCAAGTAGGACCTCTCCTCAGGGGTTCTCTTCAGGTTTTGGTCGTGGTGGAGGCAGATGGAACAATTCTGGTCGTGCTATAAGGCCTGGTTATTCTCACACTGGACCTTCTCCTTCTCACGATTTGAGACCTTCTTTCTCTATGGCTGATGGTCCGTGTGAGATGTGTAGGGTTTTTATATGGATTACGCAGCGAAAAAACAAAAAATTGTTTTCATTCAAGACCCTTCATGAATCGCAAGTCAAGCCATCATAACGTGGTAAGGGTAGAAACGTTTTGTACCTTGTTTGTCAGAAAATATCACTACACGTAGAATGCTATCCACGTCTCTAAAAATATCCACGCCTAGGATTGCAATAGAGTCCTTCCAACGTCTATGTGCTCGCAACAGGAGGAAGGAGTAAGAAGAAGATCACGCAAACGGGACACTCAAGGCCACGCGCCTCACGATGCCGACGGCGTAGGGAGAGGCGGACAGGGGGTTTCGGCCTCTTTGTCTTGCTCTCTCCTCGAATTTTTCACTCACTCAATAATTATGCACTTGTTAGAAAATAAGCTAGGAGTGCCCTTATATAGCTTATTACTCCATATTGACTACATATTAGACCCAATACTAATCATATCCATACACGGATTAGTCCATCTTGCAAGTTAGTCCTACTAAGCTTGCTTGTGGTGGCGTATTAATTCTTCTATTAATTAATCCTACTAATTAATTCCCAAGTCTAGTTTAATTCATAGGGCGTATGACCCCATAGGCTTCTACTTAGTTGGTAGTAACAATTACAAACATAGAGCGGTGCCTATCAACACATCTATGTCACCCAACTAATAAAAATATTCAGTGATCCGACAAAACTTTTGACCAATGTTACCGTATTGTATCATTCCTTTGTCTCTATATCCGTATTGGACACGAGACATACAAGTCACACTCGTATATCCAATCCATAGTTTCTCGATCCTGGGAATAGGCTTATCCTTGCAAATAACATCATTATAACATATTGATTTATCTGAGTCTGGCCAGACATTCTATAAGCACTACCCCTCTAGTGGTCGTGGATACATGCTCCCGATATGTGGAGGGACAAATCCTCTCTACATACTACCATATCTAAGATTGCTTCGTATTATGTCCGATAACCTCCTTTAATGCCACCCGGTCACGGAACAACGTTTGGCGATATCGAAACACAATACTCCACAACTAGAGTTTCTATTGACTTCAAGTCTAAGGACCCCAATATTATTTTCACCACGAGAAGAACTTGTGACTTTTACATATCTCATATGTAGCCTTCTCGTGGTGGGTCATTCCAGTATGCCATTACCCCTAATGCATACCCCTGTGCTAGACTTGATATCTCCATAATCGTCTTATTAATCAATATAAACTACTAGGGATATTTAAAATAAAAAACAACTGTATTATAAGGGCTGTTAGGTTTTGACGTAGGTAACGCAACGGAATAACAAAATTTAATCCTACTCAAAGCCCACCAAGGATCACAGGAAGAGACATCATAACATGATAAGGGACATAGTAATTGTGTACCTTTTGGTTTGGGAGATCACACGAAGAATATTGTCCTTGTCTCTACGGTTAATCCACGTCTAGAGGTGAGATCTAGATTCTTCCTTCTCAAGTGCTAGCTTGGACCGGAGGAAGAGGGAAGAAGGAATCAAGCAACCAATGGGAAGAAGAGAGGGTTTCGGCCCTCTCATGTAACAACGGGAAGGAGCGGACGGGCTAGGGGCTTCGGCTTATAGCTTTGTCTTGCTCTCTCTCTCTTGCTCTCTCCCACTCTCTTGTGTTATGTCTAATAACATTAGTGGGAAGGAAGCTAGAGCCTCCATTATATAGTCCAAAAACTCCTTGTTAACTACATGAAGGTCCTTCCTAGTTCTACATGAACTTGGATTAATCCCTTCTTTGTATATTAGTCCTACTAAGTTTGCAAGGAGTTGCAAAGTGATCCTTCTTATTAGTTAATCCCAAATCTAGTTCTAATCTATTTGGCAAGTGACCCCATAGGTTTCTACTTAGTTGCTAGTAACTTATTACTAACATGGAGCGGTGTCTAGCAACACATTCATGCACCCAACTAATAGAAATAGTCAGTGATCCCGACAAACCTTTGTGCCCAATATCTTATATTGCACTATCCCTTTGTCTCCATATCCGGATTAGACACGAGACATAAATAGTCACACTCGTATATCCAATCCATAGTTCCTCGATCCTGGAAATATGCTTATGCAAGCAGATAACATCAATATCTCCATATTGATTTATCTGAGTCTGGCCAGACATTCAATAAGCCTCATCCCTCGAGTGGCCGTGGATATTTTCTCCCATTATGCGGGAGGGATAAATCCTCTCTACATCACTAAGATCTCTAAGCTTTCTTCCTATCATGCCCGATAGCTATATTTATGATTACCCAGTTACGGTGTAACGTTTGATAACATCAAAGCACGATATTTCACAACTAGAGTATCTGATGACTTCAAGTCTAAGGATTGCAGTTATATTAGCTCTACGAGAAGCGATAGTGACTTTAACATAATCTAATGTATCCTTGTCGTTGTGGGTCATTCCAGTATGCCATTACTCCTAATGCACACCCATGTGTTAGACTTGATATCTCCATATCAATCTTTACACATACTAGTCTATATTTTATCGTCCTATTAATCAATATAATGGACTAGGGATATTTAAGATAAACAACGCATTGTATCTAAGGACTTCATTATATTAAATATCACAATATGTAATAAGTGAATATTCTAGCCAATAAATTGTTCATACTAAATATTAGATTGCCTCTAGGGCACCTATTCCAACAGTCTCCCACTTGCACTAGAGCCAATCTGGTGCATATCGTATGCCTATAGATCTGGTGTGATCTTCATGCTTTTGCTGCGCAGGAGGTTTTGTGAGCGGATCTGAAAGACTGTCATCCGTTGGAATCTTGCACATCTTCACATCTCCTCGATTGATCATATCACGAATTAGATGGAATCTCCTAAATACATGCTTTGATTTCAGGTGTGATCTTGGTTCCTTGGCTTGTGCTATCGCCCCGGAGTTGTCACAGTACAACTCTATGGGATCCACGATTCTAGGGACCACACCAAGCTCAGTGATAAACTTCTTTATCCAAACTGCCTCTTTTGTTGCTTTCGCAGCAGCAATGTACTTAGCTTCTGTTGTAGAATCAGCAACTGTCCCTTGCTTGGAACTCTTCCAGCTCACAGCTCCTCCATTCAGGAAAAACACGTATCCAGACTGCGATCTGTAGTCATCTTTGTCGGTTTGGAAGCTTGCATCAGTGTAACCAATTACACTTAGCTCTTCCTTACCTCCAAATATCAAGAACGCATCCTTAGTCCTTCTCAAGTACTTTAGGATGTTCTTGACAGCAATCCAGTGACTCTCACCCGGATTGGACTGATATCTGCTCACCATACTCAACGCGTATGATACGTCTGGTCTAGTACACAACATGGCGTACATGATGGATCCTATGGCCGAAGCATAGGGTATCCTACTCATGCGATCCTTCTCAATCTCATTGGAAGGACAGTCATTCTTGGAAAGAGTGACTCCATGCGACATGGGCAAGAATCCCTTCTTGGAATCTTGCATGTTGAACCTCTTCAACACATTGTCTATATATGTACTTTGACATAGACCGAGCAGCTTACTAGATCTATCCCTATAGATCTTCATACTAAGTATATAGGCTGCATCTCCTAATTCCTTCATTGCAAAGCACTTTCCTAGCCAATCTTTAACAGATTGCAAAGTAGGAATGTCGTTTCCAATGATTAGTGTGTCATCCACATACAAGACCAGAAATACTACAGAGCTCCCACTAACCTTATTTTAAACATAAGGCTCATCTTCGTTCTTGATGAAGCCAAACTCTTTGACTGCGTCATCAAAATGTCAATTCCAGCTCCTAGAAGCTTGATTTGATCCATAAAAGGATCTTTGCAGCTTATAGACCTTATTGGCATTCTCTGGATCCTCAAAACCCTCTGGTTGTGTCATGTACACATCCTCGAGGAGGTTCCCATAAAGGAACGCTGTTTTGACATCCATCTGCCAAATCTCATAGTCGTAGTATGCTGCAATAGTAAGTAGGATTCGAATGGATTTAGTCATGGCGACAGGTGAAAAGGTCTCATCATAGTCAATACCATGAATCTGTCTATACCCTTTGGCAACCAATCGCCCCTTATAGGCTTCTAGCCACTTCTTGGAATCTGGGCCTTTCATGGCTTTCCTGTAGGTTGCAGACTCATCATCCATGAGTGGTACGTCATCGGGCTCAGTCACGAGAAGTCCGTACCTCTCTGGCTCATGACGCACTCTTCCTGATCTACGGATTTCCTGTGTTACCTGAACAGGTTCCTCAACAACAACTTGCGGTTCCTGCTCATGTTCCATCATCGGCTCAGTGATTTTTGGTTCTTGAATTTCATCATGTTCCACAGCCCTCCCACTTGCTTCTTTAGAGACAAACTCTCTTTCTAGAAACACGTTGGTCCGAGCAACAAACACTTTGTTCTCGGTAGGGTTATAGAAATAATATCCTTTAGTCTCCTTAGGATATCCCACAAACTTACACTTATCCGCTTTAGGCCCGAGCTTGTCTGTCTGTAAACGCTTTACATAGACGTCGCAGCCCCAAATCTTCATAAACGACACTATGGGACGCTTCCCAGTCCATATCTCATATGGCGTCTTCATGACTGATTTGGATGGAACACGGTTAATGGTAAAAGCTGCCGTCATCAGGGCATGTCCCCAAAATGATATCGGAAGATCCGTTTGAGACATCATAGATCGCACCATATCTAATAGTGTGCGATTCCTCCTCTCGGACACGCCATTCCATTGTGGCGTTCCGGGTGGAGTGAGGTGGGATACTACCCCACACTCTCTAAGATACCCATCAAACTCTTGGCTTAAGTATTCTGTTCCACGATCCGATCGTAGAGCCTTAATACTTTTACCAAGTTGCTTTTCTACTTCATTCTTGAATTCTTTGAACAATTCAAATGATTCGGATTTGGCCTTCATAAGATATACAAATCCATATCTACTGAAATCATCAGTAAACGTGATGAAGTAGGTGTAACCACCTCTGGCAGGCGTGGGGAACATACATCAGTATGTATGAGTGCCAATAACTCACTAGTCCTCTCACCTTCCTTATTGAAAGGGGACTTTGTCATTTTTCCTAATAAACAAGATTCACATGTCTCATATGATTCCAAATCAAATGAGTCTAGAAGTCCATCCTTATGGAGTTTAGATATGCGTTTCTCATTTATATGGCCCAAACAACAGTGTCATAGATATGTAGGATTTAAATCATTAGTTTTAATCCTTTTGGTGTATTTATGTTATAGATTGGACTATTTAGATCAAGGATATACAATCCATTAGACAAATGCGCACTACAATAGTGCATACTATCAAAATAAATGGAGCAAAACTTGTCATTTATTGAAATAGAAAAAAAAAATCCTTCTCGTCCAAACAAGAAATGGAAATAATGTGTCTACTCATAGCAGGCACATAAAAGCAATTGTCTAATTCTAAAATAAGTTCAGAAGGCAAAGATAGCTCATAAACGCCTACAGCCAATCCAGCAACTCTTGCTCCATTCTCGACGAGTAGATCTATCTCCCCTTTAGCCAACCTTCTACTTCTTTTCAAATCCTGCACATTTCGAAAAATGTGAGAACCACATCCAGTATCCAATACCCAAGATGAAGAAATATAAAGATTGACGTATGTAACATAAATATCTGGTTGTGGTGGAATCACTATTCCTAGCTTCTTATCCTCCAGATATTTAGGGCAATTTCTCCTCCAGTGACCCGGCTGGCTGCAGTAGTGACATTCACCTTTAGCCACGCCTCCACTAGGCTTTAGGGCTTCCTTGGATTTCGCAACTTTCTTGTGCTTTCCTTTGGAAGTATAGGAAACTCCTTTGCTCTTCTTCTTATGCACCATCATTATGGCATTGCCCTTGCCTTTGTTGACGCTCTATTCAGCTATCTTTAGCATGTTCAACAAGTCTGGCAGAGTCTTGCTGATCTCGTTCATATTATAGTTCATGATAAACTGATTATAACTGTCAGGCAACGATTGCAAGACAAGATCAGTTTCCAACTCTTGGCCAAGTTGGAATCCCAGTCTCTCAAGGTTCTCAATGTACCCGATCATTCGGAGTACATGAGGCCCTACTGGATTCCCTATGCGAGACTACTCTTGAATAATGCTTTAGACACCTCATAGCGTGCATGCATTGCCTGTTCCTGAAACAATTTTTTCAAGTGTATGATCATATCATAGGCCTCCTTGTTCGTGTGCTGCTTCTGAAGCTCAGCAATCATGGTGCAAAGATGAGGAAAGTCACGTCATTAGAATCATCAATATGTTTCTGACGTGCCCTTACTTCCGCTAGAACAAACTCATCTTGTGGTGGTTCTGGAATTGGAGTGTCCAAGACGTACAGCTTCTTTTCTTGCTTAAGGACAATCCTTAAGTTTCTGGACCAGCCAAGGAAATTTTTTCCAGACAGTTTATCCATCTTCAAGGATAGATCGTAGGGATGAAGTCGATGTGTTGTTGTTTGCCTTTTGGAATTCTACAAAATGAGAAATGTGCAATTTTAGTATTTTGAAAAATTTAACTATATTCAACAATGGCTAGACATGAAATATAGCTCCCACTTTTTTCTCGGATTAATAGCTCTCACCATTAATGCGGAAAATATCATTATATTTTCTAGTAGGTCCAAGATCCCTTTTTCACTTCTTCTTGAGCTTGCTTTGGCAAGTCACCCAAGAATAGGTTATTTTGGTAGGAACCATTCCAATTGCATCCCATGCAACTCTTGGTCCAATTAGGTGAATAACTCTTTATTCTTTATCCTTTTGGATAACGCCTAATTGTCATGCCTCTAGGTTCATCAATCCAATTGAGTCTTACCCAGTTGCATCCAACATCTTGCTTCATCATACACATATTACTAGCTTGTGTCGTCCGCAACACACCATGGTAAATAAAAATCGTCTTGCTTTGGCAAGCCCGAATTTTAATGAACCCTGATCATGAAGGGTGTTTTGGCAAGAGAAGGCAAAACGCAATATTTTAATTGAGGGATTTTAACCATTCTTAATTTGTTTGGTTGATCCAATCAACATGATCTACTTATTTGGATTGGGCAATCCACAATAAAAGACCATCCTTGTTTATTATTATTATCTTGTTAACGTTTTGCTAGTATCGCCATACACACAAAAAAAATAACAAGACATAACATCCGCAAAATAAAAGAACGTGGCATGGATATGGCCCCTAGACTAAGATATTATCAAGCCAATGATAATATCCAATTGCTCTAAAGTGACAAGCTCATCTCCATGTGCTCCACCATAGTCGCGCGCCTAGGGGGTGTCTTCTTTGTCTCTTGGCTTCTTTGGTTCTCCGGTCTTCTTCTCCATGCTCTTGGATATTATCTTAATATTTATAACTCTAGCCTAACATCTAGAATAAATAAATAATAAAAGCCTCACATGTTGAGGAGAAAAGACGACTCGCAGGCCGTAAAACCTAATTAATTATTACATTAATTTGATTAGCTCGCAGGCCGTAAACCAAACCACAAATCAATAAAACATCCACAACCTAGGCCATATCCATCCACCATGCAACAAAGCACATAATACATTTAAAACTAACTTTTTCAATTTTAATCGAATTGGGTAATTAGGGTTTCAACGATCAAAGGGGTCCAAGCCATTCAAGGGCCAAACCCCTAGGAGGACCGCCGCCCGCCACTCGGCCCGGCCCAAGGCCGTCTGCCCTAGTGACCCGCGGCCTTGCTTGGCGCGCAAGGAGAGAGGGGAGGATGTCTAGGGTTACGGCCCTAGTCTCCTTCCCTTCTTCCTTGTTGCCCAAGCTTGGTTGTTTCCTTTATGGATGTTTCCATAAAATTGTTTCCATAATTGAAAACTCATTTTCAACTATGTGCCCATGAACCCTAATTTTCAAGAACCCAATAATTCACATCCTATGTGATTTAACTCACCAATTCTAACATCCAATGTTAAATTAGATCTTGTTTATGTTGAATCAAATTCAATTTGCATCTACTATGCTAATTAATTTCAGTGTTCGCGTAAAAAGAACAATACGGTGTATGAACTGAAATCGTAACGCATAAAATGATGTTATGCACTACGACATGTGGCTCTGATACCACTGTTGGGTTTTGACGAAGGTAACGCAGCGGAATAACAAAATTTAATCCTACTCAAAGCCCACCAAGGATCACATGAAGAGACATCATAACATGATAAGGGACATACTAATTGTGTACCTTTTGGTTTGGGAGATCACACGAAGAATATTGTCCTTGTCTCTACAGTTGATCCACGTCTAGAGGTGAGATCTAGATTCTTCCTTCTCAAGTGCTAGCTTGTACCGGAGTAAGAGAGAAGAAGGAATCAAGCAACCAATAGGAAGAAGAGAGGGTTTCGGCCCTCTCTTGTGCCGACGGGAAGGGGCGGACGGGCTAGGGGCTTCGGCCTCTAGCTTTGTCTTGCTCTCTCTCTTTATCTCTCCCACTCTCTTGTGTTATGTCTAATAAAATTAGTGGGAAGGAAGCTAGAGCCTCATTATATAGTCCAACAACTCCTTTTTAATTACATAAAGGTCCTTCGTAGTTCTACATGAACTTGGATTAGTCCCTTCCTTGTATATTAGTCCTACTAAGTTTGCGAGGTGCTGCAAAGTGATCCTTCTTATTAATTAATCATATAAATTAATCCCAAATCTAGTTCTACTCTATTTGACGTGTGATCCCATAGGTTTCTACTTAGTTGGTTGTAACTTATTACTAACATGGAACGGTGTCTAGCAACACATCCATGCACCCAACTAATAGAAATAGTCAGTGATCCCGACAAACATTTGTGCCCAATATCTTATATTGCACTATCCCTTTGTCTCCATATCCGGATTGGACACGAGACATAAATAGTCACACTTGTATATCCAATCCATAGTTCCTCGATTCTGGGAATATGCTTATGCAAGCATATAACATCAATATCTCCATATTGATTTATCTGATTCTGGCCAGACATTCAATAAGCCTCATCCCTCGAGTGGTCATGGATATTTGCTCCCATTATGTGGGAGGGGAAAATCCTCTCTACATCACTACGATCTCTAAGCTTTCTTCCGATCATGCCCGATAGCTATATTTAAGATTACCCAGTTACGGTGTAACGTTCGATAACATCAAAGCACGATAATTCACAACTAGAGTATCTATTGACTTCAAGTCTAAGGATTGCAATTGTATTAGCACTACGAGAAGTGATTGTGACTTTAAAATAATCTAATGTATCATTCTCGTTGTGAGACATTCCAGTATGCCATTACTCCTAATGCACACCCATGTGTTAGAATTGATATCTCCGTATCAATCTTCACACACTAGTCTATATTTGATCGTCCTATTAATCAATATAATGGACTAGGGATATTTAAGATAAACAACACATTGTATCTACGGACTTCATTGTATTAAATATCACAATATGTGATAAATGAATATTCTAGCAAATAACATTGTTCATACTAAATATTATATTGCCTCTAGGACACCTATTCCAACAAAGACTTCATTATATTAAATATCTTCATAAATAATCAATGATTATTCTAGCCAAAAATAATGTTCATGCTAAATAAGATTGCCTCTAGGGCATCTATTCCAACAGTCTCCCACTTGCACTAGAGCCAATATGGTGCATCTCGTATGCGTATAGATCTAGTGTGCCCTTCATGCTTGCGTTGAAAAAGCGGCTTCGTAAGTGGATCTGACAGATTTTCATCTGCAGAAATCTTGCATATCTTCACATCTCCTCTATCAATGATCTCTCGAATAAGATGGAATTTCCTGAGTACGTGCTTGCATTTCTGGTGTGACCTGGGTTCCTTTGGATTGTACGAACGCCCCAGTGTTGTCACAATACAACTCTATTGGATCCACAATACTAGGAACCACACCAAGCTAAGTAATGAACTTCCTAATCCAAACAGCCTTCTTTGCTGCACCCGATGCAGCAATATATTCAGTCTTAGTTGTAGAATCAGCAACCGTCTCTTGCGTGGAACTCTTTCAGCTCACAGCTCCTCTATTTAGGCAAAACACAAATCCCGACTGCGATCAAAAATCATCTCTGTCGATTTGGAAGCTTGCATCAGTGTAACCATTTACACTTAGCTCTTCCTCCCATCCATATGTCAAGAATTCATCATTAGTTCTTCTTAAGTACTTAAGGATATTCTTGACAGGAATCCAGTGACTCTCACCCGGATTCGACTGGTATCTACTTGTCATACTCAACGCGTATGACACATATGGTCTAGTACATAACATGGCGTACATGATAGATCATATGGCTGAAGCATACGGAATCCTACTCGTGCGGTTCTTATCAATCTCATTGGAAGGATAATCATCCTTCGAAAGGGTGATCTCATGTGACATGGGCAAGAATCCTCTCTTTGAGTCTTGCATGTTGAACCGTTTCAACACCTTGTCTATATATGTACTCTGAATTAGGCCAAGCAGCTTCCTCGATCAATCCCTATAGATCTTGATACCAATTATATAAGCTGCATCCCCTAAGTCTTTCATTGAGAAACACTTCCCTCGCCAATCTTTAACAGATTGCAAGGTAGGAACGTCGTTTTCATGAGTAGTATGTCATCCACATACAAGATCAGAAAAACAACAGAGCTCCCACTAACATTCTTGCAAACACAAGGTTTATATTCGTTCTTGATGAAGCCAAACTCTTTTACCGCATCATTAAAACGCAGATTTCAACTCCTTGAAGCTTGCTTCAACCCATAAATGCATCGCTGCAACTTACACACTTTATGGGAATGATATGGATCATCAAAACTATGTGGATGTGTCATATACACATCCTCAACGAGATTTCCATATAGAAAAGTTGTTTTGACATCCATCTGCCAAATCTCATAATCGTGATAAGCTGCAATAGCAAGTACGATACGAATGGATTTGGTAATTGCGACTAGGTAAAAGGTTTCATCATAGTCAATACCATGAATTTTTCTGAATCCTTTTTCCACCAATCGGCCCTTATAGGAAATCACATTGTCATCCTTGTCAGTCTTCTTCTTGAAGACCCACTTGCACCCTGTGAGTCGAGCCCCTTGGGGTGTTTCCACCAAAGTTCATAATTTATGGGTATACATGGATTCCATTTCGGATCTCATGGCCTCTCCATAGGTAGTAGGCTCATCATCTATGAGTAGTGCGTCACTGGGCTCAGTAACGAGAAGTCAATACCTCTCTGGCTCCTAACGCACCCTACTCGACGTACAAAGTTCTTGTGTTACTTGAACAGGTTCCTCCACAACATCTTGTGGTTCCTATTAATGTTACATAGTAGGATCAGTGGTTTGTGTTTTTTGAACTTCTTCAAGTTCTACTGTCCTCCCACTGGCTTCTTTAGAGACAAATTCTCTTTCGGGAAACACACCGGTCCGAGCAACAAACACTTTGTTCTCGGCTAGATTTTTGAAGTAATATCCCTTCGTTTCATTAGGGTATCCCACAAACTTACACTTATCCGACTTTGGTCCGAGCTTGTCTGTTTGTAAACATTTTACATAGACGTCGCAACCCCAAATATTCATAAAATATAATGTGGGACGCCTCTCACTCCACATCTCAAATTGAGTCTTCTTGACAGACTTGGATGGAACACAGTTAAGAATACAAGCTTAAAATAATAGAGTGTGTCCCCAAAAAAGATAATGGAAGATCATTTTGACACATCATAGATTGAACCATGTCAGACAGAGTTCGATTCCACCTCTCAGACACGCCATTCCACTGTGGCGTTCCAGGTGGCAAATGGCAGGCGTGGCAAATGGCCCACATACATCAGAATGCACGAGAGACAATCGCTCACTAGTCCTCTCATTCTTAAAAGGGGACTTTGTCATCTTTCCCAATAAACAAGCCTCACATGTCTCATATGATTCATAATCAAATGAGTCTAGGAATCCATACTTATGGAGTCTAGAGATTCGATTTTCGTTTATGTGGCCTAACGGCAATGCCATAAATAAGTAAGATTTAAATTATTAATTTTAATCCTTTTAGTATTAATATTATTGACGGAGTTATCTAGATCAAGGATATATAATCCATTAGACAATAAAGCATTACAATAATGCAAACCATCAAAACAAAATGAATCAACACTTGTCCTTTATTTTAATAGAAATACATTTCTTGTCCAAACAAGAACGAGAAATAACGTTTCTGCTCATAGAAGGCACAAAATAACAATTTTCTAACTCTAAGATAAGTGCTGAAGGTAAAGATAACTCATAAACATCTACGGCTAATGCAGCAACTCTTGCTCGATTCCCCACGCGCAAGTCTACCTCCCCTTTAACCAGTCGTCTGCTTCTCTTTAGATCCTGCACATTTCGAAAATGTGAGATCCACATTCAGTATCCAATAGCCAAAATTAGGAGATAAACAGATTGACATCTATAAAAAATACCTGGTGATGGTGGAATAACTATTCCAAGCCTTTAATCTTCCAGATATTTTGGGTAGTTCCTTTCTAGTGTCTGGGCTGACTGCAGTAGTGATACTCACCCTTAGTCATGCCCCTAGAGGGCTTTAAGGAAGTTTCCTTGGATTTTGAAACTTTTTTGCTCTTTCTATGGAGGTAGATGCAACTCGCTTGCTCTTTCCTTTATTGACCATCATTATGGCATTGTCTTTCCCTTTGTTGATGCTTTGTTCTGCTGTCCTCAACCTGTTAAGTAAATTTGGAAGAGGCTTACTGATCTCATTCATGTTATACTTCATGATGAACTAACTATAACTATCAGGCAACGATTGCAAGATGAGATCATCGGCCAACTCTTGACCCACCGGAAACCCCAGACGCGTGAAATTCTTCAAGTACACGATCATGCGCAGTACATGAGAACCCACCGGGTTTTCCTCTGACAGATGACGCTCGAACAAGATTTAGATACTTCATACCGCTCATGCCTTGGCTGCTCTTGGAAGAGCTGCCTCAAATGTATGATCATATTATACGCCTCCATGTTCTCATGTTGCTTCTGAAGCTCAGATTTCATGGTGCAATGCATCAGGCAAGTCAAATCATTAGAATCGTCAACGAACTTATGATGTTCCTTTATGGCGGCATCAGTATTATTTTCGGGTCCTTCATGAACTGTCTCGTCTAGAATGTAAGTTTTCTTCTCTTGCTTGAGAACAATTCTCAAGTTTCTGTACCAGTCCAGAAAATAAATTCCAAAAAGCTTGTCCTTCTCAAGGACTGATCGTAGAGATTGTGATGAAGTCGATGGATTGTTTACCATTGAAATTATACAAAATGAGAAATATACAAGTTTTTGTATTGTTGTGAATAAATGACTATATTTAATAATTGCTAGATTATTAAACATAGCTCCCACTATTTTTCTCAGATTAATAACCCTCACTATTAATGTGAAAAATATCATGGATATTTTCTAGTGGGCCAAGATCCATATTTCACCTTGTCTTGAGCTTGCTTTGGCAAGTCACCCAAGAATTAGTTATTTAGGTAGGAACAATCTCCAATTGCATCCTATGCAACTCTTGGTTCAATTGGGCAAATAACTCCTTATTTATCTATCACATAGATAATACCGATTACCTTGCATGTAGGCTTTCAATCCTATTGAAATATCCTAGTTGAGTTCAACCTCTTACTTCAATAGTTGCACATTACTTGCTTGTGCCATCGCGCCATCCTATAAATAATCAAATCGTCTTGCTTTGGCAAGCTCGAATTTAATACATTATAGTTTTGACAAGTGTTAAGTAACGAGAAGGCAAAAACACAATATTTTAATTGAGGGATTTTTACCTTTTAATTTTAATTGTTTTGTTGATCCATATCAATTGATCTACTTATTTGGGTTGGGCAGTCCCAAAATAAAAGATCCGGGTTTTAATTATTTTCTTGTTACAATTTGCATGCATCATCTATACACCAAAAATAAAAATCAAGACAATAAATAAACAACCAAAAAAAATGTGATGTGGATGTGGCCTCCTAAACAAAGATATTCCCAAGACAATGAGAATATCTATAAGCCCTAAAAACAGCAAGCTCATCTCGGTCACGGCTCGATCTAGCCGACAACTGGAAGTCGGCTCGATCTAGCCGACAACTGAAAATCGGCTCGGCTTGCGCTCGGCTTCCGGTCGGCTTCACATTGGCTCCATGTGAGCCCCGAGCCTCTTTTTAGCCAATTTTTTAGTCGCGACTCCAAATTTTTTAAGCCCCAAACTCTTTCATGGGGTTTTTAACCTTTCGAGTACCAAATTTTGACTCCAACATGCTGTTCAAAACATTTTCATCCGTCCATTTGATCCGGGGGAAACGTACGCAACGGGTACACGACGTCTTGGAGTTTTTCCGCGCATTCACCTTTAGGACAAAGCGCGGGGAGTTGATACGGGTCACCCGATCCGTTATTTAACTGCTAGCTAGTATTTAATTATTTGTTTAATTTGTTTAATTACTTTATTGAATTAGTTAGTCATGCTGGTTTTCTGTGCGGCTCTTTTTTGGCCCATGGAAGTGAAACGACGAGGTCTAAGTAGTTCTCCTATTTAAACAAGTTCTCGTCTTCGGTTATTTTATTGAATGAATTTAAGAAAATCTTTATTCGGTCAAACCCTAATTGTTAGAAAGATGTTCGTGGCCTCTATGTTACGTGGGAAATTTATTGATTTCTCAAAAACTCGTCGCATTCGATACCATCCAAGTATCAAAATCAGTGTGATGGTCATCGAGGGTAGTAGAAACTTGTACATTGCCTTCTTATAATACCTCTTCAAGTGAGGGACTTTTCTTTCGAATAAAATTGATCCCATATAACACACTCACAATCACTACATTGCGACATATCTCCCTGAAAATAAATGAAAGTTTGTAACGGAAGTATATCAACAGTCTCTAAATACTCTAGAAGGGGGGTTGAATAGAGTATGCCAAATTTTGCTAAAAAACAATCCTTTGAAACTTGAAGAGAGTATGCAGTTGATATCTCAAAGCTTTGAAAAAGAAATGAGAAACTATAGATATAACTGCAGAACACATAGGCTTCAAAGCTTTGAGATTTGGAAAACTCCAAATCTTTGGAACTTCCTGTTTAGACTGTAATGAAAAGATAAAAGAAGAAAGCAGCAAGAACAAAATGATTTTACAGAGTTCAGTCACACTTGGACCTAGTCTCTGACGGAGGGATATTATCCCTCCGGGATTCTAACACAACTTCTTATTAATCACCCAGATTTAGTCATAGATCTCAAGCCTAAGTGAGATACCTTTCACCTATACAGCTTGTGGTTCCCAACCTATCTAGTTCCAGCTACAATATGTTGAAGCAATAAGAACCTCTTTGTTGTTCACTTGAACAACTAAACTTTTATGTTTGTGAGGTTTAAGAACATAAAATGATAATACCAGTTTAGTGCAAGTGTGAAGAACACAGAATAGAAATAAGAAATAAAACTTTGAATTGTTCTTCAATCTCTGATGAATGATCTTGCTTCTGCAGTGTTAATGGCCTGATGAATTTGAAGACTTGAATGATCTGATCTCTCCTGTTTGTAGCACTCTTAAATTCAGACGTTGATCAGTCTTTTCTCCTTGTGTCTCTCTTTGAAATTCAAAGTACTGATTACTTAAATAACAGGCTGTAACAACCTGAGAGATTTTAGGAATTGAATGCCTAAAATTCCTCTTCCCTGATATGCTTCTTTCAACAGCTATGCTTGGATAGCTATCTGATTTGTCTATGGACGTTGGAACGCCCAACAACCCTTCATATACTCAATAAACAAGATCAAACAGTATCCAGACAAACTAGCATCAAAATCTGATCAGCATTATGCTAACAGTTCATGAATAAATTAGGCTAAGTTTTGTCTGATAGCAAAAACAGTTTATACATCCAATTAAATGGATAGACCAAATAATAATTATAGAACAAGTAATAATAGATTAGTATAAGCCCATATAACATTGAAAAACCAAATGAGTTGACCTGCATACACATATTAAGTTAGATAAACTTAGCAGCAAACAGCATTCAGAATTTCTCAAAGCTTTGAAGCTTTGACTGCTAGTTAATCACAAAGAGCTTGGATTCCCAATCCAACTCAGACCTGTACCATGTGTAATACCAATCAAAACATGATTCCATACCGTTTTTAGAACATTATAGAGAATGAGAGAATCATTCCAAAACCAACTTATAGACCTGCAAAATATAAAACAATTAAGAATATATAAGGCAATCAACAGTGTCTCAAAGCTTTGAATCTTTGACACTTGTGTTTCTGTCTTTCATCACCAAAGAACCAAAGCTCCTTCTCTTTGTATATATCCACATATTGACACAAAAAGAGCTTCTGATCTATCAAGAAACATATCATTGAATGATTTAACGGCACAAAAGAACACATCATAAATATTATTATCTAATTGAGATCTAGAAATGGAAAGTTACTTTCAAAATACTTCTTTATATAGTGATTTAGATTGCTCGGAGGGTTACCTATGAAGTCCTACAAAAGAGAATATGACGAACTATGTCAGAAACATCAAGTAGGATACGACTATTCGCATGTTTGGTACCAGCTGAAAATCAAAATGAACGGTTGAAAATCATTTGAGAAAATAAATAGACTGAAAATATGAAGTAGTTGAAAATTATAAATTATTTAGTATAAGATCAAAATATGCGTAATGCGAGTGAATCTGCAGAATTGGATAATTAGATAATCTGCAAAAAAAATATCCAGTACAAATTTTAATTATCAAATGTAAAAATTACATATTTGATTTAGGAATATGGTTTAGAAAATTCTTATGTTTTCAATTTCCAATTGCAAAAATTATAAAGTTTTACAATTTGACTTTTCCGACAAAATCAGAGCAACACTAGGCAAAAAAAGTCCCAAGTTAGGGTTTTGACAATGGTGACCAATACTCAACCTGAACCGGCGGCGATTCCTCCAGAATCATCTCCGGTGGGTGGGCAAGCAGCAACAATGAACTGTGTGAGCAAGCGCTTCGGGTTAATGACAATAGAAGAAGATGAAGATATCTTTGAATACGATCAAAGCTGGTGTTTAGAGGCGTTGAAATCCTCCGTTCACTGCCTTCTCGGTTCCTTCCTTATACCGGAGAAGATGAACATGTGGGCCATGAATATCTTGTTCTAAAATATTTGGATGGAAGGCGACAAAGTTTTGATCAACGAAACTAGGTCACATTTGTTCATCCTTAGCTTTCCGAGCAAAGAATCGATGGATAAAGTTCTAGACGAAGGTCCTTGGGTGTTCGACAGGAATGTTATTCTTATTAAACCTTGGCATATTGGTAATAAGACACAGGGAGTTAATTTCAACACCATAGATATGTGGGTCAAAATAATCAATCTCACACCCTATTTACTACAGAGGAAGACGCCAGAAATGCCGTCTCCTCCTGGGGGCAGATTCTAGACTCAGAAAAGCGAGTTATGTCCGGGGGTGATGGGGACTATATGCGGGTCTGGGTAAGGATAGATGTTCACAAACCCCTGCGCAGAGGAAGGCACATCAAGGTGCTAGACGAGAAGATTTGGCCATACTTTAAGTACGAACGAATAGCTCATGTATGTGTGTGGTGTGGGAGGATAAACCACTTCAGTGATTCGTGTTTACACACTACGACAGAGATGAAGAACACAGTAGAGCCTGGGTATGGAGCATGGCTAACTTTCAAGCCTCCACCTGGCAAGAAGATCAAAGAGAAGGTCCATGAGGAACCGGGCAGAACCTATCAGACAGGGGAAGATCATCGGAAGGGGGATCAATGTTTTCAGATGATTTTTTTATGACATCCAGCTCGGCGTCGGAGAAAGTAGACTCGTATATGGATGTAGAAGTTAACCAACAGAATAAGGAAGCAGAGGGGCTACCGGGGGTGGTGATTAGAGATAATCCGCTCGATAAAAGGACGGAAAAGGACCCTGCAAATCAAGTGATGAGTGAGAAAGGTAAGGAACCCATCCAGGAAACCAATCCGAAGAAGAAGATAAGTAACCCATCGGCACCAAAATCAAACAATACCCCTCGCAAAAAGTCTGAAAAGTGCAAGAGTCGTGAAAAGCCTAGCCAACCCATCCGAGAGCCGTAAAACGGAGAATTTATCTACCAGGATAAGTCATGGAGGAAGTGGTGGACTATATTCCTATAGCAATGATCAGTTTTCTCTTACAGGGATTGCGCAACTGGAACAGGGCGCCAGTAAAGACCCAAAAGCACGATTGGAGGTGGCTGCTCAGCAGCACCGCTAGGCGCAATGAATCTACTAAGTTGGAACGTGAAGGGGCTTGGGAACCCCCGTAACGTTACTTCTCTTCATGATCTAGTGAGGAGACAGAAGCCCAATATGGTCTTCCTCATGGAGATCAGACTTTTTGTTAGTGAGATGGAAACAATCAAACACAGGTGTGGGTATGCAAACGGTATTTACTACCATTGTGATGATCGTACAGGAGGTTTAGAAATTATCTGGGATAGAGATGTAAGTTTTAAGCTAATTCATTACTCTAAGAATTTTATTAAAGGTGCTGTTTGTGATGATGATGGACAGTCCCGGATTTTTACGAGTTTATATGGAGACCCAGTGAGGAAGAACAGAAGACATTCTTGGAAGCTCTTTTCAAGACTGAGGCCGATTGATCAACCCTGGTTGGTGGTTGGGGATTTCAATGCTATCACTTCGACAGTAGACAAGGAGGGTGGAATAGAAGTCACCCTCAGACAAGTCGAGGATTTCAGCAGAGTACTTCAGAATCTTGAACTGAGGGATATGGGATTTACTGGCAACAGGTTTACATGGACGAATAATCAGCCTGTCAGTCGGTCAATTCCGGAAAGTATAGACCATTTTTTAGCTACTGGCGAGTGGATTGAGAGCTATGCGAGGGCCCGAGTGAGTCACTTGGTGGCTAATACCTTGGACCACGTGTAATACTCCATATTTTTGCAAGGTTAGTTCGGTAATTTAAACCGCGAAAATGCAGTTTAGAATTTTTTAGAAAATTATTCGAAGTTTATGAGATAATTTTATTCGTTAAGAAACTCGTTCGACAATTTTGAAAACTAATTAATAATCAACTTTTGATGAAATAAAATTCAGTAAAAGTATCGTTTCTTGATATTTGAGTAAACTATCAGTGGATTATATTAATAACGGTGTTGTACACATACGTTACCTATATGCCATATTATATTGATTAAACGTTACATTAGCAAAACTATATTAAGTTATATTTAAAATAAATATAAATATACATTGTTAAATTATTGGTAGGGAAAAATAATAAGTAGACTATCGTGTTTTAATTGTATGAAATTACAGAAAAGATGATATAAGTAGTCGTAAGTTAACACGTTATTAACGTCTTTGTTTTAGTTATTTTCGCGCGTCAAACCACCGCGAGACTTGGTAGTTGTGACACACCCAATCACCTACCCACTTGGTGAGCCAACCACACCGTATACTCTCTCGTGTTGCCTTCTTCAATTGTAACTCTTTTTCGGCTGGATATTTTCCGACACCACCACCTACTTCACCGCCTCCTCCTCAATATATATCTCATATCTCTCCCTCTAACGCACAGCAGCAGAAGCACCTACCACCAATAACAACAACATCATCATCATCAATCACCACAGCCACCCACCACCGCTACTACCACCGGCGAAGAGAACCCACCATCGTGGCCACCACCTCTCTGCCCCACCTCTGCTCTGCCTCTCGACCTCCTTCTCTCTGCTGAACAGAGACAACAAACAGCAGCAGAAGCAGCGGTGAAGAGCCACCGCCGCCGCTGCCGTCGTCGGGGAAGAAGACCCGAGACCACCACCACCTCGTCCCCTCTTTCTTTCGTTGTCTCTCTCTCGTTTCCCCTCACTATCGCGACCAGGAGAGAGGATTAAGGAGGAAACAGTTCCTTTACAGCCACTGTAACAGAGCACCAAACCGCAGCCACCGCCGGAGCTCCATGCTTTCCGGCGAGAGCTTCGGCCCAACCAAACAAAAGCCACCCAGACACTCTCAACCTCCTCCCTCGACTCTACAGGCTCCGAAAAGCATCAAGAAGGTCGCAGAATCTCCCAAAAGTGAGCGGAGGAAGGCCACCGTCGGCCATCTCCACCGCGACCTCCGACTTGATGTCGACCCAGCCCGATTCTCCACCATTTCTCGCAATTATTGGACCGGGTGACTTGTTCGTTGACGAAGGCTACGTGTCCTTCTAGGGGAACTTTACGGGCCATTCACTGAAGATCAAGGTGAGTATACATGCCAAGCCTTGCGTGCTAGCTTCTTTCGTGTCATAACACGATTTTACGTCTGTCTCAAAATGCGTTTTGAAATATGCATGCTTTACTTGAGTTCTGTTTTGAAATGACAGCTTTCAAATTTATTCACACAATAATCAGTAATTCGTAATAACGAAAAATGGAAAGAGATGTGTGGGGAACATCATTCGGATCATTGGTTTGGTCGTTGTCGGCTACATCCACTCGACCCATTATTATTCTTTATTTAGCTCGGTTGCAATTTGCCTCGGGTTTGGCTCCTTGTACTCACTCCTTCTGGGCATAAAGACCCTGTTAGGGGGGTGTCGACACTTAAGGTCTTGGAAGCGGGTTTGGGATTGTGTGATGCGGCTGAATTTTCCCCATTCAACTCAAGAATTGAAAATGGTATATCTGGTTTGGAAATATATGGGTATCTGGTTCTTTATGATTAATGGAACCTCAGAGTTGGATTATTGGAATCGGATTGAAATTTTCCTCCGATGAATGGATATGGATTTAAATATTGGTTCTTGAGAATTTCTGGACTTGTGATTGGAACTTAAGAATATCTTATTCAATTGTATTTTACTTCTGCTGTGCAAATATTATTTCTTACTGTTTTACTTTAAATAATCTCTCCTCTGTGTTTGACATGCTTGGGTGTTGCTCATTCAATATTTCAGTGCTGATTTTAGAAACTGCGGTTCTTGTTTTCCTTCCCACCGCAGGTCTAGAAGACGGGGACTAAGGAATAGCAGGGTACGAGATTCACGTAGAATGATAATGTCACGAGAAGTCGTTTAGAATGCTTGTATAATACCGTAGTCTTTAGTAAAGCATGTAATATCTTAAGACTCATGTGTAATGGTTAATAGTAATGTAATAGAATGGAGGTTTTGCTTTCGATGTCCGCCGTTACTTTAAGCATCGCCCCCCGGTTCGGCCGAGCCGGATAAGGGGGTTGTTGCACCACGTCCCACTCGAGGTCTTGATAGGCGGCAAAACAAGAACCGTAATCGGGTGCGGAGAAGATTTCAGATGGAGGCAATGTGGTTTGATCATACATAGTGTCAAGAGGTCATCTTAGAGAGCTAGAAGGGCAGTGCTGAACCAGTCTCTACCAAGCTGACACAAGTGGCGAGAAAACTAAAAATTTGGAAAAGGAAGTATTTGGAAGTGTTCGGATGAAGCTCCAAAGGTTTCAGCAGAGGGTGGAAGAGCTTGGTGCTCAACATCAATCTTCGGAAGTTATTTTTGAAGCCAATGAAGCCAATAAAGAGATGTCTAATTCGCTACATCAAGATGAAGTGATGTGGAGGCAAAGATCTCGAGAACTTTGGTTAGATAAAGTTGACCGAAACACAAGGTTCTTTCATCGGAAATCCTCTATTCGACGTGCAAGAAGCAAGATACAAGGCATAGAAGATGGTAGTGGTGGGTGTATTGAGGACCCGACAGGGGTTCAAGCCATTATAGAAGACTACTTCAAGTCTCTTTTTTCCTCGACTAAAAATCATAGCACCGATCGAAGAAATTTTGGATCCAATCAATAGAGCCCGATTGGAATAGCCCTTTACTGCGGCTGAGGTAGTATAAGCGGTAAATATTATGCCTTCGCAGAAGGCGCCGGGTCCCGACGGGTCTCCGGTGATGTTTTATAAAACAATTGTGGCCTGAGATTGGCGGGAAAGTTACCAGTATTTGTCTGAGGATTTTAATGAAGGTGGATATGTAAGTGAATACAATCATACATTGATTGCCTTGATTCCGAAGGTGAAACAGGTACGTCAAGTTTCAGATTTTCGGCCCATATCATTATGTTCGACTATTTACAAGATTGTTACAAAAGTATTAGCTAATTGTCTGAAGACGTCTCTTGATAATCTGATTTCCGAGAATCAAAGTGATTTTGTTTCGGGAAGACTCATCTCCGACAAAATCTTAGTAGCACACGAGATCATTCATTCGATGAAGACAAAGAAAGGTAAAGAGGGTTTAATTGCGCTAAATCTTGACATGAGCAAGGCGTACGACATAATAGAATGAGACTTCCTAAGAAAAGTAATGGAGCATGTGGGTTTCAGATTCAAATGGATTTATGTGGTTATGCGATGTATAACCACAGCGACATATAGCATACTGATAAATGGCGAAGCTAAAGGGAAGATTGTACCAGAAATGGGGTTGTGTCACCGCTGTCTCGGTATCTATTTTTGCAAGAGCGAGGCACTCTTGAGAAGTTCGACAAACTCAGTCGAGGAAGGGAAGATTTCGGGTGCCAAAGCCTCGCGAGGAGGACCCACTGTGTCTCACCTCTTTTTCGCTGACGACAGTCTAATTTTTACTAAAGCTACAGAAAATGAGCTAACCAATTTGCTGCACATCTTACAGGTTTATGAAGTCGCTTCTGGGCGATGTTTAAACGTGCATAAATCGGTAATGGTGTTTTCAGACAATGTTGGTATGGATCTTCGGCAAAAAATAAGTTTATTATGCGGCATCCCTATTGTGGAGAGTCATTAAAGCTATCTGGGAATACCAACGGCGTTTGGAAAAAACAAGAAGATTGTGTTTCAAAAAATCCTTGAGTATATATGGTCAAAATTAAACGACTGTAAAGAGAAGACATTGTCAATAGCGGGGAAGGAGATATTAATCAAAAAAGTGGCGGAGGAGATTCCTAATTTTGCAATGAGTTGCTTTTTACTCCTGGTTGGATATGAAAAGGTACCGAGAAGTTAATCCGGCAACTTTTGTGGGGCGATTCGATGATAGAAAGAAGATTCACTAGAAGAAATGGGAAGATCTGAAGATACATAAAGATATGGGAGGGCTCGGATTCAAAGATTTTCAGAATTTCAACGTGGCACTCCTTATTAAGCAAGCTTGGAGAATTATTCAGAAACCAAATAGCCTACAGAGTTGGACCTTACGAGATAAGTATTTTAAACAAGGCGATTTTCTTCACTTTGCTCCCAAGAGACAGTTTCATACGAATTTCGTAGTATACTGTCTGGTCGAAGCTTGTTAAATAAGGGCCTTGAGTGGAAGCTAGGAAGCGGCGATGAAATAAAATTATTCAACACAAAGAGGACACCAGTCAAGAGTTATAACGCCAACACGTGATATAGCAACGTTGAAAGTGGCACAATGTATATAGAATGGGAGGTGGGATTTACAACAGCTAAGAACTTACATTTGGGACATCGACTCTCTGAACATAATTGCCACGACTATACCTCTACCTTCTATCCCAGACAGTTTCAAATGGAGCTTAAGTGAGAACGGGATTTATACTACTGCTACTGGGTATAAATTGCTGAGAAGTGAAGGAGTATCGACATCGAATTGGACAACAGGAGCTAATCAAACATGGCTGCATAATATATGGAAGATGGCTATCCCAAAAAATATTGCCTTTCACGTGTGGCCTATGTGGAGTGATGCGTTACCAACAGCCCCTAAACCTCGAGAAAAAGGAGCCAGTGTCCCCCTGAGGTTATGTGGCTGTGCCAACAATGTTGAATCACTGAACCATTCTTTTGGCTCCTTCCCAATGGCTGAGGCAATATGGGTGAGGGTAATTGGTAGCAAAAAATTCGAGGCCAAAGGTAATGGTATCCAGGAATGGATTGAACAATTGTTTGTTGTGGAATCAAAATAAATTCGGATAAAATGGGCCACTACTGCCTGGAGTATGTGGTGGTGCCGGAATTATGCCACTTACAATAACAAGAAGTTTGCAGTAGATGAAGTCATAAAAAAAGTGGAGTTTCATTTGGCAGGGTTCAAGATCCAACATGAAGGTGCAACATCCATGGGAGGCTCCAGGCTAGTGCAACAATGAGGAATCCCGAGATAAGGGTGGTTGAAGGTGAACTCAGACATAGCGTGCTGAATCGCAGACAAAGTGGGTGGAGCTGGATGCATCCTACGATATTCAACCGGCGCCTTCGTAGCAGGTCGTTATGAACTAATAGAGTTTACCCAATCAGTACTGCTCATGGAACTAACTGGAATGAAGAAGGGACTCCGAATGGCTAGAGATGCGGGATGTAGCAGAATTTAAGTGGCATCTGACTCAAAAATGACCATCGATCTTATTCTGCAATGGTGGAGAAGAGACCTAGTAGAGGCAGAAGCATGCAATGAAATAATCGAAACTTTGACTGAATGTTTGCAATTGGGAGAGATCTTTGAAGGAATAGTGTTTAAATTTGTGTCGCGTACATGCGATAAAGTGGCTGATCTTTTCGCCAATATATCATTATCCTTTTCTCATTATAGTTTGTATACTTGTCCACCCGATTGGGCTATTGATGTAATAGAAAACGATAGAATTGGTCTGTTTGTTTTGGAATGAAAGTTGAAGTCTATCCCTCAAAAAAATTGAAAAAATTATATGTATACATGTGTTTTAAATTTTAACCAAATTAGTTCATTTTTCTAAATACTAAATGGTAAAAGACATTTTTCGCCCTCAAATTATCGATAAAATATATTTTACCCCCTGATTTATCAACAAATACATTTTGCACTAGTGGATGGAGGGTAGACAGATACCACCCTTCTGTTACAATCCATTAGTGAGTGGGTGAAAATTGACTTTTTTGACCATTTTACCCTTACGAATTATGGACAAATACCACCCTTTTTGTTTTTAATAGTGTTCATCATGTTCCTGAGCACCACCACCACCAAATCCCCACCACCTTTCATCGATTAAACTCGAAGCTACACCCATCAGACTACAACCTACCTTCAACACTCTCGGCACCATTCACAGCAACCACAAACCATTACAACACAGCTCCCTACATCACCATAACCCCTGCTACATACAACCCACCATTACCAACATCATTGCCTCCATTACTCCACAACATGTTACCAACTCCACAAAAACAACATCAACAATTAAAGATTCGGAGATAGGGAAAGACAGAGAAAGTGAAACCCAGCAAAACCCCAACAATAATTAAACACCATTACCAACACCATTGGCTCTCTGATTCGTTCCCGACGAAGAAAAAATCCAAACATTGTTCAAGAAAACCTAACCAAACCCAGTTCTCTATATAGATTCGGAGAGAGGGAGAGACAGAGGAAGTGGAACCCAAAAATTTGGGGTTCAACATGTTCTTCCACTAGAATCGACAACGACCCACAAACCCAACCTCTATCTCAACCTTCTGGAGCCACCTCCACCCTCTGCTTCACACCTGCGGTGAGCGCAAACCCAACATTGAGACCTAAGCACGACGGTTGGTGGTTAGATCTGACGCCGATCGATCCTCGGGTGGTCGTCGCCCTTTCGTTCCTGTGGGGTCCTATGGTGGTGGTCGCCTTCGCGTTCATGTGGTGGTCATGTGGTGGACGTCACATGTGCGTTCCTTGGCTTCGTTGAAATCGAGTAAGATAAAGAGAGAGGGAGGGAGCGATAGAAAGGGAGGGGGAGAGAGAGTAGTGATTGTTGGTTGTGGAGGGTGAGATGGGGCTCTGGCCATCTGGGTATGATTTTGGAGAGAGATTGGGAGTGATTTTGGAGAGAGAGAGATCTTCGATGGTGGAGAGAGAGATAGGGGGCTGCTAGGTTAGAAATGGGAGGAGAAGGAGAAGCATTTATTTTTATATGGTGTAATTTCCTTAAATCTTGAGGGTGATTATGTCGTTTTGCCCCTCTGTTAGTATGGTGTTAGTTTTAAAATCAGGCAGGGGTGCAAAATGTATTTATCGATAAATCAGGGGAAAAATATATTTTATCGATAATCAGAGGGTGAAATATGTCTTTTACGCAATATAAATTTATACATTTTTAACCCGGTTTAAGCTGTCCGAATGAGACCAAATATCGGACGATACTACCTTGTACCTAGGGGTGCACACGGATCGGATTGGTCCGGATTGAGGTTGAGTTTATCCGATCCACCGGTTTACAGATCAAAATGGACCGGTTCCACTCGGACCCACAATTTCACGGATCAGACCGAATTAATCCGCGGATTGCAAATATTTCAAAATATGTTCAACTAACAAAGTAAACATTAGTATACAATTATCATTTAATATAATTTTTAGTTAACGTACGAAATATCTTCCTCTTTATAACATCAAAATCAAAATTAGTCAACACAATATTTGTAAGTAATGACATTATTAAGTTAAAGTTAGCATTAGAACAAATCATATTGATGAAATTAGTAAAAATAACATAATAATAAGTATAAACGGATCGAACGCATTGACGTATCAGATCGGATTTATATTTCTTGATCCTAGTCTGATCCGTCACGGATCGATCCGGACCTAATCCGTCATGGATCGGCCAAATTTGCGGATCGGTGTGGATTGTCGGATACTTGTGCACCCCTATTTGTACCACTTTGTCTCTTCTCTTTAGCCCCATTTTGTCTTTTATCACTATTCATTCGATCACTTTGATCCGGTGATTTGGATATCAAAATGATACAATGTTTTGATAATTTTTTCATGTTGTTATAGAGTAAAAGTTGCTCTATAATACGGTGAAAAGATTATTAAAAAACGCATTATTTTGCTGTCCAAATCACCCGATTAAAATGACCTAGATAGGAGTTAAGAAGTCATAATGAAGATAAAGAGAAGAGAGGAGTGGTAATAGTACTAGTATACACTGTTGCCATGTGGAGAATAAAGTGCTCTCCCATGTAAGGTTGTCCTGTAACCTGGACGTATATGCATGAACGAATTGCAGTTGGACCAAAACCGCCAGCGAGGGCCCACCGGGTCCATGGAGACCGAAAATCAGAATTTGGCCCACTGCCCATATACATTGCCTCTCTTCGTGACTTTTGGCTTTCGGAGTTGTGCACTGTTGAGGAGGACCAATGTCCAATTGTGCATATACTACCACCAATTATTTCTCCTGATCGCCCCATTACTCATTTGCTGATTTTTAGGGAGCTTGATTCAAATGCACAATTCTAACATAAGTATAATGTAAAATAAATTGTTAAGTCAAACGATGTTATTATTAGAAGAAAGTATAGGGTCTTGTGTCCCATTTTTCATTAACTAAATTGAAATGTATATGTCAATAGAATTGTATAACGGACTGATTGAGAAAGTGGAGCTTGTTAATGAACGCGTTCAAGTATGAATGATTCTGACTCTTCTAGCATGCTTAACGTTTCATTCTTTAAATAGGTATGTTATAATAGATCGATATAAACTCTACATCACTTTTTTAGCCTGTTTTTTCGGTCAACATAGCTACCAATGTCGGGCCATCAACATTGTTGCCACCACTTCATATCATGATCAATATCGAGAGTTGTAGACTCTAGATTTTGTGTTATGTACTACCTCCGTTTTTTTTTTTTTTTTTTTTTGAATCTTTTCAGTGTAATATGCACGTGTCCCTTTGATCCAGTGATTTGGTTAGCAAAATGATGCACAAATTTGATATTTGTTTATGATGTTGTAGAGTAAATTTTTAATTATCATATCATTCAAAAAATATAAAATACTCAACAAAATATTGTAAGGGAAATATTTGTAGTTATTAGAAAGTTATCTAATACATTTAATATTCCCAAAAAAATCGAATACATTTAGTTCAGGGCCACACTTTAAAATAAGAGGGGAAATTGCAGTTGTTAGGTTGGGCATACATAAACAGTTTATAATATATTCAAGAACACATTTTATATTTAGTAGTAGTATCAATTAAAAGGGGAGAGGTATTGCAGTTGTTGGAATTGGGGGTAATATTGAAACCCTTAAAAAGTGTCATACCACATGAATCAAACTATATTTCGGCTCATGTATTGTATTGACATTTTACGTAACCATCCTAAATCTGTCCCCACCTAGTCACCTACCACCAAGTTCATTCTTTTTTCCTTAACAGCCCATCTTCCTTTGTGTGACAAATCTTATCATAGTTCATCATTTTATTTTTTCTCAACAACAAAACAACAAATGATCATCATAGTTGTGTTTGAGGAACATTGGAAAATGGCCGCAAATCAAAAGTTTAATCATACCCATACCTACTTCCTTGTAACCAAATGAATGCACTAATAACAGAATATATTGCAAATGGGTGGTACTAAGTAGAAGAGCAATATATAGCTGCTGCTGCTGCTTGAGTTCATGGGTTCAAACCCGCTCTAATTGTAGACTAGTTTTGGATTTCATATATTGTACTGATTTTCCATGTAAATGGCAAAAAAGAAATAAACCATGTGGGCCAGAGCAAGTTTGACCTACCATAAACAACTGGAAATATTTAATACTCCCTCTGTCTTATAATTTTAGTCTCCTTTACCTTTTAAGGTTATATTAACTAAGTGATTCGAGCAACAAAATGATACAATAATTTATCAATTTTTTAATATCTTGCAGTCGATTACTCAACAAGATCATGAAAAAATTAACGAACTTGTATATCGTCTTTATACTCAAATCACTTAGTCAAAATGACCTTAAAGGTCAAAGGGTACTAAAATTATGGGACAGATGGAGTATATTCGTGTAAATTATAGCAAGTCTTTCAATCAACAAAATTTGGCACAACCGCTTGTAAAAACAAACAGTAGTTAAACCGAAAATGTATCCAAAATATATTGTAAAAAGCGGAAACTTTCAACCATCCAGATGGCACATTGCACCTTCGAGTGTTCTTTTTTGCTGCCAAAAAGACTCTTCCCGTAAGTTTAAAGATCCACAACATACCTACCTTCTTTCTTTTTCCGGTGCTTTCTTTAATTAATTAGTTTAAACTCTACATGCTGGTATTATATACTATTCGGCTACTTTGTCGTGTGGTCGTACCTAATATAACTAGCAACAACAAATCCCATAATTTGGTAGGTGATGTTTTGGACAAGGCAAGTCCCTCATATAGTGGGCGAATAGCCATCATTTATTCCACAAGATTGAAGATTGATAGACATATTTGAATTAACTAATATTTTCTTCCGCGTACGCTCTTAGATATATTGAGTTTGTTTAGTGAGACAAGATAAGAAGACAATTGAAATATTCAAGAGTTGATCAACAGCATGAGTGTTTGGTGACTTTAAGAATCTTCATTTGTTTTAAAATGCATAAGGTAAGATAAATGATGCAAGATGAGTCTTGTGATTGAGAAAACTCATGATCATTTAGAGTTGCAACAATTTGATAGAATGTAAACACGTCAGTTCTTTTCCTTACTTTTATCAGTTAGTTATATTTTTTATATTCATCGAACTCGTCTTCTTAAATGAACTGACTCAGAGTATTATACCACTAAACTATGTTCACACCAGTTTCAGAAGTTTATATGTTTTGATCCAGAAGAGCAAAACGTCAGAACTCAACATCTCTGATCTTGGTGCATGCATCAACTGGGCAATACAGAGATGGCCTTTTACTATATTTTTACATAACTTTAATTTTCTGATATTTTTTTTTTTCCTTTTAAAGTACAACGGGTTAGTTTGAAAGCGGTGTCTTTTGGTTTTATTAAACTCTAATCACAGATGTTTGGATGAATTGATTTATTTTAATTTTTATTTTGTAACAATCGGTGCACGAAGGGGCGGTGGTACAGTAAAACCTCTATAAATTTATACTCGATAAATTAATAATTTTTATAAAATTAATAATTTTGTCCAGTCCCAACTTGGGACCAGTATAAAATTGGACCCCAATGATAAAATAATAAGATATTGATTTTTTTTGAAAACCCAGTGTATATATACTGGTCCCGACAAAACTATAAATTAATAATTATTAAAATATTCTAAATTCTAATATTGGCTAGTGAGAAATGAATTTATAGCCACTTATTTTTTGTTGAAATTCAGATCTATCCTGAGTTCATCTTTAAATCTCCTCATTGCACTTAAGAGTGTGGGCATTGTCTTCTCCTATTGCAAGTTGTGAAGAATTATTACCGCTTGCAATACTTCTTTCCGAGTGACCGGTTCCAATGCTATTGAATCTCCTCAACGTCGTCATGGGCCGGTGTAGATGGGGCTTTCCAGACAGACATGTCACAGCCACGTGGCAGCCATCCAGCACACCTAGCTGTACTCCATGTACACCGGGTAACTACCTATGCTTATTCACTTGGGGGCTGCGAGACAGGGCCCTCGCGTACCAATCACCACGGGACTTGTAGGGACTTGTGGTTTGGAGGCAAGAGTAAGGCCTGTCGCGCGAGAGCAACAACGAAACTCGTGTGCGACCTCTGGTAACTGACTGAGAGGTTTAAGGCTCACGTAGCCCATAAATGCGGACAATCTCATAACAGTCTCTGATATATGCGGGCAGGTGCGTAACGGTCCCTATATACACGGTCGAACAGGGGAGGAGCCATGTAGGGGCACTGGGGCACGTGCCCCCCCCCCCCCACAAAATTTTCTGAAAAACACTTGGTAGCCCCTAATTTGTACAAAATGATTAACAGTGCCTCCTTACAAATAGAGATGTGCCCCTCTTCTTTACCAAAGACGTGCTGTCACCAGTGGTATGTGTCTGCTAACCTTTGTGTTGAAGTTTCGATTCCCCCCATGTGCACTTTTAAGTTTTTTTACCACAAAATAATAAAAGACAAAAAATAAAATGACCACAAGGAGATTCGAACCCTCGTGTCTGAAAAATGACCACAAGGAGATTCGAACCCTCGTGTCTGAAGTCAAGAGAGGAGTGTTTTAACCACTAAGCTAGGAAGCCTACAATGTCTTTGATGATATTTAACATTACTTAATCTTATAAGAACGAGTAGAAATACGCTGAATTGTGTCCCCCTTGGATGAAATCTTGGCTCTGCCACTGCGGTCGAACGTGCCGTTACAGGGGCTATCATTAAGTCGCCATTTATGGTTCATTAACCCCCCTACAACGGTCACTTCCCCACTATATATAATATCATTAGCCCTCCAGGAGACTCTCTGACTCTCTTGGATAGTCGAACCTCTCTCAGATCTCTTGTTAGTTCACTGTCTCACTTTCAAGAACAGTTACCTTTGCTTACTCTCTCCCTACTCACTCCCTACTCTTCCTCGTGTTCTAATCTCCTACTTGAGGTGTACACTTGGATCTCTATTGAGGATTTCCTTGTACACAATTTGGTGAACCCGACGTGAATCCATCCACCTTCACCCTTTTTGTAAGCCAATCGACCTAGCTACCATGTCTCTTGAAGCCAATCGCCGTGAGGGAGATCAATCTCCTTTGAGCGATGACGCTCAGGGGGAAGAGACCCCCAACACCAACACAAACACTCAAACGGTTACGGGAAATCAGCCCTCTTTAGAGGCTTTTCAAGCCACTATTCAGAGCCAGGCGGAAGCCATGTAGGCTTCGTCCGTTCAGATCGCCCAGATCATGACAATCTTGGGGAGCCTTGTTCAGAACACCGCCCAAGGAGCAGCGGTCCCATCATCGGCAGCTCAGTTTCCTCCATCAGGGGCACCCTCCACCTCCAATGTGCACACGCCCGTCCTGCCAAACCCGCAAGCTTTCCTGCCCAATGGCCCTACGCCCCAGGCGCCAAGGCTTCAATCAGACTCGTCCCTGACATCCACCCGGAATCCTTCTACGAACTCCGTGTTACCCGCGCACGCGAACGGAGCTCAGAGGAGTTATGCACTTCCACCTCTGCCTCTCTACGATCCAAATATGCCCTACATCCCGGGCTTCGCCGCGACAACGTCATTAACTTCCGGAGGAAGTACTCCCGCCAGCGTCTTATCCCTGGAACAGCGAATAGATAACATCATCGCGAATCAGAGCTTCACAGACACTGTTATCCCAAAAGTGGACAGTGCGCCTCCCATCCCGCGGGATATATACTTAATGCCCAATCCTGCTGGGTACAAGGCGCCCAAATGAGAGAAGTTTGATGAAGTTAGTGGGAATGCACATGAACATGTAATGAGTTTCGTTGATCTAATGGGCCCACATGGAGTTGACACCAGACTGCTGATGCGCGAATTCCCCAACTATGGGGGCTGTCGCGCACAAGTGGTACAGAAACCTCGACGCAGGATCTGTCAAGACGTGGGAAGATATGGTGAAGAAATTCTACACCAAATTCTTCCAAGTAGAAGAGAAAGTCACTACAATCCACCTCTCCCGCATATACCAGAAGCATGAAGAAGAAGGGGTCACCTTTATCAAGAAGTTCAGAGCCAGATCTCTGGAATGCATCGATGAGGTCTCAAAAGGCCGCATGGTAGAGATATGCCTTAAGGGCATGCGTGATGAATAAAAAGGTATGTTAATCAATCTGAACATGCCTACGTTCTCGAAGTTGATTGACTTCACCAGGAACATTGAGCCACTGGTGGAGATGATGAGGAAGAAGAACACTCACGACCGCGCGCCAGCTAGCTCTGGCTTCAAGATCGGGAGGTTCAGTTACAACGCGGACGGGACGTTGAGGTAAATGCAATGTCGTCCCCTCACAAGCAGGAGCAAACCGCGCCACGGGAAGCACCACCCTTGCTATGCTCAATTGATGACGCGATAACTCTTTGCAAGAGATGGCGGAAGGATGGAAATTTTCCTGCACTAGAGTATAAACCCACCAGAGATCAATTACAAGATCCCAGATGGTGTGAATGTCATGGGCAAGTCACACGCCCGGCGAGGGAGTGCAAGAAGCTCAGGTGGTTGGTGGACAGAAAGGTCAAAGAGGGGCAGCTGGTCATTGACGAACCATTCAAAGATGTACGCGACAACCCCTTGACGTCCCATGCACAGGAGTATAAGGGGAAAGAGATAGCCATGATTTCGATCATGGATCTTGAAGAGATCGCGGGTACATATATCCCAGTGGTTGTCGTAGTCCGTGAGGAGGAAGATTACGGTGTAGATACAGAAGATGCACGTGCCGAGCGCATGAAGCACTCCAACAAATTTGAGAAATTATTTGATGACATGAATTTCTCAAGCGGATGTAGGCATGAGATGATTAAGGCCATCTTAAGGGTGGCAGAGGATTATGGCGAGGAACTGGTCACCTTAAATGGAAGAGTAGTAAGGGTCGCGACATCAAAAGGCCTAGTCATGACGTTCGATGAGTCGGACAAGAATACAGACGCAAGTCACCAGAGGCCGCTGTACGTGACATCAGTACTCAACGATGCTGGGTTCAAGAGGGCTTTTGTTGACGGCGGAGCCGCGGTGAACGTAATTCCGCTCAGTACACTGGAGCTGGCAGGAATACCTCAAAGCAAAATCATTAATAAACCATCACCATTGATGGGTTTCGGAAGTGACTCCAGAATGATTGTCGGTTGGATTCGATTAGGGATCCAGATTGGTCAGATCAAGTGTTCTGCCAAATTCCACGTCATCGATGCCAACACTACTTATCACTTGATCATTGGTCGAGCGTGGATCCACCGCTTTGATGTTGTGCCCTCCACGGTCGATCAGGTGATGAAGGCCATTTGGAGAGACCGGGTGAACGCCATACCTGCTTCGGTGAACCATTTCAACTTAGAGGAGGCGCACTTGTCTGAAGGGGTTTGGTTCACAGATATGGCAGACGAGGACACCCCAGCACCATTTAGACCAACTCCCTTGCCCAAATGGGAGGACATCAATGACCAATCACCGGCTGGGGTGATGGTAATGCGCGACAAGCCGAAGGAGAAACAGCCCATACGGGAAGAGACTCCAAAGATAAGTTACAGAAAGAAGAACATCTACACCCTAAAGAGGATTTTCAAGCAAGAAGACCAGGGTAAACAGGTAGGCAGCTTCTATTCAAACGGAAATAAGTGCTACCGCATCTGAAGGTGGGGGGGTCATCTTCGACCCATCTCATCAAAGGTGTCCCCGAGCAAATCTGCGATGTGGCAGAAGCTTCTGGCGAGGATAAAGGGGGGACGTCGATAGAAGAATTAAAGGAGGCACCTGAATGCATGGACGACCGCACAAAACCTCAGAAACAAGAGCTAAAGGAGGTATTCTTGTGCCCAGCCGAAGACAAGAAGAGGCCAGCCTTCTTAAGTGCGGATCTTAGTGAAGAAGAAGAACGAGAATTGCTGGAATTACTGAGGGAATACAGGGATGTTTTCGTGTGGGATTATGACGAAATGCCAGGATTAGACCGAGGCATTACAATGCATAGACTAGATGTTGTCCCAGGATCGAAGCCAGTTAAACAAAGCGCGAGGAACTTCCTCCCCGAAATAAATGTCAAGATAAAGCAAGAGATCATGAAGTTGCTAAATGCCAATTTCATCGAGCCTGAACATCATCCCACATGGCTCGCCAACATTGTGCCTGTCTTGAAGAAGAATGGAAGTCTTCGTATTTGTGTTGATTTCAGGGCCCTGAACAAATTCTGCCCAAAGGATGATTTTCCACTGCCAAATATAGACCTCCTGATCGACTCTACCGCAGGCCACGAAATGTTCAGTTTAATGGACGTTTTTAGCGGCTACAACCAGATAAAAGATGGACCCAGAAGACGCGAAGAAGACGGCGTTCATCACGCCCGTAGGGGTCTTTAACTACACGGTTATGCCGCTCGGTCTAAAGAACGCATGCGCTACTTATCATCGTGCGATGATGGCATTGTTCCACGAAATGCTGCATCAGGAGGTCGAGCTATATGTGGACGATTTAGTAGTCAAATCCAGACAGAAGGGTGATCATTGGGAAGACTTAAGGAAAGTCTTCGAAAGATGTCGAGCATACCAGTTAAAGATGAACCCCATGAAATGCGCGTTTGGGGTAACCTCAGGAAAATTCCTAGGCTGCGTGATTCATCGGCACGGAATTGACCCTGATCCTGCGAAGATCTCTACAATCACCAGTCTACCTATGCCAGAATCTCAGAGCACCTTGAAGACATTTCTGGGAAAGCTGTCCTACCTTAGAAGATTCATACCAGCCACTGCGGAATTAGCCTTTTGCTTTGGAAATTTGCTCAAAAAGAATGCGACATTCTTATGGACGGAGGAACATCAGGTTGCATTTGAGAAGCTGAAGAAGTTATTAACATCTCCAAGAGTCATGATCGCACCCCAACTGGGATCGCCTCTACTATTATACCTAACTACAACAAAGAAGTCGATTGGGGCATTGCTAGCCCAGGAGTTCGAGGGACAGGAAAGGCCAGTATACTACATCTCGCGCATGATCCAGGGTGCAGAATCCAGGTACACGGATATCGAACGCCACTGCCTTGATTTATTATTCTTCATTGAAAAATTAAAGCACTATTTTGCTTCACATAAAGTGGACATCATTACAAAGAACGATCATATTCGATATCTGCTGGGACACTCACCTCCTTGTGGGAGATTGGCTAAGTGGTACATGACTATTTCCCAGTACGACGAAGTCTGTGAGCATCCAAAGGCCATTAAATCACAAGCACTGGCGGACTTGTTGGCCCAGTTCCCAGATGAAAGCTACGAACCTTTAGCATAGGAGGAATTCGAAGGGCCAGAGATATACGCGATCAACAACCTCTTTTGGAGGCTGCAATTTGATGGTTCATCCACAAGGTCTGGAGGTGGAATTGGAGTGGTGTTGATCAAACCTGATCAGGAAGTCATTCAGATGTTGAACAGGCTAGACTTCGCGGTGACCAATAATTAATCTGAGTATGAGGCTCTGATCGCAGGATTGCTTGCAGCTAAGGCCTTGGAGGTTCAGAATCTCATCATCATGGGGGACTCCAAGCTCATATTAAAGCAAGCTTCAGGGGAGTAATTTACTTGCTAAAATACAGGTGAATAGTGCATAAGCTGTTCCAGAAGTTCGAATATGTCCGGTACGAACACACTCCACGATCTGATAATCGACACGTGGATGCACTAGCCACTTTGGGATCCAAGATCAGTTCCGATAAGTGTCTAGCAAAAATCTCAATCGAGGTTCAGGAAACTCCATCTCTGGTAAAAGATCTATGCGAAGAACAGTCTGCAGAGGAGGCAGACTGGAGAAAGCCCATAGTGCGCGCGATAGCTGAAGGCACGAGCAAAGAAAGTTGGGTTTCCACAAAAGGGTTTTGCATACATGACAATCTGCTGTACTACAAAGGCCCTGGGGGAATTTTGATGCGTTGCGTGACAAAAGAGGAAGGACGAGCAACCTTAGAAAAGATCCATCAGCACTCGTGTGGAGAAAACGAGATCTCCATCTACAGGAAGGCGCAGAGATATGGAGTTGACCTCAGATGGCATATTTCGCCGCCATCATACAGAGCAACTGCGGAAAATGCGCACTGATAAAAGACTCCCTGGAAGTTGCTGCAATTGAAGATGGGGATTTGCGAAAACCTATAATTGAATATCTGCGAGACGGGACTTTGTCGAACGACAGAAGGGAAGCTGACAAGCTTAAAAGAGAGGCAACTCGATACGTCCCGCAAGAAGATCTACTTTGGCGAAAAGGGCACAACGAGAACTTACTCAGATGCCTAACGAGCAAGAAATCCAGGAAGTCATGGAGATGTCCCATCAAGTAGAGCACCAAGGAGGCGCGAAATTGTGCAGGTAGCTTCTAACTGTTGGTTACTTTTGACCAACCATGGAAGCTGACTGTCGCACGAAGGTCAAGATATTCCAACAGTGCCAGTTCCATGGAAACCTAGTCCATGCCCCGGCTGTTGATATGCACGCGCTAGAAACTCCCTGGCCATTTCATACTTGGTCCCTAGACTTCATTGGTCTCATTCATCCACCATCGCATGGAAATCAGTTCTTCCTCACTGGGACAGAGCAATTCACCAAATGGGTTGAGGCAGTCCCGCTCAAGACGGCCAACACAGCAGTTGTGGTCAAGTTCATACAAAGAACATTGTTCACCGTTTTGGGATCCCCAACACTATCCTATCTGACAATGGAACCCCCTTTGTCAATCGACAGGTGGCTGAAGCAGTACTCCCCGTTGAGGTGAAGATAAACTCTACAAGCCTAGCCTTCAGTGCCTTGTACGACAACGAGCGCGATCACAACCTCATACTACTCGAGGAAAGGCGCGAGCTAGCTAAGAAAACAAACACCAAGTACAAAGAAAGGATCTCGCGGGCCTACAACAAAATTGTCCAGCATCGGGACTTCGTAGTCGGAGACCTGGTCCTACGAGCTATCGACCATTTCATGCGTGAGGCAACTCATCCCAAGTTTGCTGCCAATTGGGAAGGACCTTTTGAAGTCAAGGAGGTGTTCGATAATGGCTAGTGCAACATCCTGCGATGCCATGGGACTGCCACCACACCTACACCAATCAACATGCGATGGCTCAAAAATTACTATCCTTAGCCCTCTCTTTTTGGCTTTAGCTTTGCATTATAAATATGTATATGTATCCTCCCATATGAGGACTAAATTAATGATAATAACTCTCTCATATGAGAGCTCTTTTATCAGTTGATAAGCTTCATTCCATTATGGCTTCTTATAGAGTGACAGTAAATCACACTGCAAGTATCAACTTAAAGCCTATCTGTAGATAGTAGCGAATGCCAAGTTAAAAGCCTATTTATCTAGATAGCAGCAAATACTAAATCAAAGCCTATCTATTTAGATAGCAGCACACGCAAATTCAAAGCCTATATGTTTAGATAGCAGCAAACACGAATCAAAGCCTATCAGTTTAGATAGCAGCAAACATGAATCAAAGCCTATTTGTTTAGATAGCAGTAAACGCAAATGAAGCCTATCTGTTTAGATAGCAGCAAACGCGAATGAAAGCCTATCTGTTTAGATAGCAGCAAATACAAATTAAAAGCATATCTGTTTAGATAGCAGCAAACGCGAGTCAAATACAAATTAAAAGCATTTTCTTCAAGCGTATCTAAAAAATAAAAACAAGCAAATAACTAAAGAGTAAGTCCTCTTAGCACCAATCCCCGGCAACGGCGCCAAAAACTTGTTCGACGAAAATCCCAAGGATAGGATATCGCTACAAGTATTAATCCGATAAGTCCGGGGTCGAATCCACAAGGATTGGGAAAGAGAGATCTCACACTTGATTATGAAGAAACAATCTAAACTAATTTTAACTAGTTGTAGATAGTGCTTTTTGAGCTGACAGATCTTGGCCACGTGGCAACCATCCAGCACACCATATTGTGCTCCACACACACTGGATCACCAGCCGAGCTGATCCATGTGGGGGCTGCGAGACAGAGCCCTCGCATACCACCGCACGGGACCTGTAGGGTCTTAGTGGTTTGGAGGCTAGAGTAAGCCCTGTCGCGTGCGAGCCAAGCCCGCACGCGACCTTTAGTAACTGTTTTGAGAGATTTATGGCACGAGCTCCATAAACCCGGTCAAACCCGGTCAACCTCGTAACGGTTCCGGTATTCGCGCACAACGTGCTGTAACGGTTCCTATATACTCGGACGAACGTGCCATTATGGTTAAGCTAATTAAGCCGCCATTAATGGGCGCATTAACCACACTACAACGGTCACGTTCTCTGCTATATATAGGCTGTTGCCCTTTCCATACAAAGGAGGACACACCTGCCATACGCGGAAGCTCTGCCGAACCTCTGTCTCTCTCTCAGACATTACTACTGCCTTACTCTCTCCCTACACACAACCCCACTCTTCCTGTGCGATCTCTGATCCTCTACATACGGTGTACACGGAGGTCTCCCCGCCGGAATCTCTTGTGCACACTAGTGCAATAGAACTAGTAAGAGAAAAGTTGGATCAATTGGATCTCCTAGTGATTCATGTAACCCGATTTCAACAACCAACTCATTTGCTTGAGAGTTCAATAATGAGTTCAAATGGAGAAATCCAAATCAATGTTGCCTCAAGCATTGAGTATGCCTATTTCGATTGAAATCCACATACTCAATCAAGCCACAATAGAGATTCATATTTCAACTCATAGTACTCAAGAATTCAATCCTCAAACAGTACTCAAGAATTCAACTCAACTAATAGCTACTTCCTTTGTTTCTTTTCTTTCTTTTTGGTCTCACTTTTATTCTTATTGACTGTGTCATTTTGACCTACTGACTTGATTAGCAAAACGATACGAGAATTTGATTATTTTTTCATGATATTGTAGAGTACACTTTAATCTACACTATTATGAAAAAATTACCAAAAAATTACAACTATTTTTACTATCCAACTTACAGGATCAAAGTAACCCGATTACGAATGAAAGGGTCAAACCTGGAAGAAATAGATGAAACGGAGGAAGTCATTTTGTAATAAAGGTGATAAATGAAATGCTGAAGCAAAATTCTAATTTCTGGACAGATGAAGTGAATGTGGGAGTAAATCAAACAAACTTTAGCTTTGGTACTGCTTATGCATGACAGAGCTATTAATTTATTTGGAAAGAATAATTACGAATTTTTTTTTTTTTTGATAATTTAAGAATAATTACGAATGAACATAGGAAAACATCAAGTGCTTATGAATCAGTTAATCCTCACCGTTGAAACTTCAAACAAACTTGAAACCCGATCATCTACTTAGCTCCTAGTAAAATAGCTCGACTACTAAAAACACAAATGATGAAACCGCTATACACAATTAAACCCCACACGCAATGCGCGTGTAGCGAGCGAAATGGGACCCACCGAGTTCGGTTACAACTGCCTAATGAGCAGTAGCTGTGGTGTAGAACTCGACGAGCTCGTCGTCCATGGTATCCAACTGTGAGTCCGCGTTCTCCAGCATCCACAACAAGTGCTCGAACATCACCACCTCGCACGCCACGTTGATCGCCCCATCACAGCCGTCCGATTTGTTCACCAGGACCTGGAACAGCGGGTGCTCCACCACCTCCGACCTCACCAAGTACCGCCGCCGTGACTTCCCCACGTAGACGGCACGCAGGTCGCCCTCTCCTCCGGTGGCATCAGCGGTTGCGCATTGGCTGTTAATTGAGCCGCTCAAGCTGCGATCGAGCTTGTTGAACGATGGTAGCTTCCTCAGCACCGCTGATTTGAGCTTCGATAGCTTCGCAACCTTCATTTTTGATGTGAGACAGAGAGAGGATGGAGTTGTTGGGTTGAAGAGAGGAGAGGAGGCTCGTTACTCGTATATAAACTAGGGAGCGGAGGGGAGGGGCAATTTTGGGAATAAAAAAGACGAGGGTGGGGGTCCACGTATTTTTATTTTCTTTTTTGAAAGGGGTCCACGTATTTGAAACCAGCTGTGTTGGGGGGTTATTTTCGTGGGGGAGATGGGAAAAACCAGCTGCGTGTGGGAGTGTATCGGGTGGGGGGCAACTGGTCTCGTTGTCGTGTATTGACGTAACTGCCCCATCTTTCTCTCTCTGCCCACGGTTTGTTTTTCCTACCAGTCTAGCCAGCGTGTCTCTCGTTTTCTTTTACTCTCTTTGTAACCGCAGTAGCCCCATATCTAAAAGAGCAATTTAGGGCGGGTCGTGGGACGGGATAGGACTGGGCCAAACGGGACTTGATACTTTTTTTTAGTGAATACAAGGCATGCCCGGCCCATACAAAGGATATTATTTTGAGATTTCTTTTTTTATCGGCAACGGAAAAATATATTGATTAAAGGGGTACAAAGTATCAATACAAACCAAAGTACATGACAAAATCAAAGAGAACAACGAAAGACATAACAAGTTATGAAGAAGAGAAACAAGCGAGAAGGCGAAACAAATAGACCGGTGACTGGCGCAATTTTTAAGTTGTGCCACCTCTTTATGCTGCAGATCCCACTTCGAAGACTCAGAATGGGATACTCATCCATCTTTGGTGTACCTGGAAGAAAACAAAGCAAAACAAACAAACAAAAATTTCACTTACCCACACCAACCAAAGCAACTGCACCAAAATCATTCCCAAATGTAGAACAAGCCCGAAGAAAAACCAGTGACCAAGGACACCACCACGACAAGTCCGAAGAAGAACGAGTACACCACTCCCAAAGCAAAACAGCACGACAAGCCAGAAGAAGAACAAGTGGACCAAAACCTTAGCTTTTCTTTAAGCCATCATCGCAAAGCGAGGAACCAAACAATGTCTGCGGGAGAAGTCGATGGCAAGTCCGGGGAGAAGTTGAGAGGACCGCCCCGGGAGCTTTTTTCCGGCCCAGTGCAAACCGATCCAGACAAGGGGGAGGGGACGCCCTAAGAACCAGGGGAGGGGGATGGAGTCATCAATGAAAAACTCAAAACTGATGGTCGAGACGGCTCCTGGTAGAATCGGTGGGCGGCGAGGAGCAGCTCCAGGAAGCTTCACCAGGCCGGAAGTCAAGCTTAGTAGGGGGGAAGGGGGAGGGAGCAGTCCCACATCCGGGGAAGGACAACAACGGAGGAGCCGTATACCATCGCCGCCATGGAGGGACGACCGCGGTGCGTTGGCAACAAAAAAAGGGGGCGAACTTACCACTGGTTCCCAGCCTTGTCACCTAAAACAGCTTCGCTTTCAAAACGAACAGGACCTCTTCATTTCGCCGGTGGTGACGGCGACTCCGGTGTCTTCGTCCTCTGATTACGTGGTCTCCGTCGAATCTTCCTCTTCCTTGTGCGTCGGCTCAGTGGCGATGGTAGACATGGGCTCCGGTGCCATCGTCGTCTGCTTGCGAGAACTCCATCGATTCCTCCTCTTCCCTATGCGTCGGCTCAATGACTGTGCTTGCCATGGACGCGAGCAGATACAAAATAGAGAGAGAGACAGCGAGACCGAGAGACTTCTGGCGCAGCGATGCTCTGTTCGGATTGGGGTTTTAACTTGATAAACGCCAAATCTGGAGGTTGAGGGGATGGAAGGATGCTAAGGAGGGGGTGAGTACCCGGCGGCAGTTCCAAGGAGGAGCCACAGCCGGTTTCAGGAGGTGGCAGCTAGGGTTTCGCGAGGGAGAAGGGGATGGAGCTTTTAAGAGAGAGAGTGTGAAAATGGGAGTTGGATGTTGTTACTCTTATTTTGAGATTTCAATACACTGACTTAGCATCGGTGGAGTCGGAAAACTGAAAATAGTCTAAACAACAACTAATGTAGAAATCTTGTAAGGGCTTATTTTGGTAGAGATATGTGGGAAGGAGAAGAATCATAGTGGTATAATATACGTACCTCTTTCTTAACACTACAATGTTATGAAAAAAAATAACACAATTTCGTATCGTATCATTAGTTAAATTAGTCGGTCAAACATGACCCTAAAGTCAAATAATATGAAAGAGAATAATCAGAATGGTACAACATACGTACAGTAGATATTGATTGTTGTTAGTGTTGCAAATTCATTACCTCTTTTTTTTAGGGAACAAATTTATTAACTCTTAAAATTTCAAAGGATTAATGAAAAACAGTATGGACATAAAAAGATATAATTTGTCTTTGCGGACCAGAGGAAGCACCGAAGCAGGGTATATATGTCCGGGCTATCTATCTTTGGGCCAAGATATCAAAACCCAGGCTTAGCTCATAAATTACCCGGGCTCAATCAAAGTTTTTGAACGCTAAACAAAACTCATTGGGTCGCATGTGGTCTTGTGTACACGTGAACGCACGGAAGACGCGCCACGTGTCCCGTCAATTCACGACTTTTCTAGACTGTTCTCACTCAACTTCTCCCGAACATTCCAACGTCCTCCTTTTTAATCTCCGCCACTCTCTGTTCCGTCTCCGGCAAATCGTTTCGAGAGTTCAACACACTTGTTTTTCCTTCACATCTCCACTCAATCTTTAACAAGGTAAAATCTTCTTTTCCCCACGCAATTGCTTTTGTGATAGCACATGGGTTTTCCATTTCTGGTGTTATCAAACATGGGTTTTCGATTTTTCGCTGCAATTACGACTGTGGTTGTACTCAAATGATCAAATTATTTTATGTGCAGATTCAGTTGTTGGGTTTCTGAGATTTCGAGAAGAAGAGCGCAATGGAGTTCGATCTGGTGAACCACTTGCTCAATTTCCCCGAGAACTTCGGGAAATTGGTCCAATCAGCGCGGCCGATGGAGGTATCCGGTGAGTCCAAGAACGGGTTCACCAGCATTCCGGTGGACATCGTGGACTCACCCACTGAGTACAAGTTCTACATGGACGTCCCCGGCTTGTCCAAATCTGACATTCAGGTAGGCCTTTGCCTCTAATTCCAACGAAATTTGATTGACATGATGTAAGAATTCATGGGCTCCACTTCAAAATCAATTGACTCTTAGTAGTCCATGACTTATTAATAATATTTCTTCTTCTTGAATGTACGGTGTGGGACTTTTCAACATTTGAATTTGGGAATTGTGATTCTACGGTTGTTGATTGTGAAATGTGGGTGTTGCAGGTGACGGTGGAGGAGGAGAACATACTGGTGGTGAAGAGCAACGGGAAGAGGAAGCGAGAAGATGGGGAAGAAGAAGGGTGCAAGTATGTGAGGATGGAGAGGAGGGCGCCGCAGAAGCTGATGAGGAAATTCCGGCTGCCGGAGAATTGCAAGGTGTCGGGGGGCATAACGGCCAAGTGCGAGAACGGTGTTCTGACGGTGGTGGTGGAGAAGCTGCCGCCGCAGCAGCCCAAGTCAAAGACGGTGGAGGTTGCAATAGCCTGAGCAGTAGAAGGAAGGAGTTTAGTTTTGGTTTTGGGTAGTTGATGATGATGAATGGCAATGTAGATGATTTTGGGAATGTGATGGTCTTTTGTTGAAGTACTAGCAGAATAGTAGTAGGATTTATTAGTGTCTTAGTATTGGAATGTTAATGGATGATGTTTAGAATCTGATTGTGGACTTGTGTTTGTCAATTGAAAATGCCTTCCTTCTCTCAGGATTTGCTCAACGATGGATACAGCATTTCCACTAATGATGTTATCGTAACCCCGATTAACAACACTGATGTAGTAGTCTATGTTAATATACAGTTGTTAGCCTCCGATTGCAAAAATCAAGTAGTTCACACTGGATAAGTCCACACCGGATAAGATTAGCCCATCTGCGAGCACTGGCACTTTCAAACACCAGGCACTTTAGTGTTTTAATGATCAGTCAATAATTTTGTGTCCAAGCAACGTAGCGTGACAGGCCAGTTCAGGATTCTACCTGAAACTTAAAAAATACTTCCGTATTGTCAGAAAGTTTTCATTTTGGTTTTTTAACACTATTTACCCGCCATGACCGGGTGATATGATTAATATGCAAGAATAATGAAATTTTACTAACGGGAGTACTTCTTAAGTTCATATACATACAGTGTATGCATACCAATTTAGGATCATCCGTGGAGTAACAGTAATATAAAATACTAGGGGATTGTCCTAAGTACGTTTCATAATCGATTTTGCTGGAAGAGAACCTGAAAATAGCTTCACCGGTAATTTTGTATGATATTCATCATGTCATGTTCTTACACATTTTGATAATTAAGTAAATTAATCCGAGAGAGTAAATTTTCAAGTGGGTGGTTAAGTAGGTAGTTAAGTGGATAGTATGTGAAATTTAAGGGCTATGATTGATTTATTTAATTTAAAGACTGAAAACTGAAAAGTCATAAATTAATTAAATCATGTTATTTTATGTAATTATCAACCATCAGACTCAACAAGTGCAGCTGCGGAGACAAGTGTCTCAAAGTATCTTAAGACTGAGAAATTTATTTCTCCAAGATAGCACTGCGTAGTGCTCTACAATCAATGAATGTCTACCAGCCACATACAGTGCATCTTGCCCATCATTGAGAATATTTGACTCGTATATGTGTCACTTTGACCGGGTGATTTCGATAGCAAAATAATGCGATTTTCGATAATTTTTTCACGGTGTTATAGAGGAACTTATACTCTACAACACCATGAAAAAATTATCGAAAAATTAAATTACTTTGCTATCCAAATCACCGAGTCAAAGTGACTCAGTGAATAGTGGTAAAAGTCAAAATGATGGGGAAGAGCTGGGACAGAGGTGTACATTGCTTGGAAAGTTTCTCCTTCACACTACACATGGTTCAATCTTCATCACAAACACAGTATCAAAGTCACTACCATGAAAAGTTTATACACAACCCAGAAGATCGTGTGAACGAAAAGGATAATAATAGCAAAAAATTTGTTAAACCTTCTACATGATTCTTTGTGTGTATGGTAATACAGATACAACACAAAATTACTGTCCCCAAGTTCACCTGGGCCAAATCGAACAAAATTGGTTACTATGTGAGACTAAATTGTATAGAAGTTTTAATTCTTCTTGGACTTCTTTCTCTTATTCTTCGACTTGGGTTTCTTCTTCCCTTCACCTGACGACTCCCCGTTTGCCGTTGGAGAATCCTCGATTCCTATATCTTCATTTAACAAGTGCTCGTAGTCTTCAGCACTAGCGAATGGAGAAGCCCCCGCCTTCGACGATTTCCTTTTCCTTTTCCTCTGTGCAGGCTCGTCCTCCTCTTCGTCGCTCCCATCATCTGCGTCTCCAATCTCCACATCGCTGTCATCCATGTCACCAATGTCAATGTCATCTTCGGCATCACTGAAGCTGTTTGCCTCGGGAATGTCTCCTTCCGCTTCGTCGCTGACGTAACCGACCAAGTCGTCGTCGTCTTCGCCAGCGACTTGATCCAAATCGTCGTAGTCGTAGTCGCCGTCCGCCACTGCAGAGGGATTGGAAGAGTCTAGAATGTCGTCGATCTCTTCGTTGTCGCTATCATCTTCACCGTCGAATCCAAGTATGTCGTCGGCAGCTTCGTCTTCTGCTTGTTTCTTCTTTTTCTTTGTCTTGGGCTTCTTTGACGAGCTCATCTTGTTCATGTAAAATTTGTGGAAGACTAGATCCTCGGGAGGTACATCCATTTCAGCTAACGACACTATCTCTGGTCCTATCAAGTGGTTGTTCATGTCCAGCTGCAGAAAGATACACAAAGGGTCAGGAACCTCAAAATTGGATACCCAAGTCATTCACTGGTCTCAGAAGTGGATACCCAATTTGAACTGCAATGTTGGCTTTCACCAGTTTATGATCTTTTTAGTCAACATTCAATAGGAATGAAGCAGATGAAGTTCCAGTACTGCTATTTTGACTCGCAAATAAGCAAACTAACCTTTTTGGCAGGTTCAATCTGAGAACCGCCGTGCCACGTGTTTTGCTTTGCTTTCTTCTCCATGAATTTGTCCAAGAAAGCAGTGAGAGTGAGGTCATGTAAAGGATTCCCATTGTACACAATATTGGCTCCAGAGAGAAGGGTGCTCGCCATCGTAGCAACTGAAGGATGCACGTGCGAGGCAAGGACCATAAGCTCCCACCAGCTTACACGGTCTGCATTGCTGTCAATACGAGAAACTAAAATATTAAAAAAGATGACTGGGTTACGAAACCATGTCAATTCTTATGCATGAGTGGGATCTTACACTAGTGCTCTGTTTGGTTCGCCGTAAAATGTTTTACAAGGGAAATATTCTACGCATAAAATAGTGTGAAAAAAAAATTCTCTGCAATTATTTTCTGGTTGACACTTGCCAAAACAGTGGGCCGTGATGACTGATGAGTGGCGGTGAAGGTTGGTGGCGGTGATGGTCGTGGTGGGTGGTAGTGGTGGTTATTGGTGATGGAAGTGTTAACATGAGTTGTTGTGCTCCTTCACTCTTCAGAAAATGGCTTACGAAGTTGAAATGTGTAAATCATTTACATCATTTGAGGGAAAACATTTTACCTCCAACCAAACAGCACCAAAACAAGGGAACACATTTGACAGGAAAATGTTTTACCACCAACCAAACGGAGCCTAGGTTTAAAAAGAACGCTCTATAAGAACTGTTCATATCACGTGATTTGGACGCTAAAACATATGGGTACAAGCTTTTACAAGGTAAACAACTAAACATACCTGTAAGAAGGTTCCCTGTGCCTTGGGTCATACCCTCCAGGCAATGATGGCTTTTTGTTGGATGCCTGAGGTTGCTTCTTACTTTGATCAGTTGTCACTTCTGTTTGCGTAACATCTACTAAACCATCTCCCATTTGAAAATCACCTTCATCTTCTGAGACATCTCTATCAGAGTCACTGTCCCTAGAAACACCTTCTTCTTCGGAGGAATCACCCTCGGTATCGATGGTTTTAACAATCCCAACAGTTCCACTAGGATTAGCTGGTTCTTTCGTGGATGTACTAATTTGATTTTGACCATCTTCAACGATATCATCAAAGTGTTCAAGATCATCGTCATCGTCAACTAACTCATTCTGAAGGACCATGTTCCTGCATAAAAGAATCATGTCAGCGGGAATAGGAAGTTTCTAATGGTCCCGAAGATAAAACCAAGAGTGTAGGTCAAAGACATGTTTAGAAGAATGTTACCACAACGGTGGCCTTGCTTTAAGGACTTCAGAGAGAAGGAAGAGACACCCGCAAGCATACTGAGGCTGTTGTTGCAAAGCAACCTGCCAAAGATCATGTATAGTCAATATTGGGAAACTGAAAGATGCCTTTCAGATAAGAATATCTGAGAAATACTAATGATCGTCAATGATCAGACTCGTATAGAACAAAGAAGTAGCACTTTACCGAAAATATGGTACAGGGAAGTGGGAACATAATGCTATACTTACAGACCTATTTACAATGAAATTGCATCTCTGGAATAGAACAACGTAATACAAACACCAAAATGAAGAAGCCGCGAGGAAACAAGCAAATGAACAAAAATGATCCACACAAACCTGCAACAAGCGCTTCGAGAAAGCTGCAACTCTCTTCAAATTCATATCATTCTTCATAGCCCTCAATAGCAGCCCAATAAACATCTCCTCCTGAAGTGTAATTTAAGAGTTCAAAAAAATCAGTGAGGGAGAAAAAACAAAAAAGACGACAATAGTGGGATAGACAATCTCACACCCGTTCAGCCACGAAAACATTAAAAGCATTAAAATTATTTAGGATAAATTACCATAAACCTACATACAGTTTGCCATTTTTTACCGAAAACCCACTGCAGTTTTAATTTATCTTCCAAACCAACCTGCAGTTTGACATTTGTTACCGAAAACCTTCTGCAGTTTTAAGAAGACCTCAAAACCTACCCGTAGTTTATAAATTTCAACCAATCACCACAATTACCGTGCAACCTTAACTATTAATGGGACCCTACTCGTGAATACGCGTGGTAAATGGTAATTTTCATGGGGAAGGGTATAAATGACAAGGGATACATAAGTAAAAAATGGCAGTTGTCGCGAAGAAAAAACTGACAAATGCCTCAACGGTGCTAAGGTTATTTTAACGTCATTGGTAGCAATTTATAAAATGCAGGAAGGTTTTGAGGTCAAATTAAAACTGCAGTAGGTTTTCCGTAACAAATGTCAAACTGCAGGTAGGTTTGGAGCATAAATTGAAACTGCATTGGGTTCTTGGTAAGAAATGGCAAATTGCATATATGCGTACGGTAATTTATCCTTTAATTTATTCTGAAGAATTGATTCTGACGCTAACATATATTCAACATTTGACCGTATAAGGAAAATTTAAATTATTGATTGGTAGCACGATGAGTGTAAACAGTAAACAGTAAATGCAAATAAAAAAGATACTGGCCGCCATCAAGCAGGAAGAATTTGGATTCCACACGAATTAAAACATTTCTCGAAAACAAGAAAAACGAAGGGACATTGATTAGCAACCATTAAAAACACCAAAGAGACAGGTTCAATAACAGTGTATCGCTATCGTCGACGAACCTGTGAGTTTAAGTAACATTAAAGGAAATTGGCCACAATGTCATAGCTGTGAGCCTTTTAAGCATTACCACACTAAAATTCTACTGTCGAAGGCTCTAATACATTACATGTGAACCAATCATCTACTGAAGCGGCCATCTCAAGAATCCATTCATAACCGCAAAAATGAAAACATAACTCAAAGTTCTTATGGTTCAGCTCTTCTTTTATAGGTAAAAAAAAATTATAAAACAAAAAAATGTTTAAAGAGGAGCCAGTAAGCCATAGTGTCAAAACTACACACAGAGAGGACAACTGAAATGAGAAAAACAAATATGTCACACAAGAAAAGAAGTACACAACTTATGTCTATCGAATGCCACAAGTAGTACAAAAATGTCTGGTGCTTCAAAAAATCTTAAACATTTGGAAGAGTACATCTTAGATCAGAAAATCGTGTTGGAAGTAGCTGTATAATTTGTTAGTGTAATATGGTAAGACTATCTGCTTATAAACCACATGGTAAGTGTAATAGGCGTTCCACGACACAACAGACTAGTAGTCCGAGTCTCTGAGAAAAATGCTTATCCATAAATAAACAATCGTTACCTGAAGATTTTTACTAACATTATCACATCTAAGGAATTTTCTTTCAAGATTGATAATTATTCTGTATAATGAAATAATGAATGGCACATCACTTCTATAGTACATGCAAGTATACACGGCATGATACGAGTCCGGATTCATTAACTTAGTTCCATATGCATCTAAACAAGAGAATGGAAACACATCAAAATTGACTAGAAATGCCTGATGCAGAAAACTTTCTCCAAATATCCAGCATTAAGCACTTTTGGTCTAATTAAGATCAAAATTGGCAGCAGTAAAAAGTAAAAAATTTAACGGGCAGCTTCACGAAAGAGAGAAAATGCACAATCATCTGCAATGAAATTTGGAAAGAAAGTAAAGATACTTGCCTTGGAAGAATTAATGGCAGCTGGAAGTAAAAGTTTTGAATACAGTGCGCGGTAAAAACGATCACTAACAATCTGATTCTTCGATGAGATCTTATCAAGAAGCATCAAGGCTTGAACACCAACATTGAAATTCTTTGAATGGACCTGCAAATGAACATTATGAATTTAAGACACCTGTTTGATTTCTCACAGTATTCAACTCCTCCCATTAAAACTTCATTCAGAATCGAAGAAAACACTGAAGCGGAAAAAGACTAGGCAAATTACGAGCTTACCAGCTGGAATAGCATTGGTGTTTGAACTTCAATGATATCGTCTGCTTCATTGCTAGACACAAAAGGAAATGCTCTATTGACTCCCTGAGTGATTGTAGAAATGAAACAAAGTTAGTACATGTGGAGTAACAGCATTGGTTTGCTGCACAAAAAATATCACCATAAAGTTAAAGTATCTTTGAACATGGTGATGCTTCCTATAGCGTTATATTAACAGGAACTCATATCATGTCATAGCTCAAGTATCTTGCAGAATCATGAGATTAAATTACTGGTCTATCACTCCGTCCACACAAGTAGAGGGTGCTCCAGACTTGACCAATGAGTAAACAACACGCTATTCATCAGTGAAGAAATGTGGGATATCAAAAGGGTGTACTGTGTATGTTGTGGTCAAGCTTCGAAATCTCAAATCTAAAAGAAACTGAACCTGGCAGTGCCTTCAAACTCTCTCAAATGACTTTGTCCTTTGATGTAACTGTTTCCTAAAAGTACCATGCAACAGGAAGAAATTGAGTGTCTGTGTTGTATATGTTGAAAGGAATCAATGCCAAATTATAGGTTTGATATTAGACCCATATTTTCTGTGATTTTCCTGCTTAGTATTAATGTTGTAATATACTTTGATTGAAGAATTAGCAGTAAGATCCCCAGGATAGTGCGCCCTGATTCTGTAGGTTCCATCATAAGCTTTACAAAGACTTGCCTATATGTCCCTCGCGTACTTCAGATCTATATTAAGAAGAGGCCTGCTGCCCCTTTATCCGTCACCCTTGCATTTCACCTCGTACGTGTCAAGAATCAAGATATGATTGTTTATAATTATTCTTTTGATATCTTTCCAGAATCCTACCACCAATTGAAGAACCCCACATTGACGGTGAAATTAAAGGGTGAGAAAAATGGTGACTCGTAGCATTTTCGATTTGAGAAAACCATTATTAAACTGCATATCAAAGGAGTTTGTCTGTTTTTGTTAGCCCGTTTGGCTTGAATGGTGGCACGCGCGAGGGGAGTGTTAAGAGATCTGTATCACAGAAATTATGTGAGTTACAGGTGCAGCTAACAAGGTCTTGGGCTACTCCCACAGTCCCACCACTAGCCAGTCAGTTTTCAGGTTAACAGTATAGGTAGTAAAGAAGTAGAATATTTCCCAGCAGACTTCAAAAGAGCCATTTCAACATGGAGATGAAATTTTAATAAGAGCGATTGTACTAACTGTCAGGAGAGCTGTGAGCAGCCGCGAATCCAATTCAACATGAGATTCTGATGGTTTGCTTTCCTCTTTACTATCTTTGGCAGTACCAGAAGATTTCACATCCCCTTCGTTACTGTTCTTGTTTGTCTTAAGTCTACGACCAGCCTCAGAAATGAGTACCTGAAATATCAACGTGTTAGATTTCACCAAAGAGCTGAGTTAAATCACTGAGACGAAGACTGATAGATGCCAAGGAACACTAACAGAAGAAAACCGCTGAGTAATTACCTTAAACAAAGCAAAATAAACATCGATCAACCGCTTTGCTACTTTAGGCCCATCTCCTTTATGGCCCAAACGAATTTGGCTCAAGAAATTCACCTGCATATAAAAAGCAGTTTATCAATATATAGTTGAGAGCACTTGCTTCTTGACAAGTAAAAATAAAGCAGCTGCTGGTGTTGCAACAATGTTGGGAGCTTGTCGACTAAATGGGTACAGGAAGATTGGGGCCAATATGGTATGGGAATAAAAGATTCAACACTGCTCAGCTTTGAGGATGAAGTCCTAGCGTTATTTTTATATATTGCACCTATTATTTCGTTTACTCTTCACATTTCATCAATGGGTTTATATAATATATCGCGAGTGTTGTCGGTCTCTTGAAATAGTCGCGTCCTACGGTGATAGTGCCCTGATGGCACAAGTCAGTCACTAGTTCCAAATAGATCCAGTGTCTTCGGTGACTGGAAAACTAGTATGCAATCACCTTTTAGCTTTCCTGTGACCCTAAAATAATCTCATCCATATAATATATACTTCTACAAAGTAGTAAGTTGCGCTACTGCTTCTTGGCGAGTCATGTGTCACCAAAGTCCATTCCTGTCTTGCCAAGTGTCAGACTAAGCGAGTCTGTGCCATTGTTTGATGTCAATATGACACGTGGAGCTAGATAAGTCCACCGTTTTTCTTCAACAAAGTTGCGAGGGCCAACCTTTTAATACTTCTATTTTTTTTCCAAATGTACATGTAAAATGAGAGGCAAAAAACAGTTACGAGGGGCCATCCCCCCCCCCCCTGGATCTTCATACGATTTGATCAACCCAGTTCACTCTATGGATCTTAACCGAACAGACTGGAGCACATTTCACAATCCCAAATCTTACAGTTCTGTAGGAATTTGAAACAGTATATCATCGATACATCTAATCGAAAAGTAATGATTTTTCATGTCCCCTTGAAAAGATAGAGTTGTCAACAGGGCCTAAAGTTATGAAAGGAGTAGTACATATTTAAGCTAGAATCTTGTAGTCGTATCCCGTATGGTTTTATGTCTACTTTGGATAAGTATTCACTTAAGAGTGGAGTGATAAAGAATACTGTAGCATGAGCTTGGCTATGCAATATTAGCATCAAGTGGACAGAATAAGGTTGACTTGCATGCAAAAACACCAAGTACATACAAGAAGCCAAAATACATAATTGATCATAAGAATTCAAATGAAGTATGTGAAGCTGAAGTGTCCTAGGATCACTTACAGCGTGGTACTTGGCTCGCATTCCCAAATGAGGTCGAAAGAGAAAAGAATCAACTTCATCAATGACCACAACCTGTAGGAAGAGAAAGGTAAAATGTAACACTTTTTTTTATTTTTGGATAGATGCAAAAGCTATTTTTAGGCAACCTAATGTGTATTCCTGTCTCAATTAGAAATGCTTAAGATCTGATGAAGTAGGATGATTTGAGACTGCAATTCTGGACTCATAATTCTAAAGCATGCTTTAGAAGTATGTCAACTTAATCACCCCATATTTGGTAAATGAAGATACTATAAGTTGCTCAAATATTGTAATCTCATAGGTAGGAAAATGGAGACATGGTTGATTAGGGAGACTATGCAGACTGTAAAATGGGATCTCTTTACCAACCCTCTTATGTTCTACATCTGATCATTCATCATTTACCATATGAATTTACACTAAGGGGCCATAAAAAAAAAAAAAAAAAAAAAAAAAAAAAAAAAAAGAAGAAGAAGAAGGGTGGATATCCACTGTCAATGGCCAATAATAAAATAAAACTTGTGGAGCTGTTGGAAAGCAAATAACTTTTAGACAAAAAGGTACCCATGAAGCTACTCCGCTCCACAAAGACAATCCATCTTTGGAACTGCAATTATTTTTTATTTTTTTGAGACATACAAATAATACATTCCACTACAGGTTTTGACATGCTATTTCCACAATTATCCATGATTTTTTTCTACTAGATATATTTAACATTGATGGACAGTCTTGAAATTTCATTATATTTTTAAAATTAAGAAGGTAAGTGGACCAACAATTTGGCACATCCAAAAAAGGAAAAGTGGACTAAATTTGTGGGACAGGGGGCGAACTTCACCTTCATATTTGGATGGTCAGTTAAAAGCTTGGACAGATGAAAATCTGCATTAGAGGCAGCCTTATTTCCAGGATCCCCAAGCTGTAACAAGTGAAAAATTGTAAATATTTTAGACGTTTATCACTTATCACCAAATCTGATGTCATTCTGTATTTTGAACAGTGTAAAGGAACAGAACCATACTTTGTTAACGAGTGCAGAAAGCAGTCTTCTCTCTTGCTCTGATTTACTCCTCAGCAGTGTGTATATGGTCTGAACAAAATAAAAAGAAAATAAATCCCCAAACAGTTATTGGTTTAAACTAAGTACAAGCTGTCCAGGAAGATTGTTTGGAATGAAGAAATAGGGTGTATGTTCTGAGGAACGAATAGTTGATGTATATCGCAAGAAATATATCTAATAGTGAGTTGAACAACGGAGTAATATGACAAACAAACAAAATTGTAGCATATCTTTTTGCATTTCCACGACTTTGGCTGATCTGGAAAAATGTACATCATTCAGATGCAAGATCCACAAAGGGGCCTGGATACTATGCACACCAATGTTCTAAACCACAAAGTATCAAAATTTCTGCATCTATACCAATAATATAATAATAGGTAAGTGGCCTAATAACATTGACTTATGCACCAAATCTAATATAAAAGCAGGAAAGTCCCGAGGTTTAACCTCAGTACGACATGTGGCAAGTAATATTCATCCCAATTAAGACACGTGTAAATCAATCTGGATGGTTCAACCAATTAATAGGATCCACGTAGAAACTTTCCAAGTCAATAATATCATGTGGCGTTTAGCCATCACAAACGATGTCAATTTATTATTACCGAATAACAGCTTTATTTTCCTCATTAATTATCAATAGAGCATCAGTTACACTAGTTTGCAAATCAAAAAAAAAAAATGTTAGATGATGAATTCATGTAAATCAGCTGCTATTCGATTGATATCACAACTTACACTATCTTACTTTCAAACCAATATCAGCAGCTATTTTATTGATACAATTGCTTTTTATGTATTTTCGCGATATGTATCGATACAACTATTCATTCGCCTAATTAGTAGACATCACCAATAGTGTTTTCCTTTAATATACACACTTTATTGAGATGATTTAACGGAACATTCTTTAAAAAGCTGACTTTAAATTCATTTATTTTCCGGATTACAATTCGCACTAAATTACTTATATCAATATTTACCTTTAGTTTTCCTATATATATTTCCATAATAACAATATATAATATAATTGATTCACCTGAGTATTTTCTTTCAATTTCATGATTGATAAATTTAGCAATGTTTTTTCCCTCTTAATTGCAATTAATAATGTATTATATGTTTTTTTCTAAATATGTTTCTATGATAAAAATACAATATATTATATTTGCGTAAATAAATATACATTAAAATTTCTCAATTGACAATTTAGCAATATTTTGTTTCCCTCTTAACTGCGATTAATAACATATTAATTTCAGCAAATGTTAAGTTTTTCCATTTGTTTTTCCATATTCTAATACACAAACTCCTGGAGATTTTTTTGCATTTCTAAAATAGTATCGGTTTTCCTTTTCATGCTTATGCTTGGAAGTCTATCACATAAAGATTTCGAAAATCAAATTCTTACAATTCGTAGCTTTCCACATAGCTTCCCTTCATTAATTGTTAATTTTGAGTATTCTACGCCATTTCTTACATATTTTTTTTTATTTTTTTGACCATTATTTTTTCATATGCATGGCATATTTTGAAAATTTATATTGTTAACATGATATGGGTTAACATTGAGGTGGTAGAGTATCAGCAAGAGGTAAATCTCTTTATGCTTCAATGTCTGGCTCACGACTATAGTGCTTTGAGAGAGATTCAAATTTGTGAGAATTTATACTTTATAAAACGTAAGAAAGGAGAAATGATAATCTACGGACAACCCGGTTTATAAATATGTTCTCCCACAAAGGGTGCCCATCATCAAGAGAAGATAAGGTTTGAACTACAGGGGGATTAGCTAGAAGGAAAGACCACATACTACAAATGATTGCACTTCAATGTATAGTATATAAATTTCATGTGATTAGAGGCATATACATGATTGTATCTGAATAAGACATATCTCGAGTATGCTTTCTGTTACTGTAGTTGTTAACATAGGATTGAATTTCCATGTAAAAGCTCAATATACCATCTGTTTGAAGATTGGACTTTTATAATATAATTAATGAGTGAAGTACAAGAACCTATAAGTACGATTGTGAAATTAACCGAAGATAAAAATAGGCACAAACAATCCTCGCTAACTTATGTTACTGAATAAGCAAAACTATAAAGTATATGTCTTCACAATTCACAAGGTACTAACTAAGAATATGAGATCAAAAATCTTATTTTTTCGGACAAATGACACTAAACCTGTATCAAGTTTGACATATGTGACACTAAACCTCCAACACTTCCAAATTCATAGAAAAACCCCTGCACTTTCATTTTGAGACAAATAACCTCCACTCATTGACAGAGTCCGATTAAATTAACGAAAATTGTAATGCCCATCACAAGATGGGCATTATAGCGTGCGTGCGCGGGGGTAACGTCTAGTTTTATTTGACTTCAGTTTCCCACTAATTTTTATTAGAATTATTCTTCTTATGATTATTGTTTGTTAGATTTAAAATGAACAGATAAATAAACTACGTAGCAGCCTTTTATTCCAAAAGGAGTGATCTCTCCATTCGGTAACTGGACTATGATTCAGGAATTGGTTATTTGCAGATAACAAACCAACCATAGTACTATTTCACAACCACCAGTGGAGGAAATATATTCATACAAAGGGTTTCAGGAGTCGCAATCTGAAGATGGATTTATGATCTTTCAAGTCTTGGAAAATCCAAGAGCCAGATGGTACTTGTAAGTTAATCAGCTATAGACAATGACGAATATACATAGAAGGATCACTAACCTTCAGTGCTTTGTCTTTTAGTATAGGTAACATGTCTTTTGAAGCTTCCTCAATTGCAATGACAAAACGTTCATATCTGCACATATTACGTGCTATCATATGTCAAATTGATAAGGAAGCAGCAGACGAGAATCATCTTATACATTCACATAATGAACTCAACCCCCCTTATTAAATCAAGTATTCGAGAGCATAGCACATGAAATACTCAAAAGAACAGCTGTGGGACTACAAAATGACAACCAGCATCCTTTTGAAGTTAATCTTCAAAACTTGTGGCACGTCACTCCTTGAGGCACGAAACATGAACATTAAAGCATACGAAGGTAAAACCATTACATTTTACATTGATAACCAGTGTAGTCCACCTTATAAATTGTGCTGAAATGCTTCCACATCCAATCGAAATTGTACATTTTCGATGTTGAAAGACTATTATTGCAGCTCTTTACAAATATACGGAAACCCTGAGTAAATATTCAACATCTATCAGGCACTTCAGGTCATCAAAGGGGCTGTTTGGTGAGCAGTAGATTATGGATTATAGACTAAAAACCTAATTTAATCCAAATGTGTTCTTCCGATTTTGCGCCAAACTGGGTTTCTAATCGAGGATCTTTAACCATTTCTACACGAAAAAAATAAACACAGGTGGTTCATCTTTATGACTCGGGGGTTATTAATCATCACAGAAAAGACAATAGACCCTCTTATTCTATGGTGTCGAGTATTGACAAGCAGCTTTGATCCTGTGGTACACACTGATAAACATTTTTTCTGGTGTGCAGCAAGTTGTCTTACAGGGCTTCAATTTTCGCGAAGACAATTCGGAAGTGTTACATGATATTCATTATATTTGTTTGGGAGATATTGATCGGCCAATTAATAGTCATTATATTTGACAATACAGAGATGAGATTATTACATAGAACCAAGTACCGACCCATCACTTCCAGAAACTTAGGGCGAGTTGAATTAGAGACCTTCTTACAATATTCTGATTCTTGCTTGTAACCTATTTCAGTAAAGTTTATATTCTTTTTTTCATATTTTGAGAGGTCAAGTATAAGTGGCATAGTTGTCAAATCGAAATTCGGAACATGAATTGAAGTCCCACTTTACTGAATCGAGAATTGTAAAGATTCGGTTCAAATGTTATTAAGCATATATAGAATAACATATGACCATATCCCTTAAATAAGCATTTCTCAACAGTAAGTAGACACGAGTTTTCAGGAAATTGCAGTTATAATGAGTGATTAAGAGCTTTATGCATCTATCCCAAAGGTGAAAATGGGCGAAGATATATGTATGTCGAGCAAGGAAACATAAGATACCAAGATAATGAAATAAAACGGAGCTATTAGTATTGGACTTAAAAAGTTGTACTAGTTATTTTGAAAACATGCGAAGCAAAACGCACACAAATAGGAAAAGTATGACTGTGTAGACTGACTCCAACTTAATTAGACCACTGATGAATCATGTGAATCGGTAGAATTGCTACGAATCGTAAGAGTCGGGCTCTTTGAATCGGGGTTTGGATTTTCAATCAAATTTCACAGAGGGATATGCATCGTTTCATGGGTGAATGAATCGTAATAGTTGGATCGTGAATCGCAAGATTCCGACAACTACGATTAATTTTAATCTGTAAGTTATTAGTTTAGTAGTATGACCTTTTTAAACACAAAAATGATTCATATATGACATTAAATGGTCAAAGAGAAAACAAATTTATCTTAAATGAATAAACATGCGATACCTGCTTACCCAATATTTAATAATATTATGCTAACACATATTATGCCAATTCTATAATTAAGCTTATATATTTAATTTGGGGCCTATACAGACAAGGAACTACATATGATGCCCACTAGTCTAATGACAGGAAAAGCCATGGATTATGCGGGGACAATTGTTGGCTAAATGAGTTGGTATGAGGAAAAGAGTAATTATATTGTAGTGGAAAAATAATAAATGGTTTAAGTCTAGATAAAAAAAAAATCAGCAGCAGCAACACTTCAGCTAAATCTGATCAGAATGCAGACCCTCTACAGATACATAATGTAATCTCAATTCGCTTACCGAAAGCAATGTCTCCTCACATAATAAGGATCAAGAACATTCATGCTCTGGAAGAAACGAGTATAGGTTTGGGTCATTATTAATAAAATGATAAACTGATATAGTATTTAAGTATGTATTCAACATGCATATGACTAGATGTATTTTCTTTCATATCATTATCGGTAGCATACAATACTTGAGTTGTTCGCCTGTTACATGGGACTTCACGACAAGCATGGACCATATAGCACAGACATAAGTAAATCCATGCCTTTCTTTAGAAAAGTTTCAAACAAAAAGACGACAGAAAAAGCAGCCTTCGAACATAGATTTAAATAAACCAAATACTTAAAACATGTTATCAACTAAAGTTTGAATAATGAGACATGGATACCAAAATTGAAATAACTAGCAGATTATGATGAAGGTTCAAAATGAAGAATCGAGGTTGGACGTACCGTTGCTTTAAGCACTCCTCCCAGTGCCAAAAGAGCAGTAAAGAGTTACCATCTTTCGAATCGGGAAGATGATTTAAAGGTCGCTGGAAAAGTGTCTTCAATTTGCGATCAGGTAATAGACTGGCATGAAAGGAAGAAAAATGAGAATGATGATAGTACAGGTAAATACAACTTGGAGAGAGAGAGAACCTTGAAATAAAGAGTTCCTTAAGGGATTCAAAACCCGACAAGGCGTGACGCTTCCCTACTTTTGATGTCACCATTCCTGCAAAGTTACATTGTAAATCAGTTCACCGAATTGTATTGGATACGCGGCAAATCCATTAAAAATGCCTATAGAATTTGCTTGAAGCGAGAAAATAGACGCTCTAACCAGTCCAAGGACCAATGAAAATTTTTAAAATAAGGTGAACATAAAGAACTTTTGCAGCAAAGAAATGACTATTTGAGTGAAGTTCAAACTTGTATGGAAGTTTCGGCGCAAATCTCGCCAGTGAAGGTCAGAAGTTTCATATTTTTACCAGTGCTATGTGCCATCACCATTAGGAGGGCAATGCTAATGAATTTAAAGAATCAACAAAGTGCTGAAAATTTTAGCAAAATACATGTGTGTCACAAGTCAGATTCTTCCATTTTCATTCTTGTACTACTACTATTGCATCTTTCCTTGGTTCTGCACTCAACCCATTTTAGCATTCTAGTTCAGCAATCTATTACATACAGCATTGACATGTTAGGATGGTGTATAGTTACTAAAATTTCATGTACCATTGCACAACATCGCCCATGTAAGCAAAACAGCTTATAACCCAAATGAAACTGCAAAACAGCTTAAAACCCAAATGCACAATCACAACAAAGCTACTAAAATTACCTAGAAGAGCATCAAGTGATCTCAAATTGGCAATCGGATTCTCCCCAACCATGACCGTAAAAGCCGACACCTTATCCACCGCAGTACCAGACCTCTGAGTAGCAATCAGCATCTTAATATCCCCAGTCTGCCCTCTCGACGACTCATAGTCCTTCGTGTACTGCGCCATCAGCCTCTCCGCAAGCTCCTTCTTCTTCTCCACCAACCTCTTCCACTCTTCCACATCCCTATACTCGACCCTCCTCTTGCCTTCACTCCCGAGCACTCTCCCTTCCAATTCTCCGGCGTCGGCGTACCACGAGCCCAGCGAACCAGCCTTCACCAGAGGAAGCGATGGTAGCCCCTTGAATTTGTCGTACGCTTTTGGGTTTTCTTCCGGTAAGGAGAGAGGTGGTTCTGGTCTAGGCTTGGGTTGATTCTGGTCCTTGTTTTTTGAATTGGGTTTCTTCTTTGATGATGATTCATTGGTGGGTTCTGGGTTCTTTTGAGGTGGGTTTTTTTTGGGTTTACTGCGGAAATCGGTGTCGTTGAAGCCGGAGTTTGGGGTTGTGGAGGAGGAGAGGCCGAGGGAGGAAGCGAAGGAGGCGACGTCGGACTTTAGGAGGTCTTCGTCTGGTGGTTGTTGTGGTTGTTTCTTTGATTTCTTCTTAATCGCCATTGTTGTTGTTACTGGAGAGGCTTGGAGTGTTTGGCAGCGAAAGTGAAGTGGAAGGAAAGGGGGCTAGGTTTGAACTTCGGTGATTGTACGGGTCATACCCGTGAAGTATGCCGGGTCAGCCCAGGCCTTAACCAAGTTGGCTTAGTAAGTGGGGACCGAGTAAGCCCATATAAATAAATTACAAGCCCATGTAGCATCAAATTGGGGGCAAGTTTTTTTTTTTTTTTTTGTGAATAAGCATCACATTAATCAAGAGTTGTTACAATTTTGGTTTCGCCATTGAATCCGATCATGGATTCTCTGGATTTGGTCTCTCTTGACAAACGCTATTGAGAGAAACTCAAAGTTAACACTAATTGATCTAATATCACTAATGATATTATTGATTCTGAAATCTGATCTCAATCCTCTGAGGTTGTGGAGTGTTTGTTGTGAGTCTGTCAGAAGTTCAATATACTTGTAACCATGGGAGAGTAGCCATTTCAGAGCTGCTGAAATCCCCATTGTTTCTGCTTGAAGAGGGCTGACAGATTGAAAGGTAACGTAATGAGATTCAATACAATCCTATTTCTTCATCCAGGCAGCTGCCGAAGAACCGTCTGATTTCCAGGAGGCGTCAACCATGAAACATTTGACGTTTCGGGGGTTGTTTCCATGAGACCAACAATGTTGTAGGGAGTCCATAGTTTGGGTTGTTTGGGAATGATGAGGCTTTAAGATCTGAGCAGGAGCGGACGATCTCTTGAAATTGTTAACCAACTGACCAAGGGTTAATAACGAAGCTTGGGTGGTAATGAAAATTCCATTCATTACTGCTTCATTGCGATTTAACCAGATGTGTCGCAGAGTGAGGAGGAAATAAATCCTTGCCTCAGAAGAAGGCAATAAATTGAAAAAGAAAAGTAAGGTGGGAGAGAAGGGTTGCGACGGGGCCGAAGTGGTGTTTAGTTTGAGATCAGATCCAATCCAAATATCTTTTACAGCTGGACATCCAAAAAAAAATGGTACCTACATTCCAGATCTTTCTTGCAGGGGGGACAAATTTTACTGATGATAGGAACATTGCTTCTTTTTAGAGTTGAGAGAACCGGAAGAGCATTAGAGAGTAATTTCCAAAAGAAGGTTGTCATTTTTGGGCCAAGTTTCAGTGATCGAACTTTTTTCCAAAAAACAATGGCGGTGTCATCCATATACGAAGGGGTCTCGATATGTGAAGAAGCTAGACAGAGATACCCTGACTTGACCGAATATTCTCCATTTGTGTTGTGGGGCCAGATGAGTCGGTCTTGTTGGTTTGTGTGAGGAATGAAAAAAAAAATTAATTTCCTGAGTCAGTTTAGAACCATAGAATTGTGTCAGAAGACCTACTTTCCAGGACTTGGTGTTGTGATCGATGAAACTGTTAACACGAAGTCCTACGTAGAATTCCGCTAAATTTTCATCCAAAAGACCTTCCAGGCCCATCACCCACTTGTCACGGAATGGATCAATAGTATTTCCATTTCCAATCAACCAACGCATTTCCTTTTGAAGGAGTTCTTTTCCCCAAATGATGCTTCTCCATCCCCAGGAGACATTACCTCTTACTTTGGAGTGCATGAAGGAGTTTCGCATAAAATATTTCTCTGTCAGCACCTTGGATAGCAAAGAATCAGGTTGATCCAATATTCGAGCTGCGGTTTTTGCCAAGAGAGCTTGATTTTGAAGTTGGAGGTCCCGGAAACCCAAGCCACCTTCCCACAAAGGTTTACAAAGGAGATCCCATTTTCTCCAACGAATACCTTTACTGCTTCCATTTGACCACAGAAAGTTGATAATAATCGATTTAACTTTGACGAAAAATGATGCTGGGGCTCTGAAGACCGAAAGGAGGTAAGTAGGAATAGCAAGTAAGGTGGATTTTATCAAAGTGCATTTACCTGCAAACGAAAGGGTGTGTAGCTTCCAACCTTTCAAACGGTTTTGAAAATTTATCAGAATACCTTTAAAAATCTCGGCCTTTGGCAGGGAAAAATCCATAATACTTCCCAAATATTTCCCTGGCTTGTCCACGAGCTTGATTCCCAGAATTTGGCTGAGATTTTGAGCATCTTCTTGTTTCATACTTGGGCTGACGAAAATACCAGATTTTTGTAAATTGATCCTCTGGCCCGATTGATCACAAAAGGCTTCAAGCCCCCATTTGAGAAGCCAAGCATGAGTTTCTGAGTACTTGTGAAAGATGTAAGTGTCATCCGCGAAGAGAAGGTGATTAACCGCCGGAGAGGAGACACTTATCTTAATTCCTTTGAGATGTTTTTCAGATGCCTGAAAAGCCAGTAAACTTGAAAGGGCCTGTTGAACGATGATAAAAATAAAGGGTGACAGGGGGTCTCCTTGGCGAATACCTGCTGTTGGTTTGAAAAAATCCGTCACCTGGCCATTGAATAAGACAGCCGAGGAAACTGTTGTGATGCATGCCATAATACCTTGGATGAAGAAAGTCCCAAAGTTCATTTGAATGAGACATTTCTTAATAAAGCTCTAAGAGATTCTATCAAAAGCCTTGTTCATATCAAGATTTAACCCATAGAAAGAAGCTTTGGAGGATTTCTTACTCTTGATGAAATGAAGCGTCTCATGTGCGAGAAAAATATTGTCCGAGATGAGCCGACCTTTAATGAAAGCGTTCTGATTTTCAGAGATGAGGTTCGGAATCACTGATTTCAATCTGTTGGCTAATACCTTGGAAATGATCTTGTAACTTGAATTACAAAGACTGATAGGTCTGAAATCAGAAGCTGTTAAGGGAGAGGAAGTTTTCGGGATCAGCGCTATTAAAGTCTTGTTGTATTCTTTGAGAATATGGCCAGTCACGAGCATATGAGTAATAGCTGCTATCAGGTGAGTACGAGCTGAATCCCAGTGAGTTTGATAAAATTCCATAATAATTCCATCTGGTCCCGACGATTTGAAGGAGGCAAAAGTCAAACACTGCCATTTTAATTTCCTCTTCAGTGAATGGAGTTTCGAGAAGAGATCTTTGATTGCAGCCGAGTCGTCAATTGATCAAGGATGGAATAGATAAGTTGTGAAAAGGCCCAATATTCACCGAAGACAAGTTTGTTGACTGTTAAAGAAGATTTATGAAATGACTTGAAAGATGAGCAGCAATCAAATTTTGGTCGACAAGGAAAGTTCCATTTGTATCCTTGACACCTGAGATTGTGAGGCGGTTTCTTCGAATTGTAGTGGCAAGATGGAAAAACCTTGTGTTTCTGTCTCCCTTTTCGAGCCAGTTTTGTTTGGATCTTTGTTTCCAATAAATCTCTTGTTTCTGCAGAAGATCATCAAGGTCAAAGTGAAGTTTTTGATCTTGCGCGAGGAGAGACAAAGCTTCAGCAGACGAGAAAGAAGACATAGCTGCAATTTTTGATTGCATTGTTGAAAGCTCAGATTTTAAGTTATCAATCTTGATCTTAGGGAAATCGAGACCATATGGTTAAAATTGCGGAGGAGTCCCATAAGAATTTATTGTTTGCGCATAAGTTGGAAAAGGGGTGACCCTGAAATTTGAAGCGCCATAACTTTTTCAGTGATTGAAGACGTCGCAGCTGCATTCAACCAGTGAGCCTCCATCCGACGAGGTCTCTTGAAATGACCCGAGGAAATACCACGAGTATCCAAAATGAGGGGACTGTGATCCAATCTTTAAATCGGAAGAGTAGTGAGGATGGCATTGGGAAAGATAATAGTCCAATCACTTGAAGCATAAACTTTATCAATTCGTTCGTAAGTACAATGAACACCTTGTCGATTATTTGTCCAAGTGAAGTGTATACCATGGTTGCTGACTTCAAACAGAGAGTTTCTTTGGATGAAATCGTAGAAGTCATGGAGACCTGCCACTGGACATTTGTTATTGCTCAATTTGTCAGCATCATTTGAGACTTGATTAAAATCCTCAATAATGATTTTTGGCAACAGATATGAATCCAGATGAGTTTGCAGAAGCAATAGAACATTCAATCGATCTGCTGGCTTTGGATGAGCATAGAAAAGAAAAAGAGCCCATTGAGATCCATCAACTTCTTGACATTGCAGATGCAAAAAAGAAGAGCAAGCAAAAACAAGGGAGATGTTAATATTTTGGTTCCAAGCAGACCACAACCCCCCACTAGAACCAACTGAGTCCGATCCAAAAGAACTAGAGAAACCTAAACTGTTTCCAAGAGTACAAAGAGAATTAACATCTTTTTTTGTTTCAATCAAAAGAGAGAGATCATTTTTATGAGATGAGCAAAGATCTCTCAGGGTTTGAACTGTCAAAGGGTGCCCTAATCCTCTGCAGTTCCAGCTTAAGAGTTTCATTTTGATGGCGGAGACTGCACCACAGTCTCCACCTTGGTTGAGTCATCATCTTGGAACATCCCCATGTAGTACAAAGCAGTCTGAGCATCATACTCATCCACTTCCATCGACAAGCAGAACATTTTAAAGTTAAAATCCGCCTTCAAAGTTCGATTTATCTTTTCCTCCTCAGTTAACTGGTCCATCCATGGAAAACGGTCCGATAGCCGACGAAGTTGAGATATTCTATCAGTGTCCACATCTGTTTCTGCAGATCTCTTGATGGCAGGAGAGGGTTCATCAACTGGGTTTCCATCATCATCCAAAGAGTGTAACTGCTTGATTCACCTTGTCTTCTCTTATTGAATCCAATTCCAGGTCTCAATCGCCGAGGTCTCGGTCGAGATCTGTTGACCGATGATTCCCCTGAGTCGTCATCATCACTACTATCTTGAGACGGATCAACAAGAGCTTTTCCCTTTCCCTTATCGTTGGGGTTGATTGATTCTTGCGTGATAGCAGCTGGGTTTGGGGAACGGGGTTCTTGAATTCTCAGAGATTGGGCCGGTCGATAAATATTATGAGGGAGGAAATCAAAGGGGTTAAATGATGAATTGTTTTGGATCGGGGAGGGTTGTTGATGACTGTTTGGGTCTTGGGGTTCAGGAACAAAAGAGGCCTGATGTGGGATGGTAGTAGCAGTGGGTTGGGCCAGAGGTTGGGCTTCGTTAAGGTTAAATTCAACCACATCAATTGGGTCCAAATCTCCATGAACTAAAGGTGCCTGCCCAATACCAAATTGGTCCAACAGCTGGAACCATTATGCTAGCACTCTATCCCATTCTTCTTGGGTTGGGGTAAATAACGGGTCGAGAAGCCCATTAAAGATTTTTTTTGGGTTGGTTTTGGGTTGTAGGGTTTGAGAAGGTGGGCTGGTCAATCGGGTGAGACAACGGGTCGGGTGGGGGCATTGAGTCAGGGTTCAGACCAAGAATGTGGTCATCGTCCTCCGATGAAGATTCATAGGGAAAATCCCAGGCTCTTTCATGTCGAGAAATAATGAATCAGTGTTGGGAGGGGGATCAGGGATATTTGGTGGGGAGATTTGCATAGGAACAAAACCGTCCTGACTCGGTTGAGATGGCGTGATATGATTTGTGAATAGGTTTTGATAAGTTTGATTTTGATAGAGGTAGGGATTATGGACCACTGAGATTGGAGCAACTACCACCGGGGGCGAAATAGCCCGAATCACCCTAGGAGGAGGGCGGATTCGTGAACCATACATGTTGAATTGTGTTTCTGCTAGAATTCCTGCTGAGAATTTTGTTACCAGTAATCTCAGTTTTCCTCAATTCTTCTTCTTGCAATATGAGGGGGGGTTTGCTGTGAGATAAGTTGTGCCCAATAACTCCGCAGGCTCTGCAAATTTTATGGACCTTCTCCGGTTTACATTCCAACCATATGGGCTCATCACTGTGGTCGTTGATATACATACCCGCCACAATCGGATCCATGGGTTGAATCCAAACATGAACCCGCAAGCACTGACCCGTTCTGGAAGAAGCATACTCCAAATCAATTCTTATTGGGATACAAGACCTGAAGCGAGTAGATTTCCTGCTTCTTGGTTGAAGTAGCGCAGGGGCAACCCATAAATCCGAAACCAGATGCCAATATCAGGAATGACAAGATTTTGAATATGGATATCTGGGTTCCAGTGATCCACAATAACCAGAGCTCCATGGGAAGTATAAGGGCCTCCAGTCACCACTGCAAGCAGTTCATCATAATTTGAGAAATGCATAACATAATAATTACGATACCTTGCAGTAATTTGAATAGAGAAGGTTAGTCTCTAGAGATTCCTCGCCATATCAATCACATGATTTGGGGAGAAAGAACGATAGTCTTGAATGTAGATCAAAATACTTTGATGAAAAGTAGGAGTGTGTCTGTTCTGGGTAGAATCTGGCATTCTCAATTGAACGCCTTGACGATGTTGGTCTTCCGGTCCTCATGGTGAGACAATACGGCGAGTAATAGGTTGGAAATAGGTCGCCGCTCTAGTTCTCATATTGGAGTTTGGAGGGAGGAAGGGAGAGAGATTTTCGGTGTTTTCAAACGGTGGAGATTCATTGTTTGAAGAATCTTCAATAAGAGAGGTGAAAGAGATTTTGGAGAAACGAAGGAGGAAAACAATTTTTTTGGCAAGTTTTGATTTCTGGGGTTTGGGTTTGAAGGGGTGGAAGATGCGACTGGTGGATTTAAACACCCCTCTACCTGTAAGCGAATCAAGTGAATCGACAGGGAAGAGGGTGCGATTGGTTCCATTTGCACGCCTGGTGCAGATCTGAGAACACGATTTCATTTGAAATCCTTAGAAAGGATAGATGGATGAACAGGTGCAGAGTAATCGGCGGAAGGAAGGTCTTCCAATTAGGGGTTCAGGTATTATTAACCCCAAACCTTGATTTATCATCATACTCCTTCGGGAAGGATAACGCAAGAATCACCGATTGGCTCAAGTGTGATGATTGTTGCTGATCCGTCCGACGAGAATCCGGCGAAGAGATTGAGTTCGCCGGCTGAAAGGTGTTAGAAACTCCAAAATTCCTTGAGAAACACAAAAATTTGCAGAGAGCTCTCTAGCTAGAGAGAGAAACCTGGGGGGGCAAGTCGGTTTTGGTCAAAATATGAGTGCTTTCATAAATATTTTTTTTTTCAAAAACAAAATTCTATTAAATAGAAACAGGGTTACATCTTTCAAAACTGCTATCCATTTTGACTATTTCTAAGAATTCAGGAACCTCACCCACTCCTTCTACATTGCTACCTCTCTTGAAAAACTTAACCAAAAATCTGCTGTTGAGTCAAGATCCCTGAATGTGCTTTGACTGGTAATTGTTTTGAGTGATGAAAGACAAAAGGCTAAGACATTAGCAGCAAAGGCATTCCAGTTATCTCAAGGCCTTGAGATTGACTTAACTTCAAAGCCTTGAGTTCTCTTATCCTGCTATGTGTTCTAACATTTTTGTGTTGCAGAATTGGATATCTGATTATGCAAATCAGTGGTTTATGGTATATACTTGTGGTTTGTACTATTTATATATCTAACACAATTGCAGATGATCAGCACAGGAAGAATCAAAGTTATATGGGTTTAATTTTGAAATGTTGTGAAGCAGGTTCCGAGCTCCAAGGCCTTGAGATATGCCTTGAGCTGCTGGCAGTGTTTACAGAACTTAATTGATTCTTTCTTGCAGGTTATGACTCTTAGTATTGTGATTATTCACTCACTTCTAAGTGTCTTAAACTTGTTTTTCATGGCTTATTTGTTCTAGAGAATATGCAGATTAATGTTCTAAGTTTATTAAACAGTTTTATCCGAAACTGTATAACCAAACAGTCTCAGTACTGTTAGATGTTTGGATTTTGTTGTTTTAGTGTTTCTATGCTATTGCAGGGTTGTTAAACGTGTAGGAGAAATCTCAACAAACTCCAACGAATATCCACCTGAAGTTGTTTGAATTTAAGTTGAAAACAGAAGGAGGATTTGTAGGAACTGAGATCCTAAAATCTCTCAATCAGTTGCAACTGTGGATAAAAGAGACTGGTTTGAATTTTGAAGAAAAAGAGGCTTGCAGATTACTCTGAGAGGTGTGACAAATTCGTGGGAGATCATCCATTCAAACACACAATCATTCAAGCTTCATTCCAGACTTCTGAAGATCAAATCAATCCAGTCATTCCTGAAGAACACTTCCAGGCTTCAACAGCTTATCTTTATACTGTGTTCTTCATCTGTACTTCATCTGTGTATCTCTATATTATCTTAAACCTCACTTAACCTAGTGGTTGGTTGTTTAAGTGAACAACAAGAGGTTCTTGTTAGCTCAACAGTTAGTAGCTGGAACTAGATAGGTTTGGAACCACAAGCTGTATAGGTGTAAGGGAAATCACTTAGGCTTGAAGATCTAGGGCTGTTTCTGTGTGAGTAATAATAAGTCTTTGCCAAATCCTGGTGGGATTAGATCCCTCAGGCAGAGATTAGGTCCATTGGGACTGAACTCTGTAAATTACTTCGTGTTCTTTACTTTTCTGTTTGATTATTATCTGCTGCACACAACTCAAATCAATTTAGGGTTTTAAAGCAGTTTTGAATTGTTCACAGCTCAAGGCCTTGAAGCTTACATCTTTGCCTTAGTGAGTTTCAGACATTTTACAAAATCTCAAGGCCTTGAGATTTGAGTTTCACACAAAGCTTTCCTGTTAAACTTTAAGTTTTGCAAAAAGTTTCCATACTCTATTCAACCCCCCCCCCTTCTAGAGTATTTAGGTCCTGTATTTAGTCTACATTACACACTTTCATATGCTAACTGGTTAGCCTTTCTACTCATCCAATTGCAGGATGCTTCAAGATGTGACATACTATCTTTAGTATCTTCAAGAATGGCTTCAATTTCCCAGTAAGAAGTTTCCTTTGCAATCAGATTTATCAAAACCTGACAATCTCCTTCAAAAGTGACTTGTCTCTTGTGTTCTATTGGAGAGTTCCATTTTGAGAGCATGGGCTTCAGCCATAAGAACAGAGGAGGCTGTAATAATACACCATCCCAAATCAACAACCTTTCCTTCTTGGTTCCTGTAAATCCAACCTGTATATGAAATTTTTGTATCGAAATCAAAACTAGCATCAAAATTGCATTTCAGACAGCCATCATCAGGGGGGATCCATTTCATGTTCCTTTGAGGCAGAGAACTCATTCTCTTATCCACTTTTGGGGGGCCTGGAGTTGCAAAAATGAACAAAAACTGATCCCAATTCTTCTTACATTCCTTCCAAACTGACAAAGGGTGAATGTTGATATGATTGAAGTAAAATTTGTTTCTTGCTTTCGAGATGCACCAATAACACCAAATAATGAACCCAACATCTTCACTTTGCAAACCTTTAGTATTGTAAAGGTTGAAAAGGTGCAAAAGTCAATTTTTGAAACATCTACAGTTCTGATCTGAACTATCATGTTTGTAACCAGTGAGAAGCCAGAAAGGCCTGGTCCAAGCACAATACAGAAAAATATGTGCAGTAGTTTCCACTTCTTCGTCACAAATTCTACACCTGTTTGGAACACCACACCCCCTTTTACTGAGATTTTCATTTGCAGCAATACCATTGTGAGACGAAGATATAGAATGGCTAGATGATTTTCCCAAGTGGATGGATCATAGACTTAGCTTTGTTAGAATATGTCATGTTTATAGACTTAAGTTTGCAAACGATTTGCAACATTTTGAACTCGTCTAAAGCCAGTCGAATTGGTACGAGTCGAAAGACTTGATTGGGTTTGGGTTTAAGATTTAGGGTTTATGATTTAGGTATCGATATGAACAACCCGAGATCATTGGGTTGGGTAGGAAACACACCCCTCACACGTTCAACTCGGTCTGTGCTCTGCCCTAGTTCGAGGTTCATGTCTGATCAAAGGAATTTCGGATTTCCGCAGAGGTTTGTCACTTTACAACTTCGTCCGAAACTATTATGTCATCAGAACCGCTATTTAATTCGACACTTTTCCATTGTACTTCAACTCCATGTTGCAAACTTTAAAACTTAATGTTTGAACAAGTAGTTTTTCTAAATACAAAGGACTTTGATGCATAAGTTCGCCACCAAAGTTCAAATTATAAGACCTCGATTGTAGTGAGGTTGTACTAATCGAATTCAATTGGATTTGTAATATGATGTTCTATGTATATGACCAAAAAAAAATTAACATGTGCCACTATACTTTGAATAACCCACCGGTATTGCATTTTCATTTTCAGCATGTTTGCCAGTACTGTAAAACATATATAAATTAATAACCTCGATAAAATTAATAATTTGTCCATTCTCAACTTGGGGCCAGTACAAAATTGGACCCTAATCGATACAATGAAAAGATAATAACTTTTTAGTGTACATATATCGGCCCCAATGAAAATATAAATTAATAATTAATAAAAGATTTCAAATTCTAAAATTGTCTAGTAAAAATTGATTCTATAGTGACTTGTTTTTGTTGAACTTCCAATCTATATTTAAGTTCATCTTTAAATCTCCTAATTGTACTTAAGAGTTGGGGCATTGTCTTCCCGTACTGTAACAAAAAGTTGTGAAGAGTTGTTGCCGCTTGCAATTAAATTGTGAATGTATATTTATAGAATGTTCCTTAGAACTTGGTTTTGTAATTTATTTTTCATCTCTAACTAATATACATTATAACAAGTACATTGGACTTGAAATTTAAAGGTCATACGTAAAACCTCTTTAAATTAATAAATTATTAATTTATCGATATAATAATATCTTACTAAATTAATAAAATTTCTCGGCCCCAACATTATTATTTTATAGAAGTATTACTGTAGTTTGCAATCACATTCAAAATAAATTATAAAGTTACATTGAAGTTATGATTGCCAGCCGGCCTCAAGGCTTCGACTTCTGCATTTTGAGTTAACATAGCAAAATCCTTATGTCGCTTACCATTTATATATGTAATCCAGCTTGTAATCATTTGTAGACTTCGTTTGTATCAACTTGCATCAAAATTGTACTTCAACCAGAGATTCTCCATAGCAATTCATTTATTCCATCAAAGGGAGTCAGCTTATGAGATATTTTTTTACTTGATCGGTAAATAAGACATGTATCTATGTCGAAAAAAAGATTTACAAAAACTGGGTATACCCAGGTATCATGTAGAACTAAACGAGGTTAGCAAGCTAGACTATCCTCAAAAGATATCAAGTACAAGCTATGTGGTTAAAGTGGGCTACAACAAAAATATCACATGGGCAAACTCTAGTAGTACCTAAACCCAAGGAGGTGGCAAAACAACTCCACAAAATCAAACCTAGCATTGTAAACAAAGAAGAGCTAAAGCAAGCACTAGCTGCCTTAAAAACACACGAGCAAGCCAAATGCGGTTGCGAGCTCTAAAACGTTGTAAAAACATCAGCAAGAACTGTGTGGACAATTCCTTGCAACAGGGGCATCACAGTCTCAAAAAAGTAACTGATTGCACGAGCAATTCGACGTGTGAGATGTTTAAAAAAAGATTTAGAGACAAATATCAGAACTCATCATATGGATCACTGGGGTTACTATTGGCACGTATTTTAATTCATGAAACATTGACGCGACTCTCTTGTCAAACGAACAATTATAACTTGTCGAGTTACAAAACAAGTTAAATATGCTTAGATTTAACTCAACCCGAGTTACCAAGTTTTCTTTAGCCCTAAGAATGCATTATGATTCATTCTACATACGTTGTAGTTAACAATATCGAGTTACCAAATACCGATATAACTAAGTAAATGATCCAATTTACCGACTAAGATTCGTGGAGTTATCGCACAAACTTCAATCAAAATCTATCTAATATGACATAAAACACGAAGTAGATAGGATTAAGCACATAAATCATACATAACAACAAGATTTGCACCAATTAATTCTCAAACATGAATCATAACATCAAAATACGAGATTTCATAATAAACCCTAGCTACTAGCGAGGGTCCCGATAAAAACGGGTTTAGCTATACATACGCATGATCAAGATCACAAAGTTCATCAAGATCATGAACCAAAATAAAGAAAAGTAGAAGAGAAGAATCTAAAAATGAAGAAATTCCAACTTGCTCCAAAGCTCCAAGTCCGGTTCCCTTCGTGTCCAACTTTTCCAATCAAATCCAATTGAATTTATATAGGGTTCCACTAAGCTTGGAAGAGGTTTGGATTAATTACGAGAAGTTACCACGACATTCAACTTGACTCTACCTGATACAATTTATGCGACCTCCCTTGAGGTTTATGTTGGTCGTGCGACCTAAAGGGACCAGGTCGTGAGACCTGCTTGTTGTCTCCCAGCATCTGTGTTCAGCCCTCAGGTCGTGCGATCTGCTGAAACAAGGTCGTACGACCTCCTGTAAATTATGTATTCTTCTTATTTCTTCCTGCAGTCTCCTGTCTTCACTCCACATGTCGTACGCGTTGCTGGAACTAGGTCGTATGACCTATTATGCCTTAGGCAAAATTTCCTTTCTCAAACTCACCTCTTTCTGCTTCCATATTCCTTTCACGAGCATTCCTTTGAGCTTTCCATCGTTTCAAAGTTCATGTTCGCTCCAACGTACCTCTCCGAGCAGTCGATTCCTGAAGTCCATGACACGAAAAGTACGCGAAGATCAAATGCGACAAAAATAGCAACGCGGAAAAACCAAGACTACACATTTACGTTCAAAAGCTTATTCATGCTCATTTTCTCAAGAATTGGCCTACATCTCATATAATTGCACCAAAATGCACGCAAAATGTAGCCAAACATATACAAATATAAATTTAAATACGGAGTTATCATCCTCCGCATCAGCAAGTGCTTTGTAAAAAAAATCCCTGTATTTGTGCTCGCCCTCGATTTCTTGTGGAGCGATCATATAAAGGTCATGCCCAACGCGTCTTCAATCACCAAGTAAACATACATTTACTCCATTGTTTCCCACATAAGCTTTCAGGGCAGCCCATTGCGGATACAATGACCTCCTACCAATGGGTTTGTGAATTGTTCATTGCCCAGCGACCGACCCTATGTTAGGCTCCTCTTATACTGGCAACACGCTTAGATAGTCTCATGTCATGCCTAGTACGTCACATGTAGAGAGTTCCTCTTGTGAAGTGTTTTCGGAGTGGAATTAGGTAGGTCGTGCATATGGAAGAAAGATAAATAAAGGGTCTAATATAAGGGTTCTAAGTCCAAGGTCATTCATTTACTCCAAAACTGAACTATCATCAATGTTACAAGAATTATCACAACGATAACTTCGATTACAAGACAAATTGTAAGGTCAATAAGCAAATTAGACCATCATTGTAATCACATATGTACTATGATAAAATACATACATATAGAGAGTAGTTTTCTTTCACACTATGGCTTTCAAGAGACAAAACGTAAATTTGCAAAAAAAATAGCATCAAGGTTAGAGTATATCTAATTAAACAAAAGAATATCCAACAGAATGATGCAAATATGAGAATAAACAATCCAATTAATACGGAAAAATAATTGCAATGACATCACAATATGATGAGAATATAAGGTAAGATTACCGAGCAAGAAAGAACTACTCCACATTTACAGCTTAATTACTTTATTATACCAAATTAAGTTATCTTAGTTGATTTTAAAATTTTAAAAATATTTTAAATTTAATAATTCTCCACTTATGAAAATCAAAATGTTGCATTAACCGAATAGCTAAGGGTTTGATACCAAATGTAAAATCCCCCAAATTTCAAGGTTGTCTGAACCGTAAATTAAGAAAGTGCCCTCCGCCCGAGGTGATGATGCCCATTGGGAATAAGTAGAATATTGGTTCAAGGTTAATGTGACAAACGATAAATAAAAATAAATATATCATTTGATAAACATAATACAGAAAATGGTTCAACAAGCTTATAAACCAAAGTAACCAACAAGTAAGTCGTGTAGATTAATTAGTTTGAGTCCAGTGTCTTTGCCTCCCTTCACATTCCTAGCCCGAGAAAAGTGCACATTTGGTAGTTTTTAAATAGCAAGCAGACACTAAAGTCAATGTGACAAACGATAGCTACAAGTAAATACTTCATTTAATTGGGGCTTATGCCTGTATTTTTCGTGTTGCGGATTTCAGAAACCAAAGTGTTCAAGAAACTTATAACTAAAGTAACCAAAAAATAAAGTTGTGTAGATAGACTAGGTGATCAAGATCGGGCCTAGCGACTTCGCCTCGCTACTCGTTCTTAGTCATAGAAAAGTGCACATGTAATGGCTTTGAAATAGCAAAAGCATATATCGCGGTTTGAAAAGAGTTACTTAAAACTGAATAAGCATGTACTGCAACATGTGAAGAGATGATCAATACCACGTGTATTAGTTTCAAGTGAAAAGGGAGATTTTAAGTAATGATAATAAAACATCATTTACACGATTATAATTTATAAGCTTGAAATAGAACACAATCTTGAAAAATAAAATATTACTCTTGAGTAACCAATTTCATTTCAACAAAAATACTAATATTCCACGAGTAATCATTTCTCTTTCAACTTTATTCCATTTAGCTGGGGCTTATGCATGGGCCACCAACATGACAGATGTTTATCGAGGGATTACAATACTTAACTAAAACAAGGGTACGTTCTAAGGGTCATAAACCGCCATTTTACCCAGAGAGTTAGAAGGAGCAAATTCGTCACCCCGCTCGTAAATGGCCAAAAAACTTAAGTGTCGACACCATGTACTGTAGTGATCCTCACAATATAAGTAGCCTTAAATAGCTTTCTATTTGCCCTGAGCCTCAGTACATGGTACATGTAAGCTCATAAGGGGTGGATATGTAACATTTCAAGGTTAGATCCAAAGTAATATGAAGCTGACACGATTTCTTAACGCGTAGGCGCAAGTGCACGGTCAAGTAATATAGGGGTGTATTTAAACCCCGAGTTTTCGATCCCATGAGGACAGGCTTGATATTATTTAATTAGTCGATTAATTTAAAGTACGGTAGAAGGAGGAAAATTGAGTGCTTAGAAAATTTGTCGCCCCCAAACAAGCGACATAATTAAAATAACAACTAGACTATCCAACTCCTTAGAACTAAATCCTCATAGCACAATATAGAAACTAAAGATATGCTCACAATCTACATTCCACTTTTCCCTAAATATCCGGGACTTCCTTTCGTGAAACCGGTGCGCAGGATACTAAATTTAAGGTTTTCCCTACTATGGTGCTTCCTATTCATTGAGACTCTTTCACTGAACTCTCTCTGATTTCAAGCTTCATCAATTGCCCAACTCAAAATTTTCAATTTCTTCTATATTTGTTTTTCATTTTTTTTTCATTTTTTCCAAACTCTATATGCTTTGGCTAACTCGACTAACCACAAGTTTTGGTTAGGGGACTCAATAATGTAAAAGTGCAGCATAATGCAGAAATTTAAAATTATCACGATACGACACTAACACGCAATCTATACTCATAATACTAACACAATACTACATGTAACAAGGTATGCAAGACAAATCATGGCTAGTGAAAGTAGGCATAACCCCCCTGCACTTAAGCGATTTGTTGTCCTCAACAAATTTAGAGATCAAATAGGAGGTTTCCTTGCTTAAATGTGTAGGCGGTGGATTTCAATAATTATCGCCCAAACGTAGAAAGAGATAATGTGTAAGTGGTACTTGGGGTGCCCGGACTTATACGGGCACCGTGTCCGCGAAATTGCGACAATAAGGGATCTTGTGGACCGTTGACAGTGTCCGGTAATCTGCATCCGTGTCCGGATTCCGATGCGCTCCTACTAAACACTCTCCAACACGCTCATCAATAAAGGGAATCCGAAGAGTCTTCTCACCTAGGTCCCTCCAAACTGATTGAAAGTATTAGAGAAACTCTCTCTCTCTCTCAACCCTGAAAATCATATATGGAGAACTAAAACAAAAAACAAAATAAATGACATCCTACTCTACATTGGGTTGCCTCCCAAGCAGCACTTGTAATTTAAGGTCGACGGTCTGTGGAGGCATATTTATCCCTCCACTTCTTCTTCTTCTTCCACCGTATCTTCTGGATAAGCCTTTTCTCACGAGCACCCATGTGCTCTGACGATGGTGGAGAGTTGTGAAAGCTAAATCCTTTCATCTTGCAATTGATCTTCTTGGTCAGCTTCCAAAAAGTACCACTGGGGTCAAATGCGTCGCTCTCCATAAAGTCATTCCAGTAATACCTCTTTGGTGCTAGATGCTCATTAAATGACCCATGAAATTCATCCACACCCACACACTTATTGATTTCCACTCCTTGACTATGCCATGTATATCATCAATAAAATAGCCAATATGAAAAGAAATTAAAAAATTCTCATGATGCTCTTCCCCATAAGAATCTCCATACACAAGTCTTTCCAACTCATCACAAACTCGATTAATATAAGATATGGAGAATTCTTCAAAAGTATGAGTAGGGGATTTTACCTCAATAGGTATGGGCACAAGTGCTTCACCAGCTTTGTCATCAGCACACCACATGCTTCCGACGTCAGTTTCTTCCCATTCATAACAAGGAAGTGAGGGAGCCTGCGATTTTGTCTTGTAATATGGAAGGTCCTCCCATCTTGGGCACACAAGTTCACTCTAGTCTGAATTAGAGTTTGAGTCATCATAATTGGCAGATTCCACCAATGGTTCATGGACTCTGCAATCATCGCTTGACTATGGCATGTATCCCATTCCAATGAATGACTTGAAAAGCTTGTTCTTAGAAGCTGAATCTAGCATGTGTTGAATCATTTGGCTCTCGGTTAAACCTTGATCAAACTTGGAAAACTCCATTTTCGATAAACGGATCGATTTGGGGACTGTGGCATCTATAAATGAATCAAGACTAGGGTGGCCACAGAATTTGGCCATGTTAGATTGATCTTTTGGGGTTGCGGGGTTATGGCGGCGAAGGAAAGTGTCACTAGGTTTGAGGGATTCCAATGAAATTGATCGGACTTGAGACCCAACAACACCAAACCCAGCATTGTATTTCATGTTCTTTGTTAACAAATATGATCTACTAGCATTTCTGAAAACGTAAGAGGACAGAGACGAGACATACCTCGACGGCGAGTATAGCGCCGGAGAAGGAGAAGAGCTGGGTTGGTGGAGCTTGGTCTCCGACACCAGTCGCCGGAGAATCGCCCGGTTGGCTAGCTGTCGAGCACGCTCCATGAATCTAATCTGAATCGACGAAATAGAGAACCCAGAAAAACCCAAAATCCATAAAACGCAGACACCGAATCTAATTCAACTCCAATGTTGAATTCAGATGAAACCCATCTTTTTCCTCCTTTTTAATCTTATTTGTTTCTCCTAGTGGACAATGGCGGGTTGGTGAATGACGACGATGCACAAACATTGTCTCTCTGTAGTATATAAAAAAGGGTTAATTGCATTGTACCCTCCTGTGGTTAGGGGTTTATGCGAAAGATCCCCTTGGAGTATCAAATGTTGCAATACACCCTCCTGTGGTTTTGTTTTTGTGCGGTTCCGTTAGTTTTAACGTGATCCGTCAGTGTTTTACTCTTTACACCCATTAAACCCTCAATGTTCAAACGCATCCAAAAAAACAAATAGGAGGAAAGGGGGAAGAAGAGGAGGAGAAGGGGGAAGATAGGAGGAGGATGATGCGAAGGGGGAAGAAGAGGATGCGGTTCCGTTAGTTTTGATCATTTTCTTCAAAACTGCGTCGGCTTGTGCTATTTCAAAACCGCATGTCATAACTCAAGGTGGGAGACGATCACGGCGCCACTGGCTAGGGTATTAAGCTGTTTAGTACTTCACATAGTATTTCTCATTTTTTTAAAATTAATGTATCTGTACCCTTCATACAATGTCACTGTTTTATTATGAATGTATAACAAATTATATTTGGATATTCGATGGTTGTACTAACTGTGAACCGGCGATCATGCTCCATTCCCAATGGTGTTCACCACCTCGGGCGGAGACATCTCTCCAAGCATACGGCCCGGCCGACCGTGTGATTTGGGGGGTGTTGCAGCCAAAGTTTTGAATGGCATCCAAAGCTCCAATGCTCTGGAGGATGCCTTGAGTCACTCACATATATTCTTGTGACTAATTGATTCTTATTGCATGATGTTTTAACTGTTTATATGATTGATTATTGCTTGTTATGAGTCATAATCATGTCATTATTATTGCATTTACAGATTATTTATCTGGAATTATTATGTAAGCTAGAAATATAGCCCATTTTATTTATATAACTGTGTTGCGAAACAGTCATTATATTCTTGCTATGTTTTCTGGATTGTGTTTAATCTTGTAGTTGAGTTTTTGCAGGGTTGTTTGGTCGTTCAAACATGCCTAACAAATTCTAATAGCTATCCAAATATAGCTGTTGAAAGAAGCATCTCAGAGGATGTTGATTTGTAGGAATTCAGTTCCTAAAATCTCTCAAAGAGTTGCAGCAGTCTGTTATAAGTATGAGTTTGAATTTCAAACAAAAAGAGAGAAGAGCTTATCAAGTGAAAAGGACAGAGATTTATTCGTGGGAGACTTACATTCAAACACTCTTCACTCAATCAAGGATTCAACACTGCTGAAGAAGATCAATCATCCAGATTCTAAAGAACACTTCTGAGCATTCATTGCTTATCTGTTTCTGTATTCTTCATTGTGCTTTCATTGTATTATTCATTTATATTCCGTAACCTCATTAACTTTAGTAAGTTAGTTGTTCAAGTGAACAACGAGAGGTTCTTATTGTTTTTCAGATTGTAGCTGGAACTAGATAGGTTGGGAACCACAAGCTGTATATGTGTAAGGTAGTTCACTTAGGCTTACGATCTAGGACTAAGTTTGTGACTAATAAGAAGTGGTTTGAAATCCTGGAGGGACGAAGTCCTTCAGGCAGAGAGTAGGTCCAATTGTGACTGAACTCTGTAAAAAATCCTTATGTTCATTGTTTTGCTTTACAGTTCTTTCAGTTTGATTACAAATCTACACAAGGCAGGAAGCTCCAAAGCTTTGGAGAATTTCCAGACTAAAAGCTTTGAAGCTCCACACAGTTTCATTGTGATCTAAACTTCTTTAAACATTTTCATGGTCTCGAGATTCCTTCTAAATTTGCTTTTAAATTTCAAAATGTAATTGTTATAAAAAGTTTACATACTCTATTCAACCCCCGCTTCTAGACTACATTCAACAACTTCCAAGTTGTAAATAAAATTAGGGTAAAAGACAAAAATCACCCCTCGAGTATGGGCTATATACAAAAAACAACCCTCGTGTTCGGGGATATACAAAAACCACCCATGTGGAGACAAAAACCACCCCTGTCAGTGGATGGACGTTAGACGAAAAACACCCTTCTGTTACAATCAATTAGTATGGGGTGCAATTTGTCTTTTTATGACCACTTTGCCCCTAATTGTATTTTTTTATTTATTTTTTATTTATATGCTTGAAGTTCTTGGTGTTCTTGAGCACCTATCTTGATGTTCTTAACCACCACCACCACTACGCCGCCACCACAACAATAACAAAACCGCCACCAAAACAAACAAACAACAATTTTATCATCACCATGGCTGCAAAATCTCCTCTACCTCCATTACCACCAAATCTCCTCCTCCACCACCACCACCACCACTACCACCACCAACAACAACAACAACAACGTTAACCTTCACCTTCAGAAATCAACCACTACCACCATCACTCCATGAAAATGCACCTGCAACTCATCCTTCACCTTCAACCATCACCATTACCACCCAATTCCTAAACCTACAACTGATTGACAATCTGACAACACCTCAAAGCTCCTACACAGACAAGCAACCCACAAGAACCTGCAAAAAGCACCACCAATCAACCACGAGTACCCACCTGAATCTGGACAAGTCAGCAAAAGCAAACATCACTTGCATCCAACCGCAAAGAAGTACTCAAACTCAAACGACGAAAACCCAAATCAAAATCCAAATCCAACCCTGAACCCTAAAGTCCATGAACCAAATTTGCAGTTTTGAGCCGAAGAACCAGGGCTTGCCTCTCTCCCTCTTCCATCTGCTTCAATCGAAGAACCAGGGACCGGCGAGTCAGGCTTTTAGCTAAAACCAGGGACCGCCATCGTGAGAGAGAAAGCAGAGAGATAGGAACGGTGATGCGCAACAACCGTCAGATCTGGGAGATTCATCACCGTCTACGTCGCCGCCGGATGTGGGAGAGCCATCCGCGTCAAGAGGAGCCTGAAAATCGGTCCTTAGATCTACAAATCTAATCGGAGAAGAAAACAAAGAGAGAGAAAGAGCGATGGAACTCTGGTAGCGTCAGAGATGAGGGTGGTCGCCACCATCGTTGTTTTGTTTCTCTCTGCCGTCTCCATTTGTGTTTCTTTCTTACCCGTGTTTGTGTAGAGAGAGAGAGAGGGTGACAGAGGTGGGTTAGAGGGGGCTGGTGTTGGTGAGTGTTGTGCCGTGAGATGAAAAAGAAGTGAGCGAAGAAGAGATATGTTGGTTTAGGGTTAAGAAATGGGGAGGAAGGGAAGGAAAGGGCATATATAGTGTGTAATTTCTTAAAATGTTATGGGTATTTTAGTCCTTTAACCATTCCGTTAGTGTGCCGTTCCCCACTAACTCTGACAAGGGTGGTTTGTGTATATCTCTGAACACGTTGTTTTTATATATAACCCATACCCGAGGGGTGGTTTTTGTCTTTTACCCATAAACTTATAATTAATATGTAACTTTCAATCTCACTTTAGGAAAGTAAGGATAATTTAAAAATGTATTTATTTGAGAGCCCAAGACTTTTTGAAATTATAAAAGAACCCGAAATGAAATGCGGGGTATTTTGTGTACCATCTTTCATCTTCGGTTTCTAGTCCCTTGAGCGGTCTACGAGCTCTCCTGATTCTATATTTTTCTATGGGAAAGCCCGTATTTGTGTCACCATTTTCTAACCACCGGATTATTGAACATTGCTGCTAAATTTCTCCGCCTTTTAATAGCGGTCCATTTATCTCCAATCGAACAAGTTTAATTTCCTCTTGAACCATTTTGTTGTGATACCGTTTTTCTAGATTTGTCAATCTTCTACGAAGGGACCCCAACTGTCCTAGGAAATTTCCCACCACACGACGTTCTCATTCTCACATGTTGTTTGCTAACCCTTGTGGCTTTGCCTTTAGAGAACCAATACTTCCCACACTCTTCCATGCATCTTATACTAATTCATTGGAATCAGTATATTAGAATCCATACTGAATTCAATTGAATTCTTCTCTGTGTTTCACTCCTTGCCAGTGTTTGCTTCCTAACACACTTATGTGGACAGTGGTCTCAAACTGGGGCCACGAGATGGTCGAACCGAGATGACTAAAATAACTCCCTCCACTCCCGTCGCTCGATCCAGTAGTTCGCAAATTACTTCCCCATTCCTTGGTTACTTGACGAAAATCTGAAACACCTCTCCCATCATAGCCTGACAGGCCCTCTTTCTCTATTATCCTACTTATTGCGTTGAAATATCCAACTACGCACCAAGGACTGTCGTTGTCCCTTATGCGCTTTAAGAGTTCCCACGAATGCTTCCTTTCACTTGCCACTTGATTTCCATAAAATGATGTAAATTACCATATTTTATTGCTTTTTTCGACTTCTATTCAACAATCGATGTGATAATTTGAATAACAACGTATTTTGACCATGTACTTTTTGTGCCGTAGCAAAGTTAAACCACTACTATGCCTCTTCTACTAACACATAAACCGAAGTTTTTAAAAAACTTTTCCTTAATCTTTCTTCATCTTTGAAGTAGTTAGTATAATCTCCATGAAAAATACCGTACCTTAGACATGTACTATTTACGAGATCATCAAGAGCTCAAACATTTGAAGGGTCGCCCAACCCTCGTATGATCCAATTCAGTAGATTCATTGGTTCAGGCGGAGCTGCCTAGTAGTCTTGGCCTTTGCGTTGCTTGTGTGGTTATTTTTGAAGGGTTAATCGTCCCTGCTCTTCCATCCATCGATCTTCTGTACTGCTGACCTTATGCTCTTTTTTTATTGTTGTTGTGGTGCTATCCTCGTGGGTCCTTATTGGGCTGTTATCAAAATCTATCCCCTTCCTTTTTGTGTCGATAAATGTACTTCTATAGCTAGTCACTACTAGATTCGTTACAATGTTCATGCCCCCATATTCTCTCTGCACGTAGCTTCGTCGATAGTGTTACAAAGTGGATTGCTGACATCATCACGTGACCGCATTCTTTATGTGGAGGATCCTCTTCCATGTATGAGTCGTTATTGATGGAGTCACTGTCTTCCTCCTCATATTGGACATAAGGGCTTTGGTTAATAGTGTTAGAGTTTTGCCCTTTATGGTGCCTCGGCGGCCGGAACATCAACCAATTCCCATAACCGGGTTCAAGTTCTTATTTTTCATCATTAGTGACATGGTTGCAATGTGAGATGTGATGGGGGATTCTTCCATATCATTGGTAAATTTGTAGGATGCACTTGTACTTATAATCCAACCAAACGTTTTTGTCGTTTGCTTTCATATAGACTCCTCTGCACGATGACTCATACAAAGGAATTTAGGCTTTAACCCTAACGTAATGTGCTCAATCCTCATTTTCCATCTCATATTTGTTTTCAATACTGTTCCCATGCTCGATGCTACATTTTTCTAGGTTCTTCCTTCATTAGATGGATAGTTAAATTCCAAACCCGTATCCATGCATCATAAGAGTCGGCGTGTATTCCTTTCTTAGATCTCCTAGTTCTCATGGTTTGAGGACTAGCATAACTCCATCGAATATCCAAGGGCTCCTCTTGTTACCCTTTCCAATCATTGTTATCTGGAAACTTAAAGATGAAAGTGTTGAACCCTACCTCGTAGATTTTTACCTTATCTCCAGCTGTCCAAATATTCCGAAACAAGGCCTTCATGGACCATCCATTGGTCTGCTCCTCCGCCTGGATGACTTTCAAAATCCTTCTCGACATCACCACAATGTTCTTCTTCGAGTTCCACTACCTATTCCTCTTTGGCCTCGAACACCCATAACCTTTTCGCCTTTCGATCGTTAGACTCCATGTCAAGCTAGGGGTTTCGCAGAGAGATTTGCTATCCATGTGGACCCATTTGTGACCCACCCCTAACTAGTTGGGGGAAAGAATGCATTTAAATAAAAACATACTCCAAAACACCAAAATGATGCGATTACTACAGAACCACAGGGGCTATTTGGTCAGAAAACAACTCTAGGGTTTTGGGCGTTAAAGAGAAGCCTCATCACTCTTTCTCTCGGCCTCCGCAATCGTAAAAACGCAGCCCCTCCTGTTCCAGTGTTCATCAGTGTGTGTGTGAGGTCGGAGAAGAAGGTGTGAATAATCAATCATGGCGACCGGAACAAGGACCTTGTCGACGAAGGAGGCCGACATTCAAATGATGTTGGCAGCCGAAGCCCATCTCGGCACCAAAAACTGCGATTTCCAGATGGAACGTTACGTCTTCAAGCGCCGCAATGATGGTTATCCTTGACCCTTTTCATCTCTTTACTGATTTCCGTCTCTGTATGTTGTTTTTTGATGTGGGTTTGCAGTTATAGCTTGTGTTGATTTGTTTGTTTTGCCTTGTGTTCTTACTCACTAGCTGTGTTCTCTGTTGGGTGATAAGGGTTCTGATCTCTTATGTATTGCAAACATTTGATCCATCTTATGGAGATAGTTTATGGCATCATTGGTTGTAGAACTAGGGTTTTATTTCTGTTGTTGAGCTTATGGAAATATTGATGTATTTTCTGAAGAAGCTGAAGAAATACTGCTGCATTTTGTTTTTGCTTAACTTGCAGTAACTTACTGAAATCAGGGACACAAACTGGTTAATATGTATTTTACTCATGTTTGCTTGGTGGATCTAAGGAGAGTTTTACAATCTGGAAGTAAGAAAAAATAGCTTACTCCCATTTTCTCATATAGATAATCCGTTACTTGAAAAGAATTTAAGATTGATTGCGAAGAGTGAAATTGAAGAATTATGCTAATTGCTTTCATGCTGTCTAATATTCAGTGGTTATCTGTGGTTCTTCACTCTGTACTTCACAGAATCTTGTTACAACTTTTCCATTGATAATTATTTACTCAATGTAATTGTTACTCAAGCAACTAGTTTCAGGTCATGAATCTCTTCTCGAAGTTTTTCATTGTTTTGGAGCATGGGGTGAAGGCACATTTTTGGGTGTCGTGCCTAACTTTTTACGGTGATCTAACCAGTTTCAGGTCTGGATGTCGGAATAATGAAAGATCAGTTAATGGCCGGCTGAGTTTGGTGTTATCGTTAGTTTTTGGAGTTAAATTTGTATTTTTGTTTGAAGTTACATTAAATACGTGATTGTGACACGTGACCTCAGTTTGTATTGGTGTACACGATTTGAAGCGTAGGGAAATTTCATTAAGAAGCAAAAAAATCCAGTACAATCATGAAACTTCAAGTTTTGACTAGTGGAAAATTTAGGAGAACCGATGTTTGAAGGTGTTCTCTTGTCTTAAGTGTCGTTTTATCATTCAGGAGTTTACATTAAGGGAAATGGTAATGAGAAAACCTTGTTAACATTGTTAATTTGTTCTGGTTGTTATTTGATGATATGTCGGGTGGCTTAAGCAAATTGTTTTTTTTATAGAGCAAGTTACTGAGCATCTGACATGCTCACCTGTATGCTAGATTGTGTGGAGCTGAGTCGGTTTGATTGTTCTGTCTGTAAGTGCATTCTGAATGTTAGTGGCCCCCATGAAGGTTGGGTTATATGATTTTATGTTTGAAGCTGCTGAAGAATCAGGTTCTGTCTTGCTAGAAGATGCTACTGTAGTAAATGCACTTAGCACTTCTTTATGTGGTCCAATATATTATTTTTAGAACCATAGAACCCGGGTAACTATCTGTTTTCTTAGAGCTTTATCTTTTAGAGCCATAAAACCCTGTGATTACCCCTCGTGTGTTATAATTTTTTTCAAGCCAGAGATTAGTGTATACTTGGATGAGATTTTCTACATATTATCTTTCATGTGTTAACATCTGTGAAGCACCGGAACGCCATATGGGCCTTCGTCCCCGTTTCGTCCCCGTCCGGAACGCCGGAACGGCCCCGGAACGACAGGTGGCGTCCCCGGAAAATTTGAGATTCGGAACTTACCTGGAACGGCGCCGGGACGCGTTCCGGTTTTCTGGAACTCCTGGGAAACGTCCCTAACCGTCTTTCAAGTGATTGACGGACCTATCGGCGGCCTTCACGGCGTGCGACTTCGACCGCCACCAGATCGGAAACGTAGGTGACTTCGTTCTCTAACAGATTCTCGGAGACGACTTTGTTCACCGGCGACGATAGCGATGGTTCTTGCGGCGTCAGAAACGAATGAGATAACTGCGGCCATGGCTTTCTTCTGTAGAGAAGAAAACCCACTTTTCTGGCCTAATTTACTGTATTACCCATGTTTCTTTTTTGATTTTACAAACATCACCTTTTTCACAAAAGCCCTAATGGGCTTCCAGCTTGTGTGGACTTGCTGATTGGGCTTTTCTATTACATAAGTAAAATCTAAATAGTATTTTTTTAACAAAGTAAAATCTAGATAGTTGGGCTTTCTAATTAGATATTATTTAGTTTTGTGTCATACTACTACTTCATAAAATAAAATTTAAATAAATTAAGAATTTCAAAAAAAAAATGTAAATAAATTAAGAAATTTATGTTTATTTATATATATATATATATTTATAAAAAAAATTGCCGTTCCCCCGGCGTTTCGTCTCCTAAATTTTTGAGAATTGCCGTCCCGGCGTTCCCGTCCCCGTTTCGTCTCGTCCCCGTCCCCGTCTCGGTGCTACATAGGTTAACATAAGTCAACCTGAGTGGCATTGGACCAATCTAGGGTTAGAATAGTATACTTGTTGCCCCATTTATTTTCTTCAGGGGAATAACTGACATAATATTTGAATTGTTGGCTAATGGCCATCTATTTTCTTTCACTTCCTGTTACTTGTACCTGCTGTTGGATGTTCTACATGTTATTTTCTTGAGTCAACAGTTTGGAATTTTTGTGTTCCCCCGTACGACATCCTCACAACTATGCTGAAGTATTTGTGACTTGGCTCCAGTATGTCTGACATTGGAAGTTGATTGTATGGGGAACAATGAAATACTCGATATTTTGATGGTGATTTTTGGGTCAACTTGTAGGGTGTGGCATTGTAGATTAGGGCTTATTGGAAATATAACCTTTGTAATGAATCATGTTGCTGACGTCTTTTCCCTATTCATCTCTTGGTATCTTGTGGTTTGACAGTCTTTGAATATACTGGTAGAGCCTATTTTATTCCCAACTCATCCAAAATGTTCTTTCTCGTATCAGGAATCTACATTATCAATGTTGGGAAGACATGGGAAAAGCTTATGTTGGCTGCCAGAGTTATCGTTGCAATTGAGAACCCCCAGGACATCATTGTTCAGTCTGCTAGGCCCTATGGGCAGAGAGCCGTCCTGAAGTTTGCTCAGTATACTGGAGCCAATGCTATTGCTGGACGACACACTCCAGGAACATTTACTAACCAGCTTCAAACCTCATTCAGCGAGCCTCGCCTTTTGATCCTTACTGACCCTCGTACTGACCATCAGGTTTGTGTTATTGACAGTTTGTTACTGGCATGCCTTGCTTATTAGAACACGTCTCATTTTTTGCATGAAATTATATTGCCTTCTGTCGTTGTTAGAATATCGAATGGGATATTGAAACAATAAATTGGATCTGTTCGTCTCTGTTTATTGGTGTGGTAAAATCTAATGTGCATATGGTCGAACTTTGGAGTTGTATAGACTTTTGTGTAACTGAGTTATCTCCATGCAGCCTATTAAGGAAGGTGCCCTTGGAAACATTCCGACCATTGCTTTCTGCGACACTGATTCCCCAATGAGGTATGTTGATATTGGTATTCCAGCCAATAACAAGGGGAAGCACAGCATTGGATGCCTGTTCTGGCTATTGGCGAGGATGGTTTTGCAGATGAGAAGCACGATCCCTCAAGGTCACCACTGGGATATCATGGTAGGTTTCCTTTCTATTACTTTGGGTATACATCATTTCTTTGTTTGAAATGCTGTTGTTCCATCTCATCTCTGAGTTTCCATTTTTTCATCTTCTGAAGTTGGGGTTGACCTTTTGTAGTACTAGTATTCAAGGCTCTTGTAGTTTCATTCTCTCAAATGCTGTCGTTCCCATTTGCAGGTTGACTTATTTTTCTACCGTGAACCCGAGGAGGCCAAGGAAGAAGAAGATGAAACCGCCAATGCTCTTCCAGATTACGACGGTTATGGTGCTGGTGCTGTTGTTGGCAGTGACCAATGGGGTCAAGTTACTGATGCCCAATGGCCCGGTGATGCTGCAGCTCCCGCTGCTATTGCTGCTGCTCCTGTTGCTGGTGGATGGACTCCTGATGCAGGTGGGTATATTGGTTGATCTTCTTATTGGTAAATGATCTGTATGGTTTGGACCGACTTTGTTAATTTTATTAGCATTGGGGTTTGCCGATATTTTGTTATTATTTCCTTATTCGTTGACTGTTGGTTTAACATTTTTTCTTCTCTGGGTTGCAGTGCCAGTCGCTGGTGGTGATGGATGGGATGCAGCACCTGTTCCTCCTCCTGTTGTCCCTTCAGCTGGAGAATGGGAATGATATGTGCAAGTACTCTATTTAGTCTTCGCCCGAGAGTTTTGAAATTTTCTTTCTAGGTTTTTTTCTTTTGAAAACACTCTGCCTCCTGTCCGATATGGGTTGACTGTTTTTGTTAGTTTGAGCGTTATTGGTATACAGTTTCATTTCAGTGCCTTTGGCCATGCATGATGATTAATAGATTTATAATTATATATCAATCCCGAAGACAATCATCTGTTATCTACTAGTGCCCGCACTCGTTTTTTGGAGCTGGTCTATAAGGATTCGTAAACTTGTATTCTATTGCAAGTTGCGATTATGTATGTGTTCTCAGGCATAAAATACCTGCTCCAGCAGAGGGCTATGTATGTGAACTAGAAATAAGTCTATTATTGTGCTACCGTAATCTTCCAAGTCAGTTGCTAATTGCTACGTGTTGCTTAGTTGTCACAATAGTGATGTTAGCGGCATGCAGTGTCTTTTTAGGTCCTTGTCCTTGCCAGTTATCTGCAGTTGAGTCATGCTTATTTGGATTTGTTTCGGCCTCATTGTATGAAACATTTGACATATTTTGTGGGTGTTCTTTTCTAAGGTTGTCTGTCTCATTGCCTGGTTTATTTCTGCTGTCTTCTTAGCTTACCGAGGGAAACATTAATGGCTTCTCAGTCTAAAGTTTGTGTTTGTCTCGAAGTGTAATCACCGAGACTGAGGAGCGGTTACAGGGAAGGGCGGTTGCTTTTTTTACATGCTGGAGTTCTTGAGCTCTTGCTATTTTGTGGGTGTTAGGTGGGTCTTAGCACTGCTTTGGGGGTACTGAGCAAAGGAGCGATTTTTAAGGGATGACCTAAACATTTAGGGGTTGAGGAAGGTAATCAGTTGTGAGGCAATGCTATTTTTAGTTCACAAGCTTTTTGTTGGAAGGTAAGAAGTTTAAAGGTCTTCCACTCACAGTAAAACCTCTATAAATTAATACTCGATAAATTAATAACTTCGATAAAATTAATAATTTATCCAGTCCCAACGACCAGCACAAAATTGGACCCCAATCGATAAAATAATAAAATAACTTTTTTGAAATCCCAGTGTACATATATTGGTCCCAAGAAAACTATAAATTAATAATTACTAAAAGATTTTAAATTCTAAGATTGTCTAGTAAACAATGAATATATAGTCATTTGCTTTGTGTTGAACTTCAAATCTATATTGAGTTCATCTTTAAATTTTCTCATTTCACTTAAGAGTTGGGCATTGTGGAGTAGTAGTGCACAGCAAAAAGTTGTGAAGAGTTTTTCCGCTTGCAATGCTTCTTTCCGAGTGTTCGGTTTCAAATCTTTTGAATCATCTTCAACTACGTAATCGGCCGGATTTTGAATGGTATCCGCACTATTTTCTTCAGTGCTTTGAACTTCGTAACATTCGTTATTTTCACCAGGATAATCTCTAAATAATATACATTGTAACTAGTATATTGGACTTCAAAATTTAATTGTCATACGTAAATTTCTTTAAATTAATAAATTATTAATTTATCGATATAATAATATCTCGCTAAATTAATAAAATATCCGGTCCCAACATTATTAATTTATAAAGGTTTTACTGTATTGGGTTTGTTTGGCTCTCATTTACATCTCTTGTTTTTGCTGATCTTGGTGAAAAATCACGTGAAGAGTGTTTAAGCAACTAGTTTTGGTCCGATGTGAGTTTTACTGGTTCCGACTTGGCACACTAGCAATTTGTTATCTGTGTATTCTTCCGTTGTCACATTGGGTACTCAAAAGAAGCAAAAATATCAATTTTAACCTTAGAATGGTCCTACTCTTCAAAATTAAATTTTGAAAACTAAACCACTCCGGTTAGAGTGGGTACGAGTAATGGAATGTATCTTTTTTTTTTTTTTTTTTTGAGGGAACCTACCTTGTGGTAGGGCGGTATAAACCCCGCTTATATTTATGTAATTGGGCTCCCAACCCATAAAACAAGTGGGGGGACATAAACCTGACCCACTGAGTTTGAAGTCCATTAAACAGAAGCCCAATAACTACAACAGATAAAGCCCAAAAAACAAAACAAATAAACAAACAGACATAAAGAAAACAAAGAGATGTTCATGAACCCTAACACTGCTCTCCAGACGCTTCCGACTCATCCGTTTCCTGTCTATGTTCAATGTCTTGCTGAAGAGTAGTAATGAGGAATTCCGACTGATGAACTGAATACACTCTTGCAGATTCATCTTCCAGTCCCTTCGTTGCCATAAGATGCGCCGCTTGATTACCTGTTCTTCTTATATAAACCACCTTGCTATTCAGTTGATCTGTGATGATGCAGCGAAGCTCTGCCAAAATGTCCTCCCAATCATTAAACCACCTTTGAGAGCTGTACATCCTTGTGCAAACGTTTATGGAGTCAATCTCAAAGACCTTCTTTTCCTGAAGACAACCCAGATCTCGAATCATTCTTGCTGTTTCTAATAGAGCTCTTGCTTCTCCAATACTGGAATCAGTCGCTAGAGGAATAGGTATCGAGATTGCCAAAATAAAATCACCTTTATCGTTTCTGCAAACTGATCCAGCAGTAGCTCTACGATTGATTTCGGAGACAGCAAAGTCAACATTAATCTTGACTGTACCCTGTGAAGGAGGAGTCCAAGAATCAGGTAATTTCTTCTGAATCTGAATTGACTGTTTGTTATCTTCCAGTTTCCAGTCATGAACTGTACAATCAATCCATTTAAAGAGTTCTTCCTGATTCTGTGTTTGATTTTCAAAAATCTTCAGGTTTCTGGACTTCCAAATGATCCACAAACAAGCCACAAAATCTATCTGGATATTTGCAGAATTCTGATGCAGAACATTACAAACCCAATTTCTGAAACAGAAGTGGTTTCCAGATAAGTCAATGACTGACCTGTATTTCTTCCAAACAAATTTAAAGTGTCTGCAATCTCTGAATAGATGATCTTGTGTTTCTGCAGGATGACGACACATAGGACAACTCGGATCAACATTAATACCTCTGTGAAGAAGATTGCTCCTCTCAGGTAAGTAATTTGAACACATTCTCCATAGGAATAATCTGATTCTTTGAGGCACTTTAGTAGACCAGATACATCTCCAATCTGCCTGAGTTGTTCCTGAACTGGAATCCCCTATGCAAAGGGTGTTGTCTCTTACACATTTCATCTGAAAGCTTCTGTGGTAGCCTGATTTCACTGAATAGTCACCATTAGTAGTGTAACCCCAGCATAATCCGTCTTGATTGTTTTTAGGATTTATAGAAGTGTGAATAATGCCTTGAAGATCATCTTGATTGAAGTGATTGGAAATGAAATCATAATTCCACTGCCTGTCTTGAGTAATCAGAGTATTGACAGTTGTATTTATAGGCATAGTAGGATAACTGTAGGCACTTCTTCCTCCCTTGTCCATAATCCATTTATCCTTATAGACAAGGATATTTTCTCCACTACCAATAGTAAATCTGCAACCATCCTTTAGAACTGCTCTGGCTTTATAAAAGCTTCTCCAAATCTGAGAGGGAGAGCATCCCAGATCAGCAGTAAGAATTGAATTCTCTCTGAAATATTTTGCTTTCAGCACTTTAGAAACAAGCAAACTGGGATTGCTGAAGACCCTCCAAACTTGTTTTGCCAAGATTGAGATGTTGAATGAGGCCATGTCCCTCATACCAATACCTCCATTGTCTTTGTATTGACACAATTTTTTCCAAGTGGACCAATGCAGACACTTATTGTCAATGTTTTTTCCCCACCAGAAATTAGACATAATACTTTGAATGTCTTTAATCAGAGAGTTAGGGAGTAAAAAACAAGACATATAATAAGTGGGTAGGGCTTGGACAACAGACTTAAGTAGTACCTCTTTTCCTGCAGGAGAAAGAAATTTTTCCTTCCAAGTAGACACCTTTTTCCAAATTCTGGATTTGAGGTTGCTAAAGATTCTTTTGCTATCTCTGCCAATAGCTGTAGGCAATCCTAGATATCTTTCATGACAAAGACCAATAGGAATTTCAAAAATTTCCTGTAGAGATTCCTTTGCTATTTCTGGAACATCAGGAGAGAAAACCAAAGCAGATTTATCACAGTTGACTCTCTGACCTGAAGCAGAGCAGTAGATATCAATAACACCTTTAAGAGTCAAAGCTTCTTCAGGTGTAGCTTTTCCAAAAAATATGGAATCATCAGCAAAGAAAAGCTTGGTAATAACAGGTCCATAGCCCACAGATCTGTAACCCTGTAGTCTTCCTTCTTCCAAAGCTTTATTAATAAGAGCTGTAAACCCTTCAGAACAAATTAAGAACAAGTATGGAGAAATAGTATCACCTTGTCTTAGACCTCTAGTAGGTTGAAAAGACTCAGTTCTACCACCATTAATAAGAATGGAGTATGTAACTGAAGTCACACAATTCATAACAAGCTGGATAAATTGATCAGGAAATCCCAACTTTGTCAAACACCCTTCAAGAAAGATCCATTCAATCCTGTCATAAGCTTTGGACATATCTAATTTCAAGGTGAAATAGCCACTTCCTCTCCTGAATTTCTTCATAGAATGAATGGTTTCAAAGGCAATTATGACATTGTCTGTGATTTGTCTGTGAGGCACAAAAGCACTCTGGGACTCATCAATGATGTCTGGTAAAACTCTCCTGAGTCTGTTTGCAATTACCTTTGCAACTAATTTGTAAATAACATTGCAGAGGGCTATAGGCCTGAAATCAGTAGTTTCTTTAGGAATCTCCACTTTAGGAATCAGAGCTATGCAAGTTTGATTAATAGCAGACAAGTCTTGTCTGTTATTCAGAATGTCCAAAACCAGTTGAGTTACCTGAGTTCCTATAACAGGCCAGTAGTGTTGATAAAAAATTGCTGAAAGACCATCAGGACCAGGTGCTTTAAGTGGGTGCATCTGCTGTAAAGCCTGAATAACTTCTTCTTTCTCATAATGAGCAAGTAAAATATCTTTCATGTCATTTGTAACCTTATGAGGAATTGCATTTAAAACAGTATGCAAATTGGACACATTTTCAGAAGTGTAAATATGTTTGTAATAATTCAAACATACCAGTTTCTGTCTGTGTCATTAATACCCCTGATTTGATTTCTCTTTCTTCTGGAAGAGGCTTTCTTATGGAAATAAGAAGTATTCTTATCACCCTCAGACAACCACAGAGCTTTAGACTTCTGTCTCCAATCCATCTCTTCCTTAAGAAGAATGTTATTGATTCTGTCTTGGATGACTTTAAGTTGATGAATGTTGTCCTCATCTGGATATTGATTTCTGAGATGAGTCAGCAACTTTTGAAGTCCGTTGATTTCACTTCTCTTATTCCTTCTATTTCTTCTATCCCAGTTTTGAATATTGCTAGAAATGTCTTGTACTTTTCTCTGAAAAGAAGAAATAGAAATATTTGAATCACCATCATTCCAACAGTTGTGTATGAGATCCTTGCAATAAGCTTCCTTTGTCCAACTATAGGCAAACTGAAATCTCCTATTCTGAATAGGAATATGCTTCTTGCTCTGAAAGTTTATAATCAGAGGATGATGGTCACTACTACTCTTTTCCTGAACTTCAACTGTGGCCTGATTAAACATGGTCAAGAAAGAATCATTAGCCAAGGCTCTGTCTAGTTTTTCTTTGGTATGATACTTGCCATGTCTGTTGTTAGACCAAGTGTAAAAACTACCACTTGTTGGTAAATGATACAATCCACAACCTCTGATACAATTTCTGAACATAGACATTTGAGTTTCACTTCTCAGAGAAGAACCCCAATACTCATGATGGCCAGTAATTTCATTAAAATCTCCCATTACAATCCAAGGGATTGCAGGATCAGGGGGTTTGATTCTTCTTAGAAGATCCCAAGAAAGGCTTCTATGAGAAGTGTTGGGATCTCCATAAAAACCAGTCAGATAATACCACTTAGATTGATCTTGAGAATCAGTGACTTTGCAGTGAATAAAAAACTTGTGGTATTTTATAATCTGAAGGTCTACATCTTCTTTCCAAAGTAAAGACAAGCCTCCAGAAAGACCTTGTCTAGGCACATGAAAAGCATTTTTGTACTGTAATTGCAACCTCAGAGTTTCTGCTTTCTTCTTCTCTAATTTTGTTTCTATAAGAAACACAATTTGAGGAACCTCCACCCTCACTTTGTCTTTGAGGGCTAGGAATGCACGAGTGTTCCCCAAACCTCGTACATTCCAACTCAAGGTTTTCATTGTTTCCGGCAGGGGTTGTCATCAACCCCCGCCGATATCTCATCAAAAAAAGACAAATCTGCCAACCTTTCATCACTTCTGCTTCTCTTGTTGTCTTTGGCAAAAGAAACAATGTCAGAGTCATTACCTTGGATCCCATCCTTGGTTGAATACTTCTCCACAGTGGCTGAAGGAGAGACACTGGAATTGGTAAGTTTAGAAGCAAGAGTCTTCCTTTTCTTTTTCTGGACTTCATTGCAATTGGAAATAATGTTTGTAACTGCAGTATGAACATTAACAACTTCTTTTCCTTTGGTAGTTGACACCTTGGCAGTGGAGGGGTTGGAAGTTTCTGCAGTCTTCATTTTTCCTGAATAATCAGGTTCTGAATTGCCCCCAGTACTAGTGTTATCTTCTTGATTTAAATTTGGTTTCTGAAAAGGCATGTTGCTAGGATTAGCAGGGTTCTGTGCACTTCTCAGCCAGTTGCCATACATGTAAGAAATTTGTATTCCAAGCCTCTGATTTCTCTTGAGCACTGTGCACACTTTGATGTCATGACCAATTAGACCACAATACTCACAGTGAAAAGGGAGTTTCTCATACCTGATATCAACCCAGACAAGTTTACCAGTTTTAGGATTTTTAATTTTGATACATCTTGGCAGGGGTTTATTGATTAACATGCCAACCTTCACCCTGATGTATCTACCATCCCAACTAGTTCTTTCAGGTATTTCTACACTGTGTCTAATTCCCAAAGCATCAGCAATACTTTCTCCCACCTTTGTAGTCAAACACTCTGAAGGCATATGTTTTAGATGCAGAATACATATAGCATTGTTGTAATCCACTGTTAGCATATTTTCCCCTTCTATCCAGGTTTTCATGACAATCAAGCTTCCATTAAAGAGCCATGGTTGATCATCTAAGATTCTATTCATGTCATCTTTGTTAGCAAACATGAATTGGAAGAGATTTTTTCCCAAAGAGATAATCTGGAAACCTTCAGGTTCACCCCAAAGATTGCTAAGAGAAGTGTACAATCCATTGGAGTTAATAGGTCTATTGTGATAGATCTTACCAAATATGCTGTTGATGCAGTCTTTAATTCCTTCATCCAGAGAGTCTTCAGGTAATTCAACAATTTGCTCTTCTTCTTCTGTTAAACTCATGTTTTGCATAGACCAATTGATGTCTGGTTCTGTATTTGATTTTGCAGAGCCCAGTGGTATTCCTTCCTCCATTCTTCAGATAGTTGAAAAGAAGAGGGTAACAAAAGCGAAGTAAAGTGAAGAAAAGTGTGGATAAACTCTCAATTATCCAGAAAACTGGATGATGGTGCAGCAGATTCAGGCAAACTAATGCCAGAAACTGCCTTACATGTTTGAAATATTGGAAGTAACTGCCAGAAACAGGTGGCTAACCGTTGGAAACAGGCTGTAAGAAGGTAGTTAACTGACAGGAGAGGGTGGCTAACTGCAAATAACCGCTGGGAAGGTTAGGAGAGAGGTCAGAGCGATTTTTGTTGTTGTGGGCACGTGCCCTAGAAATTTTGAAGAAATGGAATGTATCTTTAGGAACTAAATACACTTATTATCTTAAATTTGACATACTTGAAGGGGTAAATTGTTAAACTCTGTATCAACTTGCTGCTACCTTCAGACACACTCTTTTTATTGGAGGGGATAATAAGCCTACTGAACTTTCGGAAAAGAGATGTTTGAAGCACTCTTCAGATCGAGTCTGGTGGCAAGCTTTCCTCCTGGCAATCCAAGCTTCTGAAGCCTACATCCCTTCTGGCTCTGGCAAAATATGTTGCATGCAACCTATTTACATTGGTATCAAGAAATGTCTCCCCTTGGACGCCTATAAAGTTTTGAGTAAGAAAATTGTTTTTTTTTTTTTTTTTTTTTTTTTGTTTTTTGTTTTTTTTTTTTTTTTGGAGAATTCTAGGATCTAAGCACCCGCTCAAGCATGTCTCATATGTTCTTCTTTGGAAAGCTAAATCAAGAGGAAATCTGGGCCTTCGCAACATTAAATGGTTTAACCAAGCTATTCTTGCTGCCAATGCCTGGAAAATCACTGCCAACAACTTCATCCCGTCTTTCATACTCTTTCATCATACTTTAATCATTCATCGCCGCTCAGGTTGTTACAAATGGTATCAGAGCTAACCCTGGTCCCGTAAGGGCTCGTTTTTTTTGGACCAACGTAAGGGCACGGTGGCGGTGCGCCGCCAGTCAAGGGGATAAGTGACTATGCACACTTGCTGAGGACGTCTAATATATAAGGTTTGTAATATCTTGTCTCACATCTAGTTATTGTAGATTAGATGTATATAAGGTGGGAGGATTGTAATATTCCGTCCACATCGTAGATTTCTGAGTTCGACTTCTTCTGCTACATAGTACATAATGTAGATTACTACTAGCACCTTCAAGACTTTTTATCAGGTGGTATGGATAAAAGAAGTTGATGGGACAATAATCTGCTTGGGTTGTTACTAATGGTATTAGAACCAAACCTAAGCCTGCAAGGGCTTCATGGGGGTGCGCCGCTAGCCAAGGGCGCAAGGGCTTTATGAAGATGCGCCGCCAGCCAAGGGATACGTGACTGGGCACACTCGACATGGATGTAGAGCATATAAGGTGGGGGATTGTAATATCCCGTCCCACATTGAGATGTTATGGATTAGAAGTCTGTTATATAGTAAACCTTGTGGATTACTACTAGCACCTTCAGGGCTTAAGCATTTTTATCCGAGTGGTACATATAAAGAAGTTGATAGGACAGTAACCAGTTCGGGTTGTTACAGTTTTGCTTGGAAAATTGGCTATGGGCAGCACGTTAGTGTTGGGTTAGACAAATGAATTCCATGCTTCCTTTACCCCTTACGTTCCTTTCTAAATACCACCCGGTACGACGACTTAAAAGTCTCAGAACTCCTGATTAGTCTAACGAGGACCAGCAATGGAACACTATGAAAATCAATGATTGCTTCCCCACATGCATTGCAAGGACGATCTTCTCCACTAAGCTCTTAGAGACCATTAATGATGATAAAATCATTTGGCCTTTCACCAAAACTAGGACCTACATAGCAAAATTAGGATACCACTTTTGTGAATACAGAGCAAACCCTGCCTTATTCTCTGCATATTATTTTTGCATTCTTGAGGGTCCCCCTGTGTCCCGTGTATGGGGGAAGCTTTGGGCTCTCCCAATTCTCAAGAAAATTAAGCTCTTTCTGCTGAAATGTCTGCACTATATCGTGCCTGTCAAATCAATCAATTCCAAGCCCTCTCAAGGAATGTCATACGTCTTCCCTATCTGCAAGCTTGCTCCGAAAATAGAGATCAACGTGTTCTTTCTCATGTGGGCTATTTGGAAAGAGCGAAATGCGATTATTTTTCAGGATAAAGCTTGGAGCATTGATGCTGCTCTAGCGCCCCTCACAACTTTTAGGATGATCTTCAGGTTTTTTCCCACTTTCAATGATATGATTTGTCCCCGGGCTACACAACCTGCACTTGATTCCAGGGATCTATCTTACTCGATTATAAATTATTACCACTCTAGTATAGACACTCCTTGTAAGGTGATGGTGGATGGCGCGTGGAAATGTGGGGGAGCTTATTGGCGGTGTTGGAGTAGTCATCTCTTACACCAACGGAGAATATATTCTTGTGACAGAGTTCCCCAAGCTTCTTCCTTTTAACAAACGGAGCTCATGGAAATTCTTTATGGACTATCTTGTGACACCTCTCTTTATTTTAGTTCATTTACTTTATATACAGATTGTATCATTGCAGTATCTATTTTGCAGGGGGAATGAGCTTGTCTCTTATGACGACGAGCTGTTGATTCCTAGGATTAAGAGTCAAGCAGGTGTTTTCGGTCGCTGCTCCGTTGCGAAGGTCCAAAGATCAGTGCATCTTCAAGCAAAGAGCGTCTTAGTAACGCCAATGCTCGTTTTTTGGTCATTATGTTTCTACGAGCTTTTATTTTTTTGTCCTCCAGTGGGCTTTGGCTATTGGACTTGGCGGTTTGTATATTGTTTGCTGGTTGTTTAGATGATCTGATTTCTATTGGTTTGAAGTTCTATGTTTATCGTAAAAAAAATAAGCACATAAAAGTAACGACCAGAGAAGTATCATAGCTTTTGCATCTTTCACTACGAGGTGAGATTGATGAACAACAGTTTTCAAAATAGTTGTACGAATAAGGAGATTCAAAACAACATAATCTATTGATATGTCTCAAAGAGACTTTATTGTGCTCACCGAACTGTAAAATCAAATTTGACAATCAATATAAATGCGAATGGAATCAAGGGAGATTGCCCAAGATAAAATATGCATGATAAAATGCTAGGTATTACGAGGGCAATGATGAGTGACAGAAAATTCTAACTCCCTATTTGTGAGAAAAGTAACTATCCCCACATCTACTACCGCTGTTGCATGCTCCCGTGCTCTAGCTACTCAGATATCCAAGTGTATGAGACATATATGAGTCCTGGAAGGAAATGAGATGTCATATATACAAAATACACACACACATATATAAATTAAACCGCTTTACAAACCAAAGAATAGTATCCATCATTATGGCATAAGATGCAAGGTCATATGTCTCCTAACCCTCTCATCGAGAAACCTTCAAACAATACATAAGGTGAAGCTAGCTGGATTTCGAACGAACTAGATCCATCACGGGATCCTCAACGTACACACAATGATCATGACCTTTCAAAATGCGACAAGTTGGGCCACAATATGACACACACAGTGTTCATGACCTTTCAAAAGGCGACAAGCTGTGACACAATATGACACATCTAAACATGGGTAACCCCTGAAGTATGGCTTTCAATTTCCTTTGAAGTGTAGCCCCGCTTGGGAATCATACCTTCAAGATCCATCATCCATGATCGTGCATAGCCAAATTCGTCATTCAGCATTACCGATTTTATGCCGCACACATATATCAACGGAAGGTCTTTGCCCACGAAAGACTTTTTGAGTCCCTTTTGGGGCTTCATGGAAAATATTGAGTTTCGTGAAGTAAATGTAGAAAATATTTGTGGCTGCGGATACAACCCGTGGTTCATGACGGAATAAAGTTCAGTTTCTCGTCTTCCAATGGTCCGGAGAACAAGACGCCAACGAGCAAAGCCTTGTTTGTCTCATGAGGATGGAATGTTATGATCAATCACCCATTTTCAAGATATCAAATTTCTCTTGTGCTATATCTGTATGGCCATCATGAAATTCTCAATGCACTTACATTACGAGAACAAGTGTTACAAAATCTCCGTATTCTCTTTACACAATGGGCATGTTAGGTCAATACATGCCATTCATCAGGTTATGGGTTCCTTACGTGAAAGAGAGAAACAAAGACAACTCCATAGAAAAATCTTATGCTTTTACGTGCTGAGTCAGGAGTTTCGATTTCTAGGATACAAATTTGGATCCCATTTTTTGTTGTTGTATTTGTTAGGTGCCGATCTTTTGTTTATTCCATAATGATTGTTTTTTTGAGGAAATATAATGGAATTGGATGACCCTATAAATATCCATCTTGAAAAATTAAACAGGTAAGGAAAAAGTTTCATAGTCTTCATTGGGACTAAACAACATAGAAGACTTTCCAAAATTGATCTTTTGCCCGGGGAAAGACATAATTTATTAAGGGCTGAGGCCATCTAAGCAAAACTCGAGAGTAGTCACAGAGAAAGTTTCCCATTCCCCCTAGGACATGTTGGACTTGTCGAAGTGCTAAAATCTCAATCATTTATATATAATATCATTCTTTGTGCTCAAATTCAACATAACAGTTTTAGATTCTGGCAAATCATAAACTTGGAGCACCTCAGCAATTATGTAAAAAAAAAAAGTATAAGCTATCTCTAAATAATGGAAATTATGTTGATTCTTTGTTCTTTTGGCTCGATTAGTATTGTTCCTCTGTAAATAAAGGCAAACACCTTCACTTACCTTCTCTTTTGGGAGATGCTCGCTGTGCACAAGAGATTCCGGCAGGGAGACCTCCGTGTACACCGTGCGTAGTGGATCAGGGATCGCACAGGAAGAATAGGGGTGTGTGTAGGGAGAGAGTAAGTCAGTAGCAATGTCTGAGAGAGAGACAGAGGTTTGGCAGAGCTTCCGCGTATGGCAGTGTGTTCTTTTTTGTATGGAAAGGTTAACGATATATATATACTGGAGAACATGACCGTTGTAGTGTGGTTAATGCGCCCATTAATGGCGGCTTAATTAGCTTAACCATAACGGCACGTTCGTCCGAGTATATAGGAACCGTTAGAGCACGTGGTGCGCGAGTACCGGAACCGTTACGAGGTTGACCGGGTTTGACCGGATTGACCGGGTCTAGGGAGCTCGTGCCATAGATCTCTCAAAACAGTTACTAAAGGTCGCGCGCGGGCTTGGCTCGCGCGCGACAGGGCTTACTCTAGCCTCCAAACCACTAAGTCCCTACAAGTCCCGTGCAGTGGTATGCGAGGGCTCTGTCTCGCAGCCCCCACATGGATCAGCTCGGCTGGTGATCCTGTGTGTGTGGAGCACAATATGGTGTGCTGGATGGTTGCCACGTGGCCAAGATCTGTCATGTCAGAAAGCAGTATCTACATTAGCCCCCTTTCTGCGCGTGAAGGCTCATAGCTGTATAGGCTTCCATGCGCGGAAACCAACATGCGCGTCGTCGCCACGCACCAATTCAAATACGGGTAAGTTCAGCCCCCGTGCATGTCATTATGACCTAAAACCCCTAGAGTCGTGCCGTCTGACCTTTAGGGTTTTAGGCGTGACGTCAGCCCGTCCTGTGATTGCGCGATACGACGGTGACGGTTGCGATTCGACTACTGAAGGGACGCAACCCTTCATTCTTTTGGATAAATACCTTGTATCCCCATTATTGCAAAGCATCACTTCTTTCTCTTAAAGTGAATGGTACCCGGAGATCTTCGAGAGCAGATCCAGATAATCAATCACCAGTTCAGAACTGCAAATCGTATTCTTCAATTGTGCATATCCAAGCAAGCTTCAAGGAAACAAGGTTGGCCTCGTTTACTTTTGATTTAAATTACCAGTGTTTGCCTTGAACTGCGTTGAATCTGTAAATCCACGAAATTTGTGAAGAGGCTTTGACCTTTGAACCTGCCTTGTTTTAATCTTTCAACAATGTTGGATCTTGCGACTCCCCGATTTCTGAAATCGGTACTGGAACTGTTTTGCTTTCCTTTGCATAGATCTCGAATTTCAAAATTCAAACTGAAGTGTGGTACTTCTCCCCCCTTTTTCTTGCCCTTTCGCAGGAATGGCCAAGACAAGAGTAACCAGACCCGTCAAGGAAGATGAAGAGATGCCCGAGCTTCCGCAGGCTCTGTGGCGAAAAGCCCCCTTTCTGGGTGGGAAAGACTTTTATCATGCGAGGGTGAAGGCAAAGAGGATGCCTGATCCTGTTCCAGTTGAGCGATTGTTGACACTGACTCGCCCAGTTAACTCAGCCTTGCTCGAGTTGGTTGGCTCCGAGGATGTGGTTCGATTGGGGATCGAGAATGGGCACTTCCCCTACACTGCGATTTCTACTCAGGCGTTTGTCCAGAAATTGGACTATATGGATGAGTGGATTGACCACGTGTTGGATCATCACGCCGAGACTCTCAATGAAGCCGGCGTTTTCTTTGCTATCCGTGCTATGAAGGGTGCTGCCGTGAAGTTGGATCAGTCCATGCTTCTAGACCTTCTGTCCCGTTACTCGCCTGCGACTCACACGTTTCATTTTGCTGAGTTCGAGGCTGCCCCCACGCTCGAGGACGTTCAAATGCTGTATGAGCTTTCCCCCATGGGCGAGGTGGACCCCTTGAGTCACTTGAGGACATCTGCGGAAATGGCCTTGTACGCGCAGATCGAGGAGTGCCTAGCAGAGGTAAAGAAAATCTCCACTCGGTGGACCACTACAAAGCCTCTTCCAAACTGGCAGCTGGTTGATACGTCTGCGAAGAATACCTGGAACAAGTGGTTGCAGTACTTCTTCCGAGACTATGCGAACAGCAGCATTACTAAGAAGCTTTTGAGCGAGAACCCGGAGGCCGAGAATTACGTAGAGGGCAAGGGTTATCATTTGACCCTTTGTGCCTTTCTCTGTGCTTGGCTGTCGAGGTATCTGATTGATGGTCACCCCCATGACGGGGTCTTCTACCATGTGCTGCCACTTGCCGTGAGGCTCGCTCTTGGCCAGAGAGTCGCACTCGGACCCTTGGTCTTGGGCACGCTATATTATAGGCTGGATCAGCTGGTTCTGGCGATGAGGGAATCGCGTGGCCGCCTCGATGTTCTGACCTTTGTCAATATCAGCTTTTTGACAATGTGGGTTTTCGAGCATTGGCCGTCTTATGCTCCAACTCCCCTCCCACTTGATAAGTGGTGTCCCCCAGGCGAGACGGAAGCGCGCAACAGCGGAAGGGCTGCGAGATGGTTTGGAGCAAGCAACACCAAGTGTACTTGGAGTTTGATATGCGACAAACGAAAGGAGTTTACTGCCAGGCCCTATGCCACACGTGTTGAGAATGTGCGGTGGTTTCCAAAGCTATACCCTTCCAAAGGTATGGTCTTGTCAGAAGACCTTCTCTTTGAAAAGGGGCCGCATTTCCACGAACGCTATCGTGAGTTCTTTTGTTGGTGTCTGCGAGGTTCCCTTCCTGCCCTTGCAGAGCATATTCGTGAGCTCGCGCCACGGTATGAAAGGCTTACAGTGGATGTTGACCCCACTCGGGTCTCTCCTCAGTTTGGTTTTGATGCGGTGGCCCCATCGATCTGGCCCCAGTCTATTATCAGAGGGTGCTACAAGCGTTTGCTGACAAAGGAGTGCAAGACGGTCCTCATGAGCAATCTTCCCTTTGAGCAGCCTGCGGGAACTCGCAAGGGTGGTTGTTCCCAGAACTGGCTCGCATACTGGGTTGCCCAGCAAACGAGGATTGAGACGGAGGCTGCGGCGCAGCCAGGAAGGGCCCCCTTGATCAAGAGAAACTCTTTTCCGTTTCGCCCCAATTGCAGCTTGAGCGAGTCTGAGTATGGTTGCTACTCGCTGTGGGACCGCGAGAACCATTTGTGCCCCGATTTCATTCTGAAGGAGCAAGTCGACGCAATCAAGAAGGGCGACACGCATGTCGTCAGATATAGTAAGGCGTTTGCTGAGGTAAGCAATTCCTTCATGAGCTTTAAGCCTACTGATTTCCTTTCGCTGATGCTTTCCGTTCTGTACTGTTTCAGTGTCATGTGCGGAGGTTCGCAGCTGGTGATCGCTCCAAGTCACTGGTGAACACCATTGTTGCCACCAGAAGGAAAGGGGAGTCGTTCCGGCTAGCATGGAGGATGGATGCCGAGGTCGAAACAAGGGTTCGCGCAGTCATGAATACTTTTGCTGACTCGCTGATAGACAACCCTCCGGCTCCGTCTCCTCCTAGAGATGACCCGTCCCCTCCAGCGACTGCGGCGCCGAGAGTGAAGAGACCTAGGCAAAAGGGAATTACGATTTCTTCCCCTAGGAGTGCTCCAGCTTCTCCCCCAGTGAGGTCCCTTTCTATCAAGGACAAAGGCAAGGGTCGTATGCCCAGCAAAGTGCGAAAAGATCTCGCAGTTGAGACTTTCGTTCCATTCAACCAAGAGGAGGAGGAAGAGAGGCAGGAGCCCCAGGCAAGTGATGAAGAAGAAGAAGCAACAGTTGTGATGTGCGAGGAAGAATCAGGAGGTACTTCCGTCACATCTTCTTGCCCGTTATCATAACTTCTTTGCAATTCCTTTCTTTGAACCATCTGTGTATTCGCAGATGATGATGATGAAGCCGTTGGTGGCCTTGTGGCCAAGAGGCAAAAGAGAGATGCCCATTCTGGCATTTCAGATGATCCCATAAGCGAGGATGTTCTTGCTGAGTCCCGGAAGACAGCCGCGGAGGCTGCTGAAAGAAGAAGGCAGCGAGAGGAAGAGGAGCTCGAGCGTGTGAAACAGCGGAGCCTCGAAGAGCAGCATGTTGACGACTTAGTGCGTCCAGTTGGCGAGGAAGACGAGCTTCCCGAAGAAGTGGATCCTCATGTGGAGGAGGAAGATGAGGTTCCCGGAGAGGATGCAGCAGAGCTAGAGCAAGTCCAAGCGGACTTCGAAGAGATCGCAGGTGGCAATAAAGGTGAGATCTTCAATCTCGCAGTTACTTATAGAGATGTAATTGTGGGTGCGTTAAAGCACGGTGTGTCAAAGCCTGACATTCGCCGTTGGTTGGTAAGCAAATGCGGAGAACCCTCTGGTAATTATTTTGAGTGATATGCACATACTAGGCTGTAGCCACTTTCTATTTCCTTAATTAGGAGCAGCCACCTCCCTTCCCGTGCGCATTCCTTCTTCCTAGAGATCACATTCCAGGGTAATTGGGAACCAATGCTGACCAACGCACAGAAAGCCAAATCCTGAGACACGGTTTCTTCTACCTAACCGAGAAAAGCACAGAAGCAGCCGTGGTCAGTCTGGGAGGAAAGACGCAGGCCAATCCAGCTCAGGGGTGAACGCAGTGAAAGCTACACCGAGGTCTCCTCGATCTCGAGACTCCCAACTAGCGATAAACGGGACTGACACATCTTTTACCGGTGCGCTGGGATTATAGGATATCCCGTAACATCAATAGAACTCCTTCTGGTCGAATATGGATGAATCGCAGTGAGAGTTGTAGCTATACCGGTGAGCACGATGCAAGGCTAAAGGAATAGCAAAGGAACTCAAATAGAATGTGTTAGGATAAATAGAAGTAATAGAATACACAGGCGGGCTATAGGTCCCATCCTTGTTGGATGGAATCTCGTCCCAGGCCTACGAGAAAGTGAAGGAACTAAAGGAAAGCCTTTTTTTTACAACCTTACTAATAGAAAGGGGATGCGCTCAAGCATGCGAGGCAAAATCATGACTGGTTTACTCGCATCCCAGGTCACGCTTCTCTTAAAGATTTGCTTAGTGAGGACACACTGATAGGGCACGGTTCCACGTCCCTAGTGTACGATGAGGATACCTCAATCCCACCTTCGCGTGGAGGTGCTTATTCTTAGCTTTAGTAAAGATAGCGAAATAACTTATAACACAAGTTACCTCTCATTATCGCATTTGGTATCGCAGGTCATGCTGAGGAACCCGAGCTGGAGCGGAGAAGTCAGCCTTCTGCATCCCATGTTCCAATTCCGAGCTCCCATACCGAGAAGCCCGTCGCAGCTGCTGGGCACATAAGCGAGCCTCCCGAAGACGTCATCGAACTTTCCGATGATGTCGAAGCTGGTGCTGTGCCGATGGACGAAGGTGTCCGTACCGGTGGTGAGGAAGAGAGGACAAGTGATGCTAATGTTTTCGCATCTGGGAGTGTCCTCCGCCCAGCGACTTCGGCTGTCCCTTCGCCCCCGGCGATGACTGAGCCAGAAGCACCTGTTCCTGCGTGGAGCATTTGGGGTTCGCAGGTTGGGAATGTAGTCGCAGCTGGTGCGGCCTACACTCTTCCTCCTGACTATGAGAGGTTGGAGCTCGCAGCTGATAGGAGAGCCATGGAGCGAGGGCAGTCTTCGAACAACCCGGTGGCCCGCATCCCTTCTCTTCATGAAATTCTGGAAGGCACTGGTAATCAAAGTTTTACCATTCGCACGTCGCATTATTTGCTTGCGAGTTTTTTTTCATTATAACTCTTTTTTGATGTCTCAGGTTTGAAGCAAACCGATGTAGACTGGGTGGTTCGAATGCGTCTCAGATACCCCCGATCGTTTGTGAGATCTCTGGAGATCGGACCTTTTGACAGGAGGCTATTCCTTACTGAAGCCATCTGGATACTGGAGCAGCTGTCTGCGGCTACACCTGCGACCATTTCGGCCCAGAGTGCTGAATTGCTGTGTGGCATGTGCCAAAATCTCCTGTTCAAAGTCCAAGGCAGACTTGGTTTCAAATTCCTCAAGGACAGAGTTACACTGATTCGCGCAGCTGTAACTTTGAATCTCGGCCACCAGAATCTCGCAGCTGAGATGCAGAAGGTGGAGCAGCAAAAGCAAAAGGTTGATGAAGCTTTGAAGCTGTATCACGAAATGAATGCCAAGTGCGAGCAACTGAAGCAAGAAGTGAAACAAGTGGAGAAGCTGAGCGAGCAGTTCGAGCCCCAAGACCCCTTAATCAAGAATTTGTTTTGACTTTTCGAATTTTGAAAAGAAAACAGTAAAATGGCTGAGACATTAATGTAATGTTGCTAGGGTTTCTCCCCCTTTTTTTTTTAACAACAAACAATGAGTTTGCCCGTTTTGCCCTTTTCGGGATTTGATTGGACATTTCTGTGCATATCCAATTATGACATCAGCAATTGATTCTCTGCTTGATTTTCGTGCTAATTTCTCGGCAGATAAGCACGCTTCCGTTGGGAAGTCCATCCGAATCATGACTATCCGTCATTTATTAGGATACGCAACTGAATCGTCGTAGCCTTTAGTAGGGTAATTGATTGTTACCGCTTTTCAAGGCGTAAGTGATTGAACTTACCCTCTTTTTTGAATTTTGCTGACTCATCTTAGGCAACCGAAGAGTCTCCACAGGGTCTATATAAACCCTGTCTTTGCCATTTGGGTTCTTCATCCCAAACATGTGCTTTGCCGTGAGTCCTTACGACTGCTGGCTTCAACGCTTGTTTTTCGTTGATTCATGGCAACTTCAAGTTTTGAATCCTGAGTTTGCGCTTTGTGCTATAGAAATAGTTTCCAAGATCCACTTTATGAGGCTTATTGCTGTTTATAACCATCATAAAGACGATGCAGATAATACCTCATGTGTGTTCGAAGAAATTTCTTCGTGTATTATGTGTGCAGGTCATGTTTCCGGCCGCCTCGTGGCGAGGTGCAGCGCCGAAGTGACCGTGCTACCGTCTCGTAATGAACGGCGGGATTCTCCTCCAGCATCCCTGGAGGAGGGTTTCTTGCCTCTTCGTTCTTGAACTCAGGGTTGCGAACCGCTGTGTTCATCTCCGTCTACAAGGATCCCTTGCCCTTTGGAGCTTCTGCTTGCAGTTTGATCGCTGGAACCGGTGGTTCCTTGGGCAAATGTTATGGGGAGCATATCTGACAACGGTCTTGTCGGATAGCAGGATGTCGAGCGTACGGCTTCATGTGGCTCTTTTTAGAGCAAGATCCCCCTTGCTACAGATGTTCACCCGCAAATCTGGGCATTGTGTAGCCGGCGTTTGAAGCCAGGGGGGTTCATTCTTTGCAGTCCGGGTTTCCGTACCGTGTCTCTGCTGGCTTATCAGCCATTTTTCGAATGTATTGTAAGCCATGTTGGCTGCGTAGTTAGATGCGAGCTTTTCGCTTGTAAGCTGTTATCTAGATAGATAAATTGTAAGTCATTTGACTCATAATGATATATAGCTTTTGTATTATCTGCTCTCTTTGCAACAAAATACAATTTCGCATGCGTTTAGGCTTGTTTTGCCTTGCATAATGCCATGTAATGATTTCACATATGCGATGTCAATCCGCAGATGTTTCGCTAGATCACTCGAGATCGTAATTTCGCAGCTGTGCCATCTTGACGGATGGGCTTGTAGTTGGTCGTTGTAAGTCATATGAGATCATGTCCACAACTTTGCTATCGTAACAGATAGTCTTTAACAGATCAATTAAGATCGTTGAGTGGTGCGAATTGCTATCATAGAAGATAGGCTTTATTAGAGAATTGCTTGAGATCGTTTTCTCGCATAAATTGCTATCGCAGCAGATAGACCTCTAGAAGATCCAATAAGATGATTCTGCACTTTCGTTGCCACCGTAACAGACGGGCTTGGGTGATCAACTAAAATCACTTTGCGTATAAATTGCTATCGTAACAGATAGGCTTGAGAAGACCATATAAGATCGCATTTGTATAAACCGTTATCGTGAGAGATAGGCTTTAGATGATCGATTGAGATCGTTTTTGTATTTCGCTGCCATCGTAAGAGATAGGCTTTGGATGATCACTTAAGATCGTATTTGCATTGGCTGCCATCGTAAGAGATAGGCTTTAGATGATCAATTAAGATCGTATTCGTGTTGACTGCCATCGTGAGAGATAGGCTTTGATGATCACTTAAGATCGCATTTGCGTTTGACTGCTATCATAAGAGATAGGCTTTAGATGATCAATTAAGATCGCATTTGTATTTGGCTGCTATCGTAAGAGATAGGCTTTAGATGATCACTTAAGATCGCGTTTGTATTTGGCTGCTATCGTAAGAGATAGGCTTTAGATGATCAATTAAGATCGCATTTGTATTTGGCTGCTATCGTAAGAGATAGGCTTTAGATGATCACTTAAGATCGCGTTTGTATTTGGTGCTATCATAAGAGATAGGCTTTGATGATCACTTAGGATCGCAGTTGCTATCGCAGCGAATAAATCCTTGTTAACAGTAATAACAAATTAAATAGAGCAATATGAACGGCTAGAAATATGAACTTCTCATTTGGGAGAATTATTTTATTATAACGCTCTCATATGGGAGAGATAGGATTACAATCCTCTCATATGGGAGAGGAGATTGCGTCAATCATAGCCACATGAGACATTAAGCAACGTTATCATAAAACGTATGAAATAAGAGAAGTCAGGGATAGTACTTCTTGATCCAGCGCATGTTGACTGAGCTTGGAGTTGAGGTTGTGCCGTGCAACCTTCGTATGCTGCAGTAGCCACTATCGAAGACTTCTGTGACTTCGAAGGGTCCTTCCCAATTAGCTGCGAACTTTGGGTGAGTTGCTTCTCGCATGCAGTGGTCAGATGCGCGCAAGACCAGGTCGCCAACTGCGAAATCCCGTCGCTGGACTGTCTTGTTGTAGGCGCGAGCGATTCTTTCTTGGTACCGCTTGTTAGTCCTTTTGGCTTGTTCTCGCTTTTCTTCCAGCAAGACTAAGTCATGATCGCGTTGATTTTCATAGAGTGCATGGAAGGCCAGCCTTGCCGAATTGACTCTGACCTCCGCAGGTACTACAGCTTCGGCCCCATAACATAGTAGAAATGGCGAGGCCCCTGTGGGTGTCCTTGGAGAAGTTCTGTAGGCCCACAGAGCTATGTTAAGAGAGTCGGCCCACTTCTTGTGGTCATCTGCGACCATCTTGCTCAGAATTCTCAACAGCGTTTTGTTAGTCGCTTCGGCTTGTCCCTTTCCCTTTGGATAATAGGGGGTAGAGCATATCTGCCTGATATTGTACTCCGCGAGTTTCGTAGCTACCTGACGATTAACAAAAGGAGTACCGTTATCTGAAAGAATGGTATTTGGGATTCCGAACCTGCATACGATGTTTTCCTGGATGAAGTTAACCACAGCCAGCGCGTTTGCCGTCTTCAGTGGTATTGCTTCCACCCATTTGGTGAACAGCTCGGTTGCGGTGAGAATGAAATGGTTCCCATGTGACGTTGGTCGAATGGGGCCGATGAAGTCCAAAGCCCATGTGTGAAATGGCCATGGCGTCCCTAATGCATGTAGATCCACGGCAGGAGCGTGCACTAGGTTCCCTTTGAATTGGCATTCTTGGCAGCGTCGCACCTTGGTGCGGCAATCGACTTCCATCGTGGGCCAGAAGTATCCGATTGAGAGGAGCTGTCTGCATAATTTCGCACCTCCCTGGTGTTCCACCTGATGAGAAAGGTCCATGACTTCTTGTGCTTCCCTGCCGTCTAGGCATCGCAGCAAGTTGCCCTCATGACCTTTTCGCCAAAGCAGGTTTTCCTGAACCACATATCGAGACGCTTTCCTCTTCAATTTGTCGGCTTCTTTTCTCGATTCGGGTACGGTGCCCTGGGTGAGGAATTCGAACAATGGCTTCCTCCAGTCTGTGTCGTCATCGGTTAGAGCGACGAGTAGAGAATCTTTGATTAGTGCGCAACTTTCGCACTTCCCTTGTATCAGGGCTGCAGCTGTTGACATGCCTGGCCAATGAATGCCATATCTCTGAGCTTTCCTGTAGATTGACACCTCGCTTTCTCCGCAAGCGTGTTGGTGAATCTTTTCTAACAGCTGTTGTCCCTCTTGCTCGGAGACACATCGCATGAGTATTCCTCCAGGACCCTTGTAGTAAAGGGTGTTGTCGTGGATGCAGTATCCTTTCGTGAGTGCCCAGCTTTCGCTGCTGGTGCCTTTCGCAATAGCTTGCAGGATTGCTTTTCGCCAGTCTGCATCATCCATGTGTTCGTCGTCGCACACATCTGCTGTTAATGCCGACGATGTTCGCACTTCGATGGAAATCCTTGCGGGGCATTTGTCTATGCTAACCTTAGATCCCAGAGTTGCTAAGGCGTCTGCATGCCTGTTGTCCGCTCGGGGCTTGTGCTCGTATTTCACGTCGCAGAATTGCTGCATCAGCTTTTGCACTAGAGTGCGGTATGACAGGAGGTTGATCTCCTTTAAACCATATTCGCCCGAGGCTTGCTTAACAATCAGTTTGGAATCTCCCATGACCGTTAAGTTGCTTACTTCCAAAGCTTTCGCCGCACGGAGCCCCGCGATAAGAGCCTCATATTCCGCCTCGTTGTTCGTGACTGCAAAGTTGAGTTTTGCGGACATCTGTATGACTTCCCCGTCTGGCTTTGTCAAGACTATCCCAATGCCTCCGCCTTTTCTGGTTGACGAACCGTCGAAGTGGAGGGTCCAATAGGGCACGTCGATCGCGTAGATTTCAGGGCCTTCGAGCTCTTCCTCGATCACGGGTTCGTGGCTGTTGTCGGGAAACTGTGCCAACAGATCTGCTACCGCCTGCGACTTGATCGCTCTTGGTTTTACGCATGTGATATCGTATTGAGAGATGGTCATGTACCATTTCGCCAATCTCCCGCCCGGAGTAGTGTGAGTTAGCAAATATCTTATGGGGTCGCTTTTGGTGACCACCACTACTTTGTGCGATGCAAAATAGTGCCTCAACTTGTCTATCACAAAGAATAAATCAAGGCAATGACGTTCGATGTCTGTGTACCTTGATTCAGCAGGCTGCACAATGCGAGAGATGTAATAGATGGGCCTCTCTTGGCCTTCATACACCTGAGCCAAGAGTGCTCCTATGGATCTCCTTGTTGATGTAAGATATAGCAGAAGCGGTGATCCCAGTTGAGGCGCGATCATTATCTTTGGGGATGTGAGTAGCTCCTTTAGCTTTTCGAATGCGGCTTCGTGATCAGGAGCCCAGTTGTACGCGGCATCCTTCTTGAGAAGAGTGCTGAAACAGCATGTGATTTCAGCGATCGCTGGGATGAATCTCCGCAGATATGACAATTTTCCCAAGAATGTTTTTAAGGTACTTTGGTTGTGAGGTGGCGTCATGCTGGTGATGGCTGACACTTTCGCAGGGTCAGGCTCGATCCCTTGGCGATGGACCACGCATCCCAAAAACTTCCCCGAGGTCACGCCGAATGCGCATTTCATGGGGTTCATTTTCAGTTGAAAGCTCCTGCATCTGTTGAACACCTTTCGCAGGTCTGCAAGGTGATCTGCTTCATGCTTGGATTTGACTACCAGGTCATCCACATAGAATTCCACTTCTTTGTGCATCATGTCGTGGAATAGAGCCATCATGGCCCGCTGATAGGTTGCGCCTGCGTTCTTAAGACCGAATGGCATTACCGTGTAGTTGAATACCCCACGGGAGTGATGAATGCAGTTTTCCGTGCATCTTCGGGATCCATCTTGATTTGATTGTACCCGCTGAAACCGTCCATGAAACTGAACATGCGATGGCCTGCCGTTGAATCGATGAGCAAATCGATGTTAGGCAGTGGGAAATCGTCCTTAGGGCAGAAGCGATTGAGATCTCAGAAGTCCACGCAGATGCGGAGCTGTCCGTTCTTCTTCACCACCGGCACGATGTTGGCCAACCATGTGGGATGGTGATTTGGCTCTATGAACTTGGCGTCTAGGAGTTTGACAATCTCCTGCTTGATCTTCACGTTGAGCTCTGGCCTGAAGCTTCTGGTGCTTTGTTTGACCGGTTTAGACCCTTGGATGATGTCTAAACGGTGCATGGTGATGCTCGTGTCCAGTCCCGGCATCTCATCATATTCCCATGCGAACACGTCCTTGTATTCAGTTAGGAGCTGCAGCAGTCCTTGTTCCTCTTCGCTTGTGAGGTCCGCACTCAGGAAGACTGGCCTTTTCTTTTCCTCGTTCGGGCTGAGGAACACTTTCTTTAGCTCTTGCTTTTGTGGTCTTGGCCTGTCTTCCATGCATTCGGGCGCCTCTTTGAGTTTCTCGTCTGGAGTGCCCTGTGTTGGCTCTTCTGTCAGCGCAACTTGCTCGATTTGATTAATTTTCCCAGGGACATCCCCATGCCCGTGTGAGGACGTCCCCGCGCACCTTCATATGCGATAGCATTTCTTCCCGTTGGCGTAGAAGCTCTCTATCTCCTTACCCTCGGGGTCATGCTTTGCAATCCTCTTCAGAGTGTACACATTCTTCCGATGATATGCGATACGCGGCGCCTCTTCGCGTGTAGGCGGCTTTTCCTTGGCATCTTCCCTTGTCACCATCACGCCCGCAGGTGACTGGTCCTTGATGTCCTCCCAGAGAGGTAAAGGAGTAGGGTTGAATGGTCCGGGTGTTTGCTCGTCCGCCATCTCGGTGAACCACACCGCCTCGCTGAGATGTGCTTGGTCCAAGTTGAACGGGTTAGTTGAGGCCGGTATCTCGACAATCCTGTCGTTCCAGATAGCTTTCATCACCTGGTGAGCCGTCGAAGGGATTGCGTCAAAGCGATGAATCCAGGCCCGACCGATGATCATGTGATATGTGGTGTTCGCGTCTATGACATAGAACTTCGCCGAGCACTTGATTTTACCAATCTGAACGCCTAGGCGGATCCATCCGATCGTCATTCTAGAATCACTTCCGAATCCCACCAGTGGAGATGGACGCTTGACTACCTTGTGCTCGGGGATCCCTGCTAGCTTCAGTGTGTGGAGTGGAACAACATTGACCGCTGCTCCTCCATCGACGAATGCTCGCTTGAATTCGACGCCGTTGATGATGGCGGTTACGTACAGGGGCCTCTGGTGGCTCGCGTCTGTCGTCTTGTCGCTGGCAGAAAAGGTCATAATCTTTTCTGTGGAACGGGACGCCCTGATGACTTTCCCGTTGGAGACCACGAGGTCCTCCTCGTAGTCCTCCGCTATCCTTAAGATTGCTTTTGTCATGTCCGTTCGGCACTTTTCAGAGAAGTTCATCTCGTTGAAGAATTTGTTGAAGCCGTGCGACCCTTTCATGCGGTCGGCGCGCTCATCCTCCGTGTCCATGCTGTAGTCTTCATCTTCATGGACTTCAGCAATGATGGGTAGACCATCCTCTGCGACTTCTTCCAAGTCCACTATCGAGATCATGGCGACCTCTTTGCCCTTTGAGCCCGAGTCTGTATGGGCAGGCAGCGGGTTGTTGCGCACATCCTTCCGGTGGTCGCTGACGATGAGTTCGCCGTTCTTCATCTTCTGGTCGAACGCGAATCTGAGCTTCTTGCACTCGGCCGTGGGGTGCATGACCTTGCCGTGGTATTCGCACCACTTAGGGTCCCTCGTCATCTCCTTGGAGGGTGCTTTCTCGAGCGGTGGCAGGACGCCGTCCTTGCGCCACTGTCTGCAGAGATCGCTAGCTTCCTCCACCGAGCATGGCAGAGGCGGTGCGTCAAAGTTTGCAACTTTTGCTTGCTTCTGGGGCGAAACTGTATTGACCTCAGCTTCGCGTCCCCGCTTGTAGCCAAATCTGCCGATCTTGTAGGTGGTGCCGCTCGCAGGTCGTTCTGGAGCGCTCTTCTTTCTCTGTCTCTCGACAATGGGCTCGATGTTCATCGTGCATTCGATGAGCTTTGAAAACGTAGGTGTTTGCAAATTGATCAGCATGCTTTTGTATTCATCTCGCATGCACTACAGGCATATCTCTACGAGCCGGCTTTCGAGCATTGGATCCTTGCACTCCAAGGATTTCGCTCTGAATTTCTTGATGAAAGCGATTCCATCTTCCTCGCGTTTCTGATACATCCGCGAGAGATGGATCATCGTCACCTTTTCTTCCATCTGGAAGAACTTGGTATAGAACTTCTGGACCATGTCGTCCCAAGTCTTCACAGATCCGGCCTCCAATGTTCGGTACCATTTGTATGCTACATTCCCAAGAGTTTTTGGGAATTCTCGCATCAGCAGCTTGGGATCGGCTCCGTATGGACCCATGACATCGATGAAACGCATGACATGCTCATGAGCGTTTCCATTGACGTCCTCGAACTTATCCCATTTGGGAGCCTTGTACCCCGCCGGGTTAGGCATGAGATAGATCTCTCGTGGAATGGGTGGATCGTTGTCTAGCTTCGGGATGATGGTATCCGCGAACGACTGATGAGCCAGGATGGAGTCCACGCGCTTCTGCAAAGACGTCATGCATTCTGGAATGCTCCCCTCGGTAGCTGGCGGAGGGGTTGCTGTAAGCGGTGGCGACACATATGCCGCCGGAGGATTGGGAGCGTATTGACTACCCGCGTTTCCCCAGATTGTCGCTGGTGGAGGCAGAGTGTACTGCAGAGCTGGGTTGGACGCCAAAGCCGGGGGCTGAGAGGCGTGAGCAGCAGGGGGGAGCATTTGTGCCGTTGACCCTTGAACCGAAGGCAGCTGCGTAGCTGACGGTGGAGTCTGCAGATGAGGGTTGGGAGGCGTGGCTGACACTCCCAATCCTGGAGCGGTAGGGGTTCCTCCTCCCTGAGGGATAGCGGTGGCTGGTGGAGGATTTGGCGCAAGGGTGCCCAGAACGGCCAAGATCCGTTCTAACTGCGCAGACTGAGACTTGAGAGCTTTTGCCTGACTTTGGACAGTGGCGTCCAAAGACTCTAAAGTTGGTGCCTCGCCGGGAGTCGTCGGAGTACGGCGGGCCTCGTCTCCCGAGGGAGTTTCGGTGGAAGGCGATCGGTTGCTGACATCGTCCTCCTGAGACATGGTTGCTTTTGCTGGTAAGTTTCACGTCGGGTTCACCAAAATGTGCACAAGAGATTCCGGCAGGGAGACCTCCGTGTACACCGTGCGTAGTGGATCAGGGATCGCACAGGAAGAATAGGGGTGTGTGTAGGGAGAGAGTAAGTCAGTAGCAATGTCTGAGAGAGACAGAGGTTTGGCAGAGCTTCCGCGTATGGCAGTGTGTTCTTTTTTGTATGGAAAGGTTAACGATATATATATACTGGAGAACATGACCGTTGTAGTGTGGTTAATGCGCCCATTAATGGCGGCTTAATTAGCTTAACCATAACGGCACGTTCGTCCGAGTATATAGGAACCGTTAGAGCACGTGGTGCGCGAGTACCGGAACCGTTACGAGGTTGACCGGGTTTGACCGGATTGACCGGGTCTAGGGAGCTCGTGCCATAGATCTCTCAAAACAGTTACTAAAGGTCGCGCGCGGGCTTGGCTCGCGCGCGACAGGGCTTACTCTAGCCTCCAAACCACTAAGTCCCTACAAGTCCCGTGCAGTGGTATGCGAGGGCTCTGTCTCGCAGCCCCCACATGGATCAGCTCGGCTGGTGATCCTGTGTGTGTGGAGCACAATATGGTGTGCTGGATGGTTGCCACGTGGCCAAGATCTGTCATGTCAGAAAGCAGTATCTACACTCGCGAACAATTATTTTTTCTGTCTACTCCTTATCTCTAGGCTCGCTTTAGTATGGTACAACATAATTGATCCAGGTTGATTTGTTAGACTTTGACCTGTTTACAAGCCACATGGTTATAATTTCCTTGATTTCATTTTGAAAGACGGATCGAGTGGTTGGGGGTAACATTGATCCCCGTTTTAAAAATAACTTTCAAATGACAATTAAGTCCGGGAACCAACAAGCTTAAGAGAGTATGAAGTGAACACCAGAAGAACTTTTCCAAGTGCATTGAATTGTAACCATTCCATTTCCCAACTGCAAAGAGCAGGAAGATTGGCCTGTTTGAGAAATGGGCCCAAAACGTGTTTTGATCATCCACGATTTTGTGACAGATGACCACTGAGATAAGACAGGTTCATGTACCACTCTGTCTCTCATCTTTAGTCCCATTTTTATTTTTGTCACTATTCACTGAGTCACTTTGACCCGGTGATTTGGTTATCAAAATGATACATTTTTTAATATTTTTTTCATGGTATTGTAGAGTAAAATGTGCTCTATTACACGGTGAAAAAATTATTAAAAAATCGTATCGTTTTGCCGACCAAATCACCTGGTCAAAGTGACTCAAATACGAGTCAAAAAAGTCAAATGGGACTAAAGAGAAGAGACAGAGTGGTACTACTTAGTGAGTCTTTCCTTCCATTGGAAGAGCGACAAAGACACTACACTACCCAATAATGTGCGCATGTCAGTAAAATCAATGCTTCGTCTATAGTCCATATACTTCAACGTCAGTGAACATATACTGCATTGAAGTTACATTTCAAAAGTTCTAAAAAAATTTGCTAGTTTCTACAAAAAATGTACACCTCCAAGCAACAGAAGGATGTGAGAGGCGCCGTGACACTTTGAAGAGCCACATGAATTGCAGAGGGCTCTTAGAGCATCTCCAACAGTCAAATTGTCTTTGGACTATATTTGTACCTGCCCTAAATTTTACACCTGCACTTTTTGAGTTTCTGCTCCAGCAGCTGGCCTAAATATAGGCCACCAGCATTATTTTATTATTTTTTAGTTTTCATTATTAAATAATTATGTTACTATATTTAATAATTATCACACTTTATTAAATTAATATTGAATTAATTATACTATTGAAGCGAGTTTAAGGTAATTTTGTAATTTTTTTTTTATGTTTTTCACTTTGATAACTGACAAGTATTTTTAAATTTACCGTTGCAACGGTGCATACGTTGAAACGGTGAATACGAACATTGGAGGAGAAGTGGAGGATTAGGAGGAGGATCAGAGGAGGAGCAGAGTAATAAATCAGAGTTTTTTAATTTTTACACCAGCTTCAGATTGTCCTCAGTTTAGACCAGAACTGGTCCAATTATAGGCCTGGCTCAAATTTAGGCCAGGTTTTACACCATCTGTTGGAGCTGGTTTTTGAGCAAAACTGGCCTATATTTGTGCCAAAGACAACTTATAGGCCATCTCTTGGAGATGCTCTTAAACACCCAACCAAGTGGTGCCCTTAGAGCACTTATTGGTTAGGCACCCTATATTTGATGAAAAGATGAACAACAATCTCTTTGAACCCAGATTACAGATCGTATGTCTAGATTTTTACCGTGGGCTACTTAAAAGAAAGAGTTAGGCCAACTAGACAGAGATGCCAAAAGACCCTTACGATGAGTTCTAAATGTGGCTCTTAAGAAAGAGCGCTTTCTGAACCAATTGCAAGAAGTGTTGTTCACTTTGCTTTTGCCAAGCAAAATGAATGCTAGCCTCAGTAATGGGTAGATCCCTTTCTTGAGGGTAAAACGGCCAGTGAAGGGTTAACCCTAGCCCTAAGCTTTACTCGATTTTGAAAGAAAGGTGTTAAAAGATAGGATTCGAAGGCGGGATACCTAGCTCCTGACTAGCACAACATTCATGACTTGCTGGCGACTTCCTTCCGGACGTTTTCGGGATGCCACCCAATGAATGGCAAGTGCTTTTCCTTGTATGGATCCTATTTCCATGCAAGGGAAGAAGGGAGAAAATAAAGCTATTCTAGCTGAGTTTGTTGAGTGCAGATGTATGAAAGCACAAAAACACTATGATTTTCTATCCAGGAAAATCTTCCGCTCTGATCTTGGTTGGATAAAGCGGCTAGTGGCCACTTCCTCTTCCCCATCCTGTCATCAATTACTCCATACAATCTGCAGATTCTCTGAAATTCTACGTAAAACCTGTGCCGAGGCCACACAGTTAACCACCTAGTCCAAACTCGCAAAGGACGAGTTTTTCAAACGGCAAACATTCTCATAGAAATATATATTTACAAAGATTGGGAAATTTCAAGTTTTACAGGCTGACAAGGGTAGGAAGAGATTGAAGGAATCAATTAGCTGTCTATCTAGACAAAAATGTATTTCTATGGCGTTTTGAATCAATATCTGGGATAAAAAAAACTATATCAATTTACATGACCTGAACATGGTCTCCAAGAATCTTTTTTTTTAACTCTAATTTCAGTTGATTTATTATTATTATTTTTGATTTTTTTTTTTCATTTCTCTAACTTAGATATCCGCCTTTATGGTATCTCACAGTGCAAGTATCTTCTGAAAAAGTTCACAACGTCAGCATCGGTACTGAATCCCACACGCTACACAGCTACATCAACACATCAACGGGAGAGAATCTCGCCATAGTTAACCCAATGAACAAAGCTATCAGGAAAGTCTGGTATAGCTTCCGGAATCTGTTGGACGAAGGAAACAAGTCTGGTAAGGTATTGTACTTTTGTTAATGTTTTCTGGCTATTTAACCAGTATTCCCTAGAAACCTAAACAGAAACACCATATTGCTCTCTATAACCAACTTCTGAGAAATGGACACATCATTCTCTTTCAGAGAATAATTCTGGGGAGCAATATGGTAGTTCTGTTTTTATTTATAAAAGGCAGAAAACATAGATAAATTGACACATAACTACCTTACAGTCTGAAGTAAATTCATGCTGAGGTACTCGCTATTTAATTCTGACACTTAACTACACCAGATATTTCAATACGTGACGTCACGCTTCAGAATAGAAAACCGCATTAATTTGGAGTTGCTCTCGTTAGTGAAGTGGGGTTAGCTGAGGGGTATAATAGTCATGTCATCCCGTATCAACCACACCCTAAACTGTCACCATCTTCTATCTCTCTTATTTTTGCAGTGAAACCACTATTGTCAATTAGCACACGAGCTCTAAGCAAGCCCCGCTGATGGTAGTGTTGTAGAGGTTTGGATTGGGGTCTGTTTGGTGGAATAGAGGCAAATTCGATGTTTGAAAACCATTCAAAACAGAACCTCTACCCTTCTCATACACTTCGTTCAATTGATTTTCTCAATACAGTCCTCTTTGATAAATATATGGTTGATTGTTGTTGGTGGTGCTGAGGTTAGGTCAATTGGGAGTCTTGTTCGACTCAAGAAGTTCTGGGTTTGAATTGGGCAGAGAAAATTAGACGACGACTGGGATTGAGAACTGGGCTTCTATGTTTGGGGTATGGATAATTATTGGTCTGGTCAATTGGCATTTTTGGAGGTTGGGTCTGGGTTGTGGTCTTCGAAGGTTGAGGATTTGGTCAGAGAAAAGGTGGGATTGTAGGTGAATTGAGGTCGGGTTGAATCGGTGTAGCAGAGGCGATGCAGATGAATATTGTTGGGATCAGTGGTAATACTATTGTGGAGAGGATTTCAGATTGATGGTAGGTGGCAGCAGGTGGTCTAGGTTTATGGGTTAGTAGCAACCGATTGAGAACGGTGGTGGTTCTGCGGTGGTCACCGGCTGAGATTGGGTCCGTTGTTCTGAGAGAGAGAGAGAGGGCAGTCAATGGTTTTGTTTTAGAGAGAGATGGGGTCAAGGGTTTGATTAAAGAAATCAGGAGGAGAGGGGGGGGGGGGGTTCTACTAGGTTTAACGGTTCAGTGGTGGTCGGTGTTGGTAAAGACAGCGGGTGGAAGGTGGTGGTGCTAGTTGTTGGTGGTCGAGAGAGAGAAGATGGCGGTTATAGAGGCGGTCGGGTGTGGGTGGTGGTGGATGTGAGTGGTACCGGAAGATGATGACTATTTTACCCCTCACCTGACCCCACTTCACTAACAAGAGCAACTCCAAATTAAAGCAGTTTCCACTTTTGTAGCGCGGTGCTAGGCATTGGAATACCGTGTGTAGTTAAGTGTCAAACTGAATACTGAGTGTACCTCAGTGTCAATTCACCTAAACTGTAAGGTACTTTTGTATAAATTGTTCAATAAATTATTAAAAGCACTTGAGAATCACCTTTATGCTGGACGCGGACTCGCTAGCAGAAGCAACTGATTCCCCTTTCAGTTCAGCTACAACGCTATCTGATGATACTCCGCAAATAGGAGAGCTTACAAGTGTTGATCTGCAGCCATTTCAGCAAAGTTCAAACCTCAGAAAATTCAAGCAGAAGGGATTACGTGCTTGTGTACTAATTTTCATGATAAAAGTCAACAGATGAAGGCAATTCATACTAGTGATGGCTACAGAGAACAGTTACTTGGCAAACATTATTTCAAGATTACCTCTCGTATGTCTCCTCTTCACATGAATTTCCAGACGATGAAAGCCAATCAGCGTCAAAAAAGTTTGAGCAGTTGAATGAACCACGGTGTTCGTCAAAACATATGCGATCACTCTCTAGACACTGGTCTAGCTGCATATCTGGAAAGAGCCGCTTGGAAGACATTGAAGGGGTATACCTACACAAGCAATTCAATTTATTAAATAACTCCTGATAATGCCTAGACTACACGAGCATTAAACATTCATATAAGAAAAGCACTACTTGACGAAACCACATCAAACAAGATTTAGTTTGGCGAACTAATGGATCACCTGAGATTAAAGATGTTTTGATGAACCAATTAGGCAATTACCATATCATCAAAAGCGATAAGCACATCAACCTTGTAACAAATTTTGAAGGTGATTAGGTGTATCAAAGATATTCAGTTGGGGAATTGCGATGAGCTGCACCGGTGTTAAATACTCAAGGGAAAACTAGGGTGTTCCCCCAAGTAACACACCACAACATAGCCTTAGTGTGGTAAAAAAAGTAGGCAAGGGTTGCAGCATTATACTGGATGGGTGTGGATAAAGAAGCTGTTCCAAGAAAACAAGGTACTTTTGGGAACATGGAACATCAGAACCTTCACAGCTAAAGAGATGGGGTGAGTTGCCACTTTGATTAGGAAGAGGATTAATTTCTTTCAAGAAACTATGTGGATAGGGGTATATCTAGAGAAGTAGAAAAAACAAGTTGAGAGTACTACGATTACCTCTCTACTGCATAGCTAATTAGCTATTCACCCAGAAACAGAGACGCCCTTGCCATATGATCAGCAACATGAGTAGACATGCGATTAGGAAACCAAAGTTCAAGAGTTTCCCCTGTGGTCAGTTATACACCCCAAGGGCCTTTAACTTGACTAATTATAAAAGGAGAATTTTACTAGGAACTTAAATCATGTCATCAACTCTGTCCTGAAGGGCCTTGGTAGCCTCGTGAAAGACAGAAATGTTTGTGATATATTAACCTTGTTGTAAGGCATGATTGATAAACCTTCCATCCATGCGGATAAGCAGTATCTATAGAGATGTTTTTGTTTATACTGTCTCTACATCTCTCCCAATTGAAATGTTGTACATCTTACATACCGTAGCCAATATTGCTATAGCACCCATTCGTGTTTAATCAAGTAAATTAAAAACAATCCAATTGAAATGTTGTACGTCTTACATACCAGAGCATTATTGCTATAGCAGCACCCACTTGTGTTTAATCAAGCAAACTAAAAACATTTAGAGGCTGTTCGGATAACTTGGTTTTGTAAACTAAAAAACAAAGGTATTTGGAATATTTTAGTTTCTTTTGTTTTTTTAGTTATGTGGGAACTGATTTTATCTTGGATTGTGTGTCGACTTTTAGTTTTACAAAAGACCAAAAAAACAATATATACAAACAAGGCCTTAGTCTATCTTTTTTTTTTTTTTTTTTTTTTTTTGATAAAAGGTAAGAAATATCATTACTACTGGGAGCGCACCAGGCAGGTACAAAGTACAGGACACATAGATACAAGCTATACAAACCGGGGCCCTACTACATAAACCGCTAATGCGAAACCACTCCCCTGCGACAATATAAAACAGCAAAAGGGTCGCGAGGGGAACTACGACATGATACATATGAAACTACACCCAAGCAACAATATAATACAGCAAAAAGAGTTGCTAGGGAAACTAGGAATCAAACCAAACTAGAAGCTTCTAACTTAGCCAGGTTATGGGCTTCCCGGACTTGTCCTCTCGGGACTCTAACAACTAGACATTCTGCCAAGTGAATACTAGTATATTTTACTTGATACCTTTTCTGGGGTCACTTCACACACTTTTTTTAGAATAAGTTGTACAAGTCAAATGGTTAAATATGGACCTATAATAATCATGTATTCCCTTATAATTTAGAAAGATGTTGATCACTTAAGAGGACTGGAATTAAACATCTAAGAATTCCTCTGGGTAAAAGGTTCTGAAATGCTTTGTGAACTCACCTGGAATAAGACAAATCACTTTCACAGGTAGAGATTTCCGGTGTAGACTCTGAAAGACCCTTGTTGCCTTGCGTATTATTAAGCAACATCTGATTCTGGCCTGCATTTGTTCTTACATCGGCTGGTTCTATTGGCGAGCTGCTTTCAGGTATAATATTGCCATCTGATAGCGACCTCTTAAATACTGACCTGCATGTACAAAATACAGAGTAATTATCAGGAGTCAGGACAGCTAATGTTAAATGCTTGTGACAAAGACGAAATCAGGTGTATACTAGGCAAATGCATACAAGTTTTCATCCAGGCATGGAATAATAGTTGAGATTACTCGATAACATTATGAGACAACGCTTTAAAAAATCATATATTACAACCTCGATTGGGAGTTTGGATTGGTGGTTAAAAAATGAGTCAGAAAGCTAGCTGAAACTCTCAATGAGCTGAAAATCCAAAAACTGTTTGGTATGAGCTGAAAATCAGCATAATGTGAGAGAATATCTAATAAAGATGAACCAATCTGCAGATTTTAATCTCAAAATAGATTTTAATCTTAGCTCAAAAACTAACAAATCAAACAAATAATATAAAAAAAAAAAGTTAAGATTTTCATCTCTATAGAGATTAAAATCCCATACAACCAAACATGCAATTCAACATTTAGGGTAAGATTATATGGATTTCACTCAATGGTTGGCTCTGATTATACCACCAGGGATCCCATAAATTGAGGTCGGGTCCTATAGTTGTCATGTCTCAACCAATGGAAACTCGGCATTCAAAATTTAAATTGTATAAATCATGACCGGGTACCCAATTAAGTTGATTTCGTGCAACAATCTAAGCTTCCAAACGAGGCCTACATCAGCCTAAATTACATAATATCCTTTAAAATATCGAAAGAAATATATTTTCTGTTTTAACTTGAGTGCCAATCCTTGGATGTGTGTGTGTGTGTGTGTGTGAGAGAGAGAGAGAGAGAGAGAGACAGAGAGAGAGAGAGAGAGAGAGAGAGAGAGAGAGAGAGAGCATCATAAAAACATTCCAATGCATGTCCAACTTCAACAGAACAAGTCGTTGATTGAACATCGAGTCCTTGTGAACGAAATTATCATGCTGGTAAGAAAATACAAAAAACTTATGTACCTCGTATTTTCATCTGCAAAGTTAGAACCATGCCTTCCAATGTTGTAATGCTGGTCTGAATCCAGTTCCCAAAGAGCAGCTTTCCCCTGTTGTGGCTGGAAGTGGCCCAAGAACCTATCAAAATATAGAGTTCAGGCACACCGAAATTGCGAATAAGAATTTTCCACCATTAATGGATGTTCAATCTTGCTTCCACACAAATTCCACCAAAATGGAGGGTTTCTATACTACACATCCACAGGTACAGAAACCCTTGTTAGTTATAGTGGTAGCAGTTAATACCGAACTTACACATTGATAGCATCTTGCTTTTCAGCATCCATGTATGCGTTACTGTAGTATCGCTGAAGAGTTCTGAAGAATTCTTGTGACTGCATTGCTGCTTTCCACTGACCTCTCCTCTGGGAGAATATCTATTAAACATTGAAACATTTTAAGCATTGAAACTTGAAAGACCAAAAGGGCCGTTGAAGGTGGTACTAAATAAAAATTCAACAGGAAGAAAACCCCAGATGAGTTCACAATGAACTTTTACAATTATCATCTACGATGTACACTAGAACGGACAAATAATGCGAACAACATGATCTATAATAGGAAATGGAAGTGTAGTGAAACCAGTACCAAACTACCAATTAATTAGTAGGGTACTGCTTCACAATGAGTTGATAGCAAGAAATGAGATTCACTCGGTAAAAATGGCGATACTAATAGATTAAACATAGCTGTTCAGCTGTGCAGGCATTATGATGGATACAAGGACTTGTATTCCCACCGTACATGTGATGCCACTTCAAAAACATACATATTATTGAGGTCACCATTTGTCCATATACTTGTTCTCGGCCAACTACTGAGGACATAAACAAATGCTTGCAGCTAATAAATTTGAACTTTAAGAAGAGTGATCTATGGATATGAAGTGCCGACAACTGTGACTATACTAACATATACCCTGATAGTAGATTGCTACTAGACACATACTGTGTTTTATGGAGTATTAAAACCCAGAACTTAAAAACATTTGACAATATATTAGACCCATCAACAGTAATTAACAGCTCACGTTCACATTGAATTAGTAAATGAAAAATATCTCAAGTTCCATCATTTAAAAGACCTACCTTATTGTGCGCTGTGGATCCACCATACTGCAGTGCAAGGGTATCGCCCATGCTTTCATAGACTCTCATTAAATCTTCGGACAAAGGAGAATCCAAGTCAATATTTGGATCATCAATGAACTCCAAAGCATGCAGCTGATGGCCGAGCGCAACCAATCCATAAGCATATTGCGCAACATTTGTGCGATCAAGACAGTCTATGCAATTGGTCCTTAGGATTCCATTTTGGAACAAGGGTTGTTTGATAACATCACTTCCATGGGCATCAGCAGTACTACTCGTAGCTATAGTTTCTGCATCATTGTCATCTACAGTATCACGGAGCTTGCTTGCAGAGGAATCTTTGGTTTCATTGTCCCTGCATCCAATTTCGTTTCAACAGTTAGTAGCTACTCTGGACCTGTAACCAATTAACTAAAAGCAGCAACGTAAGAGGTTTCCGCATAAGATTGACCTCTCTGCTGATCAGAACAAGTCTCGTCAAGGAAGATGATTATAAGTGATAATTACTATGCAACCCTCTAGATGATTCTATCTTCTTGCAGAATTAAGCACCATTCGACATAATTACCTTATCAGTTAATTAAAGAAACCTTATATACTTATTGATATCTGGAATGTAAACAAAGAAACACCTAAAGAGAGCATAACAATCTACCCAAAGCCGAGTCAATGTCAACCAACATTGAGAGGCTCAGTTAAGACTCACACGTGCATGGGAGGAAAAACTATCTTATAAAAATTAACAATACTCTTGTCTATTCTTCTTCTTCAAAGAAAAAGAAAGAAAGAAAAACTATTGTCTACCTATTTTCTCTTAAGCAACCTTGTAAAATACTTCGTGAAGTCGTATTGCATGCAAATGTTGTTCTTTAATGCCTCTAGGACACACCCAACCATTATATACAAGCTACCACAAAAGACACAATGCCTATCATACTCAACTAGTATAACAAGCAGGCCAGATCTTCAAAGTCTCATAATGAAGTCGCATTACATGCAAATGTTGGTCTTTAATGCCTCCAGGACACACCCAACCATTATATACAAGCTACCACAAAAGACACAATGCCTATCACACTCAACTAGTATAACAAGCAGGCCAGATCTTCAAAGTCTCATAATGAAGTCGTATTACATGCAAATGTTGTTCTTTAATGCCTCCAGGACACACCCAACCATTATATACAAGCTACCACAAAAGACAATGCCTATCATACTCAACTAGTACAACAAGCAGGCCAGATCTTCAAAGTCTCATAATCACACAGCAACAGAGATGGAAAATAACCGAGAAACATGGTTCAACAATAGCATTGATAAAGAACTTACTCAAAATATGACAAATTTAATAATCCCGCGGATCCTGAAGTCGGTACCATATGACAATAAAAGATGCCTGTCAAGTTTACTGCATACGCTGCCACCTTGCCTAATAGGGATAACACGTCAATTGATTTGCTGAAAGGGAAAAAAACAAGATTCTCATTAATTAAAACTTTATACATGTATACATAAGGCCATAAAATATATGCGTGTGTATAACCATAAACATTAGTAATAGGGAGAAGATGAGTACTTCTTAGAGTATTTGTTCAAATCCCAGTGAAGGAACTTCAACCTATTCTCCTCTGGTAGATCTTTATTGATAGAAGCAATTGCATTGGCAAACTCTGCACGCAGAATCGATTCCCGAGGCTTCTTCTCACGGGTCTTATAACCACAAACAATCAGAACAAACGAGCAGAATCAGAGAGTTGTCAGCTTTCTGCTGAACATAAGAAAATTGAGTACATAAAAAGTAGGACAATTAGTCTATCAGTTAATGCAAACATACCTTTATCAAATTCAATATGATTATTGGATTTCCATAACGCTTGACGAGGTTTTCAAAGTGAAGCCTAGTGGCTTGGTACTTTTGGTCCGTCTTTGATACTGGAAACAAAAAAGAAATTCCAGTGAAACATGAACATTAACAACTGTAATACAATAGTTCAATGCGGATATCATACATCTTATATCTGGTTTGATGTTTATTCTTGAAGTTTCCTGAGACCAGAAAAGGGGTATTGAACCACGGTTCTGCACAACAGAACTTATCTGGATTGGACATCCTTCGGGTACATCTTCAAACACGATCTGTTCCGTCTCAACATCATTAGCCACTCGACCCTTCTCATTTACACCTCGTTTCAAATATCTATATTGAAATAAGAAACAGATGAATCATTGAGACAAAAGAACAAGATATGCAGCTTCTACAGGGCACATAAGTATGTCCATATGGAGTATACTGTGTTCATTTATTGCAGCACACAAAATTTTTCGTTTAGGAAGCATAGTTAAGGAGTCAAAAGTTCAAACCTGGTGCCAGCATAGTGACGCGATCGTCTGGCAATTAGGGCCAACTTGAAGTCTCTGCCAGCTATTGAAAGTTTAACCTGTCATTATAGGACATAAATACACGTGGTCACACATTTCTGACAGCATGATTGGAAACTCTTAATGATTCTGAGTACCAAAAGAAGGAAGTGATTGAAATCATAATGTGTTTATTTGAATAAAACAAATAATTCATAGTAGTATACAACCGCATGACGAAACCGGTACTCTTTACGGAAGGGTATAACTTCCTGGAAAAACTATAATTTGCTTACCATTATGAAATTAAATTACCATGTTACGACCATTACTTTAAATATTGACAGTTAAACATATGTTAGCGTCAGTCGTCACACATGCAGGAACCTGAACTCCCCATGAGGTTATAGACCCAACTCTGATTCCTAGCATTTGCCAGTTATTAACTAAATCAGGTATTTGGCCAATAGTGCCATATATGCTCACATACGAAGAATTTGGTGCGTAACAGATATAGTCACACAATACATGGAAAACAGACAAAGAAAAGTTGGTCCTCATATTCGAGGATTTTAAAGAACAAAAAGAAGTCGATCTGTGTTATTTGAATTTATTTTGGGGACATAACAATAAAGACACGACTGCCTACATAAAGTACAGAGTTTATTAGAACAAGTAAGCGTGTGTTACCAAGATCAAGATAAGCTTTTAGGAGATTTTGCTGGATTTGCTTATGTTTAAAATACAGAAAATTCCGAGGAGGTATAATGTGGGACATCATTTCCTTCTTTAGTATAAATAGGTTTTAGTTTTAGTGTTTATGAAAATATGTACACAGTCATGTCCATGTAGCATGGCTCTTAAAATATTTCACGTCCTAAGTAGCATTTGCGTTATTCAATGCCGCGTGCTCCCGATACAGTGACCACACCGCAGCCACTGGCCTGTCAACAAACACTGATTTAAAACCATGGTTACGTTAACGGCATTCTCCCGTATAGCTACCGCTGCAGAAAGTTTTCAGAGTATTATCTATACTATCATAATACACAGCTCGAAGCAAAATAATTGTGGCCTAACGGCAATACATTTACCTACTCCATATTTCAATTTCCAGCACCGTTAAAAGTGGCTGTTTGCCAGAAAAATTCACACACCTGTTTGAAGAAACCATATACCAATGCAACAGTCCACAGAGTATTCTTGAGATTGTTCCTGATTCCACGAGTTAAGAACTCATTCCAGACGAACATTGTCTCGTATAGAATTTGTCCTGTCTCATGATTACACAAGTTCTTCTGGAGACTACGCATGACATGATACGAATAGCTAAAAAAGAAGTCCTTTGTGAGGTCCACTGAGCACAGGAGTCTTTTATATCTATGTCATGAACAGGAAAAGATAAAAAAAATAAGTGTAAGTCCAACAAGAAAAATAGAGAGAAAATAAAAATGAACAAACAATTATAAACTTACAACCTCACTAGGAAAATGTTAGAGAAGATAAAAGGGTACTTCCACTGAAGAATACCTTGTCTCAAACAAGATGTTAACTAAGTTACACTCGGAATGAAGTTAGCTCCTGTACACTTGCAGGATATAAGAATGTCAAAATCCTAAGGAAACTTTTAAGCAGATGGGATTATATGGGGAAATTATGTAATAACACTGAATTGTGTGTCACAAGTAAATTATATATCTATCATCTCCACAGCGTTAATCTTTCTTAATCTTTCTAATGGCTGATCTCCTAAGAAACACCAGAAAAGAATTTACATTTGCACACAGTATTGACAAAAGACCTTTTCTCGTTCTTAGAACTATCCAAATTCGATTGCACAGAAGAATAGGGAATCGAAATCATCTCGCTTTTGGTTATAGTGTATACTGCATGCCCACAAATTGTGCCGACTTTCCTTCTTTTGGTTATAACCAGCATGTAATGAGGTCCCAGGAATTTTACGAAACCTGACATCAAAGAACAAATTGTGAGATTTTCTGGAAAACAATTTACTTGAAGCCTATGCAAGTAAAGATGCATGCAGGAATGACTTACCAACAATTCCATAACATGTAGTAACAAATTTGAGCCCGCCCGTTGGCTTGTTTCCTTCGTGAATTCGTCTTAGAAGGTCACAGCATTCAATTTCAGAGTAAGTTGTAGGATCTTCTAGAACTTTCAGCTCTGAGGGCTCTAATCTATCAATCTTCAAGACTCTCCAATTACTTCTGTTCTTATCCCATCCGATCACATAAAAGTTCTGTAACAAAAAGTTACACAGTTACGTCAAACTACTTTCAACTCAAAAATTGATTAACGAAAAGGAATAACATTCTCAATTCAGTGGCGAAAGAAATTATTGAGGCCAATCCTTTAATACCATCAGGCAAAGAAAAATAACAGAGAATGCAGTACGGAAGAGGAATATATCCTCAAGAGAGATGAACCATGCAGTACGAACAGCAAGTAAAATCTTGGAACTGTATAGAAATCCACAATCCATATCAAGGTCCCAGGACACAATGGAAGAAAGACAACAACCTTTCCACACAAAGATGTCAGGCATAATGAGGACACAAAAAAACCACTCAACGTATAGGACTGTGGGGGTGCATGAGGCTAATCAATATGATATTAGTAAGAATAAATAACAAATATCTTTTAAAGATAACTCTACTATAATCTTGGCGTGGAAATTACCCCACTCGCAGTTATTAATTAGAAGAAGGAACATGATGAACGACTAAAGGGAGAGGGGGGGGGGGGGGGGGGGATGAAAGGCTAAACCAGCGTATGTTCATCAAGATAGTTGGATTGCTATCGAATGACTGGAAAATATACTTTCCAATAAGTTCCAAACTAGGCAGTCACATTTGTGTGTGTGAAACGGTAGATAGATAACCAACAGAACTCGATTGTCATGAACAGGCAGAACTGGAATCACTATTGCTCTTCAGGCAAGCAAGCCTCTCACTACACCAGGGTCTGCACTGGGGGAATACGACTTAACTTACAATTAGGCACCATCAACAAGAATAAATGTCCGTCAAAGGGAATGATAAGAGATCTGATGGAGATGTGTGAAAATCTTACCCAACCTAGAGCAGAATGGAGCTAAACTTCTAACCTAAAGAAGAAACTTATTCCGTTTACCATTTGATTTTCAGCTTTTATCTGGAGAGTTTACTATTTCACAAAACTCTGGTTGAAATCATTGACCACGCCAGGCTTTATGACAATATGTAAGATCTGTTAGTAATCAACAAGGCAAAACACGCGATCATATCTATGAAGGTATAAGAAAATTCTCACGAGAGTGAACTTCAAGGAGCTAACTTGACCTGCTTGGAGGAGTGATTGCAGACCATCAATGCCATGAGAGCTATCAACGAATTGTGAGAATAAAAGGGAGCGGGGATTATAGATAATTATTTAGGAGAGGTACTTATATTAGAGGGCAACTTCGAAAAACTATCTAGGACATTCCAAACTAAACAATACAACCAATGCTATCATTTCTAAGCCATAAAACAAGCTAGATGAAGTACATTATCATGGGATGACTTCCCACAATGAAGATCCATCGTGATCATAATCATGAAGCAGCATGAACACAAGATGCTCTATAGTAGGTTAATTTGCAAAAAAATTAGACAACTCGTTTTCTCTATAAATCTTTCACTTGCACATGCCAATAGAATCAATCAATTGCATAAATTCAACAAACCATACAGATAATGATTAGTGGGTTAAGAACATACCATAATTCAAATACTAAAACTGATTGAAAACAAGCAAAAAGATCAGGAAAGGCAGAGAATTGCGGGATTTTATTTTTGTTACCGAGCGAGTCTCATAGAGCTTGAACTTCTGCAGATAAGTCAAACCTCCCGTGACTGATTTGACCTCCTCCTCTTCAATCGAAACCGTTCTTTCGCTGATTGACGCCATAAATTTCCAAATCCCGAGCCTCTGGCTCGGTGAATATCACTAGGGCATACACCAACGGAAACCCACCAACAAGAGATCACCGGTCAACTCAGATGAAGTAACCCAGTACTCTTCTCTTAAATTCTTCTGAGAAAAATAGCAGAAACCCAGAATTGAGATTAATCAATACGCGAGATCAGCAAAAACCCAGTAGCGAGATTGACGAATTGCGACTCCAGAGCTCACCCTCTAGCCGCTACAAGGTGTTTGTGAATGTTGCGTGATGAATGTAAGGGGTAGGAGTGAAACTGAAGCTAAACGGAGGGAGATTCAATCATGGACTGAAACTGAGCCAAATTGATGCGGCGGAGACCAATTGGTGACAATCAAAGTGGAGAGATTAGCTTGGGAGAGATCAGAGATCAGAACAGCGGAAATTCAGAAGATTTCTGCTATCTCTCCGTTGGGAGAGAGATTGATGAGAGAGAGAGAGGGTTGGGGGAGAGAAGGCAGGGTCCGGCGACTGCAACCACAAAAAAATATGTGAAAAAACAAAAACAAACTCAGATTTAATATTTTCAGGTACAGCTACTCAGTCTCTCCCAAATATTTGAAAAAAATCATTTAGTGCATGTTTGGCATCTCTGTTTTAATCGATTTTGATTAAAAATATGTTTTTTTTGTCTGTCTAAAAACATAAATATGTTGAAAAACAGCTATTTGAAAAAACAGTAAATGTGATTATTTTGGTGTTTTTTTTATACTCTAGGTGTTTAAGGACATTTCAACTATGATTAGATGTAAAAACTTATCAAATATATGTTGATATTGTACGTAAAAATGATATTCAAGCAATGTCAAATATGTTTTTGATTTTAAACAGTGTTTTTTAAACGGATACCAAACAGTTTTTTGATTCTGTTTTTAAACGTATTTTTTCAGTACGTTTTTTTCTAGTGTTTTTCTTGTTTTTAAACGGATACCAAACAAGCTCTTAATTTCAATGACTGAGTCAGTGGCTCGGACTGAGTCGACACAGCGAGTGGGGCGAATCTTTGCTGTCCAGCCCCGGGTGACAGCTAAGGCGGAGGCAATGTCATCGCCTATAAATAGAAGTAAACGCTATATATGGGTTGCTTACTAGTACTTTCCCTGGTAAAGGCCAACACGTATGTTATATTTTTGTCTCTTTGATGCTAATATTTGCTAGTAGCTTGTTCAAGTGGGATAGCATATTCTGAATCGTTCATCAGTTTATACTTTTCCTTTTATGATAAATATTAAAAATATGCTAATGACAAATGTTGTGACTTAGTAAACTTGACATCGGATGTGAATCGGATGTGAATGAGTACTAGGTCGATGGTAGAGCTTCTGAAGTTTCTGCATAAAGTTTTGATAAAGGATTAGACATCGGATTACTGCCTGGGTCGCATTGGAAAATAACCCGATCAAACTCAAATAAACCCCGACCAATTTTTAATAAACATGGTATCACTATCTGACCTTACTTGAGAATGACCCAATCAAACTCAATCAAAACGACGCCGGTCCGGTTCAACTGGGTTGAACCTACTGAATGTTTACATTTTCTTAACAAAAATATCAAAGGGTTCGTTTGAACATTTTATTAATACTTTGTGACATCACATTCCTAGCAAATGTACTAAAATGTCAAAATAACACATTACAGTAAAATCTCTATAAATTAATACTCGATAAATTAATAACTTCGATAAAATTAATAATTTGTCCGGTCCCAACTTGAGACCAGTGCAAAATTGGACCACAATCGATAAAATAATAAGATAATAAATTTTTGAAATCCCAATGTACATATATTGGTCCCAACCAAACTATAAATTAATAATCACTAAAAAAGTTTCAAATTATAAGATTGTCTAGTAAAAAATGAACCTGTAGTCACTTGTTTTTTCTTGAGCTTCAAATCTATATCAATTTCATCTTTAAATATCTCGCATTAAAAAATTTCTTTGTTGATTGGTCATGGTTAATTTTTGAACACCTTGTAGTTTTGGAGCGATAGTTGATAGTTGATGTGATTTTAAAGTTTTTCAATGAACATTCTATAGTGATTAATTTGTAACAATGTTTCATGTGTTGAGTTGGTACCAGGGACCAACTTTTTGGTATCATGAACTAACTTTTTTACTTATTAAAAAATAATGGATTTGAAAAATTCAATTAATTTGTAAATGTATATTCATAAAATGTGCCCTGGAACTTTGTTTTTGTAATTTAGTTTTCATCTCTAACAAATATACAATGTAACTAGTACACTGGACTTGGAAATTTAAATATCATACAAAAAACATATTTAAATTAATAATTATTAATTTATCGATATAATAATATATCGCTAAATTAATAAAATATCCCGGTCCCAACATTATTAATTTACAGAGATTTTACTGTAATCTACATATATGATGTGATATTTGTCACATTAATATCTTGTGCAAAAGACTATTAAAACCCCTATAATATGGAGAAAATACACTATGCTCTCCTGACATTTGAATTATTCCACTTTACACCTTCAAACAGAATATGATATGAACAATTTGCACCCTTCTATCATGTTCTGTTAGAAAAGTAGGTGATAGATTTTTTTTTGGACCATATTGTCCATGTGTATTTTTTGGACTTTATTGCCCCAGTTTATCATCAAGGACACCATTAATACCAAGATTATGTTGAAGAATCTATCTAGCTAGAAACAATATATTCCAATTGCAATCTTCAATCCAGTTCCGACCAAGACGAACAAGAGATATTTTAAATTCCAAACACCCGAAACCAATTTTGACCAAAATGAACCTACTAGTAGAAAATCATAACCAAGAATATTGAACACTAGCATCCTGCTTCGCTGCATCTTTCTGAGTGGTATCAACTTCTGCCATTAGCATTTCCAATATGTTCTCCTACCACCAAAACGACCGCGGATTGAACCAATTCGACAACAAAAACTTCTCCGATCTCTTCCTTTCAGTTGCCTACAAACCCAGAAAGAATACCACCACTCTAATCCTACTCTTCGCATCACCAGCTTCTTCCTCTAACAAATTGTCCGACTTCAATTCACTCTCACCCGAAACCCCCACTTCCCCAGCTTCAGCAACCTATACCTCCACCAACCTCTCACTTACTCTATCACTTCCCCGTCTTGTAAAATCCTCTGAAATCTCTCCCTTGCGATTCACCCAATTGAGACATCTCCAACACCACCCTCAACTCACCACTGTCACCACCATCTCTCCCTCACCCTCTGTTTTTTCTGAAGCCCAATGTAAGGGTTACGTACCCTTACTTTGAATTCCAGCAACTTCTCAATGAAAATTAGGGTTCCAGGTACCAATCGAAAGCCGGCGAGGAGCTGGTTCCGAAGGTTAGGGTTGATTGAACAACCAATTCACGAGAAACAATTGAGTGATGAAGAAGAAAACTGGAAATGGAAGAATGAGAAAAATAAACTAATTCATTTCATAATAATCCAGAAGAAAAGTCTACATGCTCTTATATGTCTTTGGCCCAATTGTAAATAAAGGAAGCTTTTGGGCAATAATGCAAATAAAACAAATAAGTAACAGTCGAGGCAACTAAGCAGCGGAGTCAGCAGGAGGATGACCGTTGCGTGTACACGTGGACCAATCGCCTTCTGCTGACGAAGCTTTAATCAAAACGACCCCGTTCCACTAGAGTATTTAAACCCCAATGGCTAAGGAAGGAGGAACGGCTAGGATTAAAAGGATCTCTTCTCATCGGACGGCTGCTGAACGATGGTGAGGCTTACCAAATGAACAACAAATTTACTGTTCATTTGGTCACTGAGCCAATTTCAGACCCTCTTATTTAACGGAAATTAAACAAAAACAGAGGAGAAATTTAGGGATCATGACATTCCCAACTGCTTAAAGGCATCCATTGCCTCATGGATGGAATGAGGGGAAGAACTCCTTCACTTGAGCTGCATCTTCCCAAGTGGCTTCTGACGCAGATTACTAGCGCGTATTGCGCAAGCGTACGGTCAAGTAATAAAGAGTGATTATTTTCAGTACTCGGGTTGTCGATCCCTCGAGGACAAGCTCACAACAAGTTTATAATTAACAATTTAATGTAGTTCACTAGATTCGACTGCGATCAATAACAAAAATATTAGTAAACTGGAATTAAGACCAATTCTTAATAAATTAATGGAGAGTACTAGGCAATCTCGTTGATCACCTAGGGTTGTAAACGATGTCCGAATTATCTGAGAAACACGTTAACTATATTCTAACTAAGCCGGGTAACAACGCTGACTATCTCCTATCGGTCTCAAGTCATTCTACAATCTCCTATCGGTCTCTTGTGTCTATCGGTCCGTTCTAGTAGGCTAACGACATGCACGACAACGGGTCTTGTCGGTCCACCGTTGCACGAAACAGTCGAATCTCACCTACCGAATCTACCCACACTAGCTAATCCTAACAAATCTCTTCTCAGTCTCAGTGATACGGGATTGATGTTCAAGTCTCATCCTAGTTAGTTAGAATCACTGTCGTGCATTAACTAACTAAGCAGTGTTTCCGGTTAGCTACTCCATTAACACTGAGTATTAAGCACAGTACATGAACAATTGAATTAAAATAAGCTAACTTTAAGCATGAATCAACTATTGAATGAAACCCTAGTTCTTGAACCCTAGATTATCTCCTAATCGTGTCACTCGAGTAGGATTACTAACATAAACAAGAAACTAGAATTGATTCAAAAGATGAAATCAATAAATCATGAAGCAAAGATCCAATCCGGAAAAATATCATCGTTTACATGAACCCTAGGCTCTCAAATCGAGATGCCTATCTATGGAGATTTTAGCTACTCATAGTTGAATAAGCAAAAACAAGGAGTTTCTCCATTAAAATTGAATAAGAAGGGTAGAAGAAACAAACGCAAAGAAGCTTCAATGGTGAAGCTTTTTCTTCCTCGTCGTCTTCTTCTCTTTCTCCTCCGTTCGTCATCCAATAATAATACCCTTTTTATTCTCCTTTTTTCTCTTTTACGTGCCTCCCTTTTTTTTGATCTAGAAGTCTCCTCATTAATCACAAGACAATTTTCAAGTAATGACCAAAAACCCCTCTTGTTTTGCCGTGCGTGTACTGGTATTGCTTTCTGATCGCAGGACCAGAAAAATCCTGGTCGTGCGAACAACTTCTAATCATGCGACCAGACCCCCTGGTCGTGAGTTACAGTTAGTTTCTCAAGCTTCTGGTCGCAGGACTAGAAAATCCTGGTCCTGCGACCTCCTGGGATTTTTTTTTTCTTTCTTCTTTCTTAGGCTCCCGCATATGTTTCGAAGTTCGTTTCTCCTCTCCTCTTGATCCATGAGCTCCGTTTCCTGTCAAACACAACACAAAAACACCCCGTGCGATCAAAAGTGACAAAATAAATGTAAATAATGCGAGAAATGCCCGGATTTATCAAATAAGCACAAATAGCTCAACTACTCACATACTTCACAATCATAGTGTATTTCTAACATATTATACCTGGAAATCTGATAAAGCCCAAATAGGGGTTATCTTTTAGCCTGATTTCACGAGCGTTTGTGTCAGAAAACAACATCTTTTGCCGGGATTTGCCCTAGAAAGCCTTGGAAAGTTAGAACGAGACGTTTATGTGTACTTTTGGATTCCTGCTTATTTCATGCTTTTATTGGATATGATCGCGGGTTCTGTTCGTGTTGTATTTTCAGGAACAGGTTCGGGATGTGCATCGGGATGCTTGCCGAGACAGAACCGGGTTTGCCTCGGGAAACGTGCACAAGATCTAACCTAGACGGGAACACGGGAAAGCAGGAAGACACCAAGGAAGGCAAAATGGAGATTTCAGGCAGAAGTGTGGAACCCAGAAGACCAAGTCAGGCCACCAGGAGCCCCCTGCCTGCGTATATACGCAGGGGCTTGCGTATATACGCAGCCTGTTGCGTATATACGTAGGCAGGAGAGAGGATGCTGATTTTGTGGGCCCATGTTTGCGTATATACGCAGCCTGTTGCGTATATACGCAGGCAGGTTGACTTTTTTTGAGTTGGTGGACCGGTGGCAGTTTCATAAATTCTGGCACAGCGTTTCGGGAAAAAACAACACTATTTAAAGACTCGTCCAGACTCGTTTTGAAGACACACATCACAACCTAGGGATGAGTTAGAGCATCCCCGAAGAGCATGAAAGAGCAATTCGAGATTAGAAGACTTAGTTTGATTTCATTCTCTCTCTCTTTATTCAGAAACTGTGTTTTATTAGTATGACTATTAGCAGCTAAACTTTTTACCTAGGTTCTCGGTGAACCTAGGGTTTCGTATTCAGATTTTATAACTAGTTTGACTATGGATTCATGTTTATTATCTTAATTCAGTAGTTGTATCTGTTATTCTGGCTTTGATTATTCTCGTACATGCATGATAGGATTGATCACCCAGAATTTCTATAGACTCGAGCCTGTAGGTGAAAACGTCAGGTTAGGGTAAGGAAGAAAAGTCAGGATTTAGTACCTTACCCTAAAGGACCGACCAGAGAAAGGGAGATAGGGCTAGCACCGAAAAACGTGAGACCAACTGTTAGAGAATTTGACCCGGGCCATTCGAACAGGTTAGAAACCCTAACAGGATTAGAACGAGGCTGCAGACTTAGGCAACTTAACAGGAATCCGAAAGTCTGCAGGATCGGGATTACGTGTGGGAGCTGAAAGGTCACTGCACACCCGGTACGTTGCACAGATAACAAAACTGCTGAGTGTTTTCATATCAAACGAAAAACTGAAATCTGTAGAAACCCTAGGGGATCCTGGAGGCTAGCCCATCAACTATAATTACAACCAATTAAGCTTATTCCAGAAAAACATCATAAAAAATATTTACGTTTTTGTCTTTTAATTTCTGTATTTAGGTTAGCAATCTACAATCACAACCAACTCCTCCTCGTAGTTACACTATGTTAATTGAAACTGACTTAAGAAAACCCGAAACAGTCTTTGTGGAATCGACAACTCGAGTTGAAATACACCCGGTATTACTTGATTTCGTATACTTGCGAATAGCCTGTAATTTGCACATCAAAATCACACAAAACGATTGCAAATCGTGCGAGAAGTATAACTCTAATACAGAGTCATCAGCTTCAGAAGGAAGTGTGTTAGCCCAGTGAATGAGTAATTGGTGAACTTGGGTGCCAGTTCTCTCAATGGTCTTGTGGTCCAACACAACCACTGGTTCAACCAAAAGTTGACCTTCTGGGTTGAAATGGCAATGTGGGCAGCATAGGAAAGTGATCACCCAACTTCTTGTTGAGGAGAGATACATGGAACACTGAGAGAATTTTAGAATGTGTAGGAAGAGCCAGCTTGTAAGCTACTTTGCCTATTTTCTCCAAGACCTGAAAGGGGCCATAGAACCTGGGAGTGAGCTTGTATGATTTAGACTGGAGCATGGATGTTTGCTTGTATGGTTGTAACCTCAGGTAGACCCAATCTCCCACTGCAAAAGCCCTCTCACTTCTATTCTGGTCTGCAAAGAACTTCATCCTGAGCTTCTTTCAAATTAGTTTGCAATAATAAGAGAAGCTTCTGTCTATCATGAAGGAACTAGTTCACCTCTTCACATGGTGAATTGTTTATATGATGGAAACTTAAGTGAGGTAGTGAATAGCCATAAAGAGCCATGAAGGGGGAAGTCTTCAAGGAGGTATGGTAGTTAGTATTGTACCAGAACTCTGCTAGACTCAGCCACTTGCTCCAATTTGTAGGCCTGTCACCTGTCATACATCTCAAATAGGCTTCTAAGCACTGGTTTAACCTCTCTGTCTTGCCATATGATTGAGGGTGGTAGGCTATGGAGTGAGCAAATATGGTGTTCAATAGCTTGAAAAGGCATTGCCAAAAAGAGCTCAGAAACACAGGATCCCTATCAGAGACAATTGTATAAGGAAGACCATGGTATTTGTGGATTTGGTCAAAGAAAAGCTGAGCCACCTTTGCTTCTGTGAAGGGGTGAGATAGGGGTATGAAATGGACATATTTTGTCAACCTATCAACCACCACTAGAATAACATCCTTGCCATTAGATTTAGGCAACCCAGTGATGAAATCTAGGCTTATATCAGTCCAGGGAAGAGAAGGTACATGTAGTGGTTGGAGAAACCCTGGGTAATGAACATTTTCATGCTTCATTTGCTGACATACATCACAGGTGAGCACCCATTATTTCACTTCCTTCTTCATTCCATGCCAGAAGAAATGACGATTCACCCTCTTGTAAGTCCCTAATATGCCAGCATTGGCCCCAACTCCTGTGTTATGTCCCATCTGAACAATTCCATCCTCAATTCATTTCCCTCCCCCACATAGATATGGTGAGACTTCCACAACATATCAGTTGAGAGTGTGTACACCCCATTACCAGCTTTTGAGTCAATAAGCAATTTCTGAAGCCATGTCTGTGTCCAAGCATCTCCCTTGCATGATTGCTTCACTGATTGTGCCCATTGAGGTTGCACCACTGTAAAAGCTTTGCATTAACCTTCTTCCACCTCTTCTGGTAGCCTAGAGAGGGCATCAGCCACTAGGTTTTCTCTTTCTTTCTTGTAAGTAATGGTGTAATTCAACCCTATGAGTTTGGAGAGCCACTTGTGCTGCATACTGGTATTCAACCTCTGTTCTAAGAAGTATTGGATACTTTTTGATGGTCAGTTTTGATGGAGAATGGTACCCCTTCTAATTATGACCTCCATTTAGTAATGGCTTGTGCTACAACCATTAGCTCCTTCTCATACGTTGAGAGATATTGATGTCTGGGACTCAAAGCCTTGCTATAGAAGGCTATTGGCTTGTTGTTCTGCATCAAAACAACTCCAATACTTACATTGCTTGCATCTGTCTCTACCTAAAATGGCTGTGTGAAATCTGGCATGGCTAACACAGGGGTGGTAGTCATAGCTTTCTTGAGTTTATTAAATGCCTCCTCAGCTTCAGTGTTCCATTGAAGTTAGCCCTTCTTGAGCAGATCATAAAAGGTTTGCTTATCCACCCATAGTGCAACACAAACCTTCTATAATAGCCTGTGAGTCCTAAAAACCCTCTCAACCCTTTCAAAGTTTTACGAATTGGCCAATGCAACATACAATCTATCTTTCTCTGATCTGCAGCCACTCCTGTAGCAGAGATAATGTGGCCTAGGTACTCCATATAATTTTGAACAGATGCACATTTGCTCATTTTGGCAAAGAGCTGATTCTCTCTCAAAGTGTGTAACACCTCCCTTAGATGCAGTGCATGCTGTTCATGGCCTTGGCTATATACCAGAATGTCATAAAAAACACTAGCAAAAATTTCCTCAAGTAGGGTCTCTTACCTCATTCATCATTGCTTGAAATGAAGCTGGAGCATTTGTAAGTCAAAATGGCATTACTTGAAACTCATAATGGCCATCATGAGTTCTAAAAGCTGTCTTGGGAATGTCTTATTTCTTCATTCTAATCTGGTGATAAGCTGACCTCAGATCTAGCTTTGAGAACATGGTGGAACCTTGGAGCCCATCTAATAACTCATCTATGACTGGGATGGGGCATTTGTCTTTGATGGTTCTGCTGTTGAGCTCTCTGTAGTCCACACAAAATCTCCAACTACCATCCTTCTTCTTGACTAAGAGGACTGGAGAGGCAAAGGGGCTGACACTAGGCTTGATCACTTCAGTGACTAACATTTCTTGTATCATTCTCTCAATTTCATTTTTTTGGAAGTGAGGATACCTATAAGTTCTAATTCTTACTGGCTCAGCTCCATCTTTCAAGGGTATGGCATGGTCATGATCTCTAGTAGGGGGTACCTGTGTTGGCTCTTGGAACACATCTTCAAACTCTGTAAGTACTTCTTGTATTTTAGCAGGGACTGGTTCTGGTTCTTCAGTTGGGGTGTTAAGGGAGCATAGATACCCCCAGGGAGCATTCACATTGCTGGTAATATAGTTGAGAAACCCATGCACACTTATCATCCTTAATGCAGGCACACTACAATCATTAGTGATCCCTTGCCATAGAACTGATTGATCTTGATACCTGAACCCAAGGGTGAGCTTGTTGAAATCCATAGAAACTGGACTGATGGTCTTGAGCTAATGAGTTCCTAGAATAGCATCACATCCCCCTAGTGGCAGAATCCTCATATCAGTTGTGAATTCTTGGTTGTTAATCTTCCAAGTAAATGGATTGCACTTGTGTGTGCTTAATAGTGTGACACATCTTCTACTGTTTCCAACATTGGTTTAGTTTCTTGCAAAATGCAACCTACCTTTTTGGCTGTGTTCTCATCCAAGAATTTGTGTGCTTCCACTGTCAATGAGGATGGTGACTGAGTTCTTCTGTACTTTGCCATTCACCTTGAGTGTCTCATAAGAAGGATTGCCAGAGAGAGCATTAAGTGTGATATGCATTGTTCCTTAATCCTCTTCCACTTCCTCTTCATTATTTGAATCTCCTTCCTCCTATGTCATGGTGGTGTTGGGTTGAGAGTCTATCCCCATTATCATGAATAATTGTTTCTTCTTGCACCTATGTCCAGGTGTGAAGGTTTCATCACAGTAATAACATAGGTTCTTCTCCCTCCCAACTTGCATTTCTTCAGATGTGATTCTCTTGATTGGCCACTTAGAAGCTGGTGTTGTGTCGGTATTCATATTTTTGGTAGATGTGGTGTCTGGCTGAGGGTTGGTGGTGGTTTTGGCCCAAGGAGCAGGAGGAGAACTCCACTTCTGTTGCTTGTGCCTCTTGTTAGCCAGCTCTACTTTTGCTTCAAACATTTTTTCCAACTTGATTGCTTGAGTGAGTGTACTAGGGTTAGCAATCATCACATCCATTTGAATGTCTTCTTTTAACCCACTGATAAAACTCTCCACATACCACCCTTCATTTAGAATTGGCCACCTTTGTTCATAACCAAGGATCTTACCTCTTCAAAATTCAGTTAGTAATCTGCCACATTGCCAGTCTGTTGAAGTTTTTTGAAATTTCCAACCACATTGGTGAACCCATAGTCATTAAACCTTACCACCAATTCATGTTTGAATAATTCCCAGGGTATACCCCAATTTGATTGGATGAAAGTCTTGAACTAATATTTTGGAAGACCTTCAAAATAAACTGAGGCTAGAAATACCTTATTATCAGGTGGAACACTCCCAATAAGGAAACACACCTCACATTGTTTCACCCATCCATGGACATCATCTCCTGTGAACTTGGGAATTTCCAGCCTTGGCACCTGGAATCCACTCAGCCATGCTGGTCTGGACGGGCCTCCCAATTCACTCCTCATATGACCCCCTTGAGGACCATGGTACATGGTAGCTTGGGGTTGATGGATGTTATAGCAATTGGGTATGGTGGGGTTGTATGGCTTGTTCGTATTCATGGTGGTGTAGTGGTGGTGGTGTTGGGTTGGAAAAGGGGGTGGTGTAATTGGGACCAGTTTGTGGTATGTATGTGGGACTGCAGTTGATCGTGGTATTCATTGAGGTATGTAGTGGTGAAAAACCGAAGTTAGGGTTTTGAGAATTTGGGTTTTTAGGGTTTGTGAAGATCTGGCTTGCAGTGGTAGTTTTCAGGGGCGGGGGTGTTAAATTAGGTGGTGGGGGTAACCCAGAAACTGGCGATCTATGCTCACTGGTTCCGGATTGTAGTGAACCACTAGGTACCTCTTTTTCCTTCCCTTTCTCCGTAGCATTTTTTGTAGAGATGTACAAGAGCTCATCTAGTTTAACAGAGAGATCCATTAACGTTTCCTTCATTTTTGACTGTTTAACCCCTAAATCCTTCACGACGGAGTCTGTGCGGTTCAATCTGGCGGATACTTGGTCAACCTTCACCATGGTTACAGCGTGCCCTTTATCAAGAGCTCTGATACCACTTATAAGGGTTACGTACCCTTACTTTGAATTCCGGCAACTTCACGAAGAAAATTAGGGTTCGAGGTACGAATCGGAAGCCGGCGAGGAGCTGGTTCCGATGGTTAGGGTTGATTGAACAACCAATTCACGAGAAACAATTAAGTGATGAAGAAGAAAACTAGAAATGGAAGAAAGATAAAAATAAACTAATTCATTTCATAATAATCCAAAAGAAGAGTCTACATGCTCTTATATGTCTTTGGCCCAATTATAAATAAAGGAAGCTTTTGGGCAATAATGCAAATAAAACAAATAAGTAACGGCTGAGGCAACTAAGCAGCGAAGTTAGCAGGAGGATGAACGTTGCGAATATACGTGGACCAATCGCCTTCTGCTGACAAAGCGTTAATCAAAATGACCTCGTTCCACTAGAGTATTTAAACCCCAACGGCTAAGGAAGGAGGAACGACTAGGATTAAAAGGATATCTTCTCATCGGACGGCTGCTGAACGATGGTGAAGCTTACCAAATGAACAGTAACTTTACTAATCATTTGGTCATTGAGCCAATTTCAAACCCACTTATTTAACGGAAATTAAACAAAAACAGAGGAGAAATTTAGGGATCATGACACCCAACACCACCACCATATGTTTTCCCGAAACCCAACAAAACCAACGCGACACACCACTTTTTACCTCCCTATCTTACACTTCCTCCATCTCTCTCCCTCTCTAAATCCTCTTGTTCTCTCTCTCATGCCATCTTTAGCAATCTATAATCACTCTCTTTTTGTGTGTTCTATATCTCTCTTAAATCATACGAACCCAAATGTGGGTTGAAGAAGAAGCATTCATGGGTTCGATAGAGTAGCATACCAGTACGGGTTCGCAGTCGATGGCGCTAAAAGCCTCAACGACGACGGAAAAGGAGGTGCATATGCGGGGGAAAGACGGCGACGTTGCACCGGCATAACACTCTTCGTCTCCGTTTCAGCCATCGCTGCTCGCTTCCGATTCAATAGACGACGAAGAAATGAGAGCATGAGAAACGAAGAATTCGGGGGTTTAGGGAAGAGAAGAAGGCGATTGTGGTAGGGCAAGAGAGGGAGATTAGGGTTATATATAGTGGGGCATTTAAGGGGTAAATTTTTCTTTTCAAGGCAACTGTTAGGGTATGTTAGTTACAAAGGTGCAAAGTGGAGTTATTCAAACATCAGGGGACTAAAGTGTATTTTCATCAAAAGATAAGGATGGTTATTGTCTTTTACCCTAATATATTTTAATATAAATTTATAATATAATATCTTATCAATGTTGTTTTATTGACCCATCGGTCCGATCACTGGTCAGACCAGTGACTCAATGTCCGATCAATCACTGATCCTGGTATCATAACTATGAGTTATAGTACGGATTGAATGTCCAAGAGAAAAGGTATTGATTCAGTGAAATAAAAGCATGACGATTTAATATAAATATAACAATGCTAAGTGTTACGGCCTAGCCGTCTGGCACCTAGAGAACCCATAGGCACGCTTCCGCGAGTGTAACGAGGTCAGCCGTCCCCAGCGCCGAACGAACAAGCTTGCCATATGTCGCCAGGATACTTTGGATAAGAATACGAGCATACCTGAAAATACAACTGAGGTTAGTACAATTAGATACATAGGCCATACGATCCACACATGCAACTCTGCCGCATACATGGACGGGGCACAGACAATGAGCCTGTGTCATCAGGGACGTGTTCCATAGTTCATAGTTGAAGACTTATGATTTTTGAATCTGTAAATAATCTTGCAGTATGTAAATTTTCAAATTACACCGAGCGCTTAAATTTCCCTCAAATGCATTGAGGGTATTTATAATAAAAGGCCACAAGTCCATTGGCCACTATAAAATTTTGTATCAATAATGTAAGTTCAGCATGTTTCAAAGGTTTGAAACTGCACTGTTTCAAGGCCTTGAAACAACCTTCAAAGGCTTTAAATTGCACTGCAGTATATGGCATGAACTTAGGGGACCTTTTCATTCTAATCAGATTTCTAATCTCTTATGCTTGATTGTTCCTTATTTGATGATGAAAGAAAAACCAATATGACACTAAAAACAATTGCTAATCTCTCTATTTGAATTAGTTTTGAATGATTAATTAGCTACCTATTTTGCAGGAACTATTTCCTGATCAGTGTGTTTGCATGAAAGGAAATTGAGTTGTCAAATGGATTATGTGCTTGTGCAATCTTGCATGGACATTGCTAACACTTTAATAAAGAAGATCAAATCAGTATCTTTGAAGATACTGAGCAACTAGACATTGGGTAAGAGCTGTTAGAGAGTCAAGATATGCTGCTTGATTTTAGGAAAATCAGTTTGAAGAAGATCTTATAAATCTACATTTCAACCAAGCAGCAAAATGGGAGAACTGTTGAGAGAATTCGTGCACAACATTTACATAGACATTAAAACACTCTCAAGGATTGAAAAAGCAACACAAAAGGTGATTCAGTTCACTCAGTCCAATCATCAGAATATCACTGCATACTCAACTGTTTCACTTGTTCTCAGTGTTCTTCTTTCTCTACTTAATTTGTATAACATTTTTATAATACTTCTCTTATCTTATTCTCGTGAGTTGTTTAGGTGAACAACAGAGAATTCTTGTTGAATTAGTTAGCTAGAGCAAGTACTAGATAGGTTAGAGAGAACCACAAGCTGTAACAGAGTAAGGAACTTCTCTGTGCTTGAGATCCAGGGCTTAGCTTTTGATTAATAAGAATTGAGTTGAAAATCCTGTAGGGATTATATCCCTGAGGTAGAGACGCATGTCCTAGTGTAATGAAATCTTGTGTCTCGTGCCTTCTGCATTTCAGCTTTTATACTTGTTCATTTTATGCTCAAAACAGGTTTTCAGTTCAAGGACTTGAAACCCATTTGCTGGCCTTGAAAACTATCATATATTTTTTTTACTCACTTTTTTTATTCCAAGGACTTGAAACTCATTTGAAGACTTTGAAATACTTCCTTCGAAGTGTAGGGGGTTTTGTGTCTCAAAATACATTATGCAGGTAAGTTTAGTGTCAATTACCATATTTTTAAAGTTGCTCACACTTTATATTCCAAAGCAATATAAACACTCATTTAATAGCTCATTTAATACAAGATATTTATTGTTTTATCTTTATATTTATTTTGTTCAAATGTATTTTTTTTGTAGTTTTTCTTGAGAGGGTACGGATTGTATATTATTGACATTCTTTCCCAAATATTCCTGTTCAAGTACACTTTTAGGCTAATATGATTTTTAGGTGAAATAGCTCTCATCTTGTAATTCGAGGGACCACCTTGTAAATAAGTGGGAGCCCTCCATTACGTCTTCTTCTAATATGTTCTAGAGTTCATGTAACTCACTCAACAATTTCTAAATAGCGGAACATTCCGGAGAGAGGGGAGATATGTCTTCTTCTTCTTCTTCTTCTTCTTCTTATTTCCACCTGATTTGAACTTGCGAAAAAAATTGATTTAAGTATGATCGATTCTTGATGCAGTTCGTTTGCAAGTCGAAGACCTTCCTTCAAAGCTTCCACTTCCATATAAGTCACTTCTATGTTTCATTGATTAAATTATATTTTATGGTGATAAATTGTTGGCAGCATCTCTAAGGATGCATTCCCCTTCTACATGTTCCAGGTTTTCAGACATTGCCATGCAACAATTTATTTTCCAGAAACTCGAAAGCAGTTTCTTCCATATATCTCCTCGGACTTCTATCGCGTTTGTTTGAACGTGCAGGTCCCTTCTTCAGGTCGCACTCCGATATTCATATTATTATCTTGGTGCATGTTCTGTGATACCAGACGTTGTTTATTCTTCTTCCTAAAGCGTAGATTGTATATGTTCTTCCACATAACCCAAATAGCATCGTCCTGATTTCTTGTGTTTCATTTTTTTTTTGTTTTGAAGATGGCTTCGGTCCACTCCCTCAGTATATTTTATATTGGTTGCAGAATTTCCGGACCAAGTCCCAATTTCCAAATTCTCAATGACTTTTCACACCTCAAGACCGCATGTTCAGCTGTTTCCATCTCTTGTTGACACTTTTGCAGCCACTCCTCTTTCTAAGGGTGAGTTTGGTAGAATGGTTTTGGTGGAAAAACAAGTTTTTTGATTGTGGTGGAAATGTTTTGGTCTTTTTTGGAGATTCAGTTTAATACAATGTGTTTCGTGATGAATTTTAAACTAGATTAAAAACAGGAAAAATGTGTCTGGTATTGATTTTTAAACAAGATGTAGTAGATTAAATGACAAATATACCCTCCACTTGGATTTTTTACTGAATCATGAAGAACAAATGCCAGACAACAAGTTAAAGATTTCACGAGTTTCAACGATTCCATAAAATTTAACAAATTGAAGAACAAATTAACAGTATCGTGACATTTAAAATAATCAAATTTTCATACTTGTATTCAACAAAAAATTAACGATTTCATGAAATTTCTATCACAGCAAATTCAAGACTTGTTTCTTGAAATTAAAGTATGAACAACTCTGGGTGCTTATATACTTGACATTTGCTGAGATGTTATTGTTAGAATAGGAAAAACACAATTAACACAAAATAATATCTCGAATAAAAAGGATGATCTATGGATACATTTGGAAATATGAAGAAAATGTGAGGGCAATATGAGCTTAGCAGAAAACTGGAAAAAAACCCATCAAAACATGTTTTTTTTTCACATGCCAAAAGTTGAAAAAACTGGTTTAAAAACCACACTAAACAAACACTTTAGGGAAACCATTTGGTGAAAAAACTATAAAAAAAAAACGATTTGCCAAACTCACCCTGACAACTTTAGTGAAACATTTAGTGAGTTTCTTTGGGTAATTTTTGCTTCAATTTTTTTTTAAAAGTCAATTTCTCTTTATGTGCCCTTCTAATATCTCATTCGTCTCTCTGTTTCTTGGCACTACAAATTATATCTAGTTGAGATGTTGTATCTCCCATCATCACTATATAATCGAAATCACTTGTCTGATGAGGTGGTTTCCAGAATGATGATCTTCTGGATCTCACAAATATCTACATGAAGTAAGTACTCTCTTTATTTTCATGTGTCACAACTTCGTCTCATGGTTAATCACATCTCAAACCTTTAAGTCTTGGTTGAGTTGGTATGGGTTATAACCCTAAACTATCAAGACGAAGCAACCACTAGTCGTAGAAAAATTCGTACACTTGATTCATCACCTATTCTCCATGTAGCCCCTTGTTTGATTAACTCATTCCATGTTAAAAGGCTTCGGAAAACTCGGTAGAGACGATTCATAATTCATAATAAAACTGTCTCTAAAATGTTTATCTAAAAAACACAATACGCGAAGCTTTATGGATTTTTGATAGATCTCTGATCTTTTTGTTGGGTAAACTAGTTATATGCACGTGTGAGCGCGAGACAATCATCAAAAAATGTTTTTCTTACGTAAAGGTCATTGGTAAACTGTTCGTTCGAAATCACAAGTATAGGATATCGCTACAAGTAGTAATCCGGTAAAACCGGAGTCGAATCCACAACGAGAGGAGGGTTAGACAATGAGTTACTATGTAAGGTCACATGTTTCATGGATTTGAAATACAAGTATTTCAAGGCCTTGAAGCAGTTGTCAAAGTCTAGAATCAGGTTTCACAGCTTGAACCAGGATTCAAAGCCTTGAAACTGTCTGACATGCATACATGTTCTAAGGGGGGGGGGAGTTTCTCTAAACTCTTTTGATTTAATTCTATCCCTCTCACCCCTGTACTTGATGTGTTATTATTTGATGATGAAAGACAAATTGTTTTCATATATCTGACATGTTTTGATCTATTAGTTTGACTCAGTTTTGCAGGGAAATTTTATTTCCTAAATGTGCATGATTTGTTTCCTTATCTGGCTTTTGCAGGAAGGAAAATACTTAGTGAAGATGATCCCGTGATCAATCAGAGACTCATGACAGCTTCTCAGATTGTATAAAGACAAGATCACAACAATATCTCTGGATATTGTGATCAACTATCCGTTGGAAAAGGCTGTTAAGAGAGTCAAAGTTTGTTGCCTACAAAATAGGAAGTTGTTGCTGAAAATCTGGGAAGATTAGCAGAGATTCAAATAGTATAAATGGAGCTCATTTTGAAGCAAAAATAGAGAATACTCAACGGGAAAAAATAGAGACACAATTCTGGATTCACAAGCTTCAAAGAAGTTCATCACTCTCACAATCCAACTCACAGAAGTTCACTGCAGTTCTATACTCTAGTGTGCTTTCTGTATTGTGCTTTATTGGTAGATAATTTTTGTAATACTTCTATATTTCATTCTCAAGGATTGTTCAAGGTTAACAATAGATAATTCTTAGTTAATCAGTTAGCTAGAGCAGGTACTTGATAGGTTAGAGAGAACCACAAGCGGTAACATAGTAAGGCAATTCTATGTGCTTGAGATCTTGGGCTTAGCTTTTGATTAATAAGAAATGAGTTGAAAATCCTGCAGGGAGAAGATCCCTTAGGTAGAGACGTAGGTCCAAGTGTACTGAACTCTATAAATACGTTGTCTCTTGCATTTACAGTTTCAGTTACATACTTAGTTTTGTTGCATTCAAACTTGTCTGTTTTCAAGGGTTTGAAACTCTTTTCAAGGCCTTGCAAAAGACTTGTCTGTTTCATTTCAAACTGTATGTCATTTCAAAGGCTTGATTTTGTGTTCAAGGCCTTGAACTCCATTTCTCTTGAACTAAAACTTTTTTCCTCCACAAGTTTTGCAAAAAGTTGGCATACTCTATTCAACCCTTCCTTTTAGAGTATATGTGCTGCATATCCATCTGCATACTCCCATTTCAATTGGTATTCGAGCTTGTATCACTGTATAATATTTAACCATCTGGTGATCATGAGTATCGCAGGTGATGGTGGTTTCTCACAGGGAAGAGCTTCCAACAAACCTCCTTTATTTTGTGGAGACAACTTTGCTCACTGGAAAGCCCTAATGAAGATGTTCGACATTGATCAGGACATAGAGCTTTGGACCATTATTTAGAAGGGACCTCACACTTTCTTTACAGAGAGAGATGGGATCAAAACTCCCAAATATGAAGACTCATTCTCCTCTTCTGAATTGGAAAAAATTTCTTAGAATTACAAAGCTATTAACATCTTGTATTGTGCTTTGAGTACAGATGAATTCAACATGATTTCACGATGCAAGACTGCAAAATAAATTTGGGATAAGCTTGTGGTGACCTTTGAAGGAACCCAGTCAAGTCAAGCAAACCAAGATCAACATCTACCTCAAACAATATGAGTTGTTCAATATGAATACAAATGAATCAATCAGAACGATGTTCAAGAGTTTCACAGACATTGTCAACAACCTTGATTCTTTGGGAAAACATATTTTCAATGAAGAAAAGGGGAGGACGATACTGAGAAGTCTTCCAAAGGTCAAATGGGAACCAAAGACAACATCCATTGAATAAGCTCAAGATCTTTCATTACTACAACTTGATGATCTACAAGGGAAGCTCATGACACATGAAATATCCATGAATGAAGCTGATGTAGAGCTACCTGAAGGTGTCAAGAACTTAGCACTCAAGGAAAATGAGAATGAGAAAACTCAAAGCCTTGAAACTGAAGATGATAATGAAGATCCATTTGCATTTATTTCCAAAGTCTTGATCAAAATTCTCAAGATGAAGAAAAACTTTGGAAACAAAGACTTCAACAAAGAAAGAAACAGATCATCCAGTAGCAAGGACTACAAAGGTAAGTCTTCTTCACAAAATAAATCCAAAGTCATGAACTACTTTGAGTGTGGTGATGCAGGACATTTGAGAAGAGATTGCCCACACAAGAAAAGCAAGAACTTTCAGAAGAAAGACCATGACAGGAGAAAGACAGCTATGATAACTTCATGGAGTGATTCAGACAGCTCAAGTGATTCTGAAGATGAACATGCCAACCTATGCTTCATGGCCAAGCATGATGAAAGTTCTGAAAAGAACATTGATGTAATGGTAACCTGTTTGATTTCAAAATCAAAAGATGCTCTTTCAGATTATCTTAGAACAATGCTTTTAAATGAACAAGATTATATGAAAGAGATTAGACTTTTGAAAGAAAAAGTTCATGAGCAAGCAAAAGAGAACTTACAACTTGTTTGTCTGAATCAGAATCTTGAAATCTCTCAGAAGAAAACTGACAGTGATTTCGAGGCCTTGAAAACCAGTTTCAAAGCCTTGAAAAAACAAGTCAAGTAAGTAGTCACTGAGAACTCTTTACTGAGTAACAACCTTGTTAATCTTAGACATCAGGTTGCTGAATTGGATAAACAAAAGACTGCTCTTCATGAGAAACTTTAAGAATCTGAATGAGTCAAAGTCAAGCTTGCAGGCTCAGAACACAAGTTAAACTTTATTCTTGGACGAAGTTCAAAGTCTGTTCACAAAACTGGTATTGGATACAATCCAAGTTTTCCAAGAAACAACAATACCAAATTTGTGAAGCTGGAAGCAAAACTTCTCCTAAGTGTAATTTTTGTAACAAGATTGGTCATATGAAGATGACTTGTCCTTTCAGAAGAAGAGACCCTCATATAATGAAGAACACATTCCCATTTCAACTTAAAGGACAAGTCAGACAGATTTGGGTTCCTAAAGGGGTCAGACCACCTAACATGGTTGATCCTGAGTATGATTCCGAATTCCACACTTGGTCTAAAAGCTGGGTAAGACAGTGATTGATGTTTGCAGGTTGTCACTAATATCAAAGACCAGAAGTTGTTTATGGACAGTGGTTGCTCAAGACACATGAGTGGAAAGAGATCTCTATTCTCATAATTGAAAGAGCAATCTGAAGGTTCAATTACTCTTGGTGACAAAGGAAAATGCAACATTCTTGGTATTGGTAAAGTTGGTACAGTTTCTAAAAATTCTATTTCTGATGTATATCTAGTTGATGGTTTGAAATTTAACTTGCTTTGTGTATCTCAGCTTTGTGATAATGGCAATAAGGTTATCTTTGATAAAGAGAAGTGTGTGGTGCAAAATGAGAAATCAGGTAATTGCATTCTCAAAGCCTCTAGATCAAACAATTTTTATACTTTTTTGACTAACAAAGTTGCAGGTAAGAGCTTAAAGTGTCTCAAGACCTTGAAAGAGGATTCAAGGATTTGGAACAGAAAGCTTGGTCACATTAGCTTGCATACCTTGAACAAATTGATATCCAAATAACTGGTAAGAGGATTACCATCTATCAATTTCAAAGAAGATGAAGTATGCAAAGCTTGTGCTCAGGGTAAGCAGACCAGAAGCTCATTCAAACCAAAGAAATTTGTAAGTACTTCTTGAACTATTGAACTACTTCACATGGATTTGTGTGGTCCTATGAGGACACCAGCTCCCAAAGCCTTGAATCAGGTTTCACAGGCTTGAGCTATTTCAAGGCCTTGAACCAGGATTCAAAGCCTTGAAACTGTCTGACGTGCATACATGTTCTGAGGGGGAGTTTCTCTAAACTCTTTTGATTTAATTCTATCCCTCTCACCCCTGTACTTGATGTGTTATTATTTGATGATGAAAGAAAAACTGTTATCATATATCTAACATGTTTTAATCTATTAGTTTGACTCAGTTTTGCAGGGAAATTTTATTTCCTAAATGTGCAGGATTTGTTTCCTTATCTGGCTTTTGCAGGAAGGAAAATACTTAGTGAAGATGATCATGTGATCAATCAGAGACTCATGACAGCTTCTCAGATTATTTAAAGACAAGACCACAACAATATCTCTGGATATTGTGATCAACTATCCGTTGGAGAAGGCTGTTAAGAGAGTCAAAGTTTGTTGCCTACAAAATAGGAAGATGTTGCTAAAAAATCTGGGAAGATTTGCAGATATTCAAACAGTATAAATGGAGCTCATTTTGAAGCAAGAATAGAGAATACTCAACGTTCAAAAAAGAGAGACACAATTCTGGATTGACAAGCATCAAAGAAGTTCATCACTCTCACAATCCAACTCACAGAATTTCACTGCATTCTTTAATGCCGTTCTACACTCTAATGTTCTTCTGTATTATGCTTTATTGGTAGATCATTTTTGTAATACTTCTATATTTCATTCTCAAGGATTGTTCAAGGTGAAAAATAGATAATTCTTAGTTAATGAGTTAGGTAGAGCAGATACTAGATAGGTTAGAGAGAACCAAAAGCTGTAACAGAGTAAGGAAATTCTCTGTGCTTGAGATCTAGGGCTTAGCACTTAATTAATAAGAACTGAGTTGAAAATCCTGCAGGGAGAAGATTCCTGAGGTAGAGACGTAGGTCCATGTGGACTGAACTCTATAAATCCTTTGTCGCTTGCATTTACAGTTTCGGTTACATACTTAGTTTTTCTTCATTCAAACTTGTCTGTTTTTAAGGGTTTGAAACTCTTTTCAAGGCCTTGAAAAAGACTTTTCTGTTTCATTTCAGACTGTATATCATTTCAAAGGCTTTAATTTGTGTTCAAGGCCTTGAACTCCATTGCTCTTGAACTAATATTTCCTCCACAAGTTTTGTGAAAAGTTAGCATACTCTATTCAACCCCCTTCTAGAGTATCTGTGCTGCATATCCATCTGTATACTCCCCTTTCATACTATACTAGCAATAGACGGAACTAAGCTACTAATTAAAGAAAGTAATGCAAATTTCTCAATGATTTTAGAGCTTGCCAAGCTATCAAATGCACCAAAATTATTTGATGTAGCAAGTTGAGATTTGAGAATTCGCTAATCTAAACAACTAAGAAAGAAGTGAAGTAGAGAGAGGCTAGGGGTCATCGTTTTCTCTAGTGACCAATCCTCCTATTAGATTCAATCTCGGTTCTCAAATTACATGTTGCATTCCACAAGACAAGTATGATGAGAAGAGATTGCTTATTGCACTCCAACTCACCACAAGTGAAGTGTGTAATCCTAACACGCTAATCAAGCACTAAAGAGGCTATTCAAATGAGATTTCCAAATTTCAAGTGTTTCAAGCATCAACCATATGTAAACACACATAGGTGTTTCCACATGAAAGATCAAGAAACAAATGAGATTTGTAAATTCTCACTCAAATCACCTAACTAGAACTCGATTTTTCAAAGTTAGGATTGATGAACTTTTCTCACTCAAATTCAACCTCAAATCAAACAGGTCAAGCATATTTGCACATCTACCTATTCAATGCATCAAATATATCAACATGAGAGATTCAAGTATTAAACTAAGCATTTAAGTGAACCCGATTCAACCCATTCATCCTTGAAGTTCAATTTGAATCAATAAGAGGATTAGAGAACTAGATAGTCCCAAATCACCCAAGCAAGTCAACTAGCTAAACATGAGAGATTCAAGAAAGCTAAAGAGTAATAGAGTTTCATTCATCATGCTTGAATCCAACAATTGTTTTCACCAATTCTTCCTCAACACTTGATTCAAATACACAAAACTAATCAATAATCACTTCTCAATACAAAACTAAGCTACCAAAATGAAGAAACTACCAAACTAAGCTTCTAATGGTGAAGCAACTTCCCAAATCAAGCTGCTGCTATGCTAAAGTGAAGAACACATGAAGAACACAGCAGCAGAAGCAGAATAGCAAAACAGAACATAACAAAGTTGCCGAATCCGTGCACAACCATCCCCAAAATGAATCAAAAATTGCAATTCCTCTCTCCATATCTTCCTCTTTCTCTAATCTAGATCAAGAACAACCCAACACTGGGCGAAATCGGAGAGAGAGAGAGAGAGGATAAAACAGAACTCAGAACAAAGCACTGTTGAACCGTCGGGTCTGTGTGAGAGCTCCGCAAATTTCTTCGAACTTGACTTATATGGACGTTGCAAATGGGTTTCCTAGCCTCCAAGTGTTCATCTCCACTCTTCAATCGAACCCCAAACGCTCTCTATCGTCGATTCCCTTCTTGTCTTCATGAACCCTAGAAATTAGGGCTTGCTTGGTTACTTCCTTTTGGGCCGAATTTGGGGATGGGTTACGTAGAGGATCTGATGAGGAATATATTGGGACCGGTTTTATGTGATTTGGTGAAGGCTAGGTAGGATTTTGAGGCTTGGTTCGAAGCTTGGAGGGTGCTCCAATGGCGCTGCTGGGTTCTTCATGGTGAAGCATCGGGGAGAGAGAAAAATGCTTCGCTGGAGTGAGTTGTTTGCCCGGATTTGCAATTTGCCCCCCTTATGTTTGTCGGGGGCTTTAAAATGCCTCCAGCGCTTAAAACAAAGGCTGAAATGACCCCCTTGCTATTATATCTCTTCACATCAGCCCTTAGGAAGTTTAGAAAAAGCCACCTACACCCCCAACTCCGTTAGAATCTTCTCTCCCTTGAATGTAACTTTAGCCTTCTAACTTGTTTTGTCTTCAAATTTTGGCCTCTTTGTCACTTGATTTCTTCGAAACAAGCCCTTATAACTTATTCTACATGTCTCTTGGCCCTTCCAAAGCGTCTCAATTCGTTATTCAAGTTCTCCCCAACTAGCATTTTGCGTTCCAAAGCACGTCTTCAACTACAAAATGAGATAAAAAAACAACCAAAACTACAAAGACAAGCATAACCCTATAAATAGGGATATAATGAATAAATTACACTTAAAAGCAAGTTAAGAATAGTTCTATAACCTACTAAAATGTGCAATTTACAATCCTTAACATAAACCAGCACATGTTCCTTTGGAGTTTTAACCTAATTATTTATTTTGGGCTAAAACAAAAAAGTTATGGTAAATGATCGACTTTCTCTAATAGATTACAAAGTTATTAGGTTTTAAGGACATTTGAACAAATGATAATTTGACAACCATTTTACCATAAATAAATAATAGATTGACAAATAGATAAATAAATAAATATATACATAAATAACTCAATAATGTTCTTTAAGCTTCAATATTTGTATGAATATAAATATAATAAGTATGCTGACATTCCTTTAGACTTACACACATTTTTAGATCCCTTTATTTTCGTCACCTAGTAATAAAACTCTTAGCTCAATAATTGGAACCATATATAACTTTATCGTTCTATTAGATGGACAAACAATAAACTAACTTAAAATTATTCAAATGTTGAGATGTATTCAATTCTTAAAAGGATAATTTATTTCGCTACCAAACATATGAATTTTCAAACATGGTCAGTTGTAGTAGGATTTTGCTTTCATGAATCAGCTAAGTTGGATTACATAGATGCAGTCCCTAAATCACATTGGCCTTTTTGATTCCATACGATTGAATTTGTCACTTGTTGCTTCATATGCCCTTTATTGTTAGTCCGGGGGTTTTTATGCATATTTTGGATGTTATTTGTCAAAACTTGGTATGGTTGTTCATGTTTTCTGACAGGAAAAAATGCTAATCAGTTAGTAGGAGGCATGAAACGAACTTCGTAAACAACGGGAGCTCAAGCGGAGTGAAGATAGGCGGAGTTGGAGAAGCTACAATGACCATTCTGCACTCTTCTGATGATATCTTGATCTCTACATATATTTTTGGAGTGCGAATGGTGCCAAATGAAAGTTAGATCAAAGAGATTTCCAATGATAGGTCACATAGCTAATTTGAAGATCAGAAGAAGAAGTTATTGCCTGGAGAAGTCAGGGTCCAAATTCTATTCGTACGAAAGGAACTCCTATTGGCAGGAAAGCAAGCATTTGCACGAATGGTACTGACACGAAAGCACGATTGTTGATATTGAAGAGTTTTGACTAGAATTCACTCAAGAACGACCTAAAGGATTGGTGTTGGAGTATGCACAAGAGGTAATCTATTAATTGTGACATTTATTTATAAAGGCTTTCTAATCATTATGTTATCTATACGGAGATTTTTTAGATAAACCATGTGGAGACATCTTGACATAATGAGGTCCTTATAACAAATGTTGTATTCTTAAATATTTCTATTCCAGTTTTAATATTAATTATGGCGACTATAATGCATCGAGACCAGTATGTGGTTAGATTGATATGGGATATCACATGGGTATGCATTAGGAGTAATGGCATACTGGATTGACCCATCATGAGAACACTACATGGGTGTTATGTGAGTGTCGCAAGTGTTTCTCATAGTGGCAATGGTGTTGTGATCACATGAATTGAAGTCACTAAATTCTCTAGGTGTGGAGTACATGTTTAATATCAACAAAGATTACACTGTAACAAGCTGATTATGAAGTCGATAATTGGGCATGTTATGAAACATGCTGAGAGGTGTGAGTGATGTAGATATGATTTGTCCCTGCTACATAACATGAGTAAATATCCATGGCCACTCGATGAGTTTCAATTATGAAAATGCATGGTCGTGCTCAAATGAATAAATATGAGATATTGATGTCATTTGTTTGTCTGAGTTTTCTCAGAGAATCGATAAACTATAAATTGGATAAACAAGGGTAACACTCCATGCCTTGTGTCTAATCTGGATATACGGACAACCGAATTATACGACACGGTAACATTTGTCATAGAGGTTTGTCAAATCATTGACATTCCTATTACTTAGGTAGCATTCATGTATTGCTAGATACCGCTCAGTGTTTGTAGTTGTTACTGCTAACGTAATTAGGAAACTACAGGGTCACGCACGAGAATGGATCAAAATGGAATTAAATGTTTATTAGTTGGTCTAAAGAGCAATTATGCCTTTCGGGCTTGAATATAAACTAATCCTAACTTTTAGGATTAAAAGGCTAATCGAACTCTCTCCTCCCTATAAATAACCTTTAGCGTGGCTAGGGTTGATTGATGATTCTTAGCAATATTTGTATAAGATATATAATACCTAGTGTCTGAGAGGAGCCATCCACGTCCAGCCGATTTTGTGAGACAAAATTGTGCGTCTTTCTCCAGCGGGCTAGCATCGGCAAAGAGGGAGTCCAGTGCAAATCTGTTCGTTTGGATACCATAGAGGCGCCGCTTTCTTTCAGTGCTAGTGATCCTCATTAGTAAGTGAAACTGAGGTAGACCTCTAATAATCAGATTATGCTCATTCACATGGGTCCTTGGTGGGTTTTCGTCAATTTTTTTTTGTTCTATCCGCTGCGTTTGATTTCCCAAAACCCAACAGTGGTATCAGATTCACTTGTGAAACCATAATATGATTATGTGTTAATTATAGTTATTCACTCGGTTATTGTATGAACTGTTAGATCGTATGTGATACGGTAGGATCGTGATACGTATATTATACAATCATGAAGTCTCATTTGATACAATATGGGTATTTCTGCTTAGTCGTATATGTGATATACGATTCGGAAACTAGGGTTCTTTCTGTTTGAATAACGCGAATCATAACGGTTTTGCAATTCGTATTATTCTGTCTGCGCAGATCGTCTGTGCAACCAGATCAACACTGTGACGGTGAAGTGAATACGTGATTTCCCAAGAGTCCTTTGGGGCGCTGCTCCTTCGTACCCCAAGAGTGCTTTGGTGCCTGGATGTGGCCTAGTGTGTGATTGTATCGTTGTGGTTTGGTTTTGACGGTTTTCATGTAATAAAAATACAAAATGTGTGTCGTGTCTCTCTATTTATTCTGATTGTCTTCTATTCTCATCTCATTCCCCTCGTATGCGAGGTTTCTATACATCAATATTTAGATAGATAGGAAGAGGTTATATGTTTCATTCAAGCAACAAAGGAGGAGGCTCACATACATGAATTCTTGGACTAGAAGAATTAAGCACTTGGAGAATAGCTTGGAGTTCTTATAGCTCTATAGGTATTCTCATTGGCTTGGGAATATTGTAATGATTAGAGGCAACATCCATGCCACACTTATATCTTATATCTTGTTATGTTGATGTATGTGATGCATGGTTGAATGTTAAACAAGATAATAATTAAGTTGGATATTTCAATCGAAATTGCACAATCCATTTGGATAGATCATTTGATGAGATCAACTAAAACGTTCCTTTGCTTGGCACTCGTCAAGACCTTGTTCCCTTCTCATTCAGCATCAGAGAACGCATAGAGAGTGTGGGGTTCTCGACGAAGAACCAAGTCAAGATTAGCTGTGCCATGTAAGTATCACAACAAACATTTGATGGCATGCCAATGTGTCGTGGTCGACCTATGCATTAACATAGAGAGCTGATTGACGCCGGAGGAAATGTCAGGCAGTGTGAGAGTGAGATACTGAAGACTTTCAAAACCATCCTATATTCCTTAGCATCAGAGAGTGTCGTGCCAGTGGTGACTATAAGATCAACTGATGTATTCATGGGCATCTGAACATGATTGGCAGAGGACATGCCAAGGCGATGAAGAATATCATAGGTGTACTTTTCTGTGATAATATCAGGCCCTGAGGGTGGGGAAGGACCTAACAACATATAAAATATGATAAATCTCCAAGACTTCCAAGAGAACTTGCGAGAAGGATCGAGGATGCAACACTGAATAGCAGAAACATCAGACCTAGTAATGACAATGTCGTCAACATATACCACCAGATGTAAGATGATGACTGTAGATAGTGCTTTCTGGACAGGCAGATCTTAGCCACGTGGCGACCATCCAGCACACCTAGCTGTGCTCCACACACAATGGATCACCAGCCGCGCTGATCCACGTGGGGGCTGCGAGACAGGGCCCTCGCATACCACCACACGGGACTTGTAGGGACTTAGTGGTTTGGAGGCTAGAGTAAGTCCTGTCGCGCGCGAGCGACAACCAAGACCGCGCGCGACCCTTAGTAACTGCTTTTGAGAGATTTATGGCACGAGCTCCATAAACCCGGTCAACCCTGTCAAACCCGGTCAACCTCGTAACGGTTCCGGTATACGCGGATAACGTGCTGTGACGGTCCCTATATACGCGGACGAACGTGCCGTTGTGGTTAAGCTAATTAAGCCGCCATTGATGGGCGCAATAACCACACTACAACGGTCACATTCTCCGTTATATATAGGATCGTTAACCCTTCCATACAGGGGAGAACTCACATGAACTACGCGGAAGCTCGGCCAAAATCCTGTCTCTCTCTCATACAGTGCTATTGCCTTACTCTCTCCCTACACACAGCCTTACACTTCCTGTGTCTTTTCTATCCCCTACTCTTGGTGTATATTGAGTTCTCTCTGCAGGATTCTCTCGTACACATTTGGTGAACCCGACGTGAACTTACCACTACAAGCAACCATGTCTCACGAAGATGATGTCTGTAACAGATCGCCCTCCACGGAGACCACCTCAGGAGAGGAGACCCGCCGCACTCCTACGGCCCCCGATGAAACTCCGACGCTAGAGGCCCTAGACGCTACCATCCAGAATCAGGCGAAGGCTCTCAAAGATGAGTCTGCGCAGCTGGAACGGATAATGGCCATCCTGGGGACTCTCGCCCCAAATCCCGCATCAGCCACTGCCGTCTCTCAGAGGGGAGGAGCTTCCACCACTCATGTGTTGGGAGTGTCAACCACACCACCTAACCCTAACCTTCAAACTCCACCGACAACGGCGCAGTTACCCTCAGTTCAGGCGCAAACAACTCAAATATTGCCCCTTGCCACTCACACTCCTCAACCTCCAACTCTAGTACCCAGTCCGACTTCACAATACCCCTTGCCTCCTCCATCGGCAACGTGGGGCAACGTGAATTCACAGTATGTTCCTAGCCCTTCCGCGGCATATGTGTCGCCTCCGCCTGTAACAACTCCTCCTCCTGCTGCCGGGGGAAGTGCTCCGGAGTGTATGACGTCGCTGCAGCGGCGCATAGAAACCATCTTGGCTAATCAACCGTTCGCAGACACCATCATCCCGAAGCTTGACAACGATCCACCTATCCCACGAGAGATCTACCTCATGCCTAACCCTGCCGGGTACAAGGCTCCTAAATGGGACAAGTTTGAAGATGTCAATGGAAACGCCCACGAGCATGTCATGCGTTTCATTGATGTGATGGGGCCGTATGGGGCTGATCCCAAGTTGCTGATGCGCGAGTTCCCGAGATCCCTGAGGAACATGGCCTACAAGTGGTACAGGACGTTGGAGGCCGGATCTGTGAAGACCTGGGACGACATGGTCCAGAAATTTTACACTAAATTCTTCCAGGTGGAAGAAAAGGTGACAATGATTCATCTCTCTGGCATGTACCAGAAGCGCGAGGAGGATGGAATGACATTTATCAAGAAGTTCAGGGCCAAGTCCTTGGAATGCAGAGACGTGATACTTGAGGGAAGACTCGTGGAGATATGCCTGCAGTGCATGCGAGACGAGTACAAAGGTATGCTTATCAACCTGCAAACTCCTACATTTTCGAAGCTGATCGAATGCACAAAGAATATAGAGCCTATAGTGGAGAGGCAGAAAAAGAAGCACGCCCCTGAGAGATCCCCGAGCGGGACTACCTTTAAGATTGGGAGGTTCAGCTACAAGAGGGGACGTGAGGCCGAAGTGAATAGAGTCTCGCCCCAAAAGCAGCCGAAGGTCGCAAACTTCGATGCGCCACCTTTTCCATGTTCGGTAGAGGAAGCGAGTGACTTGTGCAGAAAATGGCGTAAAGATGGTATCTTGCCGCCGCTCGAAAGGATACCCTCCAAGGAGATGGTGAGGGACCCAAAGTGGTGCGAATGTCACGGAAATGTCATGCATCCCATGGCTGACTGCAAGAAGCTCAGGATCATGGTAAGCCGAAAGATGAAAGACGGCGAATTGATTGTCAGCGACCAGAGACAGGATGTGCGAAACAATCCACTGCCTGCCCATGCGGAGCAAGAGCCGCAGGGCAAAGAGGTTTCCATGATCACGATAATGGAACTCGAAGAGATTGCGGAAGATGGTATACCCATCATTGCCGAAGTATACAATGAGGAGGATTACAACATAGACACAGAGGACGAGCGTGCCGATCGGATGAAAGGGTCGTACGGGTTCAGCAGGTTCTTCGACGAAATGAACTTTTCAGAAAAATGCCGGAAAGAGATGACAAAAGTGATCCTAAGGATAGCGGAGGACTAAGAGAAGGATATTGTGGTTTCCAATGGGAAGGTTGTCAGAGCATCTCGCTCCACGGAAAAGGTCATAACCTTCTCTGCAAACGACAAAAAGACAGATGCGAGCCACCAGAAGCCCTTGTATGTGACAGCAGTAATCAATGGTGTCGAATTCAAATGAGCATTTGTCGACGGCGGAGCAGCAGTTAATGTGGTCCCACTCCATACTTTGAAGCTGGCGGGGATCCCAGAGCAGAAGATTGTTAGACGACCATCTCCGCTGATGGGGTTCGGAAGCGACTCCAGAATGACGATAGGATGGATCCGTCTTGGTGTCCAGATTGGCAAAATCAAATGTTCACCCAAATTCTATGTCATAGATGCGAACACTACGTATCATATGATCATCGGACGGGCCTGGATTCATCGCTTCGATGCAATCCCCTCGACGGCTCATCAAGTGATGAAAGCTATCTGGAACGATAGAGTGGTGGAGATACCAGCTTCGGTAAACCCTTTCAATCTGGATGAAGCGCACCTCTCCGAGGCAGTATGGTTTACCGAAATGGCAGATGAGCAAACGTCGGGACCGTTCAACCCCACTCCTTTGCCTTGATGGGAGGACATCAAAGATCAGTCACCCGCAGGAGTGATGGTGACAAGGGAGGATCCCAAAGAAAAGTCTTCTGCGCAAGAAGAGTCACCGCAAGTTGCTTATCAGCGAAAGAACGTGTACACCCCGAAAAGGATAGCAAAACATGATTCTGAAGGCAAGGAGATAGAGAGCTTCTACGCCAACCGGAAGAAATGTTACCGTATATGAAGGTGCGCGGGGGTGTCCCCACACGAGCATGGGGGTATCCCTGAGCAAATCAATCAAATTGAGCAGGTTATGGAATCAGACAAACCAACACCAGACGCTCCAGAAGAAAAGCTCAAAGAAGCGCCTGAATGCATGGAGGACAAGCCCAAACCACAAAAGCAGGAGCTGAAGGAGGTATTCCTAAGCCCGACTGAAGAAAAGAAGAGGCCAGTCTTTCTGAGTGCAGACCTTACGAGTGAGGAAGAAGAAAGGTTGCTTCATTTGCTGACCGCGTACATGGATGTGTTCGCATGGGAATACGATGAGATGCCTGGCCTGGATATGAGAATCACCATGCACATGTTGGATGTAATCCCAGGGTCCAAACCGATAAAGCAGAGCACGAGAAGCTTCAGGCCGGAGATTAATGTGAAAATCAAGCAAGAAATTGTCAAACTGCTGACTGCTAAATTCATCGAGCCGAATCACCATCCTACATGGTTGGCTAAAATCGTGCCTGTGGTGAAGAAGAATGGGCAGCTTCACATCTGTGTGGACTTCCGGGACCTTAATCGTTTCTGTCCCAAAGACGATTTTCCGCTTCCTAACATTGATCAACTCATAGATTCGACCGCGGGTCATCGCATGTTGAGCTTCATGGACGGCTTCAGCGGGTACAACCAGATCAAGATGGACCCTTAAGATGCATGGAAAACCGCGTTCATCACGCCAGTAGGAGTCTTCAATTGCACGGTTATGCCTTTCGGACTCAAGAATGCAGGTGCGACTTACCAGCGAGCTATGATGACCCTGTTCCACGACATGATGCATAAAGAGGTAGAATTCTATGTTGATGACTTGGTTGTCAAGTCCAAGGAAGAAAGTGACCACTTGGAGGATCTGCGGAAAGTCTTCGAAAGATGTAGACGTTTCCAGCTAAAGATGAACCCCATGAAATGCGCAATCGGAGTAACCTCGGGGAAGTTCTTGGGATGTGTAATACATCGCCAAGGCATCGAGCCTGATCCCGCAAAAGTATCAGCCATCACCAGCATGACGGCGCTGCATAACCAAAGTGCTTTGAAGACATTCCTGGGGAAGTTATCTTACCTGCGAAGGTTCATCCCTGCGATCGCAGAAATCACCTTCTGTTTCAGCGATCTTATCAAGAAGAATGCTGTGTACAACTGGACCACAGAACACGAAGCCGCGTTCGGAAGACTAAAAAACTTGTTGACGTCGAAAAGGGTAATGATCGCGCCACAGCTCCGATCACCGCTCTTGCTGTACCTAACATCGGCGAAGAGGTCTATAGGGGCACTTTTGGCTCAGGAGTATGAAGGGCAAGAAAGGCCGATCTACTACATTTCTCGCATTGTGCAACCAGCAGAATCAAGGTACACGGACATCGAGCGTCATTGCCTTGCCTTATTCTTTGTAATAGAAAAGTTGAAGCACTATTTCGCCTCGCACAAAGTGGTAGTGGTTACAAAGAGTGATCCCATACGGTATCTCTTGACCCACACTTCCCCTGGTGGAAGACTTGCGAAATGGTATATGACCATTTCTCAATACGTTATCACGTGCGTTCGACCGCGGGCGATCAAGTCGCAAGCCGGCGGAACTGCTGGCACAATTCCCTGATAATAGCCACGAGCCAATGATCGAAGAAGAACTAGAGGGACCCGAGATATACGCAGTCGAATTGCCCTATTGGACGCTTCATTTTGACGGATTGTCGACGAGGAAGGGTGGAGGAATCGGAATAGTCCTGACCAAACCCGATGGGGAGGTCATACAGATGTCCACAAAGCTTGACTTCGCAGTCACCAACAACGAAGCAGAGTATGAAGCTCTCATCGCAGGTCTTCGCGCAGCAAGGGCACTAGAAGTAAGCAACTTGACGGTTATGGGGGATTCCAAGCTAATCGTCAAACAAGCCTCGGGCGAGTACGGTTTGAAGGAGATAAACCTATTGCCCTACCGGACTTTGGTATAGAAGCTGGTGCAACAATTCTACGATGTCAGGTACGAGCACAAACCCAGAGCAGAAAGTAGGCATGCTGATGCTTTGGCCACCCTGGGCTCCAAGGTTAGCGCGGATAAGTGTCCCGCGAGAATATCGATTGAAGTACGAACGTCCTCGGCGTTGACAGAGGAAGCGTGTGAGGACGAATGCATATATGATGCAGACTGGAGGAAGCCAATATTGCGCGCCATCGCAGAAGGAACGAGCAAAGAAAACTGGGCATCCACCAAGGGGTATTGCATACATGACAACACCCTCTACTATAAAGGCCCAGGCGGAATACTCATGCGATGCGTCTCTCAGCAGGAGGGACAAGCACTGTTAGAAAAGATTCACCAACATACTTGTGGGGAAAGTGAGGTGTCAATCTATCGAAAAGCCCAAAGGTATGGGATTCACTGGCCGGACATGTCAGCGGCTGCGGCGTTGATCCAAGGAAATTGCTAGAGTTGCGCACTGATCAAGGACTCTTTATCAATTGCTCTTGTCGATGATGACGTCGATTGGAGGAAGTCACTCTTTGACTTTCTCACACAGGGGATTAAGCCTGAGTCGAGAAAAGAAGCCGAGAAACTAAAGAGGAAAGCAGCACGGTACGTGGTGCAAGAAAATATACTCTGGCAAAGCAGCTCACCCAAAATTCGCAGCCAACTGGGAAGGACCCTTCGAAGTCAAAGAAGTCTTCGACAGTGGCTAATGCAACATACAAAGGCTACATGGGACGGCATCAGCCCCAAGCTCAGTCAACATGCGCTGGATTAAGAAGTATTATCCTTAACTCCTCTCATTACATGCGTTAGATTGCAACGTTTACTTTGTGCTCATGCATCTTCTCTCCCATATGAGGGAATTTTAATCTCAACTCTCCCATATGAGGGTGTTTATACTAAAAGACTTCTCCCAAATGGGAAGAATTTTATGATTTCAGCTGTCTTTATCGCCTTATTTATTTCTTCGTCTCTCAATAGCGAAAGTTTATATGCTAAGATAGTAGCATTAATCAAATATGATCTTAAGTGATCTTCAAGCCTATCTGCCGTGATAGCAGCACTATGCGAATATGATCTTAAGTGATCTTCTAGCCTATCTGCCGTGATAGCAGCACTATGCGGATATGATCTTAAGTGATCTTCAAGCCTATCTGCCGCGATAGCAGCACTATGCGAATATGATCTTAAGTGATCTTCAAGCCTATCTGCCGCGATAGCAGCACTATGCGAATATGATCTTAAGTGATCTTCAAGCCTATCTGCCGTGATAGCAGCACTATGCCAATATGGTCTTAAGTGATCTTCAAGCCTATCTGCCGTGATAGCAGCATTATGCCAATATGATCTTAAGTGATCTTCAAGCCTATCTGCCGTGATAGCAGCACTATGCCAATATGATCTTAACTGATCTCGAGCCTATCTGCCGAGATAGCAGCCACACTTGAGTCCAATCTTAAGTGATCCTCAAGCCTATCTGCCAAGATAGCAAAACTATGCAAATGCGATCTCAAACGATCTAGAAAGTCATCTGCTAAGATAGCAGTTCTCATAGATGATTTTTATAATCTGCGAATCTATCTATTGGATAGCAAATCAGAGCAACAACGCAAAGTGCGAATACAACACTACAAAAGGCGAAGTTTGCAAACACGCATGTGAAACTGCAAATTGTTGTGACACGAACAACAAATAATACAAAGCGCTTTTATTATGAGTCAACATGACTTACAAATTATTTGTCTAGATAGCAGCCTACAGGCGATAGTTACAGAGAAAGGAAATCCTTACTGTAAAATGATCGGCCTACAGGATCTAGCAAAGGCTATGCAGCATAATAGTCTGCGACCAAAGATCTGTAGCAAGTAGGGTCTTTCTATAAACGAACGGCCTACAAACGCTACAAGAGCTATGCGACGCATCTTCAAGATCCCAGGATCTGACAAGACCTCTGTCTGGTCTTCTGCCCAAGAGATGTGCTCGAGGAACCACCTGTTCCGACGTATGCGGCGGTGAAGAATAGGCAAGCAGCAACTCCTGGGGCAAGAGGCTACTTGTCCACGGAGACGAGCACAATGGCTCGCCACACCGAGTTCAAGAACGTGGAGGCAAGAAATTCTCCTCCGGGAAAGCTAGAGGAGAAATCCGCCGTTCATTACGAATCGGTAAGAAGGTCAGTACGACACTGCACCTCGCCGGGAGGCGGCCGGAAACACGACCTGCAAACATAATAAACGAAGAAAATTCTTCGAGCAAGCATGCGGTATTATGTGCATCTTCTTTATGAAGGATATGAAGATCAATAAACTTTGTAACGAAGATATTGAAAGCTATTTCTATGGAACAAAGCACAAACTCAGGTTTCACAACTTGAAGTTGCCATGAATCAACGAAATACAAGCGTTGAAGCCATCAGTCGTAAGGACTCATGGCAAGCCACATTTTGGGATGAAGAACCCAAACAACAAGAGGTAGGGCTTATATAGACCCTACAAAGACCCTTCAGTTCCCTAGCTGAGTCAGCAAAGCTTGGAAAAGGGGTAAGAATCAATCACTTACACCTTGAAAGAGGTTACATTCAATTACCCTACTAAAGGCTACGACGATTCAGTTGCGAGTCCTAATTAATGACGGAAGGCCATGATACGGCTGGACTTCCCAAGGAAAGCGTGCTTATCTGATAAGCAATTAGCGCGAAAATCAAGGCAGAATATCGCTAGCTGACGTCATAATTGATACACACAAAGATATTCGAGCAAATACCGGGAAGGGCAAAACGGGCATTCAAGCCTTGAAAAAAAAGAAGGGAGAGAAAGCCTAGCAACGTTAACAATAATGTTTAACATTTTGTTCAAAACAAATTTGCTATTCTTCAAAATAAGCCTTTGACCAGGGAATCATCAGGAGTAAACTGAAGTGACAAATTTGTCACTTGCTCCACTTCTCGCTTCAACTGCTCATAGTTGGCGCTCATTTCATGGAAGAGCTTCACAGCCTCTTCAGCTTTATGCCTTTGCATATCCACCTTTTGCCCCTCAGCTGCGAGGTTATGAAAGTCGCGTCTCAAATTCACAGCCGCACGAATCTGGGTGACTATGTTGACAAGATACCCGAAGCCCAGCTTGCCTTGAACTTTGGCTTGAAGGTTTTGACACATGCTGAAAACCAACTGCGCGCTCTGAGAAGAGATGGTCGCAGGTGTAGCCGCAGACAGCTGCTCCAAAATCCAGATGACCTCGGTCAAGAACAACCTCCTGTTGAAAGGCTTTATCTCCAAGGACCTCGCAAATGATCGAGGATAGGAGAGAAGCATTTGGACCAGCCAGTCCACATCAGCTTGCTTCAAACCTAACCATGTTGATTCAAGTTAGAATATGAAGCTCGTAAATGAAGAATGCAATATGCGAACGACAATAATGGTAACATACCAATTCCTTCAAGGATCTCGCGCAAGGAAGGGATGCGCATTATTGGGGCAGCTAAAGACTGTCCTCGCTCCATTGCTCTCCTATCAGCTGCGAGCTCTAGCTCCTCATATTTGGCCAAAAGGGTATAGGCCACACCAGGTGTGGTTGTAGCTCCTACTTGTGAACTCCAAAAGTTCCATGCTTGAGGAATCTCTAGAGGCTCAATCCCTGCTGAAGGAATGGCAACAGTAGAAGCTGCTGCTCGGTTAGGAACGCCTTCAGGTGCGAAAGGCTCATGAGACTCAGGAGCACCCATTTGAACACTCACATTCGCATGTGATCCTACATCTTCCACGATCTTCTCACGAATCTCATCCTCAACCGCATCTGCTTCCATTTCCTCAGCAATAGCATTAGTATCTTCCTCCATCAGAACGGTGTCAGCCTCGGCATCATCGGAAAATTCGATGACATCCTCTAAGGGCTCTCCTGCATACTCAGCAGCTGCGACAGGCTTCTCGATGTGAGAACTCTGCTCTGGTACATAAGATGCAGAGGTTTGATTCCTCTGTTCCAACATGGCTTCACCAACATTACCTGCGGTACAAGACATGACAATGTGAGGTAACCTGTATTAAGCAATATGTTATTATTATTTTGATAAACCAAGAGCGAGCACCTCCACGCATAGGTGGGATTGCAGCATTTTCGTCATATGCTAAGGATGCGATACCATGTCCTATTAATGTGTCTTCGTTAAGCATATCCTTAAGGTGAGCGTGACCTGGGGTGCGAAGAAACCAGTCATGATGATGATTGGGTTACTAGGCCTAGTTCACAAGTGTTGTTCAAATAATTACCTGAAGGTTCACCGCACTTGCTTACTAGCCAGCGGCGAATGTCGGCTTTCGATAAGCCATGCTTTAATGCTCCAACAATCCCGTCTCGGTAAGTTACCGCAAGATTAAAAATCTCACCTTCATTGCCGCCTGCGATCTCCTCAAAGTCTGCCTGAGCCTGCTCCAGAGCAGCCGCATCTTCTTCTTGAGCCACATCTTCCTCATCAACTTGAGGAGCCGCATCTTCCTCATCGATTTGATCGCACCAAGTCGTCGACATGTTGCTCTTCCAGGCTCCTTTGCTTTATGCGCTCAATCTCCTCTTCTTCTCGCTTCCTTCTTCTTTCAGCAGCCTCCGCAGCTGTTCTCCTAAACTCAGCAAGGATGTCCTCGTCTATGGTTTCGTTGGAAACACCAGAGTGAGAACCCCTCTTCTGCCTCTTGGCCAAAAGGCCGCTGATGGTCTCTTCATCATCATCTGCAAAGGAACAAACTGTTCAGTAAGGATTGCGAGAGTTAAGATAATGAGAAGAGAAGTACGTTTGAGATACCTCCCGACTCTTCCTCTTGTATCTCATCTCTCTCTCCTTCTCTGACATCTTCGACTCTTTCTTCTTCTTCATCATCATCTCTTTCTCTCGCCTCCCTTCTCTCCTCCTCCTCTTCCTCCTGACCAAACGGAACAAAGGTCTCCACCGCGAGCTCTTTCCGCGCTCTGCTTGGCATGCGACCTTTACCTTTGTCCCTGGAAGTAAGGGACCTCGCAGGAGGGGAAGTTGGAGCGCTCCTAGGGGAAGAGATTGTGATTCCCTTCTACCTTGGTCTCTTTGCCCTTGGAGCGGAAGTTGCTGGAGGAGACGGATCGTTCCTGGGTGGAGACAAGGCTGGAGTATTGTCTATCAGCGAGTCAGCAAAAACATCCATGACCTCGCGAATTCGGGCCTCAACTGCGGGAGCCATTCTCATTGCTAGCCGAACTGGTTCACCCTGCCTTCTTGCAGCGACAATGGTGTTGATCAGCGACTTGGAGGGCTCACCAGATGCGAACCTCCTCACATAGCACTACAGCAGAAAATGGAGCATAAGTTTTGACACAGCGGAATAAATAAACTTAACGCGTGCAAAGGAGATTGTTTACCTTGGCAAAATCTTCGCTGTATTTGATGACGTGTGAATCACCTTTCTTAACTGCGGCCATCTTTTCTTCAAGGATGGTGGAGGGGCACAAGTGATTCTCATGATCCAGCAATGAGTAGCACTCATATTGAGAGTCATCCAAGCTGCAGTTAGGACGGAAAGGGAAGGAATTCCTCTTGATCACAGGAGCTCTGCTTGCCCGAGGGGCCGACTGTGTCTCAAACCTTGCCTGCTCGGTATTCCAATAGGCAACCCAATTCTTGGAGTAGCCACCTGCGCGGTTACCTGACGGAAAGGGAAGGTTGCTCCTTAATATTTTTTTCCACTCGCCAGACAGTAGTCGTTTATAGCAGCCCCTTATGATGGACTGCGGCCAGATCGATGGTGCCACCGCATCAAAGCCAAACTGGGGAGAAACGCGAGTAGGATCGACAACCACCGTGATCCTCTCGTACCTAGGAGTAAGCTCACGAACATACTCCGCAAGAGCAGGAAGAGAACCTCTTAGGCACCAGCAGAAGAATTCACGATAGCGCTCGTGGAAACGCTTATGACCCTCGAAAATAAGATCTTCCGAGAAAACAACAGCCTTGGAGGGATAAAACTTTGGGAACCATCGCACATTCTCAACGCGCGTGGCATAGGGCCTAGTTGTAAACTCGGTGCGGTCGTCGCATATCAGGCTCCAGGTACACTTAGGAAAATGAGTTCCAAACCATATGGCAGCTCTCCCACTATAAAGCTCCTCCTCCGCACCGGGGACACACTACTTACTGGGCTTAGAAGGAACGAGAGCATAAGAGGGCCATCGCTCGAAGACCCACATAGTCAGGAATGAAATGTTGACATAGCTCAGCACATCGAGGCGGCCGCGGGAGTCCTTGGTTGCTACAACCAGTTGACCCAATCTGTGGTACAGGGTACCCAAGACTAGTGGACCAAGTGCGACTCTTTGATCGAGGGTCAGTTTCACAGCAAGAGGAAGGACGTGGTAGAAAACCCCATCATGGGGATGGCCATCGATTAAATACCTCGATAGCCAGGCGCAGAGAAATGCACATAAAGTAAGAGGGTACCCTTTCCCATTCACGTAATTCTTCGCCTTAGGGTCCTGGCTCAGAAGTTTCTTGGTGACGCTACTGTTCGCATAATCGCGAAAAAATTACTGCACCCACTTGCCCCAAGTGTTCTTCGCAGACGTATCGACTAGTTGCCAGTCGGGAAGAAGCTTCGCAGGTGTCCACCGGGTGGAAATTTTCTTTACCTCTGACAAACATTCTTCCATCTGCTTGTACAAAGCAAGTTCTGGATCAGTCCTCAAGGGACTCAGAGGATCCACCTCACCCACAGCATGTGTACATCTTCAAGGGTGAGAGCAGCCTCGAACTCAGCAAAGTGGAAGGTGTGAGTCGCAGGCGAGTAGCGCGAGAGAAGGTTTAGAAGTATGGACTGGTCCAACTTCACGGCAACACCCTTCATAACACGGACTGCGAAATATATGCCAGCATTGTTCAAAGGGATGGCATGATGGGTCAATACATGGTCAATCCACTCATCCATAAAGTCCAATTTCTGAACAAACGCTTGAGTGGAAATCGCAGTATACGGGAAAAACCCATTTTCAACCCCCAATCGAACTACATCCTTGGAATCGATCAATTCGAGCATGGCCGCGTTAACAAGAGGGGTCAGTGTTTGCAACTCTTCAGCAGGAACAGGGGTTGGCAGGTTCTTCACCTTAACCCTAGCATGGTAAAAGTCTTTGCCACCCAGATAGGGGGCTTTCCGCCATAAAGTCTGGGGAAGATCAGGTATCTCTTCAACCTCTTTAACGGGTTTGGTTCCTTTCGTCTTTGCCATTCCTGCGGAAAAGCAAGAAAAAAGGGGGGAGAAATACACATACTTTAGTTTGAATTTCAAGATTTAGTTTGAAGCAACGATGCTTTGTCAAAAGAAAGTTGAACAGTTCAGTATCAATTTTGGGGGTTTGAAAGTTCAGAATCGTTTACATTATTGGGAATTTCAGAAGCCCCACATTCAAAATCTTTACAATCTGGGGATTAGATCAATTCTGAGTTTAAAGAACAAGGTCTCCTTCGCAGTTTCCAATGGACGGCATGTTTCAGACAGTCATGGGTTTGCAGATCCAATACAGTTCAAAGCATATATCAGTACATTAAATGGAATAGAGCAAGGCCAACCTTGTTTCGGTAAAGCTTGCTTGGATGCGCGCAGTTGAAGAAGACGATTGACAAGAAAGAATTGATGATTGATTATTTGAATCTGCTCTTGAAGGCTTCCAAGTATCATTCACTTTAAGAGAAAAGAAGTGATGGTTTGCAACAATGGAGAGCACAGATTATTTATCCAAAAACAATGAAGGGTTGCGTCCTTTCAGTAGTCGAATCGCAACCGTCACCGTCGAATCGCGCAATCACAGGACAAGCTGACGTCATGCCTAAAACCCTAAAAGACCAGGCGGAACGACTCTAGGGATTTTAGGTCATAATGACACGCATGGGGGCTGAATTTGTGTGTATTTGAATTGGTGCGTGGCAGCGACGCGTACGTTGGTTCCTGTGCATGGAAGCCTATCCGGCTATGCGTCTTCACGCGCAGAAAGGGGGCTAATGTAGATAGTGCTTTCTGGACAGGCAGATCTCAGCCACGTGGCGACCATCCAGCACACCTAGCTGTGCTCCACACACACTGGATCACCAGCCGCGCTGATCCACGTGGGGGCTGCGAGACAGGGCCCTCGCATACCACCACACAGGACTTGTAGGGACTTAGTGGTTTGGAGGCTAGAGTAAGTCCTGTCGCGTGCGAGCGACAACCAAGCCCGCGCGCGACCCTTAGTAACTGCTTTTGAGAGATTTATGGCACGAGCTCCATAAACCCGGTCAACCCGGTCAAACCCGGTTAACCTCGTAACGGTTCCGGTATACGCGGATAACGTGCTGTAACAGTCCCTATATACGCGGACGAACGTGCCGTTGTGGTTAAGCTAATTAAGCCGCCATTGATGGGCGCATTAACCACACTACAACGGTCACATTCTCCGTTATATATAGGATCGTTAACCCTTCCATACAGGGGAGAACTCACCAGAACTACGCGGAAGCTCTGCCAAAATCCTGTCTCTCTCTCATACAGTGCTATTGCCTTACTCTCTCCCTACACACATCCTTACACTTCCTGTGTCTTTTCTATCCCCTACTCTTGGTGTATATTGAGTTCTCTCTGCAGGATTCTCTCGTACACAATGACCTAGTGGTGATATATAAAGATATGTGTATCAGCACGGGAACTAACAAAGCCCTGCTGAAGCAGAAAGTGACAGAGTTTGGCATACCATGCTCTGGGGGCTTGTTTGAGACCGCAAATCACCTTCTTAAGGCGAGAGAAATTATAAGGAGGATCCTAATACACAAAGCCTGGGGCCTGCTGCATATACACAGTTTCAGAAAGAGTTCCCTACAAAAAAGCATTGTTGACATCCAACTGTCGGATATCCCACTGGTGAGAGGTGACAATGGAGAGAATAAACTGAATTATTGGACTGTTTAACAACCGGGCTGAAAGTATAATGAAAATAAATGCCACGCCGCTGATGGAAACCCTTAGAAACCAGATGCGCCTTATATTTGTCAACTGAGCCATTAGGATTACACTTTATGCGAAAGACCCGCCTACAACCAACTACATTAGTGGAACGAGATGGTAAAACAGGATCCCATATATTTTTCCGAACCAGGGAATCAAGCTCAACAACCATAGCATTGCGCCATTGACGATGGTGTAGAGCCTCATTGATATAGGTGGGTTCGCTATCTTTATCACGAGTGGGTAAATTGGCGGTAAAGGTATAATGGGGGTTGCTGCAACAGGTACCATCGGGAGACCTGGTTACCATTGGGTGCGTGGAAACAAGTGGAGGCGCAACATGCTGTGGTTCGGCTGGGGCATGAACGCGGCGGACAAAACGTTTTCTTGAATATCTGTGATGTGCTGTTATATCTGGTGGGGGGAGGTGAAGAAGGAAGAGAAGGTTGATCATCTACTAGGGGTGTGGAGTCGGGTGTAGAGGAATGCAGAGTGAGTATGCTGGTGGTAGGAGTGAACCACCAAGAGACGAGATCATCCGACGGGGAAAAGGGGACTGCCGACTGAGACGCAAAGGGAAATGATGATTCGTCGAACTGAAGATGTCCGGACACATACAGGCGATGAGAGGTAACATCAAGATAGAGATAGGCCCTCTGATTGAAGGAGTATCCAACAAAGACACAAAGGAGTGGATTTGTCATCTAATTTATGGTTGGTGTAGGGGCGAAGATAGGGATAGCAAAGACAACTCAAGACGCAAAGTTTGGCATAGTTGGTTTGTTGGCGAAAGATAACCTCAAACAGAGAGCAAAATTTGAGATTCCGTTTGGGGAGGAAAATGATGAGTTAGACAACTGCGACGAACGCATAGGGCCAGTAGTGGGTGGACATAGACGCATGATGAAGCAAGGGAATACGTGTTTCAACAATGTGTCGATGGCGTCGTTTAGACTACCCGTTGTGTTCTGGTGTGTGAGGTGGGATATGCCATGCGTGGATATATAGAAACGAAGGCCGATGTATTCTCTACCATTGTCTAAGTATATGGTTGTTTAGAGAACTGGGAAATATTTCTCAACAAGGGCACGCTAGCGTACAAAGATCTCATGCAACTGAGATTTGTGTTGCATCGAGTAAAACCAAATGTATTTGAAAAGATGATCAACAAAAACAACATAACTTTTAGAGACATCATGAGATGTGATATGAGAGGTCCGGACATAAGAGAAAATGACCTCCAGGTGTAGGGAAGATTTTATATTGGAATTATGAAAATGATTTTTCTAAATCTTAGTGCATTGGCATGCATTATAGGACACTGACTCTTTAGAATTATTAAAAGGAAGAGAAAAATTTGAGACTACTTGACGAAATACGGGCGCTGCCGGATGACCAAGACGATGATTCCAGGAATGAAACGACGGACGAGACTCGGTGACAAGTTCCAGCGACAGAGTGGATGGTTGCCACTCATATACTCCATCATAAGTGGACCGATTAGAATAAACTCCCATTCGATCCTTCAAAATAAAACCAACAAATGAAAACTCGACCACAAGGTTGTTAGAGGAGCAAAATCGAGAAATATATATGAGGTTTTTCTTAATGGCAAGAACACAAAGTACATTATGCATTTTAAAGGTATGATAGGAAGAAGATAAAGATAGTGAACCGGTGTGGGTGATTGGCAGACTCGTACCATCACCAATCACGACATCATCTCCATGTGAGTACGGCTGATGCATCAACATGTTGTTCAAATCAGCAGTAATATGGTGTGTGGCACCATTTTCAAGCAACTAAGTGGGTGTGGAAAGCACCCTTGACTGAGCCATGGCCACATGAGCGCGTAAAGCCCAAGGAGAAGACTATGTGGTGTTGCATGAGGAGGTGGAAATTGAGCAAGAATCAGATGGTCTAGGTGTTCCATAATCATGATACTGCTGGAGCATCCAGTCAAACTATGAGCATTGATGAATCCGGTGCCCCTATTAACCACAGCCTTGGAAAAATCTAAGAAACGGGCGAGGTTGTCTGGGGCTAGACGGGGACAGCTAACGCGAGGAAGGGGCTGGTGGGGGCCCGATTGGTAGGGATGCTAAGGCTGGGACTGGAACTACGTCAGCTGGTTGTGATTGGGGCGATTGTTTTGGCCACACCACAATTGCGACCTCTCTGAGTGGGGGCCGAAGCCCGAAGGTCATATTTGCCTAGGTGAGGGTGGATGTGACAGAATTGAGCTGGAGTTTGGCAAAGTACTGCTCCCGCTGTGTTAGATTTTTGAAAAAGCTCTTCAAAACTGATACGAGTGTCCCGTTCTTTGCTTTCCACAACAATGGGGAAGTAAACTTCATTAAGTCGTATAGGATACGATCAGCAACACCGGATTCGTCCATAGGCTTAGCAAGGAGTGCCAGTTCATCTGCTCCTTATTTAACAAAATGCATAAAAGCGAAAATTGTCTGCGTACCTTGCTGTGGGTTTTTTAGATGTTCCTTGACTTGGTTGATGTGACCACGGGAGGGGCCCGCGCGAAGATTTTGCCAGATATCAAAGGCGGTGTGCGCCATGGGGATTTGGGAGAGAACTGATTGCGCCGTGAGTGGCGGTGTCAGAGATGTCGGATGATGCCGAGTCGCTAGTGGTGGTAGCATCTGTTTCTTGCGACAGAGCAATGGATGCGGCAGTCAGATTGGCGGCTGGAGTTGGCGCGAGCGACGGCAGCGGCAGCTTCGTCCATTAACATGACCAAGAAGGCCATGTCCGGTGAGAAATGCTTGAACCTGGACTTTCCAGGTGAGTAAGTTTGTTCCGTCAAGGATGTAGTTCCAGGCGCCATTGATGTAGTTCCAGGCTTCAAGGATGTAGTTCCAGGCGCCATTGATGTCGGAGGGAGGGAGGGAACGACTGTTGGTTGATCCTCTGGATGGGCAACATCGACCTGCAAGAGTTTTGAGACGGGATCGCGAACCCGCTCTGATACCATGTTAGGAATATTAACTGTATTGAATAATGAGAATAATACAACAATTGGGTTAAATAGACTAGCCAGGGACCTCTAACATTAATATAATTCTCGGTAATTTACATTATGTCATACACTTTCCTTTAACCAAAGAGAAAACTTCTCGGTCCATTCAATTGCGTATTCGATTCTCAGTGCATACTTTGCCAGTAGATGAGCTAACTGGTTCATTTCTCTAGGCACCGACTGCCATGAGACTTGCCGGAACCCAAAGATCTTCGGTTTGACTCTCTCACCGATCAATCTTAGCAAGCTTGTCTTCTTCTGGTGATCTGGGTTCCTCTGCTATTTGTCAGATCAATATCTTTGTGTCTCATTCGATTTCAATCTATGACATCTGGAGTTGGATTGCAAGATCGATCCCCATTTCGAGTTCCATGTATAGCCTCAGTTTCTTTTGCTCGATTCCCTCATCTCACCCTCACATTCTTTGCTCGAAGCACAACACCATGATGATCACACATCAAAGCTCCTGCACTGGCGATACGGAGATGAGACCGGGATCCGTCGAAATTAAGCTTGGTTTGAAAGGAGATTTAGATCTCCATTGATTTGCAGAGAGTGAGACGAATGATATAGATAAACTGCGAAGAAGATGAAGAATGAAAAGTCTGTACAAGGTATTGATTAAACCCAAATCGAAGGAGACAATAATACAAGGAAATAGATCCGTTGGATCTCATCTAACGATAGGGAACCAAACGGCTCTTACAGCTGACAAACAACACTAATACACAATGGAACCCTAATACACCAATGGGCTTGTATAACAGTCTGGACTGGGCTACATTGTCTTTAGAGATCATAGAGGGCTTCATACACCATATAAGGCCCAATGCAAAATGGCCCAAAGATATGTTGGTTAATATGGTCTATCTTTCTTTAGGCGGAAACCATCTTGAAACTGTTGTGGTCAGCTGATCTGAGTGCTGCATGTTATTGTCTTTGTTGGATGGGGATTGGTAGATGATGATTTGACTTATGAAATGACAAAATAATATTTCAATTTTCTCATAATCTCAAGAAGAAATGAGTTCTCATATGTACTGAATTAAGGTTTAGTGAATTTGTTCCTTTCGTCTCTCTTCTTCTATCAAACTTGTCCATATGATTCTAGGAGCGTCAAAACAAGGATGAGATGCACGTTTAGCCTAACCAATGCACTCGTCGCTGTTGATCAATTTTGCATCTCAAGGACCAAGTACAACTATTACAAGGTTGAGTTCATCCCATGATCATCAGTCGTACAATGCCTAGATAAATTACAAGTGGTTTAAGACTATATATTTACTTCCTTATACTGGAACATAAGTAAAACCAATTGCCTAACAGAAGTACAAGGCTACTGAACAATTTCTGGAGAAATTTCCGGACTTGGCAGAGAAAGACACCTGAAAATGTCACGGACAATGTTTTTCAGATAATACACTACAATTGAATATTAGAAACAAAGAGTGACTATTAGAAAACGTACGAATTGGTTTTCCAGCTCTTTGACGGATTTATGTACATTTCTCAAAGTAAACGCCCTGTTTTGAACTTGTACGTCGCAGTCCAAGCCAATCTATTAAGAAGAACAAAAAGAACGCGTAAAAAATTGCACAACATCACTAGTTATAGGGTAAATATATTTGATTTGGCGCGAACCTGAAATTTTGGCAAGGTGACATGTAGAAGCTTCACGTGAGCTGTTACATCGCCTATAACTTTCATCTGAACGGAGCTTTTCATAGTTTTGTTCTCTGAAGAAACCCCATCAAAGAACTGGCTGACATCAACTTCATGAAACAATACGCGGGCACTCACAGTAACATTTCCACTGCGAGCTGGTTGGTCAAACCCAGGCACACGAATTTCCCCAATTTCAATACCCTCATGAAGGAGATATAACCTTGTAGGCCTATACCTTATGCCAACTTTGTTAGGGTTTTGGGTGTTGATGGTCAAAGAAACAACAGACGAGACGAGAAGTGTGCTGTTCAAACCAACGTCAAGCTCATACGCGTCTAACTTGACGGTTTGGATGGAGAATAGAGGCTCCTTCGGCTTTAAGACGAAGACGATCAGGAGAGCTGGAATCGCTAACGCTGCGATCACGAGTAAACATGTGATGGAAACAAAGAAACAACATTTTTTGAAGGAATATGCATGAATGAATTGTCCCAAACACAAAGATGTTGAGCTTTGTGTTGGAGGAGGCATAGCTAATGTACTTCATTGTGTGGATTGGTGTTATGCTTAATGAGGTCAATTGATGATTTTGATTGTGATCCTATTTGATGACTAAAGAATCATACTACTATTCCTTATTGCATAAGGTATGTTGTGTCTTTCCTTAAGCTCTCCCATTCATACTATTCTTTTCTTCACGAGAAGTACTGAAATAAGGCATGACTTGTAACACAAACATTCGGCAGATTAGTCTCTTGATCTTCTCACTTACACTAAGCATGAGCGCTTAATATTAAAATTACCCTACCGCTCGCAGTGACTCCGCGATGACTGCATATGGCATGGACTTGACTGCTAATCACCAAACTCTGCCCAAGTCCAAGACTTAAATGTTGGTGTGGGCAAGTTGATGCTGTCTCATGTGGTATCCAATGATTTGTGAAACACGAACCAATTATAACTTATCGACTTGGTCCGATTCAAATCTATACAGGTTAAATTTTTTGATAGTTTGCTTTAAAAATATATCAATTTCATTAATTATTTTTGTAGTATAAGTTTGTATAATATTAGGAGTTGGAAAATAATGTTATTTCTTATGAAAGAAGAATAACTTGAGAAAATCAATTACAATGATGGTGTTAACACGTATTACTAAAACTTATTTGGCATGCCAACTTAATTTATAAACTATGTATCTAAATAAAAAAATTATGTTCTACATATAGTCAGATTGGTTCGATTTTAAGCGATTTTGTCAACTCTCTAACTATGATTGATTGAGCTTTGTTTGCGTTGATGAACTTCTAAATTCGAACCGATTAGAAGCGGGCAAGGGCGGACGCATGATTTTTTCTCAGGGGGTCACACTTAACATTTCTATATACAGTGGATTGTTTTTGTAATTTTTAGGGGTCATATAGTAGAGATTTTCAAAAATTTAAGGCAAATGCAAGAAGAAATTAAAATTTGATGGTGGCCCTGAGTCCATCTTGGGTCAGTTGTGGGTCCGCCCTTAAGACGCGGGAAACGATTTGGAGAGGCGGCTTAGGACAGGTTTTGCTCAGCCTTAATATCAGGGAGCCTTACGGGTGTGGGCCTACTTGAAGCAAAACGTAGCAACAAACAAGGCTCCCCAAACAGCATCTATAGTTGGACCCAAAACAAAAACATCTAGTATTGGAATTTGGAAGCACCGCCCTAAATTAGGACTGTAACTCGGGATTAGCCCAAGTCTAAGTTCTGTTGAGGCTGGCCAACCCCAGTTCAGCCCGAGTTAAATGCATTTGAGCACATCCAAGTCGGAATTCATAAACATCAATTCGAGTTCGGGTTGAATTCAGACTAACATAATTCATAAGAAATGATTAAATATGCTATATAACTCTCTGCAACTATAATATTTATAAGAAATGATTATACAAATCGGGTAGTTCATGCTAGCCCGTCGTTTAATATTCATATTCAAGCCCGAACCTGATAATAATTTGGGCTGTGAATTCCAGCCCAGCCCCTTCCAAATTACAAAAATATATATGTCCAAGCCTTATTCCATTCCGGGTTGAAATGGGGTTGGTCGGATTCAGCCCGTCCAAGTTGCACCCCCTACTAAATTGCATTTTTTCTCTTTCTATTTTTTTTTTCATGTTTTAGGGAACCTATACAGAGCGGAACCCGGTTCTTTGAGGCCTTACCCGCTACTACCTCTATGTCGCCTGAAACTTGTCTGTTGACTTTTTTTTTTTACTATTCATCGGGTCATTAGTAAAAGAATGGAATGATTTTTTAATTTTTTTATGGTGTTGTAAAGTAAAGTTTACTCAACAGTACCATGAAAAAAATCAAAAAAACATTGTTTTGCTATCAAATAACTGTGTCAAAGTGACATAGTTGCGGGTGGAAAATTGCAACTTAAAAGTTTCAGGCGAAACAAAGGTATTACATGATAATAATGAAGAAGAGGCCAAGTTCTAAGAAAATTAAAAGGGCCTATAAAATGCAAGGTCAAGACTGTATTGTGTCAACAAAATGCTGCAACGAGACGGGAGCTCTTCTATGTAATTGAAAGTCTGAAATCAACATTCTTACTGAGAAATCTCACATTGTAGATTTTCTATTAATTCCTCTACATGGGTACCGTATTATGTTTGCCTATTCGTATGGTATTTTGATTGACTACACATTTGTGGAATCCCTTCTCAGGTAGAGGAATTAATAGAAAATTGGACCCTCTTAGCAGAATATTGATTTCCTCGACGATGGTGTTATAGGGGAAGCTTGTAGTATTGGTTTGAGTAATAGCAGTTGACAACATCTTAAGATTCAGTCTCAAAACTTAGGTTACTCCGCTGCATTTGGTGAATGAGCAATAAACCTGTAACACCCTTAAAGCTGTACGTGGGGCAAAAGTGTCAACAAATTTTTTTGGTTTCTCAAGCTGAGTTCTGATCAAGATTCAAGTCATTGCAGGTGATTTTTTAATTTCTAAGTAGTGTTGGAAAATAATAAAATTATCGTAAACTTTGGGGCTAAATGTGTAATTCCCCAGTTCTGGATTTCTAGCTAGAATCTGGGTAGGTTGGTGATTTATGAAAGTTGTGGGAGTAATAATGAGTATCTTAAATGGTGGGTCAGGAGTGGATATCTCAAAAAATTGTGTAGAATCATAATTCTAATTGTTGGATTTTGGGCAATCAAACGCAGTGGATAAAACAAAATATTTGTCGAAAATCCACCAAGGACCCATGAGGACGATGATAGGTTCGCCTCAGTCGCACTGATTGGTGAGGATCACTAGCGCAGAAAAGAAACGGCGCCTATACGGTATCCACATGAACGAAATTGCACTGAACTCCCTCTCCTCCGGTGCCAGCCTCCTAGTGGAAGACGAACACTTTTGTATCACAAAATCGGATGGACTTGGACAGCTGCTCTCAAAACCCTAGTTTCTATATCTCATACGAGTATTGCTTAAAGCATCATTGAACCCCAGCCAGGCTGAAGGTTATTTATAGGGATGAAAGAGTTCGGCTTGCCTTCTAACCCGATTAGGATTAGTTTCCATTCAAGTTCGAAATCACAATTTCTCTTAAGTCCAACTAATGAGCATTAAATTCCATTTTGATATATTCTTGTGTGTGATCCTATAGGTTCCTAATTACGTTGGCGGTAACAATTACACACATTTACATGTATCTAGCAATACATCAATGCTACCCAAGTAATAGGAATGTCAGCGATTTGACTAACCTCAATGACCGATGTTACCTTGTTGGATAATTCCTTTGTCCATATATCAAAATTAGACACAAGGCATGGAGTGTCACCCTTGTTTATCCAATCTATAGTTCTTCGATTCGCTGAGCAGACTTAGACTGACAAATGACATCACTATCTCATAATTATTCATTTGAGCACGACCATACATTTCCTTAAGTCACACTCTTCGAGTGACCATGGATATTTACTCATGTTTTGTGGGAGGAACAAATCCTATCTACATCACTCACACCTCTCAGCATGTTCCATTACATGTCCAATTATCGACTTTATAATCAGCTTTTTACAGCGTTATGTTTGACGATATTAAAACATGTACTCCACATCTAGAAAATATAGTGACTTCAAGTCATAAGATCACAACACCATTGTCACTACAAGAAGCACTTGTGACACTCACATAACACCCATGTAGTGTTCTAATGGTGGGTCAATCCAGTGCGTCGTTACTCCTAATGCGTACCCATGTATTAGACTTGGTATCTCATGTCAATCAACCCACATACTAGTACCGTTGCATTATAGTCGTCCTAATTAACAATAATACTAGACTAGAGATATTTAAGAATACAAATTTTGTTCTAAGGACTTCATTATGTCAACATATATCCATATAGATAACGGAATGAATAGAGAACCGTTAAAAATAAATATCACAATAAATAGATTGCCTCTAGGGCATACTCCAACACTAATTTCTATCCTAAAGTGTACGAAATGACACCTACCCCCCATGTGAATGCAAACTAGCTTTCACACTTTAGGTTGTTGACACCTCACATAGGAGGTTCCAGTACCTCATTTAACATCACAGCTTTCTGACACCGGGTTATTCAACCAAGCGAGGGATCACAGCGGAATCAACAAATGAAAAGGCAAAGAACTAGGGCACGAAGCTCTCTAGAGTTTTGAATAATTTCAATAATCAAAGTATGCTGAAATTTGCCCACAAGCCGGGTATAAATAGCTAAAAAACATAATTTTGCCAAAAATAGAAAAATCTCAAAAACAATCCTAAATTAAAGTACTAAACAAAATAAAGACTCGGCAAAAAGATTCACCCAAATCGGGAATAATTTGACCTCCTAATTAGTGAAATAAATATTACCAAAAAAGAAAAAAAAAACGCTGATTTGAACCCCTAAATAGCCGAATTTGACCAAATCACGGCAGTTCCCGTGGCAAGTCACTAGTTCTTTTTAGAACGTCGTTTCTGGTCGGAATTATGTATGGTTCGACCCAAATCTCACATCCTTCAATTTTGCCTCTGATTCTGCGCTTTGACCGAAACTGCTTTTCTGGACGCGACTGATTAATTCTCCAATTTTCTCCTGCATCAGTCACCTCCTCTTCAAAAGAAATCGCCCTCGAGTTCAACATAGGCTCTTGAAAGATATGAGGGACCATAAACGGACCACAAAAAAAGATTGCGGCTTGAGCGGAAAAATCACGGACGCTTCTAATTCAGTTCCCACCAATTCATCATCAACTTGATAAGAAATAATTAGTTGAGAAATTACTGGAGATGAATATGAAATTACCTCAGAACGAATCGGCACTTCTGAAGCATGCTTGTCGTCCTCCTACAATCAACTCTTCCTCTTTGTCTCCATAATCGTCATAAATTGGAGGTTTAGACAAATCCACCTCATAATTAGATGAAGATGAATTACCCTCAATAAAAAATGCATCATAGGAATTATATTCGTAATCCTCAACAATTTGTTCTTCTTTGTCTTCAAGAAAATTAAAACAGTTACTGGACTGTGACATACCCGAATAATCTGGTACATCATTCTTGAAACTCGCTCCTCCATAACGCTCGCTCCAACCACCGGAATCACCGTTGTAGTAGGTCTCGAGCACGGGCTGCGAGTAACGATCAAAGACCTTGCGATCTTTGTGATTTTGCGCCGCCAAGCGTGGGGTTTACTTCGCAACTTGTCGCTGCAAATCCCGCAATTCTAGGCGCTTGGGCGAATACATCAATCTGCATCTGCAGATCCGTTGTTGCCTCTGCAGATCTTTTATCATCATAACGTCTTGAACGTTACGTCTCCGTTGGCGGGATTCCTCAGCCGGAACCTGCCCGCAGCCGCCAGGACGTCCACGCACCATCGTTGATGATGATCTTCCTCCCAAGTCGAACTTGCTCTGATACCAAACTGACGCCGGGTTATTCGCCCAACGGGAATCACAGCGGAATCAAGCTATGGAAAAGGGTACGAAAACTAGGGCACAAAAGCTCTCTAGAATTTCAGAAGTAATAATATCATAAACTGTCCAATTTTACCCACAAGCCAGGTATAAATAGCTGAAACCCTAATTTTGCCAAAAATAGCAAAATTACAAAACTGGCCCAAAACTGCTGACCCTATTGAAAATAACGCATAAATGATAGTTTGACCCAAAAGGGGATAATTAAAGAAGTCAAAATACGAAAATTGAAAAAAACTGCCAAAAATAGCAAAAAATATCTTCAAAGTCTCCGTTGACTGGTCAAACGTCACTTTTTGGGGCTGAAATCAAATGTCACCCCGGTCACTTAGTGTTCGTCTCGCCGCGAGCTTTCCGAAAACATATTATAATAGGCATTCTGAAAGTGACCATTTCACACTTCTCTTGCGTCTGTCTTCCATGTCCTGATAGTGAAGTGCGAGATTAGTCGCGTCTGACAGTTCTGCCTCGTCTGGTTCATCTGCGAGATTAGTCTCATCTGATAGCTCGGCGAGATTAGTCACGTCTGGTTCATCTGCTCCTGCATCACTTTCTCACCAAGCACCTCAGCCTATATAAACACAATCATACCTCCTTTCATTCATCATCTTCTTTATTTTTCAAAACCATTCTTTGAGTACCAAATCCTTCAATCATCCTCCTCCATCTCACTTGATATTATAGGAACCTCTCCATGGTATGGGAATAAGATCCCTCAATCAATTTCACGATCCATCAAGTAACGAGCTCGGAAATCAGTAAGAAGCCTCATGGACACTAGCTTGAATATTTAATCGATCTCATTCATTGTTTAAATCCATGGATCCTAACTTATTCCATGTTGTTGGCGAGATGAAATTTCATGTGGAGTCCACTCTTAGCAACTGACTTTTTGGGAAATCGCTTCTCCGAAGAGTAGGCTTGTGCACCTCCGGAAAATCCATGACTGTCTGAGTTGGGTATAACTTTCGTCATTTGATTGTTATTGCTTCTGTTGATTCTCTGTACTCCATAAGGGTTGAAGAATCATGTTTAAGGCCTGGAACAGACCCAAAATCACATCTCATCACACTTCCATTCAACATCTATTGATTTTTATGACGGGCAAGCAGCTCTGTTCACAGGGATGTAGCTCCCTCTCTGTTGAATGTACTGACCTGCAACTTGTTGCTGATTGTTCTCCTCACTGGATACTGAAATTTTCATTCGAAAATCGCCATCTTAATCTCTCACTTGCATACCTGAATTCGATCATGAAGTTGTCGAGTTTAACAATCAAACTCTTGTTTTGAGTTTTTTAGCCTTATTATAAACTTCATAACTCTCTAGTTGCTTGATGAAATTAGAATCCAATTGTTTATGTTACTACCTGAGATTGTGCTCTACAATAATGTGTTTGACTGACATAAACATTATCCTTAGCCTCTCTAAAATTGGGTTTGAAAGAGCTGCAGTTGAATACTCATGTGCACATGAACTGTGGAAATTTTTGTAGGGTTTTGATTCATGGATCGCGCAAACGGAAGCATAATCAAACAAACAACCATGCAAAACCCTCCAAGGATCACAAGTCTAGATGCATAACGATAGTGAAGGTAAGAAATCATAAACACACCTTTGGGTTCTCCTTGATGACTTCAAACGAGAATAGTGTCACGTTCTCTATGGTTGATCCACGCCTAGAGTTGTTCCTAGATCTCCAATCTCCTTGGTGCTAGCCCGGAATGAAAGGAGGGTGAAGGAATCACGCAAAACGAGGCACAAAAGGGGGTTCGGCCCCTTTGTGGCGTCGGGGACGAGGGGGCGGCGGCAAGGGGGCGGCGTCCCTCTTGTTGCTTGCTCTCTCTCTCCTTTGTTCTCTCCCACTCTTGTTATGTTCTCTCTAGAGCATAAGTTGTGTTGGGAAGGAAGGAAGGAGGGTCCTTTATATAGTCCAACAACTCCTTGTTAACTACCTAAAGGACTTATTCTAGTCCTACTAGAATTCAATTTAGTCCCTTCCTTGCAAATTAGTCCCTACTAAGTTTGCAAGGGTTTGCAAAGTGATCCTTCTAATTAATTAATCCAATTAATTAATTCCAAATCTAGTACAATTCTATATAGCGTGTGACCCCATAGGTTCTATCTAGTTGGTAGCAACTATTTGCTAATATGGAGCGGTTTCTAGCAAAACATCCATTCTAGCCAACTAATAGAATAGTCATCTAGACAACCTTGTACAAGTAATTGTCTCATCCCTTTGCCTCCATATCCGGATTGGACACGAGACATACAAGTCACACTCGTATATCCAATCCCTAGTTTCTCGATCCATGGAATAGCCTTATTCGTGCAAATAACATCAATATCCCATATATTGATTTATTCGAGTCTGGCCAGACATTCTATAAGCACTATCCTCGAGTGGCCTAGGATATTTGCTCCCGTTATGTGGGAGGGGCAAATCCTCTCTACGTCCACTACGATCTCTAAGCTTGCTTCTCATTGTATCCAGTACACGCCTTTATAACTACCCAGTTACGGTGTAGCGTTTAACGCTACCAAGATCACAATGATCCACAACTAGAATATCTAGTGACTTCAAGTCTAAGGATGACAATACCATTGTACCCGAGAAGCACTTGTGACTCAACATAACGTGTATGTAGCCTTCTCGGTAATGGGTCAATCCAGTGCAACATTCCGTAATGAACACCTATGTGTTGGATCGTGATATCTCCATATCAATCCAACCCCATACTAGTCTATAGATGATTGTTCTATTTAATCATTATACTCGACTAGGGATATTTAAGATAAACAACACAATTGTAAATCTAAGGACTTCATTATATTAAATATCCAATAAATAATAAATGAATTTCTAGCCAATTACAAATTCATACTAGATTGCCTCTAGGGCATCTATTCCAACAGTCTCCCACTTGCACTAGAGCCAATCTGGCGCATCTCGTATGCCAATACTCCTAGTGTGCCCTTCATGCTTCCACTGCGTGAGAGGCTTCGTAAGCGGGTCTGACAGATTATCATCTGTAGGAATCTTGCATATCCGAACGTCTCCTCTATCGATAATATCTCGAATCAGATGAAACTTCCTGAGCACATGCTTGGACTTCTGGTGCGATCTGGGTTCCTTTGATTGCGCGATCGCCCCAGTGTTGTCACAGAACAACTCCACTGGATCCGCAATGCTAGGGACCACACCAAGTTCAGAAACAAACTTTCTGATCCAAACAGCCTCCTTTGCTGCGCCATTTGCAGCAATGTACTCAGCCTCTGTTGTAGAATCAGCTACCGTCTCTTGCTTGGAACTCTTCCAGCTCACCGCTGCTCCATTCAGGCAAAACACATATCCTGACTGTGATCTAAAGTCATCTCTGTCGGTTTGGAAGCTTGCATCAGTGTAACCCCTTACACGCAACCCTTCCTCACTGCCAAACATCAAGAAGGCATCCTTAGTTCTTCTTAAGTACTTTAGGATGTTCTTGACTGCAATCCAGTGACTCTCACCCGGATTGGATTGGTATCTGCTTGTCATACTCAAGGCATATGACACATCTGGTCTAGTACATAACATGGCGTACATGATGGATCCTATGGCCGAGGCATAGGGAATCCTACTCATGCGTTCCTTCTCAATCTCATTGGAAGGACATCCACTCTTCGAAAGAGTGATTCCATGTGACATGGGCAAGAATCCCTTCTTGGAATCTTGCATGTTGAACCGTTTCAACACCTTGTCAATATATGTACTTTGACTTAGGCCTAGCAACCTCTTAGATCTATCTCTATAGATCTTTATACCGAGTATATAGGCTGCTTCCCCTAAGTCCTTCATTGAGAAACACTTTCCTAGCCAATCTTTCACAGATTGTAGCATAGGAATGTTGTTTCCAATGAGTAGTATGTCATCCACATACAAGACTAGAAAAGCTACAGAGCTCCCACTAACCTTCTTGTAGACACAAGACTCATCTTCGTTTCTGATGAAGCCAAACTCTTTGACCACTTCATCAAAACGTCGATTCCAACTCCTAGAAGCTTGCTTCAATCCATAAATGGATCGTTGCAGCTTACAGACTTTGTTGGCTTGCTTTGGATCCTCAAAACCCTCCGGCTGTATCATATACACGTCCTCGAGGAGATTCCCATAAAGGAATGCTGTTTTGACATCCATCTGCCAAATCTCATAGTCGTAGTATGCTGCAATCGCAAGTAGGATTCGGATGGATTTGGTCATTGCGACTGGTGAAAAGGTTTCATCATAGTCAATACCATGAATCTGTCTGAAACCTTTAGCCACCAATCGGCCCTTATAGGTAATCACATTACCATCCATGTCGATCTTCTTCTTGAAGACCCACTTGCACCCTATGGGCCGCGCCCCATTAGGTGGTTCCACCAAAGTCCATACTTTGTTGGTATACATGGATTCCATCTCGGATCTCATGGCCTCAAGCCACTTCTGCGAGTCTGGGCCATTCATGGCCTCCTCATAGGTAGTAGGCTCATCATCTATGAGCATCGTGTCACCGGAATCAGTTACGAGAAGTCCGTACCTCTCGGGTTCCTGGCGCACTCTACTAGATCTACGAAGCTCTTGTGTTACCTGAACAGGTGGCTTCACAACTGCTTGTGATTCCTGTTCATGTTCCATAATCGGTTCTGTGATTTGTGGTTCTTGAACTTCTTCAAGTTCTACATTCCTCCCACTTGCTTCTTTAGAGACAAACTCTCTTTCTAGAAACACGCCGGTCCGAGCAACAAACACTTTGTTCTCGGTTGGATTGTAGAAGTAGTATCCCTTCGTTTCCTTAGGGTACCCCACAAATTTACACTTATCCGATTTAGGCCCTAGCTTGTCTGATTGTAAACGTTTTACATAGACATCGCAGCCCCAAATCCTCATGAACGACAGTGTGGGACGCCTCCCACTCCACATCTCATATGGTGTCTTCATGACTGATTTAGATGGAACACGGTTAATGGTGAAAGCTGCACTTAATAGAGCGTAGCCCCAAAATGATAATGGAAGATCGGTTTGACACATCATAGACCGAACCATATCCAATAGGGTTCGATTCCTCCTCTCGGACACGCCATTCCATTGTGGCGTTCCGGGTGGAGTGAGTTGGGACACGATCCCACACTCTCTAAGATAGTCGTCAAACTCTTGGCTTAAGTATTCTCCTCCACGATCCGATCGTAGAGCCTTGATACTTTTGCCAAGTTGCTTCTCTACTTCATTCTTGAATTCCTTGAACACTTCAAAGGATTCGGATTTTGCCCTCATAAGGTACACAAATCCATATCTACTGTAATCATCAGTAAACGTAATGAAGTAGACATAACCACCCCTGGCTGGCGTGGCAAATGGCCCACACACATCAGTATGTATGTGCGCCAATTGCTCACTAGTCCTCTCACCTTTCTTATTGAAAGGGGACTTTGTCATTTTTCCCAATAAACAAGCCTCACATGTCTCATATGATTCAAAATCAAATGAGCCTAGTAATCCATCCTTATGGAGTCTAGATACACGTTTCTCATTTATGTGGCCTAAACGACAATGCCATAAATAAGCAGGATTTAAATCATTTATTTTAATCCGCTTGGTATTAATGTTGTAGACAGGATTACTTAGATCAAGGACATAAAGTCCATTAAATAATTGCGCACTAAAATAGTGAATATTATTCAAATAAAAGGAACAACAATTGTTCTTTATTGAAATAATAAAACCTTCCTTGTCCAAACAAGAAATAGAAATAATGTTTCTGCTCATAGCAGGCACAAAATAGCAATTATTTAATTCTAAAACTAATCATGAAGGCAGAGATAGCTCGCACACGCCTATGGCCAACGCAGCAACCTTTGCTCCATTCCCAACGCGCAGATCTACCTCCCCTTTAGCCAATCTTTTACTTCTCTTTAGATCCTGCATATTTCGACAAATATGAGATCCACATCCAGTATCTAATACCCATGATGTAGAGACAGTTAAATTGACATCTACAACAAAAATACCTGGTGGTGGTGGAATCACTATTCCAAGCCTCTTGTCCTCCAGATATTTTGGGCAGTTCCTCCTCCAGTGTCCAGGTTGACTACAGTAGTGACATTCACTCTTAGTCACGACCTTGGCAATGACACCAACAGGCTTAAGGGCTTGTTCCTTGGACTTAGCAACTGACTTGCCTTTGCCCTTGGAGGAAGAGGCAAACTTTTTACCCTTTCCTTTATGCACCATCATAATGGCTTTGCCCTTACCCTTATTGATGCTCTGTTCAGCCGTCCTCAACATGTTGAGCAAATCTGGCAGTGGTTTAACGATCTCGTTCATGTTATAGTTCATAATGAACTGTCCATAACTCTCGGGCAACGATTGCAACACGAGATCGGTTGCCAACTCTTGGCCGACCAGGAACCCAAGCCGGGCGAGATTCTCCAAGTACCCGATCATTCGGAGTACGTGGGGTCCCACCGGGTTCCCTTCTGCCAGATGACATTTGAACAGTGCCTTTGAGACCTCATACCTCTCTACCCTCGCCTGCTCTTGGAAGAGCTGCTTTAGATGTTCGATCATATCGACAGCATTCATGTTCTCATGTTGCTTCTGAAGCTCAGAGGTCATGGTGCAAAGCATTAGGCAGGCCGCATCATTAGCGTCATCAACACGCTTTTGATACGCCTTTAAGGCAGCAGGTGTCTGATTCTCTGGACCTTCTGGAACTTGCTCCTCTATTGCGTACAGCTTCTTCTCTTGCTTGAGAACAATTCTCAAGTTTCTGTACCAATCGAGAAAGTTGGTTCCAGAGAGCTTGTCCTTCTCAAGGACAGATCGTAGGGAATGTTGTGAACTCGATGAGTTGTTTGCCATTTGGAATTCTACAAAAGGAAAATACGCAAGTTTTAGTATTTGTGATTTTTTGACTATATTTAATAATGGCTAGTTTATTAAATATAGCTCCCACTATTTTTCTACGGATTAATAACCCTCAAGATATTAATGCGGAAAATATCATTATATTTTCTAGTGGGCCAAGATCCATCTTTTTCATCTCCTTATGAGCTTGCTTTGGCAAGTCACCCATAATTCGATTACTTCTTAGGTAGGAACGATTTCCAATTGCATCCCATATGCAACTCTTGGTTCAATCGGGCAAATAACTCCTTATTTATCCATCCATATGGATAATCCCAATTGAGTGCCTCTAGGTTTCTTAATCAAATTAATAGCCTAGTTGTGTTCAACCTCTTATCTAAACAATTGCACATTGGTACGTGCCATCGCATTCCATCATTATGAACCAAGTCGCCATGCTTTGGCACGCACGAACTTGATAAATAATGATGATAATGAGTGTTTAAATAACGAGAAGGCAAGAACACAATATTTTAAAATTTTGAGGGATTTTTCAATTTTAATTTTAATTATTTTGTTGATCAATATCAACTAATCTATCTATTTGAGTTTGGGCACAACTCCAAATAATAGATCCGGGTTGTCTAATTATCTTATTATCCTAATTGCATGCATCATCCATACACCAACCACACAAATAATAAGACAATAAATAAACAACCACAAAACAGAAATTAAACGTGATGTGGATATGGCCTTTTCTAGACTAAGATAATTCCAAGCCAATGGAATTATCTATGAACCCTAAACAAACACATCTCCATGCGTCTTGGTCTTTTGGTCCATCCTTCATAGTCGTGTGGTGTGCTCCATGCTCCATGCTCCATCTTTTGTGGCTTCTTTGGCTTTGGGCTTCTTTTCTTCAATCTTGGCTAACAATCTACTTTATCTAGCACTAGCTAATATCTATACTAAATAAAATAAATCTCACAAGTTGAGAAAAAAAATGGCACGCAGGCCATAAAACCCTAATTAATTATTACAATTAATTGATCAGCTCGCAGGCCGTAAAACCAAACCACAAAATTAAACATCCACATCAAACCACATCCTAAGGCCATATCCAATCACCATGCGATTTGCACATAAACAGTTAAAATCCAATTTTAACGCGCTTGGTCAATTTTAATTGATTTTAGGATTTCTAGGGTTAAAACGGTCCATGGGCCCAACAATCCAATTGCCCGGGCCCAAACAAAGTGAACCATAAAGCCCTAGGGCCGGCCCGGCCCAAAACCCGCAAGCTAGGCCCGCGGGTTAGGGCCGCCCGGCCCCTTAGGGCGCCAAGCTTGGGCGGCAAGCAAGGGGGGGCGGTCCCCTAGGGGGCCGAACCTCCTTGTGGAGGTTGTTTCCAAAACAACCTCCTTGCTTGGAGCCCAAGTTTGGTTGTTTCCTTGTTGTGGGAGAATTCCTTCTTCCCCAAGGATGCCCAAACCCTAGATCTAAGATCCTAAAATTTCTCAAACTCACCAATTCATGCATCCAATGCAATAATTGGGTCTTGTTATGATTAATTCTTTGACAAATTGCATCCAATGCTTGATTTGTCTTGTTTTACGCGATAAACAACAAATTAAGGTGTAAAACAACAAGAATGTAACACATAAACTACGTTTATGCTCTATGACCTGTGGCTCTGATACCACTGTAGGGTTTTGATTCATGGATCGCGCAAACGGAAGCATAATCAAACAAACAACCATGCAAAACCCTCCAAGGATCACAAGTCTAGATGCATAACGATAGTGAAGGTAAGAAATCATAAACACACCTTTGGGTTCTCCTTGATGACTTCAAACGAGAATAGTGTCACGTTCTCTATGGTTGATCCACGCCTAGAGTTGTTCCTAGATCTCCAATCTCCTTGGTGCTAGCCCGGAATGAAAGGAGGGTGAAGGAATCACGCAAAACGAGGCACAAAAGGGGGTTCGGCCCCTTTGTGGCGTCGGGGACGAGGGGGCGGCGGCAAGGGGGCGGCGTCCCTCTTGTTGCTTGCTCTCTCTCTCCTTTGTTCTCTCCCACTCTTGTTATGTTCTCTCTAGAGCATAAGTTGTGTTGGGAAGGAAGGAAGGAGGGTCCTTTATATAGTCCAACAACTCCTTGTTAACTACCTAAAGGACTTATTCTAGTCCTACTAGAATTCAATTTAGTCCCTTCCTTGCAAATTAGTCCCTACTAAGTTTGCAAGGGTTTGCAAAGTGATCCTTCTAATTAATTAATCCAATTAATTAATTCCAAATCTAGTACAACTCTATATAGTGTGTGACCCCATAGGTTCTATCTAGTTGGTAGCAACTATTTGCTAATATGGAGCGGTTTCTAGCAAAACATCCATTCTAGCCAACTAATAGAATAGTCATCTAGACAACCTTGTACAAGTAATTGTCTCATCCCTTTGCCTCCATATCCGGATTGGACACGAGACATACAAGTCACACTCGTATATCCAATCCCTAGTTTCTCGATCCATGGAATAGCCTTATTCGTGCAAATAACATCAATATCCCATATATTGATTTATTCGAGTCTGGCCAGACATTCTATAAGCACTATCCTCGAGTGGCCTAGGATATTTGCTCCCGTTATGTGGGAGGGGCAAATCCTCTCTACGTCCACTACGATCTCTAAGCTTGCTTCTCATTGTATCCAGTACACGCCTTTATAACTACCCAGTTACGGTGTAGCGTTTAACGCTACCAAGATCACAATGATCCACAACTAGAATATCTAGTGACTTCAAGTCTAAGGATGACAATACCATTGTACCCGAGAAGCACTTGTGACTCAACATAACGTGTATGTAGCCTTCTCGGTAATGGGTCAATCCAGTGCAACATTCCGTAATGCACACCTATGTGTTGGATCGTGATATCTCCATATCAATCCAACCCCATACTAGTCTATAGATGATTGTCCTATTTAATCATTATACTCGACTAGGGATATTTAAGATAAACAACACAATTGTAAATCTAAGGACTTCATTATATTAAATATCCAATAAATAATAAATGAATTTCTAGCCAATTACAAATTCATACTAGATTGCCTCTAGGGCATCTATTCCAACAATTTTCTAATTAGTAAACTTCAGTGATGAAATAGCCATATTCATACCTCTATATCTTGCTAAATGCTGAGTCAAAGTGAGCTTTATTATTCCATGTGTGTTCTTGGCACATTTCACTACAAGTTCCATGTTAAGCTTCTCTTCCAATTCAATATGTAACACCGTTGAAATCAGCCTCAAAGACTGTTGCGTATTATTGTGTTAAACTTTCAAGTGCGGAATTTTCTATGTGCTAGGTGCCGACTTCATGGACAAGTAAAAGGCATTCCTGATGGTTATGTTTAACATATTGTGCATCAATGGGGATGGACCTCCTTGCCTCGTGCCGATGAAGAGAGGGAATGACGATGGCAAATTCCTTTCCACCATGGAGTTGGAGATCAACGTTGCAACTAAAAGGAGAAACAAGTCATGGGTAATCAAGGAGAAAGCTCACACAATATCGAGAAGGCACCGAACAAATCCAAGGCCGCCAAGACGGAGGAGTTCCCCAAATGTCTACCACCACAGGGAAGGTAGACCAAGAGGTAAATAAGGCTAAGTCGGGAACCAATGCGTTGGACTGCAAGGAAACCAAGGGTAAGAAGTATGGGGCCAAAAATATGGGGTGCACCTTTTGAGATAAGATGGAGCCATGAGAGCCAATGAATGTTAAGTCTGTATTCGACATAAAGTAGAAGACATTCTTGCATGGGGTTCGCGCGCAAGATCATGACACCAAAGTACAAGGAGTATTTGGTGTTGTGGAATGGACTACTGGAGACCGAGGCAACGTGGGTAGCAGAGAATTCTATATTGCACTATAAGGAACTGATTGACCGCTTCCACACAGTAACGAGGACGTTGCCAGATTGAGTGGGGGAGAATGTCATGGGGAGCATTGTTTTGTAGTTGAATGGTCAAGTATTATGGCCCATGACACTATCTTGACCCACATTAGTTATTTTAGACCACATTATTTGTTAGTTTCATAGCACTTGCGTAATTCTCTAGAACTCCACCACTTAGTTTCAGGAAGAAAGGTCTACATAAATGTAAGTGGGAAGTATGTATAATCTTCCATATTAATATCAATATTTTTAGGAGGTGATAACCTTCTAGACTTTCAATCTCTTCTGTCAGATCTTAGATTATGTGGAAACTTCCAAGAGGATGGCTCGTTTATAAATAGGAGTGGTCTCGTTTGCCACATCCAAGCATTGTAGCTCTCATCAAAGAAAATAGAGCTATACTTTTCAAAACTCTTATCATGTTCTCTTTCGGTTGTTCTAGGCTTACTTGAGTGGTTCAAGTGCCGCACGAGAGCATGAAAAAGTCAGCCCGTGACACCAAGCCAATATCATCCCGAGTTAGGAGCATTATCAGCCCCAAGCCCAACTTAATATAAATCAATGTGGGATCAAGCTGAGTTCGGGATACTTCGTTTAATTGATTGCACATGATCAATATTGTTAACTCATGCTTACATCTTATTTGATTCTGTCACAAGATAATCGTAATGGAGAATTAGACATTGTCCAGCAAGTTGCAATTGGCATCGTTTGCTGTCTGGGAAGTGATTGATAGACATTCCCTGCAAGGAGGTATATGTGAACAGATTGTAATCAAAAATTGTTTGGTCTAAGAGATAGTGCAAGTTATGAATTTTACCGTGAGGGACAATTCATTCAGCCAAGCCGAGATCCTTCTGGATAGGGCGAAGAGAAATCATCACAGCCCGCGATGATAGCCCAAACAATAGAGTTTTTTACGGGGCCCTCCCTCCGTCTATTCCCGACAGGAAGGCACACAGAAGCATTTTTTCGCATTGCCTCAAATGTACATGGTCTATAAGCATCATCCAATGCAACACTACTTTTGGTCCAAGGGACCTTGATATCACTATGTTTCCCAAATTAACAGTATCATCCATGGCGACCTCAATGGATTCCAGGCTCAAATCTATTACTCAAAATAGTCCAAAAATTTTCGTTGTAACTCTTGGCCAATCCTGAAGCCTTGATAATTCGCTTAAAAAATAATTCCAGTAGCAATTGATGCACACATTGTTCCATATCAAATTGCATTAAGATTGTTAAATTAGGCTTCCCCTCCATCCCACGCTCAAATGCTACCATACGAGAAATACACATGAATATTGTAAAATTAATAAAGCGATACAAAATAATCAACATAAATGTTCAACTTGAAAATCATTATATTTAATATACATTGAATGTGTTTGTATAATCCTCTGTAAAACCTGATTTTGAATCGTTATGGGCCGGTACCATGATCAAGTCCTAGATAGGCAGACCTAATTTTGACAGCCGAAACAATAACAATGAAAATGGCTCCTTCTTTACTGAGGCTTGCAGCAAAATTTTAAGTCAGTACTATACCGAGTAAGATTGTACCACAATATGTAAAATATGAATTTTGTCTAAGCAAGAGTTCAATAAAATCAAGAGTAAAATTTGCATGAAAAGAAATGATGAACTTGAGTGTGAGGAAACGTTAACCAAGTGCCAAGCTTTAATTATTTAATTTGGTTGAGGCATAACTCCACTAGCCCCAATAGCTACGATGTAGACACATAGGTCAAGATGCAATAATCAATAAATATGGGTTCTTCTTGGGATATCACATATCTCAATTATTTCAAGACGTTAGTAGGTAGCCCATCACTACCCCGCCCAAACCATACTAAGAGACCTAGTGTCGGCACCCCTATAATGTTGTGACCCACACTAGCGTAGGTAATACTCCTAGTTTCCACAATAAATAATCCCCGAGACCGAATCATAGTAGTATATGTCAGCCACTATGGCATTTGGGCGTGTAATCTCGTTCGGATTAGTACCCAGTGGAATCAACGCACGTGTGTCCCCCACCGTAGCCTCCACACACATCCTCTATACACCGTTCAAGTTTTATTATAGTTCATTTATAATATCTTGTCCCACAATTTAAATTAACAGTTCAATCTATCTTTTACTAAGAGAGATGAAACATTTAGGAAAGATAATAATATTACAATTTATCACGAGATGATAGAACACACGCCAAATAACACAATTTTAAAGGTTCAAAGTATTGTGCATACAACTTACTGGAAATTTACGACAGCCCAGTGGTGCTTTGTTCGACTAGATAGTTGTTGTAAGCTTAAAGAATCGTCACATGAACATGTACCTCCAGAGTATGAGAATTATCCATTGTTGCGAATAGGGTGGCGTTACCCAAAACCTTCAAAAAAAAGAGCTCTTGGTTTTAAACAACCCAATACTAGTTGGTTGTATTTATCTATTTTTGCAATAATAGCTTGGTCCAGAGCAGGATTCACCGCATTTTATATGTTTCAAATTTATTTACTTGCTTTTGAGTAAGACTGCAACTCGGGCGCGCTGGGCGTGTTGGCACCCTTTTCCAAGCCAGAGCCCGAGTTCTGTCGAGGCTGCCAAAGCCCAGCCTGGCCCGAGTTAATAGAATTTCAACCCGTCCGAGCCCAAATTCGTTCAAATCAATTCGGGTTTGGTCTGAATTTGAGCAAGTACATTAAACTTACTACATTTTTTAAAACATAAGAAAATGGTATTTCTTTGATGAAAAAACCAAATTAACTGGTTAAATAACAAAATAATGATTAAAAGCATCCATAATAATCAATGAAAACTAGCATTTTCATGTTAGATATGCTACATAATTTTATCAAAATATATTATTTATAGGTAGCGATCATACAAATCGGGCAATTCGGGTTAGCCCGTCCTTTAATATTTGTGCCCAAGCCCGACCCTGATTGCATTTTGGGCTGTTAATATATGTCAAAGCCCGTCCAAAGTACTAAAACTGTGTGTCCAAACCCTATTTTAAATCGGGTTGGGCTCGGGTAGGTCGTGTTCAACCCGTCCAAGTTGCACCCCTACTTTTGAGGGACATTTGAATGTGAATTGTAAAAATTACAGTGCCCAATAAAGTAACTCTGTCTACTCAATTTCTCTATGGGGGCAGGGAGGTTTAAAAACAATTAACAAAAGTTTTTGTTTTTAACCATGTTAAGAATAAGAATGAATAATTATGAAAAGACTTCTTTTTTTAAGAACTCGTATCGCAATGGAATTACTAATAATGTAGCAAAGACGATACAACATTTTATTAATATTAATACTAATTTTGTAAACAAGAATCATTATATGTATAATTATGAATCAGATAATACTATGTTATTACTTGATGAAATTGAGCCTTGACTGATCGTAAACACTCTTCGAGTTCACAACTACTAGCTAAAACTTCGAACTCATATCAAACTATAATTATTCCAAATTTAGCCTCAAATGATGTTTATAATTTTTGTGTTTATTATCAAATTTTGGAAAATGTACGAAGTGTTGGAATTTGAGTTGAATCGGGCTTTTCAACTTGCCATGAATTTTCTAAACTTAACGAAATCATGATCTGCTTTCTTCTAGTGATATCTGGTGATAAATAATTCCAATCACTCCTTATGTGACATTTTCCAATTCCGAAAAGTATTCCTTGAAATTACTCAAAATAGTTGTCTTGAACATGCTTAAAACTATTGAAAAATTTTAAGTATTGGATCATGATTTTCCATACAACTTTGACTGTCAATATCTCAATGGATAGTTTGAGTTTTTTAGAGTTCAAATATGTTCTGGAAACTTCAAACCTCAATCTCCAATACCCTATTTTCATATTCTCAAAACTCTTTCTCAATTGACCAGAAATTGGCTGCAAAGTTGACATTATGAACTAGTTTTACATGTATCATCGGCTTTCTGATTTGAAATTGCATATGACCTAATTGATCAAAATGCCTTCTTGAAAGACATTCAGAATAACATTGCAGGTAAAAAGCCAAGTTTGAATTTTGGAAACCCTAATGTGAATAAGTTATATAGGAGGGTCGAATAGGGAATTTTACCATCACTTGAATTGAAAAATCAAATCACACCCAGAGTGTTGCCTCATGACAGTATTAGTTTCATGACATTTAGAGTCAATCTAAACCTATCTGGAGCTAAGTTTGACCAAATCAGTTGTTGGGGTTTTTCTGTAGTTTTACTGAACTGCAGAGGCCTATATGAAAATAAATGAAAGTTATAGATTACCGTGCTCACTTTATCTAGGAGAGTTAGGAATCATGTTTACATGTTATTGAACATGTATGAGCGTGATTAGAAGGTCCAGGTACAGTCACAGGCTGTACTTGACAGTTCTGGAGAATCAGAGGAAATCTGATCATTTGACTAACATAACATGCATTGCATTATTGCATATAGCCTCATATTGAAGAAATGCATCAATAGCCTGCACACTTCACTTGTTTAGATACAGTGTGTTAAGGAATCATCTTACAACATACGTATGCATTTAACTTGCTACACTAGAAATGAGTTGAGAACTTTAGTTATTTTTTTAACTTAAAGTATGAGAAAATGCAACTGCTGATCGAAAGAGATCAAAGAGTTTATCAAGGTACTTGCTTACTTGGAAATTGGTTTTTGAGCAATCTAAAGAACTGCTTTATCAAACTAATATGACTAGATTATGTGATATTGGGTGGATTTGGTATGATCTTTCGAAATTGTACGTCAAATTTTTCGTTGTGAAAAAAGTTCCTGACAAAGAAGATGATGAATAAATATGTACATTTTTGTGTGAAAGAAGTTATGTTGTTAAAAGGGAGTGATTCAACACTTTTGTTTGTTAGTGAAAATTAAAATTTTATAGTTTTTATATTTACTAATAAAATCACGGTATGTCAAAATTAGTTGTCTTAAAATTTAAATACAATAAAAAGTTTGGGTAAGTTGGTCATTTTGTTGTTTAAGAAGAAATAAAAAAAAAAAAAAAAACTTGCAAGCCCAACTTTTTTTAAAGTTAAGTTTCAAACTATAAAGCCAAATGCCATAATTCAAAAGCTGACACAAAAAATCCCTACCAAACCTTTCGGAAAAGTTCGAAACATATTAAAAGTTCAAAGTTCATTAAAATATATAAACGAATCATACCAAGCCCAACCATTGGGTGGGTGTTCAGTTTAATTTGAGCTCGGGGTCTGAGGGTAGAGACTCTGCAACTCCTCTCAGCTCCAATTTTAAATCTTGAGTATCAGATTTGTACTCAATTGTTGGCACTTGTACTACTCTATTGGACTAATGATGTAGTAGGGTGTGTCGACACTTAAGATCTTGTTGTCTCTTAGTGGATTATTGGATGGTACTTAAAACCCCCGTAGGTGAGCGTATGAGGATTGGGGAGCTTAACCAGGCCTGAATATAAGCATAAGCTGTCACACTGCTATTTTAAGTTTTCTTTTAATTGCAAGTTGGTTATTCCTGATTCCATTCTATCATAGATGAACTTGGGTTAACTCCTTGCCGGGCATTTTCGTGCCTTAGTGGAGGATACTCCCTTACGTCCGTGAATCTCTCCAGGTTTTCCGTCTTAGAATGCAAGCGGGTGTTACAAAACCCCTCTGAATTTCTCGTAACTCCACCTCCAACACAGTGCTGTAACCAATTTGTCCAATGCACCCTTTGATCCATTGGCCACTTTCATCATTTAGAACTCCACCATAGCGAGAAATTAATTCAATTTTCCCCTTTCTTTCTCCAATGCATTTGGAGGAATGACGCGATTTATAACGTGTATGCGCAAGTGCATGGTCAAGTAATAAAATGGGATGTATTTCAACCCCGAGTTATCAACCCCACGGAGACAGATAATAAGTTTATCGTGAATTAGAAATTGAATATAAATAGCGTAATTAATAGTCAGTAAGAGTTTGTTTGTTTGGTTGTGAATTTCTAAACTAATAGGTGGAAAGTAAAGACTTAAAGTAGGAAAATGTTTTGTGATGATTTTCTGAATGTTTTTTACTCAATTGATTAAAGGAACTAGGTGATCTAGAGATCCCCTAGGGTCTTTAGACGATTCCAGAAGTATTATTAAACACGCTATCTTCTATCTAGTTATGTCGAGTAATAGTGATTGCGATTATCTCTCGATCTCACACAATTCTACCTAACGACCGATGACGATCAAATATACCCACACTCAGCCCTAATCACATCACCTCTCGTCTGAATGATTCGGTAATAAAAAATGTGTCCTCTTTCGTATTCGGGTTAAGTGCCTCGAGCGCACTCGCCTAGATCTCTAGCAATTATGGGTAGCTAATCCATCCAGGCTTATAGTGAGTTTTAGAAAAAGAAATATAACTTCAATAGTTGGTATTAATTAAGCTTTGATCACAATTAAGATACAAATTTCTAACCCTCTTAATGCATGTTTCGATACCTAGATGTGTCAATAACCTAGATTTTATTCAAGAGGATGAACGAATAACTTAAATGAATCCAACACGAAACAATTTAGAATATGTAAAAAAGATCTAATCATAACCCTAGATTCATCATAGAAATTAGTAAAAGAAACTTAGCTAGAGCATGCCCAAAAGGTGCGTAAGTTTCATCAATCTATCTAAAGATCGAAGCAAGCTTCTTGAGTTGGAATCTTTTATTTGATGATGCAATCAAAGTGTTTGATTCCGTCATGAACAAATATGGACCTTGTGTTTACAAGAAGGTTAGTGGGAGCACAATTATATTTGTGGTCTTGTATGTGGTTGACATACTGTTCATTAGGAATGATGTCCCTACTCTGCAATATGTTAAAGATTGGCTAGGGAATCGGTTTCAATGAAGGACTTAGGTGAAGCAACCGATAATGGTCTATAGAGGTAGATCAAGAAATTTGGTCGACTTGAGTCAAAGTACATATAATGACAAGGTGTTGAAGCGGTTCAACATGCAAGAATATGGGTTCTTATCTATGTCCCATGGAATTAGTCTTTAGAAGGCTAATTGTTCTTCCGATGAAATTGAGAATGACCTTATGAATGAGATTCACAAGATATGCCATGATATGTACTAGGCCAGACATGTCATAAGCTTTAGAGCATGACGTGGAGATACCAGTCTTATCCAGATTAGAGTCATTGGATAATTTTCAAGAACATCCTCATGTACTTGAGAAGAACTAAGGACGATTTCCTGATATGTGGAGGATAGGAAGGTTTCACTTAAAGAGTTACACTGATGCGAACTTCCCATCCGAAAAGGATGATTCCGTATCATAGTCAAGTTTTGTGTTTTCCCTTAGTGGAGGGACTGTGATCTGGAAAGGTTCCTGGCAAGATTCAGTTGGCCGATTCTATCACAGATGACTGAGTGTATTGTTGCATAATATGCACGCACTCAGAATATTCCATCTATTCGATAGTCGATAGAGGATATGAGAACACATGCAAAGTACCAGCATATGAGTCTCTTACTAAGGCCGCTTGTTCAGCGAAAGCATGAAGGGCACGCTAGATCTATAGGCATACGAGATGCACCAGGTTGGCTCTAGTGCAAGTGGGAGACTGTTGGAGTAGATTCCCTAGAGGCAATCTTTATTTAGTATGCACATTGTTTTGGTTAGAATATTCATTTATTATTTATGGAGAAATTTAATATAATGAAGTCCTTAGATTGCAATTGTTGTTTATGTTAAATATCCATATTCCATTATGTAGATTAATAGGAATGTAACTATAGACTACTATGTGGGTAGATTGATATGGAGAAATCAAGTCTAACATATGTGTATGCGGTAGGAGTAATGGCATACTGAATTGACCCACCACGAGAAGGCTACATGTAATTATGTTAATGTCACAAATGCTTCTCTTAGTGACAATGGTGTTGTAATCCTTAAACTTGAAGTCACTAGATAATCTAGTTGTGAAATATCATGTTTTTATCAAACGTTAGACGGTAACTGGGTAACTATAAAGATAATGATTGGGCATGATAGGAAGCAAGCTGAGATATGATAGTGGTGTAGAGAGGATTTGTCCCTCCTACATAATGGGAGTAAATACCCACGGCCACTCGAGAGGTAGTGTTTATGGAATGTCTGGCCAGACTTAGATAAATCAATATGGGATATTGATGTTATCTGTACTAGATACGCATATTCCAAGGATCGAGAAACTATGGGTTGGATATACGAGCGTGAAATTTATTTCTCGTGTCCAATCCGGATATGGAGAAAAAGAGATATACGCAACACGATAGCATTGGACACATGGTTTGTCGAATCATTGACTATTTCTTTTAGTTGGGTGACATAGATGTGTTGCTAGACACCGCTCTATGTTTATAATTTTTATTACCAACTAATTAGAAACCTACGGGGTCACACACCTTATGATTAAACTGGAATTGGATATTAATTAGTTGGACTAATTAATTAAAAGAATCAAAACACAGCCACATGCAAAGTTATTTGGAATAAGTTGCAAAGTAGAGTAATCCGTGTATGGACATGATTAGTATTGGGGCAAGTCCATAGTTAACAAGGATTTATTAACTATAAAAGGGTGTAAGTTCAATTTAGTTTCAAGACTTAAATAGCTAGTCTATTTCAAGACCTTGAAACTGACTGTGCTTTATATGCATGAACTTATGGGGAGTTTATGATCATGATTCAGCTCCTAAACCCTTGCGCTTGATTAGTTAATACTTGATGGTGAAATACAAATTATTTTGACATAGTTTACAATATCTAATATCATATGTTTGACTCATTTTTGCAGGGGAAGTTTGTTTCCTATTTTTCAGGATTTGTTTCCTAATATGAGTTTTGCAGGAAAGGAAATTATATGATGATTTGATTCTGTGATCAATCCTGCTGTGTTTGGAAGTTTCCTAACTGTTATTCATACAATATCAAATCAGTTTCCTTGAAGATATTGATCAAACTATCCGTTGGAGAAGCTGTTATAGAAGTCAAATCTGAAGCTACAAAATAGGGAAGTTTGTAGTGAGAAGATCCTCAAGATCTGCATTTCAAACTTCTGTATAAAAGAGGGAAAGTTGAAGCTACGCAACGGGAAAATTAGCAGAGACACTCAAAAACATTCAAGGATTGACAAGTAACAAAAAGGCAGATTCATTTCTCTCAATCCAATCATCAGAAGAACACTACATACTCACTGCAGATTCAGTTCTAGCGTTCTTCTCTTCAGAACTTCATTTGTATATCATTTTGATAATACTTCTGGTTCTTATTAACAAGGATTGTTCAAGGTGAAAAATAGAGAATTCTTATTTAATCAGATAGCTAGAGCAGGTAACTAGATAGGTTAGTGAGAACCACAAGCTGTAACAGAGTAAGGCATCTCTCTGTGCTTGAGATCTAGGGATTAGATGTGGATTAATAAGAATTGTGTTGAAAATCCTGAAGGAAGGATATCCCTGAGGTAGAGAAGTAGGTCCAAGTGGAATGAACTATATATATCTTGTGTCTCTTGCATTTACTTTTCAGTTCCATACTTAGTATTTTTGCAGCATTCAAAATAGTTTCATTTCAAGGATTTGAAACTCATTTCAAGACCTTGAAATAGAATTATCTTTTTATACTCTAACTGTTTTCATTCCAAGGGCTTGAAACTCATTTCTAGGCATTGAATCACTTTACAAATCTTTTGAAACCACTATTCTTGTAAGTTTAGCAAAAGTTTGCATACTCTATTCACCCCCCCATTCTAGAGTATTGATCCTGTATTTCTACCTATTGTACACCCCTCAATTGGTATCAGAGCTTGTATCTTTGCATAGATTTAACCATCTTGTGGTTATGATTACTGTAGTTGATGGTGGTTTCTCTAAGGGAAGAGCTGCTAACAGACCTCCTCTCTTCTGTGGAGACAATTTTTTCCATTGGAAAGGTTTGATGAAAATGTTCATCATTGATCAAGATATGGAACTCTGGACTCTTACTCAGAATGGTCCTCACACTTTCTACACAGAGAAAGATGGGATTAGAAATCCCAAATCTGAAGACACTCTCTCATCTTCTGAGTTAGAAAAATTTTCCAAAAATTATAAAGGTATGAATCTATATTGTGCTTTGAGTGTAGATGAGTTTAACAGGATCTTAGGTTGCAAGACTACCAAGGAGATCTAGGGTAATCTTGTGGTGACCTTTGAAGGAACCAGCTATGTCAAGAAAACTAAGATCATCATATATCTCGGGCAATATGAGCTATTCAAGATGAATGAGATGAGTCAATCAGAGACACGTTCAAAAGATTCACTGACATTGTCAACAATCTTGATTCATTGTGAAAACACATTTCCAATGAAGAAAAGGTTAGAAAGATTCTGAGAAGTCTTCCAAAGGAAAAATGGAATCAAAGACTATTGCTATTGAGGAAGCTCAAGATCTCTCATTAATTCAACTTGATGACCTACAAGAAAAGCTCCTTAGACATGAAATATCCATGAATGAAGTTGACGGAGAACTACCAGAAGGGGTCAAGAACCTAGCTCTCAAGGCAAAGGAGAATGAACAATTTCAAACCCTTGAAACTGAATATGATGATGAAGATCCATTTGCTTTGATTTACAAAGCCTTGACCAAAATTCTTAAAATGAAGAAGAACTTTGGGTACAAGGACTTCAGCTGAGACAGACACAGATCCTCCAGTAGCAAAAATTACAAGGTTAAATCTTCTTCACATGGTAATAAAAGTAAAGTCAAGAATTGATTTGAGTGTGGTGATGCGGGACACTTGATCAGAGACCGTCCAAACAAAATGAGCAAGAACTTTCAGAAGAAAGACCATGATAGAATAAAGAAAGCTATGATAGCCTCATGGAGTGATTCAGAAACCTCAAGTGACTCTAAATCTGAAGAAGAACATGCCAACCTATGCTTTATGGCCAAGCATGATGAAAGTTCTGAAAAGAACATTGAGGTTATGGTAAACTTCTTGATTTCAAAGACAAAAGAAGCTCTCTCGGATTATCTTAGAACAATGCTTTTAAATGAAGAGGACTATGTGAAAGAGATCAGAGTTTTGTAATAAAAATTTCACGAGCAAGCAAAAGAAAACTTGCATCTTGTTTTCTTGAATCAGAATCTTGAAATCTCTCAGAAGAAAACTAACAGGGATTTAAAGGACTTGAAAACCAGTTTCAAAGCCTTGAAAACACAAGTCAAGGAAGTAGTCACTGAAAACTCCCTATTGAGTGACGACATTGTTAATCTAAAACATCAAGTTGATGAATTAGATAAACAAAAGACTACTCTAACTAAGAAATTTCAAGAATCTGAATCAGTCAAAACAAGACTTGCAGGCTCATAACATAACTTGAACTTGATTCTTGGAGGTAGCTTAAAGTCTGTTCACAAAACTAGTATTGGATACAATCCAAATTTTCCCAAAAAGAACAATACCAGATTCGTGAAATATGAAAGCAGAACATCTCCTAAGTGCCATTACTGCAATAAGATTGGCCATGTTAAAATGACTTGTCCTTTTAGAAGAAGAGACCCTCACATAATGAGGAATACTTTTCCATTCCAACTCAAAGGACAAATTAGACAGATTTGGGTTTCTAAAGGGGTTAGACCACCTAACATGGTTGACCCTGAATATGAATCTTAATTCAGCACTTGGTCTAACAGCTGGGTAAGTTAGTGAATGGTGTTTGCAGGTTGTCACCAAGTTCAAATAACATATATGGTTTATGGACAGTGGTTGCTCAAGACACATGAATGGAAAGAGATCTCTATTCTCAGAACTGAAAAGAGCAATCTGAAGGATCAATTACACTTGGTGAAAAAGGCAAATGCAGCATTCTTGGTATAGATAAATTTGGTACAGACTTTGAAAATTCCATTTCTGATGTATATCTAGTTGATGGTTTGATATTTAACTTGTTTAGTGTATCTCAGCTTTGTGATAATCGTAAAAAGGTTATCTTTGATAAAGAGAAATGTGTGGTGCAACATGAGAAATGTGGCACTTGCATCCTCACTGCCTCTAAGTGAAACAATGTCTATACTTTTCAAACTAACAAAGTTGGAGGAGAAAACTTGAAGTGTCTCAAGGCCTTGAAAGATGATTCAAAGCTTTGGCACAGAAAGTTGGGACACATTAGTTTGCATACCTTGAACAAGCTGGTTTCCAAGGACTTAATAAGATGTCTACCCTCTATCAAGTTCAAAGATGAAGAAGTATGCAATCATGTGCACAAGGTAAGCAAACTAGAAGCTCATTCAAACTAAAGAACTTTGTAAGTAATACTAGACCCATTGAATTATTGCATATGAATCTTTGTGGTCCTATGAGAACTCCAACTCCAAAGGGTAAGAAATACATTCTTGTTATTGTGGATGATTTTTCTAGATATACTTGGGTTATATTTCTTATAGAAAAATTTGAAGCTCTCACTGAATTTTCAAAGCTTTGTATAGAACTTCAAACCTTGAAAATCCTTCATATTGCTTCAATGAGAAGTGATCATGGTAGAGAGTTTGATCAACTAGAGTTTGATTTATTCTGTTCTAAGCATGGTATCTCTCACAACTTTTCTGCTCCTAGAGCTCCTCAACAGAATGGAGTTGTTGAAAGAAAGAACATGACTCCTGAAGACATGTCAAGAACAATGCTTCGAGAAAACAGATTGCCAAAGCATTATTGGGCAGAAGCTGTGAATACAGCAAACTATATTCTTAACAGGTGCTTGATCAGACCTATTCTGAAGAAGTCCCCTTATGATTTGTTCAAAGGAAGAAAACCAAATATTTCTTACTTCAAACCTTTTGGTTGTACTTGTTTTGTCCACAATAATGGTAAGGACAATCTTGGTAAGTTTGATGCAAGAAGTGATGAAGGTATTTTTCTTGCCTATTCACAGACAAGCAAAGCCTATAGAGCTTACAATAAGAGAACCAATCTTGTTGAAGAAAGCATTCATGTTATATTTGATGAAAGCTATGATGGTTCTTTGAGTGATGGTTTTGCAGATCTCAATCTGAATAAGCATGATTCAGATACTGAAGAAGAATCCTCTAAAGGATCCAAGTTAATGTCACAGAAACAAAGCATGCATTTTCAAGGCCTTGAAACTAAGGTTAAAAGCCTTGAAACATAATCTCCAGAGAAGACAGCAGAACAAGCTACTACTTCAAGTTCTCAAAGACATAAAAAATAAATTGGAGAGCCTGAACATTGGACACCACAGAAGAGATTTAAATTTCTCTCATCTCATCATGCTGATAACATCATTTCTGATCCAACCACTGGTACAAAAATCAGATCACAGTTGAAGAATCTTTGTGCTTTTAATGCTTTTTTCTCTCTTGTAGAACCTAAAACTGTGAAGGAAGCATTACAAGAAGCATACTGGATTATAGCTATTCAAAGTGAACTCAACAAGTTTGAAAGGAACAATGTTTGAAATCTAGTTCCTCCTCCAAGAAATCAGTCTGTCACTGGCACCGGATGGGTATTCAGAAGCAAGTTAGATGAGAATGGAAAGGTAATCAGGAACAAAGCTAGATTGGTAGCTCAAGGCTATAATCAAGAAGAGGGTATTGACTATGAAGAAACATTTGCTCGTGTTTCCAGGCTAGAAGCAATTAGAATTTTACTTGTATTTGCATCTCACAAAAACATGAACTTTTCCAAATGGATGTGAAGTGTGCATATTTAAATGGCTACTTGCAAGAAGAAGTTTATGTTGCTCAACCTCCAGGTTTTGAAAATGACAAGTTTCCAGATCATGTTTACAAACTTGACAAGGCTCTTTATGGTTTGAAACAAGCTCCAAGAGCTTGGTATGAAAGATTGTCAAAGTTTCTACTAGAAAATGATTTCAAAAGAGGATTAGTAGATAAGACCCTTTTCATAAAGACTCGTGAGAAAGACATGCTTGTAGTTCAAATTTATGTTGATGATATTTTGTTTGGAGCTACTAATGATCTTTTGTGCAAGGAATTCTCAAGTCTTAAGAGCAGGGAATTTAAAATGAGCTTGATGGGAGAATTGAACTTCTTTCTTCGACTTCAAATTCATCAGATGAAGAAATGCATATTCCTACATCAAAGAAAGTATACAAAAGACTTGCTAAGAAAGTATAATATGTCTCAGTCCAACGAGATTAAGAGCCCCATGAGTTCTACACTGTCTCTAGACAAAGATGAATCTGGTAAGAGTGTGAATGTGAAAGAGTATAGAGGTATGATTGGATCATTACTCTACCTCACAGCTAGCAGACCATATATCATGTTTAGTGTGTGCATGTGTGCTAGATTTCAAGCTGATCCTAAAGAATCACACTTGACTGTAGTTAAGAGAATATTTAGATATCTCAATGGTAATAAAGACTTGGGGTTTTGGTATCCTAAACAATCTAAATGCTCTTTGTGTGGATATATGCTGACTTTGCAGGATATAAAGTTGATAGAAAGAGTACATCAGGATGCTGTCAATTTCTTGGATCATCATTAATCAGCTGGCATTCAAATAAGCAAAACTCAGTTGCAATATCAACAGCAGAAGCTGAACAAAATAGCAGCTGGAGCTTGATGTTCACAAGTGTTATGGATAGCACAACAAATGAGAGACCTTGAATTTGATTTCAGAAATATACCTATCAAGTGTGACAACACAAGTACAATATCAATTACAAAGAATCCAGTTTAGCATTCAAGAACAAAGCATATTGATTTCAGACATCACTTCATCAGAGATCATGCTGAAAGAGGTGATATTTTTCTTTAATTTGTTTCTACTAACTTGAAATTTGCAGATATCTTCACTAAACAATTGCCAGATGAAAGATTCTCAGCCTTAAGACTGGAATTGGGCATGCTAAATAAAGAAGCATTGGTTTAGGGGGAGAATCAGGTAAGTGTTATGTGTTTCAATGGGTTGAACTGATTTTCAAAGCCTTGAAAATATTTTCAAAGCTTTGAGTATATGTGCTTTAAACCATACAGCTTTTCAAGGCCTTCAAAACCCATTCCAAAGCCTTGAAAATAAGACTGCATGCTATTTAGTCAATAATTTGGATTTTTCAATGTTGGGTGTTATCTTTATAGATAATTGCTCAATGTTGCCCCTCAATTTTTCAAATACCCCTTTTCGACCAAAATAGTATTATATTTTTTTATTTCCAACGGCACACACAAAATTTGAATCTTTTTGATTCAGCAGATCTTCAAATATTAGGAAGAATATTTAGTTTCCTTTTCAAACTGAAAATCTCTTCTATTTATCTACTTTTTTCTTTATCTCCTTCGTATCTATCTTTCCTCTCTCTTCTTCTCCCCAAACCCTAATGAGCACTAGAAGAGCCTCTGACAGAATTAAGATGGCTGGTGGTTCAAAGGTTGATACAAAGAAGAAAAGAAAGGCCACTGTGGAAGAGGTTCACACCATCAGTGGGGATTCTAGTTCAAAGACTCTAACAGCAGAAGACGTGGCACCTCCTCCTCCCAAGAAGAAGGCAAAGAAAGATCAGACACCAGTTTCCAGCAAGAAGAAAAAGGCAGTGGAGTCTGCTCAAGAAAACAGAAGGGGATTCAGATTGGTAGCACTAAGAAGGTAAAGAAGAAGGCTGACAAAGCAGACAAAGGAAAAGGAAAAGAAAAAGTGACAGAGGACGAACTAGAGGATGAACCAGAGGAGAACATTGAGAAGGAATTACAAATCCATTCAGAGAATAAGAAACCCACTGGTAAGAAATCAGCCCTTGATAATACATGGTTCATTACTCATGTTGCTAGAGGTCTATGGCTATATGGATTTGCTTCTAGACCAGTTGCATTTTGTAGTATGATCAGTGTTTCTATGTTACATGGTATGAATCTGAAGTTTATCAAAATGTTGAAGAAAATCTCTCTTTGGTTTGTTCTAAACCCTCAAGAGTTAGCCTACCCCATACTTACCAAATTCTTTTACCTAAACATGAAACAACTCAAGAACACTGAAAATCTGGTAATTCAGACCAAAGTTGCTGATATTGATATGGAACTAGATCACTCTAATTTTGCCAATGTTCTAGGTTGTCCTAAGAGGTATGATACCAGTAACTAACATCCAAAGAGTGAAGCCCTGAAACTAGCAAAAGAAGAGTTCTTTCTACCCAATACCCCTACCTCATCCAAGCAGTTAACACACTCTGTGCTGACTGTTGAAGCCAAAGTTTTATTTACAATCTTGATGAGATGTGTGGTACCATGGGAATACTCAAAGGAGCTGACAACTGATAGGGTGTTGCACTTAATGTATTTGGTTATGCATGGTTATGAGTTTGATCTTCCAAAGCTTGTAATGAAACACATGTTGTATAGCCAAACCAATCAGAGAAAACACCCCTTGCAATATGCCAATTTTCTCACCTCTTTCTTCCAACATTTTGAAATTCCAAACTATAGGGAAGAGCCTATAACTACTGGGTTTGATATGCTTAATGAGAAGGCATTTGAAAATATTGGAGTGGTGAAAACCAGTGCTTAGACTTGGAAGCTGTACTCAGACTTGACAGAAGAAGAGTTGAGTTCCAAGAAATTTCTCAAACCCAAGTCCCTGACCCCTACTTCAAGCCAAACCTCTCAGCCTGAAGATAAATCCTTGGTCCTTCAAAAGTTGGATGGACTTCAGGTGGACATTGATGAAGTGAAGGAGAATCAACATGAGTTTGGAACAGATATTAGGCAGGCGAAGTACATGGTTGAAAACATGTTCAGAAGCATGACATTGTTTGATGTGCCTGAAGAAGTATCTCAAGATGCAAAGGATATCAGAAAAGTTGATTCAGCCTAGGATCGGCTCAGTGAACACTCAACTCAGGATGAGGCTGCTCAGGTAAAAGATAAAGGAAAGCAGGTGGTTGATGAACCAGCTGAAGATCAAGAGGAAGAATTTGACAGTCCAGATTCAGGAGCACTACTTATAGATCTCAAGAAGAAGAAATCAAAGAAGACAAATGTTCGAGAAATTGTGACTGCTGGTGATTTGTCTGAGGGAGAAGGAGAAGCTGATGTTGATGTGGCTCAACAAGAAGAATAATAGGTTGATGATGATGAGGGAAATATTCAGGATGAAGATGCAGAGCAGCAAGGAGATGCAGACCCAACCCCTTAACTCGTGCCTACTCTTTCTTCTCCTTTTCAAGGCCTTGAAATCCTTTTCAAAGTCTTGAAAATTTCAGCTTTTCAAATAGTCTTTTAAATGTCTTTACAAAAACTTTAATTAAAAAATCTCCTCATTCTTTTTTGATGAAAGTCAAAAAGGGGGGAAATCTAGGTTTTTATTTGTTTGCTTACTAGGATATCTGACCTCGTTTGGTTTTTTGTCAGTAGAATTATCTGAACTTTGATATTATGTGCTATTTTCTTAAAGTTAAGAAGTTGGATTTATTTTGGATATCATATGCTATATTTGATTGTACTATATGCTAATGAGTATTTCCTACAGAATCAAAGTATCAAACAGATTGTGGTTTTTATTTCATGAAGGGGGAGATTGTAAGTTCAATTTAGTTTCAAGACTTGAAATAGCTAGTCTATTTCAAGGCCTTGAAATAGATACTCTATTTCAAGGCCTTGAAATAGCTTTAAAGCCTTGAAGCTGACTGTGCTTTATATGCATGAACTTAGGGGGAGTTTCCGATCTTGATTCAGCTCCTAAACCCTTGTGCTTGATTAGTTGATACTTGATGATGAAAGACAAAGTATTTTGACATGGTTTACAATATCTAATATCATATTTTTGACTCAGTTTTGCAGGGGAATTTTGTTTCCTATTTTTCAGGAATTGTTTCCTAATCCGAGTTTTGCAGGAAAGAAAATTATATGTTGATTTGATTATGTGATCAATCCTGCTGTGTTTGGAAGTTCCCTAATAGTCATTCATACAATATCAAATCAGTATCCTTGAAGATATTGATCAAACTATCCGTTGGAGAAATTGTTAGAGAAGTCAAAGTTGAAGCTACAAAATAGGGAAGTTTGTTATGAGAAGATCTTGAAGATCTGCATTTCAAACTTCTCTATAAAAGAGGGAAAGTTGGAGCTATGAAATGGGAGATTAACAGAGACACTCAAAAACATTCAAGGATTGAACAAAGAAGAAGATTCATTTCTCTCAATCCAATCATCAGAAGAACACTACATACTCCCTGCAGATTCAGTTCTAGTGTTCTTCTCTTCTGAACTTCATTTGTATATCATTTTGATGATACTTCTAGTTCTTATTCATGTTATGAATGCTTCCCTGCGATCCGTGGAGGGATTTGACCTGGAATTTTATTGTTATTCCGCTGCGTTACCTGCATCAAAACTCTACAGCTCCCCCGGTTCGTACGAGTTTGGGTAGCTCGTAAACATGAGAAGAGTGGTAAAAACATCTCATGGTCTGATTCTCCAAAAATGGATATCTCTGCACCTCGTGTGAGCTGAGTAGGAGCTCGTACAAGCTGATTTCTAATATTAAATTCTCTAGCCCATATCTTCTTCATCCGAACTCGTATTTAGATCTATTACCTATCATTGGAAAGCTCGTTGATCCTACTTTCATTTTACACCAGTCTCATTCCACAATTTTTTATTAGAAGTCAAATCATGAGTAAAATGAATATCGAGAGGAATCAAAGACTCAACAAAAAAAATATGCTCATGAGACAATTACATGTGTTTTCTATGCTCACTCTAAGAGGGGTGGATGTGTTGTTGACAAATTTTTTTTTTACACGTTCATATACAGCGGCAATTGAAAATGAATATGATGTAGTGAGCATAGCTAACTCCATGCTTCTCATTAACATTTGAGTCAAACCACTAAAGAAAATTAGTTTTGCTTAAATTAGAGTTCCAGTGGAAGTTGAAAATCACTGACCAAATGGCTACGCCTTTGGGCAGCTTCTATAATTGTGGTTCTGTTCCTCACTAATTTATGGGCAGTGAGAACAAGAACCATCTAAGATCAAACCTCTCTTGTGTCTTTCTGAATCGGTAAGGAACCTAAAACTCCCAAGATTTTAAGCAAACATATCAAGCTTCATAAGCATCTTAACTTTACAAAACCAATCGCAATCAAAAGTGGAGTGTTCACTTTCTCTAGCAATGCATCATATGCAGAAGTTACAGAAAAAATACAAATCCCAGTCCCATTCTAGTGAATGGAATTTGAAAGTGGATATAGAGTCCAGCAGACGATATGAACGCACGCACGTACGAGCGTGACTCTCGTTGCACTACTAAACGCATGACGGATATTAATAAGAATGACAGCCAAGGAACAATATGGTTATTCAGTAGACTAGATGATTAACAAAGTAATAAGATCTAATCTACTCCAACTTAAAAAATATTTCCTAAATATTCTGCATAGGTACTTCTACGATAACTGTAAATTAAACAAAATAATTATATTAAATATGACACGTCACGCAGTTTTTTACTGCGAGGAAACCTTTTGCTGGTGAATCACCATGAAGGCTGGTAAAGATGAAAACTCCACCTGCTAGCACCAACTAGTGCTAGACACTTATATTGCAAGAAACAACAGATAGATATACAACCAAGCGAACATACGCTAAGTTATTCTAGGATATACCTTACCTCCTCAGTTTCTGATCAAGCTGCGTAGCACCACAACCCGGTATAGGGATGGCAACGGGTCGGATTCGGATCGGATCAAGCCCTTCCCTATCCAGATCCGACCAGGAGAAATGGGATCCAGATCCGATCAGATCTTCACCGGATTCGTATCAGATCAGATCGGGTTTCATTCAGCTGATCCAAATCCGATCGGTAGATCCATATAGTACGTGATCGAATCGGATTCGAATCGGATCCGGCTCGAGTTGGTAATAAAATAGAAAAAATAACATAAAAGTAGACATTATTTCATACAGTAAGGCATGTTAGTAAGTTATGAAGCCTAAAAAACAAAAGAAACAGTTTTGTAGGTTGGAGTTACTCTAGTAGTTTTCTTAAAAGTCTAAGTGGGGAGATAATATGAGTATATTTGTAAAGCACACATACACGTCGGATCGGATCGGGTCGGAACCCGGTGGATCTGCCCTCATATCCAAATCCAGATCCAAATCCATACCCGGATCCGATCCATTCAAATCGGATCGCTCGGATCTCATATCAGATCGGACCATATTACCATCCCTAACCCGGTACCAAGCTCATCTTGAATTCAGTTGGCAACTAACACACTAACTCGGTCCGTTGAACTAGTGACATGACGACACTAGGAGCCTCATGCTCGTCTTCAATGCCCTAATACTTTGCACCATGTTCTTCAAGTGAACAACTATATCACTATGTCCATAGAGTAAAAAACTCTATAAGAAGATGGTACATGAAACCACACAACACTAAGGATCCTAGATATACAGGTTCAGATAGTGACTCTTTCTAGGAGCAATAAACAATGAAACGACCCTAACTCTAGAGTGTATTAACACATATCTCCGACACAAGATAGATGATAGAAAACTCGGTATAACCTAACAGAGATCTAAATCTAGAGGGTATAACGTTAGTTTTTTTTTTGTACAATGGAGGGGAAATAGCACTAGAAAGTATGCCTAAAAAAGACTGACCTACCCTATCAACATTAACAAGATTTGCACAATCCATAGGATGGAGTGTAAACTCTTCAAACTGTCTGTAGGAGGAGGTAGCATTCTTCTCTAAGTGGTCAACCACTTAATTTTTATCTATGTTGTTGACTCAAAGACTTCTAAGTGTGTTTTGAGAAGTAACTGTTTAGAGTGATGAAAGACAAATACAAAGTATTTCTAAATGCTCAAAGTGTTGGAATAGATGCCCTAGAGGCAATCTAGTTTAGTATGAATTATTTGTGGCTAGAAATTCATTTATTATTTATTGGATATTTAATATAATGAAGTACTTAGATTTACAATTGTGTTGTTTATCTTAAATATCCCTAGTCAAGTATAATGATTAATGGGACAATCATCTATAGACTAGCATGGGGTTGGATTGATATGGGGATATCACGATCCAACACATAGGTGTGCATTAGGGAATGTTGCACTGGATTGACCCATCTCCGAGAAGGCTACATACACGTTATGTTGAGTCACAAGCGCTTCTCGCAGTGCAATGGTATTGTCATCCTTAGACTTGAAGTCACTAGATATTCTAGTTGTGGATTATTGTGATCTTGGTAGCGTTAAACGCTACACCGTAACTGAGTAGTTATAAATGCGTGTACTGGATACAATAAGAAGCAAGCTTAGAGATCGTAGTGGACGTAGATAGAATTTGTCCCTCCCACATAACGGGAGCAAATATCCTAGGCCACTCGAGGGATAGTGCTTATAGAATGTCTGGCCAGACTCAAATAAATCAATATGGGATATTGATGTTATTTACACGAATAAGGCTACTCCCATGGATCGAGAAACTATGGATTGGATATACGAGTGTGACTTGTATGTCTCGTGTCCAATCTGTATATAGAGACAAAGGGATGAGACAATTACTTGTACAAAGGTTGTCAAGATGACTATTCTATTAGTTGGCTAGAATGGATGTTTTGCTAGAGACCGCTCCATATTAGCAAATAGTTGCTACAACCTAGATAGAACATATGGGGTCACACGCTACATAGAGTTGAACTAGATTTGGGAATTAATTAACTGGATTAATTAATTAGAAGGATCACTTTGCAAACCCTTGCAAACTTAGTAGGGACTAATTTGCAAGGAAGGGACTAAATTGAATTCTAGTAGGACTAGAATAAGTCCTTTAGGTAGTTAACAAGGAGTTGTTGGACTATATAAAGGACCTTCCTTCCTTCCTTCCCACATAACTTATGCTCATAATTGAACATAACAAAGAGTGGGAGAGAACAAAAGGAGAGAGAGCAAGCAACAAGGGAGCCCGACCGCCCCCTTGCCGCCGCCCCGTCCCCGTCGGCCAAAGGAGGCCGAGACCCTCCTTTTGGGTCTTGTTTTGCGTGATTCTTCTTCCTCTTCCTCTTCCGGACTAGCACCAAGGACTTGGGAGATTCTAGGATCAACTCTAGGCGTGGATCAACCATAGAGAACGTGACACAATTCGCGTTTGAAGTCATCAAGGAGAACCCTAAGGTGTGTTTATGATTTCTAACCCTTACCTTTGTTATGTCTCTTGACTTGTGATCCTTGGAGGGTTTTGCATGGTTTTATGTTTGTTTATGCTTCCGTTGCGCATCCATGAATCAAAACCCTACAGTGGTATCAGAGCCACAGGTCGTAGAGCATAAACGTGGTTTATGTGTTACGTTTTAGTTGTTTTACACCTTAATTTGATTGTTTATCGCGTAAAACAAGACAAGTCAAGCATGGGATGCAATTTGTCAATAATTAATCATAACAAGATCCAATTTTTGCATTGGATGCATGAATTGGTGAGCTTGAGAAATTTAGGATCTTAGATCTAGGGTTTGGGCATCCTTGGGGAAGAAGGAGTTCTCCCAAAACAAGGAAACAACCAAACTTGGGCACCAAGCAAGGGAGTTGTTTTGGAAACAACTCCCTCAAGGAGGTTCGGCCCCCCCTAGGGACCGCCCCCCTTGCTTGCCGCTCAAGCTTGGCCGCCCTAGGGGCCGGGCAGCCCTAACCCGCGGGCCTAGGCTTGTGGGTTTTGGGCCGGGCCGGCCCTAGGGCCTTATGGTTCACTTTGTTGGGCCCGGGCAATTTGATTGTTGGGCCCATGGACCGTTTTAACCCTAGAAATCCTAAAATCAATTAAAATTGACCAAGCGCGTTAAAATTGGATTTTAACTGTTTATGTGCAAATCGCATGGTGATTGGATATGGCCTTAGGATGTGGTTTGATGTGGATGTTTAATTTTTGTGGTTTGGTTTACGGCCTGCGAGCTGATCAATTAATTGTAATAATTAATTAGGGTTTTATGGCCTGCGTGCCATTTTTTTTTCTCAACTTGTGAGATTTATTTTATTTAGTATAGAAGTTAGCTAGTGCTAGATAAAGTAGATTGTTAGCCAAGATTGGAGAAAAGAATCCCAAAGCCAAAGAAGCCACAAAAGATGGAGCATGGAGCATGGAGCATTCCACAAGACTATGAAGGACGGACCAAAAGATCAAGACGCATGGAGATGTGTTTGCTTTAGGGTTCATAGATAATTCCATTGGCTTGGAATTATCTTAGTCTAGAAAAGGCCATATCCACATCACGTTTAATTTCTGTTTTGTGGTTGTTTATTTTATTGTCTTATTATTGTGTGGTTGGTGTATGGATGATGCATGCAATTAGGATAATAAGATAATTAGACAACCCGGATCTATTATTTGGAGTTGTGCCCAAACTCAAATAGATAGATTAGTTGATGATGATCAACAAAACAATTAAAAATTGAATTTAAAATCCCTCAAAATTCAAATATTGTGTTCTTGCCTTCTCGTTATTTAAACACTCGTTATCATCATTATTTACCAAGTTCGTGCGTGCCAAAGCATGGCGACTTGGTTCATCATGATGGAATGCGATGGCACGTAACAATGTGCAATTGTTTAGATAAGAGGTTGAACACAACTAGGCTATTAATTTGATTAAGAAACCTAGAGGCAATCAATTGGTATTATCCATATGGATGGATAAATAAGGAGTTATTTGCCCAATTGAACCAAGAGTTGCATATGGGATGAAATTGGAATTGTTCCTACCTAAAGTAGTCAAATTATGGGTGACTTGCCAAAGCAAGCTCATAAGGAGATGAAAGATGGATCTTGGCCCACTAGAAAATATAAGGATATTTTCCGCATTAATATCTTGAGGGTTATTAATCCGTAGAAATATAGTGGGAGCTATATTTGATAAGCTAGCCATTATTGAATATAGTCAAAAAAAAATCACAAATACTAAAACTTGCGTATTTTCCTTTTTGTAGAATTCCAAATGGCAAACAACTCATCGAGTTCACAACATTCCCTACGATCTGTCCTTGAGAATGAAAAAGCTCTCTGGAACCAACTTTCTTGATTGGTACAGAAACTTGAGAATTGTTCTCAAGCAAGAGAAGAAACTGTACGCAATAGAGGTGCATGTTCCAGAAGGTCCAGAGAACCAAACACCTGCTGCCTTATAGGCGTATCAAAAGCGTGTTGATGACGCTAATGATGCGGCCTGCCTTATGCTTTGCACCATGACTTCTGAGCTTCAGAAGCAACACGAAAACATGAATGCTGTCGATATGATCGAACATCTAAAGCAGCTCTTCCAAGAGCAGGCGAGGGTAGAGAGGTATGAGGTCTCAAAGGCACTGTTCAAATGTCATCTGGCAGAAGGGAACCCGGTGGGACCCCATGTACTCCGAATGATCGGGTACTTGGAGAATCTCGCCCGACTGGGGTTCCCGGTCGGCCAAGAGTTGGCAACCGATCTCGTGTTGCAATCGTTACCCGAGAGTTATGGACAGTTCATTATGAACTATAACATGAACGAGATCATGAAACCACTGCCAGATTTACTCAACATGTTGAGGACGGCTGAACAGAGCATGAACAAGGGTAAGGGCAAGGCCATAATGATGGTACAGAAAGGAAAGGGCAAAAGGTTTGCATCTTCCTCCAAGGGCAAAGGCAAATCAGTTGCCAAGTCCAAGGAACCTGCCCTTAAACCTGTTGCTGGCATTGCCAAGGCCATGGCTAAAGGTGAGTGTCACTACTGCAGTCAGCCTGGACACTGGAGGAGGAAATGCCCAAAATATCTGGAGGACAAGAGGCTTGGAATAGTGATTCCACCACCACCAGGTATTTTTGTTGTAGATGTCAATTTAACTTTCTCTACATCATGGGTATTAGATACTGGATGTGGATCTCATATTTGTCGAAATATGCAGGATCTAAAGAGAAGTAGGAGATTGGGTAAACGGGAGGTAGAGCTGCGCGTTGGGAATGGAGCAATGGTTGCTGCGTTGGCCATAGGCGTGTGCGAGCTATCTCTACCTTCAGGATTAGTTTTAGAATTAAATAATTGCTATTTTGTGCCTGCTATGAGCGAGAACATTATTTCTATTTCTTGTTTGGACAATGATGGTTTTATTATTTCAATAAAGAACAATTGTTGTTCCTTTTATTTAAATAATATTCACTATTTTAGTGCGCAATTATTTAATGGACTTTATGTCCTTTATCTAAGCCATCCTGTCTACAACATTAATACCAAGCGGATTAAAATAAATGATTTAAATCCTGCTTATTTATGGCACTGTCGTTTAGGCCACATAAATGAGAAACGTGTATCTAGACTCCATAAGGATGGATTACTAGACTCATTTTATTTTGAATCGTATGAGACATGTGAGGCTTGTTTATTGGGAAAAATGAATAAGTCCTCTTTCAATAAGAATGGAGAGAGGGCTAGTGAGCAATTGGCGCTCATACATACCGATGTGTGTGGGTTATTTTCCACGCCTGCTAGGGGTGGTTATGTCTACTTCATTACATTTACTGATGATTACAGTAGATATGGATTTGTGTACCTTATGAGGGCAAAATCCGAATCCTTTGAAGTGTTCAAAGAATTCAAGAATGAAGTAGAAAAGCAACTTGGCAAAAGTATCAAGGCCCTACGATCGGATCGTGGAGGAGAATACTTGAGCCAAGAGTTTGACGACTATCTTAGAGAGTGTGGGATTGTGTCCCAACTCACTCCACCCGGAACGCCACAATGGAATGGCGTGTCCGAGAGGAGGAATCGAACCCTATTGGATATGGTTCGATCTATGATGTGTCAAACCGATCTTCCATTATCGTTTTGGGGCTACGCTCTATTAAGTGCAACTTTCACCATTAACCGTGTTCCATCTAAATCAGTCATGAAGACACCGTATGAGATGTGGAGTGGGAGGCGTCCCACACTGACGTTCATGAGGATTTGGGGCTGCGATGTCTATGTAAAACGTTTACAATCAGACAAGCTAGGGCCAAAATCGGATAAGTGCAAATTTGTGGGGTACCCTAAGGAAACTAAGGGTTACTACTTCTACAATCCAACCGAGAACAAAGTGTTTGTTGCTCGGACCGGCGTGTTTCTAGAAAGAGAGTTTGTATCTAAAGAAGCAAGTGGGAGGAATGTAGAACTTGAAGAGGTTCAAGAACCGCAAATCACTGAACCGATTATGGAACAAGAACAGGAACCACAAGCAGTTGTGGAGCAACCTGTTCAGGTAACACAAGAGCTTCGTAGATCTAGTAGAGTGCGCCAGGAACTCGAGAGGTATGGACTTCTCGTAACCGATTCCGGTGACACGATGCTCATAGATGATGAGCCTACTACCTATGAGGAGGCCATGAGTGGCCCAGACTCTCAGAAGTGGCTGGAAGCCATGAGATCCGAGATGGAATCCATGTATACCAACAAAGTATGGACTTTGGTGGAACCACCCGATGGGGCGCGGCCCATAGGGTGCAAGTGGGTCTTCAAGAAGAATATTGACGTGGATGGTAATGTGATTACCTATAAGGGCCGATTGATGGCTAAAGGATTCAGACAGATTCATGGTATTGACTATGATGAAACCTTTTCACCAGTCGCTATGACCAAATCCATCCGAATCCTACTTGCAATAGCAGCATACCACGACTATGAGATTTGGCAGATGGATGTCAAAATAGCATTCCTTTTTGGGAATCTCCTCGAGGACGTGTATATGATACAGCCGGAGGGTTTTGAAGATCCAAAGCAAGCCAACAAAGTCTGTAAGCTGCAACGATCCATTTATGGATTGAAGCAAGCTTCTAGGAGTTGGAATCGACGTTTTGATGAAGTGGTCAAAGAGTTTGGCTTCATCAGAAACGAAGATGAGTCTTGTGTCTACAAGAAGGTTAGTGGGAGCTCTGTAGCTTTTTTGGTCTTGTATGTGGATGACATACTACTCATTGGAAACGACATTCCCATGCTGCAATCTGTGAAAGATTGGATAGGAAAGTGTTTCTCAATGAAGGACTTAGGGGAAGCAGCCTATATACTCGGTATAAAGATCTATAGGGATAGATCTAAAAGGTTGCTAGGCCTAAGTCAAAGTACATATATTGACAAGGTGTTGAAACAGTTCAACATGCAAGATTCCAAGAAGGGATTCTTGCCCATGTCACATGGAATCATTCTTTCAAAGAGTGGTTGTCCTTCTAATTAGATTGAGAAGGAACGCATGAGTAGAATCCCCTATGCCTCGGCCATAGGATCTATCATGTACGCCATTCTATGTACTAGACCAGATGTGTCATATGCCTTGAGTATGACAAGAAGATACCAATCCAATCCGGGTGAGAGTCACTGGATTGCAGTCAAGAACATCCTAAAGTACTTGAGAAGAACTAAGGATGCCTTCTTGATATTTTGCGGTGAGAAAGAGTTGCGTGTAAGGGGTTACACTGATGCAAGCTTCCAAACCCGACAGAGATGACTTTATATCACAATCGGGATATGTGTTTTGCCTGAATGGAGCAGCGGTGAGCTGGAAGAGTACCAAGAAAGAGACGGTAGCTGATTCTACAACAGAGGCTGAGTACATTGCTGCAAATGGCGCAGCAAAGGAAGCTGTTTGGATAAAAAAGTTTGTTTATGAACTCGGTGTGGTCCCTAGCATTGTGGATCCAGTTGAGTTGTTCTGTGACAACACTGGGGCGATCGCGCAATCAAAGGAACCCAGATCGCACCAGAAATCCAAGCACGTGCTCAGGAAGTTTCATCTGATTCGAGATATTATCGATAGAGGAGACGTTCGGATATGCAAGATTCCTACAGATGATAATCTGTCAGACCCGCTTACAAGGCCTCTCACGCAGTGGAAGCATGAAGGGCACACTAGGAGTATGGGCATACGAGATGTGCCAGATTGGCTCTAGTGCAAGTGGGAGACTGTTGGAATAGATGCCCTAGAGGCAATCTAGTCTAGTATGAATTATTTATGGCTAGAAATTCATTTATTATTTATTGGATATTTAATATAATGAAGTCCTTAGATTTACAATTGTGTTGTTTATCTTAAATATCCCTAGTCAAGTATAATGATTAATGGGACAATCATCTATAGACTAGTATGGGGTTGGATTGATATGGGGATATCACGATCCAACACATAGGTGTGCATTAGGGAATGTTGCACTGGATTGACCCATCTCCGAGAAGGCTACATACACGTTATGTTGAGTCACAAGCGCTTCTCGCGGTGCAATGGTATTGTCATCCTTAGACTTGAAGTCACTAGATATTCTAGTTGTGGATTATTGTGATCTTGGTAGCGTTAAACGCTACACCGTAACTGGGTAGTTATAAAGGCGTGTACTGGATACAATAAGAAGCAAGCTTAGAGATCGTAGTGGACGTAGATAGAATTTGTCCCTCTCACATAACGGGAGCAAATATCCTAGGCCACTTTAGGGATAGTGCTTATAGAATGTCTGGCCAGACTCAAATAAATCAATATGGGATATTGATGTTATTTGCACGAATAAGGCTACTCCCATGGATCGAGAAACTATGGATTGGATATACGAGTGTGACTTGTATGTCTCGTGTCCAATCCGGATATAGAGACAAAGGGATGAGACAATTACTTGTACAAAGGTTGTCAAGATGACTATTCTATTAGTTGGCTAGAATGGATGTTTTGCTAGAGACCGCTCCATATTAGCAAATAGTTGCTACCAACTAGATAGAACCAATGGGGTCACACGCTACATAGAGTTGAACTAGATTTGGGAATTAATTAATTGGATTAATTAATTAGAAGGATCACTTTGCAAACCCTTGCAAACTTAGTAGGGACTAATTTGCAAGGAAGGGACTAAATTGAATTCTAGTAGGACTAGAATAAGTCCTTTAGGTAGTTAACAAGGAGTTGTTGGACTATTTAAAGGACCTTCCTTCCTTCCTTCCCACATAACTTATGCTCATAATTGAACATAACAAAGAGTGGGAGAGAACAAAAGGAGAGAGAGAAAGCAACAAGGGAGCCCGACCGCCCCCTTGCCGCCGCTCCGTCCCCGTCGGCCAAAGGAGGCCGAGACCCTCCTTTTGGGTCTCGTTTTGCGTTATTCTTCTTCCTCTTCCTCTTCCGGGCTAGCACCAAGGACTTGGGAGATTCTAGGATCAACTCTAGGCGTGGATCAACCATAGAGAACGTGACACAATTCGCGTTTGAAGTCATCAAGGAGAACCCTAAGGTGTGTTTATGATTTCTAACCCTTACCATCGTTATGTCTCTTGACTTGTGATCCTTGGAGGGTTTTGCATGGTTTTATGTTTGTTTATGCTTCCGTTGCGCATCCATGAATCAAAACCCTACACCAAGGCCTTGAGATACTAATAAGAGCTTCAAAGCCTTGAGAGTAGTTTTTATTATACTGTGTGATCTAATAATCTTGTGATGCTGGTGTTCTATCTGATATTTAAGATCAGAGATTTGCTGCAAATATCCTTGTTATACATTCTTTATATATCTAACACAATTGCAGATATCCTAATCAGAGTGAATCAAAGGTTTATGGTCTTAATATTGAAAGACTATGAAGCATGTTCAGAGCTCCAAGGCCTTGAGATGTGCCTTAAGCTGTTGACAGTTTTACATAATTAACTTGATTCTCTCTTGTAGAATTTGATCTTTGTTATTATGTTTGTTTAATGACTTTTAGAAGTCTTAAACTGGTTTATTATGATTAACGTAATTCAGAAGTTACAAGTCTTAAACTGGTTTATTATGATTAATGTGTTTCAGAAGTTAATCAGGTTATTCTTTTATTCATATGATCCAGTTTTTATTCAGAAACTGGAAATCCAAACAGACTTAGTGCTGTTATATTTCTGGATTTTGTTTGTTGCTGCGTTTATTGTTGTTGCAGGTTTTTCAAATGTGCAAATGCAATCTTAACAAACTCTAATGGATATCTACTCAAAGCTGTTTTGAATTGCAGTTAGAAAGGATGAGGATTTGCAAGAACTGAGACCCTAAAATCTCTCATTCAGTTGCAGAGAGTGGATACAAGACTGGTTTGAAATTTGAAAGACAGTGAAGCTTACAGAGAACTGAGAGAGGTGTGATACATTCGTGGAAGATCAGACATTCAATCCCTCACAAATTCAGGCTTCAATTACAGCTTTCAGAAGATCAATCATTCCAGTTTTCCTGAAGAACATATCCAGGCCTTCACAAGCTTATTCTTCCACTGTGGTCTTCTACTGTATTGTAACCTGCTTATCTTCTGTATATCTTAAACCTCACAAAACCTAGTGGTTGGTTGTTCAAGTGAACAACAAGAGGTTCTTGTTAGCTCAACAGTTAGTAGCTGATACTAGATAGGTTTGGAACCACAAGCTGTATAGGTGTAAGGGAGTTCACTTAGGCTTGGAGATCTAGGTTTGTTTCTGTGTGAGTAATAAGAAGTGTTTGCCCAATCGTGGTGGGATTAGATCCCTCGGGCAGAGATTAGGTCCATTGGGACTGAACTCTGTAAATTGCCTTGTGTTCTTTACTTTACAGTTTTGCTATTTACTTCTGCAAGCAACTCAAATCAAACTAGGGTTTATAAACTGTTTAGAACTTGTGATAGTTCAAGGCCTTGAAGCTTTCTGTTTGTCTTAGAAAGTTTCTGACTAGTTTTGTAAAATCTCAAGGCCTTGAGATTTGAGTCTTTCACTGGTTCACTTAGTTAAAACTTGTGTTTTAGCAAAACGTTTCCATACTCTATTCAACCCCCCCCCCCCCCCTCTAGAGTATTTTGGTCCTGTATTTAGTCTACATTACAAACTTTCATATGTGGATGCAGCTAAGTTACCAGTTCTACACTTGGACCAGATGAATGATCTCTTTGATGGGAGCCCTTCTTGTGGAAGTTGTAGTGCTCTGTTTCAGGACCTAAATGGAATCACATTCCAGTGTAAAATCTCTGCAAATTTTTTCTTTGGACATTCTAAGCCCCACCAGAATAGCATAGAGTTCACATTTCTCAGTCTTGATATCACTGGAGCCTAGTATAGCAATGAAGCCCCACATCCAGCATCCCTTATAATTTCTTCAAATCCTGCTACTGTGTTTGGGTGATTTGGATAAGTTGGGGAGAAATCAACATTAATCTTAAGTTTGTTAGCAGAAGGGTAAGCCAAGTTCACCAAATTGGGTTGGCGGGGAATATTCCTCGTCTTAAGTAATGTAAATTTCATGAAGTGTCTGGCTGACCAAATAATGTCATTGGTTGGTTTGGATGCCAGTTGAAACTTCTCCTCATGGATCAGCTTGTAGTGCCACCGCCAGATCTTTGAGATGGCAGTAATGTAGATTACATAATATTTGATGTCGCCTTGTTTTCCCCATTCAGTAGCTAGATTCTAGTCTACCCAGCTGGCCAGTTTGAGACTCATAAATGGTGTCATTTTGCTGGGATGAAACAATATTTTTCAGATAGTTCTGGCATCAACACAATCCCTCATGACATGTAGGGTTGTTTCATTGCTGCAGGAGCATAGAGTGTAGACACTGGACTCAATGATGCCTCTCTTGCACTTGAGTTTGTTGGTTAGAAGTTTGTCATGTCTCACCAACCAGAGAAGGTGTCGAACTCGGAGGTAGTTTATATCTTACCAAAGTGTCTTACATTTCCTAGAATCTGCACCATGCTCTTGCTCTCGTTCCATAAAATTTTTGGTGGAGCTCACTAAAAATTATCCTTTTTTGCTTGGGATGCAGGCATAGTTGTCAGTATCCCACTCATTTTCAGATAGGATATGTGTAGAGATGAGGTTGCAGTAGTTGGGATCGATGAAGGAGTGATGGAACCCCAGCCCCAACTCACCCATTTACCCAGTATTCACTAATAATCTTCTTTAGGTCTTCATTTTTGACTTGTGAGTGAGTTTTTCTTTGTCAAAAGGGTTATATTTCAAAACTCAACCACCCAAATACAAATCACTAGCTTCTAATCTCACTATCTCCTTCTCTATATCATCTTCTATTATGTTACCTCTTTTAACTACTTTGATAATTAAGTCAGCTAGACTATTAGCATCTCTATTCGCCCATCTAAACACTACATTTATTAGAGACTTCAAGTTTTCAATATCCTGCAGAATTACTACACAATCTTGAGCTAACATGCCTTCCTTTACCAAAGAAACTAGCACTTGATTATCACCTTCCGAGATCATCTTCACATCTTGGTCGACATTTGAGTTGTTCCAAACTGCAAGCCTAAGAGCTTGTGCTTCAGCACATGGAACTGAAGGAGCAAATTCAAAGCCCCACTCCCAATTAAGAACTTTGCATTTATGGTTTTCTAACAACCCAACTTTGAACTGCAAGCCCTGACTTAGACACCCAACTAGCATCATAATAACAATCAGATTTAGGACTAGAAGGAGGAACCACCTTTGTTTAGCTTTGATTATGTTATCTTTTCTTCTAACAATATCACCATTGTTTCCCTTTTCACCCCCCCCCCCCTTCCAGATTTGAGCTAAAAATGACTTATAGTTTAGGCAGATATTGACTACCTTCACTGGGGAGATTGTCACAACACTGAAGAAGAAATCATTTCTAGTCTTCCAAATAAACCAAATGACTAGACTGGCTAAGCTTAGAATATTAGTTGTGATTTCTTTCTTTATAACCTGCACAGTAAGCTCTTCGTACCACTTCTTCACTATATGCCAGTTATGGTTACGAGTATCAATTCTAATCCCCACACCAAACCAGACCAACCTTGTCCAGCTGCACTCCCAAACCAAGTGTTCAATGCTCTCCACCCCTAGGTTTCATGTAGGACACATAGTTGATTTAGTACACCCTCTTTTCTCAAGGGTTTCCTTCACTGCAATGACTTCATGACTGGTCCTCCACCAAAATTGTAAGATTTATTGAGGTAGTTTAGTTTTCCACAAAGTACCCAATTACTCTTTACTAAAACAGAAAGAAGAGGAGGCTATCTCTGTGAGTTTCTTATATGGTTCTCAAACATAATGTTAGAGAGATAAAATTAGGTTACTTCGCGTTTGACCATTAAGGTATAGCCGAAGAGTTGATATCTCAAAAACGTTGCATGAATGACGGTATAACCGAAGAGTTGAAATCTCACGAAGTTACATGAATTAGCTTACTTAATGGGCCTGTTTGGATACGTTGGTTCGGGGGGTTGGGTTAACCAAACTTGGGTGGTGTTTGGGTAGAGTAGTTTAGTAACACTATTTACCCGGTGTGCACAAGAGATTCCGGCGGGGAGACCTCCGTGTGCACCGTGTGTAGTGGATCAAGGATCGCACAGGAAGAGTTGGGGTTGTGTGTAGGGAGAGAGTAAGGCAGTAGCAATGTCTGAGAGAGAGACAGAGGTTTGGCAGAGCTTCCGCGTATGGCAGTGTGTTCTTCTTTGTATGGAAAGGTCGGCGATCTATATATACTGGAGAACGTGACCGTTGTAGTGTGGTTAATGCGCCCATTGATGGCGGCTTAATTAGCTTAACCATAACGGCACGTTCGTCCGAGTATATAGGGACCGTTACAGCACGTGGTGCGCGAATACCGGAACCGTTACGGGGTTGACCGGGTTTGACCGGATTGACCGGGTTTATGGAGCTCGTGCCATAAATCTCTCAAAACAGTTACTAAAGGTCGCGTGCGGGCTTGGCTCGCACGCGACAGGGCTTACTCTAGCCTCCAAACCACAAAGTCCCTACAAGTCCCGTGCGGTGGTATGCGAGGGCTCAGTCTCGCAGCCCCCACATGGATCAGCTCGGCTGGTGATCCTGTGTGTGTGGAGCACAATATGGTGTGCTGGATGGCTGCCACGTGGCTAAGATCTGTCAGCTCAGAAAGCAGTATCTACATTAGCCCCCTTTCTGCGCGTGAAGACTCATAGCCGTATAGACTTCCATGCGCGGAAACCAACATACGCGTCTCCGCCACGCACCAATTCAAATACGGGTATATTCAGCCCCCGTGCGTGTCATTATGACCTAAAACCCCTAGAGTCGTGCCGTCTGACCTTTAGGGTTTTAGGCGTGACCTCAGCTTGTCCTGTGATTGCGCGATTCGACGGTGACGGTTGCGATTCGACTATCGAAAGGACACAACCCTTCATTGTTTTGGATAAATACCTTGTATCCCCCATTATTGCAAAGCATCACTTCTTTCTCTTAAAGTGAATGGTACCCGGAGATCTTCGAGAGCAGATCCAGATAATCAATCACCAGTTCAGAACTGCAAATCGTATTCTTCAATTGTGCATATCCAAGCAGGCTTCAAGAAAACAAGGTTGGCCTCGTTTACTTTTGATTTAAGATACCAGTGTTTGCCTTGAACTGCGTTGAATCTGTAAACCCATGAAATTTGTGAAGAGGCTTTGATCTTTGAACCCGCTTCGTTTTAATCTTTCAACAATATTGGATCTTGCAACTCCTCAATTTCTGAAATCGATACCGGAACTGTTCGTCTTCCTTTGCATAGATCTTGAATTCCAAAATTCAAACTGAAGTGTGGTATTTCTCCCCCCTTTTTCTTGCTCTTCCGCAGGAATGGCCAAGACAAGAGTAACCAGACCCGTCAAGGAAGATGAAGAGATACCCGACCTTCCGCAGGCCTTGTGGCGAAAAGCCCCCTTTTTAGGCGGCAAAGATTTCTACCATGCGAGGGTAAAGGCGAAGAGGATGCCTGATCCTGTTCCAGTTGAGCGATTGCTGACGCTGACTCGCCCAGTTAACTCAGCCTTGCTCGAGTTGGTTGGTTCCGAGGATGTAGTTCGATTGGGGATCGAGAACGGGCACTTCCCATATACTGCGATTTCTACTCAGGCGTTCGTCCAGAAATTGGACTATATGGATGAGTGGATTGACCACGTGTTGGATCATCACGCCGTGACTCTTAATGAAGCCGGCGTATACTTCGCTATCCATGCTATGAAGGGTGCTGCCGTGAAGTTGGATCAGTCCATGCTTCTAGACCTTCTGTCCCGTTACTCGCCTGCGACTCATACGTTCCATTTTGCTGAGTTCGAGGCTGCCCCGACACTCGAGGACGTTCAAATGCTGTACGAGCTTTTCCCCATGGGCGAGGTGGACCCTTTGAGTCCCTTGAGGACATCTGCGGAGATTGCCTTGTACACGCAGATGGAGGAATGCCTAGCAGAGGTGAAGAAAATCTCCACTCGGTGGACCACTACGAAGCCTCTTCCGAAATGGCAGCTGGTTGATACATCCGCGAAGAATACCTGGAACAAATGGTTGCAGTACTTCTTTCGAGATTATGCGAACAGCAGCATTACTAAGAAACTTCTGAGTGAAGATCCAGAGGCCGAGAATTACGTAGAGGGCAAGGGTTATCACTTGACCCTTTGTGCTTTTCTCTGTGCCTGGCTGTCGAGGTACTTGATTGATGGTCACCCCCATGACGGAGTCTTCTACCATGTGTTGCCACTTGCTGTGAGGCTCGCTCTTGGCCAGAGGGTCGCACTTGGACCCCTGGTCTTGGGCACGCTGTACTATAGGCTTGATCAGCTGGTTCTGGCTATGAGGGAGTCGCGTGGCCGCCTCGATGTGCTGACTTTTGTCAATATTTCCTTTTTGACAATGTGGGTTTTCGAGCGCTGGCCGTCTTATGCTCCAACTGCTCTCCAACTTGACAAGTGGTGTCCCCCCGGTGAGACAGAAGTGCGCAACAGCGGAAGAGCTGCGAGATGGTTTGGAACAGGCAACACCAAGTGCGTTTGGAGTTTGATATGCGACAAACGGAAGGAGTTTACTGCCAGGCCCTATGCCACGCGCATTGAGAACGTGCGATGGTTCCCAAAGCTGTACCCCTCTGAAGCTATATCATGAGATGAATGCCAGGTGCGAGCTACTGAAGCAAGAAGTGGAACAGGTAGAGAAGCTGAGCGAGCAGTTCGCGCCCCAAGACTCCTTAATCAAGAATTTGCTTTGATTTTTCGAATTTTGCAAAAATAGCAAGAAAAATAGCTGAAACATTAATGTAATGTCTTGAACATTAATGTAATGTTGCTAGGGTTTCTCCCCCTTTTTTTAACAACAATGAAATTTCCCGTTTTGCCCTTTTCCGGGATTTGATTGGATATTTCTGTGCATATCCAATTATGACATCAGCAATTGATACTCTGCTTGATTTTCGCGCTAATTTCTCGGCAGATAAGCACGCTTTCATTGGGAAGTCCATCCGAATCATGACCATCCGTCATTTATTAGGATACGCAACTGAATCGTCGTAGCCTTTAGTAGGGTAATTGATTGTTACCGCTTTTCAAGGCGTAAGTGATTGAACTTACCCTCTTTTTGAATTTTGCTGACTCATCTTAGGAAACCGAAGAGTCTGTACAGGGTCTATATAAACCCTGTCTTTGCTATTTGGGTTCTTCATCCCAAACATGTGCTTTGCCGTGAGTCCTTATGACTGCTGGCTTCAACGCTTATTTTTCGTTGATTCATGGCAACTTCAAGTTTTGAATCCTGAGTTTGCGCTTTGTGCTATAGAAATAGTTTCCAAGATCCACTTTATGAGGCTTATTGCTCTTTATAACCATCATAAAGAAGATGCAGATAATATCTCATGTGTGTTCGAAGAAATTTCTTCGTGTATTATGTGTGCAGGTCATGTTTCCGGCCGCCTCGTGATGAGGTGCAGCGCCGAAGTGACCGTGCTACCGTCTCGTAATGAACGGCGGAATTCTCCTCCAGCATCCCTGGAGGAGGATTTCTTGCCTCTTCGTTCTTGAACTCAGGGTGCTCGTCAATGCCCTTGTCCAACATGACAAGGAATCCATCACCAGAGGAATGACTGCTTCGCCTGTTTTGCAGATCAGCATATGTCGAAACAGGAAGCTCCTCCGGCGCCTACCTTGATCAGACAGAGGCTTTTGTCACCCCTTGGGGTCTTGGGCGTATCGTTTCCCAGGTTTCGCGGCTAGGGATGTAGCGAATGACAAGCTGATCTCTTCGCGGCAGCATCCCTTTTGCTACGGATCTTTGGCCGCAGATCTGCGTGGTGCGTAGCCGGTGTTGAAACCGGTGGGTTCATCCTTTTTCAGTCGGGATTCCCGCGATGTGTAACTTCATGCTTGCGAGTTACTTTTCGAATGTATTGTAAGCCATGTTGGCTGCGTAGTTAGATTCGAGCTTTTCGCTTGTAAGCGGCTATCTAGACAGATAAATTGTAAGTCATTTGACTCATAATGATAAATAGCCTTTTGTATTATCTGCTGTCTCTTTACAACAAAAATACAATTTCGCATGCGTTTCGGCATATTTCGCCTTGCATAATGCTATGTAATGGTTTCGCATTTGCGATATATTAATTCGCTGATGCTTCGCTAGATCGTTCGAGATCAGATTTTCGCAGCTGTGCCATCCTGACAGATGGGCTTGTGGTTGGCCGTTGTGGATCATTCAAGATCATCTTCACAATGTTGCAACCGTAGTAGATAGTCTTTAGCAGATCAATTAAGATCGTTAAGTGGTGCGAATTGCTATCATGGCAGATAGGCTTTATTAGAGAATCAATTGAGATCATTTCTCACATAAACTGCTATCGCAACAGATAGACTTTTAGAAGATCTAATAAGATCATTTTGCGCATGCGTTGCCATCGTAACAGATAGGCTTGGGCGATCAACTAAAATCGTTTTGTATATAAGTTGCTATCGTAACAGATAGGCTTAGATGATTAACTAAAATCACTTTGCATATAAGTTGCTATCGTAGCAGATAGGCTTGGGTGATCAATTAAGATCGCATTTAGACAGGCTGCTATCGTAAGAGATAGGCTTATATGATCAATTAAGATCGCATTTGTACAGGCTGCTATCGTAAGAGATAGGCTTATATGATCAATTAAAATCGCATTTGTATAGGCTGCTATCGTAAGAGATAGGCTTAAAGGATCAATTATGATCGCATAGGTTGCTATCATAACAGATAGGCTTTTATGATCAATTAAGATCGCACTTGTATAGGCTGCTATCGTAACAGATAGGCTTTTATGATCGATTAAGATCGCATTTGCATTGGCTGCTATCGCAAGAGATAGGCTTTTATGATCAATTAAGATCGCATTGCATTGGCTGCTATCGTGAGAGATAGGCTTAGATGATCACTTAAGATCGCGTTTGCATTGATTGCTATCGTTAGAGATAGGCTTAGATGATCGCTTAAGATCGCGTTTGCATTGATTGCTATCGTTAGAGATAGGCTTATATGATCGCTTAAGATCGCGTTTGCATTGATTGCTATCGTTAGAGATAGGCTTAGATGATCGCTTAAGATCGCATTTGCATTGATTGCTATGGCGGCAGATAAACCATTGTTAACAGTAATAACAAACTGAATAGAGCAACATAAACAGCTAGAAATGTGAACTTCTCATTTGGGAGAATTCTTTTATTACAACGCTCTCATATGGGAGAGATGAGATTAAAATCCTCTCATATGGGAGAGGAGATTGCGTAAATCGTAGCCACATGAGACATTAAACAACGTTATCATAGAACGTATGAAATGAGAGAAGTCAGGGATAGTACTTCTTGATCCAGCGCATGTTGACTGAACTCGGAGTTGAGGTTGTGCCGTGCAACCTTCGTATGCTGCAGTAGCCACTATCGAAGACTTCTGTGACTTCGAAGGGTCCTTCCCAATTAGCTGCGAACTTTGGGTGAGTTGCTTCTCGCATACAGTGGTCAGATGCGCGCAAGACCAAGTCTCCGACTGCGAAATCTCTTCGCTGGACTGTCTTGTTGTAGGCGCGAGCGATTCTTTCCTGATACCGCTTGTTGGTCCTTTTGGCTTGTTCTCGCTTTTCTTCCAGCAAGACTAAGTCATGATCGCGTTGATTTTCATAGAGTGCATGGAAGGCCAGCCTTGCCGAATTGACTCTAACCTCCGCAGGTACTACAGCTTCGGCCCCATAACATAGTAGAAATGGCGAGGCCCCTGTGGGTGTCCTTGGAGAAGTTCTGTAGGCCCACAGAGCTATGCTTAGAGAGTCGGCCCACTTCTTGTGGTCATCTGCGACCATCTTGCTCAAAATTCTCAACAGCGTTTTGTTAGTCGCTTCAGCTTGTCCGTTTCCCTTTGGGTAATAAGGGGTAGAACATATCTGCCTGATATTGTACTCCGCTAATTTCGCAGCTACCTGGCGATTAACAAAAGGAGTACCGTTATCTGAAAGAATGGTGTTTGGGATTCCGAACCTGCATACGATGCTTTCCAGGATAAAGTTGACCACGGCCAGCGCATTTGCCGTCTTTAGTGGTATTGCTTCCACCCACTTGGTGAACAGCTCGGTTGCGGTGAGAATGAAATGGTTCCCGTGCGACGTCGGTCGGATGGGACCAATGAAGTCCAGAGCCCATGTGTGAAATGGCCATGGCGTCCCTAGTGCATGTAGATCCACAGCGGGAGCGTGCACTAGGTTCCCTTTGAATTGACATTCCTGGCAGCGTCGTACTTTGGTGCGGCAATCGACCTCCATCGTGGGCCAGAAATACCCGATTGAGAGGAGCTGCCTGCATAATTTCGCACCTCCTTGGTGTTCCACCTGATGAGAAAGGTCCATGACTTCTTGTGCTTCTCTGCCGTCTAGACATCGCAGCAAGTTGCCCTCATGACCTCTTTGCCAAAGCAGGTTTTCCTGTACCACGTATCGAGATGCTTTCCTTTTCAACTTTTCGGCTTCTTTTCTTGATTCGGGTACGGTTCCCTGGGTGAGGAAATCAAATAGTGGCTTCCTCCAGTCCGTGTCGTCATCGGTTAGGGCGATGAGTAGAGAATCTTTGATTAGTGCGCAACTTTCGCACTTCCCTTGTATCAGAGCTGCGGCTATTGACATGTCTGGCCAATGGATGCCATATCTCTGAGCCTTCCTGTAGATTGACACCTCGCTTTCTCCGCAAGCATGTTGGTGAATCTTTTCCAATAGTTGTTGTCCCTCTTGCTCGGAGACGCATCGCATGAGTATTCCTCCCGGACCTTTGTAGTAAAGGGTGTTGTCGTGGATGCAGTATCCTTTTGTGAGTGCCCAGCTTTCGTTGCTGGTGCCCTTTGCAATAGCTTGCAGGATTGGTTTTCGCCAGTCTGCGTCATCCATGTGTTCGTCGTCGCACGCATCTTCTGTCAATGCCGACAATGTTCGCACTTCGATGGAAATCCTTGCGGGGCATTTGTCTGTGCTGACCTTAGACCCCAAGGTTGCTAAGGCGTCTGCGTGCCTGTTGTCTGCTCGGGGCTTGTGCTCGTACTTCACATCGCAGAATTGCTGCATCAGCTTTTGTACTAGGGTGCGATAAGACAGGAGGTTGATCTCCTTCAAACCATATTCGCCCGAGGCTTGCTTAACAATCAGCTTGGAATCTCCCATGACTGTTAAGTTGCTCACTTCCAAAGCTTTCGCCGCACGGAGTCCCACAATGAGAGCCTCGTATTCCGCTTCGTTGTTTGTGACTGCGAAGTTGAGCTTTGCGGACATCTGTATGACTTCCCCATCTGGCTTTGTCAAGACTATCCCGATGCCTCCGCCTTTCCGGGTTGACGAACCGTCGAAGTGGAGAGTCCAATAGGGCACGTCGATTGCGTAGATTTCAGGGCCTTCGAGCTCTTCTTCGATCACGGGCTCGTGGCTGTTATCGGGGAACTGTGCCAACAGATCTGCTACCCGCCTGAGACTTGATCGCTCGTGGTCGTACGCATGTGATATCATATTGGGAAATGGTCATGTACCATTTCGCCAGTCTTCCTCCCGGAGTAGTGTGAGTTAGCAAGTATCTTATGGGGTCGCTCTTGGTGACCACTACTACTTTGTGTGATGCAAAATAGTGTTTCAACTTCTCTATCACGAAGAATAAGGCAAGGCAATGACGTTCGATGTCTGTGTACCTCGATTCAGCAGGCTGCACGATGCGAGAGATGTAGTAGATAGGCCTCTCTTGGCCTTCATACTCCTGAGCCAAGAGCGCTCCTATAGATCTCCTTGTTGATGTCAGATATAGCAGAAGCGGTGATCCCAGTTGAGGCGCGATCATTATCTTTGAGGACGTGAGTAAATCCTTCAGCTTTTCGAATGCGGTTTCGTGCTCCGGAGCCCAGTTGTACGCGGCGTCCTTCTTAAGAAGAGTGCTGAAACAGCATGTGATTTCGACAATTGCTGGGATGAATCTCCGCAGATAGGATAACTTTCCTAAAAATGTCTTCAATGCACTCTGATTATGGGGTGGCGTCATGCCAGTGATAGCCGATACTTTCGCGGGGTCGGGCTCGATCCCTTGACGATGAACCACGCATCCCAAGAATTTCCCTGATGTCACACCGAACGCGCATTTCATGGGATTCATCTTCAGTTGAAAGCGCCTGCATCTATTGAACACCTTTCGCAGATCTGCTAGGTGGTCTGCTTCATGCTTGGATTTAACCACCAGATCATCCACATAGAATTCCACCTCTTTGTGCATCATGTCGTGGAATAGAGCCATCATGGCCCGCTGATAGGTCGCGCCCGCGTTCTTAAGACCGAACGGCATCACCGTGTAGTTGAATACCCCTACAGGAGTGATGAATGCTGTTTTCCGCGCATCTTCGGGATCCATCTTGATTTGGTTGTATCCGCTGAAGCCGTCCATGAAACTGAACATGCGATGACCCGCTGTCGAATCGATAAGCAAATCGATGTTGGGCAGTGGGAAATCGTCCTTAGGGCAGAAGCGATTGAGATCTCGGAAGTCCACGCAAATGCGGAGCTGTCCGTTTTTCTTCACCACTGGCACGATGTTGGCCAGCCATGTGGGATGATGATTCGGCTCTATGAACTTGGCATCTAGGAGTTTGACAATCTCCTGCTTGATCTTGACGTTAAGCTCCGGCCTGAAGCTCCTCGTGCTCTGCTTGACCGGTTTAGACCCGGGGATGATGTCTAAACGGTGCATGGTGATGCTTGTATCCAGACCTGGCATTTCATCATACTCCCATGCGAACACATCCTTGTATTCAGTTAGGAGCTGTAGCAGCCCTTGTTCTTCTTCGCTTGTGAGATCCGCGCTCAGGAAGACTGGCCTTTTCTTTTCCTCGTTCGGGCTGAGGAACACTTCCTTTAGCTCTTGCTTTTGCGGTCTTGGCCTGTCTTCCATGCATTCAGGCGCTTCTTTGAGTTTCTCGTCTGGAGTGCCTTGTGTTGGCTCTTCTGTCAGCGCAATTTGCTCGATTTGATTGATTTGCCCAGGGATATCCCCATGCCCGCGTGAGGACATCCCCGCGCACCTTCATATGCGGTAGCATTTCTTCCCATTGGCGTAGAAGCTCTCTATCTCCTTGCCCTCGGGGTCATGCTTTGCGATCCTCTTCAGAGTGTACACGTTCTTCCGATGATATGCGATACGCGGCGCCTTTTCGCGTGTAGGCGGTTTTTCCTTGGCATCTTCCCTCGTCACCATTACCCCTGCAGGCGATTGGTCCTTGATGTCCTCCCAGAGAGGCAAAGGAGTAGGGTTGAATGGTCCGGGTGTTTGCTCATCTGCCATTTGAGTGAACCACACCGCCTCGCTGAGATGTGCTTCGTCCAAGTTGAACGGGTTTGTCGAAGCCGGTATCTCGACTATTCTGTCGTTCCAGATGGCTTTCATAACCTGGTGAGCCGTCGAAGGGACTGCGTCGAAGCGATGAATCCAGGCTCGACCTACAATCATGTGGTATGTGGTGTTCGCGTCTATGACATAGAACTTTGCTGAGCACTTGATTTTGCCAATCTGAACGCCCAAGCGGATCCATCCGATTGTCATTCTAGAGTCGCTTCCGAATCCCACCAGCGGAGATGGACGTCTGACTACCTTATGTTCGGGGATCCCTGCTAGCCTCAGTGTGTGGAGCGGAACGACGTTGACCGCTGCTCCTCCATCGACGAACGCTCGTTTGAACTCGACGCCATTGATGATGGCGGTCACGTACAGAGGTCTCTGGTGACTCGCATCCGTCTTTTTGTCGCTGGCAGAAAAGGTCATAATCTTTTCCATAGAGCGGGATGCCCTGATGACTTTCCCGTTGGAGACTACAAGGTCCTCCTCGTAGTCCTCTGCTATTCTCAAAATCGCTTTCGTCATATCAGTCCGGCACTTCTCGGAGAAATTCATTTCATCGAAGAATTTGTTGAAGCCATGCGACCCTTTCATGCGGTCGACACGTTCATCCTCTGTGTCCATGCTATAGTCTTCGTCTTCATGGACCTCGGCGACGATGGGCAGGCCATCCTCTGCGACTTCTTCCAAGTCGACGATCGAGATCATGGCGACCTCTTTGCCCTTCGAGCCCGGTTCCGCATGCGCGGGAAGCGGGTTGTTGCGCACGTCCTTCCGGTGGTCGCTGACGATGAGCTCGCCGTTCTTCATCTTCTGATCGAACGCGAACCTGAGTTTCTTGCACTCGGCGGTGGGATGCATGACCTTGCCGTGGTACTCACACCACTTAGGGTCCCTCGCCATCTCCTTGGAGGGTGTTTTCTCGAGCGGTGGCAGGACGCCGTCATTGCGCCACTGTCTGCAGAGGTCACTTGCTTCTTCTACCGAGCATGGCAGAGGCGGTACATCGAAGTTCGCAACCTTCGCTTGCTTCTGGGGCGAAACTGTATTGACCTCAGCTTCGCGTCCCCGCTTGTAGCTAAACCTCCCGATCTTGTAAGTGGTGCCGCTCGCAGGTCGCTCTGGAGCGCTCTTCTTTTTCTGTCTCTCGACTATGGGCTCGATGTTCTTCGTGCATTCGATTAGCTTTGAAAACGTAGGTGTTTGCAAATTGATGAGCATACCTTTGTATTCATCTCGCATGCACTGCAGGCATATCTCTACGAGACGGCTTTCGAGCATTGGATCTTTGCACTCCAAGGATTTCGCCCTGAATTTCTTGATGAAAGTGATTCCGTCCTCTTCGCGCTTCTGGTACATCCGCGAGAGATGGATCATCGTCACCTTTTCTTCCATCTGGAAGAACTTGGTATAGAACTTCTGGACCATGTCGTCCCAAGTCTTCACGGATCCGGCCTCCAATGTTCGGTACCACTTGTATGCTACGTTCCCCAGAGACTTTGGGAACTCTCGCATCAGCAGTTTGGGATCAGCTCCGTACGGACCCATGACATCAATGAAACGCATGACATGCTCATGAGCGTTTCCGTTGACATCCTCGAACTTATCCCATTTAGGAGCCTTGTACCCCGCCGGGTTAGGCATGAGATAGATTTCCCGTGGAATGGGTGGATCGTTGTCTAGCTTTGGGATAATGGTATCCGCGAATGACTGATGAGCCAGAATAGTGTCCACACGCTTCTGCAGAGACGTCATGCATTCTGGAATGCTCCCCTCGGTAGTTGACGCAGGGGTTGCCGTAGGCGGTGGCGACACATACGCCGCTGGAGGATTGGGAGCATACTGACTGCCCGCATTTCCCCAGATCATCGTCGGGGGAGGCAAAGGGTACTGCAGAGTTGGGTTGGACGCCAAAGCCGAGGGCTGAGGAGCATGAGCGGCAGGAGGCAACATCTGTGTCGTTGACCCCTGAACCGAAGGCAGCTGCGTAGCCGACGGTGGAGTCTGCAGATGAGGGTTGGGAGGTGCGGTTGACACTCCCAATCCTGGAGCGGTAGGGGTTCCTCCTCCCTGAGAGATAGCGGCGGCGGATGAAGGGTTTGGCGCAAGGGTACCCAGAACGGCAAAGATTTGTTCTAATTGCGCAGATTGAGCTTTGAGAGCTTTCGCCTGACTTTGGACAGTGGCGTCCAAAGACTCTAACGTCGGTGCCTCGCCGGGAGTCGTTGGAGTACGGCGGGTCTCGTCTCCCGAGGGAGTTTTGGTGGAGGGCGATCGGTTGCTGACATCATCCTCCTGAGACATGGTTGCTTTTGTTGGTAAGTTCACGTCGGGTTCACCAAAATGTGCACAAGAGATTCCGGCGGGGAGACCTCCGTGTGCACCGTGTGTAGTGGATCAAGGATCGCACAGGAAGAGTTGGGGTTGTGTGTAGGGAGAGAGTAAGGCAGTAGCAATGTCTGAGAGAGAGACAGAGGTTTGGCAGAGCTTCCGCGTATGGCAGTGTGTTCTTCTTTGTATGGAAAGGTCGGCGATCTATATATACTGGAGAACGTGACCGTTGTAGTGTGGTTAATGCGCCCATTGATGGCGGCTTAATTAGCTTAACCATAACGGCACGTTCGTCCGAGTATATAGGGACCGTTACAGCACGTGGTGCGCGAATACCGGAACCGTTACGGGGTTGACCGGGTTTGACCGGATTGACCGGGTTTATGGAGCTCGTGCCATAAATCTCTCAAAACAGTTACTAAAGGTCGCGTGCGGGCTTGGCTCGCACGCGACAGGGCTTACTCTAGCCTCCAAACCACAAAGTCCCTACAAGTCCCGTGCGGTGGTATGCGAGGGCTCTGTCTCGCAGCCCCCACATGGATCAGCTCGGCTGGTGATCCAGTGTGTGTGGAGCACAATATGGTGTGCTGGATGGCTGCCACGTGGCTAAGATCTGTCAGCTCAGAAAGCAGTATCTACACCCGGTCACCGCCACTACCCACCTGGACACCGGTCCAAAATTCTACTGCCACACCCTCTCTCTCTCTCTCCTGCCACACCCTTCTTCTCTCTCCCTCCCTCCCACTCACTCTCTGCACAAACCCGGACACCGCCGCCTTCCCCCTCTCTCTCTCTCTCCTGCCACACCCTTCTTCTCTCTCCCTCCCTCCCACTCACTCTCTGCACAAACCCGGACACCGCCCCCTTCCCCCTCTCTCTCTATCCTGCCACACCCTTCTTCTCTCTCCCTCCCTCCCACTCACTCTCTGCACAAACCCGGACACCGCCTAAACCACCCGTCCAGCGTCTCTCTCTTTCCCTCTCTCTCCCACATGTTTCTTCTCTCTCTTTCCCTCTCTCTTCCACGAACCCGGACACCACCTAAAACAACCCGTCCACCGCCTCTCTCTTCCACTCTCTCCTCCACACACACGGCCACCGCTACAACCACACCCGTCCACCGCTTGCTTCAACGAACCAAAAAAAAGTTTAGTTTGGTCAGGGGTTAACGAAAACGGGCTATCCAAACAGCCCCAATGGTAGATGTATGAGAGTTGGGTACCTAAAACGCAACGGCTGCGGGTTTTTCTTGGGAGGGAAAACAAAAAGCATGAGAATTTGCTCCTTCGGCAACAAATTAGACCGCATCATCAACAACTTGGCCCATGTTATATAGAGGTGTGACCAATAAAGCAATGTCGCTTTCTGTAACTGAAGAAACTGGTACAATTAGACTAGACGTCACGAGGATGGTGGTACTACCCTATGCCCCTGCGCACGAAGTACCAGTACCTTTCATGCGGCACAAGTTTCCATGGTCCTTGTGTGCCACGTGGCCTTTTCGTTACCACACAAATTCCCCTAATGGTCCAAAACTATGATCAATGATGGCATTAAAGAGCTTCATGATACAAAACCATTGAAATGCTGTCTTGATCAAGTTGCGCCTACCCCTACCAATTTGGCAAACTATTTTGGACGATTTAGATTAATGTACACACTAAGAGCCTGTTTGGTTTCAGCTTAAAATCTCAATAATATGATGAAAATAATCCGGAGTGAATAATCTGACTGAAATTATAATCTGAAAACTGTTAGACATGTCCTGAAAATCTGAAATTAAAATTTAATTGAATTTGGCAACACATATAGCTTTTACTACCAAATTTGAAATAAATGTCTTTATTTAAACTTACGATACGTCTAAGATGATATCGTTTGCACAAATTAACAATTCATGCTTTAACGAGATGAAAGAGTATGATATTTCAGATGTTATGTCTAAAAAGTCTCCAAAATCGGAGATTATATAATCTGCAGATTATTAGCCACCTTAAATTAAAAACTGCCTCGAAAAATCTACGAAACAAACGATATTAAATTTTTTTGGCAGATTTTAATCTCAAATGCGGTTTTTATCTCCAACCAAACATGCACTAAGATAGGAATGTGATTTACTATTCATACCGGTATTGTTTGAAAAGATCTAAGTTGTCCGACTGGAGAGAAATCGACGGCTGCGAATTGATGAGAGATGAGTGGATGGGGCAGCCCGTAAGTCCCAACGGAACGAGTATTTTCCTAGTAGATTATAAATGTAATGCAATGATATTAGTTGTTTGAAGTGCCGAGTGTTGTAAAAGTACTCCTATTTCACAGCTCTGCTACCAGTTTGTTTTAATCTGGGGGTATTCGACCAAGAACGACGAAAGTAAAACAAGAACGAGACAGATATTTAACGTAGTTCACTAGCGAATTCGGAACGAACCCACTAGCTACCTCCACGGCCAGAACCATATATTTTATTGAGAAGAGAACCCGATTACAGTGCACCCCGTGGCCGCAACGGCCACATCCCCCCCCCCCCCCCCCCCCCCCCCGATTACACCCACCGCGCACACACAATAAACCCTCAAAGAACTAACTCTTTAAACGTCTATTTGTTAGTGTGTGTTTGTGTTGCTACCAAAGATCCCATATATAGCTACATGGGTGGCAAGTTACTTGGGCACAAAGCAACAAAAGCACTGCTAACAAATACATGGAAACAATTCCATGCTCCTGACCTCTGCCTTTGACTTTGACCCTTAACACAAACTTGCCAATTTGATACAAGTCAAACTTCCTAACAAATCTCCACATTGACTTGAATCATCTTAGCAACCCGATTCAGAACCTGATGCTTCTCTTCTCAAACCTGAACCGGATGTGTCTCCCTGAACCAGAAACGAGCACGCCTCCCCAAACAGATATTTCGCAGCTGATGCGAAACCCGAATCGCCAACTCCAACTACCATGCGTTCTTGTAACGACTGCGCCAGATGTGGTTGCACTTCCTGAAACATAAACAAGTGCTCCACCCAGAACCTGACTCGAATACATTCACTGAGAAAGCAGGACCGAATGTATTCCCCATGCGCCCAATTGCGCCAGAAAGATGCACCATGACAGAATGCCCATATATCGTTATCAGACCCGATGCACTTAGCGATGAGTGCCCCAACAGTTGTCATGCCCGATGCACCCCGTATGCCTCAGATGCGCCAGATGCGAGCTCAATTGCGTGTCATGGTACACGCTCAAAAACCAGAACAGATGCACGCCAGAACAAACTCGTACATAATGCGCGCCAGAACCAGGATCAGATGCACGTGCCAGAAATCTCACGCGCCAGATGCTCCATGTTATTGCTCCAACTCCAACGAGTTCATGCAACGCATGAGCCAAAACCAGATTCAATTCACACACCAGATGCTCCACGCCGGGAGCCAGATTGCGTCTGAACGTCAATCGCCAGAACGCCAGATGCGCGTGAACCGCCAGATTCGCGCCAGTACCGAATGTGCGATGGATTTTCCAGATCCCTTGCACGCCTAATCAGATGCGCGCCAGATTGCTCCGAACGGAGCCCGGATAGGCCCCTCCGCGGGGCTTCAGATGGTGGGTGTACCTGCTTCTCTCTCACGAGCAGATCGATCTTGATCGCCAAACCAGACATCGTTCTTGGCGAAATCTCGAAACCCAACTCTCGATAGCCTGCTCCACCTGAATCGCGAAATCCTAGCTTTGAGTTCCACCCCGATCTTGGAACCTGGCTCTGATACTAGTTTGTTGTAACAGAACTCCTGTTTCAGAGTTTTGTTACCAGTTTGTTATAAGCTGGGGGTATTCGAGCAAGAGCGACGAAAGCAAAACAAGAACGAGACAGATATTTAACGTGGTTTACTAGCGAATTCGGAACGAACCCACTAGCTACCTCCACGGCCAGAACTAGATATTTTATTGAGAAGAGAACCCGATTACACCCACCGCACACACAGAATAAACCCTCAAAGCACTAACTCTTTAAACGTCTCTATTTTGTGCGTGTTTGTGTTGCTACTAAAGATCCCATATATAGCTACATGTGTGGCAAGTTACTTCGGCACAAAGCAACAAAAGCACTGCTCACAAATACATGGAAACAATTCCATGCTCCTGACCTCTGCCTTTGACTTCGACCCTTGACCCAAACTTGCCAATTTGATACAAGTCAAACTCCCTAACAAATCTCCACCTTGACTTGAATCATCTCAGCAACCCGAAACCAGAACCTAATGCTTCTCTTCTTAAACCTGAACCGGATGTGTATCCCTGAACAAGAAATGAGACGCCTCCCCAAACAGATGTTTTGCAGCTAATGCGAAACCCGAATCGCCAAATCGTTACTCCAACTACCATGCGTTCCTGCAACGACTGCGCCAGAAATGGTAATCTATAATTTAGTCCATTTAGAAATGGTCCATCTAACTAGGGCAAATCTTGTTTCCTTACATGTTAAAAACACTTCACCCCTCAAGTTTGATGCAAAACACTTTTACCCTTTCTATTTTGGAAAAGTACACTTTCACTCCTCTGATGCCCGAATTTCAGGATACATGCACTCTTTAATTGTGATGCGCTTAATATCGGGTGGAGTCCGTCATCGATAGTAGTGTTTGGCATCAATTTGCTATTTTATTATTTATTTTTTTTGAGAATAATTTGCTATTTTAGATGACAAAGTGACGCAATTAGTAGGTGTAAGTGTATTAGAGTTTAGCACATGGAAAACGTGGAAGTGTCAACTCCAACGGGTGGATCTATGAGTGAGGCTTGAAATATAAGGGTTCGTTCCCTTAGGTCTCAAGTTCGAACTCCACGAACGCCGGTTATATCTCAAGAACTCCGTGAATTTATCAAGGCCAATGGAGAGGTTGGCCTAAGCTGACCCGGACACCACGATAAACAACATGAATTCTTAAAAAATACGTGAAAGTGTATTTTGTCTTTTTTAAAGAAATTTTACCACTTTTTTTAAAGCAATTATCCTTTCATAATATGTTTAGTTGTCATATTTTCGTCTATTTCGTAATGTACTTTTTAATTAAAAACAACTTTTTCTAAAAACATGTGATAATAAAATAGCAGGTAAGAAAGTCTCAAGAACTTACTCAATCTGAAGAACTCGGAGTTCCTCAAAAAAAAAAGAACTCGGAGCAAAAAGTCGGAGTATGAAGAGGGTCAATCTATGCGATTGCCTTCAACATTATGCCCAAGATATTGAACACTAGTTCTATCTGATTCTGTTGATTATTGGTTTAAATTAAAAAATAACTTAATTGTTTGGTTACAGACGGCTAACCATTGTGCAGCACATCAAACATATTTTGATTAAAAACAATATTTTCGCGGGAAGAAAAACAATGTTTACTTCCTTGAACAAAAAAATCCATAGATGCTCTTAATATCGTCTACAAGGAACCCCGGATAATACCAAATTGTCTGGAACAAGTAGCTGATTACTTAACAATACAATTCCCATAAATCATACCATAAAATTGTAAGCTTCGTCAACATCCACCAATGTCATCATCTCTCAACTACCACCCCCACCTTCGTTTCCTGATCTACCGCTTAACCACTTGGCAACTTGTGTCTATTTCGATAATTGTTTATGCTTCACCATCTTCGTCCGCATCATCCTATATAATTGGTTGTCTCTAGAGCCTTCCCAAAACCACAATACATATACATGTCTACACTCATCACCACCATAGCTGGCAAAAACACTCAGTTAGGATAACATGTTATTTACTTTTAAGCGGCTCAGGCAATATCATATATGATTTTTCTCAAAAAAAAAAATATCATATATGATGGTCTTGATAAAGGCTAACATCATGTTCACCAATTTGAGTCTTCAGCACAGGAACAAGACACTGTTTTATCTACTTCTCAATGCATTTCCACTCGTTAGGGCAAGTACTAGGGCCCAATTACATTCATAAAGGATTTTTTTTCAAAGCTTTTGCATAAATGAATGCCAGTGTGGCTAAAGAATGTGAACATAGCAGTTTATTGGCCGAGCTGCTCTAAGAACATGTTTGGTAATGGTTTAAGAGAAATGCAGCTCGACAAATAAGTCTGCAGAAAACACCAAAACGCTGTTTATACACAACCAAACGAACATGTTGATTCTAAAAGAGTTTTCCAAACAAGCACTAACAACGAGGTGGACCTGGTACACATTCCAATGCAAAATACGCAAGATCTAATCATGCTTTTACATAAATTGTCTTTTTTTTTTATGAAACATTATAATGGCATTAGAAGAGATTTTACAAGCACCAGAGAAGATGTTGAATGCACAGCTCCATCATCACCTTCACCCCCAATGTTTACTGTTAGACAACAAACATGAGGAGAATCAAACAAACAAAACTCCCACCAGGAAACAAAACACAGGCCCATCATCCATGGTCATTCGAAAACAGAGAAACTCATTATTATTAGAACAAAAACAAAATTAATCTTGTGAAAGCTTCAGTTTTCATAACATTAACATCCCATCATCCATACAGACATCAAAGCCAAAACCCTAATATCCAGTACTCAGAAGATAACATTAACCTAGTTTACCTATATAATTTTCACAAAACCCTAATACTTCCCAATCTTCAAGCATGGTTTCAATCTTCACCCGCTTCGCTCAGCATCTCTGCCCCAGAAACATAGCACGCCTGAAAACCAGAAGCCAATCAAGGAACCGCATCACATCTCTTGGCATCAATGAAAGGAAAGAGGTACTAAAAGCATAATCAGATTGATAATAACATGGAAGTGATGGAATATTACTGAGATGGTTCTTTATTTACAGACAAACAGCAATGGCAGGATCTTTAGAAGACTCCTCCGGTGGCGGCGGTGGCTGGAAGATCATCAAAGGTCCAAAGATCCACCGGGTTGGGACCACCATCTTGAGCTGCATCTGCATTGAGGAACGCGTCCATGGACGAATCCCAGTTACCCTCCAGATAAGGCATCTGGAAGAACTTCATCTGGGACTCAAAAGCTGAAAGCTCTTCAGACATGTTCTTCACAGGGTTCTCTTCAACAGGTATCGCAGCATCAGTCTTGAGTTTCTTTGCAGGGTTAGCATCTTCTCCAAACTGGCTCTCGTCGAGTTCAATAGCAGCTGAAAGAACAGAAGAGATCTCAGGTGTTTTGGTGTTGTAGTCTCCCCATCCAAAGTCAGAACAGCTGAAAGAGTTGCTTCCCTGATCTGAGCTAAAGTAGACAGCATTGGCAGCATCTGATGCAGCAAAGGAGTCCACACATGCATTTGCATACCCAAACTGGTTCGAAGGTTTCTCTTCGACTACAGACATGTTGAAATCATCATGATCAAGTTTGGTTCCAAAGTTTAAACTCTGGTTGAGACATGGCTGAACATAGTTTAGGCTCTCCACAGCAAGTTCTTTCTGAGCAGTCGGCTTTGTGGTTCTCTTTTGGGAAACTTGTGGAGCTTCGTCAGGGAAATTCACCTTTGCTTTCTTTCCACGGATCTTGCGAGCCTCTGCATCGTAAGCTCTAGCGGCTTCTTCCGCGGTGTTGAAAGTTCCGAGCCAGACGCGAACTCCTTTCCTGGGATCGCGAATCTCAGCTGCCCATTTACCCCAAGGGCGCTGTCGGATACCTCTGTACTGGTTCTTCCTCTTCCTCTTGGAGGATTTGTCAGCTTGGTCATCTGCTTCCACAGATCTAGACCCTTCTATATAACATAAACAAGATAAATAAGACTTCAGACTTGTGAAAGAAAACCATTTTACTCCATCAAAATCTCTATCAAGAATCACATATTATCAAGAAATCACACCACCGACAGCTCCCTGGATATTTCCCATTTTTTACTTCTACTTGCAAATTAAGGAATAGAAGATCTAGATACCCAAATCTGATTTATCTGATTTTAATTAGAAAAATCTGATCTCAGTATTGGGATCTTGTTTCGTAAATGAAGGTAAGCTAGATATGTTGATCTCCAGAGGTTTTTCAGCAGTACTTACAATTTATGAAAGCAAAAACTTGGCACACAAAAATTTCCAGTACTGTTACAAGTCAAATTCAGTAGCCCCAGTTTAAGAGAAGAAAATAATCATACCCTTACAAAAGATTGTAGCTCCTTTAAGATTAGAAAGGGATTTAAAAAAAAATAAGAAAACATGATTTAATCAAATAGAACATCAAGATTCCTGAATCTGATCTAATTTATAAACTAAGGTTTCACTAGAAAAAAAATTTACACCGCTGTTAAGAACTAGTTTGAACTCTGAAGATGTTCTTTCATGAACAAAGCTAGTCAATGAAATTTGTGGCTAGCTTAAGAAGCTAGTAGTATTTCAGCAGTATTTTCATTTCATGAAGAAAAAAAAATGGAACTTTGCCAAGAGAATACCAAAAAAGATTAAAAAATCACCAATAAAATCAAAAGGGCTTCTGAATCAAAAGAGACAAGTAATAACAGCTTGATTTAACAGTGAAAGACGAAATAAAATCAAATAGTAGAAAACGAATCAGAAGAACAAAATCGATTAGATCAGCGTACTGTACTTGATAATTAGATGAAAACCCAGTAATAAAAAATAATACTGTAATAAGAGCTTAGAACTTTCGATCGGGAAATAATTTGGGGGAAAGGGCCTTTTACCTTGAGAAACCCCAGATTTGGGTGCAGAGAGAGCGAATGGCTTCACATCGACGTCTTCATCGTCAGAGTGGTCATTGAATTCCTTGAAATCGGCCTCGAAATCGTCATAGATGTCGAGAAACGACTTGGGTCGGAGGGGTTTGGAGTAGCGGTTCCCCGAATTCTTATTAACGCCGGTGGGCCAAAGGAAGTCGGCAGTGAGCCGGCGGCCGTGGTTGTTCGCCGGAGCGATCAGGTCGGAGATGATGGCACCGCCACACATCTTTCAGCTTGGAAGGAACTTCAATGGAATTGGAGATTTAGGACAAAGAAATTGAGATTCGATGGGCGAAAATGGTTACTTTTTTCTTTCTTCAGGGAGAAAATGATTTTAGAGAGAGAAATGATTAGAGAGAGTGTAGGGTTTTGTTGTAAAGGTGAGATGATTTTATTCGGCAAAAGCAAGCGGCAGGAACGAAGCGTTTCTGAGACGAAGTTGTCTTAATTGCCCTTCGTTGTTTGTGATTAATTACGATACGAGCCTACGTTGTCCTAAATGCCCCTTGGGATAAGGGGTGGGTTTGGTGTGGACTTTTTGGATTTTAAGCTGTCTTTTAAGATGGTGTGAAAAAAGTTCGTGACACAAAAGTTCAAGAAAAAAGATGCATGGGTTTGGTAAAAAAAGTTGGTGATGTTAAAAAGTCAGTGATGTGACAGTTTTGTTGTTTAGCGAAAATTACCACTTTATCCTTTTGTCTATTTATTGAAGGTCAGTGATGTGTCAGTTTTGTTGTTTAGTTGGGATATTATTGTCATTTGTATGATATGATGAAAAAAGACACAAAAAATCCACTCAAACCCAACTTTTTGCTTCTACCTTTTCTACACTACAACTTGAAAATCTAAAATCCAAAATCCACTCAAAAAAGTCCATACCAAACCTTCACAAAAAATCCAAAAAGCTGAAAAGTGGATTTTGGATTAAAATTCACAAAAAAGTCCACACCAAACCCCCCCAAGATCGAATTGCATCAAAAGGCCCAAAGTTGTCAATTCGGTCCATCTCCCAAATATTTGCACTTTTTTCCCCAAAGTATCAGCATTTTCTACTTATCAACCACCTCTTTTCTTCTAATTTTTTTTCAAGGGTAAAAGACACTTGCACCCCCCCGCCCCCCTCAAGTTTGATGCAAAGACATTTTCCCTACTTCCAGTTTGGCAAAAGGATACTTTTACACTTTTACCCTTCAGGGTGCTCATTTTAAGATACTTATACTCCGTAATTGTGACGTTGATAATCAGGAGGTAAGAGTCCGTCAGTGATAGTAGTTTTTGGTACAAACTTTTTTTCTTTAGAGTATAGAATGACACAATCAGGAGTGTAATATTCTAAAGTTCTGCACGATAGCGTGAATGTAAGTAATTTTCCAAATTGGAAGGGGTTTGCATCAAACCTCAAGGGGTGAACGTGTCTTTTTTTTTTTTGGTTCCGGAGGGAGGGGGTGTTATGTGTCTTTCACCTTTTATCAACCATAATCTAACTTTTTTTATCTAGGATAAAATACACTTTGACCCATACCTTTGTACACAAACACACTTTACCTTATGAGTTTTGTCCAAAAACATTATGTTCAAAACATTAAGACACTTAACACCCCTCGATTATCATGAGTTATATTAAGACAAATACCACCCCTCGATCTTCATATATTAGTGCTATGTGTTAGTCTGTCTGTGACATAGTTATTTGGAACTTTATTGCCCTGCAGTGTAAAATATTCGTTGTACTACTTAGAAATCATGACAATTGTATAACAGCATCCAGTGGTGGAGCCAAAATTTAAGTAACACGGGAGAAACAAATTTTAAAAATAAAATCCATGTACAATCGTAGAAAATATATATACTGTATAGGGTAATTTTTATTTTCTATTAATGTAACAAACCGAGCGGATTACTGTCACAACTACTTCTTTACCCGTACCACCAGATAAAAACGCTTAAGCCTTAAAGGTGCTAGTAGTAATCCACAAGGTTTACCATATACCAGATGTTAAATTCAGAGATCTTCGATGTGGCACAGGATATTACTATCCCCCAACCAAATACATTACATCTAGTCCACAATATCAATCCACAATATCTCGATGTGGGACGGGATATTACAATCCCCCCCCCCACCTTATATACTCGACGTAATCGTCGAGTGTGCCCAGTCACGTATCCCCTTGTCTGGCGGAGAACCACCACAAAGCCCTTGCGGGATCAGGGTTACCTCTGATACCCTTTGAAACACATGTGGATTACTAGCCCAGCAACTTCTTTACTCGTACCACCGGATAAAAGTGCTTAAGCCTTGAAAGTTATAATAGTAATACACAAGATTTACCATATACTAGATGTTAAACTCACAAATCTTCGATGTGGTACGGGATATTACAATCCCCAACCATATATACTACATTTAGTCCACAATATCAATCTACAATATCCCGTTCCACATCGAGATATTGTGGATTGGTACTATGGATTAGATGCATATATGGTATGATTGGGGATTATAATATCATGTACCACATTGGAGATTTGTGAGTTTGAAATCTGTTATATGGGAAACCACGTGGATTTATTAATAGCACCTTCAAGCTTAGGCATTTTTATCCTGTGGTACGGGTAAAGAAGTTGTTGGGACAGTAATCCGCTCGGGTTGTTACAAATGGTATCAGATCCAACCTTGGTCCGCAAGGGCTCCTTGACGGTTCACCTCCAGCCAAGGGGACACGTGACTGGGCACCCTCGACGAGGACGTCGTGTATATAAGATGGGTGGATTATAATATCCCGTTCCACATCGAGATATTATTTATTGGTACTTTGGATTAGATGTATATATGGTATAATTGGGGGATTGTAATATCCTGCCCCATATTGGAGATTTGTGAGTTCGAAATATGGTATATGGGAAACCACATGGATAACTATTAGCACCTTCAAGGCTTAAGCATTTTTATCTGGTGGTACGGGTAAAGAAGTTACTGGGATAGTAATCCGTTCGGGTTGTTACAATTAAGGACATTGGTACAAATAATTTTTTTTGGAACACATATGTCATATAATGCGGGGGCACCTTTTGTATGTTCAACAGCGGCACAATTGAAGAACTTACATAAAAGTAAGGGTAGTATGATTAGTTTTGAATTATCCCTCCTAATCTCCGTACCTGCCAACACCACCTCGCCACCCATCACTACAGCCCCCCTAAAATCGACCAGATCACACCCAAGCCAGTCGCAGCCAACATCATCACAGCATGAAACTTGCAACATTGACAACAAGTTTTTTCACAAAACCTCCTTGAAATGAAGACCTGGCAATACAATTATTCTCCCCACTAATATTTATTGTTTATGCATTCAAACTAGAACTAATTCAAATTCAAATAGGTTCTAGTTTTGGACAATATGAAATCATTTTATACAAAATCCCCTAACAAGATCTAGAAGAAAAACAAATTGTATGTGGGTGTATTTTATAGATCTAGGTTGAAGTTGTGGTTGGGGCCTAGTAAATCTAAGAGAGAGGCGAAGGAGGACCAGAGTAGAACAAATGAGAGCTAGGGGCCTTAGTAACCCTAGGACATTCCTAACTCTTCTCGATAAAATGAGGAGTCAAAGACGTGACATTATATTTCCAAATGAGACTAGATTATTCACAAAAAGAATGGAGAAGCTACAAAGGAGACTAAACTTCAAAACATACTCCATGTAAGCAATGAGGGACAAAGTGGTGGACTCTCACTTATGTGGTTTGAACATGTGAAGTTGCACGTACATTCATATCCGCGACATCACATATATTGGTGGCTATGCAATGAAGTAGGCGAGGAAAATTGGCTATCGACGAGTTTCTTTGGGGATTCAACAGCAAGTCATAGAAATAATTCATCGGATCTACTTGAAAGAATACAACCTCCACCAAGGGGACCTTGTTATGTGATGTCTTAGAGTTGGGTACCTAACGCAACGGCTGCTCTAAGAACAAGTTTGGTAAAAGGATACTTTTACCCCTTCAGTGTGCTCATTTTCCCTACTTCCAGTTTGGCAAAAGGATACTTTTACCCCTTCAGTGTGCTCATTTTAAGATAATTACACTCCGTAATTGTGACGTTGATAAGCAGGAGGTAAGCACCCGTCAGTGATAGTAGTATAAAATGACACAACCAGGTGTGTAATGTCCTAAAGTTCTGCACGGTCGCGTTAATATAAGTCATTTCCAAATTGAAAGGGGTTTGCATCAAACCTCAAGGGGTGAACATGTGTTTCACCCTTTAATCAATCCTAATATAACTTTTTTTATCTAAAATAAAATACACTTTGACACATACCTTTATACACACACACACTTTACCTTATGAATTTGTCCAAAAAAAATATGTTCTCCTATTGCGGCTAAGACGATCTTCAGCAGTACTGTGGGGGTGCCCAAGAAAGGGTTTAGTAGCTCCAACAAGGAGGGGGAGAAGGATATTAAACAAGGGTGGTGGAGGGGGTGGGTTAGCCCGCAGGCTTCCCCGGCTGGCCCACCAAGTGAGTTTGATTATTATTTTTTATTTTCTTTTCTTTGCTGAAAATTCATGATGGTTTGCTGAAAATCGTGTATTCGAAATAAAAAATAATAACATGGGAGAAATAGTGTTTTAAATGTTGGAGGTGTTAGGATAGTATTGTAAATATTAAGACAGTTAATAATGAAATAAAGGTGGGAGATGCAGTGGAGGGGAAGCCCCTGCTGGGGGTACTATGAACATTAAGACACTTAACACTCCTCGATCATGATGAGTTAGATTACGAGAAATAACACCCATCTATCTTCATATGTTAGTGCTATGTGTGAGTCTGCCCGTGACATAGTTATTTGGAACCTTATTGCCCCACAATGTAAAAAGGTCATTGTACTATTTAAAATCATGACAATTGTATACCACCATCCAGTGGCAGAGCTAAAATTTAAGTAACGAGGAGGCATAAATTTGAAAAATAAAATGCATGTACATCGTAGAGAATATATATATTGTGGGCTTGTTTGGATATTCAGGTTTGGTTAACCTAAAACCAAACCCAACATTTTTCCTGGTTGGGAAATTAACCGGTGGCAGGGACAAACAGCCGGTGGACGGCAGAATGAAGCTGGTGACTCGGACAACCCAACCGGCGCCCGGGTTGAGAGAGAAGAGTGACAGATTGAGGGAGAGAGAGGAGTCGCGAGGAGAAGAGGGGCCGGTGGACGAGACAAACGGCCGGTGCCCGGCTAGATATATATATATATATATATATATATATATATATATATATATATATATAGAGAGAGAGAGAGAGAGAGAGAGAGTGAGAGAGATCACATGAAGAAATGAGAGGAGAGAAAAAATAGCACCAGTGGCCAGGACAACCCGACCGTGTCCGGCTAGAGAGAAGAATAAGATAGAGAGTGAGAGAGAGAGAGAGGGAGAGGGTTGTCCTACTTGAGCAGGCGGTGCTTGGGTGAGAGAAGAAGAAGAAGAGAGAGAGAAAGAGAGAGAGAGAGAGAGAGAGAGAGAGAGAGAGAGAGAGAGAAAATAAGGTGAGAGAGAGAGTGGAACAAAGTGATGGACAAAAATCTGAGATGTTCAGGTTCACGTGAGATTATTTTTTTGGGTGGGATGGGGTGTGTAGATAGTGCATCCTGAGCAGACCAACTATGGTCCATGTGGCAGCCATCTCGCACATCTAGAGGTACTCCATATACATCCTATCATATCTCTGTATACAAGCTTATCCACTTGTGGGCTGTGAGACAGGGTCACCCGCGATACTAACTGCACGGGAGTTGTAGGGACTTAGTGGTTTGGAGGCTAGAGTAAGGTACGTTGCGCGAGAGCAACAAACACGCTCGCGCGCGACCCTTAGTAAGTGTCTGAGAGATTCAAGGACGACGTGTCCCATAAATTCAATCGATCTCATAATGGTCCCTGCATATACGGAACTGATGTGTGACGTGCCCTATATATATGTTCAAATGTGCCGTTACGAGGCTAACATTAAGCCGCCATTTATGGGCGCATTAACCCCTCATAACGGTCACTTCCCTACTATATATAGGAACACTTTCCTTCTATAGCAACACTTGAATCTTTGGCTAACTTGATACACTGTCTCTCCCTCAAGAATAGTTACAAGTGCTTTCTCTCTCCCTACTCACTACCTACAATCTCTCTGTGCTCTCTACCCTTGTTCTTATTCTCTGTTAGAGGTGTACACTTGGATCTTTCCCAGGATTTCCTTGTACACAATTTGGTGAACCCGGCGTGAACACGCAACCGTCAAAAGCTTCAATCAATCAACCTATCAGCCATGTCTCTTGAGGCCAACCTCCGTGATGGTGATCAATCTCTCCAAGAGGAAGAAACTCAGAGGGAGGAGACCCTCCCCAACACCAACACCAATACCCAGACCCATACGGCTACTGGGACTAATCCCTCTTTGGAGGTCCTGAACGCTGCAATTCAGAGCCAAGCCAGAGCTATGCAGGCTCAATCTACCCAGATAGCCCAGATCATGGCTATTTTGGGAGGGCTTGCACAAACTGCTACCCAGGGTGCCTTAATTCCACCTGGATCCACTGTAGCACCCAGTGCTCGGGGAGCTTTGACTCTGCCTGGATCCACTATGGCACCCCCAACACACACGGCTGCACCACCAAACCCCCTGGCATCCCTGCCTAATGGGCATGTGTACCAACCAAGATCTTCAGAATCTCCTCTTGTGCCAACTTACCAGCCTGAACGTGCATCTGTTGCGAACCCATCTTCCTATCCTATGTGCCATCATACGCGACTGGGGCTCAGGGTAGCTACGCACCTCCACCTCCCTATGATCCCAGCATGCCTTACATCCCTGGGCTTGCTGCAACCCCCTCATCTACCCCTGGAGGAAGCGGGCCTTCCAGTGTGACAACTTTGGAGCAGCGCTTTGATAACTTTCTGACAAACCAGTGCTCCGCGGATACTATCATTCCCAAGGTCAATAGTGCGCCTCCCACTCCCAAGGAGATGTACTTGATGCCCAATCCTGCTGGATACAAGGTGCCAAAATGGGACAAGTTTGACGAAGTTAGTGGAACGCGCATGAGCATGTTATGCGTTTCATTGATCTAATGGGCCCACACGGGGCTGATCCGCGCCTGCTGACAGCTTGAAAATGTATTAGTCTGGGACATCTTTTTACCATTGGTTTTAACCCTGTGAGAGTTGAGTTTGGCCATTTTCAGCTTATTTTCCACCTGATACGAGGCAGAGATTTATAGATCATGATTGCAAAATTTGAGTAATTTTATGCATACTTTTATTTGTTGGATATGATCGCGGGTGCGTGTTATGATGTGCAGGTAACAGGTGCCGAAAAATGCATGAGATTAACTTGGATGGGAGGCAGCGTGTCAGGAGAGCTGAGCAGAAAAAGAGAAAAAAAAATGCTAAGTTGTGCGTTCAAACGCAGGAGCTGCGTTCAAACGCACAAGACAGGAGCAGCAGGAAAATGGCAGAAATTTGGCTAAGTCCTGCGTTCAAACGCAGGCAGGCTGCGTTCAAACGCAGGAGTCAGAGACCAAAGTGCAGAAAAGCTAAGTCCTGCGTTCAAACGCAGGCGTTGTGCGTTCAAACGCAGGACTCAACACTCAAGAGAAGAAACGGCCAAGGGGTGCGTTCAAACGCAGAGGAGCTGCGTTCAAACGCATGGGTTCAGGAGCCAGAAGAGGAAAAACGGCTAAGGCCTGCGTTCAAACGCAGAAGGGTGTGCGTTCATACGCACTGCGTTTGAACGCAGGAAGTGTGCGTTTGAACGCACAGGCGGGTTCCAGAAGCTTCCAGGACGGGTCTTTTCAAGGGTAAAACAGGAATTTCGTGCATCAGTTTTGGAGACTGTGGCAGTATAAAAGGAGGTGTCCCAGCACTGTTTTAGGGTTACGAACACATACACATTCACAGCTATCATCATCATCAGCAGCTAGTTTCACAGCAGCCAGGAGTTGGAGCAGAGCAGGATTGGAGCAGTTTTCCAGTATCTTCAGAAGAATAACTAGTTTGATCTTTTCTCTTTTTATGAAACATTGTTTTTGAATAATGCAAGCTAGCTAGACCTTTTGCCTAGGTTCTCGGTGAACCTAGGGTTTATGAATTCAGCAGACTTGGTTGTTTTGATTTTCAGATGCATGGCTAGCTAAGTCTTAATACAGGATGGTTGTTTATTATTCTGTCTTTGATTTTATTTACATACATGAATGGCTTGATCACCCAGGAGTGTTACAGACAGGATCTGGTGCGCGAGAGTGACCAGTGAATGTTAGGAAGAAAAGACAGGATTTAGTACTCTGCCTTGATGGACCGAGAGGTGAAGAGAATCAGGGGACTAGCCCAGAAGCATTAGACCAACTGCTAGACGTTTAGGGGGAGACCGAGAGGAGAACCTGTAACCCTAGCAGACTTAGAACGAACCTGCAGATTTAGGTGGACCGAGAGGACCCGAAAATCTGCAGTAGAGTGATAAGTGCATGAGACCGAGAGGAGATTGTACTATTGGTATGCTGGCATAAACAAAACCACTGTGTGTTTCTGAAATCGAATATATCATGAAAGCTGGAAAGTAACCCTAGGGGATCCTGGAATCTAGATTTTTAGAATTATCGACTTTTACAACTACAACAATTTCTGCAAAATATTCAACAGAAAAATAAAATAAGCTTTTTACTGTTTTTATTTATTACAGTTTAGTAGAGTCAAATCCCAAACCTTCCTCCTTTTTACAAACCTTGTGTCTTATTCTAATTCTGATTAGAAACAACTTAAACTGTTCTCGTGGGTTCGACAACCAGAGTCACAATTACATACTCTATACTACTTGATCGTACACTTGCGAAAAAGCAGATAGGTTTACGCTGTCAAGTTTTTGGCGCCGTTGCCGGGGAACGGTTACAGTTTTTGTTAAAGAGACATTAGAATAAGTCTCAGAGTTTTTCTTTTCTTTTTACAGTTACTTTCTTTCGACTTACTGCTCGTGAAATCTGATTTTCAGGCTATTCTAGTTTATGCCCAGATTGCCCCGCAAACTGGTATCACCACTCGAAGATCCCGAAAAACTTTTCAGAGAGCAAAGTCGCAGACACCGAGCCGCGATGTCTGAGCACGGAGAAGACACCACAACCGAAACAGGAACACCCACAGGACAGCCGCAACGTACTCCAGCACAGATGGCTCTTTACATTGAAGAGCTGATAGCAGCAGGTTTTGCTGCCAGGAACAATCAGAGGACTTATAACAAGTCTGGAAGGGCACTGGTCGAAAACTTTGAAGTCCCAACCGGAGGACATCAACCAGCTATTGTAGTGCCTCCCATTACAGCAGAGCACTTCGACCTGAAATCATCCACCATTCAGACCGCCCAGACCCATTGTCCTTTTAATGGGAAAGCAGATGAAGATCCAAACGACTTCCTTGGAAAATTTGAGGATTACTGCAACAAGATTAAATATAGAGGAGTCGAAGCGGACACGCTAAATCTGATTTTATTCCCATACTGTTTGTTCGGAACAGCAAAGGATTGGCTGGAGGCAAGGCCACCGAGGTCTATCACTACCTGGGAGGGGTGTGTTGCTGATTTCTTGGCAAAATTCTACCCTGCATCCCGCGTTATCAAGCTGCAGAGTGAGATCTTATCTTTCAAACAGCAGATGGGGGAGACAGTGGTAGATGCATGGGACAGGCTAATGAGACTTGTGAAAAAATGCCCCAATCACGGCTTCGGAGACGCAAAGATTCTGCAGGTATTCTACCATGCACTTGACAGGGAGAATGCAGACAGGATTGATAGGGAAGCTGGGGGTAACTTTCTATACCATGTAGACAAAGATGGAGCATATGAACTGATGAAGCAATTAGCCAAACAGGATACTCGCCTGTTTGATGACCGCAGGCTCGCAGCAGCAGCAGAACCAGTGGTTGATGACAGGATTGACAATCTCACGAAAGTGGTACAGGACCTAGTCAAGAAGGTGTATACAGAAAAGAAGCCGGTGGCATCAGTGGACGAACCTGACTTTGACGCAGCAATTCTGGAGCTTCAGACCGAAGATGCCAACTATGTTCATCGGCAGTGGGATCCTAGTCGCTACAGACCAGGCACACGTGACCATCCAGGGTTTCGCTACGGAAATCCCAATGCAGCAGTGTATGCACCAGGATTCCAGCACAGGCCACAGGCACAACAGACAGCTCCAGCTTACAAGCAGCACCACAACTAAACCTGTCTCAGCAACATTTTGAGTCCTATATGGAGAAATTCAATAAGCAGTTGGAAACTAGATTCGCACAGATGGACTCATTAACTGCTGATGTAAGCCAGATGAAGATTGCTATCCGCAACTTGGAAGTACAGAATTGACAGCTTGCACAGAACCAGGCAGAACGAGCCCCAGGGAATTTACCCTCTAACACAGTGAACAATCCACGCGCTCAAATCAATGCTATCACAACTCGGAGTGGAATTGCACTGCAGGATCCACCGTATCCCAGTCATGCACGCGCAGAAAAGTCCAAGATTATTGAGCAGGAAGTGATTGACCGGGAAGACAGTTCAACCGCTAACCCTCAGAAAAGGGGTTCGGTCGAGCAGGAAGCAGAGCAGACGAATGAGGGTACTCAAGAAACAGTGCCAATTTCCAAGGAGGTTCCTTACCCTCTGAAGACACGCAAGAGAGATGACAGCAAAGACTACGCCAGATTTCTGGAGGTATTCAAGCAATTACAGATAAATATACCTTTTGCTGAAGCACTTGCCAAAATGCCTACTTATGCGAAATTTCTCAAAGACATCTTGTATGGTAGAAGGCGAATGAGTGACTTCGAGACAGTGAATCTGACGGCAGAAGCGAGCAGTTGTGTAAAAAATGGTCTACCACTGAAAAAGAAAGACCCTGGCAGCTTTGTTATTCCAGTGACCCTGGGCAGTGCATACACAGGAAAAGCCTTATGCGATTTAGGTGCCAGCATCAACTTGATGCCACCGACCATCTTTAAAAGTCTGGGAGTCGGAGAGCCACGCCCAACAAGAATTATGCTTCAAATGGCTGACAGATCCGTAAAACCTGCCTATGGAGTAATTGAAGATATCCTGGTAAAAGTGGGATAGCTTATTTTTCCAGCAGATTTTGTGATACTGGATATGGAGGCAGGAGAGGTTCCGCTGATCCTGGGCAGACCTTTCCTGGCGACTGGTGAAGCCATTATTAACTGCAAAAGTGGAGAGCTGTCCATGCAAATCAATGAAGAAAAAGTAAAATTTAATGTTTTCAAATCTCTCCAGCTTCCCGATCATTGTGGGCATGAAAACTGTTTTGCAGTAGAGGTAATTGATGACCTGGAAAGCGATGAGATAGAAGATTTATGGGAGGAATTTGAAGACATATATTCAGAGGAAACAGAAGAGCAACAGGATGAGCAGATCATGGGAACAGAAAGCTGGGTCAGGCTATACAGGGATGAAGGAGGCGAGCAGAAAATGACACTGGTCCCGTCACTGCAGGAACCACCAGCCCTGGAATTAAAACAGTTGCCAGAACACCTCAGGTACGCTTTTATTGGTGAAAATAATACCCTGCCAGTAATTGTTTCTTCTCTTTTATCTCAGGAACAGGAACAAAAGCTACTGGAGGTACTCCGAGAACATAAAGAAGCCATAGGATGGACAATTGCAGACTTAAAGGGAATCAGTCCTGATTATTGCATGCATAAAATACGAATCGAAGACGGAAAGAAGCCAGTCATCCAGCCTCAAAGAAGATTAAACCCAATTATGAAAGATGTGGTACGTAAGGAGGTCATGAAGTGGTTAGAAGCAGGAATTATATACCCCATATCAGACAGCACCTGGGTGAGTCCTGTCCAGTGTGTACCAAAGAAAGGGGGTATTACAGTAGTGCAGAATGCTGATCAGGAACAGATCGCCCAGCGAACTGTCACTGGCTGGCGAATCTGTATGGACTATCGGAAGCTGAACGATGCCACACTGAAAGACCACTTCCCGCTGCCATTCATGGACCAAATGTTGGACAGACTAGCGCACCATGCTTATTACTGCTTTCTGGACGGGTACTCTGGCTACAACCAGATCTACATAAATCCAGAAGACCAAGAAAAGACGACGTTCACTTGCCCGTATGGAACGTTCGCCTTCAGACGAATGCCGTTTGGACTGTGCAATGCTCCAGCAACATTCCAGAGGTGTATGATGGCTATTTTCTCTGATATGATAGAGAAAAATTTGGAAGTTTTCATGGACGATTTTTCATTATTCGGAGACAGCTTCGAAGATTGCTTATACCATCTGGCCAGAGTTCTGATTCGCTGCAGAAAAACAAATCTGGTACTCAACTGGGAAAAATGCCACTTCATGGTTACTGAAGGAATAGTGCTGGGACACAGGATTTCCAGTAAAGGGCTGGAAGTGGACAGGGCAAAAATAGAGGTGATCAAGCAGCTGCCGTATCCAACCACAGTGAAGGCAATCAAGAGCTTTCTGGGCCACGCAGGATTTTACAGAAGGTTTATTAAAGATTTCTCAAAAATTACAAAGCCACTATGTAATTTGTTGGGAAAAGATGTGCCCTTCGTATTTGACGAAGCCTGCAAAGAAGCTTTTGACGTGCTTAAAGAGAGGCTGACGACTGCACCCATTATCACAACACCGGACTGGACACTCCCGTTCGAGCTGATGTGCGATGCCAGTGATTACGCTGTGGGCGCGGTACTGGGACAGAGGAAGGACAAGGTGTGCAGCGTCATCTACTATGCCAGCAGGGTCCTGAATGAGGCGCAGATTAATTATGGGACTACAGAGAAGGAGCTGCTGGCAGTCGTTTTTGCCCTGGATAAATTCAGATCGTACCTGGTAGGCTCTAAAGTCATTATTTTTACAGATCACAGTGCACTGAAATACTTGCTGGAAAAGAAGGATGCAAAGCCAAGGCTGCTGCGTTGGATTCTGCTGATGCAGGAATTTGACGTCGAAATCAGGGATAAAAAGGGAGTTGAAAATGTAGTAGCTGATCATCTATCTCGTCTGGAAAAACCTACAGAAGAAGTGGTGCCCATTCAAGAAAATTTTCTTGATGAACATATTATGAAGATCAAGACCAACAGACGGCCCTGGTACTATGCCATAGCCAATTATTTGGTCAATGGAGCACTTCCTGAAGACATTACCCCTTGGCAGAAAAAGAAATTTATTTCAGATTGCAGACAATATTTCCGGGACGATCCTTATCTGTTCAAGCAAGGGGCAGATAATATTCTCCGACGATGCATTCCATGTCACGAAATTTTGGAGGTAATTCAGCACTGCCACTCAGCACAGTGTGGGGGACACTTCAGCGGACCGAGAACAGCTCACAAGGTGCTGCAGTCAGGATTTTTCTGGCCAACAGTTTTTAAGGACTGCCATGATTATGCGCAGAGTTGTGATCGTTGCCAACGGACAGGAAATATCTCCCAGCGGAATGAAATGCCCATGACACTTTTGCAGGAAGTCGAGCCTTTCGACGTGTGGGGTATCGATTTTATGGGTCCTTTTCCTTCGTCTCTGGGAAATCTCTACATCCTCTTGGCAGTAGATTACGTGTCAAAATGGGTGGAAGCAATAGCCTGCCAGAAGAACGATGCGTCAGTTGTGGAAAGGTTCCTCAAACGCAACATCTTTACCAGATTTGGAACACCGAGGGCCATGGTCAGTGATGAAGGTTCTCATTTTATCAATAAAGTCTTTGCCAAGGTTCTAAAGCAGTATGGGGTGTCTATCCATAAGGTATCACTGCCTTATCACCCTCAGGCAAACGGGCAAGCAGAGGTGTCCAACAGGGAGATAAAGAGCATACTGGAAAAATCTGTGAATCCTGGACGCAAGGACTGGTCGTTAAAACTGGATGATGCGCTTTGGGCATACAGAACTGCTTACAAAACCCCACTGGGAATGTCCCCGTACCAGCTGGTGTTTGGAAAAGCATGTCACTTACCAGTAGAATTGGAGCACAAAGCTTACTGGGCAATCAAACAGCTGAATATGGATCACAGTTTATCAGGAAATAAACGGAAGATGGCACTCCTTGAACTGGAAGAATTCCGTAAAACTGCGTATGAGAGTGCCAAAATTTATAAAGAAAAAACAAAGAAGTGGCATGACAACCGCATTCTACCAAAGAAGATAGAAATCGGGCAGAAGGTTCTCCTCTACAATTCAAGGATGAAATTCTATCCAGGGAAGCTGCGCTCAAGATGGTCTGGACCATTCATTGTGAAGGACATTACATCATGGGGAGTGGTGGAGCTGGAAAACCCGAGGGACAATACAGTTTTCAAGGTGAATGGGAACAGAGTCAAGCCATACAGGGATCCTCAGGAAATCATGGAGGTAGAGGCACTCTACCTCGACATTCCGTGATTACAGCAGAGGTAACAAAGTCGGGCTGTCGACTGTAAATCACAAGCGCTGGTTGGGAGGCAACCCAACATAGATTAGTTGTTTTTATAAAATTTTTACAATGTTCATAATTTGAGAGAAAAGTGAGAAAGAGGGATTTAATGTTGAACTCAGTGTTTCAGGAAGCAGAGGCGTGCGTTCAAACGCAGAAGACATGCGTTCAAACGCAGTGCGTTCAAACGCAGAGACCTTGCGTTCAAACGCAGCCCCACCAAAGGAGAAAAAAGCACTGGAAACGGTTAACACTTTTGCGTTCAAACGCAGAAGACCTGCGTTCAAACGCAGACAGAAAGAAAAATTTTCAGCCACCAAGTGGTGCGTTTAAACGCAGCTCATGTGCGTTCAAACGCAAGAAGTTAAAGAAGAGGTGAAAAATCCAAAGGCATGCGTTTAAACGCAGATCCGGCGTTCAAACGCAGACCCAATCAGCAGAGAATTTCTAGAGAGGCAAAGGTATGCGTTCAAACGCAACTCATGTGCGTTCAAACGCAGCTCATTCGAGATGCAGAAGATAAGCGTTGCGTTCAAACGCAACTCATGTGCGTTCAAACGCAACCCATCAGACCCAGAAAATTCAAAGAACATTCAAGCACTGCGTTCCAACGCACATCCTGCGTTCAAACGCAGATCATCAGATCTTCAAATTTTCCAGAAAAACTAAGCAGTGCGTTCAAACGCAGGAGCTGCGTTCAAACGCACATTTGAGCGGGATCAAAAATTTCGGAAAATTTTGAAAAATTTTGAAATTTTGGGGCCATTCTGCAATTTCTGAAAGTTTGCCTATATATACTGTACGGATGACAGTGACTCATTTTCACACAAGTCTTCCAGTTTTCAACTCTCTCTCTAGAAAATTCTCTCTGCCCTAGCAGCCGCCAGAGCAGTCTGCCGCCAGCAGCCTCCGACGACCACCGCAGGACCACCAGAAGGTCAGGAACAGTGTGGGGGTGATCCAACTCAGCCGATTCAAACACCAACAGATCCACTTCAGAGAGATATTTCCAGATCTGTACCCGTAAGATTCACTCCGGGTACTCAGGTTCTATCTTTTCATTCTCTTTGAATATTTTCAATTTTTACTGTTTGTATCTTGAAATGGAGGTGGATCAACCTTACATGAGGCCAGATAGGGCAATTGCACCTTTGAATATCATAGACTGCCGACTGCTTAGGCCTAACTATTTCTGCGACCATAGGTTTGTTAACATGGAGGCTCACCGTTTCTTTCTGCAAGACAAAAAGATTCGGTATGACATACCCGCTGAGAGGACCTTTCCCCGTGATAGGGTAGCCATGGGGGATGAACTGTTCGAATTTACTGGGCAGGATCATTTTGGGGATTTGTTTACTGGGTTTACCAATCTGCAGGTAAGTTCTGTGCTGGCTAAGGAGATTTACAGCAATCTCCAGCAGTGCATGAACAGTGAAGTCCAGTCAATTGACTGGATTTACTGCAGAAAGAGATGGATTCGAATCACCCCAGAGAGTATCCGAGAGAGTCTGGGTCTGGAGTTAGTGCTGGATGACTGTCAGTTCCAGGAACTGAGACGTCATCCATCTGAGCAGTTGAGTGAGCAGATCCTGACCACCCTGTGTGCTGGTGTACCCGGCGCTGCTTGGTACCACCCTGAGAGGAGTCCTTCCTACCGGAAACTGCCATCGACCTACCTGATTCGAGAGGCGAAATGGTGGACAGAGTGGGTGAACAACAGAATTGTGGGTATAAAACACTTTACCCACATTGATTATAATATTGCCCTGCTTGTGTACTGTTTGATGGCCCGTGAGCCTGTGAGCCTCCCGGAGATTATTTGTGAGTTTTTCCGGGAACGGAGGGAGACTCATAGCAAGAAGGGTTTGGGTCTTCTGGGGATGTTAACAAAAATGGCGCAGGATTATCTTGTGGTCATTCCTGGCGAGCTGAGAGATATTCGACCTGTTCAAGTACGCAAGTACAAGAACATGAGATGTGCGCTGCATGAGGCCGTTCACGGGCCTCCTGAATATGTCCAAGTGGACGATGATGATGATGTTGTTCCACCTCAGGGTGGGGGTGGTGGCATGCCACCACCGCCTCCTCCCGGTGATGGGGGTTTTCCAGCCTTACCAGGACCCTTCCCACTGCCCCGTTCTGCCAGTTCCAGTGAACACAGGCAGGCCGACCCTGACTTGGGGCAGTCCAGCAGAGGGGCCAGGCGCAGCTCTTTTGGGCGCCTGGAGAGGACTGAGCATGAGGAGTGGGTCAGAAAGAAAATTAAGGCCCAAGAAAAAGTACAAAACTACCTGGTGAGGACTGTCAAGAAAATGGCCAGGGGTCTTGGCAAATTGTTCAAGACCCAGAAGCATATCTACCACGCTCACACAGCCGCCATGAGAGCTCATGAGTCGGCACTTGCTGAAATTCAGAGCAACATGCGTGGTAAGCGGTTTAATTTTCCAGACCGCTATTCTAGTGATAATTGTCCCAGCTGGACAATGGAGGATAGCCGGCCATATGATAGCTTCTCTGGCCATGACCCCACACCGAGCCCGGAACATGCAGACAGTGTCGGTGACCCCGGCAGACCCGGTACCCAGTACCCACCTAGGAGAGATCATGCAGACCCAGGGGCCAGCAGTGCCCATCCCGGTGCCAGCCACGCTGGTACCGCTGCCGCAGCACGCCATGCTGCGAGGAAACGCGCCAGAGGGCGGACCCCTTCACCATCTCCCGAGCCGACTGACCAGTCTACTCCGGAGAACACAGATTCGAGTTACAGGCCAGATCAGTAGAGTCGCGAGGACGCGCCACCTCTAGTGTGGGGGTGGGGAATCGTGTCCTCCTGCATAGCCATGTCAGCATATTTTTGTCAATTTTATTTTTCATTTTATTTTTATTTTTTGAGTCAGCACGTTTTTTATGTTGAGTCGACCCACCAACCTTTCTGACCTTGCATGAAAAAAAAAATAAAAAAAAAAAATAAAAATAAATAGGGAAAATTAATAAATATTTTTTCTGAGAAAGGGCAACTTAGGACCTAGAAACTGAAGAGAGTCCAATGAAAGAGCTTATGAGAGTAGGAAGCACCGTAGCAGGGATACTTCAAATTTTAGTATTTTGTGCATAATTTTCACGACAGGCTATCCCCGGTATTCAGGAATGTGGAAAGGAGATAACAGGCATACTTTTGACTTCTCTAGTGTGCTAGGCAGATTTGGTCTTTAGATAGTTGAATATTCTGTTTCCCGTGGAAACTGGTGGACTCTTGGAATCTGGGGTGGACCTTCGTGTTGAGTCGGTTTTATGTGGTACAAATCTGTAGCCTAAGCGAAGTTGGAGAATGTACACCACCATCCCTTAAGGTGGTTCCAAGAGAAAATCCTAAAAAGCCCACACTCTTAACGCTCTACTGCACAGTTGTAAAAAACAGAGGGGATTATAAAAAAAAAAAAAAAAAAGAGAAAAAAAAATAATAAATAAATAAATATTTTGTGCTTAAAGGAGAAACAACATAATGTGCTTCCATTCACATGGAAAATTTGGATTCAATCCAATTTAGAGCTTAAGAGGGAAATTAAAGTCAAGCCGTATTACACAGGAGTTGTGTCTCCCAGCAATGGGACAATTTGCAAATCAAACGCAATAACGGCTAAGAGGGTCTGAAAACCTCAAATGACTTGGCGAAGAAAAATTATCTGTTGACTATAGATGCCTGGACCCTCTAAGTCAAAAGACGTGCCTTATCTTGGTTGGTTTGGTGGATGTTTGGGGATACCTTAGTGAATTTGTGCATAGGATCAGTTTATATCATTTCTTGCTGCGTGTTGTGGAATTTCGAAATAAGCTTGTGAGGATTTGATGATTTCAGTTTATGATAGAGAGGTTGCCCAATTTCAGAAAATATATATATATATATATATAAAAAAAAAAAAAAATTAGCTGTGTCTTGAGTCAGTTTGTGTATATTCTGTATCTGATTCAGTCGTCTATTGAGTGTTTTGGTCTGTGTCTTGAATCTGTGAAGAGGGGAAGTATGCAATTAAAGTATGAAAAAATGGGTCTGCAAGGCAGTATGCAAGGGTCTGCTCGGGACGAGCAGAGATAAGTGTGGGGGTATTTTGACAGCTTGAAAATGTATTAGTCTGGGACATCTTTTTACCATTGGTTTTAACCCTGTGAGAGTTGAGTTTGGCCATTTTCAGCTTATTTTCCACCTGATACGAGGCAGAGATTTATAGATCATGATTGCAAAATTTGAGTAATTTTATGCATACTTTTGTTTGTTGGATATGATCGCGGGTGCGTGTTATGATGTGCAGGTAACAGGTGCCGAAAAATGCATGAGATTAACTTGGATGGGAGGCAGCGTGTCAGGAGAGCTGAGCAGAAAAAGAGAAAAAAAAATGCTAAGTTGTGCGTTCAAACGCAGGAGCTGCGTTCAAACGCACAAGACAGGAGCAGCAGGAAAATGGCAGAAATTTGGCTAAGTCCTGCGTTCAAACGCAGGCAGGCTGCGTTCAAACGCAGGAGTCAGAGACCAAAGTGCAGAAAAGCTAAGTCCTGCGTTCAAACGCAGGCGTTGTGCGTTCAAACGCAGGACTCAACACTCAAGAGAAGAAACGGCCAAGGGGTGCGTTCAAACGCAGAGGAGCTGCGTTCAAACGCATGGGTTCAGGAGCCAGAAGAGGAAAAACGGCTAAGGCCTGCGTTCAAACGCAGAAGGGTGTGCGTTCATACGCACTGCGTTTGAACGCAGGAAGTGTGCGTTTGAACGCACATGCGGGTTCCAGAAGCTTCCAGGACGGGTCTTTTCAAGGGTAAAACAGGAATTTCGTGCATCAGTTTTGGAGACTGTGGCAGTATAAAAGGAGGTGTCCCAGCACTGTTTTAGGGTTACGAACACATACACATTCACAGCTATCATCATCATCAGCAGCTAGTTTCACAGCAGCCAGGAGTTGGAGCAGAGCAGGATTGGAGCAGTTTTCCAGTATCTTCAGAAGAATAACTAGTTTGATCTTTTCTCTTTTTATGAAACATTGTTTTTGAATAATGCAAGCTAGCTAGACCTTTTGCCTAGGTTCTCGGTGAACCTAGGGTTTATGAATTCAGCAGACTTGGTTGTTTTGATTTTCAGATGCATGGCTAGCTAAGTCTTAATACAGGATGGTTGTTTATTATTCTGTCTTTGATTTTATTTACATACATGAATGGCTTGATCACCCAGGAGTGTTACAGACAGGATCTGGTGCGCGAGAGTGACCAGTGAATGTTAGGAAGAAAAGACAGGATTTAGTACTCTGCCTTGATGGACCGAGAGGTGAAGAGAATCAGGGGACTAGCCCAGAAGCATTAGACCAACTGCTAGACGTTTAGGGGGAGACCGAGAGGAGAACCTGTAACCCTAGCAGACTTAGAACGAACCTGCAGATTTAGGTGGACCGAGAGGACCCGAAAATCTGCAGTAGAGTGATAAGTGCATGAGACCGAGAGGAGATTGTACTATTGGTATGCTGGCATAAACAAAACCACTGTGTGTTTCTGAAATCGAATATATCATGAAAGCTGGAAAGTAACCCTAGGGGATCCTGGAATCTAGATTTTTAGAATTATCGACTTTTACAACTACAACAATTTCTGCAAAATATTCAACAGAAAAATAAAATAAGCTTTTTACTGTTTTTATTTATTACAGTTTAGTAGAGTCAAATCCCAAACCTTCCTCCTTTTTACAAACCTTGTGTCTTATTCTAATTCTGATTAGCAACAACTTAAACTGTTCTCGTGGGTTCGACAACCAGAGTCACAATTACATACTCTATACTACTTGATCGTACACTTGCGAAAAAGCAGATAGGTTTACGCTGTCACCTGCTGATGCGGGAATTCTCCAATTCCTTTGGAACTGTCGCGTACATATGGTGCCGAACCTTGGAAGCTGGTTCCATCAAAACCTGGGAGGATATGGTCAAAAGGTTCTACACCAAATTCTTCCAAGTCGAAGAAAAATTTACGACTATACACCTCTCCCGTATTCACCAGAAGCATGACGAAGAAGGGGTTTCATTCATCAAAAAGTTCTGGACCAGATCTCTGGAGTGCGTTGATGAAGTGTTCGAGAGCCGACTTGTGGAGATATGTCGTTAGGGAATGCGCGATGAATATAAAGGTATGTTGATCAATCTGAACATGCCTACTTTTTCAAAGTTGATAGATTGCATCAAGAACATCGAGCCACTGGTAGAAAATCAGAAGAAGAGGTACGCGAATGATCACGCGCCAGCAGGCTCTAGCTTCAGAATTTGGAGATTCAGCTATAAACGTGGACGTGAAGCCGAAGTGAGTGCAGTCGCGTCTCCTCAAACGCAGCAATGACCTACACCCAGGGAGGCACCCCCATTGCCATGTTCAATCGAGGATGCGATAACTTTGTGCAAGCGGTGGCGAAAAGATGGAATTCTACCGGCACTGGAGCATAAGCCCTCTGGGGAACAACTGAGATACCCCCAGATGGTATGAATGACATGGGCAGGTTATGCACCCAACAATGGAATGCAAGAAGCTAAGATTGCTGGTGGATAGAAAAATCGAAGAGGGGCAGTTGGTCGTTGATGATCCAGCCAAGGATGTGCGCAGCAATCCCTTGCCGTCCCATGCGCAACCGAAGCCCAAGGGAAAAGAGGTAGAAATGATCTCAAATGTGGACCTTGAAGAAGTCGCGGATGCAGGAGTTCCTGTGGTTGCAGAAATCTGCGAAGACGAAGATTATGCTACGGATACGGAAGACTCGCGTGACGAACGGATGAAAGGCTACAACAAGTTCGAGAAGTTCTTTGACGACATGAACTTCTCCAGAATTTGCAGACACGAGGTGACGAAAGCAATCTTAACGGTGGCAGAAGACTATGGAGAGGAGCTCGTAGTCTCAAATGGTATGGTTATCAGAGCCGCGCGATCGGCGGTCTGGTCATGACGTTCGATGAATCGGGCAAGAAGACTGACACGAACCATCAGAGGCCATTGTATGTGACTACCATTGTCAATGGCATTGAGTTTAAAATAGCCTTCGTCGATGGAGGAGAAATAGTGAATGTGATTCCACTCAGCACCCTCGAGCTGGCTGGAATCCCAAAGAGCAAAATTGTCAAAAGGCCATCACCAATGATGGGTTTTGGAAGCAACCCGAGAATGACTGTTGGTTGGATCCGTTTGGGAATCTAGATTGGCCAAATCAAGTGCTCTGCGAAGTTCCATGTCATTGATGCCAATACCACCTAACAAACGATCATTGGTCGAGCATGGATCCATTGCTTTGATGCTGTGCCTTCCACGACTCACCAAGTAATGAAGGACATTTTGAAAAATATAGTAGTGTAAATACAAGCCTCAGTGAACCCTTTCAACTTGGAGGAGGCTCACTTTTCTGAGGCGGTTTGGTTCACGGAAATGGCGGATGAAGTAACTCCAGCACCATTTCAGCCAACTCACTTGCCTAAGTGGGAGGACATCAAGGACCAATCACCGGCAGGAGTGATGGTCATGCAAGAAGCCCAGAAGGAGAAGCTGCTTGTGCAAGAGGAAGCACCAAAGATAGCCTACCAGAGGAAGAATGTTTATACCCTCATAAGGGTGGTTGAGCATAACAACGAGGGTAAAGAGATAAATAGTTTATATGCCAACGGAAAGAAGTGCTATCGCATCTGAAGGTGCGCGGGGTCATCTTCGTCCCCTCCCATCGAGGATGTCCCGGAGCAAATTTGTGAGTTGACAGAAACTCCAAACAAGGATAGGGTTAAGGCATCACTGGAGGAATTGAAAGAAGCTCCTTAATGCATGGAGGATCGTCCAAAACCTCGGAAAGAGGAGTTGAAGGAAGTATTTTTAAGCCCAACAGAGGGGAAGAAACGACCAAGTTTCCTAAGCGCATATCTCTTTGTCGAGGAGGAGCGAGGTCTGCTGGAGTTGATGAAAGATGTATTTGCATGGGATTATGATGAAATGCCAGGTTTGGATAAGGAGGTTACTATGCATAGACTGAATGTCATTCCAGGGTCAAAGCCAGTGAAGCAGAGCGCGAGGACCTTTCACTCAGAGGTCAATGTAAAGATAAAGGAGAAGATAGTAAAACTGTGCATGCCAAGTTCATCGAGCCCAATCGCCAGCCCACCTGGCTTGCCAACATTGTGCCTGTTTTAAAGAAGAATGGAAGCCTTCGTGTATGCGTCAATTTTAGGGATTTGAACCGCTTATGCCCAAAGGATAATTTCCCATTGTCGAATATAGATTTTTTGATTGACTCTAGTGTTGGCCATCAAATGTTTAGCTTCATGGATGGGTTCAGTGGTTACAATCAGATTAAAATGGACCTTGAAGATGCAAGAAAAGCAGCCATCATCACACCTGTGTGAGTGTTCCATTACACGGTTATGCCGTTTGGTTTGAAGAATGCAGGTGCGACCTACCAACGCACGATGATGGCGCTCTTTCACGACTTGTTGCATCAGGAAGTGGAATTCTATGTGGATACCTTGTCATCAAGTCTAGGCACAAGGAGGATCATTTGAAGGACTGTTAGAAAAGTTTTTGAGAGACGCAGAAGGTTCTAGCTAAAGATGAACCCCATGAAATGTGCATTTGGGGTAACTTCAGGGAAGTTCTTGGGATGCGTTTAACATCGACGTGGGATCGAGCCTGATCCCGCTAAAGTCTCATCCATTACTAGCCTGCTAGTGCCTCAGAGTTAGAGTGCGTTGAAGACATTTTTGGGAAAACTTTCCTATCTGCGAAGGTTCATACCAGCAATAGCAGAAGTCACATTCTGCTTTGGCAAGCTACTTAAGAAGGGTACGATGTAAGCTTGGACAACGGAGCACCAGGTCGCATTTGATAAGTTGAATCAACTATTGGCATCTCCACGAGTCATGATTGCACCTCAGCTTGGATCTCCACTACTTCTGTACCTTACCTCAACAAAGAAGTCCATCAGAGCTCTGTTGGCTCAGGAGTTTGAAGGACAAGAGAGGCACATCTACTACATCTCGCGTGTGGTACAGTCCGCTGAATCCAGGTACACGGACATTGAACGCTACTGCCTTGCTTTATTCTTTGTCATAGGAAAGTTAAAGCATTAATTTGCCTCCCATATAGTTGTAATCATAACAAAAAGCGACCCATTCGCTACTTGTTGGGACACTCTGCTCCCTCTGGGAGGATGGCAAAGTGGTACATGAATCTATCACAGTACGACATAACGTGTGCGCGCCCGAAGGCCATCAAATCTTAGGCGGTGGTGGATCTGTTGGCACAATTCCCAGATGCGAACTATGAGCCTATGGTGGAGCAATATTTAGAGGGACTGGAGGTCTACGCGATGGAGTCCCTATATTGGAATCTGCATTTCGATGGATCATCGAAAAAATCAGGAGGGGGAACTGGAATCGTACTAACCAAACCTAATGGAGAAGTCATTCATATGTCAAACAAGCTTTCTTTTGCGGTAACAAACAATGAAGCTGAATATGAAGCTTTGATTGCTGGTCTCCTCGCGGCCAAGGCCTTGGAAGTGCAAAATCTATGGGAGGCTCCAAGTTTATTGTTAAACAAGCCTCGGGAGAATATGGTCTTAAGGAAGTAAATTTGCTAAGATTTAGATCGATCGTGCAGAAGCTCGTGCAAAGGTTCGAATCCATCAAGTATGAACACACTCCTAGGTCAGACAACCGACATGTAGATGCCCTAGCTTCTCTATCGAAGATCAGTTCAGATAAATGTCCAGCCAAGATCTCTATCGAAGTCAAAACAGCTTCTTCTTTGATAAGGTACTTATGCGAGGATGAGTTTTTCGAAGCTGAAGACTGGAGGAAACCCATCATGCGTGCGCTAGCTGAAGAAACAAGTAAAGAAAGTTGGGTGTCCACCAAGGGATTATGCATACATGAAAATATGCTCTATTACAATGGACCTGGAGGAATCTTAATGCGATGCGTCACAAAAGAGGAAGGTCAAACATTGTTAGAAAAGATTCACCGGCACTCTTGCGGAGACAACGAGGTCTCCATCTACTGAAAGGCGCAAAGGTACGGAATTCACTGCCCACATATGTCATTGCATGCTGTGATCATACAAGGAAGCTGCGAGAAATGTGCTCTGCTGAAAGATTCTTCAGAAGTTGCTGCAATCGACGACCAGGCAGATTGGAGGAAGCCCCTAATCGAATATCTTCAAGAAAAAATCCTTCCAAATGACAGGAGAGAGGCTGAAAAGCTCAAGAGGAAGTCAGCTCGGTACGTGCTAAAGGAAAACTTATGTGGCAAAAGGGGCATCAGGGAAACTTGCTCAGATGCCTGAATGGTCAGGAAATTCAGGAAGTCATGGAAATGTCTCACCAGGTGGAGCATCAAGGAGGCGCAAAATTATGAAGGCAACTCTTAACTGTTGGTTATTTCTGGCCAACCATGGAGGCTGATTTTCGCGCGAAGATCAAAAGATGTCAGCAATGTCAGTTCCATGGAAATTTAGTCCATGCTCCTGCAGTTCATCTGCACGCATTGGGAACCCCTTGTCCATTTCATACTTGGTCGCTGGACTTCATTGGCCCCATTCGTCGTCCATCGCACGGGAATCAGTTCATCCTGACCGGAACTGAGCAATTAACCAAATGGGTTGAATCCGTCCCATTAAAGGCAGCAAACGCGTTGGCGGTTGTCAAGTTCATTCAAGAAAATATCATATATTGTTTTGGGATTACTAATACGATCCTATCTGATAATGGGACTCCCTTTGTTAATCGCCAAGTAGCCTCAAAACTAATGGAATACAAGATCAGGCAAGTATGCTCCACACCCTACTATCCGAAGGGAAATGGGCAAGCCGAAGCCACCAACAAAACCCTGCTAAGGATCATGAGCAAAATGTCGCGGATGATCATAAGAGGTGGGAAGATTCCTTGGGTACGGCGTTATGGGCGTATCGCACATCGCCAAGGACTCCTACAGGGACCTCTCCATTTTTGCTTTGCTACGGAGCTGAAGCAGTTGTGCCCGCTGCAGTCAAAGTAAAATCCGCAAGGTTGGCCTTCAGTGCTTTGTATGAGAATGAACGCGATCACGACCTCATATTGCTAGAGGATAGGCGCGAACAAGCCAAGAGGGCAAATACAAAGTACAAGGAGAAAACTTCTCGAGCCTACAACAAGACTATCCAGTATCGAAACTTCGCGGTGGGAGATCTAGTCCAGCGAGCATCTGACCATTGCATGCGCGAAGCAGCTCACCCCAAGTGCGCTGCCAACTGGGAAGGACCTTTTGAGGTCAAAGAAGTCTTTGACAGCGGCTATTGCACCATTCTATATTGCCATGGGACTGCCACGACTCCCACCCCGATCAACATGCGATGGCCTAAGAAGTACTACCCCTAGCCTTCTCTTTGTACTTCCCATCTACATTGTACATTTCTTATATCCTCGCATATGAGGATTCAATTAATGGTAATAACTCTCCCATATGAGAGCTCTTTTATCAATTTATGGTTTCATTTTATCGTTTGTTTATAGACTAATAGTCAATTAATTTGCAAACCTAAAGCATATCTGTCTAGATAGCACCAATGCATGTCTTGTAAGCCTATCTACCTAGATAGCAACCTCTCCTATAAGCCTATATTTTTAGATAGCTGCAAAACTAAGCCTTTCTGTTTAGATAGCAGCAAAACTTAGCCTATCTCTTTAGATAGCAGCGAAATTAAAGCCTCTGTCTAGATAGCAGCAAAACATAATTCTAAAGCCTATCTTTCTAGATAGCAGCAAAGCTAAAGTCTATCTCTTTAGATAGCAGCAACGTGCGACTAAGTGTGCCTATTATGGAAAAAGCAATACTTAAAGGCATGAGTTAGTCAAATAAAATAGCAAAATGATGCTTACTATATGCGAAGCAAGAGGAAAGGCAAAAGTTTACATCAATGATTAAGATGGTGCAAAACTCATACATCAAAAGTCACTGTTCCAAAGCAATTCAAACTATTACAATGCTACACTACTAATCTTCGGAAAAATTCTTTCAGAAGTGAGTCTTCAGCTGACAGCTTTATAGAATTAGCAGATAACAGATCCAAGCGATCCTTGTTGCTCTTGTGGTGCTTCACCGATTCCTCAAACTATTTAATGGCTTTATCAAGCATCTCCTTGCGCGCCTTAAGAGCAGCCTTTTCCTTATTATAGTTGGTGTAGCAAAACTTGAGTTGCGCAGAATTGTTAATCTTGACTAGCCTCTGTATGAGAAAATCAAAGTTCAGCCTACCTGCTACAACTTGTTTAAGGCCATACGCGCTTGAGAGAAGACATTGGGCACTGGCAATAGAGGTGTTTGTCGGAGTTGTTTTGCGTATTCTTTCCAACAGAATGGCCACCTATTTAAGAATATCCCCCTATCTCTGGGCGTTAGCTCCAGAACTCTTGAAAACACCATTGGATATGATACGCACATATTCATGAGCCATTCCAGGCAAGCCTGATCTATGCATGTAGTTACAAAAAAGAAAGAAAAAAGTATTTAGTGGCGACATGAGATCATATGTTGTGCAAAACGCTTGTATGGAAACCGTCTTACCAGTTCTCTCAACAATTTGCTGAAGTGAGGCAATTGGAGTCATTGTTTGGCCACTAGAAGAGGCTGCCTCAACTAACCTCTGGTCTGCCAGAGCTTCACGCGCGAAGTATTCCTCGGGAATTGCATAGTTCCTTTTGGCAACAACTGGTTCAGCAACCTGTGAACCCCCCACCGCCCAAGGATTTTGAGAAAATAGTGTATCTAAATCAAATCTAGATGAACCGATCCCAATATTAGGTTCCCCAGCAACCAAGCCAGGAAGCGACAAGTTTTCACTAAGACCCCCTGAGGACGCAACACTTCTTGAGGCGTTTGGATTTGTCACAAGCGAAGGAACTCTTGCTGGCGTCTCAGTCGTAGCCACTGGAGTGCTTTTATTTGAAGTTGCATCTTGATGAGGCTTAGACATGACTGCATCCTCACCCCTTCCCTCTTCTGCTTCATCCAAACTTGGTGCAGACTATGGAACTTCTGGCACGTTTTCATGTGCGACGTTAAGGTATGTTCCAGGAGCTGCAGCAATATCAGTCTCAGGGGTTGGTAATTGAGCATCTACCATGTCTTGTTTTGGCGCACCACCGCTTGCGTTTGACTCATGTTCAACTCTTCATTCATTGGATGGCATTGTACCCTCTGGAGCTTCGAGCATATTTTGGGACGAGGGATTTGAAGTCACCACTTCTTGAGCAACCTCAGCTCGCTCGACTGTTCCAAGGGGGCCTCAATTGACAATGCAGCTGCAGGGGAGATACTCGAAGGAGCTTCAGAAGTAGAAGTTGCTTCCCTTTGAGTTTCAGTTGGAAGTGAACTTTGCTCAGGGGAATCACCTCTTGGGGAAGCTTCCCTTGCAACAAGCGAGTTAGTTTCAGCAATTTGTTCATGCTCTTGCTGAAGTGCTTCCTCCTATTGCTCTTGCTAAATGATGAATTTGAGGCGCTCGCTCTTAGGGTTAACCACTTTAGTGTCGGGTCCTTACGGCGCGCTTGTAGCCTCTTCAGTGTTACGCCCTGAGGCGCGACTGCAACCTTTTCCACTGTCTTGTCCCTTTGGTTAGCAATTGACACATCTTCAGTGCTGGGTCCTTGCAACGCGACTGTAGGCTATTCAGAGTTAAGACCCGGGGGCGCGACCGCAGCTTTTGCCACTGCTTTGTCCCTTGGTTAGCCTCAATAACAGAAGGAGGCACGCGAACAATAGCGCTGCGGAGCCGACGAGATCTTTGTATCAATGGTTTTGCATCTGCTACAAAGTAAAGTCCTCCAGTTTAATGCAAGGTGAAAGAAGGGTGAAGCATATTACAAAAAGGCTTAAGGAGCTATGATGACCTCCACTCTCATATGGGGCATATGCGCAAATATTATCACCAATCCATTTAAGTTAGCATGACCAGATGGGGTGTGTAATATTGTTATCATGTGTGAGACGCTATTATCATCCCTGGAAGAAAATTAAATGAAGCATCGCAGCACTAAGGAAGTAGAGGTACCTGAGGATTCTCCACATTGAGCTACTAACCATGTAATAATCGACATTTCTAAGTCATGTTAGCACGTTAATAATATGTGATTATACGTTAACATGTCATTTAAATTTTAACTATTAACTCATGAAAAAATATGAATAGCATGTAATGTGTAAATAAACTAGAGTTGAATGCATTGTTTTATTATTCAAGTTTCTTCTTACAAAATATGTGACAAATGAATTATGTGCCTAGTTAGATTAAATGACTAGTTTCGGTGAAAGTTAATTTTTGGTTGTTAAGTTGCTAATTACTAGTGCCTTCAATGTAAATTGTAAACCAAAAATAAATTTGAATAGTGCATGAGAATAATTAAAAATTGAATGCAATTGTTTATGCATACAAGTACTACGTGGTAGTTTTCCTATATGGATCATATACGTAGTCATGTTCATGTATGTGTCGAATTTAGAATCGAATCGAATACTAAATTTGGTAGAATTGTTGCACCAAATAGATCCCAAATATTCACCTAGCATGCTTGCCACATGTTCATATTGCCACTTGTATGCATGCATGAGCAAGTTTATTCCATCTCTTGACACATGTCAAACCAAGGGCGAATATCATGCCTAGACACCCCATGATATAATGCACGCAATATAACTCCATGGTGCGATAAAGCAAATTTAAAGATCGTACCTTCTTCATCTTCATCACCATTAAGGTCATGGAAGGCCATTTGCGCTTGCTGCATCTGAGAAGTAGTTGAGCGCACTTGTTGCACTTGACTAGCATCTGAGTGTGAGGGTTGCTCCTGATCTTTAAGATCTTCAAGACTCCTCTGAACAGCTGCATGAATTCGGCGATCTTCTTCCTCTTTTTCCTTTCTCTTTCTCTCCTCAGCCATAATCCTGGATTCTTCAATTGCCTCCTCTTTAGTCATGCCTTCTACCCCTTAATATGGGTTGTCGCTGCCTGTAACAGAGTCAACAACTGATTTCAAGACAGAAATTATCATAATTCAAGAAGCATTACAACTTGAGTACCTTTTCTCTAGACAAATGCTTTCTTTGCAGCCGCCTTCTTCGCGGGAGTAGAAGGAACTTGACCCTTCTTAGCAGGAGGTGCTTGAAATTTCTTTGCAGCAGGGGACTGACCTTTCTTGACAGGTGCCGCGGGATCGGGATCATTCCTTGGGCGTTTGGACTGTTTGGTGGCCAAATCACTGGTCCCAGACTCGTCAGCAGCTCTCTTATTATTCAGAGATTTGGAAAGGGATGCAAGGAAGGCTTCGAGCGCTTCTGAGACCACCTTCAGGATTTCTGGATCCATTGGCCATGCTGGAGCAATAGTAATCTCAGGTTTGAGCTTCTTCGCGCGAAAAAAGTCATTAAAGCCTTCACTGCGATCCCCAGACGCGAATCGCCTCAAACAGAACTGCCATGGGAAGGCAAGTTAGAGTTTGTACTATTTAGAAATAAATGACATACGCTTAACCATACCTGTTTGAAGTCATCTGCGTACTGAGTTCTTGCCTTGAGGGACTTCTTCTTGATTATGGTCGCCTCCTCGTTAAGAATGAATCGAGGGCACATGTGATGTTCCTGGTCCATCAAATTATAGAAACCATATTGAGTCGCATAGAGGAGCACTTTGACTTGTATTGATATCCCGTTATGAAGAGCGAGGGAGCTTTTCTGGCCTGGAGTTGAGCTTGAGATTGCACAAGTAGGCGAATCTGCGGCTTCCAAAAGGAAACCCAACTTGGGGTATTCTCTCCTCGTCTCTCTTTGGAGGGTTGAGTCAACGGAAGCTCAGCCAACAGTAGGGCATTACTCTTCCCGTACAACAGCCCGTCATAGTGAACCGTTATGCATTCGTAACTTAGAGTTTCAGGGTTGGCCACAAACTCAGGAAGAGCAGGCAAGTATCCCCTCCGGCACCAGTTAACAAATCTCTCGTAACACCTAGAAGCCTTGGTGATATACTCAGGCTCGTACTCAGTATCTTCCTCTGGATACATGTTTTCTTCGAAAAAAATGTGTAGACATAAAGGCCTAGCCTCAAAGAAGCTGATGTCGTTGCACACCAGGGAGAAGGTACGTCGAGGGACTCTAGTCATGTACCAACGCCGTGCTCGAGGGAAGAGGTCTTCATGTTTGGCGTTGGGAGCATTCCAAAGCTCTACTTCTGATGGGACAGGAGCATATGATGGCCACCTCTCAAACACCCACATTGTCAGAAATGCGATGTTGACAAAGGAGACTACATCAACCCTGCCCTGCGACTGCTCAACGTGTGTTGCAGCTAAATCCAAGCGGTGGTACAGAGAGCCCAAGACTAGAGGTCCCAGGGAAACCTTCTTGCCATGGGAAATTTTGACCGCGAGCGCGAGCACATGAGTGAACACCCCATCACGTGGATGCCCATCTATTAAGTAACGCGACAGCTAGACGCAAAGGAAGCCGCATAAAGTCCAGTAAGCGCCCTTCCTTCAAGGGCGATGATCGCCTCTGGATCTTTCTCCGCCAACTCTTGAGCAACTTTTGGCTTGGCGAAGTCTCTGAAGAAGTACACGACCCAATTCGACCAGATATTCTTCGCGCCAGAAGAAACGGACATGAATGTGTCAAAATAGGTGGTTGAGTTTGGCTTCCATCTTGAGGCAGCCTTCTTCATGTCAGCAATACACTCTTTCATCTGCGCGAAAAGAGTGAGCTCTTCTTCAGGAACCAGAGGGGCTAAGGGGTCAATGGCTCCCATGATGGGAAGCAGAAGCAACATCTCTACATCTTTGAGAGTGGGTGCAGCTTTGAAGGTAGCAAAATGGAAAGAATGGGTCTTCTTCGAGTACCTGGAGAACAGGACTCTTAGCATATCAACTACGAGCCTGAGGTTGAGCCCCTTTGTCGCGCGTATGATGTGGAAGATCCCGACTTTTGTCAGATCCTTCTCATAATTGTCGATGATATACTCTGTCCATTCCTCCATCCAGTCAAGCTTATCCATGAAAGATTGAAAGAGAAGTTATGTGAAGGGGTGCAGACCAACTTCAAGACCAAGGCGCTGCACATCTTGAGTACTCGCTATATCCCAGTCATCTCTTTCAGGTTCAGGTGTTAACTGCAAGGCACCTTCCACGGGAGATGCCTGGAGGGTGGTCCCTTTGACAGTCGAAGAAATCATCTCGACCCAAATAGGGAGCTTTGTGCCACAGATCCTTGCTGAGTTCGGGTAACTCAACTGCTTCCTTTTGATACTTCTTGGGAGCCATTTCTATAACACAAATAATGAGAGAAAAATAAGGTTTGAAGATCAAGACCCTGTTCGAGCACGAAGAACAGTGAAGAACATGAAGAACAAATATGAGTCCTAAAACTCAAAGTGGGTGCTAATATGATTTCAAACATGAACTGAAGGGCAAGAATCACTAACCTTGTTTTTTCTTGAGAGCTTGAACTGCTTGCGTGATGCTGTCAAGATTTTGGTTGAAGATATGAGTGTCTTGCTGAGAGTTCTCTCTCAGGCTCATAAAACTTCATTAGAAACAATGGTGGAAAAATTCTAATTGTTGCAACAAAGGGTTTAATAGGGTTCTGAAGCCCGAAGAGTCGCGACAGTTCCAATTTGCTGAATCAGCCTTATCTCGATAACCGGCGAAATTGACTGCCTATCAGATCACTTCGAGTCATTCTTGTCTCAAAAATCGGCAGAAATATGGGGATGGCGTTTGGTTGACTTCGCAGTGACCACACCTCATTAAAGACTACTCGACGTTACAGAGCCCTAGGCAATCATGGCTACATCTGGGGGCTAGGGTTTTGAATAATATTCGAATTGATACGAGGATATGCATGGGGCCACTCACGGTTGGTTCTGCGCCTCTACACGAGGGCGCGCGTTGCATACGCGCAAAAGGGGGCTAATGTAGATAGTGCATCCTGAGCAGACCAACTATGGTCCATGTGGAAACCTGGCACATCTAGAGGTACTCCATATACATCCTATCATATATTTTTATACAAGATTACCCACTTGGGGCCTGTGAGACAGGGTCACCCGTGATACTAAGCGCACGGGAGTTGTAGGGACTTAGTGGTTTGGAGGCTAGAGTAAGGTACATCGCGCGAGAGCAACAACCACGCTCGCGCGCGACCCTTAGTAACTGTCTGAGAGATTCAAGGACTACGTGTCCCATAAATGGGGTCGATCTCATAACGGTCTCTGCATATACGGAAACTGATGCGTAACTTGCCCTATATACACGGTCGAAAGTGTCGTTACGAGGCTAAATTTTAGCCGCCATTTATGGGTGCATTAACCCCTCATAACGGTCACTTCCCTACTATATATAGGAACGCTTGACTTCTATAGCAACACTCGGATCCTTTGGCTAACTTGATACATTGTCTCTCCCTCAAGAACAGTTACAAGTGCTTGCTCTCTCCCTACTCACTACCTACCATCTCTCTGTGCTCTCTACCCTTGTTCTTATTCTCTGTTAGAGGTGTACACTTGGATCTCTCCGGAGGATTTCCTTGTACACAGGGAGTAAAGCAACAGACTAAAATTTGGCCCGTGACTAGTACATGTCTTTTTTTATGCCATGACTTCTCTTCACTTCTTTAATTTGAATAACTTCTTCAACCTACTTCATTCACATTTTTCTCTTCTGCAATCTCAATTCACATTTCATTCCCAATTTTTGTTCGTTCTTCCTCCTCAATTCACAACTCCATCCTCTGTATTTGAACAAGCATATTCCAACTTTTTTCTTCTTCTAGCATTCCATTTCAGCAATAATGTCAAGACAAATTTTTTTGTACGAGCCCCTTGATTCTGATGACCCTAGGAGTCCTTCCAATCATTTACCACAACACCTCACTTCTGCCGCACGACCATTTTCAAATGCTGAAGACGCCGCAAGATTTGACGGAATGGAGCGCCGTCCAATTGCCTCCATGAGGTCTCTAGCGCTCGGCCCTGAAATTAAAGAATACATATACGATCATAAGGTATTCCTTGGATGTAAGTCCCTGATTGGGCTACTGACAATTTATTTCCCAATTTTAGTAAAAATATTTTACGCTACGCTGGAGTGGATTACATTTGACGGCGAAGAACACCTTTTGGGTATTGTCAAAGGAAAGCTCGTTCTCGTCATCCATGTATACCTCGCGAAAGCTCTAAGGCAATCCCCCGAAGGAGAGTTTACCTACATCAGGAACTGGCAAGGTCATCTTGATAACATTGGCGGGGAGGAAAATCTGACTACTATGGTACATTCTATACAATGAGTAACCTAGGGAGGACTATTAGGAGTAGTGACATTAAGCCATAATTTTGGCTTCTTAAGAACTACTTGGCGACGAATATCCTGCCTCGGACGGGCATGGTGACGAGGTTGATTTTTTCCTGGGGTTCATGATCTACTGCTGCGCCACTCTTTGTCAGTCAAGTATTCTATTTATCATTGCGAATGTCATGTACGAGGCATGGGTCAACAGTAACGTGTTAAAGTATTTACCTTACGGAGCGATAATCAATAAACTATTCACATATTTTGAAGTACCGGTGGTCCATCTTCTGGATATGTACATGCCAACTCAAAAGCAGATGGATCGTGTTGCATTATTAAAAATTAGCGGATTCCCTCCTGAGACCCTGCAAAGCGACGAAGAAGAAGCGGAACCGTCAATGGGGCGTCGTGCTAGTGTTTCTGAGACTCTGCATCGTCGAACCCGTTGGGCTGAGGTCGTGGACATGTCCGACAAGTGTCTGTGGATGCCAAGTTTAGGGAGGGTTACCAACTTGGTCAAACTGCTGCTAACGAACACCTCGACAGAATTGAAGCGACAATGCAAGTCAACTACCGTAAAACCAGAGACGATATTCGTGAGACGAGGGAGGATAATCATCGGGCCAAGGAGGATATACGTCAGCTCCGTGAAGAATCAATTGAAACGACGCATTGACAATCACGAAGCCTTCTCCGTCGCTTGGGTAATATGTTTCGCAGTAGTCAACGCAGTAACGATGGAGTTAGTCACCGTGAGCGTGCCAGTAACTCTGAATCGCCATCCTCCTCGGCCGACAATATTGGTGCAACGAGGTCGGGACGACGCAATTAGAGTCTATGTTAATCTACTGTTAATTCTCTTTCCAGTGTTGTTTCGGCCTGATAATGTGTGATGTAATAAAATGTTATGAATGTATGTTATTGATCACTTTCTTATTGTTATTTTTATTTTTATTGATTATTAATCACATTGTTACAATAATATTATTTAATAAAACTAACAACTACTATTAATAAAACAACTACTATAAATCAATTTTTTTGGAGATTTTATATAAAACTAATACGAATGGAAATAATTACCATTAATATTTATTACAATTGGTCCATACTCATCATAACATCAGTTATATGTGTCCTAAGTTATCCCTTCGTGTAGTCGTCTGTCATGTCTCCTGCAGTACCAGCAACCCGAGATGTTGAGGCTTCGTTGGAGGCTCTCGCACCACAATTACTTGAATTAGGCCTTGCTCTGTAACGTTCTGCAAACATGAACCATGCGTCTCCCCAATCGCATAACCTTACAAAATTGTAGAGTGCCATTGTCACCCCAACAATAGCAACCTGGTCGTTAAAAAAAAAAAATTGGCATTCCCTTTAGTATTTGCCACCTCGTCTTCCACACCCACAAAAGTCCTATCATTCACGCTACGTAACGATGCATGGCGTCGGTTGAAGACTTCTTGTGCATTCCGTGGTGGATCCCCCTGCCTGCATTGCGATAGGTGGTACCTAGGTTCTCCCATGTAAGGTGCTAGAAACCCTTGCATGTTCGGGTAGCTTGTGTCTACCAAATAATATTTTCCCCACGGGCGGCTTCGGAAAGTGCATACCTGGGTCTTGCATCAAGTTCTTTAATATTCAACTGTCATGAGTGCAGCCTTCCCACGCTGCGGAAACGTACGTGAAGCACATGTCAAAACCACATATAGCTAAAATGTTTCGTGTTGCATAGCCTTTCCTGCCCTTATAATTGATATTTCGATTCTCTAGAACGCCCGCATTCACGTGGGTCCTGTCCATCGCGCCGATACAATCTTTTGTATTATTAATATATATAAAATTACCGTACAAGAGGAGAATTTGAGGGATAATAGACTGGGAAGCCGTCCAATTCTGAAAATTTGCCGAAAACATGGCCGACACAGAGAAGGTAAAAACCTTCAATTCTTATTATTTTTCAATTCTCTTTGTGTGGGATTGATCCCTGGATGATAGTGAGGACATCTAGACCCTGTAACCGTTCCTAGAAACACATTTGATTTGGGTTTGATTCATGAGTTGCTTGTTTTCGGAGTGAAACTATGACTGTTCAAGCACCTGTGTCTCATTCATTAGGAGCTGGTTTCGTTTGATTCTTGGCTTGGTGTATTCCTGGAACTGTCCTCTATAACTCTGGTAGTATTTTGAATTCATAATTTTTCCTCTAACTTTGCTAAAATCGCCTTCAAAGTCACCATCACGCCATAGTTCAAATTATTGTGTTTATACTTGAGTTGCAATCTAAAATTTGCTCAAGATTTGAATCAATGTATCTCTCTCAATTGTTGTTTATTAAGGCTGATTCTTCTTACTATGTGTGCATCGAGCATAAATCTACAAATTCCCATAGGTCAGTAAGCTTGGGTAAATTCTTAAGTGATCTGAAAATTGGCTCAAAGTTGCTGCAAATGTGTTAGAAACTGTCTACTGTGAGTTCTTACGAGGTAGATAACTTTACTTGGTTTTGCCCAACTTTGGCCAGTAGTATCTATCGGGTTCTTTTGAGTCTTGAAGAGCTTGAATATGTTTAGGAATACCTGTTCTGCTTTCTTCAATACCCTATCTCCAGCTTCCCCAAGTTCTTTCTCAATTGATCATAAATTAGATTTGAAGTTGACTGTTTGATCTTATTTCACACACATTGTGGCCTTCTAAAATGTCCTTCAAATGACCATTCTAGCCTTCATACAGTTGAGTAAATTTTTTTACAATGTCATTCTGAACTTGTACGTCTACTCTAACCAAGTTTGACTTCCTGAAAATATATATTTGACCAAACTGTATAGAAGGGGCAAATAGTAATTTCACATAAAAGATGTATCAAGCTGAAATCAATATCTTGGGGTTATCTGCATTACCTACACGGATACTTGAAGTCACAATAAGTTATTATGGGTCAATGTTGACCAAGTAAACTGGATGGGGTCATTCTATAATTTTAACAACCTTCAGGAGCTTGTTTGTAAATAATTAAAACTTGAGAAATACATACTCGTGAACAAGCTAGTGAATATGACTTACTGGTGACCAATGAATTGGGCATCTAAGGGATTAATCTTTTGTCCAGTCTGGGCTTTCAGACAATCTTCTTGGTATATCAAACTCAATCAAAACCCTGATATTGAGGATTAGGAAAAACTTCCGTGACCTAAAAGTTCTTCACGAAAGATTATTGAAATGACATTTTAAGTCTAACGGTCAAGTTAGACCCAATTTGACTTTCTCAAAAGCCTAGCTCAATTGATTTGTCTATGAGGGGTAAATTAATAATTTTACATTTCTTCTGGTCAATCTCCGATTTCATGAAACAAGACATGACCTTAATTTTTTTACCCTAAACCTACCTATATTATTGCATTTGTGACATTTTACCTACTGCATTATCAATTTACCATGAGAACCAACTGCATTATTCAAATTTGCGACACTTAATCTACTGCATCATAAATTTATCATGAAACCGCCTGATTATTCGAATTTATGATAGATAGCCTATTTCGATTAGTCTCAGCTCGAGAATTGTGCAAACGTTACACAGTGGCGCATTTCCCTTATTTAATGAATAATACACGAGGAAGACTAGTTTTTGACTCTCAACTGCAGAACATATGCTACAAAGAGCAAACAATATGAAGAAAGAAAAATATGAGAAAATTAAAATAAACTTTCACCCCATCAAAATCGATGCAAAGACACCTTCACCTTTTCAAGTTTGGGAAAGACACTTTCCCCCTTGAGTATGCAAATTTCAGGACACTCTCACTCTCTAATTTTGAGGCTGTTGGTCTGGGGTTGAGTGTCTGTATTGATTGTAGTTTTTTGGACAATTGGCCCTCTTAGAATATAGAATGACGCATTAAGTGTGTCGGTCTCTTAAAATTTGGCACACATGAGGGGGTGAAAATGTATTTTCCCAAATTAGATAAAGAAAAGGTGTATTTATTTCAAACATGAGGGGCGGAAAGAGTATTTTATTCACTAGAAAAACCTAAGAAGGTTGTGGTTGCTTTTAGGTTATTGCATTCATGAACCACGTGCTTCGCTTGTAGGAACAAGAAGTAACTTCTTTGTCTACTTGTGTACCAGTATGTGACCCACTGACCCAGTGACTAGATTGTAAAATTCAATTTGTTCTTGAAACGGATCATTATATAAGGTTCAATGTATCCATCATTTAATCACTATTTTTTTCTTTATTTGAAAAGGTTCCATGGAGACAGCAAGTGACGTTAATTACACATTATCATAATCTAATTAGCTTGTTTAATCAAAATAATAATAATCTAATTAGCTTAACTTTAATTCTTCCAAAAGATTCTCATTCTTCCATAATTATTCTTTGATTAGGGGTGTTTCTCAACTTCTTCATATAAATTAGAAACAACTCCCTCATATTGTCGTAGTATCAATTTTGGGCAATCAATCCCACCAAACTACTGCCTTAATCAAGATTTCTTCTAGTCAAAACAGTTTAGCTAATTCGCTTAGTATCATTTCGCAATCCCGCTAATCTAGAGAAGCCACACATGTATCACTGCCTAGATAGCTACGTTCCTTAGAGCATCTCCAACATCTCTTGTGGCTGTGTGGCTGTTCTTGACTAGCCACTACCACCATTTTAAGTTCTTCTTCTTCTAAATTTGCTTCCACTTCCTTCAATTTCGGCCAAAATATCTTTGTACAGACGAACTTGTTGAAAGTGTACTGAAGACATTTTCTCATGTTGAATTTCATCCTCCCAGAACTTTTCAATTAAACAACTTGTTTATCACCACCTTCATCCTCCCCTGTATAAAGTCTCCAACACGACCAATTCTCCTTTCCAATTTTGCTTTTTTAACATACTCAACCAACACAAGGATCTTCTTATTTTGTTCTTCCAAATGCTCACTGCTTGTCCCATTTTCCGATCTTCTCCGTTTTGTTTTCAACGTCACCGGTTGCTCTATGTTATTTTTGTTTTAGGGTTACAAATGGATCAAAAACCTGAGCTAGAACAATATCGCTATAAAGGTTACACACTTTTTGGTTGGGTCCGATCTACCTGACTCTTTCGGGTGCAGCTTTTTTGGATTGGATTTCCTTTTTTTGATATCTCGATCTCTTGGGTTTCGAGGTCTCCAGATTACTTATTTTGTTGGGCTTGGTGGTTCTTCCACATAATAAGTTTGGGCTTCCTCATTTCAGCTCACAGCCATCTCTATTCTATAAAACAACATAATTTGACTTTTTTTCAGTCTTTAGATTAAATTAACCCCAGTCCTTATATCTCAACCACTTATAGTTACAATTCTCAAAAATATGAGATGAAGGTTAGTTGTTTACCCATGTCAAGTTTGTAGTCACTCCTAAAATTATGGGGTGGTGGGGTTAGAAGTGGGCCCTAACCGTACATATCTCCATGTAGTACACGACTTCCTCCTTTTTTTAGAAGCCCCTCTTTCTCTTTTGCTGTCACTGTTTTTAAATTAAAATATATTTTATAAAATATCACGGTTGACTTTTTTTCAGCCTTTAGATTAAATCAAGCACAACCCTTACATCTCACCCACTTTTAATCACAATTCCCAAAAACATGGGTATGGAGGTTAGTTGTTTATCCGTGTCAAGTTTGTGGTGACTCTTAAAATTATTGGGGTTAGTAGTGAGTCTCAACCGTACATATCTCCATGTAGTACACGACTTCCTCCATTTTTAGAAGCACCTCTTTCTCTTTTGGTTTCACTGTTTTTAAATAAAAATGTTTAAATGATCATGTTCAATAGTTTTGAAATGTACTTTCAGGAAACTTTTTTAGAAATAAAATTGAGAGAATATTTACGAAAAAATTCCAATAACGAAATTATAAAATCAACCTGATGTAAACGTCTACCTTAAAAATAACATGTGTTAAGTTTGTGGATGAATACTTATTTTGTTAGATGACATTACAATTGTTGAAACGTTCTTATTGTTTTTTGGGATAGTGCCCTCGGGCACGGGCAATCACCTAGTCTATTCTATAAAACAACATAGTTTGACTTTAAAATGTTTTTTCAGCCTTTATATTATATCAGCCCCACCCTTAGATCACACCTACCACCAACTTGTAGTTAGAATTTCCAAAATTTTAGGGATGGTTTTAAAACTCACATTTTTATCACTTTTAGAACCCCCAATATATGTAGAAACAACTATCCAGCACTTGGAAACTTACTCTCTCTCGGAAAAGGATCTGTTATACAAGTTTTCATGTAATAATCACACCTTTTTTTAAAAAAATTATTAAAAACTAATAACCGTAGAAGAATAAAATCAATTTTCCTTTGTACTTTTTTCATAAAAGGATTAATTTTTCCATCTTTCTTCTGGTGCTCTATAATTGGTGAACCATTGTAATCTTATTTCTGGGGGGTAGTGCCATCGGGTACGGGCTATCCCCTAGTTTTAACTAAACCCAATTCAAAAAGAGCGTTTTGAAAGGAGGTAATAACCTATTTTGTCCTCATCTCTTTGCTCCATGCTGATTTTGTCGACTAGTTCCTCTTCCTCTCTAGTCGTTTGCCCCTCCGCACTACTTGCAGCTTCAACACTAACTTTTAATAGCTATTGACCACCTCTATACTAAAATACGTTTTCTCTGTACTGCTACTCGCGTCATTGCTCACTTCCTCTGCTACTGCACGTGCCACCGCACAAGAACATGCTTGCACCTTTCTGTTTCTTGCACCTGCTCGAGTTTCTCCTCCTCTCATGTCCTTGGACTTATGTGTTTTGGAGTAGCTCAGCGATTCACAGTATAACCTGACTGTTTCTCTTCCTCTTTAGTCACAAAACGACATTGAGTGTTGATGTGTCCGATTCTCCTACATTGGAAACAAAAATTGCCTAATTTCTCATATTGAAAACTTATTCAGACGTTATCTTCCTCCTTTCGATCTAGCATGCATCCCCGGGGAAGGGGTTTACTCACCGGAACTTCAATGCGTATTCGAATATATAGACAGATCCCAAACATTGTCAGTGCCAACCCATCCACCAATTTGTTCAGCGTTTGTTTGTTACCTGGTGGCAGGCCCTTCATCTGAACACAGATTGGACACGTCAAAAACTCATTGACATCAATTTCGGCCTATACTCCCAGTCTTCACGTAGAGGTAATGATTCATCGAATTCTAAGGGGTCCTCCCATAAGATCTGGTTGTATTTGAAGAAGTGATAGTTGTATTGAATGATTAAACATGCTAATACAAGCAATAAATTAAATAATGTAGCTTAAGGACTAACAATGCAAATATGAATACCAACTAATTACAATTATATCCTATACGCCCCCGCGAGATGGAGGATCTAGGCGATACTCCAAGCTTGGACCTTAGAGTGAGAAAAGGCCCTCGCGAGAGTGAACCTGTTCACGAACAAAGTGGAAGTCAAGAGCGACATGCTTCATGTGAGAGTGAAACACTGGATTGGAACACACATAGTTGGTGCCCACGTATCTAGGAGTATCCACACCTAGGATTGTATGCTAGAATCCCCTCCACGTCTTAGTGCTAGCTACCCGGAGAAGGAGTGATAAGTCCTTAACAATATTTATCCTGCTTATGTTTCACAATGTTATTTTTGTGCATTTCGGTGCAAAGTTATGGATTTTGGGCTAATTTGAGAAGAAAATGCACTTTTGGATGTTTTTGAGCTTAAACGTACAATCCGGGCGTTTCTTAATGGTTTTGAGTATGATTTTTTTGAATTTTTTTAGCATTTGATCTTCGCGTTAGTGTTCGTGTTGTTGTTTGACAAGAGTTACGCGTGCGAGAATCAATTGGATAGAAGAAACGAGCTTCGGAATAGAAGAAAAGCGAAAAAGGATGCAAAAGCAACTAAGGAATCCTGGCGCTACAAGGTCTTCCCACGAAGACAATTTGTCTTCGCACGAAGAACTTACTTAGCCAAAATTTCAGAAGTTTTCGGGGAATAGCTTGCAGTGTTGAAATAAGATGGTCTTCGCGCGAAGACTGAAAACTCTTCGCACGAAGAGAAAAAGTCTTCGCACGAAGACATCGCAGACTCGACCAGATTTGAATGGGTTTTACTTGTAATTTATCAAAACTTGTTCCAATTGTTTTGGGAACGTATAAAAGACTCTAGGTCGTGTTTTTCAAGGGAGGGCAGCTATTCTACACACTTTGGAGCTAGAGGAGCGATCGTAGAGCTTGGGAGACGTTTAGTTTGATCTTTTCTCTTCTCTCTAGTTTTTGATTGATGATCATTGAACGTTGTACTTTGATCATATTTACACATTGATAATTCTTTTATTCAGGATATCTCGTAGGGAGCTGGGGTTTGACACCACATTTTGGTGATTTATGGATTTGGTTTCATGCTTCTAAGCTTAATTGAATGTATTTTGTTTAGTTTTGCGCGATTTATGATCTTAATCCTTATTTCTTGTTGTTAGACGTAGCAATAGGATTGAATTATGTTATGAATGTTAGAGGAACCAATATTCATTGCCCGGAAATTGAATCGTGCACTAGCGGTATCTGGGGTTGAGGAATCTTGCTAGTTGGCTGAGAACTAAGAGTAGATCACAAGAACTTAACGCGTATTTAAACTTGAGTAGGCTAGAGGAATCAGGTACGAGGGTTTAAATACAGTCTTTGGTTGAGGAATATTCAAAGTATAGTTGCTCGTTTAGCTAAATAAATGCATTCGTTTTACTTGAACATACATCCTAAGTGGTGTGAATTCCCTAGTGAATCCGTAGAGATATCCTAAACTTTATCAATTATCAGTAACTCCAGCAATCATTGTTTTTTATTCGTGAGATCATTCAACCGATTAATTAAGATAGTTTCCTTTCATTTATTAGCATTAGAAAACAAACACAACACGCTTTGCCTGCATAAGGTTACGAAATTTTAACTAGTTTACAAGAAGTCCTTCGGGTTTAAAAACCCAGATTTACCGGAATTATTACTACACACGACGGCTGTGCACTTGCAGTTGGAAAGTGTCAAGTTTTTGGCGCCGTTGCCGGGGACTGCTGCTAAATTAGATATTATTTTTAACCTTAGGGATTTTACTTTCCTATTAATATTCGTCGCTCACCTACTTTCTTTGTGCTATCCGTGATTTCAGTTTGATTGTCACGGTGCATACCCGTTCTCGAGAAGGAAGTTTGTACCCAATACTTGAGGACCCAGAATCTTTATTGCACACAGGGCGTAGAGACTTGAGGAAAACAAACTCAGTTCTTATGGTTGATCAGGAGAGAGCTGAGTTGGAGAGGCTCCGCAAGGGTGCAGAAGACATAGCAGCCGCCAGATGAGAAACTGAGGAGCTCCGAGCTCAGATGGTTGAGATGCATGCGCCAATGGCTCGATTGAACCCCCCAAATCCACAATCACTTCCTGGTGTGGGGGTACGAGAGAGGAATAATGGAGGAGCAAATGGTGGCAACAATGGGGGCAACAGAAACAATGGGTAGAACCCAGCAGCCCGAGTAGAGAATGTTGAGAATGATGAACGCCCTATGGTGGATTACTTTAGAACTACTCTAGCCTGCTATCAACCCACTATTGTTAGGCCAAACATCATTGCCAAACATTTTGAGCTGCGCCAGCACATGATCAATATGCTCATTCACGGGAGTTCCAGAAGATGATCCCAACCACCATCTTCTTATGGTTGAGCAAATTAATTCTACTTTGCACGACCATAGGGTTCCATATGAAACAGTTAAGCTACTACTGTTCTCTTTCTATTTATCTAGAAAAGCCAAGCAGTGGCTTATGGAGCTTCCAGCTGGGAGTATTGTGACATGGGCAGATTGCTTCCATGAACTTCTGAGAAGGTATTTGCCACCGCCCAAGGTTGCTCAGCAAATGGCCGAGATTACAAAGTTCACACAGGAAGAGGACATCTCACTGGGAGACACATGTAGAAAGTTCAGCCAAATTCTTCATAGATGCACAAATCATGGGGAGCCATGGCACAAGCTCCTCCATTACTTCTATAGTGCATTAGATAAGGAGACGGCTGACCAATTGGATATGCTAGCTGAGGGTACCTCTATGGGGCTTGGGGCACAGCGAGCTCAGGATCTGCTGAACAACGTGGCCAAGAGAGAGACTACGAGGTCTGAGACTCGTAGGTATTCGAGACGTGGGGATGCATATTTGGTCAACAAAATTAAGTCTATGGAGTAAAAGCTTGAATCTATGACCTCAGCATTTCACAGCATGCAACCTCCATCACAGGTAAAATCCATGGGTGAGCCACTAGCATATGAGAATCAGGTGTATGATTGGGGTGTTGAGGATGTGAATTTTATGAGACAGCTGCAGTGACCTAACACGTACCATCCAAACAACCGCAACCATCCCAACTTTAGCTATGCCAACCCAAACAGTGGGTTATATGCACCTGGACATCAGCCTACTTCTCAGTATCAAGCCTAGAGACAATTTTCGCAGCAGCAGGAACATCAACAACAACATCCAAACTTGTACAGCTTGTTATCAAAGATGAACGAGAAGCTGGTTTCCATTGAGGCTACTGTAAAAAGCCATGAGACGCAGATTGGGCAATTAGCAAATTAGAATGCTATATTTCCACCTGGTATGCTTCCTTCTAATACCACTGTCCCTACTGAGTAGCTCAAAGCTATTACTACTCGCAGTGGTGTGACTACTCAGGATCCTCCATATCCTAGCCATGAGAGAGCTGAAGCTACAAATGCCACAAAGAAGGAATTGTGTGAAGAGTTTCCCAAGGCCGTGAGCCCAATAAAAGGACACGGTTGAGAAGAAAGAAGAGCCCTAGAACACTCTAAATCCGGCTCAGTATGTTCCAGATGTGCCATATCCTGTGGCAATAAAGAGGAATGATGAGGAAAAATTTGGGATATTTCTGAACATATTCAAACAACTGCATATAAACATTCCTCTTGTGGAAGCAATTGCTCAGATGCCCAAGTACAAGAAGTTTCTAAAGGAATTTTTATGAGGCATGAAGAGCATTGACCCTTATGCCACGGTGAAGATGACAGACACGTTTAGTACAGTGATTCAGAGAGATATTCCCAAGATGAGAGATCCGGGCAGTGTCATTCTAGGCTGCACTCTTGGGGGTGGATATCATAAGCATGGGCTCTGCGATCTGGGCGCGAGTATTAATCTCATGCCATTGTCCCTATTTCAGAGATTGGGCATTGGTGCGACAACCCCAGTGAAGATGGGTCTGCAACTGGCAGACAATTCTATTGTTACGACAAATGGGGTGATTGAGAACTTACTTGTCAAAGTAGGCGCATTTTTTTTTCCAGCTGACTTTGTGATAGTGGATATCAAGGAGGATCGCGATGTTAGCCTCATCTTTGGAAGACCGTTGTTGAAGACAATGCGCGCAAATGTGGATCTAAAGACTGAGGAGCTTACTATCAAAACTCTAGATTCATCACTGGTGTTCAAGGCATTTTTTACAGGCAAAGGTAAGAATAAATTACCAATGATCAAATTCAGGGAGAAAGGTGTGTGGATCCTTCTCTTGGTTTGCCTACAGTTTTGTAGCCCGATCTACCCGAATCTGCGGAGAAGCCAAATCTGGTGTGTGCACATTATGGGGCGCAAAAAATCAAGGGCATGAAATTTAAGGAGGAGGAACGTCGTGCTAGACCTCCTTAATATCTTTTAAGGTAACTAGGTCGGGTCGTCGACCTTCAATTACAAGGCGCTTGTTGGGAGGCAACCCAGCGTATTAATGCTTTAATTTAGGCAGCGAGTTTTTAGTACAGTTGTGTTTTGTGTTTTTATTTACTTATGTGGAGAGATGATAGAGGGGGACTAATGATTTTTCCTAGTGACATACATGAGCAGGTTATGGGAGAATCTACCCGGTGTGTCATGACGCACATGACCTTTACAGGGACTTGCATTGGTGAGTTGGGGATTCTTCAGGCACATATTTCAGCATAGAAAGGCAGTCGACCCCGGTGTGCGAGAACACACTGACCGGATGGGAGCATAGTGGCACACCACTGCTTAGGGGCTGCTTAGCACGCAATTTCCTCCCCACACTTGAGGTGGTTGTGAGTATTTCTTTTCTCTTTCTAAATTTTGTGTTTCTTTTATATAATTATGTCATAGATCCATCTCATCTGCTGGCTTTCGCATTGACTGATGAGTCCTATGTTTAATATGTAAATTCATTGAGGAAAACGAAGCATTCAGTGTGTGGGATGGTTTAAATGTCTATTAGCCAAAATGTTTGCACAACCACTTACATGTGGGGTGTTTAGATTGTATTGTGAGACAGTGTTGTGGTTTATGTCATGCTTTTATTTATATTGTCGTATCTTGTAGAGTAGTTTGTATATTGTTTGCACTTTTAAATAATTGAGTGTACCCACCAAAGAGTTGAGTTGTGTTGTATCAAATTTTTTTCGAGTCAAAGCCTTGCATATAGAGTTAGGATAGTATGAAAAAGAAAAAAAATGAAAAAAAAAAAATGAGAAAATTAGAAAATCCATAAAAAATGAAAATTGAAAATATGATAAAAAGACAATTGAAGATCTTGAAACTGAAGAGAGCCTAGTGAATGAATCTTTTTGAATAGGAAGTGTCGTAGTAGGAAAATTTGGTAACTGCTAAATTCAATGTAAAGGTTTCACTAAGGATGTCCTGGGAATTTTTGGAAGTTGTGAAAGAATGACATTAGGGCATACCTAAGTTTCCTATAGTGTGTTAATTAGATTGTGTTTTATTGTAGCTGAATATTCTGTTTTCAAGTGGAAACTTGCTCTCTTGTTGATCTGGGGTGGACCTTCGTGTTGAGTTGGTTTCATGTGGTACAGTTGCCTCAGTCTAAGTGAAGTTGAGGTGTTTACACCACCATCCCTTACGGTGGTAACAAGAGTTAACCGAAAAAGCCCACACTCTCTAGCTCACGGTTGAAAAACAGATGAGAGAAGTGCTTAAAATAAAAATAACAAAAGAAAATGCTCAATAATAAGGAGAACAACCAAGAGCTGAGTTAGAGAGGAAAAGTAGAGTCAAGCCTTATTTCAGAAGAGTTGTGACTCCCTTCACTGGGATAATTTGCATTCAAACGCAATAAAGGCTAAGAGGGTCTGAAAACCTCATATGATTCGGCGAAGAAAGGCTACAATGAAATTTGAGCTGAATTAGACCCAATGAAGCTTAGGACGTGCTTATGTCTTGGTTTGAAGTGGTGGAAGAAAGGGGAAGCCTGAGTGAGCTGATACACGGAATCATGTTTATTTCAAATTCTTGCTATGTGTATGTGAATTTCAAAATGATTAGTGAAAGCTTAATAATTTCCAGTTAATGATAGGGAGATTGCATGATCTTACCAAAAAGAGAGAAAGTTGATGTTTTTGTTTTAAAGATGTGTTTTAAGATCAGTTCTAGAATTGCATCGCATCATCTTGCTGCATTGTTGTGTCATGAGTCGTGTTGAGTCGTTTGTGTCTTGTCGACTAGTAGACAGTTAGATGCAGTAGTTGAGTCTTTGCTCAGGGCGCGCAAATAGAAAGTGTGGGGTTATTTGAAAACTCCTTAATAAGAGTTATCCTACGTAAGTTTCACACTGTTATTTGTGTGTATTTCGGTGAAAATTGATGAATTTTGGGCTAATTTGAGAAGAAAATGCACTTTTGGATGTTTTTTAGCTTAAACGTACAATCCGGGCGTTTCTTAATGGCTTGGAGTATGATTTTAATAATTTATCACATTTGATCTTCGCGTAAGTGTTCGTGTTGTTGTTTCCAGAAATTACGCATGCGGGAATCAAAGGATAGAAGAGCCGAGCTTCGGAATAGAAGAAAAGCGAAAAAGGATGCAAAAGCAACTAAGGAATCCTGGAGCTACAAGGTCTTCCCACGAAGACAATTTGTCTTCGCACGAAGACCTTACTTAGCCAAAATTTCAGAATTCTTCGAGGAATAGCTTGCAGTCTTGAAATAAGGTCTTCGCGCGAAGACTGTAAACTCTTTGCACAAAGGTCTTCGCACGAAGACAACGCAGACTCGGCCTGATTTGAATGGGGTTTACTTGTTATTTATCAAGACTTGTTCCAATTGTTTTGGGAACGTATAAAAAGACTCTAGGTTGTGTTTTTGAAGGGAGGACATATATTCTACACACTTGGGAGCTAGAGGAGCGATCGTGGAGCTTGGGAGACGTTTTGTTTGATCTTTTGTCTTCTCTCTAGTTTTTGATTGATGATCATTGAACTTTGTACTTTAATCACGTGTACACGTAGTTAATTCTTTTATTCAGGATATCGCGTTGGGAGCTGGGGTTTGACACCACGTTTTGGTGATTTATAGATTTGGTTTCATGCTTCTTAGCTTAATTGAATGTGTTTTGTTTAGTTATGCGCAATTTATGATCTTAATCCTTCTTTCTTGTTATTAGATGTAGCAATAGGATTGATTTAGGTTATGAAGGTTAGAAGAATCAATATTCATTGCCCGGAACTTGAATCGTGCACTAGCTGTATCTAGGGTTGAGGAATCTTGCTAGTTGGCTAAGAACTAAGAATAGATCACAAGAACTTAACGCGTATTTAAACTTGAGCAGGCTATAGGAATCAGGTACGAGGGTTTAAATACACACTTTGGTTGAGGAATATTCAAAGTATAGTTGCTTGTTTAGCTAAATAAACGCATTTGTGTTACTTGAACATAAATCCTAAGTGGTGTGAATTCCCTAGTGAACCCGTAGAGATATCCTAAACTTTGTCAATTATCAGTAACTCCAGCAATCATTATTTTTTATTCGTGAGATCATTCAACCGATTAATTAAGATTGTTGCCTTTTATTTTAGTAGCATTAGAAAACAAACACAACGCGCTTTGCCTGCATAAGGTTATGAAATCTTAACTAGTTTACAAGAAGTCCTTTGGGTTCGAAAACCCGGATTTACCGGAACTATTACTACACACGACGGTTGTGCACTTGCAGTTGGAACGGGTCAAGGAGGCAGAAGGATCACGCAAAATGAGGCACTGGGGCCATGCGCCACTTGGAGGCAAACGGCAAGAGGGGGCGGACGAGTAGGGCTTCGGTCTCTACTTGTGTCTCTCTCCATGTTTTTTTCTTTCACTCAATAATGACTCTTATGTGAAATAATAAGCTAGGACTCCCTTTATAGAGTTAATAACTCCTTATAACTACATATTTGCTCCAATACTAATCATGTCCATACACGGATTAGTCCTCCTTGCAAAGTAGTCCAACTAACTTTGCTTGTGGTTGCGTTTTGATCATTTTAATTAATTAGTCCTACTAATTATTATCCAAATCCAGTTTAATCCATAAGGTGTGTGACCCCATAGGTTTCTACATAGTTAATAGTAACAATTACAAACATAGAGCGGTGTCTAGCAACACATCTATGCCACCCAACTAATAGAAATATCAGTGATCCGACAAAACATGTGCCCAATGTTACCGTGTTGTTTCTATCCCTTTGTCTCCATATCCGGATTGGACACGAGACATAATTTACAAACTCGTATATCCAATACATAGTTTCTCGATCCTGGGAATAGGATTATCTATATAGATAACATCAATATCTCCATATTTATTTATCTGAGTCTAGCTTGACATTCCATAAGCACTACCCCTCGAGTGGTCGTGGATATTTCCTCCCAATATGTAGGAGGGATAAATCATCTCAACATCACTACCATCTCTCAGCTTGCTTCCTATCAAGCCCGATTACTATCTTTATAGTTATCCAGTTACGGTGTAATGTTTGATAATATTATAACATGATATTTCACAAGTAGAGTATCTAGTTACTTCAAGTCTAAGGATTGTAACATCATTGTCACTACGAGAAGCACTTGTGACGTTGACATAACCTAATGTAGTCTTCTCGTGGTGGGTCAATCCAGTATGCCATTACTCCTAATTTATACCATGTGTTAGACTTGATATCTCCATATCAATCTACCCACATACTAGTCTATAGTGATCATCTTATTAATCAATATAATGGACTAGGGATATTAAAGATAAACAAAATTGCAATCTAAGGACTTCATTATATTAAATATATCCATAAATAATAAATGAATATTCTACCCAAAAAATGTTCATACTGAACATAGATTACCTCTAGGGCATCTACTCCAACAGTCTCCCACTTGCACTAGAGCAATCCGGTGCATCTCGTATGCCTATATCTAGTGTGCCCTTCATGCTTTTGCTGAACAAGCGGCTTTGTAAGTGGATCTGAAAGATTGTTATCTGTTGTATTGCATATCTCCGCATCTATCGATGATTTCTCGAATGAGATGGAATATCCTAAGTATGTGCTTGGATTTCTGGTGTGACCAGGGTTCTTTGGCTTGTGCGATCGCCCAATACAAAACAATGGGATCCACTATGCTAGGAACCACACCAAGCTCAGTGATGAACTTCTTAATCCAGACATCCTCCTTTGTTGCGCCTTGTGAAGCAATGTACTCAGCTTCAGTTGTAGAATCAGCAACTGTCACTTGCTTGAAACTCTTCCAGCTCACAACTCCTCCATTCAGGCAAAATACATAACCCGGCTGAAATCTATAATCATCCTTGTCGTTTTGGAAGCTCGCGTCAGTGTAACCTAATACACTGAGTTCTTCCTCCCCTCCAAATATCAAGAATGCATCCTTAGTTCCTCTCAAGTACTTATGGAAATTCTTGACAGCAATCCAGTGACTCTCACCCGGATTAGAATTGTATCTGCTTGCCGCACTCTGTTGGATTGGATGGCCTAGAGGCAATCTATATTTAGTATGAACATTATTTGGCTAGAATATTCATGTATTATTTATGGAGATATTTAACATAATGAAGTCATTAGATTACAATGTGTTGTTTATCTTAAATATCCCTAATCCATTATATTGATTAATAGGACGATCACTATAGACTAGTATGTGGGTAGATTGATATGGAGATATCAAATCAAACACATTGGTATGCATTAGGAGTAATGGAATACTGGATTGACCCACAACGAGAAGGCTACATTAGATTATGTCAATGTCACAAGTGCTTCTCGTAGCGCAAATGGTGTTGTAGTCCTTAGACTTGAAGTCACTACATACTCTAGTTGGGAAATCTCACGCTTTGATACTATCAAACGTTGCACCTTAACTGGATAACTATAAAGATAGTCATCAGGCATGATTGGGAGCAAGCTTAGAGATGGTAGTGATGTAGAGATGATTTTTTCCTCCCGCATAATTGGAGAAAATATCCATGGATACTCGACGGGTAGCACTTATGGAATGTCTGGCCAGACTCAGTTAAATCAGTATGGAGATATTAATGTTATCTGTGTAGATAAGCTTATTCCCAGGATCGTGAAGCTATGGATTGGATATACGAGTGTGACAATTATGTCTCGTGTCCAATCCGGATATAGAGACAAAGGGATAGATGCAACGCAGTGACATTTGACACATGGTTTGTCGGATCACTGATTTTTTTATTAGTTGGGTGGCATAGATGTGTTTCTAGACACCGCTCTATGTTTGTAATAGTTACTACCAACTAAGTAGAAACCAATGGGGTCACACCCCTTATGGATTAAAACTGGATTATTACATTAATTAGTTGGCCTAATTAATTAAAAGGATCATAAAGCAACCACAAGCAAAGTTAGTAGGACTAATTTTCAAAGTGGACTAATCAGTGTATGGACATGATTAGTATTGGGGGAAATATGTAGTTAATAAGGAGTTATTAACTATATAAGGGAACTACAACTTATTATTTCTCTAGATAAGTCATTATTGATAGAAATAACAAAGCAACGAGAGAGACAAGGAAGGAGCCGAAGCCCAACCCGTCCGCCCCTCCCTGCGCTGTCGGCCACTTCGTGGCACGCCGCTTGGTGCACCGTTTTGCGTGATCTCTAGACAAGTCATTATTATTTATGTTATTTTGATGGGTTACCTACATCAAATACCTAAGGGGTATCAGAGCCACATGTCGTAGCGCATAACATGATATTATGTGTTACTGTTTATCATTTTTTCACTGTAATCGTTACTTTTTGCGAAAACTGAAACTAAGTATAATGATGCAAATTGAATATGATTCAATAGAGAATGAGCCAATTTTACATATCGCATAAAATTGGCAAATTTCGTTCACATATGATGTGAGTTTTTGGATTTTGAAAAGCTAGGATTTGGGCACAATTGGAGAAAAATGGATTTTTCTCATCAATTGGAAATAAGCACACAAGGGAAGGAGGAATGAGTTTTGGAAACAACCCTAGGGTCGTCCGTCCCCCTTCCTTGCGCACCAAGAAAGCCGCGGCCTAGCCGTTGGTTTGACCGTGCGGGCTAGGGTCGACTCGTTCAGCCGACTTGGGCGGTGCTTTGGGGTTCGGCCAACTTTCTTGTGGGGCCCTTGGACCGTTTTGACCATTGAAAAATTTCAAATTCAACTAAAATTAATCAAGCGCGTTAAAATTGGATTTTAACTGTATTATGTGTTTATCGCATGGTGGATGGATATGAACTAGGTTGTGGATGTTTATTTTTGTGGTTTGATTGGTTTTGGTTTATTATAATTAATGTAATTATTAATTTTACGGCCTGCATGTCGTCTTCTCCCTCAACTTGTGAGGTCTCTCTATTTAGTATAGATGCTAGCTAGTACTAGAAAGTTAGATAATAGCCATGACATGGAGAAGAAGATCAAAGACTAAAGAAATCACACGACTTGGATGATTAACAAGCCTAGAATGCGCGTCCTAAAGATGGAGGCACATGGAGATGAGCTTGTCACTTTAGGACTTATAGATATACTCATTGGATTGAGAATATCTTAGTCTTAGGGGTCATATCCATACCAGTTTTTTTTATTATTATTTATTGTCTTGTTATTTATTTTTGGTATATGGTTGATGTAGGGTTTTGATTCATGGATGCGCAACGGAAACAATAATTAACCATGCAAAACCCTCCAAGGATCACAAGTCAAGAGACATACCGATGGTAAAGGAAGAAATCAATAACACACGTTAGGGTTCTCCTTTGATGACTTCAAACGCGAATTGTGTCATGTTCTCTATAGTTGATCCACGCCTAGAGTTGATTTCTAGATCTCCCACTCCTTGGTGCTAGCCCGGAAAGAGGAAGAGGAAGAAGAATCACGCAAAACGAGACCAACAAGGGAGGTCTCGGCCTCCTTGTGGCCGACGGGGACGGGCGGCGGCGAGCTAGGGGGCGGCGGCTCCTTAGCTTGCTTGCTCTCTCTCCTTTTGTTCTCTCCCACTCAAGTTATGATCTATTATGAACATAAGTGTGGGAAGGAAGGAAGGAAGGTCCTTTATATAGTCCAACAAATCCTTGCCAACTACCTGAAGGACTTATTCTAGTCCTACTAGAATTCAATTTAGTCCCTTCCTTGAAAATTAATCCCTACTAAGTTTGTAAGGTTTTGCAAAGTGATCCTTCTAATTAATTAATCAAATTAATTAATTCCCAAATCTAGCTCAACTCTATCTAGCGTGTGACCCCATAGGTTCTATCTAGTTGGTAGCAACTATTTGCTAATAAGGAGCGGTTTCTAGCAAAACATCCATTTTAGCCAACTAATAGAATAGTCATCTTGACAAACTTTGTATTAGTAATTGTATCATCCCTTTGTCTCCATATCCGGATTGGACACGAGATATACAAGTCACACTCGTATATCCAATCCACAGTTTCTCGATCCATGGGAATAGCCTTATTCGTGCAAATAACATCAATATCCAATATTGATTTATTTGAGTCTGGCCAGACATTCTATAAGCACGATCCCTCGAGTGGCCTAGGATATTTGCTCCCGTTATGTGGGAGGGACAAATTCTATCTACGTCCACTACGATCTCTAAGCTTGCTTCTTATTGTATCCGGTACACGCCTTTATAACTACCCAGTTACGGTGTAGCGTTTAACGCTACCAAAATCACAATAATCCACAACTAGAATATCTAGTGACTTCAAGTCTAAGGATGACAATACCATTGCACCGCGAGAAGCACTTGTGACTTAACATAACATGTATGTAGCCTTCTCGGAGATGGGTCAATCCAGTGCGTCATTACCCTTAATGCACACCTATGTGTTGGATCATGATACCTCTATATCAATCCAACCCCATACTAGTCTATAGATGATTGTCCCATTAATCATTATACTGGAGTAGGGGTATTTAAGATAAACAACACAATTGTAAATCTAAGGACTTCATTATATTAAATATCCAATAAATAATAAAATGAATTTCTAGCCACAAATAAATTCATACTAAACTAGATTGCCTCTAGGGCATCTATTCCAACAGTCTCCCACTTGCACTAGAGCCAATCTGGCGCATCTCGTATGCCCATACTCCTAGTGTGCCCTTCATGCTTCCACTGCGTGAGCGGCTTTTAGCGGGTCTGACAGATTCTCATCTGTAGGAATCTTGCATATCCGAACGTCTCTTCTATCGATAATATCTTGAATCAGATGAAACTTCCTGAGCACGTGCTTGGATTTCTGGTGCGACGTGGGTTCCTTTGATTGCGCGATCGCCCCAGTGTTGTCACAGTACAACTTAACTGGATCCGCAATGCTAGTAACCACACCAAGCTCAGAAACAAACTTTCTGATCAAAACAGCTTCCTTTGCTGCACCATTTGCAGCAATGTACTTAGCCTCTGTTGTAGAATCAGCCACCGTCTCTTGCTTGGAACTCTTCCAGCTCACCGCTGCTCCATTCAGGCAAAATACATATCCCGATTGTGATCTAAAGTCATCTATGTTGGTTTGGAAGCTTGCATCAGTGTAACCCCTTACACGCAACTCTTCCTCGCCGCCAAATATCAAGAAAGCATCCTTAGTTCTTCTCAAGTACTTTAGGATGTTCTTGACTGCAATCCAGTGACTCTCACCTGGATTGGATTGGTATCTGCTTGTCATACTCAAGGCATATGACACATATGGTCTAGTACATAACATGGCGTACATGATAGATCCTATGGTCGAGGCATAGGGAATTCTACTCATGCGTTCCTTCTCAATCTCATTGGAAGGACAACCACTCTTCGAAAGAGTGATTCCATGTGACATGGGCAAGAATCCCTTCTTGGAATCTTGCATGTTGAACCGTTTCAACACCTTGTCAATATATGTACTTTGACTTAGGCCTAGCAATCTCTTAGATCTATCTCTATATATCTTTATACCGAGTATATAGGCTGCTTCCCCTAAGTCCTTCATTTAGAAACACTTCCATAGCCAATCTTTAATAGATTGCAGCATGGGGACGTCGTTTCCAATGAGTAGTATGTCGTCCACATACAAGACCAGAAAAGCTACAGAGGATCCCACTAACCTTCTTGTAGACACAAGACTCATCTTCGTTTCTGATGAAGCCAAACTCTTTGACTACTTCATCAAAACGTCGATTCCAACTCCTAGAAGCTTGCTTCAATCCATAAATGGATCGTTGCAGCTTACAGACTTTGTTGGCTTGCTTTGGATCCTCAAAACCCTCCGGCTGTATCATATACACGTCCTCGAGGATATTCCCATACAGGAATGCTGTTTTGACATCCATCTGCCAAATCTCATAGTCATGGTATGCTGCAATTGCAAGTAGGATTCGGATGAATTTGGTCATAGCGACTGGTGAAAAGGTTTCATCATAGTCAATACCATGAATCTCTCTGAATCCTTTAGCCACCAATCGGCCCTTATAGGTAATCACATTACCATCCATGTCGATCTTCTTCTTGAAGACCCACTTGCACCCTATGGGCCGCGCCCCTTCGGGTGGTTCCACCAAAGTCCATACTTTGTTGGTATACATGGATTCCATCTCGGATCTCATGGCTTCTAGCCACTTCTGAGAGTCCGGGCCCTTCATGGCCTCTTCATAGGTAGTAGGCTCATCATCTATGAGCATCGTGTCACCGGAATCGGTCACGAGAAGTCCATACCTCTCGGGTTCCTGGCGCACTCTACTAGATCTACGAATCTCTTGTGTTACTTGAACAGGCTGCTCCACAACTGTTTGTGGTTCCTGCTCATGTTCCATAATCGGTTCAGTGATTTGTGGCTCTTGAACCTCTTCAAGTTATACAATCCTCCCACTTGCTTCTTTAGAGACAAACTCTCTTTCTAGAAACACGCCGGTCCGAGAAACAAACAATTTGTTCTCGGTTGGATTGTAGAAGTAGTAACCCTTAGTTTCCTTAGGGTACCCCACAAATTTACACTTATCCGATTTTGGTCCTAGCTTGTCCGATTGTAAACGTTTTGCATAGACATCGCAGCCTCAAATCCTCATGAACGATAATGTGGGACGCCTCCCACTCCACATCTCAAATGGTGTCTTCAGGACTGATTTAGATGGAACACAGTTAATGGTGAAAGCTGCACTTAATAGAGCGTGGCCCCAAAATGATAATGGAAGATCGGTTTGACACATCATACATCGAACCATATCTAATAGGGTTCGATTCCTCCTCTCAGACACGCCATTCCATTGTGGCGTTCCAGGTGGAGTGAGTTGGGACACGATCCCACACTCTCTAAGGTAGTCGTCAAACTCTTGGCTCAAGTATTCTCCTCCACGATCTGATCGTAGAGCCTTGATACTTTTGCCAAGTTGCTTCTCTACTTCATTCTTGAATTCTTTGAACACTTCAAAGGATTCGGATTTTTCCCTCATGAGGTACACAAATCCATATCTACTGTAATCATCAGTAAATGTAATGAAGTATACATAACCACCACTGGCAGGCGTGGCAAATGGCCCACATACATCAGTATGTATGAGCGCCAATTGCTCACTAGTCCTCTCACCTTTCTTATTGAAACGGGACTTTGTAATTTTTCCCAATAAACAAGCCTCACATGTCTCATATGATTCAAAATCAAGTCTAGTAGTCCATTCTTATGGAGTCTAGATACACGTTTCTCGTTTATGTGGCCTAAACGACAGTGCCATAAATAAGCAGGATTTAAATCATTTATTTTAATCCGCTTGGTATTAATGTTGTAGATAGGATTGCTTAGATCAAGGACATACAGTCCATTAAATAATTGCGCACTAAAATAGTGAATATTATTCAAATAAAAGGAACAACAATTGTTCTTTATTGAAATAATAAAACCATCCTTGTCCAAACAAGAAATAGAAATAATGTTTTTGCTCATAGCAGGCACAAAATAGCAATTATTTAATTCTAAAACTAATCCTGAAGGCAGAGATAGCTCGCACACGCCCACGGCCAACGCAGCAACTTTTGCTCCATTCCCAACGCGCAGATCTATCTCTCCTTTAGCCAATCTTCTACTTCTCTTTAGATCCTGCACATTTCGACAAATGTGAGATCCACATCCAGTATCTAATACCCATGATGTAGAGAAAGTTAAATTGACATCTTCAACAAAAATACCTGGTGGTGGTGGAATCACTATTCCAAGCTTCTTGTCCTCTAGATATTTTAGGCAGTTCCTCCTCCAGTGTCCAGGCTGGCTGCAGTAGTGACACTCACCTTTAGTCACACCTTTGGCAATGCCACCAACAGGCTTAAGGGCAGGTTCCTTAGACTTGGCAACTGACTTGCCTTTGCCCTTGGAGGATGAGGCAAACCTTTTGCCCTTTCCTTTCTGCACCATCATAATGGCCTTGCCCTTACCCTTGTTAATGCTCTGTTCAGCTGTCCTCAACATATTGAGCAAATCTGGTAGTGGTTTCACGATCTCGTTCATGTTATAGTTCATGATGAACTGTCCATAACTCTCGGGCAACGATTGCAACACGAGATCGGTTGCCAACTCTTGGCCGACCGGGAACCCTAGCCGGGGAAGATTCTCCAAGTACCCGATCATACGCAGTACATGGGGTCCCACCGTGTTCCCTTCTGAGATATGACGCTTGAACAGTGCCTTAGAGACCTCATACCTCTCAACCCTTTCCTGCTCTTGGAAGAGCTGCTTCAGATGCTCGATCATATCGACAACATTCATGTTTTCATGTTGCTTCTGAAGCTCAGAAGTCATGATGCATAGCATAAGGCAGGCCGCATCATTAGCATCATAACACGCTTTTGATACGCCTTTAGGGCTGCATTTGTTTGGTTCTCTAGACCTTCTGGAACATGCTCCTCTATTGCATACTGTTTCTTCTCTTGCTTGAGAACGATTCTCAAGTTTCTGTACCAATCAAGGAAGTTGGTTCCAGAGAGCTTGTCCTTCTCAAGGACAGATCGTAGTGAATGTTGTGAACTCGATGAGTTGTTTGCCATTTGGAATTCTACAAAAAGAAAAATACGCAAGTCTTAGTATTTGTGAATTTTTGACTATATTCAATAATGGCTAGTTTATCAAATATATCTCCCACTATTTTTCTACGGATTAATAACCCTCAAGATATTAATGCAGAAAATATCCTTATACAGTAAAACTTCTATAAATTAATAATGTCGGGACCAGGATATTTTATTAATTTAGCGATATATTATTATATCGATAAATTAATAATTTATTAATTTAAAGAGGTTTTTTTGTATGACCTTTAAATTTCCAAGTCCAATGTACTAGTTACGATGTATGTTAGTTAGAGATGAAAACTAAATTACAAAAACAAGTTCCAAGGCATATTTTATGAATATATATTTACAAATTAATCAAATTTGTCAAATCCATTGTTTTTTAATAAGTAAAAAAATTAGTTCATGATACCAAAAAGTTGGTATATGGTAACAACACAACAGTCAACACATTAAACATTGTTACAAATTAATCACTATAAAAATATTCAATCAAAAACTTTAAAATCACATCAACTATCAATATGGCTCATAAATTACAAGGTGTTCGAAAATCAACCATGACCAATCAACAAAGAAAATTGTTATACGAGTATAAGAGAGATCACCAAGGATGCAGTCAACAAGATTTGGTGAAGTGGGTTGACAAAACTCTCAATTTATAAGTTAGTCAAGGAAATATATCAAACACTCTCAAGCGATCATCAGAGTTCCTATCGGCTGACTTTGACAAAGGTGGATCTTCAAAGCGTCAAAAACCAACCAAGTGCCCGGACATGGAGAAAGTGAAATGAGGATATTTAAAGATGAAACCGGTATAGATTTGAAGTTCAAGAAAAAAAAAGTGACTATAGATTCATTTTTTACAAGACAATCTTAGAATTTGAAACTTTTTTAGTAATTATTAATTTATAGTTTGGTTGGGATCAATATATGTACATTGGGATTTCAAAAATACTATTATCTTATTATTTTATCGATTCGGGTCCAATTTTGCACTGGTCCCAAGTTGGGACCGGACAAATTATTAATTTTATCGAAGTTATTAATTTATCGAGTATTAATTTATAGAGGTTTTACTGTATTTTCTAGTGGGCCAAGATCCATGTTTCATCTCCTTATGAGCTTGCTTTGGCAAGTCACCCATAATTTGACTACTTTAGGTAGGAACAATTCCAATTGCATCCCTTATGCAACTCTTGGTTCAATCAGGCAAATAACTCCTTATTTATCCATCCTTATGGATAATTCCAATTGAATGCCTCTAGGTTTCTTAATCATATTAACAGTCTAGTTGTGTTCAACCTCTTATTTAAACAATTGCACATTACTAGCTTGTGCCATCGCATTCCATCTTTATGAACCAAGTCGCCATGCTTTGGCACGCACGAACTTGATAAATCATGATGATAATGAGTGTTTAAATAACGAGAAGGCAAGAACACAATATTTGAATTTTGAGGGATTTTAAATTCAATTTTCTATAATTGTTTTCTTGATCAATATCGACTAATCTATCTATTTGAGTTTGGACACAACTCCAAATAATAGATCCGGGTTGTCTAATTATCTTATTATCCTAATTGCATGCATCATCCATACACCAACCACAAAATAATAAGACAATAAAGTAAACACCCACAAAACAAAATAAACGTGATGTGGATATGGCCTTTTCTAGACTAAGATAATTCCAAGCCAATGGAATTATCTATGAACCCTAAAACAAACACATCTCCATGCGTCTTGATCTTTCGGTCCATCCTTCATAGTCATGTGGAATGCTCCATGCTCCATCTTTTGTGGCTCCTTTTGGCTTTGGGCTTCTTTTCTTCAATCTTGGCTAACAATCTACTTTATCTAGCACTAGCTAACTTCTACACTAAATAAAATAAATCTCACAAGTTGAGAAAAAAATGGCTCGCAGGCCATTAAACCCTAATTAATTATTACAATTAATTGATCAGCTCGCAGGCCGTAAACCAAATCACAAAAATTAAACATCCACATCAAACCACATCCTAAGGCCATATCCAATCACCATGCGAATTGCACATAAACAGTTAAAATCCAATTTTAACGCGCTTGGTCAATTTTAATTGATTTTAGGATATTCTAGGGTTAAAATGGTCCATGGGGCCCAGCAATCCAATTGCCCGTGCCCAAAAAGTGAACCGCAAGGCCCTAGGGCCGGCCGGCCCCTAGCCCACGCGGCTAGGCCGCGGGCTAGGGCTGCCCCGGCCCCTAGGGCGGCCTTGCTTGGGCTGCAAGCAAGAGGGGAGGTCCCTTTAGGGGGGCTGAACCTCTTAGGGAGTTGTTTCCAAAATAACTCCCTTGCTTGGTGCCCAAGTTTGGTTGTTCCTTGTTTGGGAAGAACTCCTTCTTCCCCAAGGATGCCCAAACCCTAGATCTAAGATCTTAAAATTTCTCAAACTCACTAATTCATGCATCCAATGCAAAAACTAGATTTTGTTATGATAGATTATTGACAAATTGCATCACATGCTTGATTTGTCTTGTTTTACGCGATAAACAACAATTTTAAGGTGTAAAACTATCAAAACGTAACACATAAACCACGTTTATGCTCTACGACCCGTTGCTCTGATACCACTGTAAGGTTTTGATTCATGGAGGCGCAACGGAAACAATAATTAACCATGCAAAACCCTCCAAGGATCACAAGTCAAGAGACATAACGATGGTAAAGAAAGAAATCATTAACACACCTTAGCGTTCTCCTTTGATGAATTCAAACGCGAATTGTGTCACGTTCTCTATAGTTGATCCACGCCTAGAGTTGATTTCTAGATCTCCCACTCCTTGGTGCTAGCCCGGAAAGAGGAAGAGGAAGAAGAATCACGCAAAACGAGACCAACAAGGGAGGTCTCGGCCTCCTTGTGGCCGACGGGGACGGGCGGCGGCGAGCTAGGGGGCGGCGGCTCCTTAGCTTGCTTGCTCTCTCTCATTTTGTTCTCTCCCACTCAAGTTATGATCTATTATGAACATAAGTGTGGGAAGGAAGGAAGGAATGTCCTTTATATAGTCCAACAAATCCTTGCCAACTACCTAAAGGACTTATTCTAGTCCTACTAGAATTCAATTTAGTCCCTTCCTTGAAAATTAGTCCCTACTAAGTTTGCAAGGTTTTGCAAAGTGACTCTTCTAATTAATTAATCCAATTAATTAATTCCCAAATCTAGCTCAACTCTGTCTAGCGTGTGACCCCATAGGTTCTATCCAGTTGGTAGCAACTATTTGCTAATAAGGAGCGGTTTCTAGCAAAACATCCATTCTAGCCAACTAATAGAATAGTCATCTTGACAAACTTTGTACAAGTAATTGTCTCATCCCTTTGTCTCTATATCCGTATTGGACACGAGACATACAAGTCACACTCGTATTTCCAATCCACAGTTTCTCGATCCATGGGAATAGCCTTATTCGTGCAAATAACATCAATATCCAATATTGATTTATTTGAGTCTGGCCAGACATTCTATAAGCACTATCCCTCGTGTGGCCTAGGATATTTGCTCCCGTTATGTGGGAGGGACAAATTCTATCTACGTCCACTACGATCTCTAAGCTTGCTTCTTATTGTATCCGGTACACGCCTTTATAACTACCCAGTTACGGTGTAGCGTTTAACGCTACCAAAATCACAATAATCCACAACTAGAATATCTAATGACTTCAAGTCTAAGGATGACAATACCATTGCACCGCGAGAAGCACTTGTGACTTAAGATAACATGTGTGTAGCCTTCTCGGATATGGGTCAATCCAGTGCGTCATTACCCTTAATGCACACCTATGTGTTGGATCATGATATCTCTATATCAATCCAACCCCATACTAGTCTATAGATGATTGTCCCATTAATCACTATACTGGACTAGGGATATTTAAGATAAACAACACAATTGTAAATCTAAGGACTTCATTATATTAAATATCCAATACATAATAAATGAATTTCTAGCCACAAATAAATTCATACTAAACTAAATTGCCTCTAGCGCATCTATTCCAACAGTTGATGCATGCAAAACGTAACAAGATAATAATAAAATAGGTTGATATTTTATTTGGGATTGCCCACTCCAAATAAGTAGATCATGTTGATGAGATCAACAAAACAATAAATAATGACATGGAAATCCCTCAATACGATAAATATTGCATTTTGCCATCTCTTACTTAAACATCCATCATGATCAGGGTCTATTAAATTTGGCTTGCCAAAGCAAGGCAATTTAATGCATTGTGGTGCAATGCGGCTGCACAAAAAATTAATGTGTGATCGTTAAAGTATTTGGTTAAAACAAACTAGGTTTGGAAGCTCTTCCAGCTCACAACTCCTCCATTCAGGCAAAATACATAAACCGGCTGAAATCTATAATAATCCTTGTCGGTTTGGAAGCTCGCGTCAGTGTAACCTAATACACTGAGTTCTTCCTCCCCTACAAATATCAAGAATGCATCCTTAGTTCCTCTCAAGTACTTATGGAAATTCTTGACAGCAATCCAGTGACTCTCACCCGGATTAGAATTGTATCTGCTTGCCGCACTCTGTTGGATTGGATGGCCTAGAGGCAATCTATATTTAGTATGAACATTATTTGGCTAGAATATTCATGTATTATTTATGGAGATATTTAACATAATGAAGTCATTAGATTACAATGTGTTGTTTATCTTAAATATCCCTAATCCATTATATTGATTAATAGAACGATCACTATAGACTAGTATGTGGGTAGATTGATATGGAGATATCAAATAAAACACATGGGTATGCATTAGGAGTAATGGAATACTGGATTGACCCACAACGAGAAGGCTACATTAGATTATGTCAATGTCCCAAGTGCTTCTCGTAGTGCTAATGGTGTTGTAGTCCTTAGACTTGAAGTCACTACATACTCTAGTTGGGAAATCTCACGCTTTGATACTATCAAACGTTGCATCTTAACTGGGTAACTATAAAGATAGTCATCAGGCATGATTGGGAGCAAGCTTATAGATGGTAGTGATGTAGAGATGATTTTTTCCTCCCGCATAATTGGAGAAAATATCCATGGACACTCGAGGGGTAGCACTTATGGAATGTCTGGCCAGACTCAGTTAAATCAGTATGGAGATATTGATGTTATCTGTGTAGATAAGCTTATTCCCAGGATCGTGAAGCTATGGATTGGATATACGAGTGTGACAATTATGTCTCGTGTCCAATCCGGATATAGAGACAAAGGGATAGATGAAACGCAATGACATTTGACACATGGTTTGTCGGATCACTGACTTTTTTATTAGTTGGGTGGCATAGATGTGTTTCTAGACACCGCTCTATGTTTGTAATAGTTACTACCAACTAAGTAGAAACCAATGGGGTCACACCCCTTATGGATTAAAACTGGATTATTACATTAATTAGTTGACCTAATTAATTAAAAGGATCATAAAGCAACCACAAGCAAAGTTAGTAGGACTAATTTTCAAGGTGGACTAATCAGTGTATGGACATGATTAGTATTGGGCCAAATATGTAGTTAATAAGGAGTTATTAACTATATAAGGGAACTACAACTTATTATTTCTCTAGACAAGTCATTATTGAGAGAAATAACAAAGCAACGAGAGAGACAAGGAAGGAGCCGAAGCCCAACCCGTCCGCCCCTCCCTGCGCTGTCGGCCACTTCGTGGCACGCCGCTTGGTGAATCGTTTTGCGTGATCTCTAGACAAGTCATTATTATTTATGTTATTTCGCTGGGTTACCTGCATCAAATACCTAAGGGGTATCAGAGCCACATGTCGTAGCGCATAACATGATATTATGTGTTACTGTTTATCATTTTTTCACTTTAATCGTTACTTTTTGCGAAAACTGAAACTAAGTATACTGATGCAAATTGAATATGATTCAATAGAGAATGAGCCAATTTTACATATCGCATAAAATTGGCAAATTTCGTTCACATATGATGTGAGTTTTTGGATTTTGAAAAGCTAAGATTTGGGCACAATTGGAGAAAAATGGATTTTTCTCATCAATTGGAAATAAGCACACAAGGGAAGGAGGAAAGAGTTTTGGAAACAACCCTAGGGTCGTCCGTCCCCCTTCGTTGCGCGCCAAGAAAGCCGCGGCCTAGCCGTTGGTTTGACCGTGCGGGCTAGGGTCGACTGGTTCAACCGACTTGGGCGGTGCTTTGGGGTTCGGCCAACTTTCTTGGGGGCCCCTTGGACCGTTTTGACCCTTGAAAAATTTCAAATTCAACTAAAATTAACCAAGCGCGTTAAAATTGGATTTTAACTGTATTATGTGTTTATCGCATGGTGGATGGATATGAACTAGGTTGTGGATGTTTATTTTTGTGGTTTGATTGGTTTTGGTTTATTGTAATTAATGTAATTATTAATTTTACGGCCTGCATGTCGTCTTCTCCCTCAACTTGTGAGGTCTCTCTATTTAGTATAGATGCTAGCTAGTACTAGAAAGTTAGATAATAGCCATGACATGGAGAAGAAGATCAAAGACTAAAGAAATCACACGACTTGGATGATTAACAAGCCTAGAATGCGCGTTCTAAAGATGGAGGCACATGGAGATGAGCTTGTCACTTTAGGACTTATAGATATACTCATTGGATTGAGAATATGTTAGTCTTAGGGTCATATCCATACCAGGGTTTTTTTTGTTTATTATTTATTGTCTTGTTATTTATTTTTGGTATATGGTTGATGTAGGGTTTTGATTCATGGATGCGCAACGGAAACAATAATTAACCATGCAAAACCCTCCAAGGATCACAAGTCAAGAGACATAACGATGGTAAAGGAAGAAATCAATAACACACCTTAGAGTTCTCCTTTGATGACTTCAAACGCGAATTGTGTCAGTTTCTCTATATTTGATCCACGCCTAGAGTTGATTTCTAGATCTTCCACTCCTTGGTGCTAGCCCGGAAAGAGGAAGAGGAAGAAGAATCACGCAAAACGAGACCAACAAGGGAGGTCTCGGCCTCCTTGTGGCCGACGGGGACGGGCGGCGGCGAGCTAGGGGGCGGCGGCTCCTTAGCTTGCTTGCTCTCTCTCCTTTTGTTCTCTCCCACTCAAGTTATGATCTATTATGAACATAAGTGTGGGAAGGAAGGAAGGAAGGTCCTTTATATAGTCCAACAAATCCTTGCCAACTACCTAAAGGACTTATTCTAGTCCTACTAGAATTCAATTTAGTCCCTTCCTTGAAAATTAGTCCCTACTAAGTTTGCACGGTTTTGCAAAGTGATCCTTCTAATTAATTAATCAAATTAATTAATTCCCAAATCTAGCTCAAATCTATCTAGCGTGTGACCCCATAGGTTCTATCTAGTTGGTAGCAACTATTTGCTAATAAGGAGCGGTTTCTAGCAAAACATCCATTCTAGCCAACTAATAGAATAGTCATCTTGACAAACTTTGTACAAGTAATTGTCTCATCCCTTTGTCTCCATATCCGGATTGGACACGAGATATACAAGTCACACTCGTATATCCAATCCACAGTTTCTCGATCCATGGGAATAGCCTTATTCGTGCAAATAACATCAATATCCAATATTGATTTATTTGAGTCTGGCCAGACATTCTATAAGCACTGTCCCTCGAGTGGCCTAGGATATTTGCTCCCGTTATGTGGGAGGGACAAATTCTATCTACGTCCACTACGATCTCTAAGCTTGCTTCTTATTGTATCCGGTACACGCCTTTATAACTACCCAGTTACGGTGTAGCGTTTAACGCTACCAAAATCACAATAATCCACAACTAGAATATCTAGTGACTTCAAGTCTAAGGATGACAATACCATTGCACCGCGAGAAGCACTTGTGACTTAACATAACATGTATGTAGCCTTCTCGGAGATGGGTCAATCCAGTGCGTCATTACCCTTAATGCACACCTATGTGTTGGATCATGATATCTCTATATCAATCCAACCCCATACTAGTCTATAGATGATTGTCCCATTAATCATTATACTGGACTAGGGATATTTAAGATAAACAACACAATTGTAAATCTAAGGACTTCATTATATTAAATATCCAATAAAAAATAAATGAATTTCTAGCCACAAATAAATTCATACTAAACTAGATTGCCTCTAGGGCATCTATTCCAACAGTTGATGCATGCAAAACGTAACAAGATAATAATAAAAAAGGTTGATATTTTATTTGGGATTGCCCACTCCAAATAAGTAGATCATGTTGATGAGATCAACAAAACAATAAATAATTACATGGAAAACCCTCAATACGATAAATATTGCATTTTGCCATCTCTTTCTTAAACATCCATCATGATCAGGGTCTATTAAATTTGGCTTGCCAGAGCAAGGCGATTTAATGCATTGTGGTGCAATGAGGCTGCACAAAAAAAGTAATGTGTGATTGTTAAAGTAATTGGTTAAAACAAACTAGGTTGTTTCAATATGATTGAGAAACTTAGAGGCAAGACAATTAGAGGTTATATATTGCATAGATAATGAATAAGGGCTACTTACCTAATTGAGCCAAGAGTTGCATATGATGCAATTGAAATGTGTTCCTACCTAAATAACTGATCTTTGGGTGACTTGCCAAAGCAAGCTCAAGGAGGAAGTGAAATATGGATCTTGGCCCACTAGAAAGTATGTGATTTTCCGCATTAATTGTGAGGGCTATTAATCCGATATAAATTGTGGGAGCTATATGTAATAATCTAGCCATTGTTAAATGTAGTTAATTGTTCAAAATACTAAAATTGCATATTTTTCATTTTGTAGAATTCCGAATGGCAAACAATCAAGAAGCGTTGACTTCATCCCTACGATCTGTCCTTGAGAATGACAAGTTGTCTGGAACCAATTTGCTGGACTGATACAGAAACTTGAGAATTGTTCTCAAGAAAGAAAAGAAACTGTACGTCTTAGACAATCCTATTCCAGACCCACCAGGAGAGGATGTTGTTCTTGCCGCTACAAGGGCACATCAAAAACATGCGGATGATTCTAATGATATGACTTGTCTCATTCATTGTACCATGAACTCTGAGCTTCAGAAGCAACATGAGAACATGGAGGCGTACGATATGATTGTACATTTGAAGCAGCTCTTCCAAGAGAAGGCGAGGCATGAGCGGTATGAAGTATCCAAGGCACTGTTCAAGTGCAGTCTGTCAGAGGGGAACCCAGTTGGGCCTCATGTGCTCCGTATGATCAGATACATGGAGAATCTCGAGAGATTAGGCTTCCCGTTCAACCAAGAGTTGGCAACTTATCTCATCATGCAATTGTTTACAGATAGTTATAGCCAGTTCATCATGAACTATAACATGAATGAGACCAACAAACCTCTGCCAGACCTGCTCAATATATTGAGCACCGCTGAACAGAGCACTAACAAGGGAAAAGGCAAGGCCATAACGATGGTCAATAGAGGAAAGGGCAAGCAAGTTGCTTCTAACTCCAAAGGAAAGAGCAAGAAAGCTGAAAAATCTAATAAAGTTGCCTTAAAGCCTGCTGGTGGGGTCTCTAAGGGCGCATGTCACTATTGTAGTCAGACAGGACATTGAAAGAGGAACTGCCCAAAGTATTTGGATGACAAAATGCTTGGAATAGTGATTCCACCAGCACCAGGTATTTCTAATATAGATTTCAATTTGTCCATGTCTTCATCTTGGGTATTAAATACTAGATGTGGATCTCACATTTGTCGAAATGTGAAGGATCTCAAGAGAAGTAGACGTCTGACTAAGGGGGAGATAGACTTGCGCGTGGGGAATGGAGCAAGAATTGCTGCATTAGCCATAGGCGTTTATGAGTTATCTTTGTCTTCTGGACTTATTTTGGAATTAGGCATTTGCTATTATGTGGCTGCCATGAGCAGAAATATTATTTCTATTTCTTGTTTGGACGAGAAAGGTTTTTCTATTAAAATAAAGGACAAGTGTTGCTCCATTTATTGTGATAGTATAATGGCCTAAACAACAGTGTCTTAAATAAGTAGGATTTAAACTGTAATCCTCTTGGTATTTATGTTATAGACGGGATTATCTAGATCAAGGGTATACAATCCATTACATATAGTTAATTGTTCACAAATTACTGAAATTGCGTACTTCTAATTTTGTAGAATTCCAATGGAAAACAATCAACAAACATCAACACCATCCATGTGTTCTATCCTTGAGAAGGACAAGTTGTAAGGAACCAATTTCTTGACCGGTACAGAAACTTGAGAATTGTTCTCAACCAAGAAAAGAAGTTGTACATCTTAGACGCACCTGTTGCAGAACCACCAGATGAGGATGATGTTCTAGCTACCGTGAGGACACATCAGAAAATTGTGGATGACAATAATGATGTGACTTTTCTCATGATTTCCACCATGAACTCTGAGCTTTCGAAGCATCATGAGAACATGGAGGCGTACGATATGCTCGTATATTTGAGGTAGCTCTTCCAAGAGCAGGCGAGGCATGAGAGGTATGAAGTATCCAAAGCACTGTTCAAGTGCACTCTGTTAGAGGGGAACCCAGTCGGGCCTCACGTAGTCTGTATGATCAGATACATGGAGAATCTCGAGAGGTTAGGCTTCCCCTTTGGCCAAGATTTGGCCACTGATCTCATCCTGAAATCGTTGCCGTATAGTTATAGCGAGTTCATCATGAACTATAACATGAATAAGATCAACAAAACTCTGCCAAAGCTGATCAGTTCAGGGCCGCTAAATAGAGCTTTAACAAAGGCAAATGCAAGACCATAATGATGTTCAATAAAGGGAAGAGCAAGCGAGTTGCATCTGCCGCCAAATGGAAGAGCGAGCGATTTGTCTTTACCTCCAAAGGAAAGAGCAAGCGAGTTGCATCTACCTCCAAAGGGAAGAACAAGCGATTTGCTTTTACACCCAAAGGAAAGAGCAAGAAAGTTGAAAAATCCAAGGAAGTTGCCTTAAAGCCTGCTGGTGGTGTCTCCAAGGGCGCTTGTCACTATTGTAGTCAGACATGCCACTGGAAGAGGAACTGCCCAAATTATCTGGAGGATAAAAGGCTTGGAATAGTGATTCCACCACCACCAGGTATTTTTGTTATAGGTGTCAATTTGTCTATCTCTTAATTTTCGATATTGGATACTGGGAGTTGATCTCACATTTTTCGAAATGTGCAGGATTTAAAAAAAGTAGACGATTGGCTAAATGGAAGATAGACTTGCGCGTGGGGAATGAAGCAAGAGTTGATGCATTAGTCATAGGCGTTTATGAGTTATCTTTACATTCCGAACTTATTTTAGAATGTACAGTTTCTTCTCTTGCTTGAGAACAATTCTTAAGTTCCTATACCAGTCTAGAAAGTTTGTTCCAGAAAGCTGGTCCTTCTCAAGGACCGATCGTAGGGATTGTGATGAATTCGATGAATTGTTTGCCATTGGAATTCTACAAAATGAGTAATATGCAAGTTTTAGTAATAATGGCTAGATTATTAAACATAACTCCACTATTTTTCTCGGATTAGTAACCCTCCATATTAATGCGGAAAATATCATTATATTTTCTACTGGGCCAAGATCCATATTTCACTTCCTTTTGAGCTTGCTATGGCAAGTCACCCAAAATCAGTTATTTAGGGGGGAACAATTTCATGCAACTCTTGGTTCAATTGGGCAAATAACTCCTTATTTATCTAACCCATAGATAATTCCATTTGTTTGCCTCTAGGCTCTCAATCCTATTAAAGTAGTCTAGTTGCGTCCAACCTCTTACTTCAAAAACTGCACATTACAAGCTTGTGCCGTCGCGCCACATCATGATGAATCAAGTTGCCCTGCTTTGGCAAGCCCGAACTTGATAAATCATGATAATGGCGAGTGTTTGAGTAACGAGAAGGCAAAATGCAATATTTATATTTGAGGGATTTTTCCTTTTCATCTTAATTGTTTTGTTGATCCATATCAACTGATCTACTTATTTGGGTTGGCCAATCCCAAAATAAAAGATCCGGGTTGTTTTTATCTTGTTACCAATTTGCATGCATCATTCATACACAAACGATAAATAACAATTTCTCAAAAAAAAAAGATAAATAACAAGACAATAATTAAACAACCACAAACAATAAATAAACGTTATGTGAATATGGCCTCCTAAACTAAGATATTCCCAAGACAATGAGAATATCGATAAGCCCTAAAATAGCAAGCTCATCTCCATGTGCCTCCATCTTTTAGTCCATGCTCCTTTAGCTTGTGGAATGACACCATCTTGTGGTTCCTTTATATTCTTTAGGCTTCTTCCCCAAGTCTTGACTATCATCTACTCTATCTAATCATAGCCAGCATCTATACTAAATAGAAAGACCTCACAAGTTGAGGAGAAGAACGCTTCGCAGGCCGTAAAACCAAATTAATTAATTGTTACAATAAAATCAAACCAAAAAAGTAAACTAAACTCAGAGAGTGTCACTTTGAGAAAAAAAAAAATCAACTCCATAGTCTTTGTGGTTTGGGAGAAAAACTCAGTCTAAGTTGCATGTTTTCTGTAACTCTGTTTCTGGATCAGTCTTGCGACTTTTTGTAAAAAAACAAAATTTTCTGACATTTTTGTCATCTCATCTTTCTTGTGATGAAACTAGACACATTGATGATCATTTCTGGAGAATATGGGAATTATCGCTCTTCCCCAAGTTGTAGTAATCACCTTTCAAAGTTGAAAGGTTTCGCCAAACACTTCTCTGTACAAAAATGTTTGTTTATTTTTTAACTTGAGTTTTATGATAGCTATGCATGATTTCTTGATGTTCCTAAAATTATGCACAAGTTTGTTCATCCTAAATTTATGTCATGATTTTAAAAAGTGTTTTGATATGGTAAATGAGGCTATTAAGTCAGAGTTAAAAACCTGTCCAGAATTGAAATCTCTTATTTTTTAGGAAACATGAGTTCTTGCCTCTCTACGGATTATGTGTGACTTATTTGTGACATTTAACATTAATATATGTGCATTAGTGACGTTTAGAATCATGTTCATGCAGAGAGTGTATTCGACATGTGAGTATACTACTTAAAAGCGTGTTCATTGGGATTATTGGGATGAACTTAGTACCAGACCTAGACAAACCTCCGTGCATTCTTTTAATCGGAAGTAGCATCATTGTGACTAGATAATTTTAAATTTTAGGCGATGGATTCGTATACATATGCTAGTCAACTACCCGTGAAGATTGTGAATCGCTATCTCGGCGTAAGGTGAGTTTCATGCTTAGCCTTGTGGGCCTAGCTTCTTCTTGTCAAATATAATCTTTATAACTTGTCTCAAAATGTTTTTTTTGACATACATGCTTTACTTGAGTTTGTTTATGTTTCGAAATGATCACCTCAAAACCGTCACGCGAAAAATAATAATTTGTTAAAAACGTAAAGTGGAACATCATATATACCGGAATCAATTGGACTAGTGTTACAATGTCGGCTCTGGCCGGGAACACCGATAGCAGGGAGTTTCCCTTGACTATTTGTTGTGGTCCTGGACCATTGTTATGTTGGCCGGAAACACAGAATCTGGAGTCTCCCCGACTTCTTGTTGAAGTCTTGAACTTATTGGCTCCAGCAGAAGACACCGATTCGGGAGTTTCCTCTCTATGCCTTGTTGACTAGGGATATATTTTTTAGGAGGCCCTCTGTTGGCATTATTATATCCGGTTACTATGCATACCAATTGGATACTAGAATTTTATATTGGGATAATTCTTGCTAGTTCTGTTATTTATTCTGCGTCATACTCTGATAATTTCTTTTACTTATACTCTGTTACTGTTATTTTATTTAACTAGTAATGCGGCAACCTATTTCATCTTTCATGTTTTGACATGCTGAGGTGTATATCACTTAGTATTTCATTGCTAACTTTTAGAAACTGCGGTTCTTGTTTTCCTTCCCACCGCAGGTCTAGGAGCTGAGAATTGAGGAGTAGATGGGCGCGAGAATCACCTAGACGATCTATGTCACATAGTATGCAGTAATGTTAGTTAGAATGTTGTGTAATGGTAATCAACTAGTTTGTAAGACCCAAAGTTTTGTCTAATATTATAAGTAAGAGTTGAGGTTTGATTTGTTTTTGAGTTCCACCGCTTCTATAAAACATCACCCTCCCGGTCATGTCCCGAGCCGGATAAGGGGGTTGTTACATGTAAGACATGCCGGTATAATCTTATGGACCTTTATATTGATGAACTAATAGTTGTAATACACTAATCAGCTTTACTCCTTGGCTTGATCAACTCAATGAAGTTGTTGAATCATCAGGTACGATTTGTCTCTTCCAGAAATTTGCGGGGCATGAGTGACTCAATTCCCCAAGCAAAGGAGAAGTTCCTCTCCTCGGAATCAAACATGGGCGGCATGCGAATTCAATATAGTGGTTTACGCTAGGAAGAGGACTACAGTCTACTAAGAAGTCGTTGCTCCCCAACGGTAGGCATATTGCACAACTACATAGGTAGGTGCTTTTCTATGTATTTTTCATCTATTTCTCTTGTTAATTTGAGCCGCTTCTATTTTGAAAAAATGAATGACATGGAACAGTAAAGTAATCTTCTTATAGAGCTTCTATGATTTGGAAATCAAGTGACAATGCGCTGCTATTGTCGGGTTGAAGAGGATCATTGGAGTGCCAGTATATTATTTATGAAGTAGTATGGTTCCAAAATTCATGACTCTCATAGGGAACAAGCTAGGCGTGTAAGTTCTTTCACCGATTGGTCATCTCAAGCAATTTCTTATAAGCACGGTGAAAAAGAAAAAAGATAGAGAGGCACCAGGTAAGTTCTTCCTTATCAATACCAAACAATTTATATCACTTGTATCAATTTTTCTTGATTCCTTAATATATTATCCAAGTTAAAATTCATTGGTGGTTAGGCCAGGAAAGCTAATAAGCTCTTACAAGAAAGACCTTGGAAGCAGCACAACAGTAGATCGATTCTTCTTATAGTTTTTGCTTGAACATCTATCTTTAAGGACTTGCCAGCACCAATAGGTAACTGATTATCTATTTTGAATGTATCTTTTCACAATAGTTGACAATAAAAATTGGATTAGGTTTAACTTGCATTGCTCTATGTACCTATGCTACAATCTGGTAGTGTTTGCAGTTAGTCGGTTGCTATCAGCTTCATCAATGCAAGATATATGTCTATATGATTACATCCGGTTTATCCCCTTTTCAATCTTTTACTTGCATTCTGAGTATGTTAATTTTTTTCATTCTTAGCAACTCTTATTTGAGTTGATTGATTGTGTGTTGTAGTTTCAGTTTACTTACATTATTCTACTTTTCACCGTAAGTTCGGTAATTTAACAAGATATTTGTGTAAAATAATTCATGTTTGAAGAAATAGTAAGAGCATAATAATTATTTGTTGATAAGAAAATTTAGAAGAAAAAGAATCCAATAATATAAGAGTTCGGCTCGCCAAATCACTTTGCTTGATAGAACGAAAAAGGTGGTTGACGTAATAAACTAACAATCCACAGCTTAAAGAAAAATGAAGTGAAAATAGCCCGACCAACTGTAGATACTTTTCATATACCCTATGGGTTATGTGGTGTTCATCGAAAATTGTAACTACCCAGTCTTGATGACTTCTCCGGGCTTTCTTGAAACATCACCTTCTAACTTAGCAGATTTTAGTGCTACACGTGAAATAACTATTGTCTTCGCCCTTTCCTGAATATAGATATAATGTTCCAAATATTCAGTTGTAGAAGGAATTTGGTAGATCCTTTTTATCAATTAATAATTACCTCTGTGTACTAGGTACTGATTATTCTTGCAATTACATTATTAGTTTATTACATGTTGCCTCTTCTTGTTTGCTCTTAAGCTCCAAGAATACGAAAATGATTAAGGATATCTTTATTGGTGTCCCAAGAAAATGAATTAGACAATCTAACAATTTATGCAAGTGAACACCCTTACGACCGATGTATGTCCATACTAAATGATTATACCTGAAACGAATTAGATTATCATAATAGGCTAATAACTAAGATAGTCTAGTAGTAATGTATGTTTATCTAGAGATCTTAAAACTAGGCCGTATACAATAATTTAATGGTGTTCTTCATGTTGCTTAGTCATTCGTACTTCGGAAAATGTTAGTATATATTAATGAAATACTCTTAATTGATATGCATACCGTCTATATTCGATATAAGAAAAAATATATAATTTTTTCGTGTCTCAGTCTCAAGTACGGAAATTAACATTTTTTTCAATGGTCCTAGCTCAAAATTTTCGTAAGGCGTGTCACTTGGTATATTGGCTAACCTAAAAGAATTATACACGCTAGTGAATCCCTACGTGTCAAAAGTTTTGCAAGTCCTTTATGAATGATCATATGCTAAATAAATTAGATTTTCGTAATAGCTAACACACTCTAGCATTAACGTTCATCTAGAGAGCTTAAAAGTAGGCCATTTACTACAATCTATGATGTTCTTCACGTTGCTTTGTCATTTGTACTTACGAAAATGTCATTCATCAGTAGATCAAACAATGGGAATGTCTCATAGTTTCCTTGATCGGAGTATCTGTATATGTTTAATAGAACAGTTGAGATACTCCGATCAAGGAAACTATGAGACATTCCCATTGAGTTCATAGTAAAGTATTGTTTGATGTTGTCATAATTACTCAGATTGTTATTTTCTTTCAATTACTATAAAAACTTACTGAATTTATGAGTTTATTCAAATTCTGAAAAAAATTGTAAGCATGTCAATATATTGTGACAACAATCTATAACACAAAACATAACCAAATGTCACCAGCAATGAATCCCAATAACATTCACTCATTAATTTGCCTTATTTAGTTTACTTTCATTTATAGTTGAAAATATTGCTTCACAGTGGTAAATCTTAGCAATAAGTATAATAAATATGAACGCCAAACACTTACTCGGCTTGGGCTGTTTTGAGGCAAGCTAAATGTCAGTCAATTTCTAACTTTTGTAAATTTTGAACGTCGGGGCTTGTATGATGGTGCCGATTTTGTTTTGTTTTTTAATTGTCTTTACAGATCCTGAAAAGTATGTCAAGTACATTGTCAACTGATTATATAGATATTATGATTTTTAATTTCAAGGATTTATGCTTAGTTTGATTTTCTTCTTTCATTGGGTAACTAACATTTTTTGTCATGTATGTTGGGTAACTATACCCTACTCAGTGGGAACCTTAATAGTAGTGCCAACAGAGGTGCCAACTTGAGGTGTCTGGATCATAAATGGGTGATTGATGTTGGGGGAAGGTGGGGGGAGAATTTAGGCATGGGTGGGGATGGTTAGGGTGCATTTCCCCCCTAACATCCCCCCCTCCCCCCACCATTATAGCTAATTAATCCAATTTAAGGACATGTTAATTACACTTACTACTATTTTATTATTATAATATGCATTTTTAATTATGATTAATATATTTTAATTATTATATTATTATAAAAAATAAGTATATTTTTCGATAATTGAACAAAATATTTACGAAAAATTGTCGTTATTTTATTTTGTTTTCAATTTGATATATCTTATTATTATTTTTATAATTAGCAATTATATTTATTATTATTTTAAAAATATGCCAAATTTATTATGGTTGAAGATGAGTAGTAGTTTGGGGGGGGGGGGGGGGGAGGGGGAGGGGGAGATTGGTGGGCCCGTGGAGGGAGGTGGGGGAGGGGGAAATGCGACATGGTTGGAGATGCTCTTATCAAAACTGTTGTAACAGAACTCATGTTTCAGAGTTCTGCTACCAGTTTGTTATAACCTGTGGGTATTCGAGCAAGAACGACGAAAGCAAAACAAGAACGAGACAGATATTTAACGTGGTTCACTAACGAATTCGTAACGAACCCGCTAGCTACCTCCACGGCCAGAACCAGATATTTTATTGAGAAGAGAACCCAATTACAATGCACGTCGTGGCCACAACGGCCACGGCGGTGACCCGAAACACCCACCCGAAGACACACACTAGTGAAGCTCTCAAAGGCTCTCAACTTCGTCCCTGTACAAACCAAAAGACAAAGTCTTTAAATACTCTACCTATGGCAGTGATTTGTGTTGCTTGTTGCCAAAGAAAAAGGCAACTCACCGCCCTAAAATTGCTTGCTGACTTTGACCCAAAAAAACTTACCAAGTTATTGCAAAGTTTGGCTACACTGCCGAAACTAAACATTGTCAAAATTGATTGCAAGTCAACCTTCAACAAAAACCAAAGAAACCTGAAGTGTAGCTACAATAACTAACATAATTTTGCAACGATTAACACGATTAGGGGACAAAAAAAAACTAACGGCTTTGAAATTTCTAAAGAGAATCAAATTAAAATGACATATGTTCTAATAGAGTTCTAGGTATCCCTAAGTAAACAAATTTCCAAGCTTGAACATTGGTAGGATGTTAACATTTAATCTCGTCTTTCAATTTTCACAAATTACTTATGTCCACTTAACCTTTAAATAGTCTCTTTTACTTAAAAAAATGTTGAAAAACAGAAAGTTCTGAAATCGAGGTTGATAGAAATCTAATCTTTGTGAATCAACAACGAAGTAGCGTTGACGCCGGAGTTTTTACCCCCACCGAGGAATTTCTCGGACCCGGCTTGCAAAAAACCTCGAAACCTCGCTTCGGTTATCATTGATATGGCTATTGCTGACTCCTCAAATCTGTTGGATTTAGAGTCGAAACTTGTAGATCTCATCATCTCTCACAAAGAGAAACTGGCTGCTACGAAATTTCAGGCCAATACCACCTCTTTTAAGGATGCTTTGAGTAAAGCCATTAAATCGAAAGGTTTTTTCACTGAAAGTATAGATTCGTACCAGCTTAAAGATGATACTCTGTTGTCTGAGGATGACTCAGCTGGCGAAGACGGAGAGGAGGATGATATACCTGAGGAGATCAAACATATCCCTGAGGTTATCTTTCCGAGGAATCTCAAAAATCGTTTGAAGAAAAACTTTGTGACTGTCTTATCGTGAAACTGTTGGGCAAATAAATTGGGTATAAGACCTTGCTTAACAGGGTGAAAACCCTATGGAATCTAAAAGGAAAGTACGATGCTGTGGAAATTGAAGCTAATTACTTCATCTTTAAATTTGAATCACCAGAGGACCGCTTGAAAGTGTATACGGGTGGTCCCTGGGTGGTTCTTGATCACTATCTCACTATCCGAAAATGGGTTCCGAATTTTTCTCCGACGGAAGCCACGCCAATCTCAACCGCAGTTTGGGTGAGATTGCCGAGGCTTCCGTATGAACATTTCAACGAAGACTCCCTGAAAATCATCGCTAAAAATATGTGGAAGCCTCTTAAAGGGCGACACTAATTCCATTTCAGGGTTGCGAGGAAAATTCGCTCGGCTTTGTATTGAAGTGGATTTGAACTATCCTTTGATCCCAAAATACAGAATTGGTAAAAAAGTTCTTCCTGTTGAATATGAATCTATTCACACCATCTGTTTTTCGTGTGGCAGGATAAAATATCGAAGGGAGATTTGTCCATTAAACCAGAAGACGCCAGAGAACCAATCGGAGCCAGAGAAGATAACCGATAGAAGGGACACCGCCGTTAGCAACGGTAACAAGTCAATATCAACTCCAACGGGTAAAAATCAGAGGGATGAGTCAGGTAAAAAAGAGGAGGTTAAAAGTCGTGATAATTCTATTATACATGAGGAGTACGGTAAGTGGGTTTTCCCAAAGAAACGGGCCAACAACAAATTCCTTAAAGGGCCACAAAAAAAGCTGGAGCTAATGATGGGCCGAACAAGACCAACAACAAGTTTGGGCCTCTTGAAGATGAAGGCCAAACAAGTGGTGCCAAGAGTGATGACCCAAGACAAGGGAAGGTCTACAGAAACTCTTAGGGGCAAATTGGTAAAATAGGCAACCAAAATCAGGATAAGAAAGATATGAACAGAAGAAATGAAGAGACTTTGAGGGACAAACGTCCAAGGGCTGATCCGTCCACTCTCCCACCGGTCAACACTGAGTTCTCTTTCAACGCTCCTACAAACCCTAATTTGGTGAAATCTCACAGCAAGGAGAATCAGGTGAAGTATAAAGATAAAGGAAAAGAATCGGTGCCTTCAGAAACTAGATCTAACTCACATTTAAATTTCAACTCGGTTGCTGTTACTGGCTCTTTACCAGATCGTCCTTTGAAAATCCCAAATTTCGTGTTCTCTCATGGATCTTTATCCAGAGGATATGAGATGGGAACTAAGAGAGACGGAGATCAAGAGGCTCAGTCTATCGGAGTTGAAGCTCGCCGAGAAAGGAGACAACCCATGTTGGTGGATGTTCCATGGTTTGTGACAGAGACATGGATGAAGCTAATAGCGACCGGAATACCGGGCACGGCGGAGCATCTAACAGAAGCGTTGGTGAACTCGAGAAGAGGCTGGGGGGAGAAATTTCGGAGGCATCACGAGATGTGGGAACAGGTTCCTCTACAGGAACGAGCAAATCTCAGTAAGTGTTTCTTCATGAAGCTCCTTTTCTGGAATTGTCGAGGCACAGGAAACGAAAAATTTAAGAGGAATTTCAAAGAGCTCTACTTCAACCATAAGCCAGAAGTAGTTGCTCTTTTCAAAACTAAAATCCCCTTGTCGGACATGGGAGATTTTTTTGCTAACCTCAATCTTGGAGGAAAGGACAATGTGGATCCAATTGGTCGATCGGGGGGCGTCTGACTTCTCTGGAATACCGATGAAGTGGACATTCAGGTGTACAACAGATCGGATCAAAGCATCAACGGAATCGTCAAGAGACTCAATTACCCCGACTGGGCCATTTTGGCGATTTATGCGAGTCCTAACTCATCTCACTGTGAAGAGATGTGGGAAGGAATTGAGAATATTTCCTCCACTATGGATATGCCCTGGTTGATTGCTGGCGCTTTTAACGATGTGACAAGCTCTAGTGAAAGATGAAGTGTCTCTACTGTGAAGGATGAGAATAGGATCCTTCGTTTCAACAACCACATTGACAATTGCAAGCTCATTGATATGGGTTGCTCTAGTCCGGCTCTCACCTGGTCCAACAATAGACAAGGTATTGCTAACACTTTTAAGAGGCTTGATAGGGCTATGGAAATGGTGAATGGATTGGTATCTTTCCGGACTACAATGTCACCAATTTCCCTCGCACTTATTCTGATCATTCTTCAATCTTGGTTAATTCTGAAGGTATGATTCCCAATTCTCCTTCTCTCAAACATAGTCGTTTTGAAGCTATGTGGACTACGAGAAATTCTTTTCAATCTATTATTGATAAGGCTTGGAATGAAAATCCCTCCTTCATTTCCAAACTTGAGAATTGTGCCTCCAAGGCTGTGAACTGGAGCAAGCTTGAGTTTGGGGATATTTATAAGAAGAAGAGATGGATGTTAGGTAGGTTGAAGGGGATTCAAACTGCCCAGTCAAAAAAATTGTGTCATGATCTGTTTACTCTTGAAACTGAGCTTGTTAAACAATATAATGACATCCTCAGAGATGAGGAGCTCCTTTGGATGCAAAGGGCTAGTAGAGAGTGGATTATTAAAGGGGAGAGAAAAACTAAACTCTTCCACCTTTCTGCCACCATCAGGAAGAATAAAAACAACATCTCTTGGATTAAGGATAATGATGGAAGGTGGATTAATAACAAAGATGATCTGAAAAGTTTTGTCCATAACTATTTTGTCAATGTCTATAGTGAGAATTCTAGAGGTGTGGAAATGGATAACTCCTGTGATAACAGTGTTTATGGTATGGTGAATGAGGAGATGAAATCTTCTCTGACTTGTGAGGCCACCTTAAAAGAAGTTCATGAGGTCATTAAATCCATGAAGCCTTTTAAGGCTCATGGAAGTGATGGTTTCCAGGCCTTTTTCTACCAAAAGTACTGGAAATTAATTGGCAAAGACACTACTGCTTTCATTAATGACTGTTTGGTTTCTGGGGTTGTTCCCCCTGAAATTAATAATACCCTTATTGCTCTTATCACTAAGGTGCAGCACCACACTTACCTTAGCCATTTCATACCAATTGGTCTGTGTAATGTGAGTTACAAGACTCTTACCAAGTTACTCACTTGCAGATTGAGATTATTTTTAGACAAGCTGATTAGCCCTCTCCAAAGCAGTTTTGTGCCTGGCAGAACCACTTCTGATAATGTGATTGTGGCACAAGAAGTTTTACTGCAACAGCCCGTGATTCCCCAAGCCTTCCGTTCCGGACCGGAAAACCCAGGAGGGTGCTGCTAAAAGTGACGGTGGAAATCAAAAGCATAACATCCTGAATTATTTATTACATAATATTAAACGGTACACAAGTCTTAAGCATTACACAATTCTTAGAATAAACATGCGTCTCTAGAATCAATACACTAGGCTTAGCTAACAAACTAAATCTACTCGTGAAGATATCCATCTAGGTGAGTCGCGTACCCTACTACACCATCGTCTCCTGCTCCTAGACCTGCGGTGGGAAGGAAAACAGGAACCGCAGTTTTCAAAGTCAACAATAAATACTGAGTGAGCAACACCCAAGCGTGTCAAACACAGAGGAGATGATAATTTAAGTAAAACGATAAATAATAACATTTGCACAGCGGAAGTAAAAGACAATTGAGTAATATAGATATTCTTAAGTTCCGGACGTAATTCCAGAAACTTCCAGAAATCAGCCTTTAACTCATAACCAATACTCTCAATTCAAGTCCAATAATCCAACTCTGATATTCTCATTTAATAATAAACATTCCAAATTCTCATTAATAAACTACCAATCCAGAAATATCCAGGTTAATTCTTGAGTTGAACGGGAAAAATCCAATCGCATCACAATCATATCCCATCACAAGCTACCAAGACCTTAAGTGCCGGCACCCCTCTAAGACTTCTTGCGGCCAGAGAGGTGAGTACATGGAGCGAACACAGGGCAATGGCAACCGGGCTAAATAATGGGTCGAGCGGACGTAGCCAACAACGACCAAACTAAATCCATAATAATCCAAATGACGTTCCCCGCACAACTCTTTCCACTTTACGTTATTACGGATTAATAATTATCGTGTGAGATTTTTCCAAAGAATGAGTAAGCAATTCCAACAAGTGAAAAATAAAACAATACAATTTTGAGACGAATTACAAAAACACGTTTGACACGAAGGAAGCTAAGCACACGAGGCTTGGCATGTATACTCACCTTAATTCTTAGCACGTAACGATCCTTTAGAAAGACACGTAGCCTTCGTCAATAAATTCGTCACCTACAAATTACATTTCCTTACTCAATTACGAATCATCTACGCAAGTATACAACATGTAGTGCTCTAAGTCTAGCGATTCTTGTTAGAAATCACCTAATTCCCCCAACACTAATTTTATTTTACTAATAGAATTATCGTTATTTAAGAGTCTATAACCCAAGTCTATTAACTTATAAACTTTACTAAATGCAAAATTATCGATCAAAACTTTACTAATTTATTTAGCTAACATTATTTGCATATACCCAAGAATGGTTATTTATTAGATTTTATGAAAGAACTAAGAAATAATGCTTTGAACAAATAATATTGATCAAACGAGAGAAACATTTAATTATAACTAAATAGCCAATTTGTTCAAGGCACGTGTTTACCCAAGGAATCGTGAAGAAACAACTACGAGATATGCTTCTAACTTGTAGATTTTCAAGACACAAATTCTATTTAGCTAGCAAAATGTAGATTTAAGTGTTATCATATTTTTATTTATTTAGAAAAGTGGTTAAAAATAGTTGAAAACAATTTAAATCCTAAAAATCATATTTCTATGTTTATTTTATAATTTCAGATTGTTAATTGACACTAAAGCCCCCCAAGTTATGTGAAAGAAACAAACACTTTTTATTAAATAAGAAGATGCTAATTTAAATCATAAAATGTTAATTAGATAGCCAAATTATTCAAAACAATTTCTTATTTAAAAAGGGATATATAAACTATGAAATATATTTCTAACTTGTGAAATTTCAAGAAAACAACACTAGTTAGCTAACATATATTTTGTGCACTTTTATTCAATTAAAAAGGACACTATGAGTTGTAGAAATTTAGTTAAACACTAAATTCTTAATTTATTTTTATTTTTACATGATCAGTTGGTTGAATGGCAAGGAGACCCCCAAGTTTTGCTAGAATTAAACTAAATACCCTCCTTCCACCCAAAACATGTTTCATATAGTAAGTTTATTACCCACGATTTTTTTGAAAACTACATAAACAACCCCAAAGTAAGAACATAATGAAACTGCCGAATCAAAACTCGAATCAGCGCCCTGAAACGAGATTCTAAGTACAGAAACAAGCCTAGGGAGAGATTTAGAGTGCACCTGGTCGAAGAAACTCAGGAAATGACGAAGATTTGAGCCGGGTCGAAGCCGGCGGTCGGAGCTCACGGTGGTGTGGCCGACGGTGGCTCTCCGGTTGCTGCTGAGCGCCGCTGAGGTCTCCTGAGTGCTAATCGGATCCTATGGCGACGATTTGGACGGAAGAAACGGTTGGGTGGCCTCGGGTTTGCTGGGCTAAAAACCTCGCCGGTTTTAATGGCGTTCGGCGGCGGTGATGGCGGCTCTGCTTCGACCGGAGGCTGCTGCGTCCTTCTCCTTCTTCTTTCTTTTTCTGGGTCGCGACGTTGAGGGGAGAAGGAGAGAGAGAGAGAGAGAGAGAGTGAGGAAACAGAGGTGGGTCTCTCCCTCCGACGATTTTTCCGACGAGGATTACGGTGGTGGTGGTGGGGGTCTTATCTGCTGCTTTCTGGTGCCTCAGCTGTTGCTCATTATGAGCTACGCAACGAGCAGGGAGATTGAGGGGAGGCAGAGCGTGGACAGAGAGGTGAGGGGGTGATGGTGGAGATGGTGGTGGTGTTTCTGGTGATGGTGGTTGGAGTGAGTTGCTGGGGAAGGAAGCGAGGGATTGGGGGCTTTATAGAGAGCTGAGGGCGGTAATGTAGAAGGTTGGAGGCTGTGATGGTTGGGGCGGCGGCAATGCCGTTGGCGTGAAGGCAAATGAAGAGGGGAAGGAGGATAAGTCATAACAGGTGGATAAAAAAATAGAATAATAATATATTAATAATAGTAGTAGTGGTGGTAGGTATGTTATAGTGTGGCTGGTGTATCATCTCACGCGGTGGTCACATACGCGACAACACTAATATACACACGAAAAATTACCGTTTCACATTCTAAAATTCGCACAAAATTACGCTAAACTTCCCGAATAATTTAAGATTCATATTTCTCCTCTAAAATTACTAATATACCCCTGACCAAATTACGGGGTATTACATTCTTCTCCCCTTAAAGAGAGCTTCTTCCCCGAAGCTTCAATCATTCAAATACCCAGCCACTCTATTCTTCCACAGAACCACATAATAGACAAATAATTCATCAACACAAATAATTCATGCAAGCAAGCAAGTAGTTGTCATGTCATGCATAAGAAGCACCAAGAAAATTTTATTTTTTATTTCCTAGGTGGTAGTGCTAAGCACGTAATAAGGGAGCTAGGGTTCTAAGATGGTAGCGAACGAAGGGTTACACCCTGTCCCCCTTAGAGAGTGACGTCCCCGGAACTCAATGTACCTCATTAAACAGGTGTGGGTATTTCTTTCGCATTTCTTCCTCTGCTTCCCAGGTATCCTCTTCTGTTTGCTGATTCGTCCATAACACCTTGACTAGTTTGACGCTCTTGGTACGCGTGTCTCTTGTCTTGGTGTCCAAAATTTCGACAGGGTGCTCATCGTATGATAAGGATGGGTCCAGGTCTACTGGTTCAGGGTCCAGCACGTGTGACGGGTCTGGCACATATTTCTTCAGTTGGGATACGTGGAAGACGTTGTGTACTCGCCCCAAACTCGATGGCAAATCTAGTCGATACGCGACATCTCCAATTCTATCTAGAACATCATATGGCCCGATGAACTTAGGGCTCAGCTTCCCCTTCTGGTTGAATCTGGTTACCCCCTTAGTAGGTGAAACCCTAAGGAAAGCTTTTTCTCCCACTTGAAACTCTAATGTCCTCTGTTTCTAATCTCCATACGACTTTTGTCTGTCTTGAGCTGCTTTTATTCTCTGCTAGATTAGTCGTACTTGGTTGGTCATATCCTCAATTACTTGTGGTCCCAGTACTACCGTCTCGCTGACGTCATTCCAACAGAGTGGTGACCGACACTTCCTTCCATACAAAGCTTCGTATGGTGCCATGCCAATGCTCGTGTGATAACTGTTGTTGTAGGAGAACTCTATTAATGGCAGTTCATCGACCCATGAGCCTTGGAAGTCCATAACGCAAGCTCTCAACATGTCTTCCAAAGTCTGGATGGTCCTTTCCGTCTGTCCGTCTGTAGCCGGGTGGAACGTCGTACTGAACTTCAATTGTGTCCCGAGCGCCTCCTGAAGAGCTCTCCAAAAGTGCGAGAGGAAATTCCGGTCTCTGTTTGAGATTATCGAGCTTGGAACTCCATGATATCGCACTATGTTCTTGACATAAGCGTCTGCCCTTTGCTCCATGTTCCACGTGTATTTCATTGGTATAAATCTCGCTGTCTTGGTTAGTCTGTCTACGACAACCCAAATCTGGTTGAGTCCATTCTTCAATGTCGGCAGGGCTGTCACGAAATCCATCGAAATAGAGCCCCACTTCCAGACTGGAATATCTAGCGGTTGAAGTAGACCTCCCATTCTCTTGTGTTCGAACTTGACCTTCTGGCATGTTAGGCATCTCGCCACAAATTCTGCCGCTTCCTTGTTCATGTTGGGCCACCATAACGTCTTCTTCAAATCCTTGTAAAGCTTGTCGCCTCCAGGGTGAACTGAGTAGGGCGTTTTGTGTGCTTCTCGCATCAACTTTTCCTTGATTGCTGCGCATTTTTTTGGTACGCACCATCTCCCTTTGTAACGAATGCTCCCATCCTCATTGGTCCGTAATTCTTTGGCTTCTCCTGCTGAAATCTTCTTTTTGATCCTCTTGAGCTTCACGTCTCCGTCTTGGCAGCTCCTTATTTCCTTGAAGAAATGTGGCACGACCGTCATGCTTCCAAGCAGATTATGCACTATTCCTTGCTCCACAACTTCGATTTTGAGCTCTAGAACTCCTGGCATAGCCAATCTGGATGGGCTAGCATAGCGTTCATTGCATGGCTTGACTTTCTTCTTAGCGCATCTGCGACGACATTCTCCTTTCCTTCGTGGTACTAGATGCGTAAATCGTAGTCCTTGATGACCTCTAGCCACCTTCGTTGGTGGTTATTCAGCTCCTTCTGTGTGAAAATGTAATTCAGGCTTCGGTGATCCGTATAGAGCTTGCAGACTGCTCCATACAGATGATGCCTCCATATTCTCAACGCGAAGACGATTGCTGCTAACTCCAGGTCATGCGTGGCATAATTCTCCTCGTGGGGTTTCAGTTGCCTTGAAGCGTAAGCAATCACCCTTCTATCCTACATAAGGACACATCTCAGTCCCTTCTTTGACGCATCGATGTATACTTCGAACTCGCCAGAGTCGTTTGGTAGAGCCAATACTGGTTCTGTAGTCAGTTTCTCCTTCAGTGTCTGGAATGCTTTCTCACAACTTTTGTCCCAGTGATACTTCACTGCCTTCTTCGTCAAAGTCGGCAGTGGCCTCGCGATCTTGGAGAAGTCCTTCACGAACCGTCTGTAGTATCCAGCTAGGCCGAGGAAACTTCTTACTTCTGACACATTCTTCGGGGTCGGCCAGTCTTTAACTGCTGAGATCTTTCCTGGGTCGACTGCTATTCCCTCCTACGAAGTGATATGACCCAAGAGCGGAACTCGATCCAGCGAAAATTCACATTTTGACAGCTTTGGCATACAACTGCTCTTGTCGCAACGTCTGCAACACTTCCCTGAGAGGCTCCCCGTGCTCCTTCTCGCTCTTCGAATACACCATGATGTCATCTATGAAGACAACTACAAACCGGTCTAGGAATGGCCTCATCACCCGGTTCATTAAACCCATAAAGACTGCAGGCGCATTGGTTAGGCCGAACGGCATCACCGTGAATTCATAATGGCCATACCTTGTCCTAAAGGCAGTCTTTGGTATATCCTTCCCTGCTACTCCTAGCTGATGGTAACCCGACCGTAGATTGATCTTCGAGAAGACGCTGGCTCCTTGCAACTGATCGAATAGGTCGTCGATCCGGGGTAGCGGATACTTGTTCTTGATGTTGGCGCTGTTCAACTCGCGTTAATCAATACATAGCCACAGGCTACCGTCCTTCTTCTTCACGAAAAATACTGGTGCTCCCCAGGGTGATACACTTGGTCTGATGTACCCTTTCGTTAGAAGTTCTTGCAACTGATCCTTCAGCTCCTTCTGCTCCGCGGGTGCCATCCGGTACGGTGCATTTGAGATTGGCACGGTCCCCAGTGCTAAGTCCAGAGTAAATTCCACCTCTCTCTTAGGCGGCATACCTAGGATCTCTTCCGGGAATACGTCAGGAAAATCCCTCACAGCAGGGATCTCTTCCAACACAGCCTCCTTCTTGGAAACGTCTTGGATGTAACACAAGTAGGTCGTGCTTCCCTTCTTTACTTGGTTAACTATCGTCAGGGCTGACACGAGTTTGATGCGAGGTTCCCTAATAATTCCACGGTAGGTGATTTTCTCCCCTTTGGGTCCCCTTAAACGAACCTTCTGATCATAACAGTCAATGACTTCCCGATATTCCCCAAGCCAGTCCATTCCTAGAATTATGTCTATACCCCCAAGGTCAAATTTTATTAGGTTGGCGGGTAGGACACTTGTGAGGATTTTTAGTTCTACTCCTTCGAATAAGGTGTCACAAACAGTAATTTGGCCCGTAGGTGTTGCTACAAGAATAGATATTCTAGATGACTTATGCAAACCCAATTTCTCAATAAGGGACACCAGAATAAAATAATACGAAAACTGGGTGCTCACAGATGAGAAAAGTACCCGTGACTACTCCATGGTCAGCTTCAGCTTCAGCCTTTGTCATCACTGCTATTCTTCCCACATTGCTGTTTTGTGGTCCAGCTCCTCCGTTTCCAGCTCCATGGTTGTTAGTAACCATTTCCTCCGTTATTCTGATAATTACGGTCGTCGTTGTTCCTGTTGCCGTAGCCCATTTGTTGGTTTCCAACTTGCTGGTCCCCGTACTGCTGGCGGCTTCCATGGTAGTTGTTCTGGGGTGGCCTCTGGTAGTTTCCACCCTGGTACACTTGCTGATTTCTGGCTGGTGGAGATCGACACTCGAATGCTCGATGTCCCCTCCTGCCACAGTTATTACAGCTAACTAGGGTACCCATGCAATCAACTCCGGGATGGTTTCATTGACATCTCTTACAGAAGTATCGACGGACTGGTTCAACTTCAATGCTCTGCTGATGGCCCCGGTTTTGATAGTTTCCTCCATTGCTAGGTTTGAACTTCTTATTCTGATTACTACTTCCTGCTTCAGCTGCCTTGCGGTTCCCGCGAAACTCATCCTGAACTTCCTGGACTTGCCACATGTCATCTGCTCGATCATATGCCTCGTGCAAAGTGTCGTAAGTTCTGCTACGCATGATCTTTTGCAGCTGGAAGTTTAGTCCTGAAATAAACTTGTTGACCTTATCGTCTTCACCGGGTACTGTGTGGCCTGCAAACTTTAGTAGTTCCACGAACTTCTTGAAGTAGTCTGTCACTGAGCCATTACCTTGCGTCAAATTGTTGAATTCATTGCACTTCCTTCTCTTAACGTGTGCTGGATATAACCGCGTCCTAATGGCAGTCTTGAAGGCTTCCCAGTTGAAGTTAGGTCGAGCCAGCAAGACTTCCTGGTTAGTAGTCCACCAGTCATCTGCGTCGTCCAGCAGGTGCAACACGGTGCAGTTAACCTTCTCATCATCGGGGCAATGCACGACCTTTAGGAGTTTCTCAAAGTTCCGAATGCAGTTCTACAGTTCAATCGGATCTTCCTTCCCAGTGAATTGGCGAGGGTTCAGCTCAGCTATTTGCTTGGTATAGCTTGGCCTTCCTTTCTCTTCGCGACTGACTACTATATCCATAACCTGTGTCATTCGTGCCATCTGTGCAACTAGTTGCTCCATTTGTGGGTGGTTGATGTCTTCCGCGGCCATTGGTCAACTCTCGGGTCCCACACAATTACTCGTATTTTACCACTTAACACTATTGTCTCATGGTCAGATTCATCCCATAGATACATAAGAATTATACAAGAAATACTATCCACTGTATAGCATGCAAGTTGTATAAACTCATCGACTATTAAATGAAAAGCAATTTACACACAATAAATTTTCCCATGTTTCACATTCCATACTCATCATCTTCCTGGAGTAATATTACTCATCTCAAAATATATCACATCCATCCAAATAATTCAGGCATAACCAAATCACATAATGTTCTCAACATAGCAAGAAAAGATCCAAGTGGCAGGGTCAACAAATAAACTACCCATAACCCAATCGGCTTTTCCAGTTTTGTCTTGCCCTATGTTCATTTTAAGTTGCCCTACAGGTTTTTAATTCCCTTTAACGGATGACCGGCTCTGATACCACCTGCAACAGCCCGTGATTCCCCAAGCCTTCCGTTTCGGACCGGAAAACCCAGGAGGGCGCTGCTAAAAGTGACGGTGGAAATCAAAAGCATAACATCCTGAATTATTTATTACATAATATTAAACGGTACAAAAGTCTTAAGCATTACACAAGTCTTAGAATAAACGTGCGTCTCTAGAATCAATACACTAGGCTTAGCTAACAAACTAAATCTACTCGTGAAGATATCCATCTAGGTGATTCGCGTACCCTGCTACACCATCGTCTCCTGCTCCTAGACATGCGGTGGGAAGGAAAACAGGAACCGCAGTTTTCAAAGTCAGCAATAAATACTGAGTGAGCAACACCCAAGCGTGTCAAACACAGAGGAGATGATAATCTAAGTAAAACGATAAATAATAACATTTGCACAGTGGAAGTAAAAGACAATTGAGTAATATAGATATTCTTAAGTAAAAATTTTCAGAAATCAGCCTTTAACTCATAACCAATACACTCTGATATTCTCATTTAATCATAAACATTCCAAATTCTCATTAATAAACTACCAATCCAGAAATATCCAGGTTAATTCTTGAGTTGAACAAGGAAAATCCAATCGCATCACAATCATATCCCATCACAAGCTACCAAGACCTTAAGTGTCGGCACCCCTCTAAGACTTCTTGCGGCCAGAGAGGTGAGTACATGGAGCGAATCCGGGGCAATGGCAACGGGGCTAAATATTAAGTCGAGCGGACGTAGCCAACAACGACCAAACCAAATCCATAATAATCCAAATGACGTTCCCCGCACAACTCTTTCCACTTTACGTTATTACGGATTAATAATTATTGTGTGATATTTTTCCAAAGAATGAGTAAACAATTCCAACAAGTGACAAATAAAACAATACAATTTTGAGACGAATTACAAAAACACGTTTGACACGAAGGAAGCTAAGCACACGAGGCTTGGCATGTATACTCACCTTAATTCTTAGCACGAAACGATCCTTCAGAAAGACACGTAGCCTTCGTCAATAAATTTGTCACCTACAAATTACATTTCCTTATTCAATTACGAATCATCTACGCAAGTATACAACATGTAGTGCTCTAAGTCTAGCGAGTCTTATTAGAAATCACCTAATTCCCCCAACACTAATTTTATTTTACTAATAGAATTATCGTTATTTAAGAGTCTATAACCCAATTCTATTAACTTGTAAATTTTACTAAATGCAAAATTATCGATCAACACTTTACTAATTTATTTAGCTAACATTATTTGCATATATCCAAGAATGGTTATTTGTTAAATTTTATGAAAGAACTAAGAAATAATGCTTTGAATAAATATTATTGATCAAACGAGAGAAATATTTAATTATAACTAAATAGCCAATTTGTTCAAGGCACGTGTTTACCCAAGGAATCGTGAAGAAAAAACTACGAGATATACTTCTAACTTGTAGATTTTCAAGACACAAATTCTATTTAGCTAGCAAAACTGTAAATTTATGTGTTATCATATTTTTATTTTTAGAAAAATGGTTAAAATAGTTGAAAACAATTTAAATCCTAAAAATCATATTTCTATGTTTATTTTATAATTTCAGATTGTTAATTGACACTAAAGCCCCCCAAGTTATGTGAAAGAAACAAACACTTTTTATTAAATAAGAAGATGCTAATTTAAATCATAAAATGTTAATTAGATAGCCAAATTATTCAAAATAATTTCTTATATAAAAAGGGATATATAAACTATGAAATATATTTCTAACTTGTAAAATTTCAAGAAAACAACACTAATTAGCTAACATATATTTTGTGCACTTTTATTCAATTAAAAAGGACACTATGAGTTGTAGAAATTTAGTTAAACACTAAATTCTTAATTTATTTTTATTTTTACATGATCAGTTGGTTGAATGGCAAGGAGACCCCCAAGTTTTGCTAGAATTAAACTAAATACCCTCCTTCCATCCAAAACATGTTTCATATAGTAAGTTTATTACCCACAGTTTTTTCGAAAACTACATAAACAACCCCAAAGTAAGAACATAATGAAACTGTCGAATCAAAACTCGAATCAACGCCCTGAAATGAGATTCTAAGTACAGAAACAAGCCTAGTGAAAGATTTAGAGTGCACCTGGTCGAAGAAACTCAGGAAATGACGAAGATTTGAGCTGGGTCGAAGCTGGCGGTCGGAGCTCACGGCGGTATGGCCGACGGTGGCTCTCCGGTTGCTGCGGAGCGCCGCTGAGGTCTCCTGAGTGCTAATCGGATCCTATGGCGACTATTTGGACGGAAGAAACGGTTGGGTGGCCTCGGATTTGCTGGGCTAAAAACCTCGCGCGGTTTTAATGGCGTCCGGCGGCGGTGATGGTGGCTCTGCTTCGACCGGAGGCTGCTGCGTCCTTCTCCTTCTTCTTTCTTCTTTCTGGGTCACGAAGGTGAGGGGAGAAGGAGAGAGAGAGAGAGAGAGAGAGGAAACATAGGTGGGTCTCTCCCTCCGACGATTTTTTTGACGAAGATTACGGTGGTGGTGGTGGGGGTCTTATCTGCTGCTTTCAGGCGCCTCAGCTGTTGCTCATTGTGAGCTACCCGACGAGCAGGGAGATTGAGGGGAGGCAGAGCGTGGACAGAGAGGTGAGGGGTGATGGTGGAGATGTTGGCGGTGTTGAATAAGCTCGATGGTGGTGGTATTTCTGGTGAAGGGGGTTGGAGTGAGCTGCTGTGGAAGGCAGCGAGGGGTTGGGGGCTTTATAGAGAGCTGAGGGCGGTGATGTAAAGTGGTAGAAGGTTGGAGGCGGTGATGGTTGGGGCGGCGGCAATGCCGTTGGCGTGAAGGCAAAGGAAGAGGGGAAGGAGGATAAGTGATAACAGGTGGGAAAAAATAGAATAATAATATATTAATAATAGTATATTAATAATAGTAGTAGTAGTAGTAGTAGTAGTAGTAGTAGTAGTAGTAGTAGTAGTAGTAGTAGTAGTAGTAGTAGTAGTAGTAGTAGTAGTAGTAGTAGTAGTAGTAGTGGTAGGTGTGTTATAGTGTGGCAGGTGTATCATCTCATGCGATGGTCACATACGCGGCAACACTAATATACACAAAAATTATCGTTTCACATTCTAAAATTCGCACAAAATTACGATAAAATTCTCGAATAATTTAAGATTCATATTGCGCCTCTAAAATTAACAATTTATCCCTGACCAAATTACGGGGTATTACATTTACACTCTAGCATGAATAGAAAAGGAAAGAAGGGGGATATGATTATTAAGATTGACCTTGAGAAAGCTTATGACAAGCTTTCTTGGTCTTTCTTCATGACACCTTAATATGTTATGGGTTTGATAATGCTTTCATTACTTTAGTTATGTCTTGTGTTACTTCTTCTACCATGGAGGTTATTTGGCATGAGGAGAGACTTAAGAATTTTGCTCCTCAAAGAGGTTTGAGGCAAGGTGACCCCTTGTCTCCTTACCTCTTTGTGCTTTGTATCGACAGACTTTCTTGTATGATCAATAACAAGGTCAATGAAGGGATTTGGAAGGGTATTAAGGTCTCTCAAAAGGGTCCTCATTTATCTCATGTGATGTTTGCTGATGACATTTCTTTATTTGCTCAGGCTAATGAGAATGTTTGTAGAGTGGTTATGGAAACTCTCATGGATTTTTGTGAGATTTCTGGCCAGTCTATCAATTTAAACAGGTCTAAGCTCTTTGTTTCTCCCAATATTAGCATAAATAAAGCCAATAATTTAAGCTTCCAGTGTGGTATTCCTCTTTCTTCTGATCTTGGCATTTACTTGGGTACCCCCCCCCCCCTTCTTCACAAAAGAACCTGTAATGAGCATTTTAGAAATGTGTTTGATAAGCTTCACAACAAGCTTGCTGGTTGGAAAACCAACCATCTGTCCCTTGTTGGGAGAGCTACCCTTGTCAATTCTGCACTCACTGCTATCCCTCCTATAGGATGCAGACTTCCCTGTTCCCCAAGTCTATATGTAATAAAATTGATCAGATCTGTAGAAAATTTTCTGTGGGGAGACACTGTTGAAAAGAAAAAAATGCATCTTGTCAGGTGGGAGGATGTCTGTGTTAAAAAGGAGTTTGGTGGACTTGGCATAAAAAAAGCTTCTCTTTTAAACAAAGCTTTTGTCTCTAAGCTTGGTTGGAAAGTGCTCTCTAACAGTTCCTCTTTGTGGACTACTATTCTTCAGAAGAAGTACATTTCCAATTCAAGTTTTTTTAACTGAAAAAGCTCTAATAGAGCTTCTCACACGTGGAGGAGTATTGCTAAGTGTAGGGATGTTCTTAAAAATGAAGCTAAATGGAACATTGGGAATGGGAACTTCATCTCCTTTTGGTGCAACTGGTGGTGTGGTGACTCTACTTTGGCTGTCAAAGCTAAGGATCTTAGTAGAACTGATAACAGTAAGGTTCATGATTACATGAACTGTGATGGAAGCTGGAACATCAGTTCTGTTTGTGATAATCTGGACATCACTGACGTGAATACCATTAACAGACTCCCCTTTCCTATCTAAAACATTGTCCCTGATAAAATTGCTTGGCAAATGAATGCTAATGGCATTTTCAGTATTTCTTCTGCTTATGAGTCCTTGAACAGCTCTTATATGATTTCCAGTGATTGGAAATGGGTGTGGAAACTCAAAACTTCTCAGAAAATTATAAGCTTTATCTGGAAAGCGCTTAGAAATAGGCTTCCTACCAATGCCCTGCTAGGGCAAATGGGAATTGCTATTAATATCAGCTGCCCCAGATGTAATGATGGAGTTGAATCTCAACATCATTTGTTCAGACAATGCCATTTTTCTACTCAAATCTGGAATGAGATGAGGAAAGATAATTGGTTGTTGAATTCCCAGAATCTTAATTTTTGGGATTGGGTCAAAATTAACTCCTCTAACTCTTCTCCTCATTTCAAATCTGTGAAGTGGAAAGATGTTTTTCTAAATACTTTGTGGACTATTTGGAAACAGAGAAATGTTAAAGTTTTTTAGAAAAAATTGCTGCCTCATACAGTGTGTGCCAGTCTTTCATTTAAACAAGCATCCAATATCACTTATGCTTTTGATAAAGAGGAAAGTTTGGCCACACCTGTCCTTTCCTCTTCCTCTTTTGCTAACTTAGCTTGGTCTCCTCCTGTTTCAGGACGACTAAAATTGAATGTTGATGCAAGTCTGTATCCTCGAACTGGAGGTGCTGGTTTTGGTGGCATTCTGAGAAATGACAAAGGTGATCATGTGATTATTTTCACAGGAAAGTCAACTGAGACCATGGTTACCCTTGCTGAAGTGCTGGCTATCTATGAGGGACTCAAGATTGTTTACTCTAGCAGCTTCACTCCTGTGGAAGTTGAGTCTGACTCCCTGGATGATGTGAGCATGATCAACAAGGACACTAATAAGCACTGCTGGAGCCCTGAAGAGCACTCTCTTATTCCTGAAATTAGAAAGCTGCTGACTCTCTCCAAGAGTTCCTTGAGTTATGTTCCAAGATCCAAGAACAAATGTGCTGATCTTTTGGCTAGAATTGGCTCCTTCCAACCCCATGATCTTTTGGTGTACAATGTGGCACATGAGGATATTTTGGCCACCCTGGAGGAGGAGAAGTCCAATACTAACAATATCACGACTGATGTTAGTTAGTTTTTTGGGGATGTTGTCATGTTGTAGTTTGGTTTTTTTTTCTGTTTTCTCTTTTCTTTGTAATGCTTTCTCTTCCGGATTATCAAAAAAAAAAAAAAAATAGCATCTTGCCCATAAGGGAGTGTTCATTACCCATACAAAGCGATCAATTTGTTTTTTGAGAATCCATAACATTCAATATTACTTTATATTTCAAGTGTATTTTGTACATGTGAGAGGCCACATATAGAAAATATGAAATAGTTTCAAAGTTTGTTGTCCATAAATTAAAATAAAATGTGTATGATTGAGAGAGTTTTCATTATGTTGAAGATGGAATTAATGAACGTACACACGTGCAAAGCACGTGCTCCCAACTAGTAACGATAAAGTCAAATGAAGAGAAATAAAGGAAGTAATTAGTAAAAATCCTGTTAATTCCTGAGTTAAGCTAATTGTTCTGCAACATGGAGTACAATTAGGAAGGACAACGATCAAGAAATGGAGAACCATATTCTTAACATGGAGATGACATAATGTATTTGGTGTGTACAAGAACGAAACAAAAGGTTCTGATATGAATCAGCAGTATCAGGGAATCAAATCCTTGGACCGAATTGAAGGATTTTAGGCCGTGGATTAAATCTGCTCCTTGGCGGGCCTATGATGTATTGGTTCATGGGCTGCGAAGCCCATTGAGGCTAGTAAAATTATTTCCCTGTAGGAAATGTAATAACTTATACCACTCCGTCCCGTCTCTTTGTTCCCAATTTTATTTTTGTCACTATTCACTGGGTCACTTTGACCCGGTGATTTGAATAGCCAATCGATGTAATTTTTTGATAATTTTTTCATGGTGTTGTAGAGTAAAATTATCAAAAATCGTATTATTTAGCTATCCAAATCAGCCGGTCAAAGTGACCCAGATACGAGTCAAAAAAGTCAAATGGGAACAAAGAGAAGGGACGGACTGGTAATAACTAAATTTCACTGAGCAATTGCCTTTTTCTTTCTTTCATTTCGATAGGACAAGAAACTATCCAGAGGACCTTTGAACTCATCATACACTGAATTCAAAGACGTTACGAGTCCGTTAGATAATATTTTTCTTTTTAGAACGTTGTTTTTTATTTAAAAATTATATTTAAGTGTTTGATAAATATTTATTTTTTCTGCTTCTTAGAAAATAGTTGCTTCTTCACCATAGCTTTTGAAAAGCAGATGAGGAGTTGCTTTTCAGGACTCACTTTTAATAAATTTATTGTTTGATATTATTATTCATTAATATATATATATATATATCACTAAATTTTTATTATAATAGTGCTATCTAGGGTTAATTGCATTCTACCCCCTGTGGTTAAGGATTTGTGCGAAAGACCCCCTAAGTTCTCAAATGTTGCAATACACCCCTAGGTCCTCATTAACAGTATGGGAGTATTTTTCCGTTAATGAGGGCAAAAAGACTTTACTACCTTTAAATAAATATCATACACCAGCTTATTCTCATTTCATGTTCTTATTTCTCTCTCTCTCTAAACTTACTCTCTCTCTCTATCTCTTTCTCTGTACATTTCCTTCTTCATTCCCGATCGTCATCTTCTTCACCTTCCTCATTTCCCTCCTTCTCTTTCTTCCTTTCTCCAAACCCAGAAGAAAGAGGTCTCGTCCTCCCCTACCTGCGCCGCCGCCTTCTTCGATATGCTCCGCCTCCGTCGACGTCGACCACTCCAACTTCGATCTGAGTAGCCGAATTCGTCGTCGTCGCTAGGTTTCTCCTTCACAGCAGCCTCTTTCCCCTTCCTCTCCTCCTCATTCTCTTCCCCTTCCCGTCCTCCTTCTCTCTTCCCCCTTACCCCAGAACTGTTTCTCATATCGGTTTTCCCTTTTTTCTTCTTTTTGAGGAGCTCATAATCTATGGCTCGGATCAGATCTTTTTTTCAACTATGGATCAGATCGTTTTCTTTGTTGTGTGTAAGTATTGAGGGTATAATGGGTATAAAAGATAAAAAGTTTACGGATTCCGTTAAAACTAACGAAACCGCACAAAAACTAAACCACAAGGGGGTATATTGCAACATTTGACACCCTAGGGGGTCTTTGGCACAAACCCTAACTACAGGGGGTAAAATGCAATTTCGACAGTAACAAGTCTAAAACACTAATTACCATACGAAATGTCAAAAGTACTTTTACACTGCAGGTCATACGCAGAGTTTACCACTCTTTTTATGTAAATTTTCACAGCAGTTTTCACACCGTGCTTCCTACACAGCATTTTTCTAAAACGCCATTAGTGAACTAGCCCAAAGTTAGAGACCCCTCATTAATTTTAAACAAGAATACGCTGTCATATCAGCAAAATTAACTACAACCACCTGATCAAGTTCCCGCAATCCATCCGTGTGACAAATTGACAATGATTACAGCAACCGAAACCGACTTTACATACACATGGGAAGCAGCGTATTCAAAGCCTCATCAAGCCCCTTCCACGGCAGGGACCTCACACAACAACCTCAACCACACCAAAATAAACGTAAACCAGTTCATTTCACGGGATTAATTAACAAGTCCTGTTATTCTTCGCCATAAACCAATCAGGAAGGGTCCAGGATAGTATCTGTTTTTCTTCTGAAGCTTTTATGCATTCTGATCAAATCTGTTCTTTTTCGCTGCAATTCCCACTTCTTTCTTTTAATGTGCTTAGCGAAAAAATGTGCTACCAAAGTAGTTTGTAATTCTTATATACTGATCCGGAGCAAATGACGCAAGAGTAAATTCTTTAAATGTGGTTAAGATTTGGAAGTTCCTAAACAGAAACAGCAAAAGGCTTTCAAAATGCTGTTTCTGACTTTTTGTACCTAAAAGTGAACTTCAAGGAACAAAACCTAAAAGAAACAACAAATTCAACACTTTGACATATTCTAATGGTAAAGGAGACTTGAATCCTGAGGATTTCCAAAATTGCTTCAAAAGCAGTGTATTGTTTGTCTTCAACTGTTTGATCACACTTACTGATACTGTTGCTGTCTTTTAAATTTTGCAGTTATCACATGCACCTACCCAGTACCACTACCCACCTCACTCAAAAGATCCAAAAACAACAAGTGGAATCAAAATTTAAACTTATATCTTTATTATATTATTAATTAAACATATTTACACAGACACAGACATTCTTGATTCTTGATCTTACAACAAAACATCTCTCCCCTGCTTTCTGAAGTAGAAAACAGATCCAAAACAAAAACAAGTCTTACTAGCTATATGACCAAAATTAAACCCAAGAGAAATGAAAAGAACAAACAAAAAAAAATACCAGATTACATTGGTTCTTGCATTGTCACAACCAAAGGGCTAGTCACAGTGTGTTTACCATCAGCCCATACCAAAGAGCCACTATGGGTGACTGAGCTCCCAGGTGATAGCTTCACAGCTTCAGCTTCCACCCTAACCAGAAAATTCAACTTCTGCCCTACCCTCCTGAAAACCAGCTTCTCCGGCTCCACCGTCACTAGGGTTCCGCTAGGCGCCTTCGCGGTGGCCGTGTAAACCGAATCCGGATCACCCACATTTGTCACTGACCTAATGAAATGTGTAGACATCTTGTGCTTGCCATATTGTTGGAAAACAGCTGACAAAGATGGGTAATTCAAGTTCCCAACATGCCCTGCTCTCTTAGCCCCTTTGCAGTCGGCTGTTTTCCGGGTTATCGTTTGGATGTTCTTGGTCGTGTAATTCGAGTTGCACAAGAAGTCGATGTAATCGTACGTCGAAATGTCGTAGATGAGCCCTGGGCTCATCGCCTTTTGGGGGTGGACGTGTCCAGCCCCAAAATCCATCACGGTCGACGAATTACCAGTTGATTCGTCGACCATGGTCTTCCCTTGATTATCCAATGTGTAAGTTGTGGTCATCAAAGCTGATTTGATGGCCGCAGGGCTCCAATCAGGGTGGGCCGCCTTTAACAGGGCGGCCAAACCTGATACATGAGGGCAAGCCATTGATGTCCCGGACAGAATGTTGAACTCTGTCCGGCGATAATCAGATGGAATCCCTGATGGCCCGACGTTATCGGGCCATGCCGCCAGGATATTCAATCCTGGCGCAATGACATCCGGTTTGAGAATCTCAGGCGACTCGGGATTTGGTCCTCTAGCGGAAAAGGATGCCACGACCGGAGCGGGCCGCACATGAAGCCGCGTCCCTTTGAAGACAATCGTCGCCGACGGCGGCGACCGCGACTTCGAAGCCGCGAGAATGTATTTCCTAATCTCGTCGCCGGATGTCGCGCCGACTGCGGTGGCGGGAATGACGTGGCAATCGGCGACCAACCCTTCTCCGTCGAACACTCCGTTCGCTAAAATCATTCCGATCCCACCGGCTTTCCGGACCACTTCGCCTTTCGCCGCTCTCGAATTGATCCCTCTATCACACATTACGATTTTCCCCTTTGCGACATTTGGGTCTAAAGACCCGTCTAAGCAAAGGGACGACGAGTAACCGTCGCCGCCTTCGCTTCCGGCGTAAACTAGAGGGTAGAGTCTCCCGGCGGCTAAAGCCGGGCCGCCGTAGAGACTCACCCCGGGGATGATTTTCCCGTTCCCGAGCTCAACCTCGGCAGGGAAATCTCTGTCGATTGTTCCGGCACCGACTGTGGTGACCCATGGAGCAACATTTGTCACACTAAGCCCACCAGGTCCGCCGTTGCCGGCGGAGGCAGAGACGAACACGCCGGCAGTCGAAGCTCCGAATGCTGCAATAGCAATTGAGTCTAGATAATACGGGACAACAACACCGCCGACGCTGAGAGAGATGACGTCGACGCCGTCGGCGACGGCAGCGTCAAACGCGGCGAGAATATCGGAATCGAAGCAACCGGCGCTCCAGCAGACTTTGTAAGCCGCGAGCCGAGCCTTGGGAGCCATCCCGGCGGCGACGCCGTGAGCGTAGCCGAGAGTCGAAGCCGGGAACACGTATCTCCCGGCGGCAATCGACGCCGTGTGGGTCCCATGACCGTCGGAGTCTCTCGGCGACTTCATCTCTGTGGTCTCATTCATCTTTCCGTTTGTTGCTTCAAATCCATTGTAGAAATACCTCGCTCCAATCAATTTCCTATTACACGAACTCGCCGGAAACCCTTTTCCGGCGACGCACTGTCCTTTCCACTTCGCCGGCACCGGACCGAGACCCTTATCGTTGAAGCTCTGCCTCTCCGGCCAGATCCCAGTATCTAAAACTCCGATAACCAGATCCGACCCGTAATCGGTCTCCTTCAGTAGCCCCGCACTGTCAGTGGTTCTCAGCCCGAGAAACTCCGGCGATCTCGTCGTGTGAAGTCGCCGGACCTGCTCCGGAATCACAGAAACAAAACCCTTTACCGATTCGAGCTTCTCTGCTTCCATAGACGAGAGCCTTGCGGAGAAGCCGTGAAAGACAGTCTCGTAAGTGTGGATGACCCGGCTCGAAGACTCTGAATCTGATGTTTTGGTGTCCGGGGAGAGAGATCTGAGTGAGGAGTCGTACCAGTGTTTGTGGGTCGGGAAGATTGAAGGTTTGGCGTCGTGTTGGACATGGACTATGAATGTTTTCTGGGTCTCTGGGACTGCAATTGCTAATGCGGAAGAGAGGAAGAGAGTGAGGAGTAGGATTGGAGTGGTAGCCATTGGAAGGGGAGGTTCTTGGAGGTTGCTTTGGTAGTGAGCATATATAGGTGGGAGTGTTTTTGTGTGGCGGAGTGGGAACAGTGACACAGTGTGGCAGTGACGGGAGAGAGAAGTTTGGGGGCCAGAGAGATTATGCAGAAATGTGTTTCTGCTTGTTTTGTGTTTGACAGTCATTATATTTGGGTAAAAGACATAAACTGTCCCTACAATTAAGCAAAAGCTCACTTGGCTGCTACTACTATTTGGGAAAGGGTAATGATTCTTACAAAGCAGAAAATATTCTTACAAAGCCACTAACATTATTTATGCATATAATGACCAATGAAATTGCACAAATGATGTTAGTGGCTTTGTAAGAATCATTTTCTGCTTTGTAAGAATCATTACCCTTTGGGAAAACACAAAACTACCCCTAATTTGGCCAATATTGTAGACAATAATGAACCCCCACTAACGGAAAGGATGGAACGGAATATTGATGGTCAGCCCAGCTGTTATTATTTTTGAATTTTGAACTTTATCCTTACAACACATTCTCCCACCACCACCACCACCAAATTTAGGCCCCGCTTTCTTTACCTAAATTAGGTGACTTTTTATTTTTTTTTAGGTCATAAAAAAAGTTATAGCAATGAAAAAAAATCATCAATACACTTGACTATTGTCGTCTATAATATTTACAACATGGATTTTTCACCTCAAAAAGAATTATCTGGTTTAGATGCGGGGTCTGGACTGGTTGCGTTTGTGTTAGTGATCCGATGTTGTTTATAGAAAGAGCCCCGTGCCTGCAGTTGATAGGCAAATTAGTTACTTTCGTATTTTACTCACCAATTCGTAATGTATATAAAAACGCTGATTATATAGATCTGGGACACAATAACATAATCATAAATTTGTTATCCCAAATTATAATTTCCCCGCTCTAGATTGAGATATTTTCTGAATTCTTATATGGTATCAAAGTCAAGTTCTCTTCGCTTTTGTTCGATTCTAGGGTTTCATGTGTGGTCGAGCTGTTTGATATGTTCTTTGGCGATTCCTTGTTGTCCGAGCTTTGTTGTCATTTCATGGTGCTTCCTACGTCGCGTAGTTCTATGGTGGACGCAACTTCTCCTTATTTTTTTAGTAATTCTGATAATCCATGTATGATTCTGGTATCTCAACTGCTGTTTGGAGATAACTACGATACTTGGAGCCGTTATGTTACTGTTGCGTTGAATGCAGAAAACAAGTTAGGGTTTGATAATGAATTTATTTCTGAACCACGATCTGGCGATGATGTTGATGGAAATGTTAGAAGTCAGTGGAGTCGTTGTGATAGTATAGTTATGTCATGGCTTCTTGATTTTGTTTACAAAGAAATTGCAAGTAGTGTAGTGTATCGCTCAACTTCTGGAGAAATATGGATTGATCTCATTGACATATACTCTCATGGCATATTTGGTTTACTAGTATTAGTGGTATTAAGTAGGACTGGACTATTTATAGTACTGTGATTATTAATATTGTGTTTGGTTTGTACTGGACTAAATTTAATACCGGTATTAAATAGTGAAGAACATTGATATGATGCCCTATTTTAATCTCCTCCCTCGAAAGAGTATTAACTAGATTGGACTACTCATAATCATTGGTATTACATAATTACACCAACAAATTTCCAAATTTAGTCCATATCTTGATATGAAACCTTCTACCTTAGAAGCCTACAAGAGAAAAAACTTTGCAAACATCTACCCCTTCGGATACAGTTAATTGTTAGAAACTAATCAAAAATCTCAAATAGGAAGTGAGCAGTAGGTATTAATTCTTTTTTATTTTGATTAAAAGTTTATTCATATGTATTAAAAATGACAATTATAAAATATTTGTGCAAGTAGATAGGTTAAACTATAATACGAATATAATTATTAAATCTAATACTGGGTAACACCAAACACAGTGTTGGTATTAATTAGTACAGTCTGAAAGTAGTACGGTACAGAACCAAACATATTATTAAATGTAATACAGCTAATCCAGTCCAGTCCTATCCGACTAATCCAGTCCAGTACAGTCTGACTAGTCCAAAAAAACAAACGTGGCCTCAAAGGAACAGACCTCATGTTTTCCGTTGATAAAATCTATTGCAGATTGTGCACAAAGATTTCCTCAGAGAAGAACCCAAGTGTGCACCTCAAACAGGGGATGAAAGCTGGAACACGAAGAAGTGTAGGGTGTGTGTAGGGAGAGGGTAAGCACTGTTAACTGCTCGAGAGAGAGACAGTAAGGCTGAGAGAGAGAGAGAGAGAGAGAGAGAGAGAGAGAGAGAGAGAGTAGATTGCTTAGTGTTCCAAAGGCTGAGATGCATCGGTTTGTACTCAGTGTTGTAATGGAAAGCTCACTGTAGATACTGCTTTCCAGATATACAGATCGTCCCCATGTGGCAGCCATCCAACACATCTAGCTGTGCTCCATACACACCGGATCACCACCCGTGCTGATCCACGCGGGGGATACGAGACAGGGCCCCCGCGCACCATAACACGGGACTTGTAGGGACTTAGTGGTTTGGAGGCTAGGGTAAGGTCCGTCGCGCGCATACGATAACCAAGCTTGCGCGCGACCTCTGGTAACTGACTGTGAGATCCGAGGCTAACGTGTCCCATGAATGCAGCTGATCTCATAACGGTCTCCGATACTTGCGGGCAGATGCGTAACGGTTTCTATATACACGGTCGAACGTGCCGTTGGGGGTTCTACCATTAAGCCGCCATTTATGGTGCACTAAACCCCCAGCGGTCACTTCCCCACTATATAAAGGATCGTTAGCTCCCCGTTGCAACACAAGACACATTGGTCCAGTGCCATAGCTTACTGTCTCTCTCTCACAAACGGCTACCAGTGCTTACTCTCTCCCTACACACACCCTACAACTCTTTGTGTTCTCATTCCCTACTTGAGGTGTACACTTGGAGATCTCTCGAGGATTTCCTTGTACACATTTTGGTGAACCCGACGTGAAACATCCACCTTCAAGAAACTCAAATTTGTCCATCATGTCTTCCTAATCCATTCTTCACGGAGACCAGTCTCCCTCCCATGAGGAGACCTCAGGAGAGGACGGACTGCTCAACACCACTCCCAACACTCGGGCTCCGGTTGTCGCTGAGGAAGAACCCTCCTTGGAGTCTCTCCAAGCCACGATACAGACACAAGCCCGAGCCATGGAAGCTCAATCTGAGCAAATTGCTCAGATCATGGCGATTCTGGGAAAGGTGGCCCAGAACGTTGTCCCAGGGGCTTCTGCCTCATTGCTGTCAACTTCACTACCCCCACCAGGGATAGTGTCCACATCAATAGGCACCTCGATAGTGCATGTCTCTGCTGCCCAGGCTCCTCTTTCAGGCAGCCCGGCGAGCCAGACCCCACCATTCTCATCGGGCTCGTCCATGATGATGGCAGGGAACCCCATTGCATATCTTGCGTCATCTCTATATGCAAGTGGAGCCCTACGAAGCCATGGGCCTCCACCTCCGTCTCCTTACAAACCCAGTATGCCCACATTCCGGGTTTTGGGCCCACATCTCCATCCTATGGAAGAACACCTGCTACTATGGTGGTTCTCGAACAAAGGATCGGCAGTATCATCGCCAACCAGAGTTTCGCAGACACTGTCATCCCCAAGGTAGACAGTGCGCCTCCCACTCAGCGGGATGTCTATCTGATGTCGAACCTCGCAGGATACGAAGCTCCCAAGTGGGACAAGTTTGATGAGGTCAGTGGGAACGCCCACGAGCACATGATGGGATTCATGGACATGATGGGCCCGTATGCAGCTGATGCTCGACTACTCATGCGCGAATTTCCCGAATCTCTGGGAACTGTCACATATAAGTGGTACAGAGCCCTCGAAGCGGGGTCTGTAAAAACATGGGATGAAATGGTAAAGAAATTCTACACAAAGTTCTTCCAGATGGACGAACGAGTCACCACCATTCACCTCTCCCGGATGTACCAAAAGCCTGATGAGGAAGGCGTCGCTTTCATTAAGAAATTCAGGGCCAGATCCTTGGAATGCAGCGACGAAGTCTTGGAAGACCGCCTGGTCGAGATATGCCTGCAAGGCATGCGCGACGAATATAAAGGTATGTTGATTAACTTGAACATGCCCACTTTTTCAAAGTTGATTGACTGCACCAGGAACGTTGAGCCACTGGTAGAAAAGATGAAGAAAAGACACGATAGCGAGCATGCGCCCAGCTCTAAAGATGGCGGATTCAAACGATTACGAGACACTAATGTGCACGCGGTATCTTCGCCCACCAAGCAACGAAGGTTTACAGCTCAAGAGCCACTACCTCTGTCTATATCGATCAGGGACGCTATCGACCTTTGCAAGAAATGGAGACGAGAGGGAATTTTGCCGGCATTCGAACACAGACCTACAGGGGAACAATTTCGGGACCCGAAATGGTGCGAATGCCATGGGAAAATCTCCCATCCAACCAGGGAATGCAAGAAACTCAAGTGGATGGTGGACGAGCAGATAAGGAAGGACCAGTTAGTTGTTGAAGAATCAGCCAAAAATGTGCGAGACGACCCTTCGCTGCGACGACAATCCAAGGGAAAAGATATCGCCATGATCTCGATTACAGACATGGCAGAAGCGACAGTCCCTGTGGTTGCGGAACTCTACGAGAAAGAGGAATGTGACAAAGACGCTCAAGCCGGACGAATAAAAGACTCCATCAAATTCACTAGATTCTGTGATGAGATGAACTTTTCAGAGGGCTGCAGGCATGGGGTGATGAGAGCAATTTTGGGGGTGGCAGAAAAGTATGGAGAGAAATTCTCTACCACGAATGACGGAGCTGTTAGAACCCCCTGATCGCAGAAGCTCATCATGACATTCGAGGAGTCCGACAAAAGGATTAGAGCAAACCATCAGAGGCCACTATATGTCACAGCCACGATCAACCACGTCGAATTCAAAAGAGCCTTTGTCGATGGAGGAGCTGCGATAAATGTTATATCCTTGAGTACCCTAGACATGGCAGGGGTTCCCGGGCATATGATGGTTAAGAAGCCCTTGTCCTTAACAGGGTTTGGAAGTAGTTCCATAACGACTTTGGGTTGGATCAATTTGGGAATCCGAATCGGGCAGATAATTTGTTCTTCCAAATTCCATGTTATTGAGGCCGAGACGGCCTACCACATGATTATTGGGCGAGCATGGATTCACCGCTTCGATGCTGTACCCTCGACGGTCCATCAGGTGATAAAGGCTATCTGGAAAGGAAGGGTCACGATACCTGCTTCGGTGAATCCTTTCAATCTTTTGGAGGCACACTTACCTGAAGTGGTGTGGTTTACAGAGATGGAGTATGGGCCGCTACCGACCCCGTTTCGGCCAACTCCTTTGCCCAGATGGGAGGACACTCAGACCCAGTAACCGCCGGGAGCAACAGTAACACAGGAGGAGTCAAAGGAAGGGCAGTCCGCGTGGGAAGACATCCCTAAAACAACCAAAAGCATATACACTTTGAAAAAGGCTATGAAGAACACTGACGAGCGAATGAAAAATTTCCGCCCCAAAAATTAGAAGTTTTATCGCGTTACGGGCGTCCCACGCAAATTTTCAAGCTATCGGGGGTTTCCAGTATAAGCGAGGGAAGCACATCACTCGAGGAAGTCAAAGAGGCACCTGAGTGCATGGAAGACCGCCCAAATCCACAAAAGCAAGAACTTAAGGAAGTATTCCTCAGCCCCGGCGAGGAAAAACAAAGACCTGTCTTCCTGGGCGCAGACCTAAGCGATATGGAAGAACAAAGGCTGGTCCATCTACTGAAGGAGTACAAGGATGTGTTCGCGTGGGATTATGATGAAATGTGGGGGCTTGAACGAAGCATTACTATGCATCGCCTGGATGTCATCCCAGGTTCGAAACCAGTCAAGCAAAGCGCGAGGAATTTCCGTATGGAGATCAATGTTAAAATCGGGGAAGAGATGGTCAAAGTGCTGAATGCCAAGTTCATATAACCTAACCATCATCCCACCTGGTTGGCAAACATAGTCCCTGTATTGAAGAAATGGAAGCCTTCGCGTATGTGTGGATTTCAAGGATCTGAAAAAATTCTGCCCAAAGGACGATTTCCCTTTGCCAAACGTGGATCTCTTGATCGACTCCACTGCGGGTCATGAGATGTTTAGCTTTATGGACGGATTGAGTGGTTACAACAAAATCAAGATGGATCCTGAGGATGCGAAGAAGACGGCGTTCATAACACCGGTAGGGGTCTTCAACTACACAGCCACATACCAGCGCGCAATGATGGCACTGTTCCACGACATGATGCACCAAGAAGTTGAGTTCTATGTGCACGATCTAGTGGTTAAGTCAAAGAAGAAAGAAGACCACTTGAAGAATCTAAGGAAGGTTTTCGACTGATGTCGCGCATTTTAGTTAAAGATGATCTCTATGAAGTGCGCATTTGGGGTAAACTCTGGTAAGTTCCTAGGCTGTGTGATTCACATGCATGGGATCAGGCCTGATCCCGCCAAAATATCAGCAATCAAAAATCTGTCAGCACCGCAATCCCAAACTGCACTGAAGGCATTCCTAGGAAAGTTGTCTTACTTGCGGAGATTTATACCAGCAATTGTGGAACTAACTTTTTGTTTTAGCAATTTGCTCAAAAAGAACGCACCATTCATCTGGACAGAAGAGCATCAAGTTGCATTTGAGAAGCTGAAGAAACTACTGACATACCAAGGGTTATGATTGCACCACAACTGAGAGCACCTTTGCTATTGTACCGCACCTCAAATCAAAGGTCGATTGGAGCATTGCTGGCCCAGGAGTTCGAGGGACAAGAAAGACCAGTGTATTATATCTCTCGTATGATCCAATTAGCAGAATCAAGATACACAGACATAGAGCGGCATTGTTTGGCTTTATTTTTCGCGATTGAGAAGCTAAGGCACTACTTTGCTTCTCATAAAGTGGTAATTATAACGAAGAACGACCCCATACGATATCTCCTGGGACAATCACTCCCCTCAGGAAGGCTCGCGAAATGGTACATGACCATTTCCCAATATGAAATTACATGCATGCGACCCAAGGCCATCAAATCACAAGCACTAGCAGATCTGATGGCACAATTCCCAGACGAGAAGCACGAGCCGGTACCAGAGGAGCTCGAAGGACCCGAGATATATGCCATCAGCAAAGAATACTGGAAGCTGCAGTTTGACGGATCATCCACAAGATCTGGGGGAAGAATTGGAGTGGTACTCATCAAGCCTGATCAGGAGGTTATCCAGATGTCGAAAAAACTAGACTTTGCGGTGACGAATAATGAGGCCGAGTATGAGGCCCTGATCGCAGGACTCCTTGCAGCTAGAGCTGTGGAAGTCAAGAATCTTGTCATCATGGGAGATTCAAAACTAACCGTCAAACAAACCTCAGGAGAATACGCTCTGAAAGAGATAAATCTACTAAAGTACCGGTCAATTGTACAGAAGCTGGTTCAAAATTTCGAGTCTGTGAAATACGAGCACACTCCCATGTCTGACAATCGCCACGCGGACGCATTGGCCACTTTAGGGTCAAAAATCAGTTCAGATAAATGCCCTGCAAAGATATCGATTGAGGTTAAGTCAGTCCCGTCATTTGTAAAAGACCTATGCGAAGAAGGACCTCCGGAAGAGGCGGACTGGAGGCTGCCTATTTTTTGCGCGATGGCCGACGGAACCAGCAAAGAAACATGGGTTTCTATCAAGGTATTTTGCATACATGATGGTTTGCTTTATTACAAAGGCCCAGGAGGTATCTTTATGAGGTGCGTAACTGAAAAGGAGGGCCAAGCAACTTTGGATAAAATTCATCAAAATTCTTGTGGGGACAACGAGGTCTCCATCTACAGGAAAGCCCAAAGGTATGGGATATATTGGCCGCAGATGTCATACTTCGCCGCCATTATACAAAATAACTGCGAGAAGTGTGCTTTAATCAAGGCCACCATGGATTTTGCTGCAATAGAAGACGATTGGCGACAACCGTTAATTGACTATCTTCAAGGGGGAACTATGCCCGACGGCAGAACGGAAGCCGAAAAACTCAAAAGAAAGGCCAACAGATACATTTTCCAAGAAAACATACTATGGCGAAAGGGGCATAATGGAAATTTGCTCAAATTCTTGCATGGACAGGAAGCCCAAGAGGTCATGGAAATGTCGCACCAGGTAGAACACCAAGGGGGGGGGGAAGTTATGCCGACAACTCTTGACAGTAGGGTACTTCTGGACAACCATGGAGGCAGACTACCGCCGAAGGTTAAAAGGTTCCCGCAATGCCAGTTTCATGGCAATTTGGTACATGCTCCCGCGGTTGACCTACATGGGCTAGGGACCCCATGGTCGTTTCATACTTGGTCCTCAGTTTCATTGGACCAATACGACCCACCTCAAAGGGAATGAATACACCTTGACGGGAACAGAGCAGTTCACTAAGTGGGTAGAAGCAATCCCACTCAAGACAGCAAATGCGGCGGCAGTGGTCAGGTTCATCCAAGAAAATATTATTCACCGCTTTGGCATTCCCAACACTGTGCTGTCCGACAATGGTACTCCCTTCTTCAACCGCCAGGTAGCCGAAAAACTGATGGAATACAACATCAGATAGATATGCTCCACGCCTTATTACCCAAAGGGAAACGGGCAGGCAGAAGCAACCAACAAGACACTGTTACGGATACTGAGTAAGATGGTCACGGATGACCACAAAAAGTGGGCGGATTCATTAGGAACAACACCTTGGGCGTATCGAACGTCGCCTCGGACTCCCACTGGAACTTCCCCCTTTCTGCTCTGTTATGGAGCAGAAGCGGTCGTTCCCTCCGAAGTGAAAGTGAACTCAGCAAGATTGGCTTTCAGATCCTTGTACAACAATGAGCGTGACCATGATTTGATCCTTTTGGAGGAAAAACGCGAAAGGGCCACACGAATAAACCTGAAGTACAAGGAGAGGATTGCGCGTCCATATAACAAGACAGTCCAGAATAGGGAATTTACAGTAGGCGAGCTCGTGCTACAAGCCTCCGATCATTGCATGCGCGAAGCAGCCCACCCCAAATTCGCGGTCAATTGGGAAGGAACCTTTGAGGTAAAAGAAGTCTTCGACAGCGGATATTGCAACATACTGCAATGCCACGGAACTGCTACTACCCCGCAACCAATTAACTTGCGGTGGCTAAAAAAGTACTATCCTTAGCCTTTTCTGTTTAAAGTTGCTTGCAACGTCCTTTATTCAAAAGCCTCCCATATGAGGATCTGATTATTGATAATAAAAAAAACCCTGCCATATTAGGGCACTTTTTTCAAAATTGTCAATCTACTTCTCTAGCTAATGGGTCACTAGATTGACCGCAACATTAAGACGTGAGCCTATCTCATAGGATAGCAGTCTAAGCCTATCTCACACGATAGCAAGCCCAAAAGCCTATCTCCTATGATAGCGGCAGAATAAAGTTGTAGATAGTGCTTTCTGAGCTGACAGATCTTGGCCACGTGGCAACCATCCAGCACACCATATTGTGCTCCACACACACTGGATCACCAGCCGAGCTGATCCATGTGGGGGCTGCGAGACAGAGCCCTCGCATACCACCGCACGGGACCTGTAGGGACTTAGTGGTTTGGAGGCTAGAGTAAGCCCTGTCGCGTGCGAGCCAAGCCCGCGCGCGACCTTTAGTAACTGCTTTGAGAGATTTATGGCACGAGCTCCATAAACCCGGTCAATCCGGTCAAACCCGGTCAACCTCGTAACGGTTCCGGTATTCGCGCACAACGTGCTGTAACGGTCCCTATATACTCGGACGAACGTGCCGTTATGGTTAAGCTAATTAAGCCGCCATCAATGGGCGCATTAACCACACTACAACGGTCACGTTCTCTGCTATATATAGGACGTTAACCTTTCCATACAAAGGAGAACACACTTGCCATACGCGGAAGCTCTGCCAAACCTCTGTCTCTCTCTCACACATTACTACTGCCTTACTCTCTCCCTACACACAACCCCACTCTTCCTGTGCGATCTCTGATCCTCTACATACGGTGTACACGGAGGTCTCCCCGCCGGAATCTCTTGTGCACATTTTGGTGAACCCGACGTGAACTTACCAACAAAAGCAACCATGTCTCAGGAGGATGATATCAGCAACAGATCGCCTTCCACTGAAACTGCCTCGGGAGAGGAGACCCGCCGTACTCCTACCACCCCCGACGAGACACCAACGCTAGAGTCCTTGGACGCCACTGTCCAAAGTCAGGCGAAAGCTCTCAAAGCGCAGTCTGCGCAACTAGAACGGATCTTGGCCGTTCTGGGCACCCTTTCACCAAACCCTTCACCAGCCGCCGCCGTCTCTCAAGGAGGAGGAGCCCCTACCGCTCCGGGACTGGGAGTGTCAACCACACCTCCCAACCCGAATCTGCAAACTCCACCGACGACTATGCAGCTGCCTTCGATTCAGGGGTCAACAGCTCAGATGTTGCCTCTCACTGCTCACACTCCTCAGCCTTCGGCTTTGGCATCTAACCCGACTTTGCAGTACCCTTTGCCTCCTCCAACGGCGATCTGGGGCAATGCAAGTAGTCAGTATGTCCCCAATCCTTCGGCGGCGTATGTGTCGCCTCCGCCTGCGGCAACCCCTCCTTCAACTACCGAGGGAAGCATTCCAGAATGCATGACGTCTCTGCAGAAGCGCATGGACACTATTCTGGCTCACCAGTCATTCGCGGATACCATTATCCCGAAGCTGGACAACGATCGACCCATTCCACGAGAGATTTATCTCATGCCTAACCCCGCGGGGTACAAAGCTCCTAAATGGGACAAGTTCGAGGATGTCAACGGAAACGCTCATGAGCATGTCATGCGTTTCATTGATGTCATGGGGCCGTACGGAGCCGATCCCAAATTACTGATGCGAGAGTTCCCAAAATCCTTAGGGAACGTAGCGTACAAGTGGTACCGAACGTTGGAAGCCGGATCCGTGAAGACTTGGGACGACATGGTCCAGAAGTTCTACACCAAGTTCTTCCAGATGGAAGAAAAGGTGACAATGATCCATCTCTCGCGGATGTATCAGAAGCGCGAGGAGGATGGGATTACTTTCATCAAGAAATTCAGGGCGAAGTCCTTGGAGTGTAAAGATCCAATGCTCGAGAGCCGGCTCGTAGAGATATGCCTGCAGTGCATGCGAGACGAATACAAAGGTATGCTCATCAATTTACAAACACCTACGTTTTCAAAGCTAATTGAATGCACGAAGAACATCGAGCCTATAGTCGAGAGGCAGAAAAAGAAGAACGCTCCGGAGCGACCTTCGAGCGGCACCACCTACAAGATCGGGAGATTCAGTTAAAGAGGGGACGCGAAGCTGAGGTCAATACAGTTTCACCCCAGAAGCAAGCGAAGGTGGTGAACTTCGATGTACCACCTCTGCCTTGCTCAGTAGAGGAGGCAAGCGACCTCTGCACACAGTGGCGCAAGGACGGTGTCCTGCCACCGCTCGAGAAGATACCCTCCAAGGAGATGGTGAGAGACCCTAAATGGTGCGAGTACCACGGCAAGGTCATGCACCCCACAGCAGAGTGTAAAAAGCTCAGGTTTACATTCGACCAGAAGATGAAGAACGGCGAGCTGATCGTCAGCGATCGCAGGAAGGATGTGCGCAACAATCCGCTTCCTGCCCATGCGGAGCAAGACTCAAAAGGCAAAGAGGTTGCCATGATCTCGATTGTCGACCTGGAAGAGGTCGCAGAGGATGGTCTACCCATCATTGCTGAGGTCCACGATGACGAGGACTACAGCATGGACACAGAAGACGAACGTGCCGATCGGATGAAGGGGTCGCACGGCTTTAGCAGATTCTTCGACGAGATGAACTTCTCCGAGAAGTGCCGGACAGATATGACGAAAGCAATCTTGAGGATAGCGGAGGACTACGAGGAGGATCTTGTAGTCTCCAACGGGAAAGTCATCAGGGCGTCTCGCTCTACAGAAAAGATTATGACCTTTTCTGCCAGCGACAAGAAGACAGATGCGAGCCACCAGAGGCCTCTGTACGTGACGACCATCGTCAATGGTGTCGAGTTCAAACGAGCATTCGTTGATGGAGGAGCAGCGTTCAACGTCGTTTCGCTCCACACACTGAAGCTAGCAGGGATCCCTGAGCACAAGATCGTCAAGCGTCCATCTCCGCTGATGGGATTCGGAAGCGACTCTAGAATGACGATCGGATGGATCCGCCTGGGCGTTCAGATTGGCAAAATCAAGTGCTCAGCGAAGTTCTATGTCATAGACGCGAACACTACGTACCACATGATTATAGGTCGAGCCTGGATTCATCGCTTCGACGCAGTACCTTCAACAGCTCACCAGGTTATGAAAGCTATCTGGAACGACAGAATAGTCGAGATACCGGCTTCAACAAATCCATTTAACTTGGATGAAGCACATCTTAGCGAGGCAGTGTGGTTTACCGAAATGGCGGACGAACAAACACCGGGGCCATTCAACCCTACTCCTTTGCCTCTCTGGGAGGACATCAAGGACCAGTCACCTGCGGGAGTGATGGTGACAAGAGGAGATACCAAGGAAAAGCCGCCTACACGCGAAGAGGCGCCGCGTATCGCATACCATCGAAAGAATGTGTATACCCTGAAGAGAATCGCAAAGCATGACCCAGAAGGCAAGGAGATAGAGAGCTTCTACGCCAATGGGAAGAAATGCTATCGCATATGAAGGTGCGCGGGGATGTCCTCACACGGGCATGGGTATATCCCTGGGCAAATCAATCAAATCGAGCAAATTGCGCTAACAGAAGAGCCAATGCAGAGCACTCCAGATGAGAAGCTCAAAGAAGCACCTGAATGCATGGAAGATAGGCCCAGATCACAAAATCAAGAGCTAAAGGAAGTGTTCCTCAGCCCGAACGAGGAAAAGAAAAGGCCAGTCTTTCTAAGTGCGGACCTCACAAGCGAGGAGGAGCAAGGACTGCTACAGCTCCTAACTGAATACAAGGACTTGTTCGCATGGGAGTACGATGAGATGCCGGGACTGGATACAAGCATCACTATGCATCGCTTAGACATCATTCCAGGGTCTAAGCCGGTAAAGCAGAGCACAAGAAGCTTCAGGCCGGAGCTTAACGTGAAAATCAAACAGGAGATTGTCAAACTCCTAGATGCCAAATTCATAGAGCCGAATCATCATCCCACATGGCTGGCCAACATTGTGCCAGTGGTGAAGAAGAACAGACAGCTTCGCATATGCGTGGACTTCCGAGATCTCAATCGTTTCTGCCCCAAGGACGATTTTCCGCTGCCCAACATCGATTTGCTTATCGATTCAACAGCAGGCCATCGCATGTTCAGTTTCATGGACGGATTCAGCGGGTACAACCAGATCAAGATGGACCCTGAAGACACTCGGAAGACTGTATTCATCACTCCGGTGGGGGTGTTCAACTACACGGTGATGCCGTTCGGTCTCAAAAACGCGGGTGCAACCTATCAGCGGGCCATGATGGCTCTGTTCCACGACATGATGCATAAAGAAGTGGAATTCTATGTGGATGACCTGGTGGTTAAATCCAAGCATGAAGCAGATCACCTCGCAGATCTACGGAAGGTGTTCAATAGATGTAGACGCTTTCAACTAAAGATGAATCCCATGAAATGCGCATTTGGGGTAACATCAGGGAAGTTCTTGGGATGCGTAGTTCATCGCCAAGGAATCGAGCCTGACCCTGCGAAAGTATCAGCCATAACCGGCATGACGCCGCCCCATAACCAGAGTGCCTTGAAGACATTTTTAGGAAAGCTATCCTATCTGCGGAGATTTATCCCAGCGATTGCTGAAATCACATGCTGTTTTAGTACTCTTCTCAAGAAGGACGCCGTGTACAACTGGGCTCCGGAGCACGAAGCTGCATTCGAAAAGCTGAAGGATCTGCTGACGTCCTCAAAAATAATGATCGCACCTCAACTGGGGTCACCGCTTATGCTATATCTGACATCAACAAGGAGATCCATAGGAGCGCTCTTGGCTCAGGAGTACGAAGGCCAGGAAAGGCCTATCTACTAAATCTCTCGCATCGTGCAGCCTGTCGAATCGAGGTACACAGACATCGAACGTCATTGCCTTGCTTTGTTCTTCGTAAAAGAGAAATTGAAACACTACTTTCGCATAAAGTAGTAGTGGTCACCAAAAGCGATCCCATACGATATCTGCTAACTCACACTACTCCCGGCGGGAGATTGGCGAAATGGTACATGACCATCTCTCAATATGATATCACATGCGTGAGACCGCGAGCGATCAAGTCGCAGGCGGTAGCGGATCTGTTGGCACAGTTCCCCGACAACAGCCATGAGCCCGTGATCGAAGAAGAGCTCGAAGGACCTGAAATCTATGCAATCAACGTGCCTTATTGGACGCTCCATTTCGACGGGTCGTCAACAAGAAAAGGCGGAGGCATTGGGATAGTCTTGACCAAACCAGATGGGGAGGTCATACAGATGTCCGCAAAGCTCGATTTTGCAGTCACCAACAACGAGGCAGAATATGAAGCCCTCATAGCGGGACTGCGCGCAGCAAAAGCTTTGGAAGTAAGCAATCTGACGGTCATGGGAGACTCCAAGTTGATCGTCAAGCAAGCCTCGGGCGAATACAGTTTGAAGGAGATTAATCTTCTGTCTTACCGCACCCTAGTACAGAAGCTGGTACAGCAATTCTGCGATGTAAGGTACGAGCACAAGCCCCGAGCAGATAACAGGCATGCAGATGCTTTGGCAACCTTGGGATCCAAGGTCAGTACAGACAAATGTCCCGCGAGGATCTCGATCGAAGTGCGGACATCGTCAGCGTTGACAGAAGACGCGCGCGACGACGAGCACATGGATGATTCGGACTGGAGAAAAGCAGTCTTACGAGCTATTGCAGAAGGCACAAGCAGTGAAGGCTGGGCACTCACAAAAGGGTATTGCATACATGACAACACCCTTTACTACAAGGGCCCTAGTGGAATACTCATGCGTTATGTTTCCGAGCAAGAGGGACAATTGCTGTTGGAGAAGATTCACCAACATGCTTGCGGCGAAAGCGAGGTGTCAATCTATCGAAAGGCTCAGAGATATGGCATTCATTGGCCAGACATGTCGACAGCTGCGACCCTGATACCAGGGAAGTGCGAAAATTGCGCACTAATCAAAGATTCTCTACTCATCGCTCTAACCGATGATGACACAGATTGGAGGAAGCCGCTCTTTGACTTTCTCACTCAGGGTACCGTGCCCGAATCGAGAAAAGAAGCCGAAAAATTGAAGAAGAAAGCATCTCGATACGTAGTACAAGAAAACCTGCTTTGGCGAAGAGGTCATGAGGGCAACTTGCTGCGATGTCTAGACGGCAGAGAAGCACAAGAAGTCATGGACCTTTCTCATCAGGTGGAACACCAAGGAGGTGCGAAATTATGCAGGCAGCTCCTCTCAATTGGATATTTCTGGCCCACGATGGAGGTCGATTGCCGCACCAAAGTACGACGCTGCCAGGAGTGCCAATTCAAAGGAAACCTAGTGCACGCTCCCGCCGTGGATCTACATGCATTATGGACGCCATGGCCATTTCACACATGGGCTCTAGACTTCATCGGTCCCATCCGACCAACGTCACACGGGAATCATTTTATTCTCACCGCAACTGAGCTATTCACCAAATGGGTGGAAGCCATACCACTGAAGACGGCAAATGCGCTAGCTGTGGTCAACTTCATCCAGGAAAACATCATATGCAGGTTCGGAATCCCGAACACCATTCTTTCAGATAACGGTACTCCCTTTTTTAATCGCCAGGTAGCTGCGAAATTAGCGGAGTACAATATCAGGCAGATATGTTCTACCCCTTATTACCCGAAGGGAAACGGACAAGCCGAAGCGACCAACAAAACGCTGTTGAGAATTTTGAGCAAGATGGTCGCAGATGACCACAAGAAGTGGGCCGACTCTCTAAGCATAGCTCTGTGGGCCTACCGAACTTCTCCAAGAACACCCACGGGGGCCTCACCATTCCTACTATGCTATGGGGCCGAGGCCGTGGTACCTGCGGAGGTGAGAGTCAATTCGGCAAGGCTAGCCTTCCACGCACTCTACGAAAATCAACGTGATCATGACTTAGTCTTGCTGGAGGAAAAGCGAGAACAAGCCAAAAGGACCAACAAGCGATATCAAGAAAGGATTGCTCGCGCTTACAATAAGACGGTCCAGCGAAGAGATTTCGCAGTTGGAGACTTGGTCCTGCGCGCATCTGACCACTGCATGCGAGAAGCGGCTCACCCAAAGTTCGCAGCCAATTGGGAAGGACCCTTCAAAGTCACAAAAGTCTTCGACAGTGGCTACTGCAGCATACGAAGGTTGCACGGCACAACCTCAACCCCGAGTTCAGTCAACATGCGCTGGATGAAGAAGTACTATCCCTGACTTCTCTCATTTCATGCGTTTTATTATAACGTTGCTTAATCTCTTGTATGGTTACGATTTACACAATCTCCTCTCCCATATGAGAGGATTGTAATCTCATCTCTGCCATATGAGAGCGTTATAATAAGAGACTTCTCCCAAATGAGAACTTTATATTTCTGGATTGTCAATTGTGCTTCAATTTAGTTTGTTATAGCTGTTAACAATGGTTATCCGCCACAATAGCAGCCTATGCAAATGCGATCTTAATTGATCATCTAAGCCTATCTGTTACGATAGCAGCCCATGCAAATGCGATCTTAATTGATCATCTAAGCCTATCTATCACGATAGCAGCCTATGCAAATGCGATCTTAATTGATCATCTAAGCCTATCTGTTACGATAGCAGCCCATGCAAATGCGATCTTAATTGATCATCTAAGCCTATCTGTCACGATAGCAGCCCATGCAAATGCGATCTTAATTAATCATCTAAGCCTATCTGTCACGATAGCAGCCTATGCAAATGCGATCTTAATTGATCATCTAAGCCTATCTGTTACGATAGCAGCCTATGCAAATGCGATCTTAATTGATCATCTAAGCCTATCTGTTACGATAGCAGCCTATGCAAATGCGATCTGAATTGATCATTTAAGCCTATCTGTTACGATAGCAGCCTATGCAAATGCGATCTTAATTGATCCTCTAAGCCTATCTGTCACGATAGCAGTCTATGCAAAATGATCTTAATTGATCTACTAAAGCCTATCTGTTACGATAGCAACTCATGCGAAAAACGATCTTCTAAAGCCTATCCGCTACGATAGCAACTCATTCGAAAAACGATCTTAATTGATCTTCTAAAGCCTATCTGCTGCGATAGCAACTCATGCGAAGAACGATCTTGATTGATCTGCTAAAGCCTATCTGCTACGATAGCAACTTATGCGAAAAATAATCTTAATTGATCTTCCAAGCCTATCTGCGGCGATGGAGGCATTTTACGAATGCGATAGCAATATTGTGCAAAATGATCTTAAGTGATCTACAAAGGTCTATCTGATACGATAGCAAATCAGGAATGATAGCAAATCAAAAGCCCATCTGCCAAGATGGCACAACTGCGCAAGTACGATCTCGAACGATCCAATAAAACATCTGCGAATTTATATGGCAGGTAGCAAAGGCGAAACGTGTACACAGCATTATGCAAGGCGAAATATGCCGAAACGCATGCGAGATCATATTTTGTTGTAACAAAACAGCAGATAATACAAAAGCTATTTATCATTATGAGTCGAAAAGACTTACAATTTATCTGTCTAGATAGCAGCTTACAAGCGAAAAAGCTCGAATCTAACTACACAGCCAACATGGCTTACAATACAATCGAAAAGTAGCTGACAAGCCAGCAGAGGCACACTACGGGAATCCTAACTGAAAAGGATGAACCCACCGGTCCTAACACCGGCTATGCAATACGCAGATCTGCGGCCAAAGATCTATAGCAAAAGGGATGCTGCTGCGAAGAGATCAACTCGTCATTCGCTACGTCCCTAGCGGCAAGATCTGGGTAACGGTACGTCCAAGACCCCAAGAGGTGACAAAGGCCTCTGTCTGATCAAGATATGCACCGGAGGAACCTCCTGTTCCGGCGTATGCCGCCGTGCAGAACAGGGGAAGCATTCATTCCTCTGGTGATGGATTCCTTGTCATGATTGACAAGCGCATTGACAAGCCTCCTGAGCTCAAGAACGAAGAGGCAAGAAATCCTCCTCCAGGGATGCTGGAGGAGAATTCCGCCGTTCATTACGAGACGGTAGCACGGTCACTTCGGTGCTGCACCCCACCGGGAGGCGGCCGGAAACATGACCTGCACACATAATACACGAAGAAAATTCTTCGAATACACATGAGATATCATCTCCATCTTCTTTATGATGGTTATAAAGAGCAATAAGCCTCATAAAGTGGATCTTGGAAACTATTTCTACAGCACAAAGCGCAAACTCAGGATTCACAACTTGAAGTTGCCATGAATCAACGAAAAACAAGCGTTGAAGCCAGCAGTCGTAAGGACTCACGGCAGAGCACATTTTTGGGATGAAGAACCCAAATGGCAAAGACAGGGTTTATATAGACCTTGTGGAGACTCTTCAGTTGCCAAAGATGAGTCAGCAGAATTTGAAAAGAGGGTAAGGCCAATCACTTACGCCTTGAAAAACGGTAACGATCAATTACCCTACTAAAGGCTACGACGATTCAGTTGCGTATCCTAATAAATGACGGATAGTCATGATTCGGATGGACTTCCCAACGAAAGCGTGCTTATCTTCCGAGAAATTAGCGCGAAAATCAAGCAGAGTATCAATTGCTGATGTCATAATTGGATATGCACAGAGATATCCTATCAAATCCCGAGAAGGGCAAAACGGGCAAGTTAATTCTTGTTGTTAAAAAAATGGGGGGAGAAACCCTAGCAACATTACATTAATGTTTCAAACATTACATTAATGTTCCAACTATTTCCTTGCTATTTTTTCGAATTCAAAAAGTCAATAGCAAATTCTTAATCAAGGGGTCATGGGGTGCGAACTGATGGCTCAGCTTCTCCACCTGCTCCACTTATTGCTTCAATTGCTCGCACTTGGCATTCATCTCATGATAGAGCTTCGTAGCTTCTTCAGCCTTTTGCTTCTGTTGCTCCACCTTCTGCTTTTCAGCTGCGAGGTTCTGGTGGCCGAGCTTCAAAGTTACGGCTGCGCGAATCAGAGTGACTCTTTTCATAAGAAATGTGAAACCCAGTCTGCCTTGAACTTTGGTAAGAAGATTTTGGCACATGCCACAAAGCAATTCAGCACTCTGGACAGAAATGGTCTCAGGCGTGGCCGCAGACAGCTGCTCCAAAATCCAAATGGCTTCGGTAAGAAACAGCCTCCTGTCAAAGGGCCTTATCTCCAGAGATCTTGCAAACGATCGGGGGTAGGTGAGGCGCATCCGAACTAGCCAGTCCACATCAGTTTGCTTCAAACCTGAAGCAATGTTAAAACTAAGTTATGCTGTCAAATTCGCAAACGAATAATGCGAGATGCAAACAGCGAGTCACTATTTACCAGTTCCTTCAAGAATCTCACGAAGAGAAGGAATGCGCATTGCTGGAGTGGTTGAAGACTGCCCTTGCTCCATGGCTCTCCTGTCAGCTGCGAGCTCTAACTCCTCATAGTTAGAAGGAAGAGTATAAGCCGCACCAGCTGCGACTGCATTCCCAACCTGCGAGCCCCAAAAGCTCCACGCAGGAAGAGGTGCCGCCGACTCATTCATCGCCGGAGGCGAAGTGACAATCGAAGATGCTTGGCGTGGGACGCTCTCAGATGCGGAAGCATCAACAGCATTTGTTCTTACTTCCTCAGCGCCGGTATGGACATCTTCCCCCATTAGCACAGCATCAGCTTCAGCATCATCAGAAAGTTCGATGATGTCCTCAAGGGGCTCACCTGCGTATTCAGCAGCTGCGACGGGCTTCTCGGTATGGGAGCTCGGAATCGGAACATAGGACACAGAAGGCTGACTTCTTTGCTCCGGCGCAGTTTCCTCAACATTGCCTGCGATACAAAATGCGATGGTATGAGGTAACTTGCATTGAATGATATTTTACTATCTTTGCTAAAGCTAAGAGCGAGCACCTCCACGCGAAGGTGGGATTGATGTATCTTCGTCATACACTAAAGACGTGGAACCATGTCCTATTAGTGTATCCTCATTAAGCAAGTCTTTAAAAGGAGCGTGACCTGGGATGCGAATAAACCAGTCATGATTCTGTTTCAAGTTGCTAAGGCCTAGTACATGCGTATCGCTCAAATGATTACCTGAAGGTTCTCCGCACTTGTCTACTAGCCAACGGCGAATGTCAGCCTTTGACACACCATGCTTTAACGCACCCACAATAACATCTCTATAAGTTACTGCGAGATTGAAGATCTCACCTTTATCGCCGCCTGCGATTTCTTCAAAGTCTGCTTGGGCTTGCTCCAGGGCTGCTGCATCCTCTTCTGGAACCTCATCTTCCTCCTCCGCATGAGGAGTCACTACTTCGGGAAGCACATCTTCCTCATCAATTGGACGCACTAAGTCGTCAACATGCTGCTCTTCGAGGCTCCGCTGTCTCACACGCTCGAGCTCCTCCTCTTCCCGCTGCCTTCTTCTTTCAGCAGCTTCCGCGGCTGTCTTCCGGGACTCAGCAAGAACGTCCTCGCTTATGGGATCGTCTGGAATGCCAGAATGGGTATCTCTCTTTTGTCTCTTAGCCAAAAGGCCACCGATGGTCTCATCATCATCATCATCATCTGCGAAGAAATGATTGGTTTAAGAAAGAATTGCAAAAGAATTGCGATAATGAGCAGAGAAACGCGACGGAGGTACCTCCTGATTCTTCCTCATGCATCACCACTGTTCTTTCTTCTTCTTCATCACTTTCTCTGGGCTCCTGCCTCTCTCCTTCTTCCTCCTGGTTGAATGGGACGAAAGTCTCAGCTGCGAGCTCTTTCCGCACTTTGCTGGGCATGCAACCTTTGCCTTTATCCTTGACAGAAAGGGACCTCGCCGAGGGAGAAGTTGGAGCACTTCTAGGGGAAGAAATCGTAATTCCCTTTTGCCTGGGTCTCTTCACTCTCGGCGCCGCAGTCGCTGGAGGGGACGGATCATCTCCGGGAGGAGACGAGGCCGGAGCATTGTCTATCAGCGAGTCAGCGAAAGCGTTCATGACTGAGCGAATCCTGGTTTCGACCTCAGGGTCCATCCTCCATGCTAGCAGGAACGACTGCTTTTGTCTTCTAGTGGCAACAATGGTGTTAACCAATGACTTGGAGCGATCACCAGATGCGAATCTCCGCACATGACACTAGAGCAAACAGTACAGAATAAAGGCGTCAGCATATAGGAAATCAAGAAGCTTAACGTACGCGGAAAAATTTGCTTACCTTAGCAAATGCCTCGCTATATCTGACGACATGCGTGTCGCCTTTCTTAACTGCGGCGACCTTCTCCTTCAGAATGACGTCAGGACACAAATGGTTTTCATGATCCAGCAATGAGTAGCAACCATACTCAGACTCGCTCAGACTGCAATTGGGGCGAAACGGGAAAGAGTTTCTCTTGATCAAGGGAGCTCTACTTGGCTGCGCGGCCGACTGCGTCTCAATCCTCGTTTGCTGGGCGACCCAGTATGCGAGCCAGTTCTGAGAACAACCACCCTCGCGGGTCCCTGCAGGCTGCTCAAAGGGAAGATTATTCATGAATACTGTCTTGCACTCCTTTTTTAGCAAGCGCTTATAGCAACCTCTGATAATGGATTAGGACCAGATTGATGGTGCCACTGCATCAAAGCCAAACTGGGGAGAAACTCGAGTGGGGTCAACATCCACGGTAATCCTCTCATACCTTGGCGCGAGCTCACGAATATGCTCTGCGAGGGCAGGAAGGGAACCTCGTAGACACCAGCAAAAGAACTCACGATAGCGCTCATGGAAATGCGATCCCTCTTCGAAAAGGAGCTCTTCTGAGAAGACAACACCCTTAGAGGGGTACAGCTTTGGAAACCATCGCACGTTCTCAATGCGTGTGGCATAGGGTCTGGCAGTAAACTCTTTCCGTTTGTCGCATATCAAGCTCCAAACGCACTTGGTATTGTTCGCTCCGAACCACCTCGCAGCCCTGCCGCTGTTACGCTCCTCCGTCTCGCCTGGGGGACACCACTTGTCGGGTTTGAGAGCAGTTGGAGCATAGGATGGCCATCGCTCGAAAACCCACATCGTCAAGAAGGAAATGTTGACAAAAGTCAGTACATCGAGGCGGCCACGCGACTCTTTCATGGCTAGAACCAGCTGATCAAGCCTATAGTACAGCGTGCCCAAGACCAAGGGTCCGAGTGCGACTCTCTGGCCAAGGGCGAGCCTCACAGCAAGTGGCAAAACATGGTAGAAGACCCCATCATGTGGGTGACCGTCAATCAAGTACCTCGACAACCAAGCACAGAGGAAAGCACAAAGGGTCAAGTGATAGCCTTCACCCTCCACATAATTCTCGGCCTCTGGGTTCTCACTCAGAAGCTTCTTAGTGATGCTGCTGTTCGCATAGTCTCGAAAGAAGTACTGCAACCATTTGTTCCAGGTGTTCTTCGCAGACGTATCATCCAATTGCCAGTTTGGAAGGGCTTTCGTAGTAGTCCACCGGGTGGAGATTTTCTTTACCTCGGCCAGGCATTCCTCCATCTGCGTGTACAAGGCAATCTCCGCAGCCGTCCTCAAAGGACTCAAAGGGTCCACCTCACCCATGGGAGAAAGATCGTACAGCATCTGCACGTCCTCGAGTGTAGGAGCAGCCTCGAACTCAGCAAAGTGGAATGTGTGAGTCGCAGGCGAGTAGCAGGAAAGAAGGTCTAGAAGCATGGACTGGTCCAGCTTCACGGCAGCACCCTTCATAGCACGAACAGCGAAGTATACGCCGGCTTCATCAAGAGTCGCGGCATGATTGGTCAACACGTGTTCAATCCACTCATCCATGTAGTCCAATTTCTGGACAAAAGCTTGGGTAGAAATCGCAGTGTAGGGGAAGTACCCATTTTCGATTCCCAATCGAACCACATCCTCGGAGCCAATTAACTCGAGCAAGGCTGAGTTAACCGGGCGAGTCAGTGTTAGCAATCCCTCAATTGGGACAGGAGCAGGCATTCTCTTCGCCTTAACCCTCGCATGGTAGAAATCTTTGCCACCTAGATAGGGGGCTTTTCGCCACAAAGCCTGCGGAAGATCGGGGATCTCTTCGTCCTCCTTGATGGGTTTGGTTCCTTTTGTCTTGGCCATTCCTGCGAAAGAGCAAGAAAAAGGGGGGAGAAATATGCTACTTCAGTTTGAATTTCGTGATTCAAGATCTACAGAAAGAAAGATGAACAGTTTCTGGTATCAATTTCAGAAATTAGAGGGTTGCATTATCAGGGGATTTCAAAACCCTATCCAAGGTCCTTATTATTGAGGATCAAGCCGCAATTGGGTCCAAAGCTTGAAGCTTCTTCACAAGTTTCAACAGATTATATGGGTTTACAAATTCAACGCAGTTCAAGGCATACACTGGTATTTTAAATCGAAATTGAACAAGGCCAACCTTGTTTTCGCAAAGCTTGCTTGGATATACACAGTTGAAGAAGAGGATTTGCAGTTTTGAACTGATGATTGCAATCACAGGACAAGCTGACGTCACGCCTAAAACCCTAAAAGCCAGACGGCACGACTCTAGGGGTTTTAGGTCATAATGGCACGCACGGGGGCTGAACTTACCCGTATTTGAATTGGTGCGTGGCGGCAACGCGTATGTTGGTTTCCGCGCATGGAAGTCTATACAGCTATGATTCTTCACGCGCAGAAAGGGGGCTAATGTAGATAGTGCTTTCTGAGCTGACAGATCTTGGCCACGTGGCAACCATCCTGCACACCATATTGTGCTCCACACACACTGGATCACCAGCCGAGCTAATCCATGTGGGGGCTGCAAGACAGAGCCCTCGCATACCACCGCACGGGACCTGTAGGGACTTAGTGGTTTGGAGGCTAGAGTAAGCCCTGTCGCGTGCGAGCCAAGCCCGCGCGCGACCTTTAGTAACTGCTTTGAGAGATTTATGGCACGAGCTCCATAAACCCGGTCAATCCGGTCAAACCCGGTCAACCTCGTAACGGTTCCGGTATTCGCGCACAACGTGCTGTAACGGTCCCTATATACTCGGACGAACGTGCCGTTATGGTTAAGCTAATTAAGCCGCCATCAATGGGCGCATTAAACACACTACAACGGTCACGTTCTCTGCTATATATAGGACGTTAACCTTTCCATACAAAGGAGAACACACTTGCCATACGCGGAAGCTCTGCCAAACCTCTGTCTCTCTCTCACACATTACTACTGCCTTACTCTCTCCCTACACACAACCCCACTCTTCCTGTGCGATCTCTGATCCTCTACATACGGTGTACACGGAGGTCTCCCCGCCGGAATCTCTTGTGCACAAAAGTCTATCCCAAAAAGAGGGAAATACAAGCCTATCTCACATGATAGCAGTAAAAGCCTACCTCATACGGTAGCACTATAAACCTACCTCGCGCAATAGCGACAAAAGCCTATCTCCTAAGATAGAAATGCAACCTCGTCTCTCATGATAAGGTAAAAAGCCTATCTCAAATGATAGCAATAATAAGCCTATCTCATAATGTAGCGGGATCACCGCCCGAAGGGTGGTCTAACAGGTCTATCTTATTAGGCAACAATCATGAGCGGAAAAAAAATACAGATAATACTTGGGGGCTATGCGAAGGAGGCCCACCTACAAGATTGCCTACAAAGGGAGTCAAAGGCTTCGCATGTCATAACCTCAAGAAAATGGAATTTGCTCAGAAGCATGCTTGCCCATGAAAGGGTGCAAAACAACGTTTTTTCTTTAAAAATCGTTTAATATTCAAAGATACACACTGTGGACACAAAGCAAAAGCAGGCAATAGAAGATGTTTCCTTGCAAAGGCGACCTCATTCTTCAAAAAAATCTCTCAGGGAATCCTGCGCCGACAACTTAAGAGAGTTAGCAGCGAGCTCTGCAATACGGGACTTGTTAGCCTTATGACGCTTCACGGCCTCGTCTAACTCCTTGGTATGACGCTCGAAATCTTTCCTGCGCGCCGCAAGATCGGTCGTCTCCCTTTTTAAGGAAGCAAGCTCGTTTCCCAAATTGGCAGAATTGTGAATTCTTGTCAACCACTAGGCAAGGAAGCTCAAGTCCAACCGCCCCGCTGCAAGTTGCTCAAGTTTCCGCACGCTTGCAAGGAACTCTTGGGCTTTAGCCGGGGTGGTTTTTACAGGAGTAGCTTGATACAGTTCTCCCAGGAAAATGGCAAGCTCTTTGAAAATTTTCCCTCTGTCCACTGGAGACAACTCTAGCACGCGCGCAAAAGCAGTAAGGAAAGATACCCAGACTTTCATGATCCACTCCAGGAAAGCTTGATCAATACCTACATGCACAAACGCAATATCATACTCCGCAAAATAGGGGAATGAAAATGAGGAATAAAAGACAAGTTTGGGCTTACCAGTTCCTTCGATAATTCGCTGGAGGGGAGCGAAGGGCAATGTTGCCTGCAAGTTAGCACCAGATGTGGCTATCATTTCCTTATCAGCTCTGGCCTTACGTGCGAAGTACACCTCAGGAATTACCAAGTTACCCCTTTACAGCAACGGGAGAAGCGGTCTGTGAGCCCCCATACCTCAAATGGATTCCCGGAGGAAAGAATGTCCAAATCCAAAACCAAATCAGAGGACCTTGGAAAGCTCAGTTCTAGTTTAGTCGCACCGGTACCCATAGTAGAAACAGGGGTACGCTTACAAGAAGAATCTGGGGCATTAGCAGTAGTTCCCACCGGACAGGGAACAAGTTCTCCTAACACCGCATCATGTCTGGGAGGAACGATTTCCCCAAAACCCTCCTCGTGAACAACGTCATGCACAGGAGACGCACCTCGAGCAGCGCATAAGTCCTGGGCAGAGTTTTTCTCATCCGAAGAAATAAGTATGGAGGGCTCTTGATGCTGTTCTCTGATGCGCGCAAGGGGCCCGACACGATCACTCACCATAATCTCCCTTGTCTCTCATTTGCCGTATATTTCACCTGCTGCAAAAATAAAAGAATGAGACTTTAACAAAGGCATGATCACTAGGAAAATAAGTATATCTCTTACATGCTGAGGATCTCGAGCTTCCTTGAGCGATTGCCTCGACACGAGAACGCTTTAACTCTCGCATAAGTATCTCACTGGAGTGAGTTCCATAGGAAAGCCTCTTTCTCACTAAGCCTTTCCCGTTAGAAGCAAGGAAGGCCGCTAGCGCATTAGAAACCAACAATTGAACATCGGGAGGCATATGCATTGCTGGCTCAATACGCTTTTCATGAACCGACAAGCCTCGCAAGTCTGCCCTTTCTACTTGTATACGAGCAGCGAAACTCGTGCTTCCGTCTCCAGACGCGAAACGCCTCAAACAACACTAAAAAGCAAGGAATCAGTTAGAAGGAAGACGGCAAGCGAGTTTGTACATAAAGTGAACAATGAAATATGAATGTACCTGGACAAAATAATGGGCGTAATTGGCGTTGGCCGTAAAGGATTTGTGTTTAGAAACTTCAGTCTTCTCCTCAAGAATTAGTTGAGTGCATAGATGTCGGTCTTTAGCCAGCAAGGAAAAGTAGCCATAGTTGCAGTCATCACGGCTACGGAGGGCCTCGAAAGGATACTCGCTGGTTGAAAAAATGAGTAGCTTGTTAGGAGAAGGGATATCATGAAGGTTGAGCAGAAGACGAGTCTGGAAGTTCCAGAAAGATACCCAGTTTGGGGTATTTCGTCCCTTTCTGTCACGCGAAGGTTGGATCAAAGGAAGCTCAGCATAAAAAGAGGACACCCCCTTGCCACATAAAAGACTGTCATAGCAGTCCCAGTCCATGGATTCAGGCCACAACGAAGGAGCGACGGCGTCGTAACCAAATTGGGGGCTAACGCGAACAGGGTCGTATGGCACGGTAATTCGTTCATAGTCACCAGAATAATCGATATCTGATACGTACTCAGGTAGCGCGGGAAGAACCCTCTTCGAACCCAGTTCACGAACCTACTGAGAGACCAATCGACTGAGAGACCAATCGCATGCTTCATATATTAAGTCTTCCCAGAATTCTATGTCCTTATCCTTCAAACGGGTAGTATAGGGGCAACGCGCGAAGAAACGAGTGTCGTCGACGATCAAGGAAAATGTCCGTTGGGGAGCTTTTGTATTATACCAACGCCACCCTCGAGGACTCTGGAAGATTTGAAGAATGCTAGGGGTGTTCCAAAGACCCACTTTCACAGGAATGGGGGCATACCCAGGCCATCTTTCAAAGGCCCACAGAGACAGAAAGGCAGTATTAACAAAAGTACAAACGTCGACCCTTCCTCGCGACTGTTCGACATGAGCAGCGGCCAAGTCAAGACGGTGGTACAAGGATCCCATGACGAGTGGGCCCATGGCTACCTTTTGTCTAAGTCAAGACGGTGGTACAAGGATCCCAGGATAACCTTACCGCAAGTGGAAGCACGTGCATAAAAACTCCGTCACGGGAAATCCGTCTATCAAGTAGCGAGATAGCCACACGCAGAGATAGCCACAAATGGTATAATGAAACCCTTTTCCAACAACACTGATGACCGCTTCCGGGTCTTTTTCCCGCCATTCACGAGCCACAGCAGGGTCGACAAAGTCTCAAAAAAAGTACATGAGCCATTTCGACCAAGTGTTCCTCGGACCAGAGGATGTACGTGGGAATTCCCCACAGGGTGTGGTCACTCCAGGCATCCATTTCGAGCCAGTTCTTCCCATATCTGCTATGAGGACCTTCATATATTCAAATAATTGAATCTCGTATGGTTCGGTCAAGGGTGCTAAGGGATCAACAATACCCATCCTTGGAAGATTCAGCAATACCGCTACATCCTCCAAGGTAGGAGGAACTTCGAGATGGGAGAGATGAAAAGTGTGGGTCTTCCGGGAATACCTGGAAAATAATACCTGAAGCATGGTACTAACTATCAAGGTAAATATGGAGACCCTTGGTTGGACGGACGACGTGAAAAATATTAGCACGATTCAGGTCTGCCGCGTAATCGCAAATGATATGCTCTGTCCATTCCTCCATCCAGTCAAAGCCCTCCATGAAGGACTGCCGAAGAATGTCGGTAAAACCATACAATCCCGCCTCTACGCCGAGAGTTTGCACATCCCCGACGTTAATCACGTCCCAATCAGATCACTGGTTTGGGAGCAAGTTGCAAAGCATCATCCAATGGGTATGCTTGGAGGGGGGACGCCATGATGGTGGCCGCATAAAAATCGTCATCCCAAGGTAGGGGGCTTTGCACCACAATTCGCTAGGAAGTTCTGGAACTTCAGCAGCTTGCTTGGGAGCCATTGCTACAAACGCTTGAGTGGATGTTTTGTTTAAAGAAGAGGAAAAACAGGAAAATCTACATCAAAGGCATAGAAGGGTTTAAATAAAACCTCGAAGAGACGAAACCCTTGGGTACTGCTGAGTCAGCAAAATGCTTTGGAATCCGGAAAATTTGACGCTTGATCTATCCCCGCCTCGAAAATAGGCGAATTTGGATAGTTATTGATTAACTCAACAGAAGCCACACTTCATCAAAAGCTAGTCGGCGTTTCCCAAACCCTAGGCAATCATGGCTAAGACAGGGGGCTATGAGGATTCGAATTCAAAATTCGAAAAGGCCCGCGTAAGCTCCACGAACGACTGATTTTGCGCGACTGCACAACAGAAGGGCGTGTGACAATCGCGCAAAAGGGGGCTATTGTAGCTACTGCTCTCCAGACAGACAGATCTTCGCCACGTGACAGCCATCCAGCACACTTAGATGTGCTCCATACATACCGGATCACCACCCGTGCTGATCCACGTGGGGGCTACGAGAGAGGGCCCCCGCGCACCATAACACGGGACTTGTAGGGACTTAGTGGTTTGGAGGCTAGGGTAAGGTCCGTCGTGCGCATACGACAACCAAGCTTGCGCGCGACCTATGGTAACTGACTGAGAGATCCTAGGCTTACGTGTCCCATTAATGCAGCTGATCTCATAACGGGCTCCGATACTTGCGGACAGATGCGTAACGGTTCCTTTATACACGGTCGAACTTGCCGTTGGGGGTTCTACCATTAAGCCGCCATTTATGGTGCACTAACCCCCCCCCCCCCAACGGTCACTTCCCCACTATATATAGGATCGTTAGCTCACCGTTGCGACACAAGACTCACAAGACACATTGGTCCAGTGCCATAGCTTACTGTCTCTCTCTCACAAACAGTTACCAGTGCTTACTCTCTCCCTACACGCACTCTCCAACTCTTTGTGTTCTCATTCCCTACTTGAGGTGTACACTTGGAGATATCTCGAGGATTTCTTTGTACACACTAACGATCCTATATATAGTGGGGAAGTGACCATTAAGGGGATTAATGCACCATAAATGGCGGCTTAGTGATAGACCCCAATGGCACGTTCGACCGTGTATATACGAACCGTTACGTATCTGCCCGCAAGTATCGGAGACCGTTATGAGATCAGCCGCATTTATGGGACACGTAAGCCTAGAACCTCTCAGTCAGTTACCAGAGGTCGCGCGCGAGCTTGGTTGTCGCACGCGCGCGACGGGCCTTACCCTAGCCTCCAACCCACTAAGTCCCTACAAGTCCCGTGTTGGTATGCAAGGGCCCTGTCTCGCAGCCCCCACTTGGATCAGCATAGGTAGTGATCCGGTGTGTAAGGAGCACAGCTGGGTGTACAGGATGACCGCCACGTGGCTATGATATGTCTTTCTGGAAAGCACTATCTACAATAGTTTCCTTTTGCGCGATTGTCACGCGCACGTCCGTTAAGCAGTCGCAAAATACGCAGTTTTTTTTGTATTTTGAACTAGAATCCCCATAGACCTCAGTCTTAGCCATGATTGGCTAGAGTTTGGGGAGCGCCGTTTAGCCTCAGGTGAAGCGTGGCCACTTTCGAGTTAATCAAACGTCACCCAATTTTGCCTATTTTCGAGGCAAGGATAGTTGATAGGTCGTCAATTTCGTCGGATTTCGAAACGTTGCTGACTCATCAAGCGTCAACAGTCGTGAATCTTCGAGGGTTTATCAAAACCCTACTGTTTCATCAATTACAACTTTTCCATTGTTGTACTTCTGAGTTCGTATGCATCGTAGAGAGCATCCACAGCAAGAAGCGGAAACCTTCGATCAAGTTTGCGATCAACTTCTTGACAACTTTTCTAAAGCGACTCAAGCGCTCAATCGTAAACAAGGTAACTTGATTTGAACTTGTGATTTTGAAATTGCAGTCGATTTCTGCAGATACTCTTTTCCCCCTCTTTTTACTTTCCTTATGCATGTGAATCGATTATTAAGATCTGGTGTTTCTTTTTATTTTGCAGCAATGGCCCCCGAGAACGCAGTTAAAGAAGTTACTGAAGTGCCGGAACTCCCAAGTGATTTATGGTACAAAGCCCCCAACTTGGGTGGAGAAGATTTTTACGTGGCCACTATCAAGGCCTCTACGCTTCGAGCATCCCCGTGAAATGACGCTCTACAGCTTGTGCCTGAACCAGTGAGGTCTGACTGGGATCTGGCTAATACTGAAGATGTGCATCGTCTTGGTCTTGAAGCTGGTTTGTACGGCTTCTCCGACATTCTTCCACAGGCTTTCATGGAGGAACCTGACTGGATGGAGGAGTGGACAGAGTATATCCTTAGTAATTACGCGAACGAGCTTAATCGTGCTAATATCTTCCATGCCGTCCGCGCCACCAAAGGTCTCCATATTTTAACTGATAGTGCCATGCTACAGGCACTATTTTCCCGGTATTCCAAAAAGACACATACTTTCCATTTTTCTGACTTCGAATCCGCGCCCACTTTGGAGGACGTAGAAGTCTTGCTGCATCTTCCAGGCACGGGGAATGTCGATCCTCTGGCCCCTCTGACCGTTCCAGACGAGCTCCAGCTTTTAGAGGACATGAAGGTCTTTGTCGCCGATATGAGGAGAGCTACTTCGAGATGAAATCTAGGCACGACCAAAGCTTGTGAAACATTCGTTCGTGCATCCTCCAGCTCAGAGAACAGTTGGTTGAAGTGGGTGATGTATTTATTTAAGGATTACACCGATCCACGCGTAGCTCGCGAGTAGCGAAACCAGAATCCAGAAGCCGTCATTGGTGTTAAAGGAAATGAGTTCCATTTTACTTTTTGTGGCTATCTTTGCGTGTGGTTGTCACGCTATCTGATAGATGGGTTTCCTCGTGACTGCTTTTTTACACATGTTCTCGCACTTGCCGTGAGATTGTCGCTTGGACAGAAAATAGCCTTAGGACCTCTTGTCTTAGGTTCTTTGTATCATCGCCTTGACCTGACCGTGACACATGTCGAGCAATCACATAGAAGAGTTGACGTTAGCACCTTTGTTAATACTGCATTTGTGTCCATGTGGGCCTTTGAGAGATGGCCCGCGTATGCCTCTATTCCTGTGGATGTGGAGCTATGGAATACTCCCAATGCCACCAGAATCTTTCTCTGTCCCCGAGCATGACGTTGGTATAACCCAAAGGCTCCACAAGGATCCTTTGCCTTGATATGCGACGACATCCGTTTCTTCGATCCCAGACCCTATGTCGCTCAGTTGGGGGACGAAAACATAGATTTCTGGGATGATTTCTATCCTGAGGAGGATCTCGAACTTACTCCCGAGCATATAACCAAAAAAGATTGGGTCTTCAGTAGGTTTGTTAACTGGGTACGAAGAGGATATCTACCCGCTTTACCAGAGTATGTGCCTTACTCTGAAATCTTTAATGACTACAAACGCATTACCGTTTTTTTTATCCTGTTTGCGTAAGTCCTCAATTTGGATAGGATGCTATCGCACCTCCGCTGTGGCTTGACTCCATTTCCAGGGATTGTTATGACGGACTTATATATAACAGGAGTACCAAATCTCTTCTAGCTGAGCTTCCTTTGATCCAACCCGTGCGTGGTAGGAATGGCCGGAATACTCCCGGTTGGGTAAGTTTCTGGAACTTCCAGTCCTGCCGTCTTATCAATTTTGGGAATAACCCCACTTATGCCCTTCCTCGCCCTAGCAAGGCGCTGATACTCTCATCCAACGAGTACCCCTTCAAGATGTCTCGCAGTCGTCACGACTCCCGTTATGGCTACTATTCTCTATTAGCCAAGAATCGGCATATGTGCGCATAACTGATACTTGGTGAGAAGATTGATATTTTTAAACGCAAATATTTCGTAGCCAGGACCAAGTATGCGGACTCCTTTATTCAGGTATGATTGCGTGTCCTCCTCTGTCTTATGTGTGTAATGCATGTTCTAACTTGTCCCTTGGTTTTAGTGTTGTCTGAGGCGCTTTGCTTCTCGAGATCGTAGTGTAAGCTTCATAGATTGTATGCGCGAGGAGAAGGCAGTCTTGAGGAAGTCTTCCTCACTTGACAGCCGTATTGAGCCGGCAATGCCCATGACTCCCGAGGTCCTGCAGCCAATTTCCGATGCATTAGAAGCTTTTCTCGTCTCGAATAGCGAAAGTTCGTCAAGGAAAAGATCCAGCGATAATCCTGAGGCCAATGACGCGATTACTCAACAATCAAAACGTTTTCGAATTGAGGTTTCTAAATCGGCAGACTCAAGGCCAAGGTTTGGCCAGAAGAGAGGTACTTGCTTCTTCTTCTTGCCTCTATTTCTTGCCTCTTCCCTTTTTTTATAATCCTTTGAGACCATACTCCTGTTTTCAGGGCGTAACTCTGGTGAGACAGAGTTGGGAGGAGCACCTCTTTTTTCAGGTACAAGCTCCTTTGAGCAGACTGTGATGGATAAAACTCACGTGTGCAAAGGTGTTACTGCTGGCGAGCGTCTTGAGTTTATTGAAGAACAAGATAAAGAATATCAGCAAAGGCGGGAGGATGGAGCCACTCCCATTGTCCAGGAAATCCTCATTTCTTTAGATGAATAAGACACTGGACGAGACACAAATGATGGGCTAGTTGTGCCTCCTGTTGGTGATATTCCTGGGGGGGGGGGGAAATGTTGGGGAGGTTATTTCTCCTAAGCATGACGTGGTGCTAGACGAGAGCGTTGTCTCTGTCAAGGAGACTATTGCAAATGTTGTTTATGAAAACTTCCCTTCTTCTGCTCAACTGGTGAAGGAAACTGTATCTGTTGAGCCCAATGTCTTTTCCGAACCCGATGATCCAAAGAGTGCCATCCCTTCAGGGGGTTTTGATTCCGATCTAGATTCTATTTTTTTTAAAACCTTTTTGAAGTGTTGGGTCGCAGACTGTGAGCACGGTTACAGCTGAGAGGAATTTCATGGTTCCTGAAGCGTACTTTCCGCGCGAGACTCGAGCAGATCAGAGATTATCTAAAGCAGAAGGCTCTAGTTCGTCGACGGTAGCGCTCATCGCCCCTCTGCAGCGAATTGTCGAAGGGACTGGTAAGTGTTGGAATAGATGCCCTAGAGGCAATCTAGTTTAGTATGAATTTGTATTTGGCTAGAAAATTCATTTATTATTTATTGGATATTTTATATAATGTAGTCCTTAGATTTACAATCGTGCTGTTTATCTTAAATATCCCTAGTCAAGTATAATGATTAAATGGGACAATCATTTATAGACTAGTATGGGGTTGGATTGATATAGAGATATCATGATCCAACACATAGGTGTGCATTACGGAATGTTGCACTGGATTGACCCATCACCGAGAAGGCTACATACACGTTATGTTGAGTCACAAGTGCTTCTCGGGTACAATGGTATTGTCATCCTTAGACTTGAAGTCACTAGATATTCTAGTTGTGGATCATTGTGATTTTGGTAGCGTTAAACGCTACACCGTAACTGGGTAGTTATAAAGGCGTGTACTGGATACAATGAGAAGCAAGCTTAGAGATCGTAGTGGACGTAGAGAGGATTTGCCCCTCCCACATAACGGGAGCAAATATCCAAGGCCACTCGAAGGATAGTGCTTATAGAATGTCTGGCCAGACTCAAATAAATCAATATGGGATATTGATGTTATTTGCACGAATAAGGCTATTCCATGGATCGAGAAACTAGGGATTGGATATACGAGTGTGACTTGTATGTCTCGTTTCCAATCCGGATATGGAGGCAAAGGGATGAGACAATTACTTGTACAAGGTTTTCTAGATGACTATTCTATTAGTTGGCTAGAATGGATGTTTTGCTAGAAACCGCTCCATATTAGCAAATAGTTGCTACCAACTAGATAGAACCTATGGGGTCACACGCTATATAGAGTTGTACTAGATTTGGGAATTAATTAATTGGATTAATTAATTAGAAGGATCACTTTGCAAACCCTTGCAAACTTAGTAGGGACTAATTTGCAAGGAAGGGACTAAATTGAATTCCAGTTGGACTAGAATAAGTCCTTTAGGTAGTTAACAAGGAGTTGTTGGACTATATAAAGGACCCTCCTTCCTTCCTTCCTCATAACTTATGCTCTAAAGAGAACATAATAAGAGTGGGAGAGAACAAAGGAGAGAGAGAGCAAGCAACAAGGAGGCCGACGCCACCCTTGCCGCCGCCCCCTCGTCCCCGACGCCAAAAGAGGGCCGAGCCCTTCTTTTTGCCTCGTTTTGCGTGATTCCTTCACCCTCCTCTCATTCCGGGCTAGCACCAAGGAGATTGGAGATCTAGGAGCAACTCTAGGCATGGATCAACTATAGAGAACGTGACACTATTCGCGTTTGAAGTCATCAAGGAGAACCCAAAGGTGTGTTCATGAATTCTTACCTTTACTATCGTTATGCATCTAGACTTGTGATCCTTGGAGGGTTTTGCATGGCTGTTGTTTGATTATGCTTCCGTTTGCGCGATCCATGAATCAAAACCCTACAGTGGTATCAGAGCCACAGGTCATAGAGCATAAACGTAGTTTATGTGTTACATTCTTTTTGTTTTACACCTTAATTTGTTGTTTATCGCGTAAAACAAGACAAATCAAGCATTGGATGCAATTTGTCAAAGAATTAATCACAACAAGACCCAATTATTGCATTGGATGCATGAATTGGTGAGTTTGAGAAATTTTAGGATCTTAGATCTAGGGTTTGGGCATCCTTGGGGAAGAAGGAGTTCTCCCAAAACAAGGAAACAACCAAACTTGGGCTCCAAGCAAGGAGGTTGTTTTGGAAACAACCTCCACAAGGAGGTTCGGCCCCCTAGGGGACCGCCCCCTTGCTTGCCGCCCAAGATTGGCGCCCTAAGGGGCCGGGCGGCCCTAACCCGCGGGCCTAGCTTGCGGGTTTTGGGCCGGGCCGGCCCTAGGGCCTTATGGTTCACTTTGTTTGGGCCCGGGCAATTGGATTGTTGGGCCCATGGACCGTTTTAACCCTAGAAATCCTAAAATCAATTAAAATTGACCAAGCGCGTTAAAATTGGATTTTAACTGTTTATGTGCAAATCGCATGGTGATTGGATATGGCCTTAGGATGTGGTTTGATGTGGATGTTTAATTTTGTTGTTTGGTTTTACGGCCTGCGAGCTGATCAATTAATTGTAATAATTAATTAGGGTTTTATGGCCTGCGTGCCATTTTTTTCTCTCAACTTGTGAGATTTATTTTATTTAGTATAGATATTAGCTAGTGCTAGATAAAGTAGATTGTTAGCCAAGATTGAAGAAAGAAGCCCAAAGCCAAAGAAGCCACAAAAGATGGAGCATGGAGCATGGAGCATTCCACATGACTATGAAGGATGGACCAAAAGATCAAGACGCATGGAGATGTGTTTGCTTAGGGTTCATAGATAATTCCATTGGCTTGGAATTATCTTAGTCTAGAAAAGGCCATATCCACATCACGTTTAATTTCTGTTTTGTGGTTGTTTATTTATTGTCTTATTATTTGTGTGGTTGGTGTATGGATGATGCATGCAATTAGGATAATAAGATAATTAGACAACCCGGATCTATTATTTGGAGTTGTGCCCAAACTCAAATAGATAGATTAGTTGATATTGATCAACAAAATAATTAAAATTGAAAAATCCCTCAAATTTTAAATATTGTGTTCTTGCCTTCTCGTTATTTAAACACTCATTATCATCATTATTTATCAAGTTCGTGCGTGCCAAAGCATGGCGACTTGGTTCATAATGATGGAAAGCGATGGCACGTAACAATGTGCAATTGTTTAGATAAGAGGTTGAACACAACTAGGCTATTAATTTGATTAAGAAACCTAGAGGCAATCAATTGGGATTATCCATATGGATGGATAAATAAGGAGTTATTTGCCCGATTGAACCAAGAGTTGCATATGGGATGCAATTGGAATTGTTCCTACCTAAGAAGTAGTCAAATTATGGGTGACTTGCCAAAGCAAGCTCATAAGGAGATGAAAAAGATGGATCTTGGCCCACTAGAAAATATAATGATATTTTCCGCATTAATATCTTGAGGGTTATTAATCCGTAGAAAAATAGTGGGAGCTATATTTAATAAACTAGCCATTATTAAATATAGTCAAAAATTCACAAATACTAAAACTTGCGTATTTTCCTTTTGTAGAATTCCAAATGGCAAACAACTCATCGAGTTCACAACATTCCCTACGATCTGTCCTTGAGAAGGACAAGCTCTCTGGAACCAACTTTCTTGATTGGTACAGAAACTTGAGAATTGTTCTCAAGCAAGAGAAGAAACTGTACGCAATAGAGGAGCAAGTTCCAGAAGGTCCAGAGAACCAGACACCTGCTGCCTTAAAGGCGTATCAAAAGCGTGTTGATGACGCTAATGATGCGGCCTGCCTAATGCTTTGCACCATGACCTCTGAGCTTCAGAAGCAACATGAGAACATGAATGCAGTCGATATGATCGAACATCTAAAGCAGCTCTTCCAAGAGCAGGCGAGGGTAGAGAGGTATGAGGTCTCAAAGGCACTGTTAAAATGTCATCTGGCAGAAGGGAACCCGGTGGGACCCCATGTACTCCGAATGATCGGGTACTTGGAGAATCTCGCCCGGCTTGGGTTCCCGGTCGGCCAAGAGTTGGCAACCGATCTCGTGTTGCAATCGTTGCCCGAGAGTTATGGACAGTTCATTATGAACTATAACATGAACGAGATCGTTAAACCACTGCCAGATTTTCTCAACATGTTGAGGACGGCTGAACAGAGCATCAACAAGGGTAAGGGCAAGGCCATTATGATGGCGCATAAAGGAAAGGGCAAAAAGTTTGCTTCTTCCTCCAAGGGCAAAGGCAAGTCAGTTGCCAAGTCCAAGGAACAAGCCCTTAAGCCTGTTGGTGGCGTTGCCAAGGTCGTGACTAAGGGTGAATGTCACTACTGTAGTCAACCTGGACACTGGAGGAGGAACTGCCCAAAATATCTGGAGGACAAGAGGCTTGGAATAGTGATTCCACCACCACCAGGTATTTTTGTTGTAGATGTCAATTTAACTGTCTCTACATCATGGGTATTAGATACTGGATGTGGATCTCATATTTGTCGAAATATGCAGGATCTAAAGAGAAGTAAAAGATTGGCTAAAGGGGAGGTAGATCTACGCGTTGGGAATGGAGCAAAGGTTGCTGCGTTGGCCATAGGCGTGTGCGAGCTATCTCTGCCTTCAGGATTAGTTTTAGAATTAAATAATTGCTATTTTGTGCCTGCTATGAGCAGAAACATTATTTCTATTTCTTGTTTGGACAAGGAAGGTTTTATTATTTCAATAAAGAACAATTGTTGTTCCTTTTATTTGAATAATATTCACTATTTTAGTGCGCAATTATTTAATGGACTTTATGTCCTTGATCTAAGCAATCCTGTCTACAACATTAATACCAAGCGGATTAAAATAAATGATTTAAATCCTGCTTATTTATGGCATTGTCGTTTAGGCCACATAAATGAGAAACGTGTATCTAGACTCCATAAGGATGGATTGCTAGACTCATTTGATTTTGAATCATATGAGACATGTGAGGCTTGTTTATTGGGAAAAATTACAAAGTCCTCTTTCAATAAGAAAGGTGAAAGGACTAGTGAGCAATTGGCGCTCATACATACCGATGTGTGTGGGCCTTTTGCCACGCCTGCCAGGGGTGGTTATGTCTACTTCATTACGTTTACTGATGATTACAGTAGATATGGATTTGTGTACCTTATGAGGGCAAAATCCGAATCCTTTGAAGTGTTCAAAGAATTCAAGAATGAAGTAGAGAAGCAACTTGGCAAAAGTATCAAGGCTCTACGATCAGATCGTGGAGGAGAATACTTGAGCCAAGAGTTTGACGACTATCTTAGAGAGTGTGGGATCGTGTCCCAACTCACTCCACCCGGAACACCACAATGGAATGGCGTGTCCGAGAGGAGGAATCGAACCCTATTGGATATGGTTCGGTCTATGATGTGTCAAACCGATCTTCCATTATCATTTTGGGGCTACGCTCTATTAAGTGCAGCTTTCACCATTAACCGTGTTCCATCTAAATCAGTCATGAAGACACCATATGAGATGTGGAGTGGGAGGCGTCCCACACTGTCGTTCATGAGGATTTGGGGCTGCGATGTCTATGTAAAACGTTTACAATCAGACAAGCTAGGGCCTAAATCGGATAAGTGTAAATTTGTGGGGTACCCTAAGGAAACTAAGGGATACTACTTCTACAATCCAACCGAGAACAAAGTGTTTGTTGCTTGGACCGGCGTGTTTCTAGAAAGAGAGTTTGTCTCTAAAGAAGCAAGTGGGAGGAATGTAGAACTTGAAGAAGTTCAAGAACCACAAATCACTGAACCGATTATGGAACATGAACAGGAATCACAAGCAGTTGTGGATCCACCTGTTCAGGTAACACAAGAGCTTCGTAGATCTAGTAGAGTGCGCCAGGAACCCGAGAGGTACGGACTTCTCGTAACTGATTCCGGTGACACGATGCTCATAGATGATGAGCCTACTACCTATGAGGAGGCCATGAATGGCCCAGACTCGCAGAAGTGGCTTGAAGCCATGAGATCCGAGATGGAATCCATGTATACCAACAAAGTATGGACTTTGGTGGAACCACCTGATGGGGCGCGGCCCATAGGGTGCAAGTGGGTCTTCAAGAAGAAGATCGACATGGATGGTAATGTGATTACCTATAAGGTGTAGGGTTTTGATTCATGGATCGCGCAAACGGAAGCATAATCAAACAAACAACCATGCAAAACCCTCCAAGGATCACAAGTCTAGATGCATAACGATAGTGAAGGTAAAAATCATAAACACACCTTTGGGTTCTCCTTGATGACTTCAAACGCGAATAGTGTCACGTTCTCTATAGTTGATCCACGCCTAGACTTGATCCTAGATCTCCAATCTCCTTGGTGCTAGCCCGGAATGAGAGGAGGGTGAAGGAATCACGCAAAACGAGGCACAAAGAGGGGGTTCGGCCCTCTTGTGGCGTCGGGGACGAGGGGGCGGCGGCAAGGGGGCGGCGTCCTCCTTGTTGCTTGCTCTCTCTCTCCTTTGTTCTCTCCCACTCTTGTTATGTTCTCTTTAGAGCATAAGTTATGAGGAAGGAAGGAAGGAGGGTCCTTTATATAGTCCAACAACTCTTTGTTAACTACCTAAAGGACTTATTCTAGTCCTACTAGAATTCAATTTAGTCCCTTCCTTGCAAATTAGTCCCTACTAAGTTTGCAAGGGTTTGCAAAGTGATCCTTCTAATTAATTAATCCAATTAATTAATTCCCAAATCTAGTACAACTCTATATAGCGTGTGACCCCATAGGTTCTATCTAGTTGGTAGCAACTATTTGCTAATATGGAGCGGTTTCTAGCAAAACATCCATTCCAGCCAACTAATAGAATAGTCATCTAGACAACCTTGTACAAGTAATTGTCTCATCCCTTTGCCTCCATATCCGGATTGGACACGAGACATACAAGTCACACTCGTATATCCAATCCCTAGTTTCTCGATCCATGGAATAGCCTTATTCGTGCAAATAACATCAATATCCCATATATTGATTTATTTGAGTCTGGCCAGACATTCTATAAGCACTATCCTTCGAGTGGCCTTGGATATTTGCTCCCGTTATGTGGGAGGGGCAAATCCTCTCTACGTCTACTACGATCTCTAAGCTTGCTTCTCATTGTATCCAGTACACGCCTTTATAACTACCCAGTTACGGTGTAGCGTTTAACGCTACCAAGATCACAATGATCCACAACTAGAATATCTAGTGACTTCAAGTCTAAGGATGACAATACCATTGTACCCGAGAAGCACTTGTGACTTAACATAACATGTATGTAGCCTTCTCGGTGATGGGTCAATCCAGTGCAACAGTCTGTAATGCACACCTATGTGTTGGATCGTGATATCTCCATATCAATCCAACCCCATACTAGTCTATAGATGATTGTCCCATTTAATCATTATACTTGACTACGGATATTTAAGATAAACAACACGATTGTAAATCTAAGGACTTCATTATATTAAATATCCAATAAATAATAAATGAATTTTCTAGCCAATTACAAATTCATACTAAACTAGATTGCCTCTAGGGCATCTATTCCAACAGTCTCCCACTTGCACTAGAGCCAATCTGGCGCATCTCGTATGCCCATACTCCTAGTGTGCCCTTCATGCTTCCACTGCGTGAGAGGCTTCGTAAGCGGGTCTGACAGATTATCATCTGTAGGAATCTTGCATATCCGAACGTCTCCTCTATCGATAATATCTCGAATCAGATGAAACTTCCTGAGCACATGCTTGGACTTTTGGTGCGATCTTGGTTCCTTTGATTGCGCGATCGCCCCAGTGTTGTCACAGAACAACTCCACTGGATCCGCAATGCTAGGGACCACACCAAGTTCAGAAACAAACTTTCTGATCCAGACAGCCTCCTTTGCTGCGCCATTTGCAGCAATGTACTCAGCCTCTGTTGTAGAATCAGCTACCGTCTCTTGCTTGGAACTCTTCCAGCTCACCGCTGCTCCATTCAGGCAAAACACATATCCCGACTGTGATCTAAAGTCATCTCTATCGGTTTGGAAGCTTGCATCAGTGTAACCCCTTACACGCAACTCTTCCTCACCGCCAAACATCAAGAAAGCATCCTTAGTTCTTCTCAAGTACTTTAGGATGTTCTTGACAGCAATCCAGTGACTCTCACCCGGATTGGATTGGTATCTTCTTGTCATACTCAAGGCATATGACACATCTGGTCTAGTACATAACATGGCGTACATGATAGATCCTATGGCCGAGGCATAGGGAATCCTACTCATGCGTTCCTTCTCAATCTCATTGGAGGGACAACCACTCTTCGAAAGAGCGATTCCATGTGACATGGGCAAGAACCCCTTCTTGGAGTCTTGCATGTTGAACCGTTTCAACACCTTGTCAATATATGTACTTTGACTTAGGCCTAGCAACCTCTTAGATCTATCTCTATAGATCTTTATACCGAGTATATAGGCTGCTTCCCCTAAGTCCTTCATTGGGAAACACTTTCCTAGCCAATCTTTCACAGATTGCAGCATGGGAATGTCGTTTCGAATGAGTAGTATGTCATCCACATACAAGACCAGAAAAGCTACAGAGCTCCCACTAACCTTCTTGTAGACACAAGACTCATCTTCGTTTCTGATGAAGCCAAACTCTTTGACCACTTCATCAAAACGTCGATTCCAACTCCTAGAAGCTTGCTTCAATCCATAAATGGATCGTTGCAGCTTACAGACTTTGTTGGCTTGCTTTGGATCCTCAAAACCCTCCGGCTGTATCATATACACGTCCTCGAGGAGATTCCCATAAAGGAATGCTGTTTTGACATCCATTTGCCAAATCTCATAGTCGTAGTATGCTGCAATTGCAAGTAGGATTCGGATGGATTTGGTCATAGCGACTGGTGAAAAGGTTTCATCATAGTCAATACCATGAATCTGTCTGAATCCTTTAGCCACCAATCGGCCCTTATAGGTAATCACATTACCATCCATGTCGATCTTCTTCTTGAAGACCCACTTGCACCCTATGGGCCGCGCCCCATCAGGTGGTTCCACCAAAGTCCATACTTTGTTGGTATACATGGATTCCATCTCGGATCTCATGGCTTCAAGCCACTTCTGCGAGTCTGGGCCATTCATGGCCTCCTCATAGGTAGTAGGCTCATCATCTATGAGCATCGTGTCACCGGAATCAGTCACGAGAAGTCCGTACCTCTCGGGTTCCTGGCGCACTCTACTAGATCTACGAAGCTCTTGTGTTACCTGAACAGGTGGCTCCACAACTGCTTGTGATTCCTGTTCATGTTCCATAATCGGTTCAGTGATTTGTGGTTCTTGAACTTCTTCAAGTTCTACATTCCTCCCACTTGCTTCTTTAGAGACAAACTCTCTTTCTAGAAACACGCCGGTCCGAGCAACAAACACTTTGTTCTCGGTTGGATTGTAGAAGTAGTATCCCTTAGTTTCCTTAGGGTACCCCATAAATTTACACTTATCCGATTTAGGCCCTAGCTTGTCTGATTGTAAACGTTTTACATAGACATCGCAGCCCCAAATCCTCATGAACGACAGTGTGGGACGCCTCCCACTCCACATCTCATATGGTGTCTTCATGACTGATTTAGATGGAACACGGTTAATGGTGAAAGCTGCACTTAATAGAGCGTGGCCCCAAAATGATAATGGAAGATCGGTTTGACACATCATAGATCGAACCATATCCAATAGGGTTCGATTCCTCCTCTCGGACACGCCATTCCATTGTGGCGTTCCGGGTGGAGTGAGTTGGGACACGATCCCACACTCTCTAAGATAGTCGTCAAACTCTTGGCTCAAGTATTCTCCTCCACGATCCGATCGTAGAGCCTTGATACTTTTGCCAAGTTGCTTCTCTACTTCATTCTTGAATTCTTTGAACACTTCAAAGGATTCGGATTTTGCCCTCATAAGGTACATAAATCCATATCTACTGTAATCATCAGTAAACGTAATGAAGTAGACATAACCACCCCTGGCAGGCGTGGAAAATGGCCCACACACATCGGTATGTATGAGCGCCAATTGCTCACTAGTCCTCTCGCCTTTCTTATTGAAAGGGGACTTTGTCATTTTACCCAATAAACAAGCCTCACATGTCTCATATGATTCAGAATCAAATGAGTCTAGTAATCCATCCTTATGGAGTCTAGATACACGTTTCTCATTTATGTGGCCTAAACGACAATGCCATAAATAAGCAGGATTTAAATCATTTATTTTAATCCGCTTGGTATTAATGTTGTAGACAGGATTGCTTAGATCAAGGACATAAAGTCCATTAAATAATTGCGCACTAAAATAGTGAATATTATTCAAATAAAAGGAACAACAATTGTTCTTTATTGAAATAATAAAACCTTCCTTGTCCAAACAAGAAATAGAAATAATGTTTCTGCTCATAGCAGGCACAAAATAGCAATTATTTAATTCTAAAACTAATCCTGAAGGCAGAGATAGCTCGCACACGCCTATGGCCAACGCAGCAACCTTTGCTCCATTCCCAACGCGTAGATCTACCTCCCCTTTAGCCAATCTCTTACTTCTCTTTAGATCCTGCATATTTCGACAAATATGAGATCCACATCCAGTATCTAATACCCATGATGTAGAGACAGTTAAATTGACATCTACAACAAAAATACCTGGTGGTGGTGGAATCACTATTCCAAGCCTCTTGTCCTCCAGATATTTTGGGCAGTTCCTCCTCCAGTGTCCAGGTTGACTACAGTAGTGACATTCACCCTTAGTCACGACCTTGGCAATCCCACCAATAGGCTTAAGGGCTTGTTCCTTGGACTTAGCAACTGACTTGCCTTTGCCCTTGGAGGAAGAGGCAAACCTTTTGCCCTTTCCTTTATTCACCATCATAATGGCCTTGCCCTTACCCTTGTTGATGCTCTGTTCAGCCGTCCTCAACATGTTTGAGCAAATCTGGCAGTGGTTTAACGATCTCGTTCATGTTATAGTTCATAATGAACTGTCCATAACTTTCAGGCAACGATTGCAACACGAGATCGGTTGCCAACTCTTGGCCGACCGGGAACCCAAGCCGGGCGAGATTCTCCAAGTACCCGATCATTCGGAGTACATGGGGTCCCACCGGGTTCCCTTCTGCCAGATGACATTTGAACAGTGCCTTTGAGACCTCATACCTCTCTACCCTCGCCTGCTCTTGGAAGAGCTGCTTTAGATGTTCGATCATATCGACAGCATTCATGTTCTCATGTTGCTTCTGAAGCTCAGAGGTCATGGTGCAAAGCATTAGGCAGGCCGCATCATTAGCGTCATCAACACGCTTTTGATACGCCTTTAAGGCAGCAGGTGTCTGATTCTCTGGACCTTCTGGAACTTGCTCCTCTATTGCGTACAGCTTCTTCTCTTGCTTGAGAACAATTCTCAAGTTTCTGTACCAATCAAGAAAGTTGGTTCCAGAGAGCTTGTCCTTCTCAAGGACAGATCGTAGGGAATGTTGTGAACTCGATGAGTTGTTTGCCATTTGGAATTTTACAAAAGGAAAATACGCAAGTTTTAGTATTTGTGAATTTTTTGACTATATTTAATAATGGCTAGTTTATTAAATATAGCTCCCACTATTTTTCTACGGATTAATAACCCTCAAGATATTAATGCGGAAAATATCCTTATATTTTCTAGTGGGCCAAGATCCATCTTTTTCATCTCCTTATGAGCTTGCTTTGGCAAGTCACCCATAATTCGATTACTTCTTAGGTAGGAACGATTTCCAATTGCATCCCATATGCAACTCTTGGTTCAATCGGGCAAATAACTCCTTATTTATCCATCCATATGGATAATCCCAATTGATTGCCTCTAGGTTTCTTAATCAAATTAATAGCCTAGTTGTGTTCAACCTCTTATCTAAACAATTGCACATTGTTACGTGCCATCGCATTCCATCATTATGAATCAAGTCGCCATGCTTTGGCACGCACGAACTTGATAAATAATGATGATAATGAGTGTTTAAATAACGAGAAGGCAAGAACACAATATTTAAAATTTGAGGGATTTTTCTTCAATTTTAATTATTTTGTTGATCAATATCAACTAATCTATCTATTTGAGTTTGGGCACAACTCCAAATAATAGATCCGGGTTGTCTAATTATCTTATTATCCTAATTGCATGCATCATCCATACACCAACCACACAAATAATAAGACAATAAATAAACAACCACAAAACAGAAAATTAAACGTGATGTGGATATGGCCTTTTCTAGACTAAGATAATTCCAAGCCAATGGAATTATCTATGAACCCTAAACAAACACATCTCCATGCGTCTTGATCTTTTGGTCCATCCTTCATAGTCATGTGGTGTGCTCCATGCTCCATGCTCCATCTTTTGTGGCTTCTTTGGCTTTGGGCTTCTTTTCTCCAATCTTGGCTAACAATCTACTTTATCTAGCACTAGCTAATATCTATACTAAATAAAATAAATCTCACAAGTTGAGAAAAAAAAATTGGCACGCAGGCCATAAAACCCTAATTAATTATTACAATTAATTGATCAGCTCGCAGGCCGTAAAACCAAACCACAAAATTAAACATCCACATCAAACCACATCCTAAGGCCATATCCAATCACCATGCGAATTGCACATAAACAGTTAAAATCCAATTTTAACGCGCTTGGTCAATTTTAATTGATTTTAGGATTTCTAGGGTTAAAACGGTCCATGGGCCCAACAATCCAATTGCCCGGGCCCAAACAAAGTGAACCATAAGGCCCTAGGGCCGGCCCGGCCCAAAACCCGCAAGCTAGGCCCGCGGGTTAGGGCCGCCCGGCCCCTTAGGGCGCCAAGCTTGGGCGGCAAGCAAGGGGGCGGTCCCCTTGGGGGCCGAACCTCCTTGTGGAGGTTGTTTCCAAAACAACCTCCTTGCTTGGAGCCCAAGTTTGGTTGTTTCCTTGTTTTGGGAGAACTCCTTCTTCCCCAAGGATGCCCAAACCCTAGATCTAAGATCCTAAAATTTCTCAAACTCACCAATTCATGCATCCAATGCAATAATTGGGTCTTGTTATGATTAATTCTTTGATAAATTGCATCCAATGCTTGATTTGTCTTGTTTTACGCGATAAACAACAAATTAAGGTGTAAAACAACAAGAATGTAACACATAAACTACGTTTATGCTCTATAACCTGTGGCTCTGATACCACTGTAGGGTTTTGATTCATGGATCGCGCAAACGGAAGCATAATCAAACAAACAACCATGCAAAACCCTCCAAGGATCACAAGTCTAGATGCATAACGATAGTGAAGGTAAGAAATCATAAACACACCTTTGGGTTCTCCTTGATGACTTCAAACGCGAATAGTGTCACGTTCTCTATAGTTGATCCACGCCTAGACTTGATCCTAGATCTCCAATCTCCTTGGTGCTAGCCCGGAATGAGAGGAGGGTGAAGGAATCACGCAAAACGAGGCACAAAGAGGGGGTTCGGCCCTCTTGTGGCGTCGGGGACGAGGGGGCGGCGGCAAGGGGGCGGCGTCCTCCTTGTTGCTTGCTCTCTCTCTCCTTTGTTCTCTCCCACTCTTGTTATGTTCTCTTTAGAGCATAAGTTATGAGGAAGGAAGGAAGGAGGGTCCTTTATATAGTCCAACAACTCTTTGTTAACTACCTAAAGGACTTATTCTAGTCCTACTAGAATTCAATTTAGTCCCTTCCTTGCAAATTAGTCCCTACTAAGTTTGCAAGGGTTTGCAAAGTGATCCTTCTAATTAATTAATCCAATTAATTAATTCCCAAATCTAGTACAACTCTATATAGCGTGTGACCCCATAGGTTCTATCTAGTTGGTAGCAACTATTTGCTAATATGGAGCGGTTTCTAGCAAAACATCCATTCTAGCCAACTAATAGAATAGTCATCTAGACAACCTTGTACAAGTAATTGTCTCATCCCTTTGCCTCCATATCCGGATTGGACACGAGACATACAAGTCACACTCGTATATCCAATCCCTAGTTTCTCGATCCATGGAATAGCCTTATTCGTGCAAATAACATCAATATCCCATATATTGATTTATTTGAGTCTGGCCAGACATTCTATAAGCACTATCCTTCGAGTGGCCTTGGATATTTGCTCCCGTTATGTGGGAGGGGCAAATCCTCTCTACGTCTACTACGATCTCTAAGCTTGCTTCTCATTGTATCCAGTACACGCCTTTATAACTACCCAGTTACGGTGTAGCGTTTAACGCTACCAAGATCACAATGATCCACAACTAGAATATCTAGTGACTTCAAGTCTAAGGATGACAATACCATTGTACCCGAGAAGCACTTGTGACTTAACATAACATGTATGTAGCCTTCTCGGTGATGGGTCAATCCAGTGCAACATTCCGTAATGCACACCTATGTGTTGGATCGTGATATCTCCATATCAATCCAACCCCATACTAGTCTATAGATGATTGTCCCATTTAATCATTATACTTGACTAGGGATATTTTAGATAAACAACACGATTGTAAATCTAAGGACTTCATTATATTAAATATCCAATAAATAATAAATGAATTTTCTAGCCAATTACAAATTCATACTAAACTAGATTGCCTCTAGGGCATCTATTCCAACATAAGGGCCGATTGGTGGCTAAAGGATTCAGACAGATTCACGGTATTGACTATGATGAAACCTTTTCACCAGTCGCTATGACCAAATCCATCCGAATCCTACTTGCAATTGCAGCATACTACGACTATGAGATTTGGCAGATGGATGTCAAAACAGCATTCCTTTATGGGAATCTCCTCGAGGACGTGTATATGATACAGCCGAAGGGTTTTGAGGATCCAAAGCAAGCCAACAAAGTCTGTAAGCTGCAACGATCCATTTATGGATTGAAGCAAGCTTCTAGGAGTTGGAATCGACGTTTTGATGAAGTGGTCAAAGAGTTTGGCTTCATCAGAAACGAAGATGAGTCTTGTGTTTACAAGAAGGTTAGTGGGAGCTCTGTAGCTTTTCTGGTCTTGTATGTGGATGACATACTACTCATTGGAAACGACATTCCCATGCTGCAATCTGTGAAAGATTGGCTAGGAAAGTGTTTCTCAATGAAGGACTTAGGGGAAGCAGCCTATATACTCGGTATAAAGATCTATAGAGATAGATCTAAGAGGTTGCTAGGCCTAAGTCAAAGTACATATATTGACAAGGTGTTGAAACGGTTCAACATGCAAGACTCCAAGAAGGGATTCTTGCCCATGTCACATGGAATCACTCTTTCGAAGAGTGGTTGTCCTTCCAATGAGATTGAGAAGGAACGCATGAGTAGGATTCCCTATGCCTCGGCCATAGGGTCTATCATGTACGCCATGTTATGTACTAGACCAGATGTGTCATATGCCTTGAGTATGACAAGCAGATACCAATCCAATCCGGGTGAGAGTCACTGGGTTGCTGTCAAGAACATCCTAAAGTACTTGAGAAGAACTAAGGATGCTTTCTTGATGTTTGGCGGTGAGGAAGAGTTGCGTGTAAGGGGTTACACTGATGCAAGCTTCCAAACCGATAGAGATGACTTTAGATCACAGTCGGGCTATGTGTTTTGCCTGAATGGAGCAGCGGTGAGCTGGAAGAGATCCAAGCAAGAGACGGTAGCTGATTCTACAACAGAGGCTGAGTACATTGCTGCAAATGGCGCAGCAAAGGAGGCTGTTTGGATCCAGTGGAGTTGTTCTGTGACAACACTAGGGCGATCGCGCAATCAAAGGAACCAAGATCGCACCAAAAGTCCAAGCATGTGCTCAGAAAGTTTCATCTGATTCGAGATATTATCGATAGAGGAGACGTTCGAATATGCAAGATTTCTACAGATGATAATCTGTCAGACCCGCTTACAAAGCCTCTCACGCAGTGGAAGCATGAAGGGCACACTAGGGGTATGGGCATACGAGATGCGCCAGATTGGCTCTAGTGCAAGTGGGAGACTGTTGGAATAGATGCCCTAGAGGCAATCTAGTTTAGTATGAATTTGTATTTGGCTAGAAAATTCATTTATTATTTATTGGATATTTAATATAATGAAGTCCTTAGATTTACAATCGTGTTGTTTATCTTAAATATCCCTAGTCAAGTATAATGATTAAATGGGACAATCATTTATAGACTAGTATGGGGTTGGATTGATATAGAGATATCATGATCCAACACATAGGTGTGCATTACGGAATGTTGCACTGGATTGACCCATCACCGAGAAGGCTACATACACGTTATGTTGAGTCACAAGTGCTTCTCGGGTACAATGGTATTGTCATCCTTAGACTTGAAGTCACTAGATATTCTAGTTGTGGATCATTGTGATTTTGGTAGCGTTAAACGCTACACCGTAACTGGGTAGTTATAAAGGCGTGTACTGGATACAATGAGAAGCAAGCTTAGAGATCGTAGTGGACGTATAGAGGATTTTCCCCTCCCACATAACGGGAGCAAATATCCAAGGCCACTCAAAGGATAGTGCTTATAGAATGTCTGGCCAGACTCAAATAAATCAATATGGGATATTGATGTTATTTGCACGAATAAGGCTATTCCATGGATCGAGAAACTAGGGATTGGATATACGAGTGTGACTTGTATGTCTCGTGTCCAATCCGGATATGGAGGCAAAGGGATGAGACAATTACTTGTACAAGGTTGTCTAGATGACTATTCTATTAGTTGGCTAGAATGGATGTTTTGCTAGAAACCGCTCCATATTAGCAAATAGTTGCTACCAACTAGATAGAACCTATGGGGTCACACGCTATATAGAGTTGTACTAGATTTGGGAATTAATTAATTGGATTAATTAATTAGAAAGATCACTTTGCAAACCCTTGCAAACTTAGTAGGGACTAATTTGCAAGGAAGGGACTAAATTGAATTCTAGTTGGACTAGAATAAGTCCTTTAGGTAGTTAACAAGGAGTTGTTGGACTATATAAAGGACCCTCCTTCCTTCCTTCCTCATAACTTATGCTCTAAAGAGAACATAATAAGAGTGGGAGAGAACAAAGGAGAGAGAGAGCAAGCAACAAGGAGGCCGACGCCACCCTTGCCGCCGCCCCCTCGTCCCCGACGCCAAAAGAGGGCCGAGCCCTTCTTTTTGCCTCGTTTTGCGTGATTCCTTCACCCTCCTCTCATTCCGGGCTAGCACCAAGGAGATTGGAGATCTAGGAGCAACTCTAGGCATGGATCAACTATAGAGAACGTGACACTATTCGCGTTTGAAGTCATCAAGGAGAACCCAAAGGTGTGTTCATGAATTCTTACCTTTACTATCGTTATGCATCTAGACTTGTGATCCTTGGAGGGTTTTGCATGGCTGTTGTTTGATTATGCTTCCGTTTGCGCGATCCATGAATCAAAACCCTACAGTAAGGACGTTTCCCTCCCCCCTTTTTAACATTTTGATCTTTAGACCTACATCTTGCTGAGCATCGTCGTGTTTTCATGCATAGGTGTTGATCAAGCTTGCCTTGAATGGCTAATGAAAGTGCGTGTATCCTTCCCAACCGCATTTGCTAGAGTACTGGAACTATTGCCGATAGAAAGAGGGAAGCTTTTAAAGGAAATGGCTGCTCTCTTGGGAAAGATTCATGAGACCACCCCCGCAAGCACCACAGTTGCCAGTGTTCAGGACTTTCTTGCAAGCACGCAAAGGCTTTAGCAGACCGCGGCTGGGCGATTGGACTTGAACTTTCTCGTGCAGAGGTTGACCAGAGTCAGGATCTCTGCAAATATCCGATCTGAGTATGCTGCTTATAGAGAGGAGACAGCTGATCTCAATGCGCGCATGGAAGCGATGGAACAAATGTATAAGGAATACGAGGCTGTTGTGAAGCATCATGAGGAAAATAAGACTCGCATTGAGAAGATCGCTGCTAATTCACTCAAGTTGTCAGCGAGAGACTCCCTCCTGAAGGATTTCTTCGAAGATTGAAATAGCAGTACTGCTACTCCATTGCTTTTTGAATTTTATTTTGATGTAACCTTTGTGCAACTTGTGGCCGCGATCCTTGGGTCATTTGAACATGTGTAACATTGTTGTTTTGGCGTGCGCTAGTTTTGCGCATTATGAGATGCCTTCTTTCGTGCTTTTAATTGGCTTATGTCTTTGCTTACACAATTGCTAAGCTGTAGATAGGGTTTGTGCCATTACTTAGGAAATTTTATTAGCTAGATTAGATAGCATTTTGCTGCAATTTGCAGGTTATAGCCATCCAACAGATAGGCCCGCGTATTGCTACATATAATTGCTATCATATGAGATAGGCTTACCCATTGTTGCGCGTTTACTGCTATCATATGAGATAGGCTTACCCGCGCTTCTTCTTGCTACTTAAGAATGTAGGCTTACACTTGTCTTGACATTTTTCTTTCTATTGAAGACAAATAGGCTTATGCATGTATGTCGCATCTTGCCATGGTTTGAAAACTTGAGATTCTCAATGTTCTGAATATCTTAATGGTGGCGGTTCAAGTCCCCAAAAGCCGTCATCATCGTCTGAATTTCCGTGCCGGCATGGAGTCTGGATAAGGTATGGCCGTCACACTGTAGGTTGAACCCTCATTATTTCCTAGAGCTACTGTACCGTCATAGGCTTAATTAGTGTCATTGATTCTCATCCGCTTTTGAGGCGTTGCTAGAAACTGAAGGGTCCTCCTTTATTTCTATACGAACCTCCTTCTCCGTTATTCTGCTCTTCATCGTTGCTTCCCCTCTGGGTTTTTTAACATAAAAGATGTCCTATTTTCTAAGTCTTTGTCGGGATCTTTGCCGTGCTTTTAATTACACTCTTCCACCTGATTTTCGGTTCTACAAACCCGCATTGATGCATTGTGATATAGAAATGTCTCCTAAGGATCTCTTAGCGGAAGCCACTGATTTATCCGGGCTTCATGAAGACCGGTGGTGCAAGCTTTTCCATCAGAAGGAAGGCGCCTTTTTCTAAGTCATGTTTGCGGGGGCCTCCCCCCAGTGGAACTCCAGCGGAGACTGATTCGTCATCGGCTCTTAAATTAAAGCGTAATGAGCGGGATGCTGTTCCGGTGACTCTCCGTTGGAGAACTATTCGCCACCCAAATTATATGAGGGAGTAGCGAGTTGGCGTGCTATCTATTTATGCGTAATCTGCCCCCTGAGTTGTTCTCCCACTTATTCTTCACATCAGCGGCCTCCATTGCTTAAAGTTCATCTGACACCTTGCCATGTCAGGGGAATCGACTAGGGCTCTTTTATGCTCGAAGGCGCCGATGATGTCGGCGAGCCTATTGTAGTTAGGCTTGTAGTTTAGTGCCCAGCGTAGGAGTCTTTGAATGTTATTTTGAGAACACTTGTTTTGTAAACTTGTTCTTAGCTGCTATCTAGACAGATAAGTTGTATTTTGCTTTTGGCTGTTTTTCTAATAAAGTAGACTTGAATTTGCATTTCTGAGGTAACTTTGAGCAAATAGGCGCATGCTTCAGTCGCCATGCTTTGCCTGTCCAATGAGATAGAATTGGATTCGCGTGTGAGCGTTTGCTGTTGGTCTAATAGAATAGATTCAGTAAGTTACTGCCTATTCAATTGAATAGGCTTTTTAGTTACTATCTTAATCCGATAGACTTTTGCTCGTATTAGGCTGCTATCTAGAAAGATAGAGTTTTTGGCCGCCATCTAAGGAGATAGGCTTGTGTCGTGTTTGGCTGCTACCATATGATATAGGCTTTGATTTTGCTGCTATCTAAACAGATAGGCTCTAGTCATGCTTAACTGCTACCATATGAGATATGCTTTTGATTTTGCTACTATCTAAACAGATAGACTCTAGTTGTGTTTGGCTGCTATCATGTGAGATAGGCTTTTGATTCTGCACTACTGCTATCATATGAGATAGGCTTACGTTCGCGTATTGCTGCTATCTTATGAGATAGGCTTTGCTTTTTGCAGTGGTCAACTATGGACCTTCAAGTGATGAGACGAGACTGGCAGTTGATAAAAGAGCTCTCATATGGGAGAGTTATTATCATCTAATGAATCCTCATATGGGTTTTTTTTTAATAAGCATTCCATGCGAACAATAAGCAATGTAAAGAGAGAGAGAGAGCTAGGTATAGTACTTTTTCAGCCATCGTATGTTGATTGGCGCTGGAGTAGTGGCAGTCCCGCGACAGCGTAAAATGTTGCAGTGTCCGCTTTCAAAGACCTCCTTGACCTCGAAAGGTCCCTCCCAATTAGCTACAAATTTGGGATGGGCCGCTTCGCGCATGCAGTGGTCGGAAGCTCGCAGGACCAGGTCCCCTACTGCAAAGTCTCTGTGCTGAACCATCTTGTTGTAAGCACGCGAGATTCTCTCTTTGTACTTGGTGTTAGTTCTGCTGGCCTTTTCGCGCTTTTCTTCCCGCAGGATGAGGTCATGGTCTCGCTCGTTGTCGTACAAGGCACTAAATGTCAACCTTGCCAAATTCAATTTTACTTCGGAAGGGACGACTGCTTCGGCTCCATAGAACAGCAAGAACGGTGATGTTCCTGTAGGGGTCCTAGGAGACGTGTGATACGCCCAAAATGCCATACCCATAGAGTCAACCCACTTTTGTGATCATCCGAGACCATTTTACTCAGCATTCGGAGCAATTTCTTGTTGGTTGCCTCTGCTTGTCCATTCTCTTTCGGATAGTAGGGAGTTGAGCATATCTGCCTTATGTTGTACTCCACCAACTTTCCGGCTACCTGTCGATTGACAATAGGAGTTCCCATTGTCGGACAGGATGGTGTTAGGAATGCCAAAGCGATGGATGATGTTTTCTTGTATGAATTTGACCACCATTGTTGCATTTTCCATCTTGAGCGGGATTGCTTCTACCCACTTTGTAAACTGCTCCGTTCCTGTGAGAATATACTCATTTCCTCTTGAAGGGGTCGTATTGGTCCGATAAAGTCCAGTGACCAAGTGTGGAACGGCCAAGGAGTCCCTAACACGCGCAAATCAACAACAGGAGCAAGCACAAGATTGCCATGGAATTGGCATTGCTGGCATCTTGTGACTTTCGCGCGGCAATCAGCTTCCATGGTTGGCCAGAAGTACCCAACTGTTAAGAGTTATCTGCATAGCATTGCACCCCCTTGATGCTCAACTTGGTGTGTCATGTCCATAACTTCCTGAGTTTCTTCTCCATGTAGGCATTAGAGCAAGTTCCCGTTATTTTCCTAGAAGATATATCGAGCAGCTTTCTTTCTAAGCTTTTCTGCTTCTTTTCTGCTGGCGGGCAAGGTCCCGTCCCATAGGTAGTCAATTATTGGTATTCGCCAATCCTTATCTATGACTGCGGCAATTTCCAGTGAGTCTTTGATCAATACGCACTTTTTCGCAGTTTCTCTATATGATAAGTATGACATCTGCGACCAGTGGATTCCATACCTTTGAGCTTTCCTAAAGATGGAAATCTCATCATCTCCGCATGAATGTTGGTGGATATTATCCAATATCGCTCGACCTTCTTTTTCTGTTACACATCGCATGACGATGCCCCTAGGGCCTTTGTGGTATAGTAGGCCATCATGTATCCAAAATCCCTTGACAGAAACCCAAGTTTCTTTACTGGTTCCGTCAGCCATCGCGCGTAGAATGGGCTTTCTCCAATCTGTCTCTTCAGAAGGCTCCTCCTCACATAACTTTTTTACCAAGGACGGTGTCGCTTTGACTTGAATCGATTCTGGGCTGGGCATTTTTCAGAGCTAATTTTTGACCCCAAAGTAGCTAGTGTGTCAGGATGACGATTATCGGATCTGGGAGTGTGCTCGTATTTGACATATTCAAATTTCTGGACCAACTTCTGTACTATTGACTGATATTTGAGCAAGTTAATCTCCTTCAGAGCGTACTCTCACGAAGCTTTCTTGACGATTAACTTCGGATCTCATTCGAATTTATGGACCAACTTCTGCACTATTGACCGATATTTGAGCAAGTTAATCTCCTTTAGAGTTTACTCTCCCGAAGCTTGCTTGATGATTAACTTTGAATCTCCCATGACGATAAGGTTCCGGACCTCTAAGGATTTGGTTGCGAGGAGCCCTGCAATCAAAGCTTCATACTCGGCTTCGTTGTTGGTCACCGCGAAGTCTAGTTTGGTTGACATCTGGATGACTTCTTGGTCAGGCTTGATTAACACTATTCCAATTCCTCCTCCTGATCTCGTCCAAGATCAATCAAAGTGCAGCTTCCAATACTGATCGCTGATTGTATATATCTCAGGTCATTCGGGCTCTTCCAACACAGGTTCGTAGTTTTTGTCTGGGAACTGGGCTAACAGATATGCCAATGCTTGGGACTTGATTGCCTTTGGTCGCGTACAGGTTATGTCATACTCGGAGATGGTCATGTACCATTTTGCAAGTCTCCCGGAAGGAGGTGAATGCCCCATCAAATAACGTATAGGATCATGATTTGTTACAACAACCACTTTGTGAGAAGCAAAATTATGTTTTAGCTTCTCAATAGCGAAAGCCAATCAGTGTCTCTCTATGTCGGTGTACCGGGATTCCGCAGATTGGATAATGCGCGAGATGTAGTACACTGGCCTTTCTTGCCCTTCGAAATCCTGGGCTAGTAACGCTCCAATGGACCTCTTGGTTGAAGTCAGGTACAACAGTAGAGGTGACCCTAGCTGTGGTGCGAACATGACACTCGAAGATGTCAGTAGGTTTTTCAATTTCTCGGATGTGGCCTGATGCTCCTCTGTCCACAAGAATGTCACATTCTTCTTAAGAAAGGTGCTGAAGCAAAAGGTTAACTCCGCAATGACCGGTATGAATCTCCGTAAATACGTTAACTTCCCTAAGAATGCCTTTAATTCAGTTTGAGACCGTGGTGTAGGCAAGCTTGTGATTGCTGAGATCTTGGTTGGGTCAGGCTCAATCCCATGCCTGTGGATTACGCAGTTTAGGAATTTCCCAGATGTTACCCCGAAGGCCCACTTCATCGGATTCATTTTTAGCTGAAACGCGCGGCATTTGTCAAAGACCTTCCTCAAGTCCCTGAGGTGATTTTGCTTTCGCCTCGATTTGACCACCAGGTCATCTACATAAAATCCAGCCTCCTGATGCATCATGTCGTGAAAGAATGCCATCATCGCATGCTGATACGTTGCCCCTTCGTTCTTTAGACCAAATGGCATAACCGTGTAGTTGAAGACCCCTACAGGCGTGATGAATGTCATTTTCTTTGCCTCTTCTGGATCCATCTTGATCTGGTTGTAGCCACTAAATCCATCCATGAAGCTGAACATTTCATGGCCGGTGGTGGAATCAATCAACAGATCTATGTTTGGCAGAGGGAAATCGTCCTCTGGGCAGAATTTGTTCAGGTCTCTGAAATCAACGCATACCCGAAGACTCCCATTCTTCTTTAGGATAGGTACTATGTTTGCGAGCGAATTCGGATGATGATTAGGCTCAATAAACTTGGCGTTTAGTATTTTGACGATTTCTTCCTTGATTTTGACGTTTACCTTAGGTCGGAAATTTCTCGCACTCTGCTTGATTGGCTTCGAGCCTGGGATAACGTCCAGTCGGTGCATGGTGAAGCCCTGGTCTAGTCCTGGCATCTCTTCATAATCCCACGCGAATACATCCATGTATTCCCTTAGTTGTTGAATCACCTCTCGCTCTTCCTTATTGCTAAGATCTGCGCTTAAGAAGACCGGCCTCTTCTTTTTCTCGTCAGAGCTTAAGAATACCTCTTTTAGCTCTTGCTTTTGTGGCTTCGGGTGGTCCTCCATGAATTCAGGTGCCTCTTTGATCTCTTCCATCGGTGCGTTTCCCCTATATTTTTCCGGGGCCTCTGCTAGCTCACAAATTTGCCCGGGGCACCCTCGATGGGGTGGATCAAGGATGACCCCGCGTACCTGCAGATGCGGTAGCACTTCTTCCCGTTAGAGTAAAAACTACCCACCAGCCTGCCATTATCGTCATGCTTGATGACCCTCTTCAGGGTGTAGACGTTCTTGGTTTCTTTAGGGATCTCCTCCCGTGTGAGCTGTTTTTCCTTTGGTTCCTCCCGTGTCACCATTATCCTTGCTGGTGACTGATCTTGGATGTCCTCCCATCTGGGCAGGGGAGTTGGCTGAAATGGGGCCGGAAGCGGCCCGTCCTCCATTTATGTGAACCATACCGCCTCAGATAAGTGTGCCTCCTCTAGATTGAAAGGATTCACAGAGGCGGGTATTGTGACCACTCTTTCTTTCCAGACGACTTTCATCACTTGGTTAGCTGTTCAGGTTACAACGTCTAAGTGATGAATCCACGGTCGACCGATGATCATATGGTAGGTGGTGTTGGCGTCGATAACATGGAATTTAGCAGAACAGCTGATCTGCCCGATTCGGACCCCCAAGCGAATCCACCCCAGGGTCATTCTGGAGTCACTTCCGAAGCCCGTTAAGGGCGACGGTCTTTTAACGATCTTATGTCTCGGTATTCCTGCCATCTCTAAGGTGCTTAGGGGAATTACATTTACCGCAACTCCTCCGTCGACAAATGCTCTTTTGAACTCAACGTGATTGATGGCAGCTGTCACATATAGTGGTCTCTGATGGTTTGCATCAGTCCTTTTGTCTGACTCATCGAACGTCATGACAAGACCCTTTGGTCGACTAGCCCTGATAACTTTGCCATTCGAGGTCACTAGTTCTTCCCCAAATTCCTCTGCTACTCTGAGAATTGATTTGATCATTTCGTGCCTCAGCTACTCGAGAAGTTCATCTCGTCAAAGAACCTAGCAAACTTGGCAAAGTCCTTCATCCTCTCAGCACATGAATCCTCCGTGTCAATGCCGTAGTCCTCCTCTTTGTGAATTTCCGCGACCACTAAGAATTCTGTATCCGGGACCTCCTCAAGTTCCATAATTGAGATCATAGCTATCTCCTTTCCTTTAGGTTCTTGCCTCGTGTGAGACGTAAGGGGGTTGTTGCGTACGTCCTTGGTTGGTTCATCTATAAACAGCCGACCCTCCTTTATTTTCCTGTCCACCAGCCATCTGAGCTTCTTGCACTCCTTGGTTGGGTGCGATACCTGACTGTGGAATTCACACCACCTTGGATCCCTAAACTGGTCTCCTGTAGGCTTGTGCTCGAAGGGTGGTAAAATTCCGTCCTTCCGCCATCTCTTGCAAAGGTCGATTGCATCCTCGATCGAACAGGGCAATGGTTGCACCTCCTGAGGCACGGGCCGTTGTTGCTTGTTGGAGGATGACACCGCGTGGACATTAGTGTCTCGCGTCCGCTTGTATTTGAACTTTCCGACCTTGAAGTTGGGGTTCGTCAGCGTACGCTCGCTAGCGTACGCTCGCTAGCGTATCTTTTCTTCATTCTTTCCACCAGGGGCTCGACATTCCTGGTGCAGTCAATCAACTTCAAAAAAGTAGGCATGTTCAAGTTGATTAACATACCTTTGTATTCGTCGCGCATGCCTTGCAGCCATATTTCCTCGTCGATGCATTCCAGGGATCTGGCCCTGAACTTTTTGATGAAGGTGACACCTTCTTCATCATGCTTCTGGTACATACGGGAGAGGTGAATGGTGGTAACCCTCTCATCGAATTGGAAGAACTTGGTGTAGAACTTTTTCACCATCTCCTCCCATGTCTTGCTAGATCCCGCTTCCAGGGTTCTATACCACTTGTACGCAACAGTTCCCAGAGATTTGGGGAACTTGCGCATAAGCAGCCGGTTATCAGCTCCATGCGGGCCCATCATATTAACGAACCTCATCACGTGTTCGTGCGCATTTCCACTAACCTCGTCAAATTTCTCCCATTGGGTGCTTTGTACCCGGCGGGGTTGGGCATCAGGTAGATTTCCCGTGGAATAGGGGGCACGTTATCCACTCTGGGATAATAGCATATGAAAAGCTTTGGTTGACGATGATACTATCGATCCTTTGCTCAAGAACCGCCACATTGGCAGGCGTACCTCCGTACGCTGAGGACGATGTAAGCCCAAAACCCGGAATGTAGGGCATGCTGGGATTGTAAGGAGGCGGAGGTGGAGGCACATGGCTCCCTAGGGCTCCGTTTGCATATAAGGATGATGCAGGATATGGGGTGAGATTACCCGCTGTCATCAAGGATGAGCATGATGAGAGTGCTGACGTCTAGATCGCCGGGCCGTTCGAAAGAGGAGTCTGGGCGGCGGACACATGCACTATGGAGGTGGTCACCGTTCCTGGCGGGGGAAGTTGGGTTGTTAATGGCGAGGCCGAGGCACCCGGAACAATATTTTGGGCAACCCTTCCTAGGATCGCCATGATTTGAGCAATTTGATCAGATTGAGCCTGCATGGCCCGAGCCTGAGTTTGTATCGTAGCCTGGAGTGACTCCAAAGAGGGCCCACCTCCAGAAGTTAGTTGCACATGGACGCTGGGAGTGGACGTGGTGTTGAGAAGTCCCTCTTCTCCTGAGGTCTCCTCGTGAGAAAGGGACCGATCACCGTCACGAGCCTTTGCGTCAGAATACATTATGGAAGGGTTAAAAGGTGTGTACAAGAGAATCCGGCAGAGAGAACTATGTGTACACCAAAGGCAGGGAATAGAAGATGGCACAGGAAATGTGGGGTTGTGAGTAGCGAGAGAGTAAGGCAGTAGTACTGTGTGAGAGAGAGACAGGATTCTGGCAGAGCTTTCGCGTATCTCGGGTCGTTCCCCTTTGTATGGAAGGGTTAACGTCCTATATATATAACGGAGAATGTGACCGTTGTAGTGTGGTTAATGCGTCCATCAATGGCGGCTTAATTAGCTTAACCACAACGGCACGTTCGTCCGTGTATATAGGGACCGTTACAGCACGTTATCCGCGTATACCGGAACCGTTATGGGGTTGACCGGGTTTGACCGGATTGACCGGGTTTATGGAGCTCGTGCCATAAATCTCTCAAAAGCAGTTACAAAGGGTCGCGCGCGAGCTTGGCTCGCACGCGACAGGACTTACTCTAGCCTCCAGACCACTAAGTCCCTACAAGTCCCGTGCGGTGGTATGCGAGGGCCCTGTCTCGCAGCCCCCACGTGGATCAGCGCGGCTGGTGATCCAGTGTGTGTGGAGCACAATATGGTGTGCTGGATGATTGCCACGTGGCTAAGATCTTCTTGTCCAGAAAGCACTATCTACATTAGCCCCCTTTCTGCGCGTGAAGACTTATAGCCGGATAGGATTCCATGCGCAGGAACCAACGTACGCGTCACCACCACGCACCAATTCAAATACGTGCAAGTTCAGCCCCCGTGCGTGCCATTATGACCTAAACCCCTAGAGTCGTGCCGTCTGGTCTTTTAGGGTTTTAGGCGTGACGTCAGCTTGCCCTGTGATTGCGCGATTAGACGGTGACGGTTGCGATTCGACTACTGAAAGGACACAACCCTTCATTGTTTTTGGATAAATACTCTGTACTCTCCATTTTTGCAAAGCATCACTTCTTTCTCTTAAAGTTAATGATACCCGGAAGCCTTCAAGAGCAGATTCAGATAATCAATCATCAGTTCTCTCTTGTCAATCGCCTTCTTCAACTGTGCGCATCCAAGCAAGCTTTACCAAAACAAGGTTGGCCTTGTTCAATTTTGTTTAATATACCGATGTATGCTTTGAACTGTGTTGGCTCTGCAAACCCACGATTCTATGAAACATATTATCCACTGAAAATGTATGAAGGAGTATTTGCTCTTTGAATCCAGCTTTGATTAATCCCCAAATTGCAAGGATTTTGAATGTAGGGTTTCTGAAATTCCCAATAATGCAAACGATTCTGAACTTTAAACTCCAAAATTGACACTGGACTGTTCATCTTTCTTCCAATAAATCCTCGTATGTCTTGAGCTGAATCTTGAAATTCAAACTAAAGTATGTGTATTTCTCCCCTCTTTTTTCTTGCTTTTCCGCAGGAATGGCAAAGACAAAAGGAACCAAACCTGTTAAGGAGGTCGAAGAAATACCTGATCTCCCCCAGGCCTTATGGCGAAAAGCCCCCTATCTGGGTGGCAAAGAATTTTATCATGCTAGGGTTAAGGTTAAGAACCTGCCGATTCCAGTCTCTTCCGACGAATTGCAAACGTTGACCCCTCCAGTTAACGCAGCCATGCTCGAGTGGATTGATTCCAAGGACGTGGTTCGATTGGGGGTCGAAAATGGGTTTTTCCCGTATACTGCAATTTCCACTCAAGCGTTTGTTCAGAAATTGGACTTCATGGATGAGTGGATTGACCATGTACTGACCAATCATGCCATTACTTTGAATGATGCTGGCATATATTTCGCAGTCCGTGCTATGAAGGGTGCTGCCGTGAAGCTGGACCAGTCCATGCTTCTAAACCTTCTTTCGCGCTACTCGCCTGCGACTCACACATTTCACTTTGCTGAGTTCGAGGCTGCCCCCACTCTTGAAGACGTGCACATGCTGTACGATCTGTCCCCTGTGGGTGAGGTGGATCCTTTGATTCCCTTGAGAACTGATGCAGAGATTGCCTTGTACAAGCAAATGGAGGAGTGCTTGTCAGAGGTGAAGAAAATTTCCACCCGGTGGACTCCCACGGAACTTCTTCCCGACTGGCAGTTGGTTGAAACATCTGCGAAGAACACCTGGAACAAGTGGGTGCAATACTTCTTTCGCGATTATGCGAACAGTAGTATCACCAAGAAGCTTTTGAGCCGGAACCCGAAGGCTAAAAACTATGTAAATGGCAAGGGTTATCACTTGACCCTATGTGCTTTCCTCTGCCCTTGGTTGTCGAGGTATTTGATCGATGGCCATCCGCATGATGGGGTCTTTTATCATGTTCTTCCTCTTGCTGTAAAACTGACCCTTGGTCAGAAAGTCGCACTTGGGCCCTTAGTCTTGGGCACGCTATACTACAGGTTAGATCAGCTGGTCGTAGCAATGAAAGAATCGCGTGGTCGCCTTGACGTGCTGACTTACATCAACATTGCCTTCCTGACTATGTGGGTCTTCGAGCGGTGGCCTTCTTATGCCCCCAATCCCTCTAGGCCCATTAAATGGTGTCCCCCAGGTGTGGAGGAAGAGCGCAATAGCGGCAGGGCTGCGAGGTGGTTTGGAACTAACTTTCCCAAGTGCGTTTGGAGCCTGGTATGCGACAATCGAGAAGATTTCATAGCCAGACCTTACGCCACGCGCATTGAGAATGTGCGATGGTTCCCAAAACTGTATCCCTCCAAGGCTGTTGCGTTCTCAGAAGAGCTCCTTTTCGAGGGCGGGGAGCATTTCCACGAGCGCTATCGCGAATTATTCTGCTGGTGTCTAAGGGGCTCTCTTCCTGCTCTTGCGGAGTATGTGCATGAGCTCACCCCTAGGTACGAGAGGATCACCATGGATGTTGACCCAACTCGCGTTTCTCCTCAGTTTGTCTTTGATGCAGTGGCACCATCAATTTGGCCGCAGTCCATCATAAGAGGCTGCTATAAGCGATTACTGTCTGGGGAGTGTAAAACAATCCTAAGGAGCAATCTTCCCTTCGAGCAACCCCCAGGTAACCGCGAAGGTGGCTATTCCAGAAACTGGGCCGCTTATTGGAATACCCAGCAGACAAGGTTTGAGACGCAATCGTCCCCTCGGCCAAACAGAGCTCCTGTGATCAAAAGGAATTCTTTCCCTTTCCGTCCCAATTGTAGCCTGGACGAGTCTGAATATGGCTGCTATTCGTTGCTGGATCGCGGGAATCACCTGTTTCCCTCCACCATTCTTGACGAGAAGATAGCCGCAGTTAAGAAAGGTGATTCGCATGTCATCAGATACAGCGAAACTTTCGCCAAGGTAAACAATCCCTCTTGCATGTGCTAAGTTTCCTTATTCCGATACATTGAAGCTTTACGCTTCATTTTCTGTCGCAGTGCTATGTGAGGAGGTTCGCATTTGGTGAACGTTCCAAATCGCTGGTTACCACCATTGTTACTGCAAGAAGACGGGGAGAACCAGTTCGGCTAGCACTGAAAATGGATCCCGCAGTTGAGACCAGGATTCGCGAGATCATGGATGCTTTCGCTGATTCCCTGATAGAGAACACTCCAGCCTTGTCTCCACCCAGGAACGATCCGTCTCCCCCAGCAGCTGCTGTCCCAAGAGCAAAGAGGCCCAGACAAAGAGGAATTACAATCTCTTCCCCTAGGAGCGCTCCAACTTCTCCTCTTGCGAGATCCCTTACTTCCAAGGATAAAGGTAAAGGTCGCATGCCAAGCAAAGCGTAGAAAGAGCTCGCAGTGGAGACCTTTGTTCCGTTTGACCAGGAGGAAGAGGAGGAGGAGAGAAGGGAGGCGAGAGGACATGAAGAAGAGGAAAGAATCGAAGATTTCAGAGACAAAGACAGAGATGAGATACAAGAGGAAGCGTCAGGAGGTATCTCAATCGTATAACTCTTCTCATTATCTTAACTTTTCGCAATCTTGACTGAACAAATTGTTTCTTTGCAGATGATGATGATGAAACCATCAGTGGCCTTCTGGCCAAGAGGCAGAAGAGGGGTTCTCATTCTGGTGTTTCCAACGAAACCATAAGCGAGGACATCCTTGCCGATTCCAGGAGAACAGCTGCGGAGGCTGCTGAAAGAAGAAGAAAGCGAGAAGAAGAGGAGCTTGAACGCGTAAAGCAAAGGAGCCTAGAAGAGCAACACGTCGACGACTTAGCGCGTCCAACCCGTGAGGGAAGTGCGGTTCCAGAAGAGGAAGCTCCTCAAATTGACGAGGAAGACGTGGCTCCAGAAGAAGATGCGGCAGCTCTAGAGCAAGTCCAAGCAGACTTCGAAGAAATCGCAGGTGGTAACGAAGGTGAGATTTTTAATCTCGCAGTAACATACCGAGATGTGATTGTTGGTGCGTTAAGGCACGGCTTGTCGAAAGCTGACATTCGCCGCTGGCTAGTAAGCAAATGCGGTGAACCGTCAGGTAATTATTTGAACAACACTTGTGAACTAGGCTTAGTAACCCAGACATAATCATGACTGGTTTCTTCGCGCCCCAAGTCATGCTCAACTTAAAGATATACTTAATGAAGATACATTAATAGGCCATGGTTCCGCGTCTTTAGCCTACGATGCAGATGCTGCAATCCCACCCTCGCGTGGAGGTGCCAACTCTTGCCTGATTGATACGATAATAAAATATTGTGCAATACAAGTTACCTCACATCATCGTATCTTGTATCGCAGGCAATGCTGATGAAGCCATGTTGGAACAAAGGAGTCAACCTCCTGCATCCTATGTCCCGGTGCCAAGTTCTCACACTGAGAAGCCCGTCACAGCTGCTGAGTATGCGGGAGAGCCCTTCGAGGACATCATTGAGGTTTCTGATGATGCCGAAGCTGACACCGTGTTGATGGAAGAAGATGCCCGTGCTGCTGCTGAGGAAACAGAAGCAGATGCTGTTGATGCTATCGCACCTGAAGGCATCCCTGATCAAGCTGAAACTTCTTCCGCTGCTATGCCTTCGATGATGACTGAGCCTGCAGTGACTCTTCCTGCGTGGAACTTTTGGAGTTCGCAGGTCGGAGCTGCAATCGCACCCGGTGCAGCTTATGCTCTTCCTACCAACTATGAGGAGTTAGAGCTCGCAACTGACAGGAGGGCGATGGAGCAGAGACAATCTTCAGCCGCCCCAGCAATGCGCATTCCTTCTTTGCGTGAGATCCTTGAAGGAACTGGTATGTTGTGATTGTTGTTCGCATCTCGCATTCTTCATTTACAAGTTCGATAATCTAACTTGGTTTAACATTGCTTAGGGTTGAAGCAAGTTGATGTGGACTGGCTGGTTCGGATGTGTCTCTCCTATCCTCAATCATTTGTGAGGTCTCTGGAGATAGGACCCTTCGACAGAAGGCTATTTTTGACCGAAGCCATCTGGATTTTGGAGCAGCTATCTGCGGCCACACCTGCAACCATCTCTCCTCAGAGCGCGGAGCTGCTTTTCGGCATGTGTCAAAACCTTCACGCCAAAGTTCAAGGCAAGCTGGGTTTTGGGTATCTTATCAAAAGAGTCACCCTGATTCGCGCTGCCTTGAATTTGAAGCGCGGCTTCCATAACCTCGCAGCTGAGGAACAGAAGGTGGAGCAGCAAAAGCAGAAGGCTGAAGAGGCTGTGAAACTCTTCCATGAAATGAACGCCAACTATGAGCGACTGAAGCAAGAAGTGGAGCAAGTGGCAAACTTGTCTGCTCAGTTTACTCCTGATGACTCCCTGGTCAAAGGCTTGTTTTGAACAATAACAAACTTGTGTCGAACAAAACATCAAAACATTACTGTAATGTTGCTAGGGTTTCTCCCCCCTTTTTTTTCAAAAAAGAATTTGAATGCCTGTTTTGCCCTTCCCGGGATTTGCTCGAATATCTCTGTGCATATCAATTATGACGTCATCTATTGATTTTCCGCCTTGATTTTCGCGCTAATTGATCATTAGATAAGCACGCTTTCCTTGGGAAGTCCATCCGTATCATGACCATCCGTCATTAATTAGGTTACGCTACCGAATCGTTGTAGCCTTTAGTAGGGTAATTGATTGTTACCTCTTTCCAAGGCGTAAGTGATTGATTCTTACCCCTTTTTCAAGTTTTGCTGACTCATCTAAGCAACTGAAGAGTCTCAACAGGGTCTATATAAACCCTGCTTTCTGCTTCTTGGGTTCTTCATCCCACAATGTGGCTTGCCGTGATTCCCAACGACTGCTGGCTTCAACGCTTATCTTTCGTTGATTTATGGCAGCTTCAAGTTGTGAAACCTGAGTTTGTACTTTGTGCCTTAGAAATAGCCTCCAAGATCTGCTTTACAAGGCTTATTGATCTTTATAACTATCATAAAGAAGATGCAGATAATACCTCATGCTTGCTCGAAGAATTTTCTTCGTCTATTATGCTTGCAGGTCATGTTTCCGGCCGCCTCCCGGCGAGGTGCAGCGCCGTACTGACCTTGCTACCAATTCGTAATGAACGGCGGATTTCTCCTCTAGCTTTCCCGGAGGTTGATCATTCGCCACCACATTCTTGAACTCGGGGTGGCGAGCCATTGTGCTCGTCTCCGTGGACAAGGAGCCTCTTGCCCTAGGAGTTGCTGCCTGCTTGTCCTTCGCTGGAACAGGTGGTTCCTCAGGCACATATCTTGATCAGACAGAGGCCTTGTCAGATCCCGGGATCTTGAACATAGCGTCGCATAGGTCTTGTAGACATGGCGGGCTGTTCTTTTTACAAGAACACCCTACTTGCTACAGATCTTTGGTCGCAGATCATTGCATTGCATGATTTCTGTTAGAACCAGTAGGTCGACCCACGTTTAGTGAGGATTCCCCCGATGTGTAACTTCCGCTTGTAGGCTGCTATTTAGATGCATTGTAAGCCATGTTGTCTATGTAACTAGCTCTGTCTTGAGCTTTTCTGCTCGTAAGCTGTTATCTAGACAGATAATTTGTAAGTCATTTCGACTCATAATAATAAATCGCTTTGTTTGATTTGCTGTTCTTATTGCAATTTTCGCATGCATATTGGCAGATTTCACCTTTTAGAGTGTCATACTCACTCTTTGCATTGTTGACATGATTCGCTATCCATCAGATAGATTCGCAGATGTATTTAAGATCATTTGAGATCGCATTCGCATGGCTTTGCTATTTTGGCAGATAATCTTGAGAATCACTTAAGGTGGGATTCTAGTGCGGCTGCTATCTTGGCAGATGGGCTTTGGAGATCACTTAAGATCATACTTTCATTGTGCTGCTACCATAGCAGACAGGCTTAAAAGATCACTTAAGATCATATTCGCATAGGCTGCTATCACGGCGGATAGGCTTGAAGATCACTTAAGATCATATTCGCATAGGCTGCTTTCGTGGCAGATAGGCTTAAAAGATCACTTAAGATCATATTCGCATAGGCTGCTATCGTGGCAGATAGGCTTGAAGATCACTTAAGATCATATTCGCATAGGCTGCTATCGTGGCAGATAGGCTTAAAAGATCACTTAAGATCCTATTCGCATAGGCTGCTATCGTGGCAGATAGGCTTGAAGATCACTTTAGATCATATTCGCATAGGCTGCTATCGTGGCAGATAGGCTTAAAATATCACTTAAGATCATATTCGCATAGGCTGCTATCACGGAGGATAGGCTTTCGCTACTGAGAAATAATGAAATAAATAAAGTAATAAAGAGCTGAAATTATAAAGTTCTTCCCATTTGGGAGAAGTCTTTTTATTATAAAAATACTCTCATATGGGAGAGATGAGGTTACAATTCCCTCATATGGGAGAGAAGATGCACGAGTTTTAGCAATACAGAGCATAAAGCAGACGTTGTAATCTAACGCATATATTGAGAGGAGTTAAGGATAATACTTCTTAATCCAGCGCATGTTGACTGAGCTTGGGGTTGAGGCCGCCCCATGTAGCCTTTGTATATTTCAGTAGCCACTATCGAAGACTTCTGTGACTTCGAAGGGTCCTTCCCAGTTGGTTGCGAATTTTGGATGAGCTGCTTCTCGCATGCAGTGGTCTGACGCGCGCAAGACCAAATCTCCAACTGCGAAATCTCGACGTTGGACTGTTTTGTTGTACGCATGGGCGACCCTTTCTTGGTATCGTTTGTTAGTTCTTTTGGCTTGCTCCCGTTTCTCTTCTAACAGGACTAGGTCATGGTCGCGTTGATTGTCGTATAATGCATGAAAAGCCAGCCTCGCAGAGTTGACTTTCACCTCTGCAGGTACTAGAGCTTCAGCCCCATAACATAAAAGGAATGGTGAGACTCCTGTGGGCGTCCTTGGAGAAGTCCGATAGGCCCACAAGGCTATGATCAAAGAATCAGCCCATCTCTTGTGGTCATCCGCCACCATCTTGCTCAAGATCCTCAATAACGTCTTGTTGGTTGCTTCCGCTTGACCATTCCCCTTCGGATAGTAAGGAGTCGAACATATCTGCCTTATGTTGTACTCTGCTAGTTTCGCAGCTACCTGGCGATTAACGAAGGGAGTGCCATTATCCGAGAGAATGGTGTTTGGAATTCCAAACCTGCATATGATGCTTTCTTGGATGAAATGAACCACAGCTAGCGCATTCGCTGTCTTTAGTGGTATTGCTTCTACCCACTTGGTGAACAACTCAGTCGCGGTGAGAATGAAATGATTCCCGTGTGAGTTTGGTCGAATGGGGCCAACAAAATCCAAAGCCCATGTATGGAATGGCCACGGTGTTCCCAACGCATGTAAATCCACAGCAGGAGCGTGCACTAGATTTCCTTTGAATTGGCACTCCTGGCACCGTCTTACTTTAGTGTGGCAATCTGCTTCCATGGTGGGCCAAAAGTAACCGATCGAGAGGAGCTGTCTCCATAACTTCGCACCTCCCTGGTGTTCCACTTGATGAGAGAGGTCCATCACTTCTTGTGCCTCTTTACTGTCTAGGCATCACAGCAGGTTACCCTCATGGCCCCTGCGCCAGAGCATATTTTGGCTTAGTTTGGCAAAGATAGATTATTAGATAGATTATTGAATGAGTGGTTGAGATGAAGTATTTTTGTCTCTCTCTCCTCATCTCAACCACACATTCAATAATCTATCCAATAATCTATCTTTGCCAAACCAGGCATTTCTTGCACCACATACCGTGCTGCTTTTCTCTTTAGTTTCTCAGCCTCTTTTCTCGACTCAGGCACAATACCCTGCGTGAGAAAGTCAAATAGTGGCTTCCTCCAACCCACATCATCGTCTGTCAGAGTAATTTCTAAATAGTCTTTGATCAATGCGCAATTCTCGCAATTTCCTTGAATCAATGTAGCGGCCGTTGACATGTCCGGCCAGTGAATCCCATACCTCTGGGCTTTCCGATAGATTGACACCTAACTTTCCCCGCATGCGTGTTGGTGAATCTTCTCTAACAGCGCTTGTCCCTCCTGCTCCGAGACACATCGCATGAGGATTCCATCGGGGCCCTTGTAGTAGAGGGTGTTGTCATGTATGCAATACCCCTTTGTGGACGCCCAATTTTCGTTGCTTGTGCCTTCTGCGATAGCACGCAGGATTGACTTTCTCCAGTCCGTATCGTCTACGCATTCGTCGTTGCACGCGTCCTCCATCAACGCCGAGGATGTTCGCACCTCAATCGAGATTCTCGCAGGACATTTATCCGTACTAACCTTGGATCCCAAGGTAGCTAAAGCATCAGCATGTCTATCGTCCGCTCTGGGTTTGTGCTCGTACTTTACATCGCAGAACTGCAGCACCAGTTTCTGTACCAAGGTCCGGTAAGGCAACAAGTTGATCTCCTTCAAACCATACTCGCCCGAGGCTTGTTTGACGATTAGCTTGGAGTCTCCCATAACCGTCAAGTTGCTTACCTCTAGTGCCTTTGCTGTGCGAAGACCAGCGATGAGAGCCTCATACTCTGCTTCATTGTTAGTGACTGCGAAGTCAAGCTTCGCTGACATCTGTATGACCTCTCCATCTGGTTTGGTCAAGACTATCCCAATGCCTCCACCTTTCCTTGTTGATGAGCCATCGAAATGGAGCGTCCAATAGGGCAACTCAACTGCGTAGATTTCAGGTCCCTCCAATTCTTCTTCAATCACAGGCTCATGACTATCATCAGGAAACTGCGCTAGCAAATCCGCCACTGCTTGCGATTTGATTGCCCGGGGTCGAGCACATGTGATGTCATATTGAGAAATGGTCATATACCATTTTGCCAATCTTCCCCCAGGAGTAGTGTGAGTCAGAAGATACCGTATAGGATCGCTTTTTGTGAACACTACTACTTTGTGCGAAGCAAAATAGTGCCTCAACTTCTCTATTACAAAGAATAAAGCAAGGCAATGACGTTCGATGTCCGTGTACCTTGATTCTGCTGGTTGCACTATGCGAGAGATGTAGTAGATGGGCCTTTCTTGACCCTCATACTCCTGAGCTAGGAGTGCCCCTATGGACCTCTTTGTTGACGTTAAGTACAACAAGAGCGGTGATCCGAGATGAGGTGCGATCATTACCTTTGATGATGTCAGCAGTTCCTTTAGCTTTCCGAACGCAGCCTCGTGCTCTGTAGTCCAGTTGTATGCGGCATCTTTCTTGAGAAGATCGCTGAAACAGAAGGTGATTTCGGCGATCGATGGGATGAACCTTCGCAGGTAGGATAGCTTTCCCAAGAAGGTCTTCAAGGTACTTTGGTTGTGCGGCGCAATCATGCTAGTGATCGCCGATACTTTCGCAGGATCAGGTTCTATTCCTTGACGATGCACCACACATCCCAAGAACTTCCCCGATGTTACCCCAAATGCGCACTTCATTGGGTTCATCTTTAATTGAAAGCTTCAACACCTGTTGAACACTTTTCGCAAATCCCCCAGAGGGTCTGCCTCTTCCTTGGATTTGACAACTAAGTCATCCACGTAGAATTCTACTTCTTTGTGCATCATGTCGTGAAACACGGCCATCATGGCTCGCTGATAAGTCGCACCTGCGTTCTTGAGGCCAAAGGGCATAACCGTGTAATTGAAGACTCCCACCGGAGTGATGAATGCGGTTTTCCGTGCATCTTCGGGGTCCATCTTGATCTGATTGTACCCACTGAAGCCGTCCATGAAGCTGAACATGCGATGACCCGCGGTCGAATCGATAAGTAAGTCGATGTTGGGGAGTGGAAAATCATCCTTAGGGCAGAAACGATTGAGATCTCGGAAGTCTACACAAATGCGAAGTTGCCCATTCTTCTTTACCACTGGCACAATATTGGCCAACCATGTGGGATGGTGATTTGGCTCTATGAATTTGGCATTCAGAAGTTTGATAGCTTCCTGCTTGATCTTAACGTTAAGCTCCGATCTAAAGCTTCTCGTGCTCTGCTTTACCGGTTTGGATCCTAGGATTACATCCAATCGATGCATAGTGATGCTCGTGTCCAGGCCGGGCATCTCATCGTACTCCCATGCGAACACATCTTTGTACTCAGTCAGGAGTTGCAGCAATCTTTCCTCCTCCTCACCTGCGAGGTCTGCACTTAGAAAGACTGCCCTCTTCTTTTCTTCGCTCGGGCTCAAGAATACCTCCTTTAGCTCCTGCTTTTGCGGCCTGGGTTTATCATCCATGCATTCAGGCGCTTCTTTGAGTTTCTCCTCTAGAACGCTTGGCATTGGTTTGTCTGGTTCCAAAACCTGCTCAATCTGATTGATTTGCTCAGGGATATCCCCATGCTCGCTTGAGGACACCCCCGCGCACCTTCATATGCGATAGCATTTCTTTCCGTTGGCGTAGAAACTCTCTATTTCCTTTCCTTCGGGATCATGATTTGCTATCCTCTTCAGAGTATACACATTCTTTCGCTGGTAGGCAATCCGCGGCACCTCTTCTCGCGTAGGCGGCTTTTTCCTTGGCTTCCTCTCTTGTTACCATCACTCCTGCGGGTGACTGATCTTTGATGTCCTCCCAACGGGGCAAAGGAGTGGGGTTGAACGGTCCCGGCGTTTGCTCATCTGCCATCTCAGTGAACCATACCGCCTCACTGAGATGCGCTTCATCCATGTTAAAAGGATTTATCGAAGCTGGTATCTCCACAATTCTATCATTCCAGATAGCTTTCATCACTTGGTGAGCTGTTGAAGGGACAGCATCAAAGCGATGAATCCAGGCCCGGCCTATAATCATGTGATATGTGTGTTCGCATCTATGACATAGAATTTTGCTGAACACTTAATTTTGCCGATTTGGACACCTAGGCGGATCCATCCTATTGTCATTCTGGAGTCGCTTCCGAATTCCATCAGCGGGGACGGGCGCTTGACGATCTTGTGCTCTGGAATTCCTGCTAACTTCAGAGTATGGAGCGAAACAACGTTAACTGCTGCTCCTCCGTCAACGAACGCTCTTTTGAATTCCACACCATTGATGATTGCTGTTACATACAGAGGCTTCTGGTGGCTTGCATATGTCTTCTTATCGCTTGCGGAGAAGGTTATGACCTTTTCTGTAGAGCGAGATGCCCTGACAACTTCTCCATTGGAGACTACGAGATCCTCCTCGTAATCTTCTGCTATCCTCAGGATCGCCTTTGTCATCTCCATCCGGCATTTCTCTGAGAAATTCATCTCATCAAAGAACCTGCTGAACCCGTGCGACCCCTTCATCCGATCTGCACGTTCGTCCTCGGTGTCTATACTGTAATCCTCGTCGTTGTGAATCTCGGCAATGATGGGTAGACCATCCTCCGCAACCTCTTCAAGGTCCACAATCGAGATCATGGCGACCTCTTTGCCCTTCGGTTCTTGCTCCGCATGGGCAAGGAGTGGATTGTTTCGCACATCCTGCCTTTGATCGCTGACGACCAGTTCGCCATTTTTCATCTTTTGGCTTACCATGATTCTGAGCTTCTTGCAATCAGCTGTGGGGTGCATGACCTTTCCGTGACTTTCACACCACTTCGGGTCTCTCACCATTTCCCTGGAAGGTGCTTTTTCGAGCGGTGGCAAGACACCATCCGTACGCCATTGTCTGCACAGGTCGCTCGCCTCCTCTACCGAACATGGCAGTGGTGGCGCATCGAAGTTCACTACCTTCGGCTGCTTTTGGGGTGAGATTGTATTCACTTCAGCCTCGCGTCCTCTCTTGTAGCTGAATCTCCCAATTTTGAAAGTGTTTCCGCTCGAGGATCTCTCAGGGGCATTCTTCTTTTTCTGTCTCTCCACTATAGGCTCGATATTCTTCGTGCATTCAATTAGCTTCGAAAATGTAGGTGTTTGCAGGTTGATAAGCATACCTTTGTACTCGTCTCGCATGCATTGCAGGCATATCTCCACGAGTCTGCTTTCGAGTATCACATCTTTGCACTCCAAGGACTTGGCCCTGAACTTCTTGATGAATGTTATTCCATCCTCCTCGCGCTTCTGATACATCCGCGAGAGATGAATCATTGTCACCTTTTCTTCCATCTGGAAGAACTTAGTGTAAAACTTCTGGACCATGTCGTCCCAAGTCTTCACGGATCCGGCTTCCAACGTCCTGTACCACTTGTAGGCCACGTTCCCCAAGGATTTCGGGAACTCGCGCATCAGCAGCTTCGAATCAGCCCCATACGGTCCCATTACATCAATGAAGCGCATGACATGCTCGTGGGCGTTCCCATTGACATCTTCGAACTTGTCCCATTTAGGAGCCTTGTATCCAGCAGGGCTAGGCATGAGGTAGATCTCTCGTGGAATAGGCGGATCGTTGTCAAGTTTCGGGATGATGGTATCCGCGAACGATTGGTGAGCCAGAATGGTGTCTATGCGCCGCCGCAACGACGTCATACACTCCGGAGCACTTCCCTCGGCAGCGGGAGGAGGGGTTGCCGCAGGCGGAGGCGACACATATGTCGCAGGAGGGCTAGGAACATACCGTGAATTCACGTTACCCCACATGGCCGTTGGAGGAGGCAAGGTATACTGTGAGGCCGGATTAGGTACCAAAGTTGGAGGTTGAGGAGTATGATTAGCAAGAGGCAACATTTGAGCCGTTGATCCCTGAATTGAGGGTAGCTGCGTAGTTACCGGTGGAGTTTGCAGGTTAGGAATGGGTGGTGTGGTTAACACTCCCAATCCTTGAGTGGTGGAGGCTCCTCCTCCCTGAGAGACGGTGGTGGCTGGTGTGGGGTTTGGAGCGAGAGTCCCCAGGACAGCCATTATCCGTTCTAACTGCACGGATTGAGCTTTGAGAGCCTTCGCCTGATTCTGGATGGTGGCGTCCAAGGCTTCTAGCGTCGGAGCTTCACCGGTGGCTGCAGGAGTACGGCGGGCCTCCTCTCCCGAGGTGGTTTCCGTGGAAGGCGATATATTACTGACATCATCCTCATGATACATGGTTGCTTGCAATGGTAAGTTCACGTCACGTTCACCAAAATGTGTACAAGAGAATCCGGCAGAGAGAACTCTATGTACAACAAAGGCAGGGAATAGAAGATGGCACAGGAAATGTGGGGTTGTGAGTAGGGAGAGAGTAAGGCAGTAGTACTGTGTGAGAGAGAGACAGGATTCTGGCAGAGCTTTCGCATATCTCGGGTCGTTCCCCTTTGTATGGAAGGGTTAACGTCCTATATATATAACGGAGAATGTGACCGTTGTAGTGTGGTTAATGCGCCCATCAATGGCGGATTAATTAGCTTAACCACAACGGCACGTTCGTCCGTGTATATAGGGACCGTTACAGCACGTTATCCGCGTATACCGGAACCGTTATGGGTTTGACCGGGTTTGACCGGATTGACCGGGTTTATGGAGCTTGTGCCATAAATCTCTCAAAAGCAGTTACTAAGGGTCGCGCGCGAGCTTGGCTCGCACGCGACAGGACTTACTCTAGCCTTCAGACCACTAAGTCCCTATAAGTCCCGTGCGGTGGTATGCGAGGGCCCTGTCTCGCAGCCCCCACGTAGATCAGCGCGGCTGGTGATCCAGTGTGTGTGGAGCACAATATGGTGTGCTGGATGATTGCCACGTGGCTAAGATCTTCTTGTCCAGAAAGCACTATCTAAAAAAGGGTTGAAGCGTTTTGAAGGTGGATGATTCACGTCAGGTTCACCGAATTGTTCACAAGGATTTCCTCAGAGAAGAACCCAAGTGTGCACCTCAAACAGGGGATGAAACCTGGAACACGAAGAAGTGTAGGGTGTGTGTAGGGAGAGGGTAAGAATTGGTAATTGCTCGAGAGAGAGAGAGACAGTAGGCTGAGAAAGAGAGAGTAGATTGCTTAGCGTTCCAAAGGCTGAGATGTATCGGTTTGTACTCAGTGTTGTAATGGAAAGCTAACGATTCTATATATAGTGGGGAAGTGACCGTTAAGGGGATTAATTCACCATAAATGGCGGCTTAATGATAGACCCCCAACGGCACGTTCGACATTGTATATAGGAACTGTTACGTATCTGCCCGCAAGTATCGGAGACCGTTATGAGATCAGCTCCATTTATGGGACACGTAAGCCTAGTACCTCTTAGTCAGTTACCAGAGGTCGCGAGCTTACCCTAGCCTCCAAACCACTAAGTCCCTACAAGTCCCGTGTTGGTACGCGAGGGCCCTGTCTCGCAACCCCCGCGTGGATCAGCATAGGTAGTGATCTGGTGTATATGGAGCACAGATGGGTGTGCAGGATGACCACCACGTGGCTATGATATGTCTGTCTGGAAAGCACTATCTACACAGATCTTAGACAGGGTAATTCTACTTTTACAGACTATTTTACCAGACTTAAGCTCTTTGGGATGAGCTTTCGAACTATAAATATTTTCCCATATGTTCTGGTGGTCATTCTTAAGTCAATCGTTGATGTTATGACGAAGAGTGCATACTGTATTTTTTGAAGGGGTTGAATGAGTGTTACGTGACTGTTAGAGATCAAATACTTTTCACGGAGCCTCTACCACCATTGAATAAGGTGTTTTCAAAAGTTATCATGCAAGAAAGACAGGGCGAACTCAGTCAGGTTAAGCATGGTCGTGTTAGTTCTCAAAATATGGTTAGGTACTCCAAAAGAGATATGCCTCCATATGGAAGTACCTCACACGGTGGTTTTCATGAAAGTTCCTTAAGAAGTTTCGTTAATCTAACCCAAGGTTATGGTCAACATAAGTCCTATGGAAGAGGTGCTAAACCCACTTGTAGTTATTGTGGACATACAAAACGTATAAAGGACACATGTTATAGACTCCATGGTTTCTTCCAGGTTTTAAACATAAACCTGAAGCTCCTCCATATCCCAGTGTGACAATGTTTACAGCGGTCAAAAAAATTCTAAAACTTGTTGTGAAAATGTCAGTTTATATGGAGGTGTCACTCATTATTGAAATACCAATCAGTATCGTGGGGCTACTCAGCATTTGGATGTGAACGATTCTGGCCCATTTAATTTGAAATCATTTGGCTCTTCTACATTACCTTTGTCTCAAGCTCAATGTATGCATTTTTTGACCGTGTTGACATATCAATTGGCTAATCGCTATGAGAACCCTTATAGGGTTTCATGTTTTGATAGGGAGAAGAGCGGCGAAGGTACAACATAAAGAAATTAAAGTTGTATTCATTGTATTAGAAGATGAAGAGATACGAGAGTGTAAATATTAATTACAACATTATTGAATTCGACCGATCAGTCAACTTAAGATCTGACGGCTGCTGAAGGGCCGTTAATATTTATCTCCATGTCCTTGGCTATAACCTCCTTGCAATGAGGTCCTTGCAGCTTGTCTTGGGCTTCAATTCGGTCCAACGTGTTTGTGTGGGCTTTAGCTGACAGTAGATTTGGCCCAACCGATTGTTGGACTGATCAGCAATTCATTTTGGGCCTTCTTCACTTACACCCCCTCAAACTGATGGTGGTGGGAGAACCATCAATTTTTCTTTGAGATTGTTGAATTGGTGCGTTGATGATCCTTTGGCGAAAATATCTTCTGATTGATCCAAGTTGTTGACAAATAAAACATGCAAGTCACGAGAAAGAACGTTTTCATGAATATAGTGATAATCGATTTCAACGAACTTTGTGTGTGCCTGCAGAATGGGATTGGCTGTCATGGCAATGGCTGACAAATTTTTGCACCAAAGGATGGGTTTTTCAGAAATGGTGATGTGGAAGTCTCTAAAGAGAATTTTGAGCCATGCTAGCTCAGCGGTAGTGGATGCTAAAGCCCGATATTGTATCTCCACGGAGGACACGGCGACAGTTGGTTTCGTCTAAATCCATGTGGATAGGATTCGGGTCGAGAAAAACAATAAATTCGAAGGTTTTGCAACGATCGATGAGGTTTCCAGCCCAATCGTCATTGGAATAAGAATTTGTGAGCATGTGGCCGGTCTTATAGAAGAGCTCATGGGTTTTAGTTCCTTGGAGATAGCATAGTATACGCTTAGCTCCAATGGGGTGAGTGTCGGTGGGTGTGTGCATAAACTATCATAATTGATTTAGAGCAAAGGATATGTCGGTTCGACTAAACGTTAGGTATCAGAGTTCTCCTATAAGTGGGCGGTAGGGGGTTGGATCATCAAGATTCTTACCACCTAAAACATAAAATTTTGTGTCAGCGGATAAGGGAGTAGTACGCCCTAATTGGGCTCCCCTATGAGTATAACTCTCTCCGAACTACTATGTATGTTAACTCAAACACTCTTACCTTTGAAGATCTGCACGTTTTGTTGAAATATCATGAGTTGATGTTGGAATCTCAAATTTCATCTTATGTTACTGAATTTGGTGATGTGTTTAATGTTGTTACTACTGTTAATAATACTGCTAATAGGGGAAGATGACGAAATAATTTCTACAATGGTAGAAACAATAACGATGGTCGTGGCCATAACATCAGTGGTTGTCACGGTCGATCTGGTAGAAACTACAGTATCTATGATTCTCGTGGTAGAATTGGTTATGCCCGCAGTGGGCGCTTTGAGTCTTATCGAGGAAGAAACAATGGCCTTGGCTACCATCACTACAACAATGACATAATCTGTCAAATTTTTGGGCAAGGATACCATTATGCTCTTGACTGTATTCACATAATGGGCAAATAGCCCACTGAAAAACTCACTTTTATGGCTGCTACAACTCAAAAAAGTAACTATGCTTATCAAAGTTATTGGTTGTCCGATACGGGGGCCAAAAACCATATGACAAACGAATTTGACAACATAACTGTCTCTGATCCTTATACTGGGAGTGGCCATGTCGCAGTTGGAAATGGAGAATCTCTTCCCATTCCCCATTTTGGTATTGCCTTTTTATCTACCTCTTCTCATAATTTTAAGTTGCAAAATACCTTAAATGTGCCTAAACTCGGTACTAATATGTTATTAGTCATAAGATTTTTACTGATCACAACCTTCAATTTATTTTTGACTCAGTCTTCTTTTTTATTCAGGATATAACTATAGGGAAAATCATATATCAAGGCCTGAGTAAAAACGGCATATACCCGATTGAGTCATTTTCTTTTGAACATGTTCATAAGGCTTACTTAGGAAATAAAATTTATGTTGATACTTGGCTTGCCCGCTTAGGGCACCCCACTGATTCTGTTATGCATGAAAAGATTCCATCTTTGGGAGAAACTGGTAATAAATGTCATTCACGTTTACTTGGAAAATCCATCGTTTACCTCATGCTCACTCTACTTCTCACATTACCACACAATTGCATATGTTACATAGCGACATATGAGGTCCTGCTAACACTTTATCATACCATGAAAATCGTTATTATGTGCTTTTTGTAGACGGTTACTCGAAATATATGTGTATATTTCCTCTACATAATAAATGAGAAGTTGCATATGTTTTTTATACTTTTAAACTTCAAATTGAAAAGCTCCTTTAACATCAAATTCGTATTTTACGAACTAGTGGAGGGGAAGAATACACCTCGTTTATTTTTCAACATCTTGCTGAAAATGATATAACACATCAGAAGTCATGCCCTCATACCCCTCGGCAAAATGGGGTCGCTGAAAGGAAACATCGCCACATTATGTAAACAACAGTAACCTTGCTTACAAATTCCTCTTTACCAAATAAACTTTGGTTTCATGCAGTGAAATTTGTTGTGTATCTAATAAATCGAATACCGAGTAAGAAAACGGGAAATAAGTCTCCCGTTGAACTAATTTTTGGTACTATTCCAGATTACTCAAAACTGCAAATTTAGATTTGCATGTTTTTCATACCTTCTCTATTATACTCAGTCCAAACTTGATGCGAAGACTAAATTTTACGCATTTATTAGTTATGCAGATAACTACAAGAGTCACATGTGTATTGACAAGACAACAAATGAAATCTACATTAGTAGAGACGTATTACTCGATGAAAATACTAACGCCCTAAATGGGCTTCTCTCTGAGTGTAACTCTCTGTTATAACTCTCATCGAACTACTATGTATGTTAACTTAAACCCCCATACCTTTGAATATCTGCACGTTTTTTGAAATCTCATGAGTTTATGTTGGAGTCTCAAATACAGCTTCTCTTCCAAGAGAAAGTCATTCAATTCCTTGTGCTTCCAATTCAACTAGGATGTAAGCTAATTCCGCACCTTTGCCACTTTCTTTTTGCAGGTACAATATAGCTCTCACTGTTATTGAGTCCCAACATACTTGGATCATTAACACAGGATCCCCCGATCATATGTGTTTCACTCTCTCTCTCTCTCTATATTTTCTAGTGCTACACCTATCAGTAATTCTTTTGTACATCCACCCAATTAGGGGTGGCAATATGGTCCGATCTGATATGTGATCCGAGCGATCCGAGTTGAATGGATTGGATCCGAATACGATCCGATTGAAAATGCATCGAATTTGGATCCGAAAAACCAGACCCGAACGAATTTGGATTTGGATCTGAGGGCAGATCCACCGAATTCCGACCTGATCCGATCCGACGTATATGCGTTCTTTACAAATATACCTCTATTACCTCCCCACTTACCCTTACAAGATGAATATTATAGTAACTTCAACCTACAAAGCTATTTCTTTTGTTTTTTTAGGCTTCATAACTTACGAACATGGCTTAGCGTATAAAATAGTGTTTATTTTGTTTTGTTAGTTTACCTATTTTACTACAGATTCGAGCTGGATTCGATCAGAATCCGATCCAACCCTGTACTATATGGATATACGGATTGTATTTCGATCAGTTGAATGAGACCTGATCCGATGAGATCCCAATCCGGTGTTGATCCGAACGGATCTGGATCGGTTCTGGATCCCATTTTTCCTGGTCGGATCTGGATCGGGAAAGGCCTGATCCGTCCGGATCCGACCCGTTGCCATCCCTACACCCAATTGCCATTCTATCCAAGTTACACATGTGGGAACCCTATTTCTATCACCGACTCTCACTCTTACTCGCGTACTTAGTGTACCTTCTTTTCATTTCAATCTCATTTCAATCACCAAACTTACACAATCCACGAGTTGCTTACTCTTCTGTCAATCTGATATGTGTTTTTCCAGGACTCAGTTCCACTAGAGAAACTTGGTTTGGGTAGAAAGCAAGGAGGTCTTTACCTACTGGATTCTTCTTCTTTTGCTTCTACTCCAACTTATGTTTCTTCTGCAACAAGTTTGTCTCTGAAGCTTGTCTCCCAGTTGTTCATAATGTGCCTTCCAATTGTGGCATAAACGCCTAGGCCATCTTTCTAAATAAAATTTTGTTGGAATATGCTTCCTAAACATTGTGAGTCTTTTGATGTTCCTTCTACTTCTTGTTGTGACATTTTCCATCTTACGAAGCCAACGAAATTACCTTTTCTACTACTAGTGTTTCTCTTGCGCCTTTTCATTTGGCGCACTGTGACATATGTGTAAGAGGCTTAGCCTCTTTATATATAATGTATATAGATAAGACAAAGTGAAAAAAAATGAATTGAAAATAAATTTTAAACTATAATTTTTTAAAATTACATTGTATCCGGGTTCTACTCATGATCTCATGCAGGGACTTCAAACTACTTTCCACAAACACTTAATTTATTTTATTTTTAATCTATAGATAAACTAAAATAATTTATATTACCAAACGTACCCTTAGCTTGCCGGGTCCACGGGACATTAGATCTGACAAGGACCAATAAAAGCAAAAAAAAATATCTAAAGAACAATAAAAGAAAAAATGACCTTGTCGCCTGTAGTTTTCTGTTATCACACAACAGGCCTGTTTGGATAGAGGGGTTGGAGGGGGGTTCGGTTAACCGAACTAGTGTAGTGTTTGGATGGGTGGTTAGGTTAGGAGAAATAGCCGGGCACCGCCTAGTAAAACCGGAACACCGCCACAAACTTTATTTCTTTTTCCACCCGGGCACCGGTTTTTTTCTCCTTCTCTCTTACTTGTCACATGCACTTGTCCCTCTCACACTCACACACTCTTCTCCTTCTCTCCTCTCTCTCCGTCCACCCATCCTCTGTCCTCTCTCTCAACTCACACTCTCTCATCTTCTCTCTCAACTCACACTCTCTCCAACTCACACTCTCTCTTTCTTTTTCCACACGGACACCGACCCTCTCTCTCTTCTCCCTCTCCTCCCACTCTTTCTCTCTCTCTCTCTCTCTCTCTCTCTCTCTCTTTGTATAGCCGGGCACCGCCCCGTTTACACCGGGTACCGGTTATTTCGATCTCGATCAAAAAAGTTGGGTTCGGTTGCTGGTTAACCGAACCCAAGTATCCAAACGAGCCCAACCTCAGCTACTATCTGGTTTCCAATTCAGTTTCCACGGTAATTGTTACTTGGTCTGTTTCTTTTGAATTGTCCTACTTTGACTTTTTAAGCCGTAATTGGATCACTTTTACTCGGTAATTTAGATAGGAAAACGATATAATTATTTGAGAATTTTTATATGATGTTGTAGAGGAAAGTTAACTCTACGAAACCATGCAAATATTACAAAATTATTGTATTATTTAGCTCATCAAATCAGTGAGTCAAAATGACTCAGTGAATAGTGACAAAAAGTGAAGTAGGATGAAAGAGAAGAAACAGAGGTAGTACTTGTTTTCTTGATTCTTTGCGCGTATCCTTCCATCCACGCCGCTTTGTCATTTCTGTCAGAAATTTTGAGTTTATGTGCAGATAGACAAACACATTTAACTAGTGGCACATGTCTTACAGTAGCTAGATAGGGCTTTGATCTTTAATCATCTTCAGTTCCATCCACCCTTGAAGATTACGGTTTCACTAAAGTTCAGTTTGTTTGTGCAATTATATTCTTAACGCGCATGGCTCTGACAGCTGTTTGGGATCACCTTACTCCATAAAGTTTTTTGATATGGAAGAGAGGTTTCAAGTGAATCCATTATTGGCTCCCACAAGTAGACCGAAAACAAACAGATATTTTCTGTAGCTTCTCCTCCAAAATCTAAAAAAAAAAAAAAAAAAAAAAAAAAAAAAAAAAAAAGTACGATCAACCAAAGTGATTCTCGAATATCTTGAATTTGAACTTTATTACTTATAAGGAAAATATGTACGTAGACAGATGAGCAACTATGCCTATTCTTCAGGGTTTTGGTATAAGGGTATCTATGCCTTGCAAAATGTTTCATATCTAAAAAATAATACGGAATAAGAGCACAGTATCATAAGCTATTGCACATACTGCAATGTATAAATGGGCGCTATACTTCTGTGGACTATGGTTGGTAGATTTTTGTTTGTTACACCATTAGAAGCAAAAAGGCAATTCTACAAATTGGCCTTTTATTTGCATACGATGGGGGTATATCGTTTCATCGTATCTGCAGAGACTCTGCTAGAAATTGTGGTAGTCTAGGTGGTTACTTAGATCTGCGACCTCCCACATCACAAATTTGGCCAAGAGTTCTGGCTATTAGTGAAATGGCAGATTTTGTTCATCACGAATATGGTTTGTTTTGTAGTCTAGGTAGATTATTGAAATAAGCGGTTGTAATTTGTAGTTAGTAGTTAGTAGACAATGTAATTTGTAGTTAGTACTTAGTAGACAACACTCTTTCTTCTCAGCACAATTATTTACTTCAATAATCTAACCTCTCACAATATGTCATTCAATCCAATCATCTAAATACTATTGTTATTATTTTGGTGCAGCGGTGGGATATAACCCCACTATTTTTTCTTTTTTTGAAATTGCAATTATGGCTCATATTATGTCTAGTAAAAATTAAATAGCAACACTTATTACTAATATTTATTCATTAACATATTATCTTTTTGAGTAAAAGACACTTTGCACCCTATTGTTTATGCAAAAAGACACCTGGCACTCCTGTGTTTTGATTCATTTTACCATCCTCGTAATTGACGGAATCCAAACGGTTCACTGAAAAACCAAATTTCCCTCGAATATTTGGACAATTACCCACCATATATGCTCCTTCTTCTCCTTCTCCTTCTATCATTTTTCTTCTCTCCACCTGTTAGAGTACGCACGCGGAAGCACGATGCCCAGTTGTTGGGGACCAAGAAGAGTGATGGGACGAAGAAGAAGATGAAGAACAACACAACGATATAAGCTGGTTCACTAGTTTTTAGGCTAGCTACATCCACGGCCAAAACAACCCGATTTATTGATGAGAGAGCCAATAACAACCCAAGACACACCACACATGTCAATAGAAGAGTCCTACACCCATATATAGGCCTAAACTAGTGACTTGTGCCCAAAGCAACGTCCAAACGTTGCCAAAACGAACAAGGAAACAATTCCAAAACGAACAAGGAAATAATTCCAAAACTAACAAGGAAACAATCCTTAGCCGCCTTGGACTAAGTCAATTTTCTATGCTAGGTTTGAATCACCAAAACCTAACAAATCTTCACCTTGATTCAAACACCCTAGCAACCAATCCAATGCTCCTCATCAATCCAATTGTGGATGCGCCTCCCAATCAAGAACGCCTCCACCCGATTCACCAAATCGTTTCTCCGATTGCCATTCGTCTTTTTCAACGAACAAGCCAACTGTGGTTGCACCTCCAATAATCAAACTCAAAGTGCTCCACCCAAATTGAAACGATCAACCAATCAACCAATAGAATATATTCCCAAATTTGCGGTATTGGAATACATTCACTATGCGCCACAACAAGCGCGTCTTTGCGTCTCAACAAACGCATAGACTTGTGTGTCTAAATAAACACACCCTAATGCACCATGACACAATGCATGTCCCCAATCGTCACGCCAATGACAATTCGTGACAAAAGTGCATATCAAACAAGTCATGCCAATTGCGTCGCCAAAGTACCGCACCAAGACGCCAATCAAGACACGCCCAATATCGTGCCAACAATCAATGCGTGCACAATAACACGCCGCCAATCAATACATGCCCAATAACATGTAACCAACCAATCCGCGCCCAATAACGCCTCATCAATCAATCACGTGTTCAACAAGACACGTCAACTGCTCCATGCCACGAGCCAAATCCGCCGGTTGATTCGAGTCGTCTCCACCTTGACTTGAATCCTCCTAGCGGCCTGAACAAGATCGCTCCATTCCGATGCTCCAACTCTTACGAGTTCTTGCAACGGATGAGCCCGATTGAGATCCACATGCCCAATGCTCCATGTTGGAAGCCCGAATGCGCCGGAACGCCAATTGCACGTGAACCTCCAAATTCGCGCTAGAATGCGCGCCCGATGCTCCATGGCAAAGAACCCGATAGCTCCCACAATAAGGAACCCGATTGTTCCCCCAACAAGGAACCCGATAGCTCCCACAACAAGGAACCCAATAGTTCCCCCAATAAGGAACTTGGTGGTGGGTGTATCAACAATATCCTCATCATCAAAACAATTGATCTTCATCCCAAACGAATTTGCCATCACTCCTCACCAACAAACCCTAACCCAACAAACATGGCTCTGATACCACTTTTTAGGGTACGCACGCGGAAGCACGATGCCCAGTTGTTGGGGACCAAGAAGAGTGATGGGACGAAGAAGAAGATGAAGAACAACACAACGATATAACGTGGTTCACTAGTTTTTAGGCTAGCTACATCCACGGCCAAAACAATCCAAGACACACCACACATGTCAATAGAAGAGTCCTACACCCATATATAGGCCTAAACTAGTGACTTGTGCCCAAAGCAACGTCCAAACGTTGTCAAAACGAACAAGGAAACAATTCCAAAACGAACAAGGAAATAATTCCAAAACTAACAAGGAAACAATCCTTAGCCGCCTTGGACTAAGTCAATTTTCTATGCTAGGTTTGAATCACCAAAACCTAACACCACCGTTCTTAGGTCTCTCTTCTCTCTCTACATTTTACGCTCTCCAATATATTTTCTGAAAACACCGGCTTTAGGCTAAACCTTAGCTGACACTCGATCCCCACCTCTGCCATCATCATACCCTCCCTCTCTCATCCCCGTTCTCTTTTATCTCTATTAAATTTTCTATGTTCTAGATCTTTGGTCATATAGTTAGCGGATGCTTAGATTTTTGGGTCGAGTACCGTTGATATTGGAAATCGGTCCTAGAACTTCTTCTGCCTCTGATATTTAGGTGGATTAGAGTTCGTTTTGTGGATTATGGTTCGATTTCGGTGGACTAGTGTTCGATTTGGATGGATAATGGTTCAGTATGGGTGAATCGGTTTCGTTAGGATGGATTGTGGTTGTTTTTGTTGATTACAGTTCGATTTGTTGTGGTGGCAGTAGTGATACAGAAGATCCCAACCCTCAACCTGGCCAGACCGGCCGTTGACATCACAAGCATAGTTTTCATAACCGGACTCATCGAACCGGCGAGGGCATGATTTATGGTTCGACCGGTCGAACCGGTGGTCCGACCGGTAGAACCGCATATTTATTTAATAATGTATAAATTAATAAATATATATATATATATACATATATTACATAAATTGATGAGTGTGTAAATTTTAAATTTGTACAATACAAAAAAAAATCAACCTGTTACAACTCACAAAGACACAACACAAACATTTTCCTCTCACCTCACACCACACAAACATTATCTCTTTCAGTTTCACAAAACACAAACTGAGAGAGGGGAGAGAGAGGGTTAGAGAGAGAGGCAGAGGTGGATGGACGGATGTGGTGGTGGCTGAGCCTCTCTGAGCTTCCTACTGGCGGTGGCGGTGGCTGAGCTTCCTACTGGCGGTGGCGGCGGCTGAGCTTCCTACTGGCGGTGGCGGCGGAGGCGACGCCGACCCAGGTAAGAACTGCTCTCTCTCTCAGTTCGCATCTATTCTTCTTCATCTTCCTTCTTTTTTCGCAGATCTACTACTGGCGGTGGAAGGCTAGGTCGCCGGTGGTGTTCGCCTCCATTCTTCTTCGGCGATCTGTTTTCGTTGGTTCTGGTGGTGCTTGTGGCGGTGGTGACGGTGTCTTCGATGGCGTGTTGGTTGGTGGTCCGACGGTGTCTTCGATGGCGTGTTGGTTGGTGGTCCGATGGTTGGTGGTCCGATGGTGGTCGTCCAAGGCTATTTTCCGTCGCAATTTCACCGGAATCTCCACAGGAGAAACAAAGACGCCGCACTCACAAATCGGTAAAACCGGGAAAAACCGGCCGGTTGACTGGTTCTGTTCAAAACCGGCGGTTTTGACCGGTTTTGACCGGTTTATGTGCACGGACGGTCGGATAGATAGACCGGACCGACGATGTCAAATTTGACCGGTTCAACCGGTCGGACCGCCGGTCCGGTCCGGTTCTGAAAACTATGATCACAAGTCATGCGATGAGTAAGGAAATGAAAATGTCTAATTTGAAGTTTTGAACAGCAACATGCATAATTTTGATTGAGTTGACATATGTTAATTGTTGTACTACCTCTATTTCTTCCCTTTCAGCTTACTTCACTTTTTGACACTATTCACTGGGTCACTTTGACCTGGTGATTTGGTTAGCAAAACGATACACGAATTTGGTAATCATTGCATGATCTTCTAAAGTTTACTCTACAATACTATGAAAAAATTATAATAAAAATACATCGTTTTGGTATCCAAATCACCGAGTCAAAGTGACTTAGTTACGGGTAAATTAGTCAATTTAAGTTGAAAGAGAAGAAACAGATGTAGTATTTTATTTGAATTTGAAAGTTGAATTATTGAAACTGATCAGATTTTATCCCCCTTTGCCTTCTCTTTATTATGGTCCATCCTTGCTGTGAAGGGGTAAATGTGCAGTGATGAAGTTAAAATGTCTTTCCAAGTAGAGTAGTCCAAAAGAAGAAGAAAAGTAGTCATGGACATGAAGGTCCCATGCATGAAACCGTAACCTAATAAAGTTCCCTTCTTTCTGAAAAAATGGGTTGCAGAAGGATGAGAAGACAAATGTATGAACTTCCCTCGCAGAAAAAAAAAGACATACCATGAACATTGCAATTATTGATAGTCTTCATAATGGAGTCTTTCTAGAGTAGGTTTGAATTAATTCAAACATTAGCTTTCATATTTATGGTATGATTATTTCATGCACTTTTACCTTTTAACAAAGGGTAAAAGACAAAAACCACCCCTCGAGTATGGGGTATATACAAAAAAACCCCTCGTGTTCGGGGATATACAAAATCCACCCCTGTCAGAGTTAGTGGCTAACGGCACACTAACGGAGGGGTTAAAAGACAAAAATACCCATAACAATTTAGAAAATTGCACACTATTAATACAGTTTCCTTCCTTTCTCCTCCCCCCTTTCTTAACCCTAAATCATCTCTTCCACACTCTCTCTCTCTCTCTTCTCTCCCTTCTCACGGCAGCAGCTACAAGCCAACAACAGTAACCCACCACTGCTACCCCGTTGACGAACCTCACCCGAAGCCACCACCAATAGTAGCAAACGAACCTCACAATCAACCTCTCTCACCCTGGTATGCCCTTCTCCGTTCGCTCTCTCTCCCTCTCTGTCTCAGATCTGGGTTTTGAGAATCGATATCAGAATCGGAGCTCTTGGGATGATTCGGGTCTAATTCTATTCGGGTTTGTTTCTGGTCTAAAGATAGAAGAGGCCGAGAGAGGGGAGCAGGTGAAGGGATCGGGGGAGTCGGAGATGATGTTGAGGCGGTCGAGTGCGGATTTGCAGGCGGAGACGAGGTGGGCGTGTTTTCGCCAGGCGACGTTTTTGATGATCTTGTCCAGGGATGGGCCCAGGACCCAGCCGCACCGGGATGGGCCGCCTAGGGTTTGCGAATCGGTCATGTTCGGGGACTATTCGCAGCTTCTGGTGATTGTTCTGGTGGTCATCGTCGGAATTGAAATCTCCCTCTTCACCTCTCGTCGAATTTGGGGGAACCGGTGTGGTGCTTCTCCGATAAGGAGGAGGCGGAGCAGCGGAGGGGATTGGATTACCGGCGGCGGTGGTGGTGGTTGTGGTGGCGGTGAATGAGGGAGGGGTTGAGGGAGAGAGATCCCCTTATTCCCACTCCCCTTCGTCCTCTTCCCCGGCGCAATCCTCCCCTTGCAGATCTTCGAGTTCCGCTACCGCAATCGTCCTCAATGCTCCGCCTTCTCTGAATGACGAATTGCTCATATCAGTTGATCTTATTTGGGTGGCTGTTTTATGTGAATGAAACTTCTCATATGTGGGTTGTGGGTTGAGGAAGGCAGTGTTTTTGTTGGCTACTTGCCTGCTAAACTTGTGGCAGAGGAGTGGTTGTGGTGGTGATGTTGAAGAATGATGGAAATGGTGATGTTGAAGAATGATGCTAATGACGATCCTCTTATTTTTGGGGTTGAAGTGAAAAAGATTGAAATTTTTCTCTGGGTTTCTTTATGGTATTGGTGGTGTGCTGGTGGTGGTGTAATGGTGGTGGAGGTGTTGCTGGTGGTGTGTTGGTGGTGGAGGTGGTGGAGGTGGTGGTGAAGAAGAACACCAAGAACATAATACACACACAAACACAAAAATTCAAATAGGGGCAAAATGGTCATAAAAAAGACAGATTGCTCCCCCATTCTTATTGATTGTAACAGAAGGGTGTTTTTCGTCTAACGTCCATCCACTGACAGGGGTGGTTTTTGTCTCGACAGGGGTGGTCTTTGTATATCCCCGAACACGAGGGGTTTTTTTGTATATACCCCATACTCAAGGGGTGGTTTTTGTCTTTTACCCTTTAACAAAATGCTCTTATCCCTCTTTAAGGTCATAGCCAGTCATTTTGGTACTGGTTTAAAAACAGGATACTCCTTTCGTTCTATAATGCTGGCGAAACGAACAGCAGCAAAACTTTTCAAACTGAAGACCCCTTTTGAGGGGAGAAAAAGGAAGTAGCTGGGGAGTGATTATGGAGAAGCTTCTTCCATTTATTATGTTCGTGGTTCATAACAATTCACTCGTATTAAGTCCTTCCTCAATAATTAACTTACTAATTATGATCTTGCTTTAGCTAAACCCCTAACGTGTTTTCTTAAAGTGATAATGATGATGATGATGTCTCTTTAATTTCATGAATTGGATGTAATGCGGTGATCATAGATAATAAGTTCTACAGTCATAGAGCATCTTTTCTAAGTCACCCTAAATCTTAAAACCTACTATTGTTTGGGTTAGAGGATTTCTTTTTTTTTTTTTTTGGGTATACTTCTTCAGTCTTTCACCGCAAAATGGATGTCATGTTATTTTCTTTCAATATTTCAGAATATCGCCCCAGAGTTAATTAATAGTTGAATTACCCTATATCATTATGAAGAGATCAGTTACGAGAACAACAATACTGGAGTATTAAGCGCATAGAACTATAATGTCAACTTCAAACCTAGTGCCTATTCCACGCTTTCCTTACACCCAGTACTACAGAGTAATTGAAACATACACATTTTATCGTGGAAGATAGGGGAAGACAGTGTAATTGAAAATAAGACATGGTATGAGCTACTAATGCATAGACTGGAATAGTAGAATTACTTGGACAAGTTGCCGGAAAAAAATGATTCGCCATGGGGTCCGATTTAAGTGATTTAAGTGCCTGTTTCGAAATCATGTTTATAAACAAAACTGTCGAAGCAAATGTGCTTATCCAAAGAAAATGTGATATTATTTTGCATGTTTAGACTTTCTTTAGTTTGATTATGAATTCATTAACATGTCGATTACATAATTAACTAATTAATTAATTTGCTATTTACACAGACTATCATATTACAAATTATTTTGGGTGCTCAAGTACTAGGCTAGCCCATTGATTTAACTTGTTTGCGAATTTCTCTATCATATAGGCAATATCACCATGATCTCAACAACGGTAAGCAATTTGTACACATAGCAACATGAGTGTAGAAAGGTAAATTAGAAAATGCTGGGGCAGATTCCTAATTTTTCAAAAGAAGTGGGACATTTTCATAATGTTATCAGAGGCACAACTAAAATTTCGTGTTCAAAAGCCACACACCATGGCGGAGCAATTATCTTGGTGCACAATGACGGTAGGTAAACCAACCCAACTCTAAAACGGAACTTAATGTGCATGTAATGAGCATTGTTTGAAGAAGCTAAAGTAAATATAGATGAACCTTTAGATGGTTCTCAAATCTCCATAATTTTTAGCACCGAAACCATAGACGCGGTCTAACACCCGGATTCCAGTTTCAAAAACCAATCTCCAGCTATTGAGAAAAAGTTGTTCTTTTCTACGGACCAGATCATATAACGATTCACGAAATGTTTCACTGAATTCGGACGAACAAACTTTTCTCGTGTAAACGTAAATTCGTTCCTTCAGTTCCCAAATCGTCTCAGACAAAACTCAATTATGATCCAAATGGGGGGAACTGATGTTGATTATAGTCCTGTAAATTTTCACTAATTCAGTTCATCCAAACAACCCTTTGTTTTGAAGACAAATTGTTACAAATACAAAGCGAAGTACTCGTACCCGTTGCTAAAAGTCTAATTCGTATGAGTTTGCCATAGCGGAAGTAAAATCCACTACTATTTCACACATACAGTACATTTTTGAACGGTAATCTTATCGGGTAAAAGACACATTCACCCCATCAGGTTTGACACCGACACTTTCACAACTTCCAATAGGAAATGACACTTTCACACCTTTGGCAACAACTCTAGGGGTGGGAGTACGAAATGACAGTCACCAGGACAAAATGTCTCAACATTTGGCACACATTAGGGGTGAATGTCATTTTCCAATCTTTTATTTATTTATTTATTTATTTATTTATTTATTTATTTATTTATTTATTTGTTTTGTTTTGGGGGGGGGGGGGGGGGGGGGGGGGGGGGGGGGTGGGTTATTTTACCCTAAACTCTTAGTGCTACATTCAACTAGGTTATTGTCTACTACCTCTATTCGGCCAGATTCTTCCTAGAGCACGATTCCCCGGGTGATTTGGTCAGAAAAAAATGCAATAAAGAATCCCGCACTTTCCATGGTATCGTGATATTTTGGCTGGCCAAATCTTCGGGTCAAAGTCTCTCAAAGTCAAACTAGGAAGAACCTAGTAGTACTAGTTTAGACCACATCTAACCAATTAAAAAGAGGACCACCATACTTCACAAGTCAATTAATCTACTGAATCTACAAAACTACAACACTACATAGATCATTTTATGTATCATTTTCTATTACGATTAACATTTCTCATTGGAGTCCTAAAACTCACTGTAAGCTAAAAGAAAAACTACCGGGCACCGGCTAATGCCAAGCTTCATTTCTTGCAGTCTTCTCCCGTGTCTTGACCGAACCCAACCCTAGAAATATTTGGAGAAACTATAGATTATAGTTTAACCCTACTTATCCTAGAAGGAAATAACAAATATTATCCTTCATAATGGGATAGTAAGAGAAGCTTGACAAGGAGATAGATAATCATCAAACTTTGGGGCGGTAATGGAACTGGAACCCAGGTATATTTTTAAGAAAACCCGTTTGATGTCTTCTGCACTTTTTTCTTGAAATTCGAAACGCTGCATTGCGGACAAATGTATTCCAGACCATCCGTTTTTGCATAATCCTGCAAGCATCGTAAATTTGAACAAGATTTAATCTCTTGATCAAGAGATTATTAAGAAGATGAAATGTCACAATAATAGTACCTTAAAGGCACCGAGACCTTGTCTTCTGTCGCAGCCAAAATGTGCCCACTCTCCGCAAATGCCACAGTTGACCCAATCCCCAGCTGCGCTACTGATGAATATTACAGAGAAGTCTTTGTTAGCTCAAGAAAATCTTGAATTGTTCTGACAATAAAAGAAGACGGCAAAAATAAAGGATAACCTGTGACATAACAAACAGCACTCTCCATCGACATCATCATGAGCCAATTCGTATTCTAGAAGGTAAGTCTCGTAATGCCTCTTCAGGGTGTTCCCAACGCCCTGAGTACATGGATTCCAAAATATTAGTCTTCAGACCAGCAACAAATATTATCCAGCAATACCAAACAGTGGATTAAATTCTTCCAATTTGAGATTCTTCAAACAAAGCACAGTAGCCATAATAGCATTAGAACAATGAGAAGATGGCTCTCCTATGATAACCAACAAGCAATATATCATACATTTACATGCAACAGATACTTCAAGGCATACGACGTTACTTAATTGTGTAGATACTTAATACGATAACATGCATTCGATGGGCCTAATCTTAAGACAGAATAATGTTTACTTCGAACTTCAGCTTAACTGTTTATGAGGAACAAAGTTCAGGACTTACAGTCATTCTGTTAGTTGCTGTATGATTGCGCATCTTTGAGAAAACCTGCCCTTTCCAATTGATGCCATTGCCAACATGAAAGCCACCTCTTGAAACAACCTGAAATATGGAAGGCTGGTCAAGCTTACGACCTAAAAGGAAAAGCTTCTAAACTACTACACATTAACTGTCACATGTGAACCCCACAAATCCATATCCTCCGTGCCCTGGTATAGTCTCTCCCTCCCCAGAGTCACTTTCTTGATGTGTCAGAACGTGAATGGCCATAAGACAGAATCAGTGGTAGATATAAATCCAAGAAAAAGAGGTCTCTGCAGTGAACCCTCTTTACAACAAACAAAACCCATGCATAACTGAAAACCAAAAGGAACACGCACCTCCCTGTACAAGTTGAAGAGATCCAGACGTTTTGCATTAAGTATAGCATCCGGGAACTCAGCAAGCCCCCCTTGAGGAATGAGACGAGTATGTCCTCGAAGGATTAGAAACTGCATGACATCTGTAAGAAATTCTTCCTGCAACACAAATATGTCAGTAAATTCTGAAGGATACAACTCAATGAAAAGTTACAGGTAGCTAGTGGTTATTTGGGGTGGGGGGGGGGGGGGGGGGGGGGACTTATAAGCTGAAAAGTTGGAGTTCGACTTATAAGTCCATAGTGTTAAAATTGAGTCTAGAAAAAGTTGGGTTCTTGAGCTTTTTTTGAACTGCTGGACTCAAAACAACTTTTTCACCAAACACGCCTGACTTCTTTTGTTCATTTTTTTTGTCGTAGACTTTTTCGACATGAACTTATAAGTCAACTTAAGTTGCAAATAAGTCATACCAAACTCACACTATGTCTTCTTCTGTGTCGAAGTAGCAACGGTTAAAAGAAACAGCAAGGAATGCGGACTGTAACAAGCTAGAAGAAGATAATGAGGAGAAAAGGATCAGATGTGCAAATGTGCAGAAAGAAAGCTGACCTCAGAGCACACGTGAATTGGGTTACGGCCACAATCATGTTTCTTCAAAGGTAGCGGATTCAATGAAATGATCTGCTTAGCCTGGAAGGCAGTTGAATGTGACTTCCGATGGGTGACAGGATTCGCTGCTGCAAAGTTTTGCTTAGCACTAGGTGCAGCAGAAAAATTATTAGACTTAGCTGGACCTCCATCAAGCCCATCCATCTTAACAATAGCAGAGAATGGCAGCATCTTTTGATGACGAACATGAGGAACTGGCCTCAGAGCTGCCAACCTCAGTTTTGGCCTTGATGAAGCTGAAGATGCGCCAACACCGTTTGTAAATTCCTCTTGGTTCTCGCTTTTGGGGTTCACGTTGGCATTTGGGATTCTTCTGGGAGGAGGTGGCTTCAGCCAGCTAGGAAAGACACCGAGATAAGGAACATCATCTTCGATTTCTTTTCCTTGATTAGTACAGAAGAAAAGAAGTCGATCTGCATCATCCTTCCGAAATGGACCAACAGCCAGTCCCTGAATGCCGGCAATGCCAAGAGCAACAAAACTACGATACGAAACATCTGGTGCCAGCTGCCTAAAAACCTGCAAAATATGTGAGCTTTACCGATTTAGGACATAAATCAAGTTACTTAGGCTCTGTCTGGTTTGCAGTAAAATGTTTTACAAGGGAAAATGTTCTACACGTAAAATATTTTGTGTGAAAAAGTTTTCTCTGTAATTATTTTCTTGTGTTTGGTTGACACTTTCCACAACAGTGGGTCATGATGGCAGTGACAGTGATGGGTGGCCGTGAAGGTGGGTGGCGGTGGAGGTAGGTGGTTATTGGTGGTGGAGGTGTTAGTATGAGTTCTTCTCCTTCACTCTCCGGGAAATGGCTTACGAAATTGAAATGTGTAAATCATTTTACATCATTTGAGGGAAAAAAATTTACAGGAAACATTTTACCTCCAACCAAACAGCACCAAAACACCAAAACAAGGGAAAACATTTTACAGGAAAATGTTTTACCACCAACCAAACAGAGCCGTAGTGTTCTACGTTAGCCTCAACCATTAACCCACAAAATCCAATGCGTGTTCCACGTGTCTTCTCTATTTGATTTCTTTTTTCTTTCCTTCGTTCTTTTAGTTTTTATCGCAGGGATTACCAATATATATAAAGAAAAGAACACAGGTGACCTTTGACACAGAGGCTACTGAGTACTGACAGAAATGGCCACATGAATTAATAATTATTTATTTTCTGATAACTGTGGTGTCCGAACCAGCTTGCGCACACCTCAACTAAATTCACGGGATCCTGAATTTAGCAGGCAGGTAAACCTCTGATGGCCCCAAGTGGTATTTGCATTTGTGAAGTTTGATCCTGAGACCTCAAGGGGAGCAAATCCTCGGATCCCAAGCCTTCAATACTAGGCCAACCCCTTAGAATTTGATGCATGTCTGGCACACCATTTTTTTTTATCCAATTCGGATGAAATTCTGCTTTCAGCCAATTCACTTAGCAGCGCCCAGAATTTTAAGCTAAAATCTGTAGATTAAATTAATTTCAAGGCAATTGTAGAATACAATCAATGTAATTATTATTAGTTTGGGGCCTGTTGTTTTCTCAGGTTGGCATTATGAGTTTCTCCACTAATTATTATTAGTTTGGGGCCTGTTGTTTTCTCAGGTTGGCATTATGAGTTTCTCCACTAATGTAACGGATGAGACCAGAAGCATGATGCGTGTCAATTTCCGGAATTTCATTCTGTTTACCATGATTCACAAAAAAATGATAACCAAATTGATCCAACCAACTCTAACATACACACCGTGTTACCCTCATTCTTTTGATCCAAGTTCACAAATTTACCTTCGTTATTATTGGAGTGATAAAATGTGTATATTATGTTCCCTCTCCTTTCTATCCACTGCCTTCAACATCTTTTTATTACAATATGGCTCAAAATTTTGCAAATATTACAGAAGACTCCAATCATTTTCAGTATTTCAGCGAACTGCCATCTCCACCATCACTGGGGAAGACCCACTACTACCAAAACCGCCCATACAGTAACCTAAAGAATACGAACCTCGCAGAACTCGCCCACCTATAACCCACCTGAACACCACCTTCAATTTCAAATTGACAACATTAGGTCACAAAAGAATATGGGTTCAGTTCGAAATTGAGATAATGTAAATTAAACTCGTAACTGAACAAAAAAAAAACTGATTAATATGGGCCCTAAATTCAAAAGGATCAAGGAGTGACTGCGACTTAGAGAATTGACGAAGGAACAGAAATTGAATAATACACTCATCACTAGTTGAATTCCCAGGGATTTAACTATAACTTTTTGCTCTTTTCCTAAGTAAATGATACATCAAAATCATCCAATTAACCCAATATTTCATTGACACTAAGTTACTTGGAACGCGGATTGTTCTGGTTTGTGGAACGGGAACGGTATCGCGGAACACCATACCCTATGGAATTCGGTACGCCAAGGATAGGCTTCTTTGGATATGTTTATAGGAGTTCTACCATTTTTCTAAAGTATTTAACTTCTCAATATATACAATATTTAGAAGTCAATACTCTAAAAATAGATTTAATTTAGCATATCTAAATTTAATTCTCTTCTGCATAGATACTTTTGGTGAAAATAGTGAAAAAACTGGGATCGCCAAATTAAGCGATCGGAACGCGCGATCCAATTCGCAATCCGCGGGGGTACAAGTGAATTGTGGTAACACTGATCTGACATATACTATACCAAAATAATATTATCTGACCAGAATACCCAAAGTTCCAATAGAATACGATCTTCAAGAACAAGAAATGCAGTATATATTAGGAACAAAAGAAACCTGTAGAGCCCATGAGGGAACTTTCAGGCGAACTTCAAACACCCTCGCTCCACAAGCTATTGCAGCAGATCTTCGAGGTTCTGATAAAGGCGGCTTGTTGTCTTCGCTTGCAGGCAGTGCATGGACCAACTGGCTGTTTTCAATTACTTCTCTCTTTATGTGATTCTCCAAAAGCTAAAAATGAATTTATCAAGGCTTAGTTTCAGGAGAAAACAGAATCAGCTGAGCAATATAAGGGTGAGTACAAAGAGTATCTTCTTAAACCAACCTGATCATCAAAGCAAGTTTGGGCACTACCAGATACCAGAAGTGAAATATGTGCACAACTGCATGTCGATAAATCACATCTCATAGTCACGAGACCTCGAGAAAATGTCCCTGCCTGAAGAGGCGGGGGTAGGGCACTGCAGAAAACGACACTTGTATTATGGTACAAAAAGATATCGAAACTACAAGAACCAAACAATTTATTAGATAAATATAGCTCATATTTGGATGTTGGATGGCAACAGGTTAGAAGAGCCCTGATGGTTAAGAGAACTTAAGCGTTGACCTTACACATATTTTCAACCCAACTCAAAAGAGCAAAAGATAAAAAATAAAGCGCTCCCAGATTATGGCAATCAAGGATTCAAAGTATTACTATTATTTTTTCTAAGAAGGGCGGCGGAGGGTCAAGAGATGAGAAGTGATCACCAAACACCTCTGCAAATAACTTCAGGAGAAATATCTTTCTATTCTCAATCAACATCAAGCAGAGAACCGTTTCATACTCTCTGATTCCTTTGTTTTTTTATTTATCTAAACACAGAACTCGAGTTCTTGGGTCCTTCATTATAACCGAAATCACCCTTGGACAACTAAACTAAAAATACAGTGATTGCATGTTTCTACACCTGCTGGCTAAATAGTAGGGCATGAACCTTATCGGAAGGCACCGCTCTAAAGAACATTTTAAAATGATGTAATAGATATAATATGAGAACTTGTACAACAAAGTATGGGGTGATACATAATGAAGTATTGTGATGCAATAAGTGGAGAAGGGGTCCCACAAATAAATGAGTGACGGTGTATGGTTAAAACATGAGTTGTCCCATGTGGCTCCAAAATTATCATTCAAATTTACTCTCCCAAATGAAGTACACCGATCCTATGGTAGAATATAGTTGAATCCAATGGCATGGAAGAGACAGTGGTGTACCAAGGAGCTAATAAGATAGACGGTTTCCTTTTGTGTGCCTCAAAGAATGAAAGGTATCTTTTGATCAGTAGACCCAGAGAAACTAATTTTTGAAGATTCATACACCAGAAAGTGATGGCTAGATGATAAATGAAGCCGGAACTAGAAAGATACTTGTACAAAATTATAAATCGTAGCTCTAAACAGCTATACAGATCTATTAAGCACACCATAATCAGCATCACAAGAAAATGCACGAAACCTTGACATACCTAACTCGGTTGTGAAGTTTGCTTCCCCTCATCTGTAAATGGAAAAAAGGTGAGAGCATGATCATATAACAGTAGCATGAGCTGAAAATACGCAACTTCCATCGAAATTCCCATCATCATTTGCTGAAGAAAACAATCAAGAACCATGCTTCTCAAAAAGAGGGATGATATTTTCTTTAGATTCTTGGAGAGAATAGAGAAGTATTTGAAAAATTATTAAGTAAAGCTAGGATTCAATTATCAGGTAAACCCGAAAATGAGCTCAACAAATGAAGGAAAACATCACATGCAGAAAGGTCCCAATAACTAGAAGACATAACCAAAAGAGACTACCACACTCACTTCTATACTCAACAGAGAGTTGAGGCCATCTTCCAACGGTCCCAATATGTCGGCATCCTGAGAATATATCCGGCGAGCAAATTAATTAATTCAGGAACTGATAAAATATTAAATCTTTAAAAAGTACAAAATTTGAAGTTCATTGTTTATTACCAAGGCGCATGGCACTCCGCAAACAAGAAACCTCACAGTCACGTCATCATCATAAATCTTTATAGCAGGCACACCATCAGGAGAGACCTCGTCCCCGTTGTCTCCTGCAACAACCTCAGGCATGGTGACGTCGATTTTTGGAGGATCCCCAAGAAGGTGAGGACCTAGCTCATCAGTGACTTTCAGGCTGTCGCCTGGAAGAACAAGGTTGTTTCTGACGCAGTAAAGTCTGAAGGAGGCATGAGCAAGGTGAAAGGCGTCCCACGCATGGCTAGATGAACTGCACCCACCAAAAAGGGAATATCAAGATTATGTCAGTTAAATTTCAATTAAGTTTAGCCAGAACGAATTCTGACAGAGGTCATCATGATATAGACAAGAGGATACCTCTGTACCACTGAAAGTAATGCATGCAGAAAATGAGAAGCGGCATAACGGGAGAATGCATTCTTCCAATATATTACATAAGGAATTCCCTGCACAGAGCATATCAAACCATTTTGTCAGAAAATAAACACCGTCGTGAACTTTACATGAGTACAGTTCCTGTTTCCCAGAAATGCAATTTTGCAGCTAGTTGATTCGTGTTAGTGATTACCGAATTATTAATGAGTTACAGAAGTTAGTACCTTAGAATAAAGAGATGCAGCGAGCTCTTCTCCATTTGGGACATCCAGATGAACCTTCATAAAAAGAAAAAGAAGAAAAGAATCAAGCACAATGCAGCAACAAATGACAAAATTAGATTGCTGTTACTGCAGAAATAATAGGAAGTCGACATACTAATATCTAAGAATGAAGAAACCAACATTCATCGCTCCTCACTACATATTACAGAACGATACCAAATTTTGAAGGTGAGTTCCATAGTTTATCATGAAAAAGATAATACAAAGTACCAAATTCTCAAGGTAGCGAATATGCATTTGATAGTGTCAGCTTGTTTCCTAGATAAGAAGGTTCTAATAGACAAAAAAATTATCCCCGTTCTTGATTTCTCTCTAGATATCGGCAACACAGCACATCTATTATTTGTGGAAAAATTTATTTGACTCGAATCATTTGAGACAGAAACTCAAAATATATGAAAGAGACTATTTATCACTCAGTAACCTCTTTAATGTCATCAAGCAAGGATGAATGTATAAGAATCTCGTCAATACAAAATCTGAAGCCCGATTACATGCTCGATTTGATGGTTTCAACTTTCGAGTGAGTCGCAAATCTAATGGATCTTGGAGCAATCTCATCAATTTCAATATTACAGACTCAGACCCAATTCGGGGGGGGGGGGGGGGGGGGGGGGGGGGGTGCTTGATAGGTAGGGAGCTATGAACCTGCATCCTGAGACAAAAATCATACCGAAGAGATGTTCCAGAGTTATAGGTCAATCGAGATTGATATTTGTTGAATTTGATACTCCACCAAAGAGGCATGACATGTTACAGATATTATCAATATGGACTTACGCCAGGTTCTTATAATTTATTTTCCGACAGGGTATCTTTATACCATTATGTGAAGTGGCCTACCCTTTTAGGATCACAAACCGACGGAACCATACATTTCGAGTATAATTATGTAACGAAAAGCACCACGTTTGATACGGTACGAACCCCGTATCAGGACACGGCTCAGGACACTGTAAACAGTGCTCATGAATTTTAAGGGTTTAGGGTGTGTGTTCATTGTTTCGGGGGTTTTATTTATATTAGTTAATTGTTTAGGGGGGGGGGGGGGGGGGGGGTGGGCTTGGGGTAATTAACAGTTAGTTGAATTAGTATTTATATGTCTGCTGGGATTAGTTTTATTTATCGAAACCCTAGTTTTAGTTATCAACTGAAGACGGTAGCATCTCGAATCGCTACAATGGAGATTGAAGCATCTCGAATCACTTCGTATCGATAGCTTCTGCTATCAACGTTAATAATGTTTGAACAACCTAAATACGAAACATAAAGTTGTTTTAAAATAGTCGCCACAAATCTTATGCACTGACATATGATTAATGACAATTCAGAGACAGCTGCGCTACGGGAAAAGAGCTCTTGTGCATCGATTCAGGAATCAGGTGCTCAAAGCTAGTCCCTCGGCTAGCTGTCAGTAATTGAAGGCTAAATTCCTAGTTGAAGAGTTCAAATTCCATCTATTTGTAACGTGAAGGGTAGATTATGTAAAATGACTTTTACAATTTACGAGTGTCATGAAGGCTAGTATTAGGTACTTTGCGTTCGTTAACTTATACTGTCTTTCTACAAAAGAAACTGGCCGCTCACACTGGGAATGTAATCATGTGGGTATAGACATGCAGATAGCAGGGCACTCTCTTAGAATCATTTTCCCAACTTGAATACTCATGGTCATACCCCAGTTTAATTTTGAGTCCTTGTAACAATTACCATCATGACAAAATGTTGAGTACTAACTAAATGCCCCCAGTATCCCTTATCTATAAGCCCATATACAAAGATACATACAGCACACTTATAAGGTTAGCCATTAACTAGTGATGTAAGGACATTAACCAACATAGTCAAAATATCTAATTTAAAGTGAAAACCTTTTTTACAGTCGTAACACATTTAACAATCAGCACAAAAGGGTTTGTTATTACCCACTAAATACAGATTATCTGATGAAATTATGTATGTTCATGTTCAATTGACCCCCTACAATGATAATGCAAACAAGGGCCTCTGTACTTGTAAACTTCAACTTAAAGTACAAGCAGACTGACACCCCTGAGCTCATGCTGCAAACTCTTAGCCTTTGAGAAATTCCACCTACACCCCTCATTCGAATATCCACTAAATAGAAATGTGGTTGCTTCCACTTTGATAAGAACCAAGGGATATCCTAACTCGAATTACCCATTGAACTCATCAATCCACATAAATGTTGGACACAATGTTGGATATCCTAACATTATAGTTGCCTTCAACTTAAACAAAAAGAAAAAGAAAAGGGTGCTGCCGAGGTTAAGTGATATGATGGATACTATAAGTTATATAATAAGACCCGCTAAATAGATCAATACCCAAAGAACTTGCCAGGTCGGGTAACTATCACAACAGATTGGATATCAGATAACTGAATCACGCAATTTTGTTGTATTTTAACTTTCTGAAATGAGAGTAAAATGTGTAACTGGCCCATGACAAAAGAGATCCATCACAAAGCAAACCAGTGGACCAATATAACAAGTATCGCATGGCTGATCATCTTAAGACATCTTATCCATTTCTACTTCATTGCCATCCCTACCACTAGCAATAAACCATTGTGTTGCCACCAATCTCGTTAATCTTTCTTCACTGTAGCTAATGAAAACTACTATTATCAACAAACTAGTTCTGCCCACTTAATTGTCTCCCAGTAGCACCACTTCGAGCTCCATTTGGTCATGCAATAACACCACAAGTACTGACTGCAATTGGGATTCCACTAATGAGAATCAAATTGGTACTGCTTTGTGTACACTTGAGCGGCACAGGGTAATGGGGTTTTGAATGGAAATGAAATCTCATCACTGATAAACAAATTCATACGAAAAAATAATTAAAGCTACAGACAAATGTGAAAGAAAAAATGTCACACACCGTTGTTGGTAATGAGGTATCAAAGAGCCCAGCTATATCGCTTGGATAGGACAAATCAGAGTCTGCAAACACAAGAGGTCCAATTTCATCATTTGGAAGCTCTTCTCCTTTCAAATACACAATGTTTGGCTGGAAGACTTTGAGAGCTTTGCAAAACTCTTCCTTAGTCGGATGCTTAAGAGTTTGAACCTACATTCATTCATACAGTTCAAAACTAAAATGAACTCAAAGCTAGAGGAAAAGAAACATATCTCATGAATTAATACAGAAAGAAGGGACTTTTTTTTTTACCTCTAATCGCCCTGAAGACGCAATATCCGGGAAAGGGTATCTGGAACCTTCATTTGAAGAATGTTGCTTATCCTTGTGTGCAGCAGCTTTCCCACACAAGACTGCAAGCAGACTACAATTGTGTTTTGAAGACATGCTTGACCTCAGAGGTCACTCAGAGTAGCATAGAATAGACACTCATGGAACTCACTGAAACCCTCCAACAATTTGCTCTTGATCAGACACCAAACCCCCAACCCCAATCTCAGAACTTCACAACCCAATCCACAGCAACGAAATCCGAAAACACAAATCACCCAGAAAAACCACGCTCTCGATCGAACCCACAACAGAGAGTACCAACCGAGCAGAAAACTCACTGACCCAGAAGAAGAAATCGAAGAACTCACCGACCCAGATGAAGAAATCGAAGAACAGGGACAACCCAGATGAGGGAATCGAGAGAGATCACAGTCGGCGGCTTCAAATCTGGCGAACAGGAACAAACCCAATATACGAATGATGATGGGGAAGTAAGAAGAAACCCTAGAGCCTCTAGAATCAACCCACCCAATGAAATTTACAAACTTCAAAAAAAATAAAAATCCGTGTATAATAAGAATCTATCTATCTCTCTTTTAGCTGAAATCCACCGCTAAATCAACAAAAACCCAAAAAAAGAAATAAAGAAATATCTAAAAAGGGAGTGTCAGCTTTGGTGCAGTGACAAAATACACATTGGTGGTACAACTTCACACATCTAACCAATTTCAAAGGTCAAACGCCAAACAAAAACACCATCGACCCTGAAATCTTGTCAAGTGTGAACTGTTCAGAATACAAAGAAAACCCAAAAAGAGAAATACTGCGGTTAGGTGATGAAGTATTATACGAAGAAGAGGAAGAGAGGATTTGATTTCAATTTATGCAGAGTTTTTGAGATTCGGGAATTGAAGACGTTCTCTCTGTTTCGCTGTGATTTGAATTCCTTTTCATGTTTCTTAATTTATGATTTGTTTAGACATTTGGGTTTCTGCTCTGCACATGATGTTTACTCGTTTTGCTTCCTTGGTTTTCTGGAGCGATCACTCTGTTCATGAATAGAATTGGGTTTCCGATTAAATTCTTCGCCCTTTACCATCTCCATCCTCGTGAATCTATGTCGCTCATCGAGCTAGTTCAGCCGTAATACGTTAATCATCTGCCTGAAACTGATTTGATTATCAATTTATCCATGGAATCAAACACCTGGAGGTCGAATTCCCTCGACTTCTGTAGTGGTACATTTTTTGCTGTAATTGGCTGTAGACAGTATAATTGTACTTTTCATCCCCCTTGTTTTCAAGTTATTATAGTCAGAATATTATCCCGTCAAATTTGGGTAGCTTAAAGGACTGCAACTCGGGCAGGTTGAACGGGTTGGCACTCTTGTCCAAGCCCAGCCCGAGTTAAGAGAATTTTCAGCTCGTCCGAGCCCAAATTCGTTTAAATCAATTCAGGTTCGGACTGAATTCGGGATAGGACATTAAACTTAATGCAATTCTTAAAACACAAAAAAAAAATTACGAAATAAACAAATAAACTACTTCAAGATCAAAATAATGATTAAAAACATCCGTAATATTCAATGAAAAGTAGCATATTCATGTAGATATGTGTGTACAAGGAAATCCTTAAGAGAGATCAAAGTGTACACCTCAAGTAGGGGATTAGAGTAAGACACGGAGAAGTGTAGGGTGTGAGTAGGGAGAGAGTAAGCAAAGACAACTGCTCTTGAAAGTGAGACAGTAGACTAGCAAAGATCTGAGAGAGATTAGGGTATCCGAGAGCTTGTAATAGAGGGCTAACGATCCTATATATAGTGGGGAAGTGACTGTTGTAAGGGGGTTAATGCACCATAAATGGCGGCTTAATGATAGACCCGTAATGGCACGTTCGACCGTATATATAGGGAACGTTACGCACCTGCCCGCATATATCGGAGACCGTTATGAGATCGCCCGCATTTATGGGATATGTGAGTCTTAAACCTCTCAGTCAATTACCAGAGGTCGCGCGCGAGCTTGGTTGTCGTTCGCGCGCGATGGACCTTACTCTAGCCTCCAAACCACTAAGTCCCTACAGGTCCTGTGTGGTTGGTACGCGAGGGCCCTGTCTCGCAGCCCCCAAATGGATAAGCATGGGTAGTTATCCGGTTTGTATGGAGCACAGCTAGGTGTGCTGGATGGCTGCCACGTGGCTGTAATCTGTCTGTCTGGAAAGCATCATCTACATTAGCCCCCTTTTGCGCGGATGTCACGCGCGCGTTTGCCGTGCAGTCGCGTAAAACCAGCCGTGCGCGGTCCCCACGCGGATCCTCGTACTAATTTGAATAAAAATTTGAATCCCTAGCCCCCAGGCGTAGCCATGATTGCCTAGGGTTTGGAGACGCCGTATAGCCTTTGATGAAGTGTGGTCACTGCAATTTGAACAGACGCCACCACAGATTTTTGCCTGTTTTCGAGGCAAAAATAACTCGGAACCATTTGATTGGTCACTAATTCCGCCGGTTATCGAAGCGTTGCGGTCACTCAGGGGTCGTCATCAGTCACGACTCTTCAGTCTTCGAGGGCTAGTTAAACCCCTTTGGTACTTCGATTGAAACTTTTCTACTGTCATTGCTTCCAAGGTTATATGAACCAGGGAGAGAATCATCAGCACGAATCCGAGACTTTCAATCAGATTCTTGACAAAATTTCGCAAGCAGTTCAAGTGCTCCATCGAAAATCTGGTTAGTGATTATCCCCCTTCTTCTTCGCATGCAACCCATTTTGATTTTTATATCATATTATTTCTTGATGTTTGTTTTGGCAGAAATGGCTCCCAAGAGATCACAGGAAGACGCTGTCGAGTTAGCTGAACTCCGCGAAGATCTATGGTGCAAAGCCCCCTACTTGGGTGGTGATGACTTCTTCTTGGCCACCATTCGAGGAACCACTCCCCAAGAGTCATCTACCGGGGAAGATGCTTTACAACTGATACCCGAGCCAGACCGGGAAGACTGGGATTTAGCAGACACGCAGGATGTACAAAGACTCGGCCTTGAAGTTGGCCTCTATCCGTTCACTGATCTCCTCTTCCAGGCTTTCCTGGAAAAACTTGACTGGATGGAGGAATGGACCGAGTTCATCCTCGATCGCCACGAGAAGGTACCGATGAAAGCCGGAGTTTATCATGCTATTCGGGCAATCAGAGGGCTCAACCTAAAAGTTGATCAAGACATGCTAAGGGTCCTATTTTCCCAGTACTCGAAAAAGACTCATACTTTCCATTTCTCTTCCTTCGAGGCCGCACCCACTCTTGAAGATGTGGAGGTCCTGCTGATGTTGCCGAGTATGGGGGCTTTTGCTCCCTTGGATGAATTAGAGTCTGAAGAAGAACTTTACTCTTCGCACAAATGCAAGAATGTATCGCGGTTTTGAAGAAAGCTTCCACAAGGTGGGCGCCCGACGCGACGAAACCCTGCGAGACCTTCATGTCTGTTTCCTCGGGTACAAAGAAAACATGGTCAAAGTGGATTATGTACTTTTTCAAAGATTACGCCAAACCTGCAATCATCAAGGAACTCGAGGAGAACGAAGGCGCGGTAATCGCCACCGAAGGGGAGGGTATCATGTGGACGTTATGCGGTTTCTTGTGCATCTGGTTATCACGCTATCTCATCGACGGGGGTCCACGTGATGGAGTTTTTGTTCACGTTCTCCCGCTTGCGGTAAAGCTCGCGTTTGGCCAGAAGATTGCTTTTGGGCCTTTGGTCTTGGGATCCCTATATTACCGGCTTGATATGGCTGTTATCTAAACAGATAGACTTGAATTTTCATTTTGCCGCTATCTAAACATATAATATTTAATTCGCGTTTGCTACTATATAGACAGATAGGCTTTTATTTTGCATTTGCTGCTATCTAGACAGATAGACTTTAATTTGTATTTAGATGCTATCTAAACATATAGGCTTTGATTCGCGTTCGCTGCTATCTAGACAGATAGGCTTTTATTTTGCATTTGCTGTTATCTAGACAGATAGGCTTTAATTTGTATTTCGCTGCTATCTAAACAGATAGGCTTTGATTCGCGATTGCTGCTATCTGGACAGATAGTCTTTAATTTTGCATATGTTGCTATCTAGACTGATAGGTTTTTATTTGTATTTAGCTGCTATCTAAACAGATAGGCTTTGATTCGCGTTCGCTGCTATCTAGACAGATAGGCTTTTATTTTGCATTTGCTGCTATCTAGACAGATATGCTTTAATTTGTATTTAGCTGCAATCTAAACAGATAGGCTTTGATTCGCGTTTTCTGATATCTAGACAGATAGGCTTTGATTTATATCAATGCTATCAAGGTAGATAGGCTTACGTTCGCGCACTGCTGCTATCTAAGACAGGCTTTGGTTTCATAGTGTGATTGACTGCCACTTTATAAGTAAGGAAAATAATGAGACGAAACTAGCAATTGATAAAAGAACTCTCATATGGCGATCTCTTTTCCCATGGGCTCCTTCTGTGCATGGGACGACAAGGGGTTGTCACGTACATCTTTAGGTAGTTCATCAATAACCAGCTGTCCTTCCTTGATCTTCCTGTCCACCAGCCACCTGAGCTTCTTGCATTCCCTTGTCGGGTGCATGACCTGTCCATGGCACTCGCACCATCTGGGATCTCGCAATTGTTCCCAAGAAGGTCTGTGCTCTAGTGCAGGAAAAATCCCATCTTTCCGCCACATCTTTCAAAGGGCTATGGCGTCGTCAATTGAGCACGGCAAGGGTGGCGCCTCCCTGGGCGCGGGTCGCTACTGCTTGTGGGGAGATGAAATTGCATTTACTTCGACATCCCGACCGCGCTTGTAATTGAACCTCCCAATCTTGAAGCCAGAGCTGGCTGGTGCACGGTCATGGGTATTCTTTTTCCTCATCCTCTCCACCAGTGGCTCAATATTCCTGGTGCAGTCAATCAAATTTGAAAACGTAGGCATATTCAAATTGATTAACATATCTTTATATTCGTCGCGCATGCCCTGGAGGCATATTTCCACCAGGCGGCCCTCTGAGACCTCGTCAATGCATTCCATGGATCTGGCCCTGAACTTCTTGATGAAGACAACCCTTTCTTCATCGTGTCTCTGGTACATGCGAGAGAGATGAATGGTGGTAACCTTCTCTTCAACTTGGAAGAATTTGGTATAGAACTTCTTCACCATGTCCTCCCAGGTCTTGACGGATCCTGCCTCAAGGGTCCTGTACCATTTATACGCGACAGTTCCCAGGGATTTAGGGAATTCGCTCATAAGCAGCCTGGTATCGACTCCGTGTAAGCCCATCAGGTCAACGAACCTCATCACGTGCTCCTGTGCATTCCCGCTGACTTCATCGAATTTCTCTCACTTGGGAGCCTTGTATATGTCCCGTGGGATGGGAGGTGCAGTGTCAACTTTCGGGATGACAGTATCTGTGAATCTCTGGTTTGTGATGTTGTCTATTCGATGTTCCATGCCGCAACACTGGCCGGTGTACTCTCCCCGGGAGTTGACGATGATGCCGCAACAAAACCTGGAATGTAGGGCATATTTGGGTCATAGGGTAGTGGGGGTGGGAGTGCGTAACTCCCCGGGGCTCCGTTCGTGTGCGTAGGCATTGTGGGGTGAGGAGACGGCGTAGTCATCAGGGACAGGCCTGATCGGAGTCCTGGCGCCTCAAGTGTGGGGCCATTGGGAATAGAATGTGAGTTAGGTGGGGCAGACGTGCGCACCACAGAGGCGGTGGCTACCCCCGGTGGAAGCAGCTGAGTTGCTGGTGGTGGGGCTAAAGTCCCCTGAGCTGTGTTCTGAACAAGTCCTCCCAGAAGCGCCATGATCTGGGCGATATGGACGGACTGAGCCTGCGTGGCTTTGGCATGGCTCTGAATCGTAGCCTGCAACGCCTCCAAAGAAGGGCTACTTGCAATGGCTGTTTGAGTGTTGGTGTTGGGAGTCTCCTCCCTCGGGGTTTCCTCTCTCAAAGGAGATTGGTCGTCATCACGAAGGTTACCCTCAAGAGACATGGATGTCAGGTTGATTGATTGAAGCCTTGAAGGTGGATGATTCCACGTTGGGTTCACCAAATTGTGTACAAGGAAATCCTCAAGAGAGATCCAAGTGTACACCTCAAGTAGGGGATTAGAGTAAGACACAGAGAAGTGTAGGGTGTGAGTAGGGAGAGAGTAAGCAAAGGCAACGGCTCTTGAAAGTGAGACGTTAGACTAGCAAAGATCCGAGAGAGATTAGGGTATCCGAGAGCTTGCAATAGAGGGCTAACGATCCTATATATAGTGGGGAAGTGACTGTTGTAAGGGGGTTAATGCACCATAAATGGCGGCTTAATGATAGACCCGTAACGGCACGTTCGACCGTATATATAGGGAACGTTACGCACCTACCCGCATATATCGGAGACCGTTATGAGATCGTCCGCATTTATGGGATACGTGAGCCTTAAACCTCACAGTCAGTTACCAGAGGTTGTGCGCGAGCTTGGTAGTCGTTCGCGCGCGACGGACCTTACTCTATCCTTCAAACCACTAAGTCCCTACAGGTCCCGTGTGGTTGGTACGCGAGGGCCCTGTCCCGCAGCCCCCAAATGGATAAGCATCGGTAGTTATCCGGTGTGTATGGAGCACAACTAGGTGTGCTTGGTGGCTGCCACGTGGTTGTGATATGTCTGTCTGGAAGGCACCATCGACAATATGCTACATGATTTTATCAAAATATAATATTTAATGGTAGTCATCATACAAATCGGGTAATTCGGGTTAGCGCGTCGTTTAATATTTGTGCCCAAGCCCAACCCTAATTGCAATTCGGGGTGATAATTTCTGTCCAAGCCCGTCCAAATTACTAAAGCTATGTGTTGGGACCCTATTTTAATTCGGTCTCGGTTCGGGTTGGTCGACTTCAACCTGCCCAAGTTGCACCGCTAGGCATAATTAGAGTGAATTTTAGATAAAATGTTGTTTTTGTGTAAATAGTCCAATTGATAGTTCTGGTCCGCAGCCACGTGTCTCAACCAGCAACCCGCAGTTGGCTATCTCATTGTGCACCATTCGCACCAGATCGTGCCACGTCTGTACATAGGGGCCTCGGACATAGTCCCTCACATATTGTAGCTCACATGGGAATCAGGGGATAAAGTGGTTTGAAGGCCGGAATAAGGCTCGTCGCAGGTGGTTGTTGTCCACCTATGACCCTTGTGTGCAATAAGGGAGACTTGGTCAAACCTCAATATATACATATATGCAGATTCAGTAACGGTTTTCCCATGATATTCACTGTGATATCGGCAACGACTAACTTAAGGGCCTTAATGGGGGCGTGATTAACGTCGTAGCTCCCCCATGACCATTTCTACTATATGTATGTGGAGCATCCGCTTCATTGAGGTTTGGATAATTCATTATTCATAAGCCACCACAAGTTGTCTCTCTTTCTTATCACACATTGATTATTTCTAAACCCCCATTTTCACCAATCTTCCTGTGTTTCTATACTGTGAAATCACCAAGGCTTGTACTAGCCATCTCCACGAACTCCTTGTCATCGTCCCCATCAGACAAACCCATCTACATTAGGTAATCATTTTTTTAGATTATTGTGGTGTCAATGACAGGTTCCGCGCACCTCGATTAAATCAACCGGTTGTAGTGAGGTTTGAACCTGAGATCTCAAGGGGGGCAATACCTCAAAGGGAGCAAACACTTAAACCCCAAATCCGACACCAATAGGCCAACCCCCTTGGGGTGTTCGGTAATCATTACGTAAATGTTACAGTGAGGTATTGATACAACAATTTTATATTTTGTAAAATCAAATGTGAAACTGCTATAAGAGATTAAAATGACATAAAAAAAGATACGTATATCACAAATCAGTTCTATGAAAATAAATATTTTTTAGAATTTGTAACGTTAAAATTGGTTGGAATAGAACTTATCAAAAGCAGGTTTCAGAATTACAATTTCCCACTTGCTTCTTAAGAGTTGTTGAGACAACATCAATTTGCTCGAAAAAATTAAAATATTTATCAAATGACCAAGAAACTGCTTCTGTTGTCAAAACAGAAAGATACTGGAATCATTTTTTTTTAAATTGGCCCTTAAGAGTGTAACTGGGGTGAATTGAGAGAATTAATCACGGTACTGTAACAGGAACCTTATGTAGAGGCTAGACAGGCGGGCCATATTCAAGTCTGGAATATGATCATCCGGCTCGGGCACTAGCATGAGTTGATCAATGATAACTTGGACAATTTCATTGGCTGAATTTGCTACATTTTAAGCGGATCACCACCCTAATATCAAAATTATCTTCACACTGCAAATGGGTGCTAGCACACATGGTAACTCGGATTGGCACCCTGCATTATTAGGCCTCGCGTTCGAGCTTAAATTTAAGAGTTCTTGAAAGAAAGAACAATGCCCTTTGTATTATAATTCAAGTATATTCCTTAATTATATGAATAATTTTACAATGGGTAAAGGACGCAATGACTCCCTATGTTTAGGCACAAGGACTCTTAGGCCCATGTGTTTAGGTAAAGACATTCAATCCCCAATTATGGAGTCTAACACAATTATGTATAAGACCTTTATGCCCCCAACAGTACAAAAGAATACAACATAAATATTTATCTCTCCCCCCCACCCTTCTAAATCTTCACCTCTCCTAAAACTCGAGCAAGTTTTAATTTTACACTTTGATAATTTTCAATATGATAGTACGAGGATTTTAACTGCTCTTGAAAAAATGTGAGATATAAATTTTTCCTCTGATCATAGATCATAGTTATATAGAGTGCCGATGCCAGGGTTAAGTTCTAAGGGTGAAGGGTCAGGATATCAAATGAGTTTTGTTCATCAAATTATGGGAGCGACTTGAAGGATCAGTATATATGGATTATATCGTGGTAAAATAAATGAATGAATCATGGTAGCACTCGTAAGGGAAAGTACCGGTTACCTCTTAAGAGTTATGTGGCAAGCACGCCACTATAATTTTTGCAAGAAAAGAGAGCTAGTATGAGGATGCGCTGAATAGAAGTTTCAGGGGATCTTAAGAAGGAAGGCGTGGCTTAAATATGATCAGTGGGATAGAGGAACGACACAGGCATACATTGGAGTACATTTGGGGAATTATTAGTAGAATTAGGACATAGTCGTATTAAGAAAAGAGGTTGGTACTTTGTAATGTTAACATTAATAAGGAAGGGGGTGATACAGACTAATCGGTTCGTATTTGCAAGAAACTTGGTCAAATCCGACGACCTTGTGATAAACAAGTTTGAACTAGCCTGTTATTTACATGTAATCATTAACAAAATATATCGATATGTTTGTTTTAACATATTATTAAATTTTCGTGAGATTTCATTCATAATAAGCGTACTAAAATGTCAAATTAACACATAAAGTTTCTTGTTTGAGCAACTAGATGTCACATATTAATATATTTCACTACAAAACAGTAATAAAATATAGGGTCAATTACTTAATGACCACTTCCGGTTTGGGGTAATGATCCACTCCCACTCCCAACCCCAATTTCACAATCATCTTATTACCACCCCCAGTTGCTGATTGCAAATAATCAACAACTGGAAACTTCCGTCTAAATTTTTCAGTTAGTTAACATCCTTGGAAGGGTAAATAAGTCCAAATAATAAAAATATGAACATCACGAACGTAACCCCTCTTACGCCGCACCACCGTCATTACCGCCACAATAAACCCGGAGTCAATGACCACCCCCAAGACCACCGTCGTAAACCCAAAATTCCAGTGACCGCTACCGCCAACCCGCTACAAGTACCATCATCTATAGGGTTTTGATGCAGGTTACGCAGCAGAATAACAAAAGTTTAATTATGCTCAAACCCCTCCAAGGATCACAGGGAAGCAATCATAACATGATTAGGGTAGAAACATGTGTACCATAGTTTGTGTGATCACTACGAAGAATTGTGTCTTCGTCTCTACGAGTATCCACACCTTGGATCTTCACAGGAATCTTTCCCACTTTGTAGTACTACCAACGGAAGAAGGAGGCAAAGGATCACGCAAAACCGAGTAACCACCGCGCGCCTATGGAGGCCGACGGTAGCAAGGGGCGGACGGGTTGGGTGTTCGGCCTCAACTCTCTCTCTCTCTCTCTCTCTCTCTCTCTCTCGCTTTGTATGTTCTCTCTCTCTCTCTCTCTCTCTCTTGTTTTGGTATGTTTTCTTAATAAAGTGTTATATAGTTAACAACTCTTTATTAACTACATATTTGCCCCAATACTAATCATGTCCTTACATGGATTAGTCCACTTGCAAATTAGTCCTACTAACTTTGTTTGTGGTTGCGTTATGATCATTTTAATTAATTAGTCCAACTAATTGATACCCATATCCAGTTTAATCCATATGGTGTGTGACCCCATAGGTTTCTACTTAGTTGGTAGTAACTATTACAAACATAGAGCGGTGTCTAGCAACACACCTATGCCACCCAACTAAATCTCGACAAACCTTGTTCCTAATGTTACCGTGTTGTGTTAACCCCTTGTCTCTATATTTGGATTAGACACAAGACATAATTTTCACACTCGTATATCCATTTCATAGTTTCTCGATCCTGGGAATAGACTCATCCATGCAGATAACATCAATATCTCCATATTGATTTATCTGAGTCTGGCCAGACATTCCATAAGCTCTACCCCTCGAGTGGTCGTGGATATTTTCTCCCATTATGTAGAAGAGACAAATCCTATCTACATCGCTGCTATCTCTCAGCTTGCTTCCTATCATCCTCGATAGCTATCTTTATAATTATCCAGTTACGGTGTAACGTCGTTTGATAATATCCAAGCATGGTATTTCAGTGTCTAGTGACTTCAAGTCTAAGAATTACAACACAACTTGTGGCGTTGACATAATCTAATGTAGCCTTCTCGGGGTGGGTCTATCCACTATGCAATTACTCCTAATGCATACCCATGTGTTAGACTTGATATCTGCATATCAATCTACCCACATGCTAGTATATAGTTGATCGTCTTGTTAATCAGTATAATGGAATAGGGATATTTAAGATAAACAACACAATTTTAGTCTAAGGACTTCATTATATTAAATATCTCCATAATTAATACAATGATTTATTCTAGCAAACAAAGTTAATACTAAACAGATTGTCTCTAGGGCATCCAAAACCAATAGTCTCCCACTTGCACTAGGGCCAATCTGGTGCATCACGTATGCCTATAGCCCTAGCGTGCCCTCCATTCTTTTGCTGAACCAATGGCTTTGTGAGAGGATCTGAAAGATTATCATCTGTTGGAATCTTGCATATCTTCACATATCCTCGAGCGACTATCTCTCGAACTAGATGGAATCTCTTAAGAACATGCTTTTGTACTCTGGTGTGACCGGGGTTCCTTGGCTTGTGCGATCGCCCCAGTGTTGTCACAATAAAACATAATGGGATCCACAATGCTAGGAACCACACCAAGCTCAGTGTTAAACTTCTTTATCCAATCAGCCTTCTTTGTTGCGCCCGAAGCAGCAATGTACTCAGCTTCAGTCGTAGAATCAACAACTGTCTCTTGCTTGGAACTCTTCCAACTCACAGCTCCTCTATTTAGGCAAAACACATAACCGACTGCGATCTATAGTTGTCTTTGTTGGTTTGGAAGCTAGAATTAGTGTAACCTATTACACCTAGCTCCTCCTTACCCCAAATATCAAGAACGCATCCTTAGTCCTTCTTAAGTACTTAAGGATGTTCTAAACTGCAATCCAGTGACTCTCACCCGGATTGGACTGATATCTTCTTGCCATACTCAACGCGTACAACACATCTGGTCTAGTACACAACATGGCATACATGATAGATCCTATGGCCGACGCATATGGGATCTTACTCATGCGCTCCTTCTCAATCTGATTGGAAGGACAATCATCCTTCGTAAGGGTGATTCCATGCGACATGGGAAAGAATCATTTCTTTGATTCTTGCATGTTGAACCGTTTCAACACCTTATCTGTATATGTACTCTGGATTAGGCCGAGCAACTTCCTCGATATATCCCTATAAATCTTGATACCCAGTACATAAGCTGCATCCCCTAAGTCCTTCATTGCGAAACACTTCCCCAACCAATCTTTGACAGATTGCAATATAGGAATGTCCTTTTCAATGAGTATTATTTCACCCACATACAAGACTAGAAACACAGCCGAACTCCCACAAAACTTCTGGTAAACACAAGGCTCATCTTCATTCTTGATGAAGCCAAACTCTTTGACTGCGTCATCAAAACGTCGATTCCAACTATTAGAAGCTTGCTGCTATCCATAAATAGATCGTTGTAGCTTACAAACTTTATTTTCATGCTCTGCATCCTCAAAACCCTTAGGTTGTGTCATGTACACATCCTCGAGGAGGTTTCCATACAGAAACACTGTTTTGACATCCATATGCCAAATCTCATTGTCGTAGTAAGCTGCAATCGCAAGTAGGATTCGAATGGACTTGGTCATTATGACGGGGGAAAATGTTTCAACACAGTCAATACCATGAATCTGTATGAATCCTTTAGCCACCAATCACCCCTTATAGGCAACTACCTTGCCTTCCATGTTAGTCTTCTTCTTGAAGACCCACTTGCACCTTATGGGCCGAACCCCATCGGGTGGTTCCACCAAAGTCCACACTTGGTTGGAATACATGGATTCCATTTCGGATCTCATGGAATCAAGCCACTTCTTAAGTCCAGCCCTTTCATGGCCTCTCCATAAGTAGTAGGCTTATCATCTATGAGTAATACGTCACCGGGCTCAGTTACGAGAAGTCCATACCTCTCTGGCTCATGACGTACCTACTCAACCTACGGAGTTCTTATGTTATTTGAACATGTTTCTCCACAACCGTTTGTGGTTCCTGTTCATGTTTTATTGTCAAATCAGTGCTTTGTGGATCGTGAATTTCTTCAAGTTCTATTGTCCTCCTACTGGCTCCTTTAGAGATGAACTCTCTTTCTAGGAACACGTCGTTTCGAGAAACAAACACATTGTTCTCGGTTGGGTTGTAGAAATAATATCCTTTGGTTTGCTTAGGATATCCCACAAACTTACACTTATCTGACTTGCGCCCGAGCTTGTCACACTGTAAACGCTTTACATAGATGTCGCAACCCCAAATCTTCATAAACGGCACCATGAGATGCCTCCCAGTCCATATATCATATGGTGTCTTCATGGCCGATTGGATGGAACACGGTTAATGGTAAAAGCAGCTGTCATTAGAGCATGCCACCAAAACGATATCGAAAGATCCTTTTGACACATCATAGACTGCACCATTTCCAAAAAGGTGCGATTCCTCCTCTCGGACACGCCATTCCATTGTGGCGTTCTGGGTGGAGTGAGTTGGGAGAAGATCCCACACTCTCTAAGATAGTCGTCAAACTCTTGGCTTAAGTATTCTCCTCCACAATCCGATCGTAGAGTCTCGATACTTTTTCCAAGTTGCTTCTCTACATCATTATTGAATCCCTTGGAACAATTCAAACGATTCGGATTTGGCCTTCATAAGGTACACAAATCCATATCTACTGAAATCATCAGTAAATGTAATGAAATAGACGTAACCACCTCTGGCAGGCGTGGAAAACGGTCCACATACATCCGTATGTATGAGTGCCAATAAATCACTAGTCCTCTCACCTTTCTTATTGAAATGGGACTTTATCATTTTTCCCATCAAACAAGATTCACATGTCTCATATGATTCATAATCAAATGAGTCTAGTAATCCATACTTATGGAGTCTAGATATGCGTTTCTCGTTTATATGGCCTAAACGACAATGCCATAGATAAGTAGGATATAATTCATTAATTTTAATCTTCTTAGTATTAATTTTATAGATGGGATTACTTAGATCAAGGATATACAATCTATTAGATAAATGCCCACTACAATAGTGGATACTATCAAAATAAATGGAACAACTATTGTTCTTTATTGAAATAGTAAAACCTTTCTCGTCCAAACAAGAAATAGAAATAATGTTTCTGCTCATAGCAGACACATAATAGCAATTATCTAAATCTAAAATAAGCCATGAAAGCAGAGATAACTCATACACGTCTATAGATAATGCAACAACTCTTGATCCATTCCCGACGCGCAAGTCTATCTCCCCTTTAGCCAATCTTCTACTTCTTTTCAAATCCTGCACATTTCGACAAATGTGAGATCCAATCTTCTACTTCTTTTCAAATCCTGCACATTTCGACAAATGTGAGATCCACATCCAGTATCCAATACCCAATATGAAGAAATAGAAAGATTGGCATCTACAACAAAAATACCTGGTGGTGGTGGAATCACTATTCCAAGCCTTTTATCCTCTAGATATCTAGGGAAATTCCTCTTCCAGTGTCGAGGCTGACTACAGTAGTGACAATCACCCTTAGTCACGCATCCACCGGGCTTCAAGGCAGTTTATTTAGATTTTGAAACTTTTTTGCTCTTTTCTTTGGAGGTAGAAGCAAATAACTTGCTCAACCTCTTATTGACAGATCTGGCAGAGTTTTGTTGATCTCATTCATTTTATAGTTCATGCTGAACTGATTATAACTATCTGGAAACGATTGCAGGATGAGATTAGTGGCCAACTCTTGGCCGAGCGGGAAGCCTAACCTTTCGAGATTCTCCACGTATTCGATCATACGGAGTACATGAGGCCCGAATGGGTTCCCCTCTGCGAGACTACACTTGAACAGTGCTTTGGATACGAGCTTCCTTAAATGCACGATCATATCGTACGCCTCCATGTTCTCATGTTGCTTTTGAAGCTCAGAGTTCACGGTGCATAGCATGAGATAGGTCACATCATTATTGTCATCTACAATATTTTAATGTGCCCTTATGGTAGCTAGAACAACAATGTCAGCTGGTGGCGCTGGAATAGGTGCATCTAAGTTGTACAACTTCTTTGCTTGCTTAAGGACAATTCTTAAGTTTCTGTACCAGTCTAGGAAGTTGTTCCCTGACAACTTATCCTTCTCAAAGACATAACGCATGGATGGTGTCGATGTTTGATTGTTGTTTGCCATTGGAATTCTACAAAATGAGAAATATGCAATTTTAGTATTTTGAAGAATTAATTACATTTAATAATTTCTAGATTATCAAATATAGTTTCCACTATTTTTCTCTCATTAATAGCCTTCACCATTAATGCGGAAAATATCATATATTTTCTAGTGGGTCCAAAATCCATATTTTACGTCTTCTTGAGCTTACTTTGGAAAGTCACATAATAATTAGTTATTTAGGTAGGAACATCCTTCCAATTCCATGCTTATGCAACTCTTGGTGCAACCTGGCAAATAACTCCTTATTTATCTATATCATAGATAATCCCAATTGCCAAGCCTCTAAGTCATCAATCCAATTGAAACTACTTAGTTACGTTCAACCTCTTATTTTAACAACCACACATTAATTGCTTGTGTCGCCGCATCACACCATAGTAAATTAAAATCGCCTTACTTTGACAAGCTCGAAATTAGTAAACCATGATCATGAAGTGTAATATCTCGAATTTTGAGAATTGGAAATTATTTGCATTTTATTCTGAATACACGACTTTGACATAACCTGTTAGCATGCTTAATTGCTATTGTATGCAGTGTAGTCGTTTATTGTATAGTGCTTGTGTTTATGAAGCTTCTATTACTTTAGTGAATTTTATGTTATTTATAATCCTGATAGATGAACTCATAATTGTAAAACTATAATAGTTAACAGAAATACATCGAAAGTCTTAATATCTTCTTTTAATTGCTAAATTTATGATAAAAATATTTAGTGAATAATTAGCACTAATCACAGGTTGAAGTGTAAATTAGCTTAATTAATCATGATTAGTACATAATGGCAAGTGTTATAGAGTGTGTATAGCTTTTATGGGTGTAAGTGTGTACCAGGAGACACGTAGGGTGACACGTGTCACTGCCTTAGCCACTGTTCCAGATGTTTGACACACGGCCCTGCTGCGTGTCGTCGTGTGGCAGCTTTCGTCACATGCGCGACACGTGTCCTACTACAAGTCAGATGATTCTGACACATAACCCACCTGTATGTCGCCGCCATAGCTTCCTACTGTGCATGCGTGACACCTATGCGACATGTGTTGTGACTCAGGCCTCTAACATCTACATGGATGCCACGTGTCCCTATGACACATCGGTACCTTATTGGTCGATCACTTCTATAAATTGGGTCATGTGCTTTAGTTATTTCTCATTCCAGACTCGAGTTAGTTATTGATAAGTGAGAGAGAGATGGTGGGGTTATTCTATTCTTGGAGCTGCTGATATTATCTCAAAGTCGTTATCATGTGCTACTGTTGAGCTAGGGTGTTATGCAGTTTACAATATTATTATCGCTTACGGTTTATGAGCAGGCTTTGTGTTATATATGTGTCGATCCGTATATTGTTGTTATTATCGATTTGCATGCTATGGGGTGTTATGTGATTATTACGTGATATGTAATATTACGTGTAACCTGATATAATTATATTGTTTATTCCATATCACCTTACTGTTGCGGTGAACGACCTACTGGGCGCGAGCTCACCCCCTAACAGTGTTTGCAGGTTACGACGGACGGATCCGACGGTAGAATCGAAGTGGGAGCTTTATTAGATTTCATTAAAGCTTGTTATCAGAATATTATAATCGTTTATTTGTCATCACTTGTATAAAAGATATCACTTTTCAATTTCAGTGTCACGTACTCCTGTATCATATTTTATGAAATAAATGAATCAGTGTTCATTGAAATATGATATTGTCTTTGGTACCTGAGCTGGTGGCTCAGACGGTACCTCTTTGGAAGACGAGTCTTTGTTTTGGTACCCGCGGTGGTGATCCGCAGGTGGTGCCGGTTGGATCGCCGTGCTAGTTTTGTTTATTATTTCCTAAAATTGACCCCTGGGTTTTGGGGCGTCACATGAAGGGTTTTAAAATAAGAGAAGGCAAAACGTAATATTTCCTTTGAGGGATTTTAGTGTCATTACTTAATTTATTTGGTTGATCTCATCAACATGATCTACTTATTTGGATTGGGCAATCCACAATAAAAGACCATTATTGTTTATTATTATCTTGTTACGTTTTGCTTGTATCAACCATACACCAAAATCTATAACAAGACGTAAATAATAAACATCCACAAAATAAAATTGACGTGGCATGGATATGGCCCCTAAGACTAAGATATTACCAAGCCAATGATAATATCTATATGCCATAAAGTGACAAGCTCATATCCATGTTCCTCCACCATAGCCGCGCATCCTAGGTGTGCAAGTCCTCCGTCGTCTTTGTGACTTCTTGGTTCTTTGGTCTTCTTCTCCATGCTCTTGTCTATTATCTAATTAGCTAATTCTTTTTTATGGAATCTAAGTATCTAATTGTAGCTAGCATCTAAATTAAATAATAACTAAAACCTCATATGTTGAGAGGATGATCAGCTCGCAGGCCGTAAAACCTAATTAACTTTTACATTAATTTGATGAACTCGCATGCCGTAAACTAAACCAGAAAGTAAACATCTACAACCTAGGACATATCCATCCACAATGCAACAAATCACATAATACAGTTAAAACTAATTTTTAACGCGCTTGTTCAATTTTAGTTGTTTGAGATTGGGTAAGTAGGGTCAAAAAGGTCCAAGAGACCCACCAACACACTTGGTCGAGCCCCAAGGAACCGCCACAAGCCACTAGGCCTCCAGCCCCAGGCCGCTCTTTCGGACCGTGCGCCTAGGCCGGTTCGGCAATGTGACCCGTGGCCTTGCTTGGGCGGCAAGGAAGGGGAGGGCCGGACGGCTAGGGTTTCGACCCTAGCCTCCTTCCTCCTTCCTTCCTTCCTTGTTCCCCAAGTCTAGTTGTTTCCATAATTGGGAAAAACCATTTCCATAATTTTGTGCCCATGAACCCTACTTTTTCAAAAACCCAATTGACACATCATATGTGCCCGGAATTGGCTAATTCTATACGACGATAATAATTTGCCCACTCCCTATTGATTCATATTCATACTTCATCTATATGCCAATTTTAGTTTTCGCGTAAAATAACAGATACGGTGTAAAAGATGAAAAACAGTAACACATAATATCATGTAATGCGCTACGACCGGTGGCTCTGATACCACTGTAGGGTTTTGATGCAAGTTACGCAGCGGAATAACAAAAAATTAATCATGCTCAGACCCCTCCAAGGATCACATGCAAGCAATCATAACATTATTAGGGTAGAAACATGTGTACCTTAGTTTGTGTGATCACTACGAAGAATTGTGTCTTTGTCTCTAGGGGTATCCATACCTTGGATCTTCAACTGGAATCTTTCCCACCGTGTAGTGCTAGCAACGGAAGAAGGAGGCAAAGGATCACGCAAAACGGAGCAACCACCGCGTGCCTATGGAGGCCGACGGTAGCAAGGGGCGGACGAGTTGGGGTGTTCGGCCTCAACTCTATTCTCTCTCTCTCTTGCTTTGTAATGTTTTCTCAATAATGACTTGTGTTGAGAAAATAAGAAGGTAGAGTTCCTTTATATAGTTAATAACTCTTTTAACTACATAATTTCCGCAATACTAATCATGTTCTTACATGGATTAGTCCACTTATAAATTAGTCCTACTAATTTTGCTTGTGGTTGCCTTATGATCATTTTAATTAATTAGTCCAACTACTGAATACCCATATCCAGTTTAATCCATATGGTGTGTGACCCCATAGGTTTCTACTTAGTTGGTAGTAAGTATTATAAAGATAGAGCGGTGTCTAGCAAATCATCTATGCCACCCAACTAATAGAAATGGTCAGTGATCCCGAAAAACCTTGTGCCCAATATTACCGTGTTGTGTTATCCCTTTGTCTCTATATCCGGATTGGAAACGAGCATAACTGTCACACTCGCATATCCAATCCATAGTTTTTCGATCCTGAGAATAGACTTATCCATGCAGATAACATCAATATCTCCATATTGATTTATCTAAGTCTGGCCAGACGTTCCATAAGGTCTACCCCTCGAGTGGCCGTGGATATTTTCTCCCATTATGTAGGAGGATCAAATCCTATCTACATCACTTCCATCTCTCAGCTTGCTTCCTATCATGCCCGATAGCTATCTTTATAATTACCCAGTTACGGTGTAACGTTTGATTATATCAAATCATGATATTTCACAACTAGAGTATCCAGTGACTTCGAGTCTAAGGATTACTACACCATTAGCACTACGAAAAAGCACTTGTGACGTTGACATAATCTCATGTAGCCTTTTCTTGGTGGGTCTATCCAGTATGCCATTACCCATGTGTTAGACTTGATATCTCCATATCAATCTACCCAAATGCTAGTCTATATTTTATCGTCCTGTTGATCAATATAATGGACTAGGAATATTTAAGATAGACAACAAACTTGTAATCTAAGAACTTCATTATATTAAATATCTCCATAAATAATACAGTGATTTATTCAAGCAAATAAAGTTCATACTAAACAGATTGCCTCTAGGGCATCTAAAACCAACATCATCGCCACTGAAAAATTATCATTCCGATGCCCACCACCATTTTTTTTTCATATCACAAGATAAAACTCAATTAGAACCAAAGTTCTAGTTTTTATTAAAACTAAAATCTATAAACACACAAAAGTCAAAAACCCAAATTTGAACCAAAACTTGAACCTCCAACGGAATAAGAAGACCCCAGATTCTGAATCAATTAGAACATAAAAATTGTCAAATCAATGAAATGCATGAAATCCAGCCCAACCGCACTCGAAACTATCCCCCCCACCAAAACCCACAACCAAATACTTGCAAGCCGAGAAGATTGAGAGGTGAAGAGGGAGAAAGATAGATTAAGAGACATGTACTTGTTGGAATAGGTGCCCTAGAGGCAATCGTTTTAGTATGGATTGTGTTTTTGGCTAGACACACTCATTGTATTATTTATGCGAATATTTAATATAAATGAAGTCTTTAGATTGAAAATATGTTGTTTATCTTAAATATCCCTAGTCAATTATATTGATTAACAGGACGATTAACTATAGACTAGTATGGGTTGGATTGATATGGAGATATCACGATCCAACACATGGGTACGCATTAGGAGTAATGCATACAGGATTGACCCATGAAGAGAAGGCTACATACATGTTATGTAAGGTCACAAGTGCTTCTCTTAGTGACAATGGTATTGTAATCCTTAGACTTGAAGTCATTAGATCCTCTAGTTGTGGAATGTTGTATTTTGACATTGTCAAACGCTACACCATAACTGGGTAGTTATAAAGACGTTCGTCGGCTACAATAATGAAGCAACGTTAGAGGTGGTAGTGACGTAGATAGGACTTGTCCCTTCCACATAACGGGCACAAATATCCACGGCCACTCGAGGGATGGTTCTCATAGAATGTCTGGCCAGAATCAGATAAATCAATATGGGATATTGATGTTATTTGCATGGATGAGACTATTCCCAGAATCAAGAACTATGGATTGGATATACGAGTGTGACTTGCATGTCTAGTGTCCAATCTGGATATTAGGAAAAAGGGATGAGACAATACTTGCACAAGGTATGTCGGATGACTATTTCTATTAGTTGGGTAGCATGGATGTCTTGCTAGAGGCTGCTCCATATTAGTAAATAGTTACTACCAACTAAGTAGAAACCTATGGGGTCACACTCCCTATAGATTAGACAAGGACTAGGGAAGTAATTAATATGATTAATTAATCAATTAGAAGGATCAAATAGCAACTACTTGCAAACTTAGTAGGACTAATTTTCAAGTTGGACTAACCCATGCATGAGTAGGATTAGGATAGGGGCTTTTATGCGGTCAACAAGGAGTTGTTGGACTATATAAAGGCACTCCTAGCATCCTTCCCACATAACTTAATTCTCATAACACATTGAGTGGGAGAGAAAAGCAAGGAGAGAGAGAGAGAGCAACAAAGAGGGCTGAAACCCCCTTTGTCACCCCTCACCCGTCGGCCACCAAAGGAAGGACCGCCCCTTCCTTTGCTCCGTTTTGCATGATTTTGATCTTATTCTTCTTCTTCCGACGTTCCTAGCTAGCACTTGGTGTTGGAGGATCCGGGTTCTAACCTAGGAGTGGACTAAGCCATAGAGACGTGAACACAATTTCACATGAGAAGTCATCAAAGGAGATCTCAAAGGTACCTTTGATCTTAATCCCTTACTGTCATTATATAGTCTCTTCCTGTGATCCGTAGAGGGTCTTGAGCAGATTATTTTTTGTCTATTCCGATGCGTATCCGTTATCAAAACCCTACAGTAGAGCCACAGGTCGTAGAGCATAACGTAGTTTATGTGTTACGATTTTGTTGTTTTACACTTTAAATTGTTTATCGCGTAAAACGAACAAACTAAGCATAATTGATGCAATTGAATATGATTCCATCGAAAAAGATCTTATTTTACATGAGATGTAAGAATTAGTGAGTTTGAATCACATAGGATGTGGATTTTGGATCTTGACGACTAGGGTTTGGTCACATGCTTGGAAAATGGGTTTTTCAAACATGGAAACAACTAATCTTGGGCAACAAGGCAAAGAGTTGTTTTAAAAAAAACTCCATAAGGAGGTTCGCCCCCCTAAGGGACCGTCCCCTTGCCTTGTCGCCCAAGCTAGGGCATGACCAAGGGCTTGGGCCGGCCTAGCGTGCAACTTGGCCGCGCGTGGGGCTCGGACGACAGGCCCAAGGCCGTGCCTTGGTCCTTTAGGGTTTCCTCCAGAGCCATGGAGGACCCTATCGGACTATATTAGCCCTATCACATCCAAAACAACTAAAATTGTTCAAGCGTTAAAATTGGGTTATCACTGTTTATGTGTTTTTTTCATGGTGATTAGACATGGCCTTAGGTTGTGGTTTGTTGCGGATGTTTATATTGTGGTTTGTTTTACGGCCTGCGAGCTGTTCAAATTAATGAAATAGTTAATTCGGTTTTACGGTCTGCGAACCGGTATTTTTCTCTAAGCTTGTGAGATCTTTTTACTTTAGTCTAGATGCTAGCTAGAATTGAAAAAAATATATAATAGTCAAGACATGGAGAAAAAGAAGCATAAAGAAAGGAAGGACCACAAGAAGGCGACATCCACAAGAGCTATGGAGCATGGATCAAAAGATGGAGGCACATGGAGATGAGCTTGCTACTTTTATGGTTCATAGACATTCTTAGAGGCCATAAACGTATCACGTTAATTTTTCTGTTGTGGTTGTTTATTTTATTGTCTTATTATTTATAGTTGGTGTATGGTTGATGCATGCAAAATTGATAATAAAATAATTAACAACCCGGATCTTTTATTTGTGAGGTAGCCCAACTCAAAATAAGTAGATCAGTTGATATTGATAGAGAAAAAAATTTAAAATTGAAAAGAAAATCTCTCAATTTAAATACTGCGTTTTTGTCTTCTCGTTATTTAAACACTTTTCATGATCATGATTATCAAGCTCCTGCGTGCCGAAGCAGGGTGACTTGATTTGTCATGATTATGTTGCGATTGCACAAGCAAGTAATGTGCAATTTTTTAAGTAAGAGGTTGGACAACTGGGTGATTTTACTAGGATTAAAAGCCTAGAGGTAACTAATTGGAATTATCCATGGGATGGATAAATAAGGATTTATTTGCCCAATTGAACCAAGAATTGCGTAAGGATGCAACTGGAAATTGTTCCTACCTAAATAACGAATTTTGTTCGACTTGCTGAAGCAAGCTCAAAAGAAGTGAAATATGGATCTTGGCACCCACTAGAAAGTATAATGATATTTTCCACATTAATATTTGAGGGTTATTAATCCGAGAAAAATAGTGGGAGCTATGTTTAATAATCTAGCCATTATTAAATATAGTTATTAATTCACAAAATACTAAAACTTGTATATTTCTCATTTTCTAGAATTCCAATGACAAACAACTCATCGAGTTCAACACATTCCCTACGTTCCGTTCTTCAGAAGGACAAGCTTTATGGAACTAACTCCCTATACTGGTACAGGAACTTGAGAATCATTATCAAGCAGGAAAAGAAATTGTACGCTCTAGAGGAGCAAGTTCCTGAAGGTCTGGAAAACAATACTCCCGCAGCCCTAAAGGCGTATCAAAAGCGTGTTGATGACACTAATGTTGCGGCCTGCCTAATGCTTTGTACCATGTCCTTTGACCTTCAGAAGCAACATGAGAAAATGAATTCAGTCGAAATGATCGCACACTTGAAGCAGCTCTTCCAAGAGCAGGATAGGGTTGAGAGGTATGAAGTTTTCAAGGCATTGCTCAAATGTCATCTGTCAGAGGGAAACCCTGTAGGGCCGCACATGTTGCGGATGATCGGGTATCTTGATAATCTCGGCGCCTAGGGTTTTCGGTGGGTCAAGAGTTGGCAACCAATCTCATTTTGCAATCGTTGCGTGAGAGTAATGGACAGTTCATCATGAACTATAACATGAATGAGATTGTGAAACCTCTGCCAGACTTGCTCAATATGTTGAGAATAGCTGAACAAAACATCAACAAGGGTAAGGACAAATCCATAATGATGGTGCAAAAAGTAAAGGGCAAAAGGTTTGCCTCTACCTCTAAAGGAAAAGGTAAAGCAGTTGCTAAATCCAAATAAGTTGCTTTTAAGCCCGTTGGTGGCGTTGCCAAGGGCTTGACTAAGGGTGATTTTCACTTATGAAGTTAACTTGGACACTGGAAAAGGAACTGCCCAAAGTGTCTGGAGGATAAAAGGCTTGGAATAGTGATTCCACCACCACTAGGTACTTTTGTTATAGATGTCAATATTACTTGCTCTTCATATTGGGTATTGGATACAGGATGTGGATCTCAAATTTGTCGAAATGTGCAGGATCTAAAGAGAAGTAGGATATTGGCTAAAGGAGAGATAGATCTGCGCGTTGGGAATGGAGCAAAGGTTGTTGCAATGGATGTAGGCGTGTATGAGCTGTCTCTACCTTCATAATTAGTTTTAGAATTAAATAATTGCTTTTTTATACCTGCTATGAGCAGAAATATTATTTCTATTTCTTGTTTGGACAAGGATGGTTTTACCATTTCAATAAAGGACAATTGTTGCTCCATCAATTTTGATAGTATTCACTATTGTAGTACGCAATTATTTAATGGATTATATATCCTTGATCTAAATAATCATGTCTATAACATACATACCAAGAGGATTAAAATAAATGATTTGGATCCTGCTTATATATGGCACTGTTGTTTAGGCCATATAAACGAGAAACATGTATCCAGACTCCATAAGGATGGATTTCTAGACTCATTTGATTTTGAATCATATGAGACATTTGAGGCCTGTTTATTGGGAAAAATGACAAAATCACCTTTCAATAAGAAAGGTGAGAGGACTAGTGAGCAATTTACGCTTGTGCATGCTGACGTGTGTGGGCCATTTGCCACACCTGCCAGGGGCTGTTATGCTTACTTCATTAGATATGGATTTGTATACCTTATGAATGCCGAATCTGAATCCTTTGAAAAGTTCAAAGAATTCAAGAATGAAGTAGAGAAGCAACTTGGCATAAGTATTAAGGCTTTACGATCGGATCGTGGAGGAGAATACTTGAGACCATAGTTTGACAACTATCTTAGAGAGTATGGGATAATATCCCAACTCACTCCACCCGGAACGCCACAATGGAATGGCGTATCCGAGAGGAGGAATCGAACACTGTTGGACATGGTTCGATCTATGATGTGTCAAACTGATGTTCCATTATCCTTTTGGGGCTACGCTATTGTGTGAAGCTTTCACCATTAACCGTGTTCCATCTAAATCGGTCATGAAGACAGCACATGAGATGTGGAGTGAGAGGCGTCCCACAGTGTCGTTCATGAAGATTTAGGGCTGCGATGTCTAAGTAAAACGTTTACAATCAGACAAACTCGGGCCTAAGTCGGATAAGTGTATGTTTGTGGGATACCCTAAGGAAAATAAAGGGTATTACTTCTACAATCCAACTGAGAACAAAGTGTTTGTTGCTCGGTCTGGCGTGTTTCTAGAAAGAGAATTTTTCTCTAAAAAAGCAAGTGGGAGGACTGCAGAACTTGAAGGAATTCAAGAACCACAAACTACTGATCATGCTATGGAACATGAACGGGAACCGCAAAGGTTTGTGAAGGAACCTATTCAAGTAACACAAGAGCTTCGTAGGTCCAGTAGAGTGCGCCAGGAGCCAGAGAGGTATGGACTTCTCGTGACTGAATCTGGTGATATGATGCTCATAAATGATGAGCCTACTACCTATGGAGAGGCCATGAAAGGTCCTGACTCTCAGAAGTGGTGCAAAGCCATGGAATCAGAGATGGAACCCCTGTATACCAACAAAGTATGGACTTTGGTGGAACCACCCCAAGGGGCGCGGCCCATAGGGTGCAAGTGGGTCTGCAAGAGGAAGACCTACATGGATGGTAATGTGGTTACCTATAAGGGTCGATTGATGGAAAAAAGATTCAGACCGATTCATGGTATAGACTATGATGAAACCTTTACACCAGTCGCAATGACCAAATCCATCCGAATCCTACTTGCTATTGTCGCTTACTACGACTATGAGATTTGGTAGATGGATGTCAAAACAGCGTTTCTGTATGGAAACCTCCTCGAGGATGTGTACATGACACAACCTGAGGGTTTCGTAGATCCAGAGCATGCAAATAAATTCTTTACGCTACAACGACCCATTTATGGGTTAAAACAAGCTTCTAGGAGTTGGAATCGACGTTTTGACGAAGCAGTCAAGGAGTTTGACTTCATCAAAAACAAAGATGAATCTTGTGTCTAAAAGAAGGTTAGTTGGAGTTCTGTTGCTTTTCTGGTTTGGTATGTGGATGACATACTACTCATTGGAAACAACGATCCCATGCTGGAATCTGTGAAAGATTGGCTTTGAAATTGTTTCGCAATGAAAGACTTAGGGGAAGCAGCTTATAAAGATCTATGGAGATAGATCGAGGAAGCTGCTAGGCCTAAGTCAAAGTACATATATTGAAAAGGTGTTGAATCGGTTCAACATGCAAGATTCCAAGAAGGGATTCTTGTCCATGTCGCATGGAATCACTCTTTCGAAGAGCGATTGTCCTTCCGATGATATTGAGCAGGAACACATGAGTAGGATACTCTGTGCCTTGGCCATAGGATCCATCATGTACGTCATGTTATGTACTAGACCAAATGTGTCATACGCATTGAGTATGACAAGCAGATATTAGTCTAATCCAGGTGAGAGTAACTCGATAGCGGTTAAGAACATCCTCAAGTACTTGAGAAGAACTAAGGATGCGTTCTTGATCTATGTAGGGGAGGAAGAGTTGCGTGTAAGGGGTTACACAGATGCAAGCTTCCAAATCGACAGAGATGATTTCGGATCGCAGTCGGGATTCGTGCATTGCCTGAATGGAGGAGCCGTGAGCTGGAAGAGTTCCAAGCAAGAGACAATTGCTGATTATACAACTGAGGCTGAGTACATTGTTTCAAGTGGCGTAGCAAAGGAAGCTATTTGGATTCGGAAGTTGATTACTGAACTTGGTGTGGTTCCTGGCATTGTGGATCCAATAAAGTTGTATTGTGACAACACTGGGGCGATCGGAGGTGGGTAAGTTGTAAAATACAAACTGGGAGGGACACATGGATTATTACCTCATACTGAAAGTGGGAAATAAGTAAATGACCCTAAAATATATAATTAATATTTTTTTATTGACACATTGTGTAACGGCCCGGGATCTCGGTTCCGGGTTAACGCGACAATCGATAACCAAAAGTAGAAATATACTATTAAGATTACATTTCGCTTAATGTACATAACAAAATTTCGATAATAAGTACAATCTAAAACATAACATTTGTGATCTACTAAGTGATCTGCCTTAAGCTAAACTTCTTCATCTCGATCCGCGTTCCCATTCCCCAAACTTGATTGACGACCTGCGGTTTTAAAATGGCAAAAGCCGACGCAGTTTTGAAGAAATGATCAGTAAAAACTGAGTAAATACATACTACGACATGTAAAGCAATGAGTGGCACGGAAGCATGAGTTGAAACAAATTAGAAGATTTAAATAGTAAAGCTATCATGTTGGAGAATTTGGAACAACTGGAAGTAAACGAGTAACAAAAACCTCTCAATTTAATAACATTGAGAAACCACGAGTAGTTGGTAAAATATCCAGAGTAAACAAGTTTATTTGAACTGATAACGATAGTACTTCATGAGTAGCCAAGATTTAAAAATCATTTCAAATCAATTAGGGCATATCAAGAGCCACAAACAACATTAATAAGTAGCCAATTTTGAATTTCGACTTCAATCAACAGTTTAATTTAGCTGAGGCGTGTCAAGAGCCACGAGCAGGATCGATGTAGACAGAGGGATCACGAAATAACCACTAAGGGTTCCTTCTAGGGTCTATCAAACCCTATTTCACCCGAGCGTTAAGGGAGCCCATTCGTCAACCCCGCTCACAACATTAGCTAAAAGGCCTTAAGTGTCGACACCCTTATACCGTAGTGACCCTTACAAGTATAAGTAGCACTCTATAGCTCTATAAACCCCTTGGCCTCAATAACTTGGTACATTTTGGCTCATCGGGGGCGGATTTTTGAACATTGACGTTCTATCCAATAATAAGAAGCATTGCTTCAATGGTCTTAGCCATAAGAAAATGGAGGATCGCTTGATGCCTCCCATTAATAACAGTACTCTGTACATCGTCCTAAGTCTATTAGAGGTATTTTATTTCTTCTCTTTCACATAACTAGAATCATGATGTCAACAATTCACAAGTAATTTCGGAGAGTTCTCAAAGGAGATGAATAAAATAGTTTAACAACTTTCGAGTGGAAAACATGCATTCTCATACTATTTCATATAACAAACATTCATTTGAAACATCAAACACAAACGCACAATTTGATATGAAAAGGCCGTACATATGTACTTACCTCTGAGCCTTGAAAGGCGCAACGCAAAGCTAGCACTCCTACAACTCTCGTCTCACATTGGATCCGGGTCGTATAGTCAAAGCGGCACTACGAGCACATACGTCTATCGTGGAACGGTCCTCAACACCGGCTGGTTATAAACAAGTCAAGTATACAGTCTATTAGCATTTACCCTCTATATGAGGTTGTATGCAATAATTCAATAAAATGCTGGTCATGCAAGCTAACTTGACCAAAATGCCCCTGATACTCCAAAACTCTCGAATACAGCCCTTGACTGTGTCTGGACTCCAAATTATACTCATATTGGCCCAACAACATGCAAGAATGAATCTTAACTCTCCCATATGAACTTGGCATCGAAATCTACAACTTTCAATAAATTGCACTTAGGCCCCTAAAGTTTGGTAAAATTGCAAAAAGACCCCAACATTTGACTTGGTCAACCCTAGACCAGAATTACAGACAAGTACTCCAAAAATGCATACAAGACATGCTGACAAAATCCAAGTTACTAAACTAACCTCAATTCAAAGTTTAAGTGAAATTACTATTTTGCCCCTCCTATACAGTTCAGTCAAACTAGGGTTTGCGAAAAGTCAAACTTGGTCAAACATGATATTTAGACTCAAAATATGAATACGAGCAAGATTCGTGAAGAACACTAAGGCTAGAAATGTCATTTAGAGTGTCGAGTTCAAAAGTCAAATATAGAAGAAAATCGACTCAACTAGTCAACTTTAGAGCTGATTTGTAATCAATTGAGGGGAATACTTGAAAATCTGAGAATAGGGTTTTGAAGACGATAGTTCAAGGATTCCGGAACATATTTTAACTCCTACAAACTCCAAGTATACAAAGAGATATCGCTAGTCAAAGTGGGATGAAAATTACGATTCAATACTTAGAAAAATTCGATAGTGCTTCACGATTTCAACCTAGCAACTTTAGGCTCGTTTTGTGAGCAATCCGTTATAAATTTGAACATGACCCAGAGACGATGATTTGAAGTATTATATACCAGCTACACATAGGAGAAAACAGATCTAAGTTTCATTAAGCTTTGAAGAAGATACAAGGGTTAGAAAATGGGTGTTTCACCATACGATTCTATACTTAGAAAATTCTGAGTTTTTGCTAGTGAAGAACATCAACATCACAGCAACTTTGGAGCCAAAATCAGAGGGTTTAGAGTTAAAATTGGACCAAGAAATCAACACAAAAGTTGTAGCCAATTCTCCAAGGATTCCAGAAAGGTAAAGATCATTCAAAACGGACCAAAAACGAGGGAGATACCGAGATCCAAAGTTAGGTCAAAAATGCTGGTGGGAAAAACTCAGCATGAACAAGCATGAACACAGCAACTTCAATTCGATTTTTAGGTGGTTTAGAGACCGAATTTGACAAAACTTAAAACATGAAAGTTGTAGACAATTGTCTGAGGTTTCCAGAAAGTCCTGAATCGCTCAAACGGATTAAAAACGAGAGAGATATGATCATTTGAACAGGGGCTGTTTATGCATGACGGAAAAACGAACCAAGAGTGAAAAATGAAACAAAACTCGAACCTAAACAAAATCTGGGCAGGTTTTGATGCTTCTAATGCATTCCTAAGGTCATGGGGATCACATTGATGTAAGGAACATCGAATTTGGTGGAGAAATGAAGGAGTTACCATTTTTGGTCGGCCATGGAGGTTTGGCGGCGGCGGCACGGTGGCTGGAGCAAAATCCGGCGATTTGCAGGGCATACTTGTGCTTCCCAGGTTCGCCTCGACACAAGGAACAAGAATATGTGTGTTAATTGTGATGGGTTGCAACGAGGAGGGAGAAATCGACGAAAAACCGAACTAGGGTTCTTACCTTCAAACCCGAATTTCTCACTCGATTCTTGATGAAATCCCGATCTGTTTGGGGCGTTTTGATCCTTGTGGTGAGGGATACTCCAGGTGGTAGCAGGTCGGGATTTGGTGGTTGTTTGGTGGTATTTCCTTGGTGGAGGTGGTGGTTTCATGGTGGAGATGAATGAAGAAGATGATGAGAGATGATGAGGAAGAGGGAGATAGTTTCTCTCCATGATCTGCTGGTGGAGGAGAAGGTAGTTCATTAGCTACCACCTCACTATTGAGGTGTCAAAATGATATTGCCAAGTAGCTCTCATGCAAGGGGGGTGAAAGTGTATTTTTTCTAAACTTTTGGGTACAACTAGAATTAGAGCTTCTACTTAATTTCAGAGAATTGCACAACCACCCCAAACATTTCTAGTGCTTCAAAATCATTCTAACAACGTCCAAATATCGCTAAAACTCCAAAATGCCCACTTTAAAGCCGTGAAAAACTATTTACAAATTAGCCCCCAAAGTCTTGATATTGCACTAAGAACTCTCTCGGGAATTAGGGGTGTTACAATCTACCCACCTTAAAAGAATCTTCGTCCCCGAAGATCTCACACTATACTTACCCACATATATAAAATGCAGCACAGTGACTCAGTCTATTTGACTTAGCCAGAGAAGCACATAAATCGCTCTCGTCGAATGTTCTTCTCCCAAAAGATGGCTTCCTTGAAACACCTTAACTAAAAGAAATTTCTAAATTCTTACTCTCCGCAGGACGGGGTCTATTATGAGTCTATATTACTATCCAGCCTAGACTCGCATCACAATAGGGTTTCGTATAAAATTAACTCAAGTAAAAGTTCGCACTGAATTTTGAAATGTTAGACCAAAATGCAACTTATCACGTTTACAAAGCAATTCGAAAGTTTTATAGCATTTAACAAGTATCGAAATATTTAGAGAAATACTTTGATCGAAACTAACATGTCATTTTGCTTTGCTTATCCGCAATAAAGAAATTGTGTGTGTGTGTTTTTTTTTTTTTTTTTTTTTTTTTTTTTTAACCTGTATAGGATTAGATACACCAATGATATCAAGTTTTCAACGCATACGAGGGGGAAAAGAACACTATGTGTCGTCACACACGTGTCTCTCCATCACAACTCACATGTGTTTCTAATGTTCCAACTTAGCCTACACAGCGGGTACAACTTATAGTACCGTCGTACTAAGAGTCGCGCCAACGGACTGATAAACAAAGTGGTCCATATCACTTGGCATTTGGTAGCTCGAAACGTCAATAATTTTCAGAAATCATTTTTTTTAATAAATACTTTATTTTCAAAAGTTTCTAATTTTAGAAAGAACCATGTCAAACTAACTCAAAATAAACCAAATTCAAACTAATGTTTTAAGGTTCGTCACTCGTAGGTGCGAAAGAATGGTCTCGGGGTCTTCTATGTCACAACGTCGTTACTCTCTCGTCGAGAAATTACTTACAAAAATAAAGAATCAAAGATACGCATCAAATAGGCATGTCACATAAATATTGTGCCTGTAAATAGGTAAGTAAACTTTGCATGAACATCTCAAATAGTCATTAATATTTAATCAACATATACGGTACAAGTCGAGTTTCATAATACGTAAGTACCCGAACTCCCCGACGGCTTGTTTACTTCTTATTGCCAAATTTGGGTTATCCTAATCAATTTTAAATTTTGAAAAAGTTTTGTCTTTCTTATTCTCTACTAATGGAAATCGAAAAGTCACTTTAACCGGAGAACCGATGCTCTGATACCATCTGTAACGGCCCGGGATCTCGGTTCAGGGTTAACGCGACAATCGATAACCAAAAGTAGAAATATACTATTAAGATTACATTTCGCTTAATGTACATAACAAAATTTCGATAATAAGTACAATCTAAAACATAACATTTGTGATCTACTAAGTGATCTGCCTTAAGCTAAACTTCTTCATCTCGATCCGCGTTCCCATTCCCCAAACTTGATTGACGACCTGCGGTTTTAAAATGGCAAAAGTCGACGCAGTTTTGAAGAAATGATCAGTAAAAACTGAGTAAATACATACTACGACATGTAAAGCAATGAGTGGCACGGAAGCATGAGTTGAAACAAATTAGAAGATTCAAATAGTAAAGCTATCATGTTGGAGAATTTGGAACAACTGGAAGTAAACGAGTAACAAAAACCTCTCAATTTAATAACATTGAGAAACCACGAGTAGTTGGTAAAATATCCAGAGTAAACAAGTTTATTTGAACTGATAACGATAGTACTTCATGAGTAGCCAAGATTTACAAATCATTTCAAATCAATTAGGGCATATCAAGAGCCACAAACAACATTAATAAGTAGCCAATTTTGAATTTCGACTTCAATCAACAGTTTAATTTAGCTGAGGCGTGTCAAGAGCCACCAGCAGGATCGATGTAGACAGAGGGATCACGAAATAACCACTAAGGGTTCCTTCTAGGGTCTATCAAACCCTATTTCACCCGAGCGTTAAGGGAGCCCATTCGTCAACCCCGCTCACAACATTAGCTAAAAGGCCTTAAGTGTCGACACCCTTATACCGTAGTGACCCTTACAAGTATAAGTAGCACTCTATAGCTCTATAAACCCCTTGGCCTCAATAACTTGGTACATTTTGGCTCATCGGGGGCGGATTTTTGAACATTGACGTTCTATCCAATAATAAGAAGCATTGCTTCAATGGTCTTAGCCATAAGAAAATGGAGGATCGCTTGATGCCTCCCATTAATAACAGTACTCTGTACATCGTCCTAAGTCTATTAGAGGTATTTTATTTCTTCTCTTTCACATAACTAGAATCAGGATGTCAACAATTCACAAGTAATTTCGGAGAGTTCTCAAAGGAGATGAATAAAATAGTTTAACAACTTTCGAGTGGAAAACATGCATTCTCATACTATTTCATATAACAAACATTCATTTGAAACATCAAACACAAACGCTCAATTTGATATGAAAAGGCCGTACATATGTACTTACCTCTGAGCCTTGAAAGGCGCAACGCAAAGCTAGCACTCCTACAACTCTCGTCTCACATTGGATCCGGGTCGTATAGTCAAAGCGGCACTACGAGCACATACGTCTATCGTGGAACGGTCCTCAACACCGGCTGGTTATAAACAAGTCAAGTATATAGTCTATTAGCATTTACCCTCTATATGAGGTTGTATGCAATAATTCAATAAAATGCTGGTCATGCAAGCTAACTTGACCAAAATGCCCCTGATACTCCAAAACTCTCGAATACAGCCCTTGACTGTGTCTGGACTCCAAATTATACTCATATTGGCCCAAAAACATGCAAGAATGACTCTTAACTCTCCCATATGAACTTGGCATCGAAATCTACAACTTTCAATAAATTGCACTTAGGCCCCTAAAGTTTGGTAAAATTGCAAAAAGACCCCAACATTTGACTTGGTCAACCCTAGACCAGAATTACAGACAAGTACTCCAAAAATGCATACAAGACATGCTGACAAAATCCAAGTTACTAAACTAACCTCAATTCAAAGTTTAAGTGAAATTACTATTTTGCCCCTCCTATACAGTTCAGTCAAACTAGGGTTTGCGAAAAGTCAAACTTGGTCAAACATGATATTTAGACTCAAAATATGAATACGAGCAAGATTCGTGAAGAACACTAAGGCTAGAAATGTCATTTAGAGTGTCGAGTTCAAAAGTCAAATATAGAAGAAAATCGACTCAACTAGTCAACTTTAGAGCTGATTTGTAATCAATTGAGGGGAATACTTGAAAATCTGAGAATAGGGTTTTGAAGACGATAGTTCAAGGATTCCGGAACATATTTTAACTCCTACAAACTCCAAGTATACAAAGAGATATCGCTAGTCAAAGTGGGATGAAAATTACGATTCAATACTTAGAAAAATTCGATAGTGCTTCACGAGTTCAACCTAGCAACTTTAGGCTCGTTTTGTGAGCAATCCGTTATAAATTTGAACATGACCCAGAGACGATGATTTGAAGTATTATATACCAGCTACACATAGGAGAAAACAGATCTAAGTTTCATTAAGCTTTGAAGAAGATACAAGGGTTAGAAAATGGGTGTTTCACCATACGATTCTATACTTAGAAAATTCTGAGTTTTTGCTAGTGAAGAACATCAACATCACAGCAACTTTGGAGCCAAAATCAGAGGGTTTAGAGTTAAAATTGGACCAAGAAATCAACACAAAAGTTGTAGCCAATTCTCCAAGGATTCCAGAAAGGTAAAGATCATTCAAAACGGACCAAAAACGAGGGAGATACCGAGATCCAAAGTTAGGTCAAAAATGCTGGTGGGAAAAACTCAGCATGAACAAGCACGAACACAGCAACTTCAATTCGATTTTTAGGTGGTTTAGAGACCGAATTTGACAAAACTTAAAACATGAAAGTTGTAGACAATTGTCTGAGGTTTCCAGAAAGTCCTGAATCGCTCAAACGGATTAAAAACGAGAGAGATATGATCATTTGAACAGGGGCTGTTTATGCATGACGGAAAAACGAACCAAGAGTGAAAAATGAAACAAAACTCGAACCTAAACAAAATCTGGGCAGGTTTTGATGCTTCTAATGCATTCCTAAGGTCATGGGGATCACATTGATGTAAGGAACATCGAATTTGGTGGAGAAATGAAGGAGTTACCATTTTTGGTCGGCCATGGAGGTTTGGCGGCGGCGGCACGGTGGCTGGAGCAAAATCCGGCGATTTGCAGGGCATACTTGTGCTTCCCAGGTTCGCCTCGACACAAGGAACAAGAATATGTGTGTTAATTGTGATGGGTTGCAACGAGGAGGGAGAAATCGACGAAAAACCGAACTAGGGTTCTTACCTTCAAACCCGAATTTATCACTCGATTCTTGATGAAATCCCGATCTGTTTGGGGCGTTTTGATCCTTGTGGTGAGGGCTACTCCAGGTGGTAGCAGGTCGGGATTTGGTGGTTGTTTGGTGGTATTTCCTTGGTGGAGGTGGTGGTTTCATGGTGGAGATGAATGAAGAAGATGATGAGAGATGATGAGGAAGAGGGAGATAGTTTCTCTCCATGATCTGCTGGTGGAGGAGAAGGTAGTTCATTAGCTACCACCTCACTATTGAGGTGTCAAAATGATATTGCCAAGTAGCTCTCATGCAAGGGGGGTGAAAGTGTATTTTTTCTAAACTTTTGGGTACAACTAGAATTAGAGCTTCTACTTAATTTCAGAGAATTGCACAACCACCCCAAACATTTCTAGTGCTTCAAAATCATTCTAACAACGTCCAAATATCGCTAAAACTCCAAAATGCCCACTTTAAAGCCGTGAAAAACTATTTACAAATTAGCCCCCAAAGTCTTGATATTGCACTAAGAACTCTCTCGGGAATTAGGGGTGTTACAATCTACCCACCTTAAAAGAATCTTCGTCCCCGAAGATCTCACACTATACTTACCCACATATATAAAATGCAGCACAGTGACTCAGTCTATTTGACTTAGCCAGAGAAGCACATAAATCGCTCTCGTCGAATGTTCTTCTCCCAAAAGATGGCTTCCTTGAAACACCTTAACTAAAAGAAATTTCTAAATTCTTACTCTCCGCAGGACGGGGTCTATTATGAGTCTATATTACTATCCAGCCTAGACTCGCATCACAATAGGGTTTCGTATAAAATTAACTCAAGTAAAAGTTCGCACTGAATTTTGAAATGTTAGACCAAAATGCAACTTATCACGTTTACAAAGCAATTCGAAAGTTTTATAGCATTTAACAAGTATCGAAATATTTAGAGAAATACTTTGATCGAAACTAACATGTCATTTTGCTTTGCTTATCCGCAATAAAGAAATTGTGTGTTTTTTTTTTTTTTTTTTTTTTTTTTTTTTTTTTTTTTTTTAAACCTGTATAGGATTAGATACACCAATGATATCAAGTTTTCAACGCATACGAGGGGGAAAAGAACACTATGTGTCGTCACACACGTGTCTCTCCATCACAACTCACATGTGTTTCTAATGTTCCAACTTAGCCTACACAGCGGGTACAACTTATAGTACCGTCGTACTAAGAGTCGCGCCAACGGACTGATAAACAAAGTGGTCCATATCACTTGGCATTTGGTAGCTCGAAACGTCAATAATTTTCAGAAATCATTTTTTTTTAATAAATACTTTATTTTCAAAAGTTTCTAATTTTAGAAAGAACCATGTCAAACTAACTCAAAATAAACCAAATTCAAACTAATGTTTTAAGGTTCGTCACTCGTAGGTGCGAAAGAATGGTCTCGGGGTCTTCTATGTCACAACGTCGTTACTCTCTCGTCGAGAAATTACTTACAAAAATAAAGAATCAAAGATACGCATCACACAACTACGTCAAACAATTCGATATAAATAGGCATGTCACATAAATATTGTGCCTGTAAATAGGTAAGTAAACTTTGCATGAACATCTCAAATAGTCATTAATATTTAATCAACATATACGGTACAAGTCGAGTTTCATAATACGTAAGTACCCGAACTCCCCGACGGCTTGTTTACTTCTTATTGCCAAATTGGGTTATCCTAATCAATTTTAAATTTTGAAAAAGTTTTGTCTTTCTTATTCTCTACTAATGGAAATCGAAAAGTCACTTTAACCGGAGAACCGATGCTCTGATACCATCTGTAACGGCCCGGGATCTCGGTTCAGGGTTAACGCGACAATCGATAACCAAAAGTAGAAATATACTATTAAGATTACATTTCGCTTAATGTACATAACAAAATTTCGATAATAAGTACAATCTAAAACATAACATTTGTGATCTACTAAGTGATCTGCCTTAAGCTAAACTTCTTCATCTCGATCCGCGTTCCCATTCCCCAAACTTGATTGACGACCTGCGGTTTTAAAATGGCAAAAGTCGACGCAGTTTTGAAGAAATGATCAGTAAAAACTGAGTAAATACATACTACGACATGTAAAGCAATGAGTGGCACGGAAGCATGAGTTGAAACAAATTAGAAGATTCAAATAGTAAAGCTATCATGTTGGAGAATTTGGAACAACTGGAAGTAAACGAGTAACAAAAACCTCTCAATTTAATAACATTGAGAAACCACGAGTAGTTGGTAAAATATCCAGAGTAAACAAGTTTATTTGAACTGATAACGATAGTACTTCATGAGTAGCCAAGATTTACAAATCATTTCAAATCAATTAGGGCATATCAAGAGCCACAAACAACATTAATAAGTAGCCAATTTTGAATTTCGACTTCAATCAACAGTTTAATTTAGCTGAGGCGTGTCAAGAGCCACCAGCAGGATCGATGTAGACAGAGGGATCACGAAATAACCACTAAGGGTTCCTTCTAGGGTCTATCAAACCCTATTTCACCCGAGCGTTAAGGGAGCCCATTCGTCAACCCCGCTCACAACATTAGCTAAAAGGCCTTAAGTGTCGACACCCTTATACCGTAGTGACCCTTACAAGTATAAGTAGCACTCTATAGCTCTATAAACCCCTTGGCCTCAATAACTTGGTACATTTTGGCTCATCGGGGGCGGATTTTTGAACATTGACGTTCTATCCAATAATAAGAAGCATTGCTTCAATGGTCTTAGCCATAAGAAAATGGAGGATCGCTTGATGCCTCCCATTAATAACAGTACTCTGTACATCGTCCTAAATCTATTAGAGGTATTTTATTTCTTCTCTTTCACATAACTAGAATCAGGATGTCAACAATTCACAAGTAATTTCGGAGAGTTCTCAAAGGAGATGAATAAAATAGTTTAACAACTTTCGAGTGGAAAACATGCATTCTCATACTATTTCATATAACAAACATTCATTTGAAACATCAAACACAAACGCTCAATTTGATATGAAAAGGCCGTACATATGTACTTACCTCTGAGCCTTGAAAGGCGCAACGCAAAGCTAGCACTCCTACAACTCTCGTCTCACATTGGATCCGGGTCGTATAGTCAAAGCGGCACTACGAGCACATACGTCTATCGTGGAACGGTCCTCAACACCGGCTGGTTATAAACAAGTCAAGTATACAGTCTATTAGCATTTACCCTCTATATGAGGTTGTATGCAATAATTCAATAAAATGCTGGTCATGCAAGCTAACTTGACCAAAATGCCCCTGATACTCCAAAACTCTCGAATACAGCCCTTGACTGTGTCTGGACTCCAAATTATACTCATATTGGCCCAACAACATGCAAGAATGACTCTTAACTCTCCCATATGAACTTGGCATCGAAATCTACAACTTTCAATAAATTGCACTTAGGCCCCTAAAGTTTGGTAAAATTGCAAAAAGACCCCAACATTTGACTTGGTCAACCCTAGACCAGAATTACAGACAAGTACTCCAAAAATGCATACAAGACATGCTGACAAAATCCAAGTTACTAAACTAACCTCAATTCAAAGTTTAAGTGAAATTACTATTTTGCCCCTCCTATACAGTTCAGTCAAACTAGGGTTTGCGAAAAGTCAAACTTGGTCAAACATGATATTTAGACTCAAAATATGAATACGAGCAAGATTCGTGAAGAACACTAAGGCTAGAAATGTCATTTAGAGTGTCGAGTTCAAAAGTCAAATATAGAAGAAAATCGACTCAACTAGTCAACTTTAGAGCTGATTTGTAATCAATTGAGGGGAATACTTGAAAATCTGAGAATAGGGTTTTGAAGACGATAGTTCAAGGATTCCGGAACATATTTTAACTCCTACAAACTCCAAGTATACAAAGAGATATCGCTAGTCAAAGTGGGATGAAAATTACGATTCAATACTTAGAAAAATTCGATAGTGCTTCACGAGTTCAACCTAGCAACTTTAGGCTCGTTTTGTGAGCAATCCGTTATAAATTTGAACATGACCCAGAGACGATGATTTGAAGTATTATATACCAGCTACACATAGGAGAAAACAGATCTAAGTTTCATTAAGCTTTGAAGAAGATACAAGGGTTAGAAAATGGGTGTTTCACCATACGATTCTATACTTAGAAAATTCTGAGTTTTTGCTAGTGAAGAACATCAACATCACAGCAACTTTGGAGCCAAAATCAGAGGGTTTAGAGTTAAAATTGGACCAAGAAATCAACACAAAAGTTGTAGCCAATTCTCCAAGGATTCCAGAAAGGTAAAGATCATTCAAAACGGACCAAAAACGAGGGAGATACCGAGATCCAAAGTTAGGTCAAAAATGCTGGTGGGAAAAACTCAGCATGAACAAGCACGAACACAGCAACTTCAATTCGATTTTTAGGTGGTTTAGAGACCGAATTTGACAAAACTTAAAACATGAAAGTTGTAGACAATTGTCTGAGGTTTCCAGAAAGTCCTGAATCGCTCAAACGGATTAAAAACGAGAGAGATATGATCATTTGAACAGGGGCTGTTTATGCATGACGGAAAAACGAACCAAGAGTGAAAAATGAAACAAAACTCGAACCTAAACAAAATCTGGGTAGGTTTTGATGCTTCTAATGCATTCCTAAGGTCATGGGGATCACATTGATGTAAGGAACATCGAATTTGGTGGAGAAATGAAGGAGTTACCATTTTTGGTCGGCCATGGAGGTTTGGCGGCGGCACGGTGGATGGAGCAAAATCCGGCGATTTGCAGGGCATACTTGTGCTTCCCAGGTTCGCCTCGACACAAGGAACAAGAATATGTGTGTTAATTGTGATGGGTTGCAACGAGGAGGGAGAAATCGACGAAAAACCGAACTAGGGTTCTTACCTTCAAACCCGAATTTCTCACTCGATTCTTGATGAAATCCCGATCTGTTTGGGGCGTTTTGATCCTTGTGGTGAGGGCTACTCCAGGTGGTAGCAGGTCGGGATTTGGTGGTTGTTTGGTGGTATTTCCTTGGTGGAGGTGGTGGTTTCATGGTGGAGATGAATGAAGAAGATGATGAGAGATGATGAGGAAGAGGGAGATAGTTTCTCTCCATGATCTGCTGGTGGAGGAGAAGGTAGTTCATTAGCTACCACCTCACTATTGTGGTGTCAAAATGATATTGCCAAGTAGCTCTCATGCAAGGGGGGTGAAAGTGTATTTTTTCTAAACTTTTGGGTACAACTAGAATTAGAGCTTCTACTTAATTTCAGAGAATTGCACAACCACCCCAAACATTTCTAGTGCTTCAAAATCATTCTAACAACGTCCAAATATCGCTAAAACTCCAAAATGCCCACTTTAAAGCCGTGAAAAACTATTTACAAATTAGCCCCCAAAGTCTTGATATTGCACTAAGAACTCTCTCGGGAATTAGGGGTGTTACAATCTACCCACCTTAAAAGAATCTTCGTCCCCGAAGATCTCACACTATACTTACCCACATATATAAAATGCAGCACAGTGACTCAGTCTATTTGACTTAGCCAGAGAAGCACATAAATCGCTCTCGTCGAATGTTCTTCTCCCAAAAGATGGCTTCCTTGAAACACCTTAACTAAAAGAAATTTCTAAATTCTTACTCTCCGCAGGACGGGGTCTATTATGAGTCTATATTACTATCCAGCCTAGACTCGCATCACAATAGGGTTTCGTATAAAATTAACTCAAGTAAAAGTTCGCACTGAATTTTGAAATGTTAGACCAAAATGCAACTTATCACGTTTACAAAGCAATTCGAAAGTTTTATAGCATTTAACAAGTATCGAAATATTTAGAGAAATACTTTGATCGAAACTAACATGTCATTTTGCTTTGCTTATCCGCAATAAAGAAATTGTGTTATTTTTTTTTTTTTTTTTTTTTTTTTAACCTGTATAGGATTAGATACACCAATGATATCAAGTTTTCAACGCATACGAGGGGGAAAAGAACACTATGTGTCGTCACACACGTGTCTCTCCATCACAACTCACATGTGTTTCTAATGTTCCAACTTAGCCTACACAGCGGGTACAACTTATAGTACCGTCGTACTAAGAGTCGCGCCAACGGACTGATAAACAAAGTGGTCCATATCACTTGGCATTTGGTAGCTCGAAACGTCAATAATTTTCAGAAATCATTTTTTTTTAATAAATACTTTATTTTCAAAAGTTTCTAATTTTAGAAAGAACCATGTCAAACTAACTCAAAATAAACCAAATTCAAACTAATGTTTTAAGGTTCGTCACTCGTAGGTGCGAAAGAATGGTCTCGGGGTCTTCTATGTCACAACGTCGTTACTCTCTCGTCGAGAAATTACTTACAGAAATAAAGAATCAAAGATACGCATCACACAACTACGTAAAACAATTCGATATAAATAGGCATGTCACATAAATATTTTGCCTGTAAATAGGTAAGTAAACTTTGCATGAACATCTCAAATAGTCATTAATATTTAATCAACATATACGGTACAAGTCGAGTTTCATAATACGTAAGTACCCGAACTCCCCGACGGCTTGTTTACTTCTTATTGCCAAATTGGGTTATCCTAATCAATTTTAAATTTTGAAAAAGTTTTGTCTTTCTTATTCTCTACTAATGGAAATCGAAAAGTCACTTTAACCGGAGAACCGATGCTCTGATACCATCTGTAACGGCCCGGGATCTCGGTTCAGGGTTAACGCGACAATCGATAACCAAAAGTAGAAATATACTATTAAGATTACATTTCGCTTAATGTACATAACAAAATTTCGATAATAAGTACAATCTAAAACATAACATTTGTGATCTACTAAGTGATCTGCCTTAAGCTAAACTTCTTCATCTCGATCCGCGTTCCCATTCCCCAAACTTGATTGACGACCTGCGGTTTTAAAATGGCAAAAGCCGACGCAGTTTTGAAGAAATGATCAGTAAAAACTGAGTAAATACATACTACGACATGTAAAGCAATGAGTGGCACAGAAGCATGAGTTGAAACAAATTAGAAGATTCAAATAGTAAAGCTATCATGTTGGAGAATTTGGAACAACTGGAAGTAAACGAGTAACAAAAACCTCTCAATTTAATAACATTGAGAAACCACGAGTAGTTGGTAAAATATCCAGAGTAAACAAGTTTATTTGAACTGATAACGATAGTACTTCATGAGTAGCCAAGATTTAAAAATCATTTCAAATCAATTAGGGCATATCAAGAGCCACAAACAACATTAATAAGTAGCCAATTTTGAATTTCGACTTCAATCAACAGTTTAATTTAGCTGAGGCGTGTCAAGAGCCACCAGCAGGATCGATGTAGACAGAGGGATCACGAAATAACCACTAAGGGTTCCTTCTAGGGTCTATCAAACCCTATTTCACCCGAGCGTTAAGGGAGCCCATTCGTCAACCCCGCTCACAACATTAGCTAAAAGGCCTTAAGTGTCGACACCCTTATACCGTAGTGACCCTTACAAGTATAAGTAGCACTCTATAGCTCTATAAACCCCTTGGCCTCAATAACTTGGTACATTTTGGCTCATCGGGGGCGGATTTTTGAACATTGACGTTCTATCCAATAATAAGAAGCATTGCTTCAATGGTCTTAGCCATAAGAAAATGGAGGATCGCTTGATGCCTCCCATTAATAACAGTACTCTGTACATCGTCCTAAGTCTATTAGAGGTATTTTATTTCTTCTCTTTCACATAACTAGAATCAGGATGTCAACAATTCACAAGTAATTTCGGAGAGTTCTCAAAGGAGATGAATAAAATAGTTTAACAACTTTCGAGTGGAAAACATGCATTCTCATACTATTTCATATAACAAACATTCATTTGAAACATCAAACACAAATGCACAATTTGATATGAAAAGGCCGTACATATGTACTTATCTCTGAGCCTTGAAAGGCGCAACGCAAAGCTAGCACTCCTACAACTCTCGTCTCACATTGGATCCGGGTCGTATAGTCAAAGCGGCACTACGAGCACATACGTCTATCGTGGAACGGTCCTCAACACCGGCTGGTTATAAACAAGTCAAGTATACAGTCTATTAGCATTTACCCTCTATATGAGGTTGTATGCAATAATTCAATAAAATGCTGGTCATGCAAGCTAACTTGACCAAAATGCCCCTGATACTCCAAAACTCTCGAATACAGCCCTTGACTGTGTCTGGACTCCAAATTATACTCATATTGGCCCAACAACATGCAAGAATGACTCTTAACTCTCCCATATGAACTTGGCATCGAAATCTACAACTTTCAATAAATTACACTTAGGCCCCTAAAGTTTGGTAAAATTGCAAAAAGACCCCAACATTTGACTTGGTCAACCCTAGACCAGAATTACAGACAAGTACTCCAAAAACGCATACAAGACATGCTGACAAAATCCAAGTTACTAAACTAACGTCAATTCAAAGTTTAAGTGAAATTACTATTTTGCCCCTCCTATACAGTTCAGTCAAACTAGGGTTTGCGAAAAGTCAAACTTGGTCAAACATGATATTTAGACTCAAAAAATGAATACGAGCAAGATTCGTGAAGAACACTAAGGCTAGAAATGTCATTTAGAGTGTCGAATTCAAAAGTCAAATATAGAAGAAAATCGACTCAACTAGTCAACTTTAGAGCTGATTTGCAATCAATTGAGGGGAATACTTGAAAATCTGAGAATAGGGTTTTGAAGACGATAGTTCAAGGATTCCGGAACATATTTTAACTCCTACAAACTCCAAGTATACAAAGAGATATCGCTAGTCAAAGTGGGATGAAAATTACGATTCAATACTTAGAAAAATTCGATAGTGCTTCACGAGTTCAACCTAGCAACTTTAGGCTCGTTTTGTGAGCAATCCGTTATAAATTTGAACATGACACAGAGACGATGATTTGAAGTATTATATACCAGCTACACATAGGAGAAAACAGATCTAAGTTTCATTAAGCTTTGAAGAAGATACAAGGGTTAGAAAATGGGTGTTTCACCATACGATTCTATACTTAGAATATTCTGAGTTTTTGCTAGTGAAGAACATCAACATCACAGCAACTTTGGAGCCAAAATCAGAGGGTTTAGAGTTAAGATTGGACCAAGAAATCAACACAAAAGTTGTAGCCAATTCTCCAAGGATTCCAGAAAGGTAAAGATCATTCAAAACGGACCAAAAACGAGGGAGATACCGAGATCCAAAGTTAGGTCAAAAATGCTGGTGGGAAAAACTCAGCATGAACAAGCACGAACACAACAACTTCAATTCGATTTTTAGGTGGTTTAGAGACCGAATTTGACAAAACATAAAACATGAAAGTTGTAGACAATTGTCTGAGGTTTCCAGAAAGTCCTGAATCGCTCAAAACGGATTAAAAACGAGAGAGATATGATCATTTGAACAGGGGCTGTTTATGCATGACGGAAAAACGAACCAAGAGTGAAAAATGAAACAAAACTCGAACCTAACCAAAATCTGGGCAGGTTTTGATGCTTCTAATGCATTCCTAAGGTCATGGGGATCACATTGATGTAAGGAACATCGAATTTGGTGGAGAAATGAAGGAGTTACCATTTTTGGTCGGCCATGGAGGTTTGGCGGCAGCGGCACGGTGGCTGGAGCAAAATCCGGCGATTTGCAGGGCATACTTGTGCTTCCCACGTTCGCCTCGACACAAGGAACAAGAATATGTGTGTTAATTGTGATGGGTTGCAACGAGGAGGGAGAAATCGACGAAAAACCGAACTAGGGTTCTTACCTTCAAACCCGAATTTCTCACTCGATTCTTGATGAAATCCCGATCTGTTTGGGGCGTTTTGATCCTTGTGGTGAGGGCTACTCCAGGTGGTAGCAGGTCGGGATTTGGTGGTTGTTTGGTGGTATTTCCTTGGTGGAGGTGGTGGTTTCATGGTGGAGATGAATGAAGAAGATGATGAGAGATGATGAGGAAGAGGGAGATAGTTTCTCTCCATGATCAGCTGGTGGAGGACAAGGTAGTTCATTAGCTACCACCTCACTATTGAGGTGTCAAAATGATATTGCCAAGTGGCTCTCATGCAAGGGGGGGGTGAAAGTGTATTTTTTCTAAACTTTTGGGTACAACTAGAATTAGAGCTTCTACTTAATTTCAGAGAATTGCACAACCACCCCAAACATTTCTAGTGCTTCAAAATCATTCTAACAACGTCCAAATATCGCTAAAACTCCAAAATGCCCACTTTAAAGCCGTGACAAACTATTTACAAATTAGCCCCCAAAGTCTTGATATTGCACTAAGAACTCTCTCGGGAATTAGGGGTGTTACACATTGATCTGACCAGTGACCCACTAGTTAAAGTGGTGACCCATTGATTCAATATCTTTGTTGGGTAAACCATCAACATGGGTTTAATATCTATCATTCTACTAAAAAAATATCAACCTTCCTAGCAGTAACGTGTTTTTGTCCCAAAAAGATTGTACCGCCCAATAGGTGGGTTAGAGAATGTTCAACCCTCTCCATCAGTTGTTTGTTATACAAGAACTTTTAGGGAAACATTTTTATAGAATTTGAGGAAAATGTTTCTTTCTTTGCCCTCTCATCTCTCTGCCCTCACCTCCGCCTCACATGCTCCTCTCCCTTATCTCCTCACCCAGCCTCTGTTTTCGACAGGTTTTTCATCTTCTTCGTTGCCGGCATTTTTTCTGCCTGAAAATCCGTAAATCTCCCATCGCCGAACGATGGCGAAATCACCCGAAGCATTAATTTCTTGGTCGCGGCTGGACCCTTCTTCGCAAAACCCTCCCCATCTCCACCGTCACAGGCTGTTTTGGCCGGTTTTACCTGGGATTTAACCACCAGTGAAGCTTCCAACCGGCGACAAGCTAGGTACAACCTCCAAGCTGCGTTTTTCACTGTTGCAAATCTTTTCTCTCTCTTTGAAAGAAATCTTCAGTTTTGTCACCCCATTAACTCTTATTTTTCGGACAGTTTTCTATGTCACTCGAGTGTTAACTCTGAAGCACCGGTGGGTAGCTTGTTTACTGACACGTATTCTTACTTTTGTACTCAAGTGCACGGTCGAGTAATAAAGTGTGAGTATTTTTAATACTCGGGTTGTCGGATCCCACGAGGACAAGCTCGTAACAAGCTTTAACTAACTAATTAATTGAGTTTACTAAGTAACCGGTAAAAAGTGTTGAGAATTGTGAGGTTGCCACCCCCAAAAAAGTGGCTGTATGTAACGACTGAAATAGTAGAAAAGTTAAGTAAGAAGAAGTTCTTAATAAATATTGGAGAAACTAGGCAATCTATGGATCACCTAGGGGTGTTAGACAGTTCCGGATACTGTATTGAAACACGCTAATCCTAATTCAGTTATGCCAGGTAACTAGTTACTGCAATCTTCTGTCGATCTCATGCAGTTCTATGTCTCCGTCTACTTCGGGTCCTCGCGGTCCACCTCCGCCTACCGGTCCATTCTAGTTGGCTAAGGACGTGCACGACAACGGGTCCCGTCGGCCCACCGTTGCACGAGTAGTCTTTACACCCACCAATTCTACCCAAATGGCCAACCCTATTCAAATCACCTCCCAGTCTCTTTGATTCGGGATTGTGTTCACGTTCTCTACCACCCTAGGCCGAGTCTCCATCAAGCACTCCACCTAAGTACTAGCAATTTCGGGTAGCTACTCCATTGTTGCTAAGGATTAAGCATCAAACATGAACAATAACTAAACTAAATTAAACATTAAGCAAGATAAAACAATCATACATCAATATCACTCGCTAATGGCCATTCATCTCATCTCAAGGGTGTGTCAATAACCCTAGTTCAATAATACACCAAAACGTGAAGAAACGCCATAATCATGAATCTAATACATGTCAATCACAATAATCCGGAAAAGATGTCTAATCATAACCCTAGGCTCTCCGTAGAGCCTAGCAAAGTATCTAGCTACTCATAGTAGATGAACAATACAATAGTTTCTCCATAGATAATAAAAGAGAAGAGAAGAAGTGATCAAACGGTGAAATCGCCAAAGCGTGGACGAAACCGTGCAATCCCCAAGCTCCAAGATGCTCCCCAATGGTGTCCCATTGCTCTCCTCCTTATTCTTGACTCCATCTATGCATGATTGGTGATTATTTCCGTCCCTAGGTCGCCCTTTCTTCATAACCCGCAGAAGTCTTCAGTAATTTCACAATAGCCCCCTGAAATTTGCTCCTGACTTCAATTTGACAAATAACAACGAAATATACACAGAAACGCCCGGACTAACAATACATAGCATGTGAAGCATCAAGTGATAAAACGACTCATATTCTCTAACATTAAGCTCAAATCACTCGTGATAATGTGGTAAAATGGAGGTAATAGATAGCTCCTAAAAGGCTCTATCAAATTCCCCCACACTACCTTCTTGCTCGTCCCGAGCAACACTTGCTTTCGAGATTCACATATATCTTTACTTTGCCTTAGACACAACGACTCAAACGCTCGAATATGCAATCTACATGGCTTTAAACAATGCAACTCGATAAACAATGCAATCAAGTAAAGAACTTTTTTTTTTCTTTTTGGTTGGAGATTGGGCAATCTCAAATAGAAAACCGGCATGTCATAAGGCTCTCATATCCCCTAAGAGATTCTAAACTTTGGTGATCGGTAGAACTTTCGGCCAGTTTCGTCAGAAAGAACGGGCACAAACACTCAATAAGTTGCTCTTGCACACTCATCAAACGTATTCCGTAGCACCTACCATCCGAGGTATTTATCCACGGGTTTCAATTGTTGACGGCTTAGGACGTGTAGGATAGGATATTTAGAAGCGCAGTCCTAGACGTCATGATACAACTCACCAAACCCGATTCTCACACTCCCTCACCAAAATCCAAGGAACCCCACCGAATCTACTACTCCGGACCTCATTCCCTCAATCTTGGTGCAACGCCGTTCTCGCGGCCACAAATGTGAAGAAGCGATCTCGAACAATAGCTAATCTCCCTGGTCTTCAATTTCAAGCTTGCTCCTTTGTTCCTTTCACTTTCATTTTTTTTTTTCTAATTTCTGTTGTGATTTTTTTTTAATCACAACACAATAAATCACATGGAGCTCATAATAGTAGTAAATATCCGAGGCGATCAATTCGTCAAAGCAAATAAAGTAGGGGTGGAACGTGTAGAATCAATGATGTAATCAATATAGATATCGACACCCCCACACTCGATGTAAACCATATCAACAACCCTGTAGTCTATGTAATACGTGCTAATTCCAACCAATCCTCCTCATCACCTAAGATATAGAAAATGTAACTGAAGCACAAGCACGTCCTCCTATAAGATCAACCAATCCACCCCATATCGTGCAAAAATAATGTCACGCACTACGGCACTCCACCTGTGATCGTGGTGTATGGACACGACTCACCGCCACACCGAAGTGTGCTACCGTCTCTAACTCACCCTCACATCCCCTCAAAAGATGACATGTAAGAATATCCACTCAAGATGTATAATATAAGCTAACCCTCAACGAACCTCCCAAAATCAACTCCCTCTATCATGACGCATAGGAAGGGACCATTCTAACTTGTGATGAAAGTCACAAGGAACGGTTTCCTAGGCTAGAGGCTATGAATAAAAGGGGTAAATGGATCAAACTGGAGTAACTAGTGGACCTAGGCGATGGAGACGGGACGTGAGGTCCCCATAAATATCACTCGCACAGCTGTTCTGTTTCCACTACGAGGAGGGTTGACGACTACCTAAGTGACGGTGGTGTAGCGCTAGTAGGATAACTAGTCTGAGAGACAGCTACTCACAATTCTCGAGTGCATTGGCCCTATACCCTTCCTACTCCAGATTCTTGCGTCTACCTCACCTCAAATTTTCATACTACCTAGGGAATACTATCATTAAGCCCTCTTCACGTTTACTCTCGTCAATTGCCCTTTCTCAAAATTTTTCAATTTTTAGGGTTTTTCCTATTTTCCAATTTTTTCTTGATTTTAATTGAGTTTTTCTAACACTATATGCTTGGGCCAACTCGATTAACTAACAACGTTTGGGTAGGCGGACTCAATAATTAAAAGTGCAACAATATATATAATGTCTAAAATAAACGTGCACATGCAAAACTAACCGACTCGACATCTACATGCAAACTCGACTCACTAAACTACATGTAACAAGGCTATGCAAGTTAAGGAAAGCAAAGATATGTGAAGCCCCCCCCCCACACTTGAGATAATCATTGTCCTCAATGAATTTAGAGTGTCCCCCCCAGTGACATGATCTCAAAGTGTAAGGATTTACAAAGACAAGTGTTGCATGGCAATTTGCGTAAAATGAATCATATCGTCTAGAGCGATTATTTAAAGTGAGAGAGAATATGGTACCTATGATCCCGGAGTACCATTATTACGGGATTGGTTTCGCGAAAATTGGTCAAGAAAGGACCGAATCGGTCGACCAAATTTTCCGAAAACTCGAGCAAGTTGAAGCAAGCATACCCTTGATGTGCTCCTCGGTGTTCCCGTCTTAAGTTACTCTTTGAGCTTTGGCCGAATCCCCCTCCAATGCAACAAATTGGAAGATTAAAGTTCTTGGAGATCTTCCTCTTTGTATTCCCCCACACTAAATCACTATTTCAAAAGCTCAAGAGTTAATCCGATCACTATCTCAAAAACTTTGCGATTTGGATGCGTTTTGGGTTTGGGGTGTGTTAGTGTTCTTGAGGTTTTCGAGAGGAAGAGGATGAAGACAAGGAGTGTTTGATCCAAATTGGGGTGTTATGGGACTTGTTGGTTGGTTCTTGGCTTTAAAAATCCCCCAAAATGTAAAAATTAACCCCCAAAAGTGTCAAAAATACCCCCAAAAAGTGAGCTGTCCGGCAGATTTCGGCCCGAAATGGATGCCGAAATCACTGCTATTTGCCACTTTTTTTTTGCTCTAATTTCTTCATCCGATATCCGATTCGCGTGGTTCTTGAACCGTTGGACTCCACACTCGACGAGGAATCCATTTTTGACCGAAAAATTCCCAATCCGGGGAATTTTCTGTTTCTTCCCAAATTTGCTCTCTTTGTTTAAGAATCTCACTTCCTAAAGCTCTTTAACTTTGTCCACTGCGGATTCCGATGCGTGCAACCCCGATACTCCAACTTGCTACCGTAATCCCCATGACTAATTGGCTACTCCTCGACCTCGAGTAGCTTATTTATCAAGCTCAATACTCCTGGTTAGCTCGTTTCTCCTCGTTTTGTGTGCAAAATGGTGCACATGCATCAAGAATGGGAATCCGGAGGGCTCTTCGACACCTGTGTCCTGCACACTCAATTCAAATATCTGACTCTCCCGCTCATCTCACTATAAAATATGGAGAATTCAAAGAACATAAACTAAATGAAATAATGAAATTCCTACTCTACATTGGGTTGCCTCCCAATAAGCGCTTGTAATTTAAGTTCGACGGCCCGACCCAGTTACCTCTTTCACCTAGAAAGGTGGCTTGGGACGACGTGCCCAATCCTCTTGTGGTCTCTACAGGATCTTCCAGAAGACCTTGTGCTTCACTTTAGGACCAGGTGGATCTTACTTTGTCACATCTCGAATTTGATGCACTACATGCGTGGCATGTGGAACTGCCGACTGCCCCTGAGACTGTTGGGGAGTGGGATTGAAAACCCTGAAAGTCTAACGTACATCATTGATCCTCACGATCAACTCCCCGTTCTCAACATCTATCAATGTCGAACCTGTAGCCAAGAAGAGCCTACCCAGAATAATCGGAACGTCTCTAGAATGACAAAATCAACTGGGATGATGAGACTCCCAACCTTCACCAAGACATCTTCAACTACCCCATAGGATTTATTCGATGACTTATATGAAAATTGCAGATTGATCCAGGTGGATCGCGGCCCCACACCTAACTTCTGAAATACCGACAGTGGCATCAGATTGACACTAGCCCCCAAGTCACATAGGGCCTGTCTAGTGTAGGCTCCACCTAGAGTAGCTTCAATCACGAAGCTTCCTGGATCCTTCTGTTTATAAGGTAACCCATGTAAGGCACATGAGCTAACCTGCTCAGTCAAGTGCACAGTCTGAAAGTCATCAACAACTTTCTTACCCAACACTTCATCTTTCATGAATTTAGCATACTTAGGCATCATTTTGACTGCCTCAATGAGTGGTTTGTTAATGTGCAGTTTGGAGAAGATAGATACGAATTGCCTATAATCCTCAGATTCATCTTTCTTCTTCCTGCTACGCAATGGAAAAGGGAGATTCTCGGAAGAAGAAAGGGGTGGAGTTACCTCATTAGTCACTTCCTCAGCTGGCGAAGTCATGCCCTTTGATTAAGGGACCATGACATTAGTCTTCTCAGAATCGAAGACTTCATGCTCCTTTTCCTTTGATGCTTCTTCTCTGGCATGACTCGGGTAGGGAGGGTAAGTCAGTGAAATCCCGCTGTGAGTAGTGATGGCTTCAGCCTATTCCTGAGATGTATCAATACTGCTTTCCAGTGCTTTTCGGTCGAGTTGTTTCTTCAAAGACACAATTTCAGGTTTAGCCACCTGGAGTGAAGCTGCAACAGTAGTGAACTGAGCATGGTCATCATGTGTTCACCCATCATCTTCATCATATTTTTCATTTCTGCTAACTCTGAAGCTTTTGCCTGTTGCTCCGAATACAACTCTGCAACATCTGCTTCCGGCTTTACCTCCACTGCATTCACCTGAACAGTATTGTAGGCAACTGAGTTATGCTTCATTGGAACTGGTTTGTGGTAAGACTTTCCCATGCTCTCCTCCTCTTTAACCACACATCTAACCAGTTTATATGCCCCCTCCAAATCACAGTTGAACATGAATTTAACCCCAGCTTCAATATCAAGCTTGTCTTTATCAGACTTGTCAAGTGCATCATAGAATACACGAATGATGTGCCCCTCGTCAATTCTGTGGTTTGAGCATTTGCGTAACAATAGGTTGATGCGCTCCCATGCGTGGACCAATGATTCACTCTCCTGTTGTCTGAAATTCCAAATCTCATTCTGTAGCTGAATCATCCGGGAGAATGGAAAAAATCTAACCAAAAACTGCGAGACACACTCTTCCGAAGTTTTGATGGAGTTGGATGGCAAAGAGTCCAACCAATCCTCAGCTGCTCCCGTAAGGCAATAAGGGAACATCATCAGTTTAAGTGCTTCGGCAGTGACCCCCTTATAGCGGGTATAAGTACAATTATGCTGAAATTCCCCAATAAATTCATGAGGATCTTCGTCTTCAGTTCCCGTGAATGGGAACTCATCCCTCAAAAATTGAATTTCCTTCAGGTTTAGGAAAAAATGCTCTGACTCAATTTGTGGCACTACAATTGCCGGCTCATTTCCTTTCAGGTTCACCTCAAATCCTTTGATGATTGCCTTCCCAGAGCGGTTGTAGGGCATTGAGGATGTTGCTACCCGTACTTGCTCTTCAATCTTAGCTAACCTAGCTTCCAGGTGTTCTTGGGTAGGGCTGCTCGGCTCTTGTCCCTCTGCCCTCGATTCCTGAGAAAACAGCACTAGCAAACCCGTGAGGCAACAAAGAGTAAACAAAAATAAAATAAAATGTAAACTAAACTAATTGCTACCTAAAATTTGTTAACCGTTGTCCCCGGCAACGGCGCCAAAAACTTGATACGTATTCTTACGTGTTTACGCAAGTGCACGGTTGAGTAATAAAGTGTGAGTATTTTTAATACTCGGGTTGTCAAATCCCACGAGGACAAGCTCGTAACAACATTTAACTAACTAATTAATTGAGTTTACTAAGTACCGGTAAAAAGTATTGAGAATTGTGAGGTTGCCACCCCAAACAAGTGGCTGTATGTAACGACTGAAATAGTAGAAAAGTTAATTAAGAAGAAGTTCTTAATAAATATTGGAGAAACTAGGCAATCTATGGATCACCTAGGGGTGTTAGACAGTTCTGGATACTGTATTGAAACACGCTAATCCTAATTCAGTTATGCCAGGTGTAGATAGTGCTTTTTAGACAGGCATATCTTAGCCACGTGGCAATCATCCAGATCACCTAGCTGTGCTCCACACACACTGGATCACCACCCGTGCTGATCCACGTGGGGGCTGCGAGACAGGGCCCTCGCATACCACCACACAGGACTTGTAGGGACTTAGTGGTTTGGAGGCTAGAGTAAGTCCTGTCGCGTGCGAGCGACAACCAAGCTCGCGCGCGACCCCTAGTAACTGCTTTGAGAGATTTATGGCACGAGCTCCATAAACCCGGTCAACCTCATAATGGTTCCGATATACGCGGATAACGTGCGTAACGGTCCCTATATACCCGGACGAACGTGCCGTTGTGGTTAAGCTAATTAAGCCGCCATTAACGGGCGCATTAACCCACTACAACGGTCACATTCTCCGTTATATATAGGATCGTTAACCCTTCCATACGGGGGCGAATCACCTGAACTACGCAGAAGCTCTGCCAAAACTCTGTCTCTCTCTCATACAGTGCTATTGCCTTACTCTCTCCATACACACAACCCTACTCTTCCTGTGTTTTTATCCTCTGCTCTTGGTGTATATTGAATCCTCCCTAAAGGATTCTTTCGTGCACATTTGGTGAACCCGACGTGAAACTTACCATTGCAAACAACCATGTCTCATGAAGATGATGTCAGGAACAAATCACCCTCCACGGAGACCACCTCGGGAGAGGAGACCCGCCACGCTTCTGCGGCCGCCAGTGAGACTCCCACGTTGGAGGCTCTAAACGCCACCATTTAGAATCAGGGAAAGGCCCTTCAGAATCAATCCGCACAGATGGAACGGATAATGGCCATCCTGGGAACCCTTGCCCCGAGTCCTACATCGGGCACTGCTGTCTCTCAGGGAGGTGGAGTCTTTACCACCCAAGGGACTGGGGTGATACCGACACCACCTAACCCTAATCTGCAAACTCCACCGACAATGGTGCAGTTGCCCTTAGTTCAGGGGCAAACGGCTCAAATACCGCCTCCTACCACACATATTCCTCAACCACCAACTGTGGCACCCAACCTTTCTTCACAATACCTTTGCCTCCTCCGCCGGCAGTGCTGGGCAACGTGACTTCACAATACACTCCTAGCCCGACCGCGGCATATGTGTCGCCGCTGACTACAACAACCCTTTCTCCTGCTGCTGGGGGAAGTGCACCGGAGTGTATGACGTCGCTGCAGCGCGCATAGAAACCTTCTTGGCTAATCAACCGTTCGCAGACACCATTATTCCAAAAGTCGACAATGATTCGCCCATCCCACGAGAAATCTATCTCATGCCTAACCCTGCGGGGTATAAGGCTCCTAAGTGGGACAAGTTCGAAGATGTTAACGGGAATGCTCACGAGCACGTCATGCGTTTCATCGATGTGATGGGACCATATGGGGCTGATCCCAAGTTGCTAATGCGCGAGTTCCCGAAATCTTTGGGAAATGTGGCCTACAAGTGGTATAGGACGTTGGAGGCCGGATCCGTAAAGACCTGGGAGGACATGGTTCAGAAGTTCTATACCAAATTCTTCCAGGTGGAAGAGAAGGTGACAATGATTCATCTCTCTCGTATGTACCAGAAACGCGAGGAGGATGGAGTCACATTCATTAAGAAATTCAAGGCCAAGTCCTTGGAATGCAGAGATGAAGTGCTTGAGGGCAGGCTCGTGGAAATATTTTTGCAAGGCATGCGAGACGAGTACAAAGGTATGCTGATCAACCTACAAACTCCTACCTTTTCAAAGCTAATTGAGTGCACGAAGAACATAGAGCCTATAGTGGAAAGGCAGAAGAAGAAGCACGCCCCTGAACGACCTTCAGGGGAACCACTTTTAAGATTGGAAGATTCAACTACAAGAGGGGACGTGAGGCTGAGGTTAATACGGTTTCGCCGCAAAAGCAGCCTAGGGTTACAAACTCGGACGCGCTACCTCTACCATGCTCGATAGAGGAAGCGACTGACTTGTGTAAGCAGTGGCGTAAAGATGGTATCTTGCCTCTTCTCGAAAGGATACCCTCCAGGGAGATGATGAGGGACCCGAAGTGGTGCGAATGCCACGGGAAAATTATGCACCCCACGGCTGACTGCAAGAAACTCACGAACATGGTAAGCCGAAAAATGAAAGACGGCGAGTTGATTGTCAGCGATCAAAGGCAGGATGTGTGAAGCAATCCACTGCCGGCTCATGTGGAGCAAGAGCCGAAAGGCAAAGAAGTAGCCATGATCGCGATTATGGATCTCGAAGAGATTGCAGAAGACGGCTTGCCTATCATTGCCGAAGTCTACAATGATGAGGACTACAGCATAGACACAGAGGACGAATGTGCCAATCTGATGAAGGGATCGCACGGGTTTAGCAGGTTCTTCGATGAAATGAACTTTTTAGAAAAGTGCCGGAAAGAAATGACGAAAGCGATTCTAAGGATAGCAGAGGACTACGAAGAAGACATCGTGGTTTCCAACGGGAAATTCGTTAGGGCGTCTCGCTCTACGGAAAAGGTCATGACCTTCTCAGCAAGCGACAAGAAGACAGATTCGAGCCATCAGAAGCCTTTGTATGTAACGGCGGTGATCAATGGTGTCGAATTCAAAAGGGCATTCGTTGACGGAGGAGCGGCAGTCAACGTGGTGTCGCTCAACACCTCAAAGTTGGCAGGAATCCCGGAGCAAAAGATTGTCAGACGCCCGTCCCCGCTGATGGGATTTGGAAGTGATTCCAGGATGACGATAGGATGGATTCGTCTGGGCGTCCAGATAGGAAAGATCAAATGTTCAGCCAAATTCTATGTCATTGATGCGAATACTACGTATCACATGATCATAGGCCGAGTTTGGATTCATCGTTTCGACGCAGTCCCCTCGAAAGCTCACCAGGTGATGAAGGCTATCTGGAATGACAGAGTAGTGGAGATACCAGTTTCGGTGAACCCTTTCAATTTGGACGAGGCGCACCTCACTGAAGCAGTGTGGTTTACTGAAATGGCGGACGAACAAACTCCAGGGCCGTTTAACCCGACCCCTTTGACCCGATGGGAGGACATCAAGGATCAATCACCAGCAGGAGTAATGGTGACAAGGGAGGAGGCCAAGGAAAAGTCGTCCGTGCGAGAAGAAGCACCGCAGGTCGCCTACCAAAGAAAGAATGTGTACACTCTGAAAATAGTTAAACATGATCCCGCGGGCAAAGAGATAGAAAGCTTCTACTGTAATGGGAAGAAATGCTACCGCATATGAAGGTGCGCGGGGATACCCCCACACAATCATGGGGATATCCCTGGGCAAATCAATCAAATCGAGCGTGTCATGGAAGTAGACAAGTCGGCACCAGACGTTTTGGAGGATAAGCTAAAAGAGGCGCCTCAATGCATGAAGGATAAGCCGAACCTCAGAAACAGGAGCTGAAGGAAGTATTCCTGAGCCCGGGCGAAGAAAAGAAAAGGCCCGTCTTTCTGAGTGCAGACCTCGCAAGCGAGGAGGAAGCAAGATTGCTGCAGCTCCTGACTGAGTACAAAGATGTGTTTGCATGGGAATACGATGAAATGCCTGGCCTGGACACGAGCATCACCATGCACAAGTTAGATGTAATCCCGGGATCTAAGCCGGTAAAACAAAGCACAAGGAGCTTCAGGCCAGAGATAAACGTGAAAATCAAGCAAGAAATTGTCAAGCTACTGACTGCTAGGTTTATCGAGCCAAATCACCATCCCACATGGTTGGCTAACATTGTGCCTGTGGTGAAGAAGAATGGTCAGCTTCGTATTTGTGTAGATTTCAGAGATCTCAACCGCTTCTGCCCCAAGGACGATTTTCCGCTGCCCAACATCGATCTGCTCATTGACTCGACTGCGGGTCATCGTGTGTTCAGCTTCATGGATGGTTTAATCGGGTACAATCAGATCAAAATGGACCCTAAAGATGCGCGAAAAACCGCGTTCATCACGCCAGTGGGAGTCTTTAACTACACGGTTATGCCGTTTGGGCTCAAGAACGCGGGCGCGACTTACCAGCGAGCGATGATGGCTCTATTTCACGACATGATGCACAAACAAGTGGAGTTTATGTTGATGACTTGGTTGTCAAGTCCAAAGAGGAAGCGGACCATTTGAGGGACATGCGGAAAGTATTTGAAAGATGCAGAAGGTTCCAGCTAAAGATGAATCCCATGAAGTGTGCGTTCGGAGCGACCTCAGGGAAGTTCTTGAGATGTGTGATACATTGCCAGGGCATCGAGCCCGATCCCGTAAAGGTATCATCCATCACTAGCATGACGGCACCACACAATCAAAGTGCTCTGAAAATATTCTTGGGGAAGTTATCTTACCTGTGAAGGTTCATCCCAGCGATCGCGAAAATAACCTTCTGCTTCAGTAATCTCCTCAAGAAGAATGCTGCGTACAATTGGACCGCGGAACATGAGGCCGCGTTCGGAAGGCTAAAGGACTTGCTGACATCACAAAGGGTAATGATCGCACCGCAGCTTGGATCGCCGCTTTTGCTGTATCTAACGTCGACAAAGAGGTCCATAGGGGCACTTTTGGCTTAGGAGTATTAAGGGAAAGAAAGGCCGATCTACTATATTTCTCGCATAGTGCAACCAGTCGAATCAAGGTACACAGATATCGAACGTCATTGCCTTGCTCTGTTCTTCGTGATAGAAAAGTTGAAGCACTACTTCGCTTCTCATAAATTGGTGGTGGTTACAAGGAGTGACCCCATACGGTACCTCTTGACTCATACGTCTCCCGGCGGAAGATTGACAAAATGGTATATGACCATCTCCCAATACGACATCACGTGCGTTCGACCACGAGCAATCAAATCACAAGCAGTGGCAGATCTGCTGGCACAGTTCCCGGATAACAGCTACGAACCCATGATCGAGGAGGAACTAGAGGGACCCGAGATCTATGCAGTCGAGTTACCTTACTGGGCGCTTCATTTTGATGGATCGTCAACAAGGAAAGGTGGAGGAATCGGAATCGTTCTGACCAAACCTGATGGGAAGTTCATCCAAATGTCCACAAAACTCGATTTCGCAGTCCCCAACAATGAAGCGGAGTATGAGGCTCTCATCGCAGGTCTCCGTGCAGCTAGGGCACTGGAAGTAAGCAATTTGACGGTTATGGGGGATTCCAAGCTAATCGTCAAACGAGATTCAGGCGAGTACGGATTAAAAGAGGTAAATCTATTGCCCTACCGGACTTTGGTACAGAAGCTGGTGCAACAATTCTGCGATGTCAGGTACGAGCACACACCTAGAGCAGATAACCGGCATGCTGATGCTTTGGCTACTCTGGGATCTAAAGTCAGTGCGGATAAGTGCCCTGCGAGAATCTCGATTGAAGTACGAATGTCGTCGGCGTTGATAGAGGACGCATGCGAGGATGAGTGTATGGATGATGCAGACTGAAGGAAACCAATATTACATGCCATTTCCGAAGGAACGAGCAAAGAAAATTGAGCATCCACTAAGGGGTACTGCATACATGATAACGCTCTCTATTACAAAGGTCCAGGTGGAATACTCATGCGATGCGTCTCGCAGCAGGAGGGACAAGCACTATTGGAAAAGATTCACCAGCACACTTGCGGAGAAAGTGAGGTGTCAATCTATCGGAAAGCCCAAAGGTATGGGATCCACTGGCCGGACATGTCAACGGCTGCTGCGATAATTCAAGGAAACTGCGAGAGTTTCGCATTGATCAAGGATTCTTTAACAATTTCCCTGGTCGATGATGACATGGACTGTAGGAATCCACTCTTCGATTTTCTCACAGAGGGAATCGAGCATGAGTCAAGAAAGGAAGCCGAGAAACTGAAAAGAAAGGCAGCCCGGTACGTAGTACAAGAAAACATACTCTGGCGAAGGGGTCACGAGGGCAATCTACTTCGATGCTTAGACAGCAAGGAAGCGCAAGAGGTGATGGATCTCTCTCACCAAATAGAGTATCAGGGAGGTGCGAAACTATGCAGACAACTCCTCACAGTTGGCTATTTCTGGCCCACCATGGAAGCAGATTGCCGCACTAAAGTAAGGAGATGCCAGTAATGTCAATTCAAGGGCAACCTCGTGCATGCCCCTGCCGTAGATCTACATGCGTTGGGGACACCATGGCCATTCCACACTTGGGCTCTGGATTTTGTTGGCCCCATTCGACCAGCCTCACATGGGAACCAGTTTATCCTTACCGCGACCGAGCTATTTACTAAGTGGGTGGAGGCAATACCGCTCAAGACAGCAAATGCGCTCGCGGTGATCCATTTCGTCCAAGAAAACATCATATACAGGTTTGGAATCCCCAACACAATCCTCTCGGATAATGGCACACCTTTTGTAAATCGTCAAGTAGCCGCAAAGCTAGCGGAATACAACATAAGGCAGGTCTGCTCCACTCCTTATTATCCAAAAGGGAATGGCCAAGCAAAAGCGACCAACAAGACATTGTTAAGAATTCTGAGCAAAATGGTCGCAGATGATCACAAGAAGTGGGCCGAATCTTTGAATATAGCCTTATGGGCATATCGAACTTCGCCGAAGACTCCCACAGGAGTCTCCCCTTTCCTTCTATGCTACGGAGCTGAAGCTGTTGTGCCGACGGAGGTAAAAATTAACTCTGCGAGATTGGCCTTTCATGCGTTATATGACAACCAGCGCGACCACGACTTGATTTTGTTGGAAGAAAAGCGAGAGCAAGCCAAGCGGGCTAACAAACGGTGCAAGGAAAGGATCGCTCGCGCATAAAACAAAACAGTACAACACCGAGACTTCGCGGTTGGGCACCTGGTTTTGCGCGCCTCAGATCATTTCATGCGGGAGGCAGCCCATCCAAAGTTCGTAGCTAATTGGGAAGGACCATTCGAAGTCAAAGAAGTCTTCGACAGTGGTTACTGCAAAATAAAGAGGCTACATGGGACAGCCACAACCCCGAGCTCAGTCAACATGCGCTGGATTAAGAAGTATTATCCTTGACTTCTCTCTTTACATGCATCAGATTACAACGTCTATTTACGTCTAGTATTTTGATAGACTCATGCGTCGTTCCTCCCATATGAGGGATTTGTATTCTTGCCTCTCCCATACGAGGGATTTGTAACTTTGCCTCTCCCATATGAGGGTTCTTATAATAAAAGAATTCTCCCAAATGAGAAGAATTTTATGACTATGGTTGCCTTTCACCGCTTTATTTACTTCTCTGCTTATTTACAATAAAGCCTATCTGCCGAGATAGCAGCACTATTCAAATGCGATCTTAAATGATCCCAAAGCCTATCTGCCGAGATAGCAGCACTATTCAAATACGGTCCTAAGTGATCTTGAAGCCTATCTGGCGAGATAACAGCGCTATTCGAACGCGATCTTAAATGATCTTGAAGCCTATCTGCCGAGATAGCAGCACTATTCAAATATGGTCCTAAGTGATCTTGAAGCCTATCTGCCGAGATAGAAGCGCTATTCGAATGCGATCTTAAATGATCTTGAAAGCCTATCTGCCTAGATAGCAGCCACAGTAAATGATCTTAATTGATCCAAAAGCCTATCTGCCCAGGTAGCAGCCATAATATATGATCTTAATTGATCCAAAAGCCTATATACCCAGATGGCAGCCATGATATACGATCCCATGTGATCCAAAATCCATCTGTCCAGATGACAGAAGTGATCTTAGCTGATCAGCAAGCCTATATGCCTAGATGGCAAGCTATAGCAACAACGTCCCGTGCGAATGCAAAATTTGTCAAGCTTGAAATAAAAGATTTATTCAAGTGCAAAAGGCGAAAGAAACATAACTTGTTTGAGCCAACACGCATGCGATATTACGATTTGTTGTTTCAAAGAAGAACAACAAATGCTACAGAACGCTTTATTACGAGTCAAAATGACTTACAATTTATCTGTCTAGATAGCAGCTTACAAGCGAAAGCTCATACTGAGCTAATTACATAGTCAAAATAACTTACAATTTATCTAGATAGCAGCTTACAAGGGAAAGTTTTATAGAAAGGAGATTCTTACTATAAAATGATCGGCCTACTGGCCCTAACAAAGCTATGCGACATAGTAGCTTGGAAGCAAAAGTTTATAGCAAGAAAAGTCTTGATGTAAAATGAACGGCCTACAAATGCTACAAAAGCTATGCGACGCCATCTTCGAGATCCTAGATCTGAACAAGGCTTCTGACTGGTCTTCTGCCCAAGAGATGTGCCAGATGAACCACCTATTGAGACGGATGCGGCGGTGAAGAACTAGTGGAGAACAGCTCCTGGGGCAGAAAGCTTATTGTCCACGGAAACGAGCGCCATGGCTCGTCACCCCTAGTTCAAGAACGTGGAGGCAAATATTTCTCCTCCAGGAAATCTAGAGGAGAAACACTCCATTCATTACGAGTTGGTAAAATGGTCAGTACGGCACTGCACCTCACCGGAAGGCAGCCGGAGATACGACCTGCAAACATAATAGACAAAGAAAAATGTTCGAACAAACCTGAGGTATTATGTACTTCTTCTTTACAATGGTCATGAAGAGAAATAAACTTCATAAAGAAGATCCTGTGAGCTATTTCTATTGCACAAGGCACAAACTCAGGTTTCACAACTTGAAGTTGCCATGAATCTACAAAAGACAAGCGTTGAAGCCAACAGTCGTAAGGACTCATCGCAAGCCACGTTTTGGGATGAAGAACCCAAACAGCAAGAGGAAGGTTTTATATAGACTCTACGGAGACTCTTCAGTTCCCTAGCTGAGTCAGCAAACCTTGAAAAATGGGTAAGAATAAATTACTTACGTCTCCAAAGAGGTAAACTTCAATTACCGTACTAAGGCTATGACGATTCGGTGGCACGCCTTAATTAATGACGGAAGGTCATAGTAAGGATGGACTTCCCAAGGAAATCGTGCTTATCTAATAAATCATTAGCTCAAAAATCAAGGCAGGTACGTCGCTATGTAACGTCATAATTGATACGAACCGAAATATTTGAGCAAATCCCCAAAAGGGCAAAACGGGGCATGCAAGTTTTGGATAAAAAAAAGGGGGAGAAACCCTAGCAGCATTACAATAATATTTTTGTTTTAAACAAATATATTTGTTTCTTCTCAAAATAAATCCTTGATTAAAGGGTCTTCTGGAGAAAACGAGAGTGACGCATCTCTCACTTGGTCCACTTCTCGCTTCAGCTGCTCGTACTTGGCGTTCATCTCATGGAAAAGTTTGACAGCCTCTTCAGCCTTCTGCCTTTGCTCCTCTACCTTTCGCCTCTCAGCTGCGAGGTTGCGGAAGCTGCGTTTCAAATTCACAGTTGCGCGAATTTGGGTAATCCTGTTGAGAAGATACCCGAAGCCCAGCTTGCCTTGAACTTTATCTTGAAGCCCCTGGCATGTGCTGAAAAGCAGCTGCACACTATGAGGAGAAATGTCGTAGGAGTGGCCACAGGCAGCTGCTCCAAAATCCAGATGGCTTCGGTCAAGAACATCCTTCTGTTATACGGCTCTATCTCTAGAGATCTCGCAAATGACCAGGGATATGAGAGACGCATCTGAATTAGCCAGTCCACATCAGCTTGCTTCAATCCTGACAAATTTGATTCAAGTTTAGAACATGAAACTCTTAAATGAAGGTGTAGAATGTGAAAAATGGTAACATACCAGTTCCTTCAAGGATTTCGCGCAAAGAAGGAATGCGCATTGCTGGAAAAGATGAAGTCTGTCCTCGCTCCATTGCTTGTCTGTCAGCCGCGAGCTCGAGTTCCTCATAGTTGGCAGGAAGAGTATAGGCCGCAAGAGGTGCGACAAAAGCTCCCACTTGCGAGCTCCAAAAACTCCATGCTTGGGGAACCTTTGGAAGCTCTACCTCTGTTGAAGGAATGGCAACAGTAGTAGCTGCTGCTCGACCAGGAACTCCTTCGGTTACGAGGGGCTCGTGGGGCTCGGGAGCATTCATTTGAACATCAACATTTTCATGTGATGCTACGTCTTCCACGATCTGCTCATTTTCATGAACCTCAGCCCCGGCAACATCTGTCTCCATTTCCTCAGCTGCAGCATCAGCATCTTCCTCCATCAGCATGGTGTCAGTTTCGATATCATCAGACACTTCGATGACATCCTCCAAGGGCTCTCCTGCATACTCGGCAGCTGCGACAGGCTTCTCAACATGAGAGCTTCGCTCTGGAGCATAAGATGCAGGGGGCTGACTTCTTTGTTCTGGCATGTCCTCATCAGCATTGCCTGTGATACAAGATAGGAATATGTGAGGTAACTTGTATCATACAATGTTCTGTTATTTTGATAGATCAAGAGCAAGCACCTCCACACGTAGGTGGGATTACGGCATCTTCATCATATGCTAAAGACGCGACACCGTATCCTACTAGGGTATCTTCATTAAGCACGTCCTTAAGGTGGGCGTGACCTGGGGTGCGAAGAAACTTATTATGATGATAATTCGGTTGCTAAGCCTAGCTTACAGACATTGCTTGAATAATTACCTAAGGGTTCAGCATGCTTGCTTACTAGCCATCGGCGAATATCGGCTTTCGATAATCCATGCTTTAACGAACCGATAATCACTTCTTGGTAAGTTACAGCAAGATTAAAGATCTCACCTTGATTGCCACCTGCGATCTCCTCAAAGTCCGCTTGAGCCTGCTCCAGAGCAGCCGCATCTTCCTCATCGGCTTGCTGCACCAAGTCTTCAACATGTTGCGCTTCCAAACTTCTATTCTTTATGAGTTCGATCTCATCTTCTTCTCGCTTCCTTCTTCTTTCTGCAGCCTCCGCAGCTGTTCTTTCAGACTCAGCAAGGATGTCCTCGTCTATGGCTTCGCTGGAAACGCCAGAGTGAGAACCCTTGGTTTTCTTCTGCTTCTTAGCCAGAAGGCCGCTGATGGTTTCTGCGTCATCATCTGCGAAAGAGCAAACTGTTCAATAAATATTGCGAGAGCTAAAGTACTGAGAAGATAAGTTCGTTTGAGATACCTTCCGAATCTTCTTCTTGTACCTCACCTCTTTCTTCTTCTCTTTCACTTTCGAATCTTCCTTCTTCTTCATCATCTCTTTCTCTCACCTCTCTCCTCTCATCCTCCTCTTCCTCCTGACCAAACGGGACAAACGTCTCAACTGCGAGCTCCTTCCGCACCTTGCTTGGCATGCGACCTTTGTCCTTGTCCTTAGAGGTAAGGCACTTCGCAGGAGAGGAAGCTGGAGCACTCCTAGGAGAAGAGATTGTAATGCCCTTCTGCTTTTGTCTCTTTGCCCTTGGGGCAACGTATGCGGGAGGAGATGGAGCGTTCCTAGGGGGAGACAAAACAGGGGTGTTGTCTATCAGCGAGTCAGCAAATGCATCCATTACCTCGCGAATCCGATCCTCGACTGCAGGAGCCATCCCCATTGTTAGCAGAATTTTCTCGCCCTGCCTTCTCGCAGTAACAATGGTATTGATCAGCGACTTGGAGCGCTCACCAGATGCGAACCTCCTCATATAGCACTAAAACAGAAAAAAATGAAGTGTAAGTTCCAACGCATCAAAGGAAAGAAACTTAACACGCACAACGAAAATTGTTTACCTTGGCAAAATCTTCGCTGTACTTGATAACATGCGAAGCACCATCCCTAACTGCAGCCATCTTTTCCTCGAGAATGGTGGACGGGCACAAGTGATTCTCATGGTCCAGCAAGGAGTAGCAGCCATACTGGGAGTCATCCAAACTGCAAATGGGACGGAATGGGAAGGAATTTCTCTTGATTATAGGAGCTCTGCTGGGCTGAGGGGTCGACTGTGTCTCGAATCTGGCTTGCTGAGTAGTCCAGTAGGCCACCCAATTTTTGGAGAAGCGACCTGAACGGCCACCTGAAGGTTGAACAAAGGGCAAGTTGCTCCTCAAGATCGTTTGGCACTCGCCAGACAACAGCCGCTTGTAGCAGCCTCTTACGATGGATCGAGGCCAAACTGAGGGCGCCATTGCATCAAAGCCAAACTGGGGAGAAACGCGAGTTGGATCGACATCCACTGTGATCCTCTCATACCTGGGAGTAAGCTCAGGAACATGCTCCGCAAGAGAAGGAAGAGAACCCCTTAGACACCAGAAGAAGAATTCGCGATAGCGCTCATGAAAGCGCTCATGACCTTCGAAAAGAAGCTCTTCTGAGAAAGCAAGAGACTTGGCAGGATAAAAATTTGGAAACCATCGCACATTCTCAATGCGCGTGGCATAAGGCCTAGCCGTAAACTTGCTTTGGTCATCGCATATCAGGCTCCGGGTGCACTTGGGAAGGTTGGTTCTGAACCATCGAGCAGCTCTCCCACTTGAAAGTTCATCCGCCTCACCTGGGACACACCACTAGTTGGGCCTAGAAGGAACAGGAGCATAGGAGGGCCATCGCTCAAAGACCCACATGGTCAAGAATGCGATGTTGACATAAGTCAGCACCTCAAGACGACCGCGAGAGTCCTTGGTCGCCACTACCAATTGGTCCAATCTGTGATACAAAGTACCCAAGACTAGCGGCTCGAGTGCGACTCTCTGGCCGAGGGTCAATCTCACAGCAAGAGGGAGGACATGATAGAAAAACCCCATCATGAGGGTGACCGTCGATCAGGTAACTTGATAACCAGGCACAGAAGAAGCCGCACAAGGTGAGATGGTACCCTTTCCCATTTATATAATTTTTCGCCTTTGGGTTCTGGTCCAGAAGTTTCCTGGTGATACTGCTACTCGCATAGTCGGGAAAGAAGTACTGCACCCATTTTCCCCAAGTGTTCTTGGCAGATGTATCAACAAGCTGCCAGTCAGGAAGAACTTTCGCAGATGTCCACTGCGTGGAAATCTTCTTTACCTCGGACAAGAATTCCTCCATCTTCTTGTATAGAGCAAGTTCTGGATCAGTCCTCAAAGGGCTCAGAGGATCCACCTCGCCAACGGGAGAAAGATCGTACAACATGTGCACATCCTCCATAGTGGGAGCAGCCTCGAACTCAGCAAAGTGGAAGGTGTGAGTCGCAGGCGAATAGGGGGAGAGAAGGTTTAGAAGCATGGACTAATCCAACTTCACGGCAGCACCCTTCATAGCAGGAACTTCAAAATAAAAGCCAGCATTGTTCAATGCGATGGCATGGTGGGTCAATACGTGGTCGATCCACTCATCCATGAAGTCCAATTTTTGTAAAAACGCTTGGGTAGAAACTGCGGTATGGGGGAAAAACCCATTTTCAACCCCTAATCTAACCACATCCTTGGAATCGATCAATTCTAGCATGGCTGCGTTAACAGGCGGGGTCAATGTCCGCAACTCTCCATAGGAAACAGGAGTCGGCAGGTTCTTCACCTTAACCCTAGCATGATAAAAATCTTTTCCACCCAAATAGGGGGCTTCTCCCCCACAAGGTTTGGGGAAGATCAGGTATTTCTTCGGCCTCTTTAATGGGTTTGGTTCCTTTTGTCTTTGCCATTCCTGCGGAAGAGCAAGAAAAAAGGGGGGAGAAATATACACACTTTCAGTTTGAGTTTCAAGAATCAGTTCGAATTTCAGTTTGAAGCAACTATGTCAAAAGAAGATGAACAGTCCAGGGTCAATTCTGGGTTTGGAAGTTCATAATTCGTTTATATTGCTTGGAATTTCAGAAGTTCCACATTCAAAATCGTCATAATATGGTGATTAGATCAGTTATGGGTTTAAGAAAAAAGGGTCTCTTTTGCAGTTTTCAATGAACGACATATTTCAAATAGCCACAGGTTTGCAGATCCAATACAGTTCAAGGCATATTTTAGTACACGGAATTGAGCAAAGCCAACCTTGTTTTGGTAAAGCTTGTTTCGATGAAGCAAGTTGAAGGAGACGATTGACAAGGAAGAACTGATGATTAATCACTTAAATCTGCTCTTGAAGGCTTCCGGGTATCACTCACTTTAGAGAGAGAAGTGATGCTTTGCAACAATGAAGAGCACAGAGTATTTATCCAAAAACAATGAGGAGTCGCGTCCTTTCAGTAGTCGAATCGCAACCGTCACCGTCGAATCGCGCAATCACAGGACAAGCTGACGTCATGCCTGAAACCCTAAAAGACCAGACGACACGACTCTAGGAATTTTAGGTCATAATGGCATGCACGGGGGATGAATTTGCGTGTATTTGAATAGGTGCGTGGCGGCGACGCGTACATTGGTTCCTGCGCATTGAAGCCTATCCGGCTATGTGTCTTCACGCGCAGAAAGGGGGCTAATGTAGATAGTGCTTTTTAGACAGGCATATCTTAGCCACGTGGCGATCATCCAGCACACCTAGCTATGCTCCACACACACTGGATCACCACCCGCGCTGATCCATGTGGGGGCTGCGAGACAGGGCCCTCGCATACCACCACACGGGACTTGTAGGGACTTAGTGGTTTGGAGGCTAGAGTAAGTCATGTCGCGTGCGAGCGACAACCAAGCTCGCGCGCGACCCCTAGTAACTGCTTTGAGAGATTTATGGCACGAGGTCCATAAACCCGGTCAACCTCATAATGGTTCCGATATACGCGGATAACGTGCTTAACGGTCCCTCACGGACGAACGTGCCGTTTGTGGTTAAGCTAATTAAGCCTCCATTAATGGGCGCATTAAACCACTACAACGGTCACATTCTCCGTTATATATAGGATCGTTAACCCTTCCATACGGGGGCGAATCACCTGAACTACGCGGAAGCTCTGCCAACTCTGTCTCTCTCTCATACAGTGCTATTACCTTACTCTCTCCCTACACACAACCCTACTCTTCCTGTGTTTTTATCCTCTGCTCTTGGTGTATATTGAATCCTCCCTAAAGGATTCTCTCGTGCACACCAGGTAACTAGTTACTGCAATCTTCTGTCAATCTCATGCAGTTCTATGTCTCGGTCTACTTCGGGTCCTCTTGGTCCACCTCCGTCTACCGGTCCATTCTAGTAGGCTAAGGACGTGCACGACAAGGGGTCCCGTCGGCCCACCGTTGCACGAGTAGTATTTACACCCAACGATTCTACCCAAATGGCCAACCCTATTCAAATCACCTCCCAGTATCTTTGATTCGGGATTGTGTTCACGTTCTCTACCACCCTAGGCCAAGTCTCCATCAAGCACTCCACCTAAGTACTAGCAATTCCGGGTAGCTACTCCATTGTTGCTAAGGATTAAGCATCAAACATGAACAATAAATAAACTAAATTAAACATTAAGCAAGATAAAACAATCATACATCAATATCACTCGCTAATGGCCATTCATCTCATCCCAAGGGTGTGTCAATAACCCTAGTTCAATAATACACCAAAAACGTGAAGAAACGGCATAATCATGAATCTAATACATGAATCAATCACAATAATCCGGAAAAGACGTCTAATCATAACCCTAGGCTCTCTGTAGAGCCTAGCAAATTATCTAGCTACTCATAGTATATGGACAATACAATATTTTCTCCATAGATAATAAAAGAGAAGAGAAGAAGTGATCAACCAGTGAAATCGCCAAAGCGTGGACGAATCCGTGCAATCCCCAAGCTCCAAGATTCTCCCCAATGGTGTCCCGTTGCACTCCTCCTTCTTCTTGACTCCCTCTATGCGTGATTGTGATTATTTCCGTCCCTAGGTCGCCCTTCCTTTATAACCCGCAGAAGTCTTCAGTAATTGCACAATAGCCCCTTGAAATCTGCTCCTGACTTCAATAGGCCATATATTTTTTGTCCGAACTCGGATTTAGCTCCGTGACCTATCGTTGGAAAGCTATTTGAGTCTAATTTCATTTGGAACTGGTCTAATTACAAAATTATTTGTAGAACTCCAGCTAGGATCTAAGTAGTGCAGACTGGTCATCCAAGCTCCTCCAATTCGGCTTCCCTTGACTCCACTTGAGCTCCCGTTGTTTTCGAAGTTCGTTCCATGCTTTCTATCAACCGATTAGCATCCGATCCTGTCAAGACAACATGAAAAAAACATACCAAGCGATTATATTTGACAAATAACAACGAAATATGCGCAGAAACGCCCGGACTAACAATACATAGCATGTGGAGCATCAAGTGATAAAACGACTCATATTCTCTAACATTAAGCTCAAATCACTCGTGATAATTTGGTAAAATGGAGGTAATAGAGAGCTCCTAAAAGGCGCTATCATTTACTCCTTTGTCTGACCAAATTTTGGCTGAATATCCCCGTTTATTCTTTGTCGCCTCACTCACATCCGGCTCTATCACCCTAGCAAGAGAAAGCTCACGACTTTTACTGCTCCTCCTAAACCTAAAAAACCTTTCTACTCTTCCTATTTATTACCTCCAACTAAAAGACCAAAATTCCATCTCCACAGTTTCACTACCAACCTCAGTTTAGCTTACCCTCCTCCCCCTGCCTTTGTCGATTTCTAACCACCGCTTCTCCCTTTGCCGTCTTTTATGGCGAACCAGTTCCCTCGCCTTACCTCAAACCCTTTTCTGGTGGACCCGCTCAGCGTTAGCAGCGCTGGATCGGATGGACCCTCCTGTCAATCACACTCACCATTATCGTCGCTGTTGGACGTGACCGGTGTAACTGGCGATTTCATCCCCTGTGAAGCTATACTATGGATACGTGCTAGGAGTAGCAAAGAAACCGCGTTCCTCTTCTGCGACATATCTTCTATCTCTCTTTGAGATACATGTTCACTTCTCTCACCTTATGAATTTGGTTCTCTTGGCGAACTCACGTTGTGGAAGAAATTGTCCTTCAATGCTCGACAGGAAGATCTCTCCCCCTGTGTCAGAACCAGTTTTAGCAAAAAATCTCCATAGTCCTCCTTGTCCCCTCCCAATCAGCCGACTCTATTCTTCAAGAAAGAGAAAACTGAGATTACTCAATACCCCACCCAACCCTAAAAAACCCTACTTCTCTACCTTTGTATTTCCAAAAACTAAAAAACCAAAACAACATTACCTCACTGTCACTATTGTAGGGTTTTGATCATGGATACGCAGCGGAAAAAGATAATTTATCCATTCAATACCCTCCAAGGATCATACGAAGAGAAGCATAATAATGTTAAAGGAAGAATCATGTTACACACCTTAGGGTTTCTCCTGTGATGACTTGTAACGTGAATTGTGTCACGTCTCTACGGTTGATCGACGCCTAGAGTTGAGATCTAGATCTTCCTTCTCCATTGTGATAGCTTGGACCGGAGGAAGAGGAAGAAGAAATCACACAACAAGAGACAACAAGGAGGATTCGGCCTCATTGGTTGGCCAACGGGGACGGGGCGGAAAGGAGGTCGGGTTCGGCCCTCTTGTTTCTTGCTCTCTCTCCTTTGTTCTCTCCCACTCAATTTATGAATTATAGATTCATAAGTGTGGGAAGGAAGTAAGGAGCATCCTTTATGTAGTCTAACAAATCCTTGTTAACTACCTAAAGGACCTATCCTAGTCCTACTAGAATTCGGTTTAGTCCCTTCCTTGCAAATTAGTCATACTAAGTTTGCAAGGTGTTGCAAAGTGATCCTTATAATTAATTAATCATATTAATTAATTCCCAAATCTAGTTCAACTCTATATAGCGTGTGACCCCATAGGTTCTATCTAGTTGGTAGCAAAAGCTTTCTAATATGGAGCGGTCTCTAGCAAAACATCAATTCTAGCCAACTAATAGAATAGTCACCCGACAAACCTTGTGCAAGTAATTGTCACATCCTTTTGTCTCCATATCTGGATTGGACACGAGACATACTAGTCACACTCGTATATCCAATCCATAGTTTCTCGATCCTGGGAATAGCCTTATTCGGGCAAATAACATCAATATCCCATATTGATTTATTTGAGTCTGGCCAGACATTCTATAAGAACTATCCCTCGAGTGGCCTCGGATACTTGCTCCCGTTATGTGGGAGGGACAAATTCTATCTACGTCTACTAGGATTTCTAAGCTTGCTTATTATTGTATCTGGTACACGCCTTTATAGCTACCCAGTTACGGTGTAGCGTTTAAGGCTACCAAAATCACAATAATCCACAACTAGACAATCTAGTGACTTCAAGTCTGAGGATGACAATGCCCTTGTCACCACAAGAAGCGCTTGTGACTTTACATAACGTGTATGTAGTCTTCTCGGAGATGGGTCAATCCAGTGCGCCATTACCCTTAATGCACACCCATGTGTTGGATCATGATATCGCCATATCAATCCAACCCCATACTAGTCTACAGATGATTATCCTATTAATATTATGATGGAATAGGGATATTTAAGATAAACAACATAATTGTAAATCTAATGACTTCATTATATTAAATATCCAATAAATAATACAATGAATGTTCTAGCCAAAATAAATTCATACTAAACAAGATTCCCTCTAGGGCATCTATTCCAACAGTCTCCCACTTGCACTTGAGCCATCTAATGCATCTCCTATGCCAATGCTCATAGTGTTCCCTTCATGCTTCCACTGAACAAGCGGCTTTGTAAGTGGATCTAACAGATTTTCCTCTGTAAGAATCTTGCATATCCGAACATCTCCTCTATCGATAATATCTCGAATAAGATGAAACTTCCTGAGCTCGTGCTTGGATTTCTGGTGTGACCTGGGCTCCTTTGACTGCGCGATCGCCCCAGTGTTGTCACAGTACAACTCTACTGGATCCGCAATGCTAGGAAACACACCAAGTTCAGAAACAAATTTTCTGATCCTATTAGCTTCTTTTGCCGCGGTATTTGAAGCAATGTACTCAGCCTCTGTTGTAGAATCAGCCACCTTCTCTTGCTTGGAACTCTTCCAGCTCACCGCTGCTCCATTCAGGAAAAACACATATCCCGATTGTGATCTAAAATCATCTCTGTCGGTTTGGAAGCTTGCATCCGTGTAACCCCTTACACGTAAATCTTCCGCAACGCCAAATATCAAGAAAGCATCCTTAGTTCTTCTCAAGTACTTTAGGATGTTCTTGACTGCAATTCAGTAACTCTCACCCGGATTAGATTGGTAGCTGATTGTCATACTCAAGGCATATGACACATTTGGTCTAGTACACAACATGGCGTACATGATAGATCCCTTGGCCGAAGCATAGGGAATTCTAATCATGTGTTCCTTATAAATATCCTTGGAAGGACAACCACTCTTCGAAAGAGTAATTCCATGTGACATGGGCAAGAATCTCTTCTTGGAATCTTGCATGTTGAACCGCTTCAACACCTTGTCAATATATGTACTTTGACTTAGGCCTAGCAGTATTTTAGATGTATCTCTATAGATCTTTATACCAAGTATACAGGCTGCTTCCCCTAAGTGTTTCATTGAGAAACACTTTCCTAGCCAATCTTTAACATATTGCAGCATGGGAACGTCGGTTCCAATGAGTAGTATGTCATCTACATACAAGACCAGAAAAGATACAGAGCTCCCACTAACCTTCTTGTAGACACAAGACTCATCTTCATTTATGATGAAGCCAAAATCTTTGACTACCTGATCAAAACGTCGATTCCAACTCCTAGAAGCTTGCTTCAATCCATAAATGGATCGTTGCATCTTACATACTTTATTGGCTTGCTTTGGATCTTCAAAACCCTCCGGCTGTATCATATACACGTCCTCGAGGAGATTCCCATAAAGGAATGCTATTTTGACATCCATCTGCCAAATCTCATAGTCGTAGTATGCTGCAATAGCAAGTAGGATTCGGATGGATTTGGTCATAGCTATTGGTGAAAAGGTTTCATCATAGTCAATACCATGAATCTGTCTGAATCCTTTAGCTAACAATCGCCCCTTATAGTTAATCACATTACCATCCATGTCGATTTTGTTCTTGAAGACCCACTTGCACCCTATGGGTCGTGTCCCTTCGGGTGGTTTCACCAAAGTCCATACTTTGTTGGTATACATGGATTCCATCTCGGATCTCATGGCTTCTGGCCACTTCTGAGAGTCTGGCCCTTCCATGGCCTCTTCATAGGTAGTAGGCTCATTATCTCTGAGCATTGTGTAACCAGAGTCTGTCACGAGAAGTCCATACCTCTCGGGTTCCTGGCGCACTCTACTTGATCTACGAAGCTCTTGTGTTACCTGAACAGGCTGTTCCTCAACTCCTTGTGGATCCTGTTCATGTTCCACAGTTGGTTCAGTGATTTGTGGTTCTTGAATTTCTTCAAGTTCTACAGTCCTCCCACTTGCTTCTTTAGAGACAAACTCTCTTTCTAGAAACACGCCGGACCGAGCAACAAACAATTTGTTCTCAGTTGGATTATAGAAGTAGTAACCCTTAGTTTTCTCAGGATACCCCACAAACTTACACTTATCTGAATTTGGCCCTAGCTTGTCTGATTGTAAACGCTTTACATAGACATCGCAGCCCTAAATCTTCATGAATGACAGTGTGGGACGCCTCCCACTCCACATCTCATGTGGTGTCTTCATGACTGATTTAGATGGAACACGGTTAATGGTAAAAGCTGCACTTAATAGAGCATAGCCCCAAAATGATAATGGAAGATCGGTTTGACACATCATAGATCGAACCATATCCAATAGAGTTCGATTCCTCCTCTCGGACACGCATTCCATTGTGGCGTTCCAGGTGGAGTGAGTTGTAACATGATCCCACACTCTCTAAGATAGTCGTCAAACTCTTGGCTCAAGTATTCTCCTCCACGATCCGATCGTAGAGCCTGGATACTTTTTCCAAGTTGCTTCTCTACTTCACTCTTGAATTACTTGAACCTTTCAAAGGATTCGGATTTGGCCCTCATAAGGTACAGAAATCCATATCTACTGAAATCATCAGTAAATATAATGAAGAATACGTAACCACCCCTGGCAGGCGTGGCAAATGGTCTACACACATCAGTATGTATGAGCGCCAATTGCTCACTAGTCCTTTCACCTTTCTTATTGAAAAGGGAATTTGTCATTTTTACCAATAAAAAGCCTCACATGTCTCATATGATTCAAAATCAAATGAGTCTAGAAATCCATCCTTATGAATTCTAGATACACGTTTCTCGTTTATATGGCCTAAACGACAGTGCCATAAGTATGCAGGATATAAATCATTTTGAAAGCTCGGGTTGTTCAAGACTTGAAAGAGCTTGGCTATTTCAAGGCCTTGAAACTACTTTCAAATCATTGAATCAGTTTCAGAGGCTTGAAAATAGTCTTGGCTATTTTCAAGGCCTTGAAACTGGATTCAAAGCCTTGAAACTGTTAAACCTGAAAGCATATTCTCAGGGGGAGTTTTTCTGCCAACTCTCTGATCTAATTTACTATCTCTCTTACATATGCTTGATTACTTGTTGTTAGATGATGAAATAAAAATTGTTTAACTTGTTTTGCATCGTGCCATATCAACTGTTTGACCATGATATGCAGGAAATATTGTTTCTAAGTTTTGCAGAATTGTTTCCTAAACTGGATTGCTGCAGACTTGGAAACACTTGAAGACTTAGATCCTGTGATCAATCAGACATTTTTGACCGCTTATCTTGATGGTTAAAAGAAGGATTACAACAATATCTTAGAAGACTACAATCATTCAACTGTTGGAGAAGATCTCAAAGATAGTCAAACTCTGTTACCTACAAAATAGGAAGGTTGTTGCTGAAAATCTGGTGAGATTTGCAGAGCTGTTTGATGTATTTAAAGAGCTCAAATTTGAAGCAACAACAACACAATTCTCAACGGGAAAATACAGAGAAAGCATTCTGGATTGAGAAGCATCAAAGAATTTCTTCATCTCTTCCAATCCATACACATAAGTTCACTGCATTTCACTGCAGTTTTCTACTCTTAAGTGATCTTCTGTATAGATATATATTGGTAGATAATTTATGTATTACTTCTACTTACATTCTCAAGGATTGTTCAAAGTTAACAATAGAGAATTCTTAGTTAATCAGTTAGCTAGAGCAGGTACTAGACAGGCTAGGGAAAACCACAAGCTGTAACAGAGTAAGGGAACTCTCTGTGCTTGAGTTCTAGGGCTTAGCTTTTTATTAATAAGAATTGAGTTGAAAATCCTGGAGGGATCTAATTTCTGAGGTAGAGACGTAGGTCCAAGTGCACTGAACTCCATAAATCACTTGTCTTGTGCATTTTTAGTTCATCTACTTTCAAAGCTTTTACTGCATACAAAAACTGTTTATTTTTCAAGGGTTTGAACTTGTTTTCGAGGCCTTGAAAAAGGCATACTTGTTCTAAAACTTTCTGCTTTTCTTCAAAGGCTTGAACCTGTGTTCAAGCCCTTGAATTCCCTTGTCTGCACTAGTTCTTCTACTTGTTAGTAAGTTTTGAAATAAATTGCATTCTCTATTCAACCCCCCCCCCTTTTAGAGTTTCTTAGTTGCTTATACATCTGCATACTCACACTTTCAATTGGTATTAGAGCTTGTATCACTGTATTAGATTTAACCATCTGGTGATCATGAGTACTGCAGGTGATGATGGTTTCTCACAGGGAAGAGATGCTAACAGACCTCCTCTATTATGTGGAGAAAATTTTGCTCACCGGAAAGCTCTCATGAAAATGTTTATCACTGATCAAGATCTAGAGCTTTGGTCCATTATCCAAAATGGAACTCATACTTTCTATACAGAGAAAGATGGGATCATAACTCCCAAAACAGAAGACTCACTCTCCTCTTCTTTATTAGAGCAAGTTTCTAAGAATTACAAGGCTATTAACATTTTGTATTGTGCTTTGAGTACAGATGAATTCAACAGGATCTCTGGATGCACAATTGCTAAAGAAATCTGGGACAAACTTGTGGTTACCTTTGAAGGAACCAGCCAATTTAAACATACCAAGATCAACATTTATCTCAGACAGTATGAGCTGTTCAAAATGAATGCAGATGAGTCCATCAGAGATATGTTCAAGAGATTCACTGATATTGTCAACAACCTTGACACACTGGGAAAAGACTTTTCCAATGAGGAAAAGGTGAGGAAGATACTTAGAAGTCTTCCAAAGGCAAAGTGGGAACCAAAAACCACTACTATTGAAGAAGCTCAGAATCTCTCAACCTTAGAACTTGATGACCTCCAAGGGAAGCTCCTAACACATGAGATATCCATGAATGAAGTTGATGGAGAACTCCCAGAAGGTGTCAAAAATCTATCCCTCAAATCCAAAGAGAATGAGAGAAGTCAAAGCCTTGAAACTGAGGATGGTGATGATGAAGATCCAATTGCCTCAATTTCCAAAGCCTTGACAATGATTCTCAAAATGAAGAGAAACTCTGGAAACAAAGAGTTCAACAGAGAAAGGCATAGATCATCCAGCAGCAAGGACTACAAAGGTAAGTCCTCCTCACAAAGCAAGTCAAAATTTATGAAGTGCTTTGTGTGTGGTGATGCAGGACACTTGATAAGAGATTGTCCATACAAAAAGAGCAAGAAATTTCAGAAGAAAGATCATGACAGAAGAAAGAAAGCCATGATAACCTCATGGAGTGATTCAGACAGCTCCAGTGAATCTGAATCTGAAGAAGAACATGCCAATCTTTGCTTCATGGCCAGGCAGGATGATAGTTCTGAAAAGAACATTGAGGTAATGGTTAACAGTTTAATTTCAAAGCCAAAAGAAGCTCTTTCAGATTATCTCAGAACAATGCTTTTAAATGAGGAAGATTATCTGAAAGAGATCAGGCTCTTGAAAGAAAAAGTTCATGAGCAAGCTAAAGAAAATTTACAACTTGTGTGCCTAAATCAGAATCTTGAAATCTCTCAGAAGAAAACTGACAGTAATTTCAAGGCCTTGAAAACTAGTTTCAAAGCCTTGAAAACACAAGTCAAGGAAGTAGTAACTGAAAATTCCTCTGTGAATGACATCCTTGGTAATCTAAGACATCATGTTAATGATTTAGAAAGACAAAAGACTACTCTTACTGAGAAACTTCAAGAACCTGAATTAGTCAAAATCAAGCTTGCTGGATCAGAACAGAAGTTGAACTTGATTCTTGGAGGAAGCTCACAGTCTGTCCACAAAGCTGGTATTAGGTTCAATCCAAACTTTCCAAGAAGAAACAATACCAAATTTGTGAAAGCTGGAAACAAAACCTCTCCTACTTGTCATTACTGTTGTAAAACTAGTAAAGTTAAAGTGACTTGTCCTTTTAGAATAAGAGATCCTCACATAATGAGGAACACTTTTCCTTTTCAACTTAAAGGACAAGTTATGCAGATTTGGGTTCCTAAAGGGGTTAGACCACCTAACATGGTTAATCCTAAATATGAATCCAAATTCCACACTTGGTCTAACAGCTGGGTAAGGCAGTGATTGGTGCTTGCAGGTTATCACCAAGGAACATAAGTGGTTCATGGACAGTGGTTGCTCAAGACACATGAGTGGAAAGAGATCTCTATTCTCAGAATTAAAAGAGCAATCAGAAGGTTCAATAATACTTGGTGATAAAGGAAAGTGCAACATTCTTGGTATTGGAAAAGTTGGTACAAATTCTGAAAACTCTATTTCGGATATTTATTTAGTTGAAGGTTTGAAGTTTAATTTTCTTAGTGTATCTCAGCTTTGTGACAATGGCAACAAATTCATATTTTATAAAGAGAAGTGTGTGGTGCAAAATGAGAAATCAGGAGATTGCATTCTCACAGCCTCTAGATCAAACAATGTTTATACTTTTAAGACTAACAAAGTTGCAGGTGAAAGTTTGAAGTGTCTCAAGGCCTTGAAAGAAGATTCAAAGCTTTTGCATAGGAAAGTTTGTCATATCAGTTTGCACACTCTGAACAAATTGATCTCTAAAGATTTGGTAAGAGGATTGCCATCCACCAAGTTCAAGGAGGACGAGTTATGCAAAGGAAAGCAAACCAGAAGTTCCTTCAAGCCAAAGAAGTTTGTAAGTACAACTAGACCTATTGAGTTACTTCACATGGATCTCTGTGGTCCTATGAGGACTCCTACTACAAAAGGTAAAAGTTATTTGCTAGTTTTTGTAGATGATTTTTATAGATACACTTGGGTTATGTTTCTCAAAGAAAAATCTGAAGCTCTCTCTGAATTTTCAAAGCTTTGCAGAGAACTTCAAAACTTGAAAAAACCTACCTGTAGCTTCAATCATAAGTGACCATGGTAGAGAATTTGATCAATTAGAGTTTGATTTATTCTGTGATAAGCATGGTATTTCTCACAAATTTTTTGCTTCCAAGAACTCCTCAACAGAATGGTGTTGTTAAAAGAAAGAATAGGACTCTTAAAGATATGTCAAGGACAATGCTTCTTGAGAACAAATTTCCAAAGCATTACTGGGCAGAAGCTGTGAATACAGCAAACTATATTTTGAATAGGTGCTTGATCAGACCTATTCTAAAGAACACCCCCTATGAACTATTCAAAGGGAGGATGACAAACATCTCCTACTTCATACCCTTTGGATGCACTTGTTGTATCCATAACAATGGAAAAGAAAATCTTGGTAAGTTTGATGCAAGAAGTGATGAAGGTATATTTCTTGGTTACTCTCTGAATAGCAAAGCTTATAGAGTTTACAATAAAAGAATCAAACTGGTTGAAGGGAGCATTCATGTTATTTTTGATGAAAGCTATGATGGTTCTTTGAGTGAAAGTTTTGCAGACCTGAATTTGAACAAGCATGAATCAGAGGAAGAGACTGAGAATCCACTTGGATTCAAGAAAGGATCAGAAGAAAATAGAAGACATTTTCAAGACCTTGAAAACAGTTCTCAAGGCCTTGAAAATACAACTCAAAGCCTTGAAAAAGATGATCAGAAGGAATCAAGTGACAAAGCCACTACTTCAAGACCAGAGAAGAACTATGGTGAACCTGAACCATGGTCTCCAAGTAAGAGATTCAAATATCTCTCATCCCATCCAGCTGATAATATCATATCAGATCCAACCACTGGTACACAAACTAGATCACACTTCAAGAACTTATGTGCTTTTAATGCTTTCATTTCTCTTGTAGAACCAAAAACTGTGAAGGAAGCTTTACAAGAAGCTGACTGGATCATTGCTATGCAAAGTGAACTCAATGAGTTTGAGAGAAACAAGGTTTGGAACCTGGTTCCTGCACCAACAAACCAGTCTGTCATTGGTACTAGATGGGTATTCTGAAACAAGTTGGATGAAAGTTGCAATGTAGTCAGAAACAAAGCAAGGTTAGTTGCTCAAGGTTACAATCAAGAAGAAGGTATAGACTATGAAGAAAACTTTGCTCCAATTGCCAGGTTAGAAGCAATAAGAATTTTACTTGCATTTGGATCTTACAAGAACATGAAACTATTTCAAATGGATGTGAAGTGTGCTTTCTTGAATGGCTATTTACAAGAAGAAGTTTATGTTGCACAACCACCTGATTTTGAAAATGATATTTTTCCAGATCATGTTTACAAACTCGACAAAGCTTTTTATGGTTTGAAACAAGCTCCAAGGGCTTGGTATGAAAGACTGTCAAAGTTTCTACTTGAAAATGATTTCAAAAGAGGTTTAGTAGACAAGACTCTTTTCATTAGACTCATGAGAAAGATTTACTTGTAGTCCAAATATATGTTGATGATATATTGCTTGGAACTACTAATGATCAACTGTGCAGAGAATTCTCAAGTCTTATGAGCAGGGAGTTTGAAATGAGCATGATGGGAGAATTAACCTTCTTCCTAGGACTTCAAATACATCAATTGAAGAAGGGAATATTTCTGAATCAAAGCAAGTATACAAGAGACTTGCTGAATAAATACAGCATGGCTCAATGCAAGGAAGCTAAGACCCCAGTGAGCTCCACATTATCCTTAGACAAAGATGAATCTGGTAAGAGTGTCAATGTTAAAGAGTATAGAGGCATGATTGGATCATTACTCTATCTGACAGCAAGTAGACCATATGTTATGTTTAGTGTATGCATGTGTGCTAGATTTCAAGCTGATCCAAAAGAATCACACTTAACTGTTGTGAAGAGAATATTCAGATATCTCAATGGTACCAAAGACTTAGAGCTTTGGTATCCAAGACATTCTAACTTCTCTTTAAGTGGTTTTTCAGATGCTGACTTTGCAGGGTACAAAGTTGAAAGAAAAAGCACGACTGGGACCTGTCAATTCATTGGATCATCTTTGATCATCTGTAATTCAAAGAAACAAAATTTAGTTGCTCTATCAACAGCTGAAGCTGAATATATAGCTGCAGGAGTATGTTGCTCACAAGTACTATGGATTGCTCAACAGCTAAGAGATCTTGGATTTGACTTCAGAGGCATACCTATTAAGTGTGATAAAACTAGTGACATTTAAATTACAAAGAATCCAGTACAACACTCAAGAACCAAGCACATTGATGTCAGACACCATTTCATCAGAGATCATGCTGAGAAAGGTGACATTGTTCTTGAATTTTTTGCTACTAACATGAAAATTGCAGATATCTTTACCAAACCATTAGCAGATTAGAGGTTCTCAACTCTAATATTGGAATTATGAATGCTAAATAAAACTGCATTGGTTTAGGGGGAGCTTAAGGTAAGTAAGGTAAGTTATTTGTGTTTACAAAGGTTTGAACTCAATTTCAAAGCCTTGAAAACCAGTTCAAAGCTTTGATTTTTTATCTGTTGCAGTGTTACAGTATTTCAAGGTCTTGAAAGCCTTTTCAAAGCCTTGAAAATAAAACTGTTACACTAATAGTCAATAAACTTGGATCATTCTATACTGGGTGATATCTCTGTAGATATTTTCCTAATATAGCCCTTACCTTTTTCAAAAAACTGTTTTAATCCAAAAATAGTATTAGTATGTTCTTTTCCCAACGACATAGTAGTTTGAAATTCTCTATGATCTTTGCAAATCTTTTTAGAATCAGAGATATACTAGTTTCCTTTTGAAACTCAAACTCTTTTAGTATTTATCCTCTTCTCTTCTCCTTCACTCCGTATCATTCCATCTCTCTCTTTTCTTCTCCCAAACCCTAATGAGTACAAGAAGAGCCTTATATCGAATCAAGATGGCTGGTGGTTCAAAACCTGTCTCAGAGAAGAAGAGAAAAGCAGCAGTGGAAGAGGTTCAAGAATTCAGTGGAGACTCCAGCTCCAGAACTCCTAGTGCAGAAGCAGTTCCAGATCCTCCTCCACCAAAGAAGAAGATCAAGAAGGCTAAAACCTCCTCTTCAATAAAGCAGAAGAAGCAGAAGGCCATTACATAAAAGCAACCAGAAAAAGAACCTACCAGCTCAAAGAAGGTGAAGAAGAAGGAAACTCACGCAGAAAAAGGGAAAGGGAAGGTGACTGAAGCACAACCAGAAAGTCATTTGGAGAAGGCATTGCAGATCTATTCTCAGGTCTCAACAAAGAACACAGCTCCAGATGAAATATGGTTTGTCTCAAACATCTCTAAAGGTCAGTGGTTAGATGGTTTTGCTTCAAGAGCTATTGGTTTTTGTAGTCTGGTTAATAAGTATGTGTTGGAACACATGAAACTCAATTGCATCTCTATGTCAAAGAAGAGTTCTTTGTGGTTTATGCTCAATCCTATAGAGATTGCCTACCCTAGACTCACCAGACTCTTCTATCTGAACCTAACCCAAGTAAAGAGATCTGCACACTTGGTGATCAAATCTAAAGTTGCTGGAATTGTAATTGAACTAGATCACTCAGAGTTTGCCACTGTGTTAGGTTGTCCAAAGTCAGAAACCTTGAAGCTAGCCAAAGAAGAATTCTTTCTTCCAAATGTCTCAACCACATCCAAACAGTTAACACACTATGTGTTAAATGTTGAAGCCATAGTTCTTCATACTATACTGGTGAGATGTGGCTTTCCTAGAGAGCACTCAATAGAGTTGGTGACTGAGTGAATGCTGCACAACATGTACCTGATTATGCATGGCTATGAGATTGATCTCCCAAAACTAGTCATTGAACACATGCTCTTCAGCCTAGCCAGTAAGGGGAGTCACCCTCTGCCTTATGCAAACCTTCTCACCATGTTATTTGAGCACTTTGAGATCCCTTTTACAGGAGAAGAATCAGTCACATCTGGTTTTGGGGAACTCAATGAGAAAGCCTTTGAGAAAATTTGAGTTGTGAAAACCAAGGAGAAAGTTTGGAAACTTTACTCAGACCTTACTGAAGCAGAACTAGGTGAAAAGAAATTCTCTAAGCCCAAGACCTTGACTCCCAATTCAAGTCAGACCTCTCAGCCTACATAAAATCAAAGACTTGATGGTTTGGAACTAGACATGGAGGATGTAAAAGCTACTGTTTTTCGACTGGAAAGTGATATGGGACAAGTCAATTATATGGTGGAAAGTATCTTTAGAAGCATGACATTGCTTGATGTTCTTGAGGAGCATGAAAGAACAATGAAAGGAGAATCAGAAAAGGATTTACCTAGTGAGCATTCATACCAGGAAGAAGCTACTCCAGTTTCAGATAAGGGAAAGCAGGCAGCAGAACAGGCAGAAGATGAAGCTGATAGTCCTAATTCAGATGAGCTGCTGATCACTTTGAAGAAAAAGAAGAAATCTCCACAGGCAGCTGAAAAGGACAAGACTGGTGAGACAGCAACTGCAGAAGGGGATGCAGAAGAACAGGAAGAGCAGGAGAAGACTGATGAAGAAGACAATGAGAAAGAGGAAGGAGATCAGGAGGAAGATGAAGATCAAACCCCTTAATCTTGCCTATTCTTTCTTCCATATTATCTCTACTTTATTTCTTTAAGTTTTCAAAATTTTCCAAGACACTTGATCCAACATTTTCTTTCTTTATGATGACAGTCAAAAAGGGGGAGAAAATACTAGGTTTCAGTTTAGGTTTTAGATTTATTTGGTTTTATCTGCTGAACTATTTATGTGTTTTTGTTGGTATTTAAAAAATTTGGATCTTCTTGGAATAACTATGTTTTTAAATTGCAGACTAATCAGTTTATTTTGCATAGACTAAGGATCAAACAGTATTTGGTTTTGTCTTTCATCAAGGGGAGATTGAAAGCTCAGGTTGTTCAAGACTTGAAAGAGCGTGGCTATTTTAAGGCCTTGAAACAGCTTTCAAAGCCTTGAATCAGCTTCAGAGGCTTAAAAATAGTCTTGGCTATTTTCAAGGCCTTGAAACTTGATTCAAAGCCTTGAAACTGTTAAACCTGAAAGCATATTCTCAGGGGGAGTTTTTCTGCTAACTCTCTGATCTAATTTACTATCTCTCTTGCATATGCTTGATTACTTGTTGTTAGATGATGAAAGACAAACTTTTTAACATGTTTTAAATTTGTGCCATATCAACTGTGTGACCATGATAATGCAGGAAATATTGTTTCTAAGTTTTGCTGGATTGTTTCCTAAACTGGATTGCTGCAGACTTGGAAACACTTAAAGACTTTGATCCTGTGATCAATCAGACGTGTTTGACAGCTTCTCTTGATGGTTAAAATAAGGATCACAACAATATCTCATAATATTACAATCATTCAACCGTTGGAGAAGATCTCAAAGATAGTCAAACTCTGTTACCTACAAAATAGGAAGGTTGTTGCTGAAAATCAGGAGAGATTTGCAGAGATGTTTGAAGTACTTAAAGAGCTCAAATTCAAAGCAACAACAACAAAATTCTCAATGGGGAAATACAGAGAAAGCATTCTAGATTGACAAGCATCAAAGAAATTCTTCATCTCTTCCAATCCATACACAGAAGTTCACTTCATTTCACTGCAGTTTTCTACTCTTAAGTGATCTTCTGTATAAAGCTATATTGGTAGATAATTTCTGTATTACTTCTACTTACATTCTCAAGGATTGTTCAAAGTGAACAATAGAGAATTCTTAGAATTAGTTAGCTAGAGCAGGTACTAGACAGGTTAGGGAAAACCACAAGCTGTAACAGAGTAAGGGAACTCTCTGTGCTTCAGTTCTAGGGCTTAGCTTTTGATTAATAAGAATTGAGTTGAAAATTTTGCTGGGATCTAATTTCTGAGGTAGAGACGTAGGTCCAAGTGGACTGAACTCTATAAATCACTTGTCTTGTGCATTTTCAGTTCATCTACTTTCAAAGCTTTTACTGCATACAAAAACTGTTTAGTTTTCAAGGGTTTGAACTTGTTTTCAAGGCCTTGAAAAAGGCATACTTGTTCTAAAACTTTCTGCTTCTCTGCAAAGACTTGAACCTGTGTTCAAGACCTTGAATTCCCTTTTCTGCACTAGTTCTTCTACTTGTTAGTAAGTTTTGCAAAAAGTAGGCATACTCTATTCAACCCCCCCCCCCTTTTAGTGCATGTTTGGCATCCCTGTTTTTAATCAACTTTGATTAAAAACAGGGTTGTTTTTTTAAACGCATTTGTTATGCATGTTTTTTTGTCTGTTTAAAAACAAAAACATGCTGAAAAACAGCTGTTTAAAAAAACAGCAAATGTGGTGTTTTTTTGGTGTTTTTTTCATACTATTGGTGCTTAAAGACATTTCAACTATGATTAGATGCAATAAATATCAAATATATGTCGGTATTGTACGTAAAAATGATTTTCAAGCAAATTAACATTGAAATTTGGTAATGTTGCCAAACGTGTTTTTGATTTTAAACACTGTTTTTAAACGGATACCAAACAGTTTTTTGATTCTGTTTTTAAACGTGTTTTTTCGGTACGTTTTTTTTCCACTGTTTTTCTTGTTTTTAAACGGATACCAAACAAGCTCTTAGAGTATCTTAGTTTCTTATACATCTCCATACTCACACTTTCACATTTATATTAATCCTCTTGGTATTAATGTTGTAGACAAGATTGCTTAGATCAAGGACATATAGTCCTTAAATAATTGCGCACTACAATAGTGAATATTATTAAAATAAAAGGAACAACAACTGTTCTTTATCGAAATAATAAAACCTTCCTTGTCAAAACAATAAATAGAAATAATGTTTCTGCTCATAGCAGGCACAGAATATCAATTATTTAATTCTAAAACTAATCCTGAAGGCAGAGACAGCTCGCACACGCCTAAGGCCAATTAAGAAACTTTTGCTCCATTCCCAACGCGCAGGTCTATCTCCCTTTAGCATATCTTCTACTTCTCTTTAGATCCTGCACATTTCAACAAATGTGAGATCCACATCCAATATCTAATACCCGTGATGTAGAGATAGTTAAATTGAAATCTACAATAAAAATACCTGGTGGAATCACTATTCCAAGCCTCTTGTCCTCCAGATATTTTGGGAAGTTCCTCCTCCAGTGTCCCCGCTGACTGCAGTAGTGATATTCACCTTTAGTCACACCTTTGGCAATGCCACCAACAGGCTTAAGGACAGGTTCCTTGGACTTGGCAACTAACTTGCCCTTGCCCTTGGAGGACGAGGCAAACCTTTTGCCCTTTCCTTTCTACACCATCATAATGGCCTTGCCCTTACCCTTGTTGATGCTTTGTTCAGCTGTCCTCAACATATTGAGTAAATCTGGCGGTGGTTTCACGATCTCGTTCATGTTATAGTTCATGATGAATTGTCCATAACTCTCTGGCAACGATTGCAGCACGAGATCGGTGGCGAACACTTGGCCGACTGGAAACCCTAGTCGCGCGAGATTCTCCAGTATCCGATCATGCGGAGTACATGAGGTCCCACAGGGTTTCCTTCAGCCAGATGACACTTGAACAGTGCCTTAGAAACCTTATACCTCTCAACCCTTGCTTGCTCTAGGAAGAGCTGCTTTAAGTGTTCGATCATATCGACATCATTCATGTTCTCGTGTTGCTTCTGAGGCTCATAGGTCATGGTGCATAGCATAAGGCAGGCCGCATCATTAGCGTCATCTACACGCTTCTGATACGCCTTTAGGGATGCCGGGGTATTGTTCTCTGGACCTGCTGGAACTTGCTCCTCTATTGCGTACAGTTTCTTCTCTTGCTTGAGAACGATTCTCAAGTTTCTGTACCAATCAAGGAAGTTGGTTCCAGAGAGCTTGTCCTTCTCAAGGAAAGATCGTAGAGAATGTTATGAACTCGATGAGTTGTTTGCTATTTGGAATTCTACAAAAGGAAAATAAGCAAGTTTTAGTATTTGTGAATTTTTCGATTATATTCAATAATGGTTAGTTTATCAAATATAGCTCCCTCAATTTTTCTACTGATTAATAACCCTCAAGATATTAATGCGGAAAATATCCTTATATTTTCTAGTGGGCCAAGATCCCTGTTTCATCTCCTTTTGAGCTTACTATGGCAAGTCACCCTAAATTTGACTACTTTAGGTAGGACAATTCCAATTGCATCCTATGCAACTCTTGGTTCAATTGGGAAAATAACTCCTTATTTATCCAACCGTATGGATAATTCCAATTGATTTCCTCTAGGTTTTAATCATAATAATAGTCTAGTTGTGTCCAACCTCTTATTTAAACAATTGCACATTACTTGTTTGTGCCATCGCATTCCATCATTATGAGCCAAGTCGCCTTGCTTTGGCACGCACGAACTTGATAAATCATGATGATAATGAGTGTTTAAATAACGAGAAGGCAAAACACATTATTTGAATTTTGAGGGATTTTGAAATTCAATTTTTAATTGTTTTGTTGATCCATATCAATTGACCTATCTATTTGAGTTTGGGCACAACTCCAAATAATAGATCCGGGTTGTCTAATTATCTTATTATCCTAATTGAATGCATCATCCATACACCAACCACAAAATAATAAGAAAATAAAATAAACAGCCACAAAATAAAATAAAACGTGATGTGGATATGGCATTTTCTAGACTAAGATAATTCCAAGCCAATGGAATTATCTATGAACCCTAAATTTAAACACATCTCCATGCGTCTTCATCTTTTGGTCCATCCTTCATAGTCATGTGGAATGCTCCATGCTCCATCTTTTGTGGCTCCTTTTGGCTTTGGGCTTCTTTTCTTCAATCTTGGCTAACAATCTATTCTATCTAGCACTAGCTAATCAACTATACTAATAAAATAAATCTCCCAAGTTGATAAAAAAATGGCTCGCAGGCCATAAAACCCTAATTAATTATTACATCAAATTGATCAACTGGCCGTAAACCAAACCACAAAATTAAACAATCACACCAAACCACATCCTAAGGCCATATCCAACCACCATGCGAGTTGCACATAAACAGTTAAAATCCAATTTTAACGCGCTTGGTCAATTTTTAATTGATTTTAGGATTTCTAGGGTAAAAAAGGTCCAAGGCGGCCACCATTCCATGGCCGAACCCTATTGGAGCCGCCCCCGGCCGAGCCTAGGCCGGTCGGCCACACCGTAGGGGTCGGACTTCGGCCTAGGTGGCTTGGGAGGCAAGGAAGGAGGAGGGGCGGTCCCTAGAGGCCGAACCTCCAAGTTGTTTCCAAAACAACTCCTTCATTGTTCCCCAAGTCCAAAAAGTTTCCAAATTTGAAACTAGTTTCTGAATTGGTGCCCTAACCCAAGATCTAAGATCCTAAAATTTCTCAAACTCACTAATTCATGCATCCAATGCAAAAACTATGTCTTGTTTTGTTTGATTATTGACAAATTGCATCATATGCTTGATTTGTCATGTTTTACGCGATAAACAATAAATTTAAAGTGTAAAACTATCAAAACGTAACACATAAACCACGTCTATGTTCTACGACCTGTGGCTCTGATACCACTATAGGGTTTTGATCATGGATACGCAGCGGAAAAATATAATTTATCCATTCAATACCCTCCAAGAATAACAGGAAGAGAAGCATAACGATGGTAAAGGAAGAATCATGTTACACACCTTAGGGTTTCTCCTGTGATGACTTGTAACGTGAATTGTGTCACGTCTCTACGGTTGATCCACGCCTAGAGTTGAGATCTAGATCTTCCTTCTCCTTTGTGCTAGCTTGGACCGGAGGAAGAGGAAGAAGAAATCACACAACACGAGGCAACAAGGAGGATTCGGCCTCATTGGTTGGCCGACGGGGATGGGGCGGCGAAAAGGGGGTCGGGTTCGACCCTATTTTTGCTTGATCTCTCTCCTTTGTTCTCTCCCACTCAAGTTATGAATAATATATTCATAAGTTTGGGAAGGAAGGAAGGAGCATCATTTATATAGTCCAACAAATCCTTGTTAACTACCTAAAGGACCTATTCTAGTCCTACTAAAATTCGGTTTAGTCCCTTCCTTGCAAATTAGTCCTACTAAGTTTGCAAGGTGTTGCAAAGTAATCCTTATAATTAATTAATCATATTAATTAATTCTCAAATCTAGTTCAACTCTATATAGCATGTGACCCCATAGGTTCTATCTAGTTGGTAGAAACAACTTGCTAATATGGAGCGGTCTCTAGCAAAACATCCATTCTAGCCAACTAATAGAATAGTCATCCGACAAAACTTGTGCAAGTAATTGTCACATCCTTTTGTCTCCATATACGGATTGGACACGAGACATACTAGTCACACTTGTATATCCAATCCATAGTTTTTCGATCCTGGGAATAGCCTTATTCGTGTAAATAACATCAATATCCCATATTGATTTATTTGAGTCTGGCCAGACATTCTATAAGCACTATCCCTCGAGTGGCCTCGGATACTTGCTCCCGTTATGTGGGAGGGACATATTCTATCTACGTCTACTACGATTTCTAAGCTTGCTTCTTATTTTATCCGGTACACGCCTTTATAGCTACCCAGTTACGGTGTAGCGTTTGACGCAACCAAAATCACAATAATCCACAACTAGACAATCTAGTGACTTCAAGTCTGAGGATGACAATACCGTCGTCACCACGAGAAGCGCTTGTGACTTTACATAACGTGTATGTAGCCTTATCGGAGATGGGTTAATCCAGTGCGCCATTACCCTTATGCACACCCATGTGTTGGATCATGATATCTACATATCAATCCAACCCCATACTAGTATATAGATGATTGTCCTACTAATCATTATACTGGACAAGGGCCATTTAAGATAAACAACACAATTGTAAATCTAAGGACTTCATAATATTAAATATCCAATAAATAATACAATGAATGTTCTAGCCAAAATAAATTCATACTAAACAAGATTCCCTCTAGGGCATCTATTCCAACTGTCTCCCACTTGCACTTGAGCCATCTGATGCATCTCGTATGCCAATGCTCCTAGTGTTCCCTTCATGCTTCCACTGAACAAGCGGCTTTGTAAGTGGATCTAACAGATTCTCATCTGTACGAATCTTGCATATCCGAACATCTCCTCTATCGATAATATCTCGAATAAGATGAAACTTCCTGAGCTCGTGCTTGGATTTCTGGTGTGACCTGGGCTCCTTTGACTGCGCGATCGCCCCAGTGTTGTCACAGTACAACTCTACTGGATCCGCAATGCTAGGAACCACACCAAGTTCAGAAACAAATTTTCAGATCCAAACAGCTTCTTTTGCCGCGACATTTGAAGCAATGTACTCAGCCTCTGTTGTAGAATCAGCCACCTTCTCTTGCTTGGAACTCTTCCAGCTCACCGCTGCTCCATTCAGGCAAATCACATATCCCGATTGTGATCTAAAATCATCTCTGTCGGTTTGGAAGCTTGCATCCGTGTAACCCCTTACACGTAAATCTTCCTCACCGCCAAATATCAAGAAAGCATCCTTAGTTATTCTCAAGTACTTTAGGATGTTCTTGACTGCAATTCAGTAACTCTCACCCAGATTAGATTGGTATCTGATTGTCATACTCAAGGCATATGAAACATTTGGTCTAGTACACAACATGGCGTACATGATAGATCCTATGGCCGAAGCATAGGGAATTCTACTCATGTGTTCCTTATCAATCTCCTTGGAAGGACAACCACTCTTCGAAAGAGTAATTCCATGTGACATGGGCAAGAATCTCTTCTTGGAATCTTGCATGTTGAACCGCTTCAACACCTTGTCAATATATGTACTTTGACTTAGGCCTAGCAGTCTTTTAGATCTATCTCTATAGATCTTTATACCAAGTATATAGGCTGCTTCCCCTAAGTGTTTCATTGAGAAACACTTTCCTAGCCAATATTTAACATATTGCAGCATGGGAACGTCGGTTCCAATGAGTAGTATGTCATCTACATACAAGACCAGAAAAGGTACAGAGCTCCCACTAACCTTCTTGTAGACACAAGACTCATCTTCGTTTATGATGAAGCCAAACTCTTTGACTACCTGATCAAAACGTCGATTCCAACTCCTAGAAGCTTGCTTCAATCCATAAATGGATCGTTGCATCTTACATACTTTATTGGCTTGCTTTGGATCTTCAAAACCCTCCGGCTGTATCATATACACGTCCTCGAGGAGATTCTCATAAAGGAATGCTATTTTGACATCCATCTGCCAAATCTCATAGTCGTAGTATGCTGCAATAGCAAGTAGGATTCGGATGGATTTGGTCATAGCTATTGGTGAAAAGGTTTCATCATAGTCAATACCATGAATATGTCTGAATACTTTAGCTACCAATCGCCCCTTATAGGTAATCACATTACCATCCATGTCGATTTTCTTCTTGAAGACCCACTTTCACCCTATGGGTCGCGTCCCTTCGGGTGGTTTCACCAAAGTCCATACTTTGTTGGTATACATGGATTCCATCTCGGATCTCATGGCTTCTGGCCACTTCTGAGAGTCTGGCCCTTCCAAGGCCTCTTCATAGGTAGTAGGCTCATCATCTATGAGCATTGTGTAACCAGAGTCTGTCACGAGAAGTCCATACCTCTCGGGTTCCTGGCGCACTCTACTATATTTACGAAGCTCTTGTGTTACCCGAACAGGCTGTTCCTCAACTCCTTGTGGATCCTGTTCATGTTCCACAGTTGGTTCAGTGATTTGTGGTTCTTGAATTTCTTCAAGTTCTACAGTCCTCCCACTTGCTTCTTTAGAGACAAACTCTCTTTCTAGAAACACGCCGGACCGAGCAACAAACAATTTGTTCTCAGTTGGATTGTAGAAGTAGTAACCCTTAGTTTCCTCAGGATACCCCACAAACTTACACTTATCTGAATTTGGCCCTAGCTTGTCTAATTGTAAACGCTTTACATAAACATCGCAGCCCCAAATCTTCATGAATGATAGTGTGGGACGCCTCCCACTCCACATCTCATGTGGTGTCTTCATGACTGATTTAGATGGAACACGGTTAATGGTGAAAGCGGCACTTAATAGAGCATAGCCCCAAAATGATAATGGAAGATCGGTTTGACACATCATAGATCGAACCATATCCAATAGAGTTCGATTCCTCCTCTCGGACACGCCATTCCATTGTGGCGTTCCAGGTGGAGTGAGTTGCGACATGATCCCACACTCTCTAAGATAGTCGTCAAACTCTTGGCTCAAGTATTCTCCTCCACGATCCGATCGTAGAGCCTTGATACTTTTTCCAAGTTGCTTCTCTACTTCACTCTTGAATTCCTTGAACCTTTCAAAGGATTAGATTTGGCCCTCATAAGGTACACAAATCCATATCTACTGAAATCATCAGTGAATATAATGAAGAATACGTAACCACCCCTGGTAGGCGTGGCAAATGGTCTACACACATCAGTATGTATGAGCGCCAATTGCTCACTAGTCCTTTCACCTTTCTTATTGAAAAGGGAATTTGTCATTTTTCCCAATAAAAAGCCTCACATGTCTCATATGATTCAAAATCAAATGAGTCTAGAAATCCATCCTTATGATGTCTAGATACACGTTTCTCGTTTATATGGCCTAAACGACAGTGCCATAAGTATGAAGGATTTAAATCATTTTGAAAGCTCGGGTTGTTCAAGACTTGAAAGAGCTTGGCTATTTCAAGGCCTTGAAACGACTTTCAAATCATTGAATCAGCTTCAGAGGCTTGAAAATAGTCTTGGCTATTTTCAAGGCCTTGAAACTGGATTCAAAGCCTTGAAACTGTTAAACCTGAAAGCATATTCTCAGGGGGAGTTTTTCTGCTAACTCTCTGATCTAATTTACTATCTCTCTTGCATATGCTTGATTACTTGTTGTTAGATGTTGAAAGAAAAATTGTTTAACATGTTTTGCATCGTGCCATATCAACTGTTTGACCATGATAATGCAGGAAATATTGTTTCTAAGTTTTGCAGGATTGTTTCCTAAACTGGATTGCTGCAGACTTGGAAACAGTTGAAGACTTTGATCATGTGATCAATCAGACGTGTTTGACCGCTTCTCTTGATGGTTAAAAGAAGGATTACAACAATATCTCTGAAGATTACAATCATTCAACCGTTGGAGAAGATCTCAAAGATAGTCAAACTCTGTTACCTACAAAATAGGAAGGTTGTTGCTGAAAATCTGGAGAGATTTGCAGAGTTGTTTGATGTATTTAAAGAGCTCAAATTCGAAGCAACAACAACACAATTCTCAACGGGAAAATACAGAGAAAGCATTCTGGATTGACAAGCATCAAAGAAGTTCTTCATCTCTTCCAATCCATACACATAAGTTCACTGCATTTCACTGCAGTTTTCTACTCTTAAGAGATCTTCTGTATAGAGATATATTGGTAGATCATTTATGTATTACTTCTACTTACATTCTCAAGGATTGTTCAAAGTGAACAATAGAGAATTCTTAGTTAATCAGTTAGCTAGAGCAGGTACTAGACAGGCTAGGGAAAACCACAAGCTGTAACAGAGTAAGGGAACTCTCTGTGCTTGAGTTCTAGGGCTTAGCTTTTGATTAATAAGAATTGAGTTGAAAATCCTGCAGGGATCTAATTTCTGAGGTAGAGACGTAGGTCCAAGTGCACTGAACTCTATAAATCACTTGTCTTGTGCATTTTTAGTTCATCTACTTTCAAAGCTTTTATTAGCATACAAAAACTGTTTATTTTTCAAGGGTTTGAACTTGTTTTCGAGGCCTTGAAAAAGGCATACTTGTTCTAAAACTTTCTGCTTCTCTTCAAAGGCTTGAACCTGTGTTCAAGCCCTTGAATTCCCTTGTCTGCACTAGTTCTTCTACTTGTTAGTAAGTTTTGAAAAAAAATTGTATTCTCTATTCAACCCCCCCCCCCCTTTTAGAGTTTCTTAGTTGCTTATACATCTGCATACTGCAGGTGATGATGGTTTCTCACAGGGAAGAGCTGCTAACAGACCTCCTCTATTATGTGGAGAAAATTTTGCTCACCGGAAAGCTCTCATGAAAATGTTTATCACTGATCAAGATCTAGAGCTTTGGTCCATTATCCAAAAGGGAACTCATACTTTCTATACAGAGAGAGATGGGATCAGAACTCCCAAAACAGAAGACTCACTCTCCTCTTCTGAATTAGAGCAAGTTTCTAAGAATTACAAGGCTATTAACATTTTGTATTGTGCTTTGAGTACAAATGAATTCAACAGGATCTCTGGATGCACAATTGCTAAAGAAATCTGGGACAAACTTGTGGTTACCTTTGAAGGAACCAGCCAATTTAAACATACCAAGATCAACATTTATCTCAGACAGTATGAGCTGTTCAAAATGAATGCAGATGAGTCCATCAGAGATATGTTCAAGAGATTCACTGATATTGTCAACATCCTTGATACACTGGGAAAACACTTTTCCAATGAGGAAAAGGTGAGGAAGATACTTAGAAGTCTTCCAAAGGCAAAGTGGGAACCAAAAACCACTACTATTGAAGAATCTCAGAATCTCTCAACCTTACAAATTGATGACCTCCAAGGGAAGCTCCTAACACATGAGATATCCATGAATGAAGTTGATGGAGAACTCCCAGAAGGTGTCAAAAATCTAGCCCTCAAATCCAAAGAGAATGAGAGAAGTCAAAGCCTTGAAACTGAGGATGGTGATGATGAAGATCCAATTGCCTCAATTTCCAAAGCCTTGAAAAGGATTCTCAAAATGAAGAGAAACTCTTGAAACAAAGAGTTCAACAGAGAAATGCATAGATCATCGCACCAAGGACTACAAAGGTAAGTCCTCCTCACAAAGCAAGTCAAAAGTTATGAACTGCTTTTAGTGTGGTGATGCAGGACACTTCATAAGAGATTGTCCATACAAAAAGAGCAAGAACATTCAGAAGAAAGATCATGACAGAAGAAAGAAAGCCATGATAACCTCATGGAGTGATTCAGACAGCTCCAGTGAATCTGAATCTGAAGAAGAACATGCCAATCTTTGCTTCATGGCCAGGCATGATGATAGTTCTGAAAAGAACATTGAGGTAATGGTTAACTGTTTAATTTCAAAGCCAAAAGAAGCTCTTTCAGATTATCTCAGAACAATGCTTTTAAATGAGGAAGATTATCGGAAAGAGATCAGGCTCTTGAAAGAAAAAGTTCATGAGCAAGCTAAAGAAAATTTACAACTTGTGTGCCTAAATCAGAATCTTGAAATCTCTCAGAAGAAAACTGACAGTGATTTCAAGGCCTTGAAAACTAGTTTCAAAGCCTTGAAAAAACAAGTCAAGGAAGTAGTCACTGAAAATTCCTCTGTGAATGACATCCTTGTTAATCTAAGACATCATGTTAATGATTTAGAAAGACAAAAGACTACTCTTACTGAGAAACTTCAAGAATATGAATTAGTCAAAATCAAGCTTGCTGGATCAGAACAGAAGTTGAACTTGATTCTTGGAGGAAGCTCACAGTCTGTTCACAAAGCTGGTATTAGGTTCAATCCAAACTTTCCAAGAAGAAACAATACCAGATTTGTGAAAGCTGGAAACAAAACCTCTCCTACTTGTCATTACTGTTGTAAAACTAGTAAAGTTAAAGTGACTTGTCCTTTTAGAATAAGAGATCCTCACATAATGAGGAACACTTTTCCTTTTCAACTTAAAGGACAAGTTATGCAGATTTGGGTTCCTAAAGGGGTTAGACCACCTAACATGGTTAATCCTGAATATGAATCCAAATTCCACACTTGGTCTAACAGCTGGGTAAGGCAGTGATTGGTGCTTGCAGGTTATCACCAAGGAACAGAAGTGGTTCATGGACAGTGGTTGCTCAAGACACATGAGTGGAAAGAGATCTCTATTCTCAGAATTAAAAGAGCAATAAGAAGGTTCAATAATACTTGGTGATAAAGGAAAGTGCAACATTCTTGGTATTGGAAAAGTTGGTACAAATTCTGAAAACTCTATTTCGGATATTTATTTAGTTGAAGGTTTGAAGTTTAATTTTCTTAGTGTATCTCAGCTTTGTGACAATTGCAACAAATTCATCTTTGATAAAGACAAGTGTGTGGTGCAAAATGAGAAATCAGGAGATTGCATTCTCACAGCCTCTAGATCAAACAATGTTTATACTTTTAAGACTAACAAAGTTGCAGGTGAAAGTTTGAAGTGTCTCAAGGATTTGAAAGAAGATTCAAAGCTTTGGCATAGGAAAATTTGTCATATCAGTTTGCACACTCTGAACAAATTGATCTCTAACGATTTGGTAAGAGGATTGCCATCCACCAAGTTCAAGGAGGATGAGTTATGCAAAGCATGTGCACAAGGAAATCAAACCAGAAGTTCCTTCAAGCCAAAGAAGTTTGTAAGTACAACTAGACCTATTGAGTTACTTCACATGGATCTCTGTGGTCCTATGAGGACTCCTACTACAAAAGGTAAAAGTTATTTGCTAGTTGTTGTAGATGATTTTTATAGATACACTTGGGTTATGTTTCTCAAATAAAAATCTGAAGCTCTCTCTGAATTTTCAAAGCTTTGCAGAGAACTTCAAAACTTAAAAAACCTACCTGTAGCTTCAATCATAAGTGACCATGGTAGAGAATTTGATCAATTAGAGTTTGATTTATTCTGTGATAAGCATGGTATTTCTCACAGATTTTTTGCTTCCAAGAACTCCTCAACAGAATGGTGTTGTTAAAAGAAAGAATAGAACTCTTGAAGATATGTCAAGGACAATGCTTCTTGAGAACAAATTTCCAAAGCATTACTGGGCAGAAGCTGTGAATACAGCAAACTATATTTTGAATAGGTGCTTGATCAGACCTATTCTAAAGAAGACCCCCTATGAACTATTCAAAGGGAGGATGCCAAACATTTCCTACTTCAGACCCTTTGGATGCACTTGTTTTATCCATAACAATAGAAAAGACAATCTTGGTAAGTTTGATGCAAGAAGTGATGAAGGTATATTTCTTGGTTACTCTCTGAATAGAAAAGCTTATAGAGTTTACAATAAAAGAACCAAACTGGTTGACGAGAGCATTCATGTTATTTTTGATGAAAGCTATGATGGTTCTTTGAGTGAAAGTTTTGCAGACCTGAATTTGAACAAGCATGAATCAGAGGAAGAGACTGAGAATCCACTTGGATTCAAGAAAGGATCAGAAGAAAATAGAAGACATTTTCAAGACCTTGAAAACAGTTCTCAAGGCCTTGAAAATACAACTCAAAGCCTTGAAAAAGATGATCAGAAGGAATCAAGTGACAAAGCCACTACTTCAAGACCAGAGAAGAACTATGGTGAACCTGAACCATGGTCTCCAAGTAAGAGATTCAAATATCTCTCATCCCATCCAACTGATAATATCATATCAGATACAACCACTGGTACACAGACTAGATCACACTTCAAGAACTTATGTGCTTTTAATGCTTTCATTTCTCTTGTAGAACCAAAAACTGTGAAGGAAGCTTTACAAGAAGCTGACTGGATCATTGCTATGCAAAGTGAACTCAATGAGTTTGAGAGAAACAAGGTTTGGAACCTGGTTCCTGCACCAACAAACCAGTCTGTCATTGGTACTAGATGGGTATTCTGAAACAAGTTGGATGAAAGTTGCAATGTAGTCAGAAACAAAGCAAGGTTAGTTGCTCAAGGTTACAATCAAGAAGAAGGTATAGACTATGAAGAAAACTTTTCTCCAATTGCCAGGTTAGAAGCAATCAGAATTTTACTTGCATTTGATCTTACAAGAACATGAAACTATTTCAAATGGATGTGAAGTGTGCTTTCTTGAATGGCTATTTACAAGAAGAAGTTTATGTTGCACAACCACCTGGTTTTGAAAATGATATTTTTCCAGATCATGTTTACAAACTCGACAAAGCTTTTTATGGTTTGAAACAAGCTCCAAGGGCTTGGTATGAAAGACTGTCAAAGTTTCTACTTGAAAATGATTTCAAAAGAGGTTTAGTAGACAAGACTCTTTTCATTAGACTCATGAGAAAGATTTACTTGTAGTCCAAATATATGTTGATGATATATTGTTTGGAGCTACTAATGATCAACTGTGCAGAGAATTCTCAAGTCTTATGAGCAGGGAGTTTGAAATGAGCATGATGGGAGAATTAACCTTCTTCCTAGGACTTCAAATACATCAATTGAAGAAGGGAATATTTCTGAATCAAATCAAGTATACAAGAGACTTGCTGAATAAATACAGCATGGCTCAATGCAAGGAAGCTAAGACCCCAATGAGCTCCACATTATCCTTAGACAAAGATGAATCTGGTAAGAGTGTCAATGTTAAAGAGTATAGAGGCATGATTGGATCATTACTCTATCTGACAGCAAGTAGACCATATATTATGTTTAGTGTATGCATGTGTGCTAGATTTCAAGCTGATCCAAAAGAATCACACTTAACTGCTGTGAAGAGAATATTCAGATATCTCAATGGTACCAAAGACTTAAAGATTTGGTATCCAAGACATTATAACTTCTCTTTAAGTGGTTTTTCAGATGCTGACTTTGCAGGGTACAAAGTTGAAAGAAAAAGCACGACTGGATCCTGTCAATTCATTGGATCATCTTTGATCAGCTGTAATTCAAAGAAACAAAATTTAGTTGCTCTATCAACTGTTGAAGCTGAATATATAGCTGCAGGAGCATGTTGCTCACAAGTACTATGGATTTCTCAAAAACTAAGAGATCTTGGATTAAACTTCAGAGGCATACCTATTAAGTGTGATAACACTAGTGACATTTAAATTACAAAGAATCCAGTACAACACTCAAGAACCAAGCACATTGATGTCAGACACCATTTCATCAGAGATCATGCTGAGAAAGGTGATATTGTTCTTGAATTTGTTGCTACTAACATGCAAATTGCAGATATCTTTACCAAACCATTAGCAGATTAGAGGTTCTCAGCTCTAATATTGGAATTATGAATGCTAAATAAAACTGCATTGGTTTAGGGGGAGCTTAAGGTAAGTAAGGTAAGTTATTTGTGTTTACAAAGGTTTGAACTGAATTTCAAAGCCTTGAAAACCAGTTCAAAGCTTTGATTTTTTATCAGTTGCAGTGTTACAGTATTTCAAGGTCTTGAAAGCCTTTTCAAAGCCTTGAAAATAAAACTGTTACACTAATAGTCAATAAACTTGGATCATTCTATACTGGGTGATATCTCTGTAGATATTTGGCTAATATAGCCCCTACCTTTTTCAAAAAACTGTTTTAATCCAAAAATAGTATTAGTATATTCTTTTCCCAACGACATAGTAGTTTGAAATTCTCTATGATCTTTGCAAATCTTTTTAGAATCAGAGACATACTAGTTTCCTTTTGAAACTCAAACTCTTTTAGTATTTATCCTCTTCTCTTCTCCTTCACTCCGCATCATTCCATCTCTCTCTTTTCTTCTCCCAAACCCTAATGAGCACAAGAAGAGCCTTGTATCGAATCAAGATGGCTGGTGGTTCAAAACCTGTCTCAGAGAAGAAGAGAAAAGCTGTAACACCCCTAATTTCCGAGAGAATTCTTAGTGCAATATCAAGACTTTGGGGGCGAATTTGTAAATATTTTGTCACGGATTTAATGTGGGCATTTTGGAGAGTTGGCGATATTTGGACGTTTTTAAGATGATTTCGAAGAACTAGAGGTGTTCGGGGTGATTGTGCAATTATCCGAAATTAAGTAGGAACCTCTAATTCTAGTTGTGCACTAAAGTTTGAAAAACTACACTTTGACCCCTTTGCATGTGAGACAATTGTCAAGAGAGTTTTGACACCTCATTAGGAAGGTGGCATCATCTCCTCCCTTTCCCCTACCAGTTGCTGCTGAGAGAGACAAGTTTCATCACCAACACCATGAACTACATCTTCTTTCCCTCTAGAACCACCAACCACCACTCTCTCCACCATGCAACCACCACCACCACCAAGGAAACCACCAATTTCGTTTGCCAATCCAAGAGCTGCTGCTAGGGGAGCTTCGTGAGGACATCAGGAGCAAAAGCCCCTTATCAATCGACCCATCCATTCATCGGAAAAGTCCCAATTTCGGTATTATTCTCATGAACCCTAGTTCTTTGATCGACCAATTCTCCTTCATTATTGAAAGTTAATCGATTTGGGTCTTGGATTCGTTATCCTCGTGACCAGGCGCATCTAGAGAGCCCGAAAAGAAGCTCTGGGTCGACGAATTGACCCTTCGCCGGAAACTGGGCTTGAAACCCGACGGGGACGGCGGCGGACGACGGCTTGGTGTTTTCTCCTTCTTTGGCCATCTCTTTCCCCTTCCAGCAGTTGCGTCGAGGTCTCTGAGCGTCGTGGACAACTCAGGCGAACCCAGAAATCAACGGGAAGCGCGCTGAAGTGCCCGAACCAAGCTGTGGGTCGCCGGAATCCGCCATGGCCGCCGGATTCCGCAGAGCTTGGTACAGCCCCTTTTCCTTGCTTGTTTTGATCGATTTTAAGCCTTAGCATGCTCCTGAATACGTCCTGAACACGTTTAGATCATCAAATCACGACTGTAACAACGAATCATCATAGTTTGATTCATGAAGTTGATGTGTTTTCGGTTCACAAACTGCCCCTGTTTAAATGCTTGTAACTCCTTCATTTCTTGTCCAAATCATGCACGGTTTCTTCCTGTGTAATCCTGGGTATGCTAGCTACAAGTTTCGTTTGAATTTCGTGGTCCAATTTCATCTCTAAACCCTCTGAAATTGGGCTTGAACATGGCTAGTTAGCGAAGTGGTTGACGTGTTCTTCGCTGCCAAGTGCCAAAAATTTCTAAGTATGAGAAGTCATTGTGAAACACCCATTTTCTAACCATTGTATCTTCTTCAAAACTTAATGAAATTTAGATTTGTTTTCTCCGGTGTAAAGCTGATACATAATACTTCATTTCATCGTCTCTGGGTCGTCTTCAAATTTATAACGGATTTCTCACAAAACGAGCCTAAAGTTGCTAGTTTGAACTCGCGAAGCACTATCAAAATTTTCTAAGTATTGAATCGTGATTTTCATCCAACTTTGGCTAGCGATATTTCTTTGAATACATGGAGTTTTTAGGAGTTCAAATATGTTCCGGAATCCTTGCACTTTCATCTTCAAAACCCTATTTCCAGTTTCTTAAAACTCCTTCTCAATTGATCAGAAATCAGTCGCAAAGTTGACTACTTGAAACGACTTTTCGCTATCTTTGATATTCGGTTTTGAGCATTTGAATGACGTTTCTGGCCTTAGCGTTCTTCACGAAACTTGTTCGTATTCATATTCTGAGTCTAAATATCAATTTTGACCAAGTTTGACTTTTCAAAAACCCTAGTTTGACTGAACTGTATAGGAGGGGCAAAATAGTCATTTCACTTAAAACTTTGAATTGAGGTTAGTTTAGTAACTTGGAGTTTGTTAGCATGTCTTGTATGCGTGTTTGGAGTACTTGTATGTAATTCTGGGCTGGGGTTGACCAAGTCAAATGTTGGGGTCTTTTTGCAGTTTTACTAAACTTCGGGGGCCTATGTGCAATTAATTAAAACTTTGCATTTGAACAAATTTAATGTTTTGAGACCAACAACCTGACTTATAAGGATACTTGGAGCCTTAAGAATGAATTATTTGACTCGGGAGTTATCAAATCAATGGTGGGGGTCTTTATGTAATTTTAGCAAACTTTAGGGGCCTAAGTGTAATTTACTGAAAGTTATAGATCTCGATGCTAAGTTCATATGGATGAGTTAAGAGTCATTCTTGGATGTTGTTGGGCCAGTACGAGTGTAATATGGGGTCCATGCACAATCAGGGACTGTACTGGACAGTCTCAAAGTATTAGGGGCATTTTGGTCAAGTTAGCTTGCGTGACCTGCATTTTATTGCATTCTTGCATAAAACCTCATATAGAGGATATATGCTAATAGTTTGTATACTTTACTTGTGTATATCCAGCCGTTATTAAGGATCGTTCGAAGTAGACGTACGTTTTCGTGTTGCTGCATCTACGGTGAGACTCGGAGACGAGCGTTGTAGGATTGCTAGCGTTGCTTTGCGCCTTTCATGGCTCAGAGGTAAGTACATATGTACGGCCTTTTTGTATCAAAATCTGCGTATTTGCTTGATGTTGCAAATGAATGTTTGTTATATGAAATAGTATGAGAATGCATGTTTTCCACCCGAAAGCTGTAAACTATCTTATTCATCTCCTTTGAAAACTCTCGGAAATTAAATTAGAAAATTTTGATATCCTGATTCGAGTTACGTGAAAGAGAAGACATAAAATACCTCTAATAGACTTAGGACGATGTACAGAGTACTGTTATTAATGGGAGGCGTCAAGCGATCCTCCATTTTCTTATGGCTAAGACCATTGAAGCAATGCTTCTTATTATTGGATAGAACGTCAATGTTCACAAATCCGCCCCCGATGAGCCAAAATGTATCAAGATATTGAGGCCAAGGGTTTATAGAGCTATAGAGTGCTACTTATACTTGTAAGGGTCACTACGGTATAGGGGTGTCGACACTTAAGGCCTTTTAGCTAATGTTGTGAGCGGGGTTGACGAATGGGCTCCCTTAACGCTCGGGTGAAATAGGGTTTGATAGACCCTAGAAGGAACCCTTAGTGGTTGTTTCGTGATCCCTCTGTTTACATCGATCCTGCTGGTGGCTCTTGACACGCCTCAGCTAAATTAAAATGTTGATTGAAGTCGAAATTAAAAATTGACTACTTATTAATGTTGTTTGTGGCTCTTGATATGCCCTAATCGATTGAAATGAATTGTAAATCTTGGCTACTCATGAACTACTATCGTTATCAGTTCAAATGAACTTGTTTACTCTGGATATTTTACCAACAACTCGCGGTTTCTCAATGTTATTAAATTGAGAGGTTTTTGTTACTCGGTTACTTCAAGTTGATCCAAATTCTCCAATATGATAATTTTATTGTTTAAATCTTATGATTTGTTTCAACTCACGCTTCCGTGCCACTCGTTGATTTACATGTCGTAGTATGTATTTACTCAGTTTTTACTGATCATTTCTTCAAAACTGCGTCGGCTTTTGCCATTTTAAAACCGCAGGTCGTCAATCGAATTGGGGAACGGGAACGCGGATCGAGACGAAGAAGTTTAGCTTAGATTTGATCACTTAGTAGATCACATAGCTTATTACAATCACATTACATTTGTAAATTTATTTTCTCAAGAGTGTTCTATTTATTAGTTGAAATGTAATCTTAATACTCAATATTCTACTTTTGGTTATCGATTGTCGCGTTAACCCTAAACTGAGATCCCGGGCCGTTTCAGATGGTATCAGAGCATCGGTTCTCCGGTTAAAGTGACTTTTCGATTTCCATTAGTAGAGAATAAGAAAGATAAAATGTTTTCAAAATTTAAAATTGATTAGGATAACCCAATATGGCAATAACAAGTAAACAAGCCGTCAGGGGAGTTTGGGTACTTACGTATTGTTTAACTCGATTTGTATTTACTTGTTGATTAATTGTTAACTACTTATTGATACGTGATTTATGCGAAAACCACTTGTTAATTATATGTTGGTTATTCTATAGGCATGTTTAGTTGCTATATAGAAATGATTTATATTGTCGTGTGATGCGTATCCGCGTTCCTTTGTTTGATTATGTTAATTAGTTGGCGAGAGAGTAACGACGCTTTTACTTAGAAGAACATGAGACCATTCTTTCCTATCTATGAGTGCGACTTTTAAGATTATACTTTATTTTATCTCATTTTGAGTTAATTTCACATGGTCGTTTCCAAAATTGGATAGTTTTGACAAAAAAAAGTATTCTTAAAAAAAAAAAAAAAAAAAAAAAAAAAAAAAAAAAAAAAACCATTTCCAAAAAAAAATGATTGGGTCCGGAGATACCAAATGCCAAGTGATATGGACCGCTTTGTTTAGCAGTCCGCTGGCGTGACTCTTAGTACGACGGTACTATGAGTTGTACCCGCTGTCTAGACTAAGTTGGAACATTAGAAACACATGCGAGTTGTGATGGAGAGACACGTTGTGTGACGACACATAGTGTTCTTTTTCCCCTCGTATGCGTGGAACACTTGAGGTGATTGGTTTATCTAATCCTATACAGGTAAGACAATATTTTCAATGTGGCCGAGTTTCAAAAAGATGAGATATTAGTCTTGTTAAAGGTATTTGTCTAAAAGTTTCGAAATTTGTATAAATTCCAGCAAATTTTTGAGTCGCTTCTAAAATTGAGAACTTGTATGTTGTTATTGAACTTCCAAAATATTGTTTCGAACTTTTGCTTGTACTAGTCATATACGAAACCCTGTTGTGGTGCGAGTCTAGGCTGGATAGTAATATAGACCCATAATAGACCTCGTCGTGCGGAGAGTAAGCTTGAGAAATTTCTGTCACTTAAGGTGTTTCTAGCTGACCATGTAAGGAAGCGATCTTTTGGGAGCAAAACATCCGACGAGAGTTATTTATGTCCTTGTCTGACTAAGTCAAATAGACTGAGTCACTGTGCTGCATTTTGGGTATGTGGGTAAGTATAGTATGAGATCTTCGGGGACGAAGATTCTTTTAAGGTGGGTAGACTGTAACACCCCTAATTTCCGAGAGAATTCTTAGTGCAATATCAAGACTTTGGGGGCGAATTTGTAAATATTTTGTCACGGATTTAATGTGGGCATTTTGGAGAGTTGGCGATATTTGGACGTTGTTAAGATGATTTCGAAGAACTAGAGGTGTTCGGGGTGGTTGTGCAATTATCCGAAATTAAGTAGGAACCTCTAATTCTAGTTGTGCACTAAAATTTGAAAAACTACACTTTGACCCCTTTGCATGTGAGACACTTGTCAAGAGAGTTTTGACACCTCATTAGGAAGGTGGCATCATCTCCTCCCTTTCCCCTACCAGTTGCTGCTGAGAGAGACAAGTTTCATCACCAACACCATGAACTACATCTTCTTTCCCTCTAGAACCACCAACCACCACTCTCTCCACCATGCAACCACCACCAAGGAAACCACCAATTTCGTTTGCCAATCCAAGAGCTGCTGCTAGGGGAGCTTCGTGAGGACATCAGGAGCAAAAGCCCCTTATCAATCGACCCATCCATTCATCGGAAAAGTCCCAATTTCGGTATTATTCTCATGAACCCTAGTTCTTTGATCGACCAATTCTCCTTCATTATTGAAAGTTAATCGATTTGGGTCTTGGATTCGTTATCCTCGTGACCAGGCGCATCTAGAGAGCCCGAAAAGAAGCTCTGGGTCGACGAATTGACCCTTCGCCGGAAACAGGGCTTGAAACCCGACGGGGACGGCGGCGGACGACAGCTTGGTGTTTTCTCCTTCTTTGGCCATCTCTTTCCCCTTCCAGCAGTTGTGTCGAGGTCTCTGAGCGTCGTGGACAACTCAGGCGAACCCAGAAATCAACGGGAAGCGCGCTGAAGTGCCCGAACCAAGCTGTGGGTCGCCGGAATCCGCCATGGCCGCCGGATTCCGCAGAGCTTGGTACAGCCCCTTTTCCTTGCTTGTTTTGATCGATTTTAAGCCTTAGCATGCTCCTGAATACGTCCTGAACACGTTTAGATCATCAAATCACGACTGTAACAACGAATCATCATAGTTTGATTCATGAAGTTGATGTGTTTTCGGTTCACAAACTGCCCCTGTTTAAATGCTTGTAACTCCTTCATTTCTTGTCCAAATCATGCACGGTTTCTTCCTGTGTAATCCTGGGTATGCTAGCTACAAGTTTCGTTTGAATTTCGTGGTCCAATTTCATCTCTAAACCCTCTGAAATTGGGCTTGAACATGGCTAGTTAGCGAAGTGGTTGACGTGTTCTTCGCTGCCAAGTGCCAAAAATTTCTAAGTATGAGAAGTCATTGTGAAACACCCATTTTCTAACCATTGTATCTTCTCCAAAACTTAATGAAATTTAGATTTGTTTTCTCCGGTGTAAAGCTGATACATAATACTTCATTTCATCGTCTCTGGGTCGTCTTCAAATTTATAACGGATTTCTCACAAAACGAGCCTAAAGTTGCTAGTTTGAACTCGCGAAGCACTATCAAAATTTTCTAAGTATTGAATCGTGATTTTCATCCAACTTTGGCTAGCGATATTTCTTTGAATACATGGAGTTTTTAGGAGTTCAAATATGTTCCGGAATCCTTGCACTTTCATCTTCAAAACCCTATTTCCAGTTTCTTAAAACTCCTTCTCAATTGATCAGAAATCAGTCGCAAAGTTGACTACTTGAAACGACTTTTCGCTATCTTTGATATTCGGTTTTGAGCATTTGAATGACGTTTCTGGCCTTAGCGTTCTTCACGAAACTTGTTCGTATTCATATTCTGAGTCTAAATATCAATTTTGACCAAGTTTGACTTTTCAAAAACCCTAGTTTGACTGAACTGTATAGGAGGGGCAAAATAGTCATTTCACTTAAAACTTTGAATTGAGGTTAGTTTAGTAACTTGGAGTTTGTTAGCATGTCTTGTATGCGTGTTTGGAGTACTTGTATGTAATTCTGGGCTGGGGTTGACCAAGTCAAATGTTGGGGTCTTTTTGCAGTTTTACTAAACTTCGGGGGCCTATGTGCAATTAATTAAAACTTTGCATTTGAACAAATTTAATGTTTTGAGACCAACAACCTGACTTATAAGGATACTTGGAGCCTTAAGAATGAATTATTTGACTCGGGAGTTATCAAATCAATGGTGGGGGTCTTTATGTAATTTTAGCAAACTTTAGGGGCCTAAGTGTAATTTACTGAAAGTTATAGATCTCGATGCTAAGTTCATATGGATGAGTTAAGAGTCATTCTTGGATGTTGTTGGGCCAGTACGAGTGTAATATGGGGTCCATGCACAATCAGGGACTGTACTGGACAGTCTCAAAGTATTAGGGGCATTTTGGTCAAGTTAGCTTGCGTGACCTGCATTTTATTGCATTCTTGCATAAAACCTCATATAGAGGATATATGCTAATAGTTTGTATACTTTACTTGTGTATATCCAGCCGTTATTAAGGATCGTTCGAAGTAGACGTACGTTTTCGTGTTGCTGCATCTACGGTGAGACTCGGAGACGAGCGTTGTAGGATTGCTAGCGTTGCTTTGCGCCTTTCATGGCTCAGAGGTAAGTACATATGTACGGCCTTTTTGTATCAAAATCTGCGTATTTGCTTGATGTTGCAAATGAATGTTTGTTATATGAAATAGTATGAGAATGCATGTTTTCCACCCGAAAGCTGTAAACTATCTTATTCATCTCCTTTGAAAACTCTCGGAAATTAAATTAGAAAATTTTGATATCCTGATTCGAGTTACGTGAAAGAGAAGACATAAAATACCTCTAATAGACTTAGGACGATGTACAGAGTACTGTTATTAATGGGAGGCGTCAAGCGATCCTCCATTTTCTTATGGCTAAGACCATTGAAGCAATGCTTCTTATTATTGGATAGAACGTCAATGTTCACAAATCCGCCCCCGATGAGCCAAAATGTATCAAGATATTGAGGCCAAGGGTTTATAGAGCTATAGAGTGCTACTTATACTTGTAAGGGTCACTACGGTATAGGGGTGTCGACACTTAAGGCCTTTTAGCTAATGTTGTGAGCGGGGTTGACGAATGGGCTCCCTTAACGCTCGGGTGAAATAGGGTTTGATAGACCCTAGAAGGAACCCTTAGTGGTTGTTTCGTGATCCCTCTGTTTACATCGATCCTGCTGGTGGCTCTTGACACGCCTCAGCTAAATTAAAATGTTGATTGAAGTCGAAATTAAAAATTGACTACTTATTAATGTTGTTTGTGGCTCTTGATATGCCCTAATCGATTGAAATGAATTGTAAATCTTGGCTACTCATGAACTACTATCGTTATCAGTTCAAATGAACTTGTTTACTCTGGATATTTTACCAACAACTCGCGGTTTCTCAATGTTATTAAATTGAGAGGTTTTTGTTACTCGGTTACTTCAAGTTGATCCAAATTCTCCAATATGATAATTTTATTGTTTAAATCTTATGATTTGTTTCAACTCACGCTTCCGTGCCACTCGTTGATTTACATGTCGTAGTATGTATTTACTCAGTTTTTACTGATCATTTCTTCAAAACTGCGTCGGCTTTTGCCATTTTAAAACCGCAGGTCGTCAATCGAATTGGGGAACGGGAACGCGGATCGAGACGAAGAAGTTTAGCTTAGATTTGATCACTTAGTAGATCACATAGCTTATTACAATCACATTACATTTGTAAATTTATTTTCTCAAGAGTGTTCTATTTATTAGTTGAAATGTAATCTTAATACTCAATATTCTACTTTTGGTTATCGATTGTCGCGTTAACCCTAAACTGAGATCCCGGGCCGTTTCAGATGGTATCAGAGCATCGGTTCTCCGGTTAAAGTGACTTTTCGATTTCCATTAGTAGAGAATAAGAAAGATAAAATGTTTTCAAAATTTAAAATTGATTAGGATAACCCAATATGGCAATAACAAGTAAACAAGCCGTCAGGGGAGTTTGGGTACTTACGTATTGTTTAACTCGATTTGTATTTACTTGTTGATTAATTGTTAACTACTTATTGATACGTGATTTATGCGAAAACCACTTGTTAATTATATGTTGGTTATTCTATAGGCATGTTTAGTTGCTATATAGAAATGATTTATATTGTCGTGTGATGCGTATCCGCGTTCCTTTGTTTGATTATGTTAATTAGTTGGCGAGAGAGTAACGACGCTTTTACTTAGAAGAACATGAGACCATTCTTTCCTATCTATGAGTGCGACTTTTAAGATTATACTTTATTTTATCTCATTTTGAGTTAATTTCACATGGTCGTTTCCAAAATTGGATAGTTTTGACAAAAAAAAGTATTCTTAAAAAAAAAAAAAAAAAAAAAAAAAAAAAAAAAAAAACCATTTCCAAAAAAAAATGATTGGGTCCGGAGATACCAAATGCCAAGTGATATGGACCGCTTTGTTTAGCAGTCCGCTGGCGTGACTCTTAGTACGACGGTACTATGAGTTGTACCCGCTGTCTAGACTAAGTTGGAACATTAGAAACACATGCGAGTTGTGATGGAGAGACACGTTGTGTGACGACACATAGTGTTCTTTTTCCCCTCGTATGCGTGGAACACTTGAGGTGATTGGTTTATCTAATCCTATACAGGTAAGACAATATTTTCAATGTGGCCGAGTTTCAAAAAGATGAGATATTAGTCTTGTTAAAGGTATTTGTCTAAAAGTTTCGAAATTTGTATAAATTCCAGCAAATTTTTGAGTCGCTTCTAAAATTGAGAACTTGTATGTTGTTATTGAACTTCCAAAATATTGTTTCGAACTTTTGCTTGTACTAGTCATATACGAAACCCTGTTGTGGTGCGAGTCTAGGCTGGATAGTAATATAGACCCATAATAGACCTCGTCGTGCGGAGAGTAAGCTTGAGAAATTTCTGTCACTTAAGGTGTTTCTAGCTGACCATGTAAGGAAGCGATCTTTTGGGAGCAAAACATCCGACGAGAGTTATTTATGTCCTTGTCTGACTAAGTCAAATAGACTGAGTCACTGTGCTGCATTTTGGGTATGTGGGTAAGTATAGTATGAGATCTTCGGGGACGAAGATTCTTTTAAGGTGGGTAGACTGTAACACCCCTAATTTCCGAGAGAATTCTTAGTGCAATATCAAGACTTTGGGGGCGAATTTGTAAATATTTTGTCACGGATTTAATGTGGGCATTTTGGAGAGTTGGCGATATTTGGACGTTGTTAAGATGATTTCGAAGAACTAGAGGTGTTCGGGGTGGTTGTGCAATTATCCGAAATTAAGTAGGAACCTCTAATTCTAGTTGTGCACTAAAATTTGAAAAACTACACTTTGACCCCTTTGCATGTGAGACACTTGTCAAGAGAGTTTTGACACCTCATTAGGAAGGTGGCATCATCTCCTCCCTTTCCCCTACCAGTTGCTGCTGAGAGAGACAAGTTTCATCACCAACACCATGAACTACATCTTCTTTCCCTCTAGAACCACCAACCACCACTCTCTCCACCATGCAACCACCACCAAGGAAACCACCAATTTCGTTTGCCAATCCAAGAGCTGCTGCTAGGGGAGCTTCGTGAGGACATCAGGAGCAAAAGCCCCTTATCAATCGACCCATCCATTCATCGGAAAAGTCCCAATTTCGGTATTATTCTCATGAACCCTAGTTCTTTGATCGACCAATTCTCCTTCATTATTGAAAGTTAATCGATTTGGGTCTTGGATTCGTTATCCTCGTGACCAGGCGCATCTAGAGAGCCCGAAAAGAAGCTCTGGGTCGACGAATTGACCCTTCGCCGGAAACAGGGCTTGAAACCCGACGGGGACGGCGGCGGACGACAGCTTGGTGTTTTCTCCTTCTTTGGCCATCTCTTTCCCCTTCCAGCAGTTGTGTCGAGGTCTCTGAGCGTCGTGGACAACTCAGGCGAACCCAGAAATCAACGGGAAGCGCGCTGAAGTGCCCGAACCAAGCTGTGGGTCGCCGGAATCCGCCATGGCCGCCGGATTCCGCAGAGCTTGGTACAGCCCCTTTTCCTTGCTTGTTTTGATCGATTTTAAGCCTTAGCATGCTCCTGAATACGTCCTGAACACGTTTAGATCATCAAATCACGACTGTAACAACGAATCATCATAGTTTGATTCATGAAGTTGATGTGTTTTCGGTTCACAAACTGCCCCTGTTTAAATGCTTGTAACTCCTTCATTTCTTGTCCAAATCATGCACGGTTTCTTCCTGTGTAATCCTGGGTATGCTAGCTACAAGTTTCGTTTGAATTTCGTGGTCCAACTTCATCTCTAAACCCTCTGAAATTGGGCTTGAACATGGCTAGTTAGCGAAGTGGTTGACGTGTTCTTCGCTGCCAAGTGCCAAAAATTTCTAAGTATGAGAAGTCATTGTGAAACACCCATTTTCTAACCATTGTATCTTCTTCAAAACTTAATGAAATTTAGATTTGTTTTCTCCGGTGTAAAGCTGATACATAATACTTCATTTCATCGTCTCTGGGTCGTCTTCAAATTTATAACGGATTTCTCACAAAACGAGCCTAAAGTTGCTAGTTTGAACTCGCGAAGCACTATCAAAATTTTCTAAGTATTGAATCGTGATTTTCATCCAACTTTGGCTAGCGATATTTCTTTGAATACTTGGAGTTTTTAGGAGTTCAAATATGTTCTGGAATCCTTGCACTTTCATCTTCAAAACCCTATTTCCAGTTTCTTAAAACTCCTTCTCAATTGATCAGAAATCAGTCGCAAAGTTGACTACTTGAAACGACTTTTCGCTATCTTTGATATTCAGTTTTGAGCATTTGAATGACGTTTCTGGCCTTAGCGTTCTTCACGAAACTTGTTCGTATTCATATTCTGAGTCTAAATATCAATTTTGACCAAGTTTGACTTTTCGAAAACCCTAGTTTGACTGAACTGTATAGGAGGGGCAAAATAGTCATTTCACTTAAAACTTTGAATTGAGGTTAGTTTAGTAACTTGGAGTTTGTTAGCATGTCTTGTATGCGTGTTTGGAGTACTTGTATGTAATTCTGGGCTGGGGTTGACCAAGTCAAATTTTGGGGTCTTTTTGCAGTTTTACTAAACTTCGGGGGCCTATGTGCAATTAATTAAAACTTTGCATTTGAACAAATTTAATGTTTTGAGACCAACAACCTGACTTATAAGGATACTTGGAGCCTTAAGAATGAATTATTTGACTCGGGAGTTATCAAATCAATGGTGGGGGTCTTTATGTAATTTTAGCAAACTTTAGGGGCCTAAGTGTAATTTACTGAAAGTTGTAGATCTCGATGCTAAGTTCATATGGATGAGTTAAGAGTCATTCTTGGATGTTGTTGGGCCAGTACGAGTGTAATATGGGGTCCAGGCACAATCAGGGACTGTACTGGACAGTCTCAAAGTATTAGGGGCATTTTGGTCAAGTTAGCTTGCGTGACCTGCATTTTATTGCATTCTTGCATAAAACCTCATATAGAGGATATATGCTAATAGTTTGTATACTTTACTTGTGTATATCCAGCCGTTATTAAGGATCGTTCGAAGTAGACGTACGTTTTCGTGTTGCTGCATCTACGGTGAGACTCGGAGACGAGCGTTGTAGGATTGCTAGCGTTGCTTTGCGCCTTTCATGGCTCAGAGGTAAGTACATATGTACGGCCTTTTTGTATCAAAATCTGCGTATTTGCTTGATGTTGCAAATGAATGTTTGTTATATGAAATAGTATGAGAATGCATGTTTTCCACCCGAAAGCTGTAAACTATCTTATTCATCTCCTTTGAAAACTCTCGGAAATTAAATTAGAAAATTTTGATATCCTGATTCGAGTTACGTGAAAGAGAAGACATAAAATACCTCTAATAGACTTAGGACGATGTACAGAGTACTGTTATTAATGGGAGGCGTCAAGCGATCCTCCATTTTCTTATGGCTAAGACCATTGAAGCAATGCTTCTTATTATTGGATAGAACGTCAATGTTCACAAATCCGCCCCCGATGAGCCAAAATGTATCAAGATATTGAGGCCAAGGGTTTATAGAGCTATAGAGTGCTACTTATACTTGTAAGGGTCACTACGGTATAGGGGTGTCGACACTAAAGGCCTTTTAGCTAATGTTGTGAGCGGGGTTGACGAATGGGCTCCCTTAACGCTCGGGTGAAATAGGGTTTGATAGACCCTAGAAGGAACCCTTAGTGGTTGTTTCGTGATCCCTCTGTTTACATCGATCCTGCTGGTGGCTCTTGACACGCCTCAGCTAAATTAAAATGTTGATTGAAGTCGAAATTAAAAATTGACTACTTATTAATGTTGTTTGTGGCTCTTGATATGCCCTAATCGATTGAAATGAATTGTAAATCTTGGCTACTCATGAACTACTATCGTTATCAGTTCAAATGAACTTGTTTACTCTGGATATTTTACCAACAACTCGCGGTTTCTCAATGTTATTAAATTGAGAGGTTTTTGTTACTCGGTTACTTCAAGTTGATCCAAATTCTCCAATATGATAATTTTATTGTTTAAATCTTATGATTTGTTTCAAATCACGCTTCCGTGCCACTCGTTGATTTACATGTCGTAGTATGTATTTACTCAGTTTTTACTGATCATTTCTTCAAAACTGCGTCGGCTTTTGCCATTTTAAAACCGCAGGTCGTCAATCAAGTTGGGGAACGGGAACGCGGATCGAGACGAAGAAGTTTAGCTTAGATTTGATCACTTAGTAGATCACATAGCTTATTACAATCACATTACATTTGTAAATTTATTTTCTCAAGAGTGTTCTATTTATTAGTTGAAATGTAATCTTAATACTCAATATTCTACTTTTGGTTATCGATTGTCGCGTTAACCCTGAACTGAGATCCCGGGCCGTTTCAAAAGCAGCAGTGGAAGAGGTTCAAGAAGTCAGTGGAGACTCCAGCTGGGAAATCTCTACATCTTATTGGCAGTGGACTACGTGTCAAAGTGGGTCGAAGCAATAGCCTGTCAGAAGAATGATGCGTCAGTTGTGGAAAGGTTCCTCAAACGCAACATCTTTACCAGATTTGGGACACCGAGAGCCATGGTCAGTGATGAAGGTTCTCATTTTATCAATAAAGTCTTTGCCAAGGTTCTAAAGCAGTATGGGGTGTCTATCCATAAGGTATCACTGCCTTATCACCCTCAGGCAAACGGGCAAGCAGAGGTGTCCAACAGGGAAATAAAGAGCATACTGGAAAAAACTGTGAATCCAGGACGCAAGGACTGGTCGTTAAAACTGGATGATGCGCTTTGGGCATACAGAACTGCTTACAAAACACCACTGGGAATGTCCCCGTACCAGCTGGTGTTTGGGAAAGCATGTCATTTACCAGTAGAATTGGAGCACAAAGCTTACTGGGCAATCAAACAGCTGAATATGGATCACAGTTTATCAGGAAACAAACGGAAGATGGCACTCCTTGAACTGGAGGAATTTCGTAAAACTGCATACGAGAGTGCCAAAATTTATAAGGAAAAAACGAAGAAGTGGCATGACAACCGCATTCTACCAAAGAAGATAGAAATCGGGCAGAAGGTTCTCCTCTACAATTCAAGGATGAAATTCTATCCAGGGAAGCTGCGCTCAAGATGGTCTGGACCATTTATTGTGAAAGACATCACATCATGGGGAGTGGTGGAGCTGGAGAACCCGAGGGACAATACAGTTTTCAAGGTGAATGGGAACAGAGTCAAGCCATACAGGGATTCTCAGGAAATCATGGAGGTAGAGGCACTCTACCTCGACAGTCCGTGATTACAGCAGAGGTAACAAAGTCGGGCTGTCGACTGTAAATCACAAGCGCTGGTTGGGAGGCAACCCAACGTAGGTAGTTGTTTTTATATAATTTTTACAATGTTCATAATTTGAGAGAAAAGTGAGAAAGAGGGATTTAATGTTGAACTCAGTGTTTTCAGGAAACAGAGGCGTGCGTTTAAACGCAGAAGACTTGCGTTCAAACGCAGTGCGTTCAAACGCAGAGATCTTGCGTTCAAACGCAGCCCCACCAATGGACAGGAAGAGCACTGGAAACTGCTAACACTTTTGCGTTCAAACGCAGGAGACCTGCGTTCAAACGCAGATCACATCATGAAAATTTTCAGCCACCAAGTAGTGCGTTTAAACGCAACACAGTGCGTTCAAACGCAAGATGACAAAGATGAGGTGAAAATTCTTAAGGCGTGCGTTTAAACGCAGATCCTGCGTTCAAACGCAGACCCAGTCAGCAGAGATTTTCTAGAGAGACAAAGGCATGCGTTTAACCGCAACACATGTGCGTTCAAACGCAGCTCATCCGAGATGCAGAAGATAAGCGTTGCGTTCAAACGCAGCTCATGGGCGTTCAAACGCAACTCATCAGACCCAGAAAAAATCAAGAACGTTCAAGCACTGCGTTCAAACGCACACCCTGCGTTTAAACGCAGCTCATCAGATCTTCAAATTTTCCAGAAAAATTAAGCAGTGCGTTCAAACGCAGGACCTGCGTTCAAACGCACATTTGAGCGGGATCAAAAATTTCGGAAAATTTTGAAAAATTTTGAAATTTTGGGGTCATTCTGCAATTTCTGAAAGTTTGCCTATATATACTGTACGGATGACAGTGACTCATTTTCACACAAGTCTTCCAGTTTTCAACTCTCTCTCTAGAAAATTCTCTCTGCCCTAGCAGCCGCCAGAGCAGTCCGCCGCCAGCAGCCTCCGACGACCACCGCAGCACCGCCAGAAGGTCAGGAACAGTGTGGGGGTGATCCAAATCAGCCGATTCAAACACCAACAGATTCATCTCAGAGAGATATTTCCAGATCTGTACCCGTAAGATTCACTCCGGGTACCCAGGTTCTATCTTTTCATTCTCTTTGAATATTTTCAATTTTTACTGTTTGAATCTGAAATGGAGGTGGATCAACCTTTCATGAGGCCGGATAGGGCTATTGCACCATTGAACATCATAGACTGCCGTCTGCTTAGGCCTAACTATTTCTGCGACCATAGGTTTGTTAACATGGAGGCTCACCGTTTCTTTTTGCAAGACAAAAAGATTCGGTATGACATTCCTGCTGAGAGAACCTTTCCACGGGATAGGGTAGCCATGGGGGATGAACTGTTTGAATTTACTGGGCAGGATCAGTTTGGGGATTTGTTTACTGGGTTTCCCAATCTGCGGGTCAGTTCTGTGCTGGCTAAGGAGATTTACAGCAATCTCCAGCAGTGCATGAACAGTGAAGTCCAGTCAATTGACTGGATTTACTGCAGAAAGAGATGGATTAGAATCACCCCAGAGAGTATCCGAGAGAGTCTGGGTCTGGAGTTGGTGTTGGATGACTGTCAGTTCCAGGAACTGAGACGTCATCCATCTGAGCAGTTGAGTGAACAGATCCTGACCACCCTGTGTGCTGGTGTACCCGGCGCTGTCTGGTACCACCCTGAGAGGAGTCCTTCCTACCGGAAACTGCCATCGACCTACCTGATTCGAGAGGCGAAATGGTGGACAGAGTGGGTGAACAACAGAATTGTGGGTATAAAACACTTTACCCACATTGATTATAATATTGCCCTGCTTGTTTACTGTTTGATGGCCCGGGAGCCTGTGAGCCTCCCGGAGATTATTTGTGAGTTTTTCCGGGAAAGGAGGGAGACCCATAGCAAGAAGGGTTTGGGTCTTCTGGGGATGTTGACAAAAATGGCGCAAGATTATCTTGTGGTCATTCCTGGCGAGCTGAGAGACATTCGACCTGTTCAAGTACGCAAGTACAAGAACATGAGGTGTGCGCTGGAGGAGGCCATTCACGGCCCTCCTGAATATGTCCAAGTGGACGATGATGATGATGTTGTTCCACCTCAGGGTGGGGGTGGTGGCATGCCACCACCGCCTCCTCCCGGTGATGGGGGTTTACCAGCTTTACCAGGACCCTTCCCACTGCCCCGTTCTGCCAGTTCCAGCGAACACAGGCAGGCCGACCCTGACTTGGGGCAGTCTAGCAGAGGGGCCAGGCGCAGCTCTTTTGGGCGCCTGGAGAGGACTGAGCATGAGGAGTGGGTCAGAAAGAAAATTAAGGCCCAAGAAAAAGTACAAAACTACCTGGTAAAGACGGTCAAGAAAATGGCCAGGGGTCTTGGCAAATTGTTTAAGACCCAGAAGCACATCTACCACGCTCACACAGCCGCCATGAGAGCTCATGAGTCGGCACTTGCTGAAATTCAGAGTAACATGCGTGGTAGGCAGTTTAATTTTCCAGCCCGCTATTCTAGTGATAATTGTCCAAGCTGGACAATGGAGGATAGCAGGCCATTTGATAGCTTCTCTGGCCATGACCCCACACCGAGCCCGGAACATGGAGACAGTGTCGGTGACCCCGGCAGACCCGGTACCCAGTACCCACCTAGGAGAGATCATGCAGACCCAGGGGCCAGCAGTGCCCATCCCGGTGCCAGCCACGCTGGTACCGCTGCCGCAGCACGCCATGCTGCGAGGAAACGCGCCAGAGGGCGAACCCCTTCACCATCTCCCGAGCCGACTGACCAGTCTACTCCGGAGAACACAGATTCGAGTTACCGACCAGATCAGTAGAGTCGCGAGGACGCGCCACCTCTAGTGTGGGGGTAGGGAATCGTGTCCTCCTGCATAGCCATGTCAGCATATTTTGGTCAATTTTATTTTTCGTTTTATTTTCATTTTTGAGTCAGCACGTTTTTATGTTGAGTCTACCCACCAATCTTTCTGACCTTGCATGAAAATAAAATAAAAAAAATAATAATAATAATAAATAGGGAAAATTAATAAATTTTTTTTCTGAGAAAGGGCAACTTAGGACCTAGAAACTGAAGAGAGTCCAATGAAAGAGCTTATTAGAGTAGGAAGCACCGTAGCAGGGATACTTCAATTTTAGTATTCTGTGCACAATTTTCACGACAGGCTATCCCGGGTATTCAGGAATGTGGAAAGTAGATACAGGCATACTTTTGACTTCTCTAGTGTGCTAGGCAGATTCGGTCTTTAGATAGTTGAATATTCTGTTTCCCGTAGAAACTGGTGGACTCTTGGAATCTGGGGTGGACCTTCGTGTTGAGTCGGTTTTATGTGGTACAAATCTGTAGCCTAAGCGAAGTTGTAGAATGTACACCACCATCCCTTAAGGTGGTTCCAAGAGAAAATCCTAAAAAGCCTACACTCTTAACGCTCTACTGCACCGTTGTAAAAAAACAGAGGGGTATTAAAAAAAAATTTAAGAAAAAAAAAAAAAATAATAATAATACTTTGTGCTTAAGGAGAAACAACATAATGTGCTTCCATTCACATGGAAAATTTGGATTCAATCCAATTTAGAGCTTAGGAGGGAAATTAAAGTCAAGCCGTATTACACAGGAGTTGTGTCTCCCAGCAATGGGACAATTTGCAAATCAAACGCAATAACGGCTAAGAGGGACTGAAAACCTCAAATGACTTGGCGAAGAAAAACTATCTGTTGACTAAAGATGCCTGGACCCTCAAAGTCAAAAGACGTGCCTTGTCTTGGTTGGTTTGGTGGATGTTTGGGGATACCTTAGTGGATTTGTGCATAGGATCAGTTTATATCATTTCTTGCTGCGTGTTGTGGAAGTTCGAAATAGGCTAGTGAGGATTTGATGATTTCAGTTTATGATAGAGAGGTTGCCCAATTTCAGAAAATATATATATATATATATAAAAAAAAAAAAAAATTTAGTTGTGTCTTGAGTCAGTTTGTGTATATTCTGTATCTGAGTCAGTCGTCTATCGAGTGTTTTGGTCTGTGTCTTGAATCTGTGAAAGAGGGGAAGTATGCAAATTCAAGTATGCAAAAATGGGTCTGCAGGGCAGTATGCAAGGGTCTGCTCGGGACGAGCAGAGATAAGTGTGGGGGTATTTTGACAGCTTGAAAATGTATTAGTCTGGGACATCTTTTTACCATTGGTTTTAACCCTGTGAGAGTTGAGTTTGGCCATTTTCAGCTTATTTTTCCACTTGATATGAGATAGAGATTTTTAGATCATGATTGCAAAATTTGAGTAATTTTATGCATACTTTTGTTTGTTGGATATGATCGCGGGTGCGTGTTATGTGCAGGTAACAGGTGCCGGAAAAATGCATGAGATTGACTTGGATTGGAGGTAGCGTATCAGGAGAGCTGAGCAGAAAAAGGGAAAAAATGACTAAGTTGTGCGTTCAAACGCAGAAGCTGCGTTCAAACGCACAAGGCAGGCAGCAGGAAAAATGGCAGAATTTGGCTAAGGCATGCGTTCATACGCAGAGGCAGGCTGCGTTCAAACGCAGGAGTCAGAGACCAAAGCGCAGAAAAAACTAAGTCCTGCGTTCAAACGCAGGTTGTGCGTTCATACGCAGGGCTCAACACTCAGGAGAAGAAACGGCTAAGGGGTGCGTTCAAACGCAGAGGAGCTGCGTTCAAACGCACGGGTTCAGGAGCCAGAAGAGGAAATTGACTAAGTCCTGCGTTCAGACGCAGGGGGGGTGTGCGTTCATACGCACTGCGTTTAAACGCAGGAAGTGTGCGTTTGAACGCACAGACGTGTTCCAGAATCTTCCAGGACGGATCTTTTCGAGGGTAAAACAGGAATTTCGTGCATCAGTTTTGGAGACTGTGGCAATATAAAAGGAGGTGTCCCAGCACTGTTTTAGGGTTACGAAGGCATACCACAGCTATCATCATCATCAGCAGCCAGTTTTCACAGCAGCCAGGATTTGGAGCAGAGCAGGATTGGAGCAGTTTTCCAGTATCTTCAGAAATAACTAGTTTGATCTTTTCTCTTTTTATGAAACATTGTCTTTTAATAATGCAAGCTAGCTAGACCTTTTGCCTAGGTTCTCGGTGAACCTAGGGTTTATGAATTCAGCAGACTTGGATGTTTTGATTTTCAGATGCATGGCTAGCTAAGTCTTAATACAGATGGTTTGTTTATTATTCTGTCTTTGATTTTATTTACATACATGAATGGCCTGATCACCCAGGAGTGTTACAGACAGGATCTGGGGCGCGAGAGTGACCAGTGAACGTTAGGAAGAAAAGACAGGATTTAGTACTCTGCCTTAATGGACCGAGAGGTGAAGAGAATCAGGGGACTAGCCCAGAAGCATTAGACCAACTGTTAGACGTTTACGGGGAGACCGAGAGGAGAACCTGTAACCCCAGCAGACTTAGAACGAACCTGCAGATTTAGGTGGACCGAGAGGACCCGAAAATCTGCAGTCGAGTGATAAGTGCATGAGACCGAGAGGAGATTGTACTATTGGTATGCTGGCATAAACAAAACCACTGTGTGTTTCTGAAATCAATCAAACTATGAAAGCTGGAGAGTAACCCTAGGGGATCCTGGAATCTAGATTTTTAGAATTATCAACTTTTACAACTACAACAATTTCAGCAAAATATTCAGCAGAAAAATAAAATAAGTCTTTTTACTGTTTTTATTTATTATAACTCAGTATAATCAAATCCCAAACCTTCTTCCTTTTTACAAACTTTGTGTCTTATTCTGATTCTGATTAGCAAAAACTTAAGCTGTTCTCGTGGGTTCGATAACCAGAGTCGCAATTACATACTCTATACTACTTGATCGTACACTTGCGAAAAAGCAGATAGTTTACGCTGTCAAGTTTTTGGCGCCGTTGCCGGGGAACGGTTACAGTTTTTGTTAAAGAGACATTAGAATAAATCTCAGAGTTTTTCTTTTATTTTTACAAGTACTTTCTTTCGACTTACTGCTCTTGAAATCTGATTTTCAGGCTATTCTAGTTTATGCCCAGATTGCCCCGCAAACTGGTATCACCACTCGAAGATCCCGAAAAACTTTTCAGAGAGCAAAGTCGCAGACACCGAGCCGCGATGTCTGAGCACGGAGAAGACACCACAACCGAAACAGGAACACCCACAGGACAGCCGCAACGTACTCCAGCACAGATGGCTCTTTACATTGAAGAGCTGATAGCAGCAGGTTTTGCTGCCAGGAACAATCAGAGGACTTATAACAGGTCTGGAAGGGCGCTGGTCGAAAACTTTGAAGTCCCAACCGGAGGACATCAACCAGCTATTGTAGTGCCCCCCATTACAGCAGAGCACTTCGACCTGAAATCATCTACCATTCAGACCGCCCAGACCCATTGTCCTTTTAATGGGAAGGCAGATGAAGATCCAAACGACTTCCTCGGAAAATTTGAGGATTACTGCAACAAAATTAAGTATAGAGGAGTCGAAGCGGACACGCTAAAGCTGATTTTATTCCCATACTGTTTGTTCGGAACAGCAAAGGATTGGCTGGAGGCAAGACCACCGAGGTCTATCACTACCTGGGAGGGGTGTGTTGCTGATTTCTTGGCAAAATTCTACCCTGCATCCCGCGTTATCAAGCTGCAGAGCGAGATCTTATCTTTCAAACAGAAGATGGGGGAGACAGTGGTAGATGCATGGGACAGGCTAATGAGACTTGTGAAAAAATGCCCCAATCACGGCTTCGGGGACGCAAAGATTCTGCAGGTGTTCTACCACGCACTTGACAGGGAGAATGCAGACAGGATTGACAGGGAAGCTGGGGGTAACTTTTTGTACCATGTGGATAAAGATGGAGCCTACGAACTGATGAAGCAACTAGCCAAACAGGATACTCGCCTGTTTGATGACCGCAGGCTCGCAGCAGTAGCAGAACCAGTGGTTGATGACAGGATTGATAATCTCACGAAAGTGGTACAGGACTTAGTCAAGAAGGTGTACACAGAAAAGAAGCCGGTAGCATCAGTGGACGAACCTGACTTTGACGCAGCAATTCTGGAGCTTCAGACCGAAGATGCCAACTATGTTCAGCAGCAGTGGGATCCTAGTCGCTACAGACCAGGCACACGTGACCATCCAGGGTTTCGCTACGGAAATCCCAATGCAGCAGTATATGCACCAGGATTCCAGCACAGGCCACAGGCACAACAGACAGCTCCACCTCAGCCTGCACAAGCAGCACCACAATTAAACCTGTCTCAGCAACATTTTGAGTCCTATATGGAGAAATTCAATAAGCATTTGGAAACCAGATTCGCACAGATGGACTCATTAACTGCTGATGTAAGCCAGATGAAGATTGCTATCCGCAACCTGGAAGTACAGAATGGACAGCTAGCACAGAACCAGGCAGAACGAGCCCCAGGGAATTTACCGTCTAACACAGTGAACAATCCACGCGCTCAAATCAATGCTATCACAACTCGGAGTGGAATTGCACTGCAGGATCCACCGTATCCCAGTCATGCACGCGCAGAAAAGTCAAAAATTATTGAACAGGAGGTGATTGACCGGGAAGACAGTTCAACCGCTGACCCTCAGAAAAGGGGTTCGGTCGAGCAGGAAGCAGCGCAGAAGAATGAGGGTAATCCAGAGACAGTGCCAACTTCTAAGGAGGTTCCTTACCCTCTGAAGACACGCAAGAGAGATGACAGCAAAGACTACGCCAGATTTCTGGAGGTATTCAAGCAATTACAGATAAATATACCTTTTGCTGAAGCACTTGCCAAAATGCCTACTTATGCGAAATTTCTCAAAGACATCTTGTACGGCAGACGGCGAATGAGTGACTTCGAAACAGTGAATCTGACGGCAGAAGCGAGCAGTTGTGTAAAAAATGGTCTACCACTGAAAAAGAAAGACCCTGGCAGCTTTGTTATTCCAGTAACCCTGGGCAGTGCATACACAGGAAAAGCCTTATGCGATTTGGGTGCCAGCATCAACTTGATGCCACTGACCATCTTCAAAAGTCTGGGAGTAGGAGAGCCACGCCCAACCAGAATTATGCTTCAAATGGCTGACAGATCCGTGAAACCCGCTTATGGAGTAATTGAAGATATCCTGGTAAAAGTGGGAGAGCTTATTTTTCCAGCAGATTTTGTGATATTGGATATGGAGGCAGGAGAGGTTCCGCTGATCCTGGGAAGACCTTTCCTGGCGACTGGTGAAGCCATTATTAACTGCAAAAGCGGAGAGCTGTCCATGCAAATTAATGAAGAAAAAGTAAAATTTAATGTTTTCAAATCTCTCCAGCTTCCCGATCATTATGGGCATGAAAACTGTTTTGCAGTAGAGGTAATTGATGACCTGGAAAGCGATGAGATAGAAAATTTATGGGAGGAATTTGAAGACATATGTCCAGAAGAAACAGAAGAGCAGCAGGATGAGCAGATCATGGGAACAGAAAGCTGGGTCAGGCTATACAGGGATGAAGGAGGCGAGCAGAAAATGACACTGGTCCCGTCACTGCAGGAACCACCAGCCCTGGAATTAAAACAGTTGCCAGAACACCTCAGGTACGCTTTTATTGGTGAAAATAATACACTGCCGGTAATTGTTTCATCTTTTTTTATCTCAGGAACAGGAACAAAAGCTACTGGAGGTACTTCGAGAGCATAAAGAAGCCATAGGATGGACAATTGCAGACTTGAAGGGAATCAGTCCTGATTATTGCATGCACAAAATAAGAATTGAAGACGGAAAGAAGCCAGTCATCCAGCCTCAAAGAAGATTGAACCCAATTATGAAAGATGTGGTACGTAAGGAGGTCATGAAGTGGCTAGAAGCAGGAATTATATACCCCATATCAGACAGCACCTGGGTGAGTCCTGTCCAGTGTGTACCGAAGAAAGGGGGTATTACAGTAGTGCAGAATGCTGATCAGGAACAGATCGCCCAGCGAACTGTCACTGGCTGGCGAATCTGTATGGACTATCGGAAGCTGAACGAGGCCACACTGAAAGACCACTTCCCACTGCCATTTATGGACCAAATGTTGGACAGACTAGCACACCATACTTACTACTGCTTTCTGGACGGGTACTCGGGCTACAACCAGATCTATATAAATCCAGAAGACCAAGAAAAGACGACGTTCACTTGCCCGTATGGAACGTTCGCCTTTAGACGAATGCCGTTTGGACTGTGCAATGCTCCAGCAACATTCCAGAGGTGTATGATGGCAATTTTCTCTGATATGATAGAGAAAAACCTGGAAGTTTTTATGGACGATTTTTCGTTATTCGGAGACAGCTTCGAAGATTGCTTATATCATCTGGCCAGAATTCTGATTCGCTGCAGGAAAACAAATCTGGTACTCAACTGGGAAAAATGCCACTTCATGGTGACTGAAGGAATAGTGCTGGGACACAGGATTTCCAGTAAAGGGCTGGAAGTAGACAGGGCAAAAATAGAGGTGATCAAGCAGCTGCCGTATCCAACCACAGTGAGGGCAATCAAGAGTTTTTTGGGCCACGCAGGATTTTACAGAAGGTTTATTAAAGACTTCTCAAAAATTACAAAGCCACTTTGTAATTTGTTGGGAAAAGATGTGCCCTTCGTATTTGACGAAGCCTGCAAAGAAGCTTTTGACGTGCTTAAAGAAAGGCTGACGACTGCACCCATTATCACAACACCAGACTGGACGCTCCCGTTCGAGCTGATGTGCGACGCCAGTGATTATGCTGTGGGCGCGGTACTGGGACAGAGGAAGGACAAGGTGTGCAGTGTCATCTATTATGCCAGCAGGGTCCTGAATGAGGCGCAGATCAATTATGGGACTACAGAGAAGGAGCTGCTGGCAGTCGTTTTTGCCCTGGATAAATTCAGATCGTACCTGGTAGGCTCTAAAGTCATTATTTTTACAGATCACAGTGCACTGAAATACTTGCTGGAAAAGAAGGATGCAAAGCCAAGGCTGCTGCGTTGGATTCTGCTGATGCAGGAATTTGACGTCGAAATCAGGGATAAAAAGGGAGTTGAAAATGTAGTAGCTGATCATCTATCTCGTCTGGAAAAACCTACAGAAGAAGTGGTGCCCATTCAAGAAAATTTTCCAAATGAACATATTATGAAGATCAAGACCAACAGACGGCCCTGGTACTATGCCATTGCCAATTATTTGGTCAATGGAGCACTCCCTGAAGATATCACCCCTTGGCAGAAAAAGAAATTTATTGCAGATTGCAGGCAATATTTCTGGGACGACCCTTATCTGTTCAAGCAAGGGGCAGATAATATTCTCCGACGGTGCATTCCATGTCACGAAATTTTGGAGGTAATTCAGCACTGCCACTCAGCATAGTGTGGAGGACACTTCAGCGGACCGAGAACAGCTCACAAGGTGCTGCAGTCAGGATTTTTCTGGCCAACAGTTTTTAAGGACTGCCATGATTATGCACAGAGTTGTGATCGTTGCCAACGAACAGGAAATATCTCCCAGAGGAATGAAATGCCCATGACACTGTGGCAGGAAGTCGAGCCTTTCGACGTGTGGGGTATTGATTTTATGGGTCCTTTTCCTTCGTCGCTGGGAAATCTCTACATCTTATTGGCAGTGGACTACGTGTCAAAGTGGGTCGAAGCAATAGCCTGTCAGAAGAATGATGCGTCAGTTGTGGAAAGGTTCCTCAAACGCAACATCTTTACCAGATTTGGGACACCGAGAGCCATGGTCAGTGATGAAGGTTCTCATTTTATCAATAAAGTCTTTGCCAAGGTTCTAAAGCAGTATGGGGTGTCTATCCATAAGGTATCACTGCCTTATCACCCTCAGGCAAACGGGCAAGCAGAGGTGTCCAACAGGGAAATAAAGAGCATACTGGAAAAAACTGTGAATCCAGGACGCAAGGACTGGTCGTTAAAACTGGATGATGCGCTTTGGGCATACAGAACTGCTTACAAAACACCACTGAGAATGTCCCCGTACCAGCTGGTGTTTGGGAAAGCATGTCATTTACCAGTAGAATTGGAGCACAAAGCTTACTGGGCAATCAAACAGCTGAATATGGATCACAGTTTATCAGGAAACAAACGGAAGATGGCACTCCTTGAACTGGAGGAATTTCGTAAAACTGCATACGAGAGTGCCAAAATTTATAAGGAAAAAACGAAGAAGTGGCATGACAACCGCATTCTACCAAAGAAGATAGAAATCGGGCAGAAGGTTCTCCTCTACAATTCAAGGATGAAATTCTATCCAGGGAAGCTGCGCTCAAGATGGTCTGGACCATTTATTGTGAAAGACATCACATCATGGGGAGTGGTGGAGCTGGAGAACCCGAGGGACAATACAGTTTTCAAGGTGAATGGGAACAGAGTCAAGCCATACAGGGATTCTCAGGAAATCATGGAGGTAGAGGCACTCTACCTCGACAGTCCGTGATTACAGCAGAGGTAACAAAGTCGGGCTGTCGACTGTAAATCACAAGCGCTGGTTGGGAGGCAACCCAACGTAGGTAGTTGTTTTTATATAATTTTTACAATGTTCATAATTTGAGAGAAAAGTGAGAAAGAGGGATTTAATGTTGAACTCAGTGTTTTCAGGAAACAGAGGCGTGCGTTTAAACGCAGAAGACTTGCGTTCAAACGCAGTGCGTTCAAACGCAGAGATCTTGCGTTCAAACGCAGCCCCACCAATGGACAGGAAGAGCACTGGAAACTGCTAACACTTTTGCGTTCAAACGCAGGAGACCTGCGTTCAAACGCAGATCACATCATGAAAATTTTCAGCCACCAAGTAGTGCGTTTAAACGCAACACAGTGCGTTCAAACGCAAGATGACAAAGATGAGGTGAAAATTCTTAAGGCGTGCGTTTAAACGCAGATCCTGCGTTCAAACGCAGACCCAGTCAGCAGAGATTTTCTAGAGAGACAAAGGCATGCGTTTAACCGCAACACATGTGCGTTCAAACGCAGCTCATCCGAGATGCAGAAGATAAGCGTTGCGTTCAAACGCAGCTCATGGGCGTTCAAACGCAACTCATCAGACCCAGAAAAATTCAAGAACGTTCAAGCACTGCGTTCAAACGCACACCCTGCGTTTAAACGCAGCTCATCAGATCTTCAAATTTTCCAGAAAAATTAAGCAGTGCGTTCAAACGCAGGACCTGCGTTCAAACGCACATTTGAGCGGGATCAAAAATTTCGGAAAATTTTGAAAAATTTTGAAATTTTGGGGTCATTCTGCAATTTCTGAAAGTTTGCCTATATATACTGTACGGATGACAGTGACTCATTTTCACACAAGTCTTCCAGTTTTCAACTCTCTCTCTAGAAAATTCTCTCTGCCCTAGCAGCCGCCAGAGCAGTCCGCCGCCAGCAGCCTCCGACGACCACCGCAGCACCGCCAGAAGGTCAGGAACAGTGTGGGGGTGATCCAAATCAGCCGATTCAAACACCAACAGATTCATCTCAGAGAGATATTTCCAGATCTGTACCCGTAAGATTCACTCCGGGTACCCAGGTTCTATCTTTTCATTCTCTTTGAATATTTTCAATTTTTACTGTTTGAATCTGAAATGGAGGTGGATCAACCTTTCATGAGGCCGGATAGGGCTATTGCACCATTGAACATCATAGACTGCCGTCTGCTTAGGCCTAACTATTTCTGCGACCATAGGTTTGTTAACATGGAGGCTCACCGTTTCTTTTTGCAAGACAAAAAGATTCGGTATGACATTCCTGCTGAGAGAACCTTTCCACGGGATAGGGTAGCCATGGGGGATGAACTGTTTGAATTTACTGGGCAGGATCAGTTTGGGGATTTGTTTACTGGGTTTCCCAATCTGCGGGTCAGTTCTGTGCTGGCTAAGGAGATTTACAGCAATCTCCAGCAGTGCATGAACAGTGAAGTCCAGTCAATTGACTGGATTTACTGCAGAAAGAGATGGATTAGAATCACCCCAGAGAGTATCCGAGAGAGTCTGGGTCTGGAGTTGGTGTTGGATGACTGTCAGTTCCAGGAACTGAGACGTCATCCATCTGAGCAGTTGAGTGAACAGATCCTGACCACCCTGTGTGCTGGTGTACCCGGCGCTGTCTGGTACCACCCTGAGAGGAGTCCTTCCTACCGGAAACTGCCATCGACCTACCTGATTCGAGAGGCGAAATGGTGGACAGAGTGGGTGAACAACAGAATTGTGGGTATAAAACACTTTACCCACATTGATTATAATATTGCCCTGCTTGTTTACTGTTTGATGGCCCGGGAGCCTGTGAGCCTCCCGGAGATTATTTGTGAGTTTTTCCGGGAAAGGAGGGAGACCCATAGCAAGAAGGGTTTGGGTCTTCTGGGGATGTTGACAAAAATGGCGCAAGATTATCTTGTGGTCATTCCTGGCGAGCTGAGAGACATTCGACCTGTTCAAGTACGCAAGTACAAGAACATGAGGTGTGCGCTGGAGGAGGCCATTCACGGCCCTCCTGAATATGTCCAAGTGGACGATGATGATGATGTTGTTCCACCTCAGGGTGGGGGTGGTGGCATGCCACCACCGCCTCCTCCCGGTGATGGGGGTTTACCAGCTTTACCAGGACCCTTCCCACTGCCCCGTTCTGCCAGTTCCAGCGAACACAGGCAGGCCGACCCTGACTTGGGGCAGTCTAGCAGAGGGGCCAGGCGCAGCTCTTTTGGGCGCCTGGAGAGGACTGAGCATGAGGAGTGGGTCAGAAAGAAAATTAAGGCCCAAGAAAAAGTACAAAACTACCTGGTAAAGACGGTCAAGAAAATGGCCAGGGGTCTTGGCAAATTGTTTAAGACCCAGAAGCACATCTACCACGCTCACACAGCCGCCATGAGAGCTCATGAGTCGGCACTTGCTGAAATTCAGAGTAACATGCGTGGTAGGCAGTTTAATTTTCCAGCCCGCTATTCTAGTGATAATTGTCCAAGCTGGACAATGGAGGATAGCAGGCCATTTGATAGCTTCTCTGGCCATGACCCCACACCGAGCCCGGAACATGGAGACAGTGTCGGTGACCCCGGCAGACCCGGTACCCAGTACCCACCTAGGAGAGATCATGCAGACCCAGGGGCCAGCAGTGCCCATCCCGGTGCCAGCCACGCTGGTACCGCTGCCGCAGCACGCCATGCTGCGAGGAAACGCGCCAGAGGGCGAACCCCTTCACCATCTCCCGAGCCGACTGACCAGTCTACTCCGGAGAACACAGATTCGAGTTACCGACCAGATCAGTAGAGTCGCGAGGACGCGCCACCTCTAGTGTGGGGGTAGGGAATCGTGTCCTCCTGTATAGCCATGTCAGCATATTTTGGTCAATTTTATTTTTCGTTTTATTTTCATTTTTGAGTCAGCACGTTTTTATGTTGAGTCTACCCACCAATCTTTCTGACCTTGCATGAAAATAAAATAAAAAAAAAATAATAATAATAATAAATAGGGAAAATTAATAAATTTTTTTTCTGAGAAAGGGCAACTTAGGACCTAGAAACTGAAGAGAGTCCAATGAAAGAGCTTATTAGAGTAGGAAGCACCGTAGCAGGGATACTTCAATTTTAGTATTCTGTGCACAATTTTCACGACAGGCTATCCCGGGTATTCAGGAATGTGGAAAGTAGATACAGGCATACTTTTGACTTCTCTAGTGTGCTAGGCAGATTCGGTCTTTAGATAGTTGAATATTCTGTTTCCCGTAGAAACTGGTGGACTCTTGGAATCTGGGGTGGACCTTCGTGTTGAGTCGGTTTTATGTGGTACAAATCTGTAGCCTAAGCGAAGTTGTAGAATGTACACCACCATCCCTTAAGGTGGTTCCAAGAGAAAATCCTAAAAAGCCTACACTCTTAACGCTCTACTGCACCGTTGTAAAAAAACAGAGGGGTATTAAAAAAAAATTTAAGAAAAAAAAAAATAATAATAATAATACTTTGTGCTTAAGGAGAAACAACATAATGTGCTTCCATTCACATGGAAAATTTGGATTCAATCCAATTTAGAGCTTAGGAGGGAAATTAAAGTCAAGCCGTATTACACAGGAGTTGTGTCTCCCAGCAATGGGACAATTTGCAAATCAAACGCAATAACGGCTAAGAGGGTCTGAAAACCTCAAATGACTTGGCGAAGAAAAACTATCTGTTGACTAAAGATGCCTGGACCCTCAAAGTCAAAAGACGTGCCTTGTCTTGGTTGGTTTGGTGGATGTTTGGGGATACCTTAGTGGATTTGTGCATAGGATCAGTTTATATCATTTCTTGCTGCGTGTTGTGGAAGTTCGAAATAGGCTAGTGAGGATTTGATGATTTCAGTTTATGATAGAGAGGTTGCCCAATTTCAGAAAATATATATATATATAAAAAAAAAAAAAAATTAGTTGTGTCTTGAGTCAGTTTGTGTATATTCTGTATCTGAGTCAGTCGTCTATCGAGTGTTTTGGTCTGTGTCTTGAATCTGTGAAAGAGGGGAAGTATGCAAATTGAAGTATGCAAAAATGGGTCTGCAGGGCAGTATGCAAGGGTCTGCTCGGGACGAGCAGAGATAAGTGTGGGGGTATTTTGACAGCTTGAAAATGTATTAGTCTGGGACATCTTTTTACCATTGGTTTTAACCCTGTGAGAGTTGAGTTTGGCCATTTTCAGCTTATTTTTCCACTTGATATGAGATAGAGATTTTTAGATCATGATTGCAAAATTTGAGTAATTTTATGCATACTTTTGTTTGTTGGATATGATCGCGGGTGCGTGTTATGTGCAGGTAACAGGTGCCGGAAAAATGCATGAGATTGACTTGGATTGGAGGTAGCGTATCAGGAGAGCTGAGCAGAAAAAGGGAAAAAATGACTAAGTTGTGCGTTCAAACGCAGAAGCTGCGTTCAAACGCACAAGGCAGGCAGCAGGAAAAATGGCAGAATTTGGCTAAGGCATGCGTTCATACGCAGAGGCAGGCTGCGTTCAAACGCAGGAGTCAGAGACCAAAGCGCAGAAAAAACTAAGTCCTGCGTTCAAACGCAGGTTGTGCGTTCATACGCAGGGCTCAACACTCAGGAGAAGAAACGGCTAAGGGGTGCGTTCAAACGCAGAGGAGCTGCGTTCAAACGCACGGGTTCAGGAGCCAGAAGAGGAAATTGACTAAGTCCTGCGTTCAGACGCAGGGGGGGTGTGCGTTCATACGCACTGCGTTTAAACGCAGGAAGTGTGCGTTTGAACGCACAGACGTGTTCCAGAATCTTCCAGGACGGATCTTTTCGAGGGTAAAACAGGAATTTCGTGCATCAGTTTTGGAGACTGTGGCAATATAAAAGGAGGTGTCCCAGCACTGTTTTAGGGTTACGAAGGCATACCACAGCTATCATCATCATCAGCAGCCAGTTTTCACAGCAGCCAGGATTTGGAGCAGAGCAGGATTGGAGCAGTTTTCCAGTATCTTCAGAAATAACTAGTTTGATCTTTTCTCTTTTTATGAAACATTGTCTTTTAATAATGCAAGCTAGCTAGACCTTTTGCCTAGGTTCTCGGTGAACCTAGGGTTTATGAATTCAGCAGACTTGGATGTTTTGATTTTCAGATGCATGGCTAGCTAAGTCTTAATACAGATGGTTTGTTTATTATTCTGTCTTTGATTTTATTTACATACATGAATGGCCTGATCACCCAGGAGTGTTACAGACAGGATCTGGGGCGCGAGAGTGACCAGTGAACGTTAGGAAGAAAAGACAGGATTTAGTACTCTGCCTTAATGGACCGAGAGGTGAAGAGAATCAGGGGACTAGCCCAGAAGCATTAGACCAACTGTTAGACGTTTAGGGGGAGACCGAGAGGAGAACCTGTAACCCTAGCAGACTTAGAACGAACCTGCAGATTTAGGTGGACCGAGAGGACCCGAAAATCTGCAGTCGAGTGATAAGTGCATGAGACCGAGAGGAGATTGTACTATTGGTATGCTGACATAAACAAAACCACTGTGTGTTTCTGAAATCAATCAAACTATGAAAGCTGGAGAGTAACCCTAGGGGATCCTGGAATCTAGATTTTTAGAATTATCAACTTTTACAACTACAACAATTTCAGCAAAATATTCAGCAGAAAAATAAAATAAGTCTTTTTACTGTTTTTATTTATTATAACTCAGTATAATCAAATCCCAAACCTTCTTCCGTTTACAAACTTTGTGTCTTATTCTGATTCTGATTAGCAAAAACTTAAGCTGTTCTCGTGGGTTCGATAACCAGAGTCGCAATTACATACTCTATACTACTTGATCGTACACTTGCGAAAAAGCAGATAGTTTACGCTGTCAAGAAGCAGTTCCAGATCCTCCTCCACCAAAGAAGAAGATCAAGAAGGCTAAAACCTCCTCTTCAATAAAGCAGAAGAAGCAGAAGGCCATTACATAAAAGCAACCAGAAAAAGAACCTACCAGCTCAAAGAAGGTGAAGAAGAAGGAAACTCAGGCAGAAAAAGGGAAAGGGAAGGTGACTGAAGCACAACCAGAAAGTCATTTGGAGAAGGCATTGCAGATCTATTCTCAGGTCTCAACAAAGAACACAGCTCCAGATGAAACATGGTTTGTCTCAAACATCTTTAAAGGTCAGTGGTTAGATGGTTTTGCTTCAAGAGCTATTGGTTTTTGTAGTTTGGTTAATAAGTATGTGTTGGAACACATGAAACTCAAGTGCATCTCTATGTTAAAGAAGAGTTCTTTGTGGTGTATTCTCAATCCTATAGAGATTGCCTACCCTAGACTCACCAGACTCTTCTATCTGAACCTAACCCAAGTAAAGAGATCTGCACACTTGGTGATCAAATCTAAAGTTGCTGGAATTGTAATTGAACTAGATCACTCAGAGTTTGCCACTGTGTTAGGTTGTCCAAATTCATGAACCTTGAAGCTAGCCAAAGAAGAATTCTTTCGTCCAAATGTCTCAACCTCATCCAAACAGTTAACACACTCTGTGTTAAATGTTGAAGCCATAGTTCTTCATACTATACTGGTGAGATGTGGCTTTCCTAGAGAGCACTCAAGAGAGTTGGTGACTGAGTGAATGCTGCACAACATGTACATGATCATGCATGGCTATGAGATTGATCTCCCAAAACTAGTCATTGAACACATGCTCTTCAGCCTAACCAGTCAGGGGAGTCACCCTCTGCCTTATGCAAACCTCCTCACCATGTTCTTTGAGCAATTTGAGATTCCTTTTACTGGAGAAGAATCAGTCACATCTGGTTTTGGGGAACTCAATGAGAAAGCCTTTGAGAAAATTGGAGTTGTGAAAACCAAGGAGAAAGTTTGGAAACTTTACTCGGACCTTACTGAAGCAGAACTAGGTGAAAATAAATTCTCTAAGCCCAAGACCTTGACTCCCAATTCAAGTCAGGCCTCTCAGCCTACATAAAATCAAAGACTTGATGGTTTGGAACTAGACATGGAGGATGTAAAAGCTACTGTTTTTCGACTGGAAAGTGATATGGGACAAGTCAAGTATATGGTGGAAAGTATCTTCAGAAGCATGACATTGCTTGATGTTCCTGAGGAGCATGAAGGAACAATGAAAGGAGAATCAGAAAAGGATTTACCTAGTGAGCATTCATACCAGGAAGAAGCTACTCCCAGTTTCAGATAAGGGAAAGCAGGCAGCAGAACAGGAAGAAGATGAAGCTTAGTCCTAATTCAGATGAGCTGCTGATCACTTTGAAGAAAAAGAAGAAATCTCCACAGGCAGCTGAAAAGGACAAGACTGGTGAGACAGCTACTGCAGAAGGGGATGCAGAAGAACAGGAAGAGCAGGAGAAGACTGATGAAGAAGACAATGAGAAAGAGGAAGGAGATCAGGAGGAAGATGAAGATCAAACCCCTTAATCTTGCCTATTCTTTCTTCCATATTATCTCTACTTTATTTATTTAAGTTTTCAAAATTTTCCAAGACACTTGATCCAACATCTTCTTTCTTTTTGATGAAAGTCAAAAAGGGGGAGAAAATACTAGGTTTCAGTTTAGGTTTTAGATTTATTTGGTTTTATTTGCTGAACTATTTATGTGTTTTGTTGGTATTTAAAAAAGTTGGATCTTCTTGGAATAACTGTGTTTTTAAATTGCATACTAATCAGTTTATTTTGCATAGACTAAGGATCAAACAGTATTTGGTTTTGTTTTTCATCAAGGGGATATTGAAAACTCAGGTTGTTCAAGACTTGAAAGAGCGTGGCTATTTCAAGGCCTCGAATCAGCTTTCAAAGCCTTGAATCAGCTTCAGAGGCTTAAAAATAGTCTTGGCTATTTTCAAGGCCTTGAAACTTGATTCAAAGCCTTGAAACTGTTAAACCTGAAAGCATATTCTCAGGGGGAGTTTTTCTACTAACTCTCTGATCTAATTTACTATCTCTCTTGCATATTCTTGATTACTTGTTGTTAGATGATGAAAGAAAAATTGTTTAACATGTTTTAAATTTGTGCCATATCAACTGTTTGACCATGATATTGCAGGAAATATTGTTTCTAAGTTTTGCAGGATTGTTTCCTAAACTGGATTGCTGCAGACTTGGAAACACTTAAAGACTTTGATCCTGTGATCAATCAGACGTGCTTGACAGCTTTTCATGATGGTTAAAATAAGGATCACAACAATATCTCATAAGATTACAATCATTCAACCGTTGGAGAAGATCTCAAAGATAGTCAAACTCTGTTACCTACAAAATAGGAAGGTTGTTGCTGAAAATCTGGAGAGATTTGTAGAGCTGTCTGAAGTATTTAAAGAGCTCAAATTCAATGCAACAACAACAAAATTCTCAACGGGAAAATACAGAGAAATCATTCTAGATTGACAAGCATCAAAGAAGTTCTTCATCTCTTCCAATCCATACACAGAAGTTCACTGCATTTCACTGCAGTTTTCTACTCTTAAGTGATCTTCTGTATAAAGCTATATTGGTAGATCATTTCTGTATTACTTCTACTTACATTCTCAAGTATTGTTCAAAGTGAACAATAGAGAATTCTTAGAATTAGTTAGCTAGAGCAGGTACTAGACAGGTTAGGGAAAACCACAAGCTGTAACAGAGTAGGAGAACTCTCTGTGCTTCAGTTCTAGGGCTTAGCTTTTGATTAATAAGAATTGAGTTGAATATTCTGCTGGGATCTAATTTTTGAGGTAGAGACGTAGGTCCAAGTGGACTGAACTCTATAAATCACTTGTCTTGTGCATTTTCAGTTCATCTACTTTCAAAGCTTTTACTGCATACAAAAAATGTTTAGTTTTCAAGGGTTTGAACTTGTTTTCAAGGCCTTGAAAAAGGCATACTTGTTCTAAAACTTTCTGCTTCTCTGCAAAGGCTTGAACCTGTGTTCAAGACCTTGAATTCCCTTTTCTGCACTAGTTCTTCTATTTGTTAGTAAGTTTTGCAAAAAGTAGGCATACTCTAGTCAATCCCCCCCCCTTTTAGAGTATCTTAGTTGCTTATACATCTCCATACTCACACTTTCACATTTATATTAATCCTCTTGGTATTAATTTTGTAGACAAGATTGCGTAGATCAAGGACATATAGTCCATTAAATAATTGCGCACTACAATAGTGAATATTATTAAAATAAAAGGAACAACAACTGTTCTTTATCGAAATAATAAAACCTTCCTTGTCCAAAAAATAAATAGAAATAATGTTTCTGCTCATAGCAGGCACAGAATAGCAATTATTTAATTCTAAAACTAATCCTGAAGGCAGAGATAGCTCGCACACGCCTACGGCCAATGCAGAAACTTTTGCTCCATTCCCAACGCGCAGGTCTATCTCCCCTTTAGCATATCTTCGACTTCTCTTTAGATCCAGCACATTTCAACAAATGTGAGATCCACATCCAGTATCTAATATCCGTGATGTAGAGATAGTTAAATTGAAATCTACAACAAAAATACCTGGTGGTGGTGGAATCACTATTCCAAGTCTCTTGTCCTCCAGATATTTTGGGAAGTTCCTCCCGGCTGACTGCAGTAGTGATATTCACCTTTAGTCACACCTTTGGCAATGCCACCAACAGGCTTAAGGACAGGTTCCTTGGACTTGGCAACTGACTTGCCCTTGCCCTTGGAGGATGAGGCAAACCTTTTTCCCTTTCCTTTCTACACCATCATAATGGCCTTCCCTTACCCTTGTTGATGCTTTGTTCAGCTGTCCTCAACATATTGAGTAAATCTGGCAGTGGTTTCACGATCTCGTTCATGTTATAGTTCATGATGAACTGTCCATAACTCTCTGGCGACGATTGCAGCAAGAGATCGGTGGCGACTCTTGGCCGACTGGAAACCCTAGTCGCGCGAGATTCTCCAGTATCCGATCATACAGAGTACATGAGGTCCCACAGGGTTTCCTTCAGCCATATGGCACTTGAACAATGCCTTAGAAACCTTATACCTCTCAACCCTTGCTTGCTCTTGGAAGAGCTGCTTTAAGTGTTCGATCATATCGACATCATTCATGTTCTCGTGTTGCTTCTGAGGCTCATAGGTCATGGGGCATAGCATAAGGCAGGCCGCATCATTAGCGTCATCTACACGCTTCTGATACGCCTTTAGGGATGTCGGGGTATTGTTCTCTGGACCTGCTGGAACTTGCTCCTCTATTGCGTACAGTTTCTTCTCTTGCTTGAGAACGCTTCTCAAGTTTCTGTATCAATCAAGGAAGTTGGTTCCAGAGAGCTTTTCCTTCTCAGGGAAATATCGTAGGGAATGTTATGAACTCGATGAGTTGTTTGCTATTTGGAATTCTACAAAAGGAAAATACGCAAGTTTTAGTATTTGTGAATTTTTCGACTATATTCAATAATGGCTAGTTTATCAAATATAGCTCCCACAATTTTTCTACGGATTAATAACCCTCAAGATATTAATGCGGAAAATATCCTTATATTTTCTAGTGGGCCAAGATCCCTGTTTCATCTCCTTTTGAGCTTACTTTGGCAAGTCACCCTAAATTTGACTACTTTAGGTGGGAACAATTCCAATTGCATCCTATGCAACTCTTGGTTCAATTGGGAAAATAACTCCTTATTTATCCATCCGTATGGATAATCCCAATTGATTTCCTCTAGGTTTTAATCATAATAATAGTCTAGTTGTGTCCAACCTCTTATTTAAACAATTGCACATTACTTGTTTGTGCCATCGCATTCCATCATTATGAGCCAAGTCGCCTTGCTTTGGCACGCACGAACTTGATAAATCATGATGATAATGAGTGTTTAAATAACGAGAAGGCAAAACACATTATTTGAATTTTGAGGGATTTTGAAATTCAATTTTTAATTGTTTTGTTGATTCATATCAACTGATCTATCTATTTGAGTTTGGGCACAACTCCAAATAATAGATCCGGGTTGTCTAATTATCTTATTATCCTAATTGAATGCATCATCCATACACCAACCACAAAATAATAAGACAATAAAATAAACAGCCACAAAATAAAATAAAACGTGATGTGGATATGGCATTTTCTAGACTAAGATAATTACAAGCCAATGGAATTATCTATGAACCCTAAAATTAAACACATCTCCATGAGTCTTCATCTTTTGGTCCATCCTTCATAGTCATGTGGAATGCTCCATGCTCCATCTTTTGTGGCTCCTTTTGGCTTTGGGCTTCTTTTCTTCAATCTTGGCTAACAATCTATTCTATCTAGCACTAGCTAATCAACTATACTAATAAAATAAATCTCCCAAGTTGACAAAAAAATGGCTCGCAGGCCATAAAACCCTAATTAATTATTACATCAAATTGATCAACTGGCCGTAAACCAAACCACAAAATAAACAATCACACCAAACCACATCCTAAGGCCATATCCAACCACCATGCGAGTTGCACATAAACAGTTAAAATCCAATTTTAACGCGCTTGGTCAATTTTTAATTGATTTTAGGATTTCAAGGGTAAAAAAAGTCCAAGGGGGCCACCATTCCATGGCCGAACCCTATTGGAGCCGCCCCCGGCTGAGCCTAGGCCGGTCGGCCCAACCGTAGGGGTCGGACTTCGGCCTAGGTGGCTTAGGAGGCAAGGAAGGAGGAGGGGCGGTCCCTAGAGGCCGAACCTCCAAGTTGTTTCCAAAACAACTCCTTCATTGTTCCCCAAGTCCAAAAAGTTTCCAAATTTGAAACTAGTTTCTGAATTGGTGCCCTAACCATAGATCTAAGATCCTAAAATTTCTCAAACTCACTAATTCATGCATCCAATGAAAAAACTAGGTCTTGTTTTGTTTGATTATTGACAAATTGCATCATATGCTTGATTTGTCTTGTTTTACGCGATAAACAATAAATTTAAAGTGTAAAACTATCAAAACGTAACACATAAACCACGTCTATGTTCTACGACCTGTGGCTCTGATACCACTATAGGGTTTTGATCATGAATACGCAGCGGAAAAATATAATTTATCCATTCAATACCCTCCAAGAATCACAGGAAGAGAAGCATAACGATGGTAAAGGAAGAATCATGTTACACACCTTAGGGTTTCTCCTGTGATGACTTGTAACGTGAATTGTGTCACGTCTCTACGGTTGATCCACTCCTAGAGTTGATATCTAGATCTTCCTTCTCCTTTGTGCTAGCTTGGACCGGAGGAAGAGGAAGAATAAATCACACAACACGAGGCAACAAGGAGGATTCGGCCTCATTGGTTGGCCGACGGGGACGGGGCGGCGAAAAGGGGGTCGGGTTCGACCCTATTTTTTCTTGATCTCTCTCCTTTGTTCTCTCCCACTCAAGTTATGAATAATATATTCATAAGTTTGGGAAGGAAGGAAGGAGCATCCTTTATATAGTCCAACAAATCCTTGTTAACTACCTAAAGGACCTATTCTAGTCCTACTAGAATTCGGTTTAGTCCCTTCCTTGCAAATTAGTCCTACTAAGTTTGCAAGGTGTTGCAAATTGATCCTTATAATTAATTAATCATATTAATTAATTCCCAAATCTAGTTCAACTCTATATAGCATGTGACCCCATAGGTTCTATCTAGTTGGTAGAAACAACTTGCTAATATGGAGCGGTCTCTAGCAAAACATCCATTCTAGCCAACTAATAGAATAGTCATCCGACAAAACTTGTGCAAGTAATTGTCACATCCTTTTGTCTCCATATACGGATTGGACACGAGACATACTAGTCCCACTTGTATATCCAATCCATAGTTTTTTGATCCTGGGAATAGCCTTATTCGTGTAAATAACATCAATATCCCATATTGATTTATTTGAGTCTGGCCAGACATTCTATAAGCACTATCCCTCGAGTGGCCTCGGATACTTGCTCCCGTTATGTGGGAGGGACATATTCTATCTACGTCTACTACGATTTCTAAGCTTGCTTCTTATTGTATCCGGTACACGCCTTTATAGCTACCCAGTTACGGTGTAGCGTTTGACGCTACCAAAATCACAATAATCCACAACTAGACAATCTAGTGACTTCAAGTCTGAGGATGACAATACCGTCGTCACCACGAGAAGCGCTTGTGACTTTACATAACGTGTATGTAGCCTTCTCGGAGATGGGTTAATCCAGTGCGCCATTACCCTTAATGCACACCCATGTGTTGGATCATGATATCTACATATCAATCCAACCCCATACTAGTCTATAGATGATTGTCCTACTAATCATTATACTGGACAAGGGCCATTTAAGATAAACAACACAATTGTAAATCTAAGGACTTCATAATATTAAATATCCAATAAATAATACAATGAATGTTCTATCCAAAATAAATTCATACTAAACTAGATTGCCTCTAGGGCATCTATTCCAACAACTATTTATCTAAGCATTGCTCACCCCCTCCACCTACTGCTTTTGTCGACCACAGACCGCCGCTTCTTCCCTCACCACCAAAAATGGCGAATCAGTTCCCTCGCCTTAACTCTAACCCCCATTTTGACGACCCGCTCTTTCGGTGGAGTTTCTTACACCTCCGCTAAACGGGGAGAAAATCGCATCCACCCTTATTTTCCCCCACAAGTTAACGAAATTGCCGCGGGGCCTAGCCGCAGTCCCTAGTCCGCGGTTCAGGACTTTCCTAGTCCCCCTCGGCCAAGTGTAGCGTTGCCAATTAGCCCGGCTCCATCCACCTCGACATTCTACACTTGTTCTCCAAGAGGGCCGCATACAAAATCTTCTAGCCACTACAACTTATCGGGTTTTGAAAACCTCAACTTATTAGACAATGTGCCTGCACCCCGAGAGCCACCAGCTCCAACAGACCACTAGCTGGGTCACATTGAAATCAACAATGCTCTGGTTTCAAAAGAAGGGACTCAGGCTATTGGCGACCCGCCTTTATTTAGTTCTTCAAGTGAGCCCTTCTCGCTAGTTTCTCTGCAACCCCAACCTCCTATTCCCCCTCGCAGCCTCGATAGGAATGTGAGGATTTGAGTTTGAGGTCTCAGTTGTCCATCGCTGGTGCATGTTTCCTCATAGGACGATTCAGAGTATCACCGCCGAAGCACAACCACAACCTTGCTTCCAACAGTGTTGGCCCTCAACGGCGTTGGAAATCAGCAGTTGGCGCAGTTTTGTTACGATTTTTTGAAACTGTGGTTCCTGGAACCATTGCTTTGGCCCTCATTGTTCTCCAAAATGTCTCGACTCCAAAAAAGAAAAAGCTCATGGTCACTCGCGAAAATGACGATGAAGATCCTCCACTTCTGAACTTGTCCCACTCATCAACCTCCTTGGACTCTCTCATCCAGCCGATCGATGCTTCAGCTTCGAACTTTATTCCTCTCTCTCAGCGCAGTCGCATGCTTAAAGCCCCTTTGATCTACAGTCTTCCGAGGGTTCTGCCATCTTCACCCAAATGAGGGTCCTAAGCTGGAATTGTAGAGGCACAGAACAACCCTCTACAGGTCAAGGAGAGAAGTTTTTGTCAAGGCAACATAAGCCTAATGTCCTTTTTCTTTCTGAAACTAATTCCAATGTCAGTAATCTTTCTTTTTTTGTTCAGTAGTTAGTTTTGATAAATATTGTGGAAGTGATGCAATAGGCTCTAGAGGGGGTCTTTGGGCAGGCTGGCACTCCTCCCAGGACATCTCCTGGTGTTTTAGGTGTAATTGGTTCATTAAGTTAATAGTCAAGGATGTAGCAGGGTTCTTGTGGTATATGTTCCTCTTTTACGGCAGCCCAAGGTAGGAAGATCGTCTCTCAGTTTTCACGCAACTGCTCCACAACACTCTGACTTGTCATAAAAGCTTTTCTTGACCATCAGAGATTTCAACCAGGGTGAGGATCCATTCGAGAAAGCAAGATCCTACTCTAGATATATTTTTGGAAGGGACATTCTTTGCAGTTTCATATCTCTAGCAAGCGAGTCAATGAGTTTTTTTTTCACATGGACAAACAATCGACAAGGCTCTCACTGCACGTTCGAAAAGTTTGACAAAGCATATATTCATTAGACCTTCAACTTCATTTTCCGTTCATCTCCCTGGCGTCTCTCTCAATTCAATGCTCGAACCACAACCCTCTTGTTTTGGACACGCATGGAAAACCTCCTCTCAATTTACAAAAAGCGCTGTTTGAGAATCACTGGCTCGGAGAACCGGATGCTATTCAGTTGTGCTGGTCTACCCGTAACCTGCCAACTCACGGTTTGCTCTCTCACTCCTTGATGAGGAAGCAGGAAAGATGATCTCAACCCTTCGTAATTGGAAGAATACCAGTCGAAAGTTTCTCAAAGCTCGTTTAACCCAGAAGCAAAGAGATATCAAAGCTGCCCAAAGAGACATCGCGTCGAGCTCCAGGTCAAGCTCAGGGTACACCCTCCTTGTCAATAATGAACACCAATTAAGATATGACCACTTATCTCTTCTCTCTGAGGCTAAAGTGTATTGGAAACAGCGTTAGAAAATCAACTTGCTTAGGTTAGGAGACAATAATTATAGGTTCTTTCATCTGTCAGCCACGATAGCCAGGAACAGGAAGAGCATCTCTAGTCTCAAAAAAGATGATGGCATCTGGACCTCGAATCACTCGGATATTGAGAAAGAAACTGTGTCCTTCTTTAAAAACCTTCTTGCTCCTGATTAAGCTTTGGACAATGACCCCAAAGATGGTCCTGCACTTCAAGAACTTCTCGGTAATCTCAAATATCTCCCCAGAATTGAGACCGCATTCCTTGATCTCCCTCTCTCTCAATTGGAAGTCAAAGCATCAGTTTTATAGCTTGGCAACAACAAAGCTCCAGGGTCGGACGAGTTTGTTGTGGAATTCTACCAAAAACACTGGGAGACGGTCGTTGCTCACCTTACAGCTATTACGCAAGCTCTCTTTCACACATGCCACCTTCTGCGTGAAATCAACAAAACCTATGTCACTTTGATCCCCAAAAAACGAGATGCAGCCAAAGTTGGCGACTTTCGTCCAATCAGCCAGTGCAACACTATCTATAAAGTCATAGTTAAAGTCATGGCCAATCGACTCAAGAAAGCGCTTCCTCTGCTTATCTACGACAATCAGAGCGCATTCGTGGTCAACAGATAAATCTCGGACAATATTCTGATAGCTCATGAAATCCTAGAGTACATAAGACATCAGAAGACGAAGAAACATTGTTGTTTTGTTCATGTTAGTTGGACATGAACAAGCCTTTGATAGTGTTAATTGGAGCTTCCTCAAAGCCACCCTCAAAGTCATGGGTTTTGGAGACATTTTCGAAGCAAGATTTCTTGAATGTGTGTCCTCTCTCTCAACATCCATTATCATTAACAGGAACCCTTCTCCTTTCTTCTCCCCAAAATCAAGGGTTGCGTCAAGGAGATCCTCTCTTCCCTTTCATGTTCATTATAGTGTTTCAAGTCTTGTATACAGCTCTCGCTCGAGCTAGTCACGAAAAGAAGATCGTAGGAATCAAACTGAGTCGTCATTCGCCTTCAGTTTACCACCTCCTTTTTGCCGACGACTCCTTTCTTTTCTTCAAACATTCTGCCGAAGGAGTTAAGTCGGTCAAAAGCATCCTAGATCTCTACTGCAAATTGTCGGGCCAGAAGATTAACTTTCAAAAGTCTTCCATCATTATTAGCCCTAGTTTAGGTCAAGAAGCTACTTCGGGCCTGACAGCCTTGTTTGGAATCCCAGTTGTTCCAAAAGCTGGAACTTATTTAGGTTCTTTTATTGACTTCACGCTCTCCAAGAAGATTATTTTTAAAGGCGTCATTTCGTGCTTCACGACCAAGCTCAACTCATGGAAACAAGGATCCCTCAGCTTTGCAGGCCGGTGCACTTTAATCAGATCTTCCATTTTGTCCATTCCAACTTACATCTTCACCGTTTTCATACTGCTGGCTTCTTTCTACAAAGAAGTTCAGAGCATTATCACGTCCTTTCTTTGGAAAAGCTCTTAAGGAAATGGTATTTGCTGGAAGTCCTGGCCATCCATGTGCACGCCGCTGAACCAGGGGGGTTAGGGTTTAGCGATCTCAAAACCCTCAATCAAGCTTTGCTAGCCAAAATGGCAAACCGCCTATGGACTCAGCCAGAATCCCTCTGTAGTAGAGTTCATCTAAGAAAATACTGCAGAAATTCTTACTTTCTGGTCACAACCTGTGGTCCTTCCTCTTCGTGGGGCTGCAGAGCATCTTTTGGGGAAAGGAAATATTCCAGAAAGGTCTCCACTGGAACTTGGGAAATGGAGCGGATATTGATTCAATCATAGACGTATAGTTTGACAATCAAATTGCTCGCCACGTCAACCACGAAAATTCTCAGCAGGTCTCCTGTCCTGTTCAGGACCTCATCATGCAAGATGTCCAAGAATGGAACATCCTGCATCTGAAGTCTATCTCAGATCTCACTTCTCTTTTTTTCCAGGTTATCCTTTTCAAGCGAGGATCGGGTCAAGTACTCCCTCGTCATTTGGAACATATGGCTCTACCGAAACGCTGCTACTATGGAAAACAAAGTTATCCCTACATCCTCGTCTCTTTTAGCCATCAAAGATCTCACAAGCTCCATGAAGAAATCGTTTCTCTTAACCAAACCAAAAACACTGCAGCTCAGCACCCACATACCTCGTTAGATTTATTGGACTCCAAACAGTTCCTGTAATCCCCCAGTCGATTAGGTTAGGAATTCTCTTTCAAGTTGAAGCGGCGTGGAATTAAGGTCTCCATTTTTGCACAACTGCTTGGATAGACAACACATCACCTCTTAGCAACGGACACACATTTTTCTCTGCCTCTAGCGCCATTCAGGCACTGACCAGAGGGATAGTGCATGCCCTCAGATGGCTTTGATCCAAAGGTCTCACCAACATTAATATCCTCACAGACTCAAGAGAGCTCATCCTTGCGCTCACTGGTGAAAAGAAGTCGTTCCAAATTTCTGAGAGAGACGGTTGATTTAAAGCGTAAGACTAGCCCGTTTTTATACTTTTCTATCAACTTTGTTGGTCGTTAAAATGTCTTGAAAGCCTACAATCTAGCAAAGAGGATCTTTCAGGATTGTAAACCCGCACTATCTTAATACTAATATACTCGTTCTTAAAAATAAATTTTTTGTTATACACAAATCAAACTTGTTGACTCAAAGACTTCTAAGTGTGTTTTGAGAAGTAACTGTTAATTTTGATGAAAGACAAAGACAAAGTATTTCTAAGGCTCCAAGGCCTTGAGATACTAATCAGAGCTTCAAAGCCTTAAAGGTAATTTTTATTATACTTTGTGATCTAATAATCTTGCGATGCAGGTGTTCTATCTGATATTTAAGATCAGAGATCAGAGATTTGCTGCAAATATCCTTGTTATACATTATTTATATATCTAACACAATTGCAGATATCCTAATCAGAGTGAATCAAAGGTTTCTGGTCTTAATATTGAAAGACTGTAAAGCATGTTCAGAGCTTCAAGGCCTTGAGATGTGCCTTAAGTTGCTGAAAGTTTTACAGAATTAACTTGATTCACTCTTGCAGTTTTGTTATTATGATTGTTTAATGACATTTGCAAGTCTTAAACTGGCTTATCATGAGTAATATGTTTCAGAAGTTAATAAGGTTATTGTTTTATTCATATGATCCAGTTTTTAATCAGAAACTGGAAATCCAAACAGACTTAGTGCTGTTATATTTCTGGATTTTGTTGTTGTTGTGTTTTAATGTTGTTGCAGGTTTTTCAAACGTGCAAATGCAATCGCAACAAACTCCAACGGATATCTACTCAAAGCTGTTCTGAATTGAAGTTAGAAAGGATGGGGATTTGCAGGAACTGAGATCCTAAAATCTCTCATTCAGTTGCAGAGAGTGGATAAAAGAATGGTTTGAAATTTAAAAGATATATAATATTACAGAGAAATGAGAGAGGTGTGGTACATTCTTGGAAGACCAGACATTCTTCCCTCACAAATTCAGGCTTCAATCATTGCTTTCAGAAGATCAATCATTCCAGTTTCCTGAAGAACACATCGAGGCCTTCACAAGCTTATTCTTCTACTGTGTTCTTCTTCTATATTGTAATCTGCTTATCTTCTGTATATCTAAAACCTCACAAAACCTAGTGGTTGGTTGTTTAAGTGAACACCAAGAGGTTCTTGTTATCTAAACAGTTAGTAGCTTATACTAGATAGGTTTGGAATCACAAGCTGTATAGGTGTAAGGGAGTTCACTTATGCTTGGAGATCTAGGGCTGTTTGTGTGTGAGTAATAAGAAGTGTTTGCCCAATCCTGGTGGGATTAGATCCCTCAGGCAGAGATTAGGTACATTGGGACTGAACTCTGTAAATTGCCTTGTGTTATTTACTTTACAGTTTTGCTATATACTTCTGCAAGTAACTCAAATCAAACTAGGGTTTATAAACTGTTTAGAACTGGTGATAGTTCAAGGCCTTGAAGCTTTCCGTTTGCCTTAGAAAGTTTCTGACTAGTTTTGTAAAATATCAAGGCCTTGAGATTTATGCTTGTTCACTTAGTTAAAACTTGTGTTTTAGCAAAAAGTTTTCATACTCTATTCAACCCCCCCCCCTTCTAGAGTATTTTGGTCCTGTATTTAGTCTACATTACAAACTTTTAATTGGTATCAGAGCTTGGGTCACTATTATAGATCTAATAATCTTGTGACTATGACTAATGTAGGAGATGGTGGATTCTCACAAGGAAGGGCAGCAAACAGACCTCCATTGTTCTGTGGTGATAACTTCATGCACTAGAAGGCATTGATGAAGACGTTCATCATAGATCAAGACATGGAATTGTGGTCAATAGTTCAGAATGGTCCTCATGAGTATTACCCTACCATAGATGGAGTTAGATGAATCAAGTCTGAGGAAAATCTCTCAGTTACTGAACTGGAAAAGGTATCAAAAAATTACAAGGCTATGAATCTGTTATATTGTGCTCTTAATGAAGATGAGTTTAACAGAGTGTCAAATTGCAAAAGTGCCAAAGAAGTATGGGACAAACTGGTTGTGACATATGAATGAACAAATTAAGTTAAACAGACCAAGATTAACATACGTCTGAGTCAATATGAGATGTTCAAGATGAACTCAGATGAGACCATCAAGGATATGTTCAAAAGATTCACCGATGTGGTGAATAATCTGGAGTCATTGGGAAAAAGTTCTCAAATGAGGAAAAGGTCAGGAAATTTCTGAGGAGCTTGCCAAAAGCCAAGTGGGAGCCAAAGACAACAGCTATTGAGGAAGCTGCTCACTCATTAAAGCTGCTCACTCGTGAAATGTCTATGAAGGATGTAGAAGGTGATCTGAGTGAAAACATCAAGAACTTAGCACTCAAGGCTAAAGACAATGAAAAATATCAAAGCCTTGAGACTGAAGATGAGCATGATGATGAAGAGGCTTTAGCATTGATCTCCAAGGCCTTGGCCAGGATTCTCAAGAAGAAGAGAAACTTTGGTAACAGAGACTAAAACAGAGAGAGATCAAGACCTTCAAGCAGCAAGGACTACAAAGGTAAGTCTTCATCACAGTCACATAAAACTAAAGTAATGAATTGTTTTGAATTTGGTGATGCAGATCATTTAGTAAGGGAAGAACAGAAACTTTCAGAAGAAAGACAGTGACAACAGAAGGAAGAAAGCCATGATGGCCTCTTGGAGTGATTCTGATTCATCAAGTGATTCAGACACAAAAGAAGATCAAAAAAAATTACGCTTCATGGCTAAACATGATGAAGAAAAGTCTTCCGACATAAATATTGAGGAAATGGTAAAAAATCTTCTTGCTAGTCCTTCTGATGTACTTCCTGAAATTCTCAAAAGCATGTTTTTAAATGAGGAAAGTCATAGAAATGAGATTCTTCTTTAAAGATTAAGATTCATGAGCAGGTAAAAGAAAACCTGGACCTAGTTTTTGCCAACAAAACTGTTGAAGTTTCTAAGACGAAATTTGAAAAGGACTTCAAGGCCTTGGACAGCAGATTCAAAGCCTTGAAGGCACAAATAAAAGAGATTGTTGATCAAAACACTCTCTTAACTGAAAGGTATGTTGATCTAAAGACTCATTCAGAGGATTTAGAACAACAAATATGTTCTTTGACTGAGAAACTTCAAAAGTCTAAAAAGGTCCTAGCCAGTTTTACAGGCCAGAACATAATCTAAATGTCATTCTAGGAGGAAGTCTGAAATCAATGCATAAAAGTGGAATTGGCTACAATCCAAATTTTCCAAAGAAAAGCCAAACTACTTTTGTCAAATCTAGTAGTAGAAATTCTCCAAAATGTCATTACTGTGGAAAAATTGGTCATATTAGATTAACTTGTCTCTTAAGAAGATCATAACCTCATATTATGAGGAATACTTATCCTTATCAGCTTAAGGGACATGTTAGACAGATTTGGGTTCCGAAAGGAATTAGACCACCAAACATGGCTGATTCTGAGTATGACTCAAAGTTCTGCACTTGGTCTAACAGCCTGTTAAGGCAATGATTTACTTTTGCAGGATGTCACCAAGGCCTTGAAAGATCAGAAATGGATATTATTGAAGGGAGGCGAATCCCTGGACCAGTTCGATTGCATGTCTGCTATACTGATTAATAAAAAATTGATTCAACATGAACGCCATAAACCCTACTAGGCGGAATTAGGGTTCATACCTGCGTCCAAGCTATCTGATGTAGGTCTGAAAACACTCCTGATCTTCTCCCGTATTCCTGAAGTTCCTCCTGGATGCAAGTGTGGGCTTGCTGCTTCCAGAATCCTTCTTGGCCTCCAGACGAATTGCTCTCACTCTTGAAACCCTAGATTTCGGTGTGTATCTCAAGCATACGAATTCTGAAGACTAAGGACACTTATATAGGCTACGGGAGGGACCTGGAGGAGAAAATACGAATCAGGCTCCTAACTTTATTAGGACTTCTGGTTCCACCCGAACCTAGTCCGAATACAGTTAATAACAGTTAGTACCACTAAATAACTGTTATTGCACTCCTGTCCATATTCTCAAAACTAATATTTCGAGCTCCTGTTATTAAATACTTATTATCTCCCCATGTTAAGATTACAGATATCCGTCGATTAAATTAATTACTGACTAATTCATTTAATCGACCTCTTCCCAATTCCTTGATCCTTACCACTTAACTTATTTGATATGTCCAGATTACCAAGTAATCTACCTGCAGGGTTTGACATAATCAAAACTTATAAGCTTCATCAAGGGGATATCATCAATCCCATAACCGGGACATGGATTCCTTCGATATATCAATCTACACCATGGACTCAATAGTATTACCCAACTCATCGAGGTTATTGACTCCATAGGAATCTCACTCACTTGACTTGTCAAAGCAATAACTACTTAATACATGTGCACATTGACTATCTAAGGATTAAGAGAATAAGTAATCATAATAACCATGAGACATAATTTGTCTTGTTATGTCAGTACAAAGACAATGATCTCAACTTGGTCCTGTTCAATATACACAAAGTATACTAGCACATTGAGTTGAAACTATAGTATGAACTATACTGTTTCCTGTAGCCAAGATAGACCTACTAAAACAATGTGCTACAATCTTTCCGATGGTTTGTCTAATTCCATCTAGATTGTGAACTCACAACTTTCATTCCACAAGAACCGAAGATAAAATCTTCTGTGTGTAAGCTATACTCTACACACCAGATCTTCTACTATGCAGAACAATAGACAACTATGCACAATAATAATATAATGCAAAAGCATTTCCCAAAACCATTCTCATAAATATCAAATTCATATAATCCAATACAAAAAGCATGGCTTTTAGTATTCAATCCAACAATCTCCCACTAAGACTCAAAGCCATGCAGCAACACACCTCAAACCCATTCCCTCTACGTGACCATCAAAAGCTTTAGCTGTCAAACACTTCGTAAATGGGTCTGCCAGGTTATCCGCTGATGCAATCTTCATCACTGCCACATCACCTCTGTGCACGATTTCTCTAATCAAATGATACTTACGCTCTATATGTTTTCCTTTCTTGTGAGCTCTTGGTTCCCTTGAGTTTGCAACCGCGCCGCTATTATCGCAATAAGGCGTCATAGCCGGTTGTGCACTCGGTACCACTCCAAGATCCATTAGAAAGTTTCTAAGCCAAACAGCTTCCTTAGCAGCTTCCGAAGCAGCCACATATTCAGCTTCCATGGTGGAATCAGCAATGCAAGACTGCTTGATGCTCCTCCAACTAATGGCTCCACCTCCTAAAGTGAAAACATATCCAGAGGTAGACTTCCTGGAATCCCTATCTGACTGAAAATCTGAGTCTGTGTACCCGATGGGTACAAGACTATTTTCATGGTAAACCAACATATACTCACGAGTCCTTTTCAGGTACTTCAATATATGTTTTACCGCAGTCCAATGTTCTCTGCCAGGGTTAGACTGATATCTACTAACCATGCCAACAGCAAAGCAAATATCTGGTCTAGTACATAACATTGCATACATGAGGCTTCCTACTGCAGAAGCATAAGGAACTGCTTTCATACTTTCTATCTCATCAAGTGTCTTAGGACACTGATCCTTAGATAGACTGATTCCATGTCTGAAAGGGATCAACCCTTTCTTGGAATCCTGCATGCTAAACCTTGCAAGAACAGTATCAATATAATTGGCTTGCGACAAGCCCAACATCCTATTTTTCCGATCTCGCATAAGCTTGATCCCTAGAACGTATGCTGCTTCTCCCAAGTCTTTCATATCAAATTGACTTGATAACCATACCCGCACACTAGATAATACACCCACATTGTTTCCAATGAGCAATATATCATCAACGTAAAGTATCAAGAATACCACAACGTTTTCTTTACACTTCTTGTACACACACGGCTCATCCGGACATTGATCAAAACCAAAAGATTTGATTGCCTGATCAAAACGGATGTTCCATGATCTAGATGCCTGCTTAAGTCCATAAATAGACCTCTTAAGCTTGCACAACTTGTGCTCCTGGCCCTTAGCTACGAATCCTTCTGGTTGCATCATATAAATGCACTCATCAAGACTTCCATTAAGGAAAGCTGTCTTGACATCCATTTGCCAAATTTCGTAATCGAAATGAGCCGCAATGGACAAGAGAATCCTGATAGACTTAATCATGGCTACTGGCGAAAAAGTTTCCTCATAGTCGATCCCTTCTTTCTGAGTAAAACCTTTCGCAACAAGCCTTGCTTTGAAGGTTTCAACCTTCCCGTCTACCCCTCTCTTTTTCTTGTAAATCCACTTACAACCGATGGGTTTTACCCCATCTGTTGGATCTACAAGATCCCAAACCTGATTGGAGTACATAGACTCCATCTCAGAAATCATAGCCTTTTTCCACTTTTCCGCATCCGTACTTCCAACAGCTTCATTATAGTTACTGGGATCAGTATCATGTTCATCAGGGACCTTGTCAAAAGACTCTCCCAAGTACATGTATCTGTCTGGTTTACGAGAAACCCTCCCACTACGACGAGGTTGTACTTGTGGTTCACTAGTAGTAACATTTTCCCCACTGCTCGGTTGCGGCGGAATGTCACTACTATCTTGTGGATCACTAGTATTATCATTTCCTCCACTGCCCTCTTGCGGTGGGATGTCAACACTATTTTGTTGTGTATCACGAGTATCTACATTTCTCCAACCACCCAAAGGTAGTTGAATGTCGATATCATTTTCTTGTGGTATTTCTTCTTGTACAGTTGGCATATCATGACCTTGGACTACTTGATTTCCTCGCATTTCTTCCAGAACAATTTTACTTTTAGGCTTGTGATCCATAATATAGTCTTCCTCTAAGAATCTCGCATTGGTGCTAACAATGACTTTCTGATCTTTCGGACTATAAAATAAACCACCCTTCGTTCCTTTCGGGTATCCTACAAAGACACATACTTCTGTCCTTGATTCCAACTTACTTGCGTTCCCCTTCAGCACATGTGCTGGACTACCCCAAATCCGAACATGCCGTAGACTAGGCTTGCGCCCAGTCCAAAGTTCTGTGGGTGTAGTTGGTACTGACTTAGATGGAACCAAGTTCAGAATATATGCAGCGGTCTCTAAAGCATGCCCCCAAAAAGAAATTGGTAAATCTGAATAACTCATCATGGATCTCACCATTTCTAAAAGTGTCCTATTCCTTCGCTCTGCCACACCATTCTGTTGTGGCGTACCTGGAGCAGACAACTGGGATTGAATCCCTTGTTCCTCCAAGTAATCCCTGAATTGTCCCAAGAGGTACTCGCCACCTCGATCTGATCGAAATGACTTGATACATTTTCCCAGACGCTTCTCTGATTCTGCCTTAAAGATTTTAAATTTCTCAAAGGCCTCAGACTTATGCCGCATCAAATAAATATATCCATATCTTGAGTAATCATCAATAAAAGTAATGAAATACTCAAAACCTCCCCTCGCTTGGACATTCATTGGTCCACAAACATCTGAATGGATAAGCTCCAGCAGTTCTTTGGCCCTATTACCCTTCGCCAAAAATGGCCTCTTGGTCATCTTACCTTCTAAACATGACTCACATGCTGGTAGTGCCTCCACTTTTAATGAACCTAATGGTCCATTCTGAACCAGCCTTTGTATTCTGTTTATATTGATATGACCAAGTCGTAAATGCCAAAGATATGTTTGGTTTATCTCGCAAGGTTCCTTTCTCTTTTTAGGTAAGCTATCCGAGTTATTCAGTTCATATAGCTGCGCTATGGGAGTCTCAGGATTTATAATGTAAAGACCATCCACCAATGTACCAGAACAAATAAAACGTTTATTTTTCTTAATAACCACAGAGTCATTAAAATAAACTGAATATTCATTCTTAACCAACTTAGAAACTGAAATCAAATTCCTTCTAATGGAAGGTACATAAAGACAATCTTTCAAAACTAAAATCCTATCATTCCCAAAATGTAAGAAACAAATTCCTATTGCAACTGCAGCTACTTTATTCGTGTTGCCCAAGTGTAGATAAATCTCGCCATCACTAAGCTGTCTGGTTTCCTGGAACCCCTGCAATGAATTGCAGACATGGTCAGTGGCTCCCGAATCTACACACCAGGTTCTAGTAGATCGAACCGCTAAACATGATTCAACTATTAGTGAAAGAGATATACCTGAGTTGTTCTGGATTGGACGAGCCAGGAACTTTGGACATTGCTTCTTCCAATGCCCTCTCTGGTTACAGAGGAAACACTTGCCTTTCGGCTTTCCCAATGTCCCCTGAGGAGCAAGTGCTTGCTGTGGCCCACGAGCTATTCCTTGAGGTGCCGGAGCAACCTTCGGAACTACTGCTTGTGCAACTTTCTTCTTCTTCTTAGCCCTAGGGTTAGAAGCAGAAGCCTTTTCAGCCACCATTACATTAACCAGTTTCTGTAGGAGTCCCTCAGCTGCTTGAAGCTCCTTTAACAATTCGGCTAAAGAATAAGTCTTTTTGTTCATATTATAATTTAGCCGAAAACTGTTAAATGAATCAGACAGCGTCATGAGCACGATATCGACCTGAGTTTCCTCATCGATTACAGCTCCAAGGATCTCTAGTTCACCTAGAAGACTTATCATCTTCAGAACATGATCCCTTACAGAGGATCCTTCAACCATTTTTGTGTTCATGAGGTTTTTCATAGCAACCTGCCTGGCAGCACGATCCTGATCCCCAAACATCTCTTTGAGGTTCTCCATGATCTCAAGGGCAGAGCCCATGTTCTCATGCTGATGCTGCAACACATTAGACATGGAGCCTAATATGTAGCATTTAGCCATCTGATCGGCTTTCTGCCACCTCTTATAAGGCTTGGCTTCTTCCTCAGAAGCCCCTTCTAGAGGTTCTGCAGGACAATCCTCAAGAAGCACAAATTTGTAATCCTCAGCAGTTAGCACAATATTCAAATTCCTCTTCCAATCAATATAGTTTGATCCAGTGAGTTTGTTTTGATTCAAGAGAATAGATAGTGGGTTGAATGAGTTCGACATTTTGAACCTGAGAATCATGTAAATAAAACATATAAGGGCAATGTAAACCACCAGTAGTCTAACGCACATAAAAATAGTATGCCACGATGGGTGGACGTCTACCATTCATTCTATAGTTAGACATGGTACCTTTGGTCCTGCAAGCCATAGCAGTGACTCCGATGGGGAGGATACTATAACTTACATCTAAGTGTATACCATCATTTTACTTCTAACCCATTACCCCATTACATGCCTCTCAGATGGAGAGATGACACATAAACAGTAATTATTAGAAGTATCCTTATAGGAATTTATACCAGTGATACTGCAGTGGTTATGTTTGATAAGAAGGTTAACTTCAAGGCTAACACACAAAACCAACTACATCACTTATAAATCAATGATGGAGACCGCGGGATCTATAAGCACTAGAATCCCTCTCCCACTTAGTTGTTTGAACAATTTAATACAAATTAAATTTATATATCCATGTTGTCCATGATTAAAATGCAAGCATTCAGAATAATCATACACATAGATACAATCAAACATGTAATAAGCATTCAACCACACACAGCCCTGCTATTATGGTCGGAGCTTCTATAGTCGGGTCAGCAAGACCCATCTGACCCAGCGATGCCGTCACTGTGGAAAACTTGACGATCTGCAATCTTCCGTCCTTCTGTCTCCACTAATATTACAGTAACCCTAGTCTCCATGGATTCCGCAAATCAATCTGTAACAGAGTACCAGAGACTGCTACAGATTTTCAATGCCACCAAAAAGCTCACACGTTCATCTAATACTGGAATAAGAGAACCTAGGGTTTACTATTACATAAGTTTACAAATCTTTTTCATCCACGAAAAACAGCGTGGGAACCAAAACCAAATCAAACCACATACATCAAACAATATGACCATAATAGCAGGACACGATTCAATCTGCAAAACAGAGTTAGACATCGCGATCTTCCTACTCTAACATGCATAGCCGGTTCGATTATTGGACAACATGGATGTATAGCAGATATGCAGAGTCGAACGGGGCTCTGATACCAATTGAAGGGAGGCGAATCCCTGGACCAGTTCGATTGCATGTCTGCTATACTGATTAATAAAAAATTGATTCAACATGAACGCCATAAACCCTACTAGGCGGAATTAGGGTTCATACCTGCGTCCAAGCTATCTGATGTAGGTCTGAAAACACTCCTGATCTTCTCCCGTATTCCTGAAGTTCCTCCTGGATGCAAGTGTGGGCTTGCTGCTTCCAGAATCCTTCTTGGCCTCCAGACGAATTGCTCTCACTCTTGAAACCCTAGATTTCGGTGTGTATCTCAAGCATACGAATTCTGAAGACTAAGGACACTTATATAGGCTACGGGAGGGACCTGGAGGAGAAAATACGAATCAGGCTCCTAACTTTATTAGGACTTCTGGTTCCACCCGAACCTAGTCCGAATACAGTTAATAACAGTTAGTACCACTAAATAACTGTTATTGCACTCCTGTCCATATTCTCAAAACTAATATTTCGAGCTCCTGTTATTAAATACTTATTATCTCCCCATGTTAAGATTACAGATATCCGTCGATTAAATTAATTACTGACTAATTCATTTAATCGACCTCTTCCCAATTCCTTGATCCTTACCACTTAACTTATTTGATATGTCCAGATTACCAAGTAATCTACCTGCAGGGTTTGACATAATCAAAACTTATAAGCTTCATCAAGGGGATATCATCAATCCCATAACCGGGACATGGATTCCTTCGATATATCAATCTACACCATGTACTCAATAGTATTACCCAACTCATCGAGGTTATTGACTCCATAGGAATCTCACTCACTTGACTTGTCAAAGCAATAACTACTTAATACATGTGCACATTGACTATCTAAGGATTAAGAGAATAAGTAATCATAATAACCATGAGACATAGTTTGTCTTGTTATGTCAGTACAAAGACAATGATCTCAACTTGGTCCTGTTCAATATACACAAAGTATACTAGCACATTGAGTTGAAACTATAGTATGAACTATACTGTTTCCTGTAGCCAAGATAGACCTACTAAAACAATGTGCTACAATCTTTCCGATGGTTTGTCTAATTCCATCTAGATTGTGAACTCACAACTTTCATTCCACAAGAACCGAAGATAAGATCTTCTGTGTGTAAGCTATACTCTACACACCAGATCTTCTACTATGCAGAACAATAGACAACTATGCACAATAATAATATAATGCAAAAGCATTGCCCAAAACCATTCTCATAAATATCAAATTCATATAATCCAATACAAAAAGCATGGCTTTTAGTATTCAATCCAACAATTATACAGTGGCTGTTCCATACATATGAGTGGAAAGAAGTCTCTTTTTACTGAGCTCACAGAAAAATATGGAGGAACAATTACACTTGGTGACAAAGAAAAATGCAATATTATTGGTATAGGTAGTATTGGTAATGGTTCTACCAACTCTATCTCTGATGTTTATCTTGTGGATGGACTTAAATATAATTTGCTTAGTATTTCTCAGTTATGTGATAAAGGTTATAAAGCTATATTTGACAAGGAGAAATGTGTGGTGCAAGATGAGAAATCTGGAGATTGCATACTCACTGCTCCTAGATCATATAATCTATATGCTATGAGTACTAACAGTGTTGCAGGTGACAAGTTGAAATGCCTCAAGGCTTTGAAGGAAGATTCAAAGCTTTGGCATAGAAAGCTTGGGCATATTAGCATACACACCTTGAACAAACTCATCTCAAAGGATTTGGTAAGAGGATTACCATCACAAAAAATTTCAGATGATGAGGTCTGCAAGGCCTGTGTACAAGTTAAACAAATAAGAAACTCATTCAAGCCAAAGAACTTTGTACGTACTTCTAGACCCTTAGAACTGTTTCATATGGACTTGTGTGGTCCTATGAGATTTCAGACTCCAAAAGGTAAGAGGTATATGCTTGTGATAGTAGATGATTATTCTAGGTTTACATGGGTTATGTTTATTAGAGACAAAACTAAATCCTTATCTGAATTTTCTAGACTGTGCAAAGAGCTTCAAACTATGAAAAATTTTCATGTTGCATCTATTAGAAGTGATCATGGTAGGGAACTTGATCAGCTTGACTTTGATTTATTTTTTGCAAAGCATGGCATATCACACAACTTTGTTGCACGTACAACTCCACAGCAAAATGGAGTAGTTGAGAGGAAAAATAGGACACTTGAGGATATGTCTAGAACCATGCTACTTGAAAGTAATTTGCCAAAATTCTTGTGGGAAGAAGCTGTTAATACTGCCAATTATGTCCTGAATAGATGTTTGATTAGGCCTATTTTGAAAAAGACTCCTTATGAACTGTTTAAAGGTAGGAAGCCTAGTGTCTCTTATTTCAAACCTTTTGGTTGTATTTGTTTTGTGCATAATAATGGTAGAGACAATCTTGGTAAGTTTGATGCTAGAAGTGATGAAGGTGTATTTCTTGGATATTCTCAAATTAGCAAAGCTTATAGAATTTACAACAGAAAAACCAAGATTGTGGAAGAGAGTATTCATGTGATTTTTGATGAAACTACTAAGGATTCTTTGAGTGAAAGTTCTGCAGATCTAAATTTGAACAAGCATGAGTCTGATGTTTATGCTGTGAAAGAGGACAAAGGCAAAACTAAAGTGCAGAATCAATCATTAGAATCTCAAGGACTTGAACTTCCTGCAGAGCCAAAATCTCAAAGCCTTGAGACTGAAACTGAAACTTTCTATGATGCGCCCTCTACTGTTTCAAGAACTCAAAGCCTTGAAGGATCATATTCTTGGATACCAAGGAAGAAGTTTAAGTATCTTGCAGATCATCCAGCTGACAATATCATATCTGATCCAACAACTGGAACTCAGACAAGAGGACAGTTGAAGAACTTGTGTGCTTTTAGTGCTTTTGTATCATTGATTGAGCCTAAGAATACAAAGGAAGCACTGGAAGATGCAGACCGGATCATTGCAATGTAAAGTGAGATGAATGAATTTGAAAGAAACAAGGTATGGAATCTGGTTCCCACTCCAAAAGAGAAATCAGTTATAGAAACCAAATGGGTGTTCAGAAATAAGCTTGATGAGAATGGCAAAGTGGTAAGGAATAAAGCCAGACTTGTGGAACAGGGATACAATCAGGAAGAAGGTATAGACTATGAGGAGACATTTGCTCCTGTTTTCCAGGTTAGAAGCTATTAGAGTACTTCTTGCATTTGCATCTCACAATCACATAAAGCTTTATCAAATGGATGTCAAATGTTCTTTTCTGAATGGTTATTTACAAGAAGATGTTTTTGTAGCACAACCTCCTGGTTTTGAAGATGAAAACTTCCCTGATCATGTTTACAAATTAGACAAAGCTCTTTATAGTTTAAAACAAGCTCCAATGGCTTGGTATGATAGACTTTCGAAGTTTTTACTTGACAATAATTTCAAGAGAGGTTTAGTAGATAATTTTTTTTATTAAACATCATAAAACTGATTTGTTAGTAGTTCAGATCTATGTGGATGATATTTTTTTGGTGCTACTAATGATGCTCTTTCAAAAGAGTTCTCTAGTTTGATGTGCACGGAGTTTGAGATGAGCTTAATGGGAGAACTGAATTTCTTTCTTGGACTTCATATTTTGCAAATGAAGAAAGGGATATTTGTACATCAAAGAAAGTATACCAAGGACTCGTTGAACAAGTACAATATGACACAGTCCAAGGTACTTAAAACTCCTATGAGTTCATCACTCTCATTAGACAAGAATTCAAATGGTAAGAGTGTAAATCAAAAGGATTGTAGAGGTATGATTGGATCACGTTTGTATGTAACTGCTAGTAGACCTGATATTATGTTTAGTGTTTGCATGTGTGCAAGATTTCAGGCAGAACCTAAGGAAAGTCATTTAACTGCTTTCAAGAGAATTTTTAGATATTTGAATGGAACCAAAGACTTGGGGCTGTGGTATTCAAGGAGATCTAATTTTATGTTGAGTGGCTATTCAAATGCAGATTTTGCATAATATAAAGTGGATAGTAAGAGTACTTCTGGATGTTGCCAGTTTCTTGGATCTTCACTAATCAGCTGACATTCCAAGAAGCAAAATTATGTAGCATTATCAACTGCAGAAGCTGAATACATTGCAGCTGGAGCTTGCTGTTCACAATTGTTGTGGATTGCTCAACAACTTAGAGATCTTGGCTATAATTTCAGAAATGTGCCTATTCATTGTGACAACACAATTTCCATTTCAATCTCTAAGAATCCAGTACAGCATTCAAGAACCAAGCATATAGATGTAAGGCATCACTTTCTTAGAGATCATGCAGAAAAAGGTGATGTTGTTCTATCTTTTATTTCTACTTCTATACAGATTGCTGATATATTCACTAAACCTCTGCCAGATGATAGGTTTTCATCCCTAAGGCTTGAACTGGGTATTCTAAACAAGGATGCACTGGTTTAGGGGGAGTATTAGCACTTACTTGTGTTTATGTATTGAAATCTCAAAGCCTTGAGATTATACTTTCCAAAGCCTTGAAAGTATAGTTCAAAGCTTTGAAATTTCTAAAGCTGCAGAAAATCTCAAGGCCTTGAGATTGTTCTCCAAGGTCTTGAAACATATGTATTTTTTTTTAAAAAAAAAAAAAATAGATCACCAAATATTATATGCTATCTTTTTAGATAATTGTATAATATTTGAATTACTCAGAGAATTTTCTAAAATATCCGAAATCTCTTGTAGATTTGCTTTGCATGTTGATTTCAGTAGAGTCCTTTCATAACTCATTCTTTCAACCTACTTAAGCTGAAAGTCAGGGCTTTTCTTCTTCATTCTCTCTCAATTCTTTACGTCTCTCTGCTCTCTCTCTATTTCTCTCAATCTCATTCTTCTCTCAAAATCCTAATCCCACAATGGAGTGCAAATCAGCCAGGATTCAACAACAGGGAAAGTCTTCTGGTAGATCTAAGAAGAGGGCAAACAAGAAAGAGAAGATTGTGATTTTTGATTCAGATTCAGAAAACACACAGAGCTTGCATGAGGACTCACCTCCTGCAAAGAAGATCAGAACAGAGAGAGGGGATGAAGGTTCAAGTGTTTATCCACAGAAGGAGACAGAGGTTCAGGGTGATGATCAAACTAGGTCAGACAAGAAGAAAGGGGGAGAGAAGAAAAAGGCTATTGAAGAAGAAAAAGGGAAATCTGCTAAGGAAAGCAAGAAGAAGTCTACTGAAGGAGAACCAGAAAAGGAGAAACCTGCTGAGAAGAAATCAAGGGTTAAGAAAGTTGCTGCTGCAACCAAAAAGGGTTATCAAGGTAAAAATGTACTTCCTTCTGATTGGTTTGTTAGTTCAGAAGTTACGAAAATTTGGATGCAAGGGTATGCATCATCTAAGTTTGCTTTTTGTAGTTTGATTTCTGAAGAGTTATTAGATAAACTGGATATTGATTGTTTGAGGAAGTTAAGGGATTCGGCAGTATGGAAGGTTTTAATCCTAGTTCTAAAGCTTATCCTAGGTTAACGAGTTTGTTTTATCTGAATTTGGTTCAAGAAGGGGAATATAAAATGGTGTTAACCTCTAAGGTGGCTGGGATTAATTTAAGGCTAGACCATAGGGCTTTTGCCAAGGTCTTGGGCATTTCTAAAAAGTATAATGTTGCTGAACATCCTGATAGGAAGGAGTGTCTAGAAAAAGCCAAAGCTATGTTCTTCATTAATGGTATTCCCACTGGTCCTAAACAGTTGACACACTATGTGCTCAATTGTGAAGCTAAAATTCTGCTTACAATTCTGATGAGAAGTGTTGTTCCTAGGGAAAACTCAAAAGAGTTGGTTAAAGATAAGTTTCTTATCTTGATGTACTTGATATGTCAAGGGTTTGAGATTGACTTGCCAACAGTGATCATGGAGCATATGATCTACTGTGCTACCAGAACTAGAAACCATCCTCTTCCCTATGCCAACTTATTACCTCTTTTCTTTGAGCATTTTGAGGTACCTGTGAAAGGAGAGGAGAAGATAACTGGTGGTTTTGGGTTAATTGATGAGACTGCTTTACTGAGAATTGGAGTGGTTCAGACAGGAAAGGGTCATTGGAAGTTCTATTCAGATTTGTCCAAAGCTGAGCTTGACGAGAAAGATTTTGTCAAACCTAATGGGGCTACAACATCAAGGGGACAAGAAAATGAGGATTACTCTCAGTTGGTTGAGAAGTTTGAAGAACAACATGTTGAAATTGAAGATCTTAGACAGAGGTTGTTTGATCTATCTTATGAGTTTAATCAGTTCAAAGGCTTGATGAATGTGATGAATGGCAAACTGGATGTTGTCATAAAAGGTTTGAATTTGGAGAAGATACCTTGTGCTACTAGTCATGACACTAGTGTTGACTTAGATGAAAGTCTGGGTGAATTCTTAAAGAAGAATAAGAAGCCTATTCCGGTTGTTCTCACTTCAAAGGATCTATATGAGCAAACTGATGCAGAAGAATATGGAGAAGACACAGGTGTTGATGCAGCTACAGAGGGTGAATCAGTGCAGGTTAAGAACAAGAAAGTGGATGAAATCATTGATGAAGTTGCTAATGAGGTGGATGATGAACAAGAAGAGAATCAGTCTGCAGAAGAAGCTGGAAGTGATGAAGAGGTTGTAGAAGGCTCAGAGAAAGGCCAAGCATCAAAGAAGAAGTGAAGATTTGAGAAAGCCAAAGCCTTGATCCTTTCTTTCTTTTTCTTTTCTTCTTTTGTGTTCTCAAGACCTTGACATTCAGTAGGAACTTATTTTGTTAAGTTTTTTTTTTAAGACTCTGAGTAATGATCCAACATTTCTTCACCTTTATTTGATGAAAGTCAAAAAGGGGGAGAAGTTAACTGTGCTATTTGTGATTACTCTTCAGTGTTTAGATAATAAGATTGTGAGTTTTTGTGTTAATCAGTTGTGTTCTGTGATTATTGATTATCTGTGATTACTGGTTATCTGTGTTAATTTGGTTTAACCAGTGTTACTGTTTATTATTTCTGCAAATGATGATATACTGTTTATTATTTCTGCAAATGATGATATGTAATTCTTACAAGAAGTTGCAGAGATATTTATACAAGATTATGAGTTTTATCTTTCATCAAGGGGGAGATTGTTGACTCAAAGACTTCTAGGTGTGTTTTGAGAAGTAACTGTTGAGAGTAATGAAAGACGAAGACAAAGTATCTCTAAGGCTCCAAGGCATTGAGATACTAATCAGAGCTTCAAAGCCTTGAGAGTAGTTTTATTATACTGTGTGATCTAATAATCTTGTGATGCAGGTATTCTATCTGATATTTAAGATCAGAGATCAGAGATTTGCTGCAAATATCCTTGTTATACATTCTTTATATATCTAACACAATTGCAGATATCCTAATTAGAGTGAATCAAAGGTTTCTGGTCTTAATATTGAATGACTGTGAAGCATGTTCAGAGCTTCAAGGCCTTGAGATGTGCCTTAAGTTGCTGACAGTTTTACAGAATTAACTTGATTCTCTCTGCAGTTTTGTTATTATGATTGTTTAATGACATTTGCAAGTCTTAAACAGGCTTATCATGAGTAATATGTTTCAGAAGTTAATCGAGTTATTGTTTTATTCATATGATCCAGTTTTTATTCAGAAAATGGAAATCCAAACAGACTTAGTGCTGTTATATTTCTGGATTTTGTTGTTGCTGTGTTTTAATGTTGTTGCAGGTTTTTCAAACGTGCAAATGCAATCTCAACAAACTCCAACGGATATCTACTCAAAGCTGTTCTGAATTGCAGTTAGAAAGGATGGGGATTTGCAGGAACTGAGATCCTAAAATCTCTCATTCAGTTGCAGAGAGTGGATAAAAGACTGGTTTGAAATTTGAAAGATATAGAAGATTACAGAGAACTGAGAGAGGTGTGATACATTCGTCGAAGACCAGACATTCAATCCCTCACAAATTCAGGCTTCAATCACTGCTTTCAGAAGATCAATCATTCCAGTTTCCTGAAGAACACATCGAGGCCTTCACAAGCTTATTCTTCTACTGCGTTCTTCTTCTGTATTGTAATCTGCTTATCTTCTGTAGATCTAAAACCTCACAAAACCTAGTGGTTGGTTGTTTAGGTGAACAACAAGAGGTTCTTGTTAGCTTAACAGTTAGTAGCTGATACTAGATAGGTTTAGAACCACAAGCTGTATAGGTGTAAGGGAGTTCACTTAGGCTTGGAGATCTAGGGCTGTTTATGTGTGAGTAATAAGAAGTGTTTGCCCAATCCTCGTGGGATTAGATCCCTCAGGCAGAGATTAGGTCCATTGGGACTGAACTCTATAAATTGCCTTGTGTTATTTACTTTACAGTTTTGTTATATACTTCTGCAAGTAACTCAAATCAAACTAGGGTTTATAAACTGTTTAGAACTGGTGATAGTTCAAGGCCTTGAAGCTTTCCGTTTGCCTTAGAAAGTTTCTGACTAGTTTTGTAAAATATCAAGGCCTTGAGATTTATGCTTGTTCACTTAGTTAAAACTTGTGTTTTAGCAAAAAGTTTCCATACTCTATTCAACCCCCCCCCCCCCTTTTCTAGAGTATTTGGTCCTGTATTTAGTCTACATTACAAACTTTCAAAACTTCATGTATCTACTCGACCAGATTCAGACCGGGTTGAAAGGGGTGTTAAATTTAGAAAAACTATGAAATTTGGCTAATAAAAATTAAAGTTATGTAAATTAAAAACTTAAACATAGTTTGGTATAAAAAAAGATGAGAAACTTGAGGAAAATCAGGCTTATAGATCTAAATATTAAAGGAAATAAAAAACACCCAATTATCTATTTACTAACTATGATTGCATCATGTAGAAAGTAGGTGGGAGATAAGAATTTGTGCTATAACATTTCTCTTGATAATTTAACCCATTTTTTCCTCATTAATAAAACTAACCCAACTAATTGCGGCAGGATCTTTTAGGCATTGTGCCTTTGTGCGCAAGAATGTATCCATGCAAAAGGATTTCAACAAATATACCGAAAGAGACCAGAGAATAAACTCCTGATGATGATCGATGATATGGAATTCCAACTAGTCACAATGATTCCCATACTAGGCATCTAAGAATTTAGGTTAAAAGTTGGGTGCTTATGTGCCAATTGTGATAGTTAAGTTTGACATTGACTGCGTCTTCTTGCAATTATTCTATCACTAGTGTTTTCGCTTGAGGATCAAGATTTTTGCTCTCCAAATTATCTCCTTTACAAATCAACATGTAATCCGATGAGCTTCGTTCTCCAACAAGTTGCATGGCAATATCATTTAACAGAATTACTGGCACCTTTTTTACATATCAGATTTTAAGACACGCCATGAGATGACCTTACAAATTTATCGTTTGTGTAATGTAAATAACAGAAGGAGATCCAATTTTCTGTTGTGTCAAAATACATTTACATACCATCTTTTAAGGTCCTACAAATATCTCACCAGCTTGAATTATCCAAAATTGATCAAAGAAACATACCATAACTGCAACAGTATTCAATCATGCACTCAAAATATCCAAAATATCACAAGTCATTTAGTAGCTTGTACCCCAACTAATGTTGCTATCAAGTCTACTTCAGACTTCAACGTTTTCTTCACGTTGTTACTCCATAAGTAGTTGTAGGGACATTGCGCCTTTTGGAATGCCCCCAAGATAAAAACTTACTACTATAAATTTGAAGACAAAAAAAGTACACAATCGATCTAGACTCTCTATTCAAATCAACATCACATATTAATTTTCTGAAATATCTTTCTCTAAAATGGAAAGAAATAAATTTTATTTGTAGACGCACAAAATTTGATTTGTGATTATCATGATTCCTTTCCTCGTTTTGTTTACATCAAATCGTGGGAGATACTGTTTACGCAATTTCAGTCCAGACAAACAACAAAGTTTCGAAGATAGCCTAATACATGAATTCCTCCCACTTGGCCGAACCACCTCGAGCATCCTAGTGATCAATCAAGAAACTTCACGGGCTAGTGTGACTCGACGGTTTTGATGAGATCGAGGTTTATTGTGCCGCTGCCGGAATTGTTCCAATAGGGCACGAGTTTCGCAGAATGCGTCGCCCTCCGGCTCGCAACGTCGGAAAGTTGACTTTGCTCTCTTAATGGATGATGCCTTAATTTCTTTGGTCTCATCTAGATAAATTTGCCTGCTTCTGCACTCCACGCTGCAAAACCCTTGATCACCCCTGCGTTAATAAACATATGTTTCCAATAAAAAACTTGATTGCTACTACAAATAATATTAAAAAAATCTGTCGAAATATGAATGATTTGGGGACAATTTCTGTACCTGTACATGAAGATATCTTTGTCGTGACGCAGTTTTGATTTGCACAGATGACACGACTTTAGGAAGGAAGACGATGATTCAAATGTTTGATGGTTTTTTGAAGTGGGTTTTGACAACTTTAAGGTAGTTTTCGCTACAACAGCGTTGGATTTGTCTTGTGAAAGCTGTATGAGGATTCTCAGGCCGACGTCTGTCGTGGAGTTCTTGTTTGGCTTTGCCGGAGTATTGAATCTTCTCATGATTCTGCAGAGTTCTTGGATGTCTTCTGCAAAGGGGCTCCAAGATGTTGGGGCCATACTCAGAGAGAGAAAGAGAGAGAGAGATGTGAGAGTTATGAAGTGTTGAATTGAAGTGAAGGATATGGTATTTATTAGTAACGTTTTTGTTTACGAAGTTTCTTTCAATGTTTGTGCTAAACGTGCTCAGTTTTCACTTGTTACTATATTAATTTCTTCACCGTGTTTGGTTTTTAGGAATCAGTTCCTTTCTCCTTTTTTGTTTTTCTTTAAGGGATACTTTCTTCTTTTTCGGTCCCCCACCAAAATTCATTTATTTTAATTCAAGCAAATTTATATTACGAACCAAATATATATTTAAGACATAAAATTATTTGATTTAATAGTCCTGATATTGTGAACATGTTACTTCTCTAAGTTCGTCATTTCTTTGATGTCTAACTTTACAAAGTCCTTACCATGAGTTGGGGAGAGAGGCGAGGAATATGCATATTTTTCTTTGCTGTGAGGTAACACAATTGTTTATGTCTTTTGTTTGTACATTCTACCATGTGATATGCAGCTTATACCGCGACTTCTAGTCATCCAATGTCAGTTATGATGATGAGGAGTTAGCTAAAATGTTTTAGTAAGAGAGTGAAATTGGGCAGAGTGTTTTTGTAGATAATCGTGGTATTCGATCCAGTTTACACTCACCTCATTTAAATCCTCATGCCCAAAGATTATTAGTTGTCATGGGGTTGAGATTTGAACCAAAGACTTTAAGAAGAGCTAACATTTAAGCCTACCCACTAGACCAATCCTTTGAGATAAATTGTGCACGTTTTGGTCTGGTGTTTATTAAGTAATTTGTTTGATTTAGTATATAATAACCGTGCAAGATGTTAGTGATAGTGATACTATCTCAACGTGTGAAAATTAGTGGGTAAGAAACTCGTGTGGCCAGTATAATAGGAGTTACTATCAGAATTCATATGAACATTCACCAAACACAAAGAAGAAGAAGAAGAAGAAGAAGAAGAAGAAGAAGAAGAAGAAGAAGAAGAAGAAATGTGGAGGGGAAAGTTCAGAAGTATTTTCTCATTCAATTAAGTTCATCAAATTGAGAAACTTATAGTAAATTACTTTAAAAAAGACAAATAACTCCCCATCTCTCTAATATATTCAATACACCCCCCTCAAGTTGGAGAGGGGACAATGAACACTCCCAACTTGGATTTGAGAAACTTGAACGCATGAGAGGGAAGAGGCTTGGTGAGCAAATCAGCCAATTGATGAGAAGTAGGAACAAAAATGAGTTTCAACACCTTTTTGGCAACCAAATCCCTTACTATGTGCTGATCCATCTCTCTGTGTTTGGTCCTTTCATGGAACACTCGATTATCTGCAATTTGAATAGCAGAGTTGCTATCACTGTAAATCACAGGAGTGGTGGAGAGGACAATGTGTAAATCAGTAAGGAGAAAAAGGAACCACTGTAGTTCACAAGTTGCAGCAGCTAAACTTCTGTACTCTGCTTCTGCAGAAGATCTAGAAACCACTCTTTGTTTCTTGGATTTCCAAGAAACCAAAGCATCTTCCAAATAAACTAGATAACCACTGGTAGACCTTCTTGTACCACACAACCACCCCAATCTGAGTCTGAAAAGAGTTTCAAAGCAAGAGAATTCTGGGAAGGAAAGATCAAACATTGTTCAACATTTCCTTTGAGATACCTCAAAATGTGATGCAAAGCCTTAAGATGTTATGCAGAAGGATTAGAGACACATTGAGAGAGCTTATGAACACTATAGCACAGATCTGGTCTGGAGCTGCACAAGTAAAGCGGCTTTCCTATAATGCTTCTGTAAGAGCTACTTTCTGAAGTAGACAAGTTTATGAGAACTGTTGTAATTTTAGATTGACTTCCATAGGAACAGATGCAGGCTTGCATTGAGCATAACCACTGAACTGAAGAACATCCAATGCAAACTTCCTCTGGAACAGAGTAATACCAGTGTCACTCCAAGATATTTTAAAGCCACGGAAAAATTGCAACGACCCAAGATCCTTTAGTTGAAACTTCTTATTGAGTTCAACTTTCAAATCTTCCAATATCTGAAAATTATCTCATGCTAAGACTATGTCATCTACATAGACAAGTAGAACAGTGAAGGAAGCCTCCTTCTTCAATACAAACATAGTGTAATCTGACATTCTTAGCTTAAAGCCAAGAGAGATAAGTGAAGTTGAAAATTTACTATACCACTGTCTGGAAGCTTGCTTCATGCCACACAAAGACTTTTGAAGTCTGCATACCAAAGTACCATCTTCATGAAAACTCATAGTAGGTGGTGTATAACCCTGTGGAACCTGCATATAAACTTCCTCCATCAAATTACCATGAAGAAATGCACCATTGACATCTAATTTTATTAGATACCAATCATACATAGCAGCAAGGGCCAACAAACACTTCAAGGTGGGCAACTTTGCTACTGGAGAATATGTATCTGTATAATCCACCCCTTCTGTTTGGGTATATCCTTTAGCCACAAGACTTGCTTTATATCTCTCCCCACTTCCATCAGCTTTATGCTTAATTTTATAAACCCATTTACACCCCACCACATCATGACCAGGTGGCAATACAGTGAGAACCCAAGTGTTGTTGTCTTCTAAAGCAGCAATTTCTGTTTGCATAGCTTGAACCCACTTAGGATCATGTGATACTTCATGATAGGTGACTGGTTATTTTGCACTATGAACTTGTGCCAAAAAAATGCTGGCACTCGGAACTAGAAACAATAGAAGCATGATAAGATAAATTTGGAGTATTAACAACATAGCCCTGAAGGTGTGAAGGCTGTTTAATAGTCCTTCTTGGCCTTGTAGATTGAGAAACAGTGACACTTGTCTCACCCTCAGGTGTAGAACCTGTAAGAACAGTATCAGGAAGAGTTGAAGTCTCAATAGGCAAAGAAGTGGAATGATCCATTGGAGAGGCTACAAAGAGTGGTGTTGAAGAATCTGTATCAGGAGCCATAACTGGAAGCACAGAGTTATTTCCAGGAACTGAAGTTGTAGTTGAAGAAGTATTATAGGAAATACAGCTTCATTAAAATGTGACATTCCTGGAAACAGTAATGGCACCTATGTCCAAAAAATAAACCTTATATCCCTTCATGCCATAATCATATCCAAGGAAAACACCAAAATTGGCTCTGTTGTCAAACTTTGTCCTACCATGAGTCAAGGTAGACACATAACACAAACAACCAAAGGTTCTAAAAGAATGGTAATCTTGAAAAGTTTTGAACAAAACTTCATAAAGAGATTTGTGAGAAAGCACCTTTGTAGGAAGTCTATTAAAGAGGAATGCAACTGTCATTACACAATCACCCCAAAACTTCAATGGAAGAGAGGACTGAATCCTCAAAGCCCTAGCTACATTCAAGATATGTTGATGTTTCTTTCCACCACAGAGTTCTGTTCTGGTGTCTCTATGCAGCTGAATCGGTGCAGGATACCATGAGAACCAAAATAATCCTGAAGTTTAAGCTCTGGTGCTTGATCACTCCTGATTTTGAGAACTTTAGATCCTAATTGTGTATGAACCATGGCACAAAAATTGGGTAAAACGGTGGTAGCATCAGATTTATGAACCATTAAGTAGACCCAAGTGACCCTAGAGTGATCTTCAACAATAGTCAAGAAGTACTTGAAACCACCATCTGTAGGAATTCTGTAAGGGCCCCAGGTGTCAACATGAACAAGCTGAAATAGCTCAGAGGAAATATGTGCATGAGAAGGAAAACTTAACTTCCTCTATTTAGATGGTAGACAAACCAAGAAAGGGGGAAAAGAGGGGTTGGAGTGTCCCATACTCTTAAGTATTGAAGTGAGCTTGGTGTTGGAGGGATGGCCAAACCTGTTGTGCCATGTAGAAGCAGAGTGCAGAACAGCAGCACCAACAACATACACAGAAGCTGGTGAAGAAAACAAATAGAGGCCATCATGTTTCTTACCATGACCTAAAATGGTAGAAGAAACTTTGTCTCTAATGAGACAACCAGTAGCTTCACAAATAAACTCACAATGATGGGATTGAGCTAACTGAGACATTGATAAGAGATTGAAAACAAAAGTGGGTACATGAAGAACATGTGATAATAGCAAAGAGTCAGAGAGTTTAACTGAACCAATATGATGCACTGCAGCTTTTCCTCCAGTAGGTAGATAAACATAAGTATTAGAAATAGACACATAGCTGTCAAAGAAGGAGATGTCATGACACATATGGCCAGTAGCTCCACTGTCTATTATCCAAGAGATAAACAAGAGTTTGGAGTCAGATAGCCCTGATTGAAAAGAACAAGAGCTCAGAACACTAGCCATAAAAGAGTACTGAGATGAAGAGTCCTGAGAAGAGCCAGATTGACTCATAGGACTGTCATGAATATCATGAGATACACGCAAAGATATAGAAACAGAACACTGCTTTTGTTTATTAATATACTGCATCACTTGCTCACAATGTGATTGAGACAACTGTGAAGGAGTTGTGGTGTAAGGTGATGCATTTGTGCTGACATTGTGAGCCTGTGAGTGGTGCTTCACTGAAGGTGTTTGGTCGACACAAAGGTGGAGTTCTTCCCTTTAAAACCTGGTGGATATCCAACCAATTTCCAGCACTTCTCTTTGATGTGACCAGTACCCCCCACAATGATAACCAAACAGGTTTGGGTCTGTTGAATCTTGCAGTAGATGTGTTTAGATGGTGCTACATTAGCATAAGAAGGTGTGAATGAATTGACAAGAGACAACATAGCCATTTGACCTGCTGTAGACCCCAAACTAATTTCTCTTTGTTTCTCTTGCTGCAGAACTTGAGAGAAAACTTTGTTCATAGGAGGAAGAGGTTCTGTCTACAAGATTTGTTCTCTCACAGAGGTGTATCCATCATTCCGGCCCATAAGAAAATGCATAACCAAATCTTCTTGTTGTTCACGCAGCAATTTATGAAGAACATGACATGTACATTGGTGACAACCACAAGAGCACATAGCACCAATCTTATAATTGCTCAATTCATCACATAAACTCCTAAATTTAGTGTAATAAATGGCGACGGTTATTGCATCTTGCTTCAAATTAGCAAATGCTTTCTGTAACTGATAAATTCGTGGACGATTCTTCTGAGAAAATCGCTCAATAAGATCATGCCAAATATCAAAAGAAGTGGCAGAATAGACAACACTAGAAGCAATATCCTCTCGATACTGAGTTCAGTAACCATGAGATCACCATGCTATCGCAGCGTTTCCACAGAGAATACAAAGAATCTTAAGGATCAGGAGGTAACAAAGAACCAGAAACTAAAGCGAGTTTTTTCTTTGCCTCAAGAGCAAGAGTCATAGATCTGAACCAAGTATTGAATTTATCACCAGTTAAGAGCTGGGAAACCAAATTGATACCTGGATTATCAGAATTGGTAAGATAATACGGAGAGGATTGATCGATCTGCATCGTCAGAGTGCCTGGAGGAGTCGCCATGAACACGAACCCTAGAAATGAACTGCGCGATGAAACAGATGATGACCCAAAGATGAAATCAAAGATCAAAGAGACACACAATCGCAGGAAGTGAGTGCTCTGATACCATATCAGAATTCATATGAACATTCATCAAACACAAAGATTCAAACATGAAGAAGAAGAAGAAGAAGAAGAAGAAGAAGAAGAAGAAGAAGAAGAAGAAGAAGAAGAAGAAGAAGAAGAAGAAGAAGAAGAAGAAGAAGAAGAAGAAGAAGAAGAAGAAGAAGAAGAAGAAGAAGAAGAAGAAGAAGAAGAAGAAGAAGAAGAAGAAGAAAAAGTTCAGAAGTATTTTCTCATTCAATTGAGTTCATCAAATTGGGAAACTTATAGTAAACTACTTTAGGAAAAGACAACTAACTCCCCATCTCTCTAATATATTCAATAGTTACTCAGACGTTTGGGCCACTTCTTCAAATACCAAAACTATGTCATGACCTTAGATGAATGATCAATGGTGTATCATAGGTTCAAATGAATTTCGTGCAACTTATTTGAACCGTAAACAAACGGCCTCTTAAGAGCTGGCAACCATGGTCAAGCCTCTGCCTATTTTTTTTTTTTTTTTTTTGAATAGCTTAGTTAGGGTTTTTATGAAAGCAATCAATGTCTTTGTGCAACTTTCACATTCATCCTACCTCTCTACTTCTAGTTGACGACAAACCTCTGAACATAGTTTTCATGGTATCACAGTGACATCTCAAGAGTTTGAGCTGTTTTGAGGCTAAATTTTAATAGATTTGTGACGATTTTCGAGTGAGTTTGTGCTCGATTCCTATGATATAGGTGGATTTCGTATATTGAGTAATCATTCTCGAGATTTTGTGTTATTCCATATTTTTCTCTATATGCATAATTTAGTACATTTCTTGTCATCCCATATGTAATCACATTTTGTGTTGAGTGATTTCAGGAACATGAATTGGAGGCACGTACATTAAGGATCGAAAATGGCGCACAAAGACTCATAGTTCAAGTGGAAAGACGAAGAACGGAGGAAACAAAAGCTCAACGGCACAAGGGACAAGGAGAATGAAGCGAAAAGAGGGGACGCAACAAAGTTCACCGCGGTAAGCATCTGCTCAATGTAAAATTCAAATTCTCAGGGCACGCGAGACTGTTTTCATATCACAATTTCATCGAGATTATTCACACCAATTTATTTTGATGACTTATTGAGATTTTAAGCTGGAACTAAACAAACTTTGAGGCTACTTTTGGAGTTAGGTTTTGGCTTGTCACAACTTTCTTCCCTAATACCTATATAGCTAACTCTTCCCTCAAAAAAATATATAGCCAACTCATGTCCTACATGAACAAAACTAATGCTACATATTCAAAGGAAAATTATTTGCAAATGGTATGCTATATTCTTGAATAGGTATCATTTACTTTTACTTTTGTGACTGTAGAATTGTCACCCTGCTTGAGATCACTACTCCATCTCTTTAATCCTTTGATGTCATGACCCTGTTTGAGCAATGAGAAAATAATCCAATAATTTCATTACCTAAATATCGCCCATTGTTTTCTGGGTAATTTATAGTTTGCACCCTCGAGTTTATGTAAATAAGCAATTCTTACCCCAATTGTTCATCAATTGACGAGGGACACCCCTATTTTGTACAATAATAATTACAAATTATACCCCTCCGTTCAATTTTGTTAGGGAGCTGTGAAGTGACACTTTTGGAGTATTTTTTGTTCCCATTTTGCCCTCCTAAATTTTGGTAATTTCACTTATTACCCCCCAAGTTTTGGTAAATATGCAATGCATACCCTTACTGTTGGTCAATTAACATGGAACACCCTTATTTTTGTGAGTTGGTACTGGGTACACCTTTGAGTGTTTTGTTCATGCCTATTATGTCCTGTAGTGATATATAATGCCCTTTTTAACCTTTAGAAGCCTAGATGTTAATATTTATACCACTAAATTGTATGGTTCTTTTACCTCTACATGGATGGTTATAAATTACTATAGAATATATTTTATTGTTGTCAAAAGGTAAATTTGTCGAGAATGAAAATCAACACTGAGTGAATTTGAAGTTTTATTTAACAAAATTAAATCTGATAGAGTACTTCTCAAATATCAACATCAATCAGTGGTTTGTTTACTAGAATGATAATGATCTTTTTAAAGTGAAACTAAATAACATCATTGAAAAATATCTGAAGCTAAAATAAAGAGGATTATAGTAGCTTTTTTTGTCAAACATTATAGTAGTTCTCAAGTTTATTAAAATTCAAGCGTTGAATTAAAAAAAAAAAAAACATTCAGCTTGATGTGATATGCTAAAAAAGTGCTTGTGAACAGAAGAAAAACACATACAATACAAAGAGATACATAGCAAACAGACACAATTATATTATTATCTAACAACATCTTAATAAATTAAAAAAAAGAATCAATTAAAACGACTTTTTGCGTCTTTCCCTTTCTCTCTCTGTCAACTGAATCATGTGCCGTCATGAACCCACCTAAAACGTTTTTTTTTTTTTTGCGCATCTATTGGATGACTAAGTTTTTAGACTTGCAGAGATGAAGTTTATACAGATGCGATATTGTTTTCATCCGAGTTGAGTGCTTTCTATAAGTTGCGGTAGATTGATGAACCCTCCATCTTTTTCATCCATCGGCGTCTGAGAGTCACAGAGGGGACTTTTCGGTGGCAATACCAGAGAATTTTTTTAGTGCTCCATTAGAGCACCACATGTGTCTCTACAACCAATGAAAATGCAACACTCACACAAATTGACAGTGATTTGTAGACACTCGTTGGTTGTAGAGCACCACGTTGTGCTCTTTTGGAACACTAAAAAATTGCTCGCAATAACATTATTGAACCTTAATGAACCAACAAATCATCGGTAGATTGGTCTTTTAGACTATATGTAACTCGCAGATTAAACATTGTATAAATATAGAATGTAAAATAGTACTTACCCATTTTCCATTGGAGTCTGTCTAAATTAAGGGTGTCTCCTGCCAATTGGCAAACAGTAGGGGTACCCAATTCATATTTACCATAATCCGAGGGTGCTTTGTGAAAATTACCCCATATATATTGTGTAAATGTATATGGGCAAATTATTACTTTTGCATTTTCCGTCTATTACCGTTACAAACTATCTAAAATAAGGATGTTTCCTGTCAATTGATGAACAGTAAGAATAGGAATTGCTTATTAACATAAACCTACAAACTGTAAATTACCCTTTTTTTCTCTCGGCTTAGCTTGGTTCACAAAGCAACCTCACATATGAAAAGCCAACGATAAGTGTTCCAAACGGATTCAAACATTCATTGCAATTGGTTGAGGTGTTCACTAGTTGCTTTCTACCTGTTTCAGGAAAGAAGACAATTTATCAACAGAGACTTCAACCTAATCATCATCACCCAACTCCACAATATCTGTTGAGTGGTGGTAATAATTCTTACTCTTCTCAGTTTAGATTTGTTTTTCTTGCCTTTACCATCAAAAAATATATTGAGAAAATTATTTGAATAGCAAAACAATTTTATGACTTGCCGAGTTTCGCAGCCAAGCAAATTCTTATAGGGCGGATCATTTAAGTTATTTTTAAGTTCCATTTACTATATTGTTTTATTACTCAATCTCTTCTTCAAACAATTTAAAATAATTATCAAGTTATTGATTAAATATATGACAAGTTGGGACATTTAGGGGACATCAAAATTGGGTAATATAGCATTTTTGCAGGATTTTTTTTCCATCTTCACTAAAATCCAATTGTCCACATTTTTTGCGCTCTTAGACTAAGGGTGAGTTTGGTAGAATGTTTCTGGTGGAAAAACTGGTTTTTAAATTGTGGTGGAATTTTTTTGGTTTTTTCTAGAGATTCTGTTTAAACCAGTGTGTTTGGTGGTAGTTTTTAAACTAGATTAAAAACTGGAGAAATGTGTTTGGTCGTGGTTTTTAAACTAGATGATGCAGATTCAAAACGAACAAATGCAAGTAAAAAAGTTCACGATTTCATGAGATTCAACGATTTCATGAAAGTAACAAGTTGAAGAACGAATTAACACTATTATGACATTCAAAAAATCATTTTTTTACTTAAATTCAACAAAAAGTTGACAATTTCAAGAAATTTCAGTCACACTTGATGCCACGTTGAGTAACGGACAACAAAAAAATAATAAACTAAGGAAATAACACCACAAAATGATTGATCCTAAATAATAAGAAGATCGCATATAAAAGGTATCATCCGAAATATGCGAGAATTGAGTTTTTTTGTAAAAACAAATTATGGCAAAAGTATAGAAAAAATTCGTACAATATTTTTCATTATCTCGATGACTAGAAAGTCAAAGAGCTACCAGATTACATAAACCCATGTATAACTCTTTCAATGCAACATTGTTTAACAGATAGCAGAAATTTAATCAACTAGGAAAATAACACAACAAAAATAGTTGACCCTAAATAATAAGAACACAACAAAAATAGTTGACCCTAAATAATAAGAACATCACATAAAAGCGTGAAATGAGTTTTGTGGAAAAAACTTATGAAGGAAGTATAGAAAAAATGCCAGCGGTAAAATGTCAAAGAACTACTAAAATGAGAGACAATTTCCAGTTTAATACGACTACGGTGTAGGATAATATCGTCTTTGAGTGTCATAGAAATAAACCAAAGAAAAAACCACAAAAAGTTAATTTTCTCACCAAGGCAAATGTTAAAAAAACTGGTTTAAAATCTGGTTTTTAAACCAGCCAAAACAAACACTTTAAACAAACTGACCCTAAGTCCAATAGAGGTGCAAGGGGCACTCGATTTGCTTGCTAATCCGGGATGTAAAAGGGGGAGGGGAGGTGTGAGGGGTATGTTATATATATATATATATATATATATATATATATATATATATATATATATATATATATATATATATATATATATATATATATATATATATATATAGAGAGAGAGAGAGAGAGAGAGAGAGAGAGAATTTTATTTTTAATAAAATTCTGGTAAGGTGGGTTTTTTTAGGAAATAGTATTATAAGTAATTATCCAATATAGTTGTACAAAAAATATAGTTGTACAAAAAAACATTCAATATATTATTTCGCAAATAGTAATATTTAATTATAATTATTAATGTGTAGGGTGATCATTTTAAAATAAAACTAAATTAATTTTTTTAATTAATATATAACAATAATGGGTAAAGGAAGTCCTCTACTGTTGCAGAACAAGTGTCAAATTTATATATATCAAAGATAATTATGGTAGAAACTAGAAAGTTATAGGTCCGGTGAGGGTGGGAGTACCCCTGGACTCAGTCTTACAAAAAAACTCCACTTACCTCGCTAAGAATCAGCAAATTAAACTTCACTGCAAGTTAATCACATCTTTTACCGCATCTTCGTAAAGAAATGGACCACAAGTTTGATACCGACAGTATCACATTACGTTGCAAGGAGATCAATCACGTTGACTAGTTTACTAGCAAAATTCATGCCAGCTCTCAGCATAAGGGCATCTCCAACCCCATGGGGGGAGGGGGAGGGGAAAGGGGAAAATCGTATAAAAATACGGTTCATGTCCAACCCCATGGGGGGAAGGGGAGGGGGAGGGGGTGCTATGGGGATAAATTTTACCTTGGGTGAGGGATGGTTAGGGGGGATTTCCCCATGGACATCCCCTCCCCCTCCCCCTACATGGAATGATTAATTAATTGACATTTGATAATTTTAATTAGACATACTAATATTTTATGATTATATTATGTATTTTATTTTTATGATTAATAAATTTAATTTTGTATTATTTTTAAAAATTAATAATGTATTCACGATTGTTGGAAAATATATTTACGAAAAGTCATCGTTATCTTATTTTTTTGAAATTTAATAAAACTTATTTTTTATACGGTTAACAATTATAATTTTAATAATTAAAAAACACCTTTAAAAAAGTCAAATTTATTCAACGATAAGGATACAAAATATAGCATTTAGATACAAAGCAAATGACGTCACTTATAATTTTTCCCTTGTGCATTCCAAACATGTTCAACTTGTTGCATTTTTGTATTAGTGTTTAATTTTATTTCTTGTGTGTATGTGTGTGTATTGGTAAACAATTTTGCATTTGCTTTTTTGGTATTAATAATTCATTTTTAAATCATTAAATATATATTATAAATTAATTTTTTGGGTGGGGGGAAAGAAATGGGTTGGAGACGATTAGTAGTTTGGCGGAAGGGGAGGGGGAGGGGGAGGGGGAAAATGGTGGGCCCGTGGGGGGAGGGGGAGGGGGAGGGGGAGGTGAGGGGAGGGGGAAAAAGCAATGGGTTGGAGATGCTCTAAGAAGTTCGTAACAATGGCCACACACATTTCATCTGCAACTATCTACTACGTTTCAATACCGCTAAACATAATTAGTTGGATTCAAAAACACTTCCAACACTATATCTAACCATGTTTTATAAGTATAGCTGGATGAGCTCATCGCTGACTACTGATGGCGTTAGGACGCCTAGATCTGTAAATAGAAGGGTAAGATACTGGGGAGGCGTATAATCTCGAGCAGACGTCTCAACTTCAACCTTGGCAGGGATGGGTACCCCAAAATCAATTGGACGCAGGGCAGGTTCCAAATCTTTCTGGTCAAGTGGATATAGCCGAGCAAACTGCAAAAAATGAAAATTATAATTTGATTCCTCCTAGAAAATATCTCTTAACCATGTGGAGAGTTTCTAAATTGCGACAGCAGATTTTTATCTCTAACCTTGTAGCTTTCAGCGGCCACATAAACCGGTTTGTCCATGCTTTTGGCCACTAATGCAATTTGGTAAGTTCCCATCATGTTAATTATACCTCCACTTTCGACGACACCATCTGCCCCAACAAATACCATGTCTACTTCATCCATACTATATGCCACAGCAGAGTCTATTAAGAGCTTCACTGGAACATCAAGCTTGGCTAGCTCATTTGCCAAGAGCAAACCCGTCCTGTCTGGTCGGCCCTCTGCAATCGTGGAGAAAATATATGAAATTACAATTACTTTAGTTTCAAACGTTCAGCTTATAATCTAACCAAGCAGATAGAAAATAGGATGTGGAAATTTGTAAATTCCAGTTTATCCAGACTGAGATTTACATAAACAGCCGGGGATCTGACTCACCTAAAACCCTGAAAAGATGCTGAACCCTCCTGAAATGCACTCTCAGACTTGCGAGCGAAAACAACTTTAACTATGGGATACAAAAAACAGAGCGCCATCTAAAACCCTGAAGAGGATGCTGAGTCCGCTGCCAAATCACACTCCTTCAAAACCCCTCGTTTTGAAAGTAGCGGTTGATTTTGATTTTAGTTAAGTAGACTTTCTGAGTAAGACAACCCTGGTAGCTTAAGAATTTGAAAATAAAAAAGTTGGATACTTAAAATGCTTTATTAACCTTTATGGTATGAGAATAGTGGGCATAGAACTCGTAAGGTCCACAAAGATAAAATATCAAGTTTAGGCACGGAAAAGCAACATGGCCTGTTCTAACCATGAATAGAAGCTAGAGATACTTGAAAAATTGTAGATAATGAAACAATCCAGTGCTGCAGAAGATCTAGGAGGGAAATAGAAACCAAGGAAGAGTTAACAAACATACCAGTACACAGAACCCGGAAATGTTTCTTATTTTGTGCGGCAGTCCTGAGAACCTCAAACACTACCCGGGAGAAACCATGGACCAAAATGGTACATCCATCAAAAATAAAATCTTGACTCAGCATTGCAATAATTTTGCGAGCCTGCCATACCAGAATTTCATTAAGAGAGATCATTAAATGCAAAGTGATATACTTGGACTAAGCATTCTCACACAGACAATTAATCAGCATCTGTACCTTATGAGATATCTCTCCAAACTTCTCTGCACGTTCAATTAGGCGAGACTTGGCAGAACTAAAGTCCTCATATTCCAAAGCTGCAGTTCTTGTTACATAGCGCATGAAAAGGTCACAACCAGCTGACAGAGAGATGGAGGTTGAGTCCCACGACTGCACAAATACGTCCATTGTACAATATTAGCTTTTACATTCAGTTCCAAATCTCGAAGTTCTATGTAAGAGCATCCACAGTAGAGTAGCTAAACGGAAGTTATTACCAAAATAGATAGCGAGTTTTAAGAAAATAGGACTCCAGTAGACTCGCTAATTCACCTACTATTTTGGCCTCCTACTTTTTTGCTTGCCAGATCTGGCGAGTAGATTATTGTTAACCAAATTGTTTTTTCGAATTCTACCCACGATTCATGCTTCCTAAAATTTCTCGCACGTCCTTCTACATGTAAATCAATTTGCACAACGTCATGTTTATCATAGAGAGAGTCCTATGGAGTTTTAAACACTTGATTTAATTTTGTACAATTTTAAAAGATGTAGGACTCTAAACATTTTAGATTTAGTTTTATTTTTACGTACACGTAAATTGGGTTGACAGACTTTTCCTTTGAGAAGTTCAAAGATAACATTTTTTCTTTTTTTTTTTTACTCTTTTTTAGAAGCGATTTAAGATAAACACGTCAAGGATTTATGCAATATTTCTTAAAAGAAAAAATTTATGCAATGCATATGACGTGTCAATTCTAGAAAAAAAAACAATACACACATAAATTCAGGTACTAAATTTCAAATAAATTTATAATCATTTAAAAAAAACTATTGGCAAAAAGTTGAATAGCACTACTGGAGCAAACTTGAAAACATCCCGATCCAAAATAGCAACAGGATAACATTTAGCTAAGTAGTGCATTACACTACTGTGGATGCTCTAAGAGAGTTGTCAGTCGATGTCTTGGAAATAATATGTTTGAGGTTGTTTCTTTTTCTATTTCCGAAGTCGTCCAGAAAAGAATGACAGGTATCGACAATCCAAAAATGATGGGTCCTAGAATACAGAAGAAAAAAAAACCACGCATAGCATGCAAATTAGAAGAAGACAGTTAATGTCTTTCAAATTAGAGCCCAAATCAATAAGAAGACACTTATCTCACAATCATTAGGTTTGTCGAAGTGCGACTTAACCTCTTTCAGCATATCTATGTATCAGAAATATGGCTAAATAGTTCTTTCAATCACGATGAGCAATATTTGTAGAGATCTCCAAGGACTGACACATTTCAATCAATTACAACCAACCAAAGAAAGAGCTGAATGTCTATATGATTTTCATGTCTAAACGTGTAATAAAAATTTATTCGTAAAGTTAGATTAGCTGCCCGAATCAAATCAAGGACTTGATATAAAAGTTCAGATAACTATTGGAAGAGATCTGAGCAGTGAGTATGGTGCTCTCATGAACTTTCAAACATAGACCCCATGAACAGCGTTGGCTAAGATGCTGTGTGTTTATGGTCCAAGGAAATAGCAACAAGGTGATCTTGCTCTTGCATAATACATCCCAAACAAAATCACTAGACCGTTTCTTATCTCATAAAAGTTCACAGCTTTTCCATCCCAAGCTAAATCTACAAGGTCAAAGAACCGAACTCTCGAATTAAGGAAAGACTGATCAAGGTCTCCTCCTGAAACTCAACCGGCATGTTTAACCCTCAAGACAATCTAATTCCAAAAAATATATATTTTGTGAACTTTTGAGACATACACTTCACATTAAACACCTAAAGAAACAAGACAACCGAACCAGAAGATTCCGGTCTCCAGAGAGTATCCATACTATCTATATTCGATATAGAAAGGGAGTCAGGATTTGGTGAAGCTTTTTTCACTATACACAAAGTGCCCTCAAACTCTCCAAAAACACCTCAATCAAATGAAGTTATAGAAGTAAATTAACCTCCATTTAGGCCCCGTTTGTTTGGAAGTAAAATACATTACAAGGTAACACATTTCACGCGCATAAGATTTGTTGTGAAAATACATTCCTACATTCATTTTCATGTGTTTGTTAAACATTTAGAAAACATTTTACTTTCTCACAAGATCTATAGATAATATTTTACTTTTCTTTCTCAGAAAAAAAACGAGTTTGTTCAATGGATAAACACTATGATCTTTTTTTATTGAGATTAGGAGTTCAATCCCTAAATTGTTTAACAACGCGGTGATGGTAGTGGTGTTCGGTGAAAGCAGTATAGTGGTGGACGACAGTGCAATACTGGTGGTTGGTTGTGAAGGTGGTGTATGGGGACGGAGGTGGTGGTGTTGGATGGCGGCAGGGGTAGTGGTTGGCGGTGGAGGTGTTAGTATGAAGTAGTTGTCAGCAAGCTTCACTATACGGAAAATGACTTACGGATTTGAATCGTGTAAGTCATTTTACTTCATTTGAGGGAAAACATTTTACTTGATAAAAGATTTTACGAGCCAAATTTCCAATCAAACACCAAAACAAGGGAAAATATTTTACAGGAAAATGATTTACCGCCAATCAAACGGAGCCTTACTGAAATAGTGTTTGTTTTTGAACTTTTGCCTTGTCAAATAGCCAGCTTTTGGTGGTATTTTACTTTATTTATTTCTACAGCACGCGAAGACAAATGTCCTTACACTTTCTTCTTATTTCCTCGCCAAGAAGACTCAATTCTCATATATTTCGGTTTGTGCCATGTTCTTAGGGTGAGTTTGGGAATGCTTCTGCTGCCAGCACAACTGCTTTCCGACAGCAGAAGCAATTTTAGTGTGTTTGGTAAAAATAAAATTTTTGCTTTTCCGGACAGTTTCTGCTGTCCCACAGCAGTTTTCTGAAAGCAAGGGGGGAGATGCTTTTCCAGAAAGTGCTTTTGATTAATTTATCTACAACCGATTTTGACCTTGAAATTTTTTAAAATAACAATAGTTATCTTTCCGGAAATGACACGTGTCATGTATTTTGGTCATTTTACCCTCTCACAGCAACTTCACAGTTGATTTTACCAAACACAAAATTACTATATCAATATTTCACAGCAGCTTTTACGTTATTTTACCAAACAACATTTTATCAAGAACTCACAGCAGCTTTCTACTGTGTTTTCACACAGCAGCTTTCTACCACCGCCACAGCATTCCCAAACTAGCCCTTAGTATTTAGAATCAACCTTCAAGGTTCATTATTTTAGCCGTTGATCCAAATTCTTCACAACAATCATAATCCCTACAAGCTACCCGCTTGCTTAATCAAAAATCTCAACTGATCTTTCTATGTCATCCGACTCATCCCACAGAATGCACTCCAGCAATTTAATCAAACAAGATGTCACCTGGCCCTTCATTATAAATGAAGACTCCAACAATTCTGTTGATGCATCAAAACATTCGTTCCTCCATTTCCAGATATAAACTCCTCACAAAGTAAGATTACGTTATTTAGCTACCATCTCATGCTACTGCAAGCTATGTTGCACGGGTGCTTCTGATTGGTCACGCACCCGCACCGGGTGCTTCATGGGTGCTTGGGTGCTTCGTGGGTGCTTTGCTGGTGCTGTGTGGATAAGGCAGGGTCATTGTTGAAAGTTTGAGTTGAGAGGTCGTCCAAATACTACTAGAATTTAACAAAGAAACGTGCATCTATGTGAACATTTTTAACCCTTAGATTACTCATCTCTCCACAGCTAAGAACAGTGATATGAAGAGATTATACTATTGATATAGTCACCTTGTATCTTTGAATGTGTGTATGAATTTCTGTTCGATTATAATATGATCCCTATTATTGTTGTTATTATATTAGTATAATGGTATCACTAATAATATCAGATAAAAATATAAATAATGTGGCCGCACCACCGCCGCACCCGCACCCTTGATTTTTGGGAATTTCTCGCACCTGCACCCAGTTCCCGAACCAGCACCCGCACTCGTGCTACATAGACTGCAAGAGGAACAAATATCTAGCAGGGCAGTTACTTACTTCGTTGGAATTTTAACAAAGTAAGGTTATTTAGCTATCATCTCTAGCAACTATAAGAGGGTGCATCCAAGCAGCATGGAAGTTACTTCATAACCCGTCTCTATGAAGATACTATTAAGACATATGTGAATCTAGAGGCAAGCATTTGCTTGAACGACAATGATAGCACAATTGCTATCGTTCGGGCACACACACGAACACGAAACACACACTAAACACAAAACACGTTTAACTTTCTTCTTCTTCTTGATTGATTTCCAACACAGCGAAACTACAACATTTAAATAGGAAAATAACTAACTCTAACTAGACGGTTTTGACCTAACGGGCTCGGCCCGGTCCTACTAACTAATTAAAGGAATTAAACCGACTTATAAATCATAATGCGATAACAATTAAATAATTAAATAATGCTAACTAGACGATGAAGATACGAGTGATCCGTATCAGACAACCATGGCTCTGCTTTATCAACTACAATGTCAAGAAACTCCCAGAAAAAAATGCCCAATTCACATCTCAATAGAGAAAACTAGAATAGATTTCATCAGCAGATAATTCAATTCAACATTTCAAATGACCTAAAATAATCATGTCCACATTTATTCCATTCCATAGGCATCAAAGACATCATAAGAAGGGAACAGAGTGGATGCATACTTTAAGCGAGTCTGAAGCCTTCTTGAGCTCAATCTCGAGCTCCATCATGGTGGTGGCCTCACTAAACCGAATGACAGACGCCAAAGCCCTAATCGCCGCCACGGCCTCAGCCAGATCGGGCTGTTTCCTCCAGCTATTGAACTCATCCACCACGTTGAACTTCTTACCCTCGATTTCGGACTTCCCCGGCGGTTTTTCATCGGCGTCGCGGCTGACGGCGGCCTGGGCCTGAGCGAGCCAGTCACTGGAGACGACGCCGTGGTGAGCCGCCCTGGCCTGGTAGTAGGCGGAGATAGGGTTAGGGTTAGGGTTAGGGTTAGGGTTTTGGATGGTTTCGGCCATGGAAGAATCGGGATATGTTGGAGAGAGGAGGCGACTCTCGGCTTCTTTGGCGTTGTCTTCGTCTTCTTGCTGCTCTTGTTGTCGTTTGTCGGCTATGAAGGAAGCCGATCGATACCACATTTATTCGGTGGATGAAGAATAGAATAGATTCTTAGGTAGTGGGAACAATTCGCCGGCGACTTCTGAGAGACACCGGCGACCAGCAAAAGGAATACGTCCGTCTCTACAGCGAATCTACGACACAGTCTCAGTACGTATAGGCGTATAGTCAACGACCTCGGAGGTAGTACTGGTATGGGTTTAATACAGAAAGTGGAGTGCAAACTTTCAGATGACTAGGGATGGCAACAGGTCGGATCAGGGTCTTCCCGATCCACATCCGACCAGGAGCAATGGGATCCAGATCCGATCCAGATTCGTTCGGATTATCACTGGATTCGGATCAGATCGGATCGGGTTTTCATTCAGCTGATCCAAATCCAATCCAAAGATCCATATAGTACATGGTCGGATTGGATTCGGATCGGATCCGGCTCGTGTTTACAGTAAAATAGAAAATATAAAATAAAAATAAACACTATTTCATATACTAAGGCATGTTAGTAAGTTATGAATCGTAAAAAATTAAAAGAAATAGCTTTGTAGGTTGGAGTTCCTATAGTATTCTTCTTGTAAGTGTGAGGGGAGAGGTAATAGATGTATATTTGTAAAGCACACATATACGTCGGATTGGATCGGGTCAGAACCCGGTGAATCTGCCCTCAGATCTAAATCCAGATCCAAATCCGTTCGGTTTGGCTTTCCGGATCCAAATCCGATCCATTTTCAATTGGATCGGATTCGGATCGAACCCATTTGGCTCGGATTGCTCGGATCTCAGACCGGATCGGACCATATTGCCATCCATACAGATGACTACAGTTTCACCCCCTAGTTCAAAAAATTTGAATCACTACATTCATCTCGATTGCAGTCCCACAGTTGGTGTTCAAAAGAAGAAAGGTTGAATTAGGCTTGTTGATGGCCCGGATTTGAACCTGACCCCTTTATGGAAGACCTAGACCTGGCCCTAATATTTATGGCCTATTGTTTCAAAACCATACCTGACCCTAGGCCCGATGGGTCAGACCCTACGGACCCGACCCTCTATTTCATATGTTCTTTAGGAACCTAGAAGTATGAAGTTTTCTCACAATCAATAAAGCAAATGTCTTGAACTTTGAATTTTAAATTCAGAGAGAGAGGGAGGGAGAGAAGAGAGAGTTATTGAGAGGGAAATCAAGAGTGTTGATCAACACCCTCTCTGTAAAACACCCACACCCCACTAAGTCGGTATATCTAACAGCAGGTTCCTAGACTCACAGGAGTGTCCTCCGCTAAGGCACGGAAATTCCCCAGCAAGGAGACGACCCAAGATCATCTATGATGACAGAACATAATCAGAAATAGCCACGTTGCAGTTTAAAAAAAGTTTGATAAATAATAAGGTGACAACTCATGCTTACTAATCCAGTTTGACTAAGCTCCTGATCATGTGCGTTCACACACGGGGTTTGGAAAACAAAAAGCTCGCAGTCAAACAATGTCTAAGTGATTAGTAAGAAAATCAATAAAGTAAAAAAAGCTTTAGAGTCATTTTTAAGAAAACATTATGAGTTTTGAAAAGCTCAAGTAGTCATTTAGGGTTTGAAAAGCAATAAATAGTCGTTCCATTTTGAAAGTAACTTTTAACCAGTTTACAAATCATGTATGTTGAAGAAGATAACATAAAGGAAATCATGCTTCCGTATTGACAGAGTTGAAAACAAGTTTCGCGGTAAGAGCTTATCTTAATAACAAGTAAAGTTAAGAACCATTTCCTTGTAGTTCTGATAATGGAGATTCCATACCGTTTAGCCTTATACAGTGAATTCCAAATCCCACCACTCGCAGGGTTGTGAAGATCAGAATCACGTCTGACAAGGAAGAACCAATCCAATAACCAGCCAGACAACTGGATCTTAAGTGTCGACACCCCCTTCCGGATCATCAGTCTAGCAGAGTAGACTAGTGCCTACAACTTATTACAATTATGATGCAGGAAAAAATTCATGGAGATATCAACTAGATCCAGAGAAACAGTTTGGGGCTAAAATTAGAATGATGTGCAAAATTGAAGGACTGGTGAAGGATGTCAAGCCTCACATGTATTTCACTAGAAACAACTGTGTCGCGAGTACCGCCTTGATTTGGCCATACCCATTTTTTAAGGGTCCAACTCGTTTAATTTGCTATTTTGGTAATAATCTTTTTGTTAATTAGGAGGCCAGTCTAAATGACCCAATTTGGGCAAATCTTTTTCCTTGTGTGTGTTATTTATTTAGGACTTTAATTTAGTATAGTTTTGGGATTTCTAGTTTTTTGCAAAATCATGATTTTTAGCTATTTAAGTCCTCCTTGTGGACTTATTTTGTTAGGTTGATTGATTATTGAGTTTTTTCAGAAAACATGGAGTTTTCTATAGAATCTATAAAATGTTTCTCCTAGCGTTGTTCTTTTTTGTTCGTTGCTTCTTACTGCTGTCATAAACGCCTGATTCAATTCGGCGTTGGTTGGTATCAGAGCTCAGAGATCCATGGGAGAAGATCATTATAAAAAATATTTTGTGGACGTCCTAGCGGTCAAGGGCAGGTTTTGAACAAAGGAACTCCCCAAAGGGAACGTAAGGTGCAAGACGTTATGATGATACAAGATATGCAGAGACAACACCAGGATTTGCAGAGGCAGATCGCAGTGTTAACCCAGCGCCTAGCGGTGCGGGTTCTGCAAAAACAAGTTGCGAAGCTAAACCTACACTTAATGACATTGGATTTCGAGGTTCGCGAGGCCTTTGAACGCGACTCGCAGCCCGCGTTCGAGATCTCGTACAACCGCGATTCACGTGGTCGGAACGAGCTTTATGGAGGAGCGTGTAACACTCCCGATTTCCAGAAGAGCTGGATACCGGGATGTGCCCTCCATACATGGGATCTTATTCTTTTGTAAAAGGAGTTGTAACAACGAACAAGTGAAAGGAAACATTCCTCTACTAATTAATTACAAAAGTTAACAGTATTCATGGCTGAGTCCAAACTAGACAACAAGTCTAACAAAAGATATTTACAATAAACTTTGCGGTTAACTACTAAGATCTACAGTTGCATGAGATAGCGAGTTTCGTGATTCCCGTGCGTTATCCCAAACAACCATTCAGATACCTGCGTTGGGGAATTAAAAAGGAACACACACACACACACACACACACACACACACACACACACACACACACACACACCGTGGGGAGAGTATTAGTAAAAACTAGGTGAATAAACAAGTTAGCATGTAAAACAGATTAGATAAGAAAGGTTGCGGGGTTTCGAGTTTGAATAGTTTCAAGGTATAAGTTTGAATGTGCGAGTTAAAGACTTCAAACTCTTTCGAAAACATAGTATGAACATTACAATGCGAGAATTAGAGTTTGCTTATCGACAGAGTTTTCCAAAAATTATTTCTCATTATGAGATGTTATCACACAAGTACCCAAAATGTTTACCGATATATCTTCATATTCAAATCGTGGGATATTTCAAAATAAATATATTTCACTAGTAGCATGTCCATCAGAAAGGGGCTTACGAATAACAGTTTTCTATAAACAGGAATGAAATAGGTCGTATTATTAATTCACAATAACCAAAGAAGGCCAGGGAAAATAGAGACAGTTTCCCGTATCGGATATCCAAATCAAGAACTGGAAAAACCTTTCCCAATGTAGGACGACAGTGAGAGGAAAAACCTTTCCGACCATGTCAGGCTCTATGGAAATCTTTTCCCGCCCATGTTCAAATAATAAGTCAAGCTAGACCTTAAGTGTCAACCCTCTGAAGAGCATAAGTTAGAAGAGCATCACCAGATGAACTTTAGACAACAAGGCTAAGAGTCGAGCTATCTAGGAAAAATCGAGCTAACTGAGGGAAAACCAAACCCAATGAGGACAAAATCAAGTAACAACCCACTGGTTCCGGTATAGGCGACTCTTTCACTTTACTTGTGTTAATGTAGTATCGAATTCAGCATCTTAGGGTTCTTAAGTAGACATATCGAATTAAGAAACGAGCGAAAGCTCGTGAACAACAAAACCCATAATAAACGCAAATCGTGCAAAAAAAAGATACGAAGAAGATCCAGTACAATTACGTTTAGAGGAAAGAAGAAGTGGCGTGAATCAATCTAGGTTTTCGAGGTTTATAGAGAGAGAGCAACGTATTGGGGACGAAGAGGACGGAGATAGAGGGTTCTAGAGAGATTGGTCAATTTTGAGGTGTGTGTTGTTTGGGTAGGTTAGGAGTTGGGTTTGGGCTGGGTAGAATTTGGGTTAGGTTAGTAAATTAGGTTGGTATTTGTATATTGAGCTTACTTAATTTGGTTAGGCTACTAATTATCATTAGTTAAGACCAATTTTAATTCAAGTAATGTTGTTTTTTTGGTAAGGTTGTGTTCAAAACTTTTCAAGAATAGTAAGGGGGGAAAACTTGGAGAAACAACCCAATGAGGAAGAACCTGGAGAAATGGAGGTGGTTCTTACTAAATTTCATTTCTCAAATCTAAAGTTTAGATGTATTCGTAATAAATATTTAAGAAAATAATCTCTTCTCATGTTCCAAGAGCGGTTATGCTCTTCAACTTCTTCTCAGACAAGACACAAAAATGTTAGAGTTCTTGATATGATTTGAGATATAACTCAAATTTAGGATAGTGAGCATCTAAATCATATTATATCATGTGAGAAGCGTTGACTTGCATTTTATAAGTCAAAATGTTTCTATGTGAAACTTCATTGACATTTGACCGTGCTTTATTTTAACCTACCTACCTTATTTAAAAGAACGATTTGGCCATTTTGGCGTGCTGAAATGACGATTTTGCCCTCTGGATTTAATGGAATAAGAAGGGTGTTGTGAGTGGGTGGCAGTGTAATTTATGATGTAGTTGGGGGGCTTCACTTAGTGGGTGGTGTTTCCTTAATTTTACGGTTTTGTCCCTGCAGTGGCTTCAAATTATAGCATGCAACACAGTGAGTTGGGTGCCATTCACGGTCTAACAGGGGCATTTGTTGGTTTTGGTGTTCATTCTTTAATTTGATGATTTTACCCTTGGGTCTCTGGCTTCTGTAGTGTGCCATAGGGCGTGAAAGTGTCTTTTACTTAGTAGCTTTGAAGAGAAGCTCGTCGAAAGGGCTTTCTTTCCTCCGTCTCTCTCTCTCTCTCTCTCTCTCTCTCTCTCTCTCTCTCTCTCTCTCTGTCTTTGATGTCTCTCCGAAGGTGGCTCTTCTTCTTCTTCCTCTCCCACGGCGTTCTCTCTGGCTTCTCATCGCACCCATATCATCCATGCATGTTCAGATCTGGGCCGTCTGTGTCCAATCCGGCAAACAGAAGCCGTCTCTGTCAAATTAGACGGCCGATTAGAAGGCGATGCGTTCACCGGAGGAGGAAGAAGCGAGATTCGTCGGACAACCAGTTCAGGTGTGATTTTGTAGTTTGATTTTAAGCAATTTCTTTGGAGAACCAATTCAGTTGATAATTTATGAAGTTAGGGTTTCTCTGCTCTTTTTTTCTTCTTCAATTCTGCGATTCTTCTTTATTTTCTCGCCTTCATGATAGGGTTTCTCTCATGAAGGCGACGATCGAAAGAAACATCGCCTCGGTTGGAATCGCAAGCCTCCAACCCCATTCAATGTTGTCCTGGATGTAAACAATCACTCCGGTGTGTGTGAGTTCTCTGTTTTGGGTTCGAGCAATTGAATCATTCAGTACTCTGGATTCTGCAGAGACCCCTGATTAAGAAGGATACAAGAAAATATAGGAAATTGCATATTATCCATAAGAATTAGACTAGAATTTCGTTAAACTGAAAGATATGAAAATCGGTTTTATACAAATTGTTTACAGCTCAGAGCTTAGTTACCATTGACTTCTTTCCTAAGCTGAAAACTGGAAGTGTTTGCTTGGAAATTGTTTATAGAACCGACGTGTTTGTACATCGTATCAGAACTCAAATGATATCAGAAGAGCAGAAATCATTAAACAACGTAACAAGAATAGTGATGCCCTGACTGGTTTTACTCCGAAGCTATGTTATGAGGATAAATTCACTATTTTGATGATTTTGCTTTAACTGCTTTGATAATTGCACCGTCGCTACCACCTGCAAATTGCTTCCATTACGTGCACACGATTTTCAATCTTCCCTACCATGTATGTAATGAATCTTTGTTCAGCTTACCAATTCTTTTAACAGCATTGCTTGGCTGTATTTATTACTTATGTTTTGTATGAATTTGTGACGACAATTTTTGTAGCAATTTTGTGTTCTTACTCTCTGTTTCTTTTCCTCGCTGTATGTGCAGACATTATCCCATTAGAATTGGCATTATCGATACAGTCTACCCTGTAGACCATGAATTGTTGTAGAAGTATTTTGCAATTCTCTCTCTTCGCTGGCTACGGAGTGTTTGAACAAGTTTATGAATTTTCCCATTTTTTTTTTATTTCATAGTTGTGCGATTTATCTTAATCTTTTCTTAGGGTTCTTGTCCGTGGTCCTACCCCATCCATTCAACTCTTTATTCCTAATTTTTTCAAATCTTGAATCTACCGCGCTGAGACATTTTCAGTGGTTCTTAAGTTAGACAACTTTTCCCCTTTTTAGATTTCAGTGGTAGTCAAAGATCGTAATTTGTGGGAATTTGGTGAATGTTTTTCTCGATCATCAATTTTGGATTGTTACTGATCCATATTCTCAGAGTTCTTAATTCGCCGCAAATGATAAATTTGTTAATACTCGGAGCCTATACTTGAGATGTAATTGCTGCTGACGAGTGTGACTCTTATGTTTCATAGGTATCTTGCTGATTATACGAATGATGTTTCAAAGCTGGAGCTGATTGTTGCCGAAGTGCGTTACATCAGTTGACCTCTCCTATAGAACCATGGAAGATAAGGAACAATTCTAGCCTCTTTGCTTCCAGGATTCTCCACTTTCGATGCGCCAACAACATAATACTTTATATGAGTGCTCTTACGATTCACACGTGTCATATTTTCCCCAAATTTCTCATAATTCACGACAATTTTTGTTGGCTTCCGCAGCCTACTCACCAAAGAGAGAGATGGACGCGATGAGGAAGCAACTCGATGTGCTGATGGGAGCCAATCGGAATGGTGATGTCACAAAAGTCAATTGCAAGTACTTCGATTGCGATGTCTGTCGTCTCTTTATGGTCGGCCTCTTCCCTCACGTACTCTTCCAATTGGCTGTATGTGCTTCTACTCCTCGCTCTTTCCTTCTATGGTTCATCAATGAAGTCATGGTTACAGGAATCATAAACTTAAGCTTCATATCTCTGCTAAGCTCGCGAGGCTTCAAAGCGTTGTCAAAATTTAGTTCGGATATGAGGGGGTGAAGATATACGGGGAATTTTTTACCTTATTTCGGGAATATATAGGAATTTATATGGTATTCGACAAGAAAGCTTTGTTCTTGCTTTACTGAATCTAATAACAACTGCATCATTTTCTTGGAACTCTCTATTTACTTAGTTTTTTTCTTCTTTCTCCATGTTCTCTGACGCTGAAAGTGATCGTCATACCATCCTGCTATTGGTTAACCACACATAACTATCCACCGTACGCGAGTGAACTTTGATGCTTCTCGTTTAAAGAAACATAAAACACCTGCATTATTTAACACTTTTTTTAAAAATAAGTTGTAAGAAACCGTAAAATGTATTACAGATTTGCAGTGTGGCATTTTTTTGTCGAGATAGCCACGTGCATATATGTAATGAATACTTCTGAATTATATGCTTAATGCTGGAGCTATATTTTTAATTGATATGGCTTTCACTTTTGTACTTGTGCGCTACGGTCACGGGTTTGTGCAATGGAACTGAAACTGGAGTAAAGCCACTCGTGTTTGAAAGTCGGATTTTGCCTAAATGTTTGCAAGTTAAATGAAGTCTTACACATACTGCTAAAAGATTCATCTAATTTATTTTCACTTAGATTTTCAGGTTGATACATTATACGTTGTTGTTCCAGTACTATGACAGCTTTGGAGAATGAGTTTATGACTGCATATGTTGTTACCATATGGTGCAGGACACCTGCGCTATAATTGAACATATCCGAGTATAACGTCATCTATAGATATGTGGTATGGGGGCTATGTTTATATGGAGATTATAAACATGAAGCCCCTGTTCGCAGGCAAAGATCACGTGCACCAGATGTAATTATTGAAAAAGGTAACTCCATGAAATTCTGGAAAATGTGTAATTCGAAATGTCTTTTGTGTTAAGGTAAATGTTTTGAGTTGAGCAGGTGAATGCTTACACGTTTATCTATATTTCCTGCAGCTTATTGTTACACTCACTGAAGCGAAACTGGAGTTTATAGGCTCTGAGTTTCATCGCAGTCTAAAGTGAGTGGCAGTGGTGTTTGTGTTATTGTTGTGGTTGATTATTTGCCCACGGCTACTTTAATTAGTGAGTGGTCATGCCTTGATTTGACCGTTTTACCCCTGGTCGTATTTCACCATTTTGGCTCTGTCAGTTTGGTATTTCCGTGATTACTATGCTTGGTAATGCCCTTTCAAGTGCTGCACGAATGAAATCAGTATGTTCAAACTTATTTTCTGTCTGCAAGACCGTAACTGCGCCTATTGGTTTGGGCTTAAACATACTATGCTAGAGAGGCTGTGAAGATGAATTTTCTTGAGCAGATGATTGAGGCATGAAGATCGGATCCGCTTTGTTGGCGGGGCAACTCGGAGGTTTTCAACCACCGTAGTTGCAGCCACGGCGGATTCGTTCTCCACCGGTCACTGTATACAGATCTGAGCCTTTCCCTAACCTCCCGCCATTGATTTTTGGAAGTTACCGTATTTTAGTATTTAACATATGATGCTCAACTTGTCTTCTAGAGTTTGTTATTGTCTATAGCTTTGGTGGTCATACCGCAATTTGTCACTTTAGTTCCCAAGTAATTAAATCGACAAGTTTGCAGGATTCATCTGAGGGTGCTGATTAAGTATTTGATACGCTTCCCTTCTCTAGCCTTTGCGCATCGGTACGGGAACATCCACTTACATCTCTTTCATGATTTGAACTTTTGTTTATGGGACCTGGTTTATTCGAGCCCATACATTGGTGTGCACCTGATATTGCTCAAGAGGTAAATTCCCTATTAGTTAAATCTCTTTCATATGTAGATGGATGTTCTCATGTTTTCCCAATTCATCCTGTATTGCTTCATTTACAGTTAATTGCTTCAGCTTGCTTGACGTCTGTCTTGTGTGGCTTAAAACAGTTTCAGAAAATTATTATTTGCGAAGTTTCGTCAACTCTTCCTAAGCTGTGCTTTGCTGTTGACTTCAGTTACATTGCTCTGATTTCTTTTATTTTCTTTAGTTTCTTGCATTGCTTTGTTTGCGGCTTACCAAGTTTTTCAAAAATGTACATACAGTACATGCCGGTCAAAGTTTGCATCAGTTCTCATTGCTGCAGCCTTGGACATGTACGCACACTCCCATTAATCGATTGATTCGAAATATAAAAACAGTGGTATGAAAATGGACCAGAGCACTTATGTGCAATCTGGAACATTGTGTTAGGTGGGAAACCAACGATATAATGCAACCTATGTTAACAGTAACAATATAACTTCTTTTCACTTTCAGGAACCGCTCCCCCGGTTTGAAATTTAGTGGCTCTAGCATGTACAATTTTGAGGATTGATGTGTGTCATCTGCTCACTCACTTCTCTCCCCCTTTCATATTAATATACATGTCCTTTTTATTAATTTCACCAACCTCTATGGATGTCTATGCATATAGGTGGATGGTTACTTATGTTATGCTATTTAACAAGATAGTAGATAGTAACGATTTATTGAACTTCATCGATATACCTTTCATGCTTTTGTTCATTGTATTGTAGAATCGAGCTCAAGACTTTTCTGGATGTGGTGTGTCATTTATTTAAAATATGTTTTTTTGGTATGCAGATTGTTATTAGCTTCCTGTGAGCAGACAAAAGGCAAAGTCCCTGAAGATGCAGCAGATCAAGAAATGCTTGAGATAGTTATGCGAGGTGAGATCTTGTCTATGCTTGAATTATCACTCAATATGAGCGACTCTTTGCAGCTCGGGAGACTCTTCGCGGATTTTCTTAACCAGTAATTCTTACTGTTAATAATCTTTATTCTATAGGTTGCGCCTTTGTCGACCTCAAAACTTGGCCTACTGGCTAGGTTTAAAATGATTATAGCCGAAAGTATTGAATTTCAGGTTTAAATGTTGGCAAAGTGAAGTTAAGCCACAATATGAGCAGTGTTTGAGTTAAAATAGGTTGAAGTTCACTATTACTAGGAGTCTACAAGCAAATGCAGCCATGTCGATGCAATCTGTCATATTTTGAGCATTTTGAAAATATTTAATAAGGACTATTGGAAACCTTGGTGAAGATGGTTCTTGCTGAAAAAGAAGAGATAAAACTGATACACTATCTCTGGACATTTTGATTCGGCTGACTATCTCTGATTTCTTGTTGATAATCTCTATTTGTAGGCTGCTCCTTTGTCGAACTCAAAACCTGGCCTACTGACTAGGTTTCAATTCATTATGGCACAAAGTATCGTACTTCAGGTTTTAATGTTAGCAAAGTGAAGTTAACCAACAATATGAGCAGTGTTTGAGTTAAAATAGGTTGTATTTCACTATCACTAGGAGTCTATAAGAAAATTCGGCCATGTCGATGCAATCTGGACATTTTGATTCAGCTGATTTACATATTATTTGCACGCCACTCTCAAATATGCGGTGTTTTCTGTCCTTTATTTAGGGGTGATGTATTTTTTATCCCTCAGCAAAGTCGGCTATGCTTTTGACAAGCAAATAGAAAATCTCATGTAGCTAGGATAGGAAGTTTTACTTGACAAGGTTTCACCTTTGAATATTTAGTTGAAGGAGGTGTTTTTCTTCAAGAGGACAAAAAACCTCATGGTCTTCTACTCTTTTGCAGGACAGCAGGTTGAAGGTTTTCCTCGCGAGAGTAGCCACATACTTGTCCTTCTTACCCAACACGTAAATTCTTCTAATATTAAATTACTTCATGTTGGTGTTTCATTGCCCCACCTTTATATATTTGCTAGCATAGTTTTCCTTATTGTGTTTCTATTACGAAATCATGAAATAACAATTCTTACGATGTAACTTCTTTCAAATCAAAGGTTGCTATATGAGGTAAAAGTTTACTGTGCGGATGTTCAGTAAAAAAAGTGGTTTTAGTTGTTTTTGTTCCTTTTTTCTCAATACAAGCCCCTTTCGGTCCCGTTGTTGTATCGAAAACATTAAGACCTCATGTTTCGTTTTGCTATTTTTCTCATCAGAATGGGTGTCATTGGATGAACAATGAGCTTGCGGTATCTGAAAGCACTATTTTATCATGTTTCCATATTCATATTTCTAATGCTCGCCTATGATTCTTCAAATGCAGTATGAGGCTGGAAAGGCCTACTAAACTGCAATGGTAGCTCAAAAGAATAGATTGGAAGCATCACTTATGTCCCTGGGCGTTTCGAGAGAAAGATGATTAAGAAGAAAAATAAATAGATAGGGTAACTTCTGTTGCCGAGGCAAAATACAAGGAACGGAAAAGAAGCTTTCTCCATTTTGTGGGAGGGTATGATGAGTCGATTAATATCGCCACTGGCTTTGTGATATGCTTGCAAGGTACCATTAGCCCTTCAGTAGGTTGGGGCTCGGGTTTTGGTAAGTTTTACAACCCTCAATATCAACGATCCTGCAATTTATGCCTACCAATATCGTAGCCTAAATCAAATGTCTCTTGCTTCTTGCGTGGTAATTTGTGTTGTAATTGAGTACAACTTTATCTTGCAATTGATATGTTTGGAATAAAGACACGAAATTAGATTTAACTTACTTATGACTATGACTACTATAGTATTTGTATATTATCATATCTATGTTTCTGTATCAATGTAGGACTTGAAGCAACGGTAAATCAAACGCAGCCAAGTTTCCGTAGCTCACAGCACCGGTACCGCGCGCGAAACGCGCGCGAGGTCACCGTAGTTAGTATAGATAATTTGCTTCATAAACTAAAATCTAGAGTGTGCTGAAATCGAAAATCTAACTTTCAGGATGACAACACTATAACAAGCGATACACGTGCACTAAAACTAGTTTAAAAAAATTTGCATACATTTAAAATTTGCTAGTCAGTTTACCTCAATGAATTAATACTTTTCAGTAACGGAAACATTTTAGGAAACCGATTGTGGAACAAACACTGAAAATGAGATTTCTTTTTTGAAAAACAAAATAATCATAATTTACATTTGTTAAGATTATGTTTAATCTTTAGGATCTCGCAGCCTAAGTAAAGGCTCTTATGTAATTGGTTTCGATCATCAATCTCATCAATAGTAATTCTATTTTTATTTTCTTATACAACTCACTACATTGCCACCCTCGGAACTTACAATCATTTCTTTTGCTACAGAGACTATTTTGACATGTCCATAGGCTGTTTCCTTCTGAATATGTATCTTGGAAAATACATACTTCTAATTTCACACCCTCACATTTCCTGGTGGATTAGAATATAAACCAAAATGAGCCCGACAGCCAAAGTATCTGAAAACGCGGATAATTTTCATGTCTTCATATTAGATAATGGTGATATGACGTACGAACTATTGTAATTGAGAATATATGTAACAAACCGTATTTTACTCTAGGGTTATTTTAGTAATTCCTTACAATATATTTATTATTCGAAAATGTGTGAATCTTATTGTTTGATATTAGTGTTAGTCGTAATAAGACGCTGCATCTATTATGTGTGATTTTATGTCGTAGTGATAAACTATGCGATTATAATTATCTTGATAAATTTTTATATTCCAATAATGTTATTTAATAATATCACTTCGTTTAAATAATAAGTAAACTGTAAATTTTAATTAATAGTGTAGTAAATGTTTATTAAAACAGTTTTTCTCAAAATTAATATTTGAACTTTTATTAAAAATATCAGTCCAACTTAATTTCATTGGCCAAATTAATTTTAATCAACTAAACTACTTTTAACAGTTAAAATTTATTTTGTTTGTAAACACAGAATAACTCTCTCTCCCATCAAGTCACCTCTGTTTTTTTTTCCCTGCTTCAACCCACTTCCCACAACCTCAGTACCTCCTCAACCCACGCTCGGCGTGGTTTCACCAGAGCTAGCTACCAACTAGCTTCTCTCAAATCACCATCAATTCTTTTTCTCATACTCAATTCTGCCGCTCCTCTTCACCTTCTTAATCCATTTTCTCTTCTTAATCTTCTTCATCTTCTCCACCCACAACTCTCGGGGTTTTTTTGGAAAAAACCCATTATGCACCTTTTTGGTGCATACTAACCATTAGTTCAAAAAGTTGGTGGGAAGTAACCACCAACTAATAATCATAAGTTATTTTTTGATTTGTTATAGTTAGTGGGTCCTATTTGATTTTTTTAAGGTTTTATCAATGAGTAGTGGGTCTCACTTTAGTTTTTTAAGGTTTTCTATTTGGCAATAGGGGTCCTACCATGAAATTTGTTATTTGAATTTGTTGTCCATGCATGCAGCAGCGGGTCTCTCTCTCTCTCTCTCTCTCTCTCTCTCTCTCTCTCTCTCTCTCTCTCTCTTCATTCAACAACAACAACAACAACATCATTTCTTCTTCCTCACCCTAAAAAATTAAATTCCCTCAACAACCTTGTTCAAATGATAAATATACTCAACAACTTAAGATGTCAAACCTTAAAAACAACCTCAGTTCATTCATCTTCACATCAAAAGTTATTGTTTCTCTCTCTATACGCTCCTCTCAAATCCTCCATTGTTGAGTTTCAAAAATAAAAATGAATATTCGTTCGTTTGAAGACTTCGAATCCGTCGGAAACAAGTGTAATTTTATCAACCTTAGTATCCCTTCGTTTTATCTTTACATTTTAAAAGTAGTACTTTAAAAAAAATCGTATATTCATGTCAATATTTTCGGAGAAAATGTTCTGAAAATAGTATGAGGTTCACTTTGAGGATATTGCGAAGGTCTTTGTAAGCCCTACTACAAGCCCCAATACGATATGAGTTCCATTTTGAGCTTGGGCATACAGAGGGCGTCCATAACCCGTAACGGGCGTACAATAACCCCTTCAGGGGCGCCCATTATATGCCCGTAGCTCAAAGTGAGATATTCACCCATGGGGCATCTAGGGGCGCCTACATGAGGGCGCCCATAGATGCCCCATGGGTGAATGACTCATTTTGAGCTAGGGCATATATGTGGGCGCCCCTGTAGTTGACTTTTATAGTTGAACTTGGACTTTTATAGTTGACTTTCAAGTTGATCGTTTACTTTTCTAACTATGAAGGTTGAAGTTTGACTTCCAAGTTATGTTTTGCGTTCCTGTTGAAATTTGAGTTGACCTTTGACTTCATTTGACATAGTTGGAAACGTGTAGTGTTAAATTTTGACTTCTTAGTTGACCGTTGACTTTATTGACTTTTCGGTTATCTGTAGGAATGGGGAAAATCACTGTGCAACTCATGTGGAATGGAGTTTGGAAGTTAGCCAATGGAAAATTTGTCTACGCCCGCGGAGTGAACTACAAATAGAAGACGATGGTGCTGAAACAGGAGGAGATTCCCACACTCCATAGTCTGAATGAACGAGTTGCTTCGAGAATGGGATTGGACAAGCACCAAGCTCCATTCATAGAGTTAAGTCACATGAGACAAGGGATGGAGCAGTATGAGCCTTCAGAAATCACCGACGAAGACGAGATTTTGTTAATATTTGAGACATATGAACCCAAGGAGATCGTTCCCATGTTTGCCAAGTACGACAATGACGGCTCGGGTGCAGCTGGGGGACAATATTTGCAGAAGATGAATCCTCGCAGGGGAAATTCGGAGCTTCATACGGTACTTACTGATGGTAGTCAGGAACATGAAGGCCCAACTTGGGAGGCCGGTTTTAACGAAACCGTGGTCATGGTGGTGAACAACACATTTCAGGATGCAGCAGCGTTGGAAGGACTATTTGACACGAATGTCGGGGGTGGGGAACATGAAGTTCCAACCTGGGAGGCCGGTTTTTAACAAAACTGTGGTCATGGTGGGGAACAACACATTTGAGGATGCAACAGCATTGGAAGGACCATTTGACACTAATGTTGGTGGTCCTAGTTACGAGGGTGGAAGTTTGCCGGAGGATCCAGATGTGAACGAAGATCCGAACGCTGACCCGCACGGGCCATCAGGTGGAGATGACACAACGGACGACGATGTACCGGTTAACAGGGGACCTTGGGCCACAGGTTTACAGCATCATCCAACACTTGCGATTGAAGCCGACGCAGTTGCCAGTAACAGCAGGCCTGATGGATCTACGTTAAAGCTTGATGATTTGTTTGAATCAGCCAAGGAAATCAGGAATATCCTACGGGGTCCTGCAACTCAACAAGGGTGGCAACGGGCAAGTGTAAAGACAGAGAGCACAAGAGTCGGTTCTCAAATGTCAGGATCCTCATAGTAACTGGTACATGCTGCTTATGAAGGGAAACAAGAGAGATTTTTCACGTTTAAGCGATACAGAAACATCCACACTTGTTCCTCGATCACCACAAATTTCAAGCATGCGAACGTGACGATCGATAACATCGCCTATGGAATGATTGATCGATATAAAAAACGGGCAGCCTCGCCCTAGCAGTCACGACATCATCGCGTACGTGAAACTTGCCTTCAAGTGCTCGGTCACTAAATGGACATGCTACCAGTCTAGGCAGAGGGCGTTCCAGATCATTCACGGTAGCCGAGAAGAACAGTACCACCAACTCCCTGCATTCTTCTACATGTTGGAGTCTTTGAACCCTGGGTCCTACACGAAGATAGAGCTGGACGAAGAAAGAAGATTCAAGTACTGTTTCATGGGTATAAAAGAGGCGACCACTAGTGGTCATCGATGCCGGTCACATGAAGAACGAGACATTACAGGTGGTAGTTGCGACAATGGTCGATGGACAGAGACAATTTTATCCAGTTGCATGCGGAATAATTGACGTCGAGAGCAATGAGGCCTGGAGGTGGTTCCTTCAGCAGCTGAGGAATTTCGTCCCGGACGAAAAGTATCTCACATTCCTTTCTGACAGGCATCAGGCCATTAAACACGCAATCGCGACAGAGTGCCCCAATGCACAACATATACACTGCTGGTGGCACATCAAATCGAACTTCATAAAGCTGTATGGTCTGGGAAAGTGGGTGAATCTCTTCTGGAATGCTGCGGAGGCCGACACTGTAGATAAATGCTGCAGTTTTCTTCACACATTGGCAGTGGAGCACCCTGCGAAACGTCTTTTCCCACCGAATGAGAGATTGTCAATCGCGGAATACCTTTTGGAAAAATGTCCCCCGGAGAAATGGAGTCGGGCGTTCGAGGTCAACACTAGATTTGACTTATTCTCATCCAATCACGCAGAATCCATGCACTCCATGTTAATGGATGCCAGATATCATTGCGTGCTCTCGTACTGTTCGTTTGCGCTTAGACAAATGTCTGACTGGTTTTACGAGAGGCTAACCAAAACTGGCACTTGGAACACAAAATTGACCCCAGAGCGCGAGGCAATCATGCATAAGAATCTTAACGACGCAAAAATGCTACAAGTCACACAGCTAGATGCACTAGAATTCCGTGTAACGGGGAGGAACCATGGCACTGCCAAAGTGTACTTCTCGGTGCGATTGCGGCAAGATCCAGCTGGACTGGCAACTGTGTGTCCACGCTTGTGCGTGCACTCCAATACTAGGAAAACAACATCCTCATTTGGGGATGGAAGAAGGGTTGCCTTCTTCAGACGGGCTTGTCATGTACAAGTTCACGAGCAGCACCTATAATGCAGATTCCTACAGGAGAGCTTACGCCGAAAAAATTGAGGTTGTTCTTGATCGTATAGACTGAGATACACGTCGGATCCCACCAGAGATAAGCAACCTTGTCACTCTTCCACCAGTGAAGGTAGTGAAACGTGGAGCACCACAGACAACCAGGATACCGTCTGAAGGAGAAAAAAGTAGGTATGGTACTAGGAAGCACAAGTGCTCTAGATGTAATGAGGAAGGCCATAACGTGAAGACATGCCCCACGAGGGAGGATGACCGGCTAATTACACATGATTGAAACTTGTTTCTTATTGATTAATGCTAGGTTAGTAGTTGCGGATGTAATGTTTAAGTCTTTTGTAGTTGGTTTGGGTGGTTGTAATCTTATCTAGCTTAATGAAGTCTCCTAAAAAAGTAAACGGTCGGTGTTGTGGTCAAACTATAGTCAACTATTCAGTGCATACCAAGTCATGCCACTTGTTACAGCAATTTAATGTCAAAATAGAACCAAAAAGTCAACCAAAATGAATAAATTAGCCCAAGGGGCGTATAGAGTGATAGGGCGCCCAAGTAAGGATAGAGGGCGCCCGAACTAAGGTATAGGGGCGCCCGGTCAAAATTTTGACCATTTGACAGGGTTGGGCGCCCCCCATGTAGGCGCCCCTTTGTATCAGCACTGAATTAGTGTACATGCCCCATGTAGGCGCCCCGAACACAACCCAGGCGCCCATGCCATCAGCTTAGGCGCCCCTGACCACAACCTAGATGCCCCATGACTATAAATTTGGCGTTAGTGATTGTGTTATTGAAGTAAAGTTGTTTTTTATGCAGTGCTTGTAATATTTGTTTTAATATATCGCATTGATTGTTTCATTGTTCACTACTATAATTACAAAAAAAAGCAAATCAACAATAATTACAAAATTATTTCATTGCTCACGTCGATTACAAAAGATGGAATAAAAAGAGGATGAAAACAACTACACGTAAGGGTAGAAAATTGGTTCTCCTGGCGGGTCTATTCTATTCCCATATGTGTCTACAGTGATGAATCTAAGATCAGTCTTCCATATTGCCACCGCATATTCGTTCCTATAAGCCTTCTGGTCTGCTTGGTTACTGCAGAACTCTCCTCTAAATGTAGGATCCTCGATGACCTTCTCGATCATGCGCAACATATACAACGCACTGCAGCTTGGTAGATCACATTTGTGTCTTGGCTCCTTCCTCTTCGGTAATTTGAGTACGTTAAGGACCTTTGGACTCAACTTGGCGCGCTTAGCAACTTCCTCTTCCCCCAACTCCTGCAGCAATCTCAGAAAATCTGTGCACAGTCGATCCAAGTCCCAATTATGATGCCTCGATCCCTTCATTGGATCGTACACCTTCAGACACATCAGTTTCTTATCGAACACGTCTATATAAACGAGCATCCAACCTTTAAATCCCTTCATTGGATGCTTAGTCCTCCAAGGAAGGAACCACCTCCTCGCAAGCGATCCCTTGAAACCCCTCATAGGCTTGTTACCTCTAAAGTATTCAAAAATCTTACGCTTTAGGGTTTCAAAATCAGAATCAGAATCCCTTGGAACTCCTCGTCCGTAATAACCGTGTCGGTCCTTGGAGCGCCAAACTTTTTTGAGTAATTAAGCCTCTGGGTATACGTGCATTCGTCTACATGTTCCCACCAGAAAATATTTCCACTGCCAATTATGTAACGGAAGAATGCCCGATGTCTTGACCTTATCCCACAATCCAAATATGGATAAAGTGCATTTTTGTCATCAAGCCAGATGTCAAAACACCGATGCAACTTGGGGTCTTGCTTACGCATGTCGGCCACGGAGAATGCAGGCTTCATATGGTTCGCAAAGATAACGATAGACGGGTTATATATTTTGGCGTACGACGTCTTTTCCCAAGGGATCTTTGAACGGTTTCGAAGCAGATATCGACCATCTTCCATGACTTGCATGTAGTCCAAGTCATACACGGGCGTGTCGCAGGTGTACATAGACAGAGGGGTCCAACACCCTTATTTTTCTTTGTGCTCACCTACTTCAAAAAATGGTTTCTGCCCGTATGCAGTGAAAGGGGTTAAAACCTGTAGTCTATCCCAGCGAGACTGCTCTTCTGCTTCATCTGTGTCCAACTCTTCATCCGATATCTCACATACTGCCTCCCCTTCGAAGTCGCCGTGAAACTCTATTTCCTCATTTCCTGATCCATCCTGAAGAATTAAGCAAATTTGTACAGTCGAAAATATGACATTACGAAATTAGAGAAAGAAATGATTCACTGCCAATAGTACCTGTGACATGGAGGGCCCTACTTCCTTGATGCAGGGAACATCGTGATAAATACTTGACAACTTATCTTGAGCTTCAGCACTTCGTTTGTATGCGAATACGCCTTTGGAGACGGGATCCAAGCACGAGTTTAACTCGTGAGTCCCAATGAAGTGTGCCACCCAGATTCTGAGGTACCACCCGTTCACTTTGTATTTCACCGCGACGTTGGGAATAAGTGTTCTGAGGTGCTTCAGGAAGAAACACACATAGAATCCACAATCATGCCTACAACAAAATTAATTCACAAATAGATAAGAAAATAATATAAAAGTTAATTGCAACTAAAATTAAGTGTAGTTCACAAACCTGTTATTCTAGTGCGGAATGTCGGACCACACATATTTTGGTTTCCATGTCGTTATGTCCTCCTTGTAAGCGACTTTATAATGGGCGCGAAGACTATCGTGAATTAACTTCACTTTTGTTTCCACCGGCCTCTCCACATACTTGTCGGATGAGTCGAATACAAAAACACCCTTGTGTTCTAAGCTTATTACAAGCAGATAGTAGTGATGATTCGGGATGCCTATTGGGAGTGCTATCTGAAAAGAAACATAAAATATGACCACAATAAGCACTAAAATATGACGAGAAGATCTCGGGTTACGATACCATGGAGAGCTCGGATATAGACGCAGGAAGATATTCCTTGTTTAGGTAATATGGTAAATCTTGACCAATAACTCCGAAAACTTGGATTGGTGCATAATAAATTTTTCGATCATGTTTCTTCTCTTCAGCCGTCAGAATGGTCGTCATGCACATCATCGTCTGCAAGCATTTACAACTTAGAAAATTGTCGACAAATTAAAATAAATGCAAGTTAAATAAAAACTTACCCAGTCTGTCATCCACTCATCGCGTGAATACTCGTACGCGTGTGACAACGTTATCTTTTCGCCACCACGAATGGTAACCAATACCTTTCTGGAAACAAAAATGAAGTTTAATAAAACAAATGATACGATACGGGAACGCTAAATAAAAATAAAATTGTAAAATGTTGATCTCTTACGAGCTAAAAAGAGCAAGCAGTTTGGCCTTTTCTGCGGGGGTGGCTTTAGAGGGCTCGACCGGGCTCTTACTGATCCGAGTGAAGTAAGCATGCCACCAACATTGGTCGATGTTTGGTTCATCAGGAAATGAAACACTAATCGGTGCAACTGGTAGATTGGGACATTCACTAACAGGTTGTTCAGGCAATTTTGCGCCTTGTTCCTCGGCATGTGTGACCAATGGTGAGGGCTGACCAACGGGTTGTGCCCCTTCTTCCTCGACAGTTTGGACCAATGGTGAATCGCTAGCATCGTTAGGTTCTGGTGTTCCCATCTGTCTAGCAGCACTGTTGTTGTCTGTCAACCCATCTAGCCTCTCCGTCAACCCATCTAGACTCGCCGTCACCTCATCCATATTCCTCATACATGCATCGATATTCACTTGCTGCTCGTTCTTCATACTCTGAATAGCCAACTCAATTTTTGTCATTCGGGATTTCATCGTTGTCATACCCAAATCCATTCTTGTCATTTGGGACTTCATCGAAGTCAGCATACTGATAGTAAGATCCATCCCATCTTCCATTAAATGTGTGCCATGTGAATTTTGATCTCGAGATTGGGTTTCCTCAGTCCGAGTTCTCTTTCTTGGCTGTTCCTCCTCAGTTTCCTCGGAAACTTCATCGGTCTCCCTTTCGGGCTCCTGACGCTTCTTCGACCTTTGCTCGGCACCTACCTCCCTACTGGGTTAGGACAGGGGTGCGTCAATCATTCGATCCCACTCCTCCCTAAGGTGATCTTCAGACTCGACATCCTGTGGAGCTGCATCAGGTGGCCTTGGCAGTGGCGTTTCACTTGTTTGCTTACTCTTTTTCTGAGTTTGCTTTTTTCCCTTGGTTGTCGCCGTCCTAGGCACATCGGCCTCCCCTTCCTTTGGCAGTGGCGTTTCACTTGCTTGCTTACTATTTTGCTGAGTTTGTTTTTTCCCTTGGTTGTAGTTGTTTGCTTACTCTTCGGTAGATTCCTCGTCGTCTTATTCCCCGACATCTGAAACGGTTGCATTTGAATAGCTGTACCAGAGTAGACAACGCATCGGCCACCCAACCTATGCGTTAGGTCCGGATACAAGGGAAGATACAGATTAGCTTCCATATGAGTCAATACCGACCCCAGTACCAACTCTGCTCCTATAAAGGAGTGGGGTGAAGTGTCAGGCGAACATATGTGATTGACGACACAAGTCCGATCACTGATTCATCATCAGCCCTAACCTCTAGAGGAAAGTACGCCGCCACTCTGGGAAGTACCCCTTCGTCCCTGCTAGCCAAGAGGGGTACCATCTGTGGGATTTCTTCGTAGGCCGAAGCCTGCGTGGAGATACGAATGGCAGTAAGCATATAACATTTATAGATATAACAATAAAAAATGCATAACTAACACAATTACCATAGCAACGAAAGGGAAGGCGGTGAGCGAGTAAGTTCGTTTGGTAAAGTCGCAATGTTTCATTCCCTTGAATAATTCTTCAAAGCATTCCATACCCCAATCGTAGGCGTTACAGAACTCAAAGTTGTTGCACTACTGTATCACTGCGGCGGGCATCAGATCATGGCCGCCGGTGTTGTGCCATAACCTACCAATTATTGAAGCAACTTAGATCTTCACAAACCTTTCCAACATAGCCGGGTCCATCTGCTGATCAGGATCGTCAGATTACGGGTGAGTGTTATCGATGTATTCCAGATACTTCTCTAGTGTAGTTGCATTCACTTTCGCGTACACATTCCTGAAACCGGCGCCAAACACGGTCTCAATTAGGGCATAATCTGCCATCCGCTCGTCGAGCTGCTCATCATTATGTGACTTCAACACGTTAAGTACACTACAGAGAACAAACACGTGCAGGGAGAACCGCAGCGAGAAGCCCCCAAAGTTGAACCATATTTCTCTGTCATGATGGTTAGTGTTAACCCGACGCTGGATAATTAAGTCGAGGAGCGTCTTCGTGAACACTTGGCCATAGCAATAGGTTAAAAGCCATGCCAAGTTAGGGAGCCTCTCTTGCACTAAAAGCCTAACGTCTTGCTGTCTGATAAGCCTTGAAAACAATACCCATGAGCTCTGGCGCGAGCGAAACGTCAACTTATACCTCTTTAAGTCGGCTCGATTAGCGGCAGCTGGGAAACGACCAAGTTGGTCCAAGGAGATGAAATCCTGTCAAATAAACTAATAAGTAGTCAATTATCAATAAGTACTCAGAAAATTAGTCAAAACTTTATGAAGTTCTCATCTACGGGCACATACTCAGAAAACTAATCACTATTTTCTCAAGTTCCCAGCACAGGCGCATACAAGCTAGAAACTTGAAAAAAAAATACACAGAGTAAGCCAAGGGGGCATAAAGGGGCGTCCTTCCCCCTTGGCTTACTTAGTGAAATTTTTCCCAGACAGGGCGCCTAAACTTATTCTGGATGCCCCAACACAAACTATGCGCCCTAGCTGGGTATTGAGAAATTTTTTAGACGGATAAGGCCAAGGGAGCATACAGGGGCGCCTAAAATGTAATTGGACGCCCTTCTATGCGCCCCTGGCCTTATCCGTTAAAATTTTTCTCAATATCCCAGGTTGGGCGCATACAGCATGTTCCGGATGCCCCAACACATGAGGTATGCGCCCTATATGGGAAACAAGGAAATTTTTTGACCGAGAAGGCCAAGGGCGCATACAGGGGCACCTAGGCCTATCCTATGCGCCTCTGTATGCACCCTTGGCCTTCTCGGTCAAGAAATTTCATTGTTCCCAGATGGGGCGCATACAGCGTATTCTGTATGCCCCAACACATAAAAGTATGCGCCCCAGGCGCCCTTGATGATTTTCAGTCCAAAATGATGTTCTTGTAGACACCCTATGTGATTAATCAGTCAAAATTGGTGTCTTGTATACGCCTAGTGGTTCATCAACATGATTTTTACATGAACGTATTCGTGAAATTTACAGAACAACTTGATTTCATGAACCAATTTTGCACCAAAAAATCAACACAACATCAATTTCTCCTAACCCTATAACATGATTTTGATGAAGAGAACTTGAAGAGGTGAAAGAAACTCACCTCTTGGTCCATATTGGCCAGTGCAGAGGGAGGAGCCGCTGCCGGAGATGCCGTGGCCGCAACCATAGCCGCTGTCGGAGCCAGAGAAGAAGACGCCGGAGGAGACGGAGACATGGTGTTGGTTCGTGGAGGTGAGATCTGCTAGAACCTCGCTCACAATTCCGGTAGGAGAGGGTGGGGAAGAGGGCTGGGAATCCATGAGAGTGAGTCGCCGGAGATGGAGGAGAGTTGCCGGAGAGAAGTGGAGGAATAGCAGGAGAAGGAAGAGAGAGTGAGGAACGGTTGGGTTTCTTCTGTTCTCACTCGGGTATAATCCCGGTGGAGGGGAGAGAGGAAAGTGAATTGTTTTTTGAAATTTAATATTTTTTTAATATGATATGTTTTATTAGTTTAATTAGGTTATTATTTTTTGATTAGTTCATCAAATAGAGGTCAAACTAAAATTCAAAAAGTCCATGGTTAGTTTCCACCAAAAAAGTGAGCAATGGTTTTTTTCCCAATTTCTTCCCAACTCTCTGTTTTCTATCTGTTTTTGCAGAGAGACAAACCCATCACAAGCATTACCACAACCACCATCACAAGCCACCACACCACTTCACACCACTGCCATCAACACCTCCTTAACCTCACTCTCACAAAACCAAGCCCTTTCAACCCCTCTATTTTTACAACTGAAAACAGAGCACTTCACCACCATCACTCAGCCCCTTGCACCTCTAATCACCATTACCACATAGCACCATCATCACTCTCTTCTTCCCCTCATATCTCTCTGCCTCGACACCAACCCATAAGCAGCAGCATCCGACGCCGGAAAGAGCCCTGACGCTGCCACCGCCGCTGCAAACGGCTGCTTCGTCACCACCAATGTCACCTCCCTCTAGCTCCCTCTCTCCGCCTCCCTGTCGCGACCGGACGAAGCCCAGCCACCGGAGTAATCCGGCGACCAAAAACCAGAACCCCGACGCCTCCATTGCCGTCTAAAGTTCCGGCGAATTTCGACCCGGAGCTCCTCTCGTCCGATTCGACTCGTTTCTCGTTTGGGTATACTCATAACTCCATCCTTATTAATTCTGCTTCATGAAAATCATAGTTTTCCATTTCAATTTGAATGTGTGTGTATGAGTTGTCGTGAGAAATCGAGAGGAAGAAGGAGATGTTTCTTTTGTATTAACAGGGGGTAATTTTGCACAATCTGAGAGCTTAAGGGAATATTGTGTCATATTTAAAAGTTGTCACTTGTCGTGAGGGGGTGCTTGCTGTATTTACTACTAAGCTGCTATATATATGTATATATATACATGTATGTATTATTTGTATTTAGTTACTTTACATATTTATTTAATTTCTGGTAATTTATATACTAGAATAAATAAATAAATATAAATAGTTGTAATGTTTGTTAAAAGATGAAATTTATATGAATTAGAAATTGGTTTTATTTCTTGAAAATAAGTTATTAATCTATATTTTTATATATGTCTAAATGAGATTTCAATAAGTATGACACTTGATATTAATTTTATCAACAAGTAAATTTGTTTAATTACAATATTAAATAGTTCATCTTCCTAAAATATTATTGGGTTAGTTTCGTAAAAATAAATTAGGAGTTTATATATATACGTTAGGAGTATCCGATTAGGCTTTCACTTTATTTCATATAGGACATATGCATTATCTACTTGCGATATGGACTTGTTTGTGATTAGGAATTTATGTGTATGGCTGTAGAGCCTGTCTTCGACGAGCTAGTTGATCCCGACGTTGTTTACGAGTAGCGGCGTAGATAGCACTTTTTGGCTCTCACAGTGAGTATTCATGCTTAGCGATGCGTACTTGTCTTCTTTCGTGTGAAAACATGATTTTTGTCCTGTCTCAAAATATACATGTTAGTTTACATTCTTAGTTTTGCATGCCAATTCCTTTCATGTGATATACTTGTTTGTTTGAAAATAAAAATCGTACTTTGTCCTATATTTATTAGACGCGTCGTACTTGCTTTTAAACTGTCACTTTACTACTCGGCTTCAACATCGGAAAGCTTATTATTCAAAAGTCACTAAGTCACAATTGATTAATAACGTAAAGTGAAAGAATCGCAAGTACCAGAACCAGTTGGGCCTACGATTGTGCTATACGCCTACGTCGTGTTGCTTTACTTTACGTTACTATCGGGTGATGATTCCCTGGGCCAGGTGGCCCCGGTCCTAAACTTAATTCGGATGATCATTCCCTTATCCAGGCCCCTAAAGACATGGGACTCCGTGCGCCCTGATTCCTTTCGCCGTAGGATGGAATCCAGCATTCTAGTACTACTCTTCTGACTTACAATCTTAAGAGGGTGTCGACACTTAAGGTCTAGTAGTTGGCTTGTATGATGACTAGCAGGATCGAAAACCCCAATCCACAACGCTTGGCAGAGAGGTCGGGTTATCAGAACCCCCTATAAGCCAGTATCATCTGTTACTATTTACCCTGGTCTCTCCTAGATACTGCGAATTAATAATATGTCTTGTTTCATTTCACGTTTGGGAACTTATAAATATCTCGGTAAACGAATCAACTGCTTGCAATAATCACTTCTACTCGGATAGATATTTATGTAAAACAATTCAAAGTCTTTACTCTAATGTTTATACTTTTACTCTGTTATTTTTCAAACTTTTTGAAACATGAAACCCCGTAACCTGTCTCAGCCACTCTGTTTTACATGCTAAGTTGTTTCTTCACTTAGTTTTTACTGATACTCGAAAAACTGCGGTCTTGTGTTTCCTTTAATTCCCCCGCAGGTGTATGATTGGTTTTCTTGTGGTAAAGCGCTGGGATCACGAACACGTTTCCCATGCAAACAGTAGAGCTTAGTAATTAGCAGGAGAACCCTCTTTTGATGTAAACATATCTTTTGTTAGAATTGGTGTCCAATTTATAACCAGTCACAAATGTTATAAACTTTTATCGTAATGAATCAGTAGTTTTGATGTTTTCTTTCACTTGTTTATGGTTACCACTCCTTGTATGAAAGGGTAAAAGTCTCTGTACGGAGGGCACCAACCGGTTTCCGGCTCCTCTGGAAATCGAGGGTGTTACAATATATATATGCATTTATCCAATCAAGTATTACAATTAGTTCCTATTGATCTTGGTTATTAGACTCATAGTGGATTCAGAAAAGCAGTCAGGAACATGTATCTTTCAGAAAAATAAAAGGAAAAGGGGACACCAAAAGTCCAAAACAACAGTAATGAGGACCATGATCGATTAGCTGACTATTACATGTGTGTGCATTTATAAATTTAAACTATTTAGACTAAGCATATTAAAAAATACAAATATAATGTGTAAATGTTTATCAATTAGTTTAATCCGTAGGTATAGTTTTGTAGAGAAACACATTCATATTTTTCTTACGTACATGTTCATGAAGAATAAATTATCTAGCTTGAATTACACCCAGACACAGCTACTATGAAGTTGTAGTTATCTTATGTAAATGCTAAACACATAGGGTCTAAAATGATCGTCGGCTAGCTAGTATTTTCTAGTGCTATTCAAAAGTTTCTAATAAGTAACCATCCAGATATGGACATAAGCATATATATAGTTTCGTGTTTCTGGGGAAATTTACGTGTCCAACTTACTATCTTCAATCCAAATTATCCATATTGGTATCCAAATTATTCCCTTAGGAAGTTTCTAGGGACTTTCTTTTAAGTATTATTATTCTTTAAAATGACAACTTCAATAAATTGGATTCTTTTATCTTCACGATGCCCACTTACTACATCATCATTTTACATCTTGATGTCTTCATCATATAAATTCTCACATTGACTATCGAAGATGCCTATAAATAGAGAAGATTGTATGTAGTAAGGATTCATATCTGCATCCGAATTATATTTGCTTCCTTAACCTCTTGAACATCAATGGCTTGCAAACAAGTTGCCTGCAAAAAGACCGAGGTATGGTCTCTCGCACCATATACGCAACTCTACCCAGTATCCTACTCTTATCTATCAGTTATTTTCGAGTAAAAGACATGTAATTTATTCTTGCATGAATACAGGTCCAGTGCATCATGCCTAAGGACTTCAAGATCTCCTACTGCGGCGACGGGATTAATTATGGTTGGCGCTTACCAACTGCAAGGTGTGTGTGTGTGTGCGCGCTTAGTTTATTTTTATATATTTATCATTGGAGGTAAGGTCAACTGAATTCTAATTTCTTCTATCTGTTGTAGCGACCCAACAGCTGAACTGATTATGGAGCAACGGTTGGATGTAAAAGTTACAGCTAATATTGACCCTGAAAAAGATGGACCTGTATTAGTTGGCTTCACCTTGGGTTTGGCACCTTACGCTGGTGGTTTTGAGAATGCTGATATTCGTATTGGAGCTAAATTTGGAGAAGATAAAGATTATAAATACAAAAGTGTTAACTTGAACTGCCTACGTGGAAAGAACTGCAAAACTGTTAGTGTGGCTATTGATCTGAATAGAAAACCAGGTGACGATAAGATTCATTTTGGTTTATTTGCTCGTTGGGACTTTTATGGGAAGAATGACCTCAAACTCTATGACGCCCGTGTCGTTGAACTATGAAGACATGCACTACTTGGTGTAATACCCAATTGGCCATAGTTCATCTACTCTACTGTACTAAATAAAAGATATGCACTATGTCAATTAATCAGCTGGTGTTATGCTATAAGATTTTTTCTTGTCTTGCAGTTCTTTTTGTCGTCAATCGGGTTCAAACCCGTGACCTCATGCAAGGGATTCCAAACGCTCTACCACTTTAGCTACCACCCTAGCTGCTTATCTTGCAGTTCTTATAAAACTTATTTATAGTTCACCAGTAAGCCTAGCGAAAATACTTGTTAAGATTCTAAAGCATATTTTCGAGCTTTTGACGTTTATACAGTATCTCTGATCTCAAAAGGGTTGCTGGATTCCGCCCAACAAAAGAAAAAAAGGGTTGTTGGATCAATTTTTCTTATTATTTATGTGTTTGATTCTGTACAACATTACCTTTTGATTGCACTTCAACTAGTTCAACCAACTCAATACCTCATATACGGAATGGTTCTAAATAATAAACGCAATTTTTTTTCTATAAAAAACTTAACTTTCTTTAACTTAACTTATTGTTACTAATATTCATACTTTCTTTAACCAGATATACTAAGTAACCCAACTAATACCGAATAACCAACTGTTATGGAATTTTTAAGAAAGTGAAGAAATTCATAATTTTGGTGAAGGAGATGAAGATGAATTTTTTGACTATAGGCTAAGGCGGTCTAGGACCTATCTTCAAGATCTATCTTCGAGATAGTAAATTCTCCCACTATACGGTGCAAAATGGGCTACACGGAAATGCTATCTCCCGATACAATGCCTACCACGGTGGAGAAGAAGCATAATTGCACTTCTTGTCTTCTCCTAAATCAAAACCCAACCCGGGGGAGGAGGAAGCGATTGGATAAGAGACATATCAAAGGGAAGACTCGGATGCACAATTCAACTCAAAATCGAAGACTGGATTTATAAGGAATGAAGAGGTGTCAAGAGATCATTTCATGAAGGGACAGAACTAATGACAAAAAGTCACAAGTTTAAATAACACATCTTTAGAAAAATTATAAATTCAAATATAAACACAATAATAATTTGGGAATTTTTATACAACACTAACCATATCACTAAGACCATTGCTCTCACAATTAAGCATTTCCTTGACAATTTGATCTCTCATTTCAATCTAGTTTCATCATTGGATAAGAGTTACTGATAAAATCAACATTGTGCATGATACTTTGAACACTTTTAAGCTTAAGAAAGGTAAGGTTGAGGACTTCATCCTCAAATATGACTTCGAGAAAGCCTATGACAACATTGACTGGAGCTTTGCTAAAGCCTGCTGTGTACAAGTGAATCCGGCAGGGAGAACTCTGTGTACACCAAGGGCAGAGAATAGAAGATGGCACAGGAAATGTTGGGTTGTGTGTAGGGAGAGAGTAAGGCAGTAGTAATTTCTGAGAGAGAGACAGAGGTTTGGCAGAGCTTCCGCGTATGTCTAGTGTGTCCTCCTTGTATGGAAGGGTTAACGTCCTATATATAACGGAGAATGTGACCGTTGTAGTGTGGTTAATGCGCCCATACTTGGAGGCTTAATTAGCTTAACCACAACGGCACGTTCGTCCGCGTATATAGGGACCGTTACAACATGTTATGCGCGAATACCGGAACCGTTATGGGGTTGACCGGGTTTGACCGGGTTGACCGGGTTTATGGAGCTCGTGCCATAAATCTCTCAAAAGCAGTTACTAAAGGTCGGGCGCGAGCTTGGCTCGCACGCGACAGGACTTACTCTAGCCTCCAGACCACTAAGTCCCTACAAGTCCCGTGCAGTGGTATGCGAGGGCCCTGTCTCGCAGCCCCCACGTGGATCAGCGCGGCTGGTGATCCAGTGTGTGTGGAGCACACTATGGCGTGCTAGATGATTGTCACGTGGCCAAGATCTGTCTGCTCAGAAAGCACTTTCTACATTAGCCCCTTTTCTGCGCGTGAAGACTCAGCCGGATAGGCTTCCATGCGCAGGAACCAACGTACGCGTCGCCGCCACGCACCAATTCAAATACGTGCAGGTTAAGCCCCCGTGCGTGCCATTATGACCTAAACCCCTAGAGTCGTGCCGTCTGGCCTTTTAGGGTTTTAGGCGTGACGTCAGCTTGTCCTGTGATTGCGCGATTCGACGGTGACGGTTGCGATTCGACTACTGAAAGGACGCAACCCTTCATTGTTTTTGGATAAATACTCTGTACTCTCCATTGTTGCAAAGCATCACTTCCTTCTCTTAAAGTGAATGATACCCGGAAGCCTTCAAGAGCAAATTCAGATAATCAATCATCAGTTCTCTCTTGTCAATCGTCTTCTTCAACTGTGCGCATCCAAGCAAGCTTTACCAAAACAAGGTTGGCCTTGCTCAATTTTGTTTAATATACTGATATATGCTTTGAGCTGCGTTGGATCTGCAAACCCATAACTTTCTGAAATATTTTATCCACTGAAAACTATGAAGAAGATCTTGCTCTTTGAATCCAATTTTTATTTAATCCCCAGATGATAAGGATCTTGAATGTAGGGCTTCTGAGATCCCTGATAATGCAAACGATTCGAATCTCTAAATTTGAAGATTGCCACTGGACTGTTCATCTTTCTTCCAATAAATCCTCGTACGCTTTGAACTGAATCTTGAAATTCGAACTAAAGTATGTGTATTTCTCCCCTCTTTTTTCTTGCTTTTCCGCAGGAATGGCAAAGACAAAAGGAACCAAACCCATTAAGGAGGTGTAAGAAATACCTGATATTCCCCGGGATTTATGGCGAAAAGCCCCCTATCTGGGTGGCAAAGACTTTTATCATGCTAGGGTTAAGGCGAAGAAACTGCCAATTGCTGTCCCTGGTGAAGAATTGCAAACGTTAACCCCTCCAGTTAACTCCGCTCTGCTCGAATTGATCGATTCCGAAGATGTGGTTCGATTGGGAGTCGAAAATGGGTACTTCCCATACACTACGATTTCCACTCAAGCATTTGTTCAGAAATTGGACTTCATGGATGAGTGGATTGACCATGTGTTGACCAATCATGCAGTGACTTTAAACGATGCTGGAATATACTTCGCAGTTCGTGCTATGAAGGGTGCTGCCGTGAAGCTGGACCAATCCATACTTCTAAACCTTCTTTCTCGTTACTCGCCTGCGACTCACACATTCCATTTTGCTGAGTTCGAGGCTGCTCCCACGCTCGAAGATGTGCACATGCTGTATGATCTGTCCCCCGTGGGCGAGGTGGATCCCTTGAGTTTCTTGAGAACGGATGCGGAGATCGCTTTGTACAAGCAGATGGAGGAGTGCTTGTCAGAAGTGAAGAAAATTTCCACCCGGTGGACTACTACAGAAGTCCTTCCTGACTGGCAGTTGGTTGACACATCTGCGAAGAACACTTGGAACAAGTGGGTGCAATACTTTTTCCGTGATTATGCGAACAACAGTATCACCAAGAAGCTTCTGAGCCAAAACTCGAAGGCTAAAAACTATGTGAATGGCAAGGGTTGTCACTTGACCCTATGCGCCTTCCTCTGTGCCTGGTTGTCGAGGTATCTAATCGATGGTCACCCGCATGATGGGGTCTTCTATCATGTTCTGCCTCTTGCTGTGAAATTGGCCCTTGGCCAGAAAGTCGCACTTGGACCCTTAGTCTTGGGCACGTTGTACCACAGGTTGGATCAGCTGGTTGTCGCAATGAAGGAATCGCGTGGTCGCCTCGACGTACTGACTTACATGCGATGGCCCTCTTATGCCCCAGTCCCTTCTAAGCCCAGCAAATGGTGTCCCCCAGGTACGGAGGAGGAGCGTAATAGCGGCAGGGCTGCGAGGTGGTTTGGAACTAACTTTCCCAAGTGCGTTTGGAGCCTGATATGCGACAATCGGGAAGAGTTTATAGCCAAGCCCTATGCCATGCGCGTCAAGAATGTGCGATGGTTCCCAAAACTGTATCCCTCTAAAGATGTTGTTTTCTCAGAAGAGCTACTTTTCGAGGGCGAGGAGCATTTCCACGAGCGCTATCGCGAATTCTTTTGCTAGTGTCTGAGAGGTTCTCTTCCTGCTCATGCAGAGCATGTTCGTGAGCTCGCACCTAGGTACGAGAAAATCACCGCGGACGTTGATCCCACTCGCGTTTCTCCCCAGTTCGGCTTTGATGCAGTGGCACCCTCAATCTGGCCGCAGTCTATCATAAGAGGCTGCTACAAACGGTTATTGTCTGGGGAGTGCAAAACAATCTTGAGGAGCAATCTTCCCTTCGAGCAACCTCCAGGTAACCGCGAGGGTGGCTATTCCAGAAACTGGATCGCTTATTGGAATGCCCAGCAGACAAGGTTTGAGACGCAGTCGGCCCCTCAGCCAAGCAGAGCTCCTGTGATCAAAAGGAATTCTTTCCCTTTTCGTCCCAACTGTAGCCTGGACGAGTCTGAATATGGCTGCTATTCGTTTCTGGATCGCGAGAATAACCTGTGTCCCTCCATCATTCTTGATGAAAAGATAGCCGCAGTTAGGAGAGGTGATTCGCATGTCATCAGATATAGCGAAACTTTTGCTAAGGTAAGCAATTTTTTCTTGCATGTGCGAAGTTCCTCTTTATCCCAATATATATTGAAAACTTCATGTTTCGTTTCCTGCTGCAGTGCCATGTGAGGAGGTTTGCATCTGGTGAGCGTTCCAAATCGCTGGTCACCACCATTGTTACTGCAAGAAGGCAAGGACAACCAGTTCGGCTGGCATCGAAGATGGATCCCGCGGTTGAGACCAAAATTCGCGAGATCATGAATGCTTTTGCTGATTCGCTGATAGACAACACTCCAGCCTTGTCTCCTCCCAGGAATGATCCATCTCCTCCAGCGACTGCTGCTCCGAGAGCGAAAAGGCCCAGACAAAGAGGAATCACAATCTCTTCTTCTAGGAGCGCTCCAACTTCCCCTCCTGCGAGATCCCTTACTGCGAGGGAAAAAGGTAAAGGTCGCATGACCAGTAAAGCGCGGAAGGAGCTCGCAGTGGAGACTTTTGTTGCGTTTGGCCAGGAGGAAGAAGAGGAGAGAAGAGAGACAAGAGAAGGAGATGAAGAAGAGGAAAGAATTGAAGATGTCAGAGACAGAGAGATGATATACAAGAGGAAGAGTCAGGAGGTATCTCAATCGTACTTCTCTTCTCATTATCTTAGCTCTTTTGCAATCTTATCTGAACGAATTGTTTCTTAGCAGATGATTACGATGAGACCATCTGTGGCCTTTTGGCCAAGAAGCAGAAGAGGGGTTCTCATTCTGGTGTTTCCGACGAAACCATAAGCGAGGACATTCTTGCCGAGTCCAGGAGAACAGCTGCGGAGGCTGTTGAAAGAAGAAGAAAGCGAGAAGAAGAGGAACTCGAACGCGTGAAGCAGAGGAGCCTAGAAGAACAACATGTCGACGACCTAGTGCGTCCAACTGATGAGGAAGATGTACTTCCAGAAGAGGTGGCTCCTCATGTTGACGAGGAGGATGCGGCTCTAGAAGAAGATGCAGCAGCTCTAGAGCAAGCCCAAGCGGACTTCGAAGAAATCGCAGGCGGTAATGAAGGTGAGATTTTTAATCTCGCAGTAACTTATCGAGATGTTATTGTCGGTGCGCTAAAGCACGGCGTGTCAAAAGCTGACATTCGCCGCTGGCTAGTAGGCAAGTGCGGTGAACCTTCAGGTAATCATTTGAGCAACATGTGTGAACTAGGCTTAGCAACCCAAACCTAATCATGGCTGGTTTCTTCGCGCCCCTAGGTCACGCTCACCTTAAAGACATGCTTAATGAAGATACATTAATAGGGCAAGGTTCCACGTCCTTAGCATATGACGAGGATGCTGCGCTCCCACCTTCGCGTGGAGGTGCTCGCTCTTAGCTTACCAAAGATAATAAAATATTATATAATACAAGTTACCTCACATCATCGTATCTTGTATCACAGGCAATGCTGATGAAGCCATGTTGGAACAAAGGAGTCAACCTTCTGCATCCTATGTCCCGGTGCCGAGTTCTCATACCGAGAAGCCCGTCGCAGCTGCTGAATATGCAGGAGAGCCCTTCGAGGACGTCATTGAACTTTCTGATGATGCCGAAGCTGACACCGTGTTGATGGAGGAAGATGCACATGCTGGTGCTGAGGAAACAGGATCGAACGCTGCTGACGCTACCGCACCTGAAGGCATCCCTAATCAAGCTGCAACTTATGCTGCTGCCATGCCTCCGGCAATGACTGAGCCTGTGGCACCTCTTCATGCGTGGGACTTTTGGAGTTCGCAGGTCGGGGCTGCAATCGCACCTGGTGCAGCTTATACTCTTCCTGTCAACTATGAAGAGTTAGAGCTCGCAGCTGATAGAAGGGCAATGGAGCGAGGACAGCCTTCAACTACCCCAGCAATGCGCATTCCTTCTCTGCGCGAGATCCTCGAAGGAACTGGTATGCCATGATTATTGTTCGCACCTTGCATTCTTCATTTGCAAGTTCGATAGTCTAACTTGGTTTGACATTGCCTTAGGGCTGAAGCAAGCTGACGTGGACTGGCTAGTTCGGATGCGCCTCTCCTACCCCCAATCATTTGTGAGGTCTCTGGAGATAGGGCCCTTCGACAGGAGGCTATTTTTGACTGAAGCCACATGGATTTTGGAGCAGCTATCCGCGGCCACACCTGCGACCATTTATCCTCAGAGCGCGGAATTGCTTTTTGGCATGTGCCAAAAACCTTCTCGCCAAAGTTCAAGGCAAGCTGGGCTTTGGGTTTCTTGTCAAAAGAGTCACCCAGATTCGCGCGGCCGTGAATTTGAAACGCGGCTACCATAACCTCGCAGCTGAGGAGCAGAAGGTGGAGCATCAAAGGAAAAAGGTTGAAGAGGCTGTGAAGCTCTTTCATGAGATGAACGCCAAATACGAGCAATTGAAGCAAGAAGTGTAGCAAGTGGATAATCTGTCGCGTCACTTTACTCCTAATGACTCCTTGATCAAGGGCTTGTTTTGAAAAAGTAGCAAATAAGTAGCTAAAACATTACTGTAATGTTGCTAGGGTTTCTCCCCCCTATTTTTTCAAAAAGAATTTGAATGCCTGTTTTGCCCTTCCCGGGATTTGCTCGAATATCTCTGTGCATATCAATTTATGACGTCAGCTATTGATATTATGCCTTGATTGTCGCGCTAATTTCTCATTAGATAAGCACGTTTTCCTTGGGAAGTCCATCCGTATCATGACCATCCGTCATTAATTAGGATACGCAACCGAATCGTCGTAGCCTTTAGTAGGGTAATTGATTGTTACCGCTTTTCAAGGCGTAAGTGATTGATTCTTACCCTCTTTTCAAGTTTTGCTGACTCATCTCGGCAACTGAAGAGTCTCTACAAGGTCTATATAAACCCTGCCTTTTGCTATTTGGGTTCTTCATCTCACAATGTGGCTTGTCGTGAGTCCTTACGACTGCTGGCTTCAACGCTTATTTTTCGTTGATTCATGGCAGCTTCAAGTTGTGAAACCTGAGTTTGTGCTTTGTGCCATAGAAATAGCTTCCAATATCTGCTTTACAAAGCTTATTGATCTTTATAACTATCATAAAGAAGATGCAGATAATACCTCATGTTTGCTCGAAGAATTTTCTTCGTCTATTATGCTTGCAGGTCATGTTTCCGGCCGCCTCCCGGCGAGGTGCAGCGCCGTACTGACCCTGCTACCGACTCGTAATGAATGGCAGATTTCTCCTCCAGCATGCCCGGAGGTTGATCATTCGCCACCACGTTCTTGAACTCAGGGTGGCGAGCCATTGTGCTCGTCTCCGTGGACAAGAAGCCTCTTGCCCGAGGGATGACTGCTTCCCTGTCTTGCACAGCCGCATACGCCGGAACAGGTGGTTCCTCAGGCACGTCTCTTGGGCGTAAGATGTCAGATCCTGGGATCTTGAACATAGCGTCGCATAGGTCTTGTAGACATGGCGGGCTGCGGGCTGTTCTTTTCGCAGGAACACCCTACTTGCTACAGATCTTTGGTCACAGATCGTTGTATCGCATAGCTTCTGCTATGACCGTTATGTCGATCCTTTTCCAGTTAGGATTCCCCCGATGTGTAACTTCCGCTTGTAAGTTACAATTTAGATGCCATGTTGGCTGCGTAGCTAGCTTGATCTGAGCTTTTCGCTTGTAAGCTGTTATCTAGACAGATAAATTGTAAGTCATTTTGACTCATAATGATAAATTGCTTTGTACGATTTGCTGTTTTTGTTATAACAAATTGCAATTTCGCATGCGCGTTGGCAAATTTCTCCTTTTGTAGTGTTGCATTCACACTTTGCATTGTTGCTATGATTTGCTATCTGCCGGATAGATTCGCAGATATGTTTTGAGATCGCTCGAGATCGTATTTGTGCAGCTTTGCTATCTTGGCGGATAGGCTTGAGATTTACTTAAGGTTAGACCCAAGTACGAGCGCTATCTCAGCAGATAGGCTTCTGTAGATGATCACTTAAGATCATTTTGCATAATGGTGCTATCATGACAGATAGACTTTAGAATCATTTTGAGATCGCATTCGTTTAGTGCTGCTATCGTGGCAGATAACCTTGAAATGTCATTTAAGATCATACTCGCATAGGCTGCTATCGTGGCAGATAGGCTTTTAAAAGATCAATTAAGATCGTATTCGCATGAGCTGCAGATAGGCTTAAAAGATCACTTAAGATCGTATTCGCATGAACTGCTATCGTGGCAGATAGGCTTAAAAGATCACTTAAGATCGTATTCGCATAGGCTGCTATCGTGGCAGATAGGCTTTAGAGGATCACTTAAGATCATATTTGCATAGGCTGCTATCGTGGAAAATAGGCTTTAGAACAAGATCACTGAAGATCATATTCGCATGAGCTGCTATCGTGGAAGATAGGCTTAAAAGATCACTTAAGATTATATTCGCATAGGCTGCTATCACGGCGGATAGGCTTTCACTACTGGGAAATAATGAAATAAACAGAGCAACAAAGATAGCTGACAGCATAAAGTTCTTCCCATTTGGGAGAAGTCTTTTCATTATGAGATACTCTCATATGGGAGAGATAAGATTACAATTCCCTCATATGGGAGAGAAGATGCACGAGTTTTAGATTACAGAGCATGAAGCAGACGTTGTAATCTAACGCATATAATGAGAGAAGTAATCTAACGCATATAATGAGAGAAGTTAAGGATAATACTTCTTAATCCGGCGCATGTTGACTGAGCTTGGGTTTGAGGTCGTTCCATGTAACCTCCGTATGTTGCAGTAGCCACTATCAAAGACTTATGTGACTTCAAAGGGTCCTTCCCAATTGGCTGCGAATTTTGGGTGAGCTGCCTCTCGCATGCAATGGTCAGACGCGCGCAAGACCAAATCTCCAACTGCGAAGTCTCGACGTAGGACTGTTTTGTTGTACGCACGAGCGATCCTTTCTTGATATCGTTTGTTAATCCTTTTAGCTTGCTCCCGCTTCTCTTCTAACAGGACTAAATCATGATCGCGTTGGTTGTCATATAATGCATGAAAAGCCAACCTTGCGGAGTTAATCTTTACTTCCGCAGGTACCACAGCTTCAGCTCCATAGCATAAAAGAAATGGCGAGGCCCCTGTGGGCGTCCTTGGAGAAGTCCGATAGGCCAACAAGGCTATATTCAAAGAATCAGCCCACTTCTTGTGGTCATCTGCGACCATCTTGCTGAAGATCCTTAATAACGTCTTGTTGGTTGCTTCCGCTTGCCCATTCCCCTTCGGGTAGTATGGAGTGGAGCATATCTGTCTGATGTTGTACTCTGCTAGCTTTGCAGCCACCTAGCGATTGACAAAAGGAGTGCCATTATCCGAAAGGATGGTGTTTGGAATTCCGAACCTGCATATGATGCTTTCTTGGATGAAATGGACCACGGCTAGCGCATTTGCTGTCTTCAGTGGTATCGCCTCTACCCACTTAGTGAACAACTCGGTCGCGGTGAGAATGAATTGATTCCCGTGCGAGGTTGGTCGAATGGGACCAACGAAATTCAGAGCCCATGTATGAAATGGGCATGGTGTTCCCAACGCGTGTAGATCCACAACAGGGGCGTGCACTAGATTACCTTTGAATTGACACTCCTGGAAGCGTCTTACTTTGGTGCGGCAATCAACCTCCATGGTGGGCCAGAAGTATCCAATCGAGAGGAGCTGTCTGCATAATTTCACACCTCCCTGATGTTCCACCTGATGAGAAAGGTCCATCACCTCTTTTGCTTCCTTGCTGTCTAGACATCGCAACAAGTTACCTTCATGGCCCCTTCGCCAAAGCAGATTTTCTTGCACCACATATCGGGCTGCTTTTCTCTTTAATTTCTCGGCTTCTTTTCTTGACTCGGGTACAATACCCTGGGTGAGAAAGTCAAAGAGGGGTTTCCTCCAATCCGCATCATCGTCGGTCAGAGCAATGAATAAAGAGTCCTTGATCAGTGCGCAACTCTCACAATTTCCTTGAATCAGCGCTGCGGCCGTTGACATGTCCGGCCAATGAATGCCATACATTTGGGCTTTCCGATAGATTGACACCTCACTTTCTCCACAAGCATGTTGGTGAATCTTTTCTAATGGCAGTTGTCCTTCTTGCTCGGAGACGCATCGCATGAGTATTCCGCCAGGGCCCTTGTAGTAGAGAGTGTTATCATGTATGCAATATCCCTTTGTGGATGCCCAGTTCTCGCTGCTCGTGCCTTCTGCGATGGCCCGTAAGATTGACTTTCTCCAGTCTGCATCGTCCATGCATTCATCGTCGCACGCGTCTTCTGTCAACGCCGAGGACGTTCGCACTTCAATCGATATTCTCGCAGGACATTTGTCTGCACTAACCTTGGATCCCAAGGTAGCTAAAGCATCAGCATGCCTATTGTCCGCTCGAGGTTTGTGCTCGTATCTAACGTCGCAGAACTGTTGCACCAATTTCTGTACCAAGGTCCGATAGGGCAATAAGTTTATCTCTTTCAAACCATACTCGCCCGAGGCTTGTTTGACGATTAGATTGGAGTCCCCCATAATCGTCAGGTTGCTTACTTCCAAGGCCTTTGCCGCGCGAAGTCCCGCGATGAGAGCTTCATACTCTGCTTCGTTGTTGGTGACTGCGAAGTCAAGCTTTGCGGACATCTGTATGACCTCTCCATCTGGTTTGGTCAAGACTATCCCGATGCCCCCACCTTTCCTTGTTGACGAGCCATCGAAATGGAGCGTCCAATAGGGCAGCTCAACTGCATAGATTTCAGGTCCCTCCAATTCTTCTTCAATCACAGGCTCATGACTGTTATCGGGGAACTGTGCTAGCAAATCCGCCACCGCCTGCGATTTGATCGCCCGCGGCCGAACTCATGTGATGTCATATTGGGAGATGGTCATATACCATTTTGCCAATCTTCTCCTAGGAGTGGTGTGAGTTAGAAGATATCGTATGGGATCGCTCTTCGTGACCACCACTACTTTGCGCGAAGCAAAATAGTGTCTCAACTTCTCTATTACGAAGAATAAAGCAAGGCAATGACGCTCGATGTCCGTGTACCTTAATTCTGCGGGTTGCACGATACGAGAGATATAGTAGATAGGCCTTTCTTGACCCTCGTACTCCTGAGCTAGGATTGCTCCTATAGACCTCCTTGTTAACGTCAGATACAACAAGAGTGGTGATCGGAGCTGAGGTGCGATCATTAATTTTGACGATGTCAGCAACTCCTTTAGTTTCCCGAACGCAGCCTCGTGCTCTGCAGTCCAGTTGTATACATCATCTTTCTTGAGAAGATCACTGAAACAGAAGGTGATTTCGGCGATTGCTGGGATGAATCTTCGCCAGTAAGACAGCTTTCCCAGAAAGGTTTTCAAGGCACTCTGGTTTTGCGGCGGAGTCATGCTAGTGATGGCTGATAATTTCGCAGGATCGGGCTCTATTCCTTGACGATGTACCACACATTCCAAGAATCTGCATCTGTTGAACACTTTTCGCAAATCCCCCAGATGGTCTGCCTCCTCCTTGGATTTGACAACTAGGTCATCCACGTAGAATTCCACTTCCTTGTGCATCATGTCGTGGAACAGGGCCATCATGGCCCGCTGGTAAGTCGCACCTGCGTTTTTTAGGCCAAACGGCATCACCGTATAGTTGAATACTCCCACCGGGGTGATGAATGCGGTTTTCCGTGCATCTTCGGGGTCCATCTTGATCTGATTGTACCCACTGAAGCCGTCCATGAAGCTGAACATGCGATGACCCGCGGTTGAATCGATGAGTAAGTCGATGTTGGGGAGTGGAAAATCATCCTTAGGGCAGAAACGATTGAGATCCCTGAAATCCACGCAAATGCGAAGCTGCCCATTCTTCTTTACTACTGGCACAATATTGGCCAACCATGTGGGATGGTGATTCGGCTCTATGAATTTGGCGTCCAGGAGTTTGACAATTTCCTGCTTAATCTTCACGTTGAGCTCCGGCCTAAAGCTTCTTGTGCTTTGCTTTACCGGTTTGGATCCTGGGATCACATCCAACCGGTGCATGGTGATGCTCGTATCCAGGCTAAGCATTTCATCGTACTCCCATGCAAATACGTCCTTGTACTCAGTCAAGAGTTGCAGCAATCTTTCCTCCTCTTCGCCTGTGAGGTCCGCACTTAGAAAGACTGGCCTCTTCTTTTCTTCGCTCGGGCTTAGGAATACCTCCTTCAGCTCCTGCTTTTGTGGGCTGGGTTTGTCTTCCATGCATTCGGGTGCTTCTTTGAGTCTCTCTTCTAGAGCACTTGGCATTGGTTTGTCTGTCTCCGAAACCTGCTCAATTTGATTAATTTGCTCAGGGATATCCCCATGCTCGCGTGAGGACATCCCCGCGCACATTCATATGCGATAGCATTTCTTCCCGTTGGCGTAGAAACTCTCTATCTCCTTGACTTCAGGATCGTTCTTTGCTATCCTTTTCAGAGTGTACACGTTCTTTCGCTGGTAGGCAATCCGCGGAGCTTCTTCTCGCGTAGGCGGCTTTTCCTTGGCATCCTCTCTTGTCACCATCACTCCTGCGGGTGACTGATCTTTGATGTCCTCCTAGCAGGGCAGAGGAGTGGGGTTGAATGGTCCCGGCGTTTTCTCATCTGCCATCTGAGTGAACCATACCGCCTCACTGAGATGCGCTTCATCCATGTTGAATGGATTTGTCGAAGCGGTTATCTTGACTATTCTGTCATTCCAGATAGCTTTCATCACTTGGTGAGCTGTTGAAGGAACAAGATCAAAGCGATGAATCCAGGCTCGACCTATGATCATGTGATACGTGGTGTTCGCATCAATGACATAGAATTTTGCTAAGCACTTGATTTTGCCAATCTGGACACCCATGCGGATCCATCCTATCGTCATTCTGGAGTCGCTTCCGAATTCCATCAGCAGGGATGGAAGTTTGACAATCTTGTGCTCTGGAATTCCCGCTAGCTTCAGAGTATGGAGCGAAACAACGTTAACTGCTGCTCCTCCATCGACGAACGCTCTTTTGAACTCCACGCCATTGATAATGGTCGTCACATACAGAGGCTTCTGGTGGCTCGCATCTGTCTTCTTATCGCTTGTGGAGAAGGTTATGACCTTTTCTGTAGAGCGAGATGCCCTGACAACTTTTCCATTGGAGACTATGAGATCCTCCTCGTAATCTTCTGCTATCCTCAGGATCGCCTTTGTCATCTCCGTCCGGCATTTTTATGAGAAATTCATCTCGTCGAAGAACCTGCTGAACCCGTGCGACCCCTTCATCCGGTCTGCGCGTTCGTCGTCGGTGTCTATGCTGTAGTCCTCGTCATCATGGATCTCGGAAATGATGGGAAGACCATCCTCTGCAACCTCTTCAAAGTCCACAATCGAGATCATAGCGACCTCTTTGCCTTTCGATTCTTGCTCCGCATGGGCAGGGAGTGGATTGTTGCTCACATCTTGCCATTGATCACTGGCGATCAGTTCGCCATTCTTCATATTTTGACTCGCCATGATTCTGAGCTTTTTGCAGTCAGCCGTGGGATGCATGACCGTTTCGTGACATTTGCACCACTTCTGGTCCCTCACCATGTCCCTGGAGGGTGCCTTTTCGAGCGGCGGCAAGACGCCGTCCTTACGCCATTGTCTGCAAAGGTCGCTTGCTTCATCCACCGAGCATGGCAGAGGCGGTGCATCAAAGTTCACTACCTTCGTCTGCTTCTGGGGCGAGACCGTATTCACTTCAGCTTTCACGTCCCCTCTTGTAGCTGAATCTCCCGATTTTGAAAGTAGTGAGGATCGCTCAGGGGCGTTCCTCTTCTTCTGTCTTTCCACTATAGGCTCGATATTCTTCGTGCATTCGATTAGCTTTGAAAATGTAGGTGTTTGCAGGTTGATAAGCATACCTTTATACTCGTCTCGCATGCATTGCAGGCATATCTCCACGAGTCTGCTTTCGAGTATCACATCTTTGCATTCCAAGGACTTGGCCCTGAACTTCTTGATGAATGTTATCCCATCCTCCTCGCGCTTCTGATACATCCGCGAGAGATGGATCATCGTCACCTTTTCCTCCATCTGGAAGAACTTGGTGTAAAACTTCTGGACCATGTCGTCCCAAGTCTTCACGGGTCCGGCTTCCAACGTCCTGTACCATTTGTAAGCCACGTTCCCCAAGGATTTCGAGAACTCGCGCATCAGCAGTTTAGGATCAGCTCCATACGGCCCCATCACATCAATGAAGCGCATGACATGCTCATGGGCGTTCCCATTGACGTCTTCGAACTTGTCCCATTTAGGGGCCTTATACCCAGCAGGGTTAGGCATGAGATAGATCACTCGTGGAATAGGTGGATCGTTGTCAAGCTTCGGGATGATGGTATCCGCAAACGATTGGTGAGCCATAATAGTGTCTATGCGCCGTTGCAGCGACGTCATACACTCCGGAGCACCTCCCTCGGCAGCGGGAGGAGGGGTCGCCGCAGGCGGAGGCGACACATATGTTGTAGGAGGACTAGGGACATATTGTGAATTCACGTTACCCCAGATTGTCATTGGAGGAGGCAAGGGATACTGCGAGGCCGGATTAGGTACCAAAGCCGGAGATGGAGTATAAGTAGCGAGAGGCAACATTTGAGCTGTTGGCCCCTGGATTTTGAGGGTAGCTGTGTAGTCGCCGGTGGAGTTTGCAGGTTAGGGTTGGGTGGTGTGGTTGACACTCCCAATCCTTGGGTGGTGGAGGCTCCTCCTCCCTGAGAGACAGCGGTGGCTGGTGTGGGGTTTGGAGCAAGAGTCCCCAAGATAGCCATGATCCGTTCTAGCTGCGCAGATTGAGCTTTGAGAGCCTTCTCCTGACTCTGGATGGTGGCGTCCAAGGCTTCCAGCGTCGGAGCTTCACCGGCGGTTGTGGGAGTACGGCGGGCCTCCTCTCCCGAGGTGGTTTCCGTGGAAGGCGATCTGTTACTGACATCATCCTCATGAGACATGGTTGCTTGCAATGGTAAGTTCACGTCGGGTTCACCAAAATGTGTACAATAGAAACCGGCAGGGAGAACTATGTGTACACCAAGGGCAGAGCATAGAAGATGGCACAGGAAATGTTGGGTTGTGTGTAGGGAGAGAGTAAGGCAGTAGTAATGTCTGAGAGAGAGACAGAGGTTTGGCAGAGCTTCCGCGTATGTCTGGTGTGTCCTCCTTGTATGGAAGGGTTAACGTCCTATATATAACGGAGAATGTGACCATTGTAGTGTGGTTAATGCGCCCATCAATGCCGGCTTAATTAGCTTAACCACAACGGCACGTTCGTCCGCGTATATAGGGACCGTTACAGCACGTTATGCGCGAATACCGGAACCGTTATGGGGTTGACCGGGTTTGACCGGGTTGACCGGTTTTATGGAGCTCGTGCCATAAATCTCTCAAAAGCAGTTACTAAAGGTCGCGCGCGAGCTTGGCTCGCACGCGACAGGACTTACTCTAGCCTCCAGACCACTAAGTCCCTACAAGTCCCGTGCAGTGGTATGCGAGGGCCCTGTCTCGCAGCCCCCACGTGGATCAGCGCGGCTGGTGATCCAGTGTGTGTGGAGCACAATATGGTGTGCTAGATGATTGCCACGTGGCCAAGATCTGTATGCTCAGAAAGCACTATCTACACCTGCATCCTAAATGAATTCAAAGTTCCACCAACTTTGATCAATGTTATCTGACTTGTATCTCCACCCCTTCTATGGATGTGCTAGTCAATGAAAAACCTTCCACCACCTTTTATACTTCGACATGGCTTGACATGGAGATCCCCTCTACCCCAATTTCTTCATTCCATGTATGGAATAGCTTTCATATAGAATCTCAACCAGTCTCTCCACTTAGGGCTGGAAGCATGTTAAAACATCTCAGCAAGGGCCATCTCTCACTCACATTTTCTTTGCAGACAATCTTAATATTTTGTAAATGCCCTGCTCTTCTAATTCAGACACTATCAGGAACATCTTAGATTATTTATGTTGCCTATTTGGCCCAACGATTAATTTAAACAAGTCCAAGATCCTCTTCTTAAGAAGCACCCCTGCTTCTATAGCTGATAATTATTCTTTCTAATTTGTGGTGAAGAAAGTCTCCATCATTGGGATCCTATTTGGGTTGTCCTATCCTTAGCTCTAGGCCTACTAGAGCTTATTTCCAATTCCTTCTTGAAATTATGGAATGCAAGATGGGAGGTTGGAAGGCTGTCAAGCTTTCGATAGATGGAAGATTTGTCATGGTCAAGAGTTCTTTGGCCACAATCCCCATCTATGCTACGCAGACCTTCAAATTTCGTAAATGTGTGCTCAAATACACTAATATCATATTTAGAAACTTCTTGTGGAAAGGGACCGGTGGGGGGGGGGAGGAAGTGAAGCTGCACAATGTTTCCTGGAGGATGGTTACTAAAACTAAAACTCCGAGGCGGTATGTCTTAAAAAATCCAAGACCTTGAGTAGAGCTTTACTAGTTAGCAAGTGTTAGAGAATGTCAAAAAAAAGGAGAATGTGTGGAGCAGGATCCTATCCGGCATATACAAAAAAAAAAAAAAGACTAGTTGGGGCTCCTTTGCTTGGCTAAGTCTCTGCTAGGTAAGGATGTCGTGACCAAAGGAACTGGCTACTGACTTGGGAGAAGGAATGTCAGTTTCCGGAATAATGTTTGGTGAAAAGATTTCACTGTTAGAAGTCTTATCTAGGGTTCCCTAACTCAATTTGAATAGAACGCTTATGTTAGACAAGTTTGAGAGGCTTGGAGCCGTGGAACTTTGGCAATCTCATTCAGCTCCCGAGAAGTTTCATCAGCCTTCTTTGCAACAAGCCTTTCATTCCTTCCTCTAACCAACTCTGGTCACTTCTCTTTATCCTGTTGTTTCCAACTTATCAACAAATGCCCCCTGATGACAAGATTGGAGATGGTTGGAAGCTCCCTATCCGCCCAAGCTTATGTTTTTTACTTTGTTACTTCATACCAGCGAAGCTTTGATGTACATCATCCCCTCCAACTTTAATCTCTGTCATGTTTGTGGATGTGATGTGGAGTCTGTGGATAACCTTTTCATACATGGCAGCCTTCTTAATTCTTTATGTAAATTTCTTGATACTCCCTCCTCCTTGTTGCATTCTACCCTATCCTTTGATTATTAGTTGATTGGAAATGGCTCTCCTAATCTATGCAGGAAGATCCGCTCGCAATACACTTTCTTATTTTCCTGTTGGTACATCTGGAAGAAGAGAAATGATATTGTATTTTGAAACTCTACTACTATTGTGTTGGTCTCTTCTGTGGCAGACAAAGTCAATCAGGAGGTTAATTCTTGGTTGTTCTATATGACTAAGCATAGTTCTATGATCTACATCCCTTCCATGTTTCTTATCTAGACCAAGCCTCAGGTGCGTGTGTTAAGCACAATATTGATAGTGCTTGGAAGCCTTCTGACTAGGGAATTGGTGGCCTTTTTGTGAAACAATGAGGGCAACTAGATTGTGAGTTTCTCCTCCAGAGCCACGGCTTATTTCCCTTTGATAACTGAAGCTTTAACCCTCCTTGTTGACCTCAACCTTGCCAAAGATTTGAATATTACTTGTATCATAGCATGCTTGGACTGCATCGAGCTTGTTAGACTGTTTCATTGTAGGAATTCTGATCATGTTGCTGAAAATATTGTTTAAAATGCCGGTTTTAAGTGTGGTATTAATATCCTCACTGTTTTTTTGTTCTAGTATTGGTGAACCACATTAAGGATAAAACCGTTTCATCTGCATTATTTTATACTGAAAGTGGGTGAACGCTTTCATTAGCAATTAGCTAGAGCATCCGCAGTTGTCTAATATACAACTTAACTAGATATTTTGGGATTTCTATTTTATCTTGTGACTTTTCGATGTTTTGCTTCAATAGTGCTATTCAATTTTGTTCGTAGTATTTTTGTCATTGATTATTGTTTTAAATAGATAGGTAAATTTCATTTTTATATTTTGGTAAACAAAGAGGTATGTCAAAGTTTTTTGTATCGACTTGGAGATACCCTTCATTAACAAGTTTTATCAAGAAAGTAAAGTACAATGTGTATCATTTTTAAATTATCTTCCAATTAAGTTTCTAAAATGGTTCAAAAAAAAGAATAAATAAAATGGTATTTATTTTGGAGAGATATGCAACGGTTATTTTATTTTGAGAAGATAAAATGCTAATTGAATAAGCGTAAAAATGATAACAATGTAAACTATAGAATTACGTAAAAACATGATTAATTTTTCATGATTTTCACGTGGCTTTTAGGGTTTTTATGGCTCCGAGAACTTAAAGAGTATCAGGAAGCAAGGAGGCGATGTTCGAAGCAACGATCGGTCTACTATTCGTGACTTTGCTGGCGTCCCTAGTTGAATCTCTGTGGGGTTATTTATCAAGTCTCGATGGCTGCACATGATAGCATGTCTCGGGATTTTGGGAAGCTATTGATCGAAGAGGAAGTAGAAGTCATCGAAAGTGTGTATTGACTATAATCTATTTAGGGTAGGGGACCTTGTTTGATCAAAACCTTCCTCTTTCCAATCCATTTCAACGTTCGGGCAATGAAAATCCTATTCAAGAAAACCTGGCCCGGGGGTAAAGACATCAACATACACGAGATAAGTCTGAATAAGTTTGTTATCCAGTTTCCCTCTAAAGATTCTATTCAGAAAGTTATGAGCGGCAGACCTTGGATCTTCAATTCCGCGCTAGCTAGGATCGATGTAGTCCAAACAATTATCACTAAATATATCAGAACAGTTTTAGTTAAGTAATTGGCAATTTTCCTATACAGGTGGCTTTAATAATTATGTAATATAATTTCTGTAGATATTCAATAATTTTTTTATTTCTAATTCCCTATCTCTCTCTACAGTTAGGTTAGATTTGATCATACCCTTTGTGCAAATTGCTATCAATTTTACATAAACTTAAAAAGAGATTTAATGACAAAAGTATTGTGCTAATTGGTTTAGAGTAGAAAATAGTATTGTCATAAGTTTAGACACTTGTAGCATCCGAGATGTTGCAGTGACAAGAGATAAATTCCGTCCCAAAAAATATCCTGCCTTCATTGAACTGAGGGTTCATATAAATCTATGCGGAGTGAAGTTGCTTCCAGGCCATTGATACTTACTTGATAGTCGAAGTTCTATTCCCCCAATCAGTCGGTGCAATATTCGTCTCATTCCGACATGTCTATCTATAGGCTGAGTTGAAGAATCACTTTTTGTGAAGTGGGAATATGTATGTAACGATAAAAGATTCTGGATCCACTAACTTGGCTATATTCAGTATTGGAAATATTGATCCTCCCGGAAAGAATAATCCTTATTTTTCCATTATTTTTCAATTTTCGAAGTGGGAGAATAATGTGCCAGCCTTTTGTGCTTGTTGTAATCACAACCAGATCAAAATTAAGATATGTTTCATTATCAATGTTCAAAACCATCAGTATATGAATTACCAAGCCAGAAAAGATTTATCTTAGTAACACCAACTGATTTATTGAGTGACACCCATAAAGCAAAGTAGACTATCACAATACTTGATGGTCGCCGTACATACTCGCTAGCAAGCAGACACGTAGAGTACTACGCAGTCTCAAGCTTCTGACGTTATTATTGCATTCTGATTAATCTATCTCTTCGCTGATTGTCTTTTATTTAGTACTAGATCGAGTTGGTGGTAATGGCATAATGTTCAAGGTTCATACTGAACGACACGTACGCTACCGAATTTGAGCCCTTTTTTCTCGGTGGTGGTCCACATATCATGGAATGCGACATAAATGGTTTTGTCAGAGGCAGAAGGGCCTTCGTCCGGAAGAGAAAAAGTTGCTTCAAAAGGTGTGACCTCTCCGACTTTCAGGTCACCCAGGACAATGCTTTGGTACTGGAAATTCCCTTCAGTCCCAACTTTGGCCCCAATACGAACATCAGCAGTGTCGAAACCAGAGTAAGCTTCTGTCGCGACTACAAGAAATCCAACCTTAACAGGTGCTCCTTTCACAGAGTTAAATTCTGTTTTGGCGTTAACTTCCAGCCATGTCACTACGAGCAATTCAGCATAGTGTTCACTAAAACAAACAGAAACAAAACCCGACAGGCCATCGATATAAACCAGTTAAGAACAATGCAGAAACGAATCTGACAACTTAGAACTATGTTTATGGGCCATCACCTTTCAGTTGGTAAGTGCCAGTTGAGAGGATTGTCGCCATATTTGATGTTAAAGTCCTTAGGGTTGATGATTTGTTGCTACACTCATTGAAATAAAATAATTAGATGGATGCTTTTCTCTTAACTGTTGTATTGCTCACAATAATTGATATGACCCCATAAAGGTAAGGTGCTTTTTTTTTTTTAGGGAAAGGTGCTAGGTTTGACGATTTATATATACTCAGGAAGAAAATGATACCTTCTCTTTAGCAGAAGCCATTGTTATTGAGAGTCGAGAGATAGTGCGTAGAGCAACTTGTGGGTTCCTTGGTTCATTTGAACCGCTCTATTTATAGGCTGATTCTAAATAGTTCCTTCAGCTTCCGGACTGGAATAATTTGAATTTATTGCATGGAATTGGGATTTTTACAGAATCGAATCAACTTTAGCTTTCACTATTGAATAGTGGGAATATATAAAGGAAGTAAGATAAGAAGAATAATTGAAGGGGTGATGAAGAATAAAACTGTCACATGTTATTATTTATTGTTATATGTAAATGATACGGGCACGTATTCAACAGAAGACACGGCTACGGTAACGGCCCTGCGACGTGCGGATCTGAACCGTGCTCCGCCAAAGTTTCTAAACGACTACGTTCCAAAGTAGTTTGTTAGTTAGATCGTTATTTGTGTTACTTTATTATTAAGGGGGTAGTATTGCATTTTATCTGTTATTCATGGGCCTTGGGAGTATTTAGCAAAGATATTTAGTATGTATAAGTGTGTTAGAGTTCAGTTAATTTTTATCAGATGAATGAACTGATTTAGTTTTGTCTATCGCAGCCTAGTTTAGAGATTTCTGCTTCTCGAATCCAAGATCGGAGATCCGTAGCTTCTCGAATCGCTACACAAACGATACTGTTCGGTATCATCTGGCGCTTTCATCATGTTGACCTCCCTAAACAACGACGTCCTCACCCAACTCATCGAAGAAATCAAGACTTTGAACAACAATTTCACTGGTTTGGGGTCCCATATGAGTAATGTGGAAAGTACTGTGGAAAGTACTCTTGCTACCTCTGTGCTGCCTCCGGACCGCCAGGCATCACAAGTCCTGGCGTCACTGCAAACACAGCAGTCCGCTGCCCCGCCGCCAATGCTGTTCACCCAATCATCCAACCCGCCGCCGTTCAGGGCAACTAACCCCACTTGGGTGGCTTCTCAACTATTCTTGCTCCTTTTCGATCCACAACAGCAGCTAAGAACAACCTTTGCGACCCACAGCCGTCAACGGTGAATCAGCAACTTGCATTCTTTGCTCCGCCTCCGTCCCAAACCCTAGCATTGCCGATCATTCCGCCAACATCGCCGCTCACCATGAGAATGACTCCACCTGCGCAGCACCTTTCGGCGCTGCTCCAGGCCTTCCTCGATGCCCTCGACCTGACCCTAACGACGCAACTCCCCGGTTTCGCCTCCACCAGCGATGGCCGCATGTTTTTTCCGGTCATACCAGCATGTTCCGGCATCACACCAGCCAGCGTCCCTGTCGTTCTAAATGGCCCCGATTCCGATCGATCACTTGCCCCAGACGCTCGCAGCACAATAGCACACATTGGGTGCTTTTCCTAATCCAACAATGGATTTCGCGCCGAACAGTGGTTTTGGACAGGGATATTTCGACAGTCATAATCCCACGGATCAAACCCCTGTGGGTCAAGTCATTTTTTTGGGTCACCCTGCTTTTCCAAGTCAGCCCACGATTCTGGGTCCGACCACAATTCCAAATACGTATGCGGGACATGGCAGTAATTTGGGTACGGATACACGCATCACAAATTGCACGTCAACGCGCCCAAGTTTTCAAGTACGGATCCCAACATTTGGATTTTCAAAGTTGATAAGTATTTTCATTATTACCAGATTTCGCTTGATGATCTGCTTTAGTTAGTTAGGGTATTGTTAGACGGTGATTCCGCCGCTTGGTTTCGGTATCGCCAAAATAATTTATCTTTTGCAAGTCGGCGTGCTTTTCTTGGACGAGGTCAAACTACATTTTGGTAGCAATTACTACCATGATTATTTAGGTCAGTTGCCCAAACTGCCCCAGGAAACCACGGTTCTTGCTGATCAGACTGAGTTCGAAAAACTACAGGACATAATTGGACCGACACCCGATCCACAACTGATATCTATTTTTCGGTCCAGTCTCACACCACCATTGGGACGAGAGTTAGTGTTATGCCAGCCTCAGTCCCTGGCGGCGCCTTTTTCACTTGCCCGAGAGTTGGAGGCGATTCGGTCTCCTTCTGCAGCACTTAGCCCCCTCACAACGACTACATCACATGATCCCCCACCAGCAGCGACACGGCCGACACGACGGCTGACTCCAGCACAGCGACAAGAAGGGTTTTTTCTCCTTTACGAAGATGTCCAGGTTCTATATTCAAGGATGTTTTTCCATTACTAGTGATTCAAAGCACAATTATTTTCCAGGATTTTGTGGTGATCCCGTAAAATACCAGTGACGTCATTCACGGAATTTGTTGGAACGTGTGTGCCCTTACGCGCAGCCCTGGTGTGTGAATAGGTGACTTTATCGCCTTGACGTATAGTCTTGACAAGGGAGGAGTAAGAACAGTCTCTTTCAGTTAGATATAGGATTTTAGTGTCGTTGTCATCCGATTGCAGCTTCGGAATCTTGGTTTCTCAGGAGTTTGCTACACATGGAAAAACAATCAGGGTGATGGTATGTCTATCAGAGAGAGGTTGGATAGGTGCCTAGTTACAGAAACCTGGTCTGATACGTTCGACAGGGGCAAGGTGGACCTTCTCGTTGCAGAGGTGTCAGATCATGTCCCGGTTCAGGTTGTTTCGCCCTCAGGTATTGTGGAATATTAGAGTTAATAAACGTTTTCAATTTGAAACAATGTGGTTGCAGGACCAACGATCTTTTCAATTAGTAGTTTAAAAGTGGAGTAATTCTACTGAGTCTGTTGATAGAAAGCTTGGGAGCATTGCTATTGCCTTGACTGTTTGGAACATGGTGTGTTTCGCAACGTAGAGCTTCAGTTGAGGACCAACGATGTTTTCAATCTCAGAAAAAGACTGCAACATCTAGAGGCAGGGACTCAACCCGCGACTGTAGTTGCGGAAACGAAGGTTACTCGTCAGACTATTCTTCGTTAGTTGATTTTAGAGGAAGAAATGTGGCGGAACAGATCCATAGAAGTTTTATGAGGAAAGGAGATCAAAATACAAGCTTTTTTCATCGAAAGGCTTCTTTTAGAAGAAGTATCAATCGTATTGAAGGGTTAAAAGATGATGATGGTCTGTGGAAGACAGAAAAGCCTCAGGTTATTTCTATCCTTGAAGACTGTTGCAGGAATATTTTCACCACTACTGATCTGTCTCAGCCAAATTGAGCCTATGATGGTGGGTGTGGAAGAGCTATTTTCACTTGAGAAACGCACCTGCTTTGATCAGCCTTTTTCAGCCATAGAGGTTCGGTCAGCTATGAAGCAGCTTGGGCCGCCTAAGGCAGTGGGGGTAGATGGATTCCCAACAGCCTTTTCTCAGAGATTTTGGAGTGTAGTGGGTGTCGAAGTAGAAGAATTGTGTCTCATCATTCTTAATGGCGAAGTTGATATTTCGAAGTTTAACGATACGTTAATAGCCTTAATCCCGAAGGTGAAACAGGTTAGAAAACAAGTTGATTTACATCCTATTAGTCTTTTTTCTACAGTGTATAAAATAGTTACAAAGACTATGGTGAATCGCTTGAAGTTGATATTGGACTCACTTATTTTTTAAAATCATGCAACTTTTGTTCCTGGTCGTTGATTTATGATAATGTTCTCACGGCTTTCGAATTGCTACACTCCATGATAAATCATAAGAAAGGGAAGACATGCTTTTTGACGCTTAAGGATGACATGAGCAAAGCGTATGATCAGATGCAGTGGGACTTTATGCGGGCAGTTATGAAAAGAATGGGGTTCGGGATTCGTTGGATCAATCTTGTCATGAGCTGTATCTCATCAGTTTTTTATAGCCTCATTGTCAATGGTGAGGCCCATTGATAAATTATTTTGGAGAGGGGTTTACACCAAGGTTGACCGTTATCGCCCTATCTTTTTCTTCTTGTTAGTGAAACTTTATCTCAAAGTCTAACATCTGCTGTTCTGGAACGCAAGCTATCAGGTCTTATAAAATCACGAGGTGGCCCTGCTGTTTCACATCTTTTATTTTCAGATGACAGTGCCCTTTTCACTAAAGCGACAACAGAAGAAATTACGTTGCTTCGTAAAATCTTTCATTGCTATGAAGTTGCTTCGGGCCAAACTCTCAATATGCAGAAGTCCCCAGTTGTGTTTTCAGAAAATGTTTTAGTAGAGGATCGGTCTTCTATTAGTGCTCTCTGTGGTGTTCAGTTTGATGTCCATCACGACAGTTATTTGGGTCTCTCTACGCAGATTGGCAGAAGTAAAACAGTAAGTTTTAATCTAGTGGTGGATAAAGTGTTTAACAAGATGAAGGGCTGGAAAGGATCGTCTCTATATACGATTAGAAAGTAAATTTCCTATCAAAGCAGTAGTCCAAACGATCTCGAACTCCACCATGAGCTGCTTTCTCCTTCCAGTCAAGATTTTTCATGATCTTGAACGAGTTATCCGTCAGTTTTGGTGGGTTGTGATAGCCATAAATGGAAGATTCATTGGATTTCTTGGAATAAATTGAAGGAAACTCATGAGGTAGGTGGTCTTGGATTTCAACAATGCCATGCTAGCAAAGTAGACTTGGAGATTTCTTCAGAAACCAAATTCGTTGGTATGTAGAGTTTTCCGTGCTAAATATTTTTGATAATTCTTCTATATTACATTACAAGTTCAAGAATACGTCTCAAGTTTTGTATGCCTTCAAAATTATTTTGGCTTGGAGAGACCTTATTAAAAGCGGCGTGGTTTGGAAAATAAAGGAGGGAAGGGATGTTAATTTTTTCAGGAATAAATGGTTGACCCGGTCGGACACCTTTAGTGTCATTGCTACATGTCTGCTCGGACTGGAACATATAAAAGTGTTTGAGATTTTGAGCTCCGACTTCAGCTAATGGGATGTGAGTAAAGTCCAGCATACTTTATGTCCTGTTGATGTTCAAGAAGTGTTATAAACTTCAATGAGTACACAACCTGATGCAGATTCTTGTAATTGGGTCTACACTGACGACGGGAGATACTCTTTGAGCTCTGGGTACAAATCCAAAAGGAAAATTTCCAGCCCCCCCATCTTCTTTGAGCTCTTTCTCAAACGGTTGAAAAATTTATGGATTCTAAAGATTCCGAAGAAAATAATGGTTCCGACTTGGAGACCGTGGCATTCTTCTTTACCCGTGGCATGCAAGTTAATAAGTAAATATGTTGACGTGTACCCGATGTTTTTTTTGTCTAACGAAGAGCTAGAGACTACAAATCACCTGTTTTGTGAATGCTCCCACTCAACACAGGTTTGGAATTTGATGTTAGGAGATGGTTTCTTGCATAATCAACATGGGGGAATCCAAGACTGGCTGGTAAATGTGTCACTGAATAAGGAGAGAGACACATGTGAAAATTTCGTTCTTGCAATTGGGACAATTTTGAGGAATCGAAATGAACAAGTATTTAATGCTAAAGGTAGAATACATTATTGTCAAACAAATTTGAAGAGAGTTCGATTTCTCCGGACTTGGGTATATCCAAGAGGGCTCTTCCATAGTCTGGATCTGCTAAAATCAATACCTAAGCGACATGGAAGGTGTATGGACCGGCGTTGGGGGCGTGGATAGTTGTGCGAGACCACACAGGAAACTTTAGCGCAACAAGGCAGCGCCGTCTACGACGTCAGTGTTTTCCTATTATAGTGGAGTTGCTGGCAACACGAGGACTTCGGTTCGCAATGTTAAAACTCTCACGATCGCTCACACCTAACGAACGATGGAATAAACGATGCAATCACGCAAGATTTACGTGGTTCATTAGCTAAAAATATGCTAACTACGTCCACATGCAAGAACGACCTTTAATAAATAGAAGAGAACCTATTACGATGCAAAAACATGTTTATCATACCCCAAAGGATCGTTTTATACCCCCCAAACCGCCCTGAAGGATAGTACAGTAGGAATAACTACAGGATCAATACTCTAGAAGGGGGGTTGAATAAAGTATGGCAACGTTTGCAACTTTTGCTTAAAGAGTGGTTTCAACAGAATTTGTGAGATGCAGAAAGTATTTCAAGGACTTGAAATGAGTTTCAAGTCCTTGGAATCAAAACAAATAGTAAAGTGAAAGCTTATAGTTTTCAAGGCCTTGAAATGAGGTTCAAGCCCTTGGACTGAAAACCGGTTTTGTGCAGTTTGTATGCTAAGTAAAGTGCTGCAAAGTAAAAGCAAGAGACACAATGATTTATAGAGTTCAGTCCACTTGGACCTACGTCTCCACGTTAGGGACTTAATCCCTGCAGGATTTTCAACTCAGTTCTTATTAATCAAAAGCTAAGTCCCTAGATATCAAGCACAAAGAGATGCCTTACTCTGTTACAGCTTGTGGTTCTCACTAACCTACCTAGTACCTATTCTAGCTAACTAGTTAACTAAGAATTACCTATTTTTCACCTTGAGCAATCCACGAGAATAAGAACTATAAGTATTATCATAATTATATACAAATAAAGCTCAGAATAGAAGAACACTAGAACTAGAACAGAAGATGAAAGTGCAGTGCTCTTCAGATGATCAAATTGGATGATTTGATCTGCATCTTTGTTGCTTGCCAATCTCCGTGAAGTGCTTGAGAGTTTGTGTAAGTGTCTGTTGTTATTTCTTCAAGCTTTCCCACTTTTATGCAGCTGTTTGAATTGAGGATCCTTATTATAACAAACTTTCCTAAAAATCTGCATAGAATTTTGACTCTTCAAACAGCTCTCCCAACGGATAGTTTCTCAGTATCTTCAAAGATACTGTCTTGATCTTGTTTAGAAGAAGGTTGGAAGCTTTAGATGTAGCAAATCAATGTGCATAATAACTCTGTCATATTGATTTCCTTTCTGCAATCAAATAGATCAGGAAATAATCCTTCAAAATAGGAAACTAGATATTCCTGCAGTAACTGAGTTAAACAAATGGATTAATCACAGTATATAGAGAAATGATTTGTATTTCATCATGAAGTAACATATAATCAATTATAAGAGATTAGAAGCCTGAATAAGATCTTCAGCTCCCCCTAAGTTCATGCCACAATCTGGAGTGTTGGTTTAAAACCCTTGAAATATGTTTCAAGGCCTTGAAACAGCTTGAAACAGGCTGAACTTACAATCTCCTCCTTGATGACAGACAAAACCAAAACTTTTTTAGAAATTGATTTTCTGCAAAAAAGGTCATTAGAGCATAGCATAATCAATGAAAATAAAACTTAACAAAATATCCAAATGATCCAACTTATTAGCAGCATATCAGCAAAGTGCAAAGTCTAAGTCTCTACCAGCAGCAAGTCCTAATGATGTAAAACCAGATCTCTAAGCTAGAAAACATATAAGACTCCTAGAATTTCTCCCCCTTTTTGACTTTCATAAAAAAACAATGAGAAAATGTTGGATCAAAGTTTGTAAAAATAAGAGAAAAAATGTTTTAAAATATAGGAATTTTCAAGAATTTGAAGAAGATTTCAAGTCCTTGAAAAGGAAAGAAAGAAGAGCAAGAATTAAGGGGTTGGTTCTCCATTTCCCTTGGGCCCAGCATCTTCTTCACCACTATATTCTTCATCATCCTCATCATCTTGTTGCTCTTTCTGATTACCAGCATCATCAGGTTCTTCAAACAGTTTTCTTCAGTTATCTCTTCGAGAATTGCATATTTATTCTTTTTCTTCTTGAGATCTTTGATCAGCATCCCAGAGTCTAAACTTTCTACATCATCTTGTTCCTGTTCTTCATTACCATGTTCTTGAATTATCTTTTTACCCTTGTCCACCACCACAGTAGCCTCATCCTGAGTTGTATGCTCACTGAAAAATCTCTGGTTGAACCTTCTCCATCCTTCTTTGATCCTTCTGCAGCCCGAGACACTTCTTCTTCCACATGAAGTACATTGACGCTCTTGAAGATACCTTCAACCATATACTTTACCAGTTTGAATTCAGTGTCAAACTCGTGCTCATTCTCCTTCAGCGCATCCATGTTCTTATCAAGAAAGTAAACCCTTTGAATCACCAAGCCAAGGTCTTGAGATTGAGTGGGTAGGTGTTAAGGCCTTTAGGTTTAGGAAACTTCTTGGATTGTAGTTCCTTCTCAGACAGATCAGAGTATAACTTCCATATCCCATCACTGGTTTTTAAAATCCCAATTTTCTCAAATGCTTTCTCATCACGCATTCCAAAACCAGTAGTAATGATTTCTTCTATGTCAGAGGTAAGGTCAAGGTGAAGAAAGAATGCAGAGAGCGAATTGGCATAGAGTAGTGGATGCTTGACAACTCCACAATTGGAGTTATATTCTTATGTGATTACTTGCCATTTTGCGTGCATTCCGACGCATTTACATGCGTTTTGGGCCGATTCTTGTTAGTTTTGAGCATGTATGAGAATTTGAACGTAATTGTCGAATCCGAGCGTTTTTCCAATTATTTTATGCTATATTTGTCTCGTTTGATCTTCCGGTATATTTTCGTGTTGTCGGTTTTAGGAACCGGGAGCTTGGAGCGGGAAATTTGGAGCGGAAGCGAACTTCGGAAGCGAGGAATGCTCAAGAGACATGTTCGAGAAGTTGGACAAAGAGGAGGAGCTTGAAAAGAGAGGATAAAGCTACATGGAGAAAAGTGTTCTCATGAACACTATAGGGACATTTTTTTGGTGACCTAAGGGATGTTTTTTTGGAGTTAGACATTATAGGAGACGTGCTTGGGAGCTTTGGAGCGTTCTTGGAGCTTTGGATAATTCGTTTGGATTCTCAACTCTTCTTTTATTTAGTTTTTGCTTATGATAAACTTGAAACTTGTTCTTTTGATCATGAGTAAGCGTAGCTAAGCACTTTATCTCCTAGTGCTAGCTTGGACCGGAGGAAGAGCGAAGAAGGAATAAAGCAACGCAGGAGACAAAGAGGGGTTCGGCCCTCTCTTTGAGGCCGACGGGAAAGGGGGCGGACGCAGGGGGCTTCGGCCCTTTGTTCTCTTGCTCTCTCTCTTTCTTTATCTCCCACTCACTTATGTTATGATCATTAGTTGTGGTAAGGAATCTAGAGCATCATTTATATAGTCCAACAACTCCTTGTTAACTACATGAAGGCCCTTCCTTGTTCTACATGAACTTGGATTAGTACCCTCCTTGCAAATCAGTCCTACTAAGTTTGCAAGGTGTTGCAAAGTGATCCTTCTCATTAATTAATCATATTAATTAATCCCAAATCTAGTTCAACTCTATGTGACGTGTGAACCCATAGGTTTCTACTTAGTTAGTTGTAACTTATTACTAACATGGAGCGCTGTCTAGCAACAATCCATGCACCCAACTAATAGAAAAAAGTCAGTGATCCCGACAAACCTTTTTTCCCAATATCACATATTGCACTATCCCTTTGTCTCCATATCCGGATTGGACACGAGACATAAATAGTCACACTCGTATATCCAATCCATAGTTCCTCGATCCTGGGAATATGCTTATGCAAGCAGATAACATCAATATCTCCATATTGATTTATCTGAGTCTGGCCAGACATTCAATAAGCCTCATACCTCGAGTGGTCGTGGATATTTTCTCCCATTATGTGGGAGGGACAAATCCTCTCTACATCACTACGATCTCTAAGCTTGCTTCCTATCATGCCCGATAACTACCTTTATAGTCACCCAGTTACGTTGTAACGTTTGATAAATCAAAGCACGATATTTCACAACTAGAGTATCTAGTGACTTCAAGTCTAAGGATTGCAATTATATTAGCACTACGAGAAGCGATTGTGACTTTAACATAATCTAATGTATCCTTCTCGTTGTGGGTCAATCCAGTATGCCATTACTCCTAATGCATACCCATGTGTTAGACTTGATATCTCCATACCAATCTACACACATACTTGTCTATATTTGATCGTCCTATTAATCAATATAATGGACTAGGGATATTTAAGATAAACAACACATTGTATCTAAGGACTTCATTATATTAAAAATTACAATAAATAATAAATGAATATTCTAGCCAATAACATTGTTCATACTAAATATAGATTGCCTCTAGGGCACCTATTCCAACACGATCGCCTTTGCGATACCCTAGACGGTGAGCGAAAGATGAGACAGATTCCCAATAAGAACTAGACGCATATCAGACGGATTCAAATTGTCGCATTGGATAGATTCCAAGGTGAGATTGATATGTGTTCCATTCGAACATGGTTAATACCCCAAACCATGTATAGTCTACGTAAAGAGAGCAAGAGAGATAACTGATTTACGTGCGCAAGTAGTGTGACATCTCAGTACTCGGGTTAGTAGCCTAGATGTATTGGTCTAAGATCTGTATGGTGGTACTTATGAGATAAGACATGCGGTCCGACCGGATTTCAAACACTATGGCGTGAATTTTCCAAATAACACGTTCTAAAATAGTGTCAGGAGGTGGTGAGTAGAGTAGTTCTTGATGTTCCTCTCCGTGTGAGCCTCGTCGATCATACAAATATGATTGAAACTGTATACACTTAGTACTTTTAGCTATGTCGTGAGGAGACGGGTTTGTGGTCCTACTTTAGCGTGACACCTTACGGCTATGGATGATTCAGCCTTGCGGAAATTTCTAGAAAAACAGCTGCGCTGAATCTAAGCGGCACATGGATAGAAGGAAGATTCTAATTGCATCACTCTTTGTAATTTTCATTGGGCCCACCTACAAGTTTTATTGGGGTCATGCAGTATATGACTATAATCAAGGGAACGTGGACGCATTGGAGCACAGTATATGGGACTAGACATGCAGTCATGGTCCATGAGATGACAATTCGATCGAATCTGGAGGATGTGAGAGTTAGACTTTGCATAACTTTCCAAAAGAGTTGAGTGCCCCTGCTAGCTCGTCTTGTATGAGTTTAGAGTATGGATCTCCTGAAATGCAGATACTCTCAGCAGTCACACGCCACGACCACAAAATTCTTTGTAGGTTATTTGATTGGAGATACAAAGACTATAATGGCTATGGGCAACCCCACTGCTCGTGTGGGAGATGTTGCAAATTACGTGTAGCTCCGTGGGGTGCTTATGTAATTAGTCACGCACCCAAAGGGGTCAGTTGCAATAAGCGAAAAGTCTGTTTATAAATAGAGAAAACTTCCTTTTGAATTAAGTGATGATCATAACATTTGTAGATACAACTTATATGAACCCTACACTCTCTCTAACATGCATCCAAAGGTTGAACGTGGTGTGAACCACAATGTTCGTCCTAGGTATTTGCACCAGACTATTGGGAGCGAGAGGACGTGGGAATAGGTAACGAGAACGATCATCATCCGCTTCAAGGAGATAAGGAAAAGAGGTAAACGCGAGAATCTTTCGCTTTAGTTACGCGTTTATATCATGTTTAGATCAGAGTTACCCTTCATGAACTCATTATTTGCTTACATTAAATTCGGGCGGTTAACAAGCCCTTCATGAAGAAAGCCATCAATAATGGATTATATTGCAGCAGAGCAATTTAAGATTATGGTTCGTGATGACCCTGCCATATTAGCTCTAGCAGCATGATACGGGTCAACCTTATGATCTGGGTTAACAATATAATAATAATAATTATTATTATTATCATAATTAGTGGTATCTATATAATTACTTAATTAATAGTTACTTTGTTAGTTTATATATTTTAGTTTAATTAGTTGTTTATTTAATTACTTAGTAGACTGGGTTGAGCCCATTAGGTCAAGCTTAAAATTAGTGTTTTCTATTTAAGCACGGTAATACTTTGTATCATTCATCATGGAATAATAATTGTTTCTTGAGTTATTTTTAGTTTTATTTCATAATCATGTTTTTCATAGCCTCTCAAGCTACTGGTAGAGATTCGTAGCCTCTCAAGCTACTGGTACGATACAGGTACGTATCAACTTGTGCTTTCATTGATTTTCACCATTCAGCTGGTGAAATCATGTAAACATTCAGCAACTATCCGCTTACATCAATACTACCATCACTGATATCCTAAAGGAATTATCTCAGCTCCAGGAAATGGTGCGACTCCAATAACAACGGAAGCAGCAGGAGGAGACGCTAGCGGCGGCGCCGCCGTCATTGCAGCCAAACCAACAAGAGGAGATGCCAGTTCACCCACAGCAGCATCAGCAATCCAAGCCGCCAGACGCACTGATCGACGAAGAGCCCCAATAATTAGAGGAAGCGAACAAGGATGACGATGAACGACCAAACCAGGTCGCGATTCCTCCACAGCCGGCATGAGATCCAGTCACCGTCGTCGTACAAGCGCTGCAAAAACCTCCCAAGGTCCCCAATCCGCCTCCAACAAACCCACGGTTGTCGGACTCCCCAACCACCGATAAAACTCCGCCACAACTGTCGTCTTCATCGTCGAACCAGAATCCGCAAGCCACGCCGCCTCCGTCGGTGTCCCTTCCAACCAACGGCGGCCTACAACCACTGCGAATTCATGTCACTCCGTCCACTGTCCATCAGCCACCACCAAACGGACGGCGACCAAGCCTAGGTCTTCTGTCCTCCATCACGACCAGAGAATATGTGGTTCAGCTCCGATTAGCCATCGGATTGGAATCGGCTCCAATTCGGCCCAATTCAGTCGCTGTTTCGCAAACGGTACGACTCAATCCAGTCGTGATCTTGACCTCAGCTCGGCTCGGGCTTGTATTCCGGTCAGATCCTCTTGATCCGTGTCCCCCCCCATGGCTCCAAGTGAGCCACAGGCCTCTTTTTGGCTCAAATTTGAGCCGCGATGACTTTTTTTTAGGCACAGGGTGTTACCTAGGGTATTTCGACCTCCGAGTCCGTTTCCGGCCTCCAATTTTCTGGATTTGGCCTCCATAGTACTGTTCCAAAGGTCATCCTCCGTCCATTTGATCCAGCAAAATGTGTGCAAGAGATACAAGACGTCGCGCATATTTTGAACTCTTCCACCTGGAGGACAAGGTGTTTTTCAACCGAGGGGGAGTTGATAGGGGTCAACCTTATGATCCGGTCAACAATATAATTATTATTATTATGATAATTAGTAGTATATTATGATAATTAGTAGTATATGTATAATTACTTGATTAATAGTTAGTTTGTTAGTTTATTTATTTTAGTTTAATTAGCTGTTTATTTAATTAGTTAGTAGACTGGGCCGAGCCCATTAGGTCCAGCTGTCTAGCTAGGGTTAGTGTTTTTCTATATAAGCACTGTAATAGTTCGTATTATTCATCATGGAATAAGAATTGTTTCTTGAGTTATTTTCAGTTTCATTTTGTATTCATAGTTTTTCGTAGCCTATTTGTTTTAGTTTAATTAGTTGTTTATTTAATTAGTTAGTAGACTGGGCCGAACCCATTAGGTCAAGCTGTCTAGCTAGGGTTAGTGTTCTTTGTAATAGTTTGCATTATTCATTATGGAATAAGAATTATTTCTTGAGTTATTTTCGGTTTTATTTCGTATTTATAGTTTTTCGTAACCTCTCAAGCTACTGATAACGATACTGATACTGATCACAGCACGTACGAATCAAGGTACTAAGGCATGACTGCCAAGTCTAAAGTGTAAGATTGTGAAAGTCCTCGTCCTGGACTGATCGTATTATTTCAGTATATAAAGAACAATACACGAAATGTATTTACATAAAATTCCCTATACATTGCTATATTGATAATTCTGCTATTACGCCCCCTCAGTCAGAGCGGGATAACGAACGCTCAGACTGGATCGAAAACGCTCGAAGAGATGACGGGCAACCCCTTGGTGAAGATGTCAGCGTACTGATATTTAGCCGGGATGTGAAGGACTCGCACTTGCTCCAATGGAACTTTCTCACGAACAAAATGCAAGTCAATATCTACATGTTTGGTGCGCTAATGCTGGATCGGGTTATCACAATACACAACGGACGCAGGAGGCGGTGGGAACCGGAGCTCAATCAGAAGATTACGAAGCCAACACAATTCGGAAACGGCATTGGCAACTCCACGATATTCGGCTTCAGCACTAGAGAGGGATACCGTGGCCTGGCGTTTAGAGGACCAACTGAGAAGGTTGTCACTGTAGAAAACACAATAACCAGAGGTTGATCGACGAGTGTCAGGGCAGCCAGCCCAATCAGCATCAGTATAGGCGGTAAGACCGGTGGGAGCCGATGTAGAGATCTGAAACCCGTGAGAAAGAGTGCCGCTGACATAACGGAGAATGCGCTTCAGTGAATGAAGATGAGGTTCACGAGGATCATGCATGAATAAACATATCTGCTGAACGACATCAGAGAGCTCACGGCGAGTGAATGTGAGATACTGTAGTGCACCTGCCAAACTTTTGTATAGAGTAGGATCATAAACTGGCGGGCCAGATTCCCCTGTGAGCTTGGCACCAGTCTTAACGGGGGTGGTGACGGGTTTGCAGGCTGTCATGGAAGCACGAGCAAGAATGCCCATAGCATGTTGTCGCTGAGACAAGAACAACCCAGAAGAGCCCCGAGAGACAGAAATACCGAGAAAGTGATTCAGAGGTCCGAGATCTGACATGGCGAACTCGCGAGATAGCTGCGTAACTAGATGCTGAAGGATGTCAGACGAAGAGCTAGTAATGATAATATCGTCCACATAAATAAGGACATATACAACGTCAGATCCTCGACGGTAAACAAAGAGTGACTCATCTGTCATGAACCCTGAAATCCCACCGAGCTAGAAAGAAAAGTAGCAAATCGCTGAAACCATGCTCTGGGTGCCTGTTTGAGGCCGTATAGCAATTTCCGAAGACGACAGACATAGTCAGGATGGCGAGAATCACGGTAACCAGGTGGCTGATGCATGTAGACAGTTTCCTCAAGATCCCCATGCAAGAAGGTGTTCTTGACATCAAGCTGGCGGATAGGCCAAGAACGCGTCACAGCTATGGTCAACATGGTACGAATAGTAGCCGGCTGAACAACCGAGCTAAAAGTCTCCTCATAGTCCACCCTAACCATCTGGGAACGAACATTGGCAACCAATCGGGCCTTTTATCTCTGCAACGTACCATCAGCCCGAAACTTGTGCCGAAACAGCCAAATAGCCCGAAGAATATTGCCCTTGGCGGGCCGCGGGACCAAATCCCAAGTATGATTCCGAACCATAGCCCCAAATTCATCATCCATGGAAGCCTTCCAGTGTGGGTCCGATACAGCAGACACATGAGATTTAGGTAGGGGCGAGATGGAGGGAGAAGTTTGGGCATGGAGAGTAAGGCGCTGAATGGGCTTGGTGATGCCGTGTTTGGATCGGGTGGTCATTTGTCGGGAGTGTGGAGGGGGAGGTGGTTGCTCGGGTACCGAAATAGGTGGAGCCAACGGGCTAGAGGAACCCATAGGATAGGGGTCCGAAGGACCAGGTGCAGCCATAGGTGATCCTAACTGGACGGGTGCAGAAGGAGAAGAGGGAGTATGAGACTGTCGGATAAGAGCAGCGTGAGGAAGACTCTCGTCCGGGTCAGGAGACCGGTGCACGGGAGGGGAGGCTGAGCCAGGGGTAGTGAAGGGGAAGACAGACTCATCGAAAGTTATGACGAGAGATGTGAACTTTACCGGTGGAGAGGTCAAGGCAGTGATAACCTCTAAAATTCGGAGGGTATCCGAGAGAGACGCAACGAGCGGAGCGGGGGGCTAGCTTATGGGGAGCTGTGGCAGAAAGGTTTGAGTAGCACAAACACCCAAAAGTGTGAAGATGATCATAGGTGGGTCTGCGATGATAGAGAATGATAGTCGGAATGTTGTTCTGAAGTGCAGTGGTGGGAAGAATGTTGTGCAAGTAGACTGCTGTAGACAGAGACTTAACCCAGAAGGATGGGGGGAGGGAAGCCTGAGCAAGAAGGGTGCGAGAGATGTCGTTGACACGACGAATCATGCGTTTGACCTTACCATTTTGTGGGGAGGTTTGGGGGCACGCGAAACGAAAGACAATACCATTTTGTGCGGCATAGTCGTGGAAAGAGCCATTATCGAATTCACCCCCTCGATCACATTGGAAGGTCTTGATTTGAACATGAAACTGAGTGCGAACAAAATTACCGAATTGCTTGAATTTGGCAAAAGCATCTGATTTTTGTTTCAAAGGATAAATCCATAAGAAGTGGGAGAAATCATCGAGCAATAAGAGGTAATATTTGTAATTTGATTTACTAGGAACGGGAGAAGTCCACAAATCACTATGAATAAGGTCAAATGGTGCAGCAGTACAAGATAAAGAAGGGGAAAAAGGTAGTCGAACATGTTTACCGATCTGACAAACATGGCATAAAGTGGTGGTATGAGCTTTAGTATACGAGATATGGCTATGAGTTCGAAGAAAGTCTAAGGCTTGGCTTCCAGGATGGCCAAGACAGTTGTGCCACACAGGTGATGGGAGAACAGCAAGAGATTGTGGTTGGGAAGTGGGTTGAGTGGAGTGAAGCGGATAAATATCTCCAGTACTATTGCTTCTCAACAATAATTCCCCCGTACGAAGATCTTTGACAGAGAATCCCTTGGGGTCAAATTCAACGGAGACATATTATCAACGGTGAATTGACGAACGGAAACAAGGTTTTTAATAATGTGAGGGGTGAAAAGAACCTTATTGAGGTGAAGGGTTTGATTATGGGTACTGAGAGTCTGCTTACCGGAACCACAAACTGAAATACTCATACCATTTCCAACAAACATTGAGAAACAGGACTATCGGCGGAGACAGAAGATAGCATACCTGACTGAGATGTAAGATGGGAAGAGGCCCCCGAATCCATATACCAAGTGCTGTCTAAATCTGTGCCTTGCAATGTGGGACCCGGTGTAGCCTTAAGAGCATGTTGACGTGGACCAGAGCTCGGATGAGGTAGACTCGGGTCACGTGCAAGAGGCAGTGGAGTGGGTTGCGATGCAGGATGCCAAACCCATATGCGTCCCTAATTCGATGTATCCCATGTAGTTGAGTATGCCATGGAGTAATAGAAGTACGCTGAAGAGGCTTAAATTCGCAAAATAGGCCTCGGAAAACGGCTTCAGAACGCTGTAAAACCTTAGGAACGAGTCTGGGTTGGTCGAAATCTGTAGCAAACTCAAGCCAGAACAGTGGTCAAGGCTTAAAAAACAAACGAGCCAAGAGAATAATTCGCGGGCTGCTTGGAGCCGCAAGGAAGCCGAGGAGAAAGGTCGGCTAAGTAGCTGAGCCGAGAGGAAGCCGGTTCCAACCGAGATGGAGATGAGCGGCTGACAAGGAAGCCGTGAGCCGCGTGCTGAGCTGGCGGCGCAGGCGGAAGCCGCGAGCCGCGGTGCGAGCCGACCTTCTGCGCGGAAGCCGACAGGAGGAAACTCAGCTCAGAATTGAGCCGCACGCGCGAAGCCGGCTGACGCGACTGGAGGAGCGTGGATCGCGGCGGACAACGAGACAACAGGTTTGGGAGGCGCGTGTAGGCGCGTCCGCTGGTCGTTTTCTGTCGATTTTTCAGGGTTGACTCGGAATTCGTTTCCGAATCGACCAGAAGACGGTGGATTTGACGGAAATTACGAAAACGACGAAGAGGAACGAAAACCTTAAAAACATGGGGGTTCAGGGACGGTACTGATCGACATCAATGGTTGCCGGATCAGTTGCAGTGGCGTGAGGCTGGAGAGAAGAAGAGGGGACTAGAACCCCAGCTCTGATACCATGTAAGATTGTGAAAGTCTTCGTCCTGAACTGATCGTATTATTTCTGTATATAAAGAATAATACACGAAATGTATTTACATAAAAGTCATATACATTGCTATATTGATAATTGTGCTATTATAAAGTTGGCGTAGCAATAAATTGTACAATTAGCTCTTGGGCCAGTCATTCACTTCTGATATTGCACATAAAACACTTGTGAGACATTCACTTAGGAATGAAGTATTTGTCAACAGTACATGTGTAAGCTCAGGGTGGGAGGGTTTTTCTCCAATAGCTTCCTCAGTTTACCCAACAGCTTTTAATTCATGCTGCTGAAATTCCGAAACCCAAAACTGTAGCAAAACCACCCCACGCGCGTTGCACAGCGTTAAACTAGTATAGAGACGGATTGATATAGTGCCGTGTCATGCATTTGTTCTTTGTCAGCAAACTTGGTCAGAAATTCACACAAAAGAAACCAACAAACTATCTCTCATTTTATTTTTAGACCTTCAGTTCCACTGCCATTGCTCAATTACATATCCCATTTCAGTGAGTGACTTGTCTTTTAGGGTACGTTTGGTTTTCGAGTATTATCGGTATTAGGTAGGATTTGACTAAATACAGTACATATATTAGTTAATACTGTGTTTGGTTGTTCTTGACTAATTTTAATACCAGTACTAAATAGTGAAAAGATAGTGTTTAATACTCCAAATTAGTACCCTCTCACATGAGGGTATTATCTGGATTGGACTATTTATACCTTAATACTGAATTAAGACTGCACAAAACTAAATACATTATTAATTATAACTCAGTTAATCCAATTCAACTCTATCCGGAAAATTTAGTCCAGTCAAGTCCAGTACGGATAGTCCTGAAAACCAAACGAGCCGTTATGGAAGTCTAAAAACATAAAAACGTAACTTGAGAGAAGCATCAAAAGTCAAAATGGTTCTTCTAAAAAAAGTCAAAACGGTGGTTGGAATTTGTTTAATTATAAATGGTGGGTACTAGGATGATTTCAGGCCTCAAGTTTAGCATCCATGTGAAGTAGTAGTAGTATTTGTTTATACACTTATTCAACCAAGCTATATGATTTGATGTTGATCAACCTGTAAGATGAAGAACTCCATTTTCTCTACTTTAGGAAGTAATATTCTATTTTTGAACATTATCTAGCAAAGCTATAGTTACGTATCATAGTTAGTTTGTTCATTATAAAACTAAACACTCTTGGTCCTCATTTTTTCCACTAATTGTTGGTCATTTCAATATTGTTTGTTAGTTTTTCTTAAGGATATTGTTCGTTAGTTAGTACTACGTCTTAGACGTTTTCTCTTCCAACATATAATAGGTTATTTAATTAACTACTTAAATGTCAAATGATTAATCGAGCAGCCTAATTGAGCATGAAAGGTTCCAATCATTCTAATGGTTGCTTTCAAGGAGACGCATTGGTAATTTTTTTGAGAATAGAAGAATGGTTAATTAGATTACATAGAGAGGGGTTTCGAAGTTCATTCCAAGTTACACTAGGTTTGCAAATGGATGCCCGGTCAGTGGTAGAACGTTTTAAGTCCCTACATTAAGTCCCAGGTTCGAACACGACTATATGATGATGTAATTCTCAAAAAAATTACAATAGGTTTTAGACTTATTATGCTTATGATGCTAACGCATTAATCAATGGTGTAGCCTGAAATTAACACCCAATACATGAAACTTTACTGTCATTCAAAAAAGAATTTAATGTGGATTTCGGAAAGTGCGAATTAGAAAATCAATACGGATTTATTACTAAGAAATCGTAGTATTATTAGTGCAAATTTGAAAGGCATAAGACATGAATACCCAATCTCTCTGTACATCTTAACTATTTGCTTTGAATGGTTATCCTTCGAATGTGGGACTGTTGTGATAACAAGATTTTAAAGCTAGCAAAAACCTCTCAAATCGGCCCCAGTTAAATCACCCATTCTTTGCAGATGACATGGTCCTCTTTAAAAGTCCAAAATTAATAATTTCTCAACCGTCATGGGAATAATTCAAGATTTATCTACTCTTTCTGGCCAGAAGGTGATCCGCACAAGTCAAGAGTCATTCTCCTAGAACACTCCTCCCAGTGTGGCCATGGCTTGTGCCTCTCTCTCTCTGAGGGAAGCTTGTCTTATGATTGAGGTACTTTGATCCGGTGACTTTGATAGAAAAACTATACAATTTCTTTGATTATTTTTTTATGGTGTTGTAGAGTAACTTTTAATCTACAGCACCATGAAAACATTAGATCGTTTAACTATCCAAATCACCGGGTCAAAAGTGACCCAGTGAATAGCTCTCCTCTTACGGCTGAAGCAATGGCTCTCAAAGACGGTCTCATGCTGGCGAGCAAAAGCAATTGTTCTCTTTTGATTGCACAAGTTGGTTGTAGTGATCCGATTAGCCTGTTTAAATCTCCTACTATTGCTCATCCATCGCAACTGATTTTGTTTGATTAATGCAGGCGATTGGCAAGTGAGTTTGCTGAGTTCCAGCTCCAGCACTGCCATAGGGAGGCCAAGATAGTTACCCGCATGCTGGCTAGGAAGGCCCTCTCCATCATGCACTCTATTGAAGCCCCTATCTATCCTAACACTAGCTAGTATTTGTGATTTTAAACTTATTCTCTGAATAATTGTCAGTGTTTTGACTTTGTGACACTCCAGACTCTGTTCAAGAGACTTTAATCTTGGATTGTATTGTGAAAGATTCTCCAAGACTTATCCGTGAAGCCATGCCTTCGGTGTTTTGCTATATGTCGAGTTGTTATAAAAGCAATATGTCAACAAGTACAAGTGATACGGCCCTTTACACCTGCCGTTAAAGGGCCATACCACTTGTACATGTTGACGTAAAAATCTGTGTAAAAACTGATGTACAACATGTACGGACGATTTAGAACAGTGGGATTTTGACTTGTCCATTTGGGGTTCTAAAGTTGGTGCTGATGTAAAAACCTGTGTGTGTGTGTTTTTTTTTTTTTTTTTTTTTTTTTTTTTTTTTTTCTGTGATTTCCTGTTCTTCACTGAGTCTCCAATATTGAGGTGCTATGGTCAACATTGCAATACTTCGTCTTGCCCGTCTATAACACAGATCGAGTCACTCTACTAGCTCCATTCCTTTTTTGTATCCTCGCACGTCTTTTGAGGATCACATTAGCAAAACAATGCGAGAATTTGGTGGTTTTTTAAGTATTGTAGAGCAAATTATGATGCACAACACCAAAAAAAATTACATAATTCTCGCATCGTTTTGCTAACCAAATCAACGAATCAAAGTGACGCTCAAAAGGTGTGCGAGAAGAGAGAATGAACGGAGGTACTACATCAGTTGTTGTACATTTGTAAACTGGAATTTCATATGTCATATATATTGCTTGATGCATTATCTTTCATACATTGCTGTCAGTATTTTATTTTCACATTCAAGCACTTTGTGCTGGATATAGTGATTTCCACTAACAAATGCCTCAGTATATAACATCAGTAAATATTGCATTCTCAGAACTTAGACCACCTGAGGTGTAAAAGTAAAACATCAATAAATTTCATTATACAAGGAAATTCAAATTACACGGTAACTATTTCTCAACAAGTTTTTTTTTTTTTTTAAATAACCGTGGTCCGCACCTCGACTAAATCCACGGAGCCCCAAGGATTATTGATCGTCGTCCCAACCAGCTATTAAGGAACAAAAAATTAGCACTCAGTTTATTTACATTCCTCTGTAATCAAATTTACAATCCTCAAATTTCACGGTCTTCTCACATTGTGTGACGGATTAGACTGTAAACCACGACGAGCCCAACAACCAAAGAGTGATCGATATTTGGTTCAACAACCATCTCCAGAACATCCTCCCCTAACACAACTCCACACGACACCTTTCTCTTCACCTACAGAATAAACAACGTTAGAACTTAGAAGAATAGAAAAAATCCCAAAACGATTATTAAATAAATAAGGCTCACCTCTGCAGCAAGCCCCCCGGATAGGTCAGCAATGTTAATCTTCTGTGACGATTTGCTCCCGAGAATCTCCATCTTCAACTTACTATGTTCTTGATTTCTACTACCCAACTCAACAACTACCTTACACATTGAAAATCTTCTAAGAATGTTCAAGGTTTTCCGCACCTGGAAGAATCCCGGCTCTCTACTGTTATGGCAATCCTCTGTTCTTGCTGATCTATAGCCCTCCCAGCATCCCAGCCACTTAAGTTTCTGCATCAAACATCGCATTAAAATTAGTACGTACTCAGCTAATTTTTCCATGGAAAGGTGCTGTAAAACCGTAAAAGATAATACAAGCATAAAACAGAGAGGCCGAAACTGGACGAGTTTGAGATTCATGTGACCAAACCCAGTTAAACTAGAAAAAAGCTTATTGTGTTTAGTTGGTATATATGTAATCAGCTAAATAACGGGAACAGAAGTGAAAATATATATACATGCATGTTCAGAAGGAAAGGTGTGAGTAAAACCGTAAAATAATTATTACGAAGAACATGCAGTATTGGAGGAGTTTGATTCATGTAGCCGACTCTAGTTAAACTGGACAAAACTCTTTTGAGTTGAGTTTGTACCTTTTTCAGTATGGTGAAAACAACATGGCCTTTGAGATCCATGAGATGAACCTCGTGATTCTGTTTCCTGTTGTAGTTGTCGACGCGGTACACAATCTTACCGTTGGAATCGAAGACAGTGCAGCCATGGTCACCCAGAACTAGAGACTTCATCCATATAGTGAAGACCTCTTGTTTTGAAGAAGTTGGTGAAGCAACAAGCTGTGGATGAATCTTTGTCATGAATGAAGAGAAGACTTTTGTTTTGATACAATATTTAGTACTCGGAGAGAGGTTTCATATATAGTGTTCAATGTTGATTATCTTGCAATTAACAAGTTCTGAGTGGGACGACCAGGATAATTTATTTTAGCCACTCCAGTCAGCCCCGTGTTATCACAATAACAAAAGAGAATAAATGACCATGTAATCAAATGAGAAAGACAAATGGGATGTAAACTTCTATTTATCTATTTAAGAAAATTTATAAGGATTTTGAGAAAATTTATAAGGTCCTTGTCTGTAGGCACTTAAACGAAAGCTGATCATTGAAGATGAAGATAAACGACTATGTATTTCTATATGATAACAGGTCTGACAGAATGTAATACATGTGTTGAGTCATTACATAATTTGTAGAAGAGAAATGATATAAAATTAAGTACTGTATTATATATTGTTCCACAGAGTATATTAATTTATAGAATGTCATATTATCGGTAGACCATGACATAAAATTAAGTTTAATATGGTTATTTGATTATTTTAGTTGGAGTATTTTTATCATTTTACTTTCATTTCTCTTGGATGACTTACATATGTAACTTCATATGTTCGATATTTTGGTTCATCAGCTTTACATTTCTTTCTTTGGAGATAACCATGGTGTCTGGAGAATTCAGAAGAAGATTGTTATAGTTATCAGGCCAGTTGAAAGCGTGTGAAAGACCGAATTCGGGTCAGTCCAAGAGAAGGTCAGGGAGTTTAAATTAATGCTGGATCGGTTTGGAACCAACCCCAAAACAGTGATACCATTTAGTCCCAAAATTCTATTCAACTCCAGCTCAATAAGTACCTCAGCAACGAGGAAGAACTATAGCGGCATAAAATTCGTGCACTCTGGCTCCAACTTGGGGATATAAACACAACTTCCTTTCATCACAAGGCTTCTAGCAGGAAGATAGGAACCATATTTATGGTTGCCAAGCTTATGATGGTAGTTAGATTCACACCGAGGCTGAGATTGCAGCTCATTTGGAAGCTTACTTAGGAGCGGTTTGTATGTCCCAACTGACAAAAGTCGGTGACTGGATCATAACAAAACTCGCCGGATTCTGGAAAGTCTCGCTGCAGGAAGTGTCTAGAGAACTGAACATTTCGGCTTATCTTTTGGCAAGACATACTCTCTTAATTGATGGTTTGAGGAATGGACCGACAGCAGGCCACATTGGCTTATTAGCAAAATTAACTCTGATAGATCCATTTGTAACAACTATTGAGTTGGTTTAATCAGGCCTGGGTCATTCATCTTACATTTGAACCAATAAGATGATATAGACTCCCTTATACAGCAAAACGTGTCCCTAATTATCATGTCCTAAATATTATCCTAAACTCAAAATTTTAATTAGGGTCACAAGATCTTCACACCCACCATTAGTGTTTTGTTTTATTATTACTTAGTCTGCAGTCCTTTTCATAAGGTTTAAAATAATACAAACAACATCGACTTCTTGTCAAAGAAAATCAAAATCGTGGTTAGAATTAACTCAGGAAACTTCCTTGTTTATCTGTCCCTATCCATCTGTTTTTTTATTATAACCTCAAGCATTACCTAGTAATTTGTGGACCATGTTAGTGGAGGAGAATACTAGGATCATTTTGGGCCTCATACATATACATGTATTTTTTTAAGAAGTTGTGGGCCTCATATCTAAGCTTTGGTATTATAAATGTCTTGCAAGTACTAGTAGTAGTTCAAACTTCAAACTAGTTGATCTGTTCCACTGTGTAAAAAAATATTTCGTCCGTATCGTCTTTTTCTCTACGCTTTGACTTTTTGACTAGTATTTGGGTTACTTTGACCGGGTGATTTGAATCGCAAAACGATACAATTTTTTTGATACTTTTTCACCGTGTTATAGAACAACTTTTACTCTACAACACCATGAAAAAATTATCAAAAATTTAGATCGTTTTGCTATTCAAATCACCAAGTCAAAGTGACCAAGTAAATAGTGACAAAAGTCAAAACGTAGAGAAAGAGGCGTTACGGAGGAAATACTAGTTATATTTGTAGTTTTTGTTTATCTTATTTACATTTCCGTTGCGAGTAAAATGTTTGGTTATTTTACTGTTATTTAAGTGCTATCTATCTTCGTGAAAAAAGAAAATATTTTGAGGGGTTTTCACTGCCTGACTTTATACAGGAATGCACTTTAATAATGCATCGAATTACTTGGTGTCGATAATAATTTTCTTCCATTTTTTTAGGGAAGTTTCTTCCAAATCCTATTAACGTACCTTAAACAAGTTCTCAATGGAATCCAAAACCTGCCAAGATAACTTATTATAGCCACACTAGTCAAAGTTATGAGTTATCATAATGAAAAAAAATATATGTAATGTACCGTATGAAGGAGTGATCAGAAAGAGGAAGACAATTACTTTCGATTAAACTTTTATTTCAATAAGTGTTTCTCCTTTCTTGGAACTTACACAAAAAGCATGAGGACTATGCAGCATGAGAAATGGGCGACTTTCTTATTTGGAACTACTACCTCCGTTTCTTCTATATAGTCTTAGTTTGATCTTTTAACCCGTAACTTTGTCATTTTTACGCGGTGATTCAAATAGAAATTTCCACCCCTCGAGTTCTGATTAAATACCAATTCCCCATTTTTTTTGGATGAAGACAATTGCCCCCGTCAGAGGATAGAGGATGGAGGTAACAGAAAAGTAGCAAAGGGGCAAAAAGACCTATTTTTCCTAACATTGAAGAAAAATGACAAACTATAAATACCCTTTTTTCCTCTTCCCATTATTCCTCCATAGCTAACTCTCTCCATCTCCCCCGACTTCAACCCTTGCCGCCACCTCTTCTTCTCCAATCGACCCACAACCTATAACACCCCCATCCCAGAGTACTGGAGAAATACAATTGAATCCCCAAGACTCTCCGGGGATGTCCTCCGCTAAGCACGGAAATGATCAAGAAGGTGTCTAACCCTAACGGTTCTGTTACAAGACATAATTAAAGAAACTGAAATTAAAAGAAACTTACTATTATAGCGTGTATACTGTGTGTCAATTCTCTAAGTGTCGGCCTACTTCCAGTCTCCCGAGTGCACACCTGCCAAGTACAGAAGGCAGTGATGTCACGACATCAGTATGTAACGAACAAATTATACTTTATGACGTATATATATATATATATATATATATACAGTTCCGATAATGTATAACATGTGCTTGTATAGCAAATGTTTCAGTAACCTGACCCATATCGACTAGTGAAGAGAAATTTATACCAGTAATTCAGGTTATCCGTTAAAACACTGTTTCGATTAATCCATATTCATATCCCCATTCCTGTATTACCCATGAATCCACCAAGACAAACTAGACCTTAAGTGTGCACACCCCCTACTATATCGTCAGTCCAGAGGGTAGTACATAGTTGCCTACGAGTCGAGAGCTAGCAATGTACCGACTGAGCCCGTAGGCCATGAATGTAAAGCCCGAAGAACGGGTCCCATGATCGTATCAAGCCCGTAGTACATGTCCCATAAGTATTTGACCGTACAAAGGTCAATGGTACAGGAATCAGCTATTAAATATGTATTTCCAAAAAATTGTGAACAATACTCATACTTACCTGATTTACGCGTATATATATATAGATGTCCAAGATCATCCTTTCTGGTATACCATGATTGTATCTCTTACTCATATAGACGTGCATACATCCAAACTAGTATTCTTCAATAGTCAATAAGCATTCAAATGCTTACCTTATAGTCTCCTCAATATTTCTGATTACCGATACTGACTCTCTAACCCAACAACCTCTACATATAAACGTATACATATACTTATTAGTACATATCCTCATTGGTGAGGTACAATGCATATGCCAGAGTCATGCAAGTTGTCTAGCCCAGTCTTACTGTTTTGCCCCGAAGTCCCAATCTTATAAGTATAGTCCCTGACTGTTCCTGAAGCCTTAAATTATGCTTGACTGGCTAGTCTCAAGAGTTACTAAGTCTCTAAGTTGTGTGTTTCATATTATATCTCTAATTCTGACGATTTGTACTCAAGTCCCTAAAGTTTATCTAAATTGCATTTGAGTCCCTGATTGAGACTGAACTCCTCAAACAAGTCAAACTTTGCTCAGCTTTAGGAACTTATCATTTTAAGATTCTTAGGTAGTCATAGGATTGGAAACTACAACTTTTAGTTATTTGCACTTAAACCCCTAAAGATAAACAATAATTGCATAAAGACCCCCAATCAATTGACGTGGTTAATAACAATTTGGAATAGCTTATTATAACTCCAAACATCCATGTAGGTTATGTAGATAACTCCAAGACATAGATTCGATCTCAGAACAACTTTATGTGAAATTACTGTTTTGCCCCTCTTAAAAGAGTTTTGGTCAAAACAGAGTTTTTATAAGATGGACTTCGTTAAATTTTTCAGGTGGGTTCAGAATAACAAAGTGATCAACTATGCTCAAGAGTATGAAGGCTTGTACAGTCATTTTGATTGACAAATTAGAAGTCAAGATTGAGTGAACTTGACACAGTTGCTATTTCTAGAGTCAATTTATGAACAACTGACAAAGAGATTGAGAAAACTGGGAATAGGTTTCTGAAGATGGCTAAACAAAGATTCCGGAACATATTCTGAGAGACTCGGAATATTCAAGGAGATATAATAGATCGAAGTTAGGCAATTTCAAGCTATTTCACACTTAAGAGTTGTCTGAAGTTCATGAAATTTCCACCTCATCATCTTATACACTTTGAAGTAGGTTATGGGTTGATTAAAGTGTTCGAATAAACAAGAAAGTTGTGATATTATCCTAGTTCAATAGGCAGGTTCATTCCAGGTCATTTGATCAAAATTAACCGAGACATTTGAGATAAACGTTACCGAAAAAGCATCAAAAGTTGGCAGCCCAGATTTATCCACCTCCTGCAGTGACTTTGTGCCCAAAAACAGAGGACTTGAAGATCGAATTGAAAGAGACAAACAACTAGCCATTGTAGTTTTAACCGTGGATACTAATGTGGTCCAATTTTTAGGCTAAACCATTCAGATTTGATCAAGTTTCAAGAGTAGTAAGTAGGCAATTTTCTTCACAGCTTATGAACACCCCAACAGCTTTGCTCAATTTTTAGAAACTTCAGCTTGAATTCCACACTTGTTAGAAATCGATTGTAGAAGTTTTAAACAGAGAACTTGTAGCCTGAGGTGCAAAGATCAACCAGCAACAATCCGTCTTTGATTTGGTCCAATAACGAAGGAGTTAGAACACTGTTTACAGGGAATAAAATCCCACCAGAAAAACGAGGAAGAGGAAGATCAATGGGGTCAAAACATGTTTATGGGCTAGATTCATTTGCCTAAACGTGTTGCCTATCTTCTAAGGAGCAAGACCAAGCTTTCAGAATCAATTTTGGTGAAGGATTGAGGGATTAACAAGCTCAGCTCCGTTAATGAGATTTCCGGCGGCAACTGTGAAGTCCGGCGACCGCGAAGAAATCTGATGAGTTACAGCCCAAAATTGATACCTCCGTGCTCGCCAATACCTCAGAAACATGAAAACATCAATTCACTAACCTGAGACTCGATACACCGAGAGAATTTAAACGAAAACCACCTAGGGTTCATACCTCTTCAAACCCGACTTTCTCACTCCCTGCGCAAAGAAACCTGAAATTGATTTGTGCTTCTTGATCGCCAGACATGGGTGGTTCCGGGGTTGTAGCAGTTTTGGGTGAGGAGCAGTGGAGGTGGTGTCATGGTGGACAAGGTGGCGGTGCCACGGTGGAGAAGAGTAGAGGAGGATGAAAAATCCGATTGTATGCTCAATCTCGAAAATCCCAGGTAATTCCTCAGCCATGTAATGTGGTCAACACTTGTCAAGGGTGGCCACATGTCTAGTTAACATTTATGACACATAGGGGTGCTTCAAATGTAAATAATGAAAGTTTAGGGCTATTTACTTGCGCCTAATATTATTTTAATTTCTCATTTGACCCCAACTAGCTTCAACTTTACTCCCTCCTCAGTGTTCCTGATATCCATGACAAGTCAGAAGTCAACAATCGCAGTTGATTAAGATATTTTATATCTGACTCAAGTTTTGAGTTAATTACAATTTGACCTCCTATAAAATTTCACGGTGTTACACAACCACCGAGCAACCCAAACCTCGATTGACCGACTACCGCAGAAATCGTTGCCTCCCCCTGTCTCTCTGCAATTACAGGAGCTCTCCAATAGAGTCTCCTCCGACCACCACTATCTTCTTCTTCTCTCTAGTCTGCCTCCTCCGCTTCCTCTACCTTCGGAATCTCCGCCCACCGCGAACCAGCACCACCGGTGTAATACTGTATTTTCGTAAGGGTAATTATGTAACTTAAACCGTGAAGATTTAGTTTAAAATTTTCAAGATGTGATTTGAGAAATTTTCGGAATTTAAATTTTATCTGTTAAGAAACTCGCGTGAGACTCTTGGGAGCTAACTAATATTAACTTGTGATAAAATAAAATTAGGTAATTTTGTCGTGTTTTTTAAATTGAGAAATCCATGTGAGCTTTTAGAAAATGTTGGGTTAATATTCGTAGTTAAATTGTGTGCGTAGTTCTCTATAATTTGATCGTGATCGCGACGGTGACCACCGCGCTACCCTTTACATGTGCCAAATAATGTGGGGTTTTCTTTTGAAGTTTCTCCCGGGGCGTAATTAAATCTATATTACAAATATCGAGCTTTTATTATATATTTTGAGGAATTTTGGGGGGACAAGTGACCCCCTCACCCCTCTACAGTTCTTCCACTTGAGACAAATGACCAAATATCATACTCTAAAGATAATAGACTGTTATGGCAGAGAGAAGACACGAATCTTCATGTGAGCTTTTAGGAGAAGAATTAGCCTCCCACCAGATAAAGGTCACCATGTTCTGTCTGACACCAATTGCGGTCCATTTAGAGAGATCCTGCATGTCACATAATCACCAAGGCAAAATAATCAACAATTCAAATTTTACATCAATTTTGGGATAGAAATGTGTAGGGATTTGAAACGGATTACGCAGCGGAATAAACAAAATAAATATTCGTTCAAGACCCTCCAAGGATCCAGGACTAGACATCATAACAATGGTAAGGGAGAGTATCTGATACCTTGTTTGTCTCCTTTGATGACTTCACTCGTGAAATAATATTCGCGTCTCTATGGATAGTCCACGCCTAGGATCAGAGTTAGAATCATTCCAATCTCTTTGTTCTAGAAATTGATTGAAGGAGGAAGAAGAAGAATCACGTAGACGAAACCACCCAAGGTCGCGCCTCTAGGGGCTGACGGCAAGAGAAGGGCGGACGGCAGGGTCGGGTTCAGCCTCCCTTGTTTGCTCTCTCCTTGCTTTCTCTCTCTCTCTCTCTCTCTCTCTCTCTCTCTCTCTCTCTTGTGTGATAACAATTATGACACACTAATGAGAAAATAAGCTAGAAGTGTTCTTTATATAGTCTAACAACTCCTTGTTAACCACATAATAGCCCCTCTACTAATCATGTCCTTACATGGTTTAGTCCAACTTGCAAATTAGTACTACTAAGTTTGCAAGTAGTTGCGTATTGATCCTTCTATTTAATTAATCATATTAATTAATTCCCAAGTCTAGTTTATGTTGGAATAGATGCCCTAGAGGCAATCTAGTTTAGTATGAATTTGTAATTGGCTAGAAAATTCATTTATTATTTATTGGATATTTAATATAATGAAGTCCTTAGATTTACAATCGTGTTGTTTATCTTAAATATCTCTAGTCAAGTATAATGATTAAATGGGACAATCATCTATAGACTAGTATGGGGTTGGATTGATATGGAGATATCACGATCCAACACATAGGTGTGCATTACGGAATGTTGCACTGGATTGACCCATCACCGAGAAGGCTACATACACGTTATGTTGAGTCACAAGTGCTTCTCGGGTACAATGGTATTGTCATCCTTAGACTTGAAGTCACTAGATATTCTAGTTGTGGATCATTGTGATCTTGGTAGCATTAAACGCTACACCGTGACTGGGTAGTTATAAAGGCGTGTACTGGATACAATGAGAAGCAAGCTTAGAGATCGTAGTGGACGTAGAGAGGATTTGCCCCTCCCACATAACGGGAGCAAATATCCTAGGCCACTCGAGGATAGTGCTTATAGAATGTCTGGCCAGACTCAAATAAATCAATATATGGGATATTGATGTTATTTGCACGAATAAGGCTATTCCATGGATCGAGAAACTAGGGATTGGATATACGAGTGTGACTTGTATGTCTCGTGTCCAATCCGGATATGGAGGCAAAGGGATGAGACAATTACTTGTACAAGGTTGTCCAGATGACTATTCTATTAGTTGGCTAGAATGGATGTTTTGCTAGAAACCGCTCCATATTAGCAAAGAGTTGCTACCAACTAGATAGAACCTATGGGGTCACACGCTATATAGAGTTGTACTAGATTTGGGAATTAATTAATTGGATTAATTAATTAGAAGGATCACTTTGCAAACCCTTGCAAACTTAGTAGGGACTAATTTGCAAGGAAGGGACTAAATTGAATTCTAGTAGGACTAGAATAAGTCCTTTAGGTAGTTAACAAGGAGTTGTTGGACTATATAAAGGACCCTCCTTCCTTCCTTCCTCATAACTTATGCTCTAAAAGAGAACATAACAAGAGTGGGAGAGAACAAAAGGAGAGAGAGAGCAAGCAACAAGGAGGACGCCGCCCCTTGCCGCCGCCCCTCGTCCCCGACGCCACAAGAGGGCCGAACCCCCTCTTTGTACCTCGTTTTGCGTGATTCCTTCACCCTCCTCTCATTCCGGGTCAACTCTAGGCGTGGATCAACTATAGAGAACGTGACACTATTCGCGTTTGAAGTCATCAAGGAGAACCCAAAGGTGTGTTTATGATTTCTTACCTTCACTATCGTTATGCATCTAGACTTGTGATCCTTGGAGGGTTTTGCATGGTTGATTGTTTGATTATGCTTCCGTTTGCGCGATCCATGAATCAAAACCCTACAGTGGTATCAGAGCCACAGGTCATAGAGCATAAACGTAGTTTATGTGTTACATTCTTGTTGTTTTACACCTTAATTTGTTGTTTATCGCGTAAAACAAGACAAATCAAGCATTGGATGCAATTTGTCAAAGAATTAATCATAACAAGACCCAATTATTGCATTGGATGCATGAATTGGTGAGTTTGAGAAATTTTAGGATCTTAGATCTAGGGTTTGGGCATCCTTTGGGAAGAAGGAGTTCTCCCAAAACAAGGAAACAACCAAACTTGGGCTCCAAGCAAGGAGGTTGTTTTGGAAACAACCTCCACAAGGAGGTTCGGCCCCCTAGGGGACCGCCCCCCTTGCTTGCCGCCCAAGCTTGGCGCCCTAAGGGGCCGGGCGGCCCTAACCCGCGGGCCTAGCTTGCGGGTTTTGGGCCGGGCCGGCCCTAGGGCCTTATGGTTCACTTTGTTTGGGCCCGGGCAATTGGATTGTTGGGCCCATGGACCGTTTTAACCCTAGAAATCCTAAAATCAATTAAAATTGACCAAGCGCGTTAAAATTGGATTTTAACTGTTTATGTGCAAATCGCATGGTGATTGGATATGGCCTTAGGATGTGGTTTGATGTGGATGTTTAATTTTGTGGTTTGGTTTTACGGCCTGCGAGCTGATCAATTAATTGTAATAATTAATTAGGGTTTTATGGCTTGCGTGCCATTTTTTTTCTCAACTTGTGAGATTTATTTTATTTAGTATAGATATTAGCTAGTGCTAGATAAAGTAGATTGTTAGCCAAGATTGGAGAAAAGAAGCCCAAAGCCAAAGAAGCCACAAAAGATGGAGCATGGAGCATGGAGCACACCACATGACTATGAAGGACGGACCAAAAGATCAAGACGCATGGAGATGTGTTTGTTTAGGGTTCATAGATAATTTCATTGGCTTGGAATTATCTTAGTCTAGAAAAAGGCCATATCCACATCATGTTTAATTTCTGTTTTGTGGTTGTTTATTTATTGCCTTATTATTTGTGTGGTTGGTGTATGAATGATGCATGCAATTAGGATAATAAGATAATTAGACAACCCGGATCTATTATTTGGAGTTGTGCCCAAACTCAAATAGATAGATTAGTTGATATTGATCAATAAAATAATTAAAATTAAAGAAAAATCCCTCAAATTTTAAAATATTGTGTTCTTGCCTTCTCGTTATTTAAACACTCATTATCATCATTATTTATCAAGTTCGTGCGTGCCAAAGCATGGCGACTTGGTTCATAATGATGGAATGCGATGGCACGTAACAATGTGCAATTGTTTAGATAAGAGGTTGAACACAACTAGGCTATTAATTTGATTAAGAAACCTAGAGGCAATCAATTGGGATTATCCATATGGATGGATAAATAAGGAGTTATTTGCCCGATTGAACCAAGAGTTGCATATGGGATGCAATTGGAAATCGTTCCTACCTAAGAAGTAGTCGAATTATGGGTGACTTGCCAAAGCAAGCTCATAAGGAGATGAAAAAGATGGATCTTGGCCCACTAGAAAATATAAGGATATTTTCCGCATTAATATCTTGAGGGTTATTAATCCGTAGAAAAATAGTGGGAGCTATATTTAATAAACTAGCCATTATTAAATATAGTCAAAAATTCACAAATACTAAAACTTGCGTATTTTCCTTTTGTAGAATTCCAAATGACAAACAACTCATCGAGTTCACAACATTCCCTACGATCTGTCCTTGAGAAGGACAAGCTCTCTGGAACCAACTTTCTTGATTGGTACAGAAACTTGAGAATTGTTCTCAAGCAAGAGAAGAAGCTGTACGCAATAGAGGAGCAAGTTCCAGAAGGTCCAGAGAATCAGACACCTGCTGCCTTAAAGGCGTATCAAAAATGTGTTGACGACGCTAATGATGCGGCCTGCCTAATGCTTTGCACCATGACCTCTGAGCTTCAGAAGCAACATGAGAACATGAATGCTGTCGATATGATCGAACATCTAAAGCAGCTCTTCCAAGAGCAGGCGAGGGTAGAGAGGTATGAGGTCTCAAAGGCACTGTTCAAATGTCATCTGGCAGAAGGGAACCCGGTGGGACCCCATGTACTCCGAATGATCGGGTACTTGGAGAATCTCGCCCGGCTTGGGTTCCCGGTCGGCCAAGAGTTGGCAACGGATCTCGTGTTGCAATCGTTGCCTGAAAGTTATGGACAGTTCATTATGAACTATAACATGAACGAGATCGTTAAACCACTGCCAGATTTGCTCAACATGTTGAGGACGGCTGAACAGAGCATCAACAAGGGTAAGGGCAAGGCCATTATGATGGTGCATAAAGGAAAGGGCAAAAAGTTTGCATCTTCCTCCAAGGGCAAAAGCAAGTCAGTTGCTAAGTCCAAGGAACAAGCCCTTAAGCCTGTTGGTGGCATTGCCAAGGTCGTGACTAAGGGTGAATGTCACTACTGTAGTCAACCTGGACACTGGAGGAGGAACTGCCCAAAATATCTGGAGGACAAGAGGCTTGGAATAGTGATTCCACCACCACCAGGTATTTTTGTTGTAGATGTCAATTTAACTGTCTCTACATCGTGGGTATTAGATACTGGATGTGGATCTCATATTTGTCGAAATATGCAGGATCTAAAGAGAAGTAAAAGATTGGCTAAAGGGGAGGTAGATCTGCGCGTTGGGAATGGAGCAAAGGTTGCTGCGTTGGCCATAGGCGTGTGCGAGCTATCTCTGCCTTCAGGATTAGTTTTAGAATTAAATAATTGCTATTTTGTGCCTGCTATGAGCAGAAACATTATTTCTATTTCTTGTTTGGACAAGGAAGGTTTTATTATTTCAATAAAGAACAATTGTTGTTCCTTTTATTTAAATAATATTCACTATTTTAGTGCGCAATTATTTAATGGACTTTATGTCCTTGATCTAAGCAATCCTGTCTACAACATTAATACCAAGCGGATTAAAATAAATGATTTAAATCCTGCTTATTTATGGCATTGTCGTTTAGGCCACATAAATGAAAAACGTGTATCTAGACTCCATAAAGATGGATTACTAGACTCATTTGATTTTGAATCATATGAGACATGTGAGGCTTGTTTATTGGGAAAAATGACAAAGTCCCCTTTCAATAAGAAAGGTGAGAGGACTAGTGAGCAATTGGCGCTCATACATACCGATGTGTGTGGGCCATTTGCCACGCCTGCCAGGGGTGGTTACGTCTACTTCATTACGTTTACTGATGATTACAGTAGATATGGATTTGTGTACCTTATGAGGGCAAAATCCGAATCCTTTGAAGTGTTCAAAGAATTCAAGAATGAAGTAGAGAAGCAACTTGGCAAAAGTATCAAAGCTCTACGATCGGATCGTGGAGGAGAATACTTGAGCCAAGAGTTTGACGACTATCTTAGAGAGTGTGGGATAGTGTCCCAACTCACTCCACCCGGAACGCCACAATGGAATGGCGTGTCCGAGAGGAGGAATCGAACCCTATTGGATATGGTTCGGTCTATGATGTGTCAAACCGATCTTCCATTATCATTTTGGGGCTACGCTCTATTAAGTGCAGCTTTCACCATTAACCGTGTTCCATCTAAATCAGTCATGAAGACACCATATGAGATGTGGAGTGGGAGGCGTCCCACACTGTCGTTCATGAGGATTTGGGGCTGCGATGTCTATGTAAAACGTTTACAATCAGACAAGCTAGGGCCTAAATCGGATAAGTGTAAATTTGTGGGGTACCCTAAGGAAACTAAGGGATACTACTTCTACAATCCAAACGAGAACAAAGTGTTTGTTGCTCGGACCGGCGTGTTTCTAGAAAGAGAGTTTGTCTCTAAAAAAGCAAGTGGGAGGAATGTAGAACTTGAAGAAGTTCAAGAACCACAAATCACTGAACCGATTATGGAACATGAACAGGAATCACAAGCAGTTGTGGATCCACCTGTTCAGGTAACACAAGAGCTTCGTAGATCTAGTAGAGTGCGCCAGGAACCCGAGAGGTACGGACTTCTCGTGACCGATTCCGGTGACACGATGCTCATAGATGATGAGCCTACTACCTATGAGGAGGCCATGAATGGCCCAGACTCGCAGAAGTGGCTTGAAGCCATGAGATCCGAGATGGAATCCATGTACACCAACAAAGTATGGACTTTGGTGGAACCACCTGATGGGGCGCGGCCCATAGGGTGCAAGTGGGTCTTCAAGAAGAAGATCGACATGGATGGTAATGTGATTACCTATAAGGGCCGATTGGTGGCTAAAGGATTCAGACAGATTCATGGTATTGACTATGATGAAACCTTTTCACCAGTCGCAATGACCAAATCCATCCGAATCCTACTTGCGATTGCAGCATACTACGACTATGAGATTTGGCAGATGGATGTCAAAACAGCATTCCTTTATGGGAATCTCCTCGAGGACGTGTATATGATACAGCCGGAGGGTTTTGAGGATCCAAAGCAAGCCAAAAAAGTCTGTAAACTGCAACGATCCATTTATGGATTGAAGCAAGCTTCTAGGAGTTGGAATCGACGTTTTGATGAAGTGGTCAAAGAGTTTGGCTTCATCAGAAACGAAGATGAGTCTTGTGTCTACAAGAAGGTTAGTGGGAGCTCTGTAGCTTTTCTGGTCTTGTATGTGGATGACATACTACTCATTGGAGACGACATTCCCATGCTGCAATCTGTGAAAGATTGGCTAGGAAAGTGTTTCTCAATGAAGGACTTAGGGGAAGCAGCCTATATACTCGGTATAAAGATCTATAGAGATAGATCTAAGAGGTTGCTAGGCCTAAGTCAGAGTACATATATTGACAAGGTGTTGAAACGGTTCAACATGCAAGACTCCAAGAAGGGGTTCTTGCCCATGTCACATGGAATCGCTCTTTCGAAGAGTGGTTGTCCTTCCAATGAGATTGAGAAGGAACACATGAGTAGGATTCCCTATGCCTCGGCCATAGGATCTATCATGTACGCCATGTTATGTACTAGACCAGATGTGTTATATGCCTTAAGTATGACAAGCAGATACCAATCCAATCCAGGTGAGAGTCACTGGATTGCTGTCAAGAACATCCTAAAGTACTTAAGAAGAACTAAGGATGCTTTCTTGATGTTTGGCGGTGAGGAAGAGTTGCGTGTAAGGGGTTACACTGATGCAAGCTTCCAAACTGATAGAGATGACTTTAGATCACAGTCGGGATATGTGTTTTGCCTGAATGGAGCAGCGGTGAGCTGGAAGAGTTCCAAGCAAGAGACGGTAGCTGATTCTACAACAGAGGCTGAGTACATTGCTGCAAATGGCGCAGCAAAGGAGGCTGTTTGGATCAGAAAGTTTGTTTCTGAACTTGGTGTGGTCCCTAGCATTGCGGATCCAGTGGAGTTGTTCTGTGACAACACTGGGGCGATCGCGCAATCAAAGGAACCAAGATCGCACCAGAAGTCCAAGCATGTGCTCAGGAAGTTTCATCTGATTCGAGATATTATCGATAGAGGAGACGTTCGGATATGCAAGATTCCTACAGATGATAATCTGTCAGACCCGCTTACGAAGCCTCTCACGCAGTGGAAGCATGAAGGGCACACTAGGAGTATGGGCATACGAGATGCGCCAGATTGGCTCTAGTGCAAGTGGGAGACTGTTGGAATAGATGCCCTAGAGGCAATCTAGTTTAGTATGAATTTGTAATTGGCTAGAAAATTCATTTATTATTTATTGGATATTTAATATAATGAAGTCCTTAGATTTACAATCGTGTTGTTTATCTTAAATATCCCTAATCAAGTATAATGATTAAATGGGACAATCATCTATAGACTAGTATGGGGTTGGATTGATATGGAGATATCACGATCCAACACATAGGTGTGCATTACGGAATGTTGCACTGGATTGACCCATCACCGAGAAGGCTACATACACGTTATGTTGAGTCACAAGTGCTTCTCGGGTACAATGGTATTGTCATCCTTAGACTTGAAGTCACTAGATATTCTAGTTGTGGATCATTGCGATCTTGGTAGCGTTAAACGCTACACCGTGACTGGGTAGTTATAAAGGCGTGTACTGGATACAATGAGAAGCAAGCTTAGAGATCGTAGTGGACGTAGAGAGGATTTGCCCCTCCCACATAACGGGAGCAAATATCCTAGGCCACTCGAGGATAGTGCTTATAGAATGTCTGGCCAGACTCAAATAAATCAATATATGGGATATTGATGTTATTTGCACGAATAAGGCTATTCCATGGATCGAGAAACTAGGGATTGGATATACGAGTGTGACTTGTATGTCTCGTGTCCAATCCGGATATGGAGGCAAAGGGATGAGACAATTACTTGTACAAGGTTGTCTAGATGACTATTCTATTAGTTGGCTAGAATGGATGTTTTGCTAGAAACCGCTCCATATTAGCAAAGAGTTGCTACCAACTAGATAGAACCTATGGGGTCACACGCTATATAGAGTTGTACTAGATTTGGGAATTAATTAATTGGATTAATTAATTAGAAGGATCACTTTGCAAACCCTTGCAAACTTAGTAGGGACTAATTTGCAACGAAGGGACTAAATTGAATTCTAGTAGGACTAGAATTAGTCCTTTAGGTAGTTAACAAGGAGTTGTTGGACTATATAAAGGACCCTCCTTCCTTCCTTCCTCATAACTTATGCTCTAAAAGAGAACATAACAAGAGTGGGAGAGAACAAAAGGAGAGAGAGAGCAAGCAACAAGGAGGACGCCGCCCCCTTGCCGCCGCCCCTCGTCCCCGACGCCACAAGAGGGCCGAACCCCCTCTTTGTGCCTCGTTTTGCGTGATTCCTTCACCCTCCTCTCATTCCGGGCTAGCACCAAGGAGATTGGAGATCTAGGATCAACTCTAGGCGTGGGTCAACTATAGAGAACGCGACACTATTCGCGTTTGAAGTCATCAAGGAGAACCCAAAGGTGTGTTTATGATTTCTTACCTTCACTATCGTTATGCATCTAGACTTGTGATCCTTGGAGGGTTTTGCATGGTTGATTGTTTGATTATGCTTCCGTTTGCGCGATCCATGAATCAAAACCCTACAGTTTAATCCATAGGGCGTGTGACCCCACAGGTTTCTACTTAGTTGGTAGTAACAATTACTAACATAGAGCGGCCCCTAGCAAGACATCTATGCAACCCAACTAATAGAAATAGTCATTACTTTGACAAACCTTGTGACCAATGTTGGCGTATTGTATTATCCCTTTGTCTCTATATCCGGATTGGACACGAGACATACAATTCACACTCGTATATCCAATCCATAGTTTCTCGATCATGGGAATAGTCTTATCCATGCAGATAACATCAATATCCTATATCGATTTATCTGAGTCTGGCCAGACATTCTATAAGAACTACCCCTCGAGTGGCCGCGGATATATGCTACCGTTATGTGGGATGAAAAAATCATCTCTACATCACTACCTTCTCTAAGCTTGCTTCCTATAAAGCGCGATAACTACCTTTATAGTTCCCAATTAAGGCGCAACGTTTGATAATAGCAAAGCATGATATTTTACAACTAGAGTATCTAGTGACTTCAAGTCTAAGGACCACAATACCATTGTCACTATGAGAAGCACTTGTGACTTTACATAACCTGTATGTAGCCTTCTCGTCGTGGGTCAATGCAGTATGCCACTACCCCTAATGCTTACCCATGTGCTAGACTTGATATCTCCATATCAATCTACCCACATACTAGTCTATAGTTGGTCGTCCTCTTAATCAAGAAAATTGACTAGGGATATTATAGATAAACAACAAAATGTAATCTAAGGACTTCATTATATTAAATATCTCCATAAATAATACAATGATTATTGTAGCCAAAAAAAATGTTCATACTAAATAAGATTGCCTCTAGGACATCTATTCTAACAGTCTCCCACTTGCACTAGAGCCAATCTGGTGCATCTTGTATGTAGATCTAGTGTTCCCTTCATGCTTGTGCTGAGCAAGCAGCTTTGTAAGTGGATTGACAGACTCTCATCTGTAGGAATCTTGCATATCTTCACATCTCCTCTATCGATAATATCTCGAATAAGATGGAACTTCCTAAGTACGTCTTTGGATTTTTGGTGTGACCTGGGTTCCTTGGATTGTGAGATCGCTCCAGTGTTGTCACAATACAACTCTATTGGATCCACAATACTAGGAACCACACCAAGCTCAGTAATGAACTTCCTAATCCAAACAGCCTCCTTTGATGCGCCATTCGCAGCAATGTACTCAGCATCAGTTGTAGAATCAGCAACCGTCTCTTTCTTGGAGCTTTTCTAGCTCACAGCTCCTCCACTCAGGCAATACACGAATCCCGACTGCGATCTAAAATCATCTATGTCGGTTTGGAAGCTTGCATTCGTGTAACCCCTTACACGAAACTCTTCCTCCCGTCCATAGATCAAGAACACATCCTTAGTTCTTCTCAAGTACTTGAGGATGTTCTTGAACGCTATCCAGTGACTCTCACCCCGGTTAGACATATATTTTCGTATCATACTTAACGTGAATGACACATCTGGTCTAGTACATAACATGGTGTACATGATAGATCCTATGGCCGAGGCATAGGGAATCCTACTCACGAGTTCCTTCTCAATCTCATTGGAAGGACAATCAACCTTCGAAAGGGTGATTCCATGCGACATGGGTAAGAATCCCTTCCTGGAATCCTTCATGTTGAACCTTTTCAACACCTTGTCTATATATGTACTTTGACTTAGGCCTAGCATCTTCCTCGATCTATCCTTATAGATCTTGATACCGAGTACATAAGCTGCTTCCTCTAAGTCCGTCATTGAGAAACACTTTCCTAGCCAATCTTTAACATATTGCAAGGTAGGAATGTCATTTCCATTGAGTAGTTGTCATCTACATACAAGACCAGAAACATAATAGAGCTCCCACTAACCTTCTTGTAGACACAAGGTTCATCTTCGTTTTTGATGAAGCCAAACTCTTTGACCGCGTCATCAAAACCTAGATTCCAACTCCTAGAAGCTTGCTTTAACCCATAAATGGATCGCTGCGACGTATGGGCATGCTCTGGATCCTCAAAATCGTTTGGTTGTGTCATTTACACATCTTCGAGGAGGTTTCCATAAAGAAACGTTGTTTTGACATCCATCTGCCAAATCTCATAATCGTGGTAAGCTGCAATAGCAAGTAAGATTCGAATGGATTTGGTCACTGCGACTGGGGAAAAGGTTCCATCATAGTCAATACCATGAATCTGTCTGAATCCTTTTGCCACCAATCGGCCCTTATAGGCAATCACACTGCCATCCATGCCGATTTTCTTCTTAAAGACCCACTTTCACCCTATGGGCCGAGGCCCCTGGGGTGGTTCAACCAAAGTCTATACTTTTTTAGTATACATGGATTCCATCTCGGATCTCATGGCTTCATGCCACTTTTGAGAGTCGGGCCCTTTCTTGGCCTCTCCATAGGTAGTAGGCTCATCATCTGTGAGAAATCTGTCACCGGGCTCAGTCACATGAAGTCAATACCTCTCTGGCTCCTGGCGCACTCTACTCGACCTACGAAGTTCTTGTGTTACCTGAACAGGTTCTTCCACAACATCTTGTGGTTCCCGTTCATGTTCCATAGTAGGATCAGTGGTTTGTGGTTCATGAATTTCTTCAAGTTCTACTGTCCTCCCACTTGCTCCTTTAGAGACAAATTCTCTTTCTCGGAACACGTCGGTCCGAGCAACATACACTTTGTTCTCGGAAGGATTGTAGAAATAATACCCTTTTGTTTTCTTAGGGTATCCCACAAACTTACACTAATCCGATTTGGCCCGAGCTTCTCTATTTGTAAACGCTTTACATACACATCGCATCCCCAAATCTTCTTGAATGACATTGTGGGACACCTCCCACTACACATCTCATATGGAGTCTTCATGACAGATTAAGATGGAACATGGTTAAGGGTGAAAGTTGCACATAATAGAGCGTGCCCTCAAAAAGATAACGGAATCTGTTTGACATATCATAGATCGAACCATGTCCAACAGACTTCGATTCCTCCTCTCGGACACGCCATTCCATTATGGTGTTCCGGGTGGAGTTATTTGGGACAAGATCTCGCACTCTCCAAGATAATCGTCAAAACTCTTGGCTTAAGTATTATCCTCCACGATCCGATCGTAGAGCCTTAATACTCTTGCCAAGTTGCTTCTCTACTTACTTCTTGAATTCTTGGAATTTTACAAAGTATTCAGATTTGTCCTTCATCAGGTATACAAATCCATATCTACTGAAATCATCAGTAAATGTAATGAAATAAAGATAACCACCCGAGCAGGCGTGGCAAATGGCCCACATACATCAGTATGCACGAGATCCAATTTCTCACTAGTCCTCTCTCATTTCTTATTGGAAGGGGAGTTTGTCATTTTTTCCAATAAACAAGATTCACATGTCTCATATGATTCATAATTAAATGAGTCCTGGAATCCATCATTATGGAGTCTAGAGATATGTTTCTCGTTTATATGGCCTAAACGACAATGCCATAAGTGTGTAGGATTTAAATAATTAATTTTAATCCTCTTAGTATAAGCCGTTATAGACAGGATTATTTAGATCAATGATATACAATCCATTAGATAATGTGCACTACAATAGTGCATACTATCAAAATAAATGGAGCAACATTTGTCCTTTATTGAAATAGTAAAACATTTCTCGTGCAAATAAGAAATAGAAATAATGTTTCTGCTCATAGCAGGCACAAACTAGCAATTATCTAATTCTAAAACAACTCCTGAATGCAAATATAGCTCGAGCACGCCAACGGCCAATGCAGCAACCTTTGCTCCATTCCCTACGCGCAGGTCTATCTCCCCTTTCGCCAATCTTCTACTTCCCTTTAGATCCTGCACATTTCAACAAACATGAGATCCACATCCAGTATCCAATACCCAAGATGAAGAGTAAGTTAAATTGACATCTATAAAAAAAATACCTGGTGGTGGTGGAATCACTATTCCAAGCCTTTTATCCTCCGGATACTTTGGGAAATTCCTCTTCATGTGTCCAGGCTGACTGCAGTAGTGACATTCACCCTTAGTTACGCCCTTCGCAACGCCACCAGCAGGTTTAAGGGAAACTTCCTTGGGTTTGGAACGGACTTTCATTTCCCTTTGGAGGTTGAGGAAACTCGCTTGCCTTTTCTTTTGTTCATCATCATTATGGCCTTGCCCATTTCCTTGTTGATGCTTTGTTCAGCTGTCCTCAACATATTGAGTAAATCTGGCAGAAGCCTGTTGATCTCATTCATGTTATAGTTCATAATGAACTAGCCATAACTATAAGGAAACGATTGCAATATAAGATCAGTGGCCAACTCTTGGCCTATTGGAAACCCTAGGCGTGTGAGCTTTTCCAAGTACCAAATCATTCACAGTACATGAGGTCCCACAGGGCTTCCCTCTGACAGATGACATTTGAACAATGCCTTGGAAACTTCATACCGCTCAACCCTTGCCTGCTCTTGAAAGAGCTACTTCAAGTGTATGATCATATACAACGCAGCCACATTCTCATGTTTCTTTTGGAGCTCAGAGTTCATGGTCCAAAGCATGAGGCAGGTTACATCAGTAGCATCGTTAACGATCTTCTGATATGACTTTAAGGCTGCAGCTGAATTATTTTCTGGACGCTCAGAAACTTGCTTCTAGAATGTACATTTTCTTCTCTTGCTTGAGAACGATTCTCAAGTTCCTATACCAGGCTAGAAAGTTTGTTCCATAAACCTTGTCCTTCTCAAGGACCGATCGTAGGGATTGTCATGAATTCGAAGAACTGTTTGCCATTGGAATTCCACAAAATGAGAAATATACAAGTTTAGTATTTTGTGAACAAATAACTATATTTAATAATGTCTAGATAATTAAACATAGCTCCTATTATTTTTCTCGGATTAATAACCCTCTATATTAATGCAGAAAATATCATTATAATTTCAAGTGGGTCAAGATTCATATTTCACTTTCTTTTGAGCTTGCTTTGGCAAGACACCCAAAATCAGTTATTTAGGTAGGAAAAATTTCCAATTTCATCCTATGAAACTCTTGGTTCAATTGGGCAAATAAATCCTTATTTATCTATCTCATAGATAATCCCAATTGTTTGCCTCTAAGATTTCAATCCAATTGAAGTAGTCTAGTTGTGTCCAACCTCTTACTTCAGCAGTTACACATTACTAGCTTGTGCCATCGCGTCATATCATCATGAATCGAGTCGCCTTGCTTTGGCAAGCCCAAATTTGATAAGTCGTGATCATTACGAGTGTTTAAGTAACGAAAAGGAAAAAACGCAATATTTAAATTTGAGGGATTTTACTTTTTAATTTTAATTATTTTGTTGATCCATATCAACTAATATACTTATTTGGGTTGGGCAATCCCAAAATAAAAGATTTGGATTGTTTTGATCTTGTTATCAATTTGCATGCATCATCCATACACCAACAATGAATAACAAGACAATAATTAAACAATCACAAACAATAAATAAACATGACAGGATATGGCCTCCTAAACTAAGATATTCCAAAGCCAATGAGAATATCTATAAGCCCTAAAAATAGCAAGCTTATCTCCATGTGACTCCATCTTTTAGTCCATGCTCCTTTTAGCTTGTGGAATGTCGTCCTCTTGTGGTTCCTTCAATTATTTAGGCTTCTTCTCCATGTCTTAACTATCATCTACTCTATATAATACTAGCTAGCATCTAAACTAAATAGAGAGACCTCACAAGTTGAGGAGAAGACCGGTTCGCAGTCCGTAAAACCTAATTAATTAATTATTACATTAGAACCAAACCACAAAAATAAACATTCACATCATCCAGATCTAAGGTCATATCCAATCACCATGCAAAAGTACATAATATAGTTAAAATCTAATTTTAACGCGCTTGGTCAATTTTAATTGATTATTTGGGTAACTGGGGTCAAAATGGTCCAAGCGGCCCACCAACATGCTTGGCCGAAGCCCAAAAGACCGCCACAAGGGCCTTGGGCCAGCCTACCCCTAGGTCGCGCGCTATGGGGGCCCAACCCTTTGTCGTGGCTTCCTTGGCGCCCAAGGAGGGGGGCGTACGGGCTAGGGTTTCGGCCCTAACTTGTTTCTTTCCCTCCTTCCTTCCTTCCCAAGTTTTCTTTGTTTTCAAATTGAAGAAAACCCCTTTTCCCCCAATTTGTGCCGAAACCCTGGTTTTCGAAAACCCAAATTGACACCCCATATGTGCCTGGATTTTGCTAATCTTAATACGACGATTCAGATTAGCTCGTTCCCTAAATCATATTCATATTGCATCATCATGTCAACTTTAGTTTTTCGCAATTATAGCATAAAATAGTGTAAATTGACATAAACATAACACATAAACCACGTTATGCTCTACGACCTGTGGCTCTGATACCACTGTAGGGTTTTGATACGAATTACACAGCGGAATAAACAAAATAAATATTTATTCAAGACCCTCCAAGGATCCAGGACTAGACATCATAACGATGGCAAGGGAGAGTATCTAATACCTTGTTTGTCTCCTTTGATGACAATACTCGTGAAATAATATTCGCGTTTCTGTGGATAGTCCACGCCTAGTATCAGAGCTAGAATCCTTCCAATCTCTTTATGCTAGCAATTGATTGAAGGAGGAAGAAGAAGAATCATGTAGACGAAACCACCCAAGATCGCGCCTCTAGGGACCGACGGCAAGAGAGGGGCCGACGAGGGTGGGGGGGTGTCGGGTTCGGCCTCCCTTGTTTTCTCTCTCCTTGCTTTCTCTCTATCTCTCTCTCTCTCTCTATCTATCTTGTGTGATAACAATTATGACACACTTATGAGAAAATAAGCTAGGAGTGTTCTTTATATAGTCTAACAACTCCTTGTTAACCACATAATAGCCCCTCTACTAATCATGTCCTTACATGGATTAGTCCAACTTGCAAATTAGTCTTACTAAGTTTGCAAGTAGTTGCGTATTGATCATTCTATTTAATTAATCATATTAATTAATTCACAAGTCTAATTTAATCCATAAGGCGCGTGACCCCATAGGTTTCTCCTTGGTTGGTAGTAACAAGTACTAACATAGAGCGACCCCTAGCAAGACATCCCAACTAATGAAAATAGTCATTACTTTGACAAACCTTGTGACCAATGTTACCGTATTGTATTATCTCTTTGTCACTATATCCGGATTAGACAAGAGACATACAAGTCACACTCGTATATCCAATACATAGTTTCTCGATCGTGGGAATAGTCTTATCCATGCATATAACATCAATATCCTATATTGATTTATCTGAGCCTGGTCAGACATTCTATAAGCACTACCCCTTGAGTGGCCGCGGATATTTTCTCCCGTTATGTGGGAGGGACAAATCCTCTCTACATCACTACCATATCTAATTTTGCGTCCTATTATGCCCGATAGCTACCTTTATAGTTCCCGGTTATGGCACAACGTTTGATAATATCAAATCATGATATTTACAACTAGAGTATCTAGTGACTTCAAGTTTAAGGACCACAATACCATTGTCACTACGAGAAGCACTTGTGACTTTACATAACCTGTAAGTAGCCTTTTCGTTGTGGGTCAATCCAGTATGCCATTACCCCTAATGCATACCCATGTGCTAGACTTGATATCTCCATATAAATCTACCCACATACTAGTCTATAGTCGATCGTCTTGTTAATCAATGTAATTGACTAGGGATATTTAAGATGAAAACACGCTGTAATCTAGGACTTCATTATATTAAATATCTCCATAAATAATGCAATGATTACTCTAGCCAAAAACAATGGTCATACTAAATAAGATTGCCTCCAGGCCATGTATTCCAACATAATGAGGTTAAACAGAAAAGCATGAACACGTAGAAGAAGAGTGAGATGTGTTGATAGTTGCTTATAACTTCCTATGATGATTTATATTTGAGAACAATTTAGACTGAAAAATGGCTAGTTCCCATCGAATTCACTCCGTTCTAAACCATTTAGCTGTCGTATTTCACGAAGTATGATTTTGGGCTTAAGCGTGAAATATCGATTGATTTAGCGTTTATCGTTTATTTTCAGGTATAATAATGTTGTTTGTTCATGTTCTCGAAGTAATAGCAAGTACCGCGAGGTCTTTGGAAAAGCGTGAAAACACTCGGGGATGGAGGAGCCAAAAAGGAAGAATAGCTTGTGTCTGGAGGCATACGCATCTTTAGAGCGTCCAGGCACAGACAGAGATGTAAGTCGGGTTTCAAACGCAGCCAAGCTGCGTCCAAACGCAGAAAAGGATCGTCGAGACGTAGGTAATTGGGTCAGACGTAGTCTGATATAAGTAGTTCAGAAATTGGCTAACGCATGGAGTGAATTGCTCTTCGTTTGCGTCCATACGCAGAAGGTCAGCGTCCAAACGTAGACATAGCCAGCAGGAGAAGAAGAGAAACACTTATTTATGTCCAAACGCATTATTGTATGTCTAAAAGCATATGGGGAATTTACCAAGGAGAGAAGAAATCCATGTTTGCATCCGGAAGCAGCTCTAGAGCATGCAGGCGCAGAGAGAGAAGATCCAAAAGGATTGAAAAGACACTTTATGTGTCCAGACTTAGGCAGGCTGCGTCCAGGCGCAAAATCACTAGAAATTAAGGCTGGGTTTTGACCAGGGGATTTAAGGTAACTTTGGGATTTCATCTTCCGGACTTGTGCACTATATAAGGAGCTCGACCTAGATGCCACAAGATGGACAGACGAGACATTCACAAAGAGACGATAAAGCACTTTTGGAGGAGCTCGTAGATCATTTGGCGTTTTCAGTTTTCTTCAATCGTTTTTTTTTTTCTTTTTCTCTCGATGAATCTTGGGTTTTGGCTTAAGTTTTATGGATTGTTATTATGAAGTCAGTGATTCGAATATCTAAATACAGTTTCTCTACTTAGTTGTAATTGAATTTATTTTAATGTACGAGTGAATTGACCAAGTACTACATATCTGAACTAGTAAGCAAAAGCATCTAGATAAGGGCAGGAAGAGAAGATGGTAATATGTTCCCGTATCGTGATAGACCAGAAGTTTAAGCATGTTAGGAATGGTCTGAACGTATAGATCGACAATTATAATAAGTGAGGGATTCTGAAAGAAGATCACATGACCTTAGCAGACTTAGAACAAATTTATAGATCTAGGTGAATCGTAAGAAACTGATCTACATGACGGACAAACAGTGTAGGAGATCGGTAGGAGACTAAACTAACATATTATGTATCATAGGTAGAAAAGAAACTGTGCGTTTTCATTTAATTTTCAGAATTCAAAAAACAAACCCTAGAGGATCCCGAGGTAGCCTAGTCTCCCAAAATATTCTTAAAACCTAAAAGCAATTTTTCAGAAAAAACTTTACCAACCATATTTTTTTGAGTTCTTTACTCACTGCAATTAGTTTAGTAATCAATCGACCAAAATACTCATCATGCTTAACTCTTGCAATCGAAGTTTTTAATTAATCGGCAATTCAATTGTCCTCTTGAGAACGATCATTCGAGTCCTAATACTCAAACTTTATTACTTTAATTGTGCGCTTGTGTATACATGTAAGAAATTGTGTTAAGATTTTGTGGCGTTTCCTGGAAAAGTATCGGAATAATAATTCGTTAAAAATTAGTTTTCAGATTTTATTTTAATTTTCTTTTTTTAATATGTTATCTCACTGTTTTAAAATATCTGTTTTGCAAGTTCTTTCTAGTATATTCCCATAGTTCCTGCAATCTTCTGCCTCTACTAGAAGACCCAAAACAGCTTTACCACGAACTGAGACAAAGAGAAAGACTCGGTAGGATGGACAGAGAACCACATACTCTTGGACGTATGGATCAATACATTGAGGAACTGGTGAAGGATTGCGTGGAAGAACATGCCAATCAAATACGTTACAATAAGTATGGTAGGCCGGCTTTGGTAAAATAAATTGCAACAACCCACCCCACTTGGAAAATCTACCAGAAGATCCTCGGACTCACGGGAGTTTCCTCGCTAAGGCACATAAAATTCCTCAGTAAGGAGTTAAATTACAACGTTTCTGTTATGAGACAAAATTAAAGTAATTGAAAACTTGAGAGTGCAAAACTTACTATTTTACTTTTACGTGTTTACGGTAGATATGTGATACTTGGTTATTGACTCTAGTTCTCGATTTATCGTGTCCTCACCCCTAGAGTTATAGGAACCCGTAGATGAGAGAAATTTCAGAAATAGTTTAAGTAAGCTTTATAAATTGTAAAAACGATACTTAATATCAAACTTTGAAAAGTGTACAAGAGTACTTGCAAGATTCCAGGCATTACCCTCATATAATGTCATTAAACAAATAAGTAGGGGTAACAGATATACACACAGCCATGTGAGTCGACAACTTCCCCAGCCTTATACAGAGGATTTTGAATACCACTACCCGAATGGTTATGTAGATCATTTTCAGTTCAAACAAAGATGAATTAAAAAGTTCACCAAGACAAAGATTACCTTACGTGTCTACCCCCCTTACTGAATCATCAGTTCATTAGAGCAATACTAGTTTCCTATATATAAGTACAACCAAATACCCAAGCTCACATAGTGGGACTAGGGAGACATGCATAGTCTCTACCCTTAGATCTCGGGTCCTGATTATACTGAAGACCCAACACATAACACATTTATAGTATCACCACAGCTCCTCAAGATTCCTTAGTACTCATATAGGTGCCAACAAGACTTTTTTTTATGAAAAGATTATTTTCACATATAGTAGAACAATCATACATATGCTTACCTGCCATAAAGCTTAGAACTCCTAATTAGCGGAGCTGATTCCTTACTCCACAAACCATTATAATTCAAGTTAATTCACTTTTAACATTTTTCCTCTAACTGAAGTAGAATACATAGTGTAGATGTCATGCTGATTGCCCAGCTAAGTTTATTGTTTTGCCCCTACAAAGTCAGTCTCTTAAGTATAGTTCTAACTGTGAATGAACCCTCCAGTCATACTCATACAATTCTCTTAATATGCAAACACGATCCATATCCCTTCCCAATACACCCAGTATTAAAATCTACAGCTTTTACTATATTGCACCCAAGTCATGCAACTTAGTGAAATTGTAAAAAAGACCCTATAGTTGACTATTTAAGGATTCCAACCCAGATATGTACATAATGATTCCCAATGTCATCAAACTGATGCATTGGAATATTTCATGCTATGATTTATAATTTTTCTATCCAATTCGAGTTATTGGAAAATTATCGATTTGCCCCTCATTTATAGCTCAGTCAAACTAGGGTTTCTTGAAAGTAAAACTTGGTCAAACCTGACCCGTAGACTTAAAATGTTATTCTGAACAACTTTCTAGAAGAGTATTTTGGATAATTAGATCACTTGATAGCTCAACTCATAAGTCAAAGGAAACTGTGAAAATAGTTCGGAGGGTCAACTTTGCAGCAATTCATGATCAATTGAGAGAGAATTTTGAAAATCTCAAAACACAACTTGAAGATTGAAGTTCGAAGTTTCCAGAACACATTGTAACTCCCAAAAACTCAAATAAATCAAAGAAATAAGATCAGTCAAAGTTGGATGAAAAAGCATTGTCCAACACTCAGAAATTTTCAAGATTGTTCAAATGTTCAAGGCAGCTATTGTGAGCTTGATTTATGAGAAATCTGTTAGGAATTGGGAAAATTCCCACAAGGAGTGATTTGAAGTATTTAACACCTACTTTTATCTAAAGAAAGCTTAAATATATTTCACTCGATTTTGAAAAATATGTGATCATTTTAAAATAGCTACTTAACCATGTATAAAATGCCAAGATTTAAGAGATTTTCAAAGAGCTCAAGGCTGAACTTTTTTCATGAATAACTGAGAATATAGAGGGAATCAGCCTGAGAACCATTTGACTCTTTTGAAATATTATACTTTCCATTTATAGAGGATAAAGAATCATTGGGTTTTAAAAACAGATAAATGAGTTATGATCTTCATAAAATAGTTGGGTTGATATCAATTTTAATATGTAGTATATATTTGAGTTCACATGAACTTATGTTCTTAAGTTGCAATTTGCAGGCCAAATTCCACGAGATTGAGAACAGAATTTGAGGCAACCAAAGCATGGTTTATCAAGATCGATTACGCAACTATACACAGAAGAAAGAATGAGTTTAATTCATCAAGTATTAATCAAGCTCTGAATATCACAAGTTGACACAACTCTCAAAGCAACACTTGACAAGGAAACATTAGCCGCATTGGAGTGACTTTAACATGAATTTCAGCTCACTTAGATATGGAATTTGAAGAAGAATTCTTCATGAATTTTATACTATCAGGTGAAGGGAGTTCAAAGAATTAACAATCATTTATTTCATCTAAGTTATGAGAGAGGTAGAAAGGCTGGAAGTTTGCCAATCAAGACAACATATGGACATTTCATATTTTAGCTAATTTTCAAGAAACTTTGACATGAGTTACAGGTTGTTTGGAGAGAGACTCGGGGCTCACAATTGATAAATCTTAATAAGATTTATATTCTTGCATATATTTCTATCGTTTTGTGTGATTTACGGGTAAAATATATGATATTTACGTTATGATATTGAAGTATTCAAATACTTTAGATTTATGTGCTCAATTGTGAATTCGAGAACTTTTTGCATTATTTACGCATATTTTATCACATTCGATCACACGGGTTGTTTTCTTGTTGTATGACAGAAAACAGGACCACGAAGATCAATTGGATAGGAGCGAAGAACTTGTGAAAAGATGAGAAAGCTTGGGAGAAAGAGAAATCAAGAAAAAAGTGCAAAGAAATGAATAAGGGAGCCAAGTGTAATTTTTAGAAAGTTTAATAAACTACACATAACACCCCTAGTGGAGCGAAGAAAAAGACTAAGGGAATTTGCATGCAAAAATAAGAAGAAAACTCACTGTTTTGTGTGATTATGAGGCATATCGCACAATCACAGACCCAACCAAGGTCTGATTGCACCATCAACACCCTAGATTGCACGAATTGCTAGGGAAAACATAGAGGAAGAATTTTACCAGCCGATCACGTGATACACTCAGCCAGATCGTGCGCTTTTGTTTGTCTAGAGGCGCAATTCAGCTCATTAAAGATGTGTCTTAATTAAAAACCAAACCCTATTTTTGGTTAATCAATGCACAGCGGAGTAAAATTGAAGGCCAAATTTTATCATTCACTCACCATTCGAAGAGTCTAGCGCAAAGAGTAGACAAAGACCACGGTGAAGTACTACAGATCACCATTGAAGGTATAGGAGGTGGGTTTTAGGCAATCAAACGCAGCGGAAATACCAAAATTAATTTTCCAAAACCCACCAAGGACCCCTGTGAATGAGCATAATCTGATGACTAGAGGTGTACCTCCGTCAAACTAACTGGTGACGATCACAAACGCATATCAAAAGAACGGCATATGTACGGTATCCACACCAATAGACTCAGCTGGACTTCTTCTCCAATGGTGCTAGAAATCGTAGGAAGAAGGAGATCTTATCATACGAAATCAACGAATCTGGACGCGCTCGCTGACTGGGTCCAACCTAATCATGGCAGCATGATAGGGAGGCACTATCACCATGGTCGTGGCTCCTAGAGGGGGCATCTCCATGTGTTGGACGATCCCTAGGGATAATAAAACTCCTTTTATTCTCTTCCTCGTTTTTCTCTAGTGTATGTGTGGGTGTAGGAATGAATTAAGACTGAATTTTCACAGCCTATAAATCATATTTATAGCTAGAGAATTTCATATTTGCTCTTAAGTCTAACAGTTTGGATTAATTTGCATTCTAGTCCAAAATTGCTCTTTCGTCCAATTAATGAGCATAGTTTACACTTTAGTCCAATCAATTCATTATTGCTCTTTATTCCATCTAAAGAGCAACTAATTCCAATTAGATAAGTTCTTGTGTGTGACCCTGTAGGTTCCTAACTACGTTAACGGTAATCTAATTACAAACATTGAGCAACATCTAGCAATACATCACTGCTACCCAAGTAATAGGAATGTCAGTGATCTAACTAACCTATGTGACCAATGTTGCGCGTTGTATAATCCCTTTGCATCATCTATCCTGATTGGACACAAGACATGGAGTGTCACATTTGTATACATAATCTATAAGTTCTTTATGACTTAGACAAACAAATAACATCAATATCTTATATTGATTTATTCGAGCATGGACATGCATTTCCCTAAGTCTCACTCATCGAGTGGTCATGGATATTTTCTCCCGTTATGTAGGAGGGAAAAATACTATCTACATCACTACCATCTCTCAGCTTGCTTCATATCATGTCTGATTATCCCCTTCATAGTTACCCAGTTACAGTGCAATGTTTGACAATATCAAAACATGATAATCACAACTAGAGTATCTAGTGATTTCAAGTCGAAGGATCACAACACCATTGTCACTATGAGAAGCACTTGTGAAATTCACATAACTTCCATGTAGCCTTCTCATGGTGGGTCATCTAGTACGCCGTTACTCCTAGTGCGTACCCATGTGTGGACCTGGTATCTCCATATCAATCTACCCACATACCAGTCTCGATGCAATAAAGTCATCCAAATTAACTGTAGTACTCGACTAGGGATATTTAAGAATACAACATTTATATTCTAAGTACTTCATTCATGTTAACATATTATTAATAACACAATGAATAGTAAGTCCATATAAATTTCACGATAAATTGATTGCCTCTAGTGCATACTCCAATAGTCTCCCACTTTCACTAGGGTCAATCTTCTGTATCTCGTATGCATATTGATCTAGCGCAACCCTCATGCTTTCGCTGAGCAAGGGGTTTGGGGAAGAGTTGTCTGCTGGTACTTTGCATATATTCAGATCTCCTCTATCGAAAATCGAATGAGATGGAATCTTCTGAGTATGTGCCTATGATGCAGCAATATACTCAGTACTCTGTGGTAGAATTGGCAACTGAATCTTGCCTGGAACATTTCCAGCTCGCAGTCTCTTCATTAAGGAAAAACACAAAACTTGACTATGATCTGAAATCATCTTTGTCGATTTGGAAGCTTGCATCATTGTAACCCATTATAGTGAGCTCTTCCTCTTCTCCATATATCAAGAATTCATCCTTAGTTCTTCTCAAGTACACATGGACGTTCTTGACAATTATCCAATGACCCTCATATGGATATTACTTGTATCTTCATGTCATGCTCTAAAGCATATGACATGTCTGGCCGTGGCCAAAGCACGACATATCTTGTGAATCTTTTTCATAAGATCCTTCTAATCTGATTGGAAGGACAATTAGCCATCGGAAGACAAACTCCGTGTGACATAGGTAAGAACCCCTTCTTGCATGTTGAATCGTTTCAACACCTTGTCAATATATGTACTTTGTCTTACGCCAAACAACTCTCTTGATCTATCTCCATAGATCTTTATAGGTTATTTCACCTAAGTCTTTCATTGAAATTGATTTCCTAGCCAATATTTAGCATATTCAAGAGTAGATACATCATTACCAATGACTTAGCATGTCATCCACATACAAGACAAAAAATACTAATGTGCTTGATAACTCTCTATGAGAGTTATATTTCTTGCATATTTTATATCGTTTTGCATGATTTCGGGGTTGAAATATGAGTTTTACACTATGAATGTTGAGAAAACGTAGAAAGTTGAGTTTCTAGCACTTTATTGTTAATCCGGGCGTTTCGATGCATATTTCGATGTTATTTGTCAAATATAATCTCTTGGTATGGTTGTTCATGTTGTATTGACAGGAACGGATGCTAAACGATGGCTAGGAGGCATGAAACGAACTTCAGAAGCAAAGCAAACTCAAGAGGAAGCAAGAGAAGCAAAGTTAGAAGAGCAAAAGTGACCAATATCCACAATTTTGATATTATCATGAGTTCTGCAATACATTTTGGAGTGAGACCAGTGTCAAATGAAAGTAGACTCAAAGAGCTTTCCAACGATAGGTCACAGAGCTAAAACGGAGATCGGACGAGAAAGATATGGTCCGTCAAAGAGGATGAAAATCTGAGAAAAGCCCCAGGGGTGTTCGCGCGAACACACTTTTGTTCGCACGAACAAAATGCCTTAGAAAAATTTTAAGATGGCAAAAAAAGGGTGAAAATGGGGCTGTTAAATTGTAGGAACAAGAAATTTGCTCATGTGAATAAGGAGTAAAAATCTGTACGCACGGACAGAAAGTTGTTCGCACGAACAAGGAACAAACTTCTGTTCGCACGAACAGTCGTTTGTTCGCACGAACAGAGAGTTCCAGCACAGATTTTTGGGGCTGTTTTGCTATTTTTTGAAAGTTTGAAGACTCCAGACCTATTCTAACATAGAGGGACGATTTTGGCGGAGTATTCACGCATCTTGGACGGGAAAAAACACAGCTTGGAGCAAGGGGACGAAGACGGAAGATCAAAGCTTCACCATTGAAGCTCTAGTGTTTGCTTTCTCTTCTTTCTACCTTTCTTAGTCAATTTTAATGGAGAAACTCATGAGTATTTCATACTTAGTTATGGGTAGCTAAGCAACTTTTGCTAGGCATCTCGATTTGAGAGTCTAGGGTTCATGTAAACGATGAATATTTTCCGGATTTGATCTTTGCTTCATGAGATCTTGATTCCTTCTTTGAATCAATTCTAGTTTCTTGTTTATGTTAGTAATCCTAATTGAGTGACACGATTAGGAGATAAACTAGGATTCAAGAACTAGGGGTCATTCAATAGTTGATTCATGCTTAAAGTTAGCAATATTTTAATTCAATTGTTCTTGTACTGTGCTTAATACTCAGTGTTAATGGAGTAGCTAATCGGAAACACTGCTTAGTTAGCGAATGCACGATAGTGATTCTAACTAACTAGGATGAGACTTGAACATCAATCCTGTATCACTGAGATTGAGAAGAGACGTGTTAGGATTGGCTAGTGTGGGTAGATTCGGTAGGCGAGATCCGACTGTTTCGTGCAACGGTGGACCGACAGGACCCGTTGCCGTGCATGTCGTTAGCCTAATAGAACGGACCGGTAGACACATGAGACCGATAGGAGATTGTATTGTATCGTGAAGTAGAATGACTTGAGACCGATAGGAGATAGTCAGCGCTGTTACCCGGCTTAGTTATAATATAGTTAACGTGTTGCGAAGATAATTCGGAGATCGTTTACAACCCTAGGTGATCAACGAGATTGCCTAGTCCTCTCCATTAATTGATTAAGAAATCTTCTTAATTCCAGTTTACTATTAATTTTTGTTATTGATCGCAGTCACTTGTTTGGGGGTGGCAACACCACAAATCATCACTTTTTTACTCCGGTAACCTAGTGAACTACTCTAAATTGTTAAATATAAACTTGTTGCGAGATTTTCCTCGAGGGTTCGACAACCCGAAGTCCTAAAAATACTCCATTCTTACTACTTGACCGTGCACTTGCGTAATACGCGCTAGTAATCCGCGTCAAGTTTTTGGCACCGTTGCCGGTGACAACGGTTAACAAGTTTTTAGTTAATAATTAGTTTAGTTTGCTTTTATTTTTCCGTTTTGTTTGCTACTTTGATTTCTAATTTGTTTTCTGATTTTTTGCTGTTTCAGGTACTCAGTGCATGCATAGGATCCCAAGAGAGCTTGTGCCCCCCCCCCCTTGAAAACCCAGAGCAGTTATTCAGAGATCAGAGGAGAACAACGCGCAACTCAATCAGCGGGTGGAAGAGTTGTCTAAACTGGTGAATGATCGCAACTCCCAAACACCATAAAACAAGTCTGGACAGCCTATTGTGGAGAAGTTTCAGTCGTCCACCTATGGACACAATCCGGCAATTGTAGTGCCAGAGATACAGGCCGATCACTTTGATCTTAAGCCTGCGACAATTCAGACGGTGACCAATCAGTTCCAATTCTATGGGGACAGGGATGAAGACCCCAATGAATTTATTGGGAGGTTCAACGCGTACATAAAGACTACCAAGTACAAGGATGTAACAGCAGAGGCGTTGAAGCTATGTCTTTTCCCTTATTGTCTGAAGGGTGCAGCTGAGAAGTGGCTACAGTCAAGAGCTCCTGATTCGATAACTACATGGGCTCAATGTGAGGATGAGTTCATGGCCAAGTTTTATCTAGTTCAACGGGTGATTGAGCTACAGGGTGATATTCTAAGCTTTCGGCAACATGCCGATGAAACTGTAGTAGATGCATGGGACCGTTTTATGAATTTGATCATGAAGTGCTCAAACCATGATTTTGGGGATTACAAAATTTTCCAGGTCTTCTACGATGGTCTAGAAAGTCACAATCAGGAGCTGGTTAACAGAGAAGCTGGAGGCAATTTTCTGTACTCTGTTGACAAGGAAGGAGCCTATGCGCTCATGAAGCAGCTCGCTAAGCAGGACTCACAATTCTATGATTCCAGGAGATTATCGGAATTGCCTGAACCTAAAGATGATGAATGGTAGACTGGGATCAGCAAGATGGTGTCAGATTTAGCCAAGCATGTGTATCGGGATAAGAAGCCAGTTGCACGAGTAGAGGAGCAGGAATTTGATTCAGCCTTGGCCCAGATTGCAAGTGAAGATGTGAACTTTGTGGGGGCACAAGGACAGCGGCAGAATTGGAACCAAGGGAACTACAGACCAGGCACAAGAGATCATCCAGGTTTCAGGTATGGGGATCAGTCTGGAGCTATATACGCACCTGGGTTTCAGCACATGCCACAAGCACCAGTTTCACAGGCTCCCTCACCATCTGTTGTAGCGCCAAACCCAGATATTTCTGTACTCACTAAGGCATTGACACAGCTGAGTAACAACATAAACGATATGACCGCGACGGTCAATGCTATGTCTTCTAATTTGCAGGCTACGAAGACTTCTCTTCGTTCACTAGAGGTTCAAGTTGGGCAAATTGCAACGCAATTATCTGCTAGAGCACCTGGTTCTCTACTGTCTGACACAGAGAATGTGCACCAGGTAAATGCCATTACCACTCGCAGCGGGGTTTCGTTGACTGATCCTTCATACCCGAGCCATGCCAGAGCTGAAGCGTCAAAAGCGAAGGAGCACGAGGTCTTCGATTCTGAGGAGACACCTGTCATGGTCCCCCAATCAAAGGGCATGACTCGAGATGATGAGGAAAAGTCTAACGAGGTATTACCACAACCCACTTCTTCTAAAGAACTGCCTTTTCCATTGAAAACTAGGAAGAAGAAGGATGACTCTGAGGAGTACAGGAGATTTCTCAATATTTTCTCCAAACTGCACATCAATATTCCTTTTATTGAGGCACTGCAGCGAATGCCTAAGTATGTGCGGTTTATCAAGGATGCAATCTATGGGAGAAAAGCTATGGATAACTTTCAGAAAATGAAATTGAATGAGCAGGTGAGTTCATGTGTCTTGCATGGGCTACCTAAGAAGAAGAAAGATCCAGGGTGTTTTGTGATTGAAGCTACACTTGGCGGGGCATATATAGGCAAGGCTCTATGTGATTTGGGGGCAATTGTCAACTTGATGCCACTTTCAGTATTTAAAAATCTAGGTGTGGGAGCCTAGTAAAACCTGGATCAATCTGCAGTACGCAGTTAAGTCGTCCAAGAAGGCCATTGGGGTGGTAGAAGACTTACTTGTGAGGGTTGGTAGTTTGATCATGCCAGCTGATTTTGTGATCCTTGACATGCCAGTTGGTGACGTTCCGATCATTCTTTGTAGGCCCTTTTTGGCTACCGGTCGGACTTTAATTGATGTGGAGAATGGAGAGTTGATCATGAGGGTCAACGATACTGTGGAGACCTTTTAGGTTTTCAAACTGACTCCTCAGTACACTTATGAGGTGAAGCCAGACTTGCCATTTCCTGTGAAAGTTGTGCATGGAATTTCAGAGCTGACACAAGAAGATCCGCCAGATCCTAAGGGTAAAGAATCGAGTGTGCAGGCGCACGAGGTAGTCATGAGTATCCAGTGCCAGAAGTTGGATGCGACACGACCTGCCAAACCACCTTTCTGAGCCTCATGAGGTAACACGGTCGGGTCGTCGACCTTATATTACAAAGCGCTCCTTGGGAGGCAACCCAATGTAGAGTAGGATGCTTTCTTTTTTTATTTATTTACGAGTTCTCTATATTTTACTATGAGGGGTGAGAGAGAGTGGACTTATTTTTCCAATCAGTGTGCAGGGACACAGGTACAGAAGATGCACCGGATTCCCCTTCTTGATGTGCATGCTAGAGATTGCACGAAATTGGGGAAAGAAAAAGTCCCACAGGATTATGCATAAAAGAACAGAGAATTGCTCGAGGTTGAGGAGCGATTCCAATATGTTGGGTGCCACACGCATGAGAGGGCTACAATTTATATCTTAGCCGCACATCGGAATCCGGGCGCGTAGAGACTTCTCCGGAAATTGTCAACGGTCCACAAGACCCCTTCTTGTTGCAATTCGCGGCAACGGTGCCCATGTAGGTCCGGGCACCCAGGTACCTCTAACACTCTCTTTCAAATATACGTTTTTGAGCGATGAATGTTGCAATCCACCGCCTACACATTTAAGCGAGGAAACCTCCTAGTTGATTAAATTCGTTGAGGACAACGAAACGCTTAAGTGTGTGTGGGGGGGGTTGTATCTAAGTTCACTAGCCATGTCTTTGTTTGCATCGCCTTGTTACATACAGGTTTGTGTTCGTATTGTGTAAGTTTGTGGTAGGATTGTGTAGTTTATGCATTTTTTATCACTTTTACTTAATTGAGTCCCCCACCCAATCGTGTGATTAATCGAGTTGGCCAAAATGCATGTAAAGTCTAGGAAATATGAAAAAAATAGAAAAGCAAAAATCCGTAAAAATTTAATTTTTTTTAGAATAAGGGCAATTGATGAAGCTAGAAACCGAAGAGAGTTCAATGAAAGAGTCTCGAAGAATAAGAAGCACCGTAGTAGGGATGTCTTTAATTCTTAGTATCTTCCGCACCGGTTTCAAGAAAGGAAGTCCCTGGTATTCAAGGAAAAGTGGAAAGTAGATTTCGGGCATACCTTTAGTTCCTATAATGTGCTAGGAGGATTTAGTCTTGAGGTAGTTGAATAGTCTGTTTTCGAGTGGAAACTTGTGGCCTCTTGCAAATCTGGGGTGGACCTTCGTGTAGAGTTGGTTCCATGTGGTACGGTTGCCTCGTCCTAAGCGAAGTTGGGGGCGGGGGGGCGTACACCACCATCCCTTAAGGCGATTTCAAGAGCTAACCGAAAAAGCCCACACTTAGTTTCTCTAAATGCACGGTTGAAAAATTTGTAGAGAATGAAAAAAAAAATGAATCAAAATCTTCTCTTGGATTAGATACGGTGAACAACCTAATGTGCCTCCATTCACGTGGAGAATTTGGATTCAATTCAATTAGAGAAATTAGGGAAAATTAAAGTCAATCCGTATTACACGGAGTTGTGTTTCCCGTCACTGGGACAATTTGCATTCAAATGCGATAACGACTAAGAGGGTCTGAAAACCTCAAATGACTTGGCGACGAAAGACTATCTTAGAATTTGAGATGCCTAGACCCTCTGAGCTAAAGGACGTGCCCAAGTCTTGGATTGTTTATGGTGTATGTTTGCGGACCCCTTAGTGAACTTGTGCGTATGATCATCTTATCTCAATTTCTTGCTATTGGTTGTGAAGTTTCGAAAAAGACTTGTTAGAGCTTGATGATTTTGGTTAGTGATAGCGAGATTGCCCAATCTCTAAAGAAAAATAAAAAAATATTTGTGTTGTTTCAATTTTTGCATTGTTTGATAATCGAGTTGCATTGTTTATAGTCATGTAGATTGCATTGGGTGTGTGTGTTGTGTGTGTCACATGGCTAGTGTAATTGTATGCAATTCGGTGGATTAAAACGTAGTGTAAGGTTTGATTTTGCTCGGGACGCGCAAAAAGGTAGTGTGGGGGAATTTGATAACTCTCTATGAGAGTTATATTTCTTGCATATTTCATATCGTTTTGCGTGATTCCGGGGTTGAAATATGAGTTTTACACTATGAATGTTGAGAAAACGTAGAAAGTTGAGTTTCTAGCACTTTATTGTTAATCCGGGCGTTTCGATGCATATTTAGATGTTATTTGTCAAATATAATCGCTTGGTATGGTTGTTCATGTTGTATTGACAGGAACGGATGCTAAACGATGGCTAGGAGGCATGAAACGAACTTCAGAAGCAAAGCAAACTCAAGAGGAAGCAAGAGAAGCAAAGTTAGAAGAGCAAAAGTGACCAATATCCACAATTTTGATATTATCATAAGTTTTGCAATACATTTTGGAGTGAGACCAGTGTCAAATGAAAGTATACTCAAAGAGCTTTCCAACGATAGGTCACAGAGCTAAAACGGAGATCGGACGAGAAAGATATGGTCCGTCAAAGAGGATGAAAATCTGAGAAAAGCCCCAGGGGTGTTCGTGCGAACACACTTTTGTTCGCACGAACAAAATGCCTTAGAAAAATTTTAAGATGGCAAGAAAAGGGTGAAAAGGGGGCTGTTAAATTGTAGGAACAAGAAAGTTGCTCATGTGAATAAGGAGTAAAAATCTGTACGCACGAACAGAAAGTTGTTCGCACGAACAAGGAACAAACTTCTGTTCGCACGAACAGTCGTTTGTTCGCACGAACAGAGAGTTCTAGCACGGATTTTTGGGGCTGTTTTGCTATTTTTTGAAAGTTTGAAGACTCCAGACCTATTCTAACATAGAGGGACGATTTTGGCGGAGTATTCACGCATCTTGGACGGGAAAAAACACAGCTTGGAGCAAGGGGACGAAGACGGAAGATCAAAGCTTCACCATTGAAGCTCTAGTGTTTGATTTCTCTTCTTTCTACCTTTCTTAGTCAATTTTAATGGAGAAACCCATGAGTATTTCATACTTAGTTATGGGTAGCTAAGCAACTTTTTCTAGGCATCTCGATTTGAGAGCCTAGGGTTCATGTAAACGATGAATATTTTTCGGATTTGATCTTTGCTTCATGAGATCTTGATTCCTTCTTTTGAATCAATTCTAGTTTCTTGTTTATGTTAGTAATCCTAATTGAGTGACACGATTAGGAGATAAACTAGGATTCAAGAACTAGGGGTCATTCAATAGTTGATTCATGCTTAAAGTTAGCAATATTTTAATTCAATTGTTCTTGTACTGTGCTTAATACTCAGTGTTAATGGAGTAGCTAATCGGAAACACTGCTTAGTTAGCGAATGCACGATAGTGATTCTAACTAACTAGGATGAGACTTAAAAATCAATACCGTATCACTGAGACTGAGAAGAGACGTGTTAGTATTGGCTAGTGTGGGTAGATTCGGTAGGCGAGATCCGACTGTTTCGTGCAACGGTGGACCGACAGGTCCGTTGTCGTGCATGTCGTTAGCCTTCTAGAACGGACCGGTAGATACATGAGACCGATAGGAGATTGTATTCTATTGTGAAGTAGAATGACTTGAGACCGATAGGAGATAGTCAGCGCTGTTACCCGGCTTAGTTAGAATATAGTTAACGTGTTGCTCAGATAATTCGAAAATCGTTTACAACCCTAGGTGATCAACGAGATTGCCTAGTCTTCTCCATTAATTGATTAAGAAATCTTCTTAATTCCAGTTTACTATTAATTTTTGTTATTGATCGCAGCCACTTGTTTGGGGGTGGCAACACCACAAATCATCTTTTTTTACTCCGGTTACCTAGTGAACAAATTGTTAAATATAAACTTGTTGTGAGATTGTCCTCGAGGGTTCGACAACCCGGAGTCCTAAAAATACTCCACTCTTACTACTTGACTGTTGTGTACAAGAGAATCCTGCAGAGAGAACTCTGTGTACACCAAGGGCAGAGAATAGAAATGGCACAGGAAGTGTTGGGTTGTGTGTAGGGAGAGAGTAAGGCAATAGTACTGTGTGAGAGAGAGACAGGATTTTGGCAGATCTTTCGCGTATCTCGGCTCGTTCTCGTTGTATGGAAGGGCTAACGATCCTATATATAACGGAGAATGTGACCGTTTCAGTGTGGTTAATGCGCCCATCAATGGCGGCTTAATTAGCTTAACCACAATGGCACGTTCGTCCGCGTATATAGGGACCGTTACAGCACGTTATCCGCGTATACCGGAACCGTTATGGGGTTGACCGGGTTTGACCGGTTTGACCGGGTCTATGAAGCTCGTGCCATAAATCTCTCAAAAGCAGTTACTAGGGGTCGCGTGCGGGCTTGGTGTCGCTCGCACGCGACAGGACTTACTCTAGCCTCCAAACCACTAAGTCCCTACAAGTCCCGTGTGGTGGTATGCGAGGGCCCTGTCTCGCAGCCCCCACGTGGATCAGCGCGGCTGGTGATCCAGTGTGTGTGGAGCACATTATGGTGTGCTGGATGATCGCCACGTGGCTAAGATCTTCTTGTCCAGAAAGCACTATCTACAACTGTGCACTTTCATAATACGCGCTTGTAATCCGCGTCAGTGCTCCCACTAACCTTCTTATAAACACAATGTTCATCTTATTCTTCTTCTTCTTCTTCTTCTTCTTCTTCTCCTCCTCCTTCTGATTCTTCTTCTTTTTCTTCTTCTTCTTCTTCTTCTTTTTCTTCTCCTGCTGCTACTGCTGCTTCTTTTCCTTCTGCTTCTTCTCCTTCTCGTTATTCTCCTTCTGCTTTTTATCTATTCTCCTTCTTCTCCTTCTTCATCATCATCTTCTTCTTTTTCGTCTTTATCTTATTCTTCTTCCCCTTCTCCTTCTCCTTCTTATTCTTCTCCTTCTTCTTATTTACCGTCTCCTTCTTCTACTTCTGTTTCTTATCCTTCTCATTCTTCTTGTTCTTCTTATTCTTCTTCTTCTTCTTCTTCTTCTTCTTCTTCTTCTTCTTCTTCTTCTTCTTCTTCTTCTTCTTCTTATTCTGCTTCTTCGTCTTCTTCTTCTTCTTCTTCTTCTTCTTCTTCTTCTTCTTCTCCTTTTCCTTCGTCTTCTTCTTCTTCTTCTTCTTCTTCTCCTTCTCATTCGTCTTCTTCTCCACCTTCTTCTTCTTCTTCTTCTTCTTCTTCTTCTTCTTCTTCTTCTTCGTTTTCTACATGTTCTTCCTCTTTTCCTTCTTCTTCTTTGTCCTCTTCTTCTCTTCTTCCTCTTCTAGTTGTTGTTGTTGTTGTTGTTGTTGTTGTTATTGTTATTATTATTATTATTATTATTATTATTATTATTATTATTATTATTATTATTATTATTATTATTATTATTATTATTATTATTATTATTATTATTATTATTATTATTGTTATTCTTCTTCTTCTTCTTCTTCTTCTTCTACGTCTTCTTCTTCTTCTGATTCCTATTCTTCTCTTTCTACTTCTTCTACCTTCTTCTGCTTCTGCTTCTTCTTCTTCTTCTTCTTCTTCTTCTTCTCCTTCTTCTTACGCTGCTTCTTTTCCTTCTCCTTCTTCTCCTTCTTCTTCTTATCCTTCTCCTTCATCTTCTTCTTCTTCTTCTCCTTCTTCTTCTCCTTCTTCTTCTTCTTCTTCTTCTTCTTCTTCTTCTTCTTCTTCTTCTTCTTCTTCTTCTTCTTCTTCTTCTTCTTCTTCTTCTTCTTCTTCTTCTCCTTCTTCTTCTTCTTCTTCTTCTTCTTCTTCTCCTTCTTCTTCTTCTTCTTCTTCTTCTTCTTCTTCTTATTATTATTATTATTATTATTATTATTATTATTATTATTATTATTGTTATTATTATTATTATTATTATTATTATTATTATTATTATTATTATTCCTCTTCCTCTTCTTCTTTTTCTCGTAATCATTCATAAGAAGAAACTCTTGTGTGATGATATATTTAATACGATTGGCTAAACATTTTTCTAGGAATCTCTAGAGAGCCTAGGATTTTGTGCAGACAATACGTTTCCCGGATTTTCAGTCTTCTTTTCATGCTATGGATTTTTTTCTAATGAATGGATGTTAGTTTCATGATCTTGTTAATGGATCTCATCTATGGACACAACTAGATTATGATTTGATATTCATTGATACTAGGGTTTATTCATAGATCGTAATCTTGCTTAATTTTAATATTTGTCATAATTTATGTTCATGTGCTATGCTTAATCCTTAACTCGTGTGGAGTTGCTACCCGGACGTGCTAATTAACTAGCGAATGCACGAAAGCAACATAGCGTAGTTGTGATGAAGTATGAGCACAATCCCGAATCAACGAGACCGGAAGGACAAATGAGTAGGATTGGTCTGACTAGTTAGATTATGTAGGATATTTCAACTGTTCCGTGAAGCAACATAGCATAGTTTATGTTCATGTGCTATGTTCCGTGCTTCTCTGCATCTTCTTCTTGACTTTCTTTCTCATCATCCTGATCATTTTCTTGTTGATCAACATCATCACCTTTTTCACCTTCTCCCTCAAACAAATCAGCAGCAGTCACAATCTCTGGTACAGTGGACTTCTTAGGTTTCTTCTTCTTGAGATCTATGAGCAGTGCACCTGAGTCTGGACTGTCTTCTTCTTGATCTTCATCCACTTGTTCAACCTCCACGTGTTTGCCTTTTCCTTTGACCTGAGCAGTCTTATCTGGAGTTGAATGCTCAATGGAGAGATCCTTTGCTAATTCTGCCTTTTTGGTACTCTTCTCAGCTTGAGACACTTCCTCTGCCACATCAAACAATTACATGCTCCTGAACATGTTTTCAACCATGTACTTCACTTGTCTGAGATCAGTGTCAAACCCATGCAGATTCTTCTTTACCTCATCAATCTCCATATGAAGTTCTTTCAAAAATTTGAGGGTTTGTGGAGTGTATTGGGACTGAGAGGTTTGGCTGGAGGTGGGAGTTCAGGTTTTGGGTTTAAGAAACTTCTTGGAACCCAATTCTTCTTCTGTCAACTCAGAGTAGAGCTTCCAAACTTTAGCACTTGTTTTCACCACACCAATCTTCTCAAAATCCTTCTCATTGAGCATACCAAAACCATTAGTCACTGATTCTTCATTATCAGTTGGAATTTCAAAGTGTTGGAAGAATGAGGTGTGCCAGTTGGCATATGGCAAAGGGTGTATCCTCTGGTGGTTTGACTATAAAGCATGTGTTCCATCACCAGCTTTGGAAGACCAATTTCATACCCATGCATAACCAAGTGCATATAGTATAACACCCTGTCAGTTACCAATTCCTTTGAGTGTTCCCTGGGTACCACACATCTATTAAAGATAGTGAACAAAACTTTGTCTTCAACAGTTAGCACAAAGAGTGTTAACTGCTTAGATGTGGTAGGGGTATTAGGTAGAAAGTATTATTCCTTTGCTAGTTTGAGGGCTTCACTCTTAGGAGGGTAGTTACTGGTTTCATATCTCTTAGGACAACCTAGAACATAAGCAAACTCATAATGATCTAGTTCCATGTCAATGCCAGCAACCTTAGTTGGAATCACCAGATTTGCAGACTTCTTGACTTGTTTTAGGTTTCGGTAAAAGAATCTGGTGAGTCTAGGGTAAGCCAACTCTGGAGGATTTAAAATAAACCAAATAGAATTTTTCCTCAACATTTTGATGCATTCCAGATTCATACCATGTAGCATAGGCATACTAAATCAGACTACAGAAACAAATTAATCTAGAGGCAAATCCATCAAGCCACTGACCTCTAGAAACATTGGTAACAAACCATGTACTATCAGGGGCTGATTTCATACCAGTGGTTTTCTTTCCTGAGTAGATCTGCAGTGCCTGTTCTATGTTCTCATCTGCTTCATCCACTGTAACTTTCTCCTTTCCTTTGCTCTTATCTGCTTTGTCAGCTTTCTTCTTTGACTTCTTTGGGCTAGAAATCTGAATACCCTTCTGTTTATAAGGTGCTGTCTCCACTGCCTTCTTCTTCTTGCTGGACACTGAGGTTTCATCCTTATTGTCCTTCTTCTTGGGCGGAGGATGAGCAAACTCTTCTGCAGTAGGGGTTTTTGAACTGGAGTCCCCACTAATGGTTTGAACCTCTTCCACAGTGGCCTTGCTTTTCTTCTATATTGTAGCCTTCGATTCACCAGCCATTTTGATTCTGTCTGATGCTCTTCTGGTGCTCATTATGGTTTGGAGAATAAGAGAGAGGTAGGATAGATACGAAGGAGAGAAATAACGAAGGAGATAAATAGAAGAGAGTTTCAGTTTGAAAAGGAAACAAATTATTTTCTCTGATCTTTGAAGATCTTGATGAATCAGAAAATATTCAAAATTGAGTGTGTCGTTCGAAATAAAATATTTAATACTATTTTGGCTAAAAAAAGGTTTTTCAAAATTGATTGGCAACATTAATCAATTATCTACAGTGATAACACCCAACATTGAAAGATCCAAAATTATTGACTAACTGATATGCAGTCTTATTTTCAAGGCTTTGGAAAGGAATTAAAGGCCTTGAAAACTGTATCAAGTAATGCATATAAAATCATAGCTTTGAAAGGATTTTCAAGGCTTTGAAAATCAGTTCAAACCTTTGAAACACATAAAACTTACCTGACTCTCCCCCTAAACCAAAGCTTCCTTATTTAGCATTTCCAATTCCAATCTTAAGGCTGAGAATCTATCATCTGGCAATGGTTTAGTGAAGATATCTGCAAATTGCATGTTAGTAGAAACAATTTCAAGTACAATATCACCTTCCTCTGCATGATCTCTGATGAAGTGATGTCTAACATCAATCTGCTTTGTTCTTGAACGTTGAACTGGATTCTTTATAATTGATATTGCACTTATGTTGTCACACTTGATAGGTATATCTCTGAAATCAAATCAAAGATCTCTCATTTGTTGTGCTATCCAAAGTACTTGAGAGCAACATGCTCCAGCTGCTATGTATTCAGCTTCAGCTGTTGATAATGCAACTGAATTTTGCTTCTTAGAATTCTATCTGATTAAAGATGATCCAAGAAATTGGAAGTATCCCGAAGTACTCTTTCTATCAACTTTATATCCTACAAAATCAACATCTAAATAGCCACACAAAGAGAAGTTAGAATGTTAAGGATACCAAAGCCCCAAGTCATTGGTACCATTGAGATATCTAAAAATTCTTTTAACTGCAGTTAAGTGTGATTGTTTAGGATTAGCTTGAAATCTAGCACACATGCACACACTGAACATGATATATGGTCCACTAGTTGTGAGATAGAGTAGTTATCCAATCATACCTCTATACTCCTTCACATTTACACTTTTACCAGATTAATCCTTGTCTAAAGACAGTGTAGAACTCATGGGAGTCTTAATCTCTTTGGATTTAGACATATTGTACTTGCTTAGCAAGTCCTTTGTGTACTTGCTTTGATGTAAGTAAATGTCCTTCTTCATGTGATGAATTTGAAGTCCAACCCATCAAGCTCATTTCAAATTCCCTGCTCAAAAGACTTGAGAATTCCTTGCACAGAAGATCATTAGCAGCTCCAAACATAATATTATCAACATAAATTTGAACTACAAGCATATCTTTCTCATGAGTCTTTATGAAAAGGGTTTTGTCCCAATCCTCTTTTGAAATCATTTTCAAGCAGAAACTTTGACAATCTTTCATACCAAGCTCTTGGAGCTTGTTTTAAACCATAAAGAGTTTTGTCAAGTTTGTAAACATGATCTGGAAACATGTCGTTTTCAAAACCTGGAGGGTGAGTAACATAAACTTCTTCTTGCAGATAACCATTAAGAAAAGAACATTTCACATCCATTTGAAATAGTTTCTTGTTTTTGTGAGATGCAAATGCAAGTAGAATTCTGATTGCTTCTAACCTGGGAATAGGAGAAAAGATTTCCTCATAGTCAATACCTTCTTCTTGATTGTAGCATAGAGATACCAATCTAGCTTTGTTCTTGATTACCTTGCCATTCTCATCTAACTTGTTTATGAATACCCATCTGGTGCCAATGACATACTGATTTCTTGGTGGAGGAACTAGGTTCCAGACCTTGTTCCTTTCAAACTCATTGAGTTCACTTTGCATAGCTATAATCCAGTCTGCTTCTTGTAATGCTTCCTTCACAAATTTAGGCTCTACAAGAGAAATAAAAGCATTAAAACCACAAAGATTTTTCAACTGAGATATGGTCTGTGTACCAGTGGTTGGATCAGAAATAATGTTATCAGCAGGATGAGATGAGAGATATCTGAATCTCTTTCTTGGTGTCCATGGTTCAGGCTCTCCAGTTTGCCTCTCATGTCTCTAAGAACTTGAAGTAGTAGCTTGTTCTCCTGTTTTCTCTGGAGATCCTGTTTCAAGGCTTTGAATTCGTGTTTCAAGGCCTTGATAAAGCTTGTCTTGGTCTAGTGACATTTCCTTGGATCCTTTTGAGGATTCTTCTTTAGTATCTGAATCATGCTTATTCAGATTGAGATCTGCAAAACCATCACTCAAAGAACCATCATAGCTTTCATCAAAAATAACATGAATGCTTTCTTCAACAAGCTTGGTTCTCTTAATATAAACTCTATAGGCTTTGCTTGTCTGTGAATAACCAAGAAATATACCTTCATCACTTCTTGCATCAAACTTACCAAGATTTCCTTACCATTATTGTGGACAAAACATGTACAGCCAAAGGGTTTGAAGTAAGAGATGTTTGGCTTTCTTCCTTTGAACAGCTCATAGGGGGTCTTTTTCAGAATAGGTCTGATCAAGCCCCTGTTAAGAATATATTTTGTTGTATTCACATCTTCTGCCCAATAATACTTTGGCAACTTGTTTTCCATAAGCATTGTTCTTGACATGTCTTCAAGAGTCCTGTTCTTTCTTTCAACAAATCCATTTTGTTGAGGAGTTCGAGGAGCAGAAAAGTTGTGAGAGATGCAATGCTTATAACAGAATATATCAAACTCAAGTTGATCAAATTCTCTACCATGGTAACTTCTTATTGAAGCAATAGGTAGGTTTTTCAAAGTTTGAAGTTCTCTACAAAGTTTTGAAAATTCAAAGAGAGCTTTATATTTTTCTTTCAGAAACATTACCCAAGTATATCTAGAGAAGTCATCAACAATAACAAGCATGTACTTCTTACCCTTTGGTGTTGGAGTTCTCATAGGACCACAGAGATCCATATGCAGCAATTCAATGGGTCTAGTAGTACTTACAAAGTTCTTTTACTTGAATGAGCTTCTAGTTTGCTTGCCTTGTGCACATTCCTTGCATACTTCTTCATCTTTGAACTTGATAGAGGGTAATACTCTTACTAAGTTCTTGGAGACTAACTTGTTCAAGGTATACAAGCTAATATGTCCCAACTCTCTGTGCCAAAGGTTTGAATCTTCTTTCAAGGCCTTGAGCCACTTCAAGTTTTCACCTGCAATTTTGTTAGTCTGAAAAGTATAAACATTGTTTGATCTAGAGGCTGTGAGGATGCAATTGCCAGATTTCTCATTCTGCACCACACACTTTTTGTTTATGAAATATAACTTTGTTACCATTGTCACAAAGTTGAGATACACTAAGCAAATTAAATTTCAAGCATCAACTTGATATACAACAGAAATGGAATTTTCAGAATTTGTACCAACTTTACCAATACCAAGAATGTTGCATTTTCCTTTGTCACCAAGTGTAATTGAATCTTCTGATTGCTCTTTTAGTTCTGGGAAGAGATATCTCTTTCCACTCATGTGTCTTGAGCAACCACTGTCCATAAACCACTTATGCTCTTTGATCTTGGTGGCACCCTGCAAACACCATTCACTGCCTTAACCAGCTGTTAGACCAAGTGCTGAATTAGATTCATATTCAGGGTGGTTGAACCCATTTAGGAACCCAAATCTGCCTAACTTGTCCTTCGAGTTGGAAGGGAAAAGTGTTTCTCATTATGTGAGGGTCTCTTTTTCTAAAAGGACAAGTCATTTTAACATGACCAATCTTATTGCAGTAATGGCATTTAGGATATGTTTTTCTTCCAGCTTTCACAAATCAGGTATTGTTTTTCTTTGGAAATTTTGGATTGTATCCAATGCCAGTTTTGTGAACAGACTTCAAGCTACCTCCAAGAATCAAGTTCAAGTTGTGTTCTGAGCCTGCAAGTTTGGTTTTGACTAATTCAGATTCTTGAAGTTTCTCAGTAAGAGTAGTCTTTTGTTTATCCAATTCATCAACTTGATGTCTTAGAGTAACAAGGCTATCACTCAAGAGAGAGTTCTCAGTGACTACTTCCTTGACTTGTGTTTTCAAGGCTTTGAAACTGGTTTTCAAAGCCTTGAAATCACTGTCAGTTTTCTTCTGAGAGATTTCAAAATTCTGATTTAGGCAAACATGAACTTTTTCTTCCAGATATTCATCTTCATTTAAAAGCATTGTTCTAAGATAATCAGAGAGGGCTTCTGTTGGTTTTGAAATCAAACAATTCACCATTACCTCAATGTTCTTTTCAAAACTTTCATCATGCTTGGCCCTACAGCATAGGTTGGCATGTTCTTCTTCAGATTCAGAGTCACTAGAGGTGTCTGAATCACTCCATGAATCTATCATAGCTTTATTTCTTCTATCATGATCTTACTTCTGATACTTTTTTCTTTTCTTGTGTGGACAGTCTCTGATCAAGTGTCCTGCATCACCACACTCAAATAAATTCATGACTTTAGGCTTGTTATTTTGTGAAGAAGACTTACCTTTGTAATCATTGCTACTGGAGGATCTGTGTCTTTCTATGTTGAAGCCCTTGTTTCCAAAAAAAATCTTCATCTTAAGAGTTCTGGTCAAGGCTCTGGAAATCAAAGCAATCGGATCTTCATCATCATCCTCAGTTTCAAGGCTTTGAATTGTCTCATCCTATTTGTCCTTGAGAGCCAAGTTTTTGACACCTTTTGGTAGCATTCCATCAACTTCATTCATGGATATTTCATGTGTGAGGATCTTTCCTTGCAGGTCATCAAGTTGGAGGGATGAGAGATCATGAGCTTCCTCAATAGCAGTAGTCTTTGGTTCCCATTTTGCCTTTGGAAGACTTCTCTGAATCTTCCTCACTTTTCCTTCATTGAAAATGTGTTTTCCCAGTGAATCAAGGTTGTTGACAATGTCTGTGAACCTTTTGAACATGTTTCTGATTGACTCATCTCCATTCGTCTTGAATAGCTCATATTGCCTGAGATATATATTGATCTTGGTTTGCTTCACTTGACTAGTTATATCAAAGGTAACCACAAGCTTATCCCATATCTCTTTGGCAGTCTTGCAGCTTGAAATCCTGTTAAATTCATCTGCACTCAAAGCACAATATAAGAGATTCATAGTTTTATAGTTCTTTGAGAATTGCTCTAACTCAGATGAATAAAGAGAGTCTTCAGATTTGGGAGTTCTAATCCCATCCTTCTATGTATAGAAAGTATGAGGACCATTCTGGATGATAGTCCAGAGTTCCATGTCTTGATCAATAATGAACATTTTCATCAAGGCTTTCCAGTGGAAAAAATTGTCTCCACAGAATAGAGGAGGTCTGTTAGCAGCTCTTCCCTGTGAGAAAAACCATCACTTACAGTACTCATAATCACAAGATGGTTAAATCTATACAGTGATACAAGCTCTGATACCAATTGAAAGGGGTGTACAATAGGTAGAAATGCAGGATCGATACTCTAGAAGGGGGCTTGAATAGAGTATGCAGACTATTGCTAAACTTTGCAAGAGTATTGGTTTCAAAAGATTTATAAAGAGATTCAAGGCCTTGAAATGAGTTTCAAGCCCTTGAATTAAAAAAGTTAGAGTAAATGAAAGAATAAGTCTTTTTCAAGGCCTTAAAATGAGATTCAAACCTTGAAGCTAAATTGTTTTGAATGCTGCAAATATTATAAATTCGTAACAGAAAAGTAAATGCAAGAGACACAAGATATATAGAGTTCAGTCCACTTGGACCTACGTCTCTACCTCATGGATCTTCTCCCTGTAGGATTTTCAACTCATTTCTTGTTAATCAACAGCTAAGCCCTAGATCTCAAGCACAGAGAGATACCTTACTCTGTTACAGCTTGTGGTTCTCACTAACCTATCTAGTACCTCCTCTAGCTATCTGATTAGCTAAGAATTCTCTATTGTTCACCTTGAACAATCCTTGAGAATGTAAACAAAATTAGTATGTAAAATATATACAAATAAAGTTCAGAACAGAAGAACACAAGAAATGAAACTGCTGTGAGAGTGCAGTGTTCTTCTGAGAGTTGGATTGAGATTTTGATCTGCTTCTTTGTTACTTGACAATACTTGAAAGTGTTTAAGAGTGTCTCTAGCTTTTTTCCTGTTGAGTTGTTAATAAAATGCTTCAAACTGAGCTCCTTATATACAACTCATTTGATCTGCAAATCTTCAAGATCTTCAGCAACAACCTTTCCTATTTTGTAGGCAACAACTTTGACTTCTCTAACAGTCTTCTTCCAACGGATAGTTGCTCAGTATCTTCAGAGATACTGATATGATCTTTTCCGAGTAATGCTATATGGACAGAATTTTGGACATAAACATAGACATAATTTCCAAATGTAGTAAAATCAATCCTTACTATGGAAATATTAAACACTTTGGAAACATTGACACATAATCAAAATCACTAAAAGTAGAAATTATGTCTAAAATTATGTCCAAAATTCTGTCCGTTTAGAATTATTCATCTTTTCCATAAACATGTTGAGAAGCTGTTAGGATCAATAGATTGATTGCAAAATCAAATCAACCCCGAAATTCCTTCCCTGCAAAACTCAAGTTAGGAAATGAATCCTGCAGAATAGGAAATAAACATTCCCAGCAAAACTGAGTCAAACAGATGGATAAGATGTTTTAAAGCATATCAAAAAGTATTGTTTTTCATCATCAAGTAATAATAGATAAGGCACAGGGGTTTAGGAGTTCAAACATAAACAGAAACTCCCTCTAAGATCAAGCTCATAAGTCTCAGTCGGTTTCAAGACTTTGAAAGCTGTTTCAAAGACTTGAAATAGACTAAGATCAAGCTCATAAGTCTCAGTCGGTTTCAAGACTTTGAAAGCTGTTTCAAGGCCTTGAAATAGACTAGCTATTTCAAGTCTTTGAAACATTGAAACTGCATTGATATTACACTTTCTTAGGTTGCTTTGGGCACAAGTCAGGCCCCTTAGGTCTATATAAGGGTATAGAACATGGGTAGACTTGAGAGTGGTGTATCGGAGTGGCTGTCGTGGTCGTTGTAGCCACGGTATGCGTTGTAATCAAGTTCTCTCTCAATAAAGTATCGGGATTTCAGGTCATGGATGTAGCTAGTTTCAAAACTAGTGAACTATGTTAAATCTTGTGTTTCTCGTTCTTGTTTTCCACGTTTTATTCGTTCTTGCCCGAATACCCAAAACTGGTATCAGAGGCAGGTTCCAAGATCTAGGTGGAGCCAAGAGTTAGGGTTTCACGTTTTGGTGAAACTCAAAGCTAGGGTTTCGCGATTCAGGTGGAGCGGGCTATCCGGAGGTTGGGTTTCGAGATTCCGCCAAGAACAATGTCCAGTTTGGCGATCAAGATCGATATTTTTGTGAGGAGAAGCGGTTTATGTTTGTTTCCCTCTGAAAGAGGAAGCGCAGGTACACCCACCATATAAAGCCCTGTAAAGGGGGCTATGCGGGCTCCTATTGTAGCAACATTGGCTTGCATCTAATTTGGGGTACAAGGGATCTGGAAAATTTGGCACGCATTTGGTACTGGCGCGAATCTGACGGTTCACGCGCATTTGGCGTTTTGGCGATTAACATTCGGGCACAATCCGACTCTCGATGTGGAGCATCTGGCGTGTGAATTGAAACAAGTTATGGCTCATGCGTTGCAGGAACTCGTTGGAGTAGGAGCAACGACATGAATCATATGGTGCATGAGATTTTTGGCACGCGCATCTGGTCCTGCTTCTGGCACGCATTATGCCTCGAGTTGGTTTCGGCGTGCACCTATTTTGGAGCGTGTACCATGACACGATTGAGCTTGCATCTGGAGCGATATGTTGCTGGCAAGCATCTGGCGCATATGAGGCATATGGGGACAAATTTGTTTGGGCACTTGTGATTAGGTGTATCAGATCTGGTAAGTAATCACATCTGGCACTTGTCGTGGTGCATCTGTCTGGCGCAATAGGGCGTACCGGGAATAAATTTTGTCCAATTTCTCATTGTATGGATTCGATTCAGGTAATGGGTGGAGCATCTTGTTTCTGTTTCCGGATGTGCAACCACATGTGGTGCAGTCGTTGCAGGAAAACATGGTAGTTGGAGCAACGATTTGGCGGTTCTGGTTTCGAAATACAGTTGTGGAACGTCTGTTTGGGGAGGCGTGCTCGTTTTTGGTTCTGGGAGACGCATCCGGTTCAGGTTTGATGAGAGAAACACCAGGTTCCAATTTCGGGTAGTTGAGAGGATTCGACACAAGGCGGAGCTTTTTCTTGAATCAAAACAACCAAGACTAGAAGAAGATTCAGGTTGTTAGGTCGATTTGAGTTAAGGTGGAGATTTGTTGAAATAACTCAATCAAGGGGCATCTATAGTTGTTTTCTATTCCATTTTTGAAACTTTCGTAGGTTGCTTTGGACACCAGTTAGGGAGTAATTATTGCTTGCTCCAAGAGCAAATATGACGTGGTACTCTAATCAATACATCACAGGACACGTCAGGAACATGTAGGAATCCACTTTCTTTTGTCTGCCACTCATTCTCTTTCTTCCTGACGTGTCATGTCCTGTATTGATTAGAGCACCACGTATATTTGCTCTTAGAGCAAACAAAAATTCTCCCCAGTTAGGCCCCTTAGGTCTATATAGCGCTATAGAACGTGGTTTGACTTAAGTGTGTTATATCGGAGTGACAGCCGTGGTCGTTGTGGCCACGGTGTGCATTGTAATCGGGTTCTCTCTCAATAAAGTATCGGGTTTTCAGGTCGTGAATGTAGCTAGTTTCACAACTAGTGAACCAAGTTCAAATCTATGTGTTTCTCGTTCTTGACTTCCATGTTTTATTCGTTCTTGGTCGAATACCTCCAAATTATAACAATAGATATCACAGGTGCAATTTTGCCCTTGAAAGAGACAAAAAGTTGCGTAAATTAGGTAAACAAAGCTAAGACTAAGACAATTACATAGACCTTACTAGAAAACCATCGTCCTCGAATACTGTAAAAAATAAGTGCATGTTTGGCATCATTGTTTTTAATCAAAGCTGATTAAAAACAAGGTTGTTTTTTTTAAACTCAGTTGGTATGACTGTTTTTTTGCCTGCTTAAAAACAAAAACATGCTGAAAAACAGTTGTTTAAAAAACAGCAAATGTTGTGTTTTTTTTTGTGTTTTTTCCATACTACGGGTGTTTAAAGACATTTCAACTATGATTAGATGCAACAAATATCAAATATATGTCGGTATTGTATGTAAAAATGATATTCAAGCAATTAACATTGAAATTTAGTAATGTTGTCAAATGTGTTTTTGATTTTAAACACTGTTTTTAAACGGATACCAAACTGTTTTTTTATTCTATTTTTAAACGTGTTTTTCCAGTACGTTTTTTTCCACTGTCTTTCTTCTTTTTAAACGGATACCAAACAAGCTATAACTAAGGCGAATTTCCATCGTGGCCGTTTGAAAAGAGAGTGTAGATTCTGATTCTTTATTTCATTTTCTTTCAAACTTTATTATGTTCTCCACTCATGTTTCCATTTCTTGATTCTTTTTTACTTCTTCCGTTTATTCATTTCCCTTTAAAGTACCGATTCATGAGCAGCAGCCTATAAATACAGGCTCTGCATGAACTCAAGATCCATACCTGCTCATCATAATATTTACTTTCTAGTTGAAGTTGGTGATATCAATGGCCTTGCAACAACTCACGAAAGGGCTGTTCCAATCCCTTGGGTTGCTTTGTGAGCACCATGCCAAAGAGGTACATCCGTTTCCATTTGTCATCATTAACTGCGTGCGGCACATATCTAAAAGCGAAACTCACCCCCTTCGGTGTAGAATGGTTTGTATAAGTTATTTTTGGAAGATGACTTAATTTTCCCTTTCTATGAATGTAGGAGCATCATGTCCAGACTGTCATGCCGAAAGACTTTGAAATTGTTTGGGGCAATGACTGTCAATACTGGCGCCTCCCAAATGCTTGGTGAGCTCTTAGATTGTTCACCCAGTATCGTTTATACGACTTGTGGTTTGCAGTTTTTCTTTTTCCAGTAAAGCTACACTTTAAAGTTTATGCACTTTGTAAGTCACGTTAAATGAATCTCTCCCAACAAAACCTGAGTTGACAAGGAGAAGAATTCTCAGAGGTTGAATAGAGGTTGCGCATGTCTTTTTTCTTGAACTCCGGACTTTTCATCTCGTATGCCAGAAGCCCAGAAAGCTACAGCCCGATAATCCTTATGCATGGGTCCTTAAATTCCTTACATAGAAATGAGGTAAAAAAACACTTTCACCCCCCTCCAGTTTGATCCAAAGACACTTTTGCCGCTTCAGTTTGAGAAATGACACTTTTACCCCTCAAGTCTGTCAAATTTCAGGATATTTACACCCCTATTTGTGACATCGTTAGTCAGGGGCAGTTGTCGATCGCTATAGTAGTTTCTGTCACAAACTCGCTGTCTTAGAGTATGATATGATAATTGATATAGTAAAATGGGGTGTAAATATACTGAAGTTTGGAACACAAAAGGGGTGAAAGTGTCTTTTGTCAAACAAGAAGGGGTAAAAGTGTCTTTTGTCAAACAAGAATGGGTGAAAGTGTCTTTGCATCAAACCTCAGGGAGTCAAATTGTCTTTTACCCTTAGAAGTATGAGTCAAAGTGTTGAAGCAAGATAAATTATTTTTATGGTTTTTCCCTTTTTGGTTGAAGCGGGACAATTTTTTAGTAAACCAGAAGAGTCAATATGAGAATCCTGGGAAACCAGTTTTAGAACTGTTTAATCAACTCTTATTTACTTCTCCATGAATGGTTATCTCTTATATCATGTAGTGTTTTTGCTTCCATTAGTACTCAGATACTTTATGCAGAAAAAAATCCTTACGTTCATTACCTAGAGTTATTTCCGGTAACTTCGCAAGGAATATTTCTTTTCAATATGTTATTAAATATTAGTATTTCTCTTCCTTTCTGCAGCGATCACACTGCGGAACTGATTAAGGTGTTCTGGTTTGACGTAAAAGCTTGTGTCACCATTGACCCACTGAAGACCACCAAAGTTGTTGTTGGATTTGAGCTCTCATTGACAAAAGATCATTGTGGTTGGGACTGCGCTGATCTTCGCATCGGTGCCAAAGTTGGGGAGAAGGGAGAATACACTTACAGTAAAGTTTGCTTGAGCGGACTTGCACCAGGTGTCAAGACAGTTGTTAGCGCAACCTTTGATCTGAAGAAGAACTCCTGTGCCTGCAATCCTGAGAATAAGCTTCATTTCGGTCTCTTTGACATTTGGACCCAGCATGAGAAACGCGGTGTGAAGCTCTACAAAGCGTGTGTCCTGGACACCACCAATTGATCGAAACACCCGGTCATATGAACACATGCACCAATTGTTCATCTACTATACTAAATAAGATACACGCAAGCCTTAGACAAATTACTTGGAATATTTCTGGCAAATAGGATTACCGTTCCACCATGCCAGTTAGTGTGTACTTCATCCTGTCTACTGCTGTGTATGTCAATGAATAAATGATCAATTGGTGTTGTTATCCAAGAAAAATGAATTTCAGTTGAACTATTTCAAGTCTAATAAATATGCTAGCTAATCTATATTTATCTATATAATATGGGTGATGTGATACGGGTCACCCGATCCGTTATTTAACTGCTAGCTAGCTTTTAGTTGTTTATGTAATTAGTTGATTAATTAATTAGTTTAATTATTTTATTTTATTAGTTAGTCGGACTAGATTTTCTTTGTGGCTCTTTCCTGGCCATGAATGTGAACCGCTAGGTGTAGGTTATTCATTATATAAACACTTGTAGTCTTTTGTGATTTTCATCGAATGAATTGAGAAGAAAATATTATTCGGTCAAACCCTAGTTGTTAGAAAGAAGGCCGTAGCATCTAATCTATGTGGGAGTATTGTCGATTGCTCACAAAATCGTCGCATTCGATACCATCCCGGTATCAACTGGTGCTTTCATTGACTTTCACCATTCAACTGGTGAAATTATGAAGGAATCGTTACAGGAAATCTGCACTGGATTCAGGAACAATTTAGCTGACTTCAATAACCAATTCATGAAGGGCATAACTAAGATCGAGAAGCTTCACGCCCAATCGAAGTTAGAAGAACAACAACAAGCTCAACAAGAATCGCCACAGCCGGCTGAAACACAACAGCCGCAGATTGCGCAGCACGCCGCCCTTCATGAAATCGTTCTTGAATTTGTGTAGCATAGAATTTGAATTTTACATATGAACTTTATGTAGCATAAAAGAGAATCTGCCACATGCAACCCATATCCAGAATTACATCATTTGTAAAACTAGAATTAGATTCGTTGATCTAGACCACAAAAATATAGACAGACAGTGGAGCATTCGAAAATTCTATGATCAATGCGGATCACCGTCTTTGGACTTCGTCAACAATACTACAAAAATAGGAGAGCTTATTGAAAAAGCCGCAGGTTGTTTTTATTATAAACGCAACCTGTACTCTACTTATAATTACTTGTACCATTTTCATTACAGACAGTTTTGTAACCAGCAAATGAACAATTAGTGAAGCATATTAATTAGACAAAATTGGGGGCTAATTAGTAAGTATGAATGTGAAAGTTACATGATGAGTCATTTGAAATGTTGTACATTTTGTGTGATGGATTGTCATTTTAAATGGAATTCATTGGTTGGAAGTCCAAGTAAGCGTTACACATGTCTTCACCCAATAAAGAATTAATTGAAAAATGGCAATCTCTAGTTCATATTTGTGCTCTCATACAATCACAAGTGTACAATCTAACAATGATAGGGTAAGACAAATTAAGGCACAACTTATGAAACTGTCCATTAAACTGTAAATACAAGGTGATTGCCTTCAAAATTGACTGCTATTTTTGTGGGTTTCTTTAATTCTTAAAGATATTTAGATCGATTATGTTACCCCTGCTCAACAATGGCAGTGACGGTAGCAAAGGTTGCTACCCGGTCGAGAGGAACCGAGAGACAAAATTCAAAATTTGGGCTGAAATTTTCTCATTGGTCTCTCTTTAGAAAATTTACATTCCCTGACGGTTCGACCCTAATACTAATCCGATTAAAGAACCGTAAAAAAATTCCGGATAAAAATAAATAACATCACTCTTGGCAATTAAATTAAAACGACATAACTAACGTCTCCTCTTCGGCTGAACGTAGTCCTTCAAATAAATCGGAGGTTCGACGTAACGCTTTGGCCTAACGGACGATTCCTCGGGTGAAACATCATGATCGCTGTCCTCGTCACTATCATCACTGCGGGACATCACCACCCTCGTATCAACGCCCCTGGTCTCGAAAATCAGTTTGTCCTCAAGCTGCAAATCTTGAAATGCTGTATGTATGTCCGGAACCGGTTCCCAAGAAGGTGCAGCTCCATCCGACCAGGAAACCAACCACTGCTATTGCGGAACGCCTGAAACCATCATCATGCGTTCCTGGGTAGCCGATACGGGTATCGCCACTAGGCGACCTTCGAAATTCTCCTCAGGAAGGACAACCACAGGTACAGCCGAATATGTGCCGACATAAGAACGAATCAACGAAACATGGAAAACATCATGGACACGAAAAGAATCGGGCAACTTCAGTTGATAGGCCACAGGACCTATCTGCTCTACCACTTCGAAGGGCCCATAATACCAGCGAGCCATTTTTGCGGAAAAAGGTCGCGCTAACCAACGTTGGCGATAAGGGTGAAGCCCCAAAAGAACCAAATCACCAACCTGAAAAGAAACATCGCGACGATGTTTATTATAATGGGCGCGCATACGCTGCTATATGCGTGAAAAATGTGCCTTCAAATCCTGTAACAACTCGTAGCGTTGGAACACCAACCCATCCACTGTAGGAGGACGACTGGCCGTGGGAAGAATACGAAACAACAAAGGCGGCGGCCATAAAGAGCACGAAAATGAGCCATGTTGATACTCTCATTATGAGTGCAGTTCATAGCGATCTCGGCCCAAGTGAGAAAGGAAGACCAGTGTGTACAAGGAAATCCTGGGAAGAGATCCAAGTGTACACCTCTAACAGGAGATAAGAACAAGAATAGAACACAGAGAGATCGAGGGTTGGCATAGGGGAAAGAGTAAGCACTTGCTAACTGTTTCTTGAGAGAGAGACAATATAACAAATTGGCTAAGAGATTCAAGACGTTGCCAAAGAAAGCTAAAGTTTCTATATATAGCGGGGAAGTGACCGTTATGAGGGGTTAATGCGCCCATAAATGGCGGCTTAATGTTATCCCCGTAACGGCACGTTCGACCGTATATATAGGGAACGTTACACACTCATTCGCATAAGTAGGGGACCGTTATGAGATCGACTGCATTTATGGCACACGTAAGCATAAAATCTCTCAGAGAGTTACCAAGGGTCGCGCGCGAGCGTGTTTGTTGCTCCCACGCGACGTTCCTTACTCTAGCCTCCAAGCCACTAAGTTCCTACAACTCCCGAGTGGTTAATATCGCGGGTGACCCTGTCTCACATCCCCCATAAGAACGAGCTCGCATGTAAGCATACGCGAACCAAGGGAGGTATGATAGAGTGTATACGGAGTACCATTAGATGTGCTCGTTGACTGCCACGTGGACAGTTATTGATCTGCTCAGAATTCACTATCTACATAAGCCCCCTTTTGCGCGTATGCGACGCGCGTCGTTGTGCAGACGCGCAAAACCAGCCGTGCGTGGCCCCACGTAGATTCTCGTATCAGTTCGAATATTATTCAGACACCCTAGCCCCCAAATATAGCCATGATTGCCTAAGTCTCTGTAACGTCGAGTTGTCTTTAATGAGGCGTGGCCGTTGCGAAGCTAACCAGACGCCATCCACATATTTTCGCTGATTTTCGAGGCAAGAATGATTCGAAATGAGCTGATAGGTCGTCAAATTCGCTGGTTATCAGTATAATGCTGATTCAGCGAATGTGAGCAGTCGCGAATCTTCGGACTTGAACCCTATATAAACCCCTTTACTGCAACAATTAGAACTTTTCCACCATTGTTACTATCACAAATTTTATGAGCAAGAGAGAGAATCCTCAGCAGCAAGTTGAAGTCTTCGATCAGATTCTTCACATGATCACTCAAGCAGTTCAATCACTTAAGAAACAACAAGGTTAGTGATTCTTTCTCTTCACTTCATGTTTTGAAATCAGATTAGCAACCCAATCAGGGTTTAAAATTCAAGTTTGTTCTTAGCATGCAACCCAATCTGGGTTTGGTGTTCTTCATTGTTCTTCATACCCGAACAGGATATTGATCTTCAATCCTTGTTTTGCACCTATTATTTGTGTTATAGAAATGGCTCCCAATAAGTCTCAGAAGGGAGCGGTTGAGTTTCCTGAACTTTCCAAGGATTTGTGGTTCAAAGCCCCCTATTTGGGTGGAGATAATTTCTTCCTAGCAACTGTCAAGGGGACCACCCTTCAGGAGTCTCCGCTGGAAGATGCCTTGAAAATAGTATATGAACCAGAGAGGGACGACAGGGATTTGGCGAGTACTCAAGACGTGCAGCACCTCGGTCTCGAAGCTGGCCTATACCCTTTCACAGATCTTCTTCTTCAATCTTTCATGGAGAAGATCGACTGGATGGAGGAATGGACGGAGTTCATCCTCGAAAATTATGAAAAATAACTGACAAGAGCTTGGATCTTCCACGCCGACGCGCGAAAAAGCGACTCAACCTCAGGCTCGATAGTGATATGCTGAGAGTCCTGTTCTCAAGGTACTATAAAAAGACCCACTCTTTCCATTTTGCTACCTTAGGCAGGACCCACCCTCGAAGATATAGAGATGTTGTTGTTGCGCCCTAGTATAGGAGCTATTGACCCTTTATCTCCTCTGGTTTCTGATCAAGAGCTCTCTCTTTTGACACAAATGAAAGAGTGTATTGCTGACATGAAGAAAGCTGCGTCAAGATGGAAGCCGAACTCAACTACCTACTGCGATGCATACATGTCTGTTTCCTCTGGCGCGAAGAATATCTGGTCAAAATGGATCATGTATTTCTTCAGAGATTTCGCCAAGCCAAAAATTGCTCAAGAGTTAGCGGAGGAAGACCCAGAGGCGAAGTGATTAGGATTGGCTAGTGTGGGTAGATTCGGTAGGATTATTCAACTGTTCCGTGAAACGGTGGGCCGACAGGACCCGTTATCGTACCAGTAGGTGACCTTCTAGAACGGACCGGTAGACAACATGAGACCGAGAGGAGATTGTAGTCAACCGAGAAGTAGAATGACATGAGACCGACATGATATTGTCAATGCAATTACCTGGCTGAACTAGAATAGGATTAATGTGTTACTCAGATAATCCAAAATTCGTCTACATCCCTAGGTGATCTAGAGATTGCCTAGTTTCTCTATATCTATTTATTAAAAATAAAAAATACAAAAATATTAACCTAGATGGTATTTCACTTCTTAAATCAATCAAATCTTTCCTCCTGTACCGTACTATAAATTAAGTAAGTAATTAGATAATCTAAAGTCTGTCCTTGTGGGATCGATAACTCGGGGTTGAAATACCACCCCTATGTTACTTGACCGTGCACTTGCGCATACGCGTTAAGAAATCGCGTCAATTTTTTGGCGTCGTTGCCGGGGACAGCGGTAGATTATTTAGTTAGGAGTTAGTTTAGAGTACTTTTATTTTAGTTTTATTTTTAATCTTTTTATTCTATATCTCTGTGCTTCACGGGTGTGTTGTGAGTCTGTGTTTCAGGAACGCAGGAAGCAAGAGACCATATAAGCATGTGGAGTAAAGACTGCTATTCGGGTCCCCCTACTGTTTCCACTACAGGGGTAACCATGAAGAAGAGGATGCATGCAAAACTTGGTGCTATGTATGCGTCATTTGGCACGACCGTAGAGACTCATGTCCAGTACATGCACCCCAGGTTCATCAGCACCAGGAAGACTCATCAGCGATTATAGCATAACGGCATAGTATTATGGAGGACATCGAAGTGTGCGCCAAATTTTTGTCTATAGCTGCACAATTACCACAAGAGGATTCAGCCACAGATAGAGAATATGTTAGGGAGATGATGGAGAGGATAAAGAAACGAGTAGAAAAACTGTCAACAGCATGGGAATCTAGTATTCAAGAACCACAAGAGGAGCCCTTGCCACATGAAAGTGAGCCTCATATTAAACCTTCATCATCACCACCACAAGTGGAAGAAGAGATACCTGAGCCGAGCGAAGACTGCAGTGTCCAGGAACCATTGGTGGACTCTGCCATTGATAAGAAATCAGACTCCGATTCAGACTGGGATGGACCTGTGTGTCCAAGATGGGAAGACCTGTCGTATTGCGAGCCAAGACCGCAGGAGCCCTCACATCCGTGGCATAAATGGGAAGACAGTGGCATTGGAAGCCTGTGGTATGCTGACGATGAAGCTGGTGAATCACTTGTGCTCAGTGATATTGAGGTAAAAGCCCCAACTCTGATTAATGATGAATTCTCCATATCCAGTGTCACGCAAGTCTGCGATGAGCTGGAACAATTACTGTATGGGGATTCTTATGGGGAAGAATGTGATGAGCAACTTCCAATCTCTTGTTCTATGGTCGATTCTATTGATCATCCATATGCCATAGTCAAGGAGTTGGAAGTCAGCAAGTGTAGGGGTGTGGATGAATTGCATGGGTCATTTGAAGAGCATATAGCACCAATGAGGTACTACTGGGATGAATTTATGGAAAAGGATACATGTGAGCCCAGTGGTACTTTGTGGAAGTTGATCAAGAAAATAAATTGCAAGATGAAAAGATTCAGCTTCTACAACTCTCTACCATCTGCACAGCACAGGGGTGCACGTGAGGTTTTGGAAAAGAGATGGTGGAAGAAGGAGAAGTAGAGGGATAAAGCAGTCTCCACTTTCCTTTTCGATTGAGGTAACCGGATCGGGCTGTCGACCTTAAATTACAAGCGCTGCTTGGGAGGCAACCCCATGTAGAGTTGGATGCTATTTATTTATGTTTTTTTCTTTTATTTCCCCATATTTAAATTTCAGGGGTGAGAGAGAGTTTCTTTAATTCTTCCAATAAGTGTGCAGGGACACAGGTACAAAAGACGCCCCGGGTTCCCCTTCTTGATGCGCGCGATAGAGAATGTTGAGTAGGCGCATCGGAATCCGGACGCGAGGTGAGACGTTTCCATAAATTTTCAACGGTCCACAAGACCCCTTCTTGTTGCAGTTTCGCGGCAACGGTGCCCATGTAGGTCCAGGCACCATAGGTATCTCTAACTCTCTTTGTTCTACGTTTTGAGTCATAATTGTGTAGATCCACCACCAACACATTTAAGCGAGGAGACCTCCTTCTTAATCTCTAAATTCGTTGAGGACAATAAAACGCTTAAGTGTGTGGGGGGGGGGTGTGTATATTTTGCTAGCCATGTCAGTGTTGCATCGCCAGTTACATGCAGTTGTGTCGTATTGTGTAGTATGTGTGGTTAGTGTAGAGTGTTTAGTATAGTGTGGTTAATTGTGTTAGAATTGTTAGTATACATTTCTTTGCACATTTACATTATTGAGTCCCCTATCCAAAACTCGTGGTTAATCGAGTTGGCCAACAGCATATAGAGTCTAGGAAAATATGATAAAAGAAAAAAAAATAGAAAATCAGAAAATCCAGAAAAAAATAAAATTTTTGAGTTGGGCAATTGATGAAGCTTGAAGCTAGAGAAAGTTCAGGGAAAGAGTCTCAATGAATAAGAAGCACCGTGGTGGGGAAAACCTTAATTTTTAGTATCATGCGCACCAGTTTCACGAAGGAAGTCCCGGGTATTCAGGGAAAGTGGAAAGAAGACGAGGGCATACCTTTAGTTCCGATATTGTGCTAGGAGGAGTTAGTCTTGAGGTGGTTGAATAGTCTGTTTTTGGGTGGAAACTTGTGGCCTCTTGCAAATCTGGGGTGGAACTTCGTGTAGAGTTGGTTTCATGTGATATGCTTCTCTAGCCTAAGTGAAGTTAGGGAGTGTACACCGCCATCCCTTCCGGCGGTTTCAAGAGCTAACCGAAAAATCCCACACTTAGTTGCTCTAACAGCACGGCTGAAATAAAAAGAAGAGAATGAAAAACAAAATAAATCAAAATCTTCTCTTGGACTAGATACAATGAACAGCCTAATGTGCCCCCTTCCGCGCTGGGAATTTGGATTCAAACCAATTAGAGTGTCTAAGAAAAATTAAATTCAAGTCGTATTACACGGAGTTGTGTCTCGTGTCACTGGGATAATTTGCATTCAAAGCAATAACGGCTAAGAGGGTTTGAAAACCACAAATGACTTGGTGACGAAAAACTACAACAGGACTAAGGGTCCCTAAACCCTCTGAGCTAAAGGACGTGCCTGAATCTTGGATTGATTTTGGTGGATGTTTGGGGACTCCTTAGTGAGCTTGTGCGCGAGGTCATCGTATTTTCAATTCCTTATTGAGGTTGTGTGAATTGCAAAAGAGACTTGTGAGAACTTGATGATTTTGGTTAGTGATAGCGAGATTGCCCGTCTCTTAAGAAAAAGAAAAAAAAAAAGTATGTTGTTTAGCATTGTTCAATAATCGAGTTGCATTGTCTATAGTCATGTAGATTGAATTTTGTGTGTGTGTGTGTTGTTTGTGTCACAGGGCTATTAAGGTGGTATGCAATTCGGTGGATTGAAACGTAGTGTGTGAACTGATTTTGCTCGGGACGCGCAAAAAGGTAGTGTGGAGGATTTGATAACTTTCTATTAGAGTTATAATTCTCGCACATTTTATATCATTTTGCGTGCTTTCCGGGTTGATTATATTGGTTTTACACTATGAATACAGAGAAAACGTAAGAGTTTAGCGTTGTGCATTAATTTGTAAATCCGGGCGTTTCTCGCATTATTTAAATTTATTTTGTCTCTTTTGATCGCACGGGGTGTTTTCGTGTTGTGTTTTACAGGAAACGGAGCTCATGGATCAAGAGGAGAGGAGAAACAAACTTCGGAACATATGCGGGAGCCTAAGAAAGAAGAAAGAAAAAGCGAAGAAAAATCCCTAGTTGATCGCAGGACCAAAAAATTATGGTCGTGCGATCAGAACAATGACAAACTCACTGTAAGTCACGACCAAGTCTTCTGGTCGCACGACCAGGATTTTTCTGGTCGTGCGATCAAAAAAAAATACCAGCGCACTCGCGCATAATAACAATCTTCCACGCCCAATCAGGTCATGCAAAATTAAAAGGAATTGATGATAACCTTTGCGCTGATGCCCCATATGAAAGTGGAGGTCTTTTCATCCCAGCTCCTTAAGCTTTTGGTAGCATATATAATGCTTTTTTTTATGTTGCATTAAATCGTTGTTTAGTTTTTTTTTGTAGCAAATTCAGAACCCTTGATAAAGAGGTTTCGCCGGCTTTGCAGCGCTGTTGTTCGCATGCCCCCGTCTGTCATTTAGGCCAACCAGATAAGCCAAGAAGACATGACTTTGGGAGGAGTTGATGTCGCGCCTCAGTCTTATTGATGCTGAAATGGTTGATCTTGAAAGCGAGCGTCTCGAACTCATCGTTGAGCAAGAGCAAGAGGAAGAAGAGCTTCAGCAAGAGCAAGAGCAAAGTGCTGAATGTGCCAATGAAAGTCTAGCTCAGCAGGAGAGGATCACTTCTCTTCCAGAAACTGACTTGCGCGCTGCTAGCGAAGCTTCCCAGAGAGTTGATGCCCCTGAGGAAACTACGCTTCCAACTGAAACTCAAAGGGAAGCCACTGCTTCTCCTAGAATCCCCTCGAGTGCCGCTCCTGCAACTGTGTTGCCAACCGAGGCCCCTTTTGGAAGAATCAAGCAAACTGAAATTGATAAAGGAGTGGTGATCTCAAATCCCATGTCCCAAAATATGTCAGAAGCTTCAGAAGCTAGTCAAGTCAATATCGCTTCAAAGAGTGCGGTTCCAGTCAATGAGGGGAGAGTCGAACATGAATCGAATACCAGCAGTGGCGCGCCAGATCAAAATAGAACAGATGCTCACTTGCCAAACTCCGACACTGCTGCAGCTTCTGGAATGCAACTTAAAGTCGCACCTGAAAATGTGCCAGAAGTTCCAGAGCCTGCACCAAGTTTGGTCGAAGCAGAAAAAGAAGGAAGTGAAGAGGCGGACATGGCTGAGCCTCATCAAGATGCAACTTGGAAGACAAACACTCAAGTGGCTGCGACTTAGATGCCAGCAAGAATCACTTCACTTGTGACCAATCCAAACACTTCAAGAAGTGCTGCATCCTCAGAAGGTCCTAGTGAAAACTTTTTGCTTCCTCGTATGGTTGCGGGGGAACCTCGTGGTGGGGACGGTTCATCTGGTTTTGATCTGGAAGCGCTCTTCGCCAAAACCCATGGAAAGATTGGTCTACTGCAGCTCTTGAGGCTATCAAATCTGAAGAAGAATGCGTCTTCCCTGAGGGATACTTCGCGCAGATGCTCTTGCTGATCAACGATTAGATGAGGCCGAAGCTTCTAACAGTGCCCAAGCAGCGCTCCCCATTCCTTCTTTGCGCGAGATAGTCGGAGGCACTGGTAAGCTTCTCTTTTATTTGAAATGTATGCAACTATAACAAGACATGTATCCCTGTTTTCTTTGAAATTTACGCGCGCCTTTGGAAATGCAGGAATCAAGCAATCGTCTTTGAAATGGCTCATGAAGATGCGCATCTCATACCCCAAAACTTTGGCCAGAGCGATGGAGCTGCCTGCCAAGGATAGAAAAGATCTCCTCACAGAGATATCTGAACTCATGGAAAAGATAAGAAAGACCACACCGGCCACTGTTTCCCTTACAAACGCGCAACACTTCTTGACAAATGTGCAAGGCGTTCAGCACGTGGCACACAACCGTCTTAACTTCGGTTTTCTCATCCAAAGGTTGAAGAGGACCATCAAGCTTCGTTTTGGCTTTGAAAATTATCACTTAGAGAGTGCCCAACTTCGCGCCCAAAGAGAAGCGATTGAGAAGGCTATAGCCAAGACGAGGAAGCAAAAGCGAAGCATCAAGATCATAGAAAACAACTCGATCAGTGGGCTGGAAACTCTATTCATCTCGCGGCTCAAGACTCACTTTTCAAGGGTCTTTTTGGTGAAAATGAGTAATCATGTAGCATTTTTGAGTTGTAAACTTTGAATTTCTTACTTTGTTCTGCTGCTTTGCTCTGTAATTCGAACATCTTTTGTACTTCGAACTATGTGCTTGAATGAAATCACGAAGTTTTGGTTCTATGAGCATTTTCTCTGCTTTGTAAGACAAGCCAGTGCCCCCCGCTCATGTATTTGGATTTTGCTGTCACTTAGATGAACTTTTGATTATGTATTATTGCTATCCAAGAAGATAGGCTCTTGGCTCAGGCACAATTTGCTTAAACAAATAGGCCTTTACTCGTACTGATACTATATAAAAAAGATAGGCTTATACTGAGTTTAGTTGCTATCTAAACAGATACGCTTTAGCTTTGCTGCTATCTAGACAGATAGGCTTTAGTTTTTGCATAAGGGCTATCTAGACAGATAGGCTTTGTTTCGCGTATGGCTGCTATCTAGACAGATAGGCTTGATTTCGCATATGGTTGTTATCTATACAGCTAGGCTTTATAAGAAAGGTTGCTATCTAGACAGATAGGCTTTAGTTCGCGAAGCAATTGACTATCAGTCAACAAGAAATGCAATAATAAAGTCAACATTTGATAAAAGATCTCTCATATGGGAAGTTGTGAGCAAGATACAATACAAGTCGAAAGTAGAAAGAGAAGGCTAAGGAAGTACTTCTTAAGCCATCGCACGTTGATCGGAGTAGGAGTCCTGGCAATGCCATGGAAACATAGGATAGTGCAGTAGCCGCTTTCAAAAACTTCTTTGACTTCGAAAGGTCCTTCCCAGTTGACAGCAAACTTGGGATGAGCTGCTTCACGCATGCAGTGGTCGGATGCTCGCAAGACCAAATCTCCCACCGCGAAGTCTCGGTGCTAGACAGTCTTGTTGTAGGCTCAAGCGATACTCTACTTATACTTTATATTTGTCCTCTTGGCTTGTTTGCGCTTCTCTTCAAGCAAAATGAGATTGTGGTCTCGTTCATTGTCATACAAAGCACTAAAGGAAAGTCTTGTTTGCGCTTCTCTCCAGTGCACATTTTGTCTCCAGTGCACATTTAGTCTTACTGATGAAATGTGCACTGGTGAAAGATTCTTTGGAAATTGCTGCGATCGATGATGAAAGAGATTGGATAAAGCCTCTTATCGACTATCTGCAAGACGAAATTATGCCAAGTGACAGGAAAGAGGCTGAGAAGCTCAAGAGGAAGTCATCTCGGTATGTGCTAAAAGAAAATTTGCTATGGCGAAAGGGACACCAAGGGAACTTGCTCAGATGTTTGCGTGGCCAGGAAGCGCAAAAAGTTATGGAAATGTCTCACCAAGTGGAACATCAAGGAGGCACGAAGCTTTGCAGGCAACTTTTGACTGTTGGCTACTTCTGGCCAACCATGCAGGCTGACTGTCGCGCGAATGTCAGAAGATGCCAGCAATGCCAGTTCAATGGCAACTTAGTCCATGCTCCTTCAGTTGATCTGCACACATTGGGAACCCCGTGAACATTTCACACTTGGTCTCTGGACTTCATTGGTCCCATTCGACCCCCATCGCGCGGAAAGCAGTTCATCCTGACCGGGACGGAATAGTTCACCAAATGGGTTGAAGCATTCCCCCTCAAGACAGCAAATGCATTGGCAGTGGTCAAGTTCATCCAGAAGAACAAAATCTACCGATTTGGGATTCCCAATACCATTTTGTCTGACAATGGTACTCCCTTCATTAATCGCCAAGTAGCCTCAAAGATGGAGTATAATGTAAGGCAAGTATGCTCAGCGCCATATTATCCAAAGGGAAATGGGCAAGCTGAAGCTGCAAATAAAACACTGCTCAGGATTCTAAGCAATATGGTCGCGGATGATCACAAGAAGTGGTCAGATTCCTTGAACCCAGCGCTATGGGCCTATCGCACGTCACCAAGGACTCCTAATGGGACTTCTCCTTTTCTAATTTGTTATGGAGCTGAAGCAGTGGTTCCCACTGAGGTTAAGTTCAACTCTACAAGACTTGCCTTTATTGCTTTGTATGACAATAGAACACAGAGAGATTGAGGGTTGGCGTAGGGGAAAGAGTAAGCACTTGCTAACTGTTCTTGAGAGAGAGACAGTATAACAAATTGGCTAAGAGATTCAAGAGGTTGCCATAGAAAGCTAATGTTTCTATATATAGCGGGGAAGTGACTGTTAAGAGGGGTTAATGCGCCCATAAATGGCGGCTTAATATTAGCCCCATAACGGCACGTTCGACCGTATATATAGGGCACGTTACACACTCATTCGCATAAGTGGGGGACCGTTATGAGATCGACCGCATTTATGGGACACGTAGGCATTAAATCTCTCAGACATTTACCAAGGGTCGCGCGCGAGCGTGGTTGTTGCTCCCGCGCGACGTTCCTTACTCTAGCCTCCAAGCCACTAAGTCCCTAAAACTCCCGTGTGGTTAATATCGCGGGTGACCCTGTCTCACAGCCCCCATAAGAACGAGCTCGCATGTAAGCATACGTGAACCAAAGGAGATGTGATAGAGTGTATACGGAGTACCATTAGATGTGCTCGATGACTGTCACGTGGACGGTGGTTCATCTGCTCAGAATGCACTATCTACAACCAGCTCTTAGGACGCTCAGAAGTAAAAGCACGCAGGTACTCTTTGAGCCCTCGATTCATTACCCCAGTCTGACCATCTTTATGAGGGTGATAGGCCCTACTGAACTTAAGAGTCGTTCCCTCAATTTGAACAAATCCTTCCAAAACGTACTCAAGAAAACATAATATTAATTTGAAATCAAACTCTCTGGGGAACTCGTGGAGCTTCACCACCACATCAAAAAACATGCACGCCACACGCGCTACATCAAAATAAGACGCACCATATTTTGTGAGACGGTCAACAACAACCATGATAACCGTGGTGCCCTGGGATGTGGGAAGTCTTGTAACAAAATCTATGGTTCCCTTTGCCCAAACTCGGTCAGGAACATGAAGAGGTTGTTGGAATAGATGCCCTAGAGGCAATCTAGTTTAGTATGAATTTGTAATTGGCTAGAAAATTCATTTATTATTTATTGGATATTTAATATAATGAAGTCCTTAGATTTACAATCGTGTTGTTTATCTTAAATATCCCTAGTCAAGTATAATGATTAAATGGGACAATCATCTATAGACTAGTATGGGGTTGGATTGATATGGAGATATCACGATCCAACACATAGGTGTGCATTACGGAATGTTGCACTGGATTGACCCATCACCGAGAAGGCTACATACACGTTATGTTGAGTCACAAGTGCTTCTCGGTTACAATGGTATTGTCATCCTTAGACTTGAAGTCACTAGATATTCTAGTTGTGGATCATTGTGATCTTGGTAGCGTTAAACGCTACACCGTGACTGGGTAGTTATAAAGGCGTGTACTGGATACAATGAGAAGCAAGCTTAGAGATCGTAGTGGACGTAGAGAGGATTTGCCCCTCCCACATAACGGGAGCAAATATCCTAGGCCACTCGAGGATAGTGCTTATAGAATGTCTGGCCAGACTCAAATAAATCAATATATGGGATATTGATGTTATTTGCACGAATAAGGCTATTCCATAGATCGAGAAACTAGGGATTGGATATACGAGTGTGACTTGTATGTCTCGTGTCCAATCCGGATATGGAGGCAAAGGGATGAGACAATTACTTGTACAAGGTTGTCTAGATGACTATTCTATTAGTTGGCTAGAATGGATGTTTTGCTAGAAACCGCTCCATATTAGCAAAGAGTTGCTACCAACTAGATAGAACCTATGGGGTCACACGCTATATAGAGTTGTACTAGATTTGGGAATTAATTAATTGGATTAATTAGTTAGAAGGATCACTTTGCAAACCCTTGCAAACTTAGTAGGGACTAATTTGCAAGGAAGGGACTAAATTGAATTCTAGTAGGACTAGAATAAGTCCTTTAGGTAGTTAACAAGGAGTTGTTGGACTATATAAAGGACCCTCCTTCCTTCCTTCCTCATAACTTATGCTCTAAAGAGAACATAACAAGAGTGGGAGAGAACAAAATGAGAGAAAGAGCAAGCAACAAGGAGGACGCCGCCCCCTTGCCGCCGCCCCTCGTCCCCGACGCCACAAGAGGGCCGAACCCCCTCTTTGTGCCTCGTTTTGCGTGATTCCTTCACCCTCCTCTCATTCCGGGCTAGCACCAAGGAGATTGGAGATCTAGGATCAACTCTAGGCGTGGATCAACTATAGAGAACGTGACACTATTCGCGTTTGAAGTCATCAAGGAGAACCCAAAGGTGTGTTTATGATTTCTTACCTTCACTATCGTTATGCATCTAGACTTGTGATCCTTGGAGGGTTTTGCATGGTTGTTTGTTTGATTATGCTTCCGTTTGCGCGATCCATGAATCAAAACCCTACAGTGGTATCAGAGCCACAGTTCATAGAGCATAAACGTAGTTTATGTGTTACATTCTTGTTGTTTTACACCTTAATTTGTTGTTTATCGCGTAAAACAAGACAAATCAAGCATTGGATGCAATTTGTCAAAGAATTAATCATAACAAGACCCAATTATTGCATTGGATGCATGAATTGGTGAGTTTGAGAAATTTTAGGATCTTAGATCTAGGGTTTGGGCATCCTTTGGGAAGAAGGAGTTCTCCCTAAACAAGGAAACAACCAAACTTGGGCTCCAAGCAAGGAGGTTGTTTTGGAAACAACCTCCACAAGGAGGTTCGGCCCCCTAGGGGACCGCCCCCCTTGCTTGCCGCCCAAGCTTGGCGCCCTAAGGGGCCGGGCGGCCCTAACCCGCGGGCCTAGCTTGCGGGTTTTGGGCCGGGCCGGCCCTAGGGCCTTATGGTTCACTTTGTTTGGGCCCGGGCAATTGGATTGTTGGGCCCATGGACAGTTTTAACCCTAGAAATCCTAAAATCAATTAAAATTGACCAAGCGCGTTAAAATTGGATTTTAACTGTTTATGTGCAAATCGCATGGTGATTGGATATGGCCTTATGATGTGGTTTGATGTGGATGTTTAATTTTGTGGTTTGGTTTTACGGCCTGCGAGCTGATCAATTAATTGTAATAATTAATTAGGGTTTTATGGCCTGCGTGCCATTTTTTTTTCTCAACTTGTGAGATTTATTTTATTTAGTATAGGTATTAGCTAGTGCTAGATAAAGTAGATTGTTAGCCAAGATTGGAGAAAAGAAGCCCAAAGCCAAAGAAGCCACAAAAGATGGAGCATGGAGCATGGAGCACACCACATGACTATGAAGGACGGACCAAAAGATCAAGACGCATGGAGATGTGTTTGTTTAGGGTTCATAGATAATTCCATTGGCTTGGAATTATCTTAGTCTAGAAAAAGGCCATATCAACATCACGTTTAATTTCTGTTTTGTGGTTGTTTATTTATTGTCTTATTATTTGTGTGGTTGGTGTATGAATGATGCATGCAATTAGGATAATAAGATAATTAGACAACCCGGATCTATTATTTGGAGTTGTGCCCAAACTCAAATAGATAGATTAGTTGATATTGATCAACAAAATAATTAAAATTAAAGAAAAATCCCTCAAATTTTAAAATATTGTGTTCTTGCCTTCTCGTTATTTAAACACTCATTATCATCATTATTTATCAAGTCCGTGCGTGCCAAAGCATGGCGACTTGGTTCATAATGATGGAATGCGATGGCACGTAACAATGTGCAATTGTTTAGATAAGAGGTTGAACACAACTAGGCTATTAATTTGATTAAGAAACCTAGAGGCAATCAATTGGGATTATCCATATGGATGGATAAATAAGGAGTTATTTGCCCGATTGAACCAAGAGTTGCATATGGGATGCAATTGGAAATCGTTCCTACCTAAGAAGTAGTCGAATTATGGGTGACTTGCCAAAGCAAGCTCATAAGGAGATGAAAAAGATGGATCTTGGCCCACTAGAAAATATAAGGATATTTTCCGCATTAATATCTTGAGGGTTATTAATCCGTAGAAAAATAGTGGGAGCTATATTTAATAAACTAGCCATTATTAAATATAGTCAAAAATTCACAAATACTAAAACTTGCGTATTTTCCTTTTGTAGAATTCCAAATGACAAACAACTCATCGAGTTCACAACATTCCCTACGATCTGTCCTTGAGAAGGACAAGCTCTCTGGAACCAACTTTCTTGATTGGTACAGAAACTTGAGAATTGTTCTCAAGCAAGAGAAGAAGCTGTACGCAATAGAGGAGCAAGTTCCAGAAGGTCCAGAGAATCAGACACCTGCTGCCTTAAAGGCGTATCAAAAACGTGTTGACGACGCTAATGATGCGGCCTGCCTAATGCTTTGCACCATGACCTCTGAGCTTCAGAAGCAACATGAGAACATGAATGCTGTCGATATGATCGAACATCTAAAGCAGCTCTTCCAAGAGCAGGCGAGGGTAGAGAGGTATGAGGTCTCAAAGGCACTGTTCAAATGTCATCTGGCAGAAGGGAACCCGGTGGGACCCCATGTACTCCGAATGATCGGGTACTTGGAGAATCTCGCCCGGCTTGGGTTCCCGGTCGGCCAAGAGTTGGCAACGGATCTCGTGTTGCAATCGTTGCCTGAAAGTTATGGACAGTTCATTATGAACTATAACATGAACGAGATCGTTAAACCACTGCCAGATTTGCTCAACATGTTGAGGACGGCTGAACAGAGCATCAACAAGGGTAAGGGCAAGGCCATTATGATGGTGCATAAAGGAAAGGGCAAAAAGTTTGCATCTTCCTCCAAGGGCAAAGGCAAGTCAGTTGCTAAGTCCAAGGAACAAGCCCTTAAGCCTGTTGGTGGCATTGCCAAGGTCGTGACTCAGGGTGAATGTCACTACTGTAGTCAACCTGGACACTGGAGGAGGAACTGCCTAAAATATCTGGAGGACAAGAGGCTTGGAATAGTGATTCCACCACCACCAGGTATTTTTGTTGTAGATGTCAATTTAACTGTCTCTACATCGTGGGTATTAGATACTGGATGTGGATCTCATATTTGTCGAAATATGAAGGATCTAAAGAGAAGTAAAAGATTGGCTAAAGGGGAGGTAGATCTGCGCGTTGGGAATGGAGCAAAGGTTGCTGCGTTGGCCATAGGCGTGTGCGAGCTATCTCTGCCTTCAGGATTAGTTTTAGAATTAAATAATTGCTATTTTGTGTCTGCTATGAGCAGAAACATTATTTCTATTTCTTGTTTGGACAAGGAAGGTTTTATTATTTCAATAAAGAACAATTGTTGTTCCTTTTATTTAAATAATATTCACTATTTTAGTGCGCAATTATTTAATGGACTTTATGTCCTTGATCTAAGTATTCCTGTCTACAACATTAATACCAAGCGGATTAAAATAAATGATTTAAATCCTGCTTATTTATGGCATTGTCGTTTAGGCCACATAAATGAAAAACGTGTATCTAGACTCCATAAAGATGGATTACTAGACTCATTTGATTTTGAATCATATGAGACATGTGAGGCTTGTTTATTGGGAAAAATGACAAAGTCCCCTTTCAATAAGAAAGGTGAGAGGACTAGTGAGCAATTGGCGCTCATACATACCGATGTGTGTGGGCCATTTGCCACGCCTGCCAGGGGTGGTTACGTCTACTTCATTACGTTTACTGATGATTACAGTAGGTATGGATTTGTGTACCTTATGAGGGCAAAATCCGAATCCTTTGAAGTGTTCAAAGAATTCAAGAATGAAGTAGAGAAGCAACTTGGCAAAAGTATCAAAGCTCTACGATCGGATCGTGGAGGAGAATACTTGAGCCAAGAGTTTGACGACTATCTTAGAGAGTGTGGGATAGTGTCCCAACTCACTCCACCCGGAAAGCCACAATGGAATGGCGTGTCCGAGAGGAGGAATCGAACCCTATTGGATATGGTTCGGTCTATGATGTGTCAAACCGATCTTCCATTATCATTTTGGGGCTACGCTCTATTAAGTGCAGCTTTCACCATTAACCGTGTTCCATCTAAATCAGTCATGAAGACACCATATGAGATGTGGAGTGGGAGGCGTCCCACACTGTCGTTCATGAGTATTTGGGGCTGCGATGTCTATGTAAAACGTTTACAATCAGACAAGCTAGGGCCTAAATCGGATAAGTGTAAATTTGTGGGGTACCCTAAGGAAACTAAGGGATACTACTTCTACAATCCAAACGAGAACAAAGTGTTTGTTGCTCGGACCGGCGTGTTTCTAGAAAGAGAGTTTGTCTCTAAAGAAGCAAGTGGGAGGAATGTAGAACTTGAAGAAGTTCAAGAACCACAAATCACTGAACCGATTATGGAACATGAACAGGAATCACAAGCAGTTGTGGATCCACCTGTTCAGGTAACACAAGAGCTTCGTAGATCTAGTAGAGTGCGCCAGGAACCCGAGAGGTACGGACTTCTCGTGACTGATTCCGGTGACACGATGCTCATAGATGATGAGCCTACTACCTATGAGGAGGCCATGAATGGCCCAGACTCGCAGAAGTGGCTTGAAGCCATGAGATCCGAGATGGAATCCATGTACACCAACAAAGTATGGACTTTGGTGGAACCACCTGATGGGGCGCGGCCCATAGGGTGCAAGTGGGTCTTCAAGAAGAAGATCGACATGGATGGTAATGTGATTACCTATAAGGGCCGATTGGTGGCTAAAGGATTCAGACAGATTCATGGTATTGACTATGATGAAACCTTTTCACCAAGTCGCAATGACCAAATCCATCCGAATCCTACTTGCGATTGCAGCATACTACGACTATGAGATTTGGCAGATGGATGTCAAAATAGCATTCCTTTATGGGAATCTCCTCGAGGACGTGTATATGATACAGCCGGAGGGTTTTGAGGATCCAAAGCAAGCCAACAAAGTCTGTAAACTGCAACGATCCATTTATGGATTGAAGCAAGCTTCTAGGAGTTGGAATCGACGTTTTGATGAAGTGGTCAAAGAGTTTGGCTTCATCAGAAACGAAGATGAGTCTTGTGTCTACAAGAAGGTTAGTGGGAGCTCTGTAGCTTTTCTGGTCTTGTATGTGGATGACATACTACTCATTGGAGACGACATTCCCATGCTGCAATCTGTGAAAGATTGGCTAGGAAAGTGTTTCTCAATGAAGGACTTAGGGGAAGCAGCCTATATACTCGGTATAAAGATCTATAGAGATAGATCTAAGAGGTTGCTAGGCCTAAGTCAGAGTACATATATTGACAAGGTGTTGAAACGGTTCAACATGCAAGACTCCAAGAAGGGGTTCTTGCCCATGTCACATGGAATCGCTCTTTCGAAGAGTGGTTGTCCTTCCAATGAGATTGAGAAGGAACGCATGAGTAGGATTCCCTATGCCTCGGCCATAGGATCTATCATGTACGCCATGTTATGTACTAGACCAGATGTGTCATATGCCTTAAGTATGACAAGCAGATACCAATCCAATCCAGGTGAGAGTCACTGGATTGCTGTCAAGAACATCCTAAAGTACTTAAGAAGAACTAAGGATGCTTTCTTGATGTTTGGCGGTGAGGAAGTTGCGTGTAAGGGGTTACACTGATGCAAGCTTCCAAACTGATAGAGATGACTTTAGATCACAGTCGGGATATGTGTTTTGCCTGAATGGAGCAGCGGTGAGCTGGAAGAGTTCCAAGCAAGAGACGGTAGCTGATTCTACAACAGAGGCTGAGTACATTGCTGCAAATGGCGCAGCAAAGGAGGCTGTTTGGATCAGAAAGTTTGTTTCTGAACTTGGTGTGGTCCCTAGCATTGCGGATCCAGTGGAGTTGTTCTGTGACAACACTGGGGCGATCGCGCAATCAAAGGAACCCAGATCGCACCAGAAGTCCAAGCATGTGCTCAGGAAGTTTCATCTGATTCGAGATATTATCGATAGAGGAGACGTTCGGATATGCAAGATTCCTACAGATGATAATCTGTCAGACCCGCTTACGAAGCCTCTCACGCAGTGGAAGCATGAAGGGCACACTAGGAGTATGGGCATACGAGATGCGCCAGATTGGCTCTAGTGCAAGTGGGAGACTGTTGGAATAGATGCCCTAGAGGCAATCTAGTTTAGTATGAATTTGTAATTGGCTAGAAAATTCATTTATTATTTATTGGATATTTAATATAATGAAGTCCTTAGATTTACAATCGTGTTGTTTATCTTAAATATCCCTAGTCAAGTATAATGATTAAATGGGACAATCATCTATAGACTAGTATGGGGTTGGATTGATATGGAGATATCACGATCCAACACATAGGTGTGCATTACGGAATGTTGCACTGGATTGACCCATCACCGAGAAGGCTACATACACATTATGTTGAGTCACAAGTGCTTCTCGGGTACAATGGTATTGTCATCCTTAGACTTGAAGTCACTAGATATTCTAGTTGTGGATCATTGTGATCTTGGTAGCGTTAAACGCTACACCGTGACTGGGTAGTTATAAAGGCGTGTACTGGATACAATGAGAAGCAAGCTTAGAGATCGTAGTGGACGTAGAGAGGATTTGCCCCTCCCACATAACGGGAGCAAATATCCTAGGCCACTCGAGGATAGTGCTTATAGAATGTCTGGCCAGACTCAAATAAATCAATATATGGGATATTGATGTTATTTGCACGAATAAGGCTATTCCATAGATCGAGAAACTAGGGATTGGATATACGAGTGTGACTTGTATGTCTCGTGTCCAATCCGGATATGGAGGCAAAGGGATGAGACAATTACTTGTACAAGGTTGTCTAGATGACTATTCTATTAGTTGGCTAGAATGGATGTTTTGCTAGAAACCGCTCCATATTAGCAAAGAGTTGCTACCAACTAGATAGAACCTATGGGGTCACACGCTATATAGAGTTGTACTAGATTTGGGAATTAATTAATTGGATTAATTAGTTAGAAGGATCACTTTGCAAACCCTTGCAAACTTAGTAGGGACTAATTTGCAAGGAAGGGACTAAATTGAATTCTAGTAGGACTAGAATAAGTCCTTTAGGTAGTTAACAAGGAGTTGTTGGACTATATAAAGGACCCTCCTTCCTTCCTTCCTCATAACTTATGCTCTAAAGAGAACATAACAAGAGTGGGAGAGAACAAAAGGAGAGAAAGAGCAAGCAACAAGGAGGACGCCGCCCCCTTGCCGCCGCCCCTCGTCCCCGACGCCACAAGAGGGCCGAACCCCCTCTTTGTGCCTCGTTTTGCGTGATTCCTTCACCCTCCTCTCATTCCGGGCTAGCACCAAGGAGATTGGAGATCTAGGATCAACTCTAGGCGTGGATCAACTATAGAGAACGTGACACTATTCGCGTTTGAAGTCATCAAGGAGAACCCAAAGGTGTGTTTATGATTTCTTACCTTCACTATCGTTATGCATCTAGACTTGTGATCCTTGGAGGGTTTTGCATGGTTGTTTGTTTGATTATGCTTCCGTTTGCGCGATCCATGAATCAAAACCCTACAGAGGTTGCAGGAGGTCGTCGGGCTTCTGAGTAGAGTACGTTTTTGTCTGAAAGACCAAGCACGCTGACACAAACAGTGTAACATATGCACGCATACGAAAAGTTTGATCAATACCGGGATGACCTGTTGTAGGAGAGCTATGAAAATCCTGCAACAACGTATCACGGACCATTGAGTCACGACCAACACAAAGTTGGGTCTTATAAAACAGAATACCATCAACGAGGGATAAGTGAGGAGACTTCACGTCAGACAGCACTGCGGGAAAGAGAGCTTGTAAATCTTGTTGTATATCAATGTCACGACAACGCCTGATGGCAGAAAGTAACAAAGTGGTCGGATCAGTCTCTGACTCTCGACGCAAAATTGCATCGAGCACATGATTAGCAGTGCCTGGTTTGTACTCATTACAAAACTCAATCCCCATCAACTTACGTATGTAAAATTGCTGATTGGGCGTCTGAATGACCTGTGACAAAAGCTCCTTGAGACTGCGCTGATCACTATCGATGATAAACTCACATCCCAATAGATACTGGCGCCATTTCTGAACTGCCTTGACCACTGCATATAACTCCTTGTGATAAGTAGAATCAACCCGAAGTCGTGGACCCAACTTTTTATTGAAAAAACTAAAGGATGGCCCTGTTGAAGTAAAACCGCCCCAATGCCCGTATCCGAGGCATCTGTTTCCACCACAAAAGTCATTGTGAAATTGGGAAGGCACAAAATAGGAACCGAAGTCATGGGTTGTTTAGCATTAAAAATCAGCAGCACGGGCAACCAGACGAATGCATCCTTTTTCAGGAGATCTGTGATTGGGGAAGTGAGCGTCGCATAATCACGAATGAAGCGTTTGTAGAACCCAGTTAGCGCAAAAAAAAACCCTAAACTATTTGATGGTAGACGGAGTGGGCCACGCCACCATGGCTTCAAGTTTCTGAGAATCGGCCTGTAACTGTCCAGCTGTGATAATATGGCCCAAATACTTAACGCTCGTCCTGCTAAATGAACACTTGGTCAGTTTTACATAAAAGCAATGCTCAGATAAAAGTTGTAGAACCTGATGAAGGTGTTGCGCATGTAAATCCAAAGAGGTTATGTAGACGAGGATGTCATAAAAAACACAATAATGAACGGAGTAGAGGTATGAATATATGGTTCATGGGCACCTGAAACGTAGACAGAGCAATTGTGAGGCCGAACGGCATAACCAAGAACTCGAAATGGCCGCCATGAGTGCGAAAATCCGTCTTCGCAATATCGGAATCATGCATCTGTATCTGATGATAGCTCGAAACGCAAATCCAACTTGGCGAAGTAGAGGGATGCGTCGAGCTCATCAAATAACTCGTATGTGGTGGGAATAGGGAAATGATCAGGCACAATTGCGGCGTTAAGAGCCCTGTAATCCACAAAAAAACGATAGGTATTGTCCTTTTTTCACACTAAGAGCACCAGAGAGGAAAAGGCGTTGTTGCTCGGCTGAATGATCCCCTAGTCCAACAACTCTCAAACCTGACGTTCAATCTCTGACTTCTGAAAATACGGATAATGGTAACGACTGATGTTAACTGGTTTGGTCTGTGGATTCAAGTGAGTGTGGTGGTCCCACTGACGAGCAGGTGGCAAACCCGTGGGTATTGCAAGACCACGGTGTTCTGTTGGGGTACTCGCCGCACCTCAGTCAAAATATCTGTAGTAAAGTCGGCCTGATCCGGTTCAGGGTACAAGCGTGTGGGGACTGTCAGGAGCTCGAACAACTCGCATTTGCTGCGAGCTAATGATAATGCTGACAAACAGTTATATGAAATCGGTTTCGCACAGTGATGAACCCCCGGAAAGCACAATTTGTTTCCCTTGCCACTCGAACTTCATTGCCAGTTTACTGTAATCATGCAATATCTCACACAGAGTCTGTAGCCACTGAATTTCGAGTACAACCTCAATCCCATGAATAGACAAAACATAAAGGTCCACCTAACAAACTGCACTGTCAAAGGCGTCTTCGGGCAATAATAAGAACATCGCAAAGACTCGCCATTCCCGACATAAACCCGAAAAGGGGATACCAGATGTAGCAATAGGGACAGATGCTCAGCCATGGAAGCATGAATAAAGTTATGTGTACTGCCTCCGTCAATCAAATAGGTAGTGTAACACCCGAAATAGTACCTATTAATTTCAATGAGTGAGGGTGTGGGTTACATGTTAAAGTGTGGGGGTGCGACAAATTGTCGATAATAATGCCCGTATAGGTTTCCTCAGCGGGTACTGGAACCTCAGTATCATCGTCATCACCTCGAAAAAGTACGAGAAACTTGGACATGCATTTGTGCCCACGCACATACTTCTCATCACAGTTATAGCAAGCCCTTTACGCGTGCGCTCATTACGTTCTTTGCGCAAAACGCGAAGAATAGCCAATCTTGGCTATTGATGGTGTCGTCCCTAGAGCTGCTACGAGTGTAGCACCGATGAGGGTTACTGTCCGGTTGGCCGACGAGTTCCAGGAACGTCGCGGCACATATGCTTGAAGCACTTCTTCTTGTCCGGCCGACAATTCTCGGGCTAATGCAAATGCCTCTGCTAGTGTGTGGGTTCTGTAGCGTGAGTTCACGCTTGAACGGCTCTTTAATTCCTGACCGAGAGTGGGATATCAGAACTGATTCCTTGACGCCTGAAATCATGTTTAACATCGTTTTGAACTCGGACAGATACACCAATACTGTGGATTTTTTGTTGCAATTTGAACAACATGCCCAAATAATCCTCCTAATGGCCTGGATCGAACCTCTATTTAACGGCCACAAGAAACTCCATCCATGTTGCCGAAGTGTGATTAGAATGATAATATCGAACCACTCCGAAGCGTGTGATCGATAAGCATGGCGATGATTTGAAGGCGGTTTGGCTCACCCGTGCGATGGTAATCGAAGTACTTCTAGTCCCAAAAAATCCAGCAACCCGGTTCGTCACCGTGGAAGCGGGGCGAGTCGACACACATACGAGGGCTGTTATTGTTGATTGTATTGGTGCGCGACGGTGGAGGTCGCCATACGGGCTGCAGAGCGCTGGTCGTGGCTGTGGTTGGGTGCACTGACGGTGGTAGTGGGGGTCAGAGTGGTTGGAGGTGTGATTCGATTTCCTAGATGCCCAATGGAATCATGAATGGCAGCGAACTCGGTCTCAAATCACTTTTATGAGCGAGATCCTCGTCTTCCCAACGTTTGTCCCGAGCGGCGACGTCTTTTTGGAGTGATTGAACGGTAGTGACGAAGTCCGCTTGAGACTACAATGGAGCCGTCTGTGGGTTTTCTTCGGGAGTTGTCATTGATGGAGAAGACCAATGGCGAGGTCGATCTTAGCCGCAAACAAGTGTCCAATCGACAAGATGAATGAAGCACCACTTGTTACCCCCCTGGGCAACAATGGCAGCGGCAGTAGCAAAGGTTGCTACCCGGTCGAGTGGAACGGAAAGACAAAACACAAAATTAGGGCTGTAATTTTCTTATTGATATCTCTTTAGAAAATTTACACTCTTTTTATATGACCCACTAACCCTGAGAGTTCGACCCTAATCGTAATTCGAGTAAAGAACCGTAAAGAAACCCCGAATAAAAATAAATAACATCACGTCCTGCGATTAAATTAAAACAACATAACTAACATCTACTCTTCGGCTGAACGTAGTCCTTCAAATACGTCGGAGGACCGACGTTACGCTTTGTCCTAACCGACGATTCCTCAGGTGAAACATCATGATCGCTATCCTGATCACTATTGTTGTTGAGGAGGTGCCTTGAATGTTTTGAATTAGTCAAAAGCGGTGGAATTGTTTCCATATCAAAGATGGAAACTTATGGGCAGCAAGTTTGTTTCCAATTTGGTTTTGGAGACCTTTGGCCTGCGGGTTTCCTCTAGGGTACTATATAAAGAAGCTAGTAGTCTCTCTACTAGGTATGCAAAAACATTGTAATTGTTCCTCTTAAGTGAACAAAGAGTGCCTTTCCGCCGTGGAGGTAGTTAGCAAATATTTTTCTAGCGAACCACGTAAAATACTCGTGTTCTTCTTTTATTTGTTCTTCGCTCGTGAGGTGGTTTGTCATAACAAACTGGTATCAGAGCTCGGGTTTGGCGGTGTTTTAAGATCAAGATCAAGGCGGAGCAAAGCTAGGGTTTCACAACTTGGTGAAATCAAAGCTAGGGTTTTGCGATCTAGGTGGAGCACGCGACTAGAGTTCAAGATCCACCAAGAACGATGTCCGGATCGATGTTGAAGATCGACAGGTTCACAGGAGGGAACAACTTCAGTCTGTGGAAGATAAAGATGGAGGCTTTGCTCAAAATCTCAAGGCTTGTGGGCACCTTTGACCGCAGACAAGGGAGGCATGAATGTTACATCAGCGGAGTTCAAGGCGATGGAGGAGAAGGCACACGCAACGATTATGCTGTGCTTATCGGATGACGTGATCATCGAGATCGCAGATCAGAAGGAAGCAGCGAAGCTCTGGCTCAAGTTGGAGAGTCTCTACATGACGAAGAGTCTCACTAGCAAGTTGATGCTAAAGCAAAGGCTCTTCACCCTGCGGATGCTCGAAGGTACGGATCTCAAGGACCATCTTGATCAATTGAACACAGTTCTGTAGATTTGCGTAATATTGGCGAGAAGGTGGAGGATGAGGATGCTGCACTTTTGTTATTGATCTCGTTACCTCCATCATATGAGAACTTCGTGCAGTCGTTCATTGTGAACAAGGACGGCTTATCCCTAGAGGAGGTGAGATCGGCACTCCATGCTAGGGAACTGCGCCATAAGGGTGCAGGCACATGTATAGAGGACCATGCTTCCGGACTGATGGCAACGGGGGGGAAGCAAGAAGGGTAAGAAGAACAAGAAGAAGCAGTTCTCAGGTTCTAAGTTACCCAAGGATGTCTGTGCTTGGTGCAAGGAAAAGGAGCACTGGAAGAGAGATTGCCTGAAACGAGGTCAACAGGGGCAGAATGGATCCGCAGCCGTAGCTGAACAAGGTAACTCGTCTGAGGATGATTACGTTCTAATGGCGGATGTTGTCACGCACTCTCAGGATGTGTGGGTCCTTGATTCCGGAGCTTCCTATCATATTTTCTCTAACAGGGAGCTATTCTGGACGTACAACCAAACGGATGGAGGGTCTGTCTACATGGAAAACAGAGCCGTCTGTAAGGTGATTGGGAGCGTCTCAGTTAGATTGAAGACGAATGAAGGGAAGTTATGTACTTTAGAGCAAGTCAGACATGTACCACATATTAAGAAGAATCTGATCTCCTTGAGTCTACTCGACAGCAAGGGATACAGTTTCAAAGGTGAAGGTGGAGATCTACAAGTCTGCAAGGGTTCTAAGGTGATACTCAAGGGAGTCAAGAGCGGGACTTTGTACATGTTGCAAGGTTCGACGATCACAGGTTCTGATGGAGTTGTCTCAGCCGAGATTAAGGAAGCTGATCTAACCAAGCTGTGGCATATGAGGCTCGGTCATATGAGTGAACGTGGAATGCAGGAACTTCACAAAAAGGGGTATCTCACTGGGCATGCGCCCAAGAGCCTAGGGTTTTGTGAGCACTGCGTGTATGGGAAGCTACAGCGTAGCAAGTTCTCTAAGGCGGTTCATAGAACGAAAGGTACTCTTGATTATATTCATTCGGATTGCTGGGGTCCATCTCGAGTCGAGGCGATTGGAGGATTCAGGTATTTCTTAAGCATCATAGAAGACTACTCCAGGATGACTTGGATATTCGTGATGAAGCACAAGAGTGAAGCCTTCGCAAGATTCAAGGAGTGGAAGACACTAGTAGAGAATCAGGTGGGAAAGAAGGTTAAGAGGTTGCGCACAGACAACGGCTTAGAGTTTTTTTCATCAGAGTTCGATGAATTCTGCAAAGATCAGGGAATAGCACGCCATCGCACCGTTCGGCACACACCGCAGCAGAACGGTGTAGCCGAGAGAATGAATCAGACACTTTTAGCAAAAGCAAGGTGCATGCTTTCGAATGCAGGTCTTTCTAGAGGTTTCTGGGGAGAGGCAGCTTCCATTGCATGATATCTCATAAATCGGAGCCCGCACACAGGTATAGGATGCAAGATTCCTATGGAAGTCTGGACCGGTAATGCAGTGGATTACTCGGATTTGAGAGTATTTGGTTGTTTTGCCTATTATCACGTTGATGATGGCAAACTAGAACCAAGAGCTAATAAGGGAGTATTCATGGGTTTCGGAACAGGTGTGAAGGGATACAAGATATGGGGAGACAACAAGATTATACTTAGCAGAAGTGTAGTCTTTGATGAGAATCATATGTTGAAGAACTCCGTGGAGGTGGAGCTTGGAGGTGCAAAGAAGAAGGTGGAGGGAGATTCGGATCCTACTGATCCTAAGGATTCCGAAATCCCTACACCGCCGCCAGAAGCAGAAGAGGAAGAAGCAGAAGAGTCTGATAGTGAGGATGCGTCTACACCAGAGGAACCTGTTCATCAAAGTATTGCTGAAGGAAGACCAAGAAGAGTCATAAAGCCTCCAGCGAGATACATAGATGACGGTATGGTGGGATATGCATTACAGGTAGCGGAAGAGGTAGAGGACGAGCCATCCTCCTACAAGGCCGCTATATCTAGTTTTGAGTCAGCACAGTGGATTGCCGCGATGGGAGAAGAAATGGAGTCTCTTAGCAAGAAATCTACTTGGGAGCTTGTTAAATTGCCAGCGGGAAGGAAGATAGTCAGCTGCAAGTGGGTTTTCAGAAGAAAGGAAGGAACTACATCTGGAGAGGGCGTCAAGTATAAGGCAAGGCTAGTTGCAAGAGGGTTCAGTCAGAAAGAGAGAGTTGACTACCACGAGATCTTCTCACCGGTGGTCAGACATACTTCTATCCGGGTGTTACTAGCTTTAGTGGCACACCACGACCTAGAGCTTGAGCAATTGGATGTCAAGACAGCTTTCCTGCACGGAGAGTTGGAGGAGGAAATATACATGAGCCAACCGGAGGGGTTCCAAGTTCCCGGAAGAGAGAACCACGTGTGCAAGCTGAAGAGATCTCTCTACGGACTTAAGCAGTCCCCGAGGCAATGGTGCAAGAGGTTTGACAGCTCCATGTTGAAGATTGGTTACCACAAGTGCGAGTATGATTGCTGCATGTATCACAAAGAGTTGCATAGTGGATCACGTATTTACCTAGTTCTATATGTGGATGATATTTTGATTGCAACTCGAAATATCAAGTACATTAGAGAACTGAAGAGGTCCCTTAGTGCGGAATTCGAGATGAAGGATCTGGGAGCTGCTCGGAAGATATTGGGAGTTGAGATCTATAGAGATAGGAAGAAGAAGCTTTTCTTATCACAGCAGGGATACATCAAGAAGATCTTGGCAAGATTCGGGATGTTATCAGCTAAAGCTATAGATACTCCTATGGCAACTAACAGCAAGCTAGGAATGCACACCGTTCAAACTGAGGAGGAGAAGGAGTACATGTCCAAGGTTCCATATGCTAGCGCAGTTGGAAGTCTCATGTATGCTATGGTCTGCACTCGACCGGACATAGCATTCGCTGTTAGTGTGGTTAGTCGTTTTATGGCTCATCCGGGTAGGGACCATTGGCAGGCGGTGAAGCGGATATTCAGGTACCTTAAGGGTACGTCAGACATTGGCCTATGCTATGGGTCACGTGAAAACATCTTGGTAGCTGGTTTCTTGGATGCGGACTATGCAGGGGATATTGACAGTAGAAGATCAATGACAGGCTACGTATTTGCTCTGGGAGCATCTGTTGTGAGTTGGAAGGCGACGCTACAGCCGACGGTGACTTTGTCCACCACGGAGGCGGAGTATATGGCTCTAACGGAAGCAGCAAAGGAGGCAATTTGGCTTAAGGGAATGGTCAATGATCTAGGGCTACTTCAAGATCAGGCGATAGTCTACTGTGATAGCTTGAGTGCAATTTGCTTGACTAAGGACCAGGTTCATCATGAAAGGACCAAGCATATCGACGTCAGGTATCATTTTCTGAGAAACGAGAGCAGGATCAAGGTGATGAAGGTGGGGAATGCTGACAACCCCGCGGATATGTTCACCAAGCTGGTTCCGGAGAGAAAGTTCCAGCATTGTCTGGAATTGCTCAACATCTTGAGCCAGTGAGGCCCTTAGGGGCCATGTCGGACCCGGTGGGGGTCCAGTGAGTCTCTGTGACGAGAGACAATTGGGAGCGGAGAAGACGTAGCTTTGTTTGTGAGAAGAGGAGCAGCTGCTATTGACAAGAGAATTCAAGTCAAGGTGGAGATTTGTTGAGGAGGTGCCTTGAATGTGTTGAATTAGTCAAAAGCGGTGGAATTGTTTCCATATCAAAGATGAAAACTTATGGGCAGCAAGTTTGTTTCCAATTTGGTTTTGGAAACCTTTGGCCTGTGGGTTTCCTCTAGGTTACTATATAAAGAAGCTAGTAGTCTCTCTACTAGGTATGCAAAAACATTGTAATTGTTCCTCTTAAGTGAATAAAGAGTGCTTTTCCGCCGTGGAGGTAGTTAGCAAATATTTTGCTAGCGAACCACGTAAAATACTCGTGTTCTTCTTTTATTCGTTCTTCGTTCGTGAGGTGGTTTGTCATAACAATAGTCACTACCAAGCGTCACCACCTACGTATTAGATTCCTTTCTAGCAGAGACCAGCCATTTATTAAGGTAAACAATTGTTCCTCTTTCGAGATGTACCATCTTATGTTTTTAAGTTATGGAATGCATATTTTTTTTGGAGATAAATCATCCATTGCCTGAACTGTATAGCAGAGACCAGCCATTAAAATTATGATTGCTTGCTATCCCAAAACGGTATAATGCAGGATTCTCATAATGTGAGGCCCAAAACTCGAGAGGTCTATTGAAATTATTAACAAGATTTGGACATGTGATTTGAAAGTTGGTGAACTGCCCAGCTTTAACAAGTCAGAGTAATGCCTTAATCATCATTCAATAGGAAGATGCCAAAAACCACCCTTCATGCATGAAGCGATCATCATTCAAATCGAGATAGACCACTCCCCCTCTCTGTTGCTCGCTGCCCCTCTCTCTCTCTCTCAGCTACGTTTGCTGATCTCTCTTCGCTCTCTCACCGAATAAGTTAGCCCACTTCCTTTCCTTTCCTCGCAGCCGTTTCAACCCTAATCGTCTATGTATCTCAGTATTTCATCAAGGGATAGTATAACTGTTGTTTTATCTTCGATAAATTGTGTTCTACCAGTATCTACTTGACCTACAGATTGTCTAATTGTTATTTCCTCTATGCTTTGTCTCTCAGTTTTGGTCAATCGAGAGAAGCCACACACAATGATGTTTGAATATCTACTACCAGTAGTGGTTTTTTCTGCAGGGTCCTTCTATGCGAGGTCTAGTCTACAACAAATCAATTTATTGGATTTGATTCCAAGTAAGGTTCTTCTTTGTGAGGTCCAATCCAAAGGCAATCGATACATGCGATTGGGGTAAGTTTCTTGGCAAGTGATGGTCTGTGGATGCTAACAAACTTAGAAGTAGTTTGCTCATTTATCGTTTGTCCGTGGTAGTGATTGCTGATATTACGGAGTTTGATTAGTTGTCTGTGTTCCAGTATTGGTATGGCAGGTTATGTCGAATTAGAATGACTTTATGAAGTTTATGGGTCTAGCTAGTAATATACATTTTAGTAAACCTTTTATAGGTCAGTGTATTTTCATTAAGTTAGTTGGTCATACCATAATAAAATACAAGATATCTCGTCTAAAATGCATGGGAATCGTATCGCTCTCTAAAATGTCAGGGACTGAAATCGCTTTATCTCATTATGTAAATTCTAGAACTTATGTATTTTTATCCCCTTATGCTAAAGGGAAAGAAGAAGTACTCATTGGACAAAGACCATCAACAGCTATAGGGCAGTCAAAACCAGTTATGAACTGTAACATTTTATAAGTTCACTAGTTTGGACCTTCACACGGGCAGTGAGTGCCACATATAGGTCTTTGATCGATGAATACTTTCTTCAAATATTAGAGGTGGGTGCTTCCAGGATAACTAATCACATTCCTCCAGCCCACGAAATGAATGACCCGTTGTAGGTGGGCAATATGAAACCTTAATAATGTTTAGGAATGAAAAATGAAGCTATATTACCTGCTAGAAGAGCTATGTAATCAATAATGTGTGAATAAAAACTTTCTCTGTCTTCACAAAAATATCAACATGAGCCTGCACCACAAGTGTTTGTGCCACAGTTTGATTAGTTAGTAGCTCCATAGAAAAATGTTGCTCTTCTAAACTAGTTTCTTAGACGATTATGTGAAGTAAAGAGTTAAATGGAGTTTTCCTACCTGATACTGGCGGACCTGGAACACGCTCTCGGTAGTGCTTGCATTTTCCTCTAGACTTTCTTTCATTTGTATAACATTCACCTTTACCACTGGTGAAAATAGCTACAAGATTAGTTCGGATTGCTAACAGATCTAAGAAATATTAGAAAAAGATGAATTTGACTTTTACAATATAGGGGATATTAGATTATTTGTTGAATACAAACGAATCACAATCTTCCACATCTCTACTTTTGGGATTCTGAATGAATCGTAGGTTCCAGAAAAAGGACTATGGTCGATGGGCGGAAGAATTTGGACATTTGATGATGTATTCTTTCTACTATGATGAGAGGACAGCCCAAACAAAGCTTTGGCTGAAACTCAACTATTATTAAGTGCAAATATTTAGAAAAACAAAAAATGTAGGAAATGGAGAAAACACTACAAAGTGTTTAACACTTTGCATTTCTTCACATTTTTATAGCAGTAGAGATTTGAGATGGTCCCTTAGGTAAATTTTTGGCAAACAGTCCGCATCTAGGTCATCGAGCCAATATTATAAGACAACAAAATTCGGAATTCTCAAGTGTCTACATTATTGACTTGAAATATGGCACAATATATTGGACACATCGAGACTTATCATAATGTCTAGGTGGTTCTTAATGCTCATAACAGGATGTTGAATGATCATAAATGTATACTAATGATATTCTCCAAATTTGACAAGGTATTTCCAAATATGCTTACCTTGGAGAACTGAAGTACATTAGTAACACAAAATCTTGAAAAGATTAGATGTGCATGAGATGTCATTGAAAAAAATCTCGTCGCGATCATCTTAGATCTACAGAGAATTAAAGATCGGACTCAATATTCTAATGAGTATGTGGCAAATGGTTAACCCACAATATCAGGGAGTATGAGTTGAATTGGGTGACCCAAAATTCAATGTCAGCAAAGTATGACAAAGATTCTCAAAAAAAAAATAAAATTCTAAAGTCAATTGTTATTACTAGTTTTTTTATTTTTTTCCTTTTCTTTTTGAGTGTGGAAGTTACTCGACCAAAGAAAAGGAGTAGGGATGCTAAATTTATTAAGACATGTGTTATGCTTTTACGGGGAAGTAGCGGGTTGATGGATATTGGGCTTAGGAAATAATTGGGATTTTGAATTTAAAAGATCCGAGCCATATTTTTACGACACACTATAGGGCCGCTCAATATGGGGCTTACATAATAAGATAGTGAGTGAATGACTGCAATAGTTAGGCAAATTGTCTTGTGTAGTCCTAGATCAAGCAGTCGAAACCCTTTCCACAGTAAAATATAAAGTTGGTATGTGCTATGGGTCTAACTCAAGCTTGCTTTGAATATGATAACAAGTCACTATTCAATTGGTGGAGAAAAATAGTAAACCTCCATGGATAATTAAATTTATATTGAAGAAGTTCCAGACCACTTGGCTAGTTTTTGAGAAGAATTTTACCTTTAGTCATACGAGTTTTAATATAACGGCCCATTGGATAACAATGAATGCCAAAAGATAAAATATACCTTCAACATCAACAACTGAGCTGAGTCTTTGAGGAGTGGCGCTGTGACTTCTGGTGATTTTAGACAATGAAATGGCACATATGGGAGGACTGGTGGAGGCAAATCTGGGGGCGATGGCGACAAAAGGAGGTCTGTCTAGCGGCATTGATGTTTTTTTTTCCAGTTTCGATGTTGGTGGTTGTGGCTTTGGTTGAGACATTTGGTTCTTGGTTCAATCATGTCTGGTGGTTCGTTGATTGCTCGTTATGATGCTAAAATGTTGCAGAACACAACACGAATAGTAAAAAACGTAGTACTCTAAAAAAAAAACTCACAGAATCCAGGATACAAAGTCTTACAGATCTCACATAAAAATATCAATTCAATTCAGTAATTATAAGTTGAAATCAATTGTAAATTGAATCCTTGTATATGTGCAAAAGTGAACAAGCCTAAATCAAACTAAAACTCTTAAACAAGAAAATCAATAATAAGATAAAAACAAATTAATATAAAAATTACATATTGTTTAATCTCTTAAATGTTCTATATAATCACATTATTTATTAAAATTTTCTTAATCCCCATAAATTTGAAAATACATACATGGTATCCCAAAATGGGAAAATACGATGGCAACATTATTAATAGAGACATTATATTTAATTAAAACATTGTGTGGTGGATAAATGAGAAGACATAAACTCAAGCACCAGGATTATCATGAGAGCTCTTGGGGTAGAGGGAAGTAACCTAGCCTCTGAGACCTCCAGCTGAGCATCCACTTCTTTTATATGTTGTTTGGTAGAAGACTAAGCCAACTCAAGCTCTTTCTCTTTGTAAACCCCATCCTTGATGTGTGCATGTACTGTTTCCGTTTCAAAAAGATTTTGTTGAAATTTCTGGATATACTAAGTTCCTTGGTAACATTAAAGTCCATCAAAGCACGATTGTTAAATACTTTCCCGAGTGATTGGAGGTTGGTAAGGAAGCTATGTCATTCAATATATAAATGACGTCGGAAAAGCCCATGGTAGTCATAGCTGTCAAGTACACTCCTTGACTATGCATGGACCTCAAAGTTACTCATACATGCTTAACACAATTTCAATATACTTTGTACTAGACATGCTTTCACACTTTAATTTATCAAAATGACATCCAAGACAATCTTTTTAAATCAGTGTTTTGTACCTCTTATTCTGTCTAAGTCAAGCAGATAATTCCCAAAAGTCAAAGTTCACAAATTGGACATTCAAACTCCAAATCACATTCGCAGCATAAAATGCATTTAGGATATGAGGAATGTACTTGGTCACTGACTTTTTAATCTTCTCCAGAATGTGAAATTGGACTGAGAAAGAGAGCCTTATAATACCCCCATGGCGTATTAATGATGCGGCGAATGATGAACTTCTGATACTTTTAAGGAGGCTTTGGATCCGGATCCTCGAACTTGTTTAGATGCTTTCTTGAAATTACAATTGGAAGATAGGCTACATGGTCAATTATGGTGTGAACAAAGGAGAAAATACAATGTTTGATGAAGTTGTGGATGGTAAGAAAGGGCTTGTGAGTAGAGGAAAGAAAGAGGGATGTTGTCTACTTAATTAAAAGAATCTGCTTGTGCGCTGAGAGACCATGTGACCAGCACCTATGAAATCATATAGATTAACTAAATAAGAATTGTCATAAAGAGATAAAATATATCAAAAAAAGGATTGTCATAAAGTGTAAGCGCTATTTTTTTGGGAATCGTATAAGCGCTATCTAATGAAGACTTAGAACAACTACTACACGTAGCGAACAAAAATAGTTGTTTCATTTCGTAGAAGTTAATAGCGAAATGGCCTAGTAATCCACTTAGGCGCCCAAGTGGTTTCTCGTAGTGAATTTATCCCACGATTACTTTGTTATCATTTAAACGAATTTGATTTACTTCATAAGTAGGTTCATAATCAAGCAACACCTATTCTATTTGCGATAACTAGTTACAACACTAAGTCGATGTGTTCGACTTAATCCACATCTTATCGAGGTACATTAATGCATATGAAAACCGTATACTTGCGGTTTAAACGTGTCAGTATATCATAATTAATTAGGTTTTCAATCCTTTACTGATGTTGACTGGAGCTGACCTTTAAGAAGATACGTAGTTAGGCTTAGCTTGTCAAGGAAAAATGGTCAATGTCATGCTCAAGATTTGGGTTGTTGGAAAAAGCAAGAAGTTGAAATACCATCAAAGAGGTGGGTCTCTTCAATAAATCAATATTTCTTAGCTACAGGGTCACAACCCACAAACTTGATCCACGAGGGACACATTTGTGATTTTAGTTGGAGTGCCAATGAAAAACTTTTGAAACAAAGGGGTGTAAACATAAAACATGAGCAGTACAAGGACTCAAACAGCTGGCTGCCCGTGAAATTAAATTTCTGACCGACCTAAAAAATCATTTTCAGGCAGACTCCAATATCTCATTTTTTTTATTTTTAGAAAACACAATCCAGAAAATTAATACTGTTTACTTGATGATGATGATGATACTAAAATCTTCATTCCCTGTGTTTTCAACAAATCAATTCAATTTGTAGTGAAAGAGGAAACAAAATATTGGATTGAAATCGGTTGGATTGAAATCGCTATAAAGAAAGACACCGCTTCCTGCCACCTACTCCGTCCTCCAATCAGTTTCGTAAACATCAATCCTTCGTGGGCAACTCAGCGTGTTCTGTGCTTTTGATTTTGTCTTCACGCGGAAGATATTAATTAATTTTATCGGTACAACTTCACGCGGAGATCTGATTGCGGTGTTGAATTTGATAGGTATCTTTTTTTTCTCTGTGTCACAGATTTCTCTCTTTTTTGCTCTCTGTGTTTGTTATTTTGTTTTGGGGTTTGATTTGGTCAATTTGGGGGTGACACTTTTCTCTATTGTTCTAGGGTTTGAGAATCGGCGACGATGTACTCTTTCGTAGGGTTTTCATCGATTACGCTTGGGTTATGCTTTGACTGCTGATGAATTTTCGGTTTCGGAGCTGGTTTTAGGGTTCGTAACTTCGTCTGCGACTTCAAGTTTTGATTCGGATTGGAATCTTCATCATCGGAACAGGTTGACTCTGTTTAAGTTTGATAAATTCACTTCAATATGTGATTTCAACTGTTTGGATTCGGTTTCGTATTCGCCGATGATGAATCTGTGAAGAGATGGGGCAATTCTGGTACCACTGAGGTTAGATCTTATAGCTAATATCTTCAATCAGAACATTTGTCTCTATACTCTGCATGGTCACATTTGTTTAAAACATCAAATGAGAAGATAAACAATGACTTGGACAAGGGGATTAATATTGGTAGATGGATCTTTCAGAAAAGTCATTCTCTGATCTGGTAGGCTCACTGAAACCATGGATCCCTTGGCGTCCGGAGCCGTCGAATGTGTCGAGGGACTTTTGGATGCCCGATCACAGTTGTAGGGTTTGCTACGATTGCGATTCCCAGTTCACTTTGTTTAACCGTAGACATCATTGTCGACATTGTGGGCGTGTTTTCTGCGCCAAGTGTACTTCAAATTGGGTTCCTGCACCGTCTAGTGAGCCAAGTACTGGTTCTTTAGAAGAGTTTGAGAAGGTTAGGGTTTGTAATTTCTGTTTTAAGCAATGGGAGCAAGGCTTAGCAAGTGTTGATAATGGAACTGAGGTTCCTAGCCTCGACCTCAGTACCTCTCCATCATCTGCAAGTCTTGTTAGTAGCCCAAAGTCCATCAGCCCAAAGTCTATTGGCACCGTTGACAGTAACTGCAATTCGTTCGTATCAGTACAACCATCATCACTTGAGCTTTGCGACAATCACCCTTTTGTTCTCAGCCCTGGTAGATCAGCTGTAATGGATATGAACGTAGATAGGGAACTTGTAGTAGCATCAGAAGGAATCAATGACTCTCATGCAGACATTGGTAATCCTTCTCCCTGCCAGAGATCTTGCTTGAACAGGTTCGCTTCCTTGCTCTTGGAAGTTATATTATTTTTTGCATTGTACATACAAACTTGTGAAAGCCGAGGACCTCGATGTTGATTCCTGATTTTTTTGTATGGTGATAGCATCAAGAGATGTTACTCATATTATGAGTTCATAGTTCCAGTTATGGGATGTCCTGATTGTTAGTGCTCACTGGTGTTTATGAGTTACACCATGTGGTTGTCTGCCCTTGCTTTCTATGTTTTACACATATAACCCATTCAATTACTCTGCAATTGCATGTACCCATAACACTATGTATGGGTAGCTAGCAATACTTGATCAAGGGGGGTTATGTCATGCATGCATATGTATCAATTACCGTTACATTGTTGTTTCTACTGTTATGGTTGGGGAATACCTGTGTGATAAGCTCTGTAAGTTTTGACTACAAGAATTTTATAAATAAACCTTTGACTACAAATTCTATTCCTTTTAGGTGTCAGGTTACTAATAACTGAAAATGGAATCAACCTTGAGCATGTTTAGACTTCTCATGAGTTGGGGTTTTTGTGGAGACCAGGTGTTTGGGCAAAGTGGGCAGTTCTAGTAACGTTACAGACTTTGACAGACTTTGGTTGCTGTGCATGTTCTTATCATTTTGCGTAAGGATGCTTGGTGTGGTGCCTTTGGGTTTTGAGCTTGTGATATGGTTTGTGTATCATCTTACCTTCAGATCTTCCTTCCCTTGGTAACTTCTATTGCTTTCGTCGCCCTTTAGCTTGTTCTCTGGAGCTACATATCTGTCAAATGGAAGTGTAATACAACACAACACAACACAACTAAGTAATCCTCTTTCTTGACGGGCTTAAGTCAATTTTCATCAGTGCGCACTAGCAATCCTTATTACTCTCTTAAGTTTTTAATTGCTATGGACGCCAAATTTAGGCCATATGGTCGTCTACAAAATATAGGGAGAAAGGGTAGGGCCAGAAATAACATTCCAACTGAAAATGTTTCTCTTAAGAAGGGTAAACATGAAAGGGGCTACTCATGTGGGATGACTAGAGTATTGTTTGGGGCAATATTTGTATGTTAAAACTTAAAGGAGGAAACAGTTTGGGGGCAATATTTGTATGGTAATGTTGATAGAAAATTGATATTACTTCAGTTTCCGCCTTTAAGTTTAACTCACTTACCCAATGGGTGGGGTGATGTGATGGACTATTACACCAAGTTGTAAATTTGGCTCTTCTATGATACATTAAGGTATATTTTGGATGCTGATTGTTCGTTGAGTGGGGTTGTTTGGTGGCTATAGTTTGTTGAAGCTATGGGACTTGGAAATGGCTTGCGTATTCTGTAGGTACTAACTACTTGTAGACAGATCTAGGAGTGAACACTCGTGGCTATATACCTCATGTACTTGTTGCTCAACCCCACCTTACAAAAGGTTAAATGAAGGAGATATCCAGTCAACCTGAAATTTGATCATCTACATTGCACCATGCCAAGTGTTGGAAACTTAGTTTAATAGAAACTCCAATGAGATTAGGTGCTAAAGAAGGAAACCTCCCTTGGTTTAGTGTTTGAGTTTCTGAACTTCATTCGATGACATAGGCTAAATGTTTATGTTTATAAAGATTTGCAGTTGAAATCATGTGGCTTTCAGCTATCATAATCAGAAGAATGAAGTGAATGAATTCAATTTAGTTCTCCTCATTCTGCTCAGTGGCTCCAGGAAGCGTCCCTCGCCGTAACTACTATCTGGCTTGAAAGAAGTTATCTTCTAATCATGTCGTAGGAAAACATTGGAGTTACATGCATGTTCAACGTTCCATACATACTTCTTGAACAAATGAACTTACATTTTCCCGTAAGTTGGACTAACTTTTACGAGGAAAGCATTATCCAGTACGACTTTTCATGAACCCGATTTCTTTTTGCTTCTTCTCTACATTCTATGCCTAGTTGGTTTGGGTTATTTCTTGTGGCTAACTATACTTCTATCGCATGCATGTTTTTGCAATCAACATAAGAGGCAATAAGGCAGTGCCATTTTATTATTGTACTAAAGCCCAGACTGAGATTCCTTTTTAAGATCCACTAAAGAGTTAAAATGAAACCAAAAGCACGGTGAGAAAAAGTTGTAAACTTTTAAAAGGATAGTAGACTCTAATTGAGCCGTCAAGAGTAGAAGTAGAAGATTGGGCTTTACTTGTTGGGTCCATCTTATTTAAAATTGAATTTGGTTTGGGTTACACCTTTTAGTTTATTAGAGACAATCTCAAACACAACCACCACCATGGCATCATCACAACCATCCACCATGACACGCTAATTCACATCCAAAGGCAACCACTGCCACCAAACCTCCAGATAGAACAGCACCATACTTCGACTACCCAGCTCCTCTTCCACGACCATCACCATCAGACACCGAAATTACTGCCACGCCACTACCAGCTTTTAATTGCATTTCATAATGTTTATATTAATACTAAGAGTCTCTTGTACATGCAATACGGGGCTGGCAGGTAGGCTAGCAAAGATGATCATTGTTACAGTTCGTGGAATATAGTCTATTGTAGATGTTAGATAGTATTCTCCCTTGTGTGGTTGTCAGGAGGTTTTTTGATCTTTTCTCATGTAGCTTTCTGTTTTAATTGTTGATTGTTCCTGTCAAGATCTCATCTATTATGACCAAATAATTGTTACCTTATGGCATCAGGGATGATATTGACGAAAATGAATATCAAGTTTACCAAATGGATAATGGAACAGGAGAGTTCCCTGAAGCTAATGGCTATTATTCGCAAGTGGAATTTGTCGAGAGTGCAAATGGTTATGGTTCACATAGAGTTCATCTTGATGGAGAAACCCTGGACAAAAAAAGTGCAAGTAGCTCTCCGTTACATGATAATTTAGATTCTGGCGATTCAGTAGGAACGCAACCGCTTGTCAAGAAAGCCGAGCAGGATATTGGTGATGAATCTGAAGCTTCTTCCTCCTTATATCCTGCACCAGAGGTTGAAGCTGAACCTGTGGATTTTGAGAATAATGGACTTCTTTGGCTCCCTCCAGAACCAGAGGATGAAGAAGATGAAAGAGAAGCTCATCTATTTGACGATGATGATGAAGGTGATACTACTGGGGAGTGGGGATATCTTCGTTCGTCAAGTAGTTTTGGGAGCGGCGAGCACCGTTTAAGGGACAAGTCAAATGAGGAACACAAGAAAGCTGTGAAGAACGTTGTTGATGGGCACTTCAGGGCTTTGGTAGCTCAGTTATTGCAGGTTGAAAACCTTCTTTCAGGCGAGGAGGATGAGAGAGACAGTTGGTTAGAGATAATTACATCTTTGTCATGGGAGGCTGCTACATTATTGAAGCCAGATACAAGTAAAGGTGGAGGGATGGATCCAGGAGGATATGTCAAGGTGAAATGTATAGCCTCTGGTTGTCGCTCGGACAGGTAAAATCCATAAATTCATTTATATACTTAGCCACTTTATTGTACTCAAGGTTCAACTGTAGTGAGCTTTAAAACAGACTTCCACTCTTCAGATGAGCTTTACAGTGTTTTATTCAACTCGACCACTTTGGGTTGCGTAATGTTATTGTGACATGTGATTCTTTACCATGTCGAATCCAGGTTATGATGTTTTTCTTTTATTTCATGAATAGATAAATTAAATAAACCTCCTTAAAAAAAGAATTACATACAGATAACACATAGGTTAAGGCCATGGTACCTCACAAGATAAACAAGAAACGCCTACAGAGGGAAACCAAATGTTTAAAGATGTCAAAGTGTTAACAATTTTCCTTGTCTGGACATCGTTCAAATAGATTGATATTAGAAACCTTAATCTAGATAGCTTTTACCTATAACATATAATATAAATATCTCCACAAAGTTTTTACTTATAAATTAAAATTCTCGGCATCGTCAAAATGCCCGCTTATTGCTGCTGCGAAATTTGAAACTAATTTGAAGCTCTTTCCATCTCCAAGATTGATATGTTCAACACTCCCAGGATTTCTTTTTTCATTGTGTGCTGCCTGATTGGTCTTCACAGCTTCATATTTACAGAAAAAGAAAAGGAAAAGAAGAAAACCATTAGGCTTTACTATTTTGCCCCAATTGAGTACTCAATTGTGATGTTGTGCAGTTAAAGGTATTCATTGTCTCATAGCCTCGCTTAGGCGTCTGTATAGTCCATTTACAGTTACACCGTTCATTGTGTGAGAAAAAGATGAACTTTGGTTCCACTGTGAGTGGCGATCGACTATAAGGGAGCATCTTACTGGACTATTTGTGGTGATGATAAAGTAACACAATTGATCAAGTGAATGCAGGAAAGAGATTACGCAGGATATTGATCTATGAGTGAACCCTAGGAACGAAGATAAAAGGCTTGGCATGTCAAAGTAAAAAATATGGGCAAATAAAATCTTATCAGCAGTAAATTGAGAATATACGGTGTGTCCGGGGAGGGGAAATTAGATATTTATGCTCAGACCAATGACATCTTAACATCATTGCATGCTCTTGATGTTTTTCTAATAACATTCTTTGTCAATCAACATCTCCCCTAGGAACTCTGTCTTTTTCTTGACATTCTTTGTTTCTCTTTTCTAGTCTGGCAATTCACGAGGTTTATTTTTTTCTCTTTTATCTAGTATGGTCGTCAAAGGAGTTGTTTGTAAGAAAAATGTGGCTCATAGGCGGATGACATCAAAAATAGACAAAGCTCGCTTATTAATCCTAGGAGGTGCTCTTGAGTACCAGAGGGTTTCCAACGCCTTGTCAAGTTTTGATACTCTGCTACAGCAGGTTCTGATCACTGATTCCATTTATATTCCATTGTTGACTTGTCTGCACTGTATTCTTTTTCCCTTATGAATTATGTTATCCTCATCTAGGAAATGGATCATCTGAAGATGGCTGTTGCAAAGATAGACGCACATCAGCCTGATGTTCTATTGGTAGAGAAATCAGTGTCCCGGTTTGCTCAGGAATACCTTCTTGCAAAAGATATATCACTCGTCTTAAATATCAAAAGACCACTTTTGGAGCGTATAGCTCGTTGCACAGGCGGTCAGATTGTCCCTTCAATTGATCATCTGTCATCACAAAAGTTGGGATATTGTGACATGTTCCATGTGGAGAGGTTCCTAGAAGAGCATGGGACTGCTGGGCAGAATGGTAAAAAGTTGGTGAAGACGTTGATGTATTTTGAGGGCTGTCCAAAGCCACTCGGTTGTACGGTAAGTAGTGTAAGAATATTTACTAATGCTAGTTAACTTGTATCATACGTTGCTTACTTCATTATGGAGTAGGAGCAGCAGTTTCTCTATGCAGTATGATCTGTACATAGTACTGCTTAAGGATGCAGTTATGTTACTGGAATGCCTTACTAAGATCCAGGAATTTTGTGTTCAAATTCTGTCTTTATCCCGCTATATTGCAAGTGGGATATCTTGCTAGATATTATAAAACTATTGGGTCAATCGTATTAGCTACTGCAAACATCCTTTTGACCTTTTCTTGTTTGCTTCAGATTTTACTCAGAGGTGCCAATGGGGATGAGTTGAAGAAAGTGAAGCATGTGGTCCAGTATGGAGTTTTTGCTGCTTATCACTTGGCTTTGGAGACATCTTTTCTTGCTGATGAAGGAGCCTCATTACCAGCTCTACCATTGAACTCTCCGATAACTGTGGCACTTCCTGATAAACCATCGAGTATAGACAGATCCATATCGACGATACCTGGGTTCTCAGTTCTTGTCAATGAGAAAGCACAGGAATCTCAAGCTTCTGTTGAGCCATTACGGTCCAACAGCGTTCCTACTGGGGGTCCTATATCCTCTGTCTCTAGTGTTACAGTTGACAAAGCTGACACAACTTTGTTGCCTGTTCTACCAAGGGCTCCAACCACTCAAGAAACCGAACTCACTAAAAGTTTCAACAACCCCACTACAGATTTCTCCTCTCTTTCTTCTTCAGGGAATGTTCATACTGGACTTTTATCAAATCATTCATTTCATAAGAAAAGTGCTACACCTTCCAAAGAGCACTTGGAAACGAGAGGTTCTGAAGCCAACAATAGTCAAGATGTCATCGGCGATCAGCCTGCTGCGAATGGTTTTGAGCCTATACAGGAGGCATCTCAAGGTCCTTCTGTTGACAGCACACAAGATAACTCAACCTCGTTGAATACTGCCAATGTCGAGAGTTCAGAGTTGTCAAATGTGCAACAGGATGTCAACCCCCGTAACGAGCAAGATTCGTCCAAAGAAGAGTTCCCCCCATCGCCTTCTGACCATCAAAGCATTCTGGTCTCGTTATCTTCGCGGTGTGTGTGGAAGGGAACTGTCTGTGAAAGATCACATCTCTTTCGAATAAAATACTATGGAAATTTCGATAAACCCTTGGGGCGCTTCTTACGGGACCATCTGTTTGATCAGGTCTCTCTCTCTCTCTCTCTCTCCTTAACACACTTGTGGGTTACACAATGCGTCAGCTACTCATGCTTAATTTGTTTCAAACACATGGATATTCACACAGATAGTATCACAGTTCTTCAAACTAACAACATGATGACGATGTTTATTTTGTCAGAGCTACCGGTGCCGATCATGTGATATGCCATCAGAAGCACATGTGCACTGTTACACTCATCGACAAGGCACTCTTACAATATCTGTCAAGAAGTTGCCGGAAATTCTCTTACCGGGTGAGAAGGACGGGAAGATCTGGATGTGGCACAGGTGCCTGCGTTGCCCAAGGACTAGTGGGTTCCCTCCTGCAACCAGAAGAATTGTGATGTCTGATGCTGCCTGGGGATTATCTTTCGGAAAATTCTTGGAGCTTAGCTTTTCAAACCATGCCGCTGCGAGCAGGGTGGCAAGCTGTGGCCATTCTTTGCATAGAGACTGTCTTCGCTTCTACGGGTAAATCATTGTTTATCAATTTATATTAGTTGCAAACGGTTAGGAACTATAACTTCATCCCAAAACATGTCGATAATGTGTTGATTGGTTAATCGGCACAGTTCTGTCAGACAACTTGTATGCTTTGGTCCGCCCCTGAATTGATGTCAATCTAGATCTCCTTATAGATACTAATAGGTTAAACTTGTTTTCAGATTATAATTTAAATTTTTTGATAGAATAGTTTTTGGTGGAAAACTGTTTTTTTAGATTATGGTTTAAAAATTGTGTGTGTGTGTGTGTGTGTGTGTGTGTGTGTGTGTGTGTGTGTTTCTTTATTTTTTTATAAGATCGTGTTTAAACCTAAGTCACCGGGAGCGCGGAAGCGAATAAATTCTAAAAAAGTTGTATTTGAGAGCGTCATGAGAGCTCGTTTATAAATTATATATTTAGTATAATTTTTTGAACTTTTGCCTAATCGAGATTTTGTGGCAATACCCAGAAAGCTTATATATGAGACTAGAACCTCCTATACTGAAAAATGTAATGGAAGTTCAACTTGACTGACTGTTAGCAGTGGGAACTTGACATACAGTGAGGCAGGGGGCTAACTCAGTAAGGAGTTGACTTGGTCATTTTAGTTAGACTTAGTTTCAAATAGACTTGGCAACTTAATACTGAGGCCAATTGCTGAGGAAGTACAGAGCGTTGGCAAAAGCCTACTCTAGAATTTTGAGAGAGAGGTTTATAAGCGAATTTGAGCTGAAAGCACAGGAGCGAGGATTGGGAGCGGGAGCGATGCCCCTCCCAGAGGTTTTAGGTGATCTAGGTTTAAACCAATGTCTTTGTGATGATTTTAAATTAAAAACTGAAGAAATGTGCTTGGTGTTGGATTTTAAAGGTGATGCGATTGACGAAATGACATGCATGCTCGTGTTACCTTAGGTACTAGTTGCTCATAAAAATTATAATAGACCTGCAAACTACCAACATGTCTTTGTGTATAAATCATTTGATGCAACGTTGAAAAAAATATAGCAAAAGTATAGTTAACTAAGAAAAAAGTGCCACAAAAAAATGGTTGGTTCTACATATAAGAGCATAGAACATTAAAGATAGACTGAGATATGTGAGAATTGAGTTTTATAAAATTGTTAAAAATACAGGAGAAAACGATCTACGTTTTAGTGAACTCTAGGACTAAAAAACCAAACTGTAGGAAATGAAGAACCATATCTAATTTAATAAAAAGAAAGTGAGGATGATTCTTTCTTTGCGTGTTGCATAAATAAACCAAGAAAAAACCCAACTAACCAAGGCCTAGTGAATAAAAAAACAAGTTTTTAAACCACTTCAAACAAACACTCTCAGTAATCCATTTGCATTTTAAACCAAAATCCAAAATAAACCATTCTATCAAACTGACCTAAACTTCAAAAAGCATACATGTGTTTTGGGTCAAGTCCAGAAAGCTTACATGTGGTTCAATTTAATCAAATCCATAACCGTGGTTTGGAGGTATGTTTCCGTCCACTTAAATTTTTAAGATTTAACGGATATCTTTCTTTTTTACCATTTTCTTTCAGTGTACAATTACTTCTTATATGTCATTATTAAATCATTGACATATTGTATATAAAAGGGTAAAGTACGGAAAACTGCCTTGCAGTTTGCTGTTTTGGACACTTATCTGCAGTTTCATTTTTACACTTAAAGCCGTGCACTTATGAATTGCAGCCAATCAAGGACAAGAACCCAATGCCGTGAAATTCTCTTAACGGAGACCAGCTGCATGTCATCATAGCATTGGCGGGATAGTAGTTTCACCACCTATTCTCACCAATTTGGAGTCAAAGAAACGGGTTTTCCTCATTTTTCACAGGTAGTGGGCAAGGGTAGGGTTTTTCGTCACGGTGTAATTGGACTGCTAGAATCTATTATCACCAAAATTGAATGTTAGAATGCAATTGGGTGTTACTCATTGACCAATTGGAGTGTTAGATTACAAGCCTGCCGTTGCTATGATGACACACAGCTGTTTTCTGTCAAGGTTCTTTCGGGTGTTAGGGGCCAAGGGGTAAGGGTCCTAAACAGTAAACTGCAGAGTAGTTTATGCTACTTTCTATTTGAACCCTACCATACTTCCCAACCAATTTAATAGTCACCCTTACACTATTAGCAGTTCATCACCGTCACCAAAGTCGGCCACCAAAAGAGAGAAAAATGAACAATGGAGGGAGGGAGAGGGAGCCACCAAGAGGACCCAAACAATAAATACCCAACTCAAGCTGACCATGCCCACCCCCAATTAAACTCTGACCTTGTTCATTAGATTGGGGTTTTGGTGCCTATCTTCCTAATTTTTGAAGAAAAAATATTTCAATTGTACTTGATGTTGCCATTGGTGTCTGTCTTCCTACCTTTTGCAATTTGTACTTCTTTCTGCTTGAGCAACTGTACTTTCCTCACTTCATTTTTCTTCAAGATTAGTGCCGTTTGTTGCCTCTCTCTGTTCTTACAACAAAAAGTTGAGATATATTCTGGTTTAAAAATCGATAGGAAATAAACCTAAAAGTTGAAAGAAAGTCTAACAGGAATCGAATCGAGTCTGAATGTATTAGAAACTGAAATCAAGGCCCTCTCTCCTCGAAATTGAGTTGATTAGGCAGGGAAAACAAACATTAAGAGGGTTGGGTTTCTGGGTTTGAGGAGGAATTGACTACCGATTATTTTGGTCTCTCCGCCTCCCTCCTCTGGTGGCAGTGGTGATTGGGTAAGAGTGAATATGAAAATAGTTTGAAAATGTGGCTGTTGAAGTTGAAAAGTTGACTTAACTTTTAATATTTTACACTACAATATATCTTTACATTATATTTTACGGAGTAATACATAAGAAGTTAAGTAATTGAAAGTTTATAATTGAGGGCCGCTGTGCTTCACCCTTTTTTCTTCACCCTTTAATTTCACCTCCTACGTGTCAAAATATGATTGTTGGTAACTATTTATTTTAAGATCTTTCTATAATCAGATCACCAATCAGGAACATCCACATAGGTGGTGAAATTAAAGGGTGAAGAAAAAAGGGTGATGTTTAGCATTTCCCTTTATAATTTTGGTAAAAAAGATGGATAACTTTTAAACTTAACAGGTTTCAGTGGATGGAAATATACCTTTAAACCACAAGTATGCCTGATGAAAATTTAACTATAAATATGCTTTCTGGACTTGACCGAATGAAAGAGCTTTTTGAAGTTTAGCATAGATAATAATATGGTTCTTTGTTGTAACTAACAGACAACGTATGGATTGCATACGTAGACCATATGTCAACAGAGACATGGACTATGTGGAATGTGAACGGGGATCGCAATAGGTCTCGGGGCGCTAGGGGCATGTTTGTCTGGGACGAAATATGATTGCTGGGTATGAGGAACGCTAATTGGGAACGAGTTTCCCTACATTTACCTAAAAAGTCCCATAATATCAATTTACGTGGCGTCATACTTTCAGTCACAGAAGCCATAATCATCACTTGACTTTTTGCAAATAAGTAGCATTGAAAACTAATAATGAATTAGTAATTACTAGATAATCGTGAAACTAAACAGCAACTCCGAGGTTACAATATTAATAGAGGACTGTCTAATGAATTTGGTATCTTCTTAAATAAATTGTTGATTTACTTACCAATTAGCGACCAGTGTAGTTTCTTAACACGAGCATCTTTTACATACATATAAAGTAAAGTAATTAGTAATATAGTAACGGGTAAATAACGATTTTTTACCTTCTGTTTTTACAGATAGTCATTGTGCATCCTTGTGCTTTGACAAATGACACTATGTATCCTTGCTGTTAGTTTTTTTCTCACAGAAATCTTAGAATGTCTAATATAACCTCTCTACTTGCTGAAATTTACAACCCTTCAAATGAAAATCTAAAGGAAAGAAAAGAGAAAAGAAATAGAGCTAAGAACATATAAAGTTAGTAATATAGTAACGGGTAAATAACAATTGTTACCTTCTGTTTTGACATATAGTCATTGTGCATCCTTGTGCTTTGACGAATGACACAATGTATCCTTGCTGTCAGTTTTTACTCACAGAAACCTTGATGTCTAATATTACCTCTCTACTTACTGAAATTTACAACCCTTTAAATGAAAATCTAAAAGAAAGAAAAGAGAAAAGAAAGAGAGATATGAACAGGGAAACCAAAGCAGGGAAGAGAGGGTGACGAGGTTGTTCATGAAAGGTTTCGAGCTTTGATGGCGAGTTGGATCTCGAAGAAGAAAGTGGAGCAGAAACTGAAACCGGCCACACACAGCATTCAACCGTACTGCAAACCACCACTGTATTTCTCTTTCATCAAGGCACATACGGCCACTGCCGCAGTGCAAAATCAACCTCAAATGTGAACCCACTACAGCCCTTATCCACCCCCCCCCATCGACTAGATCTGAACAATGATCAAGCTTTTTCTCAAATGGACTAAATCTTCGATGGGGTTAAAGAAGGTATCTCGAAGTGGGTAACAATCGTTTCTTTTTCTTTGTCTCTTCTTTTCTTCTCTCACTATCTTGACTGAATTTAGGCGTGATTGAAGTCATCAGAGAAGATCCAGTATTTGTTTGGTTCCAATTGGATGCTCGGGTTGGGATTTGACTTGGTTCGATGGGGTTTCAGCTGGGTCTGTGCTCTCCTAGGGTTGAGAGCTCTAACTGACCGCCTCCAAGGAAGCTCTGGCGCTAAGGACGTTGTGGATTATTTCAATGGGTTTTGATTGGTGTTATGGATCTTCAAGTATTGTGAACTTGTGATTCACATGAATTTTGTGTTTTGTATGTGGATTCGAATGGGTTTGGATGTGGATATGGTGTAATTGGTCGTGGTGAAGTTATTGGTGGTTTCAAATGACCAGAAACTGGGTTTCCATTCTGCTGGAATCTGGGTTTTCACGGCGGCAATGGTGGTGGTGTTCTAGGGGTTAGTGCCAGTGGTGAGGGACTGGTGGTGGTGGGCTTGGGAGAGTAAAACAGGAGATCATAGTTGAAGGTAGATGGATGTGTATGGTGTTCTGGTTTTGTTGGCGGTGGCGGCTGGTGGTGGTGAAGGGGTAAAAAATGGGGAGTTTACACTAAAATCGTATGAAATTCTATTTTCCATCTATTCTGTTAGTCTAGGGGTGCTTCTGTCCACTGCCTTAGTCTAACGAAGGGTACATAGTGTCATTCGTCAATATACAAGAGTACACAATGACTATATCAAAACATAGGGGTATATTTTGTCATTTACCCTATAGTAATACCTATATCTATTATCTATCTCTCTAAACCTAGCCTCCATAGACAAACACAACTGTAAGAAAAGAACAGAGCCAAATCACGGCGAAGACGAATCTGAACAGGTCAGTTCTCGTTCTCTCACTGTCTATTGCGGGTCGATGGCTTATGCGATCTGAATTGGAAATGTACCGCATTTGTTACTAACGACCCAGATCGAAAAGCGCTGTTAGTTTAGGTTTCTGTTAACATGGCGTAGACCGTCAATAGGAGTTCTGCTGTTTGTAGAGCATGCACATTTTGGTTATCTTTGGGATCTGAGCCAATTCTGACTAGTCGCTACAATTACTTTTGCAGATTTGGGAAAATGGTAGCCTGCTTTCGTTATGCCTCAATTGATGTTCACTCGGTATATCTTCCACCGCACAAGCTCAATTTTAACTATGAGGATCAGGATTGGATAAGGAAGGAATTGAATGAGGTATGATCCAAAATAACTTATTTAAACATGTAAATCTCAGATCATTTGAGCCATTATCTTCTGTATTAAGCAGGTAGTCAACCAGGCAGAGCTTTTATTTTCTGAAGTATTTAACGCTCTCAGTAAGATGGCAGAGAAGAGATCTAGTCCACGACCATTAAACCATGGAATGAAAGCTTCAGAATCAAGACGCCACTTAGCAGATCTGGAATTAATGCTGCAAAAAGAGAAAATCGAGTTTGAGGTGAGATCTGAATCTCATCATGCTTGGACATATCTGAAGCCCACAAGTGGTGTATCATGACTTTTCTTTATAGTGACCCTGTTTAAATTTGTTTGGTATGTTTACACGCTGCTAGGTGTAAGACATGGAAGTTTCCAAACCTTTTGATAATATTTGAATTTAGTAGGATCATCTCATTAGTAGGATCTACATCGGGCCTCTATTTCCTGGTTTTGGTTATCGATACGTGGTTTGACCCTAGTCCTTGCTCGCCATCATGAAGAAAAAGGCAAGAACTTGTATATGTTCTTGATTGAAGATATTAATGCATGTTGTAGACAAAATATTTATTTACTTTGGCTGTGTTTCAATAAAATAGACGGATATGTTTTACTGGTATGAATTTCTTTACTTGCCCTTGGTTTAAATTTGCTCTTCTAATAACTATACATGGAGAAACTTGATAGAAGAGTGGGATCTTTTTCTTTTTGGGCAAAGTACGAAGACCCTACTTTTGGAACTGCAGCATTTATGGAAGTTGAGGGAGATGCAAGGAATTTAGTGGCACAATGTGTAAAATGCAGCAGTATTTTCTGTTCTTTGGCTATATATACAGGACAAATGAAACTAAACCTTACTATACACTTTTTAACACTAAACCTCTGTCACTTTCGATTTGCCCATAAAATCCCCTTCGGTTTAGTTTTTATACCAATAGCAGCAATTGACTAACGACATTAACAATATTTAATGGAACCAAGTTTAGAAAAGTATTTTCATTAAAAAATAAAAATAACAATTCTACACATATTAAAATATAAAATATATTATTGTAATATTAACCTTTCTCTCCAAAGGGGTAAAAATGTATTTTCTCTTTTCCTTCTAAACATAGATGTTCAGTGTTCTCTCTTTTTCTCTTGTTCTCTCTGTTCTATCACAACAATCAATGCCGTCCATTACAACCAGGCAAACCATCTCCACCTTGCTTTGTGCCGATCAAATACCCAGAACCTCCTCCGCTACCATCACCGCTATCTCCGTCCAAGCAGCCGCCACCCAGTTGCTTTCCTGCCCCAGAACATGCCGCCTTCCTGCCTGCATCACCGACCTCTTTTCGATCCACCAAGCCTTCAATCTGAATCAGTACCAACAAATTCAGACCAAATCCAGAAGACGAACTTTCTCTCTTTCTCAATCTCCTAAACCAAATACCTGATACCCAAGAAACTCAACCACAGCCGCCGAACTTCATTGAATCCAGCAAACCATAACCGATCCCCTCCTCCTCTCCCTTTCACGCTACCGACTCGGACCCATACCTCACTGCCAATTCAGACCTGACGCCACCTATTGGAACTCCCTCTGTACCTAATGCAACCTTTAAAACCCAAGAAATCGACCACTGAACCCAAAACCCGATTGAAATCTCCAAACCTAGAAACCATGTCCCATAGTGAAGAACCGGAGAGGAGATTGAGGCGAGGGCCTACGATGTCTCCTCTCCAATTCAGTGGCTCCATACCCCCAATACTCATTTATAAAATCCCAACTCAAGTTCATAGATGATGTAGGTTTTACAAGTTTATCTGTTGTTATTGAAGAACACCGAACGAGACTGAGAGAGCAGATATGTTTAGAAAGAGAAGAGAAAAAGATAAAAATACCCCTTGGGAGAGATAGGTTCTCTCTCTCTCTCTCTCTTGCAGTAGGGAGATAAAATAATAATATATCTTACGGAGTACTTTTAATTCTCTGCAGAGTTTAATGTGTTTTCAAAGAACAACTATTAAAAATGTTTGTTTATTAAACAAAAGAATTCATTATTATCTTTTATTGAAAAGATTTTCTTCCGGTAGATATTGTTAACACTGTTAGTCAATTGCGGCTATGTGGTACTAAAAACTAAACTAAAGGGGGTTTAATGGGCAAATCGAAAATGACAGGTTTAGTGTTACAAAGTGTATATTGTATAGAGGTTTAGTGTCATTTGACCTATATATATAAATAGTCATACTGCAGCGGTATATTGTATGTATATATACTGCAGACAGATGACTCCATCAAAATGTATGCACTCTAGTCATACTGCTGCATGTATTTCGGGTTAAGCAAGGGTTGCAGTTCTCTGTCCAGCTTCAGGGAACAATACCAAACCCTTTAACTCTGTCTATAAGTTTAGGAAGCGGTGATTTTGTTTTGGCTATCTTATCTTGCATTGCTGATGGTTCACGATATCCTTACAGACAGAAAATGTCTGGCTTCTTTTATGATCAAATAGTTTGAGAAAGCGCCCAGATACATTTGGTATTCTTGAAGCTCAATATTGACTGCTATTTGGATGCTGATAGATCTCTTGACCTTGTCGCAGGAATCACTCCAGAATGTATTGAAGAAGGAGGTGAAAAAGGGTCAGCCCGTCGTTGATATTCTTGATATTAATAGATTACGAAGACAGTTACTCTTCCAATCTTACATGTGGGATCACCGGCTGATCTATACAGCAAGTTTAGGTGGTGATGACTCTCAGAATGATCTGACCAGGGCCAACTCAGTGCAGCTAGAAAGAATTTCCACCCTTTTATCTGTTAGCAGCCTTGTTGACATGAATATTTCTGTAAGAGAAAACAAAGGCCATAGTAGTTACGATTCTTCACTTGCGGATGTTAAACTTTGTGGGAAACATGAGGGGGAAGGAGTGATTTGTACTGATGGTAAACTTCCTGAAGTAATTCATCAAGTTAGTAATGTACAAAGAGCTCCAGATCAGGGAAATGAAAATCAAATCAGTATTTCTGCTGGTGTTGAATCTGATAGCGCGGGATCTGAAACAGTGAAGGATGGAACCCTTTCAGATGGTCCTGTCCCTAAAGTGGAAAGTTTGTCAGACACCCTTGATGCAGCATGGAGAGGTGATAATCATTCAGGATTAGGAACCCCAAAGCCTGCTTCTTGTACACAGCCTGAGTCTGTTGCTACTGCTACTGATTCTGGCTCTGAAGTAGCGTTGTCTGATAAATTAGGATCTGGATACCAGGTAGATGAGCAGAACAGAGTTATTGTACCAAATTCACCTAGTATATCCTCTTCCAAAGAGTCTGATTACGTGGAAGATTCAGTCGGTTGGTTGGGCATGTCTTTTATAAGTTTCTACCGGTCGCTGAACAAGAACTTTTTGGGGAGTGCTCAGAAGCTTAATTCACTTAGTGAGCATAATCCTGTATATGTTTCATCTTTCCGGGATTTGGAACACAAAACAGGAGCAAGGCTTCTTTTGCCTGTGGGTGTTAATGATACTGTTATCCCAATTTATGACGATGAACCCACAAGCATTATATCTTATGCACTGGTATCACCAGATTATCTTTCCCAACTTTCTGATGAGGGCGAAAGGGGCAAAGAAAGCGGGGAACCTACGTTAGCCTTGCAGTCTGTTGATTCAGGATTGTTTCAGTCACTTCATTCTTTTGACGAAATGGCTTTCGAATCTTATAGAAGTATGGGCTCTATGGATGATGGCAGCCTATCAATTTCGTCTTCTCGTGGCACCTTGGGTTTTGACCCTATTACGAAAGCATTACATCCCAGGGTTTCTTTTGCTGATGAAGGGCCCCTTGGTAAGGTGAAATATACAGTGACTTGTTACTACGCGAAGCGGTTTGATGCTTTACGAAGGATCTGCTGCCCGTCAGAGATAGATTTTGTAAGGTCTCTCAGTCGTTGCAAAAAGTGGGGAGCTCAAGGTGGCAAGAGCAATGTCTTCTTTGCCAAGACCTTGGACGACCGTTTCATCATTAAACAGGTTACAAAAACAGAGCTAGAATCATTCACAAAATTTGCTCCTGAATACTTTAAGTATCTATCTGAGTCAATTGGCACAGGAAGCCCAACATGCCTTGCAAAGATTCTTGGTATATATCAGGTATATCCTGAGTTCACAAGTTCTGTGTACATTAATTTTACTGTTTAATATATTGCACCAAGATAAACTAGAAGGTTAAACATAATTTGTTTGGAGTTCATTTACATTCTTATTTCTGTTTTAGAAGGTGAGTTGACGTGAGACTGATTAGCTGAGTATGTTTTAAGATACCGTGGGCTCGTTTAAGGAATTAGTGTTGAGCTTGGGTTAGTGTGATTTAATGCGGGTAAAATGTCTACAGCGTCTCTGTTTTGCTACTGTGAATGGTAGTTATCTTGCAAGTCCTTTGGGTTTTTGAAATTTAACTTTCCAAGTTGTAATATTTTTGATAACCTTGTAAACACTATGACGATAGATTTTAGAGATTTGTAGATTTGTTCCTGTAGTTACACTCAACAAAAGTGCAGCATGTAGACAAGAAAATCTCTCGTTTTTTTTTTTTTAATTTTTTTATCACAAGCGAAACTGAGTTTAAATTACTCGTAGTATATATATGTGGTGGTTGTTTGATGAGAGTCAAATTGGGCCTTTCGTTTAAGGAATTAGTGTTGAGCTTGGGTTAGTGTGATTTAATGCGGGTAAAATGTCTACAGCGGCCCTGTTTTGCTACTGTGAATGGTAGTTATCTTGCAAGTCCTTTTGGTTTTTGAAATTTAACTTTCCAAGTTGTCATATTTTTGATAACCTTGTAAACACTACGACAATAGATTTTAGAGATTTGTAGATTTGTTCCTGTAGTTACACTCAACAAAAGTGCAGCATGTAGACAAGAAAATCTCTCGTTTTTGTTATCACAAGCGAAACTGAGTTTAAATTACTCGTAGAATATATATGTGGTGGTTGTTTGATGAGAGTCAAATTGGGCCTTTTGTTATTTTTCTTGTCCCCAATGCGGATCGTAGTTATCAAAATCTTACGATTCACGATTCGTATCCTACGATTCGATTCGATTCACCCATGAAACGATGCGAATCCCTTAGTGAATCTTTAATGGCCAAAAAAATATTTGAATCCCGACTCAAGAGTATGATTCTTACGATTCGGTTGCGATTCGGACCGATTCTACGATTCACCTTCGATTCATCTGAAGGTCTACTTGAGTTGTGGCATCAGTACGAGACCTAATACTTCCTACATTACTTCCTACATTTATATCTGTTACGCAACTTGCATTTGTTTAAAATTACTAGTGCATTTTTCTCAAGTGCAAGGCTAAAAGTTGTCTATTATTTCCCATCTCCTTGGAACTGGTAGTTCCTTGCTCCAATATCTATATTAGATTATTCTTTATCTTTTTGATGTGTGAAACTCTTAATCACTAATTACGGATGCGAGTTTCCAATAATTTGAGTTTTTTTGTAAAAATATGAATATTTTGTTTAATAAATGTTACAGCTTTATGATATATTTTATTATATCTACATAAAAATATTGCAAGCTGAATCTTTACGATTCACGATTCGATTCGATTTACGATTCAGTGAAGGTGAATTTCGTTTCACTATGTGAATCCCGATTCGACAATATGATGCGGATCGAGTGGAGTGCAGAGCGTGTGCCCTTGTGTGTGTGATAAGTGACAACAAGATGAAGTGCTTTTTAGCCAGATTGGCATAGCGGTGCACATCAATCTTCTATAGACAGTTTATGTACTTTGCATTTTAAATGAGAAATCACATATTACAAGTTCCTTTGTTGTCATGGGTTCGGTATATCACAATATCCTAGATGAAACATAAATGATAAATCATTTCATTACTGGTGTCTGCATTGCTATAAAAATCTCAGCAATAACATTTTGTATGTATAATCTGGGTCGCAATTTTGTAAAATAATGCTGCGAAATAATTTGACTTAACTTTTTGAAGTACCTTTTGGGATCATGTAAATATAGTAGTAGTTGGTGCTGCTTTTATGCCTACTGAAACACAAATCAATTTTCGGCTTTCAGATTACCTCGAAGCATTTGAAAGGAGGCAAAGAATTGAAAATGGATGTTCTAGTTATGGAGAATCTTCTGTTTGCAAGGAATCTGACGCGACTTTATGATCTGAAAGGATCTTCTCGGTCACGGTATAATCCAGATTCTAGTGGGAGTAATAAAGTTCTACTGGATCAGAATTTAATTGAAGCAATGCCTACTTCTCCAATATTTGTTGGCAATAAAGCAAAGCGGCTGTTGGAAAGGGCTGTTTGGAACGATACTTCTTTTCTCGCAGTAAGTTTTCAAATATAATTATCTTCGAAAGAGTGATAACTACCCTTATAGTTCCCACTAATTTTGCTAGTTTGGCCTTTGGCTTGTTTGTCATGGAAGTTTTAGCGAAGGGTTTGCTTATGTACCCTCATTTTTTATCCAGCTTCCTCTAAACTGAGTACATAGTGATACATTTCTGTAAAGCTTATCAAGCCAATTTAAGATAAAAAGTAAGACGAACAGAGAAACGGAACGTTTATGATCTTGGTTTTGAGCATGGATAGCGAACACATTCTGTGCATATTCGTCAGACTCGATAGTATTCAGTTAATAGCTTGAAAGCTATGAAAAAAATCATATTTAGCATACACGGTTGCTTTAATTACCCCTCTCAGGCCATTGGTTTAGAATGTGTAGGTTGGAAATTATAACTTTATATTTCTATGCAACCCCAGTATTAAGGTTAGAAAAGATACACAACGTATACACATGAGTCTCCGTCTGGGATCCTTGCAAAATCGGGTTTGGTCCTTGACTCAAGTTTTTTTGTTTGCATGCAGTCAATTGATGTAATGGATTACTCGTTACTTGTTGGGGTCGATGAAGAGAACCACGAGCTTGTTCTGGGTATAATCGATTTCATGAGACAATATACTTGGGACAAACACCTCGAAACGTGGGTGAAAGCTTCAGGCATTCTGGGTGGGCCGAAGAATGCTTCGCCGACGGTGATTTCCCCCAAGCAATACAAGAAGAGATTTAGGAAAGCCATGACAACATACTTTTTGATGGTTCCTGATCAGTGGTCTCCTCCATCTATCATTCCAAGCAAGTCCCAAACTGATCTCTCCGAAGAGAATGCCCAAGGTGGGACTGCTACATTCGAGTGATGATACTCGATGCTGTGTATATTTTGCAAGTCAGGGTTTGATTTTACCCGCGTCAGCTTCTCATATTCATTTTTCTTTTCTTTTTCGCTGTCTCTCATCCCGCTGCAATTCTTTAGTTATCCATTTTGTAAACTTTCTCCTTGGACTGGGAATTATTGTTTAGAAGATGTAGAACAAGGCATAAAAGTTTCTCTGGGGGTATAAATATTAGATGATCATCCCCAAGAAGTTTTTGTACATTACAGTATCTTTCTTGTCTCGGTCTCAACTTGTATAAGCAATACAATGGTGCAAATGCATCTTGGATTTTGTTTTTTTTATACGTACAGCGACTATATCTTGCTTGCCTTCATGTTTGGTTCTTAAGGTCTCCAATTCTGACAATGTCTAACAGTTGTTGGGGGATGTTTTATAGTGGAACATCTCTGGTATTGGAAAAGTGTCAGATTCTGGAAAATTATGATGCTGAGTAACGATGATCTTCATAACTGAATTGTGAAATTTCTCTAGACTTTTCTTGAATTCATCTGTGGTTGGTATCAAAGCCATTGTTTTGTTCGATTATGAACAAGCTATTCTCCATGTTTCTTTTCGTTCTTGTTTTGGGTCTTTCGTTGCACTCTCAAGCCCACATTGTTTTCTCCTAACTAACCTCGTGCTGTTCCTGGTTTTAGTTTTGCCAATGATGACGATTTTGCTTCGTCGAAGAAAAACACCTGGTGCACATTTTAACCCGTGTGATGATGTCCATTTTTGTAACTTCTTCATATCGGTACTACGATACACGTCTTGTTTGTAGCGATTTTGAGTAAGAATCTGGGTTTTCAGATTCGGATTATTGCGAGGGCCTGATTTTGTCCATCACTTTCACGGGTATATTTTGATGCTTATACGATGTAGAACGGGCTCTATATTTCTTTGGATTAGTCTAGGTGACAAAAAAATGAATCAAAAGTGATGTGGTTGGTAACACGTCATTAATAAGAACTGGGTGTGAAGATTATTAAGAAAATAGAAAGAATAAATCTGGATGATATTTAGCTTCATATTTCTGTACATTTTTTTTTCGATTTTTTTGTCACTGTAGCACGACTTCCTTTCTTTTGTTTTGAATTGTCGATTTACTGTGTATATTCACAACACTACAATATCGATGTAATTGCAACTATCACCACCTTCTTTCTTGACCGGAACATCATCAGAAAAATACGAATATTAACTGCATGGACGTCCGAAATTCAGAAGTGAAACAAAGGAAAGAAATAAATCGTTATTAGCTTAAACTAGTCTGGAGAAACATATCATTCTTTATTCCTGGCAACTGGCAAATGAAAGTTCCTTCCAATCTTTGATGTTTTTGTACATTGTGAGGGCCATCTGAAGTCAACAACAATACCTTGGCCTAGACATGTTCCATCCCACATGCAAATCTCTATCGATGCTTTTCTAAGCATACGACACCAAATGATTCGCTTATGATCTCCTTGAATTTTCCGAAGATCAACACAATGTGTTGAAACCATTCCAGTTCAATCCTCGTCTCTCACAGCCATCTTCTCCATCGTCAGCGTTGAGATCGGCTATTTGAAGCCAATTCTTCTGAAGGAGCTCAATGATCTCCATATCTCTGAATTCTCAACAAAATTGACAAAGACTCTTTTAGTCATACAAGCACTAGTCAAAATAGTTGAAAGATAATAGTCTTGAAAATGCTGCAGAGACTACAATTACCTCTCATGATAGCTTTTCGATGGAAGTTGTTGGTGAATAATACGAGGCCCTTCGTCGGTGCCCTCACACGTTACTTCTCCATTTTCGTCTATGTAACATAGAATTCCACGAGACTGGTCTTCAAAAATCTACATCAAAACAAATAAACATAGTTAAGAATTCTGAGTTCCACCTCAAATAGTTGTCAATGAGAGAAGTGGCGTGCGATGTTGTTAGGCACAGAAGAAATTCATATGATCCCGGTGCAGGTCAAACAGTGATTCTCAACAAACATATTGAGAAATGAAAAAAACAAGTTGCAATAAATGGGAAAGATTATTCAAGAAACAAACCTTGTTGTTGATGGATGATGATGACGATTTAATCTTAATGGAAGGTGTTTTCTTGGCTGAAACATGGCTTCCTGTGACCATCATAGCTTTATTTACAGGCTTAGCAGTTGAGACAAGCTTGTGGATACACAGAGTATGTGAAACAGAGCACATGATTGCCATTGGAGAAGAAGAAGGAGGAGGAGGAGGGAATAGAATTGGGTATTCCTTTTTCAATGGCTGTGTCTTCTGGATTATAGCTAAGATTAAGAAGAATATAAAATAAGTGGTGATTTGTGGGACATGGTTAAATAAAATGATGATATAATTAAGCTATTTTTCTATAAATTTGTGTCTTTGTCATGGTTCATTATTTAGGCGAGTTTATATAGGAGGTGGACCTAATTTAGCTTATCTTCAAACTGTTGATGTTTGATGGACCCTGACTCATATGGTATATGCTCATTCATAGACTTTCGCTGTTAAAATGACTTCGCTTGTCTATTGAGAGTAAGATTAACAGTAAGTTAGAAGGAAAATACCAAAATATTGAAGCCTTTTCATTTCACCAAAAAGAAAATACATACATGTAATAAATTTCGTGATGAATTTGAGTTTCATATTTTAACATGCTTTTCAAATTCTTAGAATAGAGATAAACCTCAACTTCAAATTGAAAGTCTGAAACAACCATGTTTAATACTTCAGAAACAAAACATATACAATTGTTATCCTTTATGCTTTCTTTGTGGAGTTTGATAAGATGAGCTCGGAATACAATCTCACTTGTAATGATGGGGAAAACTATTAATTGCGCTACGAGTTGCTGACAATTCACACAAATTTTGTGAGATCTACATCAACTCCAAGTGACTTCTTACCTTCACGAAAGTATGTTTGGATTGTTATCATACTCTAAACATATAGAATTCTAAACGCATGCAGACATATTCATAACAAATAAATTCTCGTTATTTCATTTCTAATATTGTAAAATCAGCTGCCCTTAATAATATCTGTGTCAGGAGGTTTGTGATATTTAAAAACCGCACGACTCCGAACATGAACAATTTCTTCATCAAAAGTCTAGTTGATTGGATACTTGGTCATGACATGAGCAATTGACTTTTGAATATTTGAGATAAGTCTTAACAAAAACCCTAAGATCCAATCTAATTCAAGTGATTAGACTAGAAGCCAAAACTCATTAGAAAAACGCATGTTGATGTACCACGATTGGCTTGTGAGTTTTTGCATTATTGTTGCCAAGTTTGCTACCCACAAGCAACCATTTGTTTAAGGAACAATAATAATAGTAGCTTCCAACACCTTCTCTTACTTAGTGATCAAGGTGCAATGAATGCCATCCACGTATGCTTCTTACATGTGGCAACTTCTGCATGGTAGACACCATTAAATCTATCTCATTTCATTTTTTCTTCACACGGAAGAGTACTGTTAAGTGAAAGTGTTGAGAGGAATAGTGATGTAACTTATTGGCCTTGTTTGGATAGATATGTTTGGTTAACCTCAACTAAAAGTTAACTAAAAACATCAACCCAAAATGTGTAGGATCCATTCCACTCATTATTCTACTCACATAAAAGTCGAAACATCAAAACCCAAACCCTCATATCCAAACACAACACAAGTTAAGTTTACTAAACCATTAAACCTTGTTATCCAAACAGGGTCATTATGTTCGTTCTTCACATTTCAATTGATGGCATCGCTGCAGCAGCTACGCTGAAAAAGACCCCTGTGAAATTTGAGGCTTCTTATATACCAGGACATGGCATTGTTTTCATTTTTTTTAATTAATGTCATAGCATTGATAATAAAGAGAGTACAAAGGTTCAAAACGAAAGAACAAAGCAAACTTGCCCATAGACTAAAGACTACAATAGATGGTTATCATACATGACATTTTTGGCGGCTCTATGAGTTTTCGCCACTAAGGCACGAGAGACCTTTGAGATAGAGCAAAGGCTAGTTGTTGCATAGCAACCTAAATTCTTTTAAAAACGGCCGCATCTTGTACTGCCGGACTACTCTTCCCCTGAAATAAGGACGATATTGAAGAGCAGTCAATATTGATATTGATGCAATTAATATTATGATGCGTTGCAAAGTTAACTCCATGCTCCACTGCAAGGAGCTCCGCTTGAAAGGCGCTGGATGCGAAGCATTTTCTTCCTATAATCCACTCAAAGTCATCAACCCCTTGTGTGTGTAGGCCAATGCTGGAAGAAAGGTCATGGGCATTCCAAGCACCGTTCACAAAAATCTCCTTCACCTGACTCCTGCTTAAATTATGAATCTTTTGAGTCTCTACCCAATTAAGGGGCGGGATAGAGGAGACCATCCTATGCTCACTGGAGTTCAAAACCTGGGCAAGAAGCAGTTTTTCATTCTCCATAGTGTGTCGGGCCGCCTCTAAAATTTTTTTTCCCCCAAAAACTTTACTGCATCGACCTCTCCGAATAGCCCACATGACATGAATCACATCAAGGTTCCTGGAATTGATGATACTCCAGATGCAATCCTCAAACTTTGTTCATGCTTGCATGTTGAGATCACATTTATTCCATAGTGGTTTGGAAACCCGACATTCAAAGAAAAGATGATTACGCGTTTCTGGGTCTTGATTGAAAAGAGGACAGAGATCCATAGTGGTTCCAAAACGCTGACAAAGAAGACTTCTTCTTGGAAGTTTGATGTGAGCACATTTCCAAAGAAAAAACTTCAATTTCTACGGAATGTCAAGACCCCATATGGATCCCCATTTGTTAATATTCATGCAAGGGCTGAGGAATGAAGATTTCCTTCCCCAAGAACGCTGTAGCCTAACTTAGTAGAGTATGCCCCAGTTCTCGTAAATGGCCAGATGAGCCTATCACGACCCTTTCTTGCTGGAAGCTGGATTGCAAGAATTCTTCTTGCAATAAACTCAGGGATGTGAGCCTTAATAGTTTCCTCCTTCCAGTATTGAGCATTTCATTGTTATGTGATCCAATCCCTCACCTTCCAATATGGATTAGTCTGATGGGTTGCCATAATAGTGGAGATAGGATCTTTAAGACCCGACATTGTTTTCATCTAACGGGCCTAGATCTACACTCTTTGCTTTTGTATGATTATGAAGATATTTTCATCAAAAGATTGTGGTCTTGACAACAAGCATTGAAGGTAAAATAGGCTAAAGCCTAAGGTAAAAATATCTACCAAACAAGCTAAGCAACTAGTAATAAAATGTTTCAAGGTTCTTTAGCCTATTCACATGTGCGATGTTTAACCGTGCACACTCTAAAAGTTATGCACCATTTTCCTTAGCTGCAATTTTTAAGAAATACCATAAAACTCAGAGAGGTCATAAGAATTAGGGGGTGATTTTTCCGTTCTCTATACTTTCTGATTTGTCAAATATACTCTTTAATAAAAATAACATTTTCCAAAGGTTGTTAATAATTTTAGCACAACAATTTAAATTTACAGCACAATATATTGTTAACTATTAATTTTATAGGTTAATTGGGTGAGAAACTGTTGTCTTTCTCTCCTCGGTCCTCCATAAGAAGAGGAATAACTAAGAAGCAATCTTTCTCTCATCGATCGGAAGGAGAAAAAATAGCAGTCTGTTTCTCTGCACTCTCAATCGACAAGAAGAAACAACAAAAGGAAGAAGAGATGTCGAGCTAACGTGAAAATTCGAACCCCAAAATCTACCTAAAACATAACTCTGATTCTTCCAATTTGTGAACCTCTTGCAGCAACAACAACAACAACAACAACAACATAAGTTACAACCAAGATTCGTTCTTAATTTTTTTTTTTTTTTTTTTTTATTTCCTCATCTTTTCACTCACCATTTTCGATCATCCTCACTCTATTTTTTTTACAATTTCAAGATTTAACCCGGAAACCCATGCCTTAGCTACCCATGGAATCAACAGAACGACTTCCCATTGGAACCTAAAACCACTCAGGCCATCCGCACCAAGAGGGCTTCCCTAACCACGGTTAGACTAATTTAGACCCAACATGAACTTCTTAAATATTACAGAACTGCCATATTACACCCAGCAATGGAAAGTTTCTCGAAGCCCTCTATTACTATTATATTCTAAAACATTTCGTACACGTCGTTTATTTTTTATTATTTATAATTAACGGTAATAAAATTGAAAAATAAAATGTAACCAAATTATTTTAATAAGCAGATAAACAAAAAACACAATTATAATTGAAATGAAAAATATTTTTTATTAGAACAGATTAAGACGCAAAACGCATTGTACACGAGTTTATTGAACATAATAAATCACACATACCAATACAATAAAAATTAAAATCAGAAACGAGAGTCCCTAACAATGGGTGTTTCGAGGACCATAAATTTAGTAAGGATCTAACTCAGAACCGGGCGACGGAAATGACACATTATTATTAGTCCCCAAAAGATTTGCAGCGCGCTGACGCGCACCACGTTTTTCTCCAGTTCGCGATTCTTTAGAATCCCGACTCATGAACCTTGTATCCATCGACGTAAATATATGTACTCACAATTGTGAGGGAGGAATGTGTTGGAGTAGATTCCATAGATGCAATCTTATTTTTTATTTTATTTTTTTGACACCAAATGCAATCTTATTTTAGTACGAACAATGTTTTGGCTAGAACATTCATTTATTATTTATGGAGATATTTATAATGAAGTCCTTATATTAGAATTGTTTTTTATCTTAAATATCCCTAATCAGGTATATTGATTAATAAGACAATCACTATGCATATAGACTAGTATGTGGGTAGATTGATATGGAGATATCAAGTCTAACACATGGATATGAACTAGGAGTAATGGCATATTAAATTGACCCACCACGACAAGGCTACATATAAATTATGTGAGTGTCACAAGTGCTTCTCGTAGTGACATTGGTGTTGTAGTCCTTAGAATTGAAGTCACTAGATACTCTAGTTGTGAAATATCATGTTTTGATCTCGTCAAACGTTACACCGTAATTGGGTAACTATAAAGGAGAAAATAGGACATGATAGGAAGCAAGCTGAGAGACGGTAGTGACGTAGAGAGGATTTGTCCCTCCCACATAATGGGAGCAAATATCCACGACCACTCGAGGGTAGTGCTTATAGAATGTCTGGCCAGACTCAGACAAATCAATATGAGATATTGATGTTATATGTACAGATAAGCCTATTCCCAGGATCGAGAAACTATTGATTGGATATACGAGTGTGACAATCATGTCTCGTGTCACATCAATGGAGACAAAGGTACATATACAACACGGTAACATTGGGAACAATGTTTGTCGGATCACTGACTATTTCTATTAGTTGGGTAGCATTGATGTGTTGCTATACACCGCTCAATGTTTGTAATTGTTACTGCCAAGTTAATAGAAACCTACAGGTTCACACACACCAAAAGGATTAAAGTGGATATAGATGTTAATTAGTAGCATTAATTAACAATTATATGGATCAAGGGTCAAAACGTAACCACATAAAAAGTTAGTTGGACTAAGTTGCAAAGTGGACTAATCTGTGTATGGACATGATTAGTATTGCGGCATTTGTAGTCAATAAGGAGTTATTGACTATAAAAGGGCGGTCCTAGATCTATTATTTCACAAGAGTTTTCATTGATTGAAATAACAAAGAAAGGAGAGAGAACCCCAAAGGAGTCGTCCGCCCCAACCCGCCGGCCTCAAGGTGGTTCGACCACCTCTTGTCTGTTTTGAATGATTGCCTGATTCCTTCTTCAACGTAGCTAGCACAAGGCGTGGAGGAGATACCAGTTCTCAATCCCAAGGTGTGGATACCATAGAGAAGAAGAAGATATTCTTCGTTGTGATCACACAAACTTATAAGGTACACAATATCTCCTTTATCACGTTATGATTGCTTAACCTGCGATTCATGGAGGAGTTTGATCATGAAATTTTAATTGTACTTCCGTTGTGCATCCTGCATCAAAACCCTACAGAAGTATCACAGCCATAGGTCGTAGCGCATAACTTGATTAATGTGTTACCTGTTATATCATTTCTTACATCGTATCGTGAAATTTTGCGAAAAACTGATATCCACATAATGATGCGATTTGAATATGATTCAATAGGAAATTAGCCAATTTTACCTATCGTGTAAAGATTCACTAATTTTGTATACATATGATGTATGTTTTGGTGATTTGAAAAAGGTAGGGTTCGGGCACAATTTGGGGAAAAGGTGTTTTTTCCCAAAATTGGAAATATGCTCGCAAGGGAAAAAGTTTTTGAAAATTTCCTTGTAGGGTTCGGCCTAGCCAACCCTCCCCTTCCGTTGGCGCATAGACCAAGGCCAACCGGCCTACCAGGCTCGGCTAGCCGCCAGTTTGACCGTGCAGGCTGGTCCGACCGGTTAGGCTAGTCCAAACGGGTTTGGCCAATTGGATTGACGCGACCGTTTGACTGCTTTGACCATGGAAATCCAAAATTCAACTAAAATTGACCAAGCGCGACAAAATTTGATTTGAACTATTTATGTGTTTTATCGCGTGGTGGTTGGATGTGGCCTAGGTTGTGGATGTTTATTTTGGTTTGTTTTGATTTGGTTTTGATTTAATGTAACTAATTTTACGGCCTGTGTTTCGTCTTCTCCCTCGCCTTTGAGGTCTCTCTATTTAGTTTGTAGATGCTAGCTAGAATTAGATTGATAGAAATTAGCCAAGGCATGGAGAAGAAGATCAAAGAATAAAGAAACCACAAGACGATGAAGTCCCACAAAGCTAGGATGCATGGACTAAAGGTGGAGACACATGGAGATGAGCTTGTAACTTTAGGGCTTATAGATATTCTCATTTTCTTGGGAATATCTTAGTTTCAGGGGCCACATTCATACCACGATTTATTTTTTGTCTTGTTATTTATTTTGGTGTATGGTTGATGCATGCAAAACGTAACAAGATTATAATAACAGTTGGATATTTTATTTGGGATTGCCCAATCCAAATAAGTAGATTAGTTGATATGATCGAAAAATAAAAAATTGAGAAGGAAATCCTTCAACAATAAATATCGTGTTTTGCCTTCTCTTGCTAAGCACTCGTCATAATCATGGATTATTAAGTTCGGGCTTGCCAAAGCAAGGGGACTTGATTCTTCATGTTGTTTTGCGGCGGCACAAGCTAGTAATGTGCATTGTTGAAGTAAGAGGTTAAATGCAAATGAGCTACTTCAATATGATTGAAATCTTAGAGGCAAGGCAATTTGGATTATCTATGAGATAGATAAATAAGGATTTATTTTCCCAGTTGAACCAAGCATTGCATATGATGAAATTGGAAGTTGTTCCTACCTAAGTAACTAACTTTTGAGTGACTTTCCAAAGCAAGCTCAAGAGGAGGTGAAATATGGATCTTGGCCCACTAGAAAGTATATTATGTTTCCGCATTAATGGTGAGGGCTATTAATCCGAGAAAAAGGGGGGGTATATTTAATAATCTAGCCATTGTTAAATGTAGTTAATTGTTCACAATGATAAAATTATATATTTCTCATTTTGTAGAATTCCAATGACAAACAATCAAACATCGACTCTATCATTGCGTTCTGTCCTTGAGAATACCAAGTTGTCTGGAGTCAATTCCTTGACTGGTACAGAAACTTGAGAATTGTTCTAAAGCAAGACAAGAAGATGTACATTTTAGAGGAACATGTTCCAAAGGCACCATGTGATAATGGTACTCTTGTTGTAACCAAGGCACATCAGACGATTGTGAATGACTCTACTGATGTGACTTGCCTTATGCTTTGCACCATGAACTATGAGCTTCAGAAAAAACATGAGAAAATGGAGGCGTATGATATGATCATACATTTGAGACAACTCTTCCAAGATCAAGCAAGGCATGAGCGGTATGAATTGTCTAAAGCACTGTTCAAGTGCAGTATGCCAGAAGGGAACCCATTCGGGTCTCATGTACTCCGTATGATCAGATACATGAAGAATCTCAAGAGTTTAAGCTTCCCACTCAGCCAAGAGTTGGCCACTGACGTCGTCCTGCTATCATTGCCAGATAGTTATAGTCAGTTCATTATGAACTAAAATATGAATGAGATCAATAAAACTCTATCAGACCTGCTCAATATGTTGGTGACCGCTGAACAGAGTATTAATAAAGAAAAAGGCAAGGCCATAATGATGGTCAGTAAAGGGAAGAATAAGCGAGTTGCTTCTACCTCTAAAGGGAAGAGCAAAGTAGTTGCGAAATCCAAGGAAGTTGCCTTAAAGCCTGCTGGTTGAGTCTCTAAGGGCGCATGTCACTATTGTATTCAGGCAGGCCACCGGAAGAGGAACTGCCAAAAATATCTGGAACATAAAAAAAGTCTTGCAATAGTGATTCCACCACCACTAGATATTTTTGTTATAGATTTCAATTTGTCTGTCTCTTGATCCTTGGTATTAGATACTGGATGTGGATCTCACATTTTTCGAAATATGGAGGATCTAAAGAGAAGTAGGCGACTGGCTAAAGGGGAGATAGCCTTGCCCGTTGGAAATGGAGCAAGATTTGCTGCATTAGCCGTAGGCGTTTATGAGTTATCCTTACCTTCAAGACTTATTCTAGAATTGGACAATTGTTTTCATGTCCCTTCTATGAGTAGGAACATTATTTCTATTTCTTGTCTGGACAAGAAATGTTTTTTTTTGTCACAATAAAGGACAAAAGTTGTTCCGTTTATTTTGATAGTATGCATTATCGTAATGTTCTTTTGTATAATGGATTATATATCCTTTTATATAGCTAATTTTGTTTATAACATAAACACCAAGAGGATTAAAACTAATGATTTAAATCCTACTTATCTATGGTATTGTTTTTTATGCCATATAAACGAGAAACACATTTCCAGACTACATCAGGATGGATTTCTAGACTCATTTGATTACGAATCATATCAGACATGTGAATTTTGTTTATTAGGGAATTGATTAAGCCCCCTCTCAACAAGAAAGGTGAGAGGACTATTGAGCTATTGGCACTCATACGTACTAATGTGTGTGGACCATTTGTGACGCCCACCAAATGTTGTTACCCTTAATTCATTACATTTACTGATGACTTCAGTAGATATGGATTTGTGAATCTTATTAAGAACAAACCCGAATCCTTTGAAAAGTTAAAAGAATTCAAGTGAAGTAGAGAAGCAACTTGGCAAGAGTATTAAGGCTCTAAAATTTGATCGTGGAGGAGAATACTTAAGCTAAGAGTTTGACGACTATCTTATAGAGTGTGGGATCTTGTCGCAACTCACTCCACCTGGAACACCACAATGGAATGGTGTGTCTGATAGGAGGAATCGAACACTGTTGGACATGTTTCGATCTATGATGTTTCATACTGATCTTACAATCACATTTTGGGGATACGCTCTATTAACTGCAGCTTTTACCCTTAACCATGTTCCGTCCTAATCACTCATGAAGACGCCATATGCGATATGGACGGGGAGGAGTCCTATATTGTTTTTTATGAATATTTGGGGTTGCGAGGTCTATGTAAAGCGTTTACAAACTGACAAGATCGAACCCAAGTCTGGTAAGTGTAAGTTAGTGGCATATCCTAAGAAAACGAAAGGATATTATTTCTATAATCCAACGAGAAAAAATTGTTTGTTGCTCAGATCGATGTGTTTTTAGAAAGAGAATTTGTATTTAAAGAATCCACTGGCAGGAGTGTAGAACTTGAAGAAGTTCAAGAACCACAAAACACTTATCCTAAAATGGAAGATGAGCAGGAACCAAAAGCTATTGTGGAGAATCCTGCTCAACTAACACGAGAACTTCGTAGGGCGAGTAGGGTACGTCAAGAGCCAGAGAGGTATGGACTTCTCATGAATGATCCCGGTGACGTACTGCTCATGGAAGATGATCCTACTACCTATGGAATGCAGTAAAGGGGCCGGACTCTCAGAAATGGCTTCAGGCCATGAGATCCGAAATGGAATCCATGTATACCAACAAATTATGGACTTTGGTGGAACCACCCAAAGGGGCTTGGAGCATAAGGTGCAAGTGGTTCTTCAATAAGAAGACCGACATGGATGACAATGTGGTTTCCTACAAGGGTCGATTAGTTACAAAAGGATTCAGATAGATTCATGGTATTAACTATGCTACAACCTTTTCCCCAGTCGTGATGACTAAATCCATCCGTATCTTACTTGCTATTGCAGCTTATCATGACTATGAGATTTGGCATATGGATGTCAAAATAACGTTTATTTATGGAAACCTCCTTGAGGATGTGTACATGACACAGCCAGAGGGTTTTGAGGATCTAGAGAAAGCAAACAAAGTCTGTAAGTTTCAGCAATCTATTTATGGATTGAAGTAAGCTTCTGGAGTTGGAATCTACGTTTTGATGATGAAGTCAAAGAGTTTGGCTTCATCAAAAAAGAAGATAAGCCTTGTGTCTACAAGAAGGTTAGTGGGAGTTCTGTTGTGTTTCGGGTCTTGTATGTAGATGACATACTACTCATTGGAATCAACATTCCTACCTTGCAATCTGGTAAAGATTGGCTAGGAAAGTGTTTTTCAATGAAGGACTTAGTGGATGCAGCTTATATACTTGGTATCAAGATCTATAGAGATAGATCTAGGAAGTTTCTTGGCCTAAGACAAAGTACATATATAGACAAGGTGTTGAAACTGTTCAACATGCAAGATTCGAAGATAGGATTATTGCTGATGTCGCATGGAGTATCTGATAACTCTCTATTAGAGTTATACTTCTTGCACGTTTTATGTCGCTAAGAATGATTTCCGGTTTGATATTTTTACACTATGATTAGAGAGAAAACATAGAAGTTTAGCTTTGCGCATGAATTCGGTAATCTTAGCGTTTCTCATATGATTTTATGTATTTTTTGTCACGTTTGATCGCACACGTTTTGTTTCATGTTGTTTCGACAGGAGACGGATTTTGGGGGATGACGAGAGGAGAAACAAGCTTGGAAGATTAATCGGGAGCTAAAAAAACGAAGAAATCATGAAGAATTGGTGAAAATACATGGAGAGGGGGTTAAAGGGTCATTTAATGAAGTTTGCGTAAATCCACTTTAACCCCCCTCTATAAGACTTAAAAATATAAAATAGACTATGTTATTGGACGGACGCAAGGGAGAAAAAAAGAGATCACTCACGTTGGAAGGAGGGATGAGGCAACTGGTTTAAGAGGAGGGCTCCTCCATTAAAGATCTAGGTTCTTTGTATGGAGAAACTTGTTAATCATGTTTGGTTGACTATTAGTAGCTAGACGTTTTGCTAGGCGTCTCTATGAGAGCCTAGGGTTTAGGTAGACTAATGATTTTCCGGGTTTAGACTTTGTCACATGCGTTAATGCTTTAATCTATTGAATGAATATTTAGTTTCTTTAACTTGTTAGTGAGTCTCGCCTATTGACACGACGTGATTATGATTTACTCTTCATGAAAACTAGGGTTTGTTCGTTGTTCATTGTCTTGCTTAATGTTAACAATTACTTTAATTACATGTTCTTTTTCTTAGCTTAATCCTTAGTGTGAAAGGAGTGATCAACTGGACGCGCTAGCTCATTAGTTGTGTGCACGACAGTGACTTAGACTAATTGTGATGAGAACTTGAACACAATCTGACGTGCCTATATTACGCGTATTGCGCAAGTATACAGTCAAGCAGTATATTGGAGCATTTGAGACTTCGATTTGTCGAAACCACAGAGAATTGAACAATTATTAGCCAATCGTAATCAACTTTCGAATACCAAGTAACGGTAAAAGGGTTTAAATGATTCTAAGTTTGCCACCCACAACCAAGTGGCTTTACTTAACTACTAATTGCAATTATCTAAATGAATGAACTATTAATATGGAAAAACAAGGTGATTTATGGTCCCTAGGGTGCTTAATTGATTCCGGATTCTGTTCGCAACGCTTCACTCTCATTTCATCATACCAAGTTATACTCGCTATGCATATCTTGCAATCATGCACTGCACTGCATGGTGATGGGTGATATATCCTGTCAGTTTAATATCGCCTATCATTGTGCTCTAGTTATTGTGTTTAAAGCATTCACAAAACTCTCAGCCTGGCGATTATAAAAATTCTAACACAATCAATTGAAAGAAACCTTTAAGTGAACATTCTTATTCTTTTACCGTTCAGTCTCAAGAACATTAAGAACAACTTCCTACTCTTCACGAACCTAGGGTTATGTTATTTTATAAACTTATCTAAGTAACTAACATGCTATGGGTGATCAAGCCTCACATGTTAATGATGAATAACTTGAGTAGAAGAATGATTAAAATTAAAAGTGAAATTAAGCATTAAGCATGAAGTGAATCCATGAATCAGGAAATCAACTAAGTGAGACCCTAGTTCTCCATAAATACCTAGCTATGAGTTTAACTAGACATCAAATAGTTTAACATCATATCTAACTCCATGAAAATAGTACAAGAGATTAATAAGAGGGTTCCAAACGGTGAAATCTCCACAAGAGTTGATGTAGGTCTCCTCCGCGTTGCTCTCTTCCGTTCTTCACTTCTTTTTTTGTTCGTCTCTTTTTTCTTTCTTCTAAGATACGTCTAAGTGCTTCCCAATTCGTAATAAGTTGGTTCTAATTGTGTTTGAACCCCAAAAAAATTCCATCTTCCGTGGCATTTCGTGCAAAATCACGGGCATTTCGTAATAAATGATTTCGCATGAAATAGAGTCATTTCGTGTGAAATGCTTCTGGGCAGCAACTTCAAGCTTCCTTGATTCTTCACATTATTATCCTTAGATCTTCTCTCCTTGTGTCCTCTGCTTCCAAAGTTCACGTTGTCTGGATTCCCCACGATGTGTCCTGCAAAGAAAACAACTACACCCCGCGATCAATTCCAACAAATATAAGGCTAAATCTTAATCAAACGTGTCTGGACTTATCTTCTTATTAACTCACTACAAGTGACAAAACATTCCTCCATATTCACTATTAAGATCCAAAAATTTCACATTAATCCTCAAAACAGTGGCCAAATATACCCAAGATATATCACTTAAATAGTACTATCAAATTCCCCCACACTACTTCTTGCTCGCCCCGAGCAACAACTTGATTCAATCATCAATAGCTCGCGTCTATTTTTTCCTAGCCTTGCGACACAAACGAATCCAACATCGGACTACGCAATCTACATGACTTTGAACAATGCAACTCGACTATAAAAATGCAACTACTGAAAGAACATCAAATTTTCTTTTTAATTAGAGATTGGGAAACCTCAAAGAGTAAACCGACAAGTCATAGGGCTCTCACATTTCTTTTGGAAATTCTATAACTTTGGTGATCGGTAGAACTTGCGACCAGTTTCGTTAGACAGAACAGGCACGAGCACTTAATACTTTGCTTCCACACACTCACCAAACGTATCCCTAGCACGTACCATCCGAACTATTTATCCATGGGTTAAAGATGATGACGGCTTAGGACGAGTGAAATAAGAGATTTAGAAGCGTAGTCCTAGACGTCATGATATAATCACGTAGCCCGTTTCTCACACTCCCTCACCAAAATCCAAGGAACCCCACCGAATCTAACTACTCCGGCCCTCATTTCTCAATCTGGGTGCAACACCGTTCTCGCGACCACACATGTGAAGGAGTGATCAAGAACCACAGCTAATCTCCTCGGTCTTTGTGAATTTCAATGCTTGCTCCTTAATTCCTTCACTTCCAATTTCTATATTTTTATTTTTATATATATTTTTTTCAATAAATACACGGAGCCAATAATACCAATAATAATATCCGAGGAGACAAAATATCAAAGCAGATTATGCCAGGATGGAATGTGTCAAATCGTAAATTGCAGTCAAATGCCCATCGATGCCCCCTCCCTTGATGTAAACCAACTCTCTAAACCCGGTAGTCAATGTGATGCGTGCTTTCTGATAGCTTGAAAATGGAATTAGTTTGGGACATCTTTTTACCATTGGTTCTAACCCTGCGAGAGTTGAGTTTGCCCATTTTCAGCCTATTTTCCACTTGATACAAGGCAGAGACTTTTAGGCCGTGATCGGTAGATTTGGGTAATTTCATGCATAATTGTGTTTGTTGGATATGATCGCGGGTACATGTTATTACGTGCAGGTAACAGGTGCCGAGAAATGCATGGAATTGACTTGGATTTGGAGGCAGCGTATCAAGGAAGCTGAGCAGAAAAGATGCAGAAAAGTTTAACTCTGTGCGTTCAGACGCAGGACCTGCGTTCAGACGCACAACATGGCAGCAGAGGAAGAAAGGCAGAAGAAAAGTTAACTCTGTGCGTCCAAACGCACAGACCTGCGTTCAAACGCAGGACTTGACTCCAGAACCGTGAAGACCAAGGGGTGCGTTCAGACGCAGGAAAGCAGCGTTCAGACGCACAAGTCCGAGAAGCCAGAAGGAAGAAGGAAAAAATTGGCTAAGGCCTGCGTTCAAACGCAGGAAACATGCGTTCAGACGCACTGCGTTTAAACGCAGGGAAGCTGCGTTCGAACGCATGATGGGTTTCCAGAAGCTTCCAGGACGGGTTTTTGCAAGGGTAGAACAGGAATTTCGGGCATCAGTTTTAGAGACTGTGGCAGTATAAAAGGAGGTGTTCCAGCACAGAATTAGGGTTACACATACACAATCATCATCACAGCAACCAGTACCAGAGCAGTCAAGATTGGAGCAGAGCAGGATTGGAGCAGTTTTTCAGTATTCAGCCATAAACCCGTTTGATCTTTCTTCTTTCTTTTATGAAACATTGTCTTTCAATAATGTACGCTAGCTAAACTTTTTACCTAGGTTCTTGGTGAACCTAGGGTTTATGAATTCAGCAGTCTGGTTTGCTTGACTTTCAGATGCATGACTAGTTGAAGTCTTAATACAAAATTGGTTTGTTTATTATCTTGTCTTTGATTTTATATACATACATGAATGGCTTGATCACCCAGGAGTGTTATAGACAGGATCTGGTGCGCGAGAGTGGCCAGTGAGAGTTAGGAAGAAAAGACAGGATTTAAGACCTTATCTTGATGGACCGAGAGGTGAAAAGAACCAGGGTGTTAGCCCAGAAGCATTAGACTAACTGCTAGACGTTTAGCGGGAGACCGAGAGGAGAACCTGCAACCTTAGCAGACTTAGAACAAACCTGCAGATTTAGGTGGACCGAGAGGACCCAAAATCTGTAGGAGAGTGTCAGGTACATGAGACCGAGAGGAGATTGTATTAATGGTATGGTGGCATAAACAAGACTGCTGTGTGTTTTTGAAATCAATTGAACCAGGCAAGCTGCAAAGTAACCCTAGGGGATCCTGGGACCTAGATTATTAATTCATCAACTTTTACAACTACAACAATTCCCAGAAAATTACTACAAATAAAATAAGATTTTCTCAGTACTGCTTTATTTACTGCAAATTAGTTTAGTACAATCACACCCCAACTTTCCTCCTTTTTTACAGCTTTGTATTTATTTCTAATTCTTATAAGGAAAACTTAAACTGTTCTCGTGGGTTCGACAATCAGATTCATAAATACATACTCTATATTACTTGATTGTACACTTGCGAAAAAGCAGATAGGTTTACGCTGTCACTTTCTAACCGATCCTCCTTATCACCTAAGATATAGAGAATATACACGAAAACCAAGAACGTCTTCCTATAAGCTCAATCAACCCCACCCCACATCGTGTGGAAAGAATATCACGCACTACAGTGATCCTCTTGTGATCGTGGTGTAAGGACAGGACTCACCACCACACCAAAGTGTCATACCGTCTCTAACTCACCCTCACATCCCCTAAAAAGATGACATGTAAGAGAATCCACACAATAAGTACAATATCAGCTCATCCTTATCGAACCTCCCTAACTCAACTCCCTCTATCATGACACATAGGAAAGTTCCATTCTAACAAGTGATGGAAGTCACAATGAAAGGCTTCGTAGGCTAGAGGCTGTGAATAAAAGGGGTAAACGGATCAACTGGGGTAACTAATGGACCTATAAGATGGAGACGGAACGTGAGGTCCCCATAAAATATCCCTCGCACATATGTTCCATTTCCACTATGAGGAGGGTTGACGACTACCACCTAAGTGACGGTGGTGTTGCAGTCGTAGGATATCTAGTATGAGAGGCAGCTACTCGCATTTCTAGCGTGTATTAGCCCTATAAGTCTCCCTACTCCAGATTCTCGCGTTTAGCTCACCTCATATTTTCATAATCCTCATGAATTTTATCATTGATCCCTCTCCACATCAACTCTTTTTTTTATTTCCCTTTCTAAAGAATCATTTTTTAGGATTTTCAAAATTTTTAATTTTTTCTCCAAATCTATATGCTTGGGCCAACTCGATTAATCGCAATTTTGGGTGGGTGGACTCCATAACATAAACATGAAAACAAATATACACAATTCAATGTATTTAAACGTGCACATGCTACATCTATAGACTGACCCTATATGCAAGACCGAGACACTAGGCTATATGTAACAAGGCTATGCATTTGCAAACTAGTAAAGATAGATGTAACCCCCCTCCACACTTGAGCTATTCATTGTCCTAAATGAATTTAGAGCGTACACCGAAGTACATGACCGCTAAGTGTAGGAGCGAAGGACCATTTCAACAAATGTTGCAGGGAATTTCGCACGAAATAGAGACATTTAGCGCGAAATAATTTCGTGCGAATGTGCAGAAACCCTGTTTCAGTTCGTACGAAATCAAAATGAAAACTTTTCTAAGTATGGCATTTCCCACGAAATACCACTGGGGATTTACCTCTCTTTTTCGCTGAATTTTCCACCTAGCCACCGAATTACGAAGTGCATTCTGCACATCAAGAAGGGGAATCCAGCACCTATACTTGCTCCTACACTCCTGCATACTCAGTTCAAATGGGAGAACGCTCCTCTCATCTCTCATAAAAAACAAAATACATAAACTACTAACATAAGTGAAATAATTACAAATACTCATAAATTGGGTTGCCTCCCAACTAGCGTTTGTAATTTACGGTGGACGGCCCAACCCAGTTACCTCACTCCTGCTTACGCGAATCAGAGTAGATTGCCTCTATCTTGATCTTCACAGGTGTTGAGGAATGGTATTGCTTTACATGACTCCCATTCACACGAAAGCATGACTTAGTATGAGGTTCCTCTAACTCCAGAGCTCCCCATGGATAAACTTGCCGAATTCGGAATGGTCTAGACCACCTTGAACGCAACTTACCCGGAAAAACCTCAATCTCGCGTTGAATAGCAACACCCGCTGTCCCACATGGAGCTCATTTGGCTTGATATGATTATCGTGACACATATTGGTCTTTTCTTTGTAAATTTTAGAGCTCTCATAGGCTCGTAGCCTCCATTCTTCTAGCTGAAGCAGCTTTAACTTGCGTGCCCGCCAACCAACTTAGGATCCACGTTCAATTGTTTAATTTCCCAATAAGACTTGTGATCAAGCTCAACAGGAAGGTGGAAAGACTTGCCAAAGACTAGCTGGAATGGTGACATGTTTGGAGGAGTCTTCCATGCCGTCCTGTATGCCCACATGGCATCATTTAGCTTCATGGCCCAGTCTTTTCTTCCAGCATTGACTGTCTTCTCAAGGATCCCCTTAATCTCCCTGTTTGAAACCTCTGCTTGTCCATTATTTTGGGGGTGATAAGGCAAATTACCATATGGACAGACACCCCATATTGCTTCAATACTTTGGCAAATATTCTGTTAATGAAGTGGGATCCTTCATCACTCACTATGGCTCGTGGAGTGCCAAATCGAGTGAAACTGTTCTTTTTTAGAAATCTTTCCACAGTGACTGCATCATTTTTTGGACAAGCTATTGCTTCCCCATTTCGTCACGAAGTCCACAGCTAGAAAAATATATTGGTTGCCATGTGAAGATGGGAACGAACCCATAAAACCAATCCCCCATACATCAAAAGGTTCCACTTCTAACCATGTGTTCATAGGAACCTCATCTCTCTTTGATATATTTCTCGTTCGCTGGCATCTATCACAAACTTCCACCCAATCAAAACAATATTTTAAAATAGTAGGCCTGAAGAATCGAGACCGTAGTACCTTGCTCACTGTGCGTGGTCCACTGAAATGACCTCCAGATGGTGCTGAGTGGCAATGTTCAATTACTTCTCCTATATCACGAGTAGGCACACACTTCCTGATAATATTGTCAGCTCCCATCTTGAACAAGTAAGGATCATCCCCAAAGTAATGCCTTACCTCCGATAAGAATTTCTTCCTTTGCAATGTTGTGAACTGGTCAGGGAGTGTCCAATCGGTGAGATAGATAGCAATGGCCCAATACCAATCTTCAGGTTTTCCCACGACCATGATGTGTTCATCTGGAAAGTCTTACCTGATCAGCACTTTGTCCTGTACTCCGTTTTCTAGTCTAGAGAGGTGGTTTGCTACCACATTTTCTACACATTTATTGTCACGGATCTCAACATCAAACTCTTGCATAAGAAGGACCCACTGCAACAATCTCGGTTAGGCATCTTTCTTATCAAGTAGATACTTAAGAGCCGAGTGATCTGTGAAAACAATGACTTTCTATCCAACAAGGTAAGGACGAAATTTATCCGATGAAAAGATAACGACATGAAATTCCTTCTTAGTGGTGTCATAATTGAGCTGGGCCTCATTAAGAACCCTACTCGCATAATAAATTACAAGGCATACCTTCTCTTTCCTCTGCCCTAGCACTGCTCCAATGGCGAAATCACTATCATCGCACATGAGCTCAAATCGAATTAAAGTTGTTTCCTATTCCCGATGCTTGCCCAACTCTAGCTTTATCCAGCTATCAACATAGTGCACTTATTTGGGGTGAGGATCCCCATCTCCTTTGCTCAGACTGACAATTTATTCCCACACAAGATCAACTTCCTATTTCATATATCTCCCTCATAAATCTCTACCCCATAGCAATCTTCAAGGACATGATAAGAAGGCATCTGCATTGCCTTGAACACATAAAAAACAACATTGTTGTCATTCACTTGCATGGAGAGGCACCCACTTTTAACATGGATGATTGCTTATCTTGTTTATAAGAAAGGTCATCCAAGTATTAGTAGAACTTCGTCCACTTCCATATCAAGAATGACAAAATTAGCTTGGAATATGAGTGATCCCACTTTTACCTTGATATCCTCAATTACCCCATATGTCTGGAGAATAGACATGTCTGCCATTTGCAACATCACGCGAGTGCCCATAGGATCCTCTACACCTTGCTTCTTAAATATGGACAATGGCATCAAGTTTATGCTTTCCCCAAGATCACATAAGGCCAAAACTGTCATGGAGTCGCCCACGGTATCTGGAATCACAAAACTTTTTGGATCTTTAACCTTCTTAGGAAAAACCTTAAATACACACACTAACGCTTCAACAGTCAAACAAATCTGTTCACACCCATCCACTCTCCCCTTTCCTGCCAAGATGTCTTTGAGGAACTTTGCATAGATAGACATCTTCTCTAAGGCTTCAACAAAAGGGATGTTAATTTCAAGCTTCTTGAATATCTCAAGAAATTTCTGGAACTCATTAGCATCAATATTTTCCTAGTTCTTAAGGGGTATGGAAGTGTTGGAGATATTGGGACATATTCAGTACGTACCTTTTCCTTTTCTGCCTCTACATTAGCCCCTGTCGTTTTTGACTGAGCTCTCACTACCTCATCATCATTAAATATCTTATGTTCCATAGACTTCGAGGATGTGGCTCGTGCATGAGTGGGGTAAGGAGGTTCATTCAGAGCCCTCCTACTTCTGGTCGTGACGACTTCAATTGGATGGGATTCCTTCACATGAGTGATATTGGCTCACACTGGAGCTGGCATAGATAACTGATTCAAAATCTTTCCCACTTTTTGTTCCACATTCCATAGTGCAACAGTCTATAAATCTGAAGTCAAATATGACATCTGCTCTTTCAGCTGGTTGGCATTCATATCCATTTGTAACATCATGCTCCCGATCTCGTCGATATCACTATCTTTTCTTGTCTGCTGTGTTGCCTCCTCATGCTGAATTCGTGCCAAAACTGATTTAATCTCGGACTCTGGTATCTTTGACAATTTCTTCCCTTCCCCTAGCTGGGGTTCTTGCTTAGCAGTCTGCCTCATCAACTGATATGCCCCCACTTTGTCAAATTTGAACAAGAAACTCCCTCCAGCTTCTCTATCCACACGCTCTTGGTCTTCATGGCCTAGGCCGTGGTATAATACCTGAAAAGTCTTGTAGTCTTCAAAATCGTGGTTCGGGCATTTTCTCAACATCCTCACAAATCGTTCACATGCTTCCACCAAAGGCTCGTTCGGCTGCTGCTCGAAATTTAGAATATCAACTTGTAACTAAATCACTCAGTGGACGGGATATAACTTCTCTAGGAATTCTTCAGAACATTGATCCCACGTGACAATGGATTTAATTATCGAGCTTGTAACCAAGCAGAGTTTAACAGTGTTGTGAAAAGTTGGAAAAATCCTCCAATTGGATCTCCCATGTTCAAATTGGGACATCTTATGAGAAAATGCAGAAGAGATCTCAAACATTGGAGCAATAAAAATTGTGGTAACAACAAAAAGAAGATGCGGTATCTGGAAGCTCAGTTGTTAGAAGTCCAAATGCAACCACATTCTATTCATAATTTTCATGTTGAAGCTCTGATAGAGGAACAAATTAGAGAAACAAACAAGAAGGAGGAAGTCTTTTGAAAGGAGAAGTCAAGAGTTAATTATTTGGAAGAAGGCTTGAATACAAGATTTTTCCATATAACAACTATCCAAAGGATAAAAAGAAACAGTGTTAAGAGAGTGCCTAAGGATGATGGGGGTACGGTTAGAAGATGAACACAACATTCAAGTTGAGTTTCTTAATTTCTATAAAAATCCTTCTAGTGGGACTAGAGAGTGGGGAAATCATATGGAAGTTATCATGGTTATTTCTTTCAATCTCAGTGAGAGATAATTGAAGCTGAAGTGGTGGAAGCTGTTACTCACTTTTTTGCCAACAAATTTTTGCTCAAGAGCTTCAATCTCACAGTGCTTACATTAATTCCAAAGGTGCAACATCCAAAAAAGGTGAGTCAGTACAGACCTATTGCTCTTTGCCCCTATGTCTATAAAATTATTTCTATGATTTTGGCTAATAGACTAAAAAGAGTCTTCGATAAGATCATTTCCCTAGATAAGTCGGCTTTTATTCAAGGGAGACTTATACAAGACAATATTATTTTGGCTCAAGAGTTCTTTCACTTTATAGAGAACCACAACGAAGGCAAGAAGAATTATATGACTTTGAAGCTTGATCTACACAAAGCTTATGACAGAGTAGAATGGGATTGTTTAGAGGAGATTTTTTTAAAAAAATGTGTTTTTTGTGAAGGATGGATCAAGATGGTTATGCAATGTGTATCTACAGGGGCTATGTCAGTTAAGATTAATGGTATTACTTCTCAATATTTCGAACCTACAAGAGGTATAAGGCAGGGAGGTCCTCTTTCTCCTTATCTCTTTGAATTGGTAATTGAGCTATTCTCTAGAAACATGAAAAAAGCGGAAGAAATATGATAGAATCAAAGGGGTAGCCCTGAACAAAAATGGCATTCCACTAAATCACGTTTTGTTTGCAGATGATTCACTTATCTTACTAGAGGCAAAATAGGAGTATATGCACAATTTCCTCAAATTGGTAGAAGAATTTGGTACAGTCTGAGGTATGGCTATCAATTATGACAAGTCAGGAATTATTTTCCCTCCAAACATAAGTGATGAACTCCAAAAGAAGATAGTGCAGATTAGTGGCATCCCTTCTTTGGAAAAAAACACAAAATACCTAGGTATATCCATGTTTTGGGGTAGATCTAAGTATCAAGACTTTAAATCACATTATCTTGAGAATTATTAAATTGTTCCAAGGATGGAGGAAGCAAGTGCTCTCTGCTGCTGGGAGAGAAGTGCTTCTTAAGTCAGTGGCACAAACTATTCCAGGGTACACTATGTCATGTGTGATGTTTCCAATGAAGACTTGCAATAAGATATCTCAAATAATCAAAAATTTCTGTTGGGGTGCAGGCCCAGAACCGAAAGCTAAGTTGGGTGAGTTGGGAAAAGCTGCAGAAAACTAAAAGAAGTGGAGGTTGAGGGTTTAGAAACATAGAGAATTTCAATATTGCCTTGCTTTCAAAGAAAGGGTGGAGGATAATGGACAGTAAGAGCTCTTTGGTGGCCAGAATTCTCAGAGCTAAACATTTTGTTGATGGGAATTTTTCAGATGCGAAAAATGGAGTGAACCCATATTGGGTGTGGAGGAGTCTTCTAATAGGGAGAAACCTTCTCAAAAAACATGGTAGATGGATGGTGGGAGATGGTAGAAGCATAAAAGTGCGAGATCACAATTGGTGAATGGTGGTGAAAATCTGGTTAGTACAATATAGATGGTTCATTCTGAGCAGATCAACCATGGTCAGTGTGGCAATCATCTAGCACACCTAGAGGCACTCCATATACACTCTATCATATCCCTTCTGGTTCGCATATACCGACATGCGAGCTTATCCACTTGGGGGCTGTGAGACAGGGTCACCCGCGATACTTACCACACGGGACTTGTAGGGACTCAGTGGTTTGGAGGCTAGAGTAAGGAACGTCGCACGAGAGCAACAACCACGCTCGAGCGCGACACTTAGTAACTGTCTGATAGATTCAAGGACTATGTGTCCTATTAATGCGGTCACTCTCATAACGGTCCCTTCATATGCGGAACTAATACGTAACGTCCCCTATATATACGGTTGAACGTGCCGTTACGAGGCAGTCATTGAGCCGCCATTAATGGGCACATTAACCCCTCCACAACGGTCACTTCCCCACTATATATAGGAACACTTTCCTTCTATGGCAACCTCTTGAATCTCCTGGCTAACTTGATACACCATCTCTCTCTCAAGAACAGTTACAAGTGCTTACTCTCTCCCTACTCACTACCCTTCATCTCTCTGTGTTCTTGTTCTTGTTCTTACCCCCTACTTGAGGAGTACAATTGGATCTCTCCCTGGGATTTCCTTGTAAATAATTTGGTGAACCCAACGTGAACATCAACCTTCAAAGCTTTAAATCCCCTGTTTAATCATGTGTTATGATGCCAATCCTCGTGAGAACAAATAGTCCCCTGCAAGGGACGGTTTCTTGAGAGAAGAAAACCTTACGACTAATGCTGATGCCCAGATTCAGGAAGCTACTGGAAGCAATCCCTCTTTGGAGATGCTGAATGCCACTATCCAAAGCCAAGCTAGGGCTATGCAGGTTCAGTCTGCCCAAAAAGCCCAAATCGTTGCTATTTTTAGGGAGGGCTTGCCCAAAATTCTACTCAAGGAGTTTTGGCCCCATCAGGATCCACCGCAGAACCTGGTGCTCAGGGGACCTTGACTTTGCCTGGGTCCACTGTGGCACCCATGGCGCTCACGCCTGCACCACCAAACCCCTAGGCATCTCTACCTAATAGGCCTGCGCCACAACCAAGATCTTCAGAATCTCCTCTGATGCCAACTTACCAGCCAGAACGTGCATCTGCTGGGAATCCATCTTCCTACCCAACGCTGCCATGATACGCGACGGGGGTTCAGGGTTGCTACGCACCTCCACCTCCCTATGATCCCAGCATGACCTACATCCCTGGACTTGCTCAACCCCATTATCCACCCCAGGAGGAAGCAAACTTTCCAATGTGACAACCTTGGAGCAAAGGCTAGACAGCCTCATTGCAAACCAATACTTTGTTGATACCATCATCCCAAAGGTTGATATGCACCGCCCATCCCGCGTGACATATACCTGATGGCCAACCCCGTTGGGTACAAGCCTAGCAAATGGGAGAAGTTCGATAAAGTCAGTGGGAATGCGCAGGAGCATGGGATGAGATTTGTTGACTTGATGGGCCCACATGGTAGTGATACCCGACTGCTGATGCGCGAATTTCCCAAATCTCTTGGGACTGTCGCGTACAAATGGTACAGGACCCTTGAAGCTGGTTCCGTCAAGACGTGGGAAGATATGGTGAAGAAATTCTACACCAAGTTCTTCCAAGTTGAAGAAAAGGTCACCACCATACACCGCTCTCGAATGCACCAGAAGCATGACGAAGAAGGAGTTGCATTCATCAAGAAGTTCAGAACCAGGTCCCTAGAATGCATTGATGAAGTTTCTGAGAGTCGTTTGGTGGAGATATGTCTCCAGGGCATGCGCGAAGAGTACAAAGGTATGCTCATTAATTTGAATATGCCTACCTTTTCAAAGTTAATCAATCGCACTAGGAACATTGAGCCACTGGTGGAGAAAATGAAGAAGAGATACACCAATGATCACGTGCCAGCAAGCTCTGGCTTCAAGATTGTGAGGTTCAGCTACAAGCGTGGAAGAGATGCTGAAGTGAATGCAATATCGTCTCTCCACAAGCAACATCGACCTACGCCTAGGGAGGCACCCCCGTTGCCATGTTCAATTGAGGGTGCGATAACTCTTTGCAAGAGGTGGCGAAAAGATGGAATTCTACCAGCACTGGAGCATAAGCCGTCTAAAGAACAATTGCGAGATCCCATATGGTGTGAATGCCATGAGCATGTCATGCACCCAACGCGGGAATGTAAGAAGCTCAGATGGCTGGTGGACAGGAAGATCAAGGTGGGGCAATTGGTCGTTGATGAGCCAGCCAAGAATGTGCGCAGCAATCCCTTGCCGTCCCATGCAAAACAGGAGCCCAAGGGAAAAGAGATAGCCATGATCTCAATCATGGACCTTGAAGACGTCGCAGATGTAGGAGTCCCAGTGGTTTCTGAAATCTGCAAAGACGAAGACTATGGCATGGATACAGAAGACTCGCGGGCCGAACGGATGAAAGGCTCCAACAAGTTCGAGAAGTTCTTCGACAATATGAACTTCTCCAGCATTTGCCGGCATGAAATGACAAAGGCAATCTTGAGGGTGGCAGAAGACTATGCAGAGGAACTCGTAGTCTTAAAGGGCAAGGTTATAAGAGCTGCGCGAATGGGTGGTCTGCTCATGACGTTCGACGAGTCGGACAAGAAGGCAGACGCGAACCACCAGAGGACGTTGTACGTGACTGCCATTGTAAATGGCGTTGAGTTTAAAAGAGCCTTCGTCGATGGAGGAGCAACAGTGAATGTGGTTCCACTCAGCACCCTCGAGCTGGCTGGAATCCTAGAGAGCAAATGTCAAGTGGCCATCTCCATTTATGGGTTTTGGAAGCGACTCTAGAATGACTGTCGGATGGATTCGCCTGGGAATCCAGATCGGCCAAATCAAGTGATTTGCCAAGTTCCATGTCATTGATGCCAATACCACTTATCATATGATCATTAGTCGAGCATGGATCCACCGCTTTGATGCTATGCCTTCCACGGTTCATTAATTAATGAAGGCCATTTGGAGAGACATAGTAGTTGCAATACCAGCCTCAGTGAATCCTTTTAACTTGGAGGAGGCGCACTTGTCTGAGGCGGTGTGGTTCACAGAAATGGCAGACGAAGTAACTCCAACACCGTTTCAGCCAACTCCCTTGCCCAAATGGGAGGATATCAAGGACCAATCACCAGCAAGAGTGATAGTCATGCGAGAGGCCCCGAAGGAGAAACCGGCTGCGCGAGAGGAAATGCCAAGGATAGCATACCAAAATAAGAATGTCTACTCCTTGAAGAGGGTTGTTGAACATAATGAAGAAAGTAAAGAAGTAAGCAGCTTCTATGCCAATGAGAAGAAGTGCTATCGCATCTGAAGGTGCGCGGGGTCATCTTCATCCCCTTCCATCGAAGATGTCCCTGAGCAAATTTGCGAGCTAGAAAAAACTCCAAACACGGAAGGGGAGAAGGCACCACTTGAGGAGTTGAATGAAGCTCCTGAATGCATGGAAGATCGTCCGAAACCCCAGAAACAGGAACTGAAGGAAGTGTTCCTGAGCCCAATAGAGGAGAAGAAAAGACCAGTTTTCCTAAGCGCTGATCTTGATGCTGAGGAAGAGCAAGGGCTATTGGAGTTACTGAAGAACTACAAAGATGTCTTCACATGGAATTATGATTAGATGTCAGGTTTGGACAAGGAGGTTACTATGCACAGACTGGATGTCATTCCAGGATCAAAGCCAGTGAAGCAGAGCGCGAGGACATTTCACCCAGAGGTCAATGTCAAGATAAAGGAGGAGATAATGAAACTGCTGAACGTCAAGTTCATCGATCCCAATCACCATCCCACCTGGCTTGCCAACATCGTGCCTGTGTTTAAAGAAGAATGGGAGCCTTCGTGTATGCATTGATTTCAGGGACCTAAATCGCTTCTGCCCAAAGGATGATTTCCCATTGCCCAACATAGACCTGATGATCGACTCTACTGCTGGTCATTAAATGTTCAACTTCATGGATGGAATCAGTGGCTACAACCAGATCAAGATGGACCCTAAGGATGCAAGGAAGACATCCTTCATCACCCCGTGGGGGTATTTCATTACACGGTTATGCCGTTTGGTTTGAAGAATGCAGGCGCAAACTAACAACGCGCGATGATGGCACTCTTCCATGACATGATGCACTAGGAAGTGGAGTTCTATGTGGAAGACCTCGTCATCAAGTTTAGGCAAAAGGAGGATCATTTGAAAGACTTAATGAAAGTTTTTGAGAGATGCAGAAAGTTCCAGCTCAAAATGAATCCCATGAAATGTTCATTTGGGGTAACCTCAGGGAAGTTTTTGGGATGCGTGATACATCGACAAAGGATCGAGCCTGATCCAGCGAAGGTCTCAGCCGTTACTAGCTTGCCAGTACCTCAGACCCAAAGTGCATTAAAGATATTTTGGGAAAGCTTTCCTATCTGCGAAGGTTCATACCAGCAATAGGAGAAGTCACATTCTGCTTTGGCAATTTGCTTAAGAAGGGCACGACGTATGTTTGGACAGCAGAGCACCAGGTCGCGTTTCAGAAATTGAAACAATTGTTGACATCTCCACGGGTCATGATTTCACCTCAGCTTGGATCTCCACTGATTCTGTACCTTACCTCAACGAAGAAGTCCATTGGAGCTCTGTTAGCTCATGAGTTTGAAGGACATGAGAGGCCTATTTACTACTTCTCGCGCGTAGTCCAGTCTGTTGAGTCATGGGTACATAGAAATCGAACGTCACTTTCTTGCTTTATTATTTGTTATAGGAAAGTTAAAGCACTACTTTGCCTCCCAAAAAGTTGTAATTATAACCAAAAGCGATCTCATTCGCTACCTGTTGGGAGACTCTGCCCCCTCTGGGAGGTTAGCAAAGTGGTACAAGACCGTGTCACAGTATGATATAACATGTGCGCGCCCAAAGGCCATCAAGTCACAGGCAGTGGTGGATCAATTGGCGCAATTCCCAGATGAGAACTATGAGCCTATGGTGGAGCAAGATATGGAGGGATTAGAAGTGTAAGCGATGGAGTCTCAGTATTGGAAGCTACACTTCGATGGATCATCCGCAAGGTCAGGAGGAGGAACTGGAATTGTACTGACTAAACCCAATGGAGAAGTTATTCAGATGTCAAACAAGATCGCCTTAGCAATAACAAACAATGAGCTGAATATGAAGCTTTGATTGCTGCTCTCCTCGCAGCTAAGGCTTTAGAAGTTCAAAACCTGATAGTGATGGGGGATTTTAAGTTGATTGTTAAGCAAGCCTCCGGACATTATGGTCTGAAAGAAGTAAACTTATTGAGCTATAGATCAATTGTGCAGAAGTTGGTGCAAAGGTTTGAATCCATCAAGTATGAGCGGACTCCTAGATCAGACAATCGACATGCAGATACCCTAGCCGCTCTGGGGTCGAAGATCAGTTCGGACAAATGCCCAGCCAAGATCTTAATCGTATTCAAAACATCTCATTCTTTGATAATGGACTTATGCAAGGATGAATTTGTCGAAGCTGAAGACGGGAGAAAACCTATCATGCGTGCGATGGCTCAAGGAACAAGTAAAGAAAGTTGGGTGTCCACCAAGGGATTCTGCATACATGAGAATCTGCTTTACTACAAAGGACTCGGAGGAATCTTGATGCGATGCGTCATAGAAGAGGAGGGTCAGACATTGTTAGAAAATATTCATCAGCACTAGAGAATGAGGTCTCCATCTACATAAAGGCGGAAAGGTACGGAATTCACTGGCGACAAATGCCATTGCATGTTGCGATCATACAAGGAAACTGCGAGGAATGTGCTTTGCTAAAGGACTCTTTGGAAATCGCTACCATCGATGAAGGGGTAGATTGGAGGAATCCTCTGATCAACTATCTGCAAGACGAAATCCTTTCAAGTGACAGGAAAGAGGATGAGAAGCTCAAGAGGAAGTCGGCTCGGTACGTGCTGAAGGAGAACTTGCTGTGGCGAAAGGGGCATGAGGGAAATTTGCTCAGATGCCTGAATGGCCAGAAAATTCAGGAAGTCGTGGAAATGTCTCACCAGGTGGAACACCAATGAGGCGCGAAGTTATGCAGGCAGATCTTAACTATTGGTTATTTCTGGCCAACCATGGTGGCTGATTGTCGCGCGAAGGTCAGGAGATGCCAGCAATGCCGATTCCATGGCAACCTAGTTCACGCTCCTGCAGTTGATTTGCATGCATTGGGAACCCCCTATCCATTTCACACTTGGTCTTTGGATTTCATTGGTCCTATCCGTCCTCCATCGCATGGGAACGAGTTCATCCTTACCGGGGCAGAGCAGTTTACCAAATGGGTTGAGGCAGTCCCACTCAAGGCGGCAAATGCATTGGTTGTGGTCAAGTTCTTCCAGGAGAACATTGCCTACCGTTTTGGGATTCCCAATAATATCTTGTCTCACAATGGTACTCCCTTTGTCAATCGCCAGGTAGCTTCAAAATTGATGGAGTATAGGGTAAGGCAAGTGTATTCAACACCTTACTACCCGAAAGGAAATGGCCAAGCTGAGGCCACAAAAAAACCCTGCTAAGGATCTTAAGTAAAATGGTCGCGTATGATCACAATAAGTTGGCAGACTCCTTGCACTTGGCATTATGGGCCTATCGCACGTCATCAAGGGCTCCTACAGGGGATTTCCCATTTCTGCTTTGCTATGGAGCCGAAGCAGTGGTCCCTACCGAAATAAGGGTTAATTCTGGGAGGTTAGCCTTCAGCGCCTTATATGAAAATATGCGCAAGCACGACCTCATTTTGCTAGAGGAAAAGCGCGAACAATCCAAGAAGGCAAATGCCAAATACAAGGAGAGGATTTCTCGCACTTACAACAAGACTGTCCAGCACCGAGATTTCACTGTGGGAGATTTAGTCCTACGAGCCTTTGATCACTGCATGCGCGAAGCCACTCATCCCAAGTTTGTTGCTAACTGGGAAGGCCCTTTCGAAGTAAAGGAAGTTTCTGATAGTGGCTATTGCAATATCCAGCGCTGCCATGGGACTGCCACGACTCTCAATCTGATCAATATGCGATGGCTTAAGAAGTTCTATCCTTAGCCTTCTCTTTGTTTGGCTTTCCATCTGCATTGTATATTTCTTATATCCTCCCATATAAGGATTCAATTAATGATAATGAATCTCCCATATGAGAGCTCTTTTATCAGTTTCTGATCTTACTTTATTGTTTGCATTGTTTGTTTGGAGACTGGCAGTCAATTACGTTGTGTACCTAAAAGCCTATATGTCTAGATAGCACTAATGTGCATCTTGTAAGCCCATATGTTTAGATAGCATCAAAACTAAGTCTATATGTTCAGATAGCAGAAAAACTAAGCCTATATGTCTAGATAGCACAAATGCATGTCTTGTAAGCCTATCTGTCTAGATAGCAGCATTGCGCAAACTAAGCCTATCTGTTTAGATAGCGGCAAAAACTAAGCCTATTTGTTTAGATAGCAACGATACCCGACCTCAAGCCTACCCGCTTAGATAGCAAAAAAATAAAGGCCTACATGACTAAAAGGTAGCTTCTGAAAAACCATATATGTTTAGATAGCATTAATACGTAATCTTGAGCCTATCTGCCTGGATAGCAGCAATACGTGAAGCTCAAACCTATCTGAATAGTAACAGACTTGACTTAAGCCTGTTTTGATAGTGTCTATATGCGAATTTATTCATATTTGCTTATATAGAGGCCACGCGCGACTAAACGCCTATCTATTTTTGCAAAATCAATACTTGAAGGCATGAGTTAGTAAAAAACAACTAAGTGATGCTCAATATATCAGAAGCAAAAGCTAAAGAAAAAACACTCTTCTATAAACAAGAAATTCAGACGTAACTGTGTCCTCAAAGAGTTCACATCTGCGATGAAATGGTACAAAAACCCATACATCCAAAATCTTCGTTTCAAAGGAGATCTCAGCTACTACAGTACTACTAGTTTTCTTCAAATAAACCTTTGAACAGAGAGTCCTGAGCCCCAAGATGGATAGAGTTGCCAGCACATTGATCGATTTGTTTCTTATGATCCTCATGCTTCGCTTTGGCTTCCTCATACTTGGCTACGACTCTCTCAATCGCTTCTCTTTGGGCGCGAAGTTGGGCGGTTTCCAGCTGATAATTCTCGAAGCCAAAACGAAGCTTGATGGAGTTGCATATCCTCTTCAATCCATGAATGAAAAATTCGAGGTTGAGATGGTTGTGTGCCACATGCTGAATGCCTTGCACGCTTGTCAGGAAATGTTGCGCTTTTGTAAGAGAAATGGTAGTCGGTGTAGTCATGCTTATTTTCTCCATAAGATCAGATATCTCTGTAAGGAGATCCTTTCAGTCCTTGGAAGTTAGCTCCTTTGCTCTGGAAAAGGTCATGGGGTATGAGATGCGCATCTTTATAAGCCTCTTCAAGCATGATTGTCCTTGCATTTCCCACGACACGCGTCAGTCTCAAAGAATATATTCTCCATGCCTCGTCATAATTATGTATATTTTCAACGAGAAAGAAAAACTTACCAGTACCCCCAACTACCTCACGCAAGGAAGGAATAGGAAGTGCTGCCTGGGAACTGTTAGAAGGCCCAGCCTCAGCCAATCGTTGATCATCAAGAGCTTCCTGCGCGAAGTAGCCCTCAGGAAAAATGTATTCCTCCTCAGTTTCGTTGGGCTCAACAGCTGCAATAGACCAATCCTTCCACGAAATTTCAGCAAAAAGCGCGTCCAGATCAAGACTAGATGAATCAGCAACCACACCGGGAAGTGACAAATTATCACCAAGTCCTTCTGAGGACACAACACTTCTTGGGGCACTTAAGGTGGGCACAAGTGGAGTGATCCTTGCTGGTTTCGCGGTCGCAGCAGCTGGAGTGTTTGTCTTTGAAGATTCATCCTGATGAGGCTCAGCCATAACTGCGTCTTCATTCTTTCCTGCTTCAACCAAACCAGGTGCATACTCTGGAACTTCTGGCACATTTTCGTGTGCAACGTTGGGTTGTGTTCCAAGAGCCACAGCGACATCAGCGTCAGAGATTGGCAATTGAGCATCCGCCATGTCTTGATCAAGAGCAACACCACTCACATTAGACTCGTGTTCAGCCCCTCTTTCTTTAGCTGGAATATTTTGAGGTGGGGGATTTGAAGTCACTACTTTTGGATCAACCTCAGCTCGCTCAACTGTTCCGAGGAAGGCCTCAGTTGGCAATGCAGCTGCAGGAGGAACACTTGATGGAACTTCAGAAGCAGAAGTTGCTTCCCTTTGAGTTTCAGTTAGAATTAAACTCTGCTCAGGGGAATCAACTCTTGGGGAAGTTTACCTTGCAATGCGCGAGAGAGATTTAGCATTTTGAGCCTGCTCTTGCTGAAGTACTTCCTCCTCTTGCTCTTGCTCAAATATGAGTTAGAGGCGCTCACTCTCAAGGTCAACCGCTCTAGTGCCAGGCTCTTGCGGTGCGATTGTAGTCTCCTCAGTATTGAGCCCTTGTGGCGCGACTGTCGTTGTTCCCACATTGTCCCCTTGTTTAGCAATTGCCACTTCAGTACTTGGTCCTCGCGGCGCAACTATAGGCTCTTCAGCGTTAATCCCCCGGGGCTCCATCGCAACACTTTTGCCTGTTTTGTCCCCTTGGTAGGCTTCAACAACAGAGTGAGACACGCGAACAGCAGCGCTGCGAAGCCGGCACGATCTTCGGATCAATGGTTCTGCGTCTTCTAGAAAATAAAGTTTCATTTTAACATAAGGAGAATGAAGCATATTACAGAAGCTTAAGAAGTTACGATGACCTCCACTCTTATATGAGGAATCTCCACACAAATTTTCTTCAATCCCTTTAAATTTTGCATGACCTGATGGGGTGTGGAATATTGTTATTATGCACGACACTATTATCATCGCGGGAAGAAAATTAAATGAAGCATGGAAGCACTAAGGAAGTAGAAGTACCTGAGGATTCTCCACACTGAGCTACTTACCAGGGGCGAATGTCATGCCTAGACACCCCATGATATAATGCACGCAAGATAAGTTTATGATGCGATAAAGCAAATTTTAAGATTTTACCTTCTTCATCTTCATCGCTAGTAAGGTCGTGGAAGGCCATCGGTGCTTGCTGCATATGAGCAGTAGTTGAGCCCACTTGTTGCACTTGAGTAGCAGCTGAGGTAGAGGGGGGCCCTGTTCCTCAACACTTTTCTGCAAGGCTTATTTGATTTGTCGATATTCTTCTTCCTTTTCCCTTCTCTTCCTTTCCTCAGCCATAGTCTTAGACTCTGCGATGGCCTCCTCCTCAGTCATGCCTTCCACTCCTTGATATGGCTATCGCTGCCTGTGACAAAGTGAACAATTGAGTATCAGAAAAGAACTTATTGTGACTCAAGAAGAGAATTTGACTTGAGTACCTTTTCTCGTAACAAATGCTTTCTTTGTAGGTGCTTTCTTCGTGGGAGCTTGACCCTTCTTAGTGGTAGGAGCTTGAAATTTCAGGGCAGGTGCTGCAGGAGCAGGATGGTTCCTTGGGCGTTTAGACTGTTGGGTTACCAAATCACTGGTCCCAGGCTCATCGGCAGCTCTCTTCTTCTTCAAAGATTTGACAAAGGGTGCAAGAAAAGCCTCGAGTGCTTCTGATACCGCCTTTTGGACTTCTTCATCCATTGCCCATTCTGGAATGATAGCAACCTCAGGTTTGATCTTCTTCGCACGACAGAAGTCATTGAAGCCTTCATTGCAATCCCTAGACGCGAACCGCCTCAAGCTGCACTATCATGAAAAGGCAAGTTAGAATTTGCATTATTAATAAAAGTAAAAGAGAGCATATCAAGCATACCTGTTTGAAGTCACTCGCGTATTCATTCCTTTCCTTGAGGGATTTATTTTTCACTATGGTCGCCTTCTCGTTGAGAATGAACTGGGGGCACATGTGATGTTCATGATCAAGCAGAGAGTAGAACTCGTACTGTGTCGCATCCAGGGAGCATTTTGACTTGTACGGATACCCTTTTATCAGGAGCGCGGGAGCTTTGCAGGCCTGAAGCTGTGCTTGGGACAACACAACTCGTCGAATCTGCGATTTCCAAAAGGAAGCCCAACTGGGGGTATTTTCTCCTCGCCTATCTATGGAGGATTGAGTCAGAGGAAGGTCAGCCAACAGTAGAGCATTGCTCTTCCCGTATAGCAGACCGTCATAACAACCTTTGACAATATCAGCAGACCAAAGATACGGCGCGACAGCATCAAATCCTAGCTGGGCGCTCACCCGAATTGGATCATAGTGAACCGTTATGCGCTCGTATCTTGGAGTTTCAAGGATGGCCACAAACTCTGGGAGAGCAGGAAGGTATCCCCTCCGACACCAGTTAATGAATCTCCCGTAACGCCTAGCACCCTTGGTGATGTACTCGCGCTCGTACTCAGTGTCTTCCTATGGATACATGTTTTCTTGAAAACAATGTTTTCCAATCGGTAGACGTAAGGCCGCGCCTCAAAGAAGATGATGTCGTCGCACACTAGGGAGAAGGTGCGTCGAGGGACTCTTGTCCTGTACCAACGCCACGCTCGAGGGAAAAGGTCTTCGTGTCTGGAATTGGGAGCATTCCAAAGTTCTACCTCTGATGGGACGGGAGCATATGCGGGCCACCTTTACATTGTAAGGAAGGCGATGTTCACAAAGGAACGACATCAACCCTGCCCTGCGACTGCTCAACGTGCGTTGCAGCTAAGTCTCAACGATGGTATAGGGAACCCAAAACTAGGGGTCCCACGGCAACCTTTTTGCCAAGGGAGAGCTTGACCGCGAGCGAAAGCACATGGGTGAACACACCATCACGAGGGTGCCCGTCTATCAGGTAGCGCGATAGCCAGACACAAAGGAAGCCACATAAGGTAAATTCGGCACCTTTCCCTTCGAGGGCGATGATCGCCTCTGTATCTTCCCATTCTAACTCTCGAGCGACCTTCGGTTTGGCAAAATCTCGGAAGAAGTACATGATGAAGGGAGGCGAATCCCTATACCAGTTCGATTGGATGTCTGCTATACCGATTAAAAAGTTGTTTCAACATGAACGCTATAAACCCTACTAGGCGGAATTAGGGTTCATACCTGCGTCCAAGCTATCTGATGTAGGTCTGAAAACACTCCTGATCTTATCCCGTATTCCTGAAGTTCCTCCTGGATGCAAGTGCGGGCTTGCTGCTTCCAGAATCCTTCTTGGCCTCCAGACGAATTTCTCTCACTCTCGAAACCCTATATTTCGGTGTTTATCAGAAGCATACGAATTCTGAAGACTAAGGACACTTATATAGGCTACGGGAGGGACCTGGAGGAGAAAATACGAATCAGGCTCCTAACTTTATTAGGACTTCTGGTTCCATCCGAACCTAGTTTGAATAAAGTTAATAATAGTTAGTACCACTAAATAACTGTTATTGCACTCCTAGCCATATTCTCAAAAACTAAATATTTCGAGCTCCTGTTATTAAATACTTGTTATCTCCCCATGTTAAGATAACAGATATCCGTCGATTAAATTAATTACTGACTAATTCATTTAATCGACCTCTTCCCATTTCCTTGATTCTAACAACTTAACTTATTTGATATGTCCAGATTACCAAGTAATCTACCTGAAGGGTTTGACATAATCAAAACTTATAAGCTTCATCAAGGGGATATCAACAATCTCATAACCGGGACATGGATTCCTTCGATATATCAATATACACCATGGACTCAATAGTATTACCCTACTCATCGAGGTTATTGACTCCATAGGAATCTCACTTACTTGACTTGTCAAAGCAATAACTACTAAATACATGTGCTCATTGACTATCTAAGGATTAAGAGCATAAGTAATCATAATAACCATGAGACATAGCTTGTCTTATTATGTCAGTACAAAGACAATGATCTCAACTTGGTCATGTTCAATATACACAAAGTATAATAGCACATTGAGTTGAAACTATAGTATGAACTATACTGTTTCATGTAGCCAAGACAAACCTACTAAAAAAATGTGCTACAATCGTTCTGATGGTTTGTCTAATTCCATCTAGATTGTGAATTCACAACTTTCATTCCACAAGAACCGAAGATAAGATCTCCTGTGTGTAAGCTATACTCTACACACCAGATCTTCTACTATGCAGAACAATAGACAACTATGCACAATAACAATATAATGCAAAAACATTGCCCAAAACCATTCTCATAAATATCAAATTCATATAATCCAATACAAAAAGCATGGATTTTAGTATTCAATCCAACAATCTCCCACTAAGGCTCAAAGCCATGCAGCAACACACCTCAAACCCATTTCCTCTACGTGACCATCAAAAGCCTTAGCTGTCAAACACTTCCTAAATGGGTCTGCCTGGTTATCTACTGATGCAATCTTCATCACTGCCACATCACATATGTGCACGAATTCTCTAATCAAATGATACTTACGCTCTATGTGTTTTCCTTTATTGTGAGCTCTTGGTTCCCTTGAGTTTGCAACTGCGCCGCCATTGTCGCAATAAAGCGTCATAGCCTGTTGTGCACTCGGTACCACTCCAAGATCCATTAGAAAGTTTTTGAGCCAAACAGCTTCCTTAGCAGCTTCCGAAGCAGCCACATATTCAGCTTCCATGGTGGAATCAGCAATGCAAGATTGCTTGATGCTCCTCCAACTAATGGCACCACCTCCTAAAGTAAAAACATATCTAGAGGTAGACTTCCTGGAATCCCTATCTGACTGAAAATCTGAGTCTGTGTACCCAATGGGTACAAGACTATTTTCATGGTAAACCAACATATAGTCTCGAGTCCTTTTCAGGTACTTCAATATATGTTTTACCGCAGTCCAATGTTCTCTGCCAGGGTTAGACTGATATCTACTAACCATGCCAACAACAAAGCAAATATCCGGTCTAGTACATAACATCGCATACATGAGGCTTCCTACTGCAGAAGCATAAGGAACTACTTTTATGCTTTCTATCTCATCAGGTGTCTTAGGAAGTTGGTCCTTAGATAGTCTGATTCCATGTCTGAAAGGGATTAACCCTTTCTTGGAATCCTGCATGCTAAACCTTGCAAGAACAGTATCAATATAATTGGCTTGGGACAAGCCCAACATCCTATTTTTCGATCTCGCATAAGCTTGATCCCTAGAACGCTGCTTCTCCCAAGTCTTTCATATCAAATTGACTTGATAACCATACCCGCACACTAGATAGTACACCCACATTGTTTCCAATTAGCAATATATCATCAACGTAAAGTATCAAGAATACCACCACGTTTTCCTTACACTTCTTGTACACACACGGCTCATCCGGACATTGATCAAAACCAAAAGATTTGATTGCCTGATCAAAACGGATGTTCCATGATCTAGATGCTTGCTTAAGTCCATAAATAGACCTCTTAAGCTTGCACAACTTGTGCTCCTGGCCCTTAGCTATGAACCCTTCTGGCTACATCAATGCATTAATCAAGACTTCCATTAAGGGAAGCTGTCTTGACATCCATTTGCCAAATTTTGTAATCGAAATGAGCTACAATGGACAAGAGAATCCTGATAGACTTAATCATGGCTACCGGCGAAAAAGTTTCCTCATAGTCAATCCCTTCTTTCTGAGTAAATCCTTTCGCAACAAGCCTTGCTTTGAAGGTTTCAACCCTCCCGTCTACCCCTCTCTTTCTCTTATAAATCCACTTACAACCGATGGGTTATAACCCATCTGTTGGATTTACAAGATCCTAGACCTGATTGGAGTACATAGGCTCCATCTCACAAATCATAGCCTTTTTCCACTTTTCCGCATCCGTACTTCCAACAGCTTATAGTTACTAGGATCAGTATCATGTTCATCAGGGACCTTGTCGAAAGACTCTCCCAAGTACATGTATTTTTCTGGTTTACGAGAAACCCTCCCACTACGACGAGGATGTGGTTCACTAGCAGTAACCTTTTCCCCACTGCTCGGTTGCGGCGGAATGTCACTACTATCTTGTGGATCACCAGTATTGTCATTTCCCCCACTGCCCTCTTGCGGTGGGATGTCAACACTATTTTGTTGTGTATCACGAGTATCTACATTTCTCCAACCACCAAAGGTAGTTGAATGTCGATATCATTTTCCTGTCGTATTTCCTCTTGTACAATTGGTATATCATGACCTTGGACTACTTGATTTCCTCGCATTTCTTCCAGAATAACTTTACTTTTAGGCTTGTGATCCATAATATAGTCTTCATCTAAGAATCTCGCATTGGTACTAATAATGACTTTCTGATCCTTAGGACTATAAAATAAACCACTCTTTGTTCCTTTCGGGTATCCTACAAAGACACATACTTCTGTCCTTGATTCCAACTTACTTGCGTTCCCCTTCAGCACATGTGGTGGACTGCCCCAAATCCGAACATGCCGTAGACTGGGCTTGCGCCCAGTCCAAAGTTTTGTGGGTGTAGTTGGTACTAACTTAGATGGAACCAAGTTCAGAATATATGCAGTTGTCTCTAAAGCATGCCCCCAAAAGGAGGTTTGTAAATCTAAATAACTCATCATGGATCTCACCATTTCTAAAAGAGTCCTATTCCTTCGCTCTGCCACACCATTCTGTTGTGGCGTACCTGGAGCGGACAACTGGGATTGAATCCCTTGTTCCTCCAACCCTGAATTGTCCCAAGAGGTACTCGCCACCTCGATCAGACCGAAATGACTTGATATATTTTCCTAGACGCTTTTATGATTCTGCCTTAAAAATTTTAAATTTCTCAAAGGCCTCAGACTTATGCCACATCAAATAAATATATCCATATATTGAGTAATCATCAATAAAAGTTATGAAATACTCAAAACCTCCCCTCTCTTGGACATTCATTGGTCCACAAACATCTGAATGGATAAGCTCCAACAGTTCTTTGGGCCTATTAACCTTTGCCAAAAAATGGCCTCTTGGTCATCTTACCTTCTAAACATGACTCACATGCTGGTAGTGCCTCCCCTTTTAATGAACCTAATGGTCCATTCTGAACCAGCCTTTGTATTCTGTTTATACTGTTATGACCAAGTCGTAAATGCCAAATATATGTTTGGTTTATCTCACAAGGTTCCTTTCTCTTTTTAGGTGAGCTATCCGAGTTATTCAGTTCATATAGCTGCGCTATGGGAGTCTCGGGATTTATAATGTAAAGACCATCCACCAATGTACCAGAACCAATAAAACGTTTATTTTTCTTAATAACCACAGAGTCATTAAAAATAAACTGCATATTCATTCTTAACCAACTTAGAAACTGAAATCAAATTCCTTCTAATGGAAAGTACATAAAAACAATCTTTCAAAACTAAAATCCTATCATTCCCAAAATGTAAGAAACAAATTCCTATTGCAACTGCAGCTACTTTATTGGTGTTGCCCAAGTGTAGATAAATCTCGCCATCACTAAGCTGTCTGGTTTCCTGGAACCCCTACAATGAATTACAGACATGGTCAGTGGCTCCTGAATCTACACACCAAGTTCTAGTAGATCGAACCGCTAAACATGATTCAACTATTAGTGAAAAGGATATACCTGAGTTGTACTGGATTTGACGAGTCAGGAACTTTGGACATTGCTTCTTCCAATGCCCTCTCTGGTTACGGAGGAAACACTTGTCTCTCGGCTTTCCCAATGTCCCATGAGGAGCAAGAGCTTGCTTTGGCCCACGAGCTATTCCCTGAGGTGCCGGAGCAACCTTCGGAACTACTGCTTGTGCAACTTTCTTCTTCTTCTTAGCTCTAGGGTTAGAAGTAGAAGCCTTTTCATCCACTATTACATTAACCGGTTTCTGTAGGAGTCCTCTGCTGCTTGAAGATCATTTAACAATTCGGCTAAAGAATAAGTCTTTTTGTTCATATTATAATTTAGCCGAAAACTGTTAAATGAATCAGACAACGTCATGAGCACGATATCGACCTCAGTTTCCTCATCGATTATCGCTCCAAGGATCTCTAGCTCACCGAGAAGACTTATCATCTTCAGAACATGATCCCTTACAGAGGATCCTTCAACCATTTTTGTGTTCATGAGGTTCTTCATAGCAACCTTCCTGGCAGCACGATCCTGATCCCCAAACATCTCTTTGAGGTTCTCCATGATCTCAAGCGCAGAGCCCATGTTCTCATGCTGATGCTACAACACATAGACGTGGAGCCTAATATGTAGCATTTAGCCATCTGATCGGCTTTCTGCCACCTCTTATAAGGCTTGACTTCTTTCTCAGAAGCCCCTTCTAGAGGTTCTGCAGGACAATCCTCAAGAAGCATAAATTTGTAATCCTCAGCAGTTAGCACAATATTCAAATTCCTCTTCCAATCAATATAGTTTGATCCAGTAAGTTTGTTTTGATTCAAGAGAATAGATAGTGGTTTGAATGAGTTCGACATTTTGAACCTGCGAATCATGTAAATAAAACATATAAGGGCAATGTAAACCACCAGTAGTCTAACACACATAAGAATAGTATGCCACGATGGGTGGACGTCTACCATTCATTCTATAGTTAGACATGGTACCTTTTTTCCTGCAAACCATAGCAGTGACTCCAATGGGGAGGATGCTATAACTTACATCTAAGTGTATACCACATTTTACTTCTAACCCATTACCCCATTACATGGCTCTCAGATGGAGAGATGACACATTAACAGTAATTATTAGAAGTATCCTTATAGGAATTTATACCAGTGAGAATGTAGTGGTTATGTTCGATAAAAATGTTACTCCAAGGCTAACACACACAACCAACTACATCACTTATAAATCAATGATGGAGACCACGGGATCTATAAGCACTAGACTCCCTCTCCCACTTAGTTTAGGGTTTTGATCATGGATACGCAGCGAAAAAAACATAATTTATCCATGCAATACCCTCCAAGGATCACAGGACAAGAGACATAACAATGGTAAGGGAAGAAATCAAGTTACACACCTTAGGGTTTCTCCTGTGATGACTTGTAACGTGAATTGTGTCACGTTCTCTATAGTTGATCCACGCCTAGAGTTGAGATCTAGATCTTCCTTATCCTTTGTGCTAGCCCGGAACGGAGAAAGAGGAATAAGAAATCACGCAACATGAGGCAACAAGGAGGTGGCGTCCTCCTTGGTGGCCAAGGGGATAGGGGGCGGCGACAAGGGGGGCGTTCGGCCTTCCTTGCTTGCTTGCTTGCTCTCTCTCTCTCTCCTTTTATTCTTTCCCACTCAAGTTACGAACTAAAGACTCATAAGTGTGGGAAGGAAGGAAGTAGCATCCTATATATAGTCCAAAAACTCCTTTCCAACTACCTAAAGAACCTATTCTAGTCCTACTAAAATTCGGTTTAGTCCCTTCCTTGAAAATTAGTCCTACTAAGTTTGTAAGGTGTTGCAAAGTGATCCTTCTAATTAATTAATCCTATTAATTAATTCTAAAATATAGTTCAACTCTATATAGTCTGTGACCCCACAGGTTCTATCTAGTTAGTAGCTAATATGGAGCGATTTCTAGCAAAACATCCATTCCAGCCAACTAATAGAATAGTCATCTGACAAACCTTGAACAAGTGATTGTCTCATCCCTTTGTCTCTATATCCGGATTGGACACGAGACATACAAGTCACACTCGTATATCCAATCCATAGTTTCTCGATCCATGGGAAATATCCTTATTCGTGCAAATAACATCAATATCCTATATTGATTTATTTGAGTTTGGCCAGACATTCTATAAGCACTATCCCTCGAGTGGCCTAGGATATTTGCTCCCGTTATGTGGGAGGGAAAAATTCTATCTACGTCCACTACGATCTCTAAGCTTGCTTCTTATTGTATCTGGTACACGCCTTTATAACTACCCAGTTACGGTGTAGCGTTTGACGCTACCAAAATTACAGTAATCCACAACTAGAATATTTAGTGACTTCAAGTCTAAGGATGACAATACCATTGCACCACGAGACGCACTTGTGACTTAACATAACGTGTATGTAGCCTTATCGGAGATGGGTCAATCCGGTGTGCCATTACCCTTAATGCACACCCATGTGTTGGATCATGATATCTCCATATCAATCCAACCCCATACTAGTATATAAATGATTGTCCTATTAATCATTATACTGGAATAGGCATAATTAAGATAAACAACACAATTGTAAATCTAAGGACTTCATTATATTAAATATCCAATAAATAATACAATGAATGCTCTAGCCAAAATAAATTCATACTAAACTAGATTGCCTCTAGGGCATCTATTCCAACAGTCTCCCACTTGCACTAGAGCCAATCTGACGCATCTCGTATGCCCATGCTCCTAGCGTGCCCTTCATGCTTCAACTGCACAAGCGGCTTTGTAAGTGGATCTGACAGATTCTCATATGTAGGAATCTTGCATATCCGAACGTCTCATCTATCGATAATATCTCGAATCAGATGAAACTTCCTGAGCATGTGCTTGGGTCTCTGGTGTGACCTGGACTCCTTTGATTGCGCGATCGCCCCAGTGTTGTCACAGTACAACTCAACTGGATTCTCAATGCTAGGAACGACACCAAGTTAAGAAACAAACTTTATGATCCAAACAGCTTCCTTTGTTGCGCCATTTGCCGCAATGTACTCAGCCTCTGTTTTAGAATCAGCCACCGTCTCGTGCTTGGAACTCTTCCAGCTCACCGCTGCTCCATTCAGGCAAAACACATATCCCGATTGTGATCTAAAGTCATCTCTGTCGGTTTGGAAGCTTGCATCCGTGTAACCCCTTACACGCAACTCTTCCTTGCCGCCAAATATCAAGAAAGCATCCTTAGTTCTGCTCAAGTACTTTAGGATGTTCTTGACTGAAATCCAGTGACTCTCACCCGGATTGGATTGGTATCTGCATGTCATAATCAAGGCATATGACACATCTGGTCTAGTACATAGTGTGGCGTACATGATAGATCCTATGGCCGAGAAATAGGGAATTCTACTCATGCGTTCCTTCTCAATCTCATTGGAAGGACAACCACTCTTCGAAAGAGTGATTCCATGTGACATGGGCAAGAATCCATTCTTGTAATCTTGCATGTTGAACCGTTTCAACACCTTGTCAATATATGTACTCTGACTTAGGCCTAACAGTCTCTTAAATCTATCTCTGTAGATCTTTATACCGAGTATATAGGCTACTTCCCCTAAGTCCTTCATTGAGAAACACTTCCCTAGCCAATTGTGCACAAGAGAATCCGGCGGGGAGCACTCTGTGTACACCGAGAGCAGAGGATCGGAAATGGCACAGGAAGAGTTGGGTTGTGTGTAGGGAGAGAGTAAGGCAGTAATAATGTCTGAGAGAGAGACAGGGGTTTGGCAGAGCTTCCGCGTATGTCCGATGTGTTCTCCCTTGTATGGAAAGGTTAACGTCCTATATATAACGGAGAATGTGACCGTTGCAGTGTGGTTAATGCGCCCATCAATGGCGGCTTAATTAGCTTAACCACAACGGCACGTTCGTCCGCATATATAGGGACCGTTACAGCACGTTATGCGCGAATACCGGAACCGTTATGGGGTTGACCGGGTTTGACCGGATTGACCGGGTTTATGGAGCTCGTGCCATAAATCTCTCAAAAGCAGTTACTAAATGTCGCGCGCGGGCTTGGCTCGCACGCGACACGACTTACTCTAGCCTCCAAACCACTAAGTCCCTACAAGTCCCATGCAGTGGTATGCGAGGGCCCTGTCTCGCAGCCCCCACATGGATCAGCGCGGCTGGTGATCTAGTGTGTGTGGAGCACAATATGGTGTGCTAGATGATTGCCACGTGGCCAAGATGTGTCAGCTCAGAAAGCACTATCTACACAAATCTTTAACAGATTGCCACATGGGAACGTCGTTTCCAATGAGTAGTATGTCATCCACATACAAGACTAGAAAAGCTACAGAGCTCCCACTAACCAACCTTCTTGTAGAAACAAGACTCATCTTCGTTTCTGATGAAGCCAAACTCTTTGACTACTTCATCAAAATGTTTATTCCAACTCCTAGAAGCTTGCTTCAATCTATAAATGGATCGTTGCAGCTTACATACTTTGTTGTCTTGCTTTGGATCTTCAAAACTCTCTGGCTGTATCATATACATGTCCTCGAGGAGATTCCAATAAAGGAATGCTGTTTTGACATCCATCTGCCAAATCTCATAGTCGTAGTATGCTGCAATTGAAAGTAGGATTCGGATTGATTTGGTCATTGAAACTGGTGAAAAGGTTTCATCATAGCCAATACCATGAATTTGTCTGAATCCTTTAGCCACCAATCGGCCCTTATAGGTAATCGCATTACCATCCATGTCGATCTTCTTCTTGAAGACCCACTTGCACCCTATCGGCCGTGCCCCTTCGGGCGGTTCCACCAAAGTCCATACTTTGTTGGTATACATGGATTCCATCTCGGATCTCATGGCTTCTAGCCACTTCTGAGAGTCTAGCCCTTTCATGGCCTCTTCATAGGTAGTAGGCTCATCATCTATGAGCATTGTTTCACCGGAATCGGTCACGAGAAGTCCATACCTCTCGGGTTCCTGGCGCACTCTACTAGATCTACGAAGCTCTTGTGTTACCTGAGCAGGCTGTTCCACAACTGCTTGTGGTTCCTGTTCATGTTCCATAAGCGGTTCATTGATTTGTGGTTCTTGAATGTCTTCAAGTTCTACAGTCCTCCCACTTGCTTCTTTAGAGACAAACTCTCTTTCTAGAAACACGCCGGTCCGAGCAACAAACACTTTGTTCTCGGTTGGATTGTAGAAGTAGTAATCCTTAGTTTCCTTAGGGTACCCCACAAATTTACACTTACCCGATTTTGGACCTAGCTTGTCTGATTGTAAACGTTTTACATAGACATCGCAGCCCCAAATCTTCATGAACGACAATGTGGGACGCCTCCCACTCCACATCTCATGTGGTGTCTTCATGACTGATTTAGATGGAACACGGTTAATGGTGAAAGCTGCACTTAATAGAGAATAGCCCCAAAATGATAATGGAAGATCGGTTTGACACATCATAGATCGAACCATATCCAATAGGGTTCGATTCCTCCTCTCGGACACGCCATTCCATTGTGGCGTTCCGATTGGAGTGAGTTGGGACACGATCCCACACTCTCTAAGATAGTCGTCAAACTCTTGGCTTAAGTATTATCCTCCACGATCCGATCGTAGAAATTTGATACTTTTGCCAAGTTGCTTCTCTACTTCACTCTTGAATTCTTTGAAAATTTTAAAGGATTCGGATTTGGCCCTCATAAGGTACACAAATCCATATCTACTGTAATCATCAGTAAATGTAATGAAGTAGACGTAACCACCCCTGGCAGGCGTGGAAAATAGCCCGCATACATCAATGTGTATGAGCGCCAATTGCTCACTAGTCCTCTCACCTTTCTTATTGAAAGGGGACTTTGTCATTTTTCCTAATAAACAAGCCTCACATGTCTCATATGATTAAAAATCAAGTGAGTCTAGAAATCCATCCTTATGGAGTCTAGATACACGTTTCTCGTTTATATGGCCTAAACGACAGTGCCATAAGAAAGCGGGATTTAAATCATGTATTTTAATCCTCTTGGTATTAATTTTGTAGACAGGATTGCTTAGATCAAGGACATACAGTCCATTAAATAATTGCGCACTAAAATAGTGAATATTATTAAAATAAAAGGAACAACAATTGTTCTTTATTGAAATAATAAAATCTTCCTTGTCCAAACAAGAAATAGAAATAATGTTTCTGCTCATAGCAGGCACAAAATAGCAATTATTTAATTCTAAAACTAATCCTGAAGGCAGAGATAGCTCACACACGCCCACGGCCAACGCATCAACTTTTGCTCCATTCCCAACTCGCAGGTCTATCTCCCCTTTAGCCAATCTTCTACTCTCTTTAGATCCTGCACATTTCGACAAATGTGAGATCCACATCCAGTATCTAATACCCATGATGTAGAGACAGTTAAATTGACATCTACAACAAAAATACCTGGTGGTGGTGGAATCACTATTCCAAGCCTCTTGTCCTCCAGATATTTTGGGCAGTTCCTCCTCCAGTGTCCAGGCTGACTGCAGTAGTGACACTCACCTTTAGTCACACCTTTGGCAATGCCACCAACAGGCTTAAGGGCAGGTTCATTGGTCCTGGCAACTGACTTGCCTTTTCCCTTGGAGGATGAGGCAAACCTTTTGCCCTTTCCTTTCTACACCATCATAATAGCCTTGCCCTTACCCTTGTTGATGCTTTGTTCAGCTGTCCTCAACATATTGAGTAAATCTGGCGGTGGTTTGACGATCTCAGTCATGTTATAGCTCATGATGAACTGTCCATAACTCTCGGGCAACGATTGCAACATGAGATCAGTTGCCAACTCTTGGCCGACCGAGAACCCCGGTCGGGCGAGATTTTCCAAGTATCCGATCATACGGAGTACATGGGGTCCCATCGGGTTCCCTTCTGCCAGATGACACTTGAACAATGCCTCAGAGACCTCATACCTCTCAACCCTTGCCTGCTCTTGGAAGAGCTGCTTCAGATGCTCGATCATATCGACATCATTCATGTTTTAGTGTTGCTTCTGAAGCTCAGAAGTCATTGTGCATAGCATAAGGAAGGCCGCATCATTAGCGTCATCAACACGCTTTTGATAAGGCTTTAGGGCTGCAGGGGTATTGTTCTCCGGACCTGCTGGAACTTGCTCCTCTATTGCGTACTGTTTCTTCTCTTGCTTGAGAACGATTCTCAAGTTTCTGTACCAATCAAGGAAGTTGGTTCCAGAGAGCTTGTCCTTCTCAAGGACATATCGTAGGGAATGTTGTGAACTCGATGAGTTGTTTGCCATTTGGAATTCTACAAAAAAGAAAATACGCAAGTTTTAGTATTTGTGAATTTTTGACTATATTCAATAATGGCTAGTTTATCAAATATAGCTCCCACTGTGGAAAACTTGACGATCTGTAATCTTTCGTCCTTCTGTCTCCACTAATATTACAGTAACCCTAGTCTCTATGGATTCCGCAAATCAGTCTGTAACAGAGTACCATAGACTGATACACACTTTCATTGCCACCAAGGAGCTCACACATTCATCTAATACTGGAATAAGAGAACCCAGTGTATACTATTACAGAAGGTTACAAATATTTTTCATCCAAGAAAAACAACGTGAGAATCAAAACCAAATCAAACCACATACATCAAACAGTATGAACATAATAGCAGGACACGATTCATTCTACAAAACAAAGTTACACATCGCAATCTTCCTACTCTAATATGGATAGCCGATTTGATTATTGGACAATGAAAGTTTGTAATGTAGACTAAATACAGGACCAAAATACTCTAGAAGGGTGGGGGTTGAATAGAGTACATAAACTTTTTGCTAAAACACAAGATTTAACTAAGTGAACAAGTAAAAGACTCAAATCTCAAGGCCTTGAGATTTTGCAAGACTAGTCAAAAACTTTCTAAGACAGACAGAAAGATTAAAGGCCTTGAACTATCACCAGTTCTAAACAGTTTATGAACCCTAGTTTGATTTGAGTTGCTTGCAGAAGTAAATAGCAAAACTGTAAAGTAAAGAACACAAGGCAATTTGCAGAGTTCAGTCCCAATGGACCTAATCTCTGCCTGAGGGATCTAATCCCAACAGGATTGGGCAAACACTTCTTATTACTCAAACAGAAACAGCCCTAGATCTTCAAGCCTAAGTGAACTCCCGTACACCTATACAGCTTGTGGTTACAAACCTATCTAGTATCAGCTACTAACTGTTGAGCTAACAAGAACCTCTTGTTGTTCACTTGAATAACCAACCACTAGGTTTTGTGAGGTTTGAGATATACAGAAGATAAGCAGATTAAAGTACAATAGAAGAACACAATAAAAGAATAAGCTGTGTAAGCATGGATGTGTTCTTCAGGAAAACTAGAATGATTGATCTTCTGAAAGAAGTGATTGAAGCCTGAAGTTGTGAGGGATTGATTGTCTGATCTTCCACGAATGTATCACACCTCTTTCTCAGTTCTCTGTAAGCTTCTATACTCTTTCAAAATTCAAACCAGTCTTTTTATCCACTCCCTGCAACTGAATGAGAGATTTTAGGATCTCTGTTCCTGAAAATCCTCATTGTTTCTAAGTGAAGATCAAAACAGCTCTGAGTAGATATCCGTTGGAGTTTGTTGTGATTACATTGCACGTTTGAAAAACCTGCAACAACATTAAGCCCAGCAACAAACAAAATCCAAATATATAACAGCACTAAGTCTATTTGGATTTCCAGTTTCTGAATAAAAACTGGATCAAAGAAATAAATAAATAACCTGATTACCATCTAAAACATATAACTCATCATAAACCAGTTTAAGACTTGTAAAAGTCATTAAACAATCATAATAACAAATATCAAATCCTGCAAGAGAGAATCAAGTTAATTCTGTAAAACTGTCAGCAGAATCAAGTTAATTCTGTTAAAAGTCATTAAAAAGCCCCTATGCGTGCCATTATGACCTAAAACCCCTAGAGTCGTGCCGTCTGGCCTTTAGGGTTTTAGGCGTGACGTCAGCTTGTCCTGTGATTGCGCGATTCGACGGTGACGGTTGCGATTCGACTACTGAAAGGACGCAACCCTTCATTGTTTTTGGATAAATACTCTGTACTCTCCATTGTTGCAAAGCATCACTTCTTTCTCTTAAAGTGAATGATACCCGGAAGCCTTCAAGATCAGATTCAGATAATCAATCACCAGTTCTCTCTTATCAATCGTCTGCTTCAATTGTGCGCATCCAAGCAAGCTTTACCAAAACAAGGTTGGCCTTGTTCGATTGTGTTTAATATACTGATATATGCTTTGAACTGCGTTGGATCTACAAACCCATAACATATTAACCACTAAGAGCTTATGAGGAAGCTCTTAATCTTTGACTCCAATTTTGATTTAATCCCCCAGATGATAAGGATCTTGAATGTAGGGTTTCTGAAATCCCTGATAATACAAACGATTCCAATCTTCTAACTTTGAAAATTGCCACTGGACTGTTCATCTTTCTTCCAATAAACCCTCGTATGCTTAGAGCTGAATCTTGAAATTCGAACTAAAGTATGTATATTTCTCCCCCCTTTTTTCTTGCTTTTCCGCAGGAATGGCAAAGACAAAAGGAACCAAACCCATTAAGGAGGTCGAAGAAATACCTGATCTTCCACGGGCTTTATGGCGAAAAGAACCCTATCTGGGCGGCAAAGACTTTTATCATGCTAGAGTTAAGGCGAAGAAATTGCCAATCGCTGTCTCCGGTGAAGCATTGCAAACGTTAACCCCTCCAGTTAACTCGGCGCTGCTCAAATTGATCGATTCCGAAGATGTGGTTCGATTGGGAGTCGAAAATGGGTACTTCCCATACACTGCGGTTTCTACTTAAGCATTTGTTCAGAAATCGGACTTCATCGAAGAGTGGATTGACCATGTGTTGACCAATCATGTCATGAATTTGAACGATGCCGGAATATACTTCGCAGTTCGTGCTATGAAGGGTGCTGCCGTGAAGCTGGATCAGTCCATGCTTCTAAACCTTCTTTCCCGTTATTCGCCTGCGACTCGCACGTTCCATTTTGCTGAGTTCGAGGCTGCTCCCACGCTCGAAGATGTGCACATGCTGTATGATCTGTTTCCCGTGGGCGAGGTGGACCCTTTGAGTCCCTTGAGAACGGATGCGGAGATCGCTCTCTACAAGCAGATGGAGGAGTGCTTGTCATAAGTGAAGAAAATTTCCACCCGGTGGACTCCTACAGAAGTCCTTCCTGACTGGCAGTTGGTTGACACATCTGCGAAGAATACTTGGAACAAGTGGGTCCAATACTTTTTCCGTGACTATGCGATTAGCATTATCACCAAGAAGCTTCTGAGTCGAAACCCGAAGGCTAAGAACTATGTGAATGGCAAGGGTTATCACTTGACCCTATGCGCCTTCCTCTGTGCCTGGTTGTCGAGGTACTTAATCGATGGTCACCCGCGTGATGGGGTCTTCTATCACGTTCTGCCTCTTGCTGTGAAATTGGCCCTTGGTCAGAAGGTCGCACTTGGACCCTTAGTCTTGGGCACACTGTACTACAAGTTGGATCAGCTGGTTGTGGCGATGAAGGAATCGCGTGGCCGCCTCGACGTACTGACTTACATTAACATAGCTTTCTTGACAATGTGGGTCTTCGAGCGATGGCCCTCTTATGCCCCAGTCGCTTCTAAGCCCAGCAAATGGTGTCCCCCAGGTACGGAAGAGGAGCGTAACAGTGGTAGGGCTGCGAGGTGGTTTGGAACTAACTTCCCCAAATGCGTTTGGAGCCTGATATGCGACAATCGGGAAGAGTTCATAGCTAGGCCTTACGCCATGCGCGTTGAGAATGTCCGATGGTTCCCAAAACTGTATCCCTCCAAGGCTGTTGCTTTCTCAGAAGAGCTCCTTTTCGAGGGCGGGGAGCATTTCCACGAGCGCTTTCGCGAATTCTTTTGCTGGTGTCTGCGAGGTTCCCTTCCTGCTCTTTCAGAGCATGTACGTGAGCTCGCACCTAGGTACGAGAGGATTACCGTGGATGTCGATCCCACTCGCGTGTCTCCCCAGTTTGGCTTTGATGCAGTGGCACCCTCAATCTGGCCGCAGTCTATCATCAGAGGCTGCTACAAGCGGTTATTGTCTAGGGAGTGTAAAACAATCTTGATGAGCAATCTTCCCTTCGAGCAACCTTCAGGTAACCATTTGAGCAATATGTGTGAACTTGGCTTAGCAACCCAAGCATAATCATGACTGGTTTCTCCACGCCCCAGGTCATGCTCACCTTAAAGACATGCTTAACGAAGATGCATTAATAGGGCAAGGCTCCACATCCTTAGCATGACGAGGACGCTGCGATCCCACCTTCGCGTGGAGGTGCTCGCTCTTAGCTTACCAAAGATAATAAAATAATGTACGATACAAGTTACCTCACACCATCGTATTTTGTATCGCAGGTAATGCTGATGAAGCCGCGTTGGAGCAAACAAGTCAACCTTCTGCATCCTATGTCCCGGTGCCGAGTTCTCATACTGAGAAGCCCGTCGCAGCTGCTGAATATGCAGGAGAGCCCTTCGAAGACATCATTGAACTCTCTGATGATGCCGAAGCTGACACCGTGTTGATGGAGGAAGATGCCCATGCCGGTGCTGAGGAAATAGGAACGAACGCTGATGATGCTATCGCACCTGAAGGTATCCCTCCTCAAGATGCAACTTCTGCTGCCGCCATGCCTCCGGCAATGACTGAGCCTGCGACACCTCTTCCTGCATGGAACTTTTGGGGTTCGCAGGTCGGGGCGGCAATCGCACCTGGTGCGGCTTATACTCTTCCCCCCAACTATGAGGAGTTAGAGCTCGCAGCTGATAGAAGGGCGATGGAGCGAGGACAATCCTCAACTGCCCCAGCAATGCGCATTCCCTCTCTGCGCCAGATCCTTGAAGGAACCGGTATGTCGTGGTTTACTGTTCTCATCTTTCATTCTTTGCTTGCGAGTTTGACAGTCTAATCTTGACTTTAACATTGCTTTAGGGTTGAAACAAGCTGACGTGGACTGGCTAGTTCGCATGCGCCTCTCCTACCCCCAATCGTTTGCGAGGTCTCTGGAGATAGGCCCCTTCAATAGAAGGCTGTTTCTGACTGAAGCCATCTGGATTTTAGAGCAGCTGTCCGCGGCCACACCTGCGACCATTTCTCCTCAGAGCGCGGAATTGCTTTTTGGCATGTGCCAGAACCTTCTCGCCAAAGTTCAAGGCAAGCTGGGCTTTGGGTTTCTTGTCAAAAGAGTCACCCTGATTCGCGCGGCCGTGACTTTGAAACGCGGCCACCAAAACCTCACAATTGAGCAGCAGAAGGTAGAGCAGCAAAGACAAAAGGTTGAAGAGGCTGTGAAGCTATTTCATGAGATGAACGCCAAATGCGAGCAATTGAAACAAGAAGTGGAGCAAGTAGAAAATCTGAGCCGCCAGTTTACTCCTAACGACTCCTTGATCAAGGGCTTGTTTTGAAAGAGTAGCAAATAAGTAGTAAGTAGTTGAAACATTACTGTAATGTTGCTAGGGTTTCTCCCCCTTTTTTTTCAAAAAGAATTGAATTGCCTGTTTTGCCCTTTTCGGGATTTGCTCAAATATCTCTGTGCATATCAATTTATGACGTCAGCAATTGATATTCTGCCTTGATTTTCGCGCTAATTGCTCATTAGATAAGCACGCCTTCCTTGGGAAGTCCATCCGTATCATGACTATCCGTAATTAATTAGGATACGCAACCGAATCGTCGTAGCCTTTAGTAGGGTAATTGATTGTTACCGCTTTTCCAGACGTAAGTGATTGATCCTTACCCTCTTTTCAAATTCTGCTGACTCATCTTGGTAACTGAAGAGTCTCCACAAGGTCTATATAAACCATGCCTTTTGCTATTTGGGTTCTTTATCCCACAATGTGGCTTGCCGTGACTGCTGGCTTCAACGCTTGTTTTTCGTTGATTCATGGCAGCTTCAAGTTGTGAAACCTGAGTTTGTGCTTTGTGCTATAGAAATAGTTTTCAAGATCCGCTTCATAAGGCTTATTGATCTTTATAACTATCATAGAGAATATGCAGATAATCCCTCATGTTTGCTCGAAGAATTTTCTTCGGCATTATGCTTGCAGGTCATGTTTCCGGCCGCCTCCCGGCGAGGTGCAGCGCCGTACTGACCTTGCTACCGACTCGTAATGAACGGAGGGATTCTCCTCCAGCATGCCTGGAGTTTGATCATTAGCCACCACGTTCGTGAGCTCAGGGTGGCGAGCCATCGTGCTCGTCTTCGTGGACAAGGAGCCCATTGCCAGAGGAATGACTGCTCCCCTGTCTTGCACAGCCGCATACACCGGAACAAGTGGTTCCTCAGGCACGTCTCTTGGGTGTAAGACCAAAGAATGGCCTTGTCAGATCCTGGGATCTTGAACATAGCGTCGCATAGGTCTTGTAGGCATGGGGGGCTGCGGGCTGTTCTTCTCGCAGGAACAACCTACTTGCACAGATCTTCGGTCGCAGATCTTTTTATCGCATAGCTTCAGCTAGGATCGTTAAGTCGATCCTTTTCCAGTTGGGATTCCCCCTATGAGTAACTTCTGTTTGTAAGTTACCATTTAGATGCATTGTAAGCCATGTTGGCTGCGTAGCTAGCTTGAGTTGAGCTTTTTCGCTTGTAAGCTGTTGTCTAGACAGATAAATTGTAAGTCATTTTGACTCATAATGATAAATCGCGTTGTATGACTTGCTGTCTTGTTACAACAAACTGCGATTTCGCATGTGTATTGGCAAATTTCGCCTTTTGTAGTGTCATATTCACACTTTGCATTGTTGCTATAATGGGCTATCTGTCAAATAGATTCGCAGATATGTTTTTAGATCGTTCGAGATCGTATTTGCGCAGCTTTGCTACCTTGGCGGATAGGCTTGTGATTTGCTTTAGATTCAAGTGCAGGTGCTATCTCATCAGATAGATTTTTATAGATCACTTAAGATCATTTTGCATAATGTTGCTATCATGGCAGACAGACTTAAGAATCATTTTAAGATCACATTTGTATAGTGCTGCTATCGTGGCAGATAGGCTTTGAAAGATCATTTGAGATCATATTTGCATAGGCTGCCATCGTTGCAGATAGGCTTAAAAGATCAATTAAGATCGTATTCGCATGAGCTGCTATCGTGGCAGATAGGCTTAAAAGATCACTTAAGATCGTTTTCGCATGGGCTGCTATCGTGGCAGATAGGCTTAAAAGATCACTTAAGATCGTTTTTGCATGGGCTGCTATCGTGGCAGATAGGCTTAAAAGATCACTTAAGATCGTTTTCGCATGGGCTGCTATCGTGGCAGATAGGCTTAAAAGATCAGTTAAGATCGTATTTGCGTGAGCTGCTATCGTGGCAGATAGGCTTAAAAGATCAGTTAAGATCGTATTCGCGTAGGCTGCTATCACGGCGGATAGGCTTTTAGAAGATCACTTAAGATCGTATTCGCACGGGTTGCTATCACATCGGACAGGCTTTTACTAACAGTAATAATGAACTAAATAGAGCAATAAAGACAGCTAGAAGCATAAAGTTCTTCTCATTTGGGAGAAGTCTTTTTATTATAAAACTCTCGTATGGAAAAGATGAGATTACAATTCTCTCATATGGGAGAGAAGATGTGCGAATCATGGCAATACGGAGCATAAAGCAAACGTTGTAATATAACGTATATAATGAGAGAAGTTAAGGATAATACTTCTTAATCCAGCGCATGTTGACTGAGCTTGGGGTTGAGGTCGTACCATGTAACCTCCGTATGCTGCAGTAGCCACTGTCAAAGACTTCCGTGACTTCAAAGGGTCCTTCCCAATTGGCTGTGAATTTTGGGTGAGCTGCCTCTCGCATGCAATGGTCAGATGCGCATAAGACCAAATCTCCAACTGCGAAATCTCGACGTTGGACTGTTTTGTTGTAGGCGCGAGCGATCCTTTCTTGGTATCGTTTGTTGGTCCTTTTAGCTTGCTCCCGCTTTTCTTCTAGCAGGACTAAGTCATGATCGCACTGGTTGTCATATAACGCGTGAAAGGCCAACCTTGCAGAGTTAACCTTCACTTCCTCAGGTACCACAGCCTCAGCTCCATAGCACAAAAGGAACGGTGGGACCCCTGTGGGTGTCCTTGGAGAAGTCCGATAAGCCCACAGGGCTATGCTTAAAGAATCAGCCCACTTCTTGTGGTCATCTGCGACCATCTTGCTCAAAATTCTCAACAGCGTTTTGTTGGTTGCTTCTGCTTGCCCATTCCCTTTCGGGTAGTATGGAGTGGAGCATATCTGCCGGATGTTGTATTCTGCTAGCTTTGCGGCCACCTGGCGATTGACAAAAGGAGTGCCATTATCCGAAGGGATGGTTTTAGGAATTCCGAACCTGCATATAATACTTTCTTCGATGAAATGGACCACAGCTAACGCATTTGCTGTCTTTAGTGGTATCGCTTCTACCCACTTAGTGAACAATTCGGTCGCGGTGAGAATGAAGTGATTCCCGTGCGAGGTCGGTCGAATGGGACCGATGAAATCCAGAGCCCATGTGTGAAACGGCCATGGTGTTCCCAATGCATGTAGATCTACGGTAGGGGCGTTCACTAGATTACCCTTGAATTGACACTCCTGACAGCGTCTTACTTTGGTGCGGCAATCAGTCTCCATAGTGGGCCAGAAATATCCAATTGAGAGGAGTTGTCTGCATAATTTCGCACCTCCCTAGTGTTCCACCTGATGAGAAAGGTCCATCATTTCTTGTGCTTCTGTGCTGTCTAGGCATCGCAGCAAGTTGCCTTCATGGCCCCTTCGCCAAAGCAGATTTTCTTGCACCACATATCGGGATGCTTTCCTCTTTAGTTTCTCGGCTTCTTTTCTCGACTCGGGTACAGTACCCTGGGTAAGAAAATCAAAGAGTGGTTTCCTCCAATCCGCATCATCGTCGGTCAGAGCAACGAGTAAAGAGTCCTTGATCAGTGCGTCACTCTCGCACTTTCCTTGAATCAATGCTGCGGCCGTTGACATGTCCGACCAATGAATGCCATACCTCTGGGATTTCCGATAGATTGACACCTCACTTTCTCCGCAAGCATGCCGGTGAATCTTTTCTAACAGCAGTTGTCCCTCTTGCTCGGAGACGCATCGCATAAGTATTCCGCCATGACCCTTGTAATAAAGGGTGTTGTCATGTATGCAATAGCCCTTTGTGGATGCCCAGTTCTCGCTGCTCGTGCCCTCTGCGATGGCGCGTAAGATTGACTTTCTTCAGTCCGCATCGTCCGCACTTCAATGAAGATCCTTGCGGGCCATTTTTCCGCACTAACCTTGGATCCCAAGGTAGCTAAAGCATCAGCATGCCTGTTGTCCGCTCGAGGTTTGTGCTCGTATCTAACGTCGCAGAATTGTTGCACCAATCTCTGCACTAGGGTCCTGTAGGGCAATAAGTTTATTTCCTTCAAACCATACTCGCCCGAGGCTTGTTTGACGATTAGCTTGGAGTCCCCCATAACTGTCAAGTTGCTTACTTCCAAGGCCTTTGCCGCGCGGAGTCCTGCGATGAGAGCTTCATACTCTGCTTCATTGTTGGCTACTGCGAAGTCAAGCTTTGCGGACATCTGTATGACTTCCCCATCTGGTTTGGTCAAGACTATCCCGATGCCTCCACCTTTCCTTGTGGACGAGCCGTCGAAATGAAGCGTCCAGTAAGGCAACTCAACTGCGTAGATTTCAGGTCCCTCCAATTTTTCTTCAATCACGGGCTCATGACTGTTATCGGGGAACTGCGCCAGCAAATCCGCTACCGCCTGCGATTTGATCGCCCGCGGCCGAACGCATGTGATGTCAAATTGGGAAATGGTCATATACCACTTTGCCAACCTTCCTCCAGGAGTAGTGTGAGTCAGAAGATATCGTATGGGATCGTTCTTTGTGACCACCACTACTTTGTGCGAAGCAAAATAGTGTCTCAACTTCTCTATTACGAAGAATAAAGCAAGGCAATGACGTTCGATGTCCGTGTACCTTGATTCTGCTGGCTGCATGATGCGGGAGATGTAGTAGATGGGCCTTTCTTGACCCTCATACTCCTGAGCGAGGAGAGCCCCTATAGACCTCCTTGTTGACGTCAGATACAACAAGAGTGGTGATCCGAGCTGAGGTGCGATCATTACTTTTGAAGATGTAAGCAGCTCCTTTAATTTTTCGAACGCAGCTTCGTGTTCCGCGGTCCAGTCGTATATAGCATATTTCTTGAGAAGATCACTGAAACAGAAGGTGATTTCAGCGATCGCTGGGATGAATCTTCGCAGATAGGATAGCTTTCCCAAGAAGGTTTTCAAGGCACTCTGGTTGTGTGGCGGAGTCATGCCAGTGATGGCTGATACTTTCACAGGGTCGGGCTCGATTCCTTGGCAATGTACCACGCATCCCAAGAACTTCCCTGATGTTACCCCAAATGCGCACTTCATAGGGTTCATCTTCAATTGAAAGCGCCTGCATCTATTGAACACTTTTCGTAAATCCGCCAGATGGTCTGCCTCTTGCTTGGATTTGAAAATTAGGTCATCCATATAGAATTCCACTTCTTTGTGCATCATGTCGTGGAACAGAGCCATCATGGCCCGCTGATAGGTCGCACCTGCGTTTTTGAGGCCAAAAGGCATCACCGTATAGTTGAATACTCCCACCGGGGTGATGAATGCGGTTTTCCGTGCATCTTCGGGGTCCATCTTGATCTGATTGTACCCACTAAATCCGTCCATGAAGCTGAACATGCGATGACCCGCTGTCGAATCGATAAGTAAATCGATGTTGGGGAGCGGAAAATCGTCCTTAGGGCAGAAACAATTGAGATCCCAGAAGTCCACGCAAATACGGAGCTGCCCATTCTTCTTTACCACTGGCACGATGTTGGCCAGCCATGTGGGATGGTGATTTGGCTCTATGAATTTGGCATCCAGGAGTTTGACAATCTCCTGCTTAATCTTCACGTTGAGCTCGGGCCTAAAGCTTCTTGTGCTCTGTTTTACCGGCTTGGATCCTGGAATTACATCCAACCGACGCATGGTGATGCTCGTGTCCAGGCCAGGCATTTCGTCGTACTCCCATGCGAATACGTCCTTGTACTCGGTCAAGAGCTGTAGCAATCTTCCCTCCTCTTCGCTTGTGAGGTCCGCACTTAGAAAGACTGGCCTCTTCTTTTCTTCGCTCGGGCTTAGGAATACCTCCTTTAGCTCCTGCTTTTGCGGTCTGGGTTTGTCTTCCATGCATTCGGGTGCTTCTTTAAGTTTCTCTTCTAGAGTGCTCGGTTTTGGTTTTTCTGTCTCCGAAACCTGCTCAATTTGGTTGATTTTCTCAGGGATATCCCCATGCCCGCGTGGGGACACCCCCGCGCACCTTCATATGCGATAGCATTTCTTCCCGTTGGCGTAGAAACTCTCTATCTCCTTGCCTTCAGGGTCATGCTTTGCTATTCTTTTCAGAGTGTACACACTCTTCGCTGATAAGCAATTCGCGGCGCCTCTTCTTGCGCAGGCGGCTTTTCTTTGGCATCCTCTCTTGTCACCATCACTCCCGCAGGCGACTGATCTTTGATATCTTCCCATAGGGGCAAAGGAGTGGGGTTGAATGGTCCCGGTGTTTGCTCATCTGCCATCTCGGTGAACCACATCGCCTCATTGAGATGCGCTTCATCCATGTTGAATGGATTCGTCGAAGCTGGTATCTCGACTATTCTGTCATTCCAAATGGCTTTCATCACTTGGTGAGCTGTTGAAGGGACAACATCGAAGCGATGAATCCAGGCTCGTCCTATGATCATGTGATACGTAGTGTTCGCATCTATGACATAGAATTTCGCTGAGCACTTGATTTTGCCGATCTGGATCCCCAGGCGGATCCATCCTATCGTCATTCTGGAGTCGCTTCCAAATCCCATCAGCGGGGATGGACACTTGACAATCTTGTACTCTGGAATTCCCGCTAGCTTCAGTGTATGGAGCGAAACAACGTTAACTGCTGCTCCTCCGTCAACGAACGCTCTCTTGAACTCAACGCCATTGATGATAGCCGTCATGTACAGAGGCCTCTGGTGGCTCGCATCTGTCTTCTTGTCGCTTGCGGAAAAGGTTATGACCTTTTCTGTAGAGCGAGACGCCCTAACGACTTTCCCATTAGAGACTACGAGATCCTCCTCGTAGTCTTCTGCTATCCTTAAGATCGCCTTTGTCATTTCCGTCCGGCACTTTTCTGAGAAATTCATCTCGTCGAAGAACCTGCTGAACCCGTGCGACCCCTTCATCCGGTCGACACGTTCGTCCTCCGTGTTTATGCTGTAGTCCTCATCCTGGATCTCGGCAATCATGGGTAGACCATCGTCTGGGACCTCTTCAATGTCCACAATCGAGATCATAGCGACCTCTTTGCCTTTCGATTCTTGCTCCGCATGGGCAGGGAGTGGATTGTTGCGCACATCCTGCCTTTGATCGCTGACAATCAGTTCGCCATTCTTCATCTTTTGGCTAAACACAATTCTGAGCTTCTTGCAGTCCGTCGTGGGATGCATGACCTTTCCGTGATATTCACACCACTTCGGGTCCCTCACCATCTCCCTGGAGGGTGCCTTCTCGAGCGGCGGTAGGACACCGTCCTTACGCCATTGCCTGCAAAGGTCGCTTGCTTCTTCCACCGAACATGGCAGAGGTGGTGCATCAAAGTTCACAATCTTCGCCTGCTTTTGGGGTGAGACCGTATTCACTTCGGCCTCGCGTCCCCTCTTGTAGCTGAATATCCCGATCTTAAAAGTAGTACCACCCGAGGGTCGCTCAGGGGCGTTTCTCTTTTTCTGCCTCTCCACTATAGGCTCGATGTTCTTCGTGCATTCGATTAGTTTTGAAAATGTAGGGGTTTGAAAGTTAATAAGCATACCTTTGTACACATCTCGCATGCACTGCAGGCATATCTCCACGAGTCTGCTTTCGAGTATCACGTCTTTGCATTCTAAGGACTTGGCCCTGAATTTCTTGATGAAGGTTATTCCGTCCTCCTCGCGCTTCTGATACATCCGCGAGAGATGAATCATCGTCACCTTTTCCTCCATCTGGAAGAACTTGGTGTAGAACTTCTGGACCATATCATCCCAAGTCTTCACGGATCCGGCTTCCAATGTCCTATACCACTTGTAAGCCACGTTCCCCAGGGACTTCGGGAACTCGCGCATCAGCAGTTTGGGATCAGCTCCATACGGCCCCATCACATCGATGAAACGCATGACATGCTCATGGGCGTTCCCATTGACATCTTCGAACTTATCCTATTTAGGAGCATTGTACCCAGCAGGGTTAGGCATGAGATAAATCTCTCGTGGGATAGGTGGATCGTTGTCGAGCTTCGGGATGATGGTATCCGCGAACGATTGGTGAGCCAGAATAGTGTCTATGCGTCGTTGTAGCGACGTCATACACTCCGGAGTACTTCCCTCGGCAGCGGGAGGAGGGGTTGCCGCAGGTGGAGGCGACACATATGCCGCAGGAGGGCTAGGGACGGATTGGAAATTCACGTTACCCCAGATTGCCGTTGGGGGAGGCAAGGGATACTGTGAGGCCGGATTAGGTACCAAAGCCGGAGGCTGAGGAGTATGAGCAGCGAGAGGCAACATTTGAGCTGTTGACCCCTGAATTGAGGGTAGCTGCGTAGTCGCTGGTGGAGTTTGCAGATTGGGGTTGGGTGGTGTGGTTGACACTCCCAATCCTTGAGTGGTGGATACTCCTCCTCCCTGAGAGACGGCGGTGGCTGGTGCAGGGTTTGGAGCAAGATTCCCCAAGACAGCCATGATCCGTTCTAGCTGCGCAGATTGAGCTTTGAGAGTCTTCGCCTGACTCTGGATGGTGGCGTCCAAGGCTTCTAGCGTCGGAGCTTCACCGGGAGCTGTAGGAGTACGGCGAATCTCCTCTCCTGAGGCGGCCTCCGTGGAAGGCGATCTTTTACTGACATCATCCTCCTGAGACATGGTTGCTCAAGATGGTAGGTTCACGTCGGGTTCACCAAAATGTGCACAAGAGAATCCGGCGGGGAGCACTCTGTGTACACCGAGAGCAGAGGATCGGAAATGGCACAGGAAGAGTTGGGTTGTGTGTAGGGAGAGAGTAAGGCAGTAGTAATGTATGAGAGAGAGACAGGGGTTTGGCAGAGCTTCCGCGTATGTACGATGTTTTCTCCCTTGTATGGAAAGGTTAACGTCCTATATATAACGGAGAATGTGACCGTTGCAGTGTGGTTAATGCTCCCATCAATGGCGGCTTAATTAGCTTAAACACAACGGCACGTTCGTCCGCATATATAGGGACCGTTACAGCACGTTATGCGCGAATACCGGAACCGTTATGGGGTTGACCGGATTGACCGGGTTTATGGAGCTCGTGCCATAAATCTCTCAAAAGCAGTTACTAAAGGTCGCGCGCGGGCTTGGCTCGCACGCGACAGGACTTACTCTAGCCTCCAAACCACTAAATCCCTACAAGTCCCGTGCAGTTGTATGCGAGGGCCCTGTCTCGCAGCCCCCACATGGATCAGCGCGGCTGGTGATCTAGTGTGTGTGGAGCACAATATGGTGTGCTAGATGATTGCCATGTGGCCAAGATCTGTCAGCTCAGAAAGCACTATCTACACCAATCTTTAACAGATTGCCGCATGGGAACGTCGTTTCCAATGAGTAGTATGTCATCCACATACAAGACTAGAAAAGCTACAGAGCTCCCACTAACCAACCTTCTTGTAGAAAAAAGACTCATCTTCGTTTCTGATGAAGCCAAACTCTTTGACTACTTCATCAAAATGTCGATTCCAACTCCTAGAAGCTTGCTTCAATCTATAAATGGATCGTTGCAGCTTACAGACTTTGTTGTCTTGCTTTGGATCTTCAAAACTCTCTGGCTGTATCATATACACGTCCTCGAGGAGATTCCCATAAAGGAATGCTGTTTTGACATCCATCTGCCAAATCTCATAGTCGTAGTATGCTGCAATTGCAAGTAGGATTTGGATTGATTTGGTCATTGCAACTGGTGAAAAGGTTTCATCATAGCCAATACCATGAATTTTTCTGAATCCTTTAGCCACCAATCGGCCCTTATAGGTAATCGCATTACCATCCTTGTCGATCTTCTTCTTGAAGACCCACTTGCACCCTATGGGCCATGCCCCTTCGGGCGGTTCCACCAAAGTCCATACTTTGTTGGTATACATGGATTCCATCTCGGATCTCATGGCTTCTAGCCACTTCTGAGAGTCTGGCCCTTTCATGGCCTCTTCATAGGTAGTAGGCTCATCATCTATGAGCATTGTTTCACCGGAATCGGTCACGAGAAGTCCATACCTCTCGGGTTCCTGGCGCACTCTACTAGATCTACGAAGCTCTTGTGTTACCTGAACAGGCTGTTCCACAACTGCTTGTGGTTCCTGTTCATGTTCCATAAGCGGTTCATTGATTTGTTGTTCTTGAATGTCTTCAAGTTCTACAGTCCTCCCACTTGCTTCTTTAGAGACAAACTCTCTTTCTAGAAACACGCCGGTCCGAGCAACAAACACTTTGTTCTCGGTTGGATTGTAGAAGTAGTAATCCTTAGTTTCCTTAGGGTACCCCCACAAATTTACACTTACCCGATTTTGGACCTAGCTTGTCTGATTGTAAACGTTTTACATAGACATCGCAACCCCAAATCTTCATGAACGACAATGTGGGACGCCTCCCACTCCACATCTCATGTGGTGTCTTCATGACTGATTTAGATGGAACACGGTTAATGGTGAAAGCTGCACTTAATAGAGAATAGCCCCAAAATGATAATGGAAGATCGGTTTGACACATCATAGATCGAACCATATCCAATAGGGTTCGATTCCTCCTCTCGGACACGCCATTCCATTGTGGCGTTCCGATTGGAGTGAGTTGGGACACGATCCCACACTCTCTAAGATAGTCGTCAAACTCTTGGCTTAAGTATTATCCTCCATGATCCGATCGTAGAGATTTGATACTTTTGCCAAGTTGCTTCTCTACTTCACTCTTGAATTCTTTGAAAATTTTAAAGGATTCGGATTTGGCCCTCATAAGGTACACAAATCCATATCTACTGTAATCATCAGTAAATGTAATGAAGTAGACGTAACCACCCCTGGCAGGCGTGGAAAATGGCCCGCATACATCAGTGTGTATGAGCGCCAATTGCTCACTAGTCCTCTCACCTTTCTTATTGAAAGGGGACTTTGTCATTTTTCCTAATAAACAAGCCTCACATGTCTCATATGATTAAAAATCAAGTGAGTCTAGAAATCCATCCTTATGGAGTCTAGATACACGTTTCTCGTTTATATGGCCTAAACGATAGTGCCATAAGAAAGCGAGATTTAAATCATGTATTTTAATCCTCTTGGTATTAATTTTGTAGACAGGATTGCTTAGATCAAGGACATACAGTCCATTAAATAATTGCGCACTAAAATAGTGAATATTATTAAAATAAAAGGAACAACAATTGTTCTTTATTGAAATAATAAAACCTTCCTTGTCCAAACAAGAAATAGAAATAATGTTTCTGCTCATAGCAGGCACAAAATAGCAATTATTTAATTCTAAAACTAATCCTGAAGGCAGAGATAGCTCACACACGCCCACGGCCAACGCATCAACTTTTGCTCCATTCCCAACTCGCAGGTCTATCTCCCCTTTAGCCAATCTTCTACTCTCTTTAGATCCTGCACATTTCGACAAATGTGAGATCCACATCCAGTATCTAATACCCATGATGTAGAGACAGTTAAATTGACATCTACAACAAAAATACCTGGTGGTGGTGGAATCACTATTCCAAGCCTCTTGTCCTCCAGATATTTTGGGCAGTTCCTCCTCCAGTGTCCAGGCTGACTGCAGTAGTGACACTCACCTTTAGTCACACCTTTGGCAATGCCACCAACAGGCTTAAGGGCAGGTTCATTGGTCCTGGAAACTGACTTGCCTTTTCCCTTGGAGGACGAGGCAAACCTTTTGCCCTTTCCTTTCTACACCATCATAATAGCCTTGCCCTTACCCTTGTTGATGCTTTGTCCAGCTGTCCTCATCATATTGAGTAAATCTGGCAGTGGTTTGACGATCTCGTTCATGTTATAGCTCATGATGAACTGTCCATAACTCTCGGGCAACGATTGCAACACGAGATCAGTTGCCAACTCTTGGCCGACCGAGAACCCCGGTCGGGCGAGATTTTCCAAGTATCCGATCATACGGAGTACATGGGATCCCATCGGGTTCCCTTCTGCCAGATGACACTTGAACAATGCCTTAGAGACCTCATACCTCTCAACCCTTGCCTGCTCTTGGAAGAGCTGCTTCAGATGCTCGATCATATCGACATCATTCATGTTTTAGTGTTGCTTCTGAAGCTCAGAAGTCATGGTGCATAGCATAAGGAAGGCCGCATCATTAGCGTCATCAACACGCTTTTGATACACCTTTAGGGCTGCAGGGGTATTGTTCTCCGGACCTGCTGGAACTTGCTCCTCTATTGCGTACAGTTTCTTCTCTTGCTTGAGAACGATTCTCAAGTTTCTGTACCAATCAAGGAAGTTGGTTCGAGAGAGCTTGTCCTTCTCAAGGACATATCGTAGGGAATGTTGTGAACTCGATGAGTTGTTTGCCATTTGGAATTCTACAAAAAAGAAAATATGCAAGTTTTAGTATTTGTGAAGTTTTGACTATATTCAATAATGGCTAGTTTATCAAATATAGCTCCCACTGTGGAAAACTTGACGATCTGCAATCTTTCGTCCTTCTGTCTCCACTAATATTACAGTAACCCTAGTCTCTATGGATTCCGCAAATCATTCTGTAACAGAGTACCATAGACTGATACACACTTTCATTGCCACCAAGGAGCTCACACATTCATCTAATACTGGAATAAGAGAACCCAGTGTATACTATTACAGAAGGTTACAAATATTTTTCATCCACGAAAAACAACGTGAGAATCAAAACCAAATCAAACCACATACATCAAACAGTATGACCATAATAGCAGGACACGATTCATTCTGCAAAACAAAGTTAGACATCGCAATCTTCCTACTCTAATATGGATAGCCGATTTGATTATTGGACAATGAAAGTTTGTAATGTAGACTAAATACAGGACCAAAATACTCTAGAAGGGTGGGGGGTTGAATAGAGTACAAAAACTTTTTGCTAAAACACAAGATTTAACTAAGTGAACAAGTAAAAGACTCAAATCTCAAGGCCTTGAGATTTTGCAAGACTAGTCAAAAACTTTCTAAGACAGACAGAAAGTTTAAAGGCCTTGAACTATCACCAGTTCTAAACAGTTTATGAACCCTAGTTTGATTTGAGTTGCTTGCAGAAGTAAATAGCAAAACTGTAAAGTAAAGAACACAAGGCAATTTGCAGAGTTCAGTCCCAATGGACCTAATCTCTGCCTGAGGGATCTAATCCCAACAGGATTGGGCAAACACTTCTTATTACTCACACAGAAACAGCCCTAGATCTTCAAGCCTAAGTGAACTCCCGTACACCTATACAGCTTGTGGTTCCAAACCTATCTAGTATCAGCTACTAACTGTTGAGCTAACAAGAACCTCTTGTTGTTCACTTGAATAACCAACCACTAGGTTTTGTGAGGTTTGAGATATACAGAAGATAAGCAGATTAAAGTACAATAGAAGAACACAGTAAAAGAATAAGCTGTGTAAGCCTGGATGTGTTCTTCAGGAAAACTAGAATGATTGATCTTCTGAAAGAAGTGATTGAAGCCTGAAGTTGTGAGGGATTGATTGTCTGATCTTCCACGAATGTATCACACCTCTTTCTCAGTTCTCTATAAGCTTCTATACTCTTTCAAAATTCAAACCAGTCTTTTTATCCACTCCCCGCAACTGAATGAGAGATTTTAGGATCTCTGTTCTTGAAAATCCTCATTGTTTCTAAGTGAATATCAAAACAGCTCTCAGTAGATATCCGTTGGAGTTTGTTGTGATTACATTGCACGTTTGAAAAACCTGAAACAACATTAAGCACAACAACAAACAAAATCCAAATATATAACAGCACTAAGTCTATTTGGATTTCCAGTTTCTGAATAAAAACTGGATCAAAGAAATAAATAAATAACCTGATTACCATCTAAAACATATAAATCATCATAAACCAGTTTAAGACTTGTAAAAGTCATTAAACAATCATAATAACAAATATCAAATCCTGCAAGAGAGAATCAAGTTAATTCTGTAAAACTGTCAGCAGATTCAGGCACATCTCAAGGCCTTGGAGCTCTGAACATTCTTCACAGTTATTCAACATTAAGACCGGAAAACTTTGATTCACTCTGATTATGATATCTGCAATTGTGTTAGATATATAAAGAATAGATAACAAGGATATTTTCAACAAATCTCTGATCTTAAACATCATACAGAACACCTGCATCACAAGATTATCAGATCACGTTATATAAGAAAACAACTGTCAAAGCTTTGAAGCTCTGATTAGTATCTCAAGGCCTTGGAGCCTTAGAAACACTTTGTCTTTCATCACTCTAAATGGTTACTTCTAAAAACACACTTAGAAGTCTTGATCCAACAGACAACATGGTTGTATAGCTGATATGCAGAGTTGAACCTGGGCTCTGATACCAATTGAAGGGAGGCAAATCCCTGGGCCAGTTCGATTGCAAGTCAGCTATACCAATTAAAAAATTGTTTCAACATGAACGCTATAAACCCTACTAGGCGGAATTAGGGTTCATACCTGCATCCAAGCTATCTGATGTAGGTCTGAAAACACTCTTGATCTTCTCTCGTATTCCTGAAGTTCCTCCTGGATGCAAGTGTGGGCTTGTTGCTTCCAGAATCCTTCTTGGCCTTCAGAAGAACTGCTCTCACTCTCGAAACCCTAGATTTCGGTGTGTATCTGAAGCATACGAATTCTGAAGACTAAGGACACTAATATAGGCTACGGGAGGGACCTGGAGGAGAAAATACGAATCATGCACCTAACTTTATTAGGACTTCTGGTTCCACCCGAACCTAGTCCAAAAAAAGATAATAACAATTAGTACCACTAAATAACTGTTATTGTACTCCTCTCCATATTCTCAAAAACTAATATTTCGATCTCCTGTTATTAAATACTTATTATCTCCCCATGTTAAGATTACAGATATCCGTTGATTAAATTAACTACTAACTAATTCATTTAATCGACCTCTTCCCATTTCCTTGATCCTTACCACTTAAATTATTTGATATGTCCAGATTACCAAGTAATCTACCTGTGGGGTTTGACATAATCAAAACTTAGAAGCTTCATCAAGGGGATATCATCAATCCCATAACCGGGACATGGATTCCTTCGATATATCAATCTACACCATGGACTCAATAGTATTACCCAACTCATCGAGGTTATTGAATCCATAGGAATCTCACTTACTTGACTTGTCAAAGCAATAACTACTAAATACATGTGCAGATTGACTATCTAAGGATTAAGAGCATAAGTAATCATAATAACCATGAGACATAGCTTGTCTTATTATGTCAGTACAAAGACAATGATCTCAACTTGGTCATGTTCAATATACACAAAGTATACTAGCACATTGAGTTGAAACTATAGTATGAACTATACTGTTTCCTTTAGCCAAGACAAACCTACTAAAACAATGTGCTACAATCGTTCCAATGGTTTTTCTAATTCCATCTAGATTGTGAACTCACAACTTTCATTCCACAAGAACCGAAGATAAGATCTTCTGTGTGTAAGCTATACTCTACACACCAGATCTTCTACTATGCAGAACAATAGACTACTATGCACAATAATAATATAATGCAAAAAAAAATTGCCCAAAACAATTCTCATAAATATCAAATTCATATAATCCAATACAAAAAACATAGCTTTTAGTATTCAATCCAACACATGAACCACTTCGACCAAATGTTCTTCGCGCCAGAAGAAACAGACATAAATGTGTCAAAATATGTGGTTGAATTAGGCTTCCATCTTGAGGCAGCCTTCTTCATGTCAGCAATGCAGTCCTTCATCTGCGCGAAGAGAGTGAGCTCTTCATCAGAAGCCAAAGGGGACAAGGGGTCAAAGGCTCCCATACTGGGAAGCAGAAGCAGCATCTCTACATCTTCGAGAGTGGGTGCAGCCTCGAAGGTAGCAAAGTGGAAAGTATGGGTCTTCTTGAAATACCTTGAAAACAAGACCCTCGACATCTCACTATCAAGCATGAGGCTGAGTCCCTTAGTCGCGCGAATGGCGTGAAAGATCACATCTTTCGTGAGCTCTCTCTCATAGTTGTCGAGGATATACTCTATCCATTCCTCCTTCCAGTCAAGCTACATCCCAGTCATCCCTTTCAGGTTCAGGAGTCAACTGCAAGGCACCTTCCACGGGATAGGCTTGGAGGGTGGTCCCTTTTATTGTTTCCAAGAAAAATCATCCCCACCCAAATAAGGGGCTTTATGCCACAGATCCTTGCTGAGTTCAGGCAACTCAACTGCTTCCTTTTGAGACTTCTTGGAGGCCATTTCTATAACACAAATAACGAGCGCAAAATGAGGTTTGAAGATCAAAACCCCGTTCGAACAGTGAAGAACAGTGACGAACATGAAGAACAAGTACAATTTAATAAACCCAGATTGGGTTGCATGCCTACTCTTAAAAAAATTTAAAAGCATGAGTAGAGAGAAAGAATCACTAACCTTGCTGTTTCTTGAGTGTCTGAACTGCTTGAATAATCTGATCAAGAATTTGATTGAAGATCTGAGCGTCTTGCTGGAAATTCTCTCTTTGGCTCGTAAAGTTTCAGTAGTAGTAATGGTGGAAAAGTTCTAATTGATGCAGCAAATGGTTTAAATAGGGTTCCGAAGCCTGAAGAGTCGCGACCGTTCCGATCTGCTGAGTCAGCATTATCTCGATAACCAGCGAAATTGACGGCTATCAGATCACTTTGAGTCATTCTTGCCTCGAGAATCGGCAAACATATGTGGATGGCGTCTGGTTAACTTCGTAGTGGCTACGCCTCACTAAAGACTACTCGACGTTACAAAGACCCAGGAAATCATGGATACTTTTGAGGGTTAGGGTTTCGATAAGATTCGAACCAGTACGAGGATTTGCGTGGGGCCACGCAAGGCTAGTTTTGCGCGTCTACACGACGGCGCGCATCGCATGCACACAAAAGGGGGCTAATGTAGATGGTGCATTCTGAGCAGATCAACCATGGTCCACGTGGCAATCATCTAGCATACCTAGAGGTACTCATATACACTCTATCATATCCCTTGTGATTTGCATATACCTACATGTGAGCTTATCCACTTGGGGGATGTGAGACAGGGTCACCCGCGATATTAACCATACGGGACTTGTAGGGACTTAGTGGTTTGGAGGCAAGAGTAAGGAACGTCGCACGAGAGCAACAACCACGCTCGCGTTCGACCCTTAGTAACTGTCTGAGAGATTCAAGGACTACGTGTCCTATTAATGCGGTCGATCTCATAACGGTCCCTGCATATGCGGAACTGATGCGTAATGTGGCTTATATATACGGTCGAACGTGCCGTTACGAGGCGGTCATTAAGCCGCCATTAATGGGCGTGAAGGGAGGCGAATCCCTGGACCAGTCCGATTGCATGTCTGCTATACCGATTAAAATTTGGTTTTCAACTTGAACGCTATAATCCCTACTAGGCGGAATTAGGGTTTATACCTGCGTCCAAGCTAGTTGATGTAGGTCTGAAATCCTCTGGATCTTCTCCCGTATTCCTGAAGTTCCTCCTGGATGCAAGTGTGGGCTTGCTGCTTCCAGAATCCTTCTTGGCCTCCAGACGAATTGCTCTCACTCTCGAAACCCTAGATCTCGGTGTGTATCTCAAGCATCCGAATTCTGAAGGCTAAGGAAACTTATATAGGCTACGGGAGGGACCTGGAGGAGAAAATACGAATCAGGCTCCTAACTTTATTAGGACTTCTGGTTCCACCCGAACCTAGTCCGAATAAAGTTAATAACAGTTAGTACCACTAAATAACTGTTATTGCACTCCTGTCCATATTCTCAAAAACTAATATTTCGAGCTCCTGTTATTAAATACTTATTATCTCCCCATGTTAAGATTACAGATATCCGTCGATTAAATTAATTACTGACTAATTCATTTAATCGACCTCTTCCCAATTCCTTGATCCTTACCACTTAACTTATTTGATATGTCCAGATTACCAAGTAATCTACCTGCAGGGTTTGACATAATCAAAACTTATAAGCTTCATCAAGGGGATATCATCAATCCCATAACCGGGACATGGATTCCTTCGATATATCAATCTACACCATGGACTCAATAGTATCACCCAACTCATCGAGGTTATTGACTCCATAGGAATCTCACTCACTTGACTTGTCAAAGCAATAACTACTAAATACATGTGCACATTGACTATCTAAGGATTAAGAGAATAAGTAATCATAATAACCATGAGACATAGTTTGTCTTGTTATGTCAGTACAAAGACAATGATCTCAACTTGGTCCTGTTCAATATACACAAAGTATACTAGCACATTGAGTTGAAACTATAGTATGAACTATACTGTTTCCCGTAGCCAAGATAGACCTACTAAAACAATGTGCTACAATCTTTCCGATGGTTTGTCTAATTCCATCTAGATTGTGAACTCACAACTTTCATTCCACAAGAACCGAAGATAAGATCTTCTGTGTGTAAGCTATACTCTACACACCAGATCTTCTACTATGCAGAACAATAGACAACTATGCACAATAATAATATAATGCAAAAACATTGCCCAAAACCATTCTCATAAATATCAAATTCATATAATCCAATACAAAAAGCATGGCTTTTAGTATTCAATCCAACAATCTCCCACTAAGACTCAAAGCCATGCAGCAACACACCTCAACCCCATTCCCTCTACGTGACCATCAAAAGCCTTAGCTGTCAAACACTTCGTAAATGGGTCTGCCAGGTTATCCGCTGATGCAATCTTCATCACTGTCACATCACCTCTGTGCACGATTTCTCTAATCAAATGATACTTACGCTCTATGTGTTTTCCTTTCTTGTGAGCTCTTGGTTCCCTTGAGTTTGCAACCGCGCCGCTATTATCGCAATAAAGCGTCATAGCCGGTTGTGCACTCGGTACCACTCCAAGATCCATTAGAAAGTTTCTGAGCCAAACAGCTTCCTTAGCAGCTTCAGAAGCAGCCACATATTCAGCTTCCATGGTGGAATCAGCAATGCAAGATTGCTTGATGCTCCTCCAACTAATGGCTCCACCTCCTAAAGTGAAAACATATCCAGAGGTAGACTTCCTCGAATCCCTATCTGACTGAAAATCTGAGTCTGTGTACCCGATGGGTACAAGACTATTTTCATGGTAAACCAACATATAGTCTCGAGTCCTTTTCAGGTACTTCAATATATGTTTGACCGCAGTCCAATGTTCTCTGCCAGGGTTAGACTGATATCTACTAACCATGCCAACAGCAAAGCAAATATCTGGTCTAGTACATAACATCGCATACATGAGGCTTCCTACTGCAGAAGCATAAGGAACTGCTTTCATACTCTCTATCTCATCAGGTGTCTTAGGACACTGATCCTTAGATAGACTGATTCCATGTCTGAAAGGGATCAACCCTTTCTTGGAATCCTGCATGCTAAACCTTGCAAGAACAGTATCAATATAATTGGCTTGTGACAAGCCCAACATCCTATTTTTCCGATCTCGCATAAGCTTGATCCCTAGAACGTATGCTGCTTCTCCCAAGTCTTTCATATCAAATTGACTTGATAACCATACCCGCACACTAGATAATACACCCACATTGTTTCCAATGAGCAATATATCATCAACGTAAAGTATCAAGAATACCACAACGTTTTCTTTACACTTCTTGTACACACACGGCTCATCCGGACATTGATCAAAACCAAAAGATTTGATTGCCTGATCAAAACGGATGTTCCATGATCTAGATGCCTGCTTAAGTCCATAAATAGACCTCTTAAGCTTGCACAACTTGTGCTCCTGGCCCTTAGCTACGAATCCTTCTGGTTGCATCATATAAATGCACTCATCAAGACTTCCATTAAGGAAAGCTGTCTTGACATCCATTTGCCAAATTTCGTAATCGAAATGAGCCGCAATGGACAAGAGAATCCTGATAGACTTAATCATGGCTACTGGCGAAAAAGTTTCCTCATAGTCGATCCCTTCTTTCTGAGTAAAACCTTTCGCAACAAGCCTTGCTTTGAAGGTTTCAACCTTCCCGTCTACCCCTCTCTTTTTCTTGTAAATCCACTTACACCCGATGGGTTTTACCCCATCTGTTGGATCTACAAGATCCCAGACCTGATTGGAGTACATAGACTCCATCTCAGAAATCATAGCCTTTTTCCATTTTTCCGCATCCGTACTTCCAACAGCTTCATTATAGTTACTGGGATCAGTATCATGTTCATCAGGGACCTTGTCAAAAGACTCTCCCAAGTACATGTATCTGTCTGGTTTACGAGAAACCCTCCCACTACGACGAGGCTGTACTTGTGGTTCACTAGTAGTAACATTTTCCCCACTGCTTGGTTGCGGCGGAATGTCACTACTATCTTGTGGATCACTAGTATTGTCATTTCCCCCACTGCCCTCTTGCGGTGGGATGTCAACACTATTTTGTTGTGTATCACGAGTATCTACATTTCTCCAACCACCCAAAGGTAGTTGAATGTCGATATCATTTTCTTGTGGTATTTCTTCTTGTACAGTTGGTATATCATGACCTTGGACTACTTGATTTCCTCGCATTTCTTCCAGAACAATTTTACTTTTAGGCTTGTGATCCACAATATAGTCTTCCTCTAAGAATCTCGCATTGGTGCTAACAATGACTTTCTGATCCTTCGGACTATAAAATAAACCACCCTTTGTTCCTTTCGGGTATCCTACAAAGACACATACTTCTGTCCTTGATTCCAACTTACTTGCGTTCCCCTTCAGCACATGTGCTGGACTACCCCAAATCCGAACATGCCGTAGACTAGGCTTGCGCCCAGTCCAAATTTCTGTGGGTGTAGTTGGTACTGACTTAGACGGAACCAAGTTCAGAATATATGCAGCTGTCTCTAAAGCATGCCCCCAAAAAGAAATTGGTAAATCTGAATAACTCATCATGGATCTCACCATTTCTAAAAGTGTCCTATTCCTTCGCTCTGCCACACCATTCTGTTGTGGCATACCTGGAGCAGACAACTGGGATTGAATCCCTTGTTCCTCCAAGTAATCCCTGAATTGTCCTAAGAGGTACTCGCCACCTCGATCAGATCGAAATGACTTGATATATTTTCCTAGACGCTTCTCTGATTCTGCCTTAAAAATTTTAAATTTCTCAAAGGCCTCAGACTTATGCCGCATCAAATAAATATATCCATATCTTGAGTAATCATCAATAAAAGTAATGAAATACTCAAAACCTCCCCTCGCTTGGACATTCATTGGTCCACAAACATCTGAATGGATAAGCTCCAACAGTTCTTTGGCCCTATTACCCTTTGCCAAAAATGGCCTCTTGGTCATCTTACCTTCTAAACATGACTCACATGCTGGTAGTGCCTCCACTTTTAATGAACCTAATGGTCCATTCTGAACCAGCCTTTGTATTCTGTTTATATTGATATGACCAAGTCGTAAATGCCAAAGATATGTTTGGTTTATCTCGCAAGGTTCCTTTCTCTTTTTAGGTAAGCTATCCGAGTTATTCAGTTCATATAGCTGCGCTATGGGAGTCTCAGGATTTATAATGTAAAGACCATCCACCAATGTACCAGAACAAATAAAACGTTTATTTTTCTTAATAACCACAGAGTCATTAAAATAAACTGAATATTCATTCTTAACCAACTTAGAAACTGAAATCAAATTCCTTCTAATGGAAGGTACATAAAGACAATCTTTCAAAACTAAAATCCTATCATTCCCAAAATGTAAGAAACAAATTCCTATTGCAACTGCAGCTACTTTATTCGTGTTGCCCAAGTGTAGATAAATCTCGCCATCACTAAGCTGTCTGGTTTCCTGGAACCCCTGCAATGAATTGCAGACATGGTCAGTGGCTCCCGAGTCTACACACCAGGTTCTAGTAGATCGAACCGCTAAACATGATTCAACTATTAGTGAAAGAGATATACCTGAGTTGTTCTGGATTGGACGAGTCAGGAACTTTGGACATTGCTTCTTCCAATGCCCTCTCTGGTTACAGAGGAAACACTTGCCTTTCGGCTTTCCCAATGTCCCCTGAGGAGCAAGTGCTTGCTGTGGCCCACGAGCTATTCCTTGAGGTGCCGGAGCAACCTTCGGAACTACTGCTTGTGCAACTTTCTTCTTCTTCTTAGCCCTAAGGTTAGAAGCAGAAGGCTTTTCAGCCACCATTACATTAACCGGTTTCTGAAGGAGTCCCTCAGCTGCTTGAAGCTCCTTTAACAATTCGGCTAAAGAATAAGTCTTTTTGTTCATATTATAATTTAGCCGAAAACTGTTAAATGAATCAGACAGCGTCATGAGCACGATATCGACCTGAGTTTCCTCATCGATTACAGCTCCAAGGATCTCTAGTTCACCTAGAAGACTTATCATCTTCAGAACATGATCCCTTACAGAGGACCCTTCAACCATTTTTGTGTTCATGAGGTTTTTCATAGCAACCTGCCTGGCAGCACGATCCTGATCCCCAAACATTTCTTTGAGGTTCTCCATGATCTCAAGGGCAGAGCCCATGTTCTCATGCTGATGCTGCAACACATTAGACATGGAGCCTAATATGTAGCATTTAGCCATCTGATCGGCTTTCTGCCACCTCTTATAAGACTTGGCTTCTTCTTCAGAAGCCTCTTCTAGAGGTTCTGCAGGACATTCCTCAATAAGCACAAATTTGTAATCCTCAGCAGTTAGCACAATATTCAAATTCCTCTTCCAATCAATATAGTTCGATCCAGTGAGTTTGTTTTGATTCAAGAGAATAGATAGTGGGTTGAATGAGTTCGACATTTTGAACCTGAGAATCATGTAAATAAAACATATAAGGGCAATGTAAACCACCAGTAGTCTAACACAAAAAAAAATAGTATGCCACGATGGGTGGACGTCTACCATTCATTATATAGCTAGACATGGTACCTTTGGTCCTGCAAGCCATAGCAGTGACTCCGATGGGGAGGATACTATAACTTACATCTAAGTGTATACCATCATTTTACTTCTAAACCCATTACCCTGTTACATGCCGCTCAGATGGAGAGATGACACATAAACAGTAATTATTAGAAGTATCCTAATAGAAATTTATACTAGTGATCCTGTAGTGGTTATGTTCGATAAGAAGGTTAACTCCAAGGCTAACACACACAACCAACTACATCACTTATAAATCAATGATGGAGACCGTGGGATCTATAACCATTAGACTCCCTCTCCCACTTAGTTGTTTGAACAATTTAATACAAATTAAATTATTTATCCATGTCGTCCATGATTAACATGCAAGCATCCACAATAATCATACACCGAGATACAATCAAACACATAATAAGCATTCAACCACAAAAGCCCTGCTATTATGGTCCAAGCTTCATTATCCGCGCTATCATGCTTCAGTCCCAGCTTTTCCGATGAGTTTCCCGCCGATCCAACTCGGCGCTGAGTTGGCTGGGGGTTTTCAGGGGGCAGCGCGCCCCTGATAGGGTTCGGGGGTTTCCCCCCGAAAATTTTTTCTGGGTTGGTGTTTCTGGGGTGCGATTTCTGTACATCGTTTTTAACCCGGTGTGCCCTTTTTCTGAAAATCGCCATGCCATCTTCGCCCTTCTATCTTCACTATAATTACAGTAACCCTAGCCTCCATGGATTCCGCAAATCAGTCTATAACAGAGTACCAGAGACTGCTATAGACTTTCAATGCCTCCAAGGAGTTCACATGTTCTTCTAAAACCGGAAAAGGAGAACCTAGGGTTTACTATTACAGATTACAGATTTCATCCACGAAAAACAGCGTGGGAATCAAAACCAAATCAAACCACATACATCAAACAGTATGACCATAATAGCAGGACACGATTCAATCTGCAAAACAGAGTTAGACATCGCAATCTTCCTACTCTAACATGCATAGCCGGTTCGATTATTGGACAACATGGATGTATAGCAGATATGCAGAGTCGAACGGGGCTCTGATACCAATTGAAGGGAGGCGAATCCCTGGACCAGTCCGATTGCATGTCTGCTATACCGATTAAAATTTGGTTTTCAACTTGAACGCTATAATCCCTACTAGGCGGAATTAGGGTTTATACCTGCGTCCAAGCTAGTTGATGTAGGTCTGAAATCCTCTGGATCTTCTCCCGTATTCCTGAAGTTCCTCCTGGATGCAAGTGTGGGCTTGCTGCTTCCAGAATCCTTCTTGGCCTCCAGACGAATTGCTCTCACTCTCGAAACCCTAGATCTCGGTGTGTATCTCAAGCATCCGAATTCTGAAGGCTAAGGAAACTTATATAGGCTACGGGAGGGACCTGGAGGAGAAAATACGAATCAGGCTCCTAACTTTATTAGGACTTCTGGTTCCACCCGAACCTAGTCCGAATAAAGTTAATAACAGTTAGTACCACTAAATAACTGTTATTGCACTCCTGTCCATATTCTCAAAAACTAATATTTCGAGCTCCTGTTATTAAATACTTATTATCTCCCCATGTTAAGATTACAGATATCCGTCGATTAAATTAATTACTGACTAATTCATTTAATCGACCTCTTCCCAATTCCTTGATCCTTACCACTTAACTTATTTGATATGTCCAGATTACCAAGTAATCTACCTGCAGGGTTTGACATAATCAAAACTTATAAGCTTCATCAAGGGGATATCATCAATCCCATAACCGGGACATGGATTCCTTCGATATATCAATCTACACCATGGACTCAATAGTATCACCCAACTCATCGAGGTTATTGACTCCATAGGAATCTCACTCACTTGACTTGTCAAAGCAATAACTACTAAATACATGTGCACATTGACTATCTAAGGATTAAGAGAATAAGTAATCATAATAACCATGAGACATAGTTTGTCTTGTTATGTCAGTACAAAGACAATGATCTCAACTTGGTCCTGTTCAATATACACAAAGTATACTAGCACATTGAGTTGAAACTATAGTATGAACTATACTGTTTCCCGTAGCCAAGATAGACCTACTAAAACAATGTGCTACAATCTTTCCGATGGTTTGTCTAATTCCATCTAGATTGTGAACTCACAACTTTCATTCCACAAGAACCGAAGATAAGATCTTCTGTGTGTAAGCTATACTCTACACACCAGATCTTCTACTATGCAGAACAATAGACAACTATGCACAATAATAATATAATGCAAAAACATTGCCCAAAACCATTCTCATAAATATCAAATTCATATAATCCAATACAAAAAGCATGGCTTTTAGTATTCAATCCAACAGGGCGCACTAACCTTTCCACAATGGTCACTTCCCCACTATATATAGGAACACTTTCCTTCTATGGAAACCTCTTGAATCTATTGGCTAACTTGATACACCGTCTCTCTCTCAAGAACAGTTACAAGTGCTTACTCTCTCCCTACTCACTACCCTTCATCTCTCTGTGTTCTTGTTCTTGTTCTTACCGCCTACTTGAGGTGTACACTTGGATCTATCCCTGGGATTTCCTTGTACACATACAAGCAATGATGATAATGCCCAAACTTTGAAGGTTTGTGATCTCATAAGTGTTGCTAGCAAGAGATGGAAGGTTTCTCTTTTGAGAAACAAATTCATTGAAGCTTCAATTCAAGCAATCATGAAACCACCAATTTCTTGGTGCAAAAAAGATGATCAGGAGCAGATTTGGCAAAGAGCATTATGGCCATGTTTGGGTAAGCTAGATTATTGGATAGATAGATGATATTTTGAATTTTAATCTGACCCGTTTGGATGAGCGGGATAGATTTTATGATTTTTTGGACTACCCGGATCCGGGTACTTTAAACTCCGGATCCGGTTATTTTAAAAATATTTTTTGTTGTCCAACCGCATAACCGGATTCGGGTAGAGCCTAACCGGATCCGGGTAGGACCCGGCCGATCACAAATTAACGAACCAAGGAGCGACACGTTAGCGAAAAACCCAACCGGATCCGGGTCGGACCCGGCCGGATCCGGGTCGAAACCAACAGGACCCGGGTCGGGACCAACAGGATCCGGTTCATCTTCTACAAAAAATCTGGTTTTTTAGCTAGAATTTGGATAATCTATCTATCCTATAATCTAGCTTACCCAAACAGAGGCCTACAAATAGTAAAAAAGCTCCTAATCCCTGTTATTCTTTCCAATTCAGTAAAGAATATTGGGAAGTCATGTGGAGACTCAATATTCCCCAAAAAATTAAGCATTTATGGTCGAGAGTCAGCCACAATTCTATAGCCATAATGGAGAATTTGGCAGTAAGAAAATGTGCTAAGTCAGGGTTATGTTCTATTTGTGAAGAGATGTGAAACCTTGGAACCACTATTTTGGGAATGCAGATGGACTAGACCTTATTGTTTAGTTTTGGTGTAAAGATTGAAGATATTATGGTTGCCAAAGGTTGTGTTAACAAATGGCTAGCTGATCTGGTTGATGAAGTGATAAATAAGAAGGGAGAAGAAAGAATAGTGGTGTGGATTATTCTTCATCTCTGAAGCATTTGGAAAGTGAGAAATGATTACATTTTCAACAAGGTTGCTATAAATCCAAGTCAAGTTGCTGTTAAAAGTAGAATCTGGATTGAAGGAGTTCAAAAATTGAAGTTAGTTTCATATTCAACAAGTGCATATTTTTTTTTTCAAACAACAAGTGCAGATGAAGTTATATCTAGAAGCAAGAGAAGTAAAAGATCTGATCCTATTAAATGCCCCCCCCCCCCCCACCAGAAAATTGGATTAAGTGCAACTATGATGCTCCATCGGCAAAAGATTCCAAAAAAGTTCGTTGTGGCTGGATTGTGAGGAACTTTGAAGGGAAAGTTGCTAATTGGGGATGGAGTTCTGAAGAGGTTGATTCTGCTTTGCCTGCAGAAGCCTTAGCTTTGATATAAGCAATTTGGAAATATACAAATGGAAGTGATGATATTAATATAATCTTTGAAGGTGACAATAAACACCTGATGAAGATCATGAAAGATAGAAGCTCTCATATATTGAGCGCTTTTCCATTCTGAAAGATATTAAACGGATGCTAGATAGTAGGAGGCACAAATGTGAATGGGCGCCTAGGAAGCTGACTTGTCTAGCTGATTTAGTAATAAAACAAGCATTTAACCCGTGCGATGCACGGTAAAATATCAAATCCGAAATAAAATATTGTTGCTGTAATGATTACATGCTTCGTACCAAAGATTATTTAAAATTCTGTTGTAATATTGAGTTTGATATCGGTGGGTTGTGTACAATGACAGAATGGGTACACGTCGAAATGCTTGTTTCTAATCAGCGAAAGTCAGTTATTTCATCTATTTTAAAATCTTCTTAAACCCATTTAGGGACGTGATCTTACCATAAAATAGAGCTACCGATTTGGATATTTCTAATTCGGAAAATTCAATCCATCTCAACCTTTTTTATACTCTTATTCAATTAAATTATTTTTATATCTTTAATAATTTATTAAAAATTTTAGTCCATTTTAATTTGTAGTTGTAAATAGAACCATCAAAAATTGCAATTTTTTATCATTGGTAAAATCAAAAGGAATAATCAATTTAATATTACAATTTTTTTTATTGATTTAATTAGTTTTTACTATTCATTTGTTTTCTAAATTTACATTGAAATTTTGTTCCTCATCTTGATCACATTAAATTTGTTTCCCATCTTGGGGACTTTAATACCGTTGAAATTGTTAATGAGTTTAAATATCAACCCACCGATCAATTTTCTAGCCCATTCGTTTCTCGTTCTTGACATTTCATCCATTTAAATAGGATATCAATCTTAACAAAAAGAATATTAATATCAACCCCAATTATTTCACATTTCATCCACTAAAATGAGAATTAATATTAATTTCAACAGTTGCATTTTTTGAGAAATAATTTCAACACTTGTTACTTAATCTTTTATACTGAAAATAAATTGCGATTCATATACACATTGCATATACCCTCCACTACCAGAGTTGCATAATGATCCAAATGATATAGCAAATTACCCAAAAATAAATCCCCGCGAACACATTCACGAATTCGTGCCAGTAGGGACTAAATTGAAAAATTTAGAAAAAATAAAAAACCGAAAAACTAAACTAATCTGACCTTGTGTTTGTACTCCTCTAGCTGTAATTACGACTTGCTCCGCGGCAACGACCCTGCGTTCTGTATCGAAACTCACGTGTATATAAATCAAGGTAATATATGATGGAACATTTAAAACTATATAAATGATGTTCTAATTGTACCTATACGGGACGATGCGTCAAGGATTCAACGGTGGCTCCTGCGCGTATGTGAATTCCTTTGCCCATTGTCCTTAATACTACACAAACATATAAATGAATTTGAAGAAGATTTGACACGGAAAGTTGCAAAAAATATTATGAGAATAGTTGGAAAAAAATCACAGACAACTAAAAAGTATGATCAAATCAAAAAACACTCACCAACTTCAGCGGTGAGGATGCACATTTTTGTAGCCTAGAATCAACTCATCATGACGAAAACTTACCGGATCCGCGAGCTAGCTTAGAACGGTCTTTCCGTTATTGCATTTTGTCCATCGCTACTTGAGAGGAGTAGAAAATGAGACTTAACGGAGAAAAACGAATTGATGATATTGAAGGAACCCACACTGGAGAGAAACTCTTTGAAATGTTGGACGAATTTATTATTGAAAGGTTTAGTACAAATGACGCAAATCAAAATATAGTATGAATGGGTTGCTCAAAAAAAATAGTATGAATGGGTTGCTCAAAAAAATAGTATGAATGGGAACTAAAAATGGTAGGATTGAACGCAAATCAATCATTTTTTATTGATAGAACTAAAACGGTGGGTTGGGTACAATTACGAAATAGGTACAAATCCATTATTTGGATATTTCCAATTCAGAATTCAATTCACCTCAAGCTTACTTTTAAAAATTTAACTTGGGGCCATTTTTTAATTTCAACTTCAATGTCATATTAAATTCAGTAATATTTAAAATACAGTGACACGTGGCAATCTCTCAATGAAACTCATTCTCAAATAGTATATATAGATTGGTTAATGGGAGTAGTATTAGTAGTAGAAGTTGACTTGATGTAATTGTGTGGTTATTTCTCTTTTTTTTGGGTAAAAGACAAAAATCACCCTCCATTTATGGGGAAAATACATTTTGCCCCCTGATTTATGGGGAAAATACTTTTTGCACCCCTGTCAGTGGATGGAGGGTGGACGGATACCCCCTTCTGTTACAATCCGTTAATGTAGGGGTGCAAACTGACTTTTTGTGACCATTTTACCCTTACAAATTGTGGACAAATAACACCATTTTTTTATTTATTATAGTGTTGTTCATTATGTTCTTGGTGTTCTTGAGCACCATCACCTCCACTACCACCAAATCCCCACCGCCACCACCACAACCACCACCATCACCACCAACACCAACACAGCAACAACAACAACAATACCAAACATTTTTTTTCAGCACCACTGCAAACTAGCAATATATAAAAGTCCTTTGTTTTCAATGTTCAAACTCACATAACTGAGAACAACACCAAATGGATTCTCATCTGCAGCTAAACCAATTGTAGCAAGCTGTCACCAAAGAAATTGATGGAGAAAGCCTTCAAAAAGATAGGTGAAAGGAACTGTGTGAGGAACTTCCGTCTTTGCTTTTTCAAATCATCATCAGCCTTGCTACTATCTTTTGAAGACCCGTTACTAGCTTTCCAGCCTGCATCCAGCTTTGCTTCGACTTCAGCCAATTTTCTGAGTCACCTTCTCCTTTAAATACACCCCACAGAGACCATAGGCCAAACCCCGGAACAATAATAGCAACAGAGATGGATCCACCACCACTACTACTACTACAGCTGCTGCTGCACCAATTCAATCAACTGAAAACAGAACACTCAACTTCATTTTTCCATCATTACCATTAATGACCCCTCTTTTTCTTCTTCTTCTTGCTCTTCTTTGCAGATCCAGGTCCATAAACACCATCCAGAAGCTTCGATCCAATCAGAAAGAGAAATCAAGTACCGTACATCACCTTCTCTTCAGTGAACGGTTCGTCACAAGAGCAACGATAGCCCTCGAACCACTCCACGATAGCCTCTCGATCCAGTACTCGTTCTCAAGCGATCGAAGACATATGAAGAAGAAGAGAAGGACGGCACCGACGAGGACACCAGATCCAACCCCGATGCGGGCAGAGAGACCTGTTTCCTTGCGCTCATCGTCGTCGTCAGTCGTCTTCCTCGTCTTCGTCGTCGTCGTCAGTCGTCTTCCTCGATGGAATCGTCGGCGGCTGGCGAATCGGAAGCGGGTGATTAGGGGGCGACCTTGGAGTTCCGGCGAGTGGATCGACGGCTAGGGCTATTAAAATTGGGGGCGGAGGGAGTGACTTCTGGTGCTGGGTTCGTCGGGCGAGTGTTGGTGGTGGTCCGACGGGGAGAGAGAGATGGGAGGATGGAGGTGAGTGAGAGAATGGGTTGGAGAACAAGAGAGGCTGAATAATATTAGGGTTTGGAAATGAGGAGAAGGAAGGAGAGGCCATTTATAGTGGGGTAATTTCTCATTTTGCAATGGTACTTTTGTCTTTTTACCACTCTGTTAGCCTCTGTTAGTCTCCATCCACTGACAGGGGTGCAAAATATATTTTCCCATAAATCAGGGAGCAAAATGTATTCTCCCCATAAACGGAGGGTGGTTTTTGTCTTTTACCCTTTTTTTCCTTTTTTTTAGAAATTGTTTTGTCATCAACCAGGTTTGAACCCGGAACCTCATGCAGGGGCCTACAACGCTTTACCACTTGAGCTACCACCCTAGTTGCTTCCCTTTTCTCTAATATACTGGTGTTTGACAAAAAAAAAAAAAGAAAAAAAAAAAAGAAAAATAAAAGAAAAATGAAGCATAACTATTGGTACTGAATGTTTTGCTAATTAGATACAGACAAAAATGTGTAGTTCAAACAGGACCAAACTCAAGCCCATAGAAGGGCAACAATGTTTTGAATATGAAGGGCGCATCTTACATGAACATTTTGATGAATACGAGGTTACAACTTAATAGCATTTTTTTAGCACATGCAAAATATACATTTAGCGATCATATACAACACTATTGTGTTTTTATTCATATAAAATTCATATTTCTCCTTCAAATGACAATATCGCACATAGAAGATAGGACAAATGACACTAAACCTATATCCGGTTTTACCCTTGTGCATAGATAGAGAAGCATTATGTTCTACGAAAGGATAGGTTTTCGGTGATGCATGATTAGCCGAGCATCACTCAACATCCCATGATGCATGACCAGTTAGTTTTAAGTACATCGGAATCTGGTGCTCAAATGTCCTCTCGAGGACCTTAGAAAAACCAAAAAACCTTTCACTCATGCTCGGCATAAGCGGGGCTTGGGTCGTGCCCAACCGGGCTTCAATTAGCCCAAGCCGGGCAAACTTCCAAACCCAAGCCCTAGAGATGGAAAGTTTTATCAACCAACCCAAACCCACGGGTCATTTCCTCTTGCAAATGCAACTATTGAACATCTAAAAGTACATCAGGGAGTTCTCAAAAGTGTTTACAACCTGTGGATCACCAGCCGGGTTACTGTAGAGATTTATTTTCCGAACCCAAGATTGACGGGCTAAATAAGCCGGACTAGTGCCCAGACCACCAGATCCAAGACTGGCCCATTAATTGATAGGGATGAAAATTGAAACCCAATCCCACCAAAGCAAGACTATATTTTTTGAGCTCAAGCCCTAAGAAATTCGGGCCAGGCCGGGCTGGTGGTCTGGGCCACCGGGTGATTGCCTGCCCTACCTCTCATGCATTGGGATGCCGGTCCAAATACTACACATTTATGGAACCCTGAACAAGCAACATCTTATCTGATGCCTGAATTTTGGCATAGTAGAGCCACAGCAATCAGTGCCTTCTCGTAATGCAACAGTTTAGATTTCAGTAGTAGGAGCTGTGAATTGTCTTTTGTATAATTCACAGTAAGACTACTAAAAAGATGGGATCACGGCCAAAAAACTCACAAGACCTTTGAATGAAAAAAAGAAAGGTTAACAGTTCTACTACTAGTACATTTGTTTATGAGCAGTAGCTTCTCTCTTTTTCACACATAACAGAGTCAAGACTCACAAGACCTGCTATGAAAATGCCTAGTATTTTTTTTTTTTTTTTTCTCACCTCCCAAAGCTTTTCTCTCTACTTTTAATGAAGCAGGGCACTGTTTTCCCTTCTTTCCTCACTCCAATCAGAGCTACACTCCAAATTTTCACTGTGTTGAACAAGTGACAATTTCTTCCTTCCTTGTAGTCATTGCTTTCAAAGCTTTTCTTCCCAATTTGGGCAACACTGTTCAACTGCCAAAAACCAGTAGCTTTCCTTCTCTTTTACACAAAAGAGTGTTACCATCAAGAAAAAATGAATCATAAGAATGCATTGGTACCCTGACCACCCAGCTCATAGTGTAATAATCATCTTCAAGCTCCATTATTTTCACCATCTCTTGGGGTAAAGTAATGAGAAGAGAAAAAAGAGAGCCCACATCTGTTCCTTGGTGTTGCATTTACTTTGTCTGATTTTGTTCTTTGGGGGTTGAATTCAGGTGGCTGAAATGGAGAACCCATTTGAAGAGGCATTCTCTGACCCCCTCTGCAAGCTCAATTTGAAGGAGACATCTGAGTTTGTCAAGTCATTGCCAATGACATCAACCCATATGAGGAGAGAAAGAGAGGGGTTGGTCACCAAGAAGAGCAACAACAACAATGTGGAAGCTCCTAGTACACCTGGTAGGCCCATTTTCAGCTTCAGTAGTGCTGGGAATCATCATCTTCTTCAAAGGAAAAGCTTTCCTTCAAAGTGGGATGATGCTGGGAAATGGCTCAACAACAGCAGCTCTTGCCATGATTCTCCCTCATATATCTCAAAAGATTGCAGAAAGTTTGAGGGTTTCAAGCCTAAAGGTGAGGCCTTTGCAGAGAAACCAGAGGTTGCTGAGGACATGTTCTCAAAGGCTGTTTCAAACATTCAAGTCTCTTTAGCTTCCAATGGAGTATCAGCCTCAGGAAATGTACTCTTGAAAGGTAAAAAGACTTAACCTTCCACTCAAAATTGGGTAGAAAGTTATTGAACTTTCTTCTTCTAAAACCCTCAAGTGTGATTTTGAATGTGATCATTTTAACAAAAACCCAAATGCCATAATCTTTTCACACCCTATATTACTGATTCTTGGCAATAGCTGCAACATTTCTTCAAACATCTTCCACTCAAAATTGGGTCTACCACTAATATGACACTGGACCTCCCTTATTTCTTCTAAAACCCTCTAATCCGACTTTGAATACTGAATATGATCATTTTAACCAAAACCCAGATACCATAATCTTCGAGAAATCGCATGTTACTGATTCATGGCGAAATTAGCAACACCCACTTTGATTTTTGTATTTGCAGACAAGTTCACAAATGAAGCAGAGCATGTTTACCCCAAATACAGATCCTTAGAGCCAGTGAATGAAGGGTTTTTATTCGGCAACTCCGAGGAGAAAACAGAGGTGGTGCGTGAGGTGAAACACAGAGACGTTGGGACAGAGATGACTCCCCTCGGCAGTTCCACAACCTCAAGATGTCCCACACCGTTCATGAGCACATCACCTGTTCGACATAATACTCCAGAGAACAGGTCAGGCCCATTGGCACTATCCAACTCCACCAGCACCACCACAAGCACCACCACCATTGACATTACCCATCACCATTTCGAGAAGCTTCACAGTGGGTCGCAGTTTGATTCGTCGGGGGTGGTGGCGTCGGCGTGGGGTTCGAGGGAAGAGGAAGAAGAAGACATTTCAAAGAGTTTAAGGCACTTTGAGATTGGCAATGGGTGTAGGAGAAGTGTCTCAGAGGCTAAAGGAGGGTGTACTTGGGAAGAAGAGGAAAAGAACAAGTGTTGCTTAAGGTGAGACAGTGTTTTGGGGGGGGGTTGTCGCTATCTTTATTGTCTTCTACCTTTTGTTTTGGGTACCAATTTGTGTGTTTTTTGATGGTGCAGGTATCAGAGAGAGGAAGCAAGGATCCAAGCTTGGTTGAACCTTCAAAATGCTAAAGCTGAAGCCCAGACAAGAAAACTTGAGGTAGTTTCATGCCTTCCTAAGCTCATAATCCAAATTATTGGAGTATAAGTCTTCGCTTAGGTTTCGTTTTTAACGTAAACATAAGCATCACCCATGAAGCTACTATGTGATGCATGAAATCAACTTACATTGTACTACAAAGCAACCTAAAATGAATTATTCTACTGTTTTTTCGTCCGACTGGAATCGACTGAAAATCTAAGAGACCATCTGAAAAAGTCTGAGTGAAAAAGTTAGGTGAATGGCAAGTTCAAGAGGTTCTAGTCAAACAGAAGTAACAAATTTCAAGTTACATGCAACCGCGGATTTGGGTCTTCGGCTCTTAGACCAATGGAATTGGAGATAGTGAAAATTTTGTTTTTGCTGCGACTTTGGATCATCGCGTGATAATAAAATCCATCTACCTAGTGTTATTGGTTTCATCCTCCTAACACTCCTTTTTATGCACTTCTTCTTACTTACTCTAATGTGGTCCAACGTCTGGTTGAGTGTCTTCCTCAAACCTATGTACATTTTCTAACATGCCTGCACTGTTTTTAGAACCTCTTTTTTTACTATGGAAACAAGATTTTAAGTACTCCAATCTTCCAACTTTTAAGTAATATACTTTTAACGGATGCATGCTGATCGAGTACCTTTTTCTTATTTTGAAAAGAGCATGTTCATCCGTGAGACACGGGGGGAGGGACTATGGGGCGAGATATTGTTCATATATCTTTTAGTGTGATTTTTCACCAATTTGGCAAAATTATGAGACCAAAGATCTCGACACTTTGAAGTACCCATGGGACACTTTGGATGGCATTAAAGTGCCCATCTCGTGTCCCTGGGGCATTTCTTGTAATTGCATCCCCAACCTTGGTGGAAACCCGAATAATGATTTTCAGAGAAATTTAGTGGTGGAACAAGGTGTGCCTAGGCAGGCAGCACAAGTGAACATGCTCTAATGCATATCAAGCTAACTGCATGTGGAGCCAGTTTTTGTAGCACATTATAATGAATCGAATATTGGGAGTACAAAAAAGTTAGAAGGGCCTAAAACAATTGATCTTAAACTATAGCTTTGATCCACAGTCTAAGCAGATCCGCATGTCCTGATGTTTAAGTTGTTCCCAAATTTGGGCAGTGGTTCCGTGAAGTTAAAATTAAAGCTATCATGTGTCGTGCTCTTAAGAATCATGGCAAAGTGACCTTAAATTTAGAAAATAGTCTTACAAATTTATGTATGACAGGTGAAGATCCAAAAGATGAGATCGGAATTGGAAGAGAAGATCATGAAAAGGATGTCGGTTTTTCACAGGAAAGCTGAGGAGTGGAGAGCCGCAGCGCAACTCCAACACTCGGAACAAATAAACAGGATGACTAAAGAATCGCAGAAGATGATGAAGACCAGACAGCGCTCACACTTCTCTGGTCACAGTTCTTGTAGTTGCTTCCCTTGTAGCAACAATTATCATCTTTAGAGCTATTACAGAGCCGAGATAGTCATGAAGTGAATCTAATTCCTAGGAAACCATCCCTAACATGAGAGTGTATTTTTTAAGATGAGTCGGGAACAAAGAGAAATGCATCAAAGAGGGATAGCACATTGTACACTTCTGCAAATGTAATTAGGGATGGCAACAGGTCATAATCGGGTTGGCTGTGCCATTTCCATATTCGACTAGAAGGAAAGGCTCCATATCTGATTCAAGTCCTTTTGGGTTCTTGTCATATTCAGATTAGATTTTGATAGGATTCCAGACAAATCCATAAGAAAAAGTCTAGGTGATGAAAATTCCTCCAAAAGTTGAACATAAAAGTGACGTATGGCAACAATCATTAATAAAAATTCAGGCAAAAGTTTCTGTCTAGATCTGTCTGATTCCAAGCACATATCATACTACCAACATCCATTTAACAAGTCAAACGAGTAGAATACCCATTGGATATCATGTGTGATCTGAATAATCTGATCCATTGACTTGATTGATTAATTCGGATCAGCTCAAATCTCTCAGACTTTGGATTGGACTGAACTGCATTGCAATCCCTAATGCTAATCATGCAAACATGGTAGACTTTGATTATTGAAAGAATCCAGGTTACAAATGCAAAAAAAACAATGACATTGAAATTGGGGGATGTAAAGCTTGATTCACACAACAATGTATTCATCTATACCAAAATCACAGACCATTGTGATCAATATCCAAAGATTCTAAACAAACATTGAGGAAATTACACACTTCGAGATCATACAGTTTATCAACTTATTTGTCACTATGATATAATGCCAAACAGAAGGCTCTTAGTATTAGTCCTTGCCGGGTTAGATAACAAAAAAATGAACCAGGGATCATTCTTTTCACCAATGTTTAATATTGTCGGCGGTATAAGCCTTGCAAAATATTACCTCTATCACGGTAGTGCCAGGTCTACAATGAATTAGTCACGATATTCATCCATGAATGATTTATGGAAGTCAGTTAGGCGCGTGACGATGGCTGGAATCTTATCTTCTTGGGGCAAAATTGTGCACCTAAAATGCCATGTTCCAGGAACCTGACGAGAACAATCAAGAGTTGCAAATCAGTAATTGCCAGGCATGGAGGACGAAATTTGATATCACGTCTTCAGTTTAAGATGTTCCAAGTATTTAGTGTCTGTTTGGTATCGCCAATTTTAATCCAACCTCTTTTCAAAAATCTCATTTGTTTTTACTACAAATTAAAAGCTGTTAATCTGCAGATTAAAATAATCTCTGTTCCATTGTAGAATCTCCAAAATTGGGCATTATGCAGCTGAAAATCTCTACATAATTTTAATACGTTTTTGTACATTAGCATGATCACAGTTCAATTATATATAGGTGAGTTCAATTATATATAGGTGATTTCATATATGATTTCTGAAGTATAAAAAGATGATCTAGTATGACCATTTACACAAACATCAATAACAAACTCACCTGACCAAAACCAGAGCCTGGGACAACTACGATTCCAGTAGCATTGAGGAGGCGGCGACAATAGAATGCATCTGGGGCTGTCTTGGCAGATTCTGCTGCCTTTATTGCTTTCTGCGGCAGGTTAATACGAGGAAAGAGATACATTGCTCCTTCGGCTCTGTTGCATGTTATGCCTTCTAATTTGTTCAATGCATCTTCTAATGTCTGTTCTTCCAAAGTAAGTTAAATAGTTCAACTTGAGTATTGACAAATAGTTTAGAAAAACTTGAGCAAGACAATAAGATTAGTAGGTAACTACACACCTTTGCACGCCTTGCTAGAGATGAAAGGATGCCTTCCTTCTCTCCATGATAGGACTCATAAGACTCATCTCCAACCTGCACATTATCAGTTAGACTTCATGGACCCAACAATGGCAGGAATGTCAAGGGAATAGCTTTTTTAGCGTCAAAGTGGAAGAAATATATTAGCAATGGGAATGGTACAGGAAGCAGTTGATAACCCCCCGAATTCTATTTTCTGAAGTTGTAAAAACCCAGTATTTTAATGTGTCAACGTGTTAAGGGAATAAGTTCTTATAATGAAATTCATATTCCAAACTGAAGGAATAAATTCATAATTTCCCATGCAGCTTTCAAATTATTCAATTTTGGTAGTGGAATCCAAAAATTTGCTTAATCTATATTTTCCTGCTTTGTATTATTGAATTCAAATTTTGGGCTCACTTTAATTCATCCATCATACCAAAGAAAGTCTAGAATGGAATTCAGAAACTACCAAGGATATTGAGAGGAGGTTAAATTAAGTCTCGCTAGATGAAATCATAAGAGAAACTGTTGTCAGGTGAGAAATTCCCCCTATCACTTATCAACAAGGTCTAAACAAAGACTGGAAGGGAAATTTAACCTTTGGTGGACTCATGATCAGGCTTGCAAGAATTTGACCGGAGATATTTGAGCAGAGGTTAACAGATGCAACTTTGTATATTTGTTCCCTTATCTCGGGGCTGAAACCAGTGACTTCCATGTAACCTCCCCTTTTTCCACACTCCCCGTAATACCCTGAAAGCACCAGAAGAAAACACAAGAACATCAATATTCAACTTGATCGGTGAAACATTTACATTTCACCCTGATCAGTGAGTTCAACAAACCTTTAGAGACTGACTGAAATGATACTAATGAAATGTCCTTCTCGCCATATCCCATAGACCGCGAAACTTTCTTGAACGAGTGGAATTTCTTGTCAGGAACATAGACATTTTCCTGATATACCTGCGAAATTCGAGAAAAAACACTGTTGAAGGCAATCTAGAGGTTCAGACTTTCAAAAACATTCAGAGCAACTAAGGTCCAGCTTAGGGTTTTCGTCCTGATAAAAACACCGAGTATGAGTACCCAATGCACAATTTAAAAAGCACAAGGACATATTAAAGTCTCCATTCAACTCACTTCATCGGCTAAGAGAACAAGACCTTCCTTCTTGCAAAAGTCTACAATTTCACGCTGGTTTTCCTCAGCAAGAACCTGTTGCAACATATTTTCATGAGAACAAGACAAAGAGGTCTAATTAGCAACAGAGAGTTCTAGTCCAAGCTGACTTGACTAAATGCAAACTTATGTACTTTCAGAATTCAAACAACTGTTACCTGCCCAGTTGGATTGCCTGGATTTATTACAACCAATGCCCTAACACTGATCCCCTTGGACCTGGCAGCTTCCAATTGCTTCTTGAGCTCAGGAACCTCCATCCCCCACCCAGTTGCTTCATCAAGGTAGTAAGGAACCTATAAGAAATTAGTTTATAATTCAATGTCATACATTTTTACAGGTATTTTAACCCCCAAAGTCTCGGAGGTATTCCTTTTCTAAAGGTATTTTAAAGCTCATCAAAGTCTGAGGTATTCACTAAACTACAACGGCTTGACCACGTGAGTTCAAAGTTAAAAAAATAAAATGTACAAAACATACAAGAGAGCCACCATGGAGAGCTATTGAAGCAGAGTACAATGGGTACTGAGGAATAGGGCACATAATCCCATCTTTCTCTGATGATATCAACAATTGCATCATCATATGGACCTGGAAAAAGTAGCAAAAATGCCATTACCTATACTGCCAATATCACTACTATAAGTCATCAACATTTTAATTAGAAAGGACAGAGGTTAAAAAGCTACCGCTGGACTTGCACCGTCGGTCAAAAAAATATCATCAGGATTGGCGGGGAAACCATCTCGTTCTTTGATGCCGGCAGCAATTGTATCACGCAAGCCTTTGACTCCCTGAAAATAAGCACACACAATTTAAAACCTGCATAATCATTTAAGTAAGTCTTCTATCCCCACAACGATAGTCAATTTTCCTTTTTTTAGATGTCCCAAATTGTTTGTCCACTTACCTTTCTAAATTGAATATTCATTGTACAAAGTCTTGGAGAAAGAAAAATCGATGACAATTGTGAAAATAGTATGTCAAAACTCGTAGTGGGATGCATTAATTGCATGTCTCTAGAAAAATTACAGTTCCAAAGATGGACTCTTTGCTGGACGGAGGGAGTAAATAAATGTTCCCAGTAGATCAAACATAGGTACCTGACTGTGACTATAAGCTCCAGTTGCTCGACCAGGAATCTGATCTAGGATCTGGAAAGCCCGCTCTATAGAATCCGCACTATCAAAATGCAGAATGAGAAGGGATTAATCGATAAAAACATAGTCTGAAAGCACAGCTTGATAGCATCACAATGAAGATTTCTGCAATTTATCAACATAAGACTTAAGCAACGAACTATCTGTTGTCAAGTAATAGCAATGATGAGGTAATGCGCTCAGATCAACCTCTTATTTTGTGAACGAACCGCATGTTAAAAACTTCCACAACTTGGAACATGAAGGACTGGTCAAAATGAAACAGAACACTGAGCGGGAATGGATGAATTTACTTAACATAGTTAAAATGTTCTTATTGAATATGGCTACAAAATATTAAGTCCTTACAAGAAATCTACAAACTCTGTAAATATCAACACCATGATGACCAGAACATTCTCCAAAGATACGAAACATTGGTTCAACTACTTGTAATTTGTGTATTTAAATTTCACCATCTGTTCAAGTAATCAAGTCATTCACTGGACCTCAATCGACCTACTAAGAGAAAATCAATATGCAACTGTGACCACAATGACAAATACTGGGACTGGATACTATGACGACTAATCTAAAAACACTAACAAGTACGTGTTCGAGTAAGCACAAAAGATTTATTATCAGGTGTGATATCATGTCCCACGACTCCCACATAGGAAACATGTGAATAGGGAATCTGTTATAGAAGGAACCTTGTGGCTTACTATACTAACAACTTGGGTTTTGGCATTTGAAACAGAGGTTAGATCCAACAAGTTGTTGGACAAGTAATCAGATCAAGTTGTACAATAGGTGCTGCCGTTTTAGTATACTACTCCAGTGATACTAGGGTAATGAATGGCAGATAGTAAAACGAGAGTTTAATTTGATCCGTCACACAGAAAGAGGCTTTTCGTCATGTAGCAACAAGTCGGACTTTGAGAGAGTAGCAAAAGAACACAAAATATGACAGCTTTAAGTACAAAGCATTAAAAGTAATCAAAATTCAGTTAATCAGGCTCTGTAGTCCTGCAGCGCAAAGAGGTAGATGCAAAACATTAACAAAACAGTACTTGTAAAGCATTCGCAGGTAAAGCGTAGAAGCTGTATCTGAGAAAAGGCAACCATGCTGTTAATATATAGTAAGATTCTAAGTCGAAGAAAACACAAGGGTGAGTACAGTTTCTCCATACCTAAAGAGACCTTGCGTTTCAAGTTTGTCCAAGATGGTTGGATGGTCACACAATGCAAGAACCTAAGATGAAGATGGCAAATTGTAATTAAATAGAGAGCCGATAATTTATCTAATAAAAGCAAAGAACTTGCAGAATACTAACCTCTCGAAAGAAAGTAATTGGTTGTTGACTGAGAGATTGAGGATTACCAATATTGCAGTAGATTATCTGTCAAAGCAAGTGAAATGAATTTAGTACGTTGCCATTCTAACTCTAAGGTACTTGGCTTTTGGATGACGTAGCATTACTTAATGAGTGAAGAGGATTGAGAAAGGGCACATGACTTTTCTCCTATTGCAGAATTATTACATAAATAAGCTTCTGCCAGTAAAGTTAAGCATGGTTGCAAGTTTAAGAGTAAGTGCACCTTTGATTGTTCAGGCAAAGAGAGATAGAAGAACAAAAAAGCAGGTCAAGTAGTAAGTCTTTTTGCTTGGAGTCACTTCAGAATCCACTATGACATTTTGAGCATATGCACTATGAGATGTCAAGTGTGGTAATATTAAGGAAAAATAATGTTACCTCATCAAAAGGTTGAGAACCTGGGTTTGCTTTTAGTTCTTCCTGCAGTTTCTGTGGAAAAAAATTAAAGACTGGGTTCAGAAGAGAGAATGATCAGGTAGAGACTACAACGAACAGGACTCAATATAAAAATACTTGTCCGTCCAAAGTAGACAGTTTTGATGTTACCTGGGCCAGAGAGACAATTTCACCACGGACAGCATACTCACATTTCAAAACCTGGCAGGAAAAAAATCATCGTTGTCAGAATCTTACTATTCACTATTTGTATCCTATGGTTATATTTGATTCACACATGAAATGATGCGCACCATACGGAAAATCTAGGAACAAAAATATACCTGAATCTGATTCATTAGGCTAATCTTACGATTCACTTACGATTGAGATCAATTTATAAACGATTCAGCTACAGGGACTATTTGAGTCAAGGAAATAATTCTTCCCTTGAATTGTCAGTTTCGCAAATATGTTTGTTTCAAAATAACTAGTATGTCGCCCTCAAAGACGGGCGAGTACATTTCTATTGAGGTCAAGGCTAAAAGCTTCCTACTATATTATCTTATAGTCCATTGCTTTACACACCTTCCTACATCTTCCGTATACATATCTTAGTGAGTTATCTATAAACATGAGTTTGCTTATTGTTGAAATACGGATATTATTCAAAACAGATAGTTATATAAAATTTGTTATTCTATCTACCTAAAGAGATAAACAGCAAATCTTAACAATTCATGATCCAGTTCACGTTTCAGTGAAGTTCAACTTCGATGCACTCTCTGAATCTCGATTTGACATCCATGGGAATTAGAAATCAAGACTAAAATGAGAAGATAACTACGAGTTAGATAAGCGGAGAGGTAAGTTGCCGTCTGTAACACTAAAGTTCTCACTGATCATATAGACAATACCAGTATACCACCGACTCCAATCAATTCATTAGATATCTTTAGAACACTAGTACGATCAGTGTCATTCACAATAGAGGTCTTTCTATTTCAAGCAATTTAGATCTAAACTACCGTCCTGTGCTATGAACACAACAAACTCAACCACGAATAGCCTACTTTGAGTAAAAACACTTCAAATTCGACAAGTATTGCCTCATTGTTCTTCAAGGAGTAGCAAAAATCACACTATAGCATACTATTGATCACGAGTGGTGTTAATTTTGAGCTAACCCTGGACAATATTCCTCGATTCAATCCACCAAACATAAACGCACAGTCAACAGTAGATCCGCAGAAAACGGAATCAGTCATAAACAGAAACGTGATCGTACCTTGGGATTGATGGAGTCGAGAGTAACAGAAGAAGCCATTGAATGAGGAGAGGAGGTGAAGAAACGAAGAGCAGAAAGAGGTTTTGGGGAAGGATTGAGAGGAGAAACAGGTGGAGGATTGCGCAGAGAGGTGAGACGCTGAGAAACGGAAGATGAAGGAGGAGTGGAAAGGATGGTTTTGGCTTTGTGTGCTACAAATCTCCGCATTCTTCTACTTTTTCTATTCGACGACGGTGATGGGGAGAATCAGAGGAGAGTTTGGGAAAAACACACTTGGAGTTTGGATGTGAGGACGCGAATCTCGATGCTCGACCGCTGGTTTTTTTTGACTTGTTCCTCAAACGAAACCCCTTTGAAGTTTCTTCCACTCTGATGCCGACTGCGGAAATATCGCTAATGTCTCAGTCTGTCACAAAATAACCCATTACCGCCCCGTACGGATGCTGACGAGCATCTGATGCCGACCCATTTTATGCTTCTACTCCCCCTATTTGTAGGGGTGCAACTTGGACGGGCTGAGCCCGACCAACCCGAACTCATCCCGATGTAAAGTCGGGCTTGGGCACATGTTATAAGTAATTTGGACGGACTCGGGCAAAAGTTCTCAACCCGAATTGTCATTAGGGTCGGGCTTGGGTACGAATATCAAACGATGGGCTAGCCCGAATTGTCCGATTTGTATACCCATTACATATAAATGTTATATTTGGAGAGTATTATATAGCATATTTATGAAGAATATATTATTTTTCTATTAATTATTACCGATATATTTAATTCTTTTTATGTTCTTAATTAATAGATTTTTTTTCACAAAATATTTAATATGCTTTTGTATAAATGTATTTTTTTTTAATTTACTCTAAAAATTATAGTAATTAAAGTTTCTATAATCGGTTCTATTTTTATATGTAAGTTATTAACTTAACTTTAAGGGGACAATTTTAATCGAGTGAGTGTGATTATTATGTTAATTTAATTAGTTCAATGGGCTAGCCCGAATTCAACCCAGACCCGAATTGAGTTGTTCGAATTTGGGCTTGGACGGGTTGCGATGCTCCTGACACGGGTCGGGCTGGGCTTGGGCAACCCCGACAGAACTCAGGCTTGGGCTTGGACAAGGGTGTCAACCCGCCTAGCCCGCCCGAGTTGCAGTCATACCTATTTGTAAGACTATGAAATTGTGTGAATGTCCTCAGTTGAACTCGATGTATTATTCCGGTATATATCGATATATAAGAATGATACTTACAACTATTACACATTTGTAGTCGGAGAGGGAGGAATGAACACTCAGACTGGATCGAAAACGCTTGAAGAGATGGCGAGGCAACCACTTGGTGAATATGTCCGCGTACTGACAGTTAGCCAGGATGTGAAGGACACACAGTTGTCCCAATCGAACCTTCTCACGGACAAAATGCGAGTAAATCTTTACATGTTTGGTGCGCTGATGCTGGACCGGGTTACCAGAAAGGTAAACAACACTCACGTTGTCAGAGTAGACAAACAGATGTAGGAGACGGTGGGACCCGGAGCTCAATCATAATATTGCGAAGCCAACACAACTCATAGACGGCATTGGCAACTCCACGATATTCGGCTTCAGCACTAGAGCGAGATATTGTGGCCTGAAGTTTAGAGGACCAACTGAGAAGGTTGTCATCGTAGAAAACGCCATACGCAGAGGTGGACCGGCGAGTGTCAGGGCAGCCGACCCAGTCAGCATCAGTATAGGCGAAAAGACCGGTGGGCGCCGATGTAGAGATCCGAAATCCATGATTAAGAGTGTCGCGAACATAGCGAAGAATGCGCTTCAGTGCATGAAAATGAGGTTCACGAGGGTCATGCATGGAGAGGCATATCTGTTGTACGGCATAAGATGGCTCGGGGCGAGTGAAGGTGAGATACTGCAGCGCACCTGCCAAACTTCTGTATATAGTAGGATCAGAAATCGGCGGACCAGCCCCCCTTGTGAGCTTGGCAGCAGTCTCAACGAGAGTGGTGACGGGTTTGCAGGCTGTCATGGAAGCACGAGAAAGAATCCCCATAGCATACGATCGTCGAGACAAGAACAACCCAGAAGAGTCCCGAGAGACAGCGATGCCCAGAAAGTGATTAAGAGGTCCGAGATCTGACATGGCAATCTAACGAGACAGCTGCACAACTAGATGCTCAAGGATGTTAGAGAAGGAGCCAGTAATGATAATATCGCCACATAGGGAAGGAGGTATATAATGTCAGATCCTCGACGGTAAACAAAGAGTGACTCGTCTCTTATGCACCCCGAAAATCCCACTGAACTAGTAAGAAACGTAGCAAATCGATGAAACTAGACCTTGGTCTGTTTGAGGCCGTATAGCGATTTTCGAAGACAACAAACATAATCAGGATGGCGAGAATCACAGTAACTAGGCGGCTGATGCATGTAGACATTCTCCTCAATATCCCCATGAAAGAAAGCATTCTTGACATCAAGCTGGCGGATAGGCCAAGAACGCGCAACAGTTATGGTCAAGACAGTACGAATGGTAGACGTCTTGACAATCGAGTTAAAAATCTCCTCACATTCCACCCCAACCATCTGGGAACGACCATTGGCAACCAATCGAGCCTTGTATCTCTGAAGGTACCATCAGCCCAAAATTTGTGCCGAAACAGCCAAATAATCCGAAGAATATTGCCCTTCGCGGGTCACAGGACCAAATCCCAAGTGTGATTCTGGACCATAGCCCCAAGTTCATCATCCATGCAGCCGTCAGTGAGGGTCCGTAAGAGCAGACACATGAGACTTAGGTAAAGGAGAGATGGAGTAAGGTTGTTGGACACGAAGTCTGAGGCAATTTACTGGTCTGGCAATACTGTGTTAGGAGCTTGTGGTCATTTGAGGAGAGTGGGGTAGAGGGGACCGGATCGTGAGTAGGGACCAAGTGTGTAACTGGAGCGGAGGGAGAAGGGGGATTCGGTGGCGTAGTGGTGGGGCCACTAGAAGAAGGTGGTGCGACTGCGGAGAGACGCCATGAAGAATGCAATGGGAAGGGAGGTACAAGGCGAGGATCGGAGGGGGGATGATGCAACAACCCCCTTATCCGGCTCGGACAAGACCGGGAGGGCGATGCTAAAAGTAACGGCTGTAGATAGTGCTTTCTGAGCTGACAGATCTTGGCCACGTGGCAACCATCCAGCACACCATATTGTGCTCCACACACACTGGATCACCAGCCGAGCTGATCCATGTGGGGGCTGCGAGACAGAGCCCTCGCATACCACTGCACGGGACTTGTAGGGACTTTGTGGTTTGGAGGCTAGAGTAAGCCCTGTCGCGTGCGAGCCAAGCCCGCACGCGACCTTTAGTAACTGTTTTGAGAGATTTATGGCACGAGCTCCATAAACCCGGTCAATCCGGTCAAACCCGGCCAACCTCGTAACGGTTCCGGTATTCGCGCACAACGTGCTGTAACGGTCCCTATATACTCGGACGAACGTGCCGTTATGGTTAAGCTAATTAAGCCGCCATCAATGGGCGCATTAACCACACTACAACGGTCACGTTCTCTGCTATATATAGGACGTTAACCTTTCCATACAGAGGAGAACACACTTGCCATACGCGGAAGCTCTGCCAAACCTCTGTCTCTCTCTCAGACATTGCTACTGCCTTACTCTCTCCCTACACACAACCCCACTCTTCCTGTGCGATCCTCGATCCTCTACATACGGTGTACACGGAGGTCTCCCCGCCGGAATCTCTTGTGCACATTTTGGTGAACCCGACGTGAACTTACCAGCAAAAGCAACCATGTCTCAGGAGGATGATATCAGCAACAGATCGCCCTCCACCGAAACCGCCTCGGGAGAGGGGACCCGCCGTACTCCTACCACTCCCGGCGAGACACCGACGCTAGAGTCTTTGGACGCCACTGTTCAAGGCCAGGCGAAAGCCCTCAAGGCCCAATCCGAGCAGCTAGAACGGATCTTAACCGTTCTGGGTACCCTTGCACCAAATCCTTCGTCGTCCACCGCCGTCTCTCAAGGAGGAAGGGCCCCTACCGCTCCGGGACTGGGAGTGTCAACCACACCTCCCGACCCCAACCTGCAAACTCCACCGGCGACCGCGCAGCCGCCTTCGATTCAGGGGTCAACGGCTCAGATGTTGCCTCTCACTGCTCACACTCCTCAGCCCTCGACTTTGGCGTCTAACCCGACTCTGCAGTACTCTCTGCCTCCTCCAACGGCGATCTGGGGCAATGCGAGCAGTCCATATGTCCCCAATCCTTCAACTGGGCAAATCAATCAAATCGAGCAAATTGCGCTAACAGAAGAGCCAATGCAGAGCACTCCAGATGAGAAGCTCAAAGAAGCGCCTGAATGCATGGAAGACAGGCCAAGACCACAAAAGCAAGAACTAAAGGAAGTGTTCCTCAGCCCGAACGAGGGAAAGAAAAGGCCAGTCTTTCTAAGTGCGGATCTCGCGAGCGAAGAGGAGCAAGGGCTGCTGCAACTCCTAACTGAATACAAGGATGTGTTCGCATGGGAGTATGATGAGATGCCAGGTCTGGATACGAGCATCACCATGCACCGTTTAGACATCGTCCCAGGGTCTAAACAGGTAAAGCAGAGCACAAGGAGCTTCAAGCCGGAGCTTAACGTAAAAATCAAGCAGGAGATTGTCGAACTCCTGGATGCCAAATTCATAGAGCCGAATCATCATCCCACATGGCTGGCTAACATCGTGCCAGTAGTGAAAAAGAACGGACAGCTCCGCATCTGCGTGGACTTCCGAGATCTCAATCGCTTCTGCCCAAAGGATGATGTTCCACTGCCCAACATCGATTTGCTTATCGATTCAACAGCGGGCCACCGTATGTTCAGCTTTACGGATGGTTTCAGCGGGTACAACCAGATCAAGATGGACCCCGAAGACGCGTGGAAAACTGCATTCATCACTCCGGTGGGAGTGTTCAACTACACAGTGATGTCGTTCGGTCTTAAGAACGCGGGTGTGACCTATCAGCGGGCCATGATGGCTCTGTTCCACGACATGATGCATAAAGAGGTGGAATTCTATGTGGATGACCTGGTGGTTAAATCCAAGCACGAAGCAGATCACCTCGCAGATCTACGAAAGGTGTTCAATAGATGCAGGCGCTTTCAACTAAAGATGAATCCCATGAAATGCGCATTTGGGGTAACATCGGGGAAGTTCTTGGGATGCGTAGTTCATCGCCAAGGGATCGAGCCTGACCCTGCGGAAGTATCAGCCATAACCGGCATGATGCCGCCCCATAACTAGAGTGCATTGAAGACATTTTTAGGAAAGCTATCCTATCTGCGAAGATTCATCCCAGCGATTGCCGAAATCACATGCTGTTTTAGCACTCTTCTCAAGAAGGACGCCATATACAACTGGGCTCCGGAGCACGAAGCCGCATTCGAAAAGCTGAAGGATTTGCTGATATCCTCGAAAATAATGATCGCACCTCAACTGGGATCACCGCTTCTACTATATCTGACATCGACAAGGAGATCTATAGGAGCGCTCTTGGCTCAGGAATATGAAGGCCAAGAGAGACCTATCTACTACATCTCTCGCATCGTGCAGCCTGCTGAATCAAGGTACACAGACATCGAACGTCATTGCCTTGCCTTATTCTTTGTGATAGAGAAGCTGAGACACTATTTTGCATCACACAAAGTAGTAGTGGTCACCAAGAGCGACCCCATACGATATTTGCTAACTCACACTACTCCTGGCGGGAGATTGGCAAAATGGTACATGACCATCTCTCAATATGATATCACATGCGTGCGACCGCGAGCGATCAAGTCACAGGCGGTAGCAGATCTGTTGGCACAGTTCCCCGATAACAGCCACGAGCCCGTGATCGAGGAAGAGCTCGAAGGCCCTGAGATCTATGCAATTGACGTGCCCTATTGGACGCTCCACTTTGACGGCTCGTCCACTAGGAAAGGTGGAGGCATTGGGATAGTCTTGACCAAACCAGATGGGGAGTTTATACAGATGTCCGCAAAGCTCAACTTCGCAGTCACAAACAATGAAGCAGAATATGAAGCCCTCATAGCGGGACTGCGCGCAGCAAAAGCTTTGGAAGTAAGCAATCTGACGGTCATGGGAGACTCCAAGTTGATCGTCAAGCAAGCCTCGGGCGAATATGGTTTGAAGGAGATTAATCTTCTGTCTTACCGCACCTTAGTGCAAAAGCTGGTTCAGCAGTTTTGCGATGTGAGGTACGAGCACAAGCCTCGAGCAGACAACAGGCACGCGGACGCTTTAGCAACCTTGGGATCTAAGGTCAGCACAGACAAATGTCCCGCAAGGATTTCCATTGAAGTGCGAACATCGTCTGCATTGACGGAAGATGCGTGCGACGACGAAAACATGGATGACACGGATTGGAGGAAAGCAATCCTACAAGCTATTGCGGAAGGCACAAGCAGTGAAAGCTGGGCACTCACAAAAGGGTACTGCATCCATGACAACACCCTTTACTACAAGGGATCTGGTGGAATACTCATGCGATGCGTCTCCCAGCGAGAGGGACAACTATTGTTAGAAAAGATTCACCAACACGCTTGCGGAGAAAGCGAGGTGTCAATCTATCGAAAAGCTCAGAGATATGGCATTCATTGGCCAGACATGTCAACAGCCGCAGCCCTGATACAAGGGAAGTGCGACAGTTGCGCGCTAATCAAAGATTCTCTCCTCATCGCCTTAACCGATGACGACACAGATTGGAGGAAGCCACTCTTCGATTTTCTCACCCAGGGCATCGTGCCTGAATCGAGAAAAGAAGCTGAGAAATTGAAAAGGAAAGCATCCCGATATGTGGTACAGGAAAACCTGCTTTGGCGAAGAGGTCACGAGGGCAACTTGCTGCGATGTCTAGACGGCAGAGAAGCACAAGAAGTCATGGACCTTTCTCATCAGGTGGAACACCAAGGAGGTGCGAAATTATGCAGGCAGCTCCTCTTAACTGGATATTTCTGGCCCACGATGGAGGTCGATTGCCGCACCAAAGTACGACGCTGCCAGGAATGCCAGTTCAAAGGAAACCTGGTGCACGCTCCCGCCGTGGATCTACATGCATTAGGCACACCATGGCCATTTCACACATGGGCTTTGGACTTCAGCGGTCCCATCCGACCAACGTCGCACGGGAATCATTTCATTCTCACCGCAACTGAGCTATTCACCAAGTGGGTGGAAGCAATACCACTGAAGACGGTAAATGCGCTGGCTGTGGACAACTTCATCCGGGAAAGCATCATATGCAGGTTCGGAATCCCAAACACCATTCTTTCAGATAACGGTACTCCTTTTGTTAATCGCCAGGTAGCTGCGAAATTAGCGGAGTACAATATTAGGCAGATATGTTCTACCCCTTATTACCCGAAGGGAAATGGACAAGCCGAAGCGACCAACAAAACGCTGTTGAGAATTTTGAGCAAGATGGTCGCAGATGACCACAAGAAGTGGGACGACTCTCTAAGCATAGCTCTGTGGGCCTACCGAACTTCTCCAAGGACACCCACGGGGGCCTCACCATTTCTACTATGTTATGGGGCCGAAGTTGTGGTACCTGCGGAGGTGAGAGTCAATTCGGCAAGGCTAGCCTTCCACGCACTCTACGAAAATCAACGCGATCATGACTTAGTCTTGCTAGAGGAAAAGCGAGAACAAGCCAAAAGGACCAACAAGCGATATCAAGAAAGGATTGCTCGCGCTTACAATAAGACAGTCCAGCGAAGAGATTTCGCAATTGGAGACTTGGTCATACACGCATCTGACCACTGCATGCGAGAAGCGACTCACCCAAAGTTCGCAGCCAATTGGGAAGGACCCTTCGAAGTCACAGAAGTCTTCGACAGTGGCTATTGCAGCATACGAAGGTTGCACGGCACAACCTCAACCCCGAGTTCAGTTAACATGCGCTGGATTAAGAAGTACTATCCCTGACTTCTCTCATTTCATACGTTTTATTATAACGTCGCCTAATCTCTTGTATGGTTACGATTTACACAATCTCCTCTCCCATATGAGAGGATTGTAATCTCATCTCTCCCATATGAGAGCATTATAATAAGAAAATTCTCCCAAATGAGAAACTTCATATTTCTGGATGTCGATTTTACTTTATTAGTTTGCTATAACTATTAACAATAAGTTATCCGCTACAATAGCATTATGCAAATGCGATCTTAATTGATCCTCTAAGCCTATCTGCTACGATAGCAGCCTATGCAAATGCGATCTTAATTGATCCTCTAAGCCTATCTGTTACGATAGCAGCCTATGCAAATGCGATCTTAATTGATCCTCTAAGCCTATCTGTTACGATAGCAGCCTATGCAAATGCGATCTTAATTGATCCTCTAAGCCTATCTGTTACGATAGCAGCCTATGCAAATGCGATCTTAATTGATCCTCTAAGCCTATCTGTTACGATAGCAGCCTATGCAAATGCGATCTTAATTGATCATTTAAGCCTATCTGTTACGATAGCAGCCTATGCGAATGCGATCTTAATTGATCATTTAAGCCTATCTGTTACGATAGCAGCCTATGCAAATGCGATCTTGATTGATCCTCTAAGCCTATCTGTTACGATAGGAGCCTATGCAAATGCGATCTTAATTGATTATTTAAGCCTATCTGTTACGATAGCAGCCTATGCGAATGCGATCTTAATTGATCATCTAAGCCTATCTGTTACGATAGCAGCCTATGCAAATGCGATCTTAATTGATCATCTAAGCCTATCTGTTACAATAGCAGCCTATGCAAATGCGATCTTAATTGATCATCTAAGCCTATCTGTTACGATAGCAGCCTATGCAAATGCGATCTGCATCGATCATTCAAGCCTGTCTGTTACGATAGCAGCCGATGCGAATGCGATCTGAATCGATCATTCAAGTTTATCTGTTACGATAGCAGCCGATGCAAATGCGATCTGAATTGATCTTCTAAAGCCTATCTGTTACGATAGCAATTCATGCGCAAAATAAGTTGATCTTTTAAAGCATATCTGTTGCGATAGCAACTCATGCGAAAGATGATCTCAATTGATCTTCTAGTAAAGCCTATCTGCCACGATAGCAACTCGCACCACTTAACGATCTTAATTGATCTACTAAAGACTATCTGCTACGATAGCAATATTGTGAAAATGATCTTGAGTGATCCACAAAGGCCAATCACAAGCCCATCTGCTAGGATGGCCCAGCTGCGAAAATATGATCTCGAACGATCTAGTGAAACATCCGCGAATTCATATAGCAGATCGCAGATGCAAAACCATTACATAGCATTATGCAAGGCGAAATATGCCGGAACGCATGCGAAGTTGTATTTTGTTGTAAAGAGACAGCAGATAATACAAAAGCTATTTATCATTATGAGTCGAAAAGACTTACAATTTATCTGTCTAGATAGCAGCTTACAAGCGAAAAAGCTCAAATCTAACTACACAGCCAACATGGCTTACAATACATTCGAAAAGTAACTCACAGGCATGAAGTTACACATCGCGGGAATCCCGACTGAAAAAGGATGAACCTAACGGTCCTAACAGCGACTATGCAATACATAGATCTACGGCCAAAGATCTATAGCAAAAGGGATGCTGCTGCGAAGAGATCAGCTTGTCATTCGCTATGTCCCTAGCAGCAAGATCTGCGAGACGGTACGTCCAAGACCCCAAGGGGTGACAAAGGCCTCTGTCTGATCAAGATAAGCACCGGAGGAACCTCCTGTTCCGACATATGCTGTCCTGCAAAACAGGCGAAGCAGTCATTCCTCTGGTGATGGACCCCTTGTCATGATAGACAAGGGCATTGGCAAGCCCCCTGAGTTCAAGAACGAAGAGGCAAGAAATCCTCCTCCAGGGATGCTGGAGGAGAATTCCGCCGTTCATTACGAGACGGTAGCACGGTCACTTCGGCGCTGCACCTCACCGGGAGGCGGCCGGAAACATGACCTGCACACATAATACACGAAGAAATTTCTTCGAACACACATGAGATATCATCTCCACCTCCTTTATGATGGTCATAAAGAGCAATAAGCCTCATAAAGTGGATCTTGGAAACTATTTCTACAGCACAAAGCGCAAACTCAGGATTCACAACTTGAAGTTGCCATGAATCAACGAAAAACAAGCGTTGAAGCCAGCAGTCGTAAGGACTCACGGCAAAGCACATTTTTGGGATGAAGAACCCAAATGGCAAACACAGGGTTTATATAGACCTCGTGGAGACTCTTCAGTTGCCAAAGATGAGTCAGCAGAATTTGAAAAGAGGGTAAGTCCAATCACTTACGCCTTGAAAAGCGGTATCCATCAATTACCCTACTAAAGGCTACGACGATTCAGTTGCGTAACCTAATAAATGACGGATAGTCATGATTCGGATGGACTTCCCAACGAAAGCGTGCTTATATTCCGAGAAATTAGCGCGAAAATCAAGCAGAGTATCAATTGCTGATGTCATAATTGGATATGCACAGAGATATCCTATCAAATCCCGGAAAGGGCAAAACGGGCAAGTAAGTTCTTGTTGTTAAAAAAAAGGGGGAGAAACCCTAGCAACATTGCATTAATGTTTCAAACATTACATTAATGTTTCAGCCATTTCCTTGCTATTTTCAAAATTCAAAAAGTCAAAAGCAAATTCTTGATCAAGGAGTCATGGGGTACGAACTGATGGCTCAGCTTCTCTACCTGCTCCACTTCTTGCTTCAATTGCTCGCACTTGGCGTTCATCTCATGATAGAGCTTCATAGCTTCTTCAGCCTTTCGCTTCTGCTGCTCCACCTTCTGCTTTTCAGCTGCGAGGTTCTGGTGGCCGAGCTGCAAGGTTACGGCTGCGCGAATCAGAGTGACTCTTTTCATAAGAAATCTGAAACCCAGTCTGACCTGAACTTTGGTAAGAAGATTTTGGCACATGCCACAAAGCAATTCGGCGCTCTGAACAGAGATGGTCTCAGGCGTGGCCGCAGACAGCTGCTCCAAAATCCAAATGGCTTCGGTGAGAAATAGCCTCCTGTCGAAGGGCCCTATCTCCAGAGATCTTGCAAATGATCGGGGGTAGGTGAGGCGCATCCGGACTAGCCAGTCCACATCAGTTTGCTTCAGACCTGAAGCAATGTCAAAGCTAAGTTATACTATCAAACTCGCAAATGCACCATGCGAGATGCAAACAGTGAATCACTACTTACCAGTTCCTTCGAGAATCTCACGAAGAGAAGGAATGCGCATTACTGGGGTCGTTGAAGACTGCCCTTTCTCCATGGCTCTCCTGTCAGCTGCGAGCTCTAACTCCTCATAGTTAGAAGGAAGAGTGTAGGTCGCACCAGCTGCGACTGCATTCCCAACCTGCGAGCCCCAAAAGCCCCACGCAGGAATAGGTGCCGCCGACTCAGTCGTCGCCGGAGGCGAAGTGACAGCCGAGGTCGCTTGGCGAGGAACATTCTCGGATGCGGAAACATCGACAGTACTTGTCCTTATTTCCTCAGCGCCAGCATGGGCATCTTCATCCATTAGCACAGCACCAGCGTCAGCATCGTTAGAAAGCTCGATGATGTCCTCGAAAGGCTCACCTGCATGATCAGTAGCTGCGACGGGCTTCTCAGTATGGGGGCTCGGAATCGGAACATAGGATGCCGAAGACTGACTTCTTTGCTCCGGCGCATGTTCCTCAACATTGCCTGCGATACAAATGCCCATGGTATAAGGTAACTCGCATTAGATAATATTTTGCTATCTTTATTTAAAGCTAAGAGCAAGCACCTCCACGCGAAGGTGGGATTGAAGCCTCTTCGTCATACACTAAAGAAGAGGAACCATGTCCTATTAGTGTGTCCTCACTAAGCAAGTCTTTAAGAGAAGCGTGACCTGGGATGCGAATAAACCAGTCATGATTCTGTCTCAAGTTGCTAAGGCCTAGTATATGCGTATCACTCGAATGATTACCTGAAGGTTCTCCGCACTTGTTTACTAGCCAACGGCGGATGTCAGCCTTTGACACACCATGCTTTAACGCACCCACAATAACATCTCTATAAGTTACTGCGAGATTGAAGATCTCACCTTTATCGCCGCCTGAGATTTCTTCAAAGTCCGCTTGGACTTGCTCTAGGGCTGCTGCATCCTCTTCTGGAACCGCATCCTCCTCCTCCGCCTGGGGAGCCACTTCTTCGGGAAGCTCATCTTCCTCGTCAACTGGATGCACTAGGTCGTCAACATGCTGCTCTTCGAGGCTTCGCTGTCTCACACGCTCGAGCTCCTCCTCTTCTCGCTGCCTTCTTCTTTCAGCAGCCTCCGCGGCTGTCTTCCTGGACTGAGCAAGAATGTCCTCGCTTATGGGATCGTCTGGAATGCCAGAATGGGTATCTCTCTTTTGTCTCTTGGCCAAAAGGCCACCAATGGTCTCATCATCATCATCATCTGCGAAGATATGATTGGTTTAAGAAAAGAAATGCAAAGAAGTTACGATAATGGGAAAGGAAATGCGACGGGGGTACCTCCTGATTCTTCCTCATGTATCACAACTGTTCTTTCTTCTTCTTCTTCATCACTTTCTCTGGGCTCCTGCCTCTCTCCTTCCTCCTCTTGGTTGAATGGAATGAAAGTCTCAACTGCGAGCTCTTTCCGCACTTTGCTGGGCATGCGACCTTTGCCTTTGTCCTTGACAGAAAGGGACCTCACCGGAGGAGAAGTTGGAGCACTTCTAGGGGAAGAAATTGTAATTCCCTTTTGCCTAGGTCTTTTCACTCTCGGCGCCGCAGTCGCTGCAGGGGACGGATCATCTCCGGGAGGAGACGAGGCCGGAGCATTGTCTATCAGCGAGTCAGCAAAAGCATTCATGACTGCGCGAATCTTGGTCTCGACCTCAGAGTCCATCCTCCATGCTAGCCGAAACGACTGATTTTGTCTTCTGGTGGCAACAATGGCGTTAACCAATGACTTGGAGCGATCACCAGATGCGAATCGCCGCACATGACACTACAGCAAACAGTACAAAATAAAGGTGTCAGCATAAGGAAATCAAGAAGCTTAACGCACGCGAAGAAATTGCTTACCTCAGCAAATGCCTTGCTGTATCTGACGACATGCGTGTCGCCCTTCTTAACTGCGGCGACCTTCTCTTTCAGAATGAGGTCAGGACACAAATGGTTCTCGCGATCCAACAGTGAATAACAACCATATTCAGACTCGCTCAGACTGCAATTGGGGCGAAACGGAAAAGAATTTCTCTTGATCAAGGGGGCTCTGCTTGGCTGTGCGGCCGACTGCGTCTCAATCCTCGTTTGCTGGGCGATCCAGTATGCGAGCCAGTTCTGAGAACAACCACCCTCGCGGGTCCCTGCAGGCTGTTCAAAGGGAAGATTGTTCACGAAGACTGTCTTGCACTCCTTCGTTAGCAAGCGCTTATAGCAACCTCTGATAATGGACTGCGGCCAGATTGATGGTGCCACCGCGTCAAAACCGAACTGGGGTGAGACTCGAGTGGGGTCAACATCCACAGTAATCCTTTCATATCTTGGTGCGATCTCGTGAATATGCTCTGCGAGGGCAGGAAGAGAACCTCGTAGACACCTGCAGAAGAACTCGCGATAGCGTTCATGGAAATGCGGTCCCTCTTCGAAGAGCAGCTCTTCTGAGAAGACAACACCCTTAGAGGGGTACAGCTTTGGAAACCATCACACGTTCTCAACACGTGTGGCATAGGGCCTGGCAGGGAACTCTTTCCGTTTGTCGCATATCAAGCTCCAAACACACTTGGTGTTGCTCGCTCCGAACCACCTCGCAGCTCTGCCGTTGTTGCGCGCCTTTGTCTCGCCTGGGGGACACCACTTGTCGGGTTTGAGAGCAGTTGGGGCATAGGATGGCAACCGCTCGAAGACCCACATTGTCAAAAAGGAAATATTGACAAAAGTCAGTACATCGAGGCGGCCACGCGACTCTCTCATGGCCAAAACCAGTTGATCAAGCCTGTAATACAGAGTGCCCAAGACCAAGGGTCCGAGCGCGACTCTCTGGCCAAGGGCGAGCCTCACAGCAAGTGGCAAAACATGGTAAAATACCCCATCATGGGGGTGACCGTCGATCAAGTACCTTGACAACCAAGCACAGAGGAAAGCACAGAGGGTCAAGTGATAGCCTTTACCCTCCACATAATTCTCGGCGTCTGGGTTCTCACTCAGAAGCTTCTTAGTGATGCTGATGTTCGCATAGTCTCGAAAGAAGTACTGCAACCATTTGTTCCAAGTGTTCTTCGCAGACGTATCAACCAATTGCCAGTTTGGGAGGGCTTTCGTAGTAGTCCACCGAGTAGAGATTTTATTTACCTCTGCCAGGCATTCCTCCATCTGCGTGTACAAGGCAATCTCCGCAGCCGTCCTCAAAGGACTCAAAGGGTCCACTTCACCCATGGGGGAAAGATCGTACAACATCTGCACGTCCTCGAGTGTAGGAGCAGCCTCGAACTCGGCAAAATGGAATGTGTGAGTCGCAGGCGAGTAGCGGGACAGAAGGTCTAGAAGCATGGACTGGTCCAGCTTCACGGCAGCACCCTTCATAGCACGGATAGCAAAGTATACGCCGGCTTCATCGAGAGTCGCGGCATGATTGTCCAACACGTGGTCAATCCATTCATCCATATAGTCCAATTTCTGGACGAAAGCCTGGGTAGAAATCGCAGTGTAGGGGAAGTACCCGTTTTCGACCCCCAATCGAACCACATCCTCGGAACCAATCAACTCGAGCAAGGCTGAGTTAACTGGGCGAGTCAGTGTCAGCAATCTCTCAACCGGGACAGGATCAGGCATCCTCTTCGCCAAAACTCTCGCATGATAGAAATCTTGGCCACCTAGATAGGGGGCTTTTCGCCACAAGGCCTGCGGAAGGTCGGGTATCTCTTCATCTTCCTTGTTGGGTTTGGTTCCTTTTGTCTTGGCCATTCCTGCGGAAGAGAAAGAAAAAAAGGGGGAGAAAGGTGCTACACTTCAGTTTCTGGTATGAAAGTTCGAAATCCGAGATCTATTATGAAAAGAAAGACGAACAGTTTCTGGTATCAATTTCAGAAATTAAAAGTTGCATTATCAGCGATTTCAAGATCTCACATCCGGATCCCTTACTATTGAAGGATTAAAGCAAAAGTGGGTTCAAAGATCAAGGTTTCTTCGCAAGTTTCAACAGATTATATGTTCTGGGCTTACAGATTCAACGCAGTTCAAGGCAAACATTGGTATCTTAAATCAAAATTGAACAAGGCCAACCTTGTTTTCTTGAAGCCTGCTTGGATATGCACAACTGAAGAAGACGATTTGCAGTTTTGAACTGATGATTGATTATCTGAATCTGCTCTCGAAGATCTCCGGGTACCATTCACTTTAAGAGAAAGAAGTGATGCTTTGCAACAATGGATACAAAGTATTTATCCAAAAACAATGAAGGGTTGCGTCCTTTCAGTAGTCGAATCGCAACCGTCACCGTCGAATCGCGCAATCACAGGATAATCTGACGTCACGCCTAAAACCCTAGAAGCCAGACGGCACGACTCTAGGGGTTTTAGGTCATAATGGCACGCACGGGGGCTGAACTTACCCGTATTTGAATTGGTGCGTGGCGGCAACGCGTATGTTGGTTTCCGCGCATGGAAGTCTATACAACTATGAGTCTTCACGCCCAGAAAGGGGGCTAATGTAGATAGTGCTTTCTGAGCTGACAGATCTTGGCCACGTGGCAACCATCCAGCACACCATATTGTGCTCCACACACACTGGATCACCAGCCGAGCTGATCCATGTGGGGGCTGCGAGACAGAGCCCTCGCATACCACTGCACGGGACTTGTAGGGACTTTGTCGTTTTGACGCTAGAGTAAGCCCTGTCGCGTGCGAGCCAAGCCCGCACGCGACCTTTAGTAACTGTTTTGAGAGATTTATGGCACGAGCTCCATAAACCCGGTCAATCCGGTCAAACCCGGTCAACCTCGTAACGGTTCCGGTATTCGCGCACAACGTGCTGTAACGGTCCCTATATACTCGGACGAACGTGCCGTTATGGTTAAGCTAATTAAGCCGCCATCAATGGGCGCATTAACCACACTACAACGGTCACGTTCTCTGCTATATATAGGACGTTAACCTTTCCATACAGAGGAGAACACACTTGCCATACGCGGAAGCTCTGCCAAACCTCTGTCTCTCTCTCAGACATTGCTACTGCCTTACTCTCTCCCTACACACAACCCCACTCTTCCTGTGCGATCCTCGATCCTCTACATACGGTGTACACGGAGGTCTCCCCGCCGGAATCTCTTGTGCACAACGACATAAATCAAAAGCATAACAACCCAAATTATTTATTTATTACATAATATTAAACATTACACAAGTCTCTAGATATAACATGCGTCTCTAAAACTACTATATTATGCTTGATTAACTACATTAGTTTTATACTCGTGATGATATCCTTCTAGATGAGTCTCGTACCCGGCTACACCATATTCTTCAGCTCCTAAACATGCGGTGGGACGAAAACAGGAATAGCAGTTTTCAAAGTCAGCAATGAATTACAGAGTAAGTAACACCCAAGCATGTAAAACAGATGAAAATACATGCTTTCTCTTCCTAATAAAGATGAATAAATCATAAAAGATTAAACTTGAAGAATAAAATAGGAACTCAAATAAAATTCTTATCTTTTCAATTTTCCTTCTTCAATTTTAAACGGGGAGTATTATTCCCAATCTCTTTATTCTTTTCTTTCACCAATATCCTTTCTTCAGAGAAAATAGTATTATTAACTTGTTGACACGGGGAAGATCTACTAACTCTACGCATCCAAGACCTTAAGTGCCGGCACCCCCCTAAGACTTCTTGCGGCTAAAGTGGTGACTACATGGAGCGACCCGGCATGTTGCGACCGGGTTAAAATAATACGGGTCGAGTGACCGCAGCCAACACAACCAATCTATTTGAGAGCAATATAATGATCTCCGCACAACTCTTTCCACTTTACGTTAATTACAAATTATTATTATTCGTGTGACAATATCAAGCAAAATAACTTATTTAAAATGTAAGAAAATCTCAAATAAAACATGTAAATAAATAACCAACACATTTTGAGACAATTATAAAAATAAAATTAAGACACGAAAGGAGCTAGGCACGCAAGGCTTGGCATGTTTACTTACCTTTGTTTAGTAGCAATAGCACGTCCTAGAAGTAGCTCGGGCCTACGAGATCGTCACCTACAAATGGTAGCCTCTAAGTCAATAAATATTTAAATTAAAAATGCTACAAATCCTAACGAGTATTCTTATATCAACCCAACCCCCACTAGTTAATTTCCTAAAGTTCTACTCAGTTATATTTTCCTATAAATGAAATTATATAAAACAATGCGTCTACTTTTAAACGACTATTATTATTATTATATTATTATTATTATTATTATTATTATTATTATTATCTAAAAATGGATAATTAACTATGGAAGTTATTTTTAAAAATATGAGATAAAAATGAGAATTAACAAGAATTTATATTTAAGAACTATTTCGAATTATAACGATAAGATGATGTTTTAGACTACTACGTCATAAGAAAGCCTTTACACGATGCTACAATGTTATCAAGCTAGCGAAATGTCAATTTTTACAAGTTGTAGACATCCAATTTGCAAGCTATGTGTCTTAACCCAATTTATTTTAGTTTTCAGTAAAATGTTTCTTGTTTAATTTTTAATGAACGACCCAAACATTATTTCGACACCCGAATCACTTTTCCGGGAAGAGGACGAAAACTATTATCTGTAGAAAATATTTTTAATCCAAAATTTACACTTTTATTTTTTGCGAAAAGTGTGATGTTTAAGTAAAAGACATGTAAAACCCCCTAAGTTATACCAAAAGATAGCTACTACCCCAACTCTTGACAAAACATAATAGTTAAAGCACACTACCCACCTACCAGTTTCTGAAAGTACAAACAGCTCCCCCCTATGTTATGCTATACACAGTTTTATTAACTACACTTTTACCCCTTAACAAGAACTTCAATTTCATCAAACTAAATGCGGATTTAAGCTAGCAAGATGAGATTTTGACTATCTAAATCAACTAATTAGAAAGTTTAGAACATACCTAGGCCAAAAATGGTCGGGAACAGTCAAGTACTTAAGTGGGTTGAGATTGCCGTCGAGGTGGTCGGGGAGGTTCTTCGTCGCCGGCTTTAATGACTTTCTCAGCCCCGTCACAGCCTCCTACTGACTTATTCGGGGTCCTTGGGGTTGAATGGAAACTTTTTGAGGGTATGGGTGTGTCACGCTCGTATACCGGATGATTTTTTTTTAAAATAAAACTAAAGAAATTGATCGAACAAGAGCTGAAATGAACAACTCAAACTTTTATTACACAAGCTGAAATATGTTACAGAGTAGTCAGAGCTACTAACGGTTCCCAACCCAACTATATTAAATGCAAAACGATTTGAGGCTCGTCTCAAAAGCTATAAACAAGCTGGCACTCCAAACAGCTAAGACAACTTAGGGACTGATCCATCACCACCACTATTACTTGTACCTGTAAAATGTTAGGGGTGAGCTTACTGCAAGCTCAGTAAAGAATATCAAGGAAACATCCCAAACACGTATTGTTTCATGATACACGTATCACATCAGCATGTTATCGCAATTCAGTATAGACATGTATGTCAAGTTATGCATATACAATTCTTTCATCGTTTTATTATCTCCATGGAACCTGGGGTGCTCACATATGTGCTCGCAGCTAGGAGTGAGTCAGCCTACCTCCGCATACATGCTCTCAATTGGGAGCGGAGTACCCACCTGCCATTAAGCTGGCAGTGCTTTCTGCACCAGGCCTCGGGTGCATTCAGGATTTTTCACCCAAGGGATGTTAAATCCCTAACCCCGTCCAATTATCTTTCCACTTTCATTTTTAATTTCACATGCAAATCGTTCATGAACAACACTATCAACAATATCATCATGTTAAAAGCATATCAACAAATCAACAGTTGATAGCATGTATCTAACATAGTCACGAATATCAACAGTATATTCGGATAGCAATTTCAGCATTATCTCTGTATGATTCAAATACTCAATTAACAATTCAACATCACTTTCACATGAATCATATATCAGTTTACAATTTCACAGTAATCAGGCATAACATCGAAGCAGTAATAGCAATTCGATAATTACAACGATTATATATAAGCAGTACAACGACTAGCATATAAACAGGCAACGCAATACGGTAGGGCTATAACGTTGAGATTCCCTACCTCGGTCCGACGAAGCTGCTAATACTATAATATAGAACCTCCGAATATAATATCGCGAATACTCTCTGCTAATCTCTCTAACTCTATCTCTCTAGTGTTTGACTGAAATCTAGAATGAGAATTAATTATAACTTCGGGTCGTATTTATAGGGGAGGGCGACGAGTAGCGTTGCGTCACGCAGGGAGGTGTCTTGTCGGGTTCCGGCGTAGCTTACTCATATGCGCGAACACGTGTCACGACTACATAGATCGTCGTCCCCACATGACCGCCATATCCCTTAGGGCTGCCTTATGTAACGGCCCAGCCGTCCGGCACCCCGAGAACCCGCAAGCACCAAGCCACGAGGGTCACGAGGTCATCCGTCCCCAGCCCTGAACCAGCAAGCTTGCCATATGCTACACGATACTTTGGGTAAAGGATACGAGCATTCCTGAAATTAGACCACCAAGGTCACTACCAACAGATATGAAGGCCACACATTCCACACATGTCAACCCTGCCGCGCACAGGGATGGGGCACGAGCGCTGAGCCCATGATAAGTTCCCCCACCCAATCCGCTAACGTCCTCGTAGCGGAGCCCGAAGAGAATCGCTTCAGCGCACTCCATAATTTGAGGCTTTGATCCACGCACGAACACGACACCAACCCTATGGACAGGTCCCTTGTGCTACCTCTATGCACGAACTGTGGTGTCCAACACCTGCCTCATCAACAAGCTTTTGTCTCGATCTTCACCCCATGCCTCCGCGCATCAGTACCTGATTCGAACATTCTGCTCGTCAATGGTTCAATGTGATCCCCTCTATTCATTGCACTGCCACGACCCGGCAAGTTGAACCATAATATTGCGGCCATCTCGTAACCAACCGGCATCCCAAAGTTTTCCCACCATTTAGCTTTTCGATCCGGACGCGACTTTCGTTGTGACCGCACCTTCCCTGATCGTTTTGCGGGGACACCACTCTGGAAGACAGCAACGTCCCATACTGTCACTTCTCCTTCGCAGTGTCCAAGCGAATGCCTGCTCTGATACCATTTGTAACGGACCAGCCGTCCGTCATCCCGAGAACCCGCAAGCACCAAGCCACGAGGGTCACGAGGTCAGCCGTCCCCAGCCCTGAACGAGCAAGCTTGCCATATGCTACACGATACTTTGGGTAAAGGATACGAGCATACCTGAAATTAGACCACCAAGGTCAGTACCAACAGATATGAAGGCCACACATTCCACACATGTCAACCCTGCCGCGCACAGGGATGGGGCACGAGCGCTGAGCCCATGACACTTAGCCTCATGGTTTTCACGTGAAAACCCTCTAGGAAGACTTTCTATTCACATGGCATTAGCCAACCCATGGTTGACACCTCACCTCCTTCATGCGCAACCTAAAACTTCTTATCCTCTATTCACTTGGTACAATTGTGGAACCATTTACTTATAAACTTACTGAAACACCAAGAAGCCTAACCAAATTCTTGCTATCCAAACCTTCTAACCATTAAACCTACGCCACATCACCATGTAGACCTACACCACAATTACCTACGTCTTTATCTCTTCTTTTCTTCTTTGCGAAGCTAAAGACAAAAGCCAAACATTACTTTGGTTCTATGAAATACTTGGTTTATATTTCGAATAGATTTCCCATACTTCACTGTGCTCTCACTAGCACTAGTACTGACCCATAAAAACAACAGTCAAGTCTTCTCAAATGCACCCATGGTAGTAAGGGAAAACAAATGTTACTAGGTAACGTAACCAATAATTTATTGACACATAGGCCACTAGTCTTGCAAGCTACAAAATTCCCATGCTTGTTTCATCTACTATTAACGTCACCTAACCAAGACACATAAACCTTCTCCATTTTCTTTTCTCCATCTCTCTCTCTCTTATCTAAAGAGTAATTAATGAGCCAATTTTACTTATTGGCTTAATTCTCAAATCACGTTATGTAGATGTACCTTTAATACATTTTTTTCTTATATTTTCAAAAACTTTAATCTTTCATAAAAGTCTTCATTAATTAATATTATTTTACCAAAAATGTTTACATGCCACCATGGCTTTGATGGTTTTACAGCAAGATTTTTTCAAGCGCACTGGAAAAGTATTGGAGAGGACATTTGTAAAGCTATCCACGACTTTCACAAACATGATAAGCTTCTCAAGTGTGTCAATATCACTCACATCGCTCTTCTTCCTAAAGTCAGTAATCCCACAAACGTGAAAGATTATAGGACAATCAGTCTTTGCTCCATCTTATACAAAATTCTCTCCAAAACATTGGCCAACAGATTAGCTGCTTTGATGGATAAATTAATCTCTGAAAATCAGAGTGGTTTTGTGCATAACAGGCTTATTAGTGACAACATTTTGATTGCACAAGAAATCATCCATTGGCTCAGAAACAAAAGGAAAGGAGGTGATGGTTGGATGGCCCTCAAATTAGACATGCTTAAAGCCTTTTATGGAGTGAGATGGTCCTATTTAGAAGGGGTTTTAAGGAAAATGGGCTTTCATTACAAATGGGTGGCATGAATTATGGAAAATGTCAAACATGTGAGTTTCAAAATCATGGTGAATGGCAATTTCAGCGAATTAATCATCCCCACTAGAGGAATTAGATAAGGTGATCCCTTGTATCCATTTCTCTTTGTGCTATGTGCTGAAGGCCTATCAGCCACAATAAGATACTTTGAGGAGAAAATATGTTTCTTTGGAATTAAAATTGCTAGAACTTCCCCTTCTGTGAGTCATCTTCTTTTCGCGGACGATTCCATTCTTTTTTGCAGGTCCACTCTTGCTGATTATAGTGCTATTAATGTTGTTCTCAAGTTGTATGAGGCAGCATCAGGACAAGCAATCAACAGGGACAAGTCTCAATGCTTCTTCAGTCCGAATACTAGTTCTCTTCTGAAGGGGTTTATTCAACACTTCATGAATATTACTAAAGAGTTCAAGGATAGTTCGTACTTGGGTCTACCATTCTTTATGGGAAGATCTAAAAGTCAAACTTTGAAGTTCTTAAGAGACAAAATTGAGTCAAGATTGAAGGGGTGGAAAGAAGCTTTTCTCAGCTCTGGTGGTAGAGAAGTGCTCCTCAAATTTGTTCTCTTTTCTCTACCTACTAATGCTATGTCAGTGTTTCTTCTTCCCAAAAGCTTATGCAATGAGATCAACTCTCTTATGGCTAATTTCTGGTGGGGAAGCAAAGACCTCAGTGATTCTAAAATCCACTGGAGGAGTTGGGGAAAATTATGTGATGACAAGGCCGAGGGTGGTCTAGGGTTCAAAGACATTCATAGCTTCAATATCTCTTTGCTTGCCAAGAAAGCTTGGAGGCTTATCATTAACCCTGCATCACTTTATGCTAGAGTTTTCAAAGGAAAATTCTTTCCCAACAGTGAATTTTGGAATGCTAATGCCCCTAATGGTTGTTCTTGGACTTGGAAGGTGATTGTTGAAGGAAGGAAGATTATTAGCCAAGGTTGGAGATGGAATATGGGAAATGGCTCTAATATTAAAATTTGGGAAGAGCCGTGGTTTCCTAGATCAAATAATTTTTATGTTGAGTCGAAAAAAATTCCTGATTGCTCTATTCAGTTTGTTTCTTAGCTAATTAATTTTGAAAGCAGGTTGCGGAATGGTTATTGGTTAGAGGATTATTCAATGAAGAAGAGGCTGCTATTATTTTTTCTTTGCCAGTGGGTTCATCAAGCTGTTCAGATAAGAGAGTCTGGCATTACTGAGCTAATGGAGAATTTACAACAAGATCATGCTATAAGTTTGTGAGGAATCAAGATAAATTGGCTCAAGGTATGGATTTAGCTTCATGCTCTTACAGTAAGCATCATTGGGATACACTTTGGTGCCTAAAAATACCTCCTAAAGTGAGAATTATTTGGTGGAAAGTATTGCAATCTTGTCTTCCTTGTGCTACACCGTTATGTCACAAAGGTTGCAATTTTGATCCTATATGCACTTTCTGTCGCGATGATGTTGAAACTGATGTGCACCTGTTAAAGAATTGTGTGTTTGTAATACAAGTTTGGAAGCTATCTCCTCTCAGATTTGTTGCCAATATGCCTCATTGCAATTCAATTCTGGACTGGTGGGATCTTGTTTATAATAAAGCTCATAATAGCTTAGAAAAAATGACAGTCTTGGGTGAAATATGGTTGACAAGAAATGATTATTTATTCAAGAGCATCAAGTGGAGTGCAAATCATGTGATCTCTAGAGCTCTTTCGAAGTACTATGAATATGCGGATCATAATGCATCAACTCAGTTTTTGCCTGCTCCATTGTCTGCTCAGTTAAAGCTCTGTGATGAAATAAATCTGTTTACAGATGCTGCAATTGATCAGAAAAGTAAGGTTGGAAGTATTGCTGTTGTTATAAAAGATGGCAAAGATAATTTTCTGGGTCTGCATTCAAAGTTATATAAAGAGAACCTTAATCCATTGGTTCTTGAAGCAGAGGCAGTCAGAGAAGCACTTCTAGTGGCCAAATCCAAGAATTTTCAAAAGATTGGAGTCTTCTCTGATTGTAAAACAATGGTTCAACATATCTCTAAGGAATCTGTGAGTCCTCCTATTTCTATAGCTTCTATTTTTGAGGACGGTGTGTGTTTAGCTTCAACCTTTTCTTTGTGTTCTTTTTCTTTTATTGCCAGAGAGTTCAACTCTATGGCTCATTGTAAAGCCAAAATGGCTCTTGTGTCCTCTGTTGATCCAGAGGTATGATTGTATCCTCTGGCTTTGTGCCTTTCCAATAATATTTCTAAAGGTTCTGGTGAAAAAAAAAAGTACCAGAGCAAATACTTTATATCAATACTAGGTGCAACATTTACCGTTGTTAGTCACGTTAAAAGAATTAATTGCAAGCATTTTCTAAATTTCAAACATCAATAATCGAGGACTAGAAAATCTCATAATAAGATTTTCAAAGTAAAACACAATTTATACTTTCAGAAAATAGAGCTATTACAGGGTGGCCTCCGGTGAAGCTTGTCGAATCGGTCGTCAAAAATGATGGTAAAGAACGGGCGGCGGTGAAGGGTCTGCTAATGGTGATGCTACTTTTTTGATCCTTCTTCTTCACATTCTATTTCTGGACAGAGAGGGTGAGATGAGATGCAGAGAGAGATAGGGGAAGAAAGAGGAGGAGAGAGAGAGAAGTGGGTTGCTTCTTGGGTTGTTGCAGCCGGCAACAATGGTTGCTGTGGTGGTGGTTTTGGCTGCTGCCAGCACTACTCTGCTGCTGCTGTCTCTTGGTGGCAGAGAGGTAGAGTGTGTGTGAGAGAGAGAGAGAGAGAGAGAGAGAGAGAGATGAAGGTGGTGGTGGTGGGTTTGTCTTCCTTGCCGAGAACAACAATGGTGGCGGTAAAGATGATGAAGGTGGTGTCGATGGTGGCGGATTTTGTGTTCCAGGGGAGGAGGGTGTGGCTATTTATAGCCTAAGTTACTTGGAGGATTGATGTTGCAGTGGTGCTAGAGGCGGTGCAATAGAGGGCGGTGATGAAGAGAATTTGCCGTGAAGGCAAAGGAAGAAGAAGGAGATGAACCTTCTGTGAAAAATAAAAAAATTCAAATATATTAATAGTTCTCTTAGCAATAACTGGGTGTATGGGAGGTACCAATTTATGGAGTGATTGGGTGTAGCCTACACACGTCACTTTGCGGTGGTCGTACACGCGTTAGCGACTATAATAAAGAAAGGGTAAAAGACAAAAACCACCCCTCGAGTATGGGGTATATACAAAAAAACCCCTCGTGTTCGGGGATATACGAAGACCACCCCTGTCACTAACGGCACACTAACAGTAGGGTAAGAAGACATATTTACCCTCGTTTTGGCAAAAAATACCACACTATAAATACATGTTTTTTCACCTTCTCCCCCACTTTAACCTAACTGCCTCCCCCTTTCTCCTTCCTCATCTCTCTCTCTCTGCCTCCACCACCATCGCCCTCCCACCCATCCCCCTCTCTCTCTCTGCCTCCACCACCATCGACGGATCGATTACCACCGCTACCAAATCGTACGGCGATGGCGATGGAGGTTGAATCGGACGGCGATGGCGATGAAGGTCGAATCGGACGGCGATGGCGATGGCGATGGAGGTTGAATCGGACGGCGATGGCGGCGACCTCCTGCAATAACATCCCCGCTGCCTCCACCACCGGCCACCTCTCCTTCCTTACCTGCATCATCTCCCTCCCCCCTCTTCGTCGTCCCCCTCCTCCTTCTCTGCCCCTCTTCCAGAGAGAGAACTGAGAGCGAGAGAGGAGCAACATCGAACCCCCCTTCTTCTCTATCATCAACCCCGTCTTCAGTAGCTGCAACCCCTTCGTGGCCGTCTCTAAATCAGCGCCGCCGCCGCCGCCTGAACCTCCTCCTTCTCCTTCAAATCCCAACATGGCCGCCTCTGTCTACCCCACTGGAATCGGCGAGGACCTCCACAGGTACCGGCGTCTATCTCTGGTCATTCTCGTGCTTCAATTCGAATCTCAGATCTTGAAACTGATATAAACCAGAGCCTTCGCTGGTCTTAGAAGTGCTATTACAAGCAGATTTCGACAGTGACGCGTGGTGGTTGTTGTGGTGGTGGTGGTGGTTCAGATCGCCGTCGCCGGAATCGAACATCCGTTCAGCTGATTAGGGATTTCTGGGATGGCGTGGTGATTGAAGGAAGCTCGTCGATTGGGGGGTTTGGGAGGGATTTAGACAAGAGGGTTTGGGATTTCTGGGATGGCGTGGTGATTGAAGGAAGCTCTGCCCCCTTCTTCTGTTATTTCTCTGTCCCTCTTTTTCTCTCTTCTGGTCTAGAATTTTCCAGATCTAGTGGGTTTGGGAGGGATTTAGACAAGAAGAAGAATCAAGACAAGAAATTTCATTGCAGGAGAGAGTCCGAATTTCTTCAAATTTGGGGGCTTCCACAATTTCTAAAATTTCACATAATTTCTAAAATTTCTGTGAAATTTGGACTGTGTTTGTGTTTTCTAAAAATTTCTGTGAGATTTAGACTGTGTTTGTGTTTTCTATAAATTCTTCATTCATACTGGTCTAAGAGTCTCCTAAGTTTTTCATGGAAACTTGCAAGCTGTGCTCCTTGCTTTTGATTCGTAGTTACTTGGTTTCTTTGCGGTTGTTGATTCGTAGTTCCTGGGAGGTGGTGGGGATGTGGTGGTGGCGGGGATGTGGTGGTAGTGGTGGCGGTGGTCAAGAACACCAAGAACATCAAGAACATGACCAAAATAACAAAATAAAAAAAATACAAATAGGGGCAAAATGGTCATAAAAAAAGACATATTGCACCCTTATACTAACTAATTGTAACAGATGGGTGTTATTTGTCTAACGTCCGACGTTAACAGGGGTGGTCTTCGTATATCCCCGAACACGAGGGGTTTTTTTGTATATACCCCATACTCAAGGGGTGGTTTTTGTCTTTTACCCATAAAGAAAATAACCGCGTACTTATTTACGAACACTAATTTAATAGTTTCTAAGATCTTACACGAATTTCTTAGCTATAAAAACACAATACTTAATCCAACCTAATTTTTCACAAAAAAAAATTTTTTGCTTCCCAAATGACTATTTTAACCCTAATAGTTGGACGGGGTATTCCATCCTTCCCCCCTTAAAGAGATATTCATCCTCGAAGCTAAAATCTGATAAATAACCGGGATACTAAAACCACCCATCAATAGCTAATCATCGGTGTTACCATCACATGGAAAACAAGTAATCATCATATAGAAAATAATTGCAAGTAACCATTTTCTGCAACACACATAACATCAAATAAAGACGTAGTCATGTCTATCTAATTAGGTAGTCATAGTCTCGTTTGGTTACTAAGTGTCAAGGTTAAGCGCGTCTCAAGGGTACTAAGCTCGGAACGGTACTTATCGAAGGGCTGCATCCTCGACCCCTTAGAGAGCGACGTCCTCGGAACATAACTCAATATTCGAAAAATACCAGCCCCTTTGATCTGATCAAATAGGTTGTCTACCCAAAGTTGGTTGCTCCTAGATAAGGAAATTACCCGTGGCAACTCCATTTGCAGCTTCCGCCTCAGTCTTTGTCAGCACAACAATTCCTCCTACATTGGCATTCTGAGCTCTTGCTCCATCTGCTCCATTATTGTTGTTCATCCCGAATCCATTATTGTTTCCAATACTGGGTTGACCTCCGTTCTTGCCTGTATTGCCTGGGTTGTAGTTCTGTTGCCTTCCGTATCCATTGCCTCCATTGTTCTGTGGTTGCGACCAACGTTGTTCTCGTTCTGCCGGCGGTTTCCCTGGTAGTTGTTCTGTTGTGGCCTTCCAAAGTTGCCTCCTTGGTTTATTGGCTGGTTCCCGACTGGTGGTCGTCGACATTCGTAAGATCGGTGTCCCTCTTTCCGCAAATGATGCATGTGACTACCTTTCCTTCACAATCTGCTCCGGGGTGGTTTCGTGGGCACTTCTTGCAATAATGACGGCGAATTTCCTGAGCTCCAACGTCCTGCTCATTGCCTCGGTTTTTCCCATGGTTACCTCCTCCATTGCTAGGCTTTCCAAGTGTAAAGTTGGTGTTGCTCCCTCATGCTTCTTCTAGCTTACGTTTCTTGCATTTCTCTTCTTGGGTGACACGAACTCGATAGATGTCAGTAGCTCTGTAATAGGCTTCAAGGTGAGTAGAATAGGTTCTTCATAGCAGAGACTCTTGTAGCCTTTCGTGCAGTCCAGCGATGAATTTAGAAACCTTGGAATCTTCATCAGGTACCATGTTGCCTACAAACCACGTCAACTCCTTAAATTTCCGGAAATATTCAGTCACATAGTCATTTCCTTGCTGCAGATTCTGGAATTCTAGTTCCTTGCTCCTCTTCACATGATGAGGATAGAAGCGAGCTCTGAACACAGTTTGAAGGGCTTCCCAATTGAAGTTGGGCTCAGTTTGCAGAGTTTCCCGTGCATTCCTCCACCAGAGATTCGCTTAGCTTTTTAAGTAAAAGACTGCACAATTGAATTTTGCGGGACAATCTACCGTCTCAAGGATTTAGTCCATGATCCTCTTTCCCCGTAAACTCCATTGGCTTCATTTTTTCCACTTGCTTGGCCCAGTTAGTTCCTGTATGACCTCCATTATTCATCATCTGGGCCATTTGCGCGAGGAATTGCTCCGTAATGATGTTCTCATCCATCTGTTCGCGTCAAACTTTCCTAAAGTGATATAGTAATGGCTTATCAATCTCACCCTATGGTATCCTCGGTTATGGTTGCGAAAATCCTAACAACTATCTCATAATTTCACAATTAGTAATACCTCTAACACAGTTATCACATAACATAGCACACATCACATAAAAATTTCACAGTAAAAAACATATAACACATGTCTGCAAATAATATAACTCATTTATACACATAAGACAGTACTTCAAGTACCAATAAAATTCTCTTTCCATCCTTCTTCTCATCGTGAAAGTAATGATCACTAATAAAATGCATCTCAAAGAAACTCAAATCACATAAATCTATAACAGGCAACACTACTTGAAACAGAACGAGGGTGGTCGGGATTAAATCAAGACTTATACTTAGGCTACCCATAACCCAAACTGCTTTTCTGATTTTAATTATCTTGCCATATGTTCATTTTAAGTTGCCCTACAGGTTTTAAATTGGATCGTCTGCTCTGAGACCACCTGCAACAACCCCCTTCTCTGGCTCAGACAAGACCGGGAGGGCGATGCTAAAAGTAACGACAGAAATCAAAAGCATAACTTCCCAAATTATTTATTTATTATATAATATTAAACATTGCATAAGTCTCTAGATATACCATGCGTCTCTAAAGCTACTACATTATGCTTGATTAACTACACTAGATTTCTACTCGTGATGATATCCTTCTAGATGAGTCTCGTACCCGGCTACACCATAGTCTTCAGCTCCTAAACCTGCAGTGGGAAGGAAACAGGGACTGGAGTTCAAAGTCAGCAATGAATTACTGAGTAGGTAACACCCAAGCATGTAAAACAGATGACGAGGCATGCTTTCGTTCCCTAATAAAGAGGAATAAATCATAAAATATAAACTTGAAGAATAAAATAGGAACTCAAATAAAATTCTTATCTTTTCAATTTTCCTTCTTCAATTTCAAACGCGGAGTATTATTCCCAATCTCTTTCTTCTTTCCTTCACCAATATTCTTTCTTCAGAGAAAACAGTATTATTAACTTGTTGACACGGGGAAGATCTACTAACTCTACGCATCCAAGACCTTAAGTGTCGGCACCCCTCTAAGACTTCTTGCAGCCAAAGGGGTGAGTACATGGAGCGACCTGGCAGGTTGCGACCGGGTTAAAATAATTCGGGTCGAGTGATCGCAACCAAGACGACCAATCTATTTGAGAGCAAAATTATTATCTCCACACAACTCTTTCCACTTTACGTTAATTACGAATTATTATTATTATTATTCGTGTGACAATATCAAGCAAAACAACTTCTTTAAAATGTAAGAAAATCTCAAATAAAACATGTAAATGAATAACCAACACATTTTGAGACAAGTATAAAAATCAAATTAAGACACGAAATGAGCTAGGTTAACAAGCCTTGGCATGTTTACTTACCTTTCTTTAGTAGCAGTAGCACAACCTAGAAGTAGCTCGGGCCTACGAGATCGTCACCTACAAATGGTAGCCTCTAAGTCAGGGAATATTCAAATTAAAAATGCTACAAGTCCTAACGAGTATTCTTATATCAACCCAACCTCCACTAGTTAATATCCTAGAGTTCCACATAGTTATATTTTCATATAAATGAAATTATATAAAACAACGCGTCTATTTTTAAAAGATGATGATTATTATTATTATTATTATTATTATTATTATTATTATTATTATTATTATTATTATTATTATTATTATTATTATTATTATTATTATTATTATTACTATTATTATTATTATCTAAAAGTGGTTAATTAACTAGGGAAATTATTTTTAAAAATATGAGATAAAAATGAGAATTAACAAGATTTTATATTTAAGAACTATTTCGAATTATAACGATAAAATGAGGTTTTCGACTATTACACCATAAGAATGCCTCTACACGATGCTACAATGTTCACAAGCTAGCAAAATGTCAATTTTTACAAGTTTTAGACATCCAATTTGCAAGCTATGTGTCTTAACCCAATTTATTTTAGTTTTCAGTAAAATGATTCTTGTTTAATTTTTAACTAACGACCCGAACAATATTTCAACACCCGAATCACTTTTCTGGGACGGGGGCGGAAATTCTTATTTTGGAAATTATTGTTAATCCAAAATTTACACTTTTATTTTTCGCAAAAAGTGTGATGTTTAAGTAAAAGACATGTGAAACCCACTAAGTTATACCAAAAGGCAGCTAGTACCCCAACTATTGACAAAACAGAGTAGTTAAAGCACACCAACCACCTACCAGTTTCAGAAAGTACAAACAGCTCTCCACAGTTTTATTAACTACACTTTTACCCCTTAACAAGTACTTCAATTTCATCAAACTAAATGCGGATTTAAGCTCTAAGGATGAGTTTTTGACTACCTAAATCAACTAGTTAGAGATTTTAGAACATACCTAGGCCAAAAATGGCTGGAAACTGTCAAGTACTAAAGTGGGTTGAGATTGCCGTTGAGGTGGTCGGGGCGGTTCTTCGTCGCCGACTTTAATGGGTTCCTTAGCCCTGTCACAGCCTCCTACTGACTTATTCGGGGTCCCTGGGAGTTGAATGGAAACTGTTTGAGGGCGTGGGTGTCCTCCGGTGAAGCTTGTAGAATCGGTCGCCGGAAATGATGGTGAAGAACGGCGGCGGTGAAGGGTCTGCTAATGGTGCTGCTACTTTTATGATCCTTCTGCTTCGCACTCTGTTTCTGGACAGAGAGGGTGAGATGAGATGCAGAGAGAGATAGGGGAAGACAGAGGAGGAGAGAGAGAAGTGGGTTGCTTCTTGGGGTTTTGCTGCCGACAATAATGGTGGGTGTGGTGGTGGGTGTGGTTTTTGCCACCACTGCTTTACTAGCTGCTGTCTCCTGGGGCTGATAGGTAGAGTGAGAAAGATAGAGAAATGAAGGTGGTGGTGGTGGGTTTGTCTTCCTTGCCGAGAACAACATTGGTGGCAGTGAAGATGATGAAGGTGGTGTTGATGGTGGCGACTTTTGTGTGCCAGGGGAGGAGGGTGCGGCTATTTATAGCCTAAGTTACTTGGAGGATTGATCTTGTAGTGGTGCTAGAGGCGGTGGAAGAGAGGGCGATGATGAAGAGAATTTTCCGTGAAGGCAAAGGAAGAAGAAAGAGATGAACCTTCTGTGAAAAAGGAAAATTCAAATATATTAACAGTTCTTTTGGCAATAATTGGGTGTGAGGGATCGGGTGTATCCTACACACGTCACTTCGCGGTGGTCCTACACGCGTTAGCTGCTTGAATAAAGAAAATAATTGCGTACTTATTTACGAATACTAATTTAATAGTTTCTAAGATCTTACACGAATTTCTTAGCTATAAAAACATAATACTTAATCCAACATTATTTTTCACAATTAAATTATTATTTTTCTTCCCAAATGACTATTTTACCACTAGTTGTTGGACGGGGTATTACAGATGAGTTGTGTGCAGAGAAGGATTATGAACACGATGAACCCAGTCGATTGGAGGAAGAGAGTCAACAGGTTCAGGAGGCCATGACATGGGAGGGGAAACAAGGCCGTAATCCCGAAAAGGAGATACAGGCTCGTTGGCGTCACATGAAGAGATGTGTAGACACGACCAGTGGCAATATTGATGCACCGATAGCCACGATGGTTAAGAGGAAACCCAAGTAATACACGCGGGGCGGAAAGAGGAGCGAGCTTGTGAGGTGTGTTGCGGTGGAAGAGAGATTGGGGTAACATAGAAAACCAAAAGTTCGAAGATGGTCATATGTGGGCATGTGCTAATAGAGGAAAACAGTGGGAATATTGTTGTTAAGATCTTAGGTGGGAAGGATGTTGTGGAGGTAGGCATCAACATGAAGAGACTCAACCCAAAAGAACAGAGTAAGAGAAGCATGAGATAAGAGAGTCTAGGAAATATCATTAAGACAGCGAATCATGCGTTCTAATTTTCCATTTTACGGGGAAGTTTGAGGGCACGCAAAACAAAGGCTAGGCCATGGTTGGCAGCATACTCATGAAAATGACAGTTATCAAATTCACCCCAAGATTGCATTGAAAACTGTGCACCGATCGATCAAACTGAGTGCCAAAAAATACGCTAAATTGTTTGAACTTACAAATTCCTTAGACTTGTGTTTGAGAGGAAACACCCAGAGAAAATGAGGGAAGTCGTAAAAGAATGTAATACTAGTAATTGGACTTGCTCAAAACAGGAGTGGTCCGTAAATCTCTATGAACTTTATCATAGGGAGCATAAGTGCATGGATTGTGAAGAGGAAAATGGGAAGTCTAACGTGTTTGTCGAGTTTGACCCGAATGGTTTATCTGTGAAGGACCTTCATTCGGGGACCCTTTTACTACGGAGCAATAGTTCATGGGACCTCTATCCTCATATTTCCACCACGTCCCCCTATCCAGCCCAGTCTCTTGCCATTCTTAAAACTATGAAGGTGCACGTCCTCAATCAGACCCGATGTATTACTTCGGTATATATCAATATACAAGAATGATATTTACATATATATCCCCATATATATATATATATTGATATTATTGCTATTACTATTTTCCCCCATTCACTTGATCATATTACCTCTATCTACTCCGGCCCAAACTTTATAGTTAGACTTTTTTTCACTTTAGTCCGATAATTTGATTAGCAAAATGAAGTAAGAATTTGGTTAGTCCACGACGCCATGAAAAGATTACAATAAAAAATTGCATCCCCGATTGGAAGTAACATGGTTACGCGTGAAAAATGTCAACTGTCAAGTTTCAGATGAAACAGGGCAGTGGCGGACACAATGAGGCCCCTATAAAGTTTTGTATATTAATTTCTACCCCCATAAAATACGAGTATTTTCGTTACGTAACAAAATTTTACCATGTCCGCAAAATAATTATTTTTAACTTGATCTTTTGAGTTTCAAAAACCAAATAGCAAGTAATGAACATTCTCATTACAAAAGTTGCTATTTGTTAGGGGTGTAAACGGTTTGGTTTGGTGCGGTTCGTGGGAAAAGCATAAACCAAACCGAATAAATCGGTTTACTAATTTTGTAAACAAATCAAACCATTTGAAAGGATGAACCGGACCAAACCAAATCGAAAATTCGATTCGGTCGGTTTGCGTAAACATTATAGAATGGATATTATAATATTGCACTGTCAACGAGTTTCAAATTTAATTGAGAAAGAGATTAAATAGACGTAAAATAAAATTCCAAAACTAACGTTTTAGGAAAAAATACGATGGAACGTGAGGCAAATGGCAAAAATAAGATCAATATGCTCATTTTAATTGCATTTATATACTTGTTTTCTATCTTTTAAGATTATTAAATATACGTTACGGTATATAAATTTTAATAAAGTACAATAGGCACATATCGGTCGGTGTGATTTGGTGTGGTGTGATTTTCTTACAAACCAAAAACTGAACTGATTAGACTCGTTTGTGAAAACTTGAACCGTTCATAAACCGAACATCCAAAAAAACCATCCGAAATTGAAGATTTCGGTTTGCTCGGTCGGCTTGACCAATTTGTTCGGTTTTCCTTGTCGCCTTACTATTTGTTAGTAGAAAATTCTCATTGCTCAAATATGTATTAACAACTGGTGGTACATCATTCTTCTAAACACTGCTATATGTCTACAATGAAAATTTTGGACACTAATTGTAGCATCGTGGAAAAGAATTACTAATATTAATAAGTTGGCCCTCACACGTGTAAAATTTCACGTCCGCCACTTAAAAGAGGTAGTATCTCGTAAATGATATTCCTTCATCCCAGCTATTTCTCCCCGAGTTGACTTTTTGACTCGTATCGGGATCATTTTGACTTGGTGATTTGGATAGCAAAATGATGTGACTTTTTGATAATTTTTCACCGTCGAGTAACTTTTACTCTACAGCACCATGAAAAGATTATAAAAAATTACATCATTTTTCTATCCAAATCACCCGGTCAAAGGGACCTAGTGAATAGTGGTAAAAGTCAATTTTGGGGAGAATGAGCTGGACAGAGTGGTATGAAATTTTCCATTTTAGTTCTTACTACAATGAGTGTGGTACTTTATTTGTAGTAATATGATTAGATAGGGTAAAAATCAATAACCACCCTCAAGTTTAGCTAAAAATACACTTTGGTCCCTTGCATCTCTCTCTGCCTTCTCCCGCTCACATCCGCATCTCTCTCTGCCTCCTCCTCTCCTTATTCATTCAATCCACCACCACCTCTCTCTGCCTCTCTCGCGACTTCCGTCGTCGCTGCGGCAGTCGTGGCTCTTGCGACGATAGGTCTCAACATCCTCACATCCCGCAAACCCCGAGCAAAACCCTACCTTTCCACTGAATCTCTGTCCTCCTCAAACCTTCCTCACCTATCCTCCATACATGCTTCCGAGAAGCCTCCCAGCATCATCAAGGAGAGCATCCTCAATCCCACCAATCTCGGAAAATCCGACGATTCACCATCTCCCTCCGACAATGGGGGCGCCTTTCAATGAATCCACATGTGCACACCGCCTCGGAGAGCTCGATCTCCTGTTCCTGTTAGAGTACGCCGCCGGTATGTACTTTTCCAGAGACAATGGGGATCGGATCAATCTCGAGGTCTTCCTCGCAATTGGGATGCTTGGTAGTGGAATCTTAACTATCATTTCTAGGTTAGGGTATGTAGAAAAAAAAAGAGTAATCATCACACCGCTACGTGGACCCATCTGCATGTTATAGGTGTCCGCACCTCCGTGCTCCAGATGCACCCCATCATGACTTGTCACACCTCATAGGTACCATGAGACAGGGCCCCTCGCGCCAATCATCTGCACGGGAGTCGGGGTTTTGGTGGTATGGAGGTTGGAATAAGGCCCGTTGCATGTGGTTTTCATCGAATGTGCGGCCAGTATTGTACTCACGAAGCCGATTTGCCCAATTTTCTTCTTTATATTAGGTTTGACATCATCAGTGACAATCCTCTATTGATTTAGGGTACGCCTGTAACACCCCCAAATTTCAAAGACGTCACTCCGCACTCGAGAATTCCTCCCGCAATGCAAGGTTTAAAAAAACTGCAAGTAACCAATTACTATATATTAATCCATACTTAAATTAAATACTAAAACATAAAGTCATTATAAATCCATTACGACAAACAGGAATAAACCATTACCAGCTAGAGTGAACGTCGAATCGTTTTCGTGATTATTACTAAGCCACAATAAAAGTGTACGTTCCCACTAGATCATGCCTCCATCACCGGAACCTGTGGTGTGGAAATAAAGCAAAATACATCACAGTTTGAAAATCAACAACACATACTGAAAAAGATATACACAATCATGTAAACACGAATATGCATGATAAGTATTAACTCAAAAGAAATAGTAAGAGTATTTGAAATAAAACGACTCTTTAACTTCTCAACTTGATAATTCACTTCTTTAAACTTTCCAAAAAATTCCTTCCAAAACTTCTTCCTAATCTTTTCCAAAAAAAGAAACATATACTTGAACGAACAATATGTTGTACTTGCTTGCATTTTGTTGCAGTTTACTCTGTTATACGGAAAAGAGTAACCACACATCATCTACTAAGGTAATCCGAGACATTAAGTTTCGACACCCCCCTAGACTTACAACGGTCAGAAAGGTGAGTACAAGGAGCAAACCCGGGATCATAAACGACCGAGTTATTAAAAATATAAAGAATCCGCGTGACCGTAGCCAACACGTCAACTGCTAAGGTAAAGAAGGCGGAAGACCAAAGTCAAACATTCAACTGCTCATGTCACATTATTAATCTCCATACAATTATTTCCACTTTGCGTCATTACGTATTGATACATGTTCCATGTCTATTGCTCAAAAAGAATCTTCAAATAAAATCCATCTTGCAATTAATACATACTCATGAAATAGATTTTGAGACGTATTAATAAAATATGTGTAGACAAAAAAGAAGATAAAGCTTAAGGCTTGGCATATCACCTCACCTTGTTCACAAGCAAAAGCAAGTTACTCCCTAATAGTACTCGATGTATCCTTCGTCAAAGAAGTCGTCTAATAAAAACACAATACCACATACAGATAAAATTATTCATACTAATATGATTCCAAAGTCTATAGGTCACCACTTAACCCAAGTTCCAAAACACAATCTAAGACTTGCTTCAAAATTCCACATTAATATGCATATAACCTAACATAACTCCACTAATTTGTAACTCCAACTTCCCAAATAGATCATGACTAAAAAATAGTTACATTATATCCAAAACACTCTAAAAATAATTCTCACATCAAAGGGATTCGGATTTTGATTCCTGGATCAAGAGATGTGCTTACTTTAACTTTACTACACAACAATTTTTTATATTCCAACAAAAGATCACCATATGGAAATAACGATAATTTTATCCGTAGCTAAAACCAAAACTCAAGGTTTACCCATAAACAAACATCCAAAACATCTAGTTAATCATCCCCGCTTCAATTTTTCATTCAATGTACAATGATAAGCCACTTCAATCCAAGTTATTACTCACATACTAAGGTCACCAAATCATCAAAATCAATTAGTTAAACATCTCCTCCATAACTAGGGTTTCCCCCATAAACTATGAACATAATTAACATCAATAATTAATCAATGATCCTACAACTCCATGAATGATAATACTAATAATTTAAATATGGAAATTTAAGTATTAAGATTAAGAATCAAACTACGGTTTTGATTCACATATAGGAAATAAGGTAGGAATGATAATCTCAACGGTGTAACTTGAAATGATACGTCACAACACAATAGTCTTAGCTGTGAATCAAGAGCATGTTCATCATATAGATTAGAGAGAATAGAGATTGAGAATATAGAATAGAAGATAAAGAACTCACCAAAGCAAAAGAGAAAACGAGAGCAAAGGAGGTTGACAGCGACGAAGGCGGTGCAGTGGTGGTGGCGTATGGCCCAAGGCCACAGAAGAGAGAGAGAGAGAGAGAGAGAGAGAGAGAGAGAGAGAGAGAGAGAGAGAGAGAGAGAGAGAGAGAGAGAGAGAGAGAGAAAGAGAGAGGGAACGTGTATGTGTGTGAGAAAGAGAGAGGCACATGTAGGAGAAGAAGAAAAGAAAAGAATAAAATAAATAGAGAAGAAAAAGGAAAAATAATAAGAGGAGGAAAAGGATTCTAAGGTTTTTGGAAACAATTTCATAAAACTTGACTAATTCAATTTAGTCCAAATAAAATTTATAAAACTTTTCCAAATAGTCAATCTTCTCATTAATTCGCAATAGCTCTTCCAAAAGACTATTTACTCATAATATCTCCCCTCCAAGGATCTAAAATACTATTTTGACCCTATAGTGAAAAATGGGGTATTTCACCATTCCCTCCTTAGAAAGAGCTTCGTCCGCGAAGCTTAAAACATAAAGCTTCTTCCTCGAAACATTTGCTTCTCTTCAACCTCAAACTTTCATACTAATGGTCAAGATGGTATAACCATTATGATATGCAAAATGAAAAATGCAACATAAATAATACTCCTAAGATAAGGTAATGCAGTGTAAGAAGACACGAAGGGTTATATCATCTCCCTTAGAAGTGTGACGTCCCCGAAACTCACTCATGTCTTCCGAAAAATGTGGATATTTCTTCATCATCTCATCCTCAGCTTTCCATGTAGCTTCTCCGGTTTGCTGATTCGTCCAAAAACCTTTCACCAACTTCACGCTCTTGTTACGCATATCTCTCGTCTTAGTATCCAAAATATCAACAAGATGTTCTTCATAGCTCAACGAAGGATCTATCTCAACTGGTTCACAGTCCTGTTGTGTACGGGAAAATCCTTTGAGGAAGATTCAGTACACCAGGAACAGGGGATAGGAGAGACACAGGAAGAGTAGGGTTGTGAGTAGGGAGAGAGTAAGACGATAGTAGCTGTATGAGAGAGAGACAGAGTTTTGGCTGAGCTTCCGCGTAGTTCAAGTGGTTAGTGTTATGTAAGGAAGGGTTAACGATTCTATATATAGTGGAGAATATGACCGTTGTAGTGGGTTAATGCACCCATTAATGGCAGCTTAATTACCTTAACCACAACGGCACATTCGTACGCATATATAGGGACTGTTACGCACTTCGTCCGCGTATACCGGAACCATTATGAGGTTGACCGGGTCTATGGAGCTCGTGCCATAAATCTCTCAAAGCAGTAACTAAAGGTCGCGCGGGGGCTTGGTTGTCGCTCGCGCGCGACAGGACTTAATCTAGCCTCCAAACCACTAAGTCTCTACAAGTCCCGTGTTATGGTATGCGAGGGCCCTGTCTCGCAGCCCCCACGTGGATCAGCGCGGGTGGTGATCCAGTGTGTGTGGATCACAGCTAGGTGTGCTGGATGATTGCCACGTGGCTGTGATCTATCCATCTGGAAAGCACTATCTACATTAGCCCCCTTTTTTCGCGTGAAGACACCTAGCCGGATAGACTTCAATGCGCAAAAACCAGTGCACGCGTCGTTGCCACGCACCAATTCAAATACACGCAAAATTCAGCGGCCGTGCGTGCCATTATGACCTAAGATCCCTAGAGTCGTGCCTTCTTTTCTATTAGGGTTTTAGGCGTGACGTCAGCATCGACCTGTGATTGCGTGATTCGGCGGTGACGGTTGCGATTCGACCACTGAAAGGGCGCGACTCTTCAGTATTTTTGAATAAATACTTCATGCCCTCCATTGTTGCAGAGTATTGCTTCTCTCTATAAAGTGGATGTTTTCTGAGAGCCTTCGAGAGCAAATACAGATAATCAATCATCAATTCTTTCTTACCAACCGTCTTCTTCAACTTGCTTCATCATCACAAGGTTGGTTTTGCTCAATTTTCATTAATGCTCTTCGTACCTTTTGAAATGTCTTGAATCTGAACACTTAGAACTGTTTGAAATACGCCATTGTTTGAAACTACGGAAGAGGTTCCTTTTAAACCCTAAAAGATTGAAACGATTTTTAAAACGATAATCTTCTGAAATTCTGAGATTCTAAACCCAGAACTGACCCAGAACTGTTCATATTCCTCTGATTTCAAAACAAACCCTGAAATACTTCCTGAATCTGAACTAAAGGTTGATATATTTCTCCCCCCTTTTTTCTTTTTCCGACCCAGAACTGACCCAGAACTGTTCATCTTCCTCTGATTTCAAAACAAACCCAGAACTGCTTCCTGAATCTGAACTAAAGGTGGATATATTTCTCCCCCTTTTTTCTTGCTTTTCTGTAGAAATGTCCAAGACAAAGGGTTCCAAATCTGTGAAAGAACTCGAAGAATCCTGATCTTCCCAAAACCCTGTGGAAGAGAGCCCCATATCTAGGTGGGAAAGACTTTTATCATGCTAGGGTTAAAGTAAAGAATCTACCAGCTCCCGCCACTGGAGATCTGCTACTGTTTATCCCCCTTACCACTCCAGCCATGTTGGAGCTAATTGATTCCCAGGACGTGGTAAGATTAGGTGTTGAAAATGGGTTCTTCCCCCATACTGAGATTTCTACCCAGGCCTTCGTACAAAAGATGGACTTAATGGATGAGTGGGTTGACCATGTGCTAACTCACCATGCTATCACACTAGACCAAGACGGGATCTATTTTGCTGTTAGGGCTACAAAGGGTGCTGCCGTGAAGCTGGATCAGACCATGCTTCTCAACCTTCTTTCTCGCTACTCACCTGCGACCCACACTTTTCACTTTGCTGAATTTGAGGCTGCCCCCACTCTGGAAGATGTTCAAATTCTGTATGAACTTTCACCTATGGGCGAAGTGTATCCTTCGAGTGCTTTGAAACCTGTTCCAGAACTCACTCTCTATGCGCAGATGGAGGAGTGTTTGACCGAGGTGAAGAAAATTTCTACCCGTTGGACATCTGCAGAAGTACTTCCCGAATGGCAACTGGTTGAGACCTCTGCGAAGAATACTTGGGGAAAATGGGTGCAATACTTATTTCACGACTATGCGAATAGTAAAATCACCAAAGAAATACTGGAGAATGATCCAGAAGTGAAGAATTATATAGAGGGAAAGGGGTATCACCTGACCTTGTGCGGCTTTCTCTGTGCCTGGCTATCACGGTATTTGATCGGCGGTCATCCTCATGACGGGGTCTTTTATCATGTTTTGCCCCTCGTTGTTAAGTTGACCCTGGGCCAGAAAGTCGCGCTAGGGCCTCTAGTGCTAGGCACTTTGTATCATCGGTTAGACCAGCTAGTGGTCACAATTGAGGAGTCGCGTGGGCGTCTTGATGTGTTGACCTTTGTCAATATTTCATTTCTTACCATGTGGGTCTTTGAAAGATGGCCTTCTTATGCTCCTGTTCCTTCTAGGACCAGCATGTGGAATGTTCCAGGCGCGCAGAATGCACTTCCCAGTGGGAGGGCTGCCCGTTGGTATAGGACCAATCTTTCCAAGTGTTCATGGAGTCTGGTGTGCGACGATCGAAGGAAGTTTACATCCAGGCCTTACACTACTCGCATTGATAAAGTGCGATTCTTCCCGAAGCTGTACCCTAATAGAGATGGCTCTTATTAAGAAGACACCCTTCTCAAGGGACATGATCGCTACCGTGAATTCTTTTGCTGGTGCTTGAGAGGTTCACTACCTGCCCTCGCTGAAAATGTTTCTGAGGTAACTCCCAGATACGAGCAGATCACAGTCGACGTTGACCCAACTCGCGTTTCACCTCAGTTTGGCTTTGATGCAGTGGCTCCTTCCATTTGGCCTAAGTCAATCAAAAGAAATTGCTACAAGCGACTGCTGATAAACAAGTGTAGATCGATCCTTCTTAGCAATTTCCTTTCATTCAACCTTTGGGGAGTCGCGTAGGTCGTCTTACCAAGAATTAGATTGCTTACTGGACTGCTCAACAGGCCAGGTTTGATGTATCTTCAACTCCTCGTCCCAGCAAAGCTCTTGCGATTAAAAGGAATGATTTTCCATTCCATGAGAATTGCAGTTTGGACGATTCTACGTATGGTTTTTACTCCTTTCTTGATACTGACAACCACTTGTGCCCAGCCACTATTCTTGAGGAGAAAATGACTGCTGTTAGGGGTAAGGTTGCACGCGTAATCCAGTACAGTGAAGATTTTTCCAAGGTAAACAACTCTCTCTTATGCTTGAAGGACTTCTTTCTTTAACACGTTGAAACTTACACCCAATTTTTCTTTTTCAGTGCTACTTGAGGAGGTTCGTATCCGGAGAGCGCTCCGCATCCCTAGCCAATTCCATTATTACAGCAAAAAGGCAAAAGAAGGAGATTCCTGTGGAAATGGAACTGGCTCCCCAAGTGGAGGCTCGGATACGCGAGGAGATGGACGTTTTCGCACGTTCTCTGATATAAAACGATGCTGAGGTGGATGCAGAGGTTGCCCCGAAGGCCAAAAAGTAAAAACAGCGGGGAATTGTGATTTCTTCGCCTCCCAGGGATATTCCTACTTCCTCTCATGCGAAGTCTCCCGCTTCCAAGGGAAAGGGCAAAGGCAAAGGTCGCATGCCGAGCAAGACGCAGAAAGATCTCGCGGTTGAGACATTTATCCCTTTTGGTCAGGAAGAATAAGAAGAGGAGGACGAAGAAAGAGAAGAAAGAGAGGAAGAAAATGAAGAGGAGAGAGAGGAAGACGAAAGAGAAGAAGAAGAAAGAGAAGAAGAAAGAGAAGAAATCGGAGAAGAAAGTTCAGAAGGTACCTTAAATGAACTTATCTTCTTTGAACTTGGATTTTGCAATAGCTTTTAACTAATCTCCTTTCGCAGATGATGACACAGAGACCATCAGTGGCCGTTTGGCCAAAGAGAAGAAAAAGACCAAAGGTGCTCGCTCCGACGCCTCCAGCTAGGCTATGGACATAACTATTATCGCCGAGTCTAAAAGAATGGCTGCTGAGGCAGAAGAGAGAAGGAGAAAGCGCGAGGAAGATGACATCGAGCTCATGAAGAGGAGAAGTCTAGAAGAACAGCATGCTGGTAGTACAAGTGCGGCCGCCTTGGAACACGCTCAAGAGTACTTTGAGGAGATCGCAGGCGGCAAGGAAGGTGAGATCTTTAACCTTTTTGTGACTTATCAAGAAGTGATTATTGGTGCGTTAAAGCTCGACTTATCAAAAGATGATATTCGTTGATGGTTAGTAAACAAATGTGGCGAACCCTCAGGTGACCATTCGAACAATGTCTGTAAACCAATCTTGGTAACCCATTCCCTATTGTAACGAGCTTCTTCGCACCACCAGGTCATGCTCACCTTAAAGATGTGATAAATGAAGATACCTCGGTAGGATATGGTATCGCATCCATAACATATGATGTTGGAGCTGCAATCCCTCCTAAGCGTGGAGGTGCTTGCTTTTAATTTATCAGAATAAAATAAGATATCATTTTATAACGCGAGTTACCTCAACATGTTTTCTTCAATTCTGTCTCGCAGGTGATACTGCCCCAAATGCTCCTGCTAACGTTAACACTACTCCTCCTGCGGGTGATACTGCAATGGCACAGGGCTCTACTGACAATGTGCCAGCTGCGAGAGAGGTAATCACCGAGGCAGGTGTTGGCAATTCTGATGAGAACATGCTAGAGCAGAGAAATCAGCTTCCTACATCTTATGTTCCAGAGTGAAGCTCGCTATTGAGAAACCTATCGCGGCTACTGAGTATGTAAGAGAACCTATGGAGGACATTATCGAGGTATCTGATGATGTCGAAGCCGACACTGGGATGAGAGAAGAAGGTGCTGAAGTTGAAGAGATGGAAGCGGAGGATGCTGGAGCTGGAGTTCATGAAAATGAACAGGTCATGGAAGACATAGCATCGCATGAAAGTGTTGATGTTCCAATGGATGCTCCTGAGCAACAAGAACCTCTCGCGACTGAAGAAGATCCTAGTCAAGCAGAAACCCCAACTGTTGCTGAAGTTATTCCACATACTTCTTCAAGTGCTGCCGTTCCCGTGAATGCCCCTGAGCCCCAACAGAGTCCTGCTATCCCTTCCGTTGAGGTGGAACCTTTCCAAGTCCCCTCCGCATGGATTTTTTGGGTTCTCAAGTTGGAGCTGCCATCACACCTGTCGCAACATATGTTATTCCTGCCAGCCAACTATTATGAGCGCGAATTCGAAACTGACACGCGAGCGATGCAGCGAGGACATGCTTCAGCTCTCCCGGTGATGCGCATTCCTTCTATGCGTGAGATCCTTGAAGGAACAGGTATGTTATGGTGTTACCATATACTGCATTATATACTTTTGTTTTAGCAATTTGCACTCCTAAACTCATCATTTTTGCTAGGAATGAGGCAACCTGATGTGGATTGGCTCATAAGGATGCGTCTTTCATACCCATGGTCATTTGCGAGAACTCTAGAGCTGGAGCCTTTTGACAGAAGACTTTTCTTGACTGAAGCCATATGGATTTTAGAGCAACTGTCTGCAGCTACCCCCACAACCATTTCTCCTGATAATGCGCGGTCGCTTTATAACGCATGGAAAATTCTTCAGGCTAAGGCTCAAGGCAGATTGGACTTCGGATTTCTCCTCAACAGAGTTACCCAAATCCTCGCATCTGTAATGCTGAAATACGGCTACCACAACCTTGATTTTGAGAAGAGGAAATTGGAGGAAAAAAGGAAGAAAGCTGAAGAAGTTGCCACTCTCTTCCATGCGATGAAGGCCAAGTATGAAAAGCTAAAACAAGAAGTGAACAAAGCAAAAGAAACATCGCTCTTGTTTTCACCAGAAGATCCTCTAATCAAGGATTTGTTTAAATGAAGAGTTTTTTTAAATAAAGAGTTGCGCATATTGTAATGCTAGTGTTTCTCCCCCTTCTTTTCAAACATTTGAAATTTCATGTCTCCTTTTGCTCCCTTGAGGATTTTGCACTCGTATTTTAATGTATATCAATTATGACGTCATGTATTGACGTAATTTCCTTGATTATTGCGCTATTAATTTATTAGATAAGCACGATTTCCTTGTAGGCCCCACCTTATCATGACCTTCCGTAATTAATGAGGGCGTGCTATTGTATCGTCGTAGTCTTTAGTAGGGTAATTGATTTTTACCCGTTTTTGAGACGTAGGTAATTGATTCTTACCCGTTCTCAAGGCGTTGCTGACTCAGCCAGGGAACTGAAGAGTCCCTTCTGAAGTCTATATAAACCTTGTTTCCTGCTATTTGGTTCTTCATAAAAAAAATGTGGCTTCTCATGAGTCCTTACGACTGCCGGCATCGGTCATTGACCTTTGTTGGTTCATGTCAATTCCAGGCTTTGAAACCTGAGTCTGTGCCTTGTGCTATAGAAATAGCTCCCAAGAAATTCTCCAGTAAGTCCTTCGATCCTCCTGATATTTTTGAAGAACAATTGCGTAAGGTCTCCTGCTTTCACAAAGATTCTTCCTTGCCTATTGTGTTTGCAGGTCGTATCTCCGGTAACTTTCCGGTGAAGCTCAAATCTGTACTGGTTTCACTACTAAATCATAATGAATGGTGTGCATCTCCGCCAGCTCTCCGGAGGAGAACTATTTTCCACCATTGTTTTGAACAAGGTGTGACGAGTGATTGTGCTGGTCTTTTTGCATAATCAGCTTCCTGCCCCATGAGCTGTTCTCCCATTTGTTCTTCACATCTGCAGCCGTCAGGGAATGAGGTTCATCTGGCATCTCACTGTGGTGGGAGATCAAATGAGAGCTCTGTTCTGATCTAGGACGTAGGCGATAGCGTCCCGTCCCATAGTTTTTAGAACTCGTAGGTTCAAGATTTAGATTAGGAATTTTCCCTTAGTGTAAGCCTTTGCTTGTAAGCTGCAATCTAGACAGATAGATTGTAAGTCGTTTTGACTATTAATGAAATATGCTTTGTCATTCACTGTTCATGTTTGGTACAAAAAATTGCAGTTTCGCGTGTAAGCTTGCTATATGACGAAACAAGTTGTGTTTTCATCGCCTTTATATCCAAATAATGTTTGAATAATTTGCTATCTAAAGCAGATAGGTTTTGTATCGCACGGGGCGTTTTTGCTATTGCTGCTATCTAGGCAGATGGGCTTTTAAATCACTTAAGATCATAATTCAATATTGCTGCTATCTAGGCAGATAGGCTTTGGCTCGCATGGGATCATATGTTATAGCTGCTATCTAGGCAGATATGCTTTGTATCGCACAAGGGCGTTGTTGCTATTGCTGCTATCTAGGCAGATAGGATTTTACATCACTTAAGATCATAATTCAATATAGCTGCTATCTAGGCAGATAGGCTTTGGATCGCATGGGATCATATGATATAGTTGCTAACTGGGAAGATAGGCTTTTGAGGAGTTTAAATAATGCGAGCAGACAAGTAAATAAAATAATAGAGACAATCAAGGTAATAAAATTCTTCTCATATGGGAGAATCCTTATTATTAAAGCATCCTCATATGAGAGGAGCATGACAACAAATTCCTCATATGGGAGGAAATAATGCATAGGTACATGGGAAAACTAGACTTAGAATCCAACAGATTCTGGCATCAAACATAAAGAGATAGGCTAAGGATAGTACTTTTTGATCCATCGCATATTGATCGGGCTTGGAGTTGTTGCAGTCCCATGAAGTCTCTGGATTGTACAGTAGCCGCTGTCAAAGACTTCTTTAACTTCGAACGGTCCTTCCAGTTAGCTGTAAACTTCGGATGAGCTTCCTCCCGCATGCAGTGATCTGAAGCTCGCAGAACCAAGTCCCCAACTGCAAAATCCCGATGTTGAACTGTTTTGTTGTAAGCGCGAGCAATTCTTTCCTTGTATCTTTTATTAGCCCTCTTAGCCTGTTCACGCTTCTCTTCCAGCAAAATTAAGTCATGGTCACGTTGATTTTCGTACAAGGCATGAAAGGCTATCCTTGCAGAATCGACCTTTATCTCTGCTGGTACAACAGCTTCAGCTCCATAGCATAGAAGGAACGGGGAAACACCTTTAGGAGTCCTAGGCGAAGTGTGATACGCCCATAAAGCCAAATTTAAAGAGTTTGCCCACTTCTTGTGATCATCCGCCACCATCTTACTCAAAATCCTTAGCAGCGTCTTATTGGTTGCTTTTGCTTGACCATTCCTTTTCGGGTAGTAAGGCGTGGAACAGACTTGCCTTATGTTGTATTCTGCCAGTTTCGCAGACACTTGGCGATTTACGAAAGGAGTGCCGTTATCCGAGAGGATAGTATTGGGGATCCCAAACCGGTATATGATGTTTTCTTGAACGAAGTTGACCACTGCAAGCACATTTGCTATTTTGAGCGGCACTGCTTCCACCCACTTGGTAAATAATTCCGTCGCAGCCAAGATGAATTGGTTTCCCTGCGAGGCTGGTCGAATGGGACCGATAAAGTCTAAAGCCCAAGTATGAAATGGACAAGGTGTTCCCAGCGCATGTAAGTCTACAGCAGCAGCATGCACAAGGTTGCCCTTGAATTGACATTCCTGGCATCTTTTCACCTTTGTACGACAATCTGTTTCCATTGTGGGCCAGAAATAGCCAACAGTGAGGAGTTGTCTGCATAGCTTCGCACCTCCCTAATGGTCCACTTGGTGAGATAAATCCATCACCTCTTGCAATTCTTGGCCATCTAGGCACCTGAGCAGATTACCCTCATGGCCTCTTCGCCAGAGTATGTTTTCCTGTACCACATATCGAGCCGCTTTTCTTTTAAGTTTCTCAGCTTCCTTCCTCTGATCGGGCTCGAATCCTTCCGTCAAATAGTCAAAGATTGGCTTCCTCCAATCTGTGTCATCATCAATCACAGCAATCTCTAAGGAGTCTTTAATTAACGTGCAGCTCTCACAATTTCCTTGAATGATTGCGGCATACGTAGACATATCTGCCCAATGAATCCCATATCTCTGGGCCTTTCGATAAATCGACACTTCACTTTCCCCACAAGAGTGTTGGTGGATCTCTTCCAATAATGCCTGCCCCTCCTGCTGCGAGATGCACCGCATGAGTATTCCTCCTGGACCCTTGTAGTAAAGGGAATTGTCATGTATGCAGTATCCCTTGGTGGATGCCCAATTTTCTTTGCTCGTGCCCACAGCAATTGCACGCAGTATTGGCCTTCTCCAATCTTCATCTCCTGTGGATTCATCCTCGCATACCTCCTGCGTCAGGGCCGGAGTTGTTCTGACCTCGATCAAAATTCTCGCAGGGCATTTTTCCGTACTGATTTTAGATCCCAAAGTGGCTAAGGCATTAGCATGCCGAGCGTATGCTCGTACTTGACATCACAAAATTGTTGTACCAGCTTCTGTACCACATTCCGATGAGGCAATAGATTTCCCTCCTTCAATCCATATTCGCCTGAAGCTTGTTTGACAATTAGCTTAGAGTCCCCCATGACCGTCAGATTTCTCACTTCTAGTGCCTTGTCCGCGCGGAGTCCTGCGATCAGGGCCTCATACTCCGCCTCATTGTTCGTTACTGGAAAATCTAGCTTGGTAGACATTTGGATGACCTCCCCATCTGGTTTGGTCAGAACAATGCCAATTCCACCACCTTTCCTTGTTGACGTTGATAAATATCTTTTAGGAGCTATTAATATACTTCCATATTACTTTTATTAGGCTTATTTCACATGATTTATATGTTATATTTGCACAAATATGTGAATTTGACGATTTATAAGCCTAAGAGTCAAAAGTTGTGTTTCTAGCTTATTTGACCATGATTTCTATCATATTTGCGATGATAATTGCACGGGTAGTATTTTTGTGTGTTTATAAGGTAAAATAGGTGCAATGGAGCTTATTAGAGGCTTGGATACACTTGGTATGGAGCTAGATGAAGAGGAGAAAAGAAGACGCAAAGACGAAGAAAATCTGAAAAAGTCACTCCTGACCAGCCTGTACTATTTTCGATGCTCAGGAAAATCTATACATAATTTGGGAGCAAGGCCTGAAGCATTGGAAAGTATACATCCGTAGCTTTCCAAAAATATATGGTAGGCCCAAATACGGGTCCTTATGAGGGAGATACAGTCCGCGCAAAATCAGCTTACAATTCTGTCCGGAAATTACAAACTGGAGGGGCTGAAGTGCAAATTCGGCCAAAGTTCATTAAAAAACGTGCACAGGCCTTATGAAACGAATTCTCAGACCTAAAACACAGTTTCGACGTTACTTTGGAGGCCTTGGAGCTGAGGGAACGATTGGAGAAGCTTGGGAGCACTTGGATCTTTCGTTTGGCTTCTAAAATCTCCGTTTCTTCTCTAGTTTTGATTATTGATCATGAAAACTTGTACTTTGATCATGTATAAGAGTAGCTAAACTCTTATTTCGGGATATCTCGTAGGGAACTAGGGTTTGATCACCTTGTTGGATGATTTATGGATTTGCTTGCATGCTTTAAAGCTTAATTGATGATTATTTCACTAGTTATGTGTATTTTATGCGTTTGATTCATATTTTCTATTGGTAGACGTATTAATAGGATTGAGCTAGGTTGTAAACGTTAGAGACATCAACGTTTGTTGCCCATAAAATTGAAATACACACTAGCCGAATCTAGGGTTGAGAAATCTTGCTAGTTAGCTAAGAACAAAGAGTAGATTATTGATCGTAAAGCATGCTTAAACTTGATTAGACTAGAGAAATCGGTTTTGATAGTCTAAGTATAGGTGTTGGTTGAGACATCTTCAACATAAATATGCTCGTTTAGCTAGAATAAAGAATCATCGTGTTAGTAGAACGTAAATCCAACATAGTGTGAAATTCCTAGTGACCCGTAGAGATATCCTTATCTTGTCAAACTTGAGAAAAAAACTCACAACAATTCGTCTTTATTAATCGTGAATTAATTCAATCGGTTTATTGAGATTCGTATTTTCTTTAATTTCAGTAGAATCAGTAAACACACACAACTGCGATTGGCCCACATAAGGATTGGATTTAAAACTAATTTACAAAGAAGTCTCTTGGGTACGATAAACCCAGAATTAACGGATATTACTACACGCGACAGCCGTATACTTGCGGTTGGATCGTTTCAACGATCCATCGAAATGAAGCTTCCAGTATGGCGATTCAACTACATAAATCTCAGGCCCTTCTAGTTCCTCCTCTATCATGGGTTCGTGGCTGTTGTCGGGGAATTGTGGCGATTAAAAGATCTGCCACTGCTTGCGATTTGATTGCTCGTGGTCGAGCACACGTAATATCATACTGGGAAGTGGTCATGTACCATTTTGCCAATCTTCCGCACGGAGAACTCAAAAGGTACCGTATGGGGTCGCTCTTTGTAATCACTACTACTTTGTGCGAGGCGAAATAATGCTTTAACTTCTCTATTATGAAAAATAAAGCAAGGCAATGACATTCAATATTTGTGTACCTTGACTCAGCCGGATGTACCACGCGAGAGATATAATAGATCGGCATTTCCTGCCCTTCATATTCTTGAGCTAGCAGTGCCCCTATAGACTTCTTTGTCGATGTCAGGTACAACAAAAGTGGCGACCCCAGCTGCGGTGCAATCATTACTCTTGGTGATGTCAGCAAATCCTTCAGTCTCCCGAATGCGGCTTCATGCTCCTCTGTCCAGTTACATACAGCGTTCTTTTTTAGGAGATCACCGAAGCAGAAGGTTATTTCTGCAATTGCTGGGATGAATCTCCCGCAGATAAGATAGTTTCCCTAGGAACGTCTTCAGAGTGCTCTGATTATGCGGTGCCGTCATGCTGGTGATAGCCGATACTTTTGAAGGGTCAGGCTCAATTCCCTGGCGATGGATCGCGCATCCCAAAAACTTCCCCGAAGTCACTCCGAATGCGCATTTCATGGGATTCATTTTCAATTGGAAACTCCTGCATCTTTCGAATACTTTCCGCAGGTCTCCCAGATGGTCTGCTTCTTCTCTGGACTTGAAAACCAAATCATCAACATAAAATTCTACCTCCTGATGCATCATGTCGTGGAATAGAGCGATCATTACTCGCTGATAAATCGCACCCGCATTCTTGAGTCCAAAGGGCATAACTGTGTTGTTAAAGACCCCAACTGGCGTAATGAACGCAATTTTCCGTTCATCCTCGGGATCCATATTGATCTGGTTATACCCACTAAAACCTTCCATGAAACTGAACATCCGATGCTCTGCAGTAGAATCGATGAGCAAATCGATGTTGGGCAACGAGAATTCGTCCTTCGGGCAGAAACGGTTGAGGTCCCTGAAGTCTACACAGATGCGAAGTTGCCCATTCATCTTTACCACCAGCCCGATGTTGGCCAACCAAGTGGGATGATGATTTGGCTCAATGAACTTAGCAGTCAGCAACTTGACTATTCCCTGCTTGATCTTCACGTTTATTTCTGGCCTGAAGCTTCTCGCACTTTGCTTCACCGGTTTACATCCCGGGACAACATCCAATCTGAGCATCGTCACGCTCGTGTCCAGACCAGGCATCTCATCGTATTCCCAAGCAATCAAATCCTTGGACTCAGTCAGTAATTGCAGCAATCTTGTTTCCTCCTTGCTTGTGAGGTCTGCTCTCAGGAAAACATGCCTTTTCTTTTCTTCGCTTGGACTTAGGAACATCTCCTTCAGTTCCTGCTTCTGTGGCTTCGGCTTGTCTTCCATACACTCGGGCGCTTCTTTCAACTTGTCCTCCGGAACCTCTGACCTCAGCTTGTCCTCCTCCGGGCCTTGTTCAAGTTGACTAATTTTCCCAGGGATATCCCCATGCTCGGATGGGGATACCCCCGCGCACCTTCATTTGCGGTAGCATTTCTTTCCATTGGAGTAGAAGCTTTCTATCTCCTTGCCTTTAGGGTCATGCTTTACCACCCTCTTCAAAGTGTACACATTCTTCCTTTGGTAGGCGACCTGTGGCGCCTCTTCGCGTGTGGGCACCTTTCCCTTGGCATCCTCTCTCGTCACCATTACTCTTGCCGGTGACTGATCCTTGATGTCTTCCCATCGAGGCAGAGGGGTCGGATTGAATGGCCCTGGCATCTGCACATCTTCCATTTCGGTGAACCACACTGCTTCAGTGAGATGCGCTTCATTCAAATTAAAGGGGTTTACCGAAGCTGGTATCTCGACTACCCTGCCATTCCATATGGCCTTCATCACTTGGTGAGCTGTTGACGGAACCACGTCAAAGCGATGAATCCAGGCTCGACCTATGATCATGTGATACGTAGTATTCGCATCAATGACGTTGAACTTGACAGAACACTTGATTTTTCTTATCTGGATACCAAGACGAATTCATCCCATTGTCATCCTGGAATCACTTCTGAATCCCATCAGCGAGGACGGGCGCCTAACGATCTTCTTTTCCGGGATTCCTGCCAACTTCAGAGTGTTGAGCGAAACCACATTAACGGCTGCTCCTCCATCGACAAACGACCTCTTGAACTCAACGTCGTTAATCACCGTTGTTACATACAAGGGCTTCTGATGACTTGAATCCGTCTTCTTGTCACTTGCGGAGAAATTCATTATGTTCTCTGTAGAGCGAGACGCCCTGACAACTTTTCCATTGGAGATGACGATGTCTTCTTCGAAGTCTTCTGCTGTCATTTCCTTCCGGCATTTCTCCGAAAAGTTCATCTCGTCGAAGAATTTTCTGAAACCATGCGACCCTTTCACCCTATCAGCACGCGAGTCCTCTATGTCCATGCTTTAATCTTCCTCGTCATGGACTTCAACGATGATGGAGAGACCATCCTCCGCAATATCTTCAAGGTCCATGATCGCGATCATGGCTACTTCTTTGTCCTTCGGCTCTTGCTCCGCTTGAGTTGGCAGCGGATTATTGTGCACGTCCTGCCTCTGATCGCTGAAAATCAGCTCCCCTTCTTTCATTTTCCGACTCACGAGGTTCCTAAGCTTCTTGCAATCAGCTGTGGGGTGCATGATCTTTCCGTGGCACTCGCACCGCTTTGGGTCCCTCACCATCTCCTTGAAGGGTATTCTTTTGAGCGGAGGCAGAACCCCGTCTTTGCGCCACTGTTTGCATAGACCAATCACTTCCTCTAACGAGCATGGTAGAGGCGGTGCGTCCGAGGTTGCAACCTTGGGTTGCTTGTGTGGCGAAACTGTATTGACCTCAGCTTCGCACCCCCTCTTGTAACTAAATCTCCCAATCTTGAAAGTGTGTCCCCCTGGAGATCGCTCAGGGACGTGTTTCTTATTTTTCCTCTCCACTATGGGCTCTATGTTCTTGGTACACTCAATTAACTTTGAAAAAGTATGAGTCTGCAGGTTAATTAACATACCCTTGTACTCGTCTCGCATGCCTTGTAGGCATATCTCCACGAGCCTGCCCTCGAGCACTTCGTCTCGGCACTCCAACGATTTGGCTCTGAAATTTTTGATGAAGGTGACACCATCCTCGTCGAGCTTCTGATACATACGCGAAAGATGTATCATCGTAACCTTCTCCTCCATCTGGAAGAACTTAGTGTAAAACTTCTGAACCATGTCATCCCAGGTCCTGACAGATCCAGCCTCCAGCGTTCTGTACCATTTGTAGGCCACGTTCCCTAAAGACTTCGGGAAGTCGCGCATCAGCAGATTGGGGTCAGCCCCGTATGTCCCCATTACATCAATGAAGCGCATAACATGCTCATGAGCATTCCCGTTAACATCCTCGAACTTGTCTCACTTAGGGGCCTTATACCCTGCGGGGTTGGGCATCGGGTAGATCTCCCGCGGGATAGGAGGGGCATTGTCAACCTTCGGAATGATGGTGTCTGCAAAAGGTTGATTGGCCAGAAAGGTCTCTATGCACCGCTCTAAAGCTGTCATGCTTGCTGGTGCACTTCCTCCCACAGCAGGAGGAAGGGTTGCAGCCTCCGGAGACACATATGTCGCGGTTGGCCTACGAGTGTAAACCACATTGGTTAGGGGTACCGGTGGAGAAGGCAAGGGATATTGGGAAGAGATATTGGAGGGAACAGCTGGAGTTTGGGAAATATGTGTAACAAGGGACGGTATTTGGATCGTTTGTCCCTGGACAGAAGGTGGTTGCACCATTGCTGGTGGACTTTGCAAACTAGGGTTTGGCGGTGTAGGTATTACCTCTGTTCCCTGGGTGGTAGAGGTCCCTCCCCCTTGGGAGGCAGTAGCTCCCGATGCTGAATTCGGGGCAAGAGTTCCCAAAATGGCCATTATCTGAGCCATCTGTGCGGATTGAGCCTGAAGAGCTTTCGCTTGATTCTGGATAGTGGCATTCAATTTCTCCAAGGTTGGAGCTCCGCCGGTTGCCGAAGATGCAACAACCCCATTATCCGGCTCAGGACGAGACCGGGAGGGCGATGCTTAATAGAAGCGGCGGAGATCAAAAGCAGTACATTTCACAACACTTATTCATATTATTAAAAATCAAACTTAAATTCTTATACGAACGATGCTTACTATTACACAATAGTTATCTATATCATTAGATAGTCTACCGATGATGATCACAGTCTAGGTGTGCCTCGCGCCCCTCCTATTCCATATCCCAGCTCCTAGACCTGCGGTGGGAAGAACAACCAGAACCGAAGTTTTGAAAGTCAGCAAGAAGTGCTGAGTGAGATACACCTTAGCGCGTAAAACATGAAAGAATATATAGACAGCTGGGATAAGAGATGAAAATGACAGTAACAGAGTATGAGGAGAACAATGATCAGAGGACGCAACAGCGCGATCAACAAAGTCAGGAATGAGTCATCAAGAAATAGATTTCAAGAGCATTTGCTTTAGACAGTCACTGGATCTATAAATGCCAACGGAGGGCTTCTCAATAATATCTCTTGCCAACAAAACATAACGTGGAAACTCCCGAATCGGTGTTTCCGGCCGGAGCCAATAAGTCCAAGACTTCAACGAAGTCAGGGGAAACTCCAGAGTCTGTGTTTCCGGCCGGAGCCAACTTTAAACTTAGTCCATGACCACAACAAGTAGTCAAGGGGAACTCCAAAGTCTGTGTTCCCGGCCGGAGCCGACAAAGATCCATGACCCAATCAGTCAAGGGAAACTCCCCGGTATCGGTGTTTCCGGCCGGAGTCGATCATAATAATAATCCACTGGATACGGTACAAGTGATATTCGACGAGTATATAAATCGCATTTGACACGCAAAAGATCAAAGAAGTCATACCGTGACACAGAAGAAGCTAAGTGTACAAGACTTAGCATGTGTAACTCACAAGTATATCTTGAGACGAAATATAAGATCAATATTTGACACGAATGAAGACAGGTGTACAAGCAAGATTAAGCGTGTAGCTCGGAAGTGTATTATGAGTGAGAATAGAAATCACATCAGGACATCAAAGAGGACAGGCACACGAGGCCAAGCATATAACTCACAAGTATTTTGAGACAAGAAACACAAATAACTCAATTCGATACGAACTAAGCATGTAAATCACGAGTACAATCTGAGATGGATATAGAATCACATAGTGACACGAAAGAAGCTAGGCGTGCTAGGCTGAGCATGTGAACTCACAAGTATATTTTGAGACGGGAAATAGAATCATATAGTGACACGAATGAGCCAGGCATGCTAGGCTAAGCATGTAACTCACCTGAATTCGATATAGCAGCTAGTACGTCGGATGGTCGATGAAGCCTATGTCCACAAATCCGTCTCCTACAATTAACAAGTCTATAGTCACAACAGTGTTATTTCGGATAAACGAATACACTAGCCGTATACAACTACTCGGCTAGGTCGTATACAAATTATATCTCTCAAGATCGCCAATATAATCCCGTCTCCAATTATATGCTTATAATTATACAAAAAGTAGATAAGTAATATTTGAAAGCTATTATGTCGATAATAAGAAATATAATTTCATCGTGAGAGGAGTACTTTAATACCGAGTTATTTTAGCTAGAAAATAATATATAGTTTATACAAGCATACTCGATAAAAGATTAGTAAATATTTAAGAACTCATCTCATTTTTTTTTTGGGTTTAAAAGACATTTATTTAGCCAATAAGACAATATTTCCAAATTATGAAAATATAAATTTATTAGTTTATTTTCCAAGAAAACAATTATGAATGTTGAAATAATGCTTTACAAAATATTTTCTATGCTCAAATAATAATTTTTACTAAGTAGAGTTTTAATAACAACTAATTAAGATTATTTTATAAAAAAAAGTATGTAAACTACTTTAGTGCAGCCCCTAAATAGTTTTGTATAAAGGACAAATCTCTCACCACAAGTTTTAGGATACTACAATTCGACCCCAAGCATAAACTAAACGATGAATACCCAAACACACCAAATCGAAACACGGATTCGAGCTATAGAAACACGATTTTGATTGCATAAAACAACTCGGGAGGTGATTTAGGGCTTACCCACACCAAGAATTGCAAGAATTGACCAAGAGACGAAGCGGGTCGAGTCGCCGAAAGCTTCGCCGGAGGTGGAGCTCGACCGGACGGTTTACGGTGGTTCTTGGCCGCGGCTGAGAGTTCAAACAGCTCAGTCGGACCCTAGGGAGTTGAGAGAGATCACCAAAATGGCCTGGGTGTCTTTGATTTGGGTTGGCCGAAGCTTCGGTCGGCAAAAATGGAGGTTTGGCCGGCGGCGTGGCTTCGGCTATTGCTGCTGCAGCCTCTGTTCCGGCTTCTATTCTCTTTCTAGGTTCGAAAGAGAGAGAGAGGGGATGAGAGAGAGAGGGACAGTGGTGGAGAGGGAGGAGAAAACAGAGGAGAAAAAGAGGTGGTGGTGGCTTCGGGTCTTCTTCCCCGATTGGCGGCAGCAGCAGTGATGGTGGCGGCTTTGGCCGCTGATTGCTGTTGCTGCTGCTATTTCTCTCTGTTTTCGAATCACACACACGCACACACACAGAGACAGAGGTGAAGAAGTGAAACAGAGGAGCGTGTGGCTCTTTTGCCGTCGGGAGCAGCGGCGGCAGCAGTGGCTGGGTTTCTCCGGCTGCTGCTTGCTGCAGTTGCTTGGTCGCGGGAAAAAGAAACAGAGGAAGAAATAGGGAGAGGCAGAGGGAGAGAAGGCAGTGAGTTAAGAGGTGTAGGTGTTGGTTGTCGCAGTTATGAAGGTGTGGTGAACGGTGGTGATGATGAGGTTGAGGATGGGGATGGAGATGATGGTGATTGTGGTGGTGACTGTGTTGTGAGGGAGAGGAATAGGGGAATGATTTATAGCAGAAGAGTAGTGTGGAGGAAGGAAGTAGGAGAAGCTTATGGTGGAAGAGAGGGTGTACGGTGGCGGTGGAAACAATCTTGCTGGAGAAGGTGAAAATTTTTGAAGGTGATAAGCATTGGGAGAATATTAAGGTGTGGGTGGCACACCAACGGGTATTGTGATCTAGTGCAATTCACACACTTAATTTCGCGGTGGTTCTACCCGCGTTAAAATTCAAAATAAAATTAACTCTCGCGTATTTACTTTCACATACTAATTCGATATTTTTCTAAAATCTTAGACAAATCTCTTAGTTACAAAATATAGTATTTTACCTGAGTTTAAATTTCTTAATTAAAATTGTATAACGCTGTATAAATTACTGATTTACCCTTAGCAATTTATCGGGGTATTACATCCTCCCCCCCTTAGATTAAGCTTCGTCCTCGAAGCTTGGACGGGTTCCTAGGGTCTCAGTGATTTCCTAAATGAGACGCACAGAGATTAAGGTAAAAGTGCTTACCTTTTGTATTGTTCAGTGCTTGTGCCTCCGTTTTATTCAGCACAAAAACTCTTCCAGGTGGCCTCTGGTCGTTTCCCTGAGAGGTGCTCCCTCCATTCCTGTCTCTATTGTTTTCAATGTTATTGTTGCGGAACTGATTTCCTCCATCCGGTTATTCTGTCGGTTCCCTTGGTAGTTTCGCTCATTGTTCCGGGAATTCCTCTGATTGTATCCTCCAGTATTGCCTTGTTGATCCTCAGCAGACATCCTTTTTCGACAGTCGTTATAAATGTGGCCTTGGATGCCGCAGTACCTACAAATTATGGGTGCTCCGTCGCAAGTGTATCCACGATGATTGCGACCACACCTCTTGCAGCTGGCTTGGTACTTGTTGCTGCTATTTCCATGGTTCTGATGGTGAATTTCTCTCCCATTGAAACGCTTATTCGTCCCTTGGTTGCTCCTGCCTTGGCCATGATTATCATCATCTTGGCCTTCCGCTTTTCTCTTCCTTGTTTGTTGTGTCATTACCTGGTCGACTCTCCAGATGTTAGCAGCTATTCCATAGGCCTCAAACAGCGTGTCATATGTTCTGGTAAGCATGGTCCTCTGGATCTCAAGCTTCAGACCTCCTATGAAACGAGTGACCAAGCGCTTTTCATTAGGTACAGTATCTTCAGCGAAACGAGCTAACTCCACGAACTTGTCGTAGTAGTCAGTCACCGAATCGTTTCCTTGCTTTAGTGCAATGAACTCCTGATACTTATGCTCCTTAACATGCTCCGGATAAAAGGCATATCTCATTGCAGTCTTCAGGGCCTCCCAGTTAAAACCTTCCTGAGCCATGAACCTTGCTCGATTGGCAGTCCACCAGTTGTCAGCTTTTCCCTTGAAGTAAAACGCTGCCTCCTTAACCATTCTAGCTTCTGGGCATTCCATGCCCTGAAAAATCTTATCGAACTCCCTAATCCAATTCTCAAGCAACACGGGATTTTCTTGTCCAAAGAAGAAACTTGGGTTTCGACGAGCTATCTTCTTAGCCCAATCAGGTTCTTGTTCCACAACACTGTTATTGTTGTTCGGGTTGTTGTTGTTCATTGTCTGAACAAACTGATCCATATGACCGATCAACTGAGCCACTTGTGGGTGTAGGGCCTCTTCTCCTTCCATTTGTTACTTTCAAATACGTAACGCTGCTTCTGATGATTACGTACCCTAAGCGATCTCTTACCGCCACACACGTACTTACACAAGTAGCAGGTCACAACTAATTAGTAATCCGTACCAGCTAATCACACGATATATCTTAGCGAGATACACATAAATGAACACACATATAAAGGGTAATAGAGGTACGGTCTCATAACCATATACCGTAATTGGTACTAAGGTCTCAACACGAAACATAATAATGTCAGATAGCACGTAGCAACTTGGCAAGCAAGAGGAAGTAAACAAGAATTCCCCAAATACCCGGATTTTCCGTATTTTATCTTTCCCTAAGTTCATTTTAGGTTACCCTACAGGTTTTGATTCCCTTGTTGGAACGAACTGCTCTGATACCACCTGCAACAACCCCCTTATCCGGCTCGGGACGAGACCGGGAGGGCGATGCTTAATAGAAGCGGCGGAGATCAAAAGCAATACATTTCACAACACTTATTCATATTATTAAACATCAAACTTAAAGTCTTATACAAACGATGCTTACTATTACACAATAGTTATCTATATCATTAGATAGTCTACCGATGATGATCACAGTCTAGGTGTGCCTCGCGCCCCTCCTATTCCATATCCCAGCTCCTAGACCTGCGGTGGGAAGAAAAACCAGAACCGAAGTTTTGAAAGTCAGCAAGAAGTGCTGAGTGAGATACACCTTAGCGCGTAAAACATGAAAGAATATATAGACAGCTGGGATAAGAGATGAAAATGACAGTAACAGAGTATGAGGAGAACAATGATCAGAGGACGCAACAGCGCGATCAACAAAGTCAGGAATGAGTCATCAAGAAATAGATTTCAAGAGCATTTGATTTAGACAGTCACTGGATCTATAAATGCCAACGGAGGGCTTCTCAATAATATCTCTTGCCAACAAAACATAACGTGGAAACTCCCGAATCGGTGTTTCCGGCCGGAGCCAATAAGTCCAAGACTTCAACGAAGTCAGGGGAAACACCAGAGTCTGTGTTTCCGGCCGGAGCCAACTTTAAACTTAGTCCATGACCACAACAAGTAGTCAAGGGGAACTCCAAAGTCTGTGTTCCCGGCCGGAGCCGACAAAGATCCATGACCCAATCAGTCAAGGGAAACTCCCTGGTATCAGTGTTTCCGGCCGGAGCCGATCATAATAATAATCCACTGGATACGGTACAATCGCATTTGACACGCAAAAGATCAAAGAAGTCATACCGTGACACAGAAGAAGCTAAGTGTACAAGACTTAGCATGTATAACTCACAAGTATATCTTGAGACGAAATATAAGATCAATATTTGACACGAATGAAGACAGGTGTACAAGCAAGATTAAGCGTATAGCTCGGAAGTGTATTAAGAGTGAGAATAGAAATCACATCAGGACATCAAAGAGGACAGGCACACGAGGCCAAGCATATAACTCACAAGTATTTTGAGACAAGAAACACAAATAACTCAATTCGATACGAACGAAGCATGTAAATCACGAGTACAATCTGAGATGGATATAGAATCACATAGTGACACGAAAGAAGCTAGGCGTGCTAGGCTGAGCATGTGAACTCACAAGTGTATTTTGAGACGGGAAATAGAATCATATAGTGACACGAATGAGCCAGGCGTTCTAGGCTAAGCATGTAACTCACCTGAATTCGATATAGCAGCTAGTACGTCGGATGGTCGATGAAGCCTATGTCCACAAATCCGTCTCCTACAATTAACAAGTCTCTAGTCACAACAGTGTTATTTTCGGATAAACGAATACACTAGACTTATACAAGTACTCGGCTAGGTCGTATACAAATTATATCTCTCACGATCGCCAATATAATCCCGTCTCCAATTATATGCTTATAATTATACAAAAAGTAGATAAGTAATATTTGTAAGCTATTATGTCGATAATAAGAAATATAATTTCATCGTGAGAGGAGTACTTTAATACCGAGTTATTTAAGCTAGAAAATAATATATAGTTTATACAAGCATACTCGATAAAAGATTAGTAAATATTTAAGAACTCATCTCATTTTGTTTTTGGGTTTAAAAGACATTTATTTAGCCAATAAGACAATATTTCCAAATTATGAAAATATAAATTTATTAGTTTATTTTCCAAGAAAACAATTATGAATGTTGAAATAATGCTTTACAAAATATTTTCTATGCTCAAATAATAATTTTTACTAAGTAGAGTTTTAATAACAACTAATTAAGATTATTTTATAAAACAAAGTATGTAACTACTTTAGTGCAGCCCCTAAATAGTTTTGTATAAAGGACAAATCTCTCACCACAAGTTTTAGGATACTACAATTCGACCCCAAGCATAAACTAAACGATGAATACCCAAACACACCAAATCGAAACATGGATTCGAGCTATAGAAACACGATTGTGATTGCATAAAACAACTCGGGAGGTGATTTAGGGCTTACCCACACCAAGAATCGCAAGAATTGACCAAGAGACGAAGCGGGTCGAGTCGCCGAAAGCTTCGCCGGAGGTGGAGCTCGACCGGACGGTTTACGGTGGTTCTTGGCCGCGGCTGAGAGTTCCAACAGCTCAGTCGGACCCTAGGGAGTTGAGAGAGATCACCAAAATGGCCTGGGTGTCTTTGATTTGGGTTGGCCGAAGCTTCGGCCGGCAAAAATGGAGGTTTGGCCGGCGGCGTGGCTTCGGCTATTGCTGCTGCAGCCTCTGTTCCGGCTTCTATTCTCTTTCTAGGTTCGAAAGAGAGAGAGGGGATGAGAGAGAGAGAGGGACAGTGGTGGAGAGGGAGGAGAAAACAGAGGAGAAAAAGAGGTGGTGGTGGCTTCGGGTCTTCTTCCCCGATTGGCGGCAGCAGCAGTGATGGTGGCGGCTTTGGCCGCTGATTGCTGTTGCTGCTGCTGTTTCTCTCTGTTTTCGAATCACACACACGCACACACACAGAGACAGAGGTGAAGAAGTGAAACAGAGGAGCGTGTGGCTCTTTTGCCGTCGGGAGCAGCGGCGACGGCAGTGGCTGGGTTTCTCCGGCTGCTGCTTGCTGCAGTTGCTTGGTTGCGGGAAAAAGAAACAGAGGAAGAAATAGGGAGAGGCAGAGGGAGAGAAGGCAGTGAGTTAAGAGGTGTAGGTGTTGGTGGTCGCGGTTGTGAAGGTGTGGTGAACGGTGGTGATGATGAGGTTGAGGATGGAGATGATGGTGATTGTGGTGGTGACTGTGTTGTGAGGGAGAGGAATAGGGGAATGATTTATAGCAGAAGAGTAGTGTGGAGGAAGGAAGTAGGAGAAGCTTATGGTGGAAGAGAGGGTGTACGGTGGCGGTGGAAACAATCTTGCTGGAGAAGGTGAAAATTTTTGAAGGTGATAAGCATTGGGAGAATATTAAGGTGTGGGTGGCACACCAACGGGTATTGTGATCTAGTGCAATTCACACACTTAATTTCGCGGTGGTTCTACCCGCGTTAAAATTCAAAATAAAATTAACTCTCGCGTATTTACTTTCACATACTAATTCGATATTTTTCTAAAATCTTAGACAAATCTCTTAGTTACAAAATATAGTATTTTACCTGAGTTTCAATTTCTTAATTAAAATTGTATAACGATGTATAAATTACTGATTTACCCTTAGCAATTTATCGGGGTATTACAGCAGAATTGTGGCGGGTCTCCTCTCCTGAGGTCATTTCAGTGGAGGGAGATCTGTTGTTGACATCTTCATCGTGAGACATGGTTGTTTGCAATGGTAAGTTTCACGTCGGGTTCACCAAATGTGTACGGGAAAATCCTTTGAGGAAGATTCAATGTACACCAGTAACAGGGGATAGGAGAGACACAGGAAGAGTAGGGTTGTGAGTAGGGAAAGAGTAAGACGATGATAGCTTTATGAGAGAGAGACAGAGTTTTGGCAGAGCTTCCGCGTAGTTCAAGTGGTTAGTGTTATGTAAGGAAGGGTTAACGATCCTATATATAGTTGAGAATATGACCGTTGTAGTGGGTTAATGCGCCCATTAATGACGGCTTAATTACCTTAACCACAACGGAACGTTCGTCCGCATATACCGGAACCGTTATGAGGTTGACCAGGTCTATGGAGCTCGTGCCATAAATCTCTCAAAGCAGTTACTAAAGGTCGCGCGCGGGCTTGGTTGTCGCTCGCGCGCGACAGGACTTACTCTAGCCTCCAAACCACTAAGTCCCTACAAGTCCCATGTTATGGTATGCGAGGGCCCTGTCTCGCAGCCCCCACGTGGATCAGCGCGGGTGGTGATCCAGTGTGTGTGGAGCACAGCTAAGTGTGCTGGATGATTGCCACGTGGCTGTGATATGTCCATCTGGAAAGCACTATCTACACCAGTACATGAGATGAATCAGGAATATACTTCTACAACTGCGACACGTGAAATACGTTGCGCACTAGCGTAAGTGTAGGGTTTTGATTCAGGTTACGCAGTGGAAATACTAAATTTTCCTCATCAAAGCCCTCCATGAATCGTAGGTTAAGCTCTAGTAACGTGATAAGTGAGATATTGTTTACCTTGTTGATTTTTGTGATCACTACGTAGACAGGATATCCACGTCTCTGAAAGTATCCACACCGTAGGATCTCCAACTGGAACTTGCTCTACTGTTTGTGCCAGCAGTGTAGAAGAAGGAAGCAATCAAGAGCTTGATTCAATCAAGCAAAACGCCAAAAATGGAGGAGGGATGAAGGAGGGGCCTTGCCTCCTTGGTGCCGTCGGGTACTGGTGGGTGGCTCATTCCCTTTCTCTTTTCTTGTGCACTAATTTTTCATCTTATGAAATTGAGAGGTTGTACTAGTCTTTTATGATTAATAACTCTTTATTAATTACAAAACTGCCCCACTACTAATTAGACCCAACAATTTGGATCAACTTTTGTTTCAGTCCAATTTGCTATTTAGCCCAACTAAATATGCATGTTGTTGCACTTTATCCTTTATTATTTTCTTTGCTAATTAGTCTAACTAATTAACATCTACATATAGTCTTATCCTTTTAGTGTGTGACCCTGTAGATTTCTAATTACGTTGGCAGTAATAACAATTATTACAAACATTGAGCGACATCTAACAATACATCAATGCTACCCAAGTAATAGGAATAGCCAGTGATCTGACAAACTTTTGTGACCAATATTACCGTGCTTTGTATGTCCCTTTGTCAATATATCCGGATTGGAAACGAGACACGGATGTCACAGTCATATATCAAATCCATACACTACAACAAATATGACATTTGTTGACATGTTTTTGTTGAAACACGGTTTTATGTAGCTAGTTACGCGATTAATCGACAATATTTTTGTTTGTCGATGCATATGATTTTTTTGGTCGACCTTTTAGTTTTTATTTTATTCTACCCCAAAATTTAGTCAATTATTGTGACTATTTATTTAAGTTTGACAATTAATTATATGGTGACATACCCAATTGTCAACTCCTGCAAAAAAAAAATAGAGGGTAAATAATTGGTGTTTCCCGCACTCCCAAATTGTAAGGAGGGAATAAAAATTAATTCCCACTAACACACGTTTTACAAGAAGATTAATCACATACAGACTCTCTCACATTCATCATACTCTCTAACACTCTCATACGACTCTCTCAATTCCCAAACCCTCAACCGGCGATCCCATCGATCGATTCCTTCAATTCTCTCAATCGATCGATTCCTTCAACCTTGAAATCCTTCAACCTTGAAATCCTTCAACCTTGAATTTCTTCGATCGATTTCAGGTATGGGACTATCAGAATCGCCTCTCTCAATTTCTTGTAGATGTGTCTGATGATTTTGTTTTCTTCCATCTTCTATTAATTTTGTCTGAATATTTTGTCTTCTATGTTGATGGGTTTTCATCTTCTTCTTCAATCTAACTGGAATCGTCTGTGAAATTGCATGTATGTGTTGAGGAACAATCTTACCCAATTATGACATGTATGTGTTGATGATTTTGTCTTCTATTGAAAGTTCTAGGGTTTTCTGCATATGGGTTCATGTTCTAGGGTTTGGCCTCTTTCAATTTCTTCTGTCATGTATGCGTTCATGTTCTAGGTTTTTCCGCAGATTGGTAAAATTTAGGGCTTTGTTTGTGATTGATGGATTGAAGTGCCCCCTTCTACTAGTGTCACTTGTACTACCTTGTTTATGTTTTCTTTCTTGCTGTTTGAAGCTGGGGAAATCCAGCTTTGATTGCTCAGAAGGTTATGTTATATACTGCCTTGTTTATGCTATATATTGCCTTGTTTATGTTATATATTGCCTTGTTTATGTTTATTGTCGCCGAATGTGTTATGTATTTGCGTAAACATGTCTTGATTTACTTAGCAACGTGAAGCTGTTAGTTATCAACTTCCTCCACATAGTGATAACTCCAGTTGATGCCAACTCGAAAGGTTTGTGTTCAGTGCACTGCATATTGGATTACCTGTTTTGCATATCACTCCATATTTTGTGTTCCAGATTCTTATTGCGGTTATGTTAGATAATAGATTACAATATCTCTTTATACGATTGTCAATTCTGACCTGTTGAAGTAATTTTTGCAGAATAGGGTGGTGATTGTAAAGCTTGAGGGGCTTAATGTTTGTCGGATCGTTAAGTACTTGGCTCTGTCTCTATTCGTTGATCGTTTTAGCCCGTGATTTTTTTTCGTTTGATCTCTCCGTGTCCTCCACTAATTGACATTTTAATTGCATCTTCTAAGTATTTATTGTTAATATTGTTTTTGATCTCTTGTTATTGATAACTTGACGTAATTAAGCATCATGCCATCTTCATGTACTGTAATTTCCTGAGTATCCACTGATCAAACTTGCTTGTTTCTTGCTGCTTTAGTGTAGTGTTTTCTTTACATTTCAATCCTTATAGAAAGTTCTTAGGATTGTCTCTGTTTATGAAGCAGTTGGTGATATTTTACTGCATAGTGTCGAAAGTTGTTCTTGTCTTGTTTGAAAGTCACGACTTTGTTCAACGTTCACCTGAGTTAAGGGTAACATAATTGTTTCTTTTTTTATAGAGATTATTTTAATAGCATTATATATATATATATAACGTGTAGGTATTGATGGATCGAAGTTGGATTGGTTTGAATGATAAATGGTGTGATGAATATGTTAATGGTGTTTCAAACTTCATTAAGTTTGCGAGTCGTCATGCTGATGGAAGAAATATGATACATTGTCCATGTTCTAGTTGTGTTAACGTGACCTTTAGATCTGTTAATGATGTAAGAGAACATCTGCATCAGAATGGTATGCTTCAAGGCTATATGAAGTGGGTATTTCATGGGGAGGATTACGGATTAGGTGAGCTTGCCGAGAATGATTCCGGTGACTATGTAGATGACATTCCCGAGACACGCGTTGACGTTGAGGGCTTGATAGGGGACTTACAAGAGGGAAGGTTTGCTCGTAATCTTGGGGATGATATATCATCCGATGAAACACATTTTATAAACGGGGAGGGTGATAAATTTGCTAAACCGTTAAGCGATGCTCAGTGTGAGGCATACCCGGGGTGTTAAAAGTTCTCTAAGTTGTCACTAATAATAAGGTTGCTGCATATTAAGACGATGTGTAAATGGAGTAATAAATCGGTGAACATGTCGTTAGATCTTCTTAGAGAGTTAGTTCCTCTGAGTCACACTCTACCAAAGTCGTTTTATGAAGCTAAAAATATTTTACGTGAACTTGGACTTGGCTATGTCAATATCCATGCATGTCCAAACAATTGTGCTTTGTATTGGAAAGAAAATGAGAATTTGGATCACTGTCCCAATCCTGATTGTAATGAACCTAGATGGAAGGAATGTCGCAATGGGAAGAGAATTTATCGGAAGGTTCTTAGATACTTCCCTGTGAAACCCAGCCTTCAAAAATTGTTCATGTTAAAAAATATTGCCAAGGATATGCGTTGGCACAAGGATCGGCGTGTGCAAGACGACAATGTCATTGGGCACCCGACTGATGCTACGCAATGGAAGATTTTGACAAAGAACATGAATGATTTGCTCAAGATCCTCGTAATATTAGGTAGGAGTTAGCCAGTGATGGTTTTAATCCTTTCAGTAATATGAGTAGTACATATAGTATGTGGCATGTAATGCTTGTTATATAAAATGTGGGGCCTATACAGGTAAGATTGATGTGTACATTCCTCTGGGGAAGTGGAGACCAGTGGGTGATGGCCGTTTGGAGCTCACGGCTGAGGTTGGTGTTGCTGTACGCATGCAGGCACAGGCTAGAAGTCCATCATGGAATAAAACGGAGGATCATCACAGGAAACCCATATTCGATCACCTGCTTGTGAGTTCAGCTATACATGCTTCATGTTTACTTACGTTAATAAGGATTTGCTATGTCTTAATTTGTTAGTTCTCTGTGACTTGTTGGATTTAACTTGAAGATTGAATTAGTAACTGAAATGCACATGAACCTTGATTCTCTGTATCTTATCGTTTAGGGGATGTTTAATCTAGATTTTTCGAAGAAGCATATTGTTCGTGCCATTAATTCCATGTGCAGTAGAGCATACAGTGACTACAGATACAAGTTGCATAAACATTACAAGAGTTTCCGTAGCCATACTGAAGCAAGGCGTCATCCATCCCCACTTGTAACCCAAAGAGATTGGGACATCTTGTGTTCATACTTTCAGTCCAATCCCTGCAAGGTAAAACTGATATAATAAATGGGCTGGAATTTATGTATTTACTATGTTATGGAGTTCTTTTCACAATTTTGTTGGCATGTATTCACATGTTAAGAGTAGAAGAGGTACTTCAAACCGAGAACATGTTAAGAATCTGCACACTTCCGGTTCGAAGACATTTTTCCAGCGCATGCACGAGATGGTACTGTGTTTAACTTGATATCATCCGTTGCTAATACGCATTCACGTTTATGTGTAACAGTCATTCATAAAAAAATTTAGGAAGAACCCTCACTCATTGAAAACTACAAGATCACTCATTGCAAAAGTGGCACATCTGTCTGGCTGACGCATGAAGCCTTGGAAAAATATGTAAGTTTTGTATTCGTATCTTACAAAAGCATCTTATTTTCCAAAGCGATATATGAGCCTTAATGAAATGTTGTCAAATCACAGAATTAAATGAAATACATGAGAGACAATGACGTGGATCATGACCTAACGGAAGAACAGATTGCGGGGGCGGTACTCGGAAAAAGGCCGGGTTTTGTAGCTGGCTATGGTGGAGGTGAGGTCCCAAAGACTGCTTGGACTTATGAAGATGGGGTGTCTGAATCGCTAGCAAGGGTTGAAGCAGCAGAAAAGAAGGCAAATGCTTATAGAAGAAAGGCTGAAGCTGAACAACGAAGGGCAGAGGCCCTAGAGAGGCGTAATGAGGCCCTGGAGAGGAGGATATCCAATATGGAGAAACTGACTTTGAATGGCGTGCAAGTTGAAGAGGATTATGAAACAGAATCTGAGCATGAATCCGAGATGGGGTCTGAATCTTTCTTTTTAGAAAGTGAATGAGGTAAGAGAATAAATTGAATGCGTCTACTTCTTTTCCATATACACATGAAATGTTCATATATTAAATTATTTGAATGCCTTCATTTCATTATTTCAATATCCTTATATACATAATATATGTATATGTATATCTTCAGCAGTTAGGAAACAAGTATCCTGTAACAAATAGACTAGTTTCAGAAATTCATAATACGTTAACAAATCAGTTTAGACAACATATTTGCTATTACTTGCATAATCTTTTGATACGTAACAAATTGACTACTTTAAAGAAATTCGCTTCGAGTTTCCTGTATTGCATGTGCTTAACTACTAAATAAGTTAATTAAGATGGCTGGATGAGTATGGGATAGCTCTGTATATTTTGGCTTGCAATTGAATGCGTCCACTCTAGGCATTCCATGAAACTATGGATTCCTACAACAGGCAGGGTTTATGGTAACATTCACGGCCGACACTTAATTATGTATGTGGCATAATTAACTATAGGGTGAATTAGCTTATTCTTATAAGTTTTCATAAGGGTTATGGTTTTAACGGTTTTGGCTCTTTCTGTTAATGAAAATCAAACGTGGTTTTTCAACCTTTTTTGAATTTGTTATTACTTTAGATCATACATAACAAATTCTATCAGTCAATCTCAGTTTGGTTGTTTGATCTTACTGAAACTGGAGTTTACGGCTTCATTTGACCGGAGCTTAGGTTGCTGGGAAATTTAAAAAGCGTTCCATTTCGAGAATGTGTACAAAGAGTTAGTCGTGCTAGCCACCATTTCCAGCTTTGTTAATTTTACAATGGCTGAAGTCTGTTCGACTATTTTTTTGGATACATCGGAATGAAAGTCTCTTCGACTATGCAGTGTATTGAAGACAGGTTTTGTTCTGAAATGTGTTCTAGTGTGCTTCTCGTATCCTTAATAATGTTAGATTTTGAAAAGTATGATATCTGCCACCATGCACGCATATTGTGCTCAATTCGCAGAAAACAGTATATAACTGAAACTGCATTTTAGGGCTTCATTTGACCTGAAATTAGGTTGCTAGGAAATTTGAAAAGATTTCCCTTTCGAGAATGTGTACAGAGAGATAGTCGTGCTACCCACCATTTCCAGCTTTGTTAATTTTACAATGGCTGAAGTCTCTTATACTATGCACTGTTTTGAATACATCTTTTGTGCTGAAATGTGTCCAACTATGCGCGCAGTATCCTTAATAATGTGAGATTTTGAAAAGTATGATATATGCATATTGTGCTCTATTCTCGCAGAAAACTGTAATTGTAAATTGGCTGGCCTATATGCGGTATAGAGTAACTGTAACTCCAATGTGTAAAACTATATATTTAATGGCAGCATGAAAAGTTAGCTAGGCTATTGATGTATATCGTAGGCGATATTCATTGTTGTTCAATCATACAACCACTATCTTATGATTCTTTTTCTCATTGTTTGCAGGTTTTAGCGTCGCTTGTATATGTTCAGGGCATCGAAGGACCCAAATAAGTATTGGCCGGTGATTCAGGACACTTAATGATATAACAATTAGTAGTTGTTTTCTGGGAAATTGATTCCTCTAGATGTACTAGTTTTTTAACTTTGAAACGCAAGCTACTTGTTTTGTTAACTTAATACTGCTTTAATTTGTAGGAATCTTTAATTAGAGTGAACTACCGGACAGTTATTTACTCGGCTAAAGATGCAAAATAGTTATTATGCAGTATTATTTTTGTTTGTGATGTAAAAATTCCCACTTTTGGAGGGTTGATCTTGAACTTGAGCACAGTTGTGCATATATGTTTGAGTAGTGTTTGGATTTTGTGTGCATGTCTGCATATATGTGAAAATCCACATTTTTTTTTATTTGGTCGTGATACAGGCGACAAACATGTGTGTCACCATGAAGATGTAATAGTGAGAAACATATCTACTGGTGACAAATAATTTTGTCACTTATCTACATAAACTACTAAATTTACTTGTTGGTAGTTTTACCAGCGACAGAAAATGTTTGTTGTTAGATTTAAACTGTCGACAGAAATTGACGTCGCCTGTTTTTTTTATTTATTTTTTTTTCTGCCGACATACATGGCGCTTGTCGGCTTTAATACTAACGACGGAGATGTAGTGACAACATAGCGTCAAAAAATAATTTTTCGATAGAATTTCTACCGACATATTTGGCTATTCTAGCGACAGTTTTTGATGTCAACGGAGGCAGTATTTGTTGTAGTGATAGTTTCTCGATCCTGGGAATAGACACTTCTGAACAGATAACAACAATATCATATATATATATATATATATATATATATATATATATTGATTTATCCGAGTCTAACCAGACATGTAATAAGTACTACTCATCGAGTGGCCGCGGATATATACTCCCGTTATGTGGCATGGACAAATCCTATCTACGTCACTACCATCCCTCAACTTGCTTCATATCATGTCCAATTATCACCTTTATAGTTACCCAGTTACGGTGAAACCTTTGACGATATCAAAACATGATAATTCACAACTAGAGTATCTAGTGACTTCAAGTCAAAGGACCACAACACCATTGTCAGTACGAGAAGCACTTGTGACAATCACATAACTCCATGTAGCCTTCTCATGGTGGGTCTATCCAGTATGCCATCACTCCTAATGCATACTCATGTGTTAGACTTGATGGTAAATCCATTCGATAAGCAACAGCTCCAGTCCTTTCTGATTAAAAACATCATAACTCCCTTTGTATGTGATACTTTCTGAACACTTTTTCACTTGAAATTCAATTGGTATTCTTTTCTTATCCTCATACGACTTCTGTCTGTCATGTGCTGCTTTCATTCGCTGCTGAATTAGTCTCACTTGATCAGTCATCTCCTCAATCACTTGTGGTCCAATCACTACAGTCTCACTGATGTTAACATAGCGGCGTACAATATTTCCTTCCATACAACGTTTCATGCGGTGTCGTACCAATATTGCATGATAGCTGTTGTTATAAGAAAATTCTATCAATGATAATCTGTCTACCCACCATCCTTGGAATTCCATAACACATGCACGTAACAAATCTCCAATGTCTATATAGTCTTTTCCGTCTGTCCATCAGTAGCAGAATGAAATGTTGTACTAAACCTCAATTCTGTTCCCATCGCTTGTTGCAACGCTTTCCAAAAGTGTGATAGGAAATTAGGATCCCTATCATATACAATCGAACTCGCTACTCCATGATATCTCACTATGTTCTTCCCGTATGCATCCACTCTTTGTTCCATATTTCATGTGTCTTTCATCGGTATAAATCTCGCTGTCTTCGTCAATCGGTCCACCACAACCCAAATCATATTCAATTCGTTCTTCGATGTCGATAAAGCGGTAACGAAATCCATCGAAATAGAAGTCCACTCCCAAATTGGAACATCCAGTAGTTGCACTAGTACTTAAAAATATTTTTCGCAAGTTTGAGGATAGTACTTAAATACCAAATCGGGGAGAATTAAGGAAATGACGAACTCCATCAACCGGCGTGTGACATCTGGACTTGGTGACCCACATTACTACTTAACTGCATTGAGACCTCCGAACTATCAGTACTACTACCTCCGTTTCTTCTGGAATGTCATAGTTTGACTTTTTTTTACCCGTAATTGCGTCACTATGACTCGGTGATTAGATAGCAGAACGATATACCTTTTTGGCAATTTTTTCATGGTATTGTAGAGTGAACTTTACTCTACAACACCATGAAAAGATCACCATGTTTTTGTATCATTTTGCTAATCAAATCACCGGGTCAAAGTGGCTCAGTGAATAGTAAAAAAGCAAAGTACATTTCTTTGTTGAGAAACAAAAGCAAAGTATATTGTTTCTAAACAAATAGAGGTAATATGACGAATGCATGCAAGTCCTGCAACATTTCTCTAAATATAATTTACATTTTTTTAAAAAGACAAAATTGAGTGAAAGCAACAAGTTAAGAATTATGTACAATTACCTAGTTATCGATTTTTATAGGTTCACAACCATAGTATAAATTTCTTAAATATTGTTATACGTCACAGTCTGTGTAAAGAAATGTTTATCTTGTCAATGTATCTCATTTGGACAACGTATGAAAAGGCAATATAACAACCTTCCTCTTCGTAAACGCAAAAGTCTAATTTGGCCTTTGATCAGCCCCTGGTCTCATTTGCAAAATTCATTTGTACAATAGTGCCAAAATTATGTCATTTGATCGAATTTCATCTCACTTTCGAAAGGGCAACAATGAAATGTAGAGCCTTCATTAGGAGATATATCAAGTTTCTCAGTACAATACTTCAAACATCACATCTGCTTAGTGACCATATACATAAAGCTCATCTGAAAAAAAGAAAGAAAGGATATCTTAAATTAATCTATTTGTGATCACAATACACAAACTCTATGAAAAAATTACAACAAATCAAATGTATCGCGACTCACGATGGTGTTAACTTAAAGAGGTCCTGTTAGTGTAAAAGAACAAAAAACAAATGACAACGGATAATACAAGTTCTAACGTATTACAAGGACAAATCAAAAGTAATATCAGCCATCGGTAACCAGTCACTTCCACCTAAGAAAGACTGGACTGTGAACTTAGAGGCCTCTGCTTCCGTAATAACGGGCCTGTACCCGGCCCATGTAACCCTCTGACCCACATCCGACCCAGGCCCGGTATTCTGGTACTCGCCGTAGAAAATGGTTTTGGGCGGGTCGACATTGCTGACCCATGGAGTCCACCCTGCTGGGTGCAGGAACCCTTGAATATTAGTCTGCATGATGACAGTAGTAGAGAACTCCTTCCAAGGCCTGCCCAAATAAGTTTTAGCTGTGAGCGTATCTAACGGAGACATTACACATTTCTGGATCGAGATGCCCGTGTTCTGGTTCACGTCCTTTTTGCCCTGGGCCGTGATGGTGACGAATTGGTTGGGCAAGGGCTGTCTAGGCATGATGTTGCAGCCTTGGTATACGACGGCCGCATTACCGAAGATGAAGTCGATGGTTCCCGTGATGTCGCAGTCGCGGTAGAACTGTTTATTCGAGTGAGCGTAGAGGGTGTCCTGGAACCCGTCGAAAGAACACCTGTAGAACACGGATTGGTCGGACCCGGAACGCATCGCGACTGCTTGGTGCTTGGCTGCCCCGGCAGTGTTTCGGAAGGCGATGTCTTTCGCTATGAACCCCCTTCCGGCGACAGCTGGTGACGACAAAGCATGAAATTTAATTCATCAGAAGTGAGGATTGCAATCAAAAACTTCAAATACGATAAACTCCTACCCTATTTTATCACTTGTAAGGTTGAAGTCTGCAAAGTCATATGCAAGGAGTTTTAAATGCTCTATCAACTAAGTTGGCCACAATGGCAGAAGTGAGCATGTGTACCTATGTTCTTGTCAAATAGATGATCGCCGTGTACCTATGTTCTTGTCAATTCTATAGATGATTGCCCGAATTTGGGTAAGAGGCTTAACTAATGGTTGCATACTCTCAATTTTCAAAAGTTTGACTGCAATATCATTTTTAAAACAGTCCGTTTATCAACACTGTTTGACTGACTACAACCCCATTTTTAAAACTGTGTGATTATATACTCTCTCAAATTTAAGTTTTAAAAATGGGAGATCATATAGTTTGTGTTTCTTAAAAAAGAAGAATGAACTACCAGTATGAAGGGTGAAAAAGAGTTCCATATGAAGCACATGGTACTGGGTAGGTGGGATATAATCTCGTGGACTAGCAAACAATTACAAAAAGCATTCAATTATTGTTATGTGAGAGAGTGAGTCTGCAGAGGCATCAAATTATTTGTTGAAATTGGGCAGCCCATGTGTTTCAACTGACATCCCAATCTAAAAACATACTGCTGCCTCCATCTCTTCTCTAAGTCCACGTTTAATTTGTATCACCAATTATTGAGTTGGCGATTTGAATAGCAAAATGATATAATTTCTTTTAATTTTTTTATTGTACCGTAGATTAAATTTAATCTACAACATCATGAAAAAACCAACAAAATTACATCGTTTTGCTATTTAAATCAGCCGATCAAAGTGATATAATTATGAGTCAAAAATCAAATTGTGGATCAGAGAATAAACTGAGGTAGGTGTAGAACTCTTTTTCCAGTAAGAACATAGAATTTAAGGTAGTGGATTCTAAATTTAATCAATTATGCTTGCTGACTGGGACCATCAATTTGATTAGTAATAACTCCCTCCCAGAGTCATTATGATAACAGTAATAACAGTTTTTTTTCGGTGACCTTTGCACAATTCCTAGAGAAATTATTTGACTCCGATAGATTTATTGAATTATTATATTTTATTTGATTTCCTTTTCCTTCAAGCTAGAAAATAAAAAAATGGAACGGGTAGACTGTTTTTGGGTATGCTCGACAGCTGAATGATTCACGATAACTTGTTTGAAACTTCATAGAGACAAATTTGTTCTTCCCTAATGTGCAGATTAGGTCAAAAACCTAATGGCCTTTAAAGAAATTAACCAACACTAAGTTGCTACTGGACTCTCTATTGGTTGTTTAATTTTTGCAATTGGGTTTTGAATATTGGAAATCCAGAAATGGAAGCAGTCGATGAGCAAAATGCAACTACTAATACTTTAATATGGGCTAACACTGTAATAAAGTACTAGTACTAAAATGTTGAGGAATTTACCGAAAGTTGCGGTAGAGAATGTCGGCGTGCCGTCGATAAAGTTCTTACTACCGGAGATAATGGTCTTGCTCTTCCCATCACCGTACATCATCACATTCCAGTCACCTTTCTCCAAGTTCACATTCTCCACATACTCTCCTTCCTTCACATAAATCACAAACCTCTCCTTACTCTTCTTCGGCACCACCGCCACCGCCTCTCCGATACTCACAAAATCACCACTCCCGTCCTTCGCCACCGTCACATTCGGCAACGGATTCACATCCAGCAACAACCTCCGCTCACCTCCAATAACCCATTCCGGAAACCCAGTCCCCGAAACCCCCAGAAGCTTCCGGTGAACCGGAACATCGACAACGCCCAGCACCCCCATCAGCTTCGCCACAATTGCTAAACTATTGCTCGCCAACTCGGTCGAGTTCCTCATAATCGACTTCACCTCATTCAACAAATTTCCCGTGGAGTTGGGTTTTAGTTTCATCTCCTCGATTGCGTCCAAGCAAGTGTCCTGGTCTGTCAGCGAAGCGCTCAGCCACGTCTTCAGATTCTCAATCTTCTTCTTCAAGTTGAGTGTCTTGTCTCCCTCCATAGCGGAAATGGACTCACTGAGTCGATCAACCGCGTCCTCAATGACCTCCTCGCAAACCCACAACGCTTTCTGGACCCTCTCGTCGGTGGTCTTCGATCTGAGCCTTTTGGGGAACGACGAGATCTTGTTGAGCTCGTTGGAAGCGGCCTGTAAAGAGAGCTTGAAGAGATGTTCCGGATCTGAAGTGTTGGAAGGGTCGAGGGATTGGATGCTGGAGAAGCATGATTCCGGGTACTGGGTCACGCTACAGACGGTTTTGAGCGCGGCGGAGGAGGAGGAGGAGGGAGGGTGGGAGGCGGAAGAGGGGGAGGAGTTGCGGTTGTGGATCACGGTTGCGACGACGGCGCCGATTATGACGGCGATGAGGACGGCTGCGGAGAGGGCGATGAGGAGGAGGCGTTTTCGGGTTTTGCGGCGGAATTCGAGCTCGTCGCGCTCGTCGACCTTGCCGTAGCCTTTGAAGGACTTGATTGTGTCCATGGGAATGTTGATGGTGTACTGGTTCAGTGAGTGAAGTTTGTTTAATGGTGGAAATGGAATGTTTCTGTGTGTTTAAATAGTGGAATGGTTTGCGAGGGAGATGATGTTGCCGGGATCTTTCTTTTTCATACCAGTCTGACTTTTCTCTTTGTTTCTAATTTTACTCTTGTCATTATAAGTCACTTTAACTCGGTAATTTTAATAGGAAACCGATATAATTTTTTGATAATTTTTTCTTTGTGAAAAATATATAAAAAATCGTATTATGTTGTTATTCAAATTATCCTGTCAAAGTACTTCATATACGAGTCAAAAAAGTCAAATACTATTAAGAACAAAGACCAGAGACTCTGGTATATCTTAATCAAATGGTTGGTTCGGACGAGATAAATCCAGTGCATTTTTGGCATGACATATTTTAATTCCAAGTTTGATTGAAATGTTACATTTACAAAATTTGAAGTTAAAAATCAAAAAACTTTTTTTGAAGTTATTGTGGTATCCGGGTCAGTTTTTGGGCACCTCGACAAAAGCCTACATGTTAATATAATTTCAAAAACATTAGTGAAATTTTCTTAATTGAGAATTTTATCGCTAAAAATCTCTAAGAAAATAATTTATATGTGTCTATGAATTTAAACATGACCAGAGTTTATTTATAAGTGAGTGTGTTTATATCGCTGACTATAAAGCTCATTTTTTTTAGATAACAGTAGTGTCCGAGACTATAAAGAATTTTGTTAAATTAATCAAATTAATAATCTATAATTTCAGTTTATACAAAAAATATTCTAATTTTTAGTTCAGCTTAATTTTCACCCTGATTATTTTGAGTCACTTTTATAAATTTTCCTCAAATCAAACATAAACTAAATCAAAATTTAATGAGATTATGGAAATGAGTAGTAGCTCGGTGGTAGAGTATTTAAAACCACTGCATGATATCATGAGTTCAAACCCGACTATATCATATAATTTTAAAAAATATTTAATAAAACTATAAGTTGAACTGCTCATTTAATATATCTCATACAAAAACCCCAATGATATTGGCACAAAGGGGATAATAACATATCACTTTCACTTTCATTCTCGGATACAAAACATAATTATTGTGTTCACTAGCCATGCTTATTCAAGGATAATCTCACTTACATTCTCCATGATACCAAGTTACCAACCACCACACACTTTTATAATCTCCATCATGGCCCGAGTTGGCCTTTACCGTGCGTAAATTACAAGAAAAAATCAGGAATGACACTTTGACTGCTATCTTATGTACTAACTTTTTTGAGATACAATTGACATGGTGAAATAACTATATAATAATGCTTAAGGTCACATTAATTTAATGTAAATGAATACTAACTCAGTGATAGAACGTTTGAAGGCAATGATCGAGTCTTGCTATATAATGTAATTTTAAAGTAAAAAATATCATAGACAAAGGATTACATACCACTCCGTCCCACCTCTAACGCACCATTTGGACTTTTTTCACCCGTAATTGGGTAACTTTGACCCCGTAATTTGGATAGTGAAACGATGGAATTTTTCAATAATTTTTTTATAGTCTTGTAAAATAAGAGCTACTCTACAACACTACGAAAAAATTATCTAAGAAAAGCAAAGTTTTGCTATTCAAATCATCCGGTCAAACTGACCAAGTGAATAGTGGTAGAAGTCTAAATGGTGCAAAAGAGGTGGGACGCAGTGGTATGTAACTTGTGTTGCATGCAATTACAAAACAATGGTCAGATAGCAGCAATAATAACGTTAGGTGCCAGCTTCTAAGACGTCCAAATTCCAATTAGATGTGAGCTGGCTAGTAGTAACCGTTTTGAAGTCGAACTCTCTCGGGAGGAAAATGAGGTGGTCCATTACTCCTTACACAAAATGATATGCGCAAATCATACACAAATAGCTATGCCAGGCTCAGTTAGCTAGCTATCCCTTTCAGACTGGTACCCGGTAGTGGCAGACAGAAGGAGTGGCGGGCCGGATGGCAGCGCCTTCAAAGATTCATATTTTCTTTAGTACCCATATATAATTCAGATGTTTTAAATAAACCCCATATTTTGACCCTTTAAGATTAAATAATTTTAACTTATCTATACAATAAATCATGTGAGTGTTTTCTACCAAGAAATTTAAACGAGAAGATCATAGCCATCTGATCTCTAACAGTATGTTGAGACGTTCTTGTGAGTTAATTTCATTGATCGTATATGAGTAATTAAAAATTAGTTCAGTAAAAGTAAATCAGAGATAAGATACTGTCTATATTTTAAAATTCTCTATCTTATCTCATTAATTATTTGACGTGTTATTCGTTAATTATCATTTGACAAAAATAAAAATAAAAAATAAAAATAAAAAATAGATTCGAATTCATTAAAAACTCAATTTGTTTCAAGAAATGAAGGGCCAGTTTGAGAATGCTTCTGTTGCCAGCACAACTGGTTTCTCACAGCAGAAACAGTTTTAGTGTGTTTGATAAAAATAAAATTTATGTTTTTTCGGACAGTTTCTGCTGTCCCACAACAGTTTTCAAGAAGCAGGGGGGAGATGCTTTTCCAGAAAGTGATTTTGATTGATTTATCTACAACCGATTTTAACCTTTACAATTTTTTAAAAATATCAATAATTATTTTTACGGAAATGACACGTATCATATATATTTGTCATCTTACCCTCTCACAGCAACTGCACAATTGATTTTACCTAACAAAAAATTATTATATCAATATCACAGCAGCTTTTACGTAATATTTACCAAACACCATTTTATCAAGAATTCACAGCAGTTTTTCCATAGTGTTTTCAAACAGCAGCTTTCTTGAACCGCCACAGCATCCCACTACTAGCCCGAAATGTAAGTCGAATAATATTTTTTGTAAGTGCCCTACGGGCATGGGTCATTTAGTTCCTTTATATTTCTAGAGTCAAACATTTTTCCGCAATGTTTACTACTTACTAGGTTCCACCCCGCGCGCGTTGCGCGCGATGTGGCCTTGCCGTGATGTGCGTAGTTAAAAGGCGGAGCAAGATAGTCGTGAAGACAGATTAACTAACAGAGGCTCGATGAATATACACGCGAATGAATTAAGAGTAAGAAATACAACCTCAAAATTACGCCATAGTACTATAAAGCTCAACTACTACAGGATTTAACTTTGGCTAAGTACATATTGGGTGCTCCGACATGAACTGCTTGAGCAGATTTGTGTCTCCGTACTTGCCATTGAAATTTGAACCCTTGCTAATTTCAGGTTGAAGTTTATGCGTATCAATTTCATAACCGCCTTTCACCAAGCTCTTCCACCAATCTATCTGCTTCTTGAACAGTGCAGAGATAGTTTCCTTGTCCTCTGCATATCCCACAACAGTTTTTTGCCCAAGTAAGAAACCTATAACAAGATATGATGATGCAACAAATGTTTCCTGAAAATGTACCCAAACTCCAAGCAGTCTTTGACCCCGGCAGACTAAATGGTTACCCCTGCAATAACGGAAACCGGATATCAGAAATGAAAGAGAGCGCATACTATAACTTCTAAGCAGTCCTCAAATACACTAAGCTTCTGGTGAATTCTGTAAAGAAGGAACCTCAAGAATGCAATTCAAACTTGGTCCTTCATTCAAACTTGCATTTAGAATCAGGTGTACATTTAGAACCTAACCTAATTTCTAGTTTTGGATAGAAAGTGGTATTGTTCCCTAATATGTTGTAGATTCATGTGTCTTCCTTTGTAGTGTCTGTCTTGCTGGACTCTGCTTGTGTACTGTCGTCTTGCAACGTTTTGACTCCGACAATAAGGCATGGGATTATTCGGGAGCCCTGGTAGCTAGGAACTGGCTATCTATGCTGATACTTGTGATTATTTTAATTTCCATTTGAATTATCTAGTGTTGGTGCAAATGCAATAATGTGCCCCTAGTCATCTAAAATTTTGTGTTTGGCTTTATACAAATCTTCCAAGTCACTGAAGATAATCACATTTGTTATATTGCTGATTATAATAGCACATGTCTTAGGTGGCTTCCTGACTTTACCAAGCTTTTCCAATTCTTCCGGACATCATTCAGCGGAGGTTGTAAGCCGTAAAATGGGACATGATAACCAATTAACCAAGCTAGTTCTTCATATTTTCCTAACTCATCAGATCGGAGAATGTTTTACATAACTGGAGGATTGAAAGATCCTGGCTTTGTCTGGTACGGTACATAATTAACCAAGCATGATCAACTCTGAAACTAATAATGTATATCCCTGTGACCATTTCTACTACTAATACAAAGACACAATTGGTGGATTCTTTTAATAATTTTCAACAACCAGTCAAGTGTCTCCCAAAGTAGGCAAAGATAAGCTCAGCTACTTTCACTCATATCACATCTATGATTGCATACTTGAGCATTATATTGATCAATCACAGGCATAAAAAGAAAAAGGAATTCAAATTGAACCAAAACTAACCCGAATAGAGAGTGTAGATGAGTTAGATTTCAGGTACTTATATCTCAATCCATGATCCGAGTCTTGAATCCTTCAAAGCATCCAATAATTCATCACCACGGAGAAACATGGCAACGCAATCACAGCTACCAACACTCGGATCAAATTTACCCTTTTCGAACTTAATGAAGATATACCAATTTTACCTAAACAGAATTGTCAATTAATACTGCGTAATACGAGAGGCAAAGTACATTCCAAGTAAGTCAGAAGCATCAAGGCAAGTCCTTGACACAATAGAAATATAGTACTGCAACATAGCCCGACACACTGAAGCCTTGCAGTTGAAACAGTGAGAATCCCAGGAATTATAACGGTCACTGCAAAAGACGCTGCTGCGAACATGGAAACTTGAAAGAATTTGCCTACGCTAAATTCAGATGCAGTCGTCACTAAATGTCGCCATCAATGAGCGTATACCCCTTTAAATGTTGCATAGTTGAATTATAACCTTCACTTCCAACATATTGCATAAAGATCTAGGCGAGGTAAAATCATATCTCTTGCATAGAGGCAAATACAAGAAGTGTGGCTGGTCATATATTGACTGTGAATGGGGGTAGTGATAGTAGATCAATTACATACAATTATTAAAATTTTCCCATCCCTGATTTCAGTAATTATTAATGCAGTTTAAGCCAATTTTCCTCGCCTAATTTCAGTAATAATATAGCTTTCTTTACAACTTCCCCCTATTTCTGAGATCCTCCCATTCGCAAGGAGACGTAACTCCACCCAATTTTTGGTTTACACCAGCAATTTCAAATCAACATAGAAGCTGCGAGTTGAAACAAATTTTATGAGTCAAATTCAATGAAACATGGAAAGACTAATGACTTCAGTTACAATTAGTCCAATCTAGCAAAATAGCGGTACCTTTCCTAAAAGAACAATCAAATAAAATAGCGGTACCATAACTATTCAATGTCCTCTGCATGCAATAAGTTTTTCTTGGTTGTTCAGAAAGGAAACCAATTATATGCATGTCCAAAGAGCAATAACATACCTATGGTTCCACCCAATTCTATGACGCAAACATCAGTTGGACCTTCTTTCCCATCTACTGGTATCATTTCTACGGTTTCAATCCAATCTTGAATGTCATCTGTGATGTGTGGAACAACCTATAAGAAGATGAATACAGGCGAAAAGGCATTCAACAGGCTAGGTTTTAAAAAGTGGTTGATATAACAATAGGAGCTTACATGGACAGTTTTGCCAAGGTAGTCTCCTTTCCTTTATTTGTTGATAACATACTGCAGATCATCAAGGGAAAACAATGGAAGAATCAGTCACAGAGAAATAAGAGGACACCCAGGATAGGATTAAAGACCGCACAGTTGAATAAAACACATGATAAACTTTCCCAGTAGTAAAATTGTTGTCACGGACATCCAGGAACCTTTCGTAGTTTCCCAAATATAAATCTACATTGAATAAGAAAGCAAGTTATGTTTAAAGTAAATCAAATTACTCATAACAAAGCATGTTATGCAAGGCAAATAAAATAACTCATAGCTGTACGAAGTGATCAGTATGTAAGGAGGACTATAAGCTGAAGTACCGAGGTCCTGTCTGTTTCATATGTGTATGCTGAGTTGCTGACATCTGGGGAAGCTCAGATTGGTGAATCCGATCAAGCGACGATCACACCACCGTGGCTGCAACAACAGCGTGGTGCGATGCTCGCTGTGGTTACCCCGGCAAGATGCGGGTCAGAATTGTAGTCCGAATGGCAAGCTATAGAAATTTATCATCAGAGCCTCGCAGCGATGCAAGATTTCAGCGCATTGTATCTTTGTCTCCACGAGAGAAAGAATCGAAATCCTTGGATTAGTAGGACGATGCAGCCGAGGCTCGTCCCAAACGCTAGGGATAGTTTGTGATCTCTAGGCCTTGAAATAATACGAAACCAGCAATAAATCAATTGGTTTAACGTTGTAGATAAAACAGACACGTACCTCAACCTAAGAAAGTTCCAACCGAAGCCGGCTTCGTTAGGACTGAGGAATTTTTGCAATTCTTCGCCATTGCTCAGAAGCGAAGTCAATAGGCGGCTGCTTTGCCTGGGTATATCCTTCCCTAATCCAAATCCGTATTCTACATGCCACATGGTGGAATAGACAAGGCCTGGAAGTATCAGACAAGGAAACATGCCAAAAGGCTTTACTTTCTAAGGTCACAGGCATACATACAAACATAAAACAGTAACATACTTTGCATTCAGTTTAATAACAAATTGTTGTTAGCTGCTTCAACTACTATTTCCTTAAATAGCTTTTATGTTAGTTACTTATAGAAGTTTGAGTAAGTCTAAGGTCAAGAAATAAATATACATGAACATAAGACAAAAATCAAATATATTTAGAAGCATGAAAGGTGCAAGAATTAGCCTATATAAATGTTGCCGTTAACCACAGGGTATGCCATATAGATAAACATTTTAAGATCATTCAAATTCATACTTACGTCCTCGTAATCCTGAAACATTTCATGAAATAATTCGGGAGTTGAGTTAAGAATAAAGGATTTGAATCTTAATTCAGGAAAATGACTAATTCAGGAGTTTGGCTTATAGATTTTAGAATAACTATCAATACTTTTGAACATGGAAGTTTCTAACTCTACAACAAAATACAAATATTAGGTGATCATTTCTACCTTCAAAATAATTCTTTTTTTCTAATACGTATTGGCTTTTATGTTATTGCATTTATTGGCAGAATATTCCGAGATTCACTGAGTTACTGTTGTAATGAAACCAACGGCACAATACTCGCCAACGCAAGCGTGAATCTGAACTTCTGTGTAATATCTCGTTATCTGAGTGAATTATATATCGGCCAACACAATATGAGTGGCCAGCTGAAGACCACAGAAAGGAGGTCCTTTCTCCTCCATAAACTAATTGACCCTACAAAATGTGATGTTTCATACCCTAGCTACAGTCACAGGGATTGGCATGCAACTAATTTGATGTACACACACACGTGCAGTGTCATGTCCTAATATCAAAACTTTGGCCCGCAGTAGTCTTGAAGAATAAACCCAATAACAACATGGAAATAAATCATGGGCTTGGGATATGTCAGCTTGGTCCAGGCTCCTTCAAAGCCTGATCTTTCAGAACGTGCTCTTTCCTATTTAACATCAAATATCCAAAATTATTAGCATGCTAACCAATACGCAGTTTGAACAGTTATATTAATTTGAAACTCACCAATGTGCGTGCTCCATGATGTCAGATAGACCCATCCGACAGAATACATCTCTCAAATGTGATGGTCCTACAAGAAAATGTGATTGAACATGCTTTCCAGACTAAATCATGTAAATTGGATATGTATATGCATATAACAAACAAAACATGTAGAGTTCCACATGATACCTCTTGTACATTCTTTCAAAGTAAAAAAGGAATGGGTTGGGAAAACAGGTCATGCTAATTCCTAAAGAAAAAACATGTTGTCGAATCTCGATAAGGAAGTTGCTTCTTGCATTCATTCATGAAAACTTCTGTTACAGTACTTGAATGAGCGGCTCAAAGGAAACAAACTGAGCATTATGTTTTCTAAAATTGGTGACTCTGAAAATGAAGAGTAAAAGTTTGATATTATAATCGACAGTTCAATTTATGAACATAAATTCCATTAACTACTCCAGACTATGATAAGCACTATTTTTGTTATATTATAAAATGAAAAACGCTTATCTTTAAAATCTCCTTATCCATTATATGGAAAACAACTGGGGTAAAAAAATTACGAGCGTGCATACTTCTGAGTGCTGTAAGCTAGGCAGCACAGGAAAGTTTAGAACGGGACGCCTCCAAGGCAGACACTCCATGGACACTTGGCGGACACATATTGCTGAAGTAAATGTCCCGAATGACATGTTAGGAAATTGAGGTTCTCTGTCAGTTGATGTTCTTTTAATAGTTTTACTCATGATAGTTTTACTCATGATTATTTTGGAATGAGACCACAAGAATATACAACACTACAGCAGAAAAATGCTATTTTTTTACCTCCCCTGAGCCCTCTTCTCCTCCTCCTTTCACCTCAAACCTTTCTGCTTTTTCTTTTGATTTTCCAATTCTTAATAACTACCAAATTTTCAGCAGAACCATGGTTGCAGAAGTTTGCCAATCCAACAGCCATCTTCAGGAATCCTTCGTTATTCACAAGAAGATTTGCTCATTTTCTATCCCTATACATTACACCTCTAGAATGGCAGTGCTAAAGTCCAGATAAAAGCTGTTTCACATAGCATTTAATCAGAAAAAAATTGAATAGTTGAGTTCCAATTCCTTTCCGTATATAATTTTCTACGTTATTGGAAAAGAGAATGATTCTAAAGAAGGAAAACGGCTGTGCACAAGTCCAGAACAGGATGCTGTGCGCGCTTTTTTAAGATAGAGCAAAAGGTTGTGCCCACACTCAGCATTGATGTCCTCTAGAGAAATGCAATCAAAAGCTTCAATTTATAAGCACGTTTGTCTACATCTTCAGTTATTGACCTAGGGATTTATCCTGTGCCATATACCTGAATGTGTAAAAGTATAACATCAGTGCCCTGTTCGTCTATCATCAGTGAGATACATAACGATCAGCTGAAATGTTAAATGCTACTACGACCCAAGGTATGTTGTTTCATAGGATAGCTAGGGGTCACTTCATCTATATACCACTCTGACTCAAGGTATGTTGTTTCATAGATTAGCTAGGGGTTACTTCATCTATATACCACTCAATCATGAACGGTCGAATTATTACTGCACCCAAATGGAACTATAATTGCACTGAAATTATACTATGAACGGGCGAAAGTCAATTTCAAGAGGATTGATAGCTAAAGAACAGACAGAAACTATAGCTGCAGTCTAATGAAAATGAAGTTAGTCAACAATAACAAAGCTGATAATGGCAAATAATCTCACATGCCTGACTTTTATTGGGAGTACCTGCGTTGATACACTTGAGCGCTGAGAGAGAAGCTTATTCTTTTGTGCCATGGTCAGAGCCTGCTGGCGAAGAACTTTATTCTCGGACTCCACATTTGTGATTTTCTCTTCAAGCCTAATAAATCAAGGACATGATTCATGTAAACAGTCAGTATTTCCATTGTCGAAGGAAAAATACAGAAAGAATGTAACATTATGTCTCTAATCTGCAACCATAGCTACCATTACACAAACCAAACACCACCAATCCTCCTAATCTTCACAGCCTCCATTTACACCCAAACTACCTCCAAACTATAACCAAACCACCAACTGAATTCACCTACAAGCCTCAACCGAACCATCACCATCACCTCCACAACTCCAGCTCATAACATCATCTACAAACAACCTGTTAGTACCATGAAACTATCTGCTACCACTACCTGCTACTACCAGCAAACAGACCTCCATGACCACCACAGTATCCCTCTGAGTCTACCATCACAGCCACCATAATCCAGCCACATAAACCCATCATAAACCATGACTACCAAACCTACCTCCTACTCAAACTACCACCTCCTAAACTGACCCCATAACTCCATCAACAAACCACTGCCTTCACCCTCCACAAACCCACATACCACCATAATCAACACCTAACCTGAACCTAAGCAACCTGAATTCACCTCAGGCCTACTCACAACCAATGCAACAACCAAAATACAACCCAAAACAGTAGAAGAAACTACTACCTTTACACCTAATAATGAACCCAGACTAACCATTTAACCATCTCTTTAACAATCACTACTAAGAAACATTTGTGTAGGTGGGATAGCAGCTCCTCTGACCCTACTCCGGAACCATTCCTGAGATTTCCAAAGGTTTTGTGAGCCCAGTAATTGTACCATACCATCTTGGTTGCTTCATTTCTGATGTACAATTGTTTGGAGTAACAGTTACTCAATAAATATCTGTGTTTGCTATTTCAATTCCTTGTCAGTCTTAGGCTATGGCAGATGGGATAGACTTTCACCTCCAGTTGGCTCCAGATTCTCAAATTTCCCTTCAAAGCACCTTAGCAAGCATGCTTGTATACTTCTGAAAGTTCCCCAGCAGAGTTGACCTGTTTGCACTTATCATGTTAGAGCAGACGCAAAACAATTAAAGCAATAAGGAAATCTACAAAAGTAAAATACAACTCTCATTCTGAAAGGAAGCTTCGGTTGGGGTTGGGTACCGACCCGCATCCTGGCGGCGCATCAAGGGTGCTGATTTGGGTCACATAGGGACTGGCTTGGTTGGTTTCTGTCCCTCGGTACTGTCATTAGTCATCTCTTGTTGCAGCCATGGCAGGGTTAGTTCCTACACTTCTTGATCAAAATAAATAAGAGTCTCAACTATGAATCGTCTCTGCTAAAAATTAAAATTTTGGAACAAATGAAAGCAAAGGAAAATACACAACCCATCCTCATGCTGGCAATTTTCATTAGGGATGTCAAGGCTGAAGTTCTGATCTTTTGGCAAGAGGCTATGATGTTACTTTTGTTTATTTATGCCAAGGGTAGTTTCTGATATATTTCTGACTTGATGACTTCCTACGGTATTGAATCCAAACAGTACTTGACAATGATTTATCTACATAAGTTTCACAATGAAGCATGTAGGCAAAAAGAGAAATGAGCATTACTCCGTACATTAACTTAACACAACCAAATGATGATAATTGTTTCCGTTTTTTTTCAAATTGATGAACAAATCAAGGGAACACAAATGGTGGAGCACTGAAGGGAAAAAACAAACACCGAGAAACAAAAGCCGAATATAAATCACTTAAAGTTCCCAGTGGTTTATAAAAGTTAAGGCATCCTAGAAGCAAATATTAACTTTTATGTATGAAGAAGCAATAATATAAAGAAGTCCGTTACCTATTTAGAGTTTGTTGTCTCTTCGCCACACAATACAGCCGGCTTGGAATCCCTATCAGCCAAAAGCATTCAACAAAGTTAAATAATTATAACAGGGCTTTGAAAGAGGGCAACATACTAATTACCAAAGCTTTACAAAAATGAGGAACTTGAAGAAGTAAGAGGAGCATAACGCAGTGACTGTCGTGATAGGAAATTGAGCTACCGCTTCTCTCCTCCCCCAAAGACACAATAGCAGTTACTGAACCAGGTTCATATGTTGACATTTTGCTTTCCTTTCCTCCAGACAGCAATAGCTTCAGATTCTTCGCAGCCACAAGCGCGTGTTTCTGAGCCAAGTACCCTTGCTTAATTTCCTGCAAAGTTAATTCCCACAATAAACATTCAATCACAAAGAGGTACCAAGTTCACAGATGTAAAGGTTGAAGTTCATAAGTATTATAGTTAGACTTTCTCAAACAATGACCTGACTAAGCCAGAAAAGCTCTGAAGTTTGAGTTTTTTTTTTAATAGGTACACATTTTGACAACAAAGCTGCCAAAAGGACACTTATTATGCCAAAAAAAAGGCAAAATTGGGATCAGTTCAAATTTAAAAAAAAAAATGTGAGAAGCTCAGGGCATGAGCCATTATCGTGGTGTCATGTATGCCAAAAGACATCAAGATTTGAATTATATTAAGGTTTTTGGCTGGTATTTTAAGCAGAATACACGTCCTTTCGAAATGGTAAATTTACCTGTTCTATTTGCAACTGCAAATAAAAAGTTTCTTTAAATCATGTTCTTGATGAAACAACGGTCATTTATCAGACTTCTAAATGTAAGTAGTCAAGCACCCATTGGAGAATTAAAAGAATCTAGTTCTGTGTGAGGTAGTAGCACAATCACCTTGACGTCAGTGATGTCTCCAATGGCAAAAACATTTTTGCGACCTTTCACCCTCATTTGTTCATCAACCATCAGCCTGCCAAAGTCATCCAAGCAACCCTTGAGCACTGTCTCCCTCTCTGACTCAAGGTATGTTGTTTCATAGATTAGCTAGGGGTTACTTCATCTATATACCACTCAATCATGAACGGTCGAATTATTACTGCACCCAAATGGAACTATAATTGCACTGAAATTATACTATGAACGGGCGAAAGTCAATTTCAAGAGGATTGATAGCTAAAGAACAGACAGAAACTATAGCTGCAGTCTAATGAAAATGCAGTTAGTCAACAATAACAAAGCTGATAATGGCAAATAATCTCACATGCCTGACTTTTATTGGGAGTAACTGCGTTGATACACTTGAGCGCTGAGAGAGAAGCTTATTCTTTTGTGCCATGGTCAGAGCCTGCTGGCGAAGAACTTTATTCTCGGACTCCACATTTGTGATTTTCTCTTCAAGCCTAATAAATCAAGGACATGATTCATGTAAACAGTCAGTATTTCCATTGTCGAAGGACAAATACAGAAAGAATGTAACATTATGTCTCTAATCTGCAACCATAGCTACCATTACACAAACCAAACACCACCAATCCTCCTAATCTTCACAGCCTCCATTTACACCCAAACTACCTCCAAACTATAACCAAACCACCAACTGAATTCACCTACAAGCCTCAACCGAACCATCACCATCTCCTCCACAACTCCAGATCACAACATCATCTACAAACAAGCTGTTAGTACCATGAAACTATCTGCTACCACTACCTGCTACTACCAGCAAACAGACCTCCATGACCACCACAATATCCCTCTGAGTCTACCATCACAGCCACCATAATCCAGCCACATAAACCCATCATAAACCATGACTACCAAACCTACCTCCTACTCAAACTACCACCTCCTAAACTGACCCCATAACTCCATCAACAAACCACTGCCTTCACCCTCCACAAACCCACATACCACCATAATCAACACCTAACCTGAACCTAAGCAACCTGAATTCACCTCAGGCCTACTCACAACCAATGCAACAACCAAAATACAACCCAAAACAGTAGAAGAAACTACTACCTTTACACCTAATAATGAACCCAGACTAACCATTTAACCATCTCTTTAACAATCACTACTAAGAAACATTTGTGTAGGTGGGATAGCAGCTCCTCTGACCCTACTCCGGAACCATTCCTGAGATTTCCAAAGGTTTTGTGAGCCCAGTAATTGTACCATACCATCTTGGTTGCTTCATTTCTGATGTACAATTGTTTGGAGTAACAGTTACTCAATAAATATCTGTGTTTGCTATTTCAATTCCTTGTCAGTCTTAGGCTATGGCAGATGGGATAGACTTTCACCTCCAGTTGGCTCCAGATTCTCAAATTTCCCTTCAAAGCACCTTAGCAAGCATGCTTGTATACTTCTGAAAGTTCCCCAGCAGAGTTGACCTGTTTGCACTTATCATGTTAGAGCAGACGCAAAACAATTAAAGCAATAAGGAAATCTACAAAAGTAAAATACAACTCTCATTCTGAAAGGAAGCTTCGGTTGGGGTTGGGTACCGACCCGCATCCTGGCGGCGCATCAAGGGTGCTGATTTGGGTCACATAGGGACTGGCTTGGTTGGTTTCTGTCCCTCGGTACTGTCATTAGTCATCTCTTGTTGCAGCCATGGCAGGGTTAGTTCCTACACTTCTTGATCAAAATAAATAAGAGTCTCAACTATGAATCGTCTCTGCTAAAAATTAAAATTTTGGAACAAATGAAAGCAAAGGAAAATACACAACCCATCCTCATGCTGGCAATTTTCATTAGGGATGTCAAGGCTGAAGTTCTGATCTTTTGGCAAGAGGCTATGATGTTACTTTTGTTTATTTATGCCAAGGGTAGTTTCTGATATATTTCTGACTTGATGACTTCCTACGGTATTGAATCCAAACAGTACTTGACAATGATTTATCTACATAAGTTTCACAATGAAGCATGTAGGCAAAAAGAGAAATGAGCATTACTCCGTACATTAACTTAACACAACCAAATGATGATAATTGTTTCCGTTTTTTTTTCAAATTGATGAACAAATCAAGGGAACACAAAAGGTGGAGCACTGAAGGGAAAAAACAAACACCGAGAAACAAAAGCCGAATATAAATCACTTAAAGTTCCCAGTGGTTTATAAAAGTTAAGGCATCCTAGAAGCAAATATTAACTTTTATGTATGAAGAAGCAATAATATAAAGAAGTCCGTTACCTATTTAGAGTTTGTTGTCTCTTCGCCACACAATACAGCCGGCTTGGAATCCCTATCAGCCAAAAGCATTCAACAAAGTTAAATAATTATAACAGGGCTTTGAAAGAGGGCAACATACTAATTACCAAAGCTTTACAAAAATGAGGAACTTGAAGAAGTAAGAGGAGCATAACGCAGTGACTGTCGTGATAGGAAATTGAGCTACCGCTTCTCTCCTCCCCCAAAGACACAATAGCAGTTACTGAACCAGGTTCATATGTTGACATTTTGCTTTCCTTTCCTCCAGACAGCAATAGCTTCAGATTCTTCGCAGCCACAAGCGCGTGTTTCTGAGCCAAGTACCCTTGCTTAATTTCCTGCAAAATTAATTCCCACAGTAAACATTCAATCACAAAGAGGTACCAAGTTCACAGATGTAAAAGTTGAAGTTCATAAGTATCATAGTTAGACTTTCTCAAACAATGACCTGACTAAGCCAGAAAAGCTCTGAAGTTTGAGGATTTGTTTTTAATAGGTACACATTTTGACAACAAAGCTGCCAAAAGGACACTTATTATGCCAAAAAAAAGGCAAAACTGGGATCAGTTCAAATTTTAAAAAAAATGTGAGAAGCTCAGGGCATGAGCCATTATCGTGGTGTCATGTATGCCAAAAGACATCAAGATTTGAATTATATTAAGGTTTTTGGCTGGTATTTTAAGCAGAATACACGTCCTTTCGAAATGGTAAATTTACATGTTCTATTTGCAACTGCAAATAAAAAGTTTCTTTAAATCATGTTCTTGATGAAACAACGGTCATTTATCAGACTTCTAAATGTAAGTAGTCAAGCACCCATTGGAGAATTAAAAGAATCTAGTTCTGTGTGAGGTAGTAGCACAATCACCTTGACGTCAGTGATGTCTCCAATGGCAAAAACATTTTTGCGACCTTTCACCCTCATTTGTTCATCAACCTTCAGCCTGCCAAAGTCATCCAAGCAACCCTTGAGCACTGTCTCCCTCAACCATGTTGTACCTATCGGTTTACCTGTGCACAGGAAATGGCACTCTGCTCCTGGAGCTTCGGAAACCGAGTTCTGATCAAGTGCATGTTTGCCCCAACTTCACTTCAACTCTCTTAGACTTCAACCATTCTAGGGTCTTCTTAGAAGCTTTTTGGCCCAATAAACTCTAGCAACCTCGAACCTCTGTGAACCAATGTAACCTTCTTATGGGGATAATCAAAAGCTATTTCTCCAGCAAGTTCAACACCCGTCGGACCAGCTTCAACAATTACAATAGATTCAGTCCCTACTATATTCTCATTTTCTGCATCAGAATTAACACCAGTTGAACCTTCATAAGCAAGTACATAACCCCAAATTAGTTAGATCAAATGGGTGGAATAACCGAGAAATAGACACATAGAATTATACTTATAAACAATTCTCATCAAACAGTAACTCAAAACATAAATTGAAGTAACAGCCTTTGAATTTAACACCTAAAGACCATGAAAACTTGGCTACCTGATTAGATTAGCAAAATATATGACTTTCAGGCGATGTGACTCTATAAATTGCTGAAGCTTCAGTAGTCTAGCCATGGAACCATCGTCATCATCCACAACCTCACATAGAACACCCAAATGGTCTAGTCCTGCAGGGGCAGAAAGATCAATAAATGCGTCTTTTTGTCCTGCTCTTTTCAGTACCCACCTTCTTTTTACTTCAAGGGATATATGGCCAAGGCGATAGAAGCATTTACACCCCTGCTTCAGGAACCAAAACTCAAATTACAAAACATAAAGGTATGAAAGCATAACACAATTATAGTATGCATCAAAGCTTGATAAGTACTAACTAAAGCACTAAGGGTCGATCATTTCTAGAGTTTGCCTGTTCTATTTCTTTCCACCTCAAAAACCAAGCAGTGGTAGATAGACATGGTCACTTGATTACTGATACGGCCGCCACCCTAAAACCAGAGACTTTGTCCTGCCCAACTACAATCTCTTATCTTGACTTAAAAGAAATGTACACATGAAAAGCCTCAGCAACGGCTTCATCAAAAGCTTGAGGTACACCATATCATAATAGCTCAAACATTATCCCAGCTTACCAGAAAATCAAAACTGACACAGCACTCAGAAGAATTGAGTTATGAGTTTGACTTGTGCAACATATGCATTGGGAACCGGGTCACGGTTTAGAAAGAATGAACAAAAGCAGGGAAACGAATGACCCAATCTTCTAGGCCATCGGCTCTTGATATCCAATGGTTGTGATTACAGTAACCGCAACCAATACTAAGCTTGATTTAGTTTTATGCGCAAGTTTTAGTACATCAAAACTTGTCATACTCCAGAGCCAAAAACATTAAGAACATTCTCAGTATCATATTCATAGGCTCGCGTAAATAATGAATCATCCAGAAGTTGAACATATGAAATGTGGCTTTTCAGACCAAAAACACGAGTGGGGTATGGACAGCCAAAGTTCCAGCTTAGACGTCAATGAAATCCCAACTAAGGGGCTACATTAATTCGTTTAATAACAAAAAGGGCCATTCAAACTTTACTTTTAGTACTAATATTATCAACTACTACTATCATGAGGAGAAGTAAGAAACCAATCGTGAGGATGTGTTACTTCACCTGCCCGACGGATAAGGGTCAAGCAAAATCTGCTGTTATTATCGTCAGACGAGAAAATTCATCTCAAACATAAAAACACAGTTACATGTATGTCGCACTCGTAAAAGTCAAAGAATCACATCAGCAATAGATAAAGAAAGTAAATTAAGAAAATTAAAACTGTACCAAAAGGTACATCTCAAAGGAGAGCACAATCAAATTGTAGCCTAAGTTACATGTAAGCAACTCAAGTTCTCAGATTCAGCAGAATTACAAAGTGGGCAGGCAATGATTTGATAGTTTGTCTCATTAAGGTTTCGTATTTTTAAAGAAGAGGACAATGTGACCACCTTTCTTTCAAAAGTTCATCAAGCTGAGACAATAAAATTAAATAAAGAGAAGAAAAGGTGATTAAGCTCCACTAATGTAAAGTGTAAACTAATTACCATGGCTGAAAGGCACTGCAAACTTGATTCCCTCAAGCAGCGCTTTTCACGAGCTAGAATGCAGAATTCGGAAACAAAAGCTTCTATGTTATATGTATATGTTCCATCAACCTATCCTTACATCAGGAGAAAACCACAGAGGATAGGAAACCTATAGTCAGTATCAACTGGGGACTAAGAATACCATAAACAGTACAACAGTGCGAAATGTCAGAACAACTTCTCTAAGTTTTAACTATGAAAATATGAATTAACTATGAAAATATGAATCGCAACAACTATTTTCCAACTAAGCATAAGATCATAGATTGCAAAATTTACGTACTATATTTGATTAGCCTCGAAAATCATAAACTGCCAATCCTGATTACAAATAGAAAAATATGTGTTAGATTATGTTAATGACCGTATACAGCTCCTTTTACGTAGAAAATTCATTTAATGTTGTTAACTTGCTATCGGAGAGGTAGCCGGACCAAGAAAAACGAAACAAGTTAATTTTAAATTTTGTTCGTACTAATATGAACTGAGCTAAATTGCTAATATTAACAGCAAACAAAGAAATTGGGGAGACAGAGAGGTAGTTCATAGAATAAGAGGCTATGAGCACAGTTTGACAAAACTCAAAATTATAAAGCTCAAATTACAAGATTAAAGTACGCAAAATGTTATGCCATAAGAGATGTAGAAAATAATTTCAAACATCGATTAAAATATTGTCATGATCTAAAAAATGTGAGAGCTTGTTTGGTACCCGCTGAAAATCTCAATAATCAGCTGAAAATAATCTGAAAAGAAAATCCAACTTAACAGAGAATCACAATCTGTTTGGTATGAGCTGAAATTATAAATCGCTAACTTGATCCATTTAACAAATTTGAAGAGCTCTAAAGTCAAGTAATTGGATACACATATTTGTAACTGAACTTGATCATGTTAATGTAAAAGAAAATAACAAAATTAATTTTTTAGAGATTTTAAGCTGCATAATCTCCAATTTTGGAGATTCTACAATTGCACACAGATTGTTATAATCTGCAGATTATCAGATTAAAATCTGCAGACATAACAAATGAGATTGTTGAAAATAGGCCGATTTTAATCCAATTGACGATACCAAACATGCACTGAGTACCATCCATCGAAAAACATGCAAATGTGAAGTTCAGATATAATTATTATATGCAAGAACAAAGAAGAGTTTTCCATAAAAAAAGAAATTATTTATATCCAAATGTTCTATATTTACTTTCTGTTAGTAAGTTCACATGGAGAAAATGTACACCCCCCCTTCTCCTCTATTAAAATCGGAGCTCCGCCACTTCATAAAAAGTGAGAAATAAAACGTGGTTTATGTAAGCCAGATAGAAGAGGCAGTTGTCAATGAACATAGGAGAGATTTTATGTCAATGAATTGTTTGAGAGCCAGCATTTCTGAGAGATAGTACAGTAGTTCACGTAGGATTGGTCAACCTAACGGAATTTTTATTTACCATAAATATTAGTACCATATTTTTTATTGCTCAATTTTTTTACTCCTGTTTAGAAAACCCAAGAGCCAACAAGAGTTGAACACTTCAGCTGGACACAAACAGAAGAATATCATAATTGAATACCATAATAGCCGACTAAGAGCTTACGCTTCCAGGTCCATTCCTCCTCGTCGTCCTCCTCTTCTTCTCTCAGAAGCCTAGCCACCGCCTCCTCCTTCTTTGCCGAACTCTCTCTCTGCCTCTGAAGTGGCTTTTGGAGCTTCTCTGCGAAACCGTAAGCACTTGGTTTTTGTCCAAAGATATACGCCCATCTGAATCTGTGTTTCCAAGGGCTCAATCTCCTGAAAATCACACGATGCATATTAGTCATCGGTTAGTAGAGCGTTGGGTATGAAATTTCTTTTTCTAATCTCCTGCATAACATATGACTACCTATCAAGGAGCATAACCTATCTTACTTGGCTTTACTACTGATCAAGGAGTATATTCCAACTCAAACCAATAATTAGCCAATGAACTAAATTTACACTGCAGAATGCAAGAAGATTGAACCCGAACATATTCAACACTCAATCTCACCGCTAATTCTCAAATTATGCTACTAAAAGGCTAGTTCAAATACAAAAAGATCAACTGTAAATGAAGACCAGTTAAAGCAAGTGCACAAAAAATCGATTAAGATCTTTCATAAAAGTCAGCTGACCAAAAAACATAAAGTAAACATGATGAATCCACTCTATAACTATGAAAACTTGTTTAAATAAATGGGAAGTAAATTTATCGAATACCGTCAGTTCATCTACAGTCCGAGGAATGGCACCAAATCCAATCCAGAAATAATGCTTGTTTGCTTTTCTACACAAATCATGCAAACAATTGACAGTCACATCATAATTCAGCGGTGCATTGAACTCCTGTAAATCAGCTAGATCGTTTTCATTAGGGAATCCTTTAGCATTACAGATAGCTTGAGAGACAAATTTAAGACGGGATTATGAAAGAGAGGCTCAGAACTGTAATTGAAACCAGTTCGGAGGAAATTGCAGCCAACCATGGCTGCAAAGAGCTTTTGCCATGCCATGGATGCCACGACTTTCCAGCGAGTTCAATACGTCCAGTGTCATCACTGCCTCTTGTGGCAGTTTATGTCTTTCTTAGCCGTAGCAGTTGGCTATAGTGCGTAGTATACGAACAATACCAACGATTGGCACCATATACAAGGCAAGAACACTTATGGATGGTAATGTACGGGAGCGATATCTGCAAGTTTGATAAATAACAATAAATTCATGGACAAAGTAATTACAGGAGATATCACATTTCGAATTTGCAATCACCATAACGATGGGACAAAAAATATCAAAGCCCATTAACATTACATATACTGCACCCTCATTCAACCTGTCGGGTTTCATTCTAGAGGCTCAGATCTGTTAGAGTAATCAGCCGTGGCTGCAACTACGGTGGTCGGAAGACCTCCGAGTAGCCCCGTTGACACGCGGTTCACTCTCCGTGACTGAATCATTTGATGGAGAGAATTGATCATCACAGCCTCGTACCCACCAAAACCAGGAGGGGGTGAAAGTGAAATTGAGCCAACAGAATATGCAAAACTGAAACAACAGCTAAGCTGGATTGCGAAGGAATACTATGTGATGCAATCATAACCTCCAACATGAATCATCACAAATTAAGAATGGGATTGTAGGCAAAAGTTATAGAACTGAAATACCTCGTTTGCAGTCTAATTGAGAACCAAATCTCATAACCAAACAGTTGCTTTCTCTGTCTGGTGTAGAGTACTCAGCTGTAACAAAAGGAGCGATTTTTAGGGTAACAAAACCCACTACAAACCCACAACAACCACATCTGAGATTGGGGAAAACCCCATCTGAAAACCCAGCAAACCAGAACAAATTAGATCAAAAAACCCACAAAAAGCACATGCGCAGAGAAGGGGAGAGAATAGAGTACCTGAATTACAGTTTGCCGGAAAACCCTAGCAATTACAGTTTCACCACCGCCTTCCGGTTTACTGGCAAAGCACAAGATCAAGAGATCCCCCAAATCGAATTCTTTATGCAATCTGAAACCCGCCACCTAATAGGCAACACCCCAGGGCCAGGAGAAGCGGATCTGGACATGCACCAGTAGGAGCTTCTCTCAGAAGCGACGGGCAAAATTTCCAAGCGAAGAGAGAGAGAGAGAGAGCGACGCGGTGCTGTGGAAGTACAGAAAGAAATGAGAGAGAAGAACGAAGCTTCTGGTTGAAGTTGGCTTCTCTCAGAAGCCTTCTGATATCAAACCAGGCAAAGAAGATCCAAAATGACCACAACGCCCTTCAACCACAGAGGACATGGCTCACAGCAGCAAGGGCAATACAGTCATTTTCTACACGTCACTATTTCGCTGGCATTTTTTACCGAGTTGGCACCACATGATTGGGCCACCCCTGCCACGTAATGTGGCCTTAAGTTCTTTTATATAGGTAGTAGGATACACCTATTATAAGAATCAATGTTGGTCTTACGGCATGGTTGTTACTTGTTAGAATTTTCTCATTGCTCAGCTACATATTAACGATTAGAAGCTTACTCTATTTTAAATATTATAGTTTTTTTAGAGAAACTTTTATAAATTATTAATGTATATACATGTAATGCTAACAATATAAAAAAAAACTATTTCTACTGACAAGTTTGCTCCTACTCGGCGGAAATCCTGTGTACGGAGTCCGCCAATGCGTACCTCGTCATCGTAGTCAGGAAAGTTCAAATTTATATTAAATTTTTTAATGATATCGGAACATGCAGTTGCTACTATTTTGATACACTGGGTAAACTTCTGCTATAATTAAACAGCCTGTAAATTGAATTAAATAATCTATCATGAAAAATTCCGGAATAATACTTGCACTTAAGAAGGAATGCACCTTTGAAGCTCCCCTAATTCTGAACTCAAAAAAGTTTGGGCCGCGCTAGCTAGGGGTTTTCTCTGTCTAACCTAGAGAGAGAAAAAACACAGACGAAAATGGAGTTTGATATTCAAGCATGGCGCGGGAAGATCAAGTTAACAGAGATGGAGTCGAAAGTTACGAGGATTGGGGCTGATCTCAATGCTAGATCGAAGAAAAGGTTTGAGTTCAGTCTCATAGGGAAATTTGTTGGTGATAAACCCATTAACGGGGGATTCATGAAGGAATTGTTCAAAGACTTATGGTGTCCAGAGGAGAATCTCAGGATTATGGATCTGGAACCGGGATTTTTTGTTTTCATGTTTGAATCGCTTGACTCGATGATGAAAGTCCAGTATGGGGGTCCTTGGATTTTCGACGATCAACTGCTCTTGTTGAAGGAGTGGAAGATAGGCTCCCGAGCTAGCGACACTAAATTCAACAACATTGTAGTATGGGCTCAGATTTGGGGTCTCCCCTTTCATCTCATTAACAAGGAGGTAGGAGAGATTGTGGGGTCAAAACTGGGTGAAGTTCATTCGGTTGAACTCAGAGATGAAGGCAGTGAGAAGGAGAGATTCATTCGTGTCAGAGTCCGCATGCTCAGCAACCAACCTCTACTGCGGAGAGGGGCGATTGAGATAGAGGAAGGCGAGGTTTGCTGTGTGGACTTTAAATATGAACGTCTCCCATCGGTATGTGACTGGTGTGGTTGTGTTGATCACCACCCTAACCAGTGTTCATCAAAGCCAGAGGGGCGGGTGCAAGACGACCATAGGGAGTATGGGAACTGGCTATTATCTAGCCGAAAGAAGATTCGCCGCGTGGAACTTTCAAATGGAGACAATGTTTTTACGATGGACCCAACAACCCCGGTGCCGGAGAAGATTCAGGCGAGAAAGGGTGACCAGAAAAGTCAACGAAACTGCAAGGATGGAAGGCAATCTTTTTGGGCGAAGTAGTTGGAGACACAATCTGCTAATAAGATTGCAAATCATCTGTTTGAAAGCGATCAGGTCAAGATTGGAGGAAATCCCCCGAAATCTGATACTACTGCTATCTTTAAAAGTCATCCTAATGATTTTCGTGACTTTCAAAAATGTACTATTTTTGGAGGGGAAATCCCACCAAATTTAAGCTTTAATGCTGACAAGTCAAAGAACGGAAGTAAAGGAGGTAGGGGGGCAAAAACTAAGAAGTCTGAAAAGTCTGGGGTGAGGAAGATAATAAATGTTAAACGCAAGTCCCCGGGTTTTAGCGGAATGGATCCTTTGGAGCCCAAACAAGGACCGAACCAGAAGAAACAACATGGATCGGCTTCTTCTCAAGAGCCGGATCCCCCTGACACAGAAGCAACCATTCTAAGTAATTCAGGTACTGAAGTGGAGGATCAAAGTATGGTTGAGGTGACAACCACCAACTTTCTGAATTCCGGCGACTGATCTTCAGTCCCGCCAAGAATCATGAGTCTCCTTAGTTGGAACGTGCGGGGACTTGGGACCCCCCGTAACGTTACCGCCCTAATCGACTTGATTAGGGATCACATGCCCAGTTTGGTTTTCTTGATGGAAACCAAATCTTTCGAGTACGATATGGAAGTTATAAGAATCAGGACGGGTATGCAAAATGGTTGTTACGTGAATTGTGTCGAGCGCAGAGGGGGTTTGGCCCTTTTTTGGAATAATGAGGTGATTGTTTCAATTCTCTCAACTTCTTATTTTTATATCGATTGCATGGTTGATTTTGACGAGGGAGGGGACCCTTGGAAATTCACTGGCTTTTATGGCGATCCAGATAAAAATGAGAGACACAACACTTGGGAACTGATTAGGTGACTAAAACCTAACAATATAGTTCCCTGGTGTATTATGGGAGACTTCAACGCTATAGTTGATGGTTCGGAAAAAGAAGGTGGACGATCAGTTAGTTTCAGTCAGGTGGAAGGTTTCCGAGACATGATGGAAGACTGTGACATTACCGATCTAGGATTCTCTGGTTGCTGTTTCACGTGGAGTAACAATCAAGACGAGGACACCTTTATAGGTGAAAGACTGGATCGAGTTTTTGCTAACTTGGAGTGGCGAACCAAGTTTGGTTATGCTCGGGTTACCAACCTCATCTCCACCACTTCAGATCACTCTCATGTGAAATTAGCCTTTGATTCCAAATGCAATAACATGTATGGGGGTAAACAAAGATTGCTGTTTGAATCTGCTTGGTTAGGGCACGATGGATTTAAAGACGTGGTGACGACGAAGTGGTCCTCGGATCTGGTGGGTTCGGGAATCACAGAGAAACTTGCTGAGATGGCCCTTGATCTTCGCAGATGGGGCCGTCACGTCTTTGGAGATGCCCACAAAAAGTTAAAGAAGCTCCGGTCTGACCTCGGGAGATTAGAGAGGTCCAAACAAACCCAGTTTATTTTGGATCGGAAGAAATCTTTGAAAGAGGAAATCAACAACTTACTCCTCGCTGAGGAACAATATTGGAAGCAGAGATCTCGTATCCAATGGCTACAAGAGGGGGACAAGAACACGATATTTTTCCACCGGAAAGCTTCCAATAGATGAGACAGAAACCAACTCAGGGGGATTGAAAACTCTTCAGGTAACTGGGTCACGGAGGAGGCTGATATGGCCTCGGTTTTTTTATTACTATAATGACTTGTTCAAATCCTCCAGTCCTGAGGCGACTGATATTCGGGTGATGATTAGTTTATTTAATAAACGAATATCTGAGGACCAAAAAGTCTGGCTAGATAGCCCATATAGCAGGAAGGAAGTCGAGATGAGTCTTAGCCAGATGGGCTCGACAAAATCCCCGGGAATCGATGGCTTCCCGGCTTTATTTTATCAACAATTCTGGGACACTGTTGGAGATGAGGTTTGTACTTATATTCTCAACATTCTTAATGGTGTGACTAGTCCCGCTGATATTAATCACACGGTGCTCGCTCTTATGCCAAAGATAAAGCAAACCCGCACACCGGCGGACTTTTGTCCTATAAGTTTATGTACAGTTTTGTATAAACTTGTCACTAAAACCATAGCAAATAGGCTCAAACAAATTCTTCCCGATATTATAGAGGAAACTCAAATTGCTTTCGTCCCCGGTAGGCTAATTACGGACAACGTCCTAACAGCCTTTGAATTAATCCATACGATGCAACATCGGATAAAGGGCAAGAAGGGTACTATGGCTTTGAAGATCGATATTAGTAAAGATTACGATCGCGTCGAATGGCAGTTTATACAAGTGGTCCTCACAAAGATGGGTTTTGGTACGGGGTGGATTTCGCTCGTTATGGGCTGCATTACTACCTCTACCTTTTCGATAAATATGAAGGGTAGACCGGTGGGTTTTATTCGCCCGGAACGAGGCATTCGCCAAGGTTGTCCGCTCTCTCCCTATTTGTTCCTATTTTGTGGAGAAGCTCTTTCCGGTGCACTCTCGAGTTTGACTAGTGATGGTCTACTTTCGGGGTTAGCCGTTTCTAGAGGGGGTCCTATCGTCTCCCACCTCTTTTTCGCGGATGACAGCTTACTTTTCACTAGAGTTTGTGTTGATGAAATTACAAGACTTAAACATTTGCTACATCTCTACGAAAAGGCTACGGGTCAACAAATTAGCCTCCCGAAGTCGGCGGCTGTCTTCTCAGCAAATGTCCCAAAACAGCAACAAATTGATCTTAGCGCCCTCCTCGGCGTGAAATGTGAAGCTCTTCACGGACGTTATCTTGGACACCCTACAAGCATCGGGAAGAAAAATTCAGTAAACTTTCAAGGTATTATTACTCGCGTTGATAAAAAACTTAACGGTTGGTCAGAAAAGTTCTTGTCTTACCCGGGGAAAGAAATTTTGATTAAATCCGTCATCCAAGCTATTCCGAGTTACTCGATGAGCTGTTTTCTTCTCCCCTCGGGTATCTGCAACAAAATCGATTCCTTAATCTATAAATTTTGGTGGGTGAAGTCAAAAGACAAGAGATATTTGCACTGGATTTCAAAAGATAAACTGAAGTGGCCAAAGTTTCAAGGAGGTCTACATTGTCGCTACTTCACGAATTTTAATCTCGCTCTTCTAGCTAAGCAAACTTGGCGGCTGCTCTATAAGCCAAATTCCTTACTTGCCCGTGTTCTTAAAGCCAAGTACTATGCTGCAGGTAGTCTCTTGGAGGCAGAAGCAAAAACTGGGTGTTCCTACGCCTGGCGTAGTATTGTTCGTGGTAAGGAGGTGATTCGGAAGGGGGTTCGGTGGAGAATTGGTATTGGGGATAATATCCGAGCTTCTCAAGATCCATGGTTGTACAGAACATGGTCCTTTAAACCTTTTACTCCAATTCGCAGTAACCACAATATTAAGGTTTCAGACCTTATGGATTTTGAATCACGGCAATGGGATCAGGGTAAGTTAAACCAATATTTTTGGAAAGAAGATGTCCAAGAAATTCTGCGCATCTCTATCCCCCCCAACCCAGAGCCGGACCAATTAATATGGCATTTTGAAGAGAAGGGAGAGTATACAGTCAAATTTGGCTACAAATTGCTAGAAACTTTGGACTCAAACGTAGGGTGTAGTTCGGAAACTCCAATTTCGAACAGGTGAGAGTCTTTCTGGAAACAATCTATCCCTAAAAAAGTTCTTTTTCCGATTTGAAGGGCCATTAATGAGTCTCTGCCGACTAGATGGAATTGTTTAAAGAGGGGAATGGTATTACCTGTGAAGCAGAGATGGAAACCGAATTTCATATCTTCTTCACTTGTGAGACGGCAGCGTCTTTCTGGAGATCCTTCCTGCCGTTTGATCTCCCAAGTTTTGATTCTTCCTTCTCAGCTTGGTTCAAGGGCCTGTTTAATGACCTCGATCCAGAAAAACGAAGGCAATTATGTTTGGGAATTTGGATTCTATGGAAAAATCGGAATCAAAGGGATTTTCATCAAAAAGTTCGAAGACCTTCAGATTTAATCAGGGAAGCGATGTATTACCTGGACGATTGGTCGAATGCCCTGCATGTGAAGAAGACGGAGTCCCTGACTCTGACTAGCAACTCTCCGACGAAGCACTAGTCAAGACCGCCGCCGGGCTGGCGAAAAATGAATATCGACGCCGCCTGGAACCGGAATCGACGTTGTGCAAGCGCCGGAATGATAATTCGAGATGAACAGGGAATTTTTATTGCTGGTTCAGGGGTCCTCCTTCCTTTCGGTAACTCGGCGAAAGAAGCAGTGGCTGCTGCTCTTCTCGAAGGGGTTAAACTCGCCGCGGATCTTAATCTTCAGAACCTGATAGTGGAGCTTGAAGCAAAAGGGTGGTTCAGATCTGGGAAGAGGAATGAGACAGGAGACGACGAAGAAGGCTTGGTGAAAGAGAAGCAATTTCAAACGATTTATCCAAAGCTGGGAGTAAAGTCTCTCAAGCTCTCCAGCTTCTTGATGATGAGAGGAATTATGAGGTGGTCTTCTGTCCACGTGGATGTAATGAAGCGGCCCACGTAGTAGCCAAATGGGTGACTGATAATGTGAGACAATTAGGTGTTTTCTTTACCGAACCAAATTGGGTAAAGCCCATTCTTGTAACCGATGTTGTGGCATCAGGTCCCTTTTTCTTCTGAATAGAAGCTGTTTTCCTCAAAAATAAAATAAAATTTGAACTCAATACTTTTAGGGATGCATCAAAACTCGAGAACGTGCCTGCCAGACCAATACATTATTACTTGGATGTTTGAGCAAAAAAGAATCAAACCCTAATGTGTACGAGAGAATCCTACAGAGAGAATTCAATATACACCAAGAGTAGATGATAGAAAGAACACGGGAAGAATAGGGTTGTGTGTAGGGAGAGAGTAAGACAATAACACTGTATGAGAGAGAGACATGATTTTGGCAGAGCTTTCGCGTATCTCAGGTGATTCTCCCTTGTATGGAAGGGTTAACAATCCTATATATAACTTAGAATGTGACTGTTGTAGTGTGGTTAATGCGCCCATTAATGGCGGCTTAATTAGCTTAACCACAACGGCACGTTCGTCTGCGTATACCGGAACCGTTACGAGGTTGACCGGGTTTGACCGGGTTTATGGAGCTCGTGACATAAATCTCTCAAAAGCAGTTACTAGGGGTCGCGCGCGAGCTTGGTTGTCGCTCGCACGCGACAGGACTTACTCTAGCCTCCAAACCACTAAGTCCCTACAAGTCCCGTGTGGTGGTAAGCGAGGGCCCTGTCTCGCAGCCCCCACGTGGATCAGCGCGACTGGTGATCCAGTGTGTGTGGAGCACAGCTATGTGTGCTGGATGGTCGCCACGTGACTAAGATCTGCCTGTCTAGAAAGCACTATCTACACCAAACTTATCCACAGAGTAGAAACAATATGAATATTCCCATTTTTATGAGTACCGAAAATGAATACAATCCAACCTTATATATGGCTTTGCATGATCGTTAATTTGGACCAACTAATGAGGAGGCAAATTACAACAAAACACCATTATAAAGCGGTATTGTATGAAGGAGACACCACCGTTTTAGAGATGGAAGTAGAAATGAAAAACATGATAGAAACTGAGTAATTTCCTAATACTTGATCAATCACCAAGATGTTTTTGTAGAGTTACATTATTCGTAAAATCACAGCATGGAGACAAAAAAGACGCGCATATGAAAGCTTAACAAAAGTCAAATTATTCCTAAAATTAATAAGAAAAAACCTAATAAGACGATTAGTTGAACTCTAGTTCTTGTTGATTTCTGTTTTGGCGACATATCAAGATAATCAAAGAAAAAATCGGTCATAACCACAATATGAATGCGACGTTGATCAATCACCAAGTTGTTCTTCTAGATTTACATTACAGGTAACATCACGGCTTGGAGACAGAAAACGCACATATAAAAGCTAACAAAAGTCAAACTATCTCCTAAAATTGATGAGAGAAAACCTTATTTGGTGATTAGTTGAGTTCGAGTTTTTCCTGCTACCTGTTTTGGCGACATATATCAAGTGAGTCAAAGAAAAATATCGTCATAACCACAATATGAATGCGACTTGGAGATTTTGCGTGTTTATATATCATATCCATCCATTTTGGATTGACTTGAGCAAGCACATTGCATGTTCTTTTGCATGTGGGTGATGCTTCGTCTCTCCATCAAGCCAGTGATGTCACATATCCGCGTTCCGCATATTGCGCCTCTCCCTCTTCTTGAACTTTAGATTTTTTCTAGGGGACCTTTTCCACTTATTTAGAGGACTAAATCAGAGACCCATATCTCTCAAAGAGGCCCATAGATGATAAATAGTGGAAGGGCATACAATGGCCCAACAGTTACAAACATCAACAGCTAAGCCCATTTGGGAAAAATTATGAGCGAGGGTTCTTCCGTCACGTTGACAGAATAAAACCTTAAAGGCCTCGTTTGGGTGCCGGATACAAAAGTCGGAAAAGACGTGTTATCCCCTCCTCTTATGTTGGTGGTCACTTTTATGAATAACTAGTAAGAAGCACGTGCTTTGCACGTGAGAAGCGTTCTAATTCCATGTTCAACGTAATCAAACATTATACGATATGATCAATATTTGATTCCATAAGGAGCAAAAATTAAATGCATTAGCAAAAATCACTTGCAAGTTTTTTACAACCTTAACATATTGGACAGGCTTTGTCCGCGTTTCTTCTACTGTGAACTGAATAAATAGAACATGATCAACACATCTCATTCAGTACTAAACTAAGAATCATTACACCATCTTGCAAAGCCTGCTCCAGCTTCAACAAAAAAAAGCGAATATACTTGAGCTCTGAGGATTACTTAATCAATAGGAAGGATTTTAACTTTTGCTGAGGGATAATCCGCAATAGCCATGATGTAATCTTGGTACTTTCCCATCTTGGCTAGAGCATGACATCAACTTATTTTTCTTCTCCTGGAATGTGCTTAGTTTATGCTGCACATGCAACTATGAAGAAAATCTTTGCTAACAACTACCTGAAAATAATAATCATCCCCTTTTCTCTAGTAAGTATTCTTAGAAGGTGTGGTGTAATTTCGTGGTTCTTATGGGACATAAATTGCCTCAGCTATGCTGGTCACAATTTGTTTACTGGAGAGACAACACCTAATGTAATGTTGTCTTGAGAATGATCTTATCTACATTCATCTACCATAGTAATCCTTCTTGAATAGTGTAGAGATGTAAATCGGACGAACTTATCACTGAAGGGACTTTGTTAATTAGAAGATCCAGTTTTGTGGAACGTACTTCAGCCAACAGTTAGAAGGTCAAGCTTTGCGGCATGAAATTTGTCAATCAGTCAGTTGGAAAGGAATACCATATACCATATAATAACTATCCAAGACAATAAAAATAAATCATCAAAAGAAAAGGAAGAAGTTCGAAGAAATGTCGAATTGACTTCTTGTGATTATTAGGAAACAAATCATCTCCCATCAATTTTCTTCATTATGCAATCAGTCACAAAGAAATCCATATAGGTAATCTTTAAGATGGTATAAAATGAGGTTCAAACATCTATAAGTATAGTACGCCCAAGAATTATGCTTCATAGACATAACAAACACTTGTCGTGTCATAACCAATGTTCCATTCTGATTGTTAAATCATGAAACAACAAATTTGAAACATTTTCTCTAGTTATTGATTTGTTATAGGACTTAGATGAGAACAATTGTAAATGGGTGCTAGCTCAATGGTAGACATTTCAAGCCCCTTGCATGAGGTCCCGGGTTCGAACCCGGGTATAAGAAAAAGATGTTACAAAAGTCTTACATGGAGCATGATTTCTGATGGTGTACTGAGGCTTGTTGACATAAATAAATCCTGATTAGAGTGGCTGCAGTCAAATCGAAACCACTAAGCTCACAATATGAATCCTTAAATTTGCAATGTTTGCCTGCGCTTTATTTTCATTATCAGCATTCTTCAATGATGTATTGTTTTTCACCTTCGATTCCTTTCAGAGAATAGAATCTCTCAATTTAGCAGGAAATGACCTAACTAATAGCGTAGATAATTATAGTATAGCTTAATTATAGGGGTTTATCTGTAATTATTTTTAGGATGAATTGGGTATATATCTCTAATCAATACAGATGTCCGGGGAGGACAATTTCACATACTTTCATGGTACCAGAGCAACCCTAGACGCCCTAAGTCGCCACCGCACACCCTTTTTTGTGCGCTGCCGCCGCTGTCGCCGCCTCCCGCAGCTTGCTCCGGTCATCTTCTGATGCCTCTCTCCCTGTCGCACTCTGTCAAGCCACGTCGCAATCTGCCTCACCCCTTATTCAGATCGCTCGCCTCTGCACATCCTCGCTTCTTCAGGTTGCTTCTTCTGGGAGCGCCACGTCGTCAACGTTGCGCACCACATCTTATGGGATTTGCTTCTTCTTCATCTTCTTTAGGTCGCCTAAGTTGTTGTTAGGCTTGCAATTCTGCTTGATCGAATTGAGAAACAGCAGCAACAAATCGCCTCGGCACCTGTGAACCAACGGGCAACCCTTATCTGTTGCGGTCCCATTGTTCTTCTCCACAAAAGCCACATTCTCTGTTTTGGACTTCTACACTTCCCACAGACGACAGAAGTTTTGTGGCTTTGTGTTAGGTGTCAATCAAAAGTTCAAACATTTGAGAGTCTTCTCAAGCCCTTACCCCACCAGGTTGTTTGTAGGGTTCAATTACTTCTTTGATTGTGATCAATTCTTTATTTTGTGGGGTTTGCTTGTTTGTTTGCACAACAAGCAGTTTGATCCGTCATCGAAGTTCATTGCCCGTAGTTTGATTGTTGTACAACAAGCTGATTGATTTGATTAAGTGGGTCACTTGTCTACTTCGTGATGGCTACTGAAAAATATGACTCCAAATACCAGCTCCACCCCGTGTCACATGGTCGCCACAGTCATGGTCGTCGACGTCAGAATTCCAGGAAAGGGTGGGGTCACGCTCAACAACACAGTGCACCACCGACCTCTCCTCACGGTAGTTGGGTGTGGTGTCCGGCCTCTTCATTCCCGACCGCCCCATCATGCACGTATCCCGCAACGACGGACTTATCACAGTCAGGACCCTCTCAGCCTGCAATCACATCAAGCATTCTTGGTCCGGGACCTTTTCAGCATTCACAGGTTCTTGCTGCCACTACGGGTTTGTCTCCCTCTGCTCTGAGTTCAGAACTTGCTGGCATGACCTGTAATGCTCCGGATAAGATTTGGTACATGGACTCTCGGGCCTCATCTCATCTCACATCTCAGACAGGTAGTCTCTCCTCTGTCTCATCAAGTTCTCCAATTTCTAATATGATGGTCGGTAATGGGATGCAAATTCCAGTGTGTGGTTCCGGTCAGCAGACCATTACTACCCTATCCCGTCCCCTACACCTCAAAAATGTCCTTGTTGCTCCAAACATCATTAAAAATCTTGTCCCTGTCCGTCAAGTCACCATTGATAATAATGTCTCTATTGAGTTTGACCCGACTGGCTTTTCTGTGAAGGACCTTCACTCGGGGACCCTTTTACTTTGGAGCAATAGTTCAGGGGACCTCTATCCTCTTATTTCCACCCCGTCCCCTTCTCCAGCCCAGTCTCTTGTCATTCTTCCAGACCCAGTGTGGCACAACCATCTTGGACATCGTGGCCGCCACGTCTTAGATCAGCTTAGCTCCAGTAATTCCCTTTCCTGTACTAAAACTGAGCAGACCGGATTGTGCAATGCATGCCAACTCGGCAAACACGTTAGACTTCCCTTTCCCCCTTCACAATCTTGTACTATGGCTCCGTTTGATATCATTCATAGTGATATTTGGACATCCCCTGTTGCTAGCAAATCCAATTTCAAGTATTATCTTCCTTTACTTGATGATTACTCGCATTTTCTATGGGGTTTTCCTTTAAAACTCAAATCGGATGCCTTCACTCACTTCAAACAGTTCCACACGTATGTGCATACCCAGTTTTCTCGTGATATCAAGAGTTTTCAATGCGACCTTGGGGGGAATTCGATAACTATGTATTTCATGAGTTCTCCAAGTCCATTGGCCTTATTTTTCGCTTTGCTTGTCCGCAAACGTCTCCTCAAAACGGCAAGGCCGAACGTATGATACGTCGTATCAATGACATATCTCGTACCCTCGTCTCTCAGGCCTCCATGTCTCCTCGCTTCTGGGTTGAGTCTGTTCTCACTGTTTTCTATCTCCACAACATTCTACCCACCAAAGCTCTCGACGGTGATATTCCTACCACCATTCTTTATCATCGTCTTCCCACATATGATCATCTTTGTACCTTTGGGTGTCTGTGTTACCCTAATCTGACTGATGTTTCTCCCCACAAGCTTGCCCCTCGGTCCACTCGATGTGTGTTTCTTGGTTACCCTTCGAACTTTCGTGGTTATCGGTGTCTCGACATCTCTACTGGTCGCATTCACATCTCTCGTCATGTCACATTTGATGAGCATGTCTTCCCGTTTGCCACATCGGGTTCCATGTCACTTCCTGGGCATACTGTCGCTGACCCTGACGATGGTCTTCCTCCTATAGATTTGTCCGGTCATACTCACAACCCATCTGCTCCCTCTCGCCTAACCCCACCATTCCTTCTTCACTACACTCATCGTCCATCTGCACCTCCTCCTCCTGTCTCGACACCACCTCAGCCTCTCAGGCTCCTCCTCAACCTTTTGCCTCCCCACCTGTCACGGTCTCCCCTCTTTCTCCAGCACCAAACTCTCCTAACCCACCGGCTCCACCCCTCTCTCCTCATATGTGAATCCGAGCCCAGCACGGTATCCATAAACCCATCTCCGGTCTCACCCTTCATGCTCAATCTCCCTCTATTTTGTCTCCCTTGCCCAAATCCCATGTGTCTGCCCTTCGGACCCACACTGGAAAGCTACAATGGATTATGAGTTTGAGTCCATGATCACGAATCAGACTTGGGAGTTGGTTCCTCGCCCGTATGGGGAGAACATTCTTTGGGCTCTTTGGTTATTTCGTCACAAGTTTCGCGCCGATGGTACTCTTCAGCGGTACAAGGCTCGTCTAGTGGCAAATGGCAAGTCTCAGTTAGTGGGGGTTGATTGTGATGAGACTTTTAGCGCTGTAGTCAAACCGGCCACCATCCGCACTATTCTCACTATAGCTGTCTCGAATGCTTGGCCCATTTGTAAGCTGGATGTCAAGAATGCGTTCCTACATGGTGATCTTGATGAGGTTGTGTATATGCATCAGCCACCGGGCTATCGGAATCCCCGTCATCCGGATCATGTCTGTCGAGTACGTAAGTCCCTGTATGGGCTGAAGCAGGCACCTCGTGCGTGGTTTCAGCACTTTGCTACTTTTCTCACCGGCTCTGTGGGATTCTCCAGTTGTAGATGTGATGAGTCTCTATTTGTCTACAGTCCGGGATTAGATATTGTCTACCTCCTACTCAGCGTTGACGATATGATCATCACAAGGTCCTCTCCTACAGTTGTGCAGCGGGTTATCTCTCAGCTTTCGGCTGAGTTTTCTATTACAGATCTTGGACCTCTACATCATTTTATGGGCATTGCTGTCACTCGGACTGCTTCTGGTATGGTTCTCTCACAGCGTCAGTATGCCTCTGAGATTCTGCAGCGTGCATCGATGGTGGGCTGTAAGCCCGTTAGCACTCCGATTGAGACACGCTCCAAACTCACCGCGGGTTCGGGACCTTCGATTGATGATCCCACTCTCTACCGCAGCTTGACAGGTGCACTTCAATACCTTACCTTCACTCATCCGGACATCTCTTATGCTGTTCAACATATCTGCCTCTTTATGTACGATCCTCGAAAGCATCATTTTGGCGCGTTGAAACGCGTTCTACGCTATGTGAGTGGTACTCTTGATCTCGGGTCCCACATATCTGCTACTACCTCTGCAGGTCTCACGGCATATACATATGCAGATTGGGCTGGCTGACCGGACACACGCCGCTCAACCTCTGGTTTCTGCACTTTCTTTGGAAATAATCTTCTCAGCTGGTCGTCCAAACGGCAGGCTACTGTCTCTCGCTCTAGTGCCGAGACCGAGTATCGTGGCGTTGCCAATGCTGTTGCTGAGATCGGTTGGCTTTGCAATCTTCTTCTCGAGCTCCAAGTTCGTCCTCCGAAGGTCTCAGTCTGCAATTGTGACAATGTTAGTGCCGTATACTTATCGGGTAATCCCGTTCAGCAACAACACACGAAACATATCGAGATTGACCTTCACTTTGTTCGGGAAAAGGTTTGCCTCGGCCACCTTCGGGTTCTTCACATTCCCGCTGATTTTCAGTATGCGGATATCTTCACCAAAGGCCTGCCTCGTAAGTTATTTGAAAGGTTTAACTCCAGTCTGAACGTTCATCCTTCTCCCGCTCCGACTGCGAGGGTGTAATAGCGTAGATAATTATAGTATAGCTTAATTATAGGGGTTTATCTGTAATTATATTTAGGATGAATTGGGTATATACCTCTAGTCAATACACATGTCTTGGGAGGACAATTTCACATACTTTCACTAACTGGTTTACATTGCTAACATCCTGCTTAAGGCATTTTGAAAATTTGAGCGGTGGAACAAAAATAGAAAATTGATATGTTATGATAATTTAATACAAAATTAATCAGAAATTACCATACCAGAGGGAATGCATTTTTCGAGTGATAATTCGTATTCACTTTTGTCCCTGACATTTTCGAACACGCGTGTTTTCCTTTCCGATCATAAACTAACATGTTCATGAGGAACAGGAAAGAAGGAAAAGTAAAAATGAAGGAGACGGGCATGTTATTTAATAGAAAATTGATATGTTAGGATAATAATAACAAATTAATCAGAAATTACCATACCAGAGGGATTGCATTTTTCGAGTGATAATTCGTCGTATTCACTTTTGTCCCTGACATTTTCCAACACACGTGTTTTCATTTCCGATCTTAACCTAACATGTTCATGAGGAACAGGAAAGAAGGAAAAGTAAAGATGAAGGAGACGGGCATGTTATTTGTTCGAAATTATTTTAACGGTGTAGTAATATTGGCATTACATGAAATAGGTATTGCAAATATTATTTACAAATCACTTGATAGTAAGGCAAACTAAATTTCATACAAAATGATAGATAGCTGACCTTGATAATATTGAGGATGGAAGATTTTGCAATCGATGCAGTGAAACAATATGTTGTATTGCAGCAAGTGGTGCTATTTTGTTACTTAGCTTTTTGTTGGACATGGTGGAAAGCATATGTGGCTTTTGTAGGGATGAAGAGGCACACCAGACCTGTTTGGACGAAGAGATGCACTGGTTCAACCATAGCTCAAATGCAAGAGGAGCAGTCAATTAGTGGTTGTACCCTCGTCTCATTATCGAAGCAATGAAACATGGTTTATTTTCGTGATCTAGGCGTCAAATTTGATCCCTACACAAAATTTGAATTATCAGCTAGAACACAAGCAAAGTCGGCACCCACGGTATGCACGAATGAGCCAAAAAGGTTTGATGAATCCAAGCCGATCACAAAGAATGGAGTCGATCATCAATTGAGCAAAAGTAACTGCCCCTCTGACTCAGCCCTACAACAGTATTCGAATTTCTATAGACAGAAACTTAAAGGAACAAAACATGGACATAAACAAGGAGGAGTTATATAGTGCATCAGAAATACATTTTATAACCTACATCTTCAATTTTAAACCCTAAAATCATAAGTTCCTAAACCCTAAACGTTACTCCTAACACCTATTCATCTAATTTGGAACCCTAAAATTCAACATTTGAAATTCTGCACTCAAATTCTAAACCCTAAAATATAAAATATTGATCTTAAACATAGATGGAATAAAACTGCAAGACCATTAAAGTGGAATAAGAATGGGCAAATTGACAGGTGGCATTACATGAATAGTTAACTCAATTTCTGTCAATATTTCTGTTCAAACATTTCTGTTCCTTTAGTGTTTTTCATATATATAAGGGGAACTGTGGAAGATTGCAAATTAAGGAGAAATAACAATATTCAAACCGAAAATAAAATAGAGCCTTCACTTTCTTTCATATCCCCAACTTGGGCCGCTTAACTTATCAATGAAGTAAAAATGGCGTACAAATTTACAGTTTTGAAACTTAAAGCTAACAAATTTACAGTTTTGAAACTGAAATCAGATAAAGAAATTGGAATCAAGATAACCGGCCCAAGGGACTGAGAAGGATGAACCATCCTTAATCATAGATGACATGATATGCGACGTTGTGATAAGAATGAAAGTGGATGTATGGAGGAGACAATGACTTCAATCAGTTTCAATACGTACGACTATTATGAATCTGGGAAGAGTTCAATTGGTGCAAGAGATAGAAGTTGCATTCCAGCAAAGAGAGATCTGTTTACCACCATATGGCTTGTTATCTGTAAAAAGCGGCCATTCGATGTCGAAGAGAAGACGCATTGTAACTGTATTTAGGTCACCGACAGAGGAGACGCGACGTATCTAATATCTATACGGGGTTGAAGTGAAAGGGATTATGCAAGGGTATTTTAGGTATTTCAAAAAGGTTAGGAACTATCATGGTTAGGAACCTCTTCAACCTTTTATATAGTAGAGATTCTTATACCTCCTCGGTAATAAGAATTACTCATAAAAGTGACCACCAGATAAGATACACACTATTTTTTTATGAAAAAAATGCTCTCATCAAATAGCAAAAATTACATGCTATAAATACCAAAAAAAATATCCACCATCTCCTTCACCAGACCTCTCTCTTTGCGATCTATAACCCTCCCCATTTCACCACTGTAGGCAACAACAACCACCACAACCATCACAAATACTGAGACAACAAGAACCACCACCATCGCCACTTTAGGCAACAACCACCGCCATCACCACCAGTACCCACCTCCATGTCCCCTCTGCATATCGTCGCTCTCCCCCTCCTTCAGTCCGTCCGACCAAAAACATAACGGAAATAGCAGCAACAAGGCCGCCAACCCCAGCCCAAGACTCAACAATCACCGCCGATGGGCCACCACCTGCAATTGCTTAATTTTCGACATAAGGACGAAGAGACAAAAAAACCCCAAATCATACTAGGGTTCTTTAGGTGGCTTTAATCTGGGTTGTTCTTGGGATATTCTTGAGTGTCTGAAATAGATGGTGGATAGAGAGGAATAGAAAGTTAACGAAGGAGATGGAGGAGAAGGATGAGGCGGCACACAGAGGCTGGAAAGGGAGGCGATGAGGGTCTTTTATTTTTTGAAACAGAGGCGAGGATGGTTTTTACCTCAGTCTTTCATGTTTCCTTTTTTTAAATGTTCATGGTTCCTTTGGTTTTATTTTGTTAATTTTTATTAACAATTTTATATGCTAAAATAACATTAACTTCTAAATATAAAGCTAAATTACAACTAACCTATTTATTAAAAGATATAATTCTTTAATCGATTCGTATCAAAACTAAGTATTTCGTAATGACAATTTCAACTCTCCATTTTTTTTTGTTTTGGAGAAGAGACTCTCTAATTTCAAACACGTTGTAATGTTATCGCCGTTTGTTATTTAACTACAATATCAATATTACATCACATAACTCCAATATAAGATGACAATCAAACAGTTCATACAATTCAAGCCCAATTTACAATTCAACTAGTTTTATACGCAATTACTGCAATGTGGGTATTATAGTCATTTGGACACATATACTGCTTCTTATCCTGCCTCATATCATGCAACACCCAAACAAAGTACGTTAGCATTTCATATCCGACCTTATCTTCCAGCATACATATCCTACCTCTTATCTCAGCATAAGCTTATCCGCTGTATCTTATCCGCTACCCAAACGAGGCTTAATTCTAGTCAGCATATCTAGCTCATTCTTGTAATCGGCTATGAATGTCTCTACCTCTCCACCCTTGACTCAAGGTGGAAACGTGGGCCGACCCGCGAGTGAAAATGACCCGCCCCGCCCCAACCCCAACCCCAACCCCAACCCGTCCGCCTAACCCCCTACCCGGCCCCCAGCCCTCTCCGGCTTCCCGGGTTGGTTCGGCCTGCTCAACCACACCCTATCCATTTTTATTATTTTTTAATACTGACCGCCGGTTTTTGTAGGTCCAAATTTTCCACCCTCCAACCCAGCCCGCACCATCCTCCGAAACGGCCCGCACCCGACCCCGTCTCATTCAACCCGGCGTGAACCCGGCCCGGCCCGCTCTCACCTTGACCCTTGACTTCATCGGTTCATTTGCTTTTATCAAGTTTTTGGACCAGATGAAGGAAACCGGTCTCGATAATTAGATTTTTGAAGCCCCTTTCGTACAGTTTCTGAGCACTAAGGGCTAGTTTGGGAATGCTGTGGCGGTGGTAGAAAGCTGTTGTGTGAAAACACAGTAGAAAGCTGCTGTGAGTTCTTGATAAAATGTTGTTTGGTAACTATTACGTAGAAGTTGATGTGAAATATTGATATAGTAATTTTGTGTTTGGTAAAATCAACTGTGAAGTTGCTGTGAGATGGTGAAATGACAAAAATATACGACACGGGTCATTTCCGGAAAGATAACTATTGATATTTTAAAAATTTGTAAGGTCAAAATCGGTTGTAGATAAATTAATTAAAAGCACTTTCTGGAAAAGCATCTCCCCCCTTGCTTCCTAAAACTGCTGTGGGACAGCAGAAACTGTCCGAAAAAGCAGAAATTTTATTTTTACCAAACACACTAAAATTGCTTCTCCTGTCGGAAAGCAGCTGTGCTAGCAGCAGAAGCATTCCCAAACTCACCCTAAATCGCATGCATGTGATTCTGAGATGATGGGATATCGATGAAAGGGGATTGGGAATGAGAGGCCGCAGAAAAAATTGCCATTGCTATTCCGAAAGACTGCTCCACCACTACACCTTTGCGAAGATACGAAAATTGCATCATCGGTGTTCAATTTCAATGTTGATGGAGGAGGAGGAGGCTACCAACGGTTCATTGCACAGGTTCCTGAGTGCCTGCATGATGAAGACTGTTCGAAAGATGAGCAAATTTGAATTCTTCATCTGCTGATATAGCTTAAAATTATATCTTTTATCTTCTTTTCCACTGCTTCAAAAACTTTCTTGATTTTTGAACACCAAATTAACCATAAAATATGCAAGAAAAAACTATGTTTTTCTTTTGTTAGCTTCAAGAAATTTTCTCTAAGTGGAAGCTGAAACATGATGATTTTTTATAGAGAATTGCAGGTTTAACAGCGGAGAAAAAATAACATTTTTTTGTACGGGGGAAATCAAAGAAGATGTAACTCTATGCTTCAGATGAATGAACGCAAAAAGAGTAGTTAGGAGGTATGGCGATTCCTTTTTGTTGCAATCTAGTAGAACCGTGTAAACATTTGTTCAAAAACTTCTTGAAAAAAAATGATTTTTCCTAGAACAATGGTATTCCAAAGTTTGATCCAGATATTGTCATTGTCCGTGCTTGTGTTACAAGAATTGGATTTGGAAAGATCTCATTTAACAACTGAGGTAGCCACAGAGTAGGCATATTTAACAATGAAAACATCATTTTCAGTTTGGGTCAAAACTAATTTTTTTTCTGGGTTACTCAAAGGGATTGATAAAATTGTGGAACCTTATTCTTCTAAAAAATGAGTAGAAATTAGAGGTTTATTCTAAGTAAAGTTTGGTAAAATAAGATCTTAAATTTTGATATTTGAAGGTAAAAGAATGAAATCTATAATGTTGACGGCCAAAGCCAATGGGGATCCACCTATTTTAATAAACCAGAGTGTCCCAACCATTAGCCATACTATGCCTTACCGCTTGAAAATGGCATCCCGAGGTAGAAAACCCCTTTCCATATCACTACTAGAACTATTAGCAAATACTACATTTTATTTGTAGCATTTGAACAAATGCGGTAATTGGTACCCTAAAGCAGCATTAATATTAATGTTGCAAAGAAAATGCTGTAACATTGTAGCATTAATTCTATAATGCTGCAATTTTTGGCTAAAGAGATTCTAAATTGCAGCATTAATCCATTAATGCTGCAAAGTTTGGCTAAAAAGCATACACATTACAGCATTAATCCCATTAATGCTGCTTTTTTTGGCTCAGCTGTGCAGGATTAACACTGTAATGCTGCAATTAGGAAAAAAAACAAAAAAGCAAACCCTCACATCTGAAACAAAACCCGCATCTTCCTTCATCTCCCTCTCAAAAATTTCACCGAACCCGCCATCTTCCTTCATCTCCCTCTCAAAAATTTCACCGAATCTTCATCATACTCTCATTCTGAAACAAAATCTTCATCTCCCTCGCAATCTGAAACTCATTCCCTCCCAAAACTCATTTCATCTCCCAAAACTCATCTCATCTGCCTCTCAAATCTCAAAACTCATTTCTCTCTCTTCGGTTCGTGGCCATATACGAAGCTCGGCACCGGAGTTCGTGGTTCTAGTCTCAGGTGGCCATTTACAACCAGAGTTCGTGGTTCTAGTATCAGGTAGTCTCTTTGTCAAATTCAATTAGGGTTCGTGGTTCTAGTCTCCCTGATTTCAATTAGGGTTCTGAGTTAAATTAGGGTTCTTTGTTCAGGTTTACTACCCGAGTTCAATTAGGGTTATTTGTTCAGGTACTATCCTCTCTCTTCTCTTGTTTTGCTGGAATTCAATTTACGAGTTCAATTAGGTTTCTGAGTTAAATAGGGTTTCTTCGTTCAGGCTTACAACCAGAGTTCAATTAGGTTCTTTGTTCTGGTTTACAAAGCTCAGTTCAGGTAGTCCCTCTCTCTTCTCTTGTTTTGATTTCTCAAATTGAATTTGGTTTACTATTATTTAATGTCAATTGAAAGCTCAGTTCAGGTGTGTCGTAAGAGCTGATCTGTGTTATCTTCTAGTGCTGTCGTGTGCATACTCTCTTTGGTAAATGTTGTGTGTTGTAGAAATCATGTGATAGCCTTAATCGTAGACTATGAATTGGTTCAATCTTCTTACATTATGTTGAAATTTCAAGTACCGAATGTGCTTATGATAACTTCACTTGTGTTTCAACAATAATGTAATTGTTGCCTAATTTACGAGTTCAATTATGTTTCTGTTTGTTTCGCAAGTATGCCCGGTTAATTATGTTTTATTGACATGCATGTTGTATGTTTTATGTGATGCATATAGGTATTGTTTGCTGCTTATTTAAGAGAGGGGTAATGGTTAAGAGTTGGATTTATTTAGAAGATAGGAGTGATCAATCTTATTTGGAGGGTTGTGAAAAGTTTCTTAATTTTGCCTACATAAACCAACCAGAGGATGGAAAGATAACTTGCCCTTGTCGAAAGTGTGTCAATCGATTTTACGTAACACGACAAGTCGCGAGGGAGCATATAATCTGTAATAAATTTTATGCTGCGTATACTAAGTGGACAGATCATGGAGAGTCCTGTGAGGTCAATGAGGGGGGAAACGTGGATGAATCCATTGGAGATGACATGGTTGGTATGGTGAATGAGGCATTTGGGGTTCATCATGAACATGCCTTTCTTAATGGAATGCAAAATGAGAATTCAAATCCTGAGCAAAATAAGGAGGATAACAAATATGAAAAGCTCTTAGAGGATGCCGAGCGAGAGTTGTATCCTGGTTGCACCGATTTCACTACATTATCTTTTGTGGTTAAATTACTACACATAAAAGTCTTGTATGGATTACCGAATGTCGCATTTGATGACACTATCCAATTGATAAAAAAAGCATATCCAATGAGCAAAAAATTACCAAATTCATTTTATGAAGCCAAAAAGATTAAAGAGTCTTTGGGTTTCAGTTTCGTAAAGTATGATGCTTGCCCAAATGACTGCATGTTGTTCTGGAAGGATAAGCAATCTCTAGATAAATGCAATATATGCGGCAGTATGAGGTACAAAGATTCTGATGTTACCTTAGAGGATGAAACAACTAAGTTCTATAAGGTTGCATTAAAACAAGTCAGGTATTTCCCTCGGATCTGGTGGGTTCGGGAATCACAGAGAAACTTGCTGAGATGGCCCTTGATCTTCGCAGATGGGGCCGTCACGTCTTTGGAGATGCCCACAAAAAGTTAAAGAAGCTCCGGTCTGACCTCGGGAGATTAGAGAGGTCCAAACAAACCCAGTTTATTTTGGATCGGAAGAAATCTTTGAAAGAGGAAATCAACAACTTACTCCTCGCTGAGGAACAATATTGGAAGCAGAGATCTCGTATCCAATGGCTACAAGAGGGGGACAAGAACACGATATTTTTCCACCGGAAAGCTTCCAATAGATGAGACAGAAACCAACTCAGGGGGATTGAAAACTCTTCAGGTAACTGGGTCACGGAGGAGGCTGATATGGCCTCGGTTTTTTTATTACTATAATGACTTGTTCAAATCCTCCAGTCCTGAGGCGACTGATATTCGGGTGATGATTAGTTTATTTAATAAACGAATATCTGAGGACCAAAAAGTCTGGCTAGATAGCCCATATAGCAGGAAGGAAGTCGAGATGAGTCTTAGCCAGATGGGCTCGACAAAATCCCCGGGAATCGATGGCTTCCCGGCTTTATTTTATCAACAATTCTGGGACACTGTTGGAGATGAGGTTTGTACTTATATTCTCAACATTCTTAATGGTGTGACTAGTCCCGCTGATATTAATCACACGGTGCTCGCTCTTATGCCAAAGATAAAGCAAACCCGCACACCGGCGGACTTTTGTCCTATAAGTTTATGTACAGTTTTGTATAAACTTGTCACTAAAACCATAGCAAATAGGCTCAAACAAATTCTTCCCGATATTATAGAGGAAACTCAAATTGCTTTCGTCCCCGGTAGGCTAATTACGGACAACGTCCTAACAGCCTTTGAATTAATCCATACGATGCAACATCGGATAAAGGGCAAGAAGGGTACTATGGCTTTGAAGATCGATATTAGTAAAGATTACGATCGCGTCGAATGGCAGTTTATACAAGTGGTCCTCACAAAGATGGGTTTCGGTACGGGGTGGATTTCGCTCGTTATGGGCTGCATTACTACCTCTACCTTTTCGATAAATATGAAGGGTAGACCGGTGGGTTTTATTCGCCCGGAACGAGGCATTCGCCAAGGTTGTCCGCTCTCTCCCTATTTGTTCCTATTTTGTGGAGAAGCTCTTTCCGGTGCACTCTCGAGTTTGACTAGTGATGGTCTACTTTCGGGGTTAGCCGTTTCTAGAGGGGGTCCTATCGTCTCCCACCTCTTTTTCGCGGATGACAGCTTACTTTTCACTAGAGCTTGTGTTGATGAAATTACAAGACTTAAACATTTGCTACATCTCTACGAAAAGGCTACGGGTCAACAAATTAGCCTCCCGAAGTCGGCGGCTGTCTTCTCAGCAAATGTCCCAAAACAGCAACAAATTGATCTTAGCGCCCTCCTCGGCGTGAAATGTGAAGCTCTTCACGGACGTTATCTTGGACTCCCTACAAGCATCGGGAAGAAAAATTCAGTAAACTTTCAAGGTATTATTACTCGCGTTGATAAAAAACTTAACGGTTGGTCAGAAAAGTTCTTGTCTTACCCGGGGAAAGAAATTTTGATTAAATCCGTCATCCAAGCTATTCCGAGTTACTCGATGAGCTGTTTTCTTCTCCCCTCGGGTATCTGCAACAAAATCGATTCCTTAATCTATAAATTTTGGTGGGTGAAGTCAAAAGACAAGAGATATTTGCACTGGATTTCAAAAGATAAACTGAAGTGGCCAAAGTTTCAAGGAGGTCTACATTGTCGCTACTTCACGAATTTTAATCTCGCTCTTCTAGCTAAGCAAACTTGGCGGCTGCTCTATAAGCCAAATTCCTTACTTGCCCGTGTTCTTAAAGCCAAGTACTATGCTGCAGGTAGTCTCTTGGAGGCAGAAGCAAAAACTGGGTGTTCCTACGCCTGGCGTAGTATTGTTCGTGGTAAGGAGGTGATTCGGAAGGGGGTTCGGTGGAGAATTGGTATTGGGGATAATATCCGAGCTTCTCAAGATCCATGGTTGTACAGAACATGGTCCTTTAAACCTTTTACTCCAATTCGCAGTAACCACAATATTAAGGTTTCAGACCTTATGGATTTTGAATCACGGCAATGGGATCAGGGTAAGTTAAACCAATATTTTTGGAAAGAAGATGTCCAAGAAATTCTGCGCATCTCTATCCCCCCCAACCCAGAGCCGGACCAATTAATATGGCATTTTGAAGAGAAGGGAGAGTATACAGTCAAATTTGGCTACAAATTGCTAGAAACTTTGGACTCAAACGTAGGGTGTAGTTCGGAAACTCCAATTTCGAACAGGTGAGAGTCTTTCTGGAAACAATCTATCCCTAAAAAAGTTCTTTTTCCGATTTGAAGGGCCATTAATGAGTCTCTGCCGACTAGATGGAATTGTTTAAAGAGGGGAATGGTATTACCTGTGAAGCAGAGATGGAAACCGAATTTCATATCTTCTTCACTTGTGAGACGGCAGCGTCTTTCTGGAGATCCTTCCTGCCGTTTGATCTCCCAAGTTTTGATTCTTCCTTCTCAGCTTGGTTCAAGGGCCTGTTTAATGACCTCGATCCAGAAAAACGAAGGCAATTATGTTTGGGAATTTGGATTCTATGGAAAAATCGGAATCAAAGGGATTTTCATCAAAAAGTTCGAAGACCTTCAGATTTAATCAGGGAAGCGATGTATTACCTGGACGATTGGTCGAATGCCCTGCATGTGAAGAAGACGGAGTCCCTGACTCTGACTAGCAACTCTCCGACGAAGCACTAGTCAAGACCGCCGCCGGGCTGGCGAAAAATGAATATCGACGCCGCCTGGAACCGGAATCGACGTTGTGCAAGCGCCGGAATGATAATTCGAGATGAACAGGGAATTTTTATTGCTGGTTCAGGGGTCCTCCTTCCTTTCGGTAACTCGGCGAAAGAAGCAGTGGCTGCTGCTCTTCTCGAAGGGGTTAAACTCGCCGCGGATCTTAATCTTCAGAACCTGATAGTGGAGCTTGAAGCAAAAGGGTGGTTCAGATCTGGGAAGAGGAATGAGACAGGAGACGACGAAGAAGGCTTGGTGAAAGAGAAGCAATTTCAAACGATTTATCCAAAGCTGGGAGTAAAGTCTCTCAAGCTCTCCAGCTTCTTGATGATGAGAGGAATTATGAGGTGGTCTTCTGTCCACGTGGATGTAATGAAGCGGCCCACGTAGTAGCCAAATGGGTGACTGATAATGTGAGACAATTAGGTGTTTTCTTTACCGAACCAAATTGGGTAAAGCCCATTCTTGTAACCGATGTTGTGGCATCAGGTCCCTTTTTCTTCTGAATAGAAGCTGTTTTCCTCAAAAATAAAATAAAATTTGAACTCAATACTTTTAGGGATGCATCAAAACTCGAGAACGTGCCTGCCAGACCAATACATTATTACTTGGATGTTTGAGCAAAAAAGAATCAAACCCTAATGTGTACGAGAGAATCCTACAGAGAGAATTCAATATACACCAAGAGTAGATGATAGAAAGAACACGGGAAGAATAGGGTTGTGTGTAGGGAGAGAGTAAGACAATAACACTGTATGAGAGAGAGACATGATTTTGGCAGAGCTTTCGCGTATCTCAGGTGATTCTCCCTTGTATGGAAGGGTTAACAATCCTATATATAACTTAGAATGTGACTGTTGTAGTGTGGTTAATGCGCCCATTAATGGCGGCTTAATTAGCTTAACCACAACGGCACGTTCGTCTGCGTATACCGGAACCGTTACGAGGTTGACCGGGTTTGACCGGGTTTATGGAGCTCGTGACATAAATCTCTCAAAAGCAGTTACTAGGGGTCGCGCGCGAGCTTGGTTGTCGCTCGCACGCGACAGGACTTACTCTAGCCTCCAAACCACTAAGTCCCTACAAGTCCCGTGTGGTGGTAAGCGAGGGCCCTGTCTCGCAGCCCCCACGTGGATCAGCGCGACTGGTGATCCAGTGTGTGTGGAGCACAGCTAGGTGTGCTGGATGGTCGCCACGTGACTAAGATCTGCCTGTCTAGAAAGCACTATCTACACCAAACTTATCCACAGAGTAGAAACAATATGAATATTCCCATTTTTATGAGTACCGAAAATGAATACAATCCAACCTTATATATGGCTTTGCATGATCGTTAATTTGGACCAACTAATGAGGAGGCAAATTACAACAAAACACCATTATAAAGCGGTATTGTATGAAGGAGACACCACCGTTTTAGAGATGGAAGTAGAAATGAAAAACATGATAGAAACTGAGTAATTTCCTAATACTTGATCAATCACCAAGATGTTTTTGTAGAGTTACATTATTCGTAAAATCACAGCATGGAGACAAAAAAGACGCGCATATGAAAGCTTAACAAAAGTCAAATTATTCCTAAAATTAATAAGAAAAAACCTAATAAGACGATTAGTTGAACTCTAGTTCTTGTTGATTTCTGTTTTGGCGACATATCAAGATAATCAAAGAAAAAATCGGTCATAACCACAATATGAATGCGACGTTGATCAATCACCAAGTTGTTCTTCTAGATTTACATTACAGGTAACATCACGGCTTGGAGACAGAAAACGCACATATAAAAGCTAACAAAAGTCAAACTATCTCCTAAAATTGATGAGAGAAAACCTTACTTGGTGATTAGTTGAGTTCGAGTTTTTCCTGCTACCTGTTTTGGCGACATATATCAAGTGAGTCAAAGAAAAATATCGTCATAACCACAATATGAATGCGACTTGGAGATTTTGCGTGTTTATATATCATATCCATCCATTTTGGATTGACTTGAGCAAGCACATTGCATGTTCTTTTGCATGTGGGTGATGCTTCGTCTCTCCATCAAGCCAGTGATGTCACATATCCGCGTTCCGCATATTGCGCCTCTCCCTCTTCTTGAACTTTAGATTTTTTCTAGGGGACCTTTTCCACTTATTTAGAGGACTAAATCAGAGACCCATATCTCTCAAAGAGGCCCATAGATGATAAATAGTGGAAGGGCATACAATGGCCCAACAGTTACAAACATCAACAGCTAAGCCCATTTGGGAAAAATTATGAGCGAGGGTTCTTCCGTCACGTTGACAGAATAAAACCTTAAAGGCCTCGTTTGGGTGCCGGATACAAAAGTCGGAAAAGACGTGTTATCCCCTCCTCTTATGTTGGTGGTCACTTTTATGAATAACTAGTAAGAAGCACGTGCTTTGCACGTGAGAAGCGTTCTAATTCCATGTTCAACGTAATCAAACATTATACGATATGATCAATATTTGATTCCATAAGGAGCAAAAATTAAATGCATTAGCAAAAATCACTTGCAAGTTTTTTACAACCTTAACATATTGGACAGGCTTTGTCCGCGTTTCTTCTACTGTGAACTGAATAAATAGAACATGATCAACACATCTCATTCAGTACTAAACTAAGAATCATTACACCATCTTGCAAAGCCTGCTCCAGCTTCAACAAAAAAAAGCGAATATACTTGAGCTCTGAGGATTACTTAATCAATAGGAAGGATTTTAACTTTTGCTGAGGGATAATCCGCAATAGCCATGATGTAATCTTGGTACTTTCCCATCTTGGCTAGAGCATGACATCAACTTATTTTTCTTCTCCTGGAATGTGCTTAGTTTATGCTGCACATGCAACTATGAAGAAAATCTTTGCTAACAATTACCTGAAAATAATAATCATCCCCTTTTCTCTAGTAAGTATTCTTAGAAGGTGTGGTGTAATTTCGTGGTTCTTATGGGACATAAATTGCCTCAGCTATGCTGGTCACAATTTGTTTACTGGAGAGACAACACCTAATGTAATGTTGTCTTGAGAATGATCTTATCTACATTCATCTACCATAGTAATCCTTCTTGAATAGTGTAGAGATGTAAATCGGACGAACTTATCACTGAAGGGACTTTGTTAATTAGAAGATCCAGTTTTGTGGAACGTACTTCAGCCAACAGTTAGAAGGTCAAGCTTTGCGGCATGAAATTTGTCAATCAGTCAGTTGGAAAGGAATACCATATACCATATAATAACTATCCAAGACAATAAAAATAAATCATCAAAAGAAAAGGAAGAAGTCCGAAGAAATGTCGAATTGACTTCTTGTGATTATTAGGAAACAAATCATCTCCCATCAATTTTCTTCATTATGCAATCAGTCACAAAGAAATCCATATAGGTAATCTTTAAGATGGTATAAAATGAGGTTCAAACATCTATAAGTATAGTACGCCCAAGAATTATGCTTCATAGACATAACAAACACTTGTCGTGTCATAACCAATGTTCCATTCTGATTGTTAAATCATGAAACAACAAATTTGAAACATTTTCTCTAGTTATTGATTTGTTATAGGACTTAGATGAGAACAATTGTAAATGGGTGCTAGCTCAATGGTAGACATTTCAAGCCCCTTGCATGAGGTCCCGGGTTCGAACCCGGGTATAAGAAAAAGATGTTACAAAAGTCTTACATGGAGCATGATTTCTGATGGTGTACTGAGGCTTGTTGACATAAATAAATCCTGATTAGAGTGGCTGCAGTCAAATCGAAACCACTAAGCTCACAATATGAATCCTTAAATTTGCAATGTTTGCCTGCGCTTTATTTTCATTATCAGCATTCTTCAATGATGTATTGTTTTTCACCTTCGATTCCTTTCAGAGAATAGAATCTCTCAATTTAGCAGGAAATGACCTAACTAATAGCGTAGATAATTATAGTATAGCTTAATTATAGGGGTTTATCTGTAATTATTTTTAGGATGAATTGGGTATATATCTCTAATCAATACAGATGTCCGGGGAGGACAATTTCACATACTTTCATGGTACCAGAGCAACCCTAGACGCCCTAAGTCGCCACCGCACACCCTTTTTTGTGCGCTGCCGCCGCTGTCGCCGCCTCCCGCAGCTTGCTCCGGTCATCTTCTGATGCCTCTCTCCCTGTCGCACTCTGTCAAGCCACGTCGCAATCTGCCTCACCCCTTATTCAGATCGCTCGCCTCTGCACATCCTCGCTTCTTCAGGTTGCTTCTTCTGGGAGCGCCACGTCGTCAACGTTGCGCACCACATCTTATGGGATTTGCTTCTTCTTCATCTTCTTTAGGTCGCCTAAGTTGTTGTTAGGCTTGCAATTCTGCTTGATCGAATTGAGAAACAGCAGCAACAAATCGCCTCGGCACCTGTGAACCAACGGGCAACCCTTATCTGTTGCGGTCCCATTGTTCTTCTCCACAAAAGCCACATTCTCTGTTTTGGACTTCTACACTTCCCACAGACGACAGAAGTTTTGTGGCTTTGTGTTAGGTGTCAATCAAAAGTTCAAACATTTGAGAGTCTTCTCAAGCCCTTACCCCACCAGGTTGTTTGTAGGGTTCAATTACTTCTTTGATTGTGATCAATTCTTTATTTTGTGGGGTTTGCTTGTTTGTTTGCACAACAAGCAGTTTGATCCGTCATCGAAGTTCATTGCCCGTAGTTTGATTGTTGTACAACAAGCTGATTGATTTGATTAAGTGGGTCACTTGTCTACTTCGTGATGGCTACTGAAAAATATGACTCCAAATACCAGCTCCACCCCGTGTCACATGGTCGCCACAGTCATGGTCGTCGACGTCAGAATTCCAGGAAAGGGTGGGGTCACGCTCAACAACACAGTGCACCACCGACCTCTCCTCACGGTAGTTGGGTGTGGTGTCCGGCCTCTTCATTCCCGACCGCCCCATCATGCACGTATCCCGCAACGACGGACTTATCACAGTCAGGACCCTCTCAGCCTGCAATCACATCAAGCATTCTTGGTCCGGGACCTTTTCAGCATTCACAGGTTCTTGCTGCCACTACGGGTTTGTCTCCCTCTGCTCTGAGTTCAGAACTTGCTGGCATGACCTGTAATGCTCCGGATAAGATTTGGTACATGGACTCTCGGGCCTCATCTCATCTCACATCTCAGACAGGTAGTCTCTCCTCTGTCTCATCAAGTTCTCCAATTTCTAATATGATGGTCGGTAATGGGATGCAAATTCCAGTGTGTGGTTCCGGTCAGCAGACCATTACTACCCTATCCCGTCCCCTACACCTCAAAAATGTCCTTGTTGCTCCAAACATCATTAAAAATCTTGTCCCTGTCCGTCAAGTCACCATTGATAATAATGTCTCTATTGAGTTTGACCCGACTGGCTTTTCTGTGAAGGACCTTCACTCGGGGACCCTTTTACTTTGGAGCAATAGTTCAGGGGACCTCTATCCTCTTATTTCCACCCCGTCCCCTTCTCCAGCCCAGTCTCTTGTCATTCTTCCAGACCCAGTGTGGCACAACCATCTTGGACATCGTGGCCGCCACGTCTTAGATCAGCTTAGCTCCAGTAATTCCCTTTCCTGTACTAAAACTGAGCAGACCGGATTGTGCAATGCATGCCAACTCGGCAAACACGTTAGACTTCCCTTTGCCCCTTCACAATCTTGTACTATGGCTCCGTTTGATATCATTCATAGTGATATTTGGACATCCCCTGTTGCTAGCAAATCCAATTTCAAGTATTATCTTCCTTTACTTGATGATTACTCGCATTTTCTATGGGGTTTTCCTTTAAAACTCAAATCGGATGCCTTCACTCACTTCAAACAGTTCCACACGTATGTGCATACCCAGTTTTCTCGTGATATCAAGAGTTTTTAATGCGACCTTGGGGGGAATTCGATAACTATGTATTTCATGAGTTCTCCAAGTCCATTGGCCTTATTTTTCGCTTTGCTTGTCCGCAAACGTCTCCTCAAAACGGCAAGGCCGAACGTATGATACGTCGTATCAATGACATATCTCGTACCCTCGTCTCTCAGGCCTCCATGTCTCCTCGCTTCTGGGTTGAGTCTGTTCTCACTGTTTTCTATCTCCACAACATTCTACCCACCAAAGCTCTCGACGGTGATATTCCTACCACCATTCTTTATCATCGTCTTCCCACATATGATCATCTTTGTACCTTTGGGTGTCTGTGTTACCCTAATCTGACTGATGTTTCTCCCCACAAGCTTGCCCCTCGGTCCACTCGATGTGTGTTTCTTGGTTACCCTTCGAACTTTCGTGGTTATCGGTGTCTCGACATCTCTACTGGTCGCATTCACATCTCTCGTCATGTCACATTTGATGAGCATGTCTTCCCGTTTGCCACATCGGGTTCCATGTCACTTCCTGGGCATACTGTCGCTGACCCTGACGATGGTCTTCCTCCTATAGATTTGTCCGGTCATACTCACAACCCATCTGCTCCCTCTCGCCTAACCCCACCATTCCTTCTTCACTACACTCATCGTCCATCTGCACCTCCTCCTCCTGTCTCGACACCACCTCAGCCTCTCAGGCTCCTCCTCAACCTTTTGCCTCCCCACCTGTCACGGTCTCCCCTCTTTCTCCAGCACCAAACTCTCCTAACCCACCGGCTCCACCCCTCTCTCCTCATATGTGAATCCGAGCCCAGCACGGTATCCATAAACCCATCTCCGGTCTCACCCTTCATGCTCAATCTCCCTCTATTTTGTCTCCCTTGCCCAAATCCCATGTGTCTGCCCTTCGGACCCACACTGGAAAGCTACAATGGATTATGAGTTTGAGTCCATGATCACGAATCAGACTTGGGAGTTGGTTCCTCGCCCGTATGGGGAGAACATTCTTTGGGCTCTTTGGTTATTTCGTCACAAGTTTCGCGCCGATGGTACTCTTCAGCGGTACAAGGCTCGTCTAGTGGCAAATGGCAAGTCTCAGTTAGTGGGGGTTGATTGTGATGAGACTTTTAGCGCTGTAGTCAAACCGGCCACCATCCGCACTATTCTCACTATAGCTGTCTCGAATGCTTGGCCCATTCGTCAGCTGGATGTCAAGAATGCGTTCCTACATGGTGATCTTGATGAGGTTGTGTATATGCATCAGCCACCGGGCTATCGGAATCCCCGTCATCCGGATCATGTCTGTCGAGTACGTAAGTCCCTGTATGGGCTGAAGCAGGCACCTCGTGCGTGGTTTCAGCACTTTGCTACTTTTCTCACCGGCTCTGTGGGATTCTCCAGTTGTAGATGTGATGAGTCTCTATTTGTCTACAGTCCGGGATTAGATATTGTCTACCTCCTACTCAGCGTTGACGATATGATCATCACAAGGTCCTCTCCTACAGTTGTGCAGCGGGTTATCTCTCAGCTTTCGGCTGGGTTTTCTATTACAGATCTTGGACCTCTACATCATTTTATGGGCATTGCTGTCACTCGGACTGCTTCTGGTATGGTTCTCTCACAGCGTCAGTATGCCTCTGAGATTCTGCAGCGTGCATCGATGGTGGGCTGTAAGCCCGTTAGCACTCCGATTGAGACACGCTCCAAACTCACCGCGGGTTCGGGACCTTCGATTGATGATCCCACTCTCTACCGCAGCTTGACAGGTGCACTTCAATACCTTACCTTCACTCATCCGGACATCTCTTATGCTGTTCAACATATCTGCCTCTTTATGTACGATCCTCGAAAGCATCATTTTGGCGCGTTGAAACGCGTTCTACGCTATGTGAGTGGTACTCTTGATCTCGGGTCCCACATATCTGCTACTACCTCTGCAGGTCTCACGGCATATACATATGCGGATTGGGCTGGCTGACCGGACACACGCCGCTCAACCTCTGGTTTCTGCACTTTCTTTGGAAATAATCTTCTCAGCTGGTCGTCCAAACGGCAGGCTACTGTCTCTCGCTCTAGTGCCGAGACCGAGTATCGTGGCGTTGCCAATGCTGTTGCTGAGATCGGTTGGCTTTGCAATCTTCTTCTCGAGCTCCAAGTTCGTCCTCCGAAGGTCTCAGTCTGCAATTGTGACAATGTTAGTGCCGTATACTTATCGGGTAATCCCGTTCAGCAACAACACACGAAACATATCGAGATTGACCTTCACTTTGTTCGGGAAAAGGTTTGCCTCGGCCACCTTCGGGTTCTTCACATTCCCGCTGATTTTCAGTATGCGGATATCTTCACCAAAGGCCTGCCTCGTAAGTTATTTGAAAGGTTTAACTCCAGTCTGAACGTTCATCCTTCTCCCGCTCCGACTGCGAGGGTGTAATAGCGTAGATAATTATAGTATAGCTTAATTATAGGGGTTTATCTGTAATTATATTTAGGATGAATTGGGTATATACCTCTAGTCAATACACATGTCTTGGGAGGACAATTTCACATACTTTCACTAACTGGTTTACATTGCTAACATCCTGCTTAAGGCATTTTGAAAATTTGAGCGGTGGAACAAAAATAGAAAATTGATATGTTATGATAATTTAATACAAAATTAATCAGAAATTACCATACCAGAGGGAATGCATTTTTCGAGTGATAATTCGTATTCACTTTTGTCCCTGACATTTTCGAACACGCGTGTTTTCCTTTCCGATCATAAACTAACATGTTCATGAGGAACAGGAAAGAAGGAAAAGTAAAAATGAAGGAGACGGGCATGTTATTTAATAGAAAATTGATATGTTAGGATAATAATAACAAATTAATCAGAAATTACCATACCAGAGGGATTGCATTTTTCGAGTGATAATTCGTCGTATTCACTTTTGTCCCTGACATTTTCCAACACACGTGTTTTCATTTCCGATCTTAACCTAACATGTTCATGAGGAACAGGAAAGAAGGAAAAGTAAAGATGAAGGAGACGGGCATGTTATTTGTTCGAAATTATTTTAACGGTGTAGTAATATTGGCATTACATGAAATAGGTATTGCAAATATTATTTACAAATCACTTGATAGTAAGGCAAACTAAATTTCATACAAAATGATAGATAGCTGACCTTGATAATATTGAGGATGGAAGATTTTGCAATCGATGCAGTGAAACAATATGTTGTATTGCAGCAAGTGGTGCTATTTTGTTACTTAGCTTTTTGTTGGACATGGTGGAAAGCATATGTGGCTTTTGTAGGGATGAAGAGGCACACCAGACCTGTTTGGACGAAGAGATGCACTGGTTCAACCATAGCTCAAATGCAAGAGGAGCAGTCAATTAGTGGTTGTACCCTCGTCTCATTATCGAAGCAATGAAACATGGTTTATTTTCGTGATCTAGGCGTCAAATTTGATCCCTACACAAAATTTGAATTATCAGCTAGAACACAAGCAAAGTCGGCACCCACGGTATGCACGAATGAGCCAAAAAGGTTTGATGAATCCAAGCCGATCACAAAGAATGGAGTCGATCATCAATTGAGCAAAAGTAACTGCCCCTCTGACTCAGCCCTACAACAGTATTCGAATTTCTACAGACAGAAACTTAAAGGAACAAAACATGGACATAAACAAGGAGGAGTTATATAGTGCATCAGAAATACATTTTATAACCTACATCTTCAATTTTAAACCCTAAAATCATAAGTTCCTAAACCCTAAACGTTACTCCTAACACCTATTCATCTAATTTGGAACCCTAAAATTCAACATTTGAAATTCTGCACTCAAATTCTAAACCCTAAAATATAAAATATTGATCTTAAACATAGATGGAATAAAACTGCAAGACCATTAAAGTGGAATAAGAATGGGCAAATTGACAGGTGGCATTACATGAATAGTTAACTCAATTTCTGTCAATATTTCTGTTCAAACATTTCTGTTCCTTTAGTGTTTTTCATATATATAAGGGGAACTGTGGAAGATTGCAAATTAAGGAGAAATAACAATATTCAAACCGAAAATAAAATAGAGCCTTCACTTTCTTTCATATCCCCAACTTGGGCCGCTTAACTTATCAATGAAGTAAAAATGGCGTACAAATTTACAGTTTTGAAACTTAAAGCTAACAAATTTACAGTTTTGAAACTGAAATCAGATAAAGAAATTGGAATCAAGATAACCGGCCCAAGGGACTGAGAAGGATGAACCATCCTTAATCATAGATGACATGATATGCGACGTTGTGATAAGAATGAAAGTGGATGTATGGAGGAGACAATGACTTCAATCAGTTTCAATACGTACGACTATTATGAATCTGGGAAGAGTTCAATTGGTGCAAGAGATAGAAGTTGCATTCCAGCAAAGAGAGATCTGTTTACCACCATATGGCTTGTTATCTGTAAAAAGCGGCCATTCGATGTCGAAGAGAAGACGCATTGTAACTGTATTTAGGTCACCTACAGAGGAGACGCGACGTATCTAATATCTATACGGGGTTGAAGTGAAAGGGATTATGCAAGGGTATTTTAGGTATTTCAAAAAGGTTAGGAACTATCATGGTTAGGAACCTCTTCAACCTTTTATATAGTAGAGATTCTTATACCTCCTCGGTAATAAGAATTACTCATAAAAGTGACCACCAGATAAGATACACACTATTTTTTTATGAAAAAAATGCTCTCATCAAATAGCAAAAATTACATGCTATAAATACCAAAAAAAATATCCACCATCTCCTTCACCAGACCTCTCTCTTTGCGATCTATAACCCTCCCCATTTCACCACTGTAGGCAACAACAACCACCACAACCATCACAAATACTGAGACAACAAGAACCACCACCATCGCCACTTTAGGCAACAACCACCGCCATCACCACCAGTACCCACCTCCATGTCCCCTCTGCATATCGTCGCTCTCCCCCTCCTTCAGTCCGTCCGACCAAAAACATAACGGAAATAGCAGCAACAAGGCCGCCAACCCCAGCCCAAGACTCAACAATCACCGCCGATGGGCCACCACCTGCAATTGCTTAATTTTTGACATAAGGACGAAGAGACAAAAAAACCCCAAATCATACTAGGGTTCTTTAGGTGGCTTTAATCTGGGTTGTTCTTGGGATATTCTTGAGTGTCTGAAATAGATGGTGGATAGAGAGGAATAGAAAGTTAACGAAGGAGATGGAGGAGAAGGATGAGGCGGCACACAGAGGCTGGAAAGGGAGGCGATGAGGGTCTTTTATTTTTTGAAACAGAGGCGAGGATGGTTTTTACCTCAGTCTTTCATGTTTCCTTTTTTTAAATGTTCATGGTTCCTTTGGTTTTATTTTGTTAATTTTTATTAACAATTTTATATGCTAAAATAACATTAACTTCTAAATATAAAGCTAAATTACAACTAACCTATTTATTAAAAGATATAATTCTTTAATCGATTCGTATCAAAACTAAGTATTTCGTAATGACAATTTCAACTCTCTATTTTTTTTTGTTTTGGAGAAGAGACTCTCTAATTTCAAACACGTTGTAATGTTATCGCCGTTTGTTATTTAACTACAATATCAATATTACATCACATAACTCCAATATAAGATGACAATCAAACAGTTCATACAATTCAAGCCCAATTTACAATTCAACTAGTTTTATACGCAATTACTGCAATGTGGGTATTATAGTCATTTGGACACATATACTGCTTCTTATCCTGCCTCATATCATGCAACACCCAAACAAAGTACGTTAGCATTTCATATCCGACCTTATCTTCCAGCATACATATCCTACCTCTTATCTCAGCATAAGCTTATCCGCTGTATCTTATCCGCTACCCAAACGAGGCTTAATTCTAGTCAGCATATCTAGCTCATTCTTGTAATCGGCTATGAATGTCTCTACCTCTCCACCCTTGACTCAAGGTGGAAACGTGGGCCGACCCGCGAGTGAAAATGACCCGCCCCGCCCCAACCCCAACCCCAACCCCAACCCGTCCGCCTAACCCCCTACCCGGCCCCCAGCCCTCTCCGGCTTCCCGGGTTGGTTCGGCCTGCTCAACCACACCCTATCCATTTTTATTATTTTTTAATACTGACCGCCGGTTTTTGTAGGTCCAAATTTTCCACCCTCCAACCCAGCCCGCACCATCCTCCGAAACGGCCCGCACCCGACCCCGTCTCATTCAACCCGGCGTGAACCCGGCCCGGCCCGCTCTCACCTTGACCCTTGACTTCATCGGTTCATTTGCTTTTATCAAGTTTTTGGACCAGATGAAGGAAACCGGTCTCGATAATTAGATTTTTGAAGCCCCTTTCGTACAGTTTCTGAGCACTAAGGGCTAGTTTGGGAATGCTGTGGCGGTGGTAGAAAGCTGTTGTGTGAAAACACAGTAGAAAGCTGCTGTGAGTTCTTGATAAAATGTTGTTTGGTAACTATTACGTAGAAGTTGATGTGAAATATTGATATAGTAATTTTGTGTTTGGTAAAATCAACTGTGAAGTTGCTGTGAGATGGTGAAATGACAAAAATATACGACACGGGTCATTTCCGGAAAGATAACTATTGATATTTTAAAAATTTGTAAGGTCAAAATCGGTTGTAGATAAATTAATTAAAAGCACTTTCTGGAAAAGCATCTCCCCCCTTGCTTCCTAAAACTGCTGTGGGACAGCAGAAACTGTCCGAAAAAGCAGAAATTTTATTTTTACCAAACACACTAAAATTGCTTCTCCTGTCGGAAAGCAGCTGTGCTAGCAGCAGAAGCATTCCCAAACTCACCCTAAATCGCATGCATGTGATTCTGAGATGATGGGATATCGATGAAAGGGGATTGGGAATGAGAGGCCGCAGAAAAAATTGCCATTGCTATTCCGAAAGACTGCTCCACCACTACACCTTTGCGAAGATACGAAAATTGCATCATCGGTGTTCAATTTCAATGTTGATGGAGGAGGAGGAGGCTACCAACGGTTCATTGCACAGGTTCCTGAGTGCCTGCATGATGAAGACTGTTCGAAAGATGAGCAAATTTGAATTCTTCATCTGCTGATATAGCTTAAAATTATATCTTTTATCTTCTTTTCCACTGCTTCAAAAACTTTCTTGATTTTTGAACACCAAATTAACCATAAAATATGCAAGAAAAAACTATGTTTTTCTTTTGTTAGCTTCAAGAAATTTTCTCTAAGTGGAAGCTGAAACATGATGATTTTTTATAGAGAATTGCAGGTTTAACAGCGGAGAAAAAATAACATTTTTTTGTACGGGGGAAATCAAAGAAGATGTAACTCTATGCTTCAGATGAATGAACGCAAAAAGAGTAGTTAGGAGGTATGGCGATTCCTTTTTGTTGCAATCTAGTAGAACCGTGTAAGCATTTGTTCAAAAACTTCTTGAAAAAAAATGATTTTTCCTAGAACAATGGTATTCCAAAGTTTGATCCAGATATTGTCATTGTCCGTGCTTGTGTTACAAGAATTGGATTTGGAAAGATCTCATTTAACAACTGAGGTAGCCACAGAGTAGGCATATTTAACAATGAAAACATCATTTTCAGTTTGGGTCAAAACTAATTTTTTTTCTGGGTTACTCAAAGGGATTGATAAAATTGTGGAACCTTATTCTTCTAAAAAATGAGTAGAAATTAGAGGTTTATTCTAAGTAAAGTTTGGTAAAATAAGATCTTAAATTTTGATATTTGAAGGTAAAAGAATGAAATCTATAATGTTGACGGCCAAAGCCAATGGGGATCCACCTATTTTAATAAACCAGAGTGTCCCAACCATTAGCCATACTATGCCTTACCGCTTGAAAATGGCATCCCGAGGTAGAAAACCCCTTTCCATATCACTACTAGAACTATTAGCAAATACTACATTTTATTTGTAGCATTTGAACAAATGCGGTAATTGGTACCCTAAAGCAGCATTAATATTAATGTTGCAAAGAAAATGCTGTAACATTGTAGCATTAATTCTATAATGCTGCAATTTTTGGCTAAAGAGATTCTAAATTGCAGCATTAATCCATTAATGCTGCAAAGTTTGGCTAAAAAGCATACACATTACAGCATTAATCCCATTAATGCTGCTTTTTTTGGCTCAGCTGTGCAGCATTAACACTGTAATGCTGCAATTAGGAAAAAAAACAAAAAAGCAAACCCTCACATCTGAAACAAAACCCGCATCTTCCTTCATCTCCCTCTCAAAAATTTCACCGAACCCGCCATCTTCCTTCATCTCCCTCTCAAAAATTTCACCAAATCTTCATCATACTCTCATTCTGAAACAAAATCTTCATCTCCCTCGCAATCTGAAACTCATTCCCTCCCAAAACTCATTTCATCTCCCAAAACTCATCTCATCTGCCTCTCAAATCTCAAAACTCATTTCTCTCTCTTCGGTTCGTGGCCATATACGAAGCTCGGCACCGGAGTTCGTGGTTCTAGTCTCAGGTGGCCATTTACAACCAGAGTTCGTGGTTCTAGTATCAGGTAGTCTCTTTGTCAAATTCAATTAGGGTTCGTGGTTCTAGTCTCCCTGATTTCAATTAGGGTTCTGAGTTAAATTAGGGTTCTTTGTTCAGGTTTACTATCCCAGTTCAATTAGGGTTATTTGTTCAGGTACTATCCTCTCTCTTCTCTTGTTTTGCTGGAATTCAATTTACGAGTTCAATTAGGTTTCTGAGTTAAATAGGGTTTCTTCGTTCAGGCTTACAACCAGAGTTCAATTAGGTTCTTTGTTCTGGTTTACAAAGCTCAGTTCAGGTAGTCCCTCTCTCTTCTCTTGTTTTGATTTCTCAAATTGAATTTGGTTTACTATTATTTAATGTCAATTGAAAGCTCAGTTCAGGTGTGTCGTAAGAGCTGATCTGTGTTATCTTCTAGTGCTGTCGTGTGCATACTCTCTTTGGTAAATGTTGTGTGTTGTAGAAATCATGTGATAGCCTTAATCGTAGACTATGAATTGGTTCAATCTTCTTACATTATGTTGAAATTTCAAGTACCGAATGTGCTTATGATAACTTCACTTGTGTTTCAACAATAATGTAATTGTTGCCTAATTTACGAGTTCAATTATGTTTCTGTTTGTTTCGCAAGTATGCCCGGTTAATTATGTTTTATTGACATGCATGTTGTATGTTTTATGTGATGCATATAGGTATTGTTTGCTGCTTATTTAAGAGAGGGGTAATGGTTAAGAGTTGGATTTATTTAGAAGATAGGAGTGATCAATCTTATTTGGAGGGTTGTGAAAAGTTTCTTAATTTTGCCTACATAAACCAACCAGAGGATGGAAAGATAACTTGCCCTTGTCGAAAGTGTGTCAATCGATTTTACGTAACACGACAAGTCGCGAGGGAGCATATAATCTGTAATAAATTTTATGCTGCGTATACTAAGTGGGCAGATCATGGAGAGTCCTGTGAGGTCAATGAGGGGGGAAACGTGGATGAATCCATTGGAGATGACATGGTTGGTATGGTGAATGAGGCATTTGGGGTTCATCATGAACATGCCTTTCTTAATGGAATGCAAAATGAGAATTCAAATCCTGAGCAAAATAAGGAGGATAACAAATATGAAAAGCTCTTAGAGGATGCCGAGCGAGAGTTGTATCCTGGTTGCACCGATTTCACTACATTATCTTTTGTGGTTAAATTACTACACATAAAAGTCTTGTATGGATTACCGAATGTCGCATTTGATGACACTATCCAATTGATAAAAAAAGCATATCCAATGAGCAAAAAATTACCAAATTCATTTTATGAAGCCAAAAAGATTAAAGAGTCTTTGGGTTTCAGTTTCGTAAAGTATGATGCTTGCCCAAATGACTGCATGTTGTTCTGGAAGGATAAGCAATCTCTAGATAAATGCAATATATGCGGCAGTATGAGGTACAAAGATTCTGATGTTACCTTAGAGGATGAAACAACTAAGTTCTATAAGGTTGCATTAAAACAAGTCAGGTATTTCCCTGTGAAACCAAGACTTCAACGGTTGTATATGTGCTCCAAAACTGCATCTGATATGAGATGGCACGATGAGGTACGGGTAGACGATGGAATTTTACGACATCCAGAGGATTCAATGGATTGGAAAACTTTCGATATGAAACATCATGACTCATTTGGCAAAGAGTGTCGAAATGTTAGACTTGTCTTGGCAGCCGATGGTTTTAATCCATTTCGAACAATGAGCATTGCACATAGTACATGGCCCGTTGTTCTTTTGAATTACAATTTGTCTCCTGAGTTATATTTTAAACATCCATCCTTTATACTGTCTGTATTGGTTGATGGTCCACGTGCACCCGGTAATGATCTTGATGTTTATATGCAACCATTGATTGAGGAATTGAACGAATTTTGGTCAGTTGGTTTTCATACGTGGGATGCTCATAAGGGTGAATATTTTCAAATGAAAGCCGCTCTTATGTGGACAATAAATGATTTTCCTGCGTATGAAAACTTATCTGGTTATAGCACAAAAGGAAGATTGGCTTGCCCACCTTGCAATAACAACACCGATTCTCACTGGTTGAGGAATAGTAAGAAACATTGTTATCTAGGGCATCGTCGCTTCTTAGATGAGGGTCACAGGTTAAGGAGCGATAAAAGAAACTTTAATGGAGAAACAGAAACTAGAGAACATCCACCAGTATTATCTGGGAAGGATATCTTAGAGCAGGTTATGCACATTGAAAACAAGTTTGGAAAGGTTGAAAAAAGTAGGCCTTTGTTGATTGGTCAAAAGAGGAAGCGTAAATCTAGAGATACCGGTCAGAATGACCAGTACTCAAATTGGAAAAAGAAAAGTATTTTACTTACCTTACTGGATGGATCACCTAATACGCCACAATCTTGATGTCATGCACATTGAAAAGAATGTTTGCGATAGTGTTGTTAATACTATTCTTGGCGTTCAAGGAAAGAGTAAAGATAATTTAAATGCTCGGCTCGATCTTGAAGAATGGAAAATACGTAATGACCTCCATCCTCAATACAAGGCCAACAGAAAAGCTATTTTGCCCCATTCTAGTTTCACCATGACTAAAGCTGATAAGGCTCAGTTTTGAAAGTACTGAAAGATGTAAAAGTCCCGTGTGGGTATTCTTTGAATATTTCACGACGTATAAATCTTACGGAGGGAACTATTACTGGCCTCAAAAGTCACGACTGTCATATATTAATGCAGCAGTTGTTGCCTGTTGCTTTGCGAGGTCTTTTATCCAAGAATGTTGTGAGCGTGTTGATTGAGTTGTGTACTTTCTTTCGAAAGTTGTGCTCAAAAGGGTTAGATCAATTCCAATTTAGCGAGCTTCAATAGAAAATTAAATTAACAATGGTTCACTTGGAGAAGATATTTCCTCCGTCGTTTTTCGATATCATGCTACATCTTCCAATTCATTTAGCAGAAGAAGCTAGAATTGCAGGACCAGTTGTTTATCGATTGACGTACCATATTGAGAGGTAATTTCACATACAGTAAATTAACATTTTACTTCTAAAATGACCTGGTCACGTGTATTTCTTAGTTCTCACTAATGTATTTTCTATTTACATAGGTACCTGCTTACCCTAAAAAAGTACGTTTGGAACCGAAATCATCCAAAGGGATCCATTGCTGAGGGTTACTTAGTTGAAGAGTGTTTAAAATTTTGTAGTAGGTACTTGGATGACGTGGAGACAAAATTAAATCGGCCTTCAAGGAATGTTGATGATTGGAGTGGTGGTCGTCCCATAGGTGCTGCAAAATAGGTTTTCCTAGATACTGTCGAGTGGGAGCAGTGTCATAGATGCGTACTGGAGAATACGGCCTCAATTGACCCGTTCAGAGAGTAATTCCGCACTTTAATTATCGAGTTAAATCCTTACAAAATTTAATACAATCTAGTTTGAAACTTGTATCTATTTATATGCAGTGAATATCTTGCACTAATAGGGTCAGCAAATGGTCGATCAACAGAGTAGGAAATCAAGAAAAAACATAATGAAAGTTTTCCGAGTTGGCTACAAAACCGTGTAAGTGTGTAAATCATGTTTAATACTCATCATATCTAATAAAATTTATATGATATAAAACACTATATCGGTGTGAACTTGTAGGTTAACGCTTCAGGACCCGGATCTCATATATCCGATGAAGTACGAATTCTATCATCTGGTCCTGATCAGTGGGCAAGACAATACTCAGGGTATGTAGTCAATGGTCTAAGGTTTCACACAAAATATAGAGAAAGAAGGAGGAGAACCCAAAATAGTGGAGTTACGATTAGTGCATCAACACAAAGTTACGCCACTGCAAATGACCGACGTCCACGTACTGGTGACGTGGCGTTTTATGGCATATTGACAAAAGTGATTGAACTACGTTACTCGAATGACGACAAGTTGTGATGTTTTAGTGTGACTGGGTGGATAACAGATTCGGTTTGAAACAAGACGAGTACAAGTTTACTCTAGTTAACTTTAAGCATCTCTTATATAAACGAAACTTAGTAACGGATGAACCATTCATATTATCCTCTCAAGCTCAGCAAGTTTGGTATATGAAAGACCCTGTACATGCTGACTCGAGTGCTGCTATAGGGATGACACTGAGAGAGTTTTGTGATGTACCTGAGAGAGAAAATGGCAATGATTCTGTTACCTGTCCTCTGGCAGAACCTTTTAGTAGTCAATAGCTGGACGATGTTCCAATTCGCTGGAGTAGGGCGGATTTATAAGGCACCTCAGTTGACCTCCCTCATGTTGATAAAACTATCGTAGCCTCCTTCGGAGATGCGAGTAGCACCGATGAAGATGATTATGATTATGACGGTGATTATATTTCTAAGGATGATGCTATACTTAGTGACCATGATGAAGACGAGAACGATGTTGATGGTGCTGATGATTTTGTTGATTAGTTCACGTTTTAGTTACATTTGAAAAAATTGTAAGCATATACAATTTGTGTTATAAGTTTATATTCTGCAGCAATATTTATGAACATGGTATTAACAGACAATGGATATAAATTACTTTTGCAGGTTACGATGACGGCCAAACGCTCGTTATTCTCCGCTCGTTCAATGGATGCTTTGGATGACAACAATATTGTAATATACCCTTTTTCCCTTCAAATAGCATTCCTGACTTGTATTTGAAAGCCTGGGCTTATATTATCAAATCTAAACTGTCGGTAGTCAAATTATCCGGATTAGAATGAGATAATGTTGCTTCTTTGTAGCTCTTTGAGATCAAGTCAATTTTAACAGTCTGGTTTTTATAACTGTGTTTGAAATCTCATGCATTGCAATCTGAGAAACCATCCTGATTGATGTACGTGTCTTGCAATCCTAAAGCTAATATAGCATGTCCACCTTTTGGTGCAAGTATCTGAGTTGTCGTGTGTCTCTGACATCTAAATGTCTGAGTTGTCGAGATAATGTAGCTTCTTTGTAGCTCTTTCATTACAAATTGTAATTTGTATGCTTAGCATTTGTAAATATGTAGACATTGGCTTTCTTTTGTGTGTTTACTACAGGAACATGTGAGTACTGCAAAACGATCTAAGAACAAGGCATGTCCCATGAATGATATGGACGGTGCATGTCCCATGGATGATATGGACGGTGTTTACTACAGGAACATGTGAGTACTGCAAAACGATCTATGAACGTAAGTGTAGTGTCTGTAGTATTTATTCCTCTTAACTAATTACTGTCTATATATTACGGAAGCTAAGGATTTTACTGTAAATGTAGATGATGTGTTCCAGTGGAGGGCCTGAGAAGCTTGCAGAGTATGAGATACAGAGGAGGAAGACAATCGAAGAAAATAGAGCAAAAATGGAAGCTTTGGGACTGAACAAATTTTTGGATAATAATGACAGTGCTATGGGTATTCATGGTAGCAACGTAAGTGAACTGTATACCTTATTAATGTTACATTGCACATGAATGGTATTATAGTTCTTTTTTACTTGTTATGTTGTTGGTAATGTTACAGGAGTCCCAAAGTAGCAGGATGCGTAGAAAAAACTCAGCATGTAACAACGGTACAGAAAATAATATGGTGATTGAGGGCAACAATGTAAGGATGCATACATATATAGAATATGCTTCTTTTTTAATAATTACATGTATAAAATTCATGTTCCGTGTCGTGCTCGTATATAAGGTTTCTGGATATGTTGCAAATTGAACGAGGAGCTCAACTCGTGTCGAGGTTGAAGACGGTCCTTCTGCTGCTCCGACTAACATGGCAACTCCAGTTGATGGAACTCCTAATTTACAGCAACCTAATGTGATAGTGAATATCCAAACTTCTGACAATGGAAATGAAACTGGTACAAATTTGTCTTTACACCTTTGATATTTATATTAATTTTTACAAATAATAGTTATGGGAGCTACTGTTTCTGAATATTACAGGCCAAAGTAGCATGAATAAGAGACAGGGAGGTCGACCCTGTGGAGACAAGGTTACTGGCAAAAAGTTGGACCTTCAATTCAACAAGTACATGGTCCCCGTAGGCCCAAACTGGAAAACATATGCATCCCAACTAGGCGTGCTTGCGAGGAAAGGGAACATGTTTCCTCTGACATTCACAGATTGGAGGGCTAAGGAGTTGGCACCGCTTAAGGAAAATTGCTGGAAAGAAATAAAGGTAATCTAGGGAGTTTGTGATTATGGTGTTCTATGATTATGTATGGCGTGTTTTTACATTTATATGGGATCGTAGTAGTACTAAATTTGCCAGTTAGAAGTAGTCAGTCCCGAGTCACATGTCTTATGAACTCTTTGTTAGTCTAGGTCGGTTACCCCCTCTCGCCGTTGTGGGCTGTCCGCTAGGGTGTAATGCCTAAACAGTTGTGAAGTGAAAAATATGGATTGGTTAAGCAAATTAGTTTAAAAAAAAATATTGAAAGATATGTTTGGATTTAGGTAACTGTTTTCAAATTTATATATGGATAGATTTTTCTACCTACACATTTTCTCCTCCAAACAAACCTAGCGGACAATCCAAAACGGCAGAACCTCGAAGACCATGACAAAGTTTCAGGGCAACTCGATGGGAGAAAGCGGTGGAGTGCTGTCAGTGCATCGATCGGAGACGACGAGCAGTTGTTGAGACTCTCTTCGGCAACACCATTCTTCAAACTGCTCGTCGTCTTCCATCGATGCTCTGACGGCTCTCCACCTCTTCCTCCCATCGATTTTCCCTGAAAATTTGTCATGCTCGTCGAGGTTGCTCCGTTGTGGCTGACCACTAGTTTTGTTTGGAGGAGAGAATGTGTGGATAGACAAATCTATCTATATATAAAGTTAAAAATAGTTACCTAAGTCTCAAAATATCTTTCAATATGTATTAACATTACACCTGTTAATTTCAACTCTAGAAATTGCGGCGCCACGGCGTTCCGGCCCCATTCCCCTGCTGTTTGGAAAGCCAGCTTTTATGGGGAGGCCACCATCCAGCTCCGGGAACATAGTTACCATACTTTGCAAAAACTAGCCCATTCAATACAAATAGTAATTAACATACTCAATTTAGTTTGCTAATTTTTAGTGAAGTAGGTGCAGAACATAAACATTGGTAAGACAATACAAAGAAGACTAAGAGCATAAAAAAAGCCACAATGCACAACAGCAAACTGATTAGCAAGCCTAGAATCACTCGTTGACCGATGCCACTGGCCAGAATATAAGTCCAACATGGATGTTACACAACTCAACAGCAAACTGTGTCATTGGTGGATATACAATCTGAGTATGGCGGATTGATTCTATTTGTAGGCTAACATTAATGTGCCCGAGGCTTTTCAGCGTAAATGTTTGAAGGAAGATAGAAAGTGGAACCAATGGAAGGAAACTGTGAGGAGGAAGTATTATGTAGCATATGAAACTGACGAAGAGCGTCTGGAAAACTGCCCATCGCGTGTGAAATACGATCAATGGGTTAAGTTGGTGAATTACTGGGGACGACATGAAGTACAGGTACATACTACAAAACTAGTATATTCTTAAAGCGATAACGATTTTCTACTAATATATGCATATGTATATACATGTATATATATCTGATGTAAATAATAGGTTAAGTGCTTGAAAGACAAGACTGTAAGACGAGACCAAAAAGTTTACATAGGAGCGGGAGAAAATCTCATGCACAAGTAGCAGAAGAGGTGACTTTTTAGTTTATAAGTTGTTTTTTTACATTTTATATATATATATATATACATACATATATTTTCTGAAGTTTTTTTACAATCTGACAGATTGAGACTTATGGTGTATACAATGCAGCTTAAGAAAGATGGGAAACAACATGATCGTATGGCTGTTTACATCGCTACCCACATGAAGAAAAATTTTGAAGAGCCTTCTGACTCTGTCTGGTGAAAATATCGTAAGTTTTTCCATAAATAATATTTTGAATTGCTTATGCATAGAATTAGAGTTTTATGAATTCATTCCTACTCAATTTTCATAGGCTCAAATAGAAGATAAATTGGACAAATCAAGTCAGGAGGATAAGGATTCTGAATCTTACCGAGAATCTGTGTTTGTTGATGTCATGGGACCAGATAATCGCGGTCGTGTTCGTACATTGGGATGTGGGCCTTGCCCAACTGAAGTGTTTGGAAGCACATTTGTACATAGCAATGCACTTGTTTCCCTTGATGTGGACGGATGCGTGACGAGATACGCAGTGAGTTGTGTGAGGAGATTCGTATTGAGATGCGCAAGGAGTTGCGAGGTGAGATACGTAACGAGGTACGCGAGGAGATGCGAGGTGAGATGCGTACTGAGCTACGGGATGAGCTGCGTACTGAGCTACGCGATGAGCTGCGTACTGAGCTACGCGATGAGTTTAGTGATATGATGATGGTGCAAATGGCGGCAATGGAAGCAAGACTAAAAGAAAACAATTCAGTCCAGTCTAAATTTAAGAAACTGTCTGATTCTGGCCGAGTTCAAGTGGCCCGCCAACGTGCACCAGTGCCTCAAGGTCCTCCTCAAAGTATTGTGCAAGCAGCATCATCCGATAACTCTCGTGCTTATCATGTCGAAGATGCAGTTGATGTAAGTATAACAGCAAGTTGGTTATGCTATTTCCAGTATGCTCATTATTCTTTAGGATGCTGTCAGTGACTTCCATTGTGCTTGTGCAGGGTGGACATCCATCCGTGGAGTTGCTTGGAATCCGAAAACAGAGGATGGTTGTTGCGGAAGGACTTCTCATTTCAAGTAAACCACAAACCATAGTCAACGCAGAACCTATTGGCGCGGGCTATTATGAAGTGCACGTTACGAAGGCAGTGAAACGAGAATACCACTTGCTGAAATCAAAATACCAGATGATGAAAATTGGAGATGCATAAAAAAAATCTGTAGCATGGCCGGGGAATCTTGTAAGCTTATATTTCACTTTATTACTATCAGTTTTGATGCATTATGTTGTTAGTTCATTATAGCATAATTGTTGTCAACTTGTTATCATGTTCTTGTGGAAAGAGTGTAATCATGAGTATATTTGCGTAAAAATGATATCCAGTTAACTTAACAAACGGTTAGGAAACTGAATTTTGAGTCGATTTGTGAGTTGAACCAATTGCTTAACTACTTCTCTCATCATATGACACTGTAAATTGAATCACCCTGAAATTGTTGGTAAATAGTCGAACATGTTTGCAGGATTATCATTACCATAGGGTTATGTGCTTTCTCAATTTGGTTCCAATTATTCAATGAGAGCTTTGCCGATATCTCAAGTTGCTTTTGGGACAGATAGCAGTTTAATGTGAAGTGAAGTAGGATATTAGGAGATCGATTCCACAGTTGGGGTGATTTGTCAACAGTTGTTCATACTGTCATTTTTTTAGTTGGACATGGGTTTCTTTTAGTTCAAATAGGGAAGGCAATGAGGTCTGGTTGGGTTCAAGTCCGATCTCAATCCATTTATCCATCTACAAATGGGTTGGATATGGACGTTAGAATAAAAATCTGGTCAGATTAAGATTCTTTCAGTATCACTCAACAGATATGATGGATATTCAACCAAATTCCATGTGAATTTACTCAAATACCCATAGGATTTATATATATACAATTAATAAACTAACTCATAAATAAACTTATTTTTTAGTTTCAAGTTTTAACCCTAACAATAACATGCCTCAGCTTGCTTTCTCAGTTCTGACTCCACAGTTATCGAAACTCTCTTAAAATTTATCAAGCTTGTTTAGTGGGGTAGGGAAATTTTGTAACGTGACTTGTCAACTGGGAGTGGTGGCGGCTTAATTGGCTGTACTGGCAAGTTTCTGTTATGGTGGAGGTGGTGGTGGGAGTGTAGGTGTGAAGTACATCTGTGCTCGGTGATGTGTTTTTGGTCACTGGATTCTGGGCTTACTTTCCGGAATCTGGGTGGCGATGCCAATGGTTGTGGCAGTGGCTGTAGGCTATTAGTGTATATGATTGTTTTTATGCTTTTGATTGCTCTTATAGACTTCAAATCCATCTGAATTTGAATATGCTGTGATGAAACCGTAGATGAAATGAACCCTTGTTGCGCTACTGGTCCTTTGTTTTGATTTTCAATTTGAATATGCTTCCATTTGATCGAGTTTGATATGTTTGCATCCACAATGCTGTTCTGAGCCTGAGATGGTAGCAGTTTTCTTAAGTTCTCTTATTCGTCTTCTTATTTTCTGTGCTGTTCTGGGTGGGTTTGAATGGTTAGCTGCTGAAGTTTGATGTGTTCAGCAGCTAACCATTCACAACCACCCAGAACATCACAGAAAATAGGAGGAAGAAGCTACAAAACTGGTAAGAAAACTGCCACCATCTCAGTAGCATTGGCTTATGTTTGAGCTAAAGTTGGAATGAAATCGTTCTAAAATACTGGGAATATGGTTTGTGCTCCTCCTATTTTCATTGTCACCTTTCTATAGGTGTAGGGGTTACCAGAGTCTACTCTTGATCTTTGTGGTGGAAATTCAGATTTGTCTAAGTGTTTTGTGTTTATGGTGGTAGTTTTTTGTATCCCAGTGTTTTGTTATTTAGTGTAGTTGATGGTTCCAGCGTCTTGGTGTCGATGGTTTGTGTTCTTATAGGTGGTGCGTAAGAAGAACTAGCAGGGTACGTTGATCACTCGAGTAAGCAACGTGCAGTTGGCGGAGACAAGATTGCAAGCTAGAGCGTTTTGGCATGTGGAAACAGTGATCGTGCACACTTGGTATTTTGATAGCTCGGGTAAATTAGAAAGTCAAGTAGTTTGTAATGTTATCCCGAGTTTGTAATGTAAATTAGACCTCCGAGTTTTCGTACATGTACTTTGATGGTAGATTGACTATAATGTAAGCACAGTTATTTATTAATTTGTAATGAAAATTGTGTATTTAGCAATTTAATTTTGTTGTATGTTTAGTATTTAGCAGGGTTTATATGAATTTTTGTATTTAGCAGGATTTATATTGATTTCAGGCATAAATGTGGTGTGGTTACATATACTTTTCAGCATTAGTCAAATGTTGCAAAGTAGTATAAAAAAACAACATTACTCCTCATAATGCTGCAAAAAATGCCTCAAAATTGCAGCATTAATCATTATAATGCTGCGAAATAAGCTGTAAAATGCAGCATCAGGTTGTAATAATGCTGCAAAATTAAGTATAAAATTGCAGCATTAAAGCCCTATAATGGTGCAATTTCATTCTAAAATGCAGCATTAGTGTTAATGCTGCAGGGTGTGAGTAGAACTATGCATCATTAGTTAATGCTGCAAGTAATGCTGTTTTTGCTAGCAGCATTAGCTTAATGCTGCAATGCAAAAAACAGCACTGGCTAATGCAGCATTAGCATTAATGCTGCAATTAATGCTGTTTTTGCTAAATACAACATTAAATTTAGCAAAAACTGCATTAATCTAATGACGCTTTTGCTAATATTTATAGTAGTGTATACACGAAGAATAATGAAATACGTTAGCTGAAATAAAACTTTTATCAAAAAAATATTTACCTTTGAGGACGCAGGCTAGAATAGAATTAGGATGAGTAAGAATGCGCCACATTTGTTTAGATAGCAAGACAAGATTAAATGCATGTAAGTGTTTGAATCCCAAACCACAAATATTTTTTGGATTTCAAAGGGTGTTCTAATTTTTCCAATGAATTCTCTTATCAATGTTTTGACTCCACCAAACGTTTTGAAGTTCAGTATAAAATGTAATTGGGAATAAATAAGCATACATAATATCTGTTGGAATATATTGAATAAATGCTATTTTAAAACTTTCATTTTCAACTGTAGATAATGAAATTTCTATCCAACCTTTCAATTTAGTCCAGATATTTGTCTTGATTGTTTAAAATCTATATTTTTATTCCTTTCGACTAAAGTAGGAAGAATGAGAGTCGATATAGAGTCATAGAAGAAAGACAAGCACATGAGTCAATTTGTCTACTTATCTATACCCGCAAATTACGAGACAGCGGAACTCTACTTTGTAGAGTCAATTTTGCCGGTCTTTGCCACACCAATAGAAGAGATGATTGAGAAGATAATAAGAAATAATCTATTCTAATTTAAGGAATGCGTAAAGATAACTTTTCGATGCAATTATATAACTGTAAAGCAAAACAGACAATACGAAAATTATATGAAAAGTAGAGATGCACAACACACAAGATTTTTACCGTGGGGAATGAAAGTGTGTAATGCAGGTGTAAACAGGTATATAATTACTCTAGAAGGGGGGGAGTCTAATAGAGTATGCTAGCTTTAGCTAAAACACAAGTTTTTAAAACTTAAGTAGAGCAAACTGTTAATCTCTCAAAGCTTTGAAAATAATTTAAGAAGCTTAAATATATAACAACAGAGTATAGAGGCTCCAAAGCTTTGAGACTTGGAAAGCTCAAAAGCTTTGAAACTTCCAAAATAAATTGTAAGTAAATGCAGCAAAATTAAATAGTAAAAACACAGAGATTTTATAGAGTTCAGTCAAAATTGGACCTAGTCTCTGCCTGAGGGATCTAATCCCTCCAGGATTCAAACACAACTTCTTATTAATCACCCAGATTTAGCCCTAGATCTCAAGCATAAGTGAGCTACCTTACACTTATACAGCTTGTGGTTCCCAACCTATCTAGCTACAGGCTACAACCTGTTGAAACAATAAGAACCTCTTTTTGTTCACCTGAACAACCAACTACTAAGTTTAGTGAGGTTTTAGAGATGAAGAATAAATAATATGATTGAGTACAAGAAGAAGAACTCAGAAAAGATAAGCTGTTTAAGCCTGGAAGAGTTCTTCGAAATTTGAATTATCTTCAGTCTGCTGGAGTTGAATTCCTGAATGATTTGAAGAGCTGTATGAACTTGACCTTCCCACTAAGTTGCTCTATACAAAACCACGATCTCTGTATCTACTATAACTCTCTGCAATTCAAATTTAAGTAGCTGATCTCAGTTTGCAACTGACTTGAGAGATTTCAGGAACTTAATTCCTAAAATATATCTTATCTAATAAGCTCCTATCAACAGCTTAACTTGAATCTGTTTATGGACGTTGGAGTGTCCAACGAACCTGCATATACTCAGCAAATAAGATCAAACAAAAAAACAATACAATCTAGCAACAAGATCTACTTGAAACAGCAGCTATCAGTTATTGAGAAACCTATACTAGAGTTGTCTGCTGACACTTATGAGTTAACATATATATTCAATCTCATGAGTATATCAAGTAACTATTATAGATCACACAATAATAGACACTACTCAGTTTGTATCAAGTTCGAAGTATCCATTAATCAACCTGCATACAGGAAGATGGTTAGAAGAGCTTAGCAGTAAAGACTAACTAGAATATCTCAAAGCTTTGAAGCTTTTCCTGCTAACTTCACCACAATCAACATTCGATTCTCAATCCAACTTAGTCCTGCAATGATCAACTTAGAACATAGATTGTTAAATGTAATCATATAATTAATCCATATAATCACCAAAACATAACCAAAACCTGCACAAAAACAGTTAGATAATTCAGCATAGAGGAACTGTTACAGTAACTCAAAGCTTTGAAGCTTTGGTACTTATGAATTTCTTATGCTTATGTTTCTGGCTTTCATCATCAAGGAGCTAAGCCCTCTGCCTGTATATTCACAACATAATGTCCATGAGCTTCAGACTTATTAATCTCCCCCTTCATTAAAGACAAAACACATTATCTGGACACTATTATCCTGCAACTTACAACTAGTAGTAAAAATCACAGAATATGAATAACAAAAAATCAAATACCACAGAATTGCATAGATAACATCTACCAGATCCAGAATTTATTACAAACCATAAAACTAGATACTAAACATCCTTAAAACATAAAACTACTAAAACACATAAACACATAATCTTCTCCCCCTTTTTGACTTCCATCAAAAGAGTAGAAGAAATGTAGGATCTGTTCAGAGTGTTTTTAGAAAAGTAAAAAAGATAACCTAAACTTCAGGACTGAGAAGAGTAGAAAGAATAGAGAGAATGGGTTCAAGAATTTGAAGATCCCGTGGGCTTTGCTTTTCCCTTGCCTTTGCCCTGAGTCTCATCTTGCTCTTCTTCTGAGACTTCTGCATCTTCATCCTGTTCCTCAGCTTGCTCTCCTTGTAATTCAGATTTCTTTCCATGAGCTTCCTCATACTGCATCTTTTCAACAACCTCATCAACCAACTTGTCTAGATCAACAAATTCCTTTTCAGCTTTCTCAGCAGCAGTTTCCTCATCACCTGCCTCCTCTTTAGATTGTTCAAAGAGATCTTTTGATGTCAGAACAACAGGAATACCTTTCTTCTCATTTTTTTTCTTGAGAGCTTCTCCCAGAACTTCCTCTGAATCAATGCTGGTATCTCTGCTTTCTGAAGAAGGAACTTTCTCCAGATCCAAACTTTTGATGATCAGGTCAAGCTTACTAAGCACCAAACCTTTGAACTTAGTAAGGTCATTGGAGAATTCAAACAAACCTTGTCTTAAATCCTCCACAACATCTTCCAGAACCTCAACCCTATCTATAATCTATGAGAAATCCAGATTACCAGGCACCTTAGGGGTTGAAGCTGCTCTAGGTTTGATGAACTCCTTTTTCTTCAGCTCCTTAACATTCAAATCTGAATAGAACTTCTACTTTCCTTTAGCAGTATACATAATCCCAATCCTTTGAAGGGATGCTTCATCAACTACCCCAAAACCAGTAGTGATCTTCTATTCATCCTCCATAGCAATCCCAAAATGCTTGAAAAACAATGGTAAGACATTGGAATAGGGTAGGGAGTGGTTCCTAGTCCTAGTTCCACAATAGACTATATGCTCCATCACCACAGTAGGAAGGTCTACCTCAAACCCTTGACAGATCAAATACATTAAGATAAGCACCTTGTCTGTTACCAACTCTTTGGAATATTCTCTGGGACAACACATCTCATAATGACTAAGAACATAATTTTGACTTCATAGTTGAAAACAGAATGTGTTAACTGCTTGGGTTCAGAAGTGGTTACCTCCAAGAAAAACATGGCTTTGGCTTTCTCTAGAATTTCTTTCCTATCAGGATAGTCACCAACCTTATAATTCCTAGGTACTCCCAAAACTTTAGAGAACACCTTGTGATCTAACCTAATGTCCTTACCAGCCACTATTAAAGTGAGAATGTATCTATCACTATCATCAAGTTCTTGTACCAGATTCAAATAGAACAGTCTAGTTAACCTAGGGTAAGCTTCAGAAGGTGGGTTCAACAGACTTCCAACAGATGAGTTTTTCAAACTCTTAATGTAGTCTAAATCCAAAATGTCCAATAACTCACTACTGATCAGACTACAAAAAGAAACCTTAGATGATGCATACCCATCTATCCATATAGTCTTAACTTCAGAATTAACAAACCAAGATTCAGGCACGAGGCTTTTACCAAAAAAGTGGATTTCTTGGTTTTCACTGCACTGTGCTTAACCCTCTTCTTCTCAGGGGTTGCTTCACCCTTCTTTTCTGAACTTCCTTCCCCTTATTGGTCTTCTTTGTAGAAGGAGAAGTATCATGAACACTGACCGTGTATTTTGAGTCTGATCCATGGATGGTGATCATCCTATTAGCCTTTCTCTTCACCCTCTTGATGGAGGTCTGACCTAGCTGCTTGATCCTTTCTGATTTTCGATCCATTTGGGTTAGGGTTTGAGAGATATTGAGAGAATGGTAAGAGAGAGATAGATACGAAGAGATATATGTAGAGAATGAGAGAAAATAAGTCCTGAAGCTGGCTTAAGTAGGTAGATGAGTTTGACTAAAAGTAGGAGATTTGCATGCAAAAAAAATTCATAAGATTTTCAAAGATATTTGTAGATATTTTGATCAAATCTCTGAACATTTGAAAAGATTCTGTAATTATCTAAAAAGATACTACAGAATTGTCCATGATCCAATTTTTAAAGATGATGCAAATCCACTCATCAAAGCAGTGAAATAGTAGTTCAAAGCTTTGAGAAGTTTCGAACTAACATAGAAACTTCAAAGCTTTGAGCCATACTTTCGAGGCTTAAGAAAGTATGATCTCAAGGCTTTGAGATTCACACAAATAATACATATTGTAACTAATTACTCCCCCTAAATCAATGCATCCTTGTTTAACATACCCAAATCAAGCCTTAGGGATGCAAACCTTTCATCTGGCAGTGGTTTAGTGAAAATATCAGCTATTTGCTTAGAAGTAGAAATAAAAGATAGAACAATGTCACCTTTTTCTGTATGATCTCTAAGAAAATGATGTCTCACATCTATGTGCTTTGTCCATGAATGCTGGATTGGATTCTTAGATATGGAAATGGCACTTGTATTGTCACAGTTGATAGGAAATTTTTTGAAATCATATTCAAGATCTCTTAGCTGCTGTGCAATCCATAAAACCTGTGAACAACAAGCTCCAAGAGCTACTGGATTTTGCTTCTTTGAATGCCAACTAATCAATGAAGATCCAAGAAATTGACAACATCCAGAAGTACTCTTTCTGTCTACTTTGTATCCTGCAAAGTTTGCATCTGAATATCCACTCAACAAAAAAGTTAGACCTTCTTGAATACCAAAGCCCAAAGTCTTTGGTTCCATTCAAATATCTAAAAATCCTTTTCACAGCAATTAAATGACTTTCTTTAGGATCAGCCTGAAATCTCGCACACATGCACACACTCAACATAATATCTGGTCTACTAGCAGTTAGATACAAAAGTGAACCAATCATACCTCTGTATTCTTTCTGATTTACACTCTTACCAGTTGTGTCCTTGTCTAAAGACAGTGATGAACTCATTGGGGTCTTTACAACCTTGGAGTGTGACATGTTTTACTTATTTAACAAGTCCAGGGTATACTTTCCTTGATGCAAAAAAATTCCTTTCTTCATTTGATGTACATGAAGTCCAAGAAAGAAATTCTGTTCTCCCACCAAGCTCATTTCAAATTCCCTGCACATTAGACTTGAAAACTCTTTTGAAAGAGCATCATTAGTAGCACCAAATAGAATATCATCTACATATATCTGAAAAACTAACATATCTTTTTCATGATTTTTGATAAAAAAGAGTTTTATCAACCAGACCTCTCTTAAACCATTTTCCAACAAAAAATTTGAGAGTCTGTCATACCAAGCCCTTGGAGCTTGCTTAAGTCCATATAAGGCTTTGTCCAGTTTGTAAACATAATCAGGAAATGTGTCATTTTCAAAACCTGGTGGTTGATCAACATATACTTCTTCTAGTAAATAACCATTCAGAAAAGCACATTTGACATCCATTTGAAAAAGTTTTATATGATTATGTGATGCAAATGCAAGAAGTATTCTGATAGCTTCTAACCTTGAAACAGTGGAAAATGTTTCATCATAATCAATACCTTCCTCTTGATTGTATCCCTGTGCAACCAGTCTTGCTTTGTTTCTCACAACCTTACCTTTTTCATCAAGCTTATTTCTGAACACCCATATTGTTTCAATCACTGATTGATTCTTTAGTCTAGGAACTAAATTCCACACCTTGTTTCTTTCAAACTCATTCAGCTCATTCTGCATTGCAATGATCCATTCTGCATCTTATAGTGCTTCTTTTGCATTTTTGGGCTCACTGAGTGATACAAAAGCATTGAATGCACACATGTTTCTCAATTGACCTCTTGTCTGAGTTCCACTAGTTGGATCTGAAATAATAGTCCATGCAAGTTGATCAGAGAGATATTTGAACTTCTTTCTGGGTGTCCAAGTGTATGGACCTTCAAAGGCTTTGAGTTCTTGACATAGTAGAAGGAGAATCATATTTCATGCCAATCTCAGTCTCAAGGCTTTGAGATTTTGGCTCAGCAGGGGGTTCAAGGCCTTGAGATTTCTCAAGGTCTTCATTTGCCTCATATTTATTCAAACTAATATCTGCAAAACTTTCACTCAGAGAATCATCAGTACTTTCATAAAAAATAACATGAATACTCTCCTCTACCATCTTAGATCTCTTATTGTAAATCTGGTAAGCTTTGCTGGTTTGAGAATAACCAAGAAACACACCTTCATCACTTCTAGCATCAAACTTTCCAAGATTATCTTTGCCATTGTTATGCACAAAACAAGTACACCCAAAAGGCTTAAAGTAAGCAACACTAGGCTTTCTTCCTATAAAAGTTCATAAGGGGTTTTCTTCAAAATTGGCTTGATCAAACATCTATTGAGCACATAGTTGGCAGTATTAACAGCTTCTGCCAACAAATATTTTGGCAAATTACTTTTAAGTAGCATGGTTCTGGACATGTCTTCAAGAGTCCTATTTTTCTTCTCAACTACTCCATTATGCTGTGGAGTTATAGGTGCAGAAAAGTTCTGTGAGATGCCATGCTTTGCACAAAATAAATCAAAATCAAGTTGATCAAATTCCCTACCATGATCACTTCTAATAGATCCAACAGGTAAATTTTTCAAAGTTTGAAGCTCTTTGCAAAGTTTAGAAAGTTCAGATAATGCTTCATACTTTTCTCTAATAAACATAACCCAAGTATATCTAGAGTAATAATAAACCCCAACAAGCATATATCTCTTACCTCTGGGTGTTTGAACCCTCATAGGACCACACAAGTCCATATGCATCAATTCTAAGGGCCTGGAGGTACTTACAAAGTTCTTTGGCGTGATGAGCTTCTGGTTTGTTTACCTTGAGTAAATGCCTTGCAAAACTCATCATACTTATATTTGAGGATTCGTAATCCCCTTACCAGATCTTTTGAGATGAACTTATTCTAAGAATGCATGCTTATATGACCAAGCTTTCTGTGCCATAGTTTTAAGTCATTCTTCAAAGTTTTGAGACACTTCAGACTATCACCTGCAACTTTGTCAGTACATAGTGCATAAACATTATGTGACCTAGGAGCAGTGAGTATGCAATTTCCTGATTTTTCATCTTGCACCACACATTTCTCCTTGTCAAAAACTACCTTATTACCTTTGTCACAAAGCTGGGAAATACTCAATAAATTATACTTAATATCATCAACTAAATAAACATCAGAAATTGAATATGCAGAATTGTTACCAACACTTTCAATGCCAATTATGTTGCACTTTGCTTTGTCACCAAGTGTGATTGTTCCCTATCTAATATCCATTTCTGATCTTTCAAAGCTTTGGTGACATCCTGAAAAATTCAATCAATGCCTTAACAGGCTATTAGACCAAGTGTAGAATTTGGATTCATACTCAGATTCAACCAGATTAGGTGGTCTAACCCCTTTTGGAACCCAAATCTGTTTCACTTGTCCCTTAAGCTGATAAGGATATGTTTTCCTCATTATGTGAGGTTCTGTCATTCTAAAGGGGCAAGTTACTTTTTTATGTCCAATTTTACAGCAGTAATGACACTTTAGAGAATGTCTACTTCCTGCTTTCACAAAAGTGGTTTGGCTTTTTCTTGGAAAATTTGGGTTATATACAATTCCACTCTTTTATACAGAATGCATACTTCCTCCAAGAATAACACTTAGCTTCTGTACTAGGCCAGAAAAAATTGAAAGAATTTTCTTGGATTCTTGAAGCTTACTAGTCAATAACGTATTTTTTTGTTCTAAATCATCAGAATGATTTTTTTAGATCAACAAACTTGTCAGTTAAAATAGTGTTTTGATCAACTACTTCTTTGACTTGTTATTTCAAATCTTTGAATCTACTGTCCAAGATTTGAAGTCACTGTCAATTTTTAACTTAGTAGCTTCAAGACATTTATTCTGAAAAACGAAATCCTAAAATTTCTTTTTCCTGATCACGAACCTTCATTTTCAAAGAATCAATCTCATTCCTGTAACTCTACTCATTTAAAAACATGCTTTTGAGAATTTCAGGCAATACATCAGAAGGACTAGATATGATATTTTTTACCATGTCTTCAATTGGCTTCTCAGTAGAATAGTCCTCTTGATGTCCAACCATTAAACAGAGATTGGCTTGCTCATCATCAGAATCTCAGTCTGAAGAGTCTGTCACTCCATGAGGCTACCATTACCTTCTTCCTTCTGTTGTCATTTTCTTTCTTTGAAAATTATCTTTTCTTCTTCTTTTGAGGAAAATCTCTCACCAGGTGATCTGCATCTCCACATTTGTAGCAATTCATAACTTTAGGTTTATATGATTGTGAAGAAGACTTACCTTTCTGATCCTTGCTGGTTGAGGATCTGAACTTCTCTTTGTTGTAATCCTTATTTCTAGAGTTCCTCTTTTTCTTGAGAATTCTGGCCAGGGCTTTAGAAATCAAGGCTAAGGCTTCCTCCTCCTCCTCATCATCCTCTAGTTCAAGGCTTTGGGATTTTTAATTTTCTTTTGCCTTGAGAGCCAGATTCTTGATGTTGTCACTCAGTTCACCATCAACCTACTTCATAGAGATCTCATGAGTGAGTAACTTTCCTTGCAGATCATAAAGTTCAAGATGCTTAAATCCTGAGCTTCTTCAATAGCAGTAGTTTTAGGCTCCCATTTGGCTTTAGGCAAGCTTCTGAGAATCTTCCTGACTTTTTCTTCATTTGAGAATACTTTTCCCAAAGACTCCAAGTTGTTCACAATATCTGAACATATCTTTGATGGATTCATCAGAATTCATCTTAAACAGTTCATAGTGACTCAAAAGGATATTGATCTTTGTTTGCTTGACTTGACTAGTTCCTTCATAGGTAACAGTCAACTTATCCCAGATCTCCTTTGCATTTTTGCAGTTAGATATCCTGTTGAACTCATCTGTACTAAGCACAATATAATAAGTTCAAAGCTGTGTAATTTTTTGATACATTTTCCATTTCAGTAACTGAAAGATCTTCATTAGGTTTGACAGTTCTAACACAATTGAAAGTAGTATAGAACAGGTTTCGTCCATTCACAATAATAGACCATAGTTTCATGTCCTGATCTATGATGAATATTTTCATCAATGCCTTCCAATGCACAAAATTATCACCACAGAATAATGGAGATCTATTGGATGCTCTTCCCTGTGAGAATCCTCCTTCAACTACAAAACTAATTGTCACAAGATTGTTACATCTTTAAACTATGACCGAAAGCTCTGATACCAATTTAAAGTGTGTAATGTATGTGTAAACAGGTATATAAATACTCTAGACGGGGGGGGGGGGGGGTTGAATAGAGTATGCTAGCTTTTGCCTAAACACAAGTGTTTCAAACTTAAGTAGAGAAAACTGTTGATATCTCAAAGCTTTGAAAATAATTTGAGAAGCTTAAAGATATAAAAACAGAGTATAGAGGCTCCAAAGCTTTGAGACTTTGAAAGCTTTTGAAACTTCCAAAATAAACTGTAAGTAAATGCAGCAAAAGTAAATTACAGGAACACAGAGATTTTACAGTGTTCAGTCACAATTGGACCTAGTCTCTGCCTGAGAGATCAAATCCCTCCAGCATTCAAACACAACTTCCTATTAAGCACCCAGATTTAGCCCTAGATCTCAAGCCTAAGTGAGCTACCTTACACTTATACAACTTGTGGTTCCCAACTTATCTAGTTACAGGCTACAACCTGTTGAAACAATAAGAAACTCTTGTTGTTCACTTGAACAACCAAACTACTAAGTTTAGTGAGGTTTTAGAGATGAAGAATAAATAATATAATTGAGTACAAGAAGAAGAACTCGGAAAAGATAAGCTGTTTAAGCCTTGAAGAGTTCTTCTGAATTTGAATGATCTTCAGTCTGCCAGAGTTGAATTCCTGAATGATTTGAAGAGCTGTATGAACTTGATCTTCCCAAGAGTTGCTCTCTACAAAACCACGATCTCTGTATCTACTATAACTCTCTACAATTCAAATTTAAGTAGCTGATCTCAGTCTGCAACTAACTTGAGAGTTTTTAGGAACTGAATTCCTAATATATATCTTATATGATAAGCTCCTATCAACAGCTTAATTTGAATGAATTGATGATCTATTTATGGACGTTGGAGTGTCCAACAAACCTGCATATATTCAACAAAGAAGATCAAACAAAAAACAATACAATCTAGAAACAAGATCTGCTTGAAACAACAACTATCAGTTAACGAGAAACCTATGCTAGAGTTGTCTCCTGACAGTTTGGAGTTAACATATATATTCAATCTCATGAGCATATCAAGTAACTATTATAGATCACACAATAATAGACACTAATAAGCTTGTATCAAGTTCTAAGTATCACTGAATCTACCTGCATACACGAAGATGATTAGAAGAGCTTAGCAGTAAAGAGTAACTAGAATATCTCAAAGCTTTGAAGCTTTGCCTGCTAACTTCACCAGAATGAACATTGGATTCTCAATCCAACATAGTCCTGCAATGATCAACTTAGAACATAGATTGCTAAATGAAATCATATAATTAATCCATATCATCACAAAAACAGTTAGATAATTCAGAATAGAGGAGCTAAGCTCTCTGCCTGTATATTCACAACATAATGTCCATGATCTTCAGACTTATCAGGGAAACCTTCAATGTGTTCTCCACTAGACAAGGATAGTTATGATAAAAACCCCACCTGCTAGCACCAACCAGCGCTAGACAACTTTACTGCCAACAATTGTGTAGTACAAGATATATAAGGAGCTATCACACATATGAGCTACTCACCACAGTACATTCACCTTCCTAGCTTCTGCAATCTATTGTGTAGCACCCCCACGAGGAGGCAATCCAAGTACTCAATTGAATTTAGTTGGAACTAACACACCAACTCACGACTTGAGCTGGCGACCTGAGGTACACGTGAACCACCTGTTCAGGCATGTACGACAAGATGTTTTCCACCGTAGTTCGCCAAGTGAACAAATCTATCACCATTAGTTCGTTAGTGAACAACTCTATCATAGGTAGATATTGAAAAACAATAACCTGTAAGGAATATGAGACTCTAAACAAGATTAAATGAATCCTACACCTACATGAAACGAGTAAACAATCCTATACAATGCGAATATAATACTCCAACAACCTCGTATCTAAAGTATAAAATCAATAAAAAATTCAGCACAAAAACAACTTCATAGATCTAGAAAAAACAGACTCTATGTTGGACAAAATCTGAGAGATTCAAAATCCGATAAATCTAAATCTAAGTGAAATCTAAGGAGATTAAGATTTTTGCATAAAAAAATGTTATGGCAGATCCCAGACACAGGTAGATCAAAAAAGAAGTTATAGTTCTGAACGAGAGGGATAATCTAGAACTCGAATGAATAAACGAAGAAGATATCTAACCCGAAGAAACTAGAATATAAAACAAGCTTTGAATACTTAGAGTTGAATCACCACAGGAATACGTGTAACTGATGCTAAATCAGAACATTGAAAGAATCAGTAACTCCAAGCTAATTGGTGGAACACACAGATAAGCCCTAAAGGTGTTGGTGTATTCTCTAGAGGCAATCTTATTGTGAAATTTATTTATAAAATGCTTTTTATTTGAAGTCCTTAGAATAAATGATGTATTCTTAAATATCCCTAGTTTAGTGTTATTGTTAATTAGGAAGACTATAATGCATTGAGACTGGTATGTGCATAGATTGATATGAGATAGTAAGTCTAACACATGGGTACACATTAGGAGTAATGGTGTACGGAATTAACCTGACATGGGAACACTACATGGATGTTATGTGAGTGTCAAAAGTGCTTCTCATAGTGAAAATGGTTTTGTGATCCTATGAAATGAATTAACTACATTCTCTATATGTAGAGTGGCATGTTTTAATAACTGTCAAATATCACTCTGTGACCAGGTGATTATAAAGGCGGTTACTAGACATGTTATGAAACATGCTGCAGGGTATGATTGATATAGATATGATTTGTCTCTCCGACATAACGGTAGTAACTATTCATGGCCACTCGATGAGTGAGACTTATGAAAATGCATGGACGTGCTCAAATGAATTAATATGAGATATTGATGTTATTTTTCTATCTAAGTCTACTCATGAAATTGAGAAACTATAGATTGGATATGCAAGGATGTAATCTGGATATATGGACAAATGGATTATATAACATTGTAACATTGGTCACAGCGGTTAGTGAGATCACTGTCATTTCTATTAACTGGGTAATAGACCGCCCCCAATTTGGTACTATTTTCCTTCCCATTTTCATGTAGGATTTTCCTGTGTTTTAGAGCATTTTCCCGTACATTTTGACCTATTTAGCGTAACTTTCACATTTGTGAAAGTACAAGAGCGTTTTTCACCGATTTTGTTCTTAAAATAAGTTATTTTATGTAAGTTTCTTTCCATTGTATAATCTCGGGTATGTGTTCTTGTTTTTCTGGAATACATGTGAAGGAAATGAGCATAATCGAGGATGTGACATCATGGAAACAAGATGTGGAAAGAACAAGAGGATCAGGGGAAAAAACACGGAGCTAAGGAGAAGAAGCATTTTGGAGATAACACGTCCGCACCATGGTTACAGCAACACATCACCATGGTGAGAGAATTTTCAGCGCGAAATAGTATAGAATGGCCCACCATGGTGAGCACCACGCCACCATGGAGGGGGAGAGAATGCGCATGGATCGAGACAAGGAGTAAGCCGCCACCATGGTGAAGCCCACCATAGCGGCAGCACAGGACCGGCAAACTAAGAAGGGGGTAAATATGTTATTTTCGGATAAATTATGATGACTTCTTCTTTCTTCAGTTCTCCTTTCACGTTAAAAGGGAATCCTAGCCTCCATTGTTATGCATCCGCTCACTACTGCCAGATAAAAGAAGTCAACAAGATCCTCTCATTGCCAAGTACTGAGAGAAGAATCCATAGTTCGTGAGAAGTTCATCAGTTTCAAAATTTGAAGATTGAAGATTGGAGCTGTTTTTGGAGAAGGAAGAGGTTGCTACTGACTTATCCACCAGAGACCCTAATAGTTTGATTTCTCTTCCTCCATCTAGTTTCTACCACGAATATCTCTTTGTATTTAGTGAGTTTTGATTCAATCATGATTAGTGACAAACTCGAGCGCGGTAACAAATGTGTTCGTAAGATATCAATTAAGATCGAATATGTTATACCACAAGTGCACGATGTCAATTGTAGTTTTCAAAGTAAGTACAAGGTTATCGAACCCAAAGACTCGATGTTAGTTAATTCTCTAGATAATCAAAGTACAAGGGGCTGTTGTGTTTGGAATTTGTAACTAACGCTAATTAATTAACTAAAACTATTAAAAAAGTAATGGTAAGAGATCTAAGAGAAAAGGGAATATAAATCTCATTAGTTCCTAGGGAACTTCACTGATAATTTCTTGCAATCTATGAAACACCAATTTTGGCCTGGATCCAATTGTGGCGACCACGTATGTCCCAGCACTACAAGTTCCAGGGTTTTTCTAGGAGTTAAAATATCCCACGTGAACAGAAGAGTAAGGGGTTTTCCTTTGGCTTTGATCTAAGGTTCCTACCAATCCTTACCGACTACCTATGTTTTTTAGTCTACCGGTTGATTTACATTCTAGACTAAGTTGTACTCGTAATGAGGAACATGGGTTTAAGCACATAACTCAAAAATGAATCAAAATCATAATGTTAATAAAGTGTACTCTTGGCCTGAATCAAAGTATTAAGCAATCATCAAATAAACATAAACCCTAGGTACCCTCGGGTCCTAGAAAAAAGTCTAGCTACTCCCCACAAGTTATGGAGTCAAAAGATAAAACCTCATGTCGAATAGTAGATATATATAGTAGAAGATGAAATCAAGCTCGCGGATCATGATGTTGGTGAAGTCGTCTTCCGTCGTCTCTTTCATAAACGAGAAATCCGTCTTCATGTCTTCAGTCTTCCTCCAAGCTTTTCTTCGTCAGCACCAATAGATTTCCTAGTGTCGGTTACAAAGAAGTGGGAAGGCTTAAAAAAATTTCATAATAGATTTCCTAGGATAGTGTCGGCACTGCGAGGGGCCCATATAATCATTCATGCAGCTGTTCCTTATGTGTGAGACCCCTATTTTAAAAAAATAAAAATAAATAAAACACGGATTTAGTTTTCTTTGTGTAATTACTAGTTCAACTTGTGAAAGTTACTCTACATGGATGTAGATCCATTTTCTTGTAAGAAAATAAGCGATATATATATATATATATATATGGCATGTTAGTAATGCTATGTAAACTATTTAAGTGTAGCAAGTGCGTTTATCGAAAAATGAATGATATAGTGCATACATTTGAGACTAAGTTGCTCGTACTTTATTTCCATGCTAAAAACTTCTATAAGCACAAGTCATCTAAAATCACGTGCTGGAACTTGTTTCTCATTTTTGAGAATAAGACTAAAAAAATGAGCTGGTATAGGAGGGGGAAGTTCTCGCAGAAAACAGGATGGAAGAATAGTAGATAAAGGCTCTTATGGTTTCTTCGGAGAAGAGAAAAATATCAGATTGAAATTTGTATCTCTGGGTCGGTTTGTTTGCTTCATGAAAAGTGTAGAAGACTCCTAAATTGCCCATGCTAAGTAGTGAGAAAAATAGAGTGTTTGAAGGAAAATGTTTTTTTTTTCTTGCTATTATCTTTCTATTTATTTAAATAGAACATACAAAGTTAGTTCTTTTAAGACACACAAGGGAACATAATGGTTTGATGTTCTCATGTAGAACATTTCTATTTTAAAGTGGAGTTCTCAGTTTCATTATCTGTACAAGACATTGGCTTAGGTTAAGGATGACATTTAGCTTTCAAGTTGATCTCGCCATAGACCTTCGATATTCTTTGCTTGATCATAGTTAGCTTGGAATATGATTTTCAGGCAGGAGAAATTGAATTCTCAAGTATCCTATATTTCTTGTACATATATATATGTATAACGAGTGTGATGTTTACAATTTATTTTAGCTATCCGTTGGTTATTTTGTGATTGATAAATCACAGTGATTCTCAGTTGGGTGTGACTTGCTATCGCATGTATAACTCATGTTGTGATACGCGGAATTTTAGATATGAAAAAAATGGTTAGAATGTATTTACTAGGCTATTTGACTCACTCCTCTATTTTATAGGTTGAGCTGGAGCGCGAGTGTATCACAATGTTGTGACTAAAAATAGTATTTTTTAGTTAAAAAGTGTGTTTGTAGCGTTTTAGTGAATTGTTGTAATTCAATGTTTTGACTAGATATTTATAAAAAAATCAGTGTTTAATGAATTCGATCACGCACAAGTTTTTTTCATAAGGTTGAATAAAATTATTGTTTCAAATGACTCTGTGTCATGCTGGTTGAATTTTGGATTGTCTGAAAGTGTCAGACTGGATTGACAGTAAATCGAGATTTTTATCGAGTAATCGATTTTTAATATTTAAATGTGTGACCGTGTCGTCACAGTAAGGATACATGAAGACGGGTGAAAATACTCCTGTACCTAATGACGATGGTCATGCACTGTTGGATACATTATCAGCATTGTGTTCTAAAGCACTGTTTTAGGTCTACTCAGCTCTGGAACACTACCTCAGACAATTGGAGAATTAGCCTGGCCATAAGTTTCCATACTCTAAGTCAGACATTCATTGAACTCTCTCCAAGATTGCTTTTTATCAATTACCCTTACTCTAAAAGTTATTCATTGTAATTTTTAGTTTCTAGTTTCTGAAGTACCCTACATGCTTTGGTTACTAGAAAGAATGACTCTACTAATCTAAGTTATTTTGGGTGGGTTGACTCGAAGAAAATACAACATGCATATTCAAGCTTAACAAAAACGTGAAACTATTTATAAAAATGACTAAATAAAACATGTTGATACAACATAATTTAAAGGTGCAGACCAATGTAATGTAAGATGCGACCACATAAAAGTGATCTCGACTCAGTATCTATTGGCTAGAGAAATTCCTCCACACTTGAAGTTTTTAGTGGGTGAATTAAATTCAATAAATTCATGTACAAGTGGTGCTTGGTGGCAGGAGTGCATCCAAATTTTTTATACATGTATATTTATTCAAGTTCCAACAGTAAAAAGTAGTGTGAATTCGTATTTAAGAATATTAAGAAGAAGAGTTTATGGATAATCACTACCGACTCCAGGTCGGCGAAGAAATCACGCTTCCATCTTTGTTGTTTTCTTGCTATTGCTAGAACACTGTTTTGCTTCCTGGATGTCTTTACTTTTGCTTATTTGTTTGTTCATTTTCTTATCATGTGATGTAACGTGTGATCCCCAACTCTTATGAGTTTCCCGTATGGGTTACGTGCGTAGTAACGCAGGGGGGACGATCACACCTTGCAATAGTCTCCTTGTTTCATAAGACATGTTGAGATCCATTATACCCGTTCAACCCTTTTTCGTCGTGGTGGGGCTGACTGCCACCGTAATGGCGTCTCTCACTTGTCTTCTGCACTTTTTCCTTATGTCTCCGCGGTTGGGGCTCTCCTCGCCGCGGTGGCGGAACATTCTGCATTGCTGCTGCCGCAGTGGGGGTTCTCCTCGTTGTGGTGGCGGTACTTCATCTTTTTATTATTTTTTCCACCGTGGTGAGGATTTTCTCGCTGTGGTGGCAAACAATCTTTTTTGACGCCACCACGGTGGGACTTTTCTTTCCGTGGTAGCGGTGTTATGAAGACATTCAATTCTTTTGCCAACTGCCTCGCCGCGGTGGGGATTTGTTCTCTTTGCGTCGCCGTGGTGGCGTGTGATGCCTCCATGGTGGCATGTTGTTGCCATTTTTTTTGAAGTCTCGTCCTCTTCATTCCGCGGTGGAGATGTCCACGTGGTGCCGCACTTCCGGATATCCTTGCCGCAAAAATGGCTTGGTTGTCGCCGTGGTGGCGGGGTTTAACATCAAAATTCCTCGCTTTCTCTTGTTTTCTTGCAATGGTGGTAGTGTGGCCACCCTGGTGTTGGCGATTCTTGGAAAACTTTGACTCTTTCCGAAGCATTTTCGAAGTGTATTTTCCAGCTCTCGTTGCCGTGTTAATATTAAATATTAACTCGAAAAGAGGACTTCATTCGGATAGTTCTTTAAGCGCATAGATTTTCATGTACATTAACACGAACCAACATTCCTTCTCGGCCATTAGGCACATTGAAATCTTAAGTAAATAAGTCGTAAGAAATAAACAAGATAAATTATAAACTAGGAATATTGGAAAACAAACATCTAAAATATTATAAAAAAATAAAAGCATAAACATAAATACGCGAACTAGAATTGGAGAAGGTGTCTTTGTAACTATTCCTTTTATTACTTCGCAAATAAAGTGTTACATTTATACAAAGGGGATCTGACAAGGGATACAAAGAAGCTCCTACAGATAAGTCCGAAATAAAGCCTGGGTGCTTTATAAGTGGAATTCTATGTCCCAAAGATATCTCTGATCTGAAGACATGCGGGACGCGCAGAAATTGTACGATACTGCACGCGCAAAAAAAAGAGTGTTGGATGCGCGACTTGACACAACAATAACTTGGTCTCCCATAACAAACAATGGGCCCAGCTTTGAAAGTTTTCTTCAGGTTTGCGCAAGAACCGGAGCTGGTGGTGGTCGGTACAGGGTTCACCTCACCGTGTTTCCATGAGGAAACGGTCCTTGAACCGCTCAAAGTATCTCAGATTCGTCGACTCAGCAATGGATTTTCCGTTCTTACCAATCGACCTCTGCGGCTGAGAGAAGGCTGAAGCCCAGGGAAGGACACAACCTTGCTTCCTCTTTGCACGTGAAGGTCTCGGCCCCGTGGCTTAGGAAAAATGGAGGATGAAGGACATGGGTTGTACCAAAACTTTATGACTTCAGGTCATCGTGAGCCCTTCAAGGGATTGAGCATCGTAGCGAGAAATCCATACTGACCTGTTGCATGCGAATGAAATCGTGCGGCAACAACGGATCTGCCATTACCATTTCCTCGGAGGAGGCACCGGAGGTCATGAATAGTCCGGCGCTGACTACATCGTTGGGAGGTTCAAGAAGCAAAACAATTGCGGCTTCACTTCTTAAACCCACCAAAGAAATAAGCAACGTGAGAACGACTCCCTTACGTCGAAGCATCATTTATGGAAGGAAGGTAAGATAGAAGCACACTTGGAATGAATAACTCGAAGCATTGGCATCTCTTTTATAGCCAAGGAAGCGTGAGTATGTAGATCCTAAACGACCGAAACGGACGGTCGCGATAATTAAAAGCAGAATCGTGAACTACCACTCTCCGAGGAGGTAACGTCGGTATTAAAGGAGGAAATCAATTGTAGATGTAAAAGCAATCTCGGGTATCGGTAAGAGTCCAATCAATTAAAGTTCCCCTACCCAAAAAGGACACGTTTCAGAGGTGTTAAGGCGCTAAGCTTCGAAAAATGCTCCTGTCAGTCAGATGAGTTTGAATTTGAAAACTGGCATAATGTAGCATATGAGGGATGGAGTCTATATGTTCGAAAAAGGTGTAAATGTCATTTGAGATAAATCTAGGGGGAAGGGTTTTTGCCCTCGAAGATCGCGCGGTGATCTCCAAGCGTAGAAAAGGGGGCTATTATAGATACCTGAATTCGTGATATCATCGACAAGCCACATGGCGCCCTGGATAAGGGACATGAGTACAACCACTATGATGCGCATAGCACCGAACTGCGTCTTGTGCCTACGCGTATGCGAAGGATTGCGAGGCATGGTCCTTCACATATGTGCCTTATCTAGAGACCCGCGAATGGACTTTCACGTCCCCGAAGACGTGGACCACGATCCCTACATATACGGTCCGGGAGCCGCTCAATTAGGTGGACGTTAAGGCAAGAGAGGTTCCATTACCATCGTGCCTACCCACCCACGTCCGTCTAATGGCACATATATAAATCATCTGTCCCATTCACAAGAACATCGATCGATGAGGTGACAAATAGCTACGGCAGCTACCACACTCAGCTCATCCATCACTCTCTCACCTCTGGATAACATACATTGTCTTGCTCTTACCCTAAACCGGCTCTCATCTCCGGTCCTAGAACTTGTTAACCAGATGTCGTTTGTTTTGTTCATCTAATTGCAGGAACACGGAGAAACTGCCCCGAAAAAGACCTCGCTTACATTTAGATTAATTCAGATGTCATATATTTATCAACTACCTTAGTCTACGTAATAGACTTAATTTTTATTTTCCCACCAAGTTATTTGTATTCATCTCTTATTTTCACAAATTCTTGAAGAAAATATAATAATGTAATTGCTCTGCAGATAGATGCATGACTTTTCAATCATAAAAGTTAAGAAAACTTGGGTCAAATAAAACTGAATGATCGCAGACAGTGTAGGTAGATTGCATAAAAATGTTAGAGAATTTAATATGCTTAAACAATAATAACAGAAAAATTAAACAATGAACCTGTTACCAAACTTGGCAAACTGAAGAATCGAAGAGGAACACGTTGAAGAACACTTTCCTTAAAGCGTTTTCCCCCGGTGCTATCGGTTTGAACGGAACAATCGCCTCCGTGGACTCCGCTTGTTGCAATCAACAGGCGTAGTGTTGGGTTTTGACGTAGGTAACGCAGTGGAATTACAAAAATTAATCCTACTCAAAGCCCACCACGGATCATTAGGAGGAGATATCATAACATGATAAGGGACATAGTATTGTGTACCTTTTGGTTTGAGAGATCACACGAAGAATGATGTCCTCGTCTCTACGGTTGATCCACGTCTAGAGGTGAGATCTAGATTCTTCCTTCAACAAGTGCTATCTTGAACCAGAGGAAGTGGGAAGAAGGAATCAATCAACGAGGTGACAAGAGGAGGATTCGGCCTCCTCTTTGGCGCCGACAGGAAGGGCGGACGGCTAGGGACGGTCGGCCCTAGCTTGTCTTGCTCTCTCTCTTTTGTTCTCTCCCACTCTCTTGTGTTATGTCTCAATAACATTCACTTAGTGGGAAGGAAGCTAGAGCCTTCTTTATATACTTGTAGATACTGCTTTCTGACATGGCAGATCTAGGCCACGTGGCAACCATCCAGCACACCATATTGTGCTCCACACACACAGGATCACCAGCCGAGCTGATCCATGTGGGGGCTGCGAGACAGAGCCCTCGCATACCACTGCACGGGACTTGTAGGGACTTAGTGGTTTGGAGGCTAGAGTAAGCCCTGTCGCGTGCGAGCCAAGCCCGCGCGCGACCTTTAGTAACTGTTTTGAGAGATTTATGGCACGAGCTCCATAAACCCGGTCAATCCGGTCAAACCCGGTCAACCTCGTAACGGTTCCGGTACTCGCGCACCACGTGCTCTAACGGTTCCTATATACTCGGACGAACGTGCCGTTATGGTTAAGCTAATTAAGCCGCCATTAATGGGCGCATTAACCACACTACAACGGTCACGTTCTCCAGTATATATATATCGTTAACCTTTCCATACAAAGGAGGACACACTGCCATACGCGGAAGCTCTGCCAAACCTCTGTCTCTCTCTCAGACATTGCCACTGACTTACTCTCTCCCTACACACACCCCTATTCTTCCTGTGCGATCCCTGATCCACTACGCACGGTGTACACGGAGGTCTCCCTGCCGGAATCTCTTGTGCACATTTTGGTGAACCCGACGTGAACTTACCAGCAAAAGCAACCATGTCTCAGGAGGACGATGTCAGCAACCGATCGCCTTCCACCGAAACTCCCTCGGGAGACGAGGCTCGCCGTACTCCGACGACTCCCGGCGAGGCGCCAACTTTAGAGTCTTTGGACGCCACTGTCCAAAGTCAGGCAAAAGCTCTCAAGTCTCAGTCTGCGCAGTTAGAACGGATCTTGGCCGTTCTGGGCACCCTTGCGCCAAATCCTCCACCAGCCGCCGCTATCCCTCAGGGAGGAGGAACCCCTACCGCTCCAGGATTGGGAGTGTCAGTCACGCCTCCCAACCCTCATCTGCAAACTCCACCGTCAGCAACGCAGCTGCCTTCGGTCCAAGGGTCAACGGCACAAATGCTGCCCCCTGCTGCTCACGCCTCTCAGCCCCCGGCTTTGGCGTCCAACCCAGCTCTGCAGTACACTCTGCCTCCACCAGCGACAATCTGGGGAAACGTGGGTAGTCAATACACTCCCAATCCTCCGGCGGCATATGTGTCGCCACCACCTACGGCAACCCCTCCGCCAACTACCGAGGGAAGCATTCCAGAATGCATGACGTCTTTGCAGAAGCGCGTGGACTCCATCCTGGCTCATCAGTCGTTCGCGGATACCATCATCCCGAAGCTAGACAACGATCCACCCATTCCGCGAGAGATCTATCTCATGCCTAACCCGGCGGGGTACAAGGCTCCCAAATGGGATAAGTTCGAGGACGTCAATGGAAACGCTCATGAGCATGTCATGCGTTTCATCGATGTCATGGGTCCATACGGAGCTGATCCCAAGCTGCTGATGCGAGAATTCCCAAAAACTCTTGGGAATGTGGCATACAAATGGTACCGAACATTGGAGGCCGGATCTGTGAAGACTTGGGACGACATGGTCCAGAAGTTCTATACCAAGTTCTTCCAGATGGAAGAAAAGGTGACGATGATCCATCTCTCGCGGATGTATCAGAAACGCGAGGAAGATGGAATCACTTTCATCAAGAAATTCAGAGCGAAATCCTTGGAGTGCAAGGATCCAATGCTTGAAAGCCGGCTCGTAGAGATATGCCTGCAGTGCATGCGAGACGAATACAAAAGCATGCTGATCAATTTGCAAACACCTACGTTTTCAAAGCTCATCGAATGCACGATGAACATCGAGCCCATTGTCGAGAGACAGAGAAAGAAGAGCGCTCCAGAACGACCTGCGAGCGGCACCACCTACAAGATCGGCAGATTTGGCTACAAGCGGGGACGCGAAGCTGAGGTCAATACAGTTTCGCCCCAGAAGCCAGCAAAGGTTGCAAACTTCGATGCACCGCATCTGCCATGCTCGGTGGAGGAAGCGAGCGATCTCTGCAGACAGTGGCGTAAGGACGGCGTCCTCCCACCGCTCGAGAAAGCACCCTCCAAGGAGATGACGAGGGACCCTAAGTGGTGCGAATACCACGGCAAGGTCATGCACCCCACAGCCGAGTGCAAGAAGCTCAGATTCGCGTTCGATCAGAAGATGAAGAACGGTGAACTCATCGTCAGCGACCACCGGAAGGATGTGCGCAACAACCCGCTGCCTGCCCATACAGATTCGGGCTCAAAGGGCAAAGAGGTCGCCATGATCTCGATAGTGGACTTGGAAGAAGTCGCAGAGGATGGTCTGCCCATCATTGCTGAAGTCCATGAAGATGAAGACTACAGCATGGACACGGAAGATGAGCGTGCCGACCGCATGAAAGGGTCGCATGGCTTCGACAAATTCTTCAACGAGATGAACTTCTCTGAAAAATGTCGAACGGATATGACAAAAGCAATCTTAAGGGTAGCAGAGGACTACGAGGAGGACCTCGTGGTCTCCAACGGGAAAGTCGTCAGGGCGTCCCGTTTCACAGAAAAGATTATGACCTTTTCTGCCAGCGACAAGAAGACAGATGCGAGCCACCAGAGGCCCCTGTACGTGACCGCCATCATCAACGGCGTCGAATTCAAGCGAGCATTCGTTGATGGAGGAGCAGCGGTCAATGTTGTTCCACTCCACACACTGAAGCTAGCAGGGATCCCCGAGCACAAGGTAGTCAAGCGTCCATCCCCACTGGTGGGATTCGGAAGCGATTCTAGAATGACGATCGGATGGATCCGCCTGGGCGTTCAGATCGGTAAAATCAAGTGCTCGGCGAAGTTCTATGTCATAGACGCGAACACCACATATCACATGATCATAGGTCGGGCCTGGATTCATCGCTTTGACGCAATCCCTTCGACGGCTCACCAGGTGATGAAAGCTATCTGGAACGACAGGATTGTCGAGATACCGGCCTCAACTAACCCGTTCAACTTGGACGAAGCACATCTCAGCGAGGCGGTGTGGTTCACCGAGATGGCGGACGAGCAAACACCCGGACCATTCAACCCTACTCCTTTACCTCTCTGGGAGGACATCAAGGACCAGTCACCTGCGGGCGTGATGGTGACAAGGGCAGATGCCAAGGAAAAGCCGCCTACACACGAAGAGGCGCCGCGCATCGCATATCATCGGAAGAATGTGTACACTCTGAAGAGGATCGCAAAGCATGACCCCGAGGGTAAGGAGATAGAGAGCTTCTACGCCAACGGGAAGAAATGCTATCGCATATGAAGGTGTGCGGGGACGTCCTCACACGGGCATGGGGGTGTCCCTGGGCAAATCAATCAAATCGAGCAAGTTGCGCTGACCGAAGAGCCAACACAGGGCACTCCAGACGAGAAACTCAAAGAAGCGCCCGAATGCATGGAAGACAGGCCAAGACCACAAAAGCAAGAGCTAAAGGAAGTGTTCCTCAGCCCGAACGAGGAAAAGAAAAGGCCAGTCTTCCTGAGTGCGGACCTCACAAGCGAAGAGGAACAAGGACTGCTGCAGCTCCTAACTGAATACAAGGACGTGTTCGCATGGGAATATGATGAGATGCCGGGTCTGGACACGAGCATCACCATGCACCGTTTAGACATCATCCTAGGGTCTAAACCGGTCAAGCAAAGCACCAGAAGCTTCAGGCCAGAGCTCAACGTGAAGATCAAGCAGGAGATTGTCAAACTCCTAGACGCCAAGTTCATAGAGCCAAATCACCATCCCACATGGTTGGCCAACATCGTGCCGGTGGTGAAGAAGAACGGACAGCTCCGCATCTGCGTGGACTTCCGAGATCTTAATCGCTTCTGCCCTAAGGACGATTTCCCACTGCCTAACATCGATTTGCTCATTGATTCAACGGCAGGCCATCGCATGTTCAGTTTCATGGACGGCTTCAGCGGGTACAATCAAATCAAGATGGATCCCGAAGATGCAAGGAAAACTGCATTCATCACTCCCGTGGGGGTATTCAACTACACGGTAATGCCATTCGGTCTTAAGAACGCAGGCGCAACCTATCAGCGGGCCATGATGGCTCTATTCCACGACATGATGCACAAAGAAGTGGAATTCTATGTGGACGACCTGGTAGTCAAATCCAAGCATGAAGCAAATCACCTTGCAGACCTGCGAAAGGTGTTCAACAGATGCAGGAGCTTTCAATTGAAAATGAACCCCATGAAATGCGCATTCGGCGTGACCTCGGGGAAGTTTTTAGGATGCGTGGTCCATCGCCAAGGGATAGAGCCTGACCCTGCGAAAGTGTCAGCCATCACCAGCATGACGCCACCTCACAACCAAAGTACCTTGAAAACATTCTTGGGAAAATTGTCATATCTGCGGAGATTCATCCCAGCAATCGCCGAAATCACATGCTGTTTCAGCACTCTTCTCAAGAAGGACGCCGCGTACAACTGGGCTCCTGATCACGAAGCCGCATTCGAAAAGCTAAAGGAGCTACTCACATCCCCAAAGATAATGATCGCGCCTCAACTGGGATCACCGCTTCTGCTATACCTTACATCGACAAGGAAATCTATAGGAGCACTCTTGGCTCAGGTGTATGAAGGCCAAGAGAGGCCCATTTATTACATCTCTCGCATTGTGCAGTCTGCTGAATCAAGGTACACAGACATCGAACGTCATTGCCTTGCTTTATTCTTCGTAATAGAGAAGTTGAGACACTATTTTGCATCGCACAAAGTAGTGGTGGTCACCAAAAGCGACCCCATAAGATACCTGCTAACTCACACTACTCCGGGCGGGAGATTGGCGAAATGGTACATGACCATCTCTCAATACGATATCACATGCGTGAAACCAAGAGCGATCAAGTCGCAGGCGGTAGCAGATCTGTTGGCACAGTTTCCCGACAACAGTCACGAACCTGTGATCGAGGAAGAGCTCGAAGGCCCTGAAATCTACGCGATCGACGTGCCCTATTGGACCCTCCACTTCGACGGTTCGTCAACCAGAAAAGGCGGAGGCATCGGGATAGTCTTGACAAAGCCACACGGGGAAGTCATACAGATGTCCGCAAAACTCGACTTCGCAGTCACGAACAACGAGGCGGAATACGAGGCTCTTATCGCGGGGCTCCGTGCGGCGAAAGCTTTGGAAGTGAGCAACTTAACAGTCATGGGAGATTCCAAACTGATTGTTAAGCAGGCCTCGGGCGAATATGGTTTAAAGGAGATCAACCTCCTGCCATACCGCACCCTAGTGCAAAAGCTGATGCAGCAATTCTGCGACGTGAAATACGAGCACAAGCCCCGAGCGGACAACAGGCATGCAGACGCCTTAGCAACTCTGGGATCTAAGGTCAGCATAGACAAATGCCCCGCAAGGATTTCCATCGAAGTGCGAACATCGTCGGCATTAACAGAAGATGTGTGCGACGAGGAACACATGGATGACGCAGACTGGCGAAAAGCAATCCTGCAAGCTATTGCGAAAGGCACCAGCAGCGAAAGCTGGGCACTCACGAAAGGATATTGCATCCACGACAACACCCTTTATTACGAGGGTCCTGGAGGAATACTCATGCGATGTGTCTCCGAGCAAGAGGGACAACAGCTGTTAGAAAATATTCACCAACACGCTTGCGGAGAAAGCGAGGTGTCAATCTACAGGAAAGCTCAGAGATATGGCATTCATTGGCCAAGCATGTCAACAGCTGCAGCCCTGATACAAGGGAAGTGCGAAAGTTGCGCACTAATCAAAGATTCTCTACTCATCGCTCTAACCGATGACGACACAGACTGGAGGAAGCCATTGTTTGAATTCCTCACCCAGGGCACCGTACCCGAATCGAGAAAAGAAGCCGACAAATTGAAGAGGAAAGCTTCTCGATACATGGTTCAGGAAAACCTGCTTTGGCGAAAAGGTCACGAGGGTAACTTGCTGCGATGCCTAGACGGCAGGGAAGCACAAGAAGTCATGGACCTTTCTCATCAGGTGGAACACCAGGGAGGTGCGAAATTATGCAGACAACTCCTCTCAATCGGATACTTCTGGCCCACGATGGAAGTCGATTGCCGCACCAAGGTGCGACGCTGCCAAAAATGCCAATTCAAAGGGAACCTAGTGCACGCTCCCGCCGTGGATCTACATGCATTAGGGACGCCATGGCCATTTCACACATGGGCTTTGGACTTCATCGGCCCCATCCGACCAACGTCACATGGGAACCATTTCATTCTCACCGCAACTGAGCTGTTCACCAAATGGGTGGAAGCAATACCACTAAAGACGGCAAACGCGCTGGCTGTGGTTAACTTCATCCAGGAAAACATCGTATGCAGGTTCGGAATCCCAAATACCATTCTTTCCGATAACGGTACTCCTTTTGTTAATCGCCAGGTTGCTACGAAACTCGCGGATTACAATATCAGGCAGATATGCTCCACCCCCTATTATCCAAAGGGAAACGGACAAGCCGAGGCGACTAACAAAACGCTGTTGAGAATTCTGAGCAAAATGGTCGCAGATGACCACAAGAAGTGGGTCGACTCTCTTAACATAGCTCTGTGGGCCTACAGAACTTCTCCAAGGACACCCACAGGGGCCTCGCCATTCCTACTATGCTATGGGGCCGAAGCTGTAGTACCTGCGGAGGTCAGAGTTAATTCGGCTAGGCTGGCCTTCCATGCACTCTATGAAAACCAACGCGATCATGATTTAGTCTTGCTGGAAGAAAAGCGAGAACAAGCCAAAAGGACTAACAAGCGGTACCAAGAAAGAATCGCTCGCGCCTATAACAAGACAGTCCAGCGACGGGATTTCGCAGTTGGCGACCTGGTCTTGCGCGCATCTGACCACTGCATGCGAGAAGCAACTCACCCAAAGTTCGCAGCTAATTGGGAAGGACCCTTCGAAGTCACAGAAGTCTTCGATAGCGGCTACTGCAGCATACGAAGGTTGCACGACACAACCTCAACTCCAAGCTCAGTCAACATGCGCTGGATCAAGAAGTACTATCCTTGACTTCTCTTATTTCATACGTTTTATGATAACGTTGCTTAGTGTCTCATGTGGCTGCGATTGACGCAATCTCCTCTCCCATATGAGAGGATTGTAATCCTATCTCTCCCATATGAGAATGTTATAATAAAAAAATTCTCCCAAATGAGAAGTTCATATTTCTAGCCGTTTATATTGCTCTATTTAAGTTGTTATTACTGTTAACAATGATTTATCTGCTGCGATAGCAGCAAATACAAAAGCGATCTTAATTGATCATCAAAGCCTATCTCTTACGATAGCAGCAAATACAAACGCGATCTTAATTGATCATCAAAGCCTATCTCTTACGATAGCAGCAAATACAAAAGCGATCTTAATTGATCATCAAAGCCTATCTCTTACGATAGCAGCAAATACAAACGCGATCTTAATTGATCATCAAAGCCTATCTCTCACGATAGCAGCAAACGCAAATGCGATCTTAATTGATCATCAAAGCCTATCTCTTACGATAGCAGCAAATACAAACGCGATCTTAATTGATCATCAAAGCCTATCTCTTACGATAGCAGCAAATACAAATGCGATCTTAATTGATCATCAAAGCCTATCTCTTACGATAGCAGCAAATACAAATGCGATCTTAAGTGATCATCAAAGCCTATCTCTCACGATAGCAGTCAACACAAATACGATCTTAATTGATCATCTAAAGCCTATCTCTTACGATAGCAGCCAAACGCAAATGCGATCTTAAGTGATCATCAAAGCCTATCTCTCACGATAGCAGTCAACATAAATACGATCTTAATTGATCATTCAAAGCCTATCTCTTACGATAGCAGCAAATACAAAAGCGATCTTAATTGATCATCAAAGCCTATCTCTTACGATAGCAGCAAATACAAACGCGATCTTAATTGATCATCAAAGCCTATCTCTTACGATAGCAGCAAATACAAATGCGATCTTAATTGATCATCAAAGCCTATCTCTTACGATAGCAGCAAATACAAATGCGATCTTAAGTGATCATCAAAGCCTATCTCTCACGATAGCAGTCAACACAAATACGATCTTAATTGATCATCTAAAGCCTATCTCTTACGATAGCAGCCAAACGCAAATGCGATCTTAAGTGATCATCAAAGCCTATCTCTCACGATAGCAGTCAACATAAATACGATCTTAATTGATCATTCAAAGCCTATCTCTTACGATAGCAGCAAATACAAAAGCGATCTTAATTGATCATCAAAGCCTATCTCTTACGATAGCAGCAAATACAAACGCGATCTTAATTGATCATCAAAGCCTATCTCTTACGATAGCAGCAAATACAAATGCGATCTTAATTGATCATCAAAGCCTATCTCTTACGATAGCAGCAAATACAAATGCGATCTTAAGTGATCATCAAAGCCTATCTCTCACGATAGCAGTCAACACAAATACGATCTTAATTGATCATCTAAAGCCTATCTCTTACGATAGCAGCCAAACGCAAATGCGATCTTAAGTGATCATCAAAGCCTATCTCTCACGATAGCAGTCAACATAAATACGATCTTAATTGATCATCTAAAGCCCATCCCTTACGATGGCAGCCAATGCAAATGCGATCTTAAGTGATCATCCAAAGCCTATCTCTCACGATAGCAGCAAAATAAAAAAACGATCTCAATCGATCGTCTAAAGCCTATCTCTCACGATAGCGGTTTACACAAATGCGATCTTATATGATCTTCTTAAGCCTATCTGTTACGATAGCGATTTATACGCAAAGTGATTTTAGTTAATCACCCAAGCCCGTCTGTTACGATGGCAACGTAACTGCACAACCATCTTGCTAGATCTCCTAAAGGTCTATCTGTTTACGATAGCAATTTATGCGAGAAACTATCTCAAGCAATTCCCTAATAAAGCCTATCTTCTATGATAGCAATTCGCACCACTCAACGATCTTAATTGATCTGTTAAAAACTATCTGTTACGATAGCAAAGTTGTGAACGTGATCTCATACGATTTACAACTGCAAGCTCATCCGCCAAGAGGGCGCAACTGCGAAATTACGATCTCGAATGATCTAGCGAAACATCTGCGCATTGACGTCGCATATGTGAAATCATTACATGGCATTATGCAAGGCAAAACAAGCCGAAACGCATTCGAAATTGTATTTTTTGCAAAGAGAGCAGATAATACAAAAGCTATATATCATTATGAGTCAAATGACTTACAATTTATCTGTCTAGATAACAGCTTACAAGCGAAAAGCTCGAATCTAACTACGCAGCCCACATGGCTTACAATACATTCGAAAAATGGCTGATAAGCCAGCAGAGACACGGTACGGAAACCCGGACTGCAAAGCATGAACCGCCCTGGCTTCAAACGCCGGCTACACGATGCCCGGATCTGCGGGTGAACATCTGTAGCAAGGGGGATCTTGCTCTAAAAAGAGCCACATGAAGCCGTACGCTCGACATCCCGCTATCCGACAAGACCGTTGTCAGATATGCTCCCCATAACATTTGCCCAAGGAACCACCGGTTCCAGCGATCAAACTGCAAGCAGAAGCTCCAAAGGGCAAGGGCTCCTTGTAGACGGGGATGAACACAGCAGTTCGCAACCCTGAGTTCAAGAACGAAGAGGCAAGAAACCCTCCTCCAGGGATGCTGGAGGAGAATTCCATCGTTCATTACGAGACGGTAGCACGGTCACTTCGGCGCTGCACCTCGCCACGAGGCGGCCGGAAACATGACCTGCACACATAATACACGAAGAAATTTCTTCAAACACACATGAGGAATTATCTGCATCCTCTTTATGATGGTTATAAACGGCAATAAGCCTCATAAAGTGGATCTTGGAAACTATTTCTATAGCACAAAGCGCAAACTCAGGATTCAAAACTTGAAGTTGCCATGAATCAACGAAAAACAAGCGTTGAAGCCAGCAGTCGTAAGGACTCACGGCAAAGCACATGTTTGGGATGAAGAACCCAAATGGCAAAGACAGGGTTTATATAGGCCCTGTGGAGACTCTTCGGTTGCCTAAGATGAGTCAGCAAAATTCAAAAAGAGGGTAAGTTCAATCACTTACGCCTTGAAAAGCGGTAACAATCAATTACCCTACTAAAGGCTACGACGATTCAGTTGCGTATCCTAATAAATGACGGATAGTCATGATTCGGATGGACTTCCCAACGGAAGCGTGCTTATCTGTCGCGAAATTAGCGCGAAAATCAAGCGCAGAATCAATTGCTGATGTCATAATTGGATATGCACAGAAATGTCCAATCAAATCCCGAAAAGGGCAAAACGGGCAAACTCATTGTTTGTTGTTAAAAAAAAAAAGGGGAGAAACCCTAGCAATATCACATTAATGTTTCAAAACGTTACATTAATGTCTCAGCTATTTTCCTGTTTTCTTTTCAAAATTCGAAAAGTCAAAACAAATTCTTGATTAAGGAATCTTGGGGCTCGAACTGCTCGCTCAGCTTCTCCACTTGTTTCACTTCTTGCTTCAGTTGCTCGCACTTGGCATTCATTTCGTGATACAGCTTCAAAGCTTCATCAACCTTTTGCTTTTGCTGCTCCACCTTCTGCATCTCAGCTGCGAGATTCTGGTGACCGAGATTTAAAGTTACAGCTGCGCGAATCAGTGTAACTCTGTCCTTGAGGAATTTGAAACCAAGTCTGCCTTGGACTTTGAACAGGAGATTTTGGCACATGCCACACAGCAATTCAGCACTCTGGGCCGAAATGGTCGCAGGTGTAGCCGCAGACAGCTGCTCCAGTATCCAGATGGCTTCAGTAAGGAATAACCTCCTGTCAAAAGGCCCGATCTCCAGAGATCTCACAAACGATCGGGGGTATCTGAGACGCATTCGAACCACCCAGTCTACATCGGTTTGCTTCAAACCTGAGACATCAAAAATGGTTATAATGTCAGAACTCGCAAGCAAATAATGCGACGTGCGAACGGTAAAACTTTACTTACCAGTGCCTTCCAGAATTTCATGAAGAGAAGGGATGCGGGCCACTGGGTTGTTCGAAGACTGCCCTCGCTCCATAGCTCTCCTATCAGCTCCGAGCTCCAACCTCTCATAGTCAGGAGGAAGAGTGTAGGCCGCACCAGCTGCGACTACATTCCCAACCTGCGAGCCCCAAATGCTCCACGCAGGAATAGGTGCTTCTGACTCAGTCATCGCCGGAGGCGAAGGGACAGCCGAAGTCGCTGGGCGGAGGACACTCTCAGATGCGAAAACATTAGCATCACTTGTCCTTTCTTCCTCACCACCGGTACGGACACCTTCGTCCATCGGCACAGCATCAGCTTCGACATCATCGGAGAGTTCGATGACATCCTCGAAATGCTCACTTGCGTGTCCAGCGGCTGCGACGGGCTTCTCGGTATGGGGGCTCGAAATTGGAACATGGGATGTAGAAGGCTGACTTCTCTGCTCCGGCTCAGGTTCCTCAGCATGACCTGCGATACCAAATGCGATAATGTGAGGTAACTTGTGTTATAAATTATTTCGCTATCTTTACTAAAGCTAAGAATAAGCACCTCCACGCGAAGGTGGGATTGAGGTATCCTCATCATACACTAGGGACGTGGAACCGTGCCCTATCAGTGTATCCTCACTAAGCAAATCTTTAAGAGAAGCGTGACCTGGGATGCGAGTAAACCAGTCATGATTTTGCCTCAAGTGGCTACAGCCTAGTATGCGCATATCACTCAAAATAATTACCTGAGGGTTCTCCGCATTTGCTTACCAACCAACGGCGAATGTCAGGCTTTGACACACCGTGCTTTAACGCACCCACAATTACATCTCTATAAGTAACTGCGAGATTGAAGATCTCACCTTTATCGCCACCTGCAATCTCTGCGAAGTCCGCTTGGACTTGCTCTAGCTCTGCTGCATCCTCTCCGGGAATCTCATCTTCCTCCTCCACATGAGGAGCCACTTCTTCGGGAAGCTCGTCTTCCTCGCCAACTGGACGCACTAAGTCGTCAACATGCTGCTCCTCGAGGCTCCGCTGTTTCACACGCTCGGCTCCTCTTCCTCTCGCTGCCTTCTTCTTTCAGCAGCCTCCGCGGCTGTCTTCCGGGATTAAGCAAGAACATCCTCGCTTATAGGATCATCTGAAATGCCAGAATGGGCATCTCTCTTTTGCCTCTTGGTCACAAGGCCACCAACGGCTTCATCATCATCATCTGCGAATACATATTTGGTTCAAAGAAAAGAACTACAAAGAAGTCAAGATAAAGGGCAAGGAGATGCGACGGAAGTACCTCCTGATTCTTCCTCGCACATCACAACTGTTGCTTCTTCTTCTTCATCACTTGCCTGGGGCTCCTGTCTCTCTTCCTCCTCTTGGTTGAATGGAACGAAAGTCTCAACTGCGAGATCTTTTCGCACTTTGCTGGGCATACGACCCTTGCCTTTGTCCTTGATGGAAAGGGACCTCACTGGGGGAGAAGCTGGAGCACTCCTAGGAAAGAAATCGTAATTCCCTTTTGCCTAGGTCTCTTCACTCTCGGGGCCGCAGTCGCTGGAGGGGACGGGTCATCTCTAGGAGGAGACGGAGCCGGAGGGTTGTCTATCAGCGAGTCAGCAAAAGTGTTTATGACTCCGCTAACCTTTGTTTCGACCTCGGCATCCATCCTCCATGCTAGCCGGTACGACTCCCCCTTTCTTCTGGTGGCAACAATGGTGTCCACCAGCGATTTGGAGCGATCACCAACTGCGAACCTCCGCACATGACACTGAAACAGCGCAGAACGAAAAGCATCAGCGCAAGGAAATCAAAAAGCTTAAAGCACATAAGGAAATTGCTTACCTCAGCAAACGCCTTGCTATATTTGATGACCTGCGCGTCACCCTTCTTGATTGCGTCGACTTGCTCCTTCAGAATGAAATCGGGGCACAAATGATTCTCGCGGTCCCACAGCGAGTAGCAACCATACTCAGACTCGCTCAAACTGCGATTGGGGCGAAACGGAAAAGAGTTTCTCTTGATCAAGGGGGCCCTTCCTGGCTGCGCCGCCGCCTCCGTCTCAATCCTCGTTTGCTGGGCAACCCAGTATGCGATCCAGTTCTGGGAACAACCACCCTTGCGAGTTCCCGCAGGCTGCTCAAAGGGAAGATTGCTCATGAGGACCTTCTTGCACTCCTTTGTCAGCAAACGCTTGTAGCACCCTCTGATAATAGACTGGGGCCAGATCGATGGGGCCACTGCATCAAAACCAAACTGAGGAGAGACCCGAGTGGGGTCAACATCCACTGTAAGCCTTTCATACCTTGGCGCGAGCTCACGAATATGCTCTGCAAGGGCAGGAAGGGAACCTCGCAGACACCAACAAAAGAACTCACGATAGCGCTCGTGGAAATGCGGCCCCTTTTCAAAGAGAAGGTCTTCTGACAAGACCATACCTTTGGAAGGGTATAGCTTTGGAAACCACCGCACATTCTCAACGCGTGTGGCATAGGGCCTGGCAGTAAACTCCTTTTGTTTGTCGCATATCAAACTCCAAGTACACTTGGTGTTGCTTGCTCCAAACCATCTCGCAGCCCTTCCGCTGTTGCGCGCTTCTGTCTCGCCTGGGGGACACCACTTATCAAGTGGGAGGGGAGTTGGAGCATAAGACGGCCAGTGCTCGAAAACCCACATTGTCAAAAAGCTGATATTGACAAAGGTCAGAACATCGAGGCGGCCACGCGATTCCCTCATCGCCAGAACCAGCTGATCCAGCCTATAATATAGCATCCCCAAGACCAAGGGTCCGAGTGCGACTCTCTGGCCAAGAGCGAGCCTCACGGCAAGTGGCAGCACATGGTAGAAGACCCCGTCATGGGGGTGACCATCAATCAGATACCTCGACAGCCAAGCACAGAGAAAGGCACAAAGGGTTAAATGATAACCCTTGCCCTCTACGTAATTCTCGGCCTCCGGGTTCTCGCTCTGAAGCTTCTTAGTAATGCTGCTGTTCGCATAGTCTCGGAAGAAGTACTGCAACCACTTGTTCCAGGTATTCTTCGCAGACGTATCCACCAGCTGCCAGTTCGGAAGAGGCTTTGTAGTGGTCCACCGAGTGGAGATTTTCTTTACCTCTGCTAGGCACTCCTCCATCTGCGCGTACAAGGCCATTTCAGCAGATGTCCTCAAGTGACTCAAGGGGTCCACCTCACCCATGGGGGAAAGCTCATACAGCATCTGAACGTCCTCGAGCGTGGGGGCAGCCTCGAACTCAGCAAAATGAAACGTGTGAGTCGCGGGCGAGTAACGGGACAGAAGGTCTAGAAGCATAGACTGATCCAACTTCACGGCAGCACCCTTCATAGCACGGATAGCAAAGAAAATGCCGGCTTTATTAAGAGTCTCGGCGTGATGATCCAACACGTGGTCGATCCACTCATCCATATAGTCCAATTTCTGGACAAACGCCTGAGTAGAAATCGCAGTGTATGGGAAGTGCCCATTCTCGATCCCCAATCGAACCACACCCTCGGAGCCAACCAACTCGAGCAAGGCTGAGTTAACTGGGCGAGTCAGTGTCAACAATCGCTCAACTGGAACAGGATCAGGCATCCTCTTCGTCTTCACCCTCGCATGATAAAAATCCTTCCCACCCAGAAATGGGGCTTTATGCCACAGAGCCTGCGGAAGCTCCGGCATCTCTTCATCTTCCTTGACGGGTCTGGTTACTCTTGTCTTGGCCATTCCTGCGAAAGGGCAAGAAAAAGGGGGGAGAAATACCACACCACACTTCAGTTTGAATTTTGGAATTTGAGATCTATGCAAACCAAAAGCAAACAGTTCCGGTACCGATTTCAGAAATTGGGGAGTTGATATTGTTGAAAGATTAAAACGAAGCGGGTTCAAAGATCAAAAGCCTCTTCACAAATTTCATGGATTTACAGATTCAACGCGGTTCAAGGCAAACACTGGTATTTTAAATCAAAAGTAAACGAGGCCAACCTTGTTTCCTTGAAGCTTGCTTGGATATACACAATTGGAGAATACGATTTGCAGTTCTGAACTGGTGATTGATTATCTGGATCTGCTCTCGAAGATCTCCGGGTACCATTCACTTTAAGAGAAAGAAGTGATGCTTTGCAATAATGGGATACAAGGTATTTATCCAGAAGAATGAAGGGTTGCGTCCCTTCAGTAGTCGAATCGCAACCGTCACCGTCGTATCGCGCAATCACAGGACGGGCTGACGTCACGCCTAAAACCCTAAAGGCCAGACGGCACGACTCTAAGGGTTTTAGGTCATAATGACACGCACGGGGGCTGAACCTACCCGTATTTGAATTGGTGCGTGGCGACGACGCGCATGTTAGTTTCCGCGCATGGAAGCCTATACAGCTATGAGCCTTCACGCGCAGAAAGGGGGCTAATGTAGATACTGCTTTCTGACATGGCAGATCTAGGCCACGTGGCAACCATCCAGCACACCATATTGTGCTCCACACACACAGGATCACCAGCCGAGCTGATCCATGTGGGGGCTGCGAGACAGAGCCCTCGCATACCACTGCACGGGACTTGTAGGGACTTAGTGGTTTGGAGGCTAGAGTAAGCCCTGTCGCGTGCGAGCCAAGCCCGCGCGCGACCTTTAGTAACTGTTTTGAGAGATTTATGGCACGAGCTCCATAAACCCGGTCAATCCGGTCAAACCCGGTCAACCTCGTAACGGTTCCGGTACTCGCGCACCACGTGCTCTAACGGTTCCTATATACTCGGACGAACGTGCCGTTATGGTTAAGCTAATTAAGCCGCCATTAATGGGCGCATTAACCACACTACAACGGTCACGTTCTCCAGTATATATATATCGTTAACCTTTCCATAAAAAGGAGGACACACTGCCATACGCGGAAGCTCTGCCAAACCTCTGTCTCTCTCTCAGACATTGCTACTGACTTACTCTCTCCCTACACACACCCCTATTCTTCCTGTGCGATCCCTGATCCACTACGCACGGTGTACACGGAGGTCTCCCTGCCGGAATCTCTTGTGCACAATACTCCAACAACTCCTTGTTGTTTCCATAAAGGTCCTTCCTAGTTCTCCATGAACTTGGATTAGTCCCTTCCTTGCAAATTAGTCCTACTAAGTTTCCAAGGTGTTTCACAATGATCATTCTCATTAATTAATCATATTAATTAATCTCAAATCTAGCTCTAATCTATTTGACGTGTGACCCCATAGGTTTCTATTTAGTTGGTAGTAACTTATTACTAACATGGAGCGGTGTCTAGCAACACATCCATGCCACCCGACTAATAGAAATAGTCAGTGATCCGACAAACCTCTTGTGCCCAATATATTATATTGCACTTTCCCTTTGTCTCTATATCCGTATTGGACACGAGACATAAATAGTCACACTTGAATATCCAATCCATAGTTCCTCGATCCTGGGAATATGCTTATGCGAGCAAATAACATCAATATTTCCATATTAATTTATCTGAGTCTGGCCAGACATTCAATAAGCCTCATTCCTCGAGCGGCCGTGGATATTTACTCCCATTATGTTGGAGGGACAAATCCTATCTACATCACTACGATCTCTAAGCTTGCTTCCTATCATGCCCGATAGCTATCTTTATAATTACCCAGTTATGGTGTAACGTTTGATAACATCAAAGCACAATATTCCACAACTAGAGTATCTAGTGACTTCAAGTCTAAGGATTACAATTATATTAGCACTACGAGAAGCGATTGTGCTTAACATAATCTAATGTATCCTTCTCGTTGTGGGTCAATCCAGTATGCCATTACCCCTAATGCATACCCATGTGTTAGACTTGATATCTCCATATCAATCTACCCACATACTATTCTATATTTGATCGTCCTATTAATAAATATAGTGGACTAGGGATATTTAAGATAAACAACACATTGTATCGAAGGACTTCATTATATTAAATATCACAATATATAATAAATGAATATTCTAGCCAAAACAATGTTCATACTAAATATAAGATTGCCTCTAGGGCATCTATTCCAACATGTAGCACTTTCCCTTGATTTCCCTGGACGGAACGACGGTGTAAGAACACTTTAGACGAGAGAGATTGAGTGATTGAGAGATGATCGCTGTGTATTTGGATTGAGAACTCAATCCTCAATTTATAGCCACTAGGGAAGAGAAGAAGCTGGGCAAACGTACGCCCTCTCTTCATCTTCAATTCATATACGTTTTGTAGTTTTAAATAGGGCATTCAATTTTCAGGTTATAACTTAATTGGGCATTCAACTTACAGGAGATAATTAACTGTACGTAACAAAAACATAAACACCTTATTATATCTGGGTCGACCCACGACCCAGACCCGCCCAAAGCGGTCCGCGTGTGTTTATTATTTTTATTCAACACAATTCTTCCCCAAAATTGTAGCCTAATGAACGTCATCTCAACAAAAATTACACGGACAATTTGCTCATTCACCTGAACAACATTGTACCGTAACACCCTCAATCACCGGTTTATCTCTTGAGCTTAAGTTGAACTCAAACTTCAACTCAAGAGATTATCCAACAAAGACTGCATAATATGATAATGTTGTAATTAGATTTAAATTGTATTTACATCCACGTGTAACGTACGTGGTTTCAATTAGTTCTCTAAAAGGGAACGACCCGGGATGAAAGGAGACTGATGTTGGAATATAATATCAGACTAAATAAGGTCAACGGACACAAGTACAACCGTTGTGCTACGCATAGCACCGAAATGTGTCATGTGCCTACACGTATGCAAAGGATTGCGAGGCAGGGTCCTTCGCAGATGCGCCTTACCCAGAGACCCGCGAATGGACTGTCACGTCCCCGAAGCCGTGGACCACGATCCCTACATATACGGGTCGCGAGTCGCTCAATTAGGCGGACGTTAAGGAACGAGAGGACCATTACCATCGTGCCTACACAACTACGTCCGTCTAATGACCTGTATATAAAGCATCTGTCCATTCACAAGAACATCGATCGATTAGGTGACAAACAGCTACGGCTGCTACCATACTCAGCTCATCCATCACTCTCCCACCGCTGGATAACATACGTTGCCTTGCTCTTACCCTACACCGGCTCTCATCTTCGGTCCCTGAACACGTTAACCATGTGTCGTTTTTTTTGTTCTTCTACTTGTAGGAACACAGAGAAACTGCCCCGACAGAGACCTCACTTACATTTAGATTAATTCAGATGTCATATATATATACATATCAACTGCCTTAGTCTACGTAATAGACTTTGCATTTTTGCCTTTTTTTCCAGCAATTTATTTGTATTCCTATCCTATTTGCATAAATTCTTGAAGAATATATAATAATGTAATTGCTCTGCAGATAGATGCATGATTTTTCAATCATAGAAGTTTGGAAAACTTGGGACAACTGAAACTGAATGATCGCAGACCATTGAATTTCTCGAAGGAACTGTAAAATTGCTTCATGAGCATAACAAAAGTTCGAATTGAAAGATGAGGGTGATGAACCCTAATATCCCAAAACCAAAGAAAAGAAAACAAAAGGAAAAATTACATCGTTTGTTGCTGAAACACCAATCAGAACATGACACGTGTCTGAGAGGATGAGTCAGCTAAACTAACAATTAAAAACACTAAACACGCGCTAATGGGAATTAAAACGCCCGTTGAGTCCAAAACGCCACCGTTCCATTTAAAGCTTTTAAACCAAGCTGGACGTTGCAATCCAACGGCTCCTGAACATCTCCCACGATCGATCCAACGACAACTGCTTCTTGATGATGTTACTGTTCATTTGGTAAGGGTGATACCAAATGAACAGTAACTTTTCACTTTGCAAAACACTTCCTGAGCTCCAAGAAGCTGGGCAAACGTACGCCCTCTCTTCATCTTCAATTCATATACGTTTTGTAGTTTTAAATAGGACGTTCAATTTCCACGAGATAACTTAATTGGGCATTCAATTTACAGGAGATAATTAACTGTATGTAACAAAAACATAAACACCATATTATATCTGGGTCGACCCACAACCCAGACCCGCCCAAAGCAATCTGCGTGTGTTTATTGTCAACACAATTCTTCCCAAAAGTTGCAGCTTAATGAACGTCATCTCAACAAAAATTTTACGGACAATTTGCTCATTCACCTGAACAACATTGTACCGTAACACCCTCAATCACCGGGTTATCTCATGAGCTTAAGTTGAGCTCAAACTTCAACTCACGATATTATCCAACAATCCCCCACATGAATGACCAAATTGGACATTCATCAATCTCAGTCTCAAATAACCTGTCATGAAGCTAATCACATAAAGATAGGTGGTCATAAACCTTGAACCTTCTCTTAGTGACACACATCAGGATGTGTTGGCTCACTAGTGCGCTGTAAGCCTTGAGATGCTTGCCAATGGTGGGCACCAAGTCGGCAGTGCTCACGCAATTACGAATTCGAGTCATTCCGTCCTCATGAATGTGCTCATTTGGCCATTGAGACACATTTCCCAGTTTTGTGAGTGCTATAGAGAATTCAGCCTATCAATTCTCATAGAGCCGGCCCCAGCTCCACTCATATAGGTGAACTCTATTGGTACCTTGCTATACTAGAGTTCATTAAGAGTTTAACTCATCCTTGATACAATGCAAGACATCACATTATCAATCCAAAGGAAGGGCCAGGAAAGAAACTCTCCAATAATCGTGATGTATCCCTATCCGTACATAGCTAGGTTGTCCCTTTGAACCTAATTCTTTAGATCTCCAGTCACTTAGGTAGGGTTTGCCACTATGACAGACTTTTCAAGAGGCTTCAGACCCATTCCTTTCGATAAAGTCCAGACTTCCTCTCTTGGTAGTCCTTTAGTCAGCGGATCCGCTAGGTTCTCCTTAGACTTAACGTAATCGATCGATATTATACCTTTCGAGAGCAAATTTCTAACAGTATTGTGTCTACGACGTATATGTCTAGACTTTCCATTATACATTGCCTTTTGTGCTCGTCCAATTGCAGACTGACTGTCGCAGTGTATGCATATTGGAGGTACCGGTTTCGGCCACATAGGTAAGTCCTCCAGTAAGTGACGAATCCATTCAGATTCTTCACCTGCCTTGTCCAAAGCAATTAACTCAGAGTCCATCGTATACCTTTATAAGCATGTTTGCTTCGTAGATTTCCACGACACTGCTGCTCCACCGAGCATGAATACATATCAACTTGTGGATTTCGAATCCTTTGTTTTAGAAATCCAGTTAGCATCAGTATAACCTTCTAATACCGCTAGGTATTTGGTAAGTTTAATCCAAGATTTTGAGAATATCTTAAATATTTCAGAACCCTTACCGCTGCTTTCCAGTGGTCTATACCAGGATTGCTCGTAAACCGGCTAAGCTTGCTAACTGCCGGAGTAATATCTGGTCTTGTACAATCATAATTTACAATAGGCTACCAACTACTTGAGCATATTCAAGTTTGTTAATCCCTTCTCTGGTACTCTTGGTAAGATGCAAACTTACACCAACTGGAGTTTTCACAGGTTTGCCTTTATCTTTGTCAAACTTATTGAGAACTTTCTCAATATAATGTGTTTGAGATAAAGCATACACTCTTGTGTTTTAGAGATCTTAATTCCTAAAATCACATTAGCTAGACCCATGTCTTTCATTTCAAAGTTCTTGGTTAACATATTTTTTGTATCGTCGATGACCTTCTTGCGGCTACCCAAAATAAGCAAGTCATCGACATACAAACAGACTACTACATAGCCTTCATGAGTGTTCTTAATGTAGACGCATTTGTCACACTCATTGATGTTGAAACCCCCTGACATCATGGTTATATCGAATTTCTCGCGCCATTGTTTCGGAGCTTGTTTTAAACCATACAAGGATTTAACAAGTCGACAAACTTTGGCCTCTTGTCTTGGGATGACAAACCCTTTGGGTTGTTCCATATAAATTTCCTCATTCAGTTCACCATTCAAGAACACCGTTTTAACATTCATTTGGTGAATCTCGACGTCAAACAAAGCCTCTATAGCTATTAACACTGAAATTGAGGTTATACGAGTCACCGGCGAATAGGTATCGAAGAAATTGATCCCTTCATGTTGCCTGAATCCCTTAGCTACCAACCGAGATTTGTAATTATCAATTGATCCATAAGCCTTCAATTTCCTCTTGAAAATCCACTTTCACCCAAGTGGTCTACAACAAGGAGGAAAATCCACCACTTCCCAAGTGTGGTTTTGCATAATGGAATCAATTTTACTATTAATTGCTTCCTTCCAATAAGGAGCTTCCGGACTAGAGACCGCTTGCTTATACGTCTTTGGCTCATCATCCATCACCAGGGTTATGAAATATGAACCAAACGTTTTATCAATTCTAACCCTTTTGCTTCGTTGAGGTTCATCCTCTATAGGAGTTTCCTCGATTTTCGCGTCATGTAACCCTTTAGAAGGGTGCCCAGATTCCCTTTCCTTACATGGAAACACGTCCTCAAAGAACGATGCAGTTCTAGATTCAATTATTGTGTCCTCATGTATGTCTGGAATATCCGATTTGTGAACTAAAAATCGATATGCGCTACTATCATGTGCATATCCAATGAACACACAATCCACTGTTTTTGGTCCTATGCGAACCTTTTTCGGAGGTGGTACTAACACCTTTGCCAGACACACCCACACTCGAAAGAATTTATAAGTAGGCGGGTGGCCTTTCCAGAACTCATATGGAGTCTTATCAACTTTCTTTTGAGGAATTCTATTTAGAATATGGTTCGCAGATAAGATTGCTTCCCCCCACATGTTCTGGTGAAACCCATAACTTAAGAGAATAGAATTCATCATTTCCTTTAATGTCCTATTTGAAAGCTCAGGTTGATCAAGACTTGAAATAGCTTGGATATTTCAAGGCCTTGAAACAGCTTCAAAGCCTTGAATCAGCTTCAGAGGCTTGAAAATAGTTGGCCTTGAAACTGGATTTAAAGCCTTGAACTGTTTAACCTGAATGCATATTCTCAGGGGGTGTTTTTCTGCTAACTCTCTAATCTATTTTATTATCTCTCTTGCATTTGTTTGATTACCTGTTGTTAGATGATGAAAGAAAAATTTTTAAACATGTTTGGAATCATAATATATCATCTATTTGACCAAGATAATGCAGGAAATATTGTTTCTAAGTTTAGCAGGATTATTTCCTAAACTGGATTGCTGCATATTTGAAAACACTTGAATACTTTGATCCTGTGATCAATCAGACGTGTTTGACAGCTTCTCATGGTGTTTAAATGAAATATTACAACAAGATCTCTGAAGATTGTGATCATTCACCCGTTGGAGAAGATCTCAAAGTAGTCAAACTATGTTGCCTACAAAATATGAAGTTTGTTGCTGAAAATCTGGAGACATTTGCAGAGCTGTATGAAGTATTTTAAAGAGCTCAAATTCTAAGCAACAATAACACAATTCTCAACGGGCAAATACAGAGAAAGCATTCTGGATTGCCAAGCATCAAAGAAGTTCTTCATCTCTTCCAATCCATACACAGAAGTTCACTGCACTTCACTGCAGTTTTCTACTCTTGAGTGATCTTCTGTATAGAGCTATATTGGTAGATCATTTATGTATTATTTCTACATTCATTCTGAAGGATTGTTCAAAGTGAACAATAGAGAATTCTTAGTTAATCAGTTAGCTAGAGCAGGTACTAGACAGGTTAGAGAAAACCACAAGCTGTAACAGAGTAAGGGAACTCTCTGTGCTTGAGTTCTAGGGCTTAGCTTTTGATTAATAAGAATTGAGTTGAAAATCCTACAGGGATCTAATCCCTGAGGTAGAGACGTAGGTCCAAGTGGACTGAACTCTATAAATCACTTTTCTTGTGCATTTTTAGTTCATTTACTTTCAAAGCTTTTGCAGCATACAAAACTGTTTATTTTCAAGGGTTTGAACTTGTTTTCAAGGCCTTGAAAAAGGCATACTTGTTCTAAACTCTCTGCATCTTTTCAAAGGCTTGAACCTGTGTTCAAGGCCTTGAAATTCATTGTCTGCACAATTTTTTCTACTTGTTAGCAAGTTCTTCAAAAAGTTGGCATACTCTATTCAACCCCACCCCCCTTCTAGAGTATCTTAGTTGCTTACATCTTAATACTCACACTTTCACCATTCTTTAGCTCAGCAACACCGTTTTGGTGTGGCGAATAAGGAGCCGTTGTTTGGTGAATGATCCCATTTTCTGAACACACTTGTTCAAATGGCGATTCATATTCACCACCTCTGTCACTCCTTAGTGACTTGATCTTCTTTGCAAGTTGATTTTCAACCTCATTTTAATAGTTTAAGAATGCACTTATTGCTTTATCCTTACTCTATAAAATATATATATAGCCATACTTAGTGCAATCATCTATATAGGTAACAAAGTAATTATACCTTGCTCTTGTTTTAACAACTTTTAAATCACAAAGATCAGAATGTATCAATTCAAGAGGAGTTGTAATTCTAGTGACATTGTGGAAAGGTTGTTTTGTTAATTTAGCTTCTACACAAGCTTCACACTTATGACTTGAGTCTATTTTCAATTTAGGTAGATGACCAATTTGCACCAATTTTCGAATTGAATTGAAATTTACGTGGCCTAATCTACCATGCCAAATGAAAGAAGACTCAATCAAGTGAGCAGAAGTAGAAGCTTTTTCATTAACATTTGGAGGGTACACAGTTGCAACATTCATTTTGAACAACCCCCCGCTAAGATACCCCCTACCAGCATACACCCCACTTTTGATCAAAGTAAACCTAACCGACTCAAAGACAAGTCTAAACCCATTCTTTGTGAGAAGAGTTCCAGACACTAAGTTCTATCGAATTTCAGGTACATGGAGTACATTGTTGAGGGTCAACAAACGTCTCTGAATTCAGCTTCAGCACAACCTTTCTCTTTCCACTAACATTGGCAGTTGCGTAATTACCCATGAAGATAATTTCTCCATCATTGGATTCCTTATATTCGGTGAACATTCGCTTATCACAACAAACATGGCGAGTAGCTCCGGTGTCAATCCACCACTCCCTCGGATTGCTGCTATCAAGATTCACCTCTGTGACCACACCCGAGAGATTCATATCCCCGACATCGTGGACTAAGTCATCCACCTCAGACAAGTTAGCCTGGTTCTTCTTGCCACCATATACAAACTTTCCTTTCTTGGGACAATCCACTGAGCGGTGACCTATTGCATTACAATTATAGCATTTTCCTAGGAATTTCTTCCCAATTCCTCCCTTAGCTGATAGTTTCAATCACGCTTCTTTGGTGCATTCGAACTACCTCACTTAGAGGTTTTCCGAGGATAAGAGAAGTCCTCCACCATATGGGCCTTGACTTTCCCATGGGTCACTTTATAGAGGGAGTTCTGATCCTTAAGAGTATCCTCTTTGATGTGAATTCTTTGAATGAGTGTATCAAGAGTCAGAGGTCTATTCTTGTACAAAATGTGTTCCTTGAACACATTCCAAGAACCTGGAAGCTTATCCCAGACACATTTCAACTTGAGTGATTCATTCATGGTCAAGCCCTCTTGATGCATCTCATGCAGAATGACATGCAACTAGTGAACCTGCTCCATCACAGGCCTAGTTTCCACCATCGGATAATGGAGGAACCTTGTTGCAATGAACTGTTGATGTCCACCATCCTTGAATCTGTACTTCTTGTCAAGCTAATCCCCTAGTTCTTTGGAGGTCGCCATGTGAGCATAAACACTATATAATGCGTCCTCCAAGCTGTTCATGATGAAGTTGCGACATAGATAATCAGACTGCTTCCAAGCATCTACAGCCGCAACTTGCTGAAAATCAGCACTCTCTGGTAACTCTGGCTTGGATTCTGTCAAGAACCTATCCAAGTACAAATTGGTCAAGTAGAACTTCATTTTTTGTTGACACAACTTGAAGTCTTTTCTGGCGAACTTCTCAGGCTTCTCGACGAATCTGGGACGCCCTTGACCTGATCCTATGATCGGATTACCAACGAATGGTGTAACATGATTACTAGCCCTGTAAACTTGGCCAAATCCCGCTGCAGACGTCTGAGCTCCAACCCTACCTGAAGTCATCAATCCAGGGGAAGGCGTTCGCATCTCAAGAGAGCTTGGTGCAAATCCAAGAGAAGAGGAGACCCCAACGGATGACGACATACTTACTCCTGAGAGTCCCGCTGAAAGACTCAAAATCAGCCCTTGAGAACTGATCGACACACTAACAAATGATGTACCAATCACGGTAGTTGAACCCATGACTTTAGATCCACTCGAGGCAATAAATGTCGGGATACTCTCAGCCAACGTGAAGCTAGCCTCTTGGGTGCCTGGAATCAAAGCAGTGTCAATTCCCGAAGACATCTCGAACTGTTACCAAAATGGGAGAAAATAAGAAACGAGGAACGACTTTCTCGTAAACTGGATTCCATACTAGTACATAAACATGAAAATTGCAACTGAATTTTGAGCTTTGCTCAAAAGTTGCACAACGACAGTCCAAACTGTCTAGGACATAATTATTAATTAATACTGAAAGAAGAGACCTGATCAATAAACAATCTGCCTGACTTTCTGCAGACTTCACTTGTAATACAATGAATAAGGAGTGCTTAAGAAACTTTAGTTCATAAAATAAATAACACAAACAACATTAACAGTAGCATTCAAGTTATAAACTAAAGTTACTAACATATACTTAAGAAACTTTAGTTCATAAAATAAAGAACATAATAAACATTAATTAGCATTCAAGTTAAAGTAACTAACACATTGATATGGAAACTAATATGTTGACATATATGTTAACAGCTATGCTTACAATTAATAAAAGGCTGGAGTGAAATAAATATCAAGACATCGGACTTGCATTCAGATGGCAAATTAGTATAGAAAAGACTAAAGATCAATATTGAAACTAGAAAAAAAATTAATAAATAAATACCAGTTATCATAAGACTAAACTGGACATACACTTGTTTAAAACAAAACGTGGTCACAAGCCTACAAATAGAGAATACCGAACCGAGACTATCAGATCATAGAAAACACATCCAGAAGGATTCAAAATCGGCATGTTATCAGAACAGATAACACATTGAACATTAAGCAGACTTCAAAACTGGGTAGGTACAAAGGACATAGTTAATCTGATCAGAATGGTAGTTCAAAAAGTTAACAATTAACAGGAAGACATGCTTACAGAATTACGGAAAACGGGAGTAACATAAATTTACAGAAACTTCAGAACTAATCTAGCAACTCAAATTGATCAGATTTATAGGAATCAAAGACAGATTCGTGATCGATCAACAACTTGACAGAAACACGGAAGCAAATTAAATTTATACAAAAACATTTAACAAAAACGCTTTAAGATTGTTAGAGAGTTAAATCTGCTTGAACAATAAGAACAGAAAAATTAAACGATGAACCTGTTACCAAACTTGGCAAACTGGAGTATCGAAGAGGAACGCCTTGACGAACGCTTTCCTTAAAGCGTTTTGCTCCCCGGTGCTACCGGTTTGAACGGAACAATCGCCCCCATGACTCCTTTTGTTGCAATAAACTGGCGTAGCACTTGCCCTTGATTGCCCCAGACGGAACGACGGTGTAAGAACAGTTCGGACGAGAGAGATCGAGTGATTGAGAGATGATCGCTGTGTATTTGGATTGAGAACTCAATTCTCAATTTATAGCCACTAGGGAAGAGAAGAAGGTGGGCAAACGTACGCCCTCTCTTCATCTTCAATTCATATACGTTTTGTAGTTTTAAATAGGGCATTCAATTTTCAGGTTATAACTTAATTGGGCATTCAACTTACAGGAGATAATTAACTGTACGTAACAAAAACATAAACACCTTATTATATCTGGGTCGACCCACGACCCAGACCCGCCCAAAGCGGTCCGCGTGTGTTTATTATTTTTATTCAACACAATTCTTCCCCAAAATTGTAGCCTAATGAACGTCATCTCAACAAAAATTACACGGACAATTTGCTCATTCACCTGAACAACATTGTACCGTAACACCCTCAATCACCGGTTTATCTCTTGAGCTTAAGTTGAACTCAAACTTCAACTCAAGAGATTATCCAACAAAGACTGCATAATATGATAATGTTGTAATTAGATTTAAATTGTATTTACATCCACGTGTAACGTACGTGGTTTCAATTAGTTCTCTAAAAGGGAACGACCCGGGATGAAAGGAGACTGATGTTGGAATATAATATCAGACTAAATAAGGTCAAGGGACACAATTACAACGGTTGTGCTACGCATAGCACCGAAATGTGTCATGTGCCTACACGTATGCGAAGGATTGCGAGGCAGGGTCCTTCGCAGATGCGCCTTACCCAGAGACCCGCGAATGGACTGTCACGTCCCCGAAGCCGTGGACCACGATCCCTACATATACGGGTCGCGAGTCGCTCAATTAGGCGGACGTTAAGGAACGAGAGGACCATTACCATCGTGCCTACCCAACTACGTCCGTCTAACGACCTGTATATAAAGCATCTGTCCATTCACAAGAACATCGATCGATTAGGTGACAAACAGCTACGGCTGCTACCATACTCAGCTCATCCATCACTCTCCCACCGCTGGATAACATACGTTGCCTTGCTCTTACCCTACACCGGCTCTCATCTTCGGTCCCTGAACACGTTAACCATGTGTCGTTTGTTTTGTTCTTCTACTTGTAGGAACACAGAGAAACTGCCCCGACAGAGACCTCACTTACATTTAGATTAATTCAGATGTCATATATATATATATATCAACTGCCTTAGTCTACGTAATAGACTTTGCATTTTTGCCTTTTTTTCCAGCAATTTATTTGTATTCCTATCCTATTTGCATAAATTCTTGAAGAATATATAATAATGTAATTTCTCTGCAGATAGATGCATGATTTTTCAATCATAGAAGTTTGGAAAACTTGGGACAACAGAAACTGAATGATCGCAGACTATTGAATTTCTCGAAGGAACTGTAAAATTGCTTCATGAGCATAACAAAAGTTCGAATTGAAAGATGAGGGTGATGAACCCTAATATCCCAAAACCAAAGAAAAGAAAACAAAAGGAAAAATTACATCGTTTGTTGCTGAAACACCAATCAGAACATGACACGTGTCTGAGAGGATGAGTCAGCTAAACTAACAATTAAAAACACTAAACACGCGCTAATGGGAATTAAAACGCCCGTTGAGTCCAAAACGCCACCGTTCCATTTAAAGCTTTTAAACCAAGCTGGACGTTGCAATCCAACGGCTCCTGAACATCTCCCACGATCGATCCAACGACAACTGCTTCTTGATGATGTTACTGTTCATTTGGTAAGGGTGATACCAAATGAACAGTAACTTTTCACTTTGCAAAACACTTCCTGAGCTCCAAGATCTTCAAAACCCCCTCTCAAGTTGAAGAGTGTACTAGTCTAACTCCCAACTTGGACAATAAGAAACAAAAAACAGCTGGATGCAGTGCCTTAGTGAGTATGTCTGCTAACTGGTGAGAAGTGTGAACATACCTCAAAGAGAACACTCCATTTTGCACAAGATCTCTAAAAAGGTGGCAATCAATGTAAATGTGCTTGGTCTTGTCATGGAACACATGGTTAGCAGCCAACTGAAGAGCTGAATTACTGTCACAGAAAACCACTAGGACTTTGACTGAATAAACCCCAAAATCAGCAAGAAGATATAGAAACCATTGAATCTCAGCAAGTGCTCTATATTCTGACTCTGTGGAGCTTCTTGAGATAACTGTCTGCTTCTTGGATTTCCATGAAACTAAGGTGTCCCCTATATAGATCAGAAAACCAGAAGTAGACTTCCTTGTGTCTAAGCAACCTACCCAATCTGCATCAGAATACCCCACCAATTCAATAGCTGAAGAAGCAGCAAAGAAGAGACCTTGAGAAGGTGCATTGCTGAGATATCTCAAAATGTGATGTGCTGCTTTGAGATGAATAGTTGTAGGCTTGGACACATATTGAGACAATTTGTGTACTGCATAGCACATATCTGGCCTTGAATTGCACAGATACAACAACTTTCCCACTAACTTTCTGTATTTCATAATTTCTATCCCAGAGAGAGTGTCACCTGCTGCTGCTTTGAGTTTCAAAAGAGGATCCATAGGCACTGATGCTGCTTTACACTTACTGTAACCATATTCCTCCAAAATTTCCATAGCAAACTTCTACTGGCATAAAATAATACCATGATCAGTTCTTGCTATTTCAAAACCAAGAAAATACCTGAGATTTCCCAGATCCTTCAGCTGAAACTTGTTGTTCAAAACCACTTTGAGATCTTGTAATTGTGACAAATCAGTACCTCCAAATACTATATCATCCACATAAACCAAAATGCAAATAAAAAAGTCATGAGACTTCTTGATAAAAAGAGTATAATCAGTCTTGCATTGTGTAAAACCCAACTCAATGAGAGTGGCTGAAAACTTGCTATACCATTGTCTGGATGCTTGTTTTAAGCCATAGAGTGATTTTTGTAAAGGACATACCATTCTGCCATTACCTCCTTTCTGAGGAAGTGATTGAACTGAAGGAGTATAACCAAAGGCAAACACATATAGACTTCTTCATCTAGCTCTCCATGAAGGAAAGCATTATTAACATCAAGCTGCAATAATGCCATCCTTTAACAGCTTCAAGTGCTAACAAACATTTCAAAGTTGGTAATTTAGCAACTGGTGAAAAAGTTTCATTATAATCTATCCCCTCAGTTTGAGTATACCCCTTTGCAACAAGCCTAGTCTTGTATCTTTCAATTGTGCCATTTGAATTGATCTTAAATTTATACACCCATTTACAACCAACAGGTTCATGTCCTGGAGGCACCACAACTTTTTTTCCAAGTCTGATTAGCCTCAAGAGCTGTTAACTCTGTCTGCATTGCCTTAACCCACTTTGGATCCTTGCAGGCTTCTTGATAGGTGTCAGGTTCACAAATAGTACTGATAGTGTTTAAACACTGAGAATACACAGAAGTGTTACCTGGAAGTGTATCAATTATGACTGGAGATAAGCAAGCAAAGACCATTCTTGGTGCAGCAGTCACATAATCTCTCAAGTAACCTGGAGTTCTTGTCTCTCTCCCACTTCTTCTGGGTTGAAAAACTTGATTAGGTTGAACAGTAGTGACAACTTGTTGTACTTGCTGCTGAGTTCCTGGTATATCATCACCATAATTTGGTACATTATCAAAAACATTAGGCATGACAATGTCATATGAGAATTGTGGCCATGAAGATGAGGGACTAGCAAAAGGAAAAACTGTCTCATGAAATATGACATTTCTAGAGACTAAGGGCTAGTTTGGGAATGCTGTGGCGGTGGTAGAAAGCTGCTGTGTGAAAACACTCTAGAAAGCTGCTGTGAATTCTTGATAAAATGTTGTTTGGTAAATATTACGTAAAAGCTGCTGTGAAATATTGATATAGTAATTTTGTGTTTGGTAAAATCAACTGTGAAGTTGCTGTGAGAGGGTAAAATGACAAAAATATATGACACGTGTCATTTCCAGAAAGATAACTATTAATATTTTAAAAAATTGTAAGGTCAAAATCGGTTGTAGATAAATTAATCAAAAGCACTTTCTGGAAAAGCATCTCCCCTCTTGCTTCCTGAAAACTGCTGTGGGACAGCAGAAACTGTCCGAAAAAGCAGAAATTTTATTTTTACCAAACACACTAAAACTGCTTCTGCTGTCGGAAAGCAGCTGTGCTGGCAGCAGAAGCATTCCCAAACTCACCCTAAGAAACTGCATTCTTTCAAATTATAAAGCTTGTACCCCTTCATCCCAAAAACATAACCAAGAAACACACAAGGTACTGCCCTTGGTTCAAACTTGGTCCTACCCTACATGAGAGTAGAGCTGTAACATAAGTATCCAAAGACTCTAAGTGAATCATAATCTGGAGCTGACCCATGAAGACACTCATAAGGAGACTTGTGATTCAAAACTGCTGCAGGAACTCTATTGATCAGATATGTAGTAGTCAAAATACTATCTCCCCAAAACTTTTGAGGCAAAGAAGACTGAAACATCAAAGCTCTGCCTACATTCAGCAAATGCTGATGTTTTCTCTCAACAACTGAGTTTTGTTGATGTGATTCCACACAACTAAGTTGATTCACAATGCCTTTTGAAAGCATAAAATCCACAAGAGCCAATTCTTTAGCATTGTCACTCCTAAATTTCTGTATCTTGACCTTGAACTGTGTTTCAACTAGCTGATAGAACTGAGGAATAACAATTTGTGCTTCAGATTTGTGAACAAGAAGATATACCCATTTCATTCTTGTAGCATCATCAACAAGAGTGAGGAAATATCTGTGAACATCACATGTGGGAACTCTATAAGGTACCCATATATCACAGTGAACTAAAGCAAATGCAGAAGATTTTATTTTACCAATACTAGGGTATGGAAGCTTTCTTTGCTTTGCTTGAGGACAAACTCTACAAAGAGAGCTATGTACTGCATCATCATTTCTCAAATTCTTCTGCATTTCTTTCAGCTTTATATCAGATAAATGACCAAGTCTCTTATGCCAAGTTTCATTAGTCACAACTGCATTTGCAGTAACTTGACATACTGTAACAACATCTGTTTTCAAAAGATACAAACCATTTGATTTGCTACCCTCTCCCAGAACAGCATGAGTAACTGCATGAAGAATTTGACACCTCTCTGCATCACACAGAAACACACAGCTTTGCTGTTTTGCCAATTGAGTCATAGACACCAAATTGAACTGAAAATCAGGTATATAAAGAACTCCCTGCAACTGCAACTTAGGAGTAACCTGAACATAACCTGTGTGAGAAGCTTTAACCTTCTTACCATCAGGTAAACAAACATATACCTCTGTTAATTCAACATGATGTAGTAAAAATTGAAAAGAAGAGAACATATGATCAGTTGCTCCACTGTCAATTATCCAAACACCTTGGACACTAACATCCCTTTTTAAAGTTCCATTAAAACACAAAGAGTGTATTACACTTCCCATAAAGTGTTGACTGTAAGTAGAATCCCCTTTCTGATATTGATGAATTGGACTCTCCATGGAATGGTGGCTGTGAGATGGAGAAACTAAACCAGTGTCACTCACTGTACCAGGGGATGGGGATGAGTGCTGCATCTGTGTATTAATGTAGTGCATCATTTGCTGACATTGACTTTGTGTAAAAGGAAAAACACCTTTGTCTTGTCTTGATTAGAATGTCCCTCACTTGACACATTGTGTGCCTGTGACTTGTGCTTACTCTTAAAATTTGCAGGATAGCCATGCAATTTCCAGCATTTGGCCTTAACATGACCAGACCCCCCACAATGGTGACAAGTGAGTCTAGACTTAGCAGACACATTTGAGTGAACTTCTGATTCCACATGAGGTGGTCCACCATAAGACTGACCATTATGAAAAGGAGATGAATGCATTGCCATAGAGGGTGGAGAAATCAGAGATGAAGGCTCAGAGATAGCTCCTTGCATCTCTTGTTGCACAATTTTAGCAAAAACCCTATTTAAACTTGGCAATGGATCCATGAGCAACACTTGATCTCTAACAGATGAATAACCTGAATTAAGCCCCATCAAAAACTGCATAACATGTTCTTGTTGAACCTTGTTATGTATCATAGCCAGCACATTACAAGCGCAAGAATGGAGAGCTCCACACGTACATCTAGGCATTTCTGTAAAATTTTCAAGTTCATCCCACAAAGACTTCAGCCTAGTATAATAGGCAGTAACACTTAGGTTACCTTGCTTAAGATTAACTATAGCACTGCTTAGTTGAAAAATCTTAGGCAAGTTCTTTTGAGAAAATCTCTCCACAATACCAACCAAATATCTTTGGCTGTAGAATAGTAGACAACACTAGAAGCAATTTCTTTTCTAACAGAGTTTAACAGCCATGAAATAACCATACGATCACAACGCTTCCATAATGAATAAAGCTCAGAAGTCCTATCAGGTTCCACAATAACACCGGTAACAAAATCTAATTTGTTCTTAGCTTCAAGTGCAACAATCATGGATCGGTACCATAAATTGAAATTATCACCATTAAGAACTTGAGAAACTAAGATCATACGCGGCGAATCTGAGTTGAAAAATGGGGAGAAGAACCATCCATAGCGCGAGATCCAGAACCGGAAGAAACCTCTTCTTCAGGTAGAACCATGATGAGAAAGAGACGGGTAGATCGGCGCTACAAAGAGCAACCCTAGCAACGGCGATGAAGAGATCAACCTGAGAGCTCTGATACCATATTGAATTTCTCGAAGGAACTGTAAAATTGCTTCATGAGCATAACAAAAGTTCAAATTGAAAGATGAGGGTGATGAACCCTAATATCCCAAAACCAAAGAAAAGAAAACAAAAGGAAAAATTACATCATTTGTTGTTGAAACACCAATCAGAACACGACACGTGTCTGAGAGGATGAGTCAGCTAAACTAACAATTAAAAACACTAAACACGCGCTAATGGGAATTAAAACACCCGTTGAGTCCAAAACGCCACCGTTCCATTTAAAGCTTTTAAACCAAGATGGACGTTGCAATCCAACGGCTCCTGAACATCTCCCACGATCGATCCAACGGCTACTGCTTCTTGATGATGTTATTGTTCATTTGGTAAGGCTGATACCAAATGAACAGTAACTTTTTACTTTGCAAAACACTCCCTGAGCTCCAAGATCTTCAAGACAGACAGTGTAGGTAGATTACATAAAATTACATTTATAAGATAATGTTGTAATTAGATTTAAATTGTATATACATCCACGTGCAACGTCCGTTGTTTCGATTAGTTCTCTAAAAGGGAACGACTCGGGACGAAAGAGACTGATGTTGAGATATAATAGTAGTATCAGGCCAAATAAGGTCAAGTAAAGCAAATTCTACAAATTGCATGCTTTATTCATTAAAATTGATTAATAGAACACAACAAATCAAATTGGCCGCATTTAGCACGCACTCAATTTCCAGTCCTCCACCAAACACACAAAGCAGAGACTAGACTTAATCGAAACTCCCAAATTAATCTCAACCAACAAAATGATACCTACAAACCAAGAGAAAATGGGAAAGTGGTTGAACTCAACCAGCTGCCTCCAGCAATAAACCTGCCCGGTGTGTATTGTTGGGCCTCTGCCGCGGCTGTAATTACCTTGTAGCCCTTCCACTTCACCCTACCCGACGTCCCGGCCCCTGCACCGGTATTCTGGTACTCTCTGTACTCCAAAGTATTCAGCGCAAAAGTACCGTCCCACTCGAACCACCCCGCGGGCTGAATCACGTCGCCAATGGCCGACTGCATGAACACGGTCCTCGAGTACAACTTCCACGGCCTACCTAAGTAAGTCGGGAAGCTACCCTTCACGGGTTTCAAGTCAGAAGTGGCGTCGATCCTGGACTTCTGGATCACGATACCCGTGTTCTGATTTGGGTCTGTCCTACCTTGGGCCGTGACCATGTTCTTCTGGCCCGGGTTCGGCTTACGTGCGTGAATGTCGCAGTCCTGGAGTACTGCAGCTGCATTTCCAAAAATGAAATCGACTGTGCCAGCAACCAAACAGTTGATGTAGAACTGACGGTTACTGTGGACGTAAAGTGTGTCTTGGTATGCGAGAAAGTCGCACTTGTAGAATGCTGACAGGTCAGATCCGACACGTAACGCTACAGCCTGGTGCTTTGAGGGGCCTGCCGTGTTCTGGAAGGTTATGTCCCGAGCTAGAAATCCTGCACCAACGGCAGCTGCAAAAAGAAAGGTAAAACATCAGACTTGTACCATGAAATTTCGAACTAGCTAATACTAGAATAATAAAGATTAGGTCATAATTGAAACAGTGATACCAATATAAAAAAATCTGGTTTGTTAGCTCTTTCAATTATTGTCAGTTTGAAAAAAAAAAAAAAAAAATTACTCGCCAGTCACCAGCCCCGTGATGAATGAATGTCAGTTTGAAAAAAAATTACTTGTCAGCCCCGTGATTCAAGGAAGAAAGAATAGAAAAGCTAAAATTTGTTAATAATTTACCCTGTTACCCACAACTTTCTTCATGGTTATTTGTCATGTCGTAAACCACTGATAGCTCCCTCAATATTGCACAATATTCAGTGATTTTGAAATTCATTGGCCTCGTTACACATTGTCGTAAACCACCTACCCGTGCCCTCAACACTACTTAGCAATTTAAAACTCTTTACTTAGCATCCATTGTTCATAATGCAATTCTGTGTAGTTACACCAGTTTATGACTATCCTAGGTATCATGAAATTGCGAAAAGATAAGGGCACAAGCACCTAGGAGTTCCGTCAAATTGGCCAAGTTGAAAACATTCAGATGTACCACTCAATGTAGTAGCTGTTTTCTTGGAAGAAGCCACCCAATATAGCTATTTGTGAGAAAGTGACAATTTTGTCAGAATCAGAAAGCAATTTTGTAAAGAGTTGCATGCTTAGCTAAATTAAAGTCAATTTCAGAAGATTTTGGTGTCGCTGTTGCGTAATCACATTGGTGTGTTCCAATAATTTGCAGGCACCTAACTTTGAATATCTAGTAGTATTGCCAACGCTAATAGTGAGAACTAAATGAGAGAGCAGAGACCTATTACACATTTAATATGAACGTGAACAACTCAATTATTCAAACAATGAAATAGTTTGGTGGTGAATGTAAGCACGTACTGGTAGAATCATCAGTTTTCAAACTCAAATAGTAGTAATGAATAAGAGAAATCAATGTCAAGAGTCACGCTCATGCGCGTATGAGCAGAGCATTCACGACACAACAAAGAACGACATCTGTATTTGTAATATCGATACTTTTTCTTGTAATAACGAATTTATTTTTTCTCAACTACTGAAAGTGTATATAACCTACCAATCTTAAAGTTTCAAAACCCACGAGGCTAACAACTTTAATGGGGGTTACCAGTATCAAAAGAAAAATATCAAATTGACTAATATACCAAAAGTGATTAAAGTATACAAGTGAAAAAAATAGTTAGTTGAATATTAATAATCTGTGTACCTAAGTAGCCACTCGTCGGAGGTTTGCCCTGCTTTCCTATGTGGAGGAATATAATTATCCTTAAAGAGGCCGATTAAACTACAATGGGAATCTTAAACTTTTTCTGAAAAAAGCTCTTTGAGGTTATAGGAACAAGTCATGTCATCATGAACAAGTACTCCAATTTTGAATGTCTACACTTGTGGGCATGGTCCTACAACCATAGTACTGTATGTCATAATTGAGCCCTAATGGATAGTTGGATACAATGAAGAAATCACAAAGAAAACTCAGCGGACTAGAAGTTTTGTAGGACCACAAACCACATGCAACAACAAATACCAGGGCTCCCCCTACATATCTATCTATCTTGCTGGCGCTCACTGCCAAATTAAATAGGACCATGTTTTTTTGGCACTAATTTGTACATGTAACCATACCTTTCTGCTACCAAGCAAGTTGCAACACTATCTTTTCATTTCATGCTTTACTCGGGACTTCACAGTTTGAAGTAAATAGCATGGTCCTAGATCTTATGCCTTACATTCATTCACTATTTTTCTAATATAGTCTTCATGTACCTTGCTACACATTCTCATGTATTGCAGTCTCCGTTACACCCCACACATGACTAACCATCGCATGATAATGCTATTGGTTTTAGGAGGGTGATGCGCTCAGAAACTTGAGACTGCACAAAAAAACATTTTGGGTAGATTTACAATGCCAAATCACCCCCACAAAACACCATGGAAAGTTCTATCGACACTCATTCTGGCCCTGAGGACGTACGTGTTACTGGATGATTTATCCGATATTGCCTGATAATGAATTTCTCTTAGTGAGGCATCCCTTTTAACTGTACAAGTTATCGGAGGACTTATCATAATTAACTTCAAGTGACTGTAATTGCACTCCAAGAATCTATTCGAGCATGGGATGCTCTCCTCCACTAAGGTTTGTTTCCAAACGTTTGAAATTCACGGGGAATACTTTTATTTTGATAAAGAAAGATATTGTTTTGACAAAAGTAGAAAAGTTGCAATATATTTTGTGATAATAGGTGGCATTTTGAATCTGAAATGGGCATAAAGATAAAGTAATAGACAAAGGAAATCCAACCATATTATAAGTTGAAACATCATAAAGAAGTGGTATGGCATAAATAATATAAAATTTATTTTTTTATCTGCACAGAAAATAACTCATCCTACTTTATCATGCATATCTAATTGGAATTCATGTGTGATATACCCAGGCCAGTGATAAATTTGGAGCATTTTGGTATCAGTCTAAATGTAGAAAAATAAATTCAAATTAATAAAAAGAAGTGTATATCAGAACTCCATGTTTTTTAAAACAGGCATAAAAAAGAGAGGCTTCACTTTCAGATGCATTTTGATAAAGAATATTTTTTTTTAAACAGTGTTGCCAATCATGCATTTATTATTCACCTTAAAAGCAAGCTCCCTGTTGAAATTCTCAGACGATTAGTTGGTGAATTTTTTCTAACTCTACTCATTAGGGCATAAGTAAGAGCAAAGACAGGACCCTATTCATAATTACAAATTTAGAGTTTTTCATTTGTTGACGTTAATGCGAAAATTGCAAGACCAAGGACCTTTTTTGTTTGTTTGTTTGTTTTTTTTTTTAATAAATAACCAAGGACCTCATAAGAGAAGGGGTACGAGGAAAATTTGCAACACACTGTAATTCCTAAGTGCTGCAGTATTTGCAGGAAGATGGATAATAAGTTTTTAACAATTTTAGTGCTGAACTGAGTCGGTGCCTACGAATCTGTATAATGCTATACGGAGTTGGAGAACAATGTGTGATCTGAATCATGCTAGTGATGAAAAAAGATGGAAAGAGAGAATGAGTGTACTAACCAACAGTGGCAGAGTTAAAAGTGGTGCTCCCATCTTGAACATTCCTGTTGCCAGTAATAATTGTACTCGTCCTACCATCACCCAAAAACATAATATTCGTTTTCGACTTAGGCACATCCACATTCTCCCTATAAACACCAGCCTTAATCCTGATCACATATCTCTTCGCACTCTTCGTCGGAGCCGCCGCCACCGCCGCCGACACTGTCTTAAAGTTCCCACTCCCGTCGGCCGCCACCACCACGTTAGGCGTCACCGTCCCCGACTGCAATAACCGCCTGTCACCCGCCGACAACCACTTTGGCCACCCGGAATGTTGATCGCCGCTACCATATTCCTCCGCCTGCAACTTCCTTCCTTTAGTCATGGCCTCCACCGCTATATCAGTATCAGTCATGTTGGTGATCATCGCCAAGGCGTTACTACACATTTTCTCGACGTGGATCTCCGCCCCTAACAACACTTTTCTGACCTTCTTATCGGCGTCGTTGTGGGAGAATCCGTCTAGGCAAGTCTCCTGGTTGGTGATGGCGGAGCTGAGGAGGGTTTTGAGGTCGTCCGCGTGGGCTGCGAGAGACTTCTTGAATGGGTACTCGTTTAAATCGTCCTCGGCTTCATGGAGTTCGTCTAGGGTTTCGTCTATGGTCTCGAGGCAGTCGTGGAGGGCTATTTTCTCGCGCTTGGACAAGGCTATACGCTTTGAGAGCTTCTTGATGAGGAAGAAGTTGTGTTCCACGGCGGTGATGGTGAGGTTGAGGGAGGCCATGATGACGTCCTTCTGGTTGGTGACTTTGGATGAGACTTGTGGGGAGTCGGCGAGGGCGGAGAAGCAGAGGTCCGGGTAGAGGGTGCTGCTGCAGGAGGATTTTATGATGGAGTGGGAGGGGGAGGGGGAGTGGGAGGAGTTTTTGTTTGCGGAGGAGGTTACGCCGATGACTGTGCCGACTACGGCGGCTATAAGGAGGAGAGAAGAGATGAGGGCTATGGAGAGCTTTTTGTTTCTCTTGAGGAAGGAAATGTTGTTGCCATTGGAGGGAGCTCCAAGTGACACTTCTTGGATGCGTGTCATGGTGGTGGTGGTGGCGGTGGTGAAGGATGAAGAGGAGAAGAGACATGAGAGGCTCTTAAATAGATGGTTGTGGCGGCTTTTCTCTAAAAGTTAGTAACGTGGATTTACACAGAAACATCAATATCATATGTTCGAATGAATTTTTCACAATTTTGTAGTCGTGATGTTCTGTAGTTTACCAGATCAGTAGAGCAATGTATTATTGTGTGACGCAAAAAAGTGACAGAATGACATGGGCGCTAAAGTAAATTCATTTGTTGTGTTATGTCAAACCAACTCACGAACGAAGAACGAATAAAAGAAGAACACGAGTATTTTACGTGGTTCGCTAGCAAAATATTTGCTAACTACCTCCACGGCGGAAAAGCACTCTTTATTCACTTAAGAGGAACAATTACAATGTTTTTGCGTACATAATAATGTGACTACTAGGTTCTTTATATAGTGCTAGGAAATCCCTAAAGTTTCCAAATCCGATTTGAAAACAACTTGTTTCCTAACTAATCATCCACCGCCTTTGACTTCCAATGTTTCCTAATCAAAGTTGGAAACAAATAGTTTGGCAGCCTTTGACCAATTCAAGGCACCAACTCAACAAATCTCCACCTTGACTTGAATTGTCTCGTCAATAGCAGCTGCTCCTCTTCTCGTAAATAAAGCTACGTCTTCTCCGCACCCAATTGTCTCTCGTCACAGAGACTCACTGGACCCACACCGGGTCCGACATGCCCCGAAGGGCTTCACTGGCTCAAGATGTTGAGCAATTCCAGACAATGCTGGAACTTGCTCTCCGAAACCCGGCTTGGTGAACATATCCGCGGGGTTGTCAGCAATCCCCACCTTCATCACCTTGATCCTGCTCTCGTTTCACAGAAAATGATACCTGACGTCGATATGCTTGGTCCTTTCATGATGAACCTGGTCCTTAGTCAAGCAAATCGCAATCAAGCTATCACTGTAGACTATCGCCTGATATTGAAGTAGCCCTAGATCATTGACCATTCCGTTAAGCCAAATTGCCTCCTTTGCTGCTTCTGTTAGAGCCATATACTCCGCCTCCGTGGTGGACAAAGTCACCGTCGGCTGTAGCGTCGCCTTCCAACTCACAACAGATGCTCCTAGAGCAAATACGTAGCCTGTCATTGATCTTCTACTGTCAATATCCCCTGCATAGTCCGCATCCGAGAAACCAGCTACCAAGATGTTTTCACGTGACCCATAGCATAGGCCAATGTCTGACGTACCCTTAAGGTACCTGAATATACGCTTCACCGCCTGCCAATGGTCCCTACCCGGATGAGCCATAAAACGACTAACCACACTAACAACGAATTCTATGTCCGGTCGAGTACAGACCATAGCATACATGAGACTTCCAAATGCGCTAGCATATGGAACCTTGGACATGTACTCCTTCTCCTCCTCAGTGTGAACGGTGTACATTCCTTGCTTGCTGTTAGTTGCCATAGGAGTATCTATAGCTTTAGCTGATAACATCCCAAATCATGCCAAGATCTTCTTGATGTATCCCTGCTATGATAAAAAAAGCTTCTTCTTCTTCCTATCTCTATAGATCTCAACTCCCAATATCTTCCGAGCAGCTCCCAGATCCTTCATCTCGAATTCCGCACTAAGGGACCTCTTCAGTTCTCTAATGTCCTTGATATTTCGAGTTGCAATCAAAATATCATCCACATATAGAACTAGGTAAATACGTGATCCACCATGCAACTCTTTGTGATACACGCAACAATCATACTCGCACTTGTGGTAACCAATCTTCAACATGAAGCTGTCAAACCTCTTGTACCACTGCCTCGGCAACTGCTTATGTCCGTAGAGAGATCTCTTCAGCTTGCACACCTGGTTCTCTCTTCCGGGAACTTGGAACCCCTCCAGTTGGCTCATATATATTTCCTCCTCCAACTCTCCGTGCAGTAAAGCTGTCTTGACATCCAATTGCTCAAGCTCTAGGTCGTGGTGTGCCACCTAAGCTAGTAACACCCGGATAGAAGTATGTCTGACCACCGGTGAGAAGATCTCGTTGTATTCAACTCCCTCTTTCTGACTGAACCCTCTTGCAACTAGCCATGCCTTATACTTGACGCCCTCTCCAGATGTAGTTCCTTCCTTTCTTCTGAAAACCCACTTGCAGCTGACTATCTTCCTTCCAGCTGGCAATTTTAACAAGCTCCCAAGTCGAGTTCTTGCTAAGAGACTCCATCTCTTCTCCCATTGCGGCAATCCATTGTGCTGACTCGGAACAAGATATAGCGGCCTTGTAGGAGGATGGCTCGTCCTCTACCTCTTCCGCTACCTGTAATGCATATCCCACCATACCGTCATCTCTGTATCTCGCTGGAGGCTTTATGACTCTCCTTGGTCTTCCTTCAGCAATACTTTGATGAACCGGTTCCTCTGGTGTAGACGCATCCTCACTATCAGACTCTTCTGCTTCTTCCTCTTCGGCTTCCGGCGGCGGTGTAAGGATTTCGGAATCCTTAGGATCAATAGAATCCGACTCTCCCTCCACCTTCTTCTTCGCATCCCCAAGCTCCACCTCTACGGAGTTCTTCAACATATGAGTCTCATCGAAGACTACACTTCTGCTAAGTATAATCTTGTTGTCTGCCCATATCTTGTATCCCTTCACACCTGTTCCGAATCCCATGAATACTCCCTTCTTAGCTCTTGGTTCTAGTTTTCCATCATCAACGTGATAATAGGCAACACAACCAAAAACTCTCAAATCCGAGTAATCCACTACATTACCGGTCCTGACTTCCATAGTAATCTTGCATCCTATACCTGTGTGCGGGCTCCGATTTATGAGATAGCATGCCATGGAAACTGCCTCTCCCCAGAAACCTCTAGAAAGACCTGCATTCGAAAGCATGCACCTTGCTTTCGCTAAAAGTGTCTGATTCATTTTCTCGGCTACACCGTTCTGTTGTGGTGTGTGCCAAACGGTGCAATGGCGTGCTATTCCCTAATCCTTGCAGAATTCATCAAACTCTGATGAACAGAACTCTAAGCCGTTGTCAGTGCGCATCCTCTTCACCTTCTTTCCCACCTGATTCTCTACTAGTGTCTTCCACTCCTTGAATCTTGCGAAGGCTTCACTCTTGTGCTTCATCACGAATATCCAAGTCATCCTGGAGTAGTCGTCTATGATGCTTAGGAAATACCTGTGCCCTCCAATCGCCTCGACTCGAGATGGATCCAGCAATCCGAATGGATATAATCAAGAGTACCTTTCGTTCTATGAACCGCCTTTGGGAACTTGCTACGCTGCAGCTTCCCATACACGCAGTGCTCACAAAACCCTAGGCTCTTGGGCGCATGCCCGGTGAGATACCCCTTCTAGTGAAGTTCCTGCATTCCACGTTCACTCATACGACCGAGCCTCATATGCCACAGCTTGGTTAGATAACCTTCCTTAATCTCGGCTGAGACAACTCCAACAGAACCTGTGATCGTCGAACCTTGCAACATGTACAAAGTCCCATTCTTGACTCCCCTGAGAATCACCTTAGAACCCTTGCAGACTTGTAGATCTCCACCTTCACCTTTGAAACTGTATCCCTTGTTGTCGAGTAGACTCAAGAAGATCAGATTCTTCTTAATAAGTGGTACATGTCTGACATGCTCCAATGTACATAACTTCCCTTCATTAGTCTTCAATCTAACTGAGCCGCTCCCAATCACCTTACAGATGGCTCCGTTTTCCATGTAGACAGACCCTCCATCCGTTTGGTCGTACGTCGAGAATAGCTCCATGTTAGAGCAAATTTGATAGGAAGCTCCGGAATCAAGGACCCACGCATCCTGAGAGTGTGTGACAACATCCGCCATTAGAACATATTCATCCTCGGGCGAGTTACCTTGTTCTGCTACGGATGCGGATCCGTTCTGCCCCTGTTGTCCTCGTTTCGGGCAATCTCTCTTCCAATGCCCCTTTTCCTTGCACCAAGCACATACATCCTTGGGCAACTTAGAACCAGATAACTGCTTTTTCTTGTTCTTCTTACCCTTCTTGCTTACCCCCGTCGCCATCAGTCCGGAAGCACGGTCCTCTGTACTTGTGCCTGCACCCTTATGGCGCAACTCTCTAGCATGGAGTGCCGATCTGACCTCCTCTAGGGATAAGTCATCCTTGTTCACAATGAACGACTGCACGAAGTTCTCATATGATGGAGGTAACGAGATCAATAAAAAAAGTGCAGCATCCTCATCCTCCACCTTCTCGCCAATATTACGTAAATCTAACAGAATTGTGTTCAATTGATCAAGATGGTCCTTGAGAGCCGTACCTTCGAGCATCCGCAGGGTGAAGAGCCTTTGATTTAGCATCAACTTGCTAGTGAGACTCTTCGTCATGTAGAGACTCTCCAACTTGAGCCAGAGATTCGCTGCTTCCTTCTGATATGCGATCTCGATGATCACGTCATCCGATAAGCACAACATAATCGTTGCGTGTGCCTTCTCCTCTATCGCCTTGAACTCCGCTGATGCAACATTCATGCCCCCCTTGTCCGCGGTCAAAGGTGCCCACAAGCCTTGCGATTTGAGCAAAGCTTCCATCTTTATCTTCCACAGACTGAAGCTGTTCCCTCCAGTGAACCTGTCGATCTTCATCAATCCGGACATCGTTCTTTGTGGATCTTGAACCCTAGTCGCGTGCTCCACCTAGATCGCAAAACCCTAGCTTTGATTTCACCAAGTTGTGAAACCCTAGCTTTGCTCCGCCTTGATCTTGATCTTGAAACACCGCCAAACCCGAGCTCTGATACCAGTTTGTTATGTCAAACCACCTCACGAACGAAGAACGAATAAAAGAACACGAGTATTTTACGTGGTTCGCTAGCAAAATATTTGCTAACTACCTCCGCGGCGGAAAAGCACTCTTTATTCACTTAAGAGGAACAATTACAATGTTTTTGCATACATAATAATGTGACTACTAGGTTCTTTATATAGTGCTAGGAAATCCCTAAAGTTTCCAAATCCGATTTGAAAACAACTTGTTTCCTAACTAATCCTCCACCGCCTTTGACTTCCAATGTTTCTTAATCAAAGTTGGAAACAAAGAGTTTGGCAGCCTTTGACCAATTCAAGGCACCAACTCAACATGTTGATTTCATATCGGATCAATGTTCATCACATCATATAAACGGCAATTTTGTCAACTAAAAAAGAATGAAAAAAAGGCAAGTTTGAAGAAAATTAAACGTGGAAATTGAATTAGCTGTCACTATTCAAAACCCTTCATGGACAAACTCTAAGTAAGAAAAGAAACGGGTCACTGGTTTATAGTAACATTCGACCATAGATGCCAATGGGTTAAACCATTTGTTTACCATATATTGTTGGGTTGGATCCTGGTTCATGGGCGACCTGTTTTATGAATCGACCCGGTTCATGTTTTACTACGACCCGAAAAAGGAGACATGATTCGTGGAGCGAAGACTTGGGCTTGAATCCGACCCGGTTTGATAGATCGTCTATTTATAGAGTTCTTAGAGTTCGTAGCATGTTATGTTGAGCGTTCTGAATTCGCTTGTAATTCTCTCTGAGACGTTTCGTCTGTATTAGTGAAATCCCTGCAACTCCGTGGACGTAGGCTGTTTTGCCGAACCACGTAATTTTGTGTGTTAGTTCTTTCGTTTCTGCATATTTTGTTTTTTCACAACAATATTGACCATATATTCTAAGTCAATATTTACAAAAGACTATTGCAAAACGATTGAAGAACACTACAATTTTATGTGGTTCGCTAACGTAAACGTGTTAACTACGTCCACGATGAAGCAAGAACTCTTTATTTGTCAAGAGTAACTAATTATACTAATAGGTGGTATTTATATTGCGAAAGGCCCTCAAAAACGTTTCCAAAACACATAAGCAAACAACCCAGTCCCAGCCTATTAGTATATGGTCGTACGACTGGGCCTTTTGGTCGTGCTACTAGGGTTCCATTCGTACGATCGTATGACCAACAGATATTTGTTCCCTTTCTCTTACTGTTGCTCTTAACGATGTCTTTGATTTAAGAAACTATCCCAACAAATCTCCACCTTGACTTGAATTCTCTCGTCAGCAACAACTGCTCTTCTTCTCGTAAACAAAGCTACTTCTTCTCCGCACCCAATTTCTCTAATTAAAGAGAATCAATGGACCCAAAAGGGTCGAAATATCCTCAAATAAGTCAATGGTTTGTGATGTTGAGCAACTACGAACAATATTGGAGCTTGCTCTCCGAAACCTGCTTGGTGTAGAAATCCGTAGGGTTGTTAACAGTCACTACCTTCTTCACTTTGATCCTGTTGACTCAGATCCTGAAATTTCAGCCTAGTAGGTGGACACATCATTCTCCACATCTTCGGCTACCTGTAATGCATTACCCGCCATACCGTAATTCCTGCATCTCACCGGAGGCTTTATTACCCTCTCTGGTCGTCCTGAAGCTATGTTTGATTCCTTTGGTGGTGCATCCTTAGACTCTTCTGCTTCTTACTCTTCCATGACTGATGGTGGAGTTCTCTTGGGTGCGTGTTCCTCTTCAGGAACCTTCAACTACTCTCTATGATCAGCAACCTCTGTCTCCACCTTACCGGTGACCTTGGTTTTCAACATAGAACTTGTTGGAATAGATGCCCTAGAGGCAATCTAGTTTAGTATGAATTTGTATATGGCTAGAAAATTCATTTATTATTTATTGGATATTTAATATAATGAAGTCCTTAGATTTACAATTGTGTTGTTTATCTTAAATGTCCCTAGTCAAGTATAATGATTAATGGGACAATCATCTATAGACTAGTATGGGGTTGGATTGATATGGAGATATCACGATCCAACACATAGGTGTGCATTACGGAATGTTGCACTGGATTGACCCATCTCCGGGAAGGCTACATACACGTTATGTTGAGTCACAAGCGCTTCTCGCGGTGCAATGGTATTGTCATCCTTAGACTTGAAGTCACTAGATATTCTAGTTGTGGATTATCGTGATCTTGGTAGCGTTAAACGCTACACCGTAACTGGGTAGTTATAAAGGCGTGTACTGGATACAATAAGAAGCAAGCTTAGAGATCGTAGTGGACATAGAGAGGATTTGTCCCTCCCACATAAGGGGAGCAAATATCCTAGGCAACTCGAGGGATAGTGCTTATAGAATGTCTGGCCAGACTCAAATAAGTCAATATAGGATATTGATGTTATTTGCACGAATAAGGCTATTCCCATGGATCGAGAAACTATGGATTGGATATACGAGTGTGACTTGTATGTCTCGTGTCCAATCCGGATATAGAGACAAAGGGATGAGACAATTACTTGTACAAAGGTTGTCAAGATGACTATTCTATTAGTTGGCTAGAATGGATGTTTTGCTAGAGACCGCTCCATATTAGCAAATAGTTGCTACCAACTAGATAGAACCTATGGGGTCACACGCTATATAGAGTTGAACTAGATTTGGGAATTAATTAATTGGATTAATTAATTAGAAGGATCACTTTGCAAACCCTTGCAAACTTAGTAGAGACTAATTTGCAAGGAAGGGACTAAATTGAATTCTAGTTGGACTGGAATAAGTCCTTTAGGTAGTTAACAAGGAGTTGTTGGACTATATAAAGGACCTTCCTTCCTTCCTTCCCACATAACTTATGCTCATTAAGTGAACATAACAAGAGTGGGAGAGAACAAAGGAGAGAGAGCAAGCAACAAGGAGGCCGAACCGCCCCCTTGCCGCCGCCCCGTCCCCGTCGGCCAAAGGAGGCCGAGACCCTCCTTTGGGTCTCGTTTTGCGTGATTTCTTCTTCCTCTTCCTATTCCGTGCTAGCACCAAGGAGTTTGGGAGATCTAGGATCAACTCTAGGCGTGGATCAACTATAGAGAACGTGACATTATTCGCGTTTGAAGTCATCAAGGAGAACCCAAAGGTGTGTTTATGATTTCTAACCCTTACCATCGTTATGTCTCTTGACTTGTGATCCTTGGAGGGTTTTGCATGGTTTTTGTTTGATTATGCTTCCGTTGTGCGATCCATGAATCAAAATCCTACATTGGTATCAGAGCCACAGGTCGTAGAGCATAAACGTGGTTTATGTGTTACGTTTTAGTTGTTTTACACCTTAATTTGATTGTTTATCGCGTAAAACAAGACAAATCAAGCATGGGATGCAATTTTTCAATAATTAATCATAACAAGATCAAATTTTTGCATTGGATGCATGAATTGGTGAGCTTGAGAAATTTTAGGATCTTAGATCTAGGGTTTTGGCATCCTTGGGGAAGAAGGAGTTCTCCCAAAACAAGGAAACAACCAAACTTGGGCACCAAGCAAGGGAGTTGTTTTGGAAACAACTCCCTCAAGGAGGTTCGGCCCCCCTAGGGACCGCCCCCCTTGCTTGCCGCCCAAGCTTAGCCGCCCTAAGGGGCCGGGCGACCCTAACCCGCGGGCCTAGCTTGCGTGTTTTGGGCCGGGCCGGCCCTAGGGCCTTCTGGTTCACCTTTTTGGGCCCGGGCAATTTGATTGTTGGGCCCATGGACCGTTTTAACCCTAGAAATCCTAAAATCAATTAAAATTGACCAAGCGCGTTAAAATTAGATTTTAACTGTTTATGTGCAAATCGCATGGTGATTGGATATGGCCTTAGGATGTGGTTTGATGTGGATGTTTAAATTTTGTGGTTTGGTTTTACGGCCTGCGAGTTGATCAATTAATTGTAATAATTAATTAGGGTTTTATGGCCTGCGTGCCATATTTTTTTTCTCAACTTGTGAGATTTATTTTATTTAGTATAGATATTAGCTAGAGCTAGATAAAGTAGATTGTTAGCCAAGATTGGAGAAAAGAAGCCCAAAGCCAAAGAAGTCACAAAAGATGGAGCATGGAGCATTCCACAAGACTATGAAGGATGGACCAAAAGATCAAGACGCATGGAGATGTGTTTGCTTAGGGTCCATAGATAATTCCATTGGCTTGGAATTATCTTAGTCTAGAAAAGGCCATATCCACATCACGTTTAATTTCTGTTTTGTGGTTGTTTATTTATTGTCTTATTATTTGTGTGGTTGGTGTATGGATGATGCATGCAATTAGGATAATAAGATAATTAGACAACCCGGATCTATTATTTGGAGTTGTGCCCAAACTCAAATAGATAGATTAGTTGATATTGATAAACAAAAACAATTAAAATTGAATTTAAAATCCCTCAAAATTCAAATATTGTGTTCTTGCCTTCTCGTTATTTAAACACTCATTATCATCATTATTTATCAAGCTCGTGCGTGCCAAAGCATGGCGACTTGGTTCATAATGATGGAATGCGATGGCACGTAACAATGTGCAATTGTTTAGATAAGAGGTTGAACACAACTAGGCTATTAATTTGATTAAGAAACCTAGAGGAAATCAATTGGGATTATCCATATGGATGGATAAATAAGGAGTTATTTGCCCAATTGAACCAAGAGTTGCATATGGGATGCAATTGGAATTGTTCCTACCTAAAGTAGTCAAATTATGGGTGACTTGCCAAAGCAAGCTCATAAGGAGATGAAAGATGGATCTTGGCCCACTAGAAAATATAAGGATATTTTCCGCATTAATATCTTGAGGGTTATTAATCCGTAGAAAAATAGTGGGAGCTATATTTAATAAACTAGTCATTATTAAATATAGTCAAAAATTCACAAATACTAAAACTTGCGTATTTTCCTCTTTGAAGAATTCGAAATGGCAAACAACTCAACGAGTTCACAACATTCCCTACGATCTGTCATTGAGAAGGACAAGCTCTCTGGAACCAACTTTCTTGATTGGTACAGAAACTTGAGAATTTTTCTCAAGCAAGAGAAGAAACTGTACGCAATAGAGGAGCATGTTCCAGAAGGTCCAGAGAACCAAACACCTGCTGCCTTAAAGGCGTATCAAAAGCGTGTTGATGACGCTAATGATGCGGCCTGCCTAATGCTTTGCACCATGACTTCTGAGCTTCAGAAGCAACACGAAAACATGAATGTTGTCGATATTATCGAACATCTAAAGCAGCTCTTCCAAGAGCAGGCAAGGGTAGAGAGGTATGAGGTCTCAAAGGCACTGTTCAAATGTCATCTGGCAGAAGGGAACCCCGTGGGACCCCATGTACTCCGAATGATCGGGTACTTGGAGAATCTCGCCCGACTAGGGTTCCCGGTCGGCCAAGAGTTGGCAACCGATCTCGTGTTGCAATCGTTGCCCGAGAGTTATGGACACTTCATTATGAACTATAACATGAACGAGATCGTTAAACCACTACTAGACTTGCTCAACATGTTGAGGACGGCTGAACAGAGCATCAACAAGGGTAAGGGCAAGGCCATTATGATGGTGCAGAAAGGAAAGGGCAAAAGGTTTGCCTCTTTCTCCAAGGGCAAAGGCAAGTCAGTTGCCAAGTCCAAGGAACCTGCCCTTAAGCCTGTTGGTGGCATTGCCAAGGCCGTGACTAAAGGTGAGTGTCACTACTGCAGTCAGCCTGGACACTGGAGAAGGAACTGCCCAAAATATCTGGAGGACAAGAGGCTTGGAATAGTGATTCCACCACCACCAGGTATTTTTGTTGTAGATGTTAATTTAACTGTCTCTACATCATGGGTATTAGATACTGGATGTGGATCTCATATTTTTCGAAATATGCAGGATCTAAAGAGAAGTAGAAGATTGGCTAAAGGAGAGGTAGATCTGCGCGTTGGGAATGGAGCAAAGGTTGCTGCGTTGGCCATAGGCGTGTGCGAGCTATCTCTGCCTTCAGGATTAGTTTTAGAATTAAATAATTGCTATTTTGTGCCTGCTATGAGCAGAAACATTATTTCTATTTCTTGTTTGGACAAGAATGGTTTTATTATTTCAATAAAGAACAATTGTTGTTCCTTTTATTTGAATAATATTCACTATTTTAGTGCGCAATTATTTAATGGACTTTATGTCCTTGATCTAAGCAATCATTTCTACAACATTAATACCAAGCGGATTAAAATAAATGATTTAAATCCTGCTTATTTATGGCACTGTCGTTTAGGCCACATAAATGAGAAACGTGTATCTAGACTCCATAAGGATGGATTACTAGACTCATTTGATTTTGAATCATATGAGGCATGTGAGGCTTGTTTATTGGGAAAAATGACAAAGTCCCCTTTCAATAAGAAAGGTGAGAGGACTAGTGAGCAATTGGCGCTCATACATACCGATGTGTGTGGGCCATTTGCCACGCCTGTCAGGGGTGGTTATGTCTACTTCATTACTTTTACTGATGATTACAGTAGATATGGATTTGTGTACCTTATGAGGGCAAAATCCGAATCCTTTGAAGTGTTCAAAGAATTCAAGAATGAAGTAGAAAAGCAACATGGCAAAAGTATAAAAGCTCTACGATCGGATCGTGGAGGAGAATACTTATGCCAAGAGTTTGACGACTATCTTAGAGAGTGTGGGATCGTGTCCCAACTCACTCCACCCGGAACGCCACAATGGAATGACGTGTCCGAGAGGAGGAATCGAACCCTATTGGATATGGTTCGATCTATGATGTGTCAAACCGATCTTCCATTATCATTTTGGGGCTACGCTCTATTAAGTGCAACTTTCACCATTAACCGTGTTCCATCTAAATCAGTCATGAAGACACCATATGAGATGTGGAGTGGGAAGCGTCCCACACTGTCGTTCATGAGGATTTGGGGCTGCGATGTCTATGTAAAACGTTTACAATCAGACAAGCTAGGGCCTAAATCGGATAAGTGTAAATTTGTGGGGTACCCTAAGGAAACTAAGGGATACTACTTCTACAATCCAACCGAGAACAAAGTGTTTGTTGCTCGGACCGGCGTGTTTCTAGAAAGAGAGTTTGTCTCTAAAGAAGCAAGTGGGAGGAATGTAGAACTTGAAGAAGTTCAAGAACCACAAATTACTGAACCGATTATGGAACATGAACAGGAACCACAAGCAGTTGTGGAGCAACCTGTTCCGGTAACACAAGAGCTTCGTAGATCTAGTAGAGTGCGCCAGGAACCCGAGAGGTATGGACTTCTCGTAACCGATTCCGGTGACACGATGCTCATAGATGATGAGCCTACTACCTATGAGGAGGCCATGAGTGGCCCAGACTCTCAGAAGTGGCTGGAAGCCATGAGATCCGAGATGGAATCCATGTATACCAACAAAGTATGGACTTTGGTGGAACCACCTGATGGGGCGCGGCCCATAGGGTGCAAGTGGGTCTTCAAGAAGAAGATCGACATGGATGGTAATGTGATTACCTATAAGGGCCGATTGGTGGCTAAAGGATTCAGACAGATTCATGGTATTGACTATGATGAAACCTTTTCACCAGTCGCTATGACCAAATCCATCCGAATCCTACTTGCGGTTGCAGCATACCATGACTATGAGATTTGGCAGATGGATGTCAAAACAGCATTCCTTTATGGGAATCTCCTCGAGGACGTGTATATGATACAGCCAGAGGGTATTGAAGATCCAAAGCAAGCCAACAAAGTCTGTAAGCTGCAACGATCCATTTATGGATTGAAGCAAGCTTCTAGGAGTTGGAATCGACGATTTGATGAAGTGGTCAAAGAGTTTGGCTTCATCAGAAACGAAGATGAGTCTTGTGTCTACAAGAAGGTTAGTGGGAGCTCTGTAGCTTTTCTGGTCTTGTATGTGGATGACATACTACTCATTGGAAACGACATTCCCATGCTACAATCTGTGAAAGATTGGCTAGGAAAGTGTTTCTCAATGAAGGACTTAGGAGAAGCAGCCTATATACTCGGTATAAAGATCTATAGAGATAGATCTAAGAGGTTGCTAGGCCTAAGTCAAAGTACATATATTGACAAGGTGTTGAAACGGTTCAACATGCAAGATTCCAAGAAGGGATTCTTGCCCATGTCACATGGAATCACTCTTTCAAAGAGTGGTTGTCCATCCAATGAGATTGAGAAGGAACGCATGAGTAGGATACCCTATGTCTCGGCCATAGGATCTATCATGTACGCCATGTTATGTACTAGACCAGATGTGTCATATGCCTTGAGTATGACAAGCAGATACCAATCCAATCCGGGTGAGAGTCACTGGATTGCAGTCAAGAACATCCTAAAGTACTTGAGAAAAACTAAGGATGCTTTCTTGATATTTGGCGGTGAGGAAGAGTTGCGTGTAAGGGGTTACACTGATGCAAGCTTCCAAACTGACAGAGATGACTTTAGATCACAATCGGGATATGTGTTTTTTCCTGAATGGAGCAGCGGTGATCTGGAAGAGTTCCAAGCAAGAGACGGTAGCTGATTCTACAACAGAGGCTGAGTACATTGCTGCAAATGGCGCAACAAAGGAGGCTGTTTGGATCAGAAAGTTTGTTTCTGAACTTGGTGTGGTCCCTAGCATTGAGGATCCATTGGAGTTGTTCTATGACAACACTGGGGCGATCGCGCAATCAAAGGAACCAAGATCGCACCAGAAGTCCAAGCACGTGCTCAGGAAGTTTCATCTGATTCGAGATATTATCGATAGAGGAGACGTTCGGATATGCAAGATTCCTACAGATGATAATCTGTCAGACCCGCTTACAAAGCCTCTCACGCAGTGGAAGCATGAAGGGCACACTAGGAGTATGGGCATACGAGATGCGCCAGATTGGCTCTAGTGCAAGTGGGAGACTGTTGGAATAGATGCCCTAGAGGCAATCTAGTTTAGTATGAATTTGTATATGGCTAGAAAATTCATTTATTATTTATTGGATATTTAATATAATGAAGTCCTTAGATTTACAATTGTGTTGTTTATCTTAAATGTCCCTAGTCAAGTATAATGATTAATGGGACAATCATCTATAGACTAGTATGGGGTTGGATTGATATGGAGATATCACGATCCAACACATAGGTGTGCATTACGGAATGTTGCACTGGATTGACCCATCTCCGAGAAGGCTACATACATGTTATGTTGAGTCACAAGCGCTTCTCGCGGTGCAATGGTATTGTCATCCTTAGACTTGAAGTCACTAGATATTCTAGTTGTGGATTATTGTGATCTTGGTAGCGTTAAACGCTACACCGTAACTGGGTAGTTATAAAGGCGTGTACTGGATACAATAAGAAGAAAGCTTAGAGATAGTAGTGGACGTAGAGAGGATTTGTCCCTCCCACATAACGGGAGCAAATATCTGAGGCCACTCGAGGGATAGTGTTTATAGAATGTCTGGCCAGACTCAATAAATCAATATAGGATATTGATGTTATTTGCACGAATAAGGCTATTCCCATGGATCGAGAAACTATGGATTGGATATACGAGTGTGACTTGTATGTCTCGTGTCCAATCCGGATATAGAGACAAAGGGATGAGACAATTACTTGTACAAAGGTTGTCAAGATGACTATTCTATTAGTTGGCTAGAATGGATGTTTTGCTAGAGACCGCTCCATATTAGCAAATAGTTGCTACCAACTAGATAGAACCTATGGGGTCACACGCTATATAGAGTTGAACTAGATTTGGGAATTAATTAGTTGGATTAATTAATTAGAAGGATCACTTTGCAAACCCTTGCAAACTTAGTAGGGACTAATTTGCAAGGAAGGGACTAAATTGAATTCTAGTTGGACTAGAATAAGTCCTTTAGGTAGTTAACAAGGAGTTGTTGGACTATATAAAGGACCTTCCTTCCTTCCTTCCCACATAACTTATTCTCATTAAGTGAACATAACAAGAGTGGGAGAGAACAAAGGAGAGAGAGCAAGCAACAAGGAGGCCGAACCTCCCCCTTGCCGCCGCCCCGTCCCCGTCGGCCAAAGGAGGCCGAGACCCTCCTTTGGGCCTCGTTTTGCGTGATTTCTTCTTCCTCTTCCTATTCCGGGCTAGCACCAAGGAGTTTGGGAGATCTAGGATTAACTCTAGGCGTGGATCAACTATAGAGAACGTGACATTATTCGCGTTTGAAGTCATCAAGGAGAACCCAAAGGTGTGTTTATGATTTCTAACCCTTACCATCGTTATGTCTCTTGACTTGTGATACTTGGAGGGTTTTGCATGGTTTTTGTTTGATTATGCTTCCGTTGTGCGATCCATGAATCAAAATCCTACAGAACTCTCATCAAAGACTACGCTTCTGCTAAGTGTAAATTTGTTTTCCCACCAGACATGTACCCCGTCACACTTGTGGCATAGCCCTTGAAAACTCCCTTCTTTACTCTTGATTCTAGCTTGCAATAATCTACATCATGATAGGCAATACAACAAAAAATCCTCATATTCGAGTAATCTGCAGTTTTCCGGTCCATACCTCGATAGGTGTCTTGTAACCAATACTTGTGTGCGGGCTTTGATTTGTCAGATAACATGTTATTAATACTGCCACTCCCCAAAAATGCCTAACAAGACATGCATTGGAAGGCATACACCATGCTTTCCACAAAAGCGTTTGATTCATCCTCTCGGCTACACAATTCTGTTGTGGTGTGTGCCGAACCGTGTGATGTCGAGCAATACCTTTATCTTCTCAGAATTCATCAAACTCGTATGGAAAAAACTCCAAACTATTGTCTTTGCGCAGTTTCTTCACCTTCTTCCCCGCCCGATTCTCTACTGGTGTCTTCAATTCATTTAATTTGCCGAAAGCTTCACTCATGTGTCTCATTATGAAAATCCAAGTCATCATGGAATAATTGTCAATGACAATTAGAAAATACATGTGACCATCCAACGACTCAACCTGAGAGGGACCCTAGAAATCCGAATGGAAAAAATCCAAAGTGCCCATGTCCTAGGAATTGTTTCCAGGAACTTTCTACTATGTAGCTTTCCAAACATACAATGATCACAAACTCAAGGTTCTTGGGATTGTTCCCATCGAGAAGACCATTCTTCGAGAATTCATGCAACCCACGTTCACTCATATAACCAAGCTTCATATGCCATAGCTTGGTTTGATTAGAGTCCATAATCTCATCCAAATCAACTCCTACAGAACCTTTAACCGTTGAATATTGTAGCACATACAAAGTTTCATTCTTGACTCTCTTGAGAATCACATTCGAACCCTTGAAAATTTCTACATCTCCACCTTCACCCTTGAAACTGCAACCCTTGTTGTCGAGTACACTCAGAGAAATCAGATCTTTATAAAAAGTGGCACATGTTTGACATCCTTTAATGTAAAAATCTTCTCCTCCTGCCTCTTGGGGCTAACTGAAGCGCTTCTGATCACCTTATAGACGCTCTGTTTTCCATATGTACATTAGCCTCATTCGGACAACTAAATGTCAAAAATAGCTTCTTGTTAGAACAATGTGATAGGAAGCCTTAGAGTCAAGAAACCACACATCAATTTTCTGAGTGAGATTATCCTCAAGCAAAACGGAAACCTCTTTCGAAGAGTTCCCTCGCTCCGCTACTACTGCACATCCGTTCAGCTCGTGTTGCTTTATTTTGGGACAATACCTCTTCAGTGACCCCTTTACTTGCACAGATCACATATATCCTTAGGTAAGTTGGAGCATGATAATTTCTCTTGCTCTTCTTACTCTTCTTGCCTCATGTTTCCATCAAAATGGAAGCATGATCATCGGTACATGAGCTTGCACCATTATGGCGCAATCCCCTAGTATGGAGAGAATATCTCATCCTTTCTAGCATATGCTGCCTTTATCCAGGTGAAAAGACTGCGCAAAATTATCATATAACGGAGGTAACGAGACCAACAAGATAAGGGTTGCATCTTCATCATTAACCTTATCCATAATATTACGAAAATCTAACAAAATTGTGTTTTTTTCGATGGAACATACGCTTGTCGTAGGGCGGCATAACCCCGCATCTTATTATGTCCCCAAAATCGGGCTTCCAACCCATAACGAGAATGGGGGGGGGACATTAGGCCTGACCCACTAAAAAAAGAATTCTGAAAACCGAGGAAAAAATGGAAAAAAATAGAAATACCTCATGGAGGTTGGTAGTACAAAAGATTTAGGGCATCTTTCCTATGCGAACTTTTAACCTCGAAGTGAAAACTCTGAAAAGAATGACAATTGTGGCCATGTGTTGCTAGTGCATCGACAAACATATTTCTCTGTCGATGAGTGTGTTCGGCTGAGGCCCCAAAAAGCAGATCACGATAGACTAATATGGTAGGAAAAATTCTCCACGGGATCCCCATCGACCCTGCGAGTGCTTTGATCCCCAGCATAGACAAAAACACAGTCTACTGAAATTCCATGACTGTAGGAAAAGTAAGGCCAGCTAGAAGAGCTTTGGCTACTGCTTTGACCGAAGTTTCTTGACCTAATTAAGCTATAGGAGTAAGCTGAAACAAAGCCATGCTGATCTCAAATAATTCCACCTCCAGCTCCTTTCCCTAACTTAGTAGATCCATCGAATTGAAGGGAAATTTGTTTAGGACTAGGACGAGTCCACCTAACCTAGTAGCATCTCCTCAGTGCCATTCATAAGCAAGGAAGTCGTAGTTTGAAAGTTTGTAATGTCGACTCAATACAGGACCAAAATACTCTAGAAAGGGGGGGGGGGGTTGGATAGAGTATGGAAACTTTTTGCTAAAACACCAGATTTAACTAAGTGAACAAGTGAAAGATTCAAATTTCAAGGCCTTGAGATTTTGCAAAACTAGTCAGAAACTTTCTAAGGAAAAACAGAAAGCTTCAAGGCCTTGAACTAACACCAGTTCTAAACAGTTTATAAATCCTAGTTTGATTTGAGTTGCTTGAAGAAGTAAATAGCAAAACTGTAAAGTAAAGAACAAAAGGCAATTTACAGAGTTCAGTCCCAATGGACCTAATCTCTGCATGAGGGATCTAATCTCACCAGGATTGGGCAAACACTTATTATTACTCACACAGAAACAACCCTAGATCTCCAAGCCTAAGTGAACTCCCTTACACCTATACAACTTGTGGTTCCAAACCTATCTAGTATCAGCTACTAACTTTTGAGCTAACAAGAACCTCTTGTTGTTCACTTGAACAACCAACCACTAGGTTTTGTGAGGTTTGAGATATACATAAGATAAGCATATTAAAGTACAATAGAAGAACACAGTAAAACAATAAGCTTGTGAAGGCCTGGATGTGTTCTTCTGGAAAACTGGAATGTTTGATCTTCTGATCACATTGATTGAAGCCCGAAGTTGTGACGGATTGATTGTCTGGTCTTCCACGAATGTATTACACATATTTCTCAGTTCTCTGTAAGCTTACATGTCTTTCAAAATTCAAACCAGTCTTTTATCCACTCTCTGCAACTGAATGAGAGATTTTAGGATCTCAGCTCCTGCAAATCCTCATCCTATCTAACTGAAATTCAAAACAACTTTGAGTAGATATCCGTTGGAGTTTGTTGTGATTACATTACACGTTTGAAAAACATGCAACAACATTAAACACAACAACAAACGAAATCCAGAAATATAACAGCACTAAGTCTGTTTGGATTTCCAGTTTCTGAATAAAAACTGGATCAGATAAATAAATCAACAACCTGATTAACTTATGAAACAAATTACTCATAATAAACTAGTTTAAGACTTATCAAAGTCATTAAACAATCATAATAACAAAGATCAAATCCTGCAAGAGAGAATCAAGTTAATTCTGTAAAATTGTCAACAGCTTAAGGTACATCTCAAGGCCTTGAGGCTCTGAACATACTTCACAGTCTTTCAATATTAAGACCAGAAACCTTTGATTTACTCTGATTATGATATCTGCAGTTGTGTTAGATATATAAAGAATATATAACAAGGATATTTACAGCAAACCTCTGATCTTAAACATCAGATAGAATACATGCATCACAAGATTATCATATCACACTATATAAGAAAACTACTGTCAAAGCTTTGAAGGTCTGATTAGTATCTCAAGGCCTTGGAGCCTTATAAATACTTTGTCTTTCGTCACTCTAAATAGCTACTTCTCAAAACACACTTAGAAGTCTTGAGTCAACAATCTCCCCCTTGATGAATGAAAAAACCCATAATCTTGTGTAAATATCCCTGCAACTTTTCGTAAGAATTAGATATCATCATTTGCAGAAATAACAACAGTAACATTGATTAAACCAGATTAACACAGATAAGCATGTCACAATTACCTACACAACTGATTAACACAAAACTCATAATGTTATTACCTAAACACTGAAGAGTAACACAAATAACATAGATAACTTCTCCCCCTTTTTGACTTTCATCAAACAAAGGTGAATAAATGTGGGATCATTACTCAGAGTCTTAAGAAATAAATAAACAAAATAAGTTCTACTGATTGTCAAGGCCTTGAGATCAGAAAGAAGAGAAGAAAAAGAAAGAAATAAAGAAAGAAAGAATCAAGGCTTTGGCTTTCTCAAGTCTTCACTTCTTCTTGATGCTTGGCTTTTCTCTGAGCCTTCTCCAACATCTTCATAACTTTCAGCTTCTTCTGCAGACTGATTCCGTTCTTGTTCAGCATCCACCTCAACAACAACTTCCTAAATAATTTCATCCACTTTCTTGTCTTTGACTTGCGTTGAATCACCCTCTGTAGCTGCATCAACACCTGTGTCTTCTCCAGCTTCCCCATCATCAGTTTGCTCATATAGATCCTTTGAAGTGAACACAACTAGAATAGGCTTCTTCTTCTTCTTCAAGAATTCACCCAACCTTTCATCTGAGTCAACAATAGTGTCATGACTAGTAGCATAAGGGATCTTCTCCAAATTCAGACCCTTGATGACAATATCCAGTTTGCCATTCATCACACCCATCAATGCTTTGAATTGATTAAAATCAGATGATAAGTTAAATAACCTCTGTCTAAGATCTTCAATTTCAACCTGCTGTTCCTCAAACTTTTCAACCAACTGTGAGTAATCCTCATTTTCTTGTCCCCTTGGTGTTTTAACCCCCTTAGGTTTGATAAATAATTTCCTCAAGCTCAGCTTTGGACAACTCTGAATAGAACTTCCAATTTCCCTTTCCTGTCTGAACCACTCCAATTCTCTGTAAAGCAGTCTCATCAATTAACCCAAAACCACCAGTTATCTTGTCCTCTCCTTTCACAGGTACCTCAAAATGCTCAAAGAAAAGAGGCAATAGGTTGGCATATGGAAGATGATGGTTTCTAGTTCTGGTAGCACAGTAGAACATATAATCCATGATCAATGTTGGCAATTCAATCTCAAACCCTTGACATATCAAGTACATCAGGATAAGAACCTTATCAGTAACCAACTCTCTTGATATTTCCCTAGGAACAACACTTCTCATCAGAATTGTAAACAGAATTTTAGCTTCACAGTTGAGCACAGAGTGTGTCAACTGTTTTGGACCGGTAAGAACATCATCAATGAAGAACATGGCTTTGGATTTTTCTAGACACTCCTTCCTATCAGGATATTCAGCAACATTATACTTATTAGGAATGCCCAAGACCTTGGCAAAAGCCCTATGGTCTAGCCTTAAATTTATCCCAGCCACCTTAGTGGTTAACACCATTTTATCTTCCCCTTCTTGAACCAAATTCAGATAAAACAACCTAGTTAACCTAGGATAAGATTTAGAACTAGGATTTAAAACCTTCCAAACTGCAGATTCTCTTAACTTCCTCATACAGTCAATATCCAATTTATCTAATAATTCTTCAAAAATCAAACTGCAGAAAACAACCTTAGATGATGCATACCCTTACATCCAAACTGTCCTAACTTCTGAACTAACAAACCAATCAGAAGGAAGTACATTTTTACCTTGATAAACCTTTTTGGTTGCAGCATCAACCTTCTTAACCCTTGATTTCTTCTCAGCAGGTTTCTCCTTCTCTGGTTCTCCTTCAGCAGACTTCTTCTTTTTTTCCTTAGCAGACTTCCCTTTTTCTTCTTCAACAGACTTTTTCTTGTCTCCCCCTTTCTTCTTGTCTGAACTAGGTTGATCATCACCCTGAACCTCTGTCTCTTTCTGTGGATCAACACTTGAACCTTCATCCCCTTTCTCTGTTATGATCTTCTTTGCAGGAGGTGAGTCTTCATGCGAACTCTGTGTATTTTCTGAATCTGAATCAGAGATCACAATCTTCTCCTTCTTGTTTGCCCTCTTCTTAGATCTAGCAGAAGGCTTTCCCTGTTGTTGAATCCTGGCTAATTTGTGCTCCATTGTGGGATTAGGGTTTTTGAGAGAAGAATGAGATAGAGAGGGATAGAAAGAGAGCATAGAGACGCAGAGAATTGAGAGAGAATGAAGAAAGAAAAGCCCTGACTTTCAGCTTAAGTAGGTTGAAATAATGAGTTTAAAAAGGACTCTACTGAAATCAACATGCAAAACGTATCTACAAGATATTTTTTATATTTTAAATAATTATATGAGTAATTCAAATATTATACAATTATCTAAAAAGATAACATATAATATTTGGTGATCCATTTAAGAAAAATGCACAGATGTTTCAAGACCTTGGAGAACAATCTCAAGGCCTTGAGATTTTCTGCAGTTTTAGATATTTCAAAGCTTTGAACTATACTTTCAAGGATTTGGAAAGTATAATCTCAAGGCTTTGAGATTTCAATACATAAACACAAATATGTACTAATACTCCCCCTAAACGATTGCATCCTTGTTTAGCTTACCCATTTCAAGCCTTAGGGATGAAAACCTATCATCTGGCAGAAGTTTAGTGAAAATATCAGGAATCTGCATAGAAGTAGAAATAAAAGATAGAACAACATCACCTTTTTCTGCATGATCTCTAAGAAAATGATGTCTTACATCTATATGCTTGGTTCTTGAGTGCTGTACTGAATTCTTAGAGATTGAAATGACACTTGTGTTGTCACAGTTAATAGGCACATTTATGAATTTATAGCCAAGATCTCTAGGCTGTTGAGCAATCCACAACACTTGTGAACAGCAAGCTCCAGCTGCAATGTACTCAGCTTCTGCATTTGATAATGCTACATAATTTTGCTTCTTGGATTGCCAACTGATTAGTGAAGAGCCAAGAAAATGGAAACATCCAGAAGTACTCTTCCTATCCACTTTATATCCTGCAAAATCTGCATCTGAATAGCCACTCAACATAAAGTTAGATATCCTTGGATACCAAGTCCCCAAGTATTTAGTTCCATTCAAATATCTAAAAATTCTCTTGACAGCAGCTAAATGACTTTCCTTAGGATCTGCCTGAAATCTTGCACACATGCAAACACTAAACATAATATCAGGTCTACTAGCAGTTAAGTACAGAAGTGATCCAATCATACCTCTATACTCCTTTTGATTTACACTCTTACTATTTGAATCATTGTCCAATGAGAGTGATGAAATCATAGGAGTTTTGAGTACCTTGGACTGTGTCATATTATACTTGTTCAACAAGTCCTTGGTATACTTTCCTTGATGTACAAATATTCCTTTCTTCATTTGTAAAATATGAATTCCAATAAAGAAATTTAGTTCTCCCATTAAGCTCATCTCAAACTCCCTGCACATTAGACTAGAGAACTCTTTTTAAAGAGCATCATTAGTAGCACCAAAAAGAATATCATCCACATAGATCTGTACTACTAACAAGTCACTTTCATGATGTTTAATAAAAAAAGTTTTATCTACTAGACCTCTCTTTAAATCATTGTCAAGTAAAAACTTTGAGAGTATATCATACCAAGCTCTTGGAGCTTGTTTTAAACCATAAAGAGCTTTGTCTAATTTGTAAATATGATCAGGGAAGTTTTCATCTTCAAAACCTGGAGGTTGAGCTACAAAAACATCTTCTTGTAAATAACCATTCAGAAAAGCACATTTGACATCCATTTGATAAATATTTATGTGATTGTGAGATGCAAATGCAAGAAGTATTCTAATAGCTTCTAACCTGGCAACAGGAGCAAATGTCTCCTCATAGTCTATACCTTCTTCTTGATTGTATCCCTGTGCCACAAGTCAGGCTTTGTTCCATACCACTTTGCCGTTCTCATCAAGCTTATTTCTGAACACCCATCTGGTTCCTATAACTGATTTCTCTTTTGGTCTGGGAACCAGGTTCCATACCTTATTTCTTTCAAATCATTCAGCTCACTTTGCATTGCAATGATCCAGTCTGCATCTTGCAGTTCTTCTTTTGTATTCTTAGGCTCAATCAATGATACAAAAGCACTAAAAGCACATAAGTTTTTCAACTGTCCTCTTCTCTGAGTTCCAGTTGTTGGATCAAATATAATATTCTCAGCTGGATGATCTGCAAGATACTTAAACTTCTTCCTTGGTGTCCAGGAATATGTTCCTTCAAGGCTTTGAGTTCTTGAAACAATAGAGGGAGCATCATAGAAAGTTTCAGTTTCAGTCTCAAGGCTTTGAGATTTTGGCTCTGCAGGAGGTTCAAGGCCTTAAGATTCTACTGATTGATTCTGCACTTTAGTTTTGCCTTTTTCCTCTTTCACAGCATCATCATCAGACTCATGCTTGTTCAAATTGAGATTTCACTCAGAGAATCCTTAGTACTTTCATCAAAAATCACATGAATACTCTCTTCCACAATCTTGGTTTTCCTATTGTAAATTCTATAAGCTTTGCTAGTTTGAGAATATCCAAGAAATACACCTTCATCACTTCTAGCATCAAACTTACCAAGATTGTCTCTACCATTATTATGCACAAAACAAATACAACCAAATGTTTGAAATAAGAGACATTAGGCTTCCTACCTTTAAACTGTTCATAAGGAGTCTTTTTCAAAATTGGCCTGATTAAACATCTATTCAGCACATAATTGGTAATATTAACAGCTCCTTCCCACAAGAACTTTGGCAAATTACTTTCAAGTAGCATGGTTCTAGACATATCCTCAAGTGTCCTATTTTTCCTCTTGACTACTCCATTTTGCTGTGGAGTTCTGAGTGCAGAAAAGTTGTGTAATATGTCATGCTTTGCACAAAATAAATCAAAGTCAAGCTGATCAAATTCCTACCATGATCACTTCTAATAGATGCAACATGCAAAATTTTCATAGTTTGAAGCTCTTTGCACAGTCCAGAAAATTCAGATAAGGCTTCAATTTTGTCTCTAATAAACATAACCCATGTAAACCTAGAATAATCATCTACTATCACAAGCATATAACTTTTACCTTTTGGAGTCTGAACTCTCACAGGACCACACAAGTCCATATGCAAAAGTTCTATGGGTCTAGAAGTACTTACAAAGTTCTTTGGCTTGAATGAGCTTCTTGTTTGTTTACCTTGTACACATGCCTTACAGACCTCATCATCTGAATTTTTTTGTGATGGTAATCCTCTTACCAAATCCTTTAGATGATTTTATTCAAGGTGTGTATGCTAATATGCCCAAGCTTTCTATGCCAAAGCTTTGAATCTTCCTTCAAGGTCTTGAGGCATTTCAACTTGTCACCTGCAACACTGTTATTACTCATAGCATATAAATTATATGATCTAGGAGCAGTGATTATGCAATCTCCAGATTTCTCATCTTGCACCACACATTTCTGCTTCTCAAATATAGCTTTATAACCTTTATCACCTAACTGAGAAATACTAAGCACATTATATTTAAGTCCATCCACAAGATAAACATCAGAGATAGAGTTGGTAGAACCATTACCAATACTGCCTATACCAATAATATTGCATTTTGCTTTGTCATCAAGTGTAATTGTTCCTCTAAATTTTTCTGTGAGCCCAGTAAAAAGAGACTTATTTCCACTCATATGTCTGGAACAGCCATTGTCTAATATCCATTTCTGATCTTTCAAGGCCTTGGTAACATCCTGCAAAATTAAATCACTGCCTCAACAGGCTGTTAGACCAAGTGCATAACTTTGATTCATACTCATAATCTGCCATGTTTGGTGGTCTAATTCCTTTTGGAACCCAAATCCGCCTAACATGTCCCTTAAGCTGATAAGGATAAGTGTTCCTCATAATATGAGGTTCTGATCTTCTGAAGCGACAAGTTAATCTAATATGACCAATTTTTCCACAGTAATGAAATTTTGGAGAATGTCTGCTACCAGATTTGACAAAAGTAGTTTGGCCTTTTCTTGGAAAATTTGGATTGTAGCCAATCCCACTTTTATGCATTGATTTCAGACTTCCTCTAAGAATGAGATTCAGATTATGTTCTGGGCCTGTAAAAGTGGCTAGGACCTTTTTAGAATCTTGAAGTTTCTCTGTCAAAGAACAGATTTGTTGTTCTAAATCCTCTAAGTGATTCTTTAGATCATCATACCTTTCAATTAAGAGAGTGTTTTGATCAACAATCTCTTTTATCTGTGCCTTCAAGGCTTTGAATCTGCTGTCTAAGGCCTTGAAGTCCTTTTCAATTTTTGTCTTAGAAACTTCAACAGTTTTGTTGGTAGAAACTAGGTCCATGTTTTCTTTTACCTGCTCATGAATCTTAATCTTTAAAGAAGAAATCTCATTTCTATAACTTTCCTCATTTAAAAACACGCTCTTGAGAATTTCAGGAAGTACATCAGAAGGACTAGCAAGAAGATTTTTTACCATATCCTCATTGTGTCTGTCTGAAGATTTTTCTTCGTCATGGTTAGCCATGAAGCATAAATTTGCTTGATCTTCTTCTCTGTCTGAATCACTCGATGAATCAGAATCACTCCAAGAGGCCATCATTTCTTTCTTCCTTCTGCTGTCACTATCTTTCTTTTGAAAGTTCCTGCTCTTATTCTTTTGTGGACAATCCCTTACTAAATGATCTGCATCACCACATTCAAAACAATTCATTAATTTAGTTTTATGTGACTGTGATGAAGACTTACCTTTGTAGTCCTTGCTGCTTGAAGGTCTTGATCTTTCTCTGTTGTAGTCTCTGTTACCAAAGTTTCTCTTCTTCTTGAGAATCCTGCCAAGGCCTTGGGGATCAAAGGTAAAGCGTCTTCATCATCAAGCTCATTTTCAGTCTCATGGCTTTGAGATTTTTCATTGTCTTTAGCCTTGAGTGATAAGTTCTTGATGTTTTCACTCAAATCACATTCTACATGCTTTTCCAGTTCAGTAACTGAGAGATTTTCCTCGGACTTGATGCATCTAACTCCATCTATGGTAGCGAAATACTCATGAGGACCATTCTGAACTATTGACCACAATTCCATGTCTTGATCTATGATGAACATCTTCATCAGTGCCTTCCAGTGCATGAAGTTGTCACCACAAAACAATGGAGGTCTGTTTGCTGCACTTCCTTGTGAGAAGCCACCATCTCTAACATTACTCATAGTCACAAGATTGTTACATCTATAGTAGTGACCCAAACTCTCGTACCAATTGAAAATTTGTAATATTGACTAAATACAGGACCAAAATACTCTAGAAGGGGGGGGGGTTGAATAGAGTATGGAAACTTTTTGCTAAAACACCAGATTTAACTAAGTGAACAAGTGAAAGACTCAAATCTCAAGGCCTTGAGATTTTGCAAAACTAGTCAGAAACTTTCTAAGGCAAAATAAACAGCTTCAAGGCCTTGAACTAACACCAGTTCTAAACAGTTTATAAATCCTAATTTGATTTGAGTTGCTTGCAGAAGTAAATAGCAAAACTGTAAAGTAAAGAACACAAGACAATTTACAGAGTTCAGTCCCAATGGACCTAATCTCTTCCTGAGGGATCTAATCCCACCAGGATTGGGCAAACACTTCTTATTACTCACACAGAAACAGCCCTAGATCTCCAAGCCTAAGTGAACTCCCTTAGATCTCCAAGCCTAAGTGAACTCCCTTACACCTATACAGCTTGTGGTTCCAAACCTATTTAATATCAGCTACTAACTGTGGAGCTAACAAGAACCTCTTTTTGTTCACTTAAACAACCAACCACTAGGTTTTGTGAGGTTTGAGATATACAGAAGATAAGCAGATTAAAGTACAATAGAAAAACACAGTAAAAGAATAAGCTTGTGAAGGCATGGATGTGTTCTTCTGGAAAACTGGAATGTTTGATCTTCTGAAAGCAGTGATTGAAGCCCGAAGTTGTGACGGATTGATTGTCTGGTCTTCCACGAATGTGTCACACCTCTTTCTCAGTTCTGTGTAAGCTTCTATGTCTTTCAAAATTCAAACCAGTCTTTTATCCACTCTCTGCAACTTAATGAGAGATTTTAGGATCTCAGCTCCTGCAAATCCTCATCCTCTCTAACTGCAATTCAAAACAGCTTTGAGTAGATATCCGTTGGAGTTCGTTGTGATTACATTACACGTTTGAAAAACCTGCAAAAACATTAAACACAACAACAAACAAAATCCAGAAATATAACAGCACTAAGTCTGTTTGGATTTCCAGTTTCTGAATAAAAACTGGATCAGATAAATAAATCAATAACCTGATTAACTTCTGAAACAAATTACTCATAATAAACTAGTTTAAGACTTATAAAAAGTCATTAAAAAATCATAATAACAAAGATCAAATCCTGTAAGAGAGAATCAAGTTAATTCTGTAAAACTGTCAGTAGCTTAAGGCAAATCTCAAGGCCTTGAGGCTCTAAACATACTTCACAGTCTTTCAATATTAAGACCAGAAACCTTTGATTCCCTCTGATTATGATATCTGCAGTTGTGTTAGATATATAAAGAATATATAAAAAGGATATTTACAGCAAATCTCTGATCTTAAACATCAGATAGAATACCTGCATCACAAGATTATGAGATCACACTATATAAGAAAACTACTGTCAAAGCTTTGAAGCTCTGATTAGTATCTCAAGGCCTTGGATCCTTGAAAATACTTTGTCTTTCATCACTCTAAATAGATACTTCTCAAAACACACTTAGAAGTCTTGAGTCAACAGAGTTGATCCATAGTTAGACGATCCAATAAGCAGAAATCTTTCGAGGGGTTGAACATCGGAAGAAGGTCCCTAAGCTAACGTAATACTCCCATAATAATGGCAAGCGTAGACATGGGTTGCCCGTAAAAAAATAGCCTGGTTTCGAGCAATCCATAACTCCCAACAAATGATAGAGGGGACTAAGGAGCGATGGAAATGAATCTCCGAAGACAAACTTGAGTTCTCCCACCAAAAGGATACTATGCCATGAAGGGAGAGGGGAAGAGGGTCGTGGAAAATTTATGAAATGTACTCCAAACTTCTTTCGCACAATCTCCCAGGATAAAGAGGTAATCAGAGGACTTCATGGATGGGGTAATGCAACATGAACATCTCGATACAATAGGAATCTCAAGAGATATAATCTGATCATTAGTTGGTACTGCATGAAAAATCAGACGGTACATAAAAATCCCCACTTTCTAAGGAAATTGGGGTAACCAGATTCTAGAGTGCTAAGGAAAAATTGGATATGGATGACTATGGAGGGGTATACAAGATCGCGCTGAGAAATCCCCGGATTGGGTCGGGGTCCAAATCAAACGACAGGGCCCACCCACATGCTGTTGTATAGAGAAATCATCAATCAAAGGGAAGAATGAAGAAATCATGTTCCATAAAAAACTGCCACGATGAGGCTAGAGGTTGTAACTAGGTGGACCATATCACCGAATCATAAACTGCCGAAATATGGAGAGCCCTTGATAAGAGGACCATGTCAACTTTATTCGTAGAGCACTACCGACATGAATCAGAGAAGGAAGGCCCAGTCCACCTTCCTCAAATCGAAAAGAGAGTCTATCCCAGCCAATCCAATAACGCCGAGACAAAATAATAAGAGAAGAGAGACTAAAGCCTTCGTAACACTGTATCTGGAATTGAAACAACTGATATCAAGTGAATAGGCAATGAATCGGAACCCACAAGTCCCTGAAAATCTGCTATCCGGGGACGTTTCTAAGAAATTAAAGCTCTCGGATAGTGATTTGGGAAAGACCTGTACGTGAAGCCTAACCATCTTGAAAACATGTTTCTCCCAATTAGGGAAACGACGTCGGCAAAAAAGAAACTACTCTTCCCTGGATTAGCTTGTTGACCAGATACTGCCATATACTTAGTAAGAACTCTTTTAAGTGATCCATTGAGGAAGAGGAGATAGTGGTCCGCATAAAGAAGGTGAGAAACTGCTAAAGTATATCGCGATCACAAATAAGGCATGATCGGACCCTATTCAAAAGCTCCCATTCCAGACTCTACGCAATTCCTCTTGGGCGATAATAAAGAGAGCTGGAGACAAGGGCTCCCCTTGGCGAACACCTCGATTTACATGAAAAAAGCCAAACATATGTCCTTGTAATGAGATCGAATACCATCAATTTGATAAGCAAGAATGAACTAGAGAACATTATTTCTCACCAAATCCAAATCTGCGTAACACGACAAGGAGGAAATCCCAATGGAAACGATCATACGCTTTCTGCATATCTAGCTTAGTCGCCACATTTCCTCCTCTGACGTTTTCTTTAACGTCTGAAAGGATCTCTTGAGCAAGAGCAATATTTTCATGAATGGATCTTCCCGGAACAAATCCAGCCTGCTCCGGGGAGATGATAATAGGGAGGATTTCTCTCAGTTTATCAGAGAGTATTCGAGCCACAACTGTATAGGAGAAATTGAAAAGGATGATGGGGTGAAGATGCAAAAATGACTGAGGAGGAACCACCATCGGGATTAAAACCAGATAGGCTGAGGTAAAAGCGTTTGGCCTGTACCCCCTGGAAGAAACTCTGAACAGCTGCAACGATATCAGAAGATATAATATCCCAACATGCACAGTAAAAATGCCCAGTAATCCATCAGGCCCAGGAGCACTATCTTTATTCATGGAGAAAAAAATCTTACACACCTCGTCTGAAGTTGGAACTACAGCAAGCATCATATTCTGCTGAGTTGTAATACAATGAGGAATGGGATCCAAGAAACCACCAATATCCTGAACATGCTATGCAATGAGAATATCCTGAAAATAGTTCACAAGCTGGGCCCAAAACATGGAGATAAGACGAATCAGACCCATCCTGCAGACGTAAAAACACATTATGGATATGCTGACGACGCTCTTTGATTCAAGCATGGAAATAGGCTGTGTTACGGTCTCCCTCCTGTACCCACCGTACCCGGGCTTTCTCTCGGAGAATGAATTCTTCTTCTCTATAAACCTTTGAAAGATTTTAACAAACTTGAGAGTATGCATACACAACATCATGATCCCCTGCCCGAATTTGGCTATCTATACTAAGTAAATCATCCTATAGAGTAGAGATACGTTGAGACACAACACCGAAGACCTCCCAATTCCACTTTCGCAACTGCCCACGTAAAAGCTTAAGTTTCATAACTAGCCGCACCATAGGAGCTACCGCAATATCGGTCTGCCAAAGTTGTTGGACCAAACCCACAACAGAATTGGTTTAAATGATCAAGATGATATTTAAGAAGCATAACTTATGTCATCCGCAGGCTAAAAAGATGTTGCTTTAGCATCAACTTGCTAGTGAGTGGCTTCTTCATGTAGAGACTCTCAAACTTCAGCCATAAAGTTGCCGCCGTTTGTGATCCACAACCTCGGTGATTACGTCGTCCGATAGGCATAACATGATTGTTGAATGCACATTTTTCTCCATCAATTTTTTCTCCAAAAATGATACATCAATGCCTTGCTTATCCGTGGCCAAAGGAATCTGGATGCCTTTCTGCTTCAACAAAGCGCGCATCTTGATCCTCCACAGACTAAAGTTGTCCCTTTCTGCAAATATGTCGATCTTCCACATCGAACCAGACATCGCTCTTAATCAAATTCATCAAGCGATGTTGTGGTACTAATTTATTGTAATGAATGAAGAATTCAAGGAATTTACGTGATTCGCTAACAGAAATCTGTTAACTACATCTACGGGGAAGCAAGAACCTTTTTTTTTATCAAGAAGAACAAATTAAATAGATCATACATATGTTAGAGAATAATATGTCGTTCTTATATTGGTCAAGACCCTCAAATTAGTTTCAAAATACATAAGGAAACAACCAGTCGCATCCTCCCTGCATCTGGTCGTACGAATGGACCTTCTGGTCTTGCGGCTAGAGCTCATGTCGTACGACTGGCAGAAACTTGTGCACTTTCTCCTTTTATTGCTCTTGATGATTTATGCGATTCAAGGCAATATCCTAACAAAGACATATAGATGTAGCTCATTAACATTAGCCTGTGCTAGCTAAATCAGTTAGTGATTGTTTTTGAAGCCGAAACAGTGTTCATTGAACTCTATAGCCAATTCCATATCGTCTATTCCAGCAAATGACGTCCACGAGACTAGATCCGGCAACTCTTTGACGCACGTGTAAAAAGGAATTCATTGAACGAACCGTAAAGCCGTACTTCTTCACCATTAGAGAAGAGACCTCCCTGAATTTAGGCCTAATCACAAAATCAAGAGCTCCATTACCCACTTGCCAAAATATATTACTGAATAAAAAAACTCGATGTTCATCTTTAGAGCATGTTCGATATTCGTTTTAAAAAATGGATAGAAATTTAAAATAAAAAAGTCGGTATGTCTATAAACAAAATTTTTTAATCAAAGAACGGATTAAAAAACAAGCAAAAACATTCTAAAAAAACAGCACAAGAATATTGTGCTGCAAAATGCATATAAAGAAGTTGCAAAACATGCACTAAATATTGAGGGGAACTAGATCGTATGGATACGTAAATAAATAATTTGGAAAAATGGACGCAATGTTAGGACATCCAAATTGAAAAACTACATAATGTTAACAAACATGGCGGCTTTTATTATTCACCCACTTGTCAAACAGTCTTCGGACCACAATGTTCATAAAAGGGAGTAGGGGAACCCAGTTGAACCCAACCAGCTGCCTCCAGCAATGAACCTGCCAGCCGTGTACTGTTGGGCCTCCTTCGCACTTGTAATTACCTTATAGCCCCTCCACTTTACCCTCACGCGACGTATCCGCCGCTGCCCCGGTTTTCTGATACTCCCTATATTCCAACGTGTCGAGTGCAAAGTTCCCGTCCCACTCGAACCAACCCGCAGGATGAATCACATTAGTTATACGCGTTTGCATTACCACAGTCCTCGAGTACTCCTTCCACGGCCTCCCCAAGTATGTCGGGAAGGTACTTATGACCGGCTGCAAATCTGATGTTGCGCCTATCCTGCACTTCTGGATCACGATGCCGGTGTTCTGGTTCGGGTCAGTTCTTCCCTGGGCCGTGACCATGTTCTTCTGTTGTGGACTGGGCCTGCGGGCGTGTATGTCAGTCTTGGAGCATTGCGGCTGCATTGCCAAAAATGAAATCGACTGTACCCGCAATAAAACAGTTGATGTAGAACTGACGGTTAGTGTGGACGTAAAGCATGTCTTGGTATGCGATAAAGCCACACTTGTAGAACGCTGATAAGTCAGAACCAACACGTAGCGCCACAGCTTGGTGGTTTTTGGGGCCCGGCTGTGTTTTGGAAGGTAATATCCCTGGCTAGAAACCTTTCTCCAATGGCGGCTGCATAAATATCACACGTTACTATATAACATGCCAAATAACATGCACTAATCAAACAACGATATATTTGGAAAATACTAGTGTCATTGGCTTTCAGATAACTCAAAGGTGGTAGCTCAAGTGGTGACGACAAAACAATTTCTAAGAAAAAGAAAAAAGGTAAAAACAAAACCCAACAAATTCTACTAGTAACAGGTTAGTGTCGGCAAGAACAAGAGCTGATAATCAATTTGACAAAAAGAGGTGGTCATGACCCATAATTGGAGGAAGCAATAAAGAGAATAAAGCTAAAGTTGGTCATGCAGTACCGATGCAGAATAACAAATACGAAATTAAAACTGGTAGGTGTCTGCTCAGATTTAGATCGTCCATGTGAGTGTTGTCATGATCCCACGATGTTATTATATGATCACTAGTGGTTTAAAATGAATAAAAAGTAAATAAAATCTCCGGTGGTTTGGCCGTTCCAACACATTTCTTTGCTCTAGCTGTCTCCTCGTTTTCAAGAAAGGACATGATATGACTGTTAAGGATCATGTGCAAGTGATTGATAAACATGAGATGAATCCCAACTCATAAGTTTGAGCTACAGAGTATAATGGGTTGATAGCAAGTTGCTATTCATTGAGCGCGCACACACGAGAACACTAGGGTTTTTAACTTAAAACACACAAAATTCTTCAACTGATAACAAAAATATATCGACAGTATGTTTTATGTAGTGCAACTAAAATTGTAAAACACACTTTTTACCCCCTAAAAAATTTAATACGCTACTCTCTCCCTAAGTTAAATAAAATACAGTACAATATAAAATAAACTGAAGACTAATGAAACACTAGTTCCTAACATAATTGAGATAACCCAGAGAGTGCCGAGCTCGTCCCCCTCGTCTCGTAGTTGTGTCGTCCGACGGATGCATATCCGTATCATTAGTTTCCTAGATCCATTCGTAGAGTGTCACAGTGTGCTCCCTAATGGCGTTGATCTCTCAACGATCTCTCCACAAGTGAGAGAACCGATTAAACAACACAAGTGTTGTGATACCCTAAGCAACACAATGGTAGATATCCCTCATGCTGCGGAGTAAGGGAGCATTGAAGAACTATAAGATTTTGCAGACTCAACAATAGTGCGAGGAAATTCGAGATTAGTGAGGATATTCATGATCGACTAGTACCATATGATATTTAAGGGAGATTTTCATTTACCATTTCCATTATGTCTTCTACACCAAAAGCCTAATATAAGCTCTTTTTTTAGTTTTTTTAATCATTAATTGACATTAATAATATCATTTGTATACGGTGTCAGAGCAAATTAGCTCCTGGTCACTTGAACCTATTTCTCTTGGCGTTCTTGCATGGTTGTGAAGCCAATAGGCTTCATAGTTGTGTGATTCGATGGGAGTTCTCGATGCCAAGCAGTACGTACGACGCGTGAGTGGTGTTTGGTTTGTGTGGGTTGGTCGTTCCCTGCCTCGGCAGCGAAGCCATACCTAGCATTCCTCTTCAATCATGCTCAATGCAATCATATGCTTTGGGCACGAGTTGGGTTCTTGTGTTGCCTACTGTTTTGGTTCTCTGGCGGGTAACACCAGTACAAGTTGCCTGTTGGACCAATGACTCCCAGACCACTTGTGTAACACTCCCGGTTTCCCACCCCTCAAAGTTGAGAAATTTACCCTGGGATCTCCATACTCACATGAGTGTCCTCCGCTATGCACAGCGGTGCCCATCAAGTAGTTTATCCTAACGGTTCTATTACGAGTCGAAATTAAAGAAACTGGGAACAGAAAACTTACTATCATAGTTTGTATAATATTTTGTAGTGTTTTGAAGTAGACTTCAAATGATTAACTAGGCCCTATTTACCATGTACTCACATGAAGTGTTACAAATACAAGACGACAGAATATTCCGAATAATATAGTACTTCGTTTATGGCATGGACTACCAAGATTTGGGATTTGGTTAACGTTTCGAGCCACCAACTTCATTGAAGACCAAGCCAAATTCAAATAAAGAGAAACAGGCATGGTGAGAGCACATTGCGATTCGGTTATGTTCCGTCCCATTTCGGCCACATTTGTCTTATCACGCGCCAAAGAGTTTTGAAATAGGTTTATCCCAACTTACAATAGTAGAATCCACTCTACCTTGCAACCATGTAAAAGATAATTGTGTCCATATTTCCAGCTACTTGTATGTTATATAATCCATAACCTCATCAATACCATCTGTTGAATATGACTTGAAGTCATAGGCGGCAAAAATCAAAGGAGGCAAAGAGATTTAGAAAACAAATAAGGGTGACAAACTTTAGCAGTTTCTCGGTTGTTTCCTTATATGTTCTATAGGTGTTTGGGATGTCTTGGGCACTAATCGGTCTTATAAATCTATAGAAGGATCCTTGGTTGTGTCTACACATTGTGGGTTGTATTCATGTTGTTTCTCCCTAATCAACAAAGGGTTTTCGGGTCGTGGAGGTAGCTAGCATCGTGCTAGTGAACGACGTTATATCGGGTGTGTTCTTGTTTGATCTATTGCATCATTTTAGATCGCGATACTCGGGTCATAACAATCTGGTATCAGATCCAGGTTCAGCGATCCAGGAGGAGCTCATAGCTTGGTGATCGGTGTTCCAAGATCAAGGTGGAGCTAAAGAGCTAGGGTTTCCAAATCCATGAACTTCACAGCTGGGGTTTCGCGATCAAGTTACAACACGCGATTTTGGGGTGACAGATATGGACTAGGAGCTGAAGAGAAGATGACCAGAGGATGATCAAGATCGACATGTTTACAAGGAGAGACAATCACATGTGGCGAATTGGGATACGTGCTTTGTTGAAGCAGGAAGATCCGTGGTTACCATGGGCCTCTGAAGAAGGGGGTGCGGATACAACCACTGGTGAGTATGAGACTCATCAAGAGGAGATGTAGCATAGAGATGCATATGGAGGTTCAGAAATTCATGGTTCCGGTGCATTTATGGCGGCCACAGGAAGCTACAGTGACGTCTGTTCAAACGGTAGCGAAAAGAGACACCGGTGGACGAAAGAAGAACTCCGGATCTGCAGATTCGGCTGCAGATGGAGGGTACTTTGGAAGATTATCTAGTTCTCTAATCCCCATTGGAGGCAAAGGAATCCATGCTCTTGACGAGGTGGCAGATTTGGCGTAGGGGAGTCTCTGAAGAGGGACACAAGGCACGTGAATGGGGAGCGTATGAGGCGTGCAAGGGGGCGATATTGCAAGAATTCGGCGGGAATTGGAGCATGTTGAAGGAATTCGGTGGGAATTGGAGCAACGTATTGGGGTTTTGTTGTAGGTGCTTGGAAAAACAAACAGGGGATTCGACTGGAGGAGCTCAGCCGCAGTTGGAGAATCGTTAGGGTTTTGATCGCACGAACTCAACGGGATTTGGAACATCACTGGGGGCACTCGTTGCAGAAACTCGACGAAGTTGGAGCAACTTGTGACTAGAGGGTTTTGCATAAATATGCGAAACGTTTGGGTTGATTATTGGAGAGAAACATCAGTTAAGGTTTGGGTTGCTGAGATGATTCAGGTCAAGTTGGAGAGTTTTTTAATATGACTTGAAGTCAAAGGCGGCAAAAGTCAAAGGCGGCTAAGAGACATAGGAAACAAATAAGGGCGAAAAACTTTGGCAGTTTATGGGATGTTCCCTTATATGTTCTGTAGTCGTTTTGGGATGTCTTGGGAACTAAGTCGGTCCTATATGTCTATATAAGGGACCTAGGTTTTGTCTAAAAATTGTGGGTTGTATTTGCGATGTTTGTCTCTAATAAAGAAAAGGTGTTTGGGTCATGGAGGTAGCTAGCATCGTGCTAGTGAACAACTTTATATCGGGTGTGTTCTTGTGTTATCTATTACATCGTCTTACCTCGCGATACCCTAGTCATATAACATCCATGTACGGCGGATTCGAATATCCACTACCTAGGAGGTTGTGAAAATCAGACTCACTTCCGACTAGGAAGGCTTAACCTCCCCTCCCAAAAAGACTAGACCTTGAGTGTGCACACCCCTTACCGGATCATCATTCCGAAGAGTAATATTAGTTTCCTTCAGCTGAGTATAAGAAATACTCAAGCTTAATCATATGCTCGTAGACCGGGCCCAAATGTCCGAAACCACCCGAAGACAAATTTCCGCCGAAGACGATAGTAGCCATTCACGTGTCCGATGTTATTCAAATATAAATTTTATAATCATATTACTCATATATAAGAGCCACTATTGTTATTAGATTTAGAAAGCGCATGAATAACATAACCATACACATGCTTACCTCACATACTGCATATGATTCCTAATTATCGGAGTTGATTCCTTACTCCAACAAGCACTACACAAGTCAAGTATATTCATTATTCATTATTAACACATTTCCTCTAATTGAGGTACAATGCACTGTACATATTTCATGATTAACTGTCGAATCAAATCTACAATTTTGTCCAAGACAGCGAAGTCTCTCAAGTACAACCCCTAGGTGTTCCCGAACCCTCTAGATATGCTAAATAAGTCTATTAATATCAAAGATGGCCCCTTTCCCTTCCTAACACATCCACTATTGACATCTACAACTTTTACTTAATTTCACAAAAGTCCGTGCAGTTGAGTAAAATTATAGAAAAGCTCCTACAAGTGACTTACAATCAATTCTAATACAGATAGGTACACACAAAATCAAAATGTTATGAAACTGATTCATAGGCATGAGGTCATGTTCTGGGTTATGACTTGATTCGTTCAATTCCAGTTATTTCAAAATTATCAGTTTCCCCTCATACAGAGCTCAGTCAAACTAGGGTTTCCAGAAAATCAAACTTGTTCAAACTTGATCCTTAAAATTAAAATGTTATTCCTAGTAAATTTCTAGAAAGAGAAATTTGATCAATTATGTCATCTGATAGCTCAACTCAAAAAATAAAAAATAAATGTAAAACTGTTCATAGGGTCAACTATGCTGCCCATTTCTGGTTAACTGAGAGAGTATTTCGAGACTCTGGTTTTTTTTCACGATGGCAGTTCAAGGTTTGAGAAGAAAATTGAACTCCCAAAACCAAATTAACGTAAAGAGATAAGATCAGCCAAACTTGGACGTAAAACATTGTCCAACACGTAGAAATATTTCAGAAGTTTTCACACGTTCAAATAAGCTACTTTGACCTTGATTTCTAATCAAATTGTTAGGAATTGGGGAAATTCCGACAATGAGTAATTTGAAGTAATTGCAACAAGCTTTCACCAGAAGAAAGCAAAAAAAGATTCTATCAAGTATTCAAGAAGTCAAGCGGTGTCAAAGATGGCTGCTTCATAAGGATTTTCAATACTTGAAAGTTCAAGACAGCTTCTTTGAGCAAAAGTTTTGAAAAATCCGTTGAGAATTTTAGGAAGACTCAGGGTACATGAGTTGTAGTATTTAGAACCATATTTACATAAGAAGAAGTAGAGCAATATTTTATCTAATACTCAAGAAATCATGATCATTTGAAAACTGCAAGTTGATAAAGTATTTTCTACACTTAGAACATATTTGAGAGTTTTCAAGATCACCAACTCTTGGTGCTTCACTTTGCAGGCCAATTTGAAGGAGATTGAAAAAGACTTTTGGGAGACTAAAGACATGAAATTGAAGTTCACATATTCATCTATAAACGGGATAAAAGAGCATCTGAAATAATCAAAGAATGAACAAGATATAGATCCTACAAATCGGATCAAATTCTTAGGTCCAGACTTGCGATTCAAGAACAACATTGGCGAGTTATCTCGGAGCTTTTTTTCAGGAATGTTAGAGCATGATTCAAAAGAACAAAACAACGTGCAAGTTGTAGTAATAGTTGTAGTGCACCAGCAGCATCAAACCTCAACCAATACCAATAAGATTTGATGGAGTTACAAGGTCCAGACGTTGACAGAAACATATGAAGCTGTAGTATAGTTTCAACAATATTTTTGCATAAACATATGAAAGTTGTAGTCTAGTTTCAACAAAATTTTTGCATAAACATATGAAAGTTGTAGTCTAGTTTCAACAATATTTTTGCATAACTTAGAGTAGACATTAAGGAGGGTTAGAGGAGGTTTCAGGATGTCAAATAAACACAAGATTTGTGGTATCAAGGATGGAGAATGCACATGAATAATAATTCGATGAAACCATCAACATATGAGGAAGTTACAACTATCAAAAGTTGACACAAAACTCACAGCTCAAGAACAAGTCGTTGAAGCAATGATTTTTAGTGACTTCGATCAAATTTCCAATAGGTGTAAGGATAGATCTAGTCAAATTAATCGACACACCACTTATAGAGGGATGTATGGGGAGTTTAAAGATCCCAAGCTAATGTTTTCATCAACCAGTGAGAGAGATACAAGGCCATTAACACTATGTTCCTCAATAGAAAAACAACCCTCAAGGAGGATCAAACGTGAATTCAAATTCAATGGGAATGGTTTGATCATCCAAGTAGATTTACGACATTACAGTGATCATTTCATAGGTCATTTGCAACAACATAAAGGCCAAAGCGAGGCATTACCTTATCTTCGGTGTTCATGGTGATTTTTCGGTGGAGCCTTGCCCAGTTTTCGACAACAAGGGCGGAAAATGGAGAGTTAGCGGCTTCTAATAGGTCAGTCGGTTACACATGGTGATGAGGAACACGAAACAAATGTCCATTACATCAAATCATAAGGAGGGGAAAGAGTTCAGCCCAAAATCAATTTAGGGTTCATACGAACTTACCCCAGTTTCTCCCTTGCTGCGATGTGAAACCACAAATCGATAAGGGTCTATTTTTCATGAGATATTTGGCTGTCTCTCAGCTGTAGAAATTCTTCAAATGTTGAAGTAGACATGGTGTTGTAATGGTGGTGGTGGTGGTGTTCATGGGGATTCTTGAAGATGAAGAAAAATGCGAGGTTAGGGTGTTTATATAGTTGAGGATGTTGGTAATGAGTCACCAGCTCAATGACGAGGTGGTGACACCTCAACATATGAGGTGTCAAAGATTTAGAATGTGACAATAAGGTAGTTTCCACACTAAGGGGTTCAGTGTAATTTTATGAAACTTTGAGGATTAGTTTTAATTTTTTTCCATTTTCATAGGGATTGCATTCTAACCCCATTGGAATTATATTCAATTAATGAGTGGTGATCTCACGAACTCGTGTTCATTGATATTATCATGAGAACGCGACGTGGCATGCTCACATCCACAAATTTGATTTCATCATGGAAGGAGATACATATTTATTATGATTCTAAATCTGAAAGAATATGCGATTGTGATTTCTCCTTTCTTAATGAAAATATATGTGTGGATGTGAGTATGTCACTTAACGTTCTCATCATAGTATCAATGAACACGAGTTATCCCCATTTATTTCGTGATATTCACAATTTCCATAGAATATCTGGTATTGATTTAAAAATAATTACACAATGACCTTAAGTTTTTGAAAACTCCATTTACCCCCCCCCCCCCACCCCAACACTTTCAAAGTATTACAAAACTTCCTCTGTCTATCCTAGATCCAATATCCAGCCCATACTCTGCTTGAAAGCCAGAAAAAATAATTTACAGTTCTGACCCTAAAGTTTTGATTTATTTCATTTTGTCCCCTAAAATATTTCAAAGTGTTAGATTCGACCCCCTAAAAGAATACCTGGTTCACCTTAAAATTTGATCTCTGGGTAATGCTTAAATACATCACTATAATATAATAAGTAAAAGTAAAAATAGATGTTAACAATACAATTTTTCCCTTCTGAATCGCATACCACTTGACGCATATCGGAAAACGATTAACGACGTCAAAAGACAATCTTCATAGAATAAACGTTTCTCAAACAAGAGAAAAGTGAAATATTATTGATAATGAGGTAAAAGATGATTTACTCGAAGGTTTACTACGGTTAAATAGACTAAAAATAATCAAAATTCGAAATTTGCCAAAAATAGAAATAATTGCAAAACTATCAAATTCAGAAAATATGAGAGACTACGAGAAATCTCCAATTTGCAGAATTTGATTCAGAGTCTCCTACTAAAAGTTATTGACTAAATAAATACTGCAAAAAAGAGTAAAAACACTGATTTGGTAGTCAAGATGGACGAATTTGACGAAACTGGTATGGTGCTCGTGACTAAAGTCACGAGTTATTCTCAAAACGTCGTTTGAAGTCAGAAATATGTATGGTTCGACCATATATCGAATCCCTTCAATTATGCCCCTGATTTTGCGTACTGACGGGAACTGTTTTCCTGAACTTGATGATATTTTCCATAATTCGTGTCCTACATCAGTCACCCTTTCTTGGAAAGAACTCATCCTCGAGTTCACTTTATAAGCTTGGTACCTTCCACTCCAATTAAAAAGATACTTTGAATATTTCACACACCCAATCTTCAACTTGTCAACATAATTGTACTTATTCAAGAATATCAGATTCTCAATGCATTTCAACTTGTTAACGAGATTAACCAATAGTGGATATGGAAACAAAAAATTATCAACTCCAAGAAAGTCAATATTACCACTTGAAGGAACTGTAATTGTGGAATGAAGCTCGCCAGTTTCTGAATTTTCGTCGTCCTCCGTGATGTTTTGAACCTTCACATCTTGCACTTCTTATGTCTTCATCATATCTTCAATCTTTTTATGTTCTTCAAACTTGGCTTCATTCACATTTTTCTTCTTTTCCTCTTCACAATCCGATTTAACTTTATCGTTTCTTGAACGAATACCAATTTTACAAGATTCCCACACAAATAAAAATCCATTGTGAACTTCATCATAAACACCCTTGACACTATATTGCCATGGTCGCCCAAGCAACAAGTGACACTCTTCCATATCACAGACATCACATAAAATTTCAGTTTTATACTTGTTACCAATGGAAAACGAAAGTTGGCAAGTCTTTGTGATTTCGGATATTCGTCGTGATCCAGTAAGTCCTTCACAACTGTATGGTGACGGGTGATCTTGCGTATGCAAATTAAAATACTCAACAATTTTGGTGCTAACGAAATTAGTATGAGCATCATCAATATCCAAGTTGCATACCTTATTTTTGATCGTACAGAGGCTTTGAAATCGATTAGTAAGACGCCTCCTCCCAAGAACTGGCACGATACGCTCAACATGACTGCCATGGTTATCCACGTGCTTGGTACATGTTACAGATGGACTCCCTGGAAAATCTAGGGTTCCTAACCCACGACGAACGTCAACGGGGATCTCTTCTCTGCCTTGCCGAGCAGCCATGAGCGAGGCCAACCTGGCTCTGATACCACTTGACGCAGATTGGAAAACGATTAAAGACGATTGTCTTTTGACGTCTTTAATCGTTTTCCGATCTGCGTCACAAAACACGTAGACTAAAAAAAGTACTTGGTTTCTAATATCACATGTGTCTAGATAAGTTAGGGATAAAATGTGCGGCCTTGGTTCAAGAAAACTACACCACAGAGGCATAGAAGCATCTAGTTCATCCAGAAACTGTTTTGTCATATCAATCTGTGGATGTGGAGCTTTAGAAGATATAGTCGCTCAAGCGATTTTTTCTCGAAAGAGTTGGAAGATGTTCTTTAATATGTGTCAATGTTGATGCTAGCTGAGTTTCTAAATATTTACTGATGATAATATAATGAATGCCGATAAAGAAGACTTACCGACAGTGGAAGATTGGAAGGTGGTGCTGTCGCCTCCAACACTCCTACTCGCTGTAATAATAGTTTTCGCTTGACCATCCCCAAGAAACATTATATTCTTTTAAGAGCTTGGCACCTCCACGTTTTCCCTATAGGCACCCGCTTTGATCTTGATCACATATATCACCGTACTCCTCGACGGTGCCGCCGCCACCGCCGCCGCTACCGTCCTGAAACTCCCGCTACCGTCTGCCGCCACTACCACGTTAGGAGTCACACTCCTCGACTGCAACAGCTTCCTGTCGCCCGCAGACATCCACTTCGGCCATCCACCATCATCGTATTCCTTCTGCTGCAAGTTCCTACCTTTGGTCGCCATATCTCTATCCGTCAGATTCTTTATCATAGCCAATGCATTACTAAACATCTTCTCCACGTGAACCTCGGGTTCTAACAACACCTTTCTCACCTTCTTATCTTCTTTGTCATGCGAGAAACCGTCTAGACATGTGTCCCGGTTAGTTATCGCGGAGTTCAAGAGCGTCTTTAGGTCGTCGGCGTGCTCAGAGATGACCTTCTTGTTTGGATACTCATTTAAGTCGTCCTCGGCTTTGTGGAGCTCGTCTAGGGTTTCGTCTATAAGCTCTAAGCAGTCATGGAGAGCGATCTTCGTTCTCATACTCAATCCCTTCTTCTTTGTTAGCTTCTTGATGAGGAAAAAGTTGTGTTCCACGGCGGTGATGGTGAGGTTGAGCAAGGCTAGGATGACGTCTTTCTGGGTGGTGACTTTGGAGGAGAGTTGTGGGGTGTTGGCGATGGCGGAGAAGCAGAGGTCCGGGTAGAGTGTTGAAACGACCCGGGATCTCGGTTCAGGGTTAATGCGACAATCGAATTTCAAAAGTAGAATATTATCTTAAGAATATTACAATTTAGCTAATAAAACTATCTTTGAAAAGAAAAGTTTACAAAAGCAATGTGTGAGATAATCTATGTTATCTACTAAGTGATATAACTTAAAATAAACGTCTTCGTCTCGGTGCGCGTTCCCATCCACCACCTTGAGTGATGATCTGCGGTTTTAAAATGGCAAAAGCCGACGCAGTTTTGAAGAAAATGATCAGTAAAAACTGAGTAAATACACACTACGACGTGTAAAGCGATGAGTGGAACGCAAGAATAGTTTAAATAAACCAAGAGATTCGAAACATTAATAAGTAGGAGAGTTGGAAACTCATGAACAATTGTAAGTAATTACGTAGCGAGAACTTTTCGACTCTAAAACTTCAATAAACCAGGAGTATTAAAGGAATTCTTAAATCAGTAGAATCTCCAGAATAAACAAGTTATTTTGAACTCATAACGATATTTATTCATGAATAGCATATGCTTTTCAAATCATTTCATATATTAGGGCATATCCAGAGCCACAAACAACATCAATAGAGTAATCAATTTTTAATTTCAACTTCAATCAACAGTTTAATTTAGCTGAGGCGTGTCAAGAGCCACCAGCAGGATCGATGTAAACAGAGGGATCACGAAATAATCACTAAGGGTTCCTTCTAGGGTCTATCAAACCCTATTTCACCCGAGCGTTAAGGGAGCCCATTCGTCAACCCCGCTCACAACATTAGCTAAAAGGCCTTAAGTGTCGACACCCCTATACCGTAGTGACCCTTACAAGTATAAGTAGCACTCTATAGCTCTATAAACCACTTGGCCTCAATATCTTGATACATTTTGGCTCATTGGGGGCGGATTTTTGAACATTGACGTTCTATCCAATAATAAGAAGCATTGCTTCAATGGTCTTAGCCATAAGAAAATGGAGGATCGCTTGACGCCTCCCATTAATAACGGTACTCTGTACATCGTCCTAAGTCTATTAGAGGTATTTTATGTCTTCTCTTTCACATAAACAGAATTAGAATATCAACATTTCACAATGAATTTCCGAGAGTTCTCAAAGGAGATGAATAAAATGGTTTAACAACATTCGAGTGGAAAACATGCATTCTCATACTTTTTCACATAACAAGCATTCATTTGAAACATCACACACATGTGCACATTTTGATATGAAAAGGTCGTACATATGTACTTACCACTGAGATGAAGAACAATCAAAATCAAGAAACTAAGCCTAGCACTCCGACGACAACCGCTCTCTCCTACGGGGTTGTAGATACTGCTTTATGACATGGCAGATCTAGGCCACGTGGCAACCATCCAGCACACCATATTGTGCTCCACACACACAGGATCACCAGCCGAGCTGATCCATGTGGGGGCTGCGAGACAGAGCCCTCGCATACCACTGCACGGGACTTGTAGGGATTTGTGGTTTGGAGGCTAGAGTAAGCCCTGTCGCGTGCGAGCCAAGCCCGCGCGCGACCTTTAGTAACTGTTTTGAGAGATTTATGGCACGAGCTCCCTAGACCCGGTCAATCCGGTCAAAACCCGGTCAACCTCGTAACGGTTCCGGTACTCGCGCACCACGTGCTCTAACGGTTCCTATATACTCGGACGAACGTGCCGTTATGGTTAAGCTAATTAAGCCGCCATCAATGGGCGCATTAACCACACTACAACGGTCACGTTCTCCAGTATATATATATCGTTAACCTTTCCATACAAAGAAGAACAACACTGCTATACGCGGAAGCTCTGCCAAACTTCTGTCTCTCTCTCAGACATTGCTACTGACTTACTCTCTCCCTACACACACCCCTATTCTTCCTGTGCGATCCCTGATCCACTACGTACGGTGTACACGGAGGTCTCCCTGCCGGAATCTCTTGTGCACATTTTGGTGAACCCGACGTGAATCTTACCAGCAAAAGCAACCATGTCTCAGGAGGATGATGTCAGCAACCGGTCGCCTTCCACCGAAACTCCCTCGGGAGACGAAGTCCGCCGTACTCCGACGACTCCCGGCGAGGCACCAACTTTGGAGTCTTTGGATGCCACTGTCCAAAGTCAAGCAAAAGCTCTCAAGTCTCAATCTGCGCAGTTGGAGCGGATCTTGGCCGTTCTGGGCACCCTTGCGCCAAATCCTCCACCAGGTACCGCCACCCCTCAGGGAGGAGGAACCCCTACTGCTCCAGGATTGGGAGTATCGGCCACGCCTCCCAACCCTCATCTGCAAACTCCACCGTCAGCCGCGCAGCTGCCTTCGATCCAAGGATCAACAGCGCAAATGCTACCCCCTGCCGCTCACGCCTCTCAGCCCACGGCTTTGGCGTCTAACCCTACTTTGCAGTACACTCTGCCTCCACCAGCGACGATCTGGGGAAACGCGGGCGGTCAATACACTCCCAATCCTCCGACGGCATATGTGTCGCCACCGCCTACGACAACCCCTCCGGCAGCTACCGAGGGAAGCCTCCCAGAATGCATGACGTCCTTGCAGAAGCGCGTTGACTCCATCCTAGCTCATCAATCGCTCGCGGATACCATCATCCCGAAGCTAGACAACGATCCACCCATTCCACGAGAGATCTATCTCATGCCTAACCCGACAGGGTACAAGGTTCCCAAATGGGACAAGTTCGAAGACGTCAATGGAAACGCTCATGAGCATGTCATGCGTTTCATCGATGTCATGGGTCCGTACGGAGCCGATCCCAAACTGCTGATGCGAGAGTTCCCAAAGACTCTTGGGAATGTAGCATACAAATGGTACCGGACGTTGGAGCCCGGATCTGTGAAGACTTGGGACGACATGGTCCAGAAGTTCTACACCAAGTTCTTCCAGATGGAAGAGAAGGTGACGATGATCCATCTCTCGCGGATGTATCAGAAACGCGAGGAAGATGGAATCACTTTCATCAAGAAATTCAGAGCGAAATCCTTAGAATGCAAGGATCCGATGCTCGAAAGTCGGCTCGTAGAGATATGCCTGCAGTGCATGCGAGATGAGTACAAGAGCATGCTAATCAATTTGCAAACACCCACGTTTTCAAAGCTCATCGAGTGCACGATGAACATCGAGCCCATCGTCGAGAGACAGAGAAAGAAGAGCGCTCCGGAACGACCTGCGAGCGGCACCACCTACAAGATCGGCAGATTTGGCTACAAGCGGGGACGCGAAGCTGAGGTCAATACAGTTTCGCCCCAGAAGCAAGCGAAGGTTACAAACTTCGACACACCACCTCTGCCATGCTCGGTGGAGGAAGCGAGCGATCTCTGCAGACAGTGGCGCAAGGACGGCGTCCTCCCACCGCTCGAGAAAACACCCTCCAAGGAGATGACGAGGGACCCTAAGTGGTGCGAATACCACGGTAAGGTCATGCACCCCACAGCCGAGTGCAAGAAGCTCAGATTCACGCTCGATCAGAAGATGAAGAGCGGCGAACTCATCGTCAGCGACCATCGGAAGGATGTGCGCAACAACCCGCTGCCTGCCCATACAGATTCGGGCTCGAAAGGCAAAGAGGTCGCCATGATCTCGATAGTCGACTTGGAAGAAGTCGCAGAGGATGGTCTACCCATCGTTGCTGAAGTCCATGAAGATGAAGACTACAGCATGGACACAGAAGATGAGCGTGCCGACCGCATGAAAGGGTCGCACGGCTTCGACAGATTCTTCAACGAGATGAACTTCTCCGAAAAATGTCGAGCGGACATGACAAAAGCAATCTTAAGGGTAGCAGAGGACTACGAGGAGGACCTCGTGGTCTCCAACGGGAAAGTCGTCAGGGCGTCCCGTTCCACAGAAAAGATTATGACCTTTTCTGCCAGCGACAAAAAGACAGATGCGAGCCACCAGAGGCCCCTGTACGTGACCGCCATCATCAACGGCGTCGAATTCAAGCGAGCATTCGTCGATGGAGGAGCAGCGGTCAATGTTGTTCCACTCCACACACTGAAGCTAGCAGGGATACCCGAGCACAAGGTAGTCAAGCGTCCATCCCCGCTGGTGGGATTCGGAAGCGATTCCAGAATGACGATCGGGTGGATCCGCCTGGGCGTTCAGATCGGCAAAATCAAGTGCTCGGCGAAGTTCTATGTCATAGACGCGAACACCACATACCACATGATCATAGGTCGGGCCTGGATTCATCGCTTTGACGCAATCCCTTCAACGGCTCACCAAGTGATGAAAGCTATCTGGAACGACAGGATTGTCGAGATACCGGCCTCAACTAACCCGTTCAACTTGGACGAAGCGCATCTCAGCGAGGCGGTGTGGTTCACCGAGATGGCGGACGAGCAAACACCCGGACCATTCAACCCTACTCCTTTACCTCTCTGGGAGGACATCAAGGACCAGTCACCTGCAGGCGTGATGGTGACAAGGGGAGACACCAAAGAAAAGCCGCCTACCCATGAAGAGGCGCCGCGCATCGCATATCATCGCAAGAGTGTCTACACTCTGAAGAGGATCGCAAAGCACGACCCCGAGGGCAAGGAGATAGAGAGCTTCTACGCCAACGGGAAGAAATGCTATCGCATATGAAGGTGCGCGGGGACGTCCTCACACGGGCATGGGGATGTCCCTGGGCAAATCAATCAAATCGAGCAAGTTGCGCTCACAGAAGAGCCAACACAGGGCACTCCAGAGGAGAAACTTAAAGAAGCCCCCGAATGCATGGAAGACAGGCCAAGACCACAAAAGCAAGAGCTTAAGGAAGTGTTCCTCAGCCCGAACGAGGAAAAGAAAAGACCAATCTTCCTGAGTGCGGACCTCGCAAGCGAAGAAGAACAAGGACTGCTGCAGCTCCTAACTGAATACAAGGACGTGTTCGCATGGGAATACGACGAGATGCCGGGTCTGGACACGAGCATCACCATGCACCGTTTAGACATCATCCCAGGGTCTAAACCGGTCAAGCAAAGCACCAGAAGCTTTAGGCCAGAGCTCAACGTGAAGATCAAACAGGAGATTGTCAAACTCCTAGATGCCAAGTTCATAGAGCCCAATCACCATCCCACATGGTTGGCCAACATCGTGCCAGTGGTGAAGAAGAACGGACAGCTCCGCATCTGCGTGGACTTCCGAGATCTTAATCGCTTCTGTCCTAAGGACGATTTCCCGCTGCCTAACATCGATTTGCTCATTGATTCAACAGCAGGCCATCGCATGTTCAGTTTCATGGACGGCTTCAGCGGGTACAATCAAATCAAGATGGATCCCGAAGATGCAAGGAAAACCGCATTCATCACTCCCGTGGGGGTATTCAACTATACGGTAATGCCATTCGGTCTCAAGAATGCAGGCGCAACCTATCAGCGGGCCATGATGGCCCTATTCCACGACATGATGCACAAAGAAGTGGAATTCTATGTGGATGACCTGGTAGTCAAATCCAGGCATGAAGCAGATCATCTTGCAGACCTGCGAAAGGTATTCAACAGATGCAGGAGCTTTCAACTGAAAATAAACCCCATGAAATGCGCATTCGGCGCAACTTCGGGGAAGTTTTTGGGGTGCGTGGTCCATCGCCAAGGGATCGAGCCTGACCCTGCGAAAGTGTCAGCCATCACCAGCATGACGCCACCTCACAACCAAAGTGCCTTGAAAACATTCTTGGGAAAATTGTCATATCTGCGGAGATTCATCCCAGCAATCGCCGAGATTACATGCTGTTTCAGCACTCTTCTCAGGAAGGACGCCGCGTGCAACTGGGCTCCTGACCATGAAGCGGCATTCGAAAAGCTAAAGGAGATACTTACATCCCCGAAGATTATGATCGCGCCTCAACTGGGATCGCCGCTGCTGCTATATCTTACATCAACAAGGAGATCTATAGGAGCACTCTTGGCCCAGGTATACGAGGGACAAGAGAGGCCTATCTATTACATCTCTCGCATTGTGCAGCCTGCTGAATCAAGGTACACGGACATCGAACGTCATTGCCTTGCCTTATTCTTCGTAATAGAGAAGTTGAGACACTATTTTGCATCGCATAAAGTAGTGGTGGTCACCAAAAGCGACCCCATAAGATACCTGCTAACCCACACTACTCCGGGCGGGAGATTGGCGAAATGGTACATGACCATCTCTCAATACGATATCACATGCGTAAAACCAAGAGCGATCAAGTCGCAGGCGGTAGCAGATCTGCTGGCACAGTTTCCTGACAACAGTCATGAACCTGTGATCGAGGAAGAACTCGAAGGCCCTGAAATCTACGCGATCGACGTGCCCTATTGGACCCTCCACTTCGATGGTTCGTCAACCAGAAAAGGCGGAGGTATTGGGATAGTCTTGACAAAGCCGGACGGGGAAGTCATACAGATGTCCGCAAAACTCAACTTCGCAGTCACGAACAACGAGGCGGAATACGAGGCTCTGATCGCAGGACTCCGTGCGGCGAAAGCTTTGGAGGTGAGCAACTTAACAGTCATGGGAGATTCCAAACTGATTGTTAAACAGGCCTCGGGCGAATATGGTTTAAAGGAGATCAATCTCCTGCCATACCGCACCCTAGTGCAAAAGCTGATGCAGCAATTCTGCGACGTGAAATACGAGCACAAACCCCGAGCGGACAACAGGCATGCAGACGCCTTAGCAACTCTGGGATCTAAGGTCAGCATAGACAAATGCCCTGCGAGGATTTCCATCGAAGTGCGAACATCGTCGGCATTAACAGAAGATGCGTGCGACGACGAACACATGGACGACGCAGACTGGCGAAAAGCAATCCTGCAAGCTATTGCGAAAGGCACCAGTAGCGAAAGCTGGGTACTCACGAAAGGATACTGCATCCACGACAACACCCTTTACTACAAGGGTCCCGGAGGAATACTCATGCGATGTGTCTCCGAACAAGAGGGACAACAGCTGTTAGAAAAGATTCACCAACACGCTTGCGGAGAAAGCGAGGTGTCAATCTACAGGAAAGCTCAGAGATATGGCATTCATTGGCCAGGCATGTCAACAGCTGCAGCCCTGATACAAGGGAAGTGCGAGAGTTGTGCACTAATCAAAGATTCTCTACTTGTCGCTCTAATCGACGACGACACAGACTGGAGAAAGCCATTGTTTGAATTCCTCACCAAGGGCACCGTGCCCGAATCGAGAAAAGAGGCAGACAAATTAAAGAGGAAAGCTTCTCGATATGTGGTTCAAGAAAATCTGCTTTGGCGAAAAGGTCACGAAGGCAACTTGCTGCGATGCCTAGACGATAGGGAAGCACAAGAAGTCATGGACCTCTCCCATCAGGTGGAACACCAGGGAGGTGCTAAATTATGCAGACAGCTCCTCTCAATCGGATACTTCTGGCCCACGATGGAAGTCGATTGCCGCACCAAAGTGCGACGTTGCCAAGAATGTCAATTCAAAGGGAACCTAGTGCACGCTCCCGCCGTGGACCTACATGCACTAGGAACGCCATGGCCATTTCACACATGGGCTTTGGACTTCATTGGCCCCATCCGGCCGACGTCACATGGGAACCATTTCATTCTCACCGCAACTGAGCTGTTCACCAAATGGGTGGAAGCAATACCACTGAAGACGGCAAATGCGCTGGCTGTGGTCAACTTCATCCAGGAAAACATCGTATGCAGGTTCGGAATTCCGAATACTATTCTTTCAGATAACGGTACTCCTTTTGTTAATCGTCAGGTAGCTACAAAACTTGCGGAGTACAATATCAGGCAGATATGCTCTACCCCCTATTATCCAAAGGGAAACGGGCAAGCCGAGGCGACCAACAAAACGCTGCTGAGAATTCTGAGCAAGATGGTCGCAGATGACCACAAGAAGTGGGCCGACTCTCTTAGCATAGCTCTGTGGGCCTACAGAACTTCTCCAAGGACACCCACAGGGGCCTCTCCATTTCTACTATGTTATGGGGCCGAAGCGGTGGTACCTGCGGAGGTCAGAGTCAATTCGGCAAGGCTGGCCTTCCATGCGCTCTATGAAAACAAACGCGATCATGATTTAGTCTTGCTGGAAGAAAAGCGAGAACAAGCCAAAAGGACTAACAAGCGGTACCAAGAGAGAATCGCGCGCGCCTACAACAAGACAGTCCAGCGACGGGATTTCGCAGTTGGCGACCTGGTCTTGCGCGCGTCTGACCACTGCATGCGAGAGGCAACCCACCCAAAGTTCGCAGCTAATTGGGAGGGACCCTTCGAAGTCACAGAAGTCTTCGATAGCGGCTACTGCAGCATACGAAGGTTGCACGGCACAGCCTCAACTCCAAACTCAGTCAACATGCGCTGGATCAAGAAGTACTATCCCTGACTTCTCTTGTTTCATACGTTTTATGATAACGTTGCTTAATGTCTCATGTGGCTACGATATTCGCAATCTCCTCTCCCATATGAGAGGATTGTAATTCTATCTCTACCATATGAGAATGTCATAATAAAAGAATTCTCCCAAATGAGAAGTTCATATTTGATTGCTGTTTATATCGCTTTATCTAATTTGTTACAACTGTTAACAATGATTTATTCGCTGCAATAGTAACAAATACAAACAAGATCCCAATCGATCATCAAAGCCTATCTCACACGATAGCAAACGCGATCTTAATCGATCATCAAAGCCTATCTCATACGATAGCAAATGCGACCTTAACTGATCATCAAAGCCTATCTCTTACGATAGCGAGCGTGATCTTAATTGATCATCAAAGCCTATCTCATATGATAGCAAATGCGATCTCAATCGATCATCAAAGCCTATCTTTTACGATAGCAGCCAAACACAAGCGTGATCTTGATTGATCATCAAAGCCTATCTCATATGATAGCAAATGCGATCTCAATCGATCATTAAAGCCTATCTTTTACGATAGCAGCCAAACACAAACGCGATCTTAATTGATCATCAAAGCCTATCTCATACGATAGCAAACGCGATCTCAATCGATCATCCAAAGCCTATCTCTCACGATAGCAGTCAACGTAAACACGATCTTAATTGATCATCTAAAGCCCATCCCTTATGATGGCAGCCAATGCAAATACGATCTTAAATGATCATTAAAGCCTATCTCTTACGATAGCAGCCAAACGCAAATGCGATCTTAAGTGATCATCTAAAACCCATCTCCTACGATGGCAGCCAATGCAAATGCGATCTTCAGTGATCATTAAAGTCTGCCTTTTATGGTAGCAATCAAATGCAAATGCGATCTTCAATGATCATTAAAGCCTATCTCTCATGATAGCAATCAAATGCACATGCGATCTTCAGTAATCATTAAAGCCTATCTCTCACGGTAGCAATCAAATGCAAATGCGATCTTCAGTGATCATTAAAGCCTATCTCTCATGGTAGCAATCAAACGCAAATGCGATCTTAAGTAATCATCTAAAGCCTATCTCTCACGGTGGCAAACAAATGCAAATGCGATCTTAAGTGATCATTAAAGCCTATCTTTCACGATAGCAGCCAAACGCAAATGCGATCTTAAGTGATCATCCAAAGCCTATCTCTCATGGTAGCAATCAAATGCAAATGCGATCTTAAATGATCATTAAAGCCTATCTCTTGCGATAGCACCCAAACGGAAAAAACGATCTTACACGACCATCCAAAGCCTATCTTTTGCGATAGCAGCGAAATACAAAAATGATCTCAATCGATCATCTAACGCCTATCTCTTGGGATAGCAGGTTATACAGATGCGATCTTATAATGATCTTCTCAAGCCTATCTGTTACGATAGCAATTTTGGTTAATTATCCAAACCCGTCTTATATGATGGCAACACGAGTGCAGAGTTATCTTATTAGATCTTCTAAAGATCTGTCTGCTGTGATAGCAGTTTATGCGAGAAACGATCTCAAACGAAGCCTGTCTTCTATGATAGCAATTTGCACAGCTCGACGATCTTGATTGATCTCTGGAAAATTATCTGGAACGATAACAACGTTGTGAACGTGATCTCATACGATTTACAACGACCAACTACAAGCCCATCCGTCAAGATGGCACAGCTGCGAAATAACGATCTCGAATGATCTAGCGAAATATCTATAAATTGACATCGCATATGTGAAATCATTACATGTCATTATGCAAGGCAGAACAAGCCGAAACACATGCGAAATTGTATTTTGTTGCAAAGAACAGATGATACAAATACTATTTATCATTACGAGTCAAATGACTTACAATTTATCTATCTAGATAGCAGCTTACAAGCGAAAAGCTCACATCTAACTACACAGCCAACATGGCTAACAATACATTCGAAAAATGGCTGGTAAGCCAGAAACGCGCCAAGGGAACTCTCGACTAAGAAAAGAGAGAATCCACCGGTCCTGACACCGGCAGCACAGTACGCAGATCCGCGGCCAAAGATCTGTAGCAAGTAGGATGCATCTGCGAAGAGATTAACTCACCATTCGCTACATCCTTAGCGGCAAGAGCCGGGCAAATCCACGTCCAAAGATCTTAGGGTCTGACGAAACCCCTGTCTGATCAAGATATGTACCAGAGGAACCACCTGTTCCGGCATATGCCGTCGTGCACAACAGGGGAAGCCGTCATTCCTCTGGTACTGGGCTCCTTGTCGTGATAGACAAGGGTGTTGGCGAGCCTCCTGAGTTCAAGAACGAAGAGGCAAGAAACTCTCCTCCGGAGATGCTGAAGAAGAATTCCGCCGTTCATTACGAGACGGTAGCACGGTCACTACGGCGCTGCACCTCGCCACGAGGCGGCCGGAAACATGACCTGCACACATAATACACGAAGAAATTTCTTCGAACACACATGAGGTATTATCTGCATCCTCTTTATGATGGTTATAAACGGCAATGAGCCTCATAAAGTGGATCTTGGAAACTATTTCTATGGCACAAAGCGCAAACTCAGGATTCAAAGCCTGAAGTTGCCATGAATCAACGAAAAACAAGCGTTGAAGCCAGCAGTCGTAAGGACTCACGGCAAAGCACATGTTTGGGATGAAGAACCCAAATGACAAAGGCAGGGTTTATATAGGCCCTGTAGAGACTCTTCGGTTGCTTAAGATGAGTCAGCAAATTCAAAAAGAGGGTAAGTTCAATCACTTACGCCTTGAAAAGCGGTAACAATCAATTACCCTACTAAAGGCTACGACGATTCAGTTGCGTATCCTAATAAATGACGGATAGTCATGATTCGGATGGACTTCCCAACGGAAGCGTGCTTATCTGCCGAAAATTAGCGCGAAAATCAAGCAAAGAATCAATTGCTGATGTCATAATTGGATATGCACAGAAATGTCCAATCAAATCCCGAAAGGGGCAAAACGGGCAAACTCATTGTTTGTTGTTAAAAAAGAAGGGAGAGAAACCCTAGCAATATCACATTAATGTTCAAAACATTACATTAATGTCTCAGCCATTTTCCGGTTTTCTTTTCAAAAATTCGAAAAGTCAAAACAAATTTTTGACTAAGGAGTCCTGGGGTGCGAACTGCTCGCTCAGCTTCTCCACTTGTTTCACTTCTTGCTTCAGTTGCTCGCACTTGGCATTCATTTCCTGATACAGCTTTACAGCTTCATCAACCTTTTGCTTTTGCTGCTCCACCTTCTGCATCTCAGCTGCGAGATTCTGGTGACCGAGATTCAAAGTTACAGCTGCGCGAATCAGTGTAACTCTGTCCTTGAGGAATTTAAAGCCAAGTCTGCCTTGGACTTTGAGCACGAGATTTTGGCACATGCCACACAGCAATTCAGCACTCTGGGCCGAAATGGTCGCAGGTGTAGCCGCACATAGCTGTTCCAGTATCCAAATGGCTTCAGTAAGGAATAGCCTCCTGTCAAAAGGAACGATCTCCAGACACCTCACGAACGAGCGGGGGTATCTGAGGCGCATTCGAACCACCCAGTCTACATCGGTTTGCTTCAAACCTGAGACATCAAAAACGAGTTGTAATGTCAGAACTCGCAAGCAAATAATACGACGTGCGAATGGTAAATCTCTACTTACCAGTGCCTTCCAGAATTTGGTGAATAGAGGGAATGCGAGCCACCGGGTTGTTCGAAGACTGCCCTCGCTCCATGGCTCTCCTATCAGCTGCGAGCTCCAACCTCTCATAGTCAGGAGGAAGAGTGTAGGCCGCACCAGCTGCGACTACGTTCCCAACCTGCGAGCCCCAAATGCTCCACGCAGGAATAGGTGCTTCTGGCTCAGTCATTGCCGGAGGCACAGGAACAGCCGAAGTCGTTGGGCGAAAGACATTCTCAGGTGCGAAAACATTGGCATCACTTGTCCTTTCTTCCCCACCACCGGTACGGACACCTTCGTCCATCGGCACAGCATCAGCTTCGACATCATCGGAGAGTTCAATGACATCCTCGAGATGCTCACTTGCGTGTCCAGCATCCGCGACGGGCTTCTCAGTATGAGAGCTCGAGATTGGAACATGGGATGCAGAAGGCTGACTTCTCTGCTCCAGCTCAGGTTCCTCAGCATGACCTGCGATGTCAAAATGCGATAATATGAGGTAATTTGTGTTATAAGTTACTTCGTTATCTTTGCTAAAGCTAAGAATAAGCACCTCCACGCGAGGGTGGGATAGAGGTATCCTCATCATACACTAGGGACGTGGAACCGTGCCCTATCAGTGTATCTTCACTAAGCAAATCTTTAAGAGAGGCGTGACCTGGGATGCGAATAAACCAGTCATGATCTTGCCTCAAGTGGCTACAGCCTAGCATGTGCATGTCACTCAAAATGATTACCTGAGGGTTCTCCGCATTTGCTTACCAACCAACGGCGAATGTCAGGCTTTGACACACCGTGCTTTAATGCACCCACAATTACATCTCTATAAGTAACTGCGAGATTGAAGATCTCACCTTTATCGCCACCTGCGATCTCTGCGAAGTCCGCTTGGACTTGCTCTAGCTCTGCTGCGTCCTCTCCAGGAACCTCATCTTCCTCCTCCACATGAGGAGCCTCTTCTTCGGGAAGCTCGTCTTCCTCGCCAGTTGAACGCGCCAAGTCGTCAACATGCAGCTCCTCGAGGCTCCGCTGTTTCACAAGCTCGAGCTCCTCTTCCTCTCGCTGCCTTCTTCTCGCAGCAGCCTCCGCGGCTGTCTTCCGGGATTCAGCAAGAACATCCTCGCTTACAGGATCATCTGAAATGCCAGAATGGGCATCTCTCTTTTGCCTCTTGGCCACGAGGCCACCAACAGTTTCATCATCATCATCTGCGAATACAAAATTGGTTCAAAGACAAGAACCGTACAAAAGTCATGATAAAGGACAAGGAAAGGCGACGGAAGTACCTCCTGACTCTTCCTCGCGCATCACAACTGTTCCTTCTTCTTCTTCTTCATTACTTGCTTGGGGCTCCTGCCTCTCTTCCTCTTCCTCTTGGTTGAATGGAACGAAGGTTTCAACTGCGAGATCTTTTCGCACCTTGCCGGGCATACGACCCTTACCTTTGTCCTTGACAGAAAGGGGCCTCACTGGGGGCGAAGTTGGAGCGCTCCTAGGGGAAGAAATTGTAATCCCCTTTTGCCTAGGCCTCTTCGCTCTCGGCGCCGCAGTCGCTGGAGGGGACGGGTCATCCCTAGGAGGAGACGGAGCCGGAGGGTTGTCTATCAGCGAGTCAGCAAAAGTGTTCATGACCCCGCGAACTTTTGTTTCGACCTCGGCATCCATCCTCCATGCTAGCCGATACGACTCCCCCCTTCTCCTGGTCGCAACAATGGTATCCACCAGCGATTTGGAACGGTCACCAGCTGCGAACCTCCGCACATGACACTAGACAATACAGAACAAAAAGCATCAGTGCAAGCAAATCAAAGAGCTCAAAGCACACAAGGAAACTGCTTACCTCAGCAAACGCCTTGCTATATTTGATGACCTGCGTGTCACCCTTCTTGATTGCATCGACCTGCTCCTTCAGAATGAAATCGGGGCACAAATGATTCTCGCGGTCCAACAACGAGTAGCAACCGTACTCAGACTCGCCCAAACTGCAATTGGGGCGAAACGGAAAAGAGTTTCTCTTGATCAAGGGGGCCCTTCCTGGCTGCGCCGCCGCCTCCGTCTCCATCCTCGTATGCTGGGCAATCCAGTATGCGATCCAATTCTGGGAACAACCACCCCTGCGAGTTCCCGCAGGCTGCTCAAAGGGAAGATTGCTCATAAGGACCGTCTTGCATTCCTTTGTCAGCAAGCGCTTGTAGCACCCTCTAACGATAGACTGGGGCCAGATTGATGGGGCCACCGCATCGAAACCAAATTGAGGAGAGACCCGAGTGGGGTCAACATCCACTGTAAGCCTTTCATATCGTGGCGCGAGCTCACGAATATGCTCTGCAAGTGCAGGAAGAGAACCCCGCAGACACCAGCAAAAGAACTCACGATAGCGCTCGTGGAAATGCGATCCCTTTTCAAAGAGAAGGTCTTCTGACAAGACCATACCTTCGGAGGGGTATAGCTTTGGAAACCACCGCACATTCTCAACACGTGTGGCGTAAGGCCTGGCAGTGAACTCCCTTCGCTTGTCGCATATCAAGCTCCAAGTACACTTGGTGTTGCTTGCCCCGAACCATCTCGCAGCCCTTCCGCTGTTGAGCGCTTTCGTCTCGCCTGGGGGACACCACTTCTCAAGTGGGAGGGGAGTTGGAGCATAAGACGGCCAACGCTCGAAAACCCACATTGTCAAAAAGCTGATATTGACAAAGGTCAGAACATCGAGGCGGCCACGCGATTCCCTCATCGCCAGAACCAGCTGATCCAGCCTGTAATATAGCGTGCCCAAGACCAAGGGTCCAAGTGCGACTCTCTGGCCAAGAGCGAGTCTCACGGCAAGTGGCAGCACATGGTAGAAGACCCCATCATGGGGGTGACCATCAATCAGAAACCTCGACAGCCAAGCACAAAGAAAGGCGCAAAGGGTCAAATGATAACCCTTGCCCTCTACGTAATTCTCGGCCTCCGGGTCCTCGCTCAAAAGCTTCTTAGTAATGCTGCTGCTCGCATAGTCTCGGAAGAAGTACTGCAACCACTTGTTCCAGGTATTCTTCGCAGACGTATCAACCAGCTGCCAGTTCGGAAGAGGTTTTGTACTAGTCCACCGAGTGGAGATTTTCTTCACCTCTGCTAGGCACTCCTCCATCTGCGCGTACAAGGCTAATTCCGCAGATGTCCTTAAGTGACTCAAGGGGTCCACCTCGCCCATGGGGGAAAGCTCATACAGCATTTGAACGTCCTCGAGCGTGGGGGCAGCCTCGAACTCAGCAAAGTGAAACGTGTGAGTCGCAGGCGAATAGCGGGACAGAAGGTCTAGAAGCATGGACTGATCCAACTTCACGGCAGCACCCTTCATAGCACGAACAGCAAAGAAAATGCCGGCTTCATCAAGAGTTTCGGCGTAATTACCCAACACGTGGTCAGTCCACTCATCCATATAGTCCAACTTCTGGACAAACGCCTGAGTAGAAATCGCAGTGTATGGGAAGTGCCCGTTCTCGATTCCCAATCGAACCACATCCTCGGAGCCAACTAACTCGAGCAAAGCTGAGTTAACTGGGCGAGTCAGTGTCAACAACCGATCAACGGGAACAGGATCAGGCATCCTCTTCGCCTTCACCCTCGCGTGGTAAAAATCTTTCCCACCCAGAAAGGGGGCTTTTCGCCACAGAGACTGCGGAAGCTCCGGCATCTCTTCGTCTTCCTTAACGGGTCTGGTTACCCTTGTTTTAGCCATTCCTGCGAAAGGGCAAAAAAAGGGGGGGAGAAATACCACACCAGTCAGTTTGAATTTTGAATTCGAGACTTATGCAAAGGAATGAAAACAGTTCCGGTGCCGATTTCAGAAATTGGGTAATTGCAAGATCCAATATCGTCGAAAGAGTAAAGCGAAGCGGGTTTAAAGATCAAAGCCTCTTCACAGATTTCATGGGTTTACAGATTCAACGCAGTTCAAGGCAAACGCCGGTACTTTAAAAGCAAAAAGTAAACGAGGCCAACCTTGTTTCCTTGAAGCCTGCTTGGATATGCACAGTTGAAGAATACGATTTGCAGTCTTGAACTGATGATTGATTATTTGGATCTGCTCTCGAAGGTCTCCGGGTACCATTCACTTTAAGAGAAAGAAGCAATGCTTTGCAATGATGGGATACAAGGTATTTATCCAAAAGAATGAAGGGTTGCGTCCCTTCAGTAGTCGAATCGCAACCGTCACCGTCGTGTCGCGCAATCACAGGACGGGCTGACGTCACGCCTAAAACCCTAAAGGTCAGATGGCACGACTCTAGGGGTTTTAGGTCATAATTACACGCACGGGGGCTGAATCTACCCGTATTTGAATTGGTACGTGACGACGACGCGCATGTTGGTTTCCGCGCATGGAAGCCTATACAGCTACAAGCCTTCACGCGCAGAAAGGGGGCTAATGTAGATACTGCTTTATGACATGGCAGATCTAGGCCACGTGGCAACCATCCAGCACACCATATTGTGCTCCACACACACAGGATCACCAGCCGAGCTGATCCATGTGGGGGCTGCGAGACAGAGCCCTCGCATACCACTGCACGGGACTTGTAGGGATTTGTGGTTTGGAGGCTAGAGTAAGCCCTGTCGCGTGCGAGCCAAGCCCGCGCGCGACCTTTAGTAACTGTTTTGAGAGATTTATGGCACGAGCTCCCTAGACCCGGTCAATCCGGTCAAAACCCGGTCAACCTCGTAACGGTTCCGGTACTCGCGCACCACGTGCTCTAACGGTTCCTATATACTCGGACGAACGTGCCGTTATGGTTAAGCTAATTAAGCCGCCATCAATGGGCGCATTAACCACACTACAACGGTCACGTTCTCCAGTATATATATATCGTTAACCTTTCCATACAAAGAAGAACAACACTGCTATACGCGGAAGCTCTGCCAAACTTCTGTCTCTCTCTCAGACATTGCTACTGACTTACTCTCTCCCTACACACACCCCTATTCTTCCTGTGCGATCCCTGATCCACTACGTACGGTGTACACGGAGGTCTCCCTGCCGGAATCTCTTGTGCACAGGGGTCGATGTCTACAATCACACGTATGACGTACTCGTTATAACCAATTTACACATGAATAATGAAAATGAAAACCTACATGTCACATAGTCCTAAATTTCACTAATGCTCATATAATGATGTTTAATTATCAAAACAAGTCCAACAAAACACCTAGAAGTTCAAAAATTCAAGTTTCTAAAAAAATGTGAAACTACAATTCTGGACAGGATTGTAGCTCTGACTTTGGAGCCATATTTACCATATGAAGTCATCTCCTAAAATTTTGAAATTAATGTATGATGAACCTATATGTGTCTACTTTCAGAAACATCAAGATAATCATGCATAGCTATTATAAAACTCAAGTTACAAAAATAACAAACACTGCTATGCAGAGACAAGTTTGGAAGAAAGTTTCATCTTTGAAGAACAATTACTACTACTTGGAGAATAGGAAAAAATGCCCGTATTCTCCAGAATGAATCCCTTATTTGTCTAGTTTCATCACATGAAAGATTTGGTGCCATAAGTTTCTGGAAATGAGATTTTTAACAAAAATTGTAAAACTTGTCCAAAAACAGAGTTTCAGAAAACTTGCAACTTAGAATGAGCATATCTCCCTAACCAAAAAGGCTATGGAGTTGAATTTTCTTTCAAAATGACCCTCTATGAGTCTAGTTTCAGAATATGAAAGATTTAAAAATTCTACAGAGACAAAATTTAGAGATAATATACGTTTTTCACAAACAGGTCATATTGTAAAAATGTGCAATTTTCACCTAGAGCACTTAAAACATGATCAAATCAATTATATGACACATGCAACTTATAGAGGCTTGATTTTCACCCAAATTACATCATTTTAGGGTTTAATTAAGACTTTTACATGCCCTTGACACAAATGATCAAAATTTTCTTGACATGCAAGTGCAACTACCAAGATTTTTACAAAGTGCATATGGGTTTTAGTGTGAGTTTCATGAAATAGTCAAAATTTGGAGTCAATCATATGATCTAAGCATGAAAATGAAGAATCAAGCATGGATATCAAGAAAATTAAGATGCAATTTCATCAATCAAAGCAAAAGATGGACATGCATGAATGAATTGAAGACTAGAAGAAATGTTACCCCAACATTCAAGATGATGGTGAGGAAAAGAGTGAAATGGGTCTTCAATTCATGAATAGAATGGTGAATTGACTCCCCTCCATAGTTGTATAAAGCTTGGAACCAAGTTTTCATGCTTTGGATGCTAGAAAATGAAGTTTTCATGGTGTTTTTGTGAGGTCAACTCCCAAAAACGGGATGAAAGTTGGAGAGAGAGAAGAGAGGTCATTTGTGAGTTCTTGATGAGAAGAAGGTGTAAAAGAATGAAAGTGGTAGACAATAAGTGATGGAGTTGATGAAGATGTTGATGGTGAGGAGTGTACTAATGTAAGACATATAGTATCATATAGATACACAAGCTTGTCAAGGGTGTTTTTCAATTTAAAATATGAGTTGACCAAAGTGGTGGAGGGGTAGTTGGTTATAATGAAAAAAAATATAGAAGGGTTGATGGATGGGGCTAAAGAATGATAGCCAAGAAATAAGGGGTTAACATACAAATTCAAATTACTAGCTAAATCATAAAAGTCATTTTTTTAATTATAAAATTCTCAAATAATTTCAAACAAAGTACTATGTATATAAATGTCAAAATCTACTTTTACAAATTTACGAATATGTTCCAAATATATAAATTTCAAATAGTATAACCCAAGTTTCTAAAATTACAAAATGACTAGAACGAAGTTCTAAATTATCGTAAATGTAAAATGACACCCTTAAACTTTAAAATCAAGAAGAAATCGAGAACAAGTTTGAAATATAAATTTATTAAAATTCTCAAATACTTTTCCGAAATTACCATGTGACCACCAACTAAAATACGGGGTATTACAAGTGTGCTGCTGCATGAGGATTTTATGATGGAGTGGGAGGGAGAGTGGGTTCTAGTGTCGCAGTTGTTTTTGTCGGTGGTCACGCCGACCACTATGGTTGTTACGCCGACAACAATGAGGATGGAAGCGATGAGAGATAGGAAGAGCTCCTTGTTGTTTCCTATGGTGAATGAAATTTGGCTGCTGCTCTCGACTTCTTTGATTGTGGTCATCGTTCTATAAGGTGAGTGTGGTGGGTGTTGGTCAAGGGACTTGAAATCAAGGGTTCTTATCTGTGTTCTCAAGGGCGAAATTGTCTTTTAAGACTAGGAAATGTCATGTTGCGACAATTCTAAAAAGCCTAAATTGCACCGGTTGTATCCATAGTTTGATTTTTGTGTGAATTTTGTACCCATAATTTTAATTGCAACATTTGTGGTACCTATACTTTCAGTTGGTTACAACCCTGACACCCACCGTTAACTTCTCTCTTTATGTTCGATGGAAACATGTCAAAAGACTAGTGCACCCCTAATTCTCACGCCTACAATTTTGTAAATAGTTTCTTTTATAGAATATTGATTAATTTGAATTGATTAATTAATTTATTTGTATATATATTTGTATATGTAAAAAAATTACTTATCATCATAATAATTATAGTTTTAATTATTTTTACTGACAAGTCTAATTTAGAACATTTTAATTATGTTAAATTTAATAATTTCCTTGTCATAGTATTAATTAATAAATTTATTATAGATTTTCATTGAAAGAAATATTTATCGTGATAACTTGTACTTCGTAGTAAAAAAGTGTATTTTTTTGTTTGAAAATATATGATATTATATTGATATAGAAGTAAATGTTTAAATTTTAAAAATTAATTTTATATTTTGTCTTTTTACACATTTTCATCAAACATATGGAAGGAAAGTTAATGGGGAGTACAACTGTTGCAACAAATTAAAAGTATGGATAATGTGGATGTTGCAATGGAAACTATGTGTATCAAATCCACACATAATCTGAACTATATGTACCGCCGATGCAATTTAGCCTTCTGAAAATTCTGAAAAGGAGGAAGGACATTTTCACTCCTCGGGTTTTGCACAAAGACACTTTCACCGATTCTAGTTTGGAAAAGTACACTTTCAACCCTCAGTATGTCAAATTGTTCGACACTTGCACTGTATGATTGTGTCGATTCATACTCTAAAGATGTCAAATTAATTTATTCAGAAACTATTTTTAATGACGGACCTCACCCAAAACTAATTGTATCAAAAAATAAAATCATATGATATAGCTGTTCTGAAATTCGGTACACTAAAAGGGGTAAAGTGTCAATTTGCTAACTAAAAGGGGTGAAAATGTCTTTGCATCAAATTTGATGCTTTGAAAGTGCATATTACCCTTGTAAAAAAATTCGACAACATCAAATATAGGTAAAATGTAACACCGGGGTGTTGAGCGTTGGCCGAGAGGTTTTGTGTTCGAATGATTGCCGAAACTTCAAAGAACTCACGTTGACCTTCTCGGTTGCGTGTCTATCAGTCAAGGCTTGGTTATGTTGGTTTACTTCTCTATTGCAATTTGTAGTTTGTTGCATTAAAATGATTGTTTACTTAGCGTAGACTAGAATGTATATTTACTTGGTGCGTATCACATAGTTGAACCTGCAAATTAAGCGTCACCTAAAGTATGAAAATAAGACATCAGTGAGTTGTTACAATATTCCTTCGTAGCATGGGACATTAGACTTTATTTGTAGTGAGCTAGTGCATGAAACCTTATTCCTAAGGAAGATGATCATTTCCTCTCTATTTTTTTATTTGGACCAATCACCCGAAATCTTAGGGTTTCTCATCGTTCTTAAACATCCAAATAGAGAACCTTTTCTAACATTGAAAACATTTCAGTTAATTTATCACTTCTGGTATGGCAATGTAATAAACTTGACCATTTGCTTGAGGAAAAGAGATGATAAGGCTTGCTTGGTCACTGACCCTCTGAAAATCTAGCTGAGCAAATTAACATGGTAATTTGTCGCCAAAATTACCATGTAAAAAATGGACGTCTCTACTTCAGCAAAAGATACAAGAAAATGCAGCATGGGTGGGTTCTCACCATATTCATTCATAGCATGATTTTGACGTTCCAAGGCCAAAATATATAATCGTATATCGACCACGTCTTTGAAGGAAACTATAATAATAAAACAGGTGTTTGGAAAGGATAAAACAATCAGTAAGACACAGAAACACTCTTGTCAACATATGGCTCCTCTACAAACGTCAGGGATGGATGAAAGAGACATTTAATGACTGGACAAATGCATTCACAATTGTACCACTAAATAACTTGTGTTCCACATGCATATATGACTGGACTTGTTGGCCTCGTTTGGATAGCTTGGTTTAAAGGTTTGGCTAACCAAACCTCTTGTGTGTTAATTTGGATAATGGGGTTAGAAAACTCATAAATTCGGTGGCTGGGTCAGCTTTAACCGGATGATGGGATAACAAATTACTATTACATTCAGTTTTAGGGGATTAATCACATGAAACACACCATTAAAGTTCACCATCCAATGGAACATTAACATGTGTCAAATAAACAACTGAAATGGAACAACAGGACACTACAAATTGAGCAGGGCACCGTCCATTTTCAAGCCATCCGCCGCTTCTTTTGGACCAGTCCACCGGCTAGTGAATCTGCCAGGAACCGCCACTTCTAATCCGGTCACCGGATTGACGAGAAAACCGAAAAAGTTAACTTACACTTGAGGTTTACTAAACCTTCTAATCCAAACGAGGCCGTTATGTTCAGAAAATATGACCTTTCTAAGCAATGAAGAAGGCGGAATCTCATAACATACTTCTCGTAGCATGTTTCTGAAAGAAAAAACGTAACTACGAAGACAGAAGAACCCAATTAGGCTTTCACGGAAAAGGGAGAAGAGAGTGATAAGAAACTGATAATTATAGTAAAGTAGACGAAGATGAATCAACAATTGAAGAACACGAAGAGTAGATACTGAGAATAATAATCCGATTCCATAGATGAATTCATGAACCATGACGTTTAGGGTTTTACAAGAGGGATTAAGTACTGATAATCCAAACGGCACAATTTGTGACCGTTGGATGAAATCTTCTAGAGGATGAACTCATAGATGCCTCAGCAGTTTACAACTTCTTTCATTATAGTCCAAAGGTTCTACATAATGGCCACAGCTCTTCTTGTCTTTATATAACTGCACCACAGTTTAGCATATTTGCACTTTAGCCCATCACTTTGACTTGACTTCTATTAACCATGAGTTTGTCTTTGTGAGAATGAAAGGTGTAGTTGAGGCCACCTTTAGTGAAGATGTCAGCAACCTGATTTTTTCCTGCAACAAAGGATACTTGAATAAGTTTTCTCATAACTCTTTCTCTAATAAAATGATAGTCAAGATCTATATATGTTTTTTTTAGAATGCATAACAGGATTGGCAGACATAGCAAAAGACATACTGTCACACCAAGTGGTGGGAGCATGAGGAATTCTTATGCCAAGTTCTTTAAAAATAATTTGTATCCAACTAATTTCTGCTACAGTTGTGGCTAAGGCCCTATACTCAGCTTCAGCTGAGGACCTAGAAACTGAGGATTGCTTCTTAGAAGCCCAGTGAATAGGATTCTGGCCCAGAAAGACAACTAAACCAGTGGTACTTCTTCTATCAGTGAGGTTACCTCCCCAATTTGCACCACTGTATGCATGGATAGGGAGATGTCCTTGTTGATAGAAGATGCCATGAGTGTGATTACATTTTAGATATCTCATAATCCTTTTGCAGCAATTAAATGTATGTCAGTAGGAACATGCATAAATTGACACAGATGGTTAACAGCAAAATAGATATCAGGTCTTGTAAAAGTAAGATATTGGAGAGCTCCTACTAACTGTCTATAAGGAGTAAAGTCATGAAGTAGAGTTCCATCATTCATATGAAATTTAGTGCCAGTAGAGATAGGAGTGTTACAAGGTTTGCAGTGAGACATGTTAAATTTATCAAGTATATCATGCACATATTTGGTTTGATGCACAAAAATCCCTGATGAGGATCTTCTAATTTGCAAGCCCATAAAATAGGTTAGGCTGCCAAGATTTTTCATGTAAAATTCATGATTTTGTTTTTGAATTAGAGATGCAATGTAGGTAGAATCACTGCCTGTAACTATGATATCATCAACATAAAGTAAGAGAAGGGTAAGTTTGTTACAGAGTGTCTCAAAAACATAGAAGAGTCAACACCTGAAGCCTTGAAACCAAGAGATTGAATGTAATAGGTAAATCTTTCAGACCAAGCACGTGGTGCCTGTTTTAGGCCACAGATAGATTTCTGTAGTTGAAAAACATGATGAGGAAAAGCAGGATGAACAAAGCCTTGAGGTTGAGTCATATAAACCGTTTCTCTTAAATGACCATGCATAAAGGCATTTTTGACATCTAATTGAATTACAGGCCAATTAAAAGTAGCAGCAAGACTGAGAATGATTCTAACAGTTGTGTGCTTGAGCACAGGGCTAAAAGTTTCATGAAAGTCAATTCCAGGAGTTTGATGAAACCCTTTGGCAACAAGTAGCTTTGTATCTAGCAACAAAACCATCTGGATTGTGTTTAGTTTTGTAAACCCATTTGATGCCAACAATGTTGGAGTTTGGAGGGGGTTTAGCAAGAACCCAGGTATGTTGTCTTAAGAGACTGTCAAATTCATGTTTCATAGAAGATATCCATTTTGGGTCTTTCTTTGCTTCAGTAAAAGAAGTAGGATCTTTAGTAGAAGTAATAAAATTGAAACCAATCTTTCTTTTAAAAATACCAGACTTACTCCTTGTTTTCATAGGATGACCCCCTCCTGCTGTGGGAGCATGATTTGTGTTTTGGGAAGAAGGCACCTTAGAGTCATTATGATTTTCAGAAAGGGATGACATGCCTGGAATGGACTGATCTCCAGTAGTGTGTTGCATTTCTACCCTCACAGGACTGGAATTAGTGCCTGCAATCTGCATTACTTCTGTTCTGGGACTTTGTCTCATCATAGGGGGTGTAGTATCTGTAATCAGAGGCTCCTTAGACACAGATGTAGGAGGGGTGGGGGGTTGAAATGAGAGTGAACAGTGCCTGAAATATCAGAGAAAGAAACAACATTAGTAATATCATTGTGATCAGTACCACGAGATCCAGAGTAAGGGAACATAGTTTCATCAAAGACAACATCTCTACTGATATAAGTTCTTTGATTTTTTCTATCATAGCACAGATAGCCTTTGTGTTGTGTGGCATACCCCAGAAACACACACTGAGTGGTTCTAGGATCAAGTTTTAAAGCAGTGTAAGGTCTCAAATAAGGATAACAAGCACACCCAAAAAATTTAAGATGATCATAGTTGGGTTTGTGTTTAAAAAGAATTTCAGAAGGAGATTTATTATTTGTGACTTTGCTAGTCATTCTGTTAATAAGATAAACTGCAGTGTTAACAGCATGATACCGAATAAACTTAGGCATAGAAGCTTGTTGTAAAAGAGTTATTGCAGTTTCAATAATGTGCCTATGCTTTCTTTCTGCAATACCATTCTGTTGTGGTGTGTGAGGACAAGACATTTGGTGTGTAGTTCCACTGTGAGAAAGAACATTTTTTGAAATAAATAAGAAACATATTCACCACTACCATCAGACCCGATAACACTAATCTTATGACCAAGAGTATTTTCAATTTGAAGTTTAAACTTTGGAAACAAAACAGCAACATCAAACTTGTTACTCATACCAAATAACCAGGTAAATCTTGGGAAATCATCAATAAATAGAACATAGAATTTATAACCATTCAAAGATTTGCATGAGGCAGGACCCCACACATCAGTATGAAGCATTTGTAAGGGATTGATAGTTTTAGTTGTGGGTAATTTATAAGGAAACCTACACATTTTGCCTTCTAAGCAGTGTTTGCAGAGAGATTCAGTACAAGAAGAAGAAATGGCAGGAAAAATAAGTTTTAAGACAGCATCACCGGGATGCCGTAATCTAGAATGCCAGAGAGGTGAAGACACTTTGTGTCCCAAATGTGCAGACACTTGACTCTTCTCAGGGAAACACCCGGAGTGGATGGGATAAAGACCATTGCTACTCTGACCCTTGTAAAGAGTTTTACCCGTATCCTTTTCCTGAATTAGAAAGGAATGAGCATCAAAAACAAATTTGCAGTTATGTTCAACACATAATTTGTGCACAGAAACAAGGTTTGTAGCTAAAGAAGGTACTAATAAAGTATTTGAAAGAAGAAAATCATGTTTTTCAGTGGATATTAAGACATTACCAGAATGAGTAATAGGGAGAGTGTTCCCATTACCAATAGCAACTTGATCAAACCCAGTGTAAGACTCAGCAGAAGATAGATTGTAAAGATTAGTAGTCATATGGTTGGTAGCACCAGTATCAGAAAGCCAACAGGTAGAGGAATGATTTGGTGAGGAGTTTCCATTAGCAGCAGTATAAGCAGTCAACTGATTTGAGGGAAGCTTTCCTTGGTCAGAATGGTCCATCCTAAACCAACAATCTACAGCAGAGTGATAGTCTTGACCACATATTTGACAATTAATAGGTGTACCATTTGGGTGAAAAGAACCATCCAGTTTACTTGATCTCCCTCTGTGGTTATCACCTCTACCACCACCACGACCAGAGAAAGGTCTTCCAGGTCTAGGGTTTGAGTCAAAACGGCCTCCAGGTGGTCTTTACCCCCCTCTTGAGGAGCCACCCCAAGCCCCTCTCTGAGAGTTGTGGTTAGGGTTACGACCACCCCTTCCTCTGCCTCTAGAGGAGTTGTAAGAGGAGTAGGAGGAGGTACCAGTGTTCAAGGAGGCAAAAGCCACATTCATTTCATCAGTATTAGAATGATTGTCATGCATTTTTTCTTCAGCTTTAAGTAAAACATGAAGTTATTCAAAGGAGACAGTTGTAGAACGAATATTAAGAGAGGACTTGAATGGATTGTATTCAGCAGGTAGACCACAGAGTGTAAACAGCAACATATCTTCATCATCAACAGTCACAGAAGCAGCAAGTAGTTTGTCACGAATTTTTTTTAATTTTTGCATATATAGATCGATAGAATCAGACCTTTTCTTGATTGTTTGAAGATCACTCCTCAATTGTAAGATATTCACACGAGTCAGAGAGGCATACCTGCGGTCCAGAGCGGACCAAGAAGCAAAAGAAATAGGCTGACCTATAACATGGATGAGGGCGTCTTGAGAGAGAGTGGCGTTGATTAGGGCTTGGATGGCCTGATCTTGTACAACCCAGCTTGCATGCGCCGGATTTGGGGAAGTTGTTCCGTCAGCGGCGGTGAGGAGCTGCGGCGGCTCTGGAATCAACCTGTCGACATAACCAAACATCGATTGAGTGCGAAGAAAAGCAGAGATATGGTGTTTCCAGATCACATAGTTGTTATTATCAAGCTTATATGGAACTAGATTGTTGATATTTTGTAAAAGATAATGGGGATTGCTAGGGTTTGAAGCAGAAACAGTAGTAATCGACATGGTTTAGGGTGGATTTGGGGAGGGAATGAAAGAAAAAACAGAGCAGAAACACGGATTCAACAACCCAAAAGCTCTGATACCATGATAAGAAACTGATAATTATAGTAAAGTAGACGAAGATGAATCAACAATTGAAGAACACGAAGAGTAGATACTGAGAATAATAATCGGATTCCATAGATGATTCATGAACCATAACGTTTAGGGTTTTACAAGAGGGATTAAGTACTGATAATCCAAACGGCACAATTTGTGACCGGTGTATGAAATCTTCTGGAGGATGAACTCATAGATGCCTCAGCAGTTTACAGCTTCTTTCATTATAGTCCAAAGGTTCTACATAATGGCCTCAACTCTTCTTGTCTTTATATAACCGCACCACATCTTCAGCATATTTGCACTTTAGCCCCATCACTTTGACTTGACTTCTCTTATTAGAGAGTAGGAGAGCAGAGAGACAGAGAGAGAATGAACGGCCATTCTTTCCATTAGGGTTTTTAAGGAGTTTAAATACTCCCATTAGTAATTAAAATTAGGCCCGAGAGTATAAGGAGAATTACACTTTGGCACTCTAATATGTTTATTTCATTTTGGAATAGAAACTTACGGTATCTCAATATTAACCATAAAAGGGACACATTCTTAATACATCCCCTTCAGAGCTCATGAGTTTGATCCTCACACCATAAAATAGGGTTGTGGATTGCTTTTTTGCCAAAATATCATCTAGTTGATCATCACTCGGAATATAGAAAATATGTAACATCTAGTAAAATGATAATCATACTCAAAATGGCTGGTCCTTGCTTGGAAAGGTAAATTTCCAATCAATCATATAGCAGTCTGGAGGAGAAGCCAAGAGAATATCCATCTCACAAAGCAACATATATATTAATCCTGCCCAATCTACTGTTGAAGCTAATGGACTGAATTCAGCTTCAGCTGAAGACCTGGTGATGGTTGATTGCTTCTTTCCTGAACAAGAAATTGGATTTGGTTCAAGATACATCACATATCTGCTAGTACTCCTTCTATTTGTTAGATTACCTGTCTGCCCAATCGGTGTCAGAAAATGCATCAAGATTATGACCAAATTTTCTCTACAATATCCCAAATGAGAGGAGACGTTTATAAGCCTCAAAATGCGCTTTGCTTCACATATATGCTTTGAGGTAAGAAAATGCACAAACTGACAAAAGTGATTCACAAGAAAGGCAATGTCAAGTTTAGAGAATGTAAGATATTGAAAAGCTCCAATGAGCTATTATAAGTGGTGGGGTCAAATAGTCTTTCTCCTTGATAAGCATGATATCAAGTTCCAGGAGATAGAGTAGTAGAAAACGGTGTGCACCTACTCGCGTTAAACCTTGTCAGCATATTAGTAGTTTATCTATTCTAGTGAATGAAATTTCGTTCACTATTATACTAAAACTCAAGATCGATGAAGTAGCTGAGTCTCCCCATGTTCTTCAAGTCAAACCTAGAATTGAATTTGTTCAACACAGATGCAATAAACTTATCACCATTTATAGTTACAATTATGTAATATTTATATAATAGTATAAGACATACCAAATCCATTCTTGCCTTACAAAAAGTGAAAGTAAACTACTTTTGACCCAAACTAAGCTCTTGGAGCTTGCTTGAGTCCATAAACAAATTTATTCAATTTACAGACATAATTAGGTAGAGTAGGGTGAATAAACCCTTGGGGATCACCAAACTTCCTCTCCTTCTCATCCTCCCCAGATTTTTATCCTATTGATTTGGGATCACCAAACTTCTCATAATGGTTTTTTCGCGTTAGCTCCCCTGCCTGCAAGTTGGTGCTATCAGGTTGGTCATATGTTTTTTAGTTATGTTCATATAATTTTCTTTGTATTTTCTGAGTTTTGGATGAAAATGTGTAACATCCATACTCAATGTTGTTCGGTTTATGCTTAGTAATATAAATTTCTCTTCATAAAACACCCCTTGGGGTTGAGACATGAATGCATTTTGCTTAAGGTGACCATGAAGGAAGGCATTCTTCACATAAAGTTGTTGTCATTTCCAGCCAAGAGAGGTAATAATACATACTACAATCCTCACAATAGTATGTTTAATGACTAGACTAAATGTCTCGTTAAATTGAGTACATGGATTTTGATAAAAATATTGTTTGAAAGTCTAGCCACTTACCTGGAGATATTATCATTGGAATCCCTTTCGATGTTGTACACCCATTTTTTGCCGACAACATTGGCATTTGGAGGGCAAGGATTCAGATCCGATGTATGTTTCTCCATTAGATATTTGCATTCATCATTCATAGCATCACCCCAGGTCTGGATTTGCTTAGTTCTTTGAAAGCTTCTCTTAATCAACATATGAAGCTTTTGCTGCAAAACCAACAACATTTTTCTTCACTATCTCACTTTCACTGCGAGTCTGCATTGGATGAACCGGAGTTTGAATTCGCATATTAAATAACTGCACAGAAGGATAACCAAGAATAGAAGATGCTTCCCCATAAGGGGAGTTATGATCAGTAATAGAGATAGTTTATCATTGTCGTGCATACAAATATTGTGACCAAGACTATTAGACACAACAACATGATCATCAAAGAATATCAATTCATCATTTTCACAAGTTGATGAGTTTGATGTATATTCTCGGAAGATGTAGCTAGAGAATTGGAAACTTGTGGAGAACGGGAAATTTCACTTTATCAACACACAAAGTCTCTAATAACATAATTTTGTGTGTAGATATGTGATATCATAGATACCCTTTAGGCCCAAAGGCATAACCAAAACAAAGAGAAGATTTAGACATGTAACCAACTTTGAGTGATTTTATGGTCTCAAATATGGAAATCAAGTGCATCAAAACACTATGAGGAAGTCATAATCTGTCTTAGTTCCAAAGAATACTCTCGAAGGATATTTATAGGAGTTTCTCTTATAGGTCATTCTCTTTATCAGATACTCTACAGTTTCAGAGGTATGAAACCAAAAATAATTTAGCAAAGAGACCTTTTTCATCATAGTCACTGCAGATTCAACAATGTTTTTATGGTTCCTCTCAGCTACACCATTTTGCTGAGGTGCATAGGGACATGGTTATCATTTAGAGATCCCACTAGATGTGATTATTTGTTGAAATACTACTATGTAATATATATAATCACCCCTACCATTAGTTACAGTCCCGCTCGTGGGATCAGAACGACTACTCGTGCGAGTGACATGTTTTAACTGCAAGTGCACGGATTTCATGTGTAGTGATATCTGGTAAATTCAGGTTTATCGTACTCAAGAGACTTTGCAGATAATTTATATTTTTTATCCTTAATGCGGCTCAATAGTTAGAGTGTGTTTATCTAAACTAACGAACGAAAGTATTGAAAGCAGGAAATTGCTAACGCAAATGGTTGAGTGGTTTTAAGATTCAAGTATAGAAGAAGTGATCAAGATTCCTCTTTGGGAGTTTTCTAGGGTTTATTAATGGTAGTAAATTATGATTCATGAAACATCGATGTGATTAGTATGCTAGACAAGAAATGACGAAGTACCGAGTCACCAAATATCTATTACTCTGCTTAGCATTAGTTAAGAATGAGTCACAAAATACTTAGTGAATTATAAACATGCATGAAGACATTGTTTCTATCCAATGCCCCTAATTCACGCGACCGAGTCACCAAGTACACAATTTTGAACATGTGATTGTTTTAATTTACCGACTAGAAACGAGTGAGTAGTCGAAGAATTTCTAATTGAATCCTTGTGTCATGAATCGTCATCCATAAAGTAGTTAATATGAATAACATAAAGAAATCATAGCATGTAATCAACATCAATTAAGTTACCAAAACGTGAATCAAAATATTATAATCATCAAATCTGCTATCAAAACTCTAATCCCAGCTCGGGTTATGATACAAGAGAGTTTTGCTACTTATATCAAAGAGTGATGAATAAATTCATGACGAACATCAAAATACAGAGAGATAGAAAGAATTTTGGAAGATAAAACAATGAACCTTAGATTTGTCGAGCTCCAAAGAACCGAACTCGTGTTCTTCCACGTCTCATATGTATTTCTCCAGCGAATCATGGCTTAAAAACTGTCCCTTGGTCGTCATGTAGTGACATGAACTCGTTCCGGACCTTAACTATGCCTTATTACACTATTTCCCACCCCCAAAGTATGGCCGCCTCGAGCAGAGAAGCTTGTGGGAGCTGAGACCAGCTCGTGCGAGATCTGGTCCAGCTCGTGTGAGCTCTTGCATGGGTCGTATCTCCATCATCCAAACTCGTATTTGGTCGTACAATATATAGTTTGAAACATCTGGATGTCTACTTTCCTTTGGATTATGCCTTGATCTAAAATTCCTAACATAACTCTAAATATAGCCAGAAGCTTGAGGAGTGGTCCATTGAAACTTTTCCAAATCTTCTTCATTTATGTGTCTTATACGACTAATATCTTCCTTGTCCGACCACCAATTGAGCTCCGTCACCTACCCTTGAAAATCTATTTGAGTCTACTGTAATTTTCCACAGGCGCCACTCTAAAATCCCTTGTACAACACAAGATATCATAAATATAGTGAAGGCTAGTTATTTTTACTCCTCCACTTCTTCATATTTCGAAGTTCGTTCTCCTCTCCAAATCAGCTCTCCGAGTCTCTGGTACTTGAGAAACACAACAATAACATACCTAGATTATATCCAACGTATAAAATGTTAAAACTAGTACGAAAAACGCGGGACTACACAATAATGCACATAAAGCTCTAATTCTTGAATATTTCATTTATACGGCCAGTATCCACTGAAAAAACATCTCAGAAATCACGCAAATATCTATATATATATATATATATTATCAGTATGGAATATGACTTGGATTAAGGATTTATAAGCAAGCACTGCTTCTGCTCGTGGGAGCTGCCTTGCATCCAAAACTATTCTTTTCTGTTTGTTGGTCATGAGCACTGTACTTGGTCGTGGGAGCTCCTTTCCTTTGCCAAAACCCAAGTTTTTTTCATATCCTTGCATATCTTCTTCCTCAAACTTTCCCAAGCTTTCTTTCACTTCTGAAGCTCGTTGTTCCTCTCTAATCAACTCTCCGAGCCTCTAGTACCTAAAAAACACAACACTAACATACTGGGATCATATCCGACGTATAAAATGCCCAACCTAACACGAAAAATTCCCTAACTCTAAAATAATTCTCACAGAATTGTAATTGATGAATCTTTCAATTATCTAGAGAATATTCTATCAAAACATCTCACAAATTACACAAATCGATTGAAAATCACAATGGAATATCACTCACTAACACCAGAATAACAAACATAACCACTACCATGTCCCACCTGTTATGATTCTTCACAGCGCTCGACGTCTACCCCAACTTCCATCACTACCACCAGAACCGTCATCATTTAGAGACGGTAACCAACCTACACCGCTAAAAATGCACGTAAACCGCCATGACTGCCACGCAACCCTGAAATCAAGACCATAATCAAATCGGTACGCGTCAATCACCATTCCATCGTAGGTGTCGTTTTCTTTGGTGCTGACCATTGCGTGAAGATGGAAATGAGATAAAAGCTTCGTCGTCGATGGCGGCGGCACCACTGGCGATAATGGTTAGAACGAGAGAGAGACATAGATCTATGGGAGCTCAAAAATAGTAACATGGATTTTATGCGAGGTTCGAAACTTAAAACCAAGTAAGCGTGGTCTGTTGAAGCTCTTTCTTCTAGGTTTTCTCCCCATTTCTGTCCGATTTGGGCAAAAAATATTGTGTAATTTTCTATTCTTCATAATTTTCTATTATTTCCTTTTTTCTTTTTCTCTTAATTTTCTTTTTATCCAAAGAAAACAGAGGTTTCCCTTAATTATGTTTCTTTAACGTTTCAAAATTTATCAATTTTATGGGGTCCAAACAAAGCCTTAAGGTGGTGGAAATTGAATCCCAAAACAACCCCTATAAATGGGTCGGCTAAGGTTTCGAGAAAACATAGAGAAGAGGGGGATTGTAGCGAATCGAGAATGATGAAGACTCATGTTTTACTTGATTTTATTAGTGAGCACCTGATACGGGTAATTCCTATTATTATCGTTAATTAGTACTAATTATATATTTATTTAGTTAACGGTTAATAATTAGTTATTTAATTTTTTTCGTTAATAGACCGAGTTTTCTTGTCGGTTAACCTTCTAGGTTAGGGTTGATTGTTTATTCCCTTTAGAAAATTGTAGTCGCGCATATTTAATCAATCAAGAAAATAACTAAAGTTGTGTCGTTTTTTTACGTGTTCTCGTGTGTGTTCCTGTTCATGTTGAGACTCCTAGCTTCTCGAATTGCTAGGACGTTAGGAAAACCCTAACAAATCATTGCTTTCGTTGAGAGTCAGCGCCACCAAGCTCCATGGCCGCCACCATCAGCTAGAGGATTGTTTGAAGGTGATGGACCTAGGTTGGAACATCAACTTCGGCCTCATCCACATCAGTTTGGGCCTGCTTCTCCACTTGGGTCAAATTCAGCTCTTGGACCTCATTCGGCATTTGAATCCAATTCTTCGATTAGCATTGAGGATAAGGCGTGTTTCAACCGAGGGCGATTTATACGGGTCAACTATATTATTATGATTAATTAATATCGCTGATCACATACTGATCACATTCTTCGTTTGACATACTGATCACATATTTATTTAGTTAATTTTTAGTAATTAGCTATTTAATTTTAATTAGTTAATATACCGATTTTTCTTGTCGTTACTTTCCAGGTACATAAGGCTGAAATGTCTAAGTTAAGGTTGAGTATTTTTTTTAAACAGTTGTATTCGCGCATTTTTGGTCAATCAATAAATGAATTAAAGTTGTGTCGTTACGTTTTTTTGTTGGGTCACATGGCTGAATTAGAAGGACTAGAACGCGCAAACACGCCGACACGAACAAGTGCGGAAAAGTAGAAGATGTAGGATACAAGAATTTAACGTGGGAAAAACTGTCTAATCGAGATGGAGAAAAAAACCCACAAAGTCTTCCACTATAGAAATTGCAATGGGTACACATCCTCCACAAGTATGTGGGTAAATAAATAAGAAACTAATAAACGGGTAAAACAAAACATCGCTGCTAGGCGGGAACCAAGCAAACTAATTGCTAAGGAATTAGCCGGAATTAGCTCCTGAAAACTTTTTCGTCGTCATGAACTATCACGTCGCAGTACTCGTCTTCTCGCATAGTTGGAACCCAAGGAATACGAGGAAATATATTACTTTTCTTCTTGTGTTGAAAAACTGATGGTGTTCTCTTGGAACAACTAATGGCACAAGGAAGTCACTTATAACAATTGAGAGCAATCAGAACAGCCATGTGGTTATGGCCTTTAAATAGACAGTAGGTGGCGGTGGTGGTTTCCTAAAAGAAAACAACTTTTCACATGCTACCAAAGAAACTGTGCCAACTCAAAGCACTCGACTGCATCGCCGCCCCAAGGTGGATATAATCCCCTATTTATCAAACACCATTTCACGTGCCAAAAATAATGGGCTTGGACCCAACAAATCTCTCCCTCCAAACCCAAATGGAGGAGGGAAAGCCGCTATGAATCCTCACTCGGATTCCATCCCTGTCCTGCCTCTGCAAAACTCAAACTTGTCCCTGGTCCCCACCTTTGTGATCAGTATGTCAAACGGATTCCGATCAGTGTGAATATTATTGAGTTGCATCGGTTACCTCTCTATCACTTTGCATGTCCAATTATGGCGAACATCAATGTGTTTCGTGTTGATTATCACATGAAATTCATGCTCAATTCCAAAGCACTTGGACTATCATAGTTAATCACATACACTTGCTTCAAACCCTGCTTTTGGAGAAATCTCTTCAACCATAAAATCTCTTTGTCAGCTTCCGCTGCAGCAATGCACTCTGCCTCAGCAGTTGATAGAGAAACAGATTTTTACAGTCTCGACTGCCATGATACAGCTCCCCCTGCAAAAGTAAACAAGTATCCTGAAGTGCTCTTTCAACTAACGAGGTCGCCTTCCATATCGGTGTCTATAAATCCTTCCAAGACTGGTTTGGAACCACCATAGCACAAGAACCAATTGGAAGTTCCATTCAGGTACCTTAGAATCCATTTGACTGTAGGGTTTTGATCATGGATGCGCAACGGAAAAACAAATATAATCCATGCAATACCCTCCAAGGATCACAAGTTAAGAGACATAACGATGGTAAGAGAAGAAATCAATAACACATCTTAGGGATTCTCCTTCGATGACTTCAAACGCGAATGGTGTCACGTTCTCTATAGTTGATCAACGCCTAGAGTTGAATTCTATATCTTCCTACTCCTTTGTGCTAGCCCGGAATTGAGGACGAGGAAGAAGAAATCACACAACGGGAGTAACCAGGAGGTGACGGCCTCCTTGTTTGGGCCGACGGGATGGGCGGCGGCAAGGGGGGGGGAGGGGGGGCGAGCCTCTCTTGCTTGCTTGCTCTCTCCTTTTTGTTCTCTCCCACTCAAGTTATGATCAATAAGGTCATAAGTGTGGGAAGGAAGAAATGAGCATCCTTTATATAGTCTAACAAATCCTTGCCAACTACCTAAAGGACCCATTCTAGTCCTACTAGAATTCGGTTTAGTCCCTTCCTTGCAAATTAGTCCCACTAACTTTGCAAGGTGTTGAAAAGTTATCCTTCTAATTAATTAATCCAATTAATTAATTCCCAAATCTAGTTCAACTCTATATAGCGTGTGACCCCATAGGTTCTATGTAGTTGGTAGCAACAATTTGCTAATATGGAGCGGTTTCTAGCAAAACATCCATTCTAGCCAACTAATAGAATAGTCGTCCGACAAACCTTGTACAATTAATTGTCTCATCCCTTTGTCTCTATATCCGGATTGGACACGATACATACAAGTCACACTCGTATATCCAATCCATAATTTCTCGATCCATGGGAATAGCCTTATTCGTGCAAATAACATCAATATCCCATACTGATTTATTTGAGTCTGGCCAGACATTCTATAAGCACTATCCCTCGAGTGGCCTAGGATATTTTCTCCCGTTATGTGGGAGGGAAAAATTCTATCTACGTCCTACGATCTCTAAGCTTGCTTCTTATTGTATCAGGTACACGCCTTTATAACTACCCAGTTACGGTGTAGCAATTAACGCTACCAAAATCACAATAATCCACAACTAGAATATCTAGCGACTTCAAGTCTAAGGATGACAATACCGTTGCACCACGAGAAGCAATTGTGACTTATCATAACGTGTATGTAGCCTTCTCGGAGATTGGTCAATCCAGTGCGTCATTACCCTTAATGCACAACTATGTGTTGGATCATGATATCTCCATATCAATCCAACCCCATACTAGTCTATAGATGATTGTACCATTAATCATTATACTGGACTAGAGATATTTAAGATAAACAACACAATTTTAAATCTAAGGACTTCATTATACTAAATAAATAATACAATGAATTTTTCTAGCCACAAATAAATTCATACCAAACTAGATTTCCTCTAGGGCACTTGCACTAGAGCCAATCTGGCGCATCTCGTATGCCCATACTCCTAGTGTGCCCTTCATGCTTCCACTGCACAAGCGGCTTAGTAAGTGGATCTGACAGATTCTCATCTGTAGGAATCTTGCATATCCGAACGTCTCCTCTATAGATAATATCTCGAATCAGATGGAACTTCCTGAGCACGTGCTTGGATTTCTGGTGTGATCTGGGCTCCTTTGATTGCGCGATCGCCCCAGTGTTGTCACAGTGCAACTCAACTGGATCCGCAATGCTAGGAACCACACCAAGTTCAGAAATAAACTTTCTGATCCAAACAACTTCCTCTGCTGCCCCATCTGCAGCAATGTACTCAGCCTCTGTTGTAGAATCAGCCACCGTCTCTTGCTTGGAACTTTTCCAGCTCACCCTGCTCCATTCAGGAAAAACACATATCCCGAATGTGATCTAAAGTCATCTTTGTCGGTTTGGAAGCTTGCATCAGTGTAACCCCTTACACGCAAATCTTCCTCACCGCCAAATATCAAGAAAGCATCCTTAGTTCTTCTCAAGTACTTTAGGATGTTCTTGACTGCAATCCAGTGACCCTCACCCGGATTGGGTTGGTATCTGCTTGTCATACTCAAGGCATATGACACATCTGGTCTAGTACATAACATGGCGTACATGATAGATCCTATGGCCGAGGCATAGGGAATTATACTCATGCGTTCCTTTTCAATCTTATTGGAAGGACAACCACTCTTTGAAAGAGTGATTCCATGTGACATGGGCAAAATCCCTTCTTGAAATCTTGCATGTTGAACCGTTTCAACACCTTGTCAATATATGTACCCTGACTTAGGCCTAGCAGTCTCTTAGATCTATCTCTATAGATCTTTATACCGAGTATAGAGGCTGCTTCCCCTAAGTCCTTCATTGAGAAACACTTCCCTAGCCAATCTTTAACAGATTGCAGCATGGGAACGTCGTTTCCAATGAGTAGTATGTCATTCACATACAAGACCAGAAAAGATAAAGAGCTCCCACTAACCTTCATGTAGACACAAGACTCATCTTCGTTTCTGATGAAGCCAAACTCTTTGACAACTTCATCAAAACGTCGATTCCAACTCCTAGAAGCTTGTTTTAATCCATAAATGGATCGTTGCAGCTTACAGACATCGTAGGCTTGCTTTGGATCTTCAAAACCCTCCGGCTGTATCATATACACGTCCTCAAGGAGATTCCCATAAAGGAATGTTGTTTTGACATCCATCTGCCAAATCTCATAGTCGTAGTATGTTGCAATTGCAAGTAGGATTCGGATGGATTAGGTCATAGCGACTGGTGAAAAGGTTTCATCATAGTCAATACCATGAATCTATCTGAATCCTTTAGCCACCAATCGGCCCTTATAGGTAATCACATTACCATCCATGTCGATCTTCTTCTTGAAGACCCACTTGCACCCTATGGGCCGTGCCCCTTCGGGTGATTCCAACAAAGTCCATACTTTGTTGGTGTACATGGATTCCATCTCGGATCTCATGGCTTCTAGCCACTTCTGAGAGTCTGGGCCTTTCACGGCCTCTTCATACGTAGTAGGCACATCATCTATGAGCATCGTGTCACCGGAATCGGTCATGAGAAGTCCATACCTCTCGGGTTCCTGGCGCACTCTACTAAATCTACGAAGCTCTTGTGTTACCTGAACAGGCTGCTCCACAACTGTTTGTGGTTCCTGTTCATGTTCCATAATTGGTTCAGTGATTTGTGGTTCTTGAATCTTCAAGTTATACAGTCCTCCCACTTGCTTCTTTAGAGACAAACTCTCTTTCTAGAAACACGCCGGTCCGAGCAACAAACACTTTGTTCTCAGTTGGATTGTAGAAGTAGTAACCCTTAGTTTCCTTAGGGTACCCCACAAACTTACACTTATCTGATTTTGGCCCTAGCTTGTCTAATTGTAAACGTTTTACATAGACATCGCAGCCCCAAATCCTCATGAACGACAGTGTGGGGCGCCTCCCACTCCACATCTCATGTGGTATTTTCATGACTGATTTAGATGGAACACGGTTAATGGTGAAAGCTGCACTTAATAGAGCGTGGCCCCAAAACGATAATGGAAGATCAGTTTGACACATCATAGATCGAACCATATCCAATAGAGTTCGATTCCTCCTCTCAGACACGTCATTCCATTGTGGCGTTCCGGGTGGAGTGAGTTGGGACACGATCCCACACTCTCTAAGATAGTCGTCAAACTCTTGGCTCAAGTATTCTCCTCCGCGATCCGATTGTAGAGCCTTGATACTTTTGCCAAGTTGCTTCTCTACTTCGTTTTTGAATTCTTTGAACACTTCAAAGGACTCGGATTTGACCCTCATGAGGTACACAAATCCATATCTACTGTAATCATCAGTAAATGTAATAAGGTAGACATAACCACCCCTGGAAGGCGTGGGAAATGGCCCACATACATCAGTATGTATGAGCGCCAATTGCTCACTAGTCCTCTCACCTTTCTTATTGAAAGGGGACTTTGTCATTTTTTCCAATAAACAAGCCTCACATGTCTCATATGATTCAAAATCAAATGAGTCTAGTAGTCCATCCTTATGGAGTCTAGGTACACGTTTCTCGTTCATGTGGCCTAAACGACAGCGTCATAAGTAAGCAGGATTTAAATCATTTATTTTAATCCTCTTGGTATTAATGTTGTAGACAAGATTGCTTAGATCAAGAACATACAGTCCATTAAATAATTTCGCACGAAAATAGTGAATATTATTCAAATAAAAGGAACAACAATTGTTCTTTATTGAAATAATAAAACCTTCCTTGTCCAAACAAGAAATAGAAATAATGTTTCTGCTCATAGCAGGCACAAAATAGAAATTATTTAATTCTAAAACTAATCCTTAAGGCAGAGATAGCTCGCACACGCCTACGGCTAACGCAGCAACTTTTGCTCCATTCCCAACGCGCAAATCTATCTCCCCTTTATCCAATCTTCTACTTCTCTTTAGATTCTGCACATTTCGAAAAATGTGAGATCCACATCCATTATCTAATACCCATGATGTAGAGACAGTTAAATTGACATCCACAAAAAAAATACCTGGTGGTGGTTGAATCACTATTCCAAGCCTCTTGTCCTCCAGATATTTTGGGCAGTTCCTCCTCCAGTGTCCAGGCTGACTGCAGTAGTGACATTCACCTTTAGTCACACCTTTGGAAATGCCACCAACAGGCTTAAGGGCAGGTTCCTTGGACTTAGCAAGTGACTTTCCTTTGCCCTTGGAGGATGAGGCAAACCTTTTGCCCTTTTCTTTCTGCACCATCATAATGGCCTTGCCCTTACCCTTGTAGATGTTTTGTTCAGATGTCCTCAACATATTGAGCAAATCTGGCTGTGGTTTCACGATCTCGTTCATGTTATAGTTCATGATGAACTGTCCATAACTCTCGGGCAACGATTGTAACACGAGATCGGTTGCCAACTCTTGGCCGACCGGGAACCCGCGTCGGGCGAGATTCTCCAGGTACCCGATCATACGCAGTACATGGGGTCCCCTTCTGCCAGATGACACTTGAACAATGCCTTAGAGACCTCATACCTCTCAACCCTTGCATGCTCTCGGAAGAGCTGCTTCAGATGCTCGATCATATCGACAACATTCATGTTTTCGTGTTGCTTCTGAAGCTGAGATTTCATGGTGCAAAGAATTAGGAAGGCCGCATCATCATCATCATCAACACGCTTCTGATACGCCTTTAGGGCTGCAGGTGTTTGGTTCTCTGGACCTTCTAGAACATGCTCCTCTATTGCGCACAATTTCTTCTTTTGCTTGAGAACGATTCTCAAGTTTCTGTACCAATCTAGGAAATTGGTTCCAGAGAGCTTGTCCTTCTCAAGGACAGATCGTAGGGAATGTTGTGAACTCGATGAGTTGTTTGCCATTTGGAATTACACAAAAAGGAAAATACGCAAGTTTTAGTATTTGTGAATTTTTGACTATATTCAATAATGGGTAGTTTATCAAATATAGCTCCCACTATTGTTCTACGGATTAATAACCCTCAAGATATTAGTGCGGAAAATATCCTTATATTTTCTAGTGGGCCAAGATCCATGTTTCATCTCCTTATGAGCTTGCTTTGGCAAGTCACCCATAATTTGACTACTTTAGGTAGGAACAATTCCTATTGCATCTCTTATGCAACTCTTGGTTCAATTGGGCAAATAACTCCTTATTTATCCATCCACATGGATAATTTGATTGCCTCTAGGTTTTTAATCATATTAATATCCTAGTTGTGTTCAACCTCTTATTTAAACAGTTGCACATTACTAGCTTGTGCCATCGCATTCCATCATTAAGAACCAAGTCGCCATGCTTTGGCACGCACGAACTTGATAAATCATGATGATAATGAGTGTTTAAATAACGAGAAGGAAAGAACACAATATTTGAATTTTGAGGGATTTTAAATTCAATTTTTAATTGTTTTATTGATCAATATCAACTAATCTAGCTATTTGAGTTTGGGCACAACTCCAAATAATAGATCCGGGTTTTCTAATTATCTTATTCTAATTGCATGCATAATCCATACACCAACCACAAAATAATAAGACAATAAAATAAACAACCACAAAACAAAAATAAAACGTGATGTGAATATGGCATTTTCTAGACTAAGATAATTCCAAGCCAATGGAATTATCTATGAACCCTAAAAGCAAACACATCTCCATGCGTCTTCATCTTTTGGTCCATCCTTCATAGTCATGTGGAATGCTGCATGCTCCATCTTTTGTGGCTCCTAGTTTGGCTTTGGGCTTATTTTCTTCAATCTTGGCTAACAATCTACTCTATCTAGCACTAGCTAACAACTATACTAAATAAAATAAATCTCACAAGTTGAGAAAAAAAATGGCTCGCAGGCCATAAAACCCTAATTAATTATTACAATTAATTGATCAGCTCGCAGGCCGTAAACCAAACCACAAAAATTAAACATCCACATCAAACCACATCCTAAGGCCATATCCAATCACCATGCGATTTGCACATAAACAGTTAAAATCCAATTTTAACGCTCTTGGTCAATTTTAATTGATTTTAGGATATTCTAGGGCTAAAACGGTCCATGGGGACCAACAATCAAATTGCCCGGGCCTAAAAAGACAACGCAAAGGCCTTGGGCCGGCCGGCCCCTAGCCCACGCAGCTAGGCCGCGGGCTAGGGCTGCCCCGACCCCTAGGCCGAGCCTTGCTTGGACGGAAAGGAAGGAGGGGCGGTTCCCTAGGGGGGCCGAATCTCCTTTGGGAGTTGTTTCCAAAACAACTCCCTTTCTTGGTGCCCAAGTTTGGTTGTTTCCTTGTATGGGAAGAACTCCTTCTTTCCATAGGATGCCCAAACCCCAGATCTAAGATCCTAAAATTTCTCAAATTCACTAATTCATGCATCCAATGTAAAAACTAGGTCTTGTTATGAAAGATAATTTACAAATTGCATCATATGCTTGATTTGTCTTGTTTTACACGATAAACAATAAATTTAAAGTGTAAAGCTATCAAAACGTAACACATAAACTACGTTTATGCTCTACGACCTGTGGCTCTGATACCACTGTAGGGTTTTGATCATGGATGCGCAACGGAAAAACAAATATAATTCATGCAATACCCTCCAAGGATCACAAGTCAAGAGACATAACGATGGTAAGAGAAGAAATCAATAACACACATTAGGGTTTCTCCTTTGATGACTTCAAACGCGAATTGTATCACGTTCTCTATAGTTGATCCACGCCTAGAGTTGCATTCTAGATCTTCCTACTCCTTTGTGCTATCCCGGAATGGAGGAAGAGGAATAAGAAATCACACAAGGCGAGGAACAAGGAGGTGGCGGCCTCCTTGTTTGGGCCGACGGGATGGGCGGCAGCAAGGGGGCGGGCGAGCCTCTCTTGCTTGCTTGCTCTCTCCTTTTTGTTCTCTCCCACTCAAGTTATGATCAATAAGGTCATAAGTGTGGGAAGGAAGGAAGGAGCATCCTTTATAGAGTCCAACAAATCCTTGCCAACTACCTAAATGACCCATTCTAGTCCTACTAGAATTCGGTTTAGTCCCTTCCTTGCAAATTAGTCCCACTACGGAGGGGAGTCATTTCACAATTCTACTCATGGATTGAAGCCCAATTTTGCCATTTTCCTCACAATTTCTTGAATCTTGGGGTAAATTTTTTTTCTAGTCTTGAATTCATACATGCATGTTCATGTTTTTCTTTGATTAATGATATTTCATCTTAGATTTCTTCCTTTCCATTCTGGATTCTTTATTTTCATGGTTTGATAAAGAGTTAAACTCCAAAATTTTTGCTATTTCATGAAACTCACACTAGAACCCAAATGCATGTTGTGAATGTCATCTTCTTTGCACACTCAAGAGATTTTTGATATTTGTGTCAAGAGCATGTATGTTATTTTCATGATTAAAATGGTTCTATTTGGGTTAAAATCAAGTCTTCTTAACTTGCATGTACTACTAGAACCATTCTTGTTGATTTTTGAAAAATTGCATGTTCATACAATCTGACCAGTTTGCGAAAAACGTATTTTATCTCTAAATTTTGTCTGTGTTGAATTTTTAACTCTTTCATATTATGAAACTAGACTCATAGAGGGTAATTTTGAAAGAAAAGTCTACTCTCAAAGTGTGTAATGTAGACAAATTACAGGACCTAAATACTCTCGAAGGGGGGGGGGGTTGAAAAGAGAATGGAAACTTTTTGCAAAACTCAAAACCTAACAGATTAGCTTCGTGTGAAACTCAAATCTCAAGGCCTTGAGATTTTAGAAAATTGTCTGAAACTTTCAAAGGCAAAAAGAAAGCTTCAAGTCCTTGAACTATTACCAATTGTAAGCAGCTTATAAATCCTAGTTTGATTTGAGTTGTGTGCAGCAGATAATAATAAAACTGTAAAGTAAAGTACACAAAGCAATTTACAGAGTTCAGTCCCAATGGACCTAATCTCTGCCTGAGGGATCTAATCCCACCAGGATTGGGCAAACACTTCTTATTACTCACACAGAAACAGCCCTAGATCTTCAAGCCTAAGTGATTTTCCTTACACCTATACAGCTTGTGGTCCCAAACCTATCTAGTCCCAGCTACTAACTGTTGAGCTAACAAGAACCTCTTGTTGTTCACTTGAACAACCAAACACTAGGTTAAGTGAGGTTTAAGATATTTAAAAGATACACAGATTACAAAAAAGTGAAGAACACAGTAGAAGAGATAAGCTATTGAAGCCTGGATGCGTTCTTCTGGAAACTGGAATGACTTGATCTTCTAAAATCTGGAATTGAAGCTTGAATCCCTGTGTGTTTGAATGAATGATCTCCCAGGAATTTGTCACACCTCTCTGAGTTTTCTGCAAGCCTCTCTCTTTCAAAATTCAAACCAGTCTCTTTTATCCACAGCTGCAACTGACTGAGAGATTTTAGGATCTCATTTCCTACAAATCCTCCTTCTGTTTTCAACTGAAATTCAAACAGATCTAAGTGGATATCCTTTGGAGTTTGTTGAGATTGCTCTTGCACGTTTAACAAACGTGCAACAACATTAAAACACAACAACAACAAAATCCAGACACATAACAGTACCATGACTGTTTGGTTTTCCAGTTTCTGATAAAACTGGTTAAAAGATTAGAACAGTAATCTGTTTAACTTCTGACACATATAAATCATGAATACAAGTTTAAGACTCTTAGAATTCAATGAATAATCACAATAATAAGAATCACAACCTGCAAGAAAGAATCAACTTAGTTCTGTAAAAACTGTTAGCAGCTCAAGGAACATCTCAAGGCCTTAAAGCTCTGAACCTGCTTCACAGATATGCAAAGTTAAATCCTGAAAAACTTTGATTCTCCCTGTTCTAATCATCTGCAATTATGTTAGATATGTAGATAGTGTAAAACAATAATATATTCGGGAAAACCCTGATCTGCATAATCAGATATCCAATCTACAACACAAACTTGTTAGAAAAGTCAGCAGAATAAGAATGACTCTCAAGTCTAAGAAGCTCTGTCAGTATCTCAAGGACTTGGAGTATTTGAAATGCTTTGCTGCCAATGTCTTTGTCTTTATCTTTCATCACTCAAAACAATTACCATCCAAAACACATTCAAGGGTCTTTGAATCAACATACTCCATAGCCTTTTTGGTTAGGGAGATATGCTCATTCTAAGTTGCATGTTTTTCTTAAACTCTGTTTTTGGACAAGTTTTGCCATTTGTATTAAAAATTTCTTTTCCGGAAACTTATGGCACCCAATATTTCATTTGATGAAACTCGACACATAAGGGACACATTCTGGATAATATGAGCATTTTTCCTATTCTCCAAGTAGTAGTAATTGTCCTCAAAATTCTGCCAAACTTGTCTCTGCACAACATTGTTTGTTTATTTTGTAACTTGAGTCTTATAATAGCTATGCATGATTTTCTTGATGTTTCTGAAATTAGACACATGTTGGTTCTTCATAAATTTATTTCATAATTTTAAGAGATGTTTTGATATTGTAAGTATGTCTCTAAACTTAGAGGTACAATTCTTTCCAGAATTGTAGTTTCACCGTTTTTAGAAAACTTGAATTTTCGAAATTCTAAGTGTTTTGTTGGATTTATTTTGATAAGTGAACGTCATTATATGTGCATTTGTGACATATATGACTATTTGACATGTAGGAATAAATTTGTATTGTGCATGTGTAAATTAGTTGTAACCAGTACATTATATGTGTGATTGTAGACATCGGCCTCGTAGGAGAGAGCGGTTGTCGTTGGAGTGCTAGGATTAGTTCATTACTTTTGGTTATTCTTCATCTCAGTTCTAAGTACATATGTGCGATCCTTACTTATCAAAATGTGAGTATTGATGTGATTTCTCGATTGAATATTTGTTGATCGATAAAGTATGAAAAGCATGATTTTATACTCGAAATTGTTTGGATATAAGTTGAATCCTCTTTATAACTCTTGAAAATTTACTTGTGATAAGTTGATTATCTGACTTTGTTCATGATGAATAGAAAAATTCAAACACTTCTAATATATTTAGGACGATGTACAGATTTGTGTTACTAATGGGAGGCGCCAAGCGATCCTCCATTTTCTTATGGCTAAGGCCACGAAGTAATGCTTCCTATTATTTGATAGAACTTAATTGTTCAAAAATCCGCCCCCAATGAGCCAAAATGTACCAAGGTATTGCGGCCAAGGGTTTTTTTAGAGCTATAGAGTGCTACTTATACTTGTAAGGGTCACTACGGTATAGGGGTGTCGACACTCAAGACCTTTTAGCTATGAATTGTGAGCGGGGATTGACGTATGGGCTCCATTAATGCTCGGGTGAAATAGGGTTTGATAGACCCTAGAAGGAACCCTTTATGAATACTTCGTGATTCCTCTGTCTATATCGATCCGCTGGTGGTTCTGGACATGCCTCAGCTAAACTTCACTATTAATTGAAATTGGACGAAAGTTGATTACTCTATCAATTGAAATGATTTAAAAAGATTTAGGCTACTCGTGATCTAATATCATTATCAACTCAAATGAACTTGTTTACTCAGGATATTTTACTGAATACTCGTGGTTCCTTAATGTTCTTAAATTGAGAGGTTTTGGTACTCGGTTACTTTCAGTTGTTCAAAAATCCCAAACCTATTACTTTTATTGTTTTAAACCGTCTGTTTTGTTTTAACTCGTGCATCTATGCCACTCGTTGCTTTTCATGTCGTATTGTGTACTTATTCAGTTTTTACTGATCATTTTCTTCAAAACTGCGTCAGCTTTTGCCATTTTAAAATCGCAGGTCATCAATCAAGGTGGGGGATGGGAACACAAATCGAGACGAAGCCGCGGGCTTAAGTTAGATCACTTCGAGTATCACATAGCTTATTTGAATCACATTACATTTATAAACTTATCTTCTCAAGATTGTTGTATTTATTAGATGAAATGTAATCTTAATAGTTAATATTTTACTTTTGGTAATCGATTGCCGCATTAACCCTGACCCGAGATCCCGGGTCATTTCAGTTGGTATCAGAGCATCGGTTATCCGGTTAAAGTGGCTTTTCGATTTCAATTAGTAGTGAATAAGAAAGATAACACGTTTTCAAACTTTTAAAATTAACTAGTATAACTGAATTTGAGAATAAATGAACTTCATTTATTAAACTTGATTTGTAACGTACTTGTTTATTAAGTGTTAATTGCTAGTTGGTATGTGTTCCATGCCGAATCTACTTGCTTATTTATATGTTGGTTAAACTATGAGTATGCCTAGTTGCTTCATCAAAATAATTTATCATTGTCGTGTGATGCATATCCTAGTTACCATGCTTGGTTTTATAATTTTTTTACGACATAAGAGTATCGTTGTTTTGAATTAGAAGACCATAAGACCCATCATTTCTCATCTACGAGCAAAAAAATTTAAGATAATACTTTGTTTTGTTTCATTTTGAGTTTGACATGGTCATTTCCAAAATTAGAAACTTTTGACAAGTTTCATTTTGAGTTAATTTTACATGATTTTTTCCAAAATTAAAAAGTTTTGACAAAAAAGTTTTTTTTAAAATGGTTTCAAAAAAATATTGTTGTGTCAAGCTGCCAAATGCAAAGTGATATGGACCACTTTGTTTACCAGTCCGCTGGCGTGAATCTTAGTACGACGGTACTATGAGTTGTACCTGCTGTCTAGACTAAGTTGCAACATCAGAAACATATGCGAGTTGTGATGGAGAGATACGTTGAGTGACGACACATAGTGTTCTTTTTCTCCTCCTATGCGTGAAACACTTGAGGTGATTGGTTTATCTAATCATATAAAGGTAAGACAACTTTTTCATGCTAATAAACAAAGCAAAATAACATCTTAGTTTCAATCACTGTATTTTTTCTAAATGTTTCGAGATTTGTTTAAATTATTCAATTTTCTTTTTGAATCGCTTATAAAATTGGGAACTCATATGTTGGTGTAGGTCTTTCAAAATTTGATGTCGACCTTTTACTTTGGTTAATTTTATACGAATCCCTAATGTGATACGAGTAAGAAGAGAATTTACCGAACGAGAGCTCTTTCCCGTTAATATAAGTGATGCATGTACATTAGCATTGCATACAACTCTCATGTGCATTAGGTGCATTCTCGTGAAGCATGTCGTAGTTTTACGTAAAATATTGTTTATTAATGAGAATAGGTGAATTTGCATTCCAAGAAAAGAAGTGATATCGGCTGTTTTACTCAAAAAAGAAAAGTTTAACATCTTTAAAAAAAAGTTTAACCCTGTTATTAAAATCTCGAGACTCCTGTACCCTTCTCTTCTCCAAACGTTGTTTTTCCCTTCAACCGATTCTCCGTGAGAGAAGAGAGAAAGAGCGAATCGATCCAATCTCTTCAAATCTATTCTATAAAATAGCATTGTTTAACTAACTTGTGACTTTCAGCCGTTAGATTAAATCAACCCCATATCCACCCTTAGATCCCACCTACTTATTATATTTCTAACTACTCAGTCTCCTTGGGGATCCCTAACTACCCACTCTCTTTGGACATCCCTAACTAATAGGAGAGAGGTTGTGAGTGATTCTCACGTCCATATCCCATACTTGGAAGTTGTTCTCTCTCTCTCTCTCTCTCTCTCTCTCTCTCTCTCTCTCTCTTTCCACCACATTTGTAAATTAAAATATAATTTTTGGATAACACTTCTAAGTTCATTTAAAAAAAAGAAACACCTCAAATTAAAAAACTATATAATTTAGGGATAGTGCCCTCGGGCACGGGCAATACTCTAGTCTATATTATAAAATAGCATGGTTTAACTAACTTGTGATTTTTCAACCGTTAGATTAAATAAACCCCATCCCCACCATTAGATCTCACCTATATATTACATCTCTAACTACCCACTCTCCTTGGACATCCCTAACTAACCACTCTCTTTGGACATTCCTAACTATTAGGAGAGAGGTTTTCTCAACTACATCCCTAACTAATAAGAGATAGGTTGTGAGTGATTCCCACGTGCATTGCTCATCCCATACATGAAAGTTGTTCTTCTTTTTTTTCACCACATTAGTAAATATAATTTTTGGATAACAACTCTAAATTCATTTAAAAAAACACCTCTAAATTCAAATACTATCCAATTTAGGGATAGTATCCTCGGACACGGACAATACTCTTGTTTTGTTTCAATCGGAAGTTGATTCGTGGCAGTCTCATCTTGCGTTGCAGTCTCCGTCTTCGGTTGAGGTCTTCTCTTATGTTGCAGTCTCTGTCATCGTCGTGCTATTCCTCTCCTACTCGCAGTTTTCCGTCATTGTCGTGATGTTCCTCTCACCGTGTGCATGTAGGCATGTTCGTCTCCTTCACTCTTCTTCCTCCTCTTGTCTTCCTCTTCTGTACTTTGTACAATTTTCTAGGGTTTGTGATAAGTAGCTGTAGCCAGTGGTTGAATTCTCATTTGCTGAGTGTCGAAGTTAACTGTCTCCTGCGCGCATTCCTCCCAAAATTCTCAAATAAGTCTCCTCCATCAAAACAGCACCACCACTGTACGAATTTTGTGTCTTTCCCCCAACTCATCTGTCCCAGTTTTTGTGATATCTTTGGTAATTTTCGACTCTTGTATCGTATGCGAATAAGTGTGGATTAAAAAACTATGATTTTTAGTTTCGCCAGGATTGTTGAGCCGTAGAAAAACCGAACGAAGGAAAGGGATATAAGGTCTCTTGTGTGGAATAGAGGTAGCTATTGTCGCCGTTCTTTGTGTTATTAGTTATGAATGCTTCATGACTCGGGATCTTGGTCTAAATGATTGGCTTCTCTTTTGTTTTGAGATATGGTGTGCTGATTTACAGGGTGACAATTAAATTGGACTTCCTGCTGATTTGAATTATTATAAAACATAATTCTGTTTTAGTTGCTTCTTCAACTCTTAATTTGTTTCTGAATAGTTGTGCTAGATTTCTTTATTTGAAGAGCTTTTATGTGGGGGTGCATTTGATTGCAAAGACGAGACCGTGAATTCTTTGTTTAATGCGTTTTTCCATTAATCTGGAAATTTGATTTTTGAAGGTATATTGGCTCAGTGTTCTTCAATCACAATCTCGGCGTTGTCTTGAGGTGGGTAGTCGGTCCTCTCCGGTGTGGTCAAGTATGTTCACAGCTCTCTCTCTATCTCTGCTACTCTTTCATGTTAGAAAATTCTTTAGCTAAGGAAGCACTTAAATAATCATTCATGAGGCATAATCTATTTAATGTGTAACTTAGGGAATGAGCAGATTTAGCCCCAAACACACATGGGTTGTGCTTAATATGTAATCATTCACAATGGCATGTCGTTGGTTATTCCCACGTCTTCGGCTCACAATCACGGATTTTGATAACCAGTTCAAGACATCACTTAGTCTTTAACCTCATCTTTGTATATATAAATTTGAGTGCATTTTTTGTGGCATGTTTGACGCGACTAATCTGGCAATTCACTATCATGACATGAAGGACAAGCGCAAGAGAGGGGAAAAATCGTCATTTTTGGTCACGCCACATTGTTTGGGGCGCCAATGATTAGGCTCTCGGCGAGACGGACACCAATGATTAGGCGCCACCCCATCACGCAACTTTTCGGGTCTAGAAAAGTCCATTTGACCAGTCAACGGAAGCTTCGAAGATTTTTTTTGCCATTTTTGGCAGTTTTCCTTTTTTGTTTTTTGACCTCATAATAAGACAGATTTTGGTCAAGTATTCCATCTACGGATATTTATTTTTAGCAATTTTTGTCAGTTTTAATAATTTTGTCATTTTTGGCAAACTTTGACTTATCATCTATTTATACCCGGCTTGTGGGTAAAGTTCGACGGTTTTGATATTATTTTACTTCTGAAATTCTAGAGAGCTTTGTGCCCTAGTTTTCCTACCCTTTTCCATATATTGATTCTGTTGTCCCTCGTTTGGGTGAATAACCCGGCGTCAATGTTGTTATGTATCTAGTTCTAGTACAAATAAGTATTGTTCTTGGTACTGTGATGTTCTTCAATATGGGTAGTGGCCAAACTTGTCATGAATCTGACTCTACTGGGCATTATATTTGTGACTTTTGAGGTTGTTAGAAGAGAAAAGGAAGGAAAAATAATTTAGGCATTCAATCCATATCTCTTCTGTGTGATTGAATGCTAAGCTAACATGCTCTGAGCTGAGGTTGCTAGAAGACAAAATGAAGAAAGAAATTGAGGTTTAGAAGTATATTCAGTCCATACATCTTCTGTGTGAAAGAGTGGTAAGCTAACATGCTCCTTATTTGTGTCCTAGTTTTTCTGAGTGTCTGAAGGTTTCATATGCATAAATTCAGGACGTCATTTTGTATGTAAAGAACACGACAAAGACAACCAACCCTGATTAAGTTACTGAGTTACTTTATCCAGATAGTTTCATTGGCATTTAAGAACATCAAACAAATCTAAGCACCCATTTTGGCAACCCAAATCAAAAGAAAACTGATAAACATTTTCGAATTTTCGTGGAGAATCCACCATGGAGTTGTGATTCTCGTCTGCCTAGATTGAATTGAACTAAAAACTTAAGCATATTAACTTTAATATTAACTTGAATGTGCCCCTATTTGCATGAAGATGCACACAAACTCTGACCATAGCTAATATGTTACCAATGTGATTCGTACTTGGGTCGCGGTTTTGACACATATAATAATACCGCCAAGTTCTTTAAACTTTCAAGTTCTTTAATTGACCTTCAGCTCTACTTGGGCGTTCAAGTTCTTTAATAATTTCTTGTAATTTTTTACAGAACTTATCCTTTCCTCTGATCTTACTTTCTATTTTTTGGAAAGAATCCTCTAGCTTCCTCATAGATTCAATCTTGTTGTGCTTTATCAAGCTTCAGATAAATCGATGACATGAACAATCAAACAAGTACACAAGAGAAGTCTATAGTGACATAGTAGGGAAAACTCCAATTAAAAATACCATTATTTTCATTTCTAAAGCTCGCCCGTGTCAACTTGCTTTCTGACAGGACCCAACTCAACCCCTCGAATCGTGTAGCAAAATTTAGTGAACCCAGTGTTTCACTCAAGTCCTGATGTGAAGGACTGATTTGTAAGAACATAAGAGTTTTGGATTCATCACCTGTGTATCAAGTACCATATTAGTACAGTGAAATGCTGGAAAATTAGCTCTGTACGGAGCACCATTGTTGTGTTACAGAACCTTTGCTACTATTTAGGGTTCTCTTATTCCATTCCACTACAGATGTATAAAATAGACTCCAGCATAATCATATATTTCCTTTGAATGTATTGGATTATAAGTTGCCAAGTAAATGGTTATTTGAAGTGACTTTTTGACAGAATTGTTTACCATTTATTCCCCTTTTGATTCTTGTACACTGTATGGTGGTTCGTGGCTGCTTTGGTGATGGTGATCAATGGCTATCTTTTGGTGATGGTTCGCTGGCTCGTGCTTCTCAGTTTTGACAGCATAATATTACTATGATAAGCGATAGTTTTACGACTGATTAGTGATAGGGTCGGGCATGTCATATGGAAGGCTGATACTTGGTAGGAGAGTAGAGTTAATCCTTTACTCCACACCACCGACCTTTTTCTGTTTGAAGTACCATCTCAACAAATATTACATTTTTACATATTTGAGAGTTCAGCAAATTACATTCATATTGTTATATCTTCTTCCATTTACAGATTTTAAAGGTTTTTAGTATATATAAATTAATCCCGACGTATGTTATTAAATCACCCATAAATTTGGTGGATAAAATGATTATTTAGCGGCGGGACATTAATGTGGCAAAATCATATTAATTTGGCGGGTCACGAGCTCAATTGCCACATTTAACAACCATGGCAAAAAAAGGATACTAACCACAAACACATACCGTGGCCAAAATGTGTATTAGACACATTTGTAGCCCGTGGAAAATTAGTACTTTCCCCACGACTTTTGAATTCCCGTGGTTAACTGGTGGAAAACGGATAACCACATGACATATCTTGGCAAAAACCTTTGCCACGGCTGTTATCCGTGGCTAAACTGAAAAACCACGCCAATTATTGCCACTTTTCCTTACCATGGCGCCTCCCATGGCCAATACAATTTGCCACGGGAATTAAAGCTTTGGGCCCATTAGTTACCCGTGGCAAAAGCCTGTTTTTCTAGTAGTGAGTAGGTTTTGTCGCAAATCAAGAATATGACGTACATATTTTAACACTATCTTGCACCCAACTTTGGTTTGGATGCGAATATCTCCAATCCCTGTATGATCCTTTAGTTCATAACTTCAGTGGGAGAGAACAAAAGGAGAGAGAGCAAGCAAGCAAGGAAGGCCGAACGCCCCCCTTGCCGCCGCCCCCTATCCCGTCGGCCACCAAGGAGGACGCGACCTCCTTGTTGCCTCGTGTTGCGTGATTTCTTCTTCCTCTTCTTCCGTTCCGGGCTAGCACAAAGGACAACGAAGATATAGATCTCAACTCTAGGCATGGATCAACTATAGAGAACGTGACACAATTCACGTTACAAGTCGTCACAGGAGAAACCCTAAGGTGTTTAACTTGATTCCTTCCCTTACCATCGTTATGTCTCTTGTCCTATGATCTTTGGAGGGTATTTCATGGATAAATTATGTTTTTCCGCTGCGTATCCATGATCAAAACCCTACATACACATCATAACCCCTTCTTCGATGCATCGCTGTACACTTTGAACTCGTCAGAGTCGTTTGGTAAGTCTAAGACCGGCGCTTCAAGGTACTTGTATTACCCATCTTCACAGTACAAAAGTTGTTAAAACACTCAAAGTGTATGCAGGAAGAGAGAACAGCTCTTTAATTCTATGACTCTGTAACTCCTTTATTGAAGAACTTCTTAAATAAAGATTACATGAACAAAATATGAGAAAAATAAGGACCAGTAGATAAGCACTAACAACTAAGCTAAACATGACTAACAAATTCAGTAAATAAAGGAGTACCTCTAAAAGCATGGAACTGAAAACTAACTCCTGTAGAATAGGACTTCTACACCTTCGAATGCCATGATGGTCACAAAAATCCAGAAATGCTTGTGACATGAATTCGCCACCGCGGTCAGTACGAAGAGTCTTGATGGTGTTTTGTGCTTCATTCTCCACTTGAGATTTAAAGATTTAAGTGCTGTAAAAGCTTCTGATTATTCTTGCAGAAAATAAATCCACGCTTTTCTGCTATAATAATCAATAAAATAAATAAAATATCTCTTTTTTTTCATTTGATAGAGGTTTAATAGGACCTCAAATATCAGAATGGATCAGTTCAAGTGGCTTTTGAGTTGACGTGCTTTACCCTTTGGAAATGGATCATGACGTTGTTTGCCAACAACGCACTCTTCACACACCTTAGAGGGAGGAACAATTTGAGGAAGACTGGTTACCATACTCTTTTGGCAAAGAGTCTTCAGAGCGTTGAAATTCAGATGGCCATAACGGAAGTGCCATAACCAGGCTGGATCATTGATCTTTGCCATAAGGCTAGTTTGAATACTCTGAATTTTCAACGGAAACAACCTGTTGATGACGTCTGCACACCAGTAATCAAACCCCTTTTAGGATCATAAACTTCACAAATGCCTCCCTTGATTGTAGCTTCATATCCCTTCTCTTGAAGCTGTCCCATGCTTAATAAGTTGCTTTTTAAATCAGGAATGTAGAAAACATTTGAAATAGTTGTGATAGAACCCTCCTTGGTCCTAATTTGAATGTCACCCTTCCCCACAACATTAACTTTAGAATTATCACCAAAACTGACAGTAGTATGAAAGTCTTCGTATAAGTGAGAAAAGAGCGACTTACTACCACACATGTGATTGCTGCACCCCGTGTCGAGATACCACATATTTGGTTCAACATCATCCTTGCTGTCATGGAATGCCATCAATAAAATTTCTTCCTCCTTTATCTCTGCAAAGTTGAATTGTTTACCAACTTTCTTCTTCATTTTCTGAAGATTGGTGTAGCATTCTGAACGGTAATGCCCCATCCTGTGACATCTGAAGCATTCCACATTCGATTTGTCATAATTTTGGTTGCCACGTCCGCTACTTGAATTTCACTGGAATTCAGAATGTCCTCTTCCATCGTCTCCCCTGCCACGTCCTCCTCTTCCTCTACCTCCACGGCCTCTTCCGCGGCTTCTTCCTCCGCCTCTTCCTCTTGAACTAGAGGAATCAGCATAGGTGGAAGCCTTTAAAGCCTGCTCTTCGATAGCGGTAGGCTTCATCCTCAGCTCATGTACCAACAATGAACTTTGCAGCTCATAAATGGAAAGTTCATCAGTGTCATTTGCTTCCTCAATTGAACAAACAACATATGCGAATTTTGGTGACACTGATCGAAGAATTTTTTCAACCACAGTCATCTCTTCCAATTTGTCACCATAAATCCGCATTTTATTCGCTATTTAAAATGTTCGGGAAAAGAACGCATCAACAGTCTCTCCATCTTTCATTTGGAGAGACTCAAAGTCCTTGCGGAGAGCTTGAAGCTGCTGCTTCTTTACCCTTTTCGTCCCTCCGTACTTCTGCTTCATGGAATCCCAAATTTGTTTTGACGTGTCTTTCTAAAGAATAGTCTCCAGAATTGCACGATCAATGGCTTGGAATAGATAATTCTTCGCCTTGAGCTCCTTTAACTTCAGTTCGTCCAACTTCTTTTGTTGTGCTTGAGGCAGCACGACTCCTTCTGCTGGTACCTCGATTTCAGACTCAATAATCTGCCAAAACTCCTTTGATCTCAAGAAGTTTTCCATCAAGAGGCTCCAATGATCATAGTGACCATTGAATCTCGAATTGCAGGTTGAACGAAACTATCTGAGGCCATTTCCATTGCTGCTTCAATACAGAAATGAAGAGAGGAAGCTACAGCTTCGAGCAATCTCTATCTCACTCTTTAACAAGGCTCTGATACCAGATGTTGAAACACTCAAAGTGTATGTAGAAAGAGAGAACAGTTCTTTAATTTTGTGACTCTGTAACTCCTTTATTGAAGAACTTCTTAAATAAAGATTACATGAACCAACTATGAGAAAAATAAGGACCAGTAGATAAGCACTAACAACTAAGCTAAACATGAATAACAAATTCAGTAAATAAAGGAGTATCTCTAAAAGCATGGAACTGAAAACTAAATCCTGTAGAATAGGACTTCTACACCTTATTCTGATGCAAAATCTTAACAGATTTTCTTAACAAAAGTCACCAGCTTTGTAGGTAGTGAAGAATTCTCGTCTTGAAGTTTCATGGTATGAAGAAGTTGTATCAACAACCCACTCAGTTTCCTGATTCGCTGCAACGTGAATGCATTCTTCTTCTCCCACGTAGAGTACCACACTGTCATGTGAGATTGTGAAAGTTTTATCATTCTTCTCACTCTTATCATTCTTCTGGTTCTTTCTTCGTCGCCTTGGTTCCGATCATTCTTCGGGAATCGGCACGATCTTGCCATGTGACATTGCTTTCCAAAGTTGTAGCATATGACCTTTGATCTTGGCTGAGAACCTCCATTTCTAAACAAGCTGCGACCTCTGTTCTTGTTCCTTGTTTGACTTTTTCCTCGATTCCTGCACTTGTCTTTATTCTCCATGAAACGAGCATGCGCGTTGTCAGAGCCCATCTCCTTCCTCCTTGCTTCCTCGTTGAACATCGCGTCCTTGACCATAATCACGGACATATTTCCATCAGGGGCAAAATTTCTCAATGACACGACGAACGTCTCCCACGAGGTTGGTAGGTGATACAAAACTGAACGAAGAGGAACAAGATGTGTATTCAACTTAAGTGAAGTAATGTACAAGGGTCCTATTTATTGGGTATTCAAGAAGGGAAACTAGCATGTTGGGACGATGTTGGACAAATACACTATTACATATATCATAACAGCCCCCTCAAACTGAAGCTGTTGTGACAAGCGGAAGTTTGGAGACCAAGTCGCGAAAACGTCCAGGTGGATGGGACTTTGTATGTATATATGCAGTTTGATCGGCCAATGTTACATTCTTTAGGCTGACTTTACCATCACGGATATGATGACGCGTAAAGTGACCATCAATTTCAATGTACTTTGTCCTCGCATGGAATACATCATTGTGCGCTATCTGAATAGCACTGCGGTTATCACAACATAAAGTGGTATGGGAAGATTGTGGCATTCCCATATCAGCAAGTAGCCATCGCAGCCAAATGAGCTCCTGTGTGGCATTAGCCATCGCATGATATTCAGCTTTGAGCTTGACCGATACACAACACTTTGTTTTCTACTACACCAAGAAATTAGAGAGTCTCCTAAGAAGAAACAGTACCCAGTAGTAGATCTTCTGTTAGTTGGGTCGCGAGCCCAATCTGCATCAGAGAATCCATGTAGAATGGGAGAAGAATTTGCAGAAAAATGGGGTACATGAAACATAGTACCTTTCACTTATCGCAGATTACGAAGATAATGAGTCGAGCGAGGATCTGCTAGAAACTGACTGACCTGATGAATCGCATAGGCTATATCCCGACGCGTGATTGTAAGATAAACCAGGCTACATACAAGATGTCTGTATCGAGTCGGATCAGATAAAGTTTCTCCCTTCCATGAGTTCAACCTCAGGTTGGGCTCCAACGGAGTAGATGCGATCTTAGGATCATCAAGTCCTGCACGAGCAATAACATCTTATGCATATTTGGCCTGTAAGAGAGAATACCCACTACTGTCAAAGGTAACTTCAAGGCCCAAAAATTAGCTAAGAGGCCCCAAATCTTCCATCTCAAAATGATGATTTAGGAAATCTTTCAGTTCAGTAATACCATCACAGTCATCTCCTCTTATTATCATATCATCAACATAAATCAACATGATTGTAACTTGGCGATCAGTGTGACGAATGAATAAAGCCGAATCATGCGGACTTGAAGGGAAACCAAGTTGGACAACTGTGGAGCAGAAATTAACAAACCAAGCCCTTGGAGCTTGCTTAAGTCCATAGTGTGCGCGACTAAGACGACATACCTGAGATCCAAAGACCTTGAGACCTGGTGGGAGCTTCATATACACCTCCTCAGTAAGATCACCGTTAAGAAAAGCATTCTTAACATCCATCTGAAACAAATCCCAACTTCTCTGAGCATTTACAACTATCAGACTACGCACTGTAGTAAGGCGAGCCACTTGAGCAAACGCCTCCTCATAATTAATACTGTATTCCTGTGTGAAACCTCTGGCTACCAAATGAGCCTTATATCGTTCAACAGGGCCATCATAACAAGTCTTGATCGTATATATCCATCTGCATCCAACTATCTTCTTATCAGGTGGTAACTGAACAAGATCTCATATGGGTTTTAGACAAAGCATCCAACTCATCCTCCATTGCTTTCACCCATCTAGAATCATAATGTGCTTCTCTATACGACTGGGGCTCATGCTTTTTCATAATTGTACTCATAACAAATTCACATGAACAAAAACGGGCTTGGATGACCTTCTTACTAGTTGGCCTATTTAGTGCAATGCTCTCATTAGGTTGGACAGTTGGATTACCCATAGGCGGATAAGAATCGTCTATTTGGTGCTCCTCAATATGATCATAATCATCAGCATGCTCATTCATGACAGTCGTAGATCCGTTAGAAGGAGAAGCTGCCTCAGGATTTGAATCGGGTGCTGAAAGATTGTCATGTAAGAGCTCGGAACGACTCAATGGAGGGTCCTCAGGGTATAAGTGAAATGATGGATCTGTAAAGACGGGATTATCAAAAAAGTGAATTGATGAAATGATGAGACACTTGAGAACATTTTATGTTCCCAGAAGACAACATGGCGAGTATGCGAAGACGCTTGGAGACTGGATCACACAACCGATACCCTTTGTGTTCTATTCCATAGCCTAAGGAAACAACAAACACGAGATCGAGGCTCTAACGTGTTGTGTTCATGGGGTTGCAAGGGAACCAAACCAACACACCCAAAAACACGAAGAGAAGAGTAATCAGGAGGAACACCGTAGAGTTTCTCATACGGTGTCATGTTTTGTATGGTAGGAGTTGGAACACTGTTTATTGTATACGCGACGGTAAGAGTGGCTTCCCCCCAGAACGTTTTAGTACAAGAAGATTATATTAGGAGAGCACGAACAGAGTCAAGGATGTGACAATGTTTGTGCTCAGCGCGACCATTTTGTTGGGATGTTCCAGGACATGATCGTTGAGGCAGAGTTCCTTGAGAGAGAATAGCAGCAAGGAATTCAGTTTCTGTGTATTCTCCATCATTGTCTTCCCTAAAGACTTTAATAGGACGAGTGAAATGGGTTTTTACCATGGCGGCAAAATCGAGATAGAGTTGGGGTAGCTCAGAACGATTTTTCATAAGGTATATCCAGGTGTAACGAGTAAAGTCGTCAATGAAAATGACAAAATAACTAGACCCTCCCATAGTGGTATGAGTAGCATGACCCCAAACATTAGAGTGAATTAAGTAAAAAAGGAGCTGAAGAAACTGAATTACGTTTATGAAAATACAAAGCGGGTTTCTTTTGCAAGCTGACATTGAAGACAATCCAAAATTTCACTCAACTGTTCCTAGATTACCACTAGAAATTAATTTCTTTATTACAGCAGAAGAGGCAACACCTAACCGAGAATGCCATAAACTAAAAGAAGAAGGAGCATTAGAGGCTGCTAAGTGGTGGGACTTGAAAAAACGCAGCGGAAGATGAAGATTAGTGAGCTCAAACAATCGTCCAACCTTTCTACCGATCCCAAGAAGCCCCGTCTGTGGATCCTGCACACGACAACCATTAACAGAGAAAACAGCATGTACCCCAAATTCACATAATTTCCCCACCGATATAAGATTCAATGCCAGCTTACGAATTAGATATGTGTCAGGAAGTGATAAAGTGGGAGTACAAACAGATCCATTTTGTGTAAAATTCATATTAGAGCCATCAGCTATGTGGATGAGAGGAGCATCAATAGGTACTGATTTTGATGTGAATACAGTGCATCAGATTTCATGTGATTACAGCAACCGAAATCAAAATACCAAGGAGAGTTACCTGACTTTGCTGTAAGAGCGGGTTTAGACTCTGCTAAGGAAAGAAGATGCTTCAAGGAATTGGCTATCTCACCGAGATCTGACTGAGTGGATGCATTAGTTGCTGCTTCAGTTGTGGACTTTCTTGATGCCTTGTACTTACCACCCTTGTTGTTTTGTTTATAACCCCCTTCTATTGTTATTTTGCCTAAAACCCCCTCTATGTCCCTTAGCTTTAGTATAATCACTGGCCCAATGACCAACTTCATGACAGATGGTGCACCCAATTTGAGGAGGATCTGTACAGGCAGAAATACGATGACCAATCTCATGGCAATAGTAGCACTCAATATTATTACCGTTTGGGCGAGACGTAGGAGCAGATCAAGGAATGGCAAGCGCCATGTCAGTCTTCCTTTGAGTTCCAATCAAACCAAGACGAACTTCATCAGACAAGAGTTAAGCAACATCATAATCTAGTATGGGAAGTGGTACCTTGTGGAGGAGACCGAAACAAACTGGCTCATATGAATCATCAAGAGCCATAAGGAACTGAATGAGACGCAAACGATCTCGGTGTGATATGTACACTGCACCATCTTCAGAACACTTCCACTTTGGTTCAGACTGAGCTCGCTGATCCCGTGTCGCATGGATTTTAGCGAAGAATGCATGAATGGATTTGGTCTGGTTCCCGTCGCATTTTATTGATTCCATGCATCTGCTGGTACTGATGAGACAGATCAGAAGTTGTGTACCTGGCACCTAGGAGTTCCCACACTTCTTGGTCCGTTTCAAAGCGACCCAATTGATTACGTACGGCGTGAATCGATGTGTTACCAATCCAAGTAATAATCCGAGCATTAGTAGCATCCCACTCTTCCTGAAGCTCTTCAAGATCGACACCAGGATCATTGTCTAGAGCTTTAGCTGTGGCCTAGGGATTTTTCCCAAAACCATACGCAATAATTTCTTTCTCTTCAAAAAACTGGAAAGTTCACGGGACCATATCATATAATTAGAACCATCCAAAATAGTCAAAATCGGCTGAGCGATTTTAGATTTATCCATGACAGTGACAAGATATCAAAACTTGCTGAAATGGAGTGCGTAAACAGATCCGGAACTTCGAAAAACCCTAGGAGCCAGTAAGGTTAGGGTTGAATACGGAGCCACAATAGTGAAAATAAATCACTAAAAAGGCTGCTGGAACGGAAGGGACGCAGAAAGTGGAACGGCTGGAACGGAGAATGCCGATTGGAACGACTGGAACGGGGAATGCCGGATGGAACAACTGGAACGGAGCAGACTTGGGCTGGATTGAGCAACACGGTTTGATCCGTCGACTTGGATCGAGCTGCTGGAGAGGAGCCGGACACGCTGATGGAGCCGTGGGCGTGGATCGGACAAGGCGACGGAGCAGGCGTGCTCTTACGATCGAAATATGGTCAAAACAAGCAATACAGACGAAGGGAAATCACTTCTCAAATCCCAAGATTTGGCTCTAATACCATGATACGAAACTGAATGAAGAGGAATAAGATGTTTATTGAAGTAATGTCCAAGGGTCCTATTTATAGGCTATGCAAGAAAAAAAATAGCATTTTAGGACGATGTGGGGAAAATACACTATTACATATATCATAAAAGTAGGGAGCTAAGCAACAACATGCCTTGTGTCTCATCATCCCAATCGGGCTTGATGGTAGCCAATTGGTTTATGAGTCTTTGTAACTCACTCAAACGCTCAGCAACTTTTTGACCGTCTCTGTACTTCAAGTTCAGCGATCTCATCAGCAACGTATTGTTCCTGGCAGTATTCCTCTCATACATTCCCTCCAACTTAATGCATAGTTGGTCGGCATCTGTCTCTTGAGCAACATGACATAACCAAAATTAACCCCTTTCACAATAAATGGGTCCATCAAGTCCTTGCAATAAAGCAAGTCTTGCATCCTAGGCTTCCAATCAAGTAGTTGATAGCTGTCAAGTAGATCAAGTAACCCGTTTACTCCCCCATTGAACCAGGATCTAATACCACTTTTGTTGTGTCACGGGACTGAATCAGGCGGATTAGAACGTGCAAACTAAGCAACACGAACAAGTGCAGAAAATTAGAAGATGTATGACACAAGAATTTCACGTGGGAAAACCCCTCTAGTCGAGAAGGACAAACAAACCCACAAAGTCTTCCACTATAGCAATTAGAATGGATACACAAATCCTGCACAAGTATGTGGGTAAAACAAAACCTTGCTAGGAGAAAACCAAGCAAACTAATTGCCAACGAAATACTTGGAATTAGCTCCTACTAACTTTGTCTTCGTCACGAACGATCACGTCGTGGTACTCGTCGTCTTCTCGCGTTGTTTGAACCCAAGAAACACGAGGTAATATTTTACTCTCCTTCTTGTGTCGAAAAACTGATGGTATTCTCTTGAAACTCCTACTGGAACAAGGACGTCACATCTAACAATTGTGGGAAATCAGAATATATAGCCATGTGGTTATGGCCTTTAAACAGATAATAGGTGGCGGTGGTGGTTTCCTAAAGTAAACAACTTTTGACTTGCTTCCAAAGCAACAGTGCCGAGTCAAGTCACTCGGCTGCATCACCGCCCCAAGGTGGATATAATCCCCTATTTCTCAAACACCATTTCATGGGCCCAAAATAATGGGCTTGGACCCAACATTTTCATGTGTGTTCGTGTGGAGACCCATAGCTTCTTGAATCGTTACGACATTAGGAAAACCCTAAAGGCACCTAATCAGGTTGTTACAAATTTTAAGATAAAAAGAACGATCAATGGTGGACATGTATCCAGGTGAAACAAACTCATCTAACTTTCATAAAAAAACCCGACTTGTCCTTCAAGCCACGTAGTTTCCTATAAAAATTGCATATGATGGGATTTGACTGAACTGGATTAGATTGGACTGAACTAATTGTTCGGATATGATTAGATTGGATTAGATGAGCTATAACTAATAATGTATTTGGTTTTATGCAGTATTAATTCAACATTAAGATATAGATAGTCCAATCGAGCTAAAACCCTCATGATAGTGGGGACTAATTTGCGTTGTCAATAAAAGTTATCGACCCAGAGAGATTGTGAATAATCTAACAGTACCCAAAAAAAAATAAAGCAAAGAACGAACTTACTGACTCTGAGATTCCCGAATTGTGTACAATGATGGAAGAAAATTTCGTTCATAGAACGAGGCTCCTTAAAGCAGATTCGTCCCCCACACGTGCTTTCTGCGGAACGATCGGACGACTGCTTCCCAGGATAAAAGCTTCCCTGTGCGGCAGTGGAAAGCACGGCGTACAACACCGCACACAGCGAACTGAGACTGCGACGAAGTTTCTATTTTGGAAGTTTTGTGTGCTTGTGAATTTCGTTGGTTTCAGCTGGATGAATGAGGAAGGGGCTAGACAATTTATTGGAGCAAAGGTGTCGGTTGGGAGTGGTTGCAACTGTTCATAAAGTTGCAACCATTCAGTTTTGCATCCGAAAATAAAAATAATTAAAACTGTTAATTAACAGATTGCATTGTTAGTTTCTGGCCCAAAAAATTAATATGTGTTGAATCCCACTAACAAATCAGCCCAACACAACACCACGCCCGGCCTGTGCCCGAACCCGAGACCGAGCCGGACGGGCGGCGTGCGCGCTCGCGTGTGGTGGTTCGACCTTTGTCTAGGTCCTCTCTCCTGCAATAAATTGCTCCACCCAAAGGGCGTTCCCTATAGTCCAAACTTGGAGTAGATAAACTCCCAAGTTTTCTCCTTGAACCAAGATGTGGTTTCTATTTCTTCACAACACAAGTTTGATCATGAACCCATTTGGAGAGCTCAATTTGATTATTCATTTCTTAATGGTTTTTGACGAGTGAGTTACCGAAACGACCACCAAGTTTCTCTCTTCCTAAAGATGCGTTTGGTGCTGTTAACCCACAAGTGAGCCGGATTTAAACTGAGCTCAAAGTTGGGTATAAAATGTCATCGTCTAAACCATTTCTTCCAACAATCCCCCACATGAATGGCAAATTCACGTTTCATAACTGAAAATGTCTTTATGTATTTTAAACTACCTTCGCGGTAGTTAATTGCGTAAAGAAAGGTAGTCATATACTTTGAACCTTCCCCTTAGTGAGATACTACAGGGTATACTGGCTTGACAGTGAGCGAGACGTCTTGAACTGCTTGCCGATTTATATACCTAGTCGGTAGATCGCACACAATTAACAACCTGAACGTAGTCCGTTCTCACGGTTGTGTTCGGCCTTGAAACACTTTCCCTGGTTTCATGAGTAGACTTAGAGGAGTGTAGCCACGTCATCCTCCTAGAACTGGCCCGTTCCTACTCACATAGGTGAGACACACAACGAGTATCCTACAGACTCTTCTCAAGGAACCTTAAGATGTGGTCTCATTAGACGCCTTTAGCTTACCCTGTCTCATAACTCGATGTTCGCCCTAGGAATGAGTTCTGGAAAATTTATTTCCGGGTGAGTGATTTGTTTATTTGCACCTGTAGTTGGGTTGTCCCTTTTGAACATAGTTCTTGGGATCTCTGGTCACCTAGGTTGGGTTTGCCGCTACGTGCAACTCTTACGAGATTGGTTTTAACCCCATTCCCCTTGACAAACTTGCAACTAGTTCTCTCGATAAACCTTTAGTCAACGGATCCGCTATATTTTCTTTTGAATTTACGTAATCGATCGATATTATTCCTCTTGAGAGAAGTTGCCTAGTGGTATTATGTCTCCGACGTATATGTCTAGACTTACCACATGCTACTCTATGCTCTACCTATTGCCGATTGGCTGTCGCAATGAATGCAGATAGGATGCATTGGTTTTGGCCATGTTGGAATATCTTCTAGGAAATGACGAAGCCATTCCGCTTCTCCCCCTGCCTTGTCTAACACTATGAATTCCGCTTCCATAGTATACCTTGTAATGCACGTCTGCTTTGAAGATTTCCAACATATTGCCGATCCACCAAGAGTGAATACATATCCACTTGTGGACTTGGAGTCTCTTGAGTCAGAGATCCAATTGGCATCGCAATATCCTTCCAAGACAGCTGGATAGTTAGAGTATTGTAGACCCATATCCTTGGTATAACGAAGATACCTCAGCACTCGAATCAAGGCTGTCCAATGATCCTTTCCAGGGTTACTGGTAAAGCGACTCAATTTCCCGACAGCTTGTGCGATGTCCGGCCTTGTACAATTCATGATGTACATGAGGCTTCCAATTATTTGCGCATATTCCAATTGCCTAACACATTCGCCACGATTCTTGGCGAGATGTAAACTCACGTCTACTGGTGTGGTAATTGGTTTATTATTTCCTTTATCGAACTTTTCGGTCACCTTTTCTATGTAGTGAGTTTGAGAAAGCGCATAACCATCCGGAGTCCTCGTAATTTTAATCCCTAAAATCACATCTGCCACTCCTAGGTCTTTCATGTCAAACTTTGTAGACAATAATTTCTTGGTGTCAGGAATTATTGCCTTGCTGCTCCCCATGATTAGCATGTCGTCGAAATATAAGCATATTATGACACATTCCTTTCATATTTTCTTATAGTATACACATTTATCACATTCATTAGTTCGAAATCCACGAGTGCTCATGACGTCATCGAACTTCTCGTGCCATTGCTTGGGGGCCTGTTTTAGTCCATAAAGAGACTTCTTTAGCCGACAATATTTGTTGTCGCTTCCATATAGATTTCTTCCTCTAATTCTCCGTTCAAAAAAGTCGTTTTAACGTCCATTTTGTTTATTTCAAAATTGAATGTTGCAGCAATTGCGATAAGCATCCGAATGGACGTTATTCTCGTCACAGGGTAATATGTGTCAAAGAAATCTAATCCTTCTTTCTGCCTATACCCTTTCGCAACAGCCTTGTACTTGTCGAATGTACCATCGGGTTTACGCTTCTTCTTGAAAATCCACTTACAACCTAGGGGCTTGGAGCCTTGTGGAATATCTACTAATTCCGAAGTATTATTTTGTAAGATGAATTCAATCTCGCTATTTATATATTCTTTCCAATATGGAGCATCAACACTAGACATGGCCTATTTATAACTAGTTGGATCATTTTCCGTTCAGTATGTTAAGAAATCAGGTCCAAAAGTTTTTGCCATTTTTGCTCGTTTACTCCGCCTTACCTCTTCCTCTTGGTCGTCACCAATGGCGATATCATGCGATCGTTTTCTGGACGCTTTTACTTCCTTTATCTTGCAAGGACATATATCTTCAAAGAAGGAGGCATTGGCTGATTCAATAATAGTGTTCTCGTAAATATCCGATATTTCTGATTTGTGAACCAGAAATCTGTGAGCACTACTATTAGTCGCATATCCGATGAAGATGCAACATGCCATTTTAGGTCATAACTTGAACTTTTTCGGTAGTGGGGTAGCTACTGTAGCAAGACACCCCCATACCCTCAAATGTTTGTATGAGGGTTTTCGGCCTTTCCACATTTCATATGGGGTTTTATCTAATTTCCTTTTAGGTATTCTATTTAGAATATAGTTGGCGCTTAATAAAGCTTCCCCCCACATGTTTTGTGGTAACCTTGAACTTAATAGTAATGCGTTGAGCATATCTTTTAATGTTCTATTTTTCCTTTCCGCAACCCCATTTTGTTGGGGTGTGTAGGGTGCCGAGGTTTGATGGATGATTCCACTTTGCGAACAAATTTCCATAAATGGAGAATCATATTCTCCTCCTCGATCGCTTCTAAGAATCCTAATCTTTTTGTTTAATTGATTTTCCACCTCGGCCTTATATTTCTTGAATGCGTCTAACGCTTCATCTCGACTATGAAATAAATAAACATGACAGTATTTAGTGCAGTCGTCGATAAATGTTATAAAATAATTCTTTCCACTTCTTGTCTGCACAAATTTCTGATGACATATTCCGGTGTGAATTAATTCGAGAGGACTCGTTGATTTCGAATCGATAGGTTGAAATGGCTTACTTGTCAATTTTTCCTCTACGCATATTTCACACTTGTGATCGGAATTAATCGCGCTTTTGGGAAGATGGTCCAATTTCATTAATTTACGAATTGACTCGTAATTAACATGACCTAATCGTGCATGCCATAAACAAGAAGTAGAAGACTCCGACAAATAGTTAACTTGCACTTTCTTATTCATAGTCTGAAACACAGTCATTACATTGAGCTTAAATAGCCCATCTTTGAGATACCCCCTACCTAGATATTCCCCATTTTTTGTCAAAACAAATTTGTCCGACTCAAATACAAGCTTAAACCCTTTCTTGCTAAGCACTGATCCTGAAACTAGGTTCTTCCTAATATCGGGATCATAGAGAACATCATTGAGGGTAAGGGTTTTTCCCGAAGTCATTTTCAGCGTTATTTTCCCTTTCCCTTTTATGGCGGAAGTTGCTGAATTTCCCATGTACAACGGTTCTTCATTTTTAGTCGGCTCGAACAATGAGAACATAGCCTTGTCGGAATATATGTGTCTTGTGGCACCGGTGTCGATCCACCACTCATTGGGATTACCTCCAGTGAGGTTTACTTCGAAGACTACGGCTGCAAAGTTTTTTCTGTCTTCTCCATCATCATCCATGTTGGCTTCAGGTTTCTTCCCTTTGGAGGTGTTCTTCTTTTTCCGGCAATCTTTTATCTTGTGCCCGGTCTTGCCACAATTGTGACATTTTCCCGTGAACTTTTTCTTCTCACTCGTAGCATTCCTCTTCAGATTTTTCTTCGGCTTTTCCTCTACGACGTTTGCCTTAGACTGATATCTTGTTGACGGCTTGTCTTCGGCTAGTCAATTGCCTTCTTCAATCCGAAGTCGAACGATGAACTCCTCCATCGTCATTTCTTTACGCTTGTGCTTCAAGTAGCTCTTGTAGGTCTTCCATGCGGGGCGAAACTTGTGAATCATCACGGCTACAAGGAATTCCTCAGGGAGATTCATTTTCTCCGATATTACATCATGTATTACACATTGAAATTCCTGAACTTGTTGCATGATACCCTTGGAGTATACCACTCTAAATTCCATGAAATTCTCGACTACGAACTTTTTAGCACCGGCATCCTCTACTTTGTACTTATTTTCGAGGGATGCCAAAGTTCTTTAGCCGTTTTTACAGAACAATAGACGTTATACAACTGGTTGTCTAAACTATTTAAAATATAGTTCCTTGCAAGAAAGCCCGAGTGTTTCCAAGCATCAACCGTTGCAACTGTTTGTCTATCGGCATCTTCGGGACATGGAGGAGCTTCTTCCTTTAGAAATTTGGCTAGAATCAATGTTGTGAGGTAAAATATCATCTTTTGCTGCCATCGTTTGAAGTCCTTGCCCGAAAATTTCTCCGGATTTTCAACAAGATGAGAACCCACCGGTACAACGGGGTTGGCGGTAGCGTAAGTCAAGTTTGACGTTTCACCCGCCTCTTTTCCGGAATTGTCTCCCATTTCTACAAATAGAAATATTTATGTTACTATCGACAGAATTGACAATAAAACTTAATATTAAATTGAAGTTGCAGTACTATAAATTTTATGACAAATAGTACTGAAAATGAGAGAAACTTGCTGAATTGATAGAAGCAAGTCCAAATGCTAAACAATTTAAATGATTAGTAACTGAAATGAAACAAAGAAAATGAAACTGTAAAAGAACCAAACAAATGTTTGTTGAACATAAACAGTTACGAATGATTGAAAACAAACAGTTTGTTTATGAGCAAAGAGAATATGAGCAATACAGAATGTGTCTTAAAGGCGGGTAATTGGCTTATGGTAATGAAAGAAACTGAAATTCTAGTACTGGAACAAAAAATAAAGCCACTGGACCAACGTAGTCACAAAAACATGAAAAACAGTAAACTTCAACAAAATGAAATTTAATTACAGGAGATGTATTGGTACTGCAAGTAAGGCTTCTTCAAATAAATTACAAAGATTTTCCACTAATTGGGTGACAGTGACTAGATGAGAACAGAAGTCAGTTTCACGAAATTGTACTAAGGAATTGAGAAGAGAAATGATTGTTTGAAGGACTAGAAAACCAATATTAGAGCAAATCAAACATATTATGAAATAACCAGGAACATAGCATCAAATGGTCACAGTCAGTTAGAAACAGAAGGCAGAGACCAGGTTTGGGTACTGGAAATCACCCGTATATATGCAAACGGTCCTGATGTATAAACCAAACTGACATATTAATTTTTTTTTCCAGAAACGAATTCAGAAAAATTAATAACACTGATAGATTATAACACAAACGAATCTGCTTTAAGATTGTTGTCAATAAAAGTTATCGACCCGGAGAGATTGTGAATAATCTAACAGTACCCAAAAAAAAATAAAGCAAAGAACGAACTTACTCACTGTGAGATTCCCGAATTGTGCACAAAGATGGAAGACAGTTTCGTTCATAGAACGAGGCTCCTTAAATCAGATTCGTCCCTGGCACGTGCTTGCTGCAGAACGATCGAACGACTGCTTCCCAGGATGAAAGCTTCCCTGTGCGGCGGTTGAAAGCACTGCGTACAGCGCCGCACACAGCGAACTGAGACTACGAAAAAGTTTCTGTTTTGTAAGTTTTGGGTGCTTGTGAATTTCGTTGGTTTCAGTTGGATGAATGAGGAAGGGTCTGGAAAATTTATTGGAGCAAAGGTGTCGGTTGGGAGCGGTTGCAACTGTTCAGAAAGTTGCAACCGTTCAGTTTTGCATCCGAAAATAACAATAATTAAAACTATTGATTAACAGATTGCATTGTTAGTTTCTGGACCAAAAAATTAATATGTGTTGAAGCCCACTAACAAATCATCCCAACACAACACCACGCCCGTGCCCGAACCCGAGAGCGAGCCGGACGGACGGCTGCGGCGGCGCGCGCGCGCGTGTGGTGGTTCGACCTTTGTCTAGGTCCTCTCTCCTGCAATAAATCACTTCATCCAAAGGATGTGCCCTATAGTCCAAACTTGGAGTAGATAAACTCCCAAATTTCCTCCTTGAACCAAGATGTGGTTTCTATTTCTTCACAACACAAATTTGATCATGAACCCATTTTGAGAGCTCAATTTGATCATTAATTTCTTAATGGTTTTTGACGAGTGAGTTACCGAAACGACCACCAAGTTTCTCTCTTCCTAAAGATGCGATTTGTGCTGTTAACCCACAAGTGAGCCGGATTTAAACCGAGCTCAAAATTGGGTATAAAATGTCATCGTCTAAACCATTTCTTCCAACAATTTGTTGGTATTAAACACCATCTTTTGAGAACAACCTGACACAATATTAAAATATACCTAGTATATTTAGTCCAATCTTATTTATTCACTCTAATTCTAAAACACAAACCGTGAGCCCCATGAATATGATTTTGATAACAATATTTTTTTCTAGTCATTTACTGTTTTTGGCTATTGCTAGAATCAAAGCTGCAGTGACGGATTTCTTTGGTACATCGAATGCTGAACACAAACTCAGCAATCGAGGTTCCATCTCTTACAAGGATGATCATCATCAGAGATGCTATGGGGAAGAACCTGCAACTCCCGCAAGCTTACAATCATTCATTGTGTAGAGATGAAACAGAGGATATACCAACGGTCAAAACCGTGGGCAAAAGAACCAAGAACCGTGGGTATTGGCTACTCCAACACTTGTTAAACTGTTGGCAAAATAATCGATGACCGTGGGTGTTTGAGTGTGAATATAGATTTTTCCAGCGGTTTTCCCATCCGCTTGAGAAGACCAATTTTCGCAGCGGTTAGAGAAGGCGTTGGGATTTCGAAGAAAAACGCTGGAAAAATATTCCACTCCCCACGATTCTTGATTGTGGCTACTGGTTCTACATATGTCACAGTTTTTTTACCAACAGTTTGTATTATTTGTTATTACTGCTTAACCAGTGTTGGATTTATTACTTCAGCAGTTGGTTAATTTTGTTTGTTTGTTTGACAAAGAAGGGTATCATAGTTGACACCAATTAAGAAAATAGCTAGTAAAAAAAAGTCATTTAAATATTTAAATGACAACAAAGTCATTTATTTATTTAAATTACTAAAATAAATTAACTACCGAAATTCATTGTTATTAGTACACAAAACCCACTTGCAAATCTGATATACAATACAAAATTTCATGCCAGAATGGTATAAGCACAACTGGATCTATAAACAGAATAACATCTAAATTGGAAATTTTTGATTAAAAAATCGAGCGAGCAATCTGAAACCATCAAAATTTTATTGCATAGATCAAAAATTCAAGAATAGGGAAAAATCGCATTTGTTCCCTTTACATTATTTAGCAGTGCAGAATCTTTCAAGATCTCTTAGAATAAAAGTGGAAAAAACAAACTCTCGTCTCCCTACTTCAAAGAAGTTTGAATAAGTAAAACGGTAGTCCAAACCGCAAATCAATCGTTGTGAGATAATTTTTCATGAGCTCCATCCTGCTTGAAATGACAAAATTTAATCAGGAACATTTAGAAGTAGTGTACAACAACTAGTACTTAAGAAAGTAATTAACTGAAAAAACAATATTTAATATTACCTCAAGATTGTGAGAACCATTGTCTTTTCGCATCAATGACATAACAACTTTTTCTATTACAAAAAATTTTTCTCGTAGCTAATGTAACATTGCTTTATCTCGCGCAGATACTTCTTGTGACATTATATTTAGCTCTTGGCACACTTTAGATGATTGACCAAACATTGAAGGTGTCGTCCCGAATCCTACACCACGAACACGACCATGCCGTTTCTTTCCAGGACTTGAAAAAATATGTCACCATGACTCCACATTACTTTTTCACCTAAGCAACCATGTGAACTTTCTTGCTCCTTAAGAAGCACATCAATTTTTTCCCGTAATTTGAAAAAAAGTAATTATAACAACAGATATTCATTTATATAAAATAATTTAGCGTGATATTTTTCACACAATGACAACCCAATTTGCTCGTACAATATTTTCTGCTGCCTTTGTTGTAACAAGCGTACTATCTTTTTTGGTGCGTATTTTTGGATACATGCTTGCTCTACTCGGAGTTTTTCTATTTTTCCTCTGCAATATAACCACGTATTAAGTGATGATCAAGTATAATTATTGTTCACAAGTAAAAATATATGAATTTTTTACCTTTTCTTCCACATATTGGGCGATTGCTTTGGAACGAGCTGTATATATTTCCTCCTGATTTTTTTGATTTTCTTTGTTTGTGAAACTGCGTTTCTATAGTTAACCAAAAAACATATAAGTAGATATATATCTAATTATTATTAAAAAAAAAATAAAGAACGCATACCTTTCCCTTATCTCGTTGCCTGAATTCAACTAAACCTTCAAATTGTGTGACATTAACTGTTGGTGGGGCATTCGCCACAATGGCACTCCTCGGAAGGGTCACATCAAAATATTTTGCTTTGAGCTCAGCCTTGTATCCTCTCCACAACTCTCCCAATTTTTTCATGACATACTCTTTAATTTTTTCATTGATAGTTGGCTCAGTAGGAAATGAAAATTTTGACTGAAAACAAAACGTTTATGTTATAATTTTTTTTGAGATATCAAAGCACAAAGAGAAAGAAAGTCGTAACTTCACAATGTCCCAACATTTATATTTGGACTCTTTGTCAATGTAGCGCCAATCATCACAATTAATTTTTACTAAGTTATGTTTCCTAACCATGGTTCCCAAAAAGCGATTCAGTACACCACCTTCTTGACCAACAGGCTGAATTAATTCAATAAAATCAGCAACGACTTTCTCCCCTTCCGGCAAATTACAAATATTATTCATAAGTGTTGGATCTCGCGATTTCTTCTGTATTTGCGTATCTATTATCACAGATAGAGAATAAGCAATTGATTAACATGAATCAGTGCATTCTTATAAAGATGAAAATCAAAACTTACCATTTTCATCTTCTATAATATCACTTGTTTCAATTGCTACTGTAGTGTCCTGTTGAGTCTGAGATTCTACTTGCTGATGTTGTGGATTTCCCGATTCGGCGGATTGCTCCAAGACATCCCTCTGAACGGAGCGCATCCGCAATGTCCTCTTTGCCATAGCTATACAAATCGACCTTGATTTAATATAATTTTTTTTTTGTTGTTGCGGAATTCAGGATTTAAAATATGTTGATATAATTAAAGTGCAATACAATCAACAGAAATGAGACAACACTAAATAAAAGAGAACACTGAGGGAACTCTACATGATTCCCTCTAAAGAAATCCAAACCCCCTCCCCTCCTCTCTCCCTCCATCATACCACATCGTACAATTAAGTTACTTGAGAGACAATACAGGTGATTAGGTGAGAGATTAGTTAGTAACTAACTGATCCTCAATAAATCTTAATAAGGATAATAGGTGGGGCGACCCAAATCAACATGGTTCGACCTAGAGCGGCTTAAACTGTCCACTGATGAGCCAAAAGCTCTTCGATTATAATCATAACTGTTCACCTCAATAGGTGGTCTATATCCATTAGATTGGTATCCTACATCGGGCGGAACTTGCCTATGATTTGATGGTTGTGAAGCAACCCTACAAGTGATGGCGGGTGATCTAACAGAATGAGGAGAAAGATCCATGCTGAAGACTGGTACAGGGGGCAACACCGGTCTGACAAAAGATTTTTGTATGGGCGTCGTTGCTGTTTGCAAATTTGGTGAGGGCTTATCTTGGTCGGGAGATCGGAAATCTCAGAAATGATTTAATATCATTAAAACACTCGTAGATCTGAAAAAAACAACGAACCATCTTTGCGCAAAAGCTCACGAATCACATATAACATTTTCTATTATACAAGATTGATACCAATGAACTAGCAAGAAACCCTAATACGAGTTAGTATAGTAAATAGATTCAGATTGCACACGACTATGTATATGATTACACAGAGATAGAGTATAAATCGATTGACAATGAAAGTTGAAATTTGAATGCATATTGAACGTACCAATTGATTGAAGGTGAAGAACTAAGATGAGTGAAGAGTTCCTTGATCTCAAACCCAAGGCGTTGAAAAATAAAAAAACGTAGAAGGAAAGGACGTGATTGTGGAAGTAATCTTATCGTGATTTATATGGATAAGTAAGATCCTCAAATCGTCAAAATTAGGGTAGTTTTGAGCGAGATAATGTGAGCGGCCGTGAAATTATTGCCTTCCCGCTAATCCCAAAATTGGACTGGAACAATGTCCTAGGCGATTCAATTACTCATTGTATATTTTAGTTAATTCTACCCCCCAAAATGTATATTATTACTTTATTAGACAAGTTTCTTAAATATTTTATAAACGATGGTGCTATATATATATATATATATATTTATTTATTTATTTATTTATTGAAATGAAGGATGGTTCTATATTGATTTCACCTAATTAATTTATTTTTCTTCGATTTGTAATTTATTTTTATTCAATTTTAGTATATGATCTTTACTTCCTTCAAGAATTCAATCTCACTCATATGTACATAAAAAGATTATTAAAGTGTATAAAAAATAATTTTTAATATATTCATACACACATATGCATATTTCTTACTCATATCGATATAGTTGACATGGAGACAACGTTAGTGATACGGATCAATCTTTCTCTCACATAAATTGACAGTCCATACATGTATCACCCGCAATAGTAATAAATGTGGGCGTTAAGCTCTATCCCAGCGGTTGTGTAGACCAAGGCCAACAGTTTCCAAAAACACTGGCATAAAAAATTCTATGCCCACAGTTTTTAAAGTGGCAGCTGGTATGAGTTTCACCATGTACCCACATTTGGCCTGACCGCAGGTGTTAGAATAGTTTCATCCGCGATCATGACCGTGGGTGGAAATACCGTGGGCACATGCGCTTTATGCCAACGATTTCATTGACCGTCGGTATAAAAACCGTTGGTACAGCCCTTGTTTCTTGTAGTGCCAAAATGCATGTGTTGGAGGATTTGTGAAGGAAACATAAGCATTTTTTAGACAAGCATGGATACTACATAGCACACACATCTAGCTCTCTTAAGATTCATTTATCTTGCATTCACCAGGATTGTTGCTAATTCCATCATGCATGTACATATCAATCTTTCTCATGAATATCTTTTTCTCTGCCTCCAGAAGCAGGACACAAAGCGAAGGATGGTGGACATGATGATCAGGGACATCGCTCAGTTTGAACATAGGACATGTTGCTGCACTCTCTTTCATGGCGTAGTTCTCTTAGTTTTTCCTTCTTTGTCTTTTGGCTTTTGGTTCCAAGGGTTCAGTTTAGCTTCCTTGTGGAAGGACCTTGTATCTTCTTGTGTTTTCTATGACTTGAACTTGGTTTTGTGGCTTTTGTTGGCTAGGGTATGCCCTAGGGTTTAATGTACTTTGTCTTTTATCATCTATGAATATTCCTCTTTCTTTGTAAAAAAAAAAAGTAGTTATCTTTTTCAGGAGACCCTTAAGTAATTATTGTGAACTATAAAAGGGGAAAACATATTTTCATAGGAGCCCATCTCAACCTCAATATGGTGGCTACTACGATTGTTCTATTATCATACCACAAATGAATTCACAGCCCAAGAGAATAGGGAAAACCGGTCGACTTTAACCAAGTGCCTCCAGAAATGAATTTCCCAGCTGTGTATTGATTGGCCTCTGTAGCTTTTTTTATCTCTTTGTAGCCCTTCCAATTTACCCTCTTTGATGTATTCGCCCCTGGCCCGAAATTTTGATGTTCCCTGTACTCAACCGACCCATCGCGCGAAGAATCGTGCTTGTTCCACCTGTGCCAGCCCGCAGGGCTTATCACATGGCCGATTCGCGATTTCATAACCACCGTCCTCGAGTATTGCCCCCAAGGCCTCCCTAAGTATGTAGGGAAGTCATGTATAACGCGTCTCAAATCTGAACTGGCATCGATCCTCGAATTTTGGATCACGATGCCTGTTTTCTCAATCGGGTCAGCTCTTGCATGGGCCGTTACCCAGTTAACTTGTCCTTTTTTTGGTCTACGCGCATGTATGTCACAGTCCTGGAACACTGTAGTCCCATAGCCAAAAATGAAATCGACTGTACCCGTAATGTAACATTTAGTGAAGAAATGGCGGTTGGTGTGAACATAAAGAGTGTCTTGGTACGCGTGAAATCTACACTTGTAGAATGCAGATGTGTCAGCACCGACACGTAATGCTACAGCCTGGTGATTATGGGGTCCAGCTGTATTCTTGAAGGTCATGTCCCTGGCTAGAAAACTTTTCCCAACCACAGCTGCAAAAACATCACCAGGCAAATTATATAGAATTAGTCAATGACATATTCTGATTGAGCTTCTTCGGCAAGAAGAAATGCTGTTATGACACCTTGACAATTGAGGAAAATTTCCGAGATGTGAGATTTCCTAGAGAAACAAACCAGCAGGCTATACGAAGTAAGAACCTTGACCACAACTGGATCTAGTTATTAACTTTCAACATATACGCTATCTCACATTATGCAAGTTTTCACTTTATTTCACGGTATAAATTTTAAATTTTCAGCTACTTTCTAAATTTCAGCATGCTGTTTCACTTAGATTATTTTCAACAGTTTCTTAAAATTTCCAGACATTAATAGGAGACATGAAAGCCTGTTTGGTAGCTTTCCTTAAAATCAATATAAACATGTATGAAAAAGCTACCAAAAATCAGTGTTTCCGCATACCACGGGTGTTTTATGCTCTTTTAAATCACACGGAAAAAAGGCTAAACCAAACCAATTTTAAAATTTTAACTTCCAACACGCATGTTTAGAATGGACTGCGACGGTTCATTCTTTTAGTGGTTTTTTTTTTCAATGCTCTTGTTTGAGTATTTTGATCAAGTTTTTCTCTGTCAGAATGAGTGATTCCTACTCTTTCTATTTGCTTGTAATGTTGGACTGCGACGGTCCTTATTTTATGAAATGGAACTACAATTTCTCTCGAAAAACAAACATGAGAAACAAGCAAATTTACCAAACATGCACTAAACATGATATGAAAAAATATTATTCACTGCTATTGGAGTTGCTGATATGGCACTTTCGAAGTCCTCAAAAGTACGAGTGTGTGACTTTTAGAGTCGTCTGCATAGCACCACATCAGTAGTTCCAAGAACATTGAAATCACTTCAAAGAGGTCATCTACTACTTATGTTTCTTGTCTTTCAGTCTACTTCACTTTTCGTCATTATTTATTGAGTCACTTTGACCGGGTAATCTCTATCTCTACTATTTAAAAGTGTACAGAGGTGTTTTTGGACACTAATACTTTTGAACTACCTGTACTACCCCCGTGAGTTAATTTAATCACTAAAAAAAAAATCATTCTATTAACAAGAGTCCTTTTATTAACTTCTATTAACCTCAGAGGATTATCTGTTCATAGCGTTTTGATTATGAAACCGATACAAGAATTTGATAATTTTTGCATAGTCTTGTAAAGTAAATTACATTATTATAGGAAAATTGTTAAAAAAATTAGTAACATCATATTGTTATTCAAATCACCAAGTCAAACTAGTCAATTATAGATTAAAAAGTCAAACCGGGATGAACGCGAACAAATAAATTAGAAAATAAATCTGTTGCAAGGAGAGAGAAAGAGAGACTAACCGACAGTAGCACTGTGGAAAGTGCTGATGTTCCGTCCCATACTCCTATCCCCAGTAATAATAGTTTTCCTTCTTCCAGAATCACCCAAAAACATAATGTTTGGTTTCCAACTCGGCACCTCCACGTTTTCCCTGTAAACCCCCCCTTTAATCTTGATCACGTATCTCTCCTTACTCTTCGACGGCGCCGCCTCAACCGCCGCCGACACCGTCCGGAAATCACCGCTCCCATCTAACGCCACCACAACGTTAGCTATCACTCTCCTCGACTCCATCAGCTTCCTGTCCCCCGCCGACATCCACTTTGGCCATCCACCGCCGTTGTTTTCCTTCTGCTGTACCTGTTGAGAATCTTTGAGAAGTCCCACATCAGACATTCAAGAAGACCAACAAGAATTAACAAGTGTTCTGGGCTATTCCCTTTATTGTCAATTGATTTGGAGGCGGAACCCAATGTATTATTTACCGTACCTTCCTTCCTTTGGTTGTCTTTGCCTCAACTGCCATGTCCGTATCAGTCATGCTCATAATCATCGCCAAAGCATTCCTGGTCATCTTCTCTACGTGAATCTCGGGCTCCTTGAACGCCTCCCTGAGCTTCTTATCTTCCAGAGAGTGAGAGAAGCCTTCCAGACACGTGGCCTGGTTTGATATCACGGTGCTCAGGAGAGTGTTCAAGTCGTCGGAATCTTCCAAAAGGGATTTTTTCTTGTTTGGATACACATCGAGGTCGTGCTTGGCTTCTTGGAGGCTGTCTAGGGTTTGGTTAAGCAAATCTAAGCAGTCGAAGAGAGAGATGTTCTGAAGCTTTGTGAGGTCCTTGTTCTTTGTCAGCTCGCGGATGAGGTTGAAGTTGTGTTTAACGGCGGTGGTGGTCAGGTTGAGTGAAGCCATGATCACGGCTTTAGGGTTGGTGACCTTGGAGGTGAGTTCATGGGATTGGGAGATGGAGGAGAAGCATAGGTCGGGGAAGGAAGTGCTTCTGCATGAGGATTTTATGACGGATATGGAGTGAGCTGTGGTTATGGAGTTGTTTCGGTCACTAGTTATTACTCTGGCGGTTGCAGTTGGTACGAGGAAGACGAAGGAAACGAGAGTTATGAAGAAATAATGGGTTATTTTGGGGAATGCAATGTGGGTTCTGCCGGATAATAAGGTGATTCCGGCGACGGAAATTTCTTTGTTTCTGGCCATGGACCAGTTCTACTTCGTGCGGGTGGGCTGTGGAAATAGTGGTGGTGGCGGTGGGGGAAGTGACTTGGGCATCATGGGATCTTATTGAACAGTTGAGGGGTAAAATAGTCATTTTAAGAAACTGCTGTATGTAAAAAAATTGAAATGTTTGTAACAGCTACAAATAACTGATGCGACCGCGACGGCATATCTGGTTCATTCAATTTTTCATATGAACGGATTCAGTTAGGCCTAACAATAAGGATTGTAGAAGTACAACCATAACAGAGAATCAAAACCAGTTGAACTAGACCTTCACCAGAAAATGAACTAGGAGAAAATTTTAGATATTCCATGAGGGTCATGTGTGATTTGCTTTATGAACACCTAATAATTGCTCTTGAACTGGACCTTACAGCAACTTGTAACCGTTGGTCTTCGACTGTAGACACAACATGCCAAATTTAGACCTGAGGATTATAGTTTCTTCATGCAGTTATTGTGATCTTTGATGGCCACCATATTATTCTTCTGTTGTAGTGGAGTAAAACGAATAGTTAATACCTTATAACCATGATCACCACCTCACGCAGAGAGAAAGAGAGATTAAAGTTGCTGGAAAATAAGAGCAACCGTAGGATGGATCTCTAGATTTTCTGGCTAGCTTGCTTCGCATTTTTACCATGAGGGTTATGTGGGTGTGGATTGCTTTAACGTGAAAGCAAGAGGGGCATTTATAATTATCAACATAACGAAATGTTAGGAGATTAATTAGTTCCTAATCTCTTGGTTTCACCTTGTCCGAAAAGCCCCCAATCACCGCATAATTCCGAATTTAAGTGCAGCCACACAACAAGTAATTTGACCACATCAAATCACACATGTACAAGTAAAACATAATGCACGGTTTTATTTAATGGTTTCCCTCATTGCATTACATTCGGCTGCCCAAACATATTCGCTGACACAAATGAGTTCTAGTTCAAATGATAAAGTACTTAAAAGTCATTGCATGAGGTCATGTGTACGAACTCAAGAGAAAATAAACATATAACACTCAAAAAAAAAAAAAAAACAAAAACAAAAAAAAACAAAAAAAAAAACAATGCTAGCTAAGACTATTCAATCTCCCAATTCTCTTATCTCACACTGGCGTCTGGGCCAATTAGGTTGACAGACCAATCAATTTCTAACTCTCATGTACTGAATGTGCTTTTTAAATACCGCATGAGCGATGACTTTCATAAATCGTTCGGCTACGCTTTCTCTGTATAGTACATAACTTGCCGACACTTCATTCTTTTATACCATGTGAAAGAGATAATAATACTAACGGTTAATGTGATTACCTTTGTTTCTCAAAAAAAAATGTGTTTACCCTTTGAAATGAACTCCACATTTTTATTTTATTTTATTTTTTTTGAGAAAGGGACATGTCATTAAATTGGAAAATGATCAATTACAATTTGATGACTCTGCCCAAAGGACAGCTGAAAGCCACTGAGGCGGTTCATTTTGCCATGTCTCGGAATTCTCCATAGTTAAAGCTCTTTGAGAGAGAGAGTCAGTTGTGCGGTTTGCTTTCCTCGGTACTATGCTCCACTTTATCTCCTTGAATCTTCTGGACTTCTCTTGAATCACCTTTAGAGCTTCGTCGATTGTTGTTCTTGTATTCTCTGTGGGTCTTCCTCTCTCCATCTGTTCTATAAGCTCCTTTGCATCTCCTTCGATGTATGAGATAATCGATCTGAAGATACTATGCTGCTTGTAAGCCGAGGGTGATGGCTTGGGCTTCGATCTCTATAGCTCCTGTTCCCCATGCACTTGGGATTGCACTAGCAGCCGCCAAATCCCGGTGATGATTCCTGATTATGAAGCCGGCACAAACTCTCCTGTTCTCGTAGGACCACGCTCCATCGCAGTTGATTTCGAATCAATTCGGTGCCGGAGGTAACCATGAAACGACCCGGGATCTCGGTTCAGGGTTAAAGAGACAATCGACAACCAAGAGTAGAAATATACTATTAAGATTACATTTCGCTTAATGTACATAACAAAATTTCGATAATAAGTACAATTTAAAACATAACATTTGTGATCTACTAAGTGATCTAAGTTAAGCTATACTTCTTCGCCTCGTTCCAGCGTTCCCATCCCCCACTCTGATTGACGACCTGCGGTTTTAAAATGGCAAAAGCCGACGCAGTTTTGAAGAAATTGATCAGTAAAAACTGAGTAAGTACACACTACGACATGTATAGTAACGAGTGGCGCGGAAGCATGAGTTGAAACAAATCAGAAGATTTAAACAGTAAAACTATCATATTGGAGAATTTGGATCAACTTAAAGTAACCGAGTAACAAAAACCTCTCAATTTAATAACATTGCGAAACCACGAGTAGTTGGTAAAACATCCAGAGTAAACAAGTCCATTTAAGAGAATAACTTGGTTCATGAGTAGCCTAAGCATTTCAAATCATTTCAATTTATTAGGGCAATCCAGAGCCACAAACAACATCAATAGAGTAATCAAACTTTCTTTCAATTGCAATTTAACCATTAAGTTTAGCTGAGGCGTGTCAAGAGCCACCAGCAGGATCGATGTAGACAGAGGGATCACGAAATAATCACTAAGGGTTCCTTCTAGGGTCTATCAAACCCTATTTCACCCGAGCGTTAAGGGAGCCCATTCGTCAACCCCGCTCACAACATTAGCTAAAAGGCCTTAAGTGTCGACACCCCTATACCGTAGTGACCCTTACAAGTATAAGTAGCACTCTATAGCTCTATAAACCCCTTGGCCTCAATATCTTGATACATTTTGGCTCATCGGGGGCGGATTTTTGAACATTGACGTTCTATCCAATAATAAGAAGCATTGCTTCAATGGTCTTAGCCATAAGAAAATGGAGGATCGCTTGACGCCTCCCGTTAATAACAGTACTCTGTACATCGTCCTAAGTCTATTAGAGGTATTTTATTTCTTCTCTATCACATAACCAGAATTGCAATATCAAAATTTCACAAGTAGTTTCCGAGAGTTCTCAAAGGAGATGAATAGAATAGTTTAACAACATTCGAGTGGAAAACATGCATTCTCATACTTTTTCATATAACAAGCATTCATTTGAAACATCGAACGCATACGCACATTTTGATATGAAAAGGTCGTACATATGTACTTACCACTGAGATGGAGCACAATCAAAATCAAGAAACTAAGCCTAGCACTCCGACGACAACCGCTCTCTCTTACGTGGTCGATGTCTACAATCACACGTATGACGTACTCGTTATAACCAATTTACACATGCATAATAAAAATGCAAACCTACATGTCACATAGTCCTATATGTCACTAATGGACATATAAAGATGTTTAATTATCAAAATAATTCCAATAAAACACCTAGAAGTTCAAAAATTCAAGTTTTCTAAAAAATGTGAAACTACAATTCTGGACAGAATTGTAGCTCTGACTTTGGAGCCATATTTACCATATCAAATCATCTCCTAAAATTCTGAAATTAATGTATCATGAACCTATATGTGTCTACTTTCAGAAACATCAAGAAAATCATGCATAGCTATTATAAAATTCAAGTTACAAAAATCACAAACACTGCTATGCAGAGACAAGTTTGGAAGAAAGTTTCAACTTTGAAGAACAATTACTACTACTTGGAGAATAGGAAAAATGCCCATATTCTCCAGAATGAATCCCTTATGTGTCTAGTTTCATCACAAGAAATATTTGGTGCCATAAGTTTCTGGAAATGAGATTTTTAACAAAAATGGTAAAACTTGTCCAAAAACAGAGTTTCAGAAAACTTGCAACTTAGAATGAGCATATCTCCCTAACCAAAAAGGCTATGGAGTTGAATTTTCTTTCAAAATGACCCTATATGAGTCTATTTTCAGAATATGAGTGATTTAAAAATTCTACAGAGACAAAATTTAGAGATAATATATGTTTTTCAAAAACTGGTCAAATTGTAAAAATGTGCAATTTTCACCTAGAGCACTTCAAACATGATCAAATCAATTATATGACACATGCAGCTTATAGAGACTTGATTTTCACCCAAAATTACATCATTTTAGGCATTAAGTAAGACCTTTACATGCTCTTGACACAAATGATCAAAAATCTCTTGGGTAACAATGCAAGGAAGATGACATTCACAACATGCATGTGGGTTCTAATGTGGGTTTCATGAAATAGTCAAAATTTTGAAGTCAAACACATGATCTAACCATGGAAATGAAGAATCAAGCATGAAAATGAAGAAGACTAAGATGAAATTTCATAAATCAATGCTAGACATAGACATGCAAGCATGAATTGAAGGCTAAAAGAAAACTTTACCCAAATACTCAAGATGGTGGATGAAAGAGTGAAATGGACTTCAAAACTTGAGAAGATTGATGAAAGAGCTCCCCTCCATGATCATATAACCCTTGGATTCAAGTTTTTCATGCTTTGGATGCAACAAAATAGTGTTTTGATGGTGTTTTATGGAGGTCAAACTCCAAAAACGGGAATGAAGTTTGTTGGGAGAGAACAAAACTAGTATGAGTGTTGTTGAGAGGAGAGAGATGCAAGAAATGATAGTGGGAAAGCTATACCATGAGGATTAATGGAAGTGATGTGATGGTGGAGTGAAAAGTGTGTAGGAAGTGTTTGTGATGAACATGGAGGTAGATAGATGTCACAAGAGTGTAAATAGAGTTTAGGTAGCATTATTTTATTGGAGTTGACCAAAATTGTGGAGAGTGTACTTGGAATGTAAAATATCATTTACATGAATTGATGGATGGAGTTGAAATACTAAAACCAATAGTAAAGGGGGTAAAAATGTAATTTTCAATTACTAACTATCACATACAAGTTAATTTTATAAATTAGAACATTTCAAACAAGTTACTATGTGTATAAGTATCAAATTCTACATTTACAAAACTACATAAATGTCCCAAGTATACCAAATAAATTTTAGATAGTATTACTCAAGTAACCAAAACTACAAAATACTCAAAAATAAACTTTTATAAAATCATGAATGTCAAATGACACCCTTATACTTTGAAAGGAATAATAAGTCAAGAACAAGTTTGAAATATAACTTTTTTTAAAATTTTCAAATATTCTTTTCTTTTCAAAATGACCAAATAACCCCTAACTTAAATACGGGGTATTACATTATATCCCCCTTAAAATGAAGCTTCGTCCCCGAAGCTTAAGATTTTTTTTTTTATAACTACGACATGCTTCACGAGAATGCAACTAATTCACATGAGAGTTGTATGCAATGTCAATACACATGCAAATTGTATGCAAGGCTAATGCATATGCAACACTTTAATTAACGGGAATCGCGCTCTCGGTCGGTTACATCCCCACTCCCTCGTATTATACTAGAGATTCAAATACAATTAGCTCAAGTAAGAGGTCGGCACCAAATTTTGAAAGGTCTAGACGAACACACAAGTTACCACGTTTAGAAAGCCAATTCGACAATTTTCTAGCGTTTAAACAAATCTTGAAATTTATAGACACAAAATACTTTGATCGCAACTAACATGTCATTTTACTTGGCTCATCCGCGTTAAAAATATTGTCTTACCTTTATAGGATAAGATACACCAATCACCTAAAGTGTTCCACGCATACGAGGGAGAACAGAACACTATGTGTCGTCACACAATGTGTCTATCCATCACAACTCGAATGTGTTTCAAATGTTCCAACTTAGTCTACACAGCGGGTACAACTCATAGTACCGTCGTACTAAGAGTCACGCCAGCGGACTGCTAAACAAAGTGGTCCATATCACTTGGCATTTGGTATCTCGACCCCCAACAATTTTTTTTTTCAAAACCTTTTTTTTTTGGGTAAAAATTTTCTAATTTTGGAAACGACCAAGTCGAATTAACTCAAAATGAAACAAAACAAGGTATTATCTTGAAATTCGTCGCCCGTAGGTATGAAAAGAATGGTCTCAGGGTATTTAAGTCAAAAGGTCGTTACTCTCTCGTAGACAAGGTAGGATGACCAAGCAAAGGAACACGGATTGGCATCACACGACAATGACAAATTATTTCTATATAGCAAGTAAACATGCTCATAGGATAGCAAACATATAATTAAGCAAGTAGATTCCGCATGGAGCACATACCAATTAGCAAGTAACAGCTAATCAACAAGTACGGTACAAATCGTGTTTAAGAATACGTAAGTACCCCAAAATCCCCCGCGGCTTGCTTACTTTGTTATTCCCAAATTGAGATATCCTAATCAATTTTAGAATTTTGAAAACGTGATATCTTTCTTCTTTATCTACTTAAGGAAATCGAAAAGTCTCATTAACCGGAGAACCGATGCTCTGATACCATCTGAAACGACTCGGGATCTCGGTTCAGGGTTAAAGAGACAATCGACAACCAAGAGTAGAAATATACTATTAAGATTACATTTCGCTTAATGTACATAACAAAATTTCGATAATAAGTACAATTTAAAACATAACATTTGTGATCTACTAAGTGATCTAAGTTAAGCTATACTTCTTCGCCTCGTTCCAGCGTTCCCATCCCCCACTCTGATTGACGACCTGCGGTTTTAAAATGGCAAAAGCCGACGCAGTTTTGAAGAAATTGATCAGTAAAAACTGAGTAAGTACACACTACGACATGTATAGTAACGAGTGGCACGGAAGCATGAGTTGAAACAAATCAGAAGATTTAAACAGTAAAACTATCATATTGGAGAATTTGGATCAACTTAAAGTAACCGAGTAACAAAAACCTCTCAATTTAATAACATTGCGAAACCACGAGTAGTTGGTAAAACATCCAGAGTAAACAAGTCCATTTAAGAGAATAACTTGGTTCATGAGTAGCCTAAGCATTTCAAATCATTTCAATTTATTAGGGCAATCCAGAGCCACAAACAACATCAATAGAGTAATCAAACTTTCTTTCAATTGCAATTTAACCATTAAGTTTAGCTGAGGCGTGTCAAGAGCCACCAGCAGGATCGATGTAGACAGAGGGATCACGAAATAATCACTAAGGGTTCCTTCTAGGGTCTATCAAACCCTATTTCACCCGAGCGTTAAGGGAGCCCATTCGTCAACCCCGCTCACAACATTAGCTAAAAGGCCTTAAGTGTCGACACCCCTATACCGTAGTGACCCTTACAAGTATAAGTAGCACTCTATAGCTCTATAAACCCCTTGGCCTCAATATCTTGATACATTTTGGCTCATCGGGGGCGGATTTTTGAACATTGACGTTCTATCCAATAATAAGAAGCATTGCTTCAATGGTCTTAGCCATAAGAAAATGGAGGATCGCTTGACGCCTCCCGTTAATAACAGTACTCTGTACATCGTCCTAAGTCTATTAGAGGTATTTTATTTCTTCTCTATCACATAACCAGAATTGCAATATCAAAATTTCACAAGTAGTTTCCGAGAGTTCTCAAAGGAGATGAATAGAATAGTTTAACAACATTCGAGTGGAAAACATGCATTCTCATACTTTTTCATATAACAAGCATTCATTTGAAACATCGAACGCATACGCACATTTTGATATGAAAAGGTCGTACATATGTACTTACCACTGAGATGGAGCACAATCAAAATCAAGAAACTAAGCCTAGCACTCCGACGACAACCGCTCTCTCTTACGTGGTCGATGTCTACAATCACACGTATGACGTACTCGTTATAACCAATTTACACATGCATAATAAAAATGCAAACCTACATGTCACATAGTCCTATATGTCACTAATGGACATATAAAGATGTTTAATTATCAAAATAATTCCAATAAAACACCTAGAAGTTCAAAAATTCAAGTTTTCTAAAAAATGTGAAACTACAATTCTGGACAGAATTGTAGCTCTGACTTTGGACCCATATTTACCATATCAAATCATCTCCTAAAATTCTGAAATTAATGTATGATGAACCTATATGTGTCTACTTTCAGAAACATCAAGAAAATCATGCATAGCTATTATAAAATTCAAGTTACAAAAATCACAAACACTGCTATGCAGAGACAAGTTTGGAAGAAAGTTTCAACTTTGAAGAACAATTACTACTACTTGGAGAATAGGAAAAATGCCCATATTCTCCAGAATGAATCCCTTATGTGTCTAGTTTCATCACAAGAAAGATTTGGTGCCATAAGTTTCTGGAAATGAGATTTTTAACAAAAATGGTAAAACTTGTCCAAAAACAGAGTTTCAGAAAACTTGCAACTTAGAATGAGCATATCTCCCTAACCAAAAAGGCTATGGAGTTGAATTTTCTTTCAAAATGACCCTATATGAGTCTATTTTCAGAATATGAGTGATTTAAAAATTCTACAGAGACAAAATTTAGAGATAATATATGTTTTTCAAAAACTGGTCAGATTGTAAAAATGTGCAATTTTCACCTAGAGCACTTAAAACATGATCAAATCAATTATATGACACATGCAGCTTATAGAGACTTGATTTTCACCCAAAATTACATCATTTTAGGCATTAAGTAAGACCTTTACATGCTCTTGACACAAATGATCAAAAATCTCTTGGGTAACAATGCAAGGAAGATGACATTCACAACATGCATGTGGGTTCTAATGTGGGTTTCATGAAATAGTCAAAATTTTGAAGTCAAACACATGATCTAACCATGGAAATGAAGAATCAAGCATGAAAATGAAGAAGACTAAGATGAAATTTCATAAATCAATGCTAGACATAGACATGCAAGCATGAATTGAAGGCTAAAAGAAAACTTTACCCAAATACTCAAGATGGTGGATGAAAGAGTGAAATGGACTTCAAAACTTGAGAAGATTGATGAAAGAGCTCCCCTCCATGATCATATAACCCTTGGATTCAAGTTTTTCATGCTTTGGATGCAACAAAATAGTGTTTTGATGGTGTTTTATGGAGGTCAAACTCCAAAAACGGGAATGAAGTTTGTTGGGAGAGAACAAAACTAGTATGAGTGTTGTTGAGAGGAGAGAGATGCAAGAAATGATAGTGGGAAAGCTATACCATGAGGATTAATGGAAGTGATGTGATGGTGGAGTGAAAAGTGTGTAGGAAGTGTTTGTGATGAACATGGAGGTAGATAGATGTCACAAGAGTGTAAATAGAGTTTAGGTAGCATTATTTTATTGGAGTTGACCAAAATTGTGGAGAGTGTACTTGGAATGTAAAATATCATTTACATGAATTGATGGATGGAGTTGAAATACTAAAACCAATAGTAAAGGGGGTAAAAATGTAATTTTCAATTACTAACTATCACATACAAGTTAATTTTATAAATTAGAACATTTCAAACAAGTTACTATGTGTATAAGTATCAAATTCTACATTTACAAAACTACATAAATGTCCCAAGTATACCAAATAAATTTTAGATAGTATTACTCAAGTAACCAAAACTACAAAATACTCAAAAATAAACTTTTATAAAATCATGAATGTCAAATGACACCCTTATACTTTGAAAGGAATAATAAGTCAAGAACAAGTTTGAAATATAACTTTTTTTAAAATTTTCAAATATTCTTTTCTTTTCAAAATGACCAAATAACCCCTAACTTAAATACGGGGTATTACAAACCAAGTCTCCACCGGATCTGAGGGGTTTTGGTCAGGATGGCTGGATCCAATTTGTGAAATCAGACTATGGTGTTGGTCGACCAGCAGCTCAAGAGGGCTAAGTATATCTTCAAATCTGGCTCTGTTTCGGTGGTTCCACCAGACCCAGATACCTACTGTAGATAGTGCTTTCTGGGCTGACAGATCTTGGCCACGTGGCAACCATCCAGCACACCATATTGTGCTCCACACACACTGGATCACCAGCCGAGCTGATCCATGTGGGGGCTGCGAGACAGAGCCCTCGCATACCACTGCACGGGACTTGTAGGGACTTAGTGGTTTGGAGGCTAGAGTAAGCCCTGTCGCGTGCGAGCCAAGCCCGCGCGCGACCTTTAGTAACTGTTTTGAGAGATTTATGGCACGAGCTCCATAAACCCGGTCAATCCGGTCAAACCCGGTCAACCTCGTAACGGTTCCGGTATTCGCGCACAACGTGCTGTAACGGTCCCTATATACTCGGACGAACGTGCCGTTATGGTTAAGCTAATTAAGCCGCCATCAATGGGCGCATTAACCACACTACAACGGTCACGTTCTCTGCTATATATAGGACGTTAACCTTTCCATACAAAGGAGAACACACTCGCCATACGCGGAAGCTCTGCCAAACCTCTGTCTCTTTCTCAGACATTGCTACTGCCTTACTCTCTCCCTACACACAACCCCACTCTTCCTGTGCGATCCTTGATCCTCTACATACGGTGTACACGGAGGTCTCCCCGCCGGAATCTCTTGTGCACATTTTGGTGAACCCGACGTGAACTTACCAACAAAAGCAACCATGTCTCAGGAGGACGATATCAGCAACAGATCGCCTTCCACTGAAACCGCCTCGGGAGAGGGGACCCGCCGTACTCCTACCACCCCTGGCGAGACACCGAGGCTAGAGTCCTTGGACGCCACTATCCAAAGTCAGGCAAAAGCTCTCAAAGCGCAGTCTACGCAACTAGAACGGATCTTGGCCGTTCTGGGCACCCTTGCGCCGAACCCTTCAACAGCCACCGCCGTCTCTCAAGGAGGAGGAGCCCCTACTGCTCCGGGGCTGGGAGTGTCAACCACACCTCCCGACCCTAACCTGCAGACTCCTCCGGCGACTACGCAGCTGCCTTCGATTCAGGGGTCAACAGCTCAGATGTTGCCTCTCACTGCTCAAACCTCTCAGCCTTCGGCTTTGGCATCTAACCCGACTTTGCAGTACCCTTTGCCTCCTCCAACGGCGATCTGGGGCAATGCAAATAGTCAATATGTCCCTAATCCTTCGGCGGCATATGTGTCGCCTCCGCCTGCGGTAACCCCTCCTTCGACTACCGAGGGAGGCATTCCAGAATGCATGACGTCTCTGCAGAAGCGCATGGACACTATTCTGGCTCATCAGTCATTCGCGGATACCATTATCCCGAAGCTGGACAACGATCCACCCATTCCACGAGAGATCTATCTCATGCCTAACCCGGCGGGGTACAAAGCTCCCAAATGGGACAAGTTCGAGGATGTCAACGGAAACGCTCATGAGCACGTCATGCGTTTCATTGATGTCATGGGGCCATACGGAGCTGATCCCAAACTGCTGATGCGAGAGTTCCCAAAATCCTTAGGGAACGTAGCATACAAGTGGTACCGAACACTGGAAGCTGGATCCCTGAAGACTTGGGACGACATGGTCCAGAAGTTCTACACCAAGTTCTTCCAGATGGAAGAAAAGGTGACGATGATCCATCTCTCGCGGATGTATCAGAAGCGCGAGGAGGACGGGATCACTTTCATCAAGAAATTCAGGGCGAAATCCTTGGAGTGCAAAGATCCAATGCTCGAAAGCCGGCTCGTGGAGATATGCCTGCAGTGCATGCGAGATGAATACAAAGGTATGCTCATCAATTTGCAAACACCTACGTTTTCAAAGTTAATTGAATGCACGAAGAACATCGAGCCTATAGTCGAGAGGCAGAAAAAGAAGAACGCTCCGGAGCGACCTCCGAGCGGCACCACCTACAAGATCGGGAGATTCAGTTACAAGAGGGGACGCGAAGCTGAGGTCAATACAGTTTTACCCCAGAAGCAAGCGAAGGTCGTGAACTTCGACGTACCACCCCTACCATGCTCGGTAGAGGAGGCAAGCGACCTCTGCAGGCAGTGGCGCAAGGACGGTGTCCTACCGCCGCTTGAGAAGATACCCTCCAAGGAGATGGTGAGAGACCCTAAGTGGTGCGAGTACCACGGCAAGGTCATGCACCCCACGGCTGAATGCAAGAAACTCAGGTTCGCGTTCGACCAGAGGATGAAGAACGGCGAGCTGATCGTCAGTGATCACAGGAAGGATGTACGCAACAACCCACTTCCTGCTCATGCGGAGCAAGGCTCGAAAGGCAAGGAGGTCGCCATGATCTCGATCGTAGACTTGGAAGAAGTCGCAGAGGATGGTCTACCCATCATTGCCGAGGTCCATGAAGACGAAGACTACAACATGGACACAGAAGATGAGCGTGCCGACCGGATGAAGGGGTCGCACGGCTTCAGCAGATTCTTCGACGAGATGAATTTCTCGGAGAAATGCCGGACGGAAATGACGAAGGCGATCTTAAGGATAGCGGAGGACTACGAGGAGGATCTTGTAGTCTCCAACGGGAAAGTCATCAGGGCGTCTCGCTCTACAGAAAAGATCATGACCTTTTCTGCCAGCGACAAGAAGACAGATGCGAGCCACCAAAGGCCTCTGTACGTGATGGCCATCATCAATGGTGTCGAGTTCAAACGAGCATTCGTTGATGGAGGAGCAGCGGTCAACGTCGTTCCGCTCCACACACTGAAGCTAGCAGGGATCCCCGAACACAAGGTCGTCAGGCGTCCATCTCCGCTGATGGGATTCGGAAGCGACTCTAGGATGACGATCGGATGGATCCGCCTGGGCGTTCAGATTGACAAAATCAAGTGCTCAGCAAAGTTCTATGTCATAGACGCGAACACCACGTATCACATGATCATAGGTCGAGCCTGGATTCATCGCTTCGACGCAGTTCCTTCCACGGCTCACCAGATTATGAAAGCTATTTGGAACGACAGAGTAGTCGAGATACCGGCTTCAACGAATCCATTCAACTTGGATGAAGCACATCTTAGCGAGGCGGTGTGGTTTACCGAAATGGCGGACGAACAAACACCGGGACCATTCAACCCTACTCCTTTGCCTCTCTGGGAGGACATCAAGGACCAGTCACCCGCGGGAGTAATGGTGACAAGGGAAGATGCCAAGGAAAAGCCGCCTACACGCGAAGAGGCGCCGCGTATCGCATACCATCGAAAGAATGTGTATACTCTGAAGAGAATCGCAAAGCATGACCCCGAAGGCAAGGAGATAGAGAGCTTCTACGCCAATGGGAAGAAATGCTATCGCATATGAAGGTGCGCGGGGATGTCCTCACACGGGCATGGGGATATCCCTGGGCAAATCAATCAAATCGAGTAAATTGCGCTAACAGAAGAGCCAATGCAGAGAACTCCAGACGAGAAGCTCAAAGAAGCACCTGAATGCATGGAAGACAGGCCCAGACCACAAAAGCAAGAGCTAAAGGAAGTGTTCCTCAGCCCGAACGAGGAAAAGAAAAGGCCAGTCTTTCTAAGTGCGGACCTCACAAGCGAAGAGGAGCAAGGACTGCTACAGCTCCTAACTGAATACAAGGATGTGTTCGCATGGGAGTATGATGAGATGCCGGGATTGGATACGAGCATCACTATGCACCGCTTAGACATCATTCCAGGGTCTAAGCCGGTAAAGCAGAGCACAAGGAGCTTTAGGCCGGAGCTTAACGTGAAAATTAAGCAGGAGATTGTCAAACTCCTGGACGCCAAATTCATAGAGCCAAATCATCACCCCACGTGGCTGGCCAACATCGTGCCAGTGGTGAAGAAGAACGGACAGCTCCGCATCTGCGTGGACTTCCGAGATCTCAATCGCTTCTGCCCCAAGGACGATTTTCCATTGCCCAACATCGATTTGCTTATCGATTCAACAGCGGGCCACCGCATGTTCAGTTTCATGGATGGTTTCAGCGGGTACAACCAGATCAAGATGGACCCCGAAGACGCGCGGAAAACTGCATTCATCACTCCGGTAGGGGTGTTCAACTACACAGTGATGCCGTTCGGTCTTAAAAACGCGGGTGCAACCTATCAGCGCGCCATGATGGCTCTGTTCCACGACATGATGCATAAAGAAGTGGAATTCTATGTGGATGACCTGGTGGTTAAATCCAAGCACGAAGCAGTCACCTCGCAGATCTACGGAAGGTGTTCAATAGATGCAGATGCTTTCAACTAAAGATGAATCCCATGAAATGCGCATTTGGGGTGACATCAGGGAAATTCTTGGGATGCGTAGTTCATCGCCAAGGAATCGAGCCTGACCCTGCGAAAGTATCAGCCATAACCGGCATGACGCCGCCCCATAACCAGAGTGCCTTGAAGACATTTTTAGGAAAGTTATCCTATCTGCGGAGATTCATCCCGGCGATTGCCGAAATAACATGCTGTTTTAGTGCTCTTCTCAAGAAGGACGCCGTCTACGACTGGGCTCCGGAGCACGAAGCTGCATTCGGAAAGCTGAAGGATCTGCTGACGTCCTCAAAAATAATGATCGCACCTCAACTGGGATCACCGCTTCTGCTATATCTGACTTCAACAAGGAGATCCATAGGAGCACTCTTGGCTCAGGAGTACGAAGGCCAGGAAAGGCCTATCTACTACATCTCTCGCATCGTGCAACCTGCTGAATCAAGGTACACAGACATCGAACGTCATTGCCTTGCTTTGTTCTTCGTAATATAGAAATTGAAACACTACTTCGCATCGCATAAAGTAGTAGTGGTCACCAAAAGCGATCCCATACGATATCTGCTAACTCACACTACTCCCGGTGGGAGATTGGCGAAATGGTACATGACCATCTCTCAATATGATATCACATGCGTGAAACCGCGAGCGATTAAGTCGCAGGCGGTAGCGGATCTGTTGGCACAGTTCCCCGACAACAGCCACGAGCCGGTGATCGAAGAAGAGCTCGAAGGACCTGAAATCTATGCAATAGACGTGCCTTATTGGACGCTTCATTTCGACGGGTCGTCGACAAGAAAAGGCGGAGGCATTGGTATAGTCTTGACTAAGCCGGATGGGGAAGTCATACAAATGTCCGCCAAGCTCAACTTCGCAGTCACCAACAATGAGGCAGAATATGAAGCCCTCATAGCGGGACTGCGCGCAGCAAAAGCTTTGGAAATAAGCAATCTAACGGTCATGGGAGACTCCAAGTTGATCGTCAAGCAAGCCTCGGGTGAGTACGGTTTGAAGGAAATTAACCTTCTGCCTTATCGGACTCTAGTACAAAAGCTGGTACAGCAATTCTGCGATGTGAGGTACGAGCACAAGCCCCGAGCAGACAACAGGCACGCGGACGCTTTAGCAACCTGGGGTTCTAAAGTCAGCACAGATAAATGTCCCGCAAAGATCTCCATCGAAGTGCGAACATCGTCGGCATTGACAGAAGATGTGTGCGACGACGAACACATGGATGACACAGACTGGAGAAAAGCAATCCTACAAGCTATTGCGGAAGGCACGAGCAGTGAAAGCTGGGCCCTCACAAAAGGGTACTGCATACATGACGACACCCTTTACTACAAGGGTCCTGGCGGAATACTCATGCGATGCGTCTCCGAGCGAGAGGGACAACTGTTGTTAGAAAAGATTCACCAACATGCTTGCGGAGAAAGCGAGGTGTCAATCTACAGGAAGGCTCAGAGATATGGCATTCATTGGCCAGACATGTCAACAGCCGCAGCCCTGATACAAGGGAAGTGCGAGAGTTGCGCACTAATCAAAGATTCTTTACTCATCGCTCTGACTGATGATGACACAGGTTGGAGGAAGCCACTCTTCGATTTTCTCACTCAGGGCACCGTGCCTGAATCGAGAAAAGAAGCCGAGAAATTGAAAAGGAAAGCATCTCGATACGTAGTACAGGAAAACCTGCTTTGGCGAAGAGGTCACGAGGGCAACTTGCTGCGATGTCTAGACGGCAGAGAAGCACAAGAAGTCATGGACCTTTCTCATCAGGTGGAACACCAAAGAGGTGCGAAATTATGCAGGCAGCTCCTCTCAATTGGATATTTCTGGCCCACGATGGAGGTCGATTGCCGCACCAAAGTACGACGTTGCCAGGAGTGTCAATTCAAAGGAAACCTAGTGCACGCTCCCGCTGTGGATCTACATGCATTAGGGACGCCATGGCCATTTCACACATGGGCTCTAGACTTCATCGGCCCCATCCGACCAACGTCACACGGGAATCATTTTATTCTCACCGCAACCGAGCTATTCACCAAATGGGTGGAAGCAATACCACTGAAGACGGCAAATGCGCTAGCTGTGGTCAACTTCATCCAGGAAAGCATCACATGCAGGTTCGGAATCCCAAACACCAGTCTTTCAGATAACGGTACTCCCTTTGTTAATCGCCAGGTAGCTGCGAAATTAGCGGAGTACAATATCAGGCAGATATGTTCTACCCCTTATTACCCGAAGGGAAATGGACAAGCCGAAGCGACCAACAAAACGTTGTTGAGAATTTTGAGCAAGATGGTCGCAGATGACCACAAGAAGTGGGCCGACTCTCTAAGCATAGCTCTGTGGGCCTACCGAACTTCTCCAAGGACACCCACGGGGGCCTCTCCATTTCTACTATGTTATGGGGCCGAAGCTGTGGTACCTGCGGAGGTGAGAGTCAATTCGGCAAGGCTAGCCTTCCACGCACTCTACGAAAATCAACGCGATCATGACTTAGTCTTGCTGGAGGAAAAGCGAGAACAAGCCAAAAGGACCAACAAGCGATATCAAGAAAGGATTGCTCGCGCTTACAATAAGACGGTCCAGCGAAGAGATTTTGCAGTTGGAGACTTGGTCCTGCGCGCATCTGACCACTGCATGCGAGAAGCGACTCACCCAAAGTTCGCAGCCAATTGGGAAGGACCCTTCGAAGTCACAGAAGTCTTCGGCAGTGGCTACTGAAGCATACGAAGGTTGCACGGCACAACCTCAACCCCGAGTTCAGTCAACATGCGCTGGATTAAGAAGTACTATCCCTGACTTCTCTTATTTCATGCGTTTTATTATAACGTCGCTTAATCTCTTGTATGGTTACGATTTACACAATCTCCTCTCCCATATGAGAGGATTGTAATCTCATCTCTCCCATATGAGAGTGTTATAATAAGAGAATTCTCCCAAATGAGAACTTTATATTTCTTGATTGTCAATTGTGCTTCAATTTAGTTTGCTATAACTGTTAACAACGGGTTATCCGTCACAATAGCAATCTATGCAAATGCGATCTTAATTGATCATTCAAGCCTATCTGTTACGATAGCAGCCTATGCAAATGCGATCTTAATTGATCATTCAAGCCTATCTGTTACGATAGCAGCCTATGCAAATGCGATCTTAATTGATCATTCAAGCCTATCTGTTACGATAGCAGCCTATGCAAATGCGATCTGAATTGATCATCTAAGCCTATCTGTTACGATAGCAGCCTATGCAAATGCGATCTTAATTGATCATCTAAGCCTATCTGTTACGATAGCAGCCCATGCAAATGCGATCTTAATTGATCATCTAAGCCTATCTGTTACGATAGCAGCCTATGCAAATGCGATCTTAATTGATCATCTAAGCCTATCTGTTACGATAGCAGCCCATGCGAAAAACGATCTTAATTGATCTACTAATGCCTATCTGTTACGATAGTAACTCATGCGAAAAACGATCTTAATTGGTCTTCTAAAGCCTATCTGCTACGATAGCAACTCATGCGAAAAACGATCTTAATTGATCTAGTAAAGCCTATCTGCCACGATAGCAACTTATGCGCAAAGTAAGCTTAATTGATCTTCCAAACCTATCTGCGGTGATGGAGGCATTCTACGAATACAATAGCAATATTGTGAAAATGATCTTAAGTGATCTACAAAGGTCTATCTGATATGATAGCACGTGCATCAAAGGCTAATCACAAGCCCATCTGCCAAGATGGCACAGCTGCGAAAATATGATCTCGAACGATCTAGTGAAACATCTGCGAATTCATATGGCAGATAGCAAATGCGAAACCATTACACGGCATTATGCAAGGCAAAATATAACGAAACGCATGCGAAATTGTATTTTGTTGTAACAAGGCAGCAGATAATACAAAAGGCTATTTATCATTATGAGTCGAAAGGACTTACAATTTATCTGTCTAGATAGCAGCTTACAAGCGAAAAAAGCTCAAATCTAACTACACAGCCAACATGGCTTACAAATACAATCGAAAAGTAGCTGACAAGCCAGCAGAGACACACTGCGGGAATCCTAACTGAAAAGGATGAACCCACCGGTCCTAACACTGGCTATGCAATACACAGAGCTGCGACCGAGCATCTGTCGCAAGTAGGATCTTGCTTCGAAGAGCCACATGAAGCCATACGTTCAAAATCCCAGTATTTGACAAGGCCCTTGTCAGATCAACATCCCAAGCGATATGCCTGAGGAACCACCGGTTCCGGCGATCAACAGGCAAGCAGAAGCTCCAAAGGGCAAGGGCTCCTTGTAGACGGGGATGAACGCAGCGGTTCGCCACCCTAAGCTCACGAACGTGGGGGCAATAAGTTCTCCTCCAGGGAGGCTGGAGAAGAATTCCGCCGTTCATTACGAGACGGTAGCACGGTCACTTCGGCGCTGCACCTCACCGGGAGGCGGCCGGAAACGTGACCTGCACACATAATACACGAAGAAAATTCTTCGAACACACATGAGATATCATCTCCATCTTCTTTATGATGGTTATAAAGAGCAATAAGCCTCATAAAGTGGATCTTGGAAACTATTTCTACAGCACAAAGCGCAATCTCAGGATTCACAACTTCAAGTTGCCATGAATCAACGAAAAACAAGCGTTGAAGCCAGCAGTCGTAAGGACTCACGGCAAAGCACATTTTTTGGGATGAAGAACCCAAATGGCAAAGACAGGGTTTATATAGACCTTGGGGAGACTCTTCAGTTGCCAAAGATGAGTCAGAAGAATTTGAAAAGAGGGTAAGGCCAATCACTTACGCCTTGAAAAGCGGTAACGATCAATTACCCTACTAAAGGCTACGACGATTCAGTTGCATATCCTAATAAATGACGGATAGTCATGATTCGGATGGACTTCCCAACGAAAGCGTGCTTACACTACAAAAAAAATGATCAAAAACGACGGGCAGAAAGCGTCGTCTATGTAAAATTTTCCGTCGTTTATGATATTTACGACGGTTTCCTGGCTGTCGTATGGGGCGGGGTCGTATTTGTTAATACGACGGCCTGTGGCTGACGTATTAACTTTTAAACGACGGGAAGATGTTGACCGTCGTTTATACTTAACAAATACGACGGTTACTTGTAATACGACGGTTTATTAACTGGCTGTCGTTTATTATTTTTAACGACGGTTGTCCCTCCGTCGTTTTTATATTTTATACCACGGCTCGGAAACCGTCGTAACAAATACCATTAACGACGGTTCTATTACCGACGTAACGAAAACCTTAACGACGGCTCTACTACCGTCGTAAAAAAGAACAATAACGACGACAATTTATACCACGACTTCCCGTCGTTTCGTTATGTAATTTCCCTCAAAATCTCTGCCTAGAAATTCACCAAAAAATCCCTGAAAATTCAAATCTGTCCAAAAATTCAGTGAACAAAATTCGCAAAGTCTTTACAAACTAATAAGCTGCCACAAAATACACTTCCAATCCATATTAAAACATCACTAGCTACTATTTTCTCTGCAATACTTAACAAAAAAAACTGACTTAAATTAACTACAAGTCACGACTCCGCAACAAAGTTCCCTACTATTAACTACTTGAGCATCAAACTTCGCAGGCCATCAACCAATTTGTTAAACTCGTGAAGATCATCTTGATGACTTCATTACTTGAGTAATTTGACCTGTACCACAACAAACAAAACAGAATTACTTGTACTAGTAAATCTAGGAAAATTAGCAAATAATAAGAGATAATTATAAAAGAATGCATACCCATTTAGCTGGCCATGTTACACATTGTCCTTTTGCACTTTGTATATCGTCCCCGCTTGAAATTTTGTGACACAACTTGAATTTACCCTCAATGCATGTCTCGATTCTAACCCCTACATAAGTTTTCCCCAACTGCAAGCCATGCACTATAGTAGATGTGCTTCAATAACACCATGTGCTATTGCAAAACACGGTTTTGATTTTGACAAAATCTCAACCTTCGATCCAACCTACAGCAAAACAAACAAGTACAAAAACCATAAGTCTCATTTTCTTTCATAGCAAAATCATGGTTCCAAGCATAGTCTTAGCAAACAGAAACAAAAAGAACATAAATAAATAAATCCTATGAATTAACATGAGTTTTTTAGCCTTATAGACCAATCGATTGGGATGTTTTCTTTCCTGAAGCCTTTACATAGTTTGTACAGTTCATTGTTGTAATTGACTTTCAAAGCAGTATCATGCCTCACCATGTCTTACTTGAACCTTTTAAAATAACCTAACTTGTGAAATGTTCCTGATTAAAGATCTTAAATGCTGGAGTTGTTGATAAAGAAGATACGCTACTTTGTAGTTTTTTCTGTGTCTGCACCGTTTACAGTGCTAGTGTTTTATTGCCTACGCATACGAGGCGATGGTGGAACTTGATAGATGGGCTTAGTTACAGTCCTACAGAGATGAAGTTTGGTTTGCCAAAAAGTAGATGGTTAGAAGGAGTTTATTGCAAGACAAGGCTAAGCATGTGGGGTGACCTTTGATGGAAGAGGAGGTTTGTGGCAGCCGAATGGGTATGAAGCTGCTAGTATAAATGTTTTACTAAAGTGTTTTTCCAACAGTATTGGGAGGTTATGAAAGAGGATTTAATTTCGCTGGAGGACGGTTTCATTGTGGTTGGAGTGCTACTTTTTGTATTGCTCTTATTTATTTGATGGTAGGTGCAGATACTCTGAGAGACTTTCAAGTGTCAACCAATTAATTTTGTTGCCTCTGTGAGATTTTTGGTGAAGTTTCGGCCTGTCGGGTGATTGGATAAATTGGAAATTAGAAAGACATACAACCATTATAATTGGTATCTCCTGACCTGTATCTTAGGAGATGAGAGTGAGTTAGATTTAAATTTGTATTTCTTCTGATTGAATGTCAGTTTTGGGAAAGGGGTCCGCTTTCACGACTTCTATTTCTTTATGGTGAAAGAGGTATTGAGTCGGATAACAGGGCTGTTCAACAGGGCTATCTTGATGGATTACAGGTTGGAAGGGATAGGGAAATGTACAGTTTGTGCATATCTAGGGATATTGTTAGATATGAACAATATAATTATTGAATGTAGTTCTTTACAGTAGAAACTGATTTTTCCCACTTATAATAAAATAAATCGTTCTTCACTTATCCTTAAGCTTCTTCACTGGAAGAAAAAATTTAATTTCCAGTGGCAGAGTAGTAAAGACACAACTTCTCTGGTACACATAAAGATCCAACTTCTACAATCTTTACAGTAAAAGAAACTGAACTTTCCCAAAGTTCCCAAAACTATATGCATATTATTTGTGAACTATTACGTATGTTAAATCGGAAAAATTGACATATCTACTGTTTGCACGTAACTTTGTCTTTGACTAAATATTTTATTTCATTGTGACGAAATTCAGCCAAGATATGATATTGCAACCCAAGGCTAAACCTTCATATCCCTTCAACCAATGCATTTTTTATCTCATGCTAGAGGTAAGATGACTTTCCCGCCAAGAGTTTCATGAACTAAACTGATCCTAGCGAAGGTATTAGACTAGACAATGTATCAATTGGACTGATCCTGTCAAACGAAGCAATAAATAAGTTCACAACTTGGATTTTGCACTAAGTTTGGGAAATGACAGTGGTCCGGAGCTACTTTAAGGAATTTCAAAGCTAAAAGATCATCTTCTAAGGCTTTATCAGGAAGTATTGGTACTTGTTATAACCATTAAGGCATTGTAGATCTAAACGATACCAGAAACAATGGCAAACCAGCAGCTATATATACAACTTTGAACACAGCCAAATATAACAGTTGCTATAACTGATATGGAAGATAAATTATAGATATAGAATGATAAATGATAGCTTCAAGGTAATATAAGTCACCTGAATAGTCCCGACTGTCCGTTCTCGAGCGGAATTTGTGGCATTAACTTGATTAGATGCTGGTGGAAAAGATAGAGGAGCAGCCGTACTTGGGGGTGTTGGATTGCGAAGTGATGGAGGAGGAGCCGTACTTGGGGGTGTTGGAGTGCGAAGTGATGGAGGAGGAGCAGGAGCAGTAATGGGGGGTATTGGATTGCGAAGTGATGGAGGAGGAGCAGTACGGGGGGGGGATTGGATTCCAAATTGATGGAGGAGGAGCACTACTTGGGGGTATTGGATTGCCAAGGGGAAGAGTAACAGCTTGTGATGACGATGGAGTCGTACGTGGTGCAGCAGCTGATGGATCAACCGGTAGTGGAATGGTTGAGTGGTCAGTTGCACCTCCAAAAATCGAAGCAAAGAATTCCCTCATATGTGTCATGCCAGGTTGAATGGGATTGTCACCCGCACCTCCGCCTAAAAACGAAGCAAACATTCCTGTCATAGATGTCACTTGAGCTTCCATTGCTTTCAATCGATCCTGAGTTTCTTGATTAGTAGACCTCATTTCCTCTATTTGAGACTCCAACTGAGCAACATGTTTCTTCGAAGATTTGGAGTTACTAGATCCAAATACTTTAGTTGGAGCTAACCCACTGCCCAAACATTTCACACGGCCATGTCTATCTGGTCCCAAAACATCAGTGAAAACTTCCTCACGATACTCGGTTGTTTGTTCCTCTGGTGCAGTAGAATCGAGTTTTCCTTTGATCTCCGCCTACGAAACAAATTTGTGAGTATAATATTTGGCATCCCACCTCATAGATAAAGATGAATTAAACATGCTTGCATTTATATTTAAAGAATACAATTCCTTACCAGAGTCTCTGAATCTCCTCCTCTAGTCGCAATGTATACTTCACAACGGTCATTTGGCCTCCCACTCTTTTGTAACTATGTATCAACATCAAACCGAATGGATATAAATATTACTTCGTATTCAATATTGCACAAAAAATTGCACAAAAATGTTTTTCTTAAAAAAATATATGGGAAAATGGGTAAATATTTGTATGTAATGTACAAATGGCTCAGAAAGTAACAAAAATCGAATACCTTATCCCGAATCCGTGGAAAGCTTCTCCTGCCACTTTTAGGAAGATCAGTTATCTCAGACTTGTTCACGCTATTTTGTAGACTTTGTGCCAGACATAAATTACAACTTTAGCCACCAAATTAAAGACAACCTATATCTAGTAACAATATTAGCTTAACGAAAGATACGTGCCTCTGTCTCTGGTTTACCCCAGTGCTTCACCATGTCCTTCCAATGGTCTGGACTAACTCTAGGGGGACAATTCGCCAACCGCTCCTCATCGGTATCATATTTCTTGTAGTACTTTCTCTTCACGGTTGCCTTCCAATCTTTCCATAACCTGCCAAGATTTGCCAACACAATTTCTTTCGATTCATCGCTCAAAACTGTATTCGCCTGTGAGAATGAAACCATATATATAACTCAATAAACATCCCCTAGTACTTTCTCTTCTTCTCTGGTTGGCTTTCGCTGTTTGGCACCGCAGTCTCTACATTGGCATTGGCACAACAAGAGGAACCATGTTAGTGATTTCTTGGGCCCAAACAATCAAGATAAATTCATCCTCTGGCAGGCGAAGCTGCTACAGAAGACAGTCTTTTTGCCTTTTTCCACTGAATCAATTCCGCCAAAACCGGTTTTGATCTGATGGCAATCTAATACGTAATACTATTATTATGATCACTTTGCTATTGCGAAAGCAATAGGTTAACCAGAACATAACATTTTACTCTCAAACTATAGTGAGGCCTCTTTCAAATTTGTTTCCTAAGGCCTCGAAATGTCTTGAGACGGCCCTGTAATTAGCTTAAGTTTTTATTCTTCGATTATTCGCTATGCTTCTTCAGAATCTACTGGATGGGAGGACTAAAACCCAGTCTTTGGACTTTTATCCTTTCACTCATAGTTGTCCTTTATAATGTACTTGTTGCACAGAGTCTTGGCTATAATTTCAATCCAGACATGAGACGTGCCTATAACTTTTTGATGTTGTTGTTATGGTATTGATTGTTTACCCAGCTTCAAATAATCTACTATTTTTAAATATTTTTTCGGATCTTCTGCAAATTAACAAAACAACCAAACACCCAACTTCAACCCTATAAACAACCAATTCACCATCACAGTCACCCTTAACGTTATCCTTCACCATTCCCAATACAAACACCCAACTTCAACCCTGATTACCAACACCAAATAGGCACCATCAACAGCCCCCTAACTAACTCTGAACTGCAGATCAAACCAACTAACCCTCCAACCCCCAAAAAACGCAACCCAGATTACCAATATATACCACATAGGCACCATCAATCAGCGAAGAACATCTGTTCCAACAACAACATAACCGCGACCAACAGAACCAACAGAAGTAAGACGAAGACGAGAAGCAAGGAGCGTAACAGAACAGAGAAGAGTGCGCAGAAGAGAAAAAAGAAGAAAGATAGAGCGAGCGAAAGACCGAGGGAAGTACCTGCAGATGTCGATGGAGGACCAAATCAGAGTCTCTCACCGCTGAAGCTCTGGAGCACAGTCGATTGATTGAGAGGCGGTTATGGGTAGGGCAAGCGATGAAGAGGAATCAATAGTTCAGTTCTGAACTGAATAGGGTTTTTTTTAGTACAGAACAGAATCGGGTTAAGCCAAGGGAGAAACGTCTGAGTATAATTCCAATAATTAATTACAAATTATTTTTTTATTATTTATGATAAGTACGGCGTCGTTCTGATCTGAAATTACGTCGGTTAAACATATACCCGTAGATTTTTTAGCTTACATACGACGGTTACTATTTCTTACCGTAGTAAAAACTTTTAATACGACGGTAGTTTTTGAACGTCGTTTAATTATTAAATACTACGGTCAATGTGACCGTAGTTTTTGCCGGCCGTCGTATTTGCATACTTTTTCTGTAGTGTTATCTTCCAAGAAATTAGCGCGAAAATCAAGCAGAGTATCAATTGCTGATGTCATAATTGGATACGCACAGAGATATCCTATCAAATCCCGAAAAGGGCAAAACGGGCAAGTTGATTCTTGTTGTTAAAAAAAGGGGGGAGAAACCCTAGCAACATTACATTAATGTTTCAAACATTACATTAATGTTCCAGTCATTTCCTTGCTATTTCCTTGCTATTTTCCAAATTCAAAAAGTCAAAAGCAAATTCTTGATCAAGGAGTCATGGGGTGCGAACTGATGACTCAGCTTCTCTACCTGCTCCACTTCTTGCTTCAATTGCTCGCACTTGGCATTCATCTCATGATAGAGCTTCGTAGCTTCTTCAGCCTTTTGCTTCTTCTGCTCCACCTTCTGCTTTTCAGCTGCGAGGTTCTGGTGGCCGAGCTTCAAAGTTACGGCTGCGCGAATCAGAGTGACTCTTTTCATAAGAAATCTGAAACCCATCCTGCCTTGAACTTTGGTCAGGAGATTTTGGCACATGCCACAAAGAAGTTCGGCACTCTGAACAGAAATGGTCTCAGGCGTGGCCGCAGACAGCTGCTCCAAAATCCAAATGGCTTCGGTAAGAAACAGCCTCCTGTCAAAGGGCCCTATCTCCAGAGATCTTGCAAACGATCGGGGGTAGGTGAGGCGCATCCGAACTAGCCAGTCCACATCAGTTTGTTTCAAACCTGAAGCAATGTTAAAGCTAAGTTATGCTATCAAACTCGCAAATGCACCATGCGAGATGCAAACAGTGAATCACTACTTACCAGTTCCTTCAAGAATCTCACGAAGAGAAGGAATGCGCATTACTGGAGTCGTTGAAGACTGCCCTTGCTCCATAGCTCTCCTATCAGCCGCGAGCTCTAACTCCTCATAGTTAGAAGGAAGAGTGTAGGCCGCACCAGCTGCGACTGCATTCCCAACCTGCGAGCCCCAAAAGCTCCACGCAGGAATAGGTGCTGCCGACTCAGTCATCGCCGGAAGCGAAGTGACAGCCGAGGTCGCTTGGCGAGGGACATTCTCAGATGCGGAAGCATCGGCAGTACTTGTCCTTACTTCCTCAGCACCAGCAGGGGCATCTTCATCCATTAGCACAGCACCAGCTTCAACATCGTCGGAGAGTTCGATGATGTCCTCGAAAGGCTCACCTGCGTGCTCAGTAGCTGCGACGGGCTTCTCAGTATGGGGGCTCGGAATCGGAACATAGGACGCAGAAGGCTGACTTCTTTGCTCCGGCGCATGTTCCTCAACATTGCCTGCGATACAAAATGCGATGGTATGAGGTAACTCGCATTGAATGATATTTTGCTATCTTTACTTAAGCTAAGAGTAAGCACCTCCACGCGAAGGTGGGATTGAAGTCTCTTCATACACTAAAGACGTGGAACCATGCCCTATTAGTGTGTCCTCATTAAGCAGGTCCTTAAAATGAGCATGACCTGGGATGCGAATAAACCAGTCATGATTCTGTCTCAAGTTGCTAAGGCCTAGTACATGCGTATCGCTCAAATGATTACCTGAAGGTTCTCCGCACTTGTCTACTAGCCAACGGCGAATGTCAGCCTTTGACACACCATGCTTTAACGCACCCACAATAACATCTCTATAAGTTACTGCGAGATTGAAGATCTCACCTTTATCGCCGCCTGCGATTTCTTCAAAGTCCGCTTGGGCTTGCTCCAGGGCTGCTGCATCCTCTTCTGGAATCGCATCCTCCTCCTCCGCCTGAGGAGCCACTTCTTCGGGGAGTACATCTTCCTCGTCAACTGGACGCACTAAGTCGTCAACATGTTGCTCTTCGAGGCTCCGCTGTCTCACACGCTCGAGCTCCTCCTCTTCCCGCTGCCTTCTCCTTTCAGCAGCTTCCGCGGCTGTCTTGCGGGACTCGGCAAGAACGTCCTCGCTTATGGGATCGTATGGAATGCCAGAATGGGTATCTCTCTTTTGTCTCTTGGTCAAAAGGCTACCGATGATCTCATCATCATCATCATCTGCGAAGATATGATTGGTTTAAGAAAGAATTGCAAAGGAATTACGATAATGGGAAAGGAAATGCGACGGAGGTACCTCCTGATTCTTCCTCATGCATCACCACTGTTCTTTCTTCTTCTTCATCACTTTCTCTGGGCTCCTGCCTCTCTCCTTCTTCCTCCTGGTTGAATGGAACGAAAGTCTCAACTGCGAGCTCCTTCCGCACTTTGCTGGGCATGCGACTTTTGCCTTTATCCTTGACAGAAAGGGACCTCGCCGGAGGAGAAGTTGGAGCACTTCTAGGGGAAGAAATTGTAATTCCCTTTTGCCTGGGTCTCTTCACTCTCGGCGCCGCAGTCGCTGAAGGGGACAGATCATCTCCGGGGGGTGACGAGGCCGGAGCATTGTCTATCAGCGAGTCAGCAAAAGCATTCATGACTGCGCGAATCTTGGTTTCGACCTCAGGGTCCATCCTCCATGCTAGCAGAAACGGCTGCTTTTGTCTTCTGGTGGCAAAAATGGTGTTAACCAATGACTTGGAGCGATCACCAGATGCGAATCTCCGCACATGACACTACAGCAAGCAGTACAGAATAAAGGCATCAGCATAAGAAAATCAAGAAGCTTAACGCACGCGGTAAAAAGAGCTTACCTTAGCAAATGCCTGGCTATATCTGAAGACATGCGTGTCGCCCTTCTTAACTGCGGCGATCTTTTCCTTCAAAATGACGTCAGGGCACAAATGGTTCTCATGATCCAGCAACGAGTAGCAACCATACTCAGACTCGCTCAGACTGCAATTGGGGCGAAATGGGAAAGAGTTTCTCTTGATCAAGGGAGCTCTACTTGGCTGCGCGGCCGACTGCGTCTCAATCCTTGTTTGCTGGGCGACCCAGTATGCGAGCCAGTTCTGAGAACAACCACCCTCGCGGGTCCCTGCAGGCTGCTCAAAGGGAAGATTGTTCATGAAAACTGTCTTGCACTCCTTTGTTAGCAAGCGCTTATAGCAACCTCTGATGATGGACTGGGGTCAGATTGATGGTGCCACTGCATCAAAGCTGAACTGGGGAGAAACTCGAGTGGGGTCAACATCCATGGTAATCCTCTCAAACCTTGGCGCGAGCTCACGAATATGCTCTGCGAGGGCAGGAAGAGAACCTCGTAGACACCAGCAAAAGAACTCGCGATAGCGCTCATGGAAATGCGATCCCTCTTCAAAGAGGAGCTCTTCTGAGAAGACGACACCCTTAGAGGGGTACAGCTTTGGAAACCATCGCACGTTCTCAACACGTGTGGCATAGGGCCTGGCAGTAAACTCTTTCCGTTTGTCGCATATCAAGCTCCAAACGCACTTGGTGTTGTTCGCTCCGAACCACCTCGCAGCTCTGCCGCTGTTGCGCTCCTCCGTCTCGCCTGGGGGACACCACTTGTCGGGTTTGAGAGCAGTTGGGGCATAGGATGGCCACCGCTCGAAGACCCACATTGTCAAAAAAGAGATATTGACGAAGGTCAGTACATCGAGGCGGCCACGCGACTCTTTCATGGCCAAAACCAGCTGATCAAGCCTGTAATACAACGTGCCCAAGACCAAGGGTCCGAGTGCGACTCTCTGTCCAAGGGCGAGCCTCACAGCAAGTGGCAAAACATGGTAAAAGACCCCATCATGTGGGTGACCGTCGATCAAGTACCTCGACAACCAAGCACAGAGGAAAGCACAGAGGGTCAAGTGGTAGCCTTTACCCTCCACATAATTCTCGGCCTCTGGGTTCTCACTCAGAAGCTTCTTAGTGATGCTGCTGTTCGCATAGTCTCGAAAGAAGTACTGCAACCATTTGTTCCAGTTATTCTTCGCAGACGTGTCAACTAACTGCCAGTTTGGAAGGGCTTTCGTAGTAGTCCACCGGGTGGAGATTTTCTTTACCTCTGCCAGGCATTCCTCCATCTGCGTGTACAAGGCAATCTCCGCAGGCGTCCTCAAAGGACTCAAAGGGTCTACCTCACCCATGGGAGAAAGATCGTACAACATCTGCACGTCCTCGAGTGTAGGGGCAGCCTCGAACTCAGCAAAATGGAATGTGTGAGTCGCAGGCGAGTAGCGGGAAAGAAGGTCTAGAAGCATGGACTGGTCCAGCTTCACGGCAGCACCTTTCATAGCACGAACAGCGAAGTATACGCCGGCTTCATCAAGAGTCGCGGCATGATTGGTCAACACGTGGTCGATCCACTCATCCATGTAGTCCAGTTTCTGGACAAAATCTTGGGTAGAAATCGCAGTGTAGGGGAAGTACCCATTTTTTATTCCCAATCGAACCACATCCTCGGAGCCAATTAACTCGAGCAAGGCTGAGTTAACCGGGCGAGTCAGTGTTAGCAATCCCTCAATTGGGACAGGAGCAGGCATTCTCTTCGCCTTAACCCTCGCATGGTAAAAATCTTGGCCACCTAAATAGGGGGCTTTTCGCCACAAAGCCTGCGGAAGATCGGGGATCTCTTGTCCTCCTTGTTGGGTTTGGTTCCTTTTGTCTTGGCCATTCCTGCGAAAGAGCAAGAAAAAGGGGGGAGAAATATGCTACTTCAGTTTGAATTTCGAGATTCAAGATCTACAGAAAGGAAGATGAACAGCTTCTGGTATCAATTTCAGAAATTAGAAAGTTGCATTATTAGGGGATTTCAAAACCCTATCCAAGGTCCTTATTATTGAGGGATCAAGCCGCAATTGGGTCCAAAGCTTGGAACTTCTTCACAAGTTTCAACAGATTATATGGGTTTACAGATTCAACGCAGTTCAAGGCATACACTGGTATTTTAAATCGAAATTGAGCAAGGCCAACCTTGTTTCCGCAAAGCTTGCTTGGATATGCACAGTTGAAGAAGACGATTTGCAGTTTTGAACTGATGATTGATTATCTGAATCTGCTCTCGAAGATCTCCGGGTACCATTCACTTTAAGAGAAAGAAGTGATGCTTTGCAACAGTGGATACAAAGTATTTATCCAAAAACAATGAAGGGTTGCGTCCTTTCAGTAGTCGAATCGCAACCGTCACCGTCGAATCGCGCAATCACAGGACAAGCTGACGTCACACCTAAAACCCTAAAAGCCAGACGGCACGACTCTAGGGGTTTTAGGTCATAATGGCACGCACGGGGGCTGAACTTACCCGTATTTGAATTGGTGCGTGGCGGCAACGCGTATGTTGGTTTCCGCGCATGGAAGTCTGTACAGCTATGAGTCTTCACGCGCAGAAAGGGGGCTAATGTAGATAGTGCTTTCTGGGCTGACAGATCTTGGCCACGTGGCAACCATCCAGCACACCATATTGTGCTCCACACACACTGGATCACCAGCCGAGCTGATCCATGTGGGGGCTGCGAGACAGAGCCCTCGCATACCACTGCACGGGACTTGTAGGGACTTAGTGGTTTGGAGGCTAGAGTAAGCCCTGTCGCGTGCGAGCCAAGCCCGCGCGCGACCTTTAGTAACTGTTTTGAGAGATTTATGGCACGAGCTCCATAAACCCGGTCAATCCGGTCAAACCCGGTCAACCTCGTAACGGTTCCGGTATTCGCGCACAACGTGCTGTAACGGTCCCTATATACTCGGACGAACGTGCCGTTATGGTTAAGCTAATTAAGCCGCCATCAATGGGCGCATTAACCACACTACAACGGTCACGTTCTCTGCTATATATAGGACGTTAACCTTTCCATACAAAGGAGAACACAGTCGCCATACGCGGAAGCTCTGCCAAACCTCTGTCTCTTTCTCAGACATTGCTACTGCCTTACTCTCTCCCTACACACAACCCCACTCTTCCTGTGCGATCCTTGATCCTCTACATACGGTGTACACGGAGGTCTCCCCGCCGGAATCTCTTGTGCACACCTACACACAGCTCGATTTGCTCTGACGAAGAACCTTGTTCGAAGGTATGTTGGATAGCTCCTTTAATTCCTCTTGAGAAGTCAATTGCCTTTGTTGGATGAGAGACACTCGCCCAAAAAGCTGTGACTTCCGGACATTGGGAGAAAATATGTTCCGTGGTTTCTCGGTATTCTCTGCAGAGCTTGCACTCTTGATCTATGTCCTTAATACCACGCTTTGCCAAATTGACACAAGAGGCCACTATGTTGTTAAAAATTTTCCAAACAAGATAGATGAACTTATTTGGAACCTTTGATTTCCCGAGTGTCTTGAGCCATTTTTGATCCGCGATGACAGACACTCCTGGGATGGATTGATTGTTTACTGTGATTTCTCTGGCTATCTTTTAGCCTGATTTGGGGGGGTGTATATTCCTTTTTCATCCAATTTCCATATCCATGAATCTGTTGAGGGTTCTGTGGGGATTGCAATTCTGAGGATATCCTGGACATCTACCTCCCAGAGGATTTCACGAAGCTTCTCCTCATTCCAAGTGTTGCTAGTTTGAACAATGAAATCACTAACCTTAAGTGGACTTTTTTGCATCCAGAGGCGTAATAATCTTCAAATGATTTTCACGAGGGATCCATGGATCCTTTCTAAGAAATATTGACTGGTCATTACCAATTTCTTAATCATACCCTTTTCAAGGATTTTTCTTCCAAAGATGAGACTCCTCCAAGCAAAGGACGGTTGTCTCCCCAACTTAGCTTGCATAAAGTCTGTGTCGTGAAAATATTTGGCCTTGAGGATTCGTGATGTTAAGCTCTGTGGATTTTGAATAATCCTCCAACACTGTTTTGCTAGCAGTGACCTGTTGAAATCTTGGATATCCCTGAAGTCGATACCTCCCTGTTCTTTGGTAAGCTTCAATTTGTCCCAAGCCGCCCAGCAAATGCCTCTGTTTGAATTGTTACTCCAAAAGAGCTGGAGCATAATTTGTTCAATGCGTTGGCAGGTATGAATTGGAAGCTGAAAACACCCCATAGCGAAAGTTGGAATAGCTTGCACAATAGCTTTGAGGTCTTTCCCAGCCGAAGTTAAGTATTTCTCCTTCCAGCCCTTCACTTTATTGAGTATTCTCTCCAGCTGATAGTTGAATGTTAATTTCTTGTTTCTTCCAACTGTTGCAGGTGATCCCAAGTAGCGCTCGTTCTCATTTAATTCCGGGACCTCGCAGAGAGCGCTAATAGCTTGTTTCTCCGAATCTGTCATGTTAGAGGAAAAAAAGAGCTGCAGATTTGTTGAAGTTAATTTTTTGACCCGAGGCAAGCTCATATTTTCTTATGCTGCATATGGTGTCTTGATTGTCGCACATAATTTCCAGTATAATTTGGCGGTTTCGAGCAAGAAACATGAACCGAAAATAAGAACGAGATGATATTTAACGTGGTTCGCTAACTGATTCACTACGAATTCGCTAACTGGCCCCTTTAAACCACGCTTTGTCAGCGCCAGTCGTATGAAAAGCTTAGTACTCGGCCTCGGTGGATGAACGGACCATTGTGGGCTGTTTCTTAGAGGCTCAATGAACTGGGTTCGGCCAGAGAAACACAAAAAGCCTGGTTACTGCGTCGGTCTGTAGGATTACCAGCCTAATCGGCTTCATCAGTAAAAACCAGGAGAGGAAGGTTACTTTTCTTAAAAAAATGACATGAGATTTTGTCCCTCGTAACTATTGAAGAATGCTCTTTGCACCAGACACAGTTGGATGTTGCAAGGACTGACAAAGATGATTGACCCAAAAAATAATATCTGGTCGGCTAAAAGTTAATTATTCTAAGGCGCAAATAAGTTGGCAAAAAACAGTTGGATAATGAAGAAGCTTGTCGTCATGAACATGGTACTTAATTCTCGAAACTAATGGTGTAGGACAAGCCTTACAATTTGCCATATTATAACGACTAAGTAAATCAAAAATATATTTTTCTTGATGAAGCAAATCCCAACACAAGTTTTGGTGATTAGGAATTAGGACCTATTAGTTTATGTAATGTTTTTTTACAGAATCGTTGCAAAAGTCCTGGATAATAGACTCAAGCAAGTTCTTCCTTCTCTAATCTCTATTAATCAAAATGGATTCATTTCACAGAGAGTTATACAAGATAAAATCTTAATTGGCCATGACTTAGTCCACACTATTTTTAAAGAAAACTCTAATAATAAACCAAAATTAGGAGCTCTCAAACTTGATATATCTAAAGCTTTTGATAGAATTAGATGGGATTTTCTAGAACAAGTTATGATCCAAATGCACTTCCCCTCTCACTTTGTTAGACTTATTATGCAATGCGTCACTACATTTTATTATCCTATTCTCCTCAATGGATCCTGTCAAACTATTTCACGCCCAAAAGAGGGCTGAGACAGGGGGATCCCTTATCTCCATTTATTTTTTCCCTATGCGCCGAAGTTCTATCTAGATCTCTTCAGATGGCTGAAAATGATAATCTGATACATGGTATTCTCTTTTCTATAAATCAAAATATTTCTCATCTTCAATTTGCTGATGATACTCTTTTATTTTTTCAAGTTCAGCCGCACACTGCTCCTAACATTAAAAGAATTTTTGATGAATTTGCTAGACAATTTGGTCAATCTATTAACTTAGATAAATCTTCACTTTTTTTTAGTCCTAATTACTCTTCTGTTGATAAATTTCAATTTTCTAGGGATTTAGGTATTTCCCCCCATGACTCCATTGGAAAATATTTGGAGATCTTTCTTGATAAGAAAGAATCTAACAAGGACTTTGTTAAAAATACAATAACCAAAATAACTGATAAGTGTGCTGGTTGGTAAGGGCTTCTTCTAAATAACTTTTGTAGAGCCACCTTGATTAAGGCTATTCTTAGTAGTTATCTTGTTTATCCTATGTCCATTTGTCTCTTTCCAAAAAAGGATTGTGACTCTATTAAAGCTGCCCTTTCAAATTTCTTCTTGACTGGTAACTGCAAGAAGAGAAGCATTCACTGGCTCTCTTGGGATTTTTTGTGCAACAAACCTAAGAATGGGGGATTGGTATTTAAAAACTTAACTTGTTTCAATAATGCACTTCTTGCCAAAAATAGTTGGAAAATCATTAATGATCCCAATTCTATTTTTAGCACTTATTTTACCCCTAAGTATTATAAAAGAAAAACCTTTCTTTGCCTCAACCCTGCAACCACTTCCTCTTGTGCTTGGAAGAATATATGCAAAGGGAGAAATACTCTCAGTCTTAGCATTCATTGCAAGGTGGCCACAGGGAAATCAATCTGGATAAGATCTGATGGTTGGATTCAAGATGTTCCTGGAGCTCCCACTACAACAATTATGACCTTTATTGACAATTTCTTTGTCGACAGGCAGTTTCGTGTAGCTAGTTATATGATTTATCTACCATATTTGCTTTTGTCGATATATGTGTTGAAAATTGTCAACATTGTGACTATTTATGTCTTTCAGATAAAAAAGTAGTCAAGCAATGCAAAGCTTTAAGTTTCCCTTCTCAGACCAAATATAAGACGACAATCACCCTATTTTAGTGACTAACAACATTGTCAATATTTAAAGTGCATTAGGGGGGCAATACAAATTGTTTTTCCCGCACTCCAAAAATTAGGGAGGAAAAATAAAAATATTGAGGAAGGAAAATAAAATGTTACTATTCTAATGGAGGAAAAATCTCCCCCATCCAATTACAAGCTGCTCTTTGCAAAAGAGGTGCCAAAATTGAGGATGATGCATGTGTTTTTTGTGGTTTGGAAGCTGAAACTGAGATTCATTGTCTTAGAAATTGCCCTTTTGTTCAGAAGATTTGGAAGTGCTCTCCTTTGAGATTCATCACCAACTCTTGTCTGAATACTAGTCTGCAGCAGTGGTGGATTGATGTAGTGGAGGTGGCAGGAAATTTTAAAGAAGGAGACACTATCCTGGGTTGATTTTCTCAATTTTGTTGGGAGATTTGGAAGTGCAGAAATGATTTGGTGTTCAATGGGTTATCTTGGTCTCCTCCTCAAATCTCTTCTAAGGCTGTTGCAAAATTTTATGATTTTGTTGACTCATTCCCATCTCCTGTCAAAGTTTCAGCCCCTGCTGCTCCCTCTCCAGTGGCTCTCATGAATGATGAAACAAGATTTTTCACGGATGCAGCCTTCAACAAGAACACCGGTCAAGGAAGTATTTCTTTTGTTTTGAAATCAAGCTCTGGTGAATCTTTGCTCAAGTGCTCTTCTGTGGTCAATTTCATCTCTGACCCTCTGGTCCTTGAAGGTTTAGCTATCAGGCATGTTCTGGTCTGGGCAAGGAGCATGAACTACAGCAGAATCATCATCTTTTCAGACTCAAAAGTTGCGGTGGATAGCATTAACTCAAGCTCTTCTTTGGTTCATTACACCATTTCTTCTTTGATAGCTGATTGTAGAGCTCTTGCTAGCTCATTTGCTTTTTGTTCTTTTTGTTTTGTTGGGAGAGATGACAATGTTGATGCTCATAACTGTGCTAGAGGTGCGGTTGGTCTATCTCCGTCATTGTGAGGTTTCTCCTCTTGTATCGGTGAGCTGTTTTGGTATCGGTGAGCTGTTTTGGCTCTTGAAGTAATGATATTTTCCTTTGAAAAAATAAAAAAAAAAAAATTACAAGGTCCCTCTCATCTTTCTACACGTCTCTCTGTCTTCCTCTCGCGCGATTGCTCTTCTCAAATCTATCGATAATCTATTTTCTATGGATCTCAACCAAAAAAGTTCCCAGACTCTCTCCTCAATCGTAACTGACACAACTCTCATCCTCTCCCCCAATTCGATCTCACACAGCACACTCTAGGGTATCCAATCACCAAAAAAAAATTGCTTTGGAGTGGTAGTCCTCGATTATGCCGTTTCTGCAGAGGCAGTCTTGGTACTCACAAAATTCCTTTTCGATATGTAGCTTCTCAGGTCATGAATCTCGAGCACTCTGTGATTTTAGGTAGTTGTTTCTTTCCCGATATGTATCAATTCCTTTGGTTTCTTCTTGTGCAGAGCCAAATTACGAACCTGGTCTGATGTTGTTCTTCCTCTTTGATGGCGTGAGCCCTAGAGATCAATCAGTACCTGGTATGAGGTTGCTAGTTGATTGAACCTACAGGTACGTCTGCGACCCTTCTCCTCCTCCTCCTTCATCTTGTTCTTGTTTGTCTGGGTTGTTTTGGATTTGGTATGTAGGGCTTGTTCTTATATGTATGGGTTGTGTAGGACTAGGTATGTATGGTTTGAGTTCACCAATTGTGGATTTTAACAGGTGATTGACAATTTGGGGTTTTAGCTTCATATATTCAGTTTGATGATCGCAAGAGATTCATAGAGGGAACCGACGGACTGAGGGTTGAAGACGAGAGAGACTTCGTTTAAGGGTTGAATTTGGATTTTCAATCTTTTTGCAAAAAACCGGTAGAACCGGTCGGAACCGGCCGGTTTAGCGGTTCCCGTGAAAACCGCCGGTTTTTGACCGGTTTTGACCGGTTTTCTGCATATACGGTCCATTAGCCAGACCGAACCGGTTACCCACCGGTTCACCGGTCGGACCGGTCGAACCGGCCGGTCCGGTCCGGTTTTTAAAACTATGGTTTGATCAACTGTTTGGAATTGAACTTAAGTACGAATTTATAGAATTTAGAATTTAAGCCTTCTCTGGTGTGATGGGCGATCAGGAACTTGGATTTAGTGGATGATTTAGTTGAAGTTGTACCTGCTTGATATTGTGGGAAAAATCCAATTTCAACTACAGTTAACATCTCCTTACCTTCATAACCTTGAAGTTTAACAATTGAAAACTGATAATATCTTCCATAGAAACCTGGAAGTGGAATTAATGTTTAGAGCTTAAATAAATTCTCCATTCACTTCTAGTTTAAAAGACCTAAATAGCTAAATACATTCATACACTACCATAATAACAATCCGTTATGACTTTTGATTCTTGATGTTGTTACCATTTTTTAATTTGATTTTTTTACAAGCTCTTAGTATATTTCTTTCATATTAGGGAGCTTATGAAAGTCAGGGGTTCTTAGCTTCTATCGACTTCCCTATTCTCAGGAGGAAAAAAATTAATTGGCTAAGGTAAAGTTCACTCATTCAATCCTATTTCAGATGTTTCATTTTGTGGTCTCATCAATTGTTGCTATGGATATGTCTTTTCAAATTACCAACTTTGGTTCGATTTGCTCCTATGAATCGTAATTTCTGCATATACCTCCGAGAAAATATAATTTAATTTGTTGCGTCTACATGACTAACACAAACTTTCTCTTAAGTTCACATAATCTCTTAGGTTCGGGATATGAGAATAAGTACAATGACATCACAACTTTAGGAAAAAAAAATTGACATCTTTGTATGCTGCTTTATTGAACTGATGCGTCATTTGTTTGCAAGTTTACAATTTAAAAGTTTTATTTTTAAATTCATGTCATGTCCCTGCTCCTTGAACTTTTGAGTCCGAAAGTATTTTACAAGTTATGTGCCTTACTTAACTGAGCTCGAAAGACACTAATATCTGGCATTTGCACATGTAGGAGCCATGATAGGGTATGTTAACTATCCCTTTTTATTTTTCAAACAGCATACTTTCATAAAATCTTCTTCATGGTCAAGGTTATAGACACTTCAGTAAGATAAAGATTAGGCGAGTACCCTTAGAATTGATCGACATATTTATTTACTTTCAGAAACTCACTCACTTGATGGGAGTTGGTAAGTCATCGACATCCATCTGTTAACTCCTTTTCAGAATGCTTCACTCCTAAATTTGGTGTTTTATTAGCACACTGCCACTTCCTCAATTTTTTAGGTTTGAACCAAAGAACCATCATTATGGCTATATATGCCAGCAGTGTGTAGTGGTTGGTGGTGCTAGGAACTGGTTTCGTTGTTGATAGGTTTAGTTCCTCAGAGGTCCCTGGGACTCCCTTTCATCTATGTTCGTACCACCAATAAGGTTGTGGTTCTTCTCGACGGTAAGATATCCTTGATAGTTTTTCTATTTGATTACTCAGATTCTGATTTTAAAATCTGTAATTAGTAGTGATCTAAGAAATCAATTGCACAGGGAATCATACAATTAGATTTGTGGCTTAAAGTTTACAATGTATATTTGAAACCCTTGCTCCCTGTTGATTACATAGCTGAGGTGTAGTGGTTTGTAGTATAACTTGTAGGAATATTCTTTTAAGCGTGAAAGAAATCGATAAGCCTACATTGCACCTTTAGAAACAGTTAGGATAGTGTTGATTCAAAGACCCTTGAATGTGTTTTGGTTGGTAATTGTTTTGAGTGATGAAAGACAAAGACAAAGACATAAGCAGCAAAGCATTTTAGATACTTCAAGGCCTCGAGATATTGACTGAACTTCAAAGCCTTGAGAGTTATTCTATTCTGCTATATGTTCTAACAGTTCTGTGTTGCAGATTTGATATCTGATTATACAAATCAGGGATTTGCTGCATATACTTATGGATTACACTATTTATATATCTAACACAATTTCAGATGATCAGAACAGGAAGAATCAAAGTTATCTGGGTTTAACTTTGAATATCATTGAAGAAGGTTCATAGCTCCAAGGCCTTGAGATGTGCCTTGAGCTGCTGACAGTTTTTACAGAACTAAGTTAATTCTTTCTTGCAGGTTGTGATTCTTAGTATTGTGATTATTTACTCACTTCTAAGTGTCTTAAACTTTTTTTTTCATGATTTATATGTATTAGAAGTTATACAGGTTATTGTTCTAATCTGTTAACCAGTTTTATCAGAAACTGGATAACCAAACAGTCATAGCACTGTTATCTTTCTGGATTTTGTTGTTGCAGTGTTTCAATGCTGTTGCAGGGCTATTAAACGTGCAGGAGCAATCTCAACAAACTCCAACGGATATCCACTTAGAGCTGTTTGAATTTCAGTTGAAAATAGAAAGAGGATTTGTAGGAACTGAGATCATAAAATCTCTCAATCAGTTGCAGCTGTGGATAAAAGAGACTGGTTTGAATTTTGAAGATAGTGAGGCTTGAAGAATACTCAAAAAGGTGTGACAAATTCGTGAGAGATCATTCATTCAAACACACAAACATTCAAGCTGCAATCCAGATTTCAGAAGATCAGATTAATCCAGTTTTCTAGAAGATCACATCCAGGCTTCAACAACTTATCTTTTCTACTGTGTTCTTCACTTGTAATTTAATCTGTATATCTTTAGATTACCTTAAACCTCACTTAACCTAGTGGTTGGTTGTTCAAGTGAACAATAAGAGGTTCTTGTTAGCTCCACAGTTAGTAGCTGGAACTAGATAGGTTTGGAACCACAAGCTGTATAGGTGTAAGGGAAATCACTTAGGCTTGAAGATCTAGGGCTGTTTTGTGTGAGTAATAAGAAATGTTTGCCCAATCCTGGTGGGATTAGATCCCTCAGGAAGAGATTAGGTCCATTGGGACTGAACTCTGTAAATTGCTTTGTGTTCTTTACTTTAGAGTTTGATTATTATCTGCTGCATACAACTCAAATCAAACTAGAGTTCAAAATCTGTTTAGAATTGTTTACAGTTCAAGGCCTTGAAGCTTTCTATTTTGCCTTTGAAAGTTTCAGACAGTTTACTAAAATCTCAAGGCTTGAGATTTAAGTTTCACACAAAGTTATTCTGTTAAACTTTGAGTTTTGAAAAAAGTTTCCATACTCTATTAAACCCCCCCCCCCCCCCTCTAGAGTATTTAGGTCCTGTATTTAGTCTACATTATACACTTTCAGATAGTTTAAATGAACTTCTTTTGATGTCAGGATTATCATTTTTGCAAGTCAAAAAACAAGTAAATGGATGATTCAATTAGATATGTTGCTGCATTATGAGGTAAAACTTCACATATTTCCCTTACCCAATTTATTTTGAGTGACTTCTTCTTAAATATGTTAACACTAGAAAAGTACATACCAGAAAAGCATAATGTGGCAATATACATACAACCATGTTGCCTTCTATTTTGCAGGATTTCGTAAATGAAGTACGCTAGATTATTGGGCCTGTTGGTGGTATTCAGAACATGGAAGGACCCAGTGAAAGTGAAAGCCGCTTAGTTTTCAAACAAGAATCTACATGTATGACTTTTCTTGTAACTGGGCAACGCATGGTGGAGTACGACTCTCAGTTTTGTAGTTTTTGAACTGGGCAACATATATGTTGTATGTATAGTTTTGTTTTTATTTTAAAAATCAAATTTATGGAGAATTTATTATGGTTTGAGCACAGTTGCGCATGCTCATAAGTTGTGTTTGGATTTTTGGTGCATGTTTTTTTTATTGAGTCGTGGTAAAGGCGACAAGCAAGTATGTCGCAATGAAGATGGAAATAGTGAGGAACTTATCTTCTAGTGACAATTTTGGTTGTCACTTATCTACATAAACATGTAAATTTGCTTGTCGGGAGTTTTAAATGTGACAAACAAAGTTTGTTGTTAGATTGAAACTACCGACACAATTTGATGTCGACCTTTTTTCTTTTCTACCGACATACATACTGCTTGTTGGCTTTAATTCTTACAACGGAGTTGTAGTGACCACAGATAGACAAACTTTTTTTTGTCGATAGAATTTCTACCGACGAGTTTGGCCTTTCTACCGACAATTTTTGCTGTCAACGGAGGCAGGATTTGTTGTAGTGTCCATAGCTGAATGTATGAAACTAACTGATGAAAATCACAGACTCAAAAGGGTTGATCAGCTTATTAATGCGAGAGACAATAATTGGGACCTAAGTCTCCTTAATCAGTTTTTCCCCCCTTGGTTGTGTAGCAGAATTATGAAAACACCTATTGTTGATGGTGATAACCAGGATACCCCAATCTGGAAAGCCTCCTTCAATGCAGTCTTTTCTGTAAAATTTGTCTACTGTTTGCAAAACTTTAATAATTCTTCTCCCCTTTCTTCTTCAGCTCATATTCATTTCAAAATCTCCTATATTTATAAATGGAAAAGATTATGGTCCTCAGGTTTTCCCTCAAACATCATTTATCTGTTCTGGAGAATTTGTTCCAACTCCTTACCCTTCCTTAATAACATCCACTCTAAAACTAACTCTATTGATCCCATTTGCCAACTTTGTCCTGATCAAATTGAAACTCCTTCACATATTTTCATTTCATGTAGTATTCAAGAGCTTTGGGATAGAGATCCAATTTACCATTCTCAAAAACCTAGACACAATTGTGGAAGTCTGCAAAGATGGATCATGAACTGGGTTAGAAAGAAAAACCAACTTAGTAAGCTTAGAAATTGGCACTGGATTCCTGCCATCTTCTGGATTCTTTGTATTACTAGAAATAAAAGATTATATGAACATCACACAAATACTGCAGCTCAAATGTACGATAAAGCAGAAGCCCTGGCTCATAATATTTTGATTTCCTAATTTTAATTTTAACTATGTTTGATTCAGTGAATGAAGGTTGGGTTGAGGTGGAAGTCAAACAAGGAAGGTCCTCATGGGTGCCAGGTCAATTTCACTTTGTTCCTCAATCTCTGGTGGCGGTCTCACATGCTAAGCCACTAGCTGTTTTGACCCCTGAAAGTTGTCCTTGTACAAAGCTTTTTCAGAAGGATCTTGCTATGATGGCTTCTTCTTCTTCTTCTTCTTCTGTGGATAGTCCTTTCTCGGCTTCTTCCATTGATGCTTCATCAAGTGTTCATGCCTTCCCTCCTCAGACATGGATGTTTCTGGTGCTGCTGCAGTAGAGCTCCCCCCCCCTATTCATGATGATGAGCTTATGTCTATTTTCATACCCTTTATTGATGCTTGATCAGTTGTTTCTATCGTTGTTCCTCTAGGAGACGTTCTCTTGTTAGTTTAGCACTAGTTAAGTGTCTGTTTTGGTGAATTTCCTAGTAAGTACGGGTTGTTTGGATGATGGTTCTAGGCTGCTTGTCTCAGCCTTGTTTTGGTGTTCTGTTTATGTAGCTATGTGGGTATATCTATGTCTAAGCTGATGTACGATGACGTTTTTTACTATTAATATGAAGTTCTAATGTTACCGCAAAAAAAAGTTTTGGTGATTTGTAAACCAAGAAAATAATTGAGTTGACCTATATTGGTCGTTTCAAATTCATTATGTAATTTAGAAGTCAGTGTTGGGTTTATTTTGATTCAAACATTAAAATTGAGAATTGGCCAAACAATGCACAATGCAAGGAGCATCTAGCCGACAAGTCAGGTGGTGCATGGGTGCATATGTATTGGAATGGGATACGTATTGTTTTGTTAAGGTAGTTACTTAATGGTCAAATACTTGGGGCGATGATAATTGGTCCATAGCATTTGTTGACAAATGTGTTGTTTAGTCTGCGGGAATTCTTTGTTTGTCTCGGATTATTTTTGGCCCTTACTTTGGCTCCAAGTCTTGTTCAACTATACATAGATGCTAGGGTTGTTACTTTGAGTAGCGCGCTCACTACGACAATTATGCTAAATATTTACACATTTTTTAAGTTACTGTTCAAGTAACTGTAAGTAAATATAATAATTTATTACACTTTCGAGTAACTGTAGTTACAATTATATAATACTTACATAATTTAATTACTGTAATAAAAATATCACATTTACCATCATACTTTATATTGCCCGTAATATTTGATTTCCAAAATGGTTACACTTTTTCTTAAAAGTGTATTATCTTTCCCGCTAATATTATTTCAGAAAAGGCAAATATCGCGGGCAGTATCGTTTGAAAAATATAAAAGACTTGTACTAGTATTATTTGACAGATCTAAACAAAACACAAACACACGACTCTCCAATTCTCTCTCTAGAGCAACGAACAGGCGGTGAAGAACGAGAGAAAAAGGCAATCTGAAGAGATAAGCCAGGAAGGCGAGATCTGTAAGCCCCATCCTCTACTGTTCAGAATTTGTTGTGTAACTTTCTTGAATCAAGTTGGTCTGAATATGCATCTGAGTCCCCTCAATTTTTTGTACTTGTTCTGATTCGTAGTGACTCTTCAAGGAGAGACGATCTTCACAAAAGACTTGATTGTTCATCTCTGGCCATATATTGTATGCTAGAGCCACAAAAAATACGGTTGCTCTAGGAAGTCTGGTGGGTTTTTTGGACCAACAGAAACTAAAATCTGTGAAATCCACACCAGTAGTGATAATATGTTGTTGTAAATCAGGGGAAAACAACGCTAGTTTTCCAATGATATCAAGTAAGTTGTTTTTCCTAGCTATCGATCTAACCAATTCTGGTATTTGGTTTGGCAATTACATAACCTGTTCTTCAATCAAGTTGCATGTATTGCTTTTGGAAAAAATTAAACACCTACTTAAAACAGGTTAATTAATTTTGACGATTTGATAGTAACAAATCCGTTGGATATGAGGACTAATTCCACATTATCTGATATTTGAATTTCAAAGACATCAGTAGAACATATATTTATAATGAGCCTCATTTGAAGTTGGTATAGGAAAAAATTTGAGGTCTCTGCATTTTAACTAATTGCTCTAGCAGCTGGAATAAATGATACTCTTCATGTTTTGTTAAATTTCAGATACGTTCACTTGTCATTCTATTCCCTGAATTGGCTTTCTTAAAAATGAGACACTCTGTGGTCTTATCTTGTTTCTTTTTGTCTGTGTGTTCTCTTATCGGTTCTCTATGTCCCCCATTTATCCGTTCTCTTAGTCAGCCGCTTGTACTGTTGCTTCCTTACGAGTGTTTGTAGGAATATTTCCTAGAACGTATCATCTGAAATATTCTCTTTCTACTGTGTTCAGCTTCTTTTGCTTGGAATTTTGTGTCGTGCTACGGTTAAGTTTAGAGACACTGGTTTGCTTCTATACCTTCATCACTTAAAATATCAACGTTATGATTTCTATTACAACAAGATAGTTAATCCTTTTCTTTTAGGGATAAATGAGGGCCTCTCTTGTGACGATAACTCTTTTTCAGGACGCCACCTTCACCATTTATAAAATTCAAACTTCCGTCTTTAGCATAGCCCGCTCAAAAGCACCTGGTATGGGTGTAATTCCTCCACACTTTTATTTGGTCTTTAATCCAAACTCCATTATGTTCTTTTCATCTTAAATCTGCAGTTAGCTCTAAATTTTCAATGTTTATTATAGTGACGCTTTGGGGAAAGCATTTGAATTTATACAAAAATCTAGATGGATAAATCGATGGCATAGAAGAATTAGGATGGTTTAGTGAATTTAGATTTTTTTGGCTAATGATTATACCTGTAGTTGAGTTTGGATGTGTTTTCTTATGACTTCTCGTGTATCTTGTTTAAATCTTTCGTACATCAATGTTAATGCAAGTGTCTTTCTAAAGAATAAGTGTTTCTCACGTGGTATGTCTTAAATAGTTCGCATGGTGTTACTTTTTTGCTCTTCAGATTAAGAATTATCTTTGAACTTGTTTTAGATGATTGCTTGTTTTCTTCCCTCTTGCAGTTCTCCCACATTGCACGCAATGATCCTGAGCTCATCATGATGCCGGAGATGAAATCTAGACATATTATTGCTAAAGTTTGGGAGACTTTTTTTTTCATTTTCTTTCAAGACTTGGTGATTTGGGATGATATTGTTTTTATGATCTAATTTTTTGGATGCAATTAGGATAGTACTATGTACGAGTGGGAACTCAAAGATATTTTTTATCGATGATTTAACTTTTCAATTAGCACTGTTGAATTTATATTATTCTCTCTGTTTGTGTAGAAGTTATTTATTGTTCGTAATTATCATTGTGTGTGTGATAGTTTGTACAAAATTGTTATGACATCCTACTTTATGTGATGAAATAGATTAGTTATAGATATGCATAAAACGGTAACTACAAACAAGCCTATTGTTATAGATATATGCTTAACTTCATGGCATATAACAACACAAAAGAAGCGTAAAAACAATGGTACAAAAAAAAGAAACATAAAAATTATTGTTACATATACAAACTGTAGCAAGAAGTATTTGTAATGACACAAATAATGTAACAATAGATGCGTAGTAATAGAAACTCTATTTCTACGGTCGCTCATATCGTAGTAATAACTTATTGCGACGCCACTTGTAACTACGGGAATCCTTACCGTAGTAAATTTATTACTACATATTTACTGCCTTGTTGTTACAGTTTCTGGTTTAACTACATCACTGTTTTCTAGTAGTGGCTTGTAATTGGTTTTGGCTTCTCATCAATAAATTGGTTTGCTTTGGCGGTGGATGTAGCTAGTCTCAAAAATAGTGAACCATGTAATTATTGTGTTCTTGATCTTACTCTTCTTGTTCTTTCTTTCTCTGACTCTCTCACGTATTAGAATCCTAACAAGTAGTATCAGAGCCTGGTTGGTTGAGATTCAAGAGGAGCGATGGTGTTGTTTCGTGATCAAGATCTGTCGGGTTTGATGGGAAGAGTGGGTTTCCACTGGTTGGCCTCTGAAATAGGGGGTGCAAGCACACCAAGCCTTGCTTGGGAGGCTATTGAGTTCCTTGTTGGGGGAGCTATCATGATTTTGTTGTGGAGCATTGGAATTGTGGATCTAGTTTTAGTACATCCGACATGCTTTCGGTTCCGGCATGCGTCAATCGATATGGCGTGCTCAACCCGGCGAGTGATATTGATCTATATCTGGATTTGGTGGCTAGGAGGATTCCATTCTAGGTGGGGGCGACTCGAATCAACTAGCGAATTGAGGGTGGAATTTCATTGGAAGAGGGAGTGTCCAAAGAATAGACGTCTGTAGCTGTCGCTTCAGAAGGAGGTGGAAGGACAACACCCAAGGACGATGATGCTCTCTAGGCCCCTTGAGGGTGGTTCGGGCTTTAGGCATGGAGAATGGGCGCATGTTGTTGGGCACATGGGTTGGCGGTGTGTTATCGTGCACACATCGGTAGGTGGAGCGATTGAATTTTCGATTGGCGTGCTTCAGTTTTTGGTTTTGCGTATTGGTGCGAATGGCGACGCAAATTGGCATAACATTGTTTGATGGGGACTTTGTTTCGAAGTGTCATTGGCACAATGTTGGGGTATGCATTAGTCATGATGCATCGCAGAGGCGTTTATTGGGATGCATTGCGAGTGAGTTGAATTCTGTAAATTGGGAATACACTCGGATTGTGAATGTTTGATGGATGAGAAGAATTTATTCGGTAGCTATGGGATTTTAATTAAGGGGGAGGTTTGTTGGGTTTATGTTGATTCAAACATTAAAATTGAAAATTAGACGAACAAGGCACAAATAAAAGGAGCAGCTAGCCGACAAGTTAGTAAGTGCATGTGCATGTGTGCATATGTATTGGGAAAAGTATTCTTTTGTTAAGATATTTACTTTGTGATCAAATACTTGGGGCGGTGATAATTGGTCCGGAGCATTTTTTTGAAATTGTCTTGCTTAGTCCGTGGGAATTCCTTGTTTGTCTCGGATTAGTTTTGGACGTTACTTTGGCTCCAAATGTTGTACCAACATATATAGATGCTAGGGTCGAGACCATGTGTTGTGCGATTGTAATTAGTTTTGGCATCTCTTGAATAAATTGGTTTGGTTCGGCCATGGATGTAGCTAGTCTCAAAACTAGTGAACAACATAGTTCTTGTGTTCTTGATCGTACTCTTGTTGTTTTTGCTTTCTCTTGCTCTCTCGCGTATGGGAATCCTAACTATCAGGTGTATCATGCACATAGTATCGTTACCCAAAATTATAATACCGTCAACATACAATAACAAGACTGTGATTTTGTTGTTAAAGTGAAGAATCCGCAATTGAGGATTTAAAATAGAGAGATGACAAACAAGTAATAAATCACTCAAACCAAGTTAGAGGGGCTTGTCTTATTCCATAAAGGGACGTTTTCAACCTGCAAACGTGATATGGGTAACGTGTATCCACAAAACCCTTGGGGTTGTTTCATGTACACGGTTTCACGAAGGTAGCCGTGAAGAAAGATGTTTCTTACATCTAACAGATGAAGGGGCCAATCACATGTAACCGCTAAGGCAATGATAATTTAATCGTAGCATGCTTAACAACTGTGCCATCGGTGTTATACTTAGTTTTATAGACCCACTGTCTACCAATTATATTTGCAGATTGTGGTTGAGGAACAAGAGTCCACGTTTGTTGTTATACGAGACTGTTAAACTCAGCAGTTATGGTAGGTTGCCACTGTGTGTGTTGAACAGCCTTGGAATAAGAATAAGGATCAAGAAGAGGTGAAAAAGTAGAATAATTTAAGCCATGAGTGCTCTCTCCACCACCATTTCGCTGGCGGCTTCAAATATGCTAGTGAATTAATCCAGTATACACAATATCATCCCATATAAGCTTGATTCCTCCAACTATATGCTCTGGAAGCACCAACTTACCTCCATTATCAAGATCCAGTCTATTTTGGGTATGTGGACGGGTCTACTCCCTTCCGTCCTCAGTTTTTCACCGCCGATGATGGCTCTCTTGCCACGGCTGTTAGCTGAGCTTCACTGCTTGCACATGCAGGATAAGACAATCCTTACTTTGATCAATGCCATACTTTCAAAGGAAGCTCCCACTCGTGTGATTGGGTCTGACAAATGATCTGTGTGGCTTGTTCGTGAACACCGATATGCTTCGTTGTTCCGATCTCATAGTCTACAAGTTAAGTTCGACCTTAAAACTCTAAAAAAACAATCGGATTCTGCATATGTTTAATTGAACAAGTTAAAATCATTTTGTGACCATTTAGCTGCTTCTTGTGTTTTGATTGACGATTAGGACATGATTTTGCATACCTTAAATGGTCTCTCACCTGAGTTTAACACTTTAGATCTTCTCTTCGTACCCGTTCTAAATTAATTTATTTTCAAGAACTTCATGTTTTACTCCGATCGGAGGAACAAATTATTGAATCCTAAAAAGCTTCTTGTGAGTCAAAACCTACTGTTTTCATACTAATTATTCTACTCGTAGTCGTTGTAGTCGCCACTTTTCTGGAAATGGTCGTGGATTTACAAAAAAACGAGGTTCTGGTGGCTGTGGCGTATGTGGATCTGCTTGTTTATATTAAGCTCGGGTTCGTCTTGTTTATACCGGACCGGGCGGCCACAAACCTAGTTCCCACAATAGGGGTGATGGCATTCCATTGGTGGTTTTGGGAACTCTCGCCCTTCCGGTTCTCACACCAATTCTGAATCTACTTATGTCTCTCTCAAAGAGAGCTATGCTTATGTCACTTGCCATATTTGTGGTAACAACTTCCATTCTACCATTTATTGTTGGCACCGAATGAATCATTCATATCAGGGGCGTACCCCACCTAAGCAGCTTTCGTCCATGGAAGCTAACACTCAACACTCTGCCTCTCTTGCAAATTATTGGTTAACGGATACAGGCGCTTCTAGTCAAATGACTGCTGATCCAAACCTTACAATGCAGTTGAACATGTTCAAGTGGGTAATAGAAATTCTCTCTCTAATCAGAACTATGGTATTGCCTTACTTTCTACACATTCTTCTAAACTTCGGATATCAAACACTTTTCGTGTCCCATAATTATATGCTAATTTTTTATCTGTGCATAAACTTTGTTCTTAGCATAATTTGCGTGCTATTTTTGATCCATATTCGTTGTATCTTCAAGACAAGGCTACAAACAAATTTATTTATCAGGTTCTAAGTGTAAAATGATGTTTATCCCATATCTTCTCTGTCTGTCAAGTCTGGCCACTCTCATCCTGAAGCTCATTTGGGTCAAAAAGTCTCTTATCTTCTTTTGCATGCCCAACTTGTTCATCATTTTGATAATGTTTTAAAACAATGTGTTACATGTTCTTATTTTACTCATGAAAATTTTGTTTGTCAATCATGTTAGTTGGAAAGCTAACTCGTTTACCTTATACTAAGTCTACTTCTACTGCTTCTAAACCATTACACTTGGTGCATTCAGATGTGTGGGACCTGTCTCTATTAAGTATTATAATGGTTATATGTGTTATTTACTGATGATCTATCTCGATTTACTTGACTGTTTCCACTGCATATCTGATGTGGTTATTGTTTTTGCTAAGTTTAGGAAGTTTAGTGAGAAATTACTTGTTTTTTCCATCACCATTTTGTGATCTTATGGGGGAGGGGGTGAGTATACCTCATTCGTTTCCAAAAAATATTAAGTGACATTGGCATTGGACATCGAAAATCGTGTCCACATACTCCCCCACATAATGGGGTGTCAAAACGCAAACACATGCTCATTGTTGAAACAACAGTTACATTACTACAAATATGCTTTCTCATCCTCATTATTTTTGGTTTCATGCTATAGAAACTGCACTTACTCCATAAATCATATGCCAAGACGTAAGACTAATAACAAATTGCCTTATGAGATTTTGTTTCACTCTAAAACTGTCTTTACTGATCTCAAAAGAATTGATTGAGCTTGTTATCCTCGATTGAAACCATATATTACTTCTAATTTGTATTCAAAAACCAAACAATATTTTTTCCTTTGATATGAAGATGATTATAATGGTTATTTATGCTTTGATGAATTTGCCGATTTTTTTTTTCTTTAACATAGATGTTGTCTTTGACGAATATACATTTCTTTATTCGGAAAATCATGTTACCAAATCTAATTCAGCCTATACACCGGTTTGTGATAATTCTGCTTCTCACATCTTCCTGTTTCTGTTTCAGGTGCTATCCTCACACGAGTGTCCCACCAATACGTGACCTTGCTGAAACTAAAAAAAGAACTGAGCGTGATGAACCCTCGATGCAGCATGCTGGGGATCAACGTGTGGCTAGTCATGAATCAGATAGTACTACTACTCCTCTGTCTTGCACTATGTCACCACCAAGTTTAGGCATGGCAACGGGATCAGATCTCTCAATGATCATCTACCCTCCACAACAATGAAGTCAGTTGATGCAAACTCAGAGTAAATCCGATATTACCAACAAGAAATTTCTATTTAATGCCTCTGCCAACACTACTTTCTGCTCTAAGAGTCATTTTGTTAACAAAATTTTTAACTTTAATTCTTCTATTTTTGCACCTCGTCTTGATCCTTCTTCTTATTCTAAGGTTGTTCAGCACTCGCAGTAGCAAGATGCCATGACTATTGATTTTTACAGTCTCGTATAACAACAAACGTGGACTCTTGTTCCTCCACCACAATGTGCAAATATAATTGGTAGCAAGTGGATGTATAAAATGAAGTAACACCGAAGGCATAATTACGAGACATAAAGCTCAACTCGTGGCCAAGGGTTTTCACCACACCCCAGGGTTAGACTACGATGAAACGTATAGCCCAGTTGTTAAGATTCTACGATTTTCACTGTCATTGCCTTAGCTGCTGCATATGATTGGCCACTTCATAAGTTAGATGTAAGAACTGCTTTTCTTCAAGGCTACTTCCGTAAACCATGTACATGAAACAACCTAAGGGTTTGTGGATACACGTTACTCAAATCACGTTTGTAGGTTGAACAAGTCCATTCAGGGACTAAAACAAGCCCCTCAGACTTGGTTTGAGCGATTTACTACTTGTTTGTTATCTCTCGGTTTTAAATCCTCAATTGGGGATTCTTTACTTCTAATTCGTCACTTTAACAACAAAATCACATTTTTGTTATTGTATGTTGACGATATTATTATTTCCGGTAACGATACTATGTACATGTCACACATGATTTCTAAATTACACAATGAATTTGAAATGACCAATCTAGGTCAACTCACTTATTTTCTTGGTTTAAAAATCACCAAAACTTCAGTTGGGATATTGCTTCACCAAGAGAAATATATTTTTGATTTACTTAGTCTTTTAATATGTCAAATTTTAAATCTTGTCCTACAACATCAGCTTCGGGAATTAGTGCTATGTTCTTGATGGCAAAATTCTTCATGATCTAATGGTTTTTCGCCAACTTATAGGCGCCTTACAATATTTAACTTTGAGTGTCCAAACATTGTTTTTCGGTCAATCATCTTTGTCAATTCATGAAACATCCAACAAACTTACATTTATCTGGTGCAAAGTGCATTCTTCGATATTCGATACTTACAAGGGACCAAGTCCTATTGCATTTTATTTCCTGAAAGGTAGCATTCCTCTCCAAGTTTTTACTGACGCCGATGGGGCTGGTAATCCCACAAACCGACGCGTACAAACCGGACTCGTTGTGTTTCTAAAGCCCAACTCGGTTCATTGGGTATCGAAGAAACAACCCACGTTGGCTAATTCATCCACCGAGGCCGAATGCCAGCTTCAGCTGCCGCACTCATAGCGTGATTTACTACTCTGTTTTGCGATCGTAAATTTCGAATTCCTGATGCTCTTATTATCTGGTCTGACAACACTTCCGCTCTTGCCTTAACTGCTAGACCAATTTTTCAAGCACGTACTAAACATATCGAAATCGATTATCACTATGTACGTGAAAATTTTTGCCTTTCATGATATTACTGTCTCTTTTGTTTCAGGTAGGGATCAACTTACCGACATCTTCACCAAAAGCTTACACTCTACTAATTTTTCAATCCTCAATACTAAACTCATAGTGGCGCCCCAACCACCATGAGTTTAAGGGGAAATATTAGATAAAATAAGTAAAGCCCCCCTGATAGATGAATAAAGCCCATCAGTTTAACCCATCAACTTATCTCAGTCAAAATATTATGCACTATAGCCCATTATCTATAAGGGGGCCTATTGTAATTTGTTTATGGAGTAAAATTTAGTCAATTGTGGTATCGGTTTCATGTCGTGAATGGATAACAGTTTATCAAATATCCAGAGAGCCCAATCACCTGAGTGAGAGCTTCTTGTGAAAGTGTGGCGTTAATCAAAGTAAGGATTGCCCGATCATGCATGTGCCAAGCAATGAAGTCTGGGCTGAAGGCGGTGGTAAGAGAACCATCATTGGAAGCGAGAAACTGAGGAGGACAGGGAGTAGACCCATCCACATAACCAAAAAGAGACTGGATCTTGAGAACGGAGGTAATTTGGTGCTTCCAGAGCACATAGTTGGAGGAATCAATCTTATACGAATGATATTGGGTATATTGGGTTATGACAAACCACCTCACAAACGATGAACGGATAAAGGAAGAACACGAGGATCTTACCTGGTTCGCTAGCGAAAATTTTCTAACTACGTCCACGGAGGAAAAGCACCCTTTATTTCACAAGAGGAACAATTACAATGATTTCCATGCCTAATAATGTGACTATTAGGTTTTTTATATAGTTCTAGAAAAATCCCTAAAGTTTCCGAATCCGATTCGGAAAAAAAAATTGTTTCGTAACTAATCCTACACCGCCTTTGACTTCCAATGGTTTCCTAATCAAATTTGGAAACAAAGAGTTTGGCCGCCTTTGACCAATTCAAGGCATCAACTCAACAAATTTCCACCCTGACTTGAATTGTCTTGTCAACAAAAGCTGCTCCTCTTCTCGTATATAAAGCTACGTATTTTCCGCACCCAATGTCTCTCGCCACAGAGACTCACTGGACCCCCACCGGATCCGACATGCTCTGAAGGGGCTCACTGTCTCAAGCTGTTGAGTAATTCCAGACAATGAACTTGCTCTCCGGAACTGACTTGGTGAACATATCTGCGGGGTTGTCAGCACTCTCCACCTTCATCACCTTGATCCTACTTTCACTTCTCAGAAAGTTATACCTGAAGCCTATATGCTTGGTCCTCTCATGATGAAACTTGTCCTTAGTCAAGCAAATTTCACTCAAGCTATCACAGTAGACTATCGCCTGATCTTGAAGTAGCCCTATATCATTGGCCATTCCCTTAAGCCAAATTGCCTCCTTTGCTGCTTCCGTTAGGGCCATATACTCTGCCTCCGTGGTGGAAAAAGTCACCTTCAGCTGTAGATTAGCCTTCAAACTCACATCAGATGCTCCCAGTGCAATTTCATAGTCTGTCATTAATCTTCTACTATGAATGTCCCCTGCATAGTCCACATCCAAGATACCAGCTACCAAAGTGCATGTCTTCACTAACCCCATAGCATAGGCCAGTGTCTGACTTACCCTTAAGGTACATGAATATCCGCTTCACCTCCTGCCAATGGTCCCTACCGGGATGAGCCATAAAATGACTAACCACACTAACAACGAATGCTATGTCCGTTCGAGTACATACCATAGCATACATGAGGCTTCCAAATGCGCTAGCATATGGAACCTTGGACATGTACTCCTTCTCCTCCTCAGTCTGAACGGTGTACATTCCTAGCTTGTTGTTAGTTTCCATAAAGGAGTATCTATAGCTTTAGCTGATAGCATCCCGAATCTTGTCAATATCTTCTTGATGTATCCCTGCTGTGATAGAAAAAACTTCTTCTTCTTTCTATCTCTATAGATCTCAACTCATAATATCTTCCGAGCAGCTCCCAAATTCTTCATCTCGAATTCCACACTAAGAGGCCTCTTTAGTTTTCTATTGTCCTTGATATTCTGAGTCGCTATTAATCCCCTTTGCAACAACTTGTGATACACGAGCAGTCATAGTCGCACATGTGGTAACCAATAATCATCATGAAGCTGTCAAACCTCTTGTACCATTGCTTCGGTGACTGATTAAGTCCGTAGAGAGATCTCTTCAGATTGCACACGTAGTTCTCTCTTCCGGGAACTTAGAACCCCTCCTGTTGGCTCATGTATATCTCTTCTTCCAACTCTTCTGAAAACCCACTTGCAGCTTACTATCTTCCTTCCCGCTGGCAATTTATCAAGCTCCCAAGTCGAGCTCTTGCTAAGAGAATCCTTCTCCTCTGCTATCGCGACAATCCATTATGCCGACTTAGAACTAGATATAGCAGCCTTGTAGGAGGATGACTCATCCTCTACCTCTTCTGCTACCTGTAAACCTGTAATGCATATCCCACCATACCATCATTCGTATCTCGCCGAAGACTTTATAACTCTCCTTAATCTTCCTTCAAACATAATTTGATGAACCATTTCTGTGGTGTAGACGCATCCTCACTATCAGACTCTTCTGCTTCTTCCTCTTCGTCTTACGGCGACGGTGTAGAGATTTCGGCATCCTTAAGATCAATAGGATCCGACTTTCCCTCAAACTTCTTCCCTGCATCTCCAAGCTCCACCTCCACGGAATTCTTCAACATATGACTCTCATCAAAGAATACACTTTTGCTAAGTATAATCTTTTTGTTTGCCCATATTTTTTATCCCTTCACAAATGTTCAGAAACCCATGAATACTCCCTTCTTAGCTCTTGGTTCTAGTTTTCCATCATCAACGTGATAATAGGCAACACAAGCAAAGAATCTCAAATCCGATTAATCTACTGCTCTTTCGGAACATACTTCCATACGAATCTTGCATCATATACCTGTGTGTGGGCTCCGATTCACAAGATAGCATGCCATGGAAACTGCTTCTCCCCAGAAACCCCTAGAAAGACCTGTGATAAATCTCTTTTATGAGCTATTATTATACTTCCATATTACTTGTATTAGGCTTATTTCACATGATTTATATGATATATGTGCACTAATATTTGAAATTAATGACTTATAAGCCTAAGAGTCAAAAGTTGTGTTTATAGCTTATTTGCGCATGTTTTCTCTCATATTTGCTATGATAATTGCACGGGTTGTTTAGTGTTTTGTAACTCAGGTAAAATAGGTGGAATGGATCTTATGAGAGGCTTGGATATGCTGGGGATGGAGCTAGATGAAGAGGAGAAAAGAAGACGCAAAAACGAAGAAAAGTTGGAAAAACCGCACAGGACCAGCCTGCACTCTTTTCAATGCTCAGGAAAATATAAAACTAACTTTGGATAAAGTCCTGTTTCATTTGAAAGTAGACAACCGTAGCTTTCCAACGATATATGGTAGGCCTGAATACGAGTCCGTATGAGGGAGATACAGCCCGCGCAAGATCAGCTTACAATTCTGTCCGGGAATTACAAATTGGAGGGGCTGTAGTGAAAATTCTGCCAAAGTTCATTAAAAACGTGCCCAGGCCTTGGGATAAGAACTCTCAGACCTAAAACACAGGGGGAAGCTGCTGGATACGATCCAAGAAGGGTAGGGAGCAGGAGGGACATGGAGAACAACGTCGGAGTCGCCGAAACGCGAATTTCGTCACGAGTTTGACTATCCCTCCCATCTTATCTTTCTTCTCTTGTTACTATGAACTTGTTAGAATCTATTTTAAGTATATTTGAGTAAATTTATTTTCTAGGACTCCTTTTTGGAAAGCTAGGGTTTGCTTGAATGAATGTTTTGAGATTGTGATTCGTTCTTCGGATTGAATATATGTGTTTATCTCTTGTTATGATCATCTTGTGTTTGATTCTCGTAGTTCTTGCAAGTAGCTAACGTAGGAGCATACTTCATTAGAATTCTTGTGGTAACTCCATGAGAGCTATTCTGTAAATCAAGGTAATCACCTAGTCGTATCGTTATCTCGTAACTGGGTAGCGTTAATTAGGATCAAAGAGCGGATTAATGAACAATAATGCATGCTTGTAATTGAATTAGGCTTGGTAACTCGGTCTAAATTGATCATAAGTGTAGGAAAATGGCTTGGTAACTCGGTAATTCGTAGGTTGCTCGATTGATAAGAGTAGCGTATGTGCGTTCCAAATATCAAAACACCATTCATATCATCCCTAGTGGTCCACAAGTAGAATCCCCAGCACTCAAACTACACTCCTCCTTAGTTAATTTACTCTTTATTTTAGTTTCTAATTAGTTCTAAATCTACAATCTGTCCTCGTGGGATTCGATAACTTGGGATTGAAATACCACCCCTATATTACTTGACCGTGCACTTGCGCATACGCGTAAAGAATCACGTCAAGTTTTCGACGTCGTTGCCGGGGACATCAGTTTATTTGCTAATTAGGAATTAGTTTAGAGAGTTTATTTTTTTAATGTTATTATCTATTCTTATTGTCTCACGGTATTTCTTGAGATTTTCTGTGTGCAGTCATTCTACTATAAGCATGGAGGATGAGAAATACTGTCGTTTCGAGAGCATATTTGGAGCATGCGACCTTGCATATGGGCAAATTGTGAAGGAGTGCTATGTGAATGGCATTAGAGAGAGGGTAGAAATGGAGATGCAACATTATACATTTTGTCCTAATGACCCAACACCGCCCTCTAAGTTACTCTTCTTCCTTGGTTGTATGCTTGAGGAAATGATCCCAAATGTTAAAGAATGGAATAAACGAGCAATAAAATTAGGAATGGAGACGAAACTTGTGGACGCACAACTTGGTCTCCATTTAAATGTAGAAGATGCTCCAACCTTCCCAATGCTCCAAGAGGATGATGATGCGCCGTTGTGCATCTTCAATGGCCCAAACATATAATCATTGTTAGAATCACGTATGAGGGAGAAGCATGATGCGATATTAGATGAGATTGAAAGTCTTCTTCATAAAATCAATATTGATGAGTTTGATTCTCCAGAAGCGAATTTGATGGACCATCTCATGTGTGAGCTTGCTGAAGATGAGAAAGACATCAAAATTGAAGTTGTTGATGGTTTGGGTGCTTCAAACGAAGGAGATTAATGTACTCATACGTTCATAGTTTATGATTTGTCACTTGAAACTTCAATGATGATATCACAAATTGAGAAGAGAATCAAAGAGGACATCGATCTCTTTTCACGGCATGGGAGACTTGAGATTATTTGTGAAATTGTTATGATGTCGATTCTCATGAATTGGAAGAAGAAAAAAAAGTTTCTGGCGAACTTTCACTTGTGCAACACGTGTTCGTCATTGTTGAAATATGCGATTCTTTTGAGAGTTTATTTTCGCTCAATGGAGAAGAATTGAAGGAGAAGAAATGGTGGAAAAAGAAAAAATGGGTAGAAAAGCTTATTTTCATGTAGCAGGGGTGCTCTGTGTAGTTGCTGAAAAAGTCATGTGAAGCTCTCGCTGGCTGTTTATTTAGCATAAATTACCATATTTCATAAATTTGCACCAACATACCCACAGTTACAACATGGTGTTCAGGACCCCTCGAGCTTCTTCACTGTCAGGTTTTCACCAGATTTGGACCAAAATTCCCACGGGTGTTCAGAAAAAAAATAAAAAAAAAAAAAAAAAAAAAAAATAAAAAAAAAAAAAACCCACAGCCCCATCGTCACCTTCTTCTCCGTTCACCCTAACCAAAGAAACCACCACCGCTACAGCCATCGCCATCTTCAACTACCACAGCCCACCATTGTTCCTGACCGAAACCCACAACCACCAAACCCATCCCTGATTTCACCCAGCCGAACCCACCCAGCCTCCGGCGAACTCGCCGGAAAGAACTCAAACCAGAACAGCCGAAGCCGCCACTCCCGATTCTCAGAAACCCACCTCTCCGTTCGTATCTCCACCGTGACACCTCCAATTCAAACCCTCTTCAGTAGCAATCAAAGCCCGAATAGCCCCAGCCACCATCATCGATTTAAGACCTCAAACCACCGAATGAAACCCATCCTATACTGCTTCAAATTCCGGCAAAAAGCTCGGGCGAAACATGGAACCTGACCCGACTCTCTCTATCAATCGCTCGATTTCATCAATGAAACGCCTGTCAGCCATGGACTCTGGCCAAAACCCCACCGTCGTTGCTGTTTTATCCAATCAAACGCAGAGCAATCCCAAACACCAATCCTAAATCGCCGCTGCTACCACTTCATTCATCTGTTCCAATTCAACGCAGACCACCAATTCCCCCCTCTGTTATCTGATTTTGGCACTCAGAAAAGAAGGGCAATAACTGGTTGTTAAAAAAGGGGGAATGGAAAGAGTGATGTGAGGTGATGATAGTTAAAGATGTTTGGTGAGCTGCTGATTGAATTGTCTAATGGGTTTCGGGATTGATAAGAAGAAAGAAGAAATTGTTTTAAAAGAAGAAAATTGATAAAGAGGACCACCAAGAAGATGATTATGCAGCTGCTGACACAGATTAGTCAGAGCTCAAAACTGGATGAGAAGTTTGATGAAGACATCGACCCCGGTGTGGTACTTCCCACTCGACCGTTAGGGGAGCTCACCTCATGAGTTTGGGGATTCTTCGTTCTCTTTTCGTCAGCAGCAACGATCAATCGACCCCGGTGTGTTTCACACACTCGACCACTATGGGAGTTAGCATTGGTGCGCATAATGTTTGCTTGGGGATTGTTCTGCTATCTCAGTCAGAACCTATCTAATTTCGTCCCCGACTTTGTGTCGGTTGTGAGCACTCTTTTCTCTCTCTTTACTTACCGTTTAAGCACATCGTACTTGCTTTAGGATTTTATTTTGACAACTTGGTCACGGTCCATAGTCGCCGCTGGATTAGCTGTTAGAATTCTAGGGAATACTTGAGTACTTGCTTAATTTCGGTACACACAACTTGTCACGTGCACGTAATTCGTATTAGCTCTAAAATTTTTTGAACTACCTTCTTGTGTCGTGGCTTTGACTCTGAGTAGAATCACCGCCCCTCGCATTTGATTGCCGAGTCTTCTTGGTTGATCTCTAAATTCGTTGAGGACAACGAAGCGCTCAAGTGTGGGGGTATTTTTAGCTATTTGCTAGCCATGTCCGTGTCTGCATCGCCAGTTACATGTAGATTAGATTTTCGTATTGTGAGTCAGTGTAGTACTTGTATTCCGAGTCGTTTTTTAATATATTGTTGTAGTGTGCATAATTTTAGAGTACTTACTGTTTAGGTTGCATGTTTACTTTATTGAGTCACCCTACCCAAAGTGTTGGTTAATCGAGTTGGCCAAATGCATATAGAGGTATGAAAAAATTAAAAAAAAACATAAAAATTTAAAAAATTGTGAAAAAGTGCAACTTAAGACCTATAAACCGAAGAGAATCCAATTAAAGAGCTCATGAGAGTAGGAAACACCGTAGTAGGGATACTTTAATTCTAGTATCTTGTGTGCGAGTCTCACGACAGGATATCCCGGGTATTTGGGAATGGTGAAAGTAGATTACGGGTATACTTTTGGCTTCTCTAGTGTGCTAGGAGGATTGAGTCTCTAGGTTGTTGAATAATATGTTTCCCGTGGAAACTTGTGGACTCTTGGAATCTGGGGTGGACCTTCGTGTAGAGTCGGTTCCATGTGGTACGAGTTTTCGGCCTAAGCGAAGCCGGGGAGTGTACACCACCATCCCTTAAGGTGGTTCCAAGAGAAAATCCTAAGAATCCCACACTCTAAAGCTCTAATGCACGGTTGTAAAAAACAGTGGAGGAAAGAAAAGAAAAATGGAAAAGTTGAAAAAAAAGTGTGCTTCAAGGAGAAACAACCTAATGTGCTTCCGTTGGCGCGGAAAATTTGGAATCAATCCAATTGAGAGCTTAAGAGGGAAACTAAAGTCAAGCCGTATTACACAGGAGTTATGTCTCCCGTCAATGGGATAATTTGCATTTCAAAAGCAATAACGGCTAAGAGGGTCTGAAAACCTCAAAGGACTTGGCGAAGAAAGACTACTTAGTGACTTAAGATGCCTAGACCCTCCGAGTCAAAAGACGTGTCGTATCTTGTTTGTTTTGGTGGATGTTTGGGGACGCCTTAGTGAGTTTGCGCATAGGATCATCATATATCATTTCTTGCTACGGGTCGTGAAATTTTAAAGTGAGCTTGTGAGAATTTGATGATTTCGGTTTATGATAGAGAGGTTGCCCAATCTCGGAAAAAGAAGTAAAATATGTGTTGTTTAAATCTTTTCATTGTGTATAATCGAGATGCATTGTAGTTTCATGTAGTTTCATAGTCATGAGTCGTGTTGATCATTTGCGTCTTGAGTCGGCTAGTAAATGGTGATTTGCTCGGGACGAGCAATAGGTAAGTGTTGGGGTATTTGATAACTCTCTTTTAGGAGCTATTATTATACTTCCATATTACTTGTATTAGGCTTATTTCACATGATTTATATGATATATGTGCACTAATATGTGAAATTAATGACTTATAAGCCTAAGAGTCAAAAGTTGTGTTTATAGCTTATTTGCGCATGTTTTCTCTCATATTTGCTATGATAATTGCACGGGTTGTTTAGTGTTGTGTAACTCAGGTAAAATATGTGGAATGGAGCTTATGAGGGGCTCGGATATGCTTGGGATGGAGCTAGATGAAGAGGAGAAAAGAAGACTCAAAAACGAAGAAAAGTTGGAAAAGCCGCACATGACCAGCCTGCACTCTTTTCAATGCTCAAGAGAGTCTACAAATAATTTGGGCTCAAGGCCCGTGCCATCCGTAGCTTTCTAATGATATATGGTAGGCCCGAAGAGGAGTCCGTATGAGGGAGATACAACCCGGGCAAGATCAGCTTACAATTTTGTCCGGGAATTAAAAACTGGAGGGGCTGAAGTGCAAATTAGGCCAAAGTTCATTAAAAAACGTGACCAGGCGTTCGGATACGAACTCTCAGACCTAAAACACAGGGGCACGCTGCTGGAGATGATCCAAGAAGGTAAGGGAGCAGGAAGGACATGGAGAACGACGTCGGAGTCGCCGAAACGCGAATTTCGTCACGAGTTTGACTATCCCTCCCATCTTTTCTATCTTTTCTTGTTACTATGAACTTGTTAACATCTATTTTCAGTATATTTGAGTAAATTTATTTGCTGGGACTCCTTTTTGGAAAGCTAGGGTTTGCTTGAATGAATGTTTTGAGACTGTGATTCGTTCTTCGGATTAAATATATGCGTTTATCTCTTATTATGATCATCTTAAATCTCGTTGTTCTTGCAAGTAGCTAACGTAGGAGCATCCATAATTAGAACTCGTGTGGTAACTCCATGAGTACTAGTCGGTAAATCAAGGTAATCACCTAGTCGTATCGTTATCTCGTAACTGGGTAGCGTTAATTAGGATCAAAGAGCGGATTAATGAACAATAATGCATGCTTGTAATTGAATTAGGCTTGGTAACTCGGTCTAAATTGATCATAAGTGTAGGCAAATTGCTCGGTAACTCAGTAATTCGTAGGTTGCTCGATTGATAAGAGTAGCGTATGTGCGTTCCAAAGATCAAAACACCATTCATAGCATCCCTAGTGGTCAACAAGTAGAATCCCCAGCACTGAAACTACACTCCTTAGTTACTTTACTCTTTATTTTAGTTTCTAATTAGTTATAAATCTACAATCTGTCGGAGGGAATGAATCGGACACTTTTAGCGAAAGAAATCTGCATTCGAAAGCATGCACCTTTCTTTCGCTAAAAGTGTCTGATTCATTCCCTCGGCTAAACTGTTCTGTTATGGTGTGTGTCGAACGGTGCGATGGCGTGCAATACCCTGATCCTCGCAAAATCCATCTAACTCTGATGAACATACTCCAAACTGTTGTCCGTGCGCATCATCTTCACCCTCTTTCCCACCTCATTCTCTATTAGGACATTCCACTCCTTGAATCTTGTGAAGGTTTCACTCTTGTGCTTCATAACGAAAATCCAAGTCATCTTGGAGTAATCGTCTATGATGCTCAGAAAGTATATATAACCGCCAATCGCATCAATATGAGATGGACCCCAGCAATCCGAGGATGTAATTGTGTACAAGGAAATCCTCAATAGATATCCAAGTATACACCTCAATTAGAGAATGAGAACACATAGAATTGTAGAGTGTGTGTAGGGAGAGGGAAAGCACTAATAACTGCTTGTGAGAGAGAGACAATAAGCTATGGTGATGGACCAGTATATCTTGTGTCGCAACGGAGAGCTAACGATCCTATATATAATGGGGAAGTGAACGTTGAGGGGTTAATGCACGATAAATGGCGGCTTAAAGATAGACCCCCAACGGCACGTTCAACCGTGTATATAGGAACCGTTACGTATCTGCCCGCAAGGGTCGGAGACCGTTATGAGATCAGCCGCATTGATGGGACACGTAATCCTAGGTTCTCTCAGTCAGTTACCAGAGGTCGTGCGCAAGCTTGGTTGTCGCATGCGCGCGACGGACATTAACCTAGCCTCCAAACAACTAAGTACCTAAAAGTCCCGTGTTATGGTGCGCGGGGGCCCTGTCTCGTAGCCCCCACGGGGATCATCACGGGTGGTGATCAGGTGTGGATGGAGCACAGCTAGGTGTGCTGGATGGCTGCCATGTGGCGATGATCCGTCTGTCTAGAAAGCGGTATCTACAATAGCCCCCCTTTTGCGTGATTGTCACGCGCTCTTCTGTTGTGCAGTCGCGCAAAATCAACCGTGCGTGAAGTTCACGCAGGCCTTTTGAATTTTGAATTTGAATCCCCATAGCCCCCTGTCATAGCCATGATTGCCTAGGGTTTGGGAAGCGCCGTTTAGCCTTTGATGAAGCGTGGCTTCTGTCGAGTTAATCAATCGCCATCCGAATTCGCTTATTTTCGAGGCAAGGATAGCTACTCAAACGTCATACTTCCCATCAATCGAAGCGTTGCTTGGCCCATCAAAAGTCAATAGTTGTGACTCTTCAAGGGTTTATTTAAACCCTACTATTCCTTCGATTGAAACTTTTCCATTGTTGCACTTTTGAGTTCGTATGCATTGGAGAGAGCTCCCACAATAGGAAGCAGAGTCCTTTGATCAAGTTTGCGATCAAATCCTTGACAATTTTTCCAGAGCAATTCGAGTGCTCAGGCGCGAATAAGGTAATTTGATTTGAACCTCCACTTTTTGGAATTTGTAGTCAATTTCTTACACTTCTTTCTCCCCCCTTTTTCCTTCTACATGCTTCATCAACCAATGAGATCCGGTACTCTTCTTCTTACAGTAATGGCTCCAAAAAGGCTACTGAATCCCAGAACTACCTAGTGAATTAGGAAGCAAAGCCCCCAACTTTGGGGGTGATGACTTCTACTTGGCCTCCATCCGAGGGCATGCCCTTGAGGCATCCTCTTCAGGCACGGCCTTGGAATTGAAACCTGAACCAGACAGAGAGGAGTGGGATCTAGCAGAGGTTCATGATGTTCGCAGATGTGACATCGAGGCCAGCCTTTACCCTTACAATGATGTTCTCTTCCAAGCTTTCTTGGAGAAGCTGGACTGGATGGACGAGTGGAATGACTATATTCTTGATAATCACGGGGCCGTGCTGATGGATGCTGGAATTTATCATGCCGTTCGTGCGACCAGGGGTTTCAATCTTAAGGATGACCAGGACATGCTAAAGGTCATATTTTCACGATACTCACCAAAGACTCACACATTCCACTTCTCTTCTCGTGAGGCCACACCTACTCTGGAAGATGTGGAGAACCTGCTGATGCTCCCAAGCATGGGAGCCTTCGATCCTTTGGAAGCACCTAGCTCCGATGAAGAAATTGCTCTTTTCCGTCAGATGCTAGAATGCATTGCGGCTTTGAGGAAGGATGCTTCAAAATGGGCTCCCGAGGCGATAAAACCTACTGATACTTTCATGACAGTTTCTACTGGCGTGAAGAACATATGGTCTAAATGGATCATGTTCTTCTTCACCAAACCTCACATTATCTAGAAAATTCAGGTGGAGACTCCAGGCGAGGCTAATTCCACTGTAGGACAAGGGTGTGAGTATTCCTTGTGTGGTTTTCTCTGTGTCTTGTTGTCACGTTTCGTTATAGATGGGAGTCCGCGAGATGGATTTTTTGTCCATGTACTCCCACTTGCAGTGAAGCTTGCACTTGGTAAGAGGGTTGCCCTTGGACCTCTTGTCTTGGGCTCCCTATTTTATCATCTCGATATGGCAGTGGCAAATGTTGAGCAATCGCAATGCAGGGCTGATGTCATGTGTTTTGCCAACATTGGATTTTTGACTATGTGGGTATTTGAGCAATGGCCTTCATATTCCCCTGTACCCACTACTGTCGAGCTGTGGAATGCTCCGAGATGCGAGGAAGCCTTCTTGTGTCCCCGATCCTGGCGTTGGTTTAACACCAAGAATGCTCGCCGCAATTTTTCTTTGGTATGTGATGATGATGACTCCTTCGTGGCCCGTCCTTATGTTAAAGAGTTGGACAATATCATGTTTCGGGGGGACATGTATCCCGAGATTGATACTCCTCTCCGCGCCTGGCACATTACTAGCGAACCCCATCACTATAGTCAGTACGTGAACTGGTGCAGAAGGGGTTATTTTCCTGCTTTAGCAGAGTACGCTCCTGGAACCGAGTCTTGCAAATATGCGCCCATAAAAGTCCACTTTTACCCTCTTCGTGCGGTGCATCAGCAGGTTTTTGACACCATTGCGCCATCCATGTGGTTCGAACTCCCTGCTAAGGACTGCTATGATGGGATCATTATTTTGGGAAGAACCGTGAGTTGCTTCTCGCGGAACTCCCTCTTGTGCACCCCTCCAAAAGTAGAACAGGAAGGGTAACAGCTAGTTGGGCTTCCTTCTGGAATACTCACATCCGTCGAAGGATTACCCTTTCAAGTCTAATCTTTTCCGGGGTTGGGCCCCCTATGTATACTACTCGCTGTTAGCTGCCAGACCATCTATGTCCACAACTAATCCTAGAGAAGAAGAAGGCTGTTGTCATGCAGGACTCCCTGAATTCGCAGGCTCAGTACGCGAGAGACTTTCAAGCGGTTTTGTTTTTATCGTAGAACTCTTTATACATTTTATTCTATTTTAGTCTTCTTATTCCCCATGTTTCTTAATACCTTGTTGTTTTTCTCAACAGTGTTACTTAAGGCGCTTCGCCTCAGGGGATCGCAGCGGGGGACTTGTTGACCTTTGTCGGTCAAATAAAAGATATGGTGACGACACCATCTCTCCAGTGTTGTGCATGAAAGAAGGGATTAGGAGTGCGATCTCGGATGGACTTGACGCTTTCCTCGCACCGTTTCTTAAAGAGAAGAAAAAGAGAAATGTCGATGCCCCTGCGACTGACGATCTGCCAGCTCGGCAACCGAAGCGCGCGCGAAATGAGCCAGCTCCCAAGAAGGCCTCTCCAGCGAAGAAGAAACCTGCTTCTCTCAAGAAGAAATCCCTCCCAGAACCAGTCTCAGGCTTTTTCGCCTGGGCGAAAGAAGGTTTGGCCGAAAATATCGTTGCTTATTTAAAGTTCCCGAAATATGTTTACCCCCTTCTATCTTCTTTCTTTAGATGATGACGATAGCCCCCTATAGGGAAAGACCATCATGACTGAGGAGGAATACGTTGATGAGTCCCGGCTTATGGCGGAGGAGAGGTCTCTGCAAGAGAAGTTATCGGAGGTAGAGCACATTGAGCTTGCCAAGAGACAAAGCATCGCTGAGATTGTTAATCAAGAAAGCACTGAGACGCGAAGATCGCACACACGCTCCGGGCGTTCACACCCCTCTCGTGCTAATTCAAAAATTGTGGATGAGTTACACCAGGCGCAACTAGCACTTCATGAGCTCATCGACGATGAAGACGAAGAAGGTACAATTTTAAGTTTGCTTTATCAAACTATGACATTGTAACTGGCACTTTATACCATGGCGTGCCCATTTGTGACATTCGTAAATGGGTAAGGGATCAATGTGGTGAATCTTCAGGTAAGCCACTGCTCTAGACGCGCATGATACCCTTCTGTTTTATACGCTCGGTGCATAATATTTTTAATCCCAAGCAGGTCATGCTAGGTTGAAGAGTTTTGACGGTAACTTGCAACATGACAATTGCGCGGGTACCCCAGATAAGCGGGGAAGTACCGCTAATAATATTAGTAGAGGTCTTGTCATTCTGTTCCAGCTTATCCTTTTGTTGAAGTTTTTATTCTTTTTCCCCCTGAAGGTGCGATAATGGCATATTATTTTTGCAGAAACTAACCCTTGCCCCTTGGTACACCGTCGAAATCACAGTGCCAAAGTGATTCATGAGTATGCTGGTAACGTGTATGGTGCAGGCTCTCCAGGGCATATCTTGATGGAGGAGGCTCCAACGGTTGAGGGTTATCCGGACGCAGGGCTCGTTATTGAGCAAGAGGGGGCACTACCAGTGCAGGAATATTTTATTGCTTCTCCTGCCGAAGCGATACCTATTTCTTCGGACGAAGCTTATGTCGAAAAAGGGACAAGTCCTGAGCCGGCCACAATGATCATGAACGTTGAGCCTGAGTGGAGTACCGAAGAAGTCGCACGCGACACTGTGTCATTTGAGCGCGTCGCTTCCGCTGAGCTCGGTCCTCCCGTCACTCACAACGTTGAGGAGGTCGAGTATGCCAATCTGAATCCATCCCCTGCACCAAGCACATCAAGAAGCGGTGATCCTGTGGGAGGCTTTGATCTGGACACTCTCTTTTTTGAGAATCCCTTTGAAGTGTGGGGCTCACAGGCTGCAAGCCCCGTTGTATCTGCGAGGAATTTTATAATTCCTGAATCATACTTTGCGCATGAGATTAGAGCGGATCGAAAGTTAGCCGGGGAAATTCGTGCTGGCTTGCGAGTGGCAGTATCCATTGCTCCTCTTCAGCAGATTGTCGAAGGGACTGGTAAGCTCATTCTCCTCCCTTTTGATAATGCTCCGAATCCTAGGCTCGCTTCTTTATGGTTGTTTTGTCCCGCCTTTATGCGCAGATATTGACCAAGCCTTTTTAGAATGGTTGATGAAGGTGCGCGTGACTTTTCATGCTGTCTTTGCTCGAGTGCTAGAGCTGGCACCGAAAAACAGAGGGACTCTTTTTAGGGAGATGACTACTCTCTTTGAGAGATTATATAAGACCACCCCTCAAAGCACCACAGCTGCTAGTGCCCAAGATCTTCTTTCGATTGTACAGAGACTTCAAGAGACTGCAGTGGGACGTTTGGACTTGGACTTTCTCGTGCAGAGACTAAGCAAAGTCCACAATTCTGCCGGTCTTGGAGCTGAGTAACCTTCTTACAGAGAGGAGACAGCAGCCCTTGACGCGCGCAGAGAAGCGTACGAACACATGGGCCGGGAGTATGAAGCTTCCTTGAAGCATCATGAGGAGAGCAAAGCACGCATCGCAGAGCTTGCAGCAAACTCGCTTAAGTTATCCGCGAGAGACTCCCTCTTGAAAGACTTTTTTAAGGAGTGAAGCAGCAGTACTGTTGATCCGCTATTTTAGACTTTTATAAATTTGATGTCCATATGGCCCTGATGCCTGGATGCTTTGACTTTCTGTGACCATTGTTTGTGGCGCGCTTGTGTTTCTGCGCGGTTTTATAGAACGCTCCCTTTCGCATGCTATGTCTTTGTTTTCATAACTTCGAGGCCTCGTGTGCCTTGTCTTGTGCAGGTAAATAGGGTCTTTGCCATTGCCCTGGTAAGAAATTTAGCCGAATAATACAGTATTTGTCCTTATTTAGGAGAAGACTTTGGTTGGATGAGACGGCTTCTGCTGCACCCTAAAAAGGGTAAACCTTGCGTAATCCCTCGTATGGATGCTATCCTGTGAGATAGGCTTACACCTCATTTCGTTCGCGTTGATATCTTATGAGATAGTCTTATACTTTTATTTGATATTTCACCGTTATCGCGGGAAAATAAGTTGGCCCGTGTATGTCACCAGCTGCCGTACTTGGAAAAGATTTCAATATTCAATGTCTTGATGATGGTTCAAATTCCTAGGAGCCATCATGACCGTATGAATCGTCGTGCCAGCGTGGGGTCCTGATAAAGCTTGACTGTCACATAGTAGACTATCCCTTCAATATTACCTAGGTCTACTATACCGCCGTATGCTTTAGTAATGTCATTAATTCTCGTCCGGTTTTCGAGCCGTTACTGGAAACTGAAGAGTCCTCCTTGGGCCCTATATAAATCCCCTCTTCCTTGCTATTTTGTTTTTCATCACTACTACCCGTCTGGGTTTTTGCAATCGAAAAGATGTCTTCACCCCCCGAGTTAGAATTCTTGCTACACTTTCCGCTGCGTTCCTCTGTCCTTTCACCCACATGAGTTCCAATTCCATGGACCCATAGAGCTATGTTGTGCTATAGGAATGTCTCCCAAGGGTTCGTCAGCCAGGACCTCTAATTTATCCAGCCCTTATGAAGATCGGCAATACAGGCTTTTCTGGCAGAAAGAAGGCGTTTTTTCCTTTATCATGTTCGCAGGTACCACCCATGGTGGGTTTCCGGCAAACACTGCGCCTTCAGCGATTCTTGAATTGAAGTGTAATGATTGGGGTGTTGCCCCGGTGGCTCTCCGTTGGAGAACTATTTGCCACCAAAACTTGGATGTGAGGGCGGCGAACGGGATTCATTCCCTAAGCTATTTCCCTCGTCTATTCCTTGAAGTTCATCTGGCATCTCGCCATGGTAGCGACGATAGTTCTGTTCTGGTCGAGGAATTCGACGATGACGACGACCCTTCCATAGTTAGGCCCCTAGTTTAGGATTTTAGCGTAGGAATATGTTTCTTTGCGATCTCTTTGCTTCTTGAGAGTTTTCTTTCTGCTGCTATCTAGACAGATAAATTGTACTCTGCCCTTTGGTTGTTTCGTCTAATAAGATAGACTTGTATTTCTTCTTCTATAAACATGCGCACATTTCTACTATGTTTGTTTTTGCTTTAAGCCATGGTTTCGCATTTGCGCGTTGGCTATTGGTTCAACTTGGGTAATATTCATTCGAATAGGCTTCCAACTCTGCCATCCTGAGAGACATGTTCTGTATCATGTGAGATAAGCTGCTGCTGTTATCATATGAGATAGAACTTGGACTTTTGTTGCTATCCCAGTAGATGGTCTCTGACTGTATTTGGCTGCTATCTTATGAGATAGGCTTTAGTTTGGCTGCTATCATGTGAGATAGGCTTCAGCTATCTTATCAGACAGGCTTTATTCGCGTTTGGCTTCTACCATATGAGATAGGCTTGTGCTATCTTAGCAGATAGGCTTTATTCGCGTTTGGCTGCCACCATATGAGATAGGCTTGTGCTATCTTAGCAGATAGGCTTTTATCACGCTTGGATGCTATCATATGAGATAGGCTTGTGCTATCTTAGAAGATAGGCTTTCATTGCGTTTGGCTGCTATCATGTGAGATAGGCTTGTGCTACCTTTAGAAGACAGGCTTTAATCGCGTTTAGCTGCTATCATATGAGATAGGCTTGTGCTTGGTCGTATCACTGCTATCTTTTGAGATAGGCTTTAAACCGGTTGCAACAGGTACGAAGAAACAGCTGATGAAATAAGAACGGTTGATAAACAATAACTGTATTCAACAATTGATAACAGAAGCGCACCTTTAGGGCACCTCTCGATGTGGTAACACTTTTTCCCGTTGGAGTGGATACTTCCCACTTGTCTGCCGTCTTCATCATGCTTGATAACCCTCTTTAAGGTATAGATGTTTTTAGCTACTCCGGGGGCTTCAATCCCCATGGCCTGTCTTTCTTTCGTTTCCTCCCGTGTCACCCTAACTCCAGCTGGTGACTGATCCTGGATGTCCTCCCATCTAGGCAGAGGAACTGGCTGGGATGGGGTTGGAAGTGGCCCGTCTTCCAGCTCTATAAACCATACCGCCTTAGATAAGTGTGCCTCCTCCAGATTGAAAGGATTCACAAAAGCAGGTATCGTGACCACCCTTTCTTTCCAGATGGCCTTCATCACCTGGTGAGCTGTCGAGGGTACGACGTCAAAGCGGTGAATCCACGCTCGCCCAATAATCACTTGGTAAGTCGTGTTGGCGTTGATAACATGGAACTTGGCAGAACAGCTAATCTGCCTGATTTGGATCCACAAGCGAATCCACCCCAGGGTCATCCAGAAATCGCTACCGAAGCCTGTTAGTGGTGACAGCTTTTTAACTATCTTGTGCTTGGGGATCCCTGCCATATCTAGGGTCCTAAGGGGGATAACGTTCACCGCGGCTCCGCCGTCGACGAATGCCCTTTTAAAATCCACATGGTTGATGGCAGCCGTCACATATAATGGCCTTTGACGGTTCGCACTAGTCCTCTTGTCTGACTCATTGAATGTCATAATGGGTCCCCCCGGCCGAATGGCCCTAACAATCCTGTTGTCCGAGTTTACTAGCTCTTCCCCATAGTCTTCTGCCACTCTGAGGATGGCCTTGGTCATTTCGTGCCTGCAGTAAGGCGAGAAGCCCATTTCATTGAAGAGCTTTGCAAATTTGGCAGAGTTCTTCATTCGCTCGGCTCGCGAATCCTCCGTGTCAATACTGTAGTCCTCCTCCTCGTGGATCTCCGCAACTACCGGGACTTCTGTGTCTATGACCTCCTCCAGGTCTGTAATTGAGATCATAGCGACCTCTTTTCCTTTGGGTTCCTGCCTCGCATGAGACGGCAAGGGATTATTACGTACATCTTTGGCCGGCTCGTCTATGAATAGTTTGCCCTCTTTTATTTTCCTGTCGACCATCCACCTGAGCTTTTTGCGTTCCTGAGTTGGGTGCAATATTTGACCATGACTCTCGCACCACCTTGGATCTCTGAACTGCTCTCCTGTAGGTTTGCGCTCGAAGGGTGCCTCTTGTGGCACGGGTCGTTGTTTCTTGCTGGATTGTGACACCGCGTGGACGTTGGTGTCTCGCGACCGCTTGTAACTGAACCTTCCGACCTTGAAGCTGGAATTCGTCGGCGTACGCTCGCTAACGTGCTTCTTCTTCATCCTTTCTACCAGTGGCTCAACATTCCTGGTACAATCAATCAACTTCGAAAAAGTAGGCATGTTCAGGTTAATCAACATACCTTTATATTCATCATGCATGCCTTGCAGGAATATTTCAACGACGGCCTTCCGAGACCTCCTCGATGCACTCCAGGGACCTGACCCTGAATTTCTTGATGAAGGCGACCCCTTCCTCGTCAAACCTTTGGTACATTCGGGAGAGGTGAATGGTGGTGACCTTTCGTCCATCTGGAAGAACTTTGTGTAGAACTTCTTTACCATTTCTTCCCATGTCTTGACAGATCCCGCTTCTAGGGTTTTGTACCACTTATATGAAAAAATTCCCAGAGACTTGGGAAACTCGCGCATGAGCAACCGAGTATCAGCCGCGTGTGGGCCCATCATATCCACGAACCTCATCACGTGCTCGTGGGCGTTCCCACTGACCTCATCAAACTTCTCCCATTTGGGTGCTTTGTACCCAGCAGGGTTTGGAATCAAGTAGATGTCCCGCGGAATGGGAGGGGGATGACAGTGTACGCGAAGCTTTGATTGGCGATAATACTGTCGATCCTTTATTCAAGGGCCGCCATGCTGGCAGGTGTTCCTCCATAGGAGGGAGCTGTTGGAACGAAGCCCGGAATGTAGGGCATACTAGGTTTGTAAGGAGGCGGAGGTGGAGGCCCATGGCTTCCTAGGGCTCCGCCTGCGTAGAGATATGATGCAGGATATGAGGCGGGGTTCCCTGCCGTCATCAGAGACGATCCTGATAAGAACGGTGGCGTCTGGCTCGCCGGGCCACCCGAGAGAGGAGTCTGGGCAGCGGAGACATGCACTATTGAGGTGCCTATTGAGGTAGAGAATGTCCCTGAAGGGGGCAGTGGAGTTGGCAGCAATGGGGCAGAAGCCCCCGGGACAACATTCTTGGTCACTTTTCCTTGAATTGCTATGATTTGAGCAATTTGCTCAGATTGAGCCTCCATAGCCCGGGCTTGGGTTTGTATCCTAGCCTAGAGAGACTCCAAGCAGGGCTCTCCCTCAACTACAATTTGAGCCCGAGTATTGAGAGTGGTGTTGAGCAGTCCTTCTACTCCTGAGGCCTCCTCATGGGAGGGATATTGGTCTCCATGACGAACGTCTTGGTCCGAAGGCATTATGAATAGATTTGAAGTTTTGGAAGGTGGATGGTTCACGTCAGGTTCACCAAAATGTGTACAAGGAATTCCTCAATAGATATCCAAGTATACACCTCAAGTAGATAATGAGAACACAGAGAATTGTAGAGAGTGTGTAGGGAGAGGGTAAGCACTAGTAACTGCTTGTGAGAGAGAGACAGTAAGCTATGGTGCTGGACCAGTATATCTTGTGTCGCAACGGAGAGATAATGATCCTATATATAGTGGGGAAGTGACCGTTGAGGGGTTAATTCACCAAAAATGGCGGCTTAAAGATAGACCCCCAACGACACGTTCGACCGTGTATATAGGAACTGTTACGTATCTGCCCGCAAGTATCGGAGACCGTTATGAGATCGGCCGCATTGATGGGACACGTAAGCCTTGGATCTCTCAGTCAGTTACCAGAGGTCGTGCACAAGCTTGGTTGTCGCATGCGCGCGACGGACCTTACCCTAGCCTCCAAACCACTAAGTCCCTACAAGTCCCGTGTTATGGTGCCAGTGTGGATGGAGCACAGCTAGGTGTGCTGGATGGCTGCCACGTGGCGATGATCCGTCTGTCTGGAAAGCAGTATCTAAAGTAAGCAAGATTACCTTTTGTTCTATGAACAACCTTTGGGAACTTGCTACGTTGTAGCTTCCCATACACGCAGTGCTCACAACACCCTAGGCTCTTGGACGCATGCCCGGTGATATAGTCGTTCTTGTGAAGTTCTTGCATTCCACGTTCACTCATATGACCCAACCTCATATGCCATAGCTTGGTTAGATTAGCTTCTTTAATCTTGGCTGAGACAACTCTGGCAGAACCTGTGATTGTCGAACCTGGCAACATGTACAAAGTCCCACTCTTGACTCCCTTGAGAATCACCTTAGAACCCTTTGCAAACTTGTAGATCTCCACCTTCACCTTTGAAATTGAATCCCTTGTTGTCAATTAGACTCAAGGAGATCAGATTCTTCTTAATAAGTGGTACATGCCTGACTTGCTCCAAAGTACATAACTTCTCTTCATTCGTCTTGAATCTAACTGAGCTGCTCCTAATCACCTTACAGAAGACTCCGTTTTCCATGTAGAACCTCCATCCGTTTGGTCGTACATCGAGAATAGCTCCATGTTAGTGAAAATATGACAGGAAGCTCCGGAATCAAGGACCCACGCATCATGAGAGTGCGTGAAAACATCCGCCAATAAAAAGTAATCATCCTCGGACGAGTTACCTTGTTCAGCTACGGCTTCGGATCAATTATGCCCCCTGTTGACCTCGTTTCGGGCGATCTCTCGTCCATTCCCCTTTTCCTTGCACCAAGTACAGACTTCCTTGGGTAACTTAGAACCCGAGAACTACTTCTTCTTGTTCTTCTTATCTTTCTTGCTTCCACCAATTGCCATCAAACCAGAAGCGCGGTCCTATGTACTTGTGCCTGCACCCTCATGGCACAGTTCCCTAGCATGGAGCGCCGATCTGACCTCCTCCACGGATAAGTCGTCCTTCTAAAATGAACGGTGAACGAAGTTCTAATATGATGGAGGTAACGAGATCAATAGCAAAAGTGCGGCATCCTCATCACCCACCTTCTCGCCAATATTACGAAAATCTAAAAGAATTGTATTCAATTGATCAAGATGGTCCTTGAGAGTCGTACCTTCGAGAATATGTAAAGTGAAGAGCCTTTTCTTTAGCATCAACTTGCTAGTGAGACTATGACGCGTCTGTATTACGCGTTGCTGCGCAAGTATACCGTCAAGTAATATAATGGAGTATTTGGGACTCCGAATTATCGAACCCAAGGGAAGGTGATTACTTTTCTACGTCTAACAACTACTTGAATCTACTAGTAACCAGTAAAAATGGTTGCAATTGGAGTGTTGTCACCCTCACTCAAGTGACTTGAAACTAAATATAGAATTAAGCAAAAGAATTGATTTAGATTAAACCAAAGGAGAACTAGGCAATCTATAGATCACCTAGGGCGGTTTTGACGATTCCGAATTCCATGTTCTAACATACTCTTAATAAGCTAAGCTGGGTAATAGCACTGACAAATACATATCGGTCTCTTGTCGTTCTACACACCGGTACTTATTTGTCCCTCTCACTCCAACTCTAATTACCAATACATTCTAGCAGGCTAATGAGAGTGTACGAAATAATGTCCTCTCAGACCATCACCACACGAACACTTCACTATCTCTTACCGAATCTACCCTCTTCCAGCCATTCCTACTCAACTCACTTCTCATTCTCATTGATTAAGAATGTTCTCGCCTACTCATCCCAACTAGGGTAGAGTTGGTTTCACACACTCACTAGTTAATTTGCAATGTCGGATCATGACTCCTACTTATTAAGGGTTAAGCCCAATATACGAGATATTAGCCTACTAAGATTGTCATTAAGCCAAGTTTGTGATTGAATGAAGAAAGAGATAATCAAGACAATATATCTTAGTCATAACTTGTCAATGATCTCCATTGAATCACAAACCCTAGCATGAAAGTTCATCCAAAATTCGGAAAAGTCATCAAAACATAAACCCTCGGCTCTCAATAGATTCCTAGGTATGAGTTTAGCTACTCATAACAAAAGATAACATATAGTTTGAATATTTCATACAAGAAATAGAGAGAAAATAGATCAAACGCTAAAAATCGTGATATGGCGTTGATCCAGGCTCGTCAACGTGTTCTTTTTGCTCTAATTAGTGTTATTCGCTCACAAATGAGGTCTATTCACGTCTCTAGATATTTTCTTCAAAGTAAGAAGCTATGTCTTCAAGAATTGCATTTTTGCCCCAAAAATCCGCGCAAGTCTTCTGCCTATTTCGGCTTGAAATGCCTAGCATTTCGGCCTCTAATGGCCTTCATTTCGTCTAGCATTTCGGGCTGAAATGGTCTAGGCTGCTCCTTCTTGAATCTTCAACTTCTTATCCTTTTTGCTCCCAAGCCTCTTTCCTTGACTTTCCTTGCTTCCAAAGTTGATGCTCTTGATTCCAAATCACTCCCATAGCCCTATGTCCTGTCAAAGACAAAAATAACAACTATACGAAGCGATTAAATCCGACAAATTAAGCACAATTCAACATAAAGAACATGCTTGGACTAACATTACGCATATGAAGGAACAAGTGATAAATCATGCTCATCTCAACAATAATAGGCTCAAAAACTCTCCAAAAACCTATCAAACATACGGTAAATGCCAAAGAAATATAGCTCCTAAAATGCGCTATCAAATTCCCCCACACTACCTTCTTGCTCGTCCCGGTCAACAATGACGCTCAAAACCCCCACACTTGATACATTGCATACATACTGAAACCAAACCAATGCATACCCCACCACTTGGAATACTTCACTTTCCGCTAGCCAACACGACTCACGACTCAATACACAAAGACACGACGATGCAAACTACATGATATATACAATGCAACTCAAGTATGTACAATGAACAAATTGAAGAAAACGTTTTTTTTTTTCTTTTTTTTTTGGGTAGAGATTGGGCAATCTCGAAGAATAAACCGGCATGTCATAAGGCTCTGACATCCCCTAGAATTCTATAACTTCGGTGATCTGTAGAACTTGCGGCCAGTTTCGTCAGACAGAACGGGCACGAACACAAAATAAGTTGCTTCCGCACACTCATCAAACGTATCCCTAGAAATTACCATCTGAGCTATTTATCCGCGGGTTTAAACGGTTGACGGATTAGGACGGGTAGGATAGGATATTTAGAAGCACAGTCCTAGAGTCATGATACAACTCACAAAACCTGATTCTCACACACCCTCACCAAAATCTAAGGAACCCCACCGAAACTAACTACTCCGGCCCTCATTCCCTCAATCTTGGTGCAACGCCGTTCTCGAGGACACAAATGTGAAGAATTGATAAAAACTCATAGCTCATCTCCACGGTCTTCATGAAGTTCAATTTCTGCTCCTTATTCAACTCACTTTCAATTTCTATTTTATATTATTTTTTCAATTTTTTTTCTTCTCATATATATATATATATGTATATATATATACAACAAATCCCATGGAGCCAACAATAGTGATAGTAATATCCGATGAGATCCAAGTATCAAATCAAATAATGTGGGGGTGGAATGTGTTAAATCAATGTAATCAAATATGTGTCGACATCCCCACATTTAATGTAAAGTATATCAAAAACTCGGTAGTTAATATGTAAACGTGCTTTTCTAACCGATCCTACTCATCACCTAAGATATAGAGAATATGAATGAATAATCAAGCACGACCTCCTATAAGATCAACCAACCCCCACACCATGACGTGCAGAAAGAATGTCACGCACTACGGTACTCTACCTGTGATCGTGGTGTAAGGACGCGACTCACCGCCACACTGAAGTGTGCTAACGTCTCTAACTCACCCTCACATCCCATCAAAAGACAACATGTAAGAGAATCCACTCAAGATGTATCAAATCAGTTCACCCTAATCGATTCTCCCTAACTCAACTCCCTCTATCATGACGCATAGGAAGTGGCCGTTCTTACTAGTGATGCAAGTCACAAGGAACGGCTTCCTAGGCTAGAGGCTGTGAATGAAAAGGGGTAAATGGATCAAACTAGGGTAACTAGTGGACCTAGGCTGTGAGACGGGACGTGAGGCCCCCATAAAAATCACTCGTACAGCTACCCCGGTGCCACAACGAGGAGGGTTGACGACTACCTAAGTGACGGTGGTGTAGCGCTAGTAGGATAACTAGTCTGAGAGACAGCTACTCACAATTATCAAGTGCATTAGCCCTATAGCCTTCTTACTCCAGTATTTATCGCGTCTACCTCACCTCAGTTTTTCATACTCCCTAGGGAATACTATCATTGAGTCCTCTCCACATTCACTCTCTTCGATCGCCCTTTCTCAATTTTTCTATTTTTAGGGTTTTTCATAGTTTTTTTTTACTATTTTATTATTTATTTATTTATGTTATTTTCCTAACTCTATATACTTGGGCCAACTCGATTAACAACAAAATAGGGTAGGTGAACTCAATAAATAAAAGTGCAAACAAATATATACAATGCATAAAATAAACGTACAAATGCAAACACATATCTAACCGACTGACATCTACATGCAAACTGAATAACTAAACTACATGTAACAAGTCTATGCAATGGGTAACTAGCGGGTAGCTAAAAATCTCCCCACACTTAAGAGCTTCGCTGTCCTCAACGAAAAATAAAGTGAAATCAAGAGGACCCGGCTGCCTAAGCGTAGGGTCGGTGGGTCTAGTCGGAGTGAGTCACCTCGTCGTCCTCAACTCGGACGTTCGGACTCGACTCTGGGTATACATCAGACTGGTAGTAGAACATATTGTCGTAGGTGCTCGGGTGCTGCAACTCGACATTGCCAGCTAGGGCCATGTCCTGAATCCACCCACCCTGCTGGGCGCAGTCAAATCTAACCTGCTCTAACCCGCGTCCAAGCTGACGCTAACTACTCCGGATATGCTGAAATTGTCTCCTAGACCTAGCTCTATCAATGTCTGCCTGCAGTATCTGGGAATCAAGCATGTGTCTGATAGTGGTGAGCTGGCTCTCGATGTTGGAGCTCGAGCTACTGGCCTCATCTCTCCTAGGGTGTGGGGGTTTGACAGGTCTCTGTACTTTCAGGAGGTCGGGTATTCTCTCCCACTTGCGCATTGCATCTAACTTCTTCTTGTCCTTAGAGTCATACTCTAGGCCACTCAAATCAGCGCCATCATCTTTTTCCAACTTTAGGAGAAGGAAAGTATGCCCGGGATATCTACGGTTAGTGCGTACATTCCTCTCCGTAAGAAAACGATAAATGAAGTAATGGACATTAATACGCTTACCGCTCCACAAACAGTAAGCCATAGTGCAAAGCTGGAAGGAGTACATGGGTTGGGCGGTAACACCGAAAACCCAGTTCTCAATAAGCTCGCACAACCACCTCGCACGTGGAAGTACGAGTTTCCTAGAAACATTCCACTCAGGTTAAGTGGGTCTCTCATTCCATACCGCTCCAGGCACCCCTTCAAAACAAAAGGCACTCACAACCTCAAAAAAATCCAACGTCCGAATGGTCTCATGGTAGGCACAAACCTCCTTAAGAGGCTTGAAGTTCATAGCGGACGCTATAGTCTCGGGCGTGATGAATATGTAGGCCCTCCGGCAATACACTTGCCTCTGATCGTCACTCTCTCCCTCGTCATAGAAACGAGCATTTACAAGAATCTCTCGTACAAGAGCGGAGCTAGACTTTTTACAGATCTTAAACCACTTGTCTATCCTCTCATTCTTGAAGAGATCTTTAAGCTGTTTCGGCATTTTATCGCTTGGCGGGAATGGTTTTTCAGGAGTCCCTACCCTCTTCATGAACGCGTCAGTGTAATATACCTTATGGGCATTCTCACTAACGAACCTAAAGCTGCAGAATTTGGTACTGTAGATAGCACCGAGGTCAACCTCTTTTTGATCCTTACCCCTCAAACCCAATATGCGGAAGTGCAGGCATATCCTGGTTTAGCTCATAACAAATTGGAGACGGAGGCACCTGATGTCGGTTGCCAGAACCATCTCCCTCGTTCACATCCTCTTCCTCCTCACTCATAACTACATCCTCCTCGTGATTGAAGACCGGATGATCATCAATAACTATTCCTCGTCTCCTCTTAGCATTACCGGAAGTATACATAATGATTGAGAAAAGAAAACACGTTTGCACGTGAGGGCTAGTGTGAGCTAAGAAAATAACCTATCGACTCAATTGGCGGCTAGCGCGCAATCCCCGCAAAGCACGTATTTGGGGCCTTCGCGAAACAACTTCACAAATATAAATTTTTGCGAGAATTTAAACCCTAGAAGTGCCTAAGCAAGAATTCAAAGTGAGATAAAGAGTTTGGTACCTACGGTCCTGGAGTTCCGTTCTTACGGGACCAGTTTCGCAAATATTGGTCAAGAATGGACCGAATTGGTCGACCAATTTTTTGAAAATCAAAGCAAGTTGAGGCAAGTGTACCTCCTTGTGCTCCTCGGTGTCCCCGTCGAAAGTCCCTCTTTGAGCTTTGGCCGAATATCCCTTTAAGTTGACTAATGGGGAAATTTTCGTTCTTGGAGCTATTCCTCTTTGATTTCCCCCACACTCAAACCGCTCACTATCTCTCAAAAATCCAAGAATTAATCTTGTAGTTGGGCTTACAAGGAGCAAAACCCAACAATTCTTTTTTTATTTGGATGAGTTTTGGGTTTTCGGTGGGTTGGTGTTCTTGAGGTTTGGAGAGGAAGAAGATGAAGAAGAGGGTGTTTGATCCGAATGGGAGGTGGGGAACCCTTATTGGCAGGTTTTGGGCTTACATATGCCCCCCAAAATGTCAAAAATGGCCCCAATAAGTGAGCAGCCCCGACCATTTCGGCCCGAAATGGGTAGCATTTCGGCCTGAAATAGGGGGTATTTCGGCCCGAAATTCCTCCCATATCGTCCCGAAATGGTTCAAAAATCCAAAACAATTGACATGTTTCATTTCGGCCCGAAATGGGGGGGGGGGGTATTTCGGCCTGAAATACTCATGTTCTCCCATGCTATTTTGGCTCTAACTTCTTCATCCGTTTTGCACGATTTTTTCACCGATGGAATCCCTATTCAACGAGGAATCCGTTTTTTACTAGAAAAATCCCAAAGTCCGGGAAATTTTCCATTTCTTCTAAAATCCGCTCTCTTATGCATGAATCTAGCCCCTTAAGCTCTTGAACCTTGATTTCCTCTCCGGATCCCGATGCGTGAAAACTCGATACAACAACTCACTGCCATGATACTCCAAGATAATAAGCTACTCCTCGACCTCGAGCAACCTCTCTACCATGTATAATTCTTCAAATGAGCCTGTTGTTCCTCGTTTTGCGTGCAACATCATCCACACGCATCAAGAAGGGGAATCCGGAGGGTTCTTTGGTACCTATGTCCTGCACACTTATAGGAAATATTAAACCACTCTCTCTCTCCTCTCAAAATCATGTATGAATATCACAACGAAATACGAAAAACAACTAACTAGCTAACTACATTGGGTAACCTCCCAATCAGCGCTTGTAATTTAAGGTCAACAGCCCGACCCAGTTACATCATTGCCCCCTAAAAAGGTGGCTAGGCACCCCGTGACCTGTCATCGAGTTTCCTCTACTGGATCCTCAAAACAATTCTATGAGCTTTAGCTTTTGAATTTGATGGCTCAATACTAACCACCTCTGAACTCTTGTGCACTGCTTGCACGACCACTGGGAACTGTGTCTTCTCTTGCGGCTGCTGTGGACTCGTCTTGGAAACCTGGAAAGTTTCCGACGCATTATTTATCCTCATGATCAATTCACCGTTTTCAACATCGATTAGTGTCCGACCGGTAGACAAAAAGGGTCTACCCAGGATGATTGAAACATCTCTCACAAGCATCTCAAGAATAACAAAATCTGCAGGGATAATAGAGTTCCCTACCTTCACAAGAACGGCCTCCACCACTCCATATGCCTTTTTACAAGATTTATCAGCAAACTGTACATTTGATCCATGTGGAACGAGCTTCGACTCCTAGCTTCTGAAAGACTGTGAGTGGCATCAAATTAACACTGGACCCCAAATCACATAGGGCATGTCCCATTTAAGCTCCTCTCAAGTTAGCTTCTATCACAAAGCTTCCCGGATCTTTATGTTTCTGTGGTAAACCATACAAAACACATGAGCTCACCTGCACGGTCAAATCCACTGTCTGAAAATTTGGCACCGCCCTTTTCCATGAGATTGCATACTTAGGCATCATCTTGACTGCCAAAATCAAAGGTACATTGATTTGCAATTTTGAAAAGATGGAAAAGAATCTATTGTACCCCTCAGAGACATCTTTCTTATTTCTCGCCTTAAGAGGATATAGAAGATCTTTACACATAGAAGGTGTTGGTGTTACCTCATCAATGTGTGGAGTCGCGCCCTTTGATTGGGGGATAATGACAAGGGTCTTGTTAAAGACCTCATGCTCCCTAGCCTTCAAAGCTTCAGCTGTGGGCGTGGCTCTCATATGGGGGATCATCGAGAATAATCCTGCTACGAGTGGTAACAGCATTAAACTGACGTACATTCTCAGTATCGGATGGCAAAAACCTCGTGCTCTAGAGGAGAGCTGAGTGGAAATTTGTCCTACTTGCACCTCCAAGTTATGAAGTGAGGTCTTCGTGATGTGCAAATATGTTGTCAATGTCTCCACCTGAGAAGTGAAGGTATTCACGTTCTTGCCCATCTGGTACATCATGTTCTTGAGATCTGCCATCTCAGCATTCTGGCCTGCAACTGGTGTTGGTCGTGGCGCTTGAGCAACTGGCATGTGCTGAAATCCGGGAACACATGAAGCTCCAGCCTGATCCCCATACCTCAATCCTGGATGATCTCTGGTCCCTGGTCTGTAATTCCCTTGATTCCAGTTGCGTGTCCCTGTGCCCCCACATAGCTGACATCCTCATTAGAACCTTGAGTCAAAGCTGCATCAAAATCCTACTCCTCTACTGCAGCCACAGTCTTCTTGTTCTGATACATGTCCTTCGCCATGTCAGATAGCATCTTTGTGATCCAATCTTTCCACTCATCGTTATTTGGCTTAGGCAACTTGGACAACCTCCTAGAGTCATAGAATTGAGCATCCTGTTTTTCAATTTGCTTCATCAAAGCATATGCTCCATCCTTGTCAACTCTGTACAATAAGTTTTCACCTGCTTCCCTGTTTAGAAAATCTTGGTTGGGACGTTCCAGGCCGTGATAGAAAACCTGGAGAATCTTGTAGTTACAGAAGTTATGATTCGGGCACTAGCATATCGTCTTCATGAAACGATCCCATGCTTCTACCACTGTCTCATCAGCATGCTACTGAAAACCAAGAATATCTGCATGTAAGCCAATGACACGCTGCGCAGGGTAAAACTTGTTCATGAACTCATCAACACAGTGCTCCCATGTGGTGATCGAATCTGGCTCTCTGGACTCTCACCACTTCTCTGCCGCTCCTTTCAGAGAATAGGAAAACAAAACCAACTTTAGTGTATCTGGGGTCACATTCTTGTACTTCACTGTCTTGATGTAAACATCAAACTTCCCAATGAAGTCATTTGGATCTTCATCCCGATTCCCATAGTACTGAAACTGGTTCTGCATCATAGTGATGGTGGCTGGCTTCAAATTAAAGTGCTCAGCTTGAATGTCTGGCACTACAATCGCTGGCTTGTGTTCTCTTTGATTTGACTGAAAATTTTCAACCAAAGCTTGCCCCGATTTGTTGTAGGGAATCAGGTTCTTCTGCTCATCAAGCATCTCTTGGAGCTCAGTCAACTTCTGATTCAGTTGAGCGTTAGTTAATTTCTCACCCATTGCGATCTGTCTTGGACATATTTTTGGAGTTCTGAATAACTGTTCTTGATCTTCAAATGGGGGCAAAAGGTCTCTAGAGAACCGGTGCATACACTGAAAATCTGAAACACAATTCAGAAAACAAGTCAGAAATCACAGAAATAATAAAAAAAGGTAAATTAAACTAATCGCTAAACTAGAATAGTAACCAATACCTTCCTCGACAAAGGTGCCAAAAACTTGGCGCGTCTGTATTACGCGTTGCTGCGCAAGTATACGATCAAGTAATATAATGGAGTATTTGGGACTCCGAGTTATCGAACCCAGGGGAAGGTTCTTAATTTTCTACTTCTAACAACTACTTTAATCTAATAGTGACCGGTAAAAGGGGTTGCAATTGCAGTGTTGTCACCCTCAATCAAGTGACTAGAAACTAAATATAGAATTAAGAAAAAGAATTGATTTTGATTAAACCAAAGGAGAGAAAACTAGACAATCTATAGATCACCTAGGACGGTTTTGAAGCTTCCAGATTCCATGTTCTAACACGACAACTCCTAATTAGCTAAGCTGGGTAATAGCACTGGCAATTACCTATCGGCCTCTTGTCGTTCTACACACCAGTACTGATTTGTTCCTCTCAAGCCAACTCTAATTACCAATACATTCTAGCAGGCTAACGACAGCGTACGGAACAATGTCCTCTCAGACCATCACCACATGAACACTTCACTATCTCCTACCGAATCTACCCTCTTCTAGCCATTCCTACTCAACTCACTTCTCAGTCTCATTAATTAAGAATGTTCTCGTCTAGTCATCCCAACTAGGGTAGAGTTGCTTTCACACACTCACTAGTTAATTAGCAAGGTCGGGTTATGACTCCTAACTTACTAAGGATTCAGCACAATAAACGACATATTAGCCTACTGAGATTTTCATTAAGCCAAGTTTATGATTGAATGAAGAAAGAGATAATCAAGACCATATATCTTAGTACTAACTTGTCAATGAAAGAACTCAACATGTATAAACTAGCACAATCTCTATTGAATCACAAACCCTAGCATGAAAGTTCATTCAAAATCCGGAAAAGTCATCAAAACATAAACCCTATGCTCTCCATAGATGCCTACGTATGAGTTTAGCTACTCATAACAAAAGATAACATACTGTTTGAATATTTCATACAAGAAATATAGAGAAAATAAATCTAACGCTAAAAATCATGATATGGCGTTGATACAGGCTCGTCTCCTTGTTTGATGATGCTCCCAACGTTTTCTTCTTGCTCTGCTTAGTGTTCTTCGCTCACAACTGATTCCAAATCACTCCCATAGCCCTATGTCCTGTCAAAGACAAAAACAACAACTATACCAAGCGTTTAAATCCGACAAATTAAGCATAAATCAACATAAATAACATGCTTGGACTAACATTACGCATATGAAGGAACAAGTGATAAATCATGCTCATCTCAACAATACTAGGCTCAAAAACTCTCCAAAAACCTATCAAACATGCGGTAAATGTCAAAGAAATATAGCTCTTAAAAGGGGCTATCATACTCTTCGTCATGTAGAGAGTCTCCAACTTGAGCTAGAGCTTCACTGCTTCCTTATGTTTTGCGACCTTGATGATCACGTCATCTAATAAGAACAACATAATGTTTGAATGTGCCTTCGTCATGTACCCATATGCCTTGCGATTTGAGAAAAGGCTCCATCTCTATCTTCCACATACTGAAGTTGTTCCCTCCTGTGAACGTTGATTTTCAACATCGATTCAGACATCATTCTTGGTGGATCTCGAACCGTAGTCGCGTGGTCCACCAAGATCGCAAAACCCTAGCTTTGATTTCACCAAGTTGTGAAACCCTAGCTTTGCTCCGCCTTGATTTTGATCTTGAAACACCGCCAACCTTGACTCTAATACCAGTTTGTTGTAACATAACTCCTGTTTCAGAGCTCTTATACCAGTTTGTTATGGCAAACCACAACACGAATGATGAACGAATAAAAGAAGAACACAAGCATCTTACGTGGTTCGCTAGCGAAAATTTTCTAACTACGTCCACGAAGAAAAAGCACCATTTATTTCACAAGAGGAACAATTACAATGATTTGCATGCCTAATAATGTGACTACTATGTTTTTTATATATTGCTAGAAAAATTCTTAAAGATTCCAAATTCGATTTGAAAACAATCTTGTTTCTTAACTAATCATCCACCGCTTTTGACTTCCAATGTTTTCCAAATCAAAGTTGGAAACAAAGAGTTTGACCGTCTTTGCCCAATTCAAGGCACTAACTCAACATATTGGATAAAATCGCTAGCAGATTTTAAGCCGCTTGTGAAACGGTGGTGGAGAGAGCACTCATGGCTCTGATACCGTGATAGAAAAATGGCGAAAAACAGTGAAAGAGGATGTATATTTAGAGAAGATGAATGTACAACATTAACTCTTCCAGAGAGTGTAACCGCCTGGCTAGTCGTTATTTTATAAGTGTTCGGAAATAAATAGATACATGAATCCACCAACGGGTTTATAGCAACGGTAGCATGGAGAGGATAAGATCAAAGGGTTAAAGGCTAGCGGCTGAGGTAGATTTAGGAATCCATAAGAGTAAGACACAAATTACACTTAAGGCGTTATAGATAATGGGCTACAGGCAATAATGTTTGGGCTGATAAAGTTGATCGGCTTAACACATGGGCTTTATTCTTCTATCAGCTGGGCTTCACTTCTTTTGTCTAATAGAAACACCGAATCACTGAGCAACACACCAATCAGACCAAAAAGAGCAACTAGTTTCTCAAACCATACCATATTGAAATTTGGATTTGAATCAAGTTGTAGGCTTGACCAATGAAAACTAAGAGAAAAGAGCGGAGACAAAATTTTGGGAAATAACTATGTACACACAAATTTATGCAATTGGAAATAAATGCGAGAAATTTGGTGTCAAATATATTTTATTGATGATTTGATGAAGCGGATTACAATCTCTGATAAAAATTTCTAAACAGAAATTAAATCCCCTGATTCTTCTCCTGAAACGTCGAACGAGGGCTTCGCAGCTTGATCTCGGATCGAACGGATGAGCGACTTCGATTTAGCCGAAGAATGCGATGAATGTCTCGAAGAACACAACGCCGAGCGAGGGCTTTAGAGGCTTGATCTCGGATCGGACGGCTGAATATCATCGATGTTGATGAAGAACCGGGTGAACGCCTTGAAGAACACGAAGAACGGCTTGAAGATCTTCGAGTGTCTTGAAGAACGCTGATGAAGATCTTCAACAGCTTGATGAACTTGATGATGATCTTCGAAGAACTTGATGAAGAACTTTGAAGGGCTTGATGATGATGATCTTGATGATGGATGAACTCGTCAGGGCTTTAGCAGCTTGATCTTCAGAGCTTTCTCCTTCTCGCAAGATGTAATTGTGTGTAATTGTGTGTGCTTTATGCCTAGGGATGGCCCCTTTACATAGGCATAGGCCGACTTGTTGGCCAAGGTAGAAAATAAATATAATTATTTATTTATTTATTTATTGCATCAATTTGACAAGTGGCGCAACACTATTGGCCAAGCTTGCTAGTCTTGATAGCTGCATCATTTTGACAAGTGGCGCAACACTATTGGCCGAGCTTGGTGGCTTGTAGCCGTGTCATGTAATGACGTGGCGTCGCCATAAATAGTCCTTCCTTGTAAATAAAGTTTTGTCTCACTCAAAATTTAGTCCTCCATTAATTAATTAATGCTTAGGGGCATTAATTTGAAAGCGAGTGCTATTTGATCCTACCACTTAATTAGGCGATAATAGACACGTGGCACTACTTAATTGGCCGCAAATTTTGCGTGTCTATAAATGCCCCCTCGAGACTTGGTCGCATCGACTATTGGCTCGTTGGCGAACGAGTCTCGATAAAATTATGGATTTGTTGATCTTGACTTGGACAAAAACATCAGTCTTCGAGAGTTGGACTTGTAATTCCTGGATTTCGCGTGAAATTTTGAATTTTGGAAATTCTTGGCATTGATCAATTGCGAACAACACACCATAGCATTACTTTTCTCTTTTTACTATGGCCACAGCAGAAGTATAATATATCTTGGATTTCTTTCCCCTTTAGATTTCCTTAAGAAAAGAAAATCATAGTAACCTTTTTTTAAATGAGTGATGCGAGACTTATGGTAAAACAAATCTTCGACCAAAATTTTCCTTCTCCGCGTTGTATTCTATAGTAGAAGTCCACAATCACTGTTTAAAAAGGAATGAAGCAGAATATGCAAAAGACAATTATACTTTTTCGTCATGGTGGATCCATTATTTTTAGAAATAAATTCACTATTTCTAAAGAATTTCTAGAGGAGTAGTCTGACTTCCTTTGTGTGAATACCTCTGGAATATTCTTGACCGCCTCACTCATTCTATAAAAGAGATTGGCGTCCTTTGATAGTAGCAGTGCTCAAATTTAATTGTTCTCAACTGTTCTTGATCTCTTTTTGTAGCTTCTCTTCTAAAAGTTTTTTTTTTCTTGCAGGAAGAACACGGACGTGTTTACTAAGCCACCAGCTTCTTTATCTTGGCTGCTCAGACCTCCGATGTTGCTACGCCTACTCAACTAGTTCATTCTGACAATTACTTCAAGGGTGCATGAGCTACTTTCATTATTTTCCAGGGAACCACCGTTTCCAGCGAAGGAACAACGGCTATACCAACTGGGCATTTTAAACGGATCAGAGAGGAAGATAAGGTCCTGACTTACTAGTCGCCACCTTCTTATTTCTAATTTTCGGGTGTTAATCCGTTGCCGCCATTGTACAAAGAAGTCCTTATTTATCCTCGCTTACGAAGCACTGTGTTATCAATACCACCTTTGTGTTATTGACCTCGTCATTGTTGATCTCGCTGCGCACTTTTTCTTTCACACTGGAGTTATTGCTGCCATGGTACAATTACATCCCTGCTATCGTAGGCGAAGATTTGTCTTATTATTTTTCTGCGCCAAAGCCAAGTGAAGCGGCAAGATTTACTACCAAATACGATCTTGTAACACACCCATAATAAGAGGAGTATATTGATTGCATGATTGGAGAACTCCATGCGATTTTGTGCGATGCGAAATATAAGAACATGTATATGTGTCTTTATCTTTAAGATGTGCTTTGCACGCTCCCGGCGATTCTTTCTGATGCAAAAATATACAAACATGTATATGCGTCTAATCTGCGATGGTCGTCATATATAAGCAACTCGTGAATGATTCACCATATATAAGAAACTTGTGAATGATTAGGCGTACACTCTCCATGCTTTAAAGGAGGGAGCCATAAATTCCTTTGGAGCTCATATGACTGGTGGCATACCAATCTGCGGGAATTTCTCCAGAAGATCATTCAATCTAATGAACCACCATGCTTGTTCAAATGGCAGAGCCACTATGTCCGTCCATGCGACAGTGCTATCGTGTCTATACAGGCCGGTTAGCATTGCTGTTCGTTTTGGGCGTCATAGCCATGGTGCCCATCCAAGGGACGGAGCCATGATGTCCATTGATGCAACGGACCCACCATGCCTATCCAGGCTATGGTTCCCCTTGAAGAGGCACATTCAGCCGATGAAGCCGTGACGTCTACTCCAACGACGGAGCTATTGTCTTCAAGCAACGAGCCTCTTGGACCCTCCTCGCTCGCGCAGCCATGACGTCTATTTGTGTTATGGATTCACCATGCTCAAGTGACGACCCTCGTGGAGCTTTCTTACCCAACATACAGTGACGTCCCTCTGTATGAGGTAGCTATCGTGTTCGGGTCATGGATCCGCCATGTTCACTTTGGCGTCATAGCCATGATGTGCCCAGAAGCCATCACAGCCTATCCATGGGACAGAGCCATTGCCTCTTTCCAGCGGTCGCGCCATTAAGCCCATCGGAGCGGCAGAGGAACCTCTGCGTTTATTTACGCAACGAGGACATGACGTCCATCGGAGCCATGACGTCCATTTGAGTGACCGAGGAGCCTTGGGTTCATTCACGCAACGAAGACATGACGTCCATCGCAGCCATGGAGATTATCAACACTTAGCATGAATCCTTGCTGGCGCCGTCCTCATGTCGTTGAGGACCGAAAAGGGTCTGAGATAGCCGCCACGGAGATTCTCAACACTTAGAAGGATGTCGCCTGCGGCACCACTTCTGATGTTCATTCTGACGAAGGAGTCACTAGGTCTGTTGAGCAACCAAGTGACGACAAGGCCATTCGATTGACACGACCACCGTGTCCATTTTTTGGAGGAGAGGAGGATGAAAGCCCCTGGTGGAACCTTCACTTAATGTCATTATTAAGTTACCATCACCAGAGCTGGTATATTATCATGGCCACGGTGCTTCTCGCTCTATTTCGTCGCCAATGTGCATCTGCTTCTCCTTCTTTCTCCATGTAACCATAACTTTTTGTAAGCTTTACACGTCCTGTTTATGTCGGACAATTTGAGAGAGAACGGAAGTAGCTATTTCTAGTGGTTCTTCATTTTGCGTTTTGTGTGTACCCACCAGCGTTAATTCCACCTTTGAGTCCTATGCATGCATTCATAATTTATCAAGTACATACATGATAGAGTATTACCAATTCACCCTGTTACAGTCACATGCATGTGCACTATGCGTTCGGGGCATGATGCTTCTTAGATAAACTCCCTGCACTCTACTGCAGTGCACTAATTTCCTTCCATCTTAACGGTGGATAAACAACAATACACTCCAATGGTGTCAAATACTTAGACTTGAGAGGCATTTGCTTTCTTTTGTTTTTTTTTTTTTTTTTGTTTTTTTGTTTTTTTTTTGTTTTGTTTTTCTTTTTGTTTTATCTTTTCATATTCTTTCCGACACCGTAACGTGAGCTCTCATACTTCACCAGGTTCGAAAGAGTGCGAGCTCCTATCTTAGCTTGAGGATTCAGGTATTTCGTACAACCATCTTTGATTAATCAAGTCGATCATCTGGATGAGTTGAAGACGCGTATAAATGGAAAGCACGTTCGTCACAACCCAAAGTTGGAGGAGGAAGTTATTTTTTTTATGATTACGACTGCACTCAAGGCAATGCCTCAAGCTGCCTACGTACCCTTTCGAGGATCAAGTCGAACGTAGTTCCATTTGGGGTTCGTTCACAGTTTATACTCTTGTGTGCAAGGAGTATGGAAGCGGTTTATGCTCATGCCTTAGGAGCTGTAAAGCAGTTTATGCTCGTACTAAAGGAGAGTTGAAGAATTTTATGCTCGTGCTAAAGGAGCGGTGGAAAATCTTCACATGAAAAGATTGAGAAAGTTTAGGCTCTTATCCAGGAGCTTTGAATAATCTTCATATGAGAAGACGGAGAAAGTTTAGGCTCATTTTCAGGAGCGTTCTTGTATCAATTTTTTGGTCTTGGAGTAGTGAAGTCCATGCGCTTCACATCACTTTGCTTTATCTTTAGTTTGTTTTGAATCCTTCGTGGCCATTGAACTAAAGAAAGAACTGGTGTCTTCACACTTGAGTTCTTTATTTTCTGTGATGGGGCTGCTTTAACTTCACTTGGAGACTCCTTCTTCAGCTTCATGCCTTGGAGGAATCCTTCATCTTGAGTTTGTTCATGCTTTAAGGAGATAGCCGACTTGTCTTGAGAGATCTGCTTTGGCTGGGGTGTCTTCCTTTTCCATACCTTCTCCACCTCACGCATCTTTAAGTCATTACATGAACATGTATGACGATCATTATACAGTGTTGGCTTACTTTGACGTTGGACCCACCTCTTCTTATGAGTAACTTGCATCCTTTGTTCGTCCTTGGGTTTGTTTACCTTCTTATTTATGCAACGATCGCCCCTATTTTGAGAAGAGGTTCTTTGTGCATGACTTCGCTGCTTTCCTTCCTTCTTGGCGCTGATAGGTGATTCCCCTAGCAGCATTTTGCAAGAGCTCTTTGCTACTCGCCACTCGAAGGGTTCAACCGAGATGGAGGTCACATTTGTTGTAGCAGATCCAATTTCTTCTTCCAACAAGACCTTCCCTTCCTTGACAAATTGCATGATCTTATCCTTGAGTATGAAGCACTTCGTGGTATGATGACCAAGGAGGCGATGGTACTTGCAATATGTAGGATCGTTGAATTTGTTGGCTTCCTCAGGTCGCTTCGACTCCAAAGGTTCAAGGATCTTTTGTTCCACCAGTTGTTCGAGCACTGTAGGAACTTCATCGTCGGCAAACGGATACACTTTTTCTTGCAATTCTTTTAGAGTTGGTCGTGATGTTGTATTTTCTGCATTAGAATTGACTTTCTCCATATTATTCTTCTTTGCCTTACCTGATAACTTTATTGGCGTGGTGGTGACAACCATGGACTCTTGATTGGCAGACTTAAGTGTGAACTTCCCACCTCTATGATAATCTTGTTTATCTCCTCCTTTCCATGCTTCAAAAGGATGTGGTCCCTGGCTTCCACTTGACTCGATGCTGAGTTCCATGTCATGAGCGCGAGTGGCAAGTTCCTCAAAGGAAGTTGGCCTTATTCCTTGAAGTATGTATCGCAGACCCCAATTCATGCCTTGGATGCACATCTCAATAGCCGAACCTTCTGAGAGTCTATCCTTGCAATTAAGGCTCAAGTTCCTCCAACGATTGATGTAGTCAATGGCCTTCTCGTATTTATTTTGACGAGTGTTAGTCTACTCGACCATGCTGACGGTTCGCCTTGTGCTGTAGAAACGGTTGAGAAACTCCTGCTCCATCTGCCCCCAGCTATCAATGGACCTCGATTCAAGCTGACCATACCACTCAAAGGCGTCATCTTTAAGAGTCCTCACAAATTGCTTCACGAGAAGGTCTCCATCGGTTCCAGCGTTGTTACATGTCTCGACGAAGTGGGCAACATGCTGCCTAGGGTTTCCTTTGCCTGAGAATTACTGGAACTTAGGTGGATTGTAACCATCCGGCATGCTTAACTTCTCGATTCTCTCCGTGTGCGGCTTGGTGCAGGACTTAGATGAAGCCAACGGTACTCCATGCCTCCCATTCATGGTGTTCAAGATGATCTCTTGTAGTTGATCGAGAGGAATGGTGCCATTGGCTGACAATTGCACACTTGGTCGTGCTTCTTGTCCACTATTCGTCGTTATAGCTTCTGGTGCGACCTTGGGAGCATGTTCAAACACTTGACTTGCTTCTTCGCGGGTGTCGAGTTTTTCAATCAACTTTGCGAGTTGAACGTCACGTACTTCCATAATTTTCTTTAAGTCTTCAAGTCCCTTGGTGAGGTTTGCAACTTGCTCTTCGAGAGGGACCGCACTAGTAGTCATGACGTGCATGCTGATATGATCCTTCTGATCACAAGTCAGTTTATGCTGATGTCCCTTAGTGCCGAATTTAGAGTTGCTTTGGCTACTTTCCTCCCTAGATTTGTACGAAGCAGAAGAATCATGAGGGGTGTGCGCACGCGACTGCGACTTCTACGAGGCAGCGCCATCTTCCTTGCCCCGGGCAGTTGAAGTAGCCTTAGACATACTGCGAGTTACTGGACGAGTGACCTGGAATCCAGAGTTTGTTTCTGAAGTTGAAGACTTGGCGTCTCCAGCCTTGGGTGATGGAAGTTTGTTATCCTTTGTAGGAGACATCACGAACACTTGTACTTGAGGAGAAGATATGAGGGGCAGAGAGGTCCCACTGGGCGTGCCAAAATTTGTAGACACAAATTTATACAATTGGAAATAAATTAGAGAAATTTGGTGTCAAATATATTTTATTGATGATTTGATGAAGCGGATTACAATCTCTGATAAAAATTTCTAAACAGAAATAAAATCCCCTTATTCTTCTCCTGAAACGTCGAACGAGGGCTTCGCAGCTTGATCTCGGATCGAACGGATGAGCGACTTCGATTTATCCGAAGAATGCGATGAATGTCTCGAAGAACACAACGCCGAGCGAGGGCTTTAGAGGCTTGATCTCGGATCGGACGGCTGAATATCTTCGATGTTGATGAAGAACCGGGTGAACGCCTTGAAGAACACGAAGAACGGCTTGAAGATCTTCGAGTGTCTTGAAGAACGCTGATGAAGATCTTCAACAGCTTGATGAACTTGATGATGATCTTCGAAGAACTTGATGAAGAACTTCGAAGGGCTTGATGATGATGATCTTGATGATGGATGAACTCGTCAGGGCTTTAGCAGCTTGATCTTCAGAGCTCTCTCCTTCTCGCAAGATGTAATTGTGTGTAATTGTGTGTGCTTTATGCCTAGGGATGGCCCCTTTATATAGGCATAGGCCGACTGTTGGCCATGGTAGAAAATAAATATATTTATTTATTTATTTATTTATTTATTTATTTTCTGCATCAATTTGACAAGTGGCGCAACACTATTGGCCAAGCTTGCTAGTTTTGATAGCTGCATCATTTTGACAAGTGGCGCAACACTATTGGCCGAGCTTGGTGGCTTGTAACTGTGTCATGTAATGACGTGGCGTCGCCATAAATAGTCCTTCCTTGTAAATAAAGTTTTGTCTCACTCAAAATTTAGTCCTCCATTAATTAATTAATGCTTAGGGGGATTAATTTGAAAGCGAGTGCTATTTGATCCCACCACTTAATTAGGCGATAATAGACACGTGGCACTACTTAATTGGCCGCAAATTTTGCGTGTCTACAAACCGAAACCCCATTTTCTAAATTGTGAAGAAGAAATAGACATTGCAATGGTGATATTTGAGGTAGCAATGTTAAATACTTAAAAGAGTCAATAACAGAGAGAAAAGATGCAGATATAGCGCCTAATCGTGGACTTACCAAACTTTAAGTGGAATGGCACCGTCGTGTCAGAACGGCGGGGTTCTACTTAGTCCAGTCTCTTTTATTACAAAACAGACCCAACCAGAAAACAATAAGTAGAAGATAATTGTCAAACGTCCATGTAGTTTAAGAACTACTAAACGCCATAAGAACCAATCATAGCACGTATGAACTCACAACCCGAGAAAATATGGGAAACCAGTCGAATTCAACCAACTGCCTCCAGAAATGAACTCCCCAGCTGTGTATTGAAAAGCCTCAGTCGCGTTTTTTATTACCCTGTAGCCCTTCCAATTTACCCTCATTGACGTATTTGCCCCTGGCCCGTAATTATGGTATTCTCTATACTCCGACGTGTTCTGCCCAAAATCACTCTCGTTCCACCTGTACCATCCCGCGGGGTTTATCACATTACTTATTTCCGATTGCATAACCACAGTCCTTGAGTATGCCTGCCACGGCCTCCCTAGGTATGACGGGAACTCACTAATCACAGGTTGTAAATCTGACGTGGCTCTGATCCTGGACTTCTGAATCACAATGCCCGTGTTTTGTCCTGGGTCAGTTCTTCCTTGAGCCGTGACCAGGTTCCTCTGATTCGGGCCTGGTCTACGGGGTTGCATGTCACAGCGCTGGAACACTACAGCTGCGTTTCCAAATATGAAATCAACTGTGCCCACAACGGTACAATTGTAATAGAACTGACGGTTACGGTGCACGTAGAGCGTGTCTTGGAATGCTATAAAAGTACATTTGTAGAACGCCGAGAAGTCAGATGAGGAACGGAACGCTACGGCTTGATGGTTTTCGGGTCCGGCTGTGTTTATGAAGGTAACGCCCTTTGCTAGGAACATATCGCCATTAGTAGCTGTACAAAACAAAACTTGATATTAGCACAAGAGGCTAGAGCATGAAATATGTTACGGTTTTATAACGTTTGCAGTGAAGAAACAATAATTTCAAAACTGTGATCCGAGGTTAAGCGCACTTTTGAGTTGCTAGTTTGATATCAGTCAGTCTCTGCTCTTTGTTCTCATTTGACTTTTTGAACTCGTATCTGAGTCACTTTGACCGGATGAGTTGGATAGCAAAATAATACGATTTTTTGATTATTTTTCACCGTATTATAGAACACCTTTTACTCTACAACACCATGAACCATGAAAAAATTATTAAAAAATTACATCAGTTTACAATTCAAATCACCGGGTCAAAGTGCCCAAGTGAATAGTGACAAAAGTCAAATTAAAAATAAAGAGGAGAGACAGACTGGTAAGCATAAGCAATTTAAACGACGTCATAGTAACAGTCACATTTACATCGTCGTATAGAATGAAAGAATGGATCATTAGAGTGGACATCCGTACCGGACAAGTGCCGACACGTACTAACTATACACAATAAATTGAGATGTAGAGTCTCTGTTCCAGGACAGCAACAGAACCATTTTTTTGGGCACTTTTTAGTTAGTGTGGTTTGGTTTTCCGTCATTTATCTTATTGGGGGTATAATTTGTGGTCTCTTTTGAGTGTCTAACTTGTGACGATCGTATTTCCTCAAGAAAATGAAACCATGTGAACATCCGACCTATTAGGTTGTCACAGTTCGATACGTTACATAGTAATGTATCTATTAATTATTCTACGTCTGGTCTATTCAATTGTTGTACATGAAACTTTAGAACTACTCATCTATGTTTATTAATGAAGTCATGTCTTTGTCTATTCATGTTTTGTTGTTTTAATTTTAAATTGTCGGATTATTTCAAATGTATGTCTCAGATTGAACTATATCTTCAACCAACAAGTCTTTTATATTCTCTCCCACACCACCCCTTGACACACACCGACTTTCTTGACTATTTCTATTTTTGATCTTCACCCTTAACATGTTCAAGATTTATAATTTAGCATCCTCATATTGAACATTGCAATTTCGTTGTTATGACAAAATATGGGCTCAGATATTTTTAGAATAATAAAAATATTTAATTTCCGATAGTTCTTACAGGGAGTGTCATTTTCTAGTTAGAGTGTGTTTGTTAATGCTCTGAGTTTCTAGAACGATGCATCTCAAATTTAGAAGCAATATTAATGTGTTTGGTAAATTTGTAGTTTTTCCTCTAAAAAAAAAAACAGTTGTCTCTCCACAACAACTTTTAAAAAACTAGGGAGATGTTGCTTTCCAGGACCTACTTATCGTTAAATGTATTAATTGACAATGTTATCCGTTAATAAATATCAACAAGCAAAGAGAGCTCATATGATATGAATCTTGTAACCGAACCTATGAAGTTGCTAATTTCCTTATAAACGAGCCGGGTCAAGCTTCAGCACGTTCATGCGTTGCCATTTAAGCAAAGAGAGCTTAAGATCATGCTAAAAACTCTCAATCAAGCCATTTTTTTTTTAAGAAAAACAAGCTAAATTCTTATTGAGCTACGTTGGAGCTTTCTAAGACATTGACGATAGTACAACAAAACTACACAAATAAGTGAAGTTATTCACGTTGAATTATTTTTATACTAATATTTTTCCTCGAGTTCGAACCGAGGACATTATGCATACCACTGAGCTAGCACTCATGTTGAAAGTTGCTAGTGAGTATATATGAGACTAAACTGATAGTGATAAAATTAGTTATTACTCAAAAGACTGTAATAAAAGAACCATAGATAACCACAAAAGTTGGTTTAGTGGGTGAGTCTTCAAAGTTAAGGGTATGCTCCCTTAAGGCTCGAGTTCGAATTCCACAAATGCAAGTTTTTTTAAAGCCACGGGAGATTCATGAAAACATCGAAACTATCTTTATACCTTTGGACTTAAAGGTGCGCTAAACTAGCCAGGACACCTTGGAAAATTTCTCAAACAACCATAATAAAGGAGAATTGAGAAAAGTACTCCACAGTTGAAAATATAATTTTCAAATAATTTCAAAAATATACTTTTGTAACTTATGTAAGAAATAAATCATAAGAGTTTATGTAATAAATAAATCATAAGAGTGATAGAGTTTTTGAAAGCCATGCATAAAGCCTTGATTTGGAACCAACTGATGTAATTCGCAAAATAAATCTTTTATGAAATACTATTATTTCCTCCATGTATCCCAAAATTTCCTCCATGTATCCTATAATTAATATTCTATTTTTTTTCATACCATACGGAAAGATAGAAGAGATTATTTGACTAGCGGATAAATGTCATAAGAACAGCTTGAATCTACAATAGCGTGATTGAAATGCTCTTGCATGGAGTAAATGAACATACAAGGGAGACAGAGAGCACTGACCAACGGTAGAAGAATTGAATGTGGTGGCGCCACCTCCAACACTCCTATTCCCAGTAATAATTGTACGATTCCCACCTGCACCTACAAACATTATGTTCGTTTTCGAGCTCGGCACCACCACGTTTTCCTCATAAACCCCCGCTTTAATCTTAATCACATATCTCACCGTACTCCCACTCGGCGCTGCCTCCACCGCCGCCTCCACTGTCGTGAAGTTCCCGCTCCCGTCTGCTGCCACCACCACGTCAGGAACCACCTTCCCCGACCGCAGCAGCCGCCTGTCCTTCGCCGACAGCCACTTTGGCCACCCTGTCTTATCATAGCCTTTGGTGGACAAACCCTCAACACCCATATCTTTATCTGTCTTCTTATTTATCATGGCCAAAGCATTACTACACAGCTTCGCCAGGTAGATCTCCGCCTCTAACAACTCCTTTCTCAACTTCCTATCCTCATCTGAGTGCGAGAACCCGTCAAGACACGTTTCTTGGTTGGTCATCGCCGAGCTCAGGAGGGTTTTCAAGTCATCGGCTCGCTCAGATAGAGCTTCCTTGGTTAGGTAGTTAACGGCTCGGTGGATCTCGTCGAGGGTGTCGTCTAGCAGCGCCAAGCAGTCGCGGAGAGCAATCTGCTGTCTCTTTGTTAGAGTACCTCTCTTCGTCGTCATGCCATGGATGAGATTGGAGTTGTTTTTGGCGCAAGCGATGGTGATGTTGAGTGAGGCGACGATCACGTCTTCAGGGTTGGTGACTTTGGAAAAGACTTCGGGGGATTTGGCAATGGTGGTGAAGCAAAGTTCAGGGTAGAGAGTGCTGCTACACGAGGATTTGGTAATGGTGTGGGAGTGGCTGGTTACATGAGAGTTTTGTATGCCGGCGGTGACGCTGGCGATTGCGCAGATTACAGCAGCTATGAGGAGGAGGGATGCGAAGAGAGCTACGAAGAGCTTCTTGTTTTGTTTGGCGGAGGAAATTTGTCGGCTACCGGAATTTGTGTAAACTTCTTTGGTTGAAGCCATGGAGTATGAGTTGAGGTCGTGGTGTGGGAATAAAAGACTTGGGAATCAAGGGTTCTTATCCACATTTTGAGGGGTAAAATTGTCTTCCAACATGAGTACTATGTCACACTTTTTCTAGTTTTTAATTCTCCAAGAAGAAATGCTAGCTAGAACTCACCATTTGATATGGATATGCATCCCCTCGCCGACACGGCTCCGAGACGTGGAGAACGGGCCCTGCATCCTCTGGCTTAACTCCAAGATTATGTCAGAAAGCAGTTGTTAATTCATTAATTCCTTTTATGTCGTTTTGTGCAATTTCGTTATTATTAGGGGCGCGTAGTTAGGGATGGCAATGGATCGGATTAGGATCGGATCCACCTATATCTATATCCGAATCCGATCAAAATAAGTGGATCCATATTCGATCCAAATCCGACCGGATCCTAAACGGATTCGGATCGAATCTGGATCGGATTTAATTGCAATATCCGTATTCGATCCGACAATCCAAATCTCCAGAAACGGATCTGATTCGGATCCAGACTCGGATCCTGGGCATTGTTTTTACTTCTTGTAGATAGTGCTTTCTGGACAGGCAGATCTTAGCCACGTGGCGATCATCCAGCACACCTAGCTGTGCTCCACACACACTGGATCACCATTTGATATGGATATGCATCCCCTCGCCGACACGGCTCCGAGACGTGCAGAACGGGCCCTGCATCCTCTGGCTTAACTCCAAGATTATGTCAGAAAGCAGTTGTTGATTCAATAATTCCTTTTATGTCGTTTTGTGCAATTTCGTTATTATTAGGGGCGCGTAGTTAGGGATGGCAATGGATCGGATTAGGATCGGATCCACCTATATCTATATCCGAATCCGATCAAAATAAGTGGATCCATATTCGATCCAAATCCGACCGGATCCTAAACGGATTCGGATCGAATCTGGAGCGGATTTAATTGCAATATCCGTATTCGATCCGACAATCCAAATCTCCAGAAACGGATCTGATTCGGGTCCAGACTCGGATCCTGGGCATTGTTTTTACTTCTTGTAGATAGTGCTTTCTGGATAGGCAGATCTTAGCCACGTGGCGATCATCCAGCACACCTAGCTGTGCTCCACACACACTGGATCACCACCCGCGCTGATCCACGTGGGGGCTGCGAGACAGGGCCCTCGCATACCACCACACGGGACCTGTAGGGACTTAGTGGTTTGGAGGCTAGAGTAAGTCCTGTCGCGCGCGAGCGACAACCAAGCCCGCGCGCGAACTTAGTAACTGCTTTGAGAGATTTATGGCACGAGCTCCATAAACCCGGTCAACCTCATAACGGTTCTGATATACGCGGTTAACGCGCGTAACGGTCCCTATATACGCGGACGAACGTGCCATTGTGGTTAAGCTAATTAAGCCGCCAATAATGGGCGCATTAACCCACTACAACGGTCACATTCTCCGTTATATATAGGACCATTAACCCTTCCATACAAGGGAGAATCACCTGAGATACGCGGAAGCTCTGCCAAAATCCTGTCTCTCTCTCATACAGTACTACTGTCTTACTCTCTCCCTACACACAACCCTACTCTTCCTGTGTTCTTTCTATCCCCTACTCTTGGTGTATATTGAATTCTCTCTACAGGTACACACTTCTCATAAAAAATACACAACAAATTCAGAAAATATGTAAAAAGAGTCACCACACCAAAAAAAACTGCCTAAAAAGTACAAATATATATATTTTAGCAATATGACAAACGTAAATCTACCAAGAAATATAAGCAAGCCATTCAAAGGTTAAAGGCACCAATTATGTCTAAAATTGTCTACAAATTCAATCGAAACAACACTAAAATTGTCCATAACCATAGTGGAATATTTTCTTCAGGCTTGAAAACATAATGTGTAGTGATTTGTGTAATGTGTTTATATATATGTAGGTAAAAACATATTTTTTATAACTCTAAGGATATTTTCGTAAAACTATGTGTGTTCGGATCCTTTCGGGTCGGATATCCATCGGATATCCTAATATATTCGGATCGAATCCGGATACGGATCGAATTTTTATTTTTAATATCCATATCCGATCCATTTTAAAATGGATCAGATTCGGACTTGATCCATTCCGATCGAAACACTCGGATATCGGATCGGATCGAACCCCATTGCCATCCCTACGCGTAACGTTATTAAGTTAGTCAAGGGGAGGGTAGTTTCTTTTAATCAGAATTATTTTTGCAACAAACATAAATCAGACGCGATTTCAATTTTTTTATCAATGAGAAATTCAATTTGGGGCAAACCCTAGTTTTCGTGTTCATGTTGATTTGATTGGAATTTTGCTATCAATTGGTTCTTTCACTAAGTTCACCATTCGCAACTGGTAAATCCATCATGAGAAACTATGTTGATGTTCGTGCGGAACAACTCAAGCAGTTGTTTGATGCCTACAAAGAAATTCAAACTCAACTGACCAACCTCGAGGATAGCCTGACAAAAATCAAAGAGGTTGTCGCTGCCATTCACAGTCGACCCCAAAAACCTGGGGACCTTCAACTGCCGGCAATGGAGACCCAACAACTCTGGGTTTGCGGTGCCTCCCAACTGTCCAGGTCTGTCGACCCTCCAGTCGTTCGTCACTCCTGACATAAAGGAGTGTTGACACATTGGGTACTAACGGAAGATTGGGAATTGACGAGACTCACACGTGCAACAAGATCACCAACCCTAGATGATCAAGAAAGATGATTGGAATGATATAAGCAAATTTGTAGAAATAACAGACACACAAGAAAGCTGGCCGAATTGAAATTTACCTAAGAACCAAAACAGAATAACTGTAATCCCATATGAATCTACTATATTTATTACAATCAATTGCTATAGAGGAATATAAGAATGATCTCAGAACGATGGGTGCGTAGAATGAGAGACACCTCGACTTCTCTCCACAATCTTCTCTCGTGCCCTACGAATTGTGTGGTGGCGAATCCTCAATCATGTCCCGCGCCCCTTCTTTCCTTCCTCTACTTCTCCCTATAACTTCCAATCAAGCTCCTTCACTGGTGACTGCTCATTCCAATAGCTCCTTTATTCTCACAACTTGCAATTTGGCCCCTACAATGTGCAGCTGAAGCCCTGTATCAACATTAGCATGTTGCACGTGTCCCTACGATGTTGACTTCCAGCGAAAAGTACGTGTTAAACCTTAGGGCTTCTGCAATCACTATGTATACATAGGGATTATTTTCTATCAGTGTTTAGTTGACATGATTCCACTATCTCCTTTTACTTCGGCTAACCATCAAGATCCATGATTAGGTTTTAGCCACCTTGAATACCAACATTCTCCTATTTTAATTATATATAAACAACATTGCCAACTTAGAGATAGAAACGTTCGTATTTGCTAAGAATTAGATACGGATCCTTAGAGATAGAAAATAGCAGCTCGAAGTGGCTGCCAAAACAAGGCTAGTAGTTGAAGAAAATAATTCTATCTCACATAAGCATGATGAGTTATTGTTAAGGGGGTATATTATGTTGAAACAGCGCGCGAAAATTGACTGGCTAAGACATGGGGATTGAAATACAAAGGTTTTCACCGGAGGTCCACCGTTCGAAGAGCTAGAAACTTTTTTTTAAGGGAATTGAGAAGGAAAACAGCGAATGGACATAAAAAGATAATGAAATCACTGTCCTCTTAGAAGGGAATTTTCAGAATCTTTACACTTCACAACAAGCTTCACCAGCAGATGCTGTAAATTTTCAGGCCAGCAACAAAGTGGTCATTTTGGGAGAATATGCAGATTCCCTAGAAGAATGTTTCACTCCCAAGGGAGTCCACGATGCTTTATTTCAAATGAGCCCCAATAAGGATCCCGACAAAGACAGGTTACAACGGGTTTCTATCAAGGACACTGGAATATTGTCAAGGAAGAGACCACTACGACATGCCTTAGAGTTCTTAATGATGGGGAAGAGTTGGTTGACTTTGATTTATTATTTCCCTAATACTAAAAACAAAGCAGCCCCCGGAAGCCGACAGACTTCAGGCCAATAAGCTTGTGCTCAGTTATCTATCAAATTTTTGCAAAGGCTTCCACAAACATATTGAAATTTTCCTTGACAGTTTGATTAGTGACAATTAAAGCGCATTTGTGCGGGGAACGTTGATCAGAGACAACATAATCACTGCCTTTGAGGTTTCACGTGAATAAAACGAGGAAGAACGGAAAATCATGAGCGATGGCACACAAAGTTGATATGGAGAAAGCCTATGATAGGTTTGAATGGCGATTCCTATTGAATACCCTTATCCACTTGGACTTCAGCCCACTAATCATGTTATGCGATGTGTTTCTATGATGACGTATGGTTTTGTGCGTGAAGGAGCTATCTCATGGAGAGTTTTCCCTGAAAGAGGATTAAGCAGGGTTGCCCCTTATCCCCATATATGATTGTTATTTGATGCGAGATGTTGTGGAGAGCTATCACGGCCGCGGTGTTGGATGGGCATATTAGGGTCGTGACAGATTCTTCGGGAGGAACATTGGTCTCCCATTTGTTTTTTTGCTGATGATTATATCTTTTTTCTACAGGCTACAACAAAGGAAATTACAAAACTGCAAAACATTATAGATTCCTATTGTAAAGCATCGAGCTAGGTTCTAAATGAAGCACATTTCTCTATCATCTTCTTGGAAAATCAGTTAAGGTGAAAGCCAAAATAAAGCAGCTATGCAGGGTTCATGAAACAGAAAAATCCGGTCAGTACCTAGGCCTCCCATCAACTATAGGGAAGAAAAAAACAATCACGTTTGCCTACATCATCGACATAATTAAAAACATATTAAAAGGTTGGAAGGAGAAAGCTTGTGTATTGGGGAAAAGAGGTTTTGATCAAGGCGGTCGCTAGCGATGTTCCGTGTTATGCTATGTCATGTCTTAAGTTATAAAATGGAATTTGCAAAAAGATTGAGGTAAAATTTTGCCAGTTTTGGTGGAGAAAAAATAAAAAGACAGAGGCATTCATTGGTTGAACTGGAGGAAAGTGCAAGACCCGATTGAAAAAGGCGTATTGGCTTCAGAGGTTTCAAAGTCTTTAATAAAGCTATGCTCGCGCAACAAGCATGGATAATACAATATAATCAATCTTCCCTAATGAATAGGGTTTTAAAACTAAATACTTTGCGACTACTAACTTTTGGAGAATTGAAGAGGGGTACTCACCGATTTTTGCATTTAGAAGTATTCTTCATGGTAGGAAGCTTCTAGAGTTTGGGATGAGGTGGCAAGATGGGGACGGTCTTTCTATCAAGATGAATAATCCTTAGCTAACGAGAGATTCAACCTTCAATATTATTTGAAGAAACATCGATTTAAGTGAGCAAAATGTCGCTGCTTTTATTGATTGTGAACAAAATTGCTGGAACAAGGAGAAACTACAACAATAACTAGCTAATATAGATGTGCTAGAAGTTTGTGAAACAAGGCTCCCCAACCCTTCGGTGCCTGATCGCCTGAAATGGAACTTCACTGACTTGGGGGGGGGGGGGGTCTATAATGTAAAATTCGGGTACTGTGCTACTTGCGAAAAATATAGGAGAGAGGAGAAAATAAGTGAGTGGTCTGAAGGGAATTTATCTAGTCTAAAAAGTTTTTCAAAGAGCTTTCCCTACCACCACAAACTATGAAGAAGTGGTGTGTTTATGCCTATTATTTTTAAGCTTGTATGTCTCTTGCCGCGGTGGAGTGGTGCCCACCATGGTGCTGCAATTCCATGCTCGTTGGCAGTGTTTCCGTCGTGGTAGCGGGGTTTAGCTTCAAAATACCTTTCTTTTTCTTTTTTATCTTGTCATGATGGTAATTTTTCCACCATGGTGTTGGCAATTCCTGGAACTCTTGACTCTTTTCAACATTTCTGAAGTGTGTTTTCACATTTCGTTACCTGGTTGATACTAATAATTAACCTGCAAGAGGACTTTGTTCGAATAGTTTTTTAAGAACATGGTTTTTCCTGCACATGAACACAAATGAACAATCATTCTAGGCCATTAGTCGCATTGAATTCTCATGTAAATAGATTGTAAAAACTAAACAAGAAAAATCTAAACTATAAAAATTCAAAAACAAACATAAAAACTATTAGAAAAGAAAAATAAACACATAAATATTTGAAATAGATTGGGTTGCCTCCCAATGAGCGCTTTGTAATTTAAGGTCAAGGGACCGACCATGTTACCTCATGCTTTTACTCATTGAAGTTTTGTTCCTCCACATCTTTGATGAAATTCCCGTCAATATATGGCTTAAGTATTTGACCATTTACCTTGAATCGTCCTTCTTTATCATCCTCGGTGCTTGTTTGGTAGTTGGATTAAAATCGGCTTCTTTTCGACAATTTCGGTTTCTAAGCCTGCAAATTTAATCTGTTAATCTGCAGATTAAAATAATCTCTGTGCAATTGTTGAATCTTCAAAACTGGGGTTTATGCAGCTGAAAATATGTAAAAAATAATTTTAATATTTTTACATTGGCATGATCCTAAGTTCAGTTATAAATAGGTGTATTCAATTACTTGACTTTATAGATTTTTTAAATGTTGTTAAATGGATCAAGTTAGTGATTTATAATATCAGCTCATACCAAAAAGATTGTGATTCTCGGGTAAGTTGGATTTTCTTTTCATATTATTTTCAGCTGATTATTGAGATTTTCAGCTGGTACCAAACAGGCCCTCAAGCTCCATGGATCCCCATGGGAAAACTTTTTAAATAAGGAATGGTCCGGTGCATCTTGAAAGTAGGTTGCCCGGAAATAGAAATAATTGAATTTAATAAAAGTATCTGTCTAATGATGTGTTGGCTGCAATATATTTTTCTCCTCTTTCTATAGGAGTGAACATTTATATTCCAATAATCTAAACTCTTCATGCTCTAGTAGTGTCTCCTTGTTATTATCCCCGCTTGGGTTGGATCCATGTTCAATTATTTGATTTCCAAATAAGTGCGATGCTCCAACTCAACCAGAAGATGGAAATATTTTCCAAGAACTAGTTATTTAGGCGACTTAACTAACAAATTTTTTTATGACGTTCTATAAGCCCATAAATCGACGGCTAACTTTGCTGACCAATCTTTGCGATCTAAATCATTGTTGTTTGCAAAATTCCATTGATTTTCCTGTTTGAAACATCTTCTTGCCCATTTGATTGAGGATGGTATGCTAGAGCCACCTTGTGTGTTCGGACCCCATACTTGGCAAAAAAAAAACATTTTCAAATAACTTGTTGATGAAGTGAGTACCTTATTCAATAATTATAGATCCAGGTGTACCAAATCTCGTAAAGATGTTCTTTCGAAGAAATTGCTCTACCGCGATAGCTTCATTCTTCTCACATGCAATAGCTTTAATCCACTTTGTAACATAATCAACTGCCAATAAGATATGAAGCTTAACATTTAATTGTGGGAATGGACCCATGAAGTGAATACCCCATAAATCAAATGGTTCCATCTCTAAATGTCCATGTTGTGGCATCTCAATTCTCCTCTAAATAGTCCCAGCTCTTTGACATCTGTCACACTTGACGATGAAGTTGTTAGCATCTTTCAGAAGTGTTGGCTAATAATAGACACGTTGCAATACAGAGTGTTGTGTGATTGCTACCAAAATGACCCCCACACTCACGTTCATGATAGTGCTTCAAAAATTTTCTCGCCTCTGGTTGTGCAACACATCTCCTTAGTACTCCATTCGTTCCTAACATGAATAAGTATGGCTCATTCGGGTAGATATGTATGACTTCTGCTGTGAACTTCTTTCTGTGTCGCCATGTGAGGCCCTATGGGTTATCCCAGTTGCTTGAAATTTTACAAACCGGTTGCGCACACATCGATTCTAAAAATCAGCTCGTCAGGAAAATCTTCTTTAATGGGGACCTCGTATTGAATCCCATTCTATAACTTGATAAGGGGTCAGGTACCATGTTCTCAACACCGTTATTATCCTTGATGACTATATTAAATTCTTGCATGAGTACCTTGGCTTGACATCTTTCTTACTGAGACGGTGTTTCAAAGACAAATGATCAATGATGATTGTTACCTTCGAACCCACTAGATAGGATCTAGACTTATCTAGTGCACAGATGACAGCCAATAACTCATTTTCTGTAGTAGTGTAATTGATTTGAGCTTCAGTCAAAAATTTTGCTTTCATATTATAGCAATTGGACTACTTTGTCTTCACATTGCCCCCAAAATAGCTCCAACTGCATAGTCACTGGAGTCGCACATAAAATTGAATGGCAATGACCATCGGGTGTGGTAATCATTGGGGTGTAGTTAATCACTCTTTGAGAGTGTCGAACGATTTCCTATATTCCTCATCAAATAAAAGACTTAATTTTTTTCAAAGACACGACACAATGGCATGGTGAACTTAGAGAGATCCTTAATAAATCGTCTGTAGAATCATGCATGACCATGAAAACTCGTAATCCCTTTAATTGTGGTGGGGTAAGGAAGCTTCTCAATTACCTCTATTTTTTCTCTGTCTACTTCCAACCATTTATTTGAAATCTTTTGTCCCAAGACGATACTTTCGGTAACCATGAAGTAACACTTCTCCCAATTAAGCACTAATTGTAATGCTCTTGTCAAGAATTTTCTCCAACTGAACTAAAAATTCGTCAAAAATATCTCCAAATAAAGAGAAATCATCAATAAATACCTTGAAGTTTTGTTCCATCATATTAGAGAAGATGTACATCACACATTTTTGAAATGTTTGTGGAGCGTTGCAAAACTCAAAGGGCATGAGAAGAAATGTGAAAGTTCCATAAGGACACGTGAATGTTGTCTTTTCCTGATCTGCTGGGTCGATGGCTATTTGATTTTACCAAAAATAGCCATCCAAGAAACAATAGTGCAAGTGATTGCCAAGCGGCCCATCATCTGATCAATGAAGGGAAGAGAGATGTAGTCTTTGAGAGTTTATTCATTCAGTTTTCTATAATGCATAGAAACTCTCCATCATGTTACTGTGCTGGTAGCAATTTGGTCTCCCCTGTCGCTTTCATTAACAGTCACTCCTTATTTGGAATACACTAAAATGAACTTGTCCATTCCAATTCATACATAGCATAAATAATACCAACATCTAACCATTTGAGAATCACCTTTTTTTTACTACCACTTGCGTATGCGGGTTCAATCTACACTGAATGTGGAACACTTGTTTCTTTTCCTCAGCAAGTATGATCTTTTGTTGGAAAATAGCGCGACTTATCCCCTTTATGTCTGCGATGGTCCATCCTACATATTTTTTTTTCCTCTACAACACCTCATGCAATTGTTCATCCTGGTTTCTGTCTAAAGAATATGAAATGACAATAGGAAGAGTTTTGTTAGAACTCAAATATAAATATTTAAGGTGTGCAGGTAAGGGTTTTAATTATAATTTAGGTGCACAAATAAGATAAGGGATAAGAGTAGCCCGTTCTTTCCCATCACGGAGCGGTGTATGTTTTATCCATATTCGTTAACTTCCTATGTGTTGCACGAGAATTAACGTTCTAGTTTTGGTGCTAGTTCCTCTTCAGGTCCCAATTGAATCTCGTCAATGCTTTGTTTATCTTCTATCATAACCTCTCTTGGTGACTTCATAGAGTTGATTGGATTGAAATTTACATTATTATTTTTGATCTCCATCACCAGATTACCTTCAACGACATTTGTGACGGTCTTTCCCGTTACCAAGAAAGGTCGTCCCAATATGATAGGACATCGCGGATAGACATCCGTTTCAAGGATGACGGAATGTGCAGGTATCAGCACATTGCCAATTTGCACAAGCACATCCTCTATAATACATTGTGCGACCTGAACTGATATGTCCACCATTTGTAGACAAACTCTTGTAGGCTGAGGCTCACCTAAACCCAACTTCTTGTAAATCGTTGCCGGCATAAGACTAATGATATCTCCAAAATTACAAAGGCCAAGACCTTCGTAATGTTAGACCACACTTATTGGAAGAGTAAAGCGGCCTGGATCCTTGAATTTTTGTGGTAGTGACTTCTGTGAAAGAGCATTGCACTCTTCAATCACCACCACCATACTCATGTCCTCCAAATGCCTCTTGTCGGATAGTAAGTCCTTTCAGAATTTTATATATTTAGGAATTAGATAAAGTGCCTACGTTTTGGAGCAGATGCCCTAGAGGCAATCTTATTTTAGAATGAACATTGTTTTTTGCTAGAATTTTCATTTATTTTTTTATGGAGATATTTAATTTAATGAAGTCCTTAGATTACAATTTTTTTTATCTTAAATATCCCTAGTCAAGTATGTTGGTTAATATGACGATCACTATGCATGGAGACTAGTATGTGGGTGGATTGATAAGGAGATATCAAGTCTTACACATGAGTATGCATTATGAGTAGTGGCATAATGGATTAACCCACCACGAGGAGGCCACATATGAATTATGTGAATGTCACAAGTGCTTCTCATAGTGATAATGGTGTTGTAGTCCTTAGACTTGAAGTCACTGGATATTCTAGTTGTGAAATATCATGTTTCAATGTCATCAAACGTTACACCGTAACTGAGTAACTATAAAGATGATAATCGAACATGATAGGAAACAAGCTCAGAGATGGTAGTGACGTAGATAGGATTTGTCCCTCCCACATAAAGGGAGTATATATCCACGTGCCACTCTAGGGGTAGAGCTTATGGAATGTTTGACCAGAATCAGATAAAAAAATATGTGATATTGTAGTTATTTGTTCAGATAAGTCTACTCCCAGGATCGAGAGACAAGGACGCTATTATTCGTTGTGATCACACAAACCTACAAGCTACACGTTACTTCCTTTATCATGTTATGAGAGATTAACCTTCCACTCATGGACGGCTTTGACCAGGAAATTTTAATTGTATTTCCGCTACATATCCTCCATCAAAACCCAACAGTGGTATAGAGCCGCATGTCATAGCGTATAATGTGATTTATGTGTTACCTGCTTTATTAGTTTTACGCTGTACTATTAATTTTTTCTTAAAAATGAAGTTCGTATAATGATACGATTTGAATATGAATCAATAGAAAAAAAGCTAATTTCACATATCGTGTAAAAATTTATGAATTTCGTATACATGTGATGTATGAATTGATTGGAGACGTAAAACTAGAGTTTTTTCACAATTGAGGAAGAAAAATATGTTTTTGTCCCACAATTGGGGATCTTCCCACAAGGGCTAAAATATTTTGGGTTTAAGCCCTGTGGGGTTCGGCTAGGCAGCCCGTCCCCTGCTCCTTGGCGGGCGGACCCGTGCCGACCGGCCTACCGGTTCAGCCTGTAGCCGGTTCGACCGGGCTGCTTGGTCCAACCGGCTTGGGTTGGTTCGGCAGGTCCAAAAAGGTTTGGCCAGTAAGTTTTGCAAGACCGTTTAACCGTTTTGACCCTAGTGTCCCAATTTAACGAAAAATTGACCAAGCCTAATAAAATTGGATTTTAACTGTTTATGTGTTTTATTGCATGGTGGTTGGATGTAGCCTTAGTCGTGGATGTTTAAATTTGTGGTTGTTTTTATTTTGATTTTGATGTAATTAATGTAATTAATGTAATTATTTTACGGCTTACATGTCATCTTCTCTCTCCCCTGTGAGGATAGATAGAATATATTCAAGGCATGGAGAAGAAGATCAAAGACTAAACAAGACGATGAAGACCACGAGCTAGGACACATGGACTAAAGATGAAGGCACACGGAGATGAGCTTGCTACTTTAGGGTTTAGATTTTCTCATTCGCTTGGGAACATCTTAGCTTTATGGGCCACATCCATATCACATTTTATTTATTATTTATTGTATTGTTCGTTATCTTTTATGTATGATTGATGCATGCAAAATATAACAAGATAATAATTAAATAGTTGGATCTTTTATTTGGTATTGCCCAATCCCAATAAGTAGATCAGTTCATATGATCCACAAATTAAAATTGATAAGAAAATCCCTCAATGATAAATATTGTGTTTTACCTTCTCTTGCTTAACACTCGTCATGATCAAGATCAATTGAGTACGTGCTTACCAAAGCAAGACGACTTGATTCATCATGATGTTGCACGACGGCACATGATAGTAGTTTGCGCTTGTTGAAGTAAGTGGTCAAACGCAACTAAGCTACTGCAATAGGATTGAAAGTTTAGAGGCAAGGAAATCAGGATTATCTATCAGATAGATAAAGAATACGGATTTATTTGCCCAATTTAAACAAGAGTTGCATAGTATGCAATTGGAAGGTGTTCCTACCTAAATAACTAACTTTTGGGTGACTTGCCAAAGCAAGCTCAAGAGAAGGTGAAATATGGATCTTGGCCCACTAGAAAATATATGTATTTTTCACAGTAATGGTGAGATCTATTAAAACGATGAAAATAGTGGGACATATATTTAATAATCTGGCCAATATTAAATGTTGTTAATTTTTCACAAATACTAAATTTAGATATTTCTCATTTTGTAGAATTCCAATGGCAAATAATCAACCAAACATCGACTCCATCATTGCGTTCTGTTCTTGAAAATGACAAACTATCTGGACTAAACTTTCTAGACTGGTACAGAAACTTGAAAAATTTTCTCAAGCAAGAAAAGAAGTTGTACATTCTAGAGCAGCCTGTTCCAGAGGCACGACCTGCTAATGCTACTCCTTCTGAAAGAAGGGCACATCAGAAGATCGTTGATGACTCTAATGATGTGACTTGCCTTATGCTTTTCACCATGAACGCTGAGCTTCAAAAGCAACATGAGAACATGGGGGCGTATGATATGATCATACATTTTAGACAACTCTTCCAAGATCAAGCAAGGCATGAGCGGCATGAAGTATCTAAAGCACTGTTCAAGTGTAGTCTGCCAGAGGGGAACCCAATCGGACCTCATGTAATCCGTATGATCGGATACTTAGAGAGTCTTGAGAGTTTAGGCTACCCATTCAGCAAAATGTTGGCTACTGATCTCATCCTGCAATCGATGCCAGACACTTATAGTCAGTTCATCATGAACTACATTATGAATGAGATCAACAAAACTCTGCCAGACTTGCTCAATATGTTGAGGACCGCTGAACAGGTCTTTAATAAAGGTAAAGGCAAGGCTATAATTATCGTTAACAAGGGGAAGAGCAAGCGAGTTGATTCGACCTCCGAAGGAAAGAGCAAGGTAGTCTCAAAACCCAAGGAAGTTGCCTTGAAGCCTGCTGGTGGCGTCTCTAAGGGCGCATGTCACTACTGTAGTCAGATAGACCACTGGAAGAGGAACTGCCCAAAATATCCGGAAGAAAAAAGGCTTGGAATAGTGATTCCGCCACCACCACGTGTTTTTGTTCATACATGTCAATTTGTCTATCTCTTCATCTTTGGTATTGGATACTGGATGTGAATCTCACATTCGTTGAAATGTGCAAGATCTAAAGAGAAGCAGACGACTGGCTAAAGGGGAGATAGACTTGCACGTTGGGAATGGAGCAAGATTTGCTGCATTATCCATATGCGTTATGAGTTACTTTACCTTCTAGAATTATTTTAGAATTAGACAATTGTTATTGTGTGCCTGCTATGAGTAGAATATTATTTCTATTTCCTGTTTGGACAAAAAAAAATTTCTTGTCACAATAAAGGACAAGTGTAGCTCCATTTATTTTGATAGCATGCATTATTGTAATCCACTTTTGTCTGATGGATTAAATATCCTTGATCTAGATAATTACGTTTATAACATATATACCAAGAGGATTAAAACTAAGGATTTAAATCCTACTTGTCTATGGCATTGTCGTTTAGGCCATACAAACTAGAATCACATCTCTAGACTCCATAAGGATGGATTCCCAGACTCATTTGATTATGAATCATATGAGACATGTGAAGCTTGTTTATTGGCAAAAGTGACTAAGTCTCCTTTCAAGAAGAAAGGTGAGATGACTAATGAGCTATTGACACTCAAACATACTGATGTGTGTGGACCATTTTCCACGGTTTCCAGATGTGGTTATCTTTATTTCATAACAAATTTGGATTTGTATATCTTATGAAGAACAAATCCGAATCCTTTGAAAAGTTTAAAGAATTCAAGAATGAAATAGAGAAGCAACTTGGCAAGAGTATTAAATCTCCACGATCGGATCGTGGAGGAGAATAATTAAGCCAAGATTTTGGCGACTATCTTAGAGAGTGTGGGATCTTGTCCCAACTCACTCCACCGGAAACACCACAATGGAATGGTGTGTCTGAGAGGAGGAATCGAACACTGTTGAACGTAGTTTGATCTATGATGTGTCAAACTTGAAAGGGGAGTATGCAGGTAGAAATGCAGCACATATACTCTAGAGGGGGGAGGGGGTTGAATAGAGTATGCCAACTTTTTGTAAAACTTATAGAAGTGAAGAGTTTCTGTAAAGAGCAATGAAGTTCAAGGCCTTGAAAACAGTTTCAAGCCTTTGGAATGAAATAAAGTTTGAAAGAAAACAGACAAGTCTTTTTCAAGGTCTTGAAAAGAGTTTCAAACCCTTGAAAATATACTAGTTTGAATGCTGCAAAAACTAAGTATGCAAATGAAAGTGTAAATGCAAGAGACACAGGATTTAAAGAGTTCAGTCCACTTGGACCTACGTCTCTACCTCAGGGATCTTCTCCCTGCAGGATTTTCAACACAATTCTAATTAATCAAAAGCTAATCCCAAGATCTCAAGCACAGAGATATGCCTTACTCTGTTACAGCTTTTGGTTCTCTCTAACCTGTCTAGTACCTGCTCTAGCTAACTGATTAACTAAGAATTCTCTATTGTTCACTTTGAACAATCCTTGAGAATGAGAGCTAGAAGTAGTATAAGAATAATCTACAAATAAAGTACAAGTCATAAGAACACTGAAGTGTAAAACTGTAGTAAAGAATGCTGTGATCTTATATGAGATGGATTGTGAGAATGATGTGCTTCTTTGATGCTTGTCAATCCTGTAATGTGTCTCTCTTTTTGCCCTTTGAGTGTTGTGTATGTTGCTTCAAAATGAGCTCTACTTATATAGCTCAGATGTTCTGCAAATCTTCCCAGATTTTCAGCAACAAACTTCCTGTTTTGTAGGCAACAGCTTAGACTCTTTTAACAACCTTCTCCAACGGATAGTTGATCATAATCTTCAGAGATATTATTCTGATCTTGTCTTTAAACCAATTGAGAAGCTGTCAAGAGTGTCTGATTGATCACTGAATCACATTCTCTCTAAGTTTCCTTTCTTGCAAAATCCATATTAGGAAACCAATCCTGCAAACTAGGAAATGATATTTCCCTGCAAAACTGAGTCAAACAGATGGATTAAACGATGTTAAATATATCAAAATAGTTTGTCTTTCATCATCAATTTATAATAGATCAAGAATAGGAGTGACAGAGGTAGAATCAAATTAGAAGAGTTCAGAAAAACTCCCCCTAAGTATATGCATACAGGTGAGACCGTTTCAAGGCTTTGAATCCTATTTCGAGGCCTTGAAACAGCCCTGCTATTTCTTTCCTGTGAAACTGATTCAAGGCTTTGAAAACTGGTTCAAGGCCTTCAAATAGCTCTACTATTTCAAGCCTTGTGACACCTGTGAACTTACAATCTCCCCCTTGATGAAAGACAAAACATCAATCTGTTTGATCCATAGTTTCTGCAAAAAATACTAATTAGCATATAGCTCAAATAGTATTAAAACATTGGTTCCGAAAAGATCCAACTTATTCAATAGCATACTTAATCAGAAAAACACATAAATCCAAATAATCCTACTGACCAAAAGATAGGTCACTAAAACATAAAAACAACCTAAGATTTCTCCCCCTTTTTGAATTTCATCAAAAATAATGAAAACATGTTGGATCAGATTCTCAGGAATTTTCAAAATAAACATTAAAAGAAGTGGGAAAGAAAGAGTAGACAAGAGTTTATGGGGTTGGGTCTTCATCTCCATCCTGATCTCCTTCTTCTTCCTCACTGTCTTCAACACTGGCATGTTCTTCTTCTTGAACCACATCGATTTCCTCAATGATAGAACTAATTTTCTCTATAACACTATTGAACAAGAAGGTGAGTCCCTCTAAAGATTTTCTTCCATGCTTTAGTTTCTTCTTCACATACACCTTCTTCTGTTGTGCAGAGGAAATTTTGTGATGATCTTTCCTTCCAATTTTTGATACAGTCTCAGTTTCTGGAAGATCTTTCTCATGTCTTCCCTTTGTGGATACATAATACACTCCATATGAACCTGGAGTAGTATCTGAATCCGAGTCTGGAATGAGGATTTCTTTTCCTTTTCCTTTGATCCATGTGTATGCCCTTCTTTGCCTGCCTAGGACTTCCAATCAAGATTCCCTTTTGCTTATCTTGTGTAGTCTCCATTGTCTTTTTCTTCTTGCCTGCTACTGGAAGTTGGTCCTTCTTTGTCTTCTTCTTGAGAGGATAAGACTTTATTTCTTCATCAGTGGAGGCTTTTGACTCTGTATCTTCACTGATGGCTTGAACTTCTTCTACAGAGGTTTTTTCTCTTCTTTTCTGTATCAGACTTTGAACCAACAGCCGTCTTGATTCTGTTAGAGGCTCTTCTTATGCTCATTAGGGTTTGGAGAAGAATAGAGAGAGGTAGAGTTGATACAGAGAGAATGAGAAGAGAAGAAGATAAATACTAAAAGAATTTGAGTTTAAAAAGGAAACTGCAGTTTCTTTCTAATCTCAAAAGATTTGTAATGATCAGTAAAGATAAAAATCTTTGAAGCCGTTGGAAATAAATAATTTAATACTATACTTGGCCAAAAATAATTTTGAAAAAGGTAGGGGCAATATTGAGCAAATATCTACAAAGATAGCACCAAATACTGTATGATCCAAGAATTATTGACTAACCAGTTATCAGACTTATTTTCAAGGCTTTGAAAATAATTTCAAGGTCTTGAAATGCTGCAATACTGTAACACATAAAATCAAAACTTTTACTAGATTTTCAAGGATTTGAAAATCAGCTCAAAACTTTGAAACACATAATAACTTACCTTCCTTACCTTGTACTCCCCCTAAACCAATGCATCTTTATTTAGCATGCCTAATTCCATCCTCAGAGCTGAAAATCTTTCATCGGGCAATGGTTTAGTGAAGATATCTGCAAGTTGCAGGTTAATAGAAACAAATTCAAGAACAATATCACCTTTCTCAGCATGATCTTTGGTGAAATGGTGTCTGACATCAATGTGCTTGGTTCTTGAATGTTGAACTGGATTCTTTGTATTTGATATTGCACGGTGTTGTCACATTTGATTGGTATACTTCTGAAATAAAATCCAAGATCTCTCAACTGTTGAGCAATCCGTAATACTTGTGAAGAACATGCTCCAGTAGCTATGTATTCAGCTTCAGCAGTTGATAAAGCAACTGAATTTTGTTTCTTGGAGTGCCAACTGATCAAGGAAGATCCAATGAACTGACAAGTTCCTGAAGTGCTTTTCCTATCAACTTTGTATCCTGCAAAGTCAGCATCTGAAAAACCATGCAAAGAAAAATTAGAATGTCTTGGATACCAAAGCCCTAAGTCTTTGGTACCATTGAGATATCTGAATATTCTCTTCACAAAACTTAAGTGTGATTCTTTTGGATCAGCTTGAAATCTTGCACACATACATACACTGAACATGATATCTGGTCTACTAGCATTAAGGTATAGCAATGATCCAATCATACCTCTATACTCTTTCACATTGACACTCTTACCATATTCATCCTTATCTAAGGACAGTGTAGAACTCGTTGGGGTCTTGATTTCTATAGATTGAGACATATTGTACTTGTTCAACAAGTCCCTAGTGTACTTGCTTTGATGTAGAAAGATTCCTTCTTCAACTGATGTATTTGAAGTCCAAGGAAGAAGTTCAACTCTCCCATCATGCTCATTTCAAATTCCCTGCTCATAAGACTTGTGAATTCTTTGCATAAAAGATCATTAGTAGCTCCAAAAAGAATATCATCAACATAAATATGAACTACAAGTAAATATTTCTCACGAGTCTTTATAAAAAGGGTTTAGTCTACCAATCCTCGTTTGAAATCATTTTCAAGCAAAAACTTTGACATTCTTTCATACCAAGCTCTTGAAGCTTGTTTAAACCGTAAAGAGCTTTTTCAAGTTTGTAAACATGATCTGGAAACATATCACTTTCAAAACCAGGAGGTTGTGCAACATAAACTTCCTCTTGCAAGTAATCATTCAAAAATGCACACTTCACATCCATTTGAAATAGTTTCATGCTCTTGTAAGATGCAAAAGCAAGTAAAATTCTAATTGCTTCTAACCTGACAACAGAGCAAAAGTTACCTTCTTATTTGTTGTAACCTTGAGCAACTAACCTTTCTTTGTTTCTGATCACTTTACCATTCTCATCCAGTTTGTTTCTGAACACCCATCTGGTACCAATGACAGACTGGTTTGTTGGTGGGGGAACTATATTCCACACCTTGTTTCTTTCAAACTCATTGAGTTCAATTTGCATAGCTATAATCCATTCCGCTTCTTGTAATGCTTCCTTCACAGTTTTGGGTTCTACAAGAGAAATAAAAGCATTAAAAGCACAAATATTATTCAACTGTGATCTTGTTTGTGTACCAGTGGTTGGATCAGAGATAATGTTGTCAGCTGGATAAGATGAAAGATATTTGAATCTCTTTCTTGGAGACTAGGGTTCAGGCTCTCCATATTGCTTCTCTGGTCTTGTAGTAGTAGCCTGATCACTCATATCTTTCTGATCATCCTTAACAAGGCTTTGATCTCTGTTTTCAAGGCCTCGAGACCTATTTTCAAGGTCTTGAAAATGGCTTCTGTTTCTTTATGAACCTTTCTTGAAACCAAGTGAGTTTTTAGTTCTTTTCAGATTCATGCTTGTTCAGATTCAAGTCTGCAAAACTTTAACTCAAAGAACCATCAAAGCTTTTATAAAAAATAACATGAATACTTTCTTCAACCAGCTTGGTTCTTTTTTATAAACTCTATAAGCTTTGCTAGTAATAGAGTAACCAAGAAAGATACCTTCATCACTTCTTGCATCAATCTTACCCAAGTTGTCCTTACCATTGTTGTGGACAAAACATGTGCAGCCAAAGGGTCTGAAGTATGAAATGTTTGGCTTTCATAGGGGGTCTTCTTCAAGATTGTTCTGATCAAGCACCTGTTCAAAATCTAATTTGCTGTATTCATAGCTTCTTCCCAATAGTGTTTTGGCAGCTTGTTTTCTAGAAGCATTGTTCTTGACATATCTTCAAGAGTCCTGTTCTTTCTTTCAACAACTCCATTCTGTTGAGGAGTTATAGGAGAAGAGAAATTGTGAGAGATACCATACTTAACACAAAACAAATCAAATTCTAAATGATGAAACTCTCTACCATGATCACTTCTGATTGAAGCGATAGGTAGGTTTTTCAAGGTTTGAAGTTCTCTGCAAAGCTTTGAAAAATTTAGAGAGGGCTTCAGATTTTTCTTTAAGAAACATAACCCAAGTAAACCTAGAATAATCATCTACAATAACTAGAATATGCCTCTTACCTTTTTGATTTGGAGTCCTCGTAGGACCACAGAGATCCATATGAAGTAATTCAATAGGTCTAGTAGTACTTACAAATTTCTTTGGCTTGAATGAGCTTCTGGTCTGCTTACCCTGAGCACAAACTTTGCATACTTCATCATCTTTGAACTTAATAGATGGTAATCCTCTTACCAGATATTTGGAGATCAACTTGTTCAAGGTATACAAGCTAATGTGACCAAACTTTCTGTGCCAATGCTTTGAATCCTCTTTCAAGGCCTTGAGACACTTCAAGCTCTTACCTGCAACTTAGTTAGTCTGAAAGGTATAAACGTTGTTTGATCTAGAGGTTGTGAGAATGCAATTTCCTGATTTCTTATTTTGCACCACACACATCTCTTTATCAAAGATAACCTTATTTCCATTGTCACAAAGCTGAGATACACTAAGCAAGTTAAATTTCAAGCCATCATCTAGATATACATCAGAAATTGAGTTTTCAGAATCTGTACCAACTTTATACCAAGAATTTTGCATTTGCCTTTTTCACCAAGTGTAAATGGACCTTCAGATTGCTCTTTCAATTATGAGAATAGAGATCTCTTTCCACTCATGTGTCTTGAGCAACCATTGTCCATAAAACACTTATGTTCTTTGACATTGGTAACAACCTGCAAAAACCAATCACTGCCTTACCCAGCTATTAGACCAAGTGTGGAATTTAGACTCATACTCAGGATCAACCATGTTGGGTGTTCTGACCTCTTTAGGAACCCAAATTTGTCTGAATTGTCCCTTGAGTTGAAATGGAAAAGTGTTCCTCATTATGTGAGGGTCTCTTCTTCTGAAAGGACAACTCATTTAAACATGACCAATTTTGTTGCAAAAACGACACTTAGGAGAAGTTTTGTTTCCAGCTTTCAAAAATCTGGTATTTTTCTTTCTTGGAAAATTTAGATTGTATCCAATACCAGTTTTGTGAACAGATTTTGAACTTTCTCCAAGAATCAAAGTCAACTTTTGTTTTGAGCCTGCAATCTTGACTTTGGCTAATTGAGATTCTTGAAGTTTCTCATTAAGAGTAGTTTTTTGTTTATCTAATTCAACAACTTTATGTCTCATATTAACAAGGCTATCACACATCAAAGAGTTCTAGGTGACTACTTCCTTAACTTGTGTTTAAGGCTTTGAAACTGGTTTTCAATGCCTTGAAATCACTGTCAGTTTTCTTCTAAGAGATTTCAAGATTCTAATTTAGACAAACAAGTTGTAAATTCTCTTTTGCTTGCTCATGAATTTTTTCTTTCAAAACTCTGTTCTCTTTCTGATAGTCATCTTCATTTAAAAACATTTTTCTAAGATAATCTGAAAGAGCTTCTTTTGGTTTTGAAATCAAACAATTTACCATTACCTCAATGTTCTTTTCATAAATTTCATCATGCTTGGCCATGAAGCATAGGTTGGCATGTTCTTCTTTAGATTCAGAGTCACTTGAGCTATCTAAATCACTCCTTGAGGCTATCACAGCTTTCTTTCTCTTGTCATGGTCTTTCTTCAGAAAGTTCTTGCTTTTATTGTGTGGACAATATCTTATCAAGTGTCATGCATCACCACACTCAAAGCAGTTCATGACTTTTGATTTATTACTTTGTGAAGAAGACTTACCTTTGTATTCCTTGCTACTAGATGATCTGTGTCTTTCTCCGTTGAAGTCTTTGTTTCCAAATTTTGTTCTTCATCTTGAGGATTTTGGTCAAGGCTTTGGAAATCAAAGCAAATGGATCTTCATCATCATCCTCAGTTTCAAGGCTTTGAATTTTCTCATTCTCTTTGGCCGTGAGTGCTATGTTCTTGACACCTTCTGGTAGCTCTCCATCTGCTTCATTCATGGATATTTAATGTTTCAGAAGCTTCCCTTGTAGGTCATCAAGTTGTAGTGATGAGAGATATTGAGCTTCTTCAATTGAAGTATTCTTTGGTTCCAATTTTTCCTTTGGTAGACTTCTCAGAATCTTCCTCACCTTTTCTTCATTGGAAATATGCTTTCCAAGTGAATCAAGGTTATTGACTATGTCTGTGAACCTTTTGAACATTTCTCTGATTGTCTCATCTGCATTCATCTTAATTAGCTCATATTTTCTGGGATAGATGTTGATCTTGGTTTGCTTGACTTGACTGGTTCTTTCAAATGTCACCACAAGCTTATCCGAGATCTCCTTGGCAGTCTTACAGCCTGAAATTTTGTTGAATTAATATGTACTCAAAGCACAATACAAGATGTTGATAGCTTTGTAATTCTTAGAGAATTGTTCTAATTCAGATGAAGAAAGAGAGTCCTCTGATTTGGGAGTTCTAATCCCATCTTTTTCTGTATAGAAAGTACGAGGTGCATTCTGAATAATGGTCCATAGCTCTATGTCTTGATCAATGATGAACATCTTTATCAGGGCTTTCTAGTGAGCAAAATTATCTCCCCAAAATAGACGAGGTCTGTTAGAAGCTCTTTCCTGTGAGAAACCACCATCACCTACAGTACTCATGATCACAAGATGGTTAAATCTATACAGTCATACAAGCTCTGATACCAATTTAAAGAGGAGTATGCAGGTAGAAATGCAGCACAATTACACTAGAAGGGAGGGGTTGAATAGAGTATGCCAACTTTTTGTAAAACTTGTAGAAGTGAAGAGTTTCTGTAAAGAGCAATGAACTTCAAGGCCTTGAAAACAGTTTCAAGAATTTAGAATGAAATAAAGTTTGAAATAAAACAGACAAGTCTTTTTCAATGCATTGAAAAGAGTTTCAAACCCTTGAAAATAGACTAGTTTGAATGCTGCGAAAACTAAGTATGCAAATGAAACCGAAAATTCAAGAGACACAGGATTAATAGAGTTCAGTCCACTTGGATCTACGTATCTACCTCAGGGATCTTCTGCCTGCAGGATTTTCAACACGATTCTTATTTATCAAAAGCTAAGACCTAGATCTCAAGCACATAGATATGCCTTACTCTGTTACAGCTTGTGGTTTTCTCTATCCTATCTACTACCTGCTCTAGCTAACTGATTAACTAAGAATTCTCTATTATTCACTTTGAACAATCCTTGAGAATGAGATCTAGAAGTAGTAAATAAAGTACAAGTCAGAAGAACACTGAAGTGTAAAACTGCAGTGAAGAATGCAGTGATCTTCTGTGAGATGGATTGTGAGAATGATGTGCTTCTTTGATGCTTGTCACTCCTGGAATGTGTCTCTCTTTTTCCCGTTGAGTGTTGTGTATGTTTCTTCAAAATGAGCTCTATTTAAATAGCTCATATGCTCTGCAAATCTTCCCAGATTTTCAGCAACAAACTTCCTGTTTTGTAGGCAACAACTTTGACTCTTTTAACAGCCTTCTCCAACGAATAGTTGATCATAATCTTCAGAGATGTTGTTATAATCTTGTCTTTAAACCAATTAAGAAGATGTGAAGAGTGTCTGATTGATCAAAAAATCACATTCTCTCCAAGTTCCCTTTCCTGCAAAATCCAGATTAGGAAACCAATCCTGCAAACTAGGAAACATTATTTCCCCGCAAAAATGAGTCAAACAGATGGATTAAACGATTTTAAATATATCAAAATAGATTTTATTTCATCATCAATTAATAAAATATCAAGCATAGGGGTGAGAGAGGTAGAATCAAATTAGAAGAGTTCAGAAAAACTCCCCCTAAGTATATGCATACGGGTCAGACAGTTTCAAGGCTTGGAATCCTGTTTCAAGGCTTCAAGCTTGTGAAAACTGATTCAAGGCTTTGAAAACTGGTTCAAGGACTTGAAATAGCTCTGCTATTTCAATTCTTGTGAAACCTGTGAACTTAAAAAACTGATCTTCCAATATCGTTTTGGGGACATGCTCTATTAAATGCAACTTTTAGCCTTAATCGTGTTCCATCCAAATCAGTCATCAAGATACCATATGATATGGAGTGGGAGGCGTCCCGTAGTATCGTTATGAAGATTTGTGGTTTCCAGGTCTATGTAAAGCGTTTACAATCAGACAAGCTTGGACCCAAGTCGGAGAAGTGTAAGTTTGTGGGATATCTTAAGGAAACGTAATGATATTATTTCTACAATCCAACCGAGAACAAAGTGTTTGTTGCTCGAACCACAAAACACTGATCCAAAAATGGAAGATGAGCAGGAACCACAAAATGATGTGGAGCAACCTGCTCAAGTAGCACAATAACTTCGTAGGTCGAGTAGGATACGTCAGGAGCCAGATAGGTATGGACATCTCGTAATTGATCTCGGTGACATATTGCTCATGGATGATGAGCCTACAACTTATGGAGAGGCCGTAAAGGGGTCAGACTCTCAAAAATGTCTTAAAGCCATGAGATCCGAAATGGAATCCATGTATACCAACGAAGTATGGATTTGGTGGAACCACCCGAAGGAGCTCTGCCCATAGGGTGCAAGTGGGTTTTAAATAAGAAAACTGACATGGATGACAATATGAGGTCCTATAAGGGCCGATTGGTGGCAAAAGGATTCAGGCAGATTCATGGTCTTGAATATGATGAAACATTTTCCCCAGTCGCGATGACCAAATAAATTTTTAGGATGTGTACATGACACATCCATAGGGTTTTGAGGATCTAGAGCATGCCAACAACGTGTTTAAGTTTCAGCGATCCATTTTATGGATGGAAGCAAGCTTCTAGGAGTTGGAATCTACGTCTTGATGATGCAGTCAAATAGTTTGGCTTTATCAAAAACAAAGATGAACCTTGCGTAAAAAAGAAGGTTAGTGGGAGCTCTGTAGTATTTCTAGTCTTGTATGTGGATGACATACTACTTATTGGGAACGACGTCACTAACTTGCAATCTGTTAAAGATTGGCTAGGGAATTGCTTCTCAATGAAAGACTTAGGGGATGCTGTAATAACCCATATTTTTAAGCATATTTTAAATGTACTTAAATGTTAATTTTATGCTTTAATGTCATATTAATTTTATTTTAACAATTTAATGTATTATTTACGAGAAGTGGTATGTTTTTATTTGTGAAGTAGCATCTTAAGACGTATATGTTTCTATTTATGTACATATTCGTGTGATAAAGAATAGCTGCTTATTTTTATTGATTGACTTATGTGTATAGAAGATTGCATGAAATACCCTAAATTTGAAACTAAATTATAGATATGATTTGTCATAGTGGCATTATTTTGATAAACATCTGAAACTGAAGGATAAGTATTAACATGTGTCAAACTTATCAACAAGTGACTCGCTGACACAGTGGTAATTAACACGCATCTGGCACCCTGTCCGCCTGGGTTCGAGTCACCTGCCAGGCTGTTTGTTCTTTTATTATTTTATTACTTTCCATATTAGAAGATAACATGATTGATGTGTCATCCTTATCACTAAAAGCGCGCTGACAGAGTTGGGAAAAGGCTATTAGTCTTGTGTGCTGACACTGAGGTTTCTGTTTCGACTCCCACTGCCAACACTTGCTTCCTGTTTTTGATATTTTACTGAACAATTTTAATTTATTACAACCAGCTCCCCCAAAGTCTGCATAAATGACAGAGACCACCCCTGGACAGCCCCCCCCTATAAATAGAACCCCTCTTCACCCATTTGAAATTTACACCTTCCTCCCCCCTCTTCTCCAAATATTGATTTTGAGAGTTGTTGTTCTAATTATATTTCCGGATTTGAAACTCTTTTATTTTGTTTAGTTTCTCAATTCACTTGAGATTCTAAAAAGAGGGAATCGTCGATTTTACTAGCAAGACTATAGCCGGTTTATTATTCGAGCTTTGCCGATTCATTTCAAAAGGAGATTTCGACTTCTAATAAAGGTAGGGGAAATATAGTTTTCACGTTTACTGTAATTACGGTATATATGATTATAAGTTAATATGTTGATTGTTAAGTTATTATTTGTTATTCGCATGATGTATAAATCATGATAATTATGTGACCGATGTTACAGTTTAATTCATTATTATATTTCTACGCCAGTGGTTAGGCGGTACCTATTGGGCTTTGTCTCACCCTAAAATATCTACAGGTATCAGAACGGGTCGATCGGAGACTATAGACGGGCTAGAGTAATAGATTTTGGAATTAATTGTAATATTTGTTAAGATTATTTTATTTGAGATTTGTAAATAATTATTGTACAAATGAATAGGAAAGTGACAATTTTCATTCAAATCGAATAGAGTTGTCTATTTCTAAGCTCCCGCTATATTTTTTATCGATACCGAAAAGGTCCGTATTTCCGTCGCGGCCGAAATGCGCGCGTTTTACTCTGATAAATTCGTAACCAACTTAAAGAGGGAAAAAAATGTACGGGGCGTGACAGATGCAGCTATATATTTGGTATCAATCTCTATAGAGATAGATCTAGGAAGCTTCTCGGCCTAAGTCAAAGGACATATATAGACAAGGTATTGAAACATTTCAACATGCAAGAATTTTAAGATAGGATTCTTGCCCATGTCTCATGGAGTCACCCTTACGAAGGCTGACTATCCTTCCAATCAGATTGAGAAGGACCGCATGAGTAAGATCACATACACGACGGCTATTTGATCTATCATGTACGCCACGTTATGTACTAGAGCAGATGTGTCATACGCTTTGAGTATAACAAGCAGATACCAGTCAAATCGGGGTGAGAGTCACTGGATTGCTGTTAAGAATATCCATAAGTACATGAGAAGGACTAAGGATGCATTCTTGATATATGGAGGAGAGGAAGAACACAATGTAATAGGTTACACTGACGCGAGCCTCCAAATCGGCAAGGATGATAACAGATCGCAGTCGGGTTATGTATTTTGCCTGAATGGGGGAGCTTTGAGTTGGAAGATTTCCAAGAAAGAGATGGTTGATGATTCCACAACTGAAGCTGATTACATTTCTGCATGGGGTGTAGCAAAGGAAGTTGTTTGGATTTATCATTGAACTGGGTGTGGTTCCTAGCATAGTAGATCCCATGGCGTTGTGTTGTGACAACACTGATGCGATGGCACAAGCCAAGGAACCCCGGTCACACCAGAAATCCAAAAACATACTCAGGAGATTACATCTTATTCGAGAGATCGTGGATGGAGGAGATGTGAAGATATGCAAGATTCCAACAGATGATAATCTTTCAGATCCACTTAAAAAGCCTCTTGTTCAGCGAAAGCATGAGGGCCACACTAGATCTATAGGTATACCAGATGCACCAGATTCGCTCTAGTGCAAGTTGGAGTCTCTTGGAGTAGATACCCTAGAGGCAATCTTATCTTAGTTCACGTTGGTTTTGGCTAGAATATTCATTTATTATTTAGGTAGATATTTAATATTATGAAGTCCTTAGATTAAAATTGTTTTTTATCTTAAATATCCCTAGTCAAGTATATTAGTTAATTGGACGATCACTATGCATGGAGACTAGCATGTGGGTATATTGATATGGAGATATCACGTCTAACACATGGGTATGCATTAGAAGTAATGACATACTGGATTGACCCACCACAAGAAGGCTACATATGAATTAATGTGAATGTCAAAAGTGCTTCTTGTAGTGAAAATGGTGTTCTAGTCCTTAGACTTGAAGTCACTGGATACTGTAGTTATGAAATATCATGTTTTGATGTCATCAAACGTTACACCGTAACTAGGTGACTATAAAGATGATAATAGGACATGATAGGAAGTAAATTGGGATATGGTAGTGATGTAGATATGATTTGTCCCTCCCACATAATGAGAGTATATATCCACGGGCGACTCGGAGGGTAGAGCTTATGGAATGTCTGGCCAGACTCAGATAAAACAATATGTGAAATTTTTGTTATTTGTTCAGATAAGACTACTCCAAAGATTGAGAAACTATGGATTGGATATACGAGCGTGACATTTATGTCTCCTGTCCAATCCGAATATAGAGACAAAGGGACATATACAGCACGGTAACACTGGACACAAGGTTTTGTAGATCACTGACTATTTCTATAGTTGCGTAGCATTGATGTGTTTCTAGACACAACTCAATGTTTGTAATTGTTACTCCAACTTAATAGAAACCTGCAGGGTCACAAAACAAAAGGATTAAAGTGGATGTGGATGTTAATTAGTAGGAATAATTAACAATTATATGGATCAAGGATCAAAACTCAACCGCATGCAAAGTTAGTTGGACTAAGTTGCAAAGTGGACTAATCCGTGTATGGACAAGATTAGTATTAGGGAAATTTTGTAGTCAGTAAGGAGTTACTAACTATAAAAGAGGAGTCCTAGCTCTATTATCTTACAAGTAATGCCACTGAGTGAAATAACAGAGCAAGGAGAGAGCACCAAGAGAGGCTCGGCACCCCGACATGACGACATAAGAGGCACAACGACCCCCCTTCGGTCTCTTGCTCTGTTTTGCGTGATCGCTTGATTCCTTATTTGACGTTGCTAGCACAAGGCACGGAGAAGAACCCAATTCTCAATCCCAAGGTGTGGATACCGGTAGAGACATGGTCGCTATTCTTCGTTGTGATCACACAAACTAAAAAGGTACACGTTACTTCCTTTATCATGTTATGAGAGTTAACCTGCGATTCATGGAGGGCTTTGATCACGAAATTTTAATTGTATTTCCGCTGCGTATCTTGCACCAAAACCCTACACTATGTAAATGAAATATCGATCCCTAATTTTTGCATCGTCTTCATAATTTGCTCACACTGTTAGGGATCGTCTGGCTTTCCTTGCTTTAGAGGATATGGTGCTTTTTGCGTAGCCAAAAATTTGTCTGTTGGACTCGGCTCTTCATCCGACCTCCCTATCGAATCTTCCACTGGCGCGAGTTTATCGATAGGCATGGGAATTGCATTCTCAATCTCATTTTTTGCTGCCTTGGTGCGCTCTAGTTTATCGTGTGAAGGATATGGTGGATCTTTCGTTGACATTCAGCTTCTTGTTGTGATGGAATATCCCTCCTAAACATTACTCACCGACTCAAAATGTGGGATGAGTGGCTCATGTATCAATTTCGGAGAACCACTGATTGCATGTTTGAACTGTAATCTTGTGAAAAATCGCTCATTTCCTTTGAAACCCACCGTTCTTGTATCAAGTACTTCACACTGCTGCTGAACCTTGATTCTAGATTTGATAAGCGACATAAAATTAATGATTTGAGATTGCTTTGTGGCTAATTTTTCATTTACCTTAAGCAATAGATTGCTTGAATGGACGATGATTCGTACATGTGGTATCCCAACAAGGAATATTATCAAGAGTCTCACATGCTTGGCAAGCACCTAAACTCATGAAGTTTCCTTGGCTTAGATCATCAAATTTCGTGACTATCTCAAAGTCAAGTCCTTTATAGAAAGTATTTAGTTCAATCTACTCACTAACACCATACACCGGACAGCTCCACCATAAAGCAGGGGATCGCTTCTAGCCTTCACTAAGAGTTTCCCCAACACTCTAAGTACATATGGTAATCTCCATAAGTGCTTCATCTTAGACGCTGGACACTACATACGGAGAGAGTCTTCTGTAAACTGGGTCCATGAAGTAATAGAACCTCTTGGCAAAGTAAAAAGTAAAATTTGTACTTCTCCAATCACGGTGATAGGAAAAAGCTTCATCTTGCCCTATTCTTCGGGAAGTCCACCAGGGTGAAAGGTTTTGCTGAACATTGTGAATAAAGCCTAGTGTGAAACTTGATCCTCTGATTTTGTACCAACAAAGCTATAGCCTCTACGCATCCTGCATGTCTTTGGTATGTAGGATTAGTTATCCTGGCATAGGAATTGAATAGCCCCGTTGAAATAACTCTGCGGTGTTTGGAAATTATCAATCATAGGAATCTTCTCCTGGTCCATGCTTCTATGCATCATCATAATCTGAAATAAATCTCAAAGACCGGGTGAAGATAATTGAAAAATAGAAAAACTACTGAAAATAAAAATTTATACGAATGATAATTAGAGATAACCTACCTTACCGTAGTCCCCAGAAACGGAACTCGAAAATTGATGTGTGTGAAAACAGCCGGGATAATATGATGTTCTCTTAAAAACTGCAATTGCACGGTGTCAACTTTAGCAACCTTTCCTGGTAAAGAAGAGGTTTAAGTTGAACCCAAAGGTAAATGGGAGACAAGACTAATGCTAAGTATCAAACTGGAGTGAATCAAAGAGTGCAAATAAACCTCATGAACGCATAAAATCCTATGTACCCACTCGGGCCCTATTAAAGAAGTCTAGCCAAGCATAGAAAAATATGAAGAACTCTAATTGAATATCATGACTGAATAAAATAAAAGATAGATGATCGAACTCAAGATATCCAAATTAGCTCTGATGAATCTTCCTTCGCCGTCTCTGTCACAGACGAAAAGTTGTCCCCTTTCCGCCTCTTGTGTTCTCTTCTTGTTCTTCGTGAATGAATAAATCTCAAGTTCCAGAGTAGAGAATGAAGAGAAAGCTCCTAAAATGTCTTTAAATTTCGCTTCAAATAAAACCCTCACAAGTCTTCTAAGTAATTGCAAAATAGGCCCTTCGAAGATGTCGTCCATGTCGAGATCACCAAAGTGGCGCCTCTCTATTCCGTGCGTGCGTGGTATTCTGGCCATGGTGGCGTGTTTTTTGTCGTTGTATCACCACAGTGGCGTAGTCTCTCACCATGGTGGCATCCTTTTTTCTTCCTTGTTGTGTTATTAATTCTTCTCACCATAGTGGCATGCCACTCACCATGGTGGGGTCTTATCTGAATTTCAACATATTGTCACCATGGTGGTAAATTCCTCAGCATGGCTTGGGAGCACTAATATGTCTTTTGATTGCGTTTTTTTTCATTTACTCCGCTCCATGCTTCCATAGCTCTTCTTTTCACCTCCTAGCAGCCATTTGCACTCTTGCTTCATGTCTCCTCACGAATTTTCCACATGTTCCTGAAATAAACAATAACCATACCCGTGACTCTACAAGTGGGATAAAAATAGATAAAAAATAATTTAAATTCGCATAACATAACATAGAATTCACAATGTGACATGAATGAAGCGTAAAAGGTGAAATTACTAATTTATCATCTAATTTTTTTAAGAATCACCCAAAAAGGGTCGAAATGCCTAAGAAATGAGGGAAATGTTAGCACAGAAAATGTTGTTGTCAATCTTCAAATCGTTCATCAAAACCTTTCTGCTCACCATCTCACTCTGAATTAGTTTACTCCTTCTGTTAGCTCCAAACGTTGTGACAAGACACCGCGAATCAAAAGTTCTTAGCAATGAGAGCCGCATTATATCGTTAAAAAAGTCAAACAATATGACAAATTATAGGTGTGATAAACACCTTCATAAACATGTTTGAACAAGTTTTCATTTTCGGCCTTCCTTGCCTCACAACAACCTTGCCCTCATTCATCAGCAGATGTACACATTTGTTCTATTCTTTCTCAATCAAAGAGCAATAATTATACTTTGTGTCCTCAAAACTATTGTGATTCTTAAAACCAGTAGCGTCCTTGCGAACTGCTAGGGCATCATGTTGGGAAATTTTATTTCCTTGTTGGCCAATATGAAAATATTGGTAGTTATATTATTGGGCTATCAAATAAACGGCCTACTAATGTGATCTAATTAATAATTGGATCCGTATTAACATAAAGTGGTGTGGGCTTTGTGATGTGTAGTAGCCCATTAATAAATGATTAGAGTTATGGGAGCCTAATCAATTTAGTATATGAAGACTACCAGGGCTGTGATTCCCAACACATTCGAATACAGTAGTCTCACTCTTCCCATTGAGAGAGATCATTGATGCTGGTTCGAGTTGTGGTTGGAAGATCGCGGTGCACTCAAGATCATCATGACGTTGAAGACGACTGCACTAGCTATGGACCGATGTTAGTCTTGTTTAATGTTCTTATGTTCTTGACTATTCTAGATGATAGTTTATGTATTGTAGATTATGATTCCGCCTTTAGATAATCTACATGAAGTTTGAATTTGATCTAACAAGTGGTATTCAGAGTCACTATCATGCTAGGATCGTTAAGAACGAGTTCTGTTAAGTTAATCCCGAATTGCAGTTTATTGCCTCGGTTTTTGTGCATATTTCGGATCTTGGATATCTTCATATGGTTGCGTAGATATCGAAATAATCATTCAAACTATATTTTATAAGCTTAATTCCGACTTACGGTTTGAAAGTTATGGTGTTTTAAACCAACTGCTCTGATTAATGATTTGCCAAACACTGCCTTAGTTCTGGGCTGAGCCGGGTTATGATCTGGTGCAGCCGCGATGCTCATGCCTTGTTGCGCTGTTGGATCTGATGACCCTTATTGTTTTGCCTATTCCGAGAGTTATTGATATTCGATTTGAGTGATTAAATAGTCAAACCCTGGGATTTTGAGGCTTTTAAATCCATCTGTACGGTTAGATTTTCCATATTTTGAATATTTTTCTGGGCAGAATAATATAATTTCGTACTTTAGCATGTTTTTGGACATGTAATCTCATTATTTCCATGTTTCGACTAAAGTAATATTTCTCTCATGACACTACTGTATTTATATCATGTTTTTTGACATGATTCGTGGATAAAATATGCGAGATTATTACTATTGTTAATTTTTGGTGTATTTTTAGTATGTTGCACCATTATAAATCAATTAGTGTATATTTGGTATTTTACACAATATAAAATATGGTGTATATTTAGTATCTCACACCATTATTTATATTCGCTGTATATTTGGTATTCATACACTATTAAATATCTTTGGTTTATATTTGGTATCTTACACCATATTGATATTTGGTGTATCTTTGGTATTTTTACACCAGTAAATACCTTTGGTGTATCTTTGGTATTCTTACATCATTAAGTGTTTTTGGTCTATATTTGGTATCATACACCATATGAAATTTGATGTATATTTAGTATTCTTACACCATTGAGTATATTTGGTGCATATTTGATATCTTACACCATTATGAATATTTTGGGTGTAATCTTTTATATTACACTAAAAGATTAATATTTGGGTTCTACTTTTAATATATTAGTGTAACTTTGACATTTTACACTAAAATATACATTTAAGACATTAGTGTAATTTTGGTATTTTACACTAAAATAGAATGGTCTTGTATCCTAGAATAAATCAATTGAAATAATATGTCGCCAAAGTGACCTCTATTGTGTAAAATTTATTTATTCTGGGATATAAAGATGTGTGTGTTTATTATTTATGCGACTAGCTAATCGGCCCAAATGAATGTTGTTAGTTGGCCAAATAATAAGAACACTTGTGGTAGTAAATATGTGACGGTTATCAAGTTATTCCATGAACAGTACGTCAGCCCAAAGGAAGACTTATTGTTTGACCGGATTTACTGTCAATATTTGTTTACTGCATGGAGAGTATCACTTACAAGTTGTTGTTTCTGTCCAACGACTAAACAACAATGTTGTGCTTGGTATCTTGTAAAGAACCCGTTAATTATATTATTGATTTATGTCTTGCATGAATACTTTATGGTCATATTTTACCTCATGCTTGTACATTATATTTGAATTTTTAGCTCATGTCTTTAACTTGTTCTCTATCTAAGTCAGCTTATTTGTTATTTGTTATTGCAGACAAAGACTCACATTTGGTGCTTTATAGCATGTATAAATTCTTGAAAATAAAGTTAATTCTAGAAGCTTTTAAGTGAAGTAATGGTAATGCTATTGAGTTCCTCAAGCTTATATGTCCAAGTTTTCTAAAGAAAACATTAAGACAACTTTTAGTCAACATTGTCTTGTTAAAAGAGGAACGTAAGGGAGTACATCCGGAAAGTTTTAATCTCAATTAAGAACTTAAGTACTAAAGTTGGAGTTGTCTAAAGACATGCTCATAAGGTGTATATGTATTTTCTCTCAAGCACTTAAGTGAGTATACGGAGAGTTGTAACACTCGTATGGATAAATAAGTTCTTTGTGAACGTTTCACTCATATGTGTTAAAAGAGAAAATAGTTGTATGAGATTAAACTAAATGTACTCGTTTAGTATTTACCCTAAGGATAATAGTCGAGATAAAGGGGAGTAATGTAAGTTACAGTTGAATCACAGTCCAAAATATGTAAATATAATATCATTCGGTAATATTCGATATTTTTTTTACATATATATAAGTGGACGCGTGAATATGAATTTAATGCCACATGCTGGATAAGAAATTTTTTACTTCTCACTATGGATTAAATTTTGTGTTAATTTCAATTTGTACCTAATCATGTTTGGTGAGTAGATTTTGGTGAAACTACTCAATTAAGAGTATTTATGCATGGTTGGTTGTTGGGCCGATAGCCACTTGATGCTGAAAGATTCATCTCTATGGGCAATGGCAAAACATATATAGTTGAAGCAATACAGACTTCTAACTTATTTTCAAACATTGTTTGAGTTTTATGTTTATTAAGAAAAGCATTTACTAATGTTAGGGAAATTGTGTTCTCCGTTCATATGGCATAAATTCAGAAATTCTTGTATTTTAACTATAATTCAGTGAAAATTGTAAATGTTTCATTTCGATTAAAAGCAATATTTCAACTGTAATGCTTCATTAAGAAAGACCATGCATGTCATTTTGAGGTACAATGATGCAAGAGTAAGAATTCTATATTTTGTATGGCACAAAAGTTAAAGGAATATCTTCGTTGGAAGAATTAAGATGCTTATGTGTAATAGAATTCGTAGCCTCCTTGATTTCACAAATATTTTGAATTTGTGTTGAAAGCGTAAAGGGGTGTATAAATAATTTGGTGTGTGTGCAATAAGGACATACTAGAACTTATATGTACTGTTATGGTGGACCACTCTTTATAGTTATTTTGAGTGAAAACAGTATCATAATAGTTCACAAGACTTTTGTCCACCTCATCAACACCTATAACCGGTTTGAGAAGTAAAGTATGTAAATGTATAAGATAACAACATTCATGGTGTTAACTTAATTCCTATAGATGTGCATAAAGTTTCTTCTCTATATGGAGTTATGACATACTTGTCATAATATAAGTTTGTGAGAATGAAATTAAACACATCTCAACATCTTAAGGAGAATGATTAGTCATTTTCTTTATCTTGAGTCTATGGGAATAAAGATTTAAGGTTGCAGCTTACATATAAAATACTTTATGTATTTAAGTGGCTATTTAGTACCATATATGATTGGCTAGGGGAATACCTAGCATAATGAGATTCTCATTTCGGATCATCCCACCTAAAGTGAGACCATATTGGCAAAGTGGAAGATATTGAATTTGGTATTTGCTCGTTGCCAATTTTATTGATGTCATTAATGATTGGGAAGTTCTAACTCTCGCAATTTATCTTCTCAAATAAAGCCCTTTTTTTCTTGAGACTTTTGAGGAAGTTGAGTTTGAGTGGGAGATACAGTTATAAGGAATATTTTTTTTAAACATAAAGTTTGTTATGTTTGTGAAATGCACATGTATATTATTTATGCAAGCAATGATCGGCCCAAAGGAAGATCATTGTGTGGCCAAATAATAAGGCATACTTGTTTATGCAAACATTTATCGTCCTAAAGGAAGATTATTGTTTGGCCAAATAAGAGGGTGCATATTTAGTTATTCACATCGCTCAAAGAAATATTCCATAAGGATACACATAATAGGCAAACTCATCAACCTCAAATATGAAGTGTCGCTAAAGTAATTCACTAATGACATGAGAAATATGATTTTTGTATTGCATGTTATTCTCATGTATTTGGGTTTGACATAAAGTTTGTGGAAGATGATTCAATCAACTTCTCACAAGTCAAACAAATATTAAAGTGAATTATTTTTGTAATACAAGATGAAATCTCTGACAAAATTAGTGACATTTGGAATCTTTCGTAATAGCATAATTTATTGTTAGTTACAATAAATAAGGTGTGCTATAAGTAATTATGAAAGATATGAAGATCATACTTTGTCATTACATTTCATCTAAAAGAGGCACTGACTAAAGAGACTTCATAGAGTTTACGAAATTCTCTTATTAGTTTTTATGTCATGTACACTTACTTAAAGTAGAGGTACATATAGATAGATAAGTTGATTACAATCATATATCTTTGACTTTGGTAATCCAAAGTACATGTTTGTAAATTACACAATTTCATTTATAGTCTAAAAGCTTGCTTCTAGATATGGTATCACAATATTCATAAAGTTATTATCTCATGATGTTGCGAGATAACTACGGTAGATATTTGTGAGTATCACAGTTCAGTGGGAGTAATTTCCTGGTTCATCACTTGGATTATACTATTTTGAATAGCACCGATATAGACTTGTTGGGTGGACAAAGATATTCTTTATAAGGTTTTTAAAGAAAATATCTTGGGGACCTATTTCATGTGTCGAAAATAAATGCTCTTGGGGTGTATCATTGAGTATTCGACAAGAGATCTATATCAATAAGGTGTTTGCTAGATCTAGTACCTAAGGTTGTGCACTAAGGAATACTCTTACTATTTAAGGAGACAACTTCTAGTCTCATTCAATTATTTCAAGAATATTGAGATAAATAATAAAGGATGCAAAGATTCGTTATACATAGAATCAATGAATCTAGTGTATATCAGAATATGTACACATGCGGTTATTGTATACATATTGGTATATTTGGTATAAATTTGGTTAATCATTGTATGTATTAAGGTTAACATGCAATCGATTAGTAAGGTATAGAAGAGAGCAAAAGACTACATGCTCGCTTATCGGAATTCAGATAATTTTGAGATCACTGAAACCAATTCCGAGGATTATGTCAAGTTTATTGACATAAAGTCTTATTTACTATTAAGATAATATTCAGAGTGTTTGTGTCAATGTGACATTACTATGATAAACTCCATTCTTGAGGATCCTCTAACCAAGGAATTACCACATAAAGTGTTGAGGAGCGGATTGCTCATTTGGAGTGGTAATATCTAAGGTACTTTGGTTTAGTGGGTGTTTGTATCCAATGAATGTCCTTTCTCAAGACACTTACTTCAGTTTCTGCAGAATAGAGTTCATGTTTTATTTAAGTTACTCTGAATTATTGTTACTATGAATTTCCGATTGCGGTTAGCATAAGGATAGAAATTATAAGGTTTGATCTCACTTCAGTAAGGATCAGTGGAAATAGGCATGTCTAAAGATCACATTGCATGTAATTTCCCGCTACACATCCACACTTGATCTATGTCATTGAATATATTGGTTTGGTGATCATTGATGGGTCTTTGTTACGACTATATCTAAATATAGCAAATGTCGCTTTGGTCTCACACTGGTATGGACAATGGACCAGATTGTTATAAGAAATGTTCTAAGGATGATAGCACTTTTGCTAGCACTAAAGATTATGAAATATAACTACATCTGGTTTTTTAAGTTTGGCCCAAGTGGGAGATTGTTGGGAAATATTATTTCCTTGTGGGCCAATATGAAAATAATGGTAGTTATATTATTGGGCTATCAAATAAATGGGCCACTAAAGTGATCTAATTAATAATTGAACTCGTAGGAACATAAAGTTGTGTGGGCATTGTAATGTGTAGTAGCCCATTACTAAATGATTAGGGTTATGAGAGCCTCATCAATTTAGTATATAAAGAATACCAGGGCTGTGATCCCCAACACATTCGAATATAGTAGTCTCACTCTTCCCATTGCGAGAGATCATTGATGCTGGTTCGAGTTGTCGTTGGAAGATCCCGGTTCACTCAAGATCATCATGACGTTGAAGAGGACTACACTAGCTATGGACCGAGGTTAGTCTAGTTTAGTGTTTTTATGTTCTTGACTATTTTAAATGATAGTTTATTTATTGTAGATTATGATTCCGCATTGAGATAATCTACATGAAGTTTGAATTTGATCTTACACATCATCCACACGAACGAGAATGACAGCAGTATTCCTCCTAGTTTGCAATCTCCAATCTGAACCCAACATGGGGTCGGTGATCCCACGCGAGAGCCACATGGATGGAAGAAAGAGCAAAAGACTAACAATAATACAAGATTGCCAATAACAGAGAGACAAATGGCATACTTAACTGCCTTATTGTCGACTTAACAAACCTGGTTGAAACGGCCTAGTTTTTCTAGAACAGCACCATTCAACTGAGCAGTCAAGTTTCTCTTATTACAAAACAGACCCAAACAGAGAAAACAAGATCCCTAAGATAATTGTCGAACATCTCTAGAGTTCAACAACTGAGTACTAAGCACAGTAAGAAACAACCAAATCATAGCTGAACTCACAGCCCAAGAGAATAGGGGAAACCAGTCGAATTCAACCAACTGCCTCCAGAGATGAACTCTCCAGCAGTGTATTGTAAAGCTTCGGTCGCATTTTTTATTTCCTTGTAGCCCTTCCAATTTACCCTCTCTGACGTATTTGCCCCTGGCCCAAAATTATGGTATTCTCTCAACTCGGACGTGTTCAGCCCAAAATCGCTCTCGTTCCACCTGTACCAGCCCTCGGGGTGTATCACATGACTTATTTTCGATTGCATAACCACAGTCCTCGAGTATGCCTTCCACGGCCTCCCTAAGTAAGTCGGAAAGTCACTTATCACAGCTTTTAAATCCGATGTGCCGCTGATCCTGGATTTCTGAATCACAATGCCGGTGTTCTGGCCTGGGTCAGTTCTTCCTTGGGCCGTGACCATGTTCTTCTGACTCGGGCCTGGTTTACGAGCCCGTATATCGCAGTGCTGGAACACTGCAGCTGCATTGCCAAATATGAAATCGACTGTACCCACAACGGTACAGTTGAAGTAGAACTGACGGCTACGGTGCACGTAGAGCGTGTCTTGGAATGCTATAAAAGTACACTTGTAGAACGCCGATAAGTCAGACGAGGAACGGAATGCTACGGCTTGATGGTTTTCGGGTCCGGCTGTGTTTATGAAGGTAATACCCTTAGCTAGGAACATAGCGCCACTAGTTGCTGCACAAAGAATCGGAGTTATTAGTTGTGGAATTACTTGGCACTGGAGAATGAAATGAACAGTAATTGGTATTTAAAGAACAATGCATTAAGTATCAATTGAAAATGAAGTGAATAGTGTTTGGTATCAATTGAAAATGTGAAAGATGGGCTGAAAATAATTTGGGTGAAAATTTTAATATAATTGAAAATCAATTATGTTTGGTACGAGCTGAAATTATAGATTACAAATTATTCATTTTCACAAACTTTAAAGAGCTATGTAGTCAAGGTCTTAAATAGAACTATTTAAATTTGACTCTGATCATACCAGTGTCAAAAATGTTTAATACTATTTTTCAGATTACCAGCTACAAAATCTCCAGTTTTGAGGATTTTGTAATTCCTCTGAGATTTATCAATTTATCTTAAAATTTCTGGTCATATTAATCAAAATTATCTGTACTAAGGAAATCTTACAGAATTTTATCCAACTTCAATCAAAATCTTAGATACAAACATGCAGTAAAGAAATCTTAAATTGAACAATGTTGAGAGGTGGTACATAAAACTAATTCAGAGGTCCAAAGCATTTTTCTTTTCAACTGTGCTGTGCCAACAATTGAATTTACGTAGAAGTTGTGGTTGCAGTTTCTGTACCTTATGGTTGTATAGAAAAGTTTGGATCATTGAGTGTGGGCATCCAAAGTACAAACCATCCACCACTTAATTAAGATGTGGAGTCGCTGTTCCTAGGACAGACCATGGACCATTATCTTTAGTACTTTCTAGTTTGTTTTTGTTGGCTTTCTGTGTCAAACTACACGTTGGAAGGACATAAGGCCTTACACACTAGAACAATGGTCTCCTCTATTCAATTGTTGTGACACTAGGTCAACCTTCAACATGTTGAAGCTTAGCTGTTTAATCGAAAAGAGAGCTTAAAAGTATGCTAAAAACATGAAAAGAGACCAATTTCCTACCTAGCAATATTCGGTCTTTTCTGTGACAGAATTTGAAGATCGTACAACAAAATGAAAAAAAAGTTGATATAGTAATTTATGTTGAAAGTCCTATATGAACGAGTATATGAGATACATTAATAGGAATAAAACTATTTTTCATCATAATACCATAGTAAAAAACCACAAATAATGAAAGAAACATCTGAATTGATAAAATGCTCCATAATTTAAAGTTCAATGTTAAAATGATACTACCTCAGTTCCGCCTGAAACATCCCGGTAGACTTTTTTCATCCGGAATCATGTCGATCACTTTGACTTGATGATTTTGACAGCAAAACAATGCATTTCTTTGGCAATTTTTTTATAGTATATTACAGAGTAATTTTACTCTTGAACAACTTTAAAAAATTACAAAATTCTTTCATCGTTCTACTAATCAAATTATCAAAAGTGACCCATGAATAGTTGTAAAAAGTTGATTGGAAAGCTTCAAGCAACAGAGGTAGTAGGGCTGAGCACAGGTCGGGTCGGCCGGGTATTTCGGCATTCTGGCAACCGAACCGACCCGAGCCCTCGGGTATGGGATTCCTAGGTCCGACCCTGATCAAAGCACAGGTAAAATCCGTTGATTTTGGGTTCGTCGGGTTCGATCGGGTTCGGGGATGGAGAAATAACCCTAAAACAGAGGCGAAAATCATATCGGAGGTGGAGAAGAGATACTTTCCTGGGCGGTGAAATACATAAATAATGAGAATAATTCTATATTTAGGAAATACTAATATACTCCACGTGACCCAAATCTAGTATTATGCTTTTCTTTCAACAATTTTTAGAAAATGCCTTTGACTAGCAAAACAATGATGCATTATTCTTTTCAAACAATTGTCGAGTTAAGGTTAATCGAGTTTTTGTACCGATTTAGATGTCAATTTAGCTTTTCACAATCCTAAAAAAGAAAGCAACAGAACTCTCATCCTAGGACGTAGAGAGTATATCATAAGTATTGAGTTAAACAGTCCCGAGTTTACAAGCTAAAACTTCCTTGACTGTAGCTTGGTTCTTAAAACAGGCACGTAAAACTTTAACCGAGTCAACTCAGGAACCATTCCCAGCGCAGTTCCTGACTTCATGCCCTGTAGTCGCAAAGCACAAGCGGCAAATAAATGAACGAGAGAGAGAGCACTAACCAACGGTAGAAGAATTGAAAGTGGTGGCGTTACCACCTCCAACGCTCCTATTCCCTGTAATAATAGTACGATTCCCACCTGCTCCTAGAAACATTATGTTCCTTTTCGAACTCGGCACCTCCACGTTTTCCTCATAAACCCCCGCTTTAATCTTAATCACATATCTCACCTCACTCTTGTTTGGCGCGGCCTCCACCGCCGCCGCCACCGTCGTGAAGTTCCCGCTCCCGTCCGCCGCCACCACGACATCAAGAACCACCTTCCCTGACCGCAACAGCCGCCTGTCCCTCGCCGATAGCCACTTGGGCCACCTAGTCACATCATAAATGTCCTCCTCATCCTCCTCCTCAGCCGCCATATCCATATCCGTCTTGTACCTTATCATGGCCAAAGCATTACTACACAACTTCCCCAAGTGGATCTCGGCCTCTAACAACACCTTCATCACCTTTTTATCCTCATCAGAGTGTGAGAACCCTTCAAGACACGTTTCTTGGTTGGTTATCGCGGAGCTCAGGAGGGTTTTCAGGTCATCGGCTCGCTCAGACGGAGATTTATTGTTTGGAAACTTGGATAGGTAATTAACGGCTTCATGGATCTCGTCTAACGTGTCGTTTAGCAGCTCCAGGCAGTCGTGGAGAGCGATCTGCTGTCTCTTCGTTAGAGTATTTCTCTTCTTGGTCACGCTACGGACGAGGTTGGAGTTGTTTTTTGCGGAGGCGATTGTGATGTTGAGTGAGGCAAGGATCACATCTTCATGGCTGGTGATTTTGGAGGAGACGTATGGGGATTTGGCGATGGTGGTGAAGCATAGTTCAGGGTAGAGAGTGTTGCTACATGAGGATTTGATAATGGAGTGGGAGTGGCTTGTTGTTATATGAGAGTTTTGTCTGCCGGTGGTGAATGTAGTGACTACGCCGATTATAGCAGCTAAGAGGAGCAAGGAAGCGACGACTACTTTGGTTGGGGCCATGGATTTTCTAATAAGCACTAGGTGCGTGTTGTGGTTGTGAGGGAAGAGACTTGGGAATCAAGGGTTCTTATAGACATTTTGAGGGGCAAAATGGTCTTGCAAGTTGAGAAATGCCATGTTTTTTTCGTTTTTGAATTCTTTAACAAGAAATTGTACAATGACAGAAAACACCACTGTGTTTAGGCTAATACCAAGATATACCCCTATGATGCTACGGAAAATGCAAAGAGACAAACACTATGAGTTTTAACAGACAGTGTGTGGGCAGAAGCGTTTTGTCGATTCAACAAGCTGAGAAGTCGGACAAATGTTAAGAAACATACAAAGTTTACATAGTTCGGCAATTGGCCTGTTTCAACGGCACAACGGGCACCGTCTTATATTCACTATGTGAGAAGAAGAAGAAGAAGAAGAAGAAGAAGAAGAAGAAGAAGAAGAAGAAGAAGAAGAAGAAGAAGAAGAAGAAGAAGAAGGAGGAGGAGGAGGAGGAGGAGGAGGAGGAGGAGGAGGAGGACAATGGAGTGTAGACCTCCGTGTAGTCTACACTGCTCTTGAATTTAGTCCCAGGGTGGATCACGAATTCTCTCTCAAACTATTTTTCTCTCTCTTTAAATATGTGTGAACACTCAATGCTAGTACTCTTTGTCACAAGTAAGTCTGTAGGAGCAGTAACCTACCTCATCCTATTAAGGAAAAGATATATCGAATACATCTTTAAAGAAAAAATTCACCAATGAGGAGAGAGTAGAATCTTTCTCCGAATCTTCTTCATTTATCAATCTTCTAGCTGATCTTGTCCAGTTCATTGCTCGGTCTCCAAGCTAGGATCTCTAGCATATCTTCAACGAATCTTGATTAAATCCATTCTTAGTCCTTAACCTAGATATTCCAACAAATCTTGAGTTAAATAATAAGGAATAGAATCCTAATCAGTATCAATCACCTAGGGAGGTGATAATGACAAATTTCGAAGCGCAAGAGAGTCGGCCACATCATTATGCTAAATGTAATTGGGTTGGCTTAGTCATCTATCTCGCTACTAGAAAAAGGCCCTGAAACGGCGCTTGTAAATAGCAACAGCCGTTTATAAAAATAGAAAGGGCGGGTTTTTACTTAACGTCGTTAAATCCAACGGCGGCATAAACAAAGCGTTGTTTTTATTAATAGAAAGGGCGGTTTACAATGAGTCGCCGTTGATTTTAACGGCAGCTCGTAGGTAGCGCCGTTTCTGGAGAAGAAAAGGGTGGTTTTACATTAACATCGTTGACTTTAACGGCGCTTTTGTGCTTTGCGCCGTTTACATAAAAGGCTCTTGTGTGCAAAATCGTCGTTAATCTAATATTTTTTCTGAGATTAATTCTGGGCCGTTCAAGCTAAAACCCTACGTTATAAATAACGTCCCTACTCTCTCCACCTACCTGTGCGGCGCCTCATTCCCAAATTTGTCTCCCTCCTCCCATAGTCATCTCGTTCTTCCTCCTTCCCTCAAATGGCGATGGTATCTCTTCCCTCACCATGTTCTTTCTCCGTTCTCATGTCCTCCCTCCTTCCTCCGATGGTGCTGGCGGCATGGTGGTGGTGGATTTCTTCTTCACAGGTATGGCTTCGATCTCTCCATCTCTCTCTCTCTCTCTCTTTCTTCTTCCACCTCCGTTCTCTTCCCGATCTGTTTTCCCGTCCTCTTCTCTATCATTCTCTTTCTCTTTCCCCGTCTCTCCCTCTCCGTCTCCATCTCTCTCCCCCATTCTCTTTGTCTCTCGGTCCCCTCACTCTCTGGCACAATCACTCTCTCTCTCTCTCTTCGTCGATTCTCATACTCTCTATATCTCTCCCTCTCTAGCCGAATCTTCCCAAAAGTGGGTTGCAATGGACCAAGTGTTGAAGATATGGGAAAACATTATGTTGAAATATGGGTTGCAAAAAAAACAAGGGTTGAAGATCTGAAAAACATTGGATTAAATCTAGTTGAAAAATATGAAGGTTCAAGATCTAAAAAACTCAAAAACATTTTTAAAATCATGAAATCAATAAAAGTCAGAATATTCGGAGTAAAATAAAAAATATATAATAATATATAAGGCGCTTTTTATAAAGTTGTTGTTAGGTGTTAAGGCGCTTCCACCAAACCGCCTTCAATCCTTACGGCGTAGGACACAAATCGTCGTTAATTGGTATCGGCGATTTAAACCGCCGTTTACTTACAAACTACACTTAGATTAACGACACTTGTCTAACCGCCGTAGAAACCGCCGTAAGCACATTAAACGGCGGTTTTGAGCCTCTTAAAGGTTGTTTTAAGGCACTGTATCTGGCTGTTTTTCTAGTAGTGTCTCCAACTTGGCTAAAGAAATTCTAACACTTCCTGGATCTCTATACAGTCTCCATCAACATCCTTATGCTTCACGTCGTTTCAATATTTGGGTACTTGTTTTCCTTCAGTAGTCATCGATAAAATTTCAAACTAAACCAAGTCCTTGAACAGTGCAAACTTGATTCAAGTGACCAACTTGGACAATGTTTCCTAAGTATCCCGTTCAAGTTCAATGTTGAAAGCTCCTCTCCAACCGCAAATCAATTCTTTTTGCACTTGAGGCTCCACCTCAATGAGAATGATCACAGGTACTTCATTAGGTAACACCCCTGCAAATTCATGATCCAAGTCCACTATGAGTAACTTGAACTCTCCATGACCCTGCAGGACTTGTGATCTCGAAGAGAATTCTCAATCTGCCCATGAGACAAACCTTCTCGAGCGCTCTTCTTCAAAACTACTTCGCGTAGCTGTGAGTTTTGGAATGAAGTATGCAACATATGTCGCATGTGGTATGTTGTCTGTGGTTCCTACATTTTCTGCAATTACCTTTTCGAGCAGTCTAGCCTTAAAGTTCTTCTTATTCTTCTGATCCAAATATTCTGCAAGTTCTTGGTTGATGGAAGGGGCACTCCACTTACGATTGGGCTTCATGACTTGTAGCATCCTTGAGTTTTGGAATGAAGTATGCAACATAAGTCGCATGTAATATGTTGTCTGTAGTTCCTACATTTTCTGCAATTACCTTTTCGAACAGTCTAGCCTTACAGTTCTTCTTATTCTTCTGTTCCAAATCTTCTGCTGGTTGATGGAAGGGGAACTGTGCAAGTCCACTTACAAATGGGCTTTGTGACTTGTAGCCTCATTCCCAAGTCTGCTAATACGTTCAGTGACTTATAGCATTCTGCTCAAATCTGTTAAACCTTATGGATTATATTTAACAATCCCCTGCGCATCGCCTACATAATCCATTGATTTGTTTCCCCGTGCAATCTCATCATTGTTTTCCTTCATTGAGAGATCTTCAATCTTCGATGTTGGCACACTCGTCACTTTCATAAGTTATAGTGCCAAGCACTATGGGCTTGGGACTTCACGACTACTCTAGTTGCATCTCCACCAACAACTATCCTGCCCCGCAAATAATACACGTTCTTCGTCTTGATACCCCTCATTACTATGCGGGGACCACTGGAAATCTTCATAACTCTTGCTTCCAACCTGATTTTGGACCATTCGCCTCCAAAACACATGCAAAGATCAAGTTCTTCTTAAAATCAGGAACATACCAGACATTCGATAGCTATTGAATTGAGCCATCGTACAGTTGAAACTTAATTTCTCCTACTCTCACCTTATTGCTTACTGAGTTATTCCCTATCCACACTGTACCGAGCTTGCAATATTTCAACTCAGCGAAATCTTTTTCACTAGTGCAGTTGAGCAGACGTGATGGGAATAACCATAATCCAAAACCCACCCCATGGATATGGTGCTGACGATGGAGGTGAGAACAAATGCAAAGTCTTCAAATGCTATAAAATAGCAGAAGAAATATAATCTCGAATTCGGATAGGTCTCTGCGTTCTCTGGTGGATTGACGAACTGTAGTAGAAATCAACTCATTCGTGTTACTCTTAGGATTTGAGGAGGCATAATCTAAAGATGTACAAATTGATATTGGAGCATGTAGACAAGAAAAAGAACGGTAACAGGAGCATGTGAAATAGGAACATGATTATGTGTAAATAGAGTCGGAGCAGGGAAATTAACAAGATCCTGTCCATGTGTAACCAGAGCAGGAGCAGGGCATATAATTTCATCAGCCAACAAATATGGCGGAGGATTTGAAACAGCCCGAAGGATCACGGTTCACCGCTAGTACAATTCAACAAAAATCCACGTACATTATTCATAAAATTAAAAGGAGAAATCCTACATTGAAGTTTGTAAACAAAGAAATAAACAATGACTAAACTGCCTAAGTGATAACATGAAAATAAAAACTCTAATTGCAGCTAGCCCCATGCTCCAGCATGTGTGCGCGTTTCCCCCACCTCAATGCCAACATGCGAGTTTTAAAATTGACACAGCCGACCGCAGAAAAATTTAAGTCAGTTAAAACTATGTAAGATCATACTACATCATGTATAAACTGATTATTTGGCTCTAAGTAGTATAAGTTGAAAAACAAGTTTTAGAAATGGTATTATAATTGTAACAAGTAACCGAACCATTAAATTGATTAATTCGGCTGAAGCACATAAGGCCCAGCAGGAACGATGTATACAAAGAGGTCACGGTGCAACAAAAACATCAACAATAGAGGTACGTTTTAGGATAGCACAAATCCCATTCACTCCGAGAGTTTAGGGCTACACATCGCAACACCGCTCAAACCACATAGCTAAAAGACCCTAAGTGTCGATACCCCTATACCGTTGTGACCCACACTAGCATAGGTAGTACTCTATAACTTTCACAGTGAAAGGATGTTCGCGTCCTAGCGCCTCCGGCCGTGGCCATACATATATAATTGGAGGTTCGCGTCCTAGCGCCTCCGACCATAGCCGTAATATAATCAAATGCAGGTTCGCGTCCTTTCGCCTCCGGCCGTAGCCGTAACATAATCAAATGGAGGTTCGCATCCTACCGCCTCCAGCTGTAGCCTCTACACGCATCCTCTGTACATCGCCCTATTTCTATTAGCGTGAATTTATCTTTCGTTACTTTATAACCGAACCAGTGATTGCCAAACCAGTGGTTTCAAAAATTCTGACATATACATCATATATAAACATGTATAAAAACAATTGCATAAATAGCACATTCTGACAGTTAAAAGCTGCACATATGAACTTTACTTGAAGGAAACTCGACACAAAAGCAAGCATAACTAAAATTCGTAGCACGGGTCCTCAACAAACTAATCGTCTACGAACTCAGAATCTACAATAGTCAAATAATCCTAACATCAACACATATTCATTTACACGAAAAATGTAAATACAATGCCCTATACGCAAATGCAATGAATATTTTCCCAAACAAGCTTCCAATCTAATCTTAACCTCAATTATATTAACGCGACACTAGTATTAGAAAAGAATATTAAGTTATAAATAAGAAATAATAAAACTAAAATAAGCGCACAACTTTAGACTAATTAATTATAAACTTGAAATCTATTTACAACAAGTTAATTACTATAAAATATCATAATATTCAAAATTGGTATTAATATTACATAAAAGTTAAATTTACTTATTAAAAGAGTATATATTTATTTATATAAGGAAATCTTGAAATAAACACATAATGTAAATTTAACCAAATCTTAAGAACACAACTTTTATTTATTGATAGCTATTTTATTAATAAAACTCTTCTGATAAATTATATTATAAAACTATTTTATGTTTACAGAAAAAAATTAAATTATAATTAATATTAATAATCAAAACACTGGTTATAAGTGTAAGTATAATAAACAAAAAAGGAAACAGTTTCTAGTTAAAAATTAAGGCCTCCCCCAAAGTTCCTGATAGTACAATAACAACCCCAACAGATATACCAAATTGCTAAAAGTACCCCACATAATCAATTAAACCAATCATTTGGACAACTCCCCTCAACCTTCAATTTCACATAATGCAATGCACCCACGAATTGACCCATAAGTATTTTATGTAACAACAATGGTGTAATCGAATTCGTGAACGAAACTGGAAATAAAAACAGAGGCTTTAGCGTTTACCGAATGAAGAATAACGAATCGAAGAACGAAGATGGCGGCGATGGTGGTGATTGACCAAGTTGTTCCCGCTACTGCTACTGCTACAAATATGGGTCGCCGGAAAAAGAGATGACGATTGGACTTGACGAATAGGGGGACGACGAAGCAGGGGAGGGAGCGCGCCTCCGGGTTCCCGATCTGACCTGGGTTTCCGTCGGGTCAGAATCCGAGTCTGAGCAAAACAGAACCGACAATGGCTCTGTTACCGTCTGGTGGTTAGTCGGGATGAATGGAGGTTGGAGGCGAGCTTGCGCTGGTGGATTTTGCCAGAGTTTGCAGGGAGCAGTGGTGGTGGTAGTGTTTGGCGGTGATTTTAGAAAAACAGGGAGCTCTCTAGGTTGTTTCAGCTTCTGAAAATAGAGTGTTTGAGTTGGAAGTTGACGAAGAGAGGAAGGTATGTTGATATAAGATGACAGTGGGTGGAAATTGAGGGAAAACTAGGGAACGTTGAGGAAGAATCAGAGATAGACGTTGAGGTGAAACCCAACTTTTGTTTTCCCATTGGAGTGAGAGGGGCGAGTGGTACAGGTGTACAATTAGGTTTAGGAAACAACACCTAACCCCCTCAGTTTATGAAACACTACTAGAAAAAATATCTTTTCTGGCGGTTATCTAGAACGGCGGTTTAAACCGCCCTTTCCCTATTAACGACACTTAGTTTAAGGGCACTTGCCCAACCTCCGTAAACCGCCGCAAAGGCAGTAAACGACGCTTTTTAGAAATTTAACGGCGGTTTTAAAGCGCCGTTTAAGACAGTTTTTCTAGTTGTGTTTAAAGGAATAATTCTAACTCCAAACTTAAGAATAATACGCCAAATACCCTATTAAAAATAGGGGTTTTACAGGAGTCTGCAACAAAAATGAACTATCAACTAAAAAATGATCGAAAAATGGATCAGAGGACGGATTTGTGTGTAATACCCTGTTTGCATACTAGGGGTAAAAGAATAATTTAACACATACGGTTCGGTCATGAGCCACTAGAATATAATTGGTTATTTTTCAAATTTGTGATTTAAGTGGTAGACTCGTATATAAATTTTTATTTCCCATATTATAAGTTAATTTTATATTTAGCTTAACTAATACTAACCTAAATAATATAAATAGCTAAAAATTTAAAACTATATATTTTGTGCTATTAGAGTATAATAAAATATTCTACCTATCTAAATGCTACCAAAGCACAAAATAAATTTTACCTACCTAGATGTGCACCCAAAGCACCAAATAAAAATTTCCTACACTCCCTATTGGTCAATTAACCATGACCCATCAACTATTGGCCATTTGACCAAGACCAATTGACCTTGACTAAGACCTAGTTGTACCTAGTTGGACCTAACATTACCTATATGTTTGTAACATCATATAACCCCCCGACTCTCCCTTCCTTCTCCAGTACAGAACAACCACCCTCACCTTCGCCAACACCACCGACGGCACAACACCACCCCATCACCTCCTCCTCCGCTTCTGCCCCATCTATCTCTCTCCCCGACCTGTCTCTCTCTCCCTCCCCTTCTCTGTTTTCTCCGGCAAAAAGTAGAGAAGCGGCAGCAACACAAGCAGCGCCACCACCGCCACTGCCTACCCCATCTCTCACTCTCTCTGCACTCGATCTCGAACTCTCTCTCCATCTCTGTTCTCTCTCTCTCTCTCTCTCTCTCTCTGATCGAAACAAGCAGGAGCAGAAGCACCGGCGGCCGAAACCACCGGCGAAGCCAACCCGGAGGCCAACCCGACGGGAAATCGACGGGACCCCCTCCGCCACTTCTCCGCCTCTTGCAGCGACCTTCCCTCGACCCTAGAGGTCCGACGAACCCTGAGAAGCCCCAACCACCGGAGACGCCATAATTTCCGGCGAAGCTTCAACCACACCCCGCTACACGTGTTCTCATCCATTCGGTATCCGATTTTGATAATTTTTTACATGACTCACCTTATTTTGACTTGAATTTCAGTTATATATCATCAAAATCTTATGGGTATCAACGGATAATCGGATTTGTGAATTGAATTGTTGATGAGGTTGAGGAAGATTGATGAATGGGGTAATTTTGTACTGAACAGAAACTTTGGGAGAGCCCCCTGCCCTTTACTCTAAACACTATTATTTGTACAACTAAATTTTTGTTAACCTATTTATATTATCATTATTTGAGGTTAACTATTTATTTTGAATAAATAGATGAAAATAAATATGTTCATAGTGAAAGTAAAAAGTAAAATTTCTACAAAATTGGAATTAGTTATTATTAAATACTACAATTTTATTTTCTTAAATAAGTTAACATTTTGTTTTTGTATATAATCAATGAACATTTAATAATCTATTTATCAACAAGTTAACTTGTCAAAATTAAATATGGCTTTAATGAAATAAAATAAATCAGTCAAAAATAAAAAATTAGTTCCGTAAATATAACTCTCACAATTATAAGAATTGTTGTTTCATGTGACTCACTCAAAAAAAAGGAGAAAAAAAACTCAATCTTCTTATAATAAGTAGTACTTGTTAATAATAATAAATGGTCGTTGAATAATACCTTAGCAATATATTGAATTGTTGATTTACTTATCTAGTATCCCCTTATTTTCTCAAATGAGTGAAACACCAATCTTTTATTAATAAATGAATTAAAGTCTTATTTAATTAAATACATATGTCTTCTTAAAATAATTATTTTGGGGATCACGAGGGTAGGATTTGGTCTTTCAGCCTAGCCAAACACTCATATAGGGATAGCGCATTTGTTTATCAGTGCTACTCGTGTAACGTAATAATCGATATCGTGTAGGTCACCGGTTCGTGGATATATGTTTCGTTCACGCCCCTTCGTACTAATCGTTGTATCGACTTGAGGTGAGTTACGTGCTTAGTCTTGCATGTTAGATTCTTTCGTGTATACTACTTGTTCAATTGAAAAAATGTTGTCGTATTTCATCCCCTACTTGATAAATGTGTTGTACGAGTTTTTAAATCTTCAAAATGCTATTTGAACTCTCAAAAGTCATTGCAAGTGATCATAAACCATTAACAACGTAAAGTGAAAGATTCGCATGTACCGGAACCAGTTATGTTACTTACATCGGGTTTCGATCCCCTGGGCTCAGGTCCCTAGAATGCGGGACTTCACGTGCCCCTCAGGTTTCAATCCCTTGGGTTTTGGTCCCCAAAATGTGGGACTTCGTGTGCCCCCGACTCCTTTCGCCGTTGGCTGGAGTACTACTTCTAGATACACTCCTTTGATTAACGCTCTTAGGAGGGTGATGCAACACTTAAGGTCTGGAATGTCTAACATAGTCACTGGTCTACCCGGGTACTGTGAAATCAATGATAATACGGTTGTTATATTTGGAAACATCTTGGTAAACGAATTTGTTACGAGGGAAACAATCAATATTTGATAATACTGTTGTTGATACTTGAAATATGATGTTTTACTCATACTCGATTACTCTTATTTCATTTAACACGTGACCCTGCAGCCTATCTTAACATTTCCTGTTTTTACATGCTATGGTGTTTCTCACTCAGCATTTCTTGCTGACTTTCAAAAAAAAACTGTGGTCTTTGTTTCTTTCCCCGCAGTTATAGGTGGAGGGACTCGAGGTAGAAGGAAGCGCAAAAATGCTAGTAGTTATGTTTAATGTCTTCTGTTTAGTCGAACGCTAGTTTAATTTCATCTTCAGTAATGTAGTATGTTGAACTTGGTTTGAAACAATTATGACCTTTGTAATATATAATTATGTTGGAGTTTGTTTTTTTATTACCATTGTTCCTTGCACCGAGAGCAATCTCGTGTGCGGAGTGGCATTTCCGCGTTTCTCCTCCGAGAAATGTGGGGGGTATCACACTGTGTAAGACGGGTATAGTCAACAGCGGTAGAAGCATTGAAAAACGAAACTGTAGAGAACATCTTATGTTTCATAAATACCAAGTGGTGAGAGAAAATCGAAGACACTCCGAAATTGGATCCCAACAACTATATCATTTTATGTTCGATACCATACCCTTGAAAATAACACATTTTTTATCGTGGTTCTAGCTCATTATGCTCGTGAGGCTGAAGAAAGACAAAACAAACCCTTCCAAAAACTTCGATAGAAGAATAATCAGGAGACGTACCATATGATTATACCTACGAAGTCATGTTCTTAAGAACAAGGGTTCGAACCCGATTGATAGTATTCACAACAGTTAAAGCAGCTTCCCTCCAAAAAGAGTTTCGGACATGTAGAAGAAAATAGGAGTGCGAATGAATATGAATAATGTGTATCAACTTGCGAAAACAAGTTGTACAAGACATCCTATTAATAGCTATAAAGATTTATCTATTTGTGACATAGACCCCTGATCTATCTAATACATATGTCACAATTATTAATAAAAATATCATAACAATCACGTTAGAAATGCCAATATACTAATACATTTTTTATTGAATTTTTCTAAGAGAAAAATAATAACTAAGAATAAATTGTTATGAAATATGTTATTGGACTGATGTGAATATCCACCACATAGTTGGGTGTATTTTATATAATTATATTCTGGTCCAGAAGCCCACCTAATGCCTATATAAGGAGGCTTAGGGTTGGAGAATAATACACATCTCTCAATCACTCTTCTCCCTACATCTTTGTCTCTCATACTTTTCTCTTTATCTCTCGTCTTCTTGATTTAAAACACGTTACCAGCACGATAGTGCTCCCGAGAGAGGTTCGACGATCACAAACACGGAAGCTACCGGGTATGGTTCGAGCAGTGGGATCCAATGACGTCCTACCCTGGAGGTACATATTGCTTTCTCTTATTTCAGAAAAAAGAAGGAAAAAAAAAAGAAAACAGATGATCAAAATCACCAAGTCTGAACTTTTATCTAACTTAATTTCTTTGGTTTCTCTTCAATTGTTACATTATCGCTTGAAAGAAAAACAAACTAAGAACAAAACATACGTTGCCTCCAGATTTGTACTGGAGCCGCCAAACCAAATTTAATAACTTGATCTATCATGGAATCGTTCTTGCTACTTTGATAGGTTATTTTATTAGTACATAAGTTTTCGTTCCTCGTACTCCTACTGTGGTTGTTCCTTTGATGACTATTAAAGTTTTCTACATCATCTTGTTTATAACGACAATTTAGGGAATCTTCATATGGAACCCGTGAAAAAAAAATCGTCGAATGATAACGAAATATAGATTATCATGACTGGGTATTAATTAAACCATATGAGAAAAGGGTGAATAACGCTCTTCTTTTGTTTTGTTGCTACTTCGTTCTTTTATTTTGTTGGTTTATTATGAAAACAAAAAATAGATAGAACCTCCAGAAGAGGTCTTTGAGAGTAATCGCTGAATTGGGTTAAGCTTTGTGATTACAAAGTATATTTTCACACCAGAAGTTGTGAACTATATAATTATTTAAACTGTACCTGAAGTTACATCACAAATTTCTTTTATGACCTGAAGTCATAGTATATCTCCAGAAGAGGTCTGTAAATTACAAATTGAATCAATTTTTTTTCCATACCTGAAGTTATGGAACAAGAAAATTTGACCGTAACCTGAAGTTGCGACAATTCTTTTTATGACCTGCAGTCATACTTTTAGTTACATCTCCTGAAAAGATGTCTTGCAATTTTCTTCTAAACCTCCCGAAGAGGTCATATTTTGTTACATCGCTTTATCTATTTTTTATGATTCTTTTTGCTAGCTTTTCTTCTGTTCTCGTATTATGGATCAAAAACGAACCTGCTGAAGAGCATTCGTAATCGCCATCGATGTTAAATCTGGCCAAGTCATATGCACTCGAAGTGACATATTACATGATTTCATAACCCGCAGTTATGAATATTAGAACCTGAAGTTCTATAATATTTTGAGTAAGAAATCTCCTGAAGAGATATTTAAAAGTACGAAATAATGATCCACCCTCCTGAAGAGGTTATATTATGTTTATTTCTTGTATCATATACGCATTTATTTTAATATTGTCTAGTACTTTGCCTTTTATAAACTTATTATTGATTCAAGTAGAGCATCCAGAAGATGTTCTTAGTCCATGAGGGTTTATTAGACAAACGCATTTTATATGCGTAAAAAGTGATTTTCATACCAGAAGTTATGAAAAATAATATTATAACGTGGAGTTATAAAATAACATCAAAAGATCTCCCTGAAGAGAGAATCTACAACCACTCACTTTTAAATAAAAGTATTGACATTACGTCTCTTTTTGGGTTTCTTGGCGAAACTTTGATTAGAGAACTACGGCGTCCAAGAGATTGCTTATTGTTAATATTTTTGTTTAAATTTGAGGATTGGTTTATACTAAGTACATATGAGACAAATTGATGCCTGAAGCATCAATAAAGTATCATTATGGTTATGATCATATTGCTCACGTCATGAGGGGGAGAATGGGTCCTATTGCATGACGTGAGCCAAAATATCATTGTCTCTACGGGTATGTACTAATGCAAAATCCCAATAAAATGGATAGCTTCTCGACTAATGGGTGTCGATTTGGGTATACACTTTAAGCATAAAAGGGTTGCTTGTGTACATATGTTGATCCTCCAGAAGAGGAACATAAATCAAAGCATCCAAAATAATTTGGGATATGGTTAACATGCTCTACAAATTAAGAACACAAGATTCTGGAGAAATCTTGGGGGTTCATTTATACATCATCATATTGGATCAAAACCAACGTTGGTAATTGAATAGCCCTAGGAGAGGCTCATAGCTCTGGAAGTAGCTAAAGGGTACCTTAATGCAAATATATGATCCTACTAATAATGATGATATAATTGAGGAAGCGCTATATAAATCATATGATTATCTTATGGGAAAATGTTGACTAAATAGTTATTGGCCAAAACAAAGTCAACATGTGCATAGGAAATTGCTCGGGTACAATCATTTTGAATATGTAGAGCATACAAACAACCCGAAGCAGAAATTACATACTATGCAGAGACTACATATCCGCCGGTAAGCGTGGGATCTATGTAGTTCTTATATGTCCGCTATAAAGCTATAAAGCGTGAGACTCATGTTAAGGTTCAAAATCCGCTGGTATGCGTGGGATTTGTCTCGAGGTTCATGTCCGCTTTTAATCGTGGGACTTGTAAAATGAGAAACATGATATATGGGTCATGATAAATTCTCATTAATACAATCATCTCGTGGTGAGAATGATGACGATGTTGTATTAGTCTCAGGGACTAAGGAACAACAAAAGATGTGTTGTAATGTAACTAGTTACAAATACGATCGTACGAATCACAAATTTGTGAAATTCCATGGAGGTTGGTTCCCATGAGAAAATATTTGCCTGAAGCAAATCAAAAGTGTACACTCGCGAGTAGTTTTAGATGCATATGCATTTTTATTAAGTATGATTATTACTTGTATATTATTGTATTCTTGTTTTGCAATGAATTTATTTGTTAGGTACAAGGATGTTCCAATGAGGGGGAGATCCAATGAAATGCTAAAAGCGCGGCACTCTTTTTCCTTCGCTACAGTTTTTGTCCCACAGGGTTTTTCCTAGCAAGGTTTTAACGAGGCTTGCGAAGATTATCCAGATGCGCTCCAGAAGAATGTCATCACCAACTGAGCAAATAGGATTCACCGATGTACTCTTTTTCCTTAGTCATTGATTTTTCCCACTGGGTTTTTCATGACAAGGTTTTAATGAGGCATCGTAGTGGTGAATATTCAAGGGGGAGTGTTATGAAATATGTTATTGGACTGATGTGAATATCCACCACATAGTTGGGTGTATTTTATATAATTATATTCTGGTCCAGAAGCCCACCTAATGCCTATATAAGGAGGCTTAGGGTTGGAGAATAATACACATCTCTCAATCACTCTTCTCCCTACATCTTTGTCTCTCATACTTTTCTCTTTATCTCTCGTCTTCTTGATTTACAACATAAATGATTTTATTTTGAATGTAAAATATAAAAAAGTTATCACAATCATTTTGAACCCGGGTTTACGGTGGTGGAGAAGCTTGATAAGGGGAAAAGAGAGATCTTAACTCTATGATATCCAATGAATTCGTCGGTTGAATGGAAATCTTATTCAAACAGAAAGGTACTTAATACTTGGATTTTCTCCTTGTAAATTATATAGACGACCCGATTCGTAAGGGCCATGATCGAGAATTGTTTGATAAGACGTGAATGATAGATTGTTATGTAAAATGTGGTAGATTTGTAAAGTAGCACAAACCCTTAACGAAATTAGTGAATACAATCTGAATGGGACAACTTAATAGGTATGATCTTCACATGTTAGACACTCATACAGATCACATATTAGATCCCACGGAAAGCAAAAAACAGAAAACACCAAACAAAACAAACTAAAAAGTGAAACAAAAATCGGTCCTAGTTCTGTTGGTTTATACTCATCGCACAAATTGCTCTGGAAACTTATCGGCATCTGTCCGATTCGGATGTGTGTGTGCGCGCTTAAATAGACTAAAATTTATGATAGTGAGAACTTTGAACAACGAATTCAAAATATCGAGATAGGAATCATCAGGATAATTGTTTATTGGACTTCCATTTGTGTCATATCAAATTAACTATGAATGAGAAGCATCCTTTCATGTAACCAGTGCGTTCCAGCAGACAAATTCTAGATGAAGAACAGAAAGGCCTAACGAAATGAGAATGCCCAAAACAGGAATGCATCAACTACACCTCTGCCCCAGCTCTTCCCCATCATTTTGACTTTTACCACTATTCACTGGGTCACTTTGACTCGGTGATTTGGATAGCAAAGTAATTTAATTTCTTGATAATTTTTTCATGGTGTTGTAGAGTATAAGTTGCTCTATAACACCGTGAAAAAATTGTCAAAAAATCGCATTATTTTGCTATCGAAATTACCCGGTCAAAGTGACCCATATACGAGTCAAATATTTCCAATGATGGGCAAGAGCTGGGACAGAGTAGTATCTAATTTCAAAGCTGTAAATGCACAACGGCAAAGAAACAACATAACGTTAATGATATAAAGTTAACATAAAGTTAATGATATAAGAAAGAAGAAGAAAACAACATGAAGTTAAGGCTCTGTTTGGTTCGCAGTAAAATGTTTTACAAGGGAAAATATTTTAAGCGTAAAATATTTTGTGTGAAAAACCTTTCCCTGCAATTATATTCTCGTGTTTGGTTGACTCTTGCCAAAACAGTGGGCCGTAACGGAAATGGCAGTGATGGATGACGGTGATGGGTGATGGTGGAGGTAGGTGGTATTGGCGGTGGAGGTGTTAGTATGAGTTGTTGTGCTCCTTCACTCTCCGGAAAATGGCTTACGGATTTGAAATGTGTAAATTATTTTACATTATTCGAGGGAAAAACATTGTACAGGAAAATATTTTACTTCCAACCAAACAGCGCCAAAACACTAAAACAAGGGAAAACATTTTATTGGAAAATGTTTTACCTCCAACCAAACAGAGCCAATGTGAATATCAAAGGCCTCTTCTGAATTGAATCCGATTATAATGTTACCGAGGAGCAAACAAAAAGACTTGACGTTGTGCCCTATGAAATTAAATCTGAATGAGAAACATCATTTCATGTAACCAGTGCGTTCCAGTAAAGTTCATGATATAAGAAAGAAGAAGAAAATAACATGAAATTAAGAATATCAAAGGCCTTTTCTGGGTTGAACCTGATACGAATGGCAGCGAGGATAAAACAAAAAGACTTTCAGTGTCACAAAATCAGACACCAACACGACAACTTCCTATATGTTTAAACACTTAAACTTAAAAGCCGGTGAATATGACTCCCAATGTATCACTAGCTTAAATAAGGAATCTGATAACCCAAAGTATGCACATTAGTTAAAGGCTTAATTACTTAATGCACCCCTAATTTGTCGAAACTATCACATTGCAACCCTCAGTTTGAAACCAGCTGATTGCATCCCTTATTTGCAGAAAAGACGCCAATGTCAAATTGAGAATACAATTTCATTGCAAAATTAACATAATCGGAGGACATTATTTCACACAATGTGACGAGTTTGTATCATAGACGATGTGCATTTTATGAAAATACCTTCGTCGATTTTGAATTTAATGATTAAATTTCGTTCGCAGACATTGACGTCTTTTTTGCAAATGGAAGATGCAATCAGTTAGTTTCAGAACTAGAGGTTGCAATGTGATAATCGAAAAACTAGGAGTATGCATTAAGTAATTAAGCCTTAATCAAAATGACACCAAAACCTCTGTTAATAACCAAATTTCAAGTACACATTTAACTCAAATGACCATTGGTTTGAACAAAAACATGGAAATCTTCAGTTTCTAAAGAAAAGTTCGTTTGATTACTATTCATGTTGTTTGATATATAATTTAGAATGAGAACCTGAGAAGGATTTGGTGATGGCTTAGCACAAACTATAAGTAGTAGCCCAGGGTATTTATTTCAGTCAAATAGTGATGATTCTTGAAATTGGAACTATGTTTAGAGATTTAAAAAAAAAAAAAAAGACGGTTTTAACTTCCAAAAATACCAAGGCGATTGAAACTTGTGAAACACGAGATCATATCTTACAATACATGTATATTTAGAAAACAGTGAACTTCTAGTCAATACTGCTTAGAGTTTAATTAGCCACCAAAACACAGAAGCATCAATGGAGTCAGATTTTGCAATTACACAACATATATCTTTAGAAAATCAGTGAACTTCTAGCAAATATGCATGCAGTTTCATTACAAACTAAAACACATAGATGCAGCAACATGCAAGTTATTTCAATTGCATTTCCGTTCAGTAGTTCAGGGCTATATGTGTATATACAGATATGTACAGTAAAATCTCTATAAATTTATAATGTTGGAATCAAGATACTTTATTAATTTAGCGAGGTATTATTATGTTGATAAATTATTAATTTATTGATTTAAAGAGGTTTTACGTATGATTTTTAAATTTCTAAGTCCAATGTACTAATTAGTTAGACATGAAAAATAAATTACATAAACAAGTTTCAAGGCACATTCTAGGAATGTACATTCATAAATTAATTTGAATTTGTCAAGTTCATTTTTTTAAATTAAGTAAAAGGGCTAATGCATACAACTCCTCCCCCCCCCCCCCCCCCCCCCCCCCCCGAGTATGTCCAAACTAACACATTGCAACTTCCACTTCTACAATAAACTTATTGCATCCCCCTTTTGCATCAAAACCTACTTATTGTAACTGGTAAAAAACATCCATCAGACAATTAACAGAACAAACCGTTAGTTGGCTAATATATCATTTAATTGAAAGGTACACTTTTCACTTTCATGTATCAGTGAACACTCCTACTACAACATCAAAACCACCACTGGGACTGCCTCAAACCCCTCCCCCCCCCCCCCCAAGCAACCCAGGTTGCGGCGAAGAAATCCAGATTCGGCAGACCAAATCAAGAATCCGCAACCCCAGCCCAGATTCAAGCAACCAAATGAATTGGCCTGAGCAAAAAAAAAAAAAATTAACAAAATCCAGAGAGTGAATAGATCGAGAGGAAGAGGAAAAAACGCAAAATGTTCCGGATTCATGCGTTCGTTGATAACCCCGTTATCACAGCTATATTTTTAATTGAATAGTCATTGTTTTGCGTCATTTCTTAGACATTTAGACGCGTATTTGACCGCGTTTGTTAAATAGTAGTGAATGCGAGCTTTCTATGCATAATTGTCGAATCCGTGCGTTTTCGTATTTATTTTGAGCTATTTTTATATCACATTTGATCCCATTATGTTCATTGTTGTTTGTTTCAGTTTTCGGAGGCTCGGACCATGGATTGGAGGTGAAGGCGAGCTTCGGAAACGCGAGAAAAAACTCGAAAATGGCTAAGGGGGTACAGCAGGGGAGGCAAGTGCAATTTAAGAAGTTACATAAAAGACATTTGGCGCCCCCTGATGTTGCAACACTGAGTTGCAACACTGAGTTGCAACATCAAAAATAGCTCTAAGTTTCTCTCCCTGTGAACTTCTCTACTCCTGAGTCTAAACCACCGACTCACCTCCTCTCCGATACAACTGCCCGCCACCACCACCGCCATTAGCTCCAAACAAACCCACCTTCATAACTTCTGCTCCAATAAACCGAAGCAATACCAACCCAAAGCCACCCAATTCCTCCTCATCGCAACCCCTTTCTCTGATTTCACCGACATAAACCCAATTCATCCCTGAGATCACCAATTCGGAAATCCACAGCCACCAAAACAATCACCGCCGCCTGATTCTCTATTTCCTTCCATCTCCTCCGACGAAACCACTCCAATCATCTCCACTTCCATTCTCCCCGAGACCCACGTCCACCATTTCCTTTCTCTATGCCCAGATCTCAAACTCAATTCACCACCACAACCACCCGACTACCCTGCTCCATTAAATTGAACCATAATCACCAGCCTTTAATCCAAACTGAAACCAAACCTCCACTGATTCACTTCAATCAGCCCAACACCAAGAAGAAATAAGCAAGACGAGGCAACAAAGAACAGAGAAAGAAATACAGTAGCGCAAAATCAAGACTGAGAAGAAAAAGAGAGGCATCATTAAATTTAAGGGGAAAATTTGTAATTAAGTAAAGTTTTATTAAAAAGAATGTGGGCTGACTATAAATAGACCCGAAAGTCAGTTTGTAACGAAAAGGAAGGACTGAAAGAAAAAAAAACGCAGACAACTCAGTAGGAAAAGGAGCAGAGACACGGTTGGAGACTCGGGAGCGCGGAAAAGTTTGTTTGATTCGTCTAAACTCTTGTTTTCTCTCTCGTCTATCATGAAATCTATGGATTATGTATTTTCTTTGTTACGATGAGTAGCTTAACCACGTAATCAGGACACGGGTTTGGGGTTAGGGTTTTCATATTGATTATGTGTTTTATGATTTGAGATTCCTGTTTTGATAAACCTAACTGATGATTTTGCGTTTGCTATGCTTTTTTTGTGATCTTCATCCAAACTAGTTAGACGTCTTGTTAGCTAGAACTTAGTTTACAATTATTTGGTAACTCGGTAATTGTTAAACCGGAAAAGCAAACAATCACTCATTCTTAGTGAAAGCAAGAATTGAGATCGTTAGAGTAGAATTCATCGTTAATGCATGTTTAGGGATAACTAGAACTTGGTAACTCGGTTCTAATTTAACCTAGACATAGGATGCTCACTTGGTAACTCGGTGAGTTAGTGTTGCTCAATTAGCAAAGTAAACTTCGTCTGTGTTTCACAAATCGTAGAACGACGTCAAAAAGAGAATCCTAACAATACCCCAAACGAGGTGTCCTGGTTGTTTCTTTTATATTAAATCTCAAAATTTAAATACTTGTTTTGTCTTTTCAATTATTTATTTTAGAAAATTCTCTCAATTGCTTTCCCACACGAAGTTAATCATCCTAATTGATTCACAACAAGTCCTCTGGGATTCGACAACCCTATCTTCCACATTTATTACTAGAGCGATAATTGTACACTTGCAGAGAATCAAGTTTTTGGCGTCGTTGCCTGGGACTTTGGTTGAATTAGTTAGAATTATTAACTTTAGGGAATTTTAATTTTGTTTTTGCTTTTGTTTTTTTATTTGTTGATCTCACCTGCTTCCTAGTGCATAGTTTTGCAGACATCTTGGTTATCATGTGGGGGCAGAATTTCTATGGGCAAGCTCCAGGCTATTCACCGTACTACTCCTATGGAGATATGTACACCCCTCCTCCTGGGAATCAAGAAGATGAGGAGATGAAAAAAATATTGAAGCTCATGATAGCTAAAATGGACAGAATGGAGGAAGAGATTAATAGGATGGATGAAACTGTCAAACTTCAGGGACAACACTTGGCAGAACTTTCGAGTGCATTGGCATATGCAGATAATAACTATGGGCCAAGTAGAATCATTCCTAACTAAGTTGGGGAGTGCAAAGAGGAAGACGATGAACCCCTAGAGGTGTATGTCTATAATAATGTTCATCATGCATTAATAGATCCTCGGGCTGCTTCAGACTCAGATTCAGACTCAGATTGTGATGACATTGTGAAGCCTATACAACTTTTGCCTCGCATAATTCCGAAGTCATGGCATGAATGGGAGAGTGTTGACATTGCAATCTTATGGCCTAAGGACATTGAAGAAGGTTTTAACGAAGAACTGGCCCATAAGTACATTGATAATGAGTTCTCCCCAATCACTGAAGATATGTGCATAGATTAAGCATGCCATGGGTCTAGGGAATTGTTGCACGGAGATGAAAAAAGTTCCTGATTTTATCTTGTTCATGAATTTCCACCTATGATTCCAAGACAAGAGCTAGGGAAGGAAGCAGTCAAGACGGAACTCATTTCCATTACTGTTCCAACATCGATTCTATTTACACATAACCGATCCTCAATGATATTAATTTGGAATAATTGGAAGAAGAAGAAGAAGAAGAAGAAGAAGAAGAAGAACAACAACAAGGGGTCATGAAGTGGTGAATGATTTCTCGAGAAGATCGGTGATCAAGGATTGGATGCACAAAAAGAATAATTTTTTTGAGACCGTCTTCTACAATTTTGCACCATATGCATCTCATGCATACTCATGTGAGAAGAGACAAAGAGAGAAGCGATGGTGGAAGAAGAAAAAGTGGAGAGAAAAACCGTCTTAATCATATTTGAGGTTCGGGTCATCGACATTAAATTACAAGGCGCTTGTTGGGAGGCAACCCAGCGTATTTTCTGCTTAATTTAGGGAGTGAGTTTTTGATACGGTTGTGTGTCTTTTTATTTATATTATTTGGAGAGATGAGAGAGAGAGAGGTACTAATGATGTTTTCCTAGTGACATATTTGAGCAGGTTATGGGAGAGTCTACCCCGGTGTGTCATGGAACACGTGACCTTAGTGGGGACTCGTGCACGCGAGTTGGGGATTCTCTAGACACAGATTTCAGAAAAGGAAAGCAGTCTACCCCGGTTTGCGAGTACACACTGACCATTGGGAGCACTGTGACGCCACACTAGTTCTTGGGGACTGTTGGTGCATATTTCTTCCCCACCCATGAGGTGACAGTGAGTATCTTTGTCTTTTGCTCGATTTGGTATTTCTTTTATTTAAATATATCATGCTCCATCTCATCTACTGGCCTATGCATTGAATGCTGAGTTCTCTTGTATGACCTCTAAATTCGTTGAGGACAACGAAGCTTTCAGTGTGGGGGTGATTTATTTGTTTGCTAGAAAAATGTGTTTGCATAGCCAGTTACATATAGGATGTGTTTAAATTGTATTGTTAGCCACTGTTGTAGTTTATGTCATATTTTTAATTATATTTTTGTATTGTGTAGAGTAGTTTACATATTGTGTGCACTTTTAAATAATTGAGTCTACCCACCAAAGTTCAATTGTGTTGTGTCAAATTTTTTTTCGAGTCTAAACCTTGCATATAGAGTTAGGATAGTATGAAAAAGAAACAAAAAATGAAAAAAAAAATAAGAACATTTGAAAATCCATAAAAAATAAAAATTTAAAAATTTGAGAATAAGGCAATTGAAGATTTTGAAACTGAGGAGAGCTTAGTGAATGAATCATTTTGAGTAGGAAGTGCCTTAGTAAGAAATATTTTATTCTTTAAATATTTTGTGTAGAGGTTTCACAAAAGGATGTCCCAGGAATTTATGGAAGTTGTGAAAGAATGACATGAAAAAGTATACCTAAGTTTCCTATAGTGTGCTAATTAGATTGAGTTTTTCTTGTATTTGAATATTCTGTTTTGAAGTGGAAACTTGTGGTCTCTTGTTGATCTGTGGCGGACCTTCGTGTAGAGTTGGTTTCATGTGGTACGGTTGCCTCAGCCTAAGTGAAGTTGAGGGGCGTGCACCACCATCCCTTACGGTGGTCACAAGAGTTAACCGAAAAAGCCCACGCTCTTTATGCTCTACTACACGGTTGTACCAAAAAAGGAGGAAAGAAAATAAAATGAGAAAATATGGAAAAAAAAAGAAAACTTGTAATTCAAGGAAAACAACCTAATGTGCTTCCGGTCACACGGAAAATTTGGATTCCATCCAAGTAGAGCTTAGAGAGGAAAACTAGAGTCAAGCCTTATTTCACAGGAGTTGTGACTCCCTTCACGGGGACAATTCACATTCAAACGCAATAAAGTCTAAGAGGGTGTGAAAACCTTTGATGATTCGGAGAAGAAATGCTACAGTGAAATTTGAGCTTAATTAGACCCAATGAAGCTTAGGACGTGCTTGTGTCTTGGTTTGAATTGGTGGAGGAAAGGGGACGCCTTAGTGAGCTTTTTCATGGAATCGTTTTTATTTCAAATTCTTGCTACGTGGATGTGAATTTCTTAAGGATTAGTGAAAGCTTGATGATTTTCAGTTGATAAGAGGGAAATTGCATGTTCTTACAAAAAAACTAAAGAATGAATCTTGTGTTTTATGTTTAAGATCGAGTCTAGATTTGCATTTGCATCATCTTGCTACATTAGTAGTTTCGTAAGTCATGTTAGAGTCGTTTGAGTCTTGTCGGCTAGTAGACAGGTAAATGCAATAGATGAGACTTTGCTCGTGACGCGCAAATGGTATGTGTGAGGGTATTTGATAACCCCGTTATCATAGATATATTTATAATCGAATAGTCATCGTTTTGCGTGAGTTCTTAGACATTTAGACGCGTATTTGACAGTGTTTGTTAAATATTAGTGAATGCGAGCTTTCTATGCGTAATTGTCGAATCCGGGCTTTTTCGTATCTATTTTAAGCTATTTTATATCAAATTTAATCCCGGTATGTTTAGTGTTGTTTGTTTCAGTTACCGGAGGCTCGGATCATGGATTGGAGGTGAAGGCGAGCTTCGGAAACACCAGAAAAAGCTCGAAAATGGCTAAGGGGGTACAGTAGGGGAGGCAAGTGCAACTTAAGAAGTTACATAAAAGACATTTGGTGCCCCCTGATGTTGCAACACTGAGTTGCAACATCAAAACTAGCTCTCAGTTTTTCTCCCTATGAACTTCTCTGCTCCTGAGTCTAAACCACCGACCCACCTCTTCTCCGATACAACTACCAGCCACCACCACCGCCATTAGCTCCAAACAAACCCACCTTCATCACTTCTGCTCCAATAAACCGACCCAATACCAACCCACCCAATTCCTCCTCATCACAGCCCCTTTCTCTGATTTCACCGACACCACCCAATTCATCCCTGAGATCACCAATCGGGAAATCCACAGCCACGAGAGCAATCACCGCCATCTGATTCTCTATTTCCTTCCATCTCCTCCGAAGAAACCTCTCCAATCATCTCCACCTCTATTCTCGTCGAGAACCACGTCCCTCATTCACTTTCTCTATGGCCAGATCGAAAACCCAATTCACCACAGCCACCCGATTACCTTGCTCCATTCAATTGAACCACAATCACCAGCCTTCAATCCAAACTGAAACCAAACCTCCACATTTTCACACCGATCAGCCCTTCATCAAGAAGAAATAAGCAATACGAGGCAACAAAGAATAGAGAAAGCAATACAGTAGCGCAAATTCAAGACTAAGAAGAAAAAGAGAGGCAACACTAAATTTAAGGGGAAAATTTGTAATTAAGTAAAGTTTAACTAAAAGTAATGTGGGCTGACTTTAAATAGACCCTAAGGTTGGTTTGTAACAGGGAGACCTGCGCAGAACAAAAAGGACGGACTGAAAGAAAAAAAAAGCGCAGAAAACCTAGTGGGGAAAGGAGCAGAGACACGATTGGAGGCTTGGGAGCGCGGAAAAGTTCGTTTGATTCTTCTAAACTCTCGTTTTCTCTCTCGTCTATCATGAACTCTATGGATTTCTGTATTGTTTTTGTGACGATGAGTAGCTAAACTACGTAATCAGGACCCGAGTTTGGGTTAGGGTTTTTATATTGATTATGTGTTTTATGATTTGAGATTCATGTTTTGATAAACCTAATTGATGATTTTGCGTTTGCCATGCTTGTTTTGTGAACATCATCCTAACTAGTTAATTGAAGACGTCTTGTTAGCTAGAACTTAGTTTACAATTATTTGGTAACTCGATAATTGCTAAACCAGAAAAGCAAACAATCACTCATTCTTAGTAAAAGCAAGAATTGAGATCGTTAGAGTACAATTCGTCGTTAATGCATATTTAGGGATAACTAGAACTTGGTAACTCGGTTCTAATTTAACCTAGACATAGGATGCTCAATTGGTAACTCGGTGAATTAGTATTGCTCGATTAGCAAAGTAAATTTCGTACGTGTTTCACAAATCGTAGAACGACGTCAACAAGAGAATCTTAACAATCCCCAAAACGAGGTGCCCTGGTTGTTTCTCCCATATTAAATCTCAATATTTAAATACTTGTTTTGTATTTTCAATTATTTAGTTTAGAAAATTCTCTCAATTGCTTGCCCACACGAAGTTAATCATCCTAATCAATTCACAACAAGTCCTCTGGGATTCGACAACCCTATCTTCCACATTTATTACTAGAGCGATAACTGTACACGTGCAGAGATCGCATCAAGTTTTTGGCGTCGTTGCCGGGGAATTTGGTTGAATTAGTTAGAATTATTAACTTTAGGGAATTTTAATTTTATTTTTGCTTTTGTTTATTTATTTGTTGATATCACCTGCTTCCTAGTGAATAATTTTGCAGACATCTTGGTTATCATTGAAATACCCCGTTTTGTGAATATGGGTATTTGTGATATTACTATAATTATTGAGTGGTAATACACTAATATTATAAGTATTGGGGTTTTAATATGCTACTATTATATTTTATGATAATATTGGGTGTTAATATGACATTAGTATAAGTTTGGGTATTAGTTATTATTATTTAGAAAGTTAAGGGGTTTTTATGTAGTTTCCCTAAATTAAAGTGTTTCTTTAGTTGAACTTGGGGGGGGGGGGGGGTAGTAGTTGTGCTATTACTGAACCAGTGGGGGTTAAATTTCCTTTACCCTAAAGTTTAGTCATCTTCTTCCTCTAACTCTCCCATGGAGGAAGAACTCCATCTCCAACCCCAATACCACTCCAAATCTTTATCAAACTTGTTAATTTTCGTCCTTATACACTCCTAATTCAATAGAGACCCAATATTGTTCATCAAGAAAAGTAATTTGCCTGAAACATAGTCCGATTCGGAATTGAAAAACTTGAAAGTGGGTTTCCTCATGGAGGTTGAATTCTTCACCTCTCTACCTATATAAACCCATCAATCTCAGAAATTTCTCACACCCATTCAAACTACGAAGCTCAATCTCTCTCTCTCTCCCGTCGGTTGCGCCGGAACCCAACGGGGTCCGACCGAGCGGAGCCCAGCCGAACCCCGCCGAGCCCGACGCCGCACCGCCACCGCGCCGTCGCCCTCTTCCCGCCTCACCGCCGCCACCGTCGGCCTCACCATCATCAACCCGCCACTCTCTCTCTCTCATTCTGGTATGAACAAACCCACTGCACTTGTTTTGTTTTGTCTTTACCCTCTCTGTTAGTTAGTAAGCTTAGTTGGGAAAAAGAAGCAAGTGGGCTGTTGGCCTAGTGGTTAGATTCTTACACTTAAAGCTTTGGTGAAGTTTGAGAAGAAGGTCGTGGGGGTTCAAATCCCATAAGGGACAATTCTTTTTTCACAAGCTAAGAATGATCTTTTTGGTACTCATCTTTACTCAAAAATAAAACTAAAATTTGAGGGTGATGAAATATATCTTTCTAATTTATTTTATAGGTTTATAACAAATTAGAATAAGTTATTTTCTTCAAATAAATTTGTTATTTCTTTTAAATAAAAGTTAGTTAGTTTATAACTTATGCTCTCTACTAAGGCTTGTTTGGTTGGGAGGAACTACTATTATAATTATTATTGTTTTTGGGAAAAATAATATGCTTCTCTACCCTATAATAAGGGAAATAATTAGTTAATCTTATAAGTTATACTTTTATAACTATAGCTATGTTTTACAATAATAAACGTTAACTCTATAAAGTGATTTTTTTTATAAAAGAGGTTGTTCGCCTTAGTAAAGGTTGGGGAGAGTTACTACGGGATTTATTTCATTTACCTATAGGACTTCGTATGCAATGTGTTGATTAGGATACTATTAAATTTGTAGGCGACAATTTCGTTGACGAAGGAAACGTCAAGTATTACTAGGAAGTGATTTGCTTTGCTTGAGATTCAAGGTAAGTAAACATGCCACGCCTAGAACCCATTCCTCTTTTCGTTTCAAATGTTTTCATTCCTACTTGTCTCAAAATGATTCTATGCAAAATATGTGCTGCTTGAATACTTGTTTCAAATTGTTGAAATGTTCTTTGAAAATATCACTGCTATCTAATAATCGATGATAACGTAAAGTGGAAGAGTTGTACGAGGATGATTATTGGTGTATGGTTACTATTGGCATTGGGCGTGTTGACTTCGGTCTCTCTTCCAATTTATTTTATTTATTCCGGTTGAAAGTCCACGGATAGCTCCTTGTACCCACTCTTCTGGCCGCAAGAAGTCTCTAAGGGGGTGTCGACACTTAAGGTCTTGGATGCTTGCGAAGTGGTTGGTTTTCCCCGTATCAACAAATTGATAAATTGGTTTTTGGATTGGATGTTGTTAATGGAAAATGGAATATCATGAGTTTTGGAATCCCATTATTTGGATAAGGGTAAAAGACAAAAACTACCCCTTGAGTATGGGTTATATACAAAAACACCCTTCGTGTTCGGGGATATACAAAAACTACCCTTGTCCAGACAAAAACCACCCCTGTCAGTGGATGGACGTTAGACAAAAAACACCCTTCTGTTACAATCAATTTGTATAGAGGTGCGATCTGTCTTTTTTTTGAACATTTTGCCCCTAACTGTATTTTGTGTGTGTATGTTGTTGATGTTCTTGACAAACACCGCAACACCACCACCGCCACCGCCACACCACACCACACCACACAACAATCTAATTCCCAGCAACTAAATCAAACTCAAACAGATTCGTAAAATTGGTAACAAATACCGGAAATCAAGGCCATGGTCTCTCTCCCTGTTACGACTATCATCTTCTCCACCTTCCCCTCTGTTACAACCCATTTCTCCATCACTGAGATTGAAGCAGGTCATTTTCAATTGAGTATGGGTTATGAACCCAGACAAGCATCTCTCTCTCCCAATTTCTCACTCACATAACCCCTCCCGTCTCCCCCAATTGCCGACCACCGCCGCAGCTCCAGCATCGCCGTCCGACCATCAAACTGCCACCACCAAATCCCAACCTCTCTCCGAACCCCTCACAACCGTCGTCCTCTGCTCAAGTCGAGCAGAACAGCCGAAGAAGCCCGAACCCACGCCTCTTACTCTCCGATTGAGAAACCAAACCCAGAAATCACCTTTCGGAGAATCTAAAGCACACTCGCACGAGAAGATGATAGTTCGACCTTTACCTCTCTTCGGCTTTGGTTGCTAAGATCGAACAGATCTCCCCTGTTTTTGTTCTTATTCTTCGTTTCCCCAAACCAAAGCCCCCGCCGCTCCATCGAGCCTCCTTCCAATCTAAAACTTGAGGGGTTTTGCGGAGAGCAAGAAACCCATAAAGGTTGAGAGAGATGGGTTAGTTCTCTCTCTCGCTGAAGACTTCACCCTCTCTCTCAATCTTCCTTTCTCCGAGCGGTGCTCAAAGCAGAGGTGGTAGTAATGGTTGTTGTGGAGATGGGTTGTGTGGGTAGAAGAGAGGAAGGCAAGGGGAAGGGGGAGAGATTTAGGGTTACAAATGAGAGGAGTTGAAGAATAATGGGCTTTATGTGGTGTAATTTGTTTTAATCCGAAGGGTATTTTTGTATTTTCACACCTCTGTTAGTGCGCCGTTACATGATAACGGAGACAGGGGTGCTTTTTGTATATCCCCGAAAACGAAGGGTGTTTTTGTATATAACCCATACTCAAGGGGTGATTTTCCTCTTTTGGAAAATTACCACACGAAGGGATGTGATTGGGAAAATATAAATTAAATTGGAATCTCTCATCTTTTTTTTTTTATAAAAGGGTCAAAGCTTTTAATTTCACTTTGTTTAGCAAAACTACTACAAACTAGTTTTCAAATTACCTCATGGTCTGTTTACATGCTTGGGTGTTACTTACTCAATATTTCTGCTGACTTTGGAAATTGTGGTGTTCTCTTTTGTTTTCTGCACCACATGTATATATGATGGGAGCATAGCTTAGCGGGGACGTGAATTATCACTTATACAAGTAGTAGATCACATTTAAATTCTTAGAACCTTCATATAGAACTGTTTAGATAGATTTACCCGTGTTAGTGGCACACAGATTTGAATTGTCAATAAAGTATTACTTTAAAGTTTATGGAAGTTTTGTTTGGATTTTCTATCTCTAAACCTCCTTGTATCTGGGTTTAACCTCGGGTACGGAGTGACACCCTCGGGTTTCCGTTTTGGTCAATTTGGGTGTGTTACGATCATGTGGGGGCTGAATTTTTATGGACAAGCTCTAGGGTATTCACCGTACTACTCCTATGGAGATATGTACTCCCCTCCTCCTAGGAATCAAGAAGATGAGGAGATGAAAGAAATATTGAATCTCATGATAGCTAAAATGGACAAAATGGAGGAAGGGATTAATAGGATGGATGAAACTGTCCAGCTTCAGGGACAACACTTGACAGAACTTTCGAGTGCATTGGCATATGCACATAATAACGATGGGCCGAGTAGAATCATTCCTATCTTATTTGGGGAGTTCAAAGAAGAAGACGATGAACCCCTAGAGCTATATGTCTATAATAATGTTCATCATGCAGTAATAGATCCTCGGGCTGCTTCAGACTCAGATTCGGACTCATATTAGGATGATAATGTGAAGCCTATACAACTTGTGCCTCGCATAATTCCAGATTCATGGCATGAATGGGAGAGTGTTGACATTGCAAGTTTATGGCCTAAGGACATTGAAGAAGGTTTTAACGAAGAACTGGCTCATAAGTACATGGATAATGAGTTCTACCCAATCACTGAAGATCTGTGCATAGATGAAGCATGCCATGGGTCTAGGGAATTGTTGCGCGGAGATGAAAAAAGATCCCAATTTTATGTGGTACAAGGGGTCATGATGTGGTGAATGAGTTCTCGAGAAGATTGGTGATCAAGGAGTGGAAGCACAAAAAGAAGAAATTTTTTGAGGTCGTGTTCTACAATTTATTTGCAACATATGCATCTCATGCATACTCATGTGAGAAGAGACAAAGAGAGAAGCGATGGTGGAAGAAGAAAAAGTGGAGAGAAAAACCGCCTTAATCATATATGAGGTAACTGGGTCGGTTCGTCAACCTTAAATTTCAAGGCGCTTGTTGGGGGCAACCCAACATATTTTTTCTTATTTTAGGGAGAGAGTTTTTACTACAGTTGTGTGTTTTTTTATTTATATTATTTGGTGAGATGAGAGAGAGAGAGAGAGAGAAGGACTAATGATGTTTTCCTAGTGACATATTTGAGCAGGTTATGGGCGAGTCTACCCCGTTGTGTCATGGAACAGGTGACCTTAATGGGGACTCGTGCACGCGAGTTGGGGATTCTCTAGACACGGATTTCAGAAGAGGAAAGCAGTCTACCCCGGTGTGCGAGTACACACTGACCATTGGGAGCACTGTGATGCCACACTAGTGCTTGGGGACTTTTGGTGCATATTTCTTCCTCACCCTTGAGTTGGCAGTGAGTATCTTTGTCTTTTGCTGGATTTGGGTGTTTCTTTTATTTAATTATGTTATGCTCCATCTCTTCTACTGGCCTACGCATTGAATGCTGAGTTCTCTTGTATGCTCTCTAAATTCGTTAAGGACAACGAAGCATTCAGTGTGGGGGTGATTTTCTGTTTGCTAGCCAAATGTGTTTGCATAGCCTGTTACATGTTGGATGAGTTTAGATTGTATTGTTAGCCAGTGTTGTGGTTTATGTCATGTTTTTAATTATATTGTTGTATTGTGTATAGTAGTTTACATATTGTGTGCACTTTTAAATAATTGAGTCTACCCACCAAAATTTGAATTATGTTGTGTCAATTTTTTTTTCGAGTGTAAACATTGCATATAGAGTTAGGATAGTATGAAAAAGAAAAAAAAAATGAAAAAAAAATGAGAAAATTAGAAAATCCATAAGAATTTAAAAATTTTGAAAATTTGAGAATAAGGCAATTGATGATTTTGAAACTGGAGAGAGCTTAGTGAATGAATCATTTTGAGTAGAAAGTGCCGTAGTAAGAAGCATTTTATTCTTTAAATATTTTGTGCAGAGGTTTCACAAAAGAATGTCCCGGGACTTTATGGAAGTTGTGAAAGAATGACATGAAAAATTATACCGAAGTTTCCTATAGTGTGCTAATCAGATTGAGTTTTGCTTGTAGCTGGATATTCTGTTTTCAAGTGGAAACTTGTGGTCTCTTGTTGATCTGGGGTGGACCTTCGTGTAGAGTTGGTTTCATGTGGTACGGTTTCCTCAGCCTAAGTGAAGTTGAGGGGTGTACACCACCATCCCTTACGGTGGTCACAAGAGTTAACCGAAAAAGCCCACGCTCTTTATGCTCTACTGCACGGTTGTAAAAACAGATGATGAAAGAAAAGAAAATGAGAAAATCTATAAAAAAAAGAAAAAAAAAATTGTGCTTCGAGGAGAAACAACCTAATGTGCTTCCGGTCACACGGAAAATTTGGATTCCATCCAAATAGAGCTTAGAGAGGAAAACTAGAGTCAAGCCTTATTTCATAGGAGTTGTGACTCCCTTCACCGGGTCAATTTGTACTCAATCGCAATAAAGGCTAAGAGGGTCTGAAAACCTCTGATGATTCGGCGAAGAAAGACTACACTAAAATTTGAGCTTAATTAGACCCAACGAAGCTTAGGACGTGCTTGTGTCTTGGTTTGAATTGGTGGAGAAAAGGTGATTCCTTAGTGAGCTTTTTCATAGAATCATTTTTATTTCATATTCTTGCTACGTGGATGTGAATTTCATAAGGATTAGTGAAAGCTTGATGGTTTTCAGTTGATGAGAGGCAGATTGCCTGTTCTTACAAAAAAACTAAGAAATTTAAATAATCATGTGTTTTCTGTTTAAGATCGAGTCTAGATTTGCATATGCATCATCTTTCTGCATTAGTAGTGTCGTGAGTCATGTTAGAGTTGTTTGAGTCTGGTCTGCTAGTAGACAGGTAAATGCACTAGATGAGACTTTTCTCGGGACGTGCAAATGGTAAGTGTGGGGGTATTTGATAATCCCGTTATCATAGATATATTTATAATTGAATAGTCATCGTTTTGCGTGAGTTTTGAGACATTTAGACGCGTATTTGACAGTGTTTGTTAAATATTAGTGAATGCGAGGTTTCTACGGGTAATTGTCGAATCCAGGGGTCTTCGTATCTATTTTGAGCTATTTTTATATCACATTTGATCCCGGTATGTTTAGTGTTGTTTCGGAAACACCCGAAAAGCTCGAAAATGGCTAAGGGGTACAACAGGGGAGGCAAGAAGTTACATAAAAGGCATTTGGCGCCCCCTGATGTTGCAACACTGATTTACCACATCAAAACTAGCTCTCAGTTTCTCTCCCTGTGAACTTCTCTGCTCCTGAGTCTAAACCACCGACCCACCTCTTCTCCGATACAACTACCAGCAACCACCACAGCCATTAGCTCCAAACAAACCCACCTTCATCACTTCTGCTCCAATAAACCGACCCAATACAAACCCATAACAACTCAATTCCTCCTCATCACAGCCCCTTTCTCTGATTTCACCAACACCACCCAATTCATCCCTGAGATCACCAATCGGGAAATCCACAGCTACCAGAACAATCACCGCCATCTGATTCTATATTTCCTTCCATCTACTCCGACAAAACCTCTCCAATCATCTCCACCTCTATTCTCGCCGAGACCCACGTCCCACATTCCCTTTCTCTATTCCCAGATCGCAAACCCAATTCACCACCACAGCCACCCGACTACCCTGCTCCATTCAATTGAACACAATCACCAGCCTTCAATCCAAACTGAAACCAAACCTCCGATCAGCCCAGCAGCAAGAAGAAATAAGCAAGACGAGGCAACAAAGAACAGATAAAGCAGTATAGTAGCGCATATTCAAGACTGAGAAGAAAAAGAGAGGCAGCATTAAATTTAAGGGGAAAATTTGTTATTACGTAAAGTTTAGTTAAAAAGAATGTGGACTGACTATAAATAGACCCTAAGGTTAGTTTGTAACGGGGTGACCTGCGCAGAACAAAAGGACGGACTTAAAGAAAAAGAAACGCAGACAACTCAGTGGGAAAAGGAGCAGAGACACGGTTGGAGGCTCGGGAGCGCGGAAAAGTTCGTTTGATTCTTCTAAAATCTCGTTTTCGCTCTCGTCTATCATGAACTCTATGGATTTCTATATTATTTTTGTTACGATGAGTAGCTAAACTACGTAATCAGGACCCGAGATTGGGGTTAGGACGTTTGCTATTTATGCACATCCCAGTCATTACTTACATAGAGGTATGTACTTGCTCGTTTGATTGTTCTTTGAGAGATAGATATGGCGATACAAGGAAATGAATTAAATTTGAATACTAGTTGAAGAATGAAGATTGCGTATATATGGGGTTAGCTAGAACTTAGTTTACAATTATTTGGTAACTCGGCAACTGTTAAACCGGACAAGCAAACAATCACTCATTCTTAGTGAAAGCAAGAATTGAGATCGTTAGAGTAGAATTCATCGTTAATTCATGTTTAGGGATAACTAGAACTTGGTAACTCAATTCTAATTTAACCTAGACATAGGATGCTCACTTGGTAACTCGGTGAGTTAGTATTGCTCGATTAGCAAAGTAAACTTCGTCTGTGTTTCAAAAATCGTAGAACGACGTCAACAAGAGAATCCTAACAATCCCCCAAATGATGTGTCCTTGTTGTTTCTCCAATATTAAATTTCAATATTTAAATACTTTTTTGTCTTTTCAATTATTTAGTTTAGAAAATTCTCTCAATTTCTTTCCCACACGAAGTTAATCATCCTAATTGATTCACAACAAGTCATCTGGGATTCGACAACCCTATCTTCCACATTTATTACTAGAGCGATAATTGTACACTTGCAGAGAATCAATTTTTTGGCGTCCTTGCCTGGGACATTGGTTGAATTAGTTAGAATTATTAACTTTAGGGAATTTTAATTTTATTTTTTCTTTTTTTTATTTATTTGTTGATCTCACCTGCTTCCTAGTGAATAATTTTGCAGACATCTTGGTTATCATGTGGGGGCAGAATTTCTATGGGCAAGCTCCAGGCTATTCACCGTACTACTCCTATGGAGATATATACACCCCTCCTCCTGGGAATCAAGAAGATGAGGAGATGAAAGAAATATTGAAGCTCATGGTAGCTAAAATGGACAAAATGGAGGAAGGGACTAATAGGATTGATGAAATTGTCCAGCTTCAGGGACAACACTTGGCAGATCTTTCGAGTGGGATTCAAATTTTTTCAGGAAATTTAAAACATCTCAGAAACTAAAAAGTTTCCTTTGGAAAGTTTTACTTGATATTCTACCAACAAATTCCTTTAGAGCTACAAGAAATATTGACACAAATATGTAATTTGCACCTTGACGACCAAGATCACATTTTTAGGAAATGTGATCACACTATGCAGATTTGGAAATAATTTTCCACAGGTGTTTGCCTGAGAAACATTAATACTTGGTCTCAATGCTCGGATTTACAACAATCTTAAAAACCAATATGAGAACTTTCAAAGTCTTAGATGGAAATATACCTTTTTTGCTACTTTGTGGACCATTTGGAGATCAAGAAACAAAAAATCTTTGAGGGGATTCAAATGAGTCCTCGTAGCAGCAGCTATGAAATTTAAAAAACTGCTGCTGACATTCACTATGCCTTCTTAAGCACAAGTGACGTGTCAGTTCAGACCTCTACTTGTTCTGACAAATGGACATTTCCCCTTGCATGTAAATACAAGTTAAATGTGGATTCTAACCTTTACCCTGATGCTGGTGGAGCTGGATAGGGTGGAATTCTCAAAAATGACGAGGGATACCAAATTTGGAGTTTTCTGGACACTCTGCTAAGAATTTTGCGATCCAACATGAGATCATGAAATTTATAAAGGTCTTTCTAGTTCCTATTCAAGCAACTTCTACAAAATTGAGGTGGAGACTGACTCTTTGGATGCTGCACTGATCTTTAACAATACTGAGTAGAACAATGTGTGTATGCTCAATCTCATTCAAGAGGTCGGAAATCTCATGATCCTTTCAAAGAGTACGATACACAACATCAGTAAGGAAAGAAACAAGTGTTGGAATAGATGCCCTAGAGGCAATCTAGTTTAGTATGAATTTGTTTTGGCTAGAACATTCATTGTATTATTTATTGGATATTTAATATAATGAAGTCCTTAGATTTACAATTGTGTTGTTTATCTTAAATATCCCTAGTCCAGTATAATTATTAATAGGACAGTCATCTATAGACTAGTATGGGGTTGGATAGATATGGAGAATTCATGATCCAACACATGGGTGTGCATTAAGGGTAATGGCGCACTGGATTGACCCATCTCCGAGAAGGCTACATACATGTTATGTTGAGTCACAATCGCTTCTCGTGGTGACAACGGTATTGTCATCCTTAGACTTGAAGTCACTAGATTATCTAGTTGTGGATTTTTGTGATTTTGGTAGCGTCAAACGCTACACCGTAACTGGGTAGCTATAAAGGCGTGTACCAGATACAATAAGAAGCAAGCTTAGAAGTCGTAGTGGACGTAGATAGAATTTGTCCCTACACATAACGGGAGCAAATATCAGAGGCCACTCGAGGGATAGTGCTTATAGAATGTCTGGCCAGACTCAAATAAATCAATATGGGATATTGATGTTATTTGCACGAATGAGGCTATTCCCAAGATCGAGAAACTATGGATTGGATATACGAGTGTGACTTGTATGTCTCGTGTCCAATCCGGATTTATAGACAAAGGGATGATATAATTACTTGCAAAAGGTTGTCGGATGACTATTCTATTAGTTGACTAGAATGGATGTTTTGCTAGAAACCGCTCCATATTAGCAAATTGTTGCTACCTACTAGATAGAACCTATGGGGTCACAGGCTGTATAGAGTTGAACTAGATTTTGGAATTAATTAATATGATTAACTAATTAGAAGGATCTCTTTGAAACACCTTGCAAACTTAGTAGGACTAATTTCCAAGGAAGGGACTAAACCGAATTCTAATAGGACTAGAATAGGTCCTTTAGGTAGTTAACAAGGATTTGTTAGACTATATAAAGGATGCTCCTTCCTTCCTTCAAACACTTATGAACTCATTATACATAACTTGAGTGGGAGAGAACAAAGGAGAGAGAGCAAGCAAGCAAGAGGGTCGACCGACCCCCATGCCGCCGCCCCATCCCCGTCGGCTAACAAAGGAGGCCGCCCCCTCCTTGTTGCCTCGTGTTGCGTGCTTTCTTCTTCCTCTTCCTCTGTTCCAAGATAGCACAAAGGAGAAGGAAGATCTAGATCTCAACTCTAGGCGTGTATCAAATGTAGAGACGTGACACAATTCACGTTACAAGTCATCACAAGAGAAACCCTAAGGTGTGTAACATGATTCTTCCTTTACCATCGTTATGCTTCTCTTCCTGTGATCCTTGGAGGGTATTGAATGGATAAATTATATTTTCCGCTGCGTATCCATGATCAAAACCCTACCGTGGTATCAGAGCCACATGTCGTAGAACATAGACGTGGTTTATGTGTTACGTTTTGATAGTTTTACACTTTAAATTCATTGTTTATCGCGTAAAACAAGACAAATCAAGCATATGATGCAATTTGTAAATAATCAAACAAAACAAGACCTATTTTTTGCATTGGATGCATGAATTAGTGAGTTTGAGAAATTTTAGGATCTTAGATCTAGATCTCATGGGCATCCTATTGAAAGAGTTCTTTTCAAACAAGGAAACTACCAAACTTGGGCAACAAGCAAAGGAGTTGTTTTGGAAACAACTCCCAAAGAGGTTCAGCCCCCCTAAGGGACCGCCCCTCCTTGCTTGCCGCCGTAAGGAGCGGCCTAGGGGCCGGGGGCTGCCCTAGCGCACGGCCTAGTCGTGCGGGCTAGGGGCCGGCCGGCCCAAGGCCTAGGCGGTTCTCTTTGGGGTTCGGCCAAGTAGTTGGTGGGCCCCTTGGACCGTTTTGAGTCTAGATAAATCCTAAAATCAATTAAAATTGACCAAGCGCGTTAAAATTGGATTTTAACTATTTATGTGCAATCGCATGGTGGTTTGGTCTTAGGATATGGTTTGGTGTGATTGTTTTATTTCGTGGTTTGGTTTACGGCCTGCGAGCTGATCAATTTTTTGTAATAATTAATTAGGGTTTTATGGCCTGCGAGCCATTTTTTTTCTCAATTTGTGAGATTTATTTTATTTAGTATAGTTGTTAGCTAGTGCTAGATAGAATAGATTGTTAGCCAAGATTGAAGAAAATAATCCCAAAGCCAAAGGAAGCCACAAAAGATGGAGCATGGAGCATTCCACATGACTATGAAGGATGGAACAAAATATTAAGACGCATGGAGATGTGTTTGCTTTTAGGGTTCATAGATAATTTCATTGGCTTGGAAATATCTTAGTCTCGAAAAGGCCATATCCACATCACATTTTATTTTATTTTGTGGTTTATTTAATTGTCTTATTATTTTGTGGTTGGTGTACGGATGATGCATGCAGTTAGGATAATAAGATAATTAGACGACCCAGATCTATTATTTGGAGTTGTGCCCAAACTCAAATAGATAGATCAGTTGATATGGATCAACAAAAAAATTAAAATTGAAATTCAAAATCCGTCAAAATTCAAATATTGTGTTTTTGCCTTCTCGTTATTTAAACACTCATTATCATCATGATTTATCAAGTTCGTGCAAGCCAAAGCAAGGCGACTTGGTTCATAATGATGGAATGTGATGGCACAAACAAGTAATGTGCAATTTTTTAAATAAGAGGTTGGACACAACTAGGCCATTAATATGATTAAAACCTAGAGGCAATCAATTGGGATTATCCATACGGATGGATAAATAAGGAGTTATTTTTCCGATTGAACCAAGAGTTGCATATGATGCAATTGGAATTGTTCCTACCTAAAGTAGTCAAATTATGGGTGACTTGCCAAAGCAAGCTCATAAGGAGATGAAACATGGATCTTGGCCCACTAGAAAATATAAGGATATTTTCCGCATTAATATCTCGAGGGTTATTAATCCGTAGAAAAATAGTGGGAGCTATATTTGATAAACTAACCATTATTGAATATTGTAAAAAATTCACAAATACTAAAACTTGCGTATTTTCCTTTTGTAGAATTCCAAATGGAAAAAAACTCATCGAGTTCACAACATTCCATACGATCTGTCCTTGAGAAGGACAAGCTCTCTGGAACCAACTTCCTTGATTGGTACAGAAACTTGAGAATCGTTCTCAAGCAAGAGAAGAAACTGTACGCAATAGAGGAGCAAGTTCCAGCAGGTCCAGAGAACAATACCCCTGCAGCCCTAAAGGCGTATCAAAAGTGTGTTGATGACGCTAATGATGCGGCATGCCTTATGCTATGCACCATGACTTCTGAGCTTCAGAAGCAACAAGAAAACCTGAATGCTGTCAATATGATCGAGCATTTGAAGCAGCTCTTCCAAGAGCAGGCAAGGGTTGAGAGGTATGAGGTCTCTAAGGCATTGTTCAAGTGTCATCTGGCTGAAGGAAACCCTGTGGGACCTCATGTACTCCGTATGATCGGATACTTGGAGAATCTCGCGCTACTAGGTTTTCCGGTCGGCCAAGAGTTGGCCACCGATCTCGTGCTGCAATCGTTGCCTGAGAGTTATGGACAGTTCATCATGAACTATAACATGAACGAGATCGTGAAACCACTTCCAGATTTACTCAATATGTTGAGGACAGCTGAACAAAGCATCAACAAGGGTAAGGGCAAGGCCATTATGATGGTACATAAAGGAAAGGGCAAAAGGTTTGCATCATCCTCCAAGGGCAAGGGCAAGTCAGTTGCCAAGTCGAAGGAACCTGTCCTTAAGCCTGTTGGTGGCATTGAAAAAGGTGTGACTAAAGGTAAATGTCACTACTGCAGTCAGCCTGGAAACTGGAGGAGGAACTGCCCAAAATATCTGGAGGACAAGAGGCTTGGAATAGTGATACCACCACCATCAGGTATTTTTGTTGTAGATGTCAATTTAACTATCTCTACATCATGGGTATTATAAACTGGATGTGGATCTCACATTTGTCGAAATGTGCAGGATCTAAAGAGAAATAGAATATTGGCTAAAGGGGAGATAGACATGCGCGTCGGGAATGGAGCAAAGGTTGCTGCGTTAGCCGTGGGCTTGTGCGAGCTATCTCTACCTTCAGGATTAATTTTAGAATTAAATAATTGCTATGACCAGAAACATTATGTCTATTTCTTGTTTGCACAAGGAAGGTTTTATTATTTCAATAAAGAACAATTGTTGTTCCTTTTATTTTATTAATATTCACTATTGTAGTGCGCAATTATTTAATGGACTATATGTCCTTGATCTAAGCAATCCAGTCTACAACATTAATACCAAGAGGATTAAAATAAATTATTTAAATCCTGCTTACTTATGGCACTGTCGTTTAGGCCACATAAACGAGAAACGTGTATCTAGACTCCATAAGGATGGATTCCTAGACTCATTTGATTTTGAATCATATGAGACATGTGAGGCTTGTTTATTGGTAAAAATGACAAAGTCCCCTTTCAATAAGAAATGTGAGAGGACTAGTGAGCAATTGGCGCTTATACATACTAATGTGTGTGGGTCATTTTCCACGCCTTCCAGGGGTAGTTACGTCTACTTCATTACATTTAATGATGATTTCAGTAGAAATGGATTTGTGTAACTCATGAGGACCAAATCCGAATCCTTTGAAAGGTTCAAAGAATTCAAGAGTGAAGTAGAGAAGCAACTAGGAAAAAATATCAAGGCTCTACGATCGGATCGTGGAGGAGAATACTTGAGCCAAGAGTTTGACGACTATCTTAGAGAGTGTGGGATCGTGTCCCAACTCACTCCACCCGGAACGCCACAATGGAATGGCGTGTCCGAGAGGAGGAAACTCTATTAGATATGGTTCGATTTATGATGTGTTAAACCGATCTTCCATTATCATTTTGGGGCTATGCTCTATTAAGTGCAGCTTTCACCATTAACCGTGTTCCATCTAGATCAGTAATGAAGACACCACATGAGATGTGGAGTGAGAGGCGTCCCACACTGTCGTTCATGAAGATTTGGGGCTGCAATGTCTATGTAAAACGTTTACAATCAGACAAGCTAGGGCCAAAGTCGGATAAGTGTAAGTTTGTGGGGTACCCTAAGGAAACTAAGGGTTACTTCTACAATCCAACTGAGAACGAAGTGTTTGTTGCTCGACCCGGCGTGTTTCTAGAAAGAGAGTTTGTCTCTAAAGAAGCAAGTGGGAGGACTGTAGAACTTGAAGAAATTCAAGAACCACAAATCACTGAACCAACTATGGAACATGAACAGGACCCACAAGGAGTTGTGGAACAGCCTGTCCAGGTAAAACAAGAGATTCATAGATCTAGTAGAGTGCGCCAGGAACCCGAGAGGTATGGACTTCTCGTAACAGATTCCGGTGACACAATGCTCATAGATGATGAGCCTACTTGACGCAATTCTTTACGCGTATGCGCAAGTGCACTATCAAGTAATATAGGGGTGCTATTTCAACCCCGAGTTATCGATCCCACGAGGACAGACTCGAGACTATTTAATTAGTCAATTAACTTAGAGTATAGTACAGGAAGAAAGAATTTTGATAGAAGAGGTTGTCGCCCCCAAACAAGCGACTAAATTAAAATAACAACTGTCTAATATTTTGTATTTTTATTTTTGAATAAGTAACGATGGAGAAATTAGGCAATCTCTAGATCACCTAGGGACTGCAGATGAATTCTGGATAGCTAAGTAACACATTAACTCTATTCTAAGTTAAGCCGGATAATAGCGATGACAATCTCCTGTCGGTCTCATGTCATTTTACGTCTCGGTTGACTACAATCTCCTATCGTTCTCATGAGCCTACCGATCTGTTCTAGTAGGCTAACTACATGCACGTGAACGGGTCCTGTCGGTCCACCGTTGCATGAAACGGTCGAAATAACCTGCCGAATCTACCCACTCTACGTCGAATCCTAACACTTATCCTTTTCGGTCTCGGTGATTCATGATTGTGTTCAAGTTCTCATCACAATTAGTTTAAGTCACTGTCGTGCACTCATCTAATTAGCTAGTACGTACGGGTAGCTATCCCTTCATACTAAAGATTACGCGTAGAACGAGAACAATAACCTAGATAAAGATTAACATTAAGCAAGAACATGATTCAAGAGTAAACCCGAGTTTCATTGATAGTCAAATCGTGACCTAGACGTGTCAATAGCCTAAGCTCATTAATAAAATCAAGAAAATAATAATTCATTCAATGAGTCACATCCATAAGCATGAAGCAAAGTCTAAAATCCGGGTAAACAACCGTCTACATGAACCCTAGGCTCTCATAGAGACGCCTAGGAAAGTATTTAGCTAATAAGAATCAACCAAACAAAACAATAGAGTTTCTCCATACAAGATTGAGAGAAGAAGAAGAAATAATCAAAAACCTAGATCTCCGATGGTGGAGGCAACCCTAGGCACTCATTCCTGTGGGGATTTTTCTTTCCACAATTTCGTGCAATCTCTAGCACGCACATCAAGAAGGGGAATCCGGTGCGTTTTCTGTACATGTGTCCCTGCACACTGATTGAAAAAATGAGTCCACTCTCTCTCACCCCTCATAGTAAAATTTAGAGAACTCATAAATAAATAAAAACAAAAATCATCCTACTCTACATTGGGTTGCCTCCCAAGAAGCGCTTGTAATTTAAGGTCGACGGCCTGAACCGGTTACCTCAACCGAAAAGGATAGTGGAGACTTAATATATCCCTCCACTTCTTCTTCTTCCACCATCTCTTTTCCATGATTCTCCTTTCAACCGCACCGATGTGATTTGATGATTGTGGAGAGTTTTGGAAGCTAACTCCTTTCGTTTTGCAGTTGATCTTCTTAATTAACTTCCACAAAGTAGCTCTGGGCTCAAATGCCTCTTTCTCCATAAACTCATCCCAGTAGTACCTCATTGGTGATAGATTCTCTTCAGTCAACCCATGTATTTCATCCACACCCTCACACTTACTGACTTCCAACTCCTTCACTATGGCATATGGATGATCAATAGAATCGCCCATAGAACAAGAGATTGGAAGTTGCTCATCACGTTCTTCCCCATATGAATCTCCATACAGTAAATGTTCCTGCTCGTCGTAGACTTGCGTGACATAGGATATGGAGAATACATCATTAATCAAAGTTGGGGCTTTTACCTCAATATCACTGAGCACAAGTGTTTCACTAGCTTCATCGTCGGCACACCACAGGCTTCCAATGTTGGTATCTTCCCATTCATGCCAAGGATGTGAGGGCGCCTGCGGTCTTGGCTTGCAATACGGAAGATCTTCCCATCTTGGGCACACAGGTCCACCCCAGTCTGAATCAGAGTCTGAGTCCTCATAAATGGCAGAGTCTACCAATGGTTCCTGGACACTGCAGTCTTCGCTCGGCTCAGGTATCTCTTCTTCCACTTGTGATGGTGATGATGAAGGTTCAATATGAGGCTCACTGTCATGTGGCAAGGGCTCCTCTTGTGGTTCTTGAATACTAGTTTCCCTGCTGTTGATAGTTTAATCGTTTCTTTATCCTCTACATCATCTCCCTCACGTATTCCCTACCTGTGGCTGAATCCTCTTGTGGTAATTGTGCAGCTATGGACAAAAATTTGGTGCACACTTCTATGTCCTCCATAATACTACGCCGTTCTGCCATAATCGCTGATGAGTCTTCCTGGTGCTAATGAAGTTGGGGTGCATGTACTCGACATGATTCTCTACGGTCGTGGCAAATGCCGCATACATAGCACCAAGTTATGCATGCGTCCTCTTCTTCATGGTTACCCCTGCAGTGGAAACAGTAGGGGGGACCCGAATAACAGTCTTCGCTCCACGTGCTTATATTTTCTCTTGCTTCATGCGTTCCTGAAAAATAGACTCACAAGACACTCGTGAAGCACAGAGATATAAAATAAAAAGATTAAAACTAAAACTAAAATAAAATTACTCTAAACTAACTCCTAACTAGATAATCTACCGCTGTCCCCGGCAAAGGCGCCAAAAACTTGACGCGATTCTTTACGCGTATGCGCAAGTGCACGGTCAAGTAATATAGGGGTGTTATTTTAACCCCGAGTTATCGATACCACGAGGACAGACTCGAGACTATTTAATTAGTCAATTAACTTAGAGTACAGTACAAGAAGAAAGAAAGAATTTTGATAGAAGAGCTTGTCGACCCAAACAAGCGACTGAATTAAAATAACAACTAACTAATATTTTGTATTTTTTATTTTTAAAAAAGTAACGATGGAGAAACTAGGCAATCTCTAGATCACCTAGGGACTGCAAACGAATTCTGGATAGCTAAGTAACACGTTAACTCTATTCTAAGTTAAGCCGGGTAATAGCGATGACAATCTCCTGTCAGTCTCATGTCATTTTACGTCTCGGTTGACTACAATCTCCTATCGGTCTCATGAGTCTACCGGTCTGCTCTAGTAGGCTAACTACGTGCACGTGAACGGGTTCGTGTCGGTCCACCGTTGCATGAAACGCTCGAAATAACCTACCGAATCTACCCACACTACGGCCAATCCTAACACTTCTCCTTTTCGGTCTCGGTGATTCTTGATTGTGTTCAAGTTCTCATCACAATTAGTTTAAGTCATTGTCGTGCACTCATCTAGTTAGCTAGTACGTCCGGGTAGCTACTCCATTCATACTAAAGATTACGCGTAGAACGAGAACAATAACCTAGATAAAGATTAACATTAAGCAAGAACATGATTCAAGAGTGAACCCTAGTTTCATTGATGGTCATATCGTGACCTGAACGTGTCAATAGCCTAAGCTCATTAAAAATATCAAGAAAATAATAATCCATTCAATGAGTCACATCCATAAGCAGGAAACAAAGTCTAAAACCCGGGTAAATAAATGTCTACATGAACCCTAGGCTCTCATAGAGACGCCTAGGAAAGTATTTAGCTAATAAGAATCAACCAAAAAAAAACAATAGAGTTTCTCCATACAAGATTGAGAGAAGAAGAAGAAATAATCAAAAACCTAGATCTCCAATGGTGGAGTCGATTTCTTCATCCGTCTTCGTCTCCTTTTGTCTTCCGTTCCTCCTTGATGTGAGTTCCCTATTTTCTTATCCCTCCTAGGTCGTTTTTAGACCTGTGGAAAATGATTTCACGTCATTACTTCTTCAAAATTGCGTTCTGGACCCAAAACTTTATTTTTCAATTTTGCTTCTAATTTGTGGGAATTGGAATCCAATTCCTGCGAATTACTTTAACTCTTGCGCGCTGCTGTTCCAACTCTTGTGAATTACTTTCGAATTCCTGCGAGTTACAGCGCAATTCGTGCGAATTACAATCCAATTCATGGGAATTACTTCTGACTTGAATCTGCATTCTGCAACTCCATTCTAATTCGTGGGAATTACAAATGCAATTCCGAGGAATTACAGTCAACACCAATCTGCAATCTGCAATTTATTTCTAATTCGTGGGAATTACAATCTATTTCCCATGAATTACAGTTCATTTCCCAGGAATTGCAGTTCAATTACCAGGAATTACTTCTGCCTGCAGCTTCTTCACATCTCTTTCCTTGGCCATTTCTTCATGCTCTTCCATTCCCGAAGCTCGTTTCCGGTCTCCGATCTTCACCTGAGCTTCGGTACCTGCAACTCAAAACACGAGCACCCCGGCATCATATATGACAATAAAGGAGCTCAAAATAGTACGAAAACACCTGGATTTACAATTAAGCGCTCAAAGCTGAACTTCTACGTTTTCACCACTTTCACAGCGCAAAAATCAAATAATCAACCCAGGAATCACACAAAACAGTATAAAACGTGCAAGGAATATAACTCTAATAGAGAGTTATCACTACTACCTATGAGGAGGGCATGAAAGGGCCTGACTCTCTGAAGTGGCTAGAAGCCATGAGATTCGAGATGGAATCCATGTATACCAACAAAGTATGGACTTTGGTGTAACCACCCGAAGAGGCGCGGCCCATAGGGTGAAAGTTGGTCTTCAAGAAGAAGATTGACATGGATGGTAATGTGATTACCTATAAGGGCCGATTGGTGTTTAAAGGATTCAGACAGATTCATGGTATTGACTACGATGATACCTTTTCACCAGTCGCTATGACCAAATCCATTCGAATCCTACTTGCCATTGCAGCATACTACGACTATGAGATTTGGCAGATGGATGTCAAAACAGCATTCCTCTATGGGAATCTCCTAGAGAACGTGTATATGATACTGCCGGAGGGTTTTGAAGTTCCAAAGCAAGCCAGCAAAGTATATAAGCTGCAACAATCCATCTATGGATTGAAGCAAGCTTCTAGGAGTTGGAATCGACGTTTTGATGAAGTAGTCAAAAAGTTTGACTTCATCTGAAACGAAGATGAGTCTTGTGTCTACAAGAAGGTTAGTGGGAGCTCTGTAGCTTTTTTGGTCTTGTATGTGGATGACATACTACTCATTTGAAACGACATTCCCATGCTGCAATCTGTTAAAGATTGGCTAGGAAGTGTTTCTCAATGAAAGACTTAGGGGAAGCAGCCTATATACTTGGTATAAAGATCTATAGAGATAGATCTAAGAGACTGCTAGGCCTAAGTCAAAGTACATATATTGACAAGGTGTTGAAGCGATTCAACATGCAAGATTCCAAGAAGGGATTCTTGCCCATGTCACATGGAATTACTCTTTCAAAGAGTGGTTGTCCTTCAAATGAGATTGAGAAGGAACGCATGAGTAGAATTCTCTATGCTTCGGCCATAGGATCTATCATGTACGCCATGTTATGTACTAGACCAAATGTGTCATATGCCTTGAGTATGACAAGCAGATACCAATCCAATCCGGGTTAGAGTCACTGGATTGCAGTCAAGAACATCCTAAAGTACTTGAGAAGAACTAAGGATGCTTTCTTGATATTTTGCGGTGAGGAAGAGTTATGTGTAAGGGGTTACACGAATGCAAGCTTCCAAAACGACATATATGAATTTAGATCACAATCGGGATATGTTTTTTGCCTAAATGGAGAAGCGGTGAGATGGAAGAGTTCCAAGCAAGAGACGGTGGCTGATTCTACAACAGAGGCTGAGTACATTGCTGCAAATGGTGCAGCAAAGGAAGCTGTTTGGATCAGAAAGTTTGTTTCTGAACTTGACGTGGTTCCTAGCATTGCGGATCCAGTAGAGTTGTATTGTGACAACACTGGGGCGATCGCTCAATCGAAGGAGCCCAGGTCACACCAGAAATCCAAGCACGTGCTCAGGAAATTCCATCTTATTCGAGATATTATCGATAGAGGAGACGCTCGGATATGCAAGATTCCTACAGATGAGAATCTATTAGATCCACTTACAAAGCCGCTTTTTCAGTGGAAACATGAAGGGCACACTAGGAGCATTGGCATACGAGATCAGATTGGCTCTAGTGCAAGTGGGAGACTGTTGGAATAGATGCCCTAGAGGATATCTAGTTTAGTATGAATTTATTTTGGCTAGAAAATTCATTGTACTCCCTCCGTCCCACAAAGATAGTCCATTTTTTAAACTACAACTTTTTTTTGGAAACATGCAATTAATGCATCCCATTACAAGTTTTTGAGGTGCTATTTCCACTTTTATCCTTGATTTTATTTTCTCCAAGACTAGATGCATTGAATTTGAATGGGTATTGTTGTAACTTCATAATATTTTTTACCCCGAAAATGTTAGTGGACAACCATTTTGGGATAGACCAAAATAGAAATATGGACAATCTTTGCGGGACAGAGGAAGTATTATTTATTGGATATTTAATATAATGAAGTCCTTAAATTTAAAATTGTGTTTTTTATCTTAAACATCCCTAGTCCAAGATAATGATTAATAGGACAATCATCTATAGACTAGTATGGGGTTGGATTGATATGGAGATATCATGATCCAACACATGGGTGTGCATTAAGGGTAATGGCGCAGTGGATTGACCCATCTCCGAGAAGGCTACATACATGTTATGTTGAGTCACAAGCGCTTCTCGTGGTGACAAAGGTATCGTCATCCTTAGACTTGAAGTCACTAGATTATCTAGTTGTGGATTATTGTGATTTTGGTAGCGTCAAACGCTACACCGTACGTGGGTAGCTATAAAGGCGTGTACCGGATACATTAAGAAGAAAGCTTAGAAGTCGTAGTGGACGTAGATAGAATTTTCCCTCCCACATAACGGGAGCTAATATCCGAGGCCACTCGAGGGATAGTGCTTATAGAATGTCTGGCCAGACTCAAATAAATTAATACGGGATATTGATGTTATTTGCACGAATGAGGCTATTCCCAGGATCGAAAAACTATGGATTAGATATAGATTGGATATACGAGTGTGACTTGTATGTATCGTGTCCAATCCAGATATAGAGACAAAGGGATGAGACAATTACTTTCACAAAGTTTGTCAGATGACTATTCTATTAGTTGGCTAGAATGGATGTTTTGCTAGAAACCGATCCATATTAGCAAATTGTTGTTACCAACTAGATATGGGGTCACACGCTGTATAGAGTTGAACTAGATTTGAGAATTAATTAATATGATTAATTAATTAGAAGGATCACTTTGCAACACCTTGCAAACTTAGTAGGACTAATTTGCAAAGAAGGGACTAAACCGAATTCTAGTAGGACTAGAATAGGTCCTTTAGGTAGTTAACAAGGATTTTTTGGACTATATAAAGGATGCTCCTTCCTTCCTTCCCACACTTATGAACTCATTATTCATAACTTGAGTGGAGAGAACAAAGGAGAGAGCAAGCAAGCAAGAGGGCCGACCGACCCCCTTGCCGCCGCCCCATCCCCGTCGGCCAACAAAGGAGGCCGCCGCCTCCTTGTTGCCTCGTTCTTCGTGATTTATTCTTCCTCTTCCTCCGTTCCAAGCTAGCACAAAGGATAATGAAGATCTAGATCTCACTTCTAGGCGTGGATCAACCATAGAGACGAGACACAATTCACGTTACAAGTCATCACAGGAGAAACCCTAAGGTGTGTAACATGATTCTTCCTTTACCATCGTTATGCTTCTTTTCCTGTGATCCTTGGAGGGTATTGAATGGATAAATTATATTTTCCGTTGCGTATCCATGATCAAAACCCTACAACAAGTGTGCTGAATAATTGGCTAGGATTGGATCCTTTCAACCTTAGGATTTGCTTGTTTACCACTCCCCCCATGAAGCAATTATTAACAACATTGAGGAAGAAAGAGTAGAATCTTTCACTATGCCACAGAAATCAAGCCCGGACTCAAACTAGGCTCTAGGATGTTGGATCTGGACTTATGTTCTTCTGTACTTTCTTCATGTGTGCTGTGTGTTTTAGCTGTATGTTTTAAACTCTGAACTTTGTATTGTCCTTCTTTTCCATTGAATGAAAAGAGGTTTTTTTCACTCTTCCTCTACAAATCTGCTCACAGTGTGTGGCTTGGCTCAGAAATTGTGCAACAGACAAGTTGATATGAGTTACTTGAATTAATTCAACAATTTTTGCAAGCTATGTTTCTTTTGGTTTATTTTGGTCCAATTCATAATCAACAAAACATTACCACAACCGAAACCCATAACCCGCAACCTAAATCACAAATTATGGCCAAGAACAACAAGCAGCCATTGGTCCAGCAAGAGAACCCAAAGCTTAGTCCTCCTAACCTTAAAGTCCGAAAACCCAAATCACGATGAAGCTTATATGTCCTCAATTCCGATCATATTCTCCACCAATACAACGACTGATTTCAAACCCCGAATAGATCTAACCCAGCCCCAATGGAATACCCCCACCGGTTGTGAATCGAAGGGAGAGGAGAAATATGGAGACACAGAATATCGAGAGAAAGAGGGGTGATAGAGACGCAATAGAAATTTCTTACCAGTGTGAGGAGTGAAAGAGAGCTGGAGAGGCGCAACGGAGAGAGAGATAGAGAGAGGGAGAGAGAGAGAGAGACAACCATCTTCCTCGTATATTTCAACCTTTATGCATTGACAGATTTACCCTTACGGCATGAACGAAGTTCAGATGAAAGTTTTTACCATTTTTTTTTTTTTGGGTAAATAAGATTTTAGCAATTTCAATAATTTCATTTTGTTACAAATGGAGGATGCAATAAGCCTATTTTAGAAATGGGGATGCAATGTGTTAGTTTTGTTATATTGGGGGTACCCATTAACTAATTAAGCCTAGGTAAAATGTTTGTTCATGGTGGCAAAAAGTTGGTCCATGGTACCAACGTACTACGAGAAGACAATGTGCCACCTCTTAAGTGCAATGAAGAGATTTAAAGATGGACTCAATATAGATTTGAAGTTCAGCAAAAGAACATGTGAGTATAGATTCGTTTTTATTAGACAATCTTAGAATTTGGAATATTTTAGTAACTATTAATTTATATTTTCGTTGGGACTAATATATATTCACTGGAATTTATTATCTTATTATTTTATTGACTGCGGTTCAATTTTGTACTGGTCCCAAGTAGGACTGTACAAATTATTAATTTTATGAAGGTTATTAATTTATCGAGTATTAGTAATGAATTTTTCATGAAATCAAATGAAAGTTAATACAAGTTCACTTATAAAACGATATACCAGTATAAGTAAAGAAAGATGGGTCCGACGTTACATCATATTCATAGTCACTATCAGTTGCCATGAATCCTAATAATCAACGATGTACAACACAACTTGTCATTTTGATGGCTCCCAGAAAGAAATGAAAACATGCGAAGGATTTGGAAAGAAGTGACAACTACACTCCTAAATATTATCAAGAGAGTCAAGGAGAAAATCGTGCACTGCTATTCAACAAGAGAGAATCAATGACTTTCTGGGAATCTGTTTGCAAAAAGAGTAAACCTACTAATCATTCGCTTTGAAAAGAGAAGCTCCAAAAATTCATAAGAAATATTTACACATGTTACGACACTCACTCCTCACGAACGATGAAATAATCGACAAAACACCAAGTTTACGTGGTTCGCTAGCCCATGTCGAGCTAACTACGTCCACGGCAAAAAGATACATTTATTTATCAACAAGAATGATTACAATGTAGTGCATACTTGTTCTAAACACTTAGGAGTTGGTTTATAGTGCTTAGAACTGACCTAGGGCCGTCCTATATAGATTATGAAACAATTCCAAAAATTGCAAGGATCTGTCCAGGTCCTGCAACCTCCATCGAGTTCGTGCGACCACACATCTAGGTTGTGCGACCTCTGATCCAGTTCGTTAGACCTCCTCCAAAATACCTGATGCTCCGGATGTTTTTCACCAGGTCATGCGACCTCCCCCATAGGTGGTGGGATCTCTGTAAACATCATATTTGCTTGTTTACTCTCCGTCTTGGTCCCTTTGGTCCCTGTTTGTTGCTCTTGATGATTTCTTCAACTTATTCAAGGAACAAATCCAAAAGATATCCATCTTGACTTGAATTCTCTCATTGGCAATAACAACTCCTCTTCTCGCAAATAAATATTGTCTCCTCCACATCCAATGTCTCCCGTCAAAGAGAATCACTGGACCCCCACTGGGTCCGACATGTCCCTAAGGGACTCAACGACTCAATATGTTGCGCAATTCCAGACACATCAAGAACTTGCTCTACGGAATTGGCATTGTGAACATATTTGCGTGGTTTTTAGCTGTCCCCACCTTCTTTACCTTGATCCAGCTCTCGTTTCTCAAAAAATGATACCTGAAGTTGATGTGCTTGGTCCTTTCATGATGAACCTGATACTTAGTTAAGAAAATCGCACTCAAGCTATCACAGTTGACTATCGCTTCTTCTTGAAGTAGGCCTAGATCATTGACCACTACTTTACGTCATATTTCCTCCTTTGATGCTTCCGTTAGAGACATGTAATCTGTCGCCGGCTATAGGGTAGTCTTCCAAATCACAACAGAATCTCACATAGTACATAAATAACCATTCACTGATCACTTGCTATTGACGCGATTTCTTAACACGTATGCGCAAGTTCACAGTCAAGTAATATAAGGGTGGTATTTCAAACCGAGTTATCGATCCCACGAGGACATATTTGAGATTATGTAACTAGTTATTTAATTGAGAGTACAATAACAGGAGTAAGAATTGTGATTTAAAAAGTCGTCACCCACAAACAAGTGACTAAAAGCGAAATAACAAATTAATCTAATGTTTTTGTATTTTTATATTTAATAACAAGAATGGAGAAACTAGGTGATCTCTAGATCACCTAGGACTGTAGACGATTTCCGGATTATCTAAGTAACACGTTAATTCTATCCTAAACAATCTGGGTAACAGGCTATGACAATCTCCTATCGGTCTCATGTCATTTTACGTCTCGGTTGACTACAATATCCTCTCTGTATCATGTTGTCTACCGGTCTGTTCTAGCAGGTAATCTACTGGTACAATAACGGGTCCTCTCGGTCCACCGTTTCACGAAACAGCGGAATAATTTTACCGAATCTACCCACACTAGGCCAATCCTAACACTTCTCCTTTCCGGTCTCGTGGATTCGGGATTGTTTTCCACATCTCATCAAGGCTAGTTAAAGTCGCAGTCGCGCACTTAATAACTACGGTTCTAGTTATTTACTCCATCGCCATTAAGAATTAAGCATAGATTATGAACAATTGATTTAGAACTTAATCAACTTTAAGCATGATTCATCATATGAGCAAACTCTAGTTCATTGATTATCAATTCCTATCTTAATCGTGTCAATATACTAAGATCATTAACAAGACTCAAGAACTAATATCCATTCAATAGAAGAAATCAATAAGCATGAAACAAAGATTAAAAATATGGAAAAAATCATCGTCTACATAACCCTAGGCTCTCCAGAGAAGCCTAGCAATGCAGTCTAGCTAATAGTAATCAACCAAACAAAGTGCAATAGTTTCTCAATACAAAAATTGAGAGAGAAGAAGAAGAAGAAGAAGAAGAAGAAGAAGAAGAAGAAGAAGAAGAAGAAGAAGCAGAAGAAGAAGAAGAAGAAGAAGAAGAAGAAGAAGAAGAAGCAGAAGAAGAAGAAGCAGAAGAAGAAGAAGAAGCAGAAGAAGAAGAAGAAGAAGAAGAAGAAGAAGAAAAAGAGAAGAAGAAGAAGAAGAAGAAGAAGAAGAAGAAGAAGAAGAAGAATAAACCTAATCTTCAATGGAGGAGTCTTGTTCCTCGTCCTCGTCTTTTTCTTATCCCGTGCGTCTCCTACTCCAATTTTTTTCTTTTCACCTTATTCTCTTTCTTTTAGATGTAGGTTTTTATTCATTAATCACCAAAAAACTCTTAATTAATAATCCTAAGACCCCTCATTAATTCCGTGCGTGAAAGTGCTGATGCTGGCTTCAGATCGCACGACCAAACTTTCATGATCGTGCGATCTACTCTGGTCTTATGTCTTATCGTGTGTTCTCAACAGCTTCTGATCCTATCTCTGGTCGTGTGATCTTCTCAGGTCTTATCTCTGATCGTGCGATCTGAACAGGTCCTACGATCTCTCACTTCCATCGTGCAAACAGTGAGTTGTTAAATCTTTTCTCCTCCAAATTTTGGCTAAGTATGGGGAGGGGGGTTAAAGTGTCATTACACAAACTTGATTAAATGACACTTCCCTCCCCTCTTCATGTCTCTAAACTATTTTATTTGCGATTTCTTCTCCGTTTTAGCTCCCGAATAATCTCCAACACTCGTTTCTCCTCTCCGCTTCATCTCCCAAGCACCGTTTCTTGTCAAAACAACATGAAACACAACCCGTGCAATCAAACATGACAAAAATACATAAAATCATATGAGAAACGCTATAATTTACAAACTAATGCCTAGAGCTAAACTTCTACGTTTTCTCTCTAATCATAGTGTAAAAATAAGATTATAAACCCGAAAAGCACGCAAAACGATATAAAACGTGCAAGAAATATAACTACAATACAGAGTTATCAGCTATCAATATCCCCTGCATAGTCCGCACCCGAGAAACCAGCTACGAAGATGTCTCTACTAGCCCCATAACACAGGTCAATGTATGACGTACCCTAATACTACCTAATATGCGCTTCACAGCGGTCCATTGATCCTTACTCGGTTGATTCATAAAAAAAACTAACCACACTAACAGCGAATGTTATGCCTGGTCGAGTACATACCATAGAATACATGAGACTTCCAACTGCTCTAGCATATGGAACCTTGGACATGTACTCCTTCTCCTCCTCAGTCTCAAAGTTCTACATTCCTAGCTTGATGTTAGTTTCCATATGGGTATCTATAGCTTTAGTTGGTAGCATTTCGAGTCTCTCCAAGACCTTCTTGATGTATCCCTGTCGTGACAAGAAAAGCTTCTTCTTCTTCTTCTTCTTCTTCTTCTTCTTCTTCTTCATCTTCTTCTTCTTCTTCTTCTTCTGCTTCTTCTTCCTGTCTCTATAGATCTCAAATCCTAGTATCTTCCGACCAGCCCCCATATCCTTCATCTCGAATTCCGCGCAAAGAGACCTCTATAGTCCTCTGATGTCCTTCATATTCCGAGTTGCGATCAGAATATCATCCACATACAAAACTAGGTAAATACGCAATCCACTTCGCAACTTCTTGTGATACCCGCATCAATCATACTCGCACTTCTGGTAACCAATCTTGAACATGAAGCTGTGAAACCACTTGCATTTCCTTGGATACTGCTTAATTTCTTAGAGAAATCTTTTCAGTTTGCACACGTGTTCTTCTTTTCCGAGAACTTGGAACCCCTCCAGTTGGCTCATGTGTATCTCGTCTTCCAACTCTCAATGTAGGAGAGTTGTTTTCACGTCTAGTTTCTCAGCTCTAAGTCGTGATGCGCCACTAGAGCTAGTAGCACCCGGATTGAAAAATGTCTGAACACTGGTATGAAGATCTTGTTGTAGTCAACCCCTTCTTTATGGCTGGAACCTCTTGCAACCAACCTTGATTTATACTTGACTCAGATGTAGTTCCTTCCTTTTTTTTGAAAACCACTTGCAACTAATTATTTTCCTTCCCGCTAGAATTTAACAAGCTCCCAAGTCGAGTTCTTTCTAAGAGACTCCATATCTTTTCACATCGTGACCATCCACTGTGCTGAATCAGAACTAGATATAATGGCCTTGTAGGTGAACGACTCATCCTCCACCTCCTCCGCTACTTGCAATCCATATCCCCCCATGCCATCATTTCTATATCTCGCCAGCGGCTTTATGAATCTTATGGTCTTCCTACATCAATAACCCGATGATCCAGTTCCTGTGGTAGCGATGCATCCTCATCAGACTCTTCTGCTTCTTCTTTTTCAGTATCCGTCCGCGATGTAGAGATTTTGGAATCCTTAGGATCAGTAGGAACCGACTCCCCCTCCACCTTCTTCTCTGCATCTCCAAGCTCTATATCTACGGAATTATTCAACATAGAACTCTCGTCAAAGACTACACTTCTTCTAAGTATAATCTTGTTGTATGTCCGTATCTTGTATCCCTTCACACCTGACCCTAAACCCATGAATACTCCCTTATTTGCTCTTGGTTCTACTTTTCCTTCATCAACGTGATAATAGGCAACCGACCAAAGACTCTAAAATCCAATTAATCTGCTTCTCTTCCAGACCAGACTTCAATAGGAATCTTGCATCCTATATCTGTGCGGGATCAGATTCACTCCGATTCACGAGATAGCATGCCATGGAAACTTCTTCTCCCCATAAACCTCTAGAAATATCTGCATTCAAAAGAATACACCTTGCTTTCTCTAAGAGTATCAGATTCATTCTCTCGCTACACCATATTGTTGTGTTGTGTTTCGAAAGGTGTAATGGTGAGCAATACCCTGATCCTTGTAGAATCCATCAGACTCTGATGAACAAAACTTCAAGCCTTTGTCCGTGTGAAGCCTCTTCACCTTCTTTCCCACTTGATTTTCTACTAGTCTCTTCCACTGCTAGAATCTTGTAAAGGCTTCACTCTTGTGCTTCATCACGAATATCCAAGTCATCCTTAAGTAGCCGTCTATGATGCTCAAAAAATATATGTACTCGCCAATCGCCTCAACTCGATATGTACCCCAACAATCAAAATGGATGTACTCAAGAGTACCTTTCGTTCTATGAACCACCTGAGGGAACTTGCTACGCTTTAGCTTCTCATACACGCAGTGCTCATAGAACCCTTGGCTCTTTGGCGCATGCCCCGTGAGATAGCCTTTCTTGTGAAGTTCATGCATTCAACGTTCACTCATATGACCGAGCCTCATATGCCATAGCTTGGCTTGGTCGACTTTCTTAATCTCCGCCGTGACAACTCGCACATACCCTGTGATAGCCGAACTCTATAGTACATACAAAGTCCCGTCCTTAACTACCTTGAGTAGCACCTCTGAACCCTTGTAGCCGCATAATCCTCACTTTGCCCTTGAAGCTAAATCCCTTTATTACAAGTATACTCAAAGAAATTAGGTTCTTTGTGACAAGTGGTACGTTTTCTAACCTCCTTCAATGGGCATGTCTTCCCGTCATGATTTTTGAACCTAACTAAACCTTTTCCTGTGACCTTGCACCTATCTCTGTTAGCCATGTGAACGGATCTTTTATCTGCGCGGTTATAGCTTTAAAACATTTCCCTGTTAGAACAGATGTGATAGGAAGCCCCAGAGTCAAGAAACCACGCATCCGATTGATGTGCGACATCAACCGCTAGTAGAACCAAATTATCCTCACACGAATTCTACTGATCCACCAAGGCTCTTGAGCCATTTTGTCCATGTTGACCTTGTTTCGGACAATCCCTCTTCCAGTGCGATTTCCCTTGCACCAAGCACAGAAGTCCTTGGGTAACTTGGAACCAGAGACCTATTTCTTCCTGTTCTTCTTACCCTTCTTTCTTTTCCCGGTCGCCATGAATCCGGAAGCATGGTCCTCAGTACTTGTGCCTGCACCCTTATGGCACAATTCTCTAGCATGGAGATCCAATCTGACCTACTCTAGGGTTAAGTCGTCCTTATTCGCAATAAAGGAGTGCACAAAATTCTCATATGATGGAGGTAACGAGATCAATAACAAAAGTGCGGCATCCTCACCGCCCACCTTCTCGCTAATATTAAGCAAATCTAAAAGAATTGTATTCAGTATGGTCCTTGAGAACCGTACATTCGAGCAGGTGCATGGTGAAGAGCCTTTGCTTTAGCATCTACTTGCTAGTGAGACTCTTCATCATGTAGAGTGTCTCCGACTGTGAATCGAAGGGAGAGGGGAAAGATAAAGACAGAGAATATCGAGAGAAAGAGGGGCGATAGAGATACAATAGAAATTTCTTACCAGTGTGAGGAGTGACGGAGAGTTGGATAGGTGCAAGAGAGAGAGAGAGAGAGAGAGAGAGAGAGAGAGAGAGACAACCATCTTCCTCGTATTGTTCATCCTTTTATGCATTGCCATAATTACCCTTACGGCATGAATGAAGTTTTGATGAAAGTTTTTACCAGTTTCAATAAGTAGGTTTTGTTACAAATGGAGGATGCAATAAGCCTATTTTAGAAATGGGGAATACAATGTGTTAGTTTTGTTATATTGGGGGTACCCATTAAGTAATTAAGCCTATGTAAAAATTTTGTTCATGGTACCAAAAGGTTGGTCAATGGTACCAACGCACTACGAGAAGACAATGTCCCAACTCTTAAGTGCAATGAAGAGATGTGAAGATGGAATCAATGGAGATTTGAAGTTTAACAAAAGAACATGTGAATATAGATTCATTTTTACTAGACAATCTTAGAATTTGGAATATTTTAGTAACTATTAATTTACATTTTCGTTGGGACTAATATATATATATATATATATATATATATATATATTCACTGGAATTTCAAAAAAGTTATTATCTTATTATTTAATCCGTTGCGGCTCAATTTTGTACTGTCCCCAGTAGGACTGTAAAAAGTATTAATTGTATCAAGGTTATTAAATTATCGAGAATTAGTAATGATTTTTTCATGAAATCAAATGAAAGTTAATAAAAGTTCACTTAGAAAACAATCTACCAGTAGAAGTAAAGAAAGATGGGTCCGACGCTACATTATATCCGTAGTCACTATCTGTTGCCATGACTCCTAATAATCAACGGTGTACAACACAACTGGTCATTTTGATGGCTCCAAAAAAGAAATGAAAACAAGCAAAGGATTTGGAAAGAAGTTACAACTACACTCCTAGATATTATCAAGAGAGTCAAGGATGAAATCGTGCACTGCTATTCACCAAGAGCGAATTAGTGACTTTCTAGGAATGTGTTTGCAAAAAGAGTGAACCTACTAATCATTCACTTTGAAAAGATAAGCTCCAGGAGTTCATATGCAATATTTACACATGTTACAACACTCACTCCTCACGAACGACGAAATAATCGGCGAAACACCAAGTTTACGTGGTTCTCTAGCCCAAATCGAGCTAACTACATCCACGGCGAAAAGATACATTTATTTATCAAGAGAAACATTTACACTGTAGTGCATACTTTTTCTTAACACTTAGGAGTCTATTTATAGTGCTTAGAACTGACCTAGAGCCGTCCTAGATATATTATGAAACAATTCCAGAAATGGGAACAATCTATCCAGGTCCTGCGACCTCCCATCCAGTTCGTGCGACCTCACATCTAGGTCGTGCGACCTCGGATCTAGGTCGTGCGACCTCCTCGAAAAAACGCGATGCTCCAAATGTTTTTCACCAGTTCGTGCGACCTCCCCCATAGGTGGTGGGACCTCTGAAAACATCATAATTGCTTCTTTCCTCTCCTTCTTGGTCCCATTGGTCCCCGTTTGTTTTTTTTTTTTTTTTTTGTTGCCAAAAAACTGAAGCTTTCATTAAAAGAAGGCTATCACAGCCAAAACAAAACCAGAAAATATCTGGTAACCATAAACAGAGTGGTACACCCCCACCAACTCTGAAAAGTCATGCTCTAGAAAGAGCAAAAAGAAAAGAAAAATACACTGATCATTCCAATACATCTAGGAAATTGAAAACCATCATAATTCCGCGTGCAGACTATTGAGATTCCCGAAACAGAGAAGAGGAAGCACCCTGAAACACCAGAAGCACCTCCGACTGCTTGCAACACCACCGGAAAATCTCACTGCAGGAAGCCAAGAAAGAACTTCAAAGCATCAGAAACATGGACCTTCCAAGAAATAGCCTCCTGCGGCAACCTTCAAACGCCTCCAATAAGGATCTTGTGCTGAAACTTCAGAGATTAAAACTTGAAAAAATTCATCTTAATAGATCTGCTCCAAACATCGTCCACGAAGAAAGCACCAACGGTAACAGCTAATGATAGACGCTAGGAACAGACCCAGAAAGACAAAAACAAAAGAGAAACCCTGATAAATTACACTAACAAACAGATCTGCCCTGGTGAAGGGGCAGAGATGCGCCGAATAGAATGGAGAAGATGGTCACCGTAAGCACCTCATCACCTCCGAGAAAGAAACATCCCAACCTCCGAAGAAAAGCCCTCAATTGAAGCCTTAAACCTTGATCTGTAAATGAAAAAAAAAGAGCAAAGAAACAAAACAAAACAGAGGAAAAATGGAGGGGGGGATCGCCGCCGCCAGGAGGAGCGGCGGACCTAGACCAGCGGAGACCTCAGGGAAAGATGATGATGAAGAGATGATGAAGAAGGGATTGAACGGAAGAGGGGACTGTTGACGAAGCTCGCCCAAGCAAACGAAAACCCACAACGGGTACTCTCTCTCTCTAACTTTCTCTCACTAGAGAAAGCAGAGAACTCTCATTTGGTCCCCGTTTGTTACTCTTGGTGATTTCTTCAACTTATTCAAGGCACAAATCCAAAACATCTCCACCTTGACATGAATTCTCTCATGTAGCAATAACAACTCCTCTTCTCGCAAATAAAGCTTGCCTCCTCCGCACCCAATGTCTCCCGTCACAGAGACTCACTAGGCCCCCACTGGTCCGACATGTCCCTAAGTGGCTCACCTGCTCAATATGTTAAGCAATTCCAGACACTGCTAGAACTTGCTCTACGAAATTGGCTTTGCGAACATATTTGTGGGGTTGACAGCTGTCTCCACCTTCTTGACCTTGATCCTGCTCTCGTTTCTCAGAAAAAATGATACCTGACGTCGATGTGCTTGGTCCTTTCATGATGAATCTGATACTTAGTTAAGGAAATAGCACTCAAGCTATCACAGTTGACTATCGCTTCATCTTAATCTTGGCCTAGATCATTGACCATTGCTTTAAGTCATATTGCCTCCTTTGCTGCTTCCCTTATAAACATGTAATTTGTCGTCGGCTGTAGCGTAGCCTTCCAACTCACAACAGAATCTTCCAGAATAAACACATAACCAGTCATTGATCACCTGCTATCAATATCCCCTGTATAGTCCGCATCCGAGAACAGCTACCAAGATGTCTCTACTAGCCCCATAACACAGGTTAATGTCTAATGTACCTTTATGGTACCTAATATGCGCTTCACAACCTTCCATTAATCCTTACTCGGTTGAGCCATAAATTAAAACTAACCACACTAACAGCAAATTTTATGCCTGGTCGAGTACATACCATAGAATACATGAGACTTCCAACTACTCTAGCACATGGAACCTTGGACATGTACTCCTTCTCCTCCTCATTCTGAACAGTCTACATTCCTAGTTTGCTATTAGTTTCCATATGAGTATCTATAGCTTTAGCTTATAACATCCCGAGTCTCGCCAAGACCTTCTTGATGTATCCCTGCTGTGACAAGAAAAGCTTCTTCTTCTTCATGTCTTTATAGATCTCAACTCCTAGTACCTTCCGACTAGCCCCCATATCTTTCATCTCGAATTTCGCGCTAAGAGACCTCTTTAGTTCTCTGATGTCCTTCATATTCCGAGTTGTGATCAGAATATCATCCACATACAGAACTAGGAAAATACACGATCCACTCCGCAACTTCTTGTGATACACGCATCAATCATCCTCGCAATTCTAGTAACCAATCTTGAACATGAATATGTGAAACCTGTTGTACCATTGCCTTGGAGACTACTTAATTTCTTAGAGAGATCTTTTCAGCTTGCACACATGTTCTGCTTTTCCGGGAACTTGGAACCCCTCAAGTTAGCTCATGTGTATCTCCTCTTCCAACTCTCCATGTAGGAAAGATGTCTTCACGTCTAGTTTCTCAATCTCTAAATCGTGATGCGCCACTTGAGCTAGTAGCAACCGGATTGATGAATGTTTGAACACTGGTATGAAGATCTCGTTGTAGTCAACCCCTTCTTTCTGGCTGAAACCTCTTGCAACCAACCTTGATTTTTACTTGACCTAGATGTAGTTCCTTTCTTTCTTCTGAAAACCACTTGCAACTAACTATATTCCTTCCCGCTGGCAATTTAAAAATCTCTCAAGTCGAGTTCTTGCTAAGAGACTCCATCTCTTCTCCCATCGCGGCCATCCATTGTGCTTACTCAGAACTAGATATACTTGCCTTGTAGGTGAACGAATCATCCTCTACCTCCTCCGCTACTTTCAATGCATATCCCACCATACCATCATCTAAATATCTCGCCAGAGGCTTTATGACTCCTATGGTCCTCCTATATCAATACAATACTCTGATGATCCAGTTGCTCTGGTAGCGATGCATCATCATCAGACTCCTCTGCTTCTTCCTCTTCGGTTTCCGGCGTCAGTGTAGAGATTTCGGAATCCTTAGGATCAGTAGGTTTCGACATTCCCTTCACCTTCTTCTATGCATCTCCAAGCTTTATCTCTACGGAAGTCATCAACATAGAACTCTCATCAAAGACTACGCTTTTGCTAAGTAGAATCTTATTGTATGTCTGTATCTTGTATCCCTTCACACCTGACCCTAAACCCATGAATGCTCCCTTCTTTGCTCTTGGTTCTAGTTTTCCATCATCAACGTAATAATAGGAAATGCAACCAAAGAATCTAAAATCCATGTAATATGCTACTCTTCCGGACTAGACTTCAATGGGAATCTTGCATCCTGTACCTGCGCGGGCTCCAATTCCCTCTGATTCACGAGATAGCATGCCATGGAAACAACTTCTCCCCATAAACCTCTAGATATACCTGCATTCTTAAGCATACACCTTGCTTTCTCTAAGCGTGTCTAATTTATTCTCTCGCTACACCATTCTGTTGTGTTATGTGCTGAAAGGCTTGATGGCAAGCAATACCCTAATCCTTGTAGAATACATTAAACTCTGATGAACAAAACTTCAAGCCTTTGTCCGTGTGCAGCCTCTTCACATTCTTTCCCACTTGATTCTCTACTAGTGTCTTCCATTGCTTGAATCTTGCAAAGGCTTCACTCTTGTGCTTCATCACGAATATCCAAGTCATCCTTGAGTAGGCATCTATGGTGCTCAAAAAATATATGTACCCGCCAATCGCGTCAACTCGATATGGACCCCAACAATCCAAATGGATTTATTCATGAGTACCTTTCGTTCTATGAACCGCCTGAGCGAACTTGCTACGTTGTAGCTTCTCATACACGCAGTGCTCATAGAACCCCTGGCTCTTGGGCGCATGCCCCGTGAGATAGCCTTTCTTGTCAAGTTCTTGCATTCTACGTTCACTCATATGACCGAGCCTCGTATGCCATAGCATGGTTTGATCAGCTTTCTTAATCTCGGTCGTGACAACTCCAACATACCATGTGATAGCTGTGCACAAGAGATTCCGGCGGGGAGACCTCCGTGTACACCGTATGTAGAGGATCGAGGATCGCACAGGAAGAGTGAGGTTGTGTGTAGGGAGAGAGTAAGTCAGTAGCAATGTCTGAGAGAGAGACAGAGGTTTGGCAGAGCTTCCGCGTATGGCCAGTGTGTTCTCTTTTGTATGGAAAGGGTAACGTCCTATATATAGCAGAGAACGTGACCGTTGTAGTGTGGTTAATGCGCCCATTGATGGCGGCTTAATTAGCTTAACCATAACGGCACGTTCGTCCGAGTATATAGGGACCGTTACAGCACGTTGTGCGCGAATACCGGAACCGTTACGAGGTTGACCGGGTTTGACCGGATTGACCGGGTTTATGGAGCTCGTGCCATAAATATCTCAAAACAGTTACTAAAGGTCGCGTGCGGGTTTGGCTCGCACGCGACAGGGCTTACTCTAGCCTCCAAACCACAAAGTCCCTACAAGTCCCGTGCAGTGGTATGCGAGGGCTCTGTCTCGCAGCCCCCACATGGATCAGCTCGGCTGGTGATCCAGTGTGTGTGGAGCACAATATGGTGTGCTGGATTGTTGCCACGTGGCCAAGATCTGTCAGCTCAGAAAGCACTATCTACAATAGCCGAACTCTGTAGTACATACAAAGTTCCATCTTGAACTACGTTGAGTAGCACCTCTGAACCCTTGTAGACTCATAATCCTGACTTTACCCTTGAAGCTAAATCCCTTGATGACAAGTAGACTCAAATAAATTAGGTTCTTTGTGACAAGTGGTACGTGTTAACCTCATTCAATGTGCATGTCATCCCGTCATGATTCTTGAACCTAACTGAACATTTTCCTATGACCTTGCAACTAGATCCGTTAGCCATGTGAATGGATCTTCCATCTGCGCGATTATAGCTTGAAAACATTTCCGTGTTAGAACAGATGTGATAGGAAGACCCAGAGTCAAGAAATCACTCATCCGGTTGATGTGCGACATCAACCGATAGTAGAATGAAATCATCCTCTGACGAATTATATTTTTCTTCCAATTCGAACAATCTCTCTTCCAGTGCCCATTTTCCTTGCACTAAGCACAGACATCTTTGGGTAACTTAGAACCTGAGAACTACTTCTTCATGTTCTTCTTATCCTTCTTGCTTTCCCCAGTCGCCATGAATCCGGAAGCATGGTCCTCTGTACTTGTGCATGCAACCTTATGGCGCAATTCCCTAGCATGGAGCGCCAATCAGACCTCCTTTAGGGTTAAGTCGTCCTTATTCCCAATAAAGGAATGCACGTAATTCTCATATAATGGAGGTAACAAGATTATTAAAAAAAGTGCGGCATCCTCATCGCCCACATTCTCGCCAATATGACGCAAATCTAAATTGTATACAATTGATCAAAATGGTCATTGAGAACCGTACATTCGAGCACCTGCATGGTGAAGAGCCTTTGATTTAGAATCAACTTGCTATTGAGACTCTTGTTCATGTAGAGACTCTCCAACTTCAGCCAAAGACCCGCTACTTGCTTCTGATCTGCGACCTCGATGATCCTGTCATCCGATAAGCACAACATAATTGTTGAATGTGACTTCTCCCATCGTCTTGAACTTTGATGTACTAGCTTCCATGCCTCCTTGTACGGTTTTGATACAGATTACACAGCGGAAAAACAATAAAATAATTTCGTTCAAGGCCCTCCATGAATCGCAGAAACAAGCCATCATAACGTGGTAAGGGTAGAAACGTTATGTACCTTGTTTGTCTGAAAGATCACTACACGTAGAATGCTATCCACATCTCTATGAATATCCACGCCTAGGATGCACTAGAGTCCTTTCAACGTCTAGGTGCTAGCAACAGAAGGAAGGAGGACAAATAAGATCACGGAAACGGGACACCCAAAGGCCGCGCGCCTCACGATGCCGACAACGTAGGGAGGGGCGGACGGAAAAGCAGGATGTCCATGACGTGTACGTGTCGGATGAGGGGTTTTTGGCCTCCTTGTCTTGCTCTCTCCTTGATTTGTTCTCTCACTCAATAATGAGACTCTGGTGATAAAATAATCTAGGATTGCCCTTATATAGTTAATAACTCCTTATTAACTACATATTAGCCTCAATACTAATCATGTCCATACACGGGTTAGTCCACTTTGAAAATTAATCCTACTAATTTGCTTGTGGTTGCGTATTGATCATTCTATTTGATTAGTCCTACTAATTAATTCACAAGTCAAGTTTAATCCACAGGGCGTGTGACCACATAGGTTTCTACTTAGTTGGTAGTAACAATTACTAACATAGAGCGGTGTCTAGCAACACATCTATGTCACCCAACTAATAGAAATAGTCAATGATCCGAAAAACCTTGTGACCAATGTTACCGTATTGTATCATCCGTTGTTTCTATATCCGGATTGGACACGAGACATACAAGTAACATTCGTATATCCAATCCATAGTTTCTCGGTCCTGGGACTAGGCTTATCCATGCAGATAACATCAATATCCCATATTGATTTATCTGAGTCTGGCCAGACATTATATAAGAACTACCCCTCGAGTGGTCGTGAATATTTGCTCCTGTTATGTGGGAGGGATAATTCCTATCTACATCACTACCATCTCTAAGTTTGCTTCATATAATCGCCTTTATTACTACCCAGTCACGGCGTGGTGTTTGGCGATATCAAAACACAATACTCCACAACTAGAGTATCTAGTGACTTCAAGTCTAAGGACCACAATACCATTGTCACTACGAGAAGCACTTGTGACTTTTACATAACTTATATGTAGCCTTCTCGTGGTGGGTCATTCCAATATGCCATTACCCCTTATGTATACCCATGTGCTAGACTAGATATCCCCATATCAATCTACTCACATGCTAGTCTATAGTTGATGGTCCTATTAATCAATATAAACGAGTAGGGATATTTAAGATAAACAACAATTGTAATCAAAGGAATTCATTATATTAAATATCTCCATAAATAATACAATGATTATTCTAGCCAAAATAATGTTCATACTAAATAAGATTGCATCTATGACATCTATTCCAACACTCCTTTGTCCGCGGTCAAAGATGCCCACAAGTCTTGCGATTTGAGCAAAACCTCCATATTTATCTTCCACAGACTAAAGTTGTTCCCTCTTGTAAACCGATCAATCATCGTTCTTGGTGGAGTATATCACGACGTAAGCTCTGATACTAGTTTTTTATGCCAGTCACGCCTCAAGAACAATGAAATAATCGACAAAGCACCAAGTTTACGTGGTTCGCTAGCCCAAATCAAGCTAACTACATCCACGGCGAAGAGATACCTTTAGTTATCAAGAGGAATGATTAAAATGTAGTGTATACTTGTTCTAAACTCTTAGGAGCCTATTTATAGTGCTTAGAATCGACCTAGGGCCGTCCTAGATAGATTAGGAAACAATTCAAAAAATTGTCAGGATCTGTCCAGGTCCTGCGACCTCCCATCCAGGTCCTGCGACCACGCATCCAGGTCATGCGACCTCCTCCAAAAATCCTGATGCTCCGGATATTTTCCACCAGGTTGTGTGACCTTCCCCATAGGTCGTGGGACCTGTGAAAACATCCTATATGCTTCTTTGTTATACATCTTAGTCCATTTGGTCCCCGTTTGTTGCTCTTGATGATTTCTTCAACTTATTCAAGGAACAAATCCAACAACACATATCAAATGTGTTTCTCAAGTTTGAATAATCCTCATCCCCAATGTTGTTCCAAACCATCTTATAAACACTAGACTTCATCCCGTCTCTCCTAGGAGATTTATTGGCATTCATGCCCCAGAAGGAAGATTTAATGTCCTCAATAGAGGGGATGCTAGCCATAATAATACTATCAACCTGGCCAACTTTAGGTGATTGAAGATCATGACAATTCAGACTAGTAACAGCCTCGGGGCCACTATAAGCAGAAAATAACTCGAAAAAAATAATTTGTGATATAGTTTTTAAGGAGGTTACAGTCATCAATCTAGCTGCCACAATCATCTTGTAAAACCAGGATCTCTTTTTTCTTCATTTAATGATGGTGGAGAAGTGAAAAAATTTAGTGTTTCTATCTTCGTAGCAAATGTAGTTACACTTGGCTTTTTTAGGCCAAAGACTATCTTCTTGGTTGAGAATAACATTATATTTAGAAATAAGCTCATTTACCAAAAAAAATAAGTTATGGTAGTACTTTAAACCTTGCAAAGTTTGAATACCTCTAAGCCTACCTAAAATTCATCTTTTGTTTTTAAAAATGTTCTCAAAGTTCACACCAATTTTGGGTTTTAGTAGTAAGTAAGGACGATTTTTTTCTGAGAGGTAAGTAGATTAGAAAGCGGATTTTTTTTATGACGTGGGAACTCGCATCCACTACCCTTCGGATGCGCGCTTGTTAGACCTCTGCTTTAGTGAATTAGTCTGCAAACCAAACAAGAGAGGTTACCAGCCTGAGAAAACTGATATCCTAGATGAGGAGGCCAATAGAAAACCATTGGGTTGTCACAAAGTTGGAACACATGACCTCAAAGCAAATGCCCAAAGTTAAAATGTCAACTTTAACTTACGATGAACTCAACTACACCCCAAATAGGACTGCAGCTCGTGCCGGTTGGATGGGTTGTCCCTTTTCCTAGCCAGCTACAATTTTGTCCGGGCTGCTCAAGCCCCGTCCTCCCTAATTTTAGAGCATTGTTTGCCCGTCCAAGCCTGAGTTTGTACCAATCAATTCGGTTTCGTGCTGAATTCAGGCAAGTAACTAAAATTATTACATTTTATGAAACACAATAGAATAATAAGTTGTTGGTAAAAAACAAATGAACTTGGTCAAGAACAAAAATATGATTAAACTTTTACTAATAATCTAAATAAAAGTAGCATATTCATGTTAGATATGCTCCATAATTATCTCAAAATATAATATTTATAGGTAGTAGTCATACAAATCGGACAATTCGAGTTAAACCGTCATTTTATATTTTTGGCAAAACCTGGATCAAATTGCAATTCGGGCTAAAAAATTTGTCGAAGTCCGTCCAAATTACTAAAATCATGTGGCCACGCCCTATTTTAGTTAGGTTGGCTCGGGATAGTTGTGTTCAACCCGCCTAAGTTAAACTGCTACCCCGAAGGATTTTAGAAAGTGAGTTGGCAAGACTTAATTGAAAAATAATGCCACATAAAATAAAACATGACATAGTGAAATTTCTTCTAAAATTCTATGTGAGATACTATATATATATATATACATATACATATATATATATATATATATACATACATAAAATTCTTTGTGAGATACTATATATATATAATATTTCACAAGACGAACAGATACAAGGCGAGAAAATTAATAAACAGAAGAGTGAGCCTGGATATTAATGCTGCTACAACTAGCTAGTGGAATGAAGAAATCTGAAATTAGAACCATGAGCTCTCAAAACTAGTACTGCCTCCGTTCTCTTCCTATTTTTCTAATTTGATTTTTTCTTCCGTAACCAGTTCACTTTGATCCGGTGACTTGAATAGCCAAACGATACATTTTTTTGGTAATTTTTTCGTGGTGTTGTAAAACATCATGCAAAAATTATTAAATTTTTGCATCTTTTAACTATCAAAATTACCGGATCAAAGTGATCCAGTGAATAGTGATGGAATGCAAATAAGGAAGATAGAGAGAGAAGAGGAAGTAATACTAAGTTTTTGGAAAAAAAGACGTGCATATTTACATCTGAAGAACAACGAAACAGAATCTGACTTACAAAATTGGTACTCCTGAGTCCTGAACTAGTATGAGCGAAAATCTGTTCTAATAGAATAAAAAAATGACTACAACCGATGCACTGAACAATCTTAAACTAAACACGGACGCAAACAGAACAAGAAACAACTACTGTAATCCTCCAGAGGCGTCTTAGTATCTCTTTCAGAGAATTCACGGATTCCTAGACCTGGCACAAGAACATCACATCTGAGTCAATTCTGATCATTGTGATCATCTCACTCTCACTTGTTCACAACATAAGAAATACTACAAAATGTTACTTGTTGTGTCTTGGGTTCGATATACTTGGTGGTATCCATCTGCGAAAGCTCGACTTCTCCTTCTTGAATGGCTCCTTCCCTTCTGTCACCATCCCATTGCGAGCTTCTACTGATGCCCTAGATGAGGGAGAACTTGTCTTTTCAACTAAGAGGCGTACCGCCTGAGATCGACTAGGCAAAGTTTGAAGAACAAAAGCAAGCACAAGAAGGAAAAGAGTGAAGGATCTAGTGCAAGATGATGATGAGTGCTTCATGCTTGAGTGTGTAGTGGAATTTTTTGAGGAGATTGTTTTTGTGGGTATGCATTGTTGATTTATAACCCAAATTTTTGAACATTTAAAAAGCAGCTAGGGGATCTGAAGCAAGTGGGATCATGTGATTGTGTTTGACTGTTTGTTTGTTTAGGACTCTGATTTCAAGATTAGTTGTTGTAATTAATTAACAAAGGGTTTTTTCAGAGGGGTCATGTGATAGGGCACGTGATTGTATTAAAATGTTTATGGGAAAACTCGAAGGAGTTGATTTCAATACTGAAAATTTCAGCGTTCAAATGATAAACAAAGAGGAAAAGCTTGATAAGTTTGGTCTAATCCATGAACTATACATTTGGTATGTATACTTTTACTTAAGTTTATGTTCTCCATGCGTTGTCACTGGGAACTTGTTGGATCATGGAATCCAAGATGATAGATGTTTTTTCTTTGGTTTCCAGAGTTTAAACCTCGATTTCCACACTTCGAACACGCGTTCGTTGTTGGGAACACATGCAACTCTTTTTTTGCTTATTGTCTTGGTTTTCTTATAGGGTCCTTGACCAGTTCGCAAGCAAAAATACAGTCCAATGTGAGCATGTTACCTGGACGGTAACTTGGTTCTGCACCGTGAGGTAAAGGAGAGAACAGAGAACTGAAAACAATAAAGTTGGCAAAATTTTCTTGTTATTGCTTCTGAAAATTTATACCCTATTATACTCGTGGTTCGACCTAATCATAATCCGAATAAAGAACTACATAGAAATTCCGAATTTATAAATAAATTACTCTACCACCCCTTAGTGTTTGCAAAAATATAAAACAGTCCAAAATAGCAATACTAAACGAAAACACAGAAAAAAGATAAACTAGCGTTTCAGCTTAGGCTGAACGTAGTCTTGCAAGTACTGAGGTGGTGTAACCGGCCTCTTAGGCTTGACCTGGACCACTGAATCCATGCTCTGTTCGTCCGTCGAAGATGTGCCAGCTGCAGTAGGTAAGGGTACTGTATCAAATCCCCCGGTCTCGGAAAGCAGCTTGTCCTCAAGCTGTAAATCAGGGTAAGCTAAATGAATCGCATCAGCAGGTTCCCATGATGACGGGGCACCATCCGACCAAGAGACTAACCACTGACGTTGTGGGAGCCCAGCGACCAACACAGATTGTTCCCGAGACGCTACCAGAGGCGTGGCTACCGGCCTCCCTTGAAAGAACTGATCAGGAAGGGATCCGGCAGAGATTGTCGCACTGTCATGCCGCTACCGGCCTCCCTTCAGCAAGTCATGCCGCTCCAAAACAAAAGCATCCACGTATGGAGATTTCCCCTCGTCGGAAATAGTAGGAAACAAAGAAGGGGATCACGCCCATAAAGAGCACGATAAGGAGATGTCCGAATACCCTCGTGATAACTGCAATTCTTAGCCAACTCGGCCCATGGCAAAAAAGCAACCCACTTCTTCGGCTGCTCCGAAGTAAAAGCGCGCAAATACTGCTCCGAACCCCGATTCATGACCTCGGTCTGACCATCCGTTTGCGAGTGGTACGCGGTACTAAACTTAAGCATGGTCCCGCTCAAACGCATCAACTCTGTCCAGAAAAGTGCTCATGAAGATAGGGTCACGATCAGAGATGATGGACTCAGGAAACCCGTGATGTTTGACAACGATGTCAACAGAAAGTCGTGTGACACGAGGAGCATCAAAATCCGTCGGCAGTTACCCAAAATGAACATATTTGGTTAGGCGATCAACCACCACCATCACTGCTGTCGAACCCTGTGAAGAAGGCAAACCGGTGATGAAATCCATAGTAGCGGCAGTCCACACCCGATCGGGTATAGGAAGAGGTTGAAGCAAGCTGTCAGGCTTCTGGGTCAAATATTTTTTATCTGACAAACCAAACACACCGGACATCGGTACGCATTTCAGCCCAATAGAAAACCACCGAAAGACATCTATAGGTACAATCGATCCATGGATGTCCCGCGGTGGAACTATGAAATCCCTGAAGAAGTAATGTCCGGATCTCAGAATCCCTGCCAACACAAATCCGGGTATGAAAGTTCAAGATACCATCAACGAAAGTAAAGTGATCTGGCGGGGTACCTGAGTGAATGGTGTGAACGATGGCCTGAAGATCAGGCAATGTCTCAGTCTCCTGTCGAATAGTGGCCAGCAGAGACGGGAGAGTCCGCAGGGCCGTGGTGAAGAGGGCCGCTGCCTCCTCTTCAGTGTCACGCCGATATAACGCGTCAGCGGCGAGATTGGTGGATCCGGGTTTGTAGTCGATTCGAAACTGGAAGCCCATCAGTTTCCTAATGTAAAACTGCTGATCAGGAGTCTGAATAACCTGTGTCAAGAGTTCCTTCAAACTGCGATGATCGCTGCACATAATGAACTCCCGGCCCAGTAAATACTGACGCCACTTCTGCACTGCTTCGACCATAGCATACAGTTCCTTATGGTACGTGGAAGCTGACTGTAACTGAGGGCCCAACTTCTTGCTAAAAAAAAGCTAGGGGATGACCGCCCTATCACAGAACCGCACCGACACCGCGGTCGGATGCATTAGTCTCCAAGACGAAAGTCAACGCGAAATCTGGTAAACGAAGAACCGGTGAAGATGTCATGGCTTGTTTCAAAGTCGCAAAACTCCGCGAAGCTAGTGGAGTCCAAAGAAAAGAATCTTTATTCAAAAGATCAGTGAGCGGAGAAGCGATAGTAGCATAATCTTGAATAAAGCGACTGTAGTAACTAGTCAGTCCCAAAAATCCGCGTAGCTGGCAAACCGAGGTCGGCGTAGTCCATACCAACATAGCTTCGATTTTCTGAGCATCAGCTTGGACACGACCGTCCGAAATAACATGTCCTAAATAGGCCACACTAGTCCTGCCGAAAGAACATTTTGAGAATTTTACGTAAAAGCAATGCTCAGAGAGGAGTTGCAAAACCTGATCTAAATGCTGATTGTGGAGCTCCAAAGTCGTGCTATAAACCAGAATATCATCAAAGAAAACGATGAAAAATGAGCGCAGAAACTGGCGAAAGATCCTGTTCATGGCATCCTGGAAAGTGGATGGAGCATTAGTCAGACCGAAGGGCATGACGAGAAACTCAAAATGGCAATCATGGGTACGAAACGCTGTCTTCTCGATATCCTCAGTGTGCATGCGTATCTGATGATACCCAGAGCGTAGATCAAGCTTGATGAAGAAGCGAGCAGCGCCCAACTCATCAAATAACTCATCAGTCGTCGGCATAGGGAAGTGATCAGGTACGGTAGCCGCATTCAGGGCCCTGTAGTCAACACAGAAACGGAAAAGTGCCATATTTTTTGCGAACGTGCAAGACTGGGGATGAAAGGGCACAGTGGCTCGGCTGAATAACTCCCTGTTGGAGCATCTTCTTCACTTGATTATCAATTTCCGTCTTCTGGAAGTAAGGGTACCTGTAGGGGCGCACATTAACTGGTTTGACGCCCGGTTGTAAGTGAATACGATGATCCCACTTACGACTAGGCGGAAGGCCTGTAGGTACGTAAAACACGCCCTGATGGCGTTGAAGCACCTGCCGAATCTCCTCGGGTAGATATGGGGGGAAATCCTCAGTAGTCGCCTGCACCTCAAATGCCGAAGGAACAGAAAGAATCTCATAAAATTTAGCTGGTTGCTGCTGCGAACACTGCACGGCCAGGGAGTTGTAAGAGATTGGCCGAGTTCCGTGGTCAACCCAATCAATACTATTGTCTTCCCTTGCCACACAAACTCCATCATGAGATCACTGTAATCATGAGAGATCTTGACGAGTGTCTGTAACCATTGTACCCCCAAAACTGCATCTATACTTTGAACTGTAAGAACATACAAGTCCACCTCAAAAGTAGTACCCTGAATTGTCAACGGTGTTTTGGGACAAAAATATGTGCAACGCAACGACTCACCGTTGCTAACATAAACCCGAAACGGACTAACCGGGTGCAAAAGTAGGGACAAATGCTCTGCCATGGTAGGGTGGATGAAGTTGTGCGTACTTCCTCCATCAATCAGCACCTGTACACTGACCCCACTAAGAGTACTAGATAACTTAAGAGAAAGGATGTGGTGTACCTGCCAAAGTGTGTAAATGGGACAGGTTGACCAGAATGATGTCGGGATCGTCCTCGTCGAGAGGAACCGATGGGAGAGTATTATCCTCCTCAGTGCAAAGTAGTAAGAACTTAAAATTACACTTGTGGCCCCTGAAAATTTTCTCATCGCAACTGAAACAAAGGCCCTGGTGAAGGCGTTCGGCCTGCTCTACCATAGAGAAACGACGAACCGGAGGGTCGGCCGAGGCAGTGGCTCGGCCCGAAGCTGGGGACCCCGTGGCCGGTGCTGCAGTAGGCAGCAGCCGATTGTATCAATTCCTCCTGTCTATTTGCTAACTTACGAGCCAAGGAGAAAGCTTCGGGTAACGTGCGCGGATTACGCAACTGTAGTTCACGCTTCAATGGCGGTTTTAATCCCGCACGAAACAAAGAGAAGTTGATACGGTCTTCCACCCCTGCTACCTTATGTAAGACTTTCCCAAACTCGGTTTGATATACTATAATCGAATACGTCTGCTGAAGTTTCGACAAAACCCCCAAATAGTCTTTGTAATGTCCTGGATCAAAACGTAACTTTAACGCAGCCAAAAAGTCGATCCAAGAGGCGGACAGATTGTTCATTTGGTACTGCCGAAACCTATCCGAGGTGGGCTGGTCAATTAAGATCCCCACAAGCTGAATTCGATCCTCATCAGTAGCTCGGTAATAGTCAAAATATTTCTAAATGCGGAAGATCCATCCAACCGGGTCGTCTCCATTGAATCAGCGTGAATTCACCCTCATTCTAGGGTTCGTGTCGTTGTAAGATCCGGTCACAGGTATGGATGGTGGTGGTTTCCAGACAGCTACTTGACTGCTGCTGGAGCCAGTGGTCACCGCCGGCGTAGCGGTCGTCGTACTCAGTGGCGGTGGCGCGCCGGATAGTAAGGTCAGAAGCTGACGGAGGCCATCCCGGATTTCAGCGATCTCGCTGTCCTGGCGTTTTTCTCGATCGGCGAGGGCAGCGCCACGCCGCTTCTCTCTCCCGGCGTACTCGGCATCTCATAATTTTTCTCGGGTGTACAACTCGACCTGAAAGTTGGTAATGGCTCCAAGATCTTCATCGGTGGAGGGGCTGGTTGTTGGGGCGGTAGGGTTTTGTGATGTGTCCACCATGTTGCACGGCGGAGGAAGGTTCGAATATCCGCGAAAATCCCGTCCGACGAATCGTCAATGGAAGCACCAATTGTAACATGGACGGTAACTTGGTTCTGCACCGTGAGGTACAGGAGAGAAAAGAAAGCTGCAAAAAATAAAGTGGGAAAATTTTTCTTGTTATTGCTTCTGAAAATTTACACCTTTTTTATACTCGTGGTTCGACCTAATCCTAATCCGAGTAAAGAACCACATAGAAACCCCGGATTTATAAATTAACTACGCTACGACCCCTTAGTGTGTGCAAAAATATAAAATAGTCCAAAATAGCAATACTAAACGAAAACACAGAAAAAAGATAACCTAGCGTTTCAGCTTAGGCTGAACGTAGTCTTGCAAATACTGAGGTGGTGTAACCGTCTTCTTAGGCCTGGCCTGTACCACTGAATCCATGCTCTCGTCGTCCGTCAAAGATGTGTCAGGTGCAGTAGGTACGGGTACCTTATCAGAGCGCCTGAAACTATAACATGTTATGGAGAAAGCGCGAAACATAGCGATGCCTTTTTTTCCCTTAACCAAAGTGTAACATCCAACTCGATATGTGCCCCATGCAACACAAATAACATTAGCATTTATGACACGTTTGGTGTTCGGGCCAGCTTGATTGAACTGGATTGAATTAAAAAAATTCAGATATGATTGAATTTGATTGGATTAATTAAAAAATAAATTAATAATGTGTTTGATTTCATGCACTATTAACTACCACTCAGTCTCCTCTCTTTAGCCCCATTGTGAATTTTTGACTCGTATCTGGGTCACTTTGACCGGGTGATTTGGACAGCAAAACAGTGTAAATTTTTAATAACTTTTTCAACGTACTATAGAGCAACTTTTATTATACAACATCATGCAAAAAGTTATCACAAAATTGCATCATTTTGATGTCCAAATCACTGGGTCAAAGTGACCCAGTGAATAGTGGTAAAAATCAGAATTGGGCTAAAGAGAAGAGACAGAGCTAGTGGGATCGCCCGTGCTCGAGGGAACTACCACAAAAACATTAAGAACGTTTTACCAGTTGTAACGTCATCAAACAAAATAAGTGCTTCATCCACAAACTTAAAACATGTTATTTTAAGGTACAAGTTTACATCAGGTTTATTTTATAATTGTAATTATTGGAAAAAAATCTTATATTTTAACTCTCAATTTTATTTTTAAAAGTTTCTTGAAAAAGTAACAATCTAATAAAAGAGTCTTCAAGCTTAAAAGACATTTCAAAACTAATAATGTGAAACATTATTACTTAAAAAATTTATTTAAAAACAGTGAAACCAACCGAGGAAGGGAGACTTCTTAGAAACAAAAAAGGAAATGAGGAAGTCGTGTACATGGAGATATGTACGGTTGGGGCCCACTACTAACCTGGTTCAGATTTGGTACAGTCCTGTCTGTCCGCTAGCTTTAATTATTTAATTCTCTCTCTTTATAATTTAAAAAAAAAAGTCATTTCTTATCATCCCTGTCATCCCCATCTCTCATTGAACACAACTGCAATTTTCATCTTCTTCTTCATTTCGTCTCTCTCCTATGGAACATTTGCCTCTGTCCATTTCATTCCCAGCCTATGTCTCCGATCTCCCGAGGATGGATAATAACCGGGAGTTGGAAAAATTTTTATTCCATAACCATTGACGGTTCAGTCAAGGGTAGTGATTGTGAGTAGGGGTGTATGGAAAACCGAATAAACCAGTCAAACCGACCGAACCAAACCGAAAGCCTTGGTTTTGGACTTTTTTTTGTTCAGTTTATGAATTGTTTAAACTTTCACAAACCGATCTAATCGGTTCTGTTTTCGGTTTTTAAATATATCGCACCGCGCCAAAGCGAACAGAACCTATGCCTAATGTACTTTTATTAAAATATATATTGCATAAAGTATATCAAATAATTTAAGTAAATAGATTCAACTAAAATGATCATGTTAATTTTAATCTATTCCATTTCTCTCAGGTACCTTCATAAATGATAATCGTGCAAGTTTTTAATTTACGTCTAATTAATCTCTTTCTCATTTAAATTTGAATTCGTTGACAATGCAGTATTATAATATCAATTCAACAATGTTTATGAAAATCGACCGAACCGAACCGTATTTTTTGGTTTTGTTTGGTTCATCATTTCAAATGGTTTGGTTTGGTTACAAAATTAGTAAACCGATGTATTCGATTTGGTTCATGGTTTTTGCACAAACCGCACCGCGAACCGCTTACACCCCTAATTGTGAGGGATGTGTGCCTGAGATGTGCTTATAATATTAATGTCTAATTACTTCTATTTTTGTGAATTAATTGTTGTCTTAGGAACATGTACTTTGTAGTTTGCACCGCTAAAGTTCAAACATGGTGATTTCATGTTAAAAAAAAGTTCCAGTTCAACCCAAAAAAATTGATTAATTTCAGTAACAATGTACATTTAAGTTCCATTTGGTGCATATGAATAAAAAATAGAGGAACAATTTGCATCGGGGAGAAAGAGACAGAATTGAAGGAAACACAAAGAAGAAGAAGAAGAAGAAGAAGAAGAAGCAGAAGAAAAAGAAGAAGAAGAAGAAAGTCGCAGTACTCGTTTCATGAGAGAGAAAGACGGTTGAAATTGAAACTTCAAAGAGATGATAAGGACATGAAGTGTAGAGAGAGAGAGAGAGAGAGTTAGTTAACCCCACCACCACATAATTTTAGGAATCTGCCGCATTCCGAATATTTTTGGGAATTCTAACTATAAGTGGGTGAGATCTAAGAGTTGGGGTTGATTTAATCTGGAAAAAGTCAACCGTGCTGTTTTATAGAATACTAGGGGGATTGTCCTTGCCAGATGGAACTACCCCCAAAGAAAAAGATTTCATTAATGGTTCACCAATTATAGAGCACCCAAAGAAAGATGAAAAATTAATCCGTTTATTTGTACAAAAGCCAACGCTCAGTTTGGTGAACTCAAAAAGTGAAGCCCGTCACATTTTTTTTTAGACTAAAATATCCATGTAATCTGACTTCAGTATGACAGTTACTTAAGGTCAAATACGTAATTATGTTCAATCAGTTTCTTCTTCCACTTCTCTTTCCGCATAACTTCGCCACTATCCTATTACTTTGACAAATAACCACGTCTTAAAATGGTGCAATGCATTTGGCTTTGACATGCACGGCTTCCAACTTTATATTAATCTTTTTATTTTTATTTATATTTAAATTTGTTGATTATATATTTAGTGGGTGGTAGGTGAGATCTAAGGGTTGGGCCTGATTTAATCTAAAGGTTGAAAAAGAGTTAATCGTGCTGTTTTAAGGGTTGGGGCTGATATATAAGATTTAAAAATGATTCATTGTTTATCATTTCTCATCTTTTTCTTCCATGTGGTATTTACATGTCATATATACGCCAATAAATCTTTGCCAACTCAAATAAGGTTACATGTAATGCTTTGAGAATTTAGAATTTGACTTATAAACGCATTGGGGATGACAACATTCACCTAACTTTTTATTTCTCTATGTAATATTTTGCTTCCATAAATATGAGGAAATGTGACTTTTCCATTTCATAGAAGAAAAAGAAAAACTCGTGTGAAGTAAGAAAAGATTACAACTAATAATTGGGATTTGAATTTGTGACACCTGGTTATCATTTCATAAGTATGCGAGTATAATATATACTAGTTGGCAACCCGCGCCGTGGCGCGAGATGCATATTTAGAAAATGTACACATTTGATAAAATGTAACTTATCAACCCGGACAATGAAAGATAATAACTTTTTTGTACATGAAAAATCCAATACACTTAAAGAAAAACTTAAGCGAAGGGAAAGGAATATCTGTATTTCTTTTTCTAATGATTAAATTCCCAAAGTGATCTCTACTTCACTGACATAATAACAAAGTGACCTCTATTAAATACATTTCTCTAGTATATAGGTAACTTAGCTCCCTGTTATATTGGTCCACAAAATATTTGATATGGAATAGTGATATCATGAATATTTTGCAATTAAAATGGATGTCGATTTAATACAATATGAAATCAATTTCGAGAAAATGAAAATAAGAATGTATTTCACAAATAATTTATAGCATTCTAAATATTCATTTACTTTACAATTCATGAAGAAAAATATCAAACTCATTAGAGAAAAAGTTTTGATAAAAAAAATCTTGTAATGGAATGAGAGTATTAAGTGAATGGCCAGACAGTTATAATTATTCGATATTAGAAATATATAAAGGTAGAAATTTCAATCTTTAAGAGAATCATTTGATGAAAGTATGAAGCTTCTTGAATGTTTAATCTTAAGGTTGAAGTCTGACCGAAGGTCACACAAATTCAGTAGCATTAAATAACCTATAACTAAATTGTATATGGAAAAATTCAAGTTATAATACACCATTTTTTGTTAATCCATCGTCGTACAGCGGTCAGGATATACAGCTTTTATGGAGCTCGATCGTAGTAGTTGGTCAGGTTGATGCCCCTCACTTTCTTCGTTACGGGTTCGGAGTCTAATTTCTTGTAAAATATATAAGGGATTTTTTTTAGAGTACTTATATGAGAAATGGATAATACTCGACTTTTAATTTTGTATTAAAGATTGATGATCATATTTTATGTCAATGTCAAAATATTTTATTTATGAACTCGTTGAAGTACAGCTCACCCATGAACTCATTTGCATTTTTTTAAAAAAACTATATGTTTAGTCAATGCTTAACTACCTTGAATAACATCAAAAATAAAAAACATGAAACATATCATGGTGAAAAGCAAAGCTCCGAAATGATTTTGTTTTAAATATCATGAACACAAAACATCCAACAAATAACAAAATGACTATATTCATTTGCATAAACACAAAATTATAATAATAAACAACAAAACATGTGAAACAAATAAAAGAACCTACCCTACATGAGAACATCAAGGAGTATTCAAAATGCTAGTTCACTGCACACCTTCACGACTTCACTGTATTTTGGACTTCGCCAGAGAATCTTGATCATGAAGAATACTTGAGAACGCTTAAAATTCTATAAAGGAACACACTTTATGTGTTAAAAGAATTTGATCAATCATGAAACGAAAGAAGAATAATGAACGACAAAATACTTGAATTGATGGACATGGAATTACAAGAGTCAGGATTGGGAACAAAAGAGTTATACTGATTCACATGATTAAGAGACTTAATTTTTCAAGATGTGAGATACTTTTCAATTAAACGGAAAAAAGAATGGAGAAACAACATGTGGTTCAACAACAGTAACATCAAGAAACAAATTCATTAAAGATACAATACATCTGAGAAAAAATTACATAAAGTTAATTTGAAGAAGCAAGTACAGTGCATACCTTCACAACTTCTTTTGCATTTTAGGTTTTCACAACATAACCTGGTTGGTGAAGAGGAGTTGAGAAGCTTAGATTCGGAAAAGAAACACTTTAGATGTTGTATAAAAAGCTTAAATACTGAAAGCGAAGAAGAAAATATGTGTAGCAAAAGATTTAGTTGAACAACGTGGAGTTAGGGTTTACCTAACGTTATAGTCGTTCGAGACACTATCAAGTCTACACACACACACACGGGTTTTTAACCCACACACAATTTCAATTGTTTCTTCTTGATTGCTTCATAAAATAATGAAACTACAACGTTTAAATAGAAAAACAACTAACCCTAACTAGACGATTTGACCTAAAGGGCTCGGCCTGGTCTAATAAATAAATTAATAACGCTATTAACTAATTAAATAAATAAACCAACTAATAATTAAAACGCGATTACAATCAAATAATTAAATAATACTAAATAGAAGATGAAGATACGAGTGATCTATATCACTTGGACTTACCAATATTGTTGAAACACCAAGAACGGAACAAATGGCAAAAAGAAACGAACAAAAGATTGCAAGAATAATTAAGAAGTACAACAAATCGGTGTTGCTATACTTTGAAATTATATACCTACGGTTCTTCAATTTATCTTCTTTGTGGTTTGTGATAGGCTATGGATATCTTGTGATTTTACTTTTCCATTGTTAATTTCTAACTTTTATTTTGTTAGGATCAATATAGTTCTGAAATTTGAAAGGTTGACTTAATCCAAGGAAAAGAAAATGCAATGTAAAACCTAGACATGAATAAATTGATAGAATGTTGAGTCAACATTTCACCTGTATCTTATTTTAGTTACTTTTTAGTTTTTTATGAGAAAGTACATCATTCACGTTCATTGAATTATAAATATTAAATAGAAAATGAAAAGATGAGTCATAATGTTCAATATCAATGCATTAGAAAATCAAGATTTAATATCAGATATTGAACACACAAAGAATTACATATCAAAAAAATTACAAGGCAAGATTTTAGTGGCAAATGTATGCCACATGGCAGAGGAGCTTCAAAAATGGCAAGCGGAAATTGCTTCTCAAATGACACGTGGCGAGAGGATAGACTACTTTCTTTGCTTATAGAGAGAGAGAGAGAGAGAGATTACTTATGATATTCAATATGCATTTTTCGGTAATATAAAACTGTGCATTTTCAAGATTGAAGAAGTATCAAAAACACAATTGAAATCCAATGAATCTGCTCAAAATTTGCCCAGAAACATATGTAGCCTCTTATCTATTTTTCTTAGATGAAAGAAATGAACACAAATTCTATTCATGGAAAATTGCGATTACCACTAATATTCAACAGGTTTTACTACCTTCCACCTTCCTTCAATAATCTGCCTCATGCAACAATGTCATGGCAAATAAGTTGGTACGTTTCATTTTAATCGGTAATACTTTACATGTTTCTATCATTCCCGTCACTCCCTTTATGTAAATGTACTATATACATCTTAGACATTCTCTCTGTAATTGCTAACAAAATCATTATGGTCATAGAACTATTTATGTTGGAGTCTCATATTTACCTTCATTTTATTTTTTTCTACATTGTTTGAAGATTGTTTAGCTTATGCAAACGAGACCCAAAACTAATCAACATATTATTTTTTAGAGGTTAATGTACATAGTGTTTTATGTCAGCAATTTTTATGTAAATTATACTCCATTCGAATAATCCCGTTGGGTTAACGCCGAAATAGACCTTCCAATTTTATAAATAGAACATCAAGGTCTTGCTTCCACCAGGGCCGGCCCAACCGTCAGGCAAGTGCGTAGCTTTCATCGGGCCCCTTACCGTGGTAGGACCCCATTTTTTATATATACTTATTGCATGTCACCTACCTAATAATTATTTGATAGTTTTGTTAAAGTACAAACAAAGTTAACTTTTAGTTATGACTCAATTTACTTAACGCATATCCCTAGTATACCCAAACTAACACAGTGCAACCTCCATTTCTACAATAAGCTTCTTGCATCCCACATTTGCAATAAACCTACTTATTAAAATTGGTAAAATAATTTCGTCAAATACTTAACGGAACAAACTGTAAGTTGACTATAAATTCATTTTGTGTAAGGGTAATTTGTCTCTCCCATTTGTGTGTGGACACTAATAACAATATCATCATAATCACAACCGGTACCTTTACCATCATAGCCACATATTCCAAAATCCGGTGAACCAGCAGATACAGACGAACCAAAAATCCAGATTCTGGAAATAGACATCACTTCCATCTTCAACAAAACATGCCCTAGCCTCCTCCCTCCATTGTGGTCGGCGAGGAGGAGGGAGAAGGTCCAGATATTAGGGAGAGGGAGAGAGACCAAAATACATTTACAGGGAGAAAATGAGCATTTATTTTCAAAAACACCTTTCATTCAACCCATATTCCAAGACACATCAAGAAACCGAAAAGGGGAAATTTTCAAAACCTAATTCCAAATAAAAAATGAAGAAGAACAATAAGTTGATTCAACCAAAACCTACAAAAGAATCATGCGTCATTCTTATTTTTAGCTTAAAACTTTTAATGTCACGAGGTCTTGTTTGTAAGATAAAGTTAATATAATTATACATACAAGGATAAAGTGAGCTAAATATCTTTTCATTGCGCCATTCATCTTGGCCATGTGTTTTGAATAGAAAATAAACATGAGTGATTTGATTTTAGCTGTTCGAGAATTTATTAAGAATAAGAGAAGAAAAAAATTATGTGAGCTTTCTACCAATTTAAACTGTATTCAGATATAAAAATTACAGAAAGATAGAAACTAACAGTGTTAGAGCTTCTCAAATCTCATTTATCACTATTTCGAGAATTGTCTATTGTTATTTTCATTAATAAGAGTTACAAAATTGAAAAAAAAAAATTGAATTAACAACTTAGATAAAATTTCTCGTTAATTAATTCTTATTTTATTAAAATAATTTCAATTTTTATAAAAATATAATATCTTAAAAAGTTAATTTTTTTAAAAAAAAATATTTCCTATTCAATGAACTGGCAGGAGTTATAATTAAAAACTCCACATTATTTTCCTCAAGGGCCACAACTACTTGAAAATAGAAAATAAAAACATTTTTTCCACCAACAAATAAAGAATAAGAAGAGAAATTAATTATTTCATCAAAAAAAAATAATGAGAGTTAATGTGTCATTTCCAAATTTACTATACGATTCTCTTAGGGTAGCTATCACATTCTAAATTAGCAGTTTAATATTCTAACTTTTTTCAGAAATTAACAAAGAGTGTCTCGATCGTATCTTATAATTTTTGACTATGTAGTTTGCTTCGTTAACCAATTCTAAATAGTTCCGTGAACATGTCTTCTTCTTGTGGTATTTTCAACTTCACCCCATAAATTCAACTATTTTTCATCAGATCAAAATTCAAAGTATTCTTTTTAATAGCACTTTGAGAAATATTCTCTTTAGCCTTTTATTATTCTGAATTAAACAATTTCATACAAACTATTTTATATTCATAGTTGATCAATAATAAATATTGCACATGTGGTTCAAAGAATTACATAATAGTTCATATTTAAAAATAACATCATGAATGAGGGAACTTTTGTTTTCAATGAAAATGAGCAAAATAACTTGATTATGTAATAGCTTATCGCTTTTTTCAGCTTCCTCCCATCACTGCGCAATAATGCGTGGTCACCACTAATCTATTTCTACTGTATTATCAATAAAAGCTCTGAGGTGAGCAAAAACTCACTCTCCATGTGCCATTTGCCATACATGTCATCAATTACGTGTCATAAACGGTCAAAGAAAAAAATCCATTTCATTAAAATGTTCCTTCACAAATTACTAATGATACTACAAGACGTAATTACAATTGTAACATATGAATTTTTAAATGTTCTTTATTATATTATTGTTTTAATCGATTTTTTTTAAATACTAAGTAACAAAGATTGTATGAATGTTCTTCAAAAAAAAAAGATTGTATGAATGTGATATTTTCCTTTTGGATATTATTATATAAATCATCAAGTTAAGAATTATAACATAAAGTAATAAGTATTGTATAAATGTTCCTTTCTATGGAAAATATAGCTTTCTACATGTAACACAAACATAGTTATTTTTATTATAATATTATATAGAAAAACTATTTATAACTTATCACAATGTGTTTATGATATTGTCCAATTAATTCTATGCTAATACTTCTCTTGATAGAAAGAATTTATTCTATGTTTTATGAATAGATACTAAAAAATTGTGCAATTACTTGGCTATTTTACGAAATTCATAGTACTTCACTTTACTATTTTTCTACTAATTATTTGTTTGTTACACTATGTCTTGCTATTACTTTTATAATATATAGTACTAAGTACTGTAAACATTTGACTTCTTACAGAAAAATGTGACTTTTTTATATAAACTATCGGTCACGACTCTCATTATTATAATACATGGAACTATTAGTTATGATTTATCAAAATATATTTATGATATTTTTTTATTAGTTATGAATAGATTATAGTAGTAAAAATACAATTACCTAATTATTTTATGAAAATAAAAAGTACTCCGGTTTACTATGTTTCTATTATTTGTTTGCTACACTATGTCTTCTATTATTGTAAAACTAGTCAGTAACCCGCGCTAAAGTGCGCGTTTGCATATTTCTGTTGCGATGTGTTGTACGCAATAAGTAATTGGCGCGTGGAAGATAAACAACGCAATTGCTACATGAGCGCGTAAGATAGTTTGTTTATTTGATATATCTGAAATGCATGACACATAATACTAGAAAGACGACTGAACTAATCAAAGTCCTGGCGATGAAAGTACTCAAACAACACTATGCAATTAAACTACTCGAGTAATTATTATCGTGGCCGATTGTCTCCACATCTTAGAAATAATTTCTCAATCTTTTTTTGGTTTTTTTTTTGGGTGTTTGGTTTCTTTTGGTACTAGTCTTCTCAAGGATGCAATGTTGATGTTAAGATCTATTGTGTCATTTACAGCGTCTGATGTAGATTTTCCTATTATGGTATCATCAATTGCTTCTTCTTTTAGACTGGAGGTTTGGCGTCTCTTTGTTACTTTGGTTGGGCGTTGCTTGATGGGAAGCTCTGAAGTACGTGGAAAAATGGCAGCCAGATCAGATGTTTGTTGTCCCGTATTAGTTGATTCTTTGGCCTTAGCAGTTAAGGTTCGCTTCCTCTTTGTTATGTTTCTTGGAAATGCATCGTTGTGGCTGTCTTTGACTTAAGTGGCAAGTTTTTCAGTCTTTCCATGTTTGGCAGACGCATCGGATACACTCTGGAATAAGTAAAAAAAAGGGGAGAAAATTTAGTATGTAATAATTACTGTAGGTAGAACGTAGACACTTGTTGTGTGTAAACACTGACCTTAAGAGGATTTTATTTTGGATTATTTCTTTCATCTTAGATTTTTTTCTTCGAAAAGTAGATACTGTGGAATCGTCCTTTGGATATTTTGGTGCTCGGTCTTCCCCTGTTACGCTCAGGTCCCATACTTTTGTGACTGTGAAGTTATCCCAACCATTATGTATATTGTATGCAGTCACACGTATTTGGAAGATACACTTCCTCCCACATAGTTCTCCAGTACTTGATGCACTTTTATGGTATCATCATTCTACAATTGGAAGCAATATAATCATTAGCAACGTAGGAACGTAAGGGAACCAATATGAGAAGGCTTGGAAACCCAAGCCTAGATAGGTCTGTGGTTAGAACACTGAAAAAATTCATGAAAATTGTCCATTTTGTGTACCAGCTGAGGATGAATTCTATGTTTGGAGATAAGCTATGGGTCTCTTAATTCTTGAGGTTTATGCGCACGAGTAACGAATAGTTTCCTCAAGCAACATTGAAGATAGTTCCTTCCCTAATTTGCTTAAGATTTTTTCAGCTTGATTATCAAAAATCACGAAGATTGCACTGCCAGTTGAATCTTCAATTTGAACTTGCAATTTGTACCTGTTTAGAAAATCATATTATTAGTTCGATTAACAAAGCATATGCAATCATTTTCATATATAAGCCTATTGTCAAACCTGGGTGATGGTAATTTCGGTTCACGGTTGCATCGATCACACTACATGCCTTCATTTAATTAGCTTTACCATTTTTCAGCAAATTTCGCACAATATGTAGTTTCATCCAAATATTTAGTCTATATTCTCAATTTTTGCAACGCACGTGAAGATGGACTTCTGTAGTAGAAGCGATAGTCAATGATAATAAGTTGTGAAATATTTATAGTGGATGTCAATATTGCATAATATTTATGAGTAGTAATTTACCTTGTGATTGTCTTGGATTGCATCTCTAGTATATCAGCTATCGTCCTTCGATTCTGACTTGCTTGTTCTTCATCTGGGATTGCAATCATGCGTTCACTTTGTGCTAGTGTTACACACGGTACATAGTTGGCGGGTCTTGATAGGTTTTCGGTGCAGATGTTAATTTTTTAAAGTTAATAGAATTTATTGAAAATAGATTTAAGGTGGTGCACAGTAATATTACGTTTTCAGCATATCAGAAACTTCATCTATGTTTAAATTTATACGAATTTTAGAGGCACATGTTTTTTACAAAGTGAATAATCCTGTATAGAAAGTAAGGTTAATAGTTAAGTGCCAAAATAAGATCCATCTTACAAATTGGACGGTTTGGAAAATATTACCTAGGAATGTCTTCACAGTCGTTGATGTGATTATAACGACAAATGGTCCTGAGGAACTCTCAACCAGATCATCATCAATTTTTGGAGCCACTGAACCCCATTAATTGACCGCCACGAGTTGACTCATTGGTGTACAAAAATGTTGACTGGATGAAAAATTAAGATGTGAGTGGAGTACTAGAATATGAACTAGTTATTGCTTCCCCTTTTCAAAGTCCAGGTTCTTACTCTGGCAAGTCGATCTCAATTTTTCTGACTTCAACTTTCGTTGTTTAGAACTCAACCTCTTCAATAGGGCCTATCTCTCGTAGATGAGCAAATATATCTGCAATATGTGTAAGTCTTGAGAAATTTATTAAAGATGATACAATAAATTTACTTGTATGGCATGACGAGTATCCAAATATAAAGATGATCAATAATTACTAGTCAAGCAAGTGTTGTCGTAGCAGCGTTTTCCAATCTTTTCGTAGTCACTGAAGGCAAAGAAGTGCATCAGAATAGTGCTTTTTCCTCCATTTAGTAGAGTCACCGAGGAATTGTTCATGAAGAATATTCTCAAATCGTTGTCGACAGGGCGAAACTTTGCTAGACATTCTTACAATTCTAATTTTTTTGATCGCATAAACTTGTCCCTCACTTAGCAAGGTCTTGTAGCGATCTGTTAAGTCGTTTCTTATCGACGTATGTATTGCAGTACCCTAAGTGAAAATATTAGAAAAAACTTTATTTCATTTCATAATATATTGTTAATCTATAATATTAATTTACGATCATACCTCCTCATCCAGAAGAATAAGATTTGTGCTGATAAGTTCATTGTTTCAAGTTCCTTGAATCCCACATTCTTGTTGCTCTTACTTCCACATTCCATGTGTCATTTTCATCTGTGATCTTGTTCAACTAAGTGTAGGCAATTTCTTTGTGTACCTGCATGAACAAAAGAAAGAACCTGTCATAAGCTTAATCGAAATTTTATCTAGAACTCATGGACAACAGTTGATTAACACTTGTGTAGGGTGTGAACCTGCTAGTGAAAGGTTGTGGCTGAAGAAGTGCAAAGCTCTTGGTTTGCTAAATCTGTCAGTTCTAAATTTGCATTTATAGATGAGAACGGAACATAGAAGATCATCACATATGGTTATAGAAGTTTAGTGGATTGGTGAAAGGAAAAGTATGTTCATTTCTAACAGTCAAACTAATTATTATTGATAAGATAATGGGTATTATTTTATAGTGTATCAGCTCTTTAAACCCGAAAATGTTACACATTTTCATGTCTGGAGGTGTTTCAGAGATGACTAATAGTCAGTCACTCAATTTTTTAACTGATCCAAGAGGTTAATTGGGGATCAGTAATGATTTGTTTTATTGCCAATAATTATTTTGAATTTATTATTATTATTATTATTATTATTATTATTATTATTATTATTATTATTATTATTATTATTATTTTGAGAAACATATTTGTATTAGAAAACCTCAAGGAGGCTCTGCGCTGATAATTACATCATCTTGTAAAATAGGAAACAACCAGCTAGGTGGATATTCACTCCATTCCATATATTGCTGAGCCTCCTTAGTCTGATTTTGCTCAAGCGTGTGAGCCACCATATTGCAATCCCTCCGAGCAAACGAGATAGTCCATTCTTCTACCGAATTGGAGATATCAAGAAACTCTTCAATAACCTCCTGTGTTTCCGAAATATCCTGAGGAGGAAGCCCATTTCGTCGTCTGATAATTTCGTCAATAATGATCATTGAATCGCCCTCAAAATGTATGCAATTAGCCCCTGTTTTGCAAGCTAACTCAGCACCTAGAAGAGCAGCATGTGCCTCTGCATTCTTCGCCGAAGGACAAACTCCCAAGGACCTGGACGCTGCCATGATCAGCTTCCCGTTTTCATCTCGAGCCACTGTACCCGCCTGAGCCTCGCCCGTGTCTCCATTCCAAGCGCCGTCAAAGTTTATCTTTACCCATGGAGCGCTAGGTTTGCTCCATCGATGCTTCGTCCGCAAGTTGCAATTCTTCCTGTGGCCTTGACTCTCTCTTTCTTTGACTCGCTCCCATATACTTTCTGCGGCAAAACTTGTATTTAAATCCCTGCTATTGAGTTTCTTATCGTTTCTAGAAAACCAGATTGAGTACAACGTCGTGAATATACCTTGAAGCTCCGTCTCCTTCCGGGTTTCTATTTGATCTGCTAGCCATGTCGAGAACTATCCTTCGGTATTTGTGAGAAAGTCTGACCCAAGAACTTCACTCCATAGTTTCCTGGACTTCGGACATGTGACCATAATATGCTTTATCGTATCCTCTTCCTTGCTGCAAACTGGGCAGTTAGTTTCAAGCATGATTCCTCGCCGTCTCAAGCCTCTGCCAGCGGGTAGCGTATCCCTCAAACACCTCCACACTAAGTGGCTCACTTTCTTAGCAACTTTTACTTCCCAAAATCTTGTACAAATCTTCGGTCGCGTAGAGGAGTCTTCTTCCTGGACAGCCTCTCCCCCATCTTCCATAGCTAACTGGTACCCCGTCCTCACCGAGTATTGCCCATTTTTTTCTTATCTCCATATGCGCCTATCCGGTCTGCTAATTGATGGAAGCTTAATTTTCTTTATAGCTACTATATCAACTTCCCACAGATGGTTTTGAAGTTTTTCATCGTCCCACTTATTTTCGTTACTCACAATAAAATCACTAACCTTTAGATTAGTATCAGGGGGAAGCACTGTGATTATGCGTCCATTATTCATGTTGGGCATCCATTGATCCATTATGTTGATGTCGCGGTCGTCTCCAATCTTCCACCGCAGCCCCTTCCGCAGAATCTCTTTGCCCGCAATAATTCCTCTCCACGCAAAAGAAGGAGAACGGCCAAGTTCAGCATCCATGAAGTCTTTATCTGGGAAATATTTGGCTTTTAAAACTCGATTGCAAAAGTTGTCACTGTTCGTCATAATTCTCCACCCCTATTTTGCTAGCATAGAGAGGTTAAATTTCTTCAAATCCTTGAACTGGAGACCTCCTTTACCTTTGCTTTGCTGAGTTTTATCCCAAGCTATCCAATTAATACCATTTTCCTTTGTAGACTTGCTCCACCAGAACCTTCTTATCATCATCTCCATCTTGTTGGAAACCCCTTCCGGCAATATAAAGCAGGACACCACATAAGTAGGAAGAGCTTGAGCTACCGCTTTGACCATAACCTCTTTTCCTGCTACTGAAAGATTACGCTCCTTCCATCCTTTCAATTTGCTTCCCAGACGATCTGTGACTTTGTTCCATGTAACTGAGCGGTTTCGTCCCATTGTTGTAGGAAGGCCGAGATATTGATCAAGTTGGGGCTGTTCCGGTATTCCTGCTTCCTGTAAGACACTTTGCCGCACTTTTTCTGGGACATTACGAGAAAAAACTACTGCAGATTTGTACGCATTGATTTTTTGGCCTGAAGCACTCTCATATGCTTGAAGAAGCTGCACTAGAGTGCTTATATTCTCAATATTAGCTTGGCTTTCTTGGTTGTTTCGTCTTTGGGATTAGAGCAATGAGAGTGTGATTATACTCCTTGATAGACTTACCTTCATTCAAGATCTGCAAAGCTTCCAATGTCACTTCAGAGCCTACTACGTTCCAGTTTTTCTGAAAAAACTCAGCGTTATACCCGTCACTCCCCGGGGCTTTGTCCGAGGCCATTTGAAAGAGCGCAACGCGGACCTCATCAGCAGTAAACAAGCTGTCCAACCGCTGATAGTCAGTAGCCGAGACAAACTCAGCACTCGGAGCCAATAAAGGCTCGATCCTGTCCATATCCGGTCTTGTTGAGGTGAAAATTTCTTCGATATATCCTTTAAGAACGGAATTAATACCATCTTCATCCGTAATCCATTATCCTTGGTTGTTCTCAATACCTCTAAATTTATTTTTCGCTGTTCGGATCGTCGATTTGAGATGAAAAAACCGGGTATTCATGTCCCCTTTCTTTAGCCATTCCACTCGAGATCTTTGTTTCCACAATATTTCTTCTCTTTTCTGAAGGGTGTTGTACTCTTTGGTAATTGCTCGTTTTACTTCTACTACATTACTATCTTAAATCATACCGTCAAGCACTCTCCCCTTTTCCCGAAGCATGTGACAACATTTTGAAACCTGCCCAAACACATTACGATTCCAAAAGGTGCAATTAATACTGAGATGCTTGAGTTTATCAAAAACCGTACCTTCTTTGTCATGCCAACTCTCGGCCACTAGGTTACCGAAACTCTCGTGAGTTTCCCACATAGTTTCATATATAAATCTGCGCTTCTTCGATTGTAACTGATGTTGTTTCCACTCGAGTAGAATGGAAACATGATCGGAATTTGGCCACCATAAGTGAGTGACCTGAGCCCCTTGATTCGCATCCATCCACTGTATATTTTGAATTTATTGGTTGGTGTATGAGATATTTTAACCTGAAAATGTTATATTTTCATGTAATAGACGCTGGAGCAGTTTCAGAGATGACGAATAGTCTGTCACTAAATATTTTAGTCGAGGAGAATTAGTGGTCAGTAATGAGTTATTTTATGGCAATTTATTATGTTCAAGATCAATTCCAGTATTTTTTTGCCCTAACTAAATAAGTAAAAATCAAACAGTGCATTAAGTCAGTATTATGTGGCGACTGATCGGTAAAAATAAAGAAGTACTAATTTTAATTGGAATAGTCATTCTACCAGGGAAATAGAATATATATTTTTTAGAATAATTTTTTCCTTCGGTGCAAACCTAGAATGTCATGTAGGGGCCATTAGTAATCATTATCAATTATTAAACGTTATAGCACTGAGTTAGCACCTATTTGCAGCATTCTGGTAAGTCGTAATTTATATCTACCTAGAAACTTTTATGGCATTGGTCGTGAGAACTTATGTGGCGTTTGGTGGTGGTCCAAAAATAAGATTTTGTATGCATGACTATATATCTGTCTTAAAGGCCTTGCCATATTTTAATTAATAATTTCAAGAAGTCGAGCACATATTTTACTTCTACCGTGATTTGGCAATTTTTGGATTTTTCTTATATTATTGCAGAAGACAACGGTAAAATTCTTCTTCAATAATGGTCATGATTCTCGTAAACAGAATGCTAAACACATGTTATTAGTCTAGGACTATTTACATAATATGTGAAATAGCGTAAAAAAATAGGTTGTGCTTCCTAATTGATTCCAAGAAGAGAATCATTGTGTTTGTTTCCTCTATAACTCATCAAGAAGCGACATAAAAAGGCTGCTATGTCATTAGGAGCTGTACAATCTGCTTGATCAAACGGCTCTATCATGTTGTATACACCTCAAATCATGTTTTTCAGTACTTACAAATCCTAAAATCAATAATAATGATATCTAGTATGTCTGCTTTATTTGTCGTATTCGGTATTTGTATTGAGGAGACTATATTGTATTGCTGATTTGAGAGGTTCTACCTTCCTTGTGTCATTGTATTTTACTGGTCCAGATAATTATACTAAGATTCAAGGTTGGAAAATTTGCATAATAATTAAAAAGTTGATTATTGTACCTCAGAAATTATAATGGTCAAAAATGATGTCCTCAAATGATTTTCAAATCAACAGGAATTTATCAAAATCCTTCCACCATGATGCATAAATTTCGAAAGATGATCTTCATGTAACAATGGACCATTGAAAATTGAGACTCTTGTCCTTGCAAAATCAGAAAATACCAGAAATAAGAACTTTCATTGATGTGGTTTCTTGAGAGTCGTAATTCACAAAAAATGGTGGATTTATTGAGACTATTTACCTGCATTCGAACGATGACATAAGGTAAATTCGCAAAAAAATCTTTGTAAACGTTATTCTTCATATGTGCATGAGATTCGTTGTCATTCTTTGTAACTGAAATCCGCATTCCATCTCTACTTGTTACCTGGGAAGCTGCCACATATAATTGTCCATGGCAAAATACTAGTTCTGGAAGAAATAAGTCAACATGTTTCAAAGATTGCCCTTGACTCTTATTAATTGTCATGGCAAAGCAGACGGAAAGCGGGAATTGCCTTCTCTTGAGAACAAATGGCCATTTCGATTCTGAGGGAGAAAGTACTACTCGAGGAATGAATTCGTTCTTTCCAATATGGGTCCTTGTCATAATCTGATCCTGGACAAAGGATTACATGTAGTTTGGACAATATCCTTAGTAGATCTTTCCAATATGGTTCCTTGTCTTCCAAAGGATTATTAGAAACTGGAATTAGAAGGTCGTGTGGAATATCTACTAAGGAATGACCATCGTCATCGGTGACACGATTTCTTACGTGTATGCGCAAGTGCACGGTCAAGTAATATAGGGGTGGTATTTCAACCCTGAGTTATCGATCCCACGAGGACAAGCTTGAGATTATTTAATTAGTTATTAGCCTAGAATACAGTACAAGGAGGAAGGATTTTGATTTAAAGAGTTGTCACCCTCAAACAGGTGACTGAAATAAAATAAACAACTAAGCTAATATTTTTGGGTTTTTTAATTTATTAAACAAATATAGAGAAACTAGGAAATCTCTAGATCACCTAGGGCTGTAGACGATTTCCGGATTAGCTATGTAACACGTTAATTATATTCTAGTTAAGCCGGGTAATAGTACTGACAATCTCCTCTCGGTCTCATGCCGTTCTACGTCACGGTCTACTTGGTGTCCTGTCGGTCCACCTACATCTAGCGGTCCGTTCTAGTAGGCTAACGACAGTGCACGGAATGATGTCCTCTCAGACCACCACCACACGAGCACCTCACTATCTCCTACCGAATCTACCCACTAAGGACAATCCTACACACTTCTCTTCTCAGCGTCAGTGATTAAGGATTGTTGTTCATATCTCATCACAACTAGGTCTAAGTCGCTCTCACGCACTCGCTAGCTAATTAACAAGCCCGGTTAATTACTCCATTTTTGCTAAGGATTAAGCACAGCATATGAACAATAACTAAAACAAATATTAACATTAAGCAAGAAATTGATTCACGAATAAACCCTAAGTCTCATGATTATCAAATCATAATCAAGCCGTGTCAATAGACTGGATTCAATAACAAGATCAAGAAACTAAACATCAATTCAATGAATATAAATCCAAAAGCATGAAACAAAGTCTCAAATCAAGAAAACATATTGTCTACATAAAACCTAGGCTTTCTAGAGAAGCCTAGAAAAACGTCTAGCTACTAATAACAATCATAACAAAACAGTATAGTTTCTCCATAAAATGGATGAAAAGATAAGAAGAAGTGATCAAACGGTGAAATCGCCGAAGAATAGACGAATCCGTGCAATCCCCAAGCTCCAAGCTGCTCTCCAATGGTGTCCCGTGCATCTATGATGTCTCTCTAGGTCTTCTATCACCTTTTTTACCAGCTGGGGCGAGTTTTTACTGTAACTTCGACGAAATTGCATTTCAGCCCCTCCAGTTTCTAATTCCCGGACAGAATTGTAAGCTGGCCTTGCGCGGGCCATTACTTCTTCGTCCGATCTCCGTTTAAGCTCTGTGACCTATAGTTGGAAAGATATTTGAGTCTACTTTCATTTGGAACCGGTATCACTCCAAATTTATTTGTAGAACTCAAGATATCTTCGGATTAGTGCAGATTGGTCATCCTAGCTTCTCCATCTTTGCTTCTCTTCGTTCCACTTGTGCTCCCATTGTTTCCGAAGTTCCTTCCATGCCTCCTATCAACCGATTAGCATCATTTCCTGCGAAGACAACATGAAAAAACACACCAAGCGATTATATTTGACAAATAACAATGAAATATGTATAGAAAACGCCCGGACTAACAATATTGCACATGGTGAGCAACAAATTATAAAACGACTCATATTCTCTAACATGAGGCTCAAATCACTCTCCAAATACTTTTTAACATGTGGTAAATGCTAAAGAATTATAGATCCTAAAAGGCTCTATTAATCGGTAAATTTTCCTTTACCAAAATCCAATATCCATTGTGTAAACTCTTTGGCGGCATTATTACATGATTGATTTTCCAGACGCATATTCCTGTGAAGCTTGAATATTTGGCAATGAGTCCATAAATGCGACCGATTAATTCTTGCATGCCCGATATCTTCTCTGCGACTTTTAGGTATAACATGTAGTATTTGCCGAAATCTCCCCCAAGAATTATAGTCTTTCCACCGAAAGGTATCCCGGAGCTTTCTTGATTTGTGATTTGCAATATATCTCTCAACAACCTGTCTAGCGCCTTGAAGCAGTTCGATGTGTCATGGGTGCTTCATCCCAGATTATCACACTTGTCTTTACCAAAAGTTCAGCTAATTGTGTGCCCAGTTTGATGTTGCATGCCGATTCCGTTGTGATATAAAATGTGTAAGATCAGGATGCAAGGCTTGGAATAGTCTGATTGTTTCAAGGCCTTGAACCAGCTTTCAAAGCATTGAATCAGTTCTCATAGTCTTGAAAATAGTTTTAAGGCCTTGAAACTGGATTCAAAGCCTTGAAGCTGATTAACCTGTGTGAACATTCTCAGGGGGATTTTTCTGCAAGCTTTCTTAAATTGATTTCCTTTCTATTCTTCATATGCTTGATTTACTGTTTTTTGATGATGAAAGACAGAGCATCCTAACTCGTTTGAACATAGTATATCATCTATTTGACTTTTTTTTTTTGCAGAAGATCTTATTTCCTAAAGTTTACAGAGATTGTTTCCTAATCTGAATTATGCAGGAAAGGAAATAATCAAAAAGTTGATTATGTGTTTGATCTGAATGACTTGACAACTTCTCAGCCTATTCAAATACAAGATCACGACATTATCCCTGAAGATTGTGATCACTTAACCGTTGGAGAAGATTGTCAAAGAGTCAAAGTTTGTTGCCTATAAAATAGGAGATTTGTTGCTGAAAATCTGGGAAGATATTCAGAGCTGTTTGAAGTTTAAATAAAGCCCAATTCTGAAGCAACATGACACAACACTCAACGGGTAAAAAGAGAGAAAGAGTTTTGGATTACAAGCAACAAAGAAGTTCATCAATCTTCCAATCGATTCACAGAAGATCACTGCATATTTCACTGCTGTTTCTAGAAACTAAGTGTTCTTCTGTATTGTGCTTTATTGGTAGATCATTTCTATAATATTTCTATATCCATTCTCAAGGATTGTTCAAAGTGAATAATAGAGAATTCTTAGTTAATCATTCAGCTAGAGCAGGTACTAGATAGGTTAGGAAGAACCACAAGCTGTAACGGAGTAAAGCAACTCTCTGTGCTTGAGATCTAGGGCTTAGATTTTGATTAATAATAATTGAGTTGAAAATCCTGCAGGGAGAAGATCCCTGAGGTAGAGACGTCGGTCTAAGTGGACTGAACTCTATAAATCATTTGTCTCTTGCATTTACAGTTCATTCTTTCTCATAGTATGTGCGGCATTTGAAATTGTCTGTTTTTCAAGGGTTTAAAACTCTTTTCAAGGCCTTGAAAAAGACTTATTTGCTTTAGCACAAACTGCATCTCTTTCAAACGCTTGAACTAGTTTTCAAGGCCTTGAACTTCACTAGTTTTCATAAGATCTCATCCTTCTAGCAAGTTTTGCAAAAGTTGGCATACTCTACTCAACCCCCCCCTCCTTCTAGAGTATATTAGCTACATTACCACCTGCATACTCACACTTTCATTTGGTATCAGAGCTTGTATCACTATAAATATTTAACCATCTGGTGATCATGAGTACTGCAGGTGATGGTGGTTTCTCACAGGGAAGAGCTGCTAACAGACCTCCTCTATTTTGCTGCGAAAATTTTGCTCACTGGAAAGCTTTGATGAAAATGTTTATCATTGATCAAGACATAGAGCTTTGGACCATTATTCAGAATGGACCTCACACTTTCTACACAGAGAAAGATGGGATTAGAACTCCCAAATATGAAGACTCACTCTCCTCTTCTGAATTAGAGCAATTCTCAAAGAATTACAAAGCTATTAACATATTATATTGTGCTTTGAGTACAGATGAATTCAACAGGATTTCAGGTTGCACTACTGCAAGACAAATCAGGGATAAGCTTGTGGTGACCTTTGAAGGAACCAGTCAAGTCAAGGAAACCAAGATCAACATCTATCTCAGGCAATATGAGATGTTCAAGATAAATGCGGATGAATCTATCAGATACATGTTCAAGAGGTTCACAGACATTGTTAACAACCTTGATTCACTGAAAAAAAAACACTTTTCCAATGAAGAAAAGCTGAGGAAGATTCTAAGAAGTCTTCCAAAGGAAAAGTAGGAACCAAAGACCACAGCTATTGAAGAAGCCCAGAATCTCTCAACTCTAAAACTTGATGACCTACAAGGGAAGCTCCTGACACATGAAATATTTATGAATGAAGCTAATGAAGAGCTCCCAGAAAGTGCCAAGAACTTAGCTCTCAAAGCCAAAGAGAACGAGAGAACTCAAAGCCTTGAAACTGAGGATGGTGATGATGAAGATCCATTTGCTTTGATTTCCAAAGCCTTGACAAGAATTCTCAAAATGAAGAAAAACATTGGAAACAGAGACTTCAATAGAGAAAGACATAGACCATGCAGTAGCAAGGACTACAAAGGTAAGTCTTCTTCACAAAGTAAATCAAATTTCATGAACTGCTTTGAATGTGGTGATGCAAGACATTTGATAAGAGATTATCCACACAAAAAAAGCAAGAGCTTTCAAAAGAAAGACCATGACAGATGAAATAAAGCTATGATAGCTTCATGGAGTGATTCAGATAGCTCAAGTGAATCATAATATGAAGAAGAACATGCCAAACTATGCTTCATGGCCAAGCATGATGAAAGTTCTGAGAAGAACATTGAGGTAATGGTAAACTGTCTGATTTCAAAACCAAGAGATGCTCTTTCAGATTATCTCAGAACAATGATTTTAAATGAAGAAGATTATCAGAAAGAGATCAGACTTTTGAAAGAAAAAGTTCATGTGAAAGCAAAAGAGAACTTACAACTTGTTTGCCTAAATCATAATCTTGAAATCTCTCAGAAGAAAACTGACAGTGATTTCAAGGCCTTGAAAACCAGTTTCAAAGCCTTGAAAACACAAGTCAAGGAAGTAGTCGCTGAGAACTCTCTAATGAGTAACAACCTTGTTAATCTAAAACATCAAGTTGATGAATTAGATGAACAAAAGACTATTCTTACTGAGAAACTTCAAGCATCTGAATTGGTCAAAGTAAAGCTTGCTGGATCAGAACACAAGTTGAACTTGATTCTTGGAGGAAAATCGTAGTCTGTTCACAAAGCTGGTATTGGATTCAAACCAAACTTTCCAAGAAAGAACAATACCAGATTTGTGAAGGCTGGAAACAAAACTTCTCATAAATATCATTACTGCTGTAAAAATTGTCATATTAAGATGACTTGTCCTTTCTGAAGAAGAGACCCTCACATAATGAGGAACACTTTTCTCTTTCAACTCAAAGGACAAGTTAAGCAGCTTAGGGTTCATAAAGGGGTTAGACCACCTAACATGGTTAATCCTGAATATGAATCAAAATTCCACACTTGGTCTAACAGCTGGGTAAGGCAATGATCGGTGTTTGCAGGGTGTCACCAAAGAATAGAAGCGGTTTATGGACAGTGGTTGCTCAAGACACATGAGTGGAAAGAGATCTCTATTCTCAGAATTGAAGGATCAATCAGAAGGATAGATTACACTTGGTGAAAAAGGCAAATGCAATATTCTTGATATTGGTAAAGTTGGTACAGATTCTGAAAATTCTATTTTTGATGTGTATCTAGTTGAAGGTTTGATATTTGACTTGCTTAGTGTATCTCAGCGTTGTGATAATGGCAACAAAGTTATCTTTGATAAACAGAAGTGTGTGGTGCAAAATGAGAAATCCGGAGATTGCATTCTCATAGCCTCTAGATCAAATAATGTTTATACTTTTCAGACTAACAAAGTTGCAGGTAAAAGATTGAAGTGTCTCAAGGCCTTGAAAGAGGATTCAAAGCTTTGGCATAGGAAGCTTGGTCATATCGATTTGCACACTTTGAACAAGTTGATTTCCAAAGACTTGGTAAGGGGATTGCCATCCATTAAGTTCAAAGAAGATGAATTGTGCAAGGCTTGTGCTCAGGATAAGCAGACCAGAAGCTCCTTCAAGCCAAAGAAGTTTGTAAGTACAACTAGACATATTGAACTGCTTCATATGGATCTTTGTGTTCCTATGAGAATTACTACTCCAAAATGTAAAAGGTATATTCTAGTTGTTGTAGATGATTTTTCTAGATATACTTGGGTTATGTTTCTCAAAGAAAAATATGAAGCCCTCTCTGAATTTTTAAAGCTTTGCAGAGAACTTCAAACTATGAAAAACCTACTTGTAGCTTCAATTAGAAGTGATCATGGTAGAGAATTTGATCAATTAGAATTTGATTTATTCTGTGATAAGAACGGTATTACTCACAACTTTTCTTCTCCAAGAACTCCTCAACACAATGGTGTTGTTGAAAGAAAGAACATGACTCTTGAAGATATGTCAAGGACAATGCTTCTTGAGAACAAGCTGCCAAAACATTATTGGGCAGAAGCTGTGAATACAGCAAACTATATACTGAACAGGAGCTTGATCAGACCTATTCTGAAGAAGACCCCATATGAACTATTCAAAGGGAGGAAGTCAAACAGTTCATACTTCAGACCCTTTGGATGTACTTTTAATATCCATAACAATGGAAAAGACAATCTTGGTAAGTTTTATGCAAGAAGTGATGAAGGGATATTTCTTGGTTACTCTATGAATAGCAAAGCTTATAGAGTTTACAATAAAAGAACCACACTGGTTGAAGAGAGCATTCATGTTATTTTTTGATGAAAGCTATGATGGTTCTTTGAGTGGAAGTTTTGCAGACTTGAATTTGAACAAGCATGAATCAGAGGAAGAGACTGAGAATCCACTGGGATTCAAGAAAGGCTCAGTAGAAAACAAAAGACAGTTTCAAGACCTTGAAAATGGTGCTCAAGTCCTTGAAAATAAGCCTCAAAGCCTTGAAAAAGATGATCAGAAGGATTCAAGTGACAAAGCCACTACTTCAAGACCAGAGAAGGTCTATGGAGAACCTGAAACCTGGTCTCCAAGAACTTCATTTCAGTTGAAGTTATGATCCAGTTGAAAATATCATTTCAGATCCAACCACAGGTAGACAAACTAGATCACAGTTGAAGAACTTATGTGCTTTTAAAGCTTTTATCTCTCTTGTAGTACAAAAAAATGTGAAAGATGCATTACAAGAAGCAGATTGGATCATTGCTATACAAAGTGAACTCAATGAGTTTGAAAGGAATAAGGTGTGGAACCTAGTTCCTCCACCTACAAACAAGTCTGTCATTGGTACTAGATGGGTGTTCATAAATAAGTTGGATGAAAGTGGCAAAGTGATCAGAAACAAAGCATGATTAGTTGCTCAAGGTTACAATCAAGAAGAAGGTATTGATTATGAGGAAACTTTTACTCCAGTTTCCAGGTTAGAAGCAATTAGAATTTTACTTGCCTTTGCGTCTTACAAGAACATGAAGTTATTTCTAATGGATGTGAAGTCTGCTTTCTTGAAAGGCTACTTACAAGAAGAAGTTTATGTAGCACAACCTCCTAGTTTAGAAAATGACAATTTTCCAGATCATGTCTACAAATTTGACAAAGCTCTTTATGGTTTAAAACAAGCTCCAAGAGCTTGGTATGAAAAATTGTCAAAGTTTTTCCTTGAAAATGATTTCAAAAGAGTATTAGTAGACAAGAATCTTTTCATAAAGACTCATGAGAAAGACTTGCTTATAGGTTAGATCTATTTTGATGATATCTTTTTTGGAGCTACTAATGATAAACTGTGCAGAGAATTCTCAAGTCGTATGAGCAGGAAATTTGAAATGAGAATGATGGGAGAGCTGAACTTCTTCCTAGGACTTCAAATACATCAGTTGAGAAGGGCATCTTTCTACATCAAATCAAACACACAAGAGACTTGTTAAGCAAGTATAACATGGCTCAATGTAAGGAAGCAAAGACTCCTATGAGTTCTACACGGTCCTTAGACAAGGATGAATCTGCTAAGAGTGTCAATGTGAAAGAGTATAGAGGTATGATTGGATCATTACTCTATCTCACAGCAAGCAGACCAGATATTATGTTTAGTGTATGTATGTGTGCTGAATTTCAAGCTAATCCAAAATAATCACACTTGACTGATGTGAAGAGAATATTCAGATATCTCAATGGTACCAAAGACTTAGGGCTTTGTTATCCAAGACATTCTAACTTCTCATTGCATGGGTTTCAGATGCTGACTTTGCAGGTTACAAAGTTGATAGGAAAAGCACTTCAGGAACTTACCAATTTATTGGATCATCCTTAATCAGTTGGAATTCAAAGAAACAGAATTCAGTTTCTCTATCAACAGCTGAAGCTGAATATATAGCTGCAGGAGCATGTTGCTCACAAGTACTATGGATTGCTCAACAGCTAAGAGACCTTGGATTTGATTTCAGAAGCATGCCTATCAAGTGTGATAACACAGTGCAATTTCAATTACAAAGAATCTAGTTCAACATTCAAGAACCAAGCACATTGATGTCAGACACCATTTCATCAGAGATCATGCTGAGAAAGCTGATATTGTTCTTGAATTTTTTGCTACTAACATGCAAATTGCAGATATCTTCACCAAACCATTAGCAGATGAAATATTCTCAGCTCTGAGATTGGAATTGGGAATGCTAAATAAAGATGCATTGGTTTAGGGGGAGCATCAGTTAAAGAAAGGTAAGTTCTATGTGTTTTCAAAGGTTTGAACTGATTTTCAAAGCCTTGAAAATCACTTCAAAACTCTGATTTTTATCTGTTACAATTTTATAGCGTTTCAAGACCTTGAAAACCTTTTCAAAGCCTTGAAAATAAGTCTGCTATTCTAGTAGTCAATAAAAATGGATCATTCTATATTGGGTGATATCTCTGTAGATATTTTCTCAATATAGCCCATACCCTTTTCAAAAACACGTTTTAGCCAAAAATATTATTAAAATATTTTATTTTCCAACGGCATAAAAGATTTGAATTCTCTCTGATTATTGCGAATCTTTTGAGATCAGAGAGATATTCTAGTTTCCTTTTAAAACTCAAACTCTCCTAGTATTTGTCTTCTTCTCTTCTCTTCTCTCCGTATCATTCCTACCTTTCTTTATTCTTCTCCCAAACCCAAATGAGCACAAGGAGAGCCTCAGACAGAATCAAGATGGCTGGAGGATCAAAACCTGGTTCAGAGAAGAAAAGAAAGGCAGTAGTGGATGAAGTTCAAGAAGTCAGTGGAGACTCTAGCTCTAGAACTCCTAGTGCAGAGGCAGTTCCAGATCTTCCTCCACCCAAGAATAAGGTAAAGAAGGTTAAAACTTCCTCCTCAGAAAAGAAGAAGAAGTAGAAGGAGAAGTATGTTACAGAGAAGCAACCTGAAACAGAGATCACTAGTTCCAAGAAGCTGAAGAAGAAGGCAACTCAAGCAGAAAAAGGGAAAGGAAATGTGACAGAAGAACAGCCAGAAGATCAATTGGAGAAGGCCTTGCAGATATATTTAAAGACCTCAACAAAGAACACAACTCCTGATGAGGCTTGGTTTGTCTTAAACATCTCCAAAGGTCAGTGGTTAGATGGTTTTGCTTCCAGATCTATTAGTATCTGTAGTATGATCAATATGCATATGGTGGAACACATGAAACTTACGTGCATCTCTATGTTAAAGAAAAGTTCTACGTGGTTTATGTTAAACCCCAAAGAGTTAGCCTACCCTAGACTCACCAGACTTTTCTATCTGAACTTGACACAAGTTAAGAGATATGCACACTAGGTGATCAAATCTAGAGGTGGTGGGATAGAAATTGAATTGGACCACTCTGAGTTTGCCAATATGCTAGGCTGTCCCTAGAGGTATGACACTAGCAATCATCCACCGAAGAAAGAATACATGAAGCTAACCAAAGATGAGTTCTTTCTTCCAAACATTTCCTCCTCAGCCAAACAGTTAACACATTCTGTGTTAAATGTTGAAGCCAAAGTCCTTCACACCATTTTAGTTAGGTGTGTTTTTTCCAGAGAGCACTCTAGAGAATTTGTAATTGAGAGGATGCTGCACATCATGTATCTTGTTATGCATGGCTATGAGATTGATCTTCCCAAACTAGTGATTGAACATATACTCTTTATCCTTACCAGTCAAAGGAAACACCCTCTACCCTATGCAAATCCGCACACTTTGTTCTTTGAACACTTTGAGATTCCAACTGGTGGAGAGGAATCAGTTACTTCTGGTTTTGGAATGCTTAATGAGAAAGCTTTAAAGAAAATTGGAGTGGTAAAGACTAAGGAAAAAACTTGGAAGTTATACTCAGATTTGACTGAAGAAGAACTGGGTGCAAAGAATTTTATTAAGCCCAAGACCTTTACTCCCACTTCAAGTCAGACTTCTCAGTCTACAAACAATCAGAGATTTGATTGTGTAGAATTGGATTTGGAGGACATCAAAGAAACTGTTTATGGACTTGAAACTGATATGGGGCAAGTCAAGTACATGGTGGAAAGCATCTTCAGAAGAATGGCTCTGCTTGATGTTCCTGAGGATGATGAAGGTACAAAGAAAGGAGACTCTGACAAGTATCTACCTAGTGAACATTCAAATTAGGAAGAAGTTTCTCCAGTCTCAAATAAAGGAATGCAGGTGGCAGAATAAGCTTCACAGGAAGGAGATGAAGTCAATAGTCCTGACTCAGATAATCTGCTGATTACTTTGAAGAAAAAGAAAAACTCTCCAAAAGCTGCTACAAAGGACAAGACAGAAGAAGTAACTGTTGCTGGTGAGAATGAAGAGGAACAGGAAGTGCAAGACAAGACTAATGCTGAAGACAGTGATAAAGAAGAAGGAGATCAAGATGGAGATGAAGACCCAACCCCTTAATCTTGCCTACTCTTTCTTCCCAATTCTCTATTCTTAAAGTTTTCAAAATTTTCCAGAAACTCGATCCAACATCCTCTCTATCTTTTTGATGAAAGTCAAAAAGGGGGAGAAATTCTAGGTTTTATATAGATGTTATTTGCTATTGGCCGAACTTTTTATTTTCTGTTGGTAAATTGAATAAGTTGGATATTTTTGGAATTACTGTGTCATTATGGATTGTGAACTAATCAGTATTTTTTGCAGAGACTAAGGATCAAACAGAAATTGGTTCTGTCTTTCATCAAGGGGGAGATTGTAAGATCAAGTTGTGCAAGACTTGGAATAGTCTGACTATTTCAAGGCCTTAAACCAGCTTTCAAAGCCTTGAATCACTTCTTATAGGCTTGAAAATAGTTTCAAGGCCTTGAATCTGGATTCAAATCCTTGAAACTGATTAACATGTGTGAACATTCTCAGGGGGATTTTTATGCAAGCTTTCCTGAAAATCTGGGAAGATATTCAGTGCTGTTTGAAGTTTAAATAGAGCCTAATTCTGAAGCAACAAGACACAACACTCAACGGGCAAAAAGAGAGAAAGAGTTCTGGATTGACACGCATCAAATAAGTTCATCAATCTTCTAATCCATTCACAGAAGATCACTGCATATTTCACTGATGTTTCTACACACTAAGTTTTCTTCTGTATTGTGCTTCATTGGTAGATCATTTCTGTAATATTTCTATCTCAATTCTCAAGGATTTTTCAAAGTGAACAATAGAGAATTCTTAGTTAATCAGTCAGCTGGAGCAGGTACTAGATAGGTTAGGAAGAACCACAAGCTGTAACAGAGTACGGCAAATCTCTGTGCTTGAGATCTAGGGCTTAGCTTTTGATTAATAAGAATTGAGTTGAAAATCCTGCAGGGAGAAGATACCTGAGGTAAAGACGTAGGTCCAAGTGGACTGAACTCTATAAATCATTTTTCTCCTTCATTTACAGTTCATTCTTTCTCATAGTATTTGCAGCATTTGAAACTGTCTGTTTTTCAAGGGTTTGAAACTCTTTTCAAGGCCTTGAAAAAGGCTTATTTGCTTTAGCACAAACTGCATCTCTTTCAAAGGCTTGAATTAGTTTTCAAGGACTTTAACTTCACTAGCTTTCATAAGATCTCATCCTTCTAGCAAGTTTTGCATACTCTATTCAACCCCCCCCCCCCTTTCTAGAGTATATTAGTTGCATTACCACCTGTATACTCACACTTTCAAAATGGAGTGCTAAATCGTGAATGTGCATTTCTTCCCCCACTCATCAATAATGCTGCAATCCCTTATGAAGCTACAACCGCTATAATTTTTCCCAATGAGAGGAAACATGCGATCAGTATCTCAATAAATATGTTTTTCCCGTTCCTCCATGACCATATACAAAAAAAAGTCCCCTTTATCAACATTTATAGAGTCAATTACAACATCGTATACTCTCCTTTGTGTGGAGTTCAATCCTTGAAGAAGGCTAATATGTTCTATTTCTAAACGGCCCTGGTCATGATCATGTTCCTCTTGAATCAATATGTTTTTGCTATTTTTGTGAAGGACAGTATCTGGAAAAGGCCTTGTCTCAAAGTCTTTTAAGGATCTTCCATTTTGCAGTAACACGTCTTCTATGTCGGCCAAAGTGTAATTCTACATTTGTTCATCACTTAGATGCAAGGTTGGATTTTTCAACAGACGCCTTTGCCGGTGCAAAATATCCTCTGATAGTATATTCCGTTTTCGTTGCCAAAGTGCGTGAGGGTCATCCACATCGCAATATAATAGAATTGTTGCAAATAGCTCTCTTAACTGTTTTCATATGCCTAGATTGAAGCTTCAGTCAACGAATCACCCCATTATTTTTTGCTATCCAATAGCCCGAGCGCATATCATGCTTCTGTATAAGTTTAATACTGAATATTGTCAATCGTCCTTGTTTCTTCATAGCATCTTGGCCCTTTGACAAAATTGAGGAGCATTCTGAAATAAAATTGCTAGCCACTGGGCGGATGCGCATTATAAATTCGTCCAATTGAACAACCTGGTTTTTCTTGGCCTCCACTCTTTAGTACTTTTGTGCAACACCCAATTTGTTGGGAAATCAACATAGGTGAGTTCTCTAGCTGATTTATGCATTTCATTGGCTTTCCGCCATTTTGTAACAGTGTTTTGTTAATATTAGGCATTTCTACGGCGTCATCTAAGCATTTGTCTTCGTCAAAAGTAACATTTTGATGATCCTTGAGGTGAAAAGCTAGCCTTCGGACAGGAGGATTGCGGTAATGAATTTCGAACTGAAAAATTCTCCAGCAAGCCTCGGGTGCGGATATATACCTTTCTTCTATATACATCTTTACCTTATCTTCGATTGGAGATTCTTTGGTTCCAGTGATGGGGTTTTCGCAAATACTGTCATGCAGAATAAAGGTTCCTCGATCGGGAACCTTATTCATATACTTGAATAGATCTTAATAGATCTCGATCGATTACACCATTCCACATTTATATGCGCCTGGAATTTCACCAACAAATCACGATTGTATGGACCAACGAATCTGTTGTCAAGCTTGATGTCATTTTTCATAACAAACCTGCTCTCGTCCTTTCTCTGATAAGTAGGGAATTCTTCTTCATCGATAGTGGTTTGGTTGTAGAAATTCTTTGTAAAATGCTTTGATTAACTATTATCAACCATACACGGTGTCGTCGAGTTAGCCCCTCCACATGAATCATGCATCATAAACTGTTTTACGGCTTCGTAACCATCACGTTCATCGTCAGAGTCGGAAATCTCAGCTGATATAATCTTGTCAATTGTTGTGGGATCAGGATTCTTGTCATCGGGATGGAGAAAGAGTAATATGTGAGCATGCGGTAACCCTCTCTTTTGAAATTCAATTGTGTAAACAACTGCAAAACAAAGTTATGTACGATTAGCTTAATTAAATAAAAATGAGTTTCCTCCAAATACATAAAAATGAAATGGTTTTGCATGCTTAGCCAATAATGGTCCGCCAACTCATTTCATTTACTACACAAAATTTGCCATAGTGTCATCTTAGTCAGCACCAATTAAAACTTATTAGTGTGTAGTTAATACATAGGAACTGTTCATGAACTTTATTACAAACTAAAGAATTGTTCTTAACAAACACAACACCTCCATTTTCTCATGTCAGATTAAGTCCACGGGCCACGTCAATCATTTCACAAGCCCTTTACTGGTGGCTCTTTTTGTGAAAAATAGTGTCTATAAACTACCAAATTATGAGTAATCAAGGACTCAATTCATTCATGATTCTCTATCCCTTTCTCAGGTCAATGTTTTGCTTATAATTTTCCTCCTACAACCTACTGGCTTTGTGCTTTTGTATTGGTAATGGTTCTATTAATCTTATCATCAGTTTTTTTGGGTTAATTTATTGAATGCTCAAGGAAAAAGACATTGATCCTCTTAGCTTTAATTGATTTTTCACATATAAGGTACAAAAAAAGCCACAAGGTGGCACCAATACTCAAGCGGGATCATTTTTTCCTAACTCTTTATTGCATTTTTTTTTTTGGATGTGATTTATCAAATGATTTTCGGTTCAATAGGTGATAACAAATCATGTCCATCAGAAAAGTAAGACGATGTATCTTCTGAACTTTCACATCATAATATTTATATGTTATATTAATCTCTGTAAGAGAACTAAAAGTTATTTAACTTGATAAGATAAATAAATGCAGCCTTGAAGAGCATAAAACTCCTTATGTGATTCTCTGGAAACAACAAAAAAACATAATCATAATGAGAGGGTGAACGTATTTGTTTGGCTTTATTAGTTATTCATGAGTCAGATTAATAATTTTTTCCCTTACAACAATAAAAAATGCATACGTAAAGCACACTTTGTAGTAGCATTACTTTTAAGGAGTACCTGCAATCACCCTTCCAAAATGTTGTTTACGTGTTAGTTGATGCAAAAGCTCATCAAGCTTTATTTTGAAAATTCTTACAATAACATCCGGACTATCCTCAACTTTTAGTCCAGGATTTATAGATAGAAAACTTTCAATTTATGTCCATTTAGGATTGCAAGTATAAGTAAGAAATAGACCAGGATAACCAGCCCATCTACAAATAGCCATAGCATCTTGGTAGTTCTCCGACATGAACTTGGGGCTTCCAGTAAATGTAGAAGGTAACAATATTAGTTTCCCTATGGAATTTGGATCAGTGTCACCTCTAAATACAGCATCCTTCAGGCCTCTATACAATTCAGTTCTCAATTTCTTTTGGTTATTCCTTACCCACATTAATCGAGCCTCCTCTATGCATGTGTAGGAATCTACAACATACTGCTGAAACAATCTTCCACCTCGGAGTAGGGTATCTCCTTCGTTTCTGCGATGTGTAGTCTGAAAGCATAGAATTCTCTCATCGTGACATAAGTCTTTATGTTGCCAACTTTTTCTTTTACGTTGTGCTAATACCTAATTTGAACCCATCTTCGCCATAAGGGAATAGAAGAGGATATTGCATGGACATGAATGATGGATGTAGGATATTAATTCTTTTCCAACCCTAACTTATTTCATCAATAATTATATCTCTTTCAACTCTTTCAACATTGAAATCCCAAAATATAAGTGCAGCAACCTATGATGATGTTGGCAAATTATAGCGCCTACCATCTGTGCTTCGATTACTGAGGAGCCGTAAACGTAATGGTCGAACATGTGATTCTTTAAACCTGTCTCTTGCCATCCGGAATGTTTTAACCAAAACATTATGATCATCTAACATCTTCAATAGAACATCCACCACTGAAGATTTGATATCCACAGACATATCATCGCAATTTAAAGCCTCAACTTGGTTTCTAACTTCGTTTTTAGTGTCATGGATGTACAAATGGGCAAAGCTGGCCTTCAGTCCTGTTGGTGGAATCATTGAGCCAATTCGATAATAGTTATGACCATTCAGACGAAAACTCCTGGGGCCGCGATGTTTATTCATGTTGTAATTAATATTACCACTCATGAATGTGAAGGAGAATGTGGCATCCCACATTCTCATATTACTTTGATATAACTTAGTGAGGGACCTTCATTACTATCAAGAAGTCTTTTCAAGGAAGGAGGAGCAAAGTGAGAAATTTGGTTTGCGAGGATTCCATGATTTGCAGTTCCGTTTCTGGTACCACATAATGGCTCCACACTATCCTCAAACCATTGTTGGAGGTCCGAAATTGCATGCCTTAACTCTTTTCCGTGTCAAACCTGTGTGCAGTCAATAATACGAATTTAAAATTATAATAAACATTACATGAAATTTAACACTGACATAGTTCAAATTCTGAATCAAATAAAAAAGAATCTAATTTTATAAAATTTACTTATAAGACAGTGTGCTTTCAGCTGTGCGCTTCCTTTTGCGTGAAATTATAAGTTTGCGCCTCACTCTTGCTTCTTTGTCGGAAGGAGGTTTTGAAAAACTTTTGTTAAATGAATCTTGTCCAAAACAGGAACATCATGTAACATAAAAGCCGGCTGACATGGTCTCAGATTTTCGCGATTTGATGGACGAATTTTGGGGTTTCGCTTTTGTTGTAAAATGAGCCTTCTTTTTTCTCTAGCACTTCTGGCAGCAATGTTCTCTTTTATGGCTGAAGGAGGGGGCGGGGAAGCAGTTGAGTTAAATGTAACATGTTCAGTACATGGAACATCATGTAACAAAAAAGCCGGCAGACGTGGTCTCAAATTTTCCCCAATTGACGGACGAATAATACGGTTTTGCTTCTTCTGCAAAATGAGCCGTCTTTGCTCTCTAGAACTTCTGGCATCAATATTCTCTTTCATGGATTTGAAAAAGCAAACAAACATGAAAAGTAGATAGATTGTTAAAATAGTAAAAGAGCGTGGCTCTAAAACGAACAAAATAAGCTGACTTAAGCTAACAATAAACCCATCAGTTATGTCTAATGACAATATTCTATGTTGTAACAGAACTCCTGTTTCAGAGCTCCGTTACCAGTTTGTTATAACGTGTGGGTATTCGAGCAAGAACGACGAAAGCAAAACAAGAACGAGACAGATATTTAACGTGGTTCACTAACGAATTCGTAACGATCCCGCTAGCTAATCCACGGCCAGAACCAGATATTTTATTGAGAAGAGAACCCGATTACAGTGCACGCTGTGGCCGTAGCCACGGCGGCCACCCGATAAAACCCAGTACACCACCCGACACACACACACAACCAAAAGGCTCAAAGAGCTACAGCTCTCAAACCCAAGTGTTTCCCCTTTCAACTCGTGTGTGTTACTACCTTACAAAAGGCCACCCATGCATTTATATGCATGTAATGGTAATAGTTTTAGTGGCGGTGACTCAACAAGGAAACAAACTGAAGGCCAAACTTTGACTTGGAAACTTTCACCAAGAAAATTACTAATATCACCGCCCCCAAAACACTCTAATTTGCATGGGAGTTTATTCACTCCTTCTCATGCACCAAAAACAAAAACAAAAACAAAAAATCTTTGTTTGAATCACCATTCCAACAAATCTCCACCTTGATTCAAACATCCTAGTAACCTGATACCGGAACCTGATGTTTCTCTTCTCAAACCTGAACCGGATGCGTCTCCCTGAACTAGAAACGAGTACGCCTCCCCGAACTGATGTTTCGCTGCTGTATGCAAAACCCGAATCACCAAATCATTGCTACAACTACCATGCGTTCCTGCAACGAATGCGCCCGATGTGGTTGCACTTACGGAAACAGAAACAAGTGCTCCACCCAGAACCAGACTGGAATGTATTCACTAAGACAGGCAAATACATTCCAGATGCGCCCAATTGCGCCAGAAAGATGCACCATGACAGAATGCCCAGATGTCATCCAGACCAGATGCACCGATGACGAGTGCCCAAATTGTCATGCCCGATGCGCCCCGTATGCCTCAGATGCGCCAGATGCTCGCCAGAAACAGATCGCGCCAGATGCGAGCTCAAAGCGTGTCATGGTACACGCTCTAAAACCAGATGCAAGCCAGAACAAACTCGTGCATAATGCGCGCCAGAACCATAATCAGATGCGCGTGCCAGAAATCTCATGCGCCAGATGCTCCATGCCTTTGCACCAACTCCAACGAGCTCCTGCAATGCATGAGCCAGAACCAGATTCAATTCACAGGCCAGATGCTCCACGCCGGGAGCCGGATTGCGCTTGAATGTCAGTCGCCATAACGCCAGATGCGCGTGAACCGCCAGATTCGCGCCAGTACTGAATGCGTGCTAGATTTGCCAGATCCCTTGCACGCCAAATCAGATGCGCGCCAGATTGCTCCAACAGGAGCCCGGATAGCCCCCTGCACAGGACTTTAGATGGTGGGTGTACCTGCTTCGCTCTCACGAACAGATCGATCTTGATCACCAAACCAAACATCGTTCTTGGCGGAATCTCGAAACCCAACTCCCGATAGCCTGCTCCACCTGAATCGCGAAACCCTAGCTTTGAGTTTCACCAACACGTGAAACCCTAGATCTTGGCTCCACCCGGATCTTGGAACCCCGGCTCTGATACCAGTTTGTTAAAACTGGTGATCCCCCTGACCTGGCTCGGATACCAGTTTGTTGTAACAGAACTCTTGTTTATGAGCTCTGTTACCAGTTTGTTATAACGTGTGGGTATTCGAGCAAGAACGAAGAAAGCAAAACAAGAACAAGACAGATATTTAACGTGGTTCACTAACAAATTCGTAACGATCCCGCTAGCTAATCCACGGCCAGAACCAGATATTTTATTGAGAAGAGAACCCGATTACAGTGCACGCTGTGGCCGTAGCCACGGCGGCCACCCGATAAAACCCAGTACACCACCCAGCACACACACAACCAAAAGGCTCAAAGAGTTATTGCTCTCAAACCCAAGTGTTTCCCCTTTCAACCGGTGTGTGTTACTACCTTACAAAAGGCCACCCATGCATTTATATGCATGTGATGGTAATAGTTTTCGTGGCGGTGACTCAACAAGGAAACAAACTGAATGCCAAACTTTGACTTGGAAACTTTCACCAAGCAAAGTACTTATATCACCGCCCCCAAAACACTCTAATTTGCATGGGAGTTTATTCACTCCTTCTCATGCACCACAAACAAAAACAAAAAATCTTTGTTTGAATCACCATTCCAACAAATCTCCACCTTGATTCAAACATCATAGTAACCTGAAACCGGAACCTGATGTTTCTCTTCTCAAACCTGAACCGGATGCGTCTCCCTGAACTAGAAACGAGCACGCCTCCCCGAACTGATGTTTCACAGCAGTATGCGAAACCCGAATCACTAAATCGTTGCTCCAACTACCATGTGTTCCTGCAACGAATGCGCCCGATGTGGTTGAACTTCCGGAAACAGAAACAAGTGCTCCACCCAGAACCAGACTCGAATGTATTCACTAAGACAGGACCGAATACATTCCAAATGCGCCCAATTGCGCCAGAAAGATGCACCATGACAGAATGCCCATATGTCATCCAGACCAGATGCACCGATGACGAGTTCCCAAATTGTCATGCCCGATGCGCCTCGTATGCCTCAGATGCGCCAGATGCTCGCTGGAAACAGATCGCGCCAGATGCGAGCTCAAAGCGTGTCATGGTACACGCTCTAAAACCAGATGCACGCCAGAACAAACTCGTGCATAATGCGCGCCAGAACCATAATCAGATGCGCGTGCCAGAAATCTCACGCGCCAGATGCTCCATGCCTTTGCTCCAACTCCAACGAGCTCCTGCAATGCATGAGCCAGAACCAGATTCAATTCACAGGCCAGATGCTCCACGCCGGGAGCCGGATTGCGCTTGAATGTCAGTCGCCATAACGCCAGATGCGCGTGAACCGCCAGATTCGCGCCAGTACTGAATGCGTGCTAGATTTGCCAGATCCCTTGCACGCCTAATCAGATGCGCGCCAGATTGCTCCAACAGGAGCCCGGATAGCCCCCTGCACAGGACTTTAGATGGTGGGTGTACCTGCTTCGCTCTCACGAACAGATCGATCTTGATCACCAAACCAGACATCGTTCTTGGCGGAATCTCAAAACCCAACTCCCGATAGCCTGCTCCACCTGAATCGCGAAACCCTAGCTTTGAGTTTCACCAAAACGTGAAACCCTAGATCTTGGCTCCACCCGGATCTTGGAACACCGGCTCTGGTACCAGTTTGTTAAAACTGGTGATCCCCCTGATCTGGCTCTGATACCAGTTTGTTGTAACAGAACTCCTGTTTTAGAGCTCCGTTACCAGTTTGTTAAAACGTGTGGGTATTCGAGCAAGAACAACGAAAGCAAAACAAGAACGAGACAGATATTTAACGTGGTTCACTAACGAATTCGTAACGATCCCGCTAGCAAATCCACGGCCAGAACCAGATATTTTATTGAGAAGAGAACCCGATTACAGTGGACGTTGTGGCCGTAGCCACGGCGGCCACCCGATAAAACCCAGTACACCACCCGGCACACACACAACAAAGAGGCTCAAAGAGCTACTGCTCTCAAACCCAAGTGTTTCACCTTTCAACCCGTGTGTGTTACTACCTTACAAAAGGCCACCCAGGCATTTACATGCATGTGATGGTAATAGTTTTTGTGGCGGTGACTCAACAAGGAAACAAACTGAATGCCAAACTTTGACTTCGAAACTTTCACCAAGCAAAGTACTAAATCACCGCCCCCAAAACACTCTAATTTGCATGGGAGTTTATTCACTCCTTCTCATGCACCAAAAACAAAAACAAAAAATATTTGTTTGAATCACCATTCCAACAAATCTCCACCTTGATTCAAACATCCTAATAACCTGAACCCGGAACCTGATGTTTCTCTTCTCAAACCTGAACCGGATGCGTCTCCCTGAACTAGAAACGAGAACGCCTCCCCGAACTGATGTTTCGCAGCTGTATGCGAAACCCGAATCACCAAATCGTTGCTTCAACTACCATGCGTTCCTGCAACGAATGCGCCCGATGTGGTTGCACTTCCGGAAACAGAAACAAGTGCTCCACCCAGAACCAGACTCGAATGTATTCACTAAGACAGGACCAAATACATTCCAGATGCGCCCAATTGCGCCAGAAAGATGCACCATGACAGAATGCCCATATAACATCCAGACCAGATGCACCGATGACGAGTGCCCAAATTGTCATGCCCGATGCGCCCCGTATACCTCAGATGCGCCAGATGCTCGCCAAGAACAGATCGCGCCAGATGCGAGCTCAAAGCGTGTCATGGTACACGCTCTAAAACCAGATGCACGCCAGAACAAACTCGTGCATAATGAGCGCCAGAACCATAATCAGATGCGCGTGCCAGAAATCTCACGCGCCAGATGCTCCATGCCTTTGCTCCAACTCCAACGAGCTCCTGCAATGCATGAGCCAGAACCAGATTCAATTCACACGCCAGATGCTCCACGCCGGGAGCCGGATTGCGCTTGAATGTCAGTCGCCATAACGCCAGATGCGCGTTAACCGCCAGATTCGCGCCAGTACTGAATGCGTGCTAGATTTTCCAGATCCCGTGCATGCCTAATCAGATGCGCGCCAGATTGCTCCAACAAGAGCCCGGATAGCCCCCTGCACAAGACTTCAAATGGTGGGTGTACCTGCTTCGCTCTCACGAACAGATCGATCTTAATCACCAAACCAGACATCGTTCTTGGCGGAATCTCGAAACCCAACTCCCGATATCCTGCTCCACCTGAATCGCGAAACCCTAGCTTTGAGTTTCACAAAAACGTGAAACCCTAGATCATGGCTCCACGCGGATCTTGGAACCCCGGCTCTGATTTTAGTTTGTTAAAACTGGTGATCCCCCTGACCTGGCTCTGATACCAAATTGTTGTAACAAAACTCTTGTTTCAGAGCTCCGTTACCAGTTTGTTATAACGTGTGGGTATTCGAGCAATAACGACGAAAGAAAAACAAGAACGAGACAGATATTTAACGTGGTTCACTAACGAATTCGTAACGATCCCGCTAGATAATCCACGGCCAGAACCAGATATTTTATTGAGAAGAGAACCCGATTACAATGCACGCTGTGGCCGTAGCCACGGCGGCCACCCGATAAATCCTAGTACACCACCCGACACACACACAACCAAAAGGCTCAAAGAGCAACTGCTCTCAAACCCAAGTGTTTCCCCTTTCAACCCGTGTGTGTTACTACCTTACAAAAGGCCACCCATGCATTTATATGCATGTGATGGTAATAGTTTTTGTGGCGGTGACTCAACATGGAAACAAACTGAATTCCAAACTTTGACTTGGAAACTTTCACCAAGAAAAGTACTAATATCACCGCCCCCAAAACACTCTAATTTGCATGGTAGTTTATTCACTCCTTCTCATGCACCAAAAACAAAAACAAAAAATATTTGTTTGAATCACCATTCCAATAAATCTCAACCTTGATTCAAACATCCTAGTAACCTGAAACCGGAACCTGATGTTTCCCTTCTCAAACCTGAACCGGATGCGTCTCCCTGAACTAAAAACGAGCACGCCTCCCCGAACTGATGTTTCGCAGCTGTATGCGAAACTCGAATCACCAAATCGTTGCTCCAACTACCATGCGTTCCTGCAACGATTGCGCCCGATGTGGTTGCACTTTCGGAAACAAAAACAAGTGCTCCACCCAGAACCAGACTCGAATGTATACACTAAGACAGGACCGAATAAATTCCAGATGCGCCCAATTGCGCCAGAAAGATGCACCATGACAGAATGCCCATATGTCATCCAGACCAGATGCACCGATGACGAGTGCCCAAATTGTCATGCCCGATGCGCCCCGTATGCCTCAGATGCCCCAGATGCTCGCCGGAAACAGATCGCGCCAGATGCGAGCTCAAAGCGTGTCATGGTACACGCTCTAAAACCAGATGCACGCTAGAACAAACTCGTGCATAATGAGCGCCAGAACCATAATCATATGCGCGTGCCAGAAATCTCGCGCCAGATGCTCCATGCCTTTGCTCCGACTCCAACGAGCTCCTGCAATGCATGAGCCAGAACAAGATTCAATTCACACGCCAGATGCTCCACGCCGGGAGCCGGATTGCGCTTGAATGTCAGTGGCCATAACGCCAGATGCGCGTGAACCTCCAGATTCGCGCCAGTACTGAATGCGTGCTGGATTTGCCAGATCCCTTCCACGCCTAATCAGATGCGCGCCAGATTGCTCCAACAGGAGCCCGCATAGCCCCCTGCACAGGACTTCAGATGGTGGGTGTACCTGCTTCGCTCTCAAAACAGATCGATCTTGATCACCAAACCAGACAACGTTCTTGGCGAAATCTCGAAACCCAACTCCCGATAGCCTGCTCCACTTTAATCGCGAAACCCTAGCTTTGAGTTTCACCAAAACGTGAAACTCTAGATTGGCTCCACCCGGAGCTTGGAACCCCGGCTCTGATACCAGTTTGTTAAAACTTGTGATCCCCCTGACCTGGCTCTGATACCAGTTTGTTGTAACAGAACTCCTGTTTCAGAGCTCCGTTACCAGTTTGTTATAACGTGTGGGTATTCGAGCAAGAACGACGAAAGCAAAACAAGAACGAGACAAATATTTAACGTGGTTCACTAACGAATTCGTAACGATCCCGCTAGATAATCCACGGCCAGAACCAGATATTTTATTGAGAAGAGAACCCGATTACAGTGCACGCTGTGGCCGTAGCCACGGCGGCCACCCGATAGAACCCAGTACACCACCCGACACACACACAACCAAAAGGCTCAAAGAGCTACTACTCTCAAACCCAAGTGTTTCCCCTTTCAACCCGTGTGTGTTACTACCTTACAAAAGGCCACCCATGCATTTATATGCATGTGATGGTAATAGTTTTAGTGGCGGTGACTCAACAAGGAAACAAACTGAATGCCAAACTTTGACTTGGAAACTTTCACCAAGCAAAGTACTAATATCACCACCCCAAAACACTCTAATTTGCATGGGAGTTTATTTACTCCTTCTCATGCACCAAAAACAAAAACAAAAAATATTTGTTTGAATCACCATTCCAACATTCTATATAATAATATCATTTGGCACCTCAGACTTCGGTTTTCGTTGTTGTTTAAATCGTTCATAGCTTGGCCATTGTGACTTATTCTCTGGCTGCTTGCATAAGTCAAAGCTAAATACCAATCCTGACCTTTGTTTTTGGATGGCTCAATTTTCTGGATTCTCTCATTTTTGTTATCATCAGCTTATTACGCTTTGCTGCCCTGTTCTATGGAGTCGGTTGTACAGATATCAACAATATCTTGATCTAATACTTGTTGTAACTAATAATGGGAAAAATAAAAAACATTGGTGCAGAACTTCTCACGACACGGTTCGAATGAAAGAATTGACAAGATCATCTCAGACCAAAAATCAACAAAATCTAAACACGGTTGTGATAACTGATGATAAAAATAAAAGTAGAAAAACTTTGGAGGATGAATAATTCGTGAAAAATATGATAACAGGAATGAGGCAAAGACATACAAAATTCTAATTTCAGCGATAATGTTTACAGTGAGTAACGAGCCTAAAACCCAATTGGACTGTAAAATTATTTCTAACAAAGTTGCAAAGAAACTTGAACCTGGATGAGGATTACAACCAAACACCCAGCATATACAAATCCTGGAAAAGGAGCACCTGGAAATGAGCAAAAGGCAGTAAAACCAAGCTCTCTGGAAACGATATGGTAGAAAACACCGGAGTAGAACGGGCACTTACAAAACAATGGAAGTAATCTGCACTCTCTATGGTGCCTCTTCAATTGCAGGAAGGAAGGTTACGCAGTCAAAGAGGTAATGAGCACATTAGCGGTTTAGCATTGAAAAATCTGGAGAGTATAACATTTGGGGCCTTTCAAATACGTGTAGAAAATTTAGTGCTATTTATTACTATAGTGATTAGTATTGCTTCTCATCAGGACGTGGGAATGTTTGAGGGTGGAAATTGATTAGTTCAATGATTAATAGGATTAGATATTATGGACAGCTCAAATGCCACTTGTGATTATTACTCTCAAAAGTCCAGGTGGGAAACCATGATTGAGCGGAAGTCTAAGGTAATAATACACATTTCATTATTAACGGGAATTTAGAATGACAAATAGTGAATCGCAATATTTGTACTTGGCTGCTTTTATAGAAAACTAGTTATGAGCACGTGCTTTGCACGTTGATATTTATTTGTTACAATATTTACTTTTAAATAGTATTATTTATAAATGAATAATTCAAACTGAGAAAAAATCAAGACAAAAAACACATATTTCAAATTCGATGAGTAATATACTCAACTTAGCAATTAAGTGGTAAATGAAATATATGTAAAGAAATTAGACATACTGAAAATATGATTATGACTTATATGCCCCTCAACGATGCAATTGAATTTTGAAAAAAACGTCCACGATGATATTGCTTCATACGCTACTTAAGTGGCATAGTGCGGTCCACTTAGGCCTTGCTATGCCTTCAGTGTATGGTACGCTCTCGAAAATGGTTACCACATTTTACGAAGAAAACAACAAAAAATGTAAGAAAATGAGGAAGAGGGACAGTTGGTAAGATATGGTGAAAATTTTAGGTACTGGAGACTTCCTTCTATAATGGTAAATGTACACATTAAAAAAGGCACAAACTGAACAGTGACAACTATTCAGAAATGACACGATCTGAATAGTCACAACTGTTGAGGATTAAACTCATTAAATATTATTTTTTAATTACATTTCTAATATGAATAATCACAACTCTTTAAATTTAGTTTTATTATAAATTTGTAGTTTTCTCAGGGCAAGAAAACTGTTAAAACACTAAAACACATTCACACTTTTAGATAGTAGTCTAGATTATCTTCAAATAATGTAAAGATAAGTATACTACACATATAAATCCAATTCCTGAAAAAATCAGAAAATTAAAATTACCAACTCCACAAGAGATATATACATGATTAATAAATACCAAGTTTACGTGGTATGCTTCTCCAATGGAACAATGTAACTTAAAATAAAAGGGCTTGCAAAAAATATTCACAAATTTTTGTCATGTCGTCATTATTGGCATTAGAAGAGTCCATTGCAAAGTCTATAATATCTAAGTATCTATAGTAACAGAACATCATTAGCATTTTCTATGGTTTGATGTTTTGATAGGTGAGCTTCACCAACAATTCAATGTTGTTGAAGGGAGACACAGAATATTTAGATGTTGTAAGACGAAATATACATATTTTTTTAAGGTAGTGGTGGGGAAACAACTACACAATTTGTGTATCATTTACTTTTCACCGTCATTCATGTTCCATCTTCCCCATCGTTGTGCGACTAATCTCTGTATCAAAGACCCTTTTGAGTTTAGTGTAACAATATTTAAGGGAGAACGCTATTTCCTTCATTGTGAATTATCATAAATGTATGTTCTGTCCACAATAATGAAGAAATCATATACATTCTAAAGAAATCATGTACATTTTGATAGCTACGAAAAATAAACAGTGTAAAGAAAATGCTAACATCTTGGGGATTTTTTTCTAAAAAGGGTCATTTCACCCTTGTCGAGTCATAGTCAACTATATATACAACATAAAATGAACTTTGTCTTTTTGCAATCATATGACAATAAATAAGCCATTTATTCCTAATTCAGACAGACAATTATAACATTCTGACAATTAGAAGGGGTAAAATGTGATTTGCCTTTTCCAGTTGGGTCCCTTAGATGTGACCAACTATGGAGGATTGTGGCTAGTTATGGGGAGACAATTACATCAATAACAAACTTCAACTTCATCACCAAATAATTAGTCAATAGCCAATTTATTAAGACATTTCCTCAAGCCTTTTTCAAGCAAAGAAAAAACGTTAGATGTGAACAATGTAACCTAGGTTCAAAAAAGGTCATAAAGCCATGTTGTTAATCTGCATTAGTAGTAAAATCAAATAAAAACATATTTAAATTGTAGTTTGAAAACTTCGACAATAGTTTGTAAAACATTTTTTTTTTGTAAGATGAGAGATTTACCTAGAAAGCCTTCTGCACCCGCAGGCCTCTACCAAACATCATCAACCGTGACTCTCCTCCTTCATGTTGTAAAGCTAACATAAAAACAACAAAAATGACACATATTAAATTAAATGGCTTACCTGCAAATTAGGCAAAGACGACCTTCGCAATCGAAGCCAAGCGTTGATTAACTCAATTGGACCAAGTGATTCTTTTAGCCTCTACATCAACAGTTTCTGGAGCCGACTTCAACCCTAGATGGTCGATTCATATATGATTATTTTTCTGTATAATTCTGAATAAGAGATGAATAAGAAGCATACGCATGAGAGTTTCGATGTTTGATATCTGAAGGAAGCGATTCAGGATCGATGTGGGTCCGAGTAAAGGATAGAGGTGATGTAGAGGTCTCCCCTTGTCTACGATAGATTGAGGAGATCTTGTCTATTTTCAGCCATGGTAGACCTGAACAAGGATTCAAAAGAACGGGAGACATATGGAAGAAAGAAATGATAATCGATTGGGTGAAGAAAATTAGTATGCATAACATAAATCAAGAGTAACTCAACTTCAATTGCTCAATCAGATTAAGTTAGATCACACCAAATTGCATACACTACATAAAGCTAACCATATCAAATCCAAAGTACTCCCAAACCACATCGTGCAAGAGCTTAAAAAAATCTAAAAGTAGTAGCAAGTCCATATGAATTGAACCTTAAAAACATGATTAATTCCCAAATTGCATATCAATAGCAATCCCAAATCTTCAAAACCTTGGTCTAAAACCTCAATTCAATTAGCAAACAATTTCATTAGGAAAAACACATTCGATTGGTTACTTACTGAAACAAACGCGCGAACAAGGATACTGTGACCGACGTACACTGACCAACGTAAACCTAGAAGGGGTAGAATCTCAGAGAACCTACCCGTTGGAATAGATGCCCTAGAGGCAAACTAGTTTAGTATGAACTTATTTTGGCTAGAATATTCATTGTTTTATTTATTGGATATTTAATATACTGAAGTCCTTAGATTTACAGTTGTGTTGTTTATGTTAAATATCCCTAGTCCATTATAATTATTAAATAGGACAATTATCTATAGACTATTATGGGGTTGATTGATATGGAGATCATGATCCAACACATGGGTATGCATTAGGGGTAATGGCATACTGGATTGACCCATCTCTGAGAAGGCTACATACATGTTATATTGAGTCCACAAGCGCTTTTCGTGGTGAACACGGTATTGTCATCCTTACACTTGAAGTCACTAGATTATCTAGTAGTGGATTATTGTGAATTTGGTAGCGTCAAACGCTAAACCGTAACTGGGTAGCCATAAAGGCGTGTACCGGATACAATAAGAAGCAAGCTTAGAAATCGTACTAGACGTAGATAGAATTCGTCCCTCCCACATAACGGGAGCAAATATCCGAGACCACTCGAGGGATAGTGCTTATGGAATGTCTGGCCAGACTCAAATAAATCAATATGGGATATTGATGTTATTTGCACGAATAAGGCTATTCCCAGGATCGAGAAACTCTTGATTGGATATACGAGTGTGACTTGTATGTCTCGTGTCCGATCCGGATATGGAGACAAAGGGATGAGACAATTACTTGCACAAGGTATGTGGGATGACTATTCTAGTAGTTGGCTAGAATGGATGTCTTGCTAGAGACTGCTCCATATTAGCAAATTGTTGCTACCAACTAGATAGAACCTATGGGGCCACACGCTACATAGGGTTGAACTAAATTTGGGAATTAATTAATATGATTAATTAATTGGAATGATCACTTTGCAACACCTTGCAAACTTAGTAGGACTAATATGTAAGGAAGGGACTAATCCGAACTCATGTAGGATTAGGAAGGGCCTTTAGGTAGTTGACAAGGAGTTGTTGGACTATATAAATGATGCTACTGGCTTCCTCCCCACACTAATGCTCATAAAAAAAGTTGAGTGGGAGAGAAACAAAGGAGAGAGAGTAAGACACTAGGAGGCCGAACACGACCCCCTTGGTCCGCCCCCCTACCCGTCGGCCGCAAAGAGAGGCCGAGCCCTGTCTTTGGTCCTCGTTGCGTGATATCTTCTTCCTCTTCCTCCGGTCCAAGCTAGCACAAAGGAGAAGGAAGATCTAGATCTCAACTCTAGGCGTGGATCAACCGTAGAAATGTGACACAATTCACGTTACAAGTCATCACCGGAGATCTCTATGGTGTGTTACTTGTTTCTTCCTTTACCATCGTTATGATTCTCTTCCTGTGATCCTTGGATGGTCTTGAATGGATAATTTCTTTTCCGCTGCGTATCCATGATCAAAACCATACACTACCAACACCGCCCTTCACAAATTTGTTTTCCTTTAATTTAATCAGATTTGTTCTTGCCGAACGAAGAACCAAGCCCTCCAGTCTCACGCTTGCGCGGGTGGATTCTTTTTTTTGAAATAACACGGCGGTATCAATCACACGACAAGATCAATCGAGGAGGTCTTCTAGTGAAGTAGACTTCTTTTTTCAGAGGAATATGACTCTTTTTTTATTAGGACTTTCATCGGTTTTTTAGTGATTAAGTTAACGCACGTGAGGGTATTGTAGGGCACGTGAGGTGTCGGGGTTGAAAATTGGAGGTATAGGGGGGCCTACAGTATTATAGGGTGTATTGATATTAAGGGGGGGGGGATTATGTAACATGTTTGTTTGCACCAATTTAAATAGGGGTATTAAGAATTTAGTATTCAATCCCACCTACATGGTGGGATTAGATTTTAGGCATATAGGGGGTATAGATAATACGGGGGATTGAATACCCCTTGAAATTATCCCTGCACTAAACACCAGTTATTACCCCTTACTGGCATTATTATTACTGTACCCCTTCTTTATCCCTGCATCGAACATCTCTATCTCTACTATTGAAAAGTTTAAAGATGTGTTTTCTAACACTAATACTTTTAAAATACCTAAACTAACCCTGTGTGTAAAGTTAATTACTTAAAAACCGCTATTTACCCTAAAAGAAAGAGTCCTATTAACCTTAGATGATTACGACGGTACCTGAACCCTCCGACCTGCTGATTCTGAAATGCCACGACTCTCTCTTGTTTTCACTCATAGCGATTCTAAATCATCGGTTCGTCTAGACATACAAAACCCATGGTGCGCAACAAGTCTCTCTTGTTGGAATGCAACCGCTCTATCTTCCTCCTGATCGACCTACGGAGTGACGCTGGTTAGTGATCGCTCAGGTACGAAAATCCCTACTTGCTGTTGTGTTTGCATCCAAACTATGATGTTCTTATTCTTGTCTTTTTTGGGTTGTCTGTCCTTGATGTATTGTTTTGAACTTTTGATTATGAAGTACCAGCTTGCCTACAGGGTTTAGCTTGAAGCAGTTTTTTTGGGTTGTCTGTCCTTGTTGTAGTGTTTTGATTATGAAGTACCATCTTGATTTGATAGGAGGAGATAAGTATTAGTAATACAAATTTAGCTTGAAGCGGTTTTGGCATTGGGGTGAGTTGCATCTCTGTTTGAGAGGTAAGAACACATTTTCCTCCAATGAATGGATAGATAAGAGAAACATACTTGATTTTCTAATCGCATTTGGTCATTGGAATGTGAAGTTCTTGATCTCCTATGAAAAGTACTTAACCTATAGGAATTCTTGATGAAACTGTTTCAGGATTATGGTTTATAACAAAGTAGAATGTGTTTGATGTTTCATCTCTAAAGAACTTTGGTCAGATGCTAGAAGGTTCCATAAGAATTCGACACCACCTCCTTCATACGTGGATTTGTTTCACCTTGTTGTTGGGTTTCTTTTTATTCTCATGGATCAATTAAATGTCGTGTTCTTTCATCACTCGCCAGTAGGTGAAATTTGTTTTCATCACAATCTCTGTTTCCTGTAACTACTATTGTTTCTTCTCTTGGAACACTCTAGCAGATCATCTCATCAAATTAAGCGAGGTGGTACTATTAGTTGGCATTTAAATTGTCGTATATGTTCTTGAGATTGATTTTCCTCATCTCTCATTTTTATGACAGCTTTGACAATTACCGGCTGTAACTGTTCCAGTTACAGGGTACATATACGTAATGTGCTGGTCTCGTTGACGCAAAATGGTAGTGTTATCAGGTTCTCAAAAGTTCTGTACAATGAAAATTTCATTTTTTTCAATCCACCGATATTTATTTGTTCGATCAGATACTTCATAAAAGTAACTTTGTGTTCCATCAAAGATAGGAGAAAGTCTTTTTATGGGAGCTGCCCGTAATTGTTATTGCAATTTGGCAATCCCACCAGACCTTTGTAGGCGATATAAGGCAGTCAGGGAGATTGACATGGGCAGAGGGCGTTATTTGGTTAGTTCTCAAAAGTCTTGTTGTAACAAAGAAACACTTCAACCAAGGTCCTCCTTCGAGCTATTATTCACTCATACTAAAACTTATTTTGCAAAGTTTTGCATAATTAAATATTAGTGAGCATTGCAATTGAAAGTTGTTACCTACTTCGATTTAAAAAGCTTTTCTTATTTTTATAGTCATATTAAGACCACTCTATATCTCCTTCCAAGTCTTACCTCATTTCTCCCCCTTCCAAAATAGGACAAGGCCAAGAAGTTATGTTTTACAGGACAAACTTAGAAAGTTTTTATGTTCTTGCACTTTTCCCATTCCATTCGTGATTCTCCTTCCTGATATGTTTATATGTATTTTGACTTTCCTAAATTTTATTAAAGGGAAAGAAGAATAGAGAAGTTCCCTATCTTTGTTTGACATTAAAATAGTGCCCCGAAAATTTTGCAGTTTTTCATCGGATATATCCTATGTTCTGAAGCGATCTGAACTATGCACAATATTTTACAGCAGCCAGTATTGATTGTTTGTGCTCGAACAACTCATGAGTGTACACTGGAGTACATAATACACAAAGTAAGCTTATTTTTCGTTATAGAGTAACGACATTTAATTTGCTGCAATTATAAATTTTCTTATCCATAAGTGTGTTTAATTGATTCAGACCACTCTCAAAACGTGAGGGTTTACCATGAATAATTTTTTCCAAAGTTTAACCTGAATAATTGTCAAATGGATTGCATGATCTACCAGATTCATTTCATATTTCTACAAAGTTTCACTGCTTACTCCAGTCTGGCTGCAACTGGTGTATATTTATGTACGAAACAACAGGTTGCTCGCAGTTGAATCTTTCGACCCGTTTATTATTTATAGAAGTAGTGCGAAATGATTTCGTTAGAGATCTGTCATATTTGTGACTTTGAATTTCATTGTCTACCATCATATCCTTAACCCTATGGTATACTGGTTGGTACATCCTTGTTACTTACACATGGGTAAAATAGAGCTGCGACTATAATTGATGAAACAACTCACACTGCCTTAGCCTCAGACTTTAATGTTTTAGTTTTTCTTTTCAGAGGGAGATTTCAATGTTTAAAATTGTAGAAAATGAAGAGAACTGACATATGTTCATAATATAACCTGAGATTTTTCTCAGGGTGAAACCTAAGCTGAGTCCAAAAAAGATATCTGTTAACTAACATTTTTGATAATTTTCCGAATTAGTCGACAACCAGTCTAGCTACATACCTAGCTACCATACATATGCCTTCGTAGGCTTTGAGGATCAGTTGGAAAAGTGAACTGTGGTTAATTATATTGTTATGGAGTAGCCATGATTGAAGATGTTCTCGTAAGATGACATTTGAAACCTTTAGCAATTGTGGTGGGATAGAAATTGTAACCTCAGTTAGAACTTAGAACCATGATAACATTTAAGTTATTTAATTAGTTCATCAGTAACATCTGTGCAAAATATCTTTGTAGCAAATATGGTCTTTAGAAATACATGACAGAACACGGCTTAGTTACCCGTTTCATACCCCCAGTTTGTAAAACCTCCCACATTGCAAGCCGCAGTTCCAAAACTGCGGTATTGCATATTTCCCCCTTGCAAAATGTATGTCAGGTTAAAACTAGAAAACCCGTCTAAACCTAACATTTGAAGAAGGATAAAGCTTCCAATACATTTGTTAGTACTACATACAAAAGATGACCAATAAGATAATGAAAAATCTCATATGTCTCTCCATCTCTCGATCTTCTCTTTCTCCGCCCCAATTCTCTATTCAATCTCTTGGTTAGATATTATGCTGTATTAAAAGTAGTATCTCGGTCTGGGTAGGAGATATAGATGGCAGTGAGGAGAGAGAGTGATGCAGCTTCACAAGAAGCCTCTATTGGTGAAAATAATTCGGAGGTTGATGAATCACAAGATGGGTTATCCTGGAATCGACACTTCAAATGGAAGAAGTGACAGAAATTTGTGGAGAGGTTTTGAGATGGGTCTTAAATTTGATGCTGCAATAGAAACCTAGGCTTTCCCGAATTTGGGGAATTGTGGTCTCTCTTCAAGGAGCGATTCATGGGCTTCTCTTAAATGGCCAAAAACAATGTATCGATATGGAGAAGAAGATCAGAGAAAAAGGACAATGTGTGTTTGTGTTGGGTTTCTCAGTTCAGGTTGGTTCCGAGTACGTACCGATCATTATTTTGATTTGGTTGTTGCTCTAATGGCTAACAACAAAACTAAATCCAGTTCTTGAGAGTTTGATTGATGAAATTCTTGGTTTGAGTTTGATGTTATTATTATTCATGTGAAGTTCTTCTTTGTTTCCTAACTACTCAGTTGTATAGCACGAGATCAAGAAATAAAAAGAAGAAGAACACTTTGTTTTTGTGTCTTCAGATAAATCCTCATAACGAAAGGGGGGGCATCATTCGGGAGAAGAGAGGCAACGGGAGCCCCTCCAATTCCTGCATTAGACCCACAATAAGAGTTATTGGAGTACTGGCTCTTCTATCCCCTATTAACACTCTGACTTCATGTTTGCAGTCGATGCCACGTCAAGATCCTTCCCTCTCTCTCAACGTCAACAGAAAAGAATTTTAATCAAGTTTGAGATCTAGGTGAACAGAAAAGGCAATTGGTGATTGTTGACGAACCGGTGAGTTCTAATTTCACAATTCTGAATTTAACTTAATATCTTCTTTGCTCTCATTGCTACTCGTGAAAGTGAAAAAAAAAAATATGGGTCCAAAATATGGTTTGAGATATAGGTGAACAGAAAAGGCAATTGGATTTGGTTTTGTATTGAGGAACTTGCCTAGGAAAGCCGTGGCTGTTAAATTTCATGTTACTCCCGCAAGATGCCACTGTCCGTCTCTATCACCATGGACAAAAACGGAGGTATTCCTCTCTCTCTATCTCGCTTCCTCTCTCCTTGGCGAATGCATACACAGCCTCTTTCACCCACCCGGCTTAATCTATCTCTCGATCTCTCCCCTTGTCAACTTCTCTCTCTCTCTCTCTCTCTCTCTCTCTCTCTCTCTCTCTCTCTCTCTCTCTCTCTCTCTCTCTCAGTAACATATGATAATAAGGGTTTATATATCTTGTCTTTTCTATCTATCTTCCTTATATGAATTGCTACGTATGTTTTGAGTACGCAAATTCGCAACCTTTGGGTTGCTTTGAAATCACAGTTGTTCGATTTCTTGCTGAATGATGTAAACTTTAGGATGTCAATATAGACACTTTAGTTATGTTATTTGCTGTTTGCAGGGATGAGATGACAGTTGGTGAAGCAGGGAGTTGTCTTCTTCTCATAGGTAACCATGGGGAGTGTATCCTACCTTACTCTCTCTATTGTTACATCTCATTTTCTGTAATTGAATTGAAAAACTGCAATGAATCGGCACATAAAATAACGATCAACAAGAAGAAAACCATTATAGAGGGAGAGAGGCAAAAATAGCTACGTGCTTTGATTTGAGCTGCCGATAGATGACCCTGGGCTGCTGGGCACGAGTGATAGAGAAATCATACTACTGGTCGAATGCAATGAAGGCTTTTGGGGGGGGGGGGGGGGTAAAACTATTAGGGGTCCTTTTTTGTTACTTGAGCCTTAATAAGGTTGTTTAGTTGTAGATAAAGGTGTTGCATATAATCTATTTTTCCCTTACATAAGGATGATGTATGTGATTGGTTGACAATATGTATGTTTTGTAGTTGGGTTACAGTTACGTGACTTACTATTGATTTCCTCCGTAGATAATTTCTCGATGTTTTTTTATTTGTTGGCTATATGTGGGATTATCTTTGAGATCAATCTTGTTAACTTGTGCATAGATTTGATTATTTTAGTGAAATTAGGATGTCATTTTTCCATGTTGATCTACTGCTAAAACACAATTGAAGTGTGGTGGCGGATTATTGTTCTCCTTACTAAATGTTTGAATGGTCGGAAGTGTTGCAATTGGATACGAGTATTACAGAGAGCTTAGTCTCTCTTCTATCAAACCTTAACAGGTTTTCATGGTATCAGAGCCTGGTTTGAAAGATTTACAAGTTTTCTTTACTCTCTTGGTTTCAATGCTTCTGCTGCTGACTCAAGCTTGTTTATTAGACACTCACATTCCAAAATCACCATTCTCTTGCTCTATGTAGATGATATAATACTTACTGGTAGTGATAGCAACTTTATTTCTCAACTACTGCTTTCTCTTCACTCTGAATTTCAAATGACAAATCTGGGCAAACTTACTTACTTTCTGGGATTAGAAATCAAATATGCTTCTTCTGGCTTATTTATTCACCAAACTAAGTATGTGGCTGATCTTCTTCAAAGATTTAACATGAGTAATTGCAAACCTTGCCCTACTCCTCTTGCTGTTGGGGGCAAATATCATTTATTAGATGGCACTCCACTTGATAATCCTACTGTTTTTAGATCTCTTGTTGGAGATTTGCAGTATTTGACATTCTCTAGACCTGATATAGCTTTTGCAGTTAATCACTTGTGCCAATTCATGCACAACCCTACAAACTTGCATTTAATTGGTGCCAAAAGAGTCTTGAGATATTTACAAGGCACCAAATCACATGGCTTGTTTTACCAAACTGGACACTTGCCTCTTGATGCTTACTGTGACTCTGATTGGGCTAGCAACCCAACAGATCGCAGAAGCACTACTAGTTTTGTCATATTTATTGGCCCAAATGTTGTTCACTGGGCTGCAAAGAAGCAGCCTACTGTTTCAAGATCCTCTGCTGAAGCAGAGTATAGAGCTCTTGCAGTTACTGCTGCTGATCTCACTTGGTTTAAATTCTTATTCCGTGATCTCAAACTCTCTTTACCTCAAGCACCAATTTTATGGTGTGACAGTAAGTCTGCTATGGCTATGGCTCACAATCCTATTTTACAAGCTAGAACAAAACATGTTGAGATTGACTATCACTTTGTCCGAGAACAAGTTTTGAGAAAACAACTAATTGTGTCTTATGTTTCTAGTGCAGAACAGATTGCTGATATATTTACAAAAGGCCTAAGCACACAACAATTCCTTGAAATCAAATCCAAGTTAATGGTTCAATCACCACCATTAACTTGAGGGACGGTATTAACGGTATGGGCCAAATGCACTGCTGATCTGGATCAAGAAGCCCAAGCTGTGAAGCCCAAAGATGTGAAGCCCAAATGCTGAAGTCCAAAAGCTCACAAATAACTGAAGGGTCAAATGAACTTGCTGTCAAAGTTCATCTCTCCGTTTGTAATAAATGTTATCTCGGTAATTCAACAGCTCTCTAGATGATCGAACGGTCAGAAATAAGACCGTTCGACATCTCTGTATTTATCCATCTTCTTCAATGAGAAACCCTAGCCTTCGTTTCATTTTCTTCTGTGTTCTCGTCTTTCATTTACAGAGAGCTTAGTCTCTCTTCTATCAAACCTTAACAGGTTTTCATGTGTCAGACATGCTCTCTTGCATCCATGCTCCAACGTAGAGTACTGAATAAAATTTGGCTACGCTTGTGAATTAATGGCCCAAATAACTAGATGTTGATAACATTACTTCTTTGAGCATATTTGTCGTAATTTCTTTCGCCACAACTCCAGCTTCTTGGTTTGCTCGATTTTTTTTTTTTTTTTTTTTTTTTTTTTTTTTTTTTTTTAATCTTGATTCTAATAAAGGTGTCTTTAAGGTGTCATTGATACAACCTACTTATGTTTCATGCCTTTCCTTAAGTGGGGTTGGTTTTAAGTTTTATAGTTGTTTTATAGTTTCCAATTCTCACTTCTTTTGAATTTTGTGAAATTGAGTTAAACCCAGATGTGTATTTGCAGTCAGGTCTTGGCTGTTTTGGTTGTTTTCACTGCCGAAAGTTGAGGGTGGTCGAGATTTCTGAGTACGTAAACGTGACCGAGAATTATGATACAATGTCTCTTCTAAGGGTATTTCCAATCCCTCAAGGTGATGGGAAAAGGAATGAGCAAGTCATGAATGAAAAAATGGGTGGTGCCGCACCCCTCCATCTGGGTTTTAATTATTGAGTCATAATAAGCTGTTGGGTGACTTTGATTAGAAAGTTTTTGAAGGTTGTGGCCTCGACCCGCATTGGATGGTCAATTCATGGCGATTCGTTGGACTGAAAAGGTTTGATTCAATTCAATCTGTTGAGCATGCATAAAATGCTAGCAAGTATGAGGCCATAATGTGTTTTTCATCTTATCCACTTCAGTATTGTGAATGTATGTGATGGTGGAAAGGCTGGGGTTTGTTTCATAGAGAGTTTATGCATTGTCGAATACAAGCTGGCTAAAACAAGGAATAATTTCACAGAATTTTGGTTGATGAGAGTAATTTGGTCATGATTAAGGATTAGAAGCTACTACTACACCACTTGTTAGTTGTGAGCTCTGATTTATTATATTATGGGAAATGTTTGACTCTTGTCCCTTGCAGATACCTTTCTCTTCATTGGGGTACGCCCTTGAAGATCCACTAATACAAAACTAAGATTAAACTCTGTGTTTGAACTTATAAAATGACGAAACTATTGGCACAATTTTGTCACTTGTAGAAAGAAAAGTACATGATATCCTATTTCATAACTAATATTCGTGACTGAGTAATGAATCCGAAAGAATCCCTTCATGATTTTAGTTTCTTTTACCTTTTTCTTGGGTAAAGTAGTAGTTTGACATTTTGACCCTCTTCACGGAATGAGAACATGCACTATCATACGGTGGTGTTCTTGACTTAGCATGATCTTGGATTAGAGTATGATGACTATGGGATTATGTCCAAATCCCCCAGAGGTATCCTCTCTACACAGAGATCATGATCTCATTAATTTGGATACTCGAAGAATTGTTTTAGCTATTACATGTCCACCAGAAGTTTAGATTTCTTTGCTAATCAGAAATTGACTAATTTTTCACGCAATCAATAATGATGTGAAAATAGATCCTTCGAACCATGCAAATCTTACATTGTCCTATGAAGTGACAATCGTATTACAAGTTATCGTTGCTGCTTTGACATTGAACACATCTACTTTTCATGTTTTGAGGTCCATATCAAAATAATCATGTGTCTAAATAAGCTTAATGACCATTGGTTGCTATATAAGATTTCTAACATCTTTACACATATTCCACTGCATTTGATTATTTTCTTAACTTTCAATACACATTGTTTAAACGGTGAACAATCTTTTGATTTAAACGAATTTATATTTTTCAAAGTTTTTGATATGAAAATGTGAAGATCAGTTCAACTACTTCACTTGATACACAAAAGTACGCCCTGTCAATAGACAAATAGTTGTGTCAGAAAATTGCACGTGCTCCTAACTAGTGCTCTAAAAATATTAGCGTTAAAAAACACCTCTGTAAATTTTTAAATAGTAGAGATAGAGATAGAAATAGATAGATGGGTGGACTATTTTTGACAGCTCTACGTATTAGTTTTGCACGTTTTTCCAATTTCCTTAATTGTATAAATCTTTCGTGTTTTGCTAACTGAAATATAGTCCTTGGCCAAGATGTGTAGGAGAACTACTTACTCAACCCTCTTAGTGACAAAAGCAAAGAATAAGATACCTACCAGCTTCTTATAACATCACAGACATGAGACAAAGTTAAAGACTATGAAAGTAGATGCCTTGATTTGGTTACACATGTCGCATCAAATGAATGAAACTAAGAACGAAACAAGCCATTGTTCAAGAAAAGAATATTAGCCACTTAAGTTCTTTAATCCCTGGACACAGTAACCATTTCATAAAAAAACTATTTCTCAGCCCCATTTTCCTCATCTCGTACGGAGAGCAAATCAATAATGTCAAAGAAGTTCACTGATGAAACCTCCTCTAAAGGCAATATTAAAAATTCCGCCGACAAAAATGAGGGGAGTGATTTGTCCAAGTTGCTCCGCCAAGACCTTGATTTTGTTAAGAAATCATTTCAAGCGGTCAAGGATAAGGCGTCTCAAGTGGTAGCCCAAGTCGACGAGGCACATGAAAAGTTTGAGAATCTGATGTCCCTGCCTGAAGGTACAGCGGGGAGAGACTACCAACTCCGTGAACTGAAAAAGGCTGTGAGCAAGTTGAAGTTCCAAATTCCATTCAATTTGATCATTCCTCCAGAGCAACCAAACCCCCATGTACATAGGCGTTCCAGATCTCTTCCCAACCCTTTCATGGAGATCACGAGTAATAATAATAATAACAGTATGAGCCCTATAACCTTACCTCACGTTAGCCTTGTTGTTCCTTGGATTAATCCTCCCGCAGAGCATGAGCTTCTTTCCAAGGTAAATAGGGACTTCTGCCCCTTGAAAGAGCTTGTTATGATTTGCTTACTATCTTTCCCTGAAAACGCTGTCATAAAGAGAAGTATTCTCTATAATTGGGTGTACACATTCGAGGCCACGACGAGTGTGTGCTTTGATAAAGCAATTAATGGTTTAATTGCAAAGTGCTACGTTGAGGCAGTTTACAAGCCCAACTTGACCCTGGCGGGTTACCGTGTACATCCTCCAATTTATTCAATTTTTAAGAGGAACAAAAATAGTTTGTTTACCGTTTGGTCATCGGCTAGAGAAAATTGCTTTGGGCCAAGTCTTGATGAGGAAAAGGAGGATATTTATTACAGTGAAGAGACTTGTGAAGATATTCTAGCTTCCGAGAGCTTGGAAATGCTTTATTTAGGGAGGTGGAACGATTCGACCACGCAACACACTGATGTTGTCATAGACCCCAAGTTGTTCTTCAAGGATATGTCAAAGTTGGCTTTGTTGAAATTTGTGAGCCTTCGTGGGATTTCTATGATCGAAGAACTTCCCGAGTCCATCACAAAACTCAAATGGCTACAAATTTTGGATCTCAAATCATGTCATAACTTGGAGGTGATTCCATCAAGTATTTCTAGCTTGCAATATTGGCTAATGCATCTGGACATGTCGGAGTGCTACCTTCTGGAGCATATGCCCAAGTCCATTGCTATGTTGGTGGAACTCAAAGTTCTTAAAGGCTTTTATGTTGGAGAAAACCAGGACGGGAGTTCTTGTTCTGTAGAGGATTTATTTAGACTTCAACGACTGGAAAAACTGAATATCTACACTTCTGTTAGAGAATTTCCCAACAAAAGTCAGTTGAAGGTATTACAGAGCCTCGCAAACCTGATTAACCTGACTATTTCTTGGGGAGGGTGCTCCACGTTAAAGCCAACACAGAAATCAAGCAAAGCAAATGAAGAAGCAGCAGGATCTGGTTTAAGAAGCCTGTTGACACGAAAGGGTTCAACTATGCAAGAAGAGACATTTCATTTTCGTTTATGGAAACTTGATCTTCAGTGTGTTCCGGAAGCTCTAACTCGTAGCTGGTTGAAGCCTACTAACTTCAAAGAGGTGAAGAAGCTCTACATTAGGGGCGGGGAATTCAATGATCTAAGAAGCTTCAAACTCCTATCACAAGAAGGAGAATGTCATAAGTGGAACAACGTAGAGATACTCTGGTTAAAGCATCTGAGTAAATTGAAGTTGGATTGGACCGAGTTGCGTCGCCTATTCCCCAAATTGTCTTGCCTAGAGAAATTGAACTGCCCCAACCTTGATGGCTTTCCTTGTGATGACAAGGGTGTGTGGCAAAATGAAAAGAGGCTTGATTTTACCGGCTTTGTTAGATTCATGGGCGGGGCTTTTCATGATAGCACAGGGAGATGGCTGACTGGATATAGTGGAATGGTGGAGCAACCGACTTCAAACCTTAAGGCTACCATTTGGTCTGTGCACAGAGGGTTGCAAATTATTTTGAGAAATCAGTGGAAGAATGTGAAAGTTCGGACAGATTCTGCACTTGCTGTCGATTATATTAACCACGGAGAAGTGCCCGATGTGCACAAGAGATTCCGGCGGGGAGACCTCCGTGTTCACCGTGTGTAGTGGATCAAGGATCGCACAGGAAGAGAGGGGTTGTGTGTAGGGAGAGAGTAAGGCAGTAGCAATGTCTGAGAGAGAGACAGAGGTTTGGCAGAGCTTCCGCGTATGGCAAGTGTGTTCTTCCTTTGTATGGAAAGGTTGACGATCTATATATACTGGAGAACATGACCGTTGTAGTGTGGTTAATGCGCCCATTAATGGCGGCTTAATTAGCTTAACCATAACGGCACGTTCGTCCGAGTATATAGGGACCGTTACAGCACGTGGTGCGCGAATATTGGAACCGTTACGAGGTTGACCGGGTTTGACCGGATTGACCGGGTTTATGGAGCTCGTGCCATAAATCTCTCAAAACAGTTACTAAAGGTCGCGTGCGGGCTTGGCTCGCACGCGACAGGGCTTACTCTAGCCTCCAAACCACAAAGTCCCTACAAGTCCCGTGCAGTGGTATGCGAGGGCTCTGTCTCGCAGCCCCCACATGGATCAGCTCGGCTGGTGATCCAGTGTGTGTGGAGCACAATATGGTGTGCTGGATGGTTGCCACGTGGCCAAGATCTGTCAGCTCAGAAAGCACTATCTACATTAGCCCCCTTTCTGCGCGTGAAGACTCATAGCTGTATAGACTTCCATGCGCGGAAACCAACATACGCGTCGCTGCCACGCACCAATTCAAATACGGGTAAGTTCAGCCCCCGTGCGTGTCATTATGACCTAAAACCCCTAGAGTCGTGCCGTCTGGCTTCTAGGGTTTTAGGCGTGACGTCAGCTTGTCCTGTGATTGCGCGATTCGACGGTGACGGTTGCGATTCGACTACCGAAAGGACGCAACCCTTCATTGTTTTGGATAAATACTTTGTATCCCCCATTATTGCAAAGCATCACTTCTTTCTCTTAAAGTGAATGGTACCCGGAGATCTTCGAGAGCAGATTCAGATAATCAATCACCAGTTCAGAACTGCAAATCGTATTCTTCAATTGTGCATATCCAAGCAGGCTTCAAGAAGACAAGGTTGGCCTCATTTAATTTTGATTTAAGATACCAGTGTTTGCCTTGAACTGCGTTGAATCTGTAAACCCATAAAATTTGTGAAGAGGCTTTGATCTCTGAACCCACTTTGCTTTAATCCCTCAACAATATGAGATTTTGCAACTCCCTGATTTCTGAAATTGATACCGGAAACTGTTCGTCTTCCTTTGCATAGATCTTGAATTTCAAAATTCAAACTGAAGTGTGGTATTTCTCCCCCCTTTTTCTTGCTCTTCCGCAGGAATGGCCAAGACAAGAGTAACCAGACCCGTTAAGGAAGATGAAGAGATACCCGATCTTCCGCCGACTCTGTGGCGAAAAGCCCCCTATTTAGGCGGCAAAGATTTTTACCATGCGAGAGTTAAGGCGAAGAGGATGCCTGATCCTGTCCCGGTCGAACGATTGCTGACACTGACTCGCCCAGTCAACTCAGCCTTGCTCGAGTTGATCGGTTCCGAGGATGTAGTTCGATTGGGGATCGAGAACGGGCACTTCCCGTATACTGCGATTTCTACCCAGGCGTTCGTCCAGAAACTGGACTACATGGATGAGTGGATTGACCACGTGCTGGACCATCACGCCGTGACTCTTAATGAAGCCGGCGTATACTTTGCTATCCGTGCTATGAAGGGTGCTGCCGTGAGGCTGGATCAGTCCATGCTTCTAGACCTTCTGTCCCGTTACTCGCCTGCGACTCACACGTTCCATTTTGCTGAGTTCGAGGCTGCCCCCACACTCGAGGACGTTCAAATGCTGTACGAGCTTTCCCCCATGGGCGAAGTGGACCCTTTGAGTCCCTTGAGGACATCTGCGGAGATTGATTTATACACGCAGATGGAGGAATGCCTAGCAGAGGTAAAGAAAATCTCCACCCGGTGGACCACCACAAAACCTCTTCCGAACTGGCAGTTGGTTGATACGTCTGCGAAGAATACCTGGAACAAATGGTTGCAGTACTTCTTCCGAGACTATGCGAATAGCAGCATCACAAAGAAACTTCTGAGTGAGGACCAAGAGGCCGAGAATTACGTAGAGGGTAAAGGCTATCATCTGACCCTTTGTGCCTTTCTCTGTGCTTGGCTGTCGAGGTATCTGATTGATGGTCACCCCCATGACGGAGTCTTCTACCATGTGTTGCCACTTGCTGTGAGGCTCGCCCTTGGCCAGAGAGTCGCACCCGGACCCTTGGTTTTGGGCACGCTGTACTATAGGCTTGATCAGCTGGTTCTGGACATGAAGGAGTCGCGTGGCCGCCTCGATGTACTGACTTTTGTCAATATTTCCTTTTTGACAATGTGGGTTTTTGAGCGCTGGCCGTCTTATGCTCCAACTGCTCTCCAACTTGACAAGTGGTGTCCCCCAGGCGAGACGGAAGCGCGCAACAGCGGAAGAGCTGCGAGATGGTTCGGAACAGGCAACACCAAGTGCGTTTGGAGTTTGATATGCGACAAACGGAAGGAGTTTACTGCCAGGCCCTATGCCACGCGCATTGAGAATGTGCGGTGGTTTCCAAAGCTGTACCCCTCTAAAGGTATGGTCTTCTCAGAAGAGCTTCTCTTTGAAGAGGGACCGCATTTCCATGAGCGCTATCGCGAGTTCTTTTGCTGGTGTCTGCGAGGTTCCCTTCTTGCCCTTGCAGAGCATATTCGTGAGCTCGCACCGAGGTATGAAAAGCTTACTGTGGACGTTGACCCCACTCGAGTTTCTCCTCAGTTTGGTTTTGATGCGGTGGCCCCATCAATCTGGCCCCAGTCCATTATCAGAGGATGCTATAAGCGCTTGCTAACAAAGGAGTGCAAGACGGTCTTCATGAACAATCTTCCCTTTGAGCAGCCTGCGGGAACCCGCGAGGGTGGTTGTTCCCAGAACTGGCTCGCATACTGGGTTGCCCAGCAAACGAGGATTGAGACGGAGTCGGCCGCGCCGTCAAGCAGAGCTCCCTTGATCAAAAGAAACTCTTTTCCGTTTCGCCCCACTTGCAGTCTAAGCGAGTCTGAGTATGGTTGCTACTCACTGTGGGATCGTGAGAACCATTTGTTCCCTGATGTCATCTTGAAGGAGCAAGTCGCCGCAATTAAGAAGGGCGATACGCATGTCGTCAGATATAGCAACGCATTTGCTGAGGTAAGCAATTTCTTCGCGTGCATCAAGCTTCTTGATTTCCTTATGCTGACATCTTTATTCTGTACTGTTGTAGTGTCATGTGCGGCGATTCGCATCTGGTGATCGCTCCAAGTCATTGGTTAACGCCATTGTTGCCACCAGAAGACAAAAGCAGTCGTTCCGGCTAGCGTGGAGGATGGAACCTGAGCTCGAAACAAAGATTCGCGCAGTCATGAATGCTTTTGCTGACTCGCTGATAGACAATCCTCCGGCTCCGTCTCCTCCTGGAGATGACCCGTCTCCTCCAGCGACTGCGGCGCCAAGAGTGAAGAGACCTAGGCAAAAGGGAATTACGATTTCTTCCCCTAGAAATGCTCCGGCTTCTCCTCCAGTGAGATCCCTTTCTATCAAGGACAAAGGCAAATGTCGCATGCCCAGCAAGGTGCGGAAAGAGCTCGCAATTGAGTATTTCGTTCCGTTCAACCAAGAGGAAGAGGAAGAGAGGCAGGAGCCCCAAGAAAGTGATGAAGAAGAAGAAGCAACAGTTGTGATGCATGAGGAAGAATCAGGAGGTACTTCCGTCGCATTTCCTTTCCCATTATCGTAACTTCTTTGCACTTCTTTTCTTAAACTAGTCATATCTTCGCAGATGATGATGATGAGACCATTGGTGGCCTTTTGGCCAAGAGGCAAAAGAGAGATACCCAGTCTGGCATTCCAGACGATCCCATAAGCGAGGACATTCTTGCTGAGTCCAGGAAGACAGCCGCGGAAGCTGCTGAAAGAAGAAGGCAGCGAGAAGAGGAGGAGCTCGAGCGTGTAAGACAGCGGAGCCTCGAACAGCAGCATGTTGACGACTTAGTGCGTCCAGCTAGCAAGGAAGATGAGCTTCCCGAAGAAGTGGTTCCCCAGGCAGAGGAAGAAGATGCGGTTCCGGAAGAGGATGCAGCAGTGCTGGAGCAAGTTCAAGCGGACTTCGAAGAAATCGCAGGCGGCGATAAAGGTGAGATCTTCAATCTCGCAGTAACTTATAGAGATGTTATTGTGGGTGCACTAAGCATGGTGTGTCAAAGGCTGACATTCGCCGTTGGTTAGTAGACAAATGCGGAGAACCCTCAGGTAATTATTTGAGTGATACGCATGTGCTAGGCTTTAGCAACTTGAGACAGAATCATGACTGGTTTATTCGCATCCCAGGTCACGCTTCTCTCAAAGACCTGCTTAGTGAGGACACACTAATAGGACATGGTTCCACGTCCTTAGTGTATGATGAAGATACCTCAATCCCACCTTCGCGTGGAGGTGCTTACTCTGAGCTTTAGCAAAGATAGCAAAATAACTTATAACACGAGTTACCTCATACTATCGCATTTAATATCGCAGGCTATGCTGAGGAACCCGTGCTGGAACAGAGAAGTCGGCCTTCCGCGTCCTATGTCCCGATTCCAAGCTCCCATACCGAGAAGCCTGTTGCAGCTGCTGAACATGCAAGTGAGCCTCTCAAGGACGTCATCGAAATTTCAGATGATGCTGAAGCAGAAGCTGTGCTGATGGATGAAAATGTCCATGCTGGTGCTGAGGAAGTAAGGACAAGTGCTGCTAATTCTTTCGCATCTGAGAGCGTTCTTCGCCAAGCGACTTCGGCTGTCCCTTCACCTCCAGCGATGACTGAGTCGGAGGCACCTATTCCTGCGTGGGGCTTTTGGGGCTCGCAGGTTGGGAATGTAGTCGCAGCTGGTGCGGCCTACACTCTTCCTCCTGACTACGAGAGATTGGAGCTCGCAGCTGATAGGAGAGATATGGAGCGAGGACAGTCTTCGACTACCCAGGCAGCGCGCATTCCTTCTCTTCATGAGATTATGGAAGGAACTAGTAAGCAAAGCTTTACTGTTCGCATTTTGCATTATTTTCTTGCGAGTTCGACATCATAACCTAGTTTTGACGTCTCTTCAGGTTTGAAGCAAACCGATGTAGACTGGGTGGTTCGAATGCGCCTCGCCTACCCCCAATCGTTTGTGAGATCTCTGGAGATAGGGCCCTTCGACAGGAGGCTGTTTCTTTCTGAAGCCATTTGGATTTTGGAGCAGCTGTCTGTGGCTACGCCTGCGACCATTTCGGTCCAGAGTGCTGAATTGCTATGTGGCATGTGCCAAAATCTTGTGACCAAAGTCCAGGGCAGACTGGGTTTCAAATTTCTTATGAACAGAGTCACGCTGATTCGCGCAGCCATAACTTTGAAACTCGGCCACCAGAATCTCGCAGCTGAGAAGCAGAAGGTGGAGCAGCAAAAGCTAAAGGTTGATGAAGCTCTAAAGCTCTATCATGAGATGAATGCCAGGTGCGAGCTGCTGAAGCAAGAAGTGGAACAAGTAGAGAAGCTGAGCCATCAGTTCGAGCCCCAAGACTCCTTGATCAAAAATTTGCTTTGACTTTTCGAATTTTGAAAAATAGCAAGGAAATAGCTGAAACATTAATGTAATGTTTGAAACATTAATGCAATGTTGCTAGGGTTTCTCCCCCTTTTTTTTAACAACAAACAATGAATTTTCCCGTTTTGCCCTTTTCCGGGATTTGCTTGGATATTTCTGTGCATATCCAATTATGACATCAGCAATTGATACTCTGCTTGATATTCGCGCTAATTTCTCGGTAGATAAACACGCTTTCGTTGGGAAGTCCATCTGAATCATGACCATCCGTCACTTATTAGGATACGCAACTGAATCGTCGTAGCCTTTAGTAGGGTAATTGATGGTTACCGCTTTTCAAGGCGTAAGTGATTGAACTTACCCTCTTTTTGAATTCTGCTGACTCATCTTTGGCAACTGAAGAGTCTCCACAGGGTCTATATAAACCCTGTCTTTGCTATTTGGGTTCTTCATCCCAAAAATGTGCTTTGCCGTGAGTCCTTACGACTGCTGTTTTCAACGCTTATTTTTCGTTGATTCATGGCAACTTCAAGTTGTGAATCCTGAGTTTGCGCTTTGTGCTGTAGAAATAGTTTCCAAGATCCACTTTATGAGGCTTATTACTCTTTATAACCACCGTAAAGAGGATGCAGATAATATCTCATGTGTGTTCGAAGAAATTTCTTCGTGTATTATGTGTGCAGGTCATGTTTCCGGCCGCCTCCCGACGAGGTGCAGCGCCGAAGTGACCGTGCTACCGTCTCGTAATGAACGGCGGAATTCTCCTCCAGCATCCCTGGAGGAGGATTTCTTGCCTCTTCGTTCTTGAACTCAGGGCTGCGGACCGCTGTGTTCATCCCCGTCTACAAGGAGCCCTTGCCCTTCGGAGCTTCTGCTTGCCTGTTGATCGCTGGAACCGGTGGTTCCTTGGGAAAATGTTATGGGGTGCAGATCTGACAACGGTCTTGTCGAATACTGGGATCTTGAACGTATGGCTTCATGTGGCTCTTTGGAGCAAGATCCCAGCTGCGACAGATGTTCACCCGCAGATTTGCGTATTGTATAGCTGGTGTTAGGACCGTTAGGTTCACCCTTTTTTTAGTCAGGATTCCCCTAGTGTGTCTCTGGCTTGTCAGCTACTTTTCGAATGTATTCTAAGCCATGTTGGCTGCGTAGTTAGATTCGAGCTTTTTCGCTTGTAAGCTGCTATCTAGACAGATAAATTGTAAGTCGTTTGACTCATAATGATAAATAGCCTTTTGTATTATCTGCTGTCTCTTTACAACAAAATACAACTTCGCATGCGTTTCGGCATATTTTGCCTTGCATAATGCTACGTGATGGTTTCGCATTTGCGATCTGCTATATGAATTCGCAGATGTTTTACTAGATCGTTCGAGATCGTATTTTTGCAGCTGTGCCATCTTGGCAGATGGATTTGTGGTTGGCCTTTGTGGATCATGTAAGATCATTTTTGCAATATTGCTATCGTAGCAGATAGTCTTTAGTAGATCAATTAAGATCGTTAAATCGTGCGAGTTGCTGTCGTGGCAGACAGGCTTTTAGAAAATCAAACAAGATCATTTTGCGCATGAGTTGCTATCATAATAGATAGGCTTTAAAGATCAATTAAGATCGCATTTGTGTATGTTGCTATCGTGACAGATAGGCTTTAGAAGATCAACTAAGATCGCATTTGTATAGGCCGCTACCGTGAAAGATAGGCTTTAAAGATCAATTAAGATTGCATTTGTATGCGTTGCTATCGTGACAGATAGGCTTTAGAAGATCAATTAAGATCGTATTTGTGCGGGCTGCTATCATAACAGATAGGCTTAAATGATCAATTAAGATTGCATTTCGCATTTGCTGCTATCGTAACAGATAGGCTTAGATGATCAGTTAAGATCGCATTTCGCATTTGCTGCTATCGTAGCAGATAGGCTTAGATGATCAGTTAAGATCGCATTTCGCATTTGCTGCTATCGTAGCAGATAGGCTTAGATGATCAGTTAAGATCGCATTTCGCATTTGCTGCTATCGTAACAGATAGGCTTAGATGATCACTTAAGATCGCATTTGTGCGGGCTGCTATCATAACAGATAGGCTTAAATGATCAATTAAGATCGCATTTCGCATTTGCTGCTATCGTAACAGATAGGCTTAGATGATCAGTTAAGATCGCATTTGTGCGGGCTGCTATCCTGAGAGATAGGCTTATGATGATGATCGACTAAGATCGTAGTTGCACAGATTGCTATTGCGGCAAATAAACCATTATTAACAATAATAACAACTGAATAAAGCATCATAAACAGCTAGAAATGTGAACTTCTCATTTGGGAGAATTCTTTTATTATAATGCTCTCATATGGGAGAGATGGGATTACAATCCTCTCATATGGGAGAGGAGATTGTGTAAATCGTAGCCATACAAGATATCAAGCAACGTTGTAATAAAACGCATGAAATAAGAGAAGTCAGGGATAGTACTTCTTAATCCAGCGCATGTTGACTGAACTCGGGGTTGAGGTTGTGCCGTGCAACCTTCGGATGCTGCAGTAACCACTGTCGAAGACTTCTGTGACTTCGAAGGGTCCTTCCCAGTTGGCTGCGAACTTCGGGTGAGTTGCTTCTCGCATACAGTGGTCAGATGCGCGCAAGACCAAGTCTCCGACTGCGAAATCTCTTCGCTGGACCGTCTTATTGTAGGCGCGAGCGATTCTTTCCTGGTACCGCTTGTTGGTTCTTTTGGCTTGTTCTCGCTTTTCCTCCAGCAAGACTAAATCGTGATCGCGTTGATTTTCATAGAGTGCATGGAAGGCCAGCCTTGCCGAATTGACTCTAACTTCCGCAGGTACTACCGCTTCGGCCCCATAACATAGTAGAAATGGCGAGGCCCCCGTGGGTGTCCTTGGAGAAGTTCGGTAGGCCCACAGAGCTATGCTTAGAGAGTCGGCCCACTTCTTGTGGTCATCCGCGACCATCTTGCTCAAAATTCTCAACAGCGTTTTGTTGGTCGCTTCGGCTTGTCCATTTCCCTTTGGGTAATAAGGGGTAGAACAAATCTGCCTGATATTGTACTCCGCTAATTTCGCAGCTACCTGGCGATTAACAAAAGGAGTACCGTTATCTGAAAGAATGGTGTTTGGGATTCCGAACCTGCATATGATGCTTTCCTGAATGAAGTTGACCACAGCCAGCGCATTTGCCGTCTTCAGTGGTATTGCTTCCACCCACTTGGTGAATAGCTCAGTCGCGGTGAGAATGAAATGGTTCCCGTGCGACGTTGGTCGAATGGGACCGATGAAGTCCAAAGCCCATGTGTGAAATGGCCATGGCGTCCCTAATGCATGTAGATCCACGGCGGGAGCGTGCACTAGGTTCCCTTTGAATTGGCACTCCTGACAGCGTCGCACTTTGGTGCGGCAATCGACCTCCATCGTGGGCCAGAAATACCCGATTGAGAGGAGCTGTCTGCACAATTTCGCACCTCCTTGATGCTCTACCTGATGGGAAAGGTCCATGACTTCTTGTGCTTCTCTGCCGTCTAGACATCGCAGCAAGTTGCCTTCATGACCTCTTCGCCAAAGTAGGTTCTCCTGTACCACATATCGAGACGCTTTCCTTTTCAACTTATGGGCTTCTTTTCTTGACTCGGGCACGGTGCCCTGGGTAAGGAAATCAAATAGTGGCTTCCTCCAGTCCGTGTCGTCATCGGTTAGGGCGATGAGTAAAGAATCTTTGATTAGTGCGCAACTCTCGCACTTTCCTTGTATCAGGGCTGCGGCTGTTGACATGTCTGGCCAATGAATGCCATATCTCTGAGCCTTCCTGTAGATTGACACCTCGCTTTCTCCGCAAGCGTGTTGGTGAATCTTTTCTAACAAAAGTTGTCCCTCTCTCTCGGAGACGCATCGCATGAGTATTCCGCCAGGACCCTTGTAGTAGAGGGTGTTGTCATGTATGCAGTACTCTTTTGTGAGTGCCCAGCTTTCGCTGCTTGTGCCTTCCGCAATAGCTTGCAGGATTGCTTTCCGCCAGTCTGCATCATCCATATGTTCGTCGTCGCATGCACCCTCTGTCAATGTCGACGATGTTCGCACTTCAATAGATATCTTTGCGGGACACTTGTCAATGCTGACCTTAGATCCCAAGGTTGCTAACGCGTCCGCGTGCCTGTTGTCTGCTCGGGGCTTGTGCTCGTACTTCACATCGCAGAATTGCTGCATCAGCTTTTGTACTAGGGTGCGGTAAGACAGGAGATTGATCTCCTTCAAACCATACTCGCCCGAGGCTTGCTTAACGATCAGCTTGGAATCTCCCATGACCGTTAGGTTGCTTACTTCCAAAGCTTTCGCTGCACGGAGCCCTGCGATGAGAGCCTCATATTCCGCTTCGTTGTTTGTGACTGCGAAGTTGAGCTTTGCGGACATCTGTATGACTTCCCCGTCTGGTTTTGTCAAGACTATCCCAATGCCTCCACCTTTTCTTGTGGACGAGCCGTCAAAGTGGAGTGTCCAATAGGGCACGTCGATTGTGTAAATCTCAGGGCCTTCGAGCTCTTCCTCGATCACGGGCTCGTGGCTGTTGTCAGGGAACTGTGCCAGCAGATCTGCTACCGCCTGCGACTTGATCGCTCGCGGTCGCACGCATGTGATATCGTATTGGGAAATAGTCATGTACCATTTCGCCAATCTCCCGCCCGGAGTAGTGTGAGTTAGCAAATACCGTATAGGGTCGCTCTTGGTAACCACTACTACTTTGTGCGATGCAAAATAGTGTTTCAACTTCTCTATCACAAAGAATAAGGCAAGGCAATGACGTTCGATGTCTGTGTACCTTGATTCAGCAGGCTGCACGATGCGAGAGATGTAGTAGATAGGCCTCTCTTGGCCTTCATACTCCTGAGCCAAGAGCGCTCCTATAGATCTCCTTGTTGATGTCAGATATAGCAGGAGCGGCGATCCCAGTTGAGGTGCGATCATTATTTTGGAGGACGTGAGTAAATCCTTCAGCTTCTCGAATGCGGCCTCGTGCTCTGAAGCCCAGTTGTACGCAGCGTCTTTTTTTAGGAGAGCACTAAAACAGCAGGTGATTTCTGCAATCGCTGGGATGAATCTTCGCAGATATGATAGCTTCCCCAAGAATGTTTTCAAGGTGCTCTGGTTATGGGGTGGTGTCATGCTGGTGATAGATGATACTTTCGCAGGGTCAGGCTCGATCCCTTGGCGATGAACCACGCATCCCAAGAATTTCCCTGATGTTACCCCGAACGCGCACTTCATGGGATTCATTTTCAGTTGAAAACATCTGCATCTATTGAACACCTTTCGTAGATCTGCGAGGTGATCTGCTTCGTGCTTGGATTTGACAACCAAGTCATCCACATAAAATTCCGCTTCTTTATGCATCATGTCATGAAACAGAGCCATCATGGCCCGCTGATAGGTTGCACCCGCGTTCTTGAGACCGAATGGCATTACGGTGTAATTGAACACCCCCACCGGAGTGATGAATGCAGTTTTCCGCGCATCTTCGGGATCCATCTTGATTTGATTGTACCCGCTGAAGCCGTCCATGAAACTGAACATGCGGTGGCCCGCTGTTGAATCGATAAGCAAATCGATGTTAGGCAGTGGGAAATCGTCCTTGGGGCAGAGGCGATTGAGATCTCGGAAGTCCACGCAGATGCGGAGCTGTCCGTTCTTTTTCACCACTGGCACAATATTGGCCAGCCATGTGGGATGATGATTCGGCTCTATGAATTTGGCATCCAGGAGTTTGACAATCTCCTGCTTGATTTTCACGTTAAGCTCCGGTCTGAAGCTCCTCGTACTCTGCTTTACCGGTTTAGACCCTGGGATAATGTCTAAACGGTGCATGGTGATGCTTGTATCCAGGCCTGGCATTTCGTCATACTCCCATGCGAACACATCCTTGTATTCAGTTAGGAGTTGTAGCAGTCCTTGCTCCTCTTCGCTTGTGAGGTCCGCACTTAGAAAGACTGGCCTTTTCTTTTCCTCGTTCGGGCTGAGGAACACTTCCTTTAGTTCTTGCTTTTGTGGTCTCGGCCTGTCTTCCATGCATTCAGGTGCTTCTTTGAGTTTCTCGTCTGGCGCGCCCTGTGTTGGCTCTTCCGTCAGCGCAATTTGCTCGATTCGATTGATTTGCCCAGGGATATCCCCATGCCCGCGTGAGGACATCCCCGCGCACCTTCATATGCGATAGCATTTCTTCCCATTGGCGTAGAAGCTCTCTATCTCTTTGCCCTCGGGGTCATGCTTGGCGATCCTCTTAAGAGTATACACATTCTTTTGATGATATGCGATACGCGGCGCCTCTTCGCGTGTAGACGGCTTTTCCTTGGCATCTTCCCTTGTCACCATTACTCCCGCAGGTGACTGATCCTTGATGTCCTCCCAGAGGGGCAAAGGAGTAGGGTTGAATGGTCCCGGTGTTCGCTCGTCGGCCATTTCAGTGAACCACACTGCTTCGCTGAGATGCGCTTCGTCCAGGTTGAATGGGTTCGTCGAAGCCGGTATCTCGACTATTCTGTCGTTCCAGATAGCTTTCATAACCTGGTGAGCCGTTGAAGGAAGCGTCGAAGCGATGAATCCAGGCTCGACCTATAATCATGTGGTATGTGGTGTTCGCGTCTATGACATAGAACTTTGCTGAGCACTTGATTTTACCAATCTGAACGCCCAGGCGGATCCATCCGATCGTCATTCTAGAGTCGCTTCCGAATCCCATAAGCGGAGATGGACGTCTGACGATCTTGTGCTCGGGGATCCCTGCTAGCTTCAATGTGTGGAGCGAAACGACGTTGACCGCTGCTCCTCCATCGACGAATGCTCGTTTGAACTCGACGCCATTGATGATGGCGGTCACGTACAGAGGTCTTTGGTGGCTCGCCTCCGTCTTCTTGTCGCTGGCAGAAAAGGTCATAATCTTTTCTGTAGAGCGGGATGCCCTGATGACTTTCCCGTTGGAGACTACGAGGTCCTCCTCGTAGTCCTCTGCTATTCTCAAGATCGCTTTCGTCATATCTGTCCGGCACTTCTCGGAGAAGTTCATCTCATCGAAGAATCTGCTGAAGCCATGCGACCCTTTCATGCGGTCGGCACGTTCATCCTCCGTGTCCATGCTGTAGTCGTCGTCTTCATGGACCTCGGCAACGATGGGTAGACCATCCTCTGCGACTTCTTCCAAGTCAACAATCGAGATCATGGCGACCTCTTTGCCTTTCGGGCCCTGCTCCGCGTGAGCAGGAAGTGGGTTGTTGCGCACGTCCTTTCTGTGATCGCTGACGATTAGCTCGCCGTTCTTCATCTTCTGGTCGAATGTAAACCTGAGCTTTTTACATTCCGTCGTGGGGTGCATGACCTTGCCATGGTACTCGCACCACTTAGGGTCCTTCACCATCTCCTTGGAGGGTGTTTTCTCGAGCGGTGGCAAGACGCCGTCCTTGCGCCACTGTCTGCAGAGGTCGCTGGCTTCCTCTACCGAGCATGGCAGAGGCGGTACATCGAAGTTCGCAACCTTCGCTTGCTTCTGGGGTGAAACTGTATTGACCTCAGCTTCGCGTCCCCTCTTGTAGCTAAATCTCCCGATCTTGTATGTAGCGCCGCTCGAAGGTCGCTCCGGAGCGCTCTTCTTTTTCTGTCTCTCGACTATAGGCTCGATGTTCTTCGTGCATTCGATTAGCTTTGAAAACGTAGGTGTTTGCAAATTGATGATCATACCTTTGTATTCATCTCGCATGCATTGCAGGCATATCTCTACGAGCCGGCTTTCGGGCATTGGATCTTTGCAATCCAAGGATTTTGCCCTGAATTTCTTGATGAAAGTGATTCCGTCCTCCTCGCGCTTCTGATACATCCGCGAGAGATGGATCATCGTCACCTTTTCTTCCATCTGGAAGAACTTGGTATAGAACTTCTGAACCATGTCGTCCCAAGTCTTCACGGATCCGGGTTCCAATGTTCGGTACCATTTGTACGCTACGTTCCCTAGGGATTTTGGGAACTCTCGCATCAGCAGCTTGGGATCAGCTCCGTGCGGGCCCATGACATCAATGAAACGCATGATATGCTCATGAGCGTTTCCATTGACGTCTTCGAACTTATCCCATTTAGGAGCCTTGTACCCCGCCGGGTTAGGCATGAGATAGATCTCTCGTGGAATAGGTGGATCGTTGTCTAACTTCGGGATAATGGTATCCGCGAATGACTGATGAGCCAGAATAGTGTCCACGCGCTTCTGCAGAGACGTCATGCATTCTGGAATGCTCCCCTCGGTAGTTGATGGAGGGGTTGCCGTAGGCGGTGGCGACACATATGCCGCCGGAGGGTTGGGAGCATACTGACTACCCGGATTCCCCCAGATCGCCGTTGGGGGAGGCAAAGGGTACTGCAGAGTTGGGTTAGACGCCAAAGCCGAGGGCTGAGGAGTGTGAGCAGCAAGAGGCAGCATCTGGGCCGTTGACCCCTGAACCGAAGGCAGCTGCGTAGTCACCGGTGGAGTCTGCAGATTGGGGTTGGGAGGTGTGGTTGACACTCCCAATCCTAGAGCGGTAGGGGCTCCTCCTCCTTGAGGGGCAGCGGTGGCTGGCGAAGGGTTTGGTGCAAGGGTGCCCAGAACGGCCAAAATCCGTTCTAATTGCGCAGACTGAGCCTTGAGGGCTTTCGCCTGACTCTGAACAGTGGCATCCAAAGACTCTAGCGTGGGTGTCTCGCCGGGAGTCGTAGGAGTACGACGGGTCTCGTCTCCCGATGGTGCTTCGGTGGACGGCGATCTGTTGCTGACATCATCCTCCTGAGACATGGTTGCTTTTGTTGGTAAGTTCACGTCGGGTTCACCAAAATGTGCACAAGAGATTCCGGCAGGGAGACCTCCGTGTGCACCGTGTGTAGTGGATCAATGATCGCACAGGAAGAGAGGGGTTGTGTGTAGGGAGAGAGTAAGGCAGTAGCAATGTCTGAGAGAGAGACAGAGGTTTGGCAGAGCTTCCGCGTATGGCAAGTGTGTTCTTCCTTTGTATGGAAAGGTTGACGATCTATATATACTGGAGAACATGACCGTTGTAGTGTGGTTAATGCGCCCATTAATGGCGGCTTAATTAGCTTAACCGTAACGGCACGTTCGTCCGAGTATATAGGGACCGTTACAGCACGTGGTGCGCGAATACCGGAACCGTTACGAGGTTGACCGGGTTTGACCGGATTGACCGGGTTTATGGAGCTCGTGCCATAAATCTCTCAAAACAGTTACTAAAGGTCGCATGCGGGCTTGGCTCGCACGCGACAGGGCTTACTCTAGCCTCCAAACCAGAAAGTCCCTACAAGTCCCGTGCAGTGGTATGCGAGGGCTCTGTCTCGCAGCCCCCACATGGATCAGCTCGGCTAGTGATCCAGTGTGTGTGGAGCACAATATGGTGTGCTGGATGGTTGCCACGTGGCCAAGATCTGTCAGCTCAGAAAGCACTATCTACACCCGACGACCATCCATCCATTGTTAATGAAGTGCGGTTCATTCTGCAAACGCAAGAATGCTCAATCTCCTATATTCCTCGCGAGCAAAACCAAATGGCACGTGTACTTGCTCGCAATGGATATTACCAAACGGAGCCCCTCTTGTTTTGGGAGGAACCTCAAAGAGTTTGGTCGGACTTGGTACCCCAATATTTATTGTAGCCTTGCTTCACTATCGATCGTCACTACAAGAATCCTTGAAGGATTTGTTTAACGGAGAATTTACGTTGTTGCAAGCTATACTTGATATTGAACTTCGAATTAAATGGTCCAACAATTATTATATTTGTTATAACGAGAGTGTCAAAAAAGGAACGAATAAAAAAATCAAAGATAAATTTAACATGATTCACAAACGATCACCTTAGCTACCTAAAAAGAAGGCTCTTCATGTCATGAGAAACACTTCAAGATAGAATATACACTAGTACACCAAGCCTAGGTACGACCTACATCTCAAATATAGGCATAGGGAATGTTTCTTGCAGTCTAAGCAAGCTAAAGACCGCCTCCAATCGAACTTGGAAACAAAACAGCTGCCAGAGCTCTCACAACAATTCGTGCCAGCAGTATTGTACTCGTTCTAGCACATCTCTGTTATGATGGGTTCATTAGCTTATGCGAGCAGTATTGTGCTGGTGCGAGCATATATTCTGGGACATACGAGTTGACATTCTTTCCTTCACTTGCCCATGCACCAATGTTTAGGTTCCGTGCTATACTAGTTATGTTATGGCACTGAGCAAGTGTTAATTCAATATTTATTCAATTTCTTGAACGACATAAATACTTGAAATCAAACAGTTCACAACGAAATAAGAAAGAAGACTTCTCGTATACTTATGGAATATCATTGTACAATAGATTAGGTTGGTCGATTACATTTCTTCAAGTGTTATTTAACTTTCATTCATTTAAATAAATTTGTGTGTTATTTTATTATATTATTTTGGTTGCAAAAACATTCATTTTGAATTTAATCATTTTGTACTTTAATGGATTATTCTTTCAGTAACAAAATGAATTCTTATTTTGATAGTTATGAAATTCATAATGTGTTGACAATTTGGTGATTTGATGTGGAAGACAAAAAACAAAATTTTTCAAACTTGATGAATTGGTGAGAAACTATTATTTTTTAACTATTTGATTTAAAAAATGGGGACAACTGTGGGTGATCAAAAATATAATTTTTTCACCAAAAATTGTGCAATGATGTATATGAGGGTCAACTGTGAGAGGCCAACCATTTTCTCCACCAAGCAGTGGCGGACCTATATTGGCTATATGTGGGATTACCTTTGAGATCAATCTTGTTAACTTGTGCATAGATTTGATTATTTTAGTGAAATTATGATGTCATTTTTCCATGGTGATCTACTGCCAAAACACAATTGAAGTGTGGTGGCGGATTATTGTTCTCATTTACTAATTGTTTGAATGGTCGGAAGTGTTGCAATTGGATACGAGTATGTGTCAGACATGCTCTCTAGCATCCATGCTCCAACGAAAGTAATGAATAAAATTTGGCTACGCTTGTGAATTAATGGCCCAAATAACTAGATGTTGAATAATGAATAACATTACTTCTTTGAGCATATTTGTCGTAATTTCTTTCGCCAAAGCACCAGCTTCATGGTTTGCTCGATTTTTTTTTTTTTTTTTCTTTTTTTTTTTTCTTGATTCTAATAAAGGTGTCTTTAAGGTGTCATTGATACAACCTACTTATGTTTCATGCCTTTCCTTAAGTGGGGTTGGTTTTGAGTTTTATAGTTTCCAATTCTCACTTCTTTTGAATTTTGTGAAATTAAGTTAAACCTAGATGTGTATTTGCAGTCATGTCGTGGCTGTTTTGGTTGTTTTCACTGCCGAAAGTTGAGGGTGGTCGAGATTTTTGAGTACGTAATTATACCGCCAACACCTTAATTTCCTCTGTTACTAAACGTGACCGAGAATTATGATACAATGTCTCTTCTAAGGGTATTTCCAATCCCTCAAGGTGAGGGGAAAAGGAATGAGCAAGTAATGAATGAAAAAATGGGTGGTGCCGCACCCCTCCATCTAGGTTTTAATTATTGAGTCATAATAAGCTGTTGGGTGACTTTGATTAGAAAGTTTTTGAAGGTTGTGGCCTCGACCTGCATTGGATGGTCAATTCATGGCGATTCGTTGGACTGAAAAGGTTTAATTCAATTCAACCCGTTGAGCATGCATAAAATGCTAGCAAGTATGAGGCCGTGATGTGTTTTTTCATCTTATCCACTTCAGTATTGTGAATGTATGTGATGGTGGAAAGGCTGGGGCTTGTTTCATAGAGAGTTTATGCATTGTCGAATACAAGCTGGCTAAAAACAAGGAATAATTTCACAAAATTTTTGTTGATGAGAGTAATTTGGTAATGATTAAGGATTAGAAGCTACTCCTACACCACTGGTTAGTTGTGAGCTCTGATTTATTATATTATGGGAAATGTTTGACTCTTGTCCCTTGCAGATACCTTTCTCTTCTTTGGGGTGCGCCCTTGAAGATCCACTAATACAAAAACTAAGATTAAACTCTGTGTTTGAACTTATAAAATGACGAAACTATTGGCACAATTTTGTCACTTGTAGAAAGAAAAGTACATGATATCCTATTTCATAACTAATATTCGTGACTGAGTAATGAATCCGAAAGAATCCCTTCATGATTTTAGTTTCTTTTACCTTTTTCTTGGGTAAAGTAGTAGTTTGACATTTTGACCCTCTTCACGGAATGAGAACATGCACTATCATACGGTGGTGTTCTGACTTAGCATGATCTTGGATTAGAGTATGATGACTATGGGATTGTGTCCAAATCCCCCAGAGGTATCCTCTCTACACAGAGATCTGATCTCATTAATTTGGATACTCGAAGAATTGTTTTAGCTATTACATGTCCACCAGAAGTTTAGATTTCTTTGCTAATCAGAAATTGACTAATTTTTCACGCAATCAATAATGATGTGAAAATAGATCCTTCGAACCATGCAAATCTTACATTGTCCTATGAAGTGACAATCGTATTACAAGTTATCGTTGCTGCTTTGACATTGAACACATCTACTTTTCATGTTTTGAGGTCCATATCAAAATAATCATGTGTCTAAATAAGCTTAATGACCATTGGTTGCTATATAAGATTTCTAACATCTTTACACATATTCCACTGCATTTGATTATTTTCTTAACTTTCAATACACATTGTTTAAACGGTGAACAATCTTTTGATTTAAACGAATTTATATTTTTCAAAGTTTTTGATATGAAAATGTGAAGATCAGTTCAACTACTTCACTTGATACACAAAAGTACGCCCTGTCAATAGACAAATAGTTGTGTCAGAAAATTGCACGTGCTCCTAACTAGTGCTCTAAAAATATTAGCGTTAAAAAACACCTCTGTAAATATTTAAATAGTAGAGATAGAGATAGAGATAGATAGATGGGTGGACTATTTTTGACAGCTCTACGTATTAGTTTTGCACGTTTTTCCAATTTCCTTAATTGTATAAATCTTTCGTGTTTTGCTAACTGAAATATAGTCCTTGGCCAAGATGTGTAGGAGAACTACTTACTCAACCCTCTTAGTGACAAAAGCAAAGAATAAGATACCTACCAGCTTCTTATAACATCACAGACATGAGACAAAGTTAAAGACTATGAAAGTAGATGCCTTGATTTGGTTACACATGTCGCATCAAATGAACGAAACTAAGAACGAAACAAGCCATTGTTCAAGAAAAGAATATTAGCCACTTAAGTTCTTTAATCCCTGGACACAGTAACCATTTCATAAAAAAACTATTTCTCAGCCCCATTTTCCTCATCTCGTACGGAGAGCAAATCAATAATGTCAAAGAAGTTCACTGATGAAACCTCCTCTAAAGGCAATATTAAAAATTCCGCCGACAAAAATGAGGGGAGTGATTTGTCCAAGTTGCTCCGCCAAGACCTTGATTTTGTTAAGAAATCATTTCAAGCGGTCAAGGATAAGGCGTCTCAAGTGGTAGCCCAAGTCGACGAGGCACATGACAAGTTTGAGAATCTGATGTCCCTGCCTGAAGGTACAGCGGGGAGAGACTACCAACTCCGTGAACTGAAAAAGGCTGTGAGCAAGTTGAAGTTCCAAATTCCATTCAATTTGATCATTCCTCCAGAGCAACCAAACCCCCATGTACATAGGCGTTCCAGATCTCTTCCCAACCCTTTCATGGAGATCACGAGTAATAATAATAATAACAGTATGAGCCCTATAACCTTACCTCACGTTAGCCTTGTTGTTCCTTGGATTAATCCTCCCGCAGAGCATGAGCTTCTTTCCAAGGTAAATAGGGACTTCTGCCCCTTGAAAGAGCTTGTTATGATTTGCTTACTATCTTTCCCTGAAAACGCTGTCATAAAGAGAAGTATTCTCTATAATTGGGTGTACACATTCGAGGCCACGACGAGTGTGTGCTTTGATAAAGCAATTAATGGTTTAATTGCAAAGTGCTACGTTGAGGCAGTTTACAAGCCCAACTTGACCCTGGCGGGTTACCGTGTACATCCTCCAATTTATTCAATTTTTAAGAGGAACAAAAATAGTTTGTTTACCGTTTGGTCATCGGCTAGAGAAAATTGCTTTGGGCCAAGTCTTGATGAGGAAAAGGAGGATATTTATTACAGTGAAGAGACTTGTGAAGATATTCTAGCTTCCGAGAGCTTGGAAATGCTTTATTTAGGGAGGTGGAACGATTCGACCACGCAACACACTGATGTTGTCATAGACCCCAAGTTGTTCTTCAAGGATATGTCAAAGTTGGCTTTGTTGAAATTTGTGAGCCTTCGTGGGATTTCTATGATCGAAGAACTTCCCGAGTCCATCACAAAACTCAAATGGCTACAAATTTTGGATCTCAAATCATGTCATAACTTGGAGGTGATTCCATCAAGTATTTCTAGCTTGCAATATTGGCTAATGCATCTGGACATGTCGGAGTGCTACCTTCTGGAGCATATGCCCAAGTCCATTGCTATGTTGGTGGAACTCAAAGTTCTTAAAGGCTTTTATGTTGGAGAAAACCAGGACGGGAGTTCTTGTTCTGTAGAGGATTTATTTAGACTTCAACGACTGGAAAAACTGAATATCTACACTTCTGTTAGAGAATTTCCCAACAAAAGTCAGTTGAAGGTATTACAGAGCCTCGCAAACCTGATTAACCTGACTATTTCTTGGGGAGGGTGCTCCACGTTAAAGCCAACACAGAAATCAAGCAAAGCAAATGAAGAAGCAGCAGGATCTGGTTTAAGAAGGCTGTTGACACGAAAGGGTTCAACTATGCAAGAAGAGACATTTCATTTTCGTTTATGGAAACTTGATCTTCAGTGTGTTCCGGAAGCTCTAACTCGTAGCTGGTTGAAGCCTACTAACTTCAAAGAGGTGAAGAAGCTCTACATTAGGGGCGGGGAATTCAATGATCTAAGAAGCTTCAAACTCCTATCACAAGAAGGAGAATGTCATAAGTGGAACAACGTAGAGATACTCCGGTTAAAGCATCTGAGTAAATTGAAGTTGGATTGGACCGAGTTGCGTCGCCTATTCCCCAAATTGTCTTGCCTAGAGAAATTGAACTGCCCCAACCTTGATGGCTTTCCTTGTGATGACAAGGGTGTGTGGCAAAATGAAAAGAGGCTTGATTGTACCGGCTTTGTTAGATTCATGGGCGGGGCTTTTCATGATAGCACAGGGAGATGGCTGACTGGATATAGTGGAATGGTGGAGCAACCGACTTCAAACCTTAAGGCTACCATTTGGTCTGTGCACAGAGGGTTGCAAATTATTTTGAGAAATCAGTGGAAGAATGTGAAAGTTCGGACAGATTCTGCACTTGCTGTCGATTATATTAACCGCGGAGAAGTGCCCGACGACCATCCATCCATTGTTAATGAAGTGCGGTTCATTCTGCAAACGCAAGAATGCTCAATCTCCTATATTCCTCGCGAGCAAAACCAAATGGCACGTGTACTTGCTCGCAATGGATATTACCAAACGGAGCCCCTCTTGTTTTGGGAGGAACCTCCAAGAGTTTGGTCGGACTTGGTACCCCAATATTTATTGTAGCCTTGCTTCACTATCGATCGTCACTACAAGAATCCTTGAAGGATTTGTTTAACGAAGAATTTACGTTGTTGCAAGCTATACTTGATATTGAACTTCGAATTAAATGGTCCAACAATTATTATATTTGTTATAACGAGAGTGTCAAAAACAGGAACGAATAAAAAAATCAAAGATAAATTTAACATGATTCACAAACGATCACCTTAGCTACCTAAAAAGAAGGCTCTTCATGTCATGAGAAACACTTCAAGATAGAATATACACTAGTACACCAAGCCTAGGTACGACCTACATCTCAAATATAGGCATAGGGAATGTTTCTTGCAGTCTAAGCAAGCTAAAGACCGCCTCCAAACGAACATGGAAACAAAACAGCTGCCAGAGCTCTCACAACAATTCGTGCCAGCAGTATTGTACTCGTTCTAGCACATCTCTGTTATGATGGGTTCATTGGCTTATGCGAGCAGTATTGTGCTGGTGCGAGCATATATTCTGGGACATACGAGTTGACATTCTTTCCTTCACTTGCCCATGCACCAATGTTTAGGTTCCGTGCTATACTAGGTATGTTATGGCGCTCAGCAAGTGTTAATTCAATATTTATCCAATTTCTTGGACGACATGAATACTTGAAATCAAACAATTCACAACGAAATAAGAAAGAAGACTTCTCGTATACTTATGGAATATCATGGTACAATAGATTAGGTTGGTCGATTACATTTCTTCAAGTGTTATTTAACTTTCATTCATTTAAATAAATTTGTGTGTTATTTTATTATATTATTTTGGTTGCAAAAACATTCATTTTGAATTTAATCATTTTGTACTTTAATGGATTATTCTTTCAGTAACAAAATGAATTTTTATTTTGATAGTTATGAAATTCATAATGTGTTGACAATTTGGTGATTTGATGTGGAAGACAAAAAACAAAATTTTTCAAACTTGATGAATTGGTGAGATACTATTATTTTTTAACTATTTGATTTAAAAAATGGGGACAACTGTGGGTGATCAAAAATATAATTTTTTCACCAAAAATTGTGCAATGATGTATATGAGGGTAAACTGTGAGAGGCCAACCATTTTCTCCACCAAGCAGTGGCGGACCTAGGCGGGGGCCGCGGCCACTACAAGGTCGCAAATATCGTAACTACCCCATTTATTTTATATGTATTTTTTTTATAATTAGTGAGAATTAGCCCCTTCAAAATTGGAAATCTCAACTACACCATTCAATTATTGTATTTATTACTTGATTATTTTTATGATAAGAAGATAGACTGTTTCACTCTCTCCAATATCTCATGACATATCTAATTGTGATTTATTTTTGAAGATTATAAGATTTATCAAAATTATTGTTGCATTATCTTAAAATTGAACATGTAGAGAAAATGAAAAAAAAAAAATTGCTATATAATTTTTAAATTAAAGATCAGCCCCCACACGACCCAAACCCTGCGTCCGCCACTGCCAAGTATAGAATTTTGTTTAAAATTTGACCTCAAATATGGAAGATGGTTTAAATGTCACTAAGTGCAAACTGCATATATGTTCATTGTTAACGTTAATGAACATTTTCATTATTTGATTTACTTATCGATTGGAAATTACAAATTGGCCTATCAGTTAGTTATATTTTTGGATACAGTTAGCGAAATGGGTTTATTAATTGTCGCATTATAGGAAACTGTGGCGGCTTAGTGGCCAATTAAAACTCTGGGTATCACAAAGTGTAGGCCTGTCAATGGGCCGAGTTTCGACCCGACCCTGGCCCAATAAGGACCCGATCCGTTATTTGTAGACCTAGACCCAACCCTGCATACTCAGACCCATATAGTCAATGACCCAGAACCGACCCTGACCCGACGGGTCAGGCCCACCAGACCCGACCCGACCCTAAATTTATTTGGTAATCCCCTCCATTTTCTTCTCTCCATCTGAGGCTACTCTTTTTTGTCATCAATCTACTTGACTTTATTCTCAACAATTCCCTTAATTTAGAAAGAAAAATAACTCTCCACTTAATTTCTCTTTCTCGTTATTCTCTCTCTCTCTCTCTCTCTCTCTCTCTCTCTCTCTCTCTCTCGGTTATGGTTATATTTAGTCAGTCTCCATGATTCTCTCTCTTCTTTATTCTCTCATCTCTCCCGTATTTCTCTCCAAATAACTATGCCGTATTGTAGTAGACTAGAATATTGCCCGTGCCCGAAGGCACTATCCCTAAATTGGATAGTTTTTAAATTTAGAGGTTTTTTTTAAAATGAATTTAGAGGTGTTATCCAAAAATTATATTTACAAATATGGTGAAAAAAATAAGAGAATAACTTCCAAGTATGGGATGAGCATTATAATGGACGTGAAAATCACTTACAACGTATCTCCTATTAGTTAGGAATGTAGTTGAGAAAAACCTCTCTCCAATTAGTTAAGGATGTCCAAGGAGAGTTGGTAGTTAAGGATGTCCATGGAGTGTGGGTAGTTAAAGATGTAATAAGTAAGTGAGATCTGATTGTGGGAATGGGGTTGATTTAATCTAACGGTTGAAAATCATAAGTTAGTTAAACCATGCTATTTTATAATATAGATAGAAGGTTTTACTGTCTTAGAACCAAGAAAGTAGTTAAATATGTCCAAACCTCAAATCAATTTTGAAAATAAAATTGTTGTTATATTAAATATAAAATAAATCTCTTAACTTAAGACATACGGTGTACATTATAAGGCCCGCATTCCTTTACATAATTTAAGTGACTTTGACGAGCTACTCGAAAAACAATTATGCGACTCTTTAGTTCTTTTTAGAAAGAGATAAAAAAACTACTTATTGTGATATTGTTAACTCAAATACAACAACAAAATAAATAAAAAATAAAAAAAAAATCAACAAGGCAATCACGAAGATTCAAACCCATATTTATCATTGTTCTAAATAAAACCCATATTTATCACTTTTTCAAAAGAAACCCATATTTATCAATTAAATAAAAAAGATTCAAACCCACCATCATCTCATCTTAAAAAAACCACCATCATCTTCTCCTAATTTTTTCTCAACTATTTAAAGTAACTGATATCCTAATATTTCTCTTCCATCGTTTAAAAAAACGTATTTCTCTCCACTCTCTTAATTTGCTATTTATTTCTTACTGTTATCTCTTTTGATTTGCTATTTATTTGTGTTGTAACCATTTCTGTTAAGCAGCCCCATTTCTCTCTAATCTACCATTATTTCTCCTATAGTTACTCATAACTGTTGTGAACTCAAGAGTAGAGAAGAAATAACAACGTATGGAGGAATATTTAGTCAGTATTATTCTCCACCAAATCACCCATTATATAGGGTGTGGGGGTCAATCAGTATCATCTATACATGGTAGTACAATATTCTGTGAATATTTACCATATTAATTATATATTTCATAACACTCCCCCTTGAATATTCACTAATACGATGCCTCGTTAAAACCTTGTCAGGCAAAACCCGTTGGGACAAAAGCTCTGATGAAGGAAAAAGAGTGCATCTTGTGAGTGGAGATTTGATGTAGCCTTCAACTTATCCATGGCTGCATGCCTCATTAAAACCTTGCTTGGAAAAACCCCGTGGGATAAAAACCTCGGCTAAGAAAAAAGAGTACGGCGCCTTGTAATTTAATCTCCCCCTCTTTGCATCATCTTGATGTCACGCTTCATACCTGAAAGTGAATTTATGGGAAATACATAATGTCTAACATAATATGATGCAACATGATCATTCAAGATAGTAATAAAAACTATCAGTTAATAAGTATGACATGTTATTTACTCATGAGACATTCGTCATACTAAATAATATGCATATGCACCTAAACTACTCGCGAGTGTGTATCTTCGATTTTATTTAGCAAAGAAGTATATCATGGGCATTAGCCTCCATGGAATTCACATAGAGTGATTCGTACGATCATTTTTTGTAACTAGTTACTTTTATATTTTTAGTCTTCGAGACTAAACGAAATATCATAATCACTTTAAAAATAGATGAATTGTTGGTTATAATTATAACCATGAGAAACATATGGGCATTGCTTGCAATTTAGCATGTTTCTCTTTCAATAGTCGCACGTATTCAACCTTAAGGGTGTGGACATTTGAATATGTTGTTCTTATACTAATATGGATGCTTGAGGCATCTCAAGTACTTCAAAGTACTTCACATATATGCTCGATGCATTAACTGCAGAGCTCGTGTATATTTATACACACGAGTGTTGACTTTGATTTTGGCCAACATTGTCAAAACATTTCCACTTATAGTGGTGTAAGGATATCATATGATTTCAAGCGCTTTTGGCTCTTCATCTGCATGAGTTGTTGCCTCTTCAAGGGCATTGGTTTCATCATTTATTGACGATTCTCTTGTGTTCTCAATTTGTGTAGAGTTGGAACTAACAAGATGATGATCATTCTAGAGGATATTTGTAGTTGCATAAGCAACATTTACATGCTTTATAAATCTCAAAATTTATAAGATCGTTTGGATCAAGTTTGAATGATACATTTAAATTAAATTTTATGTCTTGTAATAGGGTATTTCCTCACCCTCATGACATGAATCATGTGATCAATGTCACAAAAATATGCTTTAGGCATATTTAGATACTCGAGCCAAAAAATAAGGCGAGAATGTATCTACTTAGGAGATACAATTTGTCATAATTCAAACTTGTGGTCCTCAAGAACTCTAAAATACTATCCTCATTGGGATAGGAGTTTCACTTATGAGAATACACTAATCTCATGCTCCTCCTTTAAAGGGATTCAAATGAGATAGATAATTACATAGAGCATGTAAATATATATATAAATAACTCATTAAAAGTTCATCCGAATGAATAATTTTGCACAATTCCTAAAAAGTGCATATATGGTCAATCTAAAATAATCACGAAGACTATTTGAAGCCTTACATCAATTATTCAAGCAACCAATCACTTTTATTGATGTCAATGGTGACAAACTCAATCTTAAAATTTCTTCACGATTTCATGTCAAAAACCATTGATCTCTCCTAGAGACAATATGTCTTCTAGGTGCTCGAAATAAGATATGCACATTTTTCAAATGTGAGATTGACAACATCCAAGCCACTTTAGGGGCTGAATAATCAAGTTCTATGAGATTTGATATGGAATTACAACGCAATAAGTAGGCGTCGCTTGGGTGATGCAGTGCATCAAGCCACTTTTATGACAAAATTCTCTACGTTGAATAGGCATGTAATGCATCAAGCCTTTTTTATGAAGAAATTGTCAACGGAGAATGTCATCTATTTAAATTATAAAAAATCACTTGGAATGTCCATAAACTCAAGTATAAAACTTATATAGTTCTATTACTTTGAATCTAAATATTCAAGGGGATCATTTGTGTTTCATGAACACGAGGTGCTAAAATGATACTGTTTTTAGCCTTAGAATCCTTGAATAGATTTTTATTTTATGTTTTCCAATTTGTCAGAACTTCTAGTTCGACAAATTGTAGGGTACCTCTTGTAGGGTACCTTTTCATAGACTCAAATATTTTATAAAATGAGTTAATAAGCACACTAGGAGGCTTATGTATTTTATGCTATTGTCTCTTTTATCTTGTGTGAGGCATAAAAGAAATATGGGCTTCATAACAATCAAAAGAAAAAATCGAGATGTACAGACAATGTAAATAAAAGAAGTTAACATTGATACTAATGAACCACATATTCTGTAGAATTTCTCTAGAACAAGAGAAAAAATTATTATAGATATATAGAACTTCATTGTATAATATACCAAAAACATATTTAATAAATTCATAGACCAAGAAACTATTAATCTTGAATCTAAATTGTGTGGTGAAAAAAATATGGCTTGGCAAGGTTAAATAATGTTCGAAATAACCAAGGGGTTGGAAGGATCTTGAGTCACTCAACCAAATTTTTTTGTATAGATATTGGGAGGATCGTGAGTCACTCAACCAAATAATTGCATAGATATAAGAAATAGCGCATCGACGCGATCATGACCACTTAAGGGGTGGCTTATTTGCAACCTTTATTTTTCTCCCCCTGTTTTTATGTAGTATTTTACTACAAAAGGTACTATAAGGGATCAATATGGGATCATCATGGTACGTAGCCCATACAACAATCGCAACTAAATCTGTGACTGTGCGGGTTATTTCAAGCATATAATTTATATGATTCGCTTCAGGGGATGGCTCACTATTCACTTTTGAGGGATCGAGTCGAGCGTAAAATCAATCATCCACTCCTGAGATTCAATGCCATTTTTTATATAAAATCAAACAAATATGAGTGCCATATTATACGCATTATTTTCTTCCCTCCATAACTGCGGGTTATGGGTAAAATGGCATAAGCAATAACAAATGCTTTATAATCTTATCCATCAATGATAACCTCATAAGGATTTATTTTTTTTCATAGAAGGAGTATAAAAATAGAAATAGAATATGAGAAGAATAAGAATTGAATCCGAATAAGTGATTCTCATTCTAGGGAGAAACATATAAAAAAAATATAAATCTAGGTTATAGTTAGTCATTATGTTCTCTAAGATGTCATGTATAATAACATGGTTTAACTAAGCATATAAATAGCTTATGAGCATTTTATGACAATAGGGTTAAACCTCCCAATGGAGGTGCCTCTTTTTCCCGCAATTAGATCAAACTGCTTTTGGTTTATACTATGTCAAACAAGGGAATATAATTTATGACTATGTGAGAAAAAAAATGATAAAGAAACTCGATCACGAATAATCTACCGTGCTAGACTTAAGCCTTGGCACATTTTTTTCTCTACGCAGACATGTAAGAAAAATACCATCGTGGAGCTTAACAATCTGAACAACCTTGTTCTTTTTTTTTTTCTTCTTTTCACCTTAAAATGTTCACGAGTTCAATTTGAACTCTAGCGACTCTTTATTATTTTAATAGAATAGAAGTAAATTTGAGGTATGTATGCTGGTGCAGATTAGGCAACCATTTTGCTTATACAGTGCAGGTTTAAGTCCCATAAGCATTTTATTTTTTCGAACACAACGCAATAACAATATAATCTTGTTAAGTGGTAATCAGCGATAAACTGAGCATCCTTTTATTTTTCGGAGTTTTTTTTATTCGGGCGAGCACCACGAGGTCACGAGTTCAAAACTCTATTGACATTCTTTGCAGGAAAAAAAAGAAGTAAAAATTTCTCATTCATGAGTTCGAGACTCAAGTGAAAATTTCTTACACGATTTTTGGTCAAGCGGTATTGTCACGAGTTTGAAACTCTAGTGAATTTTTATTTTTATACTTCTTGTTCACGCAAGAAGATTGAATAAATAACATTAAGAAACACGCTAGAGTTAGTACTCAGCGGTATGGTCACGAGTATGAAACTCTAGTGACATTTTTTTTTTAATTTTTTTTTTATGCGTCAACGAGTCACGAGTTAAGAACTCTAGTGAAACGCTTAATATTTCAATAAGTTCGTCTGCGTAATTGCGTCAATTGCGCGACATCAACTTCACGAGTTTAAAACACTCTAGTGACTTTTTTTTTCCCACTTCTTCAGGTCACGAGTCTTAACTCTAGTGACATAATCTTATTTCATTTCTTTTTCTTTGAAAGAATGATAAGAACGGACAAAATTAAAATTTGTTTGATATGTAGCGGAGACAATCTTAAATTTGTGATTTCTTAATTGACTAACATAAATAAGAAAATAAATAAAAAAATGTAAAAGTAAACGAACAGTGTTGGTTCAGTGGAATAACCGTTTGGGGTCACGAGTTCAAGACCACGGACTCTCCATATATCTTTTCACATACTGTATTAAAAAATTAACAAAAAAATAGAATAGAACAAAACAAATGCTAGGTCAAGATCAATATTGATCGAAAAAAACGCATAAAGCGGAGCATGTAAGTGCTCTAGATCGGATGATCGACACCCTAGATCAAAATTGATCGAGAAAACGCATATAGCGGAGCATTTAAATGCTCTAGATCGAATTAAATAATAGGGACTAGAAGAAAAAACGCACTAAACGGAGCATATAAGTGCTCTTATAAATATCCCATTATTTTGAGATTTTTTTCGGATTGAACACTTGTCACTTTTTTTTTTTAAGATAAAAAATAGCTATAAATAAATTGAAAAAAAAACATCACTGCAATTTCATGAGGTATGTTTTTTTTTTCTTTAGCAGCAGCCAAAACAAGAATAGTACTTTGGCTTGTACACTGAGAGCGCAATGCAGCTTTGTTGAATCAACGTTCAAAATCAGCTTTTTTTTTTACTGTATATTTTGTACTGGCGGAATAAATACAAACCCGCTCAATTTATGCTGCTGGTGAGCCGAGTTCGTAGCCTCTTCTTTTTTCTCTCTCTTTTTTTTTTTTTTTTTTTTTTTTTTTTTTTTTTAGCCTCTAGGTTCGAACCCTAGCAGCATACCATTTTTTTGTGTGTGTGTGAAACTAACACAAATAATGGAACCCATGCCAGCTGGTTCGGTGAAGATTTGCCAAACGCAGGAGCAAATTTTAGTTGCTTTTTCTTTCTTTTGTTTTTCAACAAAGTAGGGATTACAATAGACATAAAATAAGATTAAAATAATGACCATATTATTTTATCTGGTGGATATGAATCAATTTGGAATCACGCCAGAGATTAAAAACAATCAAATCGAAAATTGCATGTTTTGTTTGATCATTACTTTCTCAATATTAAACGTTAAAAATATAAACCCATATCTTTTCTTGGTTAATTTTATCGTATGGCTGAGCAAGCGTGTTGATAACGTGTTGTGAACTCAAGAGTAGAAAAGAAAGAACAATGTATGGAGGAATATCAAGTCAGTATTATTCTCCACCAAATCACCCTTTATATAGGGTGTGGGGTTCAATCAGTATCATCTATTCATGGTAGTACAATATTCTGTGAATATTCACCATATCAATTATATATTTCTAAGCAATAACACAAAATTTCTACTCATTCTCTTTCAAAAAAAAAAAAAAAAAACTACACACTCACGTCCGCAATCCTTTCTCACACCAACCCATGATGTTTCTCTCCAGTCGCCTTAAATCTCTCTCCAACTGTATCTATAACATTATCTCTTTCATTAATCTGCTCCAATTCTTCTTCTCTCTCTCCTGCTTCTCCCACTTTCGAAAAACAGAGCAAATATTATGGGATTTCGCCTTTTGATGGAGACATTCGATTCCATGAACGATAAGACAGTGAATCAGAGTCTCTTCGTTGGTGGAGAGATCGACAAGGGCGGGTTCTAAAAAGAGTATGTGTCTAGTTTGTTCTGAGTTAGGACAATGAATATCCCACGGGTCTCTACAAGGTCTGGGTCTATAAAAGGGTCAAAACAGGTCTAACACGACCCGGACCATTTACTGTCGGGTCTAAAGGGTTCGGGGCTCGCGGGGCGCTAGACGGGTTTTGATTGATGTGGGTCTGGTTATGGCGGGTCGGATCAGGGTCGGGTTGGGCCTGACCCCACCCATTGACAGGCCTAACAAAGTGCATAGTACTTGTAAGCTTAGTTACAAGAACAATTTTTTTTCTTTTATTTAATATATAACCTATATCGTTTATGTATGATAGATTGCAAGTTATTTTTTGGGGGGACTATGTTTGAGCTGTTTAGGCTAAGTCTTTTGAAGTATTAGTGTTTTTCTTGAAAGTTATTTTTGTTGATGAATTCAACTTGTATAGAAGAGGCAAAAAACATCCATGTAAAACTAGGTGCGGTGATCAGCCCCTACAGCAAGATCAACACTAACTGGTAAGACACTATCATGATAAATACCACTACTTTTGTAGCAAAAATCCATGTTGCATGCTCATGAGTTAATGCATTCAAAATTCTTGGACAAAACTTGAATTTCACATCTTTACCTTCAAGCAGGGATAAGATAGCTTCAAACCTTGTGTGATACGCCCAGTATCGTACCAGTAGCTTGAGGGAGGCTACGAATCTCTATCAGTAGTTCATGACGCTAAGAGAAGCTACGAATACGAAAAATAACTGAATAAACTCAATAAAATACTTCTTATTCCATGACAAAATAACTAACTATTAGAGTGCTTAAATAGTAAAACACTAACCGTAACTAGACAACTTGACCTAATGGGCTCGGCCCAATCTGCTAACTCAATAAAGAAACGATTAATTAAATAAATTAGCTAGTTAACAAAATAAAATAAACACTTAATGACTAATTATAAATAATTAATAAAAGTGATAATGCGGGTGATACATATGACGGTTGATCGTATCAACTCTCCCGCGCTCGAAAAACACCTTGTCCTCAAGGTGGATTAGTTAAAAATAGGTGCGTCGTCTTATATCTTTTGCACACGGATGCCCGGATCAAATGGACGGAGGAGGATATTCGGATAAGTACTTTGGAAGCAAAATCTTGATAAATATAGGGCAGAAACGGATCCGGGAGGTCGAAAAACCCTAGGGTAGACCCCGTGACTCGATAAAATACCAACGCGGCTAAAAAATAAGCTTAAAATAGGTAATTGGCTCACTTGGAGCCAAGGTGGACCCGACGGCTCAAGAGGAGCGGGAAGGAAGCTGAGTCGTGCGGTAGTAGGCGGCTCAAGACGAGCCGGTTTTGGAGCGGGCGGCTGAAGCCAAGTCGGACGGAACCCTACGGCTAATTTGAGCCGTTTCCAAACCATCTTTAATTGGACGGCTAGATCGAGCCGAAGTGTTAGGGCTTCATGTCGCGAAGGCGGCAGAATTAGCGGGGGTTATGCCTCAGCCAATAGCGGTTGGTGGCGACCCTTGCTGGTCGGAAGAGGGTCAGTGGAAGTTCGGTAGTGGCCGGAGGCCGGCTGGGGATGCTTGAACGCCGGCGGAGTCTCCGATTTCGCGGCCGGTGTTTGGAACAGAGGGTTTGTTGGCGGCGTTGGCTGCTGTGAGTGGGTCGACTGTTGCTGCGATGGCGGAGGGTCGGGTGGCTCCGGAATGGGCTGCGGACCGGTGGGGCCTTCGGGGCGGACGGGGATGGCCGGATCTTCGGGCGGCGGACCGTGGGGCTTGTTCGCCGGACTCAATGGCGGATCCGGCTATAGTGGAGATGGGTGTAGCTTCTGTTGTTTCCGTGTTTTCTCTGGGGACTTTGTCGGAGGTTCCTGGGACTGGTTGATCGGCGATGGTTGCGAAGGTGGCTGCGTCTGCAGCGGCTGTGAACTCAGCGGCCGCGGCGGCTGTCGTTCCTGCAGCTTGGTCGTCGGAATGTCAGTAGGTTGCGTCGGCGTGGGTGGCTGCTTCTGGTGTTTGCTCGCCGGATCTGAGGACTCGTATATATGCTCCTGGATGCACAACAACTCCGCAGTAGTCACCACTCGGAGTCGTCCCCTACTTGCTTAAATGTCCTCCAACTCTTTCATAGTGAAATACCCTCACGTTTTAGGTAATCCAGCTTTGCCCCCGTAAGATAACTGATTGTTTGTTTGACCTGCTTGCAGAGTTCTTCAAGGTCTTCAGGATCTTCGAGAATGATGAAATCGTCGATGTTCGTCATGATTCACCAGTTCGATGGTGAAAACAATGAAAGCACCAAATTGATACACCCACTATCGTACCAGTAGCTTGAGAGAGGCTACGAATCTCTTAGTTCGTGACGCTACGAAAAGTACGAATACGAAAAATAACTGAATCAACTCAATAAAATACTTCTTATTCCATGATAAAAATACTAATTATTACAGTGCTTAAATAGTAAAACACTATCCCTAACTAGACAACTTGACCTAATGGGCTCGGCCCAATCTGATAACTAAATAAATAAACGATTAATTAAATAAAAAATTTAGTTAACAAAAAAAATAAACACTTAATGACTAATTATAAATAATTAATAAAAGTGATAATACGGGTTATATGTATGATATTGTTGACCGTATCATTGTGTGCCACTCCAATTTGGTTGAGCTCTTAAGAAGCAAACTATTAATAACATTCAAATCATCAGATTCTATCTCCACTTTATTTCAGCCCTCTGCAGTATGGCTAATTCTGTTGCCAGAAAACTCAGCATTGCATTCTTCACACATGGTTTCACATAGCAAAACATCATCAAAGATCATTTCTAACTAGAAATGCAGCTGCACATTCACCTTCTTTGAAGCTAGCATCAAAATTAATTTTAAGCCAGCCGGGATTAGAGGGCTCCATGAATCACATTTAGAGCATTCATATTTATCCTTTATCTCTGGAGGCTCTGAACACGATCATTCCATATGCTTCTAATTTTATTAAAAGGCACATCTCTGAAAAACTTGGCTTTCCTCTTCATCCAAACTCTTTCAACAATTATGCCAATGACATCCATTTCATTTTGATCAGTTTTTTTTTACATTGATGCTCAAACACAAAGCTCAACAGTTATTGTGTACTGTTGCCCAAAACTTGATAAATTCTTTGACTCATCATAGCAAACCATATAGCTCTAGAAGAACAACACGTAAAGAAAATGTGGCTACTTTCTTCAGCAACATAGAGGCATGGTCTGCAAGACTTAAAACTACTGATCTCTTTGGAGGAGTGATTACCTGTCTTGGGCCTTTGGATAGGCAGGGCATTAGCAGCAGCTCTCCGAAACATAATCTTCAGTCTAATGTAGATTTTGGTGTTCAAATTAGATCCCAATTGAATTGGTGTGGGCCGGTGTTTACTTCTTAAATTCGAGCAAAATACATAGGTTTAGAGGTAACCTTCTTTTACGTCTTTTTTACAAATCCATATTTCGCTAACACAATTGAGAGGACTCTTGAGTTGAGTAGCTTCTCTTCTGAGCTCATCCATTCATCCAGGCCATCTAATTTCCACATTCTTGTTGTCCAATAATTAAGCTCACATACCTTCTTTGAGGCCATTAGTAAATCATCAGGAGGCTTTGGTTTTAAGTTTTCAGGATTTGGCACTCAAAAATCTTTCCAAACATCACCATTATCAATAAGTTTAATGGCATTTTGGGCTATAAGATCTCTGACATTAAGCGTTCCTTTCAAAAAATAAGAGTCAATAACTATCCTGTCAATCCTTTTGGAATTCAATCTGGTGACAATATATCTTGAGAAGCAAATTGACCCATAAAACATCTTTTTGAATCCATAAATACCATTCCAACTTTGCTAAGCGAGCATTCTTGAAAAGTTTAGCATTCCTAAAGACAAAAACACCATTTTCTTGGAGGAGCACAAATAATCCCAAGAAACTATATTCCTTTTCTTCTCCTTCTTTGAACTTCCCCACCAAAAATTAGCACTCATAGAATCCATTCTTGACACAAGTATTTTTGGTAACATGAAAACATCTATTTAATGAGATGGAATGGCACTAAACACACTTTGAATGTGAATTTCTTACCAGAAAAGGAAAGAAACTTTGATTTTCATCCTGCTAACTTCCTTTGGATTGCATTTTCTCAATACTGGGGTGAAAATTAAACCCTCTTCCTTTGAGGTACTGTGAAACATGTGAGGTCTCAAGTAGGCTCCCTTCTTGCTTTCCTTCTGGAGTTACACGACTTCTCTAATGCTCCTTTTGAGCTAACTTTGGAGTGTTTTTACTGAAAAAATAGCTCATTTTACTTTGTTCACTCTTTGACCAGAGGTTTCTTCAAACAATTGCAGACAAATTTCAAATTTTATGCATCCTTCACAGTCTCCCTTCCCAACATAACTAAATCATCTGCAAACATTAAATGCTCTATTGCAGGGCAGTGTTTAGAAAGTTTGATACAGTTATGTTTTGGTGATTCAAGCTCCTAGCTAGAAGTTGGACGAAGAGGCGAAGCAATTGGCAAAGCAAGGAAGAAGAACTAAGACGCGAGAATTGATACTACCAGTGTCTTCGTGCGAAGACAACGGGGCTGGGGCAGTTTCGGTTGTTTCCTGGTTCAATTTTGGAATGTTTCTTGGTTTCATTGGGCAAAAGTCAGTATCTTAGGACTATATATTAGCCCAGGGTCGAGACATATTGTGTGTGGTTTATTGTAATGGCTTCTCATCAATAAAATTGGTTCGTTTTGGCCGTGGAGGTAGCTAGCCTAAAAACTAGTGAACACGTTAATTCTTTGTGTTGTTTCTGTTGGAATAGATGCCCTAGAGGCAATCTAGTTTAGTATGAATTTGTATATGGCTAGAAAATTCATTTATTATTTATTGGATATTTAATATAATGAAGTCCTTAGATTTACAATCGTGTTGTTTATCTTAAATATCCCTAGTCAAGTATAATGATTAATGGGACAATCATCTATAGACTAGTATGGGGTTGGATTGATATGGAGATATCACGATCCAACACATAGGTGTGCATTACGGAATGTTGCACTGGATTGACCCATCACCGAGAAGGCTACATACATGTTATGTTGAGTCACAAGTGCTTCTCGGGTGCAATGGTATTGTCATCCTTAGACTTGAAGTCACTAGATATTCTAGTTGTGGATCATTGTGATCTTGGTAGCGTTAAACGCTACACCGTAACTGGGTAGTTATAAAGGCGTGTACTGGATACAATGAGAAGCAAGCTTAGAGATCGTAGTAGACGTAGAGAGGATTTGCCCCTCCCACATAACGGGAGCAAGTATCCTAGGCCACTCGAAGGATAGTGCTTATAGAATGTCTGGCCAGACTCAAATAAATCAATATGGGATATTGATGTTATTTGCACGGATAAGGCTATCCCATAGATCGAGAAACTATGGATTGGATATACGAGTGTGACTTGTATGTCTCGTGTCCAATCCAGATATGGAGGCAAAGGGATGAGACAATTACTTGTACAAGGTTGTCTAGATGACTATTCTATTAGTTGGCTAGAATGGATGTTTTGCTAGAAACCGCTCCATGTTAGCAAATAGTTGCTACCAACTAGATAGAACCTATGGGGTCACACGCTATATAGAGTTGTACTAGATTTGGGAATTAATTAATTGGATTAATTAATTAGAAGGATCACTTTGCAAACCCTTGCAAACTTAGTAGGGACTAATTTGCAAGGAAGGGACTGAATTGAATTCTAGTAGGACTAGAATAAGTCCTTTAGGTAGTTAACAAGGAGTTGTTGGACTATATAAAGGACCCTCCTTCCTTCCTTCCTCATAACTTATGCTCATTAGTGATCATAACAAGAGTGGGAGAGAACAAAGGAGAGAGAGAGCAAGCAACAAGGGCCGAACCCGTCCCTTGCCGCCGCCCCCTCACCCCGTCGGCCAAAAGAGGGCCGAGCCCCTCTTTTTGTCTCGTTTTGCGTGATTCCTACACCTTCCTCTTATTCAGGGCTAGCACCAAGGAGTTTGGGAGATCTAGGAGCAACTCTAGGCGTGGATCAACTATAGAGAACGTGACACTATTCGCGTTTGAAGTCATCAAGGAGAACCCAAAGGTGTGTTTATGATTTCTTACCTTTACTATCGTTATGCATCTAGACTTGTGATCCTTGGAGGTTTTTGCATGGTTATTTGTTTGATTATGCTTCCGTTTGCGCGATCCATGAATCAAAACCCTACAGTGGTATCAGAGCCACAGGTCATAGAGCATAAACGTAGTTTATGTGTTACATTCTTGTTGTTTTACACCTTAATTTGTTGTTTATCGCGTAAAACAAGACAAAGCAAGCATGGGATGCAATTTGTCAATAATTAGATCATAACAAGACCCAATTTTGCATTGGATGCATGAATTGGTGAGTTTGAGAAATTTTAGGATCATAGATCTAGGGTTTGGGCATCCTTGGGGAAGAAGGAGTTCTCCCAAAACAAGGAAACAACCAAACTTGGGCACCAAGCAAGGGAGTTGTTTTGGAAACAACTCCCAAGAGGAGGTTCGGCCCCCTAGGGGACCGCCCCCTTGCTTGCCGCCCAAGCTTGGCCGCCCTAAGGGGCCGGGCGGCCCTAACCCGCGGGCCTAGCTTGCGGGTTTTGGGCCGGGCCGGCCCTAGGGCCTTGTGGTTCACTTTATTGGGCCCGGGAAATTGGATTGTTGGGCCCATGGACCGTTTTAACCCTAGAAATCCTAAAATCAATTAAAATTGACCAAGCGCGTTAAAATTGGATTTTAACTGTTTATGTGCAAATCGCATGGTGATTGGATATGGCCTTAGGATGTGGTTTGATGTGGATGTTTAATTTTGTGGTTTGGTTTTACGGCCTGCGAGCTGATCAATTAATTGTAATAATTAATTAGGGTTTTATGGCCTGCGTGCCATTTTTTTTCTCAACTTGTGAGATTTATTTTATTTAGTATAGATATTAGTTAGTGCTAGATAAAGTAGATTGTTAGCCAAGATTGGAGAAATAGAAGCCCAAAGCCAAAGGAGCCACAAAAGATGGAGCATGGAGCATGGAGCATACCACATGACTATGAAGGATGGACCAAAAAGATCAAGACGCATGGAGATGTGTTTGCTTAGGGTTCATAGATAATTCCATTGGCTTGGAATTATCTTAGTCTAGAAAAGGCCATATCCACATCACGTTTAATTTCTGTTTTGTGGTTGTTTATTTATTGTCTTATTATTTGTGTGGTTGGTGTATGGATGATGCATGCAATTAGGATAATAAGATAATTAGACAACCCGGATCTATTATTTGGAGTTGTGCCCAAACTCAAATAGATAGATTAGTTGATATTGATCAACAAAACAATTAAAATTGAATTGAAAATCCCTCAAATTTTAAATATTGTGTTCTTGCCTTCTCGTTATTTAAACACTCATTATCATCATTATTTATCAAGTTCGTGCGTGCCAAAGCATGGCGACTTGGTTCATAATGATGGAATGCGATGGCACGTAACAATGTGCAATTGTTTAGATAAGAGGTTGAACACAACTAGGCTATTAATTTGATTAAGAAACCTAGAGGCAATCAATTGGGATTATCCATATGGATGGATAAATAAGGAGTTATTTGCCCGGTTGAACCAAGAATTGCATATGGGATGCAATTGGAATTGTTCCTACCTAAAAGTAGTCGAATTATGGGTGACTTGCCAAAGCAAGCTCATAAGGAGATGAAAAGATGGATCTTGGCCCACTAGAAAATATAAAGATATTTTCCGCATTAATATCTTGAGGGTTATTAATCCGTAGAAAAATAGTGGGAGCTATATTTAATAAACTAGCCATTATTAAATATAGTCAAAAATTCACAAATACTAAAACTTGCGTATTTTCCTTTTTGTAGAATTCCAAATGGCAAACAACTCATCGAGTTCACAACATTCCCTACGATCTGTCCTTGAGAAGGACAAGCTCTCCGGAACCAACTTTCTTGATTGGTACAGAAACTTGAGAATTGTTCTCAAGCAAGAGAAGAAACTGTACGCAATAGAGGAGCATGTTCCAGAAGGTCCAGAGAATCAGACACCTGCTGCCTTAAAGGCGTATCAAAAGCGTGTTGATGACGCTAATGATGTGGCCTGCCTAATGCTTTGCACCATGACCTCTGAGCTTCAGAAGCAACACGAGAACATGAATGCTGTCGATATGATCGAACATCTAAAGCAGCTCTTCCAAGAGCAGGCGAGGGTAGAGAGGTATGAGGTCTCAAAGGCACTGTTCAAATGTCATCTGGCAGAAGGGAATCCGGTGGGACCCCATGTACTCCGAATGATCGGGTACTTGGAGAATCTTGCCCGGCTTGGGTTCCCGGTCGGCCAAGAGTTGGCAACCGATCTCGTGTTGCAATCGTTGCCCGAGAGTTATGGACAGTTCATTATGAACTATAACATGAAAGAGATCGTTAAACCACTGCCAGATTTGCTCAACATGTTGAGGACGGCTGAACAGAGCATCAACAAGGGTAAGGGCAAGGCCATTATGATGGTGCATAAAGGAAAGGGCAAAAGGTTTGCCTCTTCCTCCAAGGGCAAAAGCAAGTCAGTTGCCAAGTCCAAGGAACAAGCCCTTAAGCCTGTTGGTGGCATTGCCAAGGTCGTGACTAAGGGTGAGTGTCACTACTGCAGTCAACCTGGACACTGGAGGAGGAACTGCCCAAAATATCTGGAGGACAAGAGGCTTGGAATAGTGATTCCACCACCACGAGGTATTTTTGTTGTAGATGTCAATTTAACTGTCTCTACATCATGGGTATTGGATACTGGATGTGGATCTCATATTTGTCGAAATATGCAGGATCTAAAGAGAAGTAAAAGATTGACTAAAGGGGAGGTAGATCTGCGCGTTGGGAATGGAGCAAAGGTTGCTGCGTTGGCCATAGGCAAGTGCGAGCTATCTCTGCCTTCAGGATTAGTTTTAGAATTAAATAATTGCTATTTTGTGCCTGCTATGAGCAGAAACATTATTTCTATTTCTTGTTTGGACAAGGAAGGTTTTATTATTTCAATAAAGAACAATTGTTGTTCCTTTTATTTGAATAATATTCACTATTTTAGTGCGCAATTATTTAATGGACTTTATGTCCTTGATCTAAGCAATCCTGTCTACAACATTAATACCAAGCGGATTAAAATAAATGATTTAAATCCTGCTTATTTATGGCATTGTCGTTTAGGCCACATAAATGAGAAACGTGTATCTAGACTCCATAAGGATGGATTACTAGACTCATTTGATTTTGAATCATATGAGACATGTGAGGCTTGTTTATTGGGAAAAATGACAAAGTCCCCTTTCAATAAGAAAGGTGAGAGGACTAGTGAGCAATTGGCACTCATACATACCGATGTGTGTGGGCCATTTGCCACGCCTGCCAGGGGTGGTTATGTCTACTTCATTACATTTACTGATGATTACAGTAGATATGGATTTGTGTACCTTATGAGGGCAAAATCCGAATCCTTTGAAGTGTTCAAAGAATTCAAGAATGAAGTAGAGAAGCAACTTGGCAAAAGTTTCAAGGCTCTACGATCGGATCGTGGAGGAGAATACTTGAGCCAAGAGTTTGACGACTATCTTAGAGAGTGTGGGATCGTGTCCCAACTCACCCCACCCGGAACGCCACAATGGAATGGCGTGTCCGAGAGGAGGAATCGAACCCTATTGGATATGGTTCGGTCTATGATGTGTCAAACCGATCTTCGATTATCATTTTGGGGCTACGCTCTATTAAGTGCAGCTTTCACCATTAACCGTGTTCCATCTAAATCAGTCATGAAGACACCATATGAGATGTGGAGTGGGAGGCGACCCACACTGTCGTTCATGAGGATTTAGGGCTGCGATGTCTATGTAAAACGTTTACAATCAGACAAGCTAGGGCCTAAATCGGATAAGTGTAAATTTGTGGGGTACCCTAAGGAAACTAAGGGATACTACTTCTACAATCCAACCGAGAACAAAGTGTTTGTTGCTCGGACCGGCGTGTTTCTAGAAAGAGAGTTTGTCTCTAAAGAAGCAAGTGGGAGGAATGTAGAACTTGAAGAGGTTCATGAACCACAAATCACTGAACCGATTATGGAACATGAACAGGATTCACAAGCAGTTGTGGAGCCACCTGTTCAGGTAACACAAGAGCTTCGTAGATCTAGTAGAGTGCGCCAGGAACCCGAGAGGTACGGACTTCTCGTAACTGATTCCGGTGACACGATACTCATAGATGATGAGCCTACTACCTATGAGGAGGCCATGAGTTGCCCAGACTCGCAGAAGTGGCTTGAAGCCATGAGATCCGAGATGGAATCCATGTATACCAACAAAGTATGGACTTTGGTGGAACCACCCGATGGGGCGCGGCCCATAGGGTGCAAGTGGGTCTTCAAGAAGAAGATCGACATGGATGGTAATGTGATTACCTATAAGGGCCGATTGGTGGCTAAAGGATTCAGACAGATTCATGGTATTGACTATGATGAAACCTTTTCACCAGTCGCTATGACCAAATCCATCCGAATCCTACTTGCAATTGCAGCATACTACGACTATGAGATTTGGCAGATGGATGTCAAAACAGCATTCCTTTATGGGAATCTCCTCGAGGACGTGTATATGATACAGCCGGAGGGTTTTGAGGATCCAAAGCAAGCCAACAAAGTCTGTAAGCTGCAACGATCCATTTATGGATTGAAGCAAGCTTCTAGGAGTTGGAATCGACGTTTTGATGAAGTGGTCAAAGAGTTTGGCTTCATCAGAAACGAAGATGAGTCTTGTGTCTACAAGAAGGTTAGTGGGAGCTCTGTAGCTTTTCTGGTCTTGTATGTGGATGACATACTACTCATTGGAAACGACATTCCTATGCTGCAATCTGTGAAAGATTGGCTAGGAAAGTGTTTCTCAATGAAGGACTTAGGGGAAGCAGCCTATATACTCGGTATAAAGATCTATAGAGATAGATCTAAGAGGTTGCTAGGCCTAAGTCAAAGTACATATATTGACAAGGTGTTGAAGCGGTTCAACATGCAAGATTCCAAGAAGGGATTCTTGCCCATGTCAGATGGAATCACTCTTTCGAAGAGTGGTTGTCCTTCCAATGAGATTGAGAAGGAACGCATGAGTAGGATTCCCTATGCCTCGGCCATAGGATCTATCATGTACGCCATGTTATGTACTAGACCAGATGTGTCATATGCCTATGACAAGCAGATACCAATCCAATCCGGGTGAGAGTCACTGGATTGCTGTCAAGAACATCCCAAAGTACTTGAGAAGAACTAAGGATGCTTTCTTGATGTTTGGCGGTGAGGAAGAGTTGCGTGTAAGGGGTTACACTGATGCAAGCTTCCAAACTGACAGAGATGACTTTAGGTCACAGTCGGGATATGTGTTTTGCCTGAATGGAGCAGCGGTGAGCTGGAAGAGTTCCAAGCAAGAGACGGTAGCTGATTCTACAACAGAGGCTGAGTACATTGCTGCAAATGGCGCAGCAAAGGAGGCTGTTTGGATCAGAAAGTTTGTTTCTGAACTTGGTGTGGTCCCTAGCATTGCGGATCCAGTGGAGTTGTTCTGTGACAACACTGGGGCGATCGCGCAATCAAAGGAACCCAGATCGCACCAGAAGTCCAAGCACGTGCTCAGGAAAGTTTCATCTGATTCGAGATATTATCGATAGAGGAGACGTTCGGATATGCAAGATTCCTACAGATGATAATCTGTCAGACCCGCTTACAAAGCCTCTCACGCAGTGGAAGCATGAAGGGCACACTAGGAGTATGGGCATACGAGATGCGCCAGATTGGCTCTAGTGCAAGTGGGAGACTGTTGGAATAGATGCCCTAGAGGCAATCTAGTTTAGTATGAATTTGTATATGGCTAGTGTAGATACTGCTTTATGACATGGCAGATCTAGGCCACGTGGCAACCATCCAGCACACCATATTGTGCTCCACACACACAGGATCACCAGCCGAGCTGATCCATGTGGGGGCTGCGAGACAGAGCCCTCGCATACCACCGCACGGGACTTGTAGGGACTTTGTGGTCTGGAGGCTAGGGTAAGCCCTGTCGCGTGCGAGCCAAGCCCGCGCGCGACCTTTAGTAACTGTTTTGAGAGATTTATGGCACGAGCTCCATAAACCCGGTCAATCCGGTCAAACCCGGTCAACCTCGTAACGGTTCCGGTACTCGCGCACCACGTGCTCTAACGGTTCCTATATACTCGGACGAACGTGCCGTTATGGTTAAGCTAATTAAGCCGCCATTAATGGGCGCATTAACCACACTACAACGGTCACGTTCTCCAGTATATATACATCGTTAACCTTTCCATACAAAGGGGGACACACTGCCATACGCGGAAGCTCTGCCAAACCTCTGTCTCTCTCTCAGACATTGCTACTGACTTGCTCTCTCCCTACACACACCCCTATTCTTCCTGTGCGATCCCTGATCCACTACGTACGGTGTACACGGAGGTCTCCCTGCCGGAATCTCTTGTGCACATTTTGGTGAACCCGACGTGAAACTTACCAACAAGAGCAACCATGTCTCAGGAGGACGATGTCAGCAACCGATCTCCTTCCACTGAAACTCCCTCGGGAGACGAGGCTCGCCGTACTCCGACGACTCCCGGCGAGGCGCCAACTTTGGGGTCTTTGGACGCCACTGTCCAAAGTCAGGCAAAAGCTCTCAAGTCTCAGTCCGCGCAGTTAGAACGGATCTTGGCCGTTCTGGGCACTCTTGCGCCAAATCCTCCACCTGCCACCGCTATCCCCCAGGGAGGAGGAACCCCTACCGCTCCAGGATTGGGAGTGTCGGCCACGCCTCCCAACCCTCATCTGCAAACTCCACCGTCGGCCACGCAGCTGCCTTCGGTCCAAGGGTCGACGGCACAAATGCTGCCCCCTGCTGCTCACGCCTCTCAGCCCCCGGCTTTGGCGTCCAACCCAGCTCTGCAGTACACTCTGCCTCCACCAGCGACAATCTGGGGAAACGCGGGTAGCCAATACACCCCCAATCCTCCGGCAGCATATGTGTCGCCACCGCCTACGGCAACCCCTCCGTCAACTACCGAGGGAAGCATTCCAGAATGCATGACGTCTTTGCAGAAGCGCGTGGACTCCATCTTGGCTCATCAGTCGTTCGCGGATACCATCATCCCGAAGCTAGACAACGATCCACCCATCCCACGAGAGATCTATCTAATGCCTAACCCGGCGGGGTACAAGGCTCCCAAATGGGACAAGTTCGAGGACGTCAATGGAAACGCTCATGAGCATGTCATGCGTTTCATCGATGTCATGGGTCCATACGGAGCCGATCCCAAACTGTTGATGCGGGAATTCCCAAAAACTCTTGGGAATGTAGCATACAAATGGTACCGAACGTTGGAGGCCGGATCTGTGAAAACTTGGGACGACATGGTCCAGAAGTTCTATACCAAGTTCTTCCAGATGGAAGAAAAGGTGACGATGATCCATCTCTCACGGATGTATCAGAAACGCGAGGAAGATGGAATCACTTTCATCAAGAAATTCAGAGCGAAATCCTTGGAGTGCAAAGATCCAATGCTCGAAAGCCGGCTCGTAGAAATATGCCTGCAGTGCATGCGAGACGAATACAAAAGCATGCTGATCAATTTGCAAACACCTACGTTTTCAAAGCTCATCGAATGCACGATGAACATCGAGCCCATTGTCGAGAGACAGAGAAAGAAGAGCGCTCCAGAACGACCTGCGAGCGGCACCACCTACAAGATCGGCAGATTTGGCTACAAGCGGGGACGCGAAGCTGAGGTCAATACAATTTCGCCCCAGAAGCAAGCAAAGGCTGCAAACTTCGATGCACCGCCTCTGCCATGCTCGGTGGAGGAAGCAAGCGATCTCTGCAGACAGTGGCGTAAGGACGGCGTCCTACCACCGCTCGAGAAAGCACCCTCCAAGGAGATGACGAGGGACCCTAAGTGGTGCGAATACCACGGCAAGGTCATGCACCCCACAGCCGAGTGCAAGAAGCTTAGATTCACGCTCGATCAGAAGATGAAGAGCGGCGAACTCATCGTCAGCGACCATCGGAAGGATGTGCGCAACAACCCGCTGCCTGCCCATACAGATTCGGGCTCAAAGGGCAAAGAGGTCGCCATGATCTCGATCGTGGACTTGGAAGAAGTCGCAGAAGATGGTCTGCCCATCATTGCTGAAGTCCATGAAGATGAAGACTACAGCATGGACACGGAAGATGAGCGTGCCGACCGCATGAAAGGGTCGCACGGCTTTGACAAATTCTTCAACGAGATGAATTTCTCCGAAAAGTGTCGAGCGGACATGACAAAAGCAATCTTAAGGGTAGCAGAGGACTACGAGGAGGACCTCGTGGTCTCCAACGGGAAAGTCGTCAGGGCGTCCCGTTCCACAGAAAAGATTATGACCTTTTCTGCCAGCGACAAGAAGACAGATGCGAGCCACCAGAGGCCCCTGTACGTGACCGCCATCATCAACGGCGTCGAATTCAAGCGAGCATTCGTCGATGGAGGAGCAGCGGTCAATGTTGTTCCACTCCACACACTGAAGCTAGCAGGGATCCCCGAGCACAAGGTAGTCAAGCGTCCATCCCCGCTGGTGGGATTCGGAAGCGATTCTAGAATGACGATCGGGTGGATCCGCCTGGGCGTTCAGATCGGCAAAATCAAGTGCTCGGCGAAGTTCTATGTCATAGACGCGAACACCACATACCACATGATCATAGGTCGGGCCTGGATTCATCGCTTTGACGCAATCCCTTCGACGGCTCACCAGGTGATGAAAGCTATCTGGAACGACAGGATTGTCGAGATACCGGCCTCAACTAACCCGTTCAACTTGGACGAAGCACATCTCAGCGAGGCAGTGTGGTTCACCGAGATGGCGGACGAGCAAACACCCGGACCATTCAACCCTACTCCCTTACCTCTCTGGGAGGACATCAAGGACCAGTCACCTGCGGGCGTGATGGTGACAAGGGGAGATACCAAGGAAACGCCGCCTACTCACGAAGAGGCGCCGCGCATCGCATATCACCGCAAGAGTGTGTACACTCTGAAGAGGATCGCAAAACATGACCCCGAGGGCAAGGAGATAGAGAGCTTCTACGCCAACGGGAAGAAATGCTATCGCATATGAAGGTGCGCGGGGACGTCCTCACACGGGCATGGGGATGTCCCTGGGCAAATCAATCAAATCAAGCAAGTTGCGCTGACAGAAGAGCCAACACAGGGCACTCTAGATGAGAAACTCAAAGAAGCGCCCGAATGCATGGAAGACAGGCCAAGACCACAAAAGCAAGAGCTTAAGGAAGTGTTCCTCAGCCCGAACGAGGAAAAGAAAAGGCCAGTCTTCCTGAGTGCGGACCTCACAAGCGAAGAGGAACAAGGACTGCTGCAGCTCCTAACTGAATACAAGGACGTGTTCGCATGGGAATACGACGAGATGCCGGGTCTGGACACGAGCATCACCATGCACCGTTTAGACATCATCCCAGGGTCTAAACCGGTCAAGCAAAGCACCAGTAGCTTCAGGCCGGAGCTCAATGTGAAGATCAAGCAAGAGATTGTCAAACTCTTAAACGCCAAGTTCATAGAGCCAAATCACCATCCCACATGGTAGGCCAACATCGTGCCAGTGGTGAAGAAGAACGGACAGCTCCGCGTCTGTGTGGACTTCCGAGATCTCAATCGCTTCTGTCCTAAGGACGATTTCCCACTGCCTAACATCGACTTGCTCATTGATTCAACGGCAGGCCATCGCATGTTCAGTTTCATGGACGGCTTCAGCGGGTACAATCAAATCAAGATGGATCCCGAAGATGCAAGGAAAACTGCATTCATCACTCCCGTGGGGGTATTCAACTATACGGTAATGCCATTCGGTCTTAAGAATGCAGGCGCAACCTATCAGCGGGCCATGATGGCTCTATTCCACGACATGATGCACAAAGAAGTGGAATTCTATGTGGATGACTTGGTAGTCAAATCCAAGTATGAAGCAGCTCACCTTGCAGACCTGCGAAAGGTATTCAACAGATGCAGGAGCTTTCAACTGAAAATGAACCCCATGAAATGCGCATTCGGCGTGACTTCGGGGAAGTTTTTGGGATGTGTAGTTCATCGCCAAGGGATCGAGCCTGACCCTGCGAAAGTGTCAGCCATCACCAGCATGACGCCACCTCACGACCAAAGTACCTTGAAAACATTCTTGGGAAAATTGTCATATCTGCGGAGATTCATCCCAGCAATCGCCGAAATCACATGCTGCTTCAGCACTCTTCTCAAGAAGGACGCCGCGTACAACTGGGCTCCTGATCACGAAGCCGCATTCGAAAAGCTAAAGGAGCTACTCACATCCCCAAAGATAATGATCGCGCCTCAACTGGGATCACCGCTTCTGCTATACCTTACATCGACAAGGAAATCTGTAGGAGCACTCTTGGCTCAGGTGTATGAAGGCCAAGAGAGGCCCATCTATTACATCTCTCGCATTGTGCAGCCTGCTGAATCAAGGTACACAGACATCGAACGTCATTGCCTTGCTTTATTCTTCGTAATAGAGAAGTTGAGACACTATTTTGCATCGCACAAAGTAGTGGTGGTCACCAAAAGCGACCCCATAAGATACCTGCTAACTCACACTACTCCGGGCGGGAGATTGGCGAAATGGTATATGACCATCTCTCAATACGATATCACATGCGTGAAACCAAGAGCGATCAAGTCGCAGGCGGTAGCAGATCTGTTGGCACAGTTCCCCGACAACAGTCACGAACCTGTGATCGAGGAAGAGCTCGAAGGCCCTGAAATCTACGCGATTGACGTGCCCTATTGGACCCTCCACTTCGACGGTTCGTCAACCAGAAAAGGTGGAGGCTTTGGGATAGTCTTGACAAAGCCGGACGGGGAAGTCATACAGATGTCCGCAAAACTCAACTTCGCAGTCACTAACAACGAGGCGGAATACGAGGCTCTGATCGCGGGGCTCCGCGCGGCGAAAGCTTTGGAAGTGAGCAACTTAACAGTCATGGGAGATTCCAAACTAATTGTTAAGCAGGCCTCAGGCGAATATGGTTTAAAGGAGATCAACCTCCTGCCATACCGCACCCTAGTGCAAAAGCTGATGCAGCAATTCTGCGACGTGAAATACGAGCACAAACCCCGAGCGGACAACAGGCATGCAGACGCCTTAGCAACTCTGGGATCTAAGGTCAATATAGAAAAATGCCCCGCAAGGATTGCCATCGAAGTGCGAACATCGTCGGCATTAACAGAAGATGCGTGCGACGATGAACACATGGATGACGAAGACTGGCGAAAAGCAATCTTGCAAGCTATTGCGAAAGGTACCAGCAGCGAAAGCTGGGTACTCACGAAAGGATACTGCATCCACGACAACACCCTTTACTACAAGGGTCCTGGAGGAATACTCATGCGATGTGTCTCCGAGCAAGAGGGACAACAGCTGTTAGAAAAGATTCACCAACACGCTTGCGGAGAAAGCGAGGTGTCAATCTACAGGAAAGCTCAGAGATATGGCATTCATTGGCCAGGCATGTCAACAGCTGCAGCCCTGATACAAGGGAAGTGCGAAAGTTGCGCACTAATCAAAGACTCTCTACTCGTCGCTCTAACCGATGACGACGCAGATTGGAGGAAGCCATTGTTTGAGTTCCTCACCAAGGGCACCGTACCAGAATCGAGAAAAGAAGCTGACAAATTGAAAAGGAAAGCGTCTCGATATGTGGTCCAGGAAAACCTGCTCTGGCGAAGAGGTCACGAGGGCAACTTGCTGCGATGCCTAGACGGCAGGGAAGCACAAGAAGTCATGGACCTTTCCCATCAAGTGGAACACCAGGGAGGTGCGAAATTATGCAGACAACTCCTCTCAATCGGATACTTCTGGCCCACGATGGAAGTCGATTGCCGCACCAAGGTGCGACGCTGCCAAGAATGCCAATTCAAAGGGAACCTAGTGCACGCTCCCGCCGTGGATCTACATGCATTAGGAACGCCATGGCCATTTCATACATGGGCTATGGACTTCATCGGCCCCATCCGACCAACGTCACATGGGAATCATTTCATTCTCACCGCAACCGAGCTGTTCACCAAATGGGTGGAAGCAATACCACTGAAGACGGCAAACGCGCTGGCTGTGGTTAATTTCATCCAGGAAAACATCGTATGCAGGTTCGGAATCCCAAATACTATTCTTTCAGATAACGGTACTCCTTTTGTTAATCGTCAGGTAGCTACGAAACTCGCGGAGTACAATATCAGGCAAATATGCTCCACCCCCTATTATCCAAAGGGAAATGGACAAGCCGAAGCAACTAACAAAACGCTATTGCGAATTCTGAGCAAGATGGTCGCAGATGACCACAAGAAGTGGGCCGACTCCCTTAACATAGCTCTGTGGGCCTACAGAACTTCTCCAAGGACACCTACAGGGGCCTCGCCATTTCTACTATGTTATGGGGCCGAAGCTGTGGTACCTGCGGAGGTCAGAGTCAATTCGGCAAGGCTGGCCTTCCATGCACTCTATGAAAATCAACGCGATCATGATTTAGTCTTGCTGGAAGAAAAGCGAGAACAAGCCAAAAAGACTAACAAGCGGTACCAAGAGAGAATCGCTCGCGCCTATAACAAGACAGTCCAGCGGCGGGATTTCGCAGTTGGCGACCTGGTCTTGCGCGCGTCTGATCACTGCATGCGAGAAGCAACTCACCCGAAATTCGCAGCTAATTGGGAAGGACCCTTCGAAGTCACAGAAGTCTTCGATAGCGGCTACTGCAGCATACGAAGGTTGCACGGCACAACCTCAACTCCAAGCTCAGTCAACATGCGCTGGATCAAGAAGTACTATCCTTGACTTCTCTTATTTCATACGTTTTATGATAACGTTGCTTAATGTCTCATGTGGCTATGATTAACGCAATCTCCTCTCCCATATGAGAGGATTGTAATCCTATATCTCACATATGAGAATGTCATAATAAAAGAATTCTCCCAAATGAGAAGTTCATATTTCTAGCTGTTTATATCGCTCTATTTAATTTGTTATTACTGTTAACAATGATTTATTTGCTGCAATAGCAGCAAATACAAACGCGATCTTAATTGATCATCAAAGCCTATCTCATACGATAGCAAACGCGATCTCAATCGATCATCTAAAGCCTATCTTTTACGATAGCAGCCAAACGCAAACGCGATCTTAACTGATCATCAAAGCCTATCTCTTGCGATAGCAGCAAATACAAACGCGATCTTAATTGATCATTAAAGCCTATCTCATACGATAGCAAACGCGATCTCAATCGATCATCTAAAGCCTATCTTTTACGATAGCAGCCAAACGCAAACGCGATCTTAATTGATCATCAAAGCCTATCTCTTACGATAGCAAACGCGATCTTAATTGATCATCTAAAAGCCCATCTCTTACGATGGCAGCCAATGCAAATGCGATCTTAAGTGATCATCCAAAGCCTATCTCTTACGATAGCAGTCAACATAAACGTGATCTTAATTGATCATCTAAAAGCCCATCTCTTACGATGGCAGCCAATGTAAATGCGATCTTAAGTGATCATCCAAAGCCTATCTCTTACGATAGCAGTCAACATAAACGTGATCTTAATTGATCATCTAAAAGCCCATCTCTTACGATGGCAGCCAATGTAAATGCGATCTTAAGTGATCATCCAAAGCCTATCTCTTACGATAGCAGTCAACATAAACGTGATCTTAATTGATCATCTAAAAGCCCATCTCTTACGATGGCAACCAATGCAAATGCGATCTTAAGTGATCATCCAAAGCCTATCTCTCACGATAAGCAGTCAACATAAACGCGATCTTAATTGATCATCTAAAGCCCATCCCTTATGATGGCAGCCGATGCAAATGCGATCTTAAGTGATCACATAAGCCTATCTCCTACGATAGCAGCAAAAATACAAAAACAATCTCAATCGATCATCAAAATCCTATCTCTCACGATAGCGGTTTACACAAATGCGATCTTATATGATCTTCTCAAGCCTATCTGTTACGGTAGCAATTTATACGCAAAGTGATTTTAGTTGATCACCCAAGTCCGTATGTTACGATGGTAACGTAACTGCAGAACTTCTTGCTAGACCTTCTAAAAGTCTATCTGCTGCGATAGCAATTCATGCGAGAAACTATCTCAACCAATCCTCTAATAAAGCCTATCTTCTATGATAGCAATTCGCACCGCTCAATGATCTCAATTGATCTGTTAAAAAAAAAACTATCTGTTATGGTAGCAAAGTTGTGAACGTGATCTCATACGATTTACAACGACCAACTGCAAGCCCATCCATCAAAATGGCACATCTGCGAAATTACGATCTCGAATGATCTAGCTAAACATCTGCGCATGTGAAATCATTACATGGCATTATGCAAGGCAAAACAAGCCGAAACGCATGCGAAATCGTATTTTGTTGCAAAGAAAGCAAATGATACAAAAGCTATATATCATTATGAGTCAAATGACTTACAATTTATCTATCTAGATAGCAGCTTACAAGCGAAAAGCTCGAATCTAACTACACAGCCAACATGGCTCACAATACATTCGAAAAATGGCTGGTAAGCCAGAGATGCGCCAAGGAAACTCTCGACTAAGAAAAGAGAGAATCCACCGGTCCTGACACCGGCAGCACAGTACGCAGATCTGCGGCCAAAGATCTATAGCAAAAGGGATGCTGCCGCGAAGAGATCAACTCGTCATTCGCCACATCCCTAGCAGCAAGGTCAGGGATACGATGCGCCCAAGACCCCAAGGAATGACAAAAGCCTCTGTCTGACAAAGATAGGCGCCGGAGGAGCTTCCTGTGCCGACAAAGAATACTCCGCACAACAGGCGAAGCAGTCATTCCTCTGGTGATGGATTCCTTGTCATGTTGGACAAGGGCATTGACGAGCACCCCGACCTCACAAATGTGAGGGCAACGGATTCTTCCCCGGAGATGCTGGAGGAGAATTCCGCCGTTCATTACGAGACGGTAGCACGGTCACTTCGGCGCTGCACCTCGCCACGAGGCGGCCGGAAACATGACCTGCACACATAATACACGAAGAAATTTCTTCGAATACACATGAGGTATTATCTGCATCCTCTTTATGATGGTTATAAACAGCCATAAGCCTCATAAAGTGGATCTTGGAAACTATTTCTATGGCACAAAGCGCAAACTCAGGATTCAAAACTTGAAGTTGCCATGAATCAACGAAAAACAAGCGTTGAAGCCAGCAGTCGTAAGGACTCACGGCAAAGCACATGTTTGGGATGAAGAACCCAAATGGCAAAGACAGGGTTTATATAGACCCTGTGGAGACTCTTCGGTTGCCTAAGATGAGTCAGCAAAATTCAAAAAGAGGGTAAGTTCAATCACTTACGCCTTGAAAAGCGGTAACAATCAATTACCCTACTAAAGGCTACGACGATTCAGTTGCGTATCCTAATAAATGACGGATAGTCATGATTCGGATGGACTTCCCAACGGAAGCGTGCATATCTGCCGAGAAATTAGCGCGAAAATCAAGCAGAAAATCAATTGCTGATGTCATAATTGGATATGCACAGAAATGTCCAATCAAATCCCGAAAAGGGCAAAACGGGCAAACTCAGTGTTTGTTGTTAAAAAAAAGGGGGAGAAACCCTAGCAATATCACATTAATGTTTCAAAACATTACATTAATGTCTCAGCCATTTTCCTGTTTTCTTTTCAAAATTCGAAAAGTCAAAACAAATTCTTGATTAAGGAATCATGGGGCTCGAACTGCTTGCTTAGCTTCTCCACTTGTTTCACTTCTTGCTTCAGTTGCTCGCACTTGGCATTCATTTCCTGATACAGCTTCACAGCTTCATCAACCTTTTGCTTTTGCTGCTCCACCTTCTGCATCTCAGCTGCGAGATTCTGGTGACCGAGATTCAAAGTTACAGCTGCGCGAATCAGTGTAACTCTGTCCTTGAGGAATTTGAAACCAAGTCTGCCTTGGACTTTGAACAAGAGATTTTGGCACATGCCACACAGCAATTCAGCACTCTGGGCCGAAATGGTCGCAGGTGTAGCCGCAGACAGCTGCTCCAGTATCCAGATGGCTTCAGTAAGGAATAGCCTCCTGTCAAAAGGTCCGATCTCCAGAGATCTCACAAACGATCGGGGGTATCTGAGACGCATTCGAACCACCCAGTCTACATCGGTTTGCTTCAAACCTGAGACATCAAAAATGGTTATAATGCCAGAACTCACAAGCAAATAATGCGACGTGCGAACGGTAAATCTTTACTTACCAGTGCCTTCCAGAATTTCATGAAGAGAAGGGATGCGGGCCACCGGGTTGTTCGAAGACTGCCCTCGCTCCATGGCTCTCCTATCAGCTGCAAGCTACAACCTCTCATAGTCAGGAGGAAGAGTGTAGGCCGCACCAGCTGCGACTACATTCCCAACCTGCGAGCCCCAAATGCTCCACGCAGGAATGGGTGCTTCTGGTTCAGTCATCGCCGGAGGCGAAGGGACAGCCGAAGTCGCTGGGCGGACACTCCCAGATGCGAAAATGTTAGCATCACTTGTCCTTTCTTCCTCACCACCAGTACGGACACCTTCGTCCATCGGCACAGCATCAGCTTCGACATCATCGGAGAGTTCGATGACATTCTCGAGATGCTCACTTACGTGTCCAGCAGCTGCGACGGGCTTCTCAGTATGGGAGCTCGAGATTGGAACATGGGACGCAGAAGGCTGACTTCTCTGCTCCAGCTCAGGTTCCTCAGCATGACCTGCGATACCAAATGCGATAATATGAGGTAACTTGTGTTATAAGTTATTTCACTATCTTTACTAAAGCTAAGAATAAGCACCTCCACGCGAAGGTGGGATTGAGGTATCCTCATCGTACACTAGGGACGTGGAACCGTGCCCTATCAGTGTATCCTCACTAAGCAAATCTTTAAGAGAAGCGTGACCTGGGACGCGAGTAAACCAGTCATGATTTTGCCTCAAGTGGCTACAGCCTAGTATGCGCATATCACTCAAAATAATTACCTGAGGGTTCTCCACATTTGCTTACCAACCAACGGCGAATGTCAAGCTTTGACACACCGTGCTTTAACGCACCCACAATTACATCTCTATAAGTAACTGCGAGATTGAAGATCTCACCTTTATCGCCACCTGCGATCTCTGCGAAGTCCGCTTGGACTTGCTCTAGCTCTGCTGCGTCCTCTCCAGGAACCTCATCTTCCTCCTCCACAATGGGGAGCCACTTCTTCGGGAAGCTCGTCTTCCTCGCCAACTGGACGCACTAAGTCGTCGACATGCAGCTCCTCGAGGCTCCGCTGTTTCACAAGCTCGAGCTCCTCTTCCTCTCGCTGCCTTCTTCTTTCAGCAGCCTCCGCGGCTGTCTTCCGGGATTCAGCAAGAACATCCTCGCTTATGGGATCATCTGAAATGCCAGAATGGGCATCTCTCTTTTGCCTCTTGGCCACAAGGCCACCGACGGCTTCATCATCATCATCTGCGAATACATATTTGGTTCAAAGAAAAGAATTACAAAGAAGTCAAGATAAAGGGCAAGGAGATGTGACGGAAGTACCTCCTGATTCTTCCTCGCACATCACAACTGTCGCTTCTTCTTCTTCACCACTTGCTTGGGGCTCCTGTCTCTCTTCCTCCTCTTGGTTGAATGGAACGAAAGTCTCAACTGCGAGATCTTTTCGCACTTTGCTGGGCATACGACCCTTGCCTTTGTCCTTAATGGAAAGGGACCTCACTGGGGGAGAAGCTGGAGCGCTCCTAGGGGAAGAAATCGTAATTCCCTTTTGCCTAGGTCTCTTCACTCTCGGCGCCGCAGTCGCTGGAGGGGACGGGTCATCTCTAGGAGGAGACGGAGCCGGAGGATTGTCTATCAGCGAGTCAGCAAAAGTGTTCATGACTCCGCGAACCTTTGTTTCGACCTCGGCGTCCATCCTCCATGCTAGCCGGTACGACTCCCCCCTCCTTCTAGTGGCAACAATGGTGTCCACCAGCGATTTGGAACGATCACCAGCTGCGAACCTCCGCACATGACACTGAACAATACAGAACGAAAAACATCAGCGCGAGGAAATCAAAAGGCTCAAAGCACACAAGAAAATTGCTTACCTCAGCAAACGCCTTGCTATATTTGATGACCTGCGCGTCACCCTTCTTGATTGCGTCGACTTGCTCCTTCAGAATGAAATCGGGGCACAAATGATTCTCGCGGTCCCACAGCGAGTAGCAACCATACTCAGACTCGCTCAAACTGCAATTGGGGCGAAACGGAAAAGAGTTTCTCTTGATCAAGGGGGCCTTTCCTGGCTGCGCCGCCGCCTCCGTCTCAATCCTCGTTTGCTGGGCAACCCAGTATGCGATCCAGTTCTGGGAACAACCACCCTTGCGAGTTCCCGCAGGCTGCTCAAAAGGAAGATTGCTCATGAGGACCGTCTTGCACTCCTTTGTCAGCAAACGCTTGTAGCACCCTCTGATAATAGACTGGGGCCAGATCGATGGGGCCACCGCGTCAAAACCAAACTGAGGAGAGACCCGAGTAGGGTCAACATCCACTGTAAGCCTTTCATACCGTGGCGCGAGCTCACGAATATGCTCTGCGAGGGCAGGAAGAGAACCTCGCAGACACCAACAGAAGAAGTCACGATAGCGTTCGTGGAAATGCGGCCCCTTTTCAAAGAGAAGGTCTTCTGACAAGACCATGCCTCTGGAAGGGTATAGTTTTGGAAACCACCGTACATTCTCAACACGTGTGGCATAGGGCCTAGCAGTAAACTCCTTTCGTTTGTCGCATATCAAACTCCAAGTGCACTTGGTATTGCTTGCTCCAAACCATCTCGCAGCCCTTCCGCTGTTGCGCGCTTCCGTCTCGCCTGGGGGACACCACTTCTCAAGTGGGAGGGGAGTTGGAGCATAAGACGGCCAGCGCTCGAAAACCCACATTGTCAAAAAGCTGATATTGACAAAGGTCAGGACATCGAGGCGGCCACGCGATTCCCTCATCGCCAGAACCAGCTGATCAAGCCTGTAATATAACGTGCCTAAGACCAAGGGTCCGAGTGCGACTCTCTGGCCAAGAGCGAGCCTCACAGCAAGTGGCAGCACATGGTAAAAGACCCCGTCATGGGGATGGCCATCAATCAGATACCTCGACAGCCAAGCACAGAGAAAGGCACAAAGGGTTAAATGATAGCCCTTGCCCTCTACATAATTCTCGGCCTCCGGGTTCTCGCTCAAAAGCTTCTTAGTGATGCTGCTGTTCGCATAGTCTCGGAAGAAGTACTGCAACCACTTGTTCCAGGTATTCTTCGCAGACGTATCCACTAGCTGCCAGTTCGGAAGAGGCTTTGTAGTGGTCCACCGAGTGGAGATTTTCTTTACCTCTGCTAGGCACTCCTCCATCTGCGCGTACAAGGCCATTTCAGCAGATGTCCTCAAGTGGCTCAAGGGGTCCACCTCGCCCATGGGGGAAAGCTCATACAGCATTTGAACGTCCTCGAGCGTGGGGGCAGCCTCGAACTCAGCAAAATGAAACGTGTGAGTCGCGGGCGAATAACGGGACAGAAGGTCTAGAAGCATGGACTGATCCAACTTCACGGCAGCACCCTTCATAGCACGGATAGCAAAGAAAATGCCGGCTTTATCAAGAGTCTCGGCATGATGATCCAATACGTGGTCAATCCACTCATCCATGTAGTCCAATTTCTGGACAAATGCTTGAGTAGAAATCGCAGTATACGGGAAGTGCCCGTTCTCGATCCCCAATCGGACTACATCCTCGGAACCAACCCACTCGAGCAGGGCTGAGTTAACTGGGCGAGTCAACGTCAGCAATTGCTCAGCAGGAACAGGATCAGGCATCCTCTTCGCCTTCACCCTCGCATGATAAAGATCCTTCCCACCCAGAAAGGGGGCTTTACGCCACAGAGCCTGCGGAAGCTCCGGCATCTCTTCGTCTTCCTTGACGGGTCTGGTTACTCTTGTCTTGGCCATTCCTGCGAAAGGGCAAGAAAAAGGGGGGAGAAATACCACACCACACTTCAGTTTGAATTTTGGAATTTGAGATCTATGCAAACCAAAGCAAACAGTTCCGGTGCCGATTTCAGAAATTGGGGAGTTGATATTGTTGAAAGATCAAAACGAAGCGGGTTCAAAGACCAAAAGCCTCTTCGCAAATTTCATGGATTTACAGATTCAACGCGATTCAAGGCAAACACTGGTATTTTAAATCAAAAGTAAACGAGGCCAACCTTGTTTCCTTGAAGCTTGCTTGGATATACACAATTGGAGAATACGATTTGCAGTCCTGAACTGGTGATTGATTATCTGGATCTGCTCTCGAAGATCTCCGGGTACCATTCACTTTAAGAGAAAGAAGTAATGCTTTGCAATGATGGGATACAAGGTATTTATCCAGAAGAATGAAGGGTTGCGTCCCTTCAGTAGTCGAATCGCAACCGTCACCGTCGTGTCGCGCAATCACAGGACGGGCTGACGTCACGCCTAAAACCCTAAAGGTCAGACGGCACGACTCTAGGGGTTTTAGGTCATAATGACACGCACGGGGGCTGAATCTACCCGTATTTGAATTGGTGCGTGGCGACGACGCGCATGTTGGTTTCCGCGCATGGAAGCCTATACAGCTATGAGCCTTCACGCGCAGAAAGGGGGCTAATGTAGATACTGCTTTATGACATGGCAGATCTAGGCCACGTGGCAACCATCCAGCACACCATATTGTGCTCCACACACACAGGATCACCAGCCGAGCTGATCCATGTGGGGGCTGCGAGACAGAGCCCTCGCATACCACCGCACGGGACTTGTAGGGACTTTGTGGTCTGGAGGCTAGGGTAAGCCCTGTCGCGTGCGAGCCAAGCCCGCGCGCGACCTTTAGTAACTGTTTTGAGAGATTTATGGCACGAGCTCCATAAACCCGGTCAATCCGGTCAAACCCGGTCAACCTCGTAACGGTTCCGGTACTCGCGCACCACGTGCTCTAACGGTTCCTATATACTCGGACGAACGTGCCGTTATGGTTAAGCTAATTAAGCCGCCATTAATGGGCGCATTAACCACACTACAACGGTCACGTTCTCCAGTATATATACATCGTTAACCTTTCCCTACAAAGGGGGACACACTGCCATACGCGGAAGCTCTGCCAAACCTCTGTCTCTCTCTCAGACATTGCTACTGACTTGCTCTCTCCCTACACACACCCCTATTCTTCCTGTGCGATCCCTGATCCACTACGTACGGTGTACACGGAGGTCTCCCTGCCGGAATCTCTTGTGCACAGCTAGAAAATTCATTTATTATTTATTGGATATTTAATATAATGAAGTCCTTAGATTTACAATCGTGTTGTTTATCTTAAATATCCCTAGTCAAGTATAATGATTAATGGGACAATCATCTATAGACTAGTATGGGGTTGGATTGATATGGAGATATCACGATCCAACACATAGGTGTGCATTACGGAATGTTGCACTGGATTGACCCATCACCGAGAAGGCTACATACATGTTATGTTGAGTCACAAGTGCTTCTCGGGTGCAATGGTATTGTCATCCTTAGACTTGAAGTCACTAGATATTCTAGTTGTGGATCATTGTGATCTTGGTAGCGTTAAACGCTACACCGTAACTGGGTAGTTATAAAGGCGTGTACTGGATACAATGAGAAGCAAGCTTAGAGATCGTAGTAGACGTAGAGAGGATTTGCCCCTCCCACATAACGGGAGCAAGTATCCTAGGCCACTCGAAGGAAAGTGCTTATAGAATGTCTGGCCAGACTCAAATAAATCAATATGGGATATTGATGTTATTTGCACGGATAAGGCTATCCCATAGATCGAGAAACTATGGATTGAATATACGAGTGTGACTTGTATGTCTCGTTTCCAATCCAGATATGGAGGCAAAGGGATGAGACAATTACTTGTACAAGGTTGTCTAGATGACTATTCTATTAGTTGGCTAGAATGGATGTTTTGCTAGAAACCGCTCCATATTAGCAAATAGTTGCTACCAACTAGATAGAACCTATGGGGTCACACGCTATATAGAGTTGTACTAGATTTGGGAATTAATTAATTGGATTAATTAATTAGAAGGATCACTTTGCAAACCCTTGCAAACTTAGTAGGGACTAATTTGCAAGGAAGGGACTGAATTGAATTCTAGTAGGACTAGAATAAGTCCTTTAGGTAGTTAACAAGGAGTTGTTGGACTATATAAAGGACCCTCCTTCCTTCCTTCCTCATAACTTATGCTCATTAGTGATCATAACAAGAGTGGGAGAGAACAAAGGAGAGAGAGAGCAAGCAACAAGGGCCGAACCCGTCCCTTGCCGCCGCCCCCTCACCCCGTCGGCCAAAAGAGGGCCGAGCCCCTCTTTTTGTCTCGTTTTGCGTGATTCCTTCACCCTCCTCTTATTCCGGGCTAGCACCAAGGAGTTTGGGAGATCTAGGAGCAACTCTAGGCGTGGATCAACTATAGAGAACGTGACACTATTCGCGTTTGAAGTCATCAAGGAGAACCCAAAGGTGTGTTTATGATTTCTTACCTTTACTATCGTTATGCATCTAGACTTGTGATCCTTGGAGGGTTTTGCATGGTTATTTGTTTGATTATGCTTCCGTTTGCGCGATCCATGAATCAAAACCCTACAGTTTCTTCATCTTATTCATCGCCTCTTTGATCCTCTTGTGCTTCCGCTGTCGTTTTCTAACAAGTTGTATCAGAGCCATGTTGTTGGATCTCAAATTTGTGAGGAGTGATGTCATAGATGATGAAGATTGATCGTTTCGATGGGAAAAATGAGTTTAGCTTGTGGAAAATTAAGATGTGTGCTTTGTTGACGCAACACGATCTTTGGTTTCCACTAGCTAACGAATCGGGCATTGAAAAGACCACATCAGAGTTTGTGAAGATGGAGGAGAAGGCACATTCGACGATCATGTTGTGCCTCGCGAACGACGTGATTACTGGAATTTCATATTAGACCTCGACGGCTGGCGTATGGAAGAAGTTGGAGGATCTCTACACAAAGAAATATGTGGCCAACAAGTTGATGTTGAAGCAACGGCTCTTTGGTCATCGGATGGTTGAAGGTACACATATTGGTGATCACCTCGACAATCTCAACACTATGTTGCTTGAATTGTGCAATAGTGACGAGACTGTTCGTGACGTTGATGCGGCCTTGATCTTGTTAGTGTCTCTACATCCTTTTTTTGAGGGTTTCGTCCAATATTTTGTTGTTGAAAAGGAGACGATAACCGTAGAGGAAGTTCGTTCGGCGTTGCACGCAAGGGAGTTGAGGCACAAGGCGTCAAATTTTGAAGATCATGATGGTGGCGCATTCATGGTCAAGGGAAAAGGGTAAGGGTGGACATCAGAATTATGGTAGATCCGACTTACCATTGGAAGTTTGTGCGTATTGTCATGAGAAGGGTCATTGGAAGTGGAATTGTCCCAATACCAAAGGATATGTAGGGTTTGCTGCAGTTCAAGGTTGAGGGACAAAGTCCGAGGAAGACTTCGTTCTCTAGGTATCATGTGCAAGCTTGGGCTCCAGGCGTAGGAGCATTGGCGTGTGATTTGTGACACGCGGACTGGTTTGTTGATTGGTTGCTTGTTATTGCGCATGCATTGATTGGTGGCACGTTATTAGGCGTGTATCGTTTGGCATCTTGGTGCGGTAAGTATTGGCGGCGCAATTGGCACGACTTGATTGATGGGAACTTTTGTGGTTAAGTGCCATTGTAACGATATTGGGGAGATATTGAAGCATTGAAGGCTGAAGGACTGAAATGAAATGCAAAAGGTACTGTTCGTTTGGTATCTGATTTACCAAATGAACAGTACTCTCCTGTGTCGCAGCTGCCGTTGGATTAGAGGAGGAGGAGCTTCAGCAGCCATTGATCAGCAACGTTCTTTTGTTTTAAACAATTCTAGTAGAACGGTGGCGTTTTGTGCCTAACCGTTGGTTTATGTTTTAATTAGTTGTTAATCCTTTTCGTTAGCTGAGTCATCTAACAGGAAACGTGGTGTGTCTTGATTGGGTGATTCACTTCTGAATGAGGTGTTTTCATTTTGGGTATTTAGGGTTTATATCTCATCTTTGCAGACTATGATTTCGAATTCAATGGAAGAAATGTTTTCCAATTCTCTGAAATTCAATAGGGTATCAGAGCTCACAATTTGATTTCGCTGTCGCCGTTGCTAGGTTTGCTCTCTGATTGCGTCGATCTAGCTGTTTCTTCTCACCATGGTTTTACCCGAAGCAGAGCACTCTTCTTCTGGTTCTGGATCTCGCGCTATGGATGAATCTTCTCCTTATTTCCTTCATAATTCAGACTCACCTGGTATGATCTTAGTCTCTCAAGTTCTTACTGGCGATAATTTCAATTTGTGGTATCGCACCATGATTGTTGCTCTTGAAGCTAAGAACAAGTAAGATTTTTTTACTGGGGTGATTGTTGAGCCCGATAGGACTTCTGAGATCTATTCCTTATGGAAGCGCTGTGATCGCATGGTTATTTCCATGTTATTGAATTCAGTTAGCAAAGAAATTGCTTCTAGTTTTGTTTATTACTCTACAGCCAAAGATATTTGGTCTGATATTGTTGAAAGATTTTCTCAAAAGAACTTGCCTAAGATTTTTCAGCTTAGCAGTGCTATTGTCAATTTGATGCAAGGTAGCCTTAGCGTTACTGCCTATTATACTAGGCTAAAGTCTTTATGGGATGAACTTGATAACTACACAGAGATGCCTAGATGCACTTGTGGAGCTCTACACTCTTGCACTTGTAATGTCTTAGGGATGATTCATAGCAGGGTTCAACAGGAACATGTTATGCAATTCTTGATGGGACTTAATTCTGGTTACTCTTCTGTTAGAGACCAGGTTTTACTCATGGATCCCCTACCAAGTCTGAATAGAGTGTTTGCTAAAATTGTACAGCAAGAGATGCAGGGAGCTATCTCTGAATCTTCTTCTGTTTCTATGCCTTCTATGTTTATGTACTCATCTCCATTTCACAATGGTCACACCTATGGTGGACCACCTCATGGAGATTCTGCTCCTTCCTATAATGGATCTCCAAAATCTAAGCTCACTTGCACACATTGTGGGGGGACTGGTCATGTTAAAGCCAAATGTTGGAAGTTACATGGCTACCCTGCTAATTTCAAGAGCAAACACAAATCACAAGCACACAATGTGTCAAGTGAAGCACATTCTAATCAAGATCAGCCTGATAGCAAAGGTGGTTTTCCTTACACACAAAGTCATGTCAACAAATGATGCAATATATCAACACACAAATGCAAAGTTCTTCTTCTCAATCTCCTGGTGCAATAAGTGATGCTGGTTCTGTATCTCCATCTCACAGTAGTCACTCACTAGAGAGCCCTCATCATCAGTATCAGAAAGGAGACTTTTCTTATGCTCAGCACTTTATGGGAAGTGTCATACATTCCTTGTGTTTTAACAGTTGTCTTATGAAGGACAGTGGTGACAAGCATTTTTGGATCATTGATAGTGGAGCCACTGATCATATGTGTTCATCTTTGAGTGTTTTGTTGAAATTTGTTGAGATGACAGATGTTTATGTGTATTTACCTAATGGAAAGAAGGTCAAGGCTTCTCATACAGGTTCTGTTTAGGTCACTCCTACTTTAGAGTTGAAAGGGGTTCTATATATACCTGATTTTCAATTAAATTTGTTGTCTATGACACAATTGGCTAAACAGCAAGGATGTGTATTTCTGTGTGATTCAGAGAAGTGCCAGATCCTTCATGCTGATACAAAAGTGGTTTTGGGAGAAGGAAACAAGTCCAATGGGTTGTATCTTCTCCAAGCAAACAAAGTAACAGTATGTCAAACTTCTGCAAGTGTAGTTGTTTCAAATGAAATCTGGCATAAAAGACTTGGGCATTTATCTGATACAAAGCTGAAATGGATTCAGAAAGTTTTAAATGTTGAGTCTGCAATTGATAATTCTTTGTGTGAAGTTTGTCCTCAGGCAAAACAAAGAAAGCTTCCATATCCCAGTACTGGTAAAATGGAAACTTCTCCCTTTGCTCTCATTCATTGTGACATCTGGGGACCTTACAAAACTCCTACATATGCTGGCTACAGATACTTTCTTACCTTGGTAGATGATGCCACAAGAATGACTTGGGTGTATCTTCTTGCTCATAAATCAGAAGCTCAAACAATTATTCCTCAATTTTATCAGTTGATTGAGACTCAATTTAAGAGCAAGATACATAAGTTTAGAAGTGATAATGCCAAGGAGCTGGCTTTGGTGGATTTTATGCTCTCCAAAGGCATTGTGCATCAGTTAAGTTGTGTTGGAGCTCACCAGCAGAATTCAGTAGTTGAAATAAAACATCAGCACTTATTCAATGTTGGGAGAGCTCGCATGTTCCAATCTTTCTTACCTCAGAAATTTTGGGGTGATAGCATTATGACAGCTGCTTATTTGATTAATAGAGTTCCTACAGCTGTATTGAACCACAAATCTCCTTTTGAGTGTATATATGGAATTACTCCTGACTATGATTCACTTAGAGTGTTTGGATGCTTATGTTACAGCTCTACTCTCATGCAGGGCAGGACTAATTTTGATCCCAGAAATGTTCCTTTTGTATTTCTTGGATATGTCTTTGGAGTGACAGGTTACAAACTTTACAATTTGAAGGAATGCACCTTTTTGGTTTCTAGAAATGTTACATTTCATGAAACAGTGTTTCCTTTCTCTAATTCATCTTTGTGGCCTAAGATTACAGATGATATTGTGCTGCCTACAGTCTGTGAAAACACTCTCAATTATGGGAATGATTTGCACAGGACTTCTGAGCCTACCAATGATACAAACACTGTTCTTCAACAAAATCAAATTTCAAAACCCAGAAGAAGTGCCAGAGAGACAAGAACTCCAGGTTATCTAAGGGATTATATTGTAAATAAGCCAAGAATGGTGTCAGCTTGTTTGTCTCCAGTAATCTTTGATCCATCTCCAGGTAACACATCTGTATATTCAGAATGTCTGAACACCATCAGTTCCATTTGTGAACCTGACACTTACCAAGAAGCTTGCAAAGATCCCAAATGGGTTGAGGCAATGCAGACAGAATTGAAAGCTCTAGAGCTTAATAACACTTGGAAGATTGTTGTTTTGCCCCCAGGACATGATCCTGTTGGATGTAAATGGGTCTATAAGGTTAAACTCAACTCTAATGGCGCAGTTGAGAGATATAAAGCTAGGCTTGTTGCAAAAGGCTATACACAAACAGAAGGGATAGACTATAATGAGACTTTTTCCCCTGTTGCTAAATTGCCAACATTAAAATGTTTGTTAGCTCTTGCAAGAATAAAGGGATGGCACTTATTGCAGCTTGATGTGAATAATTCTTTTTTACATGGAGAACTTGAGGAAGAAGTTTATATGACATTGCCTCTGGGGTATGATCCTCCTGCTTGTTTGTCTTCTCAAGGAAATGGGAAGGTGGTGTGTCACTTGCAGAAGTCTCTCTATGGTTTGAAACAGGCATCAAGACAGTGGTATAGCAAATTTTCTGCAACTCTTATTGATTTGGGTTTTGAACAATGTAAGACTGACTACACACTTTTTGTGAAGAAGTCTTCTGATTCTTTTATTTGCATTCTAGTATATGTGGATGATATAGTTTTGGGAGGAACTCACTTGTCACAACTGCAAGATCTCAAGACTGCTCTAAATAACCAGTTTCAGTTGAAGGATTTGGGGTTTCTCAGGCATTTTCTTGGTTTTGAAATAGCAAGAACTGATCATGGTATTAGTCTATGCCAGAGAAAATTTGCAATGGACATTTTGGAGGAATATGGATACAGTAAGTGTAAGTCAGCTTCTGTGCCTATGGATTCACTTTTGAAGCTTACTGCTACAAGTGGTGATATTTTCTCTAATGTCGACAGTGTGAAATATAGAAAGCTAGTTGGTAAGTTGCTGTAATTGTGCAATTCAAGGCCAGATATGTTCTTTGTTGTGCACAAATTATCTCAGTCAATTTCTAAACCTACAGCCATCCATCTCAAAGCTGCACATCATGTCTTGAGATATCTCAGCAATGCTCCCTCTCAAGGTTTGTATTTTGCAGCATCTTCATCCATTGACCTTGTGGGCTATTCTGATGCAGACTGGGCAGGGTGTTTGGACACCAGAAAGTCCACCTCTGGATTTATGATATACATAGGAGACTCTTTGGTCTCTTGGAAGTCAAGAAAGCAAACAGTCATTTCAAGAAGCTCAACTGAATCTGAGTATAGAGCAGTTGCTACAATATCTTGTGAGGTACAATGGTTTTTATACCTACTTTCAGATTTTGGCATTTCCTTGAGCAAGACACCAATTGTTTTCTGTGATAGCAACTCAGCTCTTCAATTAGCTGCAAATCCTATGTTTCATGACAAAACCAAGCATACTGACATTGATTGTCACTTGATAAGAGATCTGGTGAAGAAAGGGGTGTTTTGTTTGAAACATATTCACACTTCTTTCCAGTTGGCAGATATTCTCACCAAGGCTTTGCATCCAGCTATTTTTGGTTTCCTGCTATCCAAGTTGGGAGTTAGACTTGTTCACTCACCAACTTGAGGAGGGGTATTGAAGCATTGAAGGCTGAAGGACTGAGATGAAATGCAAAAGTTACTGTTCATTTGGTATCTGATTTACCAAATGAACTGTACTCTCCTGTGTAGCAGCTGCTGTTGGATTAGAGGAGGAGGAGCTTCACCAGCCGTTGATCAGCAACGTTCTTTTGTTTTAAATAAATTCTAGTAGAACGGTGGTGTTTTGTGCCTAACCGTTGGTTTATGTTTTAATTAGTTGTTAATCCTTTTCGTTAGCTGAGTCATCTAACAGAACACGTGGTGTGTCCTGATTGGGTGATTCACTTCTGAATGAGGTGTTTTCATTTTGGGTATTTAGGGTTTGTATCTCATCTTTGCAGACTATGATTTCGAATTCAATGGAAGAAATGTTTTCCAATTCTCTGAAATTCAATAGGATATGCATTGTGTCATGGTACATTAGGGTGTGTTGATTGAGATAAACAAAGTCTCTGCGTTTATTGAGACGCAAAGACGCACTTGTTGTGGTGCATAGTGAGTATATTTAAATACCGCAAAATTTGGGAATATATTCTATTGGTTGATTGGATTGATGAGAGCATTGGATAGGTTGTTAGGGAACTTGAATCAAGGTGGAGATTTGTTATGTTTTGGTGATTCAAGCTCCTAGCTGGAAGTTGGACGAAGCGGCGAAGCAATTAGAAAAGCAAGGAAGAAGAACAAAGACGCGAGAATTGGTACTACCAGTGTCTTCGTGCGAAGACAATTGTTTTTGTACTAAAAGATTGGGGCTGGGGCGGTTTCGGTTGTTTCCTTGTTCGATTTTGGAATGTTTCGTCGTTTCTTTGGGCCCATATCAGTATCTTAAGACTATATATTGACATAGGATCGAGACATATTGTGTACGGTTGATTGTATTGGCTTCTCATCAATAAAATTGGTTCGTTTTGTCCGTGAATGTAGCTAGCCTAAAAACTAGTGAACCACGTTAATTCGTTGTGTTGTTTCTTCATCTTGTTCATCGTCTCTTCGCTCCTCTTGTGCTTCCGCTTTCGTTTTCTAACAGATACCATAGATAAGACCCTCATTACTAGCAAAGTGCAGTATTCTAGATAACACTTCTTTGCACATGCTAAATAGATGAGGTGACATAGGGTCATATTATCCATTGCCACATGAGCTGCTGAAATTACACTTATGACTGTTTTCAATGAAGCCATATTCTACCTTCATGAACCTTCTCCATGTCAATCTTAGGTGTCATGAGTCCTCCGTTTCCTCACCTCTTCTTCAGAGTGTGGATTGCCTCATGAAAGAGTATAACATTTTCTTGAATGGTACTTACAGGTGCAGAGGCCGTCTGTTTAGAGTTTATAAGCTCCGCCAGAAGGTGTACTCCATGATTCTGTGTAATGCTTTGCATCTTTAGTGAATGTCTTGGTTTAAAAAATTGAGCGAGTAAATGTGGTTTAGGTTGAAGGATAGCCCCCTCAGGGTGGAGCATCATCATCAATTAACCAGATGCTATTAACACTGTATAAGTATAATTTGACATGATCCATGCTTTAATTTAATATATTACTTTTTCCAGTATATAGTACAGAATCAATTTTTTAAGGAATATCCATAAAGTTTCTAATTACCTACTCCTTAAATAGGCGCAAACAAATGGCATAAGCTTGGAAAAGAAGACACTTCTGGCTACCCAAATTGGCACGACATAATCCACATAAAAACAGAAAACAAAAGAAAAATGTTTGACGATTTATTACAAATATCTGTCTTTGAACATAGAAAAGCAAACGAAACACTAGCAGCGAAAATTCTGACGGTTTTTTGGAAGTTAGGGAACTTTTAGAGTGAGGCAGATAGAGCATCTTGATAGAATATTTTCTTGAAATCATCAATGTGTGAATCCTGTAAGCACACTGCAATGACAAAAGAACCGTCATCATTGTAACTAGGGAGGATATATGATTTTCCATCACATCCGAGCGCTCCAGGACCCATATAGACTTGCTTCCCACAACCAAAGTCTCTTCCGAACGAAGGCACTGAAGCCCAACTGGTAATCTGTACATTTGGACTGCCAAGAATGGTTCCTGCTCGTTGCTTTCCTGAATGAAGGCACGTCTAAACTTGAACAAGTCAGGTTGATTGTCGAAATAAGCAAGGGATGATCTTACATATCCATCTGTGACTCTGTCAAAAGCTTCTCTGATCTTTCCAGTAGAATAACTAAGCGGATTCATTACTAAATCCCCATATTTTAAAGTTTCAACCATAGGCAAAATTGCATTGCCAAAGTACAACTCTGGTAGATTTGGTTTGATACGGCTCCGAAAATTCACCAGAAGACGTAACTTGGTTTCTTGCAAATTGTCGAGTTGTCAAGCCTTGCATATTGAAATCCACAAATGTGCAGATACAGCTTCATTCCTGGATTACATTTCAGAAAGTTAAATACCTCAACACGCAATTTTTCCAAATTTCGGTCAAAGCTCCACCTATGCAGCAAGGGTGCGGGGCAAGTGAGGGAACTATGTGCGGGAGCATAAAATTTCAAAAACTCAAGGGTCCAGGTGCGGCATTGGTGCTGTGACTTTATGTACATTTTATATTACTAGTAAAGTGCACGTGCTTTGCACGTGGGTATTATCAAATTTCAGTACGGCAATGTGTATTGTTTACTAATATGTGTAAATTTTCATTTTGTGTAAATGTTCTTTCACTTGTTATTTGAGGACATAATTAATAGAGAATATTATTTATATGTGTGTGTGTATATTGTTCTTTTATTCGCGCACATACACATCTCTATATTTTGAATTAAAAGTATCACATGTCGGTGAATTAGAATGATTAAACTCAAAAGTACATAAGCTTTGCAAGACAATCAAGAACATATTTGTATGTGATTCAAAGTAGGGAAAAATACTTTTCTCAAAAAAAGTAGGGCAAAAAATATATATATATGTATATTTTAGAAAGGGCAAAATAGTTTTTAAACAGTTGTAAGAATAGAAAAAATAGTGTTTCTATGAGTGGTTGCTTTTATTACTCCATGCATCCCATAAATGTTGTTTCTTTTGGGAACTATTGAATTTTAAGGTTTATACAGTCTAATTCTATTTTTCTGCACTTTTCTAAATTGTTCTATCTTTAACATTTTTTTCCGAGAATAGCCTAGATACATATTTATGGGTATTTTTTCTTTAAAATTAAAAGGCTTAATTACTTAATGGTACCCCCCAGTATAGCGAAACTATCACTTTGCACTACCCACTATGAAAACTTGCTGATAATGTTCTCCATTTGCAATAAATCGGTCACTTTGAAACTGGGAAAAAAATTCCGTCCATCACTTAACGGAACAAGCCGTTAGTAGACTTTGATGTCCTTTTGTAATGAGGGCAAAATTGTCAATTGTTTTTTGAAGAACACTAAGATCATCAACTGAGCTCATAATTCACCACCACAACTACCGCCACATGAACCCAGAAACCGGCCACCGCACCACCATCACCGCCACATGGAACCAAACCCGGCCACCCAAACACCCCCACTACCCCAATCCCATCTAAACAACACTATCACATAGTCATCAAAACCCAGAAAAAATTGTTCGGAGAATAAATCCGAACAATCTGCGCAGGAGAAACCAAAACAAACACCGGTGAACGGGAGGGTGCCTTCTCAGTCGGAAAAATTACTCATATGTCACTCTCTTCAACCATCGACCCAGTTGCAGCAGATTCCCCAATCAATTCATAGCCAACGCCTAAAATTTGGAATCGCCTGCAACCGGACGAAACCCACTGCTTGAACCACCAAAAAACTCTGCCACGACAACCTATGTTGAACCCAGGCTCGATCTATTCAGCCGCCACAAGCGAATCGCCCAAATCCACGACTGATTTTGTTGAAACCATGCCCAGTTAACCTTCGATTCTTTCAATTAGTCAACAACGTCATCGATTATTTGGTTATCTGACCCATAAACTCTGGAGTCCTGAAGAACCCATAACTTGAAATCAAACTCAGCCTCGAATCTCCCAATTGAACCAAAGCAATTCTCAACCAATTTTGGGTTCTTGGTTGAAGGTACTACTGATCGAGGAAGGGTCGAAACTAAGAGAAGCAGAAAAACAAGAACAAACTGAAATCCTGAGAGAGAGACGAGAGAGATAGAGAGAGAGAGGGGTTCCCGAGAGGGAGAGGGAGAGAGGGAACATTTTCTTACCCAGATGCAAAGACGAAGAGAGGCTCGTGAGAGAGTAATTCGTCTTCCTCACCCTTCAATTCTGGGATGTATCTATACAATCTTATCTTCTTCTTCTTTTTTTGTTTTTCCATACTTATCTTCCTGATTTATTCTTTATTTCCTTTTCATTATTCTTTTATTTTTTTTTTCATTTTTCTTCTATGAATATAATTTTGTTATTGACGAAGTTACCCTCTTGAAGTGGATGGTGTTTAGATGGAAAAATTTCCCAGTTTCAAAGTGACTGATTAATTACAAATGGGGAACATTATCAGCAAGTTTTCGTAGTGGGTAGTGCAAAGTGATAGTTTCGCTATACTGGCGGTACCATTAAGTAATTAAGCCAAATTAAAATTGGACAACCACTTTGGGACAACGCAAAATAGATATATGGACAACTTTGACTCTAGAAGGGGAGCCTTGGCGAAACGTTAAAGTTGCTGCCATGTAACCAGGAGGTTACGGGTTCGGGTGGTGGAAACAGCCTCTTGTAGAATGTAAGGTAAGGCTGCGTACAATAAATCAGAAAGTGGTTTGTGCGACGGGCCGCCCATTACAAATTTGAATTCAAATAAAAGAGCTCCCATACATGTTTACAATAGAAATGCCATTTTCGAACAAATGTATTTATCGTCAAAGTTGTTAAACGAGAATTAAGTAAATCAATTAAGAGAGAAAATGTAAAAAAGAAAAATAAAGAAGAAAAACTTCAAATACCATGCAACCTAAACCTCTATCTATTGGATTTACCTCATGTTTGTCATTGCTTTATATTGGAGGTTACAATTTCTTTTATCTCCATGAATGTACAAGCCTGCATATCCACTTGCACGAAGACATCCTTAAGAGTTACTGACAACCTAAATAAACACCATAAATTTTGTGATAAAGTTTGATGTTCTAAATGATTCTAAATGCCCAGTAAAGGCAGTTATACAATAGCTAAATTGATGCTCGATCAATCCTGCCAAGTACAACAGTGTTAGCTATGCCAATATTTCTTAGACTCAGGTTAGTTCCACTGGTCCCTTCAATAAAACTCTTGAAACAATCAAATGAGATTCATACAGAGCTATATTCATTTGCCAAAGCTTGTTTTAATTTTTCTTTCCACCCTTTGGACTACATTGACATTTATCAATTATCTTTCATCGAATGCATCCCCCTCTGATTGTCAGCAGTTCTCCTTTTTACACTAACTCATCTAAAAATTTATTCTCTACAATGCCCATTTCTTGGATCCTTTCCTCACTCCAAAAAAGAGGATCCTTTTTACCTCAAAGTGTTGCGACAGTGCCATGTAATTTCGAAAGTTCTCACAAAATCTGCCAGCTCTTCATGTTTTTACAATTTGATTATTTACCAAAGGTAAAATATCAACTAAATGGTATTGCCAAAATCTTTACTATTACAAGAAAAAAAATTAGCATTTAATTCTTAGACTAAATGTGATTTGTGATTTCAGTCGCTTGTACTCACAGTCATAAGTCATGACTCAATTCAGCCTAGATTTTCTCAACAAGGTAAGAATTTTACATTTTATCAAGAATGTGGTGTGGGTAAAAGGTGGTGTCATTGACAACACATTTGTAAGTAACAGACATGAAAGATCTTGAAACAAAAAAGGTCACCACTTCCATTAAGAAATGATTATAGAGTTTAAAGAGTACATAATAACAGCATTTTAAACTACAGATATTTAGACATTATTTATAGGCCATCGAATCAAGTAACAGAATGGGAACACTTGTATTACAAAAGTAATCAAAATGGTACTACCTCACAGTATATTGCTCAGTGAATGTCGACAAATGAGTCCCTTTGTTTATGGAATTATGAGGCTAGCATTCACAAATAATGATCATTCAAAGTTGTCCAACGTAATTATCAAACTTTGGCTGCAATAATTGCGGATATCAGAAGGACAAGGAAGTGGTGTCAAAAAGAATTTCCATGTTATTGAAGAAATGAAACTCACAGATAAGAAAAATACCATGCATAATCTGCATCGTCATTCGATAACATCAAAATCCAATGAATGGGGCAAAGATGATATGAACTTACTGGTGTAAGAGATTCATATACTCAGTAACTTTTCTCTTGCTGCAAATGTTCGATGTAATGATTTCATGGACAATTACGCTTCGCGAATATTGAAATAGAAGGGTGATGCTGGATTGCTCCCCTTAACATGTCTTCTCCTATATTTGATCAAACAAAAATATGTCAAAGTATATATAATTTAAGAACAATCAGATCATCACATAGTACCAGCTCTGCTTATCAGAATTATGTGATATGGGACAATGCAAATATGACCTCAGCTTTAAGTATATGGAGCAATACCAACGGTAATCTTGAAATTTGGCATCTGGCATAAGGATGCAGAAAAAAAATCAATTCATAAGAAATGAAATAATTGTTAAAATTGGGTATGGCTGAACTTGAGATTATCTGTCGGAGTGTTCAAAAAAAAACATGGCTTAATTACTTATTGCATACCTCTAGTATACCGAAACTAACACATTGCATTCCCTGCCTTTAGAATAGGCTTATAGCATCCCCCATTCGTAATAAATTATACACATTGAAACTGTTATTTTTTTTTTGAATACCAAGTCCATTTATTTGAGGGTAAAACAGTCTATTCAATAAAAAATTAAAACATCTCCACAGCTAACACCATCACCTATCCTGCCACCACCATCGCCGCTCCAACCCTCCAGATTCCGGTCAACTATATTCATGTTCTTCTACATTCAATCATACACATTGGAGCATGCTAGGATGAGATAGAACTACAAATCTCAAAAATCTAGTGGTAAACATTACACATGTAAAGACAAAGTTTGCGAGAACATTTATCATACTAATAACTTGGAGAAAACTGGTTATATATGCCTTTAATCATATCAAGAAGAGAAGAAGGCTTACCTCAAAAAACATATACGTCAAATAACAACAAACAATTTGCATTAGCAGAATTAATCATAGGAAACATCATCTTGAAAATTAGTTTACTAACAAATCTTATATTACTATCATAGAAAATCATAGAGTGAAATATTTATCATTTAGAGTTCCTCCAGGCTATGTAATTAACACTGAACATGGTGCTCTAATCAATACATCACAGTACACGTCAAGAACATGCAGGAAATTCACTTTCTTTTGTCTGCCACTCATTCTTTTCTTTCTGACGTGTCCTATGTTGTATGGTTAGAGAAAATCCACCTCATTTTCTCCAAGAGCAAACAAAAATTTCTCCATCATTAGAGTCAAATCAACTGTTAAATTCGCTTGTTTTGATGAACTGGGAGCATTTGTCTTCCCAAAGCATGCTAAGTACCTTACTACACCACCAATTTTGATTTAAGATCTTTCAAAATCAACTAAGTAGACTACATCGTTATATGAGCAATATAGCATGTCCCAGTCTTAAAAAGCATTTGAAACAAATAAAGTGGTCTTCTTCTCTTAGCATTTATTCATAGGGAAACACGAACATCAAAAATACTAAATCTCTAAAAGAACGTACAAATTATTACCTAATTGACCTCCAACTAAATCATTCTTTATCATCACTTTTACTATGAACCTTTTTGCAGCGTAAGCTGTTGTCTAGGTACACTACAACAAATTACGCTTTTTATGACGAAAAAAATCGTCACAAAATATAATTTTTTGGTTGCTAAATCAAATAGGGGACATTAAATTTTAGTTACCCATGTCGTCGCCTATAGAGCGTCCCCAAAAGTTACGGAAACGAAATGATGCTTTGTGGCTAAAAGTTCATTTTGCTACGTATTTTCTACGTCACCTGTAATAGATATTTGTTACGAGTTTTGCATTGACGCTAATGACAGTTAGTCGCAAAAGAAGAAACAGTCAGTGACGTAAACAATCGTCACCTATGCATATTAGTAGCTACCTTATTTGTTCGTCTCTAGTCACTTGACGTTGCAAATACAAAGACATATGGAGACAAATTAAACCGTTGTTGATTATTAATAATTACCACCAAACTAAAATGGTCTCTAATGCATGTTTCTACATACTAGCTACATATTGTCTCAAATAACTGTTATTTGTAACGAAGTTTATTTTTATTTTTGTTTAAAAATCAGTCAAATAGTAACATTGTTTGGAACTTCTTGAAACGAAGTTAACGTTTCGTATGACCCTGTATTAGCGTCGTAGAATTCGTCCCAATTATTTTGTATGCCTACCACAAATTTTAGTCTCTTATAGTAGAAGGAAACCGAATATATTTGTCATGATTGTTCTTCGTACTACAAGAGGAAGCAAATAGCTACATATTCTAATAATTAGTCAAATTTTACTGTTTTGTAAACACACAATAAGGAACAAAATACTAAACAATTTTATTGAAAAGAAAATAAACCATTATTACTAACAAAGATGAAAGTTAAAAACTACAATAGCTTAACAGCACACACCTAGCTGTTGGCTTTATTAAATAGACCCAATAAACTAACATTCCTGACTTTCTGAACCACATCTACTGATCAACAGTAGTATTACCAGCAGAAGGGGGTTGAGTCTGCGGTGGCACGATTCTTGAAATAAATTGTTCATACACCTTTTGACGAGCCGCCATATCTCTCATTTGCTCCATCATGTCAGCCATTTGAATTTTGTACTGCTCCAATTCATCCTCTAATGCTGCGTTTCGTGATATTGAGCTCGAGTCATTTGCCCTACGACCAAGACTTAATGTATACGTCGATCGCTTTCCGAGCACCTCTTCCACAATCGCAGCTGAGCAAAGTGGTTCTTGGCCATCTCGGATCGGATTCGATTTTAATGCCAACATTTGCTCCTGTACATTAATGTGTAAATTCAATAAGTCAGCCAATAAATCAAAAGAAGATCAGCATTACTAAGTCAAAAGTTATAAATATATTTACTAAAAATTCAATGGTAGCACTAAAGCTACCCAAAAAATGGCACTGAAGGTACATGGCTTGAAGCTCACAGTTATCTACATTTACTAATAATCCCCTTGCACATGTAGTATCAGGGGTAACAAGAATTAAAAACAAAAAACAAAAACAAAAAACAAAAAACAAAACAAAACAATGCTTTCAACTTGAAGGAGAAACACACTGAGATGAAGAAGACAAGTTTCACTGTGCAGTTTTCGTCACTGCACAACAACTTCATGCAGCTAGGTTCAGAGTGGATTTGAGTACTCTTAGGAGGAAGATCCCATGTTCGAATTCACACGAATATTGTAGCCTATATTTCCAGGGTTCTAACGAGCTATCAAGTGCTCCGACCCACTGAATATTCTGCAAGAACTAGAGTCCTAAAGAGGGACTTTAAAATGCTGAGTTACTGTGTTTCAAACTTGAACAACTGTGAAATACGAGCAAGAGTTTGATCATGAGATCAAGGCACCTCTTGAACAGGAACACCTCTTGCAAGAAAACTATGAATGCAGGACCTCTAACAGGGATCAACCAGGCTACTTCCAGGGATTCAGACTCTCTTTAAGACAAGAGAGAATTATTAAAATTAGTAGCACTGTTAAAACTCATGTAACACAGTGGGCTTAGTCAGACCAAAATATGTAATGTAAGATCACAGAAAGTACTTGTCTTTTATCTTTGGTGTACATATCATCATGAAGAAGGTGGACCTCATATTGAATGAAGTCTGGTAAGAATAAATATGGATCTCCTTGTACTAAGGTTTGGAACTATGCTTTGGGATTGAATGAATTTTTTCATTTATTTGCAAAGAAAAAAAAATATAGAGGATTATAGATGTTACTTACATGATTAGACTTAGTCTTTTCAGATCTCCATCCTTCAGCTTCACTGTAGTAAATATTTTTGTAAAAATCAATTGGATCCACTTCCTCATTGGTCTCCTTGTTACGCTTTAAGATACAAAACAGATTCTAATTAGTGCACAAATCCTCATTCACAAATAGTAATTTAAAATGTTGGCTTACCAATTCCTCTCTGGCGACCTCTAAACATTTCGACCCCATTTTGTTAATTGTAACAACCTTCTTTCGATTCTCTTTGTTCTGAGCAGATCTTGCCTAAAAGGTTAATAAATAAGGCAATATTAAAACCATATATAATATAACCAACACTGAAATTACAATTAAATGAAATATTTTTAGAATAATTAACCTTCCATTTGTCACTTGTCCACAAGTCAATTAGATCTTTCCAATGTGCAGCATCGACACCTCTAGGCGGGTTTTCTCGAGCTTCAACCTCAGAGTTGAATGCAAGGAACTTTTTGTGCAGCTTATGCCTGTGACTCTTCACTCTCGTTTTAAGTTGCGAAACACAACTCTTCTTCACATGCAGCTCATCAACATCAATGTCAAATCGCTCCTAAAGAAGAAATCATGTTACTACAACTATACCATGAGGTGAAGATAAAAAGAATACATGTATGCAATTACCTTTAGGCGGTCAAATGTGGTAGTCATTGCATTAGCTTCTAATTTCTTCCAGGTTGTAGGTGGCTGCAAGAACTCTCTCGAGATTATACCAATCTCAGATGACAACTTTGATGCTTGTATGCCGTTAAGTGGCCTTCCTTTTTCTTCATCGACACTTATCTGTAACTTGCCATCTGCTCTATTAAGCTTCTCAAGACCTAACCCGATTGTAGGTCCTCGACCACGTTTCCTAGCTCCTGCTGCTGCTAAGATGAAATCAAGGTGAATCATTTGAATAAAATAGTCCCATGTTATTGAAACAACCAAAACAAACTAAGTGAATTGGTTTACCTTGGTTGTTAACCAACAAAGTAGCCGGAGTCTGTGAAACAACCAAATTACTAGCCGAATCATTCTGAGTATTAGATGGTGTAGGCAACCTGCCGAGTCTTCCTCCGGGTGCCATCTATATTAACAAGTTAGTATATTGTGTACACTTAAAAAAATAACGAACAAAAAAAGATACGCGGTGTCAATGTTTCCGATGAGTTGACAACGGGAGGGACTCGCCCATGACCTTATAAGCTACACACGAGGTGGAAACATTCAGATTTATGGTTAACACTCTGATTCATGGTAAACACACAAAGATCATCCCTTGACTTGTTTTCCTTGTAGGTGATCAATACTTAAATAAAATTGGAAAAACATCACATTTTAAACATGAGCTCATAGCATTATACACAACTAAGCCAACAAATATAGTAAATTTAACATTCAATAGACACTACTTGGCACACAGCTTAATCAGTCCAATGTGATTTTGGAGATCAGAAAGCTTAATCAGTCTGGTGTGAGTTTTTGGAGGTTCAAGATGAAATTAGCAGAGCTATTTTGGAGTTCGGAAAGATTAATCAATCCACTGTGAGTTTTCTAAGAGAATTCGCAATAACTTGGCACACAGCTTGGAACAAGTTAGAGCAAAAAACTTGGTAGATGTTGAATGGATAAATCAGATTCCACATTGGGTCATAGATTAAGCAAAGGAAGATAGCTCTGTAATTTGTCCTCTTCCCACCTGTGATTTTTCAATCTATTTCCAATTCCAAAAAAAAAATAAAAAAAAATGAACTGATAGTGTCATACACAATAAGCCAGCAAATCTAGTAAACTTAACATTCATTAGACACAACCTTCATCAATTTTTTCTTGAAATCCTAAGAAATAAGTTAGCCAAAACTGTGCTACTTTTATCTAAATAAGAAAAAGAACTGAAGACAAATGAAAAATAAGTTAGATGCGGCATACCAGGGGAGTGAAACACCAAAAATGAAACTAAAGTAAGTCAGCGGAAATATTAGGTTCCTGGAGAAAGAAAAAATAGATGAATGAGCAAAACAATTGGTCAACTTCTTTCAGCCATACAAAACACTAAGAAAACCAAATCAAAACCAGAGAACTGCGTACCAAGATTGATTCTTTAGCTTCCTTGTGGATGACCCAAAAGCATAAACGGGAGCATCATATATATAGCCTGACATAGGGTGATATCTAGATCTAACTTCCCGCGCTCAATATTTCGTGAAAGAGGGAAAATCAAAACCCCGATAGGGCAAATCTCAATCCGATCTTGAGGGATTTTCCCGCGCTCAAAGTTTGGTGGAGGGAGAAATCCAGAAATTTGTGGAGGGAGAAATCGAGGCGTCTGCCTCAGCCGTGAAGAAGAGAAGGAAGAGATATGGATGTACGGTGGTTCTAGGGATTGCTTTATACTAAGGCAAAAATCAATTTAAACCTCCATAGTTTTAATTAATTAGACTTTCGACCACCATATTTTACTTTATCACTTTTTACGTCTCAAACTTTGGATTAATATCACAGTTAACCCTTAGTGATGAATTAGTCATACATTTTAGAGAGTAAATACATGTAATTACTAAGAACTCGTCATACTTTAGAGAGAATGTACATTTGAATTCTTCAAATAAATCGTAGAGACATTAATGGTACTATCATTTGTACTGTACCACTAATGTGAATTTATGAAACTAATATGTACAATTTGGTGGTAGATTAAAACCAATTTAGTCCAATCTCAACGAATACGAACCCATGTACAAAGGCGATAGATTCATGTGGCGTGGAATAACAAGTTCAATTTAGCAAAGTGATCAATGAATATCATCTGAATCTAACCATAGTGGAATAACAAGTTTAGTTTAGTGGCAATTTCGAACATCATTCGTAGCCCAGTACAGAGATGAGAGTGATTTAGTGAATTCAGAGTTCGATTAATCCATTACAAAACTGAGATCCCCTGTATCGAACGAGGGCCCTTGGTATAAGACATAATTTCAGCTACTCACTAACAACCATCTATTAAGTCAATTATCGATTTTTTCGAGTTTGATAAGTTTAGTGGCAATTCGAAGATCATCCGTAGCCTAGTAGAGAGGTGAGTGATTTAGTGAATTCAAAGTTTTAATAATTGATTACAAAATTGACATCCCCTGAATCTAACGAGGGCCCTTGGTTGTAGACAAAATTTGAGCTTCTCACTAATAACCATCTCTTAAGTCAATTATCGATTTTTTCGAGTTTGATAAGTTTAGTGGCAATTCGAAGATCATCCGTAGCCAAGTAGAGAGGTGAGTGATTTAGTGAATTCAAAGTTTTAATAATTGATTACAAAGTTTTAATAATCGTTAGATTTAGAGGCGACACCGCCGTGCCATTACCAACCACCCTTAGTTCGAAGTTGGAGGAACTCATGGCAATGATGAGGGGACTCAAGGTCGCACTCAGTCTGGGAATCCAGCGCCTCATCTGTAATCAGTTTGACGTATCGAAGATTGGAAGAGAATTAAAGGACCAGAGATATGGGATGTAACCGAACCACATGGGTGCGGTTCGGTCCGGTTTTGGCACCCATCAGAACCGAACCGCATGTAACGGTTTGGGCAAAACCCAAACCTAATCCGGACCGTTCATGGCTCAAAACCGAACAAAACCGTGAATGACCGGTTTGGTTCGGTTTTAAACCACAGTTTATGGAAATATTATATTGTCATATGTAGAAGTTCTCAAATTTGGTAGTTGTATAACCTATTGCTACATAAACGGTTCGGTTCGGTTTATACGATTTTGTGGTATCTGAAACATAAACGAACCGTATTATACGGTTTATTATTTTTTTCAAACCTGCACCGAATCGTAATAGCTTCCGAACCGAACCGAACCGAACCAAACCGCCCTGTTCGGCTCGGATTGCGATTTTTCCGGTATGAAGTTGCATCCCTAGGTGAAAGTATCTTATCTGAACTTGAAGGGGTAAAAGTGTCTTTCAATGTAACTAGAGGGGGTGAAAGTGTCTTTTATCATTCTTTTTAGAAAACACCGTTTACTTGTAGGCCTACAGCTTCTTTTTTTTTTTTGCAAACCCTACATATTAATAATAATGATAATAATAGTGATAAATACACCTAACTGAGTTCCAGAATAGAGAAACAAGGTTTGACAAAAAAAAAAAAAGAGAGATAAACAAGAGACGGACGAAGATAAGGACAGAGGCTGCCTCGCTTCTTCGAGGTTTTGACGGCCTGCCTCACTTCTTCGAGGTTTTGACGGACTGCCTCGCTTCTTCGAGGTTCGTGCACAGCGCCTTCCACGCCCAGTCCAGAAAGTAAGGTCTTGGCGGTTCACTCTCAGCCAGGAAGCAATTCTTATTGGTGCTTCGTTACCTTTGGGTAAGTTTTATGGTTCGATTTTTTTCTTTTCTATTTAATATCTGACTGAATCATTGATTTTGGATCTCAATTTCAGTTTGATTACATGGTTTTGCATAAGTTACATATTGATTAGTGGAGGCTTTTAGTCTAGGGTACTGAAAGTGGTACAGGGGTCTAAAATCGGGGATGTTTACTGTCTTAATGCAGTGAATAATAATAAGTTGAAGTTTTTGTAATTGATTTTGGCATCATTTTTATCTTAATTTATGTAGAATTTTGGATATTATTGACTTGAAAAACTGTGGAGATTGAGTCCAGTATGCTAATAAACTATGTTTTGCCAGAGACATTGAACATGGACAAGAGTTGGATAAAAGATCCTAAATTCTCGACAACATATGTGAATGGGGTTACTCAATTTATGAAGTTTGTAAGAGAAAATCTTGGAGAAGAGTGTCTTATTCGGTGTCCGTGTGTACGTTGCTTGAATCTTAGTACTTTAAATCAAAGACAAGTTGAAGACCATCTACTTATCAAAGGATTCATGGAGAGTTATACTCAGTGGATATATCATGGAGAGCTTCATCAAGGAAGGAATGAAAATGTAAACATTGACAATGGTAATGCCACAGTGGTAAATAATGTGAATACGGAGAATGAAGGGTTGTATCATATGCTAGAAGATATTGTGCCTGAAAATTCATGCAATGATGAAACTGAAGAGGTAAACCATGATTTTCCTTCCGCAGATAGAATGGTCCAAGGAGATTCAAACAATGTTCCTAGTTTTGCTAGTTTGCTAGAGGATTTAAAACGTGAATTATATCCCGGATGCACAAAGTCTTCAACATTATCATTTGTTGTGAAGTTACTCCACTTGAAAGTATACTATGGTTTGAGTAACAAAGCAACAAATGCGATATTAGAATTCATAAAGAGTAACCTTCCTGCTGGTGACACTGTACCAAAATCATATTATGATGCAATGAAAATGCTAAGAGAATTGGGTTTGGGATATATTAAAATTCATGTATGTAAATTTGATTGCATTTTGTTTAGGGGAGAGTATGAGGATCACGATGAATGTCCTGTGTGCAAGACATCGAGATGGAAACTCAATGATGGAAAAGGAAAAAAGATACCTCATAAAATTCTTCGTTATTTTCCTCTAACACCGAGATTGAAAAGATTATATATGTCAAGAAAAACTGCAGAAGATATGAGATGGCACGCCGAAAAGCGAGTGGATGATGAGAATATTTTAAGACACCCCGCAGATTCTCAGGCTTGGAAGGAATTTAATAGGCAACATGAGTGGTTTGCTCAAGAACCTCGTAACATTAGACTTGGACTAGCTACTGATGGCTTTAACCCGTTTGGAAATCAAAATACTAACTACAGTATGTGGCCTGTTGTTCTAGTGCCATACAATCTACCACCATGGAAGTGTATGAAAGAACCAAATATTTTTTTGTCATTACTTATTCCTGGACCTAAGGCACCAGGGAAAGATATTGATGTGTTTTTGCAGCCATTAGTTGAGGAGTTAAAGGAGCTGTGGGCAAACGGGGTAGAAACTTATGATGCATCTAGTCAAAAGAAATTTAAAATGCACGCAGCAGTGATATGGACCATAAACGATTTTCCAGCCTATGGTGATTTGTCTGGATGGAGTACAAAAGGTTACAAGGCTTGTCCTAACTGCAACGTAGATACCGATTCGACTAGGTTGAGAAGTAAGATATGCTATACAAATCATCGTAGATTCCTACCTCAGAATCATAGCTGGAGAAGAAATGGCAAGATGTTTAATGGAAAACCAGAAAACCAACCACGCCCTCGGAGTTTCTCTGGTGAGGAAGTCCTAGAACAATTTTCTAAACTTCCTGATTACAAATATGGAAAGCATCCAGATAATGAGAGTAGGAAGAGAAAACGGGGGGCTCAAGAGTTGAACTGGACTAGGAAACCCATCTTATTTGAGTTGCCATACTGGAAGACATTGTTATTACGGCATAACCTTGACGTCATGCACATTGAGAAGAATATTTGTGATAATATATTGAACACATTATTTGGCGTCCCTGGAAAAACAAAGGATACGTACAAAGCTAGAGAAGACCTTAAAGACATGAACATCAGGAAGGAATTATGGTTGCAGCAGAGTGGGGAAAAATATAAAATGCCGGCTGCATGTTACACACTCTCTAAAGAAGAAAAAAGAAAGATCTGTGAGTTTTTGAAGACGGTTAAGTTCCCTGATGGTTATGCCTCAAATATTTCAAGGTGTGCTAGTGTAGAGGATTGTAAAATATCCGGATTGAAAAGTCATGACTGCCATATCATTTTACAAAGAATTATCCCGGTTTTAATGCGTGGCTTTTCACATAAGGATGTCTACATTGTTCTTGTTGAGTTGGGAAACTTCTTCCAACAGTTATGTTGTCGTACTCTACAGCTGGATGTACTTCAGAAACTAGAAACTGACATTGCAGTTATATTGTGTAAACTGGAAAAGATATTTCCCCCAGCATTTTTCGATATAATGGAACACTTACCCATACACCTTGCACGTGAAGCAATTTTGGGAGGGCCTGTACAGTATCGCTGGATGTTTCCAATTGAAAGGTACATGATTTACAATTATCTGGTAACATCTTTGTGTTTTATAAAAAAATACCATATACCATTTAAATTGTATGGCTAATGATAATATATATATATATATGAAGGTACTTGAAGAGGCTGAAGGGTTACGTTCGTAATAAAGCTAGACCGGAAGGATCCATTGCAGAAGCGTATATTGCTGAGGAGGCATTAACATTCTGTTCAATGTATCTAAATGATGTTGAAACAAGATTTAATAGGCCTGAAAGAAACCATGATCCATCAGATGAGGTTGAAATTGACCATTCATCCGTTTTCACTGGAGGTATACGAGTTTTTGGATCAGCCAAATTATTGGAATTGACATACGAGGACCTTGAAGTTGCTCAGTGGTATGCTCTGAATAATTGCACAGAGTTACACAATTATTTCGAGTAAGTTATTCTAACTTGAAAAAATATAGTTTACTATGCCAAATATTTGTTGCAAACACTTTAATACAATGAGTTATTTATGCAGAGAACACAGAAATGAACTCCTACAACAAGGCTACTCAAATGTAGATGAAGTGCAGCGAAAAATGTTTCCGGCGTGGTTCAAAAGTCACGTAAGTTTCTTGTTTCTGTTCACAGGCTATGACTCGTATATGTATTCACAAATATGATAATATATTGACTATTATCTTCTCGTTTGTAGATGTTTAAATTATATAGTCAAAAAGCTACTGAAGCTACTGATGATTTATATGCACTATCATGTGGTCCTGATAGACGTGCAAGATATTTTAGTGGTTGCATTGTGAATGGGATTAGATTCCATACGGCAAATCGGGATTCTCGTCGGAAAACTCAAAATAGTGGTGTGATGGTTGAAGGTGTGCATAACAATGAGACAGTTGATTTCTACGGTATTTTAACTGATATAATTGAGTTACAATACATAAAGGGGCGCAGAGTTGTGCTTTTCAAGTGCAAATGGTTTGATGTTGGAAATAGAAGAACAAAGGTTCAAAAGGATGCTTACTTCACAAGTATTAATACCAGCAGTTATTGGTATGATAATGAACCATATGTGCTAGCAACACAGGCGAAACAAGTGTTCTATTTGGCTGACACAAAATTAGGGAGCAACTGGCGAGTTGTGCAGAAGTTTAACCATAGACATATATATGATGTTCCTGAAGAGGTTTTGGTTAATGAAAATGAAGGAGAAAGTCAAAATTTCAATGATGATGTGTATCAACAAAGTGATGCTTCTGAATTATTAAGCTCGATCGTAGTGGAAGATCATGAAGTTGAAGTATTATCTAGGGACGATATTGACCCATATGAACTGGACGAAATTGACATACATAATGAAACAACGTATCAAAATGATGATTTTCTATTTGCTGATGACAACAATGAAGAGGACGATACTATAATGGAATACTTTGATGATGACGGAGACAAGATTCGACACAGTGATGATGATAGTGATGAGGGTTATGGTATGTAATCTTGATGTTCCAACGTGTTAGTCGTTGTGTACTTTTTCTTATGACCCTTTAGAATTCACACTAGCATTATATGTCTTTATTTCATTTAATTAAATAAGTTACGGCTAAATATATAGCTAGCTTTTTCACTAATAAGTTCAAATTTTTTTTACAGATTAAGAACTGCTTCTTATGGAACATCAAGATACCATTCTCCGCCGTATTGAATCGGTAAAACCTCCGCTCCTTTTATTCAATTATGCATTTGGACGATGACGATGAATGAGGTTTATGCGGATTCGAAATCAGTTACTTTTTTGTCGGTTTGTGCTTCCTTTGCTCATTTATGCATATTTCTCTGAACTGGTAGTCATTTATTTGGTACAAAAATGGTGATGTTTGATGAAAAAAGTACTCCACTCTGGATTTCCTTTGCCCCTACATGATATGTTCTTACCAAGTACTCTCTTTCCCTCCCAAACTATATATCCATCCACACCCTTGCCCCTTTCATCAGTTCCTCCCGGTTCCCTCTTTCTGAGTAGTAATAAATGATTTGTCTACAGTTGGGCATTCCATGCCAAACTGCACCATGAGAATTTTGATCACATTGGCCTTTGATTTCCCTGGAACGCGCTAAGGTCATGAAATAGATTTCTGTTATAGACTCACATAATTTTGCCAGTACGGTCTGCACAATCTTGACAATCTGTAGTGCCTTTCTGGGTTTGCATCAGATTTGTTACCCACAGAGAGTTGTGGTGTGATTTTAGAATCTAGTCTCGCCATTCACTGAGATTAAATAATTTTGGAAAACCTGAACTACATTGAACAAAATGTTTTGTTTGAAAAAAAGGATGCACAGAGTTCTCAGTTACATCATTTGCTAACAAAGACACAAGCATATTCAGAGGGCTATTAATCCATTCCTGATCAAACTGATGGAATCACCCAGGTGGAAAAACCCCAAGACCTGGGAGGCCTGGATTCAGTTCCTAGGACGAGTTATCACAAATCCCTTGCCTTCGAGCACATTTCGTTTTCAGTACCATTCTAGATGAGAGTCAGGTTTTTTAATTCATGGAAGCTTCAGATTTTTTATCGCAACAATATCCACCTCCCACAGCTTAGTGCTTAACTTTTGCTCATCCTACTTGTTTTCCTCCTCGTGAATGAGATCACTAACCTGGAAATATGAATTTATGCATTCCAATTGTTTTTTATAAGTATTTCTAATACATTTTTCCTTCTTAGTTAATTTCTAATCTGGTCTTTTTTGCAGGACATGTCTTAGATGCCTCAACGCCAGAAGCTGGGTTCTAAAATTTTTTTGGGAAGACAAACAGAGGGCGATAAAAAGGTGGCTCGTGTACGTCATTCAGAAAGAATACTTCGGTTTGGACCGACGAAAATAAGAAGGCATATGTACCTTTCACTGGGACCTTTAAGATTTGGAAGTTGGGAACAAGATTAGAATCGTCTAATATCGCTTTTTTAGTATAATCATGACTTTTTTTTTTTCAATTTATGTATAAGGAGAATCTTAGCATTACATTACGATGTCATTTTTTATTTACCAATTTCAAGTAGGACGAGTTTTATTTTCAACCAGGATCTATATCTATTCAATAAAGACAAACTCCAGTACATATGTACAATGAGTTGCTATACATTGAACGTCAATATTTTTTAGTTAGTATGCCACTTCTGAAGGACTACAGCACAAAGTAACGGCTAATAGCCAGTTTACCACTACTGAAGTTTACTTCAATCTTGTGCCTTTTTTTTTTGATAAAGTTATACATATTAAACCACCAAACTAGAAACAGAAGGGAGGTCAACCCCAACAGCCAGACCAACAGAAACAAGTAAAACATTAACATCTAACTCACTACTGCTACACGAATCAAAAGCCCATTTTGCTAAAGAATAAGCTAAACCATTACATGTTCTTGGGCAAAAATTGAAAGTTACCAATAATTTTCTGAAAAAAAATAAAAAAAAAAAAAAAAAAAAAAAAAAAACTTGTGTCGCATAACGAGAATGGTATACTTATGACGAGTTGTCATATAAATTGTTAAAAGTTACAACATTAATTCCATTAAACCACTTTACACCAAAAGAAAATCGTTTATCCACTAATTTCACTTATAGAAACTTGATATATGGAGACAAGAAAATAATTGTTACCGTTGCCAGCCTTAGTTTTAGCCACCAAAATTTACGTTGTTTAAGTTTTTTTATTCATGACTATGTTAATAGTTGCTTAAACTTCATAAACTTTCACTCCCAACACAATATTTTTCGTTCCAGAACATATAATATCTGTGTCATAAACGTTTAGTCACAAAAGCCACTAACAAAAAATTTGGCGACTACAATCATCCGTCCCCGAATGAGGCCATATGTGCGACGAAAAGTATTGTCATAGATTTTTTGAGTGACAACAAATTTGTCAAAAAAGATATGGTGGGAAAAATAACTTAGGCGCCAAACAATTGGCGACGAACTAGGGGACAAAACAGGGTGGTCGTCGCTATTTCTTACAACTTCAGGGACGAATTTAATTTTTGTCGCAAAAAAGTCATATATAGTGACAAAATGTTGGGCGTAGCACAAGATTATGTCGCAGAAAGACATATTTGTTGTAGTGGTAATGTGCATGTATGGTATGTTAGCATAGTCAATCCACCAGTGATAGTGAATCCTCTGAGATTTTTTTCGAATGAATACTTGTGGTATGCTTTTGCATCTCGTAGACTCCTACTTTGTTAGAAACTTCTCAAAAAAGGAAAAGAACTTGTTAACTTATGTATATCAGAGCAATAAATCAGAGGAGATATAACCAGTAAAATAGTTGATGAACATCGTTACTCGGATGTAAGGCAACAAAAGTATGCAATCTGGAGTAATTCTTACCGGAGTGATGAAATGCACAATTGTTAAAATTAATAACTCTAAATATTGTATGGAAATATCTTCACAGTGTTTGCCATCACAAAATTAAAATGTAAGGATAGAAAAAACCAAACAGCTATAGAACTTTATTTGAAGGAGAAGTTGATAAGATTTCATAAATTAGTGAATATGGAAGTAAGGATCAAACAAGCAAGAAGTCCAAACCTGTACCCATAACTGCATCATGTTTGAAAACTACCACGTCCATGGGCTGTTTCCTCTGCTATTGTGTGGCTTCTCCAAATCTTGTGGGAGTGAAACAAGAAAAAGGTCGATGATTTGATGAAAGAAAAAACACTGTTATGCTTAGAGAAGATCAGTTGGAGATACTCGAGACTTAGAAACCAAAATCAGTTGAGACCGCTATTATTGCGAAGACCCACCACGACCACCGCTAATACTACTACCCACAATTTTTGCATATTATTCCTAATCCGTCACTGGCATAACATGCCAACATCGCTGACAAAATCAGCGATCGGAATGGGAAGAGCGTGGAGCTATTGTTGGATTCGCAGTTGTCTAAGACTGGCTTGAGAAGTAACTGATAAGGCGGATTCGTGTAGGAATCATGAGCAACATATGTACGTACGTTCGAACAAATAGTATATGTTGAATAAAACCATCGGATTGCAGCACTCAGTATAGATGAAATAAGTATCAATTACATAAACCCTAGAAAAGTCGCCTACGGTTTTTATAGATGAGAAGATACAAAGAAAATATGAAGAACGAACATTGAGAAACAAGGGGATTGTCAACATTCTGCAGAGGGATAGGGATAGCTGGCTAGGGTTCAAAGAGTGGAAGTCCTGGGCTAGGGTTCAAAGAGTGGAAGTCCTGGGATCATTAAACAACGTGAGAAAACAAACTGGCCTCCAAAAGAAGTAGAGACGTCTGGTAATAGTAAGTTGTTTGATCTATTTGGGGCCTTTTTATGATTATTTTGTTTATGAGAGGTCTTCCTAGAATAAATTATCTTAGGAATCAATTTTAATTATTCACTCTTTTAAGATAGTAAAGATTTTTACACCATTATCTATATTACTCTATAAAAGTGTGAGAGTGTTCTAATATTTGTGTTTTAACATTGTTTTTATCTTTGTAAGATGAAAAAATTACAATAAAATCATGATCTTAAATTATCCTTGAAAGTTGACATATATAAAATCTGAAGAGTTGTGTCAATTTAAAAAATACTATTAACTTATAATTAAATTATAGATGACTTTAAATCATAACAGTTCTGACTATTTAGTTCATACATTTTTGGGCGTGTATCTTCATCATTTCAAACTAGTTGTGACTATCCGGTTTATGTTTTTCGAATGGGTAACTTCACTAATATACAAGGGAGTCATTCGTCCTTAATAATTTCACTCAATCTTGCCAACTCTCTCTCCCTCATTTTTTTACAACGTGTTGTCTTCTTTGGAGGATTTGGAGTTAATTTTTGAGACTATGATGGGTCATAATAAGCAACGTGCCACTATGATGGAGCCAATACATGTCAAATTACGGATATATTACTGGCCTACTGTAGATACTGCTTTATGACATGGCAGATCTAGGCCACGTGGCAACCATCCAGCACACCATATTGTGCTCCACACACACAGGATCACCAGCCGAGCTGATCCATGTGGGGGCTGCGAGACAGAGCCCTCGCATACCACTGCACGGGACTTGTAGGGACTTTGTGGTCTGGAGGCTAGAGTAAGCCCTGTCGCGTGCGAGCCAAGCCCGCGCGCGACCTTTAGTAACTGTTTTGAGAGATTTAGGGCACGAGCTCCATAAACCCGGTCAATCCGGTCAAACCCGGTCAACCTCGTAACGGTTCCGGTACTCACGCACCACGTGCTCTAACGGTTCCTATATACTCGGACGAACGTGCCGTTATGGTTAAGCTAATTAAGCCGCCATTAATGGGCGCACTAACCACACTACAATGGTCACGTTCTCCAGTATATATACATCGTTAACCTTTCCATACAAAGGGGGACACACTGCCATACGCGGAAGCTCTGCCAAACCTCTGTCTCTCTCTCAGACATTGCTACTGACTTACTCTCTCCCTACACACACCCCTATTCTTCCTGTGCGATCCCTGATCCACTACGTACGGTGTACACGGAGGTCTCCCTGCCGGAATCTCTTGTGCACATTTTTGGTGAACCCGACGTGAAACTTACCAGCAAAAGCAACCATGTCTCAGGAGGACGATGTCAGCAACCGATCTCCTTCCACTGAAACTCCCTCGGGAGACGAGGCTCGCCGTACTCCGACAACTCCCGGCGAGGCGCCAACTTTAGAGTCTTTGGACGCCACTGTCCAAAGTCACGCAAAAGCTCTCAAGTCTCAGTCCGCGCAGTTAGAACGGATCTTGGCCGTTCTGGGCACTCTTGCGCCAAATCCTCCACCTGCCACCGCTATCCCCCAGGGAGGAGGAACCCCTACCGCTCCAGGATTGGGAGTGTCGGCCACGCCTACCAACCCTCATCTGCAAACTCCACCGTCGGCCACGCAGCTGCCTTCGGTCCAAGGGTCAACGGCACAAATGCTGCCCCCTGCTGCTCACGCCTCTCAGCCCCCGGCTTTGGCGTCCAACCCAGCTCTGCAGTACACTCTGCCTCCACCAGCGACAATCTGGGGAAACGCGGGTGGTCAATACACTCCCAATCCTCCGGCAGCATATGTGTCGCCACCGCCTACAGCAACCCCTCCGCCAACTACCGAGGGAAGCATTCCAGAATGCATGACGTCTTTGCAGAAGCGCGTGGACTCCATCTTAGCTCATCAGTCGTTCGCGGATACCATCATCCCGAAGCTAGACAACGATCCACCCATCCCACGAGAGATCTATCTCATGCCTAACCCGGCGGGGTACAAGGCTCCTAAATGGGACAAGTTCGAGGACGTCAATGGAAACGCTCATGAGCATGTCATGCGTTTCATCGATGTCATGGGTCCATACGGAGCTGACCCCAAGCTGCTGATGCGAGAATTCCCAAAAACTCTTGGGAATGTAGCATACAAATGGTACCGAACATTGGAGGCCGGATCTGTGAAAACTTGGGACGACATGGTCCAGAAGTTCTATACCAAGTTCTTCCAGATGGAAGAAAAGGTGACGATGATCCATCTCTCGCGGATGTATCAGAAACGCGAGGAAGATGGAATCACTTTCATCAAGATATTCAGAGCGAAATCCTTGGAGTGCAAGGATCCAATGCTCGAAAGCCGGCTCGTAGAGATATGCCTGCAGTGCATGCGAGATGAATACAAAAGCATGCTGATCAATTTGCAAACACCAACGTTTTCAAAGCTCATTGAATGCACGATGAACATCGAGCCCATTGTCGAGAGACAGAGAAAGAAAAGCGCTCCAGAACGACCTGCGAGCGGCACCACCTACAAGATCGGCAGATTTGGCTACAAGCGGGGACGCGAAGCTGAGGTCAACACAGTTTCGCCCCAGAAGCAAACAAAGGTTGCAAACTTCGATGCACCACCTCTGCCATGCTCGGTGGAGGAAGCGAGCGATCTCTGCAGACAGTGGCGTAAGGACGGCGTCCTGCCACCGCTCGAGAAAGCACCCTCCAAGGAGATGACGAGGGACCCTAAGTGGTGCGAATACCACGGCAAGGTCATGCACCCCACAGCCGAGTGCAAGAAGCTCAGATTCACGCTCGATTAGAAGATGAAGAGCGACGAACTCATCGTCAGCGACCATCGGAAGGATGTGCGCAACAACCCGCTGCCTGCCCATACAGATTCAGGCTCAAAAGGCAAAGAGGTCGCCATGATCTCGATAGTGGACTTGGAAGAAGTCGCAGAGGATGGTCTGCCCATCGTTGCTGAAGTCCATGAAGATGAAGACTACAGCATGGACACGGAAGATGAGTGTGCTGACCGCATGAAAGGGTCGCATGGCTTCGACAAATTCTTCAACGAGATGAATTTCTCCGAAAAGTGTCGAGTAAACATGACAAAAGCAATCTTAAGGGTAGCAGAGGACTACGAGGAGGACCTCGTGGTCTCCAACGGGAAAGTCGTCAGGACGTCCCGTTCCACAGAAAAGATTATGACCTTTTCTGCCAGCGACAAGAAGACAGATGCGAGCCACCAGAGGCCCCTGTACGTGACCGCCGTCATCAACGGCGTCGAATTCAAGCGAGCATTCGTCGATGGAGGAGCAGCGGTCAATGTTGTTCCACTCCACACACTGAAGCTAGCAGGGATCCCCGAGCACAAGGTAGTCAAGCGTCCATCCCCGCTGGTGGGATTCGGAAGCGATTCTAGAATGACGATCGGGTGGATCCGCCAGGGCGTTCAGATCGGCAAAATCAAGTGCTCGGCGAAGTTCTATGTCATAGACGCGAACACCACATACCACATGATCATAGGTCGGGCCTGGATTCATCGCTTTGACGCGATCCCTTCGACGGCTCACCAGGTGATGAAAGCTATCTGGAACGACAAGATTGTCGAGATACCGGCCTCAACTAACCCATTCAACTTGGACGAAGCACATCTCAGCGAGGCAGTGTGGTTCACCGAGATGGCGGACGAGCAAACACCCGGACCATTCAACCCTACTCCCTTACCTCTCTGGGAGGACATCAAGGACCAGTCACCTGCGGGCGTGATGGTGACAAGGGGAGATGCCAAGGAAAAGCCGCCTACTCGCGAAGAGGCGCCGCGCATCGCATATCACCGCAAGAATGTGTACACTCTGAAGAGGATCGCAAAACATGACCCCGAGGGTAAGGAGATAGAGAGCTTCTACGCCAACGGGAAGAAATGCTATCGCATATGAAGGTGCGCGGGGACGTCCTCACACGGGCATGGGGATGTCCCTGGGCAAATCGATCAAATCGAGCAAGTTGCGCTGACAGAAGAGCCAACACAGGGCACTCTAGATGAGAAACCCAAAGAAGCGCCCGAATGCATGGAAGACAGGCCAAGACCACAAAAGCAAGAGCTTAAGGAAGTGCTCCTCAGCCCGAACGAGGAAAAGAAAAGGCCAGTCTTCCTGAGTGCGGACCTCACAAGCGAAGAGGAGCAAGGACTGCTGCAGCTCCTAACCGAATACAAGGACGTGTTCGCATGGGAATATGACGAGATGCCGGGTCTGGACACGAGCATCACCATGCACCGTTTAGACATCATCCCAGGGTCTAAACCGGTCAAGCAAAGCACCAGAAGTTTCAGGCCAGAGCTCAACGTGAAGATCAAACAGGAGATTGTCAAACTCCTAGACGCCAAGTTCATAGAGCCAAATCACCATCCCACATGGTTGGCCAACATCGTGCCAGTGGTGAAGAAGAACGGACAGCTCCGCATCTGCGTGGACTTCCGAGATCTCAATCGCTTCTGTCCTAAGGACGATTTCCCACTGCCTAACATCGACTTGCTCATTGATTCAACGGCAGTCCATCGCATGTTCAGTTTCATGGACGGCTTCAGCGGGTACAATCAAATCAAGATGGATCCCGAAGATGCATGGAAAACTGCATTCATCACTCCCGTGGGGGTATTCAACTATACGGTAATGTCATTCGGTCTTAAGAACGCAGGCGCAACCTATCAGCGGGCCATGATGGCTCTATTCCACGACATGATGCACAAAGAAGTGGAATTCTATGTGGATGACTTGGTAGTCAAATCCAAGTATGAAGCAGATCACCTTGCAGACCTGCGAAAGGTATTCAACAGATGCAGGAGCTTTCAACTGAAAATGAACCCCATGAAATGCGCATTTGGCGTGACTTCGGGAAAGTTTTTGGGATGCGTAGTCCATCGCCAAGGGATCGAGCCTGACCCTGCGAAAGTGTCAGCCATCACCAGCATGACGCCACCTCACGACCAAAGTACCTTGAAAACATTCTTGGGAAAATTGTCATATCTGCGGAGATTCATCCCAGCAATCGCCGAAATCACATGCTGCTTCAGCACTCTTCTCAAAAAGGACGCCGCGTACAACTGGGCTCCTGATCACGAAGCCGCATTCGAAAAGCTAAAGGAGCTACTCACATCCCCAAAGATAATGATCGCGCCTCAACTGGGATCACCACTTCTGCTATACCTTACATCGACAAGGAAATCTATAGGAGCACTCTTGGCTCAGGTGTATGAAGGCCAAGAGAGGCCCATCTATTACATCTCTCGCATTGTGCAGCCTGCTGAATCAAGGTACACAGACATCGAACGTCATTGCCTTGCTTTATTCTTCGTAATAGAGAAGTTGAGACACTATTTTGCATCGCACAAAGTAGTGGTGGTCACCAAAAGCGACCCCATAAGATACCTGCTAACTCACACTACTCCGGGCGGGAGATTGGCGAAATGGTATATGACCATCTCTCAATATGATATCACATGCGTGAAACCAAGAGCGATCAAGTCGCAGGCGGTAGCAGATCTGTTGGCACAGTTTCCCGACAACAGTCACGAACCTGTGATCGAGGAAGAGCTCGAAGGCCCTGAAATCTACGCGATTGACGTGCCCTATTGGACCCTCCACTTCGACGGTTCGTCAACCAGAAAAGGTGGAGGCATTGGGATAGTCTTGACAAAGCCGGACGGGGAAGTCATACAGATGTCCGCAAAACTCAACTTCGCAGTCACTAACAACGAGGCGGAATACGAGGCTCTGATCGCGGGGCTCCGTGCGGCGAAAGCTTTGGAAGTGAGCAACTTAACAGTCATGGGAGATTCCAAACTAATTGTTAAGCAGGCCTCGGGCGAGTATGGTTTAAAGGAGATCAACCTCCTGCCATACCGCACCCTAGTGCAAAAGCTGATGCAGCAATTCTGTGACGTGAAATACGAGCACAAGCCCCGAGCGGACAACAGGCATGCAGACGCCTTAGCAACTCTGGGATCTAAAGTCAGCATAGACAAATGCCCCGCAAGGATTTCCATCGAAGTGCGAACATCGTCGGCATTAACAGAAGATGCGTGCGACGATGAACACATGGATGACGCAGACTGGCGAAAAGCAATCTTGCAAGCTATTGCGAAAGGTACCAGCAGCGAAAGCTGGGTACTCACGAAAGGATACTGCATCCACGACAACACCCTTTACTACAAGGGTCCTGGAGGAATACTCATGCGATGTGTCTCCGAGCAAGAGGGACAACAGCTGTTAGAAAAGATTCACCAACACGCTTGCGGAGAAAGCGAGGTGTCAATCTACAGGAAAGCTCAGAGATATGGCATTCATTGGCCAGGCATGTCAACAGCTGCAGCCCTGATACAAGGGAAGTGCGAAAGTTGCGCACTAATCAAAGACTCTCTACTCGTCGCTCTAACCGATGACGACGCAGATTGGAGGAAGCCATTGTTTGAATTCCTCACCGAGGGCACCGTACCAGAATCGAGAAAAGAAGCTGACAAATTGAAAAGGAAAGCGTCTCGATATGTGGTTCAGGAAAACCTGCTCTGGCGAAGAGGTCACGAGGGCAATTTGCTGCGATGCCTAGACGGCAGGGAAGCACAAGAAGTCATGGACCTTTCCCATCAGGTGGAACACCAGGGAGGTGCGAAATTATGCAGACAACTCCTCTCAATCGGATACTTCTGGCCCACGATGGAAGTCGATTGCCGCACCAAGGTGCGACGCTGCCAAGAATGCCAATTCAAAGGGAACCTAGTGCACGCTCCCGCCGTGGATCTACATGCATTAGGAACGCCATGGCCATTCCACACATGGGCTTTGGACTTCATCGGCCCCATCCGACCAACGTCACATGGGAACCATTTCATTCTCACCGCAACCGAGCTGTTCACCAAATGGGTGGAAGCAATACCACTGAAGACGGCAAACGCGCTGGCTGTGGTTAACTTCATCCAGGAAAACATCGTATGCAGGTTCGGAATCCCAAATACTATTCTTTCAGATAACGGTACTCCTTTTGTTAATCGTCAGGTAGCTACGAAACTCGCGGAGTACAATATCAGGCAAATATGCTCCACCCCCTATTATCCAAAGGGAAACGGACAAGCCGAAGCGACCAACAAAACGCTGTTGAGAATTCTGAGCAAGATGGTCGCAGATGACCACAAGAAGTGGGCCGACTCCCTTAACATAGCTCTGTGGGCCTACAGAACTTCTCCAAGGACACCTACAGGGGCCTCGCCATTTCAACTATGTTATGGGGCCGAAGCTGTAGTACCTGCGGAGGTCAGAGTCAATTCGGCAAGGCTGGCCTTCCATGCACTCTATGAAAATCAACGCGATCATGATTTAGTCTTGCTGGAAGAAAAGCGAGAACAAGCCAGAAGGACTAACAAGCGGTACCAGGAAAGAATCGCTCGCGCCTATAACAAGACAGTCCAGCGAAGGGATTTCGCAGTTGGCGACCTTGTCTTGCGCGCATCTGACCACTGCATGCGAGAAGCAACTCACCCAAAGTTCGCAGCTAATTGGGAAGGACCCTTCGAAGTCACAGAAGTCTTCGATAGCGGCTACTGCAGCATACGAAGGTTGCACGGCACAACCTCAACTCCAAGCTCAGTCAACATGCGCTGGATCAAGAAGTACTATCCTTGACTCCTCTTATTTCATACGTTTTATGACAACGTTGCTTAATGTCTCATGTGGCTACGATATTCGCAATCTCCTCTCCCATATGAGAGGATTGTAATCCTATCTCTCCCATATGAGAATGCTATAATAAAAGAATTCTCCCAAATGAGAAGTTCATATTTCTAGCTGTTTATATCGCTCTATTTTATTTGTTTGTTATCGCTGTTAACAATGATTTATTCGCTGCAATAGCAGCAAATACAAACGCGATCTTAATTGATCATCAAAGCCTATCTCATACGATAGCAAACGCGATCTCAATCGATCATCTAAAGCCTATCTTTTACGATAGCAGCCAAACGCAAACGCGATCTTAATTGATCATCAAAGCCTATCTCTTACGATAGCAAACGCGATCTTAATTGATCATCTAAAGCCCATCCCTTACGATGGCAGCCAGTGCGAATGCGATCTTAAGTGATCATTAAAGCCTATCTCTTACGATAGCAAACGCGATCTTAATTGATCATCTAAAGCCCATCCCTTACGATGGCAGCCAATGCAAATGCGATCTTAAGTGATCATCCAAAGCCTATCTCTCACGATAGCAGTCAACATAAACGCGATCTTAATTGATCATCTAAAGCCCATCCCTTACGATGGCAGCCAATGCAAATGCGATCTTAAATGATCATCCAAAGCCTATCTCTCACGATAGCAGTCAACATAAACGCGATCTTAATTGATCATCTAAAGCCCATCCCTCACGATGGCAGCCAATGCAAATGCGATCTTGAATGATCATCCAAAGCCTATCTCTCACGATAGCAGTCAACATAAATACGATCTTAATTGATCATCTAAGGCCCATCCCTTATGATGGCAGCCAATGCAAATGCGATCTTGAATGATCATTCAAAGCCTATCTCTCACGATAGCAGTCAACATAAATGCGATCTTAATCGATCATCTAAAGCTCATCCCTTATGATGGCGACCAATGCAAATGCGATCTTAAATGATCATCCAAAGCCTATCTCTCACGATAGCAGTCAGCATAAATGCGATCTTAATTGATCATCTAAAGCCCATCCCTTACGATGGCAGCCAATGCAAATGCGATCTTAAGTGATCATCCAAAGCCTATCTCCTACGATAGCAGCAAAATACAAAAACGATCGCAATCGATCATCAAAATCCTATCTCTCACGATAGCGGCTTACACAAATGCGATTCTTATATGATCTTCTCAAGCCTATCTCTTACGATAGCAATTTATACGCAAAGTGATTTTAGTTGATCACCCAAGCCCGTCTGTTACGATGGCAACGTAATTGCAGAACCATCTTGCTAGACCTTCTAAAGGTCTATCTGCTGCGATAGCAATTCATGCGAAAAACTATCTCAAGCAATTCTCTAATAAAGCCTATCTTCTATGATAGCGATTCGCACCACTCAATGATCTTAATTGATCTGTTAAAAAAAAACTATCTGTTACGATAGCAAAGTTGTGAACGTGATCTCATACGATTTACAACGACCAACTGCAAGCCCATCCATCAAAATGGCACATCTGCGAAATTACGATCTCGAATGATCTAGCGAAACATCTGCGCATTGAGGTCGCATATGTGAAATCGTTACATGGCATTATGCAAGGCAAAACAAGCCGAAACGCATGCGAAATTGTATTTTGTTGCAAAGAGAGCAGATAATACAAAAGCTATATATCATTATGAGTCAGATGACTTACAATTTATCTATCTAGATAGCAGCTTACAAGCGAAAAGCTCGCATCTAACTACGCAGCCAAAATGGCTAACAATACATTCGAAAAATGGCTGATAAGCCAGAAATGCGCCAAGGGAACTCTCGACTAAGAAAAGAGAGAATCCACCGGTCCTGACACCGGCAGCACAGTACGCAGATCTGCGGCCAAAGATCTATAGCAAAAGGGATGCTGCCGCGAAGAGATCAACTCGTCATTCGCCACATCCCTAGCAGCAAGGTCAGGGATACGATGCGCCCAAAACCCCAAGGAATGACAAAAGCCTCTGTCTGACCAAGATAGGCGCCGGAGGAGCTTCCTGTGCCGACAGATGATACTCCGCACAACAGGCGAAGCAGTCATGCCTCTGGTGATGGATTCCTTGTCATGTTGGACAAGGGCATTGACGAGCACCCCGACCTCACAAATGTGAGGGCGACGGATTCTTCCCTGGGGATGCCGGAGGAGAATCCCGCCGTTCATTACGAGACGGTAGCACGGTCACTTCGGCGCTGCACCTCGCCACGAGGCGGCCGGAAACATGACCTGCACACATAATACACGAAGAAATTTCTTCGAACACACATGAGGTATTATCTGCATCCTCTTTATGATGGTTATAAACAGCAATAAGCCTCATAAAGTGGATCTTGGAAACTATTTCTATAGCACAAAGCGCAAACTCAGGATTCAAAACTTGAAGTTGCCATGAATCAACGAAAAACAAGCGTTGAAGCCAGCAGTCGTAAGGACTCACGGCAAAGCACATGTTTGGGATGAAGAACCCAAATGGCAAAGACAGGGTTTATATAGGCCCTGTGGAGACTCTTCGGTTGCCTAAGATGAGTCAGCAAATTCAAAAAGAGGGTAAGTTCAATCACTTACGCCTTGAAAAGCGGTAACAATCAATTACCCTACTAAAGGCTACGACGATTCAGTTGCGTATCCTAATAAATGACGGATAGTCATGATTCGGATGGACTTCCCAACGGAAGCGTGCTTATCTGCCGAGAAATTAGCGCGAAAATCAAGCAGAAAATCAATTGCTGATGTCATAATTGGATGTGCACAGAGATGTCCAATCAAATCCCGAAAAGGGCAAAACGGGCAAACTCATTGTCTGTTGTTAAAAAAAAAGGGGGGAGAAACCCTAGCAATATTACATTAATGTTTCAAAACATTACATTAATGTTTCAGCCATTTTTCGAATTTCTTTTCAAAATTCGAAAAGTCAAAACAAATTCTTGATCAAGGAGTCTTGGGGCCCGAACTGCTCGCTCAGCTTCTCCACTTGTTTCACTTCTTGCTTCAGTTGCTCGCACTTGGCATTCATTTCATGATACAGCTTCAAAGCTTCATCAACCTTTTGCTTTTGCTGCTCCACCTTCTGCATCTCAGCTGCGAGATTCTGGTGACCGAGATTCAAAGTTACAGCTGCGCGAATCAGTGTAACTCTGTCCTTGAGGAATTTGAAACCAAGTCTGCCTTGGACTTTGAACAGGAGATTTTGGCACATGCCACACAGCAATTCAGCACTCTGGGCCGAAATGGTCGCAGGTGTAGCCGCAGACAGCTGCTCCATTATCCAGATGGCTTCAGTAAGGAATAGCCTCCTGTCAAAAGGTCCGATCTCCAGAGATCTCACAAACGATCGGGGGTATCTGAGACGCATTCGAACCACCCAGTCTACATCGGTTTGCTTCAAACCTGAGACATCAAAAATGGTTATAATGTCAGAACTCGCAAGCAAATAATGCGACGTGCGAACGGTAAATCTTTACTTACCAGTGCCTTCCAGAATTTCATGAAGAGAAGGGATGCGGGCCACTGGGTTGTTCGAAGACTGCCCCCGCTCCATAGCTCTCCTATCAGCTTCGAGCTCCAACCTCTCATAGTCAGGAGGAAGAGTGTAGGCCGCACCAGCTGCGACTACATTCCCAACCTGCGAGCCCCAAATGCTCCACGCAGGAATAGGTGCTTCTGGTTCAGTCATCGCCGGAGGCGAAGGGACAGCCGAAGTCGCTGGGCGGACACTCCCAGATGCGAAAATGTTAGCATCACTTGTCCTTTCTCCCTCACCACCAGTACGGACACCTTCGTCCATCGGCACAGCATCAGCTTCGACATCATCGGAGAGTTCGATGACATCATCGAAATGCTCACTTGCGTGTCCAGCAGCTGCGACGGGCTTCTCGGTATGGGAGCTCGAAATTGGAACATGGGATGCAGAAGGCTGACTTCTCTGCTCCAGCTCAGGTTCCTCAGCATGACCTGCGATACCAAATGCGATAAAGTGAGGTAACTTGTGTTATAAGTTATTTCGCTATCTTTACTAAAGCTAAGAACAAGCACCTCCACGCGAAGGTGGGATTGAGGTATCCTCATCGTACACTAGGGACGTGGAACCGTGCCCTATCAGTGTATCCTCACTAAGCAAATCTTTAAGAGAAGCGTGACCTGGGATGCGAGTAAACCAGTCATGATTTTGCCTTAAGTGGCTACAGCCTAGTATGCGCATATCACTCAAAATAATTACCTGAGGGTTCTCCACATTTGCTTACCAACCAACGGCGAATGTCAAGCTTTGACACACCGTGCTTTAACGCACCCACAATTACATCTCTATAAGTAACTGCGAGATTGAAGATCTCACCTTTATCGCCACCTGCGATCTCTGCGAAGTCCGCTTGGACTTGCTCTAGCTCTGCTGCGTCCTCTCCAGGAACCTCATCTTCCTCCTCCACATGAGGAGCCACTTCTTCGGGAAGCTCGTCTTCCTCGCCAACTGGACGCACTAAGTCGTCAACATGCAGCTCCTCGAGGCTCCGCTGTTTCACAAGCTCGAGCTCCTCTTCCTCTCGCTGCCTTCTTCTTTCAGCAGCCTCCGCGGCTGTCTTCCGGGATTCAGCAAGAACATCCTCGCTTATAGGATCATCTGAAATGCCAGAATGGGCATCTCTCTTTTGCCTCTTGGCCACAAGGCCACCGACGGCTTCATCATCATCATCTGCAAATACATATTTGGTTCAAAGAAAAGAACTACAAAGAAGTCTAGATAAAGGGCAAGGAGATGCGACGGAAGTACCTCCTGATTCTTCCTCGCACATCACAACTGTTGCTTCTTCTTCATCACTTGCCTGGGGCTCCTGTCTCTCTTCCTCCTCTTGGTTGAATGGAACGAAAGTCTCAACTGCGAGATCTTTTCGCACTTTGCTGGGCATACGACCCTTGCCTTTGTCCTTGATGGAAAGGGACCTCACTGGGGGAGAAGCTGGAGCACTCCTAGGGGAAGAAATCGTAATTCCCTTTTGCCTAGGTCTCTTCACTCTCGGCGCCGCAGTCGCTGGAGGGGACGGGTCATCTCTAGGAGGAGACGGAGTCGGAGGGTTGTCTATCAGCGAGTCAGCAAAAGTGTTCATGACTCCGCGAACTTTTGTTTCGACCTCGGCATCCATCCTCCATGCTAACCGGTACGACTCCCCCTTTCTTCTAGTGGCAACAATGGTGTCCACCAGCGATTTGGAGCGATCACCAGCTGCGAACCTCCGCACATGACACTAAACAATACAGAACGAAAAGCATCAGCGCGAGGAAATCAAAAGGCTCAAAGCACACAAGGAAATTGCTTACCTCAGCAAACGCCTTGCTATATTTGATGACCTGCGTGTCACCCTTCTTGATTGCGTCGACTTGCTCCTTCAGAATGAAATCGGGGCACAAATGATTCTCACAGTCCCACAGCGAGTAGCAACCATACTCAGACTCGCTCAAACTGCAATTGGGGCGAAACGGAAAAGAGTTTCTCTTGATCAAGGGGGCCTTTCCTGGCTGCGCCGCCGCCTCCGTCTCGATCCTCGTTTGCTGGGCAACCCAGTATGCGATCCAGTTCTGGGAACAACCACCCTTGCGAGTCCCCGCAGGCTGCTCAAAGGGAAGATTGCTCATAAGGACCGTCTTGCATTCCTTTGTCAGCAAACGCTTGTAGCACCCTCTGATAATAGACTGGGGCCAGATCGATGGGGCCACCGCATCAAAACCAAACTGGGGAGAGACCCGAGTAGGGTCAACATCTACTGTAAGTCTTTCATACCGTGGCGCGAGCTCACGAATATGCTCTGCAAGGGCAGGAAGAGAACCTCGCAGACACCAACAGAAGAAGTCACGATAGCGTTCGTGGAAATGCGGCCCCTTTTCAAAGAGAAGGTCTTCTGACAAGACCATACCTTTGGAAGGGTATAGCTTTGGAAACCACCGTACATTCTCAACGCGTGTGGCATAGGGTCTGGCGGTAAACTCCTTTCGTTTGTCGCATATCAAACTCCAAGTACACTTGGTGTTGCTTGCTCCAAACCATCTCGCAGCCCTTCCGCTGTTGCGCGCCTCCGTCTCGCCTGGGGGACACCACTTCTCAAGTGGGAGGGGAGTTGGAGCATAAGACGGCCAGCGCTCGAAAACCCACATTGTCAAAAAGCTGATATTGACAAAGGTCAGAACATCAAGGCGGCCACGCGATTCCCTCATCGCTAGAACCAGCTGATCCAGCCTGTAATATAGCGTCCCCAGGACCAAGGGTCCGAGTGCGACTCTCTGGCCAAGAGCGAGCCTCACAGCAAGTGGCAGCACATGGTAGAAGACCCCGTCATGGGGATGACCATCAATCAGATACCTCGACAGCCAAGCACAGAGGAAGGCACAAAGGGTTAAATGATAACCCTTGCCCTCTACATAATTCTCGGCCTCCGGGTTCTCGCTCAAAAGCTTCTTAGTGATGCTGCTGTTCGCATAGTCTCGGAAGAAGTACTGCAACCACTTGTTCCAGGTATTCTTCGCAGACGTATCCACTAGCTGCCAGTTCGGAAGAGGCTTCGTAGTGGTCCACCGAGTAGAGATTTTCTTTACCTCTGCTAGGCACTCCTCCATCTGCGCGTACAAGGCCATTTCAGCAGATGTCCTCAAGTGGCTCAAGGGGTCCACCTCGCCCATGGGGGAAAGCTCATACAGCATTTGAACGTCCTCGAGCGTGGGGGCAGCCTCGAACTCAGCAAAATGAAACGTGTGAGTCGCGGGCGAATAACGGGACAGAAGGTCTAGAAGCATGGACTGATCCAACTTCACGGCAGCACCCTTCATAGCACGGATAGCAAAGAAAATGCCGGCTTTATCAAGAATCTCGGCGTGATGATCCAACACGTGGTCGATCCGCTCATCCATATAGTCCAATTTCTGGACGAACGCTTGAGTAGAAATTGCAGTATACGGGAAGTGCCCGTTCTCGATCCCCAATCGGACTACATCCTCGGAACCAACCCACTCGAGCAGGGCTGAGTTAACTGGGCGAGTCAACGTCAGCAATTGCTCAGCTGGGACAGGGTCAGGCATCCTCTTCGCCTTCACCCTCGCATGGTAAAAGTCTTTCCCACCCAGAAAGGGGGCTTTACGCCACAGAGCCTGCGGAAGCTCCGGCATCTCTTCGTCTTCCTTGACGGGTCTGGTTACTCTTGTCTTGGCCATTCCTGCGAAAGGGCAAGAAAAAGGGGGGAGAAATACCACACCACACTTCAGTTTGAATTTTGGAATTTGAGATCTATGCAAACCAAAGCAAACAGTTCCGGTGCCAATTTCAGAAATTGGGGAGTTGATATTGTTGAAAGATTAAAACGAAGCGGGTTCAGAGATCAAAAGCCTCTTCACAAATTTCATGGATTTACAGATTCAACGCGATTCAAGGCAAACACTGGTATTTTAAATCAAAAGTAAACGAGGCCAACCTTGTTTCCTTGAAGCTTGCTTGGATATACACAATTGGAGAATACGATTTGCAGTTCTGAACTGGTGATTGATTATCTGGATCTGCTCTCGAAGATCTCCGGGTACCATTCACTTTAAGAGAAAGAAGTAATGCTTTGCAATGATGGGATACAAGGTATTTATCCAGAAGAATGAAGGGTTGCGTCCCTTCAGTAGTCGAATCGCAACCGTCACCGTCGTGTCGCGCAATCACAGGACGGGCTGACGTCACGCCTAAAACCCTAAAGGTCAGACGGCACGACTCTAGGGGTTTTAGGTCATAATGACACGCGCGGGGGCTGAATCTACCCGTATTTGAATTGGTGCGTGGCGACGACGCGCATGTTGGTTTCCGCGCATGGAAGCCTATACAGCTATGAGCCTTCACGCGCAGAAAGGGGGCTAATGTAGATACTGCTTTATGACATGGCAGATCTAGGCCACGTGGAAACCATCCAGCACACCATATTGTGCTCCACACACACAGGATCACCAGCCGAGCTGATCCATGTGGGGGCTGCGAGACAGAGCCCTCGCATACCACTGCACGGGACTTGTAGGGACTTTGTGGTCTGGAGGCTAGAGTAAGCCCTGTCGCGTGCGAGCCAAGCCCGCGCGCGACCTTTAGTAACTGTTTTGAGAGATTTATGGCACGAGCTCCATAAACCCGGTCAATCCGGTCAAACCCGGTCAACCTCGTAACGGTTCCGGTACTCACGCACCACGTGCTCTAACGGTTCCTATATACTCGGACGAACGTGCCGTTATGGTTAAGCTAATTAAGCCGCCATTAATGGGCGCACTAACCACACTACAACGGTCACGTTCTCCAGTATATATACATCGTTAACCTTTCCATACAAAGGGGGACACACTGCCATACGCGGAAGCTCTGCCAAACCTCTGTCTCTCTCTCAGACATTGCTACTGACTTACTCTCTCCCTACACACACCCCTATTCTTCCTGTGCGATCCCTGATCCACTACGTACGGTGTACACGGAGGTCTCCCTGCCGGAATCTCTTGTGCACACCTACCATCTACTTTCACGGGTAGGTAAGGGGATATATCACATGTAGATCACGAACAGTTACCCACTGCATCTCAGAATCCCAACGAAGTGAAAGGAATTGAAATGAAATGTTGAGTGTTTACATTTTCTGATGTTTTATTATTTTTAAAGTGATAATCGAAAATGTAGTTTCATTTACTTTGTGATTATTTTTAAAGTGATAATTTTATGATGTTTTATTATTTTCTGGCCTACCATCTATTTTTAAAGTGATTATTTTTAAAGTGATAATTGAAATGTTGAGTGTTATTAGAAGTTGTCTCTAATTTTTATTATTAAACTTCTCAATAATCCATGCGTACTCTGTAAGTACTATCGTGCGGGATTGAATCAAAAGTACTTATTTTCTAATTATTTTACAGAAAGCTTTCAAATAGAGTTCTCAAATATCTCAATGAGACCCCTGAGTTTTTAAATGGCCTCCACAATGATTTATTTATTTCTTTTTTCGTTTCAAACAAAAAAATTATTATTTATCCCACTTGATACGAAAAGAGGGCCCCAACGGCAAGTTATGACCCTTGATCCCGTCATTAATCGGGGTCCAGGAAACGGGGTCGTGACGACATGGTATCAGAGCTTGGGTTACAAAAACATATATAGCTATTACCCTATATGACTATAGGATTGAGTTCATATGGATGATTTGAGTGTCTTATGAGATAGAATTAAGAATTTCTTATGACATGACTTAGACAACCATTGAACAGAGACTAACCTAGCGTTCGTTTTCTTTTTAGACGAGCACCCATGGGGGAAATGGATCAGGGAAGAATCATGATGATGACAGTGTGGGGCACAGAAATTCCCCAAGTCATGAGTGAATGATAAAAGCCATGTAAATGGGTTAACTTTATGTAATGGTTTAAGCAGTGCTGATAGGCTTGAGCTAGAACTTGAAGGTCTGATGAGTATAGCCATTTACAACTGTAGGACCTCCAAAATAGATTGCTTTCAAGCTTTGAAACCAGCTACCTTTTCTGGAACCCCAAATCCAGTTGAGGTCGAGTCGTGGTTATTGGAGACGGAGAAGATATTTGGAGTCATGCCATGTACCGAAAGGAAGAAGGTTGAGCTAGCCACCTATAACCTTATAGGAAAAGCTTATCAGTTCTGGCTAACTTTTTCTAGGAGAGAGCCCAATATGGAGTGGGTTCGGTTTGTTGAGCTATTCAACGAGAAATACTTTCAACAGCATCTTAGAGACCAAAAGAAGTTGGATTAAAATTGAGATCAAGATTGATTGTGGTGATGCTCTCAACATCTTCCTTGGAAATTTGGATGACCCCAATTCTATGATGAACCAGATCACAGGCGGGATGTACCTTATGAAATGAGTTAGTGGCGGAATCAGACTGGTTACTAAAGATACCAATGAGGTGGCGGATTATATGGCTAACATGGGTGTATGAAAATGAAATTAAAATTGGTGTTTGGTTGAGATATGTGCGGAGCCAAGTAAGGTGGCGGATTCTACGAATCAATACGTTTGGCCAAACCTACCAAGTTGTTTGTGAATAACACAAAATTCACAATACAAAATTGCAGAGATTAATACAACATTTACGATGAAGTTGCGTCTTCTACAATCAAGTTAACTGAAGGTGATTTTTTTCAAAAAAGAGAAGGTGCTTTTCGATGTTGGGGATGTTTTTTATGGAAGACTGCTGTTTTAGATGAGTATAAGAAAGTAAAACTTCCTCCATTTTTTCTCTTTCTTCCTGCTTTGACTTTTCAAACTATTCATCGTGTCTCTTTGACCCGATAATTTGGTTAGAAAAATGATGAAACTTTTTGGTAGTTCATCTTGGTGTTGTAGAGTAAATTTTTGTAGATACCCTGCGACACTATTGAGGATCCACGTGGCACCTTGGATTAGAGACACGTGTGCATAAATCGTGCTCCATAGCACTGTAACAAACCCTCCGCCTACCCGTTTGCGAAGGACTGCAAGGCAGGGTCCTTCCATATGCGCCTCATGTTAACGGGACTCGGGGGTGTGAGTGGATTGGAGGCTATAGTAAGTGTTGTTCCGTGCAAGGTGTCTGTCTCGAATGCGACCCTCGTATGATATTCGAATAACCTGAGAAGGACTTTCCACATCCCGAGATTGCAGACCACATTCCTGTATATACGGGCCGCGATCGTTCAATTAGGACGACGCTAGGGCCACGAGGGGTTCCACTACCATCGTGTGTGCTAAACCACATCCGTCCTATGGCCTGTATATATAGAGAGATCTTTCCCATTCATGAACAAAACTTGATTCACCGACGACACTTCGGATCAACAAGCTCAGCTCAATCACCGTCTCCTCAATAGATAACATATGTGGCCTTGCTCTTACACCAAAAACTATTCTCACTCTCAGGCCCTCAAACAGGCTAACCAGGTATCGTTTATTTTGTTCTTCTACTTACATGAACACAGGCCAGTTGCCTCAGAATCCCCCTTTTCTACAATGGTGAACCCAAAGTGAACAACTTAGAAGATTCACCCAGTTACATGTTTCCTAAGATTTCAAGATGGTTCAACCTCTCCTTGGAGTTCACGATGGCAGGAACTAATCATAACCACCACCGGATTTGCCGGACCACCAAAATGATGAAAGGCAGCTTCCCCCGCCTAAAGACACTAATCAAGATGCGCTAAAGAACCTGATTGAGAGGCTCAACACAACCATCAAAAATTAAGCGGCGGTGGTACAGAACGAGGCATCACAGATGGCGCAGACATCGCAGGGGGCACCAGGCGCGCTAGGATTCCTTACCAGTACAGCGCTGCGACCTCCGCACACTGGCCCATTTCCCTTCATGCAGATTCACTCTCCGTAGATTACCACTGGAATACTGGGGAGCCCCTCTCACAACTTCAGTTTACCGCCTCCTCCCTCGATGACACTCGATGTACATCCAGTTTGCGTGCCAATCCCCATGGAGGCCAACAGATCCAGGGCCCAGTTTACATAGCCCCAAACACCTATGCAAGTACGCACCATGCCTACAATACGAATGTATCTTTCATGCAGGTGCCTCTCCCGGGCCCCTCTTCCGCATCAAAAAAAATCTCCTCGCAGGAACAAAGGTGGGAGAGCTTCATGTCAAGCCATGGCGCGACCAACAATACTTTGCCTACCATCGAATGCTCCCCTCCAATCCCAGCTGAAAGTCACTTGATGCCCAATCCATTCCGGTACAAACCACCAAAGTGGAGAAGTTTGACAAAATCGAATGGAATGATCAAGAACACATCATGAGCTTCGTGGACCACCTGGGACCATACAGAAGGTACAATAACCTGCATCTTCGCTAGTTTTCCAAGTCTCTGGTCAGGAAATTCTACACCAAATTCTTCCAACTTGAAGAGCAGGTTACATTCTTTCATCTTTCGCGGATGAACCAAAGCGGCATCACTTTCACTCAGCGATTCCGAGAAAAATCACTTGAATGCTCAGAGAAGTCGCGGAATAGCTCTTCGTAAGATGCTCATGAACCACCAAATGCCCACTTTCTCCAAATTTCTCGACTGCACCTCGTACAGCGGGCCAATATTTGAGAAGAATAAGAAGCAGCGCACATCAACCAGGTTTGAATTCAATGGAGCAAGGTTCAACTTTAAAAGGGAACGTGCCACTGATGTCCACACCATATTAGGAGCTCTGAAGTTCCACAAAAGGGACTACAAACCACTTAATCCTCTCCGTTCCCTTTATCAAAAGTTATAAAGTTGTGCAAAGCATGGAGGAGGGATGGTTTTCTCCCCAAGCTGCGAAGACCACCGACAAGAGAGAAGCTACGGGATCACAAATGGTGCGAGTGCCATGGTGAAGTTTTCAAACCCGACCTCGGAATGCAGGAAGCTAAGGTATCTCATTAACGAGAAGATGAAGGGTGAGAAACTATTTATTGAAGAGCCCGAGAAGGATATCTAAAAGAATCCCTTTCCTACGCATGAAGGCAAAAGCACTCAGGGTACATAATTACCATGGTGAAAATTGTGAAGGACGATGATGAAGAAGCCTTCAAAATTAATCACGTGCAAAAATATGAGGACCTCGACTTAGACACTGAAGATATGCGAGCATTGCGTCCGGTTAACATGAAAAAAGTTAGGTCATTCTTCGTTGCAATAAATTTCTCTAAAGATTGCAGGATGGAGACGACGAAGGCCATCCTCATAATTGCTAAATATTTTGAAGATGATCTAGTCAAGTCAAATGGCAGGATCATAAAGGCAGTCACGTCCCCATAAACACTCCTCTCATTCTCATAAGAATACAAGGCGTCTGACACACGGCATTTCCGTCCACCATGTGTAACCACAATGATCAACATAGTGGAATTCCGAAAAGCTTTCATCGATTGAGGAGTGAACATAACTCTTACTACCACTCTTGAACTATTAGGAATTATATAAAGTGAAGATTGTAAGAATACATTCCCCACTAATGGGATTCGGTAATGATTCCAAGATGACCATCAAGCTCATCCAATTGGGTTCGGAAATTGGACAAATCACTTGCTCTGTCAAGTTCCATGTCATTAAAGCAAACACGAATTATCATATGATCATCAGTCGGGCATGGATCCATTGCTTCAATGCATTCCCTTCCACTGCCCACCAGATGATGAAAGGAATATGGAAGGGAAGAGTGGTGCATACACCGGCCTCAACCAATCCTTTCAACCTGGATGAAGCACACCTCACCTAAGCAGTATGGTGGAATGAGCTAGGGGATAAAGAAATGGCAGGGCCATTCTAACTGATCCCCCTGCCGACCTGAGATGCAGTCAAAGACCAATCCCCGGCAGGACTCATGCTGCTGTAGGAGAAGCCTAAAGCCAGCCCACGACGAGTGCTACACTCTTACAACAAAAAGATTTATTCCGTGAGGAGACCAGTGGAACACATTGATTAAGGAAAGGTGATTAGCTTCTATTGAAATGGAATGAAGTGTTATCGCATCTGAAGGTGTGCGGGGTATTCTTCAGTTCACGAGGACGACCCCGTGAATAAAATCTTGGTCGCAGACAGAGCCTGAGCAAAGGGCAGATGCGAACTGGCCACGGAAGAAGACATACCGGCAGCACCAGAATGTTCGAAGACAAACCTAAGCCGCAGAAAATTAGGACCTGCAGGATGTATAATTGTGTCCAGAGGAGGATGTTAAGAGGTCGGTGCTCATATCAGCGTATCTGCGATAAGGGGCCGTAAAAGCCCTACTCGATCTCCTAAAGCAATACCGAGACATCTTTGCATTGGATAACAAAGAAATGTCAGTGCTCGACACTAGAGTCAACAAGCACAGACTCATCGTCAACGAGCAGGTCAAGCCCATAAAGCAAAGCACAAGGAATTTATGTCCGGAGCTAAAAGTCAAGAATAAAGAAGAGGTGGAGAAGGTGCTGAAGGCAAAATTCATCAGACTAGTGCACCATCTGACCTGGCTCTCAAACATTATTTCGGTGATCAAGAAGAATGGGAAGCTTCCCTACCAAGTATTGATGTATTGATCGATTCGAGACAAAGTTTTCAGAACCGGACCGGTCATCGAACCGGTGAGACACCGGTTTGCGGTTCAACCGGTCGGACCAGTGGTTCAAACCGGTTTGACTGCATGTTTTTTATTTAATATATAAATTTTTTTATATAAAAATTACTAAACTTCATTAAAATTTTACTTTAAAAACCTCATTATCTCCTATTTCCTAAGAATAGCACAAGTATATAAAACAAAATTGTTCTAGAAAAAAATAATAATAATAATAATAATAATACAAAATAAAACTAGCGGTTAACAGTAAAGAATGGTAGAGGATAGATGGGGATGAGTATTCAAACCTTTTTGACTTTGTTATCTTCTTATCCATAAATTGCCAGGTCAGGTGAGTTAAAAAATTTCTTTCGTTCTTATCTCTTCCAGTCAGCTCTCTCTGTCTCTCTTGAAGTTATTTTTTCTTCAGTTCGTATCTCTTTCATTCATCTCTCTCTGTTTCTCTTCAAGATCTAGTTTTCTAACTTCACACAAACCACACGACCTCTTCTCTCTCTCCACCAAATCATCTTAATCCTAAATCTAAGGTAACAACTTCGACGCACTTTGTTTCATTCAGTTTCTCTCTCTTCAACGGTAGATGAACAAGATCGACGAAGAGCAAGAACTAAGGAGGCAACGAGCATATGATTTCAGTAAATTTCTTACCAATTTGGGGTTTTTGAGATAAAATTTGCAAAAATCGGCAGAACCGGTCAAAACCGGCCGGTTCGCCGGTTCAATAAGAAACTGGCAGTTTTGACCGGTTTTGACCGGTTTGGTTACATAAGCGGTCCAACAAGAGAACCGGACCGGTTACCCGCCGGTTCACCGGTTGGACCGGCCGGACCGGTCCGGTTTTTAAAACTATGATTCCAGAGAAGGACATCAGATGTTTAGCTTCATCGACGGATTCAATTGCTATAACTAGATCAAGATGTACCTCGAAGACACGTACATGACTACCTTTATCACTCCGGTAGGTGTATTTCATTACACGTTTATGCCCTTTGGACTAAAGAATGCAGATGCGACGTACCAAAGAGAAATGATGCCCTTTTTCCATGACATGATGCACAAGGAGGTAGAATCCTACGTCGATGAACTGGTGGTCAAGTCTTAGATAAATAAGGACCACTTGACGGATCTGACGAAAGTCTTTGAAAGATGTATGCGCTTCCAAATAAAGATGAACCCCCTGAATTTCGTGTTCGGAGTAACCTAGTCATGTTTTGGGGATGCGTGATACACATTCAAGGAATTGAGCCGGACCCTGCAATGGTTTCTGCGATTATGAGCCTGCGCACACCTCGCAGTCAAACAAAAATAAAGACCTTCTTAGGAAATGTTTCCTATCTACAAAGGTTCATACTGGCAATCACAGAGAAAATTTGCTTTTTAAGCCAGCTCCTAAAAAAGAAAGCCAATTTCGATTGGCAGCCCGAACACTAACAGGCGTTTGAACATCTAAAGAGTATCCTCGCCTCCCCTAGAGTCATGATCGCACCGAAACTGGGGAGTCCTCTGTTGCGCTACCTAACGTCAACTACCAGTTCAATCGGAGCCTTGCTGGCACAGATGCATGCGGGGAAGGAGAACTGATAACTCTATATTAGAGTTATATTTCTTCTGCGTTTGTGTACCGTTTTGTGTAGTTTCCGGGTTTAATATATTAGAAATACACTATGAACTTGAGGAAATTGGATAAGTTTAGCTTTGAGTTATAAATTTTTAATCTGGGCGTTTTTCACATTATTTACATTTATTTTGTCACTTTGATCGCACAGGGTGTTTTCGTGTTGTGTTGGACAGGAAACCGAGCTCATGGATCAAGAGGAGGAGGAAAACGAACTTCGGAACATATGTGGAAGCTTGGGAGAGAAAGAAATTGGAAGAAAAGAGGACAAAGATGGAAAAAGGGGGTCAAAGTGTCATTTTAGAAAGTTTGGATAATGACACTTAACACCCCCAATGAAGAGTAGAAGAGAAGACTTAGAAAAATTGAGCGGAAGAAAAAAGAAGAAAACCCACTGAAGTGTAGGATCAAAAGTTGTTCCTAGGATCAGAAGCAGATCGCAGGATCACAATATGTGATCGCACGAACAAGTGAGCGAAGGTTGTAGAGAAAAAGAAGAAAACTCACTGGAAGGTAGGATCACAAGTTGATCCTACGATCAACAGCAGATCGCAGGACCAGATTTGGTGATCCCACGATCAGACAGAAGATTAGAAGCTCGGATAACAGCAGATCGCACGATCAGGATAAGGTGATCGTGCGATCTGAAGGCAGAATCAGCGCATCAACGGAGAAAAAGAAGGGCATTAGGGTTATTAATTAATAACGTTTGATGATTAATTAATACACCCTATATTAAGAGAAGAGAGACGTGAGAAGACGGAGAAGCCTTCAACGAAGGAGAAAGAGGAGAGAGAGACGAACAAAGACGAAGATCAAAGCTTCACCATTGGAGCTTCTTTGTGTTTGATTTCTTCTACTCTTCTTAGTCAATTTTAATGGAGAAACTCATTAGTATTGATTATTCAACTATGAGTGGCTAAAAACTCCATAGCTAGGCATCTCGATTTGAGAGCCTAGGGTTCATGTAAACCATGAATATTTTCCGGATTGAATCTTTGCTTCATGATTTCTTGATTTCTTCTTTTGAATCAATTCTAGTTTCTTGTTTATGTTAGTAATTCTAATTGAGTGACACGATTAGGAGATAAACTAGGGTTCAAGAACTAGGGTTTCATTCAATAGTTGATTCATGCTTAAAGTTAGCTTGTTTTAATTCAATTTGTTCATGTACTGTGCTTAATACTCAGTGTTAATGGAGTAGCTAACCGGAAACACTGCTTAGTTAGTGAATGCACGATAATGATTCTAACTAACTAGGATGAGACTTGAACATCAATCCCGTATCACTGAGACTGAGAAGAGACGTGTTAGGATTGGCCAAGTGTGGGTAGATTCGGTAGGTGAGATTCGACAATTTCGTGCAACGGTGGACCGACAGGACCCGTTGTCGTGCATGTCGTTAGCCTACTAGAACGGACCGGTAGACACATGAGACCGATAGGATATTGTAGTCTACCGTGAAGTAGAATGACTTGAGACCGATAGGAGATAGTCAGAGCTGTTACCCAGCTTAGTTAGAATATAGTTAACGTGTTGCTCAGATAATTCGAAAATCGCTTACAACCCTAGGTGATCAACGAGATTGCCTAGTCCTCTCCATTAATGGATTAAGAATTCTTCTTAATTCCAGTTTATTATTTATTTCTGACTTCATTACAGCCACTTGTTTGGGGGTGGCAACACCACAAATCATCACTTTTTACTCTAGTTACCTAGTGAACTACTCTAAATTGTTAATTATAAACTTGTTGCGAGATTGTCCTCGAGGGTTCGACAACCCGGAGTCCTAACAATACTCCACTCTTAATACTTGACCGTACGCGTGCGTAATACGCGCTAGTAATCCGCGTCAAGAACCTAATCTACTACATCTCCAGAGTAGTCCAAAATGCAGAATCCAGGTACTCTGCTATGGAACGACACTGCCTGGCGTCTTTCGTCTTATTACATTTGAAGCACTACTTCGCAACCCATAAGGTTGTGGTTGTGACTAAGAGTGACCCTATTTAATACCTCTTTTTTCCACCCTGCTCCTTATGGTTGTTTAAAAAAGTGGTTTATGATCGTTTCTCTCCATGATATCACTTGTTCGAGGACCAAGGAGATCAAGTCCCAAGCAGTCGCTGATCTACTTGCACAATTCCTGGACGAAAATTATGAACCAATAACAGAAGAGATTATCAGAAACCTGGAGGTTAACATGGTGGAAGACGATCGATGCAAGTTCCACTTTGATAGATCGTCCACTTAAGCGGGTGGAGGAATTGGTTTTATGCTAACCAACCCGCAAGACGAAGTAACCAAAATGAAGTACAAGCTCGGCTTTTGGGTTACAAACAACGAAGCAGAATACGAAGCCCTCTTACTAGAAGGACTATTAATGAGCCATGTTGTAACACCCTAAAATTTTCAATAGGGGTTGATTTGGAATAAATTAAAATTTTGAGTAGAAGTGTAACTTTTTCAATAAGCAATGTTTCCTCACTTATGAATGGCAAGGAATATCTAGAATTGAGGAAACAATATGGGCGGGCAATATGCAATTTCACCGAAACTGGGTGGGTGGCATCTCAAATCTCCCACTTCCACCTGGTGAGAGAGAGAAGAGAGAGAGAGAGAGACAGAGAGAGAGATAAAGAGAGTTCATCATCATCATCATCATCATCATCATCATCATCATCATCATCTTCTCCTTCACCAAGAACACCATGAACCACCACCATCTCCACCTCTGCTTCATCATCTTTGAACCTATAACTTCTGAAGCACCCCTTGGAACAAGGATTAAAATCCCCAAATCAATGCAGGAATCGCGCGTGTATGGAGCGAGATAATTGGGTAAGAAGTTGTTGAAACCTAGCTTACTAATCGATCAAATTACCCTTTGACGTTGTAATCAAGCCTCTCTAATCAGTTTGTGGTCTTCCCAAACTCAGCAGCCGATTCATCCGTTTTTTAACTTCACCAGAATCTGGGATGGGACCTGGCCAAAGACGTGGCATTAGCGCCAGAGATCGGTATAGCGCTCGTTCCTTGACTATTTCCAGTGCTTTTCGCATCTGAATTACCCCTAGACACCGTATTATCGATTTAGGGTCGTGAAATCTACCCAGAAACATGTTTTAATCTGGTTTTGGTAGGATTTTTGTTGAGTTCTTTCTCCTTCCCAACGGGAAGAGTTTCCATGTTCTTGGGCTTGAAAATCCTCCGTCACTTAAGGGTTTGGGCAAATTCTTTCTCTGTTGAGCTCATGAAACTTGAACCTCTAAACTTTGTTTAGAACCTGAGGCATGATTAGCTCTCTAGCACCCAAAAAACTCGATTAAAGAAGGGAGTTTATGCTGATAAAACTGTGCTACCAGCATCTACGGCATTTCAAGCCATCTTTAAATCCATTTTTCTCTCTGTGTGTGTTTGCTGGTTTGAAGAGAATGTAGATTCTGTTTAATCTCTAGATTTAACTCTATATGTTTTGTTTGAATAGCTCGGGATGATAATCATTCTAACATGCTCAAATTTGAGCTTGAAGTTGGAAGAAAATTTTGTGAACAAATCGTGTGTTCTTGAGTTATGTTTTGTACCGACTTTAGAGCCTTGTACTTTCTCATTACTCGTTACTTTGAGATGAATCTTGGACCATCTTTCAAACGTACCGTAGCTCTTCAAATTCGTGTGAAGACCCTCTTCTGTTGTGATGTGTGGTGTGTCTAGAATCTGTGGCAAAGTTGCTACCTATAAATTGTATTATATTCTGTCAAAACTTCAAGTTTGGCCAAGTTTAAAAATGACTTGAATCTATCTATCTTCGAAATGCGTTACCTCTTCGAATACTTGGAACATTAAAGAGATTAAATATGATCCGAAATCCTTGTTCAGATAGCTTCAGAACCATACATCTAGTTTTTTCAATTTATGGCTTTGTTGTTCATAAATCAACATTGAAATTGACTGTTTGTGTCAATTTCACCCAATCATTCACTATCAAATCGTTAGTCAAAAGAGCCACATTAGGATTCACACTCTTGAGAAAAGTTTATCACCTTGTTAGTCTGATTCCACCTATTAAGTTTGACCATGTTGATCTCCTAGAAAACCCCGAGCTGACTAAATGTGTAAGAGAAGAAAAATCGTATTTTCACATAAAAGCTGAGTAAAGTTGAAATGAATGTCTTGGAGTTATAAACATATCTTCAATGGAAATTTGGAGTCTTAATAGGCTATTTTCGTCTATGAATGACTATGTCAACTGTTTGAGGGTCTTTATGCAATTTTGCTAGACATTAGAGGCCTAAGTGAAAATAACTAGAAGTTGTAGTTTTCAACCCTATGATTTTTTTTTTGGAAATTCTAAAAGTACAATTTCACACTATTAAGCATTCTTTGAATTGTTTGAGGAGTTCAGGCTCAATTAGGGAGCCAAAATGCAATTTAGACTAACTACAAGGTCTTGGGTGTAAATAATTAAAATTGGATACGCAATATTAAGTAGATAACTTGGGGACTTATTTACTCATGAGATTGGTCAACTAGGCACAAGTAAGGGGTTCTTGAACAATCAGGGGATGTACTGATAAGAAAAAGACTTCAGGGGCAAATTAGTCATTTTGTGTTTAGACCGCTAGCAAGATACTTGCATATGCATTTTACCTCAATAAAGAGGATTTGTGCTAATAAGAACTTGTACACTTGTATGCGTAGAGGTTGTCAGGATTGAGAATCAGCTACGCTGGTCAAGAATACTAGGGAGGCTTCTATGTAAGCATATGGATGATTATTTTCTATCCAAGAATAATGAATTAAATGTACAATTGTGTCTATGAGTATAAGATACAAAATTAGGGGATAACAAAATGCTGCACATAAACTGGTAAGTATGAGTATAGTTCGTGATAACTTTTATACTTAATAACTGATTCATGTACCCTAGACCTTCGTATGGTCAAATATTTATGGGACCCGGACAACGTGATTGATATATTTATAGGACCCGGACTATAGACTTGATACACTTATGGGACCCGGTCTACGGTCTTTAGCTGGTACATTGCTAGATCCCGGCTAGACATCTTGGTTCCGCCTCTAGGTTGGGATCAAGAATGAGTGTTCACACTTAAGGTCTAGTATGTCTTGATGGATAAATGGGTGGTGCATGAATGGGGGAACTGAAGAAGAAATTGGCGTAACTGTGTTTTAATGGATAAGTTGGAATTTTCAGTATAACATTCTATGTTCTACATGTACATAGAACATATGCGCCTTATTCTAACGGGTATGCGAAGGACTGCGAGTCAGGGTCCTTGGCATATGCGCCTTATGCTAACAGGTTTTGGGGTGCAAGTGGCTTGGAAGCTGGAGTAAGGATTGTTGTGTGCAATGTGTCGGTCTCACATGCGACCCTCGAACGGACTTTCCACGTCCCAGAGATTTGGGACTCCGATTCCTTCTAGGGATGGAAACGGGTTGGCTCCGAACCGAATCAGGACCTTACCGATCTAGATCCAACCATGAGAAACGGGATCCAGATCCGGTCAAAATCCGTTCGGATCGTCACCGGATTTGGATCATATCGAATTGGGTTTCACTCAGCCAAATCCGATTCGAAGATCCATATAGAACGTGGTTGGATAAGATCCAGCTCGGGTTTGCAATAAAATATAAAAAATAAAATAAAAAATAAACACTATTTCATACGCTAAGGCTAAGTTATGAAGCATAAAACACAAAACAAATACCTTTGTAGTTACTATTGTATTCTTCTTGGAAGTGTAAGTGGGGAGGTAATAGAGTATATTTATAAAGAACATATATACGTTGGATCGGATCGGGTTGGAACACAGTGGATCTGCCCTCAGATCCAAACCCAGATCCAAATCCGATCGGATCTGGCTTTCTAAATCCAAATCATATCCATTTTCAGTTTGATCGAATTTGGATCCGATCTATTCGGCTCAGATTGCTCAGATCTCAGATCGGATCATACCATATTGCCATCCCTAATTTCTACATATATAAGCCACGAGCCGTTCAATTAGGAGGACGTTAGAGCCACAAGGGGTTCCATTACCATCGTGTGTGCTTACCCACATCTGTCCAATGGCATCCATATATATATGGATCCGTCCCATTTATGAACAACACTTGATACACCGACGAGAGTTCGGGTGATAAAGCTCAGCTCAATCACTTTCTTCTCTCAGGATAACATATGTGGCCTTGCTCTTACCTGAAATATACTCTCACTCTCAGGCCCTCAAACAGGTTAACCAGGTTTCGTTTGTTTTTTTCTTCTACTTACAGGAAAACAGGCGAACTTCCCCCTTGTCTTTACTCTACAACTCCAAGAAAAATTATCAAAAAATTGCATCGTTTTTCTATTCAAATCACCGGATCAAAGTGATATGGTTACAGATGAAAAAGTCCAAGATAAAAGAAAGAGAAGAAACAGACCAAGTATGAGAAAATGAGCAGTAAAAATTTATTTCAGAATTTATTGAAAACATAAGTTTACTGAAATAGATTGGTGTACATGGAATGAAAAAAAAAATCCAAATGATTAGAGGTCCGAATTTTTGCTTCAAGAAAAAGTGGTGTAACTATCTGAAGGACGAACATGATCTATCACATACAGATCTACAACATAAATTATAGCGGAAGATTCTTACCTTGTCTTCCTTAGCTCCTATGCACAGCGGATGATTGTAGGATGCTCGCTTTCACGTGCCCTTCTCGCTCCCACAATCTGGCTCGAATCACTAGGGCGAAAGCTCTGATCCACACCAAGTTCCACCAATGGAGGCAAGTTAGAGAGAGAGTGTAGGGTTTACTGTATTATGATCAGCACATGATCTCTACAGTAGTGTGTATATTATTATGACTCTCATAATAATGTGTAGGAGGCTGTCTCCTTATATAGACAGACTTATACCCAATTGCAACATCACCCCCTAGGGTTTATGTCCTTGCTACTAACCCCATAAGGTTTGAGCTTGTCTCTCCTAAACCCATAAGTTTAGGATAATTGCATTGGGCACCTTACATGGGCGCACCAAATGCTAACATATCCCACTCGCACAGTGGGGTTGCACAAATAGAGTAGGTCTAGTCTCCCTCAATCTCCAACTATTATCATCTGCCAAAGTGTTATGTGGCCTTGGTGTGTGACTGTGAGACAACCTGCATTTCGGGAGTTCCATACTCTAAACTCATACGAGACGAGCTAGCAGCAGGCGCAGTCAACCTCAAGAAATAATGCAATACATATATATATCTCTCGTATCCCCCAGATTCTTTCAATTGTCATCTCGTAGACCATGAGCACCTACCTTGTCCTGAAGGTCGTGCATCAATGAGTCTACATCTCCTTTATTACATTCATATCCTGCATGATCCCATAAGATCTTGTAGGTGGGCCCAATGAAAGTGATAAAGAGTGATGCAATGAGAATCTTCCTTTCCATCCATTTTCGATTTGATTCGGAGTCAGCTGCTTTCCTAGCAATGTCCTGGTAGGCCGAATCATTCATAGCCGTGAGGTGTCACGCTAAAGTAGCACCACCGAACCGTCTCTCCCCGACATGGATAAAAGTACTAAGGGTATACTGTGTCAATCATTCTTATATGATCGACGAAGCTCACACGGCGAGGAATCTCAGGGACTAGTTCTACTCGCCACCTCATGTCACTCATCAGCACGCGTTATCTCATAAGATGTGCGCCATAGTGTTTGGACTCTAATCAGAGCACATGTCCTATCCCATAGGGACCACTATACAGATGTAAGTCCAACAGCCCATATGACTATTAACCCGAGTACTGAGTGTTGCACATATGCAATCGAAATCAGTTCTCTCGTCTGGCTTTCTCTACGCAGACTATACATGGTTCGGGGTAGTAACTATGTTCGAATGGCCATAAACCAATCGCACCTTGGAACTTATTCCAATGCGACAAATGAATCCGTCTGACAAGGCCTTGCACTTTTGATAGATGTCCAGCTCTCGTCATAGGCCATGCGCTTCATATGACAGGAGTCATCATATCATAGGCTTCTAGCACTTATCGGGATTCTGTCTCACCTTCTACTCAACTAGACTATCCAGGATGTTGTAAAGGCGGTTGCTCGTGTGAGAGAGTCAACCTAGTGTCCGCGCGACATGTTCTATGCTAGTACAGGATATGTAAGCGTATCATACACGTATCAAAACAACATGTAGCGTAATTAAACAAATCCAATTAAAATCCAATTTACCAATGTCTCATATGCTCATCAATCATATCGCTAGTGATCGACTACCAAGTCCCAATTTTCTAAAGCAATACACAAAGACGATTCTTATGTGGTTTAGGAATGGGAGGTGCCTACATTATTGGCCCGTAGTCGATCTACTCCAAGATTACTCTTCAAGTAGTTATTTCGCTTTTTGTGAAATGATACCCTTTTCTATATTTTTGGCCTTATCAAAAGCACTTTAGCCGTACGCTAGCACTATAGGTTGACTGACAGCTCATAAGCTTATCAGAAACCTTCTTTTCCAAACATGTTTCTGTCCGGTGACAGAACTGGAAATCGTGATTCGCTTCCATGATCGATGGAGCGGTCTAATACGATTGTGCAACACTTATGTTGCAGTTCCATGCGATGTCATCTAGCATGGACTATAGCCTGAGGTGGATCTACGTGTATATAGGTCCCCACCCTAGTCAGCATGCATAGCTGGCTAGTCGAAGCATCATCTCCGATAGTCATAACACATGATCCTTCGTACAGAGTATCCTTTTGGTTGCAATCTAGTGTCTTAAACTGGATTTCCTGAAATCCAATCCTTCCGATTACATGAGGTTTGTGGGGTCTTGGTATATACCATAGTATATAGCAGACTCACACTGCATCGGGCACTTTGGTCATTTGGTCAATCTTGTATGATGTCTTCAAGGGCACATATTCAGGCTCGTAAAGTCCTGCAGCGAGCTATAGGAGTATCACATGGCATTGGGTCCATAACATGGAATCGTTCAGAGTATCTTCTTGTTGTCCGCCTTATGCGTCAATATAAGAAGTCCTTTTGAACGAACGAGAATGCATCTCGCCCTACTAATATCCTTCGTCACAAATCGAAAGGATAACCACCCTATAGTGGATGTGAAATAGTCCTTAGACTCTCCTGGAAAAATAGTGTGTCATCGATAATAAGTGACGTGATCATCCACTCTCTACTACTGAGAGTGGTATGCAGCGGTTTTTATCCATTGACAAAATACTGCTAACTTAGAGGACTAGTTAAGACCATAAATGGACTTAATTAGCTTGCACCTATTTGTGCATTTTATCTTACATCTCGAAACCCTGTGGTCGAGTCATACAGATCACCTCTCTGATTTCTCCATTGAGAAATTCAGTCGTCAAGTTTATCGAGAATGGAGCCTTATTTCCTATCACCACAACTATTACCGATATCTCTGCAAGTCGTACGCCTTACTATGCTTCCGTCTGTGTCACTCTGAATGACCTTGGAAATCCACTTATTTCCAATAGTCTGATATCCATTCAGAAAAGTCAACCTAGCCTTAAACTTGGTTGGTCCTTCACAGACTCTAACTTTTCCTGTAAAGGTTACTTTTCATTCTTCATAATTAGGGAACGATAAGGCATAGTATTCTATCGTATCGTTTATGCAAGGTGATCCTTAAGATTATCCCTTCGATCTCAAACAGTCGACGGGGTATGCTCCTATGAGCAATTCCTTTGATTTGGAGGATAATAATTTTCTCTCACCCCTATGGATGGGCACCTCGCTTAGAAAGTCACTCCCATTGTCCAAAGGATCCTAGAGGGACTAATTCCTCATAATGGGCTAAGGAACAGGGTATTTTCTAGCGGTTCCTCCATGCTTGCGGAGATCACCATCTCTACGAACATTCCCTTAATTATGGACATCTCCTTAGATAAATCATATATCTTGTGAATCCATTTACGTTACACTACTAATCGGCTGTTGCGTTTCGAATACGCAACCCCCTAAAGTACTCCGAATAGTATGGGAAGATATGTTACTCCATGAAGATACATTTCTTCTATCTAGGGTCTAAATTCCTTCTTGTCAGGTGATGAAATATCCTGGGACAATATCCTAGGTTCATCATCATTTTGCGTGGTGACTATCATGTCTCTCCTTCGATGTCGAATCGTCGACGGGGTACGCTCCAAAGGGCGTTCCTACGCAAAGAGGGTTCTTCTTCAGCATTATCGTCATATACGATAGGCTGCTCACTAGGTAAGGCACTCCCACTGTTCTCAATATCCATAGGAACAAATTCCTCTTAAGTAATGGTGAATTGAGTGTCATCTATTGGTTCCTTTTCCTCGCAGAGAATACCATCTCCACGAGCTTCTCCATGACTAGGAAAATTTATTTAGCTCATAAGTTGCCGATCCCTATGGCCTAAGGTGACCTCATATAGGTTGCCTTTTGGTCCACATCTCGTAGGGCGTAGTGGCTACAGACTTGGTGGGTTCTTGGTTGAGTAAATCGACAGACGTTTAACAAAGCGTCTCCTCAAGATATGGAACTTATACTTTGAACGTGCTATCATACATCAAACCATCTTCAGGCTGTATCCTATTCATCCTATCCGCCACAGCATTCTGCTGTGGGGCGTGGGAATAGCCAACTGCCTTACTACTCCTTTCCATCACATAGCTCTTGATAAGATAGACACTTGAGGTCTCATCCTGGCTAAGGACATATCCTTTTATCCAGATGGTTTTCTACCTTTTGTAGATACCTGTCTGAAGCACCCTTGTGCCTCAGACTTATGTGGCCCAAGCACACATAGTTGAGATGCGTACAATAATCTACGAATGTGATGGAACAGTAAGCACCATGTCTTTAGCTATTAAAATTTAATGGAACACAAATATAACAGAATGAATTGTTTGTAATGACTCAATAATCCTTACTGCTTTACTGGTTGGTTTGCCTTTCGCCTTTCGTGTAAGGCAAGAATCACACACAAGTAAGGGTACCTTGGGCATATTCCAAGCAGGCCTACCTTAGCTAGCCTGAACATCCTTTCTGATGTAGTGTGTCACAATCTAGCGCGCCTCATATCATAATCTTAAGGCACAACCCTAGAGGTGATATCCAAAGATCCTGAGACGTTATTCATGCTAGAAATCAAGAGTGCATAACCATTCATAACATGACCATTCCAAAGTAAAACTGTAACCAAAACAAATTTTGGTGGCTATTCCCTCAAAGATAATCTTATGGATCCTTAGACGAGAAGTTAGTGCCATATTTGGCCTTCTAGTCTTAGGAAAACATCCTTTTCCTCCTTTGTGTTTGCCTGTCTTGGGCTATTGGTCATGTACCAATATTTCGCCCTCATTCCCTTATCCTTGCCCCACCTGTTCCACGGTCCTAATACCGGGTTAGGGGCTACATCTGCCTATTATACTTCATTCACAATCTTTTAGCAATCATATATTGCTTAGACTTCAAAATTATGCTGAACTAGTATTCTTAGCAAACATTGGTTGCTTAGATCCTAGAGCGGAGCGATGTTTGGTCTTATCCAAACATCTTGACACTCTCAAAGTGTGTCATATAACGTTTTCAAGGCACTTTCATGAAAAGTGGCAGAGATAGCAACAAATTGCTAATCGGATAAGTTAAACATCTCATCATAACGGCATGAATCTCCGATGCTATAGTTGAGTACTAATCTCGGATACTATAGTCGAGTGCCAATTTTTTTTATGATTTGAGTTTGATAGTTTAAGGTGGAATTTATGAGTCATTACTCACAACTTTTAATGAGGCAAATGGCTAAGGTGGATCCAAGATTCTTCTTTTGGATCATTTTTACAATCTTAGAATCTCAAAGTGGTCTAGAACTTGCTGATGAGGTCATTTCCCCACCTTGGCATAGCATGCTCTATGACATTATCTTGACTGCCTCCCACTATTGGTTAGCCTAAAGATAATGTTCATGTGTTGCTGTGACAACTATTCATCACAGGTTCGACCATACTTGTAGGTATTTCGACAACCTATGTCCAACGGATGGTTACATAGTACGACTACTTGTCATATCGTTTATTTTCACTATTTTAGCCTTTACAGTTTCGATTTAGACACGATTGATCTTGATACATTGCATAGGAAATTAATACTAGCATTTTCTTAGCTCCGAAATAACATGATACATAGATTAAAATTCATAGTTCCTCATAAGGACTCCACCAAAACCTAGTAGCAATTCTAGGAATCAAATATCGTCACTTATGATTCCCTATTAGTTTCAATCATGTATAATCATGTGAGCTCTTTTGTTTTAGTTCCTTAGCATGCGAGGTTATACAGATATATCCAATCACACGCAGTTATAACGTAAAACAAGCATAAGCATAAATAAATATGCAATGGATGCGGCCCCTAAGATGCACTCCCACTATTGAGAGTACGTCTTGAGCAAGTCTTGAACTTTTTGCCTCATGGATCTCGCCTATCTCGAGTGTTCCTTGAAGCTTCATTGTTCGTCTCTTTGCTCCATGCACCTCGCGCCATAGCTTTTGGTTTGGCCACCTCTCTTGAAGCTTCTATTCTTCAATCTTCACTAACTATCTTATTTCTATTAAGAAGTAACCTCTAATAGGCGATTTAGATGCGAAGAGAACACAATAGAGTATGTAGAGAGGCACGACTCGCAGGCCGTATTTTAATTGATTACATATTCAAAACCAAAACCAAATATAAAAATATCTAAGCCGCATCCATGCATCAAACACGTCCATTCAACCCACAACAGCATGTATATTAATAAAATAAACATACTGAAATTTTCTGGAAATTTCTTGAATTAAAGAATAATTACTGGAAATTATTAAGCAATAAAACAATCAACTAATAAGATCGAAAATTGCTCCCAACTACCTAGGATCTCACCTCCTATCTCATAAGGTAGGGAAAAATGTCCTAAGTCTCCAGAAAAAATTTGGGCTCAAAACAGTGTCCTTAAGGTCGTCTAACTGCCTCGGGAAGTTTGCTAAACACTAATTAATTAATCTGGAAAATAATAAAATTTTCTGTTTTTCCAAAAATTATGAAAAATTCCCAGAAAATAGGAAATTAAATTCTGAGCATATAGAAAAAAATTCGGCGAAAAATAGTGGCCAGAGGAGGGCTCACGCGCCCACACGCGCCGACGTCGGCCGAGTGCCACGTCAGCATGCCACGTCATCCCTATGCCGAGTGCCACGTCAGCAGCCCACGTTCCTGCCACGTCATCGCCACGTCAGCCCAGTCGGTGGCGCGTGCGGCGCGTGGCCGCGCGTGGAGGTGGCGTCGGTGGCGCGTGAAACCCACGCGCCGCCTTCCCGGCCTCCGTTTCCGGCGACTCATATATCGTTGGAATCGTCTTTTCACCCTGATCCAGATTATGTGTTCAAAACTCAATTTTAACATGTTTTGAAAAAATCTTTTTACTGCTCAGATCTAACAGTCCAGATTTACACAGTTCCGAATCTTAAAATATTCATAATTAATTCTCTGTTCGTCCAAAAATTACAAAGTTTATATTTCTGGAATCCTCGTAAAAAATCCTATCTAACCATATAGGTTTCACTAACAGATTATGAATTTTCATAAACTAGATTCTTTAAACTGATTCGGGAACGCATAACGAGGCACGAAAAACAAGCCTAAGGCTCTGATATCAATGAAGGACGAATATGATCTATCACATACAGATCTACAACATGAGTTATAGAGGAAGATTCATGTGTTTACCTTGTCTTCCTTAGCTCCTATGCACATCGGATGATCTTAGGATGCTTGCTTTCACGTGCCCTTCTCGCTTCCACAGTCTGGCTCGAATCACTAGGACGAAAGCTCTGATCCACACCAAGTTCCACCAATGGAGGCTAGTTAGAGAGAGAGTCTAGGATTTATTGTATTATGATCAGCACATAATCTCTACAGTAGTGTGTATATTATTATGACTCTCATAGTTATGTGTAGGAGGCTGTCTCCTTATATAGACGGATTTATACCCAATTGCAACATCACCCCCTAGAGTTTATGTCATTGCTACTAACCCCATAAGGTTTGAGCTTGTCTCTCCTAAACCATAAGTTTAGGATAATTGCATTGGGCACCCCACATGGGCGCACCAAATTCTAACACTATCAATATTAATTGGTGTAAGTATCAATTCACAGAAATAGATCATTGTAGATGGAAAGAATAAGATGTTACAAATTGATTAGAGGGCGAAATCGTTGTGGTAACAAAAATGTTGGTGTAGGGGTGCAACTTGGGCGGGTTAAACCCAACCAACCCGAGCCCAGCCCGAACTGAAATAGAGTTAGGCCACATAGTTTTAGTAATTTGGATAGGCTTGGCACAAATATTAAACGACGGGTTAACCGAATTGCCCGATTTGCATGACCACTATCTATTTTGAGAGAATTATGTAGCATATTTAACATGGATCTGCTAGTTTCATTTTGATTATTAGAAAATTTTTTAATCACGATTTTGTTATTGAGCTAGTTGATTTGTTTTTTCACCAACAATTTATTACTCTCGTGTGTTTAAAAAATATAGTTTACCGTACTAGCCCGAGTTCAGCGGGAACCCAAATTGATTTGTACGAATTTTGGCTCGGACGGGCTGACAATGCTCTTAACCCAGGGTGGGCTGGGCTTGGTTAGGCTCGAACGAACTCATGGTCGGGCTAGGACAGGGGTGACAACCTGTCCAGCCCGTCGGAGTTCCAATCTTCGGTGTAATCATCATATGAGTAGTGTAAAAATCAATATATATATATATATATATATATATAGGGTGTAGTGATTCTTACACCAGCTAGTTTGATGTATAAACTAGCAAACGGAAATGATTACTATCGAATTAAAGAAAATACTACAACTCATTTTGGAAGAGATTATGTATTAATTTACGAGGGTAATAAAGTCATGACAACGATAATTTGGTGTAACCATCAAATTAGCTGGTAGAAGAATTACTACCCTATATATAAGAGAGAACTTATTACACATTTAGGAGACTAGCTGATGTGGGAGTAGATTTATGGCAAACTTCATCATTACACAATATTGAACAAAACCCAGATTCATGGCAGAGTTGAAGGATTACAAAACGGGTCAAGACACATGTATGGCAAACTTATTCTCTCTCTCAATCTCTCGGGATCACTCAATATGTCCCTCCCTCTATTCTGTTTCTCTCAAAAACATAACCTGGCCATCCAACCAAATATTAAGAGTTAAGGCCCCTAGTATAAACCTGTGCCAAAAGCATGTGCTCTGTCATTTGCTCCTCTTTACAAACATAACCTGGCCATGTGCAAGGCTTAAAGGGCCTTAATTCACGGCTTACCCTTGCAAGGCTTAAAGGGCCTTAATTCACGGCTTACCCTTATGCGATCCATTATGGGTTAGTGTAACTCAATTCCAATAATATTCTTTTTCAATTTAATATGTTTTTCATTAGTCGCAAAAAGTTGAAAACAAACACAAAGGTGAATGGATGGAAAAATACCTCTGAAAAATATGTATGTACGTACTTAGATTTGATCAATAACGCATGAATATATCTCTATCTCTACTATATAACAGGTTGAAGAGTTCCTAACCTTTGGTGGTTCCTAACCTTTTTGAAATCCCTAAAATACCCCTACCTTATGCAGGTGTGCACAAGAGATTCCGGCAGGGAGACCTCCGTGTACACCGTGCGTAGTGGATCAGGGATCGCACAGGAAGAATAGGGGTGTGTGTAGGGAGAGAGTAAGTCAGTAGCAATGTCTGAGAGAGAGACAGAGGTTTGGCAGAGCTTCCGCGTATGGCAGTGTGTTCCCTTTGTATGGAAAGGTTAACGATGTATATATACTGGAGAACGTGACCGTTGTAGTGTGGTTAATGCGCCCATTAATGGCGGCTTAATTAGCTTAACCATAACGGCACGTTCGTCCGAGTATATAGGAACCGTTAGAGCACGTGGTGCGCGAGTACCGGAACCGTTACGAGGTTGACCGGGTTTGACCGGATTGACCGGGTCTAGGGAGCTCGTGCCATAGATCTCTCAAAACAGTTACTAAAGGTCGCGCGCGGGCTTGGCTCGCACGCGACAGGGCTTACTCTAGCCTCCAAACCACAAAGTCCCTACAAGTCCCGTGCAGTGGAATGCGAGGGCTCTGTCTCGCAGCCCCCACATGGATCAGCTCGGCTGGTGATCCTGTGTGTGTGGAGCACAATATGGTGTGCTGGATGGTTGCCACGTGGCTAAGATCTGCCATGTCAGAAAGCAGTATCTACATTAGCCCCCTTTCTGCGCGTGAAGGCTCATAGCTGTATAGGCTTCCATGCGCGGAAACCAACATGCGCGTCGTCGCCACGCACCAATTCAAATACGGGTAAGTTCAGCCCCCGTGCGTGTCATTATGACCTAAAACCCCTAGAGTCGTGCCGTCTGACCTTTAGGGTTTTAGGCGTGACGTCAGCCCGTCCTGTGATTGCGCGATACGACGGTGACGGTTGCGATTCGACTACTGAAGGGACGCAACCCTTCATTCTTTTGGATAAATACCTTGTATCCCATTATTGCAAAGCATCACTTCTTTCTCTCAAAGTGAATGGTACCCGGAGATCTTCGAGAGCAGATCCAGATAATCAATCACCAGTTCAGAACTGCAAATCGTATTCTCCAATTGTGTATATCCAAGCAAGCTTCAAGGAAACAAGGTTGGCCTCGTTTACTTTTGATTTAAAATACCAGCGTTTGCCTTGAACTGCGTTGAATCTGTAAATCCATGAAATTTGTGAAGAGGCTTTGATCTTTGAACCCGCTTCGTTTTAATCTTTCGCAAAATATCAACTCCCCAATTTCTGAAATTGGTACCGAAACTGTTTGCTTCCCTTTGCATAGATCTCGAATTCCAAAAATTCAAACTGAAGTGTGGTATTTCTTCCCCCCTTTTTTTTTTGCCCTTTCGCAGGAATGGCCAAGACAAGAGTAACCAGACCCGTCAAGGAAGATGAAGAGATACCGGAGCTTCCGCAGGCTTTGTGGCGAAAAGCCCCCTTTCTGGGTGGGAAGGATTTTTATCACGCGAGGGTGAAGGCGAAGAGGATGCCTGACCCTGTTCCAGTTGAGCGGTTGTTGACACTGACTCGCCCAGTTAACTCAGCCTTGCTCGAGTTGGTTGGTTCCGAGGATGTGGTTCGATTGGGAATCGAGAATGGGACTTCCCATATGCTGCGATTTCTACTCAGGCGTTTGTCCAGAAATTGGACTATATGGATGAGTGGATCGACCACGTGTTGGATAATTACGCCGAAACTCTCGATGAAGCCGGCATTTTCTTCGCTGTCCGTGCTATGAAGGGTGCTGCCGTGAAGTTGGATCAGTCCATGCTTCTAGACCTTCTGTCCCGTTATTCGCCCGCGACTCACACGTTTCATTTTGCTGAGTTCGAGGCTGCCCCCACGCTCGAGGACGTTCAAATGCTGTATGAGCTTTCCCCCATGGGCGAGGTGGACCCCTTGAGCCACTTGAGGACATCTGCTGAAATGGCCTTGTACGCGCAGATGGAGGAGTGCCTAGCAGAGGTAAAGAAAATCTCCACTCGGTGGACCACTACAAAGCCTCTTCCGAACTGGCAGCTAGTGGATACGTCTGCGAAGAATACCTGGAACAAGTGGTTGCAGTACTTCTTCCGAGACTATGCGAACAGCAGCATCACTAAGAAGCTTTTGAGCGAGAACCCGGAGGCCGAGAATTATGTAGAGGGCAAGGGTTATCATTTAACCCTTTGTGCCTTTCTCTGTGCTTGGCTGTCGAGGTATCTGATTGATGGTCATCCCCATGACGGGGTCTTCTACCATGTGCTGCCACTTGCTGTGAGGCTCGCTCTTGGCCAGAGAGTCGCACTCGGACCCTTGGTCTTAGGCACGTTATATTACAGGCTTGATCAGCTGGTTCTGGCGATGAGGGAATCGCGTGGCCGCCTCGATGTTCTGACCTTTGTCAATATCAGCTTTTTGACAATGTGGGTTTTCGAGTGCTGGCCGTCTTATGCTCCAACTCCCCTCCCACTTGAGAAGTGGTGTCCCCCAGGCGAGACGGAAGCGCGCAACAGCGGAAGGGCTGCGAGATGGTTTGGAGCAAGCAACACCAAGTGTACTTGGAGTTTGATATGCGACAAACGAAAGGAGTTTACTGCCAGGCCCTATGCCACACGTGTTGAGAATGTACGGTGGTTTCCAAAGCTATACCCTTCCAAAGGTATGGTCTTGTCAGAAGACCTTCTCTTTGAAAAGGGGCCGCATTTCCACGAACGCTATCGTGACTTCTTCTGTTGGTGTCTGCGAGGTTCTCTTCCTGCCCTTGCAGAGCATATTCGTGAGCTCGCGCCACGGTATGAAAGACTTACAGTGGATGTTGACCCTACTCGGGTCTCTCCTCAGTTTGGTTTTGATGCGGTGGCCCCATCGATCTGGCCCCAGTCTATTATCAGAGGGTGCTACAAGCGTTTGCTGACAAAGGAATGCAAGACGGTCCTTATGAGCAATCTTCCCTTTAAGCAGCCTGCGGGGACTCGCAAGGGTGGTTGTTCCCAGAACAGGCTCGCATACTGGGTTGCCCAGCAAACGAGGATCGAGACGGAGGCAGCAGCGCAGCCAGGAAGGGCCCCCTTGATCAAGAGAAACTCCTTTCCATTTCGCCCCAATTGCAGTTTGAGTGAGTCTGAGTATGGTTGCTACTCGCTGTGGGACCGCGAGAACCATTTGTGCCCCGATTTCATTCTGAGGGAGCAAGTCGACGCAATCAAGAAGGGTGACACGCAGGTCATCAAATATAGCAAGGTGTTTGCTGAGGCAAGCAATTTCCTTGTATGCTTTAGGCTCCCTTTTTTATTTTCCTTGCGCTGATGCCTTTCGTTCTGTATTGTTCAGTGTCATGTGAGAAGGTTCGCAGCTGGTGACCGTTCCAAATCGCTGGTGGACACCATTGTTGCCACCAGAAGGAAGGGGGAGTCGTACCGGCTAGCATGGAGGATGGATGCCGAGGTCGAAACAAAGGTTCGCGCAGTCATGAATACTTTTGCTGACTCGCTGATAGACAATCCTCCGGCTCCGTCTCCTTCTAGAGATGACCCGTCCCCTCCAGCGACTGTGGCGCCGAGAGTGAAAAGACCTAGGCAAAAGGGAATTACGATTTCTTCCCCTAGGAGTGCTCCAGCTTCGCCCCCAGTGAGGTCCCTTTCCATCAAAGACAAAGGCAAGGGTCGTATGCCCAGCAAAGTGCGAAAAGATCTCGCAGTTGAGACTTTCGTTCCATTCAACCAAGAGGAAGAGGAAGAGAGGCATGAGCCCCAGGCAAGTGATGAAGAAGAAGAAGGAACAGTTGTAATGCGCGAGGAAGAGTCAGGAGGTACTTCCATCGCATTTCCGTGTCCTTTATCATGACTTCTATGCAGTTCCTTTCTTTGAACCAATTGTGTATCCGCAGATGATGATGATGAAGCCGTTGGTGGCCTTGTGGCCAAGAGGCAAAAGAGAGATGCTCATTCTGGCATTTCAGATGATCCTATAAGCGAGGATGTTCTTGCTGAATCCCGGAAGACAGCCGCGGAGGCTGCTGAAAGAAGAAGGCAGCGAGAGGAAGAGGAGCTCGAGCGTGTGAAACAGCGGAGCCTCGAAGAGCAGCATGTTGACGACTTAGTACGTCCAGTTGGCGAGGAAGACGAGCTTCCCGAAGAAGTGGCTCCTCATGTGGAGGAGGAAGATGAGGTTCCCGGAGAGGACGCAGCAGAGCTAGAGCAAGTCCAAGCGGACTTCGCAGAGATCGCAGGTGGCGATAAAGGTGAGATCTTCAATCTCGCAGTTACTTATAGAGATGTAATTGTGGGTGCGTTAAAGCACGGTGTGTCAAAGCCTGACATTCGCCGTTGGTTGGTAAGCAAATGCGGAGAACCCTCAGGTAATTATTTTGAGTGATATGCGCATACTAGGCTGTAGCCACTTGAGGCAAAATCATGACTGGTTTACTCGCGTCCCAGGTCACGCTTCTCTTAAAGATTTGCTTAGTGAGGATACACTGATAGGGCACGGTTCCACGTCCCTAGTGTACGATGAGGATACCTCAATCCCACCTTCGCGTGGAGGTGCTTATTCTTAGCTTTAGTAAAGATAGCGAAATAACTTATAACACAAGTTACCTCATATTATCGCATTTGGTATCGCAGGTCATGCTGAGGAACCTGAGCTGGAGCAGAGAAGTCAGCCTCCTGCATCCCATGTTCCAATTTCGAGTTCCCATACCGAGAAGCCCGTCGCAGCTGCTGGACACGCAAGTGAGCATCTTGAGGATGTCATTGAACTCTCCGATGATGTCGAAGCTGATGCTGCGCCGATGGACGAAGGTGTCCGTACCGGTGGTGAGGAAGAAAGGACAAGTGATGCCAATGTTTTCGCATCTGGTAGTGTCCTCCGCCCAGCGACTTCGGTTGTGCCTCCGGCGATGACTGAGCCAGAAGCACCTATTCCTGCGTGGAGCATTTGGGGCTCGCAGGTTGGGAATGCAGTCGCAGCTGGTGCGGCCTACACTCTTCCTCCTGACTATGAGAGGCTGGAGCTCGCAGCTGATAGGAGAGCCATGGAGCGAGGGCAGTCTTCGAACAACCCAGTGGCCCGCATCCCTTCTCTTCATGAAATTCTGGAAGGCACTGGTAAGTAAAGATTTACCGTTCGCACGTCGCATTATTTGCTTGCGAGTTCTGACATTATAACCATTTTTGATGTCTCAGGTTTAAAGCAAACCGATGTAGACTGGGTGGTTCGAATGCGTCTCAGATACCCCCGATCGTTTGTGAGATCTCTGGAGATCGGACCTTTTGACAGGAGGCTATTCCTTACTGAAGCCATCTGGATATTGGAGCAGCTGTGTGCGGCTACACCTGCGACCATTTCGGCCCAGAGTGCTGAATTGCTGTGTGGCACGTGCCAAAATCTCCTGTTCAAAGTCCAAGGCAGACTTGGTTTCAAATTCCTCAAGGATAGAGTTACACTGATTCGCGCAGCTGTAACTTTGAATCTCGATCACCAGAATCTCGCAGCTGAGATGCAGAAGGTGGAGCAGCAAAAGCAAAAAGTTGATGAAGCTTTGCAGCTGTATCACGAAATGAATGCCAAGTGCGAGCAACTGAAGCAAGAAGTGAAACAAGTGGAGAAGCTGAGCGAGCAGTTCGGGCCCCAAGACTCCTTAATCAAGAATTTGTTTTGACTTTTCGAATTTTGAAAAGAAAACAGGAAAATGGCTGAGACATTAATGTAATGTTTTGAAACATTAATGTAATGTTGCTAGGGTTTCTCCCCCTTTTTTTTAACAACAGACAATGAGTTTGCCCGTTTTGCCCTTTTCGGGATTTGATTGGACATTTCTGTGCATATCCAATTATGACATCAGCAATTGATTCTTTGCTTGATTTTCGCGCTAATTTTCCGGCAGATAAGCACGCTTCCGTTGGGAAGTCCATCCGAATCATGACTATCCGTCATTTATTAGGATACGCAACTGAATCGTCGTAGCCTTTAGTAGGGTAATTGATTGTTACCGCTTTTCAAGGCGTAAGTGATTGAACTTACCCTCTTTTTGAATTTTGCTGACTCATCTTAGGCAACCGAAGAGTCTCCACAGGGCCTATATAAACCCCATCTTTGCTATTTGGGTTCTTCATCCCAAACATGTGCTTTGCCGTGAGTCCTTACGACTGCTGGCTTCAACGCTTGTTTTTCGTTGATTCATGGCAACTTCAAGTTTTGAATCCTGAGTTTGCGCTTTGTGCTATAGAAATAGTTTCCAAGATCCACTTTATGAGGCTTATTGCTGTTTATAACCACCATAAAGAGGATGCAGATAATACCTCATGTGTGTTCGAAGAAATTTCTTCGTGTATTATGTGTGCAGGTCATGTTTCCGGCCGCCTCGTGGCGAGGTGCAGCGCCGAAGTGACCGTGCTACCGTCTCGTAATGAACGGCGTGATTCTCCTCCAGCATCCCTGGAGGAGGGTTTCTTGCCTCTTCGTTCTTGAACTCAGGGTTGCGAACCGCTGTGTTCATCCCCATCTACAAGGAGCCCTTGCCCTTTGGAGCTTCTGCTTGCAGTTTGATCGCTGGAACCGGTGGTTCCTTGGGCAAATGTTATGGGGAGCATATCTGACAACGGTCTTGTCGGATAGCGGGATGTCGATCGTACGGCTTCACGTGGCTCTTTTTAGAGCAAGATCCCCCTTGCTACAGATGTTCACCCACAGATCTGGGCATCGTGTAGCCGGCGTTTGAAGCCAGGGCGGTTCATTCTTTGCAGTCCGGGTTTCTGTACCGTGTCTCTGCTGGCTTATCAGCCATTTTTCGAATGTATTGTAAGCCATGTTGGCTGTGTAGTTAGATGCGAGCTTTTCGCTTGTAAGCTGCTATCTAGATAGATAAATTGTAAGTCATTCGACTCATAATGATATATAGCTTTCGTATTATCTGCTGTCTCGTTACAACAAAATTCAATTTCGCATGCGTTTCGGCTTGTTTTGCCTTGCATAATGCCATGTAATGATTTCACATATGCGATATCAATTGGCAGATGTTTCGCTAGATCATTCGAGATCGTACTTTCGCAGCTGTGCCATCTTGACGGATGGGCTTGTAGTCGGTCGTTGTAAATCATATGAGATCATGTTCACAACTTTACTATCGTAACAAATAGCTTTTTAACAGATCAATTAAGATCATTGAGTGATGCGAATTGCTATCATAGAAGATAGGCTTTATTAGAGAATTGCTTGAGATCGTTTCTCGCATGAATTGCCATTGCAGCAGATAGATCTTTAGAAGACCCAAATAAGATGATTCTGCACTTACGTTGCCATCATAACAGACGGGCTTGGGTGATTACTTAGCGTATAAATTGCTATCGTAACAGATAGGCTTGAGAAGATCGCATTTGTATAAACCGCTATCATGAGAGATAGGCTTTAGATGATCGATTGAGATCGCATTTGCGTTTGGCTGCTATCGTAAAAGATAGGCTTTAGATGATCGATTAAGATCGCATTTCCGCTATCGCGATAGATAGGCTTTGATGATCACTTAAGATCGCACTTGCGTTTGGCTGCTATCGTAAGAGATAGGCTTTAGATGATCAGTTAAGATCGCATTTGCATTGACTGCCATCGTAAAAGATGGGCTTTAGATGATCAATTAAGATCGCATTCGTGCTGACTGCTATCGCAAGAGATAGGCTTTAGATGATCACTTAAGATCGCATTTGCATTTGGCTGCTATCGTAAAAGATAGGCTTTAGATGATCGATTAAGATCGCATTTCTGCTATCGCGAGAGATAGGCTTTGATGATCAATTAAGATCGTTTTTGTATTTTGCTGCTATCGTGAGAGATAGGCTTTAGATGATCAGTTAAGATCGCATTTGCATTGACTGCCATCGTAAAAGATGGGCTTTAGATGATCAATTAAGATCGCATTCGTGCTGACTGCTATCGCAAGAGATAGGCTTTAGATGATCACTTAAGATCGTATTTGCATTTGCTGCTATCGTAAGAGATAGACTTTGACGATCAATTAAGATCGCATTCGTATTTGCTGCTATCGTAAGAGATAGGCTTTAGATGATCAGTGAAGATCGCGTTTGTATTTGCTGCTATCATAAGAGATAGGCTTTTATGATCAATTAAGATCGCACTTGTATTTGCTGCTATCGTAAGAGATAGACTTAGATGATCAGTTAAGATCGCGTTTGTATTTGCTGCTATCGTAGGAGATAGGCTTAGATGATCAGTTAAGATCACAGTTGTATAAATTGCTATTGCAGCGAATAAATCATTGTTAAGTAATAACAAATTAAATAGAGCAATATAAACGGCTAGAAATATTAACTTCTCATTTGGGAGAACTCTTTATTATGACACTCTCATATGGGAGAGATAGGATTACAATCCTCTCATATGGGAGAGGAGATTGCGTCAATCATAGCCACATGAGACATTTAAGCAACGTTATCATAAAACGTATGAAATAAGAGAAGTCAAGGATAGTACTTCTTGATCCAGCGCATGTTGACTGAGCTTGGAGTTGAGGTTGTGCCGTGCAACCTTCGTATGCTGCAGTAGCCACTATCGAAGACTTCTGTGACTTCGAAGGGTCCTTCCCAATTAGCTGCGAACTTTGGGTGAGTTGCTTCTCGCATGCAGTGGTCAGATGCGCGCAAGACCAGATCGCCAACTGCGAAATCCCGCCGCTGGACTGTCTTGTTGTAGGCGCGACCGATTCTTTCTTGGTACCGCTTGTTAGTCCTTTTGGCTTGTTCTCGCTTTTCTTCCAGCAAGACTAAATCATGATCGCGTTGGTTTTCATAGAGTGCGTGGAAGGCCAACCTTGCCGAATTGACCCTGACCTCCGCAGGTACTACAGCTTCGGCCCCATAACATAGTAGAAATGGCGAGGCCCCTGTGGGTGTCCTTGGAGAAGTCCTGTAGGCCCACAGAGCTATGTTAAGAGAGTCGGCCCACTTCTTGTGGTCATCTGCGACCATCTTGCTCAGAATTCTCAACAGCGTTTTGTTAGTCGCTTCGGCTTGTCCGTTTCCCTTTGGATAATAGGGGGTAGAGCATATCTGCCTGATATTGTACTCCGCGAGTTTCGCAGCTACCTGGCGATTAACAAAAGGAGTACCGTTATCTGAAAGAATGGTGTTTGGGATTCCGAACCTGCATACGATGTTTTCCTGGATGAAGTTAACCACAGCCAGCGCGTTTGCCGTCTTCAGTGGTATTGCTTCCACCCATTTGGTGAACAGCTCAGTTGCGGTGAGAATGAAATGGTTCCCATGTGACGTTGGTCGGATGGGGCCAATGAAGTCCAGAGCCCATGTGTGAAATGGCCATGGCGTCCCTAATGCATGTAGGTCCACAGCGGGAGCGTGCACTAGGTTCCCTTTGAATTGGCATTCTTGGCAGCGCCGCACCTTGGCGCGGCAATCGACTTCCATCGTGGGCCAGAAGTATCCGATTGAGAGGAGCTGTCTGCATAATTTCGCACCTCCCTGGTGTTCCACCTGATGAGAGAGGTCCATGACTTCTTGTGCTTCCTTGCCGTCTAGGCATCGCAGCAAGTTGCCCTCGTGACCTCTTCGCCAAAGCAGGTTTTCCTGAACCACATATCGCGACGCTTTCCTCTTCAATTTGTCGGCTTCTTTTCTCGATTCGGGTACGGTGCCCTGGGTGAGGAATTCGAACAATGGCTTCCTCCAGTCTGTGTCGTCATCGGTTAGAGCGATGAGTAGAGAATCTTTGATTAGTGCGCAACTTTCGCACTTCCCTTGTATCAGGGCTGCAGCTGTTGACATGCTTGGCCAATGAATGCCATATCTCTGAGCTTTCCTGTAGATTGACACCTCGCTTTCTCTGCAAGCGTGTTGGTGAATCTTTTCCAGCAGCTGTTGTCCCTCTTGCTCGGAGACACATCGCATGAGTATTCCTCCAGGACCCTTGTAGTAAAGGGTGTTGTCGTGGATGCAGTATCCTTTCGTGAGTGCCCAGCTCTCGCTGCTGGTGCCTTTCGCAATAGCTTGCAGAATTGCTTTTCGCCAGTCTGCGTCATCCATGTGTTCGTCGTCGCACACATCTTCTGTTAATGCCGACGATGTTCGCACTTCGATGGAAATCCTTGCGGGGCATTTGTCTATGCTGACCTTAGATCCTAGAGTTGCTAAGGCGTCTGCATGCCTGTTGTCCGCTCGGGGCTTGTGCTCGTATTTCACGTCGCAGAATTGCTGCATCAGCTTTTGCACTAGGGTGCGGTATGACAGGAGGTTGATCTCCTTTAAACCATATTCGCCCGAGGCTTGCTTAACAATCAGTTTGGAATCTCCCATGACCGTTAAGTTGCTCACTTCCAAAGCTTTCGCCGCACGGAGTCCCGCGATAAGAGCCTCGTATTCCGCCTCGTTGTTCGTGACTGCGAAGTTGAGTTTTGCGGACATCTGTATGACTTCCCCGTCTGGCTTTGTCAAGACTATCCCAATGCCTCCGCCTTTTCTGGTTGACGAACCGTCGAAGTGGAGTGTCCAATAGGGCACGTCGATCGCGTAGATTTCAGGGCCTTCGAGCTCTTCCTCGATCACGGGTTCGTGGCTGTTGTCGGGAAACTGTGCCAACAGATCTGCTACCGCCTGCGACTTGATCGCTCTCGGTTTCACGCATGTGATATCATATTGAGAGATGGTCATGTACCATTTCGCCAATCTCCCGCCCGGAGTAGTGTGAGTTAGCAAGTATCTTATGGGGTCGCTTTTGGTGACCACCACTACTTTGTGCGATGCAAAATAGTGTCTCAACTTTTCTATCACAAAGAATAAAGCAAGGCAATGACGTTCGATGTCTGTGTACCTTGATTCAGCAGGCTGCACGATACGAGAGATGTAATAGATAGGCCTCTCTTGGCCTTCATACACCTGAGCCAAGAGTGCTCCTATAGATCTCCTTGTTGATGTAAGATATAGCAGAAGCGGTGATCCCAGTTGAGGCGCGATCATTATCTTTGGGGATGTGAGTAGCTCCTTTAGCTTTTCAAATGCGGCTTCGTGGTCAGGAGCCCAGTTGTACGCGGCGTCCTTCTTGAGAAGAGTGCTGAAACAGCATGTGATTTCGGCGATTGCTGGGATGAATCTCCGCAGATATGACAATTTTCCCAAGAATTTTTTCAAGGCACTTTGGTTGTGAGGTGGCGTCATGCTGGTGATGGCTGACACTTTCGCGGGGTCAGGCTCGATCCCTTGGCGATGGACCACGCATCCCAAAAACTTCCCCGAGGTCACGCCGAATGCGCATTTCATGGGGTTCATTTTCAGTTGAAAGCTCCTGCATCTGTTGAACACCTTTCGCAGGTCTGCAAGGTGATCTGCTTCATGCTTGGATTTGACTACCAGGTCATCCACATAGAATTCCACTTCTTTGTGCATCATGTCATGGAATAGAGCCATCATGGCCCGCTGATAGGTTGCGCCTGCGTTCTTGAGACCGAATGGCATTACCGTGTAGTTGAATACCCCCACGGGAGTGATGAATGCAGTTTTCCTTGCATCTTCGGGGTCCATTTTGATTTGATTGTACCCGCTGAAACCGTCCATGAAACTGAACATGCGATGGCCAGCCGTCGAATCGATGAGTAAGTCGATGTTAGGCAGTGGGAAATCGTCCTTAGGGCAGAAGCGGTTGAGATCTCGGAAGTCCACGCAGATGCGGAGCTGTCCGTTCTTCTTCACCACCGGCACGATGTTGGCCAACCATGTGGGATGGTGATTTGGCTCTATGAACTTGGCGTCTAGGAGTTTGACAATCTCCTGCTTGATCTTTACGTTGAGCTCTGGCCTGAAACTTCTGGTGCTTTGCTTGACCGGTTTAGACCCTGGGATGATGTCTAAACGGTGCATGGTGATGCTCGTGTCCAGGCCTGGCATCTCATCATATTCCCATGCGAACACGTCCTTGTATTCAGTTAGGAGTTGCAGCAGTCCTTGTTCCTCTTCGCTTGTGAGGTCCGCACTTAGGAAGACTGGCCTTTTCTTTTCTTCGTTCGGGCTGAGGAACACTTCCTTTAGCTCTTGCTTTTGTGGTCTTGGCCCGTCTTCCATGCATTCGGGCGCTTCTTTGAGTTTCTCGTCTGAAACGATCTGTGTTGGCTCTTCTGTCAGCGCAACTTGCTCGATTTGATTGATTTGCCCAGGGACATCCCCATGCCCGTGTGAGGACGTCCCCGCGCACCTTCATATGCGATAGCATTTCTTCCCGTTGGCGTAGAAGCTCTCTATCTCCTTACCCTCGGGGTCATGCTTTGCAATCCTCTTCAGAGTGTACACATTCTTTCGATGATATGCGATACGCGGCGCCTCTTCGTGCGTAGGCGGCTTTTCCTTGGCGTCTCCCCTTGTTACCATCACGCCTGCAGGTGACTGGTCCTTGATGTCCTCCCAGAGAGGTAAAGGAGTAGGGTTGAATGGTCCGGGTGTCTGCTCGTCCGCCATCTCGGTGAACCACACCGCCTCGCTGAGATGTGCTTCGTCCAAGTTGAACGGGTTAGTTGAGGCCGGTATCTCGACAATCCTGTCGTTCCAGATAGCTTTCATCACCTGGTGAGCCGTCGAAGGGATTGCGTCGAAGCGATGAATCCAGGCTCGACCGATGATCATGTGATATGTGGTGTTCGCGTCTATGACATAGAACTTCGCCGAGCACTTGATTTTACCAATTTGAACGCCTAGGCGGATCCATCCGATCGTCATTCTCGAATCGCTTCCGAATCCCACCAGCGGGGATGGACGCTTGACTACCTTGTGCTCGGGGATCCCTGCTAGCTTCAGTGTGTGGAGTGGAACAACATTGACCGCTGCTCCTCCATCGACGAATGCTCGCTTGAATTCGACGCCGTTGATGATGGCGGTCACGTACAGGGGCCTCTGGTGGCTCGTATCTGTCTTCTTGTCGCTGGCAGAAAAGGTCATAATCTTTTCTGTGGAACGGGACGCCCTGACGACTTTCCCGTTGGAGACCACGAGGTCCTCCTCGTAGTCCTCCGCTATCCTTAAGATTGCTTTCGTCATATCCGTTCGGCATTTTTCGGAGAAGTTCATCTCGTTGAAGAATTTGTCGAAGCCATGCGACCCTTTCATGCGGTCGGCACGCTCGTCTTCCGTGTCCATGCTGTAGTCTTCGTCTTCATGGACTTCAGCAATGATGGGTAGACCATCCTCTGCGACTTCTTCCAGGTCCATTATCGAGATCATGGCGACCTCTTTGCCCTTTGAGCCCGAATCTGTATGGGCAGGCAGCGGGTTGTTGCGCACATCCTTCCGGTGGTCGCTGACGATGAGTTCGCCGTTCTTCATCTTCTGATCGAATGTGAATCTGAGCTTCTTGCACTCAGCTGTGGGGTGCATGACCTTGCCGTGGTATTCACACCACTTAGGGTCCCTCGTCATTTCCTTGGAGGGTGCTTTCTCGAGCGGTGGCAGGATGCCGTCCTTGCGCCACTGTCTGCAGAGATCGCTAGCTTCCTCCACCGAGCATGGCAGAGGCGGTGCGTCGAAGTTTGTAACTTTTGCTTGCTTCTGGGGTGAAACTGTATTGACCTCAGCTTCGCGTCCCCGCTTGTAGCCAAATCTGCCGATCTTGTAGGTGGTGCCGCTCGCAGGTCGTTCTGGAGCGCTCTTCTTTCTCTGTCTCTCGACGATAGGCTCGATGTTCATTGTGCATTCGATGAGTTTCGAAAACGTGGGTGTTTGCAAATTGATTAGCATGCTCTTGTATTCATCTCGCATGCACTGCAGGCATATCTCTACGAGCCGGCTTTCGAGCATGGGGTCCTTGCACTCTAAGGATTTCGCTCTGAATTTCTTGATGAAAGTGATTCCATCTTCCTCACGTTTCTGATACATCCGCGAGAGATGGATCATCGTCACCTTTTCTTCCATCTGGAAGAACTTGGTATAGAACTTCTGGACCATGTCGTCCCAAGTCTTCACAGATCCGGCCTCCAATGTCCGGTACCATTTGTACGCTACATTCCCAAGAGTCTTTGGGAATTCTCGCATCAGCAGTTTGGGATCAGCTCCGTATGGACCCATGACATCAATGAAACGCATGACATGCTCATGAGCGTTTCCATTGACGTCCTCGAACTTATCCCATTTGGGAGCCTTGTACCCCGCCGGGTTAGGCATGAGATAGATCTCTCGTGGAATGGGCGGATCGTTGTCTAGCTTCGGGATGATGGTATCCGCTAGCGACTGATGAGCCAGGATGGAGTCCACGCGCTTCTGCAAAGACGTCATGCATTCTGGAATGCTTCCCTCGGTAGTTGGCGGAGGGGTTGCCGTAGGCGGTGGCGACACATATGCCGCCGGCGGATTGGGAGTGTATTGACTGCCCGCGTTTCCCCAGATCGTCGCTGGTGGAGTCACGGTGTACTGCAGAGTTGGGTTGGACGCCAAAGCCGTGGGCTGAGAGGCGTGAGCAGCAGGGGGTAGCATTTGCGCCGTTGACCCTTGGACCGAAGGCAGCTGCGTGGCTGACGGTGGAGTTTGCAGATGAGAGTTGGGAGGCGTGCCTGACACTCCCAATCCTGGAGCGGTAGGGGTTCCTCCTCCCTGAGGGATGGCGGTAGCTGGTGGAGGATTTGGCGCAAGGGTGCCCAGAACGGCCAAGATCCGTTCTAACTGCGCAGATTGAGACTTGAGAGCTTTTGCCTGACAGTTGGCGCTTCGCCGGGAGTCGTCGGAGTACGGCGGACTTCGTCTCCCGAGGGAGTTTCGGTGGAAGGCGATCGGTTGCTGACATCGTCCTCCTGAGACATGGTTGCTTTTGCTGGTAAGATTCACGTCGGGTTCACCAAAATGTGCACAAGAGATTCCGGCAGGGAGACCTCCGTGTACACCGTGCGTAGTGGATCAGGGATCGCACAGGAAGAATAGGGGTGTGTGTAGGGAGAGAGTAAGTCAGTAGCAATGTCTGAGAGAGAGACAGAGGTTTGGAAGAGCTTCCGCGTATGGCAGTGTGTTCCCTTTGTATGGAAAGGTTAACGATGTATATATACTGGAGAACGTGACCGTTGTAGTGTGGTTAATGCGCCCATTAATGGCGGCTTAATTAGCTTAACCATAACGGCACGTTCGTCCGAGTATATAGGAACCGTTAGAGCACGTGGTGCGCGAGTACCGGAACCGTTACGAGGTTGACCGGGTTTGACCGGATTGACCGGGTCTAGGGAGCTCGTGCCATAGATCTCTCAAAACAGTTACTAAAGGTCGCGCGCGGGCTTGGCTCGCACGCGACAGGGCTTACTCTAGCCTCCAAACCACAAAGTCCCTACAAGTCCCGTGCAGTGGAATGCGAGGGCTCTGTCTCGCAGCCCCCACATGGATCAGCTCGGCTGGTGATCCTGTGTGTGTGGAGCACAATATGGTGTGCTGGATGGTTGCCACGTGGCTAAGATCTGCCATGTCAGAAAGCAGTATCTACAGCAGGTAATGTTGATCTTGTCCCTTCTGAAAAATCGCACCGCTTGGGCACGGGCGCCGTTTCAAGAGCAGACTCCTTCAGAAGATAGAACCGTCAATGTAACTTCGATACCCTTTTTTTTCTTCAGTCAGTGCGTGGCTTAGTAGGGAACGAACTCTCTCATGGAGTTCCTGAACATCTGACGTCGTTCGGGGATCGATCTCAAACACAGTGTGTTATGGAAGTTTTCTCCTAAACACACCCTAAACAACAAATTCATTACTGATTCCTGAAATGACATAGGGGATGTAATCGACCCAATATGGCCGAACTTCCTTTTACAAGGTCGCCTTCCTGTGCACCATGGTTGGAGAACGTCATGCCTGATCAATATTGATTTTACTACCAGGTGCTCAATCGTAAAAGTCTGTGTGTGATGAACATTGTTGGGACGACGTATGACTGCGATAAACGCTTTCTAGAGGTGAGTTATTCACTCTAGACATGTCTATAGACCATTATATTATTTGTCTGGTCGTTAATATTATGCTATACACTACGCAATACTATTTTTCCCTTGATTAATTAACATGTACTCTTGTATATGGATCAATTGTGTACACTGTATCCAAATTCTCAGGTGCATATGGTTAGCTCTTAAATGTTGTCTTTGGGATTAGGTTTTTCCCTATCTTACCGGAAACGCTGAATTGGCTGTGATTCACGTTCCTGGGTCAAACGACCTGAACCGGTACGTCTGCGATCTGGAACACAAATCGGGCGATCCAAAATCCTTAACAAAATCAGGAAGAAGATAGCTTATTTTCGATGATCGTCAGATTATTTTATAGTTTATCTGCCTATTTCATGACTTTTTATTTAGGGTTTCTTCCTCTATGCAGCAGTCATTTTAGTTAATCACGAAGAAGATAGCTTATTTTCGATGATCGTCAGATTATTTTATAGTTTATCTGCCTATTTCATGACTTTTTATTTAGGGTTTCTTCCTCTATGCAGCAGTCATTTTAGTTAATCAGGAAGAAGATAGCTTATTTTCGATGATCGTCAGATTATCTTATAGTTTATCTGCCTATTTCATGACTTTTTATTTAGGGTTTCTTCCTCTATGCAGCAGTCATTTTATTTGAGTATTTTTTTTTTCAAATATGCTAAAACCTACTTTTGTGTGTTTGTCATTGAAGTAACTTATGTGTGTAGTTATACAAAGATACATAGGTACAACCATGCCTCATTCTAGAGACCATTTGGAAGAAGTCTACCCCCATCGTATCTCGTACCATGTCATATCATGTTTCACGTCCCCGTCCCGTTCCGCGTACCGCAACGACCACGATCTACCATTGAACTTCAAATACACAAAATATTCCTTTTGCAATTTTATGCATATTTTCCTGCTTTACAATGGATGGTGTTTTATGGTATTTTTGTAAGTGCAAAGTTGGGTTTGACAACAACAAGAACCACATACTCTATGGGTGTTTGGGAATTAACTAAGGTTTTTGTGGTTTTAGGTTTAAAACACTTTTCTTGTGGTTTTGTAATGGTACTGTTGAGGTTTGGACAGTGAAGGGAAGTGAAGTTAGAGGAGGGTGTCTGAATTACAAAAGGGACACCCACAAACAAAATTTTTGGTATTCATCCAGCTTACTGGAATTTCTGTCTCACTGTAGACTTGCTTTTAAATGATTTCAAAGGCCTGGTTTCCAACCCTCTCTCATGTCACATTTCACTTTCTTTTATTTTTATTGGTACTGCCCCTACACGGATCTATCTTTTATCCTTGCCAATTCCCGTTAACATCTACAAGTAAGATACCCTAGCGATGAAATTACATGGGGGTATGTTACAGAATAAATTTGTTAGGAAATTCGATATGGCAATGTTTAGTAGATGCCATTTTATATTCAGCCCTCCTTTTTGGTTGAATTTGAAGAGGAACAACCTTGCATAAATACGTCCGCTCTTGACATTGGTATTAGGATTCTCTGTCGGAAAACCTGAATAGATTGGAGAAAGTCCTTCTTCATTACACAAGCGTAGCCTGACGGACAAACTTGTTGAGTGAAAATGTATCAAACTAGCTATGCCTTCTCTTTAATTTTCATATCTGAGACATGGCACTCAACAGTTAATCAACTAATTCTTAGTATTTGGGAAAACTTAAAAACATAGGAGTCTTTTCCACTTTCACGTCGAACTTTTTATGAAACTTGTGTTTTTTACGTTTACTTAGCAATTTTTAAATTGGTTGCATTCTGAGGTAGTAAGCAACCAGCGGGTTTTTAATTTCTAGGTTGACCAATGGATTTTTCGCACTACCTCTATTATAAGCTCTAGCCCTTTGTAGATATAGCTACAAGTTTTACTAACACGAAGATTATGTCGTAGCAGTTAGGTAACAAGCTGCTTGTTTAGCAGGCAGAGAGGCAATTGCATTTTCGATTAAGCCCTTGACTAGGTCGAGGCTTGACTCGCGGGTTCTTCGATAAGCTGGTTTTGTCCTTGTTGTTAGAGCTCTGCTTTAACTCATGTCAAACCTTTCCACTATAGATGACTTTTGAGTGATTACGGTGGGATTTAGATGGGTGTAATACAGTTTTGATATTGAGTTGGTGCCTTGGGGGTATTGTCTGATGTTCTTTAGTTGTTATGTGTATTGTTTTATATATGTCTTTGTGTTAACAATATTTTTTATAGGACAAACGACACTAAACCAATATGCAGTTTGATACTTGTGACACTGAACTTCCAACACTTCCAATTTCATAAAAAACCCCTTGCAGTTTTCATTTGAGACAAATAGCCTCTAACCGTTAAAATGATCAGATTAAATTAACAAAATGTACTGTAATACCCATCATATGAGGTCACATGATGGCTGTAACAGCCATGATGTGATGGTTATTACAGTAAATTTCGCTTATTTAATCTAACCTTATTAACGATTGGAGGCAATTTGACTCAAAATATAAAACACAGTATGGAGTTTTCTATGAAATTGGAGTGCTGGATATTTAGTGTCACATGTGTCAAACTGCATATAGGTATTGTCTGATGTTCTTCAGTTGTTCTGTGTATTATTTAATATATTTGTTTGTGTTAACGATATTTTTTATATTTATATTACGTGACAGCCCTAGGAAGATACCATTGCCAACCAATGTTTAAATAAATATTTGATCTATTATTTTAGCTTTTCGTGTTTACCATACATCGTTTTTGACTTCTGAAAGAGAAAGCAAAGAGACGAAAAGATAGAATGATAAATAATCAGTATTCCGGGTTACAGAAAGTTTTTTCTTTGGTACTATCTATTTTCCTGTTTCATTTTCTCAATGTTAGCTGCGCTAAAGCACTCATTGATGACATATTTTGCAATGGTGTGAAGGAATATGATATAATCAGTTATCAGTATGAGCCTGCAGAAAGACCTTGGTGGTATTTCTATTCCTTGTACGTTCGTTTCATGAGCATAATGTATGAAGCAGATTATTTGCGCCCCCTAAATACACATCATATCTTACTCATCATACTTTTCTTTACCTTATTGGTGAACTTACTTTCAATTGTTGAAATTGTGGACAGATAGAACCGTTTTTAGTGGAACATTATATGCTCAGTTTGCAACGGGCTCTTCTACTCGCAACGCTTTAGGCGTGTGATTGAACTCCTAAAGAAACAAAGGTTAGAGGAAAACTGTTGTAATTTCGTCTATCTTACTTGAAGAAATCTCCAACAGAAAAAGAAAATATATCTTTTTCATGAGAAATGGATGAGAAGGTTTAATATTTGTACTTCATTGGGGAATTTGTGCATATAAAGGTTTTAATGAGCTTAGATATAGAAAAAGAAGCCCTCTTTAGTTGGCAATTGTTTTGTTGGGGATGCTGTAGCAGTAAACCTCTAGGAGAAAAATCCTATCTAATGTGTGGCACAAGAAATCCTTGATCGTGGAACGGAATTGGTCTGCTCATTACAGAGGAAGACCAACGTGCTCCGACAACTCAGCAAGGAAAGGAATCTAATTTGAAACGAAAATATAAAAAAGAAAGGATTCTCAATATATTGGACACTACAGGAGAGTTGGTCACATAGCCTTAAAGGAAACTCATTCATTCCAAGGGGACTGCATTTCTAGGAGTGGAATTGCAGATATGCAATTGACGAAGGATACCTCATGATACTTGAGAATGTAAATAATTAAGTTAGACTTTAGTCTATTGGTACATAACATGGAATTTATTCCCAAGTAGAAGTGATCATTTGTGTATTGGCGTTTGCTTTATGTTCAAACTTGAATGACATCTTAGTAGATACAATTAAATCTCACCTCTATACAACTACTATCGGAGAACATGTCTCTGCTTAATCAAGCAAATACCATTGTATTTTGATTCCAGAATCAAGAAAATTAAATTTATGTTACACTTATTTGTAGAGGATGTGATTTTTTCCATTATGTAATGCTGTATCTTGAGTATTACTTTTCATTTTCAATCATTTCTGCTTACAAATCTGATGTAGCTTAACAAAATGTTAAAGATAAAGACCCACGTGCAGCGCACGTGCGGCCTACTAGTATGATTTAAAAGCTTAACATACAAAACATACATAGCCGTGACATGATATATAGAATGAGACGAACAGAACGGAGCGTACCTACTGAAAGAAGGCCGGCTAGTAATTCCTTGATTAGCCTTGTTCTTGATGTTCTGAAGTTGAATTTTACTGAGCCGTAACATGGTGATCCTAGTTCCCTTCATCCTTTGCTCCATACTATCTGGCTGCCCTATTAATAAAGGAGCTGAGATGAAATCGGAGTGATCAAAGCTGCACCGTGCAAACCGATGAGGTGACAGTTGGTTGGGTTGAAGCACAGTCCGATCCAGAAACGGCATGTTATGTGCCTCCCCGCCTCCTCCTCCCCGTGCAATCCGTCTCCATACTGCCATAAAAGTACCATGTGTGTTACCGTCAATTAGAACGTGTGATACGTTGACCCCGATTGCAACCCCGCCACAGCTAAAACTTGTGACTTGAACCAGAAGTAACGGTTGTTGGTCCACTCGAACATTCTTGTAGTCTACCCATGGTATGAGTCCTTTGATGGCCGGAGAAGGACGGAAGTCTCCAAAGTCGTCAAGCTTGGAGGCGGAATTGGCTTACTATAAATAAAGCCCCTTTGGAGTTACAGTTGAGTTCGAGTCGCTGCCTGGAAGTCCATTGGAGGCGTCCAGCGAGTGGGTAGAATATAGCAAGAGCTTGGCTGAGGGAGCTTTTCAGTATTTCCACTGATTTCGTAAACAAATGGCTAGAGTTTGTTTGGTAAAAGTAGATTAAGGGTTCGTGGGTCATGTAGATCAATTGATCTATGTCCGATACTACATGATGGCATTAGGAGTTTCTCTGGCAGGTTTGACAATGTGTCTCGCCTTCACAGTAGACATTTTGATCAATTCTGGGAGAGAGAAAGAGAGAGCTGAGAACACCACTACCTGAGGAATATTGAAACCTACAGATTCAAGAAGAAGAAGAAGACGACGACGACGAGGACGACGAATGGTTCTGTCTTATTTTGTTGTCTAGTGGCCTTTGTTTTTTGAAATATGTTCAAGTGGGAATATGATGATATATTTTGAATATGTTCAAGTGGTTTCTGAAGTAGGAAAAATGTCTACTTTATAAAAAAGATGATATGCATCAAGTCTTCTTATCTCAAAAAAAATAAACGGTTCATATTAAATTAAAAATTTTTAATAATGGACATCTAACAAGAGTTTTAGACAAATTATTGGACCAAATTAAAGTAATATTTTCCATCATTTTTTGTGCTCCTCGCCTCTGGAAAAACATCACAAAAGAGGAAATCAATCTCTTAAAAAAACTACAGGCTACAGCCTTCTTAAAATAAATAGAGAAAATCAATCTGTTGTAAAAATATTGACCCGAATATGTGCTTACAATCCGAACAGAAAATAAAGAAGAAGATGAAATTGTAACGACTTAGTGATGAGTTAATTCCAACGCTTGTACAGTTTTGGAAGACAGTTGCGTATAGAATACGAGGCTCCTTAAAGCAGATTCGTCTCCCACACTTCTTTCTTGTCGTGGAGAATTTCGACGTTTACTTCCCATGATAAAAGCTTCCATGTACGGTGTTGGAAAGCACGGTACAACACTCACACACAACGAACTAAGACTACGAGAAAGAGAATTTCCGATGGAATGTAGTGAGAGAGATATTTTTTATGTTTCTGAGATCATACAAATGAAGAAGATCACAATCCTTTTATAGGAGAAGAAGTGGCTATTGGGAACGGTTGTGCCTGTTCAATTTGAACTGATTGGTTGCAACTGTTTGAACATTTACAACTGTTAACAATCATTTTAAATAAAAAACATATTAATATTTAGTTAGTATTTGGCCCAAAAAATTAAAGCCCACTGACTAGCCCAATTCAACACCAAACCACGTCACAGCACGTGCCCAAGTCGGCTTTGGTGGTTCAACCTTTGCCTAGGTTCTCTCCGCGCAATAAAATTGCTACGCCCAACGGGCTGGCCTTATAAGTCAAAACCTGGAGTGGATATGCTACTAAGTTTCTTCCTCATCAATGATGTGGTATACTCTCTCTCAAGCTAATGATCAACGACTCATTTTGAGCGCATCATTTGATCATTCATTACTTCATAGTTTTTTGACGAGTGAGTTATCGAAACGATCACCAAAGTACCTAGTTTACAACGGTGTGTTAGGTATCGTCAACTCTTTAAGCGAGCCAGGAAAAGATAAGACTCAAAGTCGGGTCAATTAATATCGTCAAAAACTTACTTTTCCAACACAATTCATTCAAGCTTATGAGGTGCGGATGAACCCACAATGATCAACAATTAAACAGTCGTAACTCCCACTCACTTTAACGTAGAAGGATTCATGCCTCATCATCTTCATGGCAGCATATAGTTCAATACCCCAATTCAATTTTGGCCTCATGGATTAGGTAATTGAATCTTTTGGAATGATGCCTTGAAGTTAGAAGACACTCAAAGAAGCGCGAAGAAGTGAAGTTCTCAGGGTCTTCGCACGAAGAAAAGAAGCTTTCGTACGAAGACATCCCTGATGCAAGATCATGAAAAGTCTTCCCAGAATGGTCCTCTTTCTCAAAATAGGAAGACTTTCATTCGAAGGGTCTTCGCAGTAATAGTCTTCGTACGAAGATAACGTGTCATCGCACGAAGACAATCCTGATTGTGGCAAATAATGAATGGATTGTTTCCTTATTGTATCCGGCGGTTTTTGGAGCTACAAAAGGATCCTTTGGGTTCCAATGAACATATGTAAGCATTGTAAACGTTTCTCCTCAGTTGAATAAAGGTTTTCATCAGGGATCAGTCTATTTTCCTCTAAACTCCTTGACATAGCTAATGCCACTTGATCTTCTTCTTCTTTCTTAATCTCTCTCGTTCGATTTCATCTTCTTCTGCTTTCTTCCAAGATTCCTCCATCTCACTTTCCGCTGCTCTCTTTCTTGATTCATACACTCTATTCTCCATTGCCATCCTCAGGTATTTCATCCACAAGTGGTGCATTAAATGTTTCTTCATTATCTGTGATCAAGCATATGTTATGTTATTTCTCAAAATATATTGCCTAAACATAAAATTAGAGCGAATAATAATTACCCTCTTCATCACCAAATGTTGCTTCTGGGTTATATTCAATAAAGTCTACAATGTTGTATTGTTTTGATTGACGATCAGCAGCTAAATCTTTTTAAGACATTCTCCCATGCAACTTGGCCTTACTCCTGTTTCTTGGAAATGTAACTTGACGAACTGATTCCTCTATTACTAGTGAACTGGTTCTTTGTCGTTTTTACCAACCGTTGATTTAGGCATCTATCACGGTCGTTTCAGGCTCACTAGTCGCTTTTGTTTTCTTCTTCTACTTTGAAGCAGCATCGGATGAGACAATTGAAGCAATAAAAGCAGCAAGTTCTACATGAATCTTTAACTCCGATGTCTTATCCATTTTCATGGTAGGCTCGATGATTTTTTTCTTTGCCTGTTTTGCACGAAGATTATGGACGATTGCTTCACCTCGATCACCAGAAGCGAATCTCCTATAGAAACATTGCCGTAAATTCATGATCAGCATTATTATGCGAATTTGATATATTTTGACTACATATAAAATTGTGTATTTGACTTACTTTATAAAATCATGGCTATACGTGTTGGTTTTGGATGCCCTAGAGGCAATCTATTTAGTATGAACTTTAGTTGCTAGAATAAATCATTGTCTTATTATGGAGAGATTTAATATAATGAAGTCCTTAGATTAAAATTGTGTTGTTTATCTTAAATATCCCTAGTCCATTATATTGATTAACAGGACGATCAACTATAGACTAGTATGTGGGTAGATTGATATGGAGATATCAAGTCCAACACATGGGTGTGCATTAGGAGTAATGGCATACTGGATAGACCCACCACGAGAAGGCTACAGTAGATTATGTCAACGTCACAAGCGCTTCTCGTTGTGCTAATGGTGTTGTAAACCTTAGACTACTCTAGTTGAGAAATTTCATGCTTTTATATTATCAAATGTTACAACGTAAATGGGTAACTATACAGAAAGCTATCAGGCATGGTAGAAAGCAAGCTTAGAGATGGCAGTGATGTAGATAGGATTTGTCCCTCCTACATCATAGGAGCAAATATCCACGGCCACTCGAGGGGTAGAGCTTATGGAATGTATGGCCAGACTCAGATAAATCAATATGGAGATATTGATGTTATCTGCATGGATAAGCCTATTCTCAGGATCGAGAATCTATGGATTGGATATAAGAGTATGACGATTATGTCTCTTGACCAATTCGGATATGGAGACAAAGGGATAACACAACACGGTAACATTGGGCACAAGGTTTGTCGGAATCACTGACTATTTCTGTTAGTTGGGTAGCATAAATGTGTTGCTACACACCGCTCTATGTTTGTAATAGTTACTACCAACTAAGTAGAAACCTATGGGGTCACACACCATATGGATTAAACAGGATATGGTTATTAATCAGTTGGACTATTAATAAAAGGATCATAACGCAACCACAAGCAAAGTTAGTGGGACTAATTTGCAAGTGGACTAATCCATCTAAGGACATGATTAGTATTGGGGCAATTATGTAGTTAATAAAGAATTATTAACTTTATAAAGGAACTCTAGTTTGTTATTTTCTCAACACAGGTGATTATTGAGAGAACATAAGAAAGTAAGAGAGAGAGAGAGAGAAGGTAGAGGCTCGGCCCCAACCCGTCCGCCCCTCCTTGCTGTCGGCCTCCCTAGGCACGGCTTGGTGCCTCGTTTTGCGTGATATCTTCCCTCTTTCTTCCGTCACTATCACTGCACGTGGAGAAGAATTCCAGTTAAAGATCCGAGGTGGTGGATGCTCGTAGAGATGAAGACACTATTCTTCGTAGTGATCACACAAACTAAGGTACACATATTTCTACCATAATTATGTTATGATTGCTTGGCTGTGATCCTTGTAGAGGTTTGAGAAGGATTAAATTTTTGTTATTCCGCTGCGTAACCCACATCAAAACACTACTGCGGTATCAGAGCCACATGTCGTAGCGCATAACATGATATTATGTGTTACTGTTTTTAGTTTTACACCGTATATGTTATTTTATGCGAAAACTTAAATTAATTAGCATATTAGATGCAAATTGAATGTGATTCAACCAAGCAATACCTAATTTTACATAACATGTAGGAATTAGTGAGTTTGGATCACATAGGATGTGAAGAATTTTGGATCTAGGAAATAGGGTTTGTGCCAAGTTGGAAAAATGTGTTTTTCAAACTTGGAAACAAACCTCCCCATTTTCTTGCCGCCCAAGCTAGGGCACGGCCAAGGGCCTATCCGGCCCAGCGTGCGGCTTGGTCGGGCGTAGCGCTTGGCCGACTAGCCCAAGGTTGTGCCTTGGTCCTTTGGGTGGTTCGGCCGTGTTGTATGGTGGACCCCTTGTACCGTTTTGACCCTAGTTACCCAATTTTCAACTAAAATTAAACAAGCACATTAAAACTTGGTTGTTTACTTTGTGGATTGGTTTACGGCCCGCGAGCTGATCAAATTGATGTAATAGTTAATTAGGTTTTACGTCCGGCGAGATGATTATCTTCTCAACATGTGAGGTTTTATTTATTTATTTGATTTAGATGCTAGCTAGAATTAGATAATTAGATTATATCCAAGAGCATGGAGAAGAAGACCAAAGAACCAAGGAGTCACAAAGATGATGGAGGAACTTGCACTCCTAGGCGCGCGGCTATGGTGGAGTTACATGGAGATGATCTTGTCACTTTAGGGCATATAGATATTATCATTGGCTTGGTAATATCTTAGTCTTAGGGGCCATATCCATGCCACGTTAATTTTTATTTTGTGGATGTTTATTATTTATGTCTTTTTATTTATTTTGTGTATGGTTGATACAAACAAAACGTAACAAGATTATAATAAACAAGAATGGTCTTTTATTATGGATTGCCCAATCCAAATAAGTACATTATGTTGATGGGATCAACCAAACAAATTAAGTAATGAAATTTAAATCCCTCAAAAGTAATATTAAGTTTTGCCTTCTCTTATTTTGACACCCTTCATGATCAGGGTTTATTAATTCCGGGCTTGCCAAAGCAAGGCGATTTTAATTTACCATGATGTGATGCGGCGACACAAGCAAGTAATGTGAGGTTGTTGAAATAAGATGCTGAACGTAACTAATTAGTTTCAATAGGATTGATGACTTAGAGGCATGGCAATTGGGATTATCTATGAGATGGATAAATAAGAAGTTATTTGCCCGGTTGCACCAAGAGTTGCATAAGGATGTAATTGGAAGGTCGTTCCTACCGAAATAACTAATTCTTGGGTGACTTGCCAAAGCAAGCTCAAGAAGAAGTGAAATATGGATCTTGGACCCACTAAAAAATATATGATATTATCTGCATTAATGGTGAGGGCTATTAATCCGAGAAAAATAGTGGGAGCTATATTTGATAATCTAGCAATATTTAATGTAGTTAATTGTTCAAAATACAAAAATTGCATATTTCTAATTTTTTAGAATTCCAAATGGCAAACAACAATCAAACATCGACACCATCCATGCTTTGTGTCCTTGAGAAGGACAAGTTGTCAGGGAACAACTTCCTAGACTGGTACAAAAACTTAAGAATTGTCTTTAAGCAAGAAAAGAAGTTTCACATCTTAGATGCACCTGTTCCAGCGCCACCAGATGACGATGCTGTTCTCGCTGTCATAAGGGCACATCAAAATATTGTAGATGACAATAATGATGTGACCTGTCTCATCTTGTGCACCAAGAGCCCTAAGCTTCAGAAGCAACATGAGAACATGGAGGCATACGGTATGATCGTACATTTGAGGCAGATGTTCCAAGAGAAGGCCCGACATGAGAGGTACGAAGTATCCAAAGCACTGCTCAAGTGTAGTCTCGCAGATAGGAACCCATTCGGGCCTTATGTACTACGTATGATCGGATACATTGAGAATCTCGAAAGGTTAGGCTTCCCGTTCAGCCAAGAGTTGGCCACTGATCTCATCCTACAATTGTTGTTGGATAGTTATAGCAAGTTCATCATGAACTATAACATGAATGAGATTAACAAGACTCTGCCAGACTTGTTCAATATGTTGAGGACCGCTGAACAGAGTATTAACAAGGGAAAAGGCAGTGCCGTAATGATGGTCAGTAAGAGGAAGAACAAGTCAGTTGTTGAAATAGATTCCCTTGAGGCAATCTAGTTTAGTATGAACTTGTTTTGGCTAGAAAATTCATTGTATTATTTATTGGATATTTAATATAATGAATTCCTTAGATTAACAATTGTGTTGTTTATCTTAAATATCCCTAGTCAATTATAATGACTAAATGGGATAATCATCTATAAACTAGTATGGGGTTGGATTGATATGGAGATATCATGAGGGGTAATGGCATATTGGATTGACCCATCTCCGAGAAGGCTACATACATATTTTGTAAAGTCACAAGCGCTTATCGTGGTGACAACGGTATTGTCATCTTTAGACATGAAGTCACTAGATTGTCTAGTTGTGGATTATTGCGATTTTGATAGCGTCAAACGCTACACCGTAACTAGGTAGATATAAAGGCGTGTACCGTATACAATAATAAGCAGGCTTGGAAATCGTAGTAGACGTAGATAAAATTTCCCCCCCCCCCCACATAATGGGAGCAAATATCCTAGGCCACTCGAGGGATAGTGCTTATGGAATGTCTGGCCAGACTCAAATAAATCAATATGGGATATTGATGTTATTTGCACGAATAAGGCTATTCCCTGGATCGAGAAACTATGGATTGGATATACGAGTGTGACTTGTATGTCTCGTGTTCAATCCGGATATGGAGACAAAGGGATGAGACAATTACCTGCACAAGGTTTGTCGGATGACTATTTTATTAGTTGGCTAGAATGGATGTCTTGCTAGAGACCGCTCCATATTAGAAAATTGTTGCCCCCAACTAGATAGAACCTATGGGTTCACACGCCCAATAGGGTTGAACTATATTTGGAAATTAATTAATATGATTAATTAATTAGAAGGATCACTTTGCAACACCTTGCAAACTTAGTAGGATTAATATGCAAGGAAGGGACTAATCCGAACTCATGTAGGATTAGGAAGGGCCTTTAGGTAGTTGACAAGGAGTTATTGGACTATATAAAGGACACTCCTAGCTTCCTTCCCATACTAATGCTCATGACATAAGTTGAGTGGGATGGAAACAAAGGCGAGAGAGCAAGACCACAAGAAGGCCGACGGCCCCCTTGCGCCCGCCCCCTACCCGTCGGCCACAAAAAGAGGCCGAAGCCCTCTCTTTGATCCTCTTTGCGTGATTTCTTCATCCTTTTCCTCCATTCCAAACTAGCAAAAAGGAGTAGGAAGATCTAGACATCAACCCTAGGCGCGGATCAACCGTAGATACGTGACACAATTCACGTTACAAGTCATCACAGGAGATCTCTAAGGTGTGTTACTTGCTTCTTCCTTTACCATCGTTATGATTCTCTTCATGTGATCCTTGGAGGGTCTTGAATGGATAATTCTTTCTTCCGCTGCGTATCCATGATCAAAACCCTACATCAGTTGTTTCTATCTCCAAAGGAAAGAGCAACAAAGTTGCAAAATCAAAGGAAACTGCCTTAATTTCCGGTGGAGGCATGTCTAAGGGTGAATGTCACTACTGTAGTCAGTCTGGACACTGGAAGAGGAACTTCCCCAAGTATCTAGAGGATAAAAGGCTTGGAATAGTGATTCCACCACCACCGGGTATTTTTTTTATATATGTCAATCTTTCTATTTCTTCATCCTGGGAATTGGATACTGGATGTGGATTTCACAATTTTCGAAATATGCAGGATTTGAAAAAAATTAGAAGATTGGCTAAAGGGGAGATAGACTTGCGCTTCAGGAATGGAGCAAGAGTTGTTGCATTAGCTATAGGCGTGTATGAGTTACCTCTGCCTTCAGGGCTTATTTTAGAATTAGACAATTGCTATTATGTGCCTTCTATGAGCATAAACATTATTTCTATATCATGGTTGGACGAGAAAGGTTTTACTATTTCAATAGAGAACAATAGTTGTTCCATTTATTTTGATTGTATCCACTATTGTAGTGGGCATTTGTCTAATGAATTATATATCATTGATCTAAGTAATCCCATTTATAACATTAATACTAAGAGGATTAAGATTAATGAATTAAATCCTACTTATCTATGGCACTGTCGTTTAGGCCATATAAATGAGAAACGCATATCTAGACTCTATAAGGATGGATTACTAGACTCATTTGATTATGTATCATAAGAGACATGTGAATCTTGTTTGATTGGAAAAATGACAAAGTCCCCTTTCAATAAGAAAGGTGAAAGGATTAGTGAGTTATTGGCACTCATACATATTGATGTATGTGGACCGTTTTCCACGCCTGCCAGAGGTGGTTACGTCTACTTCATTACATTTACGGATGGTTTCAGTAGATATGGATTTGTGTACCTTATGAGGGCTAAATCCGAATCATTTGAATTGTTCAAGGAACTCAATAATGAAGTAGATAAGCAACTTGGGAAAATTATCAAGGCTCTATGATCGGATCGTGGAGGAGAATACTTAAGCCTAAAAGTTTGACGACTATCTTAGAGAGTGTGGGATTCTGACCCAACTCACTCTAACTGGAACGCCACAATGGAATGGCGTGTCCGAGAGGAGGAATCGCACCTTGTTGGACATGATACAGTCTATGATGTGTCAAACAGATCTTCTGATATCATTTTGGGAAATGCTCTTATGACAGCTGCTTTTACCATTAACCGTGTTCCATCCAAATCGGTCATGAAGAAACCATTTGAGATATGGACTGGGAGGCGTCTCATAGTGTCGTTTATGAAGATTTGGGGTCGCGACTTCTATGTAAAAAGTTTACAGAGTGACAAGCTCGGATCCAAGTCAGATAAGTTTAAGTTTGTGGGATATCCTAAGGAAACTTAAGGATATTACTTCTACAACCCAACCGCGAACAAAGTGTTTGTTGCTCGAACCGGCGTGTTCCTAGAAAGAGATTCCATATCTAAAGCAGCAAGTGGGAGGGCTGTAGAATTTGAAGAAATTCAAGTACCACAAAATATTGATTTGACAATGGAGCATGAACAGGAACCACAAATGGTTGTGGAGCAACCTCTTCAAGTAACACAAGAACTCCGTAGGTCTAGTAGGTTAAGTCATGAGCCAGAGAGGTATGGACTTCTCGTACTGAGCCCGGTGACGTATTACCCATAGATGATGAGCCTACTACTTACGGAGAGACCATGAAAGGGCCAGACTCAAAGAAGTGGCTTGAGGCCATGAGATCCGAAATGGAATCCATGTATTTCAACCAAGTATGGACTTTGGTGGAACCACCCGATGGGGTTCGGCCCATCGGGTGCAAGTGGGTCATTAAGAAGAAGACTGACATGGATGGCAATGTAGTTGCTTATAAGGGCCCACTGGTGGCTAAAGGATTCAGACAGATTCATGGTATTGACTATGATGAAACCTTTTCCCCAGTTGCGATGACCAAGTCCATTCGAATCCTGCTTGCAATTGCAGCTTACTACGACTATGAGATTTGGCAGGTGGATTTCAAAATAGCGTTTACGTATGGAAACCTCATCGAGGATGTGTATATGACACAACCTGAGGGTTTTGAGGATCCAGAGCATGCAAATAAATTCTCTAATCTACAATGATCTATTTATGGATTGAAGCAAGCTTCTAGGAGTTGGAATCGACGTTTTGATGACGTGGTCAAAGATTTTGGCTTCATCAAGAACGAATATGAGCCTTGTGTTTACAAGAAGGTTAGTGGGAGTTATTTTGTGTTTCTGTTCTTGTATGTGGATGACATCCTACTCATTGGAAACGACATTCCTATGCTGCAATCTATCAAAGATTGGCCGGGGAAGTGTTTCGCAATGAAGGACTTAGGGGATGCAGCTTATATACTGGGTATCAAGATCTATAGGGATAGATTCGAGGAAGTTTCTCGTCCTAAGCCAAATTACATATATAGACAAGGTGTTGAAGCGGTTCAACAAGCAAGAATGCAAGAATCAAAGAAAGGATTCTTGCCCATGTCGCATGGAATCACCCTTTCGAAGGATGATTGTCCTTCCAACCAGATTGAGAAGGACCGCATGAGTAAGATACCATATGCGTCGTCCATAGGATCTATCATTCATGCCATGTTGTGTACTAGACCATATGTGTCGTATGCGTTAAGTATGGCAAGCAGATATCAGTCCAATTCGCGTGAGAGTCACTGGACTGCTTTCACGAACATTCTTAAGTACTTGAAAAGAACTAAGGATGCGTTCTTGATATTTGAGGTAAGGAAGAGCCAATTGTAACTGGTTACACTAACGCAAGCTTCCAAACCGATAAAGACGACTATAGATCGCAGTCGGATTATGTGTTTTGCCTAAATTGAGGACCTGTGAGCTGGAAGAGTTCCAAGCAAAAGACAGTTGATGATTCTACAACTGAAGCTGAGTACATTGCTACTTCAGGCGCAACAAAGGAGGTTGTTTGGATAAAGAAGTTTATCACTGAGCTTGGTGTGGTTCCTAGCATTCTAAATTCCATTAATTTGTATTGTGACAACACTGGGGGAATCGCACAAGCCAAGGAACCCCGGTCGCACCATATGACAAAGCATGTACTTAGGAGAATCCATCTAGTTCGAGAGATAGTCAATCGAGGAGATGTGAAGATATGCAAGATTCCAACATATGATAATCTGTCAGATCCTCTCACAAAGCCATTGGTTCAGCGAAAGCATGAAGGGCACACTATGGCTATAGACAAACGTGATGCACCAGATTGGCTCTAGTGCAAGTGGGAGACTGTTGGTTTTGGATGCCCTAGAGGCAATCTGAATAGTATGAACTTTAGTTGGTAGAACAAATGATTTTATATTTTATGGATATATTTAAGATAATGAAGTCCTTAGGTTACAATTGTGTTGTTTATCTTAAATAATTATATTCCATTATATTGATGAACAGGACGAACAACTATAGACTAGTATGTGGGTAGATTGATATAGAGATATCAAGTCTAACACATGGGTGTGCATTAGGAGTAATGGAATACTTGATAGACCCACCACGAGAAGGCTACATTAGATTATGTAAACGTCACAAGCGCTTCTCGTTGTGCTAATGGTGTTGTAATCCATAGACTTGAAGTCACTGGATACTCTAGTTGTGAAAAATCATGCTTTAATATTATCAAACGTTACACTGTAACTGGGTAACTACCAAGATAGCTATCGGGCATGGTAGGAAGCAAGCTTAGAGAGGGAAATGATGTAGATTGGATTCGTCTCCTACATAATACGAGCAAATATCCACAGCCACTCAAGGCGTAGAGCTTATAGAAATGTATGGCCAGACTCAGATAAATCAATATGGAGATATTGATGTTATCTGCATGGATAAGACTATTCCCATGATCGAGAAACTATGGATTGGATATACGAGTGTGACGATTATGTCTCGTGTCCAATCCGGATATGAAGACAAAGGGATAACACAACACGGTAACATTGGGCACAAGGTTTTTCGGGATCACGGACTATTTCTAGTAGTTGGCTGGCATAGGTGTGTTGGTAGACACCGCTCTATGTTTGTAATAGTTACTACCAACTAAGTATAAACTATGGGGTCACACAACTATGGGGTCACACACCATATGGATTAAACAAGATATGGTTATTAATTAGTTGGACTAATTAATAAAAGGATCATAACTCAACCACAAGCAAAGTTAGTGAGACTAATTTACAAGTGGACTAGTCCATGTAAGGACATGATCGGTATTGTGGCAGTTATGTAGTTAATAAAGAGTTACAAACTATATAAAGGAACTCTAGATTGTTATTTTCTCAACACAAGTTATTATTGAGAGAACATAACAAAGCAAGAGAGAGAGACAAGGAAGAGGCTCGACCCCACCCCGGCCGCCCCTCCTTGCCGCCGGCCTCCCTAGGCACGGCATGGTGTCTCGTTTTGCGTGATCTCTTCCCTCATTATTCCGTTTCTAGCACTACACGTGGAGAAGAATTCCATTCAAAGATCCAAGGTGTGGATACTCGTAGAGACGAAGACACAATTCGTCGTAGTGATCACACAAACTTAGGTACACATGTTTCTACCCTAATCATGTTTTTGCTTGCCTGTGACCCTTGGAGGGGTTTGAGCAGGATTAAATATTTGTTATTCCGCTGCGTAACCTGCATCAGAACCCTACAATACATTTCTCTCTCTTGAAGGGAACCTTTACGAACCGCATTTGATTTGTCTTGTAAGATTAGATTAGCACACATATGTTTTTCTTTGTCCAGAAGGGAGTAATATCCGTATTCTGATGCCTCTCTGCAACAGGTAGAACTAAAAGGAAAATTTCCTTAACGAATAACAGGATCTCTTCTTGGTAAAACTTAAATATATTTTGAAAGTTTACTGATTTGGGCATTCCAATAATTCAACCAGCTGGGCATCATTTTCCATTTTCAATGACCAGATGATTGATTAAAAGGAACAAGTGCAAGCAGATGTGGAGCGCAATCACCAGTTAAAAATCTCTTGTAAAAATCTTGATTTATATAACCAGGCCAGAAAGAAGGGGCTACAGCATCAAAGCCTAGTTGACAACATACTCGAGCGGGATTATAATCAATTGTTATGATCTTATACCTCTTACACTCATCAGCATACTCCATTAGGGCTGGCAATGATCCTCGAGCACACCAAATCCTAAATCTCTCATAGCATCTTCTTCCCTTAGTATAATCATAAGATTTAAGGACTTTAACTGCGAAGGAATACATATCTACATGTGAAACTTTATCTGCCAGAGTTTTTGAGTAAGGTCTAAGTTCGAAATAACTTTTATCATCACAAGTTAAATTCCAGATGCATTGAACTCCTTTTTTTATACCAACGCCACGCTCTTCGATGAAGAAGACTTATTCAGGCTCTAGTAGCATCCCACAATTTAATTCTTGTTGGATAGGTGCATAATGAGGCCTTCTATAGAAAAATCACATTGTCGGAAAGGCTACATTCATATATGTCAATACATCGACTCTGCCACGCGATTGTTCAGAACTGACCATGCTTGATGCAATATTTAATACAGAGAGCCTAAAACCAAATGTCCGAAAGCCATCTTTTGATCAAGTGAAAGACGTACTGCAAGAGTGTGGACGTGACAGAAAAATCCGTCATGAGGATGGCGATCTATCAAGTATCTTGATAGTCATACACACAGAATGCCACAAAGTGTGAATGCATGACCTTTCCCAGTCAAATGAACTTCTGCCTTTGGATCTTGCTTTCTTAACTCTGATTCGATTTTGGAATTCGCATAGTCGTGGAAGAAGTATGTAACCCATCTCGACCAAACATTTTTCGCACTTGATTCAAGGAATAAATATTTATCTGCAGGTTTACTTGAAGTCCATATTGATGCTATCTTTTTGAATTATTGTATACATTCTACCATTTGTTCAAAATGGGCAATTTCTTCTATGGTATTTAATGGAGACAAAGGATCCACACGCCTCATAGATGGAAGCTCGAGCAAAATTTCTACATATTCAAGAGTAGGTCTGGCTAGAAATGATGCGAAGTGAAAGCTATGAGTTTTCTTTCAGTACCTCGGAAATATTCATCAACATGTCCTGATCCAGTTTGAGGTTTAAACCCTTTGAAGCACGCATAGCATTGTAAATACCTGCTTGAGTCAACATAGGCTCATAATACTCCAAAACATACTCAGTGCATTCTTCCGTCATATTCAATTTTGATATAAACCGGCTTCAAGACAAAGCCTTTGGATTTCATTTACATTGACAAGATCATCACTTGTTGGAACATGAGTTAACAGCAAATTATCTTTTTCAGAAGATATTGGAAGTGTTGTGGCTTTTACAGTAGCATGATAATAGTATTCACCATCAAATTAAGGTGCCTTACACCATAGTTCCCTGGGAAGTTCTGGAAAATCTTCTAGTTCCTTTAAAGATTTTGTTCTAGCCATGTTTCTTACATCAAGAACACATGCAACAACAAGATGAGTATACAACATTTAAAATATTCAGGATAACTATTACAGACTCTGTTCTAATTTTTGGGGAAGAGCATCTTACATGATTTGATCTGTTGACAATAGAACTAGAAATAAGATTTACTAACCTTGATTCATCAATGTTTCTAAAGAGGTGATTAATCTTGATGATGATTTGACGGAATTATCTGATCTGCTACTGGAATCTTGTTGAATCGATAATTCCCAAGTATAGGAATATCGTTCTAAGTAGTACCCGAGTAAGAACGGGGTCGAATCCACAAGGAGAGGAGGTTTAGACAATGACTTGCAAAACTAGAAAACGACTAACTAAACGATAAAAGCAACTTCTCTCGATGGCTTTAGAGCTTGCCAAGCTATCGAATCCACCACAAAATGTGATGGAGCAAGTTTAGAGTACGCTTTAGAGTAAAAGACTACTACAGCGACAATTCAAGAAAATAAGCGAAATATCAAGTAATGAGGGGCTAGGGATCATCGGTTTCTCTAGTGACCAATCCTCCTATTAGATTCAAGCCCGATTCTCAATTCGCATGTGTCAATCCACAAGACAAGTATCTCAAGAAGTGATTGCTCATACAATCCAACTCGCGACATGAGAAGTGTGTAAATCCAACACGCTAATCAAGCACTAAAGAGGCTATTCAAATGAGATTCTCCAAATTTCAAGTGTTTCAAGCATCAACCATATGTAAACACACGTAGGTGTTTCCACATGAAAGATCAAGCAACAAATGAGATTTGTAAATTCTCACTCAAATCACCTAACTAGAACTCGATTTCTCAAAGTTAGGATTGATGAGTTCCTCTCACTCAAATGCAACTTCAAATCAAACACGTCTAAAGTATTCGCACATCTACCTATTCAATGCATCAAATACTTCAACAAGAGAAATTCAAACATTGCACTAAGCATTCAAGTGAACTCAATTCAACCCATTCATCCTTGAAGTTCAACTTGAATCAATAAGATGATTAGGGCACTAGATAGTCCCAAATCACCCAAGCAAGTGAATTAGCTAAACATGAGTATAAATTCAAGAGAAGTAAAGAAAATTATCATTCTATTCATCATACTTGAATCCAACACAAGTTATCACCAATTCAACCTCAATACATCAACTACTACTCGATTCAAACTAAGAACAAAACAACCCAACTTCATTCAAACCACATCTAAGCTATGAAAATGAAGAAACTACCAAACTAACTAGTAATTGAGAAGCTTTTCAATCTAAACTGCTGCTGCTATCTCTGCAGCTGCTACTGCTGCAATCACCAGACGAAAACAGAGCCATACACAGCGAAACAGAGCAGAGACAGTAACAAGCAGCCCCCAAATGGATCAAAACAACCTCCTCTCTCCCTCTCTTCCTCTTTCTCTTGTTCTTGGCCCTGATTATGCTCAAAGAGAGCTCAGGCGCATCAAGAACAAGCCCAGAATTAGGTGAAATCGGAGAGAGAGAGAGGAGCAAAAACAGAGGCGAACAGAGCACTGTAGAATCCGTCGGGTCTAAGAGAAGAAGCTCCGATTTCTTCAATTCTGAGTTTATATAGAGTGTAGGAATGGATTTCGTAGCCTCCAAGTACCAATCTCCACCGTTTAATTCATCCCAAACACTCTCTATCGTCGATCTTATCTTGCTCTCATGAACCCTAGCGATTTGGGGCTTTCTTGTTCTCTTCGTTTTGGGCCGAATTGATGGGTGCAGTGGATAGGTCTTGGGCTGGGGATTGATTTGATACCGGTTTTGAGCCATTTGGTGGCGATTTGAGGACGGGTTGAGGGTTGTTTAGAGCTTCGTCGAAGCTCCCATGGGGCTCTGCTCTGTTGTCGCGTCGTGAGGAAGATGACAGTCTGTTGCTGAGTTATTTCGCCCGAAATTGCACTCCTGCCCCCTCTAGTTTGCTGGGGGCTTTTAAAATGCCCCCAGCTCTTATAAAAACATTTGGATAATGGCACATCCACCCCCAATCCGTTAAGAATTCTTCAAGTTAGCCATTAAAACGTTTCAAAACTTGCACTTAAGCCCCACTTCCGTTAGTTTCTTATCTTTTTGGCCCTTGACCTTCACTTTTGACTTTTAGATCTTCAATAATGACCCCAATTCTTCTCTTGTCTTCTCAAATAGGCCCTTAAATCCTCAACTATTCTTCAAATTAGGTCCTCCAAGTCCCTTCTTCATGGCTCTTGAGCCACAAATCCTCTTCAAATTCATCGTTTAAGGTCCCCTAGCTTGCCTCTTGCGTTTTAAAGCATGTCTTCACCTACAAAATTAGGGAAAAACAACCAAAACTATGAAAACAAGTATAAGTCTAGAAAGAGAGATAAAATAGATAAATTACACATATTAGCAAGTTATGAAGAGTTCATTAACATACTAAAACATGCAATTTTGTGTCGTTAACACACCCCCCAACTAGCCTTTTGCTCGTCCTCGAGCAAAGAGAGCGATATTTAATTCTTCTTCTTTTTTTTTTTTTTAAGAACCAATAATGAGAGGCACACACTCAAATAGACAAGGCTTGACTCGATTCTAAACTAGACTCAAATATTTACAAAAACGCACACACACATTATCTATCCTAAGTGAGAACTCAAAGAAACAAAATACTGAGAGTTACTAGCTAATTTTAATTTTTTTTGGTGGGGGAAAAAGAAGAATGCATAAATGTCTCCTCAAATAAATTCTCAAAGTCCAAGAAGATAGAGAAAGAAGCTTATGGACGTCTAAGCATATACTCATACAAATGTGGGCGGTGTTTGGTAGAAGGTGACTCATGCGAACCACAAAACTTGTTAAATTAAGTCCAATTTGCGAGAAAGTATGCCTTCAAACATAAGGATCCCATGAAACTAGACATTCCCATACTTATTCAAAAGCACCCATGTAGGATGGACTTCCAAAGCTTTGAACAAAAACGAGTTTTAAGAATGGGGGATGTGGTTGTGGGCTTGTATGATCCTTTTGTTGATTTTTGGTAGATGGTGCGATTTATTATAATTTTTTTTTTCTTTTTCTTTCTTCTCTCTTTTTTTTTTTTTTTTTATTTAACCTCAAATCCAAGGCTCTCCAAGACCCACAACAAAAAGAGGAATATACACGCGAGTGGGCTTTTTAAGCTAAACCAATGGAGCTATCTAGGTGGTGACGTAACATTATCCCCGGACACCCCTCTATTTCTTAGACATCGCATGGGGTGTCATTGGTAACCACCACTCCAATGGGCTACAAGTTTCCACCGCAAAAACGAATAGAGAAAAATCTTTTTGTGAAGTTCAAATAGCTTTAGAAAATGCACCCTTTATCAAAAGTAAAAGACGTCAAAGTTTATGTGATCAACTTAGCTTGAAGGACTTAAACATGAAACGTAAATTTAGTGTGTCGCTTTGTGAGAACGCATGATGTCGCGGAAGGTGGGATATTGGTGTAGATGTATTGAGTATAAGCAAAGAATTCCTTTCTAAAACAAAAATAAAAAGAACATGGACTAAGAAATGTCATTTTTTGAAAACATCTAGCTTCCTAAAATTCCCCCTTTTCACTTTTCTCATTTTTTTCTTTTTCATTTTTCAATTCAATTTTCAATTTTTTTTCTTTTTTTCAAAATAAGTGACTCAACTACGACTTTCTAAGACTCAATAAAGCTATAAAATCTAGACTCAAGATGAAAGGTGAAAATAAATAAAACTACCAAAGAAATGAAAATAAAAACCTATGGTTTGACACGGGGAAAGAGTGATGCTTCTCATGAAAGGTTCACACATTTTTTCAAAATTTTCAATTTTGTTTAATTTTTATGATTTTTTTTCAAAATTTTCAATTTTTTTAATTTTTATGATTTTTTTTCAAAATTTTCAATTTTTTTAATTTTTATGATTTTTTTTCAAATTTTTCATTTTTTTTTTTGTATTTTTCATGTAAATTACCAATGAAGAAAAATCATGCTAGTAACCATTTAAGCAAGAAAGAAAATCTACTTCCCACCCCCCAACTAAAATGTCACATTGTCCTCAATGTGTGAGAACAATGGAAGAGCATACAAATTCATATAAGAGTTAAGGGATAGATAGACCTCATTGTAGCTTTCTTGGCCACCAAGCACAAGTCCTCCTCCAAGAGCAACCTACAAAATGTTCATAGAAAAAATGCAAGAAATAGAGATAAACTAATTTATTTATTTACAACTAGGGAGGTGGAACAAAGACAATGATGCTATCCCACCCCCAATCTTGGAAATTCCTTTCCATTCCATGCCCCTACTTCATTCTTAGAAAAGTACTTCTCCTTTAAAAAGTTTGATTCATCAATTAGAATAGATAGGAGAAGTAGGGGCAAGACACAAAAGATGAATAAGAGATGCAAGCAAAATCTAACAATAAAGTTAGAGCAAGTTGTTATGTCTTGCATCATCTTAAGAAAAGGGTTTGAAATCCTCAAATCAATTGAATTATAGAATGGGTCTTCACAAGTTGCCAAATTTTTACTTGGAATCAAAACTTGAGAGATGGCGGCAACTTGTGAATCCTCAATCTCATCACTTTTAGTTAAGCCATATGGATTTGGGGATGGGGCTTCACAAGTGGAAGTTAAAATAGTTTGAGAGCTTGAAGCCTCATCCAAACCCTTAGGCTCATCTTCCATAATGATAGAATCCAAGGGAGCATTTAAGCAAAATTCAATTTCGTCACAAATACGAGCATAGCTCCCCGGATCTTCATTAGACATGTCAATACTAACCGGAGTACCTCCCAATAAAACTTCAATTTCGTCACAATCAAGATCATAGGAACTCCGGTAAGTACTAGGCTCTTCTAGAGCACAAGACGAGTCTACATTTCCTTCACTAGTGGTAGCATCAAATTTGACTTCTAACTCATCACATGAGTGATTTTCATTTTGCGACTCCTCCTCACAAGTGTCACAATGTGAGTCATCCAAAATGGCTTCACTCATGTCATGGGTTGAAGAGTCATCATCAAAAATATCAACCTCATTACCAATATCACTATCACATGCTTCTTTAGATTGTGCAAATGAGAAATGAATACAATCACCTATCCTAGTGGCAACAACTCCATCATCATACACATCATCCAAAATTTGATCTTGGGCAAGCTCGTGATGTGTGTGAATAGGAACTTGAGACACATATGATGGCGAGTCTTGTGGAAAGTGAGTACTATATGCAAGAGACTCATCATCTTGAGATTTTGAATATAACGATTCCACTTTATCGGCCAAGTGAGAAAATGCTTCTACTAGTTCTTTTGTGCCTTGAAAATATTTTTGCATTGTTTCCTCAAGAGAACTAGTTATAGGCCTCTCTAGTTCCTCATTCACAAGTGATTCCCTCTCAAAATGATTAACTTCTCTTGATTCACACATCATATCATTATATTGATAAGTGTAAGAATCATGAGAGTTCAAAAACATGTAAGCATTTGAGGGAGGTGATTGTGCACAAGAAGCATGAGATGTGTAATCTAGTGTCCTACTATCATGCCAAGAATAATCATTCTTAGGAAAATAATCACCATTTTTAATAGCACGTTCACGTTTGGAACGCATTGATTCCTTAGAATGATTTTCATGTCTAGTGAATGCATGATAGTAAGGATATGAAGGAATGTTATGCCGCCTCTCACCAAAATTAACACATTGATGAGACATTTTTTTTTTCTTCAAGCAAGTGGATTAAAGGTACTTGATGAATTTCACAAGCCCTCTTGAATCTCACAAGCTTAACTAACCACAAGCAACTAGAGAAAATGTCAAGAACAAACTACTAACAAACTAGCTAAGAAAGCAAATCAAATCTAAATCCTAGCCTCTCCCCGGCAACGGCGCCAAAAACTTGTTGAATCGATAATTCCCAAGTATAGGAATATCGTTCTAAGTAATACCCGAGTAAGAATGGGGTCGAATCCACAAGGAGAGGAGGTTTAGACAATGACTTGCAAAACTAGAAAACGACTAACTAAACGATAAAAGCAACTTCTCTCAATGGCTTTAGAGCTTGCCAAGCTATCGAATCCACCACAAAATGTGATGGAGCAAGTTTAGAGTACGCTTTAGAGTAAAAGACTACTAAAGCGACAATTCAAGAAAATAAGCGAAATATCAAGTAATGAGGGGCTAGGGATCATCGGTTTCTCTAGTGACCAATCCTCCTATTAGATTCAAGCCCGATTCTCAATTCGCATGTGTCAATCCACAAGACAAGTATCTCAAGAAGTGATTGCTCATACAATCCAACTCGCGACATGAGAAGTGTGTAAATCCAACACGCTAATCAAGCACTAAAGAGGCTATTCAAATGAGATTCTCCAAATTTCAAGTGTTTCAAGCATCAACCATATGTAAACACACGTAGGTGTTTCCACATGAAAGATCAAGCAACAAATGAGATTTGTAAATTCTCACTCAAATCACATAACTAGAACTCGATTTCTCAAAGTTAGGATTGATGATTTCCTCTCACTCAAATGCAACTTCAAATCAAACACGTCTAAAGTATTCGCACATCTACCTATTCAATGCATCAAATACTTCAACAAGAGAAATTCAAACATTGCACTAAGCATTCAAGTGAACTCAATTCAACCCATTCATCCTTGAAGTTCAACTTGAATCAATAAGATGATTAGGGCACTAGATAGTCCCAAATCACCCAAGCAAGTGAATTAGCTAAACATGAGTATAAATTCAAGAGAAGTAAAGAAAATTATCATTCTATTCATCATACTTGAATCCAACACAAGTTATCACCAATTCAACCTCAATACATCAACTACTACTCGATTCAAACTAAGAACAAAACAACCCAACTTCATTCAAACCACATCTAAGCTATGAAAATGAAGAAACTACCAAACTAACTAGTAATTGAGAAGCTTTTCAATCTAAACTGCTGCTGCTATCTCTGCAGGTGCTACTGCTGCAATCACCAGACAAAAACAGAGCCATACACAGCGAAACAGAGCAGAGACAGTAACAAGCAGCCCCCAAATGGATCAAAACAACCTCCTCTCTCCCTCTCTTCCTCTTTCTCTTGTTCTTGGCCCTGATTATGCTCAAAGAGAGCTCAGGCGCATCAAGAACAAGCCCAGAATTAGGTGAAATCGGAGAGAGAGAGAGGAGCAAAAACAGAGGCGAACAGAGCACTGTAGAATCCGTCGGGTCTAAGAGAAGAAGCTCCGATTTCTTCAATTCTGAGTTTATATAGAGTGTAGGAATGGATTTCGTAGCCTCCAAGTACCAATCTCCACCGTTTAATTCATCCCAAACACTCTCTATCGTCGATCTTATCTTGCTCTCATGAACCCTAGCGATTTGGGGCTTTCTTGTTCTCTTCGTTTTGGGCCGAATTGATGGGTGCAGTGGATAGGTCTTGGGCTGGGGATTGATTTGATACCGGTTTTGAGCCATTTGGTGGCGATTTGAGGACGGGTTGAGGGTTGTTTAGAGCTTCGTCGAAGCTCCCATGGGGCTCTGCTCTGTTGTCGCGTCGTGAGGAAGATGACAGTCTGTTGCTGAGTTATTTCGCCCGAAATTGCACTCCTGCCCCCTCTAGTTTGCTGGGGGCTTTTAAAATGCCCCCAGCTCTTATAAAAACATTTGGATAATGGCACATCCACCCCCAATCCGTTAAGAATTCTTCAAGTTAGCCATTAAAACGTTTCAAAACTTGCACTTAAGCCCCACTTCCGTTAGTTTCTTATCTTTTTGGCCCTTGACCTTCACTTTTGACTTTTAGATCTTCAATAATGACCCCAATTCTTCTCTTGTCTTCTCAAATAGGCCCTTAAATCCTCAACTATTCTTCAAATTAGGTCCTCCAAGTCCCTTCTTCATGGCTCTTGAGCCACAAATCCTCTTCAAATTCATCGTTTAAGGTCCCCTAGCTTGCCTCTTGCGTTTTAAAGCATGTCTTCACCTAAAAAATTGGGGAAAAACAACCAAAACTACGAAAACAAGCATAAGTCTAGAAAGAGAGATAAAATAGATAAATTACACATATTAGCAAGTTATGAAGAGTTCATTAACATACTAAAACATGCAATTTTGTGTCGTTAACACACCCCCCCCCCCCCAACTAGCCTTTTGCTCGTCCTCGAGCAAAGAGAGCGATATTTAATTCTTCTTCTTTTTTTTTTTTTTTTTTTTTAAAGAACCAATAATGAGAGGCACACACTCAACTAGACAAGGCTTGACTCGATTCTAAACTAGACTCAAATATTTACAAAAACGCACACACACATTATCTATCCTAAGTGTGAACTCAAAGAAACAAAATACTAAGAGTTACCAGCTAATTTTAATTTTTTTTGGTGGGGGAAAAAGAAGAATGCATAAATGTCTCCTCAAATAAATTCTCAAAGTCCAAGAAGATAGAGAAAGAAGTTTATGGACGTCTAAGCATATACTCATACAAATGTGGGCGGTGTTTGGTAGAAGGTGACTCATGCGAACTACAAAACTTGTTAAATTAAGTCCAATTTGCGAGAAAGTATGCCTTCAAACATAAGGATCCCATGAAACTAGACATTCCCATACTTATTCAAAAGCACCCATGTAGGATGGACTTCCAAAGCTTTGAACAAAAACGAGTTTTAAGAATGGGGGATGTGGTTGTGGGCTTGTATGATCCTTTTGTGGATTTTTGGTAGATGGTGCGATTTATTATAATTTTTTTTTTCTTTTTCTTTCTTCTCTCTTTTTTTTTTTTTTTTTATTTAACCTCAAATCCAAGGCTCTCCAAGACCCACAACAAAAAGAGGAATATACACGCGAGTGGGCTTTTTAAGCTAAACCAATGGAGCTATCTAGGTGGTGACGTAACATTATCCCCGGACACCCCTCTATTTCTTAGACATCGCATGGGGTGTCATTGGTAACCACCACTCCAAAGGGCTACAAGTTTCCACCGCAAAAACGAATAGAGAAAAATCTTTTTGTGAAGTTCAAATAGCTTTAGAAAATGCACCCTTTATCAAAAGTAAAAGACGTCAAAGTTTATGTGATCAACTTAGCTTGAAGGACTTAAACATGAAACGTAAATTTAGTGTGTCGCTTTGTGAGAACGCATGATGTCGCGGAAGGTGGGATATTGGTGTAGATGTATTGAGTATAAGCAAAGAATTCCTTTCTAAAATAAAAATAAAAAGAACATGGACTAAGAAATTTCATTTTTTGAAAACATCTAGCTTCCTAAAATTCCCCCTTTTCACTTTTCTCATTTTTTTCTTTTTCATTTCAATTCAATTTTCAATTTTTTTTCTTTTTTTCAAAATAAGTGACTCAACTACGACTTTCTAAGACTCAATAAAGCTATAAAATCTAGACTCAAGATGAAAGGTGAAAATAAATAAAACTACCAAAGAAATGAAAATAAAAACCTATGGTTTGACACGGGGAAAGAGTGATGCTTCTCATGAAAGGTTCACACATTTTTTCAAAATTTTCAATTTTGTTTAATTTTTATGATTTTTTTTCAAAATTTTCAATTTTGTTTAATTTTTATGATTTTTTTTCAAAATTTTCAATTTTTTTAATTTTTATGATTTTTTTTCAAATTTTTCATTTTTTTTTTTGTATTTTTCATGTAAATTACCAATGAAGAAAAATCATGCTAGTAACCATTTAAGCAAGAAAGAAAATCTACTTCCCACCCCCCAACTAAAATGTCACATTGTCCTCAATGTGTGAGAACAATGGAAGAGCATACAAATTCATATAAGAGTTAAGGGATAGATAGACCTCATTGTAGCTTTCTTGGCCACCAAGCACAAGTCCTCCTCCAAGAGCAACCTACAAAATGTTCATAGAAAAAATGCAAGAAATAGAGATAAACTAATTTATTTATTTACAACTAGGGAGGTGGAACAAAGACAATGATGCTATCCCACCCCCAATCTTGGAAATTCCTTTCCATTCCATGCCCCTACTTCATTCTTAGAAAAGTACTTCTCCTTTAAAAAGTTTGATTCATCAATTAGAATAGATAGGAGAAGTAGGGGCAAGACACAAAAGATGAATAAGAGATGCAAGCAAAATCTAACAATAAAGTTAGAGCAAGTTGTTATGTCTTGCATCATCTTAAGAAAAGGGTTTGAAATCCTCAAATCAATTGAATTATAGAATGGGTCTTCACAAGTTGCCAAATTTTTACTTGGAATCAAAACTTGAGAGATGGCGGCAACTTGTGAATCCTCAATCTCATCACTTTTAGTTAAGCCATATGGATTTGGGGATGGGGCTTCACAAGTGGAAGTTAAAATAGTTTGAGAGCTTGAAGCCTCATCCAAACCCTTAGGCTCATCTTCCATAATGATAGAATCCAAGGGAGCATTTAAGCAAAATTCAATTTCGTCACAAATACGAGCATAGCTCCCCGGATCTTCATTAGACATGTCAATACTAACCGGAGTACCTCCCAATAAAACTTCAATTTCGTCACAATCAAGATCATAGGAACTCCGGTAAGTACTAGGCTCTTCTAGAGCACAAGACGAGTCTACATTTCCTTCACTAGTGGTAGCATCAAATTTGACTTCTAACTCATCACATGAGTGATTTTCATTTTGCGACTCCTCCTCACAAGTGTCACAATGTGAGTCATCCAAAATGGCTTCACTCATGTCATGGGTTGAAGAGTCATCATCAAAAATATCAACCTCATTACCAATATCACTATCACATGCTTCTTTAGATTGTGCAAATGAGAAATGAATACAATCACCTATCCTAGTGGCAACAACTCCATCATCATACACATCATCCAAAATTTGATCTTGGGCAAGCTCGTGATGTGTGTGAATAGGAACTTGAGACACATATGATGGCGAGTCTTGTGGAAAGTGAGTACTATATGCAAGAGACTCATCATCTTGAGATTTTGAATATAACGATTCCACTTTATCGGCCAAGTGAGAAAATGCTTCTACTAGTTCTTTTGTGCCTTGAAAATATTTTTGCATTGTTTCCTCAAGAGAACTAGTTATAGGCCTCTCTAGTTCCTCATTCACAAGTGATTCCCTCTCAAAATGATTAACTTCTCTTGATTCACACATCATATCATTATATTGATAAGTGTAAGAATCATGAGAGTTCAAAAACATGTAAGCATTTGAGGGAGGTGATTGTGCACAAGAAGCATGAGATGTGTAATCTAGTGTCCTACTATCATGCCAAGAATAATCATTCTTAGGAAAATAATCACCATTTTTAATAGCACGTTCACGTTTGGAACGCATTGATTCCTTAGAATGATTTTCATGTCTAGTGAATGCATGATAGTAAGGATATGAAGGAATGTTATGCCGCCTCTCACCAAAATTAACACATTGATGAGACATTTTTTTTTTTCTTCAAGCAAGTGGATTAAAGGTACTTGATGAATTTCACAAGCCCTCTTGAGTCTCACAAGCTTAACTAACCACAAGCAACTAGAGAAAATGTCAAGAACAAACTACTAACAAACTAGCTAAGAAAGCAAATCAAATCTAAATCCTAGCCTCTCCCCGGCAACGGCGCCAAAAACTTGTTGAATCGATAATTCCCAAGTATAGGAATATCGTTCTAAGTAGTACCAGAGTAAGAACGGGGTCGAATCCATAAGGAGAGGAGGTTTAGACAATGACTTGCAAAACTAGAAAACGACTAACTAAACGATAAAAGCAACTTCTCTCAATAGCTTTAGAGCTTGCCAAGCTATCGAATCCACCACAAAATGTGATGGAGCAAGTTTAGAGTACGCTTTAGAGTAAAAGACTACTAAAGCGACAATTCAAGAAAATAAGCGAAATATCAAGTAATGAGGGGCTAGGGATCATCGGTTTCTCTAGTGACCAATCCTCCTATTAGATTCAAGCCCGATTCTCAATTCGCATGTGTCAATCCACAAGACAAGTATCTCAAGTAGTGATTGCTCATACAATCCAACTCGCGACATGAGAAGTGTGTAAATCCAACACGCTAATCAAGCACTAAAGAGGCTATTCAAATGAGATTCTCCAAATTTCAAGTGTTTCAAGCATCAACCATATGTAAACACACGTAGGTGTTTCCACATGAAAGATCAAGCAACAAATGAGATTTGTAAATTCTCACTCAAATCACCTAACTAGAACTCGATTTCTCAAAGTTAGGATTGATGAGTTCCTCTCACTCAAATGCAACTTCAAATCAAACACGTCTAAAGTATTCGCACATCTACCTATTCAATGCATCAAATACTTCAACAAGAGAAATTCAAACATTGCACTAAGCATTCAAGTGAACTCAATTCAACCCATTCATCCTTGAAGTTCAACTTGAATCAATAAGATGATTAGGGCACTAGATAGTCCCAAATCACCCAAGCAAGTGAATTAGCTAAACATGAGTATAAATTCAAGAGAAGTAAAGAAAATTATCATTCTATTCATCATACTTGAATCCAACACAAGTTATCACCAATTCAACCTCAATACATCAACTACTACTCGATTCAAACTAAGAACAAAACAACCCAACTTCATTCAAACCACATCTAAGCTATTAAAATGAAGAAACTACCAAACTAACTAGTAATTGAGAAGCTATTCAATCTAAACTGCTGCTGCTATCTCTGCAGCTGCTACTGCTGCAATCACCAGACGAAAACAGAGCCATACACAGCGAAACAGAGCAGAGACAGTAACAAGCAGCCCCCAAATGGATCAAAACAACCTCCTCTCTCCCTCTCTTCCTCTTTCTCTTGTTCTTGGCCCTGATTATGCTCAAAGAGAGCTCAGGCGCATCAAGAACAAGCCCAGAATTAGGTGAAATCGGGGAGAGAGAGAGGAGCAAAAACAGAGGCGAACAGAGCACTGTAGAATCCGTCGGGTCTAAGAGAAGAAGCTCCGATTTCTTCAATTCTGAGTTTATATAGAGTGTAGGAATGGATTTCGTAGCCTCCAAGTACCAATCTCCACCGTTTAATTCATCCCAAACACTCTCTATCGTCGATCTTATCTTGCTCTCATGAACCCTAGCGATTTGGGGCTTTCTTGTTCTCTTCGTTTTGGGCCGAATTGATGGGTGCAGTGGATAGGTCTTGGGCTGGGGATTGATTTGATACCGGTTTTGAGCCATTTGGTGGCGATTTGAGGACGTGTTGAGGGTTGTTTGGAGCTTCGTCGAAGCTCCCATGGGGCTCTGCTCTGTTGTCGCGTCGTGAGGAAGATGACAGTCTGTTGCTGAGTTATTTCGCCCGAAATTGCACTCCTGCCCCCTCTAGTTTGCTGGGGGCTTTTAAAATGCCCCCAGCTCTTATAAAAACATTTGGATAATGGCACATCCACCCCCAATCCGTTAAGAATTCTTCAAGTTAGCCATTAAAACGTTTCAAAACTTGCACTTAAGCCCCACTTCCGTTAGTTTCTTATCTTTTTGGCCCTTGACCTTCACTTTTGACTTTTAGATCTTCAATAATGACCCCAATTCTTCTCTTGTCTTCTCAAATAGGCCCTTAAATCCTCAACTATTCTTCAAATTAGGTCCTCCAAGTCCCTTCTTCATGGCTCTTGAGCCACAAATCCTCTTCAAATTCATCGTTTAAGGTCCCCTAGCTTGCCTCTTGCGTTTTAAAGCATGTCTTCACCTACAAAATTAGGGAAAAACAACCAAAACTACGAAAACAAGCATAAGTCTAGAAAGAGAGATAAAATAGATAAATTACACATATTAGCAAGTTATGAAGAGTTCATTAACATACTAAAACATGCAATTTTGTGTCGTTAACAAATCTCTCTCTCTCTCTCTCTCTCTCTCTCTCTCTCTCTCTCTCTCTCTCTCTCTCTCTCTCTCTCTCTCTCTCTCTCTCTCTCTTTGCATGAAAATCTTAGAGGAAAAAATGGAGTAATTGACGGGATAGCTACTTATGAGAAGTCTTTTGAGATCACACGACCATTAAGCTAGCTCTTGCCTCGGTAACGGCGAAATTGTCTGAATGTGGGTTTCATCCACGTCATACCCGAAATCCCATTAAAACCTACACACGACTCTACAGTACCTAGGCAGTGATAAGTTGCAGAGAGCTAGGGTTTTGAGGAACTCAAATCACCTTGTGGATTACACGCGTGTACGTGTTTTGCGCTCAAAACACACTAGGTGTGTGGTTTTACGCGCAAAAGGGGCTAATGTAGATAGTGCATTTCAGATACTTCAATAGTTACCCACGTGGCAATCATCGGTAAGACTTATCAGTACTCCGATGGTATTATGTACTTTCATCTCTCTCTCTCTCTCTCTCTCTCTCTCTCTCTCTCTCTCTCTCTCTCTCTCTCTCTCTCTCTCTCTCTCTTCTATATGGGGGCTAAGAGACAGGGTCCCTCACATATGAATTATACGGGAGTCAAGGGCTCTAAGTGGCTTGGAAGCTAGAGTAAGGCTCGTCGCACGTGAGTAACGGTTACACTCGCGTGCGACCTTGTTAGTTATTTGAGAGACATGCGAAACGCTCGCCTATATATACGGCGGCCGTACATGTGTGCGAGGCAGTTATATAACCGTCCCGTGCGGTTATGTCTCATAACGGTTGTCTTAAGACTAGTATATATAGGAGGGTAGTTCTCTGATAGATTTTCGGATCTTTTGTATCATTCATCCTCTTGCTTACTATCTCACTCTCTGATATCTGACTTGGCTTACTCTTACCCTTGCACACTTAATCTCTTAATCTTGATTCTTATGCTTTGTTGGTTGTTCTTATCTATTGCAGGTACAACTCGGATCCTTCTCCTACTCTCCCTTGCATAAAATATCTAAAAGTGACCATAAGACTCGTCAAAAACGGAATTTCGGGTTTAAGATGAACCTTGATATAATGATAGTCAAGCGCCAAATTCATAGGGTCTGATAGTTCTGCTTCATCTGGATAATCCACTCCTGCATCATTACGCAAAAAAGCAATACAAAAATAAATGAGAAAAAATATTGTCGCTGTAAAAAAATGTATGTTTTTTAATGTCCTTTTCTTAAAACTTATTATTTGTATGGAATAATATTATTTTGATATGAGATTCATTGAACTAAGAACTGAAAACTAAGAAAATTATTGCAAATGTATAGAGAAGTGAAAAAAGAATCGTTCAATTACCAATGCATGGAGATTTGAAGAGATTTATGAAATTGTGATATTTCATGTATGATATGTCATTAAAATTGAGTTGGGAGTATGTAATTGGGTGTTACGTTCTTACATGTCATTAGTATTTGAGTTGTCAAAATTAAATTGGCCAATTGTACCACATACACCTTGAGCAAGAGTGAGATGTTAAAATGCGGTAGCCATTTGGGAGTATCCGCAATTTGCTATGTCAAAATATTCCAAATATCCAATTATTGTAAATATACTGATGTTACCTACCGATTTACCTAGGTTTTACATCTTACTCCTTACACCACACTTATAGCATGTTTGGAATCTTATGTTGTAATCTGATTTTCGTTATTTTTCGTTCGACAGCAAGAAGAATTTTCTGCTGAAAATCTGTAGCTTAAATTAATATCAAGGGAGTTGAAGAATCTCCTTAAAATGGAGATTTTTCAACTAAAAATCTTGTAATTTTACTTCAGCGTGGTGAGGTTTCATTTATCAGTGGGTGTATTAAAGTATAGTTTTATCCAAACATGTTTTGGTTTTAATTCAGCTAGATTTTCCATTTAATTTTTTTTAGTCCACTTCTTTTAGATTTTTGCTTATCCCAAACATGCTCTTAGCATAAGTCAACCCACAATCAACTGAAGGAGGCGAGTTGCCGGACTAAGCAAGCATGGACGACAACCACACATTGGAAAATCGTTGAACAAAAAGTCACGTTACAAGTTGTTTGTTTACACTTCTGTTTATAACTGCATAAATTGCCTAGCATACTCTTAAAGTTCTTATGCATATAGGGAAAACATTCATCCGCGCCCGTTAGTTCAATAAGCATCAACAAATAGTCCGTCGTCGGTGTATTATTTATGAATCAAAAGAAAAATACAAAATAAGTACATAATCAGAAAAAGAATTCATGGAAAAGGGAAGGGAAGTTACTTGCTATGCAAGTAAATCCAACCTATAGGAGAACGACAATGTATTAAATTTTTGTTCTAGATCAAAGAAATTGACCTAATCAATTAAATATCGGAATGTTCCCAGGTTTTGGTATCCTCCTAAAGCTCACGTTCACCTTTTTGAATAATTCTTTTCATTTAGTCTCCCCAGTCAGTGAAGCTACCGTGAAGGAATGTTCTTTTGCAAAGAGGATGCGCGACCCCTGAACTTGGCTAGGGAAAGAATGAAGTACCAATGCGAGCAGCATCAGAACAAGAAGAGCAGTTGAACTGTAGTTGCATGAGAAGGAATATGACTTCATAATCAATTACTTCAGCTCTTGTTTCTGCAATGAAGTTATCTTACAAGCAAGTCTGGTTTTCTATGCAGCTTCTCACATTCTTTATGATCTACTTGATCAAATATATAATTTAGCTAGTGGAATCATGATATGGGACTATTTTGACTTTCGCTTCAATATTCATACCATTAGGACTTGGCTAATAGGAACTTTTTTCATGAAACTCCATACTAATATAAAAAGTCAACGCTGAGTTTGGTGAAATTAACATTTGAAGGCCCGTCACATTTTCATTTTTCCGAAAGTATCCCTCAACAATATCTTTATTTACTCATTTACATGTTGTTACTCCAAACTGCCATATGGATTTATTTGTCAGAATAGGAATTCACTCCCCACCACCACGCGCACTACCTCACTATTATCCCCACTACTACTCTGTCCCAGCTCTTGCCCATCATTGAGAATATTTGACTCGTACATGGGTCACTTTGACCGGGTGATTTCGATAGCAAAATGATGCGATTTTTCGATAATTTTTTCACGGTGTTATAGAGCAACTTATACTCTACAACACCATGAAAAAATTATCAAAAAAATAAATTACTTTGCTATCAAAATCACCGAGTCAAAGTGACCCAGTGAATAGTGGTAAAAGTCAAAATGATGGGGAAGAGCTGGGACAGAGGTAGTACCTGTTTGAACAGATTTCAAACGTTTCACCATTAAACCAACGTCTACATCTCTCCTTTACCACAATAATGAATGGACATTTCTTCCTCATCTCTCTCACTAATTCTTTCTCAAACACTCTCCCTCCCACGAACTCTTTCTCAAACGAATTGGTTCACCGTCATTTTGAGCATCTCTAATAGGTTATTTATATGGCGGTTATCTTCAAAATATAAATAAGATGCGAAAAATAGTGTCTCCAATAGGTTATCTACTACGCTCTTTATTTTAGCGGATAGTTATCCCACTCACTACTTTTAACGAGCCGGATAAATAATTTCATATTTTGTTTACCCATGTTCTTAGCGGTTATGTCCTGAATTCCTTAAAAATCTCATACAAGAAATATTGATAATGTGCAACGTGTTATTTAGCTAATCATTTAACTAACACTATTGGAGCACTAACTAAATTTTTACAATATCTAAAATAGAAATGTTAAATTTTCATTAAATTATAAATAACTTTTAACTAGTACTACTGGAGATGCTTCTTTCTCTGCTTCTTGCAACACTGCTTGACAATTATTGTGGCAGTTATTTATCAGCTTGGCTAAAGCATTGGGATAAAATATTTCTTCAGTCATTATTTCATTACGGACTCAAGAGTATACAGTTGTTCATTACAAAGTCGACTAAAGTGTTTTCTGATGTAGATTAGAGAAAAAGACGATCACAAGGTTGCCATGTCTATTGAACAACCATACAATAGAAGTTGCACCGCTATGTTTCTTTTCCTCTTTGAAGTTTGATATATATTTTTAAAAATTTTTATCTATAAATCATTCAATTGCACACACTAATGGCGCGTGCCAACTATATTTCATTTATAATTTTAATTTAGTGGGTACAATTTATGTTTTAGACAATATGGCAGATCCATTGTTTGTGCCCATTATGCTAGTATGTTAAATTGAAGCATATTTTTCAACAGCCATGGGTGTCATATGGCTTCAAGGAATTCTGCAAATCCTTCCCAAAATATAACCTGGATAAAAAGATACTATGAATCGCTGGATGTAATGATAGTCGGAGTTATTAAGAGGATAATTTATTTTTAATCATTCAATTATACATGGGCACATGGCTTTGATTTGTAATTAACATTGACCACTTGACCACCTTTCACTAGCCTCAGCAACCTGGAGAAGCAATCTGTGCTTCTCGCACACATTGCTGCATAGTACTCCAATCGTGCATTATTTGGTCCAATTTTGTTTTGGACGTTTCTCAGCGTTTAGGAATCCGATTGATTTGAAACAGGAGTCAAACTTGGGGTTTCGGACGTTCTGAATCTATTGGTCAGGTCAGATTACTGAGATTCTGCAGGGTTTGAGTGGGAGTGATGGCGGATGACGGAAGATTCAAGATTAAGAAATTCGACAGGACGAATTTCAGCCTGTGGAAGATGCAGATAGAAGACTATTTGTATCAGAAGGACTTTTACTTGTCGTTGGATGGAGTTGAGAAGAAACCAAGCGAAATTACAGAAGAAAAGTGGAAGATTTTGGACAGAAAAGCTCTAGGACTTGTGAGATTGAGTCTCGCATTGTGAAATCTGTTCAATGTGTCGAAAGAAACGACGACGAAGGGTTTGATGGATGCTCTCTCACAGATGCATGATAAACCTTCAGCAGCGAACAAGATATTTCTCATGCAGAAGCTCTTTGACATGAGGATGGCCGAGAGTGGTAATGTTTCCCAGTACCTGAACGAGTTGAACATCGTCATAAGCCAGTTGGAATCCGTTGGGATTACATGCTTTGATGACGAGATGAAGGCACTGTTGGTTCTGTCCGGGTTACCCAAGAGTTGGGGTGGAGTAGTGACTGCTGTGAGCAATTCTGCTGGAAAAGACAAGGTAGGGTACGACAACGTGGTGAGCACGGTACTCGGCGAAGAGATGCGCAGAAAGAGCAATGGATCTAGCAAATCCTCTGATGGTGCACTATATGTCGAGCAGAGAGGGAGATCAGCCAGATAGGAAGAATGAAAACAAGGTTCATGGTCGATCTAAGTCGAGTTCGATATGGAAGAAAAAGGACGTTAATCGAGTGCTACAATTGCGGTGAAAGCGGACATTTTGCAAGGGCGTGCAAGAATCCGAGCAAGAAGAATTTAGACAACCACAAAGGTAATGATTCTATTAAATTTCTGAAAGTGATCAAGAAGCATTAATATTATTTGTATCCTCAAAGGAGGATGTGTGGGTGGTCGATTATGGTGCTTCGTTCCATGCGACAGGTAGAAAGGATATTCTTCATAATTACGTGCAGGGTGACTTCGGGAAGGTGTATCTCGGAGACGATGAGACATGTAAGATTGTTGGGAAGGGAGAAATCCAGCTGAACTTGGATAATAGAACAGCTTTCCAGTTGAGTGATGTAAGACATGTCCCGATGTTGAAGAGGAATCTCATCTCAGTAGGCCAGCTTGCAACATCGGGTTGCAAAACTACTTTTGGAGTTGATTCCTGGAAAGTAAAAAGAGGATCTATGGTGATCGCTCATGGTAAGAAGGAGGGTACCTTGTATGTGACTTCAGGAACGGAGAGTACTATAGCTGTCGCGTCTTCTGATATTGGCGCAAGTACCTGGCACCACAGGCTAGGACACATTAGTGAGAAGGGCATGCAGATAATGCTCAAAACAAGCAAGCTCAAAGGTTTAAAGGAACTTGATTTGGAGTTTTGCGAGGATTGTGTCTACGGGAAGCAGAAGAGAGTTAGATTCGCCAAAGTTAGCCGCAGTAGAAAGCTCAAAAGGTTGGAATTAGTGCATACAGATGTATGGGGTCCAGCAAAGGAAGCTTCTAAAGTGTCTTACTTTGTTACTTTTATTAATGATGCCACTAGAAAACTATGAGTTTACTTCCTAAAGAACAAATCAGATATGTTTGATGTGTTCAAGAAGTGGAAGGCTATTTTTGAGAATGAGACAGGTCAGAAACTTAAGTGTTAGAGATCTGACAATGGCGACGAGTATTGCAGCAGTGAGTTTGAGGAGTTCTCCGCTGAGAACGGCATCAAGAGACAGAAGACAATTCCAAACAAGCCTAAACAGAATGGAGTTGCAGAGCGCATGAATAGAACACTCACAGAGCGTGCAAGGGGCATGAGGATACACGCTGGATTGCCTAAGTCATTTTGGGCTGGGGCAGTGAACAAAGCTGCATACTTAATCAACAGAGGTCCATCGATAGCACTCGATTTTGGATTGCATGAGGAGTCTTGGACCGGAAAACAGGTATGTTTGTCGCATTTGAGAAAATTTGGATGTAGCGCTAATGTTCATGTTGATGCAAAACAGAGGTCCAAGTTAGATCCTAAATCGAAGAAGTGTGCGTATATCGGATATGGCGTTAACAGTTTTGGCTATCGATTTGGGATTTTGATAAGCACAAAGTTGTTAGAAGTATGGATGTAGTATTTAACGAGTCAGTTATGCACAAGGATTGGAAACAGGGACAAGTTTCAGAAGAAAAGGAAACAGTAGATCTTGATATTGGAGACGACCAACCACAAGTTGAATCCCCTACTCCAGTACAAAGTTCAGAAGTTGAAGCGGTTGCTCCAACACGAAGAATTTCAAGAAGGCCGACAAAAGGTCAGACTCCAGCTCGTTATTTATCATCACTGTCATATCTTTTGCTCACAGATAGTGGTAAACCCGAGAGCTTCAAGGAAGCAGTTGAGAGTGAAGCCAGAGTTAAGTGGGAGCATGCAATGAATGATGAGATGCAGTCTCTCTACTCCAATAAGACATGGGATATTGTGGAGTTGCCCCGAGGAATGAAGGCTTTTCACAACAAGTGGGTTTACAGACTTAAGGAAGAGCATGATGGATCAAAGAGGTACAATGCTAGACTGGTGGTGAAAGGATTTCAGCAGAAAGCAGGCGTGGACTTCACTGAAATCTTCTCTCCAGTTGTGAATATTTCCACCATCTAAACAGTACTTAGAATTGTGGCAGTTGAAGATTTGCACCTTGAGCAGTTAGATGTCAAGACAGCCTTTCTACACGGGGATTTACGAGAAGACATCTATATGGTACACCCACAAGGGTACACAGCAGCAGGTAAAGAGAATATGGTGTGTAAACTAAGGAAGAGTTTGTATGGCTTGAAACAGTCACCGAGGCATGATAACTCTATATTAGAGTTATATTTCTTCTACGCTTTTGTACCGTTTTGTGTAGTTTCCGGGTTGAATATATTAGAAATACACTATGAACTTGAGGAAATTGGATAAGTTTAGCTTTGAGTGATAAATTATTAATCCGGGCGTTTTTCACATTATTTACATTTATTTTGTCACTTTTGATCGCACGGGGTGTTTTCGTGTTGTGTTGGACAGGAAACGGAGCTCATGGATCAAGAGGAGGAGGAAAACGAACTTCGGAACATATGCGGAAGCTTGGGAGAGAAAGAAATTGGAAGAAAAGAGGACAAAGATGGAAAAAGGGGGTCAAAGTGTCATTTTAGAAAGTTTGAAGTGTAGGATCAAAAGTTGATCCTAGGATCAAAGCAGATCGCACGATCAACTTTTGTGATCGCACTATCTTCTAGGGGAGAACTCACTGACTTATAGGATCAAGTAGCAGATCGTACGACCAAGTAGCAGATCGCACGATCAGCAAAAGCAGATCGCACGATCTGCTAGCAGACCCAGCAACGCACGGGAAAAGCCAAGGAATTAGGGTTATTAATTAATAATTTTTGATTATTAATTAATGCACCCTAAGTGAAGATAAAAGGAGACAAAAAAACAAAAATAAAAGGAGAGACACGTGAGGGAGGAGAAACGTGAAGAAGAGACGGACGCAAGGAGAAGAGAAGGAGGACTCCTCCTCCATTGAAGCTCTAAGTTGATTTCTTCTTCTTCTCTCTCAATCTTTCTATGGAGAAACTAGTAAGTCTTGTTTGGTTTATTAGTATTAGCTAGACGTTTTGCTAGGCATCTCTTTGAGAGCCTAGGGTTTATGTAAACGATGATATTTTTCCGGATTTGATCTTTGCTTCATGATTTATTGATTTCTTCTTTTGAATCAATTCTAGTTTCTTGTTTATGTTAGTAATCCAAGTTGAGTGACACGATTGGGAGATAAAATAGGGTTCAAGAACTAGGGTTTGTTCAATAGTTGATTCATGCTTAAAGTTAGCAATATTTTAATTCAATTGTTCATAATCTATGCTTAATTCTTAATAGGGATGGAGTAATTAACCGGAACCATTAGTTGGCTAGTGAGGTGCACGACAGTGACTTTAAATAGCTTGGATGAGATATGAGCATCAATCACGTATCATTGAGACTGAGAAGAGACGTGTTAGGATTGGCTAGTGTGGGTAGATTCGGTAGGTGAAATTCGACTGTTTCGTGCAACGGTGGACCGACAGGACCCGTTTTCGTGCATGTCGTTAGCCTATTAGAACGGACCGGTAGACACAAGAGACCGATAGGAGATTGTAGTGTACCGTGAAGTAGAATGACTTGAGACCGATAGGAGATAGTCAGTGCTGTTACCCGGCTTAGTTAGAATATAGTTAACGTGTTGCTCAGATAATCCGGAAATCGTCTACAACCCTAGGTGATCTAGAGATTGCCTAGTTTCTCCAAACTTATTTATTAAATATAAAAATCCAAAAATATTAGCTTAGTTGTTATTTCAATTCTAGAAATCAATCAAATCTTTCCTCCTGCCCCGTACTCTAAATTAAATAACTAATTAAATAATCTCAAGCCTGTCCTCGTGGGATCGATAACTCGGGGTTGAAATACCACCCCTATATTACTTGACCGTGCACTTGCGCATACGCGTTAGTAAATCCGCGTCAAGTTTTTGGCGCCGTTGCCGGGGACAGCGGTAGATTATTTTGTTAGGAGTTAATTTAGAGTACTTTTATTTTAGTTTAATTTTAATATTTTTATTCTATATCTCTGTGCTTCACGGGTGTCTTGTGAGTTTGTTTCTCAGGAACGCAGGAAGCAAGAGACAATATAAGCATGTGGAGCGAAGACTGTTATTCGGGTCCCCCCTACGTTTCCACTGCAGGGGTAACCACGAAGACGAGGACGCATGCATAACTTGGTGCTACGTATGCGGCATTTGGCACGAACGTAGAGACTCATGTCGAGTACATGCCCCCCAGCTTCATCAGCACCAGGAAGACTCATCAGCGGATATGGCAGAACGGCGTAGTATTATGAATGACATGGAAGTTTGCGTCAAATTTTTGTCCATAGATGCACAATTACCAAAAGAGGATTCAGCCACAGGTAGGGAATACGTGAGGGAGATGTTGGAGAGGATAAAGAAGCGAATAGAAAAACTGTCAACAGCAGGGGAATCAAGCATTCAAGATCCACAAGAAGAAACCGTGCCATATGACAGTGAGCTAAAAATTGAACCATCATCATCCCCACCACAAGTGGAAGAAGAGATACTTGAGCTGAACGAAGACTGCAGTGTCCAGGAACCATTGGTGGACTCTGCCATATATGAGGACTCAGACTCTGATTCAGACTGGGGTGGACCTGTGTGCCGAAGATGGGAAGATCTGCCGTATTGCGAGCCAAGACCGCAGGTTCCCTCACATCCTTGGTATGAATGGGAAGACACCGAAATTGGAAGCCTGTGGTGTGTCGACGATGAAGCTGGTGACACACTTGTGCTCAGTGATATTGAGGTAAAAGCCCCAACTCCGATTAATGATGAATTCTCCATATCTTATGTCACGCAAGTCTGCGATGAGCTGGAACAATTACTGTATGGGGATTCGTGTGGGGAAGAATTTGATGAGCAACTCCCAATCTCTTGTTCTATGGGCGATTCTATTGATCATCCATATGCCATAGTCAAGGAGTTGGATGTCAGCAAGTGTGGGGGTGTGGATGAATTGCATGGGTCATTTGAAGAGCATATAGCATCAAGGAAGTACTACTGGGATGATTTTATGGCCAGAGATTCATTTGAGCCCAGTGGTACTTGGTGGAAGTTTCTCAAGAAGATCAATTGCAAGATGAAAAAAATCAGCTTCTACAACTCTCCACCATCTGCACAGCACAGGGGTGCACGTGAAGTTATCGAGAAGAGATGGTGGAAGAATAAGAAGTGGAGGGATAAAGCAGTCTCCACTATCCTTTTCGGTTGAGGTAACCGGGTCGGGCTGTCGACCTTAAATTACAAGCGCTGCTTGGGAGGCAACCCAATGTAGAGTAGGATGCAATTTGTTTCTGTTTTTGCTTTTAGTTCTCCATATTTTATTTTGAGGGGTGAGAGAGAGTTGCTTTAATTCTTCCAATCAGTGTGCAGGGACACAGGTACAGAAGACGCTCCGGTTTCCCCTTCTTGATGCGTGTGATAGAATGTTGAGTAGGCGCATTGGAATCCGGACACGAGGTGAGACTTTTCCGGAAACTGTCAACGGTCCACAAGACCCCTTCTTGTTGCAGTTTCGCGGCAATGGTGCCCATGTAGGTCCGGGCACCCCAGGTACCTTTAACTTTCTCTCTTGTTTCTAAGTTTTGAGCCATAATAGTGTAGATCCACCGCCAACACATTTAAGCGATGAGTCCTCTTATTATATCTCTAAATTCGTTGAGGACAACGAAACGCTTAAGTGTGGGGGGGTTTGTGTTTATTTTGCTAGCCATGTCAGTTATGCATCGCCAGTTACATGCAATTGTGTCGTATTGTGTAGTACATGTGGTTAGTGTAGAGTGTTTGATATAGTGTCGTATTGTGTTAGGATTGTTAGCATGCATTTTTTTTTAGCACTTTTACTTTATTGAGTCCCCTACCCAAAACTTGTGTTTAATCGAGTTGGCCAAAAGCATATAGAGTTAGGAAATAAAAAAAAAAAAACTCATAAAATTTTAAATTTTTGAGAAAGGGCAATCGAAGAGAGTGAATGTGGAGAGGGCTTAATGATAGAATTCCTTAGGAATATGAAAATCTGAGGTGAGGTAGACGCGAGAATCTGGAGTAGGAAGACTTATAGGGCTAATGCACATTAGAACTGCGAGTAGCTGCCTCTCAGACCAGTTATCCTACTAGCGCTACACCACCGTCACTTAGGTAGTCGTCAACCCTCCTCGTAGTGGCAACGGAACAGCTGTGCGAGTGATGTTTATGGGGGCCTCACGTCCCGTCTCCATCTCCTAGGTCCACTAGTTACCCATATTGAACCGTTTACCCCTTTTATTCACAACCTCTAGCCTAGGAAGCCTTTCATTGTGACTGTCATCACTTGTTAGAATGGTCCTTTCCTATGCGTCATGATAGAGGGAGTTGAGTTAGGGAGGTTCGATGAGGGTGAGTTGATTTGATACATCTTACGTGGATTCTCTTACATGTCGTCTTTTGAGGGGATGTGAGGGTGAGTTAGAGACGGTAGCACACTTCGGTGTGGCGGTGAGTCGTGTCCTTACACCACGATCACAGGTGGAGTACCGTAGTGTGTGGTATTTCTTCCGCACGTCATGGGGTGGGGGTTGGTTGATCTTATAGGAGGTCGTGCTTATGCTTTATTTATATTCTCTATATCTTAGGTGATGAGGAGGATCGGTTGGAAAAGCACGTTTACACATTGACTACTGGGTTTGTGATTTGCTTTGCATCAAGTGTGGGGGTGTCGACATCTATGTTATTACATCACTAATTTGACACATTCCACCCCCATGTTATCTAATTTTGACATTTGATCTCCTCGGGTATTACTATCGTATTGTCGGCTCCATGTGCTTAATGCTATTGTGTGGAAATGAAAAAAAAAATAGAAAAAGAAAAGTAAAATAGAAAGTGAAAGTGAAATTGAAAGGGAATAAAGGAGCAAGCTTGAAATTGAAGACCGGGGAGATTAGCTATTGTTCGAGATCACTTCTTCACATTTGTGGCCGCGAGAACGGCGTTGCACCAAGATTGAGGGAATGAGGTCCGGAGTAGTGAGATTCGGTGTGGTTCCTTGGATTTTGGTGAGGGAGTGTGAGAATCGGGTTTTGTGAGTTAGATCATGACGTCTAGGACTACGCTTCTAAATATCCTATCCTACCCGTCCTAAACCGTCAACAATTTAACCCGTGGATAAATAGCTCTGAAGGTAAGTGCTAGGGATATGTTTGATGAGTGTGCGGAAGCAACATATTTTGTGTTCGTGCCCGTTCTGTCTAACGAAACTGGCCGCAAGTTCTACCGATCACCAAAGTTATAGAACTTCCGAGGGAATATGAGAGCCTTATGACTTGCCGGTTTACTTTTTGAGATTGCCCAATCTCTAACTAAAAAGAAAAAAAATTGGTGTTGTTTCAATTTTTGCATTGTAAAATAATCGAGTTGCATTGTATAGTCATGTAGATTGCATGGGTGTGTGTGTTGTTTGTGTCACATGGCTAGTGAAGTTGAATGCAATTCGGTGGATTGAAAATCATAGTGTGAGAAGTGTTTTTTATTTTGCTCGGGACGCGCAAAAAGGTAGTGTGGGGGGATTTGATAACTCTATATTAGAGTTATATTTCTTCTACGCTTTTGTACCGTTTTGTGTAGTTTCCGGGTTGAATATATTAGAAATACACTATGAACTTGAGGAAATTGGATAAGTTTAGCTTTGAGTGATAAATTATTAATCCGGGCGTTTTTCACATTATTTACATTTATTTTGTCACTTTTGATCGCACGGGGTGTTTTCGTGTTGTGTTGGACAGGAAACGGAGCTCATGGATCAAGAGGAGGAGGAAAACGAACTTCGGAACATATGCGGAAGCTTGGGAGAGAAAGAAATTGGAAGAAAAGAGGACAAAGATGGAAAAAGGGGGTCAAAGTGTCATTTTAGAAAGTTTGAAGTGTAGGATCAAAAGTTGATCCTAGGATCAAAGCAGATCGCACGATCAACTTTTGTGATCGCACGATCTGCTAGGGGAGAACTCACTGACTTATAGGATCAAGTAGCAGATCGTACGACCAAGTAGCAGATCGCACGATCAGCAAAAGCAGATCGCACGATCTGCTAGCAGACCCAGCAACGCACGGGAAAAGCCAAGGAATTAGGGTTATTAATTAATAATTTTTTATTATTAATTAATGCACCCTAAGTGAAGATAAAAGGAGACAAAAAACAAAAATAAAAGGAGAGACACGTGAGGGAGGAGAAACGTGAAGAAGAGACGGACGCAAGGAGAAGAGAAGGAGGACTCCTCCTCCATTGAAGCTCTAAGTTGATTTCTTCTTCTTCTCTCTCAATCTTTCTATGGAGAAACTAGTAAGTCTTGTTTGGTTTATTAGTATTAGCTAGACGTTTTGCTAGGCATCTCTTTGAGAGCCTAGGGTTTATGTAAACGATGATATTTTTCCGGATTTGATCTTTGCTTCATGATTTATTGATTTCTTCTTTTGAATCAATTCTAGTTTCTTGTTTATGTTAGTAATCCTAGTTGAGTGACACGATTGGGAGATAAACTAGGGTTCAAGAACTAGGGTTTGTTCAATAGTTGATTCATGCTTAAAGTTAGCAATATTTTAATTCAATTGTTCATAATCTATGCTTAATTCTTAATGGGGATGGAGTAATTAACCGGAACCATTAGTTGGCTAGTGAGGTGCACGACAGTGACTTTAAATAGCTTGGATGAGATATGAGCATCAATCCCGTATCACTGAGACTGAGAAGAGACGTGTTAGGATTGGCTAGTGTGGGTAGATTCGGTAGGTGAAATTCGACTGTTTCGTGCAACGGTGGACCGACAGGACCCGTTTTCGTGCATGTCGTTAGCCTATTAGAACGGACCGGTAGACACAAGAGACCGATAGGAGATTGTAGTGTACCGTGAAGTAGAATGACTTGAGACCGATAGGAGATAGTCAGTGCTGTTACCCGGCTTAGTTAGAATATAGTTAACGTGTTGCTCAGATAATCCGGAAATCGTCTACAACCCTAGGTGATCTAGAGATTGCCTAGTTTCTCCAAACTTATTTATTAAATATAAAAATCCAAAAAATTAGCTTAGTTGTTATTTCAATTCTAGAAATCAATCAAATCTTTCCTCCTGCCCCGTACTCTAAATTAAATAACTAATTAAATAATCTCAAGCCTGTCCTCGTGGGATCGATAACTCGGGGTTGAAATACCACCCCTATATTACTTGACCGTGCACTTGCGCATACGCGTTAGTAAATCCGCGTTAAGGCAATGGTACAAGAAGTTTGATAACTTCATGTCTAAGCAAGGATACAAGAAGTGTCACGGGGATCACTGTTGCTACTTCAAGAGGTTCAAGAGTTCTTACATTGTTCACTTGTTATATGTAAATGATATGCTTGTTGCTGGATCAAGCATGGGGGAAATTGAGAAGCTAAAAGAGAGCTTGTCTAAGGAGTTCTCAATGAAGGATTTGGGACATGAGAAGCAAATCCTTGGCATGAGAATCAACAGGGATAGAATTGGGAAGAAGCTAGTTTTGTCACAAGCTGATTATGTTCAAAAAGTCTTGAAGAGGTTTAACATGCATGATGCAAAACCAGTGAGTACTCCGTTGGCGAGTCACTTAAAACTTTTGACAGACCATAGTCCAACTACATATGAGGAGAAGGACTACATGGATAAAGTTCCTTATGCATCTGTTTTGGGAAGCTTGATGTATGCTATGGTACGCACACGTCCAGATATTGCCCAAGCAGTGGGAGTTGTTAGCAGATTCATGAGAAATCCCGGTAAGGAGCATTGGAGAGCTGTGAAGTGGATTTTCAGGTATATGAGAGGGACGCAGGATGTAGCTTTGTGCTATGGAGGGTCAGCGATCAGTTTGAAAGGGTATGTTGATTCAGGCATGGGTGGTGATGTGGACAAAAAAAGAGCACTACAGGCTACGTGTTTACACTTGGCAGTGGAGCAGTCAGTTGGGTTCCGAGGTTCCAGAAAATTGTTGCCCTATCTACTACTGAAGCCGAATATGTAGCATCTACGGAAGCGTGCAAAGATATGGTTTGGCTACATAGTTTCTTGAGGGAACTTGGGAAGAAGCAGAAGAGTTGTAAGCTGTATAGTGACAGTCATAGTGCAATTCATCAGGCGAGGAATTCCACTTTTCATGCAAGGACGAAACACATTGACATCAGGTATCACTTCATTCGTTCATTGTTGGAGAAAGATGTTATAAAATCGGAGAAGATACACACGAGCCATAATCCTGTGGATATGTTCACCAAGGTTGTGACCTTGGAACAGCTGAGAACCTGCTCGGCTTCGTTTGGCCTAGTTACATGATGAGAGGCCAAGTCCACACTCATGGAGGATGTTGAAGTGAAGCTAAGAGAAGTACACTCAGAGTTAATCAGTCTTCAAGTGGGAGATTGTTAAGTGTGAAGACTGATTTTGTAACCTAGTCTAAAGTAGTGGGGCTTACAAGTAATTTCATGGTAATCACACAGAGAGAGATCTGATTTTATTCTTCATTCATTCATCATAGTGAAGTGGGTGCGGACCGTGGATGTAGCCAATTTGGTGAACCACGTAAATCGTTGTGTCTTTGTTCGTGTATTAGTTTTGCTTTTCGTTGCGTTGTTGAATCGCTCCATAGACAATCCTAACAGGTGGTGGCACTTTAACATTATCAAATTAGTGATTGGACATTTAGATTTTGGTTGTTCAAAATGTAAAAATGTGTGTATCAGTACCGGAAGAGTACTATAACATTATGCCTAGCTAATAAAAACAGTGGCTACAAAAGTATCGTTTTTATATTATATCATATTACAACGCCTAGCTAATAAAAACAATGGCTACAAAAGTATCGTTTTTATATTATATTATAATATATTACAACACTTGTGTCACACTCGTCATATTTAGTTGTTACTGTAGTTAAAATGATTACTTCCCTCTATGTTGTACCGCAGTTAATTATGAGAAATGATACTCCCTTTTTATTTTATTTTACATGCTACACATGTGTCGCATCTACCAACAATACCGACGGACTATTTTTTCTACAACATATGTAATTATTTATCCTTCCCCAAATATTACAGTTCCATCCCCTATCCCAACAAGCATAGTCATCAGCCTTGAAGAGTCGTGGGCGGACGCACATCCAGCAATTTGTCAGGATAGCTAAAAATGTTCGTTTAACAATGGGTCTTTTGGTAAATTAACTATCTATGGTGTTAAAATGCTTTCTCCACAAAAGGTTGGGACTAATATGCAATGTAAGTAGGAGTTAATATGAAATTGAAGAAATGTGACATAAATTTGCAACCACCACTTCTAGGATAGGCTTATGTAATTATTTATCCTGCCCAAATATGAGAGTTCCTTGCCCTATCCCAACAAGAATAGTCATCAGCCTTGAAGAGTCGTGGGCGGATGCATATCCATCAATTTGTCAGGAGAGCTAAAAAAATGTAATTTTAACAATGGGTCTTTTGGTAAACTAATTATCTATGGTGTTAAAATGCTTTGTCTCTACAAGAGATTGGGACTAATATGCAATGTAAGTAGGAGTTAATATGAAACTGAAAAAGTGTGACATAAATTTGCAACCCCCACTTCTATAATAGGCTTATTGCAGGGCCCCCCCCCCCACCGCCCCATTTTCAATAAATTATACTAACTGAAACTGGGGGAAAATCTATCCCCAATACTATCCATATGTCAAGGGTAGATGTGACAATACACAAGTAGCTAATAAAAAAAAGAGAAAAGAAAAAAAATAGTAATGAAGATAAGGATGATAAAGAAGATTAGAAGCTGAATGTAAGTCTAATTGTTGGGTTTTTTTCTTAATTCTGTCGAAAATATTAGAAAATTATTATTTTGAGAAACTAGTAGAAATATGGAATCTACTAGTATTCCTAATTGGGTTATTTCTTAATATTGGCGCTATTAAGATTACTTGGAGAGAAAGTAATGTGGCCTATAAATGGACGACTCTACTAGTGTAATAATTGAGTAGTGAGTCGAGTTGAGTAGAGTAGAGTAGACAATTGGTGAGTGATATCATTAAGCGGATGTGTGAGGTTAGGGTATCATAGATGTAGTCTATGAGGATGAGAGTGTAGGGTTTTGATTCATGGATCGCGCAACGGAAGCATAATCAAACAAATAGCCATGCAAACCCTCCAAGGATCACAAGTCTAGATGCATAACGATAGTAAAGGTAAGAAATCATAAACACACCTTTGGGTTCTCCTTGATGACTTCAAACGCGAATAGTGTCACGTTCTCTATAGTTGATCCACGCCTAGAGTTGATCCTAGATCTCCCAAACTCCTTGGTGCTAGCCCGGAATAAGAGGAGGGTGAAGGAATCACGCAAAACGAGACAAAAGAGGGGCTTCGGCCCTCTTTTTGGCCGACGGGGTGAGGGCGGCGGCAAGGGGGGTCGGGTTCGGCCTCCTTGTTGCTTGCTCTCTCTCCTTTGTTCTCTCCCACTTTTGTTATGATCACTAATGAGCATAAGTTATTCGGAAGAAAGGAAGGAAGGAGGGTCCTTTATATAGTCCAACAACTCCTTGTTAACTACATAAAGGACTTATTCTAGTCCTACTAGAATTCAATTTAGTCCCTTCCTTGCAAATTAGTCCCTACTAAGTTTGCAAGGGTTTGCAAAGTGATCCTTCTAATTAATTTATCCAATTAATTAATTCCCAAATCTATTACAACTCTATATAGCGTGTGACCCCATAGGTTCTATCTAGTTGGTAGCAACTATTTGCTAATATGGAGCGGTTTCTAGCAAAACATCCATTCTAGCCAACTAATAGAATAGTCATCTAGACAACCTTGTACAAGTAATTGTCTCATCCCTTTGCCTCCATATCCGGATTGGACACGAGACATACAAGTCACACTCGTATATCTAATCCATAGTTTCTCGATCTATGGAATAGCCTTATTCGTGCAAATAACATCAATATCCCATATATTGATTTATTTGAGTCTGGCCAGACATTCTATAAGCACTATCCCTCGAGTGGCCTAGGATATTTGTTCCCGTTATGTGGGAGGGGCAAATCCTCTCTACGTCCACTACGATCTCTAAGCTTGCTTCTCATTGTATCCAGTACACGCCTTTATAACTACCCAGTTACGGTGTAGCGTTTAACGCTACCAAGATCACAATGATCCACAACTAGAATATCTAGTGACTTCAAGTCTAAGGATGACAATACCATTGCACCCCGAGAAGCACTTGTGACTCAACATAACATGTATGTAGCCTTCTCGGTGATGGGTCAATCCAGTGCAACATTCCGTAATGCACACCTATGTGTTGGATCGTGATATCTCCATATCAATCCAACCCCATACTAGTCTATAGATGATTGTCCCATTTAATCATTATACTTGACTAGGGATATTTAAGATAAACAACACGATCGTAAATCTAAGGACTTCATTATATTAAATATCCAATAAATAATAAATGAATTTTCTAGCCATATACAAATTCATACTAAACTAGATTGCCTCTAGGGCATCTATTCCAACAGAGAGTACCGCGTCGACGTGGACCGCGGATTGTGTTGTTTCTCCTACGATGTATTCCCTCATTGATATAGTGAAATTCTCCTCCTCCCATAGATGTAGGCGTGTTTTGCCGAACCACGTTAAGTTCTTGTGTGTCGTTTTTCTTCTCCTATATTGGGTGTATTGAGTGTTTGATCGTGTGCCGTGTTTTTTCTTCCGTTGAGACGGGAATTCAGGTTGATGAATAATTCCCAGCAAGTGGTATTAGAGTCTGGTTCATGATCCGGGTGGAGCGTGCAAAGAGAAAAGGAAGAAGAAAAAACGTAAAAAGAATCGGAAAAAAAAGTTTGCCGAACAAGAGGAAAAATAAGAATGGGTTGATTATAATTTTTTCTTTGTTCGTAGGGTGGCTGCTATGGTAATTGTTGGACATTCATCAACAATAAGTTGTTGGGTGGAAAAAGATTCGGTCACAAAATTATCCTATGTGGCGGGCATATAATGGAATTGTGCTTCAGTGATGATGTGGCAGAAGACTAGTTTGATGCACATGGTGGCCCATGAATGGAATTGTGAACCAATGTCTAGCTTTTCTACAGCAAGGTGGGCCACACGCGAGGAATTATTGCATGCCTTACAGCTGCATGATCTGGTTTCTCCAAGAGGCGATCCAGTGGTCCAAACTGTTTGGGTTGATCTGAGCTGCATGTAAGTCCAATTGGGCTCGAGCAAGAGTCAAACCCTAGGTTTTTGGATGCTCCTGATGTGATGGTGAGGTCAGAATTTGCAAAAAGTTTACAGAAATTGATGTTGCTGACATGGAAGCGTATCGATGAGAATTGACGATCCAAAAATTGTTCAGGTGGTTATGATGTGCCTGTAAATCGGATTGGGATGATTCCGCGGTCTAACCCCATTATTTTGGATGTTGCGAATTCATCGGTACAGTTAGAATTTTGATATTCTTAGGGGATTGAGAGGATTGGAATCAATCGATATCGATGGGGAAATCGAAGAAGACGGGATGAGATCAGGGTCAGTCAAGTTCAAGTCCAATCATGTGGGGTCAAGGAGTTTTCCTAATTGAACGTTCGATTGGAAAACCTATGCAGACTTGGGAGTGTGTTGACAGGTTGAGTTGTTGTTCAACATAGGCAAGAAGCATCGGCTTTGTGCGTTTGTGAGCACGAGATGCAACAGTTGCAGAGGAATCAGGTTAGAGATATGGGAAACTAATTCAAGGAAATTCACAAGAAGCTCCATTGCATAGATCGAGGCGGTGGACGCTATTGATGAGGCCATGGCACGAGATGACATCCTGATATCTCTGTGTGTGGTTCGTGGCGGTAAATTTTGAGTAGCTCAAGGTAAGAAGAGAGGTAATTCGCGATGGGTTCGCAAAGATGTGGCTTTGCAAGACGTCTTTGTGAACCAGTGGGATCGAATAGGACAAGCAATGGCGCAAGGTAAAGCACTCAGGGTTGGCATGGAGGAACACGTGGTTGACATGTGAGGACGCTAAAGCATGAAGAAAGTGCTAGTTATGCAGCAGTTGCAGATTTTTCGAGACAGTGCTCATGTGACGAGAACGATGATGAAGAAAACTACTGCAGTAGTGAAGAGGAATACAGTCTCGTTTGCACTTGACCTTGGTGGTAATCTCTCTAGTGATAAGCTAGCTGGTGGAGTAATGGAGTCACACTACTCCCCAAAGTAGCAAACTTTGGGACGCGCCCATGTGAGGGTGCGAGGCTTTGCCCTAGTAGGAGGTGTAGAGCATCTCGGTAGAGATCAATGGCGGACCATGCATGTGGAGAATGATGAATGCAGCTGAATTGACATCAACGACGGAGAGCTTCGGGAAGGCTATGGAATTGTCGTTTGGTTGCGGAATTCAAGCCACGGTGAAGTTTGTCGGGTTCTTGAGCGTTTAGAAAGTATTAGGAATTTATTATTTTTGGAAACTAGTAGAAATATGGGATCTACTAGTATTCCTAATTGGGTTATTTCCTAATATTAACGCTATTAGGATTACTTGGAGAGCAAGTAATGTGGTCTATAAATAGGCGGCTCTACAAGAGTTCTAAGTGAAGAGTGAGTCAAGTTAAGTAGAGTAGAGTAGAGTAGAGAATTAGTGAGAGATATCATTGAGCGGATGTGCGAGATTAGATGAGTGTATCGCGTCAACGTGGTCCACAAATTGTTTTTTCTCTCCCCTACGATGTAGTCCCTCATTGATTTAGTGAAATTATCCTCCATTCCGTAGATGTAGGCGGTTTTGCAGAACCACGTTAAATTCTTGCGTGTCGTTTTTCTTCCCCTATATCGTGTATGTTGAGTGTGTTGAGTGTTCTGTGTTTTTCCTTTCGTTGCGACGAGAATTCATGTTGAGGAATAATTCCCAACACAGATTCCGTTCTCCCTCTCTATATCGATACATCCCTTCTTCGATTCATAGTCGTTCATCAGCAGAGAGGTTGGATGAGCTAGCTTCTTCAGGAGCAGAAGGTTGTGGATATTAGGCATCACACATCTGACAGCAAATTCAGAGGCAGATTGTCTATTAGACCTTTTATCAAACACATTGCATCCACTTGCTAAAGTGTGAGAAAACCCAAAAAAAATTATTCACATGAACAAGTATCATCCTCGCCAAGCGTAACAGGGCAACAAGGGGAGGAAAAAGCATCTTTTTGCCCCCATTGGATTGAGTATCAATTGGATTTTTGAGTTTTTCGAATTGAGGCGCTGGGTTTTGGTTTGGGTTCGCACATTCTGGGCAGCGGCTGGTGTCTGGGTTAGGGCTGGTTGTGGGTTTTGTGGAAGTGATTGTGGCGGTCATGGTGATTATGTCGCCAGAACTTGGGTTCAGTCACCGGCATCTCGGTTCAGTCACCGGAATCTGGGTTGTGTCGGTGTTAGGGCAGTTGCAGTTGTGATTACAATGGTGTGTTATGAGTGTTCATACATGAACGTGTATAGACAATTGTACCTTTCAATAAAAGGACGTGATAGCCCAAAAAAATTACCAATTGCAATTAGTATAATTTATTTAAAATGGGGGATGCAATAAGCCTATTCGAGAAGTGAGGGTTGCAATGTGTTAGTTCCGGTATACTGGATGTATGCATTAAGTAATTAAGCCTTGTATATATTAAAACTTAAGAGAGCGGACGGGGTGGCTTAGCCCTCATATACCTACATGTCGATCTGCCCATGGGTGTAATGACCCAGGGGAAGGGGGCAAAATAACGAATATAAAGAAGAAGAAAAAGATGTTTATCGTCTTCTTCCTTGACAATGTCGAGCTCAGCTAGGTGCGTCGCCCTGCCTTGTTTCCTTGATTAGCGGCGACCCCATTACAAGCCCAAATATAAGAGGTAATGGGGCTCGGACGGACCAACTTAAAGCACCGTGGGGAGAACGGCAAGCTAGCCCAATGGTAAGGTAGCGCAGTTGCCACACACTTAGTCCTGGTTTGATCTCTCAGAACCTTTAATTCCACTAATAGAATAAAATTCTTCCGTTGCATGAAAAAAAAAAAAAAAACACACACACACACACACACACAATTGTGGGGTCACATGCCCCCACCGAAAAGAAACTTCTACCATTTTTGTCACACAATTAAAAATTTACTCACGTGTATGCCTTCTCAAATGTTTATAAACTAGTGCATATCCCGTGTCCGAGGGCACGACCACAAACAAAAGTATGATAATTCCCTAAGTATGGATGACGCAGGATGAACCATTGCATTTGTCATATTTTGGGATGGCTTATTCTCCGTAATAGCTTATTATGTAGATGGGGATAAGCTATTCCACATGTCACATTTTGGTGATAGCTTATTTCCCATAGCAGCTTATTATGTAGATGACCACATGTGTGTGTAGAGATTCGCAATCATTATATAAGAGTTGGCAAAATTTACTCACGTTTCCCTTCACATATGTGTACAGAGAGTCCGCAAAAACAATTGTTGGATCAATGTGTAGTCATTACTTCATATAAGAGCCATTCCTATACTTATAGGAAGTGAAATGATTTGTTTGACTTTCTCTCTACCACTCCGTCACAGCTGAAATGCACCATTGGATTTTTTTCCACCCGTAACTGGGTCATTTTAACTCGGTGATTTGGATCGCAAAATGATACAATTTTTCGATTATTTTTTCATTGTCTTGTAAAATAAGAGTTACTTTACAATACTTCGAAAAAATTATCCAAAATTGAAAAAATTAGCTATCTAAATTACAGGGCCAGAGTGACTCAGTGAATAGTACTAAAAGTCCAATGGTGCAAAAGAGGTGAGACTGAATGGTACCTTCAAGTGTCGGCCCCATGTTGCACTAGTCTTTTTTTAGTCACAATTTCAGTTATTGGTCAATGGCCATAGCCGCTTTTGTAAACAAATTGTTCTAGCCGGTGACACTATTCCCCTGGGCTGGGAGACCCCCTATCTATCTAGCTGCTGGAGATGGCCAAAGCTGCCCAATCTGATCTGACAAAGTAAGGGTGGTTTTGTATAATTTCGTAACAATGAGGGTGTTCTTTTCGAAACTGTGGCAAAGTTTCGGGCCTTTGAGGGAATTAAAGATTTCCTAGAATGTTAATACTACTATAAACTCGTGGTCAATCGTTCTTCTAGGCTCTCTAGATGCGCTGTCGTCTCTGTCGTCTTCTCGTGTGATCAGGCGAGTTTATTATCTCTCTCTTCCGATTCTCTCTGTTGTAGGTTATGTAGTTTGTCTAGTTTAACCCATTGTTTGTCACTCTATATGATCCGCCAACTCTTTCATGTATAGATGTTGCCCTAAACCATTGTTAATTAATCTTTCTCATCACTAAGTGGTCACCGGTTCGGCACCTGCCTGTTCAAGTTTTTAGTAGTCGCTTTTATTTAATTTCAGAGTTCTATGAATAACTATTATCCTTTAGGTGCGCACTGACTTTAAACCACTCTCTTTGGAGATTTTTTTATTCATATCTGTCACTTATACTTTAATATTTTCCCATGACATCTTTCGCAATTTCATATACTTTTTACTTTTGGAGAAATTTTGTGAAAAGAAAAGAAAAATTGCCAGTTAGATTTTACTTTTGGTGTGAACATGAAAAGAGAAACGGGCTAAACACCACTCTCCTTGGGAATTTTCTTATTCATACTTGACAGGTAGATTTATATATTTTTCCAATGACATCTTTCTCAATTTCCTGTACTCTCTACTTTTGGGAAAACTCTGTGAAAAAAAAAGAAACGGAGATTTTCGTATTCATACTTGCCAGTTAGATTTTACTTTTGGAGAAATTTAGTGCACAAAAAACTAGACAAGACGACTCCTCTTTTGGCGAAATTTAGTAACATAGTGAAATCAAACTGCTGGAAGGAAAAAATATATTTTGTTACTGCATGTATTTCAAGTTAAACTGATAGCAACCTAAAGAACAAATTAGAGCAGAAAAGAGATATGCTGGGAAAATCCAATTTTGTAAGACATTTTTGCCCATCATTTAATCGGTCAATTGATTAGTTCATTTTTCAATCAAGAACATTACTTAACCGACTATTAGAATATTTTATATATTGTTCAGTTCCTGACTTGTGTTGATGAATGAATTTTATGCTTCCAGGCCAGCTACTAACGGAAAAGAGAAATAATACCGCTTTTTTGCCATTGAAACGTGTAGATGGCGCAGGAAGCATGTGTTAGGCGTCTTCAGAAAGAATATAAAGCCATTTCTGAAGTATGTTCTTGAAAGTAAATGTTAGATGTGTGTGCGTGCGTGCACGCATTTTCAACAGCTATATCTGCATATCAATGCCTCTTGAGTGACTTTAATTTGCTGCACAAGGAAGAGTTCATAATAGTTTTCTGCCAAAGCTATAAAAGTCATACTTTTCCTGATTTATGCAACTAGTCTCATTTGTGCATCATGTCTTTATGGTTTTGAAGGTCTTTGCTCTATTTTATTTTATTTTTTTATTTATATATATATATATATATATTTTTTTGCTTCAAATTGTGATTTACTACTATATGTTTTCGCTAGGATTTTCCACTTCCACAATTTGTGGTCTTTGTATTTTCCTTTCACGATTCTGTTCAACTTCTGCTTTTCTAGTAAAGCTGAAGATAAGGTAAGTGATTTGCTAATTAGAAAGTAAAAGAATTTCTCACCTTAATTTCATAGGGGCAAACATGGTGAGGTTTATCGAGTTTTCATAGGGAAAATTTCAAGGCCCATGAGACCTACTCATTGTTTGACTTCGATAAATCCTTAAAATAATTTTGCTCATTGATACATTTAGGACATGTCTCATATTGCTGCTTCCGTACACTCTAGGATAACTATTTTACCTCTTTCTGTATATTCATCTATGTTAATTTTCATCAAATGTGGTATTCAAGTTGTAATGTTTTGCCACTCAGTCCTTACGTCAAAACTAACGAGTAGGTGGGAAAAACATCGAATACATTATCATACTTCACGACCATTCTCTGTACAAACAAAATGATTGTTGTTTTACCAGAGCTCCTTCCCTGGCCTATAAGCTGAGGATGTTGGATGAAAATTGTGTCAGTTGATGCAATTAAATAAATGACGACTACCTTTGAACTGTTCTGCTGATTTTAGTTTCCGAATTCGGTGTCATGAGTTGGTATTGGACTGTATGAAAGATGAATACTCTGCCCAACTTTACCGCATATTTAGGGTTGATTAATTGTAAAAAAACTTGGCTTTATATATGTCACAAAGGTTAAGTTAGTTCCGGCATTGGCAACCAATTAATGATACCGTTTTCTCTATGAATTTGCAGGAACCAGTTAAACAATTTGCAGCCCGGCCTTCTCCCTCTAATATTCTTGAGTGGCGTAAGTTGCTGATATTTTCTCATTTCATGATTCTTGATTATGATAAAGTTTCGAATCCTAGATTGAACACATGTCATCTGCGCGTGTTCCAAACTAGATTAAGCATATGTCATCCGTTTCTAGAAGATATCACCCTATTTTTCCTCTTCCTCTCATTTATCAAGGCTGTTTTAGCTTTGTCAAACTCTTTTCTATGTATTCTTATCGCTTTATTATACCTTCTACGCCAAAGTTTGATTTGTTAACTGAATTTTCCAGATTATGTACTAGAGGGAAGTGAAGATTCGCCTTTTGCAGGTTCGTTTTAGGTCATTGGTTTCAGACTGACATTGTGTAGGTTAATGTTTAGTCATGACTGATTTTGTTTCCCTTTTTGGTTTTCATAAGGTGGATTCTACTATGGGACGATCATATTTCCTCCAGAGTATCCATTTAAGCCTCCAGGAATCAGGTGGCTGCTTTTTGTTCTTCTATTTTCTCTTGAAACGAATGCATAAAGATCTTATTATGACGCAGAAGTAAACATTTTTTTTGCCCCTTTTGTAGCATGATTACTCCCAATGGACGGTTCAATCCATGTCAAAAGATTTGCCTGTCTATGAGTGACTGTAAGTACCAATGATGATAAGCATTCAATCCTATATAAACTTGTTTTTTCTTTCACTACTAAGTTTTGATTGATAAACTTTACCTTAAATGTCATTGTCCAGATCACCCAGAAACTTGGAACCCGATGTGGTCTGTGTCAAGGTATTATAACTTGATCAGAAAACAGGTTTTGTAATTTTTGGTACTTTCTTTAGTGAGCTTCTGATCCTAATGTGTATGTTGGTGTTGATTGCAGCATCCTCATCGGCCTTCTCTCGTTCATGGTGAGTTTGTGTCACTAGAATGTGCGAATCATCAAAATTTAAACTTGGTTAATGACATATATCTACAACATATCAAGGACTCAAGTTTTTTCAAGGAATTTCATGTATTAATTATGTAAAACCGCTATGGGATACTCCCTCTGCCCCATAGTTTTAGGCCATTCTAGAGAATCCAGCTATTTAAAGGGACATGTAATCATTACACTACCCTCACTTTTTGTCTTGTCATTTACTTGAATATCCCACTTTCTAACTTTTGATAGTACCATCCTTACTTTTTGGTGGAGAATTTGATAAACTACGATATGATGAGCCACAGAACAAAAGTGAACAGAACATGCCAAAGTAAAATGATGGAACCACATTTTGGAACAGAGGGAGTAGTTTATGGTTTTCTATCTTGTATAAAGTTTCTGCAAGCAAATAGGTTTCCTGACTGCGCCTACTCGGTCTTCTTATCTTTGTTATACAGATGGAAGACAGTCCTGCTACAGGCTGCGTCGTAACTAGTGAAGATATGAAGCGAACACTAGCAAAGTGTAGTCTTGATAGTAACTGCAAAAAGTGAGCTCTCACGACATTCGTATAATTCATCTTTGTTTTTTATTGTTTATTTTATATTCTTTTTTGCCCTGTGATGGCACCTATTAATAGTAAAATCAGAAATTTTCTCATATTTGCCCCTCTGGTTCTACCGGGTACCATCTTCCCAAAGATTCTAAATGTAGAGGAATGAATGATGCCCGGGATCCGGTTTCTTGCAATAAGAACTAATCAATCATTGCCTTCAAGTAATATGGCGAGTACTAATTCTATTTATTTTTTCTTTGACAGTGCAACATTCAGGACAATGTTCCCGGAATATGTGGAGAAGTATGAACAACAGCGGCTTGCTGGGAAGCGTAGCTAGGGTTTCTCTGGAAGAACGGAGAAGACTAGGAATACAATGAAAAGAAAAGAATGAATCTCACTGCCATTAGTTAGTAGTTATATACCGGGAACAGCAGAGTTTAAGGTTTCCTAAACCTGGTAAAGAATATTTCCTATACTCTCTTGTGTGAGGTGTTCAAGCTATAAACCAGAAAACTAAGTACTATAACCCAGTTCCTTATCGCATTCCCTATCTTTAAGTAGTTTTTTTTTTTTCTTGCCAGGCTCAGAATTTACGAAAATATTTGTATGCTTAAGTTGACATAGTAAACAACTCAAGGTAGAAAATAAGCACACTTATTCAAAATTTCTGAAATATTGACTCCAATTACTGAAATTAGCCGTTTGGTTTGTTCAACAAGTTGCGAAATAACCACAACTTCCGTATAATGCAAACCTGCTTTGACTACTTTTGTCAGTGGCTAAGCGATTTTGCCATTTGCTTTTTTTATTTTTTTCTTTTTTTATCTTTTGTTGCTCTCCTCCTTCAATTGATTTGGAGGCCATTCAATTCTTCCTTTGCGAAGTGCATTTGCTCTCAGCGTTATCATGGTCTTCTTCACATAGTATTTTTCTTTCTGTCTACTTCAATAGTGGGCTTTTTTAGGTGGCACTTCTACTGATAATTCAGGGCTATCACTTCCTTCAAGCCGTTAACTTGTCTACTACAGCTCCAAAAGATGGAAATTTCCCGAGAAACTGAAGAAACCTATCCCATAACACTTTGAAAATCTATTTCGTACTATGATCTAGCAGATCTCGGGTGGATTGTGCAGGACTGCATATGCTGTGTAAGACCTGAATAATCATAATTCCAAATGCTCATGTGTTCAGAGAGGGAAGAACTAGCAGAGATAGATTCCATTGTTCTGTTGTTCTCTCTAAATTCGGTCATTTTGAGCTGAAACAGGCCGGCCCTAGACTTTCATGGGCCGTAGGCGATGCTTGAAGGCAATGTCCTTTAACATAAATATGCTTTCGAAGAAAAGTACATGCATATGTGGTAGGTATTTTATATGGAGGAATAGGGAGAGAGATTGAGAGACACGTGAGAGAGAACATTATGTAGAAAATTAAGCATAAATTTTTGCAAGTTACGTTCGCAAATTAAAAGAAAATTCAAAATCACTTTTTATCTACTTATCTTATAGTTTTGCTTTTAATTATGTATTATAGAATTACTAGGCACCCCTAGTATGAAAATATTTGGGGGGCCTTGGAATTAGGGGCCCTAGGTGAACACCTAAACTAGCTAGCACATGGGTGGGCCTTGAGCTGAAGCACTATTGAGGTATAAATACAACTCCTCTGAGGGCACGTAGCCTTTTTTCGGTAGGGATATGAAACAGTGATATATGATTTTTATTGGGATTTGAAAAAATAGTGGACAACATAGTCGCATATAGTAACACACACGAGTACGAGTGTGTCTGCTATTTGATGCCCTCAATTCGCCACTAAACTCAATACAGCGGAAGACTACAATCGTAGAGTCGAACGGAACGATTCTTGTGCGACAATACAACAGTTTGGATAATAGACAAGACTAAAGATCATATCTATTATAATAACAAGAACTGCGTAATGGTGACATTTTCACTCATATGAGCTTATCACGTTGAAAAAAAAAAAGAAAATTACCCTGATTCGACCTCAAACACCAAAAAAGTCTCGCTTCGAAACCGACACTTGAAGTATCGATTTTGAGCTTCAAACCCGACACTTCATGTCTGAGTTTCAAGCTCTAAAATCGACGCTCCAAGTGTCGGTTTATATATTCCCAACAACATACTGAAAATAGATAGTAGAGTGTCGGTTTGAGAGTTTGAAACCGATACTTGATGTGTCGTTTTCAAAGCTTAAAAATGGATACTCCAAGGGCCGGTTTCAAGACAAGCCTATTTTGGTGTTTTGCTCCAAATGGGGTTATTTACGTTTTTTGGCTGTAATAAGCTCATTTGGGTGAAATTTTCGCGTAAAGATTCATCGGATGTAGTAGTACTTGATGTGTCGTTTTCAAAGCTTAAAATCGATACTCCAAGGGCCGGTTTCAAGACAAGCCTATTTTGGTGTTTTGCTCCAAATGGGGTTATTTACGTTTTTGGCTGTAATAAGCTCATTTGGGTGAAATTTTCTCGTAAAGATTCATCGGATGTAGTAGTAACTGAAATGTAGAACTGATCTAACAGTGTAGGCGTTATAAGAAAAGTAAAAGACATGACCCACAAGATTTTTACCGTGGGGAATTCTTCACTAAGTTCTTCGCCTGAGAAGGACAGTTAGGACTAAAACCCCAACTGCTAGCACCAACAAGTTTGAGACACTATATTGCACGAAACGTCTAATACAAGATAGATTAGGGGCTATCACATTGATCACCTACTCAGCGCATTACCTTTAGGCTGCCTATTTTCTGCAATCTCTTGTGCAGCACCCTACGCTTGTGTCAATCCAAGCCTCGCTTGAATCTAATCAGTAGTAGCACACTAACTCGTGGAGCTAGTGACATAGATACTCGGTGCATATGGTACAAGTGTGTACCTTATGACTTTTCCTCTGGTAGTTCGCCAAGTGAACAACTATATCTCCGTTTAGTTCGTGAATGAACAACTCGTTCAGATAGATATAAATAACACAATCTACACATGTAGGAGAGGAGACTCTAAACAACCCTAACGAATCGTAGACCTAATGATACAAAAGACAAACCCTAGATAACGCTACAGTTGACTCTGCACATCCCAGTATAGGGGAACCAACAGGAGTTCTGACAGTTTCAAAATTCAACAATTTTTGGATAACACATCCAGAAGCAATATAGACTCCAGAATGAGTTTGAGAGAGAAATCGTAGTGTTTAAACTCTTTGAAACGTCTATTAAGAAGAGACGGCCTAAAATACAGATCGACACAAAACCAAACTAAGAATAAAATTAAAGTACTTTGTTTAGTCTATGTAAGTAAAAACTCAATTCTAGACACATGTAGACTGACAGAAGACTTGCTCTAGATCAGTAGAAGAAGATTGATCCATAGACTCAATGAAAAACAAGTTCATGCTTATTTGGCTTGATCCTGGACGAGATACATCAACTTCAGACCTTGAATCTAAGCTGAAGAAGTTGAAGTGCCAATGGAGAAGACTGGTGAACTATCGGCCAGGGGAACCTGAATTGTCAGCCTGGGTTCTCCTACTGCTAGTGGCCAAAACCTAGAAGAGCTCTCTCTCTCTCTCTCTCTCTCTCTCTCTCTCTCTCTCTCTCTCTCGCTCTCTCTCACACACACACACGCACACACACACACACAAATTCTAGCATGGCTAACCTAATGCTTCAAAACTTGATTTCTATGAACTCTAATCCTATATTTATAGAAGAGATTACTTATTTTTCAAGGAAGAGAGTTCTAGAGAACATCAATTATGCATCTGAACTTTTGAAAACTATATGAATGTCAAAACACTTATTTATCAATTAATCAATTAATAATAAAAGAGTTTTACTTATTAATAAAATCTCTTTTCAATGAAGAAAGAATCATTCTCAATTTTTAATTCTAAATAAAGCAATTGATATAAACGATTTTTTTAGGAAACCAATTTCAATTTACTTATAACAAAAATTAAGCTGCCAAGTATTTTTTTTAAATAATTATGAAAAGATTCAACATAAATATAAATCAAATATTCTATATAAAATTCCATAAAAAGAAATAAAAAAGCAATATTACGTTGTGGCCGAATTTTTTAATGAAATACATATAGTAATTGACTTAATTCTTAGAGTAAAGATTATTACTATATTCTGTTTAATTTATACTGAAACTCTTTCTAATTAACTTCCAATTGAAAACGACTAAGTTCATAAAAGTTAATAGGAAAATATATCTTATTGTGATCATTATCATTAAATATATTATTTTCATAAAAGTGTTGGTGTAGATTCCTTGAGGCAATCTATTTTAGTGTGAACATTGTTTTTGCCAGACTATTTATTTTATTAGATGTGGGGATATTAATATAATGGATTCCTTAGATTGCAATTGTTGTTATCTTAAATTATCACTAGTCAAGTATAATGGTTAGTAGGACGATCATTATATATATATATATAGACTACAAGCCTCCCGATTATTCCTTTCCTACAATGCTAGCACAAACTAGTAGAGGAAGATCCAGTTGCTCATTTTACGGTGTGAATACCTGCAGAGACTTGGACATCAATTTTTCGCAGTGATCAGTCAGATTAACATAGTAACTTTATCTCCTTTTATCACGTTATGAATGCTTCACCTGCGATTCATGGAGGGTTTTGAGCAAGAATTTTTTTGTATTTCTGCTGCGCAACCTGCATCAACACCCTACAAAGAGGTATATTTTATTCATAATTAAACTATCTTTACTTGGAAGACGAGAAATAAAATCCTAACTAATCTCTAAGAAGAATAGTTGTTTGACTGAAGCTGGTAAAAGAGCTAGAAAAAAGTCAAAGAGCCTGCAAAAATTAACCCTGTGGCCGCTCCTAGGTGGTGCACGACCACCTACGGATCCATGCAACACCCTAGGTTGGACAGATGGTGTTTTTGCAAATCTTTGGCCCTTTCCTCTTTTGCAGTGTTGACAGTTTAGTCCAAAAACACATGTATTGATGCTACCGGAATAATCCTGAACCTAAGAGTGACTTAGAAACTTCTAAGAATGTACTTGAAACTCAAGGATCACAAATTGATATTTTATGATGATTTCTTGCAGAACTAGATTCAAGGAGCCTGAATCGCCTGCAAGATAGCATCACATAGCATATAAATAAAGAGACTTGTATCATTTATATTATTCATATACAATATACCACATGATCTGAGTTATTTTGTTAACGAGTTGACAAACACTTAGAAAAAGTGTTGGATCCTATTAACAAATTCTGACCCAACTAGTCTTGATGTATTCGTCCGAAGGAGGTAGGGAAGCTAACAAGAGAATTCCTTCTTCCCGTCGATCGCATCCAACTCTGTTAGAACCCTGTTGAACTCATCCAAGTGTCCCATAAAATCCTTTTCTTCGGAAAAATGCAGAGCATACAAATGTTTCTTCAAAATAGTCGACTCATCAATGACTTGGACTTATACCTTCTCTCAAACTTCATCCACAGCTCGTACGGATCTGTCTCATTGATGACTTCCCGGAGCGTGTTATTGTCGAGATATAGCTGAATGGTCCTATCCTCATCTCTCAAATCACCAACCACTTGTCATTTGTCACCCCCGTCGGCTTTCAGACATCTTATTCACGAGAGCCTCGATAAGACCTTCCCTTGTCAGCATGTTTTTCACTCTTGCTGTCACAAAGTAAAATCGTATTGGTCGTTGAATTGCTCAATTGCAAAAATTGAAATGTTCACTTCCATCACACGAATATGCCAATTTATGTCTACACTCTGCAGAATCCAACGATGCCAATGCGTCCGGGACGTCCAAAAACCTACGGTTTGAATCTTATTTCAAGTCAAACGGGTTTCTGGAGCCCAAGATACATCCAAAACAATTTGGACCACACGTCGCACATTTCAGACACGCACTCAGCCGTACCCGGAAAGCACATGATAGCTTTTCTTGTGTCTTCTTCAACCTACGAACAAAGAACCCAGCAACCTGTTTTTTTTTCTTTTCCTTCCTGAAACCTTCCTCGGAAACCACGAAACAACTCCACGAACTATTAACCAAATAGTGAGTTGCCTTGTCGATGAACCTCCTTATCGTCGCCCCTAACTGGGAAAGACTTTGCTAATGCAGCCGTTGTCAACACCATTTCCTGTCGCCGCTTCTCGTCACCACCGCTGTTGCGTGGTTCATCGCTGCTGTCTTGCCGCCGCGGCTGCTCTTCGTCTTCCCAAACTAAGCGGGACGAGCCTCGTCGCCGTGAGTTCTTCAAGACCGCCAATTGCCGCTCGCCACAAGTTTCATAGTTGTTGGAAACTTAAAATCTCGTTCATGTTCTCTTCACATGTATTACACATATCGTAACCTGGCTCTGATACCACTTGTTGAGATTTATAAATTTGAAATCCCGCGCAATGAAAAATCAAGCACGATCACTCAACAAACATGTGATATGGAGAACATGAAAATAAAGAACACACGATTTTAACGTGCTTCGACAAATTGCATACGTGCACGGTGCGAGAAAGAATTTTCACTGGTCCGAAATCATAAACCCACAATTCTCTCTACAATCCTTTCAACTCTCCTACACACTAACAATGTGTACCACTCAAGAGTTGAAATCCTTGAATAAAACAATAGCTAGCACCTATATTTATTCTGAATAAGATGAGGTGGGAAAAGCCAACCAAGCCCTGGCTACCACCACCTCAGAGATCACCTCCTTGAAGAGTAATTAAACGCATCAGGCACACCGATTTATCTTGGGGAATTCGAGACAAATCCAACAATATCTTATGAAGAATTCTCTTTTTGATGAAGCTAAGAGTCTGTGTCTTTTGATCTCCCCAAAACTGCAAGAAGACCAAGGCATTAGCTTTTTTAGTAATCCTTGTAAATACTCAAAAAGATTGAAGAAAGTCTTTGAGCAGTGGTCAAGTATTAGGGATGATAAAACACTGAGATTTTTTTTTTCTGTCGACAACTTGAAGAGATACATCCGCGTAGTCTTTCAATATTTTATATATAGCACATCAATAAGGTACTGTAGCTCTACAGAACGTGATTGAATCATCCGCATAAAAATGTGATTAACAGAGGGGCAAGATTGAGAATTTTTATTCCTGTAAACTATTCATTAGATTCTTAAAAAAGTTCAAGGTAGATGATACACCTTCAACACATAAAACAAAGAGAAATAGAAAGACATGGTCTCCTTGGTTGAGACCGTTCGAGGGGTTGATGAAATCACAAATCTCTCCACTGATAATGAGTTGAAAGCTTACAAGTTTTACACAACTCATGATCCAACTAACCCATTTTTGCAAAAGCCGATTTTTAACATTATACTTTCAAGATAATCTCATCTCACTCTGTCAATGGCTTTTAGCATATCAACATTAAGAGCAATTCACCATGTTTTTTTTTTACTCTTTAATCAAGTGAATCAATACCTGAGCAATCATTATGTTATCAGTAATAAACATATTACTTGTAAAGACAACTTTAAACGCTCTACCACTGAACTAGAACACATTTAACAAACTAATAGGCCTCAATCCTCGGCAATTTAAGTGGAGGGTAAAATTACTAAAATATGTAAATTTGCTGGCATCATATTTCCGTCAGTTGACGGAGAGTTAGTTGATGGAGTGTGATTGCTACTAGGGCTGTAAACGAGCCGAACCGAACCGAATATCGCTTGTTTGAGTTTGGCTCTTTTAACTTGGCTGCTAAACGAGTCGAACACGAACTCGAGCCGAACAGAAAAACCTTGTTTGAGTTCGGCTCGTTTAGGGCTCGAGTTGTTCGTTGTTCGGCTCGTGGCTCGTTTAACTAGCTCGTTTACGGGCTCGAATTCGGTTTGACGAACTTGTATTTCTCTTGGATGGATATGATAATATGTAATTCTTAAATTAAAATACCACTTATTACTTAATATAAAATACTTAAAAGAAACAAATAAATATTTTACACTAATTATGTCCGATTTTAAAAATTATTCATTAAAACAAAATAATTTAATTATTTCTAACTATATATACTATATGTATACTACTATAATTTGTTCGCGAACACTAACGAACGAGCTCCTTGTTCGGCTCGTGTTCGGCTCGTTTAGAAAACGAACACATTTTCATGTTTGAGTTTGTTTGATTAATAAGTCGAATCCAACACGAACGAGCTTTTGCCGAATCGAACGCGAGTTGTTCACGAACGGCTTGGTTTCGTTTACAGCCCTAATTGTTACAAAAACAGGGGCGGTTTATGTAATTTCGCTAACAATGAGGGGCAGCTACTGTGAATTTATCAAACTTCCACAAAGGCTAATAATTCTGGATAAATCTGGAGTACTAAACGCAGCTTTTCTGGTTTACGAAATAGATGGAGGAGTAAAACGATAATCGCATAGAGACATCTGAGAATCACCGTCGAGACCAGCACGAGGACGCTCGACGCTGATCCTCTGAGCTTCGTTGTCGTCTTCTCCTTCTCCGAGCTCAGGTCACTCTCTTCTTCCTCTCTTCCGGTTCTCCTTCCTTCCTCTTCATGATTCTTTCTGTGCCAAGGGTTTCATAAAACCATTGTTATTCTTTCTCATGATTCCGAATCGAAACGTTCTCAATCTCTGTGTGTATTGCGCAATTTAGTTGTCAATGGCTCGGCATTCACCATTTTTCTGGATATTAGGGATTATAATAAGCGGATTTGGCATGAAGTGGAACATTTTCAATTCAAAACTTTGTAATGAAGAGACATTTCATATTGATTTTCCTGAACCTGACTATTAATAGAATATGAAAACACTTGTGTGGAGCAAAGATATTATTATGCTACAGTGATGGCAACATTTGAAACATAAGGAACAAAATCAACAAATAGAGCAATGAGGTGATATGTTATACATTATTCCCCTGTGGTCGTGTTGTTACTAGTGAGGTCTCCTCGGAGATTTTGTGTATGAGCCATGAGGTGTTAATTGCTATTTGTCTTTTGGCACGATTTGGTGGACTCAGTCTATTCCCTGGTTTGCTCTTGAGATGTTATCAATGCAGTTTGAAAACTTCGAAACATTTTCATTTGCTGTTTGGTATGATATTCAACGGGTAGGAGATTTATTTATGCACAATTATATTAAGAGAATTTGCGGACACAGGATGCAGAAGAGATAGTAGATTGCGTATATATAGAAGAATGCAGACATGATATTCAAAACTCGAAATGCTCTTCAGAAGTTGGCCCGTTTCTGCGCAATATCTTAAGCAAGTTCATTTCATGCTATCCCTACTTTTAGTGTTTAGTATTTGTTTGTCTGTTCATTGGGTCAATTGACTCACTTTTTGCAATTAATGTCATTACTTAACGGACTTGCGTAGGTTTTATCGTTCCTGACCTATATTGTTGAATGACTTTTATGTTTACAGGTCAGCAACTAAAGAAAAAAGAATAATACTAGGGGCTATCCGGGGATCATCCTGCTGTCCTTTTCGCCTTTGAGATCTCATAGATGGCAGGGGAAGCATGTATAAAACGTCTACAAAAAGAATATAGAGCAATTTGTAAAGTATGTTCTTAATATACCTTAGATATAACATATGCATATATATAAAATGTATGTATGTCAAGTTGTCAACTACAATATGCATATCATTGTCCCTTGGGTGGCATTGCTGCACGCTGAAATTTTTGTTAATTTATGTTTGCATTTTTTCTGTTTCAAGCTATAAAAGATATGCTATATTCTACGGGGGTTTTTCATCAAAGCCGTAAAAGTTGTAGCTAGTCTGATTGGCGCATCATGTCTTTATGGTTCTGAAGATCTTTGCTTTAGTGTTCATTGTTTTGCCTTGAATATTGAAATCTGAGAGGGTTGCCTAATTTATTGGTAGTTCTTTAATGTGGTTCAGAGGTCATATGAAGTCGCATGAAAACTCCTTGACTGCTTTTTGGTTCATGTTGCTAGTTAATTGTTCTGCTAGAGTGGTCCACTTTCAATATTTTGTGGTCTTTTTGTTTTCCTTTTACGCTTTTCTTAAACTTTTGCTTTTCTTGTAAAGATGAAGAAAAGTAAAATCAGATCTGCTAATTACAAAGTAAAAATAAGTTTTCGCCTTAATAGATTACAGATAAGTATGGTGGCGTTTATGAGTTGCTGTAAGAAAAATGTAAAGTCTGAGGTACTACTCCTGCTAAACAAACTTTTTTAGTTCTGTGCTTTCGAGGTATTTTTCTCTGAATGAGACTTACTAATGTATGTTCGATACTGATACATCCTAATGGATTTTTTGCTGCGTTTCATTGTTACATTTGGAAGATGTAGCAAATTGTTGCTTCATTTACACGTTTGATAGTCAGTATACCTTCTCTGCTGTTTTCGTCAAATAATGGTAATACAGGGGTGTTTCTGTCGAAATGTTTTGCCACTCATTCCTAACATGAGAACTAATTAGTAGCAGAGGGAAAACCTGAATTCAAAAAGGAGTGACATGAGAACTAATTATAACTTCAGCTGTGTAATTCTTCTCACATGTACATGTAAAAGTTAGGCAAGGATAGCCTGGTAATAATTGACAGCTACATTGAACTTTTTTGTTTAATTTCTTTGACAACGATATTCAAAAGAAATCTTAACTAAAAATGAGGCCTGAGTTATTGACTGTCTGGCAAATGATAAGTCTAACCACCTACTTCGTCAGTCCCTAAAAGGAGTGTCGGGGTGGACTTTTCACAGATATTTAGGATGTGCTTCTTAGAAAGTGAAAAGGAAAGAATTTGAAAAAAGGCTTTGGGGCGGGGGGGGGGGGGGGGGGGGGGGGGGGAGGTGAACGGAAGTAACTTTTTGGTAGTGGGAACACTCATTTTGGGATTTCAGTTTTAGGAAAGGAAGACACTTAAACCGGGATGGTGGGAGTATGTGCTATATATAGGGTTGACTAATTTCCTCACTGGCAATCAATTACTAATTTTTTTTCCATGTGAATATGCAGGAACCAGTTAAACAATTTGCAGCCAGACCTTCTCCCTCGAATCTTCTTGAATGGCGTAAGTTGCCTCCCGGAACAAACTTCGTAATTTTCTCATTTCATGACAGCATATTGATTCTGAATTCTGATACAGTTTTGAGTTATAGACTAAACATCTGTGTGTGTGTGTGTGTGTGTGTGTGTGTGTGTGTGTTCTAAATTAGGAAAACAAAGCTTGCAGCAGTCCCCGCCTATGGCTAACTTATATGCATACTACATGAGCGTGAATTCTAATAATTCTTCAGTTTGATGTGTTGATTTAATTTGTACAAGTCTGATATATTCATATCTAGAAGAGATGCCCTAATTTTTCCTCTTGATTCTCCTCTATAAAGGTTGTGTGCTTTTTGTCAAACTTATCTGTGTATCAAATGATTTGTATAATTGAACTGTCCACAACTTAGGCAGTGCAACCTTTACATGGCATTGTATCATCACCGCAACTACTTCTCTTTCAGACACATACTCACTCCCTTGCCTTCTTTCTATGAACAGATGGTGTGCACGTGATGGGGTGCCCTAACTCATTTTTGTGAGGAGTTGAGATACTCCTTCATCTGTTCGTTTCCGCATACCTCTAGGTCTGGCTCATAGCCTATAGTTTCCTCCCAACTCTCTAGTACCTCACTAGTTCATACTGTACTTGTTTCCACTCTTGTAGTATGTAGTGTACAATTAGGATCAGGTTTGGCGACCAAATTTTGAGCATTACTGAAGATGCTCTCATTCATTGCTTTCACGCATAGTATGATTCACAGGTTATCACCAATGTGATGACAAAGCTTGGGGTTTATCGTTGTCTTGATTAAATACAATATTGAAGTTAGAAATAAGAGGTTTTAGATATTGAAATTGTTGTAATCTACATGCCTATATGAAAACATGCATACTTTCCCTTCCATTCATGACCTTATGCATCTATTAGTATGAAATTACAATATTTTTATAATATTTTGCTTAACTCGAACCCAAAAATTCTCAAAAGCAGTTCAACTCAAACTAGAGATCGAACTCAAGCTCGTTGTACTCACAAACTAAGCTAAGCTCGAGACGAGCCACGAGCTTGACGAACTATTATATGAGCCAAGCTTGAGCTTCATTTCATGGCTCGTGGAAAGCTCAAGCTCGAACTGAACTTCATGTAAATTATGGCGGGACTGTTATCTGTAATTTCATGATTTTGTTATATGTGTTCATTGAATAAGGTTTGATTTGTTTACTGAATTTCCAGATTATGTACTAGAGGGAGTTGAAGGGTCACCCTTTGCAGGTTCGTTATAATATATTGGCTCGAGATTGACTTTGTGTATGTTCATTACAACATTCATGTTTGGTCATGAGTCATGACTGTTTCCTACTTGATTTTGTAAGGTGGATTTTACTACGGGACAATCAAGTTTCCTCCAGAGTATCCATTTAAGCCTCCAGGAATCTGGTATCCCTTTATGTTCTTTTATTTCTTTTGAAAGGAATGGATGGTGATATATCTTTTACTTCAGTATATTTTGTTAACATCCTTACAAGGTGCTTTTCATTTAAAAGTAACCTTTTGCCTCTCTTGTAGCATGATTACTCCAAATGGACGGTTTGCTCCACATTATAAGATTTGCATGTCTATGAGTGACTGTAAGTACTATTGATGAGCATCAATCCAGATCTTATGGGTTTTGTTTTTACTAACGATAAATATTTTTACCTTAATGTTATTGTCCAGATCATCCAGAAAGTTGGAATCCAATGTGGTCTGTGTCAAGGTACGACTTGATGGAAACATATTTGTCGTTTGTTACTTTCTTCACTCAGCTTCTGATGCTCATGCGTATGTCTGTGTGTTAAGTGCAGCATACTCACGGGCCTTCTATCATTCATGGTGAGTTTGTGTCGCTATTATTTTAAGTTTTGATCTATAATTAGAGACGGTATATTGATGTAGTTGCATAGCGGCAGCTGTTTTGTGCTTGTTTCAGAATATTAGTGTTGGTATATTTCTGATCTGCTGACTCGCTCAACAGAATATGTATGGGTATCGAAATTGCTGTAGTGTTGATTGCATTTTACCCCCTGTAGTTAGGGGTGTGTAGCAAAAAAAAAAAAAAAAAAAAAAAAAAACACAAGAAAATAAGAAACATGGTCTCCAATTATGTATTTTACTCTCACTAGGTAAAATATGTGCCTAACCTGATAAACATAAACTAGCCAAATGAGGAAAAAAAAGAAATAAAAATAAAAGGTCATTTCACGTCTGGAACACAGGAAGGCCTAACAAACCTAAACTAACCCAATTAAGAAAACGAAATAAAAATAAAAGAAGATGGTGCCTTTATGTGGAGCGCCACCGCTATCATCGTCGACCCGTGAATCTATCCTTCTGTCTCTCATTATGTTTTGGACCACTGTGGTCCCTTTCTTTCTTTCGCTTCTCTCTCAATCCGCCTCTCTGATTGATTGCTAACTGCAGAACCCTTCCACCTCTGCCTCGTCTACGGTTGAACACCATCTCGAACATTGGTCGACGTTGAATCCTGACAATCACCACCCTTTGGGTTTAGTCATTGATTAGGTCCTTGACTGCAGAATTGGTCAACGTGTCATGCAAGGTTTATCCATCTAATCCATGATTAAATGGGTTAAAGTTCAACCCATTTATTAGATGTATTTCAATTGGATTACCAATTAACCCATCTATATAAATGGGTGTATCTGGATTACCCACTTGATTGATGTATCTGGATTACCCACTTGATTTATTGGGTACCCGTTTAAACGAAAAGTAAGCCACCTGAGCGCATTAGTCCACACCCCAAGAAGTTTTTTCCACGAACATGGATTTGCTCCAAATGTGCTCTGAATGTAAGATTAGTCAAAGCACCTAGACTTAGTGCATGTTTGGCATCCCTGTTCTTAATCAACTTTGATTAAAAAACATGGTGTTTTTCTAAACTCATTTGGTATGCCTGTTTTTTTTGCCTGTTTAAAAACAAAAAACATGCTGAAAAACAGCTGTTTAAAAAACAGCAAATGTGGTGTTTTTTTGGTGTTTTTATCATACTATTGGTGTTTAAAGACATTTCAACGATGAATAGATGCACAGAATATCAAATATATGTCGGTATTGTGCGTAAAAATGATATTCAAGCAAATTAACATTGAAATTTAGTAATGTTGCCAAATATGTTTTTGATTTTAAACACTGTTTTTAAATGGATACCAAACAGTTTTTTTATTCTGTTTTTAAACATGTTTTTCAGCAGGTTTTTTTCCACTGTTTTTCATGTTTTTAAACAGATACCAAACAAGCTCTAAGTTACCCAGACACTTGAATCTCGGCATCATATCTGTGTCGAACGTGATCCTAGCAGATAAGGGTATGTGATATGTGGCGGATCTGGCCACCATCCGTTCGACACTCCAAGATGTTGAATCATGGTCAAATAGCTAATTGGTGGTTTACTTTCTTATTTCCCGTTGCCTCCTTCTGCTCCCTTCTGTCTTCACCTTGTTTTAAGTGGTCATCTGAATCTCGCTGTTCGTCCTCTAACCTTGCTGACATGTTCCTCTTTCTTACCAACTGATGAGTTGCGAACACTCCTGCCCCTTTTTGGGTAAAAATTATCCTTCAAGTTTATGTTAGTTTTGAACATAAATGCATACTACGTAAATAGGTGCCATGAGATCATATCCCTGCACTGAGTCCCTGAATCCTACATTTGTACGAGGGAGAATCTGATTCTTGGTTACACACCCGGCATGACACCCGCATTCAAATCCAGGTAATGTAAGCACTAGTTAATCTTGGTAGTGAAATAGATTTACAATATATCAAGGTCTTTGAAATTCCTTTAGGCTGCGTTTTGCAACACGGGTTTCGGTTTGAAATCCTGAAATTTGAAATTCCCATGAATTTGAAATTCGTTGTTTAAATACAATATAGAGGTTAAAAAATTAATTTAACAGTGACCTATCCCCTTCGTCTCCTGTGCTTGATGAGAAGTTACAATCTTCATTCTCCAGCCAACAATCCAACGCCACAAAATTCAGCTGTCAATTCGAAGCCTGATCACCACTCCGTAAATCACCCTCGGCAATCAGACCCAAACTCGCCCAGAAAAAAAGTCACAACAGAAACAATATAGATTATAGGCTAATCGATAGATCGACAACAGATATAGAAGAAACAAGGAAATCAGAGAGAGTGGAGCACGTTGCAGAAGAGAAGGACGTGAGAGAGAGAGAGAGAGAGAGAGAGAGAGAGAGAGAGAGAGAGACTCGGTGTTAATGGATCTCTGTTTGAGAGAGAGGGGAATCAACTGGTTAAAGACATTACATCAAGCATCGGTTTCATTACTTAGTAGGGAACACACGTATCGGGGATTTAAAATTACATGGGGTCAGCCGATATTTGAAATCCACCATTTTAAGCTAATATTTAAGGGCCTGAATTTGTGTTAAATCAACTTCAGTCTTTATAATTATCCACACATTGGATTTGGCTTAAACCCCAAATTCAAATCCAGCCCCAAATCTAGGGTCATCCAAACAGACAGTCAAGGAATATCATATATTGGTTATTACCTAAAGTTATGCATAGTTCCTATCTTGTATGCAGATTGCATAATAGAAGTTTCTACAAGTAATTAGTTTCCTGATGCGCTCCGTCTTTCTCTTTTATCATGCAGTTGGAAGACACTCCCACGACAGGCTGTGTTGTAACAAACGATTCTGAGAAGCGTATTCTAGCGAAGCGTAGTCTTGACTCTAACTGCAAAGAGTAAGCAGTCACAACTCCCGTACAAATATATATATATTTTTTATCGGGATGCCTAAACCCAAGTTTTTCGCATTTTTTTCTGTGTTCTACCATGCATGAGTACCATATTTCTGAACAGTATAAAGTGTACTATACAATAGATAGTGTCTTGGATCCAAATTGCAATCTTGGAATAGTACTCTAAGGCTCTGTTTGGTTGGTGGGAAAACATTTTCCCTTGTTTTGGTGTTTTGGTGTTGTTTGGTTGGAGGTAAAATATTTTCCTGTATAATGTTTTCCCTCGAATGATGTAAAATGATTTACACATTCCAAATCCGTAAGCCATTTTCGGGAGAGTGAAGGAACACAACAACAACTCATACTAACACCTCCACCATCAATAACCACCACTACCACCTACCTCCACCACGACCCATCACCGCCACCCATCACTGCTACTACCCGTCACAGCCCACTGTTTTCACAAGTGTCGAGCAAACACGAGAAAATAATTGCAGAGAAAACTTTTTCACACAATATTTTACGCGTAAAACATTTTCCCTTGTAAAACATTTTACTGCGAACCAAACAGAGCCTAACTGTGTACGGTACCGCCCAGAAGTGTTCACTAATTCATCTTCTCTCTTCCTGACAGCGCAACATTCAGGAAAATGTTCCCGGAATACGTGGAGAAGTACGAACTGCAGCAGCTCGCTGAGCAGCCTAAACGCAAGCAAGTCTCATGGACCGTGACTGAAGAGGAAAATTCCCAATCTTTGTCAGAGGAAGATAACACTTCAAATACGGACGGCCTCGAAACGGTAAAGCCGCAAAAGAATCCAAGGCATAGAAGGAGGCGGTCTTTCCCTATCTGGATACTTATATTGCTGATTCCCGTCTTTTGTGCTCTCGTTGCGCTACCACTGCTACAGCTTCAATAGTGAGATCCAAATAGATGAAAATGCGTTGTTGAAGAGAGTCATGCTTGATATGTTTGGCGTCTTTGCAAATAGAACAGAACTTGTACAGGGTGGTGATGGGGAGATACAGTAGTTGGCTAATGCGATGGTCGTTTCACTTTTTTCTGGCACTACCCTGAGGGGACTAATGTTTTACGGTTCAGAAAAATTATTGGTTTATGTTTATATTTAAAAAGTTATCGCCTTTGGTCCATCTGAATCAAGTTATATGATTTTTCTGGGTTCTTTTTCCGTCTTAACATTACTACTGCAAGCTAGTCAAATAAATTGGATGGACTATTTACATTAACTGGTTGATTGCAATATTTTATGTGTCGTACTACCTCTGCAGTTTAACCAAGATGGCACTTAAATTATGGGTTGTAATTCTTTGTATATCTCGCGTATAATAGTGCATCTGCTAGGCTCAGTTAGTTTCATGCTTACAGGCCTACAGCATGTTCAATGTTGAGGCTCTCGTTTGATATCGTTATTCAGGTACTTTTAGGTTTTTGATTCCATCCTTCGGGTAAAAGTAAAGGCTTGACAAATTTTACAACACTAGGTTTTTTTAGAGCTTTTGCACATGTTGACGCCCATATAGTTGAGTGAGACGATTTTGAGGTACTTTAGAGCGCATTTTGAGTGTCCAGTTGTGTCTAGAGACACTTCATAACTGTGGCATTACTAGTAAGAAGAAAAAGTGTAATTTTGAATCACTTTGGGACAAAATGAGGAAAAATCATTGTATGAGGGGGGTTATTGGTGAACATAGTCTTAAGTATGGCTCATTACTTTCATATGAGTAAAATAATATAACTTCAATCTTCATTGTGGTCTGAAGTGGCAGGCAAGCACTCCCATTTCCCTCTTCAAAAAATAATGGTATTGTACTAGTATTTCTTTTGAATCTCCTTTACAATTCTGAAAACTGCGGCGTGAATTAAGCTGCTGGATGGTACCTTCGTCTTTGTCTTCCTCTTCAACTTCATTTCTGATGAGTTGATTCTTTTTTTCCCTCCATCAATAACTACTCCATTTAATACTTGCACTTCTTATTACCATGTCATTTAATTGCCTTAATTGCAAATCTCTCTCTCTCTCTCTCAGATAATTGCAGTTCCTTGCCAAAGAAAGACCAGATAGCTAAAGCCAGAAAGGACTCTTTGGTGTGTATAATGGAAGTGAGAAACTATAAAACACCTTAAATCTTTACACTATATTGATCATGATGGTGATGATGATGTCCTTCTCTTTAGATGAGGAGTCATTTGATATTATTGGACTTGTGCTTCTTTCAGAGCACCAGTCCACCATCACTGAGCTCACCTTCTCAATCAAGACTCATTCCTTCTCTGTGTAAAAGCTCTTTCAACTACCCAACTAACTTTTAGTTTCAGCACTTGTCTTATGTGATTCAATTCTGTGGCTAACCCACACACATTGGACCCACCACATGTAAGGTAAAACTAACATGAACATGAGCTCAGTCAGTACCCATACCATAAAAGAGTCCTATGTAAGAAAGATGAATTAAAACTGTTGTTGCAAGATCTGATTCTTGTGTGCTCCATCTTCCTCATTTAAATGGTGGGTAGTAGCTGTTTGGTAGGTAGAAAATTAATGTGAGCTTTCATTTCATCTTCCCCCATTTTCTTGCATTTTCTTGGTTTCTTCCATTTCAGGAAAAAAATTGGGTTTTGGAGCACCCAATGTAATGAAAATAAATGGGTTTTGGTCATTTTTGTCTTGTTTGTTGGTTTGATCTTCCACTACTCTCTTTTCCCCTATAGTTTTTTGTCTGATAAATGATACTATTGAGTGTGCCTGTGTATTGCAGAGAATCATGAAGTCTCCAGTGTACCCCAGATATGATGGTGGGGATTATGCCTTTGATCCTCAGGTGAATTTCTCACAGGTGTGTCTTTCAAATTCTTGTTTCATCTCCTTCATTCTAAATTACTAATCATCTGTTAAATACTGCAATTTTGGATTTAATATTGTTTGGGCTTTGGAATGTCCTTGCCTCATTAGGTTTTTCAGTTTGGTTTACATGGACTTTTAGTAACATTGTCTTATCATGCCACCAGATTTCTGGTATATGGAAAAACTTATGGGAAAACTTGATAGTTGATAGTACACAATATGGAATGATCAATGTGTCATGATCATGGGTTGAATAACTAACGGGCCGGGACGTGCTGGGTCCAAATCCGGCCCGCCATGGGTATATGGATGTGTTTAGATTACAATATTCTAAGTTTTGGTTTTTCTTTGTGATCAATTCTTGGTACTTGCCTCATTAGGTTTTTCACTTTGGTTTACATGGACTTTTAGTGACATAGTCTTCTCCTGCTACAAGAGTTCTGGTTTATGGGAAATTTGATGAATGCTCAACCGTGTGTCATGATCATGGGTTGGATCATGAACGGGCCGAGCCGGGTCCCAATCTGGCCCACCATGGGTCTGTGGATGTGTTTAGATTCCAATTTTCTAACTTTTGGTTTTTCCTTGTGATCAGTTCTTGGAAGAAGCAAAAAAGAATGCAAGAGAAGTGAGGTCAGATGAGGTTCACCCACAACAGCAGCACCAACAACAACAAAACATGAAAAGCCAAACAGATGAAGCCAAAAGGAGCAAGAAATCATGGAAAAGGTCCTTCCTTTCATGGTGGAAGAAGACTGACAAGATGAAGAGCAATTCAAACAAAGAACAACCATGTAATCAATCTCTAACACCGAAGCAGAGACGCAGTGGCCACGTCGTGTCTTCCTCAGGTCCACTATACGGCGCTGGTCGCGGCGGCGGCATCAGCTGCAAGCCTCGCGGCCCAGCCTCTGGGCCCCTGGCAAATCTCTTCCTCCGCCAAGGGAAGGGTGGTGCTGAGAATGAGCTGCCATACATGTGCCTTGACAAGATTCATGATCCTCCTCCTAGTGTTCCATCTTATGGACCTGTTTACTTGGTGACTTGAGGTAGAATCAGAGGCTTGCAATGAGGCATTCTCTATTGCTGAAGTTGATATGATTAATTGGAAAACCATAGAGTATGACTAGAAAAGTTAGTGAGCAAAAACTGTTATATCAGTGTGTACTGTGTACTATTGATGAAGATCAATGCTATAAATTGACCTCTAAGAAGGGCTTGTGTTGCAAAATGCTACGGATAAAAGTGCGATATAAGACTCGACCCGTGATTTGCATAATTCATGTTCGCTTACTGTAAGGAATGAACCTGTGCCCAGTGGCCACTATGCTTGAAGAAAAGCTAGTGTGAGGGAAGGAGTTGCTGATTGACATGACCGAATAGTGGTTCAAAATTGTAAAAAGATAAAAGGTTGAAAAGTAAGGGAGAAAGGAGAGTGTTTCCCAGTCGTTAACATTTAGCAGATCTGAAGGCTAGTACTGAAACACCACTACTTTTTCAAATATAGTAAAAATGTCATATGTATTGTACTACTAGCATATACATCTTGAGCCTCGTTACGATAACTTGGTTGTATCGACACTTCTAGAGAGATCGCGTCTTCTCTCTAGGTCTCACATTCTGCAATTCAGCCTAACTAGTCCTTGTTAGCGCGCATTACCAACTTGGTTTGTGAGGTATTTTTCCATTGAATATTGTCGTTTCGTTTCCACTGAATTGTCACAAATACATGTTGAAAGAAAAAGTTGGAAACCACATGAGCATTGCTGCGAGCAATGCTGCACCAGCAATCGTCGTAGCATATTATGTTCTCTTTCTATTACTTTATTGAGAAATAAACCGCAGGCCGGGGCATATTATATCATAAACTAATGGCGAATATAGATAGAGACAAGTTGGGGCTACAGCTCAACTCAACTTTCAAAATTTAAAATTTTATCATTTATTTTGTTTAGTTTTTTTCCCTAAAATCAAAGTTTAACTTTATGTTATTATTTTTTCCTAATTTAACCCCTACTCTCATAAAATTCTGAATCGTCCCTGGCTAGAAACTTCCGTGTTTCAAGCTAAAAGACGTTGGTACCATGATTTCCATTGCTCATTCAATTTTTGTCAACCAAGAAGTTGAGTGGGTCAAAGGTCATTGTACATGAACATCAAAAGAGTTGATTCATTTTGACCCATTCTTCCCGCATACACAGCATTACCAAACTGATCCGAACAATCACAACATTATAGACCGCCAATATCCGAATCAAATCGGCTCTATCCAAAAGAGTCTTGAACAAATCAAATAAATGAGATACAAAAGATGAAGATTGAAGAAGTTTTTCCTCCCTGCAACTAATAATACATCTTTTGAAAGAAGACGATCGAGTTTTTCCCAACCTCTCAAATAGAGAAAGCCTTCTTAAGACTGTACATTATAACCCTCTCATCGATCAACGAGCCAAAATATGCTACACGAGTCCTCAAATGCCGAAATAGCCCCGTGTAGAGTGGCTATTTCGGTCTTTTGCATGGTCATCGTGTGCTTATTTTGGCTAGTTCCTCAGAACTTGTCATGACTTTCGGGTCAGTTCATTAAGAACTCGAGTTTGAATCTCCCTTAGCATTGGGCGATATTCACTAATTTTGGCTTCTGCCTTGTTGTTCAACATCAACAACACTAACACTGGAAGAGCTACTCGGATTGACCCTCCTATCCCTGGTCAAGAGCCTCTTCAGTGACCTCAACCGCGTCGGAACCGCCGGAGACTTCGGTTCCTCCTCCTCAGCAACCTGTCTCGGAATGTCAATGACCAGAAACCCATCCGGCCTATCACCACCACCACCAAACGTAGACGAAGGAGACAATGACGGCGATGAAGACGAAGAAGACGGAGAAGGAGGGAAAGAAGTAGAAGGCACATGAAGCTCCTCTTCCATTGCAGAAGACCCCATTGTACTCACCTGAACATGGTTCCCCCAAAACAACACATTCGTCGGAAAACTCAGCGACTCTGCACCACCTTGTTGATGGTTCTCTGTTCTCGGTTGATTAATGGATTCAACCGTAGGTTCTGAAGAATTTGAGTGTTGATGATTCGCAACTGGGTTTCGACAGAGAGGGCAAGTGGAGTGAGATTGGAACCACATGTCGATGCATTCTAAATGAAAGCCGTGGTTGCATTCCGGCAACAACCGGGCTTTCTCGCCGGCGGCGAGGTCGGAGAGGCATACGGCGCATTCGAGGCCGTCTTTGAAGTCTTTGGGGTCGAAGACTGTTATAGGGAGGGCTTTGAGAGATGAGGGGTCGAGGCCGCGGCGGTGGTTTGCGGCGAGTTCTTGGTGGACGGGAGCGAAGTCGAAGCGGCGGCGACGGCGGCGGCGGTGGTGGTTGTTGGTGGTGGTGGTGGGTGGTGATGGTTGTGGGTCTTGGCGGTTCCAGAACCATTTGGCGTAGAGGTGGAGGAAGAGGACGAAGACGACGACGAAGAAGAGGACGACGATTCCGACCACCATGATCCTCCCCGTCAGCTTCACCGCCGCCGTGTCGTCCAGTTTCCGGTGAAACTCCGACGACGAATCCCCCATTGGAAAAAACAGAGTATCGCGAAATTCGTTTCTTGGATTTCAAATCTAACGGAAACCCAAGTGAGATTTCGCAAAACCCAGTTGGGATTGCTTAATTTCGAAGCTGGAAAGTGAAATTCATTCCTGGAATTTGAGATTTAATGAAACGATGAGAGGTTAGGTGGAGAGGAAATGAGGGATATAACAGAGAGATGGAAAGAGGATGAGTGAAATTGAACTTGTCAAGAAAGAGAAACCAGAGTGCTTTAAAAATGGAAGTTTGAGTTGAGAGACGTGAAGAGGAAGGGGGAAGAAGACGATCACGTTGGTGTTATGAAGGAGTGAAAGTGACAGAGTCCATGGACGAGAAACAGCGAGAGGAGAGGAGAGGCAGAGCATTCGTTGGAATTGGAAAGAAGAGGAATTGAGAGAGTCTCATACGACGACGACGGCAATTATGAGTTGAATGAGAGAAAAAGAAAAGAATAGTAAGTTGTCGTCCTGTGTTCTCTGTCTGGTCATCTTTTGACTTGTATCATGGCATGGCACCCAATCTTGAAAAACCCTATAATACGAGCTTGTTGTACTACTACCAAGTTGATCAGTTGGTAGTTGAATTAGTCGTGTTTCTATTTTAAGTCTTGGAGATGTGTTATTGCCCTTGAAAAGGATTCAATCAGTTTGAATTTTAAACTAGTTTAATTTGGATTTTCTTAAATTAGTTTACCTATTTGATGTGATTTAGAGCAAGATATTTGAAATGCATGTTCGAAAAGTAGTAGATACGAATTCTGACATTGTAGAGGGGTCTACTGATAAGGATGATGACAAAATGGTTTAAGGCAATCTAGTATAATATCAGAGATACTTGTAATAATGAATAGGGAATATTGAAAATAAGCAGTGTGTGTTACAAAGGAGAGAGACAACTTGTTATGAATCGGAGTGACCAAAACTCCGACCCTCTCTAGAGAAGATGACACTATTAACTATATATAACCGGTGGCAACGGTTATGGGGGAGTTATAGCGTTAATTACGGTCTCATTAACGCCATTAAGTTAGCCGTTTAGAATATCATTGTGGATATTTCGGAAAACCGTTACTGGATCGACACACATAGAGTTTGAACGAGTCTCTTTTATGACACACAAGGATTGCATGTGGGGGACATCAACTACATGCGACGAACCTTATTCTAACTTCCAAACCACTTGATCCTCTGGTTCCCGTGCGAGCGACAATCTGCGAAGAGACTTTGTCTCATGGTCCTCACATACTGATATGACATGATCTAGTGCATACGGAGCATAGGGTGCGTTTGGCAATATATATATATATATATATATATATATATATATATATATATATATATATATATATATATAGTTTTTCCACTATGGTTTCTCTGAAGTGTTAGTTTTGGTCTTTTTAAGTGGTTCTTTTTTAGCTTTTGGGGTGGGGAAAAAACCATGTTTTGGTAGTTTTTTAATTTTTTTCTACTTCCTGCTAAGTCCATATTATCCTCACAGTCTCTATATATTTCTAAGTGTATCCTTAGATCACTCTCTTTATCAGACTTATTCACTTTGGTGCTATTATTTTTATGTTATTTGTGTTTGTCATATTCGAAGTTCTAACACTAAGCAAATGTCAAGTATATGAACCCATAGTTGCTCATGCTTTAATTTCATGAAACAAGTTTTGAATTTTTGCTGTGAATGAAATTTCTTTAGATCATTAACTTTTTGTTGAATTCAAGTATGAAAATTTGATTTTTTTAGATGTCACAATACCGCTAATTTCTTCTTCAATTTGTTACTTTCATGAAATTGTTGAAGCTTACGAAATCGTGAACTTTGACATTGCATTTGTTCTTCTTGAGTCTGTAAAAGAAAAATTGGAGGTTATATTTGTCATTTAATCTACACCATTTAGTTTAAAAATCACTATCAAACACATTTCTCCAGTATTTAATGTAGTTTAAACACCAGTGCCAAACACACTAATTTAAATAGTCTCGTTTAAAAATCAAAAAACATTTCACCACAATCTAGAAACTAATTTTTCTACCAGAAACCATTCTACCAAACTTACCCATAGTCTAACAACCACATGCGAGTTGCAGATAGGTTCACGTGGATGCGGTTTTGGACTACGTTTTAAATTATCTACACACGTTATTAAAAAAAAATGAAACAAAAAAAATTGAACAGTAAGCATACTTATTCTTGTCAATAACACCACTAGTATTTTATTACTCTGTGGCACGTTTCGGGTAAGGTGTGTGAAATAGGGTACAAGGCATATAGTGAAAAATGTCATAGGCACTAAGGTGTGATATGATTTTCTATTTACTTTTTAGTGTTCGGTCAAGAAAGATATAAAAAAATGATAGATGTGTTAATGGTGAGAGAAGTAATTGGGAGTGACAATAAGAGAGATCTTATTGATGTGTATAAAATAGTCTCCAACCCTACACCCTTTATATAGATATTAGGGTGGGTTAATAGGCATAACCCTAAAACATAAAACATGGGCTACCCACTATGGTGGATATTCACCCTAAGCCCAAATACAAATTTCATAACACTCCCCCTTGAATATCACCATGACTATGCCTCGTTAAAAACCTTGTCAAGAAAAACCCGGTGGGAAAAATCTATGACTAAGGAAAAGAGTACATTGGTGATGGGAGACCGGTATGGTTTGCCTCGTTAAAACCTTATCACGAAAAACCCAGTGGGAAAAACCGTGATGAAGGAAAAAGAGTACAAACACTAAGAATACCGACTCCCCCTCATGATAGCATCAATCATAAAAGCTCTCTGAGATGGCGCATTCCACACTTTCGGATATGTAGCTTCAATGTTGAGGCTGGCAGTGCTTTCGTAAATAAATCTGCAGGATTCTCACTTGATCGTACTTGCTGAATAGTGACTATGCCTTCCTTTTGGAGCTCATGTGTGTAGAAGAACTTAGGAGAGATGTGCTTAGTACGATCACCTTTAATGAACCCTTCCTTAAGTTGTGTGATGCAAGCGGCATTGTCTTCATGTAATGGCGTCGGACTTTCTTTGTTGAATGATAGTCCACAAGCTTCTTTAACATGATGCACCATTGATCTCAGCCATACACATTCTCTGCTAGCTTCATGAATTGCAAGGATCTCAGAATGATTAGAAGAAGTTGCTGTCATTGTCTGCTTCATTGATCGCCAAGATATTGCTGTGCCTCCATAGCTGAATAAATATCCTGTTTGTGATCTTGCATTGTGTGGATCAGACAAGTAGCCAGCATCTGCATATCCAACTAGAGAAGCATCTGAACCTCTAGGATAGAATAATCCCAAATCAATGGATCCACGCAAGTACCGCAATATGTGCTTAACTCCATTCCAATGCCTGCGAGTAGGATTTGAGCTAAACCTGGCCAAAAGATTAACAGAAAATGCAATATCTGGCCTAGTACAATTTGCTAAATACATCAAAGCACCAATTGCACTAAGGTATGGTACTTCAGGACCAAGTAATTCTTCGCCATCCTCTTGTGGACGAAATGGGTCATTGTTTACATCAAGTGACCTAACTACCATCGGGGTAGTTAATGGATGTGCTTTGTCCATGCTAAATCTCTCAAGTATTTTCTTAGTATAATTTGATTGATGAAGTAAAATACCTTCTTTCAAATGCTCGATTTGTAAACCAAGACAAAATTTAGTCTTTCCCAAATCCTTCATCTCAAATTCTTTTTTCAGATATGAAGCAGTCTTAATAATCTCTTCAGGAGTCCCGACGATATTCAAATCGTCTACATATACTGCAACAATCACAAATCCCTTAAGAGATTTCTTTATGAATATGCAAGGACATATTTGATTATTTACATACCCTTCTTTCAATAAGTATTCACTTAAGCGATTATACCACATCCTTCCAGATTGTTTCAATCCGTACAATGATCTCTGGAGTTTAATTGAATATGTACTACGTGGTTGTGTTGCTTCAGGCAACTTAAATCCTTCAGGGATTTTCATGTAGATATCGCTATCAAGTGACCCATATAGGTATGCTGTCACAACATCCATCAATTGCATGTCCAAATTTTCGGATGCAGCTAAACTTATTAAAAATCGAAAACTTGTCGCATCCATAACTGGCGAGTATGTTTCTTCATAATCAATGCCTGGTCTCTGCGAGAAACCTTGAGCTACAAGTCGAGCTTTGTATCTTGTAATCTCATTTTTCTCATTGCGTTTCCGCACAAATACCCATTTTGATCCAACGGGTTTCACATTACTTGGAGTTTGAACTACTGGTCCAAAAACCTTGCGCTTTGCTAGAGATTTTAATTCAGCCTGTATTGCTTCTTGCCATTTTGGCCAATCCACATGTCGTTGACACTCATCAACCGATCGTGGTTCGTGGTCGTCACCACTTATCTCAAGTGCAACATTAAAGACAAATGTGTCATCAATGACAACATTGCTTCGTTCCCATATATGTCCGGAACATATGTAATTGATCGAGATCTCTTGATTTTCAGGTACCATTGCCTCTTCAGGGGCTACATTTAGATCAATTACTCTGGGGAACTCATCACCAACATCGGTGTTATCTTTTGTCTTTGTAGAATCACTTGGATTTACTACAGTTGCTTGATTTATCTTCCTTTTTCTAGGAACTAAATCTTTTGAGCCTACAGGTCTTCCACGCTTCTGGCGTGCTCTAGATTCATTCGCTTTTATGTTCGAATCTTGTCCTACTGGGACTATTATCCGTGCTGGAGCATTCACAGCTGGTATATCGGATCTTACAACTTTACTTGTATCCACAAATGCATCAGGCATTTCATTTGCTATGCTTTGCAGCTTAAGTATTCTTTGGACTTCAAATTCACACTGTTTAGTTCGTGGATCCATGTGTGATATCGTTGAAGTATTCCAAGAAATTACATGTCGAGCTTCAGGCTCTGACTTGTCTCCCCCTAATTTCGGGAATACTGTCTCATCAAAATGACAGTCTGCAAAACGTGCTTGGAATAAATCCCCTGTTAGGGGTTCCAGATATCTAATAATAGAAGGGGACTCAAACCCCACATAAATACCCAGTCGCCGCTGGGGACCCATCTTACTACGATGTGGTGGCGCAATAGGAACTTGCACAGCGCACCCAAAAATACGTAGGTGGGAAATATCTGGTGGTTGGCCAAGTACAAGTTGTAAAGGGGAGTTCTTAAGATAAGAAGTAGGACGCAAGCGAATTAAAGCGGCAGCATGTAAAACAGCATGTCCCCAAACAGATATGGGCAAATTTGTTTTCATCAATAAATGTTTAGCTATCAATTGAATTCTTTTTATAAAAGATTCAGCTAAACCATTTTGGGTGTGTACATGGGCAACGGGGTGCTCAACATGTATACCAACTGACATGCAATAATCATCAAAATACTGTGATGTGAATTCACCAGCATTATCTAGTCGTATCGACTTTATAGGATGTTCAGGAAAATGTGCTCTTAATTTAATTATCATGCCCAAAAGACGGGCAAAAGCAACATTTCGTGTGGACAACAGGCACACATGTGACCATCTAGTAGATGCATCTACTAACACCATAAAATAATAAAATGGACCACTAGGTGGATGAATTGGTCCACATATATCTCCTTGAATCCTCTCTAAAAACTTAGGAGATTCAAGACCAACTTTCATTGGTGAAGGTCGTATTATGAGTTTCCCTTGAGAACACGCATTACATGGGTGTTCATTTGGTAAAAGAATCTTCTGATTCTTTAAGGGATGACCAATTGAATTCTCAATAATACGCCTTATCATGGTGGCGCCTGGGTGACCAAGTCGATTATGCCAAAGCATAAATTTTTCTGGATCACTTGGTTTCATAACGGCATTTATTTCAACTGCTTGGATAGAAGTGTGATATAATCCAGAGGATAAAGCAGGAAATTTTTCTAATACATGCTTCTGGCATGAGGTATTAGAAATAATGCACATATACTCCATATTGTACTCATCGAGAGTTTCAATATGATATCCGTTGAGACGGATGTCTTTAAAACTTAGCAAATTTCTGCTGGATTTGCTAGAATATAAAGCCTCTTTTATATGGAGTATTGTTCCACCCGGCAAAATAATTGATGCTCTTCCGGAGCCCTCAATTAGACTAGACATACCAGAAATTTGTATGTACATTTGCTTGAACTAGTGATAAATTTAAGAAATACTCCTTATGGCGCAATATAGTATGTGTGGTCCCACTATCCACCAAACACGTGTCTTTGCCAATCACCATGATATCTATAATTTAAAATACAATCTATAAGTAAATAGAAATTCGAAATTATGATCCATAACTAGAACTCTTATTCAAATTTCATAGTCCAAAAATACTAACCCAAAAGATAATGTAATTAAAACACAACTCAAAATTCTAAAATAGATGAAATAAGAATCCTAAATCAAACTTCAAATAAATTTAATGGACTTCTTAAAAGTTTGTAGTGTCATCAATCATAGCGTCAAAATCTGTCTCAATGGAAAGGAGATCGTCAACATTAAACTCCGCGAGTGGTGCCTCAAATTCCACGAGATTGAACTCGGGTTTCTCCTTTTGAGATGCCATGTAAAGGGCAACTAAGTGCCTTGGTGTACGACAGGTACGAGACCAATGCCCACTTGTGCCACACCGACGACAAATATTTATATTTGTGGGGGGAACTCCAATTGCAACTTCTGGTGCATTGTATTGTCTTTTCCCAAATTTTCTCCCCCTGTTTTGGCGTTTTCCACGACCGAATTCATGGTCACGTGGATTATTCTGAACTTGTAAATCTGCAACATTCACTTCAGGGAATGCGCTTCCACCCGCTTCAGGGGGTGGGGCCACACCGGAGACCAATTGAGGATTGATGAAAAATGACATCTACAACAATGTTATAAAAAAAATCTTAGTTACTAACAAGTTCTGAGAAGTAATGTAACTTTAATTAAAAAAATTAATAATAATGACAAATAAACAGTAAATGCAGTTCATCCTCTTCTGGAGGGTGGATCATAAGTTATCTCTTCAGGAGATTTCTCGTCAAAATATTTTAGAACTGCAGGTTCTAATATTCATAACTGCAAGTTATGATATAATGTGATATGTAACTTCGGGTACATATGACATGGCCAGATTTAATATCCATGGCGATTACGAACCTCTTCAGGAGGTGTGTTTTTGATCCATAATGAATAAATGATAGAAATATATAAAAGAAAAGAACTGCGTAACATTATAATAAAATAAACATATTGCAACCTCTTCAGGAGGTTGGAAAAAAAATGGCTAGAATTGTAAAAGCGTCTCTTCTGGAGATCTAACAATACGTAACTTCAGGTTACAAGCCATGAAATAGCTGCATCTTCTGGATGCACTTGTTTGTAACTTCGGGTTACAAGCCATGAATTAGCTGCATCTTCTGGATGCGCTGTTTATTTATATTGTAACTTCTGATTACAATCACATCATGTAGTTAATGAAGTAATTGCGTAAAAATAAAATAAATTACCAGCATACGTCCTCACCTCTTCAGGAGGTGTAGTTGATAAAACAGAACTTATTTCATCTCTTCAGGAGATGTATCAATGATAAATTATGACTTCGGGTCAGAAAAAAAAAATTATGCTGCAACTTGATGTTACTATCATATCAATATATATTTCACAACTTCAGGTGTGAAAAACATGGCCTTTATCAGCGAATCGACAACGCAAACCAATCAATAATAGTCATGGGCAGAAGCCTCTTAAGAGATTTTCTCCTTTATTTTCATAATAAAGAAAATATGAAAAGTCTTAAATAGTAGCACATTAAGTAATTGGCAAAGAGACCTAATGAGTGCTACAGTGCATAAGGATGAAATTTAAAAGCTGGTTTTCACGTCATCATATACTAAACTAGCAAGTAAATTGAGTCTGGGTTCAAGCCCTCCTCGACCCACTGTGGGATATTTTTTTTTTTTTTTTTCAGAACTAGCCTCTTTGTAAATATAAGAGAGCTTATTTTACCAAAAAAAATCAGGTCTTAATAATAAAAATCGAACAAACAATAATCAAACAAAGACCTCATCAATTTACATCCCCACAGATTTAGCAATGAATTTTTCGTCCTTTTTTAGCACTGAGGTGGCGGAGCCCTATCCACCATACAAAAGTACTTTTTTTTTTTTTAAACTATCTCTTTTTATAGACAAGCATTACTTCAAACCATCTAAGCATCTGAGATTAAAAACAAAGAGTTTCAGTCTCTTCCGAACCTTCGCATACGCCCCTTTCTTTTTCGCAGAATCAAACATGGTCATACACAATAGAAGTAATTGATTTCCAAATAAGTTGAGAATGGGTGCATGTTTGACACACTAGTATAATTGGTTCAATAGTAACCCTATCAGTTTCTTATCACTTATATTTAATAAAAATCTTTTCATTCATGATTAATAGGCTTTTGATTCACTTAACTTGTGTCTTCCACACAATAAAAAAATCTGACTACTAACAGACGAAGGATCCAACTTGGATGACAGTTACTTGTGTTTAAAATCGTTTAAGAACAACTGAGAATGAAAATTGTATATTTCATCCGATCATTCTTCTTCTCGATCTAAGAAAAATAACTCCATACCTTGTATTTGGTAGATCTTTTCTTGTGCTATCATGCGTAGAGTAATCGTGCTGATAACGTGTTAATGGTGAGAGAAGTAATTGGGAGTGACAATAAGAGAGATCTTATTGATGTGTATAAAATAGTCTCCAACCCTACACCCTTTATATAGATATTAGGGTGGGTTAATAGGCATAACCCTAAAACATATAACATGGGCTACCCACTATGGTGGATATTCACCCTAAGCCCAAATACAAATTTCATAACAAGATGCGATATATGAACTTTGAAGTGCGTTAATGAATGCGGTATTGATGTCACTATTACATTTGTTACGAGATATGTTAGTCTTTTGTCACCATCCATAATATCCCAACAGTTTTTTCTAGGCCTGTCAAACGGGCGGGTTGGGTGGGTTGCGCCCATTTAAAAACGGGTTCAGGCATAAACAAGCCCAGCCCGCCCAGCCCGTTTAACATGCGTGGGTCAAGTGGGCGGGCTATGACGGGCGTTTACAAACCCATGCCTGCCCATTTAGCCCGTCTAGCCAAACACACCTATCAAGATAACTGCAATAAGTTAACCACTAACTTTAACTGCCCACCAGTTCACTATTGCCACCATACCACCACCAACACCACCACCACAACATCGCCGCCACACAACAACCAACATCACCACCAGTTACTACCTATACCTCAAACCTGAAAAGTAAGCTGACTACAAAATAACCCTGCCAGTTTTCTGAAATTACAAGACACCCCCATCCTCTTCTTGTCCTATGTTTTCTCTGCATTCTGTACTAAAGACGCAATTTTGCAGTTGAGAAAAACTTACTTTTCAGTTCATCAAGCCAGCGGCCCATGCTCTCGAAGGTGGTCCGGCGTCGTAGACGATGAGTGCACCGACGGCGCCGTGGTAGTAAGCGGAGGTGACAGCACGGACGCGCTCGTGGCCGGCGGTGTCCCAGATCTGGTTGCGACGAAGGCGGTAGGGGCGGATTTCCCGACGGTTTAGTCTGGTTGCGACGGAGGCGAAGGGGCGAGAGAGAGACGGTGATCTAGAAGAGAGGGAAGAGGTAGATTGGGACAGCTTTCTGAAATTGTAAGCCCTCCACCACTGCTGCCTCTGCAATCAACCCAAATTCGCCATGAAATCCGGCGAAGCTTCAGCCGGCAGTTCAACCCAGAACCACCGATTCTCATATCGGTATCCGCCGTTACAGCCACCGATTCTCAGATTCGCCATTAAAATCATCACACAGCTTGACCCCAGTCAGCCATCGATTCAGACCCAAATCGAGAAGAAGCAGAGCTGGGCGTCTTTGGCTCCAGATTCAACTGGTGGTGAGCGACGACGACGCACCCTCCATTCTTTTCTACTCCAAATCGTGTTTTGATGAAACACTTGAGATAGTCATCGCAGTAAATTCCGGGTTAAATGGGGCTTGATTATTAGCCCATGCCCGCCCACATAAGAGACGGGTTAAAATGGGCGAGCCCAAGAAGCCCACTTTCTTATATGGGCGGGTTTGAACCCGTTTAAACATAATGGGCACGGGCGGGTTAGCGGGCTGGGCTGAGATTGACAGGCCTAGTTTTTTCTCAAAAATGGAATATTATTTCTTAAAAAGAATAATATCCCTCCAAACTCCTTATAATGGGATATACCACCTCCCTACGTTTTTTGGCTAAAATGGAAAGGCGTGATTCATTATACATTTTACTATACAGCACACAAACGTAATGTATGAGACGACGTGTATAATTAACCCGTGTAGTAGGGGTGCAACTTGGGCGGGTTGAACCCGACCAACCCGAGCCCAGCCCGAAGTTAAATAGGGCCCGAACACATACTTTTAGTGATTTGGACGGGCTTTGACATAAATTCTCCGTCCGAATTGCAATTAGGGTCGGGTTTGGGCACAAATATTAAACGACGGGCTAACCCGAATTGCCCGATTTGCGTGACAACTACCTATAAATATTACATTTTGAGATAATTTAGTAGCATATCTAAGATGAATATGTTTGTTTTCTTTTGATTATTAGCGCTGTTAATCATATTTTTTATTTTTGAAGAAGTTAATTTTCTTTTTTTTACCAACAATTTATTATTCTCTTATGTATTAATAAAGGTATTAAGTTTAATGTACTAGCCCGAATTCAGCCCGAACCCGAATTGATTTGTACGAATTTGGGCTCGGACGGGTTGGCGATGCTCTTAACTCGGGCTGGGCCGGGCTTGGGCAGCCTCGACCGAACTCGGGCTCGGGCTCGGTCAGGGGTGCCAACCCGACCAGCCCGCCCGAGTTGCAGTCCATGGCATGTACCTCCCTCCTTATACATTATACAAACAAAGAGTACTAAAACTATGTTTAGGTTTCTCAAAAAAAAATACATACTCCCTCCGTTCCTCCAGGTTCTTCAAAAACTTATTCGGGTATTATTTGGGTATAGCGATTTGGTTAGCAAAACAAATAAAGAATTTGGTAATTTTTTGTGGTATTGTAAAGCAAAGTTTACTCTACGACACCGTGAAAAGATTACCAAATTCTTAAATCGTTTTGCTAACCAAATTGCTATGCCTAAATAATATCCAAATAATTTTTTGAAGAACCTGGAGGAACGGAGGGAGTATATGTTTAGGACCGGATGACATCATCATGTTCAATGGTAACGGACTAATGGTTATGGCAAGCCGCAGGACCGAGGGTTCAGACTCATTAAAAATTGAATTATCTTCAAGTTATTTGAGAGTTTGCTGATTATGTGTTCTTAATCAAGATGTGTTCAAATTTGTCTGAAATCCGTCGTTCACAAATGTGTATCGTTGATGTACCACTTTGCACCAAAACTGACCCAACCTCACATGTAGGACCAACAAAAAGTTTGATGATCATCATCATCAATTGGTAAAAGCTACAAATTTAAGTTGTGGTTAAGGAGCCATGAAGGTCATGATTTTGAGATTCATGGTCGTTCCAACTTTTTCAAAAGCTACAAAATAGTCCTTCTCATGTTGGTACATGTTGGTATCAGACTAGTAAAAAACTTGTAAAATAGTTATGTTTGTGTGGGCATCACAAACTTAATCTAACTAATCACTAGTACTATTAAATTGCATGTTATGAATGTGGAGGCCAAAAGTTGTTGTGTAAGCTCAAGTCATTGATAGTAGTATACTCCTACTTGGGAAGGTCAATGGGACAAATCTAGCACATTTTTATTAGAGGTGCTACTGAATCAACCAAAGCCAACTAATTAAAATCAATAGACTTTCTCAAAATTCAATATACGACCTTTGAAGTTTCAAATACCATATGACTATTGATTTGGTCCAACACGACTCAACCAAAGTGGTGTGAAGGGGGGTGGGGCGGGCCAAAGGGGAGATTTTAGCGGGTCGGGTCCAGGGTTAGCGGATCAGGATCGAGCCGGCGAGATTGTGTTAGTGGTCTTGAGACTTGCGTTGAGGGGTATGGGCGGAGCTAGCAAGGGATAGCCCCCACTCAGTTTTATTTTTTACAAATCTCACCCCATGTTTCTCACTTTTGTTCATCATACTCCCCACTCAATATTATTATCATCTTCAAAATTTTCCCTAAATTTCTTGCTTTTGTTCATTTAACCCCTGGTGACTCTACAATAAAAACTTCAGCGACCTGCACATTTTTCAGTTCACTGGCCTGAAATCCTGACTCCGCCCCTGTTGAGTGGGGATGGAGGACGAGTCAGTTAGGCGTCGGTTGATGCAAGGCGGGTCGGGTCAGGTCGAGTAGGGGTTTATCTCCCAGTGACGGGGCGAGGAGCAAGGGGTGGCACGTGTCCCTCAAAGTTTTAATTAACTACTATTATACCCCAAAATTCAACTCAATTGCAGCCAAATGATTGATGGACGATGAAACTACAAGCCATCCAAGATTAATTTCTACTACTCCTATTTCATTAGCTTTAGTATATGAGTTTTAATTATAGCAATTGCGAGTTAGCATTGTATTGCTCAAGTATCATAATCTTCATTCTAGTTTTGATTAATATTGAAGGACGAACATGATCTATCACATACAGATCTACAACATGAATTATAGCGGAAGATTCATGTGTTTACCTTGTCTTCCTTAGCTCCTATGCACAGCGGATGATCGTAGGATGCTTGTTTTCACGTGCCCTTCTTGCTCCCACAGTCTGGCTCGAATAACTGGGACGAAAGCTCTAATCCACACCAAGTTCCACCAATGGAGGCTAGTTAGAGAGAGAGTCTAGGGTTTACTGTATTATGATCAGCACATGATCTCTACAGTAATGTGTATATTATTATGACTCTAGCACACATAATAATGTAGGAGGCTGTCTCCTTATATAGACAGACTTATACCCAATTGCAACGTTACCCCCTAGGGTTGATGTCCTTGCTACAAACCCCATAAGGTTTGAGCTTGTCTCACCTAAACCCATAAGTTTAGGATAATTGCATTGGGCACCCCACATGGACGCACCAAATGCTAACATCTCCCACTCGCACAGTGGGGTTGCACAAATACAGTAGGTCTAGTCTCCCTCAATCTCCAACTATTATCATCTGCCAAAGTGTTTTGTGGCCTTGGTGTGTGACTGTGAGAGAACATGCATTTCGAGAGTTCCATACTCTAAACTCATACGAGACGAGCTAGCAGCAGGCGCACTCAACCTCAAGAAATAATGCAATACATATATATATATCTCGTATCCCCCAGATTCTGTCAATTGTCATCTCGTAGACCATGAGCACCTACCTTGTCCCGAAGGTCGTGCATCAATGAGTCTACATCTCCTTTATTACATTCATATCCTGCATGATCCCATAAGATCTTGGAGGTGGGCCCAATGAAAGTGATAAAGAGCGATGCAATGAGAATCTTCCTTTCCATCCATTGTCCATTTGATTCGGAGTCAGCTGCTTTCCTAGCAATGTCCTGGTAGGCCGAATCATTCATAGCCGTGAGGTGTCACGCTAAAGTAGCATCACCGAACCGTCTCTCCCCGACATGGATAAAAGTACTAAGGGTATACAGTGTCAATCATTCTTATATGATCGACGAGGCTCACACGGCGAGGAATCTCAGGGACTAGTTCTACTCGCCACCTCATGTCACTCATCAACACGCGTCATCTCATAAGATGTGCGCCATAGTGTTTGGACTCTAATCAGAGCACATGTCCTATCCCATAGGGACCACTATACAGGTCTAAGTCAAACAGCCCATATGACTATTAACCCGAGTACTGAATATTGCACATATGCAAGTCGAAATCAGTTCTCTCATCTGGCTTTCTCTACGCAGACTATACATGGTTCGGGGTAGTAACCATGTTCGAATGGCCATAAACCAATCTCACCTTGGAACTTATTCCAATGCGACAAATGAATCCGTCTGACAGGGTCTTGCACTATTGATAGATGTCCAGTGTAGATAGTGCTTTCTGAGCTGACAGATCTTGGCCACGTGGCAACCATCCAGCACACCATATTGTGCTCCACACACACTGGATCATCAGCCGAGCTGATCCATGTGGGGGCTGCGAGACAGAGCCCTCGCATACCACTGCACGGGACTTGTAGGGACTTTGTGGTTTGGAGGCTAGAGTAAGCCATGTCGCGTGCTAGCCAAGCCCGCACGCGACCTTTAGTAACTGTTTTGAGAGATTTATGGCACGAGCTCCATAAACCCGGTCAATCCGGTCAAACCCGGTCAACCTCGTAACGGTTCCGGTATTCGCGCACCACGTGCTGTAACGGTCCCTATATACTCGGACGAACGTGCCGTTATGGTTAAGCTAATTAAGCCGCCATCAATGGGCGCATTAACCACACTACAACGGTCACGTTCTCTGCTATATATAGGACGTTAACCTTTCCATACAAAGGGGGACACACTTGACATACGCGGAAGCTCTGCCAAACCTCTGTCTCTCTCTCAGACATTGCTACTGACTTACTCTCTCCCTACACACAACCCCACTCTTCCTGTGCGATCCTCGATCCTCTACATACGGTGTACACGGAGGTCTCCCCGCCGGAATCTCTTGTGCACATTTTGGTGATAGCCTTTACCCTCCAAGCACAGAGGAAAGCGCAGAGGGTCAAGTGATAGCCTTTACCCTCCACATAATTCTCGGCGTCTGGGTTCTCACTCAGAAGCTTCTTGGTGATGCTGCTGTTCGCATAGTCTCGAAAGAAGTACTGCAACCATTTGTTCCAAGTGTTCTTCGCAGACGTATCAACCAATTGCCAGTTTGGGAGGGCTTTCGTAGTAGTCCACCGAGTAGAGATTTTCTTTACCTCTGCCAGGCATTCCTCCATCTGTGTGTACAAGGCAATCTCCGCAGCCGTCCTCAAGGGACTCAAAGGTTCCACTTCACCCATGGGGGAAAGATCGTACAACATCTGCACGTCCTCGAGTGTAGGAGCAGCCTCGAACTCAGCAAAGTGGAATGTGTGAGTCGCAGGCGAGTAGCGGGACAGAAGGTCTAGAAGCATGGACTGGTCCAGCTTCACGGCAGCACCCTTCATAGCACGGATAGCAAAGTATACGCCGGCTTCATCAAGAATCGCGGCATGATTGTCCAACACGTGGTCAATCCACTCATCCATATAGTCCAATTTCTGGACGAAAGCCTGGGTAGAAATCGCAGTGTAGGGGAAGTACCCGTTTTCGATCCCCAATCGAATCACATCCTCGGAGCCAATCAACTCGAGCAAGGCCGAGTTAACCGGGCGAGTCAGTGTCAGCAATCTCTCAACCGGGACAGGATCAGGCATCCTCTTCGCCTTAACTCTCGCATGATAGAAGTCTTGGCCACCTAAATAGGGGGCTTTTCGCCACAAGGCCTGCGGAAGGTCGGGTATCTCTTCATCTTCCTTGTTGGGTTTGGTTCCTTTTGTCTTGGCCATTCCTGCGGAAGAGCAAGAAAAAGGGGGGAGAAAGGCGCTGCACTTCAGTTTGAAATTCGAAATCCAAGATCTATTATGAAAAGAAAGATGAACAGTTTCTGGTATCAATTTCAGAAATTAAGGGTTGCATTATCAGTGATTTCAAGATCTCACATCCGAAGTCCTTATTATTGAAGGATTAAAGCAAAAGTGGGTTCAAAGATCAAGGTTTCTTTGCAAGTTTCAACAGATTACGTGTTCCGGGTTACAGATTCAACGCAGTTCAAGGCATACACTGGAATCTTAAATCAAAATTGAACAAGGCCAACCTTGTTTTCGCAAAGCTTGCCTGGATATGCACAGTTGAAGAAGACGATTTGCAGTTTTGAATTGATGATTGATTATCTGAATCTGCTCTCGAAGATCTCCGGGTACCATTCACTTTAAGAGAAAGAAGTGATGCTTTGCAACAGTGGATACAAAGTATTTATCCAAAAACAATGAAGGGTTGCGTCCTTTCAGTAGTCGAATCGCAACCGTCACCGTCGAATCGCGCAATCACAGGACAAGCTGACGTCACGCCTAAAACCCTAGAAGCCAGACGGCACGACTCTAGGGGTTTTAGGTCATAATGGCACGCACGGGGGCTGAACTTACCCGTATTTGAATTGGTGCGTGGCGGCAACGCGTATGTTGGTTTCCGCGCATGGAAGTCTATACAGCTATGAGTCTTCACGCGCAAAAAGGGGGCTAATGTAGATAGTGCTTTCTGAGCTGACAGATCTTGGCCACGTGGAAACCATCCAGCACACCATATTGTGCTCCACACACACTGGATCACCAGCCGAGCTGATCCATGTGGGGGCTGCTAGACAGAGCCCTCGCATACCACTGCACGGGACTTGTAGGGACTTTGTGGTTTGGAGGCTAGAGTAAGCCATGTCGCGTGCGAGCCAAGCCCGCACGCGACCTTTAGTAACTGTTTTGAGAGATTTATGGCACGAGCTCCATAAACCCGGTCAATCCGGTCAAACCCGGTCAACCTCGTAACGGTTCCGGTATTCGCGCACCACGTGCTGTAACGGTCCCTATATACTCGGACGAACGTGCCGTTATGGTTAAGCTAATTAAGCCGCCATCAATGGGCGCATTAACCACACTACAACGGTCACGTTCTCTGCTATATATAGGACGTTAACCTTTCCATACAAAGGGGGACACACTTGCCTCTCTCTCAGACATTGCTACTGACTTACTCTCTCCCTACACACAACCCCACTCTTCCTGTGCGATCCTCGATCCTCTACATACGGTGTACACGGAGGTCTGCCCGCCGGAATATCTTGTGCACATCCAGCTCCTGTCATAGGCCATGTGCCTCATATGACAGACGTCACTCATCATATCATAGGCTTCTATCACTTATCGGGATTCTGTCTCATCCTCTACTCACCTAGACTATCCAGGATGTTGTAAAGGCGGTTGCTCGTGTGAGAGAGTCAACCTAGTGTCCGCGCGACATGTTCTATGCTAGTACATGATATGTAAACGTATCATACATGTATCGAAATAACATGCAGCATGATTAAACAAATCCAATTAAAATCCAGTTATCAATGTCTCATATGCTCATCAATCATATCGCTAGTGATCGACTACCAAGTCCCAATTTTCTAAAGCAATCCACAAAGACGATTCTTATGTGGTTTAGGAATGGGAGGCGCCTTCAATTTGGCCCGTAGTCGATCTACTCCAAGATTACTCTTTAGGTAGTCGTTTCACCTTTTGTGAAAACAGTAACCTTCTCTATATGTTTGGCCTTATCAAAGTACTGTAGTCGTACGCTAGCACTACAGGATGGTTGACTGCTCATAAGCTTGTCAGAAACCTTTTTATCCAAACATGTTTCTGTCCGGTGACAGAACAGGCAATCGTGCTTCGCTTCCATGATCGATGGAGCGGTCTAATACGATTATGCAACACTTATGATGCAGTTCCATGCGATGTCATCTAGCATGGACTATAGCCTGAGGTGGATTCACGTGTATCTAGGTCCCCACCCTAGTCAGCATGCATAGCTGGCTAGTCGAAGCATCATCTCCGATAGTCATAGCACGTGATCCTTCGTACAGAGTATCCTTTTGGTTGCAATCTAGTGTCTTAAGTTAGATTTCCTGAAATCCACTCTTCCGATTGCATAAGGTTTGTGGGGTCTCAGTATATACCATAGTATATAGCAGACTCACACTGCATCGAGCACTTTGGTCATTTGGTCAACCTAGTATGGTGTCTTCTAGGGAACATAATCAGGCTCGTAAAATCCTGCAACGAGCTATAGGAGTATCACATGTCCTTGGGTCCATTACATGGAATCGTTCAGAGTATCTTCTTGTTGTCCGCCTTATGCGTCAATATAAGAAGTCCTTTTGAACGAACGAGAATGCATCTCTCCCTACTAATATCCTTCATCACAAATCGAAGGGATAACCACCCTATAGTGGATGTGAAATAGTCCTTAGACTCTCCTGGCCGATAGTGTGTCATCGATAATAAGTGACGTGATTATCTACTCTCTACTACTGAGAGTGGTATGCAGCAGTTTTTCATCCATTGATAAAATACTGCTGATTTAGAGGACTAATTAAGATCATACATGGACTTAATTAGCTTGCACCTTATTGTGCATTTGATCGTACATCTCGAAACCCTGTGGTCGAGTCATACAGATTACCTCTCTGATTTCTCTATTGAGAAATTCAGTCGTCACGTTTATCGAGAATGGAGCCTTATTTCCATCATCACAACTATTACCGATATCTCTGCAAGTCGTATGCCTTATTACGCTTCCGTCTGTGTCACTCTGAATGACCTTGGAAATCCACTCATTTCCAATAGTCTGATATCCAGTTTAAAAAGTCAACCTAGTCTTAAACTTGGTTGGTCCCTTACAGACTCTAACTTTTCCTGTAAAGGCTACTTTTCATTCTTCATAATTAGGGAACGATAAGGCATAGTATTCTATCCTATCGTTTATGCAAGGTGATCCTTAAGATCATCCCTTCGATCTCAAACAGTCGATGGGGTATGCTCCTATGAGCAATTCCTTCGCATTAGAGGATCATCATTTGCTCTCACCCCTATGGATGGGCACCTCGCTTAGAAAGTTACTCCCACTGTCCAAAAGGATCCTTGAGGGACTAATTCCCCATAATGGACTAAGGAACAGGGTATTTTCTAGCGGTTCCTCCATGCTCGCGGAGATCATCATCTCTACGAACATTCCCTTAATTATGGACATCTCCTTATGAGATATCTTGTGAATCCATTTGCGTTACACTACTAATTGGCTGTTGCGTTTCTAATACGCAACCCCCCTAGAGTACTCCGAATAGTATGGGAAGATATGTTACTCCATGAAGATACATTTCTTCCATCTAGGGTCTAAATTCCTCCTTGTCAGGTGATGAAATATCCTGGAGCGATATCCTAGGTTCATCTTCTTGCGAGGTGACTATCATGTCTTCCCCTTCGATGTTAAATCGTCGACGGGGTACACTCCAATGAGCGATCCTACGCAAAGAGGGTTCTTCTTCAGCATTATCGTCATATACGATAGGCTGCTCACTAGGTAAGGCACTCCCACTGTTCTCAATATTCATAGGAATAAATTCCTCTTGAGTAGCGGTGAATTGAGTGTCATCTAGTGGTTCCTCTTACTCGTAGAGAATGCCATCTCCACGAGCTTCTCCTTGACTAGGAAAATTTAGTTAGCTCATAAGATGCCGATCCCTATGGCCTTAGGTGACCTCATATAGGTTGCCTTTTGGTCCACATCTCGTAGGGCGTAGTGGCTACAGACTTGGTGGATATTTGGTTGAGTACTTCGACAGCCGTTTAAAAAAGCGTATCCTCAAGATAGGGAACATGTACTCTGAACGTGCTATCATACATCAAACCATCTTCAGGCTGTATCATATTCCTCCTATCCGCCACAGCATTCTTCTGCGGGGCATGGGAATAGCCAACTGCCTTACTACTCCTCTCCATCACATAGCTCTCGCTAAGATAGATACTCGCAGTCTCATTCTGGCTAAGGAGATATCCTTTTGTCCAAACGGTTTTCTACCTTTTGTAGATACCTGTCTGAAGCACCCTTGTGCCTCAGACTTATGTGGCCCAAGCACACATGGTTGAGATGCGTACAATAATCTACGAATGTGATGGGCAAGCACCATGTCTTTAGCTATTAACATTTAATGGAACACAAATACAACAGCATGAATTATTTGTAAAGACTTAATAATCCTTACTGCTTTACTGGATAGTTTGCCTTTTGCCAAATGTGTAAGACAATAATCACACGAAGGTAAGGGTACCTTGGGTATATTCCAAGCAGGCCTACCTTAGCTAGCCTGAATCCTTTCCTGACATAGTGTGTCTTAATCTAGCGTGCCACATATCAGAATCTTAAGGCACAACCCTAGAGGTGATATCCAAAAGATCCTGAGGCGTTATTCATGCTAGAAATCAAGAGTGCATAACCATACATAACATGACCAATTCCAAAGTAAAACTGTGACCAAAACAACTTTTGGTTGCTACTCCCTCAAAGATAATCTTATGGATCCTGAGACGAGAAGTTAGTGCCATGGCTGGCCTTCTAGTCTTAGGAAAACATCCTTTTCCTCCTATGCGTTTGCCTGTCTTGGGCTATTGGTCATGTACCAATATTTCGCCCTCATTCCCTTATCCTTGCCCCACCTGCTCCACGGTCCTAATACCGAGCGAGGGACGACATCTTCCTATCATACTTCATTCACAGTCTTTTAGCAAACATATATTGCTTAGACTTCAAAAGTATGCTGAACTAGTATTCTTAGCAAACACTTGGTTGCTTAGATCCTAGAACGGAGCGATGTTTGGTCTTATCCAAACATCTTGACACTCTCAAAGTGTGTCATATAATGTTTTCATTGCACTTTCATGAAACGTGGCAGAGATAGCAACAAATTGCTAATCGGATAACTTAAAGATCTCATCATAACGACATGAATCTCCGATGCTATAGTTGAGTACTAATCTTAGATACTATAGTCGAGTGCCAATTTTTTATGATTTGAGTTTGATAATTTAAGGTGGGATTTATGAGTCATTACTCACAACTTTTAATGAGGCAAATGGCTAAGGTGGATCCAAGATTCTTCTTTGGCTCATTCCTACAATCTTTGAATCTCAAAGTGGTCTTGAAATTGCTGATGAGGTCATTTTCCCACCTTGGCATAGCATGCTCTATGACATTATCTTGATTGCCTCCCACTATTGGTTAGCCTAAAGATAATGTTCATGTGCTGCTGTGACAACTATTCATCACAGGTTCGACCATACTTGTAGGTATTTCGACAACCTATGTCCAACGGATGGTTACATAGTACGACGGCTTATCATGTCGTTGTTGTCATCACTTTAGCCTTTACAGTTTTAATTTAGACACGATTGATCTTGAGACATTGCATAGGAAATTAATACTAGCATTTTCTTAGCTCTGAAATAACATGATACATAGATTAAAATTTCATAGTTCATCATAAGGAATCCACCAAAACCTAGTAGCAATTCTAGGAATCAAATATCGTCACTTATGATTCCCTATTTGTTTCAATCATGTATAATGTGAGCTCTTTTGTTTTAGTTCTTTAGCATGCGAGGTTATACAGCTATATCCAATCACACGCAGTTATAACATAAAACAAGCACAAGCATAAATAAATATGCAATGGATGTGGCCCCTAAGGTGCACTCCCACTATTGAGAGTACGTCTTGAGCAATTCTTGAACTTCTCGCCTCATGGATCTCGCCTATCTCGAGTGCTCCTTGAAGCTTCCTTGTTCGTCTCTTTTGCTCCATGCACCTCGCGCCATAGCTTTTGGTTTGGCCACCTCTCTTGAAGCTTCTAATCTTCAATCTTCACTAACTATCTTATTTCTAATAAGAAGTAACCTCTAATAGGCGATTTAGATGAGAAGAGAAGACACTAGAGTATGTAGAGAGGCACGACACGCATGCCGTATTTTAATTGATTACATATTCAAAACCAAAACCAAATATAAAACCATCTAAGCCACATACATGCATCAAACACATCCATTCAACCCACAGCAGCATGTATAATAATAAAATAAACATACTGGAATTTTTTGGAAATTTCCAGAATTAAAGAATAATTATTGGAAATTATTAAGCAATAAAACAATCAACTAATAAGATCGAAAATTTCTCCAAACCACCTAGGATCTCACCTCCTATCTCATAAGGTAGGGAAAAATGTCCTAAGTCTCCAGAAAAAATTTGGGCTCAAAACAGTGTGTTTAAGGACGTCTAACTGCCTCGGGAAGTGTACTAAACACTAATTAATTAATCTGGAAAATAATAAAATTTTCTGTTTTTCCAAAAAATTATGAAAAATTCCCAGAAAATAGGAAATTTAATTCTGAGCATATAGAAAAAAAATTGGCGAAAAATGGTGGCCAAGGAGGGCTCACGCGCCCACACGCGCCGCCGCGCGTGGGCGAGTCCGCCTCCGTCACGCGCCGACGTCGGCCCGAGTGCCACGTCAGTAAACCACGTGGCATGCACGTCAGCTCTATGCTGACATCAGCTGCCACGTCACCCCCCACGTCACCTGCCACGTCAGCCCATGCTGACGTGGCACAACCACGTCATTATACCACGTCAGCCCTAGCCACGTCACCAAGTCCGCCGCCGCCCTTTGGCGCGTGTGGCGCATGGCAGTGTGGCCGCGCGTGGAGCGGCGTCGGTGGCGCGTGAGGCCCACGCGGCGCCTTCCCGGCCTCCGTTTCCGGCGATCCTTATATCGATGGACTCGTCTTTTCACCCTGATTCGGATCATGTGTTCAAAACTCAATTTTAACATCTTTTGAAAAAATCTTTTTTCTGCTCAGATCTAACAGTCCAGATTTACACAGTTCCGAATCTTAAAATATTCATAACTAATTCTCTGTTCGTCCAAAAAATACAAAATTTATATTTCTGGAATCCTCGTGAAAAATCCTATCTAACCATATAGGTTTCACCAACAGATTATGAAATGTTAGAAACTCGATTTTCTAAACTGATTTGGGAACGCAGAACGAGGCACGAAAAACAAGCCTAAGACTCTGATACCAATGAAGAATGAACATGATCTATCACATACAGATCTACAACATGAATTATAGCGGAAGATTCATGTGTTTACCTTGTCTTCCTTAGCTCCTATGCACAGCGGATGATCGTAGGATGCTTGCTTTCACGTGCCCTTCTTGCTCCCACAGTCTGGCTCGAATCACTAGGACGAAAGGTCTAATCCACACCAAGTTCTACCAATGGAGGCTAGTTAGAGAGAGAGTCTAGGGTTTATTGTATTATGATCAGCACATGATCTCTACAGTAATGTGTATATTATTATGACTCTAGCACACATAATAATGTAGGAGGTTGTCTCCTTATATAGACAGACTTATACCCAATTGCAACGTTACCCCCTAGGATTGATGTCCTTGCTACTAATCCCATAAGGTTTGAGCTTGTCTCACCTAAATCCATAAGTTTGGGATAATTGCATTGGACACCCCACATAGGCGCACCAAATGCTAACAAATATGATGCTTGTTTTTGTGTGTGATTGTTAAAAGTGTTTTGGCAATTTCGGTTGGTTTAACAACCGAATGAATGAATTGATTAATGATCATCTTTTACACAAACAAGTCAAAAAGACTAATGATTCTGAAATTCTCAACTTCAGACAATATGATGAATATCTTTTTCACCCCTCAAATGATTCCCTCCCGTGCTATAGTTGTGATCATTAACGGGACTAACTTAAAAATTGCACCATTGTGAACATAATCAGAAAAATAAGCTTCTTCTTATCCATTGTTCAAGGCACTGAATTATTACATCATGTCCATCCGTCCACGGTGGCACTTGCCACTAAGAATCCTAATTTGAAATATTTTTACACTGGTAGATATTTATTAATTATAGAAACGCCCGGGTTGATTCCAAACCTTTTTTTAATGCCCCTATTATTGACTTTAAAAATAATTCTGTCTCGAATGTTCCTAAATTCTGGCTACGCAACTAGGTTCATGTCTAGGCAACTTTGAAACTACTCGGTATAAGCAATTTGTCTTGTCAAATGAAAAACAATGTCAAAACAAAGCGGACATCTTCCCTCAACCCCTTCTTTCCGTATAGAGGTTCCAACATCCACAATTTCTTTTTTATTTTTCATTAAAACAGGTAACACGGAACATATTTAATCTTCACCGTGTTCTTAAAATTTAGGATTGTCAAGGCTTACAAGAACATTCTCTAAATCCAAATTGTACATTGGTGAAATTAAGTTCTAGGGCGAGGTTAATTGGTCTAAAACTATTTTTTATGAATGAAAACCAGTCCATTTCGATCAATTTGGCAATCAAAACCATGATTCAGTATTCTTCGCAAATACATCTCTAGTCTATATGAGTCTCAGAACTCGCCACGCGAGAGCAATATTTCACAGTTGGGCAGATTCTCCGTCAACTTCCACGTACTCTAGACAGCATAGAGCAAACAAGAAACTACATATTCAATAAAAGTCCATTATTGTTGTGTTGCCGTTGATCTTGAGGGACTGATTTTCTACATAAAGGGCAGGTGGACCGGGGTTTCAACCACGCCTCAATGCAGGGCATGTGAAAACCATGCTTGCAGTCCAGAACTCGACAATCGTCTGCGACAAAAATTTGGGTGAGGCAGACCACACAATCATGTCGGATCTCCCCATCCATCGCTACCATTGCGGTACTGACATCATTCTGGCGGCAGCAGCAGCGGTGGTGGTGGTGGTGGGAGAGCATACATAGGGGAAGGAGAGACATTAGAGATTTGAAGTAGTGCAGGTACTCCACAGGCACAGCCAACACAATAGTAATACCAATCATCAACTCAATTAATTGAAGTTATATCAAGCCAACCTCTGGTCTTTGAATGACAATATTGAAAGAAATCAACTGTTTCTAAAGACTAATGAAATAGATGGGATTGAACCCAGAAATTGTGCAAGAAGATGAACAGATTTCATTGATAAAAATGGCAGAGCTTCGCTGCTCAAACCAGAGAGAATACATCATAAAACCCTTATGAATAAATGAGAAAGTATTTATCTCAGAACATACCAACGGTCATTTTTGAGACCGCTGGATTAGACAAGGCCTGATCTTGGCCGTAGACAAGATCTAGCTAATTACAAAAAGACGCAAACCAACTGTAATTGTTACTAAGGCACAGAGGAGGTAGAAGAATTTTCAAACAAGTCTAAAGAGGATTAAATACAGACCTCTTAAGTTTTGTAAATGTAGAAATGAGCACAAAACTTAAGGAAACTACAATTGTGCCCAAACTTCTCTTGATTTTTCAATGAGGCACCTATGTCTTCAATAAACTCTAATCATTGACTTCAACCAGCAACTTTGACTTTGACTTCAGCAACTTTGACTTCTTGATATTGGCTAATACCCTCCCTCAAACTAATGGTGGTTGAGATACCATTAGTTTGTGCTTGAGATAATGGAAAGGAAGAGCAGCAATTGTGAAAATGTCTCCAAGCTGATATGCAGAATGCACATAATTCACCAGTAATTGTTTTCTAAGACATTTTTCTCTAACAAAATGATAGTCCAGTTCTATATGTTTGGTTCTAGCATGCATTATTGGATTTGCAGTCATGGCTATAGCAGACTCATTGTCACAAAAATGATTGGAGGATTGTGAAGAAAAATGTGCAAGTCATGAAAAAGATATTGGAACCGACAAAGTTCAGCTGCAGTGGTGGCAAGAGTCGTGTATTCAGATTCAGCAGAGGATCTAGAAATAGTAGGTTGTTTCTTTTCATCCCAGTGTATAGGATTAGTGCCCAAAAAGAGCACAAATCCAGTAGTGCTTCTTCTGTCAGTTGTGTTGCCAGCCCAATCTGCATCAGAATAAGCTGATAGATCAATGTGACTAGGTGTGTAAATAATACCTTCTTTGTTGGTGCCTTTGAGATATCTCAAGATTCTCTTGGCACCAATTAAGTGTTGTGTTGTAGGACAGTGCATGAACTGACAAAGATGATTTACAGCAAAACAAATATCAGGTCTTGTAAAAGTTAACTATTGAAGAGCACCAAGTAGTTGTCTAAAAGGAGTTTGATCAGGAAGCAATTCACCATCATGAGCATGATATTTGTTACCAGAGGTGGTAGGCGTATCACAGGGGGTGCAAGAGTTCATATTGAATCTAATTAACAAATCAGTGATGTATTTATGTTGATGAATGAAGATACCAGACTATGATCTTTGAATTTCTAAACCCATAAAATAGGTTAAGGGTCCAAGATCAGTCATACTAAATTCACTATGAAGTTTAAAAACAAGTGTTTGCATGTAAGGAGTGTCATTTCCAGTAAGAATGATATCATCTACATATAATAGCAAAACAGTGATGGATTGAGGTTCTGAAGTATATCTGATGAACATGGATGAATCAGCAACAAATGCAGTAAACCCAAGAGACAAAATAAAGCTAGTAAATCTTTCAAACCAAGCTCTTGGAGCTTGTTTAAGACCATAAATGGCTTTGTTCAATTTGCAAACAAAATGAGAATTTATAGGATCTTTGAAACCAGGAGGTTGTTGCATGTAAATAGTCTCTTTGAGATATCCATGAAGAAAAGCATTTTTTACATCTAATTGATTGAGAGGCCAATTCAAAGAAGCAGCTAGGGCAATTATAGTTCTTACAGTAGCATGTTTCACTACAGGACTAAATGTTTCTTCATAATCAATGCCAGGAGTTTGATTGATTCATTTGGCATTTAATGTAGCTTTATATCTAGATATAGTGCCATTATGATTATATTTTGTTCTGAACACCCATTTTTTCCCAACAATATTTGCATTGTAGGGAGGAGGAACAAGTGTCCAAGTATTTTGATGTTGGAGGCTAGTAAATTCTTCAATCATGACATTTTGCCACTGAGAATGTTTTCTAGCCTCACTGAAACAAGTAGGGTCATGTAAAAACGAGAGATGTCAGAGTTACCAGAAGTAGCTGTGAATCCAGTGACCTTCTTTTTAGATATTCATGGCTTGCTTCTTGTCTGCATAGGGTGACTCCCAGCTGGTAAAGAAGATTCATGTACAGATGCCAAGCCTGAACTGTTAATGTTGGAGTTTTCATCAGCAGTAGATGCATCATTTGAAGTATTTGGCTGCATGCTTGAATCATGGTCTGTCTCTGCCTGAGTCTGAGAGTCCCCAGAGACAGGTGTAGTCTTGTTCTTATCAGTTTGAGGAATTGGTTCAAGTGTAGTAATCTGTTCTGAATTGATGCAGGTGTTGGTATCATTCAGAGTACCTTGAGTCACATTAAAAACAAAGTCAGTACAGACAGGAATAGAATCAGCATCACTAGGAATAGGAGCATTAAATGCATTGAAATTGAATGATCATTAACCGCAATGTTATTAATGGTGGTAGTAGAATTAGGTGCAGAAGTAGTAGCAATATTTTTGTGATAAGGAAACACACTTTCATCAAATAAAACATCTCTGGTTATGAAGAATTTTTGTGCATATTTGTCAAAACAGATATATCCTTTGTAGTGTTGAGCATATCCCAGAAATACACATTGCACTGATTTTGGATCAAGTTTGGAAGTGTTATAATTTCTTAAGTATGGATAACAAGCACAACCAAACACTTCAAATCTGGAATAATCAGATTTAGTTTTGTATAGCAATTCCCAAGGAGATTTGTTATAAGTATCTTTGCTTGGCATGCAATTTATAAAATATACAACAACTGCAAATGCATGAAACGAAAAATATCTAGGCAAGGAAGAATGAATCATCATGGTGACAGCAGTTTCAAGAATATGTCTACGTTTCCTTTCTGCAACTCTATTCTGTTGTGGTGTGTGGGGGCATGATCTTTGATGAACAATACCATGATTTTGCATATATTGTTGAAAAGTAAAAGACATGTATTCTCCACCACCATCAGATCTCAAAATTTTAATGCTATTTCTAAGTTGAAGTTCAATTTCAGTTTTAAGTTAATGAAAAGTGGTGGAGACTTCAGATTTATTGTGTAGAGAAAATAGAAAAGTGAATTTTGAATAATCATCAATGAATAGCACATAGTATCTGTATCCATGATAGGATTTAACATTTGCAGGACCCCACACATCACGATGCAATAATTCAAGAGGAGCTTTAGATGCAGTAACAGAAGCATTATAAGGAAGTTTGGTCATTTTTCCTTTCACACAATGTTCACAGAGAGAACCAGAAGAAATATCACACACATTTGGGTATTTGCATAAGTTAGAAGAAGAAATAAAAACTAATTTGAGAACATCTTCAGAGGGGTGTCCTAATCTAGCATGCCAGATAGGAGACTTGGCACTTTTTCCTAGACAAGCAAGCTTCATGATGTCTTTTTTCTTGAGAGTTGGGAGAGAAAGAATGAGTATGAATTGGATAAAGTCTATTTTCACTCAGTCCTTGGTAAATAATTTTGCCCAGGGTTTTTTCCTGAATATAAAAAGAATCAGCATGAAAATAAAAAGAGCAATTGTGTTGTTTGCAGAGTTGATAAACAGACAGAAGATTTGCAAAAAGATCAGGAACATGTAAGGTATTATTTAATTGAAAAGAATGATTTGAAGTTTTTAAGTGAGCAATACCAGAGTGATTGATATCTAGAGCGTTACCATTTCCAATAGCAACATGGTCAGAACCTTGATAAGGAGAGCTAAAAGAGAGATTTGCAAAATCTGAAGTCATGTGATTATTTGCTCCAGAATCTGTGAGCCAATAATCAGGAGAGATGCTAGGAGATGGCTCAGGTATAGTGACAGTGTTTAGAGCAGTTAACGGTGCTGGAGGTTTCTTGCCTTGATAGGCATGATCCATTCTGTGCCAGCAGTCAATAGCAGAATGGTAGTCATAGCCACAAATTTGACAATTCAGAGGGTTTCCATTGTTATCTCTGCTTCTAGAAGGACCTCTATTAGGTCCAGACCTGCCTCCTCTCTGAATTTCATAACCTCTTCCTCCTCCTCTATTATTTCCTCCTCTTCCAAAATAGTTTGAGTTTGAATTATAGGTTTGACCTTGATACCTTAGCCCTTGACTAACAGTGGAATTAGGGTTTTGACCTTGACCTTGATACCTTGACCCTTGACCAAAGTTAGGGCTAGGGTTTTGACCTTGACATTGATCTTGATACCTTGACTAAAATTAGGGTTAGGGTTTTGACCTTGATAACCAGACCCTTGGCCTTTACCAGCACCATTACCATAACCTCCATTACTATAACCTCCTTTACCATGCATATTACCGGTCATAGGACCAAAAGACATATAGGCAGCATTTCCAATTAGATCAGATGCGGTAACAGACTGAGACTCAATCATTTGTTCTTCAGCTTTCAACAAAACATGTAATTCCTCAAATGAAATCTTATCTGGAGCAAGAGACATAGTAACACGAATTCCAGATCTAAACGAATTATATTCAGGAGGTAAACCATTTAAGGCATATAATATCATGTTTTGATCATCAGTAAGCACCATAGCAGAAGAGAGTTTGTCCCTTAGGGTTTTAAGCCTTTGCATTTAGACATCTATAGACTCAGATTTCTTACAGATTGTTTGAAGTTCAGACCTCAATTGCAGAATATTAGAGCGAGTGAGAGAAGAATACTTGTTCTCTAGAGAAATCCAAACGTCTCTCGAAGAAAGCTTACCCACAACCTGAACTAGTGCTTCTTGAGTGAGAGTGGCGGTGAGAAGAGTCAGAACCGTCTGATCCTGGGTTATCCAAACGTCATACGCCGGATTCCGATTGACCGTCGGCTCACCGTTTTCATCGAGGAGGAATTCTGAGGGACAGATCTTAGAACCATCAACGTAACCATAGAGAGATTGAGTTTTGAGAACAAAGGAGATTTGATATCTCCAGATAACATAGTTGTTTGAAAGGGACTAGGTTATGTATTTGAGAAAGGAGATAAAAGGGATTCTATGAAGAGCCCTGAGACTGATTTGTGGATAGAGCCATGGCTCTAATACCATGAAAGAAATCAACTGTTTCTAAAGACTAATGAAATAGATGGGATTGAACCCAGAAATTATGCAAGAAGATGAACAGATTTCACTGATAAAAATGGCAGAGCTTCGCTGCTCAAACCAGAGCGAATACATCATAAAACCCTAATGAAGAAATGAGAGAGTATTTATCTCAGAACATACCAACGGTCATATTTGAGACCGTTGGATTAGACAAGGCCTGATCTTGGCCGTAGACAAGATTTAGCTAATTACAAAAAGACCCAAATCAACTGTAATTGTTACTAAGGCACAGAGGAGCTAGAAGGGTTTTCAAACAAGTCTAAAGAGGATTCAATAGAGACCTCTTAAGTTTCGTAAATGAAGAAATGAGCAAAAAACGTAAGGAAATTGCAATTGTTCCCAAACTTCTCTTGATTTGTCAATGAGGCACCAAGGTCTTCCATAAACTCCAATCATTAACTTCAACCAGCAACTTTGACTTTGACTTCAGCAACTTTGACTTTGACTTCTTGATATTGCCTAATAAATATAAAGGATCTTACGTTCGTAGATTTATTTAGTTTCAACCTTCTTAAATGATTCAACAATACAAAGACTTAAAGACAGAACGTGGAATTTCGTTTTTAAGCCACTTGTAAGAATGTAATACTATTGTTTTGTGAAGGAAAAAATTGTATCCCGGTACGCATAATTTTCTTTTCTTGCCAATTCGGTACCCATAATTTCAATTAGAGCATCCACAATATTTATTATTTAAAATTGTTACAAATCAACTACTCACCTCTGGCGGACATCCATATATTGCGACGGGTTCCATATTTTTACCCTTAATCTCATCCATAATTATACTTAACAAATGAAATTTAAATGTTTTTTTTTTTTGAGAAAACAAATGAACTTAAAATGTTAAACGTTCACTTTATGAAATTATTATATAATTGGATAAATTTACAGTTCTTAAGTACATATAGTTTAGATTGAAAAATATTTAAATTATAATGCATGACAACATATTAATGGCCCTTTGATTATGTTTTTCTATTATACTAGTTTTAGCACGTGCGTTGCACGTGGTATTCATAACAACTTACTTTATTAGTCTTAATAATCTTTTTCATTGGAGTGGTCATGAAAACTTATGAGCCTTTCGTAATTTTCTCTATAGAATTCTTTATGTAATTTTCAATTGAGCATTCTCAACTAATTAAGTTTGAGGTCGATAGTACTTCCTTTTCCGAAACATCTGAAAACCTTTGAAGGTTTTGAGAGAATAAACGAGAGAGACAGAGCTCTCTGAAGGAGAAGACGAAACAAAATGAAACGGCGAAATTAGGTTTTCCATTAGTCAAGGCAGAATTTATACAAGGATGTGGAACGGTCTCATGACCGTTCGATTGTGACCGTTCGATGACAACTCTTCATATTCTAACAGAACAACCCCTCTAGTTTGGTAGACTTTACAAAACAGTCCTAATCTTATTTGTTGGATCAAATAGATGATTGGGCTTCTAAATGGGCTTTCATCTTTCTTCTGGGCTTGTCTTCTGGGCTTGTTGATCAGGTCCGTTAATACCTCCCCTCAAACTGATGGTGGAGACTGCACCATGAGTTTGGATCGAAGCTCAAAAAATTGTGGCGTTGTGAGTCCTTTGGTAAAAATGTCAGCGAGCTGACCTGCACTAGAAACATGAGATACAGTAAGTTGTTTGCGAAGGACTTGTTCTCTAACGAAATGATAGTCAATGTCTATGTGTTTGGTACGTGATTGCAAAACTGGGTTGTGTGCCATGGCAATGGCAGATTTGCTATCGCACCATATTTGTGGTGCTTGAGGAAGTGAAAGATGAAGATCTCTAAATAAAAATTTAAACCAAGTGAGGTCTGCAGCTGTAACAGCCAGGGCCCGGTACTCAGCTTCAGCTGTGGACCGAGACACAGTGGGCTGTTTTCTAGCAGCCCAGTGAACAGCATTGGGCCCAATAAATATAGCAAAGCCCGTAGTACTACGTCTATCAGTTGGGTTGCCAGCCCAATCTGAGTCACAAAAAGCTTGAAGTGGTAAATAACCATTTTGATATTATAAGCCAAAACTTTTGGTGCCTTGTAGATAGCGTAAAACACGTTTAGCACCAATTAAGTGAAGGTTAGTTGGTGTATGCATGAATTGGCAGAGATGATTAACTGCAAAAGCTATATCTGGGCGAGAAAATGTCAAATATTGTAAAGCACCAACAAGAGATCTAAACAGAGTTGGATTTTCAAGTGGAGTACCATCTAAAAAATGAAATTTGCCGCCAATAGCTAAAGGAGTTGAACATGGTTTGCAAGTAGACATGTTAAATCTTTTTAATAAGTCGTTGACATACTTAGATTGGTGAATAAATAAGCCAGAATTGGTATAAGTGATTTCTAAGCCAAGAAAGTATGTTAATCTCCCAAGATTTGTCATTTGAAACTCAGAATTGAGAGAGTGAATAAGAGAAGAAATAAATGGTGTATCATTACCTGTGACAATTATGTCATCAACATAAAGAAGGAGAAGAGTAACCTGAGATTTGTGATGTCGAATAAAAAGACTGGAATCTGCAGTAGATGCATTAAAACCCAGAGAAAACAGAAAAGATGTAAACCTTTCAAACCAAGCTCGTGGAGCTTGTTTTAAACCATAAAGAGACTTGTTTAATTTGCACACATAATGTGGGACATTTGGATCCACAAAGCCTTGTGGTTGAGAAATGTAAACTGTTTCTTTAAGAAAACCATGTAAAAAAGCATTCTTCACATCTAATTGTTGAAGTGGCCATTTAAAAGAGGCAGCTAAAGCTAATATTGTGCGGACAGTAGCATGTTTAATAACTGGACTAAATGTCTCATCAAAATCAATGCCAGGGGTTTGGTGAAACCCCTTGGCAACAAGCCTTGCTTTATATCTAGCAACAGACCCATCTGGGTTGAACTTAGTTCTATAAACCCATTTTGTACCAACAATGTTGGCATTTGGGGGTTTTGGAACTAAGGTCCAGGTGTTTTGTTGTGTAAGACTAAGAAATTCATCAGTCATGGCATCTTGCCATTGTGAATATTTCTTAGCTTCTGTAAAACAAGTAGGATCAGAAAGGGGGGGAGAGAGTGGATCAGAAATACCAGAAGTGGCAGCAAATCCAAGGTTTTTCTTCTTGAATATGCCAGATTTGCTTCTGGTTTGCATGGAGTGACCAGGAGGTGCAGTAGGTTCAGTATTTACTTCTGAAGATGCCTGGCCTGAACTATCAGTGTGTATCTGTTCTGGAGATATCTGTTCTTGTGGTATCTGTTCTGGGATAGTAGGCTGCACCTCAGAAGCACTTGGGTTAACTGCAACCTCTGGTCCACTCACTGGTGCATTATCCTCATTTCCAGGGGTAGGGAACAGAAAGGAGTAAGAAGGCATGAAACTGGTAGGAGAGACTTGATCTGCAGAAGGAATCACATTAGTAGCAGTAGTGGTAGCATAAGGAAACAAAGTTTCATCAAAAATTACATCTCTAGACAAATAAAACTTTTGTGTGGATTTGTCAAAACACATATACCCTTTGGAATTTGTTGCATAACCCAGAAAAACACATTGTTTAGATTTTGGATCAAGTTTAGAGGTCATGTATGGTCTTAAACAAGGATAGCAAGCACAGCCAAAGACTTTTAAATGATCAAAATTAGGTTTTTGTTTAAACAAAAGTTCCCATGGAGACTTAAAATTGGTAGTTTTGGAAGGCATAAGGTTAATCAAATAGACAGCAGCAGTAAAAGCATGGTACCAGAAATATTTAGGCAAGGAAGCTTGTTGCATTAAAGTTACTGCAGTATCTACTAAGTGTCTGTGTTTTCTTTCAGAAATTCCATTTTGTTGTGGAGTGTGTGGACATGATTTTTCATGTGTGATGCCATTGTTAGCAAGAAAAGTTTGAAACACATAAGACATATATTCTCCACCTCCATCAGTTCTAAGTATGCGAATAAAACTGTTAGGCTACCCTCATCCTCTACTTCAAATGGTCATAAAAATAAAAAGATATTCAACTCATATTTGAACCACCGCAGGCCAGACCAATAAGTTGAATCATATAATAATATACTCCGTTTACAATAACACAGTCTCAATAACACGGTCCCAATAAGGATTACAAAATACTCTTATTACAAGAACGGGAAGAAAACTGATTACAAAGATATTTAGGACACTTAACTCAAAGAGAGCGTGTTGCGTCTCTGTCTTAGAGAAGTGTCGTTCATGTATCTTCCTACCTAAAACAATGAAATTCATAAGAACTCATCTCTTAAAAGAGAAAGAGATGCATGAAACGAAGAAGAAAAAAAAAACAGGTATACATATACACATCAAGTATTAGAAGAATAACACATCGTACTAATAGTCATCTATTATATTTATCAATCGGTAAAGATAATTAATTTTCCTTAAAGTTGTCATAACAACGAACGGGACATGCATAAATATATTTTCGTTCACACACACACAGATATCAAGTTAGAGGATAAATCAATGGAAAAGCAATATTAATAAAAAAATAAACAAAAAATAAACAAAATTAATCAAAGGTGGAGAAATCAGTCTTTAACCTTTGACCAGGAAGTACAATGATAGTTATTGATATGAGTCCTATATCCAGCTCGGAATTCCCAGTGAATTGTAAAAGAGAATAGATTGGTTCCTCATTAATCGAAATGTTATTTTTATAGTACCCACACATGCTTATTATGTATTTAAAGGTAAGTAACATTCACATTCTTATATAAGAAAATCGTAGTAGAAATTTGCTCCAAAAACAAACATAGAGGCATGGATGATATTAAAGAAATTAGGGTTATGAATGGATTATATTAAAGAAATTAGGGTTATGAAATAAGAAAATTTGGTGGCATACAGTACCTATTAAATATGGTAATTTATATTTTGATTGTCGTAAAACTCGCCTCCAGTAGATTCGGGTTTGCACCATACGGCTATGTTCTTAATATCGATTTCACGGACTTTGGCAGCATGGACATAAGTTGAGCACAGTTAGGACAAGCTACACCTTCATCTTAAAGTTATGTCATACAGTTCCCTTCGATGGATTTACTTAATTTTAATTTATCGACAAATAAAATACCGGCTTAAACTAGCAATTAAATACACTAAACATAGTGCAGTAAACAAACATAGAGGGCACATGTAACATCTTTCAGTTTTCCTTGTAGAAACCTTTCATATTCTTAATAGGCTGAGGACACAACTCACATAACTAAGGCTAGGAACATGAGGCATTCAGACTTCTAAACAATTATTTGTACAAATATGGTCTCCTGTTCATATTTCTTTCAATTTTAGTTTTTCCTTTTAGCCTTCTTCTGCCAGAAATTCTACTGAAAGCACTATCACTGTACATTCGGGAAATCATAACACTTATACAAAAATCAATACATCAAAGTTGGATTTGGTTATTTTTTAAACCAGAAAACTTCTGAGAATATTAGAGTTATTTCATGTAAGGACAAACTTGTCGTATTTGGTTGGTTGGTTGCCATAAAATTTAAAGTTACGTACACCGTTGAGTAAAAGTAAATGAGAATGAGAAGGTTGGTCTCAGGGTAAATTATACAAAGATACAAGGAGCCAAAAAAGCCAAACATTCCAAAATCATGTGAAGAAAAAAGAACGTATGTTCAAAATGAGTTAAATTTTACATATAATCACATTCATATATAGGTTTCAGTCCATTTAGAGTAAATTTTCATGTCATTTTCATATTATTCATACCCCATAACGAAGAACGAAAACAATTAGAATATGCTTGGAGCCATGGATACGGAAATGAAAAGAGTTTGTAACCTGTTTCCTTAATTGATCTATCGTAAAAAAAAATATTTGTATGATTTCAAAACGGCAAAATAATACTGTGATAATTATGTTCTCTATTGTTGTAAAAGAATTATTAAAAACTTTTTGGCAACTCAAAATATTGCCGGGAATTGACGGCTTCCCAGCCTTGTTTTTTCAGAAATATTGGCATTTGATAGGGGAAGAAGTGGGCGGTTGTGTGCTCAAAATCCTCAATGGTGAGGAAAGTGTTAAAACTTTCAACCACACTGTCTTGGTCCTAATTCCGAAGGTGAAACAGGTCCGAAAACCTTCGGATTTGAGGCCGATTAGCCTATGTACAGTCATCTACAAACTGGTTGCAAAGACGATGGCAAACCGGTTTAAAACGATTCTACCGTCTATTATCTCCGAAAGTCAAAGTGCTTTCGTCCCCGGGAGATTGATTACGGACAACATTATTACAGCGTTTGAGCTACTTCACTCTATGAAGCACCGGATTAAAGGAAGGAAAGGTTTTCTGGCCCTAAAGATCGACATTAGTAAAGCGTATGATCGGGTTGAATGGAAGTTTGTCAAGAAGGTCCTTTCAAAACTAGGGTTTGGTCCTAAATGGATAAACCTAGTTCTCGACTGTATTTCTACGACCTCCTTTTCATTCTCCTTTAAGGGACATTGTGTGGGATCGATTATGCCCAAGCGGGGGCTTCGTCAGGGGTGTCCCATCTCACCTTATCTATTCCTATTATGTGGGGAAGTTTTCTCTCGTTCGCTCACGACAGCAATGGCGAATAATAATATTACAGGGATGGCCGCTTCGAGAGGGGGCCCTAGGGTATCCCACCTCTTCTTTGCGGATGACAGCCTCCTTTTTGCGGAGGCAAATACAGAACAAATATCCTATCTTGCAACTATCTTACAAAATTATGAGGAAGGCACTGGACAGCAAATCAACTTGGACAAGTCCGCTGCAGTTTACTCCAGCAAGGTTCCGGCGGCTAGAAGAGAAGAGCTCAACAGCCTGATCGGGGTCAAAACAGAGCAACTGCATGACAAATACCTGGGCCTGCCAACAGACATTGGACGGAAAAAAATGGCTAAGTTTCAACACCTAGCAAAAATTTCTAAGCCCAGCAGGTAAGGAAATCTTGATTAAAGCAGTTATTTAATCAATCCCAACCTACACTATGAGTTTCTTTCAATTACCTGAGGGGTTGTTGAAAAGGATTGAAGCCTTCATTGCTCGTTTCTGGTGGGGCGGTGACGAGAATACGCGGAGGATGTACTGGATGTCCTGGGATAGACTCTCAAGGTCAAAGAAAGAGGGAGGTATTGGCCTTAGAGACCTGCAAAATTTTAACAAAGCCATGTTAGGCAAGCAATTTTGGCGACTCTTATTGAATCCTCACTCACTTAATTCAAGAGTCTTGCGGCACAAATATTATGCAAACACTGGTATTCTGGAAGCTAAAAGTGACAAGAGAAGTTCTTATCTTTTGAAGAGTGTCCTTTCGTCGAAGGATCTGGTGATGAAAGGTTGCCGGTGGAGGATCGGTAATGGCCAAAACCTTAAAGCTTTCACAGATCCGTGGTTGTTGAGGCCACATAAATTTAAACCAATGACCCCTGCAGGCAATAATCAATAGATCAAGATATCGGATTTATTTACGGAAGATCGAGACTGGGATATGACAAAATTAAACACTATTTTCTGGAAAGAAGATGTTGAAGAAATCTGCAGAATAAAAATTCCCACAATAGACATTCCAGATCGTTTAATTTGGCATTTCACAGACTCGGGGCAGTATACGGTGAAGAGTGGCTACGAACTTGCAAATGAGCTCGAAAACAGAAAAGCAAAAACAAGTTTCGGAGAGCAATCAGAACCCAAAACAAATCTTTGGGAATCACTTTGGAAATTAGAAGTGCCAAAGAGAATGTTATTTACAATTTGGATGGGATTACAGAAAGCCTTACCGGTCAGAGCAAATCTCCAACTCAGGGGGTTGGATGTCATGCAAAAGTGTCCGATGTGCAACAGTGGAGTGGAAACCGAATCCCACATCCTTACGGACTGCAAACCCACTTCTCAAATCTAGGATCTCCTGCTAAACCCAGAAATCCGAAGGAAGATGTCTGGATCTTTCCAAAACTGGTTCCCTACAGTCTTTTTGGAAAGCAATAATGAAGTTAGAGAAAGTTTGGTAGCAGGAATTTGGGCAATCTGGAAGCATCGTAACAGTCTAGTCTTCCAAAATAGAAGAAAATCACCAGAAAAAGAAGTAGATGAAGCAAAAAGCTACTTAACTGTGGCTAAAATACACATGCAACGGGAGCCTGATTCGTTACCGGCTCAGATCTGCACCTCACCGGAACTGAAACGGCCGTTTCCGCCAGCTGGCTGGACGTCGGTGACCTCCGACGCAGCTTGGAACCCCCGTCGGAAGAGGGCTGCGGTGGGTATCGTTTTACACGACAGTAGAGGGATCATAATCGCCGGAAAAGCAACCCCAATCCCTTTCAGATCATCGGAGTTAGAAGCAGAAGTTGAAGGCCTCAAATTGGGGATAGAGGAAGCCATTAACAGAGGTCTCACCAAGCTCTGGCTAGAAGCAGATTCATCTGTTCTAGCTCGAGAAGTGGAGAGAATGATTCATGGAGAGACGACAATAGCTTCGGAATGGGGAAAGACACTGGAAAAGATAAGGTCTCTCACCGCAATCGATACAGAAGTAATGACCCAACACATCCCAAGAATGCGTAACAGCTGTACGCATGAGATGGCGAGGAAGGCTCTGGAAGACGGAACCGCCTCTAGATGGTGCCACCCACTTCCCGATTTTCTATCCGATCTGTTTAGAAATGATGTAATGGGCTATAGCCCAAGCCCCAACTTTGCAGATTAATAAAATTGCGTTTCCTTCAAAGAAAAAACAATAAGGATAAAAGGAAAATAAAAAGATTTGACAAATATTTCACCTTTCGCACGGATGATTTTGATTTAAACTTAAGAGAAAAATCACTTTGAAGAGAAAACATTGATGCACCCATTGAAAAATCACATTGAAGAGAAAAAAAAATGATTCACCCATTGAAGATGGTCTTTATATCATCGTGTACTCACTGAAAAATGATTCATTCCCACCAATGTGTTTTGAGATTATACACCATGATGAGCTTCCATCTAGTCACTTGAGACCTCGTTATATTATACTTAGATTAGAAAAAAATGAAAATTGCCGACCTAATCTAAGACAACAAAAAGCCAGTAAATTGGAGACAAACATAATACCCTCTTTATTGTGCCATCGATATAAACAAGAACAGTATATACTTGTGAGATTGATATTACGTACCTTCCACAGCAGTTTATAGGGAATTATCCACGTATATAAGTACTTTAAGAGATACGTATGGAACAGTTAACTGTTTGCTGACTTCGTTCAAGCGTTATCCACACCAAACAAAACTCTAAAAAATTATAAGCTAATTGTTTTTGAAAGGTTATAGGCAAAAATATAAAACACGACAAGTTAACAAAGAAAAATCATACTACAACTCAAAATAATATCAATCATACACAAATGTCATTAATTGGGGAAAAAATCATACAAGTTAGTACTGGAAATGGAAAAATCAAATGTGAATGAGCTCATTATTCTTTGTGTACCTAATGTAAAAGATTGGTGATTGAAATAACATTTACCCCTGATATGAAGTTTCCTTACACCATGTGACGGAGATCAATTAGAAAGATTAATCGTGCTGAACGATTTTTTCGTTAGAGAAGAAAAAACAATCGTTTACTGGTGTATATTGTTTGGAGAAGGGAACGTACGTGAAGAAAATGAAGAAGAACGAATGTAGCAAAGGCTGATTGGAGAAAAATGGAAGATCGAAATTATTACATGTACTCCATGAAGAAGACGAAAAGGTTGAACATGCTACTGAAAATGGAGTCGAAACATAACATTACCAAGGAAGGAGATAACAACAAACAATAGTAATAAGTCATCATTAATCTTGTTTAAATAGTGGGCAGTAGTTATTTTCGCAAATATGTCATTTAGCTCAGGGGTAAAAACGATAAAGAAAAGTGTAGGTTCCTCAAAAAAAACAGTGTGAACCGCCGAGAAAAAACTGAAAATATGGATGGAAAAGAATGAGAAGTATAAAATAAAATTGTCTAAAACCTTAGTACACACGGATGGAAGAATGAAAGGAAAATAAAGAGTGCGATTTTAATTTGTAAATGGTGTAACGTTTGGGTAATTAATACATACGTATGCATGGACAATTATGAAAGTAGACACTTTATTTAGTAAATGTATGATTCAATTAGGGGCACTTTCGGTATATTGAAAAGTATAGAAAACCAAATAAGAGAGAAAACACATAGAAGTGTTAAACTTTTAAAAGTGTAAAACATTTATAGTTGTTAAACACTAAAGATCCTTCACCTTTTATAGTAGAGAAGATATGTGTGTTTGTAAATGTACATGTATGACTTATTTTTTTAAAAATTACATCATTTAGTCGGTTTCGAACCCGGGACCTCATGCAGGGGCTTCAAACGCTCTAACACTGTACTCAGGGCCGTCTCAAGCATTTTGGTGGCCTAAAGCGAGAAATGAATTTGAGACCCTCATATATTTCCGTGACATATTTTGTATTGCAAATATCTTGTGTGGAAACATGATGTGCATTGTATGTGCAATGTACGTGCTACCTAAGTGCTGATGTGCACGCTTCATGCTTTTATTTAATTTATACGATTTAATTTTTTCTAATTTAATGAAATCTCAAATTTTATTCCAAATCGTCAAAGACAATGATTCATGACAGATCCTCAAAAAAATGTGATGTATGTTTTAAGTATCTCAGAAATAATATATAAAATGCTAAAATTATCTCAAACATTGAATATAAAATGCTAAAATACCCGTATTGGTTTTAAAATTTGGGTCCTCCATTTTTGGTGGCCCCAAGCGGTTGCTTTAATGGTTGAGACGGCCCTGGGCTGAAGTACTTGTACGTGAACAATAGGGGGTGTTCTGGTGCTTTCTCGTGGAGTTCCCTATCAAACATGAAGGATCTTTTTGTGTTGAGCCTCGGCGACAACGACATTGACCGGGCTCCGTCGCCGGGTTTCTTAACAGAGCTTACCCAATTGAATTGGGTTTACCTTTCGAATTGTAGCATCGAGGGTGAAATTTCGATCGGAATTGGGAATCTGACATAGATGATACACCTCGAGCTCGGCAACAATTTCCTCACCGGTGAAATCCCGCCAGGGACCACCAAGCTAAAGAAGCTACGACAGCTAGAGCTCTGCCGCAACAACTTGACCGGAAAATTCCCATTTGGGTTCAGCAATCTAATGAATTTGGAGAAGTTCGACGCTTCCAGAAACTTTTTAGAAGGCAATCTCTCCGAGCTTGGGTCATTGACCCAGCTGGTGAGTCTGCAACTATTCGAAAATTGTTGTTACCTGAGAAGTTTCTGTGCAATTCGGAGAATTCAAAAAGCTTGTGAATCTATCGTTTTATAAGAATATGCTTACTAGGTCTTTTCCTCAGAATCTCAGCTCGTGGGCTGAGTTTGATTTCATCGACGTGTCGGAGAATCTCTTTACCCGTTTAATTACGCCGAAAATGTGCCAACAGGGGAAGAGGAAACGAATTCTCATGTTGCAAAACAAGCTCACCGACGAAATACCCGAAAATCACGGAAGCTGCATGTGTTGACCCGCATTTGGATAAGTAACAGTTCTCTCTCCGGCGTGGTACCGAGTGGAAACTGGGGATTGCCGAAGGTGGGATTGATCGATATTGCGTTGAACCACTTTGAGGGTCCGATTACATCTAATATAGGTAATGCCAACTCCCTCACGCAATTAATCAGTTCTGATAAACTTTTATCGGGCGAATTGCCACTAGAGATTTCAAACCCCGCCAGATTAATTTCGATTTATTTGAGAAATAATCGATTCACCGGCAAAATCATGGAAACAATTGGAGAGCTCAAACAACTCAATATCATCCGTTTCGGACACAATTTGTTTTCCAGTGTAATACCTGATAGAATTGGCAGTTCTGCAGCTCTCAATGAAATCAACATGGAGAATAACTCGTTTTCCGGTAGAATTCATGCGTCAATCAGGTCCTTACCAGCTCTAAATTCATTGAATTTGTCAGGAAACCAACTCTCCTGTCAAATCAGGGAGATATTTGTGTATTCAAAGCTTAGCATTCTTGATCTCTCATATAACAGACTAGGTGGACCGATCCTGCCATTCCTGGCAGTTGAAGCTTGCAACAAAAGCTTAGCCGAAAACAACCAAGTGCAGTCAGATCATCATCAGTTCCCATCGATGTTCCTCCAGCTCTGGTAGCTCCCAAAGCTCGCAACAACCGTACTTTGTGTCGCCATCGGCGCAATTGTGTTACTTCTATCAGTACTGTGTATCATGTACTCTAACAGGAATATTCAAAAGGATCTCATTGAAGAAATATTTACGGGACATAAAGTCATTCCTTGTCTTGACCTTTATAGAGGATGAGATTCTTGATTCAATCAAGCAAGACAATATCATCGGATAAGGCCGCTCTGGAACGTCTACAGAGTAATGGTAGCCAACGGGAAAGAACTCGCCGTTAAGAATATTTGGAACTCCCCTCCCGGCGACGACCGAAAAAAGAGCCGGAGCTCGACTTCGATGCTCGCAAAGTCTTCGGCGAAGTCGTCGTCAGACTTCAACGCAGAGGTTAAGACGTTGAGCTCGATTAGGCACGTTAACATGGTGCAACTATATGCAGCATCACAAGCAATGACTCGAGCTTATTGGTGTATAAATACATGCCTTACGGAAGCTTATGGAATCGGGTACATTCGTGCGAGAACATAGCATTGGATTGGGACACTAGGTAGTATGAGTTAGCACCCATTTGCTATATATACTACTTAATGATAAAAAAAAGTTAAGTATAGTTTGTAGATAATTACTACATATAAACTATTATATATTAACTAATTTACATCTGGTGGTTTCAAAATTCATGAATACTATTACAGAAACTAAGAAACTAATTATGTCCAGCCTTAATGTGATGTGACAATGAATACATAATGATGGTATCATAGTTGTCAAAGGCGATTGCCTAGTCGCCAGCGGGTAAGGTGAAGCGTCAAGGCAAGGATTGCCCGAACCTTAGCCATTAGGCGGTTGTCTAGGCGTTGTCTGGTCGCCAAATTTGTCTGGACAATCGCCTACTTTCAAGCACAGCTTGAAATATCGTATCAGACATTGTTTCATTCATGTTACTATAGTGATTCGGTACCAGTATTTTCCAGTGATTCGTTACGGACTAATTTTCTTAAATTATACAATTTCTTAGAAGTTTTTATATTTCATAATAATCTCAAATTTTATTCTTTTTAAATCATAAATTGTCCATAATCCACAATAAACTAGATATATAATAACGTATTTCCTTGTAATACACTAACACAAAAATAAATTCACATACGCAAAATCCTCAAACTCAAAATAAGTTAAGACCGTGTAAGTTTTTCAATTCTTGAACAACTAAATAATAAGCAATTCAAAGTTCAAAATTCCAATGTCTAAAAAATGGTCTAAGAGAAACGCTAAAATATAGTATGCAATAAGTGAACGAAATGAAAATTAGTTATAGAAGTACTGATCTTGAAGATCAACATATATATATAATTGTTTTTACTCTTTTATGAAGGCTCCAAAACTTGTTTAAATTACATATTTAACCTCAACCGAAATCCCCCAAAAATTTGCTAAATCATCCGAAACACCCAAAACATCCGAGATCGGCCAAAACTCACTGTTACACACCGAATTTCAGCCCGGTACGTACTAGTACTGGTTATACTTTGTTTTAAGACCGAAACGGTACGAGTCGGCCCGAAATGGAACGGAATTTAAAATTTTGCTTTCAGGTTCATGAACTCATCACTTTTACTTAATATATTGTGATAAATATATTAGTTAAGCTAAAAAAATCGGCATTGATAGAATTTTATATTTCACAAGGAAAAAATCGAAGTATATATTTTGTAATTAAGGAAAAAAATCTTGTTGAGCTTGGCCATTAGTATAATGAAAAATAGGATTCATTTTATTTAATATTTTCTATTTTAGTAATAACGTATTAAGTAAACTCCAAATTAATTAAAAAAATACATTAACAAGCTGTTAAATAAGAAATCACGGACTGTTTTCTTAACTAATGGTTTAACATTATTTTAGGTAAGAATTAATATGTATATATATTAATACCTCAGTCAGAATACTCGTTATTTTTTTTATATGTTGACTATAATGTGATTTTTTTTTGTTCGAGAGCACCAAAGAGGCACACGACAACCCCTACCAAACGGCAAGAGGCGTGCGGCACCCCTCGGTCTCCTTCCGCATTTTACGTGATTCATTTGATTCCTTCTCCTACGCTGCTAGCACAATTGGTGGAAAGGATTTCAGTTTACAATCTCAATGTGTGGATACCGGTAAAGACGTGGACATCATTCTACGTTGTGATCACACAAACCTACAAGGTAAAGAATACTTCCTTTATCACATTATGAGAGTTTAACTTGCGATTTATGGAGGAATTTGATCAGGATTATTTTTGTATTACGTTGCATAACTTGCATAAAAAACCTATAGTGGTATGAGAGCCTGGTTATAGGGCATATGTGATTTATGTGTGTACCTGCTTTATCAGTTTACACTGTACTATTAAATTTCGCGTAAAACTGATATTCGTATAATGATACGATTTGAATATGATTCAACAGGATAAGCTAATTTTACATATCATGTAAAAATTAGTGAATTCCATATACATATGATGTATGAATTGATTGGAGACATAAAACTAGGTGAGGGCACAATTGGGGAAGAAAAATGTATTTTTGTCCCACAATTGGGGATCCCCCCCCACAAGGAATGAATAAAAAAAAAATTAGCCATGTGGGGTTCGGCCAAGGCTGCCCGTCCCCTCCCCTTGACGCGCGGACCCAAGCCGATCAGCCTACCGGTTCGGCCAGCGGCCGGTTCGATCGGGCTGGCTGGTCCAGCCGGGTGGACCGGTTCGGCAGGTCAGTTCGGTTCGGCCAGTATGACTGGCGTGACCATTTTGACCGTTTTGAACCTATTGTCCCAATTTAACTAAAAATTGACCCAGCACGATAAAATTGGATTTTAACTGTTTATGTGTTTCATCACCTGGTGGTTGGACGTGGCCTTAGTTGTGGATGTTTAAATTTATGGTTTGTTTTGATTTTGATGTAATTAATGTAATAAATTTACGGCATGTGTGTCGTCTTCTCCCTCACCTATGAGGTTCCTCTATTTAGTTTATAGTGCTAGCTAGAATTAGATACATAGAATATAGTCAAGGCGTGGAGAAGAAGATAAAGACTAAAGAAACCACAAGACGATGAAGACCCACAAGCTAGGACGCATGGAGTAAAGACGGAGGCACATGGAGATGAGCTTGCTGCTTTAGGGCTTATATATATGCTCATTGCTTGGGAATATCTTAGTTTAGGGGTCACTTCCATCAACGTTTTGTTTATTTGTTATTTATTGTCTTGTTTTTATGTATGGTTGATGCATGTGATAACTCTGCATTAGAGTTATATTTCTTCTACGTTTGTGTACCGTTTTGTGTGAATTTCGGGTAGATTATACTAGAAATACACTATGAACTTGAGGAAATTTAGTAAATGTAGCTTTGAGCGGTAACTTGTAAATCCGGGCGTTTCTCGCGTTATTTTATGATATTTTGTCACGTTTGATCGCACGGGTGTGTTTCGTGTTGTTTTGACAGGAAACGTAACTCGGAGACTGAAAGAAGAGGAGAAACGAACTTCGGAAATTGAGACAAAGCTCGTGATTGGAGAGAAGAAGACAAGATCAGCAGATCACACGACTTGCAAAACTGAGGTCGTGTGATCTGGAGCAAGACTTAGAATAAATTTGGAGGAGAAAATTGAGCAACTCACTGTTTCCACGACTTGAGTGCCTGATCGTGCGTTCAGCTTAAGGAGATCGCATGATCTGGTTTCGGCTGATCGTGTGATCTGATTGAAGGAAAACAAGTCCTGGACGCAACTCACCCCAGATCGCATGATCAGGAATTTCAGATCATGTGATCTGCTTAAGAAGAGAAAAAACACACGGACTCTCCTAAACCTAATTGGAGATAATTAATACAAAAACAACTACAGTTAAAGAGAGAAGATTCATTGGGGGAAGAAAGTAACGTGAGAAGGAGAGAGACGACGCAACAAGAGGAGGACTCCTCCTCCATTGAAGCTCTAAGTTTGATTTCTTCTTCTTCTCTCTCAATCTTTGTATGCAGAAACTTGTAAGTCTTGTTTGGTTGATTATTATTAGCTAGACGTTTTGCTAGGCGTCTCTTTGAGAGCCTAGGGTTCATGTAAACGATGATATTTTTCCGGATTTGATCTTTGCTTCATGATTTCTTGATTTCTTCTTTTGAATAAATTCTAGTTTCTTGTTTATGTTAGTAATCCTAATTGAGTGACACGGTTAGGAGATAAAACTAGGGTTCAAGAACTAGGGTTTGTTCAATAGTTGATTCATGCTTAAATTTAGCAATATTTTAATTCAATTGTTCATGTAGTGTGCTTAATACTCAGTGTTAATGGAGTAGCTAACTGGAAACACTGCTTAGTTAGTGAATGCGCGATAGTGATTCTAACTAACTAGGATGAGACTTGAACATCAATCCCGAATCACTGAGACTTGATAACTCCGTTTTCGGAGTTATTTTATTGCTTATTTTGCTACATTTTGTATGCTCATCATGGAGAATTTAGCATCTTTTCGAGTAAATCATGCTTTAATTGTTGATAATGAATTCATGAGCTATGAATGTGAAGTCCGGGTGTTTTCTACATCATTTTACATGTTTTTTTATCCTATTTTGTCACATTTGATCTTCGCGGGGTGTTCGTGTTGTGTTTTTCAGGAACGAAGCACGCGAGGAGAAAGTGGATAAAGGAAACAAACTTCGGCAACTAAGGCGAGCTCGAGAATTGGGAAGGAAAGCAAGATACAATGATTTGAAGGCTAGAGAGGCACATGAGAAGATGTTACGGGCATTGAGCATGTGGAGAGCTCAAAATGGAGGATCAAGTGATGGGTCGATGCTCGGAAAGTGATTCGAAGGCACGCGCTACAAGGGGACGAAGTTCCGTTTTTTTGCCATGTTCATGGGAGGTCATAGGACCTCACTCAGAGGTCACACGGCCTGAGTAAATAAGGACAGAGAGCTATGTAGTTGGAAGCAGGTCATGCAGGACCTCACTCAGAGGTCACAGGACCTGGTGGAGAGTGGCCAGAGGTCGCAGGACCTCAATCTCAGGTCGCAGGACCTGCGGGTCAGAAGACAGCATGCGGGCAACAAGGACACAGGTCTTGCAAGACCTATTCAGAGGTCGTACGACCTCCTCTTGCCATTTCCAGAGGTCGCACGACCTGGAATGGAGGTAGTACGACCTGGTGCGCAGCACAACTTTTTGAAAATTGTCGGGAACTTTGTGTAATTACTTCTAATTAGTCCCAAACACTTTGGAAACGTACTTAGACATGTTTAGGTCGTATTTTTGAAGATTAGACATTACGAACGACGCACTTTGAAGCTTGGGAGCACTTTGGAGCTTGGATTTCATCCGTTTGGATTTCTTTATCTCTTCTTCTTCTTCGTTATTCTTAGCGTTTTGTTGATGAAAAATATTGAGATTATGTTTGAACTCACGTCTAGCTAAGTTTTATTATCGGGATCCTCGTTTGGTAGCTAGGGTTCTATGAAATACACGTTTTGATGTTTCAATTCATGTTTTAACTTAATTAGATACATTATTCTCTTGTTATGAGTAGTTTATGTGATTATCTTCATCTATCTTGCGTTTGACGTCACGTAGGATTGATTTTAATTAGTGTTCACGTGGTACCTCCGTGAATGTTAGTCGGAAACTTGAACTATTCACCTAGTAACCTTAGTGATCCAGTAGAGGAAACCCGGTATTTGTCTCCATATTATCTCTTAAATCATCTCTCGCGTTGTTTAAAGCGTGAATCAGTAATTTAGTTCGTCTTTTGATTAGTAGAATTAGAACAATCAAATCCACTTGCTAGCCCACATAAGGTTATTTATTCTTAACTAATTTACGAGAAGTCTCGTGGGACACGACAACCCTTAATCTTATCTATTACTTCACTCGACAACCGTGCACTTGCGGTAGGAGCGTGTCAAGACTGAGAAGAGACGTGTTAGGATTGGCTAGTGAGGGTAGTTTCGGTAGGTGAGATTCGACTGTTTCGTGCAACGGTGGACCGACATGACACGTTTTTGTGCATGTCGTTAGCCTACTAGAACGGACCGGTAGACACAAGAGACCGATAGGAGATTGTAGTCTATCGTGAAGTAGAATGACTTGAGACCGATAGGAGATAGTCAGCGCTGTTACCCGGCTTAGTTAGAATATAGTTAACGTGTTGCTCAGATAATCCGGAAATTGTCTAACGCTCTGGGTGATCCAGAGATTGCCTAGTTTTTCCATATCTTTTATTAAATATATAGAAAATACAAAAATATTAGTTAGCTGTTATTTTAATTTTTAAATCAATCAAATCTTTCCTCCTGTACCGTACTCTAAATTAAATAACTAAATTAGATAATTGAAAGTCTGTCCTCGTGGGATCGATAACTCGGGGTTGAAATACCATCCCTATATTACTTGACCGTGCACTTGCGCATACGCGTTAAAGAATCGCGTCAAGTTTTTGGCGCCGTTGCCGGGGACAGCAGTAGATTATTTAGTTAGTAGTTAGTTTAGAGTACTGTTATTTTAGTTTTTATTCTATATCTCTGTGCTTCACGGGTGTCATGAGAGTCTGTTTTTTCGCAGGAAGCAAGAGACAATATAAGCATGTGGAGCGAAGAGTGTTATTCGGGCCCCCCCTACTGTTTCCACTGCAGGGGTAACCACGAAGAAGAGGATGCATGCATAACTTGGTGCTACGTATGCGGCATTTGGCATGACCGTAGAGACTCATGTCGAGTACATGCCCCCCAGCTTCATCAGCACCAGGAAGACTCATCAGCGATTATGGCAGAACTGCGTAGTATTATGAATGACATCGAAGTGTGCGCCAAAATTTTGTCCATATCTTCACAATTACCACAAGAGGATTCTGCCACCGGTAGGGAATACGTGAGGGAGATGTTGGAGAGGATAAAGAAACGAATAGAAAAACTACCAACAGGAGGGGAATCTAGTATTCAAGAGCCACAAGAGGATCCCTTGCCACATGACAGTGAGCCTCACATTGAACCTTCATCATCCCCACCACAAGTGGAAGAAGAGATACCTGAGCCGAACGAAGACTGCAGTGTCCAGGAACCATTGGTGGACACCGCCACTTATGAGGACTCAGACTCTGATTCAGACGAGGGAGGACCTGTGTGCCCAAGATGGGAGGACCTTCCGTATTGCCAGCCAAAACTGCAAGAGCCCTCACTTCCTTGGCATGAATGGGAAGACACCAGCATTGAAAGCCTGTGGGGTACCGACGATGAAGCTGATGATTCACTTGTTCCCATACCTATTGAGGTAAAAGCCCCTACTCATACTTTCGAAGAATTCTCCGTATCTCATATTAATCAAGTCTGTGATGAGTTGGAAAGACTTGTGTATGGAGATTCTTATGGGGAAGAGAATCATGAGAAATTTTCCATTCCTTGTCATATTGGCGACTTTATTGATGATCCATATGCCATAGTCAAGGAGTTGGAAATCAACAAGTGTGGGGGTGTGGATGAATTGCATGGGTCATTTGAAGAGCATCTAGCACTGGTGAGGTATTACTGTGATGATTTTATGGCCAGAGATTCATTTGAGCCCAGTGGTACTTGGTGGAAGTTTCTCTAGAAAATCAATTGCAAAATGAAAAGCGTCAGCTTCTACAACTCTCTACCATCTGCACAGCACAGGGGTGCACGCGAAGTCATTGAAAAGATATGGTGGAAGAAGAAGAAGTGGAGGGATAAAGCAGCCTCCACTATCCTTGTCGGTTGAGGTAACCGGGTCGGGCTGTCGACCTTAAATTACAAGCGCTAATTGGGAGGCAACCCAATGTAGAGTAGGATGCTATTTATTTATGTTCTTTCTTTTAGTTCTCCATATGATTTTGAGGGGTAAGAGAGAGTTGCTTTAATTCTTTCAATCAGTGTACAGGGACATAGGTACAGAAGACGCTACGGATTCCCCTTCTTGACGCGTGTGATAGAATGTTGAGTAGGCGCATCGGAATTCCGGACGCGAGGTGAGACTTTTTCGAAAACTGTCAACGGTCCACAAGACCCCTTCTTGTTGCAGTTTCATGTAGGTCCGGGCACTCAGGTACCTCTAACTCTCTCTCTCTTCTAAGTTTGGAGCCATAATTGTGTAGATCCACCGCCAACACATTTGAGCGAGGACACCTCCTAGTATATCTCTAAATTCGTTGAAGACAACGAAACGCTTAAGTGTGGGGGGGGGGTTGTGTATATTTTGCTAGCCATGTCAGTTATGCATCGCCAGTTACATGCAGTTGTGTCGTATTTTCTAGTACGTGTGGTTAGTGTAGAGTGTTTGATATAGTGTCGTACTGTGTTAGGATTGTTAGTATGCATTTCTTTGCACTTTTACTTTCTTGAGTCCCCTATCCAAAACTTGTGATTAATCGAGTTAGCCAAAAGCATATAGAGTCTTGGAAAATATGAAAAAAAAAATTAAAAAAATAGAAAAAAAAAGAAAATCCATAAAAATTAAAAAATTGAGTTGGGAAATTGATGAAGCTTGAAACTAGAGAGAGTTCAATGAAAGAGTCTCAATGAATAGGAAGCACCGTAGTGGGGAAAACCTTAATTTTTAGTATCTTGCGCACCAGTTTTACGAAAGGAAGTCCCGGGTATTCAGGGAAAAGTGGAAAGAAGACGAGGGCATACATTTAGTTCCTTCATTGTGCTAGGAGGATTTAGTCTTAAGGTAGTCGAATAGTCTGTTTTCGAGTGGAAACTTGTGGCCTCTTGTAAATCTGGAGTGGACCTTTGTGTAGAGTTGGTTCCATGTGGTACACTGGCTTAGCCTAAGTGAAGTTAGGGAGTGTGCACCACCATCCCTTAAGGCGGTTTCAAGAGCTAACCGAAAAAGCCCACACTTAGTTGCTCTAAATGCACGTCTGCAATAATTACAAGAGAATGAAAAATAAAAATAAAAAACAAAACGAATCAAAATCTTCTCTCGGACTAGCTACGGTGAACAGCCTAATGTGCCCCCGTTCGCGTGGGGAATTTGGATTCAAACCAATTAGAGTGTCTAAGGAAAATTAAAGTCAAGCCGTATTACACGTAGTTGTGTCTCCCGTCACTGGGACAACTTTCATTCAATGCAATAATGGCTAAGAGGGTCTGAAAACCTCATATGACTTGGCGACGAAAGACTACTATAGGACTAAGGGTGCCTAGACCGTCTGAGCTAAAGGACGTGCCCGAATCTTGGATTGAGTTTGGTGGATGTTTGGGGACCCCTTAGTGAGCTTGTGCGTAGGATCATTTTATTTTCAAGTCCTTATTGCGGTTGTGTGAATTGAAAAAGAGATTTGTGAGAACTTGATGATTTTGGTTAGTTATAGCGAGATTGCCCGTCTCTTACTAAAAAGGAAAAAAAAATATATTTGTGTTGTTTCAATCTTAGCATTGTTCTATAATCGAGTTGCATTGTATAGTCATGTAGATTGCATTGCGTGTGTGTGTTTTGTTTGTGTCACATGGCTAGTAAAGTTTTATGCAATTCGGTGGATTTAAAACGTAGTGTAAGGATTGATTTTGCTCGGGACGCGCAAAAAGGTAGTGTGGGGGATTTGATAAATCTGCATTAGAGTTATATTTCTTCTACGTTTGTGTACCGTTTTGTGTGAATTTCTGGTAGATTATACTAGAAATACACTATGAACTTGAGGAAATTTAGTAAATGTAGCTTTGAGCGATAACTTGTAAATCCGGGCGTTTCTCGCGTTATTGTATGATATTTTGTCACGTTTGATCACACGGGTGTGTTTCGTGTTGTTTTGACAGGAAACGTAACTCGGAGACTGAATGAAGAGGAGAAACGAACTTCGGAAATTGAGACAAAGCTCGTGATTGGAGAGAAGAAGACAAGATCAGCAGATCACACGACTTGCAAAACTGAGGTCGTGTGATCTGGAGCAAGACTTAGAATAAATTTGGAGGAGAAAATTGAGCAACTCACTGTTTCCACGACTTGAGTGGCTGATCGTGCGTTCAGCTTAAGGAGATCGCATGATCTGGTTTTCGCTGATCATGTGATCTGATTGAAGGAAAACAAGTCCTGGACGCAACTCACCCCAGATCGCATGATCGGGAATTTCAGATCATGTGATCTGCTTAAGAAGAAAAAAAACACACGGACTCTCCTAAACCTAATTGGAGATAATTAATACAAAAACAACTACAGTTAAAGAGAGAAGATTCATTGGGGGAAGAAAGGAACGTGAGAAGGAGAGAGACGACGCAACAAGAGGAGGACTCCTCCTTCATTGAAGCTCTAAGTTTGATTTCTTCTTCTTCTCTCTCAATCTTTGTATGTAGAAACTTGTAAGTCTTGTTTGGTTGATTATTATTAGCTAGACGTTTTGCTAGGCGTCTCTTTGAGAGCCTAGGGTTCATGTAAACAATGATATTTTTCCGGATTTGATCTTTGCTTCATGATTTCTTGATTTCTTCTTTTGAATCAATTCTAGTTTCTTATTTATGTTATTAATCCTAATTGAGTTACACGATTAGGAGATAAAACTAGGTTTCAAGAAATAGGGTTTGTTCAATAGTTGATTCATGCTTAAATTTAGCAATATTTTAATTCAGTTGTTCATGTAGTGTGCTTAATACTCAGTGTTAATGGAGTAGCTAACCGGAAACACTGCTTAGTTAGTGAATGCGCGATAGTGATTCTAACTAACTAGGATGAGACTTGAACATCAATCCTGAATCACTGAGACTGAGAAGAGACGTGTTAGGATTGGCTAGTGAGGGTAGATTCGGTAGGTGAGATTCGACTGTTTCGTGCAAAGGTGGACCGACAGGACCCGTTGTCGTGCATGTCGTTAGCCTACTAGAACGGACCGGTAGACACATGAGACTGATAGGAGATTGTAGTCTATCGTGAAGTAGAATGACTTGAGACCGATAGGAGATAGTCAGCGATGTTACCCGGCTTAGTTAGAATATAGTTAACGTGTTGCTCAGATAATCCGGAAATCGTCTACAGCCCTAGGTGATCTAGAGATCGCCTAGTTTTTCCATATCTTTTATTAAATATATATAAAATACAAAAATATTAGTTAGCTGTTATTTTAATTTTTAAATCAATCAAATTTCCTCCTGTACCGTACTCTAAACTAAATAACTTAATTAGATAATTGAAAGTCTGTCCTCGTGGGATCGATAACTCGGGGTTGAAATACCACCCATATATTACTTCACCGTGCACTTGCGCATACGCGTTAAAGAATCGCGTCAGCATGCAAAACGTTTTGTGTGAGGCAAAAGGCGAGCGACACCCCTCGACCTCCTTCCTTTTTTTACGTGATCCACTTGATTCCTTCTCCTACGCTTCTAGCACAATCCGTGGAGAGGATTCCAGTTTACAATCCGAAGGTGTGGATACCGGTAGACACGTGGACATCATTCTAAGTTATGATCACATAAAATTACAAGGTAAACGATACTTCCTTTATCACGTTATGAGAGTTTAACCTGCGATTCAAGGAGGGCTTTGATCAGGATTTTTTTTGTATTTCTGCAGCGTAGCCTGCATCAAAACCCTTCAGATGCTACAACCAGGAGCATTGTTGAGTCACAAAGAGAACTAACACATCATGGTCATTAAAGAATAAGAGTTGTGGATAAAAATAAGCAGGGCTCACTGTCTTCAGAAAGGTGGCCGCAACACTAATTTCTTTCTGGCAAGTCCTCAACTCGTAGACAAAGGAACAGTATCAGTGTAATAGAGAATCAAACAAGGCAACTGTAAGTTCAGCTAGTTTCAAAGGCTTGAAACAAAATATCCTGAAGATCTCCTATTCAAACTAGCTCCATAAGATGGTGAATGACAGAGAGATTTCGAAGAAAATCAAAAGAGACACACTCAAACACATTCAGGGATTGACAAGCAACAAAGCAGCAAATTCATTCATCTCAATCCAAGCATGTGAAGAACACTGCATACTCACTGATAGACTTTGTCTCAGTGTTCTTCTTTTTCAACTCTATTTGTATATCATTCAGATAACACTTATTACATTTTTTTCTCGTGAATTGTTCAAGTGAACAATAGAGAATTCTTGTTGAATCAACTAGCTAGAGCAGGTACTAGATAGGTTAGTGAGAACCATAAGCTGTAACAGAGTAAGGGAACTCTCTGTGCTTGAGATCTAGGGCTTAGCTTTTTATTAATATGAATTGAGTTGAAAATCCCTGAGGTAGAGATGTAGGTCCAAGTGGACTGAACTCTATAAATCTCTGTGTCTCTTGCATTCATTTTGTTGTTCCATACTTAGACAAATCAACTGCACAAAACAAGTTTCAGTTCAAGGGTTTGAAAGGCATTTTAAGGCCTTGAAAACTCGCAGCTTTTTATTTGTCATATGTTTTCTTTCCAAGTATTTGAAACTCATTTCAAGGCTTTGAAATACTTACAGATTTGCACAAATTTATTTGAAACTACTCTTTTAGCATAAGTAGCAAAAAGTTGCCATACTCTATTCACCCCCCCCCCCTTCTAGAGTATTGATCATGTGTTTACGACCTACATTACTGTCTTTCAATTGGTATCAGAGCTTGTATCATTGCATAGATTTAACCATCTGGTGATTATGAGTACTGTAGGTGATGGTGGTTTCTTTCAGGGAAGAGCTGCTAACATACCTCCACTATTTTGTGGTGATAACTTTGTGCACTGGAAAGCCCTGATGAAAATGTTCATCATTGATCTAGATATGGAGTTGTGGACTATCATTCAGAATGGTCCTCACACATTCTACACAGAGAAAGATGAGATTAGAACTCCCAAGACAGAGGACTCACTTTCTGCTTCTGAGTTAGAACAATATTCCAAAATTTACATAGCTATGAATCTCTTATATTGTGCTTTGAGCGCAGATGAATTCAACATGATCTCGGGCTGCAAGACTGCTTAGGAATATGGGACAAATTGGTGGTAACCTTTGAGGGAACAAGTCAATTCAAGCAGACAAAGATCAATATCTTTCTTAGACAACATGATTTGCTTAAGATGAATGGAGATGAATTCATCAAGGACATGTTCAAGAGATTCACTGACATTGTCAGCAATCTGGACTCTTTGGGAAAATCATTTTCCAATGAAGAGAAATTCAGAAATATCTTGAGAAGCCTTCCCAAAGCCAAGTGGGAACCAAAGACTACTGGTATTGAAGAAGCTCGAGATCTTTCATCACTTCAACTTGATGACTTGCAGGGAAAGCTGTTCACAGATGAAATCTCCATGAATGAAGTTAATGGTGAACTACCAGAAAATGTAAAGAATCTGGATCTCAAGGAAAATGAGAATGTACCATCTCAACACCTTGAAAATGAAGAAGATGATGATGAAGATCCATTTTCTCATTTCCAAAGCCTTGACCAGAATTGTAAAGATGAAAAAGAACTTTGCAAACAAAGACTTCGGTAGAGATAAACACAAATCCTCCGGCAGCAAAGACTACAAAAGGTAAAATTCCTTACCATGGTAATAAGTCTAAAGTAATGAATTGCTTTGAGTGTGGTGATGCAAGACATTTGATTAGAGACTGTCCACACAAGAAAAGCAAACACTTTCAGAAGAAAGATCATGACATGAGAAAAAGCGCTATGATAGCATCTCGGAGTGAATCAGATTCCTCAAGTGATTTGAATCTGAAGAAGAACAAACCAACTCTGCCTTATGACCAAGCATGATGAAAGTTCTGAAAATAACATGAGGTAATGGTGAACTGTTTGATTTAGAAACCAACAGATGTCCTCTCTGACTCTCTTAGAACAATGCTTTTAAACGAAGATGACTATCTGAAAGAAATCAGGACTTTGAAAGAAAAGTTTCAAGAGAAAGAAAAAGAAAACTTGCAACTTGTTTGTCAAAATTAGAATATTGGAATTTCTCAGAAGAAGTCTGACAGAGATTTTAAGGCCTTGGAAACTAGTTTCAAAGCCTTGAAAAATCAAGTCAGGAAGTAGTCACTGAGAACTCTATTTTGAGTGACAATTTTGTTGCTCTAAGACATCACTTTGATGAATTTGAGGAACAAAGGACTACTCTAGATGAGACACTTCAATAATCTAAGAAAGTTATTACCAAACTTGTTGGCTCAGAACACAATATGAACCTGATTCTTGGAGGAAGTTTAAAGTTTGTCCACAAAACTTGTATTGGCTACAATCCAAACTTCCCAAGAAAGAATAATACCAGATTTGTGAAGGCTGGAAACAGAACTTCTCCTAAATGCCATTACTGACAGAATTGGTCATGTTAAAATGAATTTTCCTTTTATAATAAGAGACCCTCACATAATGAGGAACACTTTTCCAGTTCAGCCTAAACGACAAGTTATACAAATTTAGGTTCCTAAAGGGGTTAGACCACGTAACATGATTGACCCTGAATATGAATCTAAATTCCACACTTGGTATAATAGCTGGGTAAGGCAGTGAATCGTGTTTATAGGCTGTCACCAAGAGCAAATAACATGAATGATTTATGGATAGTGGTTGCTCCAGACATATGAGTGGCAAGAGATCTTTATTCTCATAACGTAAAGAGCAATATGAAGGATCTATCACACTTGGTGACAAATGAAAATACAACATTTTATGTATTGGTGAAGTTGGTACAGATTCTGAAAATTCTATTTCTAATGTTTATTTAGTTGATGGCTTGAAGTTCAACCTGCTTAGTGTATCTCAGTTATGTGACAATGGTAACAAACTTATCTTTGAAAAAGAGAAATGTGCGGGGCAAAATGAGAAATCTGGAGTTTGCATCCTCACTGCCTCAAGGTCAAACAATGATTATATGTTGCACACTAACAAAGTTGCAGGAGAAAGTCTGAAGTGTCTCAAGGCCTTGAAAATAGGATTCAAAGCTTTGGCACAGAAAGCTTGGACACATTAGCTTACACACTTTCAACAAGCTAGTTTCTAAAGACCTAGTAAAAGGTATGCCCCCTACCAAGTTAAAAGATGAAGAAGTATGCAAAGCTTGTGCTCAAGGTAAACAAACCAGAAGCTCATTCAAGCCAAAGAATTTTGTAAGTACTACTAGACCCATTAAACTATTTCATATGGATCTTTGTGGTCCAATGAGAACTCCAACTCCAAAAGGGTAAGAAGTACATGTTAGTTATTGTTGATGGTTTTTCTAGATTTACTTGGGTAATGTTTCTTAGAGATAAATCTAAAGCTCATTCTGAATTTTCAAAGCTTTGTAAAGAACTTCAAAATTGGAAAAAACTACCTATTACTTCTATTAGAAGTGCTCATGGTAGAGAATTTGATCAAATTGAGCTTGATTTATTTTGTGCTAAGTATGGCATCTGTGACAAATTCTCTGCTTCTAGAACTCCTCAACAGAATGGTGTTGTTGAAAGAAAGAACAGGACTCTTGAAGACATGTCAGGGACAATGCTTCTAGAGAACAAATTGCTAAAATCATTCTGGGCAGAAGTTGGGAACGCTGCCAACTATATACTTAACAGGTGCTTGATTATTCCTATCCTGAAGAAGACTCCTTATGGGCTTTTAAAAGGAAGAAAGCCAAACATCTCTTATTTCAAACCTTTTGGTTGTATCTGTTATGTCCACAAAAATGGTAAGGACAATCAAGGTAAGTTTGATGCCAGAAGTGATGAAGGTATTTTTCTTGGTTATTCACTAACTAGCAAAGCTTATAGAATCTATAACAAGAGAACCAAGCTTGTTGAAGAAAGTATTCATATAATTTTTGATGAAAGCAATGATGGTTCTTTGAGTGAAAGTTTTGCAGACTTGAATTTAAACAAGCATGAGTCAGAAGATGGAGCTGAGCTGACAAATGGTTCCAAGAAAAGCTTGCAGGAAAACATCAAGAATTTTCAAGGTCTTGAAAATGAGTCTCAAAGCCTTGAAAAAGAACATCAGGAGAATCAGAGTGTACAAGCCACTACTTCAAACTCTCAAAGACCTGAAAAGTTTCCTGGAGAACCAGAACCATGGACACCAAGGAAAAGGTTCAATTATCTTTCATCTCATTCAGCTGACAACATTATATCTGAACCATCCATTGGTACACAAACAAGATCACAGTTGAAGAATCTGTGTGCTTTCAATACTTTTGTATCTCATATGGAGCCTAAGAATGTGAAAGAAGCATTACAAGAAGTAGACTGGATCATTGCAATGCAAAGTGAACTCAATGAGTTTGAGAGGAACAAGGTTTAAAATATGGTTCCTCCACCTCAAGATCAGTGTGTCAGTGGTACCAGGTGGGTATTCAGAAACAAGTTAGATGAGAATGGTAAGGTAGTAAGAAACAAAGCATGACTTGTAGCTCAAGGCTACAACCAGGAAGAAGATATTGATTATGAGGAGTGATAACTCCGTTTTCGGAGTTATTTTATGCCTTTTATTTCTACGTTTTGCGTGCTTATAATGGAGAATTTGTCGTCTTTTGAGTAAATTGAGCGTAAATGTGAAAATACGAGTTCATGTGCAATACTTGTTAAATCCGGGCGTTTCTTTAGATTTTTGAGCTTTTTATTGTGATATGATCGCGGGTTGTGTTTTCGTGTTGTGATTCGCAGGAAAACAGGGCTTGGAGGATCGTGCGGGATTTGGAAGCGAACTTCGGAAACAAGGAACTCAAAGGCAAGTCAAAAAGGAAGAGGAAAGTCAAAGAAAGTCAAAGAATGGAAGAGAAAAGTCAAAGGAGGCAAAAAGAGGGCTGGAACAAGAGGTCTTCGTGCGAAGACATTTGTCTTCGTGCGAAGACAAATACTTAGCCAAAATTTCAGTCTGCAACATTCTCTTCTCAAACACACTCGCAGTATCTAAATGAGAAGGCCTTCGCACGAAGAGGCAGAAGTCTTCGTACGAAGACTCTTTGTGCGAAGACAACTGTCTTCGTGCGAAGAGGTCGTGGGACAGAGCAGTTTTTTTGGGGCTTTTCCGTATTATTTCCAAACTTTGTAATATTATTATGGAAACGTATTTAAGGCTTTTAGGTCGACTTTTTCAGTAGTTTTTGGAGATTAGAGACATCTTTGGAGATCAAGAAGCCTTGGAGAGAGCTTAGGAGCTTTTGGATTATTCGTTTGGATTCTAAACTCTCGTTTTTCTTGATTTTTATGTTTAAACTCATTATAATCGTCGTTTTGATTATGAATATGAGTAGCTAAACACCTTTTGCTGGGAATTCTCGTTTGGTGTAGCTAGGGTTTGATCTAAAGTTGATGTTTTGATGATTGTAATGCATGCTTTAGCTTAATCTCTCGTGTTATTCACTATTATGGATTATTTGCGTTCTTAAATCTTATTATCTTTGCGAGTAGCTAACGTAGAGATAGAATTAATTAGTTTCACGCGGTAACTCCGTGATAATTAGTCGGTAAATTGAATAATCCACCTAGTCGTATCAATGTTTGGTAACTCGGCATCGTTAACTAGGATCGTTAAAGTAGAATTATGGTATTAATGCGTGCTTAAACCTAAATTAGGCTTGGTAACTCGGTTTAGTTTAGTTTAAGTATAGTGGATTTGCTTGGTAACTCGGTAAGTTCAACCTTGCTTGATTAATAGTGAATAATACGTGGTTGTTTTACAAATCAAAATCTAAATTTAGATCAACCTAGTGAACCTAGAGAATTCCCGGTACTTTTCCCTTATTGATAAAACCCTCCAATTATTCATTCTTTATTAATCGTGAATTATTTCACTTGGTTAATTGAGAATATTGCATTTATTTTCTTAGAATTAGATAAAAACACGATTTGCGACTTGCCCACATAAGGTTTAGAATAGTAATTAATTTAAACAAAGTCCCTTGGGTTCGACAACCCGGATTTCCGGTTTATTACTACACACGACGGCTGTGCACTTGCAGTTGGAACGTGTCAAGTTTTTGGCGCCGTTGCAGGGGACTTCGGCTAAATTAGTTATAATTCCTAGCCTTAGGGATTTTAATTTATTGTTTATATCCGTTACTCACCTACGTTTTGCGTGTTTCGTGATTTCAGGTTGATTTACACGGTGCATGACCCGTTCTCGAGACGAGCCTTTGTATCCAACGTTTGAAGACCCGGAATCCTTATTAAAAGCACAGCGTAGAGACAAGAGGAATTCAAGCTCAGTAGTTATGGATGAAGAAACGAGAGCTGAGTTTGAGAGGATCCGCAAAGGGATGCAGGATGCGGAAGCAGCTAGAGCTGCAGCTGTAGAGGAGGCTGCACAAAGAGCCGCAGAAGCTGAGGAGGTGAGAGCTCAAATGGCTGAGATGCAGGCAAGGATGGATCGCATGGTCCCCCCAAATCCACAACCACGTCATGGTGTGGGGGCACAAGTGGCGAACATCGGGGGGAACAGCAATGGTAATAATGGGGAAAACAACAGGCAGAACAATGCTGAGAATGAAGAACGCCCGATGGTGGATTATTTCAGGACTACTCCAGCATGTTATCAGCCTACCATTGTCAGGCCACAGATCAATGCCCAACACTTCGAGTTGCGCCAACATATGATCAACATGGTTCGTGATGAGTGCGCATTCAACGGAGCTCCAGGAGATGACCCCAATCACCATCTGCTGGTATTTGAGCAAATAACATCAACCCTGCACGATCAGCGCGTTCCAGATGAAACAGTTAAGCTTTTACTATTTCCATTCTCCTTATCTGGAAAAGCCAAGAAGTGGCTTATGGAGCTGCCAGCTGGAAGCATAGTGACATGGGCAGACTGTTGTCATGAGTTTCTGAGGAAGTATTTGCCACCATCCAGAGTCGCACAGCAGATGGCAGAGATCGCAAAGTTCACTCAGGATGAAGACAGCTCTTTGGGAGATGCATGGAGGAAGTTCAGCCAAATTCTCCGTCGATGTCCGAATCATGGAGAGCCATGGCACAAGCTCTTCCATTATTTCTACACGGCATTAGACAAGGAGACAGCTGACCAGTTAGATATGCTAGCTGGAGGTAATTTTATGGGACTTGGAGCACAGCGAGCTCAAGATTTGCTGAACAACGCGTCAAAGAGAGAGACTACACGATCTGAAACGCGTAGGTACTCCAAACCGGGGGATACATCCTTAGTCAACAAGATTGAATCGATGGAACAAAAGTTGGAATCCATGACTTCAGCATTTCACGGTATGCACCCTCCAACTCAGAAGCCCATGGGTGAATTACTAGCAGATGAAAGCCAGGGATATGATAACAGTGTTGAAGATGTGAATTTTATGCGACAGCAGCAATGGCCTAACACCTATCATCCCAACAATCGTAATCACCCCAACTTCAGCTATGCCAATCCAAACAGTGGATTATATGCACCCGGACAGAGACCCAATGTTCCATATCAAGCGAGGCAAGCTCCACAACAGCAGGCTCCACAAAAAGAAGAACAAGAAACAAATGCTTTATTGAGAAAGCTCCTAGCTAATCACGACAGGATGGAGAGCGCGATTGTCTCAATACAAGCAACAATAAAAAGCCATGAGACTCAGATTGGGCAGATCGCCAATCAAAATGTCAAGCTTCCACCAGGCATGCTTCCAGCAAATACCATCACTCCTAACGAGCAGCTAAATGCCATCACAACTCGCAGTGGCATCACTACTGAGGACCCCCCATATCCTAGCCACGCGCGAGCTGAGGCGACTAAGGCCACTGAGAAAGCTTTGGATGAAGAGATTCCCGTGCCTACCGTGAGTCCCCAATCAAAGGACACGGTGAGGAAGTCGGATGAGAAACAGAAGCCTAGGGAGGAATACAGTGTGCGAGTGCCATACCCGCAAAGATTGAAGAGCCAAGAGGATGCCAAGCATTTCAAGAAGTTTGTGGATATCTTCAGGAAACTGCACATTAATATACCTTTTGCAGAGGCCATCTCACAAATGCCGAAATATGCCAAATTTCTCAAGGACCTCCTTTCTAGTAGGAGGCGCATGGATGACTTTGAAACCGTGACTCTAAATGAGGAGTGTAGCGCCGTTGTGCAAAAAGCGTTACCAAAGAAGATGAAAGATCCAGGCGGTTTCATCATTCCTGTTACATTGGGAGACGCATTTCATGGGAGGGCATTATGTGACCTTGGTGCGAGTATTAATTTGATGCCTACATCGGTTTTTGAGCAACTTGGTGTGGGAGATCCTAAGCCTACCAGGATGTGCTTGCAGATGGCTGATCGCACAATAAAACGCCCCAGGGGTGTTTTAGAGGATGTATTAGTGAGAGTTGAAGGACTCATCTTCCCAGCAGATTTTGTGATCTTAGATATGGAGGCCGACGATGATGTTCCTCTTATTTTGGGCCGTCCATTCCTGGCCACTGGGAGAACTATCATTGATGTGGCCAATGGAGAGCTGACTATGCAGATCAACGATGAGAAGGTGGCCTTCAATGTATTTGAGGCTATGAAGTTTCCCGCATATGCGGTGAGCGAGCAGTGCTTTGGGGTGGAGGCATACACGCTGGACGAGGAGGACGATATTTTGTTGGAGCAACTATATGAGGAGCTTGCTCTATTTGATTCCAGCGAGAAGGAGCAAGCTTTAGATGTTCATTGGCGCCCAACATTACCCCTCTTTAATGAGGGAGGCAGGAAGATTCTCACTCCTTCTCTTATTACTGCTCCTGTTTTAGAATTAAAGCCTTTACCTGTTCATTTGAAATATTTATACTTGGGATCTAATGATACTTTACCTGTGATTGTATCTGCATGTTTGGACAGGGAACAGGAGGAGCAGCTTCTCGAGGTACTACAAGAGAGGAAAGCAGCTATGGGATGGACAATAGCAGATATTAAGGGGATCAGCCCCACAGTTTGCCAGCATAAGATCAGGCTCATGGAAGACAAGAAGCCGGTAGTTCAATTTCAGCGCCGCCTCAACCCTCACATGCAGGAGGTGGTGAAGAAAGAGGTGCTTAAATGGTTGGAAGCAGGTATCATTTATCCGATTTCCGACAGCACGTGGACTAGCCCGGTACAATGTGTTCCCAAGAAAGGAGGTATAACTGTGGTGGAAGGGGAAAAAGGTGATCAAATTGCCACACGTACCGTTACTGGGTGGAGAGTTTGCATGGATTACCGCAAACTCAATGATGCCACTTTGAAGGATCACTTTCCCCTCCCATTCGTGGACCAGATGCTTGATAGGCTAGCTCACCATTCACACTACTGCTTTTTGGATGGATATTCTGGGTATAATCAGATAGCGATTGAGCCGGCTGACCAGGAGAAGACGACATTTACTTGTCCATATGGGACGTTTGCATTCAGACGCATGCCCTTTGGGCTATGCAATGCCCCAGCTACGTTTCAGAGGTGTATGATGTCTATCTTCTCAGACATGATGGAGCAAAATTTTGAAGTCTTCATGGATGATTTTTCACTTTATGGTGATGGGTTCGAAGACTGTCTCCAGCAGCTAGCTCGGGTATTGGACAGATGTATTGACACCAACCTAGTGCTTAACTGGGAGAAGTGCCATTTCATGGTGACCGAGGGAATAGTGTTGGGGCACAAGATCTCCAGTAAAGGTTTAGAGGTAGACCGGGCGAAGATTGAGGTGATCGAGAAGCTTCCTTACCCTACGTCTGTCAAAGGGGTACGGAGTTTCTTGGGACATGCAGGTTTCTATCGGCGCTTCATTAAGGACTTTTCGAAAATCACAAAGCCTTTATCTGGTTTGCTTGAGAAAGATGCCGTGTTTGATTTCAATGACGACTGCAAGACAGCTTTTGATTTGCTCAAGAAAAAGCTGATTAGTTCTCCCATTATAGCCACTCCAGACTGGACTCTACCGTTCGAACTTATGTGTGATGCCAGCGATTACGCGGTGGGAGCAGTGCTGGGACAGCGGAAAGACAAGGTAGCTCATGTTATTTACTATGCTAGTCGTACTCTTAACACTGCACAGGTTAATTATGCCACCACGGAGAAAGAGATGTTGGCTATCATCGCATTGGACAAGTTTCGTCCATATCTTGTGGGTTCTCAGGTGACTATTTTCACGGACCATGCAGCCCTCAAATATCTTCTTGCTAAGAAGGATGCAAAGCCTAGATTGATCCGATGGGTATTGTTAATGCAAGAGTTCGACATAGTGATAAAGGACAAAAAGGGTGTAGAGAACGTTGTTGCAGACCATTTGTCACGACTGGATAACGAAAAACAAGAAGATGTGCCGATTAGAGAAGATTTTCCAGACGAACAACTTATGGTGGTGGTAGCAGCGGTGCCTTGGTTTGCGGATTTGGCAAATTTCAAGGCGCTCAAAATTGTCCCGAAAGACATGACGTTCCATCAGAAAAAGAAATTTTTCGCAGATGCACGACACTATTTCTGGGATGACCCTTATTTGTTTAGGTTGGGAGCTGACAATGTGTTGAGAAGATGCGTAGCTGAGCCGGACACTTTGGACATTCTTAGACACTGCCACGAATTGAATTGCGGAGGACATTTTGGCAAAGCGCGTACTGTGGCAAAGGTATTGCAAAGTGGATTTTACTGGCCTACTTTACATAAAGATGCTCATCTATTTGTGCAGCAATGTGATCGATGTCAGAGAACCGGCAATATCTCCAGCCGAAACGAGATGCCTCAAAATTTCGTGTTGGAAGTAGAGCCCTTTGATGTCTGGGGCATCGATTTCATGGGACCATTCCCGTCTTCACTTGGCAATCTTTATATAGTGTTAGCTGTGGATTATGTGACCAAGTGGGTAGAGGCAATGGCGTGCCCCAAAAACGATGGAGCTACTGTAGAGAGATTCGTGCGGAAGAGCATTTTTACACGGTTTGGAACTCCCAGAGCCATAATCAGTGATGAAGGATCGCATTTTGTGAATAAAGTCTTTGCCAATGTCTTGAGCAAATATGGGGTAAAGACGCATAAGATATCACTGGCCTATCATCCGCAGTCGAATGGGCAAGCAGAAGTTTCTAACCGAGAGATAAAAGGGATTCTGGAGAAGACAGTCAACCCGGGACGCAAGGATTGGTCTCTGCATTTAGACGATAGCTTATGGGCGTATAGGACTGCTTACAAGACTCCTTTGGGCATGTCTCCCTACCAGTTAGTGTTTGGGAAGTCGTGTCATCTTCCGGTGGAACTCGAGCACAAGGCATTCTGGGCTTTGAAGAAGATCAATTTGGACGCTAAGCTCTCAGGTGAGCTACGAAAGCAAGCGCTACTTGAACTTGAAGAATTTCGATTGATGGCGTATGAAAGTGCGAAAATCTATAAGGAGAGGACAAAACTGTGGCACGACAGGCACATCATCCCGAGAGACTTCAAGGTAGGGCAGAAAGTATTGATCTTCAATGCAAGACTAAAGCTGTTTCCAGGAAAATTGAAATCTAGGTGGAGTGGTCCTTACACGATTACTGAAGTGTATCCATGGGGATCTCTTGAGGTAGAGGATGCAAATGGGAACAGGTTTAAGGTGAATGGTCAGAGAGCAAAACCGTACGTGGACGGGAATTTCATTGGAGTCATTGAATGGCTTCATGCAACTCCCGCAACTTGAGAAGTCTCTGAGGTAACTGGGTCGGGCCGTCGACCTTAAATTACAAAGCGCTTGTTGGGAGGCAACCCAACCTATTTAATGCTTTAGGATAGATTTTAATACTGTTTTGTAATTTTTATTCGGTTTGATGTTATTGAGAGGTGCGAGAGAGTGGATTTAATATTTCCAATGAGTATGTGCAGGAATACGAGGTGAAAGGCCTATTTCGGATCCCCCTTCTTGATGCGCGCGTGCGAAACAGAGTAAAAAGTCCGGATTTGCAGCTAAATACGCGTATCGGGATCCGAAGTGAAGGAATTGAAGGTAGAAGCCATTTCTGCATCTATTCAACACACGCACCTGGGGAAGATCATGTTCCCGGACTCCCCGTCTTGATTTGCGCAAGAATTTGATTGGTGAACGGAGAAAGCTATCACGCCGGCACGGATTACGAGGTGAAATTTTGAAGGACAGACTGAAATGAGAATTGAACAATGCCAACGTGTGGGGGTGGTCGAGAGCTTTCTGTAGACAGGTGGATCGCGCAAATCGGAGTCCGGATGAGGAAGTTACGCCAAAAAGGATGTTTTAGCAAGTAAAACGAGGCCAAAAGCATCCGGAAATGCAAAACGTGCCTTGGGACGCGTGAAATTGACAAATAAAATATTCCCCGGATTTTGGGAGTGTTTTAAGGTGAAAAGGGAGTCCCGAGGTCGAGGAGATCCTTCGGAAAGCAAAGGCACGATCGAAGACGCGAAAAATCGACAAAAAGGATGTTTTTGGCACGATTCAGCATTGTCTTCGTATGAAGACAATTGTCTTCGTAGGAAGACATTTTACTTAGAAAAAATTTCAAGCTCTAAATTTGTCTTCTTATAACAAGTTGCAGTATCTGTTTGAGAAGACCTTCGTGCGAAGACAAAAAGTCTTCGTACGAAGACTCTTCGCACGAAGACTTTTGTCTTCGCACGAAGACAGCGGGCGAAATGACAGTTTGGTCCACGGACGGGCAAAGGCTTGAAGCTACTTCTTAAGGGCACAAAGGACCTTTTGCACGGGCTGAAGCTTCATCACCAGTGGTCACGTCCCTTTGCCTCATTCTTCATCTTCAACAGCAACCCTCCTCCTCCATAGCCGCGCACGAGCTCAAATCACCCCTCCCTTGTTTCTTCACCAAAAATCAACAATCTACCTAGGGTTTTGCTCGCAATTCAGAGGGGAGCAAGATTCCATAGGTGGTTTTGAGAGAGAGTGCAAGACAAGAGAGAAATCAGAGGAAGAAGAAGCTAGGGTTTTGAAGGAGAAGTGAGAAATTGGACGAGTTGGGGCTTGATTCAGCTTACGGACGAGAAGGAAACACTAACGGGGACTACGCAAGGAGTACGGAGCAGCAAGCAATTCGAGATTTCGACAAATTTTTCCGGCATCATCAAAATCAGTCCGGGTTTGTCAAAATTGTGAAATTTTTGCGTCCGTAAGACTTGCTCCGGACGCGTAGGTACAATCTAAACTTCGTATTTCAATAATCGAGTCTTAGGCACATTGAGTAAAAGCCCGATTATTTGTTGTTGCGCTTAGAAGCGTACTTTGGGGGCGATTGCGTAAAGTCCTAGGAACTATTTGTTTACGTGCCTACGTGTTTCGTTTAGTATACACTTCTTGTTCACGTGCACAATTGTTGAATTGTTCGTTTTACTTGTAATTGAATTTTAAATGGCGGGTGGAAAGAAACGGAAGACGGGAGAGGGTCCTTCGCAAGAAGCATCGGGATCGGGCGATCCTCAATTAGAGATACCGCCTACTCCCCAATATGCCATCTTGAATGCCCCTTTTCCGGCTAAACCGGGTATTGTCGGCCGACGAAAGGCCAAGGCTAATTTGAAAGAGAGAAGTATTGGGCCCGGATACTATGATAGTTTCCGTTTCGTCACTCATGAGGCCCATCTTGACTCTCGAAGAGATACTTATTTGACCAAGAACGGGCAGCCCGAAAAGGCATTTCCATTGCACGAGGACATGCCTCAAGCAATTAAGGAAATTTATGAGCGCGAGAAGCTTGACAATTGGTTTAAGCTAGTAGGGCAGTCTAGTTCACATATTACGCGAGAGTTTTTGTTCAATTTGCGTTATGCAAAGGATGGTGAGAGTCAAGATCCTCGTCTCGTTTACTGTCGGAACGAGTGGATAGTCTTCACGCCAGAGACTATCGCTCTCGCCATGGGTTTTCCCGCATTGAAAGACGGTTGTGGGTTAGAGACTGTTCTTCGTAGTGAGAACCTTTGGTCTCGTTTAAATGCTTTTTGCTTTGCGAAGGGGGTTGATCCATGGGACAGGAAAGAAGAGGTGATTCATTGGAAGACCGAGAAGAGGTTTTATAGGCCGGAGGCTAGGTGGTGCTGTGAAGTGTTAGAAAACTGGGTTTTGGGAATCACACGAAACCCTAGTTACACTTTCCGCCTCTCTGTCTGGGCCCTTTGTCTTTACACCGGGGTTAGAATTAATATCCCCAAACTGATTTGGGAGAACTGTCTTGAGAGGGTGTCGAGGACGAACAAATTGGGCCCCGGTCATACTTGCTTGATCACTCACCTGGCCAAAACTGCTGAAGTAGTCATAGGGAGAGATATGGACTTGAAACCGTTTACTGCTAGGAAGTGGCATAGGTTTGATGAGACAGCGAGGAAGAAGGGCAAGGGTAGGAGGATGAACACCTCTAGGTTTGACAACCAGGTTGCCTACGACCACCTGAGAGAGGAGATGGCCCGGGATAGACTCGAGAGGAGACGCCAGTTTGCCCACACTCGGGACAATCAGGCGAAGCTGGGAGGATTAATCCAGATGGTGGGCCAGTGGGTTATACAGTCTAGTGGTCAGGCGGCGGGGGAGTTTGTTCCACCGGTCCCGACGGCGGATCCGTGGTTCCAGGAGGATGAATTTGAATATGAGGTTCCGCCGAGTGAAGATGAGGAGGAAGATGACGAGTAGTGGAGTGTGCCCTCATGCTAGAATTGTTGAGTCCTCGTGTTATCGTTGAGGACAACGATGCATTCTAGTGTGGGGGTGGTTGAATCCTGTTTACTAGTCAGTGTCGTGTCTTTGCATCGCCAGTGTCAGCATGTAGTTAGAAATTTTTGGTTATGTCCTTATTTTTCTTTTTATTATTCATTTTTTTTTTTGCACGTTTTGGTATTTTTGAGTCAACCCACCATTGTTGAGTCGTTAGTCGAGTCGGCCGTGCATATAGTATAGGTATATAAAAAAAAAAAAAAAAAAAAAAAAAAAATTAAAAATTTGAGAAAGGGCAATTGAAAAAAGCTGAAAATTCGGTAAAATCGAGAAGTGTGAGACTTTTAGGCGTAGGGCGTGAATTGCGATCGAGAGTGACAATGTGAGAGTCCCTTAGTAAGTATAGAGAAACTCTCTTTACGGGAGTGCGTGCCTATTTTACACACGAACTTAATTCTTTCAAATTTAAAGTGTGTGCCTAATTTTCTTACAAGAGTTGAGCTAGGTGTGAGCTAAACAAGCCGAACGTTCTTGTGTACGTCTTAGGTAGTCGCCAACCCGCCTCGTAGTGGCACACAGAACAGCTGTGCGAGGTGTGTATTAGAGCACTCACTGCTTATTAGAACTTACCTTGTAGGACCACTAGTAAACCCGTATTTGAACCATGGATTCTTTGACAACCTTTGGACTTAGGGTGACGATTCTTGGCCTTCAGCATTGATTGGTTAGAATCACCGCTTTAGTGCGTCACGAGGGTGTTGTAGTTGAGGGGGTTCGATGAGGGAGTACTTCATGCTATATTTGTGTGAGTCTTACATATCGCATGCACTTCATTTGTGATCTTCGAGGGGAATGCGAGGGTGAGTGAGAGTAGGCTTGCGCACTTCGGTGTGGCGGTGTTCCATGGCATTACAACATGGACACAAGTGAGGAGAGCCGTGAGTGTGTACCATCTAATACACACAAAGCTTGGGTTGGGGGAAATTAATAGGTGGATCGTGCTAGGTACCGGATCTTACTCATCATGGTGTAGGAGGTTTGGTTGGATTAGGCACGAGACAGACATTTGATCGACTACTTGAGAGGGGACAGGATTACATTCGAGTGTGGGGGTGTCGACATTTGACTTCGGACATCGAGATTGCGTTTGCGACGACTCCATCCCCACACATGTTTTTTTATGTTAGCGGCTTTGTTGGTTACACCGAGGATTTTATTGCGATAGGGAGAGACATTGATTTGTGATTTATACGTGATTTGGATATTGTCTCTCCTTACGATTATATGTTAGCTTGGCACTTGGAAGACCACTCGTGAAAGATATTGAAGGAGTTGTGCAGGATTTTGAGAGATAAAAAAAAATAAAAAAAAAAATAAAATAATAAAAAAAGAAAAAAAAAATCAGAAAATCAGAAAATCAAAAAAAAAAAAAAAAGAAAAGAGAGAAAAAAAGGAGAGATGAATAAGGGAAGAATGAAAAGTTTGTGGAAGAACGAGTGGAGAAGCGACTAGTTCACGAACGGGAGATTTTTGGCTTATGCATCATTCATGACAATAGCCGCGGAGATCGTAATTGTACCGGGGTGTGAGGGGATCGAGGGCCGGAGATGGTGAGTTTCGGGCTTGGTTTCCATCATTGTTGTGAGGGTGTGTGAGCTATGGTATTTGTGAGAATGTGACGCGTTAGGACTTGTATTTGATTCTTATCCTATTTGCCCCTAAAGCCTCATCATTCTAAACCCGTTAGCGGATTAGGAGCTCGGACCTTGAACGTGGCTTAGCCTAGCGTAGCCTTTTATTTTGTGGCACACATGAAAAGGTATTGCATTCTTGTACTTAGTAAAGTTAGGTTCTCTATACTAGCTAGGGGGAATTCATGTTGACGAATTTGATTTCGAATCGTTCCTTGTGTCTAGATTTCTCATCGCTTCGTGTGAATCGGTTTAAGCTAATGGAGATTGCCCAATCTCACAAAAGAAAAAGAAAAAATTTGTATTTCAATACTTGCATTGTGAATATTGCATTTGCATATAGGTGCATTGTGTATAATCGAGTCGTGTCGACTAGTAGGAAGGATGGTTGGTGAATGGTTCTACTCGGATTAGTATGCAAGAGTTCTTGGTTTTGTATGCAATGTGAGGTGATAGTATGCAAATGGCGTAGGGAAGTTATGCAATGAGTAAGTAGGGTAGTATGCAAAGTTGGATGGATTGCGGAAAAGCGAAAGAAGTTTTGACTTGAGAGAGATGGAATTGACTTGGGAGATTTGCTCGGGACGAGCAAAAGGTAGTGTGGGGGTAGTTGATAACTCCGTTTTCGGAGTTATTTTATGCCTTTTATTTCTACGTTTTGCGTGCTTATAATGGAGAATTTGTCGTCTTTTGAGTAAATTGAGCGTAAATGTGAAAATACGAGTTCATGTGCAATACTTGTTAAATCCGGGCGTTTCTTTAGATTTTTGAGCTTTTTATTGTGATATGATCGCGGGTTGTGTTTTCGTGTTGTGATTCGCAGGAAAACAGGGCTTGGAGGATCGTGCGGGATTTGGAAGCGAACTTCGGAAACAAGGAACTCAAAGGCAAGTCAAAAAGGAAGAGGAAAGTCAAAGAAAGTCAAAGAATGGAAGAGAAAAGTCAAAGGAGGCAAAAAGAGGGCTGGAACAAGAGGTCTTCGTGCGAAGACATTTGTCTTCGTGCGAAGACAAATACTTAGCCAAAATTTCAGTCTGCAACATTCTCTTCTCAAACACACTCGCAGTATCTAAATGAGAAGGCCTTCGCACGAAGAGGCAGAAGTCTTCGTACGAAGACTCTTCGTGCGAAGACAACTGTCTTCGTGCGAAGAGGTCGTGGGACAGAGCAGTTTTTTTGGGGCTTTTCCGTATTATTTCCAAACTTTGTAATATTATTATGGAAACGTATTTAAGGCTTTTAGGTCGACTTTTTCAGTAGTTTTTGGAGATTAGAGACATCTTTGGAGATCAAGAAGCCTTGGAGAGAGCTTAGGAGCTTTTGGATTATTCGTTTGGATTCTAAACTCTCGTTTTTCTTGATTTTTATGTTTAAACTCATTATAATCGTCGTTTTGATTATGAATATGAGTAGCTAAACACCTTTTGCTGGGAATTCTCGTTTGGTGTAGCTAGGGTTTGATCTAAAGTTGATGTTTTGATGATTGTAATGCATGCTTTAGCTTAATCTCTCGTGTTATTCACTATTATGGATTATTTGCGTTCTTAAATCTTATTATCTTTGCGAGTAGCTAACGTAGAGATAGAATTAATTAGTTTCACGCGGTAACTCCGTGATAATTAGTCGGTAAATTGAATAATCCACCTAGTCGTATCAATGTTTGGTAACTCGGCATCGTTAACTAGGATCGTTAAAGTAGAATTATGGTATTAATGCGTGCTTAAACCTAAATTAGGCTTGGTAACTCGGTTTAGTTTAGTTTAAGTATAGTGGATTTGCTTGGTAACTCGGTAAGTTCAACCTTGCTTGATTAATAGTGAATAATACGTGGTTGTTTTACAAATCAAAATCTAAATTTAGATCAACCTAGTGAACCTAGAGAATTCCCGGTACTTTTCCCTTATTGATAAAACCCTCCAATTATTCATTCTTTATTAATCGTGAATTATTTCACTTGGTTAATTGAGAATATTGCATTTATTTTCTTAGAATTAGATAAAAACACGATTTGCGACTTGCCCACATAAGGTTTAGAATAGTAATTAATTTAAACAAAGTCCCTTGGGTTCGACAACCCGGATTTCCGGTTTATTACTACACACGACGGCTGTGCACTTGCAGTTGGAACGTGTCAAGGAGACTTTTTCTCCTGTTGCAAGGTTAGAAGCAATTAGAATGTTACTTTCATTTGCATCTCCCAAAAATACGAAACTTTTTCCAAATGGATGTGAAGTGTGCATTTCTAAATGAATATTTGCAAGAAGAAGTTTATGTCGCTCAACCTCCTAGTTTTGAAAATGATGAATTTCCAAATCATGTTTACAAAATTTACAAATCTCTTTATGGTTTGAAACAAGCTCCGAAGGCTTGGTATGAAAGATTGTCAAAGTTTTTACTTGAAAATGATTTCCAAAGAGGATTAGTGGACAAAACCCTTTTCATAAAGACTAGTGAGAAAGATATTTTATTAGTTCAAGTATATGTTGATGGCATTCTTTTTGGATTTTAATGACTCTCTTTGCAAGGATTTGCCAAGTCTTATGAGCAGGGAATTTGAAATGAGTTTGATGGGAGAAGTCAACTTCTTTCTTGGACTTCATATACATCAAATAAAGAAAAGAATCTTTTATGATGAGAACAAGTACACCAAGGACTTGTTAAAAAAGTACAATATGTCTCAGTACAAGGTAGCGAAAACCCTATGAGCTCCTCACTGTCTTTAAACAAAGATCAAAATGGCAAGAGTGTAGATGTGAAGGAATACAGAGGTATGATTGGATCATTCCTATATCTTACTGCTAGTAGATCATTGTGTACAGGAGGATCCTTAGAGGACGATCCAAGTGTACAACAGGGGTAGAGAATGGAAACACGGAGAATTGTAAGGTAGTGAGTAGGGAGAGAGCAAGACAACGATAACTGAGAGAGAGAGAGAGAGTATATGGCCAGATCTTCCGCGTAGTTAGATGATTGCAATGAAGGTTTAACTATCCTATATATAGTGGGAATATGACTGTTTTAGTGGGTTAATGCGCCCATTAATGGCGGCTTAATTACCTCAACCATAACGGTACGTTCAACCGTATATATAGGGACCGTTATGCATTTCACCTGTGTATACCGGAACCGTTATGAGGTTGACCGGTTTATGGGACACGTGGCCATAAATCTCTCAAAGCAGTTATAAAGGGTCGCGCGCGGGCTTGGTTGTCGCTCGCGCGCGACAGATCTTACTCTAGCCTCTAAACCACTAAGTCCCTACAGCTCCCGCGTGGAATGATATGCGAGGGGCCCTGTCTCGCAGCCCCCATATGAATAAGCATGGGTTATGCTCGTGTAGTACTGGAGCATCACCAGATGTGCTAGATGACTGCCACGTGTAAGCTGACTCATATGGCTAGAACACACTATCTACATTAGCCCCCTTTTTGCGCGTGGAGGCACTTATCAGATGGACTTCAATGCGCAAAAACTAGCGCGCGCGTTGTTGCTACGCTCCTATTCAAATGTCCGAGAAATCAGCCCCCCTGCGTGTCATTATGACCTAGAATCCCTAGAGGCGTGCCTTCTGTTCCTCTAGGGTTTTTAGCCGTGACATCAGCAGAGGCATGTGATTGCGTGATTCGGCGGTGACTGTTGCGATTCGACCACTGAAAGAACGCGAATCTTCAGCAGATTTGACTAAATACCCCTCATCCTCCACTGTTAAAAGCTACTGCTTCTCTCTAGAGTGAATGATTACTGCAAATCTCCGAGAGCAAATCCAGATAATCAACCACCAGTTCTTCCTGGCGAATCGACTCCCCCAAATTGCTTCAACAACACAAGGTTGGTTCGCCTGATTTTCGATTAATGCTTCCAATATGTGTATCCCTCTCTTGACATGCCTTTATCTGTTCAATCTGAAACCAAGAAACATTCAAAGACTCGCCATTGCTTGTAACTGTCGAAAAAGTTCTTAAACCCTAAAATATTGAAACTTTAAAACCATGGTATCTTGGAACTCTGAACTCAAGGGACCAAAACCCAGAACTCGTAATTCCAAAATTGAGGCTGATAGGAAACCAACTTAATCCCAGAAACTTGGAATTTCTTAAACCTGAAGTGGATAGTTCTTCAAGTATCCAAAACTTGTAAATTTGCTTAAAATTTATTCTTGAACTTCTGCCTGTGTCAAATTTAAAATTGGATATATTTCTCCCCCTTTTTTTTCTTTGCTGTAGAAAAGGCCAGAACAAAAGCAACCAAATCTGTGAAGGAAGCTGATGAAATTCCTGATCTTCCCAAATCTTTGTGGAAGAAAGCTCCTTATCTGGGTGGTGAAGACTATTATCATGCCAGAAAAAAGTTAAAGAACTTGTTATTGCTGACCCTGTTTCTGAAGACCTGTTATTGCTAACCCCTCCACCTAGTCGAGCAGAATTGGACTTAATTGATGCTAAGGACGTGGTCAGATTGGGTCTTGAAAATGGATTCTACCCACACACTGAGATCTCAACCCAGGCCTTCGTGAATAAGTTGGATTTAATGGATGAGTGGACTGACCATGTGTTGACTTATCATGCTGTCAATCTGACCCATGCTGGGGTCTATCACGCCATCAGGGCTACGAAGGGTACTGCTGTGAAGTTGGATCAGACCATGCTTCTGAATCTCTTTTCCAGGTACTCACCCATAACCCACACCTTCCATTTCGCTGAGTTCGAGGCAGCCCCCACCTTGGAGGACGTGCACATGCTGTATGAACTTCCACCCATGGGCGAAGTCGATCCTTTGGCTGCACTGGGGACTGATGAAGAGCTTTCTCTATATGAGCAGATGGTCGAATGCATTGCGGAGGTCAAGAAGATTTCTACTCGCTGGACATCTGTGGAGGCCCTTCCAAAATTCCAACTAGTCGCTACCTCTGCGAACAATACTTGGGGCAAGTGGGTGCAGTACTTCTTCCATGATTATGCAAATAGCAAGATCACTAAAGAGCTACTGAAGAAGGATCCCAAGATGAAGAATTACGTGGAAGGCAAAGGGTACAACTGGACCTTGTGTGGTTTTCTTTGTATTTGGCTTTCACGGTACTTGATCGATGGTCATCCTCATGATGGAGTCTTTTATCAAGTTTTTCCTATTGCTGTTCGCCTAACCTTAGGCCAGAACGTCGCACTCGGGCCTCTGGTGTTGGGAACCCTTTACCATCGATTGGACCAACTTGTGGTTGCAGTGGAAGAGTCGCGTGGTCACCTTGATGTTCTGACTTTTGTCAACATTTCTTTCCTCACCATGTGGGTTTTTGAGAGGTGGCCTTCCTATGCTCCTACCCCTTCAAGAACCAGAGCGTGGAATGTTCCTGGTGCTCCGAACGCCCTTCGGTGTGGGAGAGCTTCACGGTGGTATAAGGCAAAGGATCCTAAGTGAGCATGGAGTTTTATCTGTGATGATCGAACCAAATTTGTTGCCAAACCTTATGCCAAATCCATTGAAGAGGTGTGATTCTACTCGCGCATGTACCCATCCGAAGGTGGCCTTATCTCTAAGGACGGCCTCCTCAAGGGGCCTAGCTATTTCAGGGAGTTTGTTTGTTGGTGCTTGAGAGGCTCATTGCCCGCTCTTGCTGAGTATGTCAACGAGATATCGCCCAAGCATGAGCGTATCACAATTGATGTTGATCCCACTCGCGTATGCCCCCCAACTGGGCTATGACATAGTGGCACCTTCCCTCTAGCCCAAATCAGTTTGTAGAGGTTGCTACAGGCGACTGCTGATACCAAATTGCAAGTCTGCTCTTCTTGCTAGCCTTCCTTTTGATCAAACCTCAGGGAAGCGCGAGGGTCGCCCTACCAAAAGTTGGATCTCCTTATGGAATACTCAGCTGGCAAGGTTTGCAAAATCTGCCTCACCGTGCATCAGCAGGGCTCCCTCTATTAGAAGGAGCTCCTTCCCATTTCGTCAAATATGCAGTTTGGATGCCTCTGCCTATGGTTTTTATTCTTTGCTGGACAATTAAAATCACCTATGTGCCAACTTGATCCTTTCTGAAAAGGTGGCCGCTGTCAAGGAAGGACTGCAAAGCATGATTGAGTACAGTGAATCTTTCGCTAAGGTAAATACACCTCCTTGTCCTTCTTGAAATCCATCTATTTTGTGTGCGGTGTCTTACATAAATTTCCTCCTTTCAGTGCTGTTTGAGAAGGTTCGCATCTGGAGACCGTTGTACTGCACTGGTTGATGCTATTCTTCATGCGAAGAGGAGTAAGAAAGTCATCTCTTAAACTATGAAGATGGAGCCTAAAGTGGAGGCCTTTCTGCGCCAGGAGATGGATGTATTTGTCCGCTCTTTGATAAGCGAGAGTACTGCAGTGGACGCAGATGTTTCTCCAAGGGCTAAGAGGCAAAATCAAAAGTCAATCGTGATTTCTTCACCGCCTAGGGAAGCTCTAGCTTCGCCGCCCACGGAAGCTCCTGCTCCCAAAGGTAAAGGACGTCTGCGCAGCAAGTCCCGAAAGGAACTTGTAGTTGAATATTTTGTCCCCTATGATCAGGAGGAAGAAAATAGAGAAGAAGAAAGAGAGGAAGAAGAGAGAGAAGAAGAAAGAGAAGAAGAAATGCAAGAAAGCTCCGAAGGTAATTGAATGAACTTATTTTTCCTTCAATCAAAATTTTCAACAATAATATTGTGAAAACAAATTCTCTCTTAGCAGATGATGATGCTGAGACCATCAGTGGCCTTTTGGCCAAGGAACGTAGATGAACAAAGGGCTCTTGCCCAGATGCGTCAAGTGAACCCATAAATGAGGCCATAATCGAGGAGTCCAAGAGGATGGCTGCTGAGGCAGAAGAGAGAAGGAGGAAACGCGAGGAGGACGATGTGAAAGCAGTTAAAAGGAGAAGTCTGGAAGAGCAACATGCTGGTAGCATGAGTGTGGCTGCTCTAGAACAAGCGCAGCATGATTTCGAGGAAATCGCTGGTGGTGAAGAAGGTACGATTTTTAACCTTGCTGTAACTTACCAAGAGGTAATCTTCGGTGCATTAAAACATGGTGTATCTAAACATGAAATTCGATGATGGTTAGTGAACAAGTGTGGCAAACCCTCAGGTAAACACTTGAACAATTTTTGCAAGTAAGGTTAACAAGTTATTCCGTATTGTAACAAGTTTTCACCTAACGTCAGGTCATGCACACCTTAAGGATGTGATAGACGAGGGAACATCTGTAGCATATGGTGTCGCCTCTATAGTATATGGTGTTGAGATGCAATCCCACATGAGTGTGGAGGTGCTCACTTTTGATCTAAACATAGAATAGAACATAATAAATAGCTCATAACTCAAATTACCTCAATGACTTATCCAAATTCGTCCTGCAGGTGGTGCTGCTTTGAATGAGCCTGCTGCTGCGCGAGGCATGATTGTTGATGCTCCTGCTGTGAGCTTGACCACTAGTGAGGCAGGTGTTGGTATTCCTGCTACTAATTCAGCCAACAATGAGATTAGCCTCATAATTCCTCAAACTTTTGAAGGCTTAGGTGATCTGGATCCTTGCGACCCTTTGCAGTGCGAGGTTTAGCTCATCTCTCCTCCTAAAACTTATGCTAATAGGCCTGGCTTCTTAAGAAGTGCCCTTGTTCCTGCTGCTGAGGTCATTGCTTCGAGTAACTCTGAGGATGTGATGGTGCTTGAGAAAATGAATCAATCTCTTATGTCTCGCGTTCCAGAGCGAAGTTCATACACAGAGAAGCCTGTTATGGCTACAGAGGATGCAGGGGAACCCTTGGAAGATGTAAGTGATGTATCTGAAAATGATGGCCTTGGCACCGAGATGCGAGAGGGAAGCATTGAAGATGAAGGTGCGCATGAGGATGGCATGGGCGAAGAGATGGGAACATAGAGTGGTGAAGCTGAAGTTCACACAAATGAACAAATCTCTGAACTTCCAGAAGCTCATCCAGTCATTGAAGACCAGGCGCCTCATGAGAATGTTGATGCCTCAATAGTAGCTCCTGAGCCAAGGGAATCTCTTGAAAATAAACAAGTCTCAGAAACTGATCAAAATGCTCTTCAGTCCTCACATACGAATGTAGATGCCCCCATGGAGATTCTTGAGACAAGGAGGTCTACTGAAGATGTTGCAATTGCTGATAACAGTAGTGTTCCTCCTCCAACTGTTAGTCCCGCTGCTGAAGCTGGTGGTGTCAATACTCCACCAATCTCTTCTAGCGTTGCTGCCTCAGTTAGTGTTTCGAGGCCCCCTCAGCAAAACCCTACTATCCCTTCTCCTGATATAGAATTATCTCAAGGGCCCAATGCTTGGAGCTTGTGGGGTTCGCAGGCTACAACTCCTATTGCAGGTGTTGACACTTATGTCATACCAGCTGACTACGACGAGCGCGGAGCTTTAGCTGATAGTCAAGCGATGCATCAAGGAAATGATTCATCATCCCAGGCCACACACATCCCTTCATTGTGCCAAATTATTGAGGGAACAGTTATGTCGTGCTGCATGTCGTGCTCGTTACATATCTTTGTTAATGTCCACACACTTAATCTTGTCATTTTTGTAGGCATGAGGCAATCTGACTTGGACTGGCTTATGAAGATGCGCCTCTCGTATCGGAAGTCATTTGTAAGGGCCTTGGAGCTAGGACCCTTTGACAGGAGAATTTGTCTGAAAGAAGTCATCCACCTTTTGGAGCAAATATCTGTAACAACTCCAGTTACTATTTCTCCTCAAAATGCGCGATACTTCTTTAAGACATGCCAAAGACTTCAAGTTAATGCCCAGGGAAAGTTAGATTTTGGTTTCCTCCTTAAGAGGCTTAACCAAATCCTCAATTCTTTCATGCTAAATTATGGCCATCGAAACCTTGCCATCGAAACCAAGAGGTTAGAAGAGCAGAAGAAGAAGGCTGATGATGCTGCCAAACTCTTCTACGAGATGAAAGCTAGTGTTGATAAGATGAAGCAGGAGATTGCCAAGGCAGAGAAGGCTTCGATATTTTTATCGCTAGAAGATCCCTTAGACAAGGATTTGTTTTCATAGCTATGTGTTTTCGCTTGCTGTATTGCTGTAATGTTTTTTTTTCAAACATTTGAACACTATATTGGCTTTTTCTGCAATGAGTGGTATTATTTCGCACTTCAATAATTATTGATTAAAATGATAAAGGCTTTTGCAACTGCTTTTGCTGCTATCTAAACAGATAGGCTTATATGCGGTTGTTACTACCATTGTCTAAGCAGATAAGCTATGGATCGCGTGGGATCATATTTTTTATATCATTGCTATCTAGGCAGATAGGCTTTGGATCGCATAGGATCATGTTTCATTATCGCTGCTATCTAGGCAGATAGGCTTTGGATCACACAGGATCATGTTTTGTTATCGCTGCTATCTAGGCAGATAGGCTTTGGATCACACAGGATCATGTTTTGTTATCGCTGCTATCTAGGCAGATAGGCTTTGGATCACATATGATCATACTTTTGTTATCGTTGCTATCTAGGAAGATAGGCTTTGGGTTAATTATCAGATATTAGTAATATGAATAATTAAGTAAATGAAACAACAAGATAATAATTGATAAAGTTATCTCATATAGGAGAGTTATTATTATTAAGAAAGCAACCTCATATGGGAGCAACATGAAAACAGATTCCTCATATGGGAGGAAGCAATGCGGAATACATATGATTTGGAAAGCAATAAAACATATGAATTGAAAAGCAATAAATGGAGCTAGGGATAGTACTTCTCAATCCAGCGCATGTTGATTGGACTTCGGGTTGTCGCAGTCCTATGAAGCCTCTCAATGGTGCAGTAACCACTGTCGAAAACCTCTTTGACTTCAAACGGTACCTTCCAGTTAGCAGCGAACTTAGGATGTGATGCTTCTCGCATGCAGTGGTCCGAAGCTCGTAAGACCAAATCTCAACTGCAAAGTCCCGGTGTTGAACAGTTTTGTTGTAGGCGCGAGCGATCCTTTCCTTGTACCTTGTGTTAGCTCTTTTGGCCTCTTCATGTCTGTCTTCCAGCAGGATAAGATCGTGGTCACGTTGATTCTCATATAAAGCATGAAAGGCTAACCTCGCAGAATTAACCTTGACTTCAGTTGGGACGACAGCCTCGGCCCCATAGCATAAAAGGAAATGAGAGACTCCTGTGGGAGTCCTTGGCAATGTGGGATATGCCCATAGAGCCAGAATTAGGCAATTTTCCCACTTCTTGTGATCGTCAGCGACCATTTTGCTTAAGATCCTCAGCAATGTCTTGTTCGTTGTCTGCTTGTCCATTCCCTTTTGGATAATAGGGTGTGGAGCACACCTCCTTATGTTGTACTCTTCTAGCTTCGCAGCTACTTGTCGATTTATGAAAGGGGTCCCGTTGTCTGAGGAATGGAATTGGGAATCCCAAAGCGATATATAATATTCTCCTGAATGAAGTTAACAACCGACAGTGTGTTTGATGTCTTGAGTGGCACCGCTTCCACCCACTTGGTGAATTGCTCAGTTGCAGTCAGGATGAACTGATTCCCATGCGAGGCTGGTCGAATAGGGCCAATGAAATTCAAGGCCCACGTGTGAAACGGCCAAGGTGTCCCCAATGCATGCAAGTCTACATCAGGAGCGTGTACAAGGTTGCCCTTAAACTGACATTCTTGGCACCTCTTAACCTTGGTGCGACAATATGCTTCCATTGTGGGCCAGAAGTAACCAACAGTGAGGAGTTGCCTGAATAACTTCGCACCTCCTTGGTGCTCCACTTGATGGGACAAATCCATCACTTCTTGCGCTTCTTGACTATCCAAACATCTGAGCAGATTCCTCTCATGTCCTCTGCGCCAGAGTATGTTATCTTTTAACACATATCGATTTGCCTTCCTTTTGACCTTTTCAGCTTCTTTCCTGTGGGTTGGTTCAATTCCTTCCTTCAAATAATCAAACAGTGGCTTCCTCCAATCTGTGTCGTCATCATTTGCAGCAATTTCTAATGAATCTTTGACCAATTCGCAATTCTCGCAGTTACCTTGGATGATTGCAGCATACGTTGACATATCTGGCCAGTGAATCCCATATCTCTGGGCTTTTCTACAGATGGACACTTCATTTTCTCCACAGGAGTGTTGGTGGATTTTCTCCAATAGCGCCTGCCCTTCCTTCTGTGAGACACATCGCATGAGCACTTCTCCTGGTCCCTTATAGTAAAGGGAATTATCATGTACACAGAACTCCTTTGCGGATGCCAGTTCTCTTTGCTTGTCCCTTCAGCGATTGCGTGCAGTATTGGCCTCCTCCAATCTTCAGCTTCTGCAGGCTCTTCTTCGCATACCTCTTGTTCTAGGGCTGGAGTAGTTCTGACTTCAATCCAAACCCTTGCTGGACATTTGTCAACATTTATTTTAGACCCCAAAGTGGCTAAGGCATCTGCGTGTCGATTATCAGCCCTAGGAGTATGCTCATACTTGACATCATGGAACTACTGTACTAGTTTCTGAACCATAGTCCTGTACGTCAACAAGTTGATATCCTTCAAACCATACTCGCCTGAGGCTTGTTTGACAATAAGCTTCGAATCTCCCATGACCATCAAGTTGCTTACTTCCAGCGCCTTAGCTGCAAGGAGCCATGCGATTAGAGCCTCATACTCTGCTTCGTTGTTAGTAACTGGGAAATCCAACTTAGTCGACATTTGGATGACATCCACGTCTAGCATGGTCAAGACAACACCAATTCCTCCTCCTCTTCTTGTTGATGATCCATCGAAGTGGAGCTTCCAAGAAAGTGATTCGATCGCATAAATTTCAGGCCCTTCTAGATCCTCCTCTATCATAGGCTCATGATTGTTGTCTGGGAACTGTGCCAATAAATCTGCCACTGCCTGAGACTTAATTGCTTTTGGACGAGCGCACGTGATATCATACTGCGAGATGGTCATATACCACTTTGCTAGCCTTCCACAGGGAGAGGAATGACTCAATAGATACCGTATGGGGTAACTCTTTGTGATCACCACCACTTTGTGAGAAGCGAAATAGTGCTTTAACTTTACTATGACGAAAATAAAGCAAGGCAGTGGCATTCTATATCAGTGTACTTATTCCTTAAATTTTTTCCAAACGTTGATCCAACATTTTCTCATTCTTTTTTGATGAAAGTCAAAAAGGGGAGAACAAATCCAGGTTTATCTATTATTTTGGTATTTTTAGATGGATCTGATTTAGATCTGTAGGATGTGATTTGTTGAAGTTTGTTGCTTAATAAGTTGGATAATTTGGATATTTTATGTTACAATTTATATTTTGTGGTTACTCTGCTATGCTCTAATAAATATATTTTGCAGAGAATCAGTCCTTAAAATGATTGAGGTTTTTTCTTTCATCAAGGTGGATATTGTAAGTTCAGCTAGTTTCAAAGGCTTGAAACAACTTGTCTATTTCAAGGCCTTGAAACTGTTTTCAAAGGTCTGAAACATACTGAGCAGTATACAACATGAACTTAGGGGGAACTTATATGTTTAATCTGATTCCCACTTCTCTATGCTTGATTATATGCACCTTGATGATGAAAGACAAATATTCTTGTTGCTCTTAACTATTATTAATCCATTCATTTGAACAAGTTTTTTCAGGGAAAATCAATTGCCTATTTCGATGGGTCACTTGCCTAAACTATGTTCTTCAAGTAGGGGAAACTGGATTGTTTGATTGATTTTGTTCTTATGCAAATATGTCTTGACCTTCCTAACATATTCAGCTACAAGATCAAGTCAATATCTTTGAAGATACTGAGCAACTAGCCGTTGAAAGAGTTGTTAGAAGAGTCAAGATACATTGCTGATTTTTAGGGAAGTTAGTTTCTAGAATATCCTGAAGATCTCCAATTCAAACTAGCTCCATAAGAGGGTGAATGACAAAGATATTTCGAGAAAATCAACAGAGACACACTCAAACACATTTAGGGATTGGCAAACAACAAAGCAGCATATTCATTTCTCTCAATCCTAGCATATGAAGAACATTGCATACTCATTGATAGACTTTGTCTCAGTGTTGTTCTTTATGAACTCTATTTGTATATCATTCAGATAATACTTATTACATTTTGTTCTCGTGAATTTTTCAAGTGAATAATAGAGATTTCTTGTTGAATCAGTTAGCTAGTGCAGGTACTAGATAGGTTAGTGAGAACCACAAGCTATAACAGAGTAAGGGAACTCTCTGTGCTTGAGATATAGGGCTTAGCTTTTGATAATAAGAATTGAGTTGAAAATCCCTGAGGTAGAGACGTATGTCCAAGTGGATTGAACTCTATAAATATCTGTCTCTCTTGCATTCATTTTGCTATTTCATAGACAAATCAACTGCACAAAACAGGTTTCAGTTCAAGGGCTTGAAAGGCATTTCAAGGCCTTGAAAACTCCAATCTTTTTATTTGTCACTTGTTTTCTTTCCAAGGACTTGAAACTCATTTCAAGGCCTTGAAATACTTACATCTTTGCAAAGTTTTTTTTTTTGAAACTACTCTTTTAGCAAAATTGCCTAAAGTGACCATACTCTATCCAACCCCCCCCTTCTACAGTATTGATCCTGTTTTACCACCTACATTACTGTCTTTCAGAAACAACTATAAGGAAAAGAAGCCATAATTAGGTATTTGAGAGACACTTCAGATCCATATCCAAATCGCATAATCCTTTCCAAGAGCATATCAAGCGGATTTTACATGTCCCTCATATGTGTAACAAACACCATGAGGACGGATCTAAGAGTCAAGTTCTCTCCGCATGAAATTAGTGCACCTCTAAAGTTCATGCACCCCCTAAAAGCACCAGGTATGGATGGCTACCCATGTATTTCTTTTTTCAAAAATATTGACATATTTTGGATCAAGATACCATTAATTTGTATTTATCTATCGTAAAAGGTGATGCAAGCATGAGTAGTCAAAATGACACTCTATAGACATTGATCCCAAATCTCAGCCTAAATATCCATAGGAATTTTGACCGATTAGTTTATGCACATTACTATACAAGTTAGTTTTAAAGAGGGTAACAACCAGAATGAAGCCAGTTATTAGTTTAATTATCGGAGAAACTAAAAGTTCCTTTGTACCTAATAAACATATATTTGAAAATACTTTGGCGGATTTTGAAGTCACGCACATAATGAGGATTCAATTTTAAGACCAGAGAGGGTATGTCAGGCTCAACGTCTATACGTCAAAGGCCTACGACCGTGTCAAGTGTCCTTATCTTAAGGCCATAACGATGAAGTTGGGATTATGGGAAGAGTTAACCTGCGTAGTTTTGAAGTGAATCACCACATTTCAATATTCGTTCATCCTAAATAGAGAAGTAGTAGGAAAAAATCACACATGAGCGGAGACTCCCCATGTTTATTCCTTATTTCTCGAGATCAATTGAAGCAACAATCCAGGAAGCAAATGTTTGGAGCGACGGCCTCAAGTGTCAGTACAAGAGGTATCACACCTGTTTTTCATAGGTGATAGTCTATCTTTTACCAACACTAGACTGCAGGATATTACAAATTGTGAATCAGCGCCAAGCAAAAAATAATAATCTAGCTAAGTCCACAGTATGTTTTCAGCCAATTTTGAAGCAGGTGATAGAGAAGAATTAGTGCAACTTGTGGAGTTGAGGAAGTCAGCGGCCATGAAATATATCTTGGCATACCTACAACAATAGGAAGAAATAAGAACGCATCATTCAACTACATCTTGGATCAGGTGAAACAAGATGTAAACAGTTGGAAAGAAAAATACAAAGTTATAGCTGGAAAGAACATGTTGAAAACAATTTTCCAAGAAATTTTCAATTCAGCAATGCGCTGCTTCATTCTTTCAATATGTTCATGTAAAAAAATAGAGCAACACAGGAGGCACTTTCAGTGGATTAAGTACGGTAAGAAAGATATTTGTTGGTTAGCTTGGGAGAAAGTGTAGTTGTAGAAAGGGAAGGGGATATAGGGTTTCAAGATATTAAAGATTCTAATATAGCACTTTTGGCAAAGAACTAGGGCTTATTACAAAACCGAATAACTTAACTTGAAGGATCATGAAGATAAATACTACAACATTTTAGACCTAGAGAATGTAAGAACGTGAAAATAAATGTCGTGTGCGTAGGGGAGTTTACTTGAAAGCTTAAAAGGTTTGAAGTTTGAGCTGAGGAAAAACATTGGGAATCGGAAATCCATCAGACTATTCGAAGACCCTTGACTAGCTCGGTCAACAACGTTCACAGTAATCACGCAAAGACCTGCATGAGCAGAAGAAAGAGTGAAAGATTATGTAAAAGATGCAAAAAAATGAAATGCGCAATTGAATTAGGTGTTGTTCCTAGTAGATGTTAAAGAATTCACCCACATATCAATCCTCCAATCTGAATCTATGGACGAGTGATCCTGGAAATTTGATGATAAAAATTGTTATATATGAACAAGCAGAAAAATTGTAGAATCCAAGGGAAAACATAAAACTCCAAGGAAAGTTAGTTCTCGACTATGTGGAAAACAAGAATTACCAGAAAAATCTATTTATTATGGAGAGCAAGTTGAAACATAATACCACAAGACACAACCTTGGGAGAAAGGGAGTGCCGACAAGCACCTGTTTCACTATATGTACTAAGGATGATACAATATCACATATTTTAGCTCATAAAAATTTCAACCACTTTCTGGTTAGATTTATTCAAAGATTGAAAATAGATTGGATATATATAAAGAGTTGACAGCAGAGAACCCGATTCAAGAAACTTTCACCCACATGAAACAACAAGATCATGAAATTTTCTGTTTCGATTAGTGGCTTCTTTGCGGACATAGAAGTAAAGAAAATTTCAAATGACAAAAGGGGCACTAGACCGGCTAGTAGATCAAGTTAGCAGTTACCTCCATTCAATCCTAAAATTGCAAGATGAGAGCTTGCACATATCAAATTCGAGTTCTCCTGACACATTCGAAGACAGATGGAAGCCACCAAGGAGAGGGCAAGCCAAATTGAGCTTCGATAGTGCCTGGTCATACCTCAACAGAAACGTCGGTGTCAGCGCCATGATCAGAAATCATCACATATAAGTCATCAAGGCTAGGGTAGTTAGACTCATATGAGAAAAAGCAAAGTAGATTGAAGCCCAAGCACTAAAGTTTGGAGTGGAAATGGACTTGGAGATTAACATCTCAAGGCTAAGAATTGCAGAAGATGCAGAGCAACTAATCCACTTACAACATAGATATAGAGAGAGAACCAGTCAAAGATAGAACAATGGTGAAATTCATTGGAGAAGAAGTCTCACCAAAACTTCTACAGTTCTAAACAATTGAATGCATATTTTTGCCAAGGAAGTTGGATGGAGTGGCTCATACATTATCGAAGCATGCTCTCAAGATCAACGGAGTAAATGAGTGGTCAACTCACTTTCCGCAATGATTAACAATTGTATTAGATGAAGACAAGAGGCATTGTGATGTCTAACTCGTCTTTTAATGAAGGACGTCACTTATCTAAAAATGAAGCCACACCCTGTGTGAAAAGTTCTAGTCAAAGAAGACATGTATAGTGCAATTTAGAAAAGTCGGACAAAATGATAAAATTGGAATTTAGAAATAATGTAACCATAGTGAAGAACGTGGCTTATGTGGGGAACATGTACTTAAACATTTTCAAAAGAAAATACTTGTTTATCCTTCTGTTTAGCTTGTGTTAGAGTAATTTTAGAAGTTTAAAAGTTTCATAAAAAAATGGTCACTATATATATAGGGCAACATGAATGGTGCACATTATTTGAAGTTAAAGCCATCAACGCGCAAATAAAAGGGGGTGGGCATTAGGTCATCACACTATTAAATAGTAGCCTCTAAAAAGGCTAAAACAAAGGATGAAAACACTCGATGGAAACTGGTACAAAACATTAAATAAAGTACATAAATTATTTGCGGCGGTTTATCCGCTTATATATTTTATATTATTAATTACTGATGGATTGAATACCAAGAGTCATGCTTTTTGTATTTGATTATTTGTATTTAACATTTATGAGAATGGTATTGGGCAATATTTTCGTATTAATTAATTATTATGCATAGTTGTCAATTAGTCAATATAGTAGAAGATCTGGTGCGTATAGTCTATCTTACACACAAATGATCATATCTTCGGTTCTTGTGGAATGAAAGTTATGAGTTCACAATTTAAATAGAAAAATAAACCATAGTTCATTTAGTAGGTCTATCTTGGCGGAGGGAAATAATATAGTTCATATAGTTCATACTATACTTCAACTCGATGTGCTATTTTACTTTGTGCATATTGAATATGACAAAGCTGAGATCTTTGTCTTTGTATTGACATAAACAGACAAGCCGTGTCTCATGGTTATTATGATTACTTATGCTCTCCATCATTGGATAGTCGATGTGCACATGTATTTGGTTGTTGTTGCTTTGACAAGTCAAGTGAGTAAGATTCTTATGGAGTCAATAACTTTGATGAATTGGGTGATATTATTGACTCCATGATGTAAATTGGTTTATCAAAGGAACTCATGTCCTAGTTACAAGATTGATGATATCTCATTGATGAAATATGTTTTGAAGATGTCAGATCCCGCAGGTAGATTACTGGGTGATTTGGACATGTCAAATAAGTTAAGTGATAAGACTAAAAATTTGGAAAGAGGACGATTAAATGAATTAGTGAGTGATTATTTTAATCGACGGATATATGTAATCTTAACATAGGGAGATAATAAGTATTTAAGAACATGAGCTCAAAATATTAATTTTGAGAATACGGCATGGGCGCCATAACAATTATTTAGTGGTGTTAACTGTTATTAACTTTACTTTGGCTAGGTTTGGGTGGAACTAGAAATCCTAATAAAATTGAGAGCCTGATTCATGTTTTCTCCTCATGGTCCTTCCCGTGGCCTATATAAGTTTCTCTAGTCTTCAGAATTTCGTATGCTTCAAATACACACCGAAATCTAGGATTTCGAGAGTGATGGGAATATGTTTGGAGGCCAAGAAGAAATTCTGGAAGTAGCAAGCCCCACACTTGCAGCCAGGAGGGACGTCAGGAATATGTGAGAAAATCTGGAGTGATTCAGACCTACATCAACTAGTTAGGACACATGTATAAACTCTTGTTATGGCTAGTGGAAATAGTACGTTCTTATTGATAAACAAATTTTAATCGGAATTGCATAATGCAAATTGATCTGGCATTGGGATTCGCCTCCCATCAATTACATCATTCTGAAGGAAAATATAAATTAGCATTCATAAAATGTTATATGTAATCTTTATTTTTAATAGTCTAAATTCTACACTCTTTTTGGGATTCATTATACAAATATTCCAGATTATCAATTATTTAGGGGTAGTTTAGAATGATGTGATGTTTTAAAATGTTGTTGTTGGTAAATTTCGTATATAAATTACTCTTGAAAATGTGATTTTGATATTTTTATCTCTCGTAATTATTGTTTAAATTTGCTGTAAGTGTTTTTTAGGGAACGAGTGACAATAACATAAAAGATAGAGAAAATAATATTATTAAAGTAAATATCTAGTAACATTCATTAATAAAAAAATATCTATTAATAAAATTATGAGAAAACAGATCCAAAAAAGCAAATACCGCCCTCTTTCTCAACCTATGGGATGGGAAAACAGTTACTATTCAGAAAATAAAAAGATAACTAATAGTTTTCCAAACATATCAAATAGTACTACATTCGTTTCTCCTGAATATTTTCAGTTGACTTTTTAGGATTACTTTGACCTAGTTATTTGGTTAGCAAAACTATGCAAATCTTACATGATTTTGCTAACCAAATCATCTGATCAAAACTACTCGTGAATAGCGTATTGGAAAGACTAAAGAAAAACCGATGCAGTATTTATATAGTAATAACTAGTTTTGAACCCGTGCGATGCACGGAAAAAATCATGTCTACCAAGACAATGTAATCGAGTCACCAAAATCATTAATTTTCTAACGTGTAATTCCCGACATGAAATATCTCGGAGGCATATATTTATTTCTATAAACAAATATGATGATTAGTGTTCTTTGAAATAAGAAGAGGACAATAAGTTTGAAAAAAAAAAGTAAAAGAATAAGAAGAAGAAGATTTCATACCAATGCAAGCTCGTTAGTAGTTTGTTCTTAAGTAGTTGGATAAAACTGCTCCCATATTGGATATGATACTAAATAACTTATATAGAGGTTCTGTTCCGTTACAACGCACAGTGCACATCCGACTTTGGATTCAATAAATGTACCTTTGATTAAGTTAATTTTGCTTGAACTACAAAAACATTAAATAATGGTGATTGCAATTGACTGCAAGACTGAGATGTCTTTCTTCATGATGCAAATGGTTTACCAATATTCTAAAATAAAAAGATATTCATTTACAATATCAATATATTGCATTAAACTCTTTTTTTCTTCTGCTGGCAGCTTCAATTTATAAAAGGTAACTAACATAAGTGAACCAATCCACTACACGAAGAATTATCATTCAAAATTTATGTGGACAAACTTAAGGATGGGCAATATACATGAAAATTTAAAATATATTTTCATAACTTCAATTCTATGACTCAAAGTGATGAATTATTGATAGTTTCGTCTTCCTAATAAGTTATCTTTTCTGAAATCGTCAGTAACTTAAATCCATTGCCTTATCGCATCGATAACTTCCACGTTATAATTTTCATTTTCTTCCTATAGAGACAAAATGATGAAAAAATGTATTCTCATAATTTAAATATTGGTGACACAACTTGAAAATACTCTAAGCTTATGCAATGCGAGATCAAGGAGTGATAATTTAATACTTAAATGCGAATGAAAATCGATTATTTGTTGTTTTAATGTGAACTAAATAAGCAATAGTAGATCAATGTTTACAAATCTCGAAAAGAAGAAATAAACAAAAACAAATAAATTAATCATAGTGCCATATTATTCAAAGTAGTATGAACATCTATACTCATATTGTGTTTACTTCCGTCCTTCATCAGCGGAGCTTCTTCAAGTATAGTCGTACTTTACCTGTAGAAAAAATAATATGAATATGAAAATTGTGTTCCTTTAGAAAGAAACTAAAGCAAATACAAAGGTTGAACCTGATTCAAAATGATTATGATACAAAAACAGAGAGGAGATAAAAATGGTCTTTACACTTGACGAATTCATAGACAGAGATGCTAGTGTTTCTCATATACACATGTCTAGTGATAGTTTAATTTGGAAAATATATTATGAGCGACAATTACAAAGTTTTATTAGGCATGTTTACATTATAAATTGTGTAGGTTACCACTTTTGAAACTGAAATGAACGAAACAAAATCGATCATTTGGAGAGAAATACGTGTAATCATGAATTGTTGGCTTTTTCAAATCGAATTGTTTTTTTGAGAGCTATATATGGGATATATAGAATTTATGGAATAATGAATTATTGTCATGGGTTTAAATGTATGCAAATTTACTTTTACAAAAGAATATGCCTATGCATATGTGTACATATGCTTATTTTTCTTCTAATTATTTATTCAAAATTTTCAAAGATTCTCTCAAATGAAAAATGATTTGATAATAAAGCATTTCATTCGTTAATCAATTATTGGATATTTTTTTGGACAATTTCAATTCATTCGTTGATTGATTTTTTTTCCGTTAATCACCTCCATTTTTTCACGAATCTATCATTAATGTATATAATATGCCCTTTTTATACTATTTTAGACGTATTTAATTTCTCTCATTTCCGTTTATAAACATCTGACATACTATTTTGGAAGAATTTCAATTTCAATGTGGATACTATTTTAGACGTATTTAATTTTTCTCATTTCCGTTTATAAACATCTGACATACTATTTTGGAAGAATTTCAATTTCAATGTGGATAAAAATATTAATTATTTGTACAATGCCACGTGGCAGTTTCTCATGAAAAGTTGAAGAAGACATTCTCAAATAGTATATATAGATAGTATTATAGAAGACACAAACATTACCAAACCATCTCTCAATTTTTTTTTTTTTTTTTTTTTTGAGGAAAAATCTCTCAATTTTTATTTATGTAGTCTCCACTCTACAAATTTTCGGGTCATATAGTAAATTAGTTTTGGGTTTTCAGCCTATTTAAGAAGACTTAGGATTTTGGACTAGCTCACACAAAATTACCCAAAATATCAAAATTACCCAAGCATACCAAATCCCAAAATATAAATACTAAATGTTAATATCATTATCTCACGACAGCAATATTTTGGACCAAAAATCTGTGTGTGGCTATTGCTGCCGCTTCAAAACCCCTGCTTCACTTTGGGTGTCTATCTTCCTTCCTCATCCGACTACTACTTGCTTTCAGCATCCAAGATTCTCCACTTCTGCTGAATAAAATCAACAAGAGCAGGAGAATCGCTTGTTCTTGCGTGGAAGAGTATCATAACAAAGCTCATGGAGCAACAAGCTTGCTCTTCCTTCATCTGAACGTGGGGGGTACTAACTTGGACTGAATGAACTTCATCTCCCCATGCCTTTGTTAGGTAAACAGAAACCCTAATTTCCAATTAATTTATTGGGTTTTAGTTTTTTCTTCATTCTAATGTCTACCCATATCCTTGTATTTCTTTTTCCAACTGGGTTTCAGTTGTTCTTCACAAAAAGGGTAATTTTGGGTCATTTGAGCTTCATCCTGTTATTCTTGTGTTGTTTGTATAATAGTATAATGAGGAGATGAAGTTAGTTTTTTTTTTTTTTTTTTTTTTTTTTTTTTGTCAAAACCCTTGAAGTTATTCAATTTTGATGTTGTTGGTTGTATTTCAGGATAATCTACAACCCTAATTTCAACTGTTTTTTTTTTGGGTAGATGTTCACAGTTACCCCATTCTAATGTCTGCTCAAAACCCTCATATGTCTTTTCCCAACTGGGTTTATGCTGCTTTCATAGTTTTATCTTCATCCTATCATTCTCATGTTGCTTATCGCATACGTAGGGATAGAGTTTCTGTTTTTATCAAAATCCATGTAGTTCTAAAATATTCTTGCTGTTTGTTGCATTTTGAATAGCTCGTATGGGTGTGCTTACTTGTTTATTTCATTTGTTGGTTAGATATTGCAGCTACTGCACAGCCTTCGTTCCAAAGTTATAGTTTTACATGTAGGGCTCAAACCCTTCTGCACAATAAGTTTGTGTTTGGCAATGAGAAGAGGTTGGTATTTGGATGGAAGTCTTTCCAATTACCGAAAAGGGAAGATAATTTGAATTCCGGTGGAACTCTGACTCGTCGAAGTGTACTGGTGATTAGTGCAGTTGCCACTCTTGAACCGAAGTGTTTGGTTCAGAGCAATGGTACTCAGAAGGGTCAAGGTAATGTAAACCTAGGTGTGGATTCAAGGAGCACCTTTGTGAATCAGGACCAAACCTGGAGTGAAGATACGGAGGAAGTAAACGAGAGAGAGAAGTTGAGAAGGATGAGAATTTCTAAAGCAAATAAAGGGAACACACCGTGGAACAAAGGGAGGAAGCATAGTCCAGGTAAATAATATTATCTAATTCATTGATAACTTTTGATCGATTTAAGCAGTTTCTTCATTATTGTCCGTGTTTCCAGTTTTTAACAAATGTCTGCATAACTTACAGAAACACTACGACGAATTAAAGAGAGAACCAGAATTGCAATGCAGAATCCTAAGGTGATGTCATGTAAGGATAATTTTGTATTTATTTTTGGAGTGGCTAGGAAATATTTAGATGAATGAAGTCTCTTCTGTCAGTAGTGCCACTTTTTTCCATGTTCAGGTTCGGCCATCAGTGGTGGCTAAATTAGTTTTGTAGCAGGTTATGAAGAAAGATATATGTTCCTCACCCTCCGTGTATCTGTATAGGATTTTCCATAGGAAGAGAAATCCATGTTATGATTAAGAAACCAGTGGTGACTTATCAAGGATCCATATGGTGGTGTTGTATGTCTGCGCACATGCTCTATGTGCTTTTCATAACCATTCGACTTCATATACTCTTTCCATTTTACATATAGTTCTGAATGAGCATCTTCGATCTTTATCTAAAATAATATGTTGGCCTATTGAAGTTGTACACCTCTTGGTTCCATACTTGATGGAATCAGTAATAGGAATTCTCCGAGTCTAGAAAAGTGCTTCAATTATTCCTTAGGGTAGACCTGTTTTCCTATTCGTGTTATTTATTTCTTTAGCAACTCTATGGTATAGGTTTTGCATAAAAAAGTTGATACTCTTAAAAGGCATGTTGAAGTTACCTTAGCAAATACTTGACTCTATTGTTGCACCTTTGAGGTGCGAGTTCTCTTTGGAAAGGCCACATGGATCGATCCCGTCTCCATGTGTTATAAGTTGTTTGTCTTTCCAGTTTTTGTATATCTTCATTCATCTTTAAAATGTTATAAGTCCAGCTCTTCACTGGTGACAAGGCCCAGTTGATTAATGTTTATGAGGGATTTATTTTACGAAGCAACATAACAGCTGTACCTGATAATATGCAACCAATATACTGTATGTTTTATTTTCCTGTTATTGAGAAAATTGTGTCGGCTGCTTTAGCAATTCTTTTTCTTCTTCATTTTATTGAACTATCTGAATATGCAGGTCAAGATGAAGCTAGTTAACCTGGGACATTCTCAGAGGTGCATCTCTTTTCATTCCATATTATCTACTATCTATTTCTGCTAACTACTATGATTCTGTACTGTTAAACTTCAAAATATATGGCCAAGGCGAACATTCTCGATAATTTTCTTGTTAAACGATCACCATGGAGTTTGTGCAATTTGTTTTGCTAGTTGTTTCTCTTTTAAAATCTTTTAAAATCTCTTTGCTTACGCTATGCTAGAAATGACGAGACTACTGGACGTTAAGCCCATAGATGAAGTAGTTCTGCATCCATCTTTTGAAGCTCGTTTGGTTTGAGGTTTCCTTCTTTTGATGGACCAAGCATCCATTGCACCCTTATGATTATTAGATGTTATTTATGACTTGTCCTTACTTTTGAATAATACAATGATTAAAGTTTATGTGCATTGGGAGGAATCTGAAATCTATCAAATTTCAGGCTTTTAAACATGGACAGTTAATTTGTGGCATTTCAAAATTTATGGACTTTCTTTGAGGTGCAGGGGTATTAGTCGCAAATATATTGGCTTTGTTATGAAACTATTGTTTGGACCCTGTTACTGCTTTGAAGTAGAGTATTCTTCTACTATTCTCCTTGACACCTATTTAGTTGAACTTGCAAAGGCATTTGGTTGATATGTAGTGGGAGCCAGGAATCAATTACCCACCAATCAGGTTAGCTGAAATGAGTAATATAAAATATATGTGGAAAGCCGGAAAGACGTGTGAATCTTCAAGGCAAGACTTTTTGCTATCTTCTTCAACATATTCCTATGACGAATATACTGAAGAGATAACTCCCTTCGAATATAGGGATGTTCTGTTCATTTTCTGATGAGTGATATCTGCTCTATGAATAGGAAGAATCTATCTAGTAAATTCTTCAGTTGAATAGGAAGAATCTATCTAGCAAGTCTATGTTAAGAGCTGATAAATGATTCAAGAGCCATATTCACACACTGAACATGAAGTTAACAATAGAGTTAAAATAGAACTTCTTAGATGCTGGAAGACAAATTATGGAGGATGTTAATCATGCCACTGGAAGCGCCCAGAGGGGGGGGGGGGGGGGGGGGGGGGGGGAAGCATCAAAATAACAGGTATTGCGCTAATGAAATGATCATTTCTGGAAACCCAGATACCTGTAAGAAAATGTAGAAAATGTTCAGCTTAAAATGTTTCTCTGGCAATCCGGAAATCGGCGGGATTTCCTTGAAGAAACTATTTGGTTCATTAATCTTGTTTGGGTTGGGGATAAGAGGGAGGGATAAGGCTTGTTAAACCTGTGGTTTCAAAGCCTGCGTTAGGGGTGAGAGGATATATCAAATCCTCCCATATCCTATGCCCCTTTTTGTAACTAAAACCGAAGTGGTATAAGGAATGATATGAGCTTGGATGATATGGGTGGGTGTTAAAATGTCTCAATGTCCTGAGGCAATTAAGAAATAGGCAACCCAAATAAACATGTGTTATTTTATGTATATAAGTATGTATCATATCCCGCCTCATATCCTGCCCTAACCAAACACAGGAATACTGATTTTCATATACTACCTTCTCCTACATCAATCAAATCTCATGTCGTATACCAAGTATGTGCCTGCCATTTCTTATCCCCAACCCAAATGAACCCTTTTGTTCAGGTGTTTGCACACTCATATTTTGCATCTGCTTGTGGATGTTTAAAAATTAAAACGTCTCACATATAAGATATGGACATGAATACATTCGTCATGTTTATTAATGTTGTGTTCAATTTCTCCCTTAAAGGAACCGTAACACCTTTTCTATTTTGTTGGGGGTTGCATAATTATTTTTTCTTGTATGTTTTAGGCATTTTTCATTTGTTGTTACTGTTGTTCTTTGTCCTCTTCTTGTCAAATCTGACATTCTCAGATTTGGATATGTTGTCGGATTGATGTTTTGCTGTTTATTTGATCCTTGCGGGCTTAGAGTCGTAGTAGGAGTGATTTTCAAGTTTGTATTTCCACATTCTGCTCAGTACTTCAAACTACTTTTCTGAATCTTATTCTTGTTCTGCAGCGATGAGACAAGGGTTAAAATCGGGGTTGGGGTGCGCATGGGATGGGAAAGGCGTCGCCAGAAGCTGTTGCTGCAAGAAACTTGCCATTTTGATTGGCAGAACATGATTGCAGAAGCATCTAGAAAGGGCCTTGCTGGCGAGGAAGAACTTCAGTGGGACTCATATGAGATAATGAATGAACAGCTTGAGCTCGAGTGGTTAAGGAGTGTTGAAGAAAGGAAAAAAGCGCCAAGACCGAAAGGTAGCAAGAGAGCACCCAAGTCTCTTGAGCAAAGGAGGAAAATCTCACTGGCTATTGCTGCTAAATGGGCTGATCCAGTAAGGATTCATGTTGAGAATCTTGAGATTTCAAAATTTCTTCTCTTTCATATTTGCTAATATTGTTAAATGTGCTTCCTTTTTGGCTTGTTTTTTACATGTTCTAGAATCGGGATGACCCCTATTATGTTCCAATTATGCCGTTATCACTGCTTAGCTGTAAGCGATGCATGCACAGTTGAAAACTGCACGTTGAAATGTAAAGCACTGTTAGTGTAAGACACTTATCTAAGATGCCAAATGTAAAATAAATAAAAAATGTGTGTTAAAAGGTTCTACCACCTCCGTGTGTTGGTCATGTCTTTGCCCTTATAAGGTTATTAACTTATTTTGTTGTGAACCAGGTAGTGCTAACTCGTATCTGTCGTTTTGACTTGCAGGTTGCATCTATTAGGTCTGATCTTAAATTGTAGTGCCTGAATGATGCAACCTTCCCTGTATGGCTTCTGTTTTAAGAATCTAAGTTCTTATAACTTCCAATTTTTTTATGTAGGGTTATGAATGAATTGTATGGCCTATACTTAACCTTTCTTTTCCATCTGTACAATCTAAAAGATGAGTAGTTTTCACTCAAGCAACTAATGTTGTACCTATAATGTTTTCCTGAAGAAGTAGTAATAGATATTACTATCTCCTTCTTTTGGCTAAAAAGCCTGTGTTTATTGGGTGCCTGTTGTGTTTATTCCGTAAAATGTTACGTTTACTTGAAGAGCATATCCGTATACTATTTGGTGCTTCGCATTTCCCATGGTTTCTTGTTTCATGGCAACAAATTCAAATTTCATATATCTCTTTATGCCAGAAGAAATTTAAGAAATTCTCTCCCTCAAGCTATTGACATAATTGTGCTACCTATTTCATTTTTACTGAATAACAATTTTTTTCTCTCCCAGAGTTACCGTGACAGAGTATGTACTGCCCTATCTAAATACCATGGCGTTGAAGTTGGGGCTGAAAAGCCCAAAAAGATACCGAGGAGTGAAAGGCCACCTAAAGCAGAAGGTCAAACGAAGAAGAGAATGACAGATACAGATTATTTGGCAAGGAAAGTAAACCAAAGCAGAACAGCGAGTTCTAGGTCAAAGAAAAGGAGCGGCCCCCTTTTTAAGGATCCTCTTGCAAGCTCTAAGCTGGAGATGATAAAGAATATCAGAGCAGAGAGAGCAGCAGCAGATTCTAAGAAGACTGAAGCAATTGCTCAAGCAAAGTAAGTACCACTGCCCCACTTCCTTAGTTCAATTGTATTCATGGAGTCTCTTTTTGGAACCATATGCGAGTGATACGGTAATTATTTCATAACTTCATCAGTTGTATTCATGGAGTCTCTTTTGTAGGCTACTCTCCTTTGCTAAAAATGGCCAAGTTCATAACTTCATCAAAATTTTGTTACTGGATTTTACCTAGACCTGGCAAAATGGACAGTCTGGGACAGATTTTGGTTGGATTTTATGTAGTTTGGACTTAAATGGATGGAACCCAAATAAGTCCAGTTATCATTGGGTTATTTGGTCTGGGATCAGTTAGCAGGTGGACCCTGAACCAAAGCGGTCCGCTCTGAAACTGTTTGATGTTCTTTATCATCTCCAGTTTCTCTAGGTTATGCTTGTTTTTATAAGATTTCTAATGGTGAAGATCATGTTCTAGTATTGAAACCAAAATTCAAACAACTAAAGTGAGTGTAACACTCGTAAATCATCTGTAGATTTAGTAGATGCCTTCAGCAATACAGATTAAACTTTGGAGAAACTCAACGGTATTCATTTCAGTGCTCTCCAACATTATCTGAAGAAATCAATGTTTGAAATTCTGCAGACTATTGATCGCTGAAGCTGAAAAGGCAGCAAAGGCTCTTGAAGCAGCTGCATTGAGAAGCCCTGTAGCTCAAGCTTCCCTTATTGAAACCAGAAAGCTCATAGCTGAAGCAATCCAGTCAATCCAATCCATAGAGGGACAAATCGACCCTCCTGGTACTACCCAGTCATTGATCGACTCATCAGGACAGGTGAAAAATTATCCAAAGGAAAATGAGGAAGAAGTTTATGATCAAAGACAAGCGGAGCTCAAAGAGATCAATGGCACAAAAGCTGTAGAGTCGAGCGAGAGTGACATTGCAGATTTTGGTTTTGGTGAAATTAGTTTGCAAGATTTACTTGATGGTAAAGATGAAGTGTTTCCCACAAGCTCTGTAAGTAGTTTTGGCTCTCTAAATGGCAGCATCAAGGAGGAGCTCATTTTGACAGGCGAAAGTGTTTGTGGGTCGTTTGAATTGGACAGCAGTTTACAGCAATCTAGCTTCACAGAGCAACTAAGTCAGCTACAAGTAAATGGAAACAATGGTCACTTGAAGAACCTGCAAAATGGAGGCTCGTCAGAGTCTGATAATGAGAAAATCCGCTCAGGTTCAAGTGCTGTGAAGAAGAAATGGGTTCGTGGGAGACTGGTTGAAGTTGTAGAAGAAGAAGAAGAAGAAGAAGAAGAAGAAGAAGAAGAAGAAGAAGAAGAAGAAGAAGAAGAAGAGGAAGCTTGACATCTCGGCTGCAGAAGCTTACTGGTTGAGAATTGGAGCGAGTGAGGTGTCAGTTATGACAACATTATTAGCGTAGATTTAGTGCTATAGAAGCATCCTTGAACTTTTAAATTGGACTTAGCTATATTAATATCATAGTAGGACGATGTAATTGCATGTGTTCGTTTTGCTGTTTTTTCCCACTTTTATTTTGTCAGATGAAGGAAAGTGGGATAACAGGCATGATAAGTTGCAATGAACTGAAGCAAAGTTCAGATTTTTATTACTAGTTTGTAAAAATATTCTCTGAATTCTGTAATGAGTTTTGGTTGCGGTAAACTTTTGTGGGTCATAGATTGGGCAGTGTTTTGTTTAGAAAGGCTACCAATCTGGGGTTGGTTAAACTCCACAACTAAGAGCATGTTTGGGAATCACGATTTTAATAAGTTTTGATTAAAAATGGTCCTAATTAATTCCTTTTGTTATGACACAAAATTATAATCTGAAAATTTACAGATTAAGATAATCTCAGTACGATTGTAGAATCTCCAAAATTGAGGCTTGTGCGGCTGCAAGTCTCATAAACAAACAAATTTAATGTGTTTTTGCCATTAGCATGATCATAGTTCATTTATAAGTGGGTGCATTCAAGAAATTGACGATATAAATCTTTAAATTTTGTCTAATGAATCACATATATAATCTACAATTTCAACTCATACCAAACTATTTAGATTTTTAGTTAGGGTAAAAGACAAAAACCACCCCTCGAGTATGGGGTATATACAAAAACACCCTCCGTGTTCGGGGATATACAAAAACCACCCCTCCCAATGGACGGCAGCTAACGGTAAGTAACGGAAAACATTAAAATACCATCATACCCTCAAATGAAAAAAATATACCCTACTATATAACTAATTTCTTCTCCTAATCCTTTCATTTTCATCCACATCTCTTCTAAATCTCTTATCTTCTCTTATTCCTCTTCCTCCTCTCCCCCATCGCAACTAAGTGAACCAACTATCGTGATTCCTCTTCTTCTTATCTGATGCAATAAATTTTGGAGGGTTATTCCTCTTCGTCATCCTCTTCCTCTTATCAACCAAGTGAACTTTGAGTGATGCAATAGAATTTTGGAGGTGCAAGTGTTGATGCTATAGAATTTTGATAAATTAATCGATTCACAAGCAACGGCGACGGCGATGGATAGGACGACGACGACGGCGATGGCGGCGACGATGCACAGGTACGCAGCCGATACAGAGGACGATGACGACGGCGATGGCGGCGACGATGCACAGGGACGCAGCCGATACAGAGGACGACGACGGAGACAGAGAACAGAGAACAACGGCGATGGCAAGGACGCCGACAGATTTAATCTGGGTCTTCCTCGTCTTCCTCCCTTTCTTCGATTCGTGCTTCCTCCTCCCCTTTCTTCGATTCTGTAGGTTCATCCTCTCCCCTTTCTTCGGATCTGTTTCAAGATCCATTTTTTTGCAGAGGGTTGTATGGTGGGAATTTGGTTGCCGGAGAATCATATTGTGGGTCTTTCACCCTGTGGTTCAGATCTCTCTCTCTCTTGTGAAATTGCTCATCATTTTCTCAAATCTCATGGTTTGGGTAAATCCAGGGAAACATGATTTTGGTTAGCTCCGATTTTGGGATAGCGATTGATACTAGATGCTTCTATATATTCCTTGCAGTCTGTAACTCGAGTTAAGCCATTCATATGCACAATGCCCTTGCGACTGGATGAAGGGTGAAACCAAATTCAGTTCAATCGGGCTGATTTTACGAGAAGAGCATATGAACTAACTATGTGGAAACACTAGGGTTGTATTGGCAGTGGTGGTTGTGTTGTTGGTGGTAGCATTTTTAGGTGTTACTGGTGGTAGTGTTGTTGGTTGTAGCATTTTTAGATTTAGGTTGTGTATGAGTTAGATCTGTATTTGTGTTTGTTTGTGGTATGTGTTGGTTGTTGGTTGAAGAAGAGAAAAGGATTTTTTTTTTAGGTTTTTGTTTACAGAAGATGGAAGGTGGTGGTGAAGATGACGATTTAGATGGTGGATTGCGGTGTTTTGCTCGTGGTGGTGAGGAAGAACACCTAGCACACCAAAAATATCAATAACATCACCAAAATAAACACACAAACAAAAAGAGGGGCAAAATAGTCATAAAAATGTCAAATTGCACCCCTCTACTGACTGACATTAACAGAGGGGTGGTAATTGTCTAACTGCCGTCCACTGCAGGGGTGGTTTTTGTATATCCCCGAACACGGAGGGTGTTTTTGTATATACCCCATACTCGAGGGGTGGTTTTTGTCTTTTACCCAGTTAGTTATTCAACCTGAATTATTTCAATTGAATTTTCAGGTGATACCAAACAAGGCCTAACTTCAATGTGTGTTTTCTTCATCCAATAAATATTGTCCTCTACCTAAAACTCGACACTTAAAATAAGTTACCTTTACCTGAACATCTTGTCCGCTATGCTAAAATAAGTTCCCTTAGGCCTTGGTTTATGCAAAGCTTTTGGTAACAAGCTCCAAAAACTAGGATATGAAATTAGGATACGACATCAAAATTAGGATATGAAATTCACAATAGTGAAAGTCGAATGAGCTCCCCCAAATATAAAAAATGTTGATTGGACTATTGTACGGATTTAAAATGTAAGAATTGATTTTAGGGAGCTAATCCGAACATAGTATAAAATTTTGTACAGTACCGGCCAAAATACTCCAAACGTACTGTTCTGGCCGGAAAACGGCGCAAATCCAGTCCTGATACGTACCGGTTCAAATTCCGGTGCATTATGGTTCGTTCCAGGGTATACGGATTTAAAATCTAAGAATTGATTTTAGCGAATTAATCCAATCTCGGATTTTTAAGACGATTTTTTGCGAACGTATTTATCATGTAAAACCGTATAATTTATGTACGTACTGTACCGCGTTTTGTTCCCGTATAGCATTTACTAACTAGGGTATCATTCAACGACCAACAAAAAATTAGAGAGTTTCATAACTGATGTTCGAGTGGATAATTTACTATCCAAGGTACAATTTTCGGTGATTTATTACCTAGACCTGACTGTGAGCTGTAGTTGGTCTGAGATTTAATAAAGACCATATGTATCAAATTTGCGAGTGACATACTTAAGGATTGGAGATTGTACATTTTTAAAGGCCATTGGCTAGTCCTCGAAACCAATTGGAATTATTTATCCACCATCTATGCGCATGTAAGAGGAAGTTACGCAAGCAGTAAACTATACAATTTGTAATGTTTGGCAATTATAAAGAAACAAGGATCATTTTCACGACGCATACTCATGAAAAAATAGAAATAATTAGGTTGGATTGCTAAATCTATCCAGAACCTCTCGTTGACCTTTTTTTTTGCAACAAAGGGAGAATAACATTAGCATTAAACCATGAAATACAACAAGAACTCCTGCAAGAAGGCAATGCAGGCAGAGTCTCAAAACCAAAAGAGAACAACCTGAAGTACTAAACTGACACAAAACATCCTTGTAGCTAGCTTCATTAGAATAATCTAACTGCAACACAGTGAAAAGATTGGCTAATTTTCCCCAGCCTGCACCATCCGCTTCCACTTTAGCGGCCACTCCTGAGACTTCATCATCCTTCTTCTCTCCATCCTTACTGCTACTGTCCCCCCTTCTCCAGTGCTTCCTCTTCCTGGGTGGTAAAGAGTCCATCTCCACAGCTTGCTTGCTTCTCGCCTTTACCACTTCCTCAGTTTCCTTACTGCTTCCGTTTCCCTCTTCAGATTCATCATCACCGATAACAATAACCTCCGGTACTCCATGCACAACAACACTCGGATCTGTGACACTCGGATCTGCGATGAGAGGAATCATTGACTCCAGAACATCCAACTTTCTGTCCACAATGCTCTCCATGGCTTCTGCACCCAACTCCCATTCCGAGTCTTCATCATCAAAGAAGTCCTCAAAGCTTGGAATTTCCATCTTGAAAGCTGGAATCACCAAAAGAGGGTCAACATCCACGATTGGGATGATTGCCAAACTATCCTCCTTCTGCTGAACCGCTTTCCCCTGCGTAGAGACCACCTTCATGTCAGAGACTCCGGCTGATTCCCCTTCCACCTCCTTGAACACCGCCGTATCCACTGATGTCTGTTCATTTGATCCATCAATCTTCAAAACTGACCCCTCATCTCCTTTCTCTCTCATGGTTGAACTGTCACCCTTCTCCATTTTGGCTAAAAACTCTTCCTCACAAACTTGTTTCCCTTTTATACCTGCCTCCCTCGGGTGACGCAACGGTTGGAAGAGGGACGACTGGCCGCCTGTTGGAGTAAAGACATCCCTCCCCTTTCTTGAAAAACCCAAAGAGCCACATGCGTGAACATTTGAAAGTTGTGCTGACTCTAGTTCTTCTGTTGTGGGCCCCACCTCCACATGCACAGACTTTTCAGGAAACCTAAAACCATCTCTTCATCTTCCTCTTCCGTCTCTTGAACTCTCTCCGCCGGAATCTCTTCGGTCGCAATTAATGATTTGAGTTGAATAACTGCATGTTGTACAACCCCCAGGGTAGAACCAGGTTCCATGAACCGAACATTGTGGTTTGGTGGAGGGGAATGGACCGAGATAGGGGAAAGCACCGAAGTTGGAGAGTTAAACGTTGATGCAGAAGACGAAGAGTCCTCGGAATCCATTAAATCCTCATCGAAGCCAGTAAATTTTGAAGAGGAGCTGACATTGAAGACCAGACTCTTGTTTGAATGTATAAAAGAAGGAGAGACAGGTTCAATTGGTTCGTTTGCATCATGCACGGAGATCTTCGTGGTTCTGTTGGGTCCGTAAACCCCGAAAGCTCTCAACCTCGGGGTAAAAAGTGAAAAATCATTCTCCATCATGACAGGTAAGACATCACCAAACCCTGCCTCTTGGTATCTTTGGTTGAGATTGTCCAAAACCATCCACTCCTCCCAGTCACATTGGTTCAACTTGTGACCCACTCCACCACATCTCATGAAAATCTTAAAGATACGTTCATACCTGAAAAACAACCACCTAGGAACTCCATCCATCAAGTGAAGAAACGCCCCCGGCATTAATGGCTGTTGCGGGTCAATTCTGATGCGGATTCGGAAGTAGTCCATGTTGACAACTCTCTGATCACTCCAATTAATCTCCAGAACCTCGCCTTCCAACTTCCCCAAGTCCTCATCTATATGAAAAACAAAAAACTCCATAGGTCCTCCATGCACTTGCAACCATACCTCTGTTGATGGAAAGTCAAGATCCTTCAGAACCAGGTTTGGTTCTCTTTCCTTGATCATTAATGCCTTTCCTCTTATAAACACTAACTTTTCTTTTGCCAACGCTTCTTTATCTTGTTGATCCAGAAAGTGGAATAGGAAAACATCCTGTTTTCTCTCAACCACCACCATGTAAAACGTCCCATAGATCGCATGCACCTCCTCTTGCACCACAGAAGAGGGTGGCGAACTCTCATCCAAGAATTTCCCCACTAAGGTGTTGTGCCAGAGGTTCCTAAGTGAAGACACCACTACAGGATTCATAAACATTTTTGGTCCTTGTCTCGGAAGTGGGACAAAGCTAGGATGAAATATTTTGTATTCAGGACTAGAACTCGGAGAATGAAATTCCATGGAAGAAAACCAAAAAGACACGGACAAACAAGAGAGAAGAAGAGGACTATAAGGCCATTGGTAGTCAGGACTAGAACTATGAGAATGAAATTCCACGGAAGAAAACCAAAAAGACACAGACAAACAAGAGAGAAGAAGGGGACTATAAGGCCAGAAAACACTAGAAACCCTAGACTAGTTAGCCACACTCCTAAAGAAACCCTAGAGATTAACTATTGGAAGAAATGGTGGCATGCAATACCTAAGAAAGACCCTAGTAGTGGATGGTGCAGTCAAAGTTTAACCCTATCATAACCTTGGTTACAACCTAACCCTGGTTAAGCCATGCAACTACATCCAAAATACCACTTTTCACGCATTTTCTGCTCCAATCCGGCTTGAAAGGAGTACTGATCACTTATACTTCTTCTCCCACTTAGCCTCTTTACTTCTGCAGGTGATGATTACCCAAGCTCATCATGATATGTATAGGAAGCATCAGGAGGAAATCTTTTCCTTTTGATTCGATCAGCTGACCCTCACTCTTGGAAATCACAGATAAGAAAGGGGACAGAAAGTCACAAGATAGATCACAAGATGCAAAAAACAAGAAGATGAAAATGAAAGAAGAAGCAGTGAATCAGAGAAGTGATAGAGGATTGATTGAGGCTAGATAGAGGATTGAGAGAAGAAGAAAAAAGCAATAGAGAAGATCAAGTGATAGAAAATTCTAGTGAGAGAAATCTCTAGGAGAGCACGTCAGTAAATTAAGTTTCAAATTTAACTCTGTGAAGAAATAAACTTAACTTGAGATTCTAGATCTAAAAACGTAAAATAGAAGTGATATTTTAAAACCTTAAGTTAAAGTTGGGACCTCAAAAATACCTCTCGTTGACCTATGTAGAGATTCTTACATAAATGAACTAATTTTTTTGTGAAATGACTGAGTTATAATTAAAATTGGGTTGAATAATCGTAATGTTTTCATCCAAATTGATTTAGGTTATAAAATTTAGGAACATGTCCATTTATATATGTAGTACTACAAACATGGGGTCCTAAAATTGTGTTGTTCATAAGCATGCTATTATTTATCTTCATAACTTAGAACCATTACGCATGCTATCATGACAATACTTGATTTGATAGGTATTCGATCTCATACAGAGTTCGCACACTGGTGATGAGTTCTCTTCAAAGTGATAGCTCCAACTTTAGCCACATAAACTACTTCATCCGGGATCATGAGCCCCTAATTACCCCTCGACCTAACCAATGTGAATCAAGTACCATGAAACTACATATTCAGGTTAGATGCTTTGTGACAGACTAGTGTTTGAGCCTTGTTCCAACTTATTAGCCCCTCAGGCCTTTAATTTAAAAAACGGGCTAGTTGTCGACATTTTCTACCGAACACCTGCCTACACACGTTTCATTGAAAAGAAGGATTGATGACTATAAAACACATATTCTTATTCTTATTCATACATTTCTTTACCGGAGTAGTAATTTGTGTCAAAAACTTCTCTATGTGTCAAATAAATTTTTTATTGTCTTTGTTAATTGTAATTAAGACACTTCCTTATACCGTTGTCTAATGTACATTTTATTTTACTTATTTTAGCAAATGAATCAAGTGTGCGTGTGTGTGTAGACAGTTACTTACTTATACGCCAGACGCGTGAATAACAACACGTTAGTTTTGACACATATGGAAAACCAACTCATAAGTTTTTGAAGTCCATCTAAGAGTATCTTTATTCATTTTAGCTAAATTTTTTTTTCCGTTTGTATAATTGGTTAAGTATCTACAAGAAAACTTGTTTTGTTATATATAAAGCCACGTTATCTTCTTTCCAATCATGGAATAAGAGTTTCAAGTTCTTTTATTATTATTTTTTTGATTTTTATAATTAACAGTATCTAAGAGTATCATTATTCATTTTAGCTAAAAAAAATAATTTTACCGTTTGTATAATTGTTTAAGTATCTACAAGAAAACTTGTTTTGTTATATATAAAGCCAGATTATCTTCTTTCCAATCATGGAATAAAAGTTTCAAGTTCTTTCCTTTTTTTCATTTTTATAATTAAGATTACTAAGCCTTTGCAGAATACCACGTTCATATGAAAATTTTGGAGGATGAAATAACTCGGATGGTTCACCTTCGCAGTGACAATGCACCAAAATTCGATCCAGTAGTCAATAACTCAATTTAGTTCTATATTGATATTTCATTTGATCAGAGAGAATACCCAACATTGAGAACTTTTGTCTCCACTTTCTCTCTCTAATTTTGCTCTCACCCGAGCCTCCCTTGCTCCCCAATGAGCATTGTCAGCTCCTTGAGCCCATCAAACCCCCCACTCATTGCCTAACTTTGTCAACGCCTAATTCCCTCCCCAATCACTCTCTTTCTCATTCATCTTTGCTTAGGCTTAATCATTTGCATGGCTTGTTTCATGTGATTTTGGTTTTTCATAGATCTTGCAGAATCTTTTTGCTAATCTCTTCATTTTGTTTACAGGTCTTGATTGTTTCTATTTAGACTCTGATTGTTTCAGTTACCTCCTCAGTTCTCTTCAGTGCTCTCTCTTCACTTCTTCCCTCTCACTTGATTTCCTTGTGTTCTTCCTTATGTCAAATCCTTATAGAGCTGATTTTCATAGTTCTTCCTTCAATGACTCCAGAGAGGAGAGGCTAGATGAAAGGGGATCCGTTCTTGCTCTTAATCCTGTAAAAGATTTTGCTTACAGAGAGCTGATGAAGAACACCCTGATAGCCAAGTTTATAGGGCCTAAGTCACTTTCTCCTGCTGTCATGCAAAGTGAAATCTCAAAAAATCGGAAAACTTTGGGTAGTGTCTGGATTTATAAGAAGGAAATTTCTCAGAAGGACATTCTCTATTTGTTCCATTTTCAGAAAAAAAGAAGACACAGATTTTTTCCTCAATGAATCAGTTGTTACCTTTCATGGTTTGAGCCTTGTCTTCAAGGAAAGAAAGCCTAGCCAAGCCTTGATGGAAGTTGATTTTTCTACTGCTGATCTCTGGTTCCAGGTTCCTAATTGTCCACTAGAAGGTTTACACTTTGATACTGCAAATGATATTGGGGTCTTAGTTGGTTACATCTTGGTGATTGATTGGTCCTATGAGAGAGTTAGGAACATGCATGATTTAAGGATCAAAGTGAGAGTTGATCTCAACAATACTCTGGGTCCTGGAACCTATCTGAAACTTTCTAATGAGCCACTCAAATGGGTATACTTTTGTTATGAGCGTGTGTTTAAAGTGTGTTACAGATGTGGAATAATTGGGCATACAAATAAGGATTGCACATCAAACCTGGTTGAAGTCCTGGAGCAGTTAGAGATGAGATACGTCCAATCTCACTTTCTCTCTAGCCTACCATTAAATGTCAACCCTCAGAGGCCTCTCTTCACAAACCTTCTTAAAGCACACTAAAAAAATGGCCCTTTCCGCACCATGAAATTTGATACCAGTGTACAACCAATCTATGATTTCACAGCACCCACTATGAATCATGATCCACTCCAGCTCCACCAGATGGCCTGATCTTCTCTATAGATAGTCTTTCCTCGTCACCTGATGAACCATTCTGCACTCCCTGCTCACAAACTCACTGTGAAGAAAACCTCCAAAACCTCAACCTTCCTTTGGCTCCTGAATTTATAGGAGTTTCTCCTACCAACCATGCATGCACTTCATTAAATAGCTCCCAAACCTTTCAATGGTCTGATCAAATCCAACCAACAGTTACTTTCCCCCTTTTTTGCATCATTTAAATTTGTTTAATGTGGGACCTTCCCAAGAAGCAGTTACAGTTCCCGCCGTTTCCCTTTCCTCCCAAATACATGAAGGGGTTTCATCTTCCCAACAAACCACTGTGTCCGTCCCGGTGTCCTTTGACGATTCCCTTTCCCAAGATCTGATTCGTTTACCACCCATCACTACTACAAAAGGGAAAGAAGTAGTTGTGGATGAAGCTTTTCCACCCACCTTGACTATCTCCTCTGCACAAACCCCTACCCAGTTGTGCCCAATTAACTTAGAGGACATGCGTTCTCTCCCAACCACCTATAAAATGTTGAGTCATTCTGGTTTCAGTATGAGGGATCCTGATTTCACACCCTCTGTTACAACGGAGCAAGACATTGATAATTCTCATAGAAAGGAGGATCTCAAAAAGATTAACAAAATCTTAGCCGGGAAGGAATAAATGGTGCCTAGGAAGCCAAGAGCAAGAGCAGTAAGAAAAAAAGACAAACTGGCATCAAAGTCAAGAAAGGAGATGGAGTTTCAATCAAGATGAAGAAGAAGCCTGCTACAACTAAAAAGGTGAAAGGTGAAAGTGTGCAGAAAACCAGTATGAAGAGAGATATCCAAACCTCACATATAGATCCTCCATTTAGCAAGATCAAGGGTAAGAAGCCAAGAACAAAGGTTAACAAATCCATGCAGAAAGATTTGTCAGCTTTGGTTAAGGTAGTGGTTGATGGTGCTCCTTCTTGGGTTAAGGCCAGTGATCAATTTGCAGCTTGCTCTAGTGTTCAAGATGTGCTTGATGTGGATCCTCTAGCCTCCATTCCACCCCTACAAGGCTCTGTTGCTTCTGATTCTATGCCTGGGATGTCTTCTTCATGCTTGTATGGATGCTTTGGATGCTCCAGATCCCTCTCAAGTTGGGTTGTCTCCCAGCTCTTTCTGCTCTAGTTGCTGTTGCTGACCTCTCCACTATGCCTTTGATTGAGTCTCCCTCTGCTGCTATCATCCCCTATACTATGGAGTAATGGTTTCTTTAGTCTTCGCTCAGTTTCTATGATGTATCCTAGTACTTTGCCTTTCAGTTTGCTTGTTGATGTTTTGGGTTCGCTTGTTGCTGTTTGAACCAGTTAGTTTGGTTATGTGTGCTTGCTCTCTTTATCTCTATGGCTAAGTTGTATTTGAACTCTTTATTATCTAATGAAGTTCTTATTCCTAGCAAAAAAAGAACTCAATTTAGTTCTTACAAAAAAATTATGACAATTTAAAGTAATTTATATGCAAATAAAAATATGAAATGGAAAATTTGCAAATGAGATCCTTGATATATTGATATTGTGAATTAAGACCCCGCTATGTAGTCTAACTACAAACAAAACTTGTCCACATGAACATGTTAACATGCTAATTCTGTAACATCCTCCATTTCCTAGGTCTCCTTGAACCACGACCAGTACAAACCGCTGATGGGGTTCGGAAATTCAGGGAATGTCACTCTGCATTCAAGATGAGCTTGAATTCATGGAAATTTACTCAAGAAACAAACATAAAAGCTTAATTTAAACCCAAATAATAGTCCAACATATGTGAAAAGATCTAACAGAAAAAGTCAACGATCATCGTGTACAAAGTCAAATTGTCTAAGTGATAATACCAAAAAAAAATCTAAGTGATGACAATCTTCTAATCACTGTGTTTGCCTAAACCTTACTACGTGTGGGGTGATGAGAGTATTCTGGTTCGATTGCTCCTTATTTTAGTGGAGTGCATTTGTGGTGCTAATGAGGACGTACGAAATGTTGGTTTCAGGGGTACAAGCTGGAAAAGCTTCCATGACTTATGGGGCGAGGAACCGACAACACGACCCATTGTTGTCTTGGCGTGAAGGTATCATTCTCTCTGGTCACATATCTTCTCTCACATAATATTCTCCCAATCAGAGTCACCAAAATGTGTGATGTAGAATTTGATAGAGAAGATACATGTTAAGAGTGTGTCTGGGGGCATAACAAAGCAATGAAAGAAGGATGATGGAAGAACATATGAGAAGGGAATGTGAGTAATATGAGTATCCAGAAGGAGAGAGAGGCAAATTGGGTTGGGGGGGGGGGGGTACGGTACATAGTTAGTTGTCAATTGCGTTCCGTTCCGGTCCGGAACGGCCGGAACGCTCCGTTTTGGAGGTTCAACGGATCTTCCACCAATTCGTACCAGTGCAAATTCCGGCCCGTTCTGGACAATTTCGGGCCGTTCCGCACCGGATCCGGAACGTTCCAGAGTGCATTTTATAAAAATTTGAAAAGTGTGTGTGGCTTCCAAGAATCGAACCCTAAACCACTGCATAGTTACAGACAGAGCTTTCCGCTGGGCCAAACCACTTATGTGCTTCAAGTCAATACTTTACATACTTAAACCATTCCAGCTTAATTTCTCAAAAAAAAAAAATCCTATTTCAGCTTTATCATATGATTTATTTATATCTTGGCATTTTAAAACTCAAGTGCTACTAATTGAACACACAATCAATTATCGTGTTAAATGTTCAAAACTTATTTATTATAAATTTCATGAGTATAATTGTCTGATTATTGTTTTACCAAATTTAAAATCACATATTCTTTTAAGAAGTTTACAATCACATGTTTGCATAGATGAGAAAAATATAATTTTAATGTAATTTCTACTAAGTGAATATGCATTGCAATGTCAAACAACATTGAAAAAATTGTATTTTGATGTTGCAAGGGAATCTATATTGTTTTATAAAAAATGTATGTTGTAGATATGACGCACCCAAAAACTTCTATCTAGAAATTCTCATGAAATGAAACTAACTATTAGAGTATAAATTTAGTCATTTACAACGCAAGATAAACCAAACATGACAATCAAAAGTGTTTTGTTTTAAAATAAGAGCATTATAAGAGACGTAATATGATAAAATATCGAGAAACCACTATCTAACCATTTTACATATGGTTGTTGTGAGCTCTCAATGCCTAAGTGCAACCTTATTTTAGGGTTTCCCATAACACATAAAAAAGAATACATGTCATTGACTCTATAGTGAAAATCTTAATGCATACCCTCGGTATATCAAAATTAATACATTACATCTCCCATTAGCAAAATATATGTCATGTTCAAAGTGGTAAAAAAATTATGTCCAGCACTTACTGGAATACTCCATTAGTTGACAAAAATCAATTTTATTGAGGGTAAAACGGTCCACCAATACATATATGGACACCACCACAACCCCCCCCCCCCCCCCCCCACCCCCCACTTAAGCAGCGCAAATTCCAGTGAATTAAGATGCCACCTCCATCAGTGTGACGAGCTTAACCTCCAGGCATAACCAAAACTCCATAATCCTTGCAACCCACTATTGCTTCTCCTACTTAAACCAACATCCATCATACAACCAACTCGTTTCAACCAGACCCTATCCAAAATTGTGCTGACCAAATCGAACCCCTGCCTCCATCCCCTGCCATTCAAAACCAAATAATAATCAAACCCAACTCTAATAGAGACCAATGACCATCACTGCAGCTCCCAAAACGAGCACATATCACCGCCTTACTACTACCGAAATTGGCCAAGATATTAGTTATTCCATTGGGGTATGGGTATGACTGGAGACTATGAAGGAGGGGTAAAAGATTATGTAGTTTCTCATATTTTTTATTCCATTATCCGTTGATGGATTGTACTGTTGTAGGAAGTTTGGGTGGGTAATGTCAGAGTTTGTTATGAGAAAGAGAGACAAATGAGAGAGAGGGAGGCAGCGAGACGTGAGGGAGTCAGTGAGTCCTCTTCTTCATCCTATTTCTTTGGCATGTATCTTTATTTTACTTTTGAAATTTAAATATGAATTCATCTTTAATGTATCGAAATTTTTTAGCCTCATTGTATGGATGGTGTTTGGATGGATTATATTAGCAGTTTTAGTTTGTAAATTTATTGTAAATTGGGGATGCAATAAATCTATTCTAGAAGTGGGATTTTCAATTTGTTAGTTTTTTTTTTTTGAGGGAATTTGTTAGTTTCAGTATACTAGGGATATGCATTAAATAATCATATAAGATGTATTACATCACGATTTCCATGATCATATTTACTTAAGGGTTACATCTTTAACGAAATACGACCACTTATTTGGGAGCTAATATTTTAGGATACATGTGTTGATGGTAAATAAGAATATATAAAAATTCAGTTGCATAATCAAATAAATGAATGTTGAGAGACTGCAATGCAATTTACCCTTTTTGTCTATCTCTGAAAATTATATTTTATAACATAATTATATAATAGTCGACTATAAAGGAACATACAATGTATAGACAACTTGTTAAAATGGATTTGTATAGAATATTGAATACTTGCATTCTCTTGTTCTTGTCCACGTGACGTACGTAAGTTGATGGACCATCCTATAATATCAATTATGAATTATTTTTCCAAGAAAATTCTAAATTAGCCTTATTACAAAGTAGGAAAATATTAACATGCAAAATAAAAAAAATTAACTTTAATAAGAAAGTATATTTGTACACGAGATAAAACACTGCTATAAATAGAGCCATCATTGTATTCTCCATTGTGAAGAAGATCTTCTCCTTTGACCATCCTCGGTGGAGGCGGTGTTGGATCGCTCCCACTCCAGGAGGGATAACCCCGTGAAAAATACCAACCCCACTCTCAAACCAGGTACGAATGAGCTCTTGAAAGCTCATTGTAACCTTAATGTTCGTGATCTTAAATTGCAGGTGACAAACCTTCTCAGCCAACTGCAGAGGGAGTAGAAGAGGGCGATGACCTGCCAAGAAGGGAAATGGGGAGAAGTGATGGTGTGAAGGGCCCACCGAGTTCCTCGATGAAGAAGCTCGAGAAAGTGAATGTGGCATTATATGATATGAGGAAGGCCATGTTTACTTCGGCTCACCATGACCTTCTTCAGCTTCTCTAACGCCACCATCCACTTGCTCGAGCTGCTGCACATCAAATACTTCGGTGGGCTTTTCCCATCTACACCTCCTGACACTCTCCTTCCTTATTCTTGTCAGTTCATCGCTCGTCTTCGTCTCCATCGTGACAGAAATTTTGGGTAGCTCAAGAATTTTCTATCTGCGAGGTAGTTGTGTGGTAAGAGTATTTATCAAAAGCTTCTTGTGTCAACATTTTTATTTATTTTTTTATTTTGAGAAAAATTAACATTTTTAATTTGCTGAACAAATTACAAATTAAAATGTCGAGTTTGGTAATAATTGAACAACTAAAACTTCATTTTACTTAATCCACTATTCAAATTTTTACACTTGACTTTACTCAATGGTCAGGGTCATGAAAGGAAGGTGGCGGCGAAGCAATAGACTCAATGGTCAAAGGAAATAAATGAAAAGTTCAGGGAGAGAGAAGTACTCGATACAACTAAGCGGCAAAGAGCATAAATGATCGCATAGAATAGTATATAAGGAATGTTTTAGTTCATTTAAGAGGAATATCTCGCTCTAAGATAAATCATCTAGAATTGTAGAGAGAGAATTCCTAAGAAGAGTCTCATGCTTTGCTTGTTCTTCTTGGTGGTCTGGTTGTTTCAATGAGTTCTATTGTGATCGAAGATTGGTGCTTTTCACCTGCATAATTACGCCATTCACTTTTGATTCAATTGTGAGTTACTGCTGTTCTCTTTGAATGGTCTATTATGAATCAGTTCTTTGTAATATTGTGTTTCTTAGAGACTGTTGTTATTTCTTTAGTATGTTGTGGAATTACATCTTCTCAACATTGGCGACTTTACTGGGAAAGCGAGTTCAAGAGGATGGTAAATGTAGGTCCAAGACGAAGAGGAAGAACGAGAAAACCACCACAAAATGCATCGGCATATAGTACACTGGTCGAAACCAAGGGTAATGAACAAGTGCCTCTGATGGTGACTCTTGTTGTTGACAGCTCCTACCCAGTTGATGCATTTTGCAAGTTCACTCTATCTGAATGCAGTACACTTACAATCTTAATTTACTATATAGAAAATTTATATAAGACAACGGATTGTGAATGTAAATATGAGCTGAAATTAAATTAATGTGTTATAGTTATAAAAACATTTCTTCCATTTTGTGTATGTGGTTTTGGTTGCTCGATTACACTTTTCCTTGATGTTTACGTGAATAACAGTCGGGTGTAGCTAAATTTAGTAATGTAATGTGATTTAAAATTGAGTTATTGATTCATATTCACATGTATGAATAGAGAATATTCTTAGTTTGATACGGTATACGTATCATTATTTAGTTGTTTATTTATTTATCGGTATTTAGGTTATTTAATAATGTGGGCTTGGCCCGTTAGGTCTAGGGTTAGGGTCAGTTTATCTATTTAAACAGTTGTACTCCCTCAGCATTATTCAGTCAATAAACGAATATTTTTCTCAACCCTAGTCTTCCTACTCTGTCTTTTATCTCTCTCTCCTTTTACTTTATCGTTTTATTTATCTATCGATACGCTTTGCGTATCATTGGTGCTTTCATTGAGAGTGTCGGTCGGACTTTTGTTCGCGGCACTCGCCCCCGCACTCATGGATCTCCCTTACGCTGTTGTGAATCTCAGTCGCAACAGTGTCCAACTGGTGCTTTTCGATGAAATCGATGAGCTATCGCGTCAAGGTGAAGCGATCAATTGTATCACCATGGCAGAGCTTGAATACTTCCAAGCAAGAGGGTATCTTACCCAGTCAGATCTTGAATGCCTCAAATCAAGTCGGAAAGAATTCCGATTGATTTCGACGGATGAATTTTGTCGCCTCCAACACATCATCCGAGCCGGAGAACCGCCGTTAGATGAAGAACAGCAGCTGCCGCAACCGGATGTTCAACCAATCCAGCCGCCACCATCCCAGCCAGCAACAACCAAGCAGACGGACAATCCCCAAACCCCACAACACCAGAACGATGAGGAAGACCACACCCAGCAACTACCTTCACCACCCTAGGTCCAACAACATCAACAATCGGCTCCAAAGCCGTCTCCGTCGCCACCAACTGCCAAGGACAGAGAGATCAGCGAAACCTCGGATGAATCCATGGCTGCACTCTCCGTCAAATTTCTCAAACCCCGGCCCCCACAACCGCTGCAACTGCAGCAGCAACCACCACCGACGAAGCCGCTGGCACCAACCCCGCCACCACAACACCCGCAGTCCAATCCACAACAACGAAGACCATTTATGGCCGCCAATTCCACCAGAACACCGCCGATGACCGGCGAGCTCACAGACTCACCAGCAAACCCTCGACAACCCCCAATCACCCTCCACCCCGACCGCTTGAAACCGCCAAAGCCACCCGACCCCTCCGGCAAACTCAATCGAACACCTCCCGACGCCATAGAAGACAATCAACCGCATCTCCGGTCGTCTCTTTCGACGCCGGCGAAACTAAACCCAGGCACCCAAGGCTCAACCGACGCCATACCCGAACTTAAACCCGATCCGCCTCCTCTGCTCCAGTCCACAGCTTATCCGGCGTCAACAACCCCTTTCCAGACCCTGGCGCCGCACCCACCGCCTTCTCCGCCGGCGCTCCGACCGATTCCGCCGCAGCCGCCACCAGTAGCATGCTCTCTTCTCTGTACGGGGTACTCACAAGAGACACCAATTAGGGCTCAAAATGAATTTGGGCCCATATTTGGGCCGGAATATACCCCTGGGCTCAGTTCATCCAATGAAATTAAAATTTCTTTTGGGCCTTATCACATTTTGCAGCAAGTATTTGGGCCCAAACATTCTATAGCTTACCAAGATAATTTGGGTCAGCCACTTTATGTGAGCTACGCCAACTTGGACCACCCACCATTAGGCTCGTGTTATGTTCGGAAGCTCGCGCGCCGCCAATTTGATCCGGGCAAGATTAGTGGTAAGTTGAGACTACGAAGTGGCGTTTTGAAGACCGTTCGACGTCAATTCGATCCGGGCCAACGTCCGCCTTGAGGGCAAGGCGATTTTCAAGCGTGGGGGAGTTGATACGGTATACGTATCATTATTTAGTTGTTTATTTATTTATCGGTATTTAGGTTATTTAATAATGTGGGCTTGGCCAGTTAGGTCTAGGGTTAGGGTCAGTTTATCTATTTAAACAGTTGTACTCCCTCAGCATTATTCAGTCAATAAACGAATATTTCTCTCAACCCTAGTCTTCCTACTCTGTCTTTTATCTCTCTCTCCTTTTACTTTATCGTTTTATTTATCTATCGATACGCTTTGCATAGTTTGCATCAGCAGTGCCCTCATTCTACAACACTGTCGCGTTGCGAGACTCGTGAAATTAACAAAGATATTTCTAGTCCTGGCAAATCGTGATGTCAAGGGGGCCAGCCATCACTAAATGAGCTAAGCCGGGTCCTCCAACACTTGTACCCGCCCGGCCCCCGGCCTCCGTAACCCACATTGCGACCCCCAACATGTGGCGTCACACTTAGCCCCATCCAACCCGGCCCGGTTCGCCCCACTAAAAATCGTAACATTTATTAATTGATATTATTTTAATATCTTAATAATATAAAACTGGTCTACCGGGGCCCCTCAACCCGCAGCCCCCACTTGTTTTTGGCTCGGGCCGGGGGGTTCATGTTCTCTCATTTTCAACCCGCCCGACCCCCTCTATCACCGAGCCCTTGACCCGGCCAGGCCCCTCCCAACCAGACCCTGCTAAACCACCCCCCCCCCCCCCCCCTCTTCTTGAGTGGCAAAGCCTCTACATAACAAATAATGAAGATTTCAATAGTTTTCTTCAGTAGTGATTAGGTAAAAAAATATGTAGTCTTAATTTATTTTATGCTAGAATTGTGGACACATGAAGAGAAAATAGTGGAAGTTGGTGAGAAAATTTAGGAAGCATGTTATGACTTTGCATAACGAAAAATCATCGTCAAATTTAACGAAGTGGATACATAATTTGTATTTTACATATCAAGATACACATGCTATTGTAGCCCAACTTTTACTAGTTTATTTATAATAAACGTAACAAAACTTGTTTACATAACCTACTAGAATGCTCTTATTGGAGATGCTCTTACCTCTTCCTAGACCAGGGTTTAAATAACGGGCCCAAACGGGTCAAGACGGCCAGGATGGGCCGACAGCGATTTAGCATCTTACCCGCGGAGGGTCATTTACCATCAGTCATTATCATCCACCAAAGAGGCTTCTGAATTACTTAATCCAATAATAATTCCTTCTTAGTTACGCTCTCAAGCTTAACCAACCTCCAGATCTCACTACCCGCTTAACCGATCCACTCTACTGACAAGAGTCAGTTAACAGATAGCAATAGCGAGCGAGACCGAGAGCGAATCGCCGGTGCATCAATCGGAGCACAACTCTTCCGGCGTCTCAATTGATCGATTCCCTCAATGGATCGAGAAACTTCTTCCGACGAAGAAGACGATCGACGAAACCTAATCATCCAGAACGAGAGGCCAGCGGAATCGGCGTCTCCGAAGCGGTCGACCTTCCACATTGGAGAAGACGACGAGTTCAAGCACCGGATTGGCACCAATCGCCGTCTCACCTTACCTAGATTTGGTTTCAGTAAGACGTATCTCTTCGCCGTTTTCATTCCTCTCTTCATCGTCCTCGTTTATTTCACTACAGACATCAAAACCCTCTTTAAAAGCAATTTCTCAAGCATCAAGTTCGATTCTGCTGTTAATCGTATGCGCGAGTCCGAATTGCGATCTTTGTATTTGTTGCGAGAGCAGCAATTAGGGCTTTTCAACTTATGGAACAACACTTTTAGAATTGAGGCTAATATGAATTCCACTGTGGTTGGTCCTGTGAATTCTACTTCACCATTGTTTGAGGATTTCAAATCTGCTTTGCTTAGACAGGTTTCTCTGAATAAAGAAATCCAGCAAACTCTGCTGTCAAGCCATCAGTCTGAGGGGTTTGTAGATTTGGGGGAAAACGTTACGGATCCGACTGTTAGCGGCTATGCCAGTGTGGATAGATGTAGGAAGGTTGAGAAGTTATCTGAGAGGAAAACTATTGAGTGGAAGCCGAGATCGGATAAGTATTTGTTTGCAGTTTGTGTGTCGGGGCAGATGTCCAATCATTTGATTTGTTTAGAGAAACACATGTTCTTTGCAGCTCTACTCAACCGGGTATTAGTTATACCGAGCTCCAAAGTTGATTACGACTTCAGTCGTGTGCTAGATATCGATCACATAAATAAATGCCTTGGAAGAAAAGTTGTTGTGACGTTTGAAGAGTTTGCGGAAGCTAAGAAGAAACATTTGCACATAGACAAGTTCATATGTTACTTTTCGTTGCCCCAGCCATGCTTCATGGATGATGACAAGGTTAAGAAGTTGAAAGCATTGGGGATTTCAATGAATAAGCTTGAGCCGGTTTGGGTTGATGACGTCAAGAAACCTAAACCGAGGACAATGCAAGACGTGGTGGCCAAGTTCTCTTCAGATGACGATGTTATCGCAATAGGAGATGTCTTCTTTGCTGACGTGGAGAAAGATATGGTTATGCAGCCCGGTGGTCCTCTTGCTCACAAATGCAAGACCCTAATTGAGCCGAGTCGTCTGATCATGCTCACTGCGCAGCGTTTTGTTCAAACATTCTTGGGCGACCGGTTTATTGCTCTTCACTTCCGCCGTCACGGCTTCTTGAAGTTTTGGTATGCCTTTTTCTTGATATCCATCTCAAAGTTAAAATAGAAATTTGTTTTCCTGCACCGCTACTTTTGCTTATGGTACATTGCATACACTTGGCCCTGCACACATCTCTTCTCACTTATGGAACGTTTAATATTGTACTTATCACAGTCCTTTCTGATTTGTCAGCAACGCTAAAAGACCAAGTTGTTTTTTCCCCATTCCTCAAGCCGCTGACTGTATCGGCAGAGTGGCTCAGAGGGCCAATACACCTGTGATATATCTGGCTACAGATGCTGCAGAGAGTGAAACAAGTTTATTGCAATCGTTGATTGTATTAAATGGAAAACCTGTACCTCTTGTTAAGCGGCCACCTCGTGATTCTGCTGAAAAATGGGATGCTTTGTTATACAGACATGGTTTAGAGGAAGATTCGCAGGTTAGTCCCTATTCTTTCTGTATTCTCTGTCAGATTTCTTCATATTGTGACATTTGGGTTGGTCCATAGGACGTCCATTGCATCTCGGTATTATACATATTAGATTGCAAGTCAGGAGGCAAAACATATCTTTTTATTTTTAGGTATGCCATTATGCAAATTACCATATCCAAACGAATTGTGCAGAAGTGGAAGATAAGTATAAAATCCCGTTCATACATCTTAACACATGAAAGAAGAATGCAGGAAACACAAACCAAAAAGATGCTTCCCTGTAAAATAATAACAACAAGAACAGAAATTTATCATATTCTTCCAATATCAGTCTACTGCTTCCGAAGGTACATGACCAAACCCTTGGACCACCAGATAAAGTGGTTAGAACCTTCAGAGGACAGTTTATTGTTCTCCCCCTAAAGAGTTATGGTACAACATGAGAAACAAGCCCTGCAACTTCCGACATCTCTTTCTTATTATAGGTCTCAACGATAAGTAAGTTTTAGCATTGTTTCAAGGTGATTTCAAGCTACACTAACCATCATAATATTGCTGCTGTAAGTTTGTTTTCCCTTTCCACAGTATGGTACGAGGAAAGACTGAATGCCTATCATATGAGGTGATACTTCCAACTTATTAATGGCAATGTTGGAGACATCTCTAATTTACCGGGGACATCTTAGAAGTAGCCATCAAGTGAAATATGAATAGCCAGTTCTCCTCTCTTTGAAACAAGGGGCGCTTCTGGTTTGGTCGGTGATTGAAACAATTTCGTGTTCACTATATTACAATATAGGACATATAGGGAAGAAAATTTCATACAACGAGCTACTGAACTCAATCACTTTCCACAGTGTCTCTTTAGTGTTCGATCAAAGTATACCCTACAGAGAGTGTAGCGATACTCAAATTGGATCAGTGATCTATTTCTAGTTTTTTAGTAAACCTAATAGGTTACTTCCAAATAAGAAACTTGGGAACTGATGAGACGGCATTCAATCTCCTTCCAAGCAACATAAGGCTCATCCCCGTTCTACCCTCGTGCCATTTCATAAGATAACATATCGTAATTGGTAATCCTAATTACTTGACTCATGAAAAGAGCAAATCTCATAAGCATCAATCAGTACCACCGGTAAATTTGCAAGCAAGATGAAAGTTCGAGTATTATAGGGCTAGTTTGGTGTGAGCTAATTTAGTGAAGTCCGTTGAACTTATAAGTCAACGCAATAAAAAGTCATGCTTGTTAATGCATCTCCAATACTAGTAGACAAATATTAGGCAAATCATTGATAAAAATCGGTCTTTTGGATATTAGATAACGATTTTTTTTTAGTTTATTCTCCAATAGTGCTTAAGCACAAATAAGATATTATTTATTTAGTTTATGTTAGAAAGGTGGACATATTGGCCACCTAAATAAGAGAGTGATTTGATTTTGCCGTGCAAAAAATCATCGCCAACTTTGGCAAAGCGAATACCTATTTTGTGTTTTGCCTATCAAGATGCATATGCTGCTATTAGAGTCAAACTTTACCGAATTCTTTATAATTTGCCTAAACTTTGTATGACCTATTGGAGAGGCTTACAGACTTTTTGCATGCTTAAAAGTTGTGAACTTATAAGTTCGGTGTAAAAATCAAGCTTAGTAAAAGCTGGGTTTTGGAGTTTTTTAACTTATAATCCAGTCAATCTTCTGGAATGATCATACTGCCCTTACACTTTTCATTCTACATTTGAGTTACTGTCTCTTTCTTTTGAGTAAATTATTGTGTATCCTACTATAAAAATATAATGTAATTAAATTGATACATATGTCAATATAGTTGGAATGTTGGATCGCAACATAATAAGTTCAGACATAAATACTACTACCTCCGTTCTCTCTCTTTCTTCACATTTTGACTTTTTTCTTCCGTAATTGGGTCACTTTGACCCGATGATTTTGATAGCAAAACGACTAATTTTTTTGGTGATTTTTCCATGGTGTTCTAGAGTAAACTTTTCTCTACATCATCATGCAAAAATTATCAAATTCTTACATCGTTTTACTAATCAAATCATCAAATCAAAGTGATCCACTGAATAGTGGTAAGGTTTCAAACTGTGAAGAAAGATAGAGAACAGATGAAGTATTCTTCAAAACATTACTGTACACATCAAAGGGTACCTGTAATTAGCATTAAACAACAAACTATGACATCAGTTAAAAATAAACTGCACCAACTTTTTTTTACCTAACACGACATATGTTTTCTTGTTACGGACTTTTTTTTCACCGCAACTTTTTTTACCTAACACTGCAGTTTTTTTCTTGTCTAAAAGTTGCTCCGAACTCGCACACAATCACTAATGTCATAACAACCTCTACTTGCAACACTTCCTTGAAAGCTCAAATTGTCCACCATATCCTACTTCTAATGATAACGATGACTTAGAAAACTTGCTACCCTTTCTAATTTAATCTGCAGTAAACCACACTACAAACGATATCTGGCTACAAGTCCTCGAGAGAACCAACCTACGTAAAATTTCTCATATTTCATAGAAATAACTCCTCCCAATGGTGTCCGTTTTAATGGAAAATCAAAATCAATTCCCTGACAGATATTATAGAAAACACGTGAATCTGCCCTAAGGGTACTGAATCGCCTTGACAATGCATGCCTCTCTGCAAGCGCATTGGCCTGCTTGGACATTTATTGACACATTGTATATGGATGCTTCCTTCTGGAAGCGATTGTCACCACAAGACCATGTAACTATAGACCAGATAATCAAATTAAAATATAACCTATCTGCCTATTTCACAATAGAGGCGTTGTACCCAAAGAGTAGAGCATAATATATCAAATCTCGCCCAGGTTGTGTCATGAGTAAATCAGAGAAGGCATGGTGGCATTATCAAAGTTACATGCAATATCAGACCTATTAAATAGTTACATCACGTTCTTTGCCGCGTTGGGAGAGACATTGGTTTTTAGTGATTTTTCAAAGTGATAATAAATGTTGGACCACAAGCTTAACCTACAGCAGAGTAGTGTAGTATCATAATAGGAACCTAAAATATTGAGAATTGAACCCGGCAGTAGAACCACAAAGAAAGATTAGGACAACGGGCATGACTTCATCAGTTACATACATTATGGCTCAAAACATACTCCAAAAGTAACTTGGTTTGTTTCCTGTAGTATGAATTTACTCACAAGACACTAGCTAACTTTTAACTTATTTAGAGCACCAACAATAGATTAGGTTAATTATTAGCCTATGTACATTTTACTTTCCTTCTCGTTATCATTTTTGGTGTTTCCCCTTTGTCGCTTCCATTATAATGAGGGCGGATAATTCTTTGCTAGAAAAAAAAGGGTTTGCTTATTTCTTGACCTGACTAATTGGGATTAGGAGAGATGTTACAAAGACAGCCATGACTTGAAATCTCAAATTCAAATGTACTACCTCTCCCACAAGTCTACCACAGCTACCTAGTAGCTGTCTTCTGCATCATGGATTCATGATGAAGTTGTTCCATGTATTCGAATGATTGATCTAAATGGCTAGGTGTAGTAGGTTCATAACATGACCCTTATGGCGTGAGTGACATGACTCACCTGTTATGGGGAAAGGCTCTCCCTTCTGACTAGGAGGGAAGCTGTTTGCAACCTTGCATCTGTTATGATAGGTTCTTTCTGTGATTTGAATTCTTGGCATCATTATCTTGATCTCAGGTTCACACTCCAGTTAAAACATATGTATCTCTAGTGACGTTTTGACTCTTGACAACGTTACCTTGATCTCAGGTTCACCCTCCAGCTAAAATGTACTAGAGTTACATTGGTATGATGAAATAAAAGGGAATGGAACAATCACACTTTTTCTTTTTCTTTTTCTTTTTTGCTTGTTATAAAAACGAAAGATGTGCATCACCCTCGTGATGTGACTATTCCAGATTGTTACTGGATTATAAGTTTTTTCCAGCAAGGAAAATCGCATCCATCGCCTATCGTGAATCTACTAGAACTTAATAGCCATAGCTTCACTTCCATCACAATTTCAACCTTGATCTTGCTCCTGAAATCGAGTCCTTGTTCCTTAGCTAGCCTGAATCTGAGGAATTTTAGCAATCTATGACTTCTTTAGTGTCATTATCAATGTCAGGGTCTCCCAAAAGCAGTTCAAGATTTGCCTAATAAAACCCTGACTATGGTGTAGGACTTTAGATGTACTGAAAATCGAGAATTGAATCGGAGGAAACGAAGGTATCAAATCTTGACCCTGTCAGAACCAGCGATAATGAGTTTCCCCTATTTACCACCAGTGTTCAAGCCTTGGGAGTTGGCACAACCTCCATTTAACTTCCAATAAGACAAAGTACTTCATAGCCTTCAAAGAAGAAACACCAAAAAACATAAATGTAGATGAATTTAAGATTTCTCCTCCTTTGACAATTTGCAATTAACGTAGTTATGGACCCAATCATCGTATGGTAGAAAATCATATAGTTCAATAAAGAATTGATTCCTATTTATAATCTATAACCACCATCAAGACGGGTACCCAAATAGTATAGTGCTCGTTGCCTCCTTTATGAACCTATACTTTCCTGTTGCTTGCCTCGCCCCAACATCTATTAAAGGGCAGGTGCCGAGAAAGAAAGAACCAGCCCTTCTCTCATTCGACGGATTTGTTCGCTCGTTGATTAAAATGCACATTACTTTTCCCTGCACCATGTGGTATTCCTTCAAGAAACCAGTGGATTCCTATAAACTACTCAAGTCATAATGACTTGGACATCTATTCCCTTGTACGTTGCTAAAAAGTGATGCCCAATGATGATGAACCTGCAAATGTTCTTTTTTACTTGTGGGGATAGAAGGTTGTAACAGAAGCATTTGACTTCCAGTTCAAATCTAACCTTGACATAGAAATTCTCGCCATGGAAAAATATTTGGTTACAGATTCTAAAAATTCAGCTACCCACTTTACATATATATTTTTGTATCTGCACCAAGTACAATATCCGAAGAAGAAATGGAATGAAATAAGGAAGGAGTAACCTCACAAAACCATAATCACAAGACTACGGGGTAAAAGAAATTGGAGCAGGTATAAGCAACAGAAGAAACAGATCAGGCATCATACCCTGAGTTCCTGACCACAAACATTATGAAGGAAAGGGTAACTTTGATTTTACCTCCTTGTGGTTAAAGGGGTAGAGGCACTTTTTCCTCTGTGCTTTCTAAAGTTTCATTTTAACTCCTTGGGGTCTTCAAAATGTGCAAATAGGCCGAAACATTCTATTAAAATCAATTAAAAAAGACTGAGTGTCCTCGTCACTTAAAGAAACAAATCTTTTACCCAAAATGAAGAACAATATGATAAACACCAAGAACACAAGTACCACTAGATGCAGCTACCACCGCTGAATTTATCACCACCAAGACAGCCGCCATCCTCGCACCAGCACAGACTTGGCTTCCATTTCCGACCTCCTTCCCCACGGCAATCAACAACACCAAAAAGTCAACAACAAGCCTTTTCCTAGTTTAACCAGGGTCGCTTACATGGATCAGGCTTCCCCACTCTGAACCCTGTTGAGACCAAATTGAATGCCAGATTCCTTAGACGATTACAAGATAACCTACCACCAAAAGAAAACCAGCGCCATGTAGGAGCTAAATCTTTCTGTACTTAGCTGTCTTGTGGGTCTTATGTTGGTTCGCGTTATCCGAAAGTCCCCTATATGATTTTTGTAGTTGTGGTAGTGGTTTCATTCCAAAGTACTCTAGCCTACTTGGCATGACAGGTTATGGTTTGCATTTTGCAGGTGGAAGCAATGCTCGATAAAACAATTTGTGCTATGTCTAGTGTGTTCATTGGGTCCTCTGGATCTACTTTCACAGAGGACATCCTTCGACTCCGTAAGGACTGGGGATCGGCATCACTTTGCGACGAATACATCTGTCAGGGCGAATTGCCGAATTTTATTGCCGGCGATGAATGAAAAAAAGGAGACCGAAGTTTTCAATTTTTTTTATATTAACAAATTCTTTCTTCGTCGCCTTTGATCACCCCTTCAAACCCATGGACGACCGACCAACCAACGGGTGAGTATGGTTTAACAAAGACGTTAAGTCTCTCTGTTTGCTAGTGTGTATGATAATAGCTTTGTATCATGGTCCTTGTGCTCTTCCTCTTTGGAAGTCACAGTTGAGTGTAATGATTAATTCATTCAGAGTGTTTTGAAAATGTAGCCTTACCTGTAAAGTGTAGGAGCCATCTCTTGAGTTGTAATAAGATTTGGGATATCTACTTAGTTTCTTTTTTACACGACATTTTGTTCATGAGGAAATAAATGAATAAAATGCCGGAGAAAGGGAGTGGTCGGATCTGTTGAAGAACTTGTTACAGTTCCCATATGGATAAAGGAACCGTATCCGCATGATTGTACCTTGGATTTTGGCAATCATAGGTTGCAGTCGATGCAGCTTGAATGAATCGTAGCTTGATATTTCATAGTAAATTTGTTGTTTGCCAATCATAGGTTGCGGTTCACGTAGCTTGAATCGTAGCTTAAACTTTTTTCGTAGTAAATTTGTTTCCTCCAGAGAGACTAGGTCGCGATATACATGTTTTGGAATTGTTCACCAATAAATTAATTTTGCTTCTTGTCTTCTTGGAAATGAAGATACTAATATTTTGAACAAATTTTATTAGTTGAAAATGAATTTAGAGTCGAAGTCTCTAATAGAGGCTGTTTGGAGTTTGGATTTATCTTTTCTTTTTAGGGTTTTTAATGGAACATTAATCTGGTTTTTGTGGTTTTAAAATGTTCAAAAAAATAGAACAAGGTTCGTAGTTGGTGACGTATATACCGGTATCCGAAGTTCTGCACCGGAATTCAAAAAGTTCTGCACCGATGATTGGTGGCTGCCTTGCGGGATTAATATATGCGGCAAATAGTCATGTGTCACGCACCCGTTGGTTGCTCAATGGCCACCAATGGACTGGTAGTCTTCAGTCGAGTGGTTGGTCAATGACCACCGATGGACTGGTGGTCTTCAGCCGATTCTAAAATTTTGGCACAGAACACCATGCCTGGGAAGCATGTTTTGAGTATTAAAACCTCCCTTCCCCGTATCAACATCACTCATCCCATATCCATCTCCATCTCTCCATCTTCCTCCTCTACACACCTTGGGCCGCTACTTCAAGTTTTCGTCTTTCTCCTTCTTGTTCTTCTCTTTCTCCAGCTCCTTCCACAATCATGGAATCCGAAACTGAATCTTACAAGGGTTTGTAGTTGAATAACCCCATCGTGTTCATTCAATTGTTCGCTCGTTTGCATGACTGATGCGCCTTTTTTTCCTAAGAATCAAAGTGGGAGCAATTCGATGGCCTAACTTTGCGGGAGATATCTTACGAAAAATCAGTTAGACTTGGAAATGAGTAACAAACCTATTCACTGGACTATTTTGAGTGGCAATGGTGGTCGCCTCTGATAACACTCCCGGGAACTCTGTACCCTATGCTAGTGAGGCTATTCTATGCCAACTTGCAGTATATATGGAAGATAGTGAATTCACGTTGGCTTCGTGGGTGAAGAATGAGAGCGTCATTATCAGTACATGGACTGCTGCTACAGTTCTAAGAATTTCTTGTGAATGCAAGATATAGGCCCTGTTTGGATATCCCGGTTTTGTTAACCTCTGCAAAAAGTTAACCAAAACTTCAATTCAAAATTTGTAGGACCCACATGCCACTCATTTTTCTACTCACATAAAAGTCAAAACTTCAAAACCAAAACTATTAAATCCAAACATTCACCTAGTTTGGTTAACCAAACAAGCCCAACATTGTTATCCAAACAGGGCCATACTTCACGGAGGCTACCAAGATTGGCCATTATGGTGGTACACTCTACGGCACTTTTTGCACTAGGCACTATCAAGAATATGTTTTCCTAATTCTCCCTTTGCTATGGATATGATACTAACAAATAAAAATATATTTTTTCATAACTCACCCACAAGTTTAAAAAAATTGGTAGAGAGGGAAAAACTTGGTCATGAGATCCGAGATTTTCGGAGTTAGATGTTGGGTATTTGATTCAAATATTAACTTCAGAGAGAAGCATGCCTCAAAGATAACATTGGTAGGGACTTAGTTACTAATTTTAGTGACCATGCACGTCCATGTGTTTGTGCATGCGTACTAAATACTGTTCCTAAGTCTTTTGTGTAGTAGTAGTATTGCTTTCGTCTTTTCTTGGTCGACTAGTGGCTGTAGGAAAAGGCCCCTTTTGTTTTGGTAGCTTTAGGAGTCTTTTTTTTTTTGTCTTTTGGTCAAAGGTAAATTACTAGGAAGTTTTAACATTGTTTTAGGAAACAATGTTTTCTACGTGGGTTATTTTTTGCTTGGACGGCTTCGTATTTCAAAGTTCGTCTCGGATTAGTTTTGGTTGTTTGCTTTGGCCCCAAATCTTGCACTACTATATAAGTAGATGCTAGGGTCGTGATTTGGGGTATACTTGTAATTGTCTCTTCTCATCAATAAATTGGTTTGGTTTGGCTGTGGATTAGCTAGTCTCAAAACTAGTGAACCACATAAATTCTTGTGCGTCTTGATCTTTTTTTTTTTTTTTTTTTTTTTTTTTTTTTTTCTTGTTTCTCACGTATTGGATTCCTAACAAGTGGTATCAGAGCCAGGTTCGCTGAGTCTCAAGAGAAGCTATGGTGAGTTCGATGATCAAGATTGATCGATTCGATGGGAAGAATAGTTTTAGTCTCTGGCAAATCAAGATGCGTGCTCTCTTGAAGCAGCAAGATCTGTGGTTGCCATTGGCTATCAAGGAGGACACAGATACAAGCACTTCGGCGTTTGTGAAGATGGAGGAGAAGGCGCATTCGACGATCATGTTGTGTCTCGCGGACGACGTGATTACTGGAGTTGCAGATCAGGATACCGCTGATGGATTGTGGAAAAAGTTGGAGGATCTCTACGCGAAGAAATCCGTGGCCAAGAAATTGATGTTGAAGCAGCGACTATTCAGTCTTCGGATGGTTGAAGGTACGCGTATTGGTGATCACTTAGACACTCTTAACACTATATTGCTTAAGCTGCGCAATAGTGATGAGATTGTTAGTGATGTTGATGCGGCATTGATTTTATTGGTTTCCTTGCCACCATTTTTTGAGGGTTTGGTTCAATCGTTCGTAATTGGGAAAGAAACGATAACCCTAGAGGACGTTAGGTCGGCCCTTCATACGAGGGAATTGAGGCACAAGGCGGTTGGGAAGGACGATCATGCTTCTGGAGCGTTGATTGTTAGGAAAGGAAAAGGTAAGGAATATAGACGAGGTGGATCCGACTTACCTTCGGACGTATGTGCTTTTTGCAGGCAGAAAGGTCATTTGAAGATGGAGTGTCCCAAGAATCGGATAGCTATCGCTTCAGGGGGAGGTGGAGGGACAACACCCGACGACGATGATGCTCTCTAGGCCCCTTGAGGGCGGTTCGGGCTCCGGGCATGGAGCATGGGTGCGTGTTATTGGGCATGCGGATTGGTGGTGTGTTATTGTGCATGCATCGGTTGGTGGCGCGATTGGATATTGGATTGGCGCGCTTCGGTTATTGGTTTTGCACATTGGTGCGGTTGGCGGCGCAAATTGGCATGACATCGTTTGATAGGCACTTTGTCGCAAAGTGTCATTGGTGCGACGTTGGGGGTATGCATTAGTCATGGTGCATTGAAGAGGCGTTTGTTGGGACGTATTGGTAGTGTGTTCAATTCCGCAAATTGGGAATACACTCGTATTTGGGTTGGTTGGACTGATGAGAAGAATTGGTTCGGTAGTCATGGGGTTTGAATCAAGGGGGAGATTTGTTGGGTATTTGATTCAAATATTAACTTCAGAGAGAAGCATGCCTCAAAGATAACATTGTAGGGACTTAGTTACTAATTTTAGTGACCATGCACGTCCATGTGTTTGTGCATGTGTACTAAATACTGTTCCTAAGTCTTTGTGTAGTAGTAGTATTGCTTTCGTCTTTTCTTGGTCGACTAGTGGCCGTAGGAAAAGGCCCCTTTTGTTTTGGTAGCTTTAGGAGTCTTTTTTTTGTCTTTTGGTCAAAGATAAATTACTAGGAAGTTTTAACATTGTTTTAGGAAACAATGTTTTGGACGTGGGTTGTTTTTTGCTTGGACGGCTTCGTATTTCAAAGTTCGTCTCGGATTAGTTTTGGTTGTTTGCTTTGGCCCCAAGTCTTGCACTACTATATAAGTAGATGCTAGGGTCGTGATTTGGGGTATGCTTGTAATTGTCTCTTCTCATCAATAAATTGGTTTGGTTTGACTGTGGATTAGCTAGTCTCAAAACTAGTGAACCACATAAATTCTTGTGCGTCTTGATCTTGTTTTTTTTTTTTTTCTTTTCTTTTCTTGCTTTCTCTTGTTTCTCACGTATTGGATTCCTAACATTAGGTACGACAAAATTGAGGCGAACTCGAGGATTCTTTGGTTGAGCAAACGACGGTATTCAATGACGGCTGCTCCAAGCACGGATCGAAGAATTCCGCTCTTGTCTATGGAGGAAGAGGACGTGGTTGAGTATAAGTCAAGCTCTGTCTCGTGATTCAAGATCCAAGACCTTTTTTGTTTCTTATAAACTTCAATGTAGGGGCTATGAATCTTTTCAAGAATATCTGGCCATATAAAGAAGAGATTGGCATTCATGAGATAAACCCTAACTGTTTCGTTCTTAGGTTCCTATCAAAAGGATCGTTAGAAAAGGTCATAGTTAGAGGACCTTGGATTTTTTACGATAATATTCTGCTTCTGAAACCTTGGATTGTATTTGCTAGAAAGATAACGTTATTTTTGAGACGATTGAGGTATGGGTCCAATTTAAAATCTCCCAATCTTTTTGCAAACGTAGATGATGCTCGGAAGGCAGTCCAAAAGATGGGAGAAATGCTTGAAGCAAATAATAGAATTCTGACAGGTGATGGAGAAATGCTTGGTGTGGGTGTTTTACTCATTACAACGAGACATGTAAGGCTAAAACAGAGGCTGAAAAGGAGCAAGAAGAACCGGGGTACGGGGATTGGCTCATTTATAGGCCGCCCCCAGGAAGAAGCAGCCGCCTAATTTCGACAATGAAAGCCCCATGACACCCTCAAGAATTGAATATAGAACACTCCAAGAAGGATGACAAGTCACTTGCTGAGTAAGAATGGGGTTTCATTGAAAGCGATGATGATGCTGAGACCTCCATCAATGTGGAAGCACCGTCAGCCTCTATCCTCTCAATGCTATGATTATTTTTTAGAACCCCCACGGCGACAAGGCAAAATATGATCAACCTATTGCTTCTATTTGTGATACAGGTAAAAGTGTGATGTTGCCCTTCACAAGTGGACCAAAGAGAAAGGTTGGTTAAACAAAGTTTAGCCACAATCTGAAGGAAAAGCAAGTGGAGAGATCAGGTAGGCATGTCAGTTGGAGTGTTAACAATGGATCAAGAGGAAGAGGAAGGGGACACACAGAGGTTTTGGTTGTGGTATGACTGACCAGGTGCACAAAGATGAAAAGAAATGAAGGGGTCAGGGACTTCGGGTCAGCCAGGTAACCAGAGTGGTGGTAATCTGCAAGCAATGGTGAGTCGGTCTAATAGTATGCATGATGAAGGAAATCTCAATAAGGTTTTGAACGATCAGGTTTTTGTTAATCGCATTCCGAAACGGGATGGGGAGCCTTAAAGAACCCGAACAATTTACTGGTGCTGGCTGTGGATCAGTCTCACCATCCGCAACGAGTCTGTTAAGCTGGAACGTATGGGGGCTTGGGAACTTCCATATCGTTATTTATCATCACGATATTGTGAGGAGACAGAATCCCAACATTGTATTATTTTTGGAGACGAAATTGTATGCAAATAGATGTAAAGAATAAAGGAAAGGATTGACTGTCATGACGGTTTGTTCACTGACTGTGAGGGAAGAAGAGGTGGTTTAGCTTTGATGTGGGATGGGGAAATTCCTTTCTCGCTGTCATCCTACTCAAGGTATCATATTCATGGAATTTTTAGCGTTGAGAATAAAACTGTTAAAACGGAGGGATCAAGCAAGAACGATGTAGCAAATAGAAAATCAAGAACGAGAACACAAAGAACTAACATGGTTCACTAGTTTAAATACTAACTACCTCCACTAACCCGAAAACCCGATTATATTGAGAGAGAATCCCGATTACAACTTGTGCGCTCATACAAAAACTTAGTCACAACGTACATCCCATAAATATACCTAAGAAGTACTAAAATTGTTCCCAAATCAACCTAGGACCTTTCTAATGCAATAAGGAAACAACCAGGAAATTTTCCAGCACCGAACGAGCTCGTCGAGCTGAGCTTGTGCGAGCTGCCCTGGAGACCCCAATGTTCTGCCTTCTTCTCATTGCCTTCCTCTTTCCCGTTTGATCACTTTTGCTAAAAAAATTGAGGCACAAATCTTAACAAATCTCCACCTTGCCTCGAATCCTCTAAGCAACTTGAACCGAAACCAAAACTTCTCTCCTAAAATGGATGTTCCGCAGCTGTATGCAAAACTGAAATCGCCAAGTCGTTGCTTCAACTACAATGCGTTCCTGCAACAAATGCGCCGGATGTAGATATACTTTTGGAAATAGAAACAAGTTCTCCACCTTGAACCAGGCTTGAATAAATTCACAGTAACGAAATGAATGTATTCCAGATGTGCCAACTTGCCGTAAATAGATGCACCACGACAAGTTCCAGATGTAACCTGATGCACAAATAACGAGTGCCCAAAACAAATTGTCGTGCCGAATCGCGAGAATTCCTCGGCTGCGCCAGATGCTCACCAGAAACCCCTAACGCGCCAAAGTGAGCCAGCCGCGTTGCATGGTACACGCCCAAAATCATATGCACCTACAAAAGGCGGAAACAAGTACATAACGCGTGCCAGAACCTAGAGGTGTAAGGAAAACCGAATAAACAGGTCAAACCGACCAAACCAACCGAAATTCTTGGTTTTGGACGGTTTATGAATGGTTTAAGTTTTCACAAACCGGTCTAATCGGTTCGGTTTTCGGTTTGTAAAAATATCACACCGCCCCAAACCGAGCTGAACCAATATGTGCCTAATGTACTTTTATTAAATATATGTTGTGTAAGGTATACCTCCTTGTGGTTTCGTTTTTTTTGCAGTATGGGGGTTAGTTTTTCTTATGTTGGGAATCAAAGGTGCTTTGAATGTACTTGGGCTTGGCGAGGAGTTGGCGACGAAGCGAGGGAAGAAACGCACCAAACGGAGGAGAAAAACGAAGAGAAAACAAGCAGGAGGATCAGGGTCTTCATGCGAAGAAAAAAAAAATCGTACGAAGAGTCTTCGTGCGAAGAAAAATGTCTTCGAGCGAAGACACTGCTGGAGGCGGCCAATTAGTTGTTTCCTTCTCCGTTTAGCTCGATTTTGGTATTTCTTTGGGCACAAGCTGTGTAGTAGGCCTATATAAAGCCTATAGGTCGTGCTCTACAGTGTGTGGGTTCTATTCGTGGGTTTCTATCAATAAAATCGGGGTTTTTTCGTGTCGTGGAGGTAGCTAGCTCATCGCTAGTGAACCACGTTATATCGGGTGTGTTCGTGTGATCTTGTTTCGTCAACTTCACCGTTCTCTAAACTCTTCCCGGATCATAACATGTTAAATACATCAAAAAGACCTGAGTACCCTCATATATAACCTAATAGAATCGTTTTCTCTTCCTTTCTCTCTCTAATTTTTCTACTTATCTTTTCTCTCAACTATATATCTCTTCCAAATTTTTATCTTCTTCTTCATCTTACATATCTCTCTTTCTCTTATTATTCAGTGAGAATTTCAAATTGAGACTAATCCTCATAAAGAACAGTTAGATTGAGACTAGAAATTAAGTCCCATCCTTATTTCCGCTTTTAAAAGAGATAATTTTCTCTAAGAATGGTGTTTTATAAGCAAATCCCAGGTTTCACATGTTTACAAGGCATGAACACCTCAAAATTGACCTCAAATAAATCTCCAACCCTCATAATTTGAAACTCTAGAACTGATTTCTAACAAAACGACTGATTGGCATCCATGTCTCTGGGTTAATATAGTGTCAATCAAACTGGAGTAACCAATAATCAAAGAAACCATTCACCTATATAATCTAAACCTCACCAAAAAAAAAATTCTAAGAATCATCGAAGGAAAGAAAAACATATGGCGCACCAAGCTATAAACTGATTCAAAATCGCCCAACCCTCCATCAACGTTGAAGCCCAGAAGAAACATAAGCGGTGAAGGCCAACTAATGCGGCGGCAAAAGTGTCATGTACCCACTTTGGCGACAGTGGAGTCTTCTACCTACTTCGGCCTTACCGCCATTCTGCTCCTTCGACGGCAGCGAGGACCTTCTCCACCTCCTCATCCTCCTTTTCCTCATCCCTTTTCCTCTTATCCTTGCTTTTTATTTCTTCTCGACCTCCACATCCTCCTCCTTCATCTTCTCCTCATTCTCCTTCTACTTCGTCTTCGTGTTCTTCCTGATCTCAGATATGCTTTCTCTCTCCTTCAATTTTCTATTTTCTTGTTTTTTAATACTAAGGGTATAATAGGCATTAAAAGGCAAAACTTGACGGATTCTTCTAGTTTAAACGGATTCGCACAAAAATTAAACCACTGGGAGGTATATTACAACACTTGGAACTTCAAGGAGGTCTTTCATAAACACCTAATCACAAGGGGGTAAATTAAAATTAACCATATTAAATAATCTAAAAACATAGAACATAAGTAGATAGGTTCAATTAAAATCATCATATTAATATTAATATTTTCCATTTCTCTCAGGTTCCATCATAAATGATAGTCGTGCAAGTGTTTTTTTTATTTTTTATTTTTTTATTTTTTTGCGTCTATTTAATCTCTCTTAAATTTCAAATTTGTTGACAATGCAATATTATAATATCCATTCAATAATGTTTATGCAAACCGACCTAAATGAACCGAACCAAACCAATTTTTTTTCGGTTTGATTTGGTTCATCCGTTCAAATGGTTTGGTTACAAAATTAGTAAACCGATGTATTAATTTGGTTTATGGTTTTCGTACAAAACTCACCAAACCGAACTGCCTGCAGCCCTACCAGAACACAATCCGCGTACCAGAAATCACACGCAACAGATGTTCCATACCAAGAGCCCATATACCCCCGCCCCCATGTGGCTTAAAGAACTAGGTTTTCATCAGATGTCCTGTAACGACCCGTAACACATTTAACAATAATAATCGATTAAACGATAAAAATCACGATTTATTGTCAACCCGTCTGACACTTTCAGACGTCCAAAACTCCACCAGCAGGAGACATAGTCCTCTAAAACAACATTTTAATCAAATTTATGAAAAATCTTTTTTTTAACTAACCAAACAAACATGCATACTTTTTGATTTTCACACTCATTTATGTAGGCATCCATAAACACAATCAATAAACTCACAAATCCAAACTATATGCTTATATGTATATAGTTAATACTTCACCACATGAAAGATGAAACATGTACACACGCTAACAACCCACCATATGTGTAACTGAATATTCAATAGCAAAATGTAAAAATCAGAAATCTACTTAACACAGCAGCAAGTTATTACAAATCATCATATGACACCAAATTCATAAACAGCGTGATTTATCAATCACCAAATAATAATCTGATAGCTAAAAAGCTATAAAATCACACCAGCAGTACATATAGATATAGATGGTAACTGCAGGAAACTTAGAGTTAAGATTTTCCCTACCTGATTACGAAGCCGAACCACCAAACCAAGTCAGAAATAGGTTTAGAACGAGCTAGCTCTTTCAAGCTTGTTCTCAATAATCATAAACAAGATTTACAAAGCCACGAAATCATCCTACCAAGTCTCTGTTTCACACAAAAAGATGCTATATACTAAAACTCCCAACCATTTGCTTCATTTCTCACTCCCCCAACTCACATCAAGCACTAACTAAACCATTAATAGGAAGAAGCTACTTCCTTCTCCAAACCAGAGAACATTTTGAAAGAGAGACCCATATGATTTGGGTATAGTGATTTGCGTCCATTCAACAAAATGACCAAGGCTTGTCACACTTTCCAATATTAATCCAGATGACTAAGCTGAAACTTGGCTTGTTGGCAGTACACCTATAGATCCAGAAAAACAGATAAGCCACCTCATGTTAATTGAAGACTTATCACAAAGTTAACAAAATATATACCACAACATACCCCCCAAGTTCACTCATATTACAAGGAAACTATGACAAAATACTTCAATATTATTTAACTAACAATTTTTTTGTGATCACACCGATTTCGCAACCAACCATACTGAAAGAAACAAGTCCCATTATTTTTACTAATCAGCCATTTGACTTCAAAAAGTTTCACTTAATCCCTAAGCAACAAAATTACACGTTCAACTAAATAAAGAGTATATTTATTTATTCTTTTAATACGGGGTCTCACAATCTGCCCCATTTATAAAAAAATTCGTTCCGAAATTTATTTTCTTATAAAAATTATTACTAACAATCCATAAATCAATACAACATCAACCCCCGGTGCATGTGCTTGAATAAAAAGTTACGCGTTAAAATAAGATTTCATCAACAAATGCATGCAACTCCCATGCACTAGCTCATTAAAAAAAAAATCACGTGCACATGCATAAATATCCACACGACATGTGACACCACCAAGTCAAGTATAAGAGTTCATATATATCACTATTTGAAATGTAGCATCATGAATATCTACATCTTCCCATTCCTTCGGTTAAAATAATTATTCCAGCAATAATATTTTTCTTTTTTTTATCTTCTAAAAAAAATTCATGTACCATCACGGTACATCACCTCCACCACCCAAGCAGTACTAGACTGTGTACCCCTAGCTCGACAGTGCGGTGGCTCACAAGTGTGGTGACTCACAAGTGTCTACCTCTTGTATGACACCCGCCACAGACACCCGCCAAAACACCCGCCCAGTCTCAGATACACTATCTTGACTTCTGGTTGGATAAGGCACTGATACCACTGTAACGACCCGTCACACAGTTAACAATAAAATTCGATTAAACGATAAAAAACACGATTTATTGTCAACCCATCTGACACTTTCAGACGTCCAAAACTCCACCAGCAGGACACACAGTCCTTTGAAACAACATTTAAATCAAATTTATGAAAAATCATTTTTTTAACTAACCAAACAAACATGCGTACTTTCTGATTTTCATACTCATTAATGTAGGCATCCATAAACACAATCAATAAATTCACAAATCCAAGCTATATGCTTATATGTATATAGTTAATACTTCACCACATGAAAGATGAAACATGTACACACGCTAACAATCCACCCTACGTTGTAACTGAATATTCAATAGCAAAACGTAGAAATCTAAAATCTACTTAACACAACAGCTAGTTATTACAAATCATCACGCGGTACCAAATTCACAAACAACGTTATTTATCAATCACCAGATAATAATCAGATAGCTAAAAAGCTATAAAATCACACCAGCAGTATATACAGGTATAGAATGTAACTGCAGGAAACTTAGAGTTTAGATTTCCCCTACCTGATTACGAAGCCGAACCACCAAAAAAGCCAGAAATAGGTTTAGAACGAGCTAGCTCTTTCACTGAACTTCACAGTTTCAGCTTGTTTCTGATAATCACAAAAAAAAATTACAAAGCCACGAAATCATCCTACCAAGTCTCTGTTTAACATAAGAAGGTGCTATATACTAAAACTCCCAACCATTTGCTTCATTTCTCACTCCCCCAACTCACATCAAGCACTAACTAAACCATTAATAGGAAGAAGCTGTAGGGTTTTGATCACGGATACGCAACGGAAAAAAATAATTTATCCATTCAATACCCTCCAAGGATCACAGGACAAGAGACATAACGATGATAAAGTAAGAAATCAAGTTACACACCTTATGGTTCTCCTGTGATGACTTGTAACGTGAATTGTGTCATGTCTCTACGGTTGATCCACGCCTAGAGGTGAGATCTAGATCCTACAACTCCTTGTGCTAGCTAGGAAGAATGGAAGAGGAAGAAGAAATCACGCAACATTGAAGCACCAAAGGTGTGCGGCTCTCCTTTTAGGCCGACGGGTAGGGGGCGGTCCCAAGGGGGGTTCGGCCCTCTTTGGGACATGCTCTCTCTCCTTGCTTTATTCTCTCTTACTCTATCAAATATATGTGTGTAGAGAAAATAAGCCAGGAGTGTTCTTTATATAGTCCAACAACTCCTTGTCCTACTACATAAAGAGCCCCTCTCCTAATCCTACTCAAATAAGGATTAGTCCCTTTTGCAAACTAGTCCTAATCATGTCCATACATGGATTAGTTCTCTTTGCAAATTAATCATAATCATGTCTACATGAATTAGTCCACCTTGGCAAATCCTAATCATGTCTATACATGGATTAGTCCAACTTCCATATTAGTCCTACTAAGTTTGCAAGTTGTTGCGATTTGATCATTCTAATTAATTAATCATATTAATTAATTAATTAATTCCCAATGTCTAGATCACCCCTATATGGCGTGTGACCCCATATGTTCTATTTAGTTGGTAGTAACAATTTACTAATATGGAGCGGCCTCTAGCAAGACATCCACTCTAGCCAACAAATAGAATAGTCATCATGACAAAGCTTGTGCAAGTAATTGTCTCATCTCTTTGTCCCAATATCCGGATTGGACACGAGACATACAAGTCACACCCGTATATCCAATCCATAGTTTCTCGATCCTGGGAATAGCCTTATTCGTGAAAATAACATCAATATCCCATATTGATTTATTTGAGTCTGGCCAGACATTTTATAAGCACTATCCCTCGTGTGGCCTAGGATATTTGCTCCCGATATGTGGGAGGGACAAATTCTATCTACGTTCACTACGATCTCTAAGCTTGATTCTTATTGTATCCGTTACACGCCTTTATAACTACCCAGTTACAGTGTAGCGTTTGACGCTACCAAAATCACAATAATCCACAACTAGAATATCTAGTGACTTCAAGTCTAAGAATGACAATACCATTGCACCGCGAGAAGCGCTTGTGACTTAACATTACATGTATGTAGCCTTCTCGGAGATGGGTCAATCCAGTGCGCCATTACCCTTAATGCACACCCATGTGTTGGATCATGATATCTCCATATCAATCCAACCCCATACTAGTCTATAGATGATTGTCCTATTTAATCATTATAATGGACTAGGGATGTTCAAGAATATAACACTTATATTCTTAGGACTTCATTCATGTTATCATATCTCCATACCGATAACATAATGAATCGTAAGTCCATATATCTGTCACAATAAATTGATTGCCTCTAGGGCACAATTCCAACAGTCTCCCACTTTCACTAGAGTCAATCTCTTGCATCACATGCCTATTGATCTAGCGCGTCTCTCCACGCTTACACTGCGCACTGGCGAGACATCTGCTGGTACCTTGCAAATATTCACATCTCCTCCATCAAAAAATTGATTGAGTTTGAATATTCTGAGTAAGTGCATCTCATGCAGTAATTTACTCAGTCCTTTATGTTAGAATCAGTGACTGAATCTTGCCTGGAACCTTTCCAGCTCACAGTCGCTCCCACTAGGGCAAAACATAAAACTCGACTTATAATCTGAAATCTTCTTTGTCAGATTTGAAGTTCGCATCACTGTAACCCCTTACAGCAAACTCTTCCTATCCTCCATTTATCAAGAATTCATCCTTAGTGCTTCTCAAGTACTAAAGGATAATCTTGATAATTTATCCAGTGACTCTCACCCGGATTTTATTGGTATCGTTTTGTCATGCCATATGACACAACTGGTCTAGTACATAACATGACGTATCTCATGAATCTTATTCATACGGTCCCTTTCCAATCTAATTGGAAAGACACCTAGTCTTCAAAAGACCAACTCCATGTGACATAGGTAGAATTCATATTCTATACATGTTTGAACCATTTCAACTCTTTTGTCAATTTATGTACTATGACTTAAGCCGCACCACCATCTTGATCTATCCCCATAGATCTTCATAGGTTGCTTTGCCTAAGTCTATCATTGAAGATTAATTCCCTAGTCAATCTACGTAAGATTGCCAAGTAGGGACATCATTCCCAAGATTAGTATGTCTCCACATACAAGACCACAAACATAATTATGCTCCCACTAACCTTCTTATAAACACAAGTCTCAACTTCAATTTTGATGGAACCAAACTCCTTTGATTGCATCTTCAATTTGAAGAATCCAACTCCAAGAAGCTTGACTCAATCTATAGACAGATTGCTACAAGAAAGATACTAATGGATTTATGCATCACAACTGGGAAAGATTTCGTCATAGTCTATACTATGAACTCACAGGAAATCCTTACCCAACCAATTGTCCCTTAAAGGTAATCATATTACCATCCATGTTGGTTTCCTTATAACCCACTTGCACCTTTAGGTGGTTCCACCAAAGTCCATACTTTGTTGGTATACATGGATTCCATTTTAATCCCATGACTCCTAGCCATTTCTGAGAGTATGGCCCACATGTGGCCATCTCATAGGTTGTAGGATCATCTCGATGAGAAATATATCAGGGGTTATGAGAAATCCTTATTTCTCTAGTCCCTTGACATATCCTACCTGACCTACGAGGTTCTTGTGTTTTCTGAGTAGGTTGCTCCACAACACCTTGTGATCCTGATCATGTTCCATCAAAAGGATCAATGTTTTGTTGTGGTTCTTGAACTCCTTCAAGTTCTACTGTCCTCCCACTGTTTCTTTTATATACATTCTCTACCTAGAAACACTGCGGTTCGAGCAACAAACAGTTTGTTCTCGATTGGGTTGTAGAAATAATATCATTTTCAGGATATCCCACAAAACATTTATCTGACTTGGGTCCAAGTTTATTTGTAAACTTCTTTACATAAACTTCATAACCCCAAATCTTTATGAATGACATACTAGGACACTTCCTAGTCCATATCTCATATGGTGTTATTCATAATCCGTTTTTGATGGAACAAGGTTAAGGGCGAAATTTGCTGTAATTAGAACATAGTCACAAGAAGTAAATTGGAAGTTCTGTTTGAATCATCATGGACCGAACCATGTCCTACAAGGTCTGAACTCTCCTCTTAGACACGTCAAACCCATGTGGCATGCTAGGTGGATCAAGTGTTGGATCATATCCAACACTCCCATAGATTGTTGTCAACCTCTTGGCTCAAGTACTCTCCTCTATGATCCAATCGTAGAGCCCTAATACTTTTGCCAAGCTGGTTCTCTACTTCATTCCTGAATACTTTGAACAATTCAAAGGATTCTGATTTGTTTCTTCATAAGATACACAAATCCATATTTCTCTGATCCCATCAGTAAATATGATGAAGTACTGAAAACCATCTTTATCATTTGTGCTTAGCGGTCTTCATACAGCAATATGTATGATTCCCAAAAGATCATATCTTTTCCTAATAAGTCTTACATGTCTCATATGATTTAATAATCAAATGAGTTCTGAAATCCATCCTCTTGGAGTTCTAGATATGCATCTCTTATTTATGAGGCCTAAACGATAATGCTTAAGATAAGTGAAGTTCTTATCATTATAGGCAAACCTCTTGGTATTAATGTTATAGATGAAATTATCATGATCAAGGATATATAATTCACTTAGACGAAATTGCATTACAATAATGCATATCATAATAAATGGAAGAACATTTGTTTGTCCAAACAAGAAACTATGATAATGGTCCTACTCATAGCAGGGACATAATCGCTTTTGTCTAGTTCATGAACAATTTCTAAAAGGTAGAAATAATTTCCTACGGCTTATTCCGCAACCCTTTGCTTCATAGCCCCACGTGTAGGATTATTTCTTCCTTATCCAATTGTCTTCGTCTCTTGAGATCCTCCACACTTCTATAAATGTGAGATCCTCATCTAGTATCATATACTTATGATGATGAGATAGACATATTGATTTCTATAACAAAATACCTATATTGGAATTCATAATTCCTCTATTACTTACTTCCAGGTACTTTAGGTAGTCTCTCTTCCTCTATACTACCTATGGGACTTTAAGGCAACTTATTTTTTAGCAACAATATGCTTTAAACCTATGGGGTCGTTGCAAACAATTTGCCCTTACCCATGCTGTTAACCATTAACAGCTTTGCCTATGCCCTTTATGAGTGTTTTGTTTAGTGATTCTCAATCATATTGAGTAAATATCCTTTGAACAAAACTATAATTGCATCCAATGCAATTCTGGGTCCACTTGGGTGAAGAACCGTTTATTCTTTATCTATCTCATAGATAATGCCCATTCACTAATGTTTCAATCATATTATATCAGCTTATTTGCATAACGCAAAGTGGAGCAACACTTCAAACCTTTCATGTCTAGCTCGCTCTTTTGAAAGAGCTTCTTTAAATGTATGATCATATCATACTTCTCCATGTTTCTCTTCTTGCTTCCATAGCTCAGAGTTCATGGCAGCTAACATGAGGCAAGTCATAACCAAAGAACCATTCTTTGGTGTTCCTTTCATAGGTTTTAGTGTGTTTTGGTAGTCGGTGGAAGAGAACTTTATGTTCTACGAAGTACAACAAATTCTCCTTTATTTGAGAATAATTCTCAATTTTATACAACTCTAGAAAATAGATAAAGTCGCGTTTATGTTTGTTTTAATGCCATGGGCATTCAACACAATAGGATTATGCAAAGTTTGTGACGTATAACTATATTCAACAAGGATTTAAGTTGTCAAATTTAGCTCCCACTATTTTTCTACGGATTAATAACCCTCAAGATATTAATGCGGAAAATATCCTTATATTTTCTAGTGGGCCAAGATCCATGTTTCATCTCCTTTTGAGCTTGCTTTGGCAAGTCACCCAAAATTTGACTACTTTAGGTAGAAACGATTCCAATTGCATCCAATGCAACTCTTGGTTCAATTGGGCAATTAACTCCTTATTTATCCATCCGTATGGATAATCCCAATTGATTGCCTCTAGGTTTTAATCATATTAATAGCCTAGTTGTGTTCAACCTCTTATTTAAACAATTGCACATTACTTGCTCGTGCCATCGCATTCCATCATTATGAACCAAGTCGCCTTGCTTTGGCATGCACGAACTTGATAAATCATGATGATAATGAGTGTTTAAATAACGAGAAGGCAAGAACACAATATTTGAATTTTGAGGGATGTTTCAATTCAATTTTAATTGTTTTTTTTATCCATATCAACTAATCTATCTATTTGAGTTTGGGCACAACTCCAAATAATAGATCCGGGTTGTCTAATTATCTTATTATCCTAATTGCATGCATCATCCATACACCAACCACAAAATAATAAGAAAATAAAATAAACAACCACAAAACAAAATAAAACGTGATATGAATATGGCCTTTTCTAGACTAAGATAATTCCAAGCCAATAGAATTATCTATGAACCCTAAAAGCAAACACATCTCCATGCATCTTCATCTTTTGGTCCATCCTTCATAGTCATGTGGAATGCTCCATGCTCCATCTTTTGTTACTCCCTTTGGCTTTGGGCTTCTTTTCTTCAATCTTGGCTAACAATCTACTCTATCTAGCACTAGCTAACAACTATACTAAATAAATAAATCTCACAAGTTGAGAGAAAAAAATGGCTCGCAGGCCATAAAACCCTAATTAATTATTACAATTAATTGATCAGCTCGCAGGTCGTAAACCAAACCACAAAAATAAACAATCACACCAAACCACATCCTAAGGCCATATCCAATCACCATGCGATTTGCACATAAACAGTTAAAATCCAATTTTAACGCGCTTGGTCAATTTTAATTGATTTTAGGATTTTATGGGTTAAAACGGTCAATTGGGCCCAACAATAAAATTGCCCGGACCCCAAAAGAGGACCGCCAAGGCCTTGGGCCGGCCGGCCCCTAGACCACACGGCTAGGCCGTGGGCTAGGGCTGCCCCGGCCCCTTGGTCGTCCCTTGCTTGGGTGGAAAGCAAGGAGGGGCGGTCCCCTAGGGGGGCCGAACCTCCTTTGGGAGTTGTTTCCAAAACAACTCCCTTGCTTGGTGCCCAAGTTTGGTTGTTTCCTTGTTTGAAAAGAACTCATTCTTTCAATAGGATGCCCAAACCCTAGATCTAAGATCCTAAAATTTCTCAAACTCACTAATTCATGCATCCAATGCAAAAACTAGGTCTTGTTTAGTTTGATTATTGACAAATTGCATCATATGCTTGATTTGTCTTGTTTTACGCGATAAACAATAAATTTAAACTATAAAACTATCAAACTGTAACACATAAACCACGTTTATGCTCTACGACATGTGGCTCTGATACACTGTAGGGTTTTGATCATGGATACGCAGCGGAAAAATATAATTTATCCATTCAATACCCTCCAAGGATCACAGGACAAGAGACATAACGATGGTAAAGGAAGAAATCATGTTACACACCTTAGGGTTCTCCTGTGATGACTTGTAACGTGAATTGTGTCACGTCTCTACGGTTGATCCACGCCTAGAGGTGAGATCTAGATCCTCCAACTCCTTGTGATAGCTAGGAATAATGGAAGAGGAAGAAGAAATCACGCAACATTGAAGCACCAAAGGCGGGCGGCTCTCCTTTTAGGCCGACGGGTAGGGGGCGGTCCCAAGGGGGGTTCGGCCCTCTTTGGGACATGCTCTCTCTCCTTGCTTTATTCTATCCTACTCTATCAAATATATGTGTGTAGAGAAAATAAGCTAGGAGTGTTCTTTATATAGTCCAACAACTCCTTGTCCTACTACATAAAGAGCCCCTCTCCTAATCCTACTCAAATAAGGATTAGTACCTTTTGCAAACTAGTCCTAATCATGTCCATACATGAATTAGTTCTCTTTGAAAATTAATCCTAATCATGTCTCTACATGAATTAGTCCACCTTGGCAAATCCTAATCATGTCTATACATGGATTAGTCCAACTTGCATATTAGTCCTACTAAGTTAGCAAGTTGTTCCGATTTGATCCTTCTAATTAATTAATTAATCATATTAATTAATTAATTAATTCCCAATGTCTAGATCACCCCTATATGGCGTGTGACCCCATAGGTTCTATTTAGTTGGTAGTAACAATTTACTAATATGGAGCGGCCTCTAGCAAGACATCCACTCTAGCCAACAAATAGAATATTCATCATGACAAACCTTGTGCAAGTAATTGTCTCATCCCTTTGTCCCAATATCCTGATTGGACACGAGACATACAAGTCACACTCGTATATCCAATTCATAGTTTCTCGATCCTGGGAATAACTTTATTTGTGCAAATAACATCAATATCCCATATTGATTTATTTGAGTCTGGCCAGACATTTTATAAGCACTATCCCTCGAGTGGCCTAGGATATTTGCTCCCGTTATGTGGGAAGGACAAATTCTATCTACATCCACTACGATCTCTAAGCTTGATTCTTATTGTATCCGTTACACGCCTTTATAACTACCCAGTTACAGTGTAGCGTTTGACGCTACCAAAATCACAATAATCCACAACTAGAATATCTAGTGACTTCAAGTCTAAGAATGACAATACCATTGCACCGCGAGAAGCGCTTGTGACTTAACATTACATGTATGTAGCCTTCTCGGAGATGGGTCAATCCAGTGCGCCATTACCCTTAATGCACACCCATGTGTTGGATCATAATATCTCCATATCAATCCAACCCCATAGTAGTCTATAGATGATGTTCCTATTTAATCATTATAATGGACTCGGGATGTTCAAGAATAGAACACTTATATTCTTAGGACTTCATTCATGTTATCATATCTCCATACCGATAACATAATGAATCGTAAATCTATATATTTGTCACAATAAACTAATTGCCTCTAGGGCACAATTCCAACAGAAGCTATTTCCTTCTCCAAACCAGAGAACATTTTGAAAGATAGACCCATATGATTTGGGTATAGGGATTTACGTCCATTCAACAAAATGACCAAGACTTGTCACACTTTCCAATATTAATGTAGATGACTAAGTTGAAACTTTTCTTGTTGGCAGTACACATATAGATCCAGAAAAACAAATTAGCCACCTCATGTTAATTGAAGACTTATCACATAGTTAACAAAATATATACCCCGACATACCCCCAAGTTCACTCATATTACAAGAAACTATGAAAAAATACTTTAATATTATTGAACTAACAATTTTTTTTGTGTGATCACTCCGTCTTCACAACCAACCATACTCAAAGAAACAAGTCCCACTATTTTTACTAATCAGCCATTTGACTTCAAAAAGTCTCTCCTAATCCCTAAGCAACAAAATTACACGTTCAATTAAGTAAAGAGTATATTTATTTATTCTTCTAATACGGGGTCTCACACTCTGTGACGACCCGTCACACTTTAAACAATAAAAATATCGATTATTCGATTAAAAATCACGTTTTACTATCAACCCGTCTGACACTTTCAGACGTCCGAAACTCAACCACCAGAACACACATTCCACCCGACAACATTTTTAGTCAAATTTATGATTAATTGGTAATTGACCGAAATTACTAAAAAGTTACACCAGCTGGTCAAAAATGACATTTTATAAATATCTGTCGAAAATAGTAAGTTACAACAAGTCGCTAGAAACAACTAAAAATAAATATTTTAGCTAAACAATCTACTTTTTAACAATCACCCAGCAATCTGGTTCAATCCTGCTCTACCTGTAAAACATAGGAGGTGAGCCAAAATAGCTCAGCAGGTATCGCCTAATAACTGGCGTAGAAATCTAAAATCTACTTAACACACAACCAGTTATTACATATCAGCATGCGACACCAAATATACAAACATCATTATTTATTAATCACCAGACAATCAACAAATAACTTACCAGCAGCAAAAACAGGTGTAGACTGTAACTTCAGAAATTTAGAAGTTAGATTTCCCCTACCTTATATGAGTCCGGGCTAAACAATATTAGTTCGATTCGACTCCCTGCTTCTGCTGCCTCTAAGCCAACACAATTTTATGATCACAACTGATCCTTAATCTCATTCTCAACAAATAATCATCAGAAAGCTACACTACCAATTTTGATTTCCATAGCTGAAGCTAAACCCAACCTTATTAAGTAAAATCTCCCTCTCTCGACATAAAAAATGAAACAACCCTTTTCACTTTCATTTCAACAGCCCCCTACACAATGGTGAGTCAACAAATTGCTTAGTAATGGTAAAAGTCGTTAACTATTGAATGGACACCTGTCACCCCCACTTGAAATAGATGAGCACGGTTACTTTTAATAAAAAAGACAAATCTAAAATTAGTAAATACCAAAATTTAGAAGTAGTACAAGCCTTGAACGTGCTACCATCAGTGGTAGTATATTTTTACAACTCTTCTTTCTTTTACAACAAGAAAAGAATTCACTTTGTTTTAAGAGTATAGTAAGAAATATTTCATACTCACAGGATATATGTCACTTGAAGCTATGCTAGGTCACAGAGTGAAATTTCACATATTTCACTAATAGAATTTTAAAAAAAAGCATATCAATTAACCACTAAATTACATTTTACATAAATAACTAATTTTCAACTATTTTTTTTGCAAATACCGGGTCTTACAATCTACCCCACTTATAAAAATTTTGACCCGAAATTTGATTTTACTACAAGCTAATTTAACTTGCATTAGCAATTCTCCAACCAAAGTAGGTATCACAATTGTTGATTTTCTAAAATTTTCATCACAGTCAACAAACAATTCAAAGAAAAAAAATGTCTCGCCATATAACTCTAGTACACACAAATCATACATCAAACTTATTTTATCTCTCATGTCAGACAACATGTAATCACACTTTTGAAATCATTTTTCTCTTGCCATGCATCACATATCATCCATAAAAACAATTGATAGTTAAAAAATAAATAGTGCTATATATCACAAAACAATTGGCTATAACACATACTTGCATGCCATCCTCACGTGCATGCCTACATGCATAACAACATTTCTTAATAAACACACTGAGAACTTCAACCAACTACAACACTTTCTGCACAATTGTTCTTAACAATTTCCACTATTTTTCTAAAATCTACGACTTTTAACAAATCACAAATTTATCATTTTCCAGTTTAATAAATATCACGTACCACAAGTTTCATTACCTTCACCACCGAAGCAGTGCCAGACTGTGTACCCCTAGCTCGACAGTGCGGTGGCTCACAAGTGTGGTGACTCACAAGTTCCTACCTCTTGTATGACACCTGTCACAGACACCCGCCAAAACACCCGCCCAGTCCCAGATACACTATCTGTACATCCGTTTGGGTCAGGCTCTGATACCACTATGACGACCCGTCACACTTTAAACAATAAAAATATCGATTATTCGATAAAAATCACGTTTTACTTTCAACACGTCTGACACTTTCAGACGTCCAAAACTCAACCACCAGGACACACAGACCACCCGACAACATTTTTAGTCAAATTTCTGATAAATTGGTACGTGACCAAAATTACTAAAAAGTTACACCAGTTGGTCAAAAAAGACATTTTTATAAATATCTGTCCATAATAGTAAGTTACAACAAGTCGCTAGAAACAACTAAAAATAACTATTTTTGCTAAACAATCTACTTTATAACCAACCGAGCAATTTAGTTCAATCCTGCTCAAACTGTAAACAGAGGGGGTGAGCCAAAATAGCTCAGCAGGTACCGCCTAACCACTGGCATAGAAGCCTAAAATCTACTTAACACACAACCAGTTATTACATATCAGCATACGACACCAAATACACAAACATCGTTATTTATTAATCATCATACAGTTAACAAAGAGCTTAAAAGCTGTAAATTCACACCAGCAGTATAAACATGTGTAGACTGTAACTGCAGAAATTTAGAAGTTAGATTTCCCCTACCTTATATGAGTCCGAGCTAAACAATATTAGTTTGATTCGACTCCCTGCTTCTTTTGCCTCTAAGCCAACACAATTTTATGATCACAACTTATCCTTAGTCTCATTCTCAACAAATAATCATCAAACAGCTGCACTACCAATTTTGATTTCCATAGCTGAAGCTAAACCCAACCTTATTAAGTAGAACTCTCCCTCTCTCGACGGAAAAAATGAAACAACCCTTCTGACTTTCATTTCGACAGCCACTACACAATGGTGAGTCAACATATTGCTTAGTAATGGTAAAAGTCCTTAACTAGTGAATGGACACCTGGAACCCCCACTTGAAATAGATAAGCATGGTTACTTTTAACAAAAAAGACAAGTCTAAAATTATTAAATACCAAACTTTAGAAGTAGTACAATCCTTGAACGTGCTACCATCAGTGGTAGTATATATTTACAACTCTTCTTTCTTTTACTACAAGAAAAGAATTCAGTTTGTTTTAAGATTATAGTCAAAAATATTTCATACTCACGGGATATATGTCATTTGAAGATATGCTAGGTCACAGAGTGAAATTTCACACATTTCACTAATAGAATTATAAAAAAAAATAGCATATCAATTAACCACTAAATTACATTTTACATAAATAACTAATTTTCAACTATTATTTGTAAATACCGGGTCTTACATGTCCTTCCATATACATCAAAATCTGCAGATGCCGAATTTTCTTCTTGGGACATTCCCTCTTCCAGTGATCTTCCTCCTTACAGACAGCACACACATCCTTAGGTAATTGAGATCCTTCAGGTCTCTTGTATCCCTGAACTCTTCTTGATTTGACCATCAAAGCGCCTAAATCTTGATAGTCACCCAACCTCTTTCCTACTGTCATGTGCTTCAGATCCCTCGTGTGAAGGCCATACTTGACTTCCTCTATGGTTATGATGTCTTTCCCAAAAACTAAAGGATGCACGAAATCCTCGTATGATGGACGCAGAGACACCAAGAGAATTAAGGTCGCATCTTCATAAGAGATCCTCGTATGAGATCTTTAAGTATCTGAATTGTTGTTTTTATAAGAGAATGAAGCGTCAACAACATGTGAGTTGTTGCTTTCCTTCACTCGGCATAGCGTATTCTCGCTTTCATTTATTAAGAAAATTATTCAATGAATTACAAATGGAAATTTATTAATCGCAAATTGTGTAACCGACGTAGAATTCATGATGTGGGTTACATCTACGACATATGAGAGTTGATGGAATTCAGATTATCATACACAGTTCTACACGGTTGGACGATCACTTTTCTCATATGGCACTCCCTCCATGGCTAAAGAAGTGCATTATAATAGTGCCCTGCAACCAATCTTGTACTACTATAAAAAGCTGAAGAGCTCCATAGTGTTGAGCATTTTTGAGTATTTTCTCTGTTTCCTACACTTTTACTTTTCCAAAAATACCCCTGAAAAATAGAAAAATTACGCGAGTATGTTACCTCATAATATTTTGTGCATTTAATTTGGTTTTAACCACAATAATGTAACAGTATGGGTGTTACGTCATAATAAATCGGGCTTTCATTTTGTTTTTAATAACAACAATGTAACAGTAGCAACCTCCTTTCTACACCCATTCATCTTCATCTCATAGTTATATTCCTAAACCTTTCTTCCTCTAATCTTCCTTCTCTCTTTCCTCTATATATTCACTATAACACAATCTGCTCACATGGCGGCCTATGCACAAGACTGCTTTGAAGTTCAAATTTATTCCTCAGGTCTGTTTAGTGTTTTCCCATGTCGTAGTTAATGTAGTTTATCTCTAACATTATGTTATTTCGTGAATTTTTTTATGGGTAGGGATTTATGTGATGTTCCTTGATTACTGAAACGTTTTCATTCTCCAGAATCCGGATCCTTGCCCAGACTACTTCAATATATGTAACCAACTTGTTCGCGATCGATCTGCTCCCAAAGCGGTTTTCACAGGAGATTTATATCTAAATTTTATTTGGTTTAGCTGAAACCGTTGTTGAAGTTAGAGTTCTACAACATTTTGTTGTTTGATATGTAATCTAGAGATTTACAATATTTATCTGTCATGATATTATGTATCAAGTACTTATTCACGCGTTCATAGTGATACTTTTTTGTTCTAAATTAGGAATTTTTGTTCTAAAACCTACTCCGTTTGTAACGTATCCGCTGAAGTCAGCTTCTTTGGATATTTTTACTATTTTTTTAAGAATTTATTGTCACTCTTTCCATTCATAAGTTTAAAGGATGTTTCTCAAAAAAAAAAAAATGTTAAAATGATGTTTGGCTACTTTGTTCTAAATTGACTTTTTTGGCTTGATAATGATTTGAGGTTCCATGGAGTGACACAACCCTTGTTCATCAACAACCCATCAAGGCTCAAATTCCCATCGTGTTACGTTTAAAATCTAGAAGTTCAGGTTTTCTGTGTCGATTGTCATTGTTTTAGGCACTATCTCAATCCAAGAGGTAATAAATGATGATTTAGCATATTCGTTCAAGATACTAATTTTTTCCTTACTATTTTTTCTTTTCTGCTATTTCATTCTAGGTACTACTTAATCCTAAAATTGATGTGAAATGTTATTTACAAAATCACAGACAGACAATGAGACAAGCACGAGGGTAATTTCATTCTCTTCTTTGGAGTAGTGGAAGAGGAAAGACCGTCCAAGCTATTCTAATACGAACTTGCAATCCAATAAAATGGCGGCAATAAGATGAGATCTTTAAGTATCTGAAATGTTGTTTTGAAAAGAGAATGAAGCGTCAACAGCATGTGAGCTGTTGTTTACCTTCACTTGGCATTGCGTATTCTCGCTTTCATTTATTAAGAAAATTATTATGGTCCTTTTTGGTTCTTGGAAAACGAAAAGGAAACCTGAATTAGAACTTCAATGTGAAGGACTTCATCAATCACGTACATAAAAGTACGAAATGGTAAAGCGTATTGACCTAAAACTTTTCCTTAGTAGGATTATTTTAATTTTCTTACATGAGATCGATTTTTTCGTTAAATGTTTTTGATAGAAGAAATGATCAGAAACGACATGCACATATCTTGTTCGACATTTTTTAAATAAATTGTTGTTGTTGATTAGCCTTTATTATCTCAGCCTGCTCTTTAAAATTTAGGTCTCATCTATCTTGCATAGGTATAGTGATTTCTCTTAAGACTCCGCGCAATTGATTTTAAATGACCAAAGTAAATTTATCACACATACATCTACAATGTTCGTCTAATAATTGAATGACTTTATAAGATATTTCAATCACAATAGATTCACAAGAAGCTATATAGCCTCATCTGCTCCATTGAAGGGTAAAACATATGAATTACAAGCATGTCTTCCAACATGGATTTCGCCATTCGTAATAACGTATATTTCATTTTAATTTTTTATTTATTATACATATATATATATTCATTTTGGGTTATACGTCGCGAAAAATGGTAAGTATTAGGAACAATATTTGAGATCCCAATATCACATTCATGATCATGTGACCCACTCACATTCATGATCACATTTTTTTAAATAAATTGTTGTTGTTGATTGGCCTTTATTATCTCAGTCCGCTCTTTAAAATTTAGGTCTCATCTATCTTGTTTAGGGATATCCGTGTAATGAAGTGAATGTTCTTAAGACTTCGCGTAATTGATTTTAAATGACCAAAGTAAATTTATTACACATACAACTGCATTGTTTGTATAATAATTGAATGACTCTATAAGATATTTCAATCACAATAGATTCACAAGAAACTATGCAGCCTAATCTGCTCCATTGGAAGGGTAAAACATATGAATTACAAGCATGTCTTCCAACATGGATTTCGCAATTCTTAATAACGTATATTAATTTTAATTTTTTTGTTTATTATATATATATATATATATATATATATATATATATATATATATATATATATATATATTAATTTTGGGTTATATGTCGCGCAAAATGGTAAGTATTAAGGACAATATTTGAGCTCCCAATATCACATTCATGATCATGTGACCCACTATCACATTCATGATCACATTTTTTTAAATAAATTTTTTTGTTGTTGATTGGCCTTTATTATCTTCGCCTGCTCTTTAAAATTTAGGTCTCATCTATCTTGCATAGTTATATTCTTGCAATTAAGTGGATTCTCTTAAGACTCCGCGTAATTGATTTTAAATGACCAAAGTAAATTTATTACACATACGTCTGCATTGTTTGTATAATAATTGATTGACTTTATAAGATATTTAAATCACAATAGATTCACAAGAAGCTATAAAGCCTCATCTTCTCCATTGGAAGGGTAAAACATATGAATTACAAGCATGTCTTCCAACATGAATTTCGCCATTCGTAATAATGTATATTTCATTTAATTTTTTATTTATTACATATATATATATATATTAATTTTGGGAGATATGTCGCAAAAAATGGTAAGTATTAGGGAGAATATTTGAGCTCCCAGTATCACATTCATGATTACGTGACCCACTATCACATCCATGATCACATTTTTTTAAATAAATTGTTGTTGTTGATTGGCCTTTATTATCTTTGCATGTTCTTTAAACTTTTGGTCTCATCTATCTTGCATAGGTATATCCCTGTAATTAAGTGATTTATCTTAAGACTCCGCGTAATTAATTTTAAATGACCAAAGTAAATTTATCACACATACAGCTGCATTGTTTGTATAATAATTGAATGACTTTATAAGATTTATTTTGAGGGAAGACTTTATAAGATATTTCAATAACAATAGATTCACAAGAAACTATATAGCCTCATCTACTCCATTGAAAGGGTAAAACATATGAATTACAAGCATGTCTTCCAACATGGATTTCGCCATTCGTAATAACGTATATTTCATTTTAATTTTTTTGTTTATTTATTATATATATATATATATATATATTAATTTTGGGTTACATGTCGTGAAAAATGGTAAGTATTAGGGCCTATATTTGAACTCCCACTATCACATTCATGATCATGTTTCTAGAGTTTCGATGTTTAAAACTATTTACTAACCAAACTTTCTGTTACTCGCATGTATTTAATTAATTTTTGTTTGTTTGGTTTGAACTTTCTGGAATCCAAAGTAAGGTACAAACAATAAAATTGCATTAGTTTGTCTATCATTTTTTTTTTTTTTTTTTTTTTTTGCATTTCTATAGCCGCAACTTCAGTAATTGTAGTTATCAGTAGTATTCCATTGAATGAGTTCCTCCAACAGAAATTTAAGTTATAAGCGTTCCTTGACTAGCAATTATTAAATTTCATTTGTCATATCTAAAGTTCAGATGTATTTATATTAAATTTTAAAAAAACTATTTTCTGCCCATGTTGAAGATGTTGTTTTCTTCAATTTCTTTTCAGACAAGACATCAAAATGTTAGAGTTCTTGATATGATTTGAGATATAATACGTTACTCTGATTACCTGAACCATATTATATCATATGATAAGTGTTGAATCCATAGTATAATTAAGTTACAAGGTTTCTATGGTTTCTATTCTAAGCTTCGTTGACAGCTGTTCGTGCTTTATTTTATTGGTATAAACAAGGAATTTGTTTCATAACAATGTTTTTTACTGTAAGATGAAATGAAAAATCTAATATTCTGGATAATGGGGAGGGGTGCTATAACAAACTACCAGGTGAGGTGCTATAACAAACTACCACGTGCAACACACGTGCACTAAAACTAGTTTAGTATAATTTTTTGTACAATAATGATATAATATCCCAAATAAAATAAATGGAACACCCACTTTATTGAAGATAATTGAGATAAAAGTTAAATATGAAGACAAAATCAAAGCAAACTTATATTATACAAACTTCTACCTCAATTTACGCTGCAAAAATTGAAAGACACAAACATCAATCATACAAAGGAAGCTTTTGATAAATCTATTCCCACACAGTTACCTCGCAGATAGAAAAATCTTTAGCTACTTGAAATGTCTGTCAAGATGGAGACGAAGAGGAGCGATGAGCTGACAAGAATGAGGAAGGAGAGTGTTGAGAGGTGCTAGAGGGAAAAGCCCACTGAAGTACTTGATGTGTAGCAACTCAAGCAAGTGATGGTGGCGTTAGAGAACCTAAAGAAGGTCGCGGTGAGCAGACTAAAAACGGTCTTCCTCAAATCATCTAATGTCACATTGACTTTCTCGAGTTTATTCACATCAAGTAATCTTGTGGGCCCTTCCCACCATCACCTCTCCCCATTCCCATTCTTGCCAGATCATCACTCACTTCTTCTCCAGATGGCAGAGAACGTTAGTCAGTTGCAAGTTAAGATCACGAACATTAAGGTTACATTGAACTTTCGAGAGCTCATATGTACCTGCTTTGAGAGTGGGGTTGGTATTTTTTACGGGTAATCCCTCCCGGAGTGGAAGCGATCGAAGACCGCCTCCACCAAGGATGGCTGAAGGAGAAGACCTTCTTCACGATTGAGAAACCATTTATAGCAGTGTTTTATCTAATGTACAAATATCTTTCTTATTAGGGTTTATTTTATTCTTTCGCATGTTAATGTTTTCCTACTTGTTAATAAGACTAATTTAGAATTTTTTGTAAAAATAATTCATAATCGATCATATATGATGACACATTAAATTACGCAAGTCACGTGGACAAGAACAAGAGCTTGCAAGTATCAATATTTTTTATCAATTCATTTTAATAATTTGCCTATACACTGTATGTTATTTTAGCGTCGACTATTACATAATTGTAATTTTTATAAATAAACAAAAAGGTAAACTGCAGTGCAGACTCTCAACATTCTATTATTCAATCATGCAACTCAATTTTTATGTATCCTAAAATGAGCCCACAAATAAGTGGTTGTATTTCGTTATGTAGTCTTTAATTAAAAATGATTATTGGAATCGTGATGTAATACATCTCATATGATTACTTTACACATACCTCTAGTATACCGAAACTAACAAATTAAAACACTCACTTCTAGAATTTGTTTATTCCTTCCCCAATTTTAGAAATTTTACAAATTGAAACTGCTAATATAATCCATCCAAACACCATTCATACAATGGGGCTAAAACTTTCAATACATTAAAGATCAATTCATATTAAAATTTAAAAGTAAAATAAAGAAATATAAAAAATAAATAGGATTTGGAAGATAACTCGCTAACTCCCTCACGACTATCTGCCTCCCATCGATGGATATGTGAATAAAGAATATAGGAAGCCATACAATCTTTTTCCCTTCCTTCATAGTTGTCGGCCATACCCATACCGCAACGGCGTAACCTGACTCGGAGCTTGGCCGATTTTGATAGTGGTAAGGCGGTGATATGTGCTCAATTTGGGGGATGCATGATGGTCATGGTGGTCTATTAGAGTTTGGTTTGATTAGTATGGGATGGAAGCATGGTATTTATTTTGTCTTGAATGGCAAGGGATGGAGGCTGGGGTTCGATTTGGTCAGCACAATTTGTGATGGGGTTTGGTTGAAATGAGTTGGTGTATGATAGAGGTTGGTTCAGAGCTGGAGGAGCATGAGTGGGTTGCAGGGATTTATGGAGTTATGGTTAAGTGTGGAAGATATGCTCGTCAAATCGATGGAGGTGGCATCTTAATTCACCTGAATCTGGGATAATTAAGCGGGGGAAGGTTGCGGTGGTGTCCATATATATATTGGTGGACCGTTTTGCCCTAAATGATATGGATTTAGTAGTCAAAAATGAATTCTTCTATTAAGTATCGGACACATTTATTTACCAGCTTCAACATGACATATATTTTTTCAAATGGGACCTCCAATAAGCCTATTCTAGACAAGGCGGACGCAATGTATTAATTTTGGTATATCGAGGGTATGCATTAAGTTTTTCACTATAAAGTCAATTATGTTTAGTCTTTTTTATGTGTTACGGGCAACCCTATACTAAGCTTGCACTTAGCCATTGAGGCTTCACAACGATCATATGTAAAATGGTTAGATAGGGGTTTCCAAATCTTTAATCCTATTATGTCTTGTATTGCTCTTATTTTAAAAAAATTTACTTTTAATTGTTTTGTTTGTTTTATTTTGGGTTGTAAATGAATTAAGTCGTCCTCTAATGTTTGTTTTGCTTCATTAGAACTTATATTTCTGGACACATATTTTTGGGTGTGTTAACTCAACTCTTATTTGAACGCCTTGAAACTGGTTTCAACGTTTTGAAAATCCTCATAGGACAAGCATTGAACTGAGGGGGAGTTTGTTCCCTAGGTCTTGACCTGTACTTTTGTGTGTGATGAAAGACAAATTATATGTGTTTGCTAAAGTTCTGTTTTGCAGGATATTTGGTTAACTATCTGAATGCAGGATAACCAAACAGTGTTCATATTCTGAACATGCTTAATGTTAGCAGAATTTGTTCTAACTTTGTTTTGCAGGTTCAAAGGTTTGAAAAGCTTTGAAAATACTCAGAGTTCTTAGCCTGAGATTCCTGAATACAGAAGTTCCAAACAGGACACTAGAGCTTTGCTATTTTTATGGGATTTATTCTAAACTTTTCTCAAGAATGGAGATGCAGATTGTGCTCACAATGAGTGGAGAAAATCAAACTCATATCTGTTGGAAAAGAGCTGTTGAAGAGTTCATAATCTGTTGTGGATTTTTAGGGATTTCGTTGCAACAATTTTGGTAACCCGTGCAGAAAATCTTTTAATTCAAACAAGACTGAAGCTGTGGAGGTACAACATAACACTGAAATACAGAGACACATTCGAATAGAGAGAGCAAAAAGGAAGCAGATCAACTCATAATTCAATCCATTCCAATCCAGAAGAACACTTCCAAGCTTTATAGCTTCATGGTTTTCATAGTGTTCATCTACTTGTGCTTAATATGCTTGTTCATTAGAAATAAAAATCTTCTATAATATGTTATGTTTGATTTGTTCAAGAGGAATAACTGAGAATCTTGTTGTATCAAGTAGATGAAGTTGTAACTAGATAGGTTAGAGAGAATTACAGACAGGTATACGAGTAAGAAAATTCTCTTAGGCCTGAGATCTAGGGCTTAATTGTTGATAAATAAGAAGTTGTTGAAATCCTAGAGGGATCAGATCCCTCAGGCGGACAATAGGCCTTATGGAGGCCGGACTTCGTAACAAATACATGTGTCTTTCTCTTTACTTTTCAGTACTTTACATGCTTACAAAATTGCTTCATCACAGGACATTTTCAAAGCTTTGAAAGGCTTTTTAAAGCCTTGAAAATTCTCATAAGCTTTTACACTGTCTGTTTCAGTTCAAACCTTTGAAAAAATTCAAATCTTCTTTGCTTAATTTTTAAAACCACCATTTTAGCAAAATTTTCCATACTCTTTTCAACCCCCCCCCCACCCCTCTAGAGTATATTTGATCCTTTCTTAGTACCTACTTACACGCTTCAATAGGTATTAGAGCATGTATCACTGTTTAGATCTAACAATCTTCATGAGTAATGTAGGTGAATTTCTGTCATGGAAGAGCAGCAAACAGACCTCCTCTATTTTGTGGAGATAATTGTGTGCACTGATGATCTCTGACGAAGATCTTCATCATAGATCAAGACATGGAGTTGTGATCTATTATTCAAAATGGACCTCATACCTTCTATACAGAAAGAGATGGGATTAAACTCTCAAACCTGAAGACTCTTTTCTACTACTGAACAAGAAAATCTTTCAAAAACGATAGAGCTATGAACTTACTGTATTGTGCTTTGAATACAGATGAGTTTAACATGATTTCTACTTGAAAGAGTGCAAAGGAAATCTAGGACAAATTGGTGGTTACATTTTATGGAACAAGCCAAGTCAAGCAGACACAGATTAACATCTTTCTGAGGTAATATGAGCTATTCAAGATGAAAACAATTGAAAAAATCAAGGACATGTTCAAGAGGTTCACTGACATAGTCAACAGTCTGGAGTCTTTATGAAAGTCATTTTCAAATGAATAAAAAGTCAGGAAGATACTGAAAAGTCTTCCAAAGGATAAATAGGAACCAAAGACAACAACAATTGAAGAGGCTCAGAACTTATGCACTCATCAACTTGATGACTTGCAGGGAAAGCTCCTCACTCATGAATTTTTCATTAATAAAGTAGATGGAGAACTATCTAAAAATGTCAAGAATCTGGCACTCAAAACAAAAGAGAGTGAGCAGATTCAAAGCCATGAAAAGGAGGAAGATGATGAAGATCCTTTTGCACTGATTTCCAAAGCCTTGACCAGAATCCTCAAGATGAAGAAAAACTTTGGAAACAAGGACTATAGCAGAGACATATCTAGATCATCAATCATCAAGGATTATAAAGGTAAGTCCTCCTCCCATTCAAATAAACCTAAAGGACTAAACGACTTTGAATGTGGTGATGCTGATCCTCTTGTTAGATATTTTCTCACAATAAGAACAAGAATTATCCAAATAAGGACAAGGACAAAAGGAAGAAAGCCATGGTTGCATCCTGGAGTGATTCTGATTTCACTAGTGACTCAGATTCAGAAGAGGATCAAGCTAACTTTTATCTTATAGCTAAGCATGATGAGAAGGAAAGCTCGGACAAACACATTGAGGTAATGGTGAAAAATTTAATGTCTAGTCCCTCTGATGTATTGTCTGAAATCTTGAAAAGCATGCTCGTGAATGAAGAGAGTTACATAAAAGAGATAAATTCTTTGAAGGTAAAGGTTCATGAGCAAGCAAAAGAAAATTTGGATTTGGTTTGTAAAAAAAAAAGAAAAGAAAACTCTTGAAGTTTCTCATGCAAAATCTGGCAGAGATTTCTAAGCTTTGGAAACTACTTTCAAAACCTTGAAAACTCAGGTAAAAGAAGTTGTATAAAAAAACTCTTTATTAATTGACAACTTTTTTACTCTAAAACATTAGCATGATGAATTAGAGGAACATGAGATTTTACTGACTGAGGAACTTGAAGAATCAAAGAGAGTTTGAACAAAATTTGCTAGCTCAGAACACCACCCCAACTTGATGCTTGGAGGAAGTTGACACTCAGTTCACAAACATGGTATTGGATACAATCCAAATTTTCATAGAAAGAACAGTACCAGTTTTGTGAAAGCTAGTAGTAAACATTCTCCTAAGTGCTTTTACTGTGATAAACTTGGTCATGTTAAATTGATATGTCCCTTCAGAAGAACAGAACCTTGCATCATGAGGAACACTTGTCCATTTCATCTTAAGGGACAGGTAAGACAAATTTGGGCTCCAAAAGGGATCAGACCTCCTAACATGGTTGATCCTGGGTATGATTCCCAAATATAACACATGTTCTAAAATCTGGGTAAGGCATTGATTGGTATATGCAGGTTGTCACCAAGAATAAGCATCAGAAGTTGATTATGGACAGTGGTTGTTCCAGACACATGAGTGGTAAGAGTTCTCTGTTTTCTGAACTAGAAGAGCAATCTGAAGAACAATCACACTTGGTGACAAAGGAAAGTGCAATATTGTTGGCATTGGTAAAGTTGGTAGTAACTCTGCATATTCTGTTTCTGATGTCTATTTAGTTGATGTTTTGAAGTTTAATCTGCTTAGTGTTTCTCAAATTTGTGAAAAAGGCAACAAGGTAATATTTGACAAGGAGAAATGTGTGGTGCAAGATGAAAAATCTGGTGATTGCATTCTCTCCTAGGACAAACAATATCTATTCCTTGAATACTAACCATGTTGCAGGAAAAATTCTAAAGTGTCTCAAAGCTTTGAAAGAGGGCAGAGGAAGCTTGGACATAACATCATACACACCCTGAATAAACTAGCCTCTAAAGACTTAGTCAGAGGACTGCCATCCATAAAATTCAAGTATGAAGAGGTATGAAAGGCTTGTGCTCAAGGTAAGCAAACAAAGATCTCTTTTAATCCAAAGAACATTGTAAGTACTTCTAGACCCATTGAACTTATTCATATGGACTTTTGTGGTGCAATGAGATTAAAAACTCCAAAGGGTAAGCAATACATGCTACTTGTTGTTGTTGAAGATTTATCTAGATTTACTTGGGTTATGTTCTTAAGAGAAAATTCGGAAGCCCTGTTTGAATTTTCAAAGCTTTGTGAAGAGTTACAGACTTCTAAAAACAAACATATTGCTTCTATTAAGAGTGAACATGATAGAGAATTTGATCAACTTGAATTTTATTTGTTCAGTGCAAAGCATGAAATTTCTCACAATTTATCAGCTCCTAGAACTCCTCAACAAAATCGAGTAGTTGAAAGGAAAAACAGAAATCTTAAGGATATGTATAGGACAATTCTTTTGAAAAATCATTTGCCAAAATCTTCAGGGCAGAAGCTGTCAATACAGCCAACTATATTTTGAACAGGTGTTTGATCGGACTTGTTGTCAAGAAAACGCCCTATGAACTATTTAAAGGTAGAAAGCCAAATATTTCTTATTTCAAACCTTTTGGCTGCACTTGCTTTGTTCATAATAATGATAAAGATAATATTGGCAAGTTCGATGCTAGAAGTGATGAAGGTATTTTTCTTGGTTACTCTTTGACAAGCAAAGCCTATAGAGTTCTTAATAAGAGAACCAAAGTTGTTGAGGAAAGTATTAATTTTATCTTTTGATGAAAGCAATGATGGTTCTTTGAGTGAAGGTTTTGCATATCTGAATTTGAACAAGCATGACTCAGATGATGAAGTTGATTCAGAGAATGGTAGTAAGACTGGCTTGCAGGATAACACAAAAGATTTTCAAAACCTTGAAAATGGTTCTCAAAGGCTTGAAATAGGATCAAAAGGAATATAGAGTGGATCACCCACTGCATCAACTTATCAAGGCCTTGAAAAACTTTCTGGAGAACAAGAACCATGGACTCAAAGGAAAAATTTCAGATATGCATCATACCATCCAGTGGATAACATTATTTCTTTCCCAATTACTGGGATACATACTAGATCTCAATTAAAGAACTTGTGTGCTTTTAATGTCTTTGTTTCTGTTGTAGAACCAAAAAATGTGAAAAAGAAATTATAAGAAGAAGACTGGATTATTGATATGCAAAGTGAGTTGAATGAGTTTGATAACAAAGTGTGGAATTTGATTCTTGCTCCCAAGAACCAGTCTGTGATTAGAACCAGGTGCGTATTCAGAAACCAGCTGGATGAAAATGGCAAGGTAATCAGAAACAAAACCAGAATTTGTGGCTTAGGGCTAGAATCAAGAAGAATGTATTGATTATGAGGAGACTCTTTTTCATGTGTCCAGGTTAGAAGCCATTAGAATGTTACTTGCATTTGCTTCTTACAAGAACATTAATCTTTTTCAAATTGATGTCAAACGTGCTTTCCTAAATGGTTATTTGCAAGAAGAAGTTTATGTTTCTCAACTTATTGGTTTTGAAAATGAAGATTTCCCTAATCATTTTTTCAAACTTGATAAAGCTCTTTATGGCCTTAAACAAGCTCCAAGGGCTTGGTATGATAGACTATCTAAGTATCTCATTGAAAATGGTTTTAAAAGAGTTTTGGTTGATAAAACATTATATATCAAAACACATGATAAATACATCTTAGTAGTACAAGTTTATGTTGATGATATACTGTTTGGTGCTACTAATGATGCTCTATCCAAGGAGTTCTCAATTAAGTCTTTTGTGCAGGGAGTTTGAAATGAGCTTAATGAAAGAGTTGAATTTCTTTCTTGGACTTCATGTTCATCAAATGAAGAAAGGAAGTATACAAAGGATCTACTGAACAAGTACAATATCTCTCAATCTAGGTTTCTAAAAATCCAATGAATTCTACTTTATCCTTAGACAATGATCAGAATGGTAAGAGGTGAACCAAAAAAAAATTCAGAGGTATGATTGGTTCACTATTTTATCTCACTGCTAGTAGGCCAGATACTATGTTTAGTGTCTGTATGTGTGCTAGATTTCAAGCCGATCCAAAGGAGTCTCAGTTAGTGGCTATTCAAATGCTGATTTGCAGGATACAAAGTGGATAGCAAAAGCACTTCAGGATGTTGTCAATTCTTAGGCTCATCCTTGATATGTTGGCATTCAAAGAAGCAATATTATGTTGCACTTTCAACAACAGAAGTTGAATATATTGAACCAGGAGCATGTTGCTAACAAGTGTTATGGATAGCTCAACAATGAGGATCTTGAATTTGATTTCAGAGATATTCCAATCAAGTGTGACAACACTAGGTGCAATCTCCATCACAAAAAATCTAGTACATAATTCAAGGACCAAGCACATTGATGTTAGACATCATTTTATTAGAGATCATGTGGAGAAATGTGATGTGTCTTTATCTTTTGTGCCTACTAACTTGCGAATTGCTGATAGCTTCACTAAGCCATTGCATGAGGATAGATTTGCAGCATTGAGATTGAAACTTGGTATGTTGAACAAGGATGCATTGATGTTCGGGGGTATCAGGTATATTAATTGTTTTTCAAAGCGTTGAAACATTTTTCAAAGCTTTGAAAATTTTTCTGAAGTATAACAGTTTTTCAAGGCCTTGAAAATATTTTCAAAGCCTTGAATATAATTTTGCATACATGAAAGTTATGATGGATCAATTAGTACTGAGTGTTATCTCTGTAGATAATTGCTTGGCATTACGTTTTAATATTAAATAAATTCTTTTTACACATTAAATCAATATTTAATTTTTCAATCCATTATGGAAACTTTTTAAATCTCAAATATAGAATCTCCTTTAGAAGATAATGATTTTATTCAGTTTTATTCTTCCACTCCAACTCTACTAGCATATATTTTCTCTCTCTCTCTCTCTCTCTCTCTCTCCTGCATCTCTCTATCTAAACCCTAGCCCTCTCCAAATGGACTCAAGAAGATCTCAGTTAATTCGATTGAACCAGTGGGAAGACAACATGAGGAAGAAGAGCCAAGCACAGAAAAGAAAGGCTAGCTCTAAAGAGGAGATTCAGGTTGTAGGTTCCAGTTCTAAGACTTAGAGCTTGCCTATACCATCTCTTCCACCGAAGAAGAAGAGTAAGAATGTTAAGGATGTGGAGAAAGCTAGCCCTAGCAAGGAAAAATTGTATCATAAGGCTAAAGATGACAAAGGAAAAGGGGTTCAGAAGACCAGTCCAAAGAACGTGAGCAAAGATCTAATAGATGTTAAAGAGAATGAAGTTAAAGGGAAAGAGGTTCATAAATCAGAAAATACCACAGGGGGAGAAGCCAAAATTATCGACTTGCTTAAATGTTGAAGCCAAAATTATGTTCACTATCTTGATGAGGTGTGTGGTGCCTATGGATAATTCAAAGGATTTGCTCACTGATAGAGTTATGTATTAGATGTATTTGGTGATGTATGGTTTTGTGATTGATTTGGCTAGCAGTGCCATGGAGCACATGCTATACTGTAGTACCAAGAACAGAAACCATGATTTACCCTATGCCAATATCCTACATCTCTTCTTCAAACACTTTGATATTCCTGTTGGTAGTGAAGAGAAGATTTATGCTGGTTGTGGAATGGTGGATGAATCCTCTTTTCAAAGGATTGGAATTGTGAAGACTGCTAAGGGAGAATGGAATTTTTATTCAGACCTTGCTAAGAGTGAGTTGAAATTCAAGAATTTTCTAAGCCAAAAGCCTTAACCACACCTTTAGCTCTTCCTTCTACCTCTCCAGATCAATCTCAGGTTCTTGAGAAGCTGAATGTTATCGAGAATGAACTGGATGAACTGAAAGTGGATCAATTTGAGATGTGTACTGACTTAAAGAAGATGAAGTACCTCGTTTCCCCTTTGAATGACAAGATCTCCAAAGTTTTCAATACTTTGAATTTGATGGATCTGCAAGAAGAGACTGCACAGGTTCAAAAGGGTTCAAAGAATTCAAATTATATTAGGGAACTCTTTGATGAGTATTCTACTGATGAAAAAGTTGTTGGAGGAAAGGGAACATGGAAGGAAGGCAACATTGATTGACTCAGGGGGTTCTTATTGGGGATGTTTTGAAGCAAAAGTAACTGAAGAAGAAAGTTATTCCAAAGATTGTTGCTAAAGATCTGTTTGAGGAAGAAGATGAAGGTGCTGAGGTGGATGGTAAACATGATAATATTGAGAAATAAAAATAGGAAGTCGCTGCAGAAAAATAAAAAATAGTGGATAAGGAAGGTGATCAAGAGGATTCTGAAGAAGATCTGAAGGGTCTGCGACAAATGACGATCAGACTTCAAACCCATGAACTCTTGCCTCTTCTTTCTGAAATTTTCAAATCAAGGAGGTTCTCTCTTTAAAACTTTATTTTCTTTCAGTTTTTGAAACATTTTGAACTAAGATCCAACATATTTTCGACCTCTTTTGATGAAAGTCAAGAAGGGGGAGTAAATTAGACTTTAATGTGGATGAATGCTGGCTGAAGTGGTAGGCTGGCTAAGGTGGATTGATGTGTTTGATTTTTTCTTGGGATAATATGTTTTGAGTTTAGAATTTTTGTTTGGTGTTTTGTTCTACCGTTTGGTATTTTGTATTATTGCCTGATATTTATTTTTTTATTTCATATGGCTGTATATGCTATATTGCTAATGACTTTGATGTTAAGTGCAGATATACAGTCTAATAGATTATTTGTTTTGTCTTTCATCAAGGGGATATTGTTAACTCAACTCTTATTTCAAAACCTTGAAACTGGTTTCAAAGCTTTGAAAATCCTCAGATGACAAGTATTGAACTGAGGGAGAGTTTTTCTCCTAGGTCTTGAACTGCACTTTTGGGTGTGATGAAAGACAAGTTATATGTGTTTGCTAAAGTTCTGTTTTGCAGGATATTTGCTTAAATATCTGAATGCAGGATAACCAAATAATGTTCATATACTGAACAGGCTTAATGTTAGCAAAATTTGTTCTAACTTTGTTTTTCCGTTCCAAAGCTTTTCAAAGCTTTGAAAACACTGAGAGTTCTTAGCCTGATATTCCTGAATAGAGAAGTGCCAAACAGGACACTAGAGTTCTACTATTTTTACGGAATTTTTTCTAAATTTCTCTCAAGGTTGCAGATGCAGATTGGCTCACAATCAATGGAAAAAATCAAGCTCATATCCGTTGGAAAAGAGTTGTTGAAGATTTCAGATCCTGATGAGGTTTCTTTGGATTATGTTGCATTACTTTTGGTAACCTTTGCAGCAACTCTTTTAATTCAAACAAGACTAAAGATGTGGAGGTACAACAAAACACTGAGACACAGAGACACATTCGGATGGAGAGAGCAACAAGGAAGCAGATCAACTCATCATTCAATCCATTCCAATCCAGAAGAACTTCCAAGCTTTCCAGCTTCATAGTTTTCATAGTGTTCTTCTACTTGTGCTTAATCTACTTATTCATTAGAATACTATATCTTCTATACTATGTTCTCGTTGAGTTGTTCAAGAGGAACAACAGAGAATCTTATTGTATCAAGTAGTTGAAGCTCTAACTAGATAGGTTAGAGAGAAACACATGCTGGTATAAGAGTAAGGAAATTATCTTAGGCCTGAGATCCAGGCATTAACTAGTGATAACTAAGAAGTTGTTGAAATCCTAGAGGGATTAGATCCCTCAGGCGGAGAGTAGGCCTTTTTGGAGGACGAACTCCGTAACAAATACTTGTGTCTTTCTCTTTACTTGCTTACAAAACTGCTTCATCACAGGACATTTTCAACCTTTCAAATCATTGAAAATTCTCAGAAAGCTTTTACACTGACTGTTTTAGTTCAAAGTTTTGAAACTGGTTTCAAAGCTTTGAAAAACATCAAATCTTCTCTGCTTATTTTTTAAGACCACAATTTTAACAAAAAGTTGACATACTCTATTCACCCCCCCCATTCTACAGTATATTTGATCATTTATTAGTACCTACTTACATACTTTAGGGTGCGTCATTTTAGTCTGAGAACCGCCACTCATATCGTGCCATGTTAAGCACAACTTCCAGGGGAAAACGTCCCTTCCACCCCCAAAGGATAGAATAAAAGGGTGGGCCATGTCAATGAACCCAAATTTCGCACACTAATATGGCTATGTTCCAAACCCAGACCATGAGACAAGGTTCGGCACGAAACATAAGGTAAGTTCACGTAACGTGGCGATGGGCACACGCCGGGAGTGGGAAAGTCCGGTGGAGTTGTAGCTATGGTAACGATTTCGCTCCGCAGGGGGGTCTTCGTCAATTACTCGCAGAGAGGGGATTATATGGGTGCCTCATAGTAGGATTGTTCATGTTTTCTGCAGGTGGATTCGATATGAGGTCACGGTCTATGAGAACTAGTAGTCATTGGCTTGAAAGAAGTGAGATAATGACCTCATGTGATGCTCGGGTAATTGGGTTCATTGCCACATAGCTTACACCTATACAAAGTCACCATTCCTTTGCCTCACATGCAAGAAGGAATAGATTGGGTAGAGGAATTCTCCTCATAGGCGTAGAATACCGTACACCCCCCCAAGTTGTCTATCCTTTTGAGTACTCATCTTACTCGCATTTCGGTCTCATATGTTCTTCATTCATCCTTATTTCATTGTAGTACTATGCCCCCAACAACACCCTTAACATGTATCTTCTCTATTAAATTATACCTCACACATTTTGGTGAATCTGATTGGGAGAATATTTTGTGAGAGAAGATATTGGATAAGAGAGAATTACACCTTGACGTCGGGATGACACTGTACCATGTTTTCACTTTCTCGCTCTAGAAGTCAGGGAAGCTGTCCTAGCGTGATTCCCTGAGAACCGACTTTTCGTTGGTATTCATTAAAATCACAAAGACATTTCAGAGTAATCCAGAGAAATTGAACCAAAATTCTCTCATCACCCCACATGTAGGAAGGCTCAGGAAAAAAATGTGATTAGAAGATTCTCATCACTCAAAAAATTTCAATTTTTAGACAATGCTCGTTGGCTATTTCCTTCACATTTGTTCGATTATTAGTTGGGTTTAAATCAAATTTGGAGTAACCAAATAATCAAACAATCCATTCACCTATATAATCTAAACCTCACCCAAAGCAAACAAAAACAAAATTCTAAGAACCATCGAAGGCAAGAAGAAACATATGGAGCATCAAGCCATCAACTTATCCAAAATTTCCCAACCCTCCATCAACGTTGAAGCCTTGAAGAAACAAAAGCGGTGAAGGCCAGCTAATGCGGCGACGAAGGCGTCCTGTACCCGCTTCGGCGACGGTGGAGTCTTCTACCTACTTTTTCCTTGCCGTCGTTCTGCTCCTTCGACGACAGAGACAGCCTTCTCCACCTACTCTTCCTCCGCCCCTCATCCCTTTTCCTCTTATCATTGCTTTCTCTTTCTTCTCGGCCTCCACCTCCTCCGCCTTCTTCATCTTCTCCTCCTTCTCCCTCTACTTCTTCTCCGTGTTCTTCCTGCTCTCAAATATTCTTTCTCTCTCCTTCATTTTTCTATTTTTTGTTTTTTAATACTAAGGGTGTAATAGGCATTAAAAGGCAAAACTTGACGGATTATGTTAGTTTTAACGGAATCGCACAAAAACTATACCACGGGGAGGTATATTGCAATAGTTGGAACTCCAAGGAGGTCTTTCGCACAAACACCTAATCACAGGGGGTAAATTGCAATTAACCCAATTAAATAATCTAAAATATATAACATTTTTTTAGACGATTTTTTTTTTGTTTTTTGAGAAGGAAAAAATCATAGTTAATAAGTAGATAGATTCAATTAAAATCATCATATTAATCTTAATATTTTATATTTCTCTCATGTTCCTTCGTAAACGATAGTCGTGCAAGTTTGTTTTACGTCTATTTAATCTCTTCCTCTTAAACTTAAAATTTGTTGACAATGCAATATTATAATATCCATTCAATAATGTTTATGCAATCCGACCGAAATGAACCGAACCAAACCAATTTTTTTCGGTTTGGTTTGGTTCGGTTCATCCTTTCAAATGGTTTGGTTACAAAATTAGTAAACCGTTGTATTTGAATTGGTTTATGGTTTTCGCACAAACCTCACCAAACCGCTTACACTCAGAACAAAACACGATCCGCGTACTTGAAATCACAAGCGCTAGGTGCTCCATGCCAGGAGCCCAGATAGCCCCCCATTGGGTTTAAAGAACTAGGTTTTCATCAGATGCCCCTCCACCTGCAGCAAAATCTGCAGATGCCAAAATTTCTTCTTGGGACATTCCATCTTGAATCGACCATCCCTGATATTTGGGATCCTCAAGGTCTCTTGCATCCCTGACCTCTTCTTGAATCGACCATCAAAGCGCCGACATCTTAATAGTCACACGACCTCTTTCCTGCTTTCATGTGCTTCAGATCCCTCGTGTGAAGGCCATACTTGAGTTCCTCTAGCATTATGATGTATTTCCCAAAAACGAAAGGATGCACGAAATCCTCGTATAATGGAGGCAGAGACACCAACAGAATTAAGGTCGAATCGTCATCATGTGCTATCTCGTAACTATTGCACAATTCAAGAGGAATAGTATTGAGTTGGTTTAAGTGATCCCTCGTATGCGTACCTTTAGACATGCGCAGACTGAACAACGATGCTTCAGCATCAGCTTGTTGGTGAGCGACTTTTTCATGTAGACTCTCTCCAACTTTATCCACAATGCAGCTTGTTGTGTGCACCTTCTCCTCCATGGTCAAATACGCGGTGGTAGTTATGTATGCCCCCTTCTTTTCTTCCAACAATAGCAACCAATGACGCTGCTGCTTCAATAAAGCACGCATCTTGATCTTCCACAGAACGAAGTTGTTTCTCCCGGCGAACTGATCTATCTTGAGCATGGAACTCGACATCATTCTTCTCGAAACCATAACTCAAACCAGGCTCTGATACCACTAGTTAAAATGAAGGGATCAACCAAGAAAGATGTTGCAAACAAAAATCAAGAACGAGAACACCAATAATTCACAGGGTTCACTAGTTTGAATACTAGCTACCACCACGAACCTGAAAACCCGATTATATTGAGAGAGAAACCCGATTACAACTCACACGGTCATATACAACCTTAGTCACGACCTACATCCCTTAAGTAGACCTAATAGGTATTAAACTTGTACCCAAAGCACCTGGAACCTTCTTTATGCAATAAGGAAACAACTAGAAAATTGCCAGCCACGAACCAGCTCGTGCCAGTTGTCCAGAGCTGGTGCTAGTTACCACAGCTCCCTGCGAGCTGTGTAGAAATTGTACAAGCTGCCTTGGAGACCCTGATGTTCTTATTTTTCTCATTTCCTTCCTCTTGCTAGTTTGATCACTTTTCTAACCCGAATCGAGGCACAAATCCTAACAAATGCTAATAGGGGTTTCTTACCAGGGTTTTATGGTGACCAAGAAAAAGATGAGAAGGTTGCATGGTCCGGAATTAATTGATTCATATTTTTTAAGGGGAGAGAGGTGAGTGTGAAAGGAAAAAACATATTGGTTTGCAGGTGGTGAGTCACTATATTACGCAATGGCCACAATATAGGAGAGTTGCGTGCCAGGAACCTGCGACACACAAGGGTGAATGGGGGTGAATGGATTTTATTGTTGAACATGCTAATTTATATTTCTTTTTTTTCAGTGATGAGGAGGATTGGTAGGCATGGGCACACATTTATACTACCTGATTGCGCACGATGAGTGTGACACTTACATTTTATCCTTTTTCCTCCCACACCAAATTTTGACATTATTTTTTGCATTCGGTCCCATTTTATTTATTATTTTTGTTACTGAATTTATCCCCCCCCCCTTGAAAAAATCAAAACGAAATAATAAACAAAAATAATAAACAAATAAACACATGGTGCTTAGTATTTTTAAAGTCCATTGTTGGGGGGGGGGGCGAGTTGCTAATTTTGATATTTTGAAAAATAATCATCCACATTGTTAGCCATTGAGAAGTGGTGAAATGGGGGGGAGTTAGGAGGTGTTCGATGGATACTTTAGGGAATTCACACTTTTTATCTTCTATGTTTTGTGATGTCCGGTCACACTTTTAATAAGAAAATATCGATTTATTGATAAAAATCACCGTTTAATGTCAACCCGTCTGGCACTTTCGGACGTCCAAACCTCAACCAGCATGACACACAGTCCTTGAAATCACATTTTTATAAAAGTTACACCAGGTGATCAAAAATGACATTTTTATAAATATCTGCCCAAAATGTAACTTACAACAAATAGCTAGATACAACTAAAAACAACATAGTGAACTAAAAATTCAAATTTTAGCAACTACTCTGCGATCCAGTCGCGCACCAGGTCAACCAGCTGTAACAGATGGGTGAGCCAAATAGCCCAGCAGGTACCGCGTAACCACTGGCGTAGAAATCTAAAATCTACTTAGCACAACAGCCAGTTATTACACATCAGCATGCAGCACCAAATACACAAACAACGTGATTTAACAATCATCAACGAGTCAACACATTACTAGAAAGCTATAAAATTTATACCAGCAGTATGAACATGCATAGAGTGTAACTGCAGAAATTTAGAAGTTAGTTTTTCCTACCTGAATATCAAAACCAAGCTAATGGTCGCCATTAATGAACTCTTATCGATTATCAACCCTCTTCCCCACGATGGCAAGAAAAACAAATAAGGCAATCACCCTTTGATTCAAAATAAAAGACCAAGCTCACTGTTTTCTCTTTTAGTCGAGAGAGATTTACTCTTTCTTTCTTTGTACGTAAGCTATGGAAGACAATCACTTTAGAATAAAATAAATGTCTTCATGCTAACATGGGAATGAGAAATTGGCAAGTCATTAAATATAGGCTCATTGAGTCATCAACCCAAAGTTGGAACTAAACGTGGCAAATTTAGAGGAGATGATGATATATATACTATCAGAAAGTTATAACATACCCCTTCGTTCTAGACAATTATAATAACAACTCACTGAATGTCTAACATACACACCCTTAACTAATATTCAAGACATTTCACCCTCTAAGCATAAATAAATGACAACAAGTGCATGTAGAAAATTTCTAAAGTTCTTCTCATAATAAAATAAAATGCATCAAAAGTTTGGTCCAGCCATGTAGCTCTAACATCAAATTTGTACAAAAACCTTAAACATTCTTCGATCACAAAAATATCCCAATCCAAATTATATATGAAATAACCATATTTACCAATTCAGCACAACTCATATAAAATAGTCTATAATGAAAAAAGAAGATCGGGGTCTCACAGTTTTGGTGAGGGGTTGTGAGATGGGTTTTATGTGAGCTGATTGCGACGCTCTGGACTTAGTCCTATCTTGAAATATACTATCGTTCAAGAGTCGTCAGAATCTTATAACCCGATAAATAGCTTGGATTGTGTCCTGGGAATACGTTTGGTGCGATTGACATTTATTGATCCTAGTAAGGGTTCCATCAGTGTGAACTTAGACATAAAACAAGTGATTATTTTCTTGATGTGGGTAGAAGTTTGTAAGAATAAAGGCTTAATGATTCGAAACATTAGCAGGAGATTGCCCGACCTCGAAAAGAAGAAAAACAATATTTTTCAAAACATTAGTGTTAGATAACTGTATTAGACATTCCAGGCTGCATTGTTATATAGTTGCATTTGGCATATTGATGCATGTGTTAGTATAAGTCATTGAGTCGAATCAATTGTCAGGGTCTCAATGACTTCTTTTTTTTTTTTTTTTGATTTTTGTTAATTTTGAAGAGTTCAAGAGAATCTTTCACGATGGGATATAAATACAAGAGAGGAAATAGTTTCAGAGGAAAAGCTAGATTGGAAGAGAAAGAAGGCGGACTTCACGTCCATGAGAGAGACGACGGAGGAAGGTTTCATCGAGAAGATCCAGAACTGCCTTCTCAAATTTCACGTATTGCTATGATTGGCTAGACTTTTAGCTAGGACCAGAGTTCGGTACCTAGGAATTACAATTTTCCATGGATGATACATTTTGTGAGACTTCGGTTTTTGCCCATGTTTGAGGCTTAAATAGTGATCTTGTTGTTCATGTTTTCTTTTTGTGCTTAATTTGTGTTCATGCAAGAGATGTCATATTCATTAAAAGCTAATCAATTCGTAAACTAAGATGCTGGTTGGTACGAATTGGTGAGTAAATCGGAGTAAGAATTGATATTAAGTTATGGGAATTGACAACCATGAAGAGGAGTCTCAGATCTTTAAGGGGAGAAATAATATTAATGCCTAGTTATAACTGTAAGTTCAGCTTGTTTCAAAGGCTTGCTGTTTCAAGCCCTTGAAACAGTTTTCAAATGTTTGAAAATACACTGCAGTATATAGTATGAACTTAGGGGGAGCTTTTTATTCTAATTTGTTTCCTGATCTCCTAATCTTGACTATATCTTACTTGATGATGAAAGACAAACCATTTTGATACTCTAAACTGTGGCTAATCTATTTGTTTGACTAAGTTTATGCAGGAATAAATAGTTACCTATTTTGCAGTGATTGTTACCTTATCTGTATGTTTTGCTGAAAGGAAATTGGATTGACAAATTGATTCTGTGATTTTGAAAACTTGTTTGGACCTTCCTAACATACGTAACTGCAAGATCAAGTCAGTATCTTTGAAGATACTGAATACCTACCGTTGGGAAGAGCTGTTAAAGAAAACAAGATTTGCTGCTGATTTGTACGAAAGTTTGTTTTGAGAAGATCATGAAGACTTGCAATTCAAACAAGCTGCATAAGAGGAGAAAAGTCTGTAATGTTGACTAAATACAGGACCTAAATACTCTAGAAGGGGGGGGGGGTTGAATAGAGTATGGAAACTTTTTTCAAAACTCAAATTTTAACAGAATAACTTTGTGTGAAACTCAAATCTCAAGGCCTTGAGATTTTAGTAAAATGTCTGAAACTTTCAAAGGCAATATAGAAAGCTTCAAGGCCTTGAACTGTAATCAATTCTAAACAGATTTTGAACCCTAGTTTGATTTGAGTTGTAAGCAGCAGATAATAATCAAACTGTAAAGTAAAGAACACAAAGCAATTTACAGAGTTCAGTCCCAATGGACCTAATCTCTGCCTGAGGGATCTAATCTCACCAGGATTGGGCAAACACTTCTTATTACTCACACAGAAAAAGCCCTAGATCTTCAAGCCTAAGTGATTTTCCTTACACCTATACAGCTTGTGGTTCCAAACCTATCTAGTTCCAGCTACTAACTGTTGAGCTAACAAGAACCACTTGTTGTTCACTTTAACAACCAATCACTAGGTTAAGTGAGGTTTAAGATAATCTAAAGATACATAGATTAAAGTACAAGTGAAGAACACAGTAGAAAAGATAAGATGTTGAAGCCTGGATGTGTTCTTCTAGAAAAAGGATTGATTTGATCTTCTGGAATCTGGATTGAAGCTTGAATGTTTGTGTGTTTGAATGAATGATCTCCCACGAATTTGTCACACCTTTCTGAGTATTCTGCAAGCCTCTCTCTTCCTTCAAATTTCAAACCAGTCTCTTTTATCCACAGCTGCAACTGATTGAGAGATTTTAGGATCTCAGTTCCTACAAATCCTCTTTCTGTTTTCAACTGAAATTCAAACATCTCTAAGTGGATATCCGTTGGAGTTTGTTGAGATTGCTCTTGAAAGTTTAACATCCCTGCAACAGCATTGAAACACAGCAACAACAAAATCCAAAAAGATAACAGTGCTATGACTGTTTGGTTATCCAGTTTCTGATAAAAACTGGTTAACAGATTAGAACAATAACCTGTATAACTTCTAATACATATAAATCATGAAAAACAAGTTTAAGACTCTTAGAAGTCAGTAAATAACCACAATACTAAGAAACACAACATGCAAGAAAGAATCAACTTAGTTCTATAAAAACTGTCAGCAGCTCAAGGCACATCTCAAGGCCTTGGAGCTCTGATCCTGCTTCACAGATATTCAAAGTTAAACCCAGATAACTTTGATTCTTCCTGTTCTGATCATCTGCAATTGTGTTAGATATGTAAATAGTGTAATCTGTAAGTATATGCAGTAAATCCTTGATCTGTTTAATCAGATACCCAATTTGCAACACAGAACTGTTTGAACATATAGCAGAATAGAATAACTCTCAAGGCTTTGAAGTTCTGTCAATATCTCAAGGCCTTGGAGTATCTGAAATGCTTTGCTGCTTATGTCTTTGTCTTTCATCACTCAAAACAATTACCACCCAAAAAACATTCAAGGGTCATTGAATCAACAATCTCCCCCTTGATGAAAGACAAAACCTACAGTCTTGTATAGATTTTCCTGCCACTCATATTTAAAATTAGATAACCGCAAAATGCAGATACAATAAAAAATAATACCAGATAACCAGTATACCAGAGATAATCAGCAAATAATTACATATAATAACATAAACACAACTGATTAAACCACATAATTGAGTATTATTATTCAAATACTGCAAAAACACAAAAACCACATAATTTCTCCCCCTTTTTGACTTTCATCAAATAAGGATGAAGAAATGTTGGATCATTACTCAGAGTCTTTAAAAAAAAACTTAAACAAAATTATTGCTAAAAAGTCAAGGCCTTGAGAACAGAAAAGAAAGTAGAGAAAGAAATAGAAGGTCAAGGCTTTGGCATTCTCTGATCTTCACTTCTTCTTTGATGTTTGGCCTTTCTCTGAGCCTTCTCCAACTTCTTCTTCACTTGCAACATCTTCAGCAGACTGATTACCTTCTTTTTCAGCTTCCACTTTTGAAACAACATCTTGAATTATCTCATCCACTTTCTACTTAGCCTGTACTGAATCCCCTTCTGTAGCTGCATCAACACCTATGTCTTCACCAGCATCTTCTTCATCAGTTTGTTCATACAAATCTTTTGAAGTATGCACCACTGGAATTGGCTTCTTCTTCTTCTTCTTCAGAAAATCTCCCAGCCTTTCATCTGAATCCACACTGGTGTCATGACTAGTAGCAGAATGTATCTTCTCCAAATTCAAACCCTTGATGACAACATCCAGCTTCCCATTCATAACATTCATCAAGCCCTTGAACTGGTTGAATTCAGTTGACAGGTCAAATAACCTTTGTCTGAGATCTTCAATCTCAACCTGCTGATCTTCTAACTTCTCAACCAACAAAAAGTAATCTTCATTGGCTTGTCCTTTCCCTGATGTAGTCCCCTTAGGCTTCACAAACTCCTTCTCTGCAAGTTCATCTTTTGACAAATCTGAATAAAACTTCCAATTTCCCTTCCCAGTTTGAACTACTCCAATCCTCTGAAGTGCAGTCTCATCTATCAACCCAAAACCTCCAGTAATATTTTCCTCCCCTTTCACAGGTACATCAAAGTATTCAAAGAAAAGAGGTAACAGGTTGGCATATGGAAGAGGATGGTTTCTAGTCCTGGTTGCACAATAAATCATATGCTCCATAACAACTGTTGGCAAGTCTATCTCAAACCCTTGAGATATCAGATACATCAAAATCAGAACCTTATCAGTCACTAACTCCCTTGAGTTCTCCCTAGGAACTACACTCCTCATCAGAATTGTAAACAAGATTTTGGCTTCACAGTTGAGCATAAAGTGTGTCAACTGCTTTGGACCAGAAGGTACACCTTCAATAAAAACATCTCATTTGCCTTATCCAGACACTCCTTCCTATCAGGGTAATCTCCAACATTGTATTTCCTAGGAATGCCCAAGACTTTGGCAAAAGTCCTATGATCTAACCTCAAATCCACTCCAGCCACTTTTGAAGTTAACACCATTTTATCATCACCTTCAGAAACCAAATTCAGATAAATAGTTAACCTAGGATAGGCCTTTGAACTAGGATTTAAAACCTTCCAAACAGCAGTTTCTCTTAACTTTCGCATGCAATCTATATCCAATTTATCCAATAATTCTTCAGAAACCATACTACAAAAAGCTGCCTTAGATGAAGCATACCCTTGCATCCATACAGTTCTAACCTCAGAACTAACAAACCAGTCTGTAGGAAGTACATTCTTACCTTGATAACCTTTCTTGGTTGTAGCAGCAACCTGCTTAACCCTAGTTTTCTTCTCTGAGGGTTTGGTCTTTTCTTGTCCTCCTTCAGATGGTTTCTTCTGGCTTTCTTGTGTTGCTTTCCCCTTTTCCTCTTCACCAGTCTTTTTTCTTTTCTCCCCCATTCTTCTTCTCTGACCTAGGTTCATAACCACCATGTGTCTCATGTTGTGGATCAATGCTTGAGCCTTCATCTCCCTTCTCTGTTCTGGACTTCTTTGCAGGAGGAGTGTCCTCATGCAAGCTCTGAGTGTTTTCTGAATCTGAATCAGAAATCACTATTTTCTCCTTCTTATTCGCTCTCTTCTTGGATCTGCCAGAGGGCTTTCCCTATTGCGGAATTCTGGCTGATTTGCGCTCCATTTTGGGGTTTAGGATTTTGAGAAGAGAATGTGATCTAAAGAAACTGAGAGAGGGAGAGAGAGAGAGTAGAGTCGTACAGAATTGAGATAGAATGAGAAGAAGAAGCCCTGACTTTCAGCTAAAGTAGGTTGAAAAGGATGAGTCATAAAAGGACTCTGCTATATCAACATGCAAAATAGGATCTTGAAAAATATTTGGGATATTTTAGAAAATTTTCTGAGTAATTCAAATATTATACAGTTATCTAAAAACATAAGATATAATATTTGATGATCCATTTTTTTTTTAAAAATAACAGATATTATCAAGACCTGGAGAACAATCTCAAGGCCTTGAGATTTTCTGCAGTTTGAGAAACTTCAAAGCTTTGAGCTATACTTTCAAGGCTTCAGAAAGTATAATCTCAAGGCTTTGAGATTTCGGCACATAAACACATATAAGTACTAATACTCCCCCTAAACCAATGCATCCTTGTTTAACATCCCCAATTCAAGCCTTAGAGATGAAAACCTATCATCTGGCAAAAGTTTAGTGAAAATATCAGCAAGCTGCATTGAAGTAGAGATAAAATTTAAAACAACATCACCTTGTTATGCATGATCTCTAAGGAAGTGATGTCTCACATATATGTGCTTAGTCCTTGAGTGCTGGACTGGATTCTTAGAGACTAAAATAGCACTTGTGTTGTCAAAATGAATAGGCACATTTCTGAAATTGTAGCCAAGATCTCTAAGTTGCTGAGAAATCCATAACACTTGTGAACAACAAGCACCAGCTGCAATATATTCAGCTTCTGCAGTTGATAATGCTACCGAATTTTGCTCTTTGGAATGCCAACTGATTAGTGAAGATCCAAGAAATTGACAGCATCCAGAAGTACTTTTCCTGTCTACCTTATATCCTGCAAAATCTGCATCTGAATAGCCACTCAACAAAAAATTAGATCTTCTTGGATACCAAAGCCCTAAGTCTCTGGTTCCATTCAAATATCTAAAAATTCTTTTGACTGTAGTTAAATGACTTTCCTTAGGATCTGCTTGAAATCTAGCACACATACAGACACTGAACATAATATCAGGTCTACTAGCAGTTAAATACAACAGTGATCCAATCATACCTCTGTATTCCTTTTTATTCACACTCTTACCATTTGAATCTTTGTCTAAAGAGAGTGATGAACTCATAGGGTTCTTAAGCACCTTGGACTGTGACATATTGTACTTATTCAATAAGTCCTTGGTATACTTTCCTTGATGCACAAAAATTCCTTTCTTCATTTGTAAGATATGAAGTCCAAGAAAGAAATTCAGTTCACCCATTAGGCTCATCTCAAACTCCCTGCACATCAGACTAGAAAACTCTTTTGAAAGAGCATCATTAGTAGCACCAAATAAAATATCATCTACATAAATCTGAACTACTAACAAATCACTTTGATGGTGTTTAATGAAAAGGGTTTTGTCAACTAGGCCTCTTTTGAAATTGTTTTCAAGTAGAAATTTTGAAAGTCTGTCATACCAAGCCCTTGGAGCTTGTTTTAAACCATAAAGAGCTTTGTCCAGTTTGTAAACATGATCATGAAAGTTTTCATCTTCAAAACCAGGTGGTTGTGCTACAAAAACATCTTCTTGTAAATATCCATTCAGAAAAGCACATTTAACATCCATTCGATAAAGCTTTATGTGATTATGAGATGCAAATGCAAGAAGTATTCTAATAGCTTCTAACCTGGCAACAGGAGCAAAAGTCTCCTCGTAATCTATACCTTCTTCCTGACTATACCCTTGAGCTACCAGTCTGGCTTTATTTCTTACCACTTTGTCATTCTCATCAAGCTTGTTTCTGAATACCCATCTGGTTCCAATAACTGATTTCTCTTTAGGTTTGGGAACCAGATTCCAAACCTTGTTCCTTTCAAACTCATTCAGCTCACTCTGAATTGCAATGATCCATTCTGCATCTTCTAGTGCTTTCTTGGTATTTTTAGGCTCAATCAAAGATACAAATGCACTAAAAGCACACAAGTTCTTCAACTGTCCTCTTGTCTGAGTTCCAGTTGATGGATCTGATATAATGTTATCAGCTGGATGGTCTGCAAGGTACTTAAACTTCTTTCTTGGTACCCAGGAGTATTCTCCTTCAAGGATTTGAGTTCTTGAAACAGTAGAGGGAGCATCATAGAAAGTTTCAGCTTCAGTCTCAAGGATTTGAGATTTTGGTTCAGCAGGAGGTTCAAGGCCTTGAGATTCTGCTGATTGATTATGCACATTAGTTTTGCCTTTGTCTTCTTTCACATCATCATCATCTGATTCGTGCTTGTTCAAATCTAGATCTGCAAAACTTTCACTCAGAGAATCCTTAGTACTTTCATCAAATATTACATGAATGCTCTCTTCCACAATCTTGGTACTTTCTATTATAAACTCTATAAGCTTTGCTAGTTTGAGAATATCCAAGAAATACACCTTCATCACTTCTAGCATCAAACTTACCAAGATTGTCTCTACCATTATTATGCACAAAACAGATACAACTAAAAGGTTTGAAATAAGAAACAGTAGTCTTTTTACCTTTAAAAAGTTCATAGGGGGTCTTTTTCAAAATAGGTCTAATCAAGCATCTATTCATCACATAATTGGCAGTGTTAACAGCTTCTGCCCATAAAAACTTTGGCAAATTACTTTCAAGAAGCATGGTTCTGGACATATCCTCAAGTGTCCTATTCTTCCTTTCAACTACTCCATTTTGCTGTGGAGTTCTAGGTGCAGAAAACTTGTGTGAAATGCCATCCTTTGCACAAAACAAATCAAATTTAAGTTGATCAAACTCCCTACCATGATCACTTCTAATAGATGCAACAGGTAAATTTTTCAAAGTTTGAAGCTCTTTGCACAGTCTAGAAAATTCAGATAAAGCTTCATTTTTGTCTCTAATAAACATCACCCAAGTAAATCTATAATAATCATCAATTATAACAAGCATATACCTTTTACCTTTTGGGCTCTGAACTCTCATAGGACCACACAAGTCCATATGCAGCAATTCTAAGGGTCTAGAAGTACTTACAAAGTTCTTTGGCTTGAATGAGCTTCTGGTTTGTTTACCTTGTACACATGCCTTGCATACCTCATCATCTGAAATTTCTGTGATGGTCAACCGCTTACCAAGTCTTTTGAGATGAGTTTATTCAAGGTATGTATAATAATATGCCCAAGCTTTCTGTGCCAAAGCTTTGAATCTTCCTTCATGGCCTTGAGGCATTTTAGCTTGTCACCTGCAACACTGTTAGTATTCATAGCATATAGATTATATGATCTAGGAGCAGTGAGTATGCAATCACCAGATTTCTCATCTTGCACCACACATTTCTCCTTGTCAAATATAGCCTTATAACCTTTATCACATAACTGAGAGATACTAAGCAAATTATACTTAAGTCCATCTACCAGATAAACATCAGATATAGAATTAGTAGAACCATTTCCAATACTACCTATACCAATGATATTGAATTTTGCTTTGTCACCAAGTGTGATTGTTCTTCCAGATTTTTCTGTAAGTTCAGTGAAGAGAGACTTCTTTCCACTCATATGTTTGGAAAATCCATTGTCTAATATCCATTTCTGATCTTTCAAGGCCTTGGTGACATCCTGCAAAAACAAATCATTGCCTCAACAGGCTGTTAGACCAAGTGCAGAACTTTGAGTCATACTCAGAATCAGCCATGTTTGGTGGCCTAATTCCTTTTGGAACCTAAATCTGCCTAACATGTCCCTTAAGCTGATAAGGATAAGTATTCCTCATAATGTGAGGTTCTGATCTTCTGAAGGGACAATTTAATCTGACATGACCAATTTTTCCACAGTAATGAAATTTTGGAGAATGTCTGCTACCAGATTTGACAAAAGTAGTTTGGCCTTTCTTTGGAAAATTTGGATTATAGACAATCCCACTTTTATGCATTGATTTCAGACTTCCTCCCAGAATGAGATTCATATTATGTTCTAAGCCTGTAAACCTAGCTAGGACCTTCTTGGACTCTTGAAGTTTCTCAGTCAAAGAACAGATTTGTTGTTCTAAATTCTCAGGATGAGTCTTTAGATCAACATACCTTTCAGTCAAAAGAGTATTTTGATCAACAACCTATTTTATCTGTGCCTTCAAGGCTTTGAACCTGCTGTCCAAGGCCTTGAAGTCCTTTTCAAGCTTTGTCTTAGAAACTTAAACAGTTTTGTTTGAAAAAACTAGGTCCAGGTTTTCTTTTACCTGCTCATGAATCTTAATCTTCAAAGCAGAAATCTCATTTCAATAACTTTCCTCATTTAAAAACATACTTTTGAGTATTTCAGGAAGTACATCAGAAGGACTAGCAAGTAATTTTTTTACCATATCTTCAATATGTCTGTCTGATGAATTTTCCTCGTCATGATTTGCCATGAAGCATAAGTTTGCTTGATCTTCTTCTGTGTCTGAGTCACTTGATGAATCAGAATCACTCCAAGAAGCCATCATGGCTTTCTTCCTTCTGTTGTCACTTTCTTTCTTTTGAAAGTTCATGTTCTTCTTCTTTTGTGGACAGTCCCTTACTAAATGATCTGCATCACCACACTCAAAACAGTTCATTACTTTAGTTTTATGTGACTGTGATGAAGATTTACCTTTGTAGTCCTTGTTGCCTGAGGGTCTTCTCCTCTCTCTGTTGTAATCCCTGTTACCAGAGTTTCTTTTCTTTTTGAGAATCCTGGCCAAGGCCTTGGAGATCAATGCTAAAGCCTCTTCATCATCAGGCTCATCTTCAGTCTCAAGGCTTTGAGACTTTTCACTGTCTTTTGCCTTAAGTGCTAGGTTCCTGATGTTTTCACTCAAATCACCTTCCACATCCTTCATAGACATTTCATGAGTGAGCAGCTTTCCTTGTAGATCATCTAGCTGAAGAAGACTCAAATCATGAGCTTCCTCAATGGCTGTTGTCTTAGGCTCCCACTTGGCTTTTGGCAAGCTTCTCAGAATCTTTATGACTTTCTCTTCAATTGAGAACTTCTTTCCCAATGACTCCAGATTGTTCACCACATCAGTGAATCTTTTGAACATCTCCTTGATGGTCTCATCTGAGTTCATCTTGAACAACTCATATTGCCTCAGAAGTATGTTGATCTTGGTCTGCTTAAACTGGCTAGTTCCTTCATATGTCACCACCAGTTTATCCCATACTTCTTTGGCACTCTTGCAATTTGACACTCTGTTGAACTCATCTGTATTAAGAGCACAGTATAACAGATTCATAGCCTTGTAATTTTTTTATACCTTTTCCAGTTCAGTAACTGAAAGATTTTCCTCAGACTTGATACATCTGAATCCATCAATTTTAGTGTAGTACTCATGAGGACCATTCTGAACTATTAACCACAGTTCCATGTCTTGATCTATGATGAACATCTTCATCAATGCCTTCCAGTGCATGAAGTTATCACCACAGAACAATGGAGGTATGTTGGCTGCCCTTCCTTGTGAGAATCCACCATCTCCTACATTACTCATAGTCACCAGATTGTTAGATCTAAAACAGTGACACAAGCTCTGATACCAATTGAAAGTGTGTAATGTAGACTAAATACAGGACCTAAATACTCTAGAAGGGGGGGGGTTGAATAGAGTATGGAAACTTTTTTCAAAACTCAAAGTTTAACAGAATAACTTTGTGTGAAACTCAAATCTGAAGGCCTTGAGATTTTAGTAAACTGTCTGAAACTTTCAAAGGCAAAATAGAAAGCTTCAAGTCCTTGAACAGTAATTAATTCTCAACAGCTTTTGAACCCTAGTTTGATTTGAGTTGTAAGCAGCAGATAATAATCAAACTGTAAAGTAAAGAACACAAAGCAATTTACAGAGTTCAGTCCCAATGGACCTAATCTCTGCATGAGGGATCTAATCCCACCAGGATTGGGCTAACACTTCTTATTACTCACACAGAAACAGCCCCAGATCTTCAAGCATAAGTGATTTTCCTTACACCTATACAGCTTGTGGTTCCAAACCTATCTAGTTCCAGCTAACAAGAACCTCTTGTTGTTCATTTTAACAAACAACAACTAGGTTAAGTGAGGTTTAAGATAATATAAGGATACACAGATTAAAGTAAAAGTGAAGAACACAGTAGAAAAGACAAGCTGTTGAAGCCTGGATGTGTTCTTCTGGAAACTGGATTGATTTGATCTTCTGGAATCTGGATTCAAGCTTGAATGTTTGTGTGTTTGAATGAATGATCTCCCACCAATTTGTCACACATTTCTGAGTATTCTGCAAGCCTCTCACTTCCTTCAAATTTCAAACCAGTCTCTTTTATCCACAGCTGCAACTGATTGAGAGATTTTAGGATCTCAGTTCCTACAAATTCTCTTTCTGTTTTCAACTGAAATTCAAACAGCTCTAAGTGGATATCCGTTGGAGTTTGTTGAGATTTCTCTTGCACGTTTAACAGCCCTGCAACAGCATTGAAACACAGCAACAACAAAATCCAAAAAGATAACAGTGCTATAACTGTTTGGTTATCCAGTTTCTGATAAAACTGGTTAACAGATTAGAACAATAACCTGTATAACTTCTAATACATATAAATCATGAAAAACAAGATTAAGACTCTTAGAATTCAGTAAATAATCACAATACTAAGAAACACAACCTGCAAGAAAGAATCAACTTAGTTCTATAAAAACTGTCAGCAGCTCAAGGCACATCTCAAGGCCTTGGAGCTCTGATCCTGCTTCACAGATATTCAAAGTTAAACCCAGATAACTTTGATTCTTCCTGTTTTGATCATCTGCAATTGTGTTAGATATGTAAATAGTGTAATCTATAAGTATATGCAGTAAATCCTTGATCTGTATAATCAGATACCCAATCTGCAACACAGAACTGTTAGAACATATAGCAGAATAGAATAACTCTCAAGGCTTTGAAGTTCTGTCAATATCTCAAGGCCTTGGAGTATCTGAAATGCTTTGCTTCTTATGTCTTTGTCTTTGCCTTTCATCACTCAAAACAATTACCAACCAAAACACAATCAAGGGTCTTTGAATCAACAGAGGGAATGACTGAAGAAATAGAGTAGAGGACGAACACATAGACACTCAGACATTCTCAGGATTGACAAGAAACACAGAAGGAGATTCATTTCACTCAATCCACTCATTAGAAGATCACTGCAAACTCAACTGCTTCATTATTTCTCAGTGCTCTTCTTTCTGATCTTAATTTGTATCACTTAAATAATACTTCTCACATCTTATTCTCGTGAGTTGTTCAATTTAACAATAGGGAATTCTTGTTGAATCGGTTAGCAAGAGCAGGTATTAGATAGGTTAGTGGGAACCACAAGCTGTAACAGAGTAAGGGAACTCTTTGTGCTTGAGATCTAGGGCTTAGCTTTTGATTAATAAGAATTGAGTTGAAAATCCTGCGGGGTTCAAGTCCCTGAGGTGGAGAAGTAGGTCCAAGTGAACTGAACTCTATAAATTTATGTGTCTCATTCATTTATCTTACTCTTGTGTACTTAGCTTAATTACTGCACACAACATGTTTTCAGTTCAAGGACTTGAAAGCCATTTCAAGGCCTTGAAAACTATCTGCATTCTTTCTACTATCTGTTTTGATTCCAAGGACTTGAAATTCATTTCAAGGCCTTGAAATACTCACTGTTTGCCACAAATTTCTTTGAAAACACTCTTTTAGCAAAAGTTGCCATACTCTATTCAACCCCCCCCCCGCCTTATAGAGTATTGATCATGTATTTCTACCTACATTACTGTCTTCTTTCAGTTGGTATCAGAGCTTGTATCACTGCATGGATTTAACTATCTTGTGATTATGAGTACTGTAGGTGATGGTGGTTTCTCTCAGGGAAGTGCTTCTAACAGACCTCCTCTATTATGTGGTGAAAACTTTGTGCACTGAAAAGCTTTGATGAAAATGTTCATCATTGATCAAGATATAGAATTGTGGAACATCATACAGAATGGTCCTCATACATTCTTCACAGAGAAAGATGGGATCAGAACTCCCAAAACTGAGGATTCACTTTCTGCTTCCGAGTTAGAACAATTTTCTAAAATTACAGAGCTATGAATGTCTTATATTGTTCTTTGAGTCCAGATGAATTCAACAGGATTTCAGGCTGCAAGACTGCTAAAGAAATGTGGGACAAGCTGGTGATAACCTTTGAAGGAACCAACCAAGTCAAGCAGACATAGATCAACATATTTCTTAGACAGTATGAACTGTTTAAAATGAATGGAGATGAATCCATCAAGTACATGTTCAAGAGGTTCACTGACATTGTCAACAATCTGGACTCCTTGGGCAAATCTTTTTCAAATAAGGAGAAAGTCCGGAAGATCTTGAGAAGCCTTCCCAAAGCCAAATGGGAAACAGTGACTACGTTATTGAAGAAGCTTAAGATCTATCATCTCTTCAAATTGATGATTTGCAGGAAAGCTGCTTATACATTAAATCTCCATGAATGAAGTTGATGGAGAACTGCCAAAAAGTGTCAAGAACCTAGCTCTCAAGGCTAAGGAGAATGAGCCATCTCAAATCCTTGAAAATGACGAAGATGATGATGAAGATCCCTTTGCTATAATTTCTAAATCCTTGACTAGAATACTCAATATGAAGAAGAACTTTGAAAAAAAATACTTCAGAAAGGATAAACAAAAATCCTCCAGTAGCAAAGACTACAAAATTAAATCTTCTTGGCATGGTAAAAAACCTAAAATAATGAATTGCTTTGAGTGTTGTGATGCGTGACATTTGATTGGAGACTGTCCACACAAGAAAAGCAAATACTTTCAGAAGAAAGACCTTGACAGAAGAAAGAAGGCTATGATAGCTTCTTGGAGTGATTCATACTCCTCAAGTGATTCAGAATCTAAGGAAGAATAGGCCAACCTCTTCTTTATGGCCAAGCATGATGAAAGTTCTGAAAAGAACATTGAGGTAATGGTAAATTGTTTGATTTCAAAACCAACAGATGTACTCTCTGATTATCTTAGAACAATGCTTTTAAATGAAGAGGACTATCTGATAGAGATCAGGACTTTGAAAGAAAAGTTTCATGAGAAAGCAAAAGAAAACTTACAACTTGTTTGTCAAAATAAGAATATTGAAATTTCTCATAAGAAACCTGATGGAGATTTCAAGCCTTGGAAACCAGTTTCAAATCCTTGAAAACTCAAGTCAAGGAAGTAGTTACTGAGAACTCTCTTTTGAGTGACAACATTGTTGCTCTAAGACATCAGTTTGATGAATTGGAGGAACAAATTACTACACTAGCTAAGAAACTTCAAAAATCTAAGAAAGTTATGACTAAACCTGCTAGCTCATAACACAATTTAAACCTGATTCTTGGAGGAAGCTTAAATTCTTTTTGCAAAAATTGTATTGGTTAAAATCTGAATTCTCCAAGAGAGGACAACACTAGATTTGTGAGTGGTAGGAGAACTTCTCCTAAGATCCATTACTGCAACAAAATTGGTCATGTTGAGATGACTAGACCACCTAACATGGTTGACCCTGAGTATGAATCTAAATTTCACACTTGGTCTAACAGCTGGGTAAGTTAGTGAATGGTGTTTGCAGGTTGTCACCAAGAACAAAGAACATAAATGGTTTATGGACAGTGCTTGCTCCAGACATATGAGTGGAAAGAGATCCTTATTCTCAGAATTTAAAGAGCAATTAGAAGGTTCAATCACACTTGGTGACAAAGGCAAATGCAACATACTAGGTATTGGTAAAGTTAGTACAGATTCTTAGAATAAGGTGATGGCATACTAGGTATATACGCAACCAGGGCCCAAAAGTTAGTACATCTGATGTCTATTTAGTTGATGGCTTGAACATCAATTTGCTTAGTGTATCTCAATTATGTGACAATGGCAACAAGGTTATTTTTTACAAATAGAAATGTGTGGTGCAAAATGAAAATTTTAGAATTGGCATTCTCATTGTCTCAAGATCAAACAATGTCGATACTATGCACACTAACAAAGTTGCAGGAGAAAGTCTGAAGTGCCTCAAGGCCTTGAAATAGGATTCAAAGCTTTGGCACTGAAAGCTTGGACACATTAGCTTACATACTTTAAACAAGTTAGTCTCTAAAGACCTAGTAAGAGGTCTTCCCTCTATCAAGTTCAAGGATGAAGAAGTATGCAAACCGTGTGCTCAAGGTAAACAGACAAGAAGTTTATTCAAGCCAAAGAACTTTGTAAGTACTACTAGACCCATTAAATTACTTCATATGGATCTCTGTGGTCCTATGAGAACTCCAACTCTAAAGGGTAAGAAGTACATGTTAGTTATTGTATATGATTTCTCTAGATTTACTTGGATAATGTTTTTAAGAGATACATATGAAGCTCTATCTGAATTTTCAAAGTTTTTAAAGAGCTTCAAACCCTGAAAAACCTGCCTATTGATTCAATTAGAAGTGATCATGTTAGAGAATTTGATTAACTTGAATTTGATTTATTTTGTGCTAAGCATGGAATCTCTCACAACTTTTCTGCTCCAAGAACTCCTCAACAGAATGGTGTTGTTGAAAAAGAACAGGACTCTTGAAGACATGTCAAGGACAATGATCTTGGAGAACAACTTGCCAAAATCCTTTTCGGCGGATGCTGTAAACACTGCCAACTACATTCTTAACAGGTGTGTGAGGAGGCCTACCTTGAAGAAGAATCCCTATGATCTTTTCAAATGAATAAAGCCAAACATCTCTTACTTCAAACCTTTTGGCTGCAATGGTTTTTTTCACAACAATGGTAAGGACAATCTTGGTAAGTTTGATGCCAGAAGTGATGAAGGTATCTTTCTTGGTTATTCACTGACTAGCAAAGCTTATAGAGTTTATAATAAGAGAACCAAGCTTATTGAAGAAAGTATTCATGTTATTTTTGATGAAATATATGATGGTTCATTGATTAAAAGTTTTGCAGACTTGAATTTCAACTAGCATGAGTCAAAAGATGAAGTAGAACCTTCAAATAATTCAAGGAAAGCTTGCAGGAAAACAGATGGAATTCAAGGCCTTGAAAATGAGTCTCAAAGCCTTGAAAAAGAACATCAAGAGTATCAAAGTGGACAAGCCACTACTTCAAGTTCTCAAAGACCTGAGAAGCTTCCTAGAGAACCTGAACCATGGACACCGATGAAGAGATTCAGATATCTTTCATCTCATCCTGTTAACAACGTTATATCTGATCCATCTACTAGAACATAGACAAGATCAAAATTGAAGAACCTATGTGTTTTTAATGTTTTTGTTTCTCTTATGGAGCCTAAGAATGTGAAAGAAGCACTACAAGAAGCAGAATGGATCATTGCAATGCAAAGTGAACTCAATGAATTTGAGAGGAACAAGGTTGGGAATCTGGTTCCTCCACCTAGAGATCAGTCTGTAATTGACACTAGTTGAGTATTCAGAAATAATTTAGATGAAAATGGCAAGGTAATCAGAAACAAGGCAAGACTAGTAGCTCAAGGCTACAACCAGGAAGAAGGTATTGATTATGAGGAGACTTTCTCTCCTTTTGCAAGGTTAGAAGCAATTAGAATGTTACTTGCATTTGCATCTCACAAAAATATGAATTTTTTCGAATGGATGTGAAATGTTCCTTTTTAAATGAATATTTGCAAGAAGAAGTTTATGTTGCTCAACCTCCTGGTTTTGAAAATGATGAGTTTCCAGATCATGTTTATAAACTAGATAAAGCTCTTTATGGTTTGAAACAAACTCCAAGGGCTTGGTATGAAATACTGTCAAATTTTCTACTTGAAAATGATTTCAAAAGAGGATTAGTAGATAAAACCATTTCCATAAAGACTCATGGGAAAGATTTTCTAGTAGTTCAAGTATATGTTGATGATACTCTATTTGGAGCTACTAATGACACTCTTTGAAAGAATTTCTCAAGTCTTATGAGCAGGGAATTGGAGATGAGCTTGATGAGAGAGTTAAACTTCTTTCTTGGACTTTATATACATCAGATGAAGAAATGAATCTTTGTGCATCAAAACAAGTGATGCGCAATTTTAGCGTACTATTCGCAAGTATACGAATCAAGTAATATAGAGAGTATTTTCGACTCGGATTATCGATCCCACAGGGACTTTGCAGGTTTTTCTAGTAATCAGTTTTAATGAACAGAGTGTAAAAAGGAGGAGTATTATGAGAGTTTGAACGTAAATAACTGAAACGTAAATATTTTTGTGAAAGTTTTCTGAGTAATCTTAAGGTTGTAAATCTAGTGTTTGAGATACTAGGTCCCGGGATCCCCTAGGGTTATTCAGATTTTCGTTCTTTGTTTGACATGAAAACACACAGCAGTCTCGTTATCCGTGCCACGTACCAATTGTGCAGTATCTTTTCTTTTCCTGCACGTTATCACAATCCTGCAGACTTTCGGATTCCTGTTAAGCTGCCTAAATCCGCAGTCTCGTTCTAAGGCAGCTAGGGTTTCTAACCTGTCCTGATGGCCCCGGTCAGATTCTCTAACAGTTGGTCTCAACGATTTCAGGCTAGTCCTAACTCCCCTTCGCTAGTCGGCCCATCGAGGTAAGGTGCTAAATTTTGTCTTCTCTTCCTAACCCTAACCGGACGTTTTCACCTACCGGCTCGGGTCTGTAGCAATTCTGGTTCGCGACTCCGATCATGCATAAACAATAATAATCAAAGACAGAATAACTGATAAAGCTGCTGATATTAAGATAACGTAATCATGAATTCATAGTCAAAACGTAGAACTAATCTGAAAACGAAACCCTAGGTTCACCGAGAACCTAGGTAAAAGTTTAGCTACTGAAATTCATAACGTAAATAACACAGTTTTTGAATAAGAGAGAAGAAGAGTAAACGGGTGTCTTGAATCTGGATTCGCGTTTCCGTGCTCTCCGGGGATGCTCCGACTCGTCCTTCGGTTGTGCTGTGTATTCTGTGTTGATCTCCCTCAAAACGAGTCTGGACGAGTCTTTAAATAGTGCTGTTTTTTTCCCGAAACGCATGCGCCAGAAATTACGGAAACTGCCATCGTTCCACCGACTTTGGAAAAAAGTCAAGCTATACGCAACCAGGGCCCAAAAATCATCCTCCCATACCCCCCTGCCTGCGTATATACGCAGCCCTGCGTATACAGGGGGTTGCCCTGGCCCGGCTTGGTCCTCTGCTGGGCCCGGTTAGGTCTCCTGGGTCCCACACTTCTGCCTGACTCTCCGGTTTGCCTCCATTGGTGTCTTCCTGCTTTCCCGTGTTCCCGTCTTGCGTTTTGACCCGAAACATGTCAAAATTACCAAAATACCCCTGGGTCAAAACCGCTCCAAATTCTGTCCAATCCTGACTCTGGCCATAGGAAAACTGCTGACTGAATTTGGGAGACAAAATCTGAACTTGACTCCGAAAACCCGGGCCCGGTGCCAAAATGACCAAAATACCCCTAGGCCAAAATTGTCCCGGAAATCGTCACGGACATGAAATAGTTGCTCCTGACTCTGGACACCGGGAACCGAGACTCCTTACTCGGACGTGGCCTGTCTGGGACCCACACGTGACGGGAGTCGGTTTTTCGGCCGGACTCCATTTCAGCATTATAACTTGTTTTCGAAAAGTCCTTGACGTCTCCGTTCTTTTGCCCCTGGGTTAACTTCAAAATTACAAGTCAGGCTCAAGATATTGTAAACCGAGCGCATCCCGGTGATTCTCGGTATTGGCTTTTTCAGCTTCCTCGGTCGGTTTTCACTGCTCGTTTTTCCTCCAGTCTTTCCGTTTTCTGTTCCGCTCTCCCTTGTACCAGTCTCGGTCGAATCCTGCTCCGAGCATTTTCTGCACGTTTCCTGAGACGATCTCGGTTCTGTCTCGGCACGCATCCCGATGCACTTTCCGAACCTGTTCCTGTAAAAACATGAAAAAACCCGCGATCATATCTAATAAAAGTACGAAACATGCAGAAATTCACGAAGAGCAAATAAATGTCTCGTTCCTAAAACCGAGGCTTTCCGAGGGTGAATTCTGGCTAAAAACGCGGTTTTCCGACACAAAGACACGTCAAGTCAGGCTAAAATATAACCCCTATTTGCGCGTTATCAACGAGTATACCAAGGAATTTTTAAAGAAGAACAATATGTCTCATTCCAAGGTAGCAAAAACCCCTATGAGCTCTACACTGTCCTTAGACAAGGATCAAGTTGGTAAAAGTGTAAATGTGAAAGAGTATAAAGGTATGATTGGATCATTACTATATCTCACTACAAGTAGACCAGATATCATGTCTAGTGTTTGTATGTGTGCTAGATTTCAAGCTGATCCTAATGAATCACACTTGGTTGTTGTCAAGAGAATTTTTAGATATCTCAATGGTACCAAAGACTTAGGGCTTTAGTATCCAAAACAATCTAATTTCTCTTCGTGTGGCTATTCAGATGATGACTTTGTAGGTTACAAAGTTGACAGAAAAAACAATTCAGAGTGTTGCTAATTTCTTGGATCATCCCTGATCAGCTCACATTCAAACAAGCAAAATTCAGTAGCTTTATCAACAATAGAAGCTGAATACATAGCAGGTGGAGCTTGCTGTTCACAAGTTTTATGGATAGCTCAGCAAATGAGAGATCTTGAATTTGATTTCAGAGATATACCTATCAAATGTGACAACACCAATGCAATCCATTTCAGCACTCAAGGACCAAACACATAGATGTTAGACATTATTTCATCGGAGATCATGCTGAGAAAGGTGATGTTACTCTTGAATTTGTGTCTACTAATATACAATTGGCAGATATCTTCACTAAACCACTGCGAGAAGATAGATTCTCATCCCTCATATTAGAATTGGGCATGCTAAATAAGGAAGCATTGGTTTAGGGGGAGTATCAGGTAAGTATTATATGCTTCAAAGTTTTGAATGTATTTTCAAAGCATTGAAAATATTTTCAAAGTCTTGAATATATTTTCTTCAGCGGTATAGTTATTTCAGGACTTGAAATGCATTCCAAAGCCTTGAAAATAAGTATGTATGCTACATAGTCAATAAATTGGATCTTCAATATTGGGTGTCATCTCGTAGATATTCGCTGAATTTTGATTTTACCATTTAAAATTATTTTCCTTCCAAAATAATATTATATTATTTCCTTTCCGACGTCACACACACACTATTTTGAATTTAACTGATTCTGCACATCTTAAAAGATTTGGTAATATTTTGTTTCCATTTCAAACTCAAACTCTTCAGTATTTATCTCTTTCTCTCTCTCTCTACTCTCTCTCTCTCTCTCTATCTCTCTCTCCTGCCTCTCTCTTCTATACCCTCAAACCCTAATGAGCACGAGAAGAACTTCTGATAAAATCAAGATGGCTGGAGGTTCAAAGAAAGGTTCCGAAAAGAAGAGAAAAACTGCAGAGGAAGATGTTCAAACCCTAAGTGATGATTCCAGTTCCAAAACCCCAAGCGCAGAAAAGGCTCCTTATCCGCCAAATAAGAAGATCAAGAAGGATCAGACTCCAACTTCTAGCAAGAAGAAGAAGACAGATCAGTCTGCTCCTGAGAAATAGCCAGAGGAACAGATTGCTAATCCTAAGAACGTGAAGAAAAAGAAGCCTACAAAAGCTAACAAAGGAAAAGGGAAGGCTACAGATGAAGAACCAGATAAGAACACTGGAAGAGAACTGCATATCTATTCAGAGAAGCAACAATCCCCTGGTAAGAAATCTGGCATTAATAGCAAGTGATTTGTTACTAATGTTGTTAGAGGATTGTGGTTAGATAGTTTTTCTTCTAGACCAGTAGCCTAATGCAGTATGATTAGTATTAACATGTTGAAAAGTATGAATCCGAAGTGCATTAAGGGCTAGTTGGGAATGTTGTGGAGATGCTAGAAAGCTGCTGTGGGAAAACACTGTGGAAAAGCTGCTGTGAACTCTTGATAAATGTTGTTTGGTAAATATTACATAAAAGCTGTTGTGAAATATTGATATAGTAATTTTTTGTTTGGTAAAATCAAATGTGAAGTTGCTGTGAGAGGGTAAAATGACAAAAATATATGACACGTGTCATTTCCGAAAAGATAACTACTGATATTTAAAAAAATTATAAGGTTAAAATCGGTTATAGATAAATTGATCAAAAGCACTTTCTCGGAAAGCATCTCCCGCCTTGCTTCATGAAAACTATTGTGGGACAGCATAAACTATCCGGGAAAGCAGAAATTTTATTTTTACCAAACACACTAAAACTGCTTCTGTTGTCGGAAAGCAGTTGTGCTGGCAGCATATGTTGGGTTTTGAAGTAGGTAACACAGCGGAATAACAAAAATTTAATTCCTACTTCAATGCCCACCACGGATCGTCAGGAGGAGACATCGTAACATGATAAGAGACATAGTATTGTGTACCTTTTGATTTGTGAGATCACACGAAGAATGATGTCCTCGTCTCTACGGTTGATCCACGTCTAGAGGTGAGATCTAGATTCTTCCTTCAAACAAGTGCTAGCTTGAACCCGGAGGAAGAGGGAAGAAGATCAAAGCAACAGAGGCACAAGAGGAGGTTCGGCCTCCTCTTTGAGCCGACGGGAAAGGGGGGCGGACGGGGCTAGGGTTTCGGCCCTAGCTCTTGTCTTGCTCTCTCTTTTGCTCTCTCCCACTCTATTTGTTATGTCTAATAGCATTAGTGTGGGAAGGAAGCTAAAGCCTCTTTATATACTCCAACAACTCCTTGTTGTTTCCATAAAAGAGTTTCCTAATTCTAGATGAACTAGAACTATTGCCTTCCTTGCAAATTAGGCCTACTAAGTTTGCAAGGTGTTGCACAATGATCCTTATATTAATTAATCAATATTAATTAATCCCAAATCTAGCTCTACTCTATTTGACGTGTGACCCCATAGGTTCCTACATAGTTGGTAGTAACTCTTAGTAACATGGAGCGGTGTCTCGCAACACATCCATGCCACCCAACCTGTAGAAATAGTCAGTGATCCTGACAAACCTCTTGTGCCCAATATGTCATATTGCACTATCCCTTTGTCTCCATATCCGGATTGGACCGAGACATTCATAGTCACACTCGTATGTCCAATCCATAGTTCCTCGATCCTGGGAATATGCTTATGCTTGCAGATAACATCAATATCTCTATATTGATTTATCTGAGTCTGGACAGACATTCCATAAGCCTCATCCCTCGAGTGGCCGTGGATATTTACCCCCATTATGTGGGAGGGACAAATCCAATCTACATCACTACGATCTTTAAGCTTGCTTCCTATCATGCCCGATAGCCATCTTTATGATTACCCAGTTACGGTGTAACGTTTGATAACATCAAAGCGCAATATTCCACAATTAGAGTATCTAGTGACTTCAAGTCTAAGGATTGCGATTATATTAGCACTACGAAAAGCGATTGTGACTTGACATAATCTAATGTATCCTTTTCGTTGTGGGTCAATCCAGTATGCCATTACTCCTAATGCATACCCATGTGTTAGACTTGATATCTCCATATCAATCTACTCACATACTAGTCTATATTTGATCGTCCTATTAATCAATATAGTGGACAAGGGATATTTAAGATAAACAACACATTTTATCTAGGGACTTCATTATATTAAATATCACAATATATAATAAATGAATATTCTAACCATATTCATACCAAATCTACGATTGCCTCTAGGGAATCTATTCCAACAGTCTCCCACTTGCACTTGAGCCAATCTGGCGCATCTCGTATGCCTATAGATCTGGCGTGCCCTTCATGCTTTCGCTGCGCAAGAGGTTTCGTGAGCGGATCTGAAACATTGTCATCCGTTGGAATCTTGCACATCTTCACATCTCCTCGATCGATCATATCACGAATAAGATGGAATCTCCTAAGTACATGCTTTGATTTCTGGTGTGATCTTGGTTCCTTGGCCTGTGCGATCGCCCCAGAGTTGTCACAGTACAACTCTATGGGATCCACGATGCTAGGGACCACACCGAGCTCAGTGATAAACTTCTTTATCCAAACTGCCTCTTTTGCTGCCTCTGCAGCAGCAATGTACTCAGCTTCTGTTGTAGAATCAGCAAGTGTCCCTTGCTTGGAACTCTTCCAGCTTACAGCTCCTCCATTCAGGCAAAACACGTATCCAGACTGCGATCTGTAGTCATCTTTTTCGGTTTGGAAGCTTGCATCAGTGTAACCTTTTACACTTAGCTCTTCCTTAGCTCCAAATATCAAGAACACATCCTTAGTTCTTCTCAAGTACTTTAGGATGTTCTTGACAGCAATCCAGTGACTCTCACCCGGATTGGACTGGTATCTTCTCACCATACTCAACGTGTATGACACGTCTGGTCTAGTACATAGCATGGCGTACATGATGGATCCTATGGCCGAAACATAGTGTATCCTACTCATGCGGTCCTTCTCAATCTCATTGGAGGGACAGTCATTCTTAGAAAGAGTAACTCCATGCGACATGGGCAAGAATCCCTTCTTGGAATCTTGCATGTTGAACCTCTTTAACACCTTGTCTATATATGTACTCTGATATAGGCCGAGCAACCTTCTAGATCTATCCCTATAGATCTTTATACCAAGTATATAGGCTGCGTCTCCTAAATCCTTCATTGCAAAGCACTTTCCTAGCCAATCTTTAACAGATTGCAAAGTAGGAATATCATTGCATATGATTAGTATGTCATCCACATACAAGACCAGAAATACTACAGAGCTCCCACTAACCTTCTTGTAAACACAATTCGTTCTTGATGAAGCCAAACTCTTTGACTGCATCATCAAAACGTCGATTCCAACTCCTAGAGGCTTGCTTTAATCCATAAATGGATCTTTGCAGCTTACAGACTTTATTGGCATTCTCAGGATCCTCAAAACCCTCCGGTTGTGTCATGTACACATTCTCGAGGAGGTTCCCATAAAGGAACGCTGTTTTGACATCCATTTGTCAAATCTCATAGTCGTAGTATGCTGAAATAGCAAGTAGGATTCGAATGGATTTAGTCATGGCGACTGGTGAAAAGGTCTCATCATAGTCAATACCATGAATCTGTCTATACCCTTTGGCTACCAATCGCCCCTTATAGGCAACTACCTTTCCATCCACGTCGGTCTTCTTCTTGAAGACCCATTTGCACCCTATGGCGGAGCCCCTTCGGGTGGTTCCACCAAAGTCCATACTTTGTTGGTGTACATGGAATTCATTTCGGATCTCATGGCTTCTAGCCACTTCTTGGAGTCTGGGCCTTTCATGGCCTCTCCGTAGGTTGCAGGCTCATCATCTATGAGTGGTACGCCATCGGGCTCAGTCACGAGAAGTCCATACCTCTCTGGCTCATGACGCACTCTTCCTGATCTACGGAGTTCCTGTGTTACCTGAACAGGTTCTTCCACAACTACTTGCGATTCCTACTCATGTTCCATCATCGGTTCAGTGATTTGTGGTTCTTCAATCTCTTCAAGTTCTTCAGCCCTCCCACTTGTTTCCTTAGAGACAAACTCTCTTTCTAGAAACACGCCGGTCCGAGCAACAAACACTTTGTTCTCGATGGGATTGTAGAAGTAATATCCTTTAGTTTCCTTAGGATATCCCAAAAATTTACACTTATCCGTTTTGGACCCAAGCTTGTCTGTTTGTAAATTTTTTACATAGACATCGCAGCCCCAAATCCTCATAAACGACACTATTGGACGCTTCCCATTCCGTATCTCATATGGTGTCTTCATGACTGACTTGGATGGAACACGGTTAATGGTAAAAGTTGTCGTCATTAGTGCATGTCCACAAAATGATATCGGAAGATCTGTTTGAGACATCATAGATCGCACCATATCTAATAGAGTGTGATTCCTCCTCTCGGACACGCCATTCCATTGTGGCGTTCCAGGCAGAGTGAGATGGGATACTATCCCACACTCTAAGATACTCATCAAACTCTTGGCTTAAGTATTCTCATCCACGATGATCGTAGAGCCTTAATACTTTTACCAAGTTGCTTCTTTACTTCATTCTTGAATTCTTTGAACAATTCAAAGGATTCGGATTTGGCCTTCATAAGGTATACAAATCCTTATATACTGAAATCATCAGTAAACGTGATGAAGTAGGTATAACCGCCTCTGGCGGGCGTGGGGAATGGTCCACATACATCAGTATGTATGAGTGCCAATAACTCACTAGTCCTTTCACCTTTCTTATTGAAAGGGGACTTTGTCATTTTTTCTAATAAACAAGATTCACATGTCTCATATGATTCCAAATCAAATGAGTCTAGAAGTCCATCCTTATGGAGTCTAGATATGTGTTTCTCATTTATATGGCCTAAACGACAGTGCCATAGATATGTAGGATTTAAATCATCAGTTTTAATCCTTTTAGTATTTATGTTATAGATTGGACTATTTAGATCAAGGATATACAATCCATTGGACAAATGCGCACTACAATAGTGCATACTATCAAAATAAATGGAGCAACACTTGTCCTTTATTGAAATAGAAAAACCCTTCTCGTCCAAACAAGAAACGGAAATAATGTTTCTGCTCATAGCAGGCACATAATAGCAATTGTCTAATTCTAAAATAATTCCAGAAGGCAAAGATAGCTCATAAACGCCTACAGCTAATGCAACAACTTTTGCTCCATTCCCGACGCGCAGGTCTATCTCCCCTTTACTCAATCTTCTACTTCTTTTCAAATCCTGCACATTACGAAAAATGTGAGAACCACATCCGGTATCCAATACCCAAGATGAAGAAATAGAAAGATTGACGTCTATAACATAAATACCTGGTGGTGGTGGAATCACTATTCCAAGCTTCTTATCCTCCAGATATTTAGGACAATTTCTCCTCCAGTGACCCGGCTGGCTGCAGTAGTGACACTCACCCTTAGCCATGCCTCCACTAGGCTTTAGGGCTTCCTTGTATTTCGCAACTTTCTTGCGCTTTCCTTTTGAAGTAGAGGCAACTGACTTGCCCTTCTTCTTATGCACCATCATTATGGCTTTTCCCTTGCCTTTGTTGACGCTCTGTTCCGCTATCTTTAGCATGTTCAATAAGTCAGGCAGAGTCTTACTGATCTCGTTCATATTATAGTTCATGATGAACTGATTATAACTGTCAGGCAATGATTGCAAGACAAGATCAGTAGCCAAATCTTGGCCCAATGGGAACCCCAGTCTCTCAAGGTTCTCTATGTACGATCATTCAGAGTACATGAGGCCCTATTGGATTCCCCTCTGCAAGACTATTCTTGAATAATACTTTAGACACCTTATAGTGTTCATGCCTAGCCTATTCCTGAAACAATTGTTTCAAGTGTATTATCATATCATAGGCTTCCATATTCTCATGTTGCTTCTGAAGCTCAGGAGTCATGGTACAAAGCATGAGGCAAGTCACGTCATTGGAATCATCAATATGTATCTGACGTGCCCTCACTTTCGCTAGAAGAGACTCGTCTTGTGGTGGTGCTAGAATTTGAGTGTCCAAGACGTACAGCTTCTTTTCTTGCTTAAGGACAATCCTTAAGTTTCTGTATCAGTCAAGGAAATTTGTTCCAGACAGTTTATCCTTCTCAAGGACAGATCGTAGGGATGAAGTCGATGCGTTGTTGTTTGCCATTTGGAATTCTACAAAACGAGAAATGTGCAATTTTAGTATTTTGAACAATTTAAGTATATTCAATAATGGCTAGATCATCAAATATAGCTCCCACTATTTTTCTCGGATTAATAGCCGTCACCATTAATGCGGAAAATATCATTATATTTTCTAGTGGGTCCAAGATCCCCTTTTCACTTCTTCTTGAGCTTGCTTTGGCAAGTCACCCGAGAATAGGTTATTTAGGTAGGAACCATCCCAATTGCATCACATGCAACTCTTGGTCCAATTAGGTGAATAACTCTTTATTCTTTATCCCATGGATAACACCTAATTGTCATGCCTCTAGGCTCATCAATCCAATTGATTCTTGCCTAGTTGCGTCCAACCTCTTGCTTCAACATACACACATTACTAGCTTGTGTCGTCCACAACACACCATGGTAAATTAAAATCGCCTTGCTTTGGCAAGCCCGAATTTTAATAAACCTTGATCATGAAGGGTGTTTTGGCAAGAGAAGGCAAAACGTAATATTTAATTGAGGGATTTTTATTTTAATTTGTTTTGTTGATCTTCATCAACATGGTCTACTTATTTGGATTGGGCAATCCACAATAAAATACCAACCTTGTTTATTATTATCTTGTTATTGTTTTCGCTAGTATCGCCATACACAAAAAAAATAAATAACAAGACATAAATAATAAACATCCAGAAACATAAAAGAAACGTGGCATAGATATGGCCCCTAGACTAATGATATTATCAAGCCAATGATAATATCCAATTGCCCTAAAGTGTCGAGCTCATCTCCATGTGCTCCACCATAGCTGCTCGCCTAGGGATGTCTTCTTTGTCTCTTGGCTCCTTTGGTTCTCCGGTCCTCTTCTCCATGCTCTTGGCTATCATCTAAATATTTCTAATTATAGTCTAACATCTAGAATAAATAAATAACAAAAGCCTCACATGTCGAGGAGAAAAATACGACTCGCAGGCCGTAAAACCTAATTAATTATTACATTAATTTGATCAGCTCGCAGGCCGTAAACCAAACCACAAAGCAATAAACATCCACAATCCTAGGCCATATCCATCCACCATGCAATAAAGCACATAATACAGTTAAAACCAATTTTTAACGCGCTTGTTTAATTTTAATGAAATTGGGTAATTAGGGTTACAACGGTCCAAGGGGTTCAAGCCAACAAGGGGCCCGAACCCCTAGTACCGTCGCCGCCACAAGGCCCGGCCCAAGGCCGGCCGCCCCATTGGCCCGCGGCCTTTGCTTGGCGCGCAAGGGAGGGGGCGGACGGCTAGGGTTTCGGCCCTAGTCTTCCTTCCCTCTTCCTTGTTGCCCAAGCAAGGTTGTTCCTTATGGATTTAATTCCATAAAATTGTTTCCATAATTGAAAACCCCTTTTCAATCATGTGCCCATGAACCCTAATTTTTCAAGAACCCAATTTACACATCTTCTGTGATTAAACTCACCAATCCTAACATCCAATGTTAAATTGGATCTTTTTCTATTGAATCAAATTCAATTTTGCATCTACTATGCCAATTAATTTCAGTTTTCGCGTAATAAACAATAAAACGGTGTGTAAACTGAAATCGTAACATATACATCACGTTATGCTCTACGACTTGTGGCTCTAATACTACTGTTGGGTTTTGAAGTAGGTAACGCAGCGGAATAACAAAAATTTAATTCCTACTTCAATGCCCACCACGGATCGTCAGGAGGAGACATCGTAACATGATAAGAGACATAGTATTGTGTACCTTTTGATTTGCGAGATCACACGAAGAATGATGTCCTCGTCTCTACGGTTGATCCACGTCTAGAGGTGAGGTCTAGATTCTTCCTTCAAACAAGTGCTAGATTGAACCCGGAGGAAGATGGAAGAAGATCAAAGCAACAAAGGCACAAGAGGAGGTCCGGCCTCCTCTTTGAGCCGACGAGAAAGAGGGGCGGACGGGGCTAGGGTTTCGGCCCTAGCTCTTGTCTTGCTCTCTCTTTTGCTCTCTCCCACTCTCTTTGTTATGTCTAATAACATTAGTGTGGGAAGGAAGCTAAAGCCTCTTTATATACTCCAACAACTCCTTGTTGTTTCTATAAAAGAGTTTCCTAATCCTAGATGAACTAGAACAATTCCCTTCCTTGCAAATTAGTCCTACTAAGTTTGCAAGGTGTTGCACAATGATCCTTCTATTAATTAATCAATATTAATTAATCCCAAATCTAGCTCTACTCTATTTGACGTGTGACCCCATAGGTTCCTACATAGTTGGTAGTAACTCTTACTAACATGGAGCGGTGTCTAGCAACACATCCATGCCACCCAAACTGTAGAAATAGTCAGTGATCCCGACAAACCTCTTGTGCCCAATATGTCATATTGCACTATCCCTTTGTCTCCATATCCGGATTGGACACGAGACATTCATTGTCACACTCTTATATCCAATCCATAGTTCCTCGATCCTGGGAATATTCTTATGCTTGCAGATAACATCAATATCTCTATATTGATATATCTGAGTCTGGCCAGACATTCAATAAGCCTCATCCCTCGAGTGGCCGTGGATATTTACCCCCATTATGTGGGAGGGAAAAATCCTATCTACATCACTACGATCTCTAATCTTGCTTCCTATCATGCCCGATAGCCATCTTTATGATTACCCAGTTACGGTGTAACGTTTGATAACATCAAAGCGCAATATTCCACAATTAGAGTATCTAGTGACTTCAAGTCTAAGGATTGCAATTATATTAGCACTACGAAAAGCGATTGTGACTTGACATAATCTAATGTATCCTTTTCGTTGTGGGTCAATCTAGTATGCCATTACTCCTAATGCATACCCATGTGTTAGACTTGATATCTCCATATCAATCGACTCACATACTAGTCTATATTTGATCGTCCTATTAATCAATATAGTGGACTAGGGATATTTAAGATAAAAACACATTTTATCTAAGGACTTCATTATATTAAATATCACAATATATAATAAAATGAATATTCTAGCCATAACAATGTTCATACCAAATCTACGATTGCCTCTAGGGAATCTATTCCAACAGTCTCCCACTTGCACTAGAGCTAATCTGGCGCATCTCGTATGCCTATAGATCTGGTGTGCCCTTCATGCTTTCGCTACGCAAGAGGTTTCGTGAGCGGATCTGAAACATTGTCATCCGTTGGAATCTTGCACATATTCACATCTCCTCGATCGATCATATCACGAATAAGATGGAATCTCCTAAGTACATGCTTTGATTTCTGGTGTGATCTTGGTTCCTTGGCCTGTGCGATCGCCCCAGAGTTGTCACAGTACAACTCTATGGGATCCACGATGCTAGGGACCACACCGAGCTCAGTGATAAACTTCTTTATCCAAACTGCCTCTTTTGCTGCCTCTGCAGCAGCAATGTACTCAGCTTCTGTTGTAGAATCAGCAACTGTCCCTTGCTTGGAACTCTTCCAGCTTACAGCTCCTCCATTCAGGCAAAACACGTATCCAGACTGCGATCTGTAGACATCTTTGTCGGCTTAAGATCCTACTCATGCGGTCATTCTCAATCTCATTGGAAGGGAAGTCATTCTTAGAAAGAGTGACTCCATGCGACATGGGCAAGAATCCCTTCTTGGAATCTTGCATGTTGAACCTCTTCAACACCTTGTCTATATATGTACTCTGATTTAGGTCGAGCAACCTTCTACATCTATCCCTATAGATCTTTATACCAAGTATATAGGTTGCGTCTCTTAAATCCTTCATTGCAAAGCACTTTCCTAGCCAATCTTTAACATATTTCAAAGTAGGAATATCATTGCCAATGATTAGTATGTCATCCACATACAAGACCAGAAATACTACAGAGCTCCCACTAACCTTCTTGTAAACACAAGGCTCATCTTCGTTCTTGATGAAGCCAAACTCTTTGACTTCATCATCAAAACGTCGATTCCAACTCCTAGAGGACTTCATTATATTAAATATCACAATATATAATAAATGAATATTCTAGTCATAACAATGTTCATACAAAATCTACGATTGCCTCTAGGGCATCTATTCCAACAGCATAAGCATTCCAAAACACACCCTAAGAGATTGAAGAAAAGTTCTCTTTGGAAAATTCTAAACCCTCTTCAAGTTTCCTACCCTAGGCTCACTAGACTTTTTTACCTGAACATGAAGCAAATCAAGACTCTAAACTTGGTGATTACATCTAAAGTGGCTGGCATAAACATGGAGTTAGATCACTTAGAGTTTGCCAATGTTCTAGGTTATCCCAAGAGGTTTAACACAGACATCTATCCCAAAAAGAGTGAAGCTTTGAAACTGGCTAGAGAAGAATTCTTTCAACACAATGCTGCTTCCTCCTCAAAGAAGTTAACACACTCTGTGCTAACTGTTGAAGCCAAAGTTCTTCTTACCATCTTAATGACGTGGGTAGTGCCGAAGGAGAATTAAAAAGAGTTGTTGTCTGACAAGGTGTTATACTTGATGTACTTGATTATGCATGGGTATGAGATTGATCATCCTACAATTTTGATGGAACACATGCTTTATTCCCATACTAAGGAAAGAAAGCACCATTTGCCTTATGCCAACCTGTTATCTATTTTCTTCCAACACCTTGAGATTCCAAATGATAGAGAAGCAACTGTTACCACTGGTTTTGGTATGCTTGATGAGAAAGCCCTTGAAAGGATTGGAATCATGAAAACCAGTGAGGGAACTTGGAAGTTATACTCTCAACTGTCTGAAGAAGAACTGCAATCCAAGAAGTTTTCAAAACCCAAGGCCCTGACCTCTCTTTCAAACCTACCCTCTCAATCTCAGGACCTTTCCATGGTGTTTCAAAGACTTGATGTTCTGGAGAAGGATATGGATGAGTTGAAGGAAAATCAGCATGAGTTTGGCACTGAGTTCAAACAAGTGAGGTATATGGTTGAAAGCATCTTCAAAAGCATCAATGTGATCCATGTGGAAGAGGAAGTTTCTCATGCTGCAGAAGGATTAAAGAAGGCTTGTCCAACAAAAGACTTATTCAGTGAGCATACTACTCAAGATGAGGCAGCGGGGGTAGTGGAAACAGGGAAACATGTTTCTCTAGAACAAGGTGGTGAAGAACATGAACAATGTGATGAAGACAGTCCAAACTCAGGGATGTTGATCAAGGATCTTAAGAAGAAGAAAAATAAGGCAAACATTCCAAAGATAGTGAGAGAGGCATAACTTTGTGGTTGCCGATGCTGGTGATGAAGTGCTCAAGAAGAAGAACAACAAGGTGATGAGGATGATGAAGAAGAAAGTGGTGAAGAGGATGCTGAGACAAAGGGAGATGGAGAACGAACCCCAAAACTCTTTCCTCTTCTTTATTTGTTTCTTTTCAAGGCCTTGAATATCTCTTTTAAGTTCTTAAAAATTTCTCTCTTCAAGTCTTGAAAATTTCTCTCTTTTAAACTATTTTCTTTTAATCTTTCAAACACTTTGATCTAACATTTTCTCTTTTTTTTTTTTTACGAAAGTCAAAAGGGGGGAGAAATTTAGGTATTTTGTTGGGTAATTTTTGGAGATCTGCTTTAGATCAGTGGGATTTGCTGCTTAATTGTTTAATAAGATGGATTGTTAAGAAATTTTGTGCTTCAGTTTATTATCAAAGATTATCATGGTTATTCTGCTATGCTCTAATGACTATTTTTTGCAGAGAACCAGTTCTTAAAAGAGTTGTGGTTTTGACTTTCATCAAGTGGGAGATTGTAATTTCAGCTTCTTTCAAAGGCTTGAACAGCTTCTCTGTTTCATGGCATTGAAACAGTTTTCAAAGGTTTGAAGAATACACTGTCGTATATAGCATGAACTTAGGGGGAACATTTGATTCTAATTTTTTCCTGATCACCTATGCTTAATTATATCTTACTTGATGATGATGGACAAACCATTTTGATACTCTAAACTTTGGCTAATCTATTTGTTTGACTAAGTTTTTGTAGGGATAAATAGTTATCTATTTTGACTAAGAGTATTGATCATGTATTTATACCTACATTACTGTCTTCTTTCAATAACTGAGTCGAGAGGCGGTTCTAACTAGAGGTATTTTTTGTGTCATGACTATGTACATTTACCTTGATTGAATAGCTCTGTGTTTCAAAGGTAATAGTAAATTATAAGAAAGCCTACCTGGGGAACCAACTAGGCGTCTTATTTCTCTCTACCCTCACTTAACACTCGTTACCGTCTATTTGTTTACTTTATGCATTTAATTCATTTTAAAACCTAGTTGTTAGCTCAAAGAATCTCCAATTGTCCCTACGACTATACATTAAGCTAATCTCATATCGCCGGTCATGTGGTTTCGATATAACCTGGAGAACAACAGCTGACACCATGTGCGTAATCAGCAATCGGGTAGGAGCTGTAAATAGGAGTCACTATCGGAGGCACTTGCTCGTAGACCATGGTTTCGACCTGTGTATTACCTGCAGAGGCATTTTCAGGTGGTTTTCTCGATCTTCCTCTTTTTCCAAGAAAAAATGTTGTCATTCTCTTCAATTCACTTCCCCCAATGCAGTCGCAAATGTTGAGAGGATGCAATTCCGTAAAAGACTAGAGAAATTACAGCGGTCTCTAGGAAACAAGAGAATTACAAGAAACTGATTCATAATGGACATTTTCAAAGAGAACAACAAGAATGCACAATCGAATCAAAACTTAATGGCGTAATTACGCGGGTGATCGCACTTCAATCACAGTAGAACTCATTGAAACAAATATCTCTTTATTAAATACTAGTTGATGTCATAATTTTGACTTATGTGCTTTACTCAACTGAATTATAATATATAATTAGATTCTAGTAAATTTTATTTAGAAATTTTTAGCGAGAATTTTCATTTCTGCTTTAGTATATCGAAATTTATCAACGAGATAAACTATTGGCGTAGATATTTATACATAATACATATATCTTCATCCATTAGAGGATTTATAGTTTTACCTCACACTTTAAATTTTGCAAATAATACCACATGCCACTTATTTTTACATATATTTTTTTTTTCACGTCTGCCAAATTTGTTTTTATCTTACTTCACAAATGAAGGTCCAGGGTTAATAACCGGAAAATAAATTGCTAACAGGGATTCATGAAGCTGATAAATCCATGAAATTTTCTATTCTTCCAACTTGGGGTGTAAATTAAATTTAGTCACCTACTTCGCGAATAAAAAATTGAAAGTTGATATTGAATATAAAATGTGGGGGTTAATGTTTTTTTTTTAAATGGCAATTTAAACATCAAAAAATTTGGCTTTTTAATTCCATTACGACATGTTAGCATTTACGTGTCTTTACATATTTTTTTTTAAATTTAAACTGATATCGTGCTAAACATGTAAATATGGTTGTTTCTCTCTGCAACTTTAATTTCTTCATTACCTCCATTTCGCCAAATCACTTTTTCTATAACTATAGATTTTAACATGGACCCACATTAATATTGGGATCCATCATATATTAGTAAAACTTGTATTTGATTACATTATGCATCACATGTAACTTTTAATTTTGTGTTACTGTTAAGATAAATTGCCATAAATTTATGCGGTTGGTTATACATTCTGGTAATTTAGTATATATTTGTGTATAATAATGATATAATATACCAAATAAAATAAATATAACGCCCACTTCATTGAAGCTAATTGAGGTAAAAGTTAAATATGGAGACAAAATCAAAGCAAACTTATATTCTACAAACTTCTCCCTCAATTTACACCGCAAAAATTGAAAGACACAAACATCAATCATACAAAGGAAGCTTTTGAAAAAACTATACCCACACAGTTACCTCGTAGATAGATAACCCGTTATCTACTTGAATTTTTTGTCAAGATGGAGACGAAGAGGGGCGATGAACTAGGAAGAATAAGGAAGGAGAGTGTTGAGAGGTGCTGGAGGGAAAAGTCCACTGAAGTACTTGATGTGCAGCAGCAGCTCAAGCAAGTGACGGTGGCGTTAGAGAACCTGAAGAAGGTTTGCGGTGAGCCAAACTAAACATGGCCTTCCTCAAATCAACTAATGTCACATTGAATTTCTCGAGCTTATTCACATCAAGTAATCTTGCGGGCCCTTCCCACCGTCACCTCTCCCCATTCCCATTCTTGCCAGATCATCGCCCTCTTCTTCTCCACATGGCAGAGAAGTTTAGTCAGTTGCAAGTTAATATCACGAACAGTAAGGTTACACTGAACTTTCAAGAGCTCATATGTACATGCTTTGAGAGTGGTTTGGTATTTTTCACGGGCTATCCCTCCCGGAGTGTAAGCGATCCAACACCGCCTCCAGCGAGGATGGCCGAAGGAGAAGACATTCTTCACAATGAAGAAAACAATGATAGCATCTATTTATAGCAGTGTTTTATCTGACGTACAAATATACTTTCTTATTAGGGTTTATTTTATTCTTTCGCATGTTAATGTTTTCCTACTTGGTAATAAGACTAATGTAGAATTTTTTTGTGAAAATAATTCATCATCGATCTTATGTAATGACACATCGAATTACGTATGTCATGTGGACAAGAACAAGAGCATGCAAGTATCAATATTTTATATCAATCCATTTTAATAATTTGCCTATACATTGTATGTTACTTTAATGTCGACAAAAAGGTAATTCGATGTATATAGACAAAAAGGTAAACTGCACTTGATACACTCAACATTCTTTTATTTGATCATGCAATTAATTTTTAATGTATCCTAAAATGAGCCCCCGGATAAGTGGTTGTATTTCGTTTTGTAGCCTTTTAGTAAAGATGATTATTGGAATCGTGATGTAATACATCTCGTATGACTAGTATACCGAAACTAACAAATTAGAACACTCACTTCTTGAAGAGGTTTATTGCTTCCCCAATTTATAATAAATTCCACAAATTGAAATTGCTATTATAATCCACCCAAACACCATCCATACAATGGGGCTAATTTTTTCAATACATTAAGGATCAGTCATTTTAAAATTTAAAAGTAAAATAAAGAAATATTAAAAAGAAATAGGATGCAGAAGATGACTCGCTGACTCCCTCACGACTGTCTGCCTCTAGGGGTGCAACTTGGACGGGATAAACCCGAACAACCCGAACCCAGCCCGGACTAAACTCGGGCTTGGGCACATGTTTTGAGTAATTTAGACGGGCTCGGGCAAAAATTCTCAACCCGAATCGCAATTAGGGTCGGGCTTGGGTACTAATATTAAAAGACGGGCTAGCTCGAATTGCCCGATTTGTATACTCATTACCTATAATGTTAGATTTGGAGAATATCATATATCATATTTATCGAGCATCTATTATTTTTCTATTAATTATTAGTGATATTTTTAATCATGTTTTTGTTTTTAGCTAATAGATACATTCAAAAAATATTTAGTTTTTTAATTCACTCTAACAATATGTGGTCATTATTTTTTGGCCTTAAATAAAAAAAACAAAGTTGAAGCGTCTACATTCGATATCTAGTTCTGTATAACTTGAAGGAGACAATCTTAATTGAGTCGAATGTGATGATTATGTTAATTTATTTAGTTAATGATCTAGCCCGAATTCAACCCGAACCCGAATTAGTTTTTTCGAATTTGGGCTTGGACGGGCTGGCGATGCTCCTAACCCGGGCTGGGCTGGGCTTGGGCAACCTCGAGAGAACTCGAGCTTTGACTTGGAAAAGGGTTTCAACCCGCGCGAGTTGCAGTCCTATCTGACTCCCATCGATGGATATGTGAATAAATAATATTGGAAGCCATACCATCTTTTTCCTCTCCTTCACCGGCCATACCCATACCCCAACGGCATAACTTGGCTCGTAGCTTGGTCGATTTTGGTAGTGGTAAGGCGGTGATTTGTGCTCGATTTTGGGGCTTCACAGATGGTCATGGTGGTCCATTAGAGTTGGGTTTTATTAGTATGGGATGGACGCATGATATTTATTTTTCTTGAATGGCAAGGGATGGAGGCTGGGGTTCGATTTGGTCAGCACAATCTGTGACGGGGTTTGGTTGAAACGAGTGTATGATAGAGGTTAGTTCAAAGCAGGAGGAGCATGAGTGGGTTGCAGGGATTTATGGAGTTATGGTTATGAGTGGAGTTTGTGCTCGTCAAATCGATGGAGGTGACATCTTAATTGACCAGAATCTGGGCTAGTTAAGGGGGGAAGATTGCGGTGGTGTCCAAATATATATTGGCGGAACGTTTTACCCTAAATTCAATGGATTTAGTAGTTAACAGTGGAGTCTTCCATTAAGTATCGAATATACTTATTCACCAGTTTGAACATGACATATATTTTTTCAAAAGGGAGCTCCAATAAGCCTATTCCAGACATGGGGGATGCAATGTATTAGTTTTGGTATATTGGGGGTATGCATTATGTTTTTCACTGTAGAGTCAATGATGTGTAGTCTTTTTTTATGTGTTATGGGCAACCCTAAACGAAGCTTGCACTTAGCCATTGAGGTTTCACGACGATCATATGTAAAATGGTTAGATAGTGGTTTCTAGATCTTTAATCCTATTATGTCTCTTATATTGCTCTTATTTAAAAAAACTACTTTTGATTGTCTTATTTGGTTTATTTTGGGTTGTGAATGAATCAATTCATCCCATAATAGTTTGTTTTGTTTCATTAGAACTTCTATTTGTAGACACATGTTTTGGGTCCGTCATTTATGTCTGAGAACCGCCACTCACATCGTGCCATGTGAAGAAAAGCTTCCAGGGGACCACGTCCTTTCCGCCCTTGAAGGCTGGAATCAGAGAGTGGGCCATGTTAATGAACCCATATGTCGCATACTAATAAGGCTATGTTCCCTACCCAGACCATGAGACAAGGTTCGGCACAAAACATAAGGTAGTACCACGTAACACGGCGATGGGCACACGCCGGGACTGGGAAAACCCATTGGAGTGGTAGTTAGTGTAACGATTTGGCTCTGCAGGGGGTCTTGGTCAGTTACTCGCAGAGAGGGGCTAATATGGGAGCCTCGTAGTAGGATGGTTCATGTTGTCTGCATGTGGATTCTATATCACGTCACGGTCTATGAGAACTATTAGTCATTACCTTGAAAGAAGTGAGGTTAAAATCGGTTATAGATAAAATAATCAAAATCACTTTTTGGGAAAGCATCTCCCCCCCCCCCCTTGCTTCCTGAAAACTATAGTGGGACAGCATAAACTATCCGGAAAAGCAGAAATTTTATTTTTACCAAACACACTAAAACTGCTTTTGCTGTCGGAAAGCAGTTGTGATGGCAGCATAAGCATTCCCAAACTCACCCTAAGAGATTGAAGAAAAGTTCTCTTTGGAAAATTCTAAACCCTCTTGAAGTTTTTTACCCTAGGCTCACTAGACTTTTTTACCTGAACATGAAGCAAATCAAGACTCTAAACTTGGTGATTACATCTAAAGTGGCTGGCATAAACATGGAGTTAGATCACTTAGATTTTGACAATGTTCTAGGTTATCCCAAGAGGTATAACACAGACATCTATCCCAACAAGAGTGAAGCCTTGAAACTGGCTAGAGACGAGTTCTTTCAACCCAATTCTACTACCTCCTCAAAGAAGTTAACACACTCTGTGTTAACTGTTGAAGCTAAAGTTCTTTTTACCATCTTAATGACGTGGTGGTGCCTAAGGAGAATTAAAAAGAGTTGTTGTCTGACAGGGTGTTATACTTGATGTACTTGATTATGCATGGGTATGAGATTGATCTTCCTACACTTGTGATGGAACTCATGCTTTATTCCCATACTAAGGAAAGAAAGAACCATTTGCCTTATGCCAACCTGTTATCTATTTTCTTCAAACACCTGGAGATTCCAAATGACAGAGAAGAAACTGTTACCGCTGGTTTTGGTATGCTTGATGAGAAATCCCTTGAAAGGATTGGAATCATGAAAACCAATGAGGGAACTTGGAAGTTATAATTTGATTTGTCTGAAGAAGTGCTGCAATCCAAGAAGTTTTCAAAACCCAAGGCCTTGACCTCTCCTTAAAACCTACCCTCTCAATCTCGGGACCTTTCCATGATGTTTCAAAGACTTGATGTTCTGGATAAGGATATGGATGAGTTGAAGGAAAATCAGCATGAGTTTGGCACTGAGTTCAAACAAGTGAGGTATATGGTTGAAAGAATCTTCAAAAGCATCAATGTGATCCATGTGGAAGAGGAAGTTTCTCATGCTGCAGAAGGATCAAAGAAGGTTGGTTCAACAAAAGACTTAATCAGTGAGCATACTACTCATGATGAGGCAGCAGGGGTAATGGACACAGGGAAACAAGTTGCTCAAGAACGAGGTGGTGAAGAACAGGAACAATGTGATGCAGACAGTCCAAACTCAGGGGTGTTGATCAAGGATCTTAAGAAGAAGAAAACTAAGGCAAACATTCCAAAGATAGTGACTGAGGCATAGCTTTTTGATGAAAATGTGGTTGTTGATGCTGGTGATAAAGCGCTCAAGAAGAAGAACAACAAGGTGATGAGGATGATGAATAAGAAAGTGGTGAAGAGGATGTTGAGCAAAAGGGAGATGGAGAACAAACCCCATAACTCTTGCCTCTTCTTTCTTTCTTTCTTTTCACGGCCTTGAATATCTCTTTAAAGTCTTGAAACTTTCTCTCTTCAAAGTCTTGAAAATTTATCTCTTTTAAAACTATTTTCTTTTAAGCTTTCAAACACATTGATCCAACATTTTCTCTTTTTTATGACAAAAGTCAAAAGGGTGGAGAAATTTAGGTTTTTTTGGTACTTTTTGGAGAGCTGCTTTAGATCAGTAGGATTTGCTGCTTTAATTCTTTAATAAGTTGGATTGTTTGGAAATTTTGTGCTTTAGTTTATTATCAAATATTATCATGGTTATTCTGCCATGCTCTAACTAGTATTTTTTGCAGAGAACCATTTCTTAAAAGAATTTTGGTTTTGTCTTTCATCAAGGGGGGAGATTATAAGTTCAGCTTGCTTCAAAGGCTTGAAACAGCTTCTCTGTTTCATGGCCTTGAAACAGTTTTCAAAGGTTTGAAGAATACACTCCAGTATATTGTATGAACTTAGGGGGAACATTTGATTCTATTTTTTTCCTTATCTCCTATGCTTGATTATATTTTACTTGATGATGAAAGACAAACCTTTTTGATACTCTAAACTTTGGCTAATCTATTTGTTTGACTAAGTTTTTGCAAGGATAAATAGTTATCTATTTTGCAGGGATAGTTTCCTTATATGTATGTTTTGCAGAAAGGAAATTGGATTGACAAATTGATTTTGTGATTATGCAAACTTGTATGGCCCTTCCTAACATACTTAAATGCAAGGTCAAGTCAGTATCTTTGAAGATACTGAGAACCTAGCCGTTGGGAAGAGCTATTAAAGAAGTCAAGATATGTTGCTGATTTTTAGGGTAGTTTGTTTTGAGAAGATCCTGAAATTCTGGAATTCAAACCAGCTGCATAAGAGGGAATGACTGAAGAAATAGAGTAGAGGACAAACAAAGAGACACTCATACATTCTCAGGATTGACAAGCAACACAGAAGGAGATTCATTTCACTCAATCCACTCATCAGAAGATCACTGCACACTCAACTGCTTCATCAGTTCTCAGTGCTCTGCTCTCTGATCTTAATTTGTATATCATTTAGATAACACTTCTCACATAATATTCTCATGATTTGTTCAAGTGAATAATATATAATTCTTTTTGGATCAGTTAGCTAGAGCAGGTACTAGATAGGTTAGTAAGAACCATAAGCTGTAACAGAGTAAGGGAACTCTCTGTGCTTGAGATATAGGGCTTAGCTTTTGATTAATAAGAATTGAGTTGAAAATCCTGCAGGGATCAAGTCCTTGAGGTAGAGACGTAGGTCCAAGTGGACTGAACTCTATAAATTTTTGTGTCTATTTCATTTATCTTACTGTTCTGTACATTGCTTAACTACTACACACAACAGGTTTTCAGTTCAAGGACTTGAAAGCCATTTCTCAAGACCTTGAAAACAATCTGCATTCTTTCTACTATCTGTTTTGATTCCAAGGACTTGAAATTCATTTCAAGGCCTTGAATACACACTGCTTGCCACAAACTTCTTTGAAACCACTCTTTTAGCAAAATTTGTCATACTCTATAACCCCCCCCCCCTTCTAGAGTATTGATAATGTATTTATACCTACATTACTGTCTTCTTTCAATAACTGATTCGAGAGGCGGTTGTAACTAGAGGTAGTTTTTGTGTCATGACTATGTACATTAACCTTGATTGAATTATTACTAGCTCTGTGTTTCAAAGGTCATAGTGAATTATAAGAAAAACTACCGGGGGAACCAACTAGGTTTCTTATTTCTCTCTATCCTCACTTAACACTCGTTACCGTCTATTTGTTTACTTTATGCATTTAATTCATTTTCAAACCTAGTTGTTAGCTCAAAGAATCTCCCATTTTCACTACGACTATACATTAAGCTTATCCCATCCATACAATGGGGCTAAAATTTTCAATACATTAAGGATCAATCATTTTAAAATTTAAAAGTAAAACAAAGAAATATGAAAAAGAAATAGGATGCAGAAGAAGACTCGCTGACTCCCTCACGACTGTCTGCCTCTAGGGGTGCAACTTGGACAGGTTGAACTCGACCAACCCGAACCCAGACCGGACTAAACTCGGGCTTGGGCACATGTTTTGAGTAATTTGGACGGGCTCGGGAAAAAATTCTTAACCTGAATTGTAATTAGGGTCGGGCTTGGGTACGAATATTAAAAGACGGGCTAGCCCGAATCGCCCGATTTGTATACTCATTACCTATAATGTTATATTTGGAGAATCTCATATATCATATTTATCGAGTACCTATTATTTTTATATTAATTGTTAGTGATATTTTTAATCATGTTTTTGTTTTTAGCTAACAGATAATTTCAAAACATATTTAGTTTTTTAATTCACTCTAACAATATGTGGTCATTATTTTTAGCCTTAAATAAAAAACAAAATTGAAACGTCTACATTCGATATCTAGTTGTGTATATAAGTTATTAACTTAACTTGAAGGAGACAATCTTAATTGAGTCGAATGTGATGATTATGTTAATTTATTTAGTTAATGGTCTGGCCCGAATTCAACCCAAATCTGAATTAGTTTGTTCGAATTTGGGCTTAGATGGGCTGGCGGTGCTCCTAATCCGGGCTGGACTGGGCTTGGGCAACCCTGAGAGAACTCGATCTTGGGCTTGGAAAAGGGTTTCAACTCGCGCGAGTTGTAGTCCTATCTTACTCCCATCAATGGATATGTGAATAAATAATATAGGAAGCCATACCATCTTTTTTCTCTCCTCAATAGTCAGCAGCCATACCCATACCGCAACGGCATAACCTGGCTCGGAGCTTGGCCGATTTTAATAGTGGTAAGGCAGTGATTTTTGCTCGATTTTGGGGATGCACTGATGGTCATGGTGGTCTATTAGAGTTGGGTTTGATTAGTATGGGATGGACGCATGATATTTATTTTGTATTGAATGGCAAGGGATGAAGGCTGGGGTTCGATTTGGTCAGCACAATCTGTGACGGGGTTTGGTTGAAACGAGTTGGTGCATGATAGAGGTTAGTTCAGAGCAGGAGGAGCATGAGTGGGTTGCAGGGATTTATGGGGTTATGGTTATGGGTGAAGGTTGTTCTCGTCAAATCGATGGAGGTGGCATCTTAATTGACCAGAATCTGGGCTAGTTAGGGGGGGGGAGATTGCGGTGGTGTCCATATATATATTGGTGGAACGTTTTACCCTAAATTAAATGGATATAGTAGTTAACAATGGAGTCTTCCATTAAATATCGGACATATTTATTTACCAGTTTGAACATGACATATATTTTTTTCAAAAGGGAGCTCCAATAAGCCTATTCCAGACATGGGGGATGCAATGTATTAGTTTTGGTATATCGGGGGTATGCATTATGTTTTTCACCGTAGAGTCAATGATGTGTAGTCTTTTTTATGTGTTATGGGAACCCTAAACTAAGCTTGCACTTATCCATTGAGGATTCACGACGATCATATGTAAACGGTTAGATAGTGGTTTCTAGATCTTTAATCCTATTATGTCTCTTATATTGCTCTTATTTAAAAAAAAAAAAAAAAAAAAAAAAAAAAAAAAAAACTAATTTTAATTGTATTATTTGGTTTATTTTGGGTTGTAAATGAATCAATTCATCCCCTAATAGTTTGTTTTGTTTCATTAGAACTTCTATTTGTAGACACATGTTTTGGGTCCGTCATTTCAGTCTGAGAACTGCCACTCACATTGTGCCATGTGAAGCACAGCTTCCAGGGGACCACGTCCCTTCCACCCCCGAAGGCTGGAATCAGAGCGTGGGTCATGTTAATGACCCCATATGTCGCATACTAATAAGGCTATGTTCATAACCCAGACCATGAGACAAGGTTCGGCACAAAACATAAGGTAGTGCCACGTAACACGGCGATGGACACACACCGGGACTGGGAAAACCCATTGGAGTTGTAGCTAGTGTAACGATTTGGCTCCGCAGGGGGGTCTTGGTCAGTTACTCGCAGAGAGGGGCTAATATGGGACCCTCATAGTAGGATGGTTCATGTTGTCTGCATGTGGATTCTATATCACGTCACGGTCTATGAGAACTATTAGTCATTGGCTTGAAACAAGTGAGATAATGACCTCCTATAATGCTGGGGTAATTGGGTTCATTGCCACATAGCACACCTATATAAAGTCACCATTCCTTTGCCTCAAATGCAAGGAGGAATAGATTCGGTAGAGGACTTCTCCTCATAGGCAAGTAGCATATCGTATACCCCCCCCCCCCTGTTGTATGTCTCTCCTTCTGAGTACCCATCATACTCGCATTCCCTTCTTATACTTTATTCTTTCATCCTTCTTTCATTGTGTTACTCTGTCCCCAAACCCACCATTAATATGTATTTTCTATTAAATTCCCGCACATTTTGGTGACTCTGATTGGGAGAATATTTTGTGAGAGAAGATATTGGACTAGAGAGAATTACACCTTGATGTAGGGATGACACTGGACCATGTTAATACTTTCTCGCTGTAGAAGTCAAGGAAGTTGTCCTAGCGCGATGCCCTGAGAACAGACTTTTCGCAGGTCCACATTCACACTACAACATATCAAGGATGTCATTTCACGTTTCGTTTTTATTTGCATTTAAATTAGTTAAAATTGTCATAATTTTTTTGTAAGAACTAAATTGGGTTATTGGCTACTAGGCCACAGATTTTTGGTGCATTTTCACTTCGAAGGTGAACCATCCGATTTATTTCACCTTCCAAAATTTTCATATGAACGTGCCATTCTAGAAAGGCTTCGTAATCTTGATTATAATAACCAGAAAATGAAGGAATTTGAAACACTTATTTCATGATTAGAAAGAAGATAATGTGCCTTCCTATATAATAACAAAAGTTTTCTTCTAGATACTAAAATAATTATACAAAATGGGACGACAATTAAGTATTTTTTACAGAAAGTGAATAAAGACGCTCTTAGATGAACTTCGAAAACTTATGAGTTGTTATTCCATATGTGTCCAACAAACGTAGGCGATGTTATTCTACGTGTCCGGTGTATAAGTAAGTGTGTGTGTGTGTATGCACACACACCGACACGTACACTTGATTCATTCGCTACAATAATTGATCTCGTTATAAGATAGTTTACATTAGACTACTATATAAGGAAGTATCATAATTACAATTAACAAAGAAAATAAAGATTTTATTGGAAACATGGAGAAGTTTTCGAAATAAATTACTACTCTAGTAACGAAGTGTATGAATGAGCATAAGAAGATGAATTTTATTGTCCTCAATCCTGATTTTTAGTGAAACGTACCTAGGCAGGTTTTTGTGAAAAAATGCCGACAACTAGCTCATTCTTTAAATTAAAGGCCCAATGGACTAATAAATTAGAACAATGCTCAAACACTTTCCTATCACAAAGCATCTTTAGAATGACTATGTAGTTTCATGGAACTTGATTCACAGTGGTTAGGTCGAATGGTAACTCACGATCCTGTAATGTGAGTGACTTAAGTTGGATCTATCACTTTGAAGAGAACTCAACATCACTATGCGGAATATGTAGGATATTTAATACGTGTCAAATCAAATATTATCATAACATCCTGCGTAATGGTTCAAATTATAAAGATTAATAATAGCATGCTTATGACCAACATAACTCGAGGGCCTCATGTTTGAAGTGATATGTATAAAAATGGACATGTTCGAAATATTTGCACCCTAAATCGATTTTTGGTCAAGACAATACGAGCATTCAACCCATTTTTAATCCCACTACCAGTTGTGGTTGCTTTCACCTGACGCACATTCTCACTATCTAATGGCAGTAAACCTGTTGCTCTTGCAAACATGTGAGTTTTGATCTGGCCAACCTGCACTCCAAGTTTTGAAGTGAGGTTTTAGTTGAATGCAAGTCATCAGCCACGTATTCACCTGAGTGGTCGGGTTCACGTTATGGCATATCTGCATCATGTTTTTGAGATTTTTCATCTCTGCATTTTGCACTACGACCGCTGGAGGAACCTGTGAAACCAGTGCTTGTGGAATATGCTGAAACCCTAGCGCATATGGGGCCCATGAGTGATCTCCATACAATAAGCATGGATGATCCTAGGTGCCTGGCATGTAATTCCCTTAGTTCCAGTTCTACGCTGTCCTTGTGCCCCCACATTGTTGATGTCTTCATTTACAATCTAGGTCAAGTTTGTGTCCGAATTCTGATCTTCCACCACAGTAACCGTCTTCTTATCTTGATTCACATGTTTTTCTAAATCCACAAATATCTTTGTAATCCCATTCTTCCACTCATCAAAGGTAGGCTCTGGAAATTTTGGCAACCTCCTACTATCGTAGAGCTGGGAATCATGTTTAGAAATTTGCCTCATCAAGACATATGCTCCATCGTTGTCAACCTTGTACAAGAAGTGTATACACCCCCCCCCCTTCTATGTTAGTCAACTCCTGATTGTGATGCTCCATGCCATGGTAGAATACCTGCAGAATAATATCATCCCCAAAATAAAGGATGGGGTATTTCCTCGTCATCCTCATAAAACGATCCCAGACATCTACCAATATTTCATCGGCATATTGCCAAAAGCCCAGAATGCCTCCTTAGAGAGTAATCACGCACTGACCAGGATAGAAATTGCTCATAAATTCCTCAACACACTTGTAATGCCCCGTATTTTAGTTGGGGTTATTGGTCATTATAAAAAAAATACTTAAGAATTAAAAAATCATTTTTCAAAGTTATTGTTGACTTATTCTTGATTTTAAAGTATAATGGTGTTATTTGACATTTATGATAATCGATAACTTTATTTTGGGATATTTTATGGTTTGAAAAAATAGGTTTCAGCATTTTGTGTACATAGTGTATTATTTGGAATTGCTTGGTAATTTTTCTATTGCATATAAACTAGCTTTTATGTGTTAAATATTTACTGAAAATTACACTTCCACCCCTCAGCTTTTGGCCACTTCTCTTCTACCCCAACTAATTTATTGGGAGACTTTAAACTCCATTTCCACTTCTCCCCCCTCAATTTTTGACTTTCATATTTCATCATCACCCATCAACTCTTCTATTTAATATTTACATCCCAATTTCTTCCTCCACTACTTTGGCTGTTGAGGAGGTGCCTTGAATGTGTTGAATTAGTCAAAGGCGGTGGAATAATGAGGTAGCAATTGTTAGGAATTGTTTCCATATCAAAGATGGAAACTTATGGGCAGCAAGTTTGTTTCCAATTTGGTTTTGGAAACCTTTGGCCTGTGGGTTTCCTCTAGGGTACTATATAAAGAAGCTAGTAGTCTCTCTACTAGGTATGCAAAAACATTGTAATTGTTCCCCTTAAGTGAATAAAGAGTGCTTTTCCGCCATGGAGGTAGTTAGCAAATATTTTGCTAGCGAACCACGTAAAATACTCGTGTTCTTCTTTTATTCGTTCTTCGTTCGTGGGGTGGTTTGACATAACAAACTGGTATCAGAGCCTGGTTGACGGTGTTTCAAGATCAAGATCAAGGCGGAGCAAATCTAGGGTTTCACAACTTGGTGAAATCAAATCTAGGGTTTTGCGATCTAGGTGGAGCACGCGACTAGAGTTCAAGATCCACCAAGAACGATGTCCGGATCGATGTTGAAGATCGACAGGTTCACAGGAGGGAACAGCTTCAGTCTGTGGAAGATAAAGATGGAGGCTTTGCTCAAATCGCAAGGCTTGTGGGCACCTTTGACCGCGGACAAGGGAGGCATGAATGTTGCATCAGCGGAGTTCAAGGCAATGGAGGAGAAGGCACACGCAACGATTATGTTGTGCTTATCGGATGACGTGATCATCAAGATCGCAGATCAGAAGGAAGCAGCGAAGCTCTGGCTCAAGTTGGAGAGTCTCTACATGACGAAGAGTCTCACTAGCAATTTGATGCTAAAGCAGAGGCTCTTCACTTTGCGGATGCTCGAAGGTACGATTCTCAAGGACCACCTTGATCAGTTAAACACAATTCTGTTAGATTTGCGTAATATTGACGAGAAGGTGGAGGATGAGGATGGTGCACTTTTGTTATTGATCTTGTTACCTCCATCATATGAGAACTTTGTGCAGTCGTTCATTGTGAACAAGGACGACTTATCCCTAGAGGAGGTGAGATCGGCACTCCATGCTAGGGAACTGCGCCATAAGGGTGCAGGCACAGGTATAGAGGACCATGCTTCTGGACTGATGGCAACGGGGGGAAGAAAGAAGGGTAAGAAGAACAAGAAGAAGCAGTTCTCAGGTTCTAAGTTACCCAAGGATGTATGTGCCTTTTGCAAGGAAAAGGGGCACTGGAAGAGAGATTGCCCGAAACGAGGTCAACAGGGGCAGAATGGATCCGCAGCCGTAGCTGAACAAGGTAACTCGTCTGAGGATGATTACGTTCTAATGGCGGATGTTGTCACGCACTCTCAGGATGCGTGGGTCCTTGATTCCGGAGCTTCCTATCATATTTTCTCTAACAGGGAGCTATTCTCGACGTACAACCAAACGGATGGAGGGTCTGTCTACATGGCAAACGGAGCCGTCTGTAAGGTGATTGGGAGCGGCTCAGTTAGATTGAAGACGAATGAAGGGAATTTATGTAATTTAGAGCAAGTCAGGCATGTACCACATATTAAGAAGAATCTGATCTCCTTGAGTCTACTCGACATCAAGGGATACAGTTTCAAAGGTGAAGGTGGAGATCTACAAGTCTGCAAGGGTTCTAAGGTGATACTCAAGGGAGACAAGAGCGGGAATTTGTACATGTTGCAAGGTTCGACGATCACAGGTTCTGTTGGAGTTGTCTCAGCCGAGATTAAGGAAGCTGATCTAACCAAGCTGCGGCATATGAGGCTCGGTCAAATGAGTGAACGTAGAATGCAGGAACTTCACAAGAAGGGGTATCTCACCAAGCATGCGCCCAAGAGCCTAGGGTTTTGTGAGCACTGCGTGTATGGGAAGCTACAGCGTAGCAAGTTCCCTAAGGCGGTTCATAGAACAAAAGGTACTCTTGATTATATCCATTCGGATTGCTGGGGTCCATCTCGAGTCGAGACAACTGGAGGATACAGGTATTTCTTAAGCATCATAGACGACTACTCCAGGATGACTTGGATATTCGTGATGAAGCACAAGAGTGAAGCCTTCAAAAGATTCAAGGAGTGGAAGACACTAGTAGAGAATCAGGTGGGAAAGAAAGTGAAGAGGCTGCGCACGGACAACGGCTTAGAGTTTTGTTCATCAGAGTTTGATGGATTCTGCAAGGATCAGGGAATAGCACGCCATCGCACCGTTCGACACACACCACATCAGAACGGTGTAGCCGAGAGAATGAATCAGACACTTTTGGCGAAAGCAAGGTGCATGCTTTCGAATGCAGGTCTTTCTAGAGGTTTTTGGGGAGAGGCAGTTTCCATGGCATGCTATCTCATAAATCGGAGCCCGCACACAGGTATAGGATGCAAGATTCCTATGGAAGTCTGGTCCGGTAATGCAGTGGATTACTCGGATTTGAGAGTTTTTGGTTGTGTTGCCTATTATCACGTTGATGATGGCAAACTAGAACCAAGAGCTAAGAAGGGAGTATACATGGGTTTCGGAACAGGTGTGAAGGGATACAAGATATGGGCAGACAACAAGATTATACTTAGCAGAAGTGTAGTCTTTGATGAGACTCATATGTTGAAGAACTCCGTGGAGGTGGAGCTTGGAGGTGCAAAGGAAAAGGTGGAGGGAGAGTCGGATCCTACTGATCCTAAGGATTCCGAAATTCCTACACCGCCGCCAGAAGCAGAAGAGGAAGAAGCAGAAGAGTCTGATAGTGAGAATGCGTCTACACCAGAGGAACCTGTTCATCAAAGTATTGCTGAAGGAATACCAAGGAGATTCATATAGCCTCCGGCGAGATACAGATATGATGGTATGGTGGGATATGCATTACAGGTAGCGGAAGAGGTAGACGACGAGCCATCCTCCTACAAGGCCACTATATCTAGTTCTGAGTCAGCACAATGGATTGCCGCGATGGGAGAAGAGATGGAGTCTCTTAGCAAGAACTCGACTTGGAGCTTGTTAAGTTGCCAGCAGGAAGGAAGATAGTCAGCTGCAAGTGGGTTTTCAGAAGAAAGGAAGGAACTACATCTGGAGAGGGCGTCAAGTATAAGGCAAGGCTAGTTGCAAGAGGGTTCAGTTAGAAAGAAGGAGTTGAATACAACGAGATCTTCTCACCGTTGGTCAGACATACTTCTATCCGGGTGTTACTAGCTTTAGTAGCACACCACGACCTAGAGCTTGAGCAATTGGATGTCAAGACAGCTTTCCTGCACGGAGAGTTGGAGGAGGAAATATACATGAGCCAACCGGAAGGGTTCCAAGTTCCCGGAAGAGAGAACCACGTGTGTAAGCTGAAGAGATCTCTCTACGGACTTAAGCAGTCGCCGAGGCAATGGTACAAGAGGTTTGACAGCTTCATGTTGAAGATTGGTTACCACAAGTGCGAGTATGATTGTTGCGTGTATCACAAAGAGTTGCATAGTGGATCACGTATTTACCTAGTTCTATATGTGGATGATATTTTGATTGCAACTCGAAATATCAAGGACATTAGAGAACTGAAGAGGTCCCTTAGTGCGGAATTCGAGATGAAGGATCTGGGAGCTGCTCGAAAGATATTAGGAGTTGAGATCTATAGATACACGAAGAAGAAGAAGCTTTTCTTGTCACAGCAGGGATACATCAAGAACATCTTGGCAAGATTCGAGATGTTATCAGCTAAAGTTATAAATACTCCTATGGCAACTAACAGCAAGCTAGGAATGTACACCATTCAGACCGAGGAGGAGAAGGAGTACATGTCCAAATTTCCATATGCTAGCGCAGTTCGAAGTCTCATGTATGCTATGGTCTGCACTCAACCGGACATAGCATTCGCTATTATTGTGGTTAGTGGTTTTATGGCTCATCCGGGTAGGGACCATTGGCAGGCGGTGAAGCGGATATTCAGGTACCTTAAGGGTACGTCAGACATTGGCCTGTGCTATGGGTCACGTGAAAACATCTTGGTAGCTGGTTTCTCGGATGCGGACTGTGCAGGGGATATTGACAGTAGAAGATCAATGACAGACTACGTATTTGCTCTGGGAGCATGTGTTGTGAGTTGGAAGGCGACGCTACAGCCGACGGTGACTTTGTCCACCACGGAGGCGGAGTATATGGCTCTAACGGAAGCAGCAAAGGAGGCAATTTGGCTTAAGGGAATGGTCAATGATCTAGGGCTACTTCAAGATCAGGCGATAGTCTACTGTGATAGCTTGAGTGCGATTTGCTTGACTAAGGACCAGGTTCATCATGAAAGGACCAAGCATATCGACGTCAGGTATTATTTTCTGAGAAACAGCAGGATTAAGGTGATGAAGGTGGGGACCGCTGACAACCCCGCGGATATGTTCACCAAGCCGGTTCCGGAGAGCAAGTTCCAGCATTGTCCGGAATTTCTCAACATCTTGGGCCAGTGAGGCCCTTAGGGGCCATGTCGGACCCGGTGGGGGTCCAGTGAGTCTCTGTGACGAGAGACAATTGGGAGCGGAGAAGACGTAGCTTTGTTTACGAGAAGAGGAGCAGCTGCTGTTGACAAGAGAATTCAAGTCAAGGTGGAGATTTGTTGAGGAGGTGCCTTGAATGTGTTGAATTAGTCAAAGGCGGTGGAATAATGAGGTAGGAATTGTTAGGAATTGTTTCCATATCAAAGATGGAAACTTATGGGCAGCAAATTTGTTTCCAATTTGTTTTTGGAAACCTTTGGCCTGTGGGTTTCCTCTAGGGTACTATATAAATAAGCTAGTAGTCTCTCTACTAGGTATGCAAAACCATTGTAATTGTTCCTCTTAAGTGAATAAAGAGTGCTTTTCCGCCGTGGAGGTAGTTAGCAAATATTTTGCTAGCGAACCACGTAAAATACTCGTGTTCTTCTTTTATTCGTTCTTTGTTCGTGAGGTGGTTTGACATAACATTGGCCAACCCCATTAAAATAAGAGATACTAGTTAATCAATCTATGTATGTATATATCCTCTTTTTGCATCAATACTCCATCACACTTTTTCTATATCTGTCATTTTTCACATCTTTTCTCTTCAAAAACACTCAAAGAAGCTCTCTCATCTCTCTTCAAACTCCATTTCTGTTTTTGGAGCTTGACCTCCACAAAGCTTCATAAAAACTCATTTTCTAGTCTCCAAATCATGAAAATCTTGAGTCCAACCTTAGTCTCATCATGAACTGGAGTTCTTCCATCATTCTTCTCAAGGATTTAAGGTCGATTCCACTCTGTTGCTCACAATGTTCTTGAATTTTGGGGTAAACTTTTCTTCTTGTCTTGAATCATACATGCATGTCCATGTTTAGGTTTAATTGATTATATTTTCTCTTAGGTTTCTTCATTTCCATACTTGGTTCTTTATCTCCATGGTTATATCTTGTGTTTGACTTCAAAATTTAGACTATTTCATGAAACTCACACTAGAACCCACATGAACTTTGTGAATTTATTGTTAGTTGCACTTGAATATCAAGAACGTTTTGATAATTTATGTCAAGAGCATGTAAAAATCTTATTTCATGCTTAAAATGATGTTATTTTTGGTGGAAATCAAGTCTCCATAAGTTTCATGTATCATTTGAACAAAACTTGTTGATTTTTGAAAAATTTGCATGTTGATATAATATGCATAGTCTCTGGAAAATATGGTCTATTTTTAATTTTTGTCTCTATAAATTTTTAAATCTTATAGTTTATAAATTAGACCCAGAGAGGGTCATTTTGAGGAAAAATCATTTTCATAGCATTATTAGTTAAGGAGATATGGTCCTTTGAACTTGCATATTTTTTTAAACTCTGTTTCTGGACCAGTCTTGGAATAAGTATTAAAAACCCAATTTTCAGAAAGTGTTGGCACCTTATATTTCTTGTGTTGTAACTAGACTCATCAAGGATTAGTTCTGAAGAATATGAGTATTATATCTATTCTCCAACTGGTAGTAATTACCTTGCAAATTTGAACATTTTTGTCAAACTCTTCTCTAAACAGTAGTGTTTGTTAATTTTGTAACTTGAGTTTTATAATAGTAATGCATGACTTTCTTGATGTTTCAGAAATTAGACACATGTAGTTTGATCATAAATTAATTTCATGATTTTAAGAGATGTTTTGATATGGTAAATATGCTTCTTAAAATCAAAGCTATAATTCTATCCAGACTGTAGCTTCACATTTTTTAGACAACTTGAGTTTTTGGAATTTCTAAGTGTTATGTTGGATTTATTTTGACATTTGAACATAATTTTATGTGCATTTTTACATATAGTACTATGTGGCATGTAGGGTTGAATTAGATTATGGATGTGTAAGTTGGTTGTAATGGGTACGTTATACATGTAATTGAAGACATCGGCCCCCTTGGAGAGAGTGGTTGTCGTTGGAGTACTAGGCTTACATTCTTGATGATTTTGGTTGTAATTCATATCAGTGGTAAGTACATATGTGTGAACCTTACTTATCAAAATGTGAGTATTGTGTGATTTCTCGAATTAATATGTTGTTGATTGAAAATGTATGAAAAGCATGATTTATACTTGAAAGTTGTTTGGATATTCATGAGTTCTTTGTGAGAACTCTTGAAACTTACTTGTGAAATCTGGTTTGGTTATGGTAAAGAGAAGCATTAAATACTTCTAATAGATTTAGGACGATGTACAAATTTGTGTTATTTATGGCTCCGGCCGGAGGTGCCAAGCGATCCTCCAATTACTTAAGGCTACGGTCATTGAAGCAATGCTTCGTATTATAGGATAAAACTTTGATGTTCACCAATCCGCCCCCGACGAGCCAAAATGTACCAAGTTATTGCGGCCAAGGGGTTTGTAGAGCTATAGAATGATACTAATACTTGTAAGTATAGGGGTGTCGACACTTTAAGTCCTTGTAGCTATGAATTGTGAGCGGGGATTGACGTATGTGCTCCCTTAACGCTCGGGTGAAAGAGGGTTTGATAGATCCTATAAGGACCCCTTTATGATTACTTTGTGATCCTTTTGTCTACATTGATCCTGCCGGTGGCTCTGGACTGCCTCGGCTAAACTTAACGGTTAATTGGACTTGCAAGAGAGTTGACTACTCTATTGCTGTTGTTTGTGGCTTTGGATATGTACTAATCGAATGAAGGGAGTTGTAAAGCATTGGCTACTCGTGATTTAATATCGTTATCAGTTCAGGATAACTTGTTTGCTGTTGATACTTTACTGGTTTAAGAATATATTGAATAGTCATGGTTTATTAACGTTTTAAAGTTCGGAAGTTCTTGCTACGCGATTACTCGTGATTTCATAAATTCCCAACTCTTTTACTTATTAATGTTTCAAATATCTTGATTTATTTCAACTCATGCTTGTGTGCCACTCATTGTTTTACATGTTGTATTTTTTATTTACTCAGTTTTTATTGATTGGTTTCAATGTGTGGTATCTACGTTTGTATTTTCAAAACCACGAGCTATGGGTATGCCGATCATTAGTGCGAGTGGGTGATAAATCTCTATTAGAGTTATATTTCTTGCACATGTATATCGTTTTGCGTATTTCCGGGTTGATAATCTTAGTTTCATGCTATGAATTGGGAGAAATATAGCATGCTTGAGCGATTGAGCATAAATGTGTAATTCGGGCATTTTTTGTGTAAATTTCGAGCTTTTATTGTCACATTTGATCTTCCGGTATTTGTTTTGTGTTGTGCATTTCAGGAACCGGAGGCTCGGGAATGTGAATGGGAGGTGGAATGAACTTCGGAACGACGAGAAGGCTCAAGAGCATGATGAAGTTGAAGACGGGTGAAGAAAATACTAAAGAATCAAAGGAAAATAGGATTTTTTCAGACTGGTCTTAGGACCAGTTTATTGATCTTAAGACCACTCTATACTTAGAATTCAGGGCGAAATCCACTTAAAACCACCCGTTGGTGGTCTTAAGACCAATCCAATGCCCAATACACGAAAATATGGGGTTTCAATGCAATTTTTAAAAACTTTTGGGAAAGAAGTGAGGGGAATCTTGTATTAAGTGACCTTGGAGCCAGGGAGAATATGGATTCAGGTTTTGGGGGATTGATTCACATACGGAGAGAGAAAATAAGAGGAGAACGAAGATGAAATCAAGAGCCCTCCATTGAAGACATAGGTTCTATATTCTTCTTCTTCTCTCTTAATCTTGTTATGGAGAAACTATTGTATTTTGGTAGTTTGATCAAGATTAACTAAATACTTTGTTAGGCATCTCTACGAGAGCCCAGGATTTATGTAGACGGTTATTTTCCGGATTTCAGACTTTGTTTCATGCGTTTGGATTTGATTCTTCAATTGAATGTTAGTTTCTTGAACTTGTTGTTGATCTTAGTATATTGACACGATTAGGATATGATTTGATATTCAACAAAACTAGGGTTTATTCACGAATCAGTTTCTTTCTTAAAGTTAATATTCGTTCTAGTTACACGTTTTTGTTCTATGCTTCATTAGATGAATGGAGGAGCTACCCGGACGTACTAGCTAATTAGATGAGTGCACGACAGTGACTCAACCTAATTGTGAAGAGAACTTGAACACAATCCCGAATCACCGAGACCGAAAAGGAGAAGTGTTAGGGTTGGCTTAGTGTGGGTAGATTCGGTAGGATTATTTAGTTGTTCCGTTAAACGGTAGACCGACAGGACCCGTTATCGTACCAGTAGATGACCTGCTAGAACGGACCGGTAGAAAACATGAGATCGAGAGGAGATTGTAGTCAACTGAGACGTAAAATGACATGAGACCGACAAGATAATGTCATAGACTATTACCCGGCTGAACTAGAATAGGATTGACGTGTTAAATAGCTGAACCATAAATCGTCTACTGCCCTAGGTGATCTAGAGATTGCCTAGTTTCTCAATACTTTTTTATTAAATATAAAAAATACAAAAATATTAGTTAGTCGTTATTTTAATTCAGTCGCTTGTTCGGGGGCGACAACCGCTTTTATCAAAATTTTTCCTCCTGTACCGTATTCTAAATTAATTAACTAACTAAATAGTCCACAGTCTGTCCTCGTGGGATCGATAACTCGGGGTTGAAATACCACCCCTATATTACTTGACCGTGCACTTGCGCATACGCGTTAAGAAATCGCGTCATTTTTGGCGCCGTTGCCGGGGACAGCGGTAGATTATTTAGTTAGGAATTAGTTTACATTACTTTTCTTTTAGTTTAGTTTTATTTTGTTCAATTCTCTATTTTTTTGCTTCACGGGTGTCTTTTGAGTTTATTTTCTCAGGACCACGGGAAGCAGGAGATTCTACTCAGCATGTGGAGCGAAGACTATTATTCAGGTCCCCCTACTGTTTCTACAGCAAGGGTAACCATGAAGAAGAGGACGCATGCATAGTTTGGTGCTATCAATGCGGCAGTTGGCACGATAATAGAGACTCGTGTCGAGTTCATACACCCTAGCTTCACCGGCACCAAGAAGACTCAGCAGCGAGTATGGCAGAACGGCATAGGACAATTACCTCAAGAGGATTCAGCCACATGTAGGGAATACGTGAGGGAGATGATAGATAGGATAAATAAACGAGTAGAAAAACTGTCAACAACAGGGGAATCTAGTATTTAAGAGCCACAAGAGGAGCCCTTTCCACATGACAGTGTGCCTCATACTGATCCTTCGTCATCACCACCACAAGTGGAAGAAGAGATACCTGAGCCGAGAAAAGACTGCAGTGTCCATGAACCATTGGTGGACTCTGCCATTTATGAGGACTCAAGACTCTGATTCAGACTGGGGTGGACATGTGTGCCCAATATGGGAAGATCTGCCGAGTTGCGAGCCAAGACCGCAGGCGCCCTCACATCCTTGGCATGAATGAAAAGACACCGGCATTGGAAGCATGTGGTGTGCCGACGATGAAGCTGGTGAAACACTTGTGCTCAGTGATATTGAGGTAAAAGACCCAAATCTGATTATTGATGAATACTCCATGTCCTATGTCACGCAAGTCTGCGACGAGCTGGAAAAATTATTGTCCAAAATGCCGGGAAAAAATTTTTTTGTTGAGAGTGGGATTTGAACCCACGCCCTTTCGGACCAGAACCTTAATCAGGCGCCTTAGACCAACTCGGCCATCTCAACTGTTGTATGGGGATTCTTATGGGGAAGAACGTGATGAGAAATTTCCAATCTCTTGTTCTATGGGCGATTCCATTGATCATCCATATGCCATAGTCAAGGGGTTGGAATTCAACAAATGTGGGGGTGTGGATGAATTGCATGGGTCATTTGATGAGCATCTAGCACCAACGAGGTATTACTGGGATGAATTTATGGAGAGCAACGCATTTGAGCCCAGTGGTACTTGGTGGAAGCTGATAAAGAAGATAAATTGCAAGATGAAAAGAGTTAGCTTTCACAGCTGTCCACCATCGCCAGAGCACAGGATTTCCCGTGAGAAAAGGCTTATCGAGAAAAGATGGTGGAAGAAGAAAAAGTGGAGGCATAAAGCTGGCTCCACTATCCTTTTCGGTTGAGGTAACCGGGTCGGGCCATCGACCTTAAATCACAAGCGCTGCTTGGGAGGCAACCCAATGTAGAGTAGGATGCAATTTGTTTGTGTTTTTGCTTTTAGTTCTCCATATCTGATTTTCAGGGGTGAGAGAGAGTGGACTAATTTTTCTAATCAGTGTGCAGGGACACATGTACAGAAGACGCGTCAGATTCCCCTTCTTGATGTGCGTGCTTGAGATTGCATGACATTGTGGCAAGAAAAATCCCCACAGGAGTATGCATGAAAGATATATAGAATTGGTTCAGGTCGAGGAGCAATTCAAAAATGTTGAGTGCCACACGCATGAGAGGGCTACAGCTCATGTCCTAGACGCACATCGAAATCTGGGCGCGTAGAGACTTCTCCGGAAATTGTCAACGGTCCACAAGACCCCTCCTTGTTGCAATTCCGCGACAACGGTGCCCATGTAGGTCCGGGCACCTAGGTACCTCTAACTCTCTCTCTCGTTTCTACGTTTTTGAGTGCTAATTGTTGAAATCCACTGCCTACACATTTAAGCTAGGAAACCTCCTAATTGATATTTAAATTCGTTGAGGACAACGAAAAGCTTAAGTGGGGGGGGGGGGGTTGTATCTACTTTCACTAGCCATGTTTCGTATGCATAGCCTTGTTGCATATAGTTTGTGTCGAATTGTGTCGTATTTGTGGTTAGTGTTGAGTGCTTTGATATATTTTCGTATTGTGTGAAGTTATTTTATGCATTGTTGTGCACTTTACTTTATTGAGTCCCCATACCCGAAACTTGTGTTTAGTCGAGTTGGCCCAAGCATGTAGAGTTAAAAAAATCAAAATTCAAAATCATAAAAAATTGAAAACTTTTGAGAAAGGGCAATCGAAGAGAGAGAATGTGGAGAGAGCTTAATGATAGAATTCCTTAGGAGTATGAAAATCTTTGGTGAGGTAGACGCGAGAATCTGGAGTAGGAAGACTTATCAAGCTAATGCACATTAGAAATGCGAGTAGCTGCCTCTCAGACTGGTTATCCTACTAGCGCTACACCACTGTCACTTAGGTAGTCGTCAACCCTCCTCGTAGTGGCAACGGAACAGCGGTGCGAGTGATTTTTATGGGGGCCTGATGTCCCGTCTCCATATCCTAGGTCCACTAGTTACCCCTATTGATCTGTTTACCCCTTTTATTCGCAGCCTCTAGCCTAGGAAGCCTTTCATTGTAACTTTCATCACTTGTTAGAATGGACCTTTCCTATGCATCATGATAGAGGGATTCGAGTGAGGAAGGTTCGATAAGGGTGTGCTGAATTGATACATCTTACATGGATTCTCTTAAATGTCGTCTTTTGAGGGGATGTGAGGGTGAGTTAGAGACGGCAGCATAGTTCAGTGTGGCGGTGAGTCATGTCCTTACACCACGATCACGGGTGGAGTGCCATAGTGCGTGATATTTTTTCTGCACTATATGGGTGGGGTTGGTTGATCTTATAGGAGGTCGTGCATTGATGTTCATTTATATTCTCTATATCTTAGGTGATGAGGAGGATCGGTTGGAAAAGCACGAATTACATTGACAGTCGGGTTGCGAGAGTTGCTTTACATTGAGTGTGGGGGTGTCGACGCATATTTGATTATATCACTGATTTTGACACATTCCATCCCCACATTATCTTCTTTGATATTGGATATCCTCGGATATTACTATGGTATTATTGGCTGCATGTGTTAATGTTATTGTTGTGGAAATGAAAAAAAAAATAGTTAAGAAATTGAAAGTGAATGGAATAAGGATCTTGTTTACACTTCATGAAGAACCGAGGAGATTAGCTATGGATCTGGATCACTCTTTCACATTCGTGGCCGCGAGAACGGCGTTGGACCAAGATTGAGAGAATGAGGCCCGCATCAGTGAGATTCGGTGGGGTTCCTTGGATTTTGGTGAGGGAGTATGAGAATCGAGTTTTTTGTGAGGTATATCATGACATCTAGGGTTACGCTTCTAAATATCCTACCTACCAGTCCCAAGCCGTCAACAGTGTGAACCCGTGGATAAATAGCTCGGAAGGTCAGTGCTAGGGATATGTTTGATGAGTGTGCGGAAGCAATATCTTAAGTGTTTTTGCCCATTCTGTCTAACGAAACTGGCCGCAAGTTATACCGATCACCAAAGTTATATAATTTTCGAGGGAATATGAGAACCTTATGACTTTCCGATTTACTTTTCAAGATTGCCCAATCTCCAATTCAAAAGAAAAAAATGCGTTGTTTAATTCTTGCATTGTTCTATAATCGAGTTGCATTGTATAGTCATGTAGTTTGCATTGGGTGTGTGTGTTGTTTGTGTCACATGGTTAGTGGAGATTGTATGCAATTCGGTGGATTAAAACGTAGTCTGAGATTTGATTTTTCTCAAGACGCACAAAAAGGTAGTGTGGGGGATTTGATAACTCTCTATTAGAGTTATATTTCTTACACATTTTATACCGTTTTGCATATTTTCCGGGTTGATAAGCTTAGTTTCATGCTATGAATTGGGAGAAATATAGCATGCTTGAGCGTTTGAGCATAAATGTGTAATTCGGGCATTTTTTGTGTAAATTTCGAGCTTTTATTGTCACATTTGATCTTCCCGTATTTGTTTTGTGTTGTGCGTTTCAGGAACCGGAGGCTCGGGAATGTGAATGGGAGGTGGAATGAACTTCGGAACGATGAGAAGGCTCAAGAGCATGATGAAGTTGAATACGAGCGAAGAAAAGACTAAAGAATCAAAGAAAAAGAGGATTTTTGTCCCAGACTGGTCTTAGGACCAGTTTACTGGTCTTAAGACCAGTCTATACTTAGAATTCTGGGCGAAATCCACTTAAAACCACCCGCTGCTGGTCTTAAGACCAGTCTTAAGACTTGTCTGATGCCCAATACACGGAAATATGGGGTTTCAATGCAATTTTTAAAAACTTTTGGGCAAGAAGTGAGGGGAATCTTGTATTAAGTGACCTAGGAGCCGGGGAGAATATGCATTCACGTTTTGGGGGGATTGATTCACGTACGGAGAGAGAAAATAAGAGGAGAACGAAGATGAACTCAAGACTCCTCCATTGAAGACCTAGGTTCTATATTCTTATACTTCTCTCTTAATCTTTTTATGGAGAAACTATTGTATTTTGGTAGTTTGATCAAGATTAACTTAATACTTTTCTAGGCATCTCTATGAGAGCCTAGGGTTTATGTAGACGGTTATTTTCCGGATTTCAGACTTTGTTTCATGCGTTTGGATTTGATTCTTCAATTGAATGTTAGTTTCTTGAACTTGTTTTTGAGCTTCGTTTATTGACACGATCAGGATATGATTTGATATTCAACGAAACTAGGGTTTATTTCATGAATCAATTTCTTTCTTAAAGTTAATATTTGTTCTAGTACACGTTTTTGTTCTATGCTTAATCTTTAGTACGAATGGAGTAGCTACCCGGACGTACTAGCTAATTAGATGAGTGCACGGCAGTGACTCAACTTAATTGTGAAGAGAGCTTGAACACAATCCCGAATCATCGAGACCGAAAAGGAGAAGTGTTAGGGTTGGCTTAGTGTGGGTAGATTCAGTAGGATTATTTAGCTGTTTCGTTAAACAGTGGACCGACACGACCCGTTATCGTACCATTAGATGACCTGCTAGAACGGACCGGTAGACAACATGAGACCGATAGGAGATTGTAGTCAATCGAGACGTAAAATGACATGAGACCGACAGGATAATCTCATAGCCTATTACCCGGCTGAAATAGAATAGGATTGACGTGTTACATAGTTGAACCAGAAATCGTCTATAGCCCTTTGATCTAGAGATCGCCTAGTTTTTCCATAATTGTTTATTGAATATAAAAAAAATACAAAACTAATATTTAGTCGTTATTTTAATTCAGTCTCTTGTTTGGGGACGAAAACTGCTTTTATCACAATTGTTCCTCCTTTACCGTATTCTAAATTAATTAACTAACTAAATAGTCTAGAGTTTGTCCTCGTGGGATCGATAACTCGGGGTTGAAATACAACCCCTATATTACTTGATCGTGCACTTGCGCATACGCATTAAGAAATCGCGTCAGTGGGGATGGGCACGCAGATCAAGGCAAGGAAGTTAAGCATAAGTTAGATCACTTAGCAGATCACATAATTTTTTTTCAAACATATTACCTTTGTAAACTTATTTCCGTAATATTTGTTGAATACAAAAATCGTACTGTAATTCGCAATAGCTAATAGTCTACTTTTGGTTATCGATAGTCACTTTAGCCCTGAACCGAGGTTCCGGGGTGTTTCAAAACTGGTCCCAAGACGTGATGGATCCTGGCTCTTTGGATTCCAACCACTGGCTAGGTGCACCTCCCAGATAGTAAGGACACAAAATCATCGGCAATACCTCTGGATCAACGTTCTTTTACTTTACATCTTTTATGTAGGCATTGAACTTCCTATTAAAGTCATTGGAGTCTTCATACGTGTTCCCATGAAACTGGAACGGTTCCGCACTTTCTGGATGTTGGCCGACTTCAGGTCAAAATGCTCGGTCTGAATCTCTAGCACCACTATTGCCTGACTATGTCCACTCGCGGACGATTAAAAGCTCTGAACTAATGTTTTGTCTGGCTTTTTGTAAGGCATTAGGTTATCGCGCTCTTTCAGGCGCGTGGTCAGCTCACCCATCCTTTGAGTAAGCTGCTCAATGGTCAGTTGCTCTGCCATTGTGCTCTGTCTCTGATTCCTCTTCTAGATCCTCGAGATTTATGGGTCTTCAAGTGGGGCACAAGGTCTTTTGAGTTTCTGTACATACACTGAAAACTTGAAACAAGATAAAAAAAACAAATGAAAACTCAAAGAAGCTAATAAACAAAAAAAATTAAACTAATTGCTAATTAAAATTAGTTAACCGCTATCAGCGGCAACGGCGCCAAAACTTGACGCGATGTTTACGCGTACTGCGCAAGTGTACGGTCAAGTAGTAAGGATGGAGTATTGTTAGGACTCTAGGTTGTCGAACCCACACGGACAATCACTTAACTACTCTTGATTAACAGCATAATTTAATCTACCTACGTAACCAGGAGGAAATGTGTGATTTGAAAGGTTGTCATCCCCAAACAAGTGCCCAGATTAAATTCGTAAAATAAGCGAAAAATCACGTAAAATGTGCCTGGACTAGAAATTAAGTATGTGAAGAAGCAAGTGATAAAATAACGTAATATCTCTCAAATACAGGAGAAAAATTATCCAAATATCTCAAATTCATAGTAAGTGCAAAAAAGTTATAGCTCCTCAAATGCGCTATCATTGTACAATAATAACAAATTGTACCAACTTAAATAAATATAACTTCCACTTTATTGAAGATTATTGAGGTAAAAGTTACATATGAATACAAACCAACTCAAACTCATATTCTACAAACTTCTTCCTCAATTTACACCACGAAAATTGAAAGACACAAAAATCAATCATGCACAAGAAGCTTTTGATAAAACTATTCCCACACAGTCTCACAGATAGAAAGCCCCTAAGCTACCTAAAATATTTGTCAAGATGGAGGCTAATAGGAGCGATGAACTGACAAGAATATGGAAGGAGAGTGTCTTGAGGTGCTAGTGGAAAAATCCCACTGAAGTACGTGATGTGCAGCAGCTCGAGAAAGTGATGGTGGCATTAGAGAAGCTGAAGAAAGTCATGGTGAGTCAAACTAAACATGGCCTAATTCAGATCATCTAATGTCAAATTAAATTTCTCGATCTTCTTCACATTAATGAATTTGGTGGGCCCTTCAGACCATCACCTCTCCCCATTCCCCTTCTTGTTCAGATCATTACTCTATTCTTCTCCATCTCCAGTTGGCTGAGAAGGCTGAGAAGGTTAGCCAAGTTCAACTCTATATCACGAACATTATGGTTACATTGACCTTTCAAGAGCTCATATGTACCTGGTTTGAGAGTGGGGTTGGTATTTTTCACGGGGTTATCCCTCGTGGAGCGAAGCGAACCAACACCGCCACCATCAAGGATGACCAATAGAGAAGACCTTCTTCACGAGGGAGAAAAAATGATGGCATCTATTTATAGCAGTGTTTTATCTCATGTACAAATGTACTTTCTTACTAGAGTTTATTTTCTTATTTCGCATGTTAATATTTTCCTACTCTGAAATAAGGCTAATTTAAAAAAAATTAGAAAAATAATTCAGGATCGATCTTATAGGATGTTCAATCGACTTACGTACGTCACATGGACAAGAGCAAGAGAATGCAAGTATTCAATATTTTCTATCAATCCATTTTAACAATTTGCATATACAGTGTATGTTTCTTTAACATAGACGATTATATAATTGTGTTATAAAATATAACTTTTGGAGATATACGAAGGGTAAATCGCAGTTCAGCCTCTCAACATTATTTTATTTAATTATGAAACTAAATTTTAACATATTCTGATTTACCATCCACACACACATATATATATATATCCTAAAAATTTAACCCAAAATCAAGTGATTGTATTTCGTTGTGTAAGCAAATATGATTATGGGAATCGTGATGTAATACGTATGGTATGTTTACTTAATACATACGCGGTATACCGAAACTAACAAATCCCACTTCTAGAATAGGTTTACTGCATCCCCTATTTACAAATAAATTCTAAATATTAAAACCGCTAATATATTCCATCCAAACATCATCCATACAATTAGGATAAATTTGTCAGTACATTAAATGTGAATTCATATTGAAATTTTAAAAGTAAAATAAGATATATGGAAAAGAAATAGGATGAATATAAGGATGAATAAGAGGACCCTAACTCCATCACGTCTCTCTGCCTCCCTATATGTCATCTATATCTCTCTCATAACAAATTATGGCATTACCCACCCAAACTTCCTATAACATTACAACCCACCAGTGGATATGGGAATAAAAAACATGGGATCCATGTCATCCCCTCCTTCATAGTCGCCGGTCATACCCATACCTCAACGACTTAATCTGTCTCAGAGCTCGCTCAATTTCGATAGTGGTAAGGCCGTGATTTGTGCTCAATTTGGGGGCTGCAGTGATGGTCATGGTGGTCGGGTTGAGTTTTCTTAGTATGGTATGGAGGCTTGATATTTATTTGGTTTTGAATGGTAGGGGATGGAGGCAGAGGTTCGATTTTATCAGGGATCTGTGACGGGGTTTGGTTGAAACGAGCTGGGTGTATGATGGAGGTTGGTTTAGAGCAGGATGAGCATGCGTGGGTTGTGGGGTTTATTAGTGGGTCGTTTTACCCTAAATGAAATGGGATTAGTAGTCAACAATGGAGTCTTCCATTAAGTATTGGACATCTTTGTTTACTATTTTAAACATGACGGACATTTTTCAAATGAGAGAGCTGCAATAAGCCTATTCCCGAACTGGGGGATGCAATGTACTAGTTTTGGTATACCGGGGGTATGCATTAAGTGTTTCACTGTAGATTCAACGTATAGTCTGATATGGGCAACCCTAAGGTAAGCTTGCACTTATCCATTGAGGCTTCACAACGATCATATATAAAATAGTTAGGTAGTGGTTTCCCGATCTTCAATCCTATTATGTTTCTTATGTTGCTCTTATTTAAAAAAAAATTACTTGCAATTGTCTTGTTTGGTTTATTTTGGGTTGTAAATTAATCAAGTCATCATCTAATAGTTTGTTTCATTTCATTAGAACTTCTATTTGTAGACACATGGTTTAAGGGCCGTCATGTCACTCTAAGAACCGTCACTCATATCATGCCATGTGAAGCATAATTTCTAGGAGACAACATCCCTTTCGCCCCTAGAGGCTGGAAACCAGAGGGTGGTCTATGTCAATGACCCACAAGCCACAGGCTATGTACCCAACTCAAACCATGAAACAGGGTTCGGCGCGAAACACAAGGTTTTACCGCGTAATGCGGCTATGGGCACACGTCGGGACTGGGAAAGTCCATTGAAGTGGTGGCTAGGGTAAGAATCATGCTCCTCTGGGGGTCTTAGCCTTTGAATCGAATTCGAGCCCATAAGAACTAGTTAAACAAGCCATGAGCCAAACAACGAACAAACTCGATCCCCTGCACGATCCGAACTCAAACAAGATTTTTCTGTTCGACTCAATTTTATTTTTTGACTCGTTTAGCAGCCAAGTTCAACAAGCAAAACTCAAACAAGCAATATTCGGTTCGATTCGGCTCGTTTACAACCCTAGTCTAAAAGAAAGTACTATAGCTCGTCCAGTGAAAAGACTGTTGTAGAACAATGCACTCTGAAAATCATAATTATATATTTAAAAATTGATCTAACGAAGAAATATTTACAGTGGACTCACCAATGAGTCTAAATGGTAGGAAAATATAAATTAAAATTCTTGAAGAACTCGGTTTGAATAAGGCAACGAAATCCACAAGATGCCCACATTAACTCAGCAATTACAAATGTTACTAAACTATGTGAAATTGATTCATACAAACATGAAAACTTGAATATAACTAAAATATCCCTATTTTAAGTACACAATATACTTGCAAAGTATGAAGAGTTGAATTTAACCATAATACTTCTAAACTAGTCATACAAGGTGAATGCAAGTCAAAATGGAGTCTCATGCTAGTTTGAATTCATGGGAGAAGTATAAATATATGGATTAAAATTTGATACAACCAAGGAGATGAAGATTTAATAATAGGAATGAATACCTTTAAGTTTAAGTGTTATTAATCCAAGTTTAGAAAGAGACATGCAAGCATAGATTATCAAGTTTCTTGTTTGTTCTAGTCACAAACATGGAGATCAGAGACGAATGGTCAAAAGAGTGAAAACTACTATGATTTATACTTACATGAGCCAAGAAATAAGATTTGAAGAAGTATTGAGAAGTGCTTGAAGAGGGCTTGAACTCAACAAGAGAGATTGAGCTTTGAAAATGGAGAGAGAGAGAGAGAGAGAACGAGAGTCAGAGAGATATGGTGAGGGTGAGGGTTATATAAAGAGTCTGAGTAGAGTATTAGTGGAGGATGTAGTTCTAGAGCGAGGCGTTTGGTGTGTAAGAAATGATGTAAGATGCAATGAGGGTTTATGTGTGTAAGAAATGATGGTGGTAGTGATTTAGGGGTGTTTTTTTCCAAATTTCAATAGAAGACGGGTTCTTTTGAAATCTCAACTACCAGTTGACATACTAATGCCAATTGTCTATCTTTATTTATAAAAACTAAAAATAGTTTCAAATAGTATTTTCTTGAGAGCCCCAAACTTTTCAAATTTTAAAAAGAACCCCAAACAAAATACAGGATATCTCAATAACAGACCCTCTCAACCTCTCAAATATAAAAAAATTAGAACTCTCGTTTTTCTACCTTTACAAGCATTAGTTTATTGCTTATATAGACTCGGTGGTTACAACAGTCTCTTCTTGTCATGGACACACCCGTTATCATGAGAGAAGTATAAAAATATAGATTAAAATTTGATACAACCATGGAGATGAAGATTTAATAAATGGAATGAATACATTTAAGTTTAAGTGTTATTAATCCAAGTTTAGAAAGAGACATGCAAGCATAGATTATCAAGTTTCTTGTTTGTTCTAGTCACAAACATGGAGATCAGAGACGAATGGTCAAAAGAGTGAAAACTACTATGATTTATACTTACATGAGCCAAAAAATAAGCTTTGACGAAGTATTGAGAAGTGCTTGAAGAGGGCTTGAACTCAACAAGAGAGATTGAGCTTTGAAAATGGAGAGAGAGAGAGAGAGAGTGAGAACGAGAGTCAGAGAGATATGGTGAGGGTGAGGGTTATATAAAGAGTCTGAGTAGAGTATTAGTGAAGGATGTAGTTCTAGAGCGAGGCGTTTGGTGTGTAAGAAATGATGTAAGATGCAATGAGGGTTTATGTGTGTAAGAAATGATGGTGGTAGTGTTGGTGTTTCATGTTAGACCAAACAAAATTTAGGGGTGTTTTTTTCCAAATTTCAATAGAAGACGGGTTCTTTTGAAATCTCAACTACCAGTTGACATACTAATGCCAATTGTCTATCTTTATTTATAAAAACTACAAATAGTTTCAAATAGTATTTTCTTGAGAGCCCCAAACTTTTCAAATTTTAAAAAGAACCCCAAACAAAATACAGGATATCTCAATAACAGACCCTCTCAACCTCTCAAATAGAAAAAAATTTGAACTCTCGTTTTTCTACCTTTACAAGCATTAGTTTATTGCTTATATAGACTCGGTGGTTACAACAGTCTCTTCTTGTCATGGACACACCCGTTATCATGGGAGAAGTATAAAAATATGGATTAAAATTTGATACAACCATGGAGATGAAGATTTAATAATAGGAATGAATACATTTAAGTTTAAGTGTTATTAATCCAAGTTTAGAAAGAGACATGCAAGCATAGATTATCAAGTTTCTTGTCTGTTCTAGTCACAAACATGGAGATCAGAGACGAATGGTCAAAAGAGTGAAAACTACTATGATTTATACTTACATGAGCCAATAAATAAGCTTTGACGAAGTATTGAGAAGTGCTTGAAGAGGGCTTGAACTCAACTAGAGAGATTGAGCTTTGAAAATGGAGAGAGAGAGAGAGAGAGAATGAGTGAGAACGAGAGTCAGAGAGATATGGTGAGGGTGAGGGTGAGGGTTATATAAAGAGTTTGAGTAGAGTATTAATCGAGGGTGTAGTTCTAGGGCGAGGCGTTTGGTGTGTAAGAAATGATGTAAGATGCAATGAGGGTTTATGTGTGTAAGAAATTAGTGTTGTAAGGAAAACCGAATAAAACGGTCAAACCGACCGAACCAAACCGAAATCCTTGGTTTTGGACGGTTTTTTTGGACATTCGGTTTATGAATGGTTCAAGTTTTCACAAACCGTTCTAATCGGTTCGGTTTTCGGTTTGTAAAAATATCACACTGCACCAAACCGAACCGATATGTTCATATTGTACTATTAAAAATGTATATGGTGCGTAAAGTATATTAAATAGTAAAAAAAAACACGAGTAGATATATTCAATTAAAATCATCATATTAATCTTAATCTTTTCCATTTCTCTGACGTTTCATCGTAAATTAAATGATATTCGTGCAATTTTTTTTTGTCTATTTAATTTTTTTTCTCTTAAATTTGAAATTTGTTGACATTGCAGTATTATAATAACCATTCAATAATGTTTATGCAAACCAACCGAACCAAACTAAACCAATTTTTTTCAGTTTCGTTCGGTTCGGTTCATCCATTCAAATGGTTTGGTTTGGTTACAAAATTAGTAAACCGAAGTATTCGGTTTGATTTATGTTTATCGCACAAACCGCACCAAACCGAACCGCTTACACCCCTATAAGAAATGATGGTGGTAGTGATGGTGTTGCATGTTAGACCAAACAAAAATGAGGGGTGTTTTTTTCCAAATTTCAATAGAAGACGGGTTCTTTGGAAAACTCAACTACCACTTGACATACTAATGTCAATTGTCTATCTTCATTTATAAAAACTACAAATAGTTTCAAATAGTATTTGCTTGAGAGCCCCAAACTTTTCAATTTTTAAAAAGAACCCCAAACAAAATACATGATATTTCAATAAAAGACCCTCTCAACCTCTCAAATATAAAAAAAAAAAATGAACTCTCGTTTTTTTACCTCTACAAGCATTAGTTTATTGCTTATATAGACTCGGTGGTTACAACAGTCACTTCTTGTCATGGACACACCCCGTTATCATATCCCCCCCCCCATTATCTAGCCCATTACCTCACTATAGAGCCACTAAATTCTTGCATCAACTCAAACCACAAAATATAGCAATAATTGAACAATCCGGCTAACCTTCAGGGACCAAGTCAGTTGTACCAAGCCAACCGAATTGCAGCAAGTCTGTTGCAACCATTGAGTAGTTCATATGCGCACCAAAACAACAAATCGATCATAATTCGACATTTGACTCATCCTCGTTCCACCAGCTTTTTGGCACATCGACATCGGCTAACAAATATCGACATTGAGCAGCCAACCAAGCTGACATCAACATTTAGTAGTGCACAACAAGGGTCAAACTCGACAACAACATGAAACACATTTTTAGTAATCGTTCAAAGTAAATTCAACAACTCACAGTATCCAACACTTATGTTTAAACATGGTTAAAGCACCAAGAAAATGCCACAATTCTCAAGCTCAACAGACCTTCAAAGAATACTGAAGCACCGAGCAAACAACTGCAACACGAAATCAAAATATAGCCTAGGAATCTCGGTCAAAGCAACTAGATTTCAAGCCAACCAATGTGAAAGTGTGTAATGTAGACTAAATACATGACCTAAATACTCTAGAAGGGGGGGTTGAATAGAGTATTGAAACTTTTTGCAAAACTTAAAGTTTAACAGAATAGCTTTGTGTGAAACTTGAAATCTCAAGGCCTTGAGATTTTGTAAACTGTCTGAAACTCACTAAGGCAAAATTGTAAGCTTCAAGGCCTTGAGCTGTGAACAAATCTAAACATCTTTTAAACCCTAGTTTGATTTGAGTTGCATGCAGCAGATAATAATCAAACAGTAAAGTAAAGAACACAAAGCAATTTACAGAGTTCAGTCCCAATGGACCTAATCTCTGCCCGAGGGATCTAATCCCACCAGGATTGGGCAAACACTTCTTATTACTCACACAGAAACAGCCCTAGATCTTCAAGCCTAAGTGATTTCCCTTACACCTATACAGCTTGTGGTTCCAAACCTATCTAGTTCCAGCTACTAATTGTTGAGCTAACAAGAACCTCTTTTTGTTCACTTGAACAACCAACCACTAGGTTAAGTGAGGTTTAAGATAATATAGAGATACACAGATGAAGTACAAATGAAGAACACAGTATAAAGATAAGTTGTTGAAGCCTGGAAGTGTTCTTCAGGAATGACTGGATTGATTTGATCTTCAGAAGTCTGGAATGAAGCTTGAATGATTGTGTGTTTGAATGGATGATCTCCCACGAATTTGTCACACCTATCAGAGTATTCTGCAAGCCCCTCTTTTTTTTAAAAATTCAAACCAGTCTCTTTTATCCACAGCTGCAACTGATTGAGAGATTTTAGGATCTCAGTTCCTACAAATCCTCCTTTTGTTTTCAACTTAAATTCAAACAGCTTTCAGGTGGATATCCGTTGGAGTTTTTTGAGATTTCTCCTGCACGTTTAACAAACCTGCAACAGCAAAGAAACACTGAAACAACACAATCCAAACAACTAACAGTACTAAGACTGTTTGGTTATCCAGTTTCTGTTAAAACTGTTTAATAAAATTAGAACATCAATCTGCATATCCTCTAGAACAAATAAGATATGAAAAAACAAGTTTAAGACACTTAGAAGTGAGTGAATAATCACAATACTAAGAGTCATAACCTGCAAGAAAGAATCAATCAAGTTCTGTAAAAACTATCAGTAGCTTCAGGCATATCTCAAGGCCTTGGAGCTCTGAACCTGTTTCACAGCATTTCAAAATTAAGCCCATATAACTTTGATTCTTCCTGTTCTGATCATCTGCAATTGTGTTAGATGTATAAATAGTACAAACCACAAATATATACCATAAACCACCGATTTGAATAATCAGGTATCCAATTCTGCAACACAAAGATGTTAGAACACATAGCAGAATAAGCAATTTCAAGGCTTTAAAGTTATGTCAATCTCAAGGCCTTGAGATGACTAACAAGCCTTTGCTGCTAATGTCTTAGCCTTTTGTCTTTCATCACTCAAAATAATTACCAATCAAAGCACATTCAGGGATCTTGACTCAACAATCTCCCCCTTGATGAAAGACAAAACCTACAGTATTGCATAGATCTTCCTGCCACTCATAAGCAAAAAAATTAAATAACCATAATCTGCAGATAAAATGTATACTGAACCCAAACAGATAACCAGGAGAGTAAATATTACAAAATACCACAGAATTATCACAGAAGTAAAAAAATTAACCAAAATAACTAAAGGCCAACTCTTATTATTTCCTGGATACTGCAAACAGAACACAAATACAGTCTCCCCCTTTTTGACTTTCATCAAATAAGGCTGAAGAAATGTAGGATCATTACTTAGAGGTTTTTTTTTTAACAAAAACTTAAAACAAAAACTAACTAAAAAGTCAAGGCCTTGAGACAGAAAAGATAGAAGAGAATGAGAAAGATGGTCAAAGCTTTGGCAGTCTCTGATCTTCACTTCTTCTTTGATGTCTGGCCTTTCTCTGAGCCTTCCCCAATTTCTTCCTCACTTGCAGCTTCTTCTGCAGACTGATTACCTTCTTGTTCAGCTTCAACTTCAGTAACCACTTCTTGGATTATCTCATCTACTTTCTTCTTAGCCTGTGCTGAATCTACCTCTGTAGCTGCATCAACACCTGTGTCTTCATCAGCATCTTCCTCATCAGTTTGTTCAAACAAGTCTTTTGAAGCTAGCACCACTGGAATTGGCTTCTTCTTCTTCTTCTTCAGAAACTCTCCTAGCTTCTCTTCTGAATCCACACTGGTGTCATGACTAGTAGCAGAAGGTATCTTCTCAAGATTCAAGCCCTTGATGACAACATCTAGCTTTCCATTCATAGTATTCATCAAACCCTTGAACTGATGAAATTCTGTTGACAGGTCAAACAACCTTTGCCTGAGATCCTCAATCTCAACTTGCTGATCTTCTAATTTCTCAACCAGCAGAGAGTAATCCTCATTGGCTTGTCCTTTCCCAGATGCAGTCCCTTTAGGCTTCACAAACTCCTTCTCAGCAAGTTCCTCTTTTGACAAATCAGAATAGAATTTCCAATGCCCTTTCCCAGTCTGAACTACCTCAATCCTCTGATGTGCAGTCTCATCTATCAACCCAAAACCTCCAGTAATCTTTTCTTCTCCTTTCACAGGAACATCAAAATACTCAAAGAAAAGAGGTAACAGGTTGGCATATGGAAGAGGATAGTTTCTAGTCCTGGTTGCACAATAAATCATATGCTCCATCACAACTGTAGGCAGGTCTATCTCAAACCCTTGAAATATCAGATACATCAAAATCAGAACTTTATCAGTTACCAACTCTCTTGAGTTTTCTCTGGGAACTACACTCCTCATGAAAATAGTAAATAAAATCTTGGCTTCACAGTTGAGCACAGAGTGTGTCAACTGTTTTGGACCAGAGGGAACACCATCAACAAAGAACATCTCCTTTGCCTTATCTAAACACTCCTTCCTATCAGGATAATATCCAACATTGTATTTCTTAGGAATGCCCAAGACTTTGGCAAAAGTCCTATGATCTAACCTCAAATCCACACCAGCCACTTTAGATGTTAAAACCATTTTCTCATCACCTTCAGACACCAAGTTCAGATAAAATAACCTAGTTAACCTAGGATAAGCCGTTGAACTAGGATTTAAAACTTTCCAAACAACAGTTTCCCTTAATTTCCTCATGCATTCTATGTCCAGTTTATCCAACACCTCATCAGAAATCATGCTACAGAAAGCCACTTTAGATGATGCATACCCTTGCATCCAAACTGTTCTAACTTCAGAACTAATAAACCACTCAGTTGGAAGTACATTCTTACCTTGATATCCTTTCTTAGTTGCAGCAGCAACTTGCTTAACCCTAGTCTTCTTCTCAGAGGGTTTGGACTTCTTTTGTACTCCTTCAGTTGATTTCTTCTGGATCTCCTGAGTTGACTTCCCTTTTTCCTCTTCAGTAGCCTTTTTCTTTTCTCCCCCTTTTTTCTTCTCTGACCTAGGTTGATCACCACCCTGAGTCTCCTGTTGTGGATCAACACTTGAGCCTTCATCTCCCTTCTCTGTCCTAGACTTCTTTGCAGGAGGAGTATCCTCATGAAAACTTTGAGTGTTTTCTGAATCTAAATCAGAAATCGCTATCTTCTCTTTCTTGTTTGCTCTCTTCTTGGATCTGCCAGAGGGCTTCCCCTGTTGCTGAATTCTGGCTGATTTGCGCTCCATTTTAGGGTTTAGGGTTTTGAGAAGAGAATGTGATTGAGAGGATTTGAGAGAGAGTGAGAGTAGTCGCAGGAAATTGGAAGAGAATGTGAAGAAAAAGCCCTGACTTTCAGATTAAGTAGGTTGAGAGGATGAGTCATAAAAGGACTCTGCAATATCTACATTCAAAAATAGAATATTGAAAAATCTTTTTGGGATATTTTAGAAAATTCTCTGAGTAATTCAAATATTATACAGTTATCTAAAAGGATAAGATATAATATTTGATGATCCATTTTTTTTAAAAAAAATTTACATATATTATCAAGACCTGGAGAACAATCTCAAGGCCTTGAGATTTTCTGCAGTTTGAGAAACTTCAAAGCTTTGAGCTATACTTTCAAGGCTTCAGAAAGTATATTCTCAAGGCTTTGAGATTCTAACACATATACACATGTAGGTACTAATACTCCCCCTAAACCAATGCATCCTTGTTTAACATCCCCAATTCAAGCCTTAGAGATGAAAACCTTTCATCTGGCCATGGTTTAATGAAAATATCAGCAATTTGCATTGAAGTAGATATAAAATTTAAAACAAAATCACCTTGTTCTGCATGATCTCTAAGGAAGTGATGTCTCACATCTATATGCTTTGTCCTTGAGTGCTGAACTGGATTCTTAGAGATTGAAATAGCACTTGTATTATCACAATGAATTGGCACATTTCTTAAGTTGTAGCCAAGATCTCTAAGTTGCTGAGCAATCCATAGCACTTGTGAGCAGCAAGCACCAGCTGCAATGTATTCAGCTTCTGCAGTTGATAATGCTACATAATTTTGTTTTTTGGAATGCCAACTGATCAATGAAGATCCAAGAAATTGACAGCATCCAGAAGTACTTTTCCTGTCTACTTTATAACCTGCAAAATCTGCATCTGAATAGCAACTCAACATAAAATTAGATCTTCTTGGATACCAAAGCCCCAAGTCTCTGGTTTCATTCAAATATCTAAAAATTCTGTTAAGTGCAGTTAGATGACTTTCATTAAGATCTGCTTGAAATCTAGCACACATACAGACACTAAACATAATGTCAGGTCTGCTAGCAGTTAAATACAATAGTGATCCAATCATACCTCTGTATTCCTTCTGATTCACACTCTGACCAGTTGAATCTTTGTCTAAAGAGAGTGATGAACTCATAGGGGTCTTAAGCACCTTGGACTGTGACATGTTGTACTTATTCAATAAGTCCTTGGTATATTTTCCTTGATGCAAAAAAATTCCTTTCTTCATTTGTAATATATGAAGTCCAAGAAAGAAATTTAGTTCACCCATTAGGCTCATCTCAAACTCCCTGCACATCAGACTAGAAAATTCTTTTGAAAGAGCATCATTAGTAGCACCAAATAATATATCATCTACATAAATCTGAACTACTAACAAATCACTTTGTTGGTGTTTAATGAAAAGGGTTTTGTCTACTAATCTCTTCTGAAATTATTTTCAAGTAGAAATTTTGAAAGTCTGTCATACCAAGCCCTTGGAGCTTGTTTTAAACCATAAAGAGCTTTATCCAGTTTATAAACATGATCAGGAAACTTTTCATCCTCAAAACCAGGAGGTTGTGCTACAAAAACATCTTCTTGTAAATATCCATTTAGAAAAGCACATTTGACATCCATTTGATAAAGCTTTATGTGATTGTGAGAAGCAAAGAAATATTCTAATATCTTCTAACCTGGCCACAGGATCAAAAGTCTCCTCATAATCTATACCTTCTTCTTGATTATATCCTTGAGCTACCAGTCTGGCTTTATTTCTTACCACTTTGCCATTCTCATCAAGCTTGTTTCTGAATACCCATCTGGTTCCAATAACGACTTCTCTTTAGGTCTGGGAACTAAATTCCAAACCTTGTTCCTTTCAAACTCATTCAGCTCACTCTGCATTGCAATAATCCATTTTGCATCTTCCAGAGCTTCATTGGTATTCTTAGGCTCAATCAAAGATACAAATGCACTGAAAGCACACAAGTTCTTTAACTGTCCTCTTGTTTGTGTTCCAGTTGATGGATCTGATATAATATTGTCAGCTGGATGGTCTGCAAGGTACTTAAACTTCTTTCTTGGTACCCAGGAGTATTCTCCTTCAAGGCTTTGAGTCCTTGAAACAGTAGAGGGAGCATCATAGAAAGTTTCAGCTTCTGTCTCAAGGCTTTGAGATTTTGGTTCAGCAGTAGGTTCAAGGCCTTGAGATTCTGCTGGTTGATTCTGTACAGCAGTTTTGCTTTTGTCTTCTTTCACAGCATCATCATCTGATTCATGCTTATTCAAATCTAGCTCTGCAAAACTTTCACTCAGAGAATCTTTAGTACTTTCATCAAAAACTACATGAATGCTCTCTTCCACAATCTTGGTTTTTCTATTATAAACTCTATAAGCTTTGATAGTTTGAGAATATCCAAGAAATACACCTTCATCACTTCTAGCATCAAACTTACCAAGATTGTCCCTACCATTATTATGCACAAAACAGATACAACCAAATGGCTTAAAATAAGAAACAGTAGGCTTTCTTCCTTTAAACAGTTCATAGGGAGTCTTTTTCAAAATAGGTCTAATCAAGCATCTATTCAGCACATAATTGGCAGTATTAACAGCTTCTGCCCATAAAAACTTTGGCAAGTTACTTTCAAGCAGCATGGTTTTGGACATATCCTCAAGTGTCCTATTTTTCCTTTCAACTACTCCATTTTGCTGTGGAGTCCTAGGTGCAGAAAAGTTGTGTGAAATGCCATGCTTTGCACAAAACAAATCAAAATCAAGTTGATCAAATTCTCTACCATGATCACTTCTAATGGATGCAACGGGTAAGTTTTTCAAAGTTTGAAGTTCTTTGCACAATTTAGAAAACTCTGAATAAAGTTTCAGTTTTGTCTCTGATAAACATCACCCAAGTAAATCTAGAGTAATCATCAATTATAACAAGCTTATACCTCTTACCTTTTGGGGTCTGAACTCTCATAGGACCACACAAGTCCATATGCAGCAATTCTAAGGGTCTATAAGTACTTACAAAATTCTTTGGCTTGAAAGAGCTTCTGGTCTGTTTACCTTGTACACATGCCTTACAAACCTCATCATCTGAAAATTTCTGTGATGGTAAACCTCTTACCAAGTCCTTTGAGATGAGCTTATTCAAAGTATGTATACTAATATGCCCAAGCTTTCTGTGCCAAAGCTTTGAATCTTCCTTCAAGGCCTTGAGGCATTTTAGCTTATCACCTGCAACACTGTTAGTATTCATAGCATATAGATTATATGACCTAGGAGCAGTGAGTATGAAATCACCAGATTTCTTGCACCACACATTTCTCCTTGTCAAATACAGCTTTATAACCTTAATCACATAACTGAGAGATACCAAGCAAATTATACTTAAGTCCATCTACCAGATAAACATTAGATATAGAACTTGTAGAACCATTACCAATACTACCTATACCAATGATATTGCACTTTGCTTTGTCACCAAGTGTAATTGTTCCTCCAGATTTCTCTGTAAGTTCAGTAAAAAGAGACCTCTTTCCACTCATATGTCTGGAACATCCACTGTCTAATATCCATTTATGATCTTTCAAGGCCTTGATGACATCCTGCAAAAACAAATCATTGCCTCAACAGGCTATTAGACCAAGTGCAGAACTTTGAGTCATACTCAGAATCAGCCATATTAGGTGGCCTAATTCCTTTTGGAACCCAAATCTGCCTAACTTGTCCCTTCAGCTGATAAGGATAAGTATTCCTCATAATATGAGGTTCTGATCTTCGTAAGGGACAAGTTAATCTGACATGACCAATTTCTCCACAGTAATGACATTTTGGAGAATGTCTGCTACCAGGTTTGACAAAAGTAGTTTGGCCTTTCTTTGAAAAATTTGGATTATAGCCAATCCCACTTTTATGCATTGATTTCAGACTTCCTCCAAGAATGAGATTTAGATTATGTTCTGAGTCTGTAAACTTAGCTAGGACCTTCTTGGACTCTTGAAGTTTCTCGGTCAAAGTACAAATCTGTTGTTCTAAATTCTCAGAATGAGGTTTTAGATCAGCATATCTTTCAGTTAAAAGAGTGTTTTGATCAACAACCTCTTTTATCTGTGCCTTCAAGACTTTGAACCTGCTGTCCAAGGCCTTGAAGTCTTTTTCAATCTTTGTCTTAGAAACTTCAACAATTTTGTTTGAAAATACTAGGTCCAGGTTTACTTTTACCTGCTCATGAACTTTAATCTTTAAAGCAGAAATCTCGTTTCTATAACTCTCTTCATTCAAAAACATACTTTTGAGAATTTTAGGAAGTACATCAGATGGACTAGCAAGTAAATTTTTTACCATGTCTTCAATGTGTCTGTCTGATGAACTTTCCTCATTATGCTTTGCCATGAAGTATAAGTTTGCTTGCTCTTCTTCTGTGTCTGAATCACTTGATGAATCAGAATCACTCCAGGAAGCCATCATGGCTTCTTCCTTCTGTTGTCACCATCTTTTTTCTGAAAGAACTGTTCTTCTTCTTTTGTGGACAGTCCCTTACTAAATGATCTGCATCACCACACTCAAAACAATTCATTACTTTAGTTTTATGTGACTGTGATGAAGATTTACCTTTGTAATCCTTGCTGCCTGAGGGTCTTGATCTATCTCTATTGTAATCCCTGTTACCAGAGTTTCTTTTCTTTCTGAGAATCCTGGCCAAGGCCTTGGAGATCAATGCTAAAGCCTCTTCATCATCAGGTTCCTCCGCAGTCTCAAGGCTTTGAGATTTTTCATTGTCTTTTGCCTTAAGAGCTAGGTTCCTGATATTTTCACTCAGATCACCTTCCACATCCTTCATAGACATTTCATGAGTGAGCAGCTTTCCTTGTAGATCATCTAGCTGAAGAAGACTCAAGTCCTGAGCTTCCTCAATGGTTGTTGTCTTTGGCTCCAACTTTGCTTTTGGCAAGCTTCTCAGAATCTTTCTGACCTTCTCTTCATTTGAGAACCTCTTTCCCAGGGACTCCAGGTTGTTCACCACATCAGTGAATCTTTTGAACATTTCCTTGATGGTTTCATCTGAATTCATCTTGAACAACTCATATTGCCTCAGAAGTATGTTGATTTTTGTCTGCTTAACCTGGCTGGTTTCTTCATATGTCACCACCAGTTTATCCCACACTTCTTTGGCACTTTTGCAGTTTGATACTCTGTTGAACTCATCTGCATTTAAAGCACAATATAGCAAATTCATAGCTTTGTAATTTTTGGATACCTTTTCCAATTCAGTAACTGAGAGATTTTCCTCAGACTTGACAGTTCTGACTCCATCAATTGTAGTGTAATACTCATGAGGACCATTCTGAACTATTGACCATAGTTCCATGTCTTGATCTATGATGAGCATCTTCATCAAAGTCTTCCAATGCATGAAATTGTCACCACAGAACAATGGAGGTCTGTTAGCAGCCCTTCCTTGTGAGAATCCACCATCTCCTACATTACTCATAGTCACTAGATTGTTAGATCTAAAAACAGTGACACAAGCTCTGATACCAATTGAAAGTGTGTAATGTAGACTAAATACAGGACTTAAATACTCTAGAAGGTGGGGGGGGGGGTTGAATAGAGTATTGAAACTTTTTGCAAAACTTAAAGTTTAACATAATAGCTTTGTGTGAAACTTGAAATCTCAAGGCCTTGAGATTTTGTAAACTGTCTGAAACTCACTAAGGCAAAATTGTAAGCTTCAAGGCCTTGAGCTGTGAACAAATCTAAACAACTTTTAAACCCTAGTTTGATTTGAGTTGTGTGCAGCAGATAATAATCAAACAGTAAAGTAAAGAACACAAAGCAATTTACAGAGTTCAGTCCCAATGGACCTAATCTCTGCCTGAGGGATCTAATCCCACCAGGATTGGGCAAACACTATACAAGAACCTAGATCTTCAAGCCTAAGTGATTTCCCTTACACCTATACAGCTTGTGGTTCCAAACCTATCTAGTTCCAGCTACTAACTGTTGAGCTAACAAGAACCTCTTGTTGTTCATTTGAACAACCAACCACTAGGTTAAGTGAGGTTTAAGATAATATAGAGATACACAGATGAAGTACAAATGAAGAACACAATATAAAGATAAGTTGTTGAAGCCTGGAAGTGTTCTTCAGGAATGACTGGATTGATTTGATCTTCAGAAGTCTGGAATGAAGCTTGAATGATTGTGTGTTTGAATGGATGATCTCCCACGAATTTTTCACACCTATCAGAGTATTCTGCAAGCCCCTCTTTTTTTCCAAAATTCAAACCAGTCTCTTTTATCCACAGCTGCAACTGATTGAGAGATTTTAGGATCTCAGTTCCTACAAGTCCTCCTTCTGTTTTCAACTTAAATTCAAACAGCTTTCAGGTGGATATCCGTTGGAGTTTGTTGAGATTTCTCATGCACGTTTAACAAACCTGCAACAGCAAAGAAACACTGAAACAACACAATCCAAACAACTAACAGTACTAAGACTGTTTGGTTATACAGTTTCTGGTAAAACTGTTTAATAAAATTAGAACATCAATCTGCATATCCTCTAGAATAAATAAGATATGAAAAAACAAGTTTAAGACACTTAGAAGTGAGTGAATAATCACAATACTAAGAGTCATAACCTGCAAGAAAGAATCAATCAAGTTCTGTAAAAACTATCTGTAGCTCAAGGCATATCTCAAGGCCTTGGAGCTCTGAACCTGTTTCACAGCATTTCAAAATTAAGCTCAGATAACTTTGATTCTTCCTGTTCTGATCATCTGCAATTGCGTTAGATGTATAAATAGTACAAACCACAAATATATACCATAAACAACTGATTTGAATAATCAGATATCCAATTCTGCAACACCAAAGATGTTAGAACACATAGCAGAATAAGCAATCTCAAGGCTTTGAAGTTATGTCAATCTCAAGGCCTTGAGATGACTAACAAGCCTTTGCTGCTAATGTCTTAGCCTTTTGTCTTTCATCACTCAAAACAATTACCAATCAAAGCACATTCAGGGATTTTGACTCAACACAATGCACCGATAAAAGGCAGCAAAGCACACAACGAATTGCGCTTCAAATGCCACACAAAAAAATTGTGCCATAGTGGCACTCACCAAGGGGCAAGAAAATGCCACACTAACGTCATAAGAAGGCAACCAACAGCATGTTCCAACACTAAATTAGCCCACCGAGTAGCGAACGGACCACATTGCCGAATTCACAAGCGAGTACATCGAGCCAAGGTGTTAACCCGATGCACCGGCATCGTCTAAGCGACTCAAGGGTCTAACACTAGCCATATCACAAATTATATTGTTATGAATTGCTCGTCCATAGCGTTCACATATATGTGGTATTCTTTCACATATGTAACTTTAGCTATATTTCTTCCTCGAGAACTTCTATGTACCCACATATATGAAGATCTGTGCTTAGGTCTAAGTGAACCATAATTCTCACATAATATCCACCCTTCCCACTATTTACCCTTACGTTATATATATGATCTCCCCCATTCTCTCGACAACTTTCCGCCCTCATTTCCTACTTTAGTAAGTGAACTGGGATGTTCCAGATTTGGACCCAAGCCTCTATTGTTTCAAAAGATACCTCATTGATTTCTCTCCAACATTCCAAGGCTTCAGGGCTAGTCTTTTCCCGTCAAAAGTTCAAGGACACCCTACAAGTCTGTCTATGCAATCCTTGTTCCAAAATCTAAATGCGAAAGTATTGAAATCGACTTCATGGATACTTACTTGCTCTGTTGAAATAAGTTCCCATGGCCGAAACATTGAATCTTTTTATTTTGCTACAAAGACATAAGTTGTAACTGACTGTCGCCTCCTTGCTGTATTCTTCCTCGAAAACTACCACGTCTTCTTCCTCATTGTCATAGTTGATTTATGTCGGGATGAAGGTTTTCAGCGACCCTCATCCCCCATCATACCTAGGTTTCTCGGCTTTACTTAGTTTTCTATTTTTCCCATAATATTATGATTATCAAATAGAGAAATATTATGATAATTAAAAAACAGCCATGAAGAGATCATGCCATAAAAAACCTTTTCTAATGGGAGACCAGACCTAAAAAAGAGTTCTCATGGGTGATGAGGATGATAATAGTACTTGAGAGTTAAGTTAAAACACTGATTTAGGTCTGTCTCTCTTTTAGGTTTTGCGTAGAGAAAACTATACGTACTTGACTAGTTCGTATTGCCGCATCTAACATAGCGACGACACATTAAAACGAATCATCATGAGAGCCAGAGTCATCGTGTTTCCGATCAAAGGAAGGAACTGGTGTTTCAGCAGATCAATCGAACCCTCCACAGCAGAATCTCACTCCAATCACACGCCTTCGACCCTCAAAGAGCTTTGGAGAAAGGTCTCCTCCGCCGATGCCAAATCCTCCTCAGCCGCCGCCAATGCCGAACTCCTCATTGATTTCGCCTCCAATAAGGTAACCCACCTCTGTTTCTTCTTATCTTCAAAATTGGTCTTCCTAATGTTGTCACACTGATAAACCCACTTGGGGTTTTTGACGTTTTTTTATAGATGAATCGATCTTGGACAGGCCTTCAAAATGCGCCTCCTGGGAGTTTCAAGAACAAGCTATATGGGTATTGCTCTTGTGCAGTCTACTCCCTCCGTTGCTCTGGTTTCTTCAAAAAAACTATTTGGGTATTATATGGGCCTATAGCGATTTGGTTAGCAAAACAATGCAAGAATTTGGTAACTTTTTCGTGGTGTGGTAGAGTAAACTTTGCTCTACAATACCCAAAAAATTACCAAAATTCTTGCTTTGTTTTACTAACCAAATCGCTAGGCCCAAATAATACCCGAATATTTTTTTAAGAACCTGGAGGAACTGAGGGAGTGAATGTTTGTGTATTTTTCCAAATGGGTTTTGTTTCTTTTGGGTTTTGTTGTGATTGGTCTTGTTGTGGTGACAGTTTGGGGTGTCGGCTTTTGGCTCGGGTTAAGCCTTCAGAGATGTTCTTGAAATCTATTTCTAAAGATGTTACAGAAGTTGAAGTTGCATTCCCCTCAAGGTTTGTTTTTACTAGCATTTGGCTACTCTTTTCAGCTTTTCTCAACATGTCCGTGCCTAGTTAGAATTTGTTAGTTAGAATTAGTTAGTTAATGGTGTGATGCAAATACACTACTTCTCAATGCTTTGTACCTTCTTCAGTCAATTAAAAGCGTGCAATGAACTTGAAGGAACACTTTTCATAGTTCCGAAATCCCCTTATGTGGAGTGACCATAATAATGATGATAAGTGGAATATCTCACTCTAAACGTCAGTAAAATGAGCGAAGCTTCAAAAGAATTGTCTTGTATTTGCAATGATGGCATGAAAAGCTAGTCTTAAGGAACCAATAGGGTTAACTCATGGTTGGACTTTGGAGTTAAAATGTTCAGTTTGACAATTAGAGATTTGTCTGGTTTTCTGCACACGCAAACTCATTAATAGACATGTTTCTCGTACCCAACATATTTGAAGACACAACAATCAGATCTAAACCCTTTCTTTTCATGTTTGCAGTTAGGGCTTGAAATATGCAGTCACCAATTTCTTATTTCGGTATATCTTGCCGGAACAAAATTAGCCCCGTTACGGAAAGTCGGCAGGTTCCAACTGTATGAAATGCCTAATCCCAAACAGTTGTTGTAAATTTACCTTGTACGAAGGGAGATGACCACCTATATTGTTTACTCTGTTAATTAACTCGGTTTCGGCATACACAAATGACCTAACTACTAAATGGAATTTAATCAAATCGTGGCTAAATACAAATTTCAACTGAGCTTGCCAGCAGGAGTCAAATCCAAGTCATTTGGTTAAAATATAAATCTTCTGATCCACAGGTTATCAAGGATAATTTGGCACCTATAATCCAGAATAGCTCCCCCCAATGGTCAAAGCAAACTCGGCTTAAATGGTATAACTCAATTGCTTAGGAGGACCATTTGTGTGAGCAATGTTTAACTCATCTGTGATCTGTCTATTTTGTGTATGTCTGGGTGCTAATTTGGAGCTACTTGATTGTAGTTGTTGATCCCGTGAAGCTTACGTTCAATACCATGTTTTGCATAATGACACAATCGGACATCCAAATGGAAACTAAAACAGTGAATCTTTTTCTTTGAAACTAACTGGAATATTTACAAAACTGTCCCTGTGGTTTCATATTTCTATTCCATAGAGGTGTTTTGCACAAAAAAGGCTTGTGCTATGAAAGTTATGCGCAGTCTTTAGTTCAGAATCTCCTCTTTTATAAAGTCTATATCTTGTAAAAATAGGGACTTCATGTTTTCTAACTGAAGATCCTTCGATTAAGGGCACACACTAAGCAACACAGGTGATCGGTAACAATCCCGAAGTATGAATTTCTCCCATTTTTTGCTCTCTATGAGCCAAAACTAAAAGCTTCGAGCAGAAGATTCAGTTTGGTCAAATGAAGCTTTACATTGATCAGTTTACCTTTCGGTAAAAACTGAGAGTTCTGATCTTGAAAAGCTTATAACTACCAATTAGCCAACTATGGTTTTAAATGTTATTGGCGAAAATAGAATAATCAGATAGTTCATTATCTTGAAATCAGGAACTCTTTGTAGTATTACTTTATTCTCAACATGTATTCCCAAGATTGTCATGCACTACCGCTTGTTCGAAAATAGAGTAATTTGTCTTGGACCTTTCTTGAAGAGCAGGGGTGGAACTGTGTGAATTTAATACATTTAGGATCAAGTACACTTCACAGTTTGCACCCTCCTATTTATTACAAGTAGCATTTAGTGTCACAATGGTCTCCTTATCTCCAGTTGCTCATATAACCTACTTTATCAAACACATCTTAGAGCGTCCCCTCTCTCTTTCTCTTGTCAATAAAGCTATGAAAAGTTCAATATGCCTCTCTGTCTATGAAAAAAGACCACTAGTTTTGTAATTTTTAAATAACTCCTCATAGTTCACTAATAGAAGCTGAACGGAACCGTAAAAGGTTGGGCTGGTGGTTAGGCCTTGGTCTTGGGGGTGTGCTTCCCTTGGGGTCCAAGCTTCAAATCTCACGAAACCTTGGAGCCATTGAAGGCTTACCCAGTCGCCAACCGCGGGATCCTGTGGGATTAGCTGAGTGCACTGGCTAACCCGGATATCCAAGGTGAATAAATTTTAAAAATAAGTAATAGAATTGAAGCTGGATACCTGAAAGGACCATCATGGTGTGATTTTGATATTGGAAGGATGATGTGAGACAATTAGAAATTGGGTAATCAATATAGCTCCAGATAGGAGGTTGTGTAAGTGTAGCTGACCAAAATATGGCCCTGTAGGAATTAAGTGAGTCCCGACCTATACAAATTTCAAAGGACTGTGTTTACCTTTGTAGTTTGAAATTATGTTGACTTCACTTTGAAATCGCACCTATTTGTAGATTTCCTCTGTACTCCTTCCTGCCCATTTATGCGTCCACCTTTCCTTTGATGGGTGTCCCAAAAGATGTATCTACTTACCTAGTAGTTGCTCACTTTTTAACTTTATTTCCCTCCATACTCCTTTTTTATTCTTACTTTTTCACTTCCTAAGAGAAGTACCGCATAAGATGAAGGACAACTTTGTAAATCTACTAAGTCAAAAAAGCACCTCCTTAATCCGCACAAAAAGTCAAGCAGGACATATCAAAATGGGACTGAGGGAGTAGTATAGTATAGATATTGCTGTAATAGACTCCTGCAGAAGATTCAGTTTGGTCGAATGTCTGGTGTTTCAAGAATGCAGTAAGCCAACGATGTTGGTAACTTGGTATCATGGATTCACTAGCATGTCAATGATTTTCCTTTAATCTGTATGTACTATGTTGTAAGGTGGCCAAAATATTTTTGTATTTATTTGTGTACTATGTATCTTGAGTTTTGGTTACTTGAGTTTTGATTTTTAATGTTTTCCCGTGTTGCAGTCTAAATGCAAGACTGGTACGGCGACGGTTGAGGCATGTTGCCTTGAGGTAAAGGTTTCCTCCTCATGGGTTTATATTGAATTGCTGGTCATTGATCTACTATATACTAAATTTTAAATTTAACAATTACATCATTGCAAAACCTTCATATCCTTGAAGCTCTAGTAGTTGATGCACATCTACTTCCGTATGAGTTCAATATAAGTTGCACTTGAAGGTCTCCGGGAACTGCCAAGGGAGTTCTAGTGTGCATGACACGAACAAAGTGGTTAATAAGTTCAATTTTCCAATGTAGTTTATGTTTTTTCTTATTGTATTGCAGTGTATACGGAATTTCTTACCATATCATGTCCTTGTAGTTTATGTTTTCAAGCTATGAATCGCATTTTGATGGAAGTTCTGCATCTGTCTCAGGGGAACTGTTATTCACAAGAAATACTTTTACGGATCTGCTTCGTTGCTTCCTCTCACAACTGTTTTGACGGTATATCTGCTGGACATCATTATTTCATTTGATTTAGGATCTTAAATTTATCCCACCCTTGGTTGTCAAGGATTGGTATATTGACTAGTGAATTTGTTGAATTGGTACGTATACTGTGCTGATCGTCATGTATGTTTGCTGAATTTGGTAAAAGTATCCTAATCCAAATAATGAGAAAATGCAGATGTATATTACTGAATAGTCTTGTCCTTTTAACCTTGTTTCTTTTGGTCAATCGCACACCTGTGTGTATGGCACATCTGGTAGATGGCTGGGTCCCTAAAGCATGAGGTCCTAGGATCAAACCCCGACGTATGCGTATGAAAAAAATTGTTTGGAGAGGCAAAACCCACTTGGGGAACAAATATTTTAAGAAAAGGTCTAACGAAGTTGAATATCCAAATTAAAGTGGACCATTACCAAAAGCACCCAATCGATGTATTTAGATTTTTTTTTTTTTTTTTATGGGTTGTGTGCTATGAGGAAAAGCTAAGTTTCAAGGCAAGAGACAAATTTCAGCTTATGTAACATCCATATTTTAGTCCTGAGTTTAATATTTGTTACCACGAAGAACTACCAATGTTTGAGAGATAGGTCTTGGGTTCAACTCCTCCCCCTCCCATTAGTGTAGGATAGTTGTAGATCTATTAAAGTGGACCATTACCAAAAGCACCCAATCGATGTATTTAGATTGATTTTTTTTTTTTTTTTTTTTTTTATGGGTTGTGTGGTATGAGGAAAGCTAAGTTTCAAGGCAAGAGATAAATTTCAGCTTATGTAACATCCATATTTTAGTCCTGAGTTTAATATTTGATACCACGAAGAACTACCAATGTTTGAGAGATAGGTCTTGGGTTCAACTCCTCCCCCTCCCATTAGTGTAGGATAGTTGTAGATCTATTATCATATTGTTCTTGGCCTTATATATACTAGGAGAGACTGTATTGTGTTTCTTAATCCTTGCATGGGTTCATGGCCAATTCAGTCCCTCAATTGTTAATTTTGTCATCTTGATGCTTCATCTCTCCAGCACAAGCCTGAAACTCCGTTGAGCGCATTAATGTGATTCGGCAGTCACAATTTTGTTTCAACACAGTGAAAGCATTAGGTTGTACCCTGTATTTGTCTCTTTGATGGCTAAAATTTTCAACGGTTATAAATCTCCAAATGAAAAGAAAACCTTATTTGATGAGAATTTCTCCTAATTATAACATTACTTAATCAAAAACCAAATTTAAAACTAAAACTAAACCCCCAAACTTGCGAACTGTAAGTATGGTTTAATCTTAATATCTATTCTTATAGATTGGGAAGTGAATAGTATTATATGTTTTATACTGCGTATTTTAGTATAGTTGGAACATTTGATATCTGATCCAGCTTGTTGATATAATACACATCAAGTTGCGTCGAAATCAGTGGATTTGTGGATCACTAGTCGTAACCCTGCTCTATGCGCTGGTTTTCATGATTTTGTCCGAAAAATAAAACGTAGTGTTGGTAATGAGGGTGAGATAGTACCAATTTAAAATAATCAAGTTTTGCATCTTATTATGTTAGAAAAATGTGTTTCAAGTTGTGGAGGCCGAAAGAATTTACCTTGATGGAAAACTATGAACTTTATTACTTCCATTCAAATCCATGACTGTTAAAATGATTGTCTTTCTAAGGGAATAATATAATTGAGGCCTTTTTTTTGGAGGAATTGAAATTAAGACCTGAGAGCAATCATTTACAGCCATGTCTTTGATATGAAAATTAAAGGTGATAAATCGTTTTTGAAATTAATATCTATTACAATCCTACTCTAACATTTTGAATTTTGTGAAATTTTATGCTATACATAAAAGGAAAGAATACTGTTGGTCTCGGAGTCACTTGCTCAACTTCTTCCTAATACTCGTGCTCCATAGGCAAAGTTGAACATGCTTGATAGTTTATGTAGTCCCAGTCCTTATACGCAAAGTTTGTGTGGCTCTAGTAGCTTGAAAAGCAATTGGAAACACAATTTTCCTACGTTACCCGGACTCTTCTAAATCGACGACGTACCCGTGTCGATACGATATGACACTGGTGTGGGTGTGGGATGTGTGGCGGGTGTGGTAAAATCTCGCCGGACACGTTGACTAAAGAGACACGTGGTTCCGACAAAGACTTGGTCCCCATCTTTAGCCGTCAAATACAGTAAACAGATTATAGTCCTTGAAGTTTACCTATATTACATTATAAAGTGACTTTTTAGTTGAGTTTTCTATAATTTATTTTATACATAATTATATAGTAAATATAATAATGCAATATCCTCGTACCCGTATCCATATTTTGGACACTTTTTAGCCGAGTCCCCGTATCTGGAAAATTATGAAATTGGCAGATCCGACTCTAGGATACACACCCGGCATGACACCCGCACCCGAGTCCAGTTAACGTAGCAATTTTCTATGAAAGAGATTTGTCTCAAAAATTTCAATTCAGGAAGTCAGAGTCATCATCTGTTGGCAAGAATAGTAGAACCAAACAAAGGAGTATCATCAACAAATAGTACAAAAATCAAACATGTAGAATAGGTAGGCTGATTTATGAATAAGTCCCAGTTTTGTGCTTCTTCGTGGTCATTTTTTCAAATCCCCTTGATTACATTTCAGACTTCCCTTGTAGTGTTGTTGAATGTTGAATTGTAGTTTATTTGATGAAATAAGAATGAAAAATAGCACAGCTGTATCAAGGGTTGTATACAACGCTAATTGCTATTTTGAAATTAGTGATGTTTTTGTGCCAATTTATGTTAGGATTATTATTCATAATATCGAGATCAAAGTAGGTGGTCTTCAGAATGTAAGTTAAGAAATATACATTGAAAGACGAAATAATACCATCATACATCAGCTTGAGCGGGTGTACAATTTCATTTTGTTCCGCTTTGAGAGTAGTTAAGACCTAGTAGCAGAACAATGACTTCCTAGCAAACCACGAGTTTTTAGTTCATAAGTTGACGATGAAAGAACACATAAATCCGTATGTTACAATATCGATGCCCTCCATGACCCAGAAGGTTTCCAAAAAATATTCTTTCGAACTTCAAGAAAAAGTAAACACAAACCTTTAAAGCTTCTGAGTTACCCTTGGGACCAAAACTGAACGTATACCTATAGCTAAGCAAATGATTGAAAGTTGATCAATTCCATGGGCTCCATTGATAATTGTTTGTCATGCGTGTAATAAATTGTGTTATTATTAATTAGAGAAGAATGAGCCGAAGTTTCAGAATAAAATCAACTTGCATCACTTCTCCACATAGTCTATCCCTTACAAAATTTTAGAATAAAATTAAGGGTCAATTACTTACTACCCGCCTCCAGTTTGGGGTAATGATCCAGTTACCACCCTTAATTTTGAAATCACCTTATCGCAATCTCCAGTTGCTTGTTGTTCGCAATCAACAACTGGGATCATTTCCATCCAAAAAACTCCGTTAGTTGACGGTTCTTCGGGGGTAAAACTGCCCAATCATAAAAATAGGAACACAAAATAACAACCAGCACCAGCACCGGTACCACAACCCAGAATCCAGCACCAAAGTCCATGCCCTGCAGAACGAACTAAAGCGAAACACCTCCTAAATCGCAAAACGAACCAACTCAAACCAAAAAGCAACCCAAATCCTGAAAATCACACTCCAGCCCATGAAACTCAGAACCACCTGCAACTCACAAACACTTTTCTCTACCTCAACAACACCCACCGATCAATCCCCTAACTTCCAAGCGACCCAACTCAACTACCAATCCGTAATTCTCTGTTTGGATTGAACAATAACCTTCCACACCCCACCTTCGATTAAAAAAAAACATGAATCCCCAGTCAATTCCATACCCGATTGAAACGTTAGCAGAGAGACCCACGACCCCCGACGCCTGACGGCCTGACCTGACCCTCTCTTCTCGACGGAGAAAAAAATCCTTGACAGAAGACCACCATCCAAATAGAACACCCAACACAACCACCGCCGCCATTATCTGTCTTCCCTCGATCAAATCTCAGAGAGAGAGACTTACCATGTGAAGCTCGATCGGTTTTCTGGGTTTCAAGAAAAAGACGAAGAAGGAGGCTCAGCGCCGATCCGAGATCCGACGGTTTCCGTGGTCATCGACGAGAGACAGGCGGGGGATGATAGTCTCTGCAACTCCTCCTTCATCTTCATCTTCTTTATCTTCTTCTCATTCTTCCTTCATCGTTTTTCTTATTTATTTTTACTTTTTAACTTATTTGAATTGACAGTGTTGCCCCTGATAGAGTTTGAAAAGTTAACAGAATTTTACCCAATTTGATGATTGTTTGCAATTGGCAACTGTAAGTGGTAATAAGAGTATTTTGAGACTGGAGGTGTGACATGGATCATTACCCCATACTGGAGGTGGCTAATAGGTAATTGACCCCTAAAATTAATCAAATGAATAACACAAATAAGAATGTATGGAATTTCTATGTACAACTTAAAGGCCAAGGACGTAGCAACTGACCTGCTGGCCTTTGCTGATACAACGTCTCAGGCTTCTTGTCGTGCCTCTTGAGCTTGAGGAAGGAAGTATCCTCTCCTCTGCATATTGGTTCCTATGTGCCATAAGAATTGCGGATGTCGAGATTGGATATCCCACTTTGTCCCCAGCACTCTAGACATGCGACCAGTAACAAAAAAGGGACAAACTTAAATGCATAAGTACCTGAAAGATAATAGTTCATGAGAAAATATATCGTAGAGAACGCCTAAAATCTCATGCATTGCATAGAAGAGAAGGATTCATACCATCAAAGTGCTTCAAGAAAACATGCATTTACATGATAGTTTCCTTACTCATAATATATTTTCTTAATGATTTGGTGACAAAATGTCATGTGGACAGTTCTTACGCTTTTTGTTGGTTGCTATGAACTTTTGAAGGTTTATTTGCAGTACTGGCCACAGAGAAATGAAACAACTTATTATTGTTATTGAATTAGATAATTCATGTATGTGAATTTATTAGAAGCACGTGATTCTGAATTCATTGACTAGAATGAATTCAACACCTTTTCTATAAGAAGATAAATATATCTAGTCAATTGTTCTATTTTCAATGCATAGGAAAACTAAACTTTAGTGAAAAGTTGTTTTTATCAATTTAGAAGCCAATATGAAATCTAACTTGGCATAATTTGATTGGCATACACATGTTACATAGATGCCATTCGGAAATAAAACATGACACGTGTCCGACAGACAATGCTTCTCAATGTTCTCATATTACACATGGCGCAAGGAGAGACTCGTTTCGATGCTTTTATATAGATATATAGATTTTTATCATCGTTACTCATGTTACTAGGCATGAAATAATTATATTACATATTTATTTACTCCTTGTTTGTTTCTTTTATGCTGTTCAGGTTCTACCTTTGCCAAATATCCCATTCTTTTGGATCCTATTTCGTACATATTCACATTGGAGAGCCCTCCAGGTGAGTGAAGTGGTTTCCAAAGTACTTTGTGTAAGACAACTATGAAATTTGTGTTATTGCTTCAGAAAAATGATTGAAGTAGGTACAATTAATGAAGTAATATGGTGGTTCGGGGGAGTCCAGCGATGAGTAACTTTTTGCGATTGTCAAATGTACAATTTCACTTGAATGAACCGACAATCCATGAATCCATAGAAAGTTAGTTACTATTGTGAACTCAGCTCTGATTTTGACCAGAATTTTAGTGACAGATAATTCAAATTGTTTATCCAAGTTATATGAGGACTACTATGTTCATTTGTATTTTCAATCCATGACGACGACGCGTCTCTATTTCGCTTCTTGGGAATTTGGTCCTATCGAATAAATTATCTGAGTCTCGTAGTTAAGTTTTTGGCTGCAATGACTCATATTTTCAAGGTTGGTCAGGCTGTTCAGTCATGTGTCGAACCATATTTTTGAAGTTTTCTCTTAGGTGTTGGAAGCTTCACTATGAATCTGTATATGCATAACAATAATGTACGGACAGCAATATTTACCTATTGTCATGTTGATGGTGTCACTATTCCCTCTATTTATCTACTGCAAAAGCTTCATCACTGTTACGCTACTTTTTGGCCCCTACATTTCTATGGTCTGAAGTGTTAAGACACCTTTCAACTTCTCTGTGATCACAGCCTTTATGGGTTGTGGTATGCCGGATTTTACATATTAGCAATGATGCTGCATATAAGCTGTTTCCACATCAGATTTTCACTAGACCAATAGTTAGGTTGATAGGAGTACTAGATACTGTTACGAATTCTCGTTTTTTGCGCTGTCTTCACGATGCTGGTTAGGATTCCAATCACACTACTTCCAACACATCTGATTCTGATACGAGATTTCATCAATCCTTCCTATAGAAACTTGGTCGACTGATTTGCGCCGTCTCTATTACTAACTTTTCAGGGAAGTGAGAGACTTCTTCAGCTAGTCTCGGATGACTCTGAGAAGAAGACAGAAGATGCACAAAATGACTCCAAAAATGGAACCCACAGTTCAACCGGTCATTTGTGGGTGAGTAACTTCGTCCTTCCTGAACCGTGGTACAGTCATTGCTTGTGGTGTTTTAAGTGTCATTTTGGTTAAGTTTATAATCTGATTCAGACATGACCTACTGCAATCCAGAAACATTTTGGTCAGTTGCTTCGGCTATAAAGCAAATTGTGGGTTGAACATTTATTTTACTATTATGGGCTTGATGACTTTTCAGTGACCTGAAACATTCTCGTAATTCTGATAATTTTTTCTGGCTTTGGTGAATAGGTGTTGCGGCCATCAAAGGAACTAGAGAAACTTATTCAACATGCAAATACTTGTGAAGGCCTTAGCACGTGTACAATATCAGATATCTGCAGGACTTACAATTTGAACACAGTGGATGTGCTAAAGTACCGAGATTTAGTGTAGTTTAGCTATTTGTAGTTCGGTTTTTTGTAAGTGGATTATAAGATGCCATTGCCGTGGCCATTGAAAGCAAACATTAATTTTTATTTATTTCTTTGGATACTACCTAGTAATGTTTTGGATTTGCTCCCACTGGTTGTTTTTGCAAGTACTGGTCCGCCAAATGTACTATTCGCTATTTGAGCAGTCCAGGTCGTCAAATTGTTCTCAATTGAAATATTTACTCATGCTCAGAAGAAATTGGTACTCTAACGGTGTCGTCGTTGAGTATAGTTAAACGCAAAGTGCTCAAAGGTTGATGTATGAGACAATTGCACGTCGACCAAGGAACACGATATGATGACTACGAATTGGATTCCGGCTGCCGTAAAAATTGGCAAAGAAAAGGTTGACGAGTGCCGAGAAGAAACTTGAGTCCTTTTCATTTGTTAGTGATTTGTTTCCTTCCAATGACTCCCTCATTGCTGAACAAATCGTTGATGCCCGAAAAATAGTATCAAATCCAAAGCACACGGTGCTTTAGATCCCTTGGCGCTTCTTTTTTATCGCACTGCCTTTGAAAACAAATTCAGTCTTGTAAACAAATTCAGTCTTTCAGTATGCCGCTTCACATGACCTTTCTTGACGAACCCACTATGGGCTCCTCATATTCGGTGTTCTTATCATTCCAAACACCCTCGTCGTGGAGCGGGAACCCCGTAAACATAGTCGTACTTGAGAGATATCCATATCTCCCCAGAGCCCTCCATAAGCGTCTTTGTCGTACAAGTGTCGTTCGTTCTTCTTCATAGTTATCAGAATTCATAAACGCCTTTCCAAACTTTATTAGTCCTTGCATCCAACTTTCTTCAAGCAGTATCGTGTAGCATGATTTTGAGGTCCACTTGAACTTCGGGGCGTCATGGATTTAGAATGTGATTGGGATAAGGGTTCTTCCCCCTCTGTTCCACCCAAAAGCGGATACAATGCTTCAACACAGGGATCTTCATCTTGTTAGTAGGGAGCGTCCCACCATAAATTGGGGAGCGGGTTCGCCCTTTGTGCGGTTAATGTTGATGGCGGCCACCCATAATTGCCCAACTACCCCGTAAAGTAGGGAGAATACCGCCACTTAGCGAGAGGCGGCGGAAGATCCCGATCTACAGTGTGCAGCTCCGCTTCAGAGCCCTTAAAAATGGATTTTTCCTCGCCATGGCATCAAAGAAGGGAATATACATCGGTTCTCGTCTGAATATGTGAAGAATACCAAGAACCAGGCGGAGAAACTCAAATTTCATGGCCAAATTCCGCCCAGAAGCCTCTAGCATCTGTGATTGTCGTTCGAAATAAGTATCTAACGATCGACTTGGTCTTGTAGCTTTGTTAAGACTAATGAGACTCCTAATACGTCTATGGTTGGTTTAGATATGGAAAAGCAACAAAATCATTGATAGAACTTGAAACGACCTTGTAGGCCGGCAAATGACATTGGGAGCAGAGCCACGTGATCCGAGCATTCCCCTCCCAATGAAAACTGACACGAATTATGACATGTTACCGCAAAGCTCTATTGTATTAAGACTAAACCAGTCATGAGACAATCGGAATAAACTAAGTCACTGAAATCATAAACTCTAGGGTTCACCGAAACCTAGGTAAAGAGTGTAGCTAATAAAAACTAACATAAAGAAGAGAAGAGAATTAAACAGGTGACGGAAATATGGCGATTACCGAGACTGCTCTGATGCTTCAACCTGCTTCCCTGCTTTGTGTTCTGATTCTGAATCTTGATCTTTTTATGTGCCTGGGACGCCTCTTATTTATACTGCCACAGTTTCCAAAATTGACGCCTGAAATCACCATTTGGCCCCTGTCAGGACTGCCTCAGGAAGATCCTTGACCGCTGACTTTTGAATTTGACTTGCTTTGACTTTTCTTATTATTTTTGCCTCATATGGGGCCCCTTAACGCTCATAGGGGCCCCTTATTTTTGCCTCATATGTAACAACCCGAGCGAATTACTATTCAAGCCGTACTACCAGATGAAAATGCTTAAGCCTTGAATGTGCTAGTAGTATCCCACAAGGTGTACTATATACCAGATGTCGAACTTAGAAATCGATTATGTGGGACGGAATATTACAATTCCTCCACCTTATATACATCTTATCCACAACATCTCGATGTGGGAAGGGATATTACATTGCATGCCCCGAGTACCAGAGAGGAAATGTGGGACCCTTTTTCGAAGAAGTCTGCCTGAATCGTTTCCTTATCCTAATTAGTTTATTCACGTGGTTTTGAGGTCAAGACATATGTTTCCAGGCGCTCCACCCGTGAATCGTCAAGAGGGTCAAAACTCTTGCGTGGCATGTATGAAGTGCATCTCGTGACACTCACGAGTTCCACTAGGGACAAAATGGAAAATGGAAAATGGAAAATGGAAAATGTGTGAGAGTCAATGAGTGACCATATGTTACAACTATAAATAAGACTCTCGTTTCTCACTATATCCAAGGATATTCCAACGGATATTGGTGTAGAGAAAGAAAGAGAAGATTCGTGGTTTTAGCTAAATAGAGGTATTCATCTACTTTCTAAAGACGTATGGACTTCCTATCATCCCACAATTGATTCTCCTAACATTTTCTTGAGCTATTGGCTCCACCTCCTTCCAAAGAACTCTATTTGAATAGAGTTTCTAAAATCTATTTAACTTTATATGCTCTGTATGTAATATATTATGGTTATTTGACTTTTTTGAGCAAGTTAATTGTAGTTGCTACCAAACTACGTCTGTCAACGGGCTAGGTCTCGCCCCGACCTGACCTAACCCAAAAACAACCCGACCCATTTATGAAGGACCCAGACCCGACCCTAATATTTGCGATCCATTTCTTCAAAACCCATACCCGAATAGGCCGGACGGGCCAGACCCTCGAACCGGAACCCGATCCTCTATTTTCATTTGTTATTCACAATAGTAATGTGCAGTATTTTCACTATCCAATACGCATTTATCTTTAATTATATCGTAAATTGAGAGAGAGAGAGAGAGAGGTTTTTTGGATAATAGTAGAAACTGAGAGAATATACCTTAGAGATCTGGCGAATGCATTGAAGAGAGAGCTTGAACTATGTCGTCACCTTCCTTTATAATTCAATCAATACAATCGCCTCACAAATAATTCGAATTTCAAACGAACGGTGGAGTTTTATAGGGTATGGGTCGCAAAATGGTCTCGTGAGTCGGGTTTGAGTCAGAATTTCACGGATTCTAAGAGGGCCGGGTCTTACGGGTCTTCTACTAGGTCTGGGACATATGGGTCCGGTCAGGGCCTGACCCGACGTACTGACAAGCCTATACCAAACAATAAATCACTATGTTAGTTTTTGGCGCAACTTTCATGTAATATTTACCAATCAACATTTTGTATAAAGCCAGCTACCCGTCATGATTCCCACACATCTTACACAAGGACAAATTACAGAACTGACCCTTCATAGTTTGGGATTAAATTGACTAACAGTCGACAGTTGAGGGAGCAACATGTAGTTTACCAAAAGCGCAATCACGGAGAATAAAAAGGTTTCCGTCGTCCAGAGTTCCCTCATTCGTCTCTCTCTGTTCATCGACTTCCATCACTACTTGGTTTGTTTTACAAGAAAAGCATACTCTCTACACCGGAGAAGACAACCAAATTCGCCGGAATTCGATGGCGCCTGAACCAGAGGACATCAAGGACGAGAAGAACCCACGACCCCTCGATGAGGACGACATCGCCCTCCTCAAAACCTATGTACTCTCTCTCTCTCTCTCTCTCTCTCCCTTAACCCTCGTTTTTAGTCGATTTGATCCGTCCTGCTTATATAGGTTCATGTATGCTATCAACTGCTTTTAGTTTGTTGCTTTCGATTACAGCTTCGTCAGATTTTTTGTTTCACATGGACAATTGTGAGTGAGACTAGGAGTTTTTGATTTGGGGTTTTTCTCTTTGATCTGTTTCAGTGGCTGTTTTTATAATTTATATTGAGAGTATTTCTGACCCAGATAAGCTTACGAAATACTAATGCTGGGTTCTTCTTAAATCAATACCTATTGACAAAATCAGTGAATTGGAGGATAGTGTTGTTATTGTACAATGTAAAATGTAGGTATACCCACCCACATTCCCAAGATCCAAATTAGTTTCTCCTTTCTCAGTTTTTAGAAGCTTTAGAGCTACCCAGTTGGTTATTGTGTAAACTGGGTTGGTATATACTTTTCTCCTCACTGTGAGTTTGGGATATTGTTGAAGTGCTTAAAACTTGTATTTGTGGACTTGTGAATACTTTCTGATGTGAGGAAGTAAATTAATGAAAAAAAGTTTACTCCGACACATACTGAACTAGTGAAATATGAATGCAGGGGTTGGGACCTTATTCCAACAGCATAAAGAAAGCGGAGAAGGAGATCAAGGAAATGGCTAAGAAAGTCAATGATCTATGTGGTATGTTTCCTCTGGAAAAATGTGTGCTCAAGGACTCTGCTGAGCTTAGATCAACTTTGATAGTTAGATATTTCAGTTCAATTTTTGCGCCTTATTACTGCTTTTATAAATCTGGTCAAATTAGGTTCTACTGTCTATTTAAATTTGTAGATTGTTCTAGGAACCCTATCTTCAATGCTAATAATGACAAACTTTCGATGATAGCTGATTAGTGTTACATGGACTGAATGAGTTTCTAGACGCATATACAAGTTCATGCACCTTTCTTGTTTAGTCTTATTGGACTGGGCGAGTTTCTAGATGCATACACAAGTTCATTAAATTTTCTTATTTTATCATAGGTATCAAGGAGTCAGACACAGGGTTGGCTACACCTAGTCAATGGGATCTTGTATCTGATAAGCAAATGATGCAGGAGGAGCAGCCTCTCCAGGTACACTAGTTCAGTGATTGCTAAGCTGAACATCTGTAGATGCTATGTTTGTCATATGTAACTGTTCTAATGGTTGTACTATGCAGGTAGCAAGATGCACAAAGATCATTAGCCCAAACACTGAGGATGCAAAATATGTTATAAATGTCAAGCAGATAGCTAAGGTATATATGCTTATATGTTGTTAAACTCTCTTGCTTATAAAAATGTTTTGCTTGATCATATCCTGCACTTGTCCCGAATTGCTGAGTTATATGAAAATGATTTATTCCACACTCAATTTCATACACACCATAACCTTAGCACTTAGCAGACCAGTATAGGCTGTGGGTCGTTGTTACTTTATTGTTATGACGATAGTAGCAATAGACTGTGTCATGTTGATCGAATCTGGTTGATCTCCTCCAAATGCATTGCAGCACCTTCACAGTGTAATCTGGGGGAATAAGTTCTCAAAAGAATGTAGAAAAGGATATATTCATCGTAAAGCATGGAACTATTTTCTGTGAACTCAACGCCATTTAGTTCACTATGTTATTTTAGCGGTTTCCCTTTTTATGATATTCCTGAATGCTGATGTTTCTTCCTTGTTGCAGTTTGTTGTTGGGCTAGGTGACAAAGTCTCCCCGACTGATATTGAAGAAGGCATGCGTGTCGGGTAGGTTTCTGCCCTCTGTCAAAAGTTTAAAGCTAATAAGCATTTCTTTTGAACTTCTATTCTTTTCAAGAGAGTGCTTTGAATTGTAACCCATGACCAGTGCTGTCCCATTTTACATTGAGCCTTCAAAATCTAAACTTGTAAGCAAGATGCATTTGAAATTGGATCTAAAACTTGGAAACATGCTCCATTAAAAAATGGGTATAGTTTCACCAAAAATGTGTCTCTATGTTCGGAAACCATCTTTTCAGTTCTCAGTTTTTCCTTAAGCCTGAATCATCTCAGCAATCCTTAATCTTTGTGACCAAGGAGATGGGGGGAGGGGGGGGGGTGGTTGAATTCCTGCAGTTGTTTATGTAGGAGGCCGTGCTCTCGTTTAGATATGGCATACGGTGAAATATCTTTGATTTATTTTGTGTTGTTCTAACCTGATGATTTTATATCATCGCCACCTAAAAGCAAAAACGGAGGTAAATAACGTGCGTGAGTGAAGTAAAGGAGAAACAAAGAAGTGAAGCATTTAAATTAAATTTTCAGTTTTCTATCCCTGTTGAAGTTGGTTATGAGGATAGGAATATACCTTTGTAGTTTTCAGAGTGCAAGCACATACAAGAGGGAGATATTCATAAGATGTATAATATGTGAGAGTGGAAAAGAGAAACGGGATAAGAGAGTTGTAAGCATCACCTTAATGAGGGTAATATTCTTATAGCACACGGAACTATGTGCTTCACATTGCAACTTAGTAAAGGAACTGAGCATCAGCAATATCTTCACAGCCATTCAACTCCTGAATTGGTTTGGCTGGGATGGACTCAGATAAACATATCTAACTGCCATCACCAATAGTAAGGGATCCTGTAATCATATTATTGTAAATGTAGTTCGCTTAGAGACTTCATAGTTCATAGCTGACTTTGTCACCAAACGTGGAACAAACTTACCCAAATGAGAAAGAGGTGTCAGCCTCAAAGGGAGTTCAAAGAATTGGCAACTGTCGTTCTTCAACTCGGTCTACGAATAGTGCCTCAGCCTCACACATCATACCTTCCTGACTGTCCGATCCTACCAGCTCTCTTCCGCGGCCTACCCCCGACCACTCTGTCTTGGCCACCCACCCTCCACCACTCTATCTCAGCCACCCCTTCGAGCACTCTCTCTCCGCCACTCATCCTCTCGTCAAGAACTAGATCCATACCCTCCTTAATATTAGGTCAGCAAATCCTACGGAGTAGGGCTGTAAATGAACCAAGTCGTTCGCGAACAACTCGTGTTCGGCTCCCAAAAAGCTTGTTCATGTTCAGTTCGAAGAAATAAACAAACTCAAACACGAAGTTTTGTTCGATTAATAAACAAACAAACACGAGCTGCTACTCGTTTGCTCGTTATGTTCGCGAACAATTCTCGTTTACATATTCTATATGCAATTTTACATAACAAATACGAATATTCTGAATTTTTAGGTGAATGCACTTTAAAAAAAGAGTAGTTTTCTTATATTTATATTATTTTATGGTATATTCCAAAGATATCAATGAGAAAATATGATCTTCAAACATAAAAACTACAATTTTTCAAATAGTGGTAACAATTTCTTCGAAAGTGTGGGCTTTAGGCTCGTGTTCGGCTCGAATTTGAATAAAATTTAATCAAACAAGCCAAAATAGAGTTCAGCTTGAGTTCGTGTTTGTTCGATTAATTTTGATTTTTAACGAGCCAAACCCAAACAGCCGATATTCGATTTGACTCGGTTCATTTACAACCCTACTACCGAGTCATTGCCTTTCAGCTATTCAGTGATAAACCCGCTGACGAAGAGGAATATACGAGCCTCGGTCTGGCAGATTTCAAGGTCTTCGAGGTGGAGGTTTTCACCATTGCCGAAAACACGATTCTCTGACGAGTCTCAATCCGTGTTGCTGAGATTTCAGGGTTCTTGATTCTTGAGGAATGACTTGTTTGGGACGCCGAATAAGGGTCTATGCTGCTGGTGTTGCATCTTCAATATATTGCAGTCTGGCAGGATAGTAGAGTGGGTATTCGTGTTCCATTGGATTAGTGATGGGACTTTTCTCATCTCTTTTCCACATTTTTTTTGCAACTAAACAAAAAACTAGATATTAACATTTCTACTACCATGTTTCAATTAGCAAACACCTAATAACATAAATTGCTGTCCTCGGACAAAATGTAAAATCTGATTGCAATAGAGTTTGATTTTTTGTACTAATAGCGGAAAGTAATTCTCTTAGTTTGCATTGAATTCTTGGCCAATGTCACTCTAGAATTGCTCTTGTCCAAGCAATTTACTGTCTAGACCATGTGTTTTAAGACAGGATATAATGTTGCTCGTGTTACAAAGCATTGAGTTGAGAATACAAAGTGGTACAGGTTAATCTTTTCTACTTACCTTTTAAGTTCTATTTCTGAGAGAGTAATGCTACATGCACAGAATTTTAGACATAAAGCTAGACATAATTTCCTAATGTAGTAAAATAAAACCCTACTATAGAAATACTTAACACTTAGGAAATATTGACACCTAATCAAAATCACTAAAACGGGAAATTATGTATAAAATTCTGTCCCTTTAGAATTATTCTTTCTGAGAACCGAAGTAGAAAGTGAAATTCCTGCAATGTCAAATTTAAGCTATAGTCCTAGTTACAGAAAAAAAAAACTGTCTATGGAGGTTTTGACAGTAAAGCTTTTGTTGAGTGGTTCATAGGAGGTTAAGTATTTAAAGATCACCATGCTATGAAGTATCTTATGCGCTATGGTTCTGGTAAAACAAACTTGCGTTTAGCATCCTTCATCATAATGGATTCGAGTTAATATAAGTGTATGCTAACTTGTCGTTTTGTTCCCTCTCTTTTCCAAATTGGATATTGATAATTTAATGATATTGCAGAGTGGACCGGAACAAGTATCAAATTCAGATCCCTCTACCTCCTAAAATTGATCCAAGTGTGACCATGATGACAGTGGAGGAAAAGCCAGATGTCACATATAATGATGTTGGTGGGTGCAAAGAGCAGATAGAAAAGATGCGAGAGGTTTGTTACTTCGCATTATATTTTTGTGTGGGGTATACGCATTATATAGTCTATTTTGTGTCGACAGATTTGTAGTTTGTACTTACCGAGGAAATTGCGTGAAAGCTGTATTTTTAGGTGGAAATCTAAACAGGGTTCCGTTGCATACTTTTAAGTCTAATGTTTGACACTGGACCTATTTATCATGTCTACCATTCGTTGTTCAGGTTGTTGAGTTGCCAATGCTTCATCCTGAGAAGTTCGTGAAACTCGGAATTGATCCTCCCAAGGGTGTTTTATGCTACGGTCCACCCGGTACCGGTAAAACATTGTTGGCTAGAGCTGTGGCTAACAGAACTGATGCGTGTTTCATCCGTGTTATTGGAAGTGAACTTGTTCAGAAATATGTGGGAGAGGGAGCTCGCATGGTTCGCGAACTATTTCAGGTACTGAGCTATCTCAATCTAGTAAAGTGACAGACCTCTAATAATGCTGAACAGATCATTTACTGATCAATGGGTTTGTTGTGGCAGATGGCACGTTCCAAAAAAGCATGTATTGTATTTTTTGATGAAGTAGATGCTATTGGAGGTGCCCGTTTTGATGATGGTGTGGGTGGAGATAATGAGGTCCAGCGTACTATGCTTGAAATTGTTAATCAACTCGATGGGTTCGATGCTCGAGGAAACATAAAAGTTCTAATGGCTACAAATCGGTGAGTTTATCTGCTACTGCTCTGTTGTTTTTTCTTATCCCCTGAACATCCTTTTTTTCTTCCTAAAAGGAGGTTGCAGTCTTAGGTCTGAACTTGAGTCAATTACTGGCAGTCTGCCAGACAGCTTCCATTATTATGCTATATTAATGACGACACTGTAATCATTTTGGTTTGTTCTATTCGGCTAGCATTGCTATGATGGGGATATCACCTCTCTTGGTAACTTGCCTTTCCCTCTAGTTGTGACCTGAAGTTTCTGAAGGCTGATAGGTCAATGTTCTTAATGATTCTCGACCTCTCTCCTTCGTTTCACAAGTCCCCTAGTGATGTCTTGTCAGCGACCACTTAGAACACCAATGGGTTTTTATTCCAGTCAGAATTTCTTGGTGCTGGGGTTGTTTTCAGTATTATTGACCATTTGACCGACTGGATGTGATTTCCGCTTGGTCACTCTTCTTTTATTATTAGGAACCAACTAATATTTACGTATTATTAAAAGGAATACAGAACTATATACATTCTGTCCTTACTGCTGATTATTTCTATTAATAAAAAGTTATGAAGCGGTGTGAAGCACCGATGTAGGTATGGATATGGGGCATGATACGAGAACTGACATGGGACACACCATTCTCTAAGAAATGAGGATACAGACACAGCAGGGAGCCAGGAACGTGTCTATATTATTATGATGGTATGTCCCGTGTCAGTTTGTATATGTACTACGGAATTATTTGGGGCCTTAAAGGCACTGTTTCATTTTCAATTACCACAGTGATTGATGATGAAATAAATGTATCAAAATGATGGTAATGGGAAGTTGGTAATGGGAAGCAAGCGGGTAGTAATGTGAAGTTTAGTTGGAAGGATACGTGGACTGTGGGTCCTACCAAGTTAGATGTGTGTGAATGAAGACAAATATGATCTAATGGTTGGGAATGTTTTGATCCTAGGGTCTAGAACATAGTTGTCAAAATCTTACGATTCACGATTCGTATCCTAAGATTCGACTCGTATCCTACGATTCAATTCGATTCACCCATGAAACGATGCAAATCCCTTGGTGAATCTTTAATGGACAAAAGATTATTTGAATCCCGATTCAAGATTCTGAATCTTACGATTCAGTTGCTATTCAGACCGATTCTACGATTCACCTTCGATTCATCTGGAGGTCTAATTGAGTTGCAGCATCAGTTGAAGAAATAATACTTCCTGCATTACTTCCTACATTTATGTCTGTTTTGCAACATGCATTTGTTTTAAATTAATAGTGCATTTTTCTCGAGTCCAATTGCTAATAGTTTTGTATTATTTTATATATCCTTGGCATCTTGTAGTTCCTTGCTCTACATGCCTGTCTATATCTCGATTATTCTTTATCTTTCAGATGTGTGAAATTCCTAATCATTACTTATGGATGCGAGTTTCCAAGAAGTTGAGCTTTCTTTTGTAAAAAAATGAATATTTTGTTCAAAAATGTTGTACCTTTATGAAATATTTTATTATACCTCCATAAAAATATTGCAAGCTGAATCTTTACGATTCACGATTTGATTCGATTTACGATTCAGTGAAGGTGCATTTCGATTAACTACCTGAATCCCGATTTGACAACTATAGTCTAGAAAACAAAGAATGGCAATACCGAGGGGGCTTGTCTAAATTATAATTTTAATTATACATTATGTATATATGTTTGAGTTTTCACACAAATTATTGGATTACAAAGCGATTGGTTTCAACCTCATTAGTAATATTTATTAACCAATAGCTTAAATATCATATAAATACCTAGATTAAGTAGTATACAAAGAAGAGAAAGGGGTGTAATTTACCTGGGTTTGAGTTTGACAACTCGTGTCTGTGAAAACCCTTGAAGTGTTGTCTGTGAGAACTTGAAACCCTTTCTGTTAAAAAAGACAGCCTTTTCATATGCTGAACTCTTAATTAATCATATTTAATACATCTACTTCAGTGGTTCAGCCTTATTACATATAAACCCAATTTAAGTTAAAATATTTCATAAAAAGACCTCATGTAAATGTTAAATCATACAATGGGGAGACTGCTGTGTCGCATTAAGTGTTCCTGAGGTGTTCTCACGTGTCCAATCTAATACAAATCTCTACTATACCCTGACACACATGTAAAGTGTCTGACGCGTATTTTGGTGTGTTCGACGCTTGTCATGAATATCCCGATGCAGGTGCATCCCCTATTTGGAGTGTCCGTGCATCTCATGTGACGCTTCAGTATACATGTGTTCTCATAAAAAAGGGCAATATAAAGGTTTACAATTCTTAAACACACATAATCTAACAAATATTCCTTGTAAATCTACCGCTGAATATCCGCCGTGACCTGCAAAATGTTATGGTGAGCACTAAGTACATGCCCCCTAGGTATCACCTATCCACCTGCAGAAGTATTCAACCCACTTAAAATTGCAGCAGCTTATGCAACACGTCAATATTTGCGTTAACCGCATCGGCAACATTCCTTATTAGCAAAATATTTATGAGATAGTTAGAAAGCATAAATTATTACATCTGAAATTAAACATGTACGAAATCATAAATACACCATATTCAAAGAAATTTTTGAGCTTGCTACCCTATATGATTAGGCTTTTGTAATATTTGCAACCAACACAACCATGCTGTCGATGCTTCACGAGGGACGATCGAATGGATGTTGTAAAGGATGCTGTTTTATTCTGGATATCATAATTGTATTACGGAGGATAACCCAATCTCTTGACTAAAGAAGTCCTGCATCTTGCATCTTCAACGTCTCCTAGTAGACTCAATAAAACTGTTGTTTCTATGAAAATTAAATCAATATTCTTCACCTGAATCATAAATGATAAAATCAGCAAGTTACTCCTGATAAAGAATTGGAAAAATAATTTCTTGGTTGAGATAATGAACTTTACAACAGCTCAACTAACATTCACATGCCAGTGCCTCTGCAACCAAATAAAAGCTATATCTCTTGAAATTTTCCTGGCTGTTATAATATTTTTAAGCTAAGCCTTAGCTGCTTCATCGACCGATTGGATACTGAAAAAGTTCACTCAAGATGGTAGACAAGGTGCTATGACTTCGGCTAGCAGACAGACCAGGAGTGCAAGACTTATTCTAGAGAGGCAAGACGCGGTTACCATTGGTAAGGAGCGTACTGAAGTTGAACATTCTCAGTATTGAGTCACATGTCGGTCAGAGGCAAAAAATAAGGAGCAAATTTAGCTTTTTACCATTTTCTGGAACTTGTGTTCGGATAATTATTAAAATTTTCCATCAACCATACTCAACTTGTCAGTATGCCTGTGGAAGTATAGTGTAGGTATGATGAACAGACTCTTCCTATTGGAGTCATGAAAGAGTAAAATATTTATGTTACCTTCTCTAACTTATTAAACACCAAACTGCCATTTTAATAGCATAAAAAAGGAATCTGCCACTCACTCATCCAAAAAAACAAATTTGCCACTTTAGAAAGTGTTTGTTATGGCACCATCCTTGCTAATAGTAATCGGAAGCTCATATCCACACATCTACTCCTCTCTCCTGTACAAACAGGCAACAGGAGGCTCCCCCGGAGAACTGAGCATCTACTTGGTCAGCCCATTCTGAAATTACCTGCTTTTTTCTCTCTCCCACCCTGTCAACGGAACCCAACAAATGGCTCTCTCTCTATGACATGTAGTGCAAAAGTGGTCATTGGAAGAGGATGACAGAACTGACGGGAAAATATGAAGATGTCGACGAATGCTTCGACAGCTGATGGGGTTAAATCCTTCAATCTGATTTCAAGATCTATATGTAGTCCATTTATTCTAGTTATCACTAGATTTCTTCAATTCAGAATTAAAATTGCGGTTTATTCCACGCGGCAGTTGCTGCTTCTGGGTATCGCAGTTTGGTCGAAAGTGAATATTAGGAGTAGTGTCGTTTTAGTCTCTTATAAAAGTTCTTAAAGTTGAGGTGTATCACTAAGCAAGTCGTAAATTTGGTGAAATATCGGAAGATCTTTATCCCTCACAATTCGAGTCTCGCAGTTCTCTTGAAGCGTGAAAGTGATGGATTTGAAGATGGATTTAAGAATAGACATGGGGGAGGAAAAGAACAGGGTTGAAGTGGGTGAGAAACAGTGGTGTATATAGAGTTGGTGGGGAGAATCAATGTCAGAGACAGATCCCAATCTGGGAGAGGAAAGGGTTTGACAAGAGTGAAAACATCAGGTTGGTCGACAGAGAAGCATATTCAGAAGTTTGGATGGAAGTAGATATCGTGGAATTATGTCCAGCAATCTAGGCTAGAAAGTGTGGAACCAATACATGCTATCTCGCTTTGAAATCGTGAAACAACTGCACGCTTTTTAGCATGGCATTTCAGTTTTTTGACTAGCATAGTGGCAGTGTTAGTATTTTTCCAGCATCTTTTATTTCCTTTCTAACTTGTTGAATGAGTCACAGGATTTAATACTGCAACTTTGTATCCTTAAAAATACTGAAAAACTAAGGTTGTTTGTAGAATGTAGGCTTTGCCTGTAGACGTTACTGTTGTTGTTTCTCATTAGATGCGTCTACTTGGCTAAGAGCATCTCCAGCAGTAGGAGGTGAAAAATGTAAAATTTACATGTTTTAAATTTTGCACGTGATACATTTTGAGGCTTCACTCCAACAGTAAAATTTATTTTGTGTGTTAACTTGTTAATTATGCTTTTCTAAAATGCATGGGAGGAGAGAGACACATTATTTTGCATTTTTACTTTCTAGTTCTCTAAATATAAAGAGGGGGATGCATGTTTTGTAAAATGCATGCTGATTTGCATAACCTATTAGACCTCAATATATCAATAACTTAGTCATAGTTTTGCTAATAATGCTTTTTGACGATCTATTGAAGATGTTCTAATAGACTGTCAGTCGTATATGTTTGTTAAACGGTCTGGTAAATTTTAGCCTGCTTGTGATTTACTCAGCGTCATTTTGCTTTTCAGGCCCGACACATTGGACCCAGCATTATTGCGTCCTGGACGGTTGGATCGTAAAGTTGAGTTTGGCCTGCCAGACCTAGAAAGCAGAACGCAGATATTTAAGATTCACACACGAACAATGAACTGCGAAAGGGATATTCGCTTTGAACTTCTGGCTCGCCTCTGCCCAAATTCTACAGGTATCTTACTTCTCTGAGGATTGACCTTGTTTTAGCCATGAACATTGTTACACTGCAATTACTTACATTTTATGCACACTCGTGAGACTGGCATGACATGTTATATCTTGTTTCTTTAAAATCTTCACAAATGTGTAGGTCAGCAGAACCTTTTTAAAATAAGGTAAAACTTGAAAAAGCATACTTGTGGTTTAGGGCTTTGGGCCGAGTCCAAAAAACATACATCCACAAACAATACATGTGGGCTATGAGTTCGGGTTAGGTGTAAATTGACACATTTCCATTCGAATTTAACTGTATAAGCCTTTTCCCTATAAAATGAATTAACTTTTTATCCAAATAAAACTCAACACCAATCCACCCGTACTTTTCATTTTATTAATATTGGGATCTGATTCTTACAAAGCAGGAATTGATTCTTACAGAGCCACAATTAATTTACAGAAATGACAAAATTAACATTTGAAATATATTCTAAAAATCTCCTCTTCCACAGCCTCAATCTCTACAAACCAACATCCGTTCACAAACTCAGCCAACCAACCACCGCCAATTCAATGTTAGCATCCCCTGTCCAATCCTAAACGACCAAGATAGAGCACAATTCAAATAATTCTGAACCCAGATCTGAAATTAGTGAAATCGTGGTGCAAAAAGAAATTGACTCCTCCAAACCCGAATTGAGTACTGTAATAATACTGTTCCGGTGGCAATCAGTTTTCCGACATGAGGTGGTGGGTTAGGGTTGCGTGAGTGCTTCGATGGGTGATGGGTTCGTTGAGAAGAAGTTGCAGAGTCCAAAAATAGAATCGTTCGATCTATTCATCTATTGTTCGATCGAGAGAGAGGACTGTAATCGGCGGTGCTGAAGAAGAAGCATATTAGAGGTGGCGGCAATGGCGGCTGGGCTTCGTTGTCAAGGTGATCCTGAATGTTGAGGTGATCTCTTTCTCTTGATTATGAAGTCCTAGAGATGTAAAAATTCAAACCGCGCGCTGCCAAGTTGATTTCAGTTATCTTCGCGGAATTATAACAAAGTGAGTGATGAGAGAGAGAGAGAGAGAGAGGCGAGTGTTATGTATTCCAGATTTCTTCACCAAGAGCCACAAGTTGACTATGGGTGAGTTTGGTATGACTTATTTGCAACTGAAGTTGACTTATAAGTTTATGTCAAAAAAGTCTACGACAAAAAAGATGAAAAAAAAAGTTAGGCGTGTTTGTTGAAAAAGATGTGTGACTCCAGAAGTTCAAAACCCTTCGAATGCTCAACTTTTTTTAGACTCAATTTTAACACTATGAACTTACAAGTCGAAATCCAACTTTTCAACTTCTAAGTCCACACCAAACACTACTTATATGTTGGCTTCAGCTTATAATCCAAAACTGACTTATAAGCTGCTTATAAGTTATAAGTCATACCAAACTCCACCTATATAAAGAAAAGGCTAGATTTGTCATTTACTTTATAATAGGAGTTAGTGGCTCTGTAAGGATAAATTCTTGCCTTGTAATAATCATTACCCATTACTAATTTACCCTTGCAATATTTTCCCCATCTTCACTATACCCATCTGCTTTATCTTAAATCTGTACCAACACAGAACCAACGGCTCAATCTTCAAAGAAATCAGCATCACAAAATGGAGTTAGAATAGAAGTCAGGAATTGGACCTTTCTTTCTACTCCATCAGACAATTTCAGCACATATTATTTCCCAGAGATCAATGCATGGGCATCTTAAACACATTTGCAGGAGAAACTTCATCATATGAAGAAAGTCACCAAGATTGGTCCAGGGAGGAGGCATTCAGATCAGAGTAATGAGCAACTTTATAATGTCAAATGAACCCGTTAGCTGGATTAACCACCCGTCAAACTCATTGTATCAGAGTTCAGATCAAAACATAATTTTCTTTAACCATGATACTGAGGAAGATCTGTTGAATGAGAGTCTGTTTTACAGTCTCTCTCTCTCAGAGTAACCAGAACCAGATCCCACCCCCATCAACGATCACCACAGTTGTACCAGTTCAACTCCAAATTGAACCCACTAACACTGGGAAGAATTCAATTCAAACCCAACGGAATAGGATCCAAAAATAAAAAATTTGAGAAACTGAGACCGTAGCTCCCATAATTGTTTAGAACTAGTGGAAGTTCAATAGAGAGCATAGTTTTAAAAAACGGAAGCGGCCACCGTATCGGCCGGGGTCACGTGTAACGGAATCGGGCCGTAACGGAGGGACTGTAACGGAAAACGGGAATATATGCGTGAATTTTAACAAGTCGTTAAAAATGTATTAAAATACTACTAAAGCCTAATATTCTTATATGAAACATATTTATACACGATTTAGTACTATTTTAGACTATGAGGGACTAAAAGTGTCTTTGCAACAACCTGAGGGGATCCAAGTGTCTTTTACCTAAACTAAACACAACCCATTTGGATAATATCAGCACTTATCTACAGATTGAGTAAAAAGCAGAGCATACGTAGAGAGAGACAGAGTCAGAAACGGAGAGGGAGAGGGAGAGGGAGAGAACAGATTTCTTCGTGCGATGAGTCAAAAACAGAGCATACGAGCACTGACGACGACGATGAGGCGACTCCCCGACTGTGATTGTGACGATCTATCTACCCAGTACTCACTCAATTCAAGGGACGAAGTATTAGGGCTTATGGTGATTTCGAATTGGGGCTTTTGTGTTTCAGAGAAATTTGGGGTTCTTCTCTAATAGAACCGGTAAGTCTCGCAATAGTCTCTGTTTTCTTTTCTACAGACGTGAAACGGTCGTTACGCAACGGAAAAAGGGAAAAACGGGCGTTTTGGATGTGAATCAAATTCACAGTACACGTAACGGGAGAAACGGTAGCGGGGTCTGCCGAATCCGTTAGAAAACGGCCGCTCCGCTCCGATTTCCCCGTTTTTTGAGACTCTGATAGAGAGAAGAGGAGGCTGGCCATGGCAATGGCGATTTTCAATTTAAGAGGCTTTGATTGGGTTGGTAAAGACACTCAGACTGGGGATCTCAGAGAGTGGCCCACATGTTGGGTCCTGGCGAGGTTCAGCAGGGATCGATTTCTGCAGGCGATTCAGTTCGTTAGAGAGGTAATTTTGTTGTGGTTTGGTGGTGAACCAGTGTTGCCTGGAATGTGGATCGCTCCGGTTTGTGGAACGGGAACGCGGAATGCTATACCCTATGGAATTAGGTAGGCTAGGGGCAGGCTTCTTTAGGTATTTCGCTACGAACTTAATCATGTTTCTGTGATCGTGAGCGATCAAACTAGTCAATTTCTTCAGAAAATTAAAATAAAAACTCTAGTAATGTACATAACTTAGAAGATTAAACTTTAATATTCCTTCCTATATAGACAGTACAATGAAAGTAGTGCCAATTAAACGTTCTGAATGTCTAGTGTACCATGTTACGGAACAAGTAATTCAATTCGCTAGGGCATGAGTGATTTATGGTAACACAGTGGTGAATGATAGAGGAAGAAGGCGTTGGTGACGGTGGTGTGGCTTGGTTATGGTCGAGACGGCTGTGTCTGATTTGAAGCACTGGGGAGGAAGGAGACAACAGGTCTAGTTTTCGGTGCAGGGTGAAATAAGGGTGTTGAAAATCAGAGAGGCAAAATAAGTAAAAGGGGTTGAGCTTTTTGAAATATTGAAATAAGTCGTAAAAAAGTAACAGAATTTGTTAACAGAATTCTACCACAGGCATGTTTTTTTTGATAAAAATGAACCATATATGTGCTATTTAGACTCGACCCGTTCACTTGTTGAAGTTCACCCTAAACAATAACAACAAATATAAAGCTAATAATAACTGTTTGTATATTTCCTTGGACGTATTATGTAAGAGCTGACTAATATCTTCTCCCAATATGTTTCGAGTCTCTGTACTATTGTCAAAGAAACCCGATTACCCCGATGAAATTTCAAAAAATTATGAAGGCGTTCTGTCAACTTTTGATTTGGACTTCCATGAGCCTTAGCATGTTCAGCCTGTTAAACTGATAGCTCTGAAATTGTACTATAATCTATTCTAATTCAAGTATGAGTGGAGTAAATATATTCTATTCTTAACTAGCAGTGTTTGATGTTTTGGGTATTGTCTTGTTCTATCAGGTGCAGACATAAGGAGTGTGTGTACAGAGGCTGGAATGTATGCTATTAGAGCACGAAGAAAGACAGTGACTGAGAAGGACTTTCTTGATGCTGTGAACAAGGTTATCAAGGGATACCAGAAGTTCAGTGCCACTCCCAAATATATGGTCTACAATTGATCGGGTGCTACTACATACGACCGATGGGACGATCAAAAGCCAAATCATGTCCGTTTCCTTCTCGACGGAACCTGGATGTGTAGAAACTGTTGTTCTCACAATGAATATGAGGTTCTTGGCTACTTCAAGCAGCCCACTTGTTTCTTATTCCTTGGTTTTACGAGTTTAGTTGATCTTGTTTCTCTTAAATTGTTTGTGTCGCCGAACCAGTGTTGCAATGTAGACCGCCTCCGGGGATTATTTATTTGGTTTAAACGGTCTCCAGTCTTGAGATGAACCTATAAGATGCTGGTTAATCAATCTATTTGGAAAATTGTTCTTTTGTAGCAATCAATGTTAGAATGCTGCTGCTACTCTGACAGCCCCCATATGATTGAGACTTGGAACGATTACTATCATATTGCTGATGGTGGTGGACTCATTTTTTGTCCCAGACCCCGCAGGCAAAGTACATCTTGTAAATCCAGTGTGGGACGTGTTTTATGATAATCTTCCGTGCTTGAAACGTATCCTAGTGCCTGAAATTTGGATCCGATGGCCTGAAAAGAACTGTCTTTTCTGTATACTTTCCCCAGTTTTTGCTACCGCGGGCTTTGCACAATTGACCATATTTTGCCATACATAACCAAAGAATGGAAGAGATTCTTCAAGAGTCTCGGGTCCCAGAAGTGCATGATAAAAAATATCATGGCAATTCTATTCTAATATGGGGTTAGATTTAGTTCTGATGGGATGGTGCGGTCGTCCCCTTCCTTCCCTGTGGTAGTCACCCCCCTTAGCCTTAGTAAGCCTCGCCAAGTAGCTAGCTTTGGCAAGTTAACTTGGGGAAGAAGTTTGCTGCCCCTGTGGGAGTCCAGGCCATGTCTTAGTCCCAGTGTGGCTAATCATCCGAAAAGACCAGCTAAGCATCATTGGCTAGGTCAGCCTTTACCTGACCAACTACCTAATGCTACGCAAGGGCTAGGGCAACACCTTGGCTTGAGTGAGAGAATAGGGCGCCCACGAGTGGATCAAACATGCTATTTCTTTCGATTGAGCGTCGGTACAACCCCTCTTGAAATACGAAACTATTTGATGAAGAATGAAGATGGAATAGTGGTTGGATGGTTACGACTAGGGGTGCGATTTCGGTTCGAACCGAACCGGAACCGAACCGGTTGGAGCCAAACCGGTCGGTTTCGGTTCGGTTTTTCGATTATAGCATGGCTTTCGGTTCGGTTGAACCGGAACCGAGTAATTTGGTTCGGCTGGAACCGAACGAAATCGTTAACCGAAACCGGTTCGGTTTCGGTTCGGTTCCGGTCCGTGTGTGTGTGTATATATATATATATATATATATATATATATATGTTTGTGGTGATAGTAAACTTGTAATATTAATTAATAAAATTAGGGTTGGGTTCCATTACTGTTCTTAAAGTGAGATTGTAGGACAAATTTAATGTTTAAGTACATTAAATTTGTACATTAAAAAACATCAAATATTTTTGGTAGTATTAGAACGTAGTAACAATAAAACATTAAATTTGACAAATAATGAAAAAAAAACAAGCAAACTTGTATTATTAATTAAAATATCAAATGTTAGAAAAAATTGTATCACTATAGTTTAAGTACATCCCAACTAGGTTGGCACCCACTTAACTAACAATCATTTGCATTTTTTCTGACTTACATACAAACTTATTGCAATGAATAAAAATACCCAATAATAGTCTTCATTTTTCAACGCCTAGTCGTAGGCAATTCGTCTACATCTAGCGGAGTGTCCGGGTCTATTCCCGATTCTTGGTAAAGTTCGGTCACGGCCACGTCCAAAGGGTGTAGGTCTTGTGTGCATTTGTTGGCGTCGCTCCAATCCTTCGAGCATATGAGTACCTCCAATATCTCCGAGGTTAGGCACGATCTTCTCTCCGACAAAACTCGTTTACCTGCACTAAAAGTAGATTCCGAAGGGACTGTAGAAGCGGGAGGGGTTAGTAAATCACGTGCCATTTTAGAAACAAATGGATAATGGATTTCATAATTTTTCCACCAATCAAGTATATCTACATTTTCTATTTCTTGCTCCGATACATTTAAGAAATAATTTTGGCTGAGAAACAACAATAATTCCGAGACGCAATTCGACCCGGTGGGTGTGGTTTGTGTACTCTTAAATAAAGAACCAATACCATACTTACTCTTACTCTTACCCTTACCCTTCGAATCGCTCGATGATGTTTGAGAACCTTGACCACTAATACAAAATTTAACAACATATTTATCATACATGACATTAAGTTTTTGTTTAACTTGTTCAATAGTTGGTGATATCACTACATCTCTATTCTCGGTAGTCATGTTTTCCGAAATTGCGTTTAGCATAAAACCTAGGGAAGCATCCTTTTGCCTTGGGTCCAAAATACTTGACAAACAAAAAATCGTAGGGATCGTTTCAAAAAAATTTGAGAAATTTTTCTTCCATGTCCGCAATTGCGTCGGATAAAATATCATTATCCCCGTACTCGTTAAAAGTCGTAGTTAAAAACATTAGTTGTAGAACAACGTTGTTAGTAGTAGGATAATAAACACCCGAAAGAATATTAGTTGCGTTATAAAATGGTTCAAGAAAATCTCTTAAGACCGTGGCGGCCTTCCAATCATTAAGTGAAACGGAAACGGGATTGCCATTTTCATTCAAAAAACGTGTGATTGTGTTCTCATAACCTTCAACACTTTTCAACATCAAATAAGTCGAGTTCCATCTTGTCCTACAATCTCCCCCAAACCTTCTTTTTCTCTTGCCGATTTTAACACAATAATCCGCAAAAAGTTTGTTTCTTTTGTTTGAAGACGCAATAAAGAGAATAGCATCACGAATAGGAGTAATATGCTCATCTAGTTGTTTCAAACCATCTTGTACAATTAAATTGATAACGTGACATACACAACGAACATGTTCAATTTCTTCGTGAAATGGTGTTTGTATCAAAGTTTGCATATGATCTATCGCACTATCACATGCCGATGTATTGTCAAAAGTAATTGATGTAATTCGTTGATCAATACCCCACTCTTCAAAAACATCGAGTATGGCTTCTCCCATGTTTACACCGTTGTGAGGATATGGAACTTCTCGAAATGCAATAACACGTTTTTGTAAAGTCCAATTTGTGTCAATGTAGTGTGCGGTGACGCAAATATATCATTTGTTATTTCTACCCGACCACATATCCGAAGTGCAAGCAATTGTGAAATTAGAATTTAAAAAAGTTTGCATAATTTCCGCTTTCCTCTCACTATATATATATATATATATATATATATATCAATTATATTTTTCCTAATAGTGTGTCTACTAATATGCTTATAACTCGGGCAAAAAGCGGTTTGTACTAATGTGTCAAACCCTACGTCGTCGGTCATATTAAGAGGTCTTTCGGTGGCGGCGATATAATGAGATAATGCTCTTATTGCCCTATTTTCATCGTAGACAAAAGTAACTATGTTGCCGTGTGCGTCGAATCCTAGTTGGGTTTGGAGCATCGTGTCGCCTACGGCAGGTGTATCTTTCAAAAAGTTGTGTTTATTTTGTAAATGTTTTCTCATTGATCCTAATGCACCGGTGGCATCCAATACAAAACTTGCTTGACAATGTTTGCAAACGACCCTAAATTTTTGTTTACCTTTGTCGTCTAAGCCATCGGGTATTTTATCCATATGTTCCCAAACGGGGCTTTTTTTGGTTTTTTTCCCCCTTACGTGTTCTTTTATTACGACCTAAATTCGGATCATTTTCCTCTATACCACCAAAATCATTAGCGGCACCATCGCCAAATAATATGTCCATTTCATCATCAATAGTCATGTCGATTACGGGTACGTATTTGTTGTTTTGTTCATCAACATGAGAAGAAGAAGCCATTTTTTTCTTATAGAAATTTGATGAAAAAAAATAAAGTTTTACAAATAAAGCACAAATAATAACACAATCAAATAGCAAACAACAAAAAATAAAACTTACAAACTCCAAGAATAATTCTTGGAGGTGAAGCTAAACGTCGAAGATTGAAGATGCGTTGCCGAAGATTGAAGATGCGTTGCTCTTGCTTGTCGAATATTGAAGATGAGAGTGTATGAGGATTTTTGAGTGATTTTGAGAGTGTATGTGGAATTGAGGATTGAGGAATATGGAGAAGGAATTTTGAAAAGGGTGTTTAAATTTGGAGAGTGAATTTTGGACAGTGTAGGATGATTTTTGAGTGAAGAATTGTGAGAAATGTTGAGAGAGTTTGATGAGGAAGTGTGAAAAAATGTGTAGTAGGGGTTGGGTATTTATAGGTGTTGAAGGGAGGGGGGGGGGGGGGGGTGAAAAAAAAAAGCAAAAAATGCCCCAAACGGTCACTGACCGATAGAGACAACACACAAACGGTAAGTTTTTTCAAAAATCCGAACGTTGGTTCGGTTTTTGGGTCGGTTCCGGGCCGGTTCCGGTTCCGAAAAAAGGTGAAACCGACCCGTAACCGCGTATACCCCGGGTCCGGTTCGGTTCGTCGGTTGTACGGTTCGGTTTCGGCTCCTTTTTTTCGGTTGGTTTCCTATCGGGTTCGGTTCGGTTCTCGGGTGAACCGAACCGAATTCGCACCTCTAGTTACGACACCCTATCTTTAGAGATAATGAAGGGCGAGAACTTTTTGTACGTCGTATGCCTACTTTTTTTTTTTGAAACATTTCCAGTTGTATCTCTGTTTGTTTTGGTTTGAAGAAAACGCCAAAACGGGACTAATGGGGCTCGAACCCGCAGCAGCAAGAAGCTATAGCTGCCTAATGACATGTCTTTTATTTAGTTCTTGATCATTCCAAGGCTCACTGAGTGACGTGAGAGTGATGTTTGTGCTTCGACCTCTATTAAATAGGGGGCCTGTAGCCGGGCCCGTCAAGTAAAAGTACACCTACAGCTCCAGAATGGAAACGGAAAAAGAGATTGAAGTTCAGTTCCTTTGGAAATGGTAAGATCTTTTGCGCATCATATATTGATTGTTTTTTTAGATACAGATAACGTGAAATGATGAGCTGGTTATTAGTTCTATAGTTATATTATTAGTTCATATCCGCGTAGTCAGAATAAGTACCGGTGTACCCTGATTTTGGAGAACTGATATACCTAAAGGCAACACCACTATTCCACCACATGCAAACAAGAATGAGGTATTTCCACGTGCTTTGAAACTGAAGGATGGTGGTGGGAATAGGGCAATAGTCTCAGGCCACCCTCTCTGGTGAGCCGAGCGCGTGAGGACTTCCCGTTAGTATATCTTCCTTTCTTAAACAAGTTTTAGTCACATTTGAGTTCAGAAGTGATCTCTCATCCTCCATCGATTTTTGTATTCTCCGAGAAAGTGAAACAATAGTGTTATCCAGAGCCTCAGAAGCAAGACAAGTGGTAGATACATATATAGGGAGTATGAATCATTCTATTAATATTAACAAATTCCTTAAAATCTGCAACTCTTCAGGATGATATACTAACAAATGTTAAGGGAGGGCATGTTATCAGGAAAAGGTAATGACTAATGAGAGAGACAAAGGAAAACAAGTATAAAAAAGATCAATTTCTAGTGGGAACTTTTTGGAAAAAGGAAGTCCACTGATGCTGTTCCTCCCTTCAAGGACTTCCTGTTCTCCTTCCTCAGAGCAATGCCGGCCCCGCCTCCAAAATATGCATTGCTCGGTATCAGGTGTAGAGCATACATGATGCACGATATCCGCGGATTATAAGGAGAGCCGGGATATTTGTTGGGTGGGGGTATTTTAGGCAATGTCATCTTGTGTTTCCTGGTTGTCGGTGGTCTGCCTAGACGCTCCTCCTTGGTCATTGCCGACTGTTCTCTTGCTCATGTTCGCCCTCTGCACCAGCCTAACCAGCGCTTGTACCACCTCCGACATTGGTGGTCGGAACTCAGGCTCCGGCTGTGTACCAACATCCACAAGAAAAATAGTTTAACATTAATGACGCCGTGGCCTCAACAAAGTTTAATATTAGCGCTTGTACACACCCTAATATTTGAGCTATTTACATAAATATACTACGTTTTGGCCCTTCCAAAATTGAAACAATTCATATTAGTCATCTATAATATGTACTTGGCCCCTATTTGATAAGAATCCTATGTCTGCCACTGTCTGGGGATGGGAATTCGGTGTTTTAGAACATATTTTCACTATTCCGACCAAAAAGATAAAACAAAGCTCATTTAATTTTGGGTGTTTGGATATGATAGATTAAGTGAGATTAAGTGTATGTCTTTTTAGAGAAAGTAAAATATTTCGGATTCCATTACTGAATAAAAGGAATCCGGATATTTGATAAATGATAAATGGGTTACTGAAAATCTTGAATTCTTCAAAATCCGATTTCTGGATTCATGGCCGGATATTTGGTTATGAATCCAGATTTTTGGATTTTTTGAAGGATTAGGATATAACATTTATATTCCTATTTTCGCTACAAAATGGAGAAGCATAGCTTATTTGACCAAAATTTCCGGACTTTGCCCATTAAAAATCCGGAATCCGGTTTTGGAAACTCCAGATTCCTTTTTGTATCCAGAAATTCGTTTTTTTCTCCGGAAATCCGGTATTTTCAAGCTTATTTGACCCAGTGTGTCAATTATATGAGACCTTTGACATTTGTTCCTTTTGATTAATCCAATCCAAACAGCACCACTACGCTAAAAGACTAGTAAAAAAACTGTTAATACCAAAGTAAAGAGTCAAAGTGGTAAAAGTGTGTCGTCTCCCGTAGGCTCTACAGTTCATTTGCTAATTTGTTTCCTACTTTTTAGCTTGCCAGATGTTGCAAATCACTCTCCAAGCTACTTCATATCCTTTTTTTGCATTCTCAAGTCTGGGATATCTACCTAGAGGCATTGAATTCACACTTTAGAGGAAGCCAAGGGCTGCCTATTGGCCTCCTCAATTGTGAGCTTGCCAGCCTGGTTTTTCCAGGCTGGTTTACCTCTCTACTGTGGTTTGCAGACAATTGCACTAGAGCGGGGGTTTACCCCGTGGGCACCAGAAGGGTAGTGGGGGTTTACCTCTCTAATGTGGTTTGCAGACTATTGCACTAGAGCGGGGGTTTACCCCGTGGGCACCAAAAGGGTAGCGGCTGCTGGTTCCCACGTCATCAAAAAAAAGAATGACAAGTTTAACTAGTTCAAGTTTAGTACTACTGAGTACTGAAGGATTTGAACAAAAGTTAACTAGCTAAAATTAAAAATTAAAATTCGTACTAAAATTTAGCAAAGTATTGTAGATGCTCTTGCTAACTATACAGCTGAAACACAGCATGACTAATGATAATTTGAATGGGATTGGATTTGCAAATTAAGTTGTGTTGAACTATTTACCTGGACACAAAGTGCAATGACGTCGGCGAATCGTGAAAGAGATTTAACCGGATAGAGGCCTTTGAGGGATGGGTCAACCATCTTCGAGAGAGCATCGATGTCGTGAAGCTGCGGCGTCGCCCATCGGACCAAAGACTGCTCCGTTCTTGACCTTGAACTGTCAATAGCATTTTTCAACGATTAGATTGCTTACAAGACGTCCACATTACTCATACTTAGAAGGTAAAAAAAGGATTGATTACCTATCAAATGGCTTTCTTCCAGTGAGAAGCTCCAACATGACGACTCCAAAACTGTAGACATCACTGTTTATGGTATATTGACCGGACATGGCGACTTCAGGTGCGCTGTACCCGGACCCGGCGTTATGGTTCAGTGCCTGAACAAGCCACAAGAGATGAAAGGAAGAAAAATCAGATACTTCACTTGCCATCACAACCATGTCATGAAACACTAGTTACTTTGGAGGCTTATTTTTCATATATTAGAGAATCACTAGACAAAATAATATTCTTTAAGATTACAATGAGATGTAGTATTGATCCTCTTAGAACTGGTAGAAGGGGGTCAAAGAAGTAGGACAGTAATGGCAACTTTTTGGCAAATCTTCTGCAGTAGCACACTTTGCGGCTGACAATAGTTTTGTTGAATCTCGGGAACAAAAATTACCCTCTTGAGCAACAATAGCCCCGTTAGGGTAAGGTTTAAGAAAGAGGTGTATAAGGTATGTACAGGGATATGAGGTAGGATATGATTGTACCGGGGTAACGCATGATATGAGTTTTTGTTTTTTAGTGTTTGGTTATGGCAGGATATGATACACACACACACACACACACACACACACATATATTTAATGTGTTATTTTTTTTTTACTGGGGTAGTATTTTTTAACTGTACAAGGACGGGAAACATATTTTTGTGTAGGTGGTATAAGATTTTAGGCAAAAATTCATGAGTGGGATAAGGGGGACAAGTAAATTATACCTGTCACATATCCCCAACCCAAACACGGGATGTGAAACCACAAGTATAACTTATCCTTATGCCCCTCTTCTTATATCTTACCCAAACGGGGCCTTTGGGTACTAGTTCCTATTTCTAAGAATCAAGGAATGATGTATAGAAACTCAGAAACCCTACCTGATCGGCATCTGAGACGAGGCTCGCTAACCCACAGTCTGATAGATGTGGATTCAGCTCAGTGTCTAATAGTATATTGGCAGATTTCACATTTTTATGAACCACTGATGGCGAACAAACTTCATGCAAGTACCTAAGAAGAGTTTCCAGTGAGCACCACAGAAATGAGAAACATAAAAGATGGATATCATTTTATAAATCATCAAAGTTGTCAACTTACTCTAATGCACGTGCAGTCCCCAATGCAATCTTAACACGGCTATTCCAAGTGAGTGGTTTGCTGCTATATTCATCTGAGAGGTGCAGGAAGTCATGAAGAGCACCGTTGTTGTGGAACTCGTAAATTAGCAGATGCTGTCCATGCTCTGAGCAATATCCAACCAGCTCAGTAATATTTGGATGACGCAATCTTGATATGTTCGAAACAATGTCCATGAAATCTTCAGACAAGTGGCTTGGGAGAGCAGAAGCGTTAATTTTCTTCACAGCAAGAACCTAAAGTACCAAAAGAGGGAGGAAAATCTTTAAGAAAACAAGGGTGTTTTGGACTTTTTTTTTAAGAAGCAACATACAATGTCCCAAGAAAATGAGAACATCAATTTTCTGATTTACCTTCCCATCATCAAACTGAGCCCGATACACCCGTCCAACTAACCCCTCACCAACTAGTGTTTCGACACTAAAGCTGTCAGTGGCAATCTGAAGATCTGCAATAGAATATGATACGGCATTCACCGGCGCCAAAGATACTTTCTTGGTAACAATGGGTTTATTTGAGACATCGTCTTCATCGAATGATTTGGTACGGTCCACAGGTGGAGGTCTTAAATTGATTGCGGGCGTGGCTTCAAATGTTTTTGTGTCCACAGTGGAAGAATTCTGGACAGATTTCATCTCTGCAAAAAAAGCAAAGCCGCAACAACTTTTATCAGCTTCGAATATACCGAAATATAGCTCTGCGCCTCTGCCACATCACTTGAATAAGAGTACAAAGACTGAATATTCTTGCAAGTTATGATTATCTTGAATTCTTTCATCACCAAATATCTCATTTAAGGAAAAGTTGTGTTTCGCTAACTCAAAGAAAGGTATAAATCAACCTTGATATGAAAGTACAGAAAGGAGAGAAAAGTGCAGGGCTGAATCTACTTTGAGTAGAACTATAGAAGTAGTCTAACTTATTATCCTTAGTACACTATAAATGAGTATGAAGAAAAAGGATTAGGCCTCGCTTTTGGAGAATATATTTGAGGGACAGTAACTCCTAAAAAGAGAGGTAAAGAGGCAAAACAGGAAAGTGTGAAGATCAAGGCCACCAAAACAAGGTGTGATACCCATAGGGCACTTGATCAAGAGTCAGGACTCAATGTGACAAATGGTTGTTGTCTCTAGGGTTGCTCCTACTGTTGCCTCATTATCCATGTATAAATACTTCTTGGTGAGAGGTTATTTGTCAAATTCGGTTGAGGGAAAACTTATACTTTTACGAGTTGTAGCTACCTTGTGTTATTAGACATCTAATACATGAAGTAGTTCGGTTTATATCATGTCGGAAGGGAAGACAATCTTTAAGGTTCAAGAATTCTCAAAAGCCAACAGGATAGATTTGCATCTTGTACCTAAGACTATAGCAGTACATTTGATTTGGGCATAAAATAACATCCAACTAATCCCGTTAAGTTAGTCATGATTCTCTGAAATCTCTGTTCAGATTACTTGATTGATTATTCTCTTGACAATGTAAGCAGTTAATGCTTCGCACCCATCAGGATGAGAACGAAATCACAAAAATGTACTAATCACTTCATGCTAACTTTATATGTTATGACAAACCACCTCACGAACGATTAAAAGAAGACCACCGAGTATTTTACGTGGTTCGCTAACTACGTCCACGGCGGAAAAACACCATTTAAGTATCAACAGGAACACTTACAATGATGTGCATACCTAGTAGTGATGCTACTAGGTTATATATATAGTGCTACAAATTCTTCTAGGGGAAATGGACGGCAAAGGGAATGGAGCTCAAGCCCATAAAACCACCGCCCCATTTGTTTCCTAACTTTACCACCGTCATTGACTTTTCAAGGGGCCTTCAACAAATCTCCACCCTGACTTGAATTCTCTCGTCAACAGCAACTGCTCATCGTCTCGTAAACAAAGCTACGTCTTCTCCGCACCCAATGTCTCTTGTCACAGAGACTCACTAGGCCCCACCCGGGGGGGGGGGGGGGGGGGGACATGCCTCTAAGGGCATCACTGAGCAATTTCAGACAATTCTGGAACTTGCTATCCGGAATTGGCTTCGTGAACATATCTGCGGGGTTGTCAGTTTTCCTCACCTTCTTTACCTTAATCGTGCTCTCGTTTCTCAAAAAAATGATACCTGACGTCGATGTCCTTTGTTCTTTCATGATGAACCTGATCATTAAGTAAGCATATCGCACTCAAGCTATCACAGTGGACTACTTGATCCTGAAGTATGCCTAGATCATTGACTATTCCTTTAAGCCATATAGCATCCTTTGCTCCTTCTGTCAAAGCCATGTACTCCACTTGCGTGTTAGACAAAGTCACTGTCGGCTGTAACGTAGCCTTCTAGTTCACAACAGAACCTCCCAGAGTGAACACATAGCCAGTCATTGATCTTCTACTATCAACATCACCTGCATATTCTGAATCCGAGAACCCAGCAACCAAGATATTCTCATTTGTTGAAGGTGCCTTGAAAAGTCAAAGGCGGTGGTAAAGTTAGGAAAGAAATAGGGTAGTGGTTTTGTGGGCTTGGGCTCCTTTCCCTTTGCCGTCCATTGCCCCTAGAAGAATTCGTAGCACTATATATACAATCTAGTAGCACTACTACTAGGTATGCACATCATCGTAATTGTTCCTCTTGATGATAAATAAAGGGTGTTTTTCCTCCGTGGATGTAGTTAGCGAATCTTTCGCTAGCGAACCACGTAAAATACTCGTGTTTTTTTATTCGTATATCGTTCGTGAGGTGGTCGTCATAGGTTTCACAACTTGGTAAAATCAAAGCTAGGGTTTCGCGATCTCAGAGGAGCACAAGACTAGGGTTCGAGATCCACCAACAACGATGTCTGGATCGATGTTGAAGATCGACATATTTACAGGATGGAACAACTTCAGTCCGTGGAAGATCAAGATGTGCGCCTTCTTGAAGTCGTAAGGCATGTTGCGCCTGTCGCATGGCGTTATCACGGAGGTCGCAAATCATACAACGACAGCTGCTTTATGGGCCAAGTTGGAGAGTCTCTACATGAAGAAGTCGCTTACCAGTACCAGCAAGTTGATCCTCATGCAGCGGTTGTTCACTCTACGAATGTTCGAAGGTACGACTCTCAAAGATCACCTTGATCAATTAAATACAATTCTTCTTGATTTGCTTAATATTGACAAGAAGGTATGATGACGATGCCACACTTCTTTTGTTAGTTTCGTTACACCCTTCATACGAGAACTTTGTGCAGTCCTTTATTGTGAATAATGACAGTTTGACTCTAGAAAAGGTAAGATCCGCTCTCCATTCTAGGGAATTGCGCAATAAGGGCGCAGACAAAGGTACAGAAGACCATGCTTTCGGATTGGTGGCGACAAGGGCATGCAAGAAGGGTAAGAAGAACGAGAAAAAGCAGCTTTCAGGTTCTAAGTTACACAAGGATATATGTGCTTAGTGAAAGTAAAATGGGCACTGGAAGAGAGATTGATCGAAACAAGGAAAACATGGACATAATGGGTCAGCAGCAGTAGTAGAATATGAGAATACAATTGAGGAAGACTATATTTTACTGCTAATGTCGTCACGCACGCATCGAACGCGTGGGTTCTTGATTCAGGCGCTTTTTCTCATATTTGCTCCAAACAGATGGAGGGTCTGTCTATATGGCAGGCGGAGCTATTTGCAAGGTAATCGGAAGCGGATAGAATGAAGACGAATGAAGGGAAGTTATGCACTTTAGAGCGAGTCAGGCATGTACCACTCATCAAGAAGAATCTAATTTCTTTGAGTCTACGTGACAACAAGGGTTACAGTTTCAAAGGTGAAAGCGGAGACCTACAAGTCTGCAAGGGTTCTAAGGTGATTCTCAAGGGAGTCAAGAATAGAACTTTGTATATACTACAAGGTTTAACGATCACAGGTTCAGTCGGACTTGTCTCAACCGAGATTCAAGAAGCTAATCAAACCAAGCTATGGCATATGAGACTCGGTCATATGAGTGAACGTGGAATGCATGAACTGCACAAGAGATGCTATCTCACCAGGCACACGCCCAAGAGCCTAGGGTTTTGTGAGCACTGCGTGTACAGGAAAGCTTCAACATAGCAAGTTTTGAAAGGTGGTTCATAGAACGAAAGACACTTTGGATTATGTCAATTCGGATTGTTGGGATCATCTCGAGTTGAGGCGATAGGCGGTTCCATGTACTTTTTGAGCATCATTGACGACTACTCAAGGATGACTTGGATATTTGTGATGAAGCATAAAAGTGAAGTCATCGGGAAATTCAAGGAGTGGAAGACCCTGGTAGAGAATCAGGTGGGAAAGAAGGTGAAGAGGCTTTGCACGGACAACGGCATGGAGTTTTGTTCATTAGAGTTTGATGAAATCTACAATGGTCAAGGAATTGCTCGCCATCACACCGTTCAGCAGACACCAAATGGGGTAGCCGAAAGAATGAATCAAACACTTTTAGCAAAGGCACGTTGTATGCTTTCGAATGCAGGTCTTCCTAGAGGTTTATGGGGAGAGGCAGTTTCTATGACTTGTTATCTCGTGCCCGCACACAGGCATAGGATGCAAGATTTCTATTGAGGCATGGTCCGGAAAAGCAGCAGATTACTCAAATCGGAGGGTCTTTGGTTGCGTTACTTATTATCACGTGGACGATGAAGCTAGAACCAAGAGCAAAGAAGGGAGTTTTCATGAACTACGGGACAAGTGCGAAGGGATACAAGATTTGGTCGGACAACAAGATTATACTTGGCAAAAGTGTAGTCTTCGATGGAAGTTCGATGCTAAAGTTTAATCAACCGAGATTTGGAAGTAAAGAAAGGAGAGAAAAGTGCAGGGCTGAATCTAATGTGTGACAGAATAATATCAAGAGACCCAGGTTAGGATTGTTGAAAGTGTAGCTTCTTTGAGTAGAACTGTAGAAATAGTCTAACTTATCCTTAGTACACTATAAATGAATATGAAGAAAGAGAATTAGGCCGTGTTTTTGGAGAATATATTTTTGAGGGACGGTAAATCTTAAAAAGATAGGTCAAGAGGCAAACAAGAAAGTGCAAAGATCTAGGCCACCAAAACCAGTGTCATTTCCATAGGTTACTTGATCAAGAGTCAGGATGGTTGTTGCCTCTAGGGTTGCTCCTACTGTTGCCTCATTATCCATGTATAAAACTATAATACCTCTTGGTGAAAGGTTATGTGTCAAATTTGGTTGAGAGAAAACTTCTACATTTACGAAATCACAAAAAATGTACTAAGCTAAATATCAAGTACACACAACATTTTCAAGAGCCACAGCAGTAAGATAACCTCACAAAGTGAAAGCCAAAGAGGTTAGCAAGAAAAACACAAATAGGTGCCTGTAACCTTATCTCGATGAGAGATGTGTAAGCTGTTAATGATTCATTGCATATGAGTATATAACAGCTTATACTTTCAAAGATAGTAAATGACACAGGAAAGGCACATGGGGAATGACGTCTGAACTCAGAAGGCGGTCTCAAGAAAGAAGTACTAAAAGCATGCTTGTTATGCAACTATCCATTCAATAAGACTAATGAAGTCACACACACACACATACATAAAACAAATAAAAGAATCAAGTTTTTTTTAACCAACTTCAAACAAGTACTTGATCTTCCATTCTGTTAAAAGAGAGCTCAACAAAAGTTTTCCGAAGCACAAATGACTCCGGGAGGTTTGGTTAATTCATCCAGAAAGCAAATCTTCTTTCGGCACACATATAGATTTTTTTTTCGAAATCAAAAGAATTACATGGATCAGTGTGTTTAAACCAATTTCAATCTTAAAAGTATACAATGACAAGAAGTTATTTTAAACAGAAAAGCCCATAACTATTGAGGTAGTGTCCACACTCAGCCCTCCACTTGCAAGTTGCAACTATCGTGCGACTTTTTGACTTTCTTTTAGTTGCCAAGTATTGTTGTAATTTCTAATATCTTACATCATTTTAGTGATGAAGAACTTAAGGACAACAAGCAAAAAAATTTGTTCCTTTTAAATGTATATCATGGTGGTGGACCCAGATATCCCGCCAAAATAAAAAATATCTGAAATAATTTGTGGTGTTATTTCAGATTTGAAATAGGTACCTTGAACCTCATGAGAAGCAAGGGGAGCAAAGGGCTCAAGCTTCTCTACGTCTTTGGACGGCTTTTTGGATCTTCTCTTCAAAAGAAAGAACACTACCACTGCCCCAACAACTAATATTGATATCACAATTCCAGCTATACCTCCACCTCCAATTCCAGATTTTTTCTCACCACCACTTCCACTGCTATCTCCACCAGATGGCTTATTGTTGTTGGTACTAGGTGGGTGATGCTTGTTTGGCTTGCTTGCTGGAGGAGTACCAGGTGGTGGAGGGGGTGCAGGGCCTGAGCTCCATGAGTTACCATCTTTCCTGTTTGGATACCAAACTTTAAATGAAAACAATTTCCTTCATACAAATTCAAAGAAAAATAGGTAAAACTGTCGAAAGTGCTTACTGGAGATTTATATTCTTCAATTGGTCAGGTACCCAACCACTAAAGTGGTTATTTGCAACATTTCTGAGAAAAAAATGAACACGTATTAAGGAGCAAAAATCTTAACTTTTACCAAGAAAACTGAGTTTGATACTGAATTTCAGTTGTAACGCGTAAACTTCTAGTCACTTACAGATTTTCAAGGGGCAAACTGGATAGGACATCAATAGTTCCAGTGAACTGGTTGTTCTGTAGATACCTGCGAAAAAATAGAGCATAAGCAAGAAGAAGTCACAACACAAACATGGGTAAATTGGAAGAAGATGGAAAAAAGACACTTACATATTACTCATACTGGAAAGTGAGCTGAAACTTGGAGGGAGATCTCCCGTCAGAGCATTAAATGAGATATCCCTGATGCATTGAAATAATTAGACGTCATTAAGTCAATATTACAGAAATTAGGAATTAAAAGAACATGAAAGATGGTAAACAACATAGAACATGGTAGGTAGTGCTGAACTTACAGAGAGGATAGGGCTGAAAGCCCCCCAAACATGTCATTCAATTGGCCTTGTAGTTGATTGTGACCCAGATTTCTACATCACCAGAAGAAGTAAGAGCCATGATTAAAATGAGGAACTTCAGAAGGTGCTATGCAAGACATCCATAAGAATAATGATTCAAGATTTCTAACAGGTATTTTAGAGAAGTCATTTGAGATATTGAATAAGGGATGCCACCACTGAAGCCATTGCTCGCAAGGTTTCTGCAATATAAGAAAAATGCCTATGAGACACCAAAGGACGCATCATATGAAAGGAGAAGAGAGATTTTATGGATTGTAGCATACAATTGCTGCAGATTTGGAGGAAGTTGATACGGTATCTCATTCCCCAGATTATTGTTGCTAATGTCGCTGCAAAAAGTTTCCAAATTGCAATATCCAGATTAGAGAAGACAGAAAAAAAAAATCAGGAAACCATTTTAAAGAGAGTTCTTGATCTTACAAATTGGTTACGGCTGTCAAACTCGCAAGCTGGTATCCAACTGACCCAGTAAGCCCGAGACCTGATATTTTGCTACAAGAACATAAATCATAGAATATTTCAGAAGTCAGCAGCACGGTGATCTTTGAAGCTAGCTAATGAAGGAAGTAGAACACTGAAACTAATAGATTACATTTCTGTCACTCTTGAGCCTGAACAGGTAATGCCTTTCCATGATTGGTCGCATGGATTACCTCCACTCGCGCTCCATCCCGTTAGCTGCTGTGGTGAGTTCAAACTGCTAAACATGACGCCGAGAGCGGCAGCTGTACATGAAGATGCACCACATTCGGTCAGTAAGATATTCTATTTGTCTTTCGAAAGTTCATACTTCGAAATTAAATATGCACTCCTCTCAAACAAATAAATTAAATATGCACCACAAAGGACAGTATTGAGGAGGGGGAACTCCCAAAATACGTACACCATGCATTGCCCGATTGTTTTATGATTTCTAAGATCGTCAAGTTTCAGTTAAACTTAGAGGAGAAACTTAAAAGGAAATTAAACAAAGAGGCAATCTCTGGCATGACAAGAGGGCTGAGGCAAGAAGTAAAGAACCACACCTCTAATAGGTTCCTTCGTTCATATATATGCAAAGCATGAGTAAGACAGCGACGCTTTTGCTAGATGGATAATTTGCTTCATGTAACATAAGCAGCTCACAAAGCAGCCAAAACAAGAATACTTCTTTGAGTTTAGAAAAAAACCTTAGCTTGCAGCAGATATCCCGCTAGCCCTGGTTCTTAAATAATCAAATGCAATTGATTTCCACAAATCTAAGTTATTTCATCCCGAGTCCAGCTCCAGGAAGCCAGAACTTCCTTAGAATCATGTCCCTAATTCTCCAAGGCTGCTTTGCAATTCAAGCCAAACATCAATCACTGGCAGCTTTTTCACTTGGAGTCATCAGTAGTACTGATTTGACATGCAGGGATAGATTTTGCTCTACATGTTCATGGGAGAATGGTGTGAAGTTCATAGGAAGGGAGAGGTGGTGGCAAAAGATTGGAGCTTATGGAAGAAGTACTACTACCATAACGTATAAATTGCATGTCTGAGTACGGAACTAAATCAAGTGCTACTCCAATGTATTCCCTTGTTTACCCAAGTGGGAAGATGAGAAAACAAAATCACATTTTATGTTAATCATTACTTAATAAGCATAACCAATGCTTCTTTCTGGGCACCACAAACTGCATAAAGGATCAATACCCTATCATGCACTAATCGAACTTAGGGGGTTCCACTCATTTCTCAACACATCAGGCAACTTACCCTATCGAGTATGGACTGTGCAGGCCAAGTAAGTTGTCATGAGTTTGGGACACAAAGGCAACACACATAAAGCAAGTTCTGCTTTCTAATTACAGGTGAATGCAAAAACATCTACTTTTCGACATTGAACCCTCCAGAAATAGAAACCTCATGATTCACCAGATGTATAATAATTAAAAAGCACATGATTCACTAGAAGCACTGGCTGACTGGCTCTAAGCTTCAAGCAGCTGCATCTGGAAAACTAAGAGCTTCAGCTAGGAAAGATTACCAGTGAACTTCTTTCTACTTCTCAAATCATTACATGCAAAACAGTGAAAACCCATTTGAAGAAAGCATCATTCTAGCTCAACCATGGCACAAAAAAAATCAAATCTATAAAGTCCAGAAAATGGGTACCAAAAAGTTCTGCCCCCCAAAAAACCCAGATAGAATCAAGAACAAGATATGCAGTACAATGAAATCAGTTAAGCAAAGAGAGGGAATAGAGAGAGGGCTAACCATCAGCTGGATCTGTGTCACCATTGATGAAGCTCGGGCACAAGACAAGAACAAAGAACAACAGGACAGTAAGCTCTCTCATCTCCCACATTCCTCTGAACCCCCTCTCTCTCTATTCAACCCCCAAATTTGTCCCTTCTTCTTCTTGAATCCAATTGTTTTGATGTATAATACTGAAGAATAGATAGAGAAACACACAAGAATAATATGTATATTCTACCAGCAGTGTGAGTCTTTTTGTGAGCAGAAGGGTTTAAACTTTTGTGTACCCATTACTAGGCAAAGCTGGCAGGCACGAATTGCTAGAAGAATCCAAAGCCACAGAAAAATCCACCCCCCCCATCTCTTTCCCTTTTCTTTATAGGAGAGAGAGAAACAGTGTCACACAGTCACACACTGCAACAATTTCTTCAAGAAAAATGAGACAAAAAGTTACAGAGAGGGGAGATTTTACAATTACCAACAACAAACAACACTAGTTGAGTTAAAGAGAGAATCAAAATGTTGGGTTTTGGAATTCAAATGAAAAGGGAGGTGGGTTCTTCTTGACTTGCTCTTGTAGTATCTGGGTTACAGGACAAAGTAGCTTTCATGGTGAGAGTTACAGTTTTTTTACCTTTGACGCCATGACTCCTCTTTTCTTGTGGTTGTTGTGAAGGCAAAGATTAGTCCCACTAGTACTATGGTACGTAGTGAGATTTAGAATGTGAGCTCAGCACTGTTGTGAGTTTGAAGGAAGCCGACAGATTCATAAATGGGCTATTTATTAGGAATCGCTGGTTAACCGGAAGGTTTTCAAGCCACATGTGTTTGTGTTGCTTGGTGACTGAGTAGGAGTAGTAATAAGGGGGTACAATAATTAGTAATATTAGATGTTATCGATGTGATAGACTATGGGTTTGATCAAGTCACCATTATGATCTTCATTTTGGGATTGGGAGTCCAATTTTAGATTGTTGCAATTGAATTAACCAAGTCAAAGTTTTTATGCAACCTGGAGGAGAAAGGAAAACCCCCACCCTTGCTTAATACGGTACATCTCATCTCACTTCATAAAAAAAATCATCGCTCTCTCGCTTGTGTTCTCTGTCTCTCAATATCTTTGTAGCTTTCATTAAAGAAAAGGCTATCACAGCCCAAACAAGAGCAGAAAACATCTGGTAACAAAACAGAATGGTACAACCCACCAACTCTGAAGATAATGTCATGCTTCATTTTACACATTGAATTATTTCTTCAAACGGATCCTGAATCAGAAAATATATTAGTTAACATGTTCATTTTACAAATTGAATTATTTCTTTTAATGTTCGTGCGTATTCTTTCTTGATACTAAGATGGACATAGTACAATTTAAGCAATATATATTTTTGATACGTTAATTTCTTTATGTTAACTGCTATTCGATTTGAAAATATTTACTTGTTTAGAAATGCCATGCTTCACTATTTTTTTTCTTTTGGTTTCATGTCAGTCTCACAAGATGAGACAAATGAGGATTGTAGTCCAAAGTCACTCCAAACTCCACTTTGTAAAATTCTAATTGTACCATAGGCCTAAATTTAGAGAGATAGATTATTGAATTTATATTTTTGATTAATGGTTGATATGAGGGGCTCGTTTGAATTTCGGGATTAGGTTGAACCCCAACCATGATAAAAGACCCGGTCACCGGACGTGATTACCGGTGACCGGATAATTTTAACCGGTGCTCGGCTAAAAGATGTCGGTGACCGGGTATTTAGGCTGGTGACCGGCTATGGGGATGATGTGGTGACGATAATAGCAGTTTTAGCAACAAAAAAATTTAAAAAACAATCGGTGACCATTTACCTGTTTTTCATTGGTTCACACACATTATTTACACGAGTCCGCCCAATTAATGTTGTTGGGTATGTGTTTAGGGATAAATGTGTTATTTAACCACAAAAAGTTACTAAAAAGAGATATGTAAAGAAAGAGAAGATACATTCCAAAAAAGAAAAAAGTAGCGAAAAAAGAATACTTAGGAAATATCGGTTATAACATGAACTTAAATATTTTCTATCAGTTTATCAACAATTACGACCAATTTCTTCTAAATAAACAATAACGACCAATTTCTTCTAAAGAAACAACAACGACTAATAACGAGTATAACTCAATTTTTTATTTTTAAATTGCGAAGCCAAAAACAAACCAAAAAAGTACAAAAAATATTTTAAAGTCGAGGAATATATATTTTTCTCATTTGATATTCAATTTGAAAAATGATTCCAAGATGAAATTCATGTAAAGTAACTTTGACATACAAATCTTTTCGTGAAGCCTTATATGCCTCCAACTACGTAGATGGACTTGAATGAGTGTACCCTGTGATTATTGCTTTTTCCTCTACTTACGGATAATACGGTTCATTTAAGTCTCGCGAGTTTTGTCAAAATATGGTGTTGCCTCGAAAGGGGTTGATGAATTCTCCAAAAAAGACGACGTATATTAGATGAAAATGAGGGAGAGTGAGTTGTCAAGAATGACCGAAAAGTTTGAATGCTCAAAACTCTCCTTTTTATTTGAAGATATCTATTTGAAAATGCACAAACTAATTGGTCAGAAGAATTTTATAATAAGCTAAAAATGCACCAAAATTTTAATTTGAATAGTCACAATTTTCGGTTATGATGAAAATACACAATAAAAAGGATGAACCGAATAATCACAACTATTGATGTTTAAATTTAATTTAATTAAGTTTTAAATTACAATTCTGATGTAGTATATAGAATTCCTGCCTGTATTTAGAGTGATATTGAATATAGATACCAGATCTAGATAATTAATGAATTAGTTATTACTAGTTACTACTACCAGACATGTATGGACTCCTTATTTTACAAGAATCCGTGAACTAGGTTCTTAAATGCAACTTATGAACTCCGGAAATGGATGTTCTTACCTCATATCAAGCAGGTGAAACTTTACTACTCTTCATTATTGCAAGATAAGCTTTCGCTATTCTCAATCCAAATTAATCTTCAACATTTCAACATCGCTCAATAAGGTCACTAATCCTCAACCAAGTCTCGTCGGGTAAACTAATTTATTCGCTTGGTACTTTCGGGATACCAGTGCAGTTAACAATTTTTCACACAAGGCATCTTGAAACTGGCACAAGGGTAGATGAATATACAAAACTATCAAGGATATGATATCATATCGTATCTTCTTGGTAAAACCATACGTGTGGACGACACCGACAGATTCATAAGACATGTGTGTGAGAAGACATAGTGATCGATCATGGTGGTTGTCCTGTTCTTAAAAAGAAGAATATGGTTAACGTTTAAGTCATTGGCTATGGTGGGTGGCATTTGACTGTGACACACACTGCTATTTCTATTTAGTTGAAACCCACTTTCTTCTTGGTGTAGTTTACTTACTTAAACATGCCTTCATTATTCAATTAGTAGCACTTTTTTTTTTTATTTTGTTCAAGTCGTTGTTGGTAGGTGAAATGGACTAATCAGTAATTAACACATCATTGATTTTGTTGATTGAATTCGGTGCTAAGCTAAGCTCAGACTGAAAAATGAAGCAAATGCAAGAACAAAAGTTGAGGTTGTTATTAATTAATTACTTTATAAACTAGTTGTAGGTAAGCAGAATCTTATTTGTGGCTGTAGTATTGGACCTTTGTTGTCTCCCTCCCTGCCTTATTGTTCAATTCCTTTTTCTTAACGAAAAGAGATCATGAATTCATGATAGATTAAACCAAAAGAGGATAGTTGCGAAATCGGTTCCGGTCGCCGTTTTATTTTACTCTAGGGGAACGGAATGATTCAGGGAACGGAATGGAAAGGCGATCCGTTCCAGGTTTACCACATTCTTTCTATGTTACATACATACGATGTACATAACACATAAAATATTAAGGTTATCCCATAGCAACATCAAAATACAATTTTTTAAAGATACTTCAACGGTGATTGACAAAAAACTTATGAGAAAAGTTATTGTAATATAGAAAATATATTCTTTTATAGATTATAAAAATAGTGTGGGGAAAGTTGTTTCAAATAAAAAATTTAAGATACATCTTATTTCGGCAAGTTTTACGTTTTCATGTTTTTCTCTGAAAGTTTCGGAGTGAACAAGGCGATTCTAGGGTTCCTTTCGGCGGCGACTAGGTTTCTGCGTCCCCTTGGTTTCTATCCACGGTCGTCGGCTTGCTTTGGCTTCCCAGTATGTATTTCTGCTGATCACGATGGATCATCAACATCGTCGAAAGCCAGTGCAGTTACTAGAGGAGGAGTGGGTTGAAGTTCTAGACGAAGAACCGTGCTGAGAGTCAATCCCACCTGTTGGGCCATGACTTTTTGGTTCGTTCATCTTTCCGATAACCTTCAATGTGTGGGTGATGAAGGAGTTGTTTCGTAGGATACGGAAGGATGGTAAAGACATTGGTATTCACGAAGTTAGTGCAAACAGATTTGTGATAGAATTTCCTTCTGAAGAGTCAAGAACTAGGGTTTTCACAGGAGGACCCTGGATTTTTTATGACAACCTCCTTCTTCTCAAGCCATGGGAAGTAAGGTCAGTACATATGGAGTCATTTTTGAAGAATTTGAGGTCTGGGTCCAAGTCAAGAACCTTCGTCACTTCTTGCAAACTGATTCATATCTTCAGAAAGCAGTGAGGAGAATTGGTGAGGTGATTGCCACTGATCCGAAGGTGTTTTCCGGTGTACATGGTGATTATATGCGCGCAAGGGTAAAGATCAAGTTAAATCAACCTCTCCTTCGTGGTGGATACCTCCAAGTCATTGAAGACAAAGTTTGGCTCGACTTTTTTTTTGAAATACTTACCTATGTATGTGATTGGTGTGGATTCATCACCCACCATAGCCACTCTTGTACCAAAAAAACCGAAGATGAGAAGCCGAGTGAGGAGGCGGGTTATGGCCAGTGGCTGCTGTTCCGACCACCAGCGTGGAAGAAGAAAACTGGCAGAGGTGGAACTGGAGGGAGGACAGTTTTGTCTGAGAAAAAAGAAGGGGATGACTCGGAATCTGAGAAACAAGATGAAGATAAAAATGAATATGGTGGCTCCGAAAGGGACGACACTGAAGAGGAGTTAGAGGATTCTGAAGCAATGGAGTTTGAGGAGAATTTGGATGATAATGAAGGGTCTGTAATGGTTTTCAACAATCCATTAGGTGAAACAAAAATCCTCAAACTACCATGTCTGATGTGGTGGATGAGAGGGGGAAGAAAGTGGTCGGTTTGGCTCAACAATCGAGTAACATTCAGAATAGAAAAGTTAGCCAAACTACTTTCAGCCTGAATCCGAAGGTTAAGCAAGGTCAAGCTAATCAGCCACAACCCAGTTCTTGTTCAGATCGTTGAAAAGGAGTGGGTAGAGGCAGGGTACCAGTAGGGGCAGAGGACTAAGTGCAGTGGGTTCAATAAGCAATGACAGTCACACGACTACTAAGGAAGGAGGCGCCTTAAAGAGTCTCAACTTTACAACGCTGGCGGGTGCAGTGCACCCCCGTCAAGAATAGTGTCTCTCCTCAGGTGGAACGTGCGGTACCTCGGGAACCCGAGCACGTTCCTATCGCTTCGCGATCTCGTGAGGCAAAAATATCCCGGCTTGGTATTTTTCATTAAGACTAAGTTAGGTAAGGTAGATATGAAAAGATTAGAGTTCAGTTGGGTTTTTCTAGCTGCTTGACTGTTCCTAGTAGTGGAAATAAGGGGTATCGCTTTGTTGTGGGGTGATATGCAAGTTACTATTAATAGCGCAATTATTGCTATATTGACCCGACGATTGTTGAAGAAGAGAGTAATTTCTTGTGGAGGTTCACAGGGTTCTATGGGGACCCATTTAAAGAAGAACCTTACCTGGGATCTAATAAGAAGACTAGCCCTGAAACCCGTTTGTCCGTGGTGTGTTGCCGGCGATTTCAACGCGGTAGCAACTTTTATGGAGAAAGAAGGAGGTTTTGGTGCGTCTTTTAGTCAGTTAACACAATTCAAAGATGTTGTTTATGAGTTGGAACTTCATGATTTGAGTTATGACGGAAACCATTTAAATGGAGTAATAATCGTGCAAACGACAATAATATAAGGGAGAGACTCTATAGGGTGATTGCTAATACTTCGTGGATGGACAATTTCCTTGGAGCAAAAGTCACTCATCTCAGCGATCCGAATTCGGATCATGTGCCATTATTACTGGAATGGAGAGCTGCTCAAAAGAGGTTTTTGCGCCGCTTTCAATACGAAAAAATGCGGAAACAAATCCTGAGTTCAGTGAATTCGTTCGGATTCAATGGGATGCCTAGCAGGCGGGGAATATTGGCCAGAGGCAACAATTTTCGCTGCTGCGTGTAAATGGTGGGAACAATCCTCCTTTGGCCTGGTCCGAGTAAAAAACAAGACGGATCAGAGAAAGAATTGACTATTTGAATGCTCAGATCCAATCTATTAGCGTCATGAGCAAAAAAAGGTGTTGGTACAGGAGTATAACTCCTTGCTTAGGCAAGAAGAGTTAATGTGATCCCAACGCTCTTGAATTGATTGGTTAAAGCATATGGATCGAAATACTCGATTTTTCACCAAAAAGCAACCACTTGGAGGGCGAGAAACCGTTTTCAGGGAATCGAGAATGATGCGGGTCAGTGGATAACGCAGCATCAGCAGGTAACATAAATTCTTGAACAACACTTTACTTCACTTTTTAAATCTTCTAACCCTTCAATGGAGGATATCGAGTCAATCTTGCTGAAAATGGATAGTAATATCTCGACGTCTGAGAGAGCGTTCATGGAATTAGAGTATTCTGCGAATGAGGTCAAGGAAGCACTTTTCCAGATGGGCCCGGATAAGGCGCCAAGTATTGGCGGTTTTAGCGTCGGGTTCTATCAAAGACACTAGAGCACTGTAGGAGGGGATGTGACTGCGAACGTGTTGGGTATTTTGGACAACGGTGACAGTTTAGAGGGATATAATTCCACTCTTATAGCCTTGATTGCTAAGGTTAAGTAGCGTATGAAGACGAAGGACTACCGACCGATCAGCTTGTGTACTGTTAGCTATAAGTTAGTGGCTAAAATAGTTTCATAATAGCAAGAAATTGAAAGTTGAATGATCCTACGCACAAGCTCACTAAGGGGTCCCCAAACATCCACCATAAACAATCCAAGATTCGGGAACGTCCTTTACCTCAGAGGGTCTAGGCATCCTTAGTCCTATTGTAGTCTTTCGTCGCCAAGTCATTTGAGGTTTTCAGACCCTCTTTGTCGTTGTTGCATTGAATGAAAATTGTCCCTGTGATGGGAGACACAAATCCGTGTAATACGGTTTGAATTTAATTTTTCTTAGAAGTTCTAATTGGCTTGAATCCAAATTCCCCGCGCGAACGGAGGCACATTAGGTTGTTCATCGTATCTAATCCAAGGGAAGATTTTGATTCATTTGTTTTTCATTCTCTTCTAACTTTCAACCGTGCATTTAGAGCTACTAAACGTGGGTTTTTTCGGTTAACTCTTGAAACCGCCTTAAGGAATGGTGGTGTACGCCCCTCGACTTCACTTAGGCCGAGGCAACCGTACCACATTGAACCGACTCAACACGAATGTCCTCCCCAGATTTACAAGAGGCCACAAGTTTCCACTCGAAAACAGACTATTAAACCATCTTAGGACTAAATCCTCCTAGCACATTATAGGAACTAAAGGTATGCCCTCGTCTACTTTCCACATTTCCCTGAATACCCGGGACATCCTTTCGTGAAACAGGTGCACAAAATACTAAAATTAAGGCTTTCATACTACGAAGATTCCTATTCTCAGAGACTCTTCAACTGAACTCTCTTCGGTTTCAAGCTTCATCAATTGCCCTTATTCTCAAAACAAATTATTTTTTCTGATTTTTCTACTTTTCTATTTTTTTCGATTTTTTTCATATTGTTTCCTAAACTCTATATGAAACTGGCCAATTCGACTACACAACGGTTGGGTACGGTGACTCAATAAGTAAACGTGCAAACAATGCAAACTTTAAACCTAACACAATACGGCAATGTATTGCACACTCTACACTAACCACACTACTCACAATACTACACAATCTATATGTATCAGACTATGCAAACATACATGGCTGGCAAAATATACACAACCCCCCCCCCCCACACACACTTAAGCATTTCGTGTCCTCAACGAATTTAGAGTTATAATAAGAGGACTCGTCGCTTAAATGTGTAGGCGGTGGATCTCCACAATTACCGCTCAAAACGTAGACGTCGAGAGAGTAAGAGATACCTGAGGTGCCCAGAACTACATGGGCACCGTGTCCGCGAAACTGCAACAAGAAGGGATCTTGTGGACCGTTGACAGTTTCCCGCTGATGACAATCATCTGAGCAATCCCCAAGCTACACCATGCTACAATGTAACTCCCCTAAGGTCACGTGTGCCTCGCACACCGGGGTTGATTGCTCCATGCTGAAAATATGCACGAAAAATCCCCAACTCCCTCAAGAGTCCCCTGGGTCAAATGTGCCATGGCACACTGGGGTATATTCTTCGCTAACATTACCTGCAAAACTAGACAACTCATCAGTCCCTCTCTCTCACCTCTCAAAATCAAGTATGGAGAACTAAAAAAAACAAAATAGATAACATCCTACTCTACATTGGGTTGCCTCCCAAGAAGCGCTTGTAATTTAAGGTCGACGGCCCGACCCGGTTACCTCAACCGAAAAGGATTGTGGAGGCTGATTTATCCCTCCACTTCTTCTTCCACCATCTCTTTTCCAGAACTTTCTTCTCAAGCGCACCCCTGTGCTGCAGAGATGGAGGAGAAGTGTAGAAGCTGACTCTTTTCATCTTGCATTTTATCTTCTTGATCAGCTTCCATGAAGTACTAATGAGCTCAAGTGAATCTCTGGCCATAAAGTCATCCCGGTAGTACCTCTTTGGTGCTTTATGCTCGTCAATCGACACATGTAGTTCACTCACACCCCCACACTTGCTGATTTCCAAATTCTCAATAGCAACAATCACAAGTGTTTCATTAGCAACCCACAAGCTCTCATGTATGTGTCATCCCAATCATCCCAAGGCTGTAAGATAATTGGAGATTCCCTTGCACAAAGTATCGCCTCCTCCCATGTTGGACACACAAGTCCACCCCAGTCTGAATCATAGTCTGAGTCCTCATAAGTGGCAAAGTCCACAATTGGCTCATGGACAATGCATTCTACGTTCGGCTCATGTACCTCTTCTTCAACAACTGTAGCTTGCGAAGTAGATTCTCGTTCTCGCTCCATCCTAGCTATCAGTGTCCTTTGCATCTCTTCGACAGCTGATAGCCAATGAGGAATGTCTGAATAGTCTTGTGATGGTGACCATAGGGGCTCAATTAGAGGCTTAATGTGCGGCAGAGGGTCCTCTTGAGGCTCTTTTGTAACCAGGGACATCCTTGTGGCGCGCTCCTAGATTTCCTCCATAATACTCCACAAGTCTGTCATGCTGGCTGGTGAGTCCTCTTTATAGTGCTGAAGCTGTGGTGGATCGAATATGCACTTCATACTTTTGATCCTTCTTGCATTTGTAGCCCCAAATCATTGAGCATGAGTCATCTGTGTGCCAAACTCTGCATCTAGCACAATAGTAGGGGTAATATGATATCCCCTCATAATCATCCTCGTTCTGCATGAGTGCACGGTTCAAGTAATATAGGGTAGTATTTCAACCCCAAATTATCGATCCCACAAGGACAAGCTTGAGATTATTTAATTAGTTATTAGATTAGAGTACGGTACAAGGAGGAAGAATTTATATTTAAAGAGTTGTCACCCCCAAACAGGTGACTGAAATAAAATAAACAACTAAACTAATATTTATGGGTTTTTATTTTTATTAAACAAAGATGGAGACTAGGCAATCTCTAGATCACCTAGGGCTGTAGACTATTTCCGGATTAGTAAAGTAACACGTTAACACTATCCTAGTTAAACCGGGTAATAGCACTGACAATCTCCTATCGGTCTCATGTCGCTCTATGTCTCGGTTGACGGGGTGTCCTGTCGGCCCACCTACTTCTACCGGTACGTTCTATTAGGCTAACAACAGTGCACGGAATGATGTCCTCTCAGACCACCACCACACGAACACCTCACTATCTCTTACCGAATCTGCCCACTAAGGCCAATCCTACACACTTATCTTCTCAGTCTCAGTGATTAAGGATTGTTGTTCATATCTCATCACAACTAGGTCTAAGTCGCTCTCACGCACTCGCTAGCTAATTAACAAGTCCGGTTAATTACTCCATTCTTGCTAAGGATTAAGCATAGTATATGAACAATAACTAGAACAAATATTAACATCAAGAAAGATTAAAATTTAGTAATAAACCCTAAGTTCGTGAATATCAAATCCTAACCTAGTCGTGTCATTAGACTAGATTCATCAATAAGATCATGAAACTAAATCAATTCAATAGATCATAACCATAAGGCGTGAAACAAAGTCTAAAATCCGGGTAAATCAATCGTCTAAATAACCCTAGGCTCTCTAGAGAAGCCCAGCAAAAGTCTAGCTATTCGTAATACAAATAGAAAAACAAAGTTTCTCCATAACAAAGATTAAAAGAGAAGAAAAAGAAATCAAACGGGGAAATCTCCGGTTTAGGGATGATCCCAATCGATCTCCTCAGCTCCAAGTCTTCGTCTCTTGCCTCCGTATGCGTGACTGAGAATTCCTCCCCTATGTCGTTCTTGAGTGAAAATTCATCATAAGACTTTAAAAAATACGTTTTTGCCCCAAAAATTGGACTTTGGTGTCGGGCATTTTAGGCCGAAAAGTTTTTAAAAAAGCTAAACACCGCGGTGTTTTCATTTCGGGCCGAAATGAGGGGGGCATTTCGGGCCGAAATGCTGCTCCTGAATTTGTTCTCTGACTTCTCCAGGCCATAGCTTCTTCGTCCGATATATGATTAAGCTCTGTGACCTATAGTTGGAAAGATCTTTGATTCTACTTTCATATGGAACCGGTATCACTCCAAAATTCATTGTAGACCTCAATATATCATCAGATTAATGCAGATTGGTCATCCTAGCTCTCCCAACTTTGCTTCTCTTCGTTCCTCTTGTGCTTCTGTTGTTTCCGAAGTTTGTTCCATGCCTCATATCAACCAATTAGCATCCGTTCCTGTCAAGAAAACATGAACAAACATAGCAAGTGATCATATTTGACAGATAACAATGAAATATGCATAGAAGCGTCCGGACTAACAATAAAGCACATATGAGGCATCAAGTGAAAAAACACATCATATTCTCTACAAGTGTACTCAAATATCTCAAAATAATGTGAAAATGGCATTAATATATATCCCCTAAAAGGTGCTATCAAGTATCTTTGAAGATACTGAGAAACTTGCCGTTGGGAAGAGTGTTAGAGAAGTGAAGATTTGCTGCTTATTTTCAGGGAAATCTGTTCCAGAAGATCTTGCAAACCTACAATTCAAACTAGCAGCATAAGAGAGGGATTTTGCTGAGAAAATAAAGAGAGAACGATTACATAGACACAGAGACACTCTCAAGGATTGGGAAGCAACACAGAAGGAAATTCATTAATTCAATCCACTCATCAGAAGATCGCTGCATGCTCAACTGCTTCATTAGTTCTCAGTGCTCTTCTTCTTGTACTTAATTTGTATATCATCTTGATAATACCTCTTATATCTTATTCTCGTGAGTTGTTCAAGTGAATAATAGAGAATTCTTGTTGAATCAGTTAGCTAGAGAAGGTACTAGATAGGTTAGTGAGAACCACAAGCTGTAACAGAGTAAGGGAAACTATGTGCTTGAGATCTAGGGCTTAGCTTTTGATTAATAAGAATTGAGTTGAAAATTCTGCAGGGATCAAGTCCCTGAGGTAGAAATGTAGGTCCAACTGGACTAAACTCTATGAATCTCTGTGTCCCTAGTATTCTACTTATTGTTCAATACTTATCTGATTTACTGCTCAAAACAGGTTTTCAGTTCAAGGACTTAAACTCATTTCAAGACCTTGAAAACTTTCAGCAATCTTTCTACTCTCTATTTTGATTCAAAGGACTTGAAACTTATTTCAAGGCCTTGAAACTTATTTCAAGGCCTTGAAATACTCATTGCTTTCTACAAACTTCTTTCAAAACACTTATTTTGCAAAAGTTGCCATACTCTATTCAACCCCCTTCTAGAGTATTGATCATGTATTACTACTTACATTTCTGTATTTCAATTGGTATCAGAGCTTGTATCACTGCATAGATTTGACCATCTTGTGATTATGAATACTGTAGGTGATGGTGGTTTCTCTCAGGGAAGAACTGCTAACAGACCTCCTCTATTATGTGGTGAAAACTTTGTGCAATTGAAAGCCTTGATGAAAATGGTCATCATTGATCAAGTATAGAGTTGTGGACTATTATACAGAATGGACCTCATAAATTATACACAGAGAAAGATGGGATTAGAACTCCCAAAACCGAGGATTCACTTTCTGCTTCTAAATTAGAACAGTCATCTAAAAATTACAGAGCTATGAATCTCTTATATTGTGCTTTGAGTGCAGATGAATTCAACATGATTTCAAGACGCAAGACTGCTAAAGAAATATGGGACAAACTGGTGGTGACCTTTGAAGGAACCATCCAAGTCAAGAACACAAAGATCAACATATTTCTTAGAAAGTATGAACTATTTAAAATGAATGGAAATGACACCATCAAAAACATGTTTAAGAGGTTCACTGACATTGTTAACAATCTGGGCTCCTTGGGAAATCCTTTACAAATGAGGAGAAAGTCCGAAAGATCTTGTGAAGCCTTTCCAAAGCAAATGGGAACCAAATACTACTGCTATAGAGGAAGCTCAAGATCTATTATCTCTCCAACTTGATGACTTTCAGGGAAAGTTGCTTACACATGATATCTCCATGAATGAAGTTGATGGAGAACTACCAGAAAGTGTCAAGAACTTAGCTCTCAAGGCTAAGGAGAGTGAACCATCTCAAAGCCTTGAAAAAGAAGAAGAAAATGATGATGAATATCCCTTTGCTCTCATTTCCAAAGCCTTGAACATAATTCTCAAGATGAAAAAGAGCTTTGGAAACAAAGACTTCAGCAGGGATAAACACAAATCATCCAGTAGCAGAGACTACAAAGGTAAATCTTCTTCTCATGGTAATATGTCTAAAGTAATGAATTGCTTTGAGTGTGGTGATGCAGGGAACTTGATTAGAGACTGACCACACAAGAAAAGAAAACACTTTCACAAGAAAGACCATGACATAAGAAAGAATGCTATGATAGCTTCTTGGAGTGATTCTAAAACTTCTAGTGATTCTGAATTTGAGGAAGAACAAGCAAACCTCTGCCTTATGGCCAAGCATGATGAAAGTTCTGAAAAGAACATTGAGGTAATGGTAAACTGTTTGCTTTCAAAACCAACAGATGTCCTCTCTTATTATCTTAGAACAATGCTTTTAATGAAAATGACTATCTGAAAGAAATTTGGACTTTGAAAGAAAAGGTTCATGAGCAAGCAAAATAGAATTTGCATCTTGTTTGTCAAAATCAGAATCTTGAAATTTCTCAGAAGAAATTTCAAGGCCTTACAAACCAGTTTCAAAGCCTTGAAAACTCAAGTCAATGAAGTAGTCACTGAGAACTCTCTTTTGAGTGACAATATTGTTGCTTTGTGGTGCAAGATGAAAAATTAGGAAATTGCATTCTCACTGCTCCTAAATCAAATAATGTTTATTTTCTAAGCAGTAACAAAGTTTCAGAAGAAAGTCTTAAGTGCCTCAAGGCTTTGAAAGAGGATTCAAAGCTTTCGCACAGAAAGCTTGGACACATTAGCTTGCACACTTTGAACAAATTAGTTTCCAAAGACCTGGTGAGAGGTCTGCCTTCTATCAATTTCAAGAATGAAGAGGTATGAAAAGCTTGTTCTCAAGGTAAAAAAACAAGAAGTTCATTAAAGGCGAAGAAATGTGTACGTAGTACTAGACCCATTGAAGTACTGCATTTGGATCTCTGTGGTCCTATAAGAACTCCTCAACAGAATGGTGTTGTTGAAAGAAAGAACATAACTCTTAAACACATGTCTAGGACATTGCTTCTGGAGAACATGTTGCCGAAATCCTTTTGGGCAGAAACTGTAAACACTGTCAACTGTATACTTAACAGGTGTCTGATTAGGCCTATCTTGAAGAAGACATCTTATGAGTTTTTCAAAGGAAGAAAGCCAAACATATCTTACGTCAAACCTTTTGGCTGGACTTGTTTTGTTCACAAAAATGGTAAGGGCAATCTTGGTAAGTTTGATGACAGAAGTGATGAAGGTATCTTTCTTGGTTATTCACTAACTAGTAAAGCTTATAGAATTTATAATAAGAGAACCAAGATTGTGAAGAAAGTATACATGCCATTTTTGATGAAAGCTATGATGGTTCTTTAAGTGAAAGTTTTGCAGACTTGACTTTGAACAAGCTTGAGTCAGAGGATGAAGCTGAGCCTTCAAATGGTTCCAAGGAAAACTTGCAGGAAAACAGAAGGAATTTACAAGGCCTTGAAAGTGGATCTCAAAGTCTTGAAAAAGAACGTCAAGAAAATCTAAGTGGACAAGCGACTTCCTTAATTTCTCAAAGACCTGAGAAGCTTCCTGGATAGACTGAACTATGGACACCAAATAAAATATTCAAATATCTTTCATCTCATCCAGTTGATAACATTATATCTGATCCATCCACTGGTACACATACAAGATCCCAATTGAAGAACTTGTGTGCTTTTAATGATTTTTTTTCTTTTGTAGAACCTAAGAATGTGAAGGAAGCACTACAAGAAGCAGACTGGTTCATTGCTGCAAAGTGAACTCAATGAATTTGAGACGAACAAGGTTTTGAATCTAGTTCCTCCTCGTAAAGAACAGTCTGTCATTTGAACCATGTGGGTATTCAGAAACAAGTTAGATGAGAATGGCAAGGTAATCGGAAACAAAGCAAGACTGGTAGCTCAAGGCTACAACCAGAAAGAATGTACTGATTATGAGGAGACTTTTGCTCCTGTTGCAATGCTAGAAGCAACTAGAATGTTACTTGCATTTGCATTCTCACAAAAACATGATTTTTTTTAAATGGATGTCAAATGTGCATTTCTAAATGGATATTTGTAAGAAGAAGTTTATGCTTCTCAACCTCCTATTTTTGGAAATGATGAGTTTCCAGATCATGTCTATAAACTTGACAAAGCTCTTTATCGTTTGAAAAATCTCCAAGGGCTTGGTATGAAAGACTGTTTAATTTTCTACTTGAAAACGATTTCAAAAGAGGATTAGTAGATAAAACCTGTTTCATAAAGACTGATGATAAAGAAATTCTAGTAGTTCAAGTATATGTTGAAGATATTCTGTTTGGAACTACTAATGATACTCTTTGCAAGGATTTCTCAAGTCTTATGAGCATGGAGTTTGAGATGAGCTTAATGGGGAAAGTCGAAATTCTTTCTTGGACTTCATGGACATCAGGTGAAGAAAGAAATATTTCTGCATCAAAACAAGTACACCAAGGACTTGTTAAACAAGTATATATGTCTCAGTCCAAGGTAGCTAAATCCCCTATGAGCTCCACACTGTCTTTAGACAAGGATCAAACTGGTAAGAGTGTAAATTCGAAAGAGTATCGAGGTATGATTGTATCATTGCTAATCTCACTGCCAGTAGACTAGATATCATATTTAGTGTTTGTATGTGTGCTGGATTTTAAGCTGATCCTAAAGAATCACATTTGGTTGCTGTCAAAAGAATTTTTAGATATCTCAATGGTACCAAAGACTTAGGGATTTAGTATCCTAAACAATCTAATTTATCTTTGTGTGGCTATTCAGATTCTGACTTTGAAGGATACAAAGTTGACAGAAAAAGCACTTCAGGGTGTTCCCAATTTCTTGGATCATCTCTGAGCTGGCATTCAAAGAAGCAAAACTTAGTAGCTTTATCAACAGCAGAAGCTGAATACATAGCAGCTGGAGCTTGCTGCTCACAAGTGTTGTGGATAACTCAGCAAATGACAGATCTTGGATTTGATTTCAGAGCTATACCTATCAAATGTGACAACACCAGTGCAATATCAATTACAAAGAATCAAGTTCAGCACTCAAGAACCAAACAAATAGATGTTAGACATCATTTCATCAGAGCCATGCTTAGAAAAGTGATGTTACTCTTGAATTTGTGTCTACTAACATTCAATTGGCAGAGATTTTCACAAAAACACTGCGAGAAGAAAAATTCTCAGCACTGAGATTAGAATTGGGCATGCTAAATAAGGAAGCATTGGTTTAGGTGGAGTATCAGGTAAGTATTGTGTGTTTCAAAGTTTTGAATGGATTTTCAAATCCTTAATTTTATTTGCTTCAGCAGTCAGCAGTATAGCTTTTCAAGGCCTTGAAATTCTTTCCAAAGCCTTAAAAATAAGTTTGTATGCTACATAGTCAATAATTTGGATCTTCAATGTTGGGTGTTATCTATGTAGATAATTTCTCATGTTGCTTTTAACTTTTTAAATTATTCTTTTCGAACTAGTATTATACTATCTCATTTCCCACGTCACACACAAAAATTTGAATCTAACTGATTTGCACATCTTTAAAGATGTGGAAATATTTTGTTTCCTTTCCAAACTCAAACTCTTTAGTATTTATCTTCTCCTTTCTCTCTCTCTATCTCTCTCTCTCTCTCTCTCTCGTATCACTTCTGCTTCTCTCTTCTATACCCTCAAACCCTAATGAGCTCATGAAGAACTTCTGAAAGAAAAAATGGCTGGAGGTCCTAAGAAAGGTTATGAAAAGAAGAGAAAATCTGCTGAAGAAGAGGTTCATACCCTCGGTGATGATTCCAGTTCCAGAATTCCAAGTGCAGAAAAGGCTTCCTCTCCTCCAAAGAAAATGACCAAGAATGATCAGACTCCAACTTCTATAAAGAAGAAGAAGAAGATAGATCCCTATGCTCCTGAGAAACAGCCTGAGGAACATATTGCTAGTCCAAAGAAGGTGAAGAAGAAGAAGATGAAGCCTACCAAAGCTGACAAAGTAAAAGGGAAGGTTACAGATGAAGAACCAGAGAAGAATACTGGAAAGGAGCTACAGATCTATTCTGAGAAGCACACATCCCCTTGTAAGAAATCTGGCATTAATAACAAGTGGTTTGTTAGTAATGTTGCTAGAGGAATGTGGTAGATGGCTTTGCTTCTAGACCAGTAGGTTATTGTAGCATGGTAAGTGTTAACATGTTGAAAAGTATGAATCTGGAGTGCAGTAAGAGTTTGAAGAAAAGTTCTATTTGGAAAATTCAAAACCTTCCAGAAGTTTCCTACCTTAGGCTCACTACTTTCTTCTATATGAATATGAAGCAAATCAAGACTCTAAACTTGGTGATTACATCTAAAGCAGTGGTTATAAAAATGGAGTTAGATCACTCAGAATTTGCCAATGTTTTAAGTTTTCCAAAGAGGCATAACACAGACAACTATCCCAATAAGAGTGAAGCCTTGAATCTGGCTAGAGAAGAGTTCTTTTTACCCAATGGTGCTATCTGTTCAAAGCAGTTAACACATTGTGTGCTAACTGTTGAATCCAAAGTCTTATTTACCATCTTGATGAGGTGTATAATGCCTAAGGATAATTCCAAGGAATTGTTGTCTGACATGGTGTTATACTTGATTTACTTGAGAATGCATGGGTATGAGATTGATCTTCCTACAATTATGATGGAACAAATGCTTTATTCCCAGGCTAAGGAAAGAAAGAACCCTTTGCCTTATGCCAACCTGTTATCTCTTTTCTCCAAGACCTTGAAATTCTATATGACGGAGAAGAAACTATTACCGATGGTTTTGGTATGCTTGATGAAAAAGCTTTTGAAAGGATTGGAATCATGAAAGCCAGTGAGGGAACTTGGAAGTTATACTTTGATCTGTCTGAAGAAGAGCTGCAATCCAAGAAGTTTCCAAAACCCAAGGCCTTGACCCCTCCTTAAAACCTACCCTACCAATCTCAATATATTTCCATGGTGATTCAAAGGCTTGATGTCCTGGAGAATGATATGGATGAGTTGAAGGAAAATCAGCATGACTTTGGCACTGAGTTCAAAAAAGTGAGGTATATGGTTGAAAGCATATTCAAAAGAATCAATGTGATCCATGTGAAAGAAGAAGCTTCACAAGCTGCAGAAGGATCAAAGAAGGCTGGATTAACCAAAGACTTATTCAGTGATCATACTACTCAAGATGAGGCTGCAGGGGTAAAGGACACTGGGAAACAAGTTTCTCAAGAACAGGGTGGTGAAGAACAGTAACAAGAGGATGAAGACAGTCCAGACTCAGGGATGTTGATAAATGATCTCAAGAAGAAGAAAAAGAAAGCAAACATTCCAGAGATAGTGACTGATGTAGAGCTTTTTGAGGAAGAAAGAAGTGGTTGCTGACACTGGTGAAGAAGCTGCCGAGGAAGAAGAACAACAGGAAGATGCGGATGATGAAGAAGATAGTGGTGAAGAAGATGCTGAGCCAAAGGGAGATGGAGAACAAACCCCCTGATTCTCCCCTCTTCTTTATTTTTCAAGGCCTTGAATCTCTCTTCAAAGTCTTGAAATTCTCTATCCTTCAAAACCATTTTCCTCAAGCTTTCAAAAACTTTGATCCAACATTTTCTCATTATTTTTTGATGAAAGTCAAAGAGGGGGATAAATTAGGCGTTAATTTGGTGTTTATTTCCGGTACTTTTTGTTGGTTTAGAGATTTGGTTTAGATCAATAGGTGTTTTTGTTGCTTAACTACTTAATAAGTTGGATTGTTTGGTTAATTTTTGCTTCAGTTTATAATTTGAGATTATCATGACTATTCTGCTATGCTCTAATGTCTAATTTTTGCAGCGAACCAGTTCTTAAAAGAATTGTGGTTTTGTCTTTCATCAATGGGGAGATTGTAAGTTCATCTTGTTTCAAGACTTGAAACAGCAGCACTGTTTCAAGGCCTTGAAACAGCTTTCAAAGGTTTGAAATATACACTACAGTATATAGCATGAACTTATAGGGAGCTTTTCATTCTAATATGACTCATGATATCCTATGCTTGATTACGTCTTATTTTATTATGAAAGACAAACCAATTTGACACTCTAAATTGTTGCTAATCTCTCTGTTTGACTAAGGGTTAATCAGTTACCTATTATGCAAGAACTATTTCCTAATATGTGTTTTGCAGAAAAGGAAATAGAGTTGTCAAATTGATTATGTGCTTGTGCAAACCTGCATGGACCTTCTTAACACACACAGCTAAAAGATCAAGTCAATATCTTTGAAGATATTGAACAACTAGCCGCTGGGAGGAGTTGTCAGAGAAGTCAAGATTTGCTGCTTATTTTCAGGGAAATCTGTTCCAGAATATCTTGCAAATCTACAATTCAAAATAGAAGCATAAGCGAGGGATTTTACAGAAAAAAGAGAGAACAATTACAGAGACACAGAAACACTCTCAAGGATTGATAAGCAACACATAAGGAGATTCATTCATTCAATCCACTCATCAGAAGATCACTGCATGCTCAGCTGCTTCATTAGTTCTTAGTGCTCTTCTTCTTGTACTTAATTTATATATCATCTTGATAATACTTCTCATATCTTATTCTCATGAGTTGTTCAAGTGAAAAATAGAGAATTCTTGTTGAATCAGTTAGCTAGAGCAGGTACTAGATAGGTTAGTGAGAACCACAAGCTGTAAACAGTAAGGGAAATCTATGTGCTTGAGATCTAGGGCTAAGCTTTTGATTAATAAGAATTGAGTTGAAAATCCTGCAGGGATCAAGTCCAGGAGGTAGAGACGTAGGTCCAAGTGGACTGAACTCTATAAATCTCTGTGTCCCTAGCATTCTACTTACTGTTTTGTACTTATCTTATTTACTGCTCAAAACAGGTTTTTCAGTTCAAGAACTTGAAATTCATTTCAATGCCTTGAAAACTCAGCAATCTTTCTACTGTCTTTTTTTGATTAAAAGGACTTGAAACTCATTTCAAGGCCTTGAAATACTCACTGCTTTCTACAAACTTCTTTGAAGCCACTCTTTTGGCAAAAGTTGCGAAACTCTATTCAATCCCCCCTTCTAGACTATTGATCTTGTATTACTACCTACATTACTGTATTTCAGAACGTGTTAACATCCCGTTCCCTCGCCATTTTGGCAACTCTTATTAAAGATGGACTTCTTGATCTAGGCCCAGCGGCGCGCGTCTTTCTCTTCTTTGGTCGTGGCTCAGAAGCGCCATGGTTCTCTTCGGAGGAGATGTTGCATTTGAAGACTCTTCCTCAGAAGAAGGTTCATTGACAAGTGTGCGAAGAAATTCCCGCGTCGCATGCTTAATAAATTCAACAGTGATTCATCCCGGGGAAATGACGGTGCCAACTGGTCCAAGTTAAACAAAGAAATGCTATGATAGCCCCGTATCTTGGTACCTCGATCATCGCAACCGAACCTACAAAAAAACATCGATCAAAATATCGCGACCGCTTGCACATCTCATCTCCCCCTTCGGCCGTCGCGGATCGCTCGTCTAAAAGCAAACCACCGCAAGATTATGATTATGGCTAAGAAAATAATATAAACAACAATCCCTTTCACCAAGTGAGTTGGGAGATTTGAATCATGGGGAATCGGGACAAGGCTCTTCAGAAGATGAAGGAGAAAAAATCATGTTCTTTAAAAGTTGTGTTTCCCAGTAGGAATCCCAATTAGTGGTAACTTTCCACCAAGTTGAAAGAACGGACATTGTTCTGCCAAAAAAAATTGGCGAATCAACACTGATAAGCAACCTCCCATAATACTCTAATCTCTCAGCCTTCGAGCAAGGTTTAGGAGCAGTTTTGTCGAAACCAAATTGCCGAAGAATGCAACAAGGATCGTAATGCACCGTTAAAAGAGGACTGGAACGCGCCTGAATTCCAAGTTCAGAAAGCTCAAGGAAAAGTCCCCGCGTACACTAGAAAATAACTCAGGAAAAAATGCACCATAAAGTTTAAAATCATATGCTTTGTTTATAGAATCAAACATAAGGTAAAGTGCGGGACTATAACGGAAAGACCCTCTCATTGCAGCATAAGGCCTAAATGTATATTGATACCCTAGATAGCAGTACAAAGAAAGGTACCTCGCGGCTCCCTAGTACCATACAATTTCCATGATTGTGGACAATCCTGTTCTCGCACCCAAGAAGGAATGATAGCATAATTAGAAATTGCTCATATGCCCACATCGCCAGGATACTTACATTCACGAAGGAGAATACATCGTATCGTCCCTGTGGAGGGTTGGAAGAAGAAAGAACTTAATCAAGTCTCATGAACAGAGACCCCCGAACCAAGGTCACCAAGGAAAGATGTTGACCAAAATATATTCTCACTGGAATAGCCAGCACACAGCATAATACCCCCTCTTGGGGAGCGCCATTAATAAGGAAGCAGGAAAGCCACACACATCGAAAAGCACGAAGCAAGAATTCTTCCCCCTTCTTGCGACATAAATACATCTACCTTGGTGTTTTAAAAGCTACTCAAACTTAAAGTCACAGTAATATCATAAAAAGAATCGGGATCACTTGTCCCCAAGTATTTTCCGCACTCGCGGAATCTCGTTGCGGCTTGGTGTAAACAGTATTTTTATTCCAACGAGTACGACACCCACACACATCTCTTATTGTTATGACAAACCACCTCACGAACGAAGAACGAATAAAAGAAGAACACAAATATTTTACGTGGTTCGCTAGCAAAATATTTGCTAACTACCTCCACGGCGGAAAAGCACTCTTTATTCACTTAATAGGAACAATTACAATGTTTTTGCATACCTAGTAGAGAGAATACTAACTTCTTTATATAGTACCCTAGAGGAAACCCACAGGCCAAAGGTTTCCAAAACCAAATTGGAAACAAACTTGCTGCCCATAAGTTTCCATCTTTGATATGGAAACAATTCCTAACAATTTCCACCTCATTATTCCACCACCTTTGACCAATTCAACACATTCAAGGCACCTCCTCAACAAATCTCCACCTTGACTTGAATTCTCTTGTCAACAGCAGCTGCTCCTCTTCTCGTAAACAAATCTATGTCTTCTCCGCTCCCAATTGTCTCTCGTCACAGAGACTCACTGGACCCCCACAGGGTTCGACATGGCCCCTAAGGGCCTCACTGGCTCAAGATGTTGAGCAATTCCAGAACATGCTGGAACTTGCTCTCCGGAACCGGATTGGTGAACATATCCGCGGGGTTGTCAGCAATCCCCACCTTCATCACCTTGATCCTGCTCTCGTTTCTCAGAAAATGATACCTGACGTCGATATGCTTGGTCCTTTCATGATGAACCTGGTCCTTAGTCAAGCAAATCGCACTGAAGCTATCACAGTAGACTATCGCCTGATCTTGAAGTAGCCCTAGATCATTGACCATTACCTTAAGCCAAATTGCCTCCTTTTCTGCTTCCGTTAGAGCCATATACTCCGCCTCCGTGGTGGAAAAAGTCACCGTCGGTTGTAGCGTCGCCTTCCAACTCACAAAAGATGCTCTTAGAGCAAATACGTAGCCTGTCATTGATCTTCTACTGTCAATATCCCCTGCATAGTCCGCATCTGAGAAACCAGCTACCAAGATGTTTTCACGTGACCCATAGCATAGGCCAATGTCTGACGTACCCTTAAGGTACCTGAATATCCGCTTCACCGCCTTCCAATGGTCCCTACCTGGATGAGCCATGAAACGACTAACCACACTAACAGCGAATGCTATGTTCGGTCGAGTACAGACCATAGCATAAATGAGACTTCCAGCTGCGCTAGCATATGGAATCTTGGACATGTACTCCTTCTCCTCCTCAGTCTGAACGGTGTACATTCCTAGCTTGCTGTTAGTTTCCATAGGAGTATCTATAGATTTATATTATAACATCCCAAATCTTGCCAAGATCTTCTTGATGTATCCCTGCTGTGATAAGAAAAGCTTCTTCTTCTTCCTATCTCTATAGATCTCAACTCCCAATATCTTCCGAGCAGCTCCTAGATCCTTCATCTCGAATTCCGCAATAAGGGACCTCTTCAGTTCTCTAATGTCCTTGATATTTCGAGTTGCAATCAAAATATCATCCACATATAGAACTAGGTAAATACGTGATCCACTATGCAACTCTTTGTGATACACGCAACAATCATACTCGCACTTGTGGTAACCAATCTTCAACATGAAGTTGTCAAACCTCTTGTACCATTGCCTCGGCGACTGCTTAAGTCCGTAGAGAGATCTCTTCAGCTTGCACACGTGGTTCTCTCTTCCGGGAACTTGGAACCCCTCCGGTTGGCTCATGTATATTTCCTCCTCCAACTCTCCGTGCAGGAAAGCTGTCTTGACATCCAATTGCTCAAGCTCTAGGTCGTGGTGTGCCACTAATGCTAGTAACACCCGGATAGAAGTATGTCTGACCATCGGTGAGAAGATCTCGTTGTAGTCAACTCCCTCTTTCTGACTGAACCCTCTTGCAACTAGCCTTGCCTTATACTTGACGCCCTCTCCAGATGTAGTTCCTTCCTTTCTTCTGAAAACCCACTTGCAGCTGACTATCTTCCTTCCCGCTGGCAATTTAGCAAGCTCCCAAGTCGAGTTCTTGCTAAGAGACTCCATCTCTTCTCCCATCGCGGCAATCCATTGTGCTGACTCAGAACTAGATATAGCGGCCTTGTAGGAGGATGGCTCGTCCTCGACCTCTTCCGCTACCTGTAATGCATATCCCACCATACCGTCATCTCTGTATCTCGCTGGAGGCTTTATGAATCTCCTTGGTCTTCCTTCAGCAATACTTTGATGAACCGGTTCCTCTGGTGTAGACGCATCCTCACTATCAGACTCTTCTGCTTCTTCCTCTTCGGCTTCCGGCGGCGGTGTAAGGATTTCAGAATCCTTAGTATCAATAGGATCCGACTCTCCCTCCACCTTCTTCTTTGCATCCCCAAGCTCCACCTCCACAGAGTTTTTCAACATATGAGTCTCATCAAAGACTACACTTCTGCGAAGTATAATCTTGTTGTCTGCCCATATCTTGTATCCCTTCACACGTGTTCCGAAACCCATGAATACTCCCTTCTTAGGTATTGGTTCTAGTTTGCCATCATCAACGTGATAATAGGCAACACAACCAAAAACTCTCAAATCCGAGTAATCCACTGCATTACCGGTCCAGACTTCCATAGGAATCTTGCATCCTATACCTGTGTGCGGGCTCCGATTTATGAGATAGCATGCCATGGAAACTGCCTCTCCCCAGAAACCTCTAGAAAGACCTGCATTCGAAAGCATTCACCTTGCTTTTGCTAAAAGTGTCTGATTCATTCTCTCGGCTACACCGTTCTGCTGCGGTGTGTGCCGAACGGTGCGATGGCGTGCTATTCTCTGATCCTTGCAGAATTCATCAAACTCTGATGAACAGAACTCTAAGCCGTTGTCCGTGCGCAGCCTCTTCACCTTCTTTCCACCCGATTTTCTACTAGTGTCTTCCACTCCTTGAATCTTTCAAAGGCTTCACTCTTGTGCTTCATCACGAATATCCAAGTCATCCTGGAGTAGTCGTCTATGATGCTTAGGAAATACCAGTATCCTCCAATCGCCTCGACTCGTGATGGACCCCAGCAATCCGAATGGATATAATCAAGAGTACATTTCGTTCTATGAACCGCCTTAGGGAACTTGCTACGTTGTAGCTTCCCATACACGCAGTGCTCACAAAACCCTAGGCTCTTGGGCGCATGCCCGGTGAGATAGCCTTTCTTGTGAAGTTCCTGCATTCCACGTTCACTCATATGACCGAGCCTCATATGCCACAACTTAGTTAGATCAGCTTCCTTAGTCTCGGCTGAGACAACACCATCAGAACCTGTGATTGTCGAACCTTGCAACATGTACAAAGTCCCACTCTTGACTCCGCTGAGAATCACCTTAGAACCCTTGCAGACTTGTAGATCTCCACCTTCACCTTTGAAACTGTATCCCTTGTTGTCGAGTAGACTCAAGGAGATCAGATTCTTCTTAATAAGTGGTACATGCCTGACTTGCTCTAAAGTACATAACTTCCCTTCATTCGTCTTCAATCTAACTGAGCCGCTCCCAATCACCTTACAGACGGCTCCGTTTGCCATGTAGTCAGACCCTCCATTTGTTTGGTTGTACGTCGAGAATAGCTCCCTGTTAGAGCAAATATGATAGGAAGCTCCGGAATCAAGGACCCACGCATCCTGAGAGTGCGTGACAACATCCGCCATTAGAACGTAATTATCCTCTGACGAGTTACCTTGTTCTGCTACGGCTGCGGATCCATTCTGCCCCTGTTGACCTCGTTTGGGGAAATATCTCTTCCAGTGCCCCTTTTCCTTGCGAAAGGCACATACATCCTTGGGTAACTTAGAACCTGAGAACTGCTTCTTCTTGTTCTTCTTACCCTTCTTGCTTCCCCCCGTTGCCATCAGTCCGGAAGCATGGTCCTCTATACCTGTTCCTGCACCCTTATGGCGCAGTTCCCTAGCATGGAGTGCCGATCTCACCTCCTCTAGGGATAAGTTGTCCTTGTTCACAATGAACGACTGCACGAAGTTCTCATATGATGGAGTAACGAGATCAATAACAAAAGTGCAGCATCCTCATCCTCCACCTTCTCGCCAATATTACGCAAATCTAACAGAATTGTGTTCAATTGATCAAGATGGTCCTTGAGAGCCGTACCTTCGAGCATCCGCAGGGTGAAGAGCCTTTTCTTTAGCATCAACTTGCTAGTGAGACTCTTCATCATGTAGAGACTCTCCAACTTGAGCCAGAGCTTCGCTGCTTCCTTCTGATCTGCAATCTCGATGATCACGTCATCCGATAAGCACAGCATAATCGTTGCGTGTGCCTTCTCCTCCATCGCCTTGAACTCCGCTGATGCAACATTCATGCCTCCCTTGTCCGCTGTCAAAGGTGCCCACAAGCCTTGCGATTTGAGCAAAGCCTCCATCTTTATCTTCCACAGACTGAAGCTGTTCCCTCCTGTGAACCTGTCGATCTTCAACATCGATTCGGACATCGTTCTTGGTGGATCTTGAACCCTAGTCGCGTGTTCCACCTAGATCGCAAAACCCTAGCTTTGATTTCACCAAGTTGTGAAACCCTAGGTTTGCTCCGCCTTGATCTTGATCTTGAAACACCGCCAAACCCGAGCTCTGATACCAGTTTTTTATGACAAACCACCTCACGAACGAAGAACGAATAAAATAAGAACACGAATATTTTACGTGGTTCGCTAGCAAAATATTTGCTAACTACCTCCACGGCGGAAAAGCACTCTTTATTCACTTAAGAGGAACAATTACAATATTTTTGCATACCTAGTAGAGAGACTACTAGCTTCTTTATATAGTACCCTAGAGGAAACCCACAGGCCAAAGGTTTTCAAAACCAAATTGGAAACAAACTTGATGCCCATAAGTTTCCATCTTTGATATGGAAACAATTCCTAACAATTACTGCCTCATTATTCCATCGCGTTTGACTAATTCAACACATTCAAGGCACCTCCTCAACACTTATCATCTGGGACATCTTCTCAAACACTTGCATCTCTTCCTTGGTCAAAAAAGGCTCCACAATTGCGCTCACCCATCGAATCAAACTCCAACAAAACAGAAACATCCTCAAGGCTAGGTCCGCCTCGTATTGGGGAAAGCGGAAGGTATGAGTATCTCGTGACCATCCAGAGATCGTGACACCAATCATCCCCAATCTATATAATCATTGCTGCATTTCGTGGCATAGACGACTGCAAATTCTTCCTAAGCGAGACCGAAGCCCATTCCACCCATTCATCCATCAGCCAATTACTGTGAAGAGCTGCTAGGAAATGAACTTTGCAAGAAGGATATCGTTTAGATTCGTTCGCAAGATTATGAATTGTCTCAACGTGGGCCAGGTGCCAATCATCATGGTTCGCATGCCCAATAGTGAGCTTGTTAACAACATTATCTGCAATTATGCCTAGAGTAAAAGGCAAGCGGATAATTATGTGATAATAATCATGACCGCCAAATACCGGGGATTAACCCCACAGGTGGGCCTCCACTGTTGAAACAACCTCATTAGCCTCTCTCTGAGATGGCATCGCCTTCAAATCAATTTCAGCCAAACAAGAAAGGGACCGCAAAACACAGAAACCCTAAATTGCCCACCGGATCTGGAACACCGGCTGTTCTTTACCTAATAAAGAACCTAAGGAGACACATGGAAAAGAAAAAGAAAAGTACGCCACTTATCGCCTGAATAGCCAAACTGGAAAGCACATAAACTCCCGCATGCCTCCAGGAATTTAGGGTACGCCGCCTCAAAATAGGATGGTTACCTTATGCCATTCAAAATCAGAGATGACTCTGTACTGAATTGCTGCCAACAAGCTCTCTCTCTCTCTTTCTCTCCTCTATAGCACAATACTGCTTATTTTCACCCATTTCCTTTATCTCTCCTCAGCCATTTGATTCATTTATGTACTTGCTAAGATTGTTAACACTAGATTATCTATAATCCGAGATATCTCCACCTATACTTAGCATATTCTATTATTCTATTATACACACTAACCTTCATATTCGGATGCTGAGTAATAGGAGTGACACCCATCTGTCTTTGATAACATCAACGGTAATCCCGCCCTAACTCTACAATAAATCCTCTAGCAAGAACCTTCCTACCCTCCCATATACTTCGCCACACATAAAATGGGTTTTGTCCGAGTCCAACATCCGTAAAGCTTGAATTAAGGAAATATGTTACCTTGAGGACCCTCCCCATCAAAGATTCTGGCCTCGTGAGAACCGTCAACCTTGTTCAATCACTTTGAGGAGGATTTCTCATTATGTGAATTGAATATTACTTGGGAAATATCTTAAAAAATAAACCCTTATGTTCCGAACACTTCTGGACCACCCAGATACCCAAAAGAAAAGAAGCCATACCAGTATTTTTTTTGTGGAGATAGCTATCTTCTTTTAATTATAACCACAACTTTATTTTTTTTTATTTTTTTTTGCACTTTCTAATAGGAACATGTTTTTCTATAAAACACTTTCTACTTGGGAAATGGTTTTTATACAAACCATCACTATTCGGCTACCCTTTGATTTTATTTTGCACCTGTTAACTTCACTCTACTTGGCTTGCAGTATGGGCAATATAATTTTGTAACGTTTAAGCAATTAGTTTCTTAGAAATAGTTATATGCATGATCTCATGCATAAACAAATTACTTCATTAGTAATGCGTCAGTGTGAATTAATTATCACATGCCATATACGCGTGTAGGACTGGGTGCCCCTTGAAAATGAGATTTTCTTCTCAAAATGAAACTTAATTATGAAAACTCCGATGATGGATGAAAAGTAGAATTCCCCATACTTTTCTTTTCTCTTTTTTATCTCTTCATTTCATATTTTCTTTGAGAGGTCTATTTCGCCATCTTGTGCCACCATTAATCTGTGTTATTGGTGTGGGCATTATCGGTTATGATTCTAAGCGTTATGGCCCTTAGAGTCTGTTTGGTATCAGCAGAAAATAACTTTCAGAGAAAAGTCTAACTTAAAGTAAATATCGAAATTTGATTGGCATGACCTGAAATTATATTCAGGGCAGTCTCAAGGATTTTAGGGGCCTCAGGCAAAATTTATATACGGGGCCTAAGATACATTAGAAATATAATGTCACTTAATTACATTTATTTTTTCTTACCTTTTAAGATGCAAATATATTAATTAACTTTCAAAATCAAAACTTCTAAGCATGTTCTTCTCAATTGATAGTGTAGCTAATCCCGTCAATCTTTCTTGGTGACATCGTCGACCAAAAGAAGATTTTATTAATTAAGAAATAACTTCTTCAATCAGATTATGACTATTTTTCATAGCCCCCATTTTTTTTTCATCTACAATAACATTATCGGCTACATCCAAAATTTTACTACTACTAACGAATTTATCCGTAGCACCATTTTAAGTGTTTATCAAATTTTCTATTTTTCCTTTCTCTTTAAGCTTTTTATAACCGGATAAATATTTTCTAGTCGACATAGTAAACGACAAATAGTATTTTCTAGGGAAATAACGACAAATGGTAGAAGCTAAGAAAATAATAAAATTAATAAAAATAGTATTTAAAAACTATAAGATTTAAGAACCGCAAAACTTGTAATAAGAACATGGAACCTGGATTTCTGTAGAGTGTAAACCCGTTGCACTTAAAAGAATGAAGGAAGAGATGATTGAATGACGGAATTAGAGCTTTGAATTGCAATGAGCTTTAACAAGTACTTCATCATCTTGCTTGAAATTATAAAGAGTATGAAAATGAATAAAGTTGTTGATGAAGATATATAGAGAGTGGAGCCAAAAAAATTCAACCGGTGTCAAAAAAATTCCAACAGTAAAAGAATATCACTAGCTGAAATTTTATAGGAACTGTCAATATTTTATTGAAAATTGAAAATAATAATTAAAACTCACAAAGTTAAAAGTCCCCATAAATCCATCTCAGGTAAAGAAATCTCCTAAAAATAATGGGTAATTAATTGCACGTTTTTTAACTTATCATTTTCTTTCTCTATTTCTCGTAATTTCTCTAATATTGTTCTAAAATAACTCCTACTTTTACTCCTCATTATCTTTTTAGTGTTATGAAATATGTTATTCGACTAATGTGAATATCCACCACATAGTTGGGTGTATTTTTTATGATTATATTCTGGTCTAGAAAGCCCACTTAATGCCTATATAAAGAGGCTTAGGGTTGAAGAATAATACACATCTGAATACTCTCCTCCCTACATCTTGTCTCTCTCTTTATCTCTTGTCTCTCTCAATTCTCGTTTCACAACACGTTATCAGCACGATGACGCTCAACAGTGGAACTATGTGAAACTAGGGTTTGCCTATTCATTCAAGGGACATGAGATGATTGAGCTTGTTTTTTTTTTCCGCCGATGAGGTAAGTATCAAGAACTCACAAAAAAAGTTGTACTGCTCATTATTATATTGTCTCATGAAACCTTTCGGCTGCGTTAATTCCATCCCATGAGCGTTCATGCAGTATGTTGAACTAGCATGAAAATCCCTTATATTTTAATAAGATGTATATGAATGAGAGTAATTGTGTGCTTAGGATTTCAGTTAAACCTATCAACTTAATGTCAGGAAACTAAGGTGTTTCTTTATGGTAATTTTTTTACAAAGACCATTTCTTTTTTTTCTTTTTTTTTAATTGTGAAAAGTAAGAATCATGTATCTATTGTTGGTCTGTTGCTATGAACCTATGTACTAGTCTTGTACAGTCGTACCATGGTGTCAAACTTTGAACTATTTGTCTATTTTCCCACAGTAAGAACAACTGTCAGACTTAGCGCATGAATCTTCTCAATGATATGATTGTTTAGTGATTTTTTTTAAACCTCTTTGGAATTAACTGGACTCCTACAGATCTGAGTCCTAAGGCTCATATCAATCAGCTATGTTTTTTTTCTACTTGTTTACGTATTTTTGATTATGGAGTATTGTAGACAGGCAATACGTTAATTAGATGAATTGTTTGAAACTCCAGAAGAGGTTTCAACACATGATGGTTATTTTTCTTAGAACTATTGACATGTAAATTTTACGTTTTCACACCAGAAGTTGTGAATTAATTGATAATTTAATCGTAACTTCAAGTTGCGACATTTTTTTTACATGACCTGAAGTCATATTAGATCTCCGGAAGAGATATCTAAAACGTCTAATACGCTTGTTATTATCAAGCCTCCTGAAGAGATTTTGACTATTGACCACATATTGGTCCAAGCTAGTGATACAATTATGATTTCACACTTGAAGTTATGAATTTCAAAATTATATGATCGTAACCTGAAGTTGCGGTACAATTTTTTATCACCTGAAGTGACATCATATTGTCATAAAATCTCCTGAAGAGATATTAAAGTTCTTGTTATTAACCTCCAGAAGAGGTCTTGTTCCGTTTTCTTTTATTTATTTAACTTTACGAGTATGTACTACATTTTTTTTCTTCTCTTTACCTGATTATTGATCAAAACGTAACTCCTGAAAAAGGTTCGTAGTCCCCATTGACATTTCTGTCTGGCCATGTAAATTGTACCTGAAGTACTATCTTACATGCATGGGCTCATAACCTGCAGTTATGACCCATATAACATAACCTGTAGTTATGATATATTATAATTAGCGATCTCCTGAAGAAATTGCTACTATTCATGAAGAGGTTTTCATGTTACCCGACCCCCGAAGAGGTCTTATGTGTTTAAACATTGAATTCATTACTTTCAATGTCACCAGAAGTGACTGATTTCTTGATTCAAAGATTTAAGACTTTTGTTCTAACAAATAAGGAAATTGATTTCAATCCAAGAAGGATTGTAAATACCACTCACTTTTGAATAAAAATATTGACATTTACGTCTCTTTTTGGGTTTCCTGAAGAAACTTTGATTAGAGAACTACGGCGTCCAAGAGATTGATTATTGTCAATGTTTTTATTTTAATTTGAGGATTGGTTTATACAAAGTACATATGAGACAAAGATGCCTGAAGCATCAACAAAGTATCATTATGGTTATGATCATATTGCTCACGCCATGAGGGGGAGAATGGGTCCTATTGCATGACGTGAGCCAAAATATCATTGTCTCTACGGGTATGTACTAATGCAAAATCCCAATAAATGGATAGCTTCTCGAAAAATGGGTGTCGATTTGGGTATACACTTTAAGCATAAAATGGTTGCTTGTGTACATATGTTGATCCTCCGGAAGAGGAACAGGAAATAAAAGCATCCAAAATAAGTTGGGATATTGATATATTGCTCTACAAGATGGGAACACAAGATTATGAGGAAAATCTCGAAAGTTTATCATTAATATGGATCAAAACCAACGTTGGTAACCAAATAGCCCTGGAAGAGGCATATAGCTCTGGAAGTAGCTAAAGGTACCTTAATACAATCTTATGATCCTACAATTAATGATTATTATATTAAGCGCTATACAAATCATATGGGTTAAAGGAAAAAGTGTTGACTAGATAATGGCCAAACCAAAGTCAACACACGCATAAACTATTGCTCGGGTTACATAATTATGTAGAGCAAAACGTACAGTACTCAAAGTACTAACAACCCGATGCACAATTACAATATATGCGAATACTACATATCCGCTGTTCAGCGTGGGATCCATGTAGATATTACAAATCCGCTACCAAGCGTGGGATATATGTCCGCTGTTAAGCGTGGAACTTATGTTTGGGATTATGTCCGCTTTAAGCGTGAGACTTATAAAATGAGAAACATGATATGTTATGGATCATGATAAATTCTCGTAATATAATCTTCTCGTGGTGAGAATGATGATAATGTTGTTTTAGTCTTGGGGACTAAGGTACAACAAAATATGGGTTGAAAAGTAACTAGTTACAAATACAATCGTACGAATCACAAATTTGTGAAATTCCATGGAGGTTGGTTCCCATGAGAAATATTATTTGCCTGAAGCAAATCAAAAAGTGTACACTCGCGAGTAGTTTAGGTGCATATGCATTATATTGATTATGATTGTTAATCGGCTATTTTTAGATAATTGTTTTTGCAATGAGTTTTGTTTGTCAGGTACAAGGATGTTCCAATGAGGGGGAGATCAAATGAAATGCTAAAAGCGCGGCACTCTTTTTCCTTCGCTACGGTTTTTTGTCCCACAGGGTTTTTCCTAGCAAGGTTTTAACGAGGCTTGCGAAGATTATCCAGATGCGTTCCAGAAGAATGTCATCACCAATGCTGAGCAAATAGAATTCACCGATGTACTCTTTTTCCTTAGTCATTGATTTTTTCCCACTGGGTTTTTCATGACAAGGTTTTAATGAGGCATCGTAGTGGTGAATATTCAAGGGGGAGTGTTATGAAATATGTTATTCGACTAATGTGAATATCCACCACATAGTTGGGTGTATGTTGTATGATTATATTCTGGTCCAGAAAGCCCACTTAATGCCTATATAAAGAGGCTTAGGGTTGAAGAATAATACACATCTGAATACTCTCCTCCCTACATCTTGTCTCTCTCTTTATCTCTTGTCTCTCTCAATTCTTGTTTCACAACATTTAGTTTATAATCATCACGCTAACTCCTTCCTAATTTTTCTCCACCCTTCTACCTCAATTAAATGCTATCAAAATCTTAACTTCCTCCTAATAATTCTCCATCTTGTTATCTCCTATTAAATCTCAAATTGTGGGTTTTTATTTGCAAATCAAATCCTGGGTTGATTGCATCTAAACCATATGCATGAATAAATTAAGTAAAGTACATATATATATATATATAACTATTACATATATAAATGGGGGCCTTCCTAAATTGGAGGCCTTAGGCACCTAACTTGCCTAATGGTAAGGCCGGGCCTGATTATATATACGTTTGTTTTATTTAAAACTAAGGAGTTAGATCAAATTTGCTCACTTGTAGCAGATTTGGATTTTTGGTAATATAAATATACATTAGATTGGAGCATTTTTCTTTTGAGATTTCCACCTGGAAAATCTCCAATATTGGTTATTTTTATGGTTGATTTGAAATGAACTCAATTTGCATATTTTCACCTTAAACACCTATGTTGTCAAATAAAATAATTTAAAAAAATAGTAGTAGATTTTATCCGGTTAATTAAAATATGAGATGTCAAACAGGAACTTAGTTGATCTTTCATTACTTTTAGGTTCGAGATGTTGCCCTGGTAGTTCTGAGTCATGGAGGAGAATCTCTTCCTTGATGGCTTGAGTCGAACTGATACGGGAAGACACGCGTATCCGCACAAGATATCGCGATACCGGGACGAGCCAGAGTATATGGATGACTATGATTATTATTATTAATTATTTATTTAGTTAGTATTTATTTATTCATTTTATTTCGTTTAATTAGTTAGTTGGGCTTTTCTGTCAAAGAGCCCATAGGAGTCTAGGCTTAGGTTTCGTTTAGTCTATTTAAACATATTGTAGTCTTCAGTTTATTTTATCAGATGAATTGAAAAGAAAAGATTTATTCGTCTGATCAAACCCTACTTTGTTAGAAAAAGTGCCGTAAGCTCGGCTACGTGGTCAGCTTTTGACAATTTTCACAAAATCGTTACAATCCGATACCTTTACGGTATCACGAACACTCAATTAATTTATTTTGGAATGAGTAATGATAAGTAGCCCACTCCCGTAGCCAGAACGGTAGCCAGAATATGATGTGGCATGCCACATCAACACAATGAGAGAGGAAAAAAGAAAAAATATATATTATTTTGTTGTTTGATTTTAATTACATGCATTTTCATTTGTTTTGATTTCTTGCAGTTTTTTGTTATTCTTTTTTTTCTTTTCCTTCATCATTGTGGTGATGTGGCATGCCATGTCGTCGGGCTACCGTTTTGGCTACGGGAGTGGGTTACTTATCATTACTCTTTTGGAATACTTATGTGGCCTGAGTAAAAATATTCAGCTTATGTAGATTGAAAGAAAACTGCAAATACTTGCAAGGTTGAGGCATTTAAGTAAAAGTCAATTCTTTAAGGTGTTTCTTTTGTAGCATAACTTGTATTTCTTCGAGAATTAGAGTATTCAAGTAGAAAAGTGAATTGCCCCTCAGACCAATCTTATATTCAGATTATTTTGTATGTCTTAAGTACTTCCGCATAAATACGCTTAGTTTTCTTTCTTATGTATGCGGAATTTTTTGCCATGCAGAAATATATGGAGCATGTTACATACTAGTGCGTATCCCGTGCCCCGACCAAAATTTGAGTATGATAATTCTTTGAGTTTCAATGGATGTGATGGTCTTATTATGAAGTATTTAATTTTTAGGATATGGTGAAGATAATCTATTCCATGTCACATTTTAGAAAACTTATTCCCATAACAACTTATTATATTGATGGGGATAACCTATTCAACATGCCACATTTTGAGGGATATCTTATTCCCCATAGCAGCTTATTATGTAGATTGTATACTTTTTGACTTGTATATGTTGTCCACTTGAATCTCATATTATAACATTCCGTTTTTTCCTAATAAGATTTTTTGGGAGTATAATAATGTAGTATATTTTTATATTATTGAAATAATATGTGTGTTTATGTATGAAAAAAATAACATATGTGATTAGAGGGGGTAAAGTGTACATTTAGCAGTTCAAAACGAAGATGTACATTTCTCGATTTGTGCGTGTCATCCTTGCGCAGCGGTCATTCTAATCTTCTCTGTATCGTTCCAATTTTATCCGGGGGGGGGGGGGGGGGCAGTTGGCCGGGCTAGTATTCCCAAGGCGTTTGATAATTGTCTAAGGTCTTGACTTTGGACGTTAGGGTAATTCAAGGGCTGCATATTGGCCTTCTGAACTGCTAGTTTGTAAGTTCGAATTTTCTCAGTTTGGTTTACCTCAATAGTGTAGTTTGCATGCTATTGCACTAGAGTGGAAGTTTACCCATAGCGCACCGAATGGTAGTGGCTGGGGATTTCTGACGTAGTCAGAAAAAGAAGATGTACTAGCAAATTTGAACTGAAATATGTAAATCTCTCAATATATATATATATGTATGTAAAAGTAAGGTGTAATTGAACGTTTTTGTTACGTAGACTTGGGCCTGCACAAAGATCATGCTAGAGCTGGCCAAACTTACGTGACCGGCCCAACTGCACAAGGTCCAGTCCATATACAGCAACAAAGACTACTTACTACTTCTACAAACTTTCTGTTAAAAGGCCACTCTTTGGAAATAATGCAAGCTGGAAAGGTAATTGAAGGAGCTTAAAATTCAAAACTGTCTGCATCACTGGTCTTCAAAATTTGTAGAATATGAGAGAGTTTGCAAATTTAAATATTGGCATGCCTTGAATATTTGATAACCTACATATTTGAATCTCAACCCCCCCCCCCCCCAAAACATCAACTGAAACAGAAATCTTATTTTGATTAAGATAACTTGTGGGTTATACTTAGCCCAATACATCATTTAATAAGTCCATACAAGCCCAACTCTGTGGGCTACCAATTCACACTCCTCTATTACTTTCACCCGGCCATTTTCGCACGAAAACCTAGCACAGAACATCATTTATTCGTCGTAAACTAAGTTATTTCAAGTAGGGTTCGAACCCTGGACCCCATGCACAAAGGATTTGATTATTTTTGTTACGTAGACTTAGGGTTTGAACCTTGGACCGTGGACCTCATGCTTCATGAGTGCTCAAAACTTGTAAAATACGAGAGAGTTTGCAGATTTAAATATTGGCATGCCTTAAATATTTAATAGCCTACATATTTGAATCTCAACTCCCAAAATATCGAACTGAACCAAAATCTTATTTTAATTAGGATCACTTTCTGGTTATAGTTAGCCCAATACAGTCCATAGAAGTCCAACTATGTGGGCTACCAATCCACACTCATTTGTTACCAGGCCCGGCCTTACCATTAGGCAAGTTAGGCGGCTGCCTAAGGCCTCCAATTTAGGAAGGCCCCCATTTATATATGTAATAGTTATATATATATATATAGGGAATTGATTCTTACACCGGTTAATAGTGATGGTTACACCGGATTTTAGTTGACGTTACATATCTACCCTCATTAATAAATTAGGTCATTTTATTCATTTCAGGTAGAATGATTTATTTCAGGTAAACTTATGCATTGAATATTATTCTACCGTTTTCCCATTTTTGACTTTCCATTTTTACAGTTTAGGATTTTTGAATTTGTGATTTTAAATTTGACTTTCCATTATACTACATACAAATCAGTATGTCCAATTTGTCTCTTAATTCATCTGACAATGAATTTTAATACAATCGAAGATTAATCTGACATAGGAACAATCTTCTGATTAGCTTCTCTACTGTCAAAGACGAGAAGCTAAGTGAAAATTCCCGTTCTTTCCTGATGGTTATACCAATCATCGAATCTGCCTCCTTCAACCTTCTTGACTGATCTCTTGGGACCTTGTAGTCCACCAAATGGTATGATAACAAGTAAAAGTTTGTGTTTGGTTGAGATATTTCATATTCCTAGTATGTAGAAAAAGAACACAAAGTTTATAATTTGAAACTGAAGATAAACACAAAATTTGCAAGCTTGGCCTTCTACAAACAAGTGAATACAAAGTTCTTTTACCTAAAAAGGGAGATGGCGTTTTCATATTGGAGGAGGTGGTGTCGAGGTACTTTAATACTGGAGATTGTTTTTAAATGGAAATGGTGTTAAATGGGAAGTAAAAATTAATGACGGAAATATACAAAATAATGCAATCATCAGTTTTCATGAAATCAGTTGTTAAAAATGGATAGAAGAAATGTTTCTAATTGATTTGAGGGTAAAATTGTCAAGTCAACTAAAATCCGGTGTAACCATCACTATTAACCGGTGTAAGAATCAATTCCCTATATATATATGTACTTTACTTAATTTAGACATGCATATGGTTTAGATGCAATCAACCCACGATTTGGTTTGCAAAAAAAAAAAAAAAAAAAAACCCACAATTTGAGATTTAATAGGAGATAACAAGAGTGGAGAATTATTAGGAGGAAGTTAAGATTTTGATAGCATTTAATTGAGGTAGACGGGTGGAGAAAAATTAGGAAGGAGTTAGCATGATGATTTTAAACTAAAAAGATAATGATGAGTAAAAGTAGGAGTTATTTTAGAATAATATTAGAGAAATTACGAGAAATAGAGAAAGAAAATGATAAGTTCAAAAACGTGCAATTAATTACCCATTATTGTTAGGAGATTTCTTTACCCGAGATGGATTTATGGGGACTTTTAATTTTGTGAGTGTTAATTATTATTTTCAATTTTTAACAAAATATTGACAGTTCCTATAAAATTTTAGCTAGTGATATTCTTTTACTGTTGGAATTTTTTTGACACCGGTTGAATTTTTTTTGGCTCCACTCTCTATATATCTTCATCAACAACTTTATTCATTTTCATACTCTTTATAATTTCAAGCAAGATGATGAAGTACTTGTTAAAGCTCATTGCAATTCAAAGCTCTAATTCCGTCATTCAATCATCTCTTCCTTCATTCTTTTAAGTGCAACGGGTTTACACTCTACAGAAATCCAGGTTCCATGTTCTTATTGCAAGTTTTGCGGTTCTTAAATCTTATAGTTTTTAAATACTATTTTTATTAATTTTTACTATTTTCTTAGCTTCTACCATTTGTCGTTATTTCCCTAGAAAATACTATTTGTCATTTACTATGTCGACTAGAAAATATTTATCCGGTTATAAAAAGCTTAAAGAGAAAGGAAAAATAGAAAATTTGATAAACTCTTAAAATGGTGCTATGGATAAATTCGTTAGTAGTAGTAAAATTTTGGATGTAGCCGATAATGTTATTGTAGATGAAGAAAAAATGGGGGCTATGAAAAATAATCATAATCCGATTGAAGAAGTTATTTCTTAATTAATAAAATCTTCTTTTGGTCGACGATGTCACCAAGAAAGATTGACGAGATTAGCTACACTATCAATTGAGAAGAACATGCTTAGAAGTTTTGATTTTGAAAGTTAATTAATATATTTGCATCTTAAAAGGTAAGAAAAAATAAATGTAATTAAGTGACATTATATTTCTAATGTATCTTAGGCCCCGTATATAAATTTTGCCTACGGCCCCTAAAATCCTTAAGACGGCCCTGTTTGTTACTTTGTTATAACATTGTTTGTCTAAAACCTAGCATAGAACATCATTCATAATTCGTATATTAAATTACTTTTAGTAGGGTTCGAACCCTAGACCTCATGCAGAGGGGCTTTGAATTTTTTTGTTACGTAGGGGTTAAACCCTGGACCTCATGCAGAGGGGCTTTGAATTTTTTTGTTACTTAGGGGTTAAACCCTGGACCTCATGCAGAGGGGTTCGAACCCTCGACCCTGGACCTGATGCTTCAAATTTGTAAAATATGAGAGAGTTCGCATATTTAAATATTGGCTTTCCATAAATATCTAATAACCTACATATTTTAATCTCAACCGCCAGAATATCAACATAAATAAAATCTTATTTTGATTAAGATCACTGATGGGCTATACTTAGCCCAATACATCAATTTATAAGTCTCAATCAAAACTCTTTGTTTCTTTCTTCTAGCCTTTTTTTCGTGAAAACCTAACATAGATCATCATTCCATAAACTTAGCTACTTCTAGTAGGGTTCGAACCCTTGGCCTCATGCAGAGTGGCTTTGAATGCTTTAACCTAGCATCCAATTTACAAATATTTTTGTTACATGAGTTAACATCACAATAGTTAAATACAACTGGCACACTAATTAACATTGACATCCTCAATATAATGAATTTGAAGGTGATCCGACCTCTATAATAGGAACCGTAAGTTAGACCCAACAACGATACCAACTTGTGGACTTTAAACTCCATATTTGTAGAATGAAAAACTACATGTTAATCATATTTTTTTGAGGGAATTGTTACTCGTATGTTAGAAAACATTATACATTTTCAATTGTAGACTTTTATAATAGTTCCTTAAACTGGGCGCTTTGTACACAAGACAAAATTACAACTTGTTACAATTTTTTGTGCGCAGCCAACATGGTGTCATGATTTCTTCATTTGTCTCACTTTATATACATCTTGAAAATTAATGTGTCTTGCTCAGCTTGGTGAATATCACCATTTACGAGGAAACCGACTTAGAATGTATTTTTTTTGAATTACATCATATAGCGGATTCGAAACCCGTGAGCTCATGCATGTGCTTCAAACGCTCTACCACTGAGGTAGCAATCATTTGCGACTTAGAATGTATTTTCACTTGTTCAATTTAAATTATATCCAAACATATATACATTAAATTAAACTTGCTACTGTGTAGATCTAAATATATGTACCCAAAAGCTCGAATTTGAGGAAAGCTGCTATTGGCCAGCATAACAAGATTGATGGAGATGAAGTAGGTTACAAGGGAAGTATGTATTGAACCAACAACTACCATCCTTCCTTCTAGTATAAAACTTCAACATGATATTGGTGTTGTCTGTAGGCAGATCGCTTTGGGACGGGATCGCGAAATGTGATGTCCTATGAAATTCGTTCGCTAGGTGTAGGCTTTTCCGGTCGTTTTTCCGGAACGAGATTCGCTAGGCCAGATCGCATAAAGCAATCTCGGATCGATTGATTCCGTTGACATGTACCGCTACTTTTATCTAAGACTCTAGAGTTAGAAAGCACCAAACTAAAACTTTCTTAAGCAAGAAAATATAGTAAAAAAAATTTCCCAATGATCTCCCCGACTTAGATAACAATTAATCCCAATACGTTGTCACTCTTTCTAAAATTTAATTTCACATAAGTGCGAAGAGAAATAAGTACATAAAACGCTTGACATATGGGTATATTAATATGCAGTCTAATTTCTTTATGCTCAAGATGAGGTGATCGGTTGGGATAAAATATATTGAGCGACCATAGCAAGAAAGGGAATTTAAGACCCATAAGTTTCCCACCAATCAACAACATTCATGAGTAGAAGAACCAAGAGAAGAAGAAAGTTTGGCAAAACGACATTTTCACATACGAAATTTTGCAAATTGTTCTCGTAACACTTTATCATCAGTAGGATCATTAGTAAATTTCTCAAATGCCTTTAGTACCCCCTCCATACCTTCTCTATTATCATTAGGTTTCCGAAGAATAGTTCCTCCAGACGACGTGTCTCCAACATAAGAAAGATGATAAAACCGAGGAGATAATGCAAATCCAAGACAATGTACATGAACATTTATCTTCTCCCACCTAGTAAGGACTATATCCTGAATTTTATCATATGTTCCTTGATACTTACTGTTTTTCAAAACATGTTTGATTTCTCCAAGCATATTATCCATGCACTCATAGATTTCACCCAAAATAGGACCATCTTAATTTAAAAAACGAATGAGTTTGTAAATTGGCTTTGTAATTTCTAATATGTTATGTACCTCATCATGAATATCATCGTTCACTATACTCTCTGTAACCCTTTCACCAACATATTTTCATTTTCCTCACCACTTTTCATTCATGCTATCCACGAGGTCAAAACAACAGTAGTAGCTAGCGCCACTCTAACATCAAAAATTCATTCAACATTATATAATGTGATGCAAATAGCGTCTTGGCTACTTTCAAAAATTCAAATTTTGATTTTTTTTAAACATTTTAATGCATGGGAATGATTCACAAAGTACTTGACAATTTATTTTCATTTGAAGTAAGTATTAGTAAACTAATCAAAGTTACGTGCCATATTCTTTTCCAGTTAAAAAGCTACGTGTTGTATCTGTTAGGTCTAGAATTCGTTAGCATTGTCAAGAGTCTCCTATCCTACACGTGCAGATTCTATCTTTCTTACATAGTTGTTCACTTACGAACTTAACATAGATAGAGTTATTTACTTGGCGAACTACCGGAGGAAAGGTACTAGGTACACGCCTGTATGCGGCGCACCCTGTATTTAGGTCATTGGCTGTAGGAGTTAGTGTGTTGCATCCGACTAGATTGAAGCGAGACTTGGATTGCAACAGGCGTGGTACACGAGGTATTACAGGAACTAGAGAGATAGAGATATAGTGTTAGTAGTTAATCCAGTGTGATAGCTTCTGATATATCTTTTATATGACGTTTCAGGTAATATAGTAGTCTAGCACTGGTTGGTGCTAGTAGGTGGAGTTTACTCCTAAATGTCACTCTCAAGCGCAGAACACAATGAAGGTTTCCCTTCAGTAAAAATCTTGTGTGCTATGTCTTTTACTTTTTGTATAACTGTTATAAATGTTAGATTAGTTCTACATTTCATTTATACTACTACATCTACTTTATCTATATGCTGTTATTGTAATTAGAATATATTTATCATTCAATCTATTGAACTGTCGTACAAGAACCGTTGTAATTGGATCTACGATTGTAGTCTTCCACTGTATCGCGTAGTGTTGCGAATTAAGGGCATAGAGGAGCAGGCACACTCGTACTTGTGTGGTTTTCTTTCTACGCCTGTGCTATCCCCTCCTTTTTTCAAGTTTCAAGTAGTGTCTGGTTTGGAGATTAACATCCATAAGTCAGGCATAATGTTCTCTAACAACACTCCAAAGGAAGCCCAAGATACTATTTTGAATATCGTCAATGTTCCAAGTATGCAAGAGGAAGGAAAATACCTTGGTTTACCAATGTTTTGGGAAAAATTAAAAAACCAATGCTGAATTTCACAGTGGAGAGAGTCTCTGCCTAGATGAAAGGATGGAAAAAAAGAACTTCTCTACCAAGCAGGAAGGGATACTTTTATCAAATCCATAGTTCAGGCTATCTCTGTTACACAATGATGTGTATTCAAATGCCAAAAACTTATGCGAAATTGGATGTAATAGTTGGACAACTTTGGGTGTGATGGTGGTGGTGGCATTGAGACGAAAAAAAGATTTGTTGGACTGCTTGGAATAAAGTGTCAAAAGCTAAAAAAAATGAGGAAGATATTGGATTTAGGGATTTCTCTACTTTCAGCCTTGCTCTCTTAGCTAAAGCTTGATGGGTCATGTTGAAAAACCATAATTCTCTCAGTTTACATGTTATGAAGAGTGACTACTTACCAGATGGTAACTTTTTAGATGCTCATTTGGGCCTAAACCTTCTTAGACATGGAGAAGCACTATTGCAGATATACAAATTCTAAAAAAAAAAAAAACTTATTTTTGTTGGTCAAGACATGTGATGAATCAATTGGATTCCAAATATAGGATCAACATAAATTACAAACCAACATAATAATACAGTGAGTGTGAGATGTCACAGGAAGGCAATGGTTTCTCGTGGCATTGACAAGCAACCTTCAATGAGGGAAAAACATTCTGGATGTGGTCATATCTCCTTGTGGCCACAAACGAAGGAACGGTGTGGGAAAAAATGTTATTGACGTGGCCATCCCACCTCTAGGCCACAGACGATGAAAAGATCACTTAAGGACTAGGAAGAATTATTTCATCAGAAATATGTTCCCTCCAACATTAGCTGAGGAAATTCTTAAGATAGATCTTCCTTGGAAATAAGAATAAGACATTTTGATTTGGAAATGGACAAAGTCACGTAACAACACTTCTAAGTTTGGTTATTTTCAAGCTCTAAATGACAAAGAAGACAACTCTTATACTAAAGTTGACAAGCGTAGCTCCTCCTTTAGTTGACATAAAGAATACCGGAGTACCATATGGAAAGCTAAGATCCATCAGAAACTAAAACATTTTTTTGAAAAGGTAGAAGGAAGAATTTGGTTAAAAGAAGATGCAAGAAAGATGGTGTATGCACAATCCTTTTTGCATGAGAAGAGGATTTGGAACTTATATTCTTTCGTTGCAGCTGGGTTAAACCTGTTTTTTATTTTTTGGATCAGGCTTCCATATCCATAAAGACTCAAGAATATCCCAAGTGTAAAAACGGGCTAAATGATACAGTTTCAAAAGCTATTGAAAAGAATCTAGACATGGGACATTTGTGTGATGGTAATGTGGTGTATTTGACTGCACAAAAACAACTTTATTTTTGAAACCCAATAGCCTAACACAAGGGAAGTTGTGCATTAATTAAAAAATTTGGTGAAGGATCGGAGTGTAAGAAGGTAACAAAGCAAAATCGTCCTTCCAAGAATAAAGAAAGTAGCCAAAACCAAGCCTGAAAACCACAAGAGAAACATGAGCTCAAAGTTAACACTAATTCCACTAGGAGTAGCAAGACAAATTAGATTTTTAAAGCTGGATTATGAGATGAGAAAGACAAGCGGGTTTATAGAAAATATTTCAAAGGCCAAGCTACCTATGCCATTCAGATGGAAGCAAAAACCCTGAGAAACACTTGCTTTTGTCTTCATGATATGGGGTTCACAAATCTAGTATTGAATGTTGAAAGTTTGTAATGCAAGTAAACAAAAAGGATCTAATACTCTAGGGGGGGGGGGTAATAGAGTATGGAAATTTTTTCTCAATGACTAACCTTTTAAAACTTTAAGCAAATGTGTTGTTGAAATCTCAAAGTTTTGGAAAAGTTTTGAGAAGCCAGAGATGCAACTGCAGAAACAGAAGCTTCAAATATTTGAGATTGAAAATTCTCCAAAGCTTTGGAGCTGATTGATTTGAACAAAATATTAACAGTAATGAAAAGCAACAAGATAAAGCACAAGAACACAAGGATTTTTACAGAGTTCAGTCACAATTGGACATAGTCTATGCATGAGGGATCTGATCCCTCCAGGATTTCAGCACACTTCTTATTAATCACCCAGATTTAGCCCAAGATCTCAAGCCGAAGTGAATTACCTTACACTTGTACAACTTGTGGTTCCCAACCTATCTAGTCTCAGCTACAACATGTTGATGTAGGGTTTTGATTCATGGATCGCGCAAACGGAAGCATAATCAAACAAACAACCATGCAAAACCCTCCAAGGATCACAAGTCTAGATGCATAACGATAGTGAAGGTAAGAAATCATAAACACACCTTTGGGTTCTCCTTGATGACTTCAAACGCGAATAGTGTCACGTTCTCTATAGTTGATCCACGCCTAGAGTTGTTCCTAGATCTCCAATCACCTTGGTGCTAGCCCGGATTGAAAGGAGGGTGAAGGAATCACGCAAAACGAGACACCAAAAGGGGTTCGGCCCTTTGTGGCGTTGGGGACAAGGGGGCGGCGGCAATAGGAGGCGGCGTCCCTCTTTGCTTGCTCTCTCTCTCCTTTGTTCTCTCCTACTCTTGTTATGTTCTCTCTAGAACATAAAGTGTGTAGGGAAGGAAGGAGGAGGGTCCTTTATATAGTCCAACAACTCCTTGTTAACTACCTAAAGGACTTATTCTAGTCCTACTAGAATTCAATTTAGTCCCTTCCTTGCAAATTAGTCCCTACTAAGTTTGCAAGGGTTTGCAAAGTGATCCTTCTAATTAATTAATCCAATTAATTAATTCCACAATCTAGTACAACTCTATATAGCGTGTGACCCCATAGGTTCTATCTAGTTGGTAGCAACTCTTTGCTAATATGGAGCGGTTTCTAGCAAAACATCCATTCTAGCCACTAATAGAATAGTCATCTAGACAACCTTGTACAAGTAATTGTCTCATCCCTTTGCCTCCATATCCGGATTGGACACGAGACATACAAGTCACACTCGTATATCCAATCCCTAGTTTCTCGATCCATGGAATAGCCTTATTCGTGCAAATAACATCAATATCTCATATATTGATTTATTTGAGTCTGGCCAGACATTCTATAAGCACTATCCTCGAGTGGCCTTGGATATTTGCTCCCGTTATGTGGGAGGGGCAAATCCTCTCTACGTCCACTACGATCTCTAAGCTTGCTTCTCATTGTATCCAGTACACGCCTTTATAACTACCCAGTTACGGTGTAGCGTTTTAACGCTACCAAGATCACAATGATCCACAACTAGAATATCTAGTGACTTCAAGTCTAAGGATGACAATACCATTGTACCCGAGAAGCACTTGTGACTCAACATAACGTGTATGTAGCCTTCTCGGTGATGGGTCAATCCAGTGCAACATTCCGTAATGCACACCTATGTGTTGGATCGTGATATCTCCATATCAATCCAACCCCATACTAGTCTATAGATGATTGTCCCATTTAATCATTATACTTGACTAGGGATATTTAAGATAAACAACACGATTGTAAATCTAAGGACTTCATTATATTAAATATCCAATAAATAATAAATGAATTTCTAGCCAATTACAAATTCATACTAAACTAGATTGCCTCTAGGGCATCTATTCCAACAGTCTCCCACTTGCACTAGAGCCAATCTGGCGCATCTCGTATGCCCATACTCCTAGTGTGCCCTTCATGCTTCCACTGCGTGAGAGGCTTCGTAAGCGGGTCTGACAGATTATCATCTGTAGGAATCTTGCATATCCGAACGTCTCCTCTATCGATAATATCTCGAATCAGATGAAACTTCCTGAGCACATGCTTGGACTTCTGGTGCGATCTTGGTTCCTTTGATTGCGCGATCGCCCCAGTGTTGTCACAGAACAACTCCACTGGATCCGCAATGCTAGGGACCACACCAAGTTCAGAAACAAACTTTCTGATCCAAACAGCCTCCTTTGCTGCGCCATTTGCAGCAATGTACTCAGCCTCTGTTGTAGAATCAGCTACCGTCTCTTGCTTGGAACTCTTCCAGCTCACCGCTGCTCCATTCAGGCAAAACACATATCCCGACTGTGATCTAAAGTCATCTCTATCGGTTTGGAAGCTTGCATCAGTGTAACCCCTTACACGCAACCCTTCCTCACCGCCAAACATCAAGAAAGCATCCTTAGTTCTTCTCAAGTACTTTAGGATGTTCTTGACAGCAATCCAGTGACTCTCACCCGGATTGGATTGGTATCTGCTTGTCATACTCAAGGCATATGACACATCTGGTCTAGTACATAACATGGCGTACATGATGGATCCTATGGCCGAGGCATAGGGAATCCTACTCATACGTTCCTTCTCAATCTCATTGGAAGGACATCCACTCTTCGAAAGAGTGATTCCATGTGACATGGGCAAGAATCCCTTCTTGGAATCTTGCATGTTGAACCGTTTCAACACCTTGTCAATATATGTACTTTGACTTAGGCCTAGCAACCTCTTAGATCTATCTCTATAGATCTTTATACCAAGTATATAGGCTGCTTCCCCTAAGTCCTTCATTGAGAAACACTTTCCTAGCCAATCTTTCACAGATTGCAGCATGGGAATGTCGTTTCCAATGAGTAGTATGTCATCCACATACAAGACCAGAAAAGCTACAGAGCTCCCACTAACCTTCTTGTAGACACAAGACTCATCTTCGTTTCTGATGAAGCCAAACTCTTTGACCACTTCATCAAAACGTCGATTCCAACTCCTAGAAGCTTGCTTCAATCCATAAATGGATCGTTGCAGCTTACAGACTTTGTTGGCTTGCTTTGGATCCTCAAAACCCTCTGGCTGTATCATATACACGTCCTCGAGGAGATTCCCATAAAGGAATGCTGTTTTGACATCCATCTGCCAAATCTCATAGTCGTAGTATGCTGCAATCGCAAGTAGGATTCGGATGGATTTGGTCATAGCGACTGGTGAAAAGGTTTCATCATAGTCAATACCATGAATCTGTCTGAATCCTTTAGCCACCAATCGGCCCTTATAGGTAATCACATTACCATCCATGTCGATCTTCTTCTTGAAGACCCACTTGCACCCTATGGGCCGCGCCCCATCAGGTGGTTCCACCAAAGTCCATACTTTGTTGGTATACATGGATTCCATCTCGGATCTCATGGCTTCAAGCCACTTCTGCGAGTCTGGGCCATTCATGGCCTCCTCATAGGTAGTAGGCTCATCATCTATGAGCATCGTGTCACCGGAATCAGTTACGAGAAGTCCGTACCTCTCGGGTTCCTGGCGCACTCTACTAGATCTACGAAGCTCTTGTGTTACCTGAACAGGTGGATCCACAACCGCTTGTGATTCCTGTTCATGTTCCATAATCGGTTCAGTGATTTGTGGTTCTTGAACCTCTTCAAGTTCTACATTCCTCCCACTTGCTTCTTTAGAGACAAACTCTCTTTCTAGAAACACGCCGGTCCGAGCAACAAACACTTTGTTCTCGGTTGGATTGTAGAAGTAGTATCCCTTAGTTTCCTTAGGGTACCCCACAAATTTACACTTATCCGATTTAGGCCCTAACTTGTCTGATTGTCAACGTTTTACATAGACATCGCAGCCCCAAATCCTCATGAACGACAGTGTGGGACGCCTCCCACTCCACATCTCATATGGTGTCTTCATGACTGATTTAGATGGAACACGGTTAATGGTGAAAGCTGCACTTAATAGAGCGTAGCCCCAAAACGATAATGGAAGATCGGTTTGACACATCATAGACCGAACCATATCCAATAGGGTTCGATTCCTCCTCTCGGACACGCCATTCCATTGTGGCGTTCCGGGTGGAGTGAGTTGGGACACGATCCCACACTCTCTAAGATAGTCGTCAAACTCTTGGCTTAAGTATTCTCCTCCACGATCCGATCGTAGAGCCTTGATACTTTTGCCAAGTTGCTTCTCTACTTCATTCTTGAATTCCTTGAACACTTCAAAGGACTCGGATTTTGCCCTCATAAGGTACACAAATCCATATCTACTGTAATCATCAGTAAATGTAATGAAGTAGACGTAACCACCCCTGGCAGGCGTGGCAAATGGCCCACATACATCGGTATGTATGAGCGCCAATTGCTCGCTAGTCCTCTCACCTTTCTTATTGAAAGGGGACTTTGTCATTTTTCCCAATAAACAAGCCTCACATGTCTCATATGATTCAAAATCAAATGAGTCTAGCAATCCATCCTTATGGAGTCTAGATACACGTTTCTCATTTATGTGGCCTAAACGACAATGCCATAAATAAGCAGGATTTAAATCATTTATTTTAATCCGCTTGGTATTAATGTTGTAGACAGGATTACTTAGATCAAGGACATAAAGTCCATTAAATAATTGCGCACTAAAATAGTGAATATTATTCAAATAAAAGGAACAACAATTGTTCTTTATTGAAATAATAAAACCTTCCTTGTCCAAACAAGAAATAGAAATAATGTTTCTGCTCATAGCAGGCACAAAATAGCAATTATTTAATTCTAAAACTAATCCTGAAGGCAGAGATAGCACGCAAACGCCTATGGCCAATGCAGCAACCTTTGCTCCATTCCCAACGCGTAGATCTACCTCCCCTTTAGCCAATCTTTTACTTCTCTTTAGATCCTGCATATTTCGACAAATATGAGATCCACATCCAGTATCTAATACCCATGATGTAGAGACAGTTAAATTGACATCTACAACAAAAATACCTGGTGGTGGTGGAATCACTATTCCAAGCCTCTTGTCCTCCAGATATTTTGGGCAGTTCCTCCTCCAGTGTCCAGGTTGACTACAGTAGTGACATTCACCCTTAGTCACGACCTTGGCAATGGCACCAACAGGCTTAAGGGCTTGTTCCTTGGATTTGGCAACTGACTTGCCTTTGCCCTTGGAGGAAGAGGCAAACTTTTTACCCTTTCCTTTATGCACCATCATAATGGCCTTGCCCTTACCCTTGTTGATGCTCTGTTCAGCCGTCCTCAACATGTTGAGCAAATCTGGCAGTGGTTTAACGATCTCGTTCATGTTATAGTTCATAATGAACTGTCCATAACTCTCGGGCAACGATTGCAACACGAGATCGGTTGCCAACTCTTGGCCGACCGGGAACCCAAGCCGGGCGAGATTCTCCAAGTACCCGATCATTCGGAGTACATGGGGTCCCACCGGGTTCCCTTCTGCCAGATGACATTTGAACAGTGCCTTTGAGACCTCATACCTCTCTACCCTCGCCTGCTCTTGGAAGAGCTGCTTTAGATGTTCGATCATATCGACAGCATTCATGTTCTCATGTTGCTTCTGAAGCTCAGAGGTCATGGTGCAAAGCATTAGGCAGGCCGCATCATTAGCGTCATCAACACGCTTTTGATACGCCTTTAAGGCAGTAGGTGTCTGATTCTCTGGACCTTCTGGAACTTGCTCCTCTATTGCGTACAGCTTCTTTTCTTGCTTGAGAACAATTCTCAAGTTTCTGTACCAATCGAGAAAGTTGGTTCCTGAGAGCTTGTCCTTCTCAAGAACAGATCGTAGGGAATGTTGTGAACTCGATGAGTTGTTTGCCATTTGGAATTCTACAAAAAGGAAAATACGCAAGTTTTAGTATTTGTGAATTTTTGACTATATTTAATAATGACTAGTTTATTAAATATAGCTCCCACTATTTTACTACGGATTAATAACCCTCAAGATATTAATGCGGAAAATATCCTTATATTTTCTAGTGGGCCAAGATCCATCTTTTTCATCTCCTTATGAGCTTGCTTTGGCAAGTCACCCATAATTCGACTACTTCTTAGGTAGGAACAATTCCAATTGCATCCCATATGCAACTCTTGGTTCAACTGGGCAAATAACTCCTTATTTATCCATCCATATGGATAATCCCAATTGATCGCCTCTAGGTTTCTTAATCAAATTAATAGCCTAGTTGTGTTCAACCTCTTATTTAAACAATTGCACATTGTTACGTGCCATCGCATTCCATCATTATGAACCAAGTCGCCATGCTTTGGCACGCACGAACTTGATAAATAATGATGATAATGAGTGTTTAAATAACGAGAAGGCAAGAACACAATATTTTAAAATTTGAGGGATTTTTCTATTTTAATTATTTTGTTGATCAATATCAACTAATCTATCTATTTGAGTTTGGGCACAACTCCAAATAATAGATCCGGGTTGTCTAATTATCTTATTATCCTAATTGCATGCATCATCCATACACCAACCACACAAATAATAAGACAATAAATAAACAACCACAAAACAGTAATTAAACGTGATGTGGATATGGCCTTTTCTAGACTAAGATAATTCCAAGCCAATGGAATTATCTATGAACCCTAAACAAACACACATCTCCATGCGTCTTGATCTTTTGGTCCATCCTTCATAGTCATGTGGAATGCTCCATGCTCCATGCTCCATCTTTTGTGGCTCCTTTTGGCTTTGGGCTTCTTTTCTCCAATCTTGGCTAACAATCTACTTTATCTAGCACTAGCTAATATCTATACTAAATAAAATAAATCTCACAAGTTGAGAAAAAAAATGGCACGCAGGCCATAAAACCCTAATTAATTATTACAATTAATTGATCAGCTCGCAGGCCGTAAAACCAAACCACAAAATTAAACATCCACATCAAACCACATCCTAAGGCCATATCCAATCACCATGCGATTTGCACATAAACAGTTAAAATCCAATTTTAACGCGCTTGGTCAATTTTAATTGATTTTAGGATTTCTAGGGTTAAAACGGTCCATGGGCCCAACAATCCAATTGCCCGGGCCCAAATAAGTGAACCATAAAGCCCTAGGGCCGGCCCGGCCCAAAACCCGCAAGCTAGGCCCGCGGGTTAGGGCCGCCCGGCCCCATAGGGCGCCAAGCTTGGGCGGCAAGCAAGGGGGCGGTCCCCTAGGGGCCGAACCTTCCTTGTGGAGGTTGTTTCCAAAACAACCTCCTTGCTTGGAGCCCAAGTTTGGTTGTTTCCTTGTTGTGGGAGAACTCCTTCTTCCCCAAGGATGCCCAAACCCTAGATCTAAGATCCTAAAATTTCTCAAACTCACCAATTCATGCATCCAATGCAATAATTGGGTCTTGTTATGATTAATTCTTTGACAAATTGCATCCAATGCTTGATTTGTCTTGTTTTACGCGATAAACAACAAATTAAGGTGTAAAACAACAAGAATGTAACACATAAACTACGTTTATGCTCTATGACCTGTGGCTCTGATACCACTGTAGGGTTTTGATTCATGGATCGCGCAAACGGAAGCATAATCAAACAAACAACCATGCAAAACCCTCCAAGGATCACAAGTCTAGATGCATAACGATAGTGAAGGTAAGAAATCATAAACACACCTTTGGGTTCTCCTTGATGACTTCAAACGCGAATAGTGTCACGTTCTCTATAGTTGATCCACGCCTAGAGTTGTTCCTAGATCTCCAATCACCTTGGTGCTAGCCCGGATTGAAAGGAGGGTGAAGGAATCACGCAAAACGAGACACCAAAAGGGGTTCGGCCCTTTGTGGCGTCGGGGACAAGGGGGCGGCGGCAATAGGGGGCGGCGTCCCTCTTTGCTTGCTCTCTCTCTCCTTTGTTCTCTCCTACTCTTGTTATGTTCTCTCTAGAACATAAAGTGTGTAGGGAAGGAAGGAGGAGGGTCCTTTATATAGTCCAACAACTCCTTGTTAACTACCTAAAGGACTTATTCTAGTCCTACTAGAATTCAATTTAGTCCCTTCCTTGCAAATTAGTCCCTACTAAGTTTGCAAGGGTTTGCAAAGTGATCCTTCTAATTAATTAATCCAATTAATTAATTCCACAATCTAGTACAACTCTATATAGCGTGTGACCCCATAGGTTCTATCTAGTTGGTAGCAACTCTTTGCTAATATGGAGCGGTTTCTAGCAAAACATCCATTCTAGCCAACTAATAGAATAGTCATCTAGACAACCTTGTACAAGTAATTGTCTCATCCCTTTGCCTCCATATCCGGATTGGACACGAGACATACAAGTCACACTCGTATATCCAATCCCTAGTTTCTCGATCCATGGAATAGCCTTATTCGTGCAAATAACATCAATATCTCATATATTGATTTATTTGAGTCTGGCCAGACATTCTATAAGCACTATCCTCGAGTGGCCTTGGATATTTGCTCCCGTTATGTGGGAGGGGCAAATCCTCTCTACGTCCACTACGATCTCTAAGCTTGCTTCTCATTGTATCCAGTACACGCCTTTATAACTACCCAGTTACGGTGTAGCGTTTTAACGCTACCAAGATCACAATGATCCACAACTAGAATATCTAGTGACTTCAAGTCTAAGGATGACAATACCATTGTACCCGAGAAGCACTTGTGACTCAACATAACGTGTATGTAGCCTTCTCGGTGATGGGTCAATCCAGTGCAACATTCCGTAATGCACACCTATGTGTTGGATCGTGATATCTCCATATCAATCCAACCCCATACTAGTCTATAGATGATTGTCCCATTTAATCATTATACTTGACTAGGGATATTTAAGATAAACAACACGATTGTAAATCTAAGGACTTCATTATATTAAATATCCAATAAATAATAAATGAATTTCTAGCCAATTACAAATTCATACTAAACTAGATTGCCTCTAGGGCATCTATTCCAACAGTTGAAACAATAAGAAACTCTTGTTGTTCACTTGAGCAAATAAACTTATAAGTTTGTGAGGTTTAAGAAATCAGAATGATAACACAGATTAAGTACAGATGGAAGAAAACAAAAAAGATTAAGTAGTGAAGCTTGGAAGTGTTCTTCAGTTTTATGGATGATTGATCTTCATCTATTGCAATGTTGAAAGCTTGATTGATTGAAGAGTTGTTTGTACGATTTACCACGATTGTAAAACACTATTCTCTTCACTGTTGATCAGCCTCTCTCAATGTCTGTCACTTTTAATTTCAAACTCCAGGTTTTTATCAACAAACAGCAACAACTTGAGAGATTTTAGGAACTGAATTCCTACAAATCCTCTCCCTTGATATGCTTCTTTCAACAACTATGTTTGAATAGCTATCGAGTTTTTTTATGTACGTTTGGACGACCAACAAACCTGAACACACTCAGAAATAAAGATCAAACACCGTCTAGACAAAATAACAACAGTATTGATCTGCAAATACAGACAGTTTACTTTAGAACCCTAGCTATTTTGCCTTAGATAAAATTCAGTATCTATCTTTTCATGTATAAATATAACTATATAAGAAGTTAGAATAACTCTTTATCCAGTTTAGAATCCATATAAGTCTCCCTGCATACACATATCATTTAAGTATACTTAGGAGTATATACACATAAGAAAATCTCAAAGCTTTGGAGCTTTGACTGCTAGTTCACAAGTGTTAGCTTGAAAATGAATTCTGCAATCTGTGAGACTTATATAATCCAAACAAAGATACAATAATATTTGTAAAAGCCATTAGTGAAGGATAAATCATCCCCTAATCCAATATATAATCCTGCAAACACAAGAATGTTAGGCACGGTATAAATATATGAACACTACAATATCTCAAAGCTTTGAAACTTTGAAACTAAAAGTCTCTGATCTTCTTTCTTTCATCATCAAGGAACATACTCCCCCTGATTTTCAAACTCAAGAGCTTTGAACTATCAATCTCCCCCTTGATGAAAGACAACACAAATATTATTGCTTTTCAAGATTTCCTGCAACTCAAAGTTACCATTAAACTTAATTGAATAAAATCATATCACATACATCATAACAAATACAACACATATATATATAGACAACTGATAGCATAAAACCACCAAACCAACATCCTACAGAATCCAAATTATTACAAAAATTTCAGAAACCTAACAGATAAGCAAATACTTCTCCCCCTTTTTGACTTTCATAAAAGAAGTAGAAGAAATGTAGGATCATGTTCAGAGGTTTTAAAAGAACAGAAAACAAAAAAAACTTCAGGACTTAGGAAGAAAGAAAGAAATAAAGAAAGAAGGAAAGAAAGGTTTAGAAATAAAGGCTTCAAGGCTTTGAAGTTCCAACTCAAGCACTTTTCTTGGTAGTCTTCTTTCCACTTTCATCTTTGTCATTGCCTTTGTCCTCAGTCTCCACCTGTTCTTCCTCAGCTGCTTCATCATCTGACTCTTCTGCAGTCTCAGCTTGTTCACCAATATTTTCATTCTTTGCTTCCACATTCTCAGCTTCCATATCAGCAACCACCTCAGTAATCACTTCCTCAACTGAAGCAGTATTCTTCTCAGTTTTTCCTTCAGCAGTCTCCTCACCACCAGCTTCCTCATCAGACTGTTCAAATAAATCATTTGAAGCGAGAACTATTGGAAATTTATTCTTCTTCTGTTTCTTCAACACTTCTCAAAGAATCTCACCAGAATCAATGCTAGTATCTTTACTTTCAGTAGATGGTATCTTCTCCAGGTCCAAACCCTTAATGATAACTTTCAGTTTTGAATCTACCAAGCCTTTAAACTTCATAAAGTCAGTGGACAAATCAAATAGTCCTTGTCTAAGATCCTCAATACCATCTTCCAGGACTTCAACGTTGTCAAGAACCTGAGAAAAATCTAAGTTACCATAAGACTTTGATGTTGTAGCTTCTCTGGGTTTGATATATTCCTTCTCCTTAAGTTCTTTTGCAGTCAATTCATAATAAAACTTCCACTCACCTTTACTAGTTTGAACTAATCCAATACTTTGAAGTGAAGCTTCATCAACCAACCTAAAACTATTTGTAATCTTCTCCTCATCCTTAATGGATACTCCAAAGTGTTTAAAGAACAATGGCAACAGATTTGCATAAGGAAAAGAATGATTTCTAGTTCTAGTACCACAATACACCATATGCTCCATGATCACAGTAGGCAAATCAATCTCAAACCCTTGACAAATCAAGTACATCAATACCAACACCCTGTCTGTCACCAACTTTTTGGAATGCTCTCAGGGAACTACACATCTCATGATAATTGAGAAAGAGTTTTGGCTTCACTGTCAAACACAGAATGAAATAACTGTTTGGGTCCAGTAGGGTTCCCTCCAAGAAAAAAACATGGATTTAGCTAACTCCAAACACTCTCTCCTATCTGGATGCTCATGTACCTTATACTTCCTAGTCACTCCCAAAACTTTGGCAAACACTTTATGATCCAACCTTATGTCCACACCAGCCACCTTAGAAGTAAGGATAAAACTATCACTATCCTCCATCTCTTGTACCAGATTTAAATAAAACAACCTAGTTAGCCTAGGATAAGTCTCAGAAGGTGGATTCAACATTTTTCCAACAGAATAATCTCTTAACTTCCTAATGTAGTCTATGTCCAATTTCTCTGACAGTTCATCACTTATAAGACTACAAAAGGCTACCTTAGAAGATGCATAACCATCCATCCAAACAGGTTTAACCTCAGGGTTTATAAACCAAGACTCAGGTAGAATGTTCTTACCAAAATCAGAAGCTTTCTTGGTTTTCATGGCATTATGCTTAACCCTCTTCTTCTCTGTTGATGGATCAGTCTGCTTATCCTCTGGCTTATTTTATTTGGGAGATGGAGCACTCTTCTTCTCATCTACCTTCTTCTCTGTAGGAACCTCTTTATTCGTCTTGCTTGACTGATCTCCTTGATCTTTACTCCCCTGCTCCTTAGCTTTCACCACTTCCTCTGTTCCAGAGTCAGATTCTGACCCATCTTCTTGAAACTCTTCTTGAACTTCCTTCCCCTTCTTGATCTTATTTTAAGGTGTAGAAGTCTCTTGAATGCTGGCTGTTTTATCTGAATCTGATCCATGAATGGTGATCTTTCTGTTAGCCTTTCTCTTTACTCTCTTAGTATAATCTTAATGCTCGATTCTCTCTGATTTGCGCTCCATTATGTTTAGGATTTCATAAAATTGAGAAAGAAATTGAGAGAGAGAGAGATAGAGAGAGATAGAGAGAGAGAGACGGAGAGAAAGAGATTGAGAATAAGAGAAATAAGCCATGAAGTTGGCTTAAGTAGGTAGAAGAGTTTGACTGAAAATAGGATTGCATGCAAATCAAATTTTGAAAGATATTCTTGAGATATTTTGGGATATTTTGACCAAATCCTCTGAATATATAAAATACTCTATAATTATCTAAAAAGATATCACAAAATATTTTATGATCCAATTTTTAAATACAAATACACAACATATTACTCACATCTTTGAAAAAGTGGCCCAAAGCTTTGAGAAATTTTAAGGCTGCCAGAAAACTTCAAATCTTTGAAGCATACTTTCAAGACTTAAGAAAGTATGATCTCAAGGATTTGGGATTTTCACACATAACACAAGTAAGAACTTATAATCCTACAAAACCAATGCATCCTTGTTTTACATACCCAATTCAAGCCTTAGGGATGCAAACCTCTCACCTGGTAAAGGTTTAGGGAGAATATCAGCTATTTGCATGATAGTTGAAATAACAGATAAAGATACATCACCTTTCTCAACATGATCTCTAATAAAATTATATCTCACATCTATATACTTAGTTCTTGAATGCTGCACTGAATTCTTTGATATTGAAATGGCAATAGTATTGTTACAATTGATAGACACATTTCTGAATTCATATCCAAGATCTCTTAATTATTGAGCAATCCATAGTACTTGTGAGCAACAAGCACCAGCTGCAATGTATTTAGCTTATGCAGTTGACAAGGCTACCAAGTTTTGCTTATTTGAATGCCAACTAATCAGTGATGAGCCAAGGAATTGGCAACATCCTGAAGTAATTTTCCTATCCACTTTGTAACCTGCAAAGTCTGCATCTGCAACCACTCAACATAAAATTAGTTCTTCTTAGATACCAAAGACCCAAGTCTTTGGTTCCATTCAAATATCTGAAAATCCTTTTAACAACAATTAAATGACTTTCCTTAGGATCTGCTTGAAACCTTGCACACATACATACACTAAACATAATATCAGGTCTACTATCAGTTAGATTTAGAAGTGAACCAATCATACCTCTGCATTCCTTTTGATTCACACTCTTACCACTTGTATCCTTGTCTAAGGATAAATATGAACTCATAGGAGACTTTGCTACCTTGGGCTGAGACATATTGTACTTATTTAACAAGTCCTTGATATACTTCCCTTGATGTATAGATATTCCTTTCTTCATTTGATGAACATGAAATCCAATAAAGAAATTAAGTTCTCCCATTAAGCTCATTTCAAACTCCCTGCACATTACACTTGAAAACTCTTTTGAAAGAGCATCATTAGTAGCACCAAATAGTATATCATCAACATAAATCTGTACTACTAACAAATCCTTTTCATGAGTCTCAATAAAAAGAGTTTTGTCAACCAGTCCTCTCAAAAACCATTTTCAAGTAAAAACTTTGAGAGTCTGTCATACCAAGTCCTTGGAGCTTGCTTAAGGACATAAAGATCTTTGTACAATTTGTAAACATGATCAGGGAAATTATCATCTTCAAATCCAGGTGGTTGAGCAACATATATTTCTTCTTGTAAATAACCATTTAGAAAAGCACATTTAGCATCCATTTGAAAAATATTTATGTGTTTATGGGATGAAAATGCAAGAAGTATTCTGATAGCTTCTAACCTGGCAACAAGCAAATGTCTCCTCATAATCAATTTTTTCCTCTTGATTTTACCCCTGTGCCACAAGTCTGGCTTTGTTTCTCACAACCTTACCATTTTCATCAAGTTTGTTTCTGAACACCCATTTGGTTCCAATCTTTGATTGTGTCTTTGGCCTAGGATCTAAGTTCCATACCCTGTTCATTTCAAACACATTCAACTCACTCTGCAACGCAATGATCTAATCTGCATCTTCTAATGCCTCCTTTGCATTTTTAGGTTCAATGATTGATACAAAGGCACTAAAAGCACGCAGATTCTTTAGCTGGCCTCTTTTCTGTGTTCCAGTTGTTGGATCTGAGATGATATCGTCTGCAGGATGATCTGAAAAATACTTGAACTTTTTCCTTGATGTCCAGGTATATGGTCATTCAAGGCTTTGAGATCTTGATACAGTAGATGGAGCATCTTGTGTTCTATCAATCTCAGTCTCAAGACTGTGAGATTTTGGTTCAACAGGATGTTCAAGGCCTTGAGATTCTTCTGACTGTTCCTGCATGTTAGTTTTGCTTCTTTTCTCTTTCTGATAATCATCATTTGCCTCATACTTATTCAAGTTGAGATCTGCAAAACTTTCACTCAAATAATCATCAGTACTTTCATCAAAAATCACATGAATAATATCCTCTACAATCTTAGTTCTCTTATTGAAAAGTCTATATGCTTTGCTAGTTTGAGAATAAACAAGAAATACACCTTCATCACTTCTAGCATCAAATTTACCAAGTTTCTCCTTACCATTATTATGCACAAAAAAAGTACAACCAAAAGGCTTAAAATAGGAAACACTTGGCTTTCTGCCTTTGAAAAGTTCGTAAGGAGTTTTCTTCAAAATATGTCAAATTAAACATCTATTCAGCTCATAATTGGCAGTGTTAACAGCTTCTTCCCACAGATATTTTGGCAAGTTACTTTCAAGTAGCATGATTCTAGTCATATCTTCAAGTGTGCTGTTTTTCCTCTCAACTAATCCATTCTCCTGAGGAGTTCTAGGTGCAGAAAAGTTGTGTGAGATGCCATGGTTTGCACAAAATAGACCAAAATCAAGCTGAACAAATTCTCTACCATGATCACTTCTAATTGATGCAGCATGAAAGTTTTTCAAAGTTTGAAGCTCCTTAAATCGCTTTGGGAATTAAGATAATGCTTCAGACTTGTCTCTAATGAACATAACTCATGTAAATCTAGAGTAATCATCTACCACAACAAGCATATATCTCTTACCTTCGGGTGTCTGAACCCTCATACGACCATACAAGTCCATATGCATCAATTCTAATGGTCTAGAGGTACTTACAAAATTATTTGGCTTCAATGAGATTTTGGTCTGTTTACCTTGGGTACATGCCTTGCAAATCTCATCATTTTTGAATTTCAGGTTTGGTAATCCTCTTACCAAGTCGTTTGAGATGAGCTCGTTCATTGTATGCACGCCAATATCACCAAACATTCTATGCCAAAGCTTTGAGTTTTCCTTCAAATCTTTGAGACTTTCACCTGCAACTTTGTTAGTACTAAAAGCATAAACATTGTGTGACCTAGGAGCCGTGAGTATGCAATTTCCAGATTTTTTATTTTGCACCACACATTTCTCTTTGTAAAAAACCACTTTGTTACCTCTATCACATAACTGAGATTACCAAGCAGATTATACTTTAAACCTTCAACTAAGTAAATATCATAAATTGAACTTGCAGAATTATTACCAATACTTCCAATACCAAGTATATTGCATTTAGCTTTGTCATCAAGTGTGATTGTTCCTTCTGAATATTCTTTGAGTTCTGTAAAAGGAGACTTCTTTCCACTCAAATGCCTGGAGAAACCACTCTCCAGAAACCATTTCTGATCCTTCAAAGTTTTGGTGACAGCCTACAAAATTCAATAGAAGACTTAACAGACTATTAGACCAAGTGTAGAATTTGGATTCATACCCAGAATCAACCATTTTGGGTGGTCTAACTCCTTTTGGAACCCAAATATGTCTAACTTGTCCCTTAAGTTGATAAGGATAGATGTTCCTCAATATGTGAGGTTCTGTCCTTCTAAAGGGGCAAGTCAACTTAATATGTCCAATTTTTCCACAGTAATGACATTTTGGAGAATGTCTGCTCCCGGATCTTACAAATGTGGTTTAGTTCCTTTTTCGAAATGTTGAATTATAACCAATTCCACTTTTGTAAACAGAATGCATACTTCCTCCAAGCAGAAGATTGAGTTTGTGTTCTGATCCAGCAAAGGTGATAACTCCACATTAGGAGTTATATTGTTTATGATCCATGACCTTTTTTCGAGCGTTTCGTTGTATTTATGTGAGAAATTGACCAAATCCGAGTTGTTTTGAGCATTCATGAGTTATTGAGCTTCATTTTGTAATCCGGGCGTTTTTCGTATGATTTATATATTGTTTATCGCATGTGATCTTCCGGGTTGTTTAGTGTTGTGTATCTCAGGTAAAAGAGGTGCAATGGAGCTTAGTAGATGTTTGGATATGCTTGGAATGGAGCTAGATGAAGAGGAGGAAAGGAGACGCACAAACGAAGCAAAGTTGGAAAAGTCACACAGGAACAGCCTGCACTCTTTTCGATGCCCAGGAAAATATACAAAGAATTTTGAAGCAAGTTTTGCGGCATTGGAAAGTAGACTTCCGTATCTTTCCAACGGTATATGGTAGGCCCAAATACGAGTCCGTATGAGGAAGATACAGCCCGCGCAAAATCAGCAAATAATTCTGTCCGGGAATTACAAAGTAGAGGGGCTGAAGTGCAATTTCGGCTAGTTTTCATTAAAAAGCGTGCCCAGCTGGTAAAAAACGGGAGAGACGACCTAAGAAGAGGACATTCATGCATCTTTGGAGTCTTGGGAGCTAGAGAAGACGGGAGAAAAAGCTAGGAGCTTGGGAGATCATCAACATTGAAGATTTTTGCGTTTGATCTTTGTTTCTTCTTCTTTTTCTTCATGAACTCTACTATTTTGTTTATGTTGAACACTATTATGAATGTTCTAGTTATCTTACATATTCTTTTACTTCATTCTTAGTATCCTTGGCTTGATCACCCTTAGGATACTATTCGTTGAGATTGTTGCACGAAAGTGAACTTTTTGATACATGTTAAAGAATATTGTAGGTGATCTCGTGGTTTCTTGAGACCGAGAGGAGATAGAAACTTGATTAATCGTGTGAGGGTAGTTTCGGTTGGTTGTGTTAGGACTTAGTGAATTCGGTGGACCGATAGGACCCGGTGAACGAGTCTAAAAAATCAATTAGATTGTAGTGATAGACGGAGGTGGACCGAGAGGACCCGAAATCTATTGTTTACACAAATTCACGTGAGATCGAGAGAAGATCGTGATGAGTATTTCCCGATATAACTAGAACGTGAGTAGAGTGTTTCATGCATAATTCCGAAAATCGTTAACAACCCTAGGGACATCAATTATCTAGTTCTTTCTCATTAATCGTAATCAAATCACAGTTTATCGTTGTTTAAATTGAAAACTCTACAAAAATAGTTAGTTACTTGTTATTTAATTTACGTCGCTTGTTTGTGGGCGACAACGTTACAAAATCAAACACTATTTTTACTTGTTACTTAGATATCGTAGAGTTAATTTCTAGTTAGCTAGTAATCGTAATTTCCCTTGGGTTCGATACTCGGTCGTAAAATACTCCACTTACTACTTGACCGTATACTTGCGTTTAAGCGCGTTAAGAATTCGCGTCAAGTTTTTGGCGCCGTTGCCGGGGACTTAACGGTTTATTATTTTAGTAGAAATTGATTTAGGATATCTCTTTTGTTTTTTTTGTTCAATTAGCTATTTGTTTTCTCATTTGTATTTGATTATGCTTTTCAGGTCGTCAGTGTATGCCCAGGATCCCTAGAGAACTTGTGCCCCCACTTGAAGACCCGGAACAGTTATTCAGAGATCAGAGGAGAAGACAGAAACAGAGCAAGATGGGTGATCAATTGACTAACGCGCAGCTAAATGAGAAAATGGAAGATTTGGCGAAAAAGTTGAATGATCGCAACGCTCAGACACCGTACAACAAGTCTGGGCAAGCTATTGTGGAGAAATTCCAGACGTCCACGTATGGACACAATCCGGCAATTGTAGTGCCAGACATACAGGCTGAGCATTTTGATCTCAAGCCAGCTACGATCCAGACAGTCACCAATCAGTTCCAGTTTTATGGGAACAAGGATGAGGATCCCAACGATTTCATTGGGAAGTTCAATGCTTATATCAATACTGTGAAGTATAAGAACGTGACTCCAGAGGCGTTGAAACTTATTCTATTTCCCTATTGTTTGAAAGGTGCAGCTGAGAAGTGGCTTGAGTCGAGAGCTCCGGATTCAATCACTAAATGGGCTCAATGTGTGGATGAATTCATGGCAAAGTTTTACCCAGTTCAGCGGGTGATTCAGTTACAAGGTGATATCCTTGGCTTTCAGCAGCAGGCCCATGAGACCGTGGTAGAGGCGTGGGATAGATTTATGCATTTGATCAGGAAGTGCCCAAATCACGATTTTGGGGACTACAAAATTTTGCAGGTCTTCTACCATGGCTTAGAACGCCATAATCAGGAGTTAGTTAATAGGGAACCTAGAGGAAATTTCATGTATTCAGTTGACAAAGAGGGAGCATTTGCACTTATGAAACAGCTAGCCAAGCAGGATACACAGTTTTATGATTCTAGAAGACTTTCGGCATTGCCTGAGGCGAAAGATAATGAGTGGAAGGATGGGATCAGCAAGATGGTGTCAGACTTGGCCAAGCATGTTTATAAGGAAAAGAAGACAGTAGCAAGTGTTGAGGAGCCAGAATATGATGCAGCAATGGCACACATGGCAAATGAGGATTTGAACTATATGGGGATCAGTCTGGAGCGACATATGCACCGGGGTTCCAGCATAGGCCACAGGTTTCACAGGCTCCACCAGCAGCTGTTGCAGCACCAAGTTCAGACATCTCTGAGTTGACAAAGGCATTGGCACAACTGAGTGAAAATATGAATACCATGACCACCAATGTGAATAATATGTCCACACAGGTTACTCCTGTGTCTGCAGATTTACAGGCTACGAAGACTTCTCTTCGTTCTCTTGAGGTACAGGTGGGTCAGATTGCTAATCAGCTCTCATCTAGAGCTCCACGTTCTTTGCCTTCCAACACGGAAGGAAATCCTCGTCAAATCAATGCAATCACTACTCGAAGCGGGGTTGCATTGAAAGATCCGCCATATCCCACTCATGCTAGAGCCGATGCTTCTAAGGCTAAAGAGCTTGAGATATTTGATGATGATACTAATGTCGTGATCCCCCAATCAAAGGGCGCGACGGATAAGGAGGCGGTGAAGGACAAGGATGAGGTACGCATTGATACTACTGTTTCTAAGGCAGTTCCATATCCTTTGAGAACGAGAAAGAGGGATGATTCTAGAGATTTTCAGAGGTTTCTTGATATATTCAAGAAGGTGGAGATTAACATTCCTTTTGCAGAGGCTATCTCTAAAATGCCTACATATGCCAAGTTTCTCAAGGATATTCTTTCAGGAAAGAGACGCATGAGTGATTTTGCACAGGTGAATTTGACTGCTGAGACTTCTGAATGCGTCAGGAATGGATTGCCTAAGAAGAAGAAATACCCTGGGAGTTTTGTGATACCGGTTACTCTTGGTGATTCTCTCACTATGACTGCATTGTGCGATTTGGGGGCAAGCATCAATTTGATGCCCTTGTCCGTATTCAGGAAGCTAGGTGTGGGGGAGCCTCGTCCCACCCGAGTTACCTTGCAGATGGCTGACAGGTCGATCCGTAGAGCATATGGGTTGATTGACGACATTTTGGTCAAAGTTGGTACTCTTATCTTTCCTGCAGATTTTGTCATCTTAGACATAGAGGTTGGCGAAGTACCTCTCATTCTTGGCAGGCCCTTCCTAGCTACAGGGGAGGCTATTATTCATGTGAAGAGTGTAAAGCTATCTATGCAGATCAATGATGAAAAAATGTTCTTCGATGTGTTCAAGGCAATGAAAATGCCTTCATGTTATAACTATGAAGATTGATTTAGCGTAGAGATCTTTATGATGATATGGGAGATGAGGAGCTAAATTGATGTGGGAGGAAATTGATGGAATGTACAAGGATGAAGATAAGAGCCCTCCCATGGATTTGTGTCACATGAGCAGCTGGACCAAGCTGGATTTATACGAGCAAGGGGAGCAGAAATTAGCTCTTGTTCCATCACTCAAGTCACCACCCGTGCTTGAGTTGAAGCCATTGCCTAGCCATCTCACGTATGCTTTTCTTGGTGTTGATAACACATTGCCCGTAATTGTTTATTCTGTTTTATCTCAGGCACAGGAGGAGCAGCTTTTGGATGTTCTAAGGAAGCATAAGGGAGCAATTGGATGGACTGTTGCAGATATAAAGGGGATCAGCCCCGTCTATTGCCAGCACAAGATCCGGGTAGAAGAAGGAAAGAAGCCAGTGATCCAAGCACATCGGAGATTGAATCCGCATATGAAAGAAGTGGTGAGAAAAGAGGTCATGAAGTGGCTGGAGGCTGGTATTATTTTTCCGATCTTAGACAGCACTTGGACTAGCCCGGTCCAGTGTGTGCCTAAGAAAGGAGGAATGACTGTGGTAGAGAACGACAAGCATGAGCAGATTGCTCAGCGGACAGTTACTGGATGGCGTGTGTGCATGGATTACAGGAAGCTGAATGAAGCCACGCTAAAGGATCACTTTCCGTTGCCGTTTATTGATCAGATGCTTGATCGTTTGGCTCACCATGAGTACTACTGCTTCTTGGATGGTTATTCAGGCTACAACCAGATAGCCATTGCTCCAGAAGACCAGGAGAAGACTACCTTTACATGTCCCTATGGCACATTTGCGTTCCGCCGCATGCCATTTGGATTATGTAATGCACCGGCTACTTTCCAGCGGTGCGTGATGGCCATCTTCTCAGAAATGATTGAGAAGCATTTAGAGGTTTTCATGGACGAATTCTCCTTATTTGGTGAAAGTTTTGAGGACTGTCTACATCATCTCGGCCCTGTCTTGGTTCGTTGTGAAGACACCAATCTCGTGCTGAATTGGGAGAAGTGCCACTTCATGGTCACAGAGGGGATAGTTCTTGGTCACAAGATTTCACGCAGAGGTTTGGAGGTTGATCAAGCGAAGGTAGAGACAATCAAGCAACTCCCTTATCCGACTTCAGTGAAGGGGGTCAGAAGCTTCTTGGGACATGCAGGTTTCTATCGCAGGTTTATCAAAGACTTCTCGAAGATCTGCAAGACTTTGTGTGAGTTTCTAGGGAAAGATGTCCCGTTTGTGTTTGATGAAGCGTGCAAGAAGGCCTTTGACTTTTTGAAGGAACAGCTCACCTCAGCTCCTATTATCACAACTCCGGATTGGAGTTTGCCATTTGAGCTCATGTGCGATGCCAGTGATTTCGCCATTGGAGCAGTATTGGGGCAAAGGAAGGAAAAGGTATGCCATGTTATTTACTATGCTAGTAGAGTTCTTAATGAGGCTCAACTAAACTATGGCACTACTGAGAAGGAGCTTTTAGCTATGATTTTTGCTCTTGACAAATTCCGGCCTTATCTTGTGGGATCGAAAGTGATTGTCTTTACAGATCATTCGGCGCTGAAGTACCTTCTTGATAAGAAGGATTACAAGACAAGATTGTTGCGGTGGGTTCTTTTGATGCAGGAATTTGATGTTGAGATCCGCGACAAGAAGGGTGTTGAGAATGTGGTAGCGGACCACCTCTCAAGAATCGAGAATGGAGTAGTAGAGAAGGTGCCGATTCAAGAGAACTTTCCTGACGAGAGCTTGATGTCTCTGGGGGATACTGAGACTTGGTATTGGGCAATTGATAACTATCTCACCAATGGGAAGATTCCGGAAGAGTGGACAGTGCAGCAGAAGAAGCGGTTCTTATATGTGGTGAAGCAGTACTTTTGGGAGGATCCATATCTATTCAAGATGGGAGCTGACAGTATCATTCGAAAGTGTGTGCCTACCCATGAGATCTATGATGTGATTAAGCAGTGTCATGCAACACCTAGTGGAGGCCATTTTAGCGGTCCTCGCACCGCCATGAAGGTACTACAATCCGGTTTATTTTGGCCTACTATATTTAAGGATTGTCATGACTGTGTTGCAGGGTGTGATAGCTGCCAAAGAACGGGTAACATCTCCAAGTGAGATGAGATGCCAATGTCTGAATGGCTTGAGGTGGAGCCCTTCGATGTTTGGGGCATAGACTTCATGGGACCGTTCCCTCCTTCGTATGGTAATCTCTACATCATCCTTGATGTTGATTATGTGACAAAATGGGTTGAGGCAATTGCGTTCCCCAAGAATGATGCAGCGACGGTAGAGAAGTTTCTGAAGAAGCATATATTTACTCGGTTTGGCACACCAAGGGAAATGGTGAGTGATGAAGGTTCACACTTCATAAACCGAGTGTTTGCCAGAGTCTTGAAGACGTACGGGGTGTCTATCCATAAGGTTTCCCTACCTTATCACCCCCAAACTAATGGGCAAGCGGAAGTTTCGAACAGGGAGATTAAAGGGATTCTTCAGAAAACCGTCAACACCGGACGCAAGGATTGGGCTGTGAAACTGGATGATGCATTGTGGGCATACCTTACTACATGGAAGACTCCATTGAACATGTCACCGTTCCAGCTTGTCTTCGGTAAGGCATGTCATCTTCCCGTTGAGTTAGAGCACAAGGTTTATTGGGCGATCAAGCGATTGAACATGGATCCCGAGTTAGCAGGACAAGCAAGGAAGATGAAGCTTCTTAAACTTGAGGAATGGAGATTACAAGCCTATGATAGTTCCCAGATTTATAAGGAGAAGACGAAGAGATGGCACGACAGTCGTCTCAAACCGAAAGAACTTCGTGGGACAAAAGGTTTTGCTATTCAAATCACGGATGAAGCTCTTTCCGGGAAAGCTTCGTTCGAGATGGTCCGGGCCGTTCCGGATCCACCAAATCTATCCTTGGGGTGCGGTTGAGTTGGAAGATCCACATACGAATGAGTGTTTGCGCGTCAATGGAAGCAGAGTCAAGCCATAATTGGAATCCGCGCCAATTCCGGCCAAAGTGGATGTTATCTACTTTGACGAGCCGTGATCGTATTGAGGTAACTGGGTCAGGCCGTCGACCGTAAATTACAAAGCGCTTGTTGGGAGGCAACCCAACGTATTTTATGCATTAGTGTAGAGAGTGTGTTTTAAATATTGTTGTGTGCGTTTTAATTCCGTTTTGTTATCTGAGGGGTGAGAGAGCGAGAATTTGACATTTGAATTGAGTCTCCGCAGGTTTACAGGTTATTACGCGATTCGGACTCCCCTTCTTGATGTGCGTAGACTCGCATGGAAATGCGCGCATCGGAGTGCGGACATAAAAGAAAGGCGGAAATTGAACGAGAAAGATGTGATCACGAGGATATTCCCGAGGATGTTGGGAAGCGTGTCACGGAAAAAAAATGAGCTTAAGAGCACATAGGGGCACATGAAATTCAAGCTAAGTAACCGTGAAGATTAAGCAAACAAAGCGGATAAAAAAAAGAGGAAGTTGAAGAAAAATTGCCAGGAGATCGCATGATCAAAATGTTAGATCGTGGGATCATGCCTGAAGACTTAGAAGAAATTCTTACGGCAAAAGTTGAGTAACTCACTGGAGTACACTATCACAGAGGAGATCCTATGATCAAAGCAGATCGTAGGATCATGAATAGTGATCGCACGATCTGCTTGAAGACTTAGAAAAAATTTTGCCGCAACAAAAGAAGCAGCTCACTAGAATTGGCGATAAAAAGGGAGATCGCACGATCACATCAGATCGCACGATCACCAAAAGGTGATCGCACGATCAGAAAAAACACACGACAATCATTAAAAAAGGGCACGGAGGTCTTTTCGCAGCAAATAAGAGGAGAATAAAAGGTTTACCCGTACGGGTCAAACCAGAAACACTTCGCATAATTCACCACCCGTCGTACTTCTCTCTCGTGAGTTCTCTCAGTGCTCAAGAACACAATTTGAAGAAGTTGCTCAAATTCAGAATCAAGATAGGGGTTTTGCTCGCCTCAAGCTCCTCCACAACTATTGTGAAACCAATTGAGCTAGTTTACAAGAGACAAGTGTGGGGGAGAAGAAGGAAGTCCAAGCCCTAGAACGAAGAATCGTCAATTCGTTCTCCATCGTTTGAAATTTCAACAAACCGGTTTCGGGGTTTAGACGGGGACATCAAGGGGAAGCTAAAGAGCTAAAAATCTCACATCGCGAAAAATACAGAAAAATCAGTCAATTTGACTGATTTTGTCAGGAATTCCTAAACTTCAGCGTATTATTTGATTTTTGCACTTGTACTTGCTGCATTTGTTTGACAATTGATACATGTGTGAGATGAGGCCTAATGAGATGAGGCCTAATTGATACAACTGGCACACTAATTAACATTGACATCCTCAATATAATGAATTTGAAGGTGATCCGACCTCTATAATAGGAACCGTAAGTTAGACCCAACAACGATACCAACTTGTGGACTTTAAATTCCATATTTGTAGAATGAAAAACTACATGTTAATCATATTTTTTTGAGGGAATTGTTACTCGTATATTAGAAAACATTATACATTTTCAATTGTAGACTTTTATAATAGTTCCTTAAACTGGGCGCTTTATACGCAAGACAAAATTACAACTTGTTACAATTTTTTGTGCGCAGCCAACATGGTGTCATGATTTCTTCATTTGTCTCACTTTATATACATCTTGAAAATTAATGTGTCTTGCTCAGCTTGGTGAATATCACCATTTACGAGGAAACCGACTTAGAATGTATTTTTTTTGAATTATCATATAGCGGATTCGAAACCCGTGAGCTCATGCATGTGCTTCAAACGCTCTACCACTGAGGTAGCAATCATTTGCGACTTAGAATGTATTTTCACTTGTTCAATTTAAATTATATCCAAACATATATACATTAAATTAAACTTGCTACTGTGCAGATCTAATTATATTTACCCAAAAGCTCGAATTTGAGGAAAGCTTCTATGGGCCAGCATAACAAGATTGATGGAGATGAAGTAGGTTACAAGGGAAGTATGTATTGAACCAACAACTACCATCCTTCCTTCTAGTATAAAACTTCAACATGATATTGGTGTTGTCTGTAGGCAGATCGCTTTGGGACGGGATCGCGAAATGTGATGTCCTATGAAATTCGTTCGCTAGGTGTAGGCTTTTCCGGTCGTTTTTCCGGAACGAGATTCGCTAGGCCAGATCGCATAAAGCAATCTTGGATCGATTGATTCCGTTGACATGTACCACTACTTTTATCTAAGACTCTAGAGTTAGAAAGAACCAAACTTAACATAGATAGAGTTATTTAGTTGGCGAACTACCGGAGGAAAGGTACTAGGTACACGCCTGTATGCGGCGCACCCTGTATTTTGGTCATTGGTTGTAGGAGTTAGAGTGCTACATCCGACTAGATTGAAGCGAGACTTGGATTGCAACAGGCGTGGTACACGAGGTATTACAGGAACTAGAGAGATAGAGATATAGTGTTAGTAGTTAATCCTGTGTGATAGCTTCTGATATATCTTTTATATGACGTTTCAGGTAATATAGTAGTCTAGCACTGGTTGGTGCTAGTAGGTGGAGTTTACTCCTAAATGTCATTCTCAAGCGCAGAACACAATGAAGGTTTCCCTTCAGTAAAAATCTTGTGTGTTATGTCTTTTACTTTTTGTATAACTGTTATAAATGTTAGATTAGTTCTACATTTCATTTATACTACTACATCTACTTTATCTATATGCTGTTATTGTAATTAGAATATATTTATCATTCAATCTATTGAACTGTCGTACAAGAACCGTTCTAATTGGCTCTACGATTGTAGTCTTCCACTGTATCGCGTAGTGTTGCGAATTAAGGGCATAGATGAGCAGGCACACTCGTACTTGTGTGGTTTTCTTTCTACGCCTGTGCTATCCCCTCCTTTTTTCAAGTTTGAAGTAGTGTCTGGTTTGGAGATTAACATCCATAAGTCAGGCATAATGTTCTCTAACAACACTCCAAAGGAAGCCCAAGATATTATTTTGAATATCGTCAATGTTCCAAGTATGCAAGAGGAAGGGAAATACCTTGGTTTACCAATGTTTTGAGAAAAATTAAAAAACCAATGCTGAATTTCACAGTGGAGAGAGTCTCTGCCTAGATGAAAGGATGGAAAAAAAGAACTTCTCTACCAAGCAGGAAGGGATACTTTTATCAAATCCATAGTTCAGGCTATCTCTGTTACACAATGATGTGTATTCAAATGCCAAAAACTTATGCGAAATTGGATGTAATAGTTGGACAACTTTGGGTGTGATGGTGGTGGTGGAATTGAGACGAAAAAAAGATTTGTTGGACTGCTTGGAATAAAGTGTCAAAAGCTAAAAAAATGAGGAAGATATTGGATTTAGGGATTTCTCTACTTTCAGCCTTGCTCTCTTAGCTAAAGGTTGACGGGTCATGTTGAAAAACCCTAATTCTCTCAGTTTACATGTTATGAAGAGTGTCTACTTACCAGATGGTAACTTTTTAGATGCTCATTTGGGCCTAAACCTTCTTAGACATGGAGAAGCACTATTGCAGATATATAAATTCTAAAAAAAAAAAAAAAAACTTATTTTCGTTGGTCAAGACATGTGATGAATCAGTTGGATTCCAAATATAGGATCAACATAAATTACAAACCAACATAATAATACAGTGAGTGTGAGATGTCACAGGAAGGCAATGGTTTCTCGTGGCATTGACAAGCAACCTTCAATGAGGGAAAAACATTCTAGATGTGGTCATATCTCCTTGTGGCCACAAACGAAGGAACGGTGTGGGAAAAAATGTTATTGACGTGGCCATCCCACCTCTAGGCCACAGACGATGAAAATATCACTCAAGGACTAGGAAGAATTATTTCATCAGAAATATGTTCCCTCCAACATTAGCTGAGAAAATTCTTAAGATAGATCTTCCTTGGAATTAAGAAGAAGACATTTTGATTGGGAAATGGACAAAGTCACGTAACAACACTTCTAAGTTTGGTTATTTTCAAACTCTAAATGACAAAGAAGACAACTCTTATACTAAAGTTGACAAGCGTAGCTCCTCCTTTAGTTGGCGTAAAGAATACCGGAGTACCATATGGAAAGCTAAGATCCATCTGAAACTAAAACATTTTTTTGAAAAGGTAGAAGGAAGAATTTGGTTAAAAGAAGATGCAAGAAAGATGGTGTATGCACAATCCTTTTTGCATGAGAAGAGGATTTGGAACTTATATTCTTTCGGTGCAGCTGGGTTAAACCTGTTTTTTCTTTTTGGAACAGGCTTCCATATCCATATAGACTCAAGAATATCCCAAGTGTAAAAACGGGCTAAATGATACAGTTTCAAAAGCTATTGAAAAGAATCTGGACATGGGACATTTTTGTGATGGTAATGTGGTGTATTTGACTGCACAAAAACAACTTTATTTTTGAAACCCAATAGCCTAACACAAGGGAAGTTGTGCATTAATTAAAAAATTTGGTAAAGGATCGGAGTGTAAGAAGGTAACAAAGCAAAATCGTCCTTCCAAGAATAAAGAAAGTAGCCAAAACCAAGCCTGAAAACCACAAGAGAAACATGAGCTCAAAGTTAACACTAATTCCACTAGGAGTAGCAAGACAAATTAGATTTTTAAAGCTGGATTATGAGATGAGAAAGACAAGCGGGTTTCTAGAAAATATTTCAAAGGCCAAGCTACCTATGCCATTCAGATGGAAGCAAAAACCCTGAGAAACACTTGCTTTTGTCTTCATGATATGGGGTTCACAAAGCTAGTATTGAATGTTGAAAGTTTGTAATGCAAGTAAATAAAAAGGATCTAATACTCTAGGGGGGGGGGGTTAATAGAGTATGGAAAATTTTTCTCAATGACTAACCTTTTAAAACTTTAAGCAAATGTGTTGTTGAAATCTCAAAGTTTCGGAAAAGATTTGAGAAGCCAGAGATGCAACTGCAGAAACAGAAGCTTCAAATCTTTGAGATTGAAAATTCTCCAAAGCTTTGGAGCTGATTGATTTGAAAAAAATATTAACAGTAATGAAAAGCAACAAGATAAAGCACAAGAACACAAGGATTTTTACAGAGTTCAGTCACAATTGGACATAGTCTATGCATGAGGGATCTGATCCTTCCAGGATTTCAGCACACTTCTTATTAATCACCCAGATTTAGCCCAAGATCTCAAGCCTAAGTGAATTATCTTACACTTGTACAACTTGTGGTTCCCAACCTATCTAGTCTCAGCTACAACATGTTGAAACAATAAGAAACTCTTGTTGTTCACTTGAGCAAATAAACTTATAAGTTTGTGAGGTTTAAGAAATCAGAATGATAACACAGATTAAGTACAGATGGAAGAACACAAAAAAGATTAAGCAGTGAAGCTTGGAAGTGTTCTTCAGTTTTATGGATGATTGATCTTCATCTATTGCAATGTTGAAAGCTTGATTGATTGAAGAGTTGTTTGTACGATTTACCACGATTGTAAAACACTCTTCTCTTCACTGTTGATCAGCCTCTCTCAATGTCTGTCACTTTTAATTCAAACTCCAGCTTTTTATCAACAAACAGCAACAACTTGAGAGATTTTAGGAACTGAATTCCTACAAATCCTCTCCCCTGATATGCTTCTTTCAACAGCTATGTTTGAATAGCTATCGAGTTTTTTTATGGACGTTTGGACGACCAACAAACCTGAACACACTCAGAAATAAAGATCAAACACCATCTAGACAAAATAACAACAGTATTGATCTGCAAATACAGACAGTTTACTTTAGAACCCTAGCTATTTTGCCTTAGATAAAATTCAGTATCTATCTTTTCATGTATAAATATAACTATATAAGAAGTTAGAATAACTCTTTATCCAGTTTAGAATCCATATAAGTCTCCCTGCATACACAGATCATTTAAGTATACTTAGGAGTATATACACATAAGAAAATCTCAAAGCTTTGGAGCTTTGACTGCTAGTTCACAAGTGTTAGCTTGAAAATGAATTCTGCAATCTGTGAGACTTATATAATCCAAAAAAAAGATACAATAATATTTGTAAAAGACATTAGTGAATGATAAAATCATCCCCTAATCCAATATATAATCCTGCAAACACAAGAATGTTAGGCACGGTATAAATATATGAACACTACAATATCTCAAAGCTTTGAAACTTTGAAACTAAGTGTCTCTGATCTTCTTTCTTTCATCATCAAGGAACATACTCCCCCTGATTTTCAAACTCAAGAGCTTTGAACTATCAATCTCCCCCTTGATGAAAGACAACACAAATATTATTGCTTTTCAAGATTTCCTGCAACTCAAAGTTACCATTAAACTTAATTGAATACAATCATATCACATACATCATAACAAGTACAACACATATATATAGACAACTGATAGCATAAAACCACAAAACCAACATCCTACAGAATCCAAATTATTACAAAAATTTCAGAAACCTAACAGATAAGCAAATACTTCTCCCCCTTTTTGACTTTCATAAAAGAAGTAGAAGAAATGTAGGATCATGTTCAGAGGTTTTAAAAGAACATAAAACAAAAAAAACTTCAGGACTTAGGAAGAAAGAAAGAAATAAAGAAAGAAGGAAAGAAAGGTTCAGAAATAAAGGCTTCAAGGCTTTGAAGTTCCAGCTCAAGCACTTTTCTTGGTAGTCTTCTTTCCACTTTCATCTTTGTCATTGCCTTTGTCCTTAGTCTCCACCTGTTCTTCCTCAGCTGCTTCATCATCTGGCTCTTCTGCAGTCTCAGCTTGTTCACCAATATTTTCATTCTTTGCTTCCACATTCTCAGCTTCCACATCAGCAACCACCTCAGTAATCACTTCCTCAACTGAAGCAGTATTCTTCTCATTTTTTCCTTCAGCAGTCTCCTCACCACCAGCTTCCTCATCAGACTGTTCAAATAAATCATTTGAAGCGAGAACTATTGGAAATTTCTTCTTCTTCTGTTTCTTCAACACTTCTCAAAGAATCTCACCAGAATCAATGCTAGTATCTTTACTTTCAGTAGATGGTATCTTCTCCAGGTCCAAACCCTTAATGATAACTTTCAGTTTTGAATCTACCAAGCCTTTAAACTTCATAAAGTCAGTGGACAAATCAAATAGTCCTTGTCTAAGATCCTCAATACCATCTTCAAGGACTTCAACGTTGTCAAGAACCTGAGAAAAATCCAAGTTACCATAAGACTTTGATGTTGTAGCTTCTCTGGGTTTGATATATTCCTTCTCCTTCAGTTCTTTTGCAGTCAATTCATAATAAAACTTCCACTTACCTTTACTAGTTTGAACTAATCCAATACTTTGAAGTGAAGCTTCATCAACCAACCTAAAACTATTTGTAATCTTCTCCTCATCCTTAATGGATACTCCAAAGCGTTTAAAGAACAATGGCAACAGATTTGCATAAGGAAAAGAATGATTTCTAGTTCTAGTACCACAATACACCATATGCTCCATGATCACAGTAGGCAAATCAATCTCAAACCCTTGACAAATCAAGTACATCAATACCAACACCCTGTCTGTCACCAACTTTTTGGAATGCTCTCAGGGGACTACACATCTTATGATAATTGAGAAAGAATTTAGGCTTCACAGTCAAACACAGAATGAAATAACTGTTTGGGTCCAGTAGGGTTCCCTCCAAGAAAAAAATATGGATTTAGCTAACTCCAAACACACTCTCCTATCTGGATGCTCATGTACCTTATACTTCCTAGTCACTCCCAAAACTTTGGCAAACACTTTATGATCCAACCTTATGTCCACACCAGCCACCTTAGAAGTAAGGATAAAACTATCACTATCCTCCATCTCTTGTACCAGATTTAAATAAAACAACCTAGTTAGCCTAGGATAAGTCTCAGAAGGTGGATTCAACATTTTTCCAACAGAAGAATCTCTTAACTTCCTAATGTAGTATATGTCCAATTTCTCTGACAGTTCATCACTTATAAGACTACAAAAGGCTACCTTAGAAGATGCATAACCATCCATCCAAACAGGTTTAACCTCAGGGTTTATAAACCAAGACTCAGTTAGAATGTTCTTACCAAAATCAGAAGCTTTCTTGGTTTACATGGCATTATGCTTAACCCTCTTCTTCTCTGTTGATGGATCAGTATGCTTATCCTCTGGCTTATTTTATTTAGGAGATGGAGCACTCTTCTTCTCATCTACCTTCTTCCCTGTAGGAACCTCTTTATTCGTCTTGCTTGATTGATCTCCTTGATCTTTACTCCCCTGCTCTTTAGCTTTCAACACTTCCTCTGTTCCAGACTCAGATTCAGACCCATATTCTTGAAACTCTTCTTGAACTTCCTTCCCCTTCTTGATCTTATTTTAAGGTGTAGAAGTCTCTTGAATGCCGGCTGTTTTATCTGAATCTGATCCATGAATGGTGATCTTTCTGTTAGCCTTTCTCTTTACTCTCTTAGTAGAATTTTGTCCTTAATGCTCGATTCTCTCTGATTTGCGCTCCATTATGTTTAGGATTTCATAAAATTGAGAAAGAAATTGAGAGATAGAGAGATAGAGAGAGAGAGAGAGACGGAGAGAAAGAGATTGAGAATAAGAGAAATAAGCCATGAAGTTGGCTTAAGTAGGTAGAAGAGTTTGACTGAAAATAGGATTGCATGCAAATCAAATTTTGAAAGATATTCTTGAGATATTTTGGGATATTTTGACCAAATCCTCTGAATATATAAAATACTCTATAATTATCTAAAAAGATATCACAAAATATTTTATGATCCAACTTTTAAATACAAATACACAACATATTACTCACATCTTTGAAGAAGTGGCCCAAAGCTTTGAGAAATTTTAAGGCTGCCAGAAAACTTCAAATCTTTGAAGCATACTTTCAAGGCTTAAGAAAGTATGATCTCAAGGATTTGAGATTTTCACACATAACACAAGTAAGAACTTATAATCCTACAAAACCAATGCATCCTTGTTTTACATACCCAATTCAAGCCTTAGGGATGCAAACCTCTCACCTGGTAAAGGTTTAGGGAGAATATCAGCTATTTGCATGATAGTTGAAATAACAGATAAAGATACATCACCTTTCTCAACATGATCTCTAATAAAATTATATCTCACATCTATATACTTAGTTCTTGAATGCTGCACTGAATTCTTTGATATTGAAATGGCAATAATATTGTTACAATTGATAGGCACATTTCTGAATTCATATCCAAGATCTCTTAATTATTGAGCAATCCATAGTACTTGTGAGCAACAAGCACCAGCTGCAATGTATTTAGCTTCTGCAGTTGACAAGGCTACCAAGTTTTGATTATTTGAATGCCAACTAATTAGTGATGAGCCAAGGAATTGGCAACATCCTGAAGTAATTTTCCTATCCACTTTGTAACCTGCAAAGTCTGCATCTGAATAACCACTCAACATAAAATTAGTTCTTCTTAGATACCAAAGACCCAAGTCTTTGGTTCCATTCAAATATCTGAAAATCCTTTTAACAACAATTAAATGACTTTCCTTAGGATCTGCTTGAAACCTTGCACACATACATACACTAAACATAATATCAGGTCTACTATCAGTTAGATTTATAAGTGAACCAATCGTACCTCTGCATTCCTTTTGATTCACACTCTTACCACTTGTATCCTTGTCTAAGGATAAATATGAACTCATAGGAGACGTTGCTACCTTGGGCTGAGACATATTGTACTTATTTAACAAGTCCTTGGTATACTTCCCTTGATGTATAGATATTCCTTTCTTTCATTTGATGAACATGAAGTCCAATAAAGAAATTAAGTTCTCCCATTAAGCTCATTTCAAACTCCCTGCACATTACACTTGAAAACTCTTTTGAAAGAGCATCATTAGTAGCACCAAATAGTATATCATCAACATAAATCTGTACTACTAAGAAATCCTTTTCATGAGTCTTAATAAAAAGAGTTTTGTCAACCAGTCCTCTCAAAAACCATTTTCAAGTAAAAACTTTGAGAGTTTGTCATACCAAGCCCTTGGAGCTTGCTTAAGGACATAAAGATCTTTGTACAATTTGTAAACATGATCAGGGAAATTATCATCTTCAAATGCAGGTGGTTGAGCAACATATATTTCTTCTGGTAAATAACCATTTAGAAAAGCACATTTAACATCCATTTGAAAAATATTTGTGTTTATGGGATGAAAATGCAAGAAGTATTCTGATAGCTTCTAACCCGGAAACATAAGAAAATGTCTCCTCATAATCAATTTCTTCCTCTTGATTTTACCCCTGTGCCACAAGTCTGGCTTTGTTTCTCACAACCTTACCATTTTCATCAAGTTTGTTTCTGAACACCCATTTGGTTCCAATCTTTGATTGTGTCTTTGGCCTAGGAACTAAGTTCCATACCTTGTTCCTTTCAAACTCATTCAACTCACTCTGCAACGCAATGATCTAATCTGCATCTTCTAATGCCTCCTTTGCATTTTTAGGTTCAATGATTGATACAAAGGCACTAAAAGCACGCAGATTCTTTAGTTGGCCTCTTTTCTGTGTTCCAGTTGTTGGATCTGAGATGATATCGTCTGCAGGATGATCTGAAAAATACTTGAACTTTTTCCTTGATGTCCAGCTATATGGTCATTCAAGGCTTTGAGATCTTGATACAGTAGATGGAGCATCTTGTGTTCTATCAATCTCAGTCTCAAGACTGTGAGATTTTGGTTCAACAGGATGTTCAAGGCCTTGAGATTCTTCTGACTGTTCCTGCATGTTAGTTTTGCTTCTTTTCTCTTTCTGATAATCATCATTTGCCTCATACTTATTCAAGTTGAGATCTGCAAAACTTTCACTCAAATAATCATCAGTACTTTCATCAAAAATCACATGAATAATATCCTCTACAATCTTAGTTCTCTTATTGAAAACTCTATATGCTTTGCTAGTTTGAGAATAAACAAGAAATACACCTTCATCACTTCTAGCATCAAATTTACCAAGTTTATCCTTACCATTATTATGCACAAAAGAAGTACTAACCAAAAGGCTTAAAATAGGAAACACTTGGCTTTCTGCCTTTGAAAAGTTCGTAAGGAGTTTTCTTCAAAATATGTCAAATTAAACATCTATTCAGCTCATAATTGGCAGTGTTAACAGCTTCTTCCCACATATATTTTGGCAAGCTACTTTCAAGTAGCATGATTCTAGTCATATCTTCAAGTGTGCTGTTTTTCCTCTCAACTAATCCATTCTCCTGAGGAGTTCTAGGTGCAGAAAAGTTGTGTGAGATGCCATGGTTTGCACAAAATAGACCAAAATCAAGCTGAACAAATTCTCTACCATGATCACTTCTAATTGATGCAACATGGAAGTTTTTCAAAGTTTGAAGCTCCTTAAATCGCTTTGGGAATTAAGATAATGCTTCAGACTTGTCTCTAATGAACATAACTCATGTAAATCTAGAGTAATCATCTACCACAACAAGCATATATCTCTTACCTTCGGGTGTCTGAACCCTCATACGACCATACAAGTCCATATGCATCAATTCTAATGGTCTAGAGGTACTTACAAAATTATTTGGCTTCAATGAGATTTTGGTCTGTTTACCTTGGGTACATGCCTTGCAAATCTCATCATTTTTGAATTTCAGGTTTGGTAATCCTCTTACCAAGTCGTTTGAGATGGGCTCGTTCATTGTATGCACGCCAAAATCACCAAACATTCTATGCCAAAGCTTTGAGTTTTCCTTCAAATCTTTGAGACTTTCACCTGCAACTTTGTTAGTACTAAAAGCATAAACATTGTGTGACCTAGGAGCCGTGAGTATGCAATTGCCAGATTTTTTTATTTTGCACCACACATTTCTCTTTGTAAAAAACCACTTTGTTACCTCTATCACATAACTGAGATTACCAAGCAGATTATACTTTAAACCTTCAACTAAATAAATATCATAAATTGAACTTGCAGAATTATTACCAATACTTCCAATACCAAGTATATTGCATTTAGCTTTGTCATCAAGTGTGATTGTTCCTTCTGAATATTCTTTGAGTTCTGTAAACAGAGACTTCTTTCCACTCATATGCCTAGAGAAACCACTCTCCAGAAACCATTTCTGATCCTTCAAAGTTTTGGTGACAGCCTACAAAATTCAATAGAAGACTTAACATACTATTAGACCAAGTGTAGAATTTGGATTCATACCCAGAATCAACCATGTTGGGTGGTCTAACTCCTTTTGGAACCCAAATATGTCTAAATTGTCCCTTAAGTTGATAAGGATAGGTGTTCCTCAATATGTGAGGTTCTGTCCTTCTAAAGGGGCAAGTCAACTTAATATGTCCAATTTTTCCACAGTAATGACATTTTGGAGAATATCTGCTCCCGGATCTTACAAATGTGGTTTAGTTCCTTTTTGGAAATTTTGAATTATAACCAATTCCACTTTTGTAAACAGAATGCATACTTCCTCCAAGCAGAAGATTGAGTTTGTGTTCTGATCCAGCAAAGGTGATAACTCCACATTAGGAGTTATATTTTTTATGATCCATGACCGTTTTGCGAGCGTTTCGGTGTATTTATGTGAGAAATTGACCAAATCCGAGTTGTTTTGAGCATTCATGAGTTATTGAGCTTTATTCTGTAATCCGGGCGTTTTTCGTATGATTTATATATTGTTTATCTCATGTGATCTTCCGGGTTGTTTAGTGTTGTGTATGTCAGGTAAAAGAGGTGCAATGGAGCTTAGGAGATGCTTGGATATGCTTGGAATGGAGCTAGATGAAGAGGAGGAAAGGAGACGCACAAACGAAGCAAAGTTGGAAAAATCACACAGGAACAGCCTGCACTCTTTTCGATTCCCAGGAAACTATACAAAGAATTTTGAAGCAAGGCTTGCGGCATTGGAAATTAGACTTCCGTAGCTTTCCAACGGTATATGGTAGGCCCAAAGACGAGTCCGTATGAGGGAGATACAGCCCGCGCAAAATCAGCAAATAATTCTGTCCGGGAATTACAAAGTAGAGGGGCTGAAGTGCAATTTCGGCTAGTTTTCATTAAAAAGCCTACCCAGCTGGTAAAAAACGGGAGAGACGACCTAAGAAGAGGACATTCACGCATCTTTGGAGTCTTGGGAGCTAGACAAGACGGGAGACAAAGCTAGGAGCTTGGGAGATCATCAACATTGAAGATTTTTGCGTTTGATCTTTGTTTCTTCTTCTTTTTCTTCATGAACTCTACTATTTTGTTTATGTTGAACAATATTATGTCTAGCTAAACACTTTAAGCTAGGTTATTGATGAGAAACTAGGGTTTGAAGACGTTTTTCTGGATTTTGGACACGATACATGCGTTTGCTTAAAGTTTATGAATGTTCTAGTTATCTTACATATTCTTGTACTTCATTCTTAGTATCCTTGGCTTGATCACCCTTATGATACTATTCGTTGAGATTGTTGCACGAAAGTGAACTTTTTGATACATGTTAAAGAATATTGTAGGTGATCTCGTGGTTTCTTGAGACCGAGAGGAGATAGAAACTTGATTAATCGTGTGAGGGTAGTTTCGATTGGTTGTGTTAGGACTTAGTGAATTCGATGGACCGATAGGACCCGGTGAACGAGCCTAACAAATCAATTAGATTGTAGTGATAGACGGAGGTGGACCGAGAGGACCTGAAATCTATTGTTTACACAAATTCACGTGAGATCGAGAGAAGATCGTGATGAGTATTACCCGATATAACTAGAACGTGAGTAGAGTGTTTCATGCATAATTCCGGAAATCGTTAACAACCCTAGGGACATCAATTATCTAGTTCTTTCTCATTAATCGTAATCAAATCACAGTTTATCGTTGTTTAAATTGAAAACTCTACAAAAATAGTTAGTTACTTGTTATTTAATTTACGTCGCTTGTTTGTGGGCGACAACGTTACAAAATCAAACACTATTTTTACTTGTTACTTAGATATCGTAGAGTTAATTTCTAGTTAGCTAGTAATCGTAATTTCCCTTGGGTTCGATACTCGGAGTCGTAAAATACTCCACTTACTACTTGACCGTATACTTGCGTTTAAGCGCGTTAAGAATTCGCGTCAAGTTATTGGCGCCGTTGCCGGGGACTTAACGGTTTATTATTTTAGTAGAAATTGATTTAGGATATCTCTTTTGTTTTATTTGTTCAATTAGCTATTTGTTTTCTCATTTGTATTTGATTATGCTTTTCAGGTCGTCAGTGTATGCCCAGGATCCCTAGAGAACTTGTGCCCCCACTTGAAGACCCGGAACAGTTATTCAGAGATCAGAGGAGAAGACAGAAACAGAACAAGATGGGTGATCAATTGACTATCGCGCAGCTAAATGAGAAAATGGAAGATTTGGTGAAAAAGTTGAATGATCGCAACGCTCAGACACCGTACAACAAGTCTGGGCAAGCTATTGTGTAGAAATTCCAGACGTCCACGTATGGACACAATCCGGCAATTGTAGTGCCAGACATACAGGCTGAGCATTTTGATCTCAAGCCAGCTACGATCCAGACAGTCACCAATCAGTTCCAGTTTTATGGGAACAAGGATGAGGATCCCAACGATTTCATTGGGAAGTTCAATGCTTATATCAATACTGTGAAGTATAAGAACGTGACTCCAGAGGCGTTGAAACTTATTCTATTTCCCTATTGTTTGAAAGGTGCAGCTGAGAAGTGGCTTGATTCGAGAGCTCCGGATTCAATCACTACATGGGCTCAATGTGTGGATGAATTCATGGCAAAGTTTTACCCAGTTCAGCGGGTGATTCAGTTACAAGGTGACATCCTTGGCTTTCAGCAGCAGGCCCATGAGACCGTGGTAGAGGCGTGGGATAGATTTATGCATTTGATCAGGAAGTGCCCAAATCACGATTTTGGGGACTACAAAATTTTGCAGGTCTTCTACCATGGCTTAGAACGCCATAACCAGGAGTTAGTTAATAGGGAACCTGGAGGAAATTTCATGTATTCAGTTGACAAAGAGGGAGCATTTGCACTTATGAAACAGCTAGCCAAGCAGGATACACAGTTTTATGATTCTAGAAGACTTTCGGCATTGCCTGAGGCGAAAGATAATGAGTGGAAGGATGGGATCAGCAAGATGGTGTCAGACTTGGCCAAGCATGTTTATAAGGAAAAGAAGACAGTAGCAAGTGTTGAGGAGCCAGAATATGATGCAGCAATGGCACACATGGAAAATGAGGATTTGAACTATATGGGGATCAGTCTGGAGCGACATATGCACCGGGGTTCTAGCATAGGCCACAGGTTTCACAGGCTCCACCAGCAGCTGTTGCAGCACCAAGTTCAGACATCTCTGAGTTGACAAAGGAATTGGCACAACTGAGTGAAAATATGAATACCATGACCACCAATGTGAATAATATGTCCACACAGGTTACTCCTGTGTCTGCAGATTTACAGGCTACGAAGACTTCTCTTCGTTCTCTTGAGGTACAGGTGGGTCAGATTGCTAATCAGCTCTCATCTAGAGCTCCACGTTCTTTGCCTTCCAACACGGAAGGAAATCCTCGTCAAATCAATGCAATCACTACTCGAAGCGGGGTTGCATTGAAAGATCCGCCATATCCCACTCATGCTAGAGCCGATGCTTCTAAGGCTAAAGAGCTTGAGATATTTGATGATGATACTAATGTCGTGATCCCCCAATCAAAGGGCGCGACGGATAAGGAGGCGGTGAAGGACAAGGATGAGGTACGCATTGATACTACTGTTTCTAAGGCAGTTCCATATCCTTTGAGAACGAGAAAGAGGGATGATTCTAGAGATTTTCAGAGGTTTCTTGATATATTAAAGAAGGTGGAGATTAACATTCCTTTTGCAGAGGCTATCTCTAAAATGCCTACATATGCCAAGTTTCTCAAGGATATTCTTTCAGGAAAGAGACGCATGAGTGACTTTGCACAGGTGAATTTGACTGCTGAGACTTCTGAATGCGTCAGGAATGGATTGCCTAAGAAGAAGAAATACCTTGGGAGTTTTGTGATACCGGTTACTCTTGGTGATTCTCTCACTATGACTGCATTGTGCGATTTGGGGGCAAGCATCAATTTGATGCCCTTGTCCGTATTCAGGAAGCTAGGTGTGGGGGAGCCTCGTCGAGTTACCTTGCAGATGGCTGACAGGTCGATCCGTAGAGCATATGGGGTGATTGACGACATTTTGGTCAAAGTTGGTACTCTTATCTTTCCTGCAGATTTTGTCATCTTAGACATAGAGGTTGGCGAAGTACCTCTCATTCTTGGCAGGCCCTTCCTAGCTACAGGGGAGGCTATTATTCATGTGAAGAGTGTAAAGCTATCTATGCAGATCAATGATGAAAAAGTGGTCTTCGATGTGTTCAAGGCAATGAAAATGCCTTCATGTTATAACTATGAAGATTGCTTTAGCGTAGAGATCTTTGATGATGATATGGGAGATGAGGAGCTAAATTGATGTGGGAGGAAATTGATGGAATGTACAAGGATGAAGATCAGAGCCCTCCCATGGATTTGTGTCACATGAGCAGCTGGACCAAGCTAGATTTATACGAGCAAGGGGAGCAGAAATTAGCTCTTGTTCCTTCAATCAAGTCACCACCCGTGCTTGAGTTGAAGCCATTTCCTATCCATCTCAGGTATGCTTTTCTTGGTGTTGATAACACATTGCCCGTAATTGTTTCTTCTGTTTTATCTCAGGCACAGGAGGAGCAGCTTTTGGATGTGCTAAGGAAGCATAAGGGAGCAATTGGATGGACTGTTGCAGATATAAAGGGGATCAGCCCCGTCTATTGCCAGCACAAGATCCGGGTAGAAGAAGGAAAGAAGCCAGTGATCCAAGCACAGCGGAGATTGAATCCGCATATGAAGGAAGTGGTGAGAAAAGAGGTCATGAAGTGGCTGGAGGCTGGTATTATTTTTCCGATCTCAGACAGCACTTGGACTAGCCCGGTCCAGTGTGTGCCTAAGAAAGGAGGAATGACTGTGGTAGAGAACGACAAGCATGAGCAGATTACTCAGCGGACAGTTACTGGATGGCGTGTGTGCATGGATTACAGGAAGCTGAATGAAGCCACGCTCAAGGATCACTTTCCGTTGCCGTTTATTTATCAGATGCTTGATCGTTTGGCTCACCATGAGTACTACTGCTTCTTGGATGGTTATCTGGCTACAACCAGATAGCCATTGCTCCAGAAGACAAGGAGAAGACTACCTTTACATGTCCCTATGGCACATTTGCGTTCCGCCGCATGCCATTTGGATTATGTAATGCACCGGCTACTTTCCAGCGGTGCATGATGGCCATCTTCTCAGACATGATTGAGAAGCATTTAGAGGTTTTCATGGACGACTTCTCCTTATTTGGTGACAGTTTTGAGGACTGTCTACATCATCTCGGCCGTGTCTTGGTTCGTTGTGAAGACACCAATCTCGTGCTGAATTGGGAGAAGTGCCACTTCATGGTCACAGAGGGGATAGTTCTTGGTCACAAGATTTCACGCAGAGGTTTGGAGGTTGATCAAGCGAAGGTAGAGACAATCAAGCAACTCCCTTATCCGACTTCAGTGAAGGGGGTCAGAAGCTTCTTGGGACATGCAGGTTTCTATCGCAGGTTTATCAAAGACTTCTCGAAGATCTGCAAGCCTTTGTGTGAGTTGCTAGGGAAAGATGTCCCGTTTGTGTTTGATGAAGCGTGCAAGAAGGCCTTTGACTTTTTGAAGGAACAGCTCACCTCAGCTCCTATTATCACAACTCCGGATTTGAGTTTGCCATTTGAGCTCATGTGCGATGCAAGTGATTTCGCCATTGAAGCAGTATTGGGGCAAAGGAAGGAAAAGGTATGCCATGTTATTTACTATGCTAGTAGAGTTCTTAATGAGGCTCAACTAAACTATGGCACTACTGAGAAGGAGCTTTTAGCTGTGATTTTTGCTCTTGACAAATTCCGGCCTTATCTTGTGGGATCGAAAGTGATTGTCTTTACAGATCATTCGGCGCTGAAGTACCTTCTTGATAAGAAGGATGCCAAGCCAAGATTGTTGCGGTGGGTTCTTTTGATGCAGGAATTTGATGTTGAGATCCGCGACAAGAAGGGTGTTGAGAATGTGGTAGCGGACCACCTCTCAAGAATCGAGAATGGAGTAGTAGAGAAGGTGCTGATTCAAGAGAACTTTCCTGACGAGAGGTTGATGTCTCTGGGGGATACTGAGCCTTGGTATTGGGAAATTGCTAACTATCTCACCAATGGGAAGATTCCGGAAGAGTGGACAGTGCAGCAGAAGAAGCGGTTCTTATATGTGGTGAAGCAGTACTTTTGGGAGGATCCATATCTATTCAAGATGGGAGCTGACAATATCATTCGAAAGTGTGTGCCTACCCATGAGATCTATGATGTGATTAAGCAGTGTCATGCAACACCTAGTGGAGGCCATTTCAGCGGTCCTCGCACCCCCATGAAGGTACTACAATCCGGTTTCTTTTGGCCTACTATATTTAAGGATTGTCATGACTGTGTTGCAGGGTGTGATAGCTGCCAAAGAACGGGTAACATCTCCAAGTGAGATGAGATGCCAATGTCTGAATGGCTTGAGGTGGAGCCCTTCGATGTTTGGGGCATAGACTTCACGGGACCGTTCCCTCCTTCGTATGGTAATCTCTACATCATCCTTGATGTTGATTATGTGACAAAATGGGTTGAGGCAATTGCGTTCCCCAAGAATGATGCAGCGACGGTAGAGAAGTTTATGAAGAAGCATATATTTACTCGGTTTGGCACACCAAGGGAAATGGTGAGTGATGAAGGTTCACACTTAATAAACCGAGTGTTTGCCAGAGTCTTGAAGACGTACGGGGTGTCTATCCATAAGGTTTCCCTACCTTATCACCCCCAAACTAATGGGCAAGCGGAAGTTTCGAACAGGGAGATTAAAGGGATTCTTCAGAAAACCGTCAACACCGGACGCAAGGATTGGGCTGTGAAACTGGATGATGCATTGTGGGCATACCTTACTACATGGAAGACTCCATTGAACATGTCACCGTTCCAGCTTGTCTTCGGTAAGGCATGTCATCTTCCCGTTGAGTTAGAGCACAAGGTTTATTGGGCGATCAAGCGATTGAACATGGATCCCGAGTTAGCAGGACAAGCAAGGAAGATGAAGCTTCTTAAACTTGAGGAATGGAGATTACAAGCCTATGATAGTTCCCGGATTTATAAGGAGAAGACGAAGAGATGGCACGACAGTCGTCTCAAACCGAAAGAACTTCGTGGGACAAAAGGTTTTGCTATTCAAATCACGGATGAAGCTCTTTCCGGGAAAGCTTCGTTCGAGATGGTCCGGGCCGTTCCGGATCCACGAAATCTATCCTTGGGGTGCGGTTGAGTTAGAAGATCCACATACGAATGAGTGTTTGCGCGTCAATGGAAGCAGAGTCAAGCCATACTTGGAATCCGCGCCAATTCCGGCCAAAGTGGATGTTATCTACTTTGACGAGCCGTGATCGTATTGAGGTAACTGGGTCGGGCCGTCGACCGTAAATTACAAAGCGCTTGTTGGGAGGCAACCCAACGTATTTTATGCATTAGTGTAGAGAGTGTGTTTTAAATATTGTTGTGTGCGTTTTAATTCCGTTTTGTTATCTGAGGGGTGAGAGAGCGAGAATTTGACATTTGAATTGAGTCTCCGCAGGTTTACAGGTTATTACGCGATTCGGACTCCCCTTCTTGATGTGCGTAGACTCGCATGGAAATGCGCGCATCGGAGTGCGGACATAAAAGAAAGGCGGAAATTGAACGAGAAAGATGTGATCACGAGGATATTCCCGAGGATGTTGGGAAGCGTGTCACGGAAAAAAAATGAGCTCAAGAGCACATAGGGGCACATGAAATTCAAGCTAAGGAACCGTGAAGATTAAGCAAACAAAGCGGATAAAAAAAAGAGGAAGTTGAAGAAAAATTGCTAGGAGATCGCATGATCAAAATGTTAGATCGTGGGATCATGCCTGAAGACTTAGAAGAAATTCTTAAGGCAAAAGTTGAGTAACTCACTGGAGTACACTATCACAGAGGAGATCCTATGATCAAAGCAGATCGTAGGATCATGAATAGTGATCGCACGATCTGCTTGAAGACTTAGAAAAAATTTTGCCGCAACAAAAGAAGCAGCTCACTAGAATTGGCGATAAAAAGGGAGATCGCACGATCACCAAAAGGTGATCGCACGATCAGAAACAACACACGACAATCATTAAAAAAGGGCACGGAGGTCTTTTCGCAGCAAATAAGAGGAGAATAAAAGGTTTACCCGTACGGGTCAAACCAGAAACACTTCGCATAATTCACCACCCGTCGTACTTCTCTCTCGTGAGTTCTCTCAGTGCTCAAGAACACAATTTGAAGAAGTTGCTCAAATTCAGAATCAAGATAGGGGTTTTGCTCGCCTCAAGCTCCTCCACAACTATTGTGAAACCAATTGAGCTAGTTTACAAGAGACAAGTGTGGGGGAGAAGAAGGAAGTCCAAGCCCTAGAACGAAGAATCGTCAATTCGTTCTCCATCGTTTGAAATTTCAACAAACCGGTTTCGGGGTTTAGACGGGGACATCAAGGGGAAGCTAAAGAGCTAAAAATCTCACATCGCGAAAAATACAGAAAAATCAGTCAATTTGACTGATTTTGTCAGGAATTCCTAAAATTTAGCGTATTATTTGATTTTTGCACTTGTACTTGCTGCATTTGTTTGACAATTGATACATGTGTGAGATGAGACCTAATAGAGGCAAGATGGTGATGGGTTCGTTGGTCGATAAAGGGAAACGTAAGGTGAATGAGAGTGAATTAGTTGACCGTTACCAAAACGAGGATGAACCTGAGTTGGAGATGGGAGATGAGACATCTAGTGACGATGAGGAAATCGATTATCCTAAATCACCTAAGTTTAGTTGGCTTAAAGGTCCCTTTCCTGCTAATCCTAAAAGGAGGGCATCTAGGAAGCACCCTATGAAGGATATCACTGATCCTAGGAAGATTGAACCCACAAATTTTTGCACCCATAGATTTGTTTGTCATGATGCTCATTTGTTTTTCTTAACAAACAAGGGGATCAAGTATAATGTTAACCCTGAGAAAGAGTTCGACTTTACAGTCCCTGATGTGCCTAAGGGGATTAAAGATGCGGCCAAGCGTGAGAACTTTCTGGGTATGTATGCACTACTCAAAGACTTCTCATGTTCGGCACTCGTTCGTGAAATGACTGTGAATGCTCGGTACTCTACTTGTGCATGCCACCATGGTGAGGTTAGCGATGAGAATATAATTTATGCTAGGGGCAAGTTTGTGGTTTTCACCCCGGATTCTATTGCTAATGCCTTTAAGTGGCCACCCCTAACTGAGAAGTGCAAATTTCATGAGGTTTTGAGGCGCAGAGGGATTGAGGAGGAGATAGGACAGTTTTGCTTTGAGGGGGTGCCAGGGGCAGATTGGGTGAGAAGAGAGAATAAGAGAGACTGGCTGATTGAGAACAAGGTTCTCCTAAAGCCTGCACGGTAGTTAATAGAGTGGGTTCAGACATGGATTTTGGGTGTTACTTCTACCCAATGGGTGGACTTTGATACCTGTGTCATGGCTTATTGTTTGTTCAAGGGGTGGAGGTTTGACATACCTGCACGAATTCATAAGAATTTCCGATCCAGGTTGGAAAAAGGGAATAAGAGGGCGCCCGGATATAGCTATTTGCTATTGCATTTGGCTACCGAGGCTGGTGTGACGCTAACCGATTCTGAGCGCGATAAGCAAAAGCCTCCGGAACGGCTTTGGAATAACATTCCTACCCCTTTTAGGAACTTGCCACCGAGCGGCAGTAGGAGGAGAGGAAGAGCTGCAGTAGGAGGTGTTGAGAGTGTCTCGAGTGAGCCTGTGCCCAGTTTTGATTTCGAGCGGTCATTTCGTAGGTTGGGGCCGAAGGAGGATAGACATTTTGCGCATACTCGTAGTAGTATGAAGAAGATAGGAACAGAGGTGGCTAGGCAGAGTAGGTTGTTGGCTCAGTTAGCCATACAACACAACTCTGGCGTTGATCCTCAAGCCGAGCTTTTCGATTAGGCCTTTGATCCTTACCAGATCCCGGAGGATGAGTAGATTCACCGCCCCTCACATTAGAAATGCTGAGTCCCTGGTTTTACTTCTAAATTCATTGAGGACAACGACGTATTCTAGTGTGGGGGGAGTTTTAGTCTTGACTAGCCAGTCAGTGTTTGCATCGCCATGTCTGCATATAATTTGTTCGTGTCGTATTGTGTCTAGTAGTCCGTGTCGTGATATGGTGATAGTATGTCATATTGTGTTGTGTTAGTCGTGTATATACTTGTTTATGTTTGTGTTTAATATTGCATTTTTTCTTATTTGAGTCTACCTACCCTATTGAATGTTTTGTGTAGTTTAGTTCGTGTCGGCTTGCATGTAGAGTAGGAATTATATGAAAAAAAAATTAAAAAGAGAAAATTTTGAGAAAAGGGCAATCAAAAGAGGCTAAAATTTGATAAATCGCGAAGTGTGAGGATTTTAGGCGTAGAGCATGATTTGCGACCGAGAGTGACGACGTGAGTCCCCCCTAGTAGGTATAGAGATACTTTCTTTACGGGAGTGCCTACCTATTTCTAACACTTACATGATTTTTAAACTCAAAGTGTGTGCCTATTTTCTTACAAGAGCTGAGCTAGTTGTGAGCTAACCAAGCCGAACATCCATGTGTACGTCTTAGGTAGTCGCCAACCCGCCTCGTAGTGGCACACGAAACAGCTGTGCGAGGACGTGTATTAGAGCACTCACTGCTTTTAGAACTCACCTTGTAGGACCATTAGACGCCCCAATTTGAGCCTTGGATTCTTGCTAGCCTTCGGACCTAGGGTGACGATTCTTGGCCTTCATCAAAAATTGATTAGAATCACCACTTTAGTGCGTCGCGAGGGGGTTGTGTAGTTGAGGGGGTTTGATGAGGGAGTGATTATACAATTCGTTGAGTTCTACATCTCGCTTGCACTTCATTGATTATCTACGAGGGGATGCGAGGGTGAGTGAGTAGGCTTGCGCACTTCGGTGTGGCGGTGTTCCATGCCATTACATCATGGACACAGTAGTGGAGAGCCGTGCGTGCGTGAATCTAATACACACGAAATTGGGTTGGGTGAACTTAATTAGTGGATCGTGCTAGGTACCGGTTTTGATTACTTTGGTGTAGGAGGATCGGTTGGATTAGGCACGAGATACATTCATCTTCGGGATTAGTTGAGAGGGGATATGGTTACATTCGAGTGTGGGGGTGTCGACTTTTGACTTCGGATATTGAGAGTGAGCTTGCGACGACTCCACTCCCACACATTTACTTCATTGATTTCGCGGCTTGGATTTGACATGGACTTTGATTGAGTTAGGAGGAGATGATATTTTTATGTGATATTCATTCATCGATTTACGTGTTTCCTTCTCCTAGCATATTTGATTGTTATTTGAAGACCACTCGAATATTATTGTTGGATTGTGATGGTATTTTGAGAGAATTGTGAAAAAAAAGAAAGAAAAAAAAAGAAAAAAAAAGAAAATAAAAAAAAAAATGAGAGAAAAAAGAAAAAGGAGAGATAAAATAAAGTTGAATTGGAATTGAATTGGAACGAGTGGTGGAGCTAATTTGACGACGACGGTTCACGTTTCATGCACGACGAACGACGATGGCCACGGAGATCACTAGTGTACCGGGGTTTGAGGGAATTGAGGGCCGGAGGTGGTGAGCTTTGGGTTTTGGTTCCTATCATCGTGGTGAGGGTGTGTGAGATGTGGGTTGATGTGAGAATGTGACGCTTAGGACTTGATTTCGACGAGATTATCTTTATGTCCCTAAGCCTCATCATGTGAAAACAATTAGCGGATTAGGAGCTCGGACCTTGGATGTGGCTTTGCCTAGCGTAGTCTCTTATTTCGTGGCACACGCGAAGAGGTAGCGTACTCTTGTACTTAGTAAATTTAGGCTTTCTATATTAACTAGGGGAGAGTCTCGTTGTCGAAATTAGTTTCAACTCATGCTTTGTTCCTAGGACTCTCATCACTTCATGATACTCGATTTAAGCCAATGGAGATTGCCCGATCTCAACCAAAAGATAAAAAGTGTGTTTTGTGTATATATGTGTTTGTGTAGGAGCGAGTCGTAGTTGGCATTTTGCATCATATTGTTGCATTGTCGAGTCTTGTGTCGTTATTGAGTCGGCTAGTTAGGATTTGTATGCAACGGTGTTTCTAGTAAGTATGCAATTCTCGACTCGTATCACTTGTGGGGTTGTGTTTCATTGGAGGATGTTTTTGGATGGATTGTGGTTGGATTTTGATTGGACTTTGATTGGATTGCTCGGGACGTGCAATAGGTTAGTGTGGGGGTGTTTGATAACTCCACATTAGGAGTTATATTGTTTATGATCCATGATCTTTTTGCGAGCGTTTCGGTGTATTTATGTGAGAAATTGACCAAATCCGAGTTGCTTTGAGCATTCATGAGTTATTGAGCTTTATTTTGTAATCCGGGCGTTTTTCGTATGATTTATATATTGTTTATCGCATGTGATCTTCCGGGTTGTTTAGTGTTGTGTATCTCAGGTAAAAGAGGTGCAATGGAGCTTAGGAGATGCTTGGATATGCTTGGAATGGAGCTAGATGAAGAGGAGGAAAGGAGACGCACAAACAAAGCAAAGTTGGAAAAGTCACACAGGACCAGACTGCACTCTTTTCGATTCCCAGTAAAATCTAAAAAGAATTTTGAATCAAGGCTTGCCGCATTGGAAAGTAGACTTCCGTAGCTTTCCAACGGTATATGGTAGGCCCAAAGACGAGTCCGTATGAGGGAGATACAGCCCGCGCAAAATCAGCAAATAATTCTGTCCGGGAATTACAAAGTAGAGGGGCTGAAGTGCAATTTCGGCTAGTTTTCATTAAAAAGCCTACCCAGCTGGTAAAAAACGGGAGAGACGACCTAAGAAGAGGACATTCACGCATCTTTGGAGTCTTGGGAGCTAGAGAAGACGGGAGACAAAGCTAGGAGCTTGGGAGATCATCAACATTGAAGATTTTTGCGTTTGATCTTTGTTTCTTCTTCTTTTTCTTCATGAACTCTACTATTTTGTTTATGTTGAACACTATTATGTCTAGCTAAACACTTTAAGCTAGATGATTGATGAGAAACTAGGGGTTGAAGACGTTTTTCCGGATTTTGGACATGATACATGCGTTTGCTTAAAGTTTATAAATGTTCTAGTTATCTTACATATTCTTGTACTTCATTTTTAGTATCCTTGGCTTGATCACCCTTAGGATACTAGTCGTCGAGATTGTTGGACGAAAGTGAACTTTTTGATACATGTTAAAGAATATTGTAGGTGATCTCGTAGTTTCTTGAGACTGAGAGGAGATAGAAACTTGATTAATCGTGTGAGTGTAGTTTCGATTGGTTGTGTTAGGACTTAGTGAATTTGGTGGACCGATAGGACCCGGTGAACGAGCCTAACAAATCAATTAGATTGTAGTGATAGACGGAGGTGGACCGAGAGGACCCGAAATCTATTGTTTACACAAATTCACGTGAGATCGAGAGAAGATCGTGATGAGTATTACCCGATATAACTAGAACGTGAGTAGAGTGTTTCATGCATAATTCCGGAAATCGTTAACAACCCTAGGGACATCAATTACCTAGTTCTTTCTCATTAATCGTAATCAAATCACAGTTTATCGTTGTTTAAATTGAAAACTCTACAAAAATAGTTAGTTACTTGTTATTTAATTTACGTTGCTTGTTTGTGGGCGACAACGCTACAAAATCAAACACTATTTTTACTTGTTACTTAGATATCGTAGAGTTAATTTCTAGTTAGCTAGTAATCGTAATTTCCCTTGGGTTCGATACTCGGAGTCGTAAAATACTCCACTTACTACTTGACCGTATACTTGCGTTTAAGCGCGTTAAGAATTCGCGTCAAAAGGTTGATAAAATTTTCTTAGATTCTTGAAGCTTCTCAGTCAATGAAGTTTTCTGTTGCTCTAAATCATCTGAACGATTCTTAAGATCAACAAACTTATCAGTTAAAAGAAAGTTGTGATCAACAACTTCTTTGACTTGTGTCTTTAAAGCTTTGAATCTGCTATCCAAGGCTTTGAAATCACTATCAATTATCAACTTAGTAGCTTCAAGACATTTATTTTAGAAAATCAAATCTAAAATTTTCCTTTTCCTGCACATGAACCTTCACTTTTAAAGAATCAATCTCATTCCTATAACTTTCCTCATTCAAAACATACTTTTGAGTATTTCAGGTAAAACATCAGATGGACTAGCAAGAAGATTATTTACCATTTCTTCAATATGTTTGTCTGAGCCTTTTTCTTTATCATGCCCAGCCATTAAGAAAATATTTGCCTGTTCTTCATCAGAATCTGAGACATTTGAAGAATCTGAATCACTCCATGAATCAATCATTGTTTTCTTCCTTCTGCTTTCATTTTCTGTTTGGGAAAATGTCTGCTTTTCTTATTTTGTGGACAATCTCTTACCAAGTGATCTGCATCTCCACATTCATAGCAATTCATTACTTTAGGTTTATATGAATGGGAAGAAGATTTACCTTTCTGATCCTTGCTACTTGATGATCTGAATTTTTCCTTGTTAGAGTCCTTGTTTCCAAAGCTCTTTTTCTTCTTCAGGATCCTAGCCAAGGCTTTGAAGAACAAGGCTAAGGCTTCTTCATAATCATCATCCTCCTGTTCAAGGCTTTGCGTTTTCTCATTGTCCTTTGCCTTGAGTGTCAGGTTCTTGATGTTGTCACTCATCCATCCACTTCCTTCATTGAAATCTCATGAGTGAGAAGTTTTCCTTGTAGATCATCTAGCTCTAGGATACTCAAGTCCTGAGCTTCCTCAATTGCAGTTGTCTTAGGCTCCCATTTGGCTTTTTGCACTGACTTTTTTTTCATTTGAAAACACTTTTCCCAAAGATTCCAAGTTGTTCACTATATCAGTAAACCTCTTGAACATGTATTTGATGGAATCATCAGAATTCCTCTTAAACAGTTCATATTGCCTCAGAAGGATATTAATTTTGTTCTGCTTGACTTGACTAGTTCATTCATAAGTAACGGTCAATTTTTCCTAAATCTCCTTTGCACTCTTGCAGTTTGATATTCTGGTGAACTCATCTTCACTAAGAGCACAATAAGTTAAGTTCAAAGTTTTCTAATTATTTGATACCTTTTCCAGTTCAGTAACTGAGTAACTGAGAGATTTTCTTCTGGTTAGACAGTCATGATTCCATCAGAGGTAGTATAGAATATGTTGGGACCATTAACGACGATAGGCCACAACTCCATGTCCTAATCTATGATGAACATTTTCATCAATACCTTCCAGTGCACAAAGTTATCACCACAGAACAGTGGAGGTCTATTGGTTTCTCTTACCTGTGAGAATCCTCATCACCTACATTACTCATTGTCACAAGATTGTTAGATCTTTAAGCAGTGACCCAAGCTCTGATACCAATTGAAAGTTTGTAATGCAAGTAAATAAAAATGATCTAATACTCTAGAAGGGGGGGGGGGGTTGAATAGAGTATGAAAACCTTTTCTCAATAACTAGCATTTTCAAACTTTAAGCAAATGTGAACTGGAAATCTCAAAGCTTTGGAAAAGATTTGAGAAGCTAGAGATGCAACTGCAAAAACAGAAGCTTTAAAGATTTGAGATTGGAAATTCTCCAAAGCTTTGGAGCTGATTGATTTGAACAAAATATTAGCAGTAATGAAAAGCAACAAGATAAAGCACAAGAACACAAGAATTTTTACAGAGTTCAGTCACAATTGGACCTAGTCGCTGCCTGAGGGATCTGATCCTTTCATGATTTCAACGCACTTCTTATTAATCACCTAGATTTAACCCTAGATCTCAAGCCTAAGTGAGCTACCTTAAACTTATACAGCTTGTGGTTCCCAACCTATCTAGTACCATCTACAACCTGTTGAAACAATACAAACCTCTTGTTGTTAACTTGAACAAATACTTCTCAAAAAAAAACTTGAACAACTAAACTTATAAGTTTGTGAGGGTTAGGAAATCAGAATGATAAAACAGATTAATTACATATTTAAGAACACAGAAAAGATTAAGCAGTGAAGCTTGGAAGTGTTCTTCAGTTTTCTGGATGATTGATCTTCTTCTCCTGCAATGTTGAAAGCTTGATTGATTTAACAGTTGTTTGTATGATTTCCCACGATTGTAAAACACTCTTCTATTCACCGTTGATCAGCCTCTCTCAATGTCTGTCACTTTGAATTTCAAACTCCAGCTTTTTATCAACAAACAGCAACCACTTGAGAGATTTTAGGAACCGAATTCCTACAAATCCTCTGCACTGATATGCTTCTTTCAACAACTATGTTTTAATAGCTATCAAGTTTGTTTATGGACGTTTGGACGACCAACAAACCTGCACACACTCAGCAATAAAGATCAAACAACATCTAGAAAAAATAGCAACAAAATTAATCTGCAAAATACAGACAGTTGTACTTTAGAACCCTAACTATTTTGCCTTAGATAAAATTCAGTATCTATCTTCTCATGTATAAATATAACTATAAAGCAATGTAAATCACATGATAAGAAGTTAGAATAACTCTTTATCCAGTTCAGAACCCATCTATGTCTCCCTGCATACACAAATCAGTTAAGTATACTTAACAATATATATTCATAAGAAATCTCAAACCTTTGGAGCTTTGAGTGCTAGTTCACAAGTGTTAGCTTGAAACTGAAGCAATATGTGAGACTTATATAATCCAAACAAAGATACAATAATATTTTTAAGAGACATCAGTGAATGACAAACTCAACCCCTAATCCAATATCTAAGCCTACAAACAGAAGAATGTTAGGCACAATATAAATATAAGAACGCTACAGTATCTCAAAGCTTTGAAGCTTTGAAACTAAGTGTCTCGGATCCTCTAACCTTTCATCATCAAGGAACAAACTCCCCATGAGTTTCAAACTCAAGAGCTTTGAACTATCAAATGTGATAACCAAACCCTGGTGAACCAGATCAATTTAAACACTTCTTTAACGTGAAAAAAGTACATATTCGAAAGTTGATCGAGGATAATGATTTCACCAATAGCTGGATTCCAAGAAAGGCAAATGTTGCACCTGATGAGGTAATTAAGTTAGTCAAAAATGGAAAGTTAACTATAAACTGGTGCTATAGACCACCAGATAGTTTGGGAAATTTTTTGCAGGAAAAGGAGCTAGTGGGCTAGTTTTTTTATTCCTATGAGCATCTCTAATCATGTCGCATTTTCCACTCCCCCCACGGGCCCACCAATTCCCCTTCCCCTTCCCCCCCCCCCCTCCCCCAAACAACTACTAATCTACAACCAATCCCCTCCCCCACCTATTTAAGTTAAAAAAATATACATATTTAACGATTTAAAGATAAAGTATTAATAGTGATAAAAATAAGTATAAAAAAAATAATATTAATATAAATATATATTAAAAAATAATAATAACAATAATAACCAGCAACACTTTTATTAGGCAAAATAACGATTACAAGTACAAAAAAACTAGTAATCAAAGACTATTACAAACGACAACTAGTAGAACGGTACTAAAACACACAACATAGTGCAATAAACTAAATTAACACCGATTACATATAGAGTGTTCATTCCTTTCCCGAAGGGATCGGAGTTTTCTTCATGCATATAGGTATCACAAAAACAAGATATATCAAATTGACAACAAAATAAAATAAGAATAAATTTTTGTAAATATTTTGTTCAATTGTCGAGAAAATACTCATTTATTTTTATAAGTAATAATTAAAAATTTTAATAATAATAAAATAGTATTATTTTTGAAGAAATAGTAAATTAGTGTTAAGTGTAATGAACATATCCAAAAATTGAATTAATTAGCGACCATGGAGGGGGGAGAGGGATGTTAGGAGAGAAATGCACCCTAACCATCCCCCACTCATGCCTAAAATCATCTCCCACCATCCCCCTCCCCCACATAGTTGGACATGAACCGTATTTTCCTCTCTATTTTCTTTTTCCCTTTTCAGAATATATATGTGGTTGACCCAAAAAATGAAAGAATGGCATGTGGGCTTACACCCAACTACAGTGGGTTTGTAAAGTTATTGAAAGTGATCTGATGGGCCGGTATTGGCACCAAGCCCAATATAAACCCCTTTAGTTTTGCTTAAATAAATAAAATAAGATAACCTTGTGAACTTGGATTTTTTGGAGAGGGATTCTGATGAAGAAGGAAAACTTTGAGGGGCCGAGACAATTTAGCTATTTCGTGGTTTTTATCCTGCAGGCTGCAGTTTAATAAGCGGGGCTCATCTTGATATATATTTTTTTCTTTAATTACCATGGTTAAATCTAATCCATTGTTATTATTCAGTTTTATTAATGTGTTGTTGTAGTTGACATCATCTTCCATCAATGTAGCTCTATATTTTTGCCCGGAAAAGGAAAAAAGATAAATTATTTGTGTACTCCTTTGATGAAAGAGCTAATACACAAAGCTGAAAATAAATATGGCAAACAAGCGAATAGTACTTGCGAGTCGAGTATTAGTTAATTCAGCTCAACTTGTTTGTGAAGTGACGGCCGAATCAAGTTCAAGCTCGTCCTGTTTGAAGAAACCTAATTTTAGTGACCAAAGTAATTAAACGTTAACTAATAAGTTTCTATTTCTGATAAAAGTATGAAATTGAGAAACCAACCATACAAAAAGCTCGTCCTTTTTATTTTCATACGACAACTAAGAAATAGAAAAAAATTAACAAAACTTTTCTTTGAGACAAAGGGAATAAAATAAAATAAAGAACACATAGTGTCATCGTCATCAGCCACTTCCAAATTCACATCGTACTGTACCAGCTACATAATAAAGACGAGAAGTAGTTTTGGAATGGAATCGTAACAAACTATAACTTCCATTGATCTTTCTCTTTTTTCTGTTTTGTCATCATTGAAGCTTTATATAAAGGCCATATAAGGCAGCTCCTGTTTATCATCCTCTTCATTGCTTCCACGGTTCTCAATAGATTTTACTCCATACTGCTTTATCACGAGGCTTTCAAGAAAATATATAATTGTGAGCGTAAAATTTTTGAGACCTAAAAATAATGGTTAAAAGACAAAACCACCCTCCATTTATGGGGAAAATACATTTTGCCCCTAATTTATGGAGAAAATACTTTTTGCACCCCTCTCAGTGGATGGAGGGTGGACAGATATCACCCTTCTGTTACAATCCGTTAGTGGAAGGGTGCAAACTGTCTTTTTGTGACCATTTTACCCTTACAAAATATGGACAAATAACACCCTTTTTTGTTTATTGTTGATTTTTTTGGTGTTCTTGATGTTCTTGGTGTTCTTGAGCACCGCCTCCACTACCACCAAATCACCACACCACCATAACCACCACCACCACCACCACAAACAAACACAACTTCACTCTCAAACCCCATAACCTCTGCTCCGATTCCTAACCAAACTTCCATGAATTACCAGTCTTCATCCTATTGACCAACTCCCTAACCAGCTCACCATTCCACCTCTCAATACCCAACAACACAACCTGGAATAAACCCCTCTAATAATCAAACCACCATCATCATCTCTAGTATATACATCCCCTACATAACTTAAACCAGTTTTTCTTTTTTTTTTTTTAAAAAAAGATAACTTAACCAGTTAACTAACATGACCTCACACCTACAGATTTCACCATGAATAACCTAACACCCATAACCAAACTCCACCTAACCAATTGTAGGGTTTTGATTCATGGATGCGCAACGGAAACACAAACAATCATAAAACCATGCAAAACCCTCCAAGGATCACAAGTCAAGAGACATAACGATGGTAAAGGAAGAAATCAATAACACACCTTAGGGTTCTCCTTTGATGACTTCAAACGCGAATTGTGTCACGTTCTCTATGGTTGATCCACGACTAGAGTTGATCCTAGAATCTCCCAACTCCTTGGTGCTAGCCCGGAAGAGGAAGAGGAAGAAGAATCACGCAAAACGAGACCCAAAGGAGGGTCTCGGCCTCCTTGTGGCCGACGGGATGGGGCGGCGGGCTAGGGGCGGCGAGCTCCTAGCTTGCTTGTTCCTTTTCTCTCCTTTTGTTCTCACCCAATCTTGTTATGTTCAATAATGAGCATAAGTTATATGGGAAGGAAGGAAGGAAGGTCCTTTATATAGTCCAACAACTCCTTGCCAACTACCTAAAGGACTTATTCTAGTCCTACTAGAATTCAATTTAGTCCCTTCCTTGCAAATTAGTCCCTACTAAGTTTGCAAGGTTTTGCAAAGTGATCCTTCTAATTAATTAATCCAATTAATTAATTCCCAAATCTAGTTCAACTCTATGTAGCGTGTGACCCCATAGGTTCTATCTAGTTGGTTGAAACTATTTGCTAATATGGAGCGGTCTCTAGCAAAACATCCATTCTAGCCAACTAATAGAATAGTCATCTTGACAACCTTTGTACAAGTAATTGTCTCAACCCTTTGTCTCTATATCCGGATTGGACACGAGACATACAAGTCACACTCGTATATCCAATCCATAGTTTCTCGATCCATGGGAATAGCCTTATTCGTGCAAATAACATCAATATCCCATATTGATTTATTTGAGTCTGGCCAGACATTCTATAAGCACTATCCCTCGAGTAGCCTAGGATATTTGCTCCCGTTATGTGGGAGGGACAAATTCTATCTACGTCCACTACGATCTCTAAGCTTGCTTCTTATTGTATCCAATACACGCCTTTATAACTACCCAGTTACGGTGTAGCGTTTAACGCTACCTGTGCACGAGAGATTCCGGCGGGGAGACCTCCGTGTGCACCGTGTGTAGTGGATCAAGGATCGCACAGGAAGAGTGGGGTTGTGTGTAGGGAGAGAGTAAGGCAGTAGCAATGTCTGAGAGAGAGACAGAGGTTTGGCAGAGCTTCCGCGTATGGCAGTGTGTTCTCCTTTGTATGGAAAGATTGGCGACCTATATATACTGGAGAACGTGACCGTTGTAGTGTGGTTAATGCGCCCATTGATGGCGGCTTAATTAGCTTAACCATAACGGCACGTTCGTCCGAGTATATAGGGACCGTTACAGCACGTGGTGCGCGAATACCGGAACCGTTACGAGGTTGACCGGGTTTGACCGGATTGACCGGGTTTATGGAGCTCGTGCCATAAATCTCTCAAAACAGTTACTAAAGGTCGCGTGCGGGCTTGGCTCGCACGCGACAGGGCTTACTCTAGCCTCCAAACCACTAAGTCCCTACAAGTCCCGTGCGGTGGTATGCGAGGGCTCTGTCTCGCAGCCCCCACATGGATCAGCTCGGCTGGTGATCCTGTGTGTGTGGAGCACAATATGGTGTGCTGGATGGCTGCCACGTGGCCAAGATCTGTCAGCTCAGAAAGCAGTATCTACATTAGCCCCCTTTCTGCGCGTGAAGACTCATAGCCGTATAGACTTCCATGCGCGGAAACCAACATACGCGTCTCCGCCACGCACCAATTCAAATACGGGTAGATTCAGCCCCCGTGCGTGTCATTATGACCTAAAACCCCTAGAGTCGTGCCGTCTGACCTTTAGGGTTTTAGGCGTGACGTCAGCTTGTCCTGTGATTGCGCGATTCGACGGTGACGGTTGCGATTCGACTATCGAAAGGACATAACCCTTCATTGTTTTGGATAAATACCTTGTATCCCCCATTATTGCAAAGCATCACTTCTTTCTCTTAAAGTGAATGGTACCCGGAGATCTTCGAGAGCAGATCCAGATAATCAATCACCAGTTCAGAACTGCAAATCGTATTCTTCAATTGTGCATATCCAAGCAGGCTTCAAGAAAACAAGGTTGGCCTCGTTTACTTTTGATTTAAGATACCAGTGTTTGCCTTGAACTGCGTTGAATCTGTAAACCCATGAAATTTGTGAAGAGGCTTTGATCTTTGAACCCGCTTCGTTTTAATCTTTCAACAATATTGGATCTTGCAACTCGATAAAATTGAAATCGATACCGGAACTGTTCGTCTTCCTTTGCATAGATCTTGAATTCCAAAATTCAAACTGAAGTGTGGTATTTCTCCCCCCTTTTTCTTGCTCTTCCGCAGGAATGGCCAAGACAAGAGTAACCAGACCCGTCAAGGAAGATGAAGAGATACCCGACCTTCCGCAGGCCTTGTGGCGAAAAGCCCCCTTTTTAGGCGGCAAAGATTTCTACCATGCGAGGGTAAAGGCGAAGAGGTTGCCTGATCCTGTTCCAGTTGAGCGATTGCTGACGCTGACTCGCCCAGTTAACTCAGCCTTGCTCGAGTTGGTTGGTTCCGAGGATGTAGTTCGATTGGGGATCGAGAACGGGCACTTCCCATATACTGCGATTTCTACTCAGGCGTTCGTCCAGAAATTGGACTATATGGATGAGTGGATTGACCACGTGTTGGATCATCACGCCGAGACTCTTAATGAAGCCGGCGTATACTTTGCTATCCATGCTATGAAGGGTGCTGCCGTGAAGTTGGATCAGTCCATGCTTCTAGACCTTCTGTCCCGTTACTCGCCTGCGACTCATACGTTCCATTTTGCTGAGTTCGAGGCTGCCCCGACACTCGAGGACGTTCAAATGCTGTACGAGCTTTCCCCCATGGGCGAGGTGGACCCTCTGAGTCCCTTGAGGACATCTGCGGAGATTGCCTTGTACACGCAGATGGAGGAATGCCTAGCAGAGGTGAAGAAAATCTCCACTCGGTGGACCACTACGAAGCCTCTTCCGAACTGGCAGCTGGTTGATACATCCGCGAAGAATACCTGGAACAAATGGTTGCAGTACTTCTTTCGAGATTATGCGAACAGCAGCATTACTAAGAAACTTCTGAGTGAAGATCCAGAGGCCGAGAATTACGTAGAGGGCAAGGGTTATCACTTGACCCTTTGTGCTTTTCTCTGTGCCTGGCTGTCGAGGTACTTGATTGATGGTCACCCCCATGACGGAGTCTTCTACCATGTGTTGCCACTTGCTGTGAGGCTCGCTCTTGGCCAGAGGGTCGCACTCGGACCCTTGGTCTTGGGCACGCTGTACTATAGGCTTGATCAGCTGGTTCTGGCTATGAGGGAGTCGCGTGGCCGCCTCGATGTTCTGACTTTTGTCAATATTTCCTTTTTGACAATGTGGGTTTTCGAGCGCTGGTCGTCTTATGCTCCAACTGCTCTCCAACTTGACAAGTGGTGTCCCCCGGGCGAGACAGAAGCGCGCGACAGCGGAAGAGCTGCGAGATGGTTTGGAGCAGGCAACACCAAGTGCGTTTGGAGTTTGATATGCGACAAACGGAAGGAGTTTACTGCCAGGCCCTATGCCACGCGCATTGAGAACGTGCGATGGTTCCCAAAGCTGTACCCCTCTAAAGGCATGGTCTTTTCAGAAGAGCTTCTCTTTAAAGGGAGACCTCATTTTCATGAGCGCTACCGCGAGTTCTTTTGCTGGTGTCTGCGAGGTTCCCTTCCTGCCCTTGCAGAGCATATTCGTGAGCTCGCGCCGAGGTATGAAAAGCTTACCGTGGACGTTGACCCCACTCGAGTTTCTCCTCAGTTTGGTTTTGATGCGGTGGCCCCATCAATCTGGCCCCAGTCCATTGTCAGAGGATGCTACAAGCGCTTGCTAACAAAGGAGTGCAAGACGGTCTTCATGAACAATCTTCCCTTTGAGCAGCCTGCGGGAACCCGCGAGGGTGGTTGTTCCCAGAACTGGCTCGCATACTGGGTTGCCCAGCAAACGAGAATTGAGACGGAGGCGGCGGCGCAGCCAAGTAGAGCCCCCCTGATCAAAAGAAACTCTTTTCCGTTTCGCCCCAATTGCAGTTTGAGCGAGTCTGAGTATGGTTGCTACTCACTGTGGGACCGTGAGAATCATTTGTGTCCTGATTTCGTTCTGAAGGAGCAAGTCGCCGCAGTCAAGAAGGGCGACACGCATGTCGTCAGATATAGCAAGGCGTTTGCTGAGGTAAACAATTTCTTCGCGTGCGTTAAGCTTCTTGATTTCCTTACGCTGATATTTTCAATCTGTACTGCTTTAGTGTCATGTGCGGAGGTTCGTAGCTGGTGATCGCTCCAAATCGCTGGTTAACACCATTATTGCCACCAGAAGACAAAGGCAGTCGTTCCGGCTATCATGGAGGATGGAACCTGAGCTCGAAACGAAGATTCGCGCAGTCATGAATGCTTTTGCTGACTCGCTGATAGACAATCCTCCGGCTCCGTCTCCTTCTGGAGATGACCCGTCTCCTCCAGCGACTGCGGCGCCAAGAGTGAAGAGACCTAGGCAAAAGGGAATTACGATTTCTTCCCCTAGGAATGCCCCAGCTTCTCCCCCAGTGAGGTCCCTTTCTATCAAGGACAAAGGCAAAGGTCGCATGCCCAGCAAAGTGCGGAAAGATCTCGCAGTTGAGACCTTTGTTCCATTCAATCAAGAGGAAGAGGAAGAGAGGCAGGATCCCCAAGCAAGTGATGAAGAAGAAGTAACAGTTGTGATGCATGAGGAAGAATCAGGAGGTACCTCCGTCGCATTTCCTTTCCCGTTATCGTAACTTCTTTGCACTTCTTTTCTTTAAACCAATTGGGTATTCGCAGATGATGATGATGAAACCATTGGTGGCCTTGTGGCCAAGAGACAAAAGAGAGATGCCCATTCTGGCATTTCAGATGAGCCCATAAGCGAGGACGTTCTTGCTGAGTCCCGGAAGACAGCCGCGGAGGCTGCTGAAAGAAGAAGGCGGCGAGAGGAAGAGGAGCTCGAGCGCGTGAAACAGTGGAGTCTCGAAGAGCAGCATGTTGACGACTTAGTGCGTCCAGTTGGCGAGGAAGACGAGCTTCCCGAAGAAGTGGCTCCTCATGCGGAAGGGGAAGATGAGGTTCCCGGAGAGGATGCAGCGGCCTTGGAGCAAGTCCAAGCAGACTTCGAAGAGATCGCAGGTGGCGATAAAGGTGAGATCTTCAATCTCGCAGTAACTTATAGAGATGTTATTGTGGGTGCATTAAGGCATGGTGTGTCAAAGGCTGACATTCGCCGTTGGTTAGTAGGCAAATGCAGAGAACCCTCAGGTAACTATTTGAGTGATACGCACGTACTAGGCTCTTAGCAACTTAAGGCAGAATCATGACTGGTTTATTCGCATCCCAAGTCACGCTTCTCTTAAAGACTTGCTTAGTGAGGACACACTGATAGGGCATGGTTCCACGTTCTTAGTGTATGATGAGGATACCTCAATCCCACCTTCGCGTGGAGGTGCTTTCTCTTAGCCTTAGCAAAGATAGCAAAATAACTTATAACGCAAGTTACCTCATGTCATCGCATTTAATGTCGCGGGTTATGCTGAAGAACCAGAGCTGGAGCAGAGAAGTCAGCCTTCTGCGTCCTATGTTCCAATTCCGAGCTCCCATACCGAGAAGCCCGTCCTAGCTGCTGACCACACGGGTGAGCCTCTTGAGGACATCATCGAGCTTTCCGACGATGCTGGAGCTGACACTGTGTTGATGGATGAAGATGTCCATGCTAGTGCTGAGGAAGGAAGGACAAGTGCTGCTAATGTTCTCGCATCTGAGAGCGTCCTTCGCCAAGCGACTTCGACTGTCCCTTCGCCCCCGGCGATGACTGAGCCAGAGGCGCCTATTCCTGCGTGGAGCATTTGGGGCTCGCAGGTTGGGAATGCAGTCGCAGCTGGTGCGGCCTACACTCTTCCTCCCAACTACGAGAGATTGGAGCTCGCAGCTGATAGGAGAGCTATGGAGCGAGGGCAATCTTCGAACAACCCGGCAGTCCGCATTCCTTCTCTTCATGAGATTCTGGAAGGAACTGGTAAGTAGAGCTTTACCGTTCGCACGTCGCATTATTCGCTTGCGAGTTTTGACATCATAACTTATTTTTGACGTCTCCTCAGGTTTGAAGCAAACCGATGTAGACTGGGTGGTTCGAATGCGTCTGACCTACCCGCAGTCGTTTGTGAGATCTCTGGAGATAGGGCCCTTCGACAGGAGGCTGTTTCTTACTGAAGCCATCTGGATTTTGGAGCAGCTATCTCCGGCTACGCCCGCGACCATTTCGGTCCAGAGTGCTGAATTATTATGCGGCATGTGCCAAAATCTCGTGACCAAAGTTCAAGGCAGAATGGGCTTCAAGTTTCTTAAGGACAGAGTCACGCTGATTCGCGCGGCCGTAACTTTGAAACTCGGTCACCAGAATCTCGCAGCTGAGATGCAGAAGGTGGAGCAGCAGAAGCAAAAGGTTGATGAAGCTCTGAAGCTGTATCATGAGATGAATGCTAGGTGCGAGCTACTGAAGCAAGAAGTGAAACAAGTGGAGAAGCTGAGCGAGCAGTTCGAGCCCAAGACTCCTTAATCAAGAATTTGCTTTGATTTTCGAATTTTGCAAAAAATAGCAAGAAAATGGCTGGAACATTAATGTAATGTCTTTAACATTAATGTGATGTTGCTAGGGTTTCTCCCTTTTTTTTTTAACAAAAAACAAGGAATTTTCCCCTTTTGCCCTTTTCCGGGATTTGATTGGATATTTCTGTGCATATCCAATTATGACATCAGCAATTGACACTCTGCTTGATTTTCGCGCTAATTTCTCGGCAGATAAGCACACTTTCGTTGGGAAGTCCATCCGAATCATGACTATCCGTCATTTATTAGGATACGCAACTGAATCGTCGTAGCCTTTAGTAGGGTAATTGATTGTTACCGCTTTTCAAGGCGTAAGTGATTGAACTTACCCTCTTTTTTGAATTTTGCTGACTCATCTTAGGCAACCGAAGAGTCTGTACAGGGTCTATATAAACCCTGTCTTTGCTATTTGGGTTCTTCATCCCAAACATGTGCTTTGCCGTGAGTCCTCATGACTGCTGGCTTCAACGCTTATTTTTCGTTGATTCATGGCAACTTCAAGTTATGAATCCTGAGTTTGCGCTTTGTGCTGTAGAAATAGTTTCCAAGATCCACTTTATGAGGCTTATTGCCCTTTATAACCATCATAAAGAAGATGCAGATAATATCTCATGTGTGTTCGAAGAAATTTCTTCATGTATTATGTGTGCAGGTCATGTTTCCGGCCGCCTCGTGGTGAGGTGCAGCGCCGAAGTGACCGTGCTACCGTCTCGTAATGAACGGCGGAATTCTTCTTCAGCATCCCTGGAGAAGAATCCGTCACCTTCACGTTTGTGAGCTCGGGGTGACGAACTGTCGCGTTCATCCCCGTCTACAAGGAGCCCTTGCTCTTTGGAGCTTCTGCTTGCCTGTGGATCGCCGGAACCGGTGGTTCCTTGGGCAAATGTTACGGGGTGCAGATCTGACAACGGTCTTGTCGAATACCGGGATCTTGAGCGTATGGCTTCATGTGGCTCTTTTAGAGCAAGATCCCCCCCGCTACAGATGTTCACCCGCAGATCTGGGCGTTGCGTAGCCGGTGTTGAAACCGGTGGGTTCATCCTTTTTCAGTCGGGATTCCCGCGATGTGTAACTTCATGCTTGCGAGTTACTTTTCGAATGTATTTGTAAGCCATGTTGGCTGCGTAGTTAGATTCGAGCTTTTCACTTGTAAGCTGCTATCTAGACAGATAAATCGTAAGTCATTTGACTCATAATGATAAATAGCCTTTTGTATTATCTGCTGTCTCTTTACAACAAAAATACAATTTCGCATGCGTTTCGGCATATTTCGCCTTGCATAATGCTATGTAATGGTTTCGCATTTGCGATATATTAATTCGCTGATGCCTCGCTAGATCGTTCGAGATCAGATTTTCGCAGATGTGCCATCCTGACAGATGGGCTTGTGGTTGGCCGTTGTGGATCATTCAAGATCATCTTCACAATGTTGCAATCGTAGTAGATAGTCTTTAGCAGATCAATTAAGATCGTTAAGTGGTGCGAATTGCTATCATGGCAGATAGGCTTTATCAGAGAATCGATTGAGATCATTTCTCACATAAACTGCTATCGCAACAGTTGGACTTTTAGAAGATCTAATAAGATCATTTTGCGCATGCGTTGCCATCGTAACAGATAGGCTTGGGCGATCAACTAAAATCGCTTTGTATATAAGTTGCTATCGTAACAGATAGGCTTAGATGATTAACTAAAATCACTTTGCATATAAGTTGCTATCGTAGCAGATAGGCTTTGGTGATCAATTAAGATCGCATTTAGACAGGCTGCTATCGTAAGAGATAGGCTTATATGATCAATTAAGATCGCATTTGTACAGGCTGCTATCGTAAGAGATAGGCTTATATGATCAATTAAGATCACATTTGTACAGGCTGCTATCGTAAGAGATAGGCTTATATGATCAATTAAGATCGCATTTGTATAGGCTGCTATCGCGAGAGATAGGCTTTTATGATCAATTAAGATCGCATTGCATTGGCTGCTATCGTGAGAGATAGGCTTAGATGATCACTTAAGATCGCGTTTGCATTGGCTGCTATCGTTAGAGATAGGCTTAGATGATCACTTAAGATCGCATTTGCATTGGCTGCTATCGTGAGAGATAGGCTTAGATGATCACTTAAGATCGCGTTTGCATTGGCTGCTATCGTTAGAGATAGGCTTAGATGATCACTTAAGATCGCGTTTGCATTGGCTGCTATCGTTAGAGATATGCTTAGATGATCACTTAAGATCGCATTTGCATTGGCTGCTATCGTGAGAGATAGGCTTAGATGATCACTTAAGATCGCGTTTGCATTGATTGCTATGGCGGCGAATAAATCATTGTTAACAGTAATAACAAACTGAATAGAGCAACATAAACAACTAGAAATGTGAACTTCTCATTTGGGAGAATTATTTTATTACAACGCTCTCATATGGGAGAGATGAGATTACAATCCTCTCATATGGGAGAGAAGATTGCGTAAATCGTAGCCACATAAGACATTAAACAACGTTATCATAGAACGTATGAAATGAGAGAAGTCAGGGATAGTACTTCTTGATCCAGCGCATGTTGACTGAACTCGGAGTTGAGGTTGTGCCGTGCAACCTTCGTATGCTGCAGTAGCCACTATCGAAGACTTCTGTGACTTCGAAGGGTCCTTCCCAATTAGCTGCGAACTTTGGGTGAGTTGCTTCTCGCATACAGTGGTTAGATGCGCGCAAGACCAAGTCTCCGACTGCGAAATCTCTTCGCTGGACTGTCTTGTTGTAGGCGCGAGCGATTCTTTCCTGGTACCGCTTGTTGGTCCTTTTGGCTTGTTCTCGCTATTCTTCCAGCAATACTAAGTCATGATCGCGTTGATTTTCATAGAGTGCATGGAAGGCCAGCCTTGCCGAATTGACTCTAACCTTCGCAGGTACTACAGCTTCGGCCCCATAACATAGTAGAAATGGCGAGGCTCCTGTGGGTGTCCTTGGAGAAGTTCTGTAGGCCCATAGAGCTATGCTTAGAGAGTCGACCCACTTCTTGTGGTCATCTGCGACCATCTTGCTCAATATTCTCAACAGCGTCTTGCTAGTCGCTTCGGCTTGTCCGTTTCCCTTTGGGTAATAAGGGGTAGAACATATCTGCCTGATATTGTACTCCCCTAATTTCGCAGCTACCTGGCGATTAACAAAAGGAGTACCGTTATCTGAAAGAATGGTGTTTGGGATTCCGAACCTGCATACGATGCTTTCCTGGATAAAGTTGACCACAGCCAGCGCATTTGCCGTCTTTAGTGGTATTGCTTCCACCCACTTGGTGAACAGCTCGGTTGCGGTGAGAATGAAATGGTTCCCGTGCGACGTTGGTCGGATGGGACCAATGAAGTCCAGAGCCCATGTGTGAAATGGCCATGGCATCCCTAGTGCATGTAGATCCACAGCGGGAGCGTGCACTAGGTTCCCTTTGAATTGACATTCCTGGCAGCGTCGTACTTTGGTGCGGCAATCGACCTCCATCGTGGGCCAGAAATACCCGATTGAGAGGGGCTGCCTGCATAATTTCGCACCTCCTTGGTGTTCCACCTGATGAGAAAGGTCCATGACTTCTTGTGCTTCTCTGCCGTCTAGACATCGCAGCAAGTTGCCCTCATGACCTCTTCGCCAAAGCAGGTTTTCCTGTACCACGTATCGAGATGCTTTCCTTTTCAAATTTTCGGCTTCCTTTCTCGATTCGGGCACGGTGCCCTGGGTGAGGAAATCGAACAGTGGCTTCCTCCAGTCCGTGTCGTCATCGGTTAGGGCGACGAGTAGAGAATCTTTGATTAGTGCGCAACTTTCGCACTTCCCTTGTATCAGGGCTGCAGCTGTTGACATGTCTGGCTAATGAATGCCATATCTCTGAGCCTTTCTGTAGATTGACACCTCGCTTTCTCCGCAAGCGTGTTGGTGAATCTTTTCTAACAGCTGTTGTCCCTCTTGCTCGGAGACACATCGCATGAGTATTCCTCCAGGGCCCTTGTAGTAAAGGGTGTTGTCGTGGATGCAGTATCCTTTTGTGAGTGCCCAGCCTTCGCTGCTGGTGCCTTTCGCAATAGCTTGCAAGATTGGTTTTCGCCAGTCTGCGTCATCCATGTGCTCGTCGTCGCACGCATCTTCTGTCAATGCCGACGACGTTCGCACTTCAATGGAAATCCTTGCGGGGCATTTGTCTATGCTGACCTTAGATCCCAAGGTTGCTAAGGCGTCTGCGTGCCTGTTGTCTGCTCGGGGCTTGTGCTCGTACCTCACATCGCAGAATTGTTGCATCAGCTTCTGTACTAAGGTGCGATAAGACAGGAGGTTGATCTCCTTCAAACCATATTCGCCCGAGGCTTGCTTAACAATCAGCTTGGAATCTCCCATGACTGTTAAGTTGCTCACTTCCAAAGCTTTCGCCGCACGGAGCCCCACAATGAGAGCCTCGTATTCCGCTTCGTTGTTTGTGACTGCGAAGTTGAGTTTTGCGGACATCTGTATGACTTCCCCATCTGGCTTTGTCAAGACTATCCCAATGCCTCCGCCTTTCCGGGTTGACGAACCGTCGAAGTGGAGAGTCCAATAGGGCACGTCGATTGCGTAGATTTCAGGGCCTTCGAGCTCTTCTTCAATCACGGGTTCGTGGCTATTGTCGGGAAACTGTGCCAACAGATCCGCTACCGCCTGCGACTTGATCGCTCTTGGTCTCACGCATGTGATATCGTATTGAGAAATGGTCATGTACCATTTCGCCAATCTCCCGCCCGGAGTAGTGTGAGTTAGCAAGTATCTTATGGGGTCGCTCTTGGTGACCACTACTACTTTGTGTGATGCAAAATAGTGTCTCAACTTCTCTATCACAAAGAATAAAGCAAGGCAATGACGTTCGATGTCTGTGTACCTTGATTCAGCAGGCTGCGCAATGCGAGAAATATAGTAGATGGGCCTCTCTTGGCCTTCATACTCCTGAGCCAGGAGCGCTCCTATAGATCTCCTTGTTGATGTCAGATATAGCAGAAGCGGTGATCCCAGTTGAGGCGCGATCATTATCTTTGAGGACGTGAATAAATCCTTCAGCTTTTCGAATGCGGCTTCGTGGTCCGGAGCCCAGTTGTACGCGGCGTCCTTCTTGAGAAGAGTGCTGAAACAGCATGTGATTTCGGCAATTGCTGGAATGAATCTCCGCAGATAGGATAGCTTTCCTAAAAATGTCTTTGATGCACTCTGATTATGGGGCGGCGTCATGCCAGTGATAGCCGATACTTTCGCAGGGTCAGGCTCGATCCCTTGGCGATGGACTACGCATCCCAAGAACTTTCCCGAGGTTACCCCAAATGCGCATTTCATGGGGTTCATTTTCAATTGAAAGCCCCTGCATCTATTGAACACCTTTCGCAGGTCTGCGAGGTGGTCTGCTTCGTGCTTGGATTTAACCACCAGGTCATCCACGTAGAATTCCACCTCTTTGTGCATCATGTCGTGGAATAGGGCCATCATGGCTCGCTGATAGGTCGCGCCCGCGTTCTTAAGGCCGAACGGCATCACCGTGTAGTTGAATACCCCTACAGGAGTGATGAATGCAGTTTTCCGCGCATCTTCGGGATCCATCTTGATTTGATTGTACCCGCTGAAACCGTCCATGAAACTGAACATGCGATGGCCTGCTGTTGAATCGATGAGCAAATCGATGTTGGGCAGTGGGAAATCGTCCTTAGGGCAGAAGCGGTTGAGATCTCGGAAGTCCACGCAGATGCGGAGCTGTCCGTTCTTCTTCACCACCGGTACAATGTTGGCCAGCCATGTGGGATGATGATTCGGCTCTATGAACTTGGCATCTAGGAGTTTGACAATCTTCTGCTTGATCTTCACGTTAAGCTCCGGCCTGAAGCTTCTCGTGCTCTGCTTGACCGGTTTAGACCCTGGGATGATGTCTAAACGGTGCATGGTGATGCTTGTATCCAGACCTGGCATCTCATCATACTCCCATGCGAACACATCCTTGTATTCAGTTAGGAGCTGTAGCAGTCCTTGTTCTTCTTCGCTTGTGAGGTCCGCACTCAGGAAGACTGGCCTTTTCTTTTCCTCGTTCGGGCTGAGGAACACTTCCTTTAGTTTTTGCTTTTGTGGTCTTGGCCTGTCTTCCATGCATTCAAGCGCTTCTTTGAGTTTCTCGTCTGGAACGCCCTGTGTTGGCTCTTCCGTCAGCGCAATTTGCTCGATTTGATTGATTTGCCCAGGGGATCATGCTTTGCGATCCTCGGGATCATGCTTTGCGATCCTCTTCAGAGTATACACGTTCTTTCGATGATATGCGATACGCGGCGCCTCCTCGCGTGTAGGCGGCTTTTCCTTGGCGTCTTCCCTTGTCACCATTACTCCTGCAGGCGACTGGTCCTTGATGTCCTCCCAGAGAGGCAAAGGAGTAGGGTTGAATGGCCCGGGTGTTTGCTCGTCTGCCATCTCGGTGAACCACACCGCCTCGCTGAGATGTGCTTCATCCAAGTTGAACGGGTTTGTCGAAGCCGGTATCTCGACTATTCTGTCGTTCCAGATAGCTTTCATAACCTGGTGAGCCGTCGAAGGGACTGCGTCGAAGCGATAAATCCAGGCTCGACCTATAATCATGTGGTATGTGGTGTTCGCGTCTATGACATAGAACTTTGCTGAGCATTTGATTTTGCCAATCTGAACGCCCAGGCGGATCCATCCGATCGTCATTCTAGAGTCGCTGCCGAATCCCACCAGCGGAGATGGACGCCTGACTACCTTATGTTCGGGGATCCCTGCTAGCCTCAGTGTGTGGAGCGGAACGACGTTGACCGCTACTCCTCCATCGACGAACGCTCGTTTGAATTCGACGCCATTGATGATGGCGGTCACGTACAGAGGTCTCTGGTGGCTCGCATCCGTCTTCTTGTCGCTGGCACAAAAGGTCATAATCTTTTCCGTAGAGCGGGATGCCCTGATGACTTTCCCGTTGGAGACTACAAGGTCCTCCTCGTAGTCCTCTGCTATTCTCAAAATCGCTTTCGTCATATCAGTCCAGCACTTCTCGGAGAAATTCATCTCGTCGAAGAATTTGCTGAAGCCATGCGACCCTTTCATGCGGTCGGCACGTTCATCCTCTGTGTCCATGCTATAGTCTTCGTCTTCATGGACTTCGGCGACGATGGGCAGGCCATCCTCTGCGACTTCTACCAAGTCGACGATCGAGATCATGGCGACCTCTTTGCCCTTCGAGCCCGGTTCCGCATGCGCGGGAAGCGGGTTGTTGCGCACGTCCTTCCGGTGATCGCTGACGACGAGCTCGCCGTTCTTCATTTTCTGATCGAACGCGAACCTGAGTTTCTTGCACTCGGCGGTGGGGTGCATGACTTTGCCGTGGTACTCGCACCACTTAGGGTCCCTCATCATCTCCTTGGAGGGTGTTTTCTCGAGTGGTGGCAGGACGCCGCCCTTGCGCCACTGTCTGCAGAGGTCACTTACTTCCTCTACCGAGCATGGCAGAGGCGGTACATCGAAGTTCGCAACCTTCGCTTGTTTCTGGGGCGAAACTGTATTGACCTCAGCTTCGCGTCCCCGCTTGTAGCTAAACCTTCCGATCTTGTAAGTGGTGCCGCTCGCAGGTCGCTCTGGAGCGCTCTTCTTTTTCTGTCTCTCGACTATGGGCTCGATGTTCTTCGTGCATTCGATTAGCTTCGAAAACGTAGGTGTTTGCAGATTGATGAGCATACCTTTGTATTCATCTCGCATGCATTGCAGGCATATCTCTACGAGACGGCTTTCGGGCATTGGATCTTTGCACTCCAAGGATTTCGCCCTGAATTTCTTGATGAAGGTGATTCCGTCCTCTTCGCGTTTCTGGTACATCCGCGAGAGATGGATCATCGTCACCTTTTCTTCCATCTGGAAGAACTTGGTATAGAACTTCTGGACCATGTCGTCCCAAGTCTTCACGGATCCGGCCTCCAATGTTCGGTACCATTTGTATGCTACGTTCCCAAGAGATTTTGGGAACTCTCGCATCAGCAGCTTGGGATCGGCTCCGTACGGACCCATGACATCAATGAAACGCATGACATGCTCGTGAGCGTTTCCATTGACGTCCTCGAACTTATCCCATTTAGGAGCCTTGTACCCCGCCGGGTTAGGCATGAGATAGATCTCTCGTGGAATGGGTGGATCGTTGTCTAACTTCGGGATAATGGTATCCGCGAATGACTGATGAGCCAGGATAGTGTCCACGCGTTTCTGCAAAGACGTCATGCATTCTGGAATGCTCCCCTCGGTAGTTGACGGGGGGGGGGGGTTGCCGTAGGTGGTGGCGACACATACGCCGCCGGAGGATTGGGAGCATATTGACTACCCGCATTTCCCCAGATCATCGTTGGGGGAGGCAAAGGGTACTGCAGAGTTGGGTTGGACGCCAAAGCGGATGGCTGAGGAGCGTGAGCAGCAGGAGGCAGCATCTGTGCCGTTGATCCCTGAACCGAAGGCAGCTGCGTAGCCGACGGTGGAGTCTGCAGATGAGGATTGGGAGGTGTGGCTGACACTCCCAACCCTGGAGCGGTAGGGGTTCCTCCTCCCTGAGGGATAGCGGTGGCTGGTGGAGGATTCGGCGCAAGGGTGCCCAGGACGGCCAAGATTTGTTCTAATTGCGCAGATTGAGACTTGAGAGCTTTCGCCTGACTTTGGACAGTAGCGTCCAAAGACTCTAACGTCGGTGCTTCGCCGGGATTCGTTGGAGTACGGCGGGTCTCGTCTCCGGAGGGAGTTTCGGTGGAGGGCGATCGGTTGCTGACATCATCCTCCTGAGACATGGTTGCTTTTGTTGGTAAGTTCACGTCGGGTTCACCAAAATGTGCACGAGAGATTCCGGCGGGGAGACCTCCGTGTGCACCGTGTGTAGTGGATCAAGGATCGCACAGGAAGAGTGGGGTTGTGTGTAGGGAGAGAGTAAGGCAGTAGCAATGTCTGAGAGAGAGACAGAGGTTTGGCAGAGCTTCCGCGTATGGCAGTGTGTTCTCCTTTGTATGGAAAGGTTGGCGACCTATATATACTGGAGAACGTGACCGTTGTAGTGTGGTTAATGCGCCCATTGATGGCGGCTTAATTAGCTTAACCATAACGGCACGTTCGTCCGAGTATATAGGGACCGTTACAGCACGTGGTGCGCGAATACCGGAACCGTTACGAGGTTGACCGGGTTTGACCGGATTGACCGGGTTTATGGAGCTCGTGCCATAAATCTCTCAAAACAGTTACTAAAGGTCGCGTGCGGGCTTGGCTCGCACGCGACAGGGCTTACTCTAGCCTCCAAACCACTAAGTCCCTACAAGTCCCGTGCGGTGGTATGCGAGGGCTCTGTCTCGCAGCCCCCACATGGATCAGCTCGGCTGGTGATCCTGTGTGTGTGGAGCACAATATGGTGTGCTGGATGGCTGCCACGTGGCCAAGATCTGTCAGCTCAGAAAGCAGTATCTACACTACCAAAATCACAATAATCCACAACTAGAATATCTAGTGACTTCAAGTCTAAGGATGACAATACCATTGCACCGCGAGAAGCGCTTGTGACTCAACATAACGTGTATGTAGCCTTCTCGGAGATGGGTCAATCCAGTGCAACATTACATAATGCACACCTATGTGTTGGATCATGATATCTCCATATCAATCCAACCCCATACTAGTCTATAGATGATTGTCCCATTAATCATTATACTGGACTGGGGATATTTAAGATAAACAACACAATTGTAAATCTAAGGACTTCATTATATGAAATATCCAATAAATAATAAATGAATTTCTAGCCACAAATAATTCATACTAAACTAGATTGCCTCTAGGGCATCTATTCCAACAGTCTCCCACTTGCACTAGGGCCAATCTGGCGCATCTCGTATGCCCATACTCCTAGTGTGCCCTTCATGCTTCCACTGCGTGAGCGGCTTTGTAAGCGGGTCTGACAGATTCTCATCTGTAGGAATCTTGCATATCCGAACGTCTCCTCTATCGATAATATCTCGAATCAGATGAAACTTTCTGAGCACGTGCTTGGACTTCTGGTGCGATCTTGGTTCCTTTGATTGCGCGATCGCCCCAGTGTTGTCGCAAAACAACTCGACTGGATCCGCAATGCTAGGGACCACACCAAGCTCAGAAACAAACTTTCTGATCCAAACAGCTTCCTTTGCTGCGCCATTTGCAGCAATGTACTCAGCCTCTGTTGTAGAATCAGCCACCGTCTCTTGCTTGGAACTCTTCTAGCTCACCGCTGCTCCATTCAGGCAAAACACATATCCCGACTGTGATCTAAAGTCATCTCTGTCGGTTTGGAAGCTTGCATCAGTGTAACCCCTTACACGCAACTCTTCCTCACCGCCAAATATCAAGAAAGCATCCTTAGTTCTTCTCAAGTACTTTAGGATGTTCTTGACTGCAATCCAGTGACTCTCACCCGGATTGGATTGGTATCTGCTTGTCATACTCAAGGCATATGACACATCTGGTCTAGTACATAACATGGCGTACATGATAGATCCTATGGCCGAGGCATAGGGAATTCTACTCATGCGTTCCTTCTCAATCTCATTGGAAGGACAACAGCTCTTCGAAAGAGTGATTCCATGTGACATGGGCAAGAATCCCTTCTTGGAATCTTGCATGTTGAACCGTTTCAACACCTTGTCAATATATGTACTTTGACTTAGGCCTAGCAACCTCTTAGATCTATCCCTATAGATCTTTATACCGAGTATATATGCTGCTTTACCTAAGTCCTTAATTGAGAAACACTTCCCTAGCCAATCTTTAACAGATTGTAGCATGGGAACGTCGTTTCCAATGAGTAGTATGTCATCCACATACAAGACCATAAAAGCGATAGAGCTCCCACTAACCTTCTTGTAGACACAAGACTCATCTTCGTTTCTGATGAAGCCAAACTCTTTGACCACTTCATTAAAACGTCGATTCCAACTTCTCGAAGCTTGCTCCAGCCCATAAATGGATCGTTGCAGCTTACAGACTTTATTGGCTTGCTTTGGATCCTCAAAACCCTCCGGCTGTATCATATACACGTCCTTGAGGAGATTACCATAAAGGAATGCTGTTTTGACATCCATCTGCCAAATCTCATTGTCGTGGTATGCTGCAATTGCAAGTAGGATTCGGATGGACTTGGTCATAGCGACTGGTGAAAAGGTTTCATCATAGTAAATACCATGAATCTGTCTGAATCCTTTAGCCACCAATCGGCCCTTATAGGTAATCACATTACCATCCATGTCGATCTTCTTCTTCAAGACCCACTTGCACCCTATAGGCCGCGCCCCATCGGGTGGTTCCACCAAAGTCCATACTTTGTTGGTATACATGGATTCCATCTCGGATCTCATGGCTTCTAGCCACTTCTGAGAGTCTGGGCCATTCATGGCCTCCTCATAGGTAGTCGGCTCATCATCTATGAGCATCGTGTCACCGGAATCGGTCACGAGAAGTCCATACCTCTCGGGTTCCTGGCGCACTCTACTAGATCTACGAAGCTCTTGTGTTACCTGAACAGGTTGCTCCACAACTTCTTGTGGTTCCTGTTCATGTTCCATAAACGGTTAAGTGATTTGTGGTTCTTGAACCTCTTCAAGTTCTACATTCCTCCCACTTGATTCTTTAGAGACAAACTCTCTTTCTAGAAACACGTCGGTCCGAGCAACAAACACTTTGTTCTCGGTTGGATTGTAGAAGTAGTAACCCTTAGTTTCCTTAGGGTACCCCACAAATTTACACTTATCCGATTTCGGCCCTAGCTTGTCTGATTGTAAACGTTTTACATAGACATCGCAGCCCCAAATCCTCATGAACGACAGTGTGGGACGCCTCCCACTCCACATCTCATATGGTGTCTTCATGACTGATTCAGATGGAACACGGTTAATGGTGAAAGCTGCACTTAATAGAGCGTAGTGTTGGAATAGATGCCCTAGAGGCAATCTAGTTTAGTATGAATTTGTAATTGGCTAGAAATTCATTTATTATTTATTGGATATTTAATATAATGAAGTCCTTAGATTTACAATCGTGTTGTTTATCTTAAATATCCCTAGTCAAGTATAATGATTAAATGGGACAATCATCTATAGACTAGTATGGGGTTGGATTGATATGGAGATATCACGATCCAACACATAGGTGTGCATTACGGAATGTTGCACTGGATTGACCCATTACCGAGAAGGCTACATACACGTTATGTTGAGTCACAAGTGCTTCTCGGGTACAATGGTATTGTCATCCTTAGACTTGAAGTCACTAGATATTCTAGTTGTGGATCATTGTGATCTTGGTAGCGTTAAACGCTACACCGTAACTGGGTAGTTATAAAGGCGTGTACAGGATACAATGAGAAGCAAGCTTAGAGATCGTAGTGGACGTAGAGAGGATTTGCCCCTCCCACATAACGGGAGCAAATATCCAAGGCCACTCGAAGGATAGTGCTTATAGAATGTCTGGCCAGACTCAAATAAATCAATATATGGGATATTGATGTTATTTGCACGAATAAGGCTATTCCATGGATCGAGAAACTAGGGATTGGATATACGAGTGTGAATTGTATGTCTCGTGTCCAATCCGGATATGGAGGCAAAGGGATGAGACAATTACTTGTACAAGGTTGTCTAGATGACTATTCTATTAGTTGGCTAGAATGGATGTTTTGCTAGAAACCGCTCCATATTAGCAAAGAGTTGCTACCAACTAGATAGAACCTATGGGGTCACACGCTATATAGAGTTGTACTAGATTTGGGAATTAATTAATTGGATTAATTAATTAGAAGGATCACTTTGCAAACCCTTGCAAACTTAGTAGGGACTAATTTGCAAGGAAGGGACTAAATTGAATTCTAGTAGGACTAGAATAAGTCCTTTAGGTAGTTAACAAGGAGTTGTTGGACTATATAAAGGACCCTCCTTCCTTCCTTCCCTACACAACTTATGCTCTAAAGAGAACATAACAAGAGTAGGAGAGAACAAAGGAGAGAGAGAGCAAGCAACAAGAGGGACGCCGCCCCCTTGCCGCCGCCCACTCGTCCCCGACGCCACAAGAGGGCCGAGCCCCCTTTTGTGCCTCGTTTTGCGTGATTCCTTCACCCTCCTTTCATTCCAGGCTAGCACCAAGGAGATTGGAGATCTAGGAACAACTCTAGGCGTGGATCAACTATAGAGTACGTGACACTATTCGCGTTTGAAGTCATCAAGGAGAACCCAAAGGTGTGTTTATGATTTCTTACCTTTACTATCGTTATGCATCTAGACTTGTGATCCTTGGAGGGTTTTGCATGGTTGTTTGTTTGATTATGCTTCCGTTGCGCGATCCATGAATCAAAACCCTACACGTAGCCACAAAATGATAATGGAAGATCGGTTTGACACATCATAGATCGAACCATATCCAATAGGGTTCGATTCCTTCTCTCGGACACGCCATTCCATTGTGGTGTTCAGGGTGGAGTGAGTTGGGACACGATCCCACACTCTCTAAGATAGTCGTCAAACTCTTGGCTTAAGTATTCTCCTCCACGATCCGATCGTAGAGCCTTGATACTTTTGTCAAGTTGCTTCTCTACTTCATTCTTGAATTCTTTGAACGCTTCAAAGGATTCGGATTTTGCCCTCATAAGGTACACAAATCCATATCTACTGTAATCATCAGTAAACGTAATGAAGTAGACATAACCACCCTTGGTAGGCGTGGCAAATGGCCCACATACATCGGTATGTATGAGCGCCAATTGCTCACTAGTCCTCTCACCTTTCTTATTGAAAGGGGACTTAGTCATTTTTCCCAATAAACAAGCCTCACATGTCTCATATGATTCAAAATCAAATGAGTCTAGTAATCCATCCTTATGGAGTCTAGATACACGTTTCTCATTTATGGTGCCTAAACGACAGTGCCATAAATAAGCTGGATTTAAATCATTTATTTTAATCCGCTTGGTATTAATGTTGTAGACATGATTGCTTAGATCAAAGACATAATAATTGCGCACTAAAATAGTGAATATTATTCAAATAAAAGGAACAACAATTGTTCTTTATTGAAATAATAAAACCATCCTTGTCCAGACAAGAAATAGAAATAATGTTTCTGATCATAGCAGGCACAAAATAGCAATTATTTAATTCTAAAACTAATCCTGAAGGCAGAGATAGCTCGCACACGCCTATGGCCAACGCAGCAACCTTTGCTCCATTCCCAACGCGTAGATCTACCTCTCCTTTAGCCAATCTTCTACTTCTCTTTAGATCCTGCATATTTCGACAAATATGAGATCCACATCCAGTATCTAATACCCATGCTGTAGAGACAGTTAAATTGACATCTACAACAAAAATACCTGGTGGTGGTGGAATCACTATTCCAAGCCTCTTGTCCTCCAGATATTTTGGGCAGTTCCTCCTCCAGTGTCCAGGCTGACTGCAGTAGTGACACTCACCTTTAGTCACACCTTTGGCAATGCCACCAACAGGCTTAAGGGCAGGTTCCTTGGACTTGGCAACTGACTTGTCTTTGCCCTTGGAGGAAGAGGCAAACCTTTTGCCCTTTCCTTTCTGTACCATCATAATGGCCTTGCCATGCTCTGTTCAGCCGTCCTCAACATATTGAGTAAATCTGGTAGTGGTTTCACGATCTCGTTCATGTTATAGTTCATGATGAACTGTCCATAACTTTCGGGCAACGATTGCAAAACGAGATCGGTTGCCAACTCTTGGCCGACCGGGAACCCTAGTCGGGCGAGATTCTCCAAGTACCCGATCATACGGAGTACATGGGGTCCCACCGGGTTCCCTTCTGCCAGATGACACTTGAACAGTGCCTTGGAAACCTCATACCTCTCTACCCTTGCCTGCTCTTGGAAGAGCTGCTTCAGATGCCCGATCATATCGACAGCATTCATGTTTTCGTGTTGCTTCTGAAGCTCAAAAGTCATGGTGCATAGCATAAGGCAGGCCGCATCATTAGCGTCATCAACACGCTTTTGATACGCCTTTAGGGAAGCAGGTGTTTGGTTCTCTGGACCTTCTGGAACATGCTCCTCTATTGCGTACAGTTTCTTCTCTTGCTTGAGAACAATTCTCAAGTTTCTGTACCAATCAAGAAATTTGGTTCCAGAGAGCTTGTCCTTCTCAAGGACAGATCGTAGGGAATGTTGTGAACTCGATGAGTTGTTTGCCATTTGGAATTAATAGCCCAGTTGTGTTAAACCTATTATCTAAACAATTGCACATTGTTACGTGCCATCGCATTCCATCATTATGAACCAAGTCGCCATGCTTTGGCACGCACGAGCTTGATAAATAATGATGATAATGAGTGTTTAAATAACGAGAAGGCAAGAACACAATATTTGAATTTTGAGGGATTTTAAATTAAATTTTAATTGTTTTGTTGATCAATATAAACTAATCAATCTATTTGAGTTTGGGCACAACTCCAAATAATAGATCCGGGTTTTCTAATTATCTTATTATCCTAATTGCATGCATCATCCATACACCAACCACACAATAATAAGACAATAAAATAAACAACCACAAAACAGAAATTAAACGTGATGTGGATATGGCCTTTTCTAGACTAAGATAATTCCAAGCCAATGAAATTATCTATGAACCCTAAAACAAACACATCTCCATGCGTCTTGATCTTTTGGTCCATCCTTCATAGTCATGTGGAATGCTCCATGCTCCATCTTTTGTGGCTTCTTTGACTTTGGGCTTCTTTTCTTCAATCTTGGCTAACAATCTACTTTATCTAGCACTAGCTAACTTCTATACTAAATAAAATAAATCTCACAAGTTGAGAAAAAAAATGGCACGCAGGCCATAAAACCCTAATTAATTATTACAAATAATTGATCAGCTCGCAGGCCGTAAAAGCAAACTACAAAATTAAACATCCACATCAAACCACATCCTAAGGCCATATTCAATCACCATGCGATTTGCACATAAACAGTTAAAATCCAATTTTAACGCGCTTGGTCAATTTTAACTGATTTTAGGATTTCTAGGGTTAAAACGGTCCATGGGCCCAACAATCAAATTGCCCGGGCCCAATTAGATGAACCACAGGCCCTAGGACGGGCCCGGCCCAAAACCCGCAAGCCTAGGCCGCGGGTTAGGGCCGCCCGGCCCCTAGGGCGGCCAAGCTTGGGCGGCAAGCAAGGGGGGGTGGGGGCGGTCCCCTAGGGGGCCGAACCTCCTTGAGGGAGTTGTTTCTAAAACAACTCCCTTGCTTGGTGCCCAAGTTTGGTTGTTTCCTTGTTTTGGAAGAACTCCTTCTTCTCCAAAGATGCCCAAACCCTAGATCTAAGATCCTAAAATTTCTCAAACTCACCAATTCATGCATCCAATGCAAAAATTAGATCTTGTTATGATTAATTGTTGAAAAATAGCATCCCATGCTTGATTTGTCTTGTTTTACGCGATAAACAATCAAATTAAGGTGTAAAACAACTAAAACGTAACACATAAACCACGTTTATGCTCTACGACCTGTGGCTCTGATACCACTATAGGGTTTTGATTCATGGATGCGCAACGGAAACACAAACAATCATAAAACCACGCAAGACCCTCCAAGGATCACAAGTCAAGATACATAACGATGGTAAAGGAAGAAATCAATAACACACCTTAGGGTTCTCCTTTGATGACTTCAAACGCGAATTGTGACACGTTCTCTATGGTTGATCCACGCCTAGAGTTGATCCTAGAATCTCCCAACTCCTTGGTGCTAGCCTGGAAGAGGAAGAGGAAGAAGAATTACGCAAAACGAGACCCAAAGGAGGGTCTCGGCCTCCTTGTGGCCGACGGGATGGGGCGGCGGGCTAGGGGCGGCGAGCTCCTAGCTTGCTTGCTCCTTTTCTCTCCTTTTGGGGAGGAAGGAAGGAAGGTCCTGTATATAGTCCAACAACTCCTTGCCAACTACCTAAAGGACTTATTCTAGTCCTACTAGAATTCAATTTAGTCCCTTCCTTGCAAATTAGTCCCTACTAAGTTTGCAAGGTTTTGCAAAGTGATCCTTCTAATTAATTAATCCAATTAATTAATTCCCAAATCTAGTTCAACTCTATATAGCGTGTGACCCCATAGGTTCTATCTATTTGGTAGCAACTATTTGCTAATATGGAGCGGTCTCTAGCAAAACATCCATTCTAGCCAACTAATAGAATAGTCATCTTGACAACCTTTGTACAAGTAATTGTCTCATCCCTTTGTCTCTATATCCGGATTGGACACGAGACATACAAGTCACACTCGTATATCCAATCTATAGTTTCTCGATCCATGGGAATAGCCTTATTCGTGCAAATAACATCAATATCCCATATTGATTTATTTGAGTCTGGCCAGACATTCTATAAGAACTATCCCTCGAGTGGCCTAGGATATTTTCTCCCGTTATGTGGGAGGGACAAATTCTATCTATGTCCACTACGATCTCTAAGCTTGCTTCTTATTGTATCCAGTACACGCCTTTATAACTACCCAGTTACGGTGTAGCGTTTAACGCTACCAAAATCACAATAATCCACAACTAGAATATCTAGTGACTTCAAGTCTAAGGATGACAATACCATTGCACCGCGAGAAGCGCTTGTGACTCAACATAACGTGTATGTAGCCTTCTCGGAGATGGGTCAATCCAGTGCAACATTCCATAATGCACACCTATGTGTTGGATCATGATATCGCCATATCAATCCAACCCCATACTAGTCTATAGATGATTGTCCCATTAATCATTATACTGGACTAGGGATATTTAAGATAAACAACACAATTGTAAATCTAAGGACTTCATTATATTAAATATCCAATAAATAATTGTAGATGGTGCTTTCTGGACAAGAAGATCTTAGCCACGTGGCAATACCACCGCACGGGACTTGTAGGGACTTAGTGGTCTGGAGGCTAGAGTAAGTCATGTCGCGTGCGAGCCAAGATCGCGCGCGACCTTTAGTAACTGCTTTTGAGAGATTTATGGCACGAGCTCCATAAACCCGATCAATCCGGTCAAACCCGGTCAACCCCATAACGATTCTGGTATACGCGGATAACGTGCTGTAACGGTCCCTATATATGCGGACGAACGTGCCCTTGTGGTTAAGCTAATTAAGCCACCATTGATGGGCGCATTAACCACACTACAACGATCACATTCTCTGTTATATACATAGGACGTTAACCCTTCCATACAAGGGAAAACGACCCGAAATACGCGAAAGCTCGGCCAGAATCCTGTCTCTCTCTCACACAGTGCTACTGCCTTACTCTCTCCCTACTCACAACCCAACATTTCCTGTGCCATTTTCCATTCCCTGCCCTTGGTGTACACAGAGTTCTCTCTGCCGGATTCTCTTTTACACATTTTGGTGAACCCGACGTGAAATTACCATTGCAAGCAACCATGTCTCATGAGGATGATGTAAGTAATAGATCGCCTTCCACGGAGACCACCTCGGGAGAGGAGACCCGCCGTACTCCTACAGCCACCGGTGAAGCTCCGACGCTAGAAGCCTTGGACGCCACCATCCAGAATCAGGCGAAGGCTCTCAAAGCTCAATCCGCGCAGCTAGAACGGATAATGGCTGTCCTGGGGACTCTCGCCCCAAACCCCACACCAGCCACCACCGTCTCTCAGGGAGGAGGAGCCTCCACCACTCAAGGATTGGGAGTGTCAACCACACCACCCAATCCTAACCTGCAAACCCCACCGGCAACTACGCAGCTACCCTCAATTCAGGGGCCAACAGCTCAAATGTTGCCCCTTGCTACTCATACTCCTCAACCTCCAACTTAGGTACCTAATCCGGCCTCGCAGTACCCTTTACCTCTTCCGACGGCAACGTGGGGTAACGTGAATTCACAATATGTTCCTAGCCCTCCTGCGACGTATGTGTCGCCTTCACCTGCGGCAACCCCTCCTCCCGCTGCCGAGGGAAGTGCTCCGGAGTGTATGACGTTGCTGCAACGGCGCATAGACACTATTCTGGCTCACCAATCGTTCGCGGATACTATCATCCCGAAAATCGACAACGATCCGCCTATTCCACGAGAGATCTACCTCATGCCTAACCCTGCTGGGTACAAGGCTCCTAAATGGGACAAGTTCGAAGATGTTAATGGAAACGCCCATGAGAGTGTCATGCGCTTCATTGATGTAATGGGGCCGTATGGGGCTGATCCTAAGTTGCTGATGCGCGAGTTCCCGAAGTCCTTGGGGAACGTGGCCTACAAGTGGTCCAGAATTTTTACACTAAGTTCTTCCAGATGGAAGAAAAGGTGACAATGATTCATCTCTCGCGGATGTATCAGAAGCGCGAGGAGGATGGAATAACATTCATCAAGAAGTTCGGGGCCAAGTCCTTGGAGTGCAAAGATGTGATACTCGAAAGCAGACTCGTGGAGATATGCCTACAATGCATGCGAGACGAGTACAAAGGTATGCTTATCAACCTGCAAACACCTACATTTTCGAAGCTAATTGAATGCACGAAGAATATCGAGCATATAGTGGAGAGGCAGAAAAAGAGGAATGCCCCTGAGAGATCCTCGAGTGGAAACACTTTCAAAATTGGGAGATTCAGCTACAAGAGAGGACGCGAGGCTGAAGTGAATACAATCTCGCCCCAAAAGTAGCCGAAGGTAGTGAACTTCGATGCGCCACCACTGCCATGTTCGGTAGAGGAGGCGAGCGACCTGTGCAGACAATGGCGTAAGGACGGTGTCTTGCCACCGCTCGAAAAATCACCCTCCAGGGAAATGGTGAGGGACCCGAAGTGGTGCGAATGTCACGGGAAGGTCATGCATCCAAAGCCGACTGCAAGAAGCTCAAAATCATGGTGAGCCAAAAGATGAAACACAATGGCGAACTGATCGTCAGCGATCAAAGGCAGGATGTGCGAAACAATCCACTCCCTGCCCATGCGGAGCAAGAGCCGAAGGGCAAAGAGGTCGCCATGATCTCGATTGTGGACCTTGAAGAGGTTGCGGAGGATGGTCTACCCATCATCGCCGAGATCCAAAACGACGAGGATTACAGCATAGACACTGAGGATGAACGTGCTGATAGGATGAAGGGGTCGCACGGGTTCAACAGGTTCTTCGATGAGATGAATTTCTCAGAGAAATGCCGGAAGGAGATGACAAAGGCGATCCTGAGGATAGCATAAGATTACGAGGAGGATCTCGTAGTCTCCAATGGAAAAGTTGTCAGGGCATCTCGCTCTACAGAAAAGGTCATAACCTTCTCCGCAAGCGATAAAAAGACAGATGCGAGCCACCAGAAGCCTCTGTATGTAACAGCAATCATCAATGGTGTGGAATTCAAAAGAGCGTTCCTTGACGGAGGAGCAGCAGTTAACGTTATTTCGCTCCATACTCTGAAGTTAGCAGGAATTCCAGAGCACAAGATCGTCAAGCGCCCATCCCCGCTGATGGGATTCGGAAGCGACTCCAGAATGACAATAGGATGGATCCGCCTGGGTGTCCAGATTGGCAAAATTAAGTGTTCAGCAAAATTCTATGTCATAGATGCGAACACCACATATCACATGATTATAGGCCGGGCCTGGATTCATCGCTTTGATGCTGTCCCTTCAACAGCTCACCAAGTGATGAAAGCTATCTGGAATGATAGAATTGTGGAGATACCAGCTTCGATAAATCCTTTTAACATGGACGAAGCGCATCTCAGTGAGGCGGTATGGTTCACTGAGATGGCAGATGAGCAGACACCAGGGCCGTTCAACCCCACTCCTTTGCCTCGTTGGGAGGATATCAAAGATCAGTCACCCGCAGGAGTGATGGTAACAAGAGAGGAAGCTAAGGAAAAGCCGACTACGCGAGAAGAGGTGCCGCGGATTGCCTACCAGCGAAAGAATGTGTATACTCTGAAGAGAATAGCAAAACATGATCCCGAAGGCAAGGAAATAGAGAGTTTCTACGCCAACGGAAAGAAATGCTATCGCATATGAAGGTGCGCGGGGATGTCCTCACACGAGCATGGGGATATCCCTGAGCAAATCAATCAGATTGAGCAGGTTTTGGAGCCAGACAAACCAATGCCAAGCGTTCTAGAGGAGAAACTCAAAGAGGCACCTGAATGCATGGAGGACAAACCCAGACCGCAAAAACAGGAGCTAAAGGAGGTATTCCTAAGCCCGAGTAAAGAAAAGAAGAGTCCAGTCTTTCTAAGTGCGAACCTCATAAGCGAGGAGGAGGAAAGATTGTTGCAACTCCTGACTGAGTACAAAGACGTGTTCGCATGGGAGTACGATGAGATGCCCGGCCTGGACACGAGCATCACCATGCACCGGTTAGATGTGATCCCGGGATCCAAACCGGTAAAGCAGAGCACGAGAAGCTTTAGACCGGAGCTTAACGTTAAGATCAAGCAGGAAGTTGTCAAACTTCTGAATGCCAAGTTCATCGAGCCGTATCACCATCCCACATGGTTGGCTAACATTGTGCCGGTGGTAAAGAAAATGGGCAGCTTCGCATTTGCGTGGATTTCCGGGACCTTAATCGTTTCTGCCCCAAGGATGATTTTCCACTCCCCAACATCGACTTACTTATCGATTCGACTGCGGGGCATCGCATGTTCAGCTTCATGGACGGCTTTAGTGGGTACAATCAGATCAAGATGGACGCCGAAGATGCACGGAAAACCGCATTCATCACTCCGGTGGGAGTCTTCAATTACACGGTTATGCCTTTTGGTCTCAAGAACGCAGGTGCGACTTATCAGCGTGCCATGATGGCCCTGTTTCACGACATGATGCACAAAGAAGTAGAATTCTACGTGGATGACTTAGTTGTCAAATCCAAGGAAGAGGCAGACCACTTGGGGGATTTGCGGAAAGTGTTCAACAGATGCAGAAGCTTTCAATTAAAGATGAACCCAATGAAGTGCGCATTCGGGGTAACGTCGGGGAAGTTCTTGGGATGTGTGGTACATCGTCAAGGAATAGAACCTGATCCTGCGAAAGTATCGGCGATCACCAGCATGACCGCACAACCAAAGTACCTTGAAGACCTTCTTGGGAAAGCTATCCTACCTGCGAAGGTTCATCCCAGCGATCGCCGAAATCACCTTCTGTTTCAGCGATCTTCTCAAGAAAGATGCTGCATACAACTGGACTACAGAGCACGAGGCTGCGTTCGGAAAGCTAAAGGAACTGCTGACATCATCAAAAGTAATGATCGCACCTCAGCTCGGATCACCACTCTTGTTGTACTTGACGTCAACGAAGAGGTCCATAGGGGCACTCCTAGCTCAGGAGTATGAGGGTCAAGAAAGGCCCATCTACTACATCTCTCGCATAGTGCAGCCAGCGGAATCAAGGTACACGGACATCGAACGTCATTGCCTTGCTTTATTCTTTGTAATAGAGAAGTTGAGGCACTATTTTGCTTCGCACAAAGTAGTAGTGGTCACAAAGAGCGATCCTATACGGTATCTTCTGACTCATACTGCTCCTGGGGGAAGATTGGCAAAATGGTATATGACCATTTCTCAATATGACATCACATGTGTTCGACCCCGGGCAATCAAATCGCAAGCGGTGGCGGATTTGTTAGCGCAGTTCCCTGATAACAGTCATGAGCCTGTGATTGAAGAAGAATTGGAAGGACCTGAAATCTACGCAGTTGAGTTGCCTTATTGGACACTCCACTTCGATGGTTCGTCAACAAGGAAAGGTGGAGGCATTGGGATAGTCTTGACCAAACCAGATGGAGAGGTCATACAGATGTCAGCAAAGCTTGACTTCGCAGTCACTAACAATGAAGCAGAGTATGAGGCTCTCATCGCTGGTCTTCGCGCAGCAAAGGCACTAGAAGTAAGCAACTTGACGGTTATGGGAGACTCCAAGCTAATCGTCAAACAAGCCTCGGGCGAGTATGGTTTGAAGGAGATCAACTTATTGCCCTACCGGACCTTGGTACAGAAACTGGTGCAGGAGTTCTGCGACGTAAAGTACGAGCACAAACCCAGAGCGGACAATAGACATGCTGATGCTTTAGCTACCTTGGGATCCAAGGTTAGTACGGATAAATGTCCTGCGAGAATCTCGATTGATGTGCGAACATCCTCGGCGCTGACGGAGGACATGTGCGACAACGAATGCATAGACGATACGGACTGGAGAAAGTCAATCCTGCGTGCTATCGCAGAAGGCACAAGCAACGAAAGTTGGGCGTCCACAAAGGGGTATTGCATACATGACAACACCCTCTACTACAAGGGCCCCGGTGGAATCCTCATGCGATGTGTCTCGGAGCAGGAGGGACAAGCGCTGTTAGAGAAGATTCACCAACACGCTTGCGGGGAAAGTGAGGTGTCAATCTATCGGAAAGCCCAGAGGTATGGGATTCACTGGCCGGACATGCCAACGGCCGCAGCATTGATTCAATGAAATTGCGAGAATTGCGCATTGATCAAAGACTCTTTAGCAATTGCTCTGACAGACGATGATGTAGATTGGAGGAAGCCACTCTTTGACTTTCTCACGCAGGGTATTGTGCCTAAGTCGAGAAAAGAAGCTGAGAAACTAAAGAGAAAAGCAGCACGGTATGTGGTGCAAGAAAATATGCTCTGGCGCAGGGGCCATGAGGGTAACCTGCTGCGATGTCTAGACAGTAAAGAGGCGCAAGAAGTAATGGACCTCTCTCATCAAGTCGAACACCAGGGAGGTGCGAAGTTATGCAGACAGCTCCTCTCGATCGGTTACTTTTGGCCCACCATGGAAGCAGATTGCCGCACTAAAGTAAGACGGTGCCAGGAGTGCCAATTCAAAGGAAATCTAGTGCACGCTCCTGCTGTGGATTTACATGCGTTGGGAACACCGTGGCCGTTCCATACATGGGCTTTGGATTTTGTTGGTCCCATTCGACCAACCTCGCATGGGAATCATTTCATTGTTACCGCGACCGAGTTATTCACAAAGTGGGTAGAAGCAATACCACTAAAGACAGCAAATGCGCTAGCTGTGGTTCATTTCATCCAAGAAAGCATCATATGCAGGTTAGGAATTCCAAACACCATTCTCTCGGATAATGGCACTCCCTTCGTTAATCGCCAGGTAGCTGCGAAACTAGCAGAGTATAACATAAGGCAGATATGTTCCCCTCCTTACTATCTGAAGGGGAATGGTCAAGCGGAAGCAACCAACAAGACGTTATTGAGGATCTTGAGCAAGATGGTGGCGGATGACCACAAGAAATGGGCTGATTCTTTGAATATAGCCTTGTGGGCCTATCGGACTTCTCCAAGGACGCCCACAGGAGTCTCGCCGTTTTTTTTATGTTATGGGGCTGAAGCTGTAGTACCTGCAGAGGTGAAAGTTAACTCCGCGAGGCTGGATTTTCATGCATTATACGACAATCAATGGGACCATGACCTGGTCCTGTTAGAAGAGAAACGGGAGCAAGCCAAAAGAAATAACAAATGATACCAAGAAAGGGTCGCCCGTGCGTACAACAAAACAGTCCAACGTCGAGATTTCGCAGTTGGAGATTTGGTCTTGCGCGCGTCGGACCACTGCATGCGAGAAGCAGCTCATCCAAAATTCGCAGCCAACTGGGAAGGACCCTTCGAAGTCACAGAAGTCTTTGATAGTGGCTACTGCAATATACAAAGGCTACATGGGACGGCCTCAACTCCAAGCTCAGTCAACATGTGTTGGATTAAGAAGTATTATCCTTAACTCCTCTCATTATATGCGTTAGATTACAACGTCTGCTTTATACTCTGTACTGCTAAAACTCGTGCATCTTCTCTCTCATATGAGGGAATTTTAATCTCATCTCTCCCATATGAGAGTATTTTATAATAAAAAGACTTCTCCCAAATGGGAATAACTTTATGATTTCAGCTGTCTTTATTGCTTTGTTTATTTCATTATTTCTCAGTAGCGAAAGCCTATCTGACATGATAGCAGCCTATGCGAATATGATCTTAAGTGATCTTTAAGCCTATCTGCCACGATAGCAGCCTATGAGAATACGATCTTAAGTGATCTTTTAAGCCTATCCGCCGTGATAGCAGCCTATGCGAATGCGATCTTAAGTGATCTTTTAAGCCTATCTGACATGATAGCAGCCTATGCGAATATGATTTTAAGTGATCTTTAAGCCTATCTGCCACGATAGCAGCCTATGCGAATATGATCTTAAGTAATCTTCAAGCCTATCCGCCGTGATAGCAGCCTATGCGAATGCGATCTTAAGTGATCTTTTAAGCCTATCTTCCACGATAGCAGCCTATGCGAATGCGATCTTAAGTGATCTTGTAAGCCTATCCGCCGTGATAGCAGCCTATGCGAATATGACCTTAAGTGATCTTATAAGCCTATTTGCCACGATATCAGCTTATGCGAATACGATCCTAAGTGATATTTTAAGTCTATCTGCCATGGCAGCAGCACTATGCAAGTATGATCTTAAGTGATCTCCAAAGCCTATCTGCCAAGATAGCAGCCGCACTAGAATCCCATCTTAAGCGATTCTCAAGCTTATCTGCCAAAAATAGCAAAGCCATGCGAATGCGATCTCGAATGATCTGAAATACATCTGCGAATCTATATGATGGATAGCGAATCATGTCAACAATGCAAAGTGTGATTATGACACTCTAAAAGGTGAAATCTACCAATATGCATGCGAAAATTGCAACAAGAACAGCAAATCAAACAAAGCAATTTATTATTATGAGTCGAAATGACTTACAAATTATCTGTCCAGATAACAGCTTACAAGCAGAAAAGCTCAAGACAGAGCTAGTTACATAGCCAACATAGCTTACAATGCATCAAAATGGCAGCCTACAAGAGGAAGTTACACATCGGGGGAATCCTCACTAAAAGAGGGTCGACATACTGGTTCTAACAGAAACCATGCGATGCAATGATCTGCGACCAAATATCTATAGCAAGTAGGGTGTTCTTATACAGTGAACAGCCCGCCATGTCTACAAGACCTATGTGACGCTATGTTCAAGATCCCAGGATCTGACAAGGCCTCTGTCTGATCAAGATATGTGCCTGAGGAACCACCTTTTCCAGCGAAGGACAGGCAAGCTGCACCTTCTAGGGCAAGAGGCTCCTTGTCCACGGAGACGAGCACAATGGCTCGCCACCCCGAGTTCAAGAACGTGGTGGAAAATGATTAACCTCTGGGAAAGCTAGAGGAGAAATCCGCCGTTCATTACGAATTGGTAGCACGGTCAGTACGGCCCTGCACCTCGCCGGGAGGCGGCCGGAAACATGACCTGCAAGCATAATAGACAAAGAAAATTCTTCGTGCAAGCATGAGGTATTATCTGCATCTTCTTTATGATAGTTATAAAGATCAATAAGCCTTGTAAAGCAGATCTTGGAAGCTATTTCTATGGCACAAAGCACAAACTCAGGTTTCACAACTTGAAGCTGCCATGAATCAACGAAAGATAAGCGTTGAAGCCAACAGTCGTTGGGATTCACGGCAAGCCACATTGTGGGATGAAGAACCCAAGCAGCAGAAAGCAGGGTTTATATAGACCCTGTTGAGACTCTTCAGTTGCTTAGATGAGTCAGCAAAACTTGAAAAAGGGGTAAGAATCAATCACTTACGCCTTGGAAAGAGGTAACAATCAATTACCCTACTAAAGGCTACGACGATTCGGTAGCGTATCCTAATTAATGACGGATGGTCATGATACGGATGGACTTCCCAAGGAAAGCGTGATTATCTTATGAGCAATTAGCGCAAAAATCAAGGCAGAAAATCAATAGCTGACGTCATAATTGATTTGTAAAGAGATATTCGAGCAAATCCCGGGAAGGGCAAAACAGGCATTCAAATTCTTTTTGAAAAAAAAGGGGGGAGAAACCCTAGAAACATTACAGTAATGTTTTGACATTTTGTTCGACACAAGTTTGTTATTGTTCAAAACAAGCCTTTTACCAGGGAGTCATCAGGAGTAAACTGAGCAGACAAGTTTGCCACTTGCTCCACTTCTTGCTTCAGTCGCTCATAGTTGGCGTTCATTTCATGGAAGAGCTTCACAGCCTCTTCAGCCTTCTGCTTTTGCTTCTCCACCTTCTGTTCCTCAGCTGCGAGGTTATGGAAGCCGCGCTTCAAATTCACGGCCGCGCGAATCTGGGTGACTCTTTTGATAAGATACCCAAAACCCAGCTTGCCTTGAACTTTGGCGTGAAGGTTTTGACACATGCCGAAAAGCAGCTCCGCGCTCTGAGGAGAGATGGTCGCAGGTGTGGCCGCAGATAGCTGCTCCAAAATCCAGATGGCTTCGGTCAAAAATAGCCTTCTGTCGAAGGGTCCTATCTCCAGAGACCTCACAAATGATTGAGGGTAGGAGAGACGCATCCGAACCAGCCAGTCCACATCAGCTTGCTTCAACCCTAAGCAATGTTAAACCAAGTTAGATTAGCGAACTTGTAAATGAAGACTGCGATATGCGAACAACAATCACAACATACCAGTTCCTTCAAGGATCTCGCGCAAAGAAGGAATGCGCATTGCTGGGGCGGCTGAAGATTGTCTCTGCTCCATTGCCCTCTTGTCATCTGCGAGCTCTAACTCCTCATAGTTGGTAGGAAGAGCATAAGCTGCACTGGGTGCGATTGCAGCCCCGACCTGCGAACTCCAAAAGTTCCACGCAGGAAGAGTCACTGCAGGCTCAGTCATCATCGAAGGCATAGCAGCGGTAGAAGTTGTAGCTTGATCAGGGATGCCTTCAGGTGCGATAGCATCAACAGCATCTGCTTCTGTTTCCTCAGCAGCAGCACGAGCATCTTCTTCCATCAACACGGTGTCAGCTTTGGCATCGTCAGAAACCTCAATGATGTCCTCGAAGGGCTCTCCCGCATACTCAGCAGCTGCGACGGGCTTCTCAGTGTGAGAACTTGGCACCGGGACATAGGATGCAGGAGGTTGACTCCTTTGTTCCAACATGGCTTCATCAACATTGCCTGCGATACAAGATACGATGATGTGAGGTAACTTGTATTGCACAATATTTTATTATCGTATCAATAAGCCAAGAGTTGGCACCTCCACACGAGGGTGGGATTGCAGCATCTGCATCGTAGGCTAAAGACGCGGAACCATGGCCTATTAATGTATCTTCATTAAGTATATCTTTAAGCTGAGCATGCCTGGGGCGCGAAGAAACCATTCATCATTATGTTTGGGGTTACTAAGCCTAGTTCACAAGTGTTGTTCAAATGATTACATGAAGGTTCACCGCATTTGCTTACTAGCCAGCGGCGAATGTCAGCTTTCGACAAGCCGTGCCTTAACGCACCAACAATCACATCTCGGTAAGTTACTGCGAGATTAAAAATCTCACCTTCGTTACCACCTGCGATTTCTTCGAAGTCTGCTTGGACTTGCTCTAGAGCTGCCGCATCTTCTTCTGGAGCCGCATCTTCCTCGTCAATTTCAGGAGCTTCCTCTTCTGGAACCACACTTCCCTCACGGGTTGGACGCGCTAAGTCGTCGACGTGTTGCTCTTCTAGGCTCCTTTGCTTTACGCGTTCAAGCTCCTCTTCTTCTCGCTTTCTTCTTCTTTCAGCAGCCTCCGCTGCTGTTCTCCTGGACTCGGCAAGGATGTCCTCGCTTATGGTTTCGTTGGAAACACCAGAATGAGAACCCCTCTTCTGCCTCTTGGCCAGAAGGCCACTGATGGTTTCATCATCATCATCTGCAAAGAAACAATTTGTTCAATCAAGATTGCGAAAAGTTAAGATAATGAGAAGATTAGTACGATTGAGATACCTCCTTACGCTTCCTCTTGTATCTCATCTCTCTCTCTCTGTCTCTGACATCTTCGATTCTTTCCTCTTCTTCATGTCCTCTCGCCTCCCTTCTCTCCTCCTCCTCTTCCTCCTGGTCAAACGGAACAAAGGTCTCCACTGCGAGCTCTTTCTGCGCTTTGCTTGGCATGCGACCTTTACCTTTATCCTTGGAAGTAAGGGATCTCGCAGGAGGAGAAGTTGGAGCGCTCCTAGGGGAAGAGATTGTAATTCCTCTTTGTCTGGGCCTCTTCGCTCTTGGGGCAGCAGCTTCTGGGGGAGACGGATCGTTCCTGGGTGGAGACAAGGCTGGAGTGTTCTCTATCAGCGAATCAGCGAAAGCATCCATGATCTCGCGAATCTTGGTCTCAACTGCGAGATCCATTTTCAGTGCTAGCCGAACTGGTTCTCCCCGTCTTCTTGCAGTAACAATGGTGGTAACCAGCGATTTGGAACGTTCACCAGATGCGAACCTCCTCACATAGCACTGCGACAGAAAATGAAGCGTAAAGTTTCAACGTATCGGAATAAGGAAACTTAGCACATGCAAGAGGGATTGTTTACCTTGGCGAAAGTTTCGCTGTATCTGATGACATGCGAATCACCTTTCTTAACTGCGGCTATCTTTTCGTCAAGAATGGTGGAGGGACACAGGTGATTCTCGCGATCCAACAACGAGTAGCAGCCATATTCAGACTCGTCCAGGCTACAATTGGGACGGAAAGGGAAATAATTCCTTTTGATCACAGGAGCTCTGTTTGGCCGAGGGGACGACTTCGTCTCAAACCTTGTCTGCTGCGTATTCCAATAAGCGACCCAGTTTCTGGAGTAGCCACCTTCGCGGTTACCTGGGGGTTGCTCGAAGGGAAGATTGCTCCTTAGGATTGTTTTACACTCCCCAGACAGTAATCGCTTGTAGCAGCCTCATATGATGGACTGAGGCCAGATTGATGGTGCCACCGCATCAAGGCCAAACTGAGGAGAAACGCGAGTGGAGTCAACATCCACGGTGATCCTCTCGTACCTAGGGGTGAGCTCACGCACATACTCCGCAAGAGCAGGAAGAGAGCCCCTTATACACCAGCAGAAGAATTCGCGATAGCGCTCGTGGAAATGCTCCCTGCCCTCGAAAAGGAGCTCTTCTGAGAAAGCAACAGCCTTGGAGGGATACAGTTTTGGTAACCATTGCACATTCTCAATACGCGTGGCGTAAGGTCTGGCTATGAACTCTTCCCGATTGTCGCATACCATGCTCCAAACGCACTTGGGAAAGTTAGTTCCAAACCACCTCGCAGCCCTGCCGCTATTGCGCTCTTCCTCCGCACCTGGGGGACACCATTTACTGGGCCTAGAGGGATTGGGGGCATAAGAAGACCACCGCTCGAAGACCCACATAGTCAGGAAGGCAATTTTGATGTAAGTCAGCACGTCAAGGCGACCACGCGATTCCTTCATTGCTACGACCAGCTGATCTAACCTGTAGTACAGCGTGCCCAAGACTAAGGGCCCAAGTGCGACTTTCTGACCAAGGGTCAGTTTCACGGCAAGAGGAAGAACATGATAAAAGACCCCATCATGCGGATGACCATCGATCAAATACCTCGACAACCAAGCGCAGAGGAAAGCACATAGGGTCAAGTGATAACCCTTGCCATTTACATAGTTTTTAGCCTTCGGGTTCCGGCTCAAAAGCTTCTTGGTGACTACTGTTCGCATAATCGCGAAAGAAGTATTGCACCCACTTGTTCCATGTGTTCTTCGCAGATGTGTCAACCAACTGGCAGTCGGGAAGAAGTTCCGTGGGAGTCCACCGGGTGGAAATTTTCTTCACCTCTGACAAGCACTCCTCCATCTGCTTGTACAAGGCAATCTCTGCATCAGTTCTCAAGGGACTCAAAGGATCCACCTCACCCACAGGGGACAGATCGTACAGCATGTGCACGTCTTCAAGAGTGGGGGCAGCCTCGAACTCAGCAAAGTGAAATGTGTGAGTCGCAGGCGAGTAACGCGAAAGAAGGTTTAGAAGCATGGACTGGTCCAGCTTCACGGCAGCACCCTTCATAGCACGGACTGCGAAATATATGCCAGCATCATTTAAAGTAATGGCATGATTGGTCAGTACATGGTCAATCCACTCATCCATGAAGTCCAATTTCTGAACAAACGCTTGAGTGGAAATCGCTGTGTACGGGAAAAACCCATTTTCGACCCCCAATCGAACCACGTCCTTGGAATCAATCCATTCGAGCATAGCCGCGTTAACTGGAGGGGTCAGCGTTTGCAATTACTCAGAAGAGACTGGAATCGGCAGGTTCTTCACCTTAACCCTAGCATGGTAAAAGTCTTTGCCACCCAGATAGGGGGCTTTTCGCCATAAGGTTTGGGGGAGATCAGGTATTTCTTCTACTTCCTTAATGGGTTTGGTGCCTTTTGTCTTTGCCATTCCTGCGGAAGAGCGAGAAAAAAGGGGGGAGAAATACACATACTTTAGTTTGAATTTCAAGATTCAGTTCAAGGCATACAAAGATTTATTGGGAGAAAGGGGAACAGTTCAGTGTCAATTTTGGGGTTTGAAGTTCAGAATCGTTTGCATTATTGGGAATTTCAGAAACCCTACATTCAAAACCCTCACAATCCGGGGATTAAATCAAAGCTGGATTCAAGAGCAAGGTCTCCTTCACAGTGGATAATACGTATTAGGGAATCGTGGGTTTACAGATCCAACACAGTTCAAAGCATACATCGGTATATTAAACAAAATTGAACAAGGCCAACCTTGTTCTGGTAAAGCTTGCTTGGATGTGCACAGTTGAAGAAGACGATTGACAAGAGAGAACTGGTGATTGATTATCTGAATCTGCTCTTGAAGGCTTCCGGGTATCATTCACTTTAAGAGAAAGAAGTGATGCTTTGCAACAATGGAGGGTACAAAGTATTTATCCAAAAACAATGAGGGGTTGCGTCCTTTCAGTAGTCGAATCCCAACCGTCAGCGTCGAATCGCGCAATCACAGGACAAGCTGACGTCACGCCTAAAGCCCTAAAAGACCAGACGACACGACTCTAGGGGTTTAGGTCATAATGGCACGCATGGGGGCTGAACTTGCACGTATTTGAATTGGTGCGTGGTGGTGACGCGTACGTTGGTTCCTGCGCATGGAAGCCTATCCGTCTATAAGTCTTCACGCGCAGAAAGGGGGCTAATGTAGATAGTGCTTTCTGGAAAAGAAGATCTTAGCCACATGACAATCATCCAGCACACCATATTGTGCTCCACACACACTGGATCACCAGCCGCGCTGATCCATGTGGGGGCTGCGAGACAGGGCCCTCGCATACCACCGCACGGGACTTGTAGGGACTTAGTGGTCTGGAGGCTAGAGTAAGTCCTGTCGCGTGCGAGCGAAGCTCGCGCGCGACCTTTAGTAACTGCTTTTGAGAGATTTATGGCACGAGCTCCATAAACCCGGTCAATCCGGTCAAACCCGGTCAACCCCATAACGGTTCCGGTATACGTGGATAACGTGCTGTAACGGTCCCTATATATGCGGACGAACGCGCCGTTGTGGTTAAGCTAATTAAGCCGCCATTGATGGGCGCATTAACCACACTACAACAGTCACATTCTCTGTTATATATATATAGGACGTTAACCCTTCCATACAAGGGAGAACGACCCGAAATACGCGAAAGCTCTGCCAGAATCTTGTCTCTCTCTCTCACACAGTGCTACTGCCTTACTCTCTCCCTACTCACAACCCAACATTTCCTGTGCCATTTTCCATTCCCTGCCCTTGGTGTACACAGAGTTCTCTCTGCCGGATTCTCTTGTACACAATAATAAATGAATTTCTAGCCACAAATAATTCATACTAAACTTGATTGCCTCTAGGGCATCTATTCCAACACCAATACATAAAATTACCAGACCCTTAAACCAAACCAATACACCAAATTGAATAACTACCATTACACCACCACCTCACAGCAGCCACGACCAAACCCAACAATACCTAGCAAACCCCATAATCTTCATGCCACCAACCATTACACCAACACCTCTCTGCCTCAATTACAACCGAACCTACCACCAGTACACCCCAACCAAATTATCTACATCAATTCCTTCACCATTTCACCTCCACAGACCACCTGTAAATTCCGATCAAAACAAACTGCAGCCAATCAAATCCGTGACATGCAACAACCAAAAACCTGCCTACCTCCTAATTCATACCACCAATTTGACCACCTGAACCTAATAATCACCGCCCTTCTAACCAACAACCTGCTTAAACTAATATACAAATCCTGCACCCAACAGATCCCCTACTCCAGAAACCAAAGATAGCCAATCTGGGTCACACCACCGAAATCAAACCCATTTCACAGCCGCTGAAAATTTTCTCCTTCGATTGAACCCAACCCCAGTGGCTTTCGTGCAGCGGCGCGGTTCAGGGTGGATCGGTCGATCTGATCTGAGCTTAGCCAGATATGAGTTTCTCGGCTTGGGGTTGGTCTTTTTGGGGGTGGGTTGTTGAGCTCGTTGGCTGGGGTTCGCCGGTGGCTGGGCTATTTGGAGCTGCGACAAATTAAGAAGAAGGGGCGATTTTGATTTGTATCTCACCCCATCGAAGAAGAAGGTCGTCACCTCTTCTCTCCGCGGCGGTGGACGGGGATTCAGGGCGACGGTGGTGGTGGAGGGCGATTCAACCTCGAGAGAGAGAGTGAGGAGGCTAAGGAGAGAAAGAGACCAGAGGGAGGGTGGCTAGGGTTGGGAAATGAGGATATAAGGGAAGGGAGTGGGCTTTATAGTGAGGTTATTTCACCAATTGTCATGGGTATTTTTGTCTTTTTACCCCTTCGTTAGTGTGGTGTTTGTTTTTAATTTTGACAGGGGTGCAAAAAGTATTTTCCCCATAAATCAGGAGGCAAAATGTATTTTCCCCATAAATGGAGGGTGGTTTTTGTCTTTTACCCAAAAATAATTGATGTACTATTAGCTTAGTTTTTTGTTCATAAGAAAGGAAAAAAAAAAAGATACACATGAGCCATACTCAGAAAACCAAAAGGAGACAATGTGTATTTTTTCTCCAACTAAATATTTACATATCATTCCCACAAAACAACATATGGACCGGTATCTTGAAACAAAATTTGTAAAATGGTGGATTTTAATTAGGGTAAAAGACATTTTTCACCCTCCGACTATGGATAAAAGACATTTTACCCCTGATTTATGGAAAAATACATTTTGTACCCTTGTTAACGGATGGAGGGTGGACAGATACCACCCTTCTTTTACAATCCGTTAGTGGAGGGATGCAAACTGACACCATTTCATCCTTGGATGGGTGGAATTACAAAAATGCTCATACCACCTCTTTTTTTCCCTTGTTTATTTGTGTTCATGGTGTTCTTGGTTTGTGTTCTTCTTCTTCACCACCGCCACCGCTACCGTCACCCCGCCACCGCGCCACCACCACGGCCACCACCACCACCACCACCACAACAACAACAACAACAACAACAACAACAACAACAACAACAACAACAACAACAACAACAACAACAAAGAACGAAATTCGCATAAGTTGTTACAATTTAAACTCGAAGGTCAGATGAATCTTCACAATTTTCAAGGAAATCCTTCTCAAGTGTCAAGAACATTAGATACAAACCAGGAACAAATTAGGTTATGGAATTCACTGAATCAACAGGAGGTTCTAGAAAGCAAAGATAAACAAATACCCAACACAGAAATCCTCCAGAGTCCAGACCATGTAAATTGAAACGTTTGAACCCATTCAACGCAAGGTTCCAACCCCAAGTGATGAATTACTCTGTGAACTCAAATTCTGCGAGGAAACACTGAATGGGGGTACAATCGAAAGAGTAACCGGTGAATAAAAAGTGTACAACAACAAACCTTTGGTTTGGGAGGATGAGTTTCAATGTTGAAATCTTCATCGTTTTCGTTCTGTGCAGCAACGGTGGATCGTTTGACCATTTTCTTCTCGCCTCCCGATTTTGCCATTCCAAACAAAATCAGGAACTGCTTCAAGTCCCACGTCTTCGTTGACCCATCTAGGTTCCTCGAACTTCACCACTGCCTCATCTGTCGGCGGCGACCCAATCCGTCCCAATTTTTGGTCAGATTCTAACATAGCTTCGCGACCTCTCACCAAACTCAACATTCCTAAACACCCATCCCTCCCAACCGTCATTCCCAGCCGTCATTCCCAGCTTCCTAGAAGGCTGAATCGACAAATCATTGATAGATTTCTTATGGGCGTGGATAGTTTTGAGGTGACAAAAGGGTCAGCGTTGTAGTTACACACAGACCCGTCATCGTAGGAGGCGATGAGATTCTGGGAAAAAGAGAGCGGCGGCGGGGTCACGAACCACAGGAAAAAAAAAGTTACAATCGAACCCTTGAAGTCACAAAACTACGTCAGTATATAAGCATAGAAAACTCTAAACTTGCAGTGCAAGCCAAAACAACCGACTTTGGAACCATCGGCCACCCTTGTGATGGCACAATCACCCCATCCTGATCGCACAACGAGGCTTGTGATCGTGCCGAAGCAAAGGGAATGTTTCTGATCTCACAACCGCACCTTTTGATCGCACGATCCCATTCATCCGATCACACGATCTGAACATCCCTTATTTTGTCGATTGATTCAAGTGACATTTCTAACAAATCTACACCTTCTCTTGAATCCTCTTAACAACCAGAATCATATGCTTCTGAAAGAACTAGATACATACGCAACTTTAGACGACAGTAATGAGCGCGCCTTCCAAAAACATATAGCACCTCCATAACAGAAAATTGCTGCTCCACTCAGAACCAGAAATGAATACATTCACTGAGACATGACCGAACGCACTCTCAGATGCACTCCAACAGTGCAAGAACTAGATGCACCATGACAAGTTCCATGTGTTATGCCAGAACAGATGCATCATAACTAGTTCCATAACAGATGTCATGCAAATACGCTCATAATAGTCTCATATGCACCATATCTCACGCCAGAACTATATTTCCCTCAAACAAGGACCCATATAGCTCCGAGGAGCTCTGCACTAGTCTGTCCACTGATGTGACTCTGCCTTTTGCTAATGTTGCAGATTCAGGGTTCTTCTTGGGAAACTCCCTCTTTCCATGCTCTTTCTCCTTACAGTCGGCACATACATCCCTCGGTAAACTTGGAGCATGCAAATATCTTCTAATCCTTGACATTGCTTCCCTACGCCGTCAATGCGGAAACCTTATTTTCTGAACTTGTATATGCAGCCTTACGCCGCATATCCCTGGTGTAAAGAGCTGACATAACCTCTTATAAGGTTACATTATCTTTCCCAAAAATGAAAGATTGTACAATACCCTCATATGATGAAGGTAGAGACACCAACAAAATTAAGACACTATCCTCATCACTATTAAGAAACTCAAGAAAAATAGTATTAAGATTTTCTAGGTGATTTCTTATATGCATACCTTCAGAAATTCGCAGGCTGAACAATCGCTATCTCAGCATCAACTTGTTAGTTAGTAACTTCTTCATGTAGAGGCTCTCCAACTTAAACCACAAGACACCCATCGTCTGATCTGCAATTTAAGTGATCTAGTTATCCACGAGTCACACCATGATTGTGCGTGTGCCTTCTCCGCCATTATCTCGTACGCAGCGGTAGGTGGCCCTACCTTTCATATCAGACGCCAACGACAACCAAAGAACTTGTTTCTTTAACAAACCACATATCTTGATCTGTCACATGCTAAAGTTTTTCCTCCCGATAAATTTGTCGATCTTGATCGTTGAACCGAAAATCGCTCTTGGCAGAAGCTCGAAACCCTAGCTCCGAGAACCTGCTTTGATTGGTCCACCTAAATCGTGAAAACCAGGCTTTCATACTAGTTTTTTATAATGTGGTTGCCATGAGCGATAAAAGAAATCAAGAACGAAAACACATGTTTGGCGTGATTCACTAACAAAATCGTTTGCACATCCACGTAGAGAAAAAAACAGTTTTTTTCTTCAGAGGGAGAAACTAGAAAATACAACCACACAAGTCTAAGGCACGAAACTACATCAATATACAGGAATTGAAAACCCTAAACTTGTAGCCCAAGCCAAAATAGCCGACTTTGGAACCATATGCCGCCCTTGTGATCGCATGATCAGGCTTATGAGCATGCCAAAGTAGAGGGCATGTTCTTGATCGCACGACCTCACCTTCTGATCACACGATCCCATTCATCTGATCGCATGATGAATTTGATGCCTTATTTTACCGATTAATTCAAGTCACAACTCTAACAACATTATATGTTTATACACTTGTACTATTACATGCATCATTGCTTAAAAAAGAATGATGTACTACATTACAGTATGTTAGCTGTCGTGATCTCACAACATCTCCAAACCCTCTCATGGGCAAGTGTGTGGTTAGGGGTGTGCAGGGGGGGGGGGGGGGGGATTCCCCTCCATGGAGGGGAGACTTCCCTATGAATAATCCCCTCCCCGGAGGGGAAATATATTTCAGTCGTTTTTTATTTGTTTTTCGTGAAAAACACAAATTCAACACAAAAATATTGTTATTTTATTTTGTATTAAATTTGATATCTAATTTTTATGGAAATTAGAAATTATGATTATTAAATAATTGAGCAACACAGTTAAAAATACGTCAAATTTATTGAATCACAACGAAAAAGATGATAAAGACGAATAAAACACAACATGATTCAAAATGATATAAAGTATATTGATTAGATACACAACAAACACCTACACTTATTTGGCATATTTTGTCCCTTGTGTATTCCAAACATGTTCAACGAAGTCATCATATATATAAATTTTGGTATTATATTGTATTTATTTTTTATCGATTAATGATTTTTTTAAAATAACTAAATATATTTTGAGTGTATTTTACTTGGTGTGAGGAGGGAATGAGTTGTAGATGATGAGTAGTTGGTGAGATGGAGCGGGGGAAGGGAAAATGGTAAGCCTTGGGGGTGGTTATTGGTTAGAGATGTTCTTAAGATATGGTCCTCATGAGGCTAGAGGTATAAGTTCCATGACGACTATTTATCAAGGACACCATTGAATATTTTTGCCAAAAATAAGAATACAAGTGCTATTTTTCAAAATTATGGTGCGGCACGCATCTACCCTGCCAGGCATAAGCTCGGTCCCTGACTATTGGCTATATGTCTTTGGCCATGTTTGGATAGCGGATAAGGGGGATGATAAGATATGTTATGCCCTCACCCCTTTTATCCGGTGTTAGGGTACCTGATAAGAGAGGGTAGAACTTATCTTGCCTTGTGCTGATGAAGTTTTTGTGAACAAATAGTACGAGAAATAAACTCGAACAAATTTTATACCACCTAATACGAGGTATAAGCTCGAATAAAGTGGAGCATTAGAAAATTTTAGGAGAATGACAAATATACCGCCACCCAATACCTATGTCCATTTTTTTTTGTAAATAAATGTATTCCTAGCTAAATTGTAATTTTTTTTGTAAGATTGCATATTTTCCTAGCATCATCACCCGATATTCAGTTCAGTCCCTCATCTCTCTATTGGCGTAATTTTGAAATTACGAAATTATATACCGGATTTTCGTGTGCATTGTGCAAATAAAAAACAAACATGAGTACGACTGATGTTGTTTTTATTTGCCTGTGCTCGTTCGGCACTATACAAGAAATCTGTGGAACATTTAACAAAATTATATTTTAAGTGAAATAATTACTTATAAGAACCCAATTGTTATAAGTGTTTAATTAGATAATGAGATGCAAATAATCACACAATTACATATAATGTCCGCTAAAATTAAAATATATTTATTTGTATATTCCTTTCATCCAAATTAATTGATGAAAGGACATGCTCTAGAAATATCATGTTATACTATTTACTATTATAAACTGAGGGTATTACACTCATTTTGGCGCATATTCCTACTTCATATCATATACTATCCAAACATGATATTTCATATCCTGCATTATATCCGACATTACTCAAATACTGACATCCATCATATTTTATTAAGACTTATTCGAAAGCATTCATATCTTTGCTTGTATATCAGCATAATCATTATCCCTACATATCATATCTTCTACCCAAAAAAGGTCTGGGTAGTAAGAGTGGTTATCTGGTCGTGTACTTAGAGTGCATTAGTTAGGATGCACATAAGTTGATAATCACATTTGAAAGAAAGAAAAGAGAGATAGAGAAATGTATTTTGAAATCATGTAAAAGAAATTCACAATAGTCAATCAACAAGATAAATTTAATAGCCTATAATTAATACTACCTCTGTTTCTTCTCTTTTAATTTAGGTTGATTTTTTTACCCGTAATCGGGTCACTTTGACTCGGTGATTTAGATAGTGAAACGATATGTTTTTTTTACAATTTTTTTATGGTATTGTAGAATAAGATTTACTCTACAAGATCATGCAAAGATTACCGAATTCGTGTATCGTTTTGCTAACCAAATTACTGGGTCAAAGGGATCCAGTGAATAGTGTCAAAAAGTAAATTATGCTGAAAGAGAAGAAACAGATGTAGTAAGTTACTAGCGAGGTTGCAGTTAGATAAAATCCACGAAATCTTTGAGTGCACGGTTAAGTTGTATGGTTCCATTTGGATCTCCATGATGGCAGAGGCATAGAGATAATTGTACAATAATTAGTAAAATTAAATATAGCAATCAAATTGCTCTAAAGGAAATCATTGGAGGGGATCTATGTAGTCAGACCTAAATTCTATCGAGAAAAGTAATCTACACATTGCTTAGGATCTATTAGACTCACTTTATACTTCACAATGCTTGATATTTGATATTTGGTGCAGAATTTGTGCCTACCAAACACAGAAACGATATGATAGCGTATCCACAACGCATGACAAAAATGAATTTACATTTTATATTAATATATAAATGTATCTATTAACAAGTAGTTTCCGTGAAAGATCATATAAACTCGTCAATATTTACTCTGTACAAGTTAGTTTTAACTTAAAAGAAACTTCCTTTGTCAAAATTGGAAACAACAACAAACTTAACTGCAACCAATAGACCCATAAACTTCACACATTATCCAAATTTCCAACAAATCCTATCATGGGCAATCTGTTAACGTTACACCATTGTTATTTCAAAAAAAAAAAGTTACACCAATGTTTGTAGACGTTTAGTTTTGTTGAATATAAAACCGGAAAGATACCTTACTTTCGCAAAAATTAAAGTACTAACATCAATATTATGTCCTTGTACACGTGACCTTGCACCCTCTGTAATCTATTTATTGCACCCATTCGTTCACTTCAATGGCTTCAGTGGAGATCCAGTGTTGGTGTTGGGTTTCGGTCGAAAAGAGCAGAGAGAGGGAGGAATTGCGACTGTCATGGCGAGCTGGCGGATCGAGAGAGAGTGAGAAGGTCAGAGAGACAGAGAGGTGGACGGAAGTCTTAGCTGTGGTGGAGGTGGAGGAAGGGCGAGAGCGAGTGAGAGATGATGCTAGAGTTAGAGATGTGAGTGGAGGGAGAAGAAGGCATTTTATTGTGGGGTAATTTCTCAATTCTCAGGGATAATTTTGTCTTTTCACCCTTCCTTTAGTCTTTAGTTAGTTTTAATTCTGACAGGGGTGCAAAATGTATTTTTCCATAAATCAGGGGGCAATATGTCTTTTGTCCATAGTCGGATGGTGGAAAATGTCGTTTACCCTTTTCATTATGATGGGGATAAATTGAAATATTTTTTATAACGGGGTTGCCAAGAAAAAAAATCAAGAACAAAAACCAAGATTTAACGTGGTTCACTAACGAAATCGTTAGACAGGAAACCATACTTTCATTTAGAGGGAGAAACCAGAAAATACAATCACGCAAGTTTAAGGCACGAAACTACATCAGTATATAAGCATAGAAAACTCTAAACTTGCAGTCCAAGCCAAAACAACCGACTTTGGAACCAGCGGCCACCCTTGTGACGGCACAATCACCCCATCCTAATCGCACGATGATGCTTGTTATTGTGCCGAAGCAGAGGGCATGTTTCTGATCTCACAACCGCACCGTTTGATCGCACGATCCTATTCATCCGATCACACGATCTGAACATGCCTTGTTTTGTCGATTGATTAAAGTGACATTTCTAACAAATCTACACCTTCTCTTGAATCCTCTTAACAACCAGGACCTGATGCTTTTGACAGAAGCGGACACATACGCAACTTTAGAAAACAGGAATGAGCGCGCCTCCCAAAAACATATAACACCTCCAGAACAGAAACTGGTGCTCCACCCAGAACCAGAAATGAATGCACTCACTGAGACAGGGGCGAATGCACTCTCAAATGCACTCCAACAGTGCCAGAACTAGATGCACAATGACAAGTTCCATGTGTTATGCCAGACCAGATGCACAATAACCAGTGCCATAACATATGTCATGCGAAATACGCTCATAATAGTCTCAGATGCACCATAAGTCACGCCAGAACTAGATTTCCCTCAAACAAGGACCCATATAGCTCCGAGGAGCTCAGAGCACTAGTCTGTCCACTGATGTCCCTCTGCCTTTTGCTAATTTCAGTTTCAGGGTTCTTCTTGGGACACTCCTTATCTCCATGCTCTTTCTCCTTACAGTCGGCACATACATCCCTCGGTAAACTTGGAGCGTGCAAATCTCTTGTACTCATTGTCGTTCCTTTCCTACGCGATCAATACAAAAGCTTGATTGTCTGAACTTATATATGCAGCCTTACGCCACATATCCCTGGTGTAAAGAGCTGACATAACTTCTTATAAGGTTACATTATCTTTCCCAACAATGAAAGATTGTACAATACCCTCATATGATGAAGACAGAGACACCAACAAAACTAAGACAGTATCCTCATCACTTAAAATCTCATCACTATTAAGCAACTCAAGACTGTACAATACCCTCAGACATTCGCAAGCTGAACAATCGCTGCTTCATCATCAACTTGTTAGTTAGTAACTTCTTCATGTAGAGGCTCTCGAACTTCAACCACAAGGCACCCACCGTCTCCTGATCTACAATTTCAGTGATCAGGTCATCCACGAGGGACACCATGATTATGAGTGCGCCTTCTCCGCCATCATCTCGTACGCAGCGGTAGGTGGCCCTACCTTTCATATCACACTCCAACGACAACCAAAGAACTTGTTGCTTCAACAAACCACGATCTCGATTTGTCACATGCTGAAGTTGTTCCCCCCGATAAATCTGTCGATCTTGATCGTTGAACTAGAAATCGTTCTTGGCAGAAGCTTGAAACCCTAGCTTAGAGAACCCGCTTTGATTGGTCCATCTGAATAGTGAAAACCAGGCTCTCATACTAGTTTTATAATGTGGTTGCCATGAGAGATAAAAGAAATCAAGAACGAAAACACAGGTTTGGCGTGATTTACTAACAAAATCATTTGCACCTCCTCGTATAGAAACAGCAGTTTTTTTATTCAGAGGGAGAAACTAGAAAATACAACCACACAAGTCTTAGGCACGAAACTGTTGGAATAGATGTCCTAGAGGCAGTTTAGTTTAGTATGAATTTATTTTGGATAGAACATTCATTATATTATTTATTGGATATTTAATAAAATGAAGTCCTTAGATTTACAATCGTGTTGTTTATCTTAAATATCCCTAGTCCAGTATAATGATTAATAGGACAATCATCTATAGACTAGTACGGGTTTGGATTGATATGGCGGTATCATGATCCAACACATGGTGTGCATTAAGGGTAATGGCGCACTGGATTGACCCATCTCCGAGAAGGCTACATACATGTTATGTAAAGTCACAAGCGCTTCTCGCGGTGCAATGGTATTGTCATCCTTAGACTTGAAGTCACTAGATTGTCTAGTTGTGGATTATTGTGATTTTGATAGCGTCAAACGCTACACCGTAACTGAGTAGCTATAAAGGCGTGTACCGGATACAATAAGAAGCAAGCTTAGAGATCGTAGTTGACGCAAATAGAATTTGTCCCTCCCACATAACGGGAGAAAATATCCTTGGCCACTCGAGGGATAGTGCTTACAGAATGTCTGGTCATACTCAAATAAATCAATATGGGATTTTGATGTTATTTGCACGAATAAGGCTACTCCCAGGATCGAAAAACTATGGATTGGATATACGAGTGTGACTTGTATGTCTCGTGTCCAATTCGTATATAGAGACAAAGGATGTGACAATTACTTGTACAAGATTTGTCGGATGACTATTCTATTAGTTGGCTAGAATGGATGTTTTGCTAGAAACCGCTCCATATTAGCAAATTGTTGCTACGAACTAGATAGAACCTATGGGGTCACACGCTATATAGAGTTGAACTAGATTTTGGAATTAATTAATATGATTAATTAATTAGAAGGATCACTTTGCAACACCTTGCAAACTTAGTAGGACAATTTTGCAAGGAAGGGACTAAACCGAATTCTAGTAGGACTAGAATAAGTCCTTTAGTTTGTTAACATGGATTTGTTGGAATATATAAAGGATGATCCTTCCTTCCTTCCCACACTTATGAACTCATTATTCATAATTTGAGTGGGAGAGAACAAAAGAAGAGAGAGCAAGCAAGCAAGCAAGAGGGCCGACCGACCCCCTTGCCGCCGCCCCATCCCCGTCGGCCAACAAAGGAGGCCGCCCCTCCTTGTTGCCTCGTGTTGCGTGATTTATTCTTCCTCTTCCTCCGTTCCAAGCTAGCACAAAGGAGAAGGAATATCTAGATCTCAACGCTAGGCGAGTATCAACCGTAGAGACGTGACACAATTCGCGTTACAAGTCATCACAGGAGAAACCCAAATGTGTGTAACATAATTCTTCCTTTACCATCGTTATGCTTCTTGTCATGCGATCCTTGGAGGGTATTGAATGGATAAATTATATTTCCGCTGCGTATCCATGATCAAAACCCTACAGTGGTATCAGAGCCACAGGTCGTAGAATATAGACGTGGTTTATGTGTTACGTTTTGATAGTTTTACACTTTAAATTTATTGTTTATCGCGTAAAACAAGACAAATCAAACATATGATGCAATTTGTCAATAATCAAACAAAACAAGACATAGTTTTTGCATTGTATGCATGAATTAGTGAGTTTGATAAATTTTAGGATCTTAGATCTAGATCTCATGGGCATCATATTGAAGGAAGGAGTTCTTTTCAAACAAGGAAACTACCAAAACTTGGGCAACAAGCAAAGGAGTTGTTTTGGAAACAACTCCCAAAGAGGTTCGGCCCCATTGGGGACCGCCCCTCCTTGCTTGCCGCCCAAGTAAGGCACTGCCTAGGGGCCGGGGGCTTCCCTAACGCACAGCCTAGCCGTGTGGGCTAGGGGCCGGCCACCCCAAGGCATAGGCGGTCCTCTTTGGGGTTCGGCCAAGTAATTGGTTGGGCCCCTTGGACCGTTTTGAGTCTAGATAAATCCTAAAATCAATTAAAATTTACCAAGCGTGTTAAAATTAGATTTTAACTATTTATGTGCAAATCGCATGGTGGTTGGATATGGCCTTAGGATGTGGTTTGGTGTGATTGTTTAATTTTGTGGTTTGATTTACGGCCTGCGAGCTGATCAATTTGATGTAATAATTAATTAGGGTTTTATGGCCTTCAAGCCATTCTTTTTTTCTCAACTTGTGAGATTTATTTTATTTAGTATAGTTGTTAGCTAGTGTTAGATAAAATAGATTGTTAGCCAAGATTGAAGAAAAAAGCCCAAAGCCAAATGAAGTCACAAAAGATGGAGCATGGAGCATTCCACATGACTATAAAGGATGGACCAAATGATGAAGACGCATGGAGATGTGTTTGCTTTTAGGGTTCATAGATAATTCCATTGGCTTGGAATTATCTTAGTCTAGAAAAGGCCATATCCACATCACGTTTTATTTTATTTTGTGGTTGTTTATTTTTTTTGTTATTATTATTTTGTGGTTGGTGTATGGATGATGCATGCAATTAGGATAAAAAGATAATTAGACAACCCGGATCTATTATTTGGAGTTGTGCCCAAACTCAAATAGATAGATCAGTTGATATGGATCAACAAAAAAATTAAAATTGAATTTTTAAATCCCTCAAAATTCAAATATTGTGTTTTTTTCCTTCTCGTTATTTAAACACTCATTATCATCATGATTTATCAAGTTCGTGCATGCCAAAGAAAGTCGACTTAGTTCATAATGATGGAATGCGATGTCACAAACTAGTAATGTGCAATTGTTTAAATAAGAGGTTGGACATAAGTAGGCCATTAATATGATTAAAACATAGAGGCAATCAATTGGGATTATCCATACGGATGGATAAATAAGGAGTTATTTTCCCAATTAAACCAAGAATTGCATATGATGCAATTGGAATTGTTCCTACCTAAATTAGTCAAATTATGGGTGACTTGCCAAAGCAAGCTCATAAGGAGATGAAACATGGATCTTCGCCCACTAGAAAATATAATGATATTTTCCGCATAAATATCTTGAGGGTTATTAATCCATAGAAAAATAGTGGGAGCTATATATGATGAACTAGCCATTATTGAATATAGTCAAAAATTCACAAATACTAAAATTTGCGTATTTTCTTTTTGTAGATTCCAAATGGAAAACAACTCATCGAGTTCACAACATTCCCTACAATCTGTCCTTGATAAGGACAAGCTCTCTGGAACTAACTTCCTTGATTGGTACAGAAACTTGAGAATCATTCTCAAACAATTGAAGAAACTGTACGCAATAGAGGAGCAAGTTCCAGCAGGTCCAGAGAACAATACCCGTGCAGCCCTAAAAGTGTATCAAAAGCGTGTTGATGACGCTAATGATGCGGCCTGCCTAATGCTATGCACCATGACTTCTGAGCTTCAGAAGCAACACGAAAACATGAATGATGTCGATATGATCTAGCATCTGAAGCAGCTCTTCCAAGATAAGGCAAGGGTTGAGAGGTATGAGGTCTCTAAGACATTCTTCAAGTGTCATCTGGCTAAAGGAAACCCTGTGGGACCTCATGTACTCCGTATGATCGGATACTAGGAGAATCTCGCGCGACTAGGGTTTCTCGGTCGGCCAAGAGTTGGCAACCGATCTCGTGCTGCAATCGTTGCCTGAGAGTTATGGGCAGTTCATCATGAACTATAACATGAACGAGATCGTGAAACCACTGCCAGATTTTCTCAATATGTTGAGGACAGCTGGACAAAGTATCAACAAGGGCAAGGCCATTATGATGGTACAGAAAGGAAAGGGCAAAAGGTTTGCCTCATCCTCCAAGGGCAAGGGCAAGTCAGTTGCCAAGTACGAGGAACCTGCCCTTAAGTCTGTTGGTGGAATTTCCAAAGGTGTGACTAAAGGTGAATGTCACTACTGCAGTCAGCCTGGACACTGGAGGAGGAACTGCCCAAAATATCTGGAAGACAAGAGGCTTGGAATAGTGATTCCACCACCACCAGGTATTTTTGTTGTATATGTCAATTTAATTGTCTCTACATCATGGGTATTAGATACTGGATGTGAATCTCACATATATCAAAATGTGCAGGATCTAAAGAGAAGTAGAATATTGACTAAAGGGGAGATAGACCTGCGCGTTGGGAATGGAGCAAAAGTTGTTGCGTTGGCCGTGGGCGTGTGCGAGCTATCTCTACCTTCAGGATTAGTTTTAGAATTAAATAATTGCTATTTTGTGCCTGCTATGAGCAGAAACATTATTTCTATTTCTTGTTTGGACAAGGAAGGTTTTATTATTTCAATAAAGAACAATTGTTGTTCCTATTATTTTAATAATTTTCACTATTGTAGTGCGCAATTATTTAATGGACTATATGTCCTTGATCTAAGCAATCTTGTATACAACATTAATTCCAAGAGAATTAAAATGCATGATTTAAATCCTGCTTACTTATGGCATTGTCGTTTAGGCCACATAAACGAGAAACATGTATCTAGACTCCATAAGGATGGATTCCTAGACTCATTTGATTTTGAATCATATGAGACATGTGAGGCTTGTTTATTGGGAAAAATGAGAAAGTCCCCTTTCAATAAAATAGGTTAGAGTACTAATGAGCAATTGACGCTCATACATAAAGATGTTTGTGGGCCATTTGTTACGTCTGCAAGGGGTCGTTATGTCTACTTCATCATATTTACTGATGATTTCAGTAGATATGGATTTGTGTACCTCGTGAGGGCCAAATCCGAATCCTTTGAAAGGTTCAAAGAATTCAAGAGTGAAGTAGAGAATCAACTTGGCAAAAGTATCAAGGCTCTACGATCAGATCGTGGAGGAGAATACTTGAGCCAAGAGTTTGACGATTATCTTAGAGAGTGTGGGATCGTGTCCCAACTCAATCCACCCAAAACACCACAATGGAATGGCGTGTTCGAGAGGAGGAATCGGACTCTATTGGATGTGGTTCGATCTATGATGTGTCAAACCGATCTTCCATTGTCATTTTGGGGCTATGCTCTATTAAGTGCAGCCTTCACCATTAACCGTGTTCCATCTAAATCAGTCATGAAGACACAACATGAGATGTGGAGTGGGAAGCGTCCCACACTGTCGTTCATGAAGATTTGGGGCTGCGATGTCTATGTTAAGAGTTTACAATCGGACAAGCTAGGGTCAAAGTCGGATAAGTGTAAATTTTTGGGGTACCCTAAGAAAACTAAGGGTTACTACTTCTACAATCCAACTGAGAAAAAAGTGTTTGTTGCTCGGTCCGGCGTGTTTCTAGAAATAGAGTTTGTCTCCAACGAAGCAAGTGGGAGGACTGTAGAACTTGAAGAAATTCAAGAACCACAAATCACAGAACCAACTATGGAACATGAACAAGACCCACAAGGAGTTGTGGAACAACCTGTTCAGGTAACACAAGAGCTTCGTAGATCTAGTAGAGTGCGCCAAGAACCCAAGAGGTATGGGCTTCTCGTGACTGATTCCGGTGACACTATGCTCATAGATGATGAGCCTACTACCTATGAAGAGACCATGAAAGGGCCAGACTCTCAAAATTTGCTAAAAGCCATGAGATCCGAGATGGAATCCATGTATACCAACAAAGTATGGACTTTGGTGGAACCACCCGAAGGGGCGCGACCCATAGGGTGCAAGTGGGTCTTCAAGAAGAAGATCGACATGGATGGTAATGTGATTACCTATAAGGGCCGATTGGTGGCTAAAGGATTCAAACAGATTCATAGTATTGACTATGATGAAACCTTTTCACCAGTCGCAATGACCAAATTCATCCGAATCCTACTTGACATTGCAGCATACTACGACTATGATATTTTGTAGATGGATGTCAAAACACTATTCCTCTATGGGAATCTCCTCGAGGACGTGTATATGATACAGTCGGAGGGTTTTGAAGATCCAAAGCAAGCCAACAAAGTCTGTAACCTGCAACGATCCATTTATGGATTGAAGCAAGCTTCTAGGAGTTGGAATCGACGTTTTGATTAAGTAGTAAAAGAGTTTGGCTTCATCAGAAACGAAGATGAGTCTTGTGTCTACAAGAAGGTTAGTGGGAGCTCTGTAGCTTTTCTGGTCTTGTATGTGGATGACATACTAATCATTGGAAACGACGTTCCCAAGCTGCAATCTGTTAAAGATTGGCTAAGAAAGTGTTTCTCAATAGACTTAGGGGAAACAGCCTATATACTTGGTATAAAGATCTATAGAGATAGATCTAAGAGACTGCTAGGCCTAAGTCAAAGTACATATATTGACAAGGTGTTAAAGCGGTTCAACATGCAAGATTCCAAGAAGGGATTATTGCCCATGTCACATGGAATTACTCTTTCGAAGAGTAGTTCTCCTTCCAATGAGATTGAGAAGGAACGCATGAGTAGAATTCCCTATGCGTCAGCCATAGGATCTATCATGTACGCCATGTTGTGTACTAGACCAGATGTGTCATATGCCTTGAGTTACAAGCAGATACCAGTCCAATCCAGGTGAGAGTCACTGGATTGCAGTCAAGAACATCCTAAAAAACTTGAGAAGAACTAAGGATTCTTTCTTGATATTTGGCTGTGAGGAAGAGTTACGTGTAAGGGGTTACACGGATGCAAGCTTCCAAACTGACAGAGATGACTCAAGATCACAATCAGGATATGTGTTTTGCCTGAATGGAGCAGCGGTGAGCTGGAAGAGATCCAAGCAAGAGATGGTGGCTGATTCTACAACAGAGGTTGTGTACATTGCTGCAAATGGCGCAGCAAAGGAAGCTGTTTGGTTCAGAAAGTTTGTTTCTGAACTTGGTGTGGTTCCTAGCATTGCGGATCCAGTAGAGTTGTACTGTGACAACACTGGGGCGATCGCGCAATCAAAGGAACCCATGTCGCACCAGAAATCCAAGCACGTGCTCAGGAAGTTCCATCTTATTCGAGATATTATCGATAGAGGAGACGTTCGGATATGCAAGATTCCTACAGATGAGAATCTGTCAGATCCACTTACAAAGCCACTTGTGCAGTGGAAGCATGAAGGGCACACTAGGAGCATTGGAATACTAGATGTATCAGATTGGCTCTAGTGCAAGTGGGAGACGATTGGAATAGATGCCCTAGAGGCAATCTAGTTTAGTATGGATTTATTTTGGCTAAAACATTCATTGTATTATTTATTGGATAATTAATATAATGAAGTCCTTAGATTTACAATCGTGTTGTTTATCTTAAATATCCCTAGTCCAGTATAATGATTAATAGGACAATAATCCATAGACTAGTATGGGGTTGGATTGATATGGAGATATCATGATCCAACACATGGGTGTGCATTAAGGGTAATGGCGCACTGGATTGACCCATCTCCGAGAACGCTACATACACGTTATGTAAAGTCACAAGCGCTTCTCGCGATACAATGGTATTGTCATCCTTAGACTTGAAGTCACTTGATTGTCTGGTTGTGGATTATTGTGATTTTGGTAGTGTCAAACGCTACACCGTAACTGGGTAGCTATAAACGCGTGTACCGGATACAATAAGAAGCAAGCTTAGAGATCGTAGTGGACGTAGATAGAATTTGTCCCTCCCACATAACGGGATCAAATAAGCTAGGCCACTCGAGGGATAGTGCTTATAGAATGTCTGGCCAGACTCAAATAAATCAATATGGGATATTGATGTTATTTGCACGAATAAGGCTACTCCCAGGATCGAGAAACAATGAATTCGATATACGAGTGTGACTTGTATGTCTCGTGTCCAATCCGGATATAGAGACAAAGGGATGTGACAATTACTTGTACAAGGTTTGTCGGATGACTATTCTATTAGTTGGCTAGAATGGATGGTTTGCTAAAATCTGCTCCATATTAGCAAATTGTTGCTACCAATTAGATAGAACCTATGGGGTCACACGCTATATAGAGTTGAACTAGATTTGGGAATTAATTAATATGATTAATTAATTAGAAGGATCACTTTGCAACACCTTGCAAACTTAGTCGGACTATTTTGCAAGGAAGGGACTAAACTGAATTCTAGTAGGACTAGAATAGGTTATTTAGGTAGTTAACAAGGATTTGTTGGACTATATAAAGGATGCTCCTTCCTTCATTCCCACACTTATGAACTCATTATTCATAATTTTAGTGGGAGAGAACAAATGGAGAGAGAGCAAGCAAGCAAGAGGGCCGACCGACCCCCTTGCCGCCGCCCCATCCCCTTCTGCCAACAAAGGAGGCCGCCCCTCCTTGTTGCCTCGTGTTGCGTGATTTCTTCTTCTTCTTCTTCTTCTTCTTCTTCTTCTTCTTCTTATTCCTTTAAAAGCTAGCACAAAGGAGAAGGAAGATCTAGATCTCAACTCTAGGCGTGGATCAACTGTAGAGACGTGGCACAATTTGCGTTACAAGTCATCACAGGAGAAACCCAAAGGTGTGTAACATAATTCTTCCTTTACCATCGTTATGCTTCTTGTCCTGTGATCCTTGGAGGTGTTGAATGGATAAATTATATTTCCGCTGCGTATCCATGATCAAAACCCTACAGAAACTACATCAATATATAGGCAGTGGAAACCCTAAACTTGCAGCCCAAGCCAAAATAGCCGAATTTGGAACCATATGCCGCCCTTGTTATCGCAGGATCAGGCTTCTGATCATACCAAAGTAGAGGGCATGTTCAGATCGCACGACCACACCATCTGATCACACGATCCCATTTATCTGATCGCATGATCAGAATGTGATGCCTTATTTTTTCGATTAATTCAAGTCACAACTCTAACAACATTATATGTTTAGACTTTGTACTATTACGTGCATCATTGCTTAAAAAAGAGTGATGTACTACATTACAATATGTTAGCTGTCGTGATCTCACAACATCTCCAAACCCCAAGTGTAAGTGTGGTGGTGGGGGGGGGGGGGGTTTCCCCTCCATGGAGGAGAGAGTTCCCCATGAACAATCCCCTCACAGAGGGGAAATATATTTCAATCGTTTTTATTAATTGTTCGTGAAAAACACAAATTTAACACAATATTGTTATTTTATTTTGTGTTAAAATTTGATATCTTATCTTTATAGTAAAAATTATGATTATTAAATAATTAAGCAACACAGTTAAAGTACGTCAAATTTATTGAATCACAACGAAAAAGATGATAAAGACGAATAAAACACAACATGATTCAAAACGATATAAAGTATATTAATTAGATACACAACAAACACCTACACTTATTTGGCATATTTTGCCCCTTGTGTATTCCAAACTGTTCAAAGAAGTCATCATATCTATAAAGTTTGGTATTATATTGTATTTATTTTTTATCGATTAATAATGTTTTTTTAAATAGTTAAATATAGTTTAAGTTTATCTTATTTGGTGTGAGGAGGGAATGAGTGGTAGATGATGAGTAGTTTGGTAGATGGAGCGGGGGAAGGGAAAATGGTGAGCTCGTGGGGGGGGGGTGGTTATTGGTTAGAGATGCTCTTAAGATATGGTCCTCATGAGGTTAGAGGTATAAATTCCATGACGACTACCACCCTGTCTCTTCTCTTTAGCCCCATTCTGACTTTTACCACTATTCACTGAGTCACTTTGACCGTGCGATTTGGATATCAAAACGATGCAATTTTTTGATAATTTTTTCATGGTGCTGTAGAGTAAAAGTTGGTCTATAATACAGTGAAAAAATTATTAAAAAATCGCATTGTTTTGCTGTCCAAATCACACGGCCATAGTGGCCCAGATACGAGTCAAAAAGTCAGCATTGGGCTAAAGAGAAGAGACAGAGTGGTATTTATCAAGGACACCATTGAATATTTTTGCTAAAAATAAGAATACAAGTGTTATTTTTCAATATTAGGGCGCGACACGCATCTACCCTGCCAAGCATAAACTCTGCCCCTGACAATTGGCTATATGTCTTGGGTCATGTTTGGGTAGCGGATAAGGGGGATGATAAGATAAGTTGTGCCCTCACCCATTTTATCCGGTGTTTGGGTACCGGGTAAGGGAGGGCATAACTTATCTTGTCTTGTGCTGATGAAGTTTTTTTTGAACACATGGTACGAGGAATAAACTCGAACAAATTTTATACCACCTAGTACGAGGTATAAGCTCGAATAAAGTAGAGTTAGAAAATCTTAGGAGAATGACAAATATACCCCCACCCAATACCCATGTCTATTTCTCTTTTTTTTCTGTAAATAAATATATTCTTAGCTAAATTGTAATACAAATTGTAATATTGCATATTTCCTTAGCATCATCACCCGTTATTCACTTTAGTCTCTGATCTCTCTATTGGCGTAATTTTGAAATTACGAAATTATATATCGGATTTTTGTGTGCATTATGCAAATAAAAAAAAACAAACATGAGTGCAACTGATGTTGTTATTTGCCTGTGCTCGTAGGGCACTATACAAGAAATCTTTGGAACATTTAACAAAATTATATTTTAAGTCAAATAATTACTTGTAAGAACTCAATTGATATATTAGATAATGAAATGTAAATAATCACACAATTACATATAATGTCCGCTAAATTTAAAATATATTTATTGTATATTCCTTCCACCCAAATTAATTGATGAAAGGATATGCTCTAGGAATATCATGTTATACTATTTACTATTATAAACTGAGGGTATTACACTTATTTTGGCGCATATTCCTACTTCATATCATATACTACCCAAACATGATATTTCATATCTTGTATCATATCCGCCATTACTCAATTCTAACATCCATCATATTTTATTAGGACTTATCTGACAGTATTCATATCTTTGCTTGTATACTAACATATGCCTTATCCCTGCATATCATATCTTCTACCCAAAGAAGGTCTGGGTAGTAAGAGTGGTTATCCAGTCGTGTACTTAGATTGCATTAATGTTTTTTTTTTTTTTTTTTTTTTGTGTGGATAGATTGCATTAGTTAGGCTGCACATAATCACATTTGAAAGAAAGAAGAGAGAGAGAGAGAGAGAGAGAGAGATGTAAAAATTCTGTAAAAGAAATTCACAATAGAAAAAAAAAAACAAGATAAATTTATTAGACTATCTATATTATAAAATAACATAGTTTAACTAACTTATAATTTTTCAACCGTTAGATTAAATCAAGCCCACCCCTACCATTAAATCTCACCTACTTATTACATCTCTAACTATCCACTCTCTTTGGACATCCCTAACTAATAATGCTCACCCCATACGTCGAAGTTGTTTTTTTTTTTGTTTTTTTTCACCATATTTGTAAATATAATTTTTGGATAACACTCATTAAAAAAAACACATTTAAATTAAAAGACAATTCAATTTAAGAATAGTGCACTCGAACACGGACAATACTCTAGTAACTAATAATTACTAGTGAGGTTGCATTTAGATAGAATCCGCGAAATCTTTGAGTGCACAGTTAAGTTATATGATTCCATTTGGATCTCCATGATGGCAGAGGCATAGAGATAATTGTACAATAATTAGTAAAATTAAAAGAATTGATTCTTACACAGTCTATTTTTTATGGTTAGACCGGATTTTAGTTGTCAGGACTTTACTACCCTCGTTTATTAATTATCATTTTTAACCATTTATCTTTAGGTATGTCAATATTTTCAGTTTGTACTTGATTATTCTAATTAGCTTTGACATTCCTTTTTGTAAAAATGAAACTTCAAGATTCCTTTTCAAACTTCATCCTCTACTATGCCAATCTCTATCAACGACTATGTAGAACACTTCCCGACTTACTACTACTTACGATGACATTTCTTTATTTTCTACTTCAACCTCACCCCATAAACGATGCTATTTTCGGTACGTACTGATGACTTGAGTTTCATGGAGTTTTACTTTTACTTCAAGAACTTTTGACCTCTCTCGAGGTATTATAGGTGCAATCCAACATACCTTCGAATCAGGCTCCTCCTCAGATCAGATCGAGCTCTACTCCGGACTTTGGATATGGTGGAACCACCGAAACAAAGCCAGGTTTGAAGATGTAATCACTCCTCAACAACTGCTTGTGGACCAATTCCACAGCCTGATCCCCCAGATTGATGCCAACCATAGCACCTTTAGCCCCTCAGATCCGTCGGAATCATGGACTTCGCCGCCACCGGACTGGTGCAAACTAAACTGCGACGGAGCTTGGTCTTACAAGAGCAGGAGAGCAGGTGCAGGCTTTGTAATCAGGAATCATCACAGGGAGGTGGTGATGGCAGCAGCGAGTCCAATTGCATGGGGGCTCCGGAGCTATGGAGATCGAAGCTCAAGCCATTTCTCTCGGCCTTCAAGCAGCGGAAGAACTTCAAATTGATAATCTCATCATCGAAGGAGATGCGAAAGAGCTGATAGAACAGATCGATGGAGGAAGCTATAGTGGGAACGCCAGAACATCAATTATCGAAGCCATCGAGACAATCACAGTCAAATCCATAAGCTTCAAGGAGGTCAAATGGAGCATAGTACCGAGGAATGTGAACCGCACAGCCGACTCTCTATCCAAGAGAGCTTTAAGTCTGGAGAGTCCCGAGACGTGGCTAGATGAACAGCCTCCGTGGCTTACAACTGTCCTTTGGGCAGAATCATTGAATTGTAACTATTAAGTTTTCAATTTAATGATATTCCCATTTCTCAAAAAAAAAAAACTCAGAAAAGACAATTTTGAGAAAGGAACTGATGACGGTAGATTGGTTCTTAAATTGCTAATCTCATAAGTGTGAATTTCGTGCTCTTAATGGTAATAACTAAAGAAAATTTTCATAACTACCATCGATGTGAACTTCATGCTCATGAACTTACTTGATGAAAATTCTTGACGAAAATTCAAATTTCAAGTAATTCTAACTTTAATAGCTAAATTAGGCTTGGGGTTGAACCGACATAAACTGTACCTCGAAGGTATCCAAATTTTTGCGTGTGTGTCAAAACAAATGCTTCTTGCATGATTCTAAAGTTAAGAAAATGGATGTAAAAAGCTACACAATATCATCTTTTGTTTTGATCTTTCTTGTTTCTTTTCTTGTGTTTTTGTTTGCCTTTTTCAACGTGAGAGTTAAAAGTTGAAAGGGTTGAAAGATTTTTTGTTTTGATCTTTCTTGTTTCTTTTCTTGTGTTTTTGTTTGCCTTTTTTAACGTGAGAGTTAAAAGTTGAAAGGGTTGAAAGATTTTGAGAATAATGTTGAATATTATTGAAATGTAAACTTGCTTAAAATAAATGCTCACAAAGTAAATGATGATAATTAGTAAACAAGGGTAATATAGTCCTAATTACGAAAATCTGGTGTAACCATAAAAAGTAAGCGGTGTAAGAATCAATTCCCAAAATTAAATATAACAATCAAATTGTTCTGAAGGAAATCATTGGAGGGGATCTATGAAGTCGACTTAAATTCTGTCGAGAAAAGCAATCTACACATTTCTTAGGATCTATTAGACTCATTTTATACTTCACAATGCTTAATGTTTGATATTTGGTGTAAAATTTGTACTAACCGCAGAAGCGATACAGTAACGTATCCACAACGCACGACAAAAATGAATTTACATTTTATATTGACATATAAATGTATCCAATAACAATTATGTTCCGTGAAAGATAATCAAAACCCATCTATATTTACTATGTACAAGCTAGTTTTAACTTACAAGAAACTTCCTTTGTCAAAAGTGGAAACAACACTAAACTTAACCGCAACCAATAGACCCATAAACTCCACACATTATCCAAATTTCCAGCAAATTCTATCATGGGCAATCTGTTAACGTTACACCATTCTTATGTAAAGAAAATAAAAAACGTTACACCAATGTTTTTAGTCGTCTAGTCTTTGTTGAAAAATAAAACCGAAAAGATACCTCACTTTCGCAAAAATTAAAGTACCAACTAAAATCATTATTATGTCCTTGTACACGTGACCTTGCACCCTCTGCAATCTATTTATTGCACCCATTCGTTCTCATCAATGGCACCACCTGCGTTCAATCCATCGTTACCCTCACAAGTCCCAACACGACACAGCAAACCATTTCTCGAAATTCCAAAAACCCTCAACACTCACTACCCAGAAGACAGAAATGGCCACTGATGACGAAACACAACATCTCGACGATTCGTCGTCATCGGAGAAATTGAGGTACCTGATAGTCCGGCCGGAGAATGGCGGAATCAGGGACCTCTACAAGCTCTACAAGACGGCGGACAGAGCCAGCGCCGACAAGTTCCTCATCTCCTCCGACGAGGATGTCCTCCTCGACGAGCTATTGGGAATTACCGGCGTTGGGGATTCGACGTCGGACCACCGGTGGGTGATTGTGGTGTCGATAATTGTTCGGAAGATTATTCATGTGTTTGCTAAGCCGATGGAGTGGGGTGGCTACTTGATGGAGTTCTTTCTCAACGTTCTGTCGGAGAACGGTGGTTTGATCGGTTTGGTCCTCAATCTCGTCGGCGGTGAGTTCTAAATGTCCTTTCTCTTTCTGCACACCACCTGTTTGTTGAAATGCTTGCATGACTTCTGCTTAGAATTGAAGATTTGCTTTTGGGGTTTTCTTGAGATGATACTATTACTGTTTACTTACTGTTGGTGGTGGTGGTGGGTCAGGTTTTGGTGAGTTTGTTGAAATCTTATCAACAATGTGTTTGGTGGGTGGTCACTGGATTAGTGAAACTTTCCATTTTTAGGTCTTCCATAGAGTATAGCTTACTGGTAGATATTCATAGGTTCTTGCTGTATATGGTAAGTAACATCATTTCATATTCTCAAAAAAAAAAAAAAAAGTAACATCATTTCAGAAGTCTAATGTATACACAACCGAATGACTCACACATGAAGGGTGGATTTGGAGGATTATATTACGATTATTTAGGGCCTAATTCACACGTATGAGCTTTCTAGTGAATGTCCCAAATCATGACTCACCCGGGTGTGTATCTCCCGACAGAACCCTCCAGAGCTTAGATGATGTTTGTATGATGATGCTCTACTAACAATTTGAAAGATTATTGGAATGTTTCATGGAAAAGGATCATAGTGGTTTGTGTTTTGTAAGTCACTGACATGGTACACCCTTGAGCTGCTGCTTAGGTTTTTTTCCCCCCCGACATTTGATAGCTATCTATCTTATGCTGAATCCAACTTATCAAAACGATAATTATTTGTATTTGTTACTTGTTAATTTGTGGAAACAGGAAGTATGGTGATGCCAAGAAGAGACTCGGAGACATTCATAAGCGCAATTGGGCACTTAGACAGCCGTATAGATCTCTACAAGAGCAGCTACATAACTGAAGGACCTACTGGTCCTATCCTAGGAGTGGGGGACGGAGGGGATGAACCTGGAAACCGGGCTATCATGGACCTCTGTATGATGGCCTCCAAGTTATCCTATGAAAATGAAAAAGTTGTGAAAAACGTTGTAAATCTTCACTGGAAGGCAGGTTCTTCATTTTTCTCTTCTAATCTTCACATCGAATTATCAAAACAGTAGGAAAGAAAAACTTTTCTCCGTGACTTGTCCTGATATTTTTCATTTTTATCCTGACTAAATCTTGCAGATGCATTTCGTGGATTTCTACAACTGCTGGAATGGTAAGAAAACAATACTCTCCCTACTATGGTTAAATGCATTTTTAGACCATCCCATCCCATCCCATCCTAGATTTTGTGTCTCGTGCCTGGAACTTCATGGATTTATTCTAACATTTACATTATGTTTGGATAGAATGATTTGATAAGAAAATAAAAGAAAGGAATGTGTGAGAAATTATTTTCTCACCTATGTTTGGATTAGGTGAGATTAAATTAGTTTTTTCCTTTTCTTACTAATTTTTTAACTTATCTAAATATGTAAGCAACTTAATTTTATGCAATCTTTCATCTTAGTAAGGTTGTGGGTTCTCAAAAGAAACAAATTTGGAGTTGGATTTGAAGCGAACATTGCTTTCTACTTGCGTGGCATTGTACTGTTACACGTCGAATTCGGAAATGTGTACCATAAATTTCCTTTCTTTTCTTTTATTAAATTGATTCAAACATAATAGACAAGACACAGCAACTATTTCTTACTTTTTCTCACTTATTAATCCAAACGTGTTAGTGAGAAACCGAAATCAATTCTTATCTTTTATTTTCTCACCTAGTTCCAGTAATAATTTCTTTTCTTTTCTCATTTGATTCGCAAACATAGTGTTACTTATTGGGAGAAAATGTTGGTTTTGCTAGATTACCAGAAGGATAGGTCTACCCAAGTTTTCATTCTATGTGACAAGCCAAAAGACGCGGACATCATTTTGATCAGCTTCAGGGGCACCGAACCCTTCGACGCCGACGACTGGATGACCGACTGGGACTATTCGTGGTACGAGATACCAAAGTTGGGGAAGGTTCACATGGGATTTCTAGAAGCTTTGGGTTTAGGCAACAGAGCTGATACCAAAACATTCCAGAATCTTCTTCAAGCGAAACACACCACCACCAAGCGTCCTCCAGACGGTTCCTTCTCATTTTCTACTCAAACTAATGGGCTTGCTAGCGAAGAGAAGAAAGGAGGACATATTCCACAAATGGTGGAGATGACTGCGTACTTTGCTGTGAGAAGTAAACTCAAGAGCTTACTTCATGAACACAAGAATGCGAAATTTGTTGTGACTGGGCATAGCTTAGGTGGTGCCCTAGCTATTTTGTTCCCAACAGTTCTTGAGCTTCATGAAGAGATGGAGATGATGGATAGGTTATTGGGCGTGTACACTTATGGACAACCACGAGTTGGGAATGAACAGATGGGGAAGTTCATGGAAGCTCGTCTTGATGGTGAGGTCACTAGGTATTTTAGGGTTGTCTATTGCAACGACCTTGTGCCAAGACTTCCCTACGATGATAAAACCTTCCTGTACAAGCATTTCGGAGAATGCCTTTACTATAACAGCCTCTATTCTGAGCAAGTAAGTACATCTTATTTTTAATTAAATTTGTTTTATGTCGTGTTTTACAAATAAATATTCCGATCATTTTCTTAGGACATCTAAATTATAGGCAATGGCAGAGCCAGGAATTTGCCAAGAGGGGGGCACAGTTTAGAAATTTGCGATTATATATTCCCACTAAGCTAGTAAATTATGATACTCATCTAAAGAAAACAAGTTACTCAACAAATAATTGCAAGGGGGAGATATCTGCAACTATTAGAAAGTCAGTCGAATATTTTTAGGAGCACAATTTTAAAATAACAGCTAAAAAGAGGAAGGTATTGCAGTTACGATCACACGGACTACTATGTAGGGGCCACAATTTAAAATATCAGCTATTTGCATTTATTGGAAACTTTGGGAGGGGGGGAGGGGGGGAAGTGACCCCCCTTGCCCCCAAGAGGCTCCGCCCCTGCTTATAGTTCCAGCGAGCTTCTGGGTTTTCTAGGATGTTTGGCATTCAGAGTTTCAGTTAAGCTTTTCCCATATACACAAACGACGGCGCCTTTCAGACAGCGCCTCAACCTAGTCACTCGTGTTATTAGTACTATGGCACAAACGACCAGTGTTAGGTGGTTGCAGTCACCTGCGTTCTTTCTTCTAATCTTTACCTTTTCTTGTTTCCCTCTGCAGAAAGTGACTGAAGAGCCAAATCCAAACTATTTTGGGATTGCATTCGTGGTTCCGGTGTATCTGACTGCTGTTTGGGAGCTAATAAGAAGTTTATTCATGGGATACGCACTTGGCCCTGAATACAAAGAAGGGTGGTTGTCTGTAATGCTAAGAGTAGGCGGACTTGCGATACCTGGGCTTTCAGCTCACAGCCCAACAAATTATGTAAACTCCGTGAGACTTGGAAGGGAAAACACCATCTCGATGTCCCCTCTGTGAAAAGGCTTCTCCTTGGAATAAGGCTCAAGAGTCGCGGAAGTCAACTAATAAATGGAAGAGAGAAACATACCGAGGCCCCCTATTGCATAACAAGAAAGGCTTTGTAGTTTGTACCGTATCCAGCTATGTTTTTTCTGTTTTCGCGATGTTATTATCCCAATAAAGTTCTGTGTGTTTTTGTTTATGTTGTTGTGATTTGGAAAGATTTTACTATTTCCATATTGCATACCACTATGATTTTTCTTTCCAATCAATTCGACTTTTATCACTATTCACTGGTCACTTTGACCCGGTAATTTGAATAGCCAAATGATGCAATTTTTTCATAATATTTTCATGGTGTTGTAGAGTAAAAATTTCTCTTATCAAAAGTCGCGTCATTTTGCTATCCAAATAACCCGGTCAAAGTAACTCCGGGTCAAAAAGTGAAGATGGGGAGAAAGAGAAGAAAAAGAGTGGTACTTATACTGCAGTGTCAGCCGACCTAAATTACGATTCAGCTAAATGTGAAAAATACTTAGCTTAGAAAATAGACTGATACATTACTATTGCTATCTCAAAACCAAAGCTTCAATTTTATCCAGGAAAAATGTGATAATACATGAAACACAAGGCATTGTTTTCTGGCGAAAGCTTATTCCAGAATCATAAGTTGATTCATATATCAACTTCTGGAATCCAGAAATTCACAAACAGTGAAAAAGAAGGAAGGATAATCTTTGCCATTTCGGCGGCGTCTTTCTCTTTGTTATATGTGAGCGGCAAACAGTAAAGAATTCGATTTTACTTCCATTTCCCAAATCCGTCATGGTTCCTAGACTGTATGAGCAGACTGAATCCCGCTCGAGTCCAAACTCTTAAGCCTGACCACCGACTCCACATACCCTTTCAATGCATGCTGTTCTCCCAGCCTACAAAAACACGAAAAAGAGGCCGCTCTCTCAGTTTCTGATTTTAAAAAAAGGACTTTTGACAGAAAATCCCCAACCAATATCGTCTAGCTGACACCTAGCTACAAGCAGTATTGATTTTGTCAGAAAATCTCCCCGCAATTATACTTTTACGGATATTGCGCACCATTTTCAAATAGAAAACCCTACAGTTTCAATTGCACTGCAGTATATGTAAAATGGTGCGCGATGTCAGTAAAAATGAAACTGCGAACGTTTCTGACGAGACCAATACTGCTGGTAGCTAAGTGTGAGCGAGACGATACTGCAGGGGGGTTTTCTGTCAAAAACATATAAACAAAAAATATAGCACGATTTGGCCAGGAGAGAAACTGTTGAAACCATCTCATACCTAGCTATTTCAGCCCGGCGCATGGCCTGATCAACAATCAGAGAAGAGCGACGCCTTCCAGTGGCCTCAAAATCCCCTGACATGGATCCTTGCAGAGTTCTTTGGGAAAGTACCCACTGAGCTTCCCTGTCTTCCTTTCCATAATCTTTTTTAGACGAGAATGCCGTCTGATAGATACGACACAGCAAATAATTATAAGGGTTACTCCAGAATGTTATGACATAGGAGGAGAAAGTGATCAGTATAAACATACCTTCCTATCAAACACTAAGTTCCAGGCGTCTCCGGTCAAAGCGTAGGCGACTGTGAACTTGATGATATCGAGTGGTACGTAGAAGATTAAAGAGTATAGCCATATGACACCTGCCCACCCCCACCCGATGCCTGTTATTGAAGCGAAACTGATATCTGCGTAGACTGCTATCAGGGTAGCAACCTACATAGGATGAATCAAGAAGAATCCAGTTAGTAATCCCAACTCTTCTTGGAGAATTTTGGTATATTCTCCAAAAAAGAAGAAAAAAAATTGTAAACTTAGTACATATTTGGGAACATGAATATTAATCAGTTTTGATTAAGATCGCCCATTTTAATTTAATTTTGTTACACTGCTTTGCAATTCCATTATAATATGTTTTGGACTAATAATCTGCAGATTTACGCTCATACCAAACATCGTTATAATTTTCTTTTTTTTTTTTGATAAACACATCGTTAGATAAATTTTCAGCCAGCTTATTTTCTCAAATTATTTCAGCTGCTTATTTAGATTTTCAGTTGGTGCCAAACAGACTCTTACAGCATCTGTCAGCAGCAGGAGTAAAATTTACAAGTTCTAAAATTTGCATGACATACATTTTGAGGGTTCACTCCACTATTATAATATGTTTTGTGAGTTGAATTGTCAAAGACTAGTTAAATTATGCAAATGAGAAATGCATGTGACGAGATAGACACATAATTTTGCATACGAACTTTTTAGTTCTCTAAATATAAAGGGGGAGATGCATGTTCTGTAAAAGGGTAAAACCTGAGGGGGTGAAAAGACACTTTCACCCCTTCCAGTTGGGGAAATGACACTAACATCCCTTCCGCGTTCCAAACTTTAGGACACTTACACCCCCTAATTGTGTTTATTTCATACTCTAAGTGGGCAAATCTGTACCCAAAACTACCGTGAGTGACGGATTCCCGACTAACAATGTCACATTAAGGAAGTGTAGGAGTCCTGAAATCTGGCAAGCAGAAGGGGTGAAAGTGTCATTTCCATAATTGGAAGAAGTGAAAATGTCTTTGTGTCAAACTTGAGGGGGTGAAAGTGTCTTTTACCATTTGTAAAATGCATAGTCATTTGCATAATCCATTGGGCCTCGATATTTCACCAACTTCTTCATATTTTATGGTAGATATGCATCTTGTGTGGTCTATTGGAGATGCTCTTCGGCGCTAGATGAATAAACCTTACCAGTTGTGCGACGACAAATGCACACATCAAGAGAATCCCGGGCCTTTCCACAAACGACCAACTTCGACTGCGGGTGACGAAAATAAGAGCTTGGCTGATAACGCTGACTTGCAGATACACAGCAGACGAAATTTCTTCACTGCTCGACAGGGACTTCACTTTAAGATAGGTCTGCCAACAAAGTGGTGATTTAGTAAGCCCAGTTTTAGAAGACTTGTATATACTTCTTATCAAAAACTTATTCTAAAGGATGAGACAAAGCGGTTCTGCTGTTATTGTACCTCAAATAAAGTAGTTTCAGCGGCAACCCAGTAAAACAGAACAGTAACTAAAGCAAGATAAGTGCCGATGACGACACCAGTAGCAAATATTTCATTAAGCTTCCAACTGTCTGGTGTTGGAGATGCCTTTACTCGGTCTGTGGAAATAGTCATGATGGTCCCTGTTCCCAATGATGAAGAAACATATGTCAGCAGACGTTTTTACCTTAAATTATATATCCATCAGCCAGCTTCATTAGCTTTCGCAGTATTTGAAATTCTCAACAGAGATTTATTCCAGGTCATTTTGTTTTATCGTCTGTAGAATGAAAAGTTATATCGCATGGGACGTACCGTCGTTCAATATTGCTATAATCAGAACCATAAATGGCGGAAAGTCGTATTCCCATATCAGAGTAAGTAGCATAAAACCAAGCTGCAATAAAACAAAAAGAAATATGTAAGTTGACTGGTTAATGTCAGGCATAAAACAGAAATACACAAGAAACTACTAGCTTACCACTATCCGAATTGTTATGGAGACGGCATATATCTGCATATTTACATCACCGGTAAAACAGTCAAGTATTGCAACAATTGTCAAAGAACTAGTTAAACAAAGATGATTGTAAAAACGATAATTTCTCATCCCTAGCCTTTATCTGGCATCTATTAACTGATGGCATACAACACCTATAGTATCACCCTAGGAATAACCAAGTGCCCAACGGGAACCGCCAGTGCAATGCAATGGTGGATGATGGTCTGGTTTTTGGATCCAATGGTGATCGCCTAGGAAAGGAAAAGTAAAAACCCTTCTGTTTTAGAATATGAAAATAAATATGAGAAAAGTTTAGCCACCACATAAGCATGAATTTACTACTTTTTAGCATCAGAAAGCCGCTTGTTTGAACTATATATGATTATTTATGGCTTCATAGTCTTATATGGGAAAGGGCACTGTTGGATGAATATATAAAATATGTAATTATAGGGCTCTGTTAATTGACTATATTCATGCAAGTGACTTGACGAGGAAAACTATGCTGCAAGAGGTGAAGAGGAAAATATTGGCACTCAACTGTGTAATTCTTCATTCTTTGGAAGATAGCTCGGCTGGTCAAAACAGCACTTATAATCACACTTAATCCTGGCTCTGTTAAGACGATATCAGAAGCACTCCTTGCTGCATCCGTAGCATCATCCACTGCTATTCCAATATCTGCTTTCTTTAAAGCTGGCGCGTCGTTCACACCATCTCCAGTCATTCCAACTATATGCTTTTTCTCTTGTAGAATTTTCACAATCTCGTACTTGTGTTCTGAAATTGCATGGTTTATATAGAAAGAGTAAGTCCACTAGCACAACAACAAACAAAGTTTTGCATACCAGGAGAACCTGATTTAGCAAAGCCAATGTCAAACTGTTTAGAAACAGTAACAAAACAAAAATATTTGAGATACACGAAGGAAAAATAGAATTGCAAATCAGATATCATTGTCATGCGATAAGTTGCTGATTCAAATACCTGGAAAAACACCAGCAAAGCCATCGGCTTTTTCAATTAACTCATCAACGGGAAGAACCTCATTTTCATCTCTGTCACGGCCCAGTAACGATGAAGAAGGATACATATTAGTACCCATTCCAAGTCTTCGACCTGTCTCCTTTGCAATTGCCAGCTGATCACCTGCAGATGGATATCAAACAAGAAGAAGAAATTCCTCATTGTTTGTCCTTCAGCGTTAATAAACTTCTAATTTATGAACACTTTTAGTTTGGCTAAAGAGAACCCTAAAGAAAGTTGGTTCTTGTTAGTTCTTCATCTTGGCCCTTCCTATATCTATTTTGTGTCCGCCATACAGATATTGAATATGAACTACAATACTCATTGCTCTGCCTAGTAAGGTTAGCAAGCAGTCTATAAGAAGCAATCAGGAGAGAAGTTAAACACTCTTGTAAGTCTTTCCATTTACTATTGTAAGGTTAATCAGCAGTCTATATGCTCATTGCTCTGCCATACACTTGTAAGTGTCTCCTCTTCTATGGCATAATTTCTTCCATTTACTTAGCTTAGCTTAGCTTTGATTTTCTTTTCTTTTTATTTTCATTTACTTCCAAACTAAAAAATATTTTCTATGATTTTGTTTTCCTTTCTTTTCTATTTTCCAGCTTCCAATCTTATTAGCATCAGATAGCCGTTTGTTTCAACCACATATCTATGGCTTTGGGGTCATATACAGAAAAGGACACTGTTGGGTGAAGCTTTAACCAGGTGTTTATAGGGTTCTGTTAATTGACTGCATTCATGCAAGTGACTTGACTGAGGAAAACTATGCTGCAAGAGGTGAAGAGGAAACTATTAGCACTCAACTGTGTAAATGAACGTTAGTGTTATGTCACTTCAGCGACTGAGCGGTCAGTGACCGTCCGTTTGGGGGGTCCTTTCAGACTCTTTTTTTTTTTTTTTTTACACTCACCCCCCCCCCCTCCCCTCCCTTCCCTTACTCTACTATATATACCCATCACACTACCCTCATTTTTTCACACTCAAACTCATCCAACACTCTCCAATTTTTTCTAACATTTTATATTTTAATTAATAATACAAGTTTGTTTCCGTTTTTTGATTATTTATCTAAGTTTATGTTTTTCAAGTCACTATGAACAACTATGTTTTTTCCTCTCTGCCTTGTAAGCTTAATAAGTAATTTATAAGCAGCAATAGGGATAGTAGTTTAGTACCTTTGTTAATTGAAGGTTGTCTTACATGTCTTACAATTTTTCTCTCACTTTTTATTCCATTGGCGCAACTTCACGAGGTGGTTCAGATGATAGTGTTGACAGTTATGAGAGATGGAAAAGACGAGAAAAGTCAGTTAGTGGTTACCCGTAATCATCTTCACACAAACCCCAAGGTTAAGTGCTCTGCGAATAGTATCAGCACTGTCATGTCTTGGAGGATCAAACAAGGGTAACAACCCACAAAACTTCCATGGACCTCCACGACTCTCTTTTGATTTTTCTGGAACTTCCTGGAAGAATAAGCTAAACATCAGCATCTTCAGTAAGCACCCACATTTACTAGCTGATTTCCATGTGTAGAAGAAGAAATCCAATATCACATGTTCGTCATACATTATATTCAAACTTTTGCGAGAAAGAGTATCAAAGTTTCATACCTGCAAAGCTACCCCAAGAGATCGCAAGCCACGTTCAGCGAACTTGTCAACTATGGCGTGCACTTTTACAGAAATCTCTTGTTTCTCTTGGCATAGATCCAGTATCTGCATTTGAGGAGGGGAACAAACTCAAACTGTTAATTTAATGTCGACTTGGAAAAAAATGCATTTGTTGCATACCACGGCAAATAAGCATTTGTTCACGACGGAAGAAGATGAGACATCCAAACAAACTTTTGGTGACATAATAATTTTCTAAAACAATCTAAATGGTATTACAACAGATGAAAATGAAGAAAAAAAGGTCATGAGGTGACGAGCCATATTGTGTCATGACTTTTTAAATCCAAAATCCTTGCTCATTTCCACGACTATCTCCCGCGACATGCCTTTACGATCACCAGGTAAAGCTTGCACTAACCATCAGACTTCTCATAAGTTAGGTTTTTATCATCTTCCTCGATTTGTCTTTGAGGTGCATATGCATGAATGAAATTTAGTGACTCTTCATCTAGCACTTGCTACAATATCATTTTTTAGTAACATTTTCTTTTGATTCTACCACAACCAATATCATGAAAATATAAGACTTAGAATCTGGGAACAAGAGGAGATATTAATTCAAGAACTTTTGGAGGTTCAGACCCGTCATGACCCATAAATACGCGATGGAAAAGTTTACTGAGAAGATACCTGTTCGGGAGCTCCTTTGCTGGCCCGATACCAGTCGCCATCAGAATCAATGTATGTAATTGCAGTGCGTTTATCTACTGGATTAAAAGGAAGGAAATGCACTTCTGTTATGTCGGCGCGTGCCTGTATGGAAAAGCAAAATTATCTCCCTCCTTGAATACCAAATTTTTATATCAGGAATCTAGGAAAATGAACAATATAGTCGTTTACTCTACCTCTTTCGGGTCAGCAAGCATATTAACAATGGCTGTATCAATAGCATCCTGATTCTCCAACCTGGCTGCTCTGGCAGCCAAGAGGACAACCATATCTTTGTCGATCTCTTTGTTAAACACCTACAGGATAAAATAATCACCAACAGGTTGCAGCTCTCTATTATGTCTGGTACGAATATGAGCTGCATATCTCCCGAAGTGAGGCTATTACAGACTTTACAACTCTCTATAATGACTTCTTAGTAATTAGGTGTTCCCCATATAAATGAATGTAGTAGGTTGATGGAAAGTTTTCATTTCCCATACCTCAATTAGGTTTCGGTCAACAGTGAGGCGATTCAAAGTAAGTGTTCCAGTCTTATCACTGCAGAGGACATCCATGCCAGCCATTTCTTCAATTGCTGTCATCCTCTTGGTAATGGCTCCCTTAAGAAATAAAGCACAAAACGATATACAAAGAGATAATTACATAAATATATCACAGTCGATTGGCAGTTATGTTTTCTGCTAAAACATCATGTGGGTCCATAAATTATAAGACCTATACATTTCTAGCAGCCTAATCAAATTGCTCATTAGTAGCTATTAGGCACAAGCAGATCTATTTTGAGTATTACATGTTACGAAAGTCCTCCAGAACAAAAAAAAATGGACATTGCAGTGTGCTTTTGACCTTAAACTTTCTCATAATCTAATGATTAGCAGTAATTAAGAATATGCCTTGATTTTTTTCTATTGAGTATTTACCTGTTGAGAAAGTCGATGAGAACCTATTGCAAGTGTGACAGATAATACTGTTGGCATGGCAATCGGTATTCCTCCGATCAGTAAGACCAGAAGGTTGTCGATTCCTTTCCTGTATGAACGTTGTTGGATGGGGTACATCACAATGATTTCTATAATCATCCCCACAGCTATAGAGCAAATGCAGAAGTTTCCAATGGCAGTAAGAACCTGCAGTAAAAACAACATACATTTACTATTTGTTCACAACTTATTACTGCTCAAGGAAATTGCATCCTTGACGTGTTTTATGTGGGTTGCCACTCTATAGTATCAACTGCTTCTAGTACTTTAAATGTCACTGGATGTTGCCAATGTGTGTGCATTCTTTGTTTTTTTAGGCAGCAGGCTTAGTGTAAAACTTCAACGACTATGAACAACTTTTTATCCACCTTTTGGAAATGGCCGACAGACTCAGTTGAATCAACTAGGTGTGCAGCTTTTCCAAAGAAAGAGTGTACTCCAGTTGCTATAACAACAGCTTCAATCTCTCCTTGCTTACACGTCGAACCAGAATAAACTTCATCTCCTGTCTTTTTGGTGACGGGCATAGACTCTCCAGTCAACGCTGACTGCATGGAGGGAAGATAACCGGATAATTAGTGAGTTAGAATTTCGTTACAATACACAAATTAAAATGGTTTTTGTAATTCTTGGTGTACGTAACATCAGGAATATTTATTAGATAAAGAAGTAGCAATTGAAATCCAATTAAGTTGATTAAAATAGAACATTTGGAGTTTATAGTAAATTTATGATATTTGCCTGGTCAATTTTCAGTGGATCTCCTTGAAGCAGGCGAGCATCTGCAGGGACGATATCGCCAAGTTTTATGCTGATAATATCTCCTGGTACTAGAACAGAAGCATCTTTCTCTTGCCAGCAGCCGTCTCTAAGGACCTGCATGAAAGCATTGGTCAATTGAAGATAGTGTTTGCTAATAAAGCAAGGGATATAATACCATATGGTATGTTTTTACTACCTTGTTTAGGCCGAACGGCAGGTAAGGCACTGTATACTGCGAAATGGGTTCTTGATTCCGGGTTTTAACTTTTAAGAAATCATAAATGCACATGGAGGCCTCCAATACAAAGACAGTGCATTTTCGTGATTTCAAGAAGAACGAGTTGGAATAATTCACATTAAATTCCCTAGTATTAGTCTTTTCTGAATCTATGTAGGCAATTAGGTAAACCAAATAGTCTACTTTCTCTAAACTCTAAAGGACTGCAGTTATAATTGAACCCCTAGAATTGAATAGTACTAAGTTTCTCCAACTTGTGAGATCACTCAACGACCATGGAGGCAGAAAAGAGGACCACTGAAGCATGCTAGTACCATCACCAGAAGAGCCATGGGCATAATCACTTTGACGAAGGGAAAAGATTTCTGAGCCAATCAACTTACATAACAGATCACCAAGAAGAAAAGTGAATCAATCACGCTCTTCGTAGAACAGCCGCATATCGTGATGTAATAACTATTACGACCAACATTTCCAGTACCATGTCCTAAGAAAACCCAGAGCATTCATCATATAACGTTGTCCAGAATCCCAAGAACAGCCACCATTTATAGCATTCTTAATCCCCAACCACCAACACCATCACCACTCATATTGTTATTTGTTTTACAATAAGCTTCTGCAGAGAAACATTTCATGTATTCTGCTCTTAAGTACTCAGTTCCTGCTGCCGATTTATTTAATTATTTATTTTTATTTTTGGAGATGGTATCAAATAATCTGTACATCTCCCACTGTCCATTAATCAGGTAATTCAATTTTTAACTTCTGTCACCTCCTTTCGAAATTTTAAGATGCCGCCTAGCTTATATAAACTAGCATTAAATTACAAATCACAGTTAATGTTCTCAGCGGATGAAGGAGCTGCCCTTCTATTCTTGTTATGTAAGAGTGACCTTAGGCATAGTAAAATCAACATACACACCTTTGCTTTTGGAGCTAAACGCGCCATAAGGGCTGCTGCTGCATTGCCAGCATTGTTTTCCTCTATGAAGCTAATTGTTGAATTCAATATTAGCAGGCAAACAATACCAACAAAGTCCTGCCAATCCGGACCCTCCCCCTGAGAAAACATTAAAAAAAATGATTAGGAAAGAAATTCTATAGTAGTAAGACTTGAGAGAGAATCGGGTTGACAAACTGGTATGGAAATAAATTCTACGAAAAATGCCAAGTTGTAGTGAACTCACTCCTCCATTTGCAAGGGCAATGGCCATCACTGCTGCTGCTTCCATAACCCATGACAAAGGATTCCACATGAAACCTAGAAATGTCAAAAATTTGTTCTCCTGCCGAGTAAGGAATAGGAAGGTCAGGTCCACTTTGCCGGCATTTCTGACAAACAAGATGTGGATGTCATAAACAGCAAACAAATTCTACATGGCAACAGTTTTGTTTCAATCAGTATCTTCTTTTACATAAGCTCAATGGGTTTTTTCTTTTCTTTTTATTTGGTGACGAGTATGAGCTGACACTAACACTAACACTTCCTCTAGTATATGAAATATCCAGCCTCATAAGATGCTACTTTGCCCTAACACTGATACGGCTTGTGCACATATCAACTTGTCCATTACAATTTCCAATCTTATGTTTCAAGAATGCAGTTATTATGTTTATTCCTCATCCTGACACTAGATGTCTATGTTTCCATTCCAATCATGCATATCAGATGTGAGATAGCTTCTGTTGCTTACTGGCTTCTCTTCAAGCTTGTTTGGGCCAAATATCCTCAACCGAACCTCTGCATCTTTAGATGTAAGTCCTTCATGCGATGTCTTCAGTTGCTCAAAAACTTCTTTCAATGGTAAACGTTCCTGTGAATCCAAGTAGTTGACAACTTGACATGTATTACAGCATATGACCATGCCGCGAAAGTTAGTAAATAATCATTGCATTTGTTTCTTGATTGCATCTTACCAAATCGATTCCATCTCTGTTGAAGTTATCAGGATCCAACAATGGCTTCTCCAGATCTTCCGCCATCTTTCAAGCTCAAGAACCTGGAATTAAGACACAAATGAGATAGTTTATAAGCTACAATCGACAAATATGCATTAGCAAAATGTTTAGCCGAATTCCAGTTTTACTCCAATTGACCCAATCTCCGTGTTTGGGGGTGGGACTGTGGGAGTGCTAGAAGATTTTAGTTCCAAATTACAGGTTTTATCTTATCGTTAATATAATACCATCTTCTTCAAAGAGTTGCCAAATCTATACAAGAAGTTGTTCTTAACTAACCACTATCCAATTTAACAAGCCATTCATGCTGTTCATTGACCTATACCACGAGTGTCATGAAAGAAAAGTCCCAAATAAAAATGAAAGCTAGGCAATATTGCAGCAATCTCGTGACCTCAAACGTACGTCGGAACAAAGTGGTAACTCAAGCAAAGTGATCATATCCACTCATCTATGTACTAGGAAACACCGAATCCTATAAAAATTTCAATCTTAGCATATCATTTGGCCATATCAGTGTTAGGACACTGATACAACACCTAGCTAGCAGGCAAGTAGTCAATCACAAACTAGTAATGCACTGTACACCGTTACGAAAAATCCGCCGACAACCCGAGAAACTACACTTGGTGGATGTTTGGTATCGCCGATTTTAATCCAATTACGCCTGCAGATTTTAATCTGATAATCTGCAAATTAAAATAATCTCTGTGCAATTGTAGAATCTCCAAATTTGGGGATTATGCAGCTTAAAATCTCTACATAAAATAATTTTTTTTTTTTTTTTTTTTTGACTTTTTACATTAGCATAATCACAGTTTTGTATTCGATTGCTTGACTTTAGAGCTCTTTAAATTTTGTCAAATCTATGATTTCAGCTCATACCAAACAGATTGTGATTAGCAGTTAAGTTGGATTTTCTTTTCAGATTATTTTCATCTGATTATTGAGATTTTCAGCTGGTACCAAACAGGCTCTTAAGCATGTGGAATTCTACACCTGCTTACACTGAACTCACTCAAACATGTGAAACTACTGAAGCTGCCATAAATGACAACTTCATACACAGGACACAGTAGACAAAATAACTTACTTGAAAGGGATAAATGTTTCCAACTTTAGCACCAAAAAACAGGACAAGTAGTCCCTGGAGTGATAGAATGTTCAGAATTCCGCAGGGGAAGATCTTTCTAGGATTTTCTGGAACATTTGGGTGAGGACCTATAAAGGCGATTAGTGGAGGGAGGAGGAGACGATTTGGGGGTTGAAAATTGATGGGTTCTCTCGAGTTTGGACCAGCCATGGCTTCAATCAGCTAAGGCCAGAGAGCGACAGAGAGAAGAGAACAGAGAGTTGTGTAACCGCCCTTCCAAACCTGACCTTCAAACCTAACGGTCCGATGCCACGTATTGGCGCGAATTTGTTTGATGACAAAGAGCCCGACCTACGAGTCAAGAGGAACTTGGTCTGTCTGCTTGCTAGGGTTTGATCCTGTTGGGGAGTTGGTTGAAATTGAAAAAATTGTGTTTTGACCCTGTAATATCTGATTGTTGGGCCCTAAATAACGGAAAATTATTGTGCTCGTTTGGGAGAGGGGTTTTGTTAGGAAAAGTGCAAAACCTGTTATATTTGGGAGAGGGGTTGGGGTTTTGCGAGATCTCGTGACCGGGTGGGAAAGGGCCCCTCACTGGCTTAAAAAAGTTTCTTTAGTGAAGCTGTCACCTAGACACTGAATTTACGGCGGTGTCTGGCTAGAAAAATGCTATGCATCCTAACTCTCATGTCCCAACTTGCCATGTCAACTACACCAACCAATCACGTAGAACAATTTTAATATACTGGTGAGTCTTGCTGTAGAGGTGGTAAAATTGGGACATGGTTGAGACATGAGAGTTGGGATGCATAGCATTTCTCGTCTGGCTATTGTCACCCCACACTATTTTTCTCTATTTCTCCTCACAAACCACTCACTAGCAGTGGCGGAGTCAGGAATCCGTAAGAGGGGAGGCACAACAGCACCCTGTAAATATTTTTGGGGGTGCATTACTGCTATTTAATGAAGGGTATAGTTGAAATTATTAAAGGATTTTGGGGGTATAATAGTAGTTACTCAAGAGTTTAGGGGTGCACTTGCACACCCGTGCCTCTATGTGGCTCTGACACTGCTCACCAACACTCTCAGATCCAACATGGGACATCAGCTACAACAATCACAGAGCGAACCAAGGTAAGTCGAGCAACTGGAGCAAAGATCTTCTCCTAGTCTGTACAATAATCCTGTGTGAAACCTCTAACCACCAGGGAGCCTTATATCTCTCAATGGGACCATCAGACCTAGTCTTAATATTATACACCACATGCACCCTATTACAGTCTTACCATGAGGTAATGAAACCAAGTCCCAAGTATGAGTTTGTGCAAGAGGATCCAAATCATCTTGCATTGTTTTTCGCCACATTGAGTCAGAGCTAGCTCCTCGATAAGACTATGCTTCATGATGCTGGAAGATAGAAGAAATGACATAATCTTAAAGCCGAACAAGTTGTCTACGTTCTTTGGTAGACAGACGAACTATAGTAGAAGTTGACACATCCGTGTCACTCTCAGGATTTGAGGAGGCATCATCTGCAGAATTAGAAACCAAAGTTGGAACTTGTAGACACTGAGAAGGAACATTAACATGAGGGGGAAAAATAGGAACCGCACCAGTGTAACCGGAGCAGGAACAGGGAAAATAACCTGTGGATCTGGAGTATAGAAAATAACATGATCAAGCGAAATAGGAACCAGACCATATGTAACCGGAGGAGGAGCGGGGTAGATAAAATCATCAACAAACAAATCTGGAGAAGGAGTCTGCAACGTAACATAATTTTTTAATAGAGAATCGTCGAATAATGGAATGAAAAACGGCTCTATAAGACATGGATGGTCAACAGTGGTAGAAGCATCGAAGGACGAACATGCGAAAAGCATCTTATGTTCCATAAATACCATGTAGCGAGAGAGTTGAAGATGCTTCGAAACTGGATTCCAACATCGATATCCTTTATGTTCGATACCATATCTAAGATAACAATATATTCGTGATCGATGCTCCAACTTATTCCGTTGATGAGGCTAAAGAAAACCAAAAAGACACTTCCTAAGACTCAGAGAGGAGAATAGTTTGGGGACGTACCATATAGCTTTTCATACGGAGTCATGATTTTAAGAACACGTGTAGGAACCGATTGATAGTATACAAAACAGTTAAAGCAGCTTCCACCCAAAAACGCTCTGGACATGAAGAAGAAAATAGGAGTGCACGAGTCGTATCTAGAATATGATGATGCTTGCGTTCTGCACATCCATTCTGCTGAGATGTGTCGTGACAAGATATGTGGAAAAGAGTCCCATGCTTGTGAATAAAACTCAAAAACTCAAAATACTTGTACTCGATCGTATTACAGACCGAAAAACTTTGATCGAACACGATAACTGTGTACCATAGCTGCAACATCAAAATAGATCCGAGGCGACTCCGAACAATTCTTCAGTAGAAATTGATAACTCCTTAATAAGAGTTATCCTACGTACGTTTCACATTGTTATTTGTGTGCGTTTCGGTGGAAAGTGACGAGATTTGAGCCAAAATATAAGGAAAAAAAGCACTTTTGGATGTTTTGAGCTTTAATGCACAATCCGGGCGTTTCTTAGTGGTTTTGAGTATGATTTTGATAATTTATCACATTTGATCTTCGCGGTAGGGTTCGTGTTGTTGTTTGACAGGAATTACGTATGTGGGAATCAAGTGGAGAGAAGAAACGAGCTTCGGAATAGAAGAAAAGACGAATTTGGCGCGTTTTGAATGTTTTCACCAAATATTTGGCAATAATTGAGAAAAACGAGAAAATCATCCGGAAACGGGAATTTCTCTACATGGATGACGTCTACATCGCAAAAGGAATCCAATGGGGCAAAAATCACATTTATCGGAGTCTGGACGAAAAAGTTATGTCAAAAAGGATGCTCAAGGAGATAAAACGCGGCCAAAAGCATCCGGAAATGCCAAACACGCCTTTCGAGGAGCTAAATTGATGAATAAAGGATCCCCAGGAATTTAGGAATGTTTTATAGCATAAAAGGAGTCTCGAAGTCGAGGAGATCCTTCGGAAAGCAAAGGCACGATCAAAGACGCGAAAAACGGCGAAAATGATGTTTTTGGAGTTGTTCAGGATTGTCTTCGTATGAAGACAAAAGTCTTCGTAGGAAGACATTATACTTAGCCAAATTTTGAGTTGCTGAAAATGTCTTCCCCAAATAGCTAGCAGTACTTATCTGGGAAGACCCTCATACGAAGAGAAAAAGTCTTCGTACGAAGACTCTTCCTACGAAGACCTTCCAACGAAGAGAAAAAGTCTTCGCAGGAAGACTCTTCCTACGAAAAGAAAAGTCTTCCTACAAAGACACTGTGCAGAGGCGGCCAAAATCAAGGAAACGATGCTTAAAACTTTCCTAATTGACCCGGGACTCTTAGGGAACGTATTTTAGACATATTAGGTCATATTTTCAGAGGGGAGACGCATTATTGAAGGACGGGACATTAACTTGGAGCTTGGATCACATCGTGGAGCTTGGGAAACCTTCTTTGATCTCTTTTCTCCTTCTTTTCTTTGTTTTTTATCATGATCACACAAACTCTTGTCGTTGTGATCATGAATATGCGTAGCTAAACATCTGAGATCAGGACCCGAGTTTGGGGTTAGGGGTTTCACATTGATTATGCGTTTTATGAATTGAGATTCATGTTTTGATAAACCTAATTGATGATTTTGTGTTTGCTATGATTGTTTTGTGATATTCATCCTGTCTAGTTAATTGGAGACGTCTTGTTAGCTAGAACTTAGTTTGCAATTATTTGGTAACTCGATAAGTGTTAAACCGGAAAATCAAACAATCACCCATTCATAAGGTTGGTAACTCGGCTACGTCGAATGGGATCGTTAGAGTAGAATTCATCGTTAATGCATGTTCACGGATAATTACAACTTGGTAACTCGGTTTTAATCTAATCTAGGCATAGGATGCTCACTTGGTAACTCGGTGAGTTAGTATTACTCGATTAGCAAAGTGAATTTTGTCTGTGTTTCACAAATCATAGAACGTTGTCAACAAGAAAATCCTAACAATCCCCCAAACAAGGTGTCCTGATTGTTCCTTCTATATTAAATCTTAATAATTAAATATTTGCGTCGTCTTTTCAATTAATTAGTTTAGAAAATTCTCTTAATTGCTAGCCCACATAAAGTTAATAGTGCTAATTGGTTCACGACAAGTCCTTTGGGTTCGATAAACCTGAATTTCCAGATATTACTACACACAACGGCCATACACTTGTGGTTAGATCGTGTCAAGTTTTTGGCGCCGTTGCCGGGGACTTCGGTTGAATTAGTTTGAATTATTAACTTTAGGGAATTTTATTTTTTCTTTTGTTTATTTATTTGTTGATCTCACCTGCTTCCTAGCGAATTATTGTGCAGGTATCTTGGTCATCATTGTGGGGGCAGAATTTATATGGGCAAGCTCCAGGCTATTCACCGTACTACTCCTACGGAGATATGTACACCCATCCTCCTTGCAATCAAGAAGATGAGGAGATGAAATAAATGTTGAAGCTCCTGATAGCTAAAATGGACAGAACGGAGGAAGGGATTAATAGGATGTATGAAACTGCCCAACTTCAGGGACAACGTTTGGCAGAACTTTCGAGTGCATTGCCATATGCAGATAATGACGTCGGGTCAAGTAGCATCATTCCTGACTTAGTTGAGGAGTGTGGAGAGGAAGACGAAGAACCCCCAGAGGTCTATGTCTACAATGCTGTTCATCATGAAGTAATAGATCATCGGGCTGCTTCAGACTCATATTCGGATGATATTGTTAAGCCTATACAACTTGTGCCTCGCATAATTCCGGAGTCATGGCATGAATGGGAGAGTGTGGACATCGCAAGCTTATGGCCCACTGAAGATATTTGCTTTGAGGAAGAAGGTCATGAAACTAAGGAATTATTGCATGGATATGTTTGCAAGGACAGGGATATAAAAATTCCTGAGTCTAATCCATATCTCTTGGAGATCAAAAAATGGGGTGAATCACACGAGGAAGACCAAAGACCTCAGTTTTATGCAATACATGATTTGCCACATGTGATTCCAAGACAAGCACTAAGGAAGGAAGCAATCAAGACGACACTCATTTCCATTACTGTTCCACTTGGGATTTTATTTCCACGTGACCAGTCCTCGATGATAATGCTTTTAAAAAAATGGAAGAAGGAGAAGAAGAAGAAGAGGACAGGTACAAGGGGTCATGATGTGGTGGATGAATTCCCAAGAAAACCGGTGATCAAGGAGTGGAAGCACAGAAATAAGAAAATTTTCAAGGCCGTCTTCTACAATTTTTTTACGCCATATGCATCTCATGCATGCTCACTTGAGAAGAGACAACGAGAGAAGCGCTGGTGGAAGAAGAAAAAGTGGAGAGAAAAACCTCCTTAACATCTTTTGAGGTAACTGGGTCGGGTCGTCGACCTTAAATTATACGGCGCTTGTTGGGAGGCAACCCAACCTATTTATTGCGTTAATTTAGGGAGTTAGTTTTTTAATACAAGTGTTTTGTTAATTTATTTTGGAGAGATGAGAGAGAGAGGGACTAACATGTGTTTCCAAGTGACATATTTGAGCAGGTTATGAGAGAGTCTACCCCGGTGTGCCATGGCACATGTGACCTTCATGGGGACTCGTGCATGCGAGTTGGGGATTCTCCAAGACACATATTTTAGCAGAGGAGGCAGTCGACACCGGTGTGCGAGAACACACTGACTATATGGGAGCATAGTGGCGCCACTACTGTGCTTGGGGACTGTTTGGCGTGATTTCGTCCCCACCCTTGAGGTGGTTGTGAGTATCTTTTTCTTTTGCTGGATTTTGTGTCACTTTTAATGTATATGTCATGCTCCATCTCATCTACTGGTCTTTCACATTGATTGCTGAGTCCTATGTTTAATTTCTAAATTCGTTGAGGACAACGAAACATTCAGTGTGGGGGTGGTTTAACTGTCTATTAGCCAAAATGTTTGCATAGCCAGTTACATGTAGGATGTGTTTAGTTCGTATTGTGAGTCAGTGTTGTGGTCTATGTTAAGTTTTTACTTATATTGTCGTATTGTATAGGATATATTTATATTTGGTTTGCACTTTTACATAATTGAGTATACCCACCAACAAAGTTGTTTGTGTAGTGTAAATTTTTTTCGTGTCTAAGCCTTGCATGTAGAGTTAGAAAAAAAAATGAGAAAATTGAAAATCCATAAAAATAAAAAAATTGAAAATTTTGAGAAAGACAATTGAGAAAAGCATATACTTGGTTGATTTAGTGATATGTGAAGACTTTAGACATAGGGTGTGAATTCTGAACGAGAATGATATTTTTAGTTCGCCCTAGTAAGTATAGAGAGAATCTCATTACGGGAATGCCTACCTATTTTCAAACTACACTGAATTTTAAAAGCTAAAGAGTGTTTTGTTTTTCTCTACAAGAGTTGAGCTTGGTGTTTGCTAAACAAGCCGAACGTTCATGTTGTCCGTCTTAGGTAGTCGCCAGCCCGCCTCGTAGTGGCACACAGAAGAGCTGTGCGAGGATGTGTACTAGAGCACTCACTGCTTTTAGATCTTACCTGTAGGACCACTAGTAAGCCCTAATTGATCATTGGTTTTATTGTTATCTCTTTTGACCTAGGGAGACGATTCTTGGCCTTCATCACATACCGTTTAGAATTACATTCCTAGAGCGTCACGAGGGAGTACTAGTTGAGGGGGTTAGTTGAGGGAGTGCTTCATTACATATTTTTGTGAGTTCTGCAGATCGCATATGATTCATTGGATATCTACGAGGGGATGCGAGGGTGAGTGAGTTAGCTTGCACATGTAATTACATCGTGGACACAGTAGTGGAGAGTCTGGGTGCGTGACATCTAATCCGCACAAAAATGGGGTTGGTTGTACTTAACTGGTGGATCGTGCTAGGTATCGGATTTCTATCATCTTGGTGTTGGAGGTTCGGTTGGATTATGCACGTGACATATCTTATATGGCTATTTGAGAGGGGGACGTGACTGAATTCTAGTGTGGGGGTGTCGACATTTGACTACGGACATAGAGATTGTGCATTGACGACTCCACCCCCATACACGCTTTGACTTGGACGGTTTGGCATCTTGCGCTTCATGGAGTCAGGGGAGATGAATTATTCTTTTGATACTTATTCATTTTTTTGTTTCTTTCCTTCCCCTGACATTATTACTGATGCTTGATTCTTGGAGGAGGACCACTCGTACATTTTTTTATTGTATTATTGTTGTTTTACTGAGAGAAATAAAAAAAGTAGAAAGAAACGAAGAAAAAAAAAGAGAAAAAAATGAGAGGAATAAAGAAATACAGTTGTGCTTATTGGAAAACGAGTGGTGAAAGTTCTTAGTTCTGGATTGAAGATAAAGACTTGAGTTTGGCACATTATTTGCTTTGATGGCCACGAAATTGTCATGGTACCGGGGTTTGACGGGATTGAGTGCCGGAGTTGGTGAGATTCGGGTTGTGGATTCCTATCACCAAGGTGAGGGTGTGTGAGATATGGGGTTTAGTGAGATTATGTGACGCTTTAGATTTTGTTTCTTCATACAAGTTATATTCTTTTTGTCCCTAAGCCTCATCATATTTGACCTTTAGCGAAATAGGAGCTCGGACTATGAATGTGGTTTAGCCTTGGTTAGCCTCTTATTTTTATCAGCACACATGAAGAGGTAGGTTGTTCTTTACATTACAGTTAAGATTTCTATACTAACTATCAGGGAGTACTTGTTGTCAAGTTTAGTTGTAGCTCACACCTCTTGCCTAACTTTTTCATCACTCCATGAGCACCTAGTCTATGTGTATTGAAATTGCCCGATCTCACAAAAAGAAAAAAATTTAAAAGCTTTTATGTGTTTAAGATCGAGTCTAGATTTGCATTGCATCATCTTGCTGCATTAGTTGTGTCGTGAGTCGAGTTAGAGTTGTTTGAGTCTTGTCGGCTAGTAGACAATTAGATGATGTGGATGAGACTTTGCTCGGGACGCGCCAATTGCAAGTGTGGGGGTATTTGATAAATCCTTAATAAGAGTTATCCTACGTACGTTTCACATTGTTATTTGTGTGCGTTTCGGTGGAAAGTGACGAGATTTGAGCCAAAATATAAAGAAAAAAGCACTTTTGGATGTTTTGAGCTTTAATGCACAATCCGGGCGTTTCTTAATGGTTTTGAGTATGATTTTGATAATTTATCACATTTGATATTCGCGGTAGTGTCCGTGTTGTTGTTTGACAGGAATTACGTATGTGGGAATCAAGTGGAGAGAAGAAACGAGCTTCGGAATAGAAGAAAAGACGAATTTGGCGCGTTTTGGATGTTTTCACCAAATATTGGGCAATAATTGAGAAAAACGAGAAAATCATCCGGAAACGGGAATTTCTATACATGGATGAAGTCTACATCGCAAAAGGACTCCAAAGGTGCAAAAATCACATTTATCGGAGTCCGGACGAAAAAGTTATGTCAAAAAGGATGCTCAAGGAGATAAAACGCGGCCAAAAGCATCCGGAAATGCCAAAAACGCGTTTCGAGGAGCTAAATTGATGAATGAAGGGTTCCCCGGAATTTGGGAATGTTTGATAGCATAAAAGGAGTCTAAAGGTTGAGGAGATCCTTCAGAAAGCAAAGGCACGATCAAAGACGCAAAAAAGGGCGAAAAGGATGTTTTTGGAGTTGTTCAGGATTGTCTTCGTATGAAGACAAAAGTCTTCGTAGGAAAACGTTATACTTAGTTAAATTTTGAGTTGCTGAAAATGTCTTCCCAAAACTGCTTGCAGTACTTATCTGGGAGACCCTCCTACGAAGAGAAAAAGTCTTCGTACGAAGACTCTTCCTACGAAGACCTTCCTCCGAAGAGAAAAAGTCTTTGCAGGAAGACTCTTCCTACGAAGAGAAAAGTCTTCCTACAAAGACACTGTGCAGAGGCGGCCAAAATTAAGGAATGATGCTTAAAACTTTCCTAATTGACCCGGGACTCTTAGGGAACGTATTTTAGACATATTATGTCATATTTTCAGAGGGGAGACGCATTATTGAAGGACGGGACATCAACTTGGAGCTTGGATCACATCGTGGAGCTTGGGAAACCTTGTTTGATCTATTTTCTCCTTCTTTTCTTTGTTTTTGATCATGATCACACAAAATCTTGTTTTTGTGATCATGAATATGCCTAGCTAAACATCTTAGATCAGGACCCGAGTTTGGGGTTAGGGTTTTCACATTGATTATGCGTTTTATGAATTGAGATTCATGTTTTGATAAACCTAATTGATGATTTTGCGTTTGCTATGATTGTTTTGTGATCTTCATCATTTCTAGTTAATTGGAGACGTCTTTTTAGCTAGAACTTAGTTTGCAATTATTTGGTAACTCGATAACTGTTAAACTGGAAAATCAAACAATCACCCGTTCATAGGCTTGGTAACTCGACTACGTCGAATGGGATCGTTAGAGTAGAATTCATCGTTAATGCATGTTCACGGATAATTAGAACTTGGTAACTCGATTTTAATCTAACCTAGGCATATGATGCTCACTTGGTAACTCGGTGAGTTAGTATTGCTCGATTAGCAAAGTGAATTTTGTCCGTGTTTCACAAATCATAGAATGTCGTCAACAAGAAAATCATAACAATCCCCCAAACGAGGTGTCCTGATTGTTCCTCCTATAATTAATCTCAATAATTAAATATTTGCGCCATCTTTTCAATTAATTATTTTAGAAAATTCTCTTAATTGCTAGCCCACATAAAGTTAATAGTGCTAATTGGTTCACGACAAGTCCTTTGGGTTCGATAAACCCGAACTTCCAGATATTACTACACACGACGGCCATACACTTGTGGTTAGATCGTGTCAGAAATATCCAAGTATATCGAGTAAAGTCGTCCACAAAACTAACAAAGTTTCTCGATCTACCAATTGTGGCTTGAGGGGAAGGCCCCCAAACATCCGAATGAACCAGGTCAAAGCTGTTGAGGAAGATTTCACACTATGCGGAAAAGGAAAATCATGTTTCTTTTAGCTAATTGACAAGGCACACAGTCAAGATGCTCATCCTCGAAAATGCCTAATTTACCACTGGAGACAAGTGAACACGACCAATAGAAGCCGGACCCAATCGTGAATGCCATAAGTTAGGAGAAGAAGGTAACGGAGATACGGCATCAGCAACTCGAGAAGTCGATGGCAGAGTCAGGCTTGTGAGTTGGAATAATCATCCAACTTTACGACCAAAGCCAAGTGTCTTTTCGGTTTGAGGATCCTGCAAACGACACCCACAAGAGGAAAATATCACTTCCAAACTCAATTGACATATCGGTCCAACTGATAAAAAATTGAGATGGAGATTAGGAACTAAGAATGTATCTAAAAGAGATAGATTAGAAATCCTACTAGTATGGGTAATACTCAAAGTTAAATCACCGCCAGTATAAATAGTCGGAGGAGAAGATGTATCATAAATCCCTTTAAAGAGTTTAAAATCAAAATTCTTATGAGTTTAGCACCCTGAGTCAAAATCCCAAGCATTGTTACCTGAGATAGCGGAGAGGGATGGAGATCCAACAATTTGAAAACAAACTAAGGTACTAAATCACCCGTCGAGGTGTCAGTAGAAGAAGGTTTTGCCCGTATGTGAGGGTGCACGAGACAATTGGATAAGTAATAACCTGACTGTTTATGTCTGTAATATCTGCATGGACGATGAAGCAGTCTATGTCCAGAGGCCTGACAATATGAGCACAAGGAAGTATCACATGAAAGATTGCTACTCAATTCTAATATGGTAAAAGAGCTGAAACATTCCTAGCGTTACAGTCTTCGTTTTTTTTCTTATCTTATGATCTCGTTTCCATTCGTTATTGGTATCCTTTATTCATCCGGTAGCAACCCCGAATTGTTCACGAGCGATCTGATCGTGATAATCCTCACCCACCAAATCAGTCAACTCAGAATTTTATTCCGAGCCAGGCCGCGAGAAGTTATTTTTTAATCGAACAACGGACGCTCTCTTACGCGCAGGTAAAAGATCCAACGTCTTCGTCCGTCCCTCTCTCATGCGCCACTATTTCCCGACCCAGCCTGGGCTCCAATAGGCGCGCATAATCACTCTCGGCTTGAATCGGTTTCCGAAGCCGTTCTCCAGTGCCGCCTCACGCGACTTCTCATCTGCTTCCAAATCCGTTTTTCTCAGCTCAACATCCTTTCGGCTTAAGCATTGCCAAGACTCGATTTTCCAGCTACATTCCAGTCAGCGGCTTCCAACAAAATTAAGTTCCGGTCAGCAAGTATTGACTTGCCGTTTTAGCTCATTTTCTCTCCAATTTTGGCATGAAACACCCCATTCCTAAGGTCTTCTAACCCTATGAATCCGACTTTTGGGGTCCCTTTGGTCAAATTTCCTCAATTTGTTACGTCCTCTTGGTTATTGGGTTACTTTGTTGACTTTTATTTAGATTTCGTGTGTTCTTGATATCCTGTTTCAGCACCAGCACCAGCTCCGACTTTTGCTCTCGCTCTTTGATCATGGTTCTGATACCATGTTAGAATTGAGTAGCGGAATCGAACAATGGGAACAAGAATGTGTATTCAATGTGAATTAGGAACAATATGGAAACGGCGCATATCACAACACAGGAAATTCAAGGTTGTGCAATCCAACAAACCAAGCTGCCGGATGGGAACAGAGGTAAAATCTCTCTATGTTCTTTGTGAACCGCAAAGAGAACTGAATCTACTATGATATATACGAGTTGTAATTAAGTCAAGATTAAACATTGACTCGTTTTTTATAATACGGGTTGCAATGAGAGTATTTTTTTTTTAAGCAGGAGTTGCTACTAACAGGGCCGGCTCTTCCCTAAGGCCTCAAATTTAGGAAGGCCTCAAATTGTAGAATATTAGTTATTCAAAATTAGGTTTGTGAGAAAATTATGGGTTAAAAATGGAGAAAATATCTTAGTAATTTAGAAGGAGAAGAGATATTATTGAGAGTAAAAGTAGGAGATAAATGAGTGGAGTTATATATTAAATAAGAGAGAGATCATGGGCACCAAAAGAGGAGATTAGTTAGGATTAGAGAGTAGTTAGTAGAAGATAAGGAAGAAGAGCAATTACAGTGTACTTATGAGAGAGGCTAATTTGTAGTAGATCACAATTAACTCGCTAGAATACTACAAACCTCCTTCAGACCACTTTAATGTATGGTATTATCTCCATTTTTTCTATTATTACATATACATTCTGATACTCTTAAAAAACAAATTACAAAATCTTAAAGAAAGAAAAACTACATATGTTATTACCTCAATTCTTAAAGCCGTTTTGACTTCGGGCGAACATTATCCAGACTCATACATGTTTTGAGAACTGAAAACAATATATTTACAATTTTAAGAATGTTTTCATGAAAGAGTAAGAAAAAGAATTGGAATAGATATTGTATATGTATAATTGGACGACATTATTTAGGATCCAAAAAAAAAGTGTAGTTAAGGCCTCAAACAAATATTTTGCCTACGGCCTCCAAAAACCTTGAGACGGCCCTGGCTACCAAACTGAGAGTACACAGTTACAATTTTTGAGCACTAATCGTGGAGTAAGGTGAAAAGCGCTGGTAACCAACAATTTTCTTTAATTAGACTCTAACGTGTGGTGGTCCGAGGCAGTGAAGAGCTCTGCTTGGTTGTTAAGACATCTATCTGAAATCTGAACCGATAACTTCATTTGTACTTTTTCGAAGTTGCATTTACTTTGTCAATTTTGTTGTTCAGTGAATTAAGGAGGGAGCTAGCTTTACCCTTGCTCTCGGACATACACTGTACTTAGTAGCTGATTAACCAAAAAATATAACTTAATTAGTTTTGGACCACCTCGTTAAGGAATGTTCGTGGAAGCGAAAGAACTCTCGATTACTCTTTACACAAGTACTATATAATTAGGTTTAACTTGTTTATACCTTAATTCATCGAAATAATCACTTCATCTGTTTGCATTATCCTAATTCAACATTTTACGATCTTGAGAACGCTAAATTTTGATTCTCTAGTTCATAGAGAGAGGACACGACAGAGGGGTGATTTGGATGCATCTGCAAGTTTTTTTTATCACATTTGTAGACTGATGGTGAATTTACCCACCGTCCAAACATATATGATTCGATTCACTCAATTGATTCCTGAGCTGTTGCCTCTTCAACTGGATAGTAAATATAATTATTAAATTCAGCTGGGTATATAATAAGAACCCCCAATGGTAATTTTCCATTGATTCTGCTTTGTGGAAATTAAATTGAGATAGCGAGAAGTAGTTTTTAGATGATTAGTCAAATGGGTGTTACTGTAGTTCATGTGGTTGAGCATTTAAAAGCGACCTCACCTGGGTTCAAACCTTATAGACGACAAAACAGGTAATTCTCAAACTTTCATCCTATTCAGAAGCATGTAGGGATTAGTTTCTGAACCATGCTTTTTGGTTAATTCTCTTACAGCCGTATTAACAATAAAATGTCTCTAGATAGCTAGATATGCCATATAATGCGGCCATTTTACTTAATTTGCTGTAGCAGGTATACACAAGAATTTACGAAACTTCCAATTTATGTAATAGTTATTTATTGCAGATTCAGCCTAATTTCTCCACGAATCATTTTGTAAATAAATTAGGGTAAATTTACAGCAATTTTTGGGAGTACCAAACCATATTAGTAACAAGACCTAAGATATATATATATATATATATATATATATATATATATATATATATATATATATATATATATATATATATATATATTAGACTAGTGTTCCAGTTGCTACGCAAGACTAAATAAATTAGTTCTGTTAAAGTACCGGAATTTGGAGAAGTTGTTTGTCTGATCAACAGACCAGATCTGCGGAAGATTGAGGGTTGTCTTCAAACCCAGCCAAAAACATGATATGTGGAGGGCACTAACCATATACTGCTATAATCAAAGGGTAAATCTACTACATATGCTTGTCTTTGAACATCAAATCTCACTCTTCACATGGGAAAAAATTCGACATCTCTAGAAAATATTCTTCTTATCTGAGGTCAAAATCTCCTTGAGTCAAGAAATCAGTGTACAGATTTTGTAACACAAAATATCTTTATGATGGTACCACTTTGTCCCAGCTCTTTCTTTCCAATTTGACTTTTATCACTATTCACTGAGTCACTTTGACCTGGTGATTTGAATAGCAAACATATGTAATTTTTTGATAATTTTTTCGTGGTGTTGTAGAGTAAAAGGTGCTCTATAATATGGTGAAAAATTATCAAAAAATCGTATCATTTTGCTATCCAAATCACCCGGTCAAAGTGACCCAGATACGAGTCAAAAAAGTCAGATGGGAAGAAAGAGCTGGGACGGAGTGGCTGAATATTCATGTGCTGAATATTCATCATTTACTTTAGGGTAAAAAACACTTTCACCCAGTCAGGTTTGACATAAAGACACTTCACCCTTTCTTGTTTGGGAAAAGACACTTTCACCCCCTTCATGGTGCCAAACAGCAAGACACTTGCACCCTGTATGTGTCATTCCCTACTCAAAAAGTTCAGGTTTATCCCAAAAATTACTTCTAGTGGCAAACCCTTCCTTCAATCACAATTTGGAAGAGCATGCCATGTCCTGAAATTTGGCACACTAAAGAGGTGATAGTGTAATTTCCCAAATTGAAGGGGGTGAACATGTCTTTTATCCTTTACAATGAATATATGCTAAAAATAAGAAATTTCAACTTGCACTTGGAAGAAGAAATAGAAGAAATACGGTTGAGGGCTAGAGGGCCAAGTGCTCTGAAGGGAATTTGGAGTTCATGTAATCTTTGACGTACATCACATGACATTGTTACTTTTTTGGTGAATAGACAGAAACTAAGGCATATGAGCTAGGCTGTGCGAGGAAATACACCAACAATCCCCCAAAATAATATCTCCCTAAACAAGGGGGAATACATCAACAAAACTGTTATGATCTGGACAGAGCTTAGAGAACGATGAAAACGATGAAACAAAAGAACACAATAGAACACACGATATAATGTGGTTCACTAGAAATGAGCTAACTACCTCCACAAACTGAAAAATCCCTATTTTATTGAGAGAAACCCACAAATACAACCCATACAATGTAGAGCACGACATATAGCCTTTATATACTATACAGCTTGTGCCCAAAGAAATACCAAAACCGAGCTAGAAACCAACAAATGAAACAATTTGGCCGCTTCCACGATTCTGTCGTACGAACACCCGATGTGTTCTCACGAACACTATTATTCTCATCCCCTCTTCTTCTTCTTCTTCTTCTTCTTCTTCTTCTTCTTCTTCTTCTTCTTATTATTATTATTATTATTATTATTATTATTATTATTATTATTATTATTATTATTATTATCATTATCATCATCATCATCATCATCATCATTCTTCTTCTTCTTCGGCAAGATAGGATGATGGATGTGTATGGGGGTTCACAAAACCCACGGTTGCGGTGCGTTGTAGGCGGATAAGGGAAGCTACAATGACGTCTGTGCTTTGTGGTAAGAGAAGGGTCATTGGAAGCGGGAGATTCCGAGGAAGGCATTTGCAAATTTGACTGTAGATGCAATAGCTTCGAAGGTAGACTATGTTCTCTAGGCCTCGCTGAGGGGCATAAAATCTGTGCTTTTGACGAGAAGGCGGATTTGGCATTGGGGAGTCTCTGCGGAGAGACAACAACACGGGAAACGGGGCGCGTATGAGGAATGTTCAAGGGGGGCGCATATGAGGCGCGCAAGGGGGGTGATTTACAGGAATTCAGTGGGAATCGGAGCACGAAAAACAATGCAGGAATTTGGTTGGAATTGGAGCAATATATGGGGTTTTTCTTGTAGAGACACAACAAACGGTTTTGTTGTAGGAGCTCGGTGGGAGTTGGAACAACAAACAGGGGTCTCGATTGCAGGAACTCGACCATAGCTAGAGCGTCGATAGGGTTCGATTGCAAGAACTTGATGGGAGTTGGAGCATCGCTGGGGGCACTCGTTGCAGGAACTTGGCGAAGTTGGAGCAACTTGTGGATTTAGAGAGAACCGGCTAATTCAAGTTCAGGAGGATGAGCGGATTTAAAACAAGGTAGAGATTTGTTGAATCGTGGTGCTTTGAATTTACTCGATGGCTTGGCGAGGATTCAGAGACGAAGGAACAGGAAGCGACAGATCAACGGACGACAAGGAATAAGGCTGCATCACTTTAGTAGGCCCCACGACCTACTTCACACGACCTTATTCGGGGCTAGCATATTCTGGTTGTTTCCTAATCTGTTTGAGGGTCGTTTTTGGGATGTCTTGGGCTCTAAGTCGGTCATATATGTGTGTATAAGTGTATAAGGAACCTATGTTGTGTCTAAGCATTGTGAACTGTATAGTATTCGTTTCTCTCAATAAAATCATAATTTTGAGACGGTGAAGGTAGCTAGTTTATCGCTATTGAACCACGTTACATCAGTGTGATCTTATTCTTTATTTTTCATTGTTCTCTAGCTCGTTTCAGATCATAACATATATAATATTCAGAACTATAATTTTTAGTTCCATCCCCTATGTGCCTTCTCCTTATTTGTCTGGTTCCACCATGGACTCTATACAATTTTATTTTAAGAATTCAAACAGTTTTTATGGCCACAAAACTCCTCAACCAAGAAGACAATGACAAAATATATGAAACCGAGTAGTTGTAATTATGTGTGTATTTTTCGTGTGCGTGTGTATGAGAGAGAGAGAGCTGAGATTGGGATTCGGAGCCAGAACGAAGACAACCAAAATCACCTCGAACCCAACTCATAGCAAACCCTAAGCCGACATCTTGTCCCCTTTAACTCATCCCTTGCTTCGTCTTCTACATACATCCCTCCTCTTCTCAAGCACTCACTTTCCCAGTTTTCTAATCTTTCTTTACCTCTCCACTTGATAACTTCACCTATACCTTCACATTAAACAAATAAATAAATAAATAAACGCCATCCCTTCCTTGATTTTCACTACTTCTCGCAAATCCAAATCCCACGTTCACTCCCCTAAAAACAATGCTTTAACCTCATTTTCATGCAAATCCCCCTCTTTTCGAAACTGACCATGTTCGCTGTCCCCTTTCAGAGAAATTTCCAGGTTCTCACTGTTTACCATGTCAGTGTTGATTTGTGACACTTTCAAACTGATTTTTTTTTTCCATATTACATAGTTACACCCTCTATCTCAGTACTTTGGCCCCTTTGCGGATTCGAACTTTTTCGAGAGGATATGTAATCATTATACTCATATTAATGAACTAATCAGAAAAACTATAATATTGTAAGCTACAAAAAGAAAAATAGACAAAACTGACATTCACAAATAGAATCAGGGACTAAAATATTAGAAGTGAGGGTATGCTACTACCTCCGTTTCTTCTATATCACACCGGTTTGATTTTTGTCACTATTTATTGGGTCACTTTGACCTGGTAATTTGAATAGATGTTTTCGATAATTTTTTCATGGCATTGTAGAGTAAAAATTGCTCTATAACACGGTGAAAAAATTATTGAGAAATCGCATCGTTTCGTATCGAGTTCACCTGGTCAAAGTGACCCAAATATGAGTCAAAAAGTCAAACATGTGTGATAGAGAAGAAACGGAAGTAGTACTTTGTAAATTCTGTGCTATATAGGTGACTAAACGGAGAAGATTAATGGTACGTCAAGTTACATTTAAGTAAGGTTTAATTACTTAATTCATACCCCCAGTTTGTCGAAACTATCACATTGCAGCTCCTCGTTCTAGAACTAGCTGATTGCATCTTCCATTTACAAAAAGAAGACGTCAATGTCAAACTCGAAACGAAATTTAATCATCAGATTTGACGAAGGTATTTCCATATAGTGAACATCATTTATGATACAAACGCATCACATTGTGTGCAAAAATGCCCTCCGAGTATGTTAATTTTGTGATGAAATTTCATTTTGAATTTGACATTGACGTCTTTTCTGTATATGGGGATGCAATCAGTTAGTTTTAGAACTCGGAGTTGCAATGTGATATTATGACAAACTGGGGGTATACATTAAGTAATTAACCCTTTAAGTAAATAGATGAAATTTGATTATTGTAGAAAACCTCGTTTAAAATGGAAAATACTTGTCATTGTTACACATAGGGGTGCAAACGGTTTGGCTCGGTCCGTTTTCAGCAAACAAATTTCGAACCTCGACAGTTCATTTTAATTTCGGTACGATTTCGCCTCAACCTCGGTTTCAGGAGGTTTGGTTTAGTTTAAACTGGCAGTTTATATATTAATATATGTCATTACTTATAAATCAAATTTTTAACCTAAGAAGAGTAAAAAATATGTTAACAAATAGTTCTAATATAGTGACTAAGTAAACTCAATCAAAACTTCAATAATTTGCTTTATTTTTTATGAATCTTTACGGAAAACTTGAGCTCAAACTAAACGAATAGGAACGTATTTTCAACATTTTAGATGAGAGAATAGTAATATTATATTTATGGTAGAAGAAATACATGCAATTCAGTTTAAACGATTTAGTGCAGTTTAACCGGTTCAGTCCGTTTCGGTTTGTGTTCTTTACGGTTTTTGCTGCTTTCGGTTCAGTTCGGTTTGCGGTTTATTTGATTTGAACTTGCACCCCAAGTTACACATATGTGGTTATTAGTGAACTCCGTTGTTCTCCCCTCTCGAACTTACATAGTAGGACTCTATTTCTCAAGTAGCACTTAAATCTCAGTATCAATCACCACAGGTAGAGTTGATGCTTACATGGTGCTCGTTATGTAGCATAATATTGTACTCGATCATCTTCTCTTTTTCTAAACACACTCTTGGTCAACTCCTCCACCGCCCATGTATAAATACCCCTCCCTTCATCAATCTTCACCAACACAGGGTCTAGCTCCCAACTAAGAGCTTTTTTCCCCTTCCCTATTTCTCCTCCATATCTTCTCTCCTTTCTCTCTCCATTCTTTTGAAATTCTCCACCATCAAACAACCAACAATGGCTGAGTTCAACCAGAGTTCATCCTCATCATATGCTTCATCAAAGAAAAAGGGACAGGGGTTCACAAGGAAGTGTGCTTCCTTGTTTAAAGAGCAGAGAGCTAGAATCTGCATCATCCGGCGATGCGCCACCATGCTTTGCTGTTGGTACATCCAAGGAGAGGATTAGTTCGTTGGCTAGCCTGCCCAAAAACCCTAACTTATTATCTAATCTTCTCCCTCCCCTTTCCTCTCTTTTCCCTCTTGTGGACTTTGTCAACTAGGGTGGTGGTCTCTTGTTTGGTTCCATGGAGCTGTGTTTTTGTGGCCTCTCTTTTATCACTCTCTCTTAGTGTGTTACTCCTTTTTTGACCTAATTGGTGACATACCATTGGGTTTTTTTGGCACCTGAGAGAGAGGTTTATGGCCACAAATTACTGCTTTTTAACTAAACAGAAGACCGTGACACTGACAATGCTGACATGGGGTTTAGACAATGAAGTTTGGAGCTCAGGATGTGGCTCTTGAATAAATTTTGGAGCGCGAGCACGACGGCTCCACACTGGCATAAAGCGAAGTTACGTGGACACAAGAATAATAATGTACAAGAGGGGTGGCTTGGTTCTGCGCTGCTTCTATGTACATTTCTTTGAAGTTTCAAAATGCAGTGTTGAAAGTTCAATAGACGTGACTTGGAAGTCACGCAATTGAGTAATAAAAAGTAATGAATAAAGAATGAGCTAGAGCATGTGATCTCATGCTTGTATTGTACTGTTATGCGTACCCTTTGAAAGGAATAGAAGGTCGTGATAAATTTATTCAATGATTGATCGGAGCAAATTATATTCAGAGCCTCTTTGTCTCTTGCCTATGGAACAAAGCCATTAGCCATATATAATATACATTGGATTATAATCTACATTTGATGGATCTTTCGTCTAAGCAATGTTATAAGTTTTTCTTGCGATTACATTACTTCAAAAAGTGAGTAGTCTTGAGCTCCATTAACGAGATGTGTGGGTGAGCAATATTGTCCTACAAATTGACTATGAAACTTAGTCGAAAGACTTGTCTATTATGGCTGAATCCTAAGACAAAACTCCCGACAGTGGATATGGAACAATATTTATGTGATCTCGAGACTCATCAAATTTTTTTAGAATTACAATAATATAGCCGAGTTTGAACCTAAAATCTCATGCAGGAGCTTCAACCACTCTACCGCTGAGTTATCACTCATTTGCATCAAACATGTTTTGATGGTAAAAAGAAATAGAGACAAACATCTGCCAAAAGATTGATTTGCTCGAGATTGAGAGAAACAAAATAGAATCAACAGATACTGTCATAGTTTGGGTGAGCAAAAACAGATATGAATATCTGTTACTTTAACCTGAGTATCTCATTAACATGAAAGTGGTGGGAATAATTAGATTTTCTCCCCTAAGGAAGATCGTCTATGAGCAGTATTTGACTGCAGCGATTGCTTCCAACTAATCATAAGTACATGAAGATCAAAGAAGTTTCACTATGCTATGAAAGATTCACATGGAAATTGGATCTATCATCTATGACTCTTGTTTTGATTCTTTCTTCCACAGTTTTTAAAATCGGACATGACGTCAAACTAGTGAGGCGTTGATTTACGGTTCAATTAGTTGGATTGGTGGTTCAACCGGTCAAAGCGCACATCTATATTATAAATTAAGACGGTTGACTTTAAAATGTCTTTTAGACCGTTAGATTGAATTAATCTCAGCCCTTAGATGTCACCTACCACCCCACTTAACTACCCACTACTTAACTACCCATTTAACTACCAATTTCTTCTATCATAATTATAAAAAATGGGCTTTCTTCGTTCCTGATTATTTAATACAATTATTTATGTTTTTTTCGTTTTCTGCCCATGTTTGTAGATGAAAATACTCATTTTTTATGACAATAGGCTGTGAAACGTGTTTTTGGGGTAGTGCTCTCGGGCACGGGCAATTCCCTAGTCCATATTATAAAATAGCATAGTTTAACTAACTTATGATTTTTCAACCGTCAGATTCAATCCCGTCCCCACCATTACATCTCACCTATTTATTACATCTCTAACTACCCACTCTCCTTGGACATCCCTAACTAATAGAAGATAGTTTTTTCTCAACTACATCCCTAACTAATAGGAGATAGGTTGTGAGTAATTTCCCACGTCCATTCTCATACTTGGTTGTTGTTGTTGTTGTTGTGTAATTTTTGGATAACACATCTAAATTCATTTAAAAAAATACCTCTAAATTTAAAAACTATCCAATTTAGGGATAGTGCCCTCGGACACGAGCAATACTCTAGTTTTTAATAATGAATAATTGTATTTTATTATGAACATTTTAAGGTCATTTACATGACGGTAACATCATATAAGTTCATAAAAATAACTTCAACATAATGCACATTTTTAGCTAGATCTTTTTAAAATATTTCGAAGAAAAAGTTAATTTCATTCAAATTAAATGAATCGACTAGATGGACCAGCTCAACAAGTTCACTTGTTCGAGCAAAAACTGGTCGATTTCAATCGGTTTCTGCATGACTGGACCAATTGCAGAACCGGGTCGATCAGACACCGGTTCACCAGTCCGACCAGTCTAACATACCGGCTCTGTCCGGTTATAATACTTTGATTTCTTCCGAAATTCATTCAGCACTTCACATAGCAGCATCGGTGTCCTCAACTTAGCAATAGGAGTCACCTTTCCTCATATATACTTTTTTTTTCTACGCTATCCATTACCTGGTTTGGAGGAGCTCAAGATTTTTTTTTTGGTCATTTAAGCCCATGAAAGCCCATGGACGTGATGATTTTCACCCAATTTTCTTTCAGAAGCATTGAGACACAATGAATAACCAAGTCCCATACGTGATTAGCTCTATCTTCAGTAAATGTTCCCTCACCCCCCCCCCCCCCCCGAGCTAAATCACACCCTTATTTGCTTTGTTGAATATGACTTGAAGTCAAATGTGGCAATAGTCAAAGGCGGCTAAGAGATTTAGGAAACAAATTAGGGCGGTAAACTTTGGCATTTTCTGGGTTGTTTTCTTATTTGTTCTATAGTCGTTTTTGGGATGTCTTGGGAACTAAGTCGTTCCTATATGTCTATATAAGGGACCTATGATGTGCCTAAACATTGTAGGTTGTATTTGTGGGTTTCTCTAATAAAATCGTGATTTTGGGTCGTGGAGGTAGCTAGCTAATAACTAGTGAACCACGTTAATACTTGTGTTCTTGTTTCGCCAATTGTCATCATTATCTAAGCTCTGCCCGATCATAAAAAACTGGTATCAGAGCTTGGTCGATGTTCCAAGATCAAGGTGGAGCTAAAGAGCTAGGGTTTCACAATCCGTGAAATTCATAGCTAGAGTTTCGCGATCAAGGTGGAGCACGCATTCATGGGTTACGGATTTGGACAAGGAGCTGCAGAGAAGACGACCGGAAGGTGACTAAGATCAACAGGTTTACAGGGAGAGACAATCGCAGGTGGCAAATCATGATGCGTGCTTTGTTGAAGCAGCAAGATTCGTGGTTGCCATGGGCCTCCGAAAAAGGGGGTGCGGATACAACTATCACTGTTGAGTTTGAGTCTCATCAAGAGGGGATGCGGTACAGCGCTGCATATAGGGGTTCAGACAGTCAGGGTTCTGGCGCATTGATGGCGGCCAAGGGAAGCTACAGTGACGTGTGTACAAACGGTAAAAGAGACACCGGTGGACGAAGAATGAACTCAGGATCTGCAGATTTGGCTGCAGGTGGAGGGTGTTGGGTTTTGATGTAGGTAACGCAGCGGAATAACAAAAATTTAATTCCTACTCAAAGCCCACCAAGGATCACAGTAAGAGACAATCATAACATGATGAATGACATAAAAGATGTGTACCTTTTTGGTTTGGGAGATCACACGAAGAATAATTTCCTCGTCTCTACGGTTGATCCACGTCTAGAGGTGAGATCTAGATTCTTCCTTATCAAGTGCTAGCTTGGACCGGAGGAAGAGGGATTAAGGAATCAAGCAACGAAGGAGGCAAAGAGGGGTTCGACCCTCTCTTTGAGGCCAACGGGAAAGGGGGCGGACACAGGGGGCTTCGGCCCTTTGTGCTCTTGCTCTCTCTCTCTCTCTCTCTTGCTTTCTCTGCCACTCATTTATGTTATGAGAATTAGTTATGGGAAGGAAGCTAGAGCATCCTTTATATAGTCCAACAACTCTTTGTTAACTACATAAATGCCCTTCCTAGTTCTACATGAATTTGTATTAGTCCCTTCCTTACATATTAGTCCTACTAAGTTTGAAAGGTATTGTAAAGTGATCCTTCTCATTAATTAATTATATTAATTAATACCACATCTAGTTCAATTCAATTTGACGTGTGACCCCATAGGTTTCTACTTAATTGATAGTAACTAATTACTAACATGGAGTGGTGTCTAGCAACAAATCCATGCAACCCAACTAATCGAAATAAGTCAGTGATCCCGACAAACCTTTGTGCCCAATATATCATATTGCACTATCACTTTGTCTCCATATCCGGATTGGACACGAGACATAAATAGTCACACTCGTATATCCTATCCATAGTTCATCGATCCTGGGAATATGCTTATGCAAGCCGATAACATCAATATCTCCATATTGATTTATCTGAGTCTGGCCAGACATTCAATAAGCCTAATCCCTCGAGTGTCCGTGGATATTTTCTCCCATTATGTGGGAGGGACAAATCCTCTCTACATCACTACGATCTCTAAGCTTGCTTCCTATCATGCCCGATAACTACCTTTATAGTCACCCAGTTACGGTGTAACGTTTGATAACATCAAAGCACTATATTTCACAACTAGAGTATCTAGTGACTTCAGGTCTAAGGATTGCAATTATATTAGCACTACGAGAAGCGATTGTGAATTTAACATAATCTAATGTATACTTTTCGTTGTGGGTCAATCCAGTATGCCATTACTCCTAATGCATACCCATGTGTTAGACTTGATATCTCCATACCAATCTACACACATACTAGTCTATATTTGATCGTCCTATTAATCAATATAAAAGACTAGGGATATTAAAGATAAACAACACATTGTATCTTAGGACTTCATTATATTAAATATCACAATATATAATAAATGAATATTCTAGCCAATAACATTATTCATACTAAATATTAGATTGCCTCTAGGGCACCTATTCCAACAGTTGCCCACTTACACTAGAGCCAATCTGGTGCATCTCGTATGTCTATAGACCTGGCGTGCCCTTCATGCTTTTGCTGCGCATGATGTTTTTGTGAGCGGATCTGAAAGATTGTCATCCGTTGGAATCTTGCACATCTTCACATCTCCTCGATCGATCATATCACGAATAAGATGGGATCACTTGCTTTGATTTCTGGTGTGATCTTGGTTCCTTGGCTTGTGCGATCGCCTCAGAGTTGTCATAGTACAACTCTATGGGATCCACGATGCTAGGGCCCACACCGAGCTTAGTGATAAACTTCTTTATCCAAACTGCCTCTTTTGCTGCTTCCGCAGCAACAATGTACTCAGCTTCTGTTGTAGAATCAGCAACTGTCCCTTGCTTGGAACTTTTCCAGCTCACAGCTCCTCCATTCAGGCAAAACACGTATCCAGACTGCGATCTGTAGTCATCTTTGTCGGTTTGGAAGCTCGCATCAGTGTAACCAATTACGTGTAGCTCTTCCTTACCTCCAAATATCAAGAACACATCCTTAGTTCTTCACAAGTACTTTAGGATGTTCTTGACAACAATTCAGTGACTCTCACCCAGATTGGACTGATATCTGCTCACCATACTCAACGCGTATGATACGTCTGGTCTAATACACAACATGGCGTACATGATGGATCCTATGGCCGAAGCATAGGGAATCCTACTCATGCGGTCCTTCTCAATCTCATTGGAGGTACAGTCATTCTTAGAAAGAGTGACTCCATGCGACATGGGCAAGTATCCCTTCTTGGAATCTTGCATGTTGAACATCTTCAACACCTTGTCTATATATGTACTTTGACTTAGGCCGAGCAGCTTACTTGATCTATCTCTATTGATATTTATACCTAGTATATAAGCTGCATCTCCTAAGTCTTTCATTGCAAAACACTTTCCTAGCCAATCTTTAACAGATTGCAAAGTAGGAATTTCGTTTCCAATGATTAGTATGTCATTCACATACAAGACCAGAAACACTACAGAGCTCCCACTAACCTTCTTGTAAACACAAGGCTCATCTTCTTTCTTGATGAAGCAAAACTCTTTGGCCGCGTCATCAAAACGTCGATTCCAGCTCCTAGAAGCTTGCTTAATCCATAAATGGATCTTTGCAGCTTACAGACTTTATTGGCATTCTCTAGATCCTCAAAACCCTCTGGTTGTCTCATGTACACATCCTCCAGGAGGTTCCCATAAAGGAACGCTGTTTTGACATCCATTTGCCAAATCTCATAGTCGTAATATGCTGCAATAGCAAGTAGGATTCGAATCGATTTAGTCATGGCGACTGGTGAAAAGGTCTCATCATAGTCAATAACATGAATCTGTCCATACCCTTTAGCAATCAATCGCCCTTTATAGGCAACTACCTTGCCATCCATGTAGGTCTTCTTCTTGAAGACCCATTTGCACCCTAGGGACTGAGCCCCTTCGGGTGGTTCCACCAAAGTCCATACTTTGTTGGTGTACATGGAATCCATTTTGAATCTCATGGCTTCCAGCCACTTCTTGGAGTCTGGGCCTTTCATGGCCTCCCCGTAGGTTGTAGACTCATCATCCATGAGTGGTACGTCATCGGGCTCAGTCACGAGATGTCCGTATCTCTCTGGCTCATGACACACTCTCCCTGATCTACAGAGTTCCTGTGTTACTTGAACAGGTTCCTCCACAATAACTTGCGGTTCCCGCTCATGTTCCATCATTGGTTCAGTGATTTGTGTTTCTTGAATTTATTCAAGTTCTACAGACCTCCTAATTGCTTCTTTAGAGACAAACTCTCTTTCTAGAAACACGCCGTTCCGAGCTACAAACACTTTGTTCTCGGTGGGATTGTAGAAATAATATCCGTTCGTTTCCTTAGGATATCCCACAAATTTACACTTATCCTCTTGGGGCCCGAGCTTGTCTGTTTGTAAACGCTTTACATAGACATATCAGCCCCAAATACTCATAAATGACATTATGGGACGCTCCCCAGTCCATATCTCATATGGTGTCTTCGTGACTGATTTGGATGGAACACGATTAATGGTAAAAGCTGCCGTCATTAGAGTGTGTCCCTAAAACGATATCGGAAGATCCGTTTGAGACATCATAGACTGCACCATATCTAATAGGGTGCGATTTCTCCTCTCGGACACGCCATTCCATTATGGTGTTCCGGGTGGAGTGAGATGGGATACTATCCCACACTCTCTAAGATACTCATCAAATTCTTGTCTTCAGTATTCTCCTCCACGATCCGATCGTAGAGCCTTAATACTTTTACCAAGTTGCTTTTCTACTTCATTCTTGAATTCCTTGAACAATTCAAAGGATTCGGATTTGGCCTTCATAAGGTATACAAATTCATATCTACTGAAATCATCAGTGAACGTAATGAAGTAGGTGTAACCACCTCTGGCAGGCGTGGGGAACGGTCCACATCGGTATATATGAGTGCCAGTAACTCACTAGTCCTCTCACCTTTCTTATTGAAAGGGTACTTTGTCATTTTTCCTAATAAAGAAGATTCACATGTCTCATATGATTCCAAATCAAATGAGTCTAGAATTCCATCCTTATGGAGTCTAGATATGCGTTTCTCATTTATATGGCCTAAACGACAGTGCCATAGATATGTAGGATTTAAATTGTTAGTTTTAATCCTTTTAGTATTTATGTTATAGATTGGACTATTTAGATCACGAATATACAATCCATTAGACAAATGCGCACTACAATATTGCATACTATCAAAATAAATGGAGCAACACTTGTCCTTTTTTGAAATCGAAAAACCCGGTCTCGTCCAAACAAGAAATGGAATTAATGTTTCTGCTCATAGCAGGCACATAGAAGCAATTGTCTAATTCTAAAATAAGTCCAGAAGACAAAGATAGCTCATAAACGCCTACAACTAATGCAGCATCTCTTGCTCCATTCCCGACGCGTAGATCTATCTTCCCTTTAGCCAATCATCTTCTTCTTTTCAAATCCTGCACATTTCGACAAATGTGAGAACCACATCCAGTATCCAATACCCAAGATGAAGAAATAGAAAGATTGGCGTTTATAACATAAATACCTGGTGGTGGTGGAATCACTATTCCAAGCTTCTTATCCTCCAGATATTTAGGGAAATTCCTCCTCCAGTGACCCGGCAGGCTACACTAGTGACATTCACCTTTAGCCACACCTCCACTAGGCTTTAGGGCTTCCTTCAATTTTGCAACTCTCTTGCGCTTTCCTTTGGAAGTAGAGGCAACTCCTTTGCCCTTCCTCTTATGCACCATCATTATGGCTTTGCCCTTGCCTTTGTTAATGCTCTGTTCAGCTGTCTTCAGTATGTTCAACAAGTCTGGCAGAGTTTTACTGATCTTGTTCATGTTATAGTTCATGATGAACTGGTTATAACTGTCCGACAACGATTGCAAGACAAGATCAGTTGCCAAATCTTGGCTAAGTGGGAATCCCCGTCTCTCAAGGTTCTCAATGTACCCGATCATTCGGAGTACATGAGGCATACTGGATTCCCTTCTGTAAGAATACTCTTGAACAATGCTTTGGACACCTCATAGCGCTTATGTCTTGCCTGTTCCTGAAACAATTGTTTCAAGTGTATGATCATATCATAGGCTTCCATGTTCTCGTGCTGCTTCTGAAGCTCAGCAGTCATGGTGCAGAGCATGAGGCAAGTCACGTCGTTATAATCATCAGTATGTTTCTGACGTGCCCTTACATCTGCTAGAACAGACTCATCCTGTGGTGGGGCTGGAATCGGAGTGTCCAAGACGTACAACTTCTTTTCTTGCTTAAGGACAATCCTTAAGTTTCTGTACCAGTCAAGGAAATTTGTTCCAGATATTTTATCCTTCTCAAGGAAAGATCGTAGGGATGAAGTCGAAGCGTTGTTGTTTGCCATTCGGAATTATACAAAGCGAGATATATGCAATTTTAGTGTTTTGAACAATTTTAGCTATATTCAACAGTGGCTAGATCATTAAATATAACTCCCACTATTTTTCTCGGATTAATAGCCCTCACCATTAATGCGAAAAACATCATTATATTTTCTAGTAGGTCCAAGATCCCCTTTTCACTTCTTCTTGAGCTAGCTTTGGCAAGTCACCCAAGTATTTGTTATTTAGGTAGGAACCATTCCAATTGCATCCTATGCAACTCTTGGTCCAATTAGGTGAATAGCTCTTTATTCTTTATCCTTTAGACAACGCCTAATTGTCATGCCTCTAGGTTCATCAATCCAATTGATTCTTACCTAGTTGCGTCCAACCTCTTGCTTCAACATACACACATTATTAGCTTGTGTCGTCCGCAACACACCATGGTAAATTAAAATCGCCTTGCTTTGGCAAGCCCGAATTTTAATAAAGCCTGATCATGAAGGGTGTTTTGGCAAGAGAAGGCAAAACGCAATATCTTATTTGAGGGATTTGATCATTCTTAATTTGTTTGGTTGATCCAATCAACATGATCTACTTATTTGGATTGGGCAATCCACACTAAAATACCATCTTTGTTTATTATTATCTTGTTAACGTTTTGCTAGTATCGCCACCCACACAAAAATAAATAACAAGACATAAATAATAAACATCCCCAAAAATTAAAAACGTGGCATGGATATGGCCCCTAGACTATGATATTATCAAGCCAATGATAATATCTATTTTCCCTAAAGTGACAAGCTCATCTCCATGTGCTCCACCATAGCCGCACGCCTAGGGTAGAGTGTCTTCTTCGTCTTTTGGCTTCTTTGGTTCTCCGGTCTTCTTCTCCATGCTCTTGGCTATCATCTAAATATTTCTAATTCTAGCCTAACATCTAGAATAAATAAATAAATAAATAAAGCCTCACATTTCGAGGAGAAAAACGACTCGCAGGATGTAAAACCTAATTAATTATTACATTAATTTGATCAGCTCGCAGGCCGTAAACCAAACCACAAAACATAAAACATCGACAACCTAGGTCATATCCATCCACCGTGCAACAAAGCACATAATACAGTTAAAACGATTTTTTAACGCGCTTGTTCAATTTTAGTTGAATTGGGTAATTAGGGTTACAACGGTCCAAGCGGTCTAACCTAAGCCTAGGCCGAACCCCAAGGACCGCCGCGCGTCACCTGGGCCGGCCCTAGGCCCGCTGCCCCTTGTGACCCGCGGCCTTGGTTGGCGGGCAAGGAGGAGGGGCGGATGGCTAGGGTTTCGACCCTAGTCTCCTTCCCCTCCTTCCTTGTTGCCCATCCTTGGTTTTCCATATGAATGTTTCCGTATAATTGTTTTCATAATTGAAAAACTCCTTTTTCAACTATGTGCCCATGAACCCTAATTTTCAGAAACCCAATAATTCACATCCCATGTGATTAAATTCACCAATTCTAACATCCAATGTTAAATTAGATCTTTTTTATATTGAATCATATTCAATTTTGCATCTACTATGCCAAATAATTTCAGTTTTCGCGTAATATGAATATAACGGTGTATAAACTGAAATCGTAACACATAAAATCATGTTAAGCACTACGACCTGTGGATCTGATACCACTGATGGGTTTTGATGTAGTTAACGCAGTGGAAAAACAAAAATTTAATTCCTACTCAAAGCCCACCAAGGATCACAGGAAGAGACAATCATAACATGATGAAGGACATATAAGATGTGTACCTTTTTGGTTTGGGAGATCACACGAAGAATAATGTCCTCGTCTATATGGTTGATCTACGTCTAGAGGTGAGATCATGATTCTTCCTTATCAAGTGCTAGCTTGGACCGGAGGAAGAGGGAATAAGGAATCAAGCAACGAAGGAGGCAAAGAAGGGTTCAGCGCTCTCTTTGAGGCCGACAGGAAAGGGGGCGGACGCAGGAGGCTTCGGCCTTTTTTGCCCTTGCTCTCTCTCTCTTGCTTTCTCTCCCACTCACTAATGTTATGAGCATTAGTTATGGTAAGGAAGCTAGAGCATCTTTTATATAGTCCAACAACTCCTTGTTAACTACATAAAGGCCCTTCCTAGTTCTACATGAACTTGGATTAGTCCCTTCCTTGCATATTAGTCCTACTAAGTTTGCAAGGTGTTGCAAAGTGATCCTTCTCATTAATTAATCATATTAATTAATCCCAAATCTAGTTCAACTTTGTTTGACGTGTGACCCCATAGGTTTCTACTTAATTGGTAGTAACTAATTACTAACATGGAGCGGTGTCTAGCAACACATCCATGCAACCCAACTAATAGAAATACGTCAGTGATCCCGACAAACCTTTGTGACCAATATATCATATTGCACTATCCCTTTGTCTCCATATCCGGATTGGACACGAGACCTAAATAGTCACACTCTTATATCCAATCCATAGTTCCTCGATCCTGGGAATATGCTTATGCAAGCAGACAACATCAATATCTCCATATTGATTTATCTGAGTCTGGCCAGACATTCAATAAGCCTCATCCCTCGAGTGGTCGTTGATATTTGCTCCCATTATGTGAGAGGGACAAATCCTCTCTACATCACTACAATCTCTAAGCTTGCTTCCTATCATGCCCGATAACTACCTTTAAAGTCACCCAGTTACGGTGTAACATTTGATAACATCAAAGCACGATATTTCACAACTAGAGTATCTTGTGACTTCAGGTATAAGGATTGCAATTATATTAGCACTACGAGAAGCGATTGTGACTTTAACATAATCTAATGTATCCTTCTCGTTGTGGGTCAATCCAGTATGTCATGACTCATAATGCATACCTATGTGTTAGACTTGATATCTCCATACCAATCTACACAAATACTAGTCTATAAATTTGATCGTCCTATTAATCAATATAATGGACTAGGGATATTTAAGATAAACAACACATTGTATCTAAGGACTTCATTATATTAAATATCACAATATAAAATAAATGAATATTCTAGCCAATAACATTGTTTATACTAAATATTAGATTGCCTCTAGGGCACCTATTCCAACAGAGGGTACTTCGGAGGATGGTCTAGTTCTCTAGGACCCGTTGGGGGAAAGGAATCTGTGCTCTTGACGAGGAGGCGGATTTGGCATGGGGGAGTCACTGACGAGGGACACGGCACGTGTGAGACGTGCAAGGGGGCGCGTATGAGACGTGCAAGGGGGCGACATTGCATGAATATGATGGGAATTGGAGCAATTTCGCAAAACGTTGCGGGAATTCGTGGGAATTGAAGCAACGTGTTGGGGGTTTTGTTGTAGGGACTCGTTGGGAGTCAGAACAACAAACGATTTTGTTGTAGGAACTCAGTGGGAGTTGGAACAACAAACATGAGATTCGATTGCAAGAACTCGGCCGTAGTTGGAGCATCGTAGGGTTCGATTGCAGGAAATAGACGGGGTTGGAGCATCGCTGGGGGCACTTGTTGTAGGATCGCGAAGAAGATGGAACAACTAGTGATATTGAAGATTATTGGAGAGAAGCATCAGTTCAGGTTCGGGTTGCTGAGATGATTCAAGTCAAGATGGAGATTTGGTGAATATGACTTGAAGTCAAATGTGGCAATATTAAAAGGCGGTTAAGCGATTTAGGAAACAAATTGAGGCGGCAAACTTTGGCATTTTCTGGGCTGTTTCCTTATTTGTTCTATAGTCGTTTTTAGGATGTCTTGGGCAATAAGTCGGTCATATATGTCTATATAAGGGACCTAGGCTGTGCCTAAACATTGTACGTTGTATTTGTGGGTTTCTCTAATAAAATCGGGGTTTTGGGTCGTGGAGGTAGCTAGCTAATAACTAGTGAACAATGTTAATACTTGTGTTCTTGTTTCGTCAATTGTCATTGTTATCTAAGCTCTGACCGGATCATAACATGCTTCATCCAAAAGGCTTCCAGACCTGAGTTTGTTTCTCACTGCGAAAATATAGTTCTTTGCAACAGAGTGTACACGTTTTTTTCCAAACAATATAGCTAATAAGATCAATATTCGTCCCTAGAAAAAGAGGAAGTGACAATATTGCTATTGTGTAAGAGAATGTACACAACTTCAAGCTCAACAAGGTAAAAGGTGGGGGGGGGGGGGTGGGGAGGGTTTCATTCTTAAACTTGACCCGTAAAAGGCATTGGACAACATGGAATCGAGCATCATCAAAGCTATCATCCAGGACTTGAAATTTCCATCTACCTTAATTCACATCACAATGACTTGTATTTCAACAGCCTCAATATCGATCCTCACCAATGGAATCAGCTCGAAGATTTTAAACCATCCACGGTATGAGATAGGGGAACCCCCTTTCTCATTACCTATGGATGTTGATACGGTATCCGTATCAATATATATTTATTTATTGATATATTTTCATTTAGTTATGTTATCAGGTTATTTAATAATACAGGCATGGCTCGTTAGGTCTAGGGTTAGGTTAGGTTAGGTCACTTCAGCTATTTAAAGAGACGTGATCCCCCAACTTATTCAATGAATCAATAATAATATTTATCGTTTAACATTTTATTTTTGTGTTTGTGTGTGTATGTGTGCCCGATCGTTACCCGGGGGTAACAGTTGGTGCTTTCATTGAGAGCGTCGGTCGAACTGTCGTTCGCGGCGCTCGCTCCCGGGCTCCACGGATGTCCCGTTCGTTATTGTCGATCTCAGTCACAAAGGGGTCCAACTAGTGTTTCTCAATGTAATCGACGAGCTCTACCAGCAAGGTAAAATAATCAACTGTCTCACCATAGCATACCAAGAAGACATTCGAACAAGTGGGTACATCATCCAGTCAGTTTTGGAATGCCTCAAAGCCAGACGGAATCAATTCCATTTGATTTTGACGGACGAATTATGTCGTCTACAACACATCCTCAGAGCCGACAAACTCCCGCCGTCAGAGGAAGAAAAACCACCATACCAGCAACCATTGACTCCAACGCAAGCAACAGCAACCAACACTGTCAATCCAGTCGCCACCAATTGCACAGCCAAACCTTGCACCGCCGGCCGACAACCTGCAGTCGCAAGAAACAAGGAATGACAACTATCACATCGCTGCCGCTGCCATGGCAACTACTGTGGTGCAATCTCCTGCCGTGCTTCCCAAATCTGACAGTCCGAAGGACACAGTTCCAAGCGAAGCAGCTGCAGGTGAACAGCTCCCGTCGAATCCGAATCCATTGAAGGTCCAGGTGCTACTGCCTTCTTCCCCGCAACCAGCCACCCACACCCAACCAAATCTCGACGACGACCACACCAAGGGCCTGCAACAGCCGGTGAGTCAGCCAGCCCGGGTCTAGTCGCTGCAACGGTCGTCCCAATCAATGACGCCACCGCCACAGCCATCCCAGGCCACGAGCCAACCACCACCGGACTCTATCCGGTAGGTTTCCTCATCGTTCAACCCACCACGACCGCCCCATAAATTGACCGGCACCACAGAGGCCTCCAGCGACCTCTCCTCGAAGACCTCCGACCACCATTCAACCTCCGACTGAAACAACTCCATCAGCAACAGCCTCGGAAACCTCGCAACGACGACCAATCGCGACCCCCGACCGCCTCTGCTATTGCAAAACCACCCGCACGGCCTCGCGCCGCCACTCTCTCTGCCGTTTCAGCCATCGTCGGGAAGCTCAGCTTCTCAACCATGGCCGCCGCCCCCTTCTTCTATGGTTGAACTCAGTGGGCTGAAAATTTTCAACATACATTAAAGTGGGCTTTTTTGTTTTGGGCCAAGGAAGCTAGTGCAGTTGATGTTATTAGATCCAGTAGACGTAATTCTCAATTTGGGCTCAATTTGATTCGGTCCAATAAAATTGGGTCGAATTTATGTGTGGGTTACCAAAGAAAATTGGGTCATCCTACAACTTGTGTTGTTGGACCACAATCCACACTTTTCAAGACTGTTCGACGCCAATTTGATTCGAGCAAGATTAGTGGTGAGTTGAGACTACAAAATGGTGTTTTGAAGACTGTTCGACGTCAATTCGACCCGGGCAAGAATACGGCAGATTTTTCAACATCCACCTTGAGCCCAAGGTGGTTTTCAAGCGTGGGGGAGTCGATACAGGTAGCCTGTATCCGTATTTAGTTATTTATTTTATTATTATTTAATCAATTATTTGTTATTTAATTATGTTATTTAGTGGGTCTGGGCTTGGCCCGTAGGAGTCTAGGGTTAGGGTTAGGGTCAGTTTATCTATTTAAGGCACTGTACTTCCCCAGTATTATGCAATAAATAAACAAACCGGTCTCTTTTATCCCTTTTTTTTAGTTTATTTAAGCTTCGATACGTTCACCCGTATCAAGTTGTGCCTAATCGTTACCGGACGGTAACAATTGGTGCTTTCATTGAGAACGTCGGTCAGACTATCGTTCGCGGCGCTCACGTTCTCAAGCTCTACCGCCATGAATGGACTCAACGATTTCGTCCTCAGGAAAGAAGACAACAAAACTATAACGTTCTCCTCGACAGGCTCTACCAGAAAGTGTCTGATATGCAAAGTCGTTGGGCAGAAGAAAATGCTGCCCAAGCCGCGCGTATGGCGGAAGAACGAGCAGCGTTGCAATCCTCCTTAGCAAACCTCGCTGATTTAGCGGCACGATTGGCCGAGCAAGAAAAACAAAAACACGAGAAAAAACAACAGCAACAGCGGGAGGTACAGATCGACAAGGAAGCAACACCACCACAGCCACTGCCGCCATAAGATGAAGACCCACTACCACTGCCGCCATCGCCCAAACCCACCACCACAATTGCCGAGATGTCCGACTCGGTTCAGAACGGGAAACACAGTGCCGTGGTCACCAAGAACCCTGGTGAACAACTCCATCCGCCGGCGAACGACAAGAACCAGAAGTTCCAAGCAGCCGCCGACCACCCATCGTCGATTTCGCCTCATCCCAAGCCGAAGTTTTTATCGCCGGCAATCCAGAGCTCGGCTGGTCAACCAGCAATGTGAGATGAACCCCTTGCCGACTGCAGAGGCAATCTTCCTCCCCTCCGACATCATCCTGGAACCACTGCGAGATCCGACGACCTCGTCCTCTCAACCGATGACCTCCCTGCCGGCCTCTCTCCGACCCAAATCTCACCGTCCCAGCCTTCTCCGGCGCCGTCGTTTCAGCGAGCTTCGACGCCATCGCTGTCCAAGCACCACCGCAACTTCCTGAAACAACCAACAAGTCAAGCACCAAGGATTTTTCTTCACCCAGTTGTGGCTAGGGCTCTAAACAACCTTGGGATACTCACATATGGGCTTAGCAACATATTTGGGCATGATTTTCCAATTCACCATTGTTCCCCACTTGGGCTTACCTGTTCTTTCAGGCCTAATTCTTTTAGGCAGAACATTTGTAGGCTTAGTGCTAATTTGGAACTCCAAAGTAAGGTTTGCAAGTTGGTTCATCTTCAATTGCCACCGTGTCAAATAAACATGTAATTTAGTCACGTCAAGCACGTAAAAAGTCACACATTACAAGTTAAATACATATGTACTTAATTAGCACTTAAGCTACTAATTATCACTAATTATCCCTAAATATTTTTATCTTTAATTTAGCAATAAAATAAGAAATTGTGACTTTCGGTGTATTTCTGGTCGAGCTTAACATTTACAGTTTAGCAATTATTAGTACATCTATCAACTACTAAAGAATTAAACATGAAATAAACCGATGTAATATAACTCGAAATTAGATTTTTAAATATTGTTTGTTTCTAATTGAAAAATCACTATTATCATGACATAAACAATCTCATCACTTTTGCATAGCCAGACAGTGTGCCTACACAACTCCCCTTGCGCCCCGGCATACCTCGCTTGGATCAAGTTATCCAAGACCGAGTCCCGTGCGTAGGTGACGAGCGATATGTAGGTACCACATTCTACCCCAAAACGTATCCGGCATACCTCGTTTGGATCAAGTAGACTGGGAGTCAACCCTAAACCTCATAAAAAAAATTAGAAAGAAGACTGGTAGTCAAGTAGCTAAATATTTCTAAAAATAAGAAATCTTTTATTCTTAATGTCTTTAAGGAACACTATAGATGCTGTGTTAAATGATTTGGCATGTGGACCTAGTGAAGGATGATGAAGCTGGAGGGATGTCTCATATTAGAGAAAACTGGTTGACGCTTCCTATTTTTGACGCCTCCTATTTTTCTATAGAAAATTGGTTGTGAATATTTACAAGTTCAATTTTACAGAACTAGAGACTTTTTATTTGTATGAAACTACAAGATATCATATTATATTTTGGTCTCTTGAGGTAGGACACCAGGATATACTTGATTTATTTCGTTTATTTCTCTAAAAATAAGGTATTATATGAAAACCAAAATAATATAAAAAATGACAATTATTTACTTTTTATATATTGCATCTACAATGCAAATTAGGATCTTAAATCTCACTATATAAAAATTGAGAATTTAGAAGTTCATCTGAATTACGTTTTCCCTTTCAAATAGAGAGATAGAGGGAATGGATAGAATTACTTGCAATATAGAAATTGGAAGATCATTATAGCTAAAAAATAATAATATAAAGAGTCTCTTCAAAAAATAAGTTTCATATACTAACCTATGAAGCTCAACTGTTTAGATTCCAAACAAACAAAATGCACTATCTCATGTGGATTTTGAGATCATAAGTAGCAGTTAAATACAATTTTAGAATAATGTTGGACAGTAGTTATAATTCAAAATATTATATTTGTTTTCTTTATAGGACCCCCTATTCTTGTTACTTAAAAGTAAATCATATATTATGTAGTTTGGGATGACCTTTTTCTTATGATTACTTATTATCTTACTGAGTGCTAGAGCTAAAAAAAAGAAAATAAATAGTTTTGAGTTATTTATTTAGAACAATAAAGAGAATGTTTGTTGCCTTCTCAATGAATTTAAAAAAAAAAAACAAAGAAACAAAAATTCAAACACATTGGCCTCGTTTGGGTAAGCTAGATTAATGGATAGATAGATTATCAAAAATCTAGCAAAAAAATCAGATTTTTATAGAAGAAGAACCGGATCCTGTTTGGCACGACCAGGATCCTGTTTGGCATGACCCGGATCCTGATGATTCCTACCCGGATCATCATGGGTCCTACCCGGATCTTGATGGGTGGTTCGCTTACGTGTCACTTCCTAGTTGGTTAATTTGTGTTCGGATGGGTCCTATCCGGATCCGGTTAGTCTATACCCGGATCCGGTTATGTGGTTGGGCAACGGAAAATATTTTTAAAATAACCGGATCCGGATTTTAAAGTACCCGGATCCGGGTAGTCCAAAAAATCCTAAAATCTATCTCGCTCATCCAAACGGGTCTGATTATTTTTCAAATTTTCACTAATCTATCCTAAAATCTAGCTTTGCCAAACATGGCCATTGAAGACTTACATTTCATAGCAGAAAGTCCGTGTTTCACCGTAGGAAGTCTCTTATACACGATGTATTGTGTTAGTTAATGAAATTAAGAATTTTTTACTATTATTCCAAATAAAATACATCACGATATGGAGTTACGTTTTGATAATGTTGAAAGTCTACTCATTATGGTATTCATTTCATGCCGACAATCTGAATAAATTAAATGTAACGTGGTACTATTTTTTTTTTTTTTTTTTTTTTTTTTTTTTTTTTTTTGAGGATACGTGGTACTATTTATTTGACAAACCAAGGGTCGCAGATTTACTATTGCTTTAAATTAAAAAAATTAGTAGTTCTAAAATGTACTTTTCGAACTTTGAATAAAAATTGATTATTCTTTAGTATTATAGAAATACTAAAATGAGACAGCAAGATTAATTGTTACATTTCTCAAAATAAAAGGATAAATTGTTACATATATAGTTGCGGCGTTTTGAGGCTCGTCGTTATTTTTCTCCTAAATTGAGCCCATTTGATAAAAGGTAGCTGGGAAAATAACATTATAATCTTAACAAAAAAAAGTTAAATTGGGGTTTTGTTTATAAATAAAAAATTAATTTTGTATGGAGAAATATCTTTGATGCATATAAACAGTATCGCTTAAAGTCGTGAAAATTGTTTGTGATGAAAGAGTAAAGTATATTTTGGATATTACACACAAAAAAAAAAAAGAATCACTTTCTATAGAAGTTTTTAGATAACCTGAAATTTGGTGACCAAACTTTTATAAGGATAGGTAAATGTAATAACCCATATCCCTAACTCTTTGTTTTAATTGATATAATATTTTTCAAGTTTAAAGATCGAAATCACTTGTACGATAAATAATTAAACAAAAATGTCGCCAAATAAATAAGATTTGAGACAGTTTATTGTACTCAATAATGAACTATTAATACTTACTTTTATTTAGCTCAAAAGTGTTTAAGAGAAGAAAATTAGAAAATAAAAGTCTTCAAATTAATAATTGCTACAAATTTGAAGATTCACAAGTATTTCACCCAAGTGAGCACCAAGTCTAGTAGTTTCATGGTGCAACCTTAACACCAGATTATCGTTAGAGTGTGCCATACACACATTAGAGTGTGTTGCATAAGGGACTCCAAACGTGTCAACCTGAGAGTATTCAAAATGTTGACTCTTCAGAATTGATACTTAGTAAGCTATGGGCTTCACCTTAATTGTTGGTGACTAACCTATGTGCATGGCTTCCAAATGATAACTATCACCAATTGAGCTCCACGTTCCATAAGTTGGTCAATTTCAACTATAAATAGACATCTACACTTCTTTGAATTCTCATTCAAAAGTTCTGAAAGTCTAATTGTAATGCTTAGCCTCCCAAAACTTGATTAAGTCCTCACTTTAGCTTCTTGTGATTGTATACAGTAAGGTGAGTAAAATCACTCTCACTCTACGACACTGTTTTTAAATGTAATTTTATTGTTATATAAATAAATTACTTTCTAACTCTTAAAATGCAAATGTATGTATATATATATATATATTTATACTGGCCCCTCCTCCCTGATAAACTGTTTAAGCTACTTTATAGTTAAATGTCCTTAAAGTATATTTTTAATGTTTATACGTTATTATGTTTTAAACTGATTTTCTATGAAAAGATAGTGACGAGATGCTTTGGACAACTTTTGTTGTTCTATACTCACGAGACCCTATCGTCCGGGTAATAATTGGCGACGAGCCACTATGATGGCGCCAAGACATGTCAATTTACGGATATATTACTGGCCTACCAACTACTTACACGGGTAGGTAAGGGGATATATCACCTATAGATCACGAACGGTTACCCACTGCATCTCAACCAAATGAAAAGTGATTGAAATGAAATGTTAACTGCTTGTATTTTATGAAGTTCTGTTATTTTAAATGATGATCCAAGTGAAGATTCAGTTACTTTTACTCAAAAGGAGAAGTAATCCCCTCACTGAGCTTTTTAGCTCACCTTTTTTTTAAATATAATGTTTTCAGGGATCCAGGTTCAAGTAGACTGTTAAAAGACCGTACAAAAGGAATTGTAGAAGACTTATTTTTAGTATTAGAAGCTAGACTTGTTCTACTCTTATAGTTTAGTTATTGTGTAAATTTGATCCGGGCAAGACTATTGGCAATTTTCAACATCCGCCTTGAGGGCAAGGCAATTTTCAAGCGTGGGGGAGTTGATCCGTATCAATATATATATATATATATTATTTATATTTATTTATGTTATCATATATATATATATATATATTATTTATATTTATTTATGTTATCAGGTTATTTAATAATCCGGGCTTGGCCCGTTAGGTCTAGGGTTAGGTTAGATTTTTTCAGTTCAGCTATTTAAAGAGATGTAATCCCCCAGCTTATTCAGTGAATCAAGAAGAATATTTATCGTTTAACATTTTATTTTTGTGTTTGTGTGCGTGTGTGTGTCTGATCGTTACCCGGGAGTAACAGATGTTGTGCATGTACTGTTTTCCAACAAGTTCACTAACAACATTGATTACAAAACATGAAGCCTATAAAAAAATCCCAAATAAGGGTTGTTCTGTTGTGATTCCAATACGTGAGAGACAAGAGAAAGCAAGAACACGAGTAAGATCTAGAACACAAGAATTACGTGGTTCACTAGTTTTGAGACTTGCTACGTCCACGGCAAAACCAAATCAATTTATTGATGAGAAGCCAAAACCAATTACAAGCACACACCAAGTTATGACCCTAGCATATACTTATATACTAGTACAAGACTTGGAGCCCCATTAATGTCCAAAACTAATCCGAGTCAAACTAGGAAATAATTCATCATAAATTGTTTCCTAACCCAATAAGGACACTACCAAATATTAGTCAAAATATACCCCTACAAGCAATCAAATAGATTCCTTACTGCCAAAGTAATGTAATTACTTCCAAAACTACCAGCCTCCTTTGACCATCCCATGCTAGGATGTTGAATCAACCAAAAAACCCAACAAGCCTCCACCTTGATTCAAACCCCATAGCTACTGAACCAATTCTGTTCATCAATTAAAAAAACCCCAATCCGAGTGTATTCCCAATTTGCGGTATTGAACACACTCCCAATACGCCCCAACAAGATGCGTCTTCAACAAACACAAAGACAATGCGTCCCAATAAACACTCCCCTAATGCAGCATGACACAACACATGCCCCAACATCATTCCAATGACACTTAATTATGAAAAGTGCCCATCAATCAATGTCATGCTAATTTGCGCCACCAAAGACCGCACCAAGGCGCACCAAAAAAACAACAACCGATGCACGACGATCCATGATCCAATCACGCCGCCAACCGATGCGTGCACAATAACACACCTATAACCCGCGTGCCCAACAACACGCTCCCATGCCCCATGTCTGGAGCCCGATCCGCCCCCAAAGAGCCTAGAGAGCTACATCGTCCTTGAGCGTCCTGCTCCACCTGAAGCGAAATCTCCAGGTGCACGATTCTTGTGACACCCCCTTTTCCAATGACGTTTCTCCCTCAATTCACCAGTTGATTCAAGTCGCCAAATCCATAGATCCAGATCACTCACCGGGTTGAGCACGACATATCGATTGACGCATGCCGGAACCGAAAGCGTGCTGGATGTACTAAAACTGGATCCACAACTCCGATGTTCCACAACAAGAGCCCGATAGCTCCCCCAACAAGAAACCCGATAGCTTCCCAACAAAGGCTTGGTGTGCTTGCGCCCCCTGTTTCAGAGGCCAACCAGCGGAAACCCAATCTTCCCATCAAACCCGATAGATCTTGATCGCGAACTCGCCATTGCTTCTCTTAAGACTCAACGAACCTGGCTCTGATACCACTTGTTATGATTCCAATACGTGAGAGACAAGAGAAAGAAAGAACAACACGAGTAAGATCAAGAATACAAGAATTACGTGGTTCACTAATTTTGAGACAAGCTACGTCCACGGCCAAACCAAACCAATTTATTGATGAGAAGCCAAAACCAATTACAAACACACACCAAGTCATGACCCTAGCATCTACTTATATACTAGTACAAGACTTGGAGCCCAAGTAATGTCCAAAACTAGTCCGAGACAAACTGTAATACCCCGTCATATTCCTAGGGGTAAAATAGTAAATTCAGAAGTTAAATAATAATTTTATTGTGAAATAATAATTAATTGAGTTTTATTTGTGTAAAACTTTAGATTAGTAATCAAAGAATTAATACATAACGTTTCGTAAGTTTTAGTTACATTTAGTTTTTACGCGTGTCCGACCACCGCGATGTTTGATAAGTGTTTCACACCGAATCACCCTAACAATTGGTACACCAACCACATGCTACAACTTCTCTTAACTTCATCTTCTCCATCACATTCGGGAAGCTTTCACCGCCCTCCTTTCCTTTGCCTTCACGGAAAAGGCACACAACACCGCCCCAATCATCACCGCCACCAGCACACACCGCCCTAGCCTCCCTATAAAGACCCACCTCCACCTCCCCTGCACACGCAGCAGCACCAGCCACCCTCCATCACCACAACCACCGTCATCAACATCAACCACCACCACCGAGCTTCTCTCTTGGCAGAGCAACAACCACCACCTTCATCACTCACACCCTCTGTTTTGCTCTCTCTCTCTATCTCATTCTCTGTTCACCGACGAACCCAGCAGAAACAGAGTAGTGGCAGCAGCAAACCCACCTTCTTCTCTCTCGTCATCACCACCACCGTTGTGGCTTCGGCAAACAAGAAGCAAACCCACCACCACCACATAGTCACTGCCCTCTCACCCTCTGCTCACCCTGTCCATTCTCTGCTTCGAAACAGAGCACCACAGCAGCAGTAGCAGTGGCAGCAACCACCACCAATAGCCACCACCATACCCGTCGGGAACCACCACCGAGAGGCCAACCGGGAACAAATCCATCTCTCTCTCTCTCTCATCTCGTGTCTTTATCTATCTCTGCATCCTATTTCTTCCTCCTCTGGCCAGAAACAGAGGCAAGGCAGCAGCAGCAACAGCGAAACAGAGGCCACCGCGCCACCGCCGTACCTCGATAAAAACCGGCGAGAGCTTCGGCAGGCTTCACCGGAGACCACCCACCCCCTGTTTTTGGCAGCGTTCATCTCCTAGAGGTGCAAGGAGGTCGATAGCAGTCATAACCGGAGCTAAGAAGACCCAAAACACCGCAGTCGAGACCCACCTCCGATTACATCGACGACGACCCCGTAGAGACTCGTTTCTCGACCGCTTTTCGCCATTTTTGGCTAAGGTACGCTCTAGATCTTCCTATAGGATGGTTTCAGTACTTATAATCATGTTTTAAGGCTTCAATTTGGGTTTTGGCCGATTGGAATTAATATGTTCTTGCTAGGGGGTGTTTCATGTAGTTTCTAAAAACTAAGGGTAGTAAATATAGCATATGGAACTTTTAAATGGTAGGTAGGGGCATTTGATTGCTTTTTCGCATAACTTGGGGTTTATTTGACGTTTCGCAAACTGAACAAATAAAAATAAAACCAAAATTATGTTTTTGGGTTTAAACAAATTTTTAGCTACTAGGGATGTTAAATATGGAAATTATATGGTCAAAATTTTTATTGTTTTAGTTAAATAGCATTTGTTTTCTTAAAAATATAAAAGATTGAAATGTATCTCGTAATTATCTACGATTTGTTTGAGTAACCGTTGCTTGGAATAATTTGGCTATTTAGATAGTAGTTTGGATATTTAATGCTTCTTTCATTTGATAAATGATTATTTATAGCATTATTAATTCTTTTCTAAAAGAGTTACTTTTGGCTAGTTATAGTAAAAATATTGGCTAATAAATTAGCAATTAGTAAATATAAAAGTTAATAAACTTAAAATATGCCCTCTTGTATAATTATAATCTTAAGCGTGAAATGGAGTGGGGAAATTATGCGGCTTCTAATGGGACTCTTTAAATTCATAGAATAATATCTGCATACTTGTGTGGACAATTTGTAATCGAATAAGGCAATGCAATTTGTTAGTGACTGGTTTGTAGACGACGGCTAAGTAGAAGCTTTTACATGCTAGCGGCTGTGAACTAAGGTAAGTGAACATGCCAAGCCTTGCGTGCCAAGCCTTGCGTGCCAAGCTCCTTTCGTGTCGCAATTTGACTTTATTACTTGTCTCAAAATTTATTTATTATTTACATGTTTTATTCGAGATGTGTTTTGATTCTAAATAAGTTGCTTTGATTTGGTACCGTCACACAATAATTAATAATGCGTAATAACGTAAAGTGGAAAGAGTTGTGCGGGAGAAGCTTATTTTATTATTGTCGAGCTTGACTCGGCCCGTGGTTATTATTTTATTATTGTCGAGCTTGACTCGGCCCGTGGTTATTATTATTGTCGAGCTTGACTCGGCCCGTGGTTATTATTTTATTATTGTCGAGCTTGACTCGGCCAGTGGTTATTATTATCGCTCCATGTACTCAGCTCTCTGGCCGCAAGAAGTCTTAGGGGGCTGCCGGCAGTTAAGATCATGGTTGCTAGTGATAGAATAGTAGATTCTTCCCCGCATCAACGAAGTTAATAATACAGTTTCTATGAGATTTGTATATTTAAGAAAGAGAAGAAGAAAGAGATTGGGACTAATTCTCCCCTTTTGAAAGTTGAGAAAGGAAGATCAAAAGGACGAGAATTTTATAAGTGTTCTTACTGGATGCATCAGGTTCACTTCTTACAGTTTTACAGTTATTATTTGAGTTCCTGATTTACTTTGCAAGTTTACAGTTTTTATTTCCTCTGTATATTTGTTATGAAAAGAAAGTTATGCCTCGTCTTTTGTTTTACGAGCTTGGGTGTCACTTACTCAGTATTTCCATGCTGACTTTAAAACTGCGGTTCCTGTTTTCCTTCCCACCGCAGGTTTAGGAGCTGAAGACTAAGGTGTAGCTGGGTACGAGACTCACATAGAAGGTTATCGTCATGAATAGAATCTAGTGTGGCTAGCTCAAAATAATATAGTAGTTTTGAAAACGCTTTTGTAGTATCTAGAGACTCATGTAATATTATGTAATAAATAAATGAGTTGGGATGTTATGCTTTTGATTTTCCACCGTTACTTTAGCATCGCCCTTCTGGGCTTTCCGGTCCGGAACGGAAGGCTTGGGAATCCAGGGGCTGTTGCACAAACTAGGAAATAATTCATCCTAAATTGTTTCCTAACCCAATAAGGACACTACCAAGTATATTAGTCAAAGTATACCCCTAACAAGGAATCAAAGAGATTCCTTGCTGCCAAAGTAATGTAATTACTTCCAAAACTACGGGCCTCCTTAGATCATCCCATGCTAGGATTTTGAATCAACCAAAAAACCCAACATGTTCTATCCCATCTATTATTTGCAGATGATGTCATTCTGTTTGGTAAGGCTTCTATGAGCAACTTCCATAAGATGATCGATGTTATAAAGGAGATATGTATGTTTTCTAGTCAAAAAGTGAACCTAAGCACGTCTAAGTTTTCATCTCAACTAATACCCCTACAGTTCTTCCCTCAAGTTTATCCAATATGCTGAAAGCATAACAAATCTCAAAAATTGGATCATACCAGGGATGTCCTATCATTACGAAGAGGCGCTAGAGAGCGTATTTCCAATTCATTGAGGAAGAATCAAATTGAAACTTGGAGGTTGGAAAGCTAGTAAGATCTTCATTTTTGGTAGGGCAACTCCTACCCGTAGCTCTCGGGCAACCAACCATATTTACAGCATGCGATACCACATCCTCCAAGCCACGTTCTTTAATGCATTGATAGCATATGTAGAAATTTTCCTTGGAAAGGACTAGGGAGGGAAACAAGCTGCATAATATCAAGTGGAACATTGTCACTAAACCCAAATACATAGGGGGTTTGGGCCCTAGGAAAGGCAAAACTCTCGACCTAACCCTTCTAGATGGCATATACTAGATAATAGCGATAGCTTATACTTAGTTTAGGGACTAAATTGTAATTATTTTTGTATCAGCTTTGTTTTATGTTGCTAAAGAGATAAAGAATTTTGGAGAGGACAATTTCACAAGCCTTCATGGTATCAGAGCAACCCTAGCCTCCGCCGGAGTCACACGCCTCCTTCCATGCACTACCGCTTCCGCGTAGCGCTCCGATCCACTCCACCATCTTCCGCCCTCTATCTTTCTGCCTCTTCCCGTCGCTGTCAGCGACGTCGATCGTCCTCAACGCCATCTCCCACTGCGGCGGTGCTCCACCAGTCCGATCGCTGACCTCGCCTGGTCCGATCAGGCGCCACTCTCCCACCAGCGATTATCTCGGCATTGTCATCCTCTTTAGCGCACTCAATAGCTGCGACATCCCCCAATCTCTCTCTCTTTCTGCTGCAATCTTTGTGGCTGCTTCAGTAGCCTTCTTTTGAGTTGCTCACAATTCATGTGATTGCCAAAAAATTCAAGTTGTTGGGCATGATAAAAGCTGTGGGTTAGGTTCCTTTTGAAACACAATCAGTGTGTGGCTTATTTGGGGTTTGATTGCTTTTGGTAGTCAAATCACATATTGCTTTATGGGTCACTTTATTGCCGACCAACAGTAGATTGTGGGTTTGATTGTCAATTCTTGCTTTGTGTTTGTGGGTGGCTCAAACCTCTAATTGAATTCAGATTCTTTTAGTGTGTCAAATTTATTCCTCACTAATCTGCTCTAAGTTTGTGAGTAGTTAACCATTTTTCATGGCAACTCACATAACTGATTCCTCGACTACTCCCCCTGTTTCAGCACTACCACCAATGTAACACCCCTTAAAATTTCTGGTGATGAAAAATACAATATTCAGAACTTTGGTGAAATTGTATAATTACTCTTCAGTCAGTACCCGCTGTCATCTGGTGAAATTGGAAGCATCTAGATTTATGATAATGAAGACTATAATTAAGTTGATACTTGGGGTCAGTTTATAATTTTCATTAATGAAATTAAATTCTATAAAACCTACCCTCCAATTAATTAAAAATGTCACCTAACACCCTATGAGTTGTCAACAAACTAGATAGTCTAAATGAAACAACCCGGGATCTCGGTTCAGGGTTAAAGACACAATCGACAACCAAAAGTAGAAATATACTATTAAGATTACATTTCGGTTAATGTACATAACAAAATTTCGATAATAAGTACAATTTAAAACATAACATTTGTGATCTACTAAGTGATCTAAGTTGAGCTACACTTCTTCGTATCGAACCGCGTTCCCATTCCCCAAACTTGATTGACGACCTGCGGTTTTAAAATGGCAAAAGCCGACGCAGTTTTAAAGAAAATGATCAGTAAAAACTGAGTAAATACACATTACGACATGTAAAGCAACGAGTGGCACAGAAGCATGAGTTGAAGCAAATAAAGAGATTTGAAAATCAATGAGCAAAAGAGCTGGAACAATTCGGAACATTTATGAGTAACCGCGTAGCGAGAACCATCATCTTTAAAACATTTATTAGCCACAAGTAGTCAACATATTCTTAAACAAGTAGAATATCAACAGTAAACAAGTCCATTTGACCTGATAATGATATTAAATCACAAGTAGCCAAAGCTTTTCAAATTATTTGATTAGATTAGGCAATCAAGAGCCACAAACAACATCAATGGAGTAATCAAACTTTCTTTCAATTCCAATTTAACCGTTAAGTTTAGCTGAGGCATGTCTAGAGCCACCAGCAGGATCGATGTAGACAGAGGGATCACGAAATAATCACTAAGGGTTCCTTCTAGGGTCTATCAAACCCTATTTCACCCGAGCGTTAAGGGAGCCCATTCGTCAACCCCGCTCATAACATTAGCTAAAAGGCCTTAAGTGTCGACACCCCTATACCGTAGTGACCCTTACAAGTATAAGTAGCACTCTATAGCTCTATAAACCCCTTGGCCTCAATATCTTGATACCTTTTGGCTCATCGGGGGCGGATTTGTGAACATTAACGTTCTATCCAATAATAAGAAGCATTGCTTCAATGGTCTTAGCCATAAGAAAATGGAGGATCGCTTGACGCCTCTCATTAATAACAGTACTCTGTACATCGTCCTAAGTCTATTAGAAGTATTTTATTTCTTCTCTTTCACATAACCAGAATCAGAATATCAAAATTTCACAAGTAATTTCCGAGAGTTCTCAAAGGAGATGAATAGAATAGTTTAACAACATTCCAGTGGAAAACATGCATTCTCATACTTTTTCATATAACAAGCATTCATTTGAAACATCGAACGCATACGCACATTTTGATATGAAAAGGTCGTACATATGTACTTACCACTGAGATGAAGCACAATTAAAATCAAGAAACTAAGTCTAGCACTCCGACGACAACCGCTCTCTCCTACGAGGTAGATGTCTACAATCACACGTATGACGTACTCGTTATAACCAATTTACACATTTATAATAGAAATGCAAACCTACATGTCACATAGTCCTAAATGTCACTAATGCACATATAATGATGTTTAATTATCAAAATAAGTCCAACAAAACACCTAGAAGTTCAAAAATTCAAGTTTTCTAAAAAATGTGAAACTACAATTCTGGGCAGAATTGTAGCTCTAACTTTGGAGCCGTATTTACCATATCAAAGCATCTCCTAAAATCTTGAAATTAATGTATGATGAACCTATATGTGTCTACTTTCAGAAACATCAAGAAAATTATGAATAGCTATCATAAAACTCAAGTTACAAAAATAACAAACACTGCTATGCAGAGACAAGTTTGGAAGAAAGTTTCAACTTTGAAGAACAATTAATACTACTTGAAGAATAGGAAAAATGGCCATCTTCTGCAGAATCAATCCCTTATGTTTCTAGTTTCATCACAAGAAAGATTGGGTGCCATAGGTTTCTGGAAATGAGATTTTTAACAAAAATGGTAAAACTTGTCCAAAAACAGAGTTTCAGAAAACTTGCAACTTAGAATGAGCATATCTCCCTAACCAAAAAGGCTATGGAGTTTAATTTTATTTCAAAATGACCCTCTATGAGTCTAGTTTCATAATATGAACGATTTTAAAATTCTACAGAGACAAAATTTAGAGATAATATACGTTTTTCACAAACTGGTCAGATTGTAAAAATGTGTAATTTTCACCTAGAGCACTTAAAACATGATCAAATCAATTATATGACACATGCAACTTATGGAGACTTGATTTTCACCCAAAATTACATCATTTTAGGCATTAAGTAATACTTTTACATGCTCTTGACACAAATGATCAACACCCTCTTGGGTAACAATGCAAAGAAGATGGCATTCACAACATGCATGTGGGTTCTAGTGTGGGTTTCATGAAATAGTCAATTTTTTTTGGAGTTCAACTCTTGATCAAACCATGAAAATAAAGAATCAATGATAGAAATGAAGAAATCTAAGGTGCAATTCAATCAATCAAAGCTAAACATAGACATGCATATATGATTTCAAGACTAGAAGAAAAGTTACCCCAAAGAAGATGGTGGATGAAAGAGTGAAATTGGCCTTGAATCCTTGAGTGGAATGATGAATTAACTCCCCTCCATGATGATACTAAGCTTAGAATCAAGTTTTTCATGATTTGGGGGACTAAGAAATGAAGTTTTGGTGGAGTTTTGTGGAGGTCAAGCTCCAAAAACGGGAATGGTGTTTGAGGAGAGATGAGAGAGCTCCTTTGAGTGTTCTTGAAGAGAAAAAAGATGTGAAAAATGAGAGGTGTAGATGATGGAGATGATGAAGTGTTTATTGAATAAGATAATATATATACATACATATATAAATTGACTCTAGAATCTCTTATTTTAATGGGGTTGACTAAAGTAGTTGAGGAAGAAATTGGGATGTAAATATTAAATAGAATAGTTGAGCATGGGTGAGGATGAAATATGAAAGTCAAATGTGGATGGGGATTGAGGTGGAAATTAAAAGTCTCCCAACAAATTAGTTGGAGTAGAAATTAAAATAACAAGAAAATGAGGGTTGACATGCAAATGCTAGAAATTGAAGGTAACTCTAATATTTCATATACAAGATGGGTATTTATAGAACTAACTAATCAAAATTAATAAAAAAAAAAAATCTTATTTTCACTTTTGACAATAAAAATAGCAAGTATTCAAGGATATCCAAACTTTAATAAATTATAAAATAAACCCAAAATAGAATACTAGATAATCGTAAGTGCCACATAATACCCATATATCTTAGAAACTAAAATAAGTCAAGAATAGGTTTAAAATATAAATTTCTTAAAATTCTTCATTTATTTTTCGAAATTACTAAATAATCCCCAACTAAAATACGGGGTATTACACTAAAGACACCTCATCTGAGGTGTCATCACTTTAATCTCCCTAAACCTATGTAAATATGGGGAGAGAGAGACAAAAGCAGGGGAGGAGGGGGGGGGGGGCAAAAAAAATATATAGCTCGGAAGGCATTCATCTTCAACACCCAAGAGTAACACCCACACCACCACCGCAGAATCATCACCCCCTTCAGCTCCTGAGGAACTGCTGCTATAGCTCGGAAGGCATTCATCTTCAACACCCGAGAGTAACACCCACACCACCACCGCAGAATCATCACCCCCTTCAGCTCCTGAGGAACTGCTGCTGATGGAGAGGCTCCTCCATTAAGAGAACAAAATCCATCTCCTATTTGGTATTCCTTCAAGAAGTTACTGAGGAAAATCGGGTGGGTTGCTCAAGAACCCTAAGTTGATTTTGGATCGAATGATGTCTCTAACGGGCGAATTGTTGCAATTGGACTTTTGATTCTTGTTACTCGGTATCAAGCGAACCCAGTGGACTATCATGGAGGCCCTAACATGGTTGTTGCCGCTGCCATCACCGGTTTCTGGGCAAGAAACCGCCAGAAAATGCACCTTCGCCGGAGAATGCGGTAAACAACTTCATTCCTTCGTCCTTTTCGCTTCTGATATCACCGAAATGATCCTTATATGATCAGTAGTTCATTTGGACCCTGTAATTATGCCCACAAATCGATTAACTCTGTTTGATTCCTGGTTCTCCATATTTTCTCGGCGGGTTTTGAAGCCCTGTTCGGAGTGTATTTCCTCCCTCCCTACTGAATTAAATTTCCTACTGTTTGTTGCTGCTAATAAACTGCATTTAGAACTTCAGTATACATGTTCATTACATCTCTTAAATTGTTGGGGAATCCGGGCTCAAAACACGACTAAATCAACCAAGTCGTAGCGGAAGCAAGTAACCCAAAGAATACTTTCCCCACGAATATGCAACTAAACGGAGAGCACCACAATTGAAAGTAGACAATAAGCTAAAGACGAGACAAGACAATTTTTAACGAGGAAAACCTAAAATCGGGAAAAACCCCGGAGCCACTCTCGACTCAAATCTTCCACTATAATCAACAATAGTAGGATACACAACTCTAGTACCACTAGAGTATAATCACATCCAAGAAATCAACTATCTTGGGATCAACAACCCCCACCAACACCAACAAGGTGAACAAGCGAAGTAGAAACCCTACTCTACTAACAATTGGGGATATCACAAAGAAAGAAAGAGAAGATAATCCGAACCGTTAGATTGGAAGAGCTCGTCACAAGGATCAACACCCTGAAATTTGAGGCGAAACGGACCAAAATTCACCGTTGAATCTTCGCCGGAAGCAAACAGGTCGTGCCTTCGAAAAAACCCAGAACACTCTGTGTTTCTTTCTCCCGAAGCTAACCTTTCTCTTTTTTTTCTCTCTGTTGCTGCCTTCACACCAACTGTGAGACTAAATATTGGCCACACCCATTCACACACATGTGCACCACTCACTTATAGCCACGCAGGCACAACCATGTGAATTCAAATGAATTCACAACAAATGAATTCACTGCCAACCCCAGCTGGACAATCCAGCCAACAACTTCAGTACCTTTTTTTGTTTTCCTTTTGATTTATTATTTATTACTCCATGAGCAATAATCTGGTGTGGGTGAGTCCACCATATGAGTGGACCCCACACCAACATTCTCCCCCTCCACCTCATATGGAGGACTCCATACCCGCGATGCTTCTACAAACCTCAAGCTTCGCAACCGGTACGGACTTCGTCATCATATCAGCACCATTGTCGTCGGTATGAATCTTGACAAGTTCAACCGACTTCCCATCCAAAACATCCCGTATCCAATGATACCTCACATCTATGTGCTTGGATCTCGAGTGAAAACTCGAGTTCTTGCTGAGATGGATCACACTCTGACTGTCACAGTACAGAGTATACTTCTCTTGCTTCAAACCCAGCTGTTGTAACAGTTTCTTCATCTAAAGCAACTCCTTGCAACCCTCAGTAGCTGCAATAAACTCAGCCTTGGTAGTAGACAATGCAACGCATTTCTGCAACCTAGACTTCCACGACACTGCTCCCCCTGCAAAAGTGTTCAGATACCCATACGTAGACTTCCTCGAATCGATATCCCCAGCCATGTCAGCATCTGTGAAACTAAAAAGAGTTGGATCACCATTACCAAAACAAATACACAACTGAGAAGTACCCCTGAGATACCTGAATATCCACTTAACCGCAGACCAATGCTCTCTACCAGGATTGGAGAGAAACCGGCTGACAAAGCCAACCGCGTGAGCTATGTCCGGCCTCGTACACACCATGGCGTACATCAAACTACCCACCGCTGAATCATACGGAACCGACATCATGTCTTCCTTCTCTGCCTCTGTCTTGGGACTCTGCTTTGAGCTCAACTTGAAATGGCCAGCAAGAGGTGTACTAACTGGCTTCGCCTTGTCCATATTGAACCTCTTCAGGACCTTCTCAATGTAGGACTCCTGAGATAACCAAAGCCGCTTGGCTTTCCGGTCTCACAAAATTCTCATGCCCAGAATTTGCTCCACGGACCCCAAATCCTTCATAGCAAAGGATTTGCCCAACTCCTTCTTCAACCTGGCAATCTTGCTGGCATCACGGCCAACAATCAACATGTCATCGACATACATAAGAAGAATGATAGAATCACCGTCAGAGAAATTCTTCACAAATACACAATGATCTGAAGTTGTCTTCTTGTATCCATGCTCCCACATGAACGAGTCAAACTTCATATACCATTTCCGCGGTGCCTGCTTCAAGCCATACAAACTTTTCTTCAGCTTGCACACGAGATTCTCCTTTCCCTGAACTCTGAAACCCTCCGGCTGTTCCATATAGATCTCCTCCTCCAAATCACCATGAAGGAACGTAGTCTTGACGTCAAGCTGCTCAATCTTCCAGTCTCTGCTGGCAGCTATACCCAGAACAACCCGGATAGACGACATTTTCACCACCGGTGAGAATATGTCCTTGTAGTCTACTCCTTTCTTCTGTCTGAACCCTTTCACAACCAATCTTTCTTTATACCTTGGTTCTGAGTTCTCAGAATTCAACATGTAGACCCATCTGTTCTTGAGTGCTCTCTTACCCTTAGGCAACTCCACCAACTCATAGGTGTTGTTCTCATGTAAGGACCGCATCTCAGATTCCATGGCTTTCTGCCATTTCTCTTTCTTGTCTACTGTCATGGCCTCATCATAGCTCTCTGGCTCCCCCTCATCTGTGAGTGTCACATACTCAGACGGAGAATACTTCCGATATGGTTGCCGATCTCTGCTAGATCTCCTCAACTCTGTAACAGCTGGAGCTGGTGGCTCTGGAGGTACCTCCTCATCCTGTGCATATCCCTGATCATCAACTAGAGGTGGATCAACATCACCTGCATCACCCTGATCATCCTGCACTATCTCATCACCAAGCTCAGCTGGAATAGGAAGTGGACTCATCTCCACCAAATCATCACCATCAGCCTGAGGCTTATCACATCTATCAATGTCCTCAATAGTCTGATCTTCGAGAAATACCACATCTCGGCTCCTGACAATCTTCTTGGTAACTGGATCCCATAACCGGTATCCAAACTCTTCATGGCCATAACCCAGAAAGATACACTGCTTGGATTTGTCGTCAAGCTTTGATCTTTCATCTTTCAGGACATGTACAAATGCCCGACACCCGAACACTCTCAAGTGATCGTAAGACACATCTCTACCTGTCCAAACTCTGTCAGGTATATCTGTCTCCAAAGGAACTGAAGGAGAGAGATTGATCAAATCCACAATTGTTCTCATCGCCTCACCCCAAAAGGTGTAGGGTTTTGATTCATGGATCGCGCAACGGAAGCATAATCAAACATAAAACCACGCAAAACCCTCCAAGGATCACAAGTCAAGAGACATAACGATGGTAAGGGTTAGAAATCATAAACACACCTTTGGGTTCTCCTTGATGACTTCAAACGCGAATTATGTCACGTTCTCTATAGTTGATCCACGCCTAGATTTGATCCTAGATCTCCCAACTCCTTTGGTGCTAGCCCGGAAGAGGAAGAGGAAGAAGAATCACGCAAAACGAGACCCAAAGGAGGGTCTCGGCCTCCTTTGGCCGACGGGGACGGGGCGGCGGCAAGGGGGCGGTTCGGCCTCCTTGTTGCTTGCTCTCTCTCCTTTTGTTCTCTCCCACTCTTGTTATGTTCACTTAATGAGCATAAGTTATGTGTGAAGGAAGGAAGGAAGGAAGGTCCTTTATATAGTCCAACAACTCCTTGTTAACTACCTAAAAGACTTATTCTAGTCCTACTAGAATTCAATTTAGTCCCTTCCTTGCAAATTAGTCCCTACTAAGTTTACAAGGTTTTGCAAAGTGATCCTTCTAATTAATTAATCCAATTAATTAATTCCCAAATCTAATTCAACTCTATATGGCGTGTGACCCCATAGGTTCTATCTAGTTGGTAGAAACTATTTGCTAATATGGAGCGGTCTCTAGCAAAACATCCATTCTAGCCAACCAATAGAATAGTCATCTTGACAACCTTTGTACAAGTAATTGTCTCATCCCTTTGTCTCTATATCCGGATTGGACACGAGACATACAAGTCACACTCGTATATCCAATCCATAGTTTCTCGATCCATGGGAATAGCCTTATTCATGCAAATAACATCAATATCCCATATTGATTTATTTGAGTCTGGCCAGACATTCTATAAGCACTATCCCTCGAGTGGCCTAGGGTATTTGCTCCCGTTATGTGGGAGGGACAAATCCTATCTACGTCTACTACGATCTCTAAGCTTGCTTCTTATTGTATCCAGTACACGCCTTTATAACTACCCAGTTACGGTGTAGCGTTTAACGCTACCAAGATCACAATAATCCACAACTAGAATATCTAGTGACTTCAAGTCTAAGGATGACAATACCATTGCACCGCGAGAAGCGCTTGTGACTCAACATAACGTGTATGTAGCTTCTCGGAGATGGGTCAATCCAGTGCAACATTCCCTAATGCACACCTATGTGTTGGATCGTGATATCTCCATATCAATCCAACCCCATACTAGTCTATAGATGATTGTCACATTAATCATTATACTTGACTAGGGATATTTAAGATAAACAAGTGATCGTAAGACACATCTCTACCTATCTGATTCGTTAGGGAATCTATTAGAGAACCATTATCGTCACACCGTTCTTGCTCGAAGCCGCCTGAATATAACATATTTCAAGCCCCCACAATTTTATCATTTTATAATATAGTTGCACTTTTTTCCACTAACAAAAAAATATGTTAAAGATTGAGAGAACATTAAAAAGCACTGGATGTGTCACAATGGTACTGGATTGTCGCTACTGTAGTCGCCGAAATATGCCAGTACAAAAGAATACGTTGTGTTAGCCTGAGAACATCTTCCACATTCCCTCATCCTACTAGAGTCAGAAGCTTTTTCTTACATGTAGATAGTTTCTTACAACTATCCTTGAATGGACTTACAGACTTTCCTCTCCTCCTTTGTAATAGAAGTAGGAAAACCAAGATATCTCTCATGGCAAATAGTGGATGTGATAACATTGGTCCCGATGTTGTCAAAGTGGCTCCCAGTTTTCTTATCGGGGAGGTAGACATTTCTTATTTGAATGAAAATTGTATTGTCTTGATTTCTAAAGTTAAGAAACCTACTTTAGTTTATGATTTATGGCCTATTAGCTTTCGCAATGTCAGATACAAGTTGACTTTTAAAGTGACTGCTAACGGAATGAGGGAAGTGCTTCCTACAATCATTGATGAAGCAGAAGCTGCTTTTGTGCACAACAAATTAGTGATTGACAATGTGCTTATTGTCTTCGACCATTCACTCTATGAAGAAAATGATATCTGGTATTGGTTTCTTTCCAATAAAGTTGGATATGTCGAAGGTATATAATATAGTAGAATGGAGGTTTTAGAGGCTTGTTTGCACTAAGTTGGTTTCCCTTCAAGATTTAATCATTTAATTATGCAGTGTGTTAAAATAGTTTCAATTTTTATTCTCATTAATGTGGACAAGATTGAAAAATTTCTCCCAAGCAGGGGTTTAAGACAGGGGGTGATCATTTATCGCCCTACCTTTTTCATATTTGCTCTAAAGATTTCTCCGGACTGATTAACAAATGGGAATTGCTGAAGGGTCCCAAATCTTGTATCCGTACACTTGTTGTAAAAGGCAAAACGCGGAAGAAATAGAAGGAAATAAAATAAAAGATGATTAGCACTTTATAGAAGAAGAAGAAAAAAGAAGAGGAGGGTTTGGGCAACAGTTGATGGCGTAGGCTGTGGGCGGGTACAACTTTTTTCCCTTCCACGTCCACTTCCTCTCTTCTCTACCTCTCTCTACCACTTCTTTCCTCTTCCCTTTCAATGATTTTGGCCGAAATTCAAAACCCTAAATCACCGAGGAACGTGATGAATTTCGCCAAGAAATGCGCAAAAAAAAGTTTCTTCTTCATGTTTCCACATGTATGTATGATGTAGTATTATCTAAGCACGTTAGTTATACGTCGCTATTTATAGCACATGGAAGTGATCAATGTTTTCCTTTTTAGACGAAGTTAGTTGAAAAGAAGTAAAGAGCATCAAAATACATGTCTTCTTTTAAACCAAAAATTTGTCGCTTTTAATTGCTGTTTTAGAACATACAAGCCTTTAACCCGTGCGATGCACGGTGAAAGTTTGAATCCGAAACAAAATATTGTTGCTATAATGATTACATGCTTCATACCAAAATTATTCAAAATTATGTTGTAATATTGATTTTGATACTGGTGGTTGTGTACAATGACGGAATGGGTACATGCCGAAATGCATGTTTCAAATCAGCGAAAGCCAGTGATTTCATCTATTTTCAAATCTTCTTAAACCCATTTCGGGGACTTGCTCTTACCATAAAATTTTCAATGACTCCAATTTCGAGCCAATGATTTGGATATTTCTAATTCGGAAAATTCTGTCCATCTCAACCTTTTTTATAATCTTATTCAATTAAATATTTTTATACTTCTAATAATTTATTTCAAATTTTAGTCCATTTTAATTTGAAGTTGTAAACACAACCATCAAAAATTAGAATTTTTTTATCATTGGTAAAATCGGAAGGAATAAGCAATTTAATCTCACAATTTCTTTCATTGAGTGAATTAGTTTTTACTATTCATTTGTTTTCTAATTTTACATTGAAATTTGATTCCTCATCTTGATCACATTAAATTCGTTTCCCATCTTGGAGACTTTAATCCCGTTAAAATTGTTAATGAGTTTAATGTCAACCCACCGATCAATTTTCTAGCTCATTCGTTTCTCGTTCTTGACATTTCATCCATTTAAATTGGATATCAATCTTAACAAAAAAATACTGATAGCGACCCCAATTATTTGTTTAGCTATTTCGCTATCCCTTGTTGACCATTTCATCTACTAAAATTGAGAATTAAAATTAATTTCAACATTTGCCTTTTTTGAGAAATAATTTTAACACTTGTTATTTAATCTTTTATAACTGAAAATAATTTGCGATTTATATACACATTGCATACACCGTCCACTACCACAGCTGCATAATGATCCAATCGTTATTGCAAATTACCCAAAAAGAATCCCCGCGAACACATTCAGGAATTCGTGGCAGTAGGGACTGAAATCGTAAAATTTAGAAAAAAAATAGAAAAACTAAACTAATCTGGCCTTGTGTTTGTAATCCTCTAGATGGAATTACGACTTGCTCCGCGGCAACGACCATGCGTTCTGTATCGAAACAAATCAAGGTAATACATTATGGAACATTTAAAAGTATATAAATGAAGTTCCAATTGTACCTATACGGGACGGTGCGTCAAGGATTCAACAGTGACTCTTGCGCGTATGTGAATTCCTTCGCCCACTATCCTTAGTACTACACAAACATATATATGAAGTTGAAGAAGATTTGACACGGAAAGTTGCAGAAAATATTAGGAGAATAGTTGGAAAGAGTATGATCAAATCAAAAAATATTCACCAACTTCAGCGATGAGGATGCACATTTTTGTAACGTAGAATCAACTCATCAAGACGAAAACTTACCGGATCGGCGAGCTAGCTTAGAACGGTCTTTCCGTTATTGCATTTTGTCCATCGCTATTGGAGAGGAGTAGGAAATGAGATTTAATGGAGAAAAACAAATTGATGATATGGAAGGAACCCACACTGGCCGAGAGACTCTTTGAAATGTTGGACGAATTTATTAATGAAAGATTTAGTACTAATGACGCAAATCAAAATATAGTATGAATGGGTTGCTCAAAAAATATAGTATGAATGAGAACTAAAAATGGTAAGAATTAGACGCAAAACAATCATTTTTGATTGATAGAACCAAAACCATTGATTTTGATATTTCCAATTCAGAAACCTTCAATTTACCTCAACCTTATTTTTTAAAAATTTACCTCGGCTCTATTTTAAAATTTCAACTTCGTCAGTTTTTAAATTTGTAACTTCGGCGTCATTTTTAAATTTCAACTATAATTTCTAAATTTCAATGTCATATTAAATTCAGTAATATTTAAAAAGCAGTGACACGTGGCAATCTCTCAAAGAAACTAATTCTCAAATAGTATATATAGATTCGCCAAGAAAAAAAAAATTACTAGCAAATAGGTGCCTAATGATTAGAACACGCTTCACAACACCCCATTTATTTACACCTATACCCTTGTGACATATTTTTCAGCTCTTGTGTTTGGGAAGAAGGCACGGCTCGTACTGGAAGATATTTTATAGGGGAGGTACTAAATGGTATTCCTGAATTAGGCATTTACCATGAAGCCAATGTTGTGGAAGAGAAATCAAACGAGCACAGAGCCAGTCAATAAACAGAAAAACAAACAAGAGTAGATATGAAAACTTTGGGCTTGCAAAGGCTTTTTTTTTTTTTTTTTTTTTTTAGAATATTCAAAGGTTTGATCTCTTCATTTGTGAGGCTGCCTTCCAATAAAATTTAGGCTCAATTACTTAATGTATGCCCTTAGTTTGCCGAAATTATCACATTGCAACCCTCAGTCCTAAAACTAGTTGATTCCCCATTTGCAGAAAAGACGCCAATGTTCAACCGGGAATGAAATTTTATCGCCAAATTGACATACTCGGAGGACATTATTTTACACAATATGATGCATTTTTATCATAGACGATGCGCATTTTATGAAAATACCTTCGGCGGTATTTAATTTGATGATATAATGTCGTTCCCAGTTGGACATTGACGTCTATTCTGCAAATGGGTGGTGCAATCAGATAGTTCTAGAAACTTCCTCCCAACCAGGGGTTTAAGACTGGGTAATCCTTAATCACCCTATCGTTATGATATTCTCTCTAAACATGATTAGAAAAGTTGTGCTAAAGTTTGTCAAATGTTATAATTGTTATAACCTGGGGGTATTAGAGAAAGAACGACGTAAGCTAAACAAGAACGAGACAGATATTTAACGTGGTTCACTAACGAATTCGTAATGAAGCCGCTAGCTACCTCCACAGCCATAACCAGATATTTTATTGAGAAGAGAACCCGATTACAATGCACGATGTGGCCGTGACCATGACGGCCACCCCTATTAACCCACAAGACACACACACACACACTCACGAATTAAGTTCTCAAGCTCACAACAATCTGTGTGTCCGTGTCTAGTACCAAAAGAATGTGACCCTTAAATATTGGTGTAGAGGCGGTGCTCACAGTGAAATTCTCCAAGTCTCTTTTCGAAACAACTAATTGCCTTCCAATCTAAGACAACACAGCCGACTCCACGATTGCTCCACCTACTCACGTGAATAATATGGAAACAATCCCATGTTACACTCGCACCAATTACGAAGCCAAAAAACTAGGTGTTTTAGAATCACTGATTTGACAAATCTCCACCTTGATTCAAACACGGTAGCAACCAGAACTAGAACCGAGGCTTGTCTCCTCAAACCTGAATTGGAAACGTCTCCAGAACCTTAAACGAGCACGCTGTAGGGTTTTGATGACGGATACCCATCGGAATGAACATAGAATTATCCGTTCAAGACCCTCCAACGATCACAGGAAGAGAATACATAACGATAGTAAAGGATCTTAGTATCAACATACCTTTGTATTCTCCTGTGATGACTTCACATGTGAAATTGTGTTCGCGTCTCTATGGCAAGTCTACTCCTAGGCTAGAAACTGGATCCTTCAATCCTTTGTGCTAGCAAGGGCTGAAGGAAGAAAAGGAAGAAGATCACCAATAATGCAAATCGAGGAAGGAGGGGGCGGTCCTCCTTGGGCCGACGGGTAGAGGGGGGCAAAGGGGGTTTCGGCCTCCTTGTTTTGCTCTCTCTCTCTCTCTCTCCTTTCTTTTCTCTCCCACTCAATGTGTTATGAGCATTATTTGTGGTAAGGAAGCTAGGAGTGTCACATATATAGTTGTAGATAGTGCTTTCTGAGCTGGCAGATCTTGGCTACGTGGCAACCATCTAGCACACCATATTGTGCTCCACACACATTGGATCACCAGCCGCGCTGATCCATGTGGGGGCTGCGAGACAGGGCCCTCGCATACCACTGCACGGGACTTGTAGGGACTTAGTGGTTTGGAGGCTAGAGTAAGTCCTGTCGCGTGCGAGCCAAACCCGCACGCGACCTTTAGTAACTGCTTTTGAGAGATTTATGGCACGAGCTCCATAAACCCGGTCAATCCGGTCAAACCCGGTCAACCTCATAACGGTTCCGGTATTCGCGCATAACGTGCTGTAACGGTCCCTATATAGGCGGAAGAACGTGCCGTTGTGGTTAAGCTAATTAAGCCGCCATTGATGGGCGCATTAACCACACTGCAACGGTCACATTCTCCGTTATATATAGGACGTTAACCTTTCCATACAAAGAGAACACACTAGCCATACGCGGAAGCTCTGCCAAACCTCTGTCTCTCTCTCAGACATTACTACTGCCTTACTCTCTCCCTACACACAACCCAACTCTTCCTGTGCCATCTCTGATCCTCTACTTACGGTGTACACGGAGTTCTCCCCCGCCGGAATCTCTTGTGCACATTTTGGTGAACCCGACGTGAACTTACCATTAAAAGCAACCATGTCTCAGGAGGATGATGTCAGTAACAGATCGCCTTTCACCGAATCCGCCTCAGGAGAGGAGATCCGACGCACTCCTACGATCACCGGTGAGGCCCCGATGCTAGAATCCTTGGACGCCACCATCCGAGGTCAGGCGAAAGCCCTCAAAGCTCAATCCGCGCAGTTAGAACGGATCATGGCTGTCTTGGGGACTCTTGCACCAAACCCTGCACCAGCCACCGCCGTTTCTCAGGGAGGAGGAGCCCCTACCGCTCAAGGACTGGGAGTGTCAACCACACCCGCCAACCCTAATCTGCAGACTCCACCGGCGACTACGCAGCTACCCTCGATTCAAGGGTCAACAGCTCAAATGTTGCCCCTCACTGCTCATACTCCTCAGCCTCCGGCCTTGGTACCTAATCCGGCCTCGCAGTTTCCCTTGCCTCCTCCAACGACAATCTGGGGTAATGCGAACGCCCAATACGTCCCCAATCCTCCTGCGGCATATGTGTCGCCTCCGCCTGCGGCAACCCCTCCTCCTGCTACCGAGGGAAACACTCCAGAGTGTATGACGTCTCTGCAGAAGCGCATAGACACCATTCTTGCTCACCAATCGTTCGCGGATACCATCATTCCGAAGTTAGACAACGATCAGCCTATCCCGCGAGAGATCTATCTCATGCCTAACCCGGTTGGGTACAAGGCTCCTAAATGGGATAAGTTCGAGGATGTTAATGGAAACGCTCATGAACATGTTATGCGTTTCATCGATGTCATGGGGCCGTATGGAGCTGATCCCAAACTGCTGATGCGCGAGTTCCCGAAATCCTTGGGAAACGTAGCTTACAAGTGGTACAGGACGTTGGAAGCTGGGTCCGTAAAGACTTGGGACGACATGGTCCAAATGTTCTACACCAAGTTCTTCCAGATGGAGAAAAAGGTGACAATGATCCACCTCTCGCGGATGTATCAGAAGCGCGAAGAGGACGGAATAACTTTCATCAAGAAGTTCAGGGCGAAGTCTTTGGAATGCAAAGACGTGATACTCGAAAGTAGGCTCGTGGAGATATGCCTGCAGTGCATGCGAGATGAGTACAAATGTATGCTCATTAATCTGCAAACGCCTACGTTTTCAAAAATTAATTGAATGCACGAAGAACATCGAGCCTGTAGTGGAGAGGCAGAAAAAGAGAAGCGCCCCTGAGCGACCCTCGGGCGGTACTACCTTCAAGATCGGGAGATTCAGTTACAAGAGGGGACGCGAAGCTGAGGTCAATACAGTTTCACCCCAGAAGCAGGTGAAGATTGTGAACTTTGATGCACCACCTCTGCCATGTTCGGTGGAAGAAGCAAGCGACCTTTGCAGGCAGTGGCGTAAAGACGGTGTCCTACCGCCGCTCGAGAGATCATCCTCCAAGGAGATGGTGAGGGACCCGAAGTGGTGCGAGTACCACGGCAAGGTCATGCATCCCACAGCGGACTGTAAGAAGCTCAGGATTGTGTTCAGCCAAAAGATGAAGAACGGCGAGCTAATCGTCAGCGATCACAGGCAGGATGTGCGCAGCAATCCCCTTCCTGCCCATGCGGAGCAAGAATCAAAAGGTAACGAGGTCGCTATGATCTCGATTGTGGATCTGGAAGAGGTCGCAGAGGATGGTCTACCCATCATTGCCGAAGTCCATAACGATGAGGACTACAGCGTAGACACGGAGGACGAACGTGCTGACCGGATGAAGGGGTCGCACGACTTCAGCAGATTCTTCGACGAGATGAACTTCTCAGAGAAATGCCGGACAGAGATGACGAAAGCGATCTTAAGGATAGCAGAAGACTACGAGGAGGATCTCGTAGTCTCCGATGGGAAAGTCATTAGGGCGTCTCGCTCTACAGAAAAGATCATGACCTTTTCCGCCAGCGACAAAAAGACAGATGCGAGTCACCAGAGGCCTCTGTATGTGACGACCATCATCAATGGTGTCGAGTTCAAAAGAGCGTTCGTCGACGGAGGAGCAGCGGTTAACGTCGTTTCGCTCCACGCACTGAAGCTAGCAGGGATCCCCGAGTACAAGATTGTCAGGCGTACATCCCCGCTGATGGGATTTGGAAGCGACTCCAGAATGACGATAGGATGGATCCGCCTGGGCATCCAGATCGGCAAGATCAAGTGCTCAGCAAAGTTCTATGTCATAGATGCGAACACTACGTATCACATGATCATAGGTCGAGCCTGGATTCATCGCTTTGATGCTGTCCCTTCAACAACTCACCAAGTGATGAAAGCCATTTGGAACGACAGAATAGTCGAGATACCGGCTTCAACGAATCCATTCAACATGGATGAAGCACATCTCAGCGAGGCGGTGTGGTTCACCGAGATGGCGGATGAGCAAACACCGGGACCCTTCAACCCTACTCCTTTACCCCTATGGGAAGATATCAAGGATCAGTCATCCGCGGGAGTGATGGTGACAAGGGAGGATGTCAAGGAAAAGCCGCCCACACGGGAAGAGGCGCCGCGAATCGCCTACCAGCGGAAGAACGTGTATACTCTGAAGAGAATAGCAAAGCATGACCCTGAAGGCAAGGAGATAGAGAGTTTCTACGCCAACGGGAAGAAATGCTATCGCATATGAAGGTGCGCGGGGATGTCCTCACGCGGGCATGGGGATATCCCTGGGCAAATCAACCAAATCGAGCAAATTGCGGTAATGGAAAAACCAATGCAGAGCACTCCAGACGAGAAGCTCAAAGAAGCACCCGAATGCATGGAAGACAAACCCAGACCACAAAAGCAAGAACTAAAGGAAGTGTTCCTAAGCCCAAACGAAGAAAGAAGAGGCCAGTCTTTCTAAGTGCGGACCTCACAAGCGAAGAGGAGAAAGGACTGCTGCAGCTCCTGATTGAGTACAAAGACGTGTTCACATGGGAGTACGATGAGATGCCCGGACTGGACACGAGTATCACTATGCACCGTTTAGACATCATCCCGGGGTCTAAGCCGGTAAAGCAGAGCACAAGAAGCTTCAGGCCGGAGCTTAACGTGAAGATCAAACAGGAGATTGTCAAACTCCTGGAGGCCAAGTTCATAGAGCCAAATCACCATCCGACATGGCTGGCCAATATTGTGCCAGTGGTAAAGAAGAACGGACAGCTTCGCATTTGTGTAGATTTCCGAGATCTCAATCGTTTCTGCCCCAAGGACGATTTTCCGCTCCCCAACATCGATTTGCTCATCGATTCGACAGCGGGTCATCGCATGTTCAGTTTCATGGACGGCTTCAGTGGGTACAATCAGATCAAGATGGACCCTGAAGATGCACGAAAAACTGCATTCATCACCCCTGTGGGAGTATTCAACTACACGGTGATGCCCTTTGGTCTCAAAAACGCAGGCGCAACCTACCAGCGGGCCATGATGGCCCTGTTCCACGACATGATGCACAAGGAAGTGGAATTCTATGTGGATGACCTCGTGGTTAAATCCAAGCAGGAGGCAGATCACCTGGCAGATTTATGAAAAGTGTTCAACAGATGCAGACGCTTTCAGCTGAAGATGAACCCCATGAAGTGCGCATTCGGGGTAACATCAGGAAAGTTCTTGGGGTGCGTGGTGCATCGCCAGGGAATCGAGCCTGACCCTGCGAAAGTATCAGCCATCATCAGCATGACTCCGCCACATGACCAAAGTGCCTTGAAAACATTCTTGGGAAAGCTATCATATCTGCGGAGATTCATCCCAGCGATTGCCGAAATTACCTGCTGTTTCAGTGATCTCCTCAAGAAAGATGCCGCATAAAGCTGGACTCCGGAGCACGAAGCTGCGTTCGGAAAGCTAAAGGAGCTGCTGACGTCTTCAAAAATAATGATCGCGCCTCAGTTAGGATCACCGCTTTTGCTGTATCTGACGTCAACGAGGAAGTCCATAGGAGCACTTTTGGCTCAGGAGTACGAGGGCCAAGAAAGGCCTATCTACTACATCTCTCGCATCGTGCAGCCCGCCGAATCAAGGTACACGGACATCGAGCGTCATTGCCTTGCCCTGTTCTTCGTAATAGAGAAGTTGAAACACTACTTTGCGTCGCACAAGGTGGTGGTGGTCACAAAAAGTGATCCCATACGTTATCTTCTGACTCACACTACTCCTGGAGGAAGATTGGCAAAATGGTATATGACCATTTCCCAGTTTGATATCACATGCGTTCGACCGCGGGCCATCAAGTCGAAGGCGGTAGCGGATTTGTTGGCGCAGTTCCCCGACAACAGTCACGAGCTTGTGATCGAAGAAGAATTCGAAGGACCTGAAATCTATGCAGTCGATGTGCCCTACTGGACGCTTCATTTCGACGGCTCGTCAACGAGGAAATGCAGAGGCATTGGGATAGTCTTGACCAAACCAGATGGGGAGGTCATACAGATGTCCGCCAAGCTTGACTTCGCAGTAACCAATAACGAAGCAGAATATGAAGCTGTCATTGCGGGACTTCGAGCGGCAAAGGCCTTGGAAGTAAGCAACTTGACGGTCATGGGGGACTCCAAGCTAATTGTCAAGCAAGCCTCGGGCGAGTACGGTTTGAAGGAGATAAATCTTCTGTCCTACCGGACCTTGGTACAAAAACTGGTGCAGCAATTCTGCGACGTTAGGTACGAGCACAAGCCTCGAGCGGACAACAGGCATGCGGATGCTTTGGCTACTTTGGGATCCAAGGTTAGCACGGACAAATGTCCTGCGAGAATTTCGATCGAAGTGCGGACATCGTCGGCGTTAGCAGAAGACGCGTGCGCATGGACGATGCGGACTGGAGAAAGGCAATCTTACGGGCCATCGCAGAAGGCACCAGCAGCGGGAACTGGACACTCACAAAGGGGTATTGCATACATGACAACACCCTTTACTACAAGGGCCCTGGCGGAATACTCATGCGATGTGTTTCCGAGCAAGAGGGACAACTGCTGCTAGAGAAGATTCACCAACATGCTTGCGGAGAAAGCGAAGTGTCAATCTACCGGAAAGCTCAGAGATATGGTATTCACTGCCAGACATGTCAACGGCCGCGGCGCTAATACAAGGAAAGTGCGAGAGTTGCGCACTGATCAAAGATTCTTTACTCATTGCTCTGACCGATGATGATGCGGATTGGAGGAAACCGCTCTTTGATTTTCTCACCCAGGGTACTGTACCTGAGTCAAGAAAAGAAGCTGAGAAACTGAGGAGGAAAGCGTCCCGATACGTGGTACAAGAAGACCTGCTTTGGCGAAGAGGCCATGAGGGTAACTTGCTGCGATGCCTGGACAGCAGAGAAGCACAAGAAGTGATGGACCTTTCTCATCAGGTGGAACATCAGGGGGGTGCAAAATTATGCAGACAACTCCTCTCAATTGGATATTTCTGGCCCACGATGGAGGCTGATTGCCGTGCCAAAGTACGACGCTGCCACGAGTGTCAATTTAAAGGAAATCTAGTGCACGCTCCTGCTGTAGATCTACATGCATTGGGTACACCATGGCCGTTTCACACATGGGCTCTCGACTTTATTGGTCCCATTCGACCAACCTCACATGGGAATCACTTCATTCTCACCGCGACGGAGATGTTCACCAAGTGGGTGGAAGCAATACCACTGAAGACGGCAAATGCGCTAGCTGTGGTCCGTTTCATCCAAGAAAGCATTATATGCAGGTTCGGAATTCCCAACACCATCCTTTCAGATAATGGCACTCCTTTTGTTAATCGCCAGGTGGCTGCGAAGCTAGCTGAATACAACATCAGGCAGATATGCTCCACCCCCTACTACCCGAAGGGGAATGGGCAAGCAGAAGCGACCAACAAGACGCTGTTGAGAATTTTGAGCAAGATGGTCGCAGACGACCACAAGAAGTGGGCTGATTCCTTAAGCATAGCCCTGTGGGCTTACCGGACTTCTCCAAGAACACCCACAGGGGTCTCACCATTCCTCCTATGCTATGGGGCTGAGCTAGTGGTACCTGCGGAGGTAAAAGTTAACTCAGCAAGGTTGGCCTTCCACGCCTTGTACGACAATCAACGCGATCATGACTTGGTCCTGCTAGAGGAAAAGCGAGAGCAAGCTAAAAGGACCAACAAACAGTATCAAGAAAGGATTGCTCGTGCGTACAACAAAACAGTCCAACATAGAGATTTCGCAGTTGGAGATTTGGTCTTGCGCGCATCTGACCATTGCATGCGAGAGGCGGCTCACCCAAAGTTCGCAGCCAATTGGGAAGGCCCCTTTGAAGTCACAGAGGTCTTTGACAGTGGCTACTTCAGCATACGAAGGTTGCACGGAACAACCTCAACACCAAGCTCAGTCAACATGCGCTGGATTAAGAAGTACTATCCTTGACTTCTCTCATTTTATGCGTTTTATTACAACGTTGCCTTATGCTCTATATAGCTATGATTCGCACATCATCTCTCCCATATGAGAGAACTGTAATCTCATCTCTCCCATATGAGAATGCTATAATAAAATACTTCTCCAAAATGAGAAGAACTTCATACTTCCAAGCTGTTTATATTGCTTCATTAAGTTTATTATTACTGTTAGCAAGAGCTTATCCGTCGCGATAAGCAACTTACTCGAATGCGATCTCATCTAATCTTTCAAAGCCTATCTTATATGATAGCGCCTATGCGAAAACGATCTTAATTGATCTTCTAAGCCTATCTGTCACGATAGCAGCCTAAATGCGATCTTAATTGATCTTCTAAGCCTATATGCACGATAGCAGCCTATGCAAATGCGATCTTAATTGATCTTCTAAGCCTATCTGCACGATAGCAGCCTATGCAAATGCGATCTTAATTGATCTTTTAAGCCTATCTGTCACGATAGCAGCTCATGCGAAAACGATCTTAATTGATCTCTTAAGCCTATCTGTCACGATAGCAACTCATGCGAAAACGATCTTAATTGATCTTCTAAGCCTATCTGCCACGATAGCAGCTCATGCGAAAATGATCTTAATTGATCTTCTAAGCCTATCTGCCACAATAGCAGCTCATGTGAAAACGATCTTAAGGGATCTTCTAAGCCTATCTTCTATGATAGCAGCCCATGCGGACATGATCTTGAATAATCTTTCAAGCCTATCTGCCGCGATAGCAGCGCTATACAAATGCGATTTTAAAATCGTTCTTAAGTCTATCTGCCATGATAGCAGCATTATGCAAAACGATCCTAAGTGGTCTACAAAGGCCTATCTGATAAGATAGCACTTGCACTTGAATCTAAGGCAAATCACGAGCCTATCTGCCGAGGTAGAACAGCTGCGCAAACACGATCTCGAACGATTTAAAAACATGTCCAAGCGACAATGCAAAGTGTGTATATAACACTACGAAAGGCGAAATCTGCCGATACGCATGCGAAATTATAATTGGTCGTAACGAGACAGCAAATCATACAAAGTGATTTATCATTATGAGTCAAAAGCACTTACAATTTATCTGTCTAGATAGCAGCTTACAAGCGAAAAAGCTCAAATCTAACTACGCAGCCAACATGGCTTACAATGCATCTAAAAAGTAACTTACGAACAAGAAGTTACTCATCGGGGGAATCCTAGATGAAAAACAACGGACCTAACGGTCCTAGCACAAGCTATGAGATACAAATACTTGCGACCAGAGGTCTGTAACCAGCCGGGTCTTGCTATAAAATGAACGGCCTACAAACGCCACGAAGGCTAGGCCACGTTATATTCAAGATCCCAGAATCTGGCAGGGCCATTCTTTGGCCTTACACCCAAGAGAAGTTCCTGAGGAACCACCTGTTCCGGCGAATGCGGCTGTGAAGAACAGGGGAGCAGTCATTCCTCGGGAAATGGGCTCCTTGTCCACGGAAACGAACACAATGGCTCGCCACCCTGAGCTCACGAACGTGGGGGCAACAAATTTTCCTCCGGGCATGCTGGAGGAGAATCCCGCCGTTCATTACGAGTCGGTAGCAAGGTCACTACGGCGCTGCACCTCGCCGGGAGGCGGCCGGAAACATGACCTGCAAGCATAATATACGAAGAAAATTCTTCGAACAAATGTGAGGTATTATCTGCATCTCCTCTATGCAAGTTACAAAGATCAGTAAGCCTCATAAAGCGGATCATGGAAACTATTTCTATAGCACAAAGCGCAAACTCAGGTTTCACAACTTGAAGTTGCCATGAATCAACGGAAAATAAGCGTTGAAGCCATCAGTCGTAAGGACTCACGGCAAAGCACATGTTGGGATGAAGAACCCAAATGGACAAAAGCAGGGTTTATATAGACCTTGTGGAGACTCTTCAGTTGCCAAGATGAGTCAGCAGAATTTGAAAAGAGGGTAAGGTCAATCACTTACGCCTTGAAAAGCGGTAACGACCAATTACCCTACTAAAGGCTACAACGATTCAGTTGCGTATCCTAATTAATGACAGATGGACTTCCCAAGGAAAGCGTGCTTATCTAACGAGCAATTAGCGCGAAAATCAAGGCAGAATATCAATTGTTGATGTCATAATTGGATATGCACAGAGATATTCTAGCAAATCCCGCAAAGGGCAAAACGGGCATTTCGATTCTTCTTTTTGAAAAAAGGGGGGGGGGAGAAACCCTAGAAACATTACAATAATGTTTCTGCTATTTGCTACTTTTCAAAAATCAAAATAAACCCTTGATCAAGGAGTCATGGGGGGTAAACTGACGGCTCAGATTTTCCACCTGCTCCACTTCCTGCTTCAATTGCTCGCACTTGGAATTCATCTCATGATAGAGCTTCATAGCCTCTTCAACCTTTTGCTTTTGCTGCTCTACCTTCTGCCTCTCAGCTGCGAGGTTTTGGTAGCCGCGTTTTAAAGTTACAGCTGCGCGAATCAGGGTAACTCTTTTCATAAGAAACTTGAAGCCCAGCCTGCCTTGAACTTTCGCGAGAAGATTTTGGCACATGCCAAAAAGCATTCGGCACTCTGAGGAGAAATGGTCGCAGGTGTGGCCGCAGACAGCTGCTCCAAAATCCAAATGGCCTCGGTAAGAAATAGCCTCCTGTCAAAGGGCCCTATCTCCAGAGATCTCGCAAATGATTGGGGGTAGGCGAGGCGCATCCGAATTAGCCAGTCTACATCGGCTTGCTTCAAACCTGAAGCAATGTCAAAGCAAAGTTATACTATCAAATTCGCAAATGAAGAATGCGAGATGTGAACAGCAAATCATGACATACCAGCTCCTTCAAGGATCTCGCGCAGAGAAGGAATGCGCATTGCTGGGGTAGTTGAAGATTGCCCTCGCTCTATCAGCTGCGAGCTCTAACTCCTCATAGTTGGGGGAAAGAGTATAAGCTGCACCAGGTGTGATCGCAGCCCCGACCTGCGAGCCCCAAAAGCTCCACGCAGGAAGAGGTGCCGCAGGCTCAGTCATTGCTGGAGGCGTGATGGCAGCAGAAGTTGCAGCTTAGCGAGGGATATCTTCAGATGCGATAGCATCAGCAGCATTCGTTCCTATTTCCTCAGCACCAGCATGGGCATCTTCCTCCATTAACACAGTGTCAGCCTCGGCATCATCAGAAAGTTTGATGACGTCCTCAAGGGGCTCTCCTGCGTATTCAGCAGCTGCGACGGGCTTCTCGGTATGAGAACTCGGCACCGGGACATAGGACGCAGAAGGTTGACTCCTTTGCTCCAGCAGGGGTTCATCAGCATTGCCTGCGATACAAAATGCGATGGTATGAGGTAACTTGTATCGTACGTTATTTTACTATCTTTGCTAAAGCTAAGAGCAAGCACCTCCACGCGAAGGTGGGATTGCAGTATCCTCGTCATACGCTGAGGACGTGGAACTTTTCCCTATTAGTGTGTCCTCGTTAAGCATGTCTTTAAAATGAGCGTAACCTGGGGCGCGAAGAAACTAGTCATGATTATGCTTTGAGTTGCTAAGCCTAGTTCACGCATATTGTTCAAGTGATTACCTGAGGGTTCACCGCACTTGCCTACTAGCCAACGGCGAATGTCACCTTTTGACACACCATGCTTTAATGCACCGACAATAACATCTCGATAAGTTACTGCGAGATTAAAAATCTCACCTTTATTGCCGCCTGCCATTTCTTCAAAATCTGCTTGGGTTTGCTCCAAGGCTGCCGCATCATCTTCCGGAGCCATGTCCTCCTCCTCAACTCGGGGAGCCACATCTTCGGGAAGCACGTCTTCCTCATCAGTTGGACGCACTAGGTCGTCGACATGTCGTTCTTTAAGGCTCCTCTGCTTCACGCGCTCGAGCTCTTCCTCTTCTCGCTTTCTTCTCCTTTCAGCAGCCTCTGCAGCTGTCTTCCTGGACTCGGCGAGAATGTCCTCTCTTATGGGTTCATCAGAAACGCCAGAATGAGCACTCCTCTTCTGCCTCTTGGCCAAAAGGCCACCGATGGTATCATCATCATCTGCGAAGAAACAATTTGTTCAAATCAAATTGCAAAAGAACTCAGATAATGAGGAGAGAAGTACGATTGAGATACCTCCCGATTCTTCCTCATGTATCGCATCTTCAACTCTTTCTTCTTCTTCGTCATCTCCTTCTCTTGGCTCCCGCCTCTCCTCTTCTTCCTTCTGGTTGAATGGAACGAAGGTCTCCACTGCGAGCTCCTTCCGCGATTTACTGGTCATGCGACCTTTGCCTTTGTCCTTGGCAGAAAGGGATCTCGCAGGAGGGGAAGTTGGAGCGCTTCTAGGGGAAGAAATTGTAATTCCTCTTTGCCTAAGCCTCTTCGCTCTCGGCGCGACAGTCGCTGGAGGAGACGGATCATCTTTAGGGGGAGACAAAGCCGGAGCATTGTCTATCAGCGAGTCAGCAAAAGCATTCATGACCTCGCGAATCCTGGCTTCGACCTCAGGATCCATCCTCGATGCTAGCCGAAACGACTGCCCTTGTCTTCTTGTGGTAACAATGGTGTTAACCAGCGATTTGGAACGCTCACCAGATGCAAACCTCCGCACATGGCACTACAGCAAGCAGTGTAGAATGAGGTTGTCAATATATTGAAGTAAAGAAGCTTAGCGCATGCGAAAGAAGTCGCTTACCTTAGCAAAAGTTTCGCTATATCTGATGACATGCGAGTCGCCTTTTCTAACCGCGGCGGTCTTTTCATCTAGAATGATGGCAGGACACAAATGGTTCTCGTGATCCAGCAACGAGCAGCAACCATATTCAGACTCGTCGAGACTGCAATTGGGACGAAAAGGAAAAGAGTTTCTTTTGATCACAGGAGCCCTGCTTGGCTGGGGAGCCGACTGCGTCTCGAATCTTGTGTGCTGGGCGTTCCAGTATGCGAGCCAGTTTTTGGAATAACCTTTTCACGGTTACCTGCAGGTTGTTCAAAGGGAAGATTGCTCAGCAAGACTGTTTTGCATTCCTTTGTCAACAAACGCTTATAGAAGCCTCTGACAATAGAATGTGGCCAGATTGATGGCGCCACTACATCAAAACCGAATTGGGGAGAAACGCGAGTGGGATCAACGTCCACGGTAATCCTCTCGTACCTCGGCGCGAGCTCACGAACATGCTCCTCGAGAGCAGGAAGGGAACCTCGCAGGCACCAGCAAAAGAATTCGCGATTGCGCTCATGGAAATACTCTCCATCTTTAAAGAGGAGCTCTTCTGAGAAGACAACACCCTTGGAAGGATACAGCTTTGGAAACCATCGCACGTTTTCAATGCGCATGGCATAGGGCCTGGCTATGAACTCCTCCCGATTGTCGCACATCAGGCTAACGCACTTGGTATTGTTTGTCCCAAACCACCTCGCAGCTCTGCCGCTGTTACGCTCCTCCACCGCACCTGGGGGACACCACCTATTGGGCTTAGAAGCAACTGGAGCATAGGAAGGCCAGCGCTCAAAGACCCACATTGTCAAGAAGGCAATGTTAACAAAAGTCAGTATGTCGAGGCGACCACGCGATTCCAGTCTGTAGTACAGCGTGCCCAAGACCAAGGGTCCGAGTGCAACTTTCTGGCCGAGAGCCAACTTCACAGAAAGAGGCAGAACGTGATAGAAAACCCCATCGTGCGGGTGGCCATCGATTAAGTACCTCGATAACCAGGCGTAGAGAAAGGCGCATAGAGTTAAGTGATAACCCTTACCCTCCACATAGTTCTCAGCCTTTGGGTTTTCACTCAGAAGCTTCTTGGTGATGCTGCTGTTCGCATAATCACGGAAAAAGTACTGCACCCATTTGTTCCAAGTGTTTTTCGCAGATGTGTCAACTAACTTCCAGTCAGGAAGGACTTTTGTAGTGGTCCACCGGGTGGAAATTTTCTTCACCTCTGCCAAGCACTCCTCCATCTGCGCGTACAGAGCGAGCTCCGCATCCGTCCTCAAGGGACTCAAGCGATCCACCTCGCCCATGGGAGATAGATCATAAAGCATGTGCACGTCCTCGAGCGTGGGGGCAGCCTCGAACTCAGCAAAGTGAAATGTGTGAGTCGCAGGCGAGTAGCGGGAAAGAAGGTTTAGAAGCATGGACTGGTCCAGCTTCACGGCAGCACCCTTCATAGCACGAACTGCGAAGTATACACCGGCCTCATTTAGAGTCACGGCGTGATGAGTCAATACATGGTCGATCCACTCATCCATGTAGTCCAATTTCTGAACAAAAGCTTGGGTAGAAATTGCAGCATATGGGAAGTACCTATTTTCGATTCCCAATCGAACCACGTCTTCGGAGCCAATCAATTTGAGCAAGGCCGAGTTAACTGGAGGGGTTAATGTTTTCAACCCTTCACCAGAGACAGGGGTAGGCAGTTTCTTTGCCTTAACCCTAGCATGATAGAAGTCTTTGCCACCCAGGTAGGGGGCTTTTCGCCATAGAGCTCGCGGAAGATCAGGTATTTCTTCGTCCTCCTTGGTGGGTCTAGTTCCTTTTGTCTTTTCCATTCCTGCGGAAAAGAAAGAAAAAAGGGGGGAGAAATATGCACACTTCAGTTTGAATTCTGAGATTGAAGATCTATGGGAAGGAAGATGAACAGTTTCTGGTACCAATTTCAGAAATCAGAGATTGGAATTGTTTGCATTATCAGAAATTTCAAAACCCTACATTCAAGGTCTTTATCATTGGGGGACTGAATCGAAATTGGATTCAGAAATTGTGAGCTTCTTCACAAGTTTTCAGCAGATAATATGTCATGGGTTTGCAGATCCAACACAGTTCAAAGCATACATCGGTATGTTAAACAAAAATTGAACAAGGCCAACCTTGTTTTGGTAAAGCTTGCTTGGATGCGCACAGTTGAAGAAGACGATTGACAAGATAGAACTGGTGATTGATTATCTGAATCTGCTCTCGAAGACTTCCGGGTATCATTCACTTTAAGAGAAAGAAGTGATGCTTTGCAACAATGGAGAGTACAGAGTATTTATCCAAAAACAATGAAGGGTTGCGTCCTTTCAGTAGTCGAATCGCAACCGTCACCGTCGAATCGCGCAATCACAGGACAAGGTGACGTCACCCCTAAAACCCTAAAGGCCAGACGGCACGACTCTAGGGGTTTTAGGTCATAATGGCACGCACGGGGGCTGAATTTACTCATATTTGAATTGGTGCGTGGCGGCGACGCGTATGTTGGTTTCCGCGCATGGAAGTCTATCCAGATATGAGTCTTCACGCGCAGAAAGGGGGCTAATGTAGATAGTGCTTTCTGAGCTGACAGATCTTGGACACGTGGCAACCATCTAGCACACCATATTGTGCTCCACACACATTGGATCACCAGCCGCGCTGATCCATGTGGGGGCTGCGAGACAGGGCCCTCGCATACCACTGCACGGGACTTGTAGGGACTTAGTGGTTTGGAGGCTAGAGTAAGTCCTGTCGCGTGCGAGCCAAACCCGCACGCGACCTTTAGTAACTGCTTTTGAGAGATTTATGGCACGAGCTCCATAAACCCGGTCAATCCGGTCAAACCCGGTCAACCTCATAATGGTTCCGGTATTCGCGCATAACGTGCTGTAACGGTCCCTATATAGGCGGACGAACGTGCCGTTGTGGTTAAGCTAATTAAGCCGCCATTGATGGGCGCATTAACCACACTGCAACGGTCACATTCTCCGTTATATATAGGATGTTAACCTTTCCATACAAAGAGAACACACTAGCCATACGCGGAAGCTCTCCCAAACCTCTGTCTCTCTCTCAGACATTACTACTGCCTTACTCTCTCCCTACACACAACCCAACTCTTCTTGGTGCCATATCTGATCCTCTACTTACGGTGTACACGGAGTTCTCCCGCGCCGGAATCTCTTGTGCACAATAGTCCAACAACTCCATGTTAACTACATATTAGTCCCTCTACTAATCCTGTCCGTACATGGATTAGTCCTTCTTGCAAATTAGTCCTACTAAGTTTGCAAGTAGTTGCGTTATGATCCTTCTTGTTAATTAATCATATTAATTACTTCCCTAGTCCGGTCTAATCCATAGGGAGTGTGACCCCATAGGTTTCTACTTAGTTGGTAGTAACTAGTTACAAACATGGAGCGGCCTCTAGCAAGACATCCATGCCACCCAACTAAAAGAAATAGTCATCCGAAAAACCTTGTGCAAGTATTGTCTCATCCCATTGTCTCCATATCCGGATTGGACACGAGACATACAAGTCACAATCGTATATCCAATACATAGTTTCTCGATCCTGGGAATAGTCTTATCCATGCAGATAACATCAATATCCTATATTTATTTATCTAGGTCCGGCAAGACATTCTATAACACCATCCCTCGAGTGGTCGCGGTTATTTTCTCCCGTTATGTGGGAGGGGGAAAATTCTATCTACATCACTACCATCTCTAAGCTTGATTCCTACTGTGTCTGATATGCTCCTTTATTGCTACTCAGTAACGGCGTATCGTTTAACGCTATCAAAACACAATATTTAACAACTAGAGCATCTAGAGACTTCAAGTCTAAGGATGACAATACCGTTGTCACTACGAGAAGCGCTTGTAACTTCACATAACTTGTATGTAGCCTTCTCGTAAATGGGTCAATCCAGTATGCCATTACCCCCTAAGGCATACCCATGTGTTGGATCGTGATATCTCCATATCAATCCAAACCCATACTAGTCTATAGTTGATCGTCATGTTAATCAATATAATTGACTAGGGATATTTAAGATAAACCACATATTTGCAATCTAAGGACTTCATCATATTAAATATCTCCATAAATAATACAATGAATATTCTAGCCAAAAAGTAATGTTCATACTAAATAATATTTCTTCTAGGGCATCTATTCCAACACACGCCTCGTCCAAACAGATTTTTTGCAGCTGTATGCAAAACCCAGATCGCTAAATCATTGCTCCAACTACCATGCGTTCCTGCAACGAATGCGCCCGATGTGGTTGCACTTCCCGAAACAGGAACAAGTGCTCCACCCAGAACCAGAATTGAATACATTCACTGAGAAAGCAAGACCGAATGTATTCCCGATGTGCCCAATTCGGCCAGACAGTTGCACCACAACATGTGCAGATGTTACTCAGACCTGATGCACCAATAACGAGTGCCAAAACTGATTGTCGCGCCCGATGTGCCCCGTATGCCTCTGATGCGCGAGATGCTCGCCAGAAACAGATCGCGCCAGATGCGAGCTCAATGCGTGTCATGGTACACGCCCTAATAATAGATGCACGCCAGAACAAACCCGTGCATAATGCGCGCCAGAACCAAGACCAGATGCGCCTGCCAGAAATCTTACACTCCAGATGCTCCATGCCGTTGCTCCAACTCCAATGAGTTCCTGCAACGCATGAACCAGAACAAGAACCAGATTCAATTCACACGCCAGATGTTCCATGTCGGGAGCCGGATTGCGCGTGAATGTCAATTACCAGAACGCCAAATGCGCTTGCAGTGCAGATTCACGCCAGTACCGAATGCGTGTTGGATTTACCAGATTCGATGCACGACTATTCAGATTCGCACCAGAGTACTTCAATAGGATCCCGGATATCACCCTCCACGGGGCTTCAGATGGTGAGTGTCTCTGCTTCTCTATCACGAACAGAGCGATCTTGATCGCCAAACAAAACTTCGTACTTGGCGGAATCTCGAAACCCAACTCCGAATAGCCTTCTCCACCTGAATCGCAAAACCTTAGCTTTGTGTTCCACCAAAACGTGAAACCCTAGCTCTTGGCTTCACCAGGATCTTGGAACCCCCACTCTGATACCAGTTTGTTATGATCCAGACAGAGCTTATAAACCGATGATAACGATGAAAACAAGAACACAAGTTTTAACATGGTTCATTAGTTATTAGCTAGCTACCTCCACAAACCAAAACCCCAATTTTATTCATAGAAACGCACCCGGTTACAACCACTCGACACACACACTAGATAGCTCTCGATTAACAAGTCTACGTTTCTCCACTAACTCTCTGCACCCTCTGTTTACCCCCTGTGTGTGTATGTATATTGAAAACCAAAAGCAACCATTTATACATATTGTGGGACGGTGGACTTTCTGACAACACCACCACCTCAATATGTTTCCCCGAAGACACTGCTTTGACTTTTCTTCTTTTCTTTTGCCGACTTGTAGTTCAAGACATACCTACTAGGTGTCAAAGTAAAAATAAGAAAGAAATAGAAGATGATTTAATAGTTTGAAGAATAAGAAGAAAAAAGAAGAGGAGGGTTTGGGCGACAAACGATGGCAAAGGATGTGGGCAGTTACGAATTTTTTCCTTCCCACCTCCACTTCCTCTCTTCGCTCCCTCTGTCTGACTTCTTTCCCACTTCCCTATCGTTGATTTTGGCCCAAAACCAAAACCCTAGAACACCCCCACAATGAACACCACCACAATTTCTCTCCTCTCCTCTCATCTCTTCCTTTTACTCTCACTGTCACTTCAGTACCTCTCCCTCGATCTCTCTGATTCTAATGTAGTTGTACTTATTCGGTTCCAATTACAGTGAAAGCCTTAAATATATTCAAATCGACCATCAAATTACGGTGATATTAATATGATTGGGGTGTTGAATTTTTGCTCTGTAAAGTGAAATGATCCAATTTATGACAGTATTGGCAGGGTAAAGGTTAATAATGATGGATTCGTCAAAATTGTTAGAAATTCGTGGAATTTTCAGTTTGTGAGCAACAGGAGGAAATTTTGATGGAAGAACTTGTATGTTGCGCAGTGGCAGAGCCAGAATTTGGGCAAGTGGGGGGGGGGAGTGCACACATTAAAAAAATGAGGTTCACATGGAAACGTCAAAAAATTATTATATAGCATCATAATTTTTATTTTATTTTTACAAAAAAAAACATTTATTTTCGTACTAGCAAAGCTTAATCTATCGAATTCAAAAGATATTTCTACTACGGAAAATAAACATTTCTTGGCTTCATTTTTTGGAATCGTTGAATGATGACTTCATTATCGATCCCATCGAAGAAATCTCTCTCGTTATAAGATACCAATTATCATTCATCCACACATCTCCCATCCTATTCCTCAACATGTTCTTCACACTATTCATCGCGGAGAATGAACTTTCAACTGTAGCAGTGGCAAAGGGTAAGATCAATGCCAATGTGACAAGCTTAATAACAATGGATATACTCTATCGGTTTCCATCTCCACCATCTTTTGAGCAAGATCGCTAATGCCTTTCAAATCGAACATGCCATTGGAATGATGCATATTTGTAATATAAGTATCAAGTTGACCACTAAGGGCTAGAAGATCAATTAAAGTAAATCCGAGAGGATAAATCTCAGCCATACGCATCAATTTGCTCTTGTCAAATCTAGAAAACAATTTAGAAGGACACAAACTTGCAGCACATAGAAGCAACTCCGTAGTCGAGGCGTCGAATCTTCTATCCAACTCTTGGAATTGTCTGTCTAAAACCGTGTTGAACACTTCTACCTTGTAGTGATGTGAGTTGGAAATATTAACTCTCCTTCTAATTTTTCCAAGTGGCACATATTCATCTTTCATGGAGAGCACATTTATACCATACCTTACACAAAAAAACATTGACATCGTTAAGTAGAGGTTCATACCCATTTTCCCTAGACTCTTGGAGATTGATTTTGGCTACTTGCGCAAAGTTCATTGCATTCACTATATCTTGATCTTTTCGTTGCAAAGCTTGAGATAACTCAATTGTTGTAGCCAAAACCTTAAACATTAGATGGAGGAAAAAGATGAACTCAAAGTGCGTAAAGTAAAAAACCAACTTATTTGCTTCATTTCGATGCGTACGTAAATCACCGTCAACACCAATCATCTCAAGAACTTCAATAACTGTCGGGAACATTTTCATCAATCTAAGCAATGATCCATAGTGTGTTCTCCATCACGTGTCACCGGGGCGCTTGAGATTCGTTTCTTGATTTAATCCCTTTCCACTTGATGCTTCTCCACAACTAAGAGCTTCTATCACTTTTTCGGCTTGTTTCTCCAACAAAGCATCTTTGCGCTTGCATGAATTCCCAACACCATTAATCACTCTAGTAACAACCAAATACAATTACTCAACATCATCGTTATGCTTAGCCAAACCAACAAGCGCCGATTGCAATTGATGGGAGAAATAATGAACAAAATTGGCATTTGGATTCTCCTTCAATATTAGCGCTTTGAGGCCATTGAACTCTCCTTGAATATTACTAGCCCCATCATATCCTTGACCGCGTAGTCTAGACATAGATAATCCATGGAGATTAAATATTTCTTCGATTGCTACCATGAGACATGGAGCTTTTGTGCTACTAATGTGTTGGATCCCAATGAAACGCTCCACTAGCATGCCCTTCTTTTACATAGCGAATAACAATGGCCATTTGCTCTTTGGTGGAGACATCACGGGCCTCGTCAACCAAAATAGAAAAGAGTGCATATCCAATGTCTCCCATGATCAAGTTAAGAGTCTCTTGGACAATCGCATTAACAATGTCTTTTTGAACATCCTGATATGTCAAATTGAGATTTTTTAGAGCATTACTCAACACAATGTTTCTTACTTCTTCATCACTATCCTCAAGAAACTCAAAGAGTTCAAGAAAGTTACCTTTATTGCTTGAATCCCCGGACTCATCATGGCCCCTAAATGCAAGCCCCTGCTTAAGAAGAAATCGAATGCACCTAATTGACGAAGTTAAGCGAATCCGATATTCAAGCTTCTCCCGATCATTCACCTTATCCAAAACATGGATACTCACATTCATGTTTGGGTAGCTTGAGAAGAAGTTGGAGCACTCACATTGGTGTTTGGAGAAGCCCCGATTGATGTCGAAGCTTCATTAACACTCTTGGTTCTCGTTTGAAAAAACTTCAAAAATCAATGTCAATTGTCAAAACATTCAATAAAAATCTCCAATTTCACAGTTTATTGATAATTTGTATCAAGTTCGGAGACTGATTGTGACTTTTATATCAAATTAAGGAGGAGTAATGGAAGATTGGAAGAAGATTATTCACAATTGAAAATTAAAGTGGATCGTTATGATTTGAGAAGAAGTGTTTGGAGACTAGGGTTTACTTACAAATCCCCGGAAGAAGAAATTGATTGCCGGAGATGGACAAATGGAGCAGCCAGCAGCAGTGGCGCGTCGCTGGAGGGAGTGAAGCCGCCAAGATCTGGACGGGGTTGGACTGCGCTGCTTCTGCGTTGACTTCTCTTCGTCCGTTGGTCGTCTCTGTACCGCAACCCATGCACTGACGCAATTTTTTTTGTGATTAAAATATAATAGAACTTAACTAATAATAACAGGTCTGTTGTGTAATTTTTTAAAAATTAGAAGGGTTTTTGTGTATATTAACTAAGGGGCACTTTTTTTCAAAAAAAATGTCAAAAAATTAAAGCTCATGCCAAGATTCGACAAGATTCGAACTGTAAGCTTTCTTTACCGCTCAACCAAGAGTACTTTGTGGTCTAACAGGGGGGAACCTTTATATATTTTGTGGGGGCACATTTAAAAAAATTAAAAAAAAATAGGGATATCTTAGGGGCTCTCGGAAAGTTCGGAGGGCACGTGCGCCTTCTAGGCTCCGCCCCCGATGCTGTGTTTTGTGTATTATATGGAGGAGTGATTGGTTGTTCTGTTCCCACAAATGCCATTCAGCGCTCCCCAATTACATGGAGGAAATCCAATTTGCTGCTTGTTGTTTACACGGCTAGTGTGAAAGCACAGACATGGTGTGTGTATGGGTCAAACAAAACTAAAATTATGGGACACAACGAGTACATCCTATCTTTCTTCTCTTGCTTGCTACGTTGACTTTTTCTGGTCAGTCTGACCCAATAATTTGATTAACGAAGCGATACAATAATTTGGTAATCTTTTTATGGTGTTGTAGCATGAAAAAATTGCCAAATTCTTTGTTTTGCTATCCAAACTACCAGATCAAAATGACCCGGTAAATAGTGAAATAGGAAGCAAGAAAATAAACGTAGGAATGATATATTTTTTCTGGATCTCTATACTTACCTGGAGGGGATCATAAATTTTTCGTTAGCCGAAGAAAAGAAAGGACCATTGAAATCCATAACTAACTGTGAATGAGACTTTCGCCAAAATTAGACTTCTAATCTACACCTCATGCCTTTATATATGGCGGCTACTACTACTACTACCAGAAGAAACTAATTCAAGCGGATTCCTTGTATTACTCCGTTTCCATTTCATTGGCTTCACAACTCTCTCTCTCTCTCTCAATGGAGTTTGGTAGTGTTCTGAAGTTTCTCGAGAAAAAAACTATTTTAGTCACTGGTGGAACTGGCTTTCTGGCTAAGAGTATTCTCTCTCTCTCTCAGTCTCTGTGTGTGTGTGTTTGTGCGGGTGCGCGCACACGCGTGTATTGATAATGATGTACTAATATGCTTGTATGAACCATCAACAGTTTTGCTTGAGAAGATACTCCGAATTCAACCAAATATAGGAAAACTCTATCTTCTGATCAGAGCTTCAGATGCCAGTCCTGCCTCTCAAAGGTTACAAACTGAGGTAACTTTTTAATAGTCTTAATTGGATTGCATTAGTGACTTATCTTCTTTTTGGACAAACACGATGGATATATAAACCAATGGAAACAGAAGACTCAAAGTCAAGTCAAGTGTGAAGTGAATGTTAACACATCGAGGCTGTGAGAGAAGCCGCAACTTATGGCCACTGCGTTCGTGTAGGTCATCGGGAAGGAACTGTTTAGGGTTCTAAGAGAGAAACATGGTGAATATTGGAAAGATTTCTTTGATGAAAAAGTCATCCCAGTCGCCGGTGATATTACACATGAAAATATGGGTGTGCATGAGTCTAATTTGCTAGAAGAGATGTGGAATAATGTTGAAATCGTTGTCAATTCAGCGGCAACGACAAATTTCGATGAAAGGTAACGACTTAATTCTTTAAAATGAATTGTTAAATATTGTGCCAAATCTTACATTTTTATTGTTTTCTGATTGGTTTTGGTTATCTGATGTAGGTACGATGTCGCATACAATCTCAATACTTTGGGAGCAAGGAACGTGATGAACTTCGCCAAGAAATGCACAAAAATCAAGTTGCTTCTTCATGTTTCCACAGGTTTGTATGATTTATTCAATCCACATTCCATAGTTAGCTTCATTGTAAGGTGTAAAAGTAACCAGACAAGGGCAACAACATTTAGTTAAGTTAGTTAAATGTTGCTATATAGCAGGTGAAATGCAGTAACAGTTTTGCTTTTTAGGTGAACTTAACTAAAATGAAGTACGAAACATAAAATTCTGAGGCATTTTTTTAAGAAAATTTGTGGCTTGTAACTGCTGTTCTAAAACATTAAGTACATAATTGCCAAGAAATAAAACAGAAAATTGGTGTGGATGATTAGGACAAACTTCACAACACCCCATGTTACTTACATCTATACCCTTGTGTCATATGTTTCGCAGCTTATGTGTCTGTGGAGAAGGCAGGGCTCATACTGGAAGATCCCAATAAAATAGGGGAGACACTAAATGGTATCCCTGGATTAAACATTGACCATGAAGCCACAGTTGTGGAAGAGAAACTGAGCGAGCTCAGAGCCAGTGAAACAACACAAAAACACACAAGAATAGCTATGAAGAACTTGGGCTTGCAAAGGTTTGGTATTTTGATTTGTTAAGCTCCCTTCAAATAAAATTTAATGACCAACACTTGTCTTCAGTGCAATATATGGTCGACTTTAAAGATGGTAATTATTTACTTTAATTCAAATATTTTAAAATATTGTCAATCATTTTTCAAATCTTTTACACGTAAAAACAATTCTCAAATCCGACGGGGCAGCTATTACATTTTTGGGTGATACACACGTAAAAATTTCTTTGCAAGTAGAAAGGTACACATGCCCACACGTTAAAGTTAAAAAAAAGGGTCACATGGAAATAGAAAGTCACGACTAGGATATTCAACATTAAACAAGTCAAAAGCCTCGCCCCAGCAACATGTACATGTAGTTCTGCAGGGTTCCTGTAATTTCACCTAACGCCAGGTTAATTACCTTGAGGAGGGAGATTATTTTTCATACGCCACTGGACTATGTATTAAGTCAATTAAATATTTGCAACCATAACTTTTTTTTTTGTTCCATTTTGTGTTTTGTATTGTATAAAGGGCGAAGAATTACGGATGGCCGAATACTTATGTATTCACGAAGGCAATGGGAGAAATGATTCTTGGTCATATGAAAGAAGAACTTCCCGTGGTCATCCTACGCCCCACCATTGTCACTAGCACTTTCAAAGAGCCTTTCCCTGGTTGGGTTGAAGGTATTAGGTAAATCTCTCTCCCTCTCTCTCTCTCTCTCTCTCACTATTTGATATTTTGCGTCATTTTTTACAGAACAATTGATAGCTTCGCCCTTGCCTATGCCCAAGGAAAGCTAAAGTGCATCCTAGGTGATCCAGAGACAACTCTTGATGTGGTGTGTTGGTACTTTTGCCTTGCAATACTCTCATATTTGCACAAATAGTGTAAGACCCCAATACCTATTGTGTATGTAATTTGTGTCTAATGAGATCTAGACAAGCCAAAGTGTGATATAGTTATTGGCTAAATGAATTGTATGAGTTTCCATAGAAACTGGTTATTCGAAGTTTCAAAAATAATGGAACAAGACCCACATATATTTATTCATGCTTCTATAAATCCGAGAAAGTAGTAATACAATATAAATAGTAATTATACCCAATGCATGCTATGTTGTAGTGGAATATCTCTATTTCTAATGTTTTGAGATGTTAATTATTTTATGTGGTCAATCATGTGCTTTATGGATGAAACTGATCCTTATCAACTTTCTAGAGTCATTAGTCATCCTATTTGAGTTACGACATGACACGCATGTGTTTAGATAAGAAACAAGTTGGTAGTTACTACCATGAAGTAAAGAAGTATAAACAATGGCCAGACACATCATTTACAGTATAATTAGTAGTTCCATATCAAGAAAGTTTGGGGATTAAGTTGGTGATGCTTTAATGGCTTTCTTTGCTGTCTGATCACGGCCAGAGAATTGAGTGAGTTTGCTTTAGCAATTTGAGTTCTCACAACGAGAAAGGGAAATTTGTTTATGGAGTTCTTTATTAACTGTTTTGGGTGGTCGAAATCTCGGATTCATATTGATGTTGGTTCGAACAGAGAGTTATTGATGACTATTTGGACTTGACTGGTTTGGTTTGCTTTGACAGAGGTAGGGGAACTCTAATTTCTAAATTTCCGCAGTTACAGTCTATTTTTGTATATTTCGTTGGTGTGATTTTTACAGCTTATTAGCTATCTGTTGTCTGCCTGGTGATTGATAAATCATGATGTTTGTGTTTTTGGTGCCGCATGCTGATGTGTAATAACTGGCTGTGTGTTAAGTAGATTTTAGATTTCTACGCCAGTGGTTAGGCGGTACCTGCTGGGCTATTTTGGCTCACCCCTCTATTTTACAGGTTGACCGGGAGTGCGACCGGATCGCGGAGTTGTAGCTAAAAATTGTGTTTATCTGTTAAAAATGTTATTTTTAGCTGTTTTTAATAATTTGTTGTAAATTGCTGGTTTGGCCAGATATTAATAAAAACAGTCATTTTTGACGAGTTCGTGTAAATTTTTAAATAATTCAGTCACGTACCAGTTTATCAGAAATTTGACTAAAAATATTGTCTGGTGGACTGTGTGTCATGCTGGTTGAGTTTTGGACGTCTGAAAATGTCAGACGGGTTGACGGTAAATCGTGATTATTATCTAATAATCGATTTTAATTGTTAAATGTGTGACGGGTCGTCACAGTGGTATCAGAGCCTGACCCAACCGGAGGTACCGATAGTGTATCTGGGACTGGGCGGGTGTTTTGGCGGGTGTCTGTGACGGGTGTTGTACAAGTGGTACACACTTGTGAGTCACCACACTTGTGAGCCACCGCACTGTCGAGCTAGGGGTACACAGTCTAGTACTGCTTGGGTGGTGTAGGTGATGAGACTTGGTGGTACGTGATATTTTTTGAAAGTGATAGTGAAATTTTACTCGAAGTGAATTTTGATGCTCTAAAATGAGAATTCAAAAAGTTTACTATTGTAGAGATATCAGAGACTTATTTTGGCATTTGGTTAATGAATTTTCGGTCAGTCGGCATATTGGGTTTGTACTAACCTTTAAGCTTGGTTTTGGCTTTGTTATATTTGTTTAGTGCAGTAAAATAATTTGCGGGAATGTGTTTCATGAAGATGAAATTGCATGTGATATGGATGATTTGCTAATACATATGAGTTGTCAGTGTGTTGATGTGATACCATATACAATGGCTCAATTTTGCTTTTAGTTGCATGACGTTAGGACAACAAAAAAATCAATACATTGATTTATATTTTGTAATTGTAAAGAGCATAAGCTCGAAGTGATGATTTTGATAATGAAAGTAAATTTCGGGATGATTTTTTTGTTAGTGGAGAAGATTGTAAGACCCCATACAAAAAAATAATTCAAATACACATTTTATTGGATGTTTATATGTGACCTATTTCTTTAAACTGAAAGGTGAATTTCAGTCAAATTTCGGGACGAAATTTTTGCAAGTGAGGTAGATTGTAAGACCCCAATACCTATTGTGTATGTAATTTGTGTCTAATGAGATCTAGACAAGCCAAAGTGTGATATAGTTATTGGCTAAATGAATTGTATGAGTTTCCATAGAAACTGGTTATTCGAAGTTTCAAAAATAATGGAACAAGACCCACATATATTTATTCATGCTTCTATAAATCCGAGAAAGTAGTAATACAATATAAATAGTAATTATACCCAATGCATGCTATGTTGTAGTGGAATATCTCTATTTCTAATGTTTTGAGATGTTAATTATTTTATGTGGTCAATCATGTGCTTTATGGATGAAACTGATCCTTATCAACTTTCTAGAGTCATTAGTCATCCTATTTGAGTTACGACATGACACGCATGTGTTTAGATAAGAAACAAGTTGGTAGTTACTACCATGAAGTAAAGAAGTATAAACAATGGCCAGACACATCATTTACAGTATAATTAGTAGTTCCATATCAAGAAAGTTTGGGGATTAAGTTGGTGATGCTTTAATGGCTTTCTTTGCTGTCTGATCACGGCCAGAGAATTGAGTGAGTTTGCTTTAGCAATTTGAGTTCTCACAACGAGAAAGGGAAATTTGTTTATGGAGTTCTTTATTAACTGTTTTGGGTGGTCGAAATCTCGGATTCATATTGATGTTGGTTCGAACAGAGAGTTATTGATGACTATTTGGACTTGACTGGTTTGGTTTGCTTTGACAGAGGTAGGGGAACTCTAATTTCTAAATTTCCGCAGTTACAGTCTATTTTTGTATATTTCGTTGGTGTGATTTTTACAGCTTATTAGCTATCTGTTGTCTGCCTGGTGATTGATAAATCATGATGTTTGTGTTTTTGGTGCCGCATGCTGATGTGTAATAACTGGCTGTGTGTTAAGTAGATTTTAGATTTCTACGCCAGTGGTTAGGCGGTACCTGCTGGGCTATTTTGGCTCACCCCTCTATTTTACAGGTTGACCGGGAGTGCGACCGGATCGCGGAGTTGTAGCTAAAAATTGTGTTTATCTGTTAAAAATGTTATTTTTAGCTGTTTTTAATAATTTGTTGTAAATTGCTGGTTTGGCCAGATATTAATAAAAACAGTCATTTTTGACGAGTTCGTGTAAATTTTTAAATAATTCAGTCACGTACCAGTTTATCAGAAATTTGACTAAAAATATTGTCTGGTGGACTGTGTGTCATGCTGGTTGAGTTTTGGACGTCTGAAAATGTCAGACGGGTTGACGGTAAATCGTGATTATTATCTAATAATCGATTTTAATTGTTAAATGTGTGACGGGTCGTCACAAATAGTGTAAGCATCATAAAATATGTTTATACTCTCGACCTAATAAAGTTTCATTTCTTTTTTAAAGAGTGAAGATCTTATAAAGGTAACAGTAAAAAAAATAGCATAAAAGTAACAGTAATTTTAGTGTTGTGAGAGATATAAACATTATGTACAAAATGACATGAATTGAATAAGCGATAAAACCAAAAGATGTGCACCGTAAAAACAGTTTCGAAAGACTAAAAGAACGAGAAAACTACATCCTTAACATCTGTTATAAGTGGGACTACGGAGCATGCCATTTAGAGATGCCGTAAAGCGTTGTATGGCTTAGAAGGTCAACATGTTTATCTTGAAGATGCAATTATTAGTGCATGCAAATGCAATTTGGCACTGCACTCGCCTTAATTTGTGTATTTCGTCCTTCATCATAACTTTCGAACTTCAAATAATGTGTTATGCCACAGATTTAGAAGAAAAAATCACAAACAAGGCATAGGTTCTGTCCATTGGGTTCGACCAAAACATGAAATAGAGTTGTAATTCAATATACTAAATTCTTTGCAAAAATGATTGTACAGATTCCGGCTGATTTTGTGATTAACGTTATGATCGTGGCAATGGCAGCGCATGCAAGTTATAAGTCCTATAACAATGACATAATAATATACCAAGTTGGGTCAGCAGTTTGCAACCCGTTTACAATCTCTTCTATGCAAAATTATGCACTCCGTTACTTCACCAAGCATCCATGGATTGGCAAGGACGGGAAGGCTGTCAAAGTTGGGAAGCTCCCTGTGCTCGGCTCCATGACTAGTTTCCACCGTTACATGACCATCAATTATTTACTTCCATTGAAGGTTTGCTTTATTTCACAGCTCATTTTATTTTAAACTAAAAATGTTAAATACTGTGTTCATATTCATTATTTGAATTCCTAAAAATTGCTATTTCATGTGAACAATGTTTCAGGCACTGGAACTGGTAAACACTGCTTCATGTCACTATTTTCAAGAATTTTACCTCGATCTCCAGCGGAAGATCAACTCTGTAATGCGGTTGATAGACCTTTACCAGCCGTACTTGTTCTTCAAAGGTTGGTAAGTATTCACCATCAAGTATGTAGCTACAATAGCAAACTACATCAAGCATTAACGACACAAACGATGTGATTATTCTTACACGACTAAAATCTTCTTTTGCTTTGTTCAGCTACGACAATATGAACACAGAAAAGTTGCGAGCAGCTGTGTGGGAGAGCAATGTGGAGACTGATGTGTTTTATTTTGACCCGAGGATCATAAGCTGGGAAGATTACTTCATGAATACACACATACCTGGAATCGTAGAGCATGTATTCAAATGATGCAGTCATCGGATTCCCTCTATGTTTGTCTAGCAAAACGACAATATTATTGTTTGGCAAAAGGAACTGGTAATGGTAAATGCAAAATGTGTTGCACTAAATAAAATTGAGCTAATTCGTAATGTATTCAAATGATGCAGTCATCGGATTCCCTCTATGTTTGTCTAGAACTAGCTTATTGCACCCTTTATTTTTAAAAAGCATATCAATGTCAAATTGGTAAAAATGGTCATCCAAACACTAACGGTGAGTTAGGGATAAATTTATCTATCCATTCCCCAAAAAAAAAAAAAAAGTAATGAAGAAGATAACGATAGGAAGAACGGAACTTTGCTTCTATCTCAGAAGTCGAAATGTCTGTTCAATGTACTCTCTCCGCACTTCTCCTTCTTCGTTGTCGTCTTATTCATTCTCTATCTCTGTTCGGTCGTATGAATTCCCCCTTCACCCAGATTCCGGCCAGTGATAATTGGTTATGTCTGTTTTCGGGAACTTGTTAGGATTCCAATACGTGAGAAAACAAGAGAAAGAAAGAAAACAAAAAACAAGATCAAGAACACAAGAATTTACGTGGTTCACTAGATTTGAGACTAGCTACATCCACGGCCAAACCAACCAATTTATTGATGAGAAGTCAAACCAATTACAAGCATACCCTAAAGTCTTGACCCTAGCATCTACTTATATACTAGAACAAAACTTGAGGCCTAAGCAGAAAAACAATCCGTCAAAATATTGTTTCCAAAACAATAAGGAATCAATTATTTCCGAAACAAGCTACTGCTGACTTTAGCACCACCGCCCCAATAGTTATTTCCCATCCTTTGACAAAACAAAGTCATAAAGCCTAACACACTAAAGTCCAACGTAGCAGTTCATCAATTGTAGCTAGAAACCAATTCACCCACACAATGAACAAACCACACATGCACACATGCATGCACATGGCCCCACCTAGCACCTTGGTTGCTTTGCTGCTTTGCCCATGGCATGGCTAATTCCTCAAAGCCACGACTTGAATCAAATAAACCCAACAAACCTCCCCCTTGATTCAAATCCCGAAGCCAATTTTTCTCATCAATCCAACGAACTCAACCCGAGTGTATTCCCAATTTGCGGAATTGAACACACTCCCAATGCGTCCCAACAAACGCCTCTTCAATGCACCATGACTATGCATACCCCCAACGTCGTACCAATGACACTTTGCGACAAAGTGCCTATCAAACAATGTCATGCCAATTTGCGCCGCCAACCGCACCAATACGCAAAACCAATAACCGAGGAGCGCCAATCCAAGATCCAATCGCTCCAGCAACCAATGTGTGCACAATAACACACCACCAATTTGCGTGCACAATAACACGCTCCCTTACTCCATGCCTGGAGCCCGAAACCCCCCTCCCCCCCCCCGGAGGGGCCTAGAGAGCATCATCGTCCGCGGGTGTTGTCCCTCCTCCTCCCCCTGAAGCGATAGCAACAGACGTCCGATTCTTGGGACACTCCCTCTTCCAATGACCTTTCTGTCTACCAAAAGCACATATGTCCGAAGGTAAGTCGGATCTACCTCGTCTATATACGTTACCTTTTCCTCTCCTAACAATCAACGCTCCAAAAGCATGATCGTCCTTCCCAACCGCCTTGTGCCTCAATTCCCTTGTATGAACGGCCAACCTAACTTCCTCTAGGGTTATCGTTTCTTTTCCAATAACGAACGATTGAACGAAACCCTCAAAAGATGGTGGCAAGGAAACTAGTAAAATCAAATTCGCGTCAACATCACTCACAATCTCATCACTATTGCGCAGTTCAAGCAATATAGTGTTAATTGTGTCTAAGTGATCACCAATACGCGTACCTTCAATCATTTGAAGACTGAATAGCCGCTGCTTCAACATAAATTTGTTGGCCACGGATTTCTTCGCGTAGAGATCCTCCAACTTTTCCCACAATCCAGCTGCGGTATCCTGATCTGCAACCCCAGTGATCAGATCGTCCGCAAGGCACAACATGATCGTCGAATGCGTCTTCTCCTCCATTCTCACAAACACCGAAGTGCTTGTATCCGTGTCCTCCTTGATAGCCAATGGGAACCACATATCTTGCTGCTTTAGGAGAGCACGCATCTTGATTTGCCCGAGACTAAAACTATTCCTCCCATCAAAATGATCGATCTTGATCATCGTACTCGCCATTGCTTCTCTTGAAACTCAACGTAACCTGGCTCTGATACAAATTTATAGGATTCCAATACGTGAGAAAACAAGAGAAATCAAGAAAACAAAATCAAGATCAAGAACACAAGAATTTACGTGGTTCACTAGTTTTTAGACAAGCTACATCCACGGCCAAACCAACCAATTTATTGATGAGAAGCCAAACCAATTACAAGCATACCCTAAAGTCTTGACCCTAGCATCTACTTATATACTAGTAAAAAACTTGGGGCCCAAGCAGAAAAACATCCGTTAAAATATTGTTTCCAAAACAATAATTGGAAACAATTATTTCCGAAACAAGCTACTGCCGACTTAAGCACCACCGCCCCAATAGTTATTTCCCATCCTTTGACAAAACAATGTCATAAAGCCTAACACACTAAAGTCCAACGTAGCAGTTCATCAATTGTATCTAGAAACCAATTCACCCACACAATGAACAAACCACACATGCACACATGCATGCACATGGCCCCACCTAGAAACTTGGTTGCTTTGCAGCTTTGCCCATGAAATGGCTAATTCCTCAAATCCCCGACTTGAATCAAATAAACCCAACAAACCTCCCCCTTGATTCAAATCCCGAAGCCAATTGTTCTCATCACTCAAACGAACTCAACCCGAGTGTATTCCCAATTTGCGGAATTGAACACACTCCCAATGCGTCCCAACAAACGCCTCTTCAATGCACCATGACTATGCATACCCCCAACGTCGCACCAATGATACTTTGCGACAAAGTGCCTATCAAATTATGTTATGCCAATTTGCGCCGCAAACCGCACCAATGCGCAAAACCAATAATCGAAGGGCGCCAATCCAAGATCCAATCGCTCCAGCAACCGATGTGTGCAAAATAACACACCACCAATTTGCGTGCAAAATAACACGCTCCCTTGCTCCATGCCTGGAGCCCGAATCCCCCCCCCCCCCCCCCCCCGAGGGGCATAGAGCGCATCATCGTCCTCGGGTGTTGTCCCTCCTCCTCCCCCTGAAGCGATAGCAACAGACGTCCGATTCTAGGGACACTCCCTCTTCCAATGACCTTTCTGTCCACAAAAAACACATACGTCCGAAGGTAAGTCGGATCCACCTCTTCTATATCCGTTACATTTTCCTCTCCTAACAATCAACGCTCCAGAAGCATGATCGTCCTTCCCAACCGCCTTGTGCCTCAATTCCCTTGTATGAAGGGCCGACCTAACTTCCTATAGGGTTATCTTTCTTTCCCAATAATGAACGATTGAACGAAACCCTCAAAAGATGGTGGCAAGGAAACTACAAAAATCAAAGCCGCGTCAACATCACTCACAATCTCATCACTATTGCGCTGTTCAAGCTATATAGTTTTAATTGTGTCTAAGTGATCACCAATACGCGTACCTTCAATCATCCGAAGACTGAATAGCCGCTGCTTCAACATAAACTTGTTGTCCACGGACTTCTTCGCGTAGAGATCCTCCAACTTTTCCCACAATCCAGCTGCGGTATCCTGATCTGCAACCCCAGTGATCACATCGTCTCCGAGGCACAACATGATCGTCGAATTCGCCTTCTCCTCCATATTCACAAATTCCGAAGTGCTTGTATCCGTGTCTTCCTTGATAGCCAATGGCAACCACAGATCTTGCTGCTTTAAGAGATCACGCATCTTGATTTGCCAGAGACTAAAACTATTCCCCCCATCAAAACGATCGATCTTGATCATCGTACTCGCCATTACTTCTTTTGAAACTCAACGTTACCTGGCTCTGATACCACTTGTTAGTATTCCAATACGTGAGAAAACAAGAGAAAGCAAGAAAAGAAAAGAAAGATCAAGAACACAAGAATTTACGTGGTTCACTAGTTTTGAGACTAGCTACATCCACGACCAAACCAACCAATTTATTGATGAGAAGCCAAACCAAGTACAAGCATACCCTAAAGTCTTGACCCCAGCATCTACTTATATACTAGTACAAAACTTGGGGCCCAAGCAGAAAAACAATCCGTCAAAATATTGTTTCCAAAATAATAATTGGAAACAATTATTTCCGAAACAAGCTACTGTCGACTTTAGCACCACCGCCCCAATAGGTATTTCCTATCCTTTGAAAAAACAAAGTCCTAAATCCTACACACTAAAGTCCAACGTAGCAGTTCATCAATTGTAGCTAGCAACCAATTCACCCACATAATGAACAAACCACACATGCATGCACATGGCCCCAGCTAGCAACTTGGTTGCTTTGATGCTTTTCGCATGGCATGGCTAATTCCTCAAAGCCACGAATTGAATCAAATAAACCCAACAGAATCGTCTTTGGAAGCTTGGATCTGATTAAGGGTCGAATCGGGTTGTCGTCTGTTATAAACTGGTGTATGGAGGTGAGAAAGAGCCGATTCGGAGCTTGGTTTTCTTCTTTTAGCAGTTTCACTATTCGATTTGCACAATTTCATATAGATATGATATTTTTCTAATTTAATTTAATTTTGACTTGGTTTTCATTTTTGTTGAATACCACCAATGTTTCTACCTCTCTCAGACTGTTATATCCGGGTGAGCAATGACTCAATGTGTTTGAACTGGGTGAGGAATGACTTCTTTTTGCTGCCTAGTGCAATCTTGGAGTTGAGTTAAAAAAAGGTTATCTATGCCTTCATTTTTGTGACGATCCTTCCTCAGCCATCAACAAACGTAACTGAATTTTGATTTGATATGTTTGAAATTTTGACTTGGTTCTTCAGTTTGGATTGTTTTGAAGATGGAGGCAGGACTCTTTGCTTGTCCGGTTGAATCAAGGTTCGAGTTTGGATGAGTTCATTCTGTGTTTTCGTGAGTGGTGGTGTTGTGTAGTTGGCTGGCCAGAATCCGGGGAGTGTGCGGCGGAGATGGCGGTGGCTGCAGCTGGAAGGGTGGTTGTTGTGGTAGTGCTCTTATTTTTATGGGATAGACCATTTTGACCTCGAAAAAAATGACTTGATTGTCAACTAACAGACTTTTCAATAATGGACGTGTTGTGACAAGCCACCTCACGAACAATGAACGAATAAAGAAGAACACATAATTTTATGTGGTTCGCTAGAAAAATATTTGCTAACAACCTCCACGGCAGAAAAGCACTCTTTATTCACTTAAAGGGGAACAAGACTACAAGAATGTTTCTGCATACCTAATAATGTGACTACTAGGTTCTTTATATAGTGCTAGGAAATCCCTAAAGTTTCGAAATCCGATTCGGAAACAAACTTGTTTCCTAACAAATCCTCCGCCGCCTTTGACTTCCAATGTTTCCTAATCAAAGTTGGAAACAAAGAGTTTGGACGCCTTTGACCAATTCAAGGCACCAACTCAACAAATCTCCCTCTTGACTTGAATGTCTCGTCAACAACAGCTGTTAAGCTACGTCTTCCTCGCACCCAGTTTGAAATACGCCGTTTTGTGAATATGGGTTTTATGATATTACTATAATTATTGAGTGTTAATAAAATATTATTATAAGTATTGGGGTGTTAATATGCTACTATTATATTTTAAGATATTATTTGGTGTCAATATGACATTAGTATAAGTATTGGGAGCTAATCTTATTGATAGAAAGTTAATTTTTATTACTAGTAACTATTTGTGGTTATTATGTATTTTCTCAACTTTATAAAGAGTCTGTTATTTAACTCAGGGGGGTGCTAGTGACTTTTATCCAAAAACAGTGGGGGTGAAAGTGTCTTTAACCCTAAAAAATAGTCATCTTCTTCCTCAAACTCTCCCATGGAGGAAGAACTCCATCTCCAACCCAAACACCACCATTACCACTCCGAATCTTCACCAAATTCGTTGATGTTTGTCCCAAATCACTCCCTATTCGATTTAAACTCATCAAGGCTCGATAATTTAGCATCAAGCAACCCAATTTCGCCAATTTTTGGTCCCGATTCAAAATCGAAATTTTCGAAGTGGGTCTCCTAATCCTCGCCGGATTTCTCACCCTCTAGCCTATATAAACCCCCCAATCTCAGAGCAATTCTCATACCAATTCATAGCTCTCAATCTCTCCTTCAATTTCTCTCAATCTCTCCTTCAATCTCTCTCTCTCTCTCTCTCTCTCTCTCTCTATCTATCTATCTCTCTCTCTCCCGGCTGCCGCCGCCCGGCCGTCGCCACCGCCGTCTCCGTCGCCGGCCGCCGCCGTCCTCGTCGTCAGCCACCGCCGGTGTCTCCGGCGGCGTCCTCGCCACCATCTCTGTCCGTCTCTCTCTCTCGGGTAAACAAACCCGTTTCTCTCTCTCACTCTTTCTTCTTTTGTTTTGTTTTGTTTCTCATTATTTAATCTGGTTAGTTAGTTAATGTTAGTAGTTGGGAAGAGAGAAAGAACAGAGAGGTAGCTGGCCTAGTGGTTATTTGGTAGCACTTAAAGCTTTGGTGAAGTTTGAGAAGAAGGTCATGGGTTCAAACCCCATAAGGGACAATTCTTTTTGCACAAGCTTAGAATGGTCTTTTTGGTACTCATCTTTACTCAAAAATAAAAATATAATATGAGGGTGATAAAATATATTTTTCTTATTTATTTTTATAAGTTTGTAACAAATTAGAATAAGTTATTTTCTTCAAATAAATTTGTTATTTCTTTTAAATAAAGTTAGTTAGTTTATAACTTATATTCTCTACTAAGGCTTGTTTGGTTGGGAGAAACTACTATTTGAATTAAAAGTGTTTTTGAGGTAAAATAATATGCTTCTCTACTCTAAATAATAAAAATGGTATTTTTATTCAATCTTATAAGTTATATTTATATAATTATAGCTTATTATGCTTTTACAAATAATAAACGTTAGTTTTATAAAAGCGTATTTTATTATAAAATGGGTTTTTCACCTTAGCAAAGGTTGGAGAGAGTTAGTAAGGGATTTATTTCATTTACCTATAGGACTTCGTGTGCAATGTGTTGTTTAGAATACTATTAAATTTGTAGGCGACAATTTCGTTGACGAAGGACACGTCGAGTATTACTAGGAAATGATTTGCTTTGCTTGAGATTAAAGGTAAGTAAATATGCCAAGCCTAGTGTGCTTATCTCTTTCGTGTCAAAACGAATTCCTGTATTTCTTTACGTCTCAAAATGTGTTTATGTGATGTGACATGCAATATGTGATTTCTACTTGATAAATGTTTTTCTTGGAAATATCACCATGTTAATGATAATGCATTAATACGTAAAGTGGAATAGTTGTGCGGGGACATTTATTATTATTCTGGTATGGTTACCATTGGCATTGGACGGTTTGATCTCGGTCTTCCGTTTCAATTTATTTTTATTTTAATCCGGTTGCAAGTCCCCGGATAGCTCCCTGTACTCACTCCTCTGGACGCTAGATTCTTTGGGGGGTGTCGACACTTAAGGTCTTGGATGCTTGCGAGATGGTTTGGTTTCCCCCGTCACAACGAATTAATAATGGATTTTTGGTTTTTGTTAACGGAAAGAAGTTAACGATGGATTTTGGATTTTCCTAATAATTATGGAAATTGGTTGGAAATATTATGGAATTGGGAACTCTTATGTTTTAATACAAGAGTCAACTTTATTACCACTGTGTTTGCGAAAAACTCTTACTTACAAATGAGTCATTGTTTTATAAATATCCATCATCGTTTTACATGTTTGGATGTTTATTTACCAGTATTTCATGCTGATTTTGTACTGTGGTGTTTCTTTTTCATTCCGCACCACAGGTTTAGAAGATGGTTATCTGTCGTAAAAGGGGACGCGCATCACATGGAATAATAGAAGTAGTATTTCATTTGGATTTGAATTCCTTATTAGTTTAAACGCTTTAGTTTGCTATGCCGGTTTGTGGCTAGGAATGTTGGATTTTTAATAAGGCAATATTTTCAATTGGATTTAATTATTATTGTGGATGTTTTGTGCTTGCGAACCATGTTATAAAATATCCTTGTATCCGGGCTCCTCTCGGGTACGGAGTGACATCCCTGGGTTTCCGGTTTGGTCAATTTGGGGGTGTTACACAGTTTCTCTCGTCACAGAGACTCACTGGACCCCCACCGGGTCCGACATGCCCCTAAGGGCTCACTGACTCAAGATTTTGAGAAATTCCAGACAATGCTGGAACTTGCTCTCCGGAACCAGCTTGGTGAACATATATGCGGGGTTGTCAGCAGTCCCCTCGTCATCACCTTGATCATGCTTTCGTTTCTCAGAAAATGATACCTGACGTCGATATGCTTGGTCCTTTCATTATGAACCTGGTCCTTAGTCAAGCAAATCGCACTCAAGTTGTCACAGTATACTATCGCCTGATCTTGATGTAGCCCTAGATCATTGACTATTCCCTTAAGCCAAATTGACTCATTCGCTGCTTCCGTTAGAGCCATATACTCCGCCTCTGTGGTGGACAAAGTCACCGTCGGCTGTAGCGTCGCCTTCCAACTCACAACAGATGCTCCCAGAGCAAATACATAGCCTGTCATTGATCTTCTATCATCAATATCCCCTGCATAGTCCGCATCTGAGAAAACAGCTACCAAGATGTTTTCACTAGCCCCATAACATAGGCTAATGTCTGACGTACCCTTAAGGTACCTGAATATGCGCTTCACCGCCTGCCAATGGTCCTTACCCGGATGAGCCATAAAACGACTAACCACACTAACAGCAAATGCTATATCCGGTCGAGTGCAGACCATAGCATACATGAGACTTTCAACTGCGCTAGCATATGGAACCTTGGACATGTACTCCTCCTCCTCGGTATGAACGATGTACATTCCTAGCTTGTTGTTAGTTGCCATAGGAGTATCTATAGCTTTAGCTGATAACATCCCGAATCTTGCCAAGAACTTCTTGATGTATCCCTGCTGTGACAAGAAAAGCTTCTTTTTCTTCCTGTCTCTATAGATCTCAATTCCTAATATCTTCTGAGCAGCTCCCAGATCCTTCATCTCGAATTCTGCGCTAAGGGACCTCTTCAGTTCTCTAATGTCCTTGATATTTCAAGTTGCAATCAGAATATCATCCACATATAGAACTAGGTAAATACGTGATCCACCATGCAACTCTTTGTGATACACGCAGCAATCATACTCGCACTTATGGTAACCAATCTTCAACATGAAGCTGTCAAAACTCTTGAACCGTTGACTCGGCGACTGCTTAAGTCCGTAGAGAGATCTCTTCAACTTGCACACGTGGTTCTTTCTTCCGGGAACTTGGAACCTTTCCAGTTGGCTCATGTATATCTCCTCTTCCAACTTTCCATGTAGAAAAGCAGTTTTGACATCCAATTTCTCAAGCTCTAGGTCGTGGTGTGCCACCATTTCTAGTAGCACCCGGATAGAAGTATGTCTGACCACCGGTGAGAAGATCTCGTTGTAGTCAACTCCCTCTTTCTGACTGAACCCTCTTGCAACTAGCCTTGCCTTAAACTTGATGCCCTCTCCAGATGCAATTCCTTCCTTTTTTTCTGAAAACCCACTTGCAACTGACTATCTTCCTTCCCGCAGGCAGTTCAACAACCTCCCAAGTCGAGTTCTTGCTAAGAGAATCCATCTCCTCCCCCATTGCGGCAATCCATTGTGCTGACTCAAAACTAGATATAGCGGCCTTGTAGGAGGATGGCTCGTCCTCTACCTCTTTCGCTACCTGTATGCATATCCCACCATACCATCATCTCTGTATCTCGCTGACGAGCCTAAATTGTGTGTACTGCGCAAGTGTACGGTCAAGTAGTAAAGTGGAGTCTTTAGGACCTCGAGTTGTCGAACCCACAGGGAGTTGAACTACTATTAGCCAATCGTTAATCAACCTTTGGATACAAAGTAACCGGTAAAAAGGGTTGAATGTTTTTAAGTTTACCACCCTCAATCAAGTGGCTCTACGTGAACTAAAAATTAAATGAATGTTAGTACTAAGAGCTTGGAGAAACTAGGTGATTTAGGGTCTCTAGGATGCTTAGTTGATTTCCGGATTCAATTCACAACACTTCACTCTTTCTTCCAGCAATCAGATTATACTCGCAACACATATCTCTCAATCGTGTATCACACTGTAGTGTATTCAACAACAAATCCTTTCAGCCTAATGTTGTTAATAACACTACTCTAGTTGATATAATAAAGGTACCTACAAGACCTCTCAACCTTGCAAAGTTATAACTTTAACATAATCAACTGAAACAATCTTCATGTGATCACTCTCATTCTTTCACCTCTCAGTCTCAAGAATATTAAGAGTGTCTTCCTACTCTTCACGAACCTAGGGTTGAGTTATTTTAATACACTCTCCTAGATAACTAACATGCTATGGGTGATCAGGCCTCACATGCTAAAAATTAAGAACTAAAGTAGAAGAATTAGTGAAATCAAGAGTGAAATTAAGCTGTAAGCATGAAGTAAATCCATGAATCCATCAATCAACCAAGTAAACCCTAGTTCTCCATAATAACCGAGCTATGAGTTTAGCTAGACATGAAATATCTTGATAAAATCATGATCTCCATAGAAATTAGTACAAGAGATGAAGAAAAAGAATCAAACGATGAAATCCTTGAAGATGGGGCGTGAATCCTCTCTTCCTTGAACTCCTGTGCGTCTCTCTCTCTTACTCCGTCATGCGTGTTTGTATTCTCATGCCTTCCTAACGTTCTTTTACTAGCTAGGGAGAATTTTTAATGTACTTTGCTGAAATTGCATCTCAGCCCCTCTAGTTTGTAATTCCCGTCCAGAATTGTAAGCTGATCTTGCGCAGGCCATATCTCTTTCATCTGGGCTCGGATTAAGCTCCGTGACCTATCATGAAAAATATCTTTGAGTCTACTTTCATTTGGCACTGGTCGCACTCCAAAATTATTTGTAGAACTCAAGATATCATCAGATTTGTGCAGACTGGTCATCCTAGCTTCGCCATCTTTGCTTCTATTCGTTCCACTTGTGCTCCCGTTACTTCCGAAGTTCGTTCCATGCCTCCTATCAACCGATTAGCATCCGTTCCTGTCAAGAAAAAATGAACAAACATACCAAGCCATTATATTTGACTAATAAAAACTAAATATACATAGAAACGCCCGGACTAACAATACAAAGCATGTGAAGCATCAAGTGATAAAACGACTCAAATTCTCTAACATTAAGCTCAAATCACTCGTGATAATGTGGTAAAATGGAGGTAATAGATATCTCCTAAAAGGCTCTATCAAATTCCCCCACACTACCTTCTTGCTCATCCCGAGCAACACTTGCTTCCAAGATTCACATATATCTTTACTTTGCCTTAGACACAATGACTCAAACATCGGACCATGCATTCTACATGACTATAAACAATGCACTCGATTATGCACAATGCAATAAAGTAAAGAAAACAATGTTTTTTTCTTTTTAGTTAGATATTGGGCAATCTCGAAGAACAAATTGGTATGTCATAAGGCTCTCACATCCCCTAGAACATTCTATAACTTTGGTGATTCGTAGAACTTGCGGCCAGTTTCGTCAGACAGAACGGGCACGAACACAAAATAAGTTGCTTCCGCACACTCATCAAACATATCCCTAGAACTTACCATCCGAGCTATTTATCCACGGGTTAAAATGTTGACGGCTTTAGGACGGGTAGGATATGATATTTAGAAGCGAAGTCCTAGACGTCATGATACAACTCACAAAACCCGATTCTCACACTCCCTCACCAAAATCCAAGGAACCCCACCGAATCAAACTACTCCGTCCCTCATTCCCTCAATCTTGGTGCAATGCCGTTCTCGCGGCCACAAATGTGAAGAAGTGATCACCAACAATAGCTAATTTCCCCGGTCTTCAATTTCAAGCTTGCTCCTTTATTCCTTTCACTTTCAATTTCTATTTTTTCTAATCTTTCTTTTTTTCATCACAACACAATAAATCACATGGAGCTGATAATAGTAGTAAATATCCGAGGCGATCAATCCGTCAAAGCAAATAACGTAGGGGTGGAACGTATAGAATCAATGATGTAAATCAATATAGATATCGACACCCCCACACTCGATGTAAACAATATCAAAAACCCGGTATTCAATGTAACACGTGCTAATTCCAACCAATCCTCCTCATCACCTAAGATATAGAGAATGTAACTGAAGCACAAGCACGTCCTCCTATAAGATCAGCCAACCCACCCCACATCGTGCGGAAAGAATGTCATGCACTACGGCTCTCCACCTATGATCGTGGTGTAAGGAGACGAGTCACTGCCACACCGAAGTGTGTTGACGTCTCTAACTCACCCTCACATCCCCTCAAAAGATGACATGTAAGAGTATCCACTCAAGATGTATAATATAAGCTCACCCTCAACGAACCTCCCTAACTCGACTCCCTCTATCATGACGCATAGGAAGGGATCATTCTAATTAGTGATGAAAGTCACAAGGAATGCCTTCTTAGGCTAGAGGCTGTGAATAAAAGGGGTAAATGGATCAGATTGGGGTAACTAGTGGACCTAGGCGATGGAGACGAGATGTGAGGTCCCCATAAAAATCTCTCGCACAGCTGTTCCGTTGCCACTACGAGGAGGGTCGACGACTACCTAAGTGACGATGGTGTAGCGCTAGTAGGATAACTAGTCTAAGAGAAAGCTACTCACAATTCTCGAGTGCATTGGCCCTATAACCTTTCTACTCCAGATTCTCGCGTCTACCTCACCTCAGATTTTCATACTACCTAGGGAATACTATCAATAAGCCCACTCCACGTTTACTCTCTTCAATTGCCCTTTCTCAAAAAAATTTAATTTTTAGGATTTTTCAATTTTTCTTTGTTTTTGTTTTAATTTTCCTAACTCTATATGCTTGGGCCAACTCGATTAACAAAAAACTATTGGGTAGGGGGACTCAATATTTAAAAGTGAAACAATTATATACAATGCAAATATTAAAACGTGCACATGCAATCCTAACTCCGACACCTAAGTGCAAACTGACTCACTAATCTACATGTAACATGGTTATGCAATGTAAGGCAAGTAAAGATATGTGTAACCCCCCCCCCCACACACACACACACTTAAGATAGTCATTTTCCTCAATGAATTTAGAGTGTCCCCCCAATGACATGATCTCAAAGTGTAAGGATTTAAAAAGACAAGTGTTGCATGGTACTTTGCGTAAAATGAATCATATCGTCTAGAGCGATTATTTAAAGCGAGAGAGAATATGATACCTATGATCCCGGAGTGCCATTCTTACGAGATTGGTTCGCGAAAATCGGTCAAGAAAGGACCGAATCGGTCGACCAAATTTTTCGAAAACTCGATCAAGTTGAAGCAAGCATACCCTAGATGTGCTCCTCGGTGTTCCCGTCTTAAGTTCCTCTTCGAGCTTTGGCCGAATCCCCCTCCAAAGTGATGAATCGGAAGATTTAAGTTCTTGGAGATCTTCCTCTTTGAATTCCCCCACACTCAATCCGCTCACTTTATCAAAAGCTCGAGACTTAATCCGCTCACTATCTCAAAAACTTCGCGATTTGGATGCGTTTTGGGTTTGGGGTGTGTTGATGTTCTTGAGGGTTTGGGGAGGAAGAAGATGAAGTTGGGATATTTTTGATCCAAATTGGGGTGTTAGGGGACTTGTTGGTTGGTTCTTGTCTTTAAAAATCCTCCAAAATGTCAAAATAACCTCCAAAAAGTATCAAAAATACCCCCAAAAAGTGAGTTGTCCGGCTGATTTCGGCCCCAATTTCGGCCCCAAATGGGTGCTAATTTTGGAATCCATTTCGGGCCGAAATGGGGGCCGAAATCACTGAAGTAGGCCACCTTGTTTTTGCTCTAGTTTCTTCGTCCGGTATCCGATTCGCGCGATTCTTGAACCGTTGGACTCCACACTCTACGAGGAATCCATTTTTGACTAGAAAATTCCCTAATCCAAGAAAATTTCCATTTCTTCTCAATTTATCTCTCTTGTGCAAAGAATCTCGCCTCCAAAGCTCTTGAACGTTTATCTCCTCTCTGGATTACGATGCGTGCAAACCCGATACCCAAACTTGCTACGATACTCCTCATGCCTATTCTTCTACTCCTCGACCTTGAGTAGCTTCTGTATAATTCAAAATTCTCCCGGTTAGCTCGTTGTTCCACGTTTTTCATGCAAACTTGTGTACATGCATCAAAACAAAGAATCCGGAGGTCCTCGGTACCCGCACACTCATCGAAAATATTAAACCACCCTCTCTCTCATCTCTCGCTATAAAAATGGAGAATTCACTTAACATAAACAAAATAAAATAAAGAAATCCCTACTCAACATTGGGTTGCCTCCCAAGAAGCGCTTGTAATTTAAGGTCGACGGCCCGACCAAGTTACCTCACTCGTGATTAGGCGAATCTAAATAGATTGCCTTGATCTTGATCTTCCCTGGCATGGAGGGATAGTATTGCTTGACCCGATTACCGTTCACACGGAAAAATTTCTTGCTATGCGGGTCCTCTAGCTCCACCGATCCCCATGGATAAACTTGGTGAATCCGGAACGGATCCAGACCACCTAGAACGCAACTTGCCCGGAAATAGCCTCAAACTTGAATTGAAAAGCAATACTTGCTGACCTACATGGAGCTCCCTTGGCTTGATGTGGTTATCATGCCATCGCTTAGTCTTTTCTTTGTAAATCTTGGAGCTCTCATAAGCACGCAACCTCCATTCCTCTAGCTCAAGTACTTTCAACTTTCGTGCCTCACCGGCCAATTTGTGGTCCATGTTCAATTGCTTCCCAATAATATTTGTGCTCAAGCCCAACAGGAAGATGACAAGACTTACCAAACACTAGCTGAAATGGTGACATGTTTAGAGGAGTCTTATATGCTGTCCTGTATGCCCACAAAGCATCATCCAACTTCACGGCCCAATCTTTTCTACCAGCATTCACTGTCTTCTCGAGGATCCCTTTATCTCCCTGTTGGAGACCCATTAGTTTGGGGGTGATAAGGAAAAGAAACCTTATGGACAGAAACCCCATACTGCTTCAATACTCTGGCAAAAATCTTATTAATGAAATGGGATCATTCATCACTCACCATGGCTCGCGGGGTGGAAAACCGAGTGAAGATGTTATTTTTCAAGAACTTCCACAGTGACTGCATCGTTCTTAGGACAAGAAATTGCTTCCACCCACTTGGTCACATAATCCACAGCTAGTAAAATATATTGGTTGCCATAGGATGATGGAAATGGACCCATAAAGTCAATTCCCCACACATCAAAAGGTTTAACCTCTTGCCAAGTGTTCATAGGAAACTCACATCTCTTACATATATTCCCCGTTCGCTGGCATCTATCACAACCTTCTACCAATCAAAGCAATCTTTAAAAAGATCCGGCCAAAAGAAACCTGATTGGAGTACCTTATTAGCTGTGCGAGGTCCACTGAAATGACCTCCATATGGTGCTGAATGACAATTCTCAATCACTCCTCCTATCTCATGAGTAGGCACACACTTCCTGATGATGTTATCATCTCCCATATTAAACAGGTAGGGATCATCCCAAAAGTACTGCTTCACCTCCGACAAGAAATTCTTTCGCTGCACTGTGCTGAACTCATCTGGAAGTGTCCCATCGGTGAGGTGATTGGCAATAGCCCAATACCAATCTACCTGATGCGCAACTGCCATGATGTTTTCATATGGAAAATCCTCCCTGATTGGCACTTTGTCTTCCACTCCATTTTCTAGTCTCGAGAGGTGGTCCGCTACCACATTCTCTACACCTTTCTTGTCGCGAATCTCTACATCAAACTCTTTCATAAGAAGGACTCACCGCAACAACCTTGGTTTGGCATCTTTCTTATCAAGCAAGTACTTTAGAGCTGAGTGATATGTGAAGATAACAACTTTCGATCCAACGAGGTAGGGCCGAAACTTGTCCAATGCAAAGATAATTGCGAGCAATTGCTTTTCGGTGGTACCATAATTGAGCTGGGCCTCATTAAGAAACCTACTCGCATAGTAAATCACATGGCTCTTATTGTCTTTCCACTGCCCTAAAACTCTGTCGATGGCAAATTCGCTAGCATCACACATAAGCTCAAAGGGGAGATCCCAATCCGAAGTCATAATCATAGGTGGAGAGGTGAGCTTCTCCTTCAGTGTATTAAACGCCGCTTTGCAGGCATCATAAAAAACAAATGGGACATCTTCCCCAAGTAGTTCACACATCCGCTTACAAATCTTTGAGAAGTCTTTGATGAATCTGCGATAGAACCCTGCGTGACCCAGAAAGCTTCTAACACCTTTCACTGATGTAGGATATGGGAGTTGCTTGATTGTCTTAATCTTTTCTTGATCAACTTCCAATCCCTTGCTTTATATCTTGTGCCCTATAACAATCCCCTCTGTAACCATGAAGTGGAATTTCTACCAATTTAGCACGAGGTTAGTGTCAATGCCACGGCTAAGCACACGCCCCAAGTGATGTAAGCACTCCTCAAAACTATCACTGAACAGAGAGAAGTCATTCATGAATACTTCAATATTCTTCTCAATCATGTATGAGAAGATGGCCATCATACACCGCTGAAATGTCGTTGGTGCGTTACACAATCCAAAATGCATGCGTCGGACATGTAAAAGTGGTCTTCTCTTGATCCTCTGGAGCAATAGCTATCTGATTGTATCCCGAATAACCATCCAGGAAACAGTAGTACTCATGGTGGGCTAGCCTGTCAAGAATTCGATCAATGAATGGAAGGGGAAAGTGATCCTTGAGAGTGGCTTCATTCTGCTTCCGATAGTCCATGCATACTCGCAAACCTCTAACTGTCCGCTGAGCAATCTGTTCATGGTTGTCATTCTCCACCACAGTCATCCCTCCTTTCTTAGGTACACATTGGGCCGGGCTAGTCCAAGTGCTATCAGCAATAGGAAAGATGATTCTAGCTTCTAACCATTTCTTCACTTCTTTCTTCACAAAATCCCTCATATTTGGGTTGAGTCTTCTTTGAGGCTGTATTATTGGCTTCTTCCCTTCCTCAATCAGAATTTTGTGCTGACAATAAGCTGGGATAATTCCCTTGATGTCCGCGATTGTTCATCCAGTGGCAGCTTTGTACTTCCTCGAGACTCCCAAGAGCTCCTCCTCCTGTTCCTGAGGAAAAGAAAAATAAACAATTACGGTCAATGTGCCATTTAAACCAAGAAAAGCATACCTGAGGTAAGATGGTAATGGCTTCAACTCAACCACAGATGATGATTTGAGTGAGGGAATCAGAGTTGTTTCATTCTCGCCCAACTCAAGCTTTATCCAGCTATCAACAAAGTGCACTTCCTTGGGATGAGGATACCATTCTCCTTTGTTCATGCTGGTTATTTCTTATCACATAAGATCAACTTCCTCTTTCACAGCATCACCTTCATAAATCTCTACCCCATAGCAATCTTCAAGGTCATGATAGGAAGGCTTTTTCATTTCCTTAAACACATTAAATACAACCTTTTTTCATTTATCTGCATTGATAGGCACCCACTTTTCACATGAATGATTGCTTTTCCTGTAGCTAAAAAGGGTCTTCCAAGAATCAATGGGACATCACCTACTTCCATGTCAAGAATGATAAAATCGGCTGGAAAAATGAGGGATCCCACCTTGACCAAAATATCCTCAATCACTCCGTATGCCTGGCAAATGGATCTGTTTGCCATTTGCAACATCACCCACGTGGCCTTAGGATCCCCCACACGTAGCTTCTTGAATATAGACAATGGCATCAAGTTGATGCTCGCCTCAAGATCACATAGTGCCGAAACTGTTATGGAGTCACCTAAGGTAACTGGAATCACAAAACTACCTGGGTCCTTGACCTTATTTGGCAAACCTTGCAATACACACTCTGATGCTTCAGCTGTCAAACAAATCTGCTCGCATTCATCTACTGGCCTTCTCCCTGCCAATATGTCTTTCAGGAAATTATCATAAATGGGCATCTTCTCTAGAGCTTCAACAAATGGTAGGTTGATTTCCAGCTTCTTGAATACCTCAAGAAATTTCTAGAATTCTGTGGCATCACTTTTCTTCCTGGTCCGCAACAGATAAGGGAGTATAGGAGCGATGGGAACAAACTCAGCACGTACCTCTTCTTTATTTGGCTCTACATCCGCATCTGCCTGCGTGGGTTGAGCCCCTACTACCTCATCATCAAATATCTCATGCTCTTTTGCCTTTGAGGCTGTGGCTCTAGCATGTGTTGGGTACAGTGGGTCGACCAATGTCTTCCCACTTCTGGTAGTGATAGCCTCAATTGGCTGAGATTCCTCCCAATAAGTGATATTGGATCCCAATGGAGCTGGCGTGGCTAACTGGCTCACAATCTGATCCACTTGCTGTTCCACGTTCCACAATGATGTCTTGGTAACCTGCAAATCTGCGGCCAAATAAGTCATCTTCTCGGTGAACTGGTTGACATTCCTGCCCATCTGAAGCATCATGCTCTTAAGCTCATCCATGTCAATGTCTTTTTCTTGTTTCCTGTGCTGCTTCTTCATGTTGTATCTTTGCTAAGACTGCTCAAACTTCTGACTTAGGTAGATTGGACAATTTCTTGCTTTCTACTAACTGAGATTCTTGCTTTGCAATCTTCTTCATCAATTTATATGCGCCCTCCTGATCAACTTTGAACAAGAAACTCCTTCCAGCTTCACTATCTACACGTTCTTGGTTAGCACGGCCTAGATCGCGATAGAACACCTGAAAGGTATTGTAGTCTTCAAAATCATGGTTTGGGCACTTTCTCAACATTCCCACAAAACGTTCCCACGCTTCCACTAGTGATTCATCTTGCTGCTGCTCAAAACTCAGAATATTGGCTTGAAGGTGGATCACTCGGTGGACCGGGTAAAATCTCTCTAGGAACTCTTCTGCACATTGATCCCATGTAAAAATATAATTTGGTGCTCGAATTTCCAACCATGCTGCGGCTGCACCACTCAAACAATAGGGGAAAATCACAATCTTAAAAACATCAAAGCTGACATCTTTATACTTTACCATCCTGTAGAAAGCATTGAACTCCCCTATGAACTCATTCGGATCTTCTTCACTTGCCCCACTAAACTGAAATAAGCTCTTTGCCGCTTGGAAATTTGTGCCCTTAATTTGAAAACTCTCGGCTTGAATATCTGGCACACTGATGGCTAGACTAACTCAAGTTATGGGACCCTGAAAGCCTGTGACAAGAGACTTCCCCGAATGGTTATAAGTGGTATGATTTTTGCGAACTTCCAATTGTGCAGAAAGGCTTTTCCATCTTCCTTGTGATCTTTTCAAGGGCTATTTGCATACTCTCTGAGTCCACATTGTCTGAGTGTGAGGCTTCACTAGATGAAGACGACGTCTCTTCGTTCTCAGTCATCGTGAACACCTGCTCCCTTAGATCACAGACAAAGGGAAGAGATCACAGCAACTAACAAAAATAATAAAAACAACTGAAAATAAAAAGTGTCCTAAACTAATTATCGATCTCACTACTACTACCGTTAACTCCCCGGAAACGGCGCCAAAAACTTGACGCGCCTAAATTACGCGTACTGCTCAAGTGTACGGTCAAGTAGTAAAGTGGAGTCTTTAGGACCCCGAGTTGTCGAACCCACAGGTAGTTGAACTACTATTAGCAAATCGTTAATCAACTTTTGGATACAAAGTAACCGGTAAAAAGGGTTGAATGTTTGTAAGTTTACCACCCTCAATCAAGTGGCTCTACGTGAATAAGAACTGCAAATTAAATGAATGATAGTACTAGGAGTTTGGAGAAACTAGATGATTTAGGGTCCCTAGGATGCTTAGTTGATTCCCGGATTCAATTCACAACACTTCACTCTTTCTTTCACCTTATCAGATTATACTCGCAACACATATCTCTCAATCGTGTATCACACTGTAGTGTATTCAACAACAAATCATTTCATCCTAATGTTGTTAATAACACTAATCTAGTTGATATAATAAAGGTACCTACAAGACCTCTCAACCTTGCAAAATTATCACTTTAACATAATCAACTGAAACAATCTTCATGTGATCACTCTCATTCTTTCACCTCTCAGTCTCAAGAATATTAAGAGTGTCTTCCTACTCTTCACGAACCTAGGGTTGAGTTATTTTCATACACTCTCCTAGATAACTAACATGCTATGGGTGATTAGGCCTCACATGCTAAGAATTAAGAACTCAAGTAGAAGAATTAGGTTGGACAAAAAGAAAAGTAGAAGAATTAGTGAAATCAAGAGTGAAATTAAGCTGTAAGCATGAAGTAAATCCATGAATCCATCAATCAACCAAGTAAACCCTATTTCTCCATAATAACCTAGCTATGAGTTTAGCTAGACATGAAATCTCTTGATAAAATCATGATCTCCATAGAAAATAGTACAAGAGATGAAGAAAAAGAATCAAACGATGAAATCCTTGAAGATGGGGCGTGAATCCTCTCTTCCTTGAACTCCCGTGTGTCTCTCTCTCTTCCTCCGTCGTGTGTGTGTGTATTCTTTGGCCTTCCTCACGTTCTTTTACTAGCTGTGGCGAATTTTTAACTTACTTTGCTGAAATTGCATCTCAGCCCCTCTATTTTTGTAATTCCCGTCCAGAATTGTAAGTTGATCCTGCGCAGGCCATATCTCTCTCATCCGGACTCGGATTAAGCTCCGTGACCTATCATTGTAAATCACTTTGAGTGTAATTTCATTTGGAACGGGTATAACTCCAAAATTATTTGTAGAACTCAAGATTAGGGATGGCAATGTGGTCTGCTCTGATCTGAGATCCAGGGTGATCCGACCCTAATGGAGCGGTCCGAATCCGATCCATTAGGTTTTGGATCTGATTTGGATCACAAATATGCGATCCGTTCGGATTTCGGATCGGATTTGGATCATATCTATAAATATCCGATGATCTGATCCGATCCAACCCGATCCGAAATACATATAATATATGTATAATTATGTAATAAAATTATAATTATATAATATAATCATATATTATATATATAATTATATAATAATATATAATTAGCCCGATCCGATTCGTGATCCGTTCTTGTGGTCCGTGATCCGTTTTCCTTACGGATCGGATTCGGACTTTTTCGGTGATCTGTTATATGATCCGATCCGAATCCAATCTGGATCCGAACGGATTCGGATCAGGAGGTATCATTTTCGGATCGGATCGGATTATTCACAGATCCGATCCAAATCCGATCGGTTTCCATCCCTACTCAAGATATCATCAGATTAGTTCAGACTGGTCATCTTAGCTTCGCCATCTTTGCTTCTCCTCGTTCCACTTGTGCTCCCGTTGTTTCCGAAGTTCGTTCCATGCCTCCTACCAACCGATTAGCATACGTTCCTGTCAAGACAACATGAACAAACATACCAAGCGATTATATTTGACAAATAACAACTAAATATACATAGAAACGCTCGGAATAACAATACAAAGCATGTGAAGCATCAAGTGATAAAACGACTCAAATTCTCTAACAGTAAGCTCAAATCACTCTTGATAATGTGGTAAAATGGAGGTAATAGATAGCTCCTAAAAGGCGCTATCACTCGCCTGAGGCTGGATGACTCTTCTTTGTCTTCCCACCGCAATACTCTGATGATCCGGTTCCTCTGGTAGAGACGCATCTTCACTATCAGACTCTTTTGCTTCTTCCTCTTCGGCTTCCGGTGGTGGTGTAGAGATTTCGGAATCCTTAGGATCAGTAGGATTCGACTCTATCACCACCTTCTTCTCTGCATCCCCAAGCTCCACCTCCATGGAGTTCTTCAACATATGAGTCTCATCAAAGACTACACTTCTGCTAAGTATAATCTTATTGTCTGCCCATATCTTGTATCCCTTCACACCTATTCCGAATCCCATGAATACTCCCTTCTTAGCTCTTGGTTCTAGTTTGCCATCATCAACGTGATAATAGGCAACACTACCAGAAACTCTCAAATCTGAGTAATCCACCGCTCTACCGGACCAGACTTCCACAGGAATCTTGCATCCTATACCTGTGTTCGGGCTCCGATTTATGAGATAGCATGCCATCGAAACTGCCTCTCCCCAGAAACCTTTAGAAAGACCTGCATTCGAAAGCATGAACCTTGCCTTCGCCAAAAGTGTCTGATTCATTCTCTCGGCTACACCGTTCTGCTGCGGTGTGTGCCGAACGGTGCGATGGGGTGATATTCCCTGATCCTTGCAGAAGCCATCAAAATCTGATGAACAAAACTCGAAGCCGTTGTCCGTGTCCAGCCTCTTCACCTTCTTTCCCACTTGATTCTCTACTAGCGTCTTCCACTCCTTGAATCTTGCGAAGGCTTCACTCTTGTGCTTCATCACTAATATCCAATTCATCATGGAGTAATCGTCTATGATGCTCAGAAAATACCTATACCCGCCAATCGCCTCGACTCGAGATGGACCCCAGCAATCCGAATGGATATAATCAAGAGTACCTTTCGTCTATGAACCGCCTTAGGGAACTTGCTACGTTGTAGCTTCCCATACACAAAGTTCTCACAAAACCCTAGGCTCTTGGGCGCATGCCCGGTGAGATATCCCTTCTTGTGAAGTTCCTGCATTCCACGTTCACTCATATGACCGAGCCTCATATGCCACAACTTAGTTAGATCAGCTTCCTTAATCTCGACTGAGAAAACTCCAGCAGAACCTGTTATCGTCGAACCTTGCAACATGTACAAAGTCCCATTCTTGACTCCCCTGAGAATCACCTTAGAACCCTTGCAGACTTGTAGATCTCCACCTTCACCTTTGAAACTGTATCCCCTGCTTTCGAGTAGACTCAAGGAGATCAGATTATTTTTAATAAGTGGTACAAGTCTTACTTGCTCTAAAGTACATAACTTCCCTTCATTCGTCTTCAATCTAACTGAGCCGCTCCCAATCACCTTACAGACGGCTCCGTTTTCCATGTAGACAGACCCTCCATCCGTTTGGTTGTACGTCGAGAATAGCTCCTTTTTAGAGCAAATATGATAGGAAGCTCCGGAATCAAGGACCCACGCATCCTGAGAGTGCGTGACAACATCCGCCATTAGAACGTTATCATCCTCGGACGAGTTACCTTGTTCTGCTACGGCTGCGGATCCGTTCTGCCCATGTTGTCCTCGTTTCGGGCAATCTTTCTTCCAATGCCCCTTTTCCTTGTACCAAGAAAAGACATCCTTGGGCAACTTAGAACCAGAAAACTGCTTTTTCTTGTTCTTCTTACCCTTCTTGCTTACCCTCTTCGCCATCAGTCTGGAAGCATGGTCCTCTGTACCTGTGCCTGCACCCTTATGGCGCAACTCTCTAGCATGCAGTGCTGATCTGACCTCCTCTAGAGATAAGTCATCCTTGTTCACAATGAATGACTGCACGAATTTCTCATACGATGGAGGTAACGAGATCAACAACAATAGTGCGGCATCCTCATCACCCACCTTCTCGCCAATATTACGCAAATCAAGGAAAATTGTGTTTAATTGATCAAGATGGTCTTTGAGAGCCGTACCTTCGAGCATCCGCAAAGTGAAGAGGACCAGAACCTCCTCTTGTGGAGCGACTGGAGAAGACGGTGGAAGCAGGAGAGAGGACTATCATAAGAGAGGTTGAGGAAATAGAACATGAGGTATCCCAGGAGGTAGAGAAGGTGGAGAAGACGGAGAGGACTTTGCTGGAGAGATTTAGCATCAACTTGCTAGTGAGACTCTTCGTCATGTAGAGACTCTCCAACTTAAGCCAAAGACCTGCTGCTTGCTTCTGATCTGCGACCTCGATTATCACGTCATCCGATAAGCACAACATAATCGTTGCGTGTACCTTCTCCTCCAATACCTTGAACTCCGATGATGCAACATTCATGCATCCCTTGTCCGCGGTCAAAGGTGCCCACAAGCCTTGCGATTTGAGCAAAGCCTCCATCTTTATCTTCCGCAGAATGAATTTGTTCCCTCCTGTAAACCTGTCGATCTTCAACATCGATCCGGACATCGTTCTTGGTGGGTATTAAACCCTAGTCGCGTGATCCACCGAGATCGCAAAACCCTATCTTTGATTTCACCAAGTTGTGAAACCCTAGCTTTGCTCTGCCTTGATCTTGATCTTGAAACACCGCCAAATCCGAGCTCTGATACCAGTTTGTTGTGACAAGCCACCTCACGAACAATGTACGAATAAAGAAGAACACATAATTTTACGTGGTTCGCTAGCAAAATATTTGCTAACTACCTCCACGGCCGGAAATCACTCTTTATTCACTTAAGAGAAACAAAGAGTTTGGCCGCCTTTGACCAATTCAAGACACCAACTCAAAAGGACGGATTTTTTTTTACCAGTTTGACATTTACATTTTTTTTCACAACGGAGGGGGGTTGCAATAAGCTAGTTCTAAGACTGAGAATTGCAATGTGCTAGTTTCGACAAACTGTGGTACGCATTAAATAATTAAGCCAATAAATAAAATGAAAATCAAAACTTAAGATAGGACAAAGTTAAATTTCTAAACCTCACAAGAATTTATACAACGGGCCGTGTTAAAACTGTCTTCATATAATTCATCATTATTCATAGCGTTCAGATCATTATCAAGCCGGTATTAGTTGGTTTCCATTAATTATCGACAAAAAAATTCCATTGTGGTGACGGAATGAAAAACCTCAAATATGGGTGGATAAATAAATATAGTATGTTTAATAGTCCTTAAAAGACTGAGGCAAAAAAAAAATAGTCCTTAAAAGTGTTAGGAACTATGACTAGTCATTATAGCGGTATTTCAAAAAAAAAGTCATTATAGCGGCAGAAGTTGGTTAAAGACAGAGTAGTAGGAAGTACTTTCATTACAGGTGCAACTAATTTTTTTGAATTAGGCCTTGTGTTGGGTAAGTGTTAACACCGACTTCATATAATTCTTCATTATTCATAGCGTTCAGGTCGTTATCAAGCCGGTATTAGTTGGTTCCTATTAAGTATCGACAACAAAGTTCCATTTGTGGTGATGGACTGAAAAATCTCAAATATGGGTGGATAAATAAATATAGTATGTTTAATAGTCCTAAAAAGTGTTAGGAACTATGGCTAGTCACTTTAGTTGCAGAAGAGATTTTTTTTTTTTTTTTTTTTTTTTTTTTTTTTTTTTTTTTTTTTTGCAAATATAGTTGCAGAAGTTGGTTAAAGACAGAGTAGGAAGTACTTTCAATAATTTATCAAAAAAAAAAAAAGTACTTTCAATACCGCTGCAACTACAAATTTTGAATTAGGCCTTGTTTGGGTAAGTGTTAACACCGACCTCATATAATTCATCGTTATTCATAGCTTTCATATTGTTATCGGTATTCGTTGGTTTCTCTTAAGTATCGACAACGAAGTTTCATCGTGGTGACGGGCTGAAAAACCTCGGATAATAGTCCTTAAAAGTGTTAGGAACTATGAGTAGTCAATATAGTTGCAGAAGTTGGTTAAAGACAGAGTAGAAAGTCCTTTCAATACAACCGCAACTACAAATTTTGAATTAGGCCTGGTTTGGGTAAGTGATAACACCGACTTCATATAATTCATCATTATTCACAGCGTTCAAATCGTTATCAAGCCGCTATTAGTTGGTTTCTATTAAGTATCGACAACAAATACAATATGACTAGTCATATGGGTGGATAAATAAATACATTATGTTTAATAGTCCATAAAAGTGTTAGGACCTATGACTAGTCATCATAGCCGCAGAACTTGGTCATGTTTTGTGAAACAAAATATTAATTAATATTAAAATTAAAAAGAACTAATTATGTCACGTTTGACAGTTTTGAAGATATACTAAATTCAACTTTCCGACTAAAATTTGCAGTTTATTAGATCTTCAAATCCGCAGACTGTCTAATAATATGCACATTTTGAGTTCATGCTAAACCGTTTTGAGATATTTAAGTACTCTAGATTTTAAGCTAAACTTATTAGCTCCTTCATATTACAAAGTACAGTATTTTTTAAATTTTCAACTGTCACTAATATTTGACAAAAAAAAAAAAAAAACTGTCACTAATATTGTTTATTGCAAGTTAGATGAGACTATCTGCCGACTCGTGAGAAATGAGGTCTCTTAACATTGGAAGATCCTCATAAAACGTGGGAAGGCACTGAATGGGACTTCTGTTTAATTAGATATTGACACCGAGGTCGGTGATGCTAAGTAAGCTTAACGATAGTCAAGCCACCGGAAGTTGATACATAACCACTACCCAACTGGGATCCAAGATTTTATCTCAGTGGGGCTAAAATTAAAGGAATAAAGATTTTAAGAAAAGAAGGTAGTAATAAGGTTCTATTGTGCAATTCCAGTTAGGGCTAAAGTGCATATAATGAAGAAAAATATGATAAAATTACAAAGTTTAGAAGTTGAGTGGGGTTGTAGCCCCACGGTTGTGTATGTGGATCGCCCCTGTGTAGGCATGTACTGTATCATTTATAACGGGGCAAATTTTTTTAGTGTCAAGCATGAATACCCACCATGAAGTCTCGGTGTCGGTGTCGTGCGACACCATGTTTACATTATAGAAAGCAAATGTGACCGGTCCCTAGAAAGCAAATGTGACCGGTCACTCAAAGATCGGGACCAATGTGTTGACCCTCCAACGCTAAAGACAGTAATGCGATTATGATGAGACAAAATGGATTAAAATGTCTAAACCCGTGAATAAGTCTCGGCACAAGGCTCTCCACCGACTCTCTCTCAAATCATTCTATTTCTTTCTGATGTGTTCCACAGAGGGTTTCAAACGCCCTACCAATTTTTTAAGGGCCGGAAAAACAAGTTTTGACATTATGATACAATATGAACACATGCTTAATTTCATAGGGTTTTTGGTTTAATCACATGGGTTTGGGTCGTAAACGGTACGATGTGGCTTAATCCTAAAAACATGCTTATTACCCGCATAAATCGCACCTTTTAAACAAGTCACCCGTTAAACATTTAAAAAAAACTCGACATGTATTTCACTACAAAACAATCGGTTTGTTACGACGAGTATGTCTGTTGTTAAATCCAAAAAATTCGCCGTAAGAATGAAACGACAACGAATAATGCTCGTCGACGTGCAGTCGCAATAGCTCTGTCTGTAGTTCGAACTGCCGACGAAAACACCCTTCGTTGTTAGAACATAATAGCAGATAACTTTGCCGACAAATTTTGGCTCGTCGTTATTACCTTTGCCGACTATGTGATGACTATCTTATTTCGTGGTCAGGACTTTTGCTCGCAAACATTTCGAATACTTTCTTTCGTCATTGAACGTACCTCGACGACTTTGCCCGTCGTTTTTTTGTAAGCCGACTACTTTGTAGTTGTATTTTGTCTTAGCCTAGGATTGTTTCTTGTTGTAATCACTACCAGAAAAATGGTCTTTGGCCACACTAAATTTAGCCACGGACAACTAGTGTGGCAAAACATACTATTAGCCGCGGTGATTAACCATGGCTGATTTATTTTAAGACAGCCACGTTTGTTTGGAAACTACCGTGGCTAAATTATCTTTTAACTACGAAAATTTCTACTCGCGTGGCAATCTGAACGCATAATATATTTTGCCACGGACATTACCGATGGCTATTGAGTTTATTTCCCGAAAATACTCCCACACCCCAAAAATTTCTAACCCCGCAAAGTTAAAAGTGATATTAGCGGTTCATTAAAAAAAATTCAAACCCTATCTCAACCCAGAACCCCCGCGTCCTACTTAGAGATCAAAGTCAAAGCCTTTCTCCTCGATTCCAATGTACACATGATTCTCATTCATAGATCGAGGCTCTACAACTGATTTATTGCCGATTGAGTGTGAGATGAAGAGAGAATAGAGGGAACTAAAGTGGAACGGGTTTCAATTGATGTCGACGATACAGAGTGGTTTGATTCGGTTTGATTTTACTCAACATCCAGCTTACGGTGTTGACTCAGATTTCTTGGTCGGGTGGTCATCCTTTGTGACTCCGTTTCACGACCTTCTTGTTCCTAGGTACGGTGATTTCTGGCTTGTTTTATCTATTGATTAATCTGCATAAGGTTGATCCACAACTTACTCTAAATCCTTTGACACCCCTGTTGTCTAAGCCTTCAACAGACATGGCTTGTGTCGTGAAATTGATGTGCACAAAAGTTCATAATTTTTACATTGCTTGAGCAACTGCTGCTCAAATAGGAGCAAATCAGTGTACCAGGCGATACAATTTGAAAAAGTCTCTGACTAAAAGCAAACGTTTGGCACAAACCCACCATTTGGTTAATCGATTGTATATTGATCCAAGTTACCAGTATTGTTGTTAGTCCATGACTATCAACAATTAACAGAAACAACTGGGCTAAAAGAAATCTGTAAATAGTAAATTATTGCTACGGTTTGCACAGAGATACTTTGAAACAGTTAAGAAGAAGGAACAACTTGCCTTTCTCCCTCAAGAGAAACTTGGAATTATGATTTACCAAGATTGAAGTAGTATATGTTGAGATACTCATATTGACCTTCCACTGTTACCATGAGATACTCAAATTGAACCCAAAACCAAATGAATGCAACATAATACTACTTCAATCTTGTTGCATATTATGTTGCATTCATTTGGTTTTGGGTTCAATTTGAGTATCTCATGGTAACTGTGGAAGGTTAATAATTATGAAATACCATATACTTTTGAAAGAACTGGTGGTAAGATCACGAGGAAATTAATTGGATCATAGTCTATGAGGCTTTTGGTCAATCAGTTTACTGCTCGATTGATCCTGTGCAGCTTATTGATCAAAAGCGCTAACAAAGTCATCACCATATGTCTTCTTTTGCTATTAAAACATGAGCTGTAGTAGATCAAGGTTTCTGAGACGGATTTACATAGAGGTGAAGTCATAATACAATAAACTATCTTAGGAACTCAAACATGAGCTGTAAGTGCAGTGCTGAGCTCTATTTGTGTTCAACAAACTATCTTAGGAACTCAAAATACCTGCTCACCTCCCATTGCAGATACATTTTGGAGTGTCTTGATGAGATTTATTTGAGTTTCAATGTCTGGTGTCTCGTCAAAATACTGCATTTTCTTATAGTACCCTTGCAGTTACAGCGTGTTTTGAGACACGGTGCTCCAACTATAGAAACAATATTTAAAGCGCATTCTTCTTGAACAGTAAGTCTTCTGGTGGATGAGCCTTCAAAGGACTTCTGGGGCACCATCACGTGTGAGATGGAGAAGAAAATCACTGACTTTTCAGAAGTAGTCCATTTATTAGCATAACCAGAGCATGTTTTATGGTGCCTCAAGTCTCTTTGTGACAATACTGGATTTATTAATATGGAATATATTATCGAATTCTGTCACTTTTATGTTCGTATGTGTACTGTATCTGCTTCAGGAACCTCATTCAGCATTTCCCCTCATTTCAGACTTCTTGTCATGCATCTTTTTGTTGTTCTATGTTCTCATTTATATCCGTTCTAATTCTTTCTGCTATTTGTATCCTTTAAACCTTTAGCTGATCTTCTATTTTCTGGTTTTAGGTGTTCTTCCATGGAAATATTTGATTTGGTGGGTTGGAAACCGAAGGTCGGAAAGATGAAAGACTGAAAGTCATTGAAATATCAACGAATCCAAATTGAGGTTGATGTCTTTCCTTCATTGGCACTAGAATTCATAGGACCTATGCATATCTATAAATTTTCATTGATTATATTCTTCCGGTCCCAATTCCAGTTTTTCCCATTGCAAACATAAACAATTAAAATTGTTTAAAATCACCGAATTACTTTCTGAAATATGCAGCGTGTAAATGCCAGTCAAATGACAAAGTGGTGGACGTGGGTCATGGCTAGAGTACCTGGACATGGATGGTGGCATTGTTAGTATTCTGCGATCCCCTGGATAAGAAAACTTTGCATAAGAACGCCTCGGTATATAATAGGCATCACCATTCTAGATGATTCCACAACAGGTGAGTGTGGTGAATTCTGATTACATTCTCAGTGGTTTCCTTGTAATTTTTTGATACACGTGAACTTTTCCTGAACTATTAGTTGAAATTGGCATTGAGAATTTTTTGAAATAAATATAAGTAGTAGCAATGCAATTAGATTGCAAAGCAACCAAGTAATGTCTGCTTCCGAAAATCTTCTAAAGCCAAACAGGAAATGGTCTACGCAACCGAACATTCAAAAGTGGAAGTGAAAGAGCCTTACTAACAAATGAAGTGCGAAGTCCGCCTTCCTGCCATTAATCACCCAATTAGAAGCCAAAACCAGAGATCTGTCCTTGGTAAAGTGGATCCCTATCTGATCCTAGTAACAGGAGGGTGAATCTGTTAATATAATCCCAAGTAGAATATGTGTGCCTAAACATCTTACTTTACTTTCTTTAGTTCTTGTTGTTCGAATGTGAAATCATCCAAAAAGATACATACATATAGTATTAACTACTAGAACTATAGTTTCCACGGAGGAAGTGAAAACCTTATGATGCTGGTGTTTCCTATGTAAGTTTCCCTCTTGCATATCCCCACTTGATCTCATAGTCTTAGAGTTGGCTAGATGGTAGCTGATGTTGGACCTTCATTCGCACCTAAGTTTCCCACTATCAAAGGAGACAAATGTTGACAGCATGATAAAGGTAAACCAAATATAGCTTGGCCAGTCTAATGATGAATCTATAGTGATTAATGAATAGTTTTGAACTAACACCATTATAGTAGTATCTCTGAAGCATGTGTATTGAAATAGATATATGCTCATTTGGTGGAACCGAAGGGAAAAAGAGAACATAATAGTCGTATGCTGGGAAAACCAAAAACCCTAAGGGTTCAGATTGAAGAAAGCAAAGTCGTAAGAGAGAGGGGTAGAAACCTAACGACTAATAAGAGTGAGGGGTAGAAACCTAACGACTAACGACCGTAATGTCCCAAAAGATGAAAAAAAAGAACGATGGCATCAGACCATGTGCTGGATTAAAAATGGTCTCATTACGAGTTTCTATCAGAAAACTGTTTTCTTAGGTGATGCTTGGTAATCTACCTCTGCACACCTCCAAGTCCACACTTTTTGAATGAATTTTTCCTAGAATACTATTCAAAGCAAACCACAAAACTACACATGACTTGACAATGTAATTCACAGATGCTTTGAACATTTCAGCTTCGTATGGTTGAAGGCGCAGGTAGAACTAACATTTTTTGTTAATTTTTATTGCAGGTTTTTGAACAGGGTATATATAGGAGAGCGATGTCCACTGCTTTGAGGAGATGCTACTTTTGGGCCGGAGTGTTGTCTATTGTAGATAGTGCATTCTAGACAGACAGCTCATAGCCATGTGGCAGCCATCCAGCACACCTGACTGTGCTCCATACATACCCAATCACTGCTCATACTCATCCTCTCGAGGCTGCGAGACAGGGCCACCCGCGATGCTCACCACACGGTACATGTAGGGACTTGTGGTTTGGAGGCTAGAGTAAGGTCCGTCGCGCACGAACAACAACCAACCTCGTGCGCGACCCTTTTGTAAATGCTTTGAGAAACTTAATGACCATGTCCTATAAACCCATTCGATCTCATAAGGTGTCCAGTATCTGCGGACGGGTGTGTAAAGTTCCCTATATATACGGTCGAACGTGCCATTACGGGGGCTATCATCAAGACGCCATTTATGGTGAATTAACCCCCCCCCCCCACACACACAACGGTCACTTTCCCACTATATATAGGAATGTTAGCCCTTCATGAAAAGAGTTATGCTTTCTAATCTCTCATTGTTGGAATAGATGCCCTAGAGGCAATCGTAGATTTAGTATGAATATTGTTTTGGCTAGAACTTTCATTTATTATATATTGTGATATTTAATATAATGAAGTCCTTAGATAAAATGTGTTGTTTATCTTAAATATCCCTAGTCCACCATATTGATTAACAGGACGATCAAATATAGACTAGTATGTGGGTAGATTGATATGGAGATATCAAGTCTAACACATGGGTATGCATTAGGAGTAATGGCATACTGGATTGACCCACAACAAAAAGGATACATTAGATTATGTCAAGTCACAATCGCTTTTCGTAGTGCTAATATAATTGCAATCCTTAAACTTGAAGTCACTAGATACTCTAGTTGTGGAATATTGTGCTTTGATGTTATCAAACGTTACACCATAACTGGGTAATCATAAAGATGGCTATCGGGCGTGGTAGGAAGCAAGCTTAGAGATCGTAGTGATGTAGATAGGATTTGTCCCTCCCACATAATGGTGGTAAATATCCACGGCCACTTGAGGGATGAGGCTTATTGAGTGTCTGGTGTGTACGAGAGAATCATGCAGGGAGGATCCAATATACACCAAGAGAAGAGGATAAGAACAGAGGAACAGTAGGGTTGTGTGTAGGGAGAGAGTAAGACAATAGCAGTGTATGAGAGAGAGACATAATTTTGGCAGAGCTTCCGCGTATCTCAGGTGATTCGCCCTTGTATAGAAGGGTTAACGATCCTATATATAACGGAGAATGTGACCGTTGTAGTGGGTTAATGCGCCCATTAATGGCGGCTTAATTAGCTTAACCACAACGGCACGTTCGTGCGCATATATAGGGACCGTTACGCACGTTAGCCGCGTATATCGGAACCGTTATGAGGTTGACCGGGTTTATGGAGCTCGTGCCATAAATCTCTCAAAGCAGGTTACTAAGGTCGCGTGCGGGCTTGGTTGTCGCTCGCGCGCGACAAGACTTACTCTAGCCTCCAAACTACTAAGTCCCTACAGGTCCTGTGTGGTGGTATGCGAGGGCCCTGTCTCGCAGCCCCCACGTGGATCAGTGCGGGTGGTGATCCGGTGTGTGTGGGGCATAGCTAGGTGTGATGGATGATTGCCACGTGGCTAAGATCTGCCAGTCTAGAAAGCACTATCTACATTAGCCCCCTTTCTGCGCGTGAAGACACATAGCCGGATAGGCTTCAATGCGCAGGAACCAATGTACGCGTCGCCGCCACGCACCAATTCAAATACACGCAAAATCAGCCCCCGTGCGTGCCATTATGGACTAGAATCCCTAGAGTCGTGCTGTCTGTTCCTTTAGGGTTTTAGGCGTGACGTCAGCTTGTCATGTGATTGCGCGATTCGACGGTGACGGTTGCTATTCGACTACTGAAAGGACGCGACTCCTCATTGTTTTGGATAAATACTCTATGCTCTCCATTGTTGCAAAGCATCGCTTCTCTCTCTAAAGTGAATGATACCCGGAAGCCTTAAGGAACTGATTCAAGTGATCAATCCTCAGTTCTTCCTTGTCAATCGTCTTCTTCAACTTGCTTTATCAAAACAAGCTTTACCAAAACAAGGTTGGCTTTTCAATTCCATTTAATGTACTCAAATATTCTTTGAACTGTCTTGGATCTGTAAACCCATGGTTATTTGGGATATGTCGTTCATTGAGGACTGCAAAAGAGGCCTTTTTCTTAGACCCAGTACACAATTCCAATCACCAGATTGTGACGATTTTGAATGTAGAACTTCTGAAATTCTGAGCAATATAAACGAATTTGAACTTCTAAACCCAGAATTGACCCCGGACTGTTCATCTTCTCTTGACAAAAACATAATTTCTTCTTGAAATTCAAACTGAAAGTGTGTATATTTCTCCCCCATTTTTCTTGCTCTTCTGCAGGAGTGGCCAAGACAAAAGGATCCATACCCATTAAAGAGGTCGAAGAAATACCTGATCTTCCCCAGACCTTGTGGCGAAAAGCCCCCTATTTGGGCGGAAAAGATTTCTATCATGCTAGGGTTAAGGTGAAGAATCTACCGGCTCCTGTTTCATCTAGAGAATTGCGGACATTGACCCCGCCTGTCAATGCAGCCATGCAAGAGTTAATCGACTCCAAGGATGTGATTAGGCTAGGATTTGAAAATGGGTTTTTCCCCCCATACTGCAATTTCTACCCAGGCGTTTGTCCAAAAATTGGACTTCATGGATGAGTGGATCGACCATGTATTGACCCACCATGCCATCGCATTGAACAATGCTGGTATTTATTTCGCAGTTCGTGCTATGGAGGGTGCTGCCGTGAAGTTGGATCCGTCCATGCTTCTAAACCTTCTTTCTCGCTATTCATCTGCGACTCATACTTTCTACTTCGCTGAGTTCCAGGCTGCTCCCACCTTGGAGGATGTGCACATGTTGTATGATCTTTCTCCCATTGGTGAGGTGGATCCTCTGAGCCCTTTGAGGACTGATCCAGAACTTGCTCTATACAAGCAGATGGAGGAATGTTTGTCCGAGGTAAAGAAAATCTCCACTCGTTGGACATCTGCGAAAGTTCTTCCTGACTGCAGCTTATTGATACATCTGCGAAGAACACCTGGGGCAAATGGGTGCAATACTTCTTTCGCGACTATGCGAATTGTATTATCACCAAGAAACTTCTGGACAAGAACCCAAATGCGAAAAATTATGTAAATGGGAAAGGGTACCATCTAACCTTGTGCAGCTTCCTCTGTTCTTGGCTGTCAAGGTACCTGATCGATGGTCACCCCCATGATGGGGTTTTTTATCATGTCCTCCCTCTTGCTGTCAAGTTGGCCCTCGGCCAAAGAGTCGCACTTGGGCCTCTGGTCTTGGGCACCTTATATCACAGATTGGACCAATTGGTAGTAGCGATCAAGGAATCTCGCGGACGTCTTGATGTGCTGACTTATGTTAATATCGCATTCCTGACCATGTGGGTTTTTGAGCGATGGCCCTCCTATGCTCCTATTCCTTCTAGGACCAACAAGTGGTGTGTCCCAGGTGCGGAGGATGAACTTTCTAGTGGGAGAGCTACTCGGTGGTTTAGAACCAATCCTCCCAAGTGCATCTGGAGCCTGATATGCGATGACCAGAGCAAGTTTACGGCTAGGCCCTATGCCACGCGTATTGAGAATGTGCGATGGTTCCCGAAGTCATATCCCTCCAAATCTTGCTTTTTCAGAAGAGCTCCTTCTCGAAGGTCATGAGCGCTTTCATGAGCGCTATCGCGAATTCTTATGCTGGTGTTTAAGGGGTTCTCTCCCTGCTCTTGCTGAGTATGTTCCTGAACTTACTCCCAGGTATGAAAGGATCACAGTCGACGTTGATCCAACTCGCGTTTCTCCCCAGTTTAGCTTTGATGCAGTGGCGCCCTCTGTTTGGCCTAGATCAATCGTAAGAGGCTGTAACAAGCGACTGTTGTCTGGCGAGTGCCAAGCGATCTTCAGGAGAAACTTTCCCTTCGTTCAACCTTCCGGTGGTCGTGTAGGTCGCTTCTCCAAAAATTGGGTTGCTTACTGGACTACTCAGCAGGTCAGGTTCGAGACGCAGTCGGCTCCTCAGCCCAGCAGAGCTCCTATGATCAAGAGGAATGCCTTCCCATTCCGCCCTAATTGCAGCTTGGATGACTCCCAGTATGGCTGCTACTCCTTGTTGGATCTTGACAATCACTTGTGCCCATCCACCATTCTTGAGGAGAAGATGACCGCTGTTAGGGATGGTGCTTCGCATGTTATCAAGTACAGCGAAGATTTTGCCAAGGTAAACAATTTCCTCTGTGCGTGTTAAACTCCCTTCCTTTGATGCATTGAAACTTACACTCCATTTTCTGTTTTAGTGCTATCTGAGGAGGTTTGCATATGGGGAGCGCTCCAAGTCGCTGATCAATACTATTGTTGCTGCGAGGAGGCACGGCGAGAAAATTCTGCTAACAATGGTAATGGCTCCCCCAGTAGAGGCTCGGATTCGCGAGGTAATGGATGCATTCGCTGACTCGCTGATAGACAATACGCCGGCTCTGTCTCCTCCCAGGAATGCTCCGTCTCCTCCAGCAGATGTTGCCCCGGGGGCCAAGAGACAAAAGAAAAAGGGCATTACAATCTCTTCTCCTCCTAGGAGTGCTCCAACTTCATCTCCTGCGAAATCTCTTCTAAGGACAAAGGCAAAGGTCGCATGCCAAGCAAAGTGCTGAAAGAGCTCGCAGTTGAGAATTTTGTTCCTTTTGGTCAGGAGGAAGAGGAGGATGAGAGGAGAGAGGTGAGAGAAAGAGATGATGATGAAGAAGAAAGAGTCGAAAGCGAAGGAGAAGAAGAAAGAGGTGAGATACGAGAAGAAGATTCGGAAGGTATCTCAAACAAACTTATCTTCTTCGTACTTTAGCTCTTGCAATAGTTGTTGAACAGTTTGTTCTTTTGCAGGTGATGATACAGAAACCATCGGCGGCCTCCTGGCCAAGAAAAAGAATAAAACCAAGGGTTCTTACTCTGGCGTTTCCAGCAAAGCCATAGACGAGGATATCCTTGCTGAGTCTGAAAGAACGGCTGCACAAGCAGCAGAGAGAAGGAGGAAGCGAGAAGAAGATGAGATCGAGCTCATAAAGAGGAGGAGTTTGTAAGAACAGCATGTTGATGACTTGGTGGAGCAAGTTTATGATTTAGATGCGACTGCTTTGGAACAAGCTCAAGAAGACTTTGAGGAAATCGCATGTGGCAAACAAGGTGAGATTTTTAACCTTGCTGTGACTTACCAAGAAGTGATTACTGGTGCGTTAAATCATGGCTTATCAAACGCTAATATTAGCCGATGGCTAGTAGGCAAGTGTGGTGAACCCTCAGGTAATCATTCAAGAAATGTTTGTAAACCAGGCTTAGTGACCCAATCATCATCATAACAAGTTTCTTCGCACCCCAGGCCGCGCTCCCCTTAAAGATGTGCTTAATGAAGATACCCTAGTAGGATATGGTGTCGGGTCTTTAGCATATAATGAAGGTGCTGCAATCCCACCTAAGTGTGGAGGTGCCCGCTTTTGATCTATTAGAATAACAAAACACTGTGATACAATTTACCTCACTATTTTCCTGTCCTGTATCGCAGGCGATGCTGAAGAGGATGTGCCGGAGCGAAGGAGTCAGGCTCCTTCCTCTTATGATCCAGAGCGAAGCGCTTACGTTGAGAAGCCTGTCAGCTACTGAGTACGCAGGCGAGCCTTTGGAGGACATCATTGAGGTGTCTGATGATATCGAAGCTGACACCGTGCTAAGAGAGGAAGATGCTGATGCTGCAGTTGAGGAAATGGAAACAGATGGTGCTGGAGATGAAGTTCATGAAAATGAACAAGTCATGGAAGACACAGCATCGCATGCAAATATGGATGTCCCAATGAATGCTACCGAGCCACAAGAGCCCCTCGCAGCCGAAGAAGTTCCAGGCCAAGCAACAGCTGCCACTATTACTGTTCCTTCAACAGAGGTAGAGCTTATGGAGGTTCCCCAAGCATGGAGTTATTGGAGCTCGCAAGTTGGAGCTGCAGTCGCGCCTGCTACGGCCTATATTCTTCCCACCAACTATGATGAGCTCGAGCTCGCAGCTGACAGACGAGCAATGGAGCGAGGACAGACTTCAGCTTTCCCAACAATGCGCATTCCCTCTTTGCGTGAGATCCTTGAGGGGACTGGTATGTTATCTTCTTTTGCATTCTACACCCTTGTTAAAAGCTTTCATGCTCTAAAATTGAATCAACTTTAGAATGAATTTTTCCTAGAATACTATTCAAAGCAAACCACAAAATAACACATGACTTGACAATGTAATTCACAGATGCTTTGAACATTTCAGCTTCGTAAGTATGGTTGAAGGCGCAGGTAGAACTAACATTTTTTGTTACTATTTATTGCAGGTTTTTGAACAGGGTATATATAGGAGAGCGATGTCCACTGCTTTGAGGAGATGCTACTTTTGGGCCGGAGTGTTGTATATTGTAGATAGTGCATTCTAGACAGACAGCTCATAGCCATGTGGCAGCCATCCAGCACACCTGACTGTGTTCCATACATACCCAATCACTGCTCATACTCATCCACTCGGGGCTGCGAGACAGGGCCACCCACGATGCTCACCACACAGTACTTGTAGGGACTTGTGGTTTGGAGGCTAGAGTAAGGTCCGTCGCGCGCGAACGACAACCAACCTCGTGCGCGACCCTTTTGTAAATGCTTTGAGAAACTTAATGACCATATCCTAAAAACCCAGTCGATCTCATAAGGTCTCCGGTATCTACGGACAGGTGTGTAAAGTTCCCTATATATACGGTCGAACGTGCCATTACGGGGGCTATCATCAAGACACCATTTATGGTGAATTAACCCCCCCCCCACACACACACACACTCACACACACAAGGGTCACTTTCCCACTATATATAGGAATGTTAGCCCTTCATGAAAAGAGTTATGCTTTCTAAGCTCTCATTGTTGGAATAGATGCCCTAGAGGCAATCGTAGATTTAGTATGAACATTGTTTTGGCTAGAACATTCATTTATTATATATTGTGATATTTAATATAATTAAGTCCTTAGATAAAATGTGTTGTTTATCTTAAATATCCCTAGCCCCGTCCGCCCCCTTCCCGTCGGCTCAAAGAGGAGGCTGCCCCTCCTCTTGTGCCTTTGTTGCTTTGATCTTCTTCCCACTTCCTCCGGGTTCAAGCTAGCACTTGTTTGAAGGAAGAATCTATATCTCACCTCTAGACGTGGATCAACCGTAGAGACGAGGACATCATTCTTCGTGTGATCTCACAAATCAAAAGGTACACAATACTATGTCTCTTATCATGTTATGATATCTCCTCCTGAGGATCCGTGGTGGGCATTGAAGTAGGAAATAAATTTTTGTTATTCCGCTGCGTTACCTACTTCAAAAACCAACAGTGGTATCAGAGTCACGGGTCGTAGAGCATAACATGATGTATATGTTACGATTTCAGGCTACACACCGTTTTATTGTTTATTACGCGAAAACTGAAATTAATTGGCATAGTAGATGAAAAATTGAATTTGATTCAATAGAACAAGTCCAATTTAACATTGGATGTTAGAATTTGTGATTTTAATCACATAAGATGTGTATAATTGGGTTCTTGAAAAATTAGGGTTCATGGGCACATGAATGAAAAGGGGTTTTCAATTTTGGGAATAAATTTATGGAAATAAATCCATAAGGAAACAATCTTGCTTGGGCAACAAGGAAGAGGGAAGGAAGACTAGGGCCGAAACCCTAGCCGTCCGCCCCCTCCCTTGCGCGCCAAGCAAAGGCCGCGGGACATAGGGGCGGACGTCCTTGGGCCGGGCCTTGTGACGGCGGCGGTCCTAGGGGTTCGGGCCCCTTGTTGGCTTGAACCCCTCGGACCGTTGTAACCGTAATTACCCAATTTTATTAAAATTAAACAAGCGCGTTAAAAATTAGTTTTAACTGTATTATGTGCTTTATTACATGGTGAATGGATATGGCCTAGGATTGTGGATGTTTTATTGCTTTGTGGTTTGGTTTGTGGCCTGCGAGCTGATCAAATTCATGTAATAATTAATTAGGTTTTACGGCCTGCGAGTCGTCTTTTTCTCCTCGACAAGTGAGGCTTTTGTTATTTTATTTATTCTAGATGTTAGGCTAGAATTAGATATATTTAGATGATAGCCAAGAACATGGAGAAGAAGACCGGAGAACCAAAGGAGCCAAGAGACAAAGAAGACAACCCTAGGCGCGCAGCTATGGTGGAGCACATGGAGATGAGCTCAGCACTTTTAGGGCAAGTGGATGTTTATTATTTATGCCTTTTTATTTAAATTTGTGTGTATGACGATACTAGCGAAAAAAATAACAAGATAATAATAAACAAGGTTGGTCTTTTATTGTGGATTGCGCAATCCATATAAGTAGACCATGTTGATAAGATCAACCAAACAAATTAAAAGAAAAATCCCTCAATTAAATATTGCGTTTTGCCTTCTCTTGCCAAAACACCTTTCATGATCATGGTTTATTGAAATTCGGGTTTGCCAAAGCAAGGCGATTTTAATTTATCATGGTGTGTTGCGGACGACACAAGCTAGTAATGTGTGTATGTTGAAGCAAGAGGTTGGACGCAACTAGGCAAGAATAAATGGGATTGATAAGCCTAGAGGTATGACAATTAGGGGTTATATATGGGATAAAGAATAAAAAAGTTATTCACCTAATTGGACCAAGAGTTGCATATGATGCAATTGGAATGGTTCCTACCTAAATAACATATTTTTGGGTGAATTGCCAAAGCAAGCTCAAGAAGAAGTGAAAAAGGGATCTTGGACCTACTAGAAAATATAATGATATTTTCCGCATTAATGGTGAGGGCTATTAATGCGAGAAAAATGGTGGGAGCTATATTTGACGATCTAGCCATTATTGAATATAGTTAAATTGTTCAAAATACTAAAATTGCACATTTCTCGTTGTGTAGAATTCCAAATGGCAAACAACAACGCATTGACTTCATCCCTACGGTCTGTCCTTGAAAAGGATAAACTATCTGGAACAAATTTCCTTGACTGGTACAGAAACTTAAGGATTGTCCTTAAGAAAGAAAAGAAGTTGTACGTCTTGGACACTCAAATTCCAGCACCACCACAAGACGAGTCTCTTCTAGCGGAAGTAAGGGCACGTCAGAAACATATTGATGATTTTAATGACGTGACTTGCCTCATGCTTTGTACCATGACTCCTGAGCTTCAGAAGCAGCATGAGAATATGGAAGCCTATGATATGATCATACACTTGAAACAATTGTTTCAGGAACAGGCTAGGCATGAGCGCTATGAGGTGTCTAAAGCATTATTCAAGAGTAGTCTTGCAAAGGGGAATCCAGTAGGGCCTCATGTACTCCGAATGATCGGGTACATAGGGAACCTTGAGAGGCTGGGGTTCCCATTGGGCCAAGATTTGGCTACTGATCTTGACTTGCAATCGTTGCCTGACAGTTATAGTCAGTTCATCATGAACTATAGTATGAATGAGATCAGTAAGACTCTGCCTGACTTATTGAACATGCTAAAGACAGCGGAACAGAGCGTCAACAAAGGCAAGGGCAAAGCCATATTGATGGTGCATAAGAAGAAGGGAAAGTCAGTTGCCTATACTTCAAAAGGAAAGCGCAAGAAATTTGCGAAATCCAAGGAAGCCCTGAAGCCTAGTGGAGGCGTGGCTAAGGGTGAGGGTCACTACAGCAGCCAGCCGGGTCACTGGAGGAGGAATTTTCCTAAATATCTGGAGGATAAGAAGCTTGGAATAGTGATTCCACCACCACCAGGTATTTATGTTATAGACGTCAATCTTTCTATTTCTTCATCTTGGGTATTGGATACCGGATGTGGTTCTCACATTTGTCGTAATGTGCAGGATTTGAAAAGAAGTAGAGATTGAGTAAAGGGGAGAAGACCTGCGCATCGGGAATGGAGCAAAAGTTGCTGCATTAGCTGTAGGCGTTTATGAGCTATCTTTGCCTTCTGTACTTATTTTAGAATTAGAAAATTGCTTTTATGTGCCTGCTATGAGCAGAAACATTATTTCCGTTTCTTGTTTGGACGAGAAAGGCTTTTCTATTTCAGTAAAGGACAAGTGTTGCTCCATTTATTTTGATAGTATGCACTATTGTAGTGCGCATTTGTCTAACGGATTGTATATCCTCGATCTAAATAGTCCAATCTATAACATAAATACTAAAAGTATTAAAACTAATGATTTAAATCCTACATATCTATGGCACTGTCATTTAGGCCATATAAATGAGAAACGCATATCTAGACTCCATAAGGATGAACTACTAGACTCATTTGATTTGGAATCATATGAGACATGTGAATCTTGTTTATTAGGAAAAATGAAAAAGTCCCCTTTCAATAAGAAAGGTGAAAGACTAGTGAGTTATTGGCACTCATACATACCGATGTATGTGGACCATTCCCCACGCCTGCCAGAGGTGGTTATACCTACTTCATCACATTCACTGATGATTTCAGTAGATATGGATTTGTATACCTTATGAAGGCCAAATTCGAATCCGTTGAATTGTTCAAAGAATTCAAGAATGAACTAGAGAAGCAACTTGGAAAAAGTATTAAGGCTTTACGATCGGATCGTGGAGGAGAATACTTAAGCCAGGAGTTTGATGAGTATCTTAGAGAGTAAGGGATAGTATCCCATCTCACTCCACCCGGAACGCCACAATGGAATGGCGTGTCCGATAGGAGGAATCGCACTTTATTAGATATAGTGCAATCTATGATGTCTCAAACAGATCTTCCGATATCCTTTTGGGGACATGCTCTAATGACGGAAGCTTTTACCATTAACCGCGTTCTATCCAAATCAGTCATGAATACACCATATGAGAAATGGACAGGGAAGTGTCCCATAGTGTCGTTTATGAGGATTTGGGGCTGCAACGTCTATGTAAAACGTTTACAAACAGACAAGCTCGAGCCGAAAGCGGATAAGTGTAAATTTGTGGGATATCCTAAGGAAACTAAAGGATATTATTTCTACAATCCCATCGAGAACAAAGTGTTTGTTGCTCGGACCGGCGTGTTTCTAGAAAGAGAGTTTGTCTCTAAAGAAGCAAGTGGGAGGTCTGTAGAACTTGAAGAGATTCAAGAACCACAAATCACTGAACCGATGATGGAACATAAGCAGGAACCGCAAGTAGTTGTGGAAGAACCCGTTCAGGTAACACAGGAACTCTGTAGATCAGGAAGAGTGCGTCATGAGCCAGAGAGGTATGGACTTCTCGTGACTGAGCCCGATGACATACCACTCATAGATGATGAGCCTGCAACCTACGGAGAGGCCATGAAAGGCCCAGACTCTAAGAAGTGGCTAGAAGCCATGAGATACGAAATGGATTCCATGTACACCAACAAAGTATGGACTTTGGTGGAACCACCCGAAGGGGCTCGGCCCATAGGGTGCAAATGGGTCTTCAAGAAGAACACCGACATGGATGGCAAGGTATTTGCCTATAAGGGGCGATTGGTAGCTGTAGATAGTGCTTTCTGGACAAGAATATCGTAGCCACGTGGAAATAATCCAGCACACCATAATGTGCTCCACACACACTGGATCACCAGCCGCGCTGATCAACGTGGGGGCTGCGAGACAGGGCCCTCGCATACCACTGCACGGGACTTGTAGGGACTTAGTGGTCTGGAGGCTAGAGTAAGCCCTGTCGCGTGTGAGCAAAGCTCGCGCGCGACCTTTAGTAACTGCTTTGAGAGATTTATGGCACGAGCTCCATAAACCCGGTCAATCCGGTCAAACCCGGTCAACCCCATAACGGTTCCGGTATACGCGGATAACGTGCTGTAACGGTCCCTATATACGCGGACGAACGTGCTGTAGTGGTTAAGCTAATTAAGCCGCCATTGATGGGCGCATTAACCACGCTACAACGGTCACATTCTCCGTTATATATATAGGACGTTAACCCTTCCATACAAGGAGGACGACCCGAGATACGCGAAAGCTCTGCCAGAATCCTGTCTCTCTCTCTCACACAGTACTACTGCCTTACTCTCTCCCTACACAACCCAACATTTCCTGTGCCATTTTCTATTCTCTGCCCTTGGTGTACACAGAGTTCTCTCTGCCGGATTCTCCTGTACACATTTTGGTGAACCCGACGTGAACTTACCATTGCAAGCAACCATGTCTCATGAGGATGATGTCAGTAATAGATCGCCTTCCACGTAGACCACCTCGGGGGAGGAGACCCGCCGTACTCCTAAAGCCACCGGTGAAGCTCCGACGCTAGAAGCCTTGGACGCCACCATCCAGAATCAGGCGAAGGCTCTCAAAGCTCAATCTGCGCAGCTAGAACGGAGGATTGGGAGTGTCAACCAAACCACCCAATCCTAACTTGCAAACTCCACCGTCAACTACTCATCTACCCTCAATTCAGGGGCCAACAGCTCAAATGTTGCCTCTTGCTACTCATACTCCTCAACCTCCAATTTTGGTACCTAATCCTGCCTCACAGTACCCCTTGCCTCTTCCAACGGCAACGTGGGGTAAAGTGAATTCACAATATGTTCCTAGCCCTCCTGCGACATATGTGTCGCCTCCGCCTGCGGCGACCCCTCCTCTCGCTGCCGAGGGAAGTGCTCCGGAGTGTATGACGTCGCTGCAACGGCGCATAGATACCATTCTGGCTCACCAATCGTTTGCGGATACCATCACCCTGATACTTGACAACGATCCGCCTATTCCACGAGAGATCTACCTCATGCCTAACCCTGCTGGGTAGAAGGCTCCTAAATGGGACAAGTTCGAAGATGTCAATGGGAACGCCCACGAGCATGTCATGCGCTTCATTGATGTAATGGGACCGTATGGGGCTGATCCTAAGCTGCTGATGCGCGAGTTTCCGAAATCCTTGGGGAACGTGGCCTACAAGTGGTACAGGATGCTGGAAGCCGGATCCGTGAAGACTTGGGACGACATGGTCCAGAAGTTTTACACTAAGTTCTTCCAGATGGAAGAAAAGGTGACAATGATTCATCTCTCGCGGATGTATCAGAAGCGCGAGGAGGATGGAATAACATTCATCAAGAAGTTCAGGTCCAAGTCCTTGGAGTGCAAAGATGTGATACTCGAAATCAGGCTCGTGGAGATATGCCTGCAATGCATGCGAGACGAGTACAAAGGTATGCTTACCAACGTGCAAACACCTACGTTTTCGAGGCTAATCGAATGCACGAAGAATATCGAGCCTGTAGTAGAGAGGCAGAAAAAGAGGAACGCCCTTGAGAGATCCTCGGGCGGGACCACTTTCAAAATTGGGAGATTCAGCTACAAGAGAGGACGTGAGGTTGAAGTAAATACAAGCTCGCCCCAAAAGCAGCCGAAGGTAGTAAACTTCGATGCGCCACCCCTGCCATGCTCGGTAGAGGTAGCGAGCGACCTGTGCAGACAATGGCATAAGGACGGTATCTTGCCGCCGCTCGAAAAGGCACCCTCCAGGGAGATGGTGAGGGTCCCGAAGTGGTGCGAATGTCACAGAAAGGTTATGCATCCCACAGCCGACTGCAAGAAGCTCAGAATCATGGTAAGTGAAAAGATGAAAAATGGCGAACTGATCGTCAGCGATCAAAGGCAGGATGTGCGAAACATTCCACTCCCTGCCCATGCGGAGCAAGAGCCGAAGGGCAAAGAGTTCGCCATGATCTCGATTGTGGACCTTGAAGAGGTTGCGGAGGATGGTCTACCCATCATTGCCGAAATCCAAAACGACAAGGATTACAGCATAGACACTGAGGATGAACGTCTCGATCGGATGAAGGGGTCGCACGGGTTCAGCAGGTTCTTTGATGAGATGAACTTCTTAGGGAAATGCCGGATGGAGATGACAAAGGCGATCCTAAGGATAGCAGAAGATTACGAGGAGGATATCGTAGTCTCCAATGGAAAGGTTTTCAGGGCATCTCGCTCTACAGAAAAGGTCATAACCTTCTCCGCAAGCGACAAAAAAGACAGATGCGAGCCACCAGAAGCCTCTGTATGTAACAGCAATCATCAATGGTGTGGAATTCAAAAGAGTGTTCGTTGACGGGGGAGCGGCAGTTAATGTTGTTTCGCTCCATACTCTGAAGTTAGCAGGAGTGCCAGAACACAAGATCGTCAAGCGTCCATCCCCGCAGATGGGATTCGGAAGCGACTCCAGAATGACAATAGGATGGATCCGCCTGGGTGTCCAGATTGGCAAAATTAAGTGTTTAGCAAAATTCTATGTCATAGATGCGAACACCACGTATCACATGATTATAGGCCGAGACTGGATTCATCGCTTTGATGCTGTCCCTTCAACAGCTCACCAAGTGATGAAAGCTATCTGGAATGATAGAATAGTGAAGATACCAGCTTCGATAAATCCTTTCAACATGGATGAGGCGCATCTCAGTGAGGCGGTATGGTTCACTGAGATGGGTGACGAGCAAACGCCGGGACCGTTCAACCCCAATCCTTTGCCCCGTTGGGAGGACATCAAAGATCAGTCACCCGCAGGAGTGATGGTAACAAGAGAGGAAGCCAAGGAAAAGCCGCCTACGCGAGAAGAGGTGCCGCGGATTGCCTACCAGCGAAAGAACGTGTATACTCTGAAGAGGATATCAAAACATGATCCCGAAGGCAAGGAAATAGAGAGTTTCTACGCCAACGGGAAGAAATGCTATCGCATATGAAGGTACGCGGGGGTGTCCTCACGCAAACATGGGGATATCCCTGAGCAAATCAATCAGATTGAGCAGATTTTGGAACCAGACAAACCAATGCCAAGCGTTCTAGAGGAGAAACTCAAAGAAGCACCCGAATGCATGGAGGACAAACCCAGACCATAAAAGCAGGAGCTAAAGGAGGTATTCCTGAGCCCGAGCGAAGAAAAGAAGAGGCCAGTGTTTCTAAGTGCGGACCTCACAATCGAGGAAGAGGAAAGATTGCTGCAACTCCTGACTGAGTACAAAGACGTGTTCGCATGGGAGTACGATGAGATGCCCGGCCTGGACACGAGTATCACCATGCACCGGTTAGATGTGATCGCGGGATCCAAACTGGTAAAGCAGAGCACGAGAAGCTTAAGACCGGAGCTTAACATTAAGATCAAGCAGGAAGTTGTCAAACTTCTGAATGCCAAGTTCATCGAGCCGAATCACCATCCCACATGGTTAGCTAACATTGTGCCTGTGGTAAAGAAGAATGGGCAGCTTCGCATTTGCGTGGATTTCCGGGACCTTAATCGTTTCTTCCCTAAGGATGATTTTCCACTCCCCAACATCGACTTACTTATCGATTCGACCGTGGGTCATCGCATGTTTAGCTTCATGTACGGCTTCAGTGGGTACAATCAGATCAAGATGGACCCCGAAGATGCACGGAAAATCGCATTCATCACTCCGGTGGGAGTCTTCAATTACACGGTTATTCCCTTTGGCCTCAAGAACGCAGGTGCGACTTATCAGCGGGCCATGATGGCCCTGTTTCACGATATGATGCACAAGGAAGAAGAATTCTACGTGGATGATTTAGTTGTCAAATCCAAGGAAGAGGCAGATCATCTGGGGGATTTGCGGAAAGTGTTCAACAGATGCAGAAGCTTTCAATTAAAGATGAACCCCATGAAGTGCGCATTCGGGGTAACATCGGGGAAGTTCTTGGGATGTGTGGTACATCGTCAAGGAATAGAACCTGATCCTGCGAAAGTATCGGCGATCTCTAGCATGACTGCGTCGCACAACCAAAGTACTTTGAAGACCTTCTTGGGAAAGCTATCCTACCTGCGAAGGTTCATCCCAGCAGTCGCCGAAATCACCTTCTGTTTCAGCGATCTTCTCAAGAAAGATGTTGCATACAACTGGACTACAGAACACGAGGCTGTGTTCGGAAAGCTAAAGGAACTGCTGACATCATCAAAAGTAATGATCGCACCTCAGCTCAGATCCCCACTCTTGATGTACTTGACGTCAACGAGGAGGTCTATAGGGGCACTCCTGGCTTAGGAGTATGAAGGGCAAGAAAGGCCGATCTACTACATCTCTCGCATAGTGCAGTCAGCAGAATCAAGGTACACGGACATCGAACGTCATTGGCTTGCCTTGTTCTTTGTAATAGAGAAGTTGAGGCACTATTTTGCTTCGCACAAAGTAGTAGTGGTCACAAAGAGTGATCCTATACGGTATCTTCTGACTCATACTACTCCTGGGGGAAGATTGGCAAAATGGTATATGACCATTTCTCAATACGACATCACATGTGTTCGACCCCGGGCGATCAAATCGCAAGCGGTGGCGAATTTGCGAGCACAGTTCCCTGATAACAGTCATGAGCCTGTGATTGAAGAAGAATTGGTGGGACCTGAGATCTACGCAGTTGAGCTTCCCTATTGGACGCTCCATTTCGATGGCTCATCAACAAGGAAAGATGGAGGCATCGGGGTAGTCTTGACCAAACCAGACGGAGAGGTCATACAGATGTCAGCAAAGCTTCACTTCGCAGTCACTAACAATGAAGCAGAGTATGAGGCTCTCATCGCAGGTCTTCGCGCAGCGAAGGCATTAGAAGTAAGCAATTTGACGGTTATGGGAGACTCCAAGCTAATCGTCAAACAAGCCTCGGGCGAGTATGGTTTGAAGGAGATAAACTTATTGCCCTACCGGAACTTGGTACAGAAACTGGTGCAGCAGTTCTGCGACGTCAAGTACGAGCACAAACCCAGAGCGGACAATAGGCATGCTGATGCTTTAGCTACCTTGGGATCCAAGGTTAGTGCGGATAAATGTCCTGCGAGAATCTCGATTGAAGTGCGAACATCCTCGGCGTTGACAGAGAAAGCGTGCAACGATGAATGCATGGATGATGCGAACTGGAGAAAGTCGATCTTACGTGCCATCGCAGAAGGTACGAGCAACGGGAATTGGGCATCCACAAGGGGGTATTGCATACATGACAACACCCTCTACTACAAGGGCCCCGACGGAATACTCATGCGATGTGTCTCGGAGCAGGAGGGACAAACGCTGTTAGAAAAGATTCACCAACATGCTTGCGGGGAAAGTGAGGTGTCAATCTATCGGAAAGCCCAGAGGTATGGGATTCACTCGCCGGACATGTCAACGGCCGCAGCATTGATTCAAGGAAATTGCGAGAGTTGCGCACTGATCAAAGACTCTCTGTCAATTGCTCTGACCGACGATGATGTAGATTGGAGGAAGCCACTCTTTGATTTTCTCACGCAAGGTATCGTGCCTGAATCGAGAAAAGAAGCCGAGAAACTAAAAAGAAAAGCAGCACGGTATGTGGTGCAAGAAAATATGCTCTGGCGCAGGGGCCATGAGGGTAACTTGCTGCGATGTCTAGACAGTAAAGAGGCACAAGAAGTGATGGACCTCTCTCATCAAGTGGAACACCATGGAGGTGCGAAGTTATGCAGACAGCTCCTCTCGATCGGTTACTTTTGGCCCACCATGGAAGCAGATTGCCGCACTAAAGTAAGACGGTGCCAGGAGTGCCAATTCATAGGAAATCTAGTGCAAGCTCCTGCTGTGGATTTACATGCGTTGGGAACACCGTGGCCGTTCCATACATGGGCTTTGGATTTTGTTGGTCCCATTCGACCAACCTCGCACGGGAATCATGTCATTCTCACCGCGACCGAGTTGTTCACCAAGTGGGTAGAAGCAATACGATTAAAGACAGCAAACGCGCTAGCCGTGGTCCATTTCATCCAAGAAAGTATCATATGCAGGTTCGGAATTCCAAACACTATTCTCTCGGATAATGGCACCCCCTTTGTCAATCTCCAGGTGGCTGCAAAGCTAGCGGAGTACAACATAAGGCAGATATGCTCCACCCCATACTACCCGAAGGGGAACGGGCAAGCAGAAGCAACCAACAAGACGTTATTGAGGATCTTGAGCAAGTTGGTGGCAGATGACCACAAGAGATGGGCTGATTCTTTGAACATAGCCTTGTGGGCCTATGGGACTTCTCCAAGGACGCCCACAGGAGCCTCACCATTTCTTTTATGCTATGGAGCTGACGCTGTGGTACCTGCGGAAGTGAAGATCAACTCTACAAGGTTGAATTTTCATGCATTGTATGACAATCAACGCGATCATGACTTGGTCCTGTTCGAAGAGAAGCGGGAGCAAGCTAAGAGGACTAACAAACAATAACAAGAAAGGATCGCTCGCGTGTACAACAAAACGGTCCAACGGCGAGATTTCGCAGTTGGAGATTTGGTCTTGCGCGCGTCGGACCACTACATGCGAGAAGCAGCTCGTCCAAAATTCGCAGCCAAGTGGGAAGGACCCTTCGAAGTCACAGAAGTCTTTGATAGTGGCTACTGCAACATACAAAGGCTACATGGGACGGCCTCAACCCCAAGCTCAGTCAACATGCGTTGGATTAAGAAGTATTATCCTTAACTCCTCTCATTATATGCGTTAGATTACAACGTCTGCTTTATGCTCTGTATTGCTAATACTCGTGCATCTTCTCTCCCATATGAGGGATTGTAATCTCATCTCTCCCATATGAGAGTATTTTATAATAAAAAGACTTCTCCCAAATGGGAAGAACTTTATAATTTCAGCCATCTTTATTGCTTTGTTTATTTCATTATTTCTCAGTAGCAAAAGCCTATATGTCATGATAGCAGCCTATGCGAATACAGTCTTAAGTGATCTCTAAAACCTATCCTCCGTGATAGCATCCTATGCGAATACGATCTTAAGTGATCTCTAAGCCTATCCGCCGTGATAGCACCCTATGCGAATATGATCTTAAGTGATCTTTTAAGCCTATCTGCCACGATAGCAGCCTATGCGAATATGATCTTAAGTGATCTTCAAGCCTATCTGCCACGATAGCAGCCTATGCGAATACGATCCTAAGTGATCTTTTAAGCCTATCTGCCATGATAGCAGCCTATGCGAATACGATCTTAAGTGATCTCTAAGCCTATCCGCCGTGATAGCAGCCTATGCGAATATGATCTTAAGTGATCTTTTAAGCCTATCTGCTATGGTAGCAGCACTATGCAAGTATGATCTTAAGTGATCTCCAAAGCCTATCTGCCAAGATAGCAGCCGCACTAGAATCCCATCTTAAGCGATTCTCAAGCCTATCTGCCAGGATAGCAAAGCTATGCGAATGCGATCTCAAATGATCTGAAATACATCTGCGAATCTATCTGATGGATAGCGAATCATGTCAACATTGCAAAGTGTGAGTATGACACTCTAAAAGGTGAAATCTGCCAATATGCATGCGAAAATTGCAACAAGAAGAGCAAATCAAACAAAGCGATTTATTCTTATGAGTTGAAATGACTTACAAATTATCTGTCTAGATAACAGCTTACAAGCGAAAAAGCTCAAGACAGAGCTAGTTACATAGCCAACATGGCTTACAATGCATCTAAAAGCAGCCTACAAGCGGAAGTTACACATCAAGGGAATCCTCACTAAAAGAGGGTCGACCTATTGATTCTAACAGAAAATATGCTACACAACGATCTGCGACCAAAGATCTGTAGCAAGTAGGGTGTTCTTATAAAATGAACAGCCCGCCATGTCTACAAGACCTATGCGACGCTATGTTCAAGATCCCAGGATCTGACAAGGCCTCTGTCTGATCAAATGCCCCAAGAGATGTGCCTGAGGAACCACCTGTTCCAGCGAAGGACAGGCAAGAATCAACTCCTAGGGCAAGAGGCTCCTTGTCCACGGAGACGAGCACAATGGCTCGCCACCCCGAGTTCAAGAACGTGGTGGCGAATGATCATCCTCCGGGAAAGCTAGAGGAGAAATCCACCGTTCATTACGAATCGGTAGCAAGGTCAGTACGGCGCTGCACCTCGCCGGGAGGCGGCCGGAAACATTACCTGCAAGCATAATAGAAGAAGAAAATTCTTCGAGCAAGCATGAGGTATTATCTGCATCTTCTTTATGATGGTTATAAAGATCAATAGCCTTGTAAAGCAGATCTTGGAAGCTATTTCTATGGCACAAAGCACAAACTCTGCTTTCACAACTTGAGGCTGCCATGAATCAACGAAAGATAAGCGTTGAAGCCAGCAGTCGTAGGGACTCACGGCAAGCCTCATTGTGGGATGAAGAACCCAAGTAGAAGAAGGCAGGGTTTATATAGACCCTGATGAGACTCTTCATTTGCTTAGATGAGTCAGCAAAACTTGGAAAAGGGGTAAGAATCAATCACTTACGCCTTGGAAAGAGGTAACAATCAATTGCCCTACTAAAGGCTACGACGATTCAGTTGCGTATCCTAATTAATGACGAATGGTCATGATACGGATGGAATTCCCAATGAAAGCGTGCTCATCTAATAAGCAATTAGCGGGAAAATCAAGGCAGAATATCAATAGCTGACGTCATAATTGATATGCACAGAGATATTCGAGCAAATCTCGGGAAAGGCAAAACAGCCATTGAAATTCTTTTTTTTCAAAGAAAAAACGGGGGGGAGAAACCCTAGCAACATTACAGTAATGTTTTAGCATTTTTGTTCGATAAAAATTTGTTATTGTTCAAAACAAGCCTTTGACCAGGGAGTCATCAGGAGTAAACTGAGCAGACAAGTTTGCCACTTTCTCCACTTTTTGCTTCAATCGCTCATAGTTGGCGCTCATTTCATGGAAGAGCTTCACAGCCTCTTCAACCTTCTGCTTTTGCTGCTCCACCTTCTGTTCCTCAGCTGCGAGGTTATGGAAGCCGCACTTCAAATTCACGGCCGCGCGAATCTGGGTGACTTTTTTTATAAGGTACCCAAAACCCATCTTGCCTTGAACTTTGGCGTGAAGGTTTTGACACATGCCGAAAAGCAGCTCTGCGCTCTGAGGAGAGATGGTCGCAGGTGTGGCCACAGATAGCTACTCCAAAATCCAGATGGCTTCGGTCAAGAACAGCCTTCTGTCGAAGGGCCCTATCTCCAGAGACCTCACAAATGATTGAGGATAGGAGAGACGCATCCAACCAGCCAGTCCACATCAGCTTGCTTCAACCCTAAGCAATGTTAAACCAAGTTAGATTATCGAACTTGTAAATGAAGAATGTGAGATGCGAACAACAATCACAACATACCAGTTCCTTCAAGGATCTCCTGCAAAGAAGGAATGCGCATTGCTGGGGCGGCGGAAGACTGTCCTCGCTCCATTGCCCTCCTGTCAGCTGCGAGCTCTAACTCCTCATAGTTGGTAGGAAGGGTATAAGCTGCACCAAGTGCGATTGCAGCTCCAACCTGCGAACTCCAAAAGTTCCACGCAGGAAGAGTCACTGCAGGCTCAGTCATCGTCGAAGGCATAGCAGCGGTAGAAGTTGCAGCTTGATCAGGGATGCCTTCAGGTGCGATAACATTAGCAGCATCTGCTTCTGTTTCCTCAGCAGCAGCATGGGCATCTTCCGCCATCAACACGTTGTCACCTTTGGCATCGTCAGAAACCTCAATGATGTCCTCGAAGGGCTCTCCCGCATACTCAGCAGCTGCGACGGGCTTCTCAGTGTGAGAACTTGGCACCGGAACATAGGATGCAGAAGTTTGACTCCTTTGTTCCAACATGGCTTCATCAGCATTGCCTACGATACAAGATACGATGATGTGAGGTAACTTGTACTGCATAATATTTTATTATCGTATCAATAAGCCAAGAGTTGGCACCTCCACGCGAGGGTGGGGTTGCAGCATCTGCATCGTAGGCTAAAGACGCGGAACAATGGCCTATTAATGTATCTTCATTAAGTATATCTTTAAGCTGAGAGTGACCTGGGGCGCGAAGAAACCAGTCATGATTATGTTTGGGTTACTAAGCCTAGTTCACAAATGTTGTTCAAATGATTACCTGAAGGTTCACCGCACTTGCTTACTAGCCAGCGGCGAATGTCAGCTTTCGACAAGCCGTGCTTTAACGCACCAACAATCACATCTCGGTAAGTTACTGCGAGATTAAAAATATCAACTTCGTTACCACCTGCGATTTCTTCGAAGTCCGCTTGGACTTTCTCTAAAGCTGCCGCATCTTCTTCTGGAGCCGCATTCTCCTCGTCAATTTCAGGAGCTTCCTCTTCTGGAACCGCACTTCCCTCATGGGTTGGACGCACTAAGTCGTCGACATGTTTCTCTTCTAGGCTCCTTTGCTTTACGCGTTCTAGCTCCTCTTCTTCTCGCTGTCTTCTTCTTTCATCAGCCTCCGCAGCTGTTCTCCTGGATTCGGCAAGGATTTCCTCGCTTATGGTTTCGTTGGAAACACCAGAATGAGAACCCCTCTTCTGCCTCTTGGCCAAAAGGCCACTGATGGTCTCATCATCATCATCTGCAAAGGAACAATTTGTTCAATTAAGATTGCGAAAAGTTAAGATAATGAGAAGAGAAGTGCGATTGAGATACCTCCTGACGCTTCCTCTTGTATCTCATCTCTCTCTCTCTCTGTCTCTGACATCTTTGATTCTTTCCTCTTCTTCATGTCCTCTCGCCTCCCTTCTCTCCTCCTCCTCTTCCTCCTGGTCAAACGGAACAAAGTTCTCCACTGCGATCTCTTTCTGCGCTTTGCTTGGCATGCGACCTTTACCCTTATCTTTGGAAGTAAGGGATCTCGCAGGAGGAGAAGTTGGAGCGCTCCTAGGAGAAGAGATTGTAATTCCTCTTTGTCTAGGCCTCTTTGCTCTTAGGGCAGCAGCTGCTGGGGGAGACGGATCGTTCCTGGGTGGAGACAAGGCTGGAGTGTTCTCTATTAGCGAGTCAGCGAAAGCATCCATGATCTCGCGAATCTTGGTCTCAACTGCGGAATCCATTTTCAGTGCTAGCCGAACTGGTTCTCCCCGTCTTCTTGCAGTAACAATGGTGGTGACCAGCGACTTGGAACGTTCACCAGATGCGAACCTCCTCACATAGCACTGCGGCAGAAAATGAAGCATAAAGTTTCAACGTATCGGAATAAGGAAACTTAGCACATGCAAGAAAGATTGTTTACCTTGGCGAAAGTTTCGCTGTATTTGATGAAATGCGAATCACCTTTCTTAACTGCGGCTATCTTCTCGTCTAGAATGGTGGAGGGACACAGGTGATTCTCGCGATCCAGCAACGAATAGCAGCCATATTCAGACTCATCCAGGCTACAATTGGGACGGAAAGAGAAAGAATTCCTTTTGATCACAGGAGCTCTGTTTGGCCGAGGGGACAACTGCGTCTCAAACCCTGTCTGTTGGGTATTCCAATAAGCGACCCAGTTTCTGGAGTAGCCACCCTCGCGGTTACCTGGGGGTTGCTCGAAGGGAAGATTGCTCCTTAAGATTGTTTTACACTCCCCAGACAGTAATTGCTTGTAGCAGCCTCTTATGATGGACTGCGGCCAGATTGATGGTGCCACCGCATCAAAGCCAAACTGAGGAGGAACGCGAGTGGGGTCAACATCCACGGTGATCCTCTCGTACCTAGGGGTGAGCTCACGCACATACTCCGCACCAGCAGAAGAATTCGCGATAGCGCTCGTGGAAATGCTCCCCGCCCTCGAAAAGGAGCTCTTCTGAGAAAGCAACAGCCTTGGAGGGATACAGTTTTGGGAACCATCGCACATTCTCTATGCGCGTGGCGTAAGGTCTTGCTATGAACTCTTCCCGATTGTCGCATACCAGGCTCCAAACGCACTTAGGAAAGTTAGTTCCAAACCACCTCGCAGCCCTGCCGCTATTACGCTCTTCCTCCGCACCTGGGGGACACCATTTTCTGGGCCTAGAAGGAATTGGGGCATAAGAAGGCCACCGCTCGAAGACCCACATAGTCAAAAAGGAAATGTTGATGTAAGTCAGCACGTCGAGGCGACCACGCGATTCCTTCATTGCTACGACCAGCTGATCTAACCTGTGGTACAGCGTGCCCAAAACTAAGGTCCCAAGTGCGACTTTCTGACCAAGGGCCAGTTTCACAGCAAGAGGAAGAACATGATAGAAGACCCCATCATGCGGATGGCCATCGATCAGATACCTCGACCACCAGGCGCAGAGGAAGGCGCATAGGGTCAAGTGATAACCCTTGCCATTCACATAGTTTTTAGCCTTCGGGTTTTGGCTCAAAAGCTTCTTAGTGATACTACTGTTCGCATAATCGCGAAAGAAGTATTGCACCCACTTGTTCCAAGTGTTCTTCGCAGATGTGTCAACCAACTGCCAGTCGGGAAGAAGTTATGTGGGAGTCCACCGGGTGGAAATTTTCTTCACCTCTGACAAGCACTCCTCCATCTGCTTGTACAAAGCAATCTCTGCATCAGTTCTCAAGGGACTCAAAGGATCCACCTCACCCACAGGGGACAGATCATACAGCATGTGCACATCTTCAAGAGTGGGGGCAGCCTCGAACTCAGCAAGGTGAAATGTGTGAGTCGCAGGCGAGTAACGCGAGAGAAGGTTTAGAAGCATGGACTGGTCCAGCTTCACGGCAGCACCCTTCATAGCACGGACTGCGAAATAAATACCAGCATCTTTTAAAGTAATGGCATGATTGGTCAGTACATGGTCAATCCACTCATCCATGAAGTCCAATTTCTGAACAAACGCTTGAGTGGAAATCGCAGTGTACGGGAAAAACCCATTTTCGACCCCCAATCGAACTACGTCCTTGGAATCAATCCATTCGATCATGGCCGCGTTAACTGGAGGGGTCAGCGTCTGCAATTCCTCAGAAGAGACTGGAATCGGCAAGTTCTTCACCTTAACCCTAGCATGGTAAAAGTCTTTGCCACCCAGATAGGGGGCTTTTCGCCATAAGGTCTGGGGGAGATCAGGTATTTCTTCGACCTCTTTAATGGGTTTGGTTCCTTTTGTCTTTTCCATTCCTGCGGAAAAGCAAGAAAAAAGGGGGGAGAAATACACATACTTTAGTTTGAATTTCAAGATTCAGTTCAAGGCATACGAAGATTTATTGGGAGAAAAATGAACAGTCCAGTGTCAATTTTGAAGATCAGAATCGTTTGCATTATTGGGGATTTCAGAAACTCTACATTGAAAACCTTCACAATCCGGGGATTAAATCAAAGCTGAATTCAAAGAGCAAGGTCTCCTTCATAGTGGATAATATGTTTCAGAGAGTCATGGCTTTGCAGATCCAGCACAATTCAAAGCATACATCGGTATATTAAACAAAATTGAACAAGGCCAACCTTGTTTTGGTAAAGCTTGCTTGGATGCGCACAGTTGAAGAAGACGATTGACAAGAGAGAATTGATGATTGATTATCTGAATCTGCTCTTGAAGGCTTCCAGGTATCATTCACTTTAAGAGAAAGAAGTGATGCTTTGCAACAATGGAGAGTAAAGAGTACTTATCCGAAAACAATGAAGGGTTGCGTCCTTTCAGTAGTCGAATCGCAACCGTCACCGTCGAATCGCGCAATCACAGGATAAGCTGACGTCACGCCTAAAACCCTAAAAGACCAGACGGCACGACTCTAGGGGTTTAGGTCATAATGGCACGCACGGGGGCTGAATCTGCGTGTATTTGAGTTGGTGCCTGGCGGCGACGCGTAAGTTGGTTCTCGCGCATGGAAGCCTATCCGGCTATGAGTCTTCATGCGCAGAAAGGGGGATAATGTAGATAGTGCTTTCTGGACAAGAAGATCTTAGCCACGTGGCAATCATCCAGCACACCATAATGTGCTCCACACACACTGGATCACCAGCCGCGCTGATCCACGTGGGGGCTGCGAGACAGGGCCCTCGCATACCACTGCACGGGACTTGTAGGGACTTAGTTGTCTGGAGGCTAGAGTAAGCCCTGTCGCGTGGGAGCCCAGCTCGCGCGCGACCTTTAGTAACTGATTTTGATAGATTTATGGAACGAGCTCCATAAACCCGGTCAATCCGGTCAAACCCGGTCAACCTCATAACGGTTCTGGTATACGCGGATAACGTTCTGTAACGGTCCCTATATATGCGGACGAACGTGCCGTTGTGGTTAAGCTAATTAAGCCGCCATTGATGGGAGCATTAACCACGCTACAACGGTCACATTCTCCATCATATATATAGGACGTTAACCCTTCCATACAAGGAGGACGACCCGAGATACGCGAAAGCTCTGCCAGAATCCTCTCTCTCTCTCTCACACAGTACTACTACCTTACTCTCTCCCTACACACAACCCAACATTTCCTGTGCCATTTTCTATTCTCTGCCCTTGGTGTACACAGAGTTCTCTCTGCCGGATTCTCTTGTACACAGTAGCCAAAGGGTATAGACAGATTCATGGTATTGACTATGATGAGACCGTTTCACCAGTCGCCATGACTAAATCCATTTGAATCCTACTTGCTATTGCAGCGTACGACGACTATGAGATTTGGCAAATGGATGTCAAAACAGTGTTTCTTTATGGGAACCTACTCGAGGATGTGTACATGACACAACCGGAGGGTTTTGAGGATCCAGAAAATGCCAATAAAGTCTTTAAGCTGCAAAGATCCATTTATGGATTGAAGCAAGCTTCTAGGAGTTGGAATCGACGTTTTGATGATGCAGTCAAAGAGTTTGGCTTCATCAAAAACGAAGATGAGCCTTGTGTTTACAAGAAGGTTAGTGGGAGCTCTGTAGTATTTCTGAACTTGTATGTGGATGACATACTAATCATTGGCAATGATATTCCTACTTTGAAATCTGTTAAAGATTGGCCAGGAAAGTGCTTTGCAATGAAGGACTTAGGAGACGCAGCCTATATACTTGGTATAAAGAACTATAGGGATAGATCTAGAAGGTTGCTCGGCCTATGTCAAAGTACATGTATAGACAAGGTGTTGAAAAGGTTCAACATGCGAGACTCCAAGAAGGAATTCTTGACCATGTCGCATGGAGTCACTCTTTCTAAGAATGACTGTCCCTCCAATGAGATTGAGAAGGACCGCATGAGTAGGATACCCTATGCTTCGGCCATATGATCCATCATGTACGCCATGTTATGTACTAGACCAGACGTATCATACGTGTTGAGTATGGTGAGCAGATACCAGTCCAATCCGGGTGAGAGTCACTGGATTGCTGTCAAGAACATCCTAAAGTACTTAAGAAGAACTAAGGATGTGTTCTTGATATTTGGAGGTAAGGAAGAGCTGAGTGGAAAGGGTTACACTGATGCAAGCTTCCAAACCGACAAAGATGACTACAGATCGCAGTCTAGATACGTGTTTTGCCTGAATGGAGGAGCTGTAAGCTGGAAGAGTTCCAAGCAAGGGACATTTGGTGATTCTACAACTGAAGCTGAGTACATTGCTGCTGCAAAAGCAGCAAAAGAGGAAGTTTAGATAAAGAAGTTTATCACTGAGCTCGGTGTGGTCCCTAGCATCGTGGATCCCATAGAGTTGTACTGTGACAACTCTGGGGAAATCGCACAGGCCAAGGACCCAAGATCACACCAGAAGTCCAAACATGTACTTAGGAGATTCCATCTTATTCGTGATATGATCAATCGAGGAGATGTGAAGATGTGCAAGATTCCAACGGATGACAATGTTCCAGATCCGCTCACGAAACCTCTTGCGCAGCGAAAGCATGAAGGGCACGCCAGATCTATGGGCATACGAGATGCACCAGATTGGTTCTAGTGCAAGTGGGAGACTGTTGGAATAGATGCCCTAGAGGAAATCGTAGATTTAGTATGAAAATTGTTTTGACTAGAACATTCATTTATTATATATTGTGATATTTAATATAATGAAGTCCTTAGATAAAATGTGTTGTTTATCTTAAATATCCCTAGTCCACTATATTGATTAACAGGACGATCAAATATAGACTAGTATGTGGGTATATTGATATGGAGATATCAAGTCTAACACATGGGTATGCATTAGGAGTAATGGCATACTGGATTGACCCACAACGAAAAGGATACATTAGATTATGTCAAGTCACAATCGCTTTTCGTAGTGCTAATATAATTGCAATCCTTAAACTTGAAGTCACTAGATACTCTAGTTGTGGAAAATTGCGCTTTGATGTTATCAAACGTTACTCTGTAACTAGGTAATCATAAAGATGGCTATCGGGCGTGGTAGGAAGCAAGATTAGAGATCGTAGTGATTTAGATAGGATTTGTCCCTCCCACATAATGGGGGTAAATATCCACGGCCACTCGAGGGATGAGGCTTATTGAATTTCTAGCCAGACTCAGATAAATCAATATAGAGATATTGATGTTATCTGCAAGCATAAGCATATTCCTAGGATCGAGGAACTATGGATTGGATATACGAGTGTGACGATGTATGTCTCGTGTCCAATCCGGATATGGAGACAAAGGGATAATGCAATTTTGACATATTGGGCACAAGAGGTTTGTCGGGATCACTGACTATTTCTATTGGTTGGGTGGCATGGATGTGTTGCTAGACACCGCTCCATGTTAGTAAGAGTTACTACCAACTATGTAGAAACCTATGGGGTCACACGTCAAATAGAGTAGAGCTAGATTTGGGATTAATTAATATTGATTAATTAATAGAAGGATCATTGTGCAACACCTTGCAAACTTAGTAGGATTAATTTGCAAGGAAGAGAATAGTTCTAGTTAATCTAGAATTAGGAAACCCTTTTATGGAAACAACAAGGAGTTGTTGGAGTATATAAAGAGGCTTTAGCTTCATTCCCACACTAATGTTATTATATATAACAAAGAGAGTGGGAGAGAGCAAGACAAGAGCTACGGCCGAACCCTAGCCCCGTCCGCCCCCTTCCCGTCGGCCCAAAGAGGAGGCCGCCCATCCTCTTGTGCCTTTGTTGCTTTGATCTTCTTCCCTCTTCCTCCGGGTTCAAGCTAGCACTTGTTTGAAGGAAGAATCTAGATCTCACCTCTAGACGTGGATCAACCGTAGAGACGAGGACATCATTCTTCGTGTGATCTCACAAATGAAAAGGTACACAATACTATGTCTCTTATCATGTTATGATATCTCCTCACGAAGATCCGTGGTGGGCATTGAAGTAGGAATTAAATTTTTTATTATTCCGCTGCGTTACCTACTTCAAAACCCAACACTCATGTCGTCATTAAGATGTCTCTCTCTCAGATAGTTGACATTGCTTACTCTCTCCCCACTCACACCCTCCATCTCTATGTGTTCATATTCTCATCCTCTACTTGAGGTGTACACTTGGATCTCTCTAGAGGATTTCCTTGTACACAATTTGGTGAACCCGACGTGAATCGACAAGTGGCTTAGAAACTAATGGAGTACAATGTAAGGCAGGTGTGCTCGACGCCTTACTACCCGAAAGGAAATGGACAAGCGGAAGCCCCAAACAAGACGCTGCTCAGAATCCTAAGTAAGTTGGTCGCGGATGATCATAAAAAAGTGGGTTGATTCTTTGGGTACGGCGGTTTGGGCGTATCGCACATCACCAAGGACTCCTACATGGACTTCTCCATTTCTGCTTTCCTATGGAGCTGAAGCAGTGGTCCCTGCTGAGGTCAAGATAAACCCTCCAAGGCTGGCCTTCAGTGCCTTATATGAAAATGTGCACGACCATGATCTCATTTTGCTCGAAGAAAGGCGCGAACAACCTAAGAGGACAAATACTAAGTACAAGTAGATAATCTCGCGGGCCTACAATAAGACCGTCCAACATCGGGACTTCGCAGTGGGAGATTTGGTCCTACGAGCTTCCGACCACTGTATGCGTGAAGAAGCTCATCCCAAGTTCGCTGCTAACTGGGAAGGACCTTTTGAGGTAACGGAAGTATTTGATAGCGGCTATTGCACTATTCTACGATGCCATGGGGCTGCTGCAACTCCCACCCCTATTAACACGCAATGGCTCAAAAAGTACTATCCTTAACTCTACTTTTTGATTTTTTTTTACCTACATTGTATGCCTTTTACATCCTCCCATATGAGGATCCAATTAATGATAAACTCTCCCTTATGAGAGTTCTTTTATCAATTGTTGTTCATACCATACCTTGCATAAAATCCAAACGCAAATTTTTGAGGCCTATTTGCCTAGATAGTCATATATTCTAAGCCTATATGTTCAGATAGCAGCAACATGCGAGCATAAGCCTATCTACTTTGATAGCAGTAATAAGAGTTAAGGACTATCTGTCTAGATAGCAGCTAAATGCGATTTAAAGCCTATATGTCTTGATAGCAGCACAAATGTGATCTAAATCCTATCTGTCTAGATAGCAGCGAAACTCGATTCTAAACCTATCTGTCTAGGTAGCAGCAAAAATTAAGCCTGTCTCTTTGATAGAGCCATTATGCCAAGAAATACGAGCTTGCTCATAAATTTATCATAGCAGCTACACGCGATACTTGCAAGGCATGAGTTTATCAATCATGTTCTCAAAATAGAACTTAGTGTCCGTGAAGCAAAAGCGAAAACAAAAGGCACTTTTACATAAGCAGAACTTGGAAACAGAGAATCCATAAATCAAAAGCATTCTCAAAGAACATCCAAGACTTCTACATAGGATTTGTAAGCTACAGAGATAACTACGACCGACTCGTTGTCATCATCGACGTCCTCGATCAAAACAGATCTCTTGTCGATGCCCTTGACATGGTGACATGCCAGATGAACTTCAAACAATGGAGGTTGTCGATGTGAAGAACAAATGGGAGAGCAGCCCACGGGGCAGGAAGCTGATTGTGCAGAAGAAAGTTGCACCCCAAACATCACTCTCTGGTTCAGGCACTAGTTGCAGAGTGACTTCCGTCGGAGGTCCTTCGAGGATAGCTTCCTCAAACATGACTAGGGAAAATACATCTCCACTATGATAAGAGAGTTTACACCACATGTCTTTGGAAAGCTTGGGCAGTTCAACGGCTTCCTTCCTGGATTTCTTGGGAGTCATTTCTATAGCACAATGGACACATACAGAAGCAGAAATCCAGAGCCAGTAAGAGTTTTAAAGTAGTGAAGGGAAATGTAAAGAACAACATAAAATCAGAAGGGGTTGCATGATTATTCATGCTTGGTTTCGGATCCAGGTGGAAGAAGGAGAAATTTGTTAATCATTTCTTGCTTCTGCTGGCGATTCTATCTCCCTAATTGATAAACCCAAATGGGGTGACAATGGTAAATAGTGAAAGGCCAGCTACAGAGGGGTTTGTATAGGACCTAGAGAGGGTGACTCTCCAGTTCTCGGCTGAGTCAGCAATGTCTCGAAAAGAGACAAGAATTAATGACCTGTGGGATGTGCCTCGAGATTTGGCAAAAACATGCAGACGACGATTGGGTTACTGAGTAACAGACATCCCCTATTAAAGGATATGACGCTACAAAAGCCCTAGGCAACGATGACGGCTTATGGGGACTAGGGTCTTTCGGGCATTAAATTATTCAAAATTTAAGGGACCCACGCGAAGATACTCACGCCTAATTTGGGAATCTCTGCAGCAAATAAGTGCGCAACTGCTGACTATAACAATAGCACGCGCGACTGCAAGCCTATCTATCTAAGATAGTAGCAAGACAAAGCCTATCTGCGTGGATAGCAAAACCAAAGACTGCCTGCTTTGATAGCAGTATACGCGAGCATAAGCCTATCTGCCAAGATAGGAGTTTTCTAATTAATCCTATTCATGTATAATGGAAAAAACTAAGCGGCTCACTTGCTCTCATAATTAAAGTAAAGTCTCTCTACTGTGCTCCTTGCTTTCATAAGACATGAGTAACACGTGAAGCAACGGTCTGTCTAAATGAGAGCGAATCCAAGCCTATTTAATTAAAATAGCACTGATATGCGAGCAAAACAGTGCTCAAGAGTACGACTCGAAACATGGCAAAACAATGCTTAAAAGGTGCGAAGCAGAAATAAGAGCAAACAGTTCGTGGCCATGATTAAAATGGCGCAAAAAGTTACATCAAAACACAGTCTAGAAAGAGACCCGAACTATTTCAGTACTAGATTACTGATCTTCGAAAAATTCTCTCAAAAGGGAATCTCCAGCCGACAACTTTATGCAATTAACAGATAGTCGATTCAGGCGATCCTAGTTGCTCCAATGATTCCTCGCAGCTTCCTCAAACTCCTGGATGGATTTAACAAGCACCTCCTTGCGCGCCTTAAGGGAAGCCTTCTCCTTGCTATAATTGATATATTCGACCCTAAGCTGCGCAGAGTTGTTGATTTTGGTCAGCCTCTGTATAAGGAAATCCAAGTTAACCCTACCCGCCGCAACTTGCTAGAGGCCATTCGCGCTCGAAAGAAGGCTTTGAGCACTAGTAACTGAGGTGCATGCGGGAGTTGTGTTATGTACTATTTCCAAGAGAGCACTCATCTCTTTGAGAAGATCCGCTCTATCTCTAGGCGCGATCTCCAGAATTCTTGCAAGCGTGTCGGATACGATATGTGAACCTTCATGAGCCACTCAAGGCAAGCCTGATCAATACCTACACATGGAAGGGTGGAAAAGAAGCACTTAGAAAAGGTATAAATTCATTCATTGTACACTAGAAAGGAAATTTCCTTACTAGTGCCTTCGAAAATTTGCTGAAGTGAAGCAATCGGAGTCGTTGTTTGCGAACTAGAAGAGGCTACTCGGCTAACCTCTGGTGTCAAAGCTTCACATGCGAAGTATTCCTCAGGGATTGAAGAGTCCCTTTCGGCAACAACTGATTCAGAAACTTGCGAGCCCCACACAGCCCACAAATTTTGAGCAAAAAACGCATCTAGATCGAAGCTAGAGGAATTGACGCCTATGCTAGGAAGCGACATGTTCTCATTGGGACCCTCTGAGGATGCAACACCTCTTAAGGTATATTGTACAGGGGGAGCAGACCTTGCTAACACCTCAGTCGCGTCTTGATGGGTTTCGTACATAAATGCATCTTCATTCCTTTCTCCCGCCTCATTTATACCTGGTTCAGACTTCAGCGCTTTGGGCACACTTTCGCGCGCGACGTTGGGTTGCATCCCGGGAGCTGTAGCAATATTGGCATCAAGAGCAGGAGGTTTAACATCCGGAATAACCTGATGAGGTGCGATGTTGTCCACAATTAGACTCAGGCTCAGTCTCTCCTTGGTTAGTTGTCACATCTTCAGGCAAAGGACTTGAAATCCTTGCCTCATCAGCAACCTCAACTCGCTCAGTTGGCAAAGCAGTTGCAAGAGAAGCACTTGTGGGAGCTACAGAAGTTGGAGGACTTGAAATCATTACCTCGACTTGCTCGTCCATTTCAATAGGGTTCTCAGTCGAAGGAACTTCAAAAGTTGGAGGCACATTTTGCTCAGAGGCATCCCTCCCTTCAGCACTTTGCTCCTTCTCTTTAAGAAGTGCCTCCTCCTCTTGTTCTTGTTCCATGATGAGTTCGAGGCGCTCACTGGGGGAAATTTCCACTTCTCAGTAATAGGCCCTTGTGGCGCAACTGCAGGCTCTTCACTGCTAATTCCTTGAGGCACGGCTGCAACTACTTCCACTTCCTTGTCTCCTTGATTGGCCTCAATGACATAATGAGGTACGCGAACAATGGCGTTGCGAAGCCGGCGGGATCTCAGTACCAACGGCTCTGCATCTTCTACAAAGTAAAGGTTCACAGTCAGTTCCAAAATGAAAATCAATCATAAAAGGGCTGAGAGGGCTATGATGACGAGACCCACTTTTTCTGCACTCATATGGAGTATATGCGCAAAGATTATCGTCAATTCATTTTCATTTCACATGACCTGGTATTTGGTAAATCTTTATTGAAGTGCGAGGGTAATATGAAGCATGATGATGCTAAGGAGTTGGATATACATGAGGATTACCCACACTGATCCCTTAACCATTTGCGGATATCATATCTAGATACCCCATGATATAATGCGCTCAAGACAAGTTCATGGTGCGATAAAGAAAACTTAAAGATCGTACCTTGCTCATCTTCATTGCCATTAAGGTCGTGGAGAGCCATATGTTCTTGTTGCAACTGGGCAATCTTTGTGTTTGCAGTGCTTGGCTTCTAGCTAGACGCGAAGGAGGCCTTTTGGAAGGATTTTGTACTTCAACACTTTTCTGCAAGGATTCCTGGATCTGTCGATCCTTTTCTTCTTTCTCTTTTCTCTCCCTTTCTTCAGCCATAATCCTCAACTCTTCGATTGCTTCTTCCTTGGTTAAAATTGCTGTCTCTTGGACCGGACTATTGCTTTCTACAATTAAAGCAAGCATTAAGTATCAAGACAGGAAACTTTTCACAAGCTTAGCCATCTGCATAAATATTTGATTACCTTCTCTCACGATGAATGTCTTCTTCGTAGAGGCCTTCTTTGCATGAGTAACCTTCTTTGCAGGAGAGGCTCTTTTTGATTGAGTAATAATCTCTTTGGTCGCTGACGTGCTTCACAGACGCTTCGATTGTTGCGTCACCAGATCATCGGTCCTTGGAGTGCTTGCACCTCTCTTTTTCATCCCTTTGACGTGTGGCACGGAAAAGCCTCGAGCTCAACTGAAATCATCTTTTGAATCTCTTCGTCCATGGGAATCCTAGAGTAATGGTATTGTTGGGATTGATCTTCTTCGCACGACAATAGTCAAGAAATCCCTCGTTGTCATCCGCTGATGTGAAGCGTCTCAAACAGCACTATTACAAGACAAAGAGAAGATGTAAGATTTTAGAACTATTAATAAAGAATAAAAGGGATGAAAACGCTCAGACATACCCGTATGAAGTCCGTCGCATATTGGATCCTTGCGTTCAGAGAGTTCTATTTAACAATGGTAGTTTTCTCATCAAGGATCAGTTGCGCACACATGTGGTGGTTTTTATCCAGCAGGAAATAATTGCCATACTGCGTCGCGCCCCGGGTGCAAACTGACTTGAAGGGATATTCTTTTACTATAAGTGCGGGAGCTTTGTTGACCTGGAGCTGAGCCTGAGGCTTCACCATGCGACGAGCCTATTTATTCCAGAAATCCACCCAGCCTCATGTATGTCGTCCCTGTTTCTCTCTAGAAGGTTGAATAAGAAGGAGTTTCGCAATAAGCAGGTCATTTCTATTCCCATATAGTACCACAATCTAACAGCCCTTGACAATAGAGTCGGACCACATGGGTGGTGCAATGGCATCGCAGCCCAATTGGGGGATCACACGGAGCGGATCATGGTGAACCGCTATGCGTTCATAACTGCAGGATCCGGGTCCAGGCGCATACTCAATCAGGGCAGGAAGATACCCTCTTCTGCACCAGTTCACATACCTCCCATAGCACCGGGATCCTTTGGTAATGTGTTTGGACTCGAATGTGGGTGTCTTCTTCGGGGTACATGTCCTCTAGGAAAACAGTGTTATCCAACTGGGCGGTGTAAAGCCTAGTTGTGAAATACTGAATGTCGTCACATACCAGAGAAATGTTACGGCGGATGCTCTTAGTTTTAAACCAACACCACGACCGGGGACACTTGTGTTGATGCTTGGAGTTGTCCGCGTTCCACAACTCAAATTCCGAAGGGATTGGAGCATACGAAGGTCATCGTTAGAAAGCCCACATAGTTAGAATTGCAGTGTTGACAAAAGAGACGACATCGACTCTACCTTGCGACTGTTCGACGTGTGTTGCGGCCAAATCTAGTCGGTAGTAAAAATACCCCAGGACTAGGGGCCCCATAGCAATCTTCTGGCCGAGCGGAAGCTTTACCGCAAATGGAGCACATGAATAAAAAACCCCGTCGCGTGGACTCCCGTCTATGAGATAGCGCGACAACCAAACGCACAGGAAACTGCATAATGTCCACCTAACACCTTCCCCTTCAGTGGCGATTATCGCGTCTTCTTTATTCACCAACTACTGGATAATTTTAGGCTTGGTGTAGTCTTTAAAGAAGTACATAATCCACTTCGACCATATATTCTTCCCGCCAGAGGAGACGGACATAAGAGTCTTACAAGGGCTAGTCGCGTTAGGCGCCCATCTAGTGGCAGCTTTCTTCAGGACTTCAATACACTCTTGCATTTGCGCGAAGAGGGTAAGTTCCTCATCATACTCCAACTTATCCAAGGGATCAAAATCCCCCGTACTAGGAAGCATTAACATGACCTCTACATCTTCGAGGGTAGGCGCGGCCTCGAAGGTAGAGAAATGGAAGGTATGGGTCTTTTTGGAGTACCAGGAGAATAGGACCCTTGGCATATCTTGGTCGACTTTGAGGTTGAAGCCCCTTGGTCGCGCGGATGGCATGATGGATACTAGCTTTCATTAGAACCTTCTCGTAACGGTCGAGAATGAACTGTTTCCATTCCTCCATCCAGCCGAGTTTTTCAGGAAAGCGTGAAAAAAGAGGTCAGTGAATGGTTACAGGCCAGCTTCAAGACCGAGCCTCTGCACATCTTGGGTGTCTGCTAAATCCCAGTCTTCTCTGTCTAGTTCGGGTATCAGTTGTAGATCATCTCCTGGGGGAGACTCTTGGGGAGTGGTTCCCCTGATAGTAGCTAAGAAGAAGTTGTCACCACCCAAATAGAGGGATTTGCACCATAGATCTTAACATAGTTCAGGTAATTCGGCAGCCTCTTTCTGTGATTTCTTGGGAGCCATTACTATATAAACACAGATGCCAAGAAAGGTTATGATGAAGAATGAAAATGAACAATCAAACCTAAATCGGGTCGCATGCAATAGGAAGAATATCTACTAGTCTGATTTCAAATTCACAATTAAAGTGGGGAAAGAATCACTAACCTTGTTGATGAGGTCTGAGGGCCTGAATTGCTTGGGAGACTTTGTCGAGAAGTTGGACAAAGGTCTCGGTTTCTTCATGAAGATCCTCTCTCTGGCTCAAAAAATTTGAATCCCAGTGACGCTATAAAAGTTCTAATTGAAGAAGCGAAAGGGTTTAAATAGTCCTCAAGATTGAAGCGTTGCGACTGCTGACAATCGCTGAGTCAGCACCGCTTCGATAACCGGCGAAAGTGGTGACCTATCAGATCACTCTGAGTTATTCTTGCCTCGAAAATCGGCGAAGATCTGTGGATGGCGTCTGGTTAACATCGTAAACCACGCCTCATCAAGAGCTATATGGCGTCTCGAAACCCTAGGTAATCATGGCTATACCAGGGGGCTAGGGATTCAAATTTTATTCAAAACAATACGAGGATCTGCGTGGGAATAACACACGGCTGATTTTGCGCGACTACATGACAAACGCGCGCGTGACATTCGCGCAAAAGGGGGCTAATGTAGATAGTGCGTTCCAGATAGACAACTCACGGCCACGTGAAAGCCATCAATCACACCTAAAAGTGCTGCATACATACCTAATCACTACTCATACTCATCCACTGGGGGCTGTGAAACAGGTCCACCCGCGATGCTCACCACACGGGACTTGTAGGGACATGTGTTTTGGATGATAGAGTAAGGTCGGTCGCGCACGAACGACAACCAAGCTCGCGCGCGACCCTTTTGTAACTGCTTTGAGAGACTTAATGACCATGTCCTATAAACCCGATCGATATCATAACGGTCTCTAGTATCTGGGGACAGGTGTGTAAGGTTTCCTATATATACGATCGAACGTGCCGTTACGGGGGCTATCATCAAGCCGCCATTTATGGTGCATTAACCCCCCCCCCCCCACACACACACACACACACACAACGGTCACTTCCCTACTATATGTAGGAATGTTAGCCCTCCATGAAAAGAGTTATGCTTTCTAAGCTCTCCTGCCGTCACTAAGTTGTCTCTCTCTCTGATAGTTGCCATTTCTTACTCTCTCCCTAATCACACCCTCCATCTCTATGTGTTCATATTCTCATCCTCTACTTGAGGTGTACACTTGGATCTCTCCCGAGGATTTCCTTGTACACATCTATATGACAGTCAATATTTCAGAACTCTTTTTTTATATAAAAATAGATCATGATTTTTCTATTTTCTTTTATGCTTTTTGTGTAATATGATGTGACTTTGAACATTTGACGCAAATTCGATACGATGTGAATGCATTTGTGTTAATTTTATATATTTAAGAAGTGTTATTTACATCGATCTATTGTTTTAATATCGTTTACAGTTTTTAAATTTTTCAGAATTTAATTGTATACATGAATTAATCTTCATAGCGGTAGTGGTTGTGATACTGCATCAATTAGCCACGGAAGAGTGACGTGGCTAAATAAATTTAATTTGGCAGTTGATATTATCAATTAGCCACGGGAGACTAATATGGCAAGCTCACTTTGATTTGGTGGGTAAACCAAACATTTGTCACGTTTAATTGTCGTGGCCATTAATAACATATCCATATTCAACTAGCGCGGCAAAAAATTAAACTAGCCATGGTAGACGGCTGTGGCAAATGAACACTATAGCCACGGGTTTTGGATTTACCGTGGTTAACTTGTTGTACGCGGATAGCCACGGGACATACCGTGGCAAAAACTTCGCCACGGTTGTTACCCGTGGCTAAACTGAAAAGCCACGCCTCTTGTTTCCACGCTTAATTACCGTGGCTTCTCCCGTGGCTAAATCCATTTGCCACGGGAATTGATAATTTAGCCACACAAGTTACCCGTGGAAAAATCCTATTTTTATAGTAGTGAATTTCATTAAGACGACTAACATGCTCGTCGTGATCTCACTTTCCTAACTAACATGCTCGTCGTGTCATTATTTGATCCTCTTCATGGATGATTATTTATGCAGTCGTCTATCTCAAACCATTTTATGCCAGCAGAAATAACTTCTTGCCCCTGTTTTCATAACCACCAACACAAAAAATACAGGTTCATACAAAAATGAACCTTTTGTGATCCTTTTTGATCACCCACACATAAAACAATTTAACAAACTTGCAAACTAACAAACTTCTAATCCAAAACTGTTACACTACTATAGCTAGCATACTTGCGGCAAAACCCAATACAACACAATATTGTTTCAAATCCAGAAACAACGCGCGACACAACCCGGCCAAAAGACTACAATATTCCACACAACCAACCGAATCTTACATTCCTGTAACTGATGCATTTACCACATATTGTACCTCTAAACATGGGGAAAAACAGTGAATTGTCGATTTGGATTTAAAAAAAAAAGATGAGATGATGCTGCATTGATGTGCTGCTACTGCAGGTGATATACTGCAACGTCATCTCTCACATTTGATTATGTGATTTCAAACAAAGCAAAAAATATTAAATATCGGTTCATGAATATTGTTCGCGATGATGGCATCACGAAACTAACACCGGACGTTCAAAAACAATACGACACGTTATAGGCATGAGAAAGCTAAAAAAGTGCCACAACCAAATATTATGAAACAACACCAGATGTTCTAAAACAATACCCCAATTATTACATCACACTTAAATGTTCATGTCGCACCTGGTTCGTACTTTTGGACAATTCCAAATGAAGATAGGGATGACGTTAAGCAAACATGGTGTCCATTGTTATTTGAATTAGTAATATTCAATGAAATTCCATTTCCCAACACTAAAATTGTTCGCATTCCAAAACTGCCTCACATGAACATATAAACCTATAAACCACTACAACCACAAACAAGATGCCTCATAATGAACCTATAAACCACTAACCAGTAATAAACACCTGATAACACTGAATTGAAACTGTTTGAATTTTCTAAACTGTAGGTTAATGTACCCGCCCAACCTATTTAATCTCTTATTGATAACTCCTCACGTGATCTCAAATTGCGGGGTAAATGTTCCAAGAGTTAGTGCTTTATCCAGATTTCAGCCCTGATTAGCCTCAGAAGTTACGATTAATATTTTTGAGCCTCTTTGTGAATTACTGCTTTATTTCATACATTTTTGTTCATGGTTTTTATGAAGGAACATGACTTGTGAGGAGTTGGGAATAAGCAGGAAGGAACGAGGAGGAGTCGAGGAGGCTAAGGAAGGAAAAAAGAGTTCAGATGCTGCTGTCTGCGTAGCTACGAAAGTAGCTATGTAGACAGAGGAGAGGAAGTGCAGAATTGGATAAGGGAGGGACCCGTAAGTTTATGTGTGCGTAGCTATGCACTTACCTATGCACATAGAGAGAGAGAGAGAGAGAGAAAAAAAGAGAAGGGAGAAAAAGACAACCCAAGCCCATGTCTGCATAGCTATGCATGTAGCTACATGGTTATCATTGCAGACACGGGAGAAAGAAGTTCATAAAAGAAATCCATTCCACTGTCTGCTTAGCTTCGCAGTTAGTAACACAAAAGTCTGCATAGCTATGCAAGTTTCTAAGAAAACAGCGAGCATAAAATCATAGGAAGACCCCATTGTATCCGTAGCTACGCACGATTATCAACGCAGAAAGTGGAGTAGTATCGGCATTTTTGGGCGTAGCTACGGTGACAGTGCAGTTTCTGGGGCGGTTTATTCACTGGCAATTTTGTAAATTCCAGACATTCTTTTTGGTAACTTCTCAACACTACAAAAAGGAGGCGTTCAGAGCTCGTTTTTGAGACACAACAACACTGAAGGCGAAATTTATGTACCCCCGGAAAGCATGGAAGCGCATATTCAGCTTTCAACACACTAGTTGATCTCGTTCTCTCTTTATTTAAAAAAATTGTTATTTAGTTATGTCAGCTAGTAGCTAAACTCGTTACCCTAGGTTCTATCCAGTACTTTGTTTTATGGATTTATGATCAGTACTTTGACTATGGATTTATGATCAGTAGATCTTAACACATCAATTTTATCTATTATTCTTATCTTAAATTTTTATTGTCCATGCATGCACGGCTTGATCACCCAGAATTGCTACAGACTCAACCCGGTGCACGAGAATGACTGGTTACAGTTAGGATGAGAAGAAAAAATTTAATTCCTTACCCTGATAGAACGAGAGTAGAAAGGTAGTAAGGACTAGCCCGAGCCTTTGACCAACTGTTAGCAGTTTTGCCAGAGGCCGAAAGGATAAGTCGTAAGTGAACAACTGAAGGAGGACAACTTGGAGCCATCAGACCCCAAGCTCGAGGATTGGACTTTTATTTCATGTTATTTTCTAATCTTTTATGTTACTTTGCTATTATTTTTCTAAAATTTTATTTTTGTTGTTGTAGATGGTGCTTTCGAGACAGACAGATCGCAGCCACGTGGCGGTCATCCAGCACACCCAGCTGTGCTCCATCTACACCGGATCACCACCCGTGCTGATCCACGTAGGGGCTGCGAGACAGGGCCCTTTCATACCAACACGGGACTTGTAGGGACTTAGTGGTTTAGAGGCTAGAGTAAGTTACGTCGCGCGCGACCCTTGGTAACTGCTTTGAGAGATTTATGGCCACGTGCTCCAAAAACCCGGTCAACCTCATAACGGTTCCGGTATACGCGGACGAAGCGCGTAACGGTCCCTATATATGCGGACGAATGTGCCGTTATGGTTAAGGTAGTTAAGCCGCCATAATGGACGCATTAACCCATTACAACGGTCACATTCTTCACTATATATAGGATCGTTAACCCTTCATTGCAAGGATCTAATCTTCTGAACTACGCGAAAGCTCTGGCCAAATACTATCTCTCTCTTTCTCAGTTGCCATTGTCTTACTCTCTCCCTACTCACTACCCTATACTTCTCTGTGTTTCCTATTCTCTACTCTTAGTGTACGTTTGAATCTTCCTCAAATGATTCTCCTGTAAACATTTGGTGAACCCGACGTGAATCTTACCTCAGCAAGTAGCCATGTCTCACGATAAAGATGCTAACAACCGGTCGCCCTCAACAGAGACGATTTCTGGGGAGGAAACCCGCTACAATTCCACGACAGGTGGTGGTACTCCAACCTTGGAGACGTTGAATGAAACCCTCCACAACCAGGCAAAAGCTCTTTAGTCTCAATCTGCACAGATGGCTCAGATCATGTCGATTTTGGGAGCTCTTGCCCAGAATCCGGCACTGGAAACGGCTGTTTCCCAAGGGACAGAGGTAACGCCTACACTGCCTAGTTCCAATTTACAAAGCCCACCAGCAATTGTCCAGCCATCTCTTGCCCAGGGACATACTGCTCAACCGTCGCTAGTTACGCCCGTTTCTCAGCTAACGGGTGTTCCCACCAATGTTCAACCACCGCAACCTCTGCTCTCTCCACCGACAGCTGTGAACAATGTTAGTTACACCCACAATCCAAGCCTTGCATATGTGTCACCTCCAGCTACAACCCTTCTTCCTGTTGTGGGAGGAAGTGCATCAGCAAGCATGACGTCCTTAGAGCAACGCATAGACAATTTCCTTGCGAATCAGTGCTTCACGGACGCCATCATTCCAAAGGTTGACAACGCGCCTCCTATTCCACGCGAGAATTATCTGATGCCCAACCCTGCAGGGTACAAAGCCCCTAAGTGGGAGAAGTTTGATGATGTCAATGGGAATGCCCAGGAGAATGTTATGCACCTCATCGATCTGATGGGGCCGCACGGGGTTGATTCCAACCTGTTGATGCGCGAGTTCCCTAAGTCTTTGGGGAACGTCACATATAAGTGGTACAGGACGCTGGAAGCTGGCTCCATAAAAACATGGGAGGACATGGTCTAAAAATTCTATACCAAGTTCTTTCAGGTGGAGGAGAATGTTACAATGATCCACCTGTCGCTTATGTATCAGAAGCGTGATGAAGATGGAGTCACGTTCATCAAGAAGTTCAGAGCAAAATCAGTGGAATGCATAGATGAGGTGGTTGAAAGCCGGCTCGTCGAGATATGTCTCCAAGGAATGCGAGACGAGTACAAGCGTATGTTGATTAACTTACAAATGCCCACTATTTCAAAGTTAATCGAATGTACCAAGAATGTAGAGCCTATAGTTGAGAGGCAAAAGAAGAAGCATGCCCCTGAGCGATCCCCCGGAGGACCGACCTTCAGGATTGCCATATTTAACTACAAGAGGGGCGAGGCTGAAGTCAACACAGTCTCGCCTCACAAACAGCATAAGATTTCGACCTCGGATGCCCCGCCTTTTCCATGCTCCCATGATGAAGTGATTGATTTATGCAAACAGTGGCGTAAAGATGGGGTCCTACCTCAACTTGAAAGGGCACCCTCTAGGGAGCAGCTAAGGAACCCAAAGTGGTGTGAATGCCACGGCAAAGTTATGCACCCAACAGCTGACTGTAAGAAGCTCAGATACTTTGTAAGAAGGAAGATGAAAGAAGGAGAGCTGATTATCAGCGAGCAAAGGCAGGACGTGCGCAATAATCCTCTCCCAGACCATGCAGAGAAAGAGCCAAAAGACAAGGAGGTAGCCATGATCGCGATTATGGACCTCGAAGAGATTGCAGAGGATGGGCTACCTGTTATAGCCGAGGTCCATGATGAGGAGGAATATAGCATGGATACCGAGGACTCGCGTGCCGACAAGATGAAGGGGTCGCACAGATTCAAAAGGTTCTTTGACAACATGAGCTTTTCAGAAAAGTGCCGGAAATAAATAAAAAAGCAATCATCAGAGTAGCAGAAGACTTCGAGGAGGATATAGTTGTCTCCAACGGAAAAGTTGTTAGGGCCTCTCGCTCAACGGAGAATATAATGACCTTCTACGAAAGTGATAAGAAGACAGATGCGAGCCATCAGAAGCCTTTGTACGTCACAGCAGTGATCGATGATGTCGAGTTCAAAAGGGCATTTGTTGATGGAGGAGCGGCGGTCAACGTGGTCTCGCTCAACACCCTGAAGTTGGCACGGATTTCTGAGAAGAATATTGTCAGGCTCCCATCCTCGTTGATGGGATTTGGAAGCGACTCCAGGATGACAGTGGGTTGGATCCGCTTGGGTCTCCAGATAGGAAAGATAAAGTGTTCGGCTAAGTTCTGTGTCATTGATGCGAACACTACATACCACATGATCATAGGTCGGGCGTGGATTCGTCGCTTTGATTCAGTTCCGTCAACAGCACCAAGTGATGAAGGTCATTTGGAGTGGCAGGGTAGTTGAGATACCAGCCTTGACAATCCCATTTAACCTGAACGAAGCTCACCTAACTGAGGTGGTATGGTTCACTGAGATGGCGGATGAACAGACACCGGTGCCATTTCATCCAACTCCTCTTCCTTGACGGGAGGATATCAGGATCAGTCACCTGCAGGAGTGATGGTGACGAGGGAAGATGTCAAGGAGAAGGTGCCCGCATGCGAAGAGGTGCCACAGGTTGCTTACTAGAAGAAGAGTGTGTACACCCTGAAAAGGGTGGTGAAACATGATAGCAAAGGCAAGGAGATAGAAAGCTTATACTCTAATGGAAAGAAATGCTATCGCATATGATGGTGCGCGGGGGTACCCCCATCTCAACATGGGGATATCCCTGGGCAAGTCAATCACCTTGAGCAGGACCCAGAGAAAGACAAGCTACAATTGGATCTACTGGAGGAAAAGTTGAAAGAGGCGCCCGAATGCATGGAGGACAAGCCAAAGCCACAGAAGCAGGAACTAAAGGAGGTATTCCTAAGTCCATTTGAATAAAAGAAAAGGCATGTGTTCCTGAGTGCGGATCTCAAGGGCGAAGATGAAGCAAAATTGCTAGCACTGCTCACAGAATACAAGGATGTGTTTGCCTGGGAATATGAAGAAATGCCCGGCCTTGACACGGCTGTAACGATGCACAGGTTGGATGTTGTCCCAGGGTCCAAACCAGTAAAGCAGAGTGCAAGACGCTTCAGACCAGAGATTAACGTGAAGATTAAGGAAGAAATAGTTCAACTGCTGAATGCCAAATTCATTGAACCCAATCATCATCCTACCTGGTTGGCCAAAATGTTGACATTGGTCAAGAAGAATGGTCAGCTTCGCATCTGCATGGATTTCAGAGATCTCAATCGCTTCTGCCCAAAAGACGACTTCCCGCTGCCAAACATAGACCTGCTCATTGACTCTACCACAGGTCATCGGATGTTCAGCTTCATGGATGGGTTTAGAGGGTATAATCAAATTAAGATGGACCCTGAAAAGGCGAGGAAAACTGCGTTCATCACGCCAGTTGGGGTCTTCAACTACACAGTTATGCCCTTTGGATTGAAGAATGCGGGTGCAACTTATCAACGTGCTATGATGGCTCTCTTCCATGATATGATGCATCAGATAGTGGAATTCTATGTTGATGATTTGGTCATCAAGTCAAGAGAAGAAGAATATCATATGGGAGACTTGAGGAAAGTGTTTGAAAGGTGCAGGAGCTTTCAATTGAAGATGAATCCGGTGAAGTGCGCATTTGGGGTAACTTATGGAAAGTTTTTGGGGTGTGTGATCCACCGCCATGGGATTGAGCCTGACCCTGCGAAGATTTTAACTATCACCAGCATGGCGGCACCCCACAATCAGAGCACTTTCAAGACATTCTTGGGAAAGCTGTCCTATCTGCGAAGATTTGTGCCAGCAATTGCAGAACTGACTTTCTGTTTCGGTGATCTTCTCAAGAAAAATTTTGTGTATAATTGGACGGAGGAGCATCAAGCCTCATTCGGGAAGTTGAAAAACTTATTGACATCACCAAGTGTAATGATTGCGCCTCAACTGGGGTCACCACTTTTGCTGTATTTGACATCGACCAGGAAATCTATAGGGGCGCTGCTAGCTCAAGGGCATGAGGGGAAGGAAAGACCAATCTATTACATCTCTCGTGTGGTACAACTAGCTGAGTCCAGGTACACTGATATAGAGATCCACTGTCTTGCTTTATTTTCTCGTTATAGGGAAGTTAAAGCATTATTTCGCTTCACACAAAGTTGAGGTAATCACAAAGAGTGACACCATCCGGTATCTCTTGAGTCATTCCTCTCCCTGTCGAAGACTAGCAAAGTGCTACATGACTATCTCGCAGTACAAAATCACGTGTGCTCGTCCAAAGGCAATTAAGTCTCCGGCAGTGGCATACTTGTTAGCACAGTTTCTCGACAACAATTATGATTCAATGATAGAGGAGGAGCTAGAAGGGCCTGAGATTTATGCAATCGAGTCACTATATAGGAAGCTGCATTTCGATGGGTCATCGACAAGGAAAGGAGGAGGAATTGGTATTGTACTCACTAAGCCAGATGGAGAGGTCATTCAAATGTCAACAAAGTTAGATTTCCCTATCACTAACAATGAGGCAGAATACGAGGCTCTGATTGCAGGGCTCCTCGCAGCCAAGGCATTGGAAGTAAAAAAATTATTGGTCATGGGGGATTCGAAGCTCATTGTTAAACAGGCCTCAGGAGAGTATGGTTTGAAAGAAATCAATTTGTTGCCTTATAGGACTATGGTTCAGAAACAGGTGCAGCAGTTCCATGATATCAAGTATGAGCATACTCCCAGAGCTGATAACCGGCACTCATATGCTTTGGCCACCTTGGGATCCAAAATCAGTGCAGACAAGTTTCCAGCAAGAATTTTGATTGAAGTTAGAACTACTCCGGCTCTAACACAAGAGGTATGTGAAGAGGAGCCCACAGAAGCTGAAGATTGGAGGAAACCAATAATGCACGCGATTGTTGAAGGAACGAGCGAAGAAAACTGGGCATCCACAAAGGGATACTGCATGTAGGATAACTCCCTTTACTTTAAGAGACCGAGAGGAGTACTCATGCAAATTGTTTCGCAATAGGAAGTGCAGGCACTATTAGAGAAAATCCACCAACACTCCTGTGGAGAAAATGAGGTGTCTGTCTACAAAAAAGCTCAAAGATATGGGATCCACTAGCCAAGAAGCACAAGAGGTGATGGATTTGTCCCATTAAGTGGATCACCAAGGAGGCGCGAAGCTATGCAGACAGCTCCTCACCGTTGGTTATTTCTGGCCTACAATAGCAGCAAACTATCGCATCAAGGTCCAAAGGTGTCAAGAATGTCATTCCAAAGGCAAACTGGTACACGCTTCTGCTGTAGACTTGCATGCATTGTATAAACCTTAGCCATTTCACACATGAGCCTTAGATTTTATCGGCCCCATTCGAACGGCCTCGCATGGGAATCAGTTCATCTTAACGGCAACTGAGCAATTCACCAAGTGGGTTGAAGCAGTTCAACTCAAGACAACAAACGCGCTTGCGGTTGTCAACTTCACTCAAGAAAATATTATATACCGCTTTGGGATTCCCAATTCCATTCTCTCTGACAATGGCACTCCTTTCGTCAATAGACAAGTGGTTGCGAAGCTCACAGAGTACAACATAAGGCAGATATGCTCCACACATTATTACCCAAAGGGGAACGGACAAGCAGAAGCAACAAACAAGACATTGCTGAGGATTTTAAGCAAAATGGTCGCAGATGATCAGAAGAAGTGGGAAAATTCCCTAAGTCTGGTTCTATGGGCATATTGCACCTCACCAAGGACTCCTACAGGAGTTTCCCCTTTCCTTTTATGCTATGGGGCTGAGGTTGTTGTCCTAGCTGAAATCAAAGTTAACTCTGAAAGGATAGCCTTTCACCCTTTGTATGAGAATCAGCGTGACCATGATCTTATCCTACTAGAAGAAAGGCGCAAGAGGCTAAGAGAGCTAACACAAGGTACAAGGAAAGGATCGCTCGCGCATACAACAAAACTGTTCAGCACCGAGACTTCACGGTTGGAGACTTGTTCTTACGAGATTCAGATCACTGTATGCGGGAAGCAGCTCATCCTAAGTTCGCGTCTAACTGGGAGGGACCATTTGAAGTCAAAGAGGTTTTCGACAGTGCTTACTGCACCATTAATAGACCCCATGGGACTACAACAAATCCAAGTCCAATTACCATGCGCTGGATTAAGAAGTACTATCCTTAGCCTTGTCTATTTGCTTTTCAAATTCATATTTTATCATTTCTCAGTGCATATGTATTCTGCATTGCTTCCTCCCATATGAGGAATCTGTTCTTATGCTCCTCCCATATGAGGATGCCTTAACAATAGTAACTCTCCCACATGAGAGAACTTTATTAAATTATTGTCTTGTTGCTTCATTTACTTATATTACTTATATCTGCCAAATTCATCCAAAGCCTATCTGCCCAGATAGCAGCAATAACAAAAATGATCCTACGCGATCCAAAGCCTATCTGCCTAGATAGCAGCGATAATAAAACATGATCCTATGCGATCCAAAAGCCTATCTGCCTAGATAGAAGCGATAATGAAAATGATCCTATACGATTCGAAGCCTATATTCCCAGATAGCACCAATAAAAAAATGATCCTACGCGATCCAAAGCCTATCTGCCTACATAGCAGCGATAATAAAACATGATCCTATGGGATCCAAAAGCCTATCTGCCTAGATAGCAGCGATGACGAAAATGATCCTATGCGATTCAAAGCCTATCTGTCTATATAGCAACTCATGCAAAGACTGTCTGCCTAGACAGTAGCGAAACACAAAGCTTGTTTCATGATATATCAAGTCAATACGTGAAGTTACAATTAATTATAGCAGACAAAACAGCAAATGAAAAGCATACTTTCATAACAGTCAAATGCGGCTTACAATTTATATGTTTAGATAGCAGCTTAAAAGCAAAGCTTACAATGAAGGAAAAGCTTCCAATAAAAAATCTAAGCGTTACTAAGGAACGATCCTACAAAAAACACTAAAGCTACGGAGCTTGACGCTGTCGTCGACGTTCTTAACCAGAACAGAGCTCTTGTTTGTACCCTTGACATGGCAAGATGCCAGATGACCTTCATGCCATGAAGGCTGCTGATGTGAAGAACAAATGGGAGAACAGCTCATGGGGTAGGAAGCTGATTGTGTGCAAAGAATAAACACAATCACTTGTTACACCCTGACTGAAACAATGGTGGCCAATAGTTCTCCGCCAGAAAATCAACAAATATGCACATCGCTCATTACTTACTGGTAGAAGAGTTGGTACAAAGTTGAGTCTTGCCGGAAAGTCACTGGAGATGACTCCTGCAAACATAATAAAGAAGAAAATATCTTCATTCCAATGGAAAATCTCACACAATTGGTCTTCAGAACGATCAGCAGAGCAGGAGTCTTTCCGGAGAATTCCTTGGGAACCATTTCTATAGCACAACGCACGAATTCAAGCTTGGAAGACCAGAGCTGATACGAATCAAAAATGGTCAAAGAACAATGCAGACAGTCGTGAGGACTCATTTAGGATACAATTTTGTCAATCACAGGAGTTCGGATGAAGAACAAAATAGCAAGAAAGAGGGCTTATATAGGACTCAGAGGAGACTCTTCTGTTTACTTGATGAGTCAGCAACGCCTCGGAAACATGCAAGAATCAATGAGCCTATTAAAGACTACGACGATATAGTAGCACGCCTTATTTAATGACCCTAGGTCATGATGAAGGTTGGGCCCACTTTGTGAGAAGCACGCCTTATTTAATACTATGGCGACACAGTAATCCAAGCAATTATGGCAAAACATGAAGTGATAATCATTGCAGCATTGAAATGCGAAAGAAGATCATTCAGAAATCAAAGCCCAACATAGAGTTCAAGGGTTTGAAAAAAAATAGCATTACAACGCATGCAGCTCTCAAAACAAATCCTTGTCTAAAGGATCTTCTGGCGATAAAAAGAGCGAAGCTTTCTCCACCTTGGCAACGTCTTTCTTCAGCTTTTCAAAACTAGCTTTCATCGCGTGGAAAAGCTTGGCAGCTTCTTCAGCTTTCTTCTTTTGTTCCTCCACCTTCCTCTTCTCAAGGGGAAGGTTGCGATGGCCATACTTCAGCATATCGGAGTTGAGAATTTGGGTAAGCCTCTGAAGAAGAAAACCAAAATCCAGTTTGCCTTGGGCATTAACTTGAAGCCTTTGGCATGCCTCAAAGAGCGGTCGCGCGTTTTCAGCTGAAATAGTAGCTGAGTTGTCACGGATAGTTGCTCCACAATCCAGATGGCTTCAGTCAGGTAAATTCTTCTATTGAAGGGACCTAACGCCAAAGCTCTTGCAAACGACCCTGGATACGACAGGCGCATCTTCATAAGCCAGTCCACATCGGATTGCCTAAAACCTGAAGAAATGACAAGTTTAGGTGTGCGAACATTAACAAAGAGGTGCAGTAAGTATGAGATACGTGTATAGTATGACATACCTGTTCCTTCAATGATTTGGTGCAACGTGGGAATGCGCACATCTGGGGTTGGAGCATGTCCTTGCTGCATTGCTTGGCTATCAGTTAAAGCTTCACGCTCGTCATAGTCAGCAGGGATTCTATAAGTATTAGCACGTGCGATGGCCGATGTAGCTTGCGAACCCCACAAACTCCATGCAGCAGGCACTTGGGAGAAGTCCATTTCAACAGAAGGTATGGCAGGGCTCTGCTGTAGAGGACTCGATACGCCAACTGAGGCAGTTGAACTTGGAAGAATTTGTGGGGCATTGGCGCCACTAACCTCAGCGACAGGAGTATCAGTTGATGGAAGAAGAACACCACTGTTATCAGCAACTGCAGCCTCTCCAGGTGGGCTTTTTTAACGATTCTCTGTTGAGGCATCCACATTCACATGCGATGACTGCAGAACATCTTGGTCAGTTTCTGTTTGTCGAAGGAATTGTTCACTTTCAACATGTTCCTGCGGCTCAGGAGCGCTCATTGGTTCATTAACATCCTCATGAGATGCTTGATCTTCCATGACTTGTTCATTTCCATGAACTTCTGCTCCAGTACCCTTTATTTCCATCTCTTCACCAATGCCATCCTCATTCGCATGCTCATCTTCAACGCCTCCATCTCGCATCTCGGTGTCAAGACCATCATCTTCAGACACCTCAACTACATCTTTCAAAGGCTCTCTTGCATCTTCTACAGCCTTAGCTGGTTTTTCTATGTTTGAGCTCCGCTCTGGAACGCGAGATAGGGTAGATTGACTTCTCTGTTCAAGCACCATAACATCATCAGAGCTATTCTGAGCGACAATCTCTGCAGCAGGAACGATGGCACTTCTTAAGAACCCAGGCCTGTTGGCATAACTCCTAGGAAGAGAGATGAGCTGAACCTCGCACGACAGAGGGTGACAAGGATGAACAGTAGGGGCACCAACACTTGCCTCATCAGTGGTCAAACTCACAGCAGGAGCATCAACAATCATGCCTTGCACGACAACAGGCTCACTTGTAGCAGCAGCAGGCTCATTCGAAGCACTACCACCTGCAGGACAAATTTAGACAAGTCATTGAGGTAATTTGAGTTATGAATTACTTATTACGTTTCTTTTCTATGTTCAGATCAAAAGCGAGCACCTCGACACTCATGTGGGATTACAGCTCCAACATCATATGATATAGACGCGACACCATATCCTACATACATTCCCTCATCTATCACATCCTTAAGGTGTGCGTGACCTGATGTTACGTGAAAGCTTGTTATAATAGGGAATGATTTGTTAGTTGTGCTTATAAACATTGTTCAAATGTTTGCCTGAGGGTTCGCCACATTTTCCCACAAACCATCAACGAATGTCATGTTTAGACACACCGTGCTTTAATGCACCAAAGATTACCTCTGGGTAACTTACGGCAAGATTAAAAATCGTACCTTCTTCATCACCTGCGATTTCCTCAAAATCGTGTTGATCTCGTTCTAAGGAAGCTACGCTCATAATACCAGCATGCTGCTCTTCCAGACTTCTCCTTGTTACAGCTTCCACATCGTCTTCCTCGCGTTTCCTCCTTCTCTCTTCTGCCTCAGCGTCGATTCTCTTGGACTCTTTGATGATGGCCTCGTCTATGGGTTCACTAGACGCATATGAGCGAGAGCTCTTTGTCTTTCGACGTTCCTTGGCCAGAAATTCACTAATGGTTTCAGTATCATCATCTGCGAAGAAAGGATTTGTTTTAACATTATTGTTGAAAATTTCAATTCAAAGAAGATTAAGTTTGTTTGATTACCTTCCGAACTTTCTTCTCTTGCTTCCTCTTCTTGTTCTTCCTCTTCTCTTTCTTCTTCTACTCTTTCTTCTTCAATTTCTTCCTCCTGATCATATGGGATGAAATCTTCAACTGCGAGTTCCTTTCGCGGCTTGTTGTGCAGATGAACTTTTCCTTTTCCTTTAGGAGTAGGAGCCTCTGTAGGCGATGAAGTCGGAGCTTCTCTGGGGCGAAGAGATCACAATTTCCTTCTGCTTTTCCCTTTTGGCCTTTGGAGCAACTTCTGCGTCCACTTCAGTACTCTCGCTTATTAGGGAACGAGCGAATACATCCATCTCCTCGCGCACAACAGTCTCCACTTTAGGATCCATTTCCATGGTCAAGGGAATAATCTTCTTTTGCCTCTTTTCCTGAAGAATGGAGTTAACTAGAGCAGGACAGCGGTCTCCAGATGAGAACCTCCTCAAGCAACACTGAAAAAGGAAAACTTACGTAAGGCATCGCATTCCAAACAGAAATGAGTTTAAAGAAAGAGAGAGGTGTTATTTACCTTAGCGAAAGATTCACTTTACTCAATCATGCATCCAACCCCTCCCCTGACAGCCGTCATCTTCTCAGAAAGGATCACGTCAGGACATTAGTGATTTTCATTGTCAAGCAAATATTAAAATCCATATTCTGAGTCGTTCAAATCGCAGATTTGACGGAACGGGAAGGTATTCCTCTTAATGGAAGGAGCCTTGCTGATGCGCGGAGGAGCAGAAGAGGAAAATCTGGTTTGCTGAATATTCCATAAGGTAATCCAACTTTTGGTGGGGCGACCTTCGCGCTTCCCTGAAGGCTGATCGAAAGGTAGACTACCAACCAAAGTAGATTTACACCTCTTTAACAGCAGTCGCTTGTAGCAATATCGGTTCACTGATTTAGGCCAAACAGAAGGTGCCACTGCGTCATAGCCAAATTGGGGGCAAACGCGAGTGGGTTCAACATCGACCGTGATACGCTCATACTTGTGCGATATCTCAGGGACATACTCAGCAAGAGCAGGAAGTGAGCCTCTCAGACACCAGCAAACAAACTCTCTGTAGAAATGAGCTCCTTTGATAAGAGTTTCCTTGGTAATGGGCCCACTTTTAGTTGGGTACATACGCCCGAACAATCGCATATTTTCAATGGCAGTGGTGTAAGGTCTGGCAGTAAATTTCACTCAATCGTCGCAGACCAAACTCCATGAACACTTAGGCTCTTTTGTCTTATACCATCGAGCAGCTCTCCCACACCGAAATGCATTCTGAGCACCAGGAACATTCCAGGCTTTGGGATTTGAAGGGACATGAGCATAAGAAGGCCACCTTTCAAACACCCACATAGTTAGGAAGGCAATGTTGACAAAAGTCAGCACATCAAGACGCCCGCGCGACTCTTCAATCGCAACTACAAGCTGGTCCAATCGATGATAGAGGGTTCCCAAAACAAGAGGCCCGAGCGCACATTCTGACCTAAAGTTAACTTGACTGCAAGGGGCAAGACATGATAAAAGACCCCGTCATGAGGATGACCATCGATCAAATATCGCGAGAGCCAAGCGCAAAGAAATCCACACAAAGTCAAGCTGTACCCTTTCCCTTCGACATAGTTCTTCGCTTCGGGATTCTTATGCAGTATTTATTTAGTGAGCTGCTATTCGCATAATCACGGAAGAAGTATTGCACCCACTTGACCCAAGTGTTCTTCGCAGAAGTGTCAACTAATTGGAATTTTGGAAGAGCTTCCGCAGATGTCCAACGAGCGGAAATTTTCTTTACTTCTGCTATGCACTCCACCATATGTGCATAAAGAGCGAGCTCTTAATCAGATTCTAGCGCAGCCAAGGGATCGACTTCGCCCATGGGAGAAAGATCATATAGCATATGGACATCCTCCAAGGTGGGGGGCTGCTTCAAACTCATCAAAATGAAAAGTGTGGGTTACAGGCGAGTATCGAGAAAATAGGTTCAGAAGCATAGTCTGATCCAGCTTCACAGCAGCATCTTTCGTAGCCCTAACAGCGTAGTACATCTCAGCCTGATCCAGTCTAACAGCATGATGGGTCAGTACATGATCGATCAACTCAACCATTACTTCCATTTTGTTCACGAAGGCCAGGGTCGAGATATCACTGTGGGGATAGAAACCCATTTTCGAGACCTAATCTCACCACATCTTTGGCGTCAATCAAGTCTAATTCTGCTCGACTAGGCGAAGGAGTTAGCAACAACAAATCTTCGGTACAGGGTCTGGCAGATTCTTTAGTTGGGCTCTGGCATGGTAATAGTCTTCACCACCCAAATAAGGAGCTTTCTTCCACAGAGTCTTTGGAAGATCAGGGATTTCCTCAGCCTCCTTCACAGATTGGGTACCTTTGTACTGGCCATTTCTACAACAAAGCAACAAAAAAGGGGGGGAGAAATATATCCACTTTCAGTTGTCGAGCAGAAGTTCAAAAGCAAATTTTATGAGTTTATGAGTTTTGAAAAATTATTTGTTTCAGTTTCAAGAGTGCCAAGTTTCTGGATTTCAAGACCATTTATATGAATTTGAATTGTAGAAAGTTGCAAGTTTAGGGATCCAATTCCCTGGTCTTAGAGTTCCAAAATGACTAGAAGACTTCAAAATTTCAATCTTTTAGGGTTTTAGAGGAACCTCTTCCACAGTTTCAAACAATGTTGAATTTCAAGCGTTTATGGGTTTCAGATTAAAAAAATTTCAGGAGAAAGATACTCGTACGAGAAGCATTAATTAATTGAGCAAGCCAACCTTGTGTTTTTGAAGAAATTTGAAGAAGCCAATTTGCCAAGAAGATATGGTGATTGATTATCTGGATTTTCTCTCGGAGGTTCTCAAAAATCATTCACTCTAGAGAGAAGCAGTAGCTTGAAATAATGGAAGATGATGAGTATTTATTCAAATCCACTGAAGAGTCGCGTCCTTTTAGTGGTCGAATCGCAACCGTCACCGCCGAATCGCGCAATCACAGACCTATGTTGATGTCACGGCTAAAACCCTAGAGGAATAGAAGGCACGACTCTAGGGATTCTAGGTCATCATGAAATGCACGGGCGCTGATTTCTCGTGTATTTGAATTGGTGTGTAGAAGCAACGCGCGCGCTGGTTTTTTGCGCATTGAAGTCTATCCTATTAGTTTCTTCACGCGCAAAAGGGGGGCTAATGTAGATGGTGCTTTCCAGACAGACAGATCGCAGCCACGTGGCAGTCATCCAGCGCATCCAGCTGTGCTCCATCTACACCGGATCACCACCCATGCTGATCCACGTGGGGGCTGCGAGACAGGGCCCTCGCATACCAACATGGGACTTGTAGGGACTTAGTGGTTTGGAGGCTAGAGTAAGTTCCGTCGCGCGCGAGGGTCAACCAAGCCCGCGCGCGACTGTTGGTAACTGCTTTGAGACTTTTATGGCCACGTGCTCCATAAACCCGGTCAACCTCATAACGGTTCCGGTATACGCAAACGAAGAGCGTAACGGTCCCTAAATATGCGGACGAACGTGCCGTTATGGTTAAGGTAATTAAGCCGCCATTAATGGGCGCATTAACCCACTACAACGGTCACATTCTCCACAATATATAGGATCGTTAACCCTTCATTGCAACGATCTGATCTTCTGAACTACGCGGAAGCTCTGGCCAAATACTGTCTCTCTCTATCTCAGTTGCCATTGTCTTACTCTCTCCCTACTCAATACCCTATACTTCCCTGTGTTTCTTATACTCCACTCTTGGTGTACGTTTGAGTCTTCCTCAAAGGATTCTCCTGTACACAGTTGTCATTAATATTGGATAATTTTCTTTTGCAATATGCTACTTTTTCACAAAAAAAAATCCATAAGGTTACGTGTTCACGACCAGGGCGATGTCCAAAAAATCAAAAACCAAAGTGACAGAACGAGACAACACATATAATTAATACAGACCCAAATATGGAACAAATAGAGGGATAAGGAAAGAGGCTGAGATTAGTACTCGTGAAAACCAAATAAGAGATTATCACAAGCTCCAAAAGGATTTTGCCTAGCCATGCATTTTACAATCTTCCAGGTTCAACGAGTGAATTCGATAGATCCATACCATCACGACCTCTTCAGTGAGCATGAAGAGGCTCAGATCAGTATTAATGAAAATCAAAGAAGAGATGATCACAGGATGAAAAAGGAGTTTGCCCCACCATGCATATTTCAGATAACTCTCATTTAGGATTATTATAATACTTTCATATCACTTTCATTAGGCTTATTTCACATTATTTCTATGATATATGTGCGCAAATATGTGAAATTGATGATTTATAAGCCTAAGAGTGAAAAGTGTAGTTTCTAGCTTATTCGCGCCTGTTTTCTCTCATATTTGCGAAGATAAATGTACGGGTTGTTTAGTGTTGTGTAAACCAGGTAAAATAGGTTAAATGGAGCTTATGAGACTCTTGGATATTCTTGGAATGGAGGTAGAAGAAGAGGAGAAAGAAAGATGAAAAAAGGAAGCAAAGTTGAAAAGTCTCTCAGGACCAACCTTCACTATTTTCACTGCTCAGGAAAATGTAAAATGATTTTTGGAGCAAGGATTGCGCCATTGGAAAGTATACATCTAGGGCATCCCAACTACATAAGGTTGGCCCAAATACGAGTTCGTATGAGAGAGTAATGGACCGCGCAAGTTAAGCTTGCAATTCTGTCCGGGGATTACAAACTGGAGGGGCTGAGATACAATTTCGGCCAAGTTACATTAAAACTCGCCCCCATATAGTAAAAACGGAATAGAAGACCTAGACAGAGGCCATACACGCACGGGACACCATTGGAGAGAAGCTTGGGGATTGCGCGGATTCGTCGAAATTTTGGCGATTTCTCCGTTTGATCACTTCTTCTCTTCTCTTTAATTATCTATTGAGAAACTTGTGTATCTTTTCATTGCCATGAGCAGCTAGATACTTTTTTAGGCTCTATGGAGAACCTGGGGTTATTTGAGACTTATACTTTTCCGGATTTTAGGGATTGATTCATTTTTAGATGCAAGCTTATGGATTAATCTTTATTTCAATTAGTGTATTGTTGAGCTAGCATTATCGACACATGTTTGTGATGATTTGAATGGCCATGATAGATGAATTGATGATGAACCTTGTTATATTATTTAATGTTTAATCCATCTTAGTTTAATGTTCGTGTTTGATGCTAAATCCTTAGCAACAATGGAGTAGCTAACCGGAATTGCTAGTACGTGGGTGGAGCGCTCGACGGGGACTTGGCCTAGGGTGATAGAGAACATGAACACAATCATGAATCAATGAGACTGAGAGGTGATTTGAATAGGATTGGACATTTGGTAGAAGAAAGTGGACCGACAGGACCTGTAGTAGACCATGACGTAGGACTACGTGAGATCGAAAGAAGATCGTTGTGACTAGTTTCCTGGCATAACTGCATTAGGATTAGCGTGTTTCAATATGATATTCGGAATTTTCTAACAGTCCTTGGTGATCCATAAATCTCCTAGTCCCTCTCCATATTTAATTAAACCATGTTTAATCATAAAATCCAAAAAGATTGTTATTTCAATACAGCCACTTGTTTGGAGGTGGCAACCTCAAAATTCTCACTAAATTCCTCCCATTTACTTCACTCTTAACTAATATCATAACTAAATAATCTCGTTATTGTCCTCGTGGGATTCGACAACCCGAGTATTAAATATACTCACTCTTTACTACTTGATTCGTGCACTTGCAGTAACACGTAAGAAAGCGTGTAAAGTTTTTGGCGCCGTTGCCGGGGACAGCGGTAGATTGTTTAGTTATAAATTAATTTAGAGTTTTATTTTAATTTTATTTTTGTTACTATCTGTTTACCTCATGGGTGTGCTAGTTTTGTTTCCTCAGGTAGAGATGGCGGAAGATGATAACTCCTTAGTTGGAGTTATATTCTCTATGTAAAATACTGCTATTTGAGTGCGTTCCGGTGCAATTTGACGAGATTTTGGCCGTGTTTGTGAAATATTAGTGAATATGAGCTTTATGTGCGTAATTGTCAAATTCGGGCGTTTTCGTACTTATTTTGAGCTATTTTTATGTCACATTTGATCCCGGTATGTTTAGTGTTGTTTGTTTCAGTTACCGGAGGCTCGGAGCATGGATTGGAGGTGAAAACGAGCTTCGGAAACAAAGAAAGCAAGGAAAACTCAAGAAAAGAAGCCAGAAAAAAAGCTAAGGCAGGAACTCTTCGCACGAAGAGAAAAGGTCTTCGCACGAAGAGAAGACTTAGCCAAAATTTCAGTTCTCTTCCTGTGACATGATGCTGTCTCAAAATAGGAGGACTTTTGCAGGAAGAGTTCAGACAGAGTGAACAATCTCTTCACACGAAGAGAAAAGGTCTTCTCACGAAGAGATTGCCCAGAAAGCTAGAAACGTCCGGGGTCTTTTTTCAATTATTAGAAACTTTGTTATATCATTCTAGGAACGTATTTAAGTGTGTTAGGTCGACTTTTTGAGTAGTTTTTGACGGTAGACACATCTTTTGGAGATCAAGGAGCTATTGGGAGAGCTTAGGAGCTTTGGATCATCCGTTTGGATTCTCAACTCTTCTCTTTTCTTGATTTTTATGCTTAAACTCATTAAACTTATTGTTTTGAGTATGAATATGAGTAGCTAAACGTTATTTGCTGGGAATTCTCGTTTGGTGTAGCTAGGGTTTGATCTAAATATCATGTTTTGATGATTGTGATTCATGTTTTAGCTTAATATCACGTAATCTTTCATTATTTTGGATTATTTACGTTTGTAATCATATTATCTTTGCGAGTAGCTAACGTTGGGATAAACTTAATTGGTTTTCACGCGGTAACTCCGTGAGAATTAGTCGGTAAATTGAATAATTCACCTAGTCGAATCAATGTTTGGTAACTCGACACCGTTAACTAGGATCGTTAAAGTAGAATTGTTGTTTTAATGCATGCTTTAAGCTAGAATAGACTTGGTAACTCGGTTTGTCTTGGTTTAAAGTATAGTAAACACAACTTGCGACGTAGAATTGATAATATTGAGTTTATTTTATTAGAATTAGATCAAAACACAACTTGCGACGTACCCACAAAAGTTTTAGAATAATAATTAATTTAAACAAAGTCCCTTGGGTTCGACAACCCGGATTTCCGGTTTATTACTACACACGACAGCTGTACACTTTCAGTTGGGACGTGTCAAGTTTTTGGCGTCGTTGCCGGTGACTTCGGTTGAATTAGTTAGAATTATTAACTTTGGGGAATTTTATTTTTTTCTTTTGTTTACTTATTTTTTGATCTCACCTGCTTCCTAGTGAATAATTTTGCAGACATCTTGGTAATCATGTGGGGGCAGAATTACTATGGGCAATCTCCAGTCTACCAGCCATACTACTCCTATGGAGATATGTACACCCCTCCTCATTGCAATCAAGAAGATGAGTATATGAAAGAAATATTGAAGCTCATGCTAGTAAAAAGGGACAGAATGGAGGAAGGGCTAGATAGGATTGAGGAAACTGTCATGCGTCATGGACAACAACTCTCAGAACTTTCTCGTGCATATGTAGACAATGACAATTGGCCAATCAACATCATTCCTGACTTAGTTGAAGGGTGCGAAGAGGCAGACGAAGAACTCCCAGAGATCTATGTTTATAATACTGTCCATCATGAAGTAATAGATCCTTTGGTCGCTTCAGACTCAGATTCGGACTCAGATTGGGATGATATTGTGAAGCCTATACAACTTGTGCCTCGCATAATTCCGGATCCATGGCATGAATGGGAGAGTGTGGGCTTCGCAAGCTTATGGCCCACTGAAGATATTTTCTTTGAGGAAGAAAGTCATGAAGCTAAGGAATTACTGCATGGAGATGGTTACATGGACATGTATCAAGAAGTTCCTCAGCCTAATCCATATCTCTTGGAGATTATAAAATTGGAAAAATCGCATGAGGAAGACCAAAGGCCCCAATTTTATGCAGTCCATGATTTACCACCTGTGATTCCAAGACATGAGCTAGGGAAGGAAGCAGTCAAGACGGCACTCCTTGCCATTACTGTTCAAACTGGGATTCTATTTCCACATAACCGATCCTCAATGATATTGGTTTTGAAGAATTGGGAGAAGAAGAAGAAGAGGAAAGGTACAATGGGTCATGATGTGGTGAATGAGTTTTCGAGAAGACCGGTGATCAAGGAGTGGAAGCACAAGATGAAGAAATTTGCAAAGGCCGTCTTCTACAACTTCTTCTTGCCATATGTGTCTCATGGATGCTCACTTGATAAGAGACAAAAAGAGAGACGATGGTGGAAGAAGAAAAAGTGGAGAGAAAAATCTCCTTAAATATATTCTGAGGTAACTGGGTCGGGTCGTCGACTTTAAATTACAATGCGCTTGTTGGGAGGCATCCCAACCTATTTATTTGCATTTGATTAGGGATTTAGTTTTTAATACAGTTGCGTGTGTTTTGTTTATTTATTTTGGAGAGATGAGAGAGAGGAACTAATGATTTTTCCAAGTGACATATTTGAGCAGATTATGGGAGAATCTACCCTGGTGTGCGATGACACACATGACCTTCACGGGGGCTTGCATTGGCGAGTTGGGGATTCTCCAAGACACATATTTTAGTAGAGGAGGGCAGTCGACCCCGGTGTGCGAGTACACATTGACCGTTGGGAGCATGGTGGCGCCACTACTGTGCTTGGGGACTGCTTGGCGCGATTTCGTCCCCACCCTTGAGGTGGTTGTGAGTATCTTTTCTTTTTCTGAATTATGTCTTTATTTTATTTAATATATGTCATGCTCCATCTCATCTACTAGCCTACGCATTGATTGCTGAGTCCTATGTTTAATCTCTAAATTCGTTGAGAACATCGAAGCATTCAGTGTGGGGGTGATTAATCTGTTTGCTAGCCATAGTGTCTTGCGTAGCCAGTTACATGTAGGATGTGTTTAGTTCGTATTGTGAGTCAGTATTGTGTTTTATGTTGAGTATTTATTTATATTGTCGCGTTGTGTAGGATAGATTTATATTTGATTTGCACATTTACATAATTGAGTCTACCCACCAAAAGTTGAGTTGTGTTGTGTCAAATTTTTTTCGTGTCAAAGCCTTGCATATAGAGTTAGGATATTGTGAAAAATAAAAAATGAAAAAAAAATGAGAAAAGAGAAAATTCATAAAAATTGAAAAATTTAAAAATTTGAGAAAAAGGCAATTGAGGATCTTGAAATTGAAGAGAGCTTAGTGAATGAATCCTTTTGAGTAGGAAGTTCCGTAGTAGGGAAATTTTTATTCTTTAATACTTTGTGTAGAGGTTTCACTAAGGATGTCCTGGGAATTTTTGGAAGTTGTGAAAGAATGACATGTAAAGTATACCTAAGTTTCCTATAGTGTGCTAATTAGATTGAGTTTTGCTTGTAGCTGAATATTCTGTTTTCAAGTGGAAACTTGTGGTCTCTTGTTGATCTGGGGTGGACCTTCGTGTAGAGTTGGTTTCATGTGGTACGGTTGCCTCAGCCTAAGTGAAGTTGGGGGGCGTACACCACCATCCCTTACGGTGGTCACAAGAGTTAACCGAAAAAGCCCACGCTTTCTGGCTCTACTGCACGGTTGTAAAAAAAGAGGAGGAAAGAAAAGAAAAATGAGAAAATATGGAAAAAAAAATAAAAAAAGAAAAATTATGCTTCAAGGAGAAACAACCTAATGTGCTTCCGGTCACACGGAAAATTTGGATTCCATCCAAGTAGAGCATAGAGAGGAAAACTAGAGTCAAGTCTTATTCACAGGAGTTGTGACTCCCTTCACCGGGACAATTTGCATTCAAACGCAATAAAGGCTAAGAGGGTCTGAAAACCTCAGATGATTCGACGAAGAAAGGCTACAGTGAAGTTTGAGCTTAATTAGACCCAATGAAGCTTAGGACGTGCTAGTGTCTTGGTTTGAATTGGTGGAGGAAAGGGGACGCCTTAGTGAGCATTTTCACTGAATCAAATTTTTATTTCAAATTCTTGCTACGTGTATATGAATTTCAAACAGGATTAGTGAGAGCTTGATGATTTTTAGTTGATGAGAGGGAGATTTCCTGATCTTACCAAAAAGAAAGATTTAAAGCGCTTTGTGTGTTGTGATAAGATAGAGTCTAGAATTTGCATTTGCATCATATTGCTGCATTGTTGTGTCGTGTGCCGTGTTTGAGTCGTGTGTGTCTTGTCGGCTAGTAGACAGACGAATGCAGTAGATGAGACTTTGCTCGGGACGCGCAAATGGTAAGTGTGGGGGTATTTGATAACTCCTTAGTTGGAGTTATATTCTCTATGTAAAATACTGCTATTTGTGTGCGTTCCGGTGCAATTTGACGAGATTTTGGCCGTGTTTGTGAAATATTAGTGAATATGAGCTTTATGTGCGTAATTGTCAAATTCGCGCGTTTTCGTACTTATTTTGAGCTATTTTTATGTCACATTTGATCCCGGTATGTTTAGTGTTGTTTGTTTCAGTTACCGGAGGCTCGGAGCATGGATTGGAGGTGAAAACAAGCTTCGGAAACAAAGAAAGCAAGGAAAACTCAAGAAAAGAAGCTAGAAAAAAAGCTAAGGCGGGAACTCTTCGCACGAAGAGAAAAGGTCTTCGCACGAAGAGAAGACTTAGCCAAAATTTCAGTTCTCTTCCTGTGACATGATGCTGTCTCAAAATAGGAGGACTTTTGTAGGAAGAGTTCAGACAGAGTGAACAATCTCTTCACACGAAGAGAAAAGGTCTTCGCACGAAGAGATTGCCCAGAAAGCTAGAAACGTCCGGGGTCTTTTTGCAATTATTATAAACTTTGTTATATCATTCTAGGAACGTATTTAAGTGTGTTAGGTCGACTTTTTGAGTAGTTTTTGACGGTAGACACATCTTTTGGAGATCAAGGAGCTATTGGGAGAGCTTAGGAGCTTTGGATCATCCGTTTGGATTCTCAACTCTTCTCTTTTCTTGATTTTTATGCTTAAACTCATTAAACTTATCGTTTTGAGTATGAATATGAGTAGCTAAATGTTATTTTCTGGGAATTCTCGTTTGGTGTAGCTAGGGTTTGATCTAAATATCATGTTTTGATGATTGTGATTCATGTTTTAGCTTAATCTCACGTAATCTTTCATTATTATGGATTATTTACGTTTGTAATCATATTATCTTTGCGAGTAGCTAACGTAGAGATAAACTTAATTGGTTTTCACGCGGTAACTCCGTGAGAATTAGTCGGTAAATTGAATAATTCACCTAGTCGAATCAATGTTTGGTAACTCGACATCGTTAACTAGGATCGTTAAAGTAGAATTGTGGTTTTAATGCATGCTTTAAGCTAGAATAGACTTGGTAACTCGGTTTGTCTTGGTTTAAAGTATAGTAAACTTACTTGGTAACTCGGTGAGTTTAATATTGCTTGGTTGATAGTGAAAGATACGTGGTTGTTTTACAAGTCAAAACATAAATTTAGCTCAACCTTGTGAACCTAGAGAATTCCCGGTATTTTTCCCTTATATTACAAAAACCCTAAAATTCATTCTTTATTAATCGTGAACTATTTCACTTGGTTAATTGAGAATATTGCGTTTATTTTATTAGAATTAATCAAAACACAACTTGCGACGTACCCACATAAGGTTTAGAATAATAATTAATTTAAACAAAGTCCCTTGGGTTCGACAACCCGAATTTCTGGTTTATTACTACACACGGCAGCTGTACACTTGCAGTTGGGACGTGTCAGAAGACCAGAGGCTAATTAGCCTCACGACGGAGCAGCTACATGCTATGGTGGCTGCAGCCATAGGGAAAGCACTAGCGGCAACATCTACACCGCAGCCGACCTCAATTTCGTACAATCGTTCTGGAAAAGCAATAATCCAGACATTTGAGGTGGATCTTAAAGGAAGGGAGCCAGCAATTGTGGTGACACCAATCCAGGCTGAAAACTTCTGCCTCAAGCTAGCTGCAATTAAATTTGTTCATGAATAGTGCACCTTTGCTGCTACATATGAGGAAGACCCACATGAATTCATTGGGAGATTTCAGAGCCATTGTGGGTTACTTGGCTATAGTGGGGTCACTTACGAAGCAATAAAGTTGATGCTCTTCCCTCATTACCTCAAGGGAGATGATGTGGATTTGCAATGAAGCTGATGCTCTTCCCTCATTGTGGGTTACTTCGCTATAGTAAGAAGCATATTCTTTTTTGTTGCCATCCAACTCAATCAAGACGTGGGAAGAGTGTACCTCCATGTTCATGGGTAAATTTTTTCCCATCTCACGCGTGATTCAGCTTCAGAACGAGATTTGGTCATTCAAAGAAAAGCAGAATGAATCTATGGTCAAAGCATGGGAGCGTCTCAACTGCTTGCTACGCAAATGCCCCAAACATGGCATTGTCAAAGCCCATATCATCCAAATATTTTATGATGCACTTGGAAATCTTGACCAAGATCAGATTGACAGAGAAGCTGGGGGCAATTTCTTGTTCAAATGCGATGTGGAGGGTGCATACGACCAGATGAGACGTGTGGTGGAACAAGAGGAGAGCTTGGATTATGAGTCCCATTATCAAGATTTGATGAATCAAAATGCAATTTCTTATGGCAAAATTAAGGTGAATGCGGTGGAGGAAGTGCATAAAGCAGTTGTTTCAGGGTTGCAGTAGCAACAACAAGAATTAGCTTCAGAGTTGGCTGAGCTGAGAGGAGTGATGAAATTGATGGGTCAGCAGGTGACCATGATTGCAGAGAGCACTACTTCTGCAAGTTTCACTCCGGAAAGCTCTAGCAGAAGTTACGGATCTTAAGCAGCAACTCTAAAACACAGAACACTGGAACACACTATTGTTACATCTGAGGAACATGTTCAAGCCATCACCACTTGCAATGGTATTGCACTGAAAGACCCTTCATATCCTACTCATTCCAGAGCGGTAGCATCCAAGGCAAGGGGGCATGAAGTCTTCGATTCTGAGAAGACCCCAAATCTTGGTCCCCCAATCGAATGGCATGACTCAGCATGACGAGGAAGATTTCACTTAGGTATTAATTTCATCTCCTCCTTCTTCTTCAAAACTTCCATATCCATTGCATAATAGGAAGAAGAAGAATGATTCTGAGGAGTACAGGTGCTTTTTTAGTGTATTTTTCAAACTGCATATTAATATTCCCTTGATTGAGGCACTTCAAAAGATGCCTAAGTGTTCTCGGTTTATTAAGGATGCAGTCCTTGGTAAGAAAACAGTGGGTGAATTTCAGGGAGTGAACTTAAATTAGCATGTTAGTTCATGTATTTTGCATGGGATACCTAAGAAAAGAAGGATCCGGATCACTCTTCATTTTTCAGACAAATCATCCAAGAGAGCCTGTGGGACGATACATGATGTACTTGTGAGGGTTGGAATCCTGATCAAGCCAGCTGACTTTGTCATATTGGATATGCCAGCTGGTGATGTGCCCATAATTATAGGTGGGCCGTTTTTAGCAACTGGGCGTACTCTCGTTGATGTTGATAATGGAGAGCTGATTATGAGGGTACATGATGACATGGAGACTTTTCGGGTTTTCAAACCAACGCCTTAGTATTCATGGGAATATCAGCCAGCGGTTCCATGTGTTGTACAAGTGAAGCGACTACTCCTTGATTTATCGCAAGGGGATCCACCTGACTACTGGGAAAGAAACAAGCCATCAGCTGTGCAAGCACATGAAGCAGTGCTTCAAATTCCGTACACGAAAGCTAAGCTGGAAGCGGCACAATGTGTCAGACCACCCTCGTGAGGTGGCAGAGGTAACCGGGCCGGTCCGTCGACCTTATATTACAAGCGCTGCTTGGGAGGCAACCAAATGTAGAGTAGGATATTTGCCAATTTGTTTAAGTTTGTGTTTTTGAGTTCTCCATAATTTATTGTGAGTGATGAGGGAGATAGTGGTTTTAATATTTCCTATGAGTGTGCAGGACAAAGGTACCGAAGACCACTTTAGATTCCCCTTCTTGATGTATGCGCACGATGTTGCACGCAAAACGAGGAACAACGAGCTAATCTGACTAATTTTCATGAGAGAGAGGCTACTCGAGGTCGAGGACTAGCTACTGATTTTTGAAGATAATGGCAGCGAGTTGTTTTACTGTGTTTGCACTCATCGGAATTTGGAATGGAATTGCATGCAAAGAGCTTCAAAGGTATGATTCATGCACAAGAGGGAAGATTTGAGAAGAAATTGAAATTCACCGGATTTTTTGACTTTTCTAATCAAAAAATGGACTACCCGCGGTTTATGGAGTTCATTGGTGCAAGAATCGATGAAATCGGAGGCCGGATGAAGAAAATAGAGCAAAAAGGAGTAGCAAAATCCCAGTATTTCGGCCAGCATTTCGGGCCGAAATGCCAGCCGAAATGCTGGGACTTCGGGACGAAATAAAAAGTGCTCACTGTTTTGATTTTTTCAAACCATTTCGGGCACCATTTCCGGCCGAAATAGGCCGGGCTGCTCACTAATTGGGGGTAATTTTGACATTTTGGGAGGGGTATCTAAGCTAAAAACCGTCCATCTAAGCCTCCCAAGCCCTCATTTGGATCAAACAAACCCTTCTTCATCTTCTTCCTCTCAAAACCTCAAGAACACAAACCTACCAAAAACCCAAAATTCCTCAAAATTAAGAATTTCTTGTTGGGTTTTGCTCCTTGCAAGCTCGTCTAAAAGATTAATTCTTGGTATTTTGAGATATAGTGAGAGGTTTGAGTGTGGGGGAATTCAAAGAGGAAGAGCTTCGAGAAAAAAAAAAATTGATTCGTCGACTTGGAGTGGGATTCGGCCAAAGCTCAAGAAGAGTGTTTCGGCGGGACACCTAGGAGAAGAAAGTGGTATACTCCACTCAACTTGCCCGATTTTTCAAAAAATTGGTCGACCAATTTCGTACTTTCTTGACCAATTTTAGCGAAACTGGTCCCGTAAGAACGGTACTCCGGGACCGTAGGAACTATATTCTCTCTCTCGCTTTAAACTTCTTGTTTAGGCACTTCTAGGGCTTCAATTTCTCGCGAATTTCACTTTCTCTTTACTTGTACACTGGGTTACTACGTTTAGTCACTCTTGGAGAAACACCTTGAAACACTTGAATTTTTTGCTCTTTACTCTTTACACTTTGAGATCATGTCCTTTCGGGGACACTCTAAATTCATTGAGGACAATGATTATCTCTAGCCATGTCCGTCTTGCATCGCATTGTTACGCTTAGTATGTTTAGTATTGTGTCGTATTCGTGGTTAGTTTAGAGTGTTTTATATATTGTCGTATTGTGTTAGATTGTGTACATGATGAATTTTTTTGCTCATTGAATTATTGAGTCCCCCTACCCAAGTTGTTTGTTAATAGAGTTGACCTAACATATAAAGTTAAGAAAATATGAGAAAAATTTTTAAAAAAAATATAGAAAAGTTGAAAGACCATAAAAATTTAAAATGTTTTAGTTAAGGGAAGTTGATGAAGCTTGAAGCCGAAGAGAGTTCAGTGAAAGAGTCTCTGATAATAGGAAGCGCCGTAGTAGGAAAACCCTAATTTTTAGTATCTTGCGCACCTTTTTCACGAAAGGATGTCCCGGGTATTCAAGGAAATGTGGAAAGTAGACGATGGCATACCTTTAGTTCCTTTATTGTGCTAGGAGGATTTAGTCCTAAGATGGTTTAATAGTCCGTTTTCGAGTGGAAACTTGTGGCCTCTTGTAAAACTGGGGTGGACCTTCGTGTTGAGTCGGTTCTATATGATACGGTTGCCTCGGCCTAAGTGAAGTCAAGGGGCGTACACCACCATCCCTTACGGCGGTTTCAAGAGCAAACCGAAAAAGCCCACACTTAGTTTCTCTACATGCACGATTAAAAATTAAGAGAGAATGAAAAAACAAAAAAATCAAAATCTTCTCTTGGATTAGATACGGTGAACAACCTAATGGGCCTATGTTCACGCGGGGAATTTGGATTCAATCCAATTAGAGCGTCTAAGGAAAACTAAATTCAAGCCGTATTACACGAAGTTGTGTCTCCCGCCACTGGAACAATTTTCATTCAGATGCAATCACGGATAAGAGGGTCTGAAAACCTCAAATGACTTGGCGACGAAAGACTACCTTAGTACTAAGGATTCCTAGACCCTCTGAGCTAAAGGATGTTCCTGAGTCTAGAATTGTTTATGGTGGATGTTTGGGACACCTTAGTGAACCTGTACGTAGGATCATTCTACTTTAATTTCTTGCTATCGGTTGTGTGATTTTCGAATGATACTTGTGAGAGCTTGAAGAGCTTGGTTAGTGATAGCGAGATTGCCCGATCTCTAAAGAAAAAAAAAAATCGTTCTATTTCAATACTTGCATTGTGAAATAATCGAGTTGCATTGTACAAAGCATGTCCATTGCATAGTCGTGAGTGTGAGTCGTGAGTGTCACATGGCTAGTAAAGATAGATGCAAATCATTGGGGAGTAAAGCAAGTTGTTGCTCGGGACGAGCAAAACGTAAGTGTGGGGGTATTTGATAACTCTCATTTAGGAGCTATTATAATACTTTTTTATCACTTGCATTAGGCTTATTTCACATGATTTATATGATATATCTGCACAAATATGTGAAATTGATAATTCATAAGCCTAAGAGTGAAAGTGTAGTTTCTAGCATATTCGCGCATGTTTTCTCTCATATTTGCGAAGATAATTGTACGGGTTGTTTAGTGTTTTGTAACTCAGGTAAAATAGGTGAAATGGAGCTCATGAGAGCCTTGGATATGCTTGGAATGGAGGTAGATGTAGAGGAGAAAGAAAGATGCAAAAAAGGAAGCAAAGTTGAAAAGTCTCTCAGGACCAGCCTTCACTATTTTCACTTTTCAGGAAAGTATAAAACTATTTTTGGAGCAAGGCCTGCGCCATTGGAAAGTAGACATCTAGGGCATTCCAACTATATATGTTTGGCCCAAATACGAGTTCGTATGAGAGAGTAATGGCCCGCGCAAGTTAAGCTTGCAATTTTGTCCGGGGATTACAAACTGGAGGGGCTGAAATACAATTTCGGCCAAGTTACATTAAAACTCGCCCCCATCTGGTGAAAACGGGATAGAAGACCTAGTCAGAGGCCGTACACACACGGGAAACCATTGGAGAGCAGCTTGGAGCTTGGGTTTTGCGCGGATTCGTCGGAATTTTGGCGTTTTCTCCGTTTGATCACTTCTTCTCTTCTCTATAATTATCTATTGAGACACTTGTGTATCTTTTCATTGCGATGAGCAGCTAGATACTTTTATAGGATCTATGGAGAGCCTAGGGTTATTTTATACTTATACATTTCCGGATTTTAGGGATTGATTCATGTTTAGATGCAAGCTTATGGATTAATCTTTATCTCAATTGGTGTATTGTTGAGCTAGCATTATTGACACATGTTCGTGATGATTTGAATGGCCATGAGAAATTAATTGATGATGAACCTTGTTATATTACTTAATGTTTAATCCATCTTAGTTATTGTTCGTGTTTGATGCTAAATCCTTAGCAACAATGGAGTAGCTACCCGGAATTGCTAGTACTTGGGTGGAGTGCTTGACGGAGACTTGCCCTTGGGTGATAGAGAACATGAACACAATCCTTAATCAATGAGACTGAGAGGTGATTTGAATAGGATTGACCATTTGGTAGGAGAAAGTGGACCGACAGGACCTGTAGTAGACCGTGACGTAGGACTACGTGAGATCGAAAGAAGATCGTTGTGACTAGTTGTCTGGCATAACTGCATTAGGATTTGCGTGTTTCAATATTATATTCAGAATTTTCTAACAGCCCTAGGTGATCCATAGATCGCCTAGTCCCTCTCCATATTTAATTAAACCGTGTTTAATCATCAAATCCAAAAGGATTGTTATTTCAATACAGCCACTTGTTTGGGGGTGGCAACCTCAAAATTCTCACTACATTCCTCCCGGTTACTTCACTCTTAACTAATATCATAACTACATAATATCGCGATTGTCCTCGTGGGATTCGAAAACCCGAGTATTAAATATACACACTCTTTACTACTTGATCCGTGCACTTGCGGTAACACGTAAGAAAGTGTGTAAAGTTTTTGGCGCCGTTGCCGGGGACAGCGGTAGATTGTTTAGTTATAAATTAGTTTAGAGTTTTATTTTAATTTTATTTTTGTTACTATCTGTTTACCTCATGGGTGTGCTAGTGTTGTTTCCTCAGGTAGAGATGGTGGAAGACCAGGGGCTAATTCGCCTCACGACGGAGTAGCTACAAGCTATGGTGGTTGCAGCCGTAGAGAAAGCACTAGCGGAAACATCTAGACCGCAGCGGACCTTAATGCCGTACAATCATTCTGGAAAAGCAATAATCCAGGCATTTGAGGTGGATCTTAAAGGAACGGATCCAGCAATTGTGGTGACACCAATCCAGGCTGAAAACTTCTGCCTCAAGCTAGCTACAATTCAATTTGCTCATGAATAGTGCACCTTTGCTGATAGATATGAGGAAGACCCACATGAATTCATTTCGAGATTTCAGAGCCATTGTGGGGTACTTCGCTATAGTGGGGTCACTTCTGAAGCAATAAAGCTGATGCTCTTTCCTCATTGCCTCAAGGGAGCTGCTGTGGATTGGCTAGATTCGTTGCCATCCAACTCAATCAATACGTGGGAAGAGTGTACCTCCTTTTTCATGGGTAATTTTTTTTCCCATCTCACGCATGATTCAACTGTAGAACGAGATTTGGTCATTCAGAAAAAAGCAACATGAATCTATGATCAAAGCATGGGAGCATCTCAAATGCTTGCTACGCAAATGCCCCAAACATGGCATTGCCAAAGCCCATATTATCCAAATCTTTTATGATGCACTTGGAAATCTTGACCAAGACAAGATTGACAGAGAAGCTGGGGGCAATTTCTTGTTCAAATTCGATGTGGAGGGTGCATACAAACAGATGAGACATGTGGTGGAACAAGAGGAGAGCCCTGATTATGAGTCCCAGCATCAAGAACTGATGAAGCAAAATGCAATTGCTTATGGCACAATTAAGGTGAATGCGGTGGAGGTCGTGCATGAAGCAGTTGATTCAGAGTTGCAGCAGCAACAACAAGAATTAGCTTCAGAGTTGGCTGAGCTGAGAGGAGTGATGAAATTGAAGGGTTAGCACGTGATTACCATGATTGCAGAGAGCACTACTTCTGCAATTTCACTCCGGGAAGCTCTAGCAGAAGTTACAGATCTTAAGCAGCAACTCGAACACAGAACACTGGAACACACTATTTTTTCATCTAAGGAACATGTTCAAGCCATCACCACTCGCAATGGTATTGCACTTAAAGACCCTTCATATCCTACTCATTCCTGAGCTGTATCATCCAAGGCAAAGGGGCATGAAGTCTTCGATTCTGAGAAGACTCCTATCATGGTCCCCCAATCAAAGGGCATGACTCAGCATGACGAGGAGGATTCCACTTAGGTATTAATTTCATCTCCTCCTTCTTCTTCAGAACATCCATATTCGTTGCGTAATAGGAATAAGAAGGATGATTCTTAGGAGTATAGGCGCTTTCTTAATGTATTTTTGAATATGCATATTAATATTCCCTTGATTGAGGCACTTCAAAAGATGCCTAAGTATTCTCAGTTTATTAAGGATGCAGTCTTTGGTAAGAAAGCAGTGGATGAATTTCAGGGAGTGAACTTAAATGAGCATGTTAGTTCATGTGTTTTGCATGGGCTACCTAAGAAAAAGAAGGATCCGGGTAGTTTTGTCATTGAAGCTACGTTGGGTGATGCCTACACTGGGAGAGCACTCTGAGATTTGGGAGCAAGCGTGAATTTGATACTTCTGTCAGTATTCAAAAAGTTAAGTGTGGGGGAGCCTCAGAAAACCTGGATCACTCATCATTTTGCAGACAAATCATCCAAGAGAGCCTGTGGGACGATACAGGATGTACTTGTGAGGGTTGGAAGCCTTATCATGCCAGCTGACTTTGTCATATTGAACATGTCAGCTGGTGATGTGCCTATAATTATAAGTGGGCCGTTTTTAGCAACTGGGCGTACTCTCGTTGATGTGGATAATGGAGAGCTGATTATGAGGGTACATGATGACATGGAGACTTTTCGGGTTTCCAAACCGACGCCTCAGTATTCATGGGAATATCAGCCAGGGGATCCATGTGTTGTACAAGTGAAGCGACTACTCCCTTATTTATCGCAAGGGGGTCCACCTGACTACTGGGAAAGAAACAAGCCATTAGCTGTGCAAGAACATGAAGCAGTGCTTCAAATTCAATACAGGAAAGCTAAGCTGGAAGCGGCACAATGTGCCAGACCACCCTCGTGAGGTGGCAGAGGTAACTGGGTCGGTCCGTCGACCTTATATTACAAGCGCTGCTTGGGAGGCAACCCAATGTAGAGTACGATATTTGCCAATTTGTTTAAGTTTGTGTTTTTGAGTTCTCCATAATTTATTGTGAGAGATGAGGGAGAGAGTGGTTTTAATATTTCCTATGAGTGTGCAGGACACAGGTACCGAAGACCACTTTAGATTCCCCTTCTTGATGTATTTGCACGATGTTGCACGCAAAACCAGGAACAACGAGCTAATCTGACTAATTGTTCATGAGGGAGAGGCAACTCGAGGTCGAGGACTAGCTACTGATTTTTGAAGATAATGGCAGCGAGTTGTTTTACCGGGTTTGCACGGATCGGAATCCGGAGTGGAATTGCATGCAAAGAGCTTCAAAGGTATGATTCATGCACAAGAGAGAAGATTTGAGAAGAATTTGAAAATCCCCGGATTTTTGGAGTTTTCTAATCAACAAATGGACTCCCCGCGGTTTATGGAGTTCATCGGTGCAAGAATTGAAGAAATCGGAGGCCGGATGAAGAAAATAGTCAAAAAGGAGTAGCGAAATGTTGGGTTTGCTCCTTGAGGGCCAGAATGCCAGCCGAAATGCTGGGACTTCGGGACGAAATAAAAATTGCTCACTGCTTTGATTTTTTCAAACCATTTCGAGCACCATTTACGGCCGAAATGGGGGCCGAAATAGGCCGGGCTGCTCACTAATTGGGGGTAATTTTGACATTTTTGGGGGGGTATCTATGCTAAAAACCGGCCATCTAAGCCTCCCAAGCCCTCATTTGGATCAAACAAAGCCTTCTTCATCTTCTTCCTCTCAAAACCTCAAGAACACCAACCTACCCAAAACCCAAAATTCCTCCAAATTAAGAATTTCTTGTTGGGTTTTGGTCCTTGCAAGCTTGTCTAAAAGATTAATTCTTGGTATTTTGAGATATAGTGAGAGGTTTGAGTGTGGGGGATTTCAAAGAGGAAGAGCTTCAAGAAAAAAAAATGATTCGTCGACTTGGAGTGGGATTCGGCCAAAGCTCAAGAAGGGTGTTTCGACGGGACACCTAGGAGCCGAAAGTGGTATACTCCACTCAACTTGCCCGAGTTTTCAAAAAATTGGTCGACCAATTTGGTACTTTCTTGACCAATTTTTGTGAAACTGGTCCCGTAAGTACGATACTCCGAGACCGTAGGTACTATATTCTCTCTCTCGCTTTAAACTTCTTGTTTAGGCACTTCTAGAGCTTTAATTTCTCGCGAATTTCACTTTCTCTTTACTTGTACCCTGGGTTACTAGGTGTAGTCACTCTTGGCGAAACACCTTGAAACACATGATTTTTTTGCTCTTTAATCTTTACACTTTGAGACCATGTCCTTTGGGGGACACTCTAAATTCATTGAGGACAATGATTATCTCAAGTGTGTGTGTGTGGGGGGGGGGGGGTATGTCTACCTTTACTAGCCATGTCCGTCTTGCATCGCCTTGTTACATGTAGTATGTGTAGTATTGTGTCGTATTCGTGGTCAGTGTATAGTGTTTTATATATTGTCGTATTATGTTAGATTGTGTAGATGATGAATTTTTTTGCTCATTTAATTATTGAGTCGCCCTACCCAAGTTGTTTGTTAATAGAGTTGACCTAACATATAAAGTTAGGAAAATACGAGAAAAATTAAAAAAAAAATGGAAAAGTTGAAAGACCATAAAAATTTAAATTTTTTTAGTTAAGGGCAATTGATGAAGCTTGAAGCCGAAGAGAGTTTAATGAAAGAGTCTCTGAGAATAGGAAGCGTCGTAGTAGGAAAACCTTAATTTTTAGTATCTTGCGCACCTGTTTCACGAAAGGATGTCCCGGGTATTCAAGGAAATGTGGAAAGTAGACGAGGGCATACCTTTAGTTCCTTTATTGTGCTAGGAGGATTTAGTCCTAAGATGGTTTAACAGTCTGTTTTCGAGTGGAAACTTGTGGCCTCTTGTAAATCTGGGGTGGACCTCCGTATTTAGTCGGTTCTATATGGTACGGTTGCCTCGGCCTAAGTGAAGTCGAGGGGCGTACACCACCATCCCTTACGGCGGTTTCAAGAGCTAACCGAAATAGCCCACACTTAGTTGCTCTACATGCACGATTTAAAAAATTAAGAGAAAATGAAAAAACAAAAAATTCAAAATCTTCTCTTGGATTAGATACGGTGAACAACCTAATGGGCCTCTGTTCACGCGGGGAATTTCGATTCAATCCAATTAGAGCGTCTAAGGAAAAATAAATTCAAGATGTATTACACGAAGTTGTGTCTCCCGCCACTTGGACAATTTTCATTCAAATGCAATCACCGATAAGAGGGTCTGAAAACCTCAAATGACTTGGCGACGAAAGACTAACTTAGTACTAAGGATGCCTAGACCCTCTGATCTAAAGGATGTTCCCGAGTCTAGAATTGTTTATGGTGGATATTTGGGAAACCTTAGTGAACCTGTACGTAGGATCATTCTACTTTAATTTCTTGCTATCGGTTGTGTGATTTTCGAATGATACTTGTGAGAACTTGAAGAGTTTGCTTAGTGATAGCGAGATTGCCCGATCTCTAAAGAAAAAAAACCGTTTTATTTCAATACTTGCATTGTGAAATAATCGAGTTGCATTGTACGAAGCATGTAGATTGCATAGTTGTGAGTGTGAGTCGTTCGTTTCACATGGCTAGTAAAGATAGATGCAAATCATTGGGGAGTAAAGCAAGTTGTTGCTCGGGACGAGCAAAACGTAAGTGTGGGGGTATTTGATAACTCTCATTTAGGAGCTAATATAATACTTTCTTATCACTTGCATTAGGCTTATTTCACATGATTTATATGACATATGTGCGAAAATATGTGAAATTGATAATTTATAAGCCTAAGAGTGAAAAGTGTAGTTCTAGCTTATTCGCGCATGTTTTCTCTCATATTTGCGAAGATAATTGCACGGGTTGTTTAGTGTTTTGTAAATAAAGTAAAATAGGTGCAATTGAGCTTATGAGAGCCTTGGATATGCTTGGAATGGAGGTAGATTAAGAGGAGAAAGAAAGATGCAAAAAGGAAGCAAAGTTGAAAAGTCTCTCAGGACCAGCCTTCACTATTTTCACTGCTAGTACTTAGGTGGAGTGCTCGACGGAGACTTGGCCTAGGGTGATAGAGAAAATGAACACAATCCTTAATCAATGAGAATGAGAGCTGATTTGAATAGTATTGGTCATTTGGTAGACGACAGTAGACCGACAGGACCTGTAGTAGACCGTGACGTAGGACTACGTAAGATCGAAAGAAGATCGTAGTGACTAGTTGCCTAGCATAACTGCATTAGGATTAGCGTGTTTCAATATGATATCTGGAATTGTGTAACAGTCCTAGGTGATCCATAGATCGCCTATTCCGTCTCCTTATTTAATTCAACCGTGTTTAATCATAAAATCCAAAAAGATTGTTATTTCAATACAGCCTCTTGTTTGGGGGTGGCAACCTCACAATTCTCACTACATTCCTCCCGGTTACTTCACTCTTAACTAATATTATAACTAAATAATCTCGTGATTTTCCTCGTGGGATTTGACAACCCGAGTATTAAATATACTCATTCACTACTGGATCCGTGCACTTTACTAGCTCCAAAGGGTGACTTCGATAGATAGGTCCATATCATCATGGCCTCAGATACTACTGAAAGTTTCAGAACAACTTTCTCAATACAGTACTAGACATTATCACAAGTCACAACATATGCAACCAAACAAGACACAAATAGATATATATTTAACAGTGGGAAATGTACCACGTAATGCGGTAAGTACAACACAGTATAACAAAGCTCTCCAAGTAAATGAGATGCAAAAGTTTATTTCACCAGGTTAAATCGAATGCAAGCAACAAAGAGACATGTTACTTTAAAAATCTAATATTGTAAATATGAATTTGGAGACATAAAATTATCAACTAGCTTACTTTCATCCAGTACTTGGACATCACATGCAACTAGCTAAAGTATCACACAACTTCATGCATATACCAAAACAATTGAAAACTATCAACACAACATTCTCAACATGTCAGTTGTTCACACATTGAAATGAAAACCATCTTGTTTAAGAACAAACAAGGAACGAATAGTACACTTACACCCACACACAAAAAGAAACAATACTAGAACAAGTTAATGGGATCGAACAAAGAAAGCCTCAAATAGGATACCACTGAACAATCGCAGAACAAAGAAAGTCTCATTGTAAAGAAAACCTAATCTATGAATTGAAAATAAAACCAGTGACGTTTCTTACTTGAGTATTGGGGAATTTGAGATTCAATTTCGATTCTTCGATGCTGTTCTTGAGCACCGATTGATGACAACGCGACTTTTAGGGTTCCTGATCTAGATTTTTCATCTCTGCCTCCCTCCTTCTACTAACCACTTACCACAGAACAATGACGTCCAGGCTCGTGGTTATGCGGCTTTGGGGGAATTATCAATCGATGGAGCGTAGGTGAAATCGATCGTCCGAGGTGTGAAGAAGAATAGATGAAGAGGAAGAGGGAAGATAGGGAGTAGGAAAATTTTGATCAACCGGCCGGTTGTAATGTTTCAATGAATTTCTTTGTTTTTAGCTCCAAGTTTTCGTGAATTTCTAGTTTCTCCCCAAAATGTTCACTGAAATTTTCAATGCCGACCCACAATGTTATTAGGCAAAATGAGAATTTTGTAAAATTGTATTTTTACCATAATGTTTTGGGTGAAGTCTTAATTTCCCGCAAAAATTGTGTTTAGATCCATTGTCCTACAGTATTGTACATCGTTTATAATTTTGCATTTCGGAAGAATTGTTGGTTTCCAACGAACACAATTACGATTGGTCTTCAAAAATCTGAAAGTTGACAAATAATAAGACAAACGCAAAAAAATACTCCTTTTACTGCTTTTAATGATCAGAAACCTGGTTGTCGGAATGAAGCTGGTCGTTAATAACTAGAATTGTTGTAGTGTCTACCTAGACGTAAAACATAATAATATCTTTTGCGAAGACTAATGAACTTTTTTTTTTTTGAAAAAAAAAATTGGTGGAAAGGGAGCTTCTCCATCACAGATCAGAACAAGTTATATGCCTCTTACAAAAATTTACAAAGAGAAAAGGTCACATGTCTAGAGAGACTTTTAGTGACAGGTATATATCTAAATTTGGAGATACTGAGTAGATGAACTCTACTAACTCAGTATAGACCAATATCAATGATAAATATCTTGATATGATAATGAATGAATCGGACAATCTAAAATTAATTTATATGCTATTATAGTAACATGCTTAGATCATAGGTTTGTGGGAACTTAGAAACTACAATATGAATGTCACTTCAGTTACAAACTATTTTTATTATCAATTCAAGTTTGTATATACCTTTTAGTATTTCGTACTTTTTGCAGTGCACAGATGGTATGATCACATCACACTGTAAATATTGCATTATTACAAAATAATAATAAAAAAATAATTAACTGTGTTTATTATTTACAAGATGTGATATATATTCCCTTAATATAAGACATTTGATATGTATACACACTTATTGAAATGAAGATACGTGAGAATTTATTCAGAATTATAACATTTTCTTTCTAATTTTTTTAGGTAAGAAACATATTCTTCTTCGTTCTGATATTTTAGACAAATAATTTACATCTCAGTGCATTTGATATCTTATTAATTTATATTATTTGATTCCCTGCAAATACACGGACCGTTTGCTAGTTAGTATGATGTTGGATGTTGTCAATGCTCTTCTTGCAAATATTTACTGATCCATTCTATTAATTTTTTGATTTAATCAATTCTGAAAATTCACATTAATTATGATACTATCGCTCCATTTTGAACAGTTGCGCATTGTTAAGTCAGAGTTAAATAGACCAGGCCCAAGTGTTCGAAATCAATTTCACGTCAGAAGACGATAGTAACCATTCAAGTGTCCGAGTATATTTCAGCGGAAATTCATAATCATATTACTCATATATAAGATCCAATATTGCTATTAAATTTAGAAAGTGCAGTAATAGCATAAGCATACATATGCTTACCTTATATCTATCCTAGTATCTTGATTAGCAAAGTTGATTCTCTATTCCAGCAGTCTCTACACTTTTCAAGTGTGTGTGTGTGTGTGTGTAACATAATAGTCAGAGCTACTAATGGTTCCCAAGCCAACTATATTACAACCAAAATGATTTGAGACTCGTCTCAAAAGCTACAAACAAGCTAGCACTCAAAAAAACTAAGACACTTAGAGACTGACCATCACCACCAATATAACTTGTTCCGATATAGTGTTAGGGGTGACCTTACTGCAAGATTAGTAAGAATATCAAGGCAACGGTCCAAACACATATTATTTCATGATACACGCATCAAATCAACATACAATTGTAGTTTAATATAGACATGTATGTATGTGTGTGTGTATACACACACACACAGACACACACACATTATCAAGACATGACAACAATATTAAGGAAGAACACATATGAAAGTGTTATGCAGACAGTCCAGTCCAAATTGCCATTTTGCTCCTAATATCTAAGTCACCTAAGTACAGCCCCAGGATGTTCCTGAACCCTCTTGGCAGTAATATACAAGACTATTCATATGAACGCATGATCCATTTCCTTCCCGGATATACTAAGTACTGAAATCTACTACTTTCACTAAATTGCATTCATGTCACTATAGTTTAGCACAGATTAAGAAAAGCCCCATACAGTTGACCTTAGTTAATTTCAACCCAGTTATGTACAAACTGACTCCAAACACCATGAATTTGTTACAGATGCATGAGGTCATGCATTGAGTTATGATTTGACTGTCCAATTCAAGTTATTACAAATTTACCGATTTTCCCCTCATATATAGCTCAGGTAAACTAGAGATTCCATAAAGTTAAACTTGATCAAATTTATCCTTGGATTCAAATGAATATACAAACATCTTAAAATAAGGGCATTTTGGTCAACTATGTCATCTGGTAGCTCAACTCAGAAAGTCCCTGAAAGCTGTGAAACTGGTTCGTATAGTAAACTTTGCAGCCAAGTACCTCTCAAATGAGGCTGAATTTTGAGAATCTTAAAAAAGGTTTTGAAGAGAGAAGAGAGAAGTTTCATGAACATATTTAGTTCCAATGACATGAAGTACTCAAGGAGATAAGATCAGTCAAAGTTTAATAAAAATCATTTATCCAACACTTTGAAACTCTCAAGACTTTTCACAAGTTCAAGGCATCTACTTTGGGCTTGATTTATGAGAAATCTCTTAAGAAATGGGAAAATTCCCACAAGGAGTAAATTGAAATTTTTGGCACCAGGTCTTAACAAAATAAAGATGAACAATATTATATCAATTATTTAAAAAATTAAGGGGTGTCATAGATGGTTGTTTTATTAAGTTGTTCAACACTTGGAAATTCAAGACAACTTCTTTGAGCACAATTTCTGGGAAATCCATTGAGAATTTGACGAAGAATCATAAAACATGATTTTACATATTCAACATCAAGTTTTAGTAGAACAAAAGAAAATCAAGATTTTAGAGAGTATTGAGAGAATTATGGCAAGATGAAAAAGACTGTTTCATCACAAGATTTGTACTTAGAAATTTTTCCAACTTGACATTTCAAGAACACCATATTCAACCATGTTTGAAGGCAAATCCAATCGTAATTGGAAGACAAGATTAAATTGAAACTTATTGCCATATGTGAATAGTACAAAGGAACAAACATGGCTCAATTTCATCCAATACAAAGTGACTTATGACCGGGTATGATAGCTGCTCTAACTCATTACCATTACTTTTGGACTTTTTAACAGGTGATAGTTTTTTGAGTTCACATGAACCACATGTTCATGCCAATTTTCTGGGGAACCAGGGAGGGTACTCAAGATCCTTAATACATGAATTTAAAGTGTAAAGATACATGAATCATTCGCAACAAGCCTGACCAATTCCAACTTCCTTATTATTATAAACACTAATCAGTATAAGATCCTTGCTTTACTGATTCATTCCAAGTCCCATTACTTATCCCAAAAGTATACATGAGAGAACATTCATCACAACAACTTGGATATGGGAAAAGGAAGGGTGGTTTATACTTACTAAATATTTCTGGAGCTACAACTACTCCATCCATCACAACAACTTGGATATGGGAAGAAGAAGGGTTGTTTATACTTACTCAATATTTCTGGAGCTACAAATACTCCATCCATCACAACAACTTGGATATGGGAAGAAGAAAGGTGGTTTATACTTACTCAATATTTCTGGAGCTACAACTACTCCATCCATTTTGAGTTGTCAAGTAAAGTATGAGGTTTCAACTGAAGCTTGGCACATTAGATTGGGGAACCTTTAATCACCAAAATTGAAGCTCATGTTAAATTCTTTACCTCATTTCTCTTCCTCGAGTCAATCTAAACCTTCTATTGTATGTCCACATGCCAAACAGAAGAAGTTGTTTTTCCCTACACACCAACATTAACCTACTGCCTTATTAGATATTATTCATGTTGACACATGGGGTCCTTTTAGAAATCCCACTTATGGAGGTATATCTCATGACACATAAATCAGATGAAACATCATCCCTCAGTTTTGTGCTATGATGGAAAAATAATTTCAAAGTAGAATTAAGAGTTTTAGAAGTGATTAAGCAACAGAGCTCAAGATGGCTGAATATTTTGGCACTAGGGCATTGCTCATTAGTACATCTGCATAGAAACTCCAGATTAGAACTCCATAGTAGAAAGAAATCACCAACATCTACTTGATGTGGCTAAAGATTTGAGATTTCAATCTCTGCTTCCACTAAATTTCTGGGGACCACCAGATGAAACATCAATTTTTTTCTTATCAATAAAGTGACCACCAAATTTCTACAAGACAAGTCTCCCTGTGAAGTTCTTTAAAGTAAAGATCCATGTTATGACGATTTCAAGGTTTTGGTTGCCTATGTTTCGTCTCCACTCTACAACAAGACAGACCAAAGTTTGATAGACAAGAGTGTTATGTTTGGCTATGTATATGGCATGAGGGATACCAGACCTACAACATGACTACCGGCAAAATCATTGTCTTAAGAAATGTCATATTTCATGAGTAAGTGATTCCTTTTAGTTAACCTAAAGTTTCTTCAGACATTTTACTCTGATTTTTCTTGTCTATAACTTAATATGATAATGTCTCTTTGGATACTGGCTCTCCATAATCCTATTTTATTAGCTTTGCAGAATTTTTAAGCGACACTTTAAACACTTCTTCCATGCTCAATCATGAAGTAATACCACAACCACCATCTTCCGGGTCAACCAGAACTGTAACACAACCAAGACATCTCCAAGTTTATGTGGTTATAGCACCAAGGTTTACAACATCTATTGCTTTCAATTCTCAATATCAACATTTCTGGCCTCCGTCAATGTCGTCGAAGAGCTAGTAAGTTACTATGAAGCCTCTAATGATTCATTATGTGTACAGCCTTGGCTAATGAGCTCTAGGCACTTGAAGATAACTAAACTTATGAAGTCACTTTGTTACAATAAGGTCACACTACTCTAGGATGCAAATGGGTTTACAAGGTCAAATACAAGGCAGATAACACACTGGAAAGGTTCAAGGCCAGGCTAGTGGGAAAAGGGTATAAACAAACTCAAGACAGTGACTACAATGAGACTTTTTTTCCTGTAGCAAATTTGCCAACATTGAAGTGCCTTATAGCTTTTCAGCTGCATATAGGTGGTCTCTGCTTCAACTAAATGTAAGTAATGCTTTTCGTCATGGAGAATTGCTTGAGGAACTTTACATGGAGTTGCCACAAGGTTATAAAGTCTCTAATCATACCTTTAATAATTTATGCACCTTGATGCATAAACTCAAGAAGTATCTATATGGACTAAAACAAGCATCAAGAAAATGATTAGCAAGTTCTATCACACAGTAATGCAGATATGGGTTCATACAAGATAAGCCAGATTACACATTGTTCACACTCAATACCTCTAAAGTCTTCAGAATTTTGTATGTGGATGACAATGTACTTTCTGGAAATAATGTTAATTATATGCATTAGCTCAAAATGGATCTTAATTCTAGCTCCAGCTCAAGGATCTAGGTATAGTACATGATTTTTGGGTTCTAAGATTGCCAGAAATGAGATAGGGATTTACTTGTGCCAAAAGAAGATTCACTAGATATCTTACCTGCAATAGGTTATGAGCATTGTAAGCCTGCATCAATACCCATGCATGGAAGTGAATGTTAAACTGCAGCAATCATCGGATAAAGATCTGGATGACAATGCACCTATGAATTTTATAAGTATCACTGGGAAACAAATCTATCTGTGCAGTTCAAGACCTGATATATGCTATGCAGTTCATAAGCTGAGTAAATTTTTGGCTAAACCATCAGCCGAACACTTGAATGCCATGCACCATGTTTTGAGATATCTAGAAGGTAGTACTGGTCAAGGCTTATTCTTCCCTGCAGATAATGACATTGTTCTCAAAGCTTTATCATACTCAAATTATGAAGGATGTCTGGACACAAGAAGATCAACCACTGGATATCTGGTGTACTTGGGAGCCTGTTTGGTGTCTTGGAGGTGAAAGAAACATGCAGTGGTGTCTAGAAGTTCAACGCATGCTGAATGTAGAGGTATTGCTGCTACTACTTGTGAGAGTCAGTGGTTTACTTTTCTTCTTAGAGATTTTGGAGTTACCCTACAGTCGTCTCCAATCATCTACAGTGACAGCGCGCAATGCAGCCATTCACACTGCTCATAACCCAGTGTTTCATGAAAGAACTTAACATGTAGAATGTGATTTCCACTTGGTCAGAGAGTTGATCAACAAGCAGGAGTTGTAGTTACTCTTTTTCCCTCGTCGTATCAGTTGGTTCTTCTGATTCTGTGTTCATAGCTCTGATGGAGCCATTTTGATATAACTTCCGGAAATCATAATGGAAACTTCACTTCCAACTCCTAAATTATACCTACAAGATTAAGAACATGTTGGGTACTAGCTTAAAATTTCAAAAATCTCTTTCAAATAATCTGAAGTGAAAAATGTTAAGTGAATAAAAGCTTTTGGCCTGATCAAGTGAACAAAGCCCAAGTAATGAAGCCCAAAGACACATAAGCTATCAACGCACTCACCGAAGCCCAACCGGTCAAAGCCCACATCATTGTTGCCGTAATTACTTGCCCAACCGGACAATTGACATCAATCCTTAAAACCCAATCTTTGTTTGGGTATCTCGATGGATCTTCTCCGCCTCCGGCGCAGTTTCTCACCACCGACCACGTGACCATTACAGCGACGGTCAATCCCCTTTACACCACCAGGCACATCCAAGGTCAGGTGATCCTTACACTAATTAATGCAACACTGTCCCATGAGGTGCTTTCTCTTATTATTGGTGAGGTTGATTCTAGATTTTTCTGGTTAACACTTGTGTCTCGATATGCTTCTTTATCTGGTTCAAATATTTCAAATCTCAAATCTGACCTTGAAAACTTGAAAAAGAAATCTGATTCTATTGTTTTATACATGCAAAATCTCAAGTCTCTTCGTGATAAACTTTTGCCTCTTCCGTCAAAATCGATGAAGAATACATGCTTCTTTAAGCTTTAAATGGTTTTCCAGTTTAATATAATGGTTTTTGCTCCTCTCTTTTTCCTCACACAACGCCTATAAGCTTGAATGATTTGCATGTTTCACTAAAAGTAGAGGAACAAATGCTTGAATCACAATCCTCTAGTCATGTTTCTGAGTCCGGTTTACCTACTGCTTTCTACTCTCAAAACAATTTTCACTCTTATCGTGGTCGTGCTGGTCGTTCTGGTTCATTTCCACATGGTGGTAGTTCCCCTAATTACTCTGGTAGATCTAGTTCTAGAGGCGGCCGTTTTGACCAAAAAAGGGGGCGATCTGGTTTTCGCGGTGGTTATGGTCATAACCCTAATCGGGGTGGCGGCCGTAACTCCTCCTCTTACTCTGGAAATACCAACTATTCAAATCAAGGTTCAACCTACAAAAATAATGGTAAAGTTCCCATCACATGTCAGATATGTGGGAACGACTATCACTCTGCTCTTGACTGTTGTCACAGAATGGACTTTGCCTATCAAGGAAAAACACCACCTGATCAACTTGCTGCTCTCACTGCACCCTCTCAATCTCAAAGGTCTCTCCTATATATTGGCTGAAAAATACATGAGCTTCTTCTCATATGACTGGTGAATTCAAAAATCTCTATCTCTCTCATATCTTTATCAAGGTCATGAACAAGTCACTATTGGTAATGGTTCATCTCCTAGGTATTTTTTACCAGATTAGAAGCAAAAAATTCTGGTACTTCTCAATCCTCAACTTCTACCTGTTCTTTCAAACTATCTAATACCTTACATGTGTCTGATTTATCTACAAACTTGTTGTCTATTTATAAGTTGTGTGATGAACATCATGTTTGATTTATTTTTTATGCCAAAACATTATGTATTCAGGATCGTGCAACGGAAAATTTTTTATTCAAGGGTTTGAGTAAAAATGGTATTCATCCCATTCAGTCACAGTCTCTTTCTCTCCAGTCTTCTCCACAAGCTTTCTTGTGGTCAACAAGACCCTGTTTGGCATGCTCGTCTGGGAAACCGTTCCAATGATGGGTTATCTAAATGTGTTAAATATTCAAACTCTACTGCTACTACTGTTTTTGAATCATGTCTTGCTGGAAAACTTACTAGATTACCTTATGAACAATCATCTACTATTATTAAAAGACCCTTGCATCTGTTTCACTCTGAAGTTTGGGGTCCTGCTCCAACAAAATCTTATCATGGTTTTAGATACTATGTTTTATTCATTGATGGTTTTTCAAAATTTACATGGTTGTTTCCTTTGCATAATAAGTCTGAAGGTTTTGCTACTTTTCCTTAATTTAAAACATTTGTTGAAACATTACTAAGGTGTTTTATGTTTTTAGATTATATGGAGGGGGTGAATATACTTCTTTTATTTTTCAAACTTATCTTAGTGATCATGGTATTGTGCATCAGAAGTCTTGTCCTCATACTGCACAGAAAATGGATTTCAGAAAGGAAGCATCGACACATTGTAGAAACAACTATAACTCTTTTTTTTTTTTAGTGTAAACTATAACTCTTCTTCATAATGCTTTTTTGCCTAATTATTTCAGGTATCATGTTGTATTTGTTGCTACTTATTTGAATAACAGAATGCCAAGTGCCAATACTTCTCATATATCTCCATCTGAATTACTTTTTCACAAGAAACCTAACTATAGCATGTTAAAAATATTTGGTCGTGCATGTTATCCATGTTTAACTACTTATGTTAAATCAACACTTTCTCCTACAACTACACAATGCACATTCTTGGGTTATGCAGATGGTTTTAAAGGATACTTATGCTTTGATAATAGTTGCAATAAATTCTTTAAGTAGGGATGTTATTTTTTATGAATATACCTTTCCATTTTCTAAATCTACATTACCTTCTACTACTTCTATTCATACTAACAAGTTTGATTATTCTGCTCCAAGTATTATTGTCCCTCCCCCCACTACGTCCCACTCCCAAAAACAGTGTGTACTTCAGACAATCTACTGAGGACATTCATGGTGTGCTGTAGCCTACTGAGGTAGGTTCAAGTTTTGCACAGAGTGATGCTACACTCTCAGATACTACTACTTCTGCTGACCCTCCTACCTCCAATATTGGCAAGGAAACCACCAGTACAATTATGCCCACTTCTACTACAAGTCTTAACTCTCGTTCTGTGAGAACCAGAAGTAAATCTGGAATTTCAAAGAAACAACTACCATTCACAGGTCATGTGCTTACCTCTTACTCTGGGTTTCACACTAATTTTACATCTCCCTTAGCTGATCATTTATCTTATAAAGAAGCTTCTTCTCATCCTCAATGGCTTCATGCCATGGCTGATGAGTATGACAGTCTTCAAAAATAACAAACTTGGGTCCTTGTTCTTTGTCCTCCCCATGCCAATTTTATTGGAAATAAGTGGGTATTTAGGACAAAATACAACCCAAATGGCTCTATCTCTCGATATAAGGCACAATTAGTTGCCAAGGAGTTTCATCAAACCACTGGATTGGACTACACTGAAACTTTTAGTCATGTGACAAAAAAGGCCACGGTTCGCTGTATTCTTGCCTTGGCAACCACCTTTTGCTGGCCTCTACAGCAACTCGATGTTAAAAACACTTTTTTACCTGGTGTTTTACGAGAAACTGTGTTTATGCACCAGCCTCAAGGCTTTTTTCATCCACAATACCCCCAATCATGTGTGTTTACTTAAAATAAGAATTTATGGGCTCAAACAAGCCCCTCAGACTTGGTTTTCACTACTTATCTTCTCTCTCTGGGTTTTACTTCCTCTTATGTTGATTCATCACTATTTATTCGACATTGCAATGGCAAACTTACTGTTTTACTGCTGTACGTTGATGATATCATCTTGAATGGAAATGATACTCTATTTGCTGGTCAACTTGTTCAAGAACTACATGAAACTTTTGAAATGACAAATTTGGGTCCTTTAACATATTTTCTGGGTTTACAAATTGTTCGTTCTCATGAAGGAATTTTTCATCCACCAAGAAAAGTACATTTGTGAAGTTTTACAACGATTTAACATGGTAAAGTGCAAACCATGTAGCACTCCTTTAGCTGCTGGTACTAAATATCATCTTCTTGATAGTTCTCCTCTACCAAATCCTACTGTTTTTCGTCAATTACTTAGAGCTTTATACTACTTCAAATTTAGTAGGCTTGACATTGCCTATTCTATGAATCATCTTTGTCAATTCATGCATGCACCAACTGAGAATCATCTCAGTGGTGCTAAATGTATTCTGTGATACTTGCAAGACGCAAAATATAATGGTGTTCTATACAAACAAGGACATTTACCTTTAAATGTATTCACTGATGCTGATTTGGGCCAGTGATGTGTCCAATCGCCGTAGTACTACTGGGCTTGTTGTGTTCTTGGGCTCAAACTCAGTTCACTGGGCCTCAAAGAAAAAAGAAACTATGGCCCGGTCCTCTACTTAAGCAGAGTACCGTGCTTTAGCCACTGCAGCTGCAGACATCTCCTGGTTTAAAACTGTGCTTTGTGATTCAAAACTTCAGATCTCTTCTCCTCCTGATATTTGGACTGACAATTTATTCTAATTTAATTTTTCATGCACGAACAAAACACATTGAGGTTGACTACCACTATGTGCGTGAAAAAGTATTAAATCGTGAACTTATTGTTGATTTTATATCTGGTGCATATCAAATCGTCGATGTCTTCACTAAAGCTCTTCTTCCAGCTCAATTTTATGGTTTCACAACTAAACTCATGGTGTGTTGCAAACCACCATGAGTTTACGGGAGGATGTTAAGTGAATAAAAGCTTTGGGCCTGATCAAGTGCACAAAGCCCAAGTAATGAAGCCCAAAGAAACAGAAGCTATCAAGACTCTCACTGAAACTCAACCGGTCAAAGCCCAAATCATTGTTTCCCTAATTACTCCAGTACTGCACCCTCACCATAACACTTCTCCTATGTACACAGCTGTATCACAGCCGTTAGAGACCGCCGTTCGTGAACGATCTAGAATCTTATTTATTTAGCCCTTTGTCATTAGGGTTTCTATGAATTAATTTAATGAATCAAAATTTGTTTCGTTTCATATTCATCTTCTGTTCAATGTGCTTAATGTTTAGATTATCAAAACCTTAATTCTTCTTTCAAAAAAAGTTAGCTGAAAATTTGAAGTAACAGTTTATCCCTAAATCATTTCATGAGTTGTAAATTTGTATAAGCTAGGAGAATCAAACAAAATTTTATTCTGACTTAAAAAATGCATGTCATACTAGATTAAGTTTGCTCGTCGATTTTAAACTGATAACAAACATGCAATAAGTACATTATTAACACTACGAACCAAAAGATGAACTGCCCAAGAACAACACCAACCATTTTTTTGGAATAACTTACGTAAGGAGCACTGGCTAGTTATATGTTTGTAACAATTTCCAGCAGCAAAACCTAGGGAGATTATCACACGACTCTGAAGTTATAGTTAATCCTAGTATAGCATGAGATCATATTTGATTTTAGAACTTTTGGCACTTAACTACCGTGCAGTTTGACATTTTGGACACCTAAGTTCAAACAGTTTCAAAATAGACACTGAAGTACACGCTGTTTACTATTTTCGGACATCGCACTCCATTTTCCCTGAAGGCGTGAAATTGGTCCCGTTGCCGTGAGTGACGTGGCGGTTAATGAGTGTATTATTGTCTTTTCTCACAATTAACTACCATGAAGTTTGACATTTTCGAAACTTAAGTTCACGCAGTTTCAAAATGGACATGTAAGTGCACACAGTTTACTATTTTCGGACATCGCGCTCCATATTCCCAGACGGCGTGAAATGGGTCTCATTGCCATGAGTGACGTGTCTGTTCATGAGTGTGTTATTGTCATTTCTTACAATTAATGAAGGGCAAAACCGTAATCGCAGCCTAAAATAAAAAATGAACGATGTAAATGGTCGTTGGGCAGGTGTTATGACCGTTTGGGGACCTATATATAAGAGGATTGGCCCTCCAACACTTCTCACAACAAATTGAAGGTTGATAATTGAGAGGAAAGTTGCTATGACAGGTAGATTTTGTCGTTGCGGATCGACGACGATCCGGGTAGAATGTTTTATCGATGCGAGAGTGGTTCAGTAAGTATTATAGAGTTGTCATCAAGTTTTAAACTTTTTTAGTATGTTTATGAATTTGAAGTTATGTTTATTTTGTAAATAGGTTACCCAAAGTGAGTGTGGTTACTTCGGGGGCTGGCATGATCCTTCTATGTGTGCAAAATCGCAGAAAATCATCCCCGACTTGTTGGTTAAACATCGAAAGTTGGAAGTTGAGACGAAACGTCTTCAGAAGTTGGTGTATATGTTGCTCGGTGTTGTAGTTGTTCTATTCTTTTGTTTACATTGTTAGGTTTTGTAGAATTTGCCAAAAAATTGAAGAATGTAGGTTGAATGTAACGAATCAATTTGATTTAAATGAATTGCATTTGGCCAAATTTTTTCATTTACAATATGCCCACTACAATATTTACAGTATACTACACTACGAAAACAGATCAAACAACTTGAGCGAATAAAACATGTATTTCATCTATTGATGTAGAAAAATATAGCAAATAATTTTCTTGACCAATTGATACCTGATTTTGAAAACACAAAAATAAAAACTTTTGATAACCAAAACTAAACATCATTTTCCTCTCAAAAAATTAACACTTTTAATTAACAAATAATTCCTCTGGCACCACCTCTTCCATGAATTAACAATATCGGCAAACGCTCCGCAACGGAAAAATTGACCGGCCATAACAACTTTCCTCTCAATTATCAACCTTCAATTTTTTGTGAGAAGTGTTGGAGGGCCAATCCCCTTATATAGAGGTCCCTAAACTTTCATAAGACCTGCCCAACGGCAACTTAGAATGTCAATTTTTTTTTAGGCTGCAATTAAGTTTTTACCCTTCATTAATTGTAAAAAATGAAAATAAAACCCTGATTAACTGCCACGTAACTCACGGCAACGAGAGCAATTTCACGCCGTCCGAAAAAATGGAGCGCGATGTCCGAAAATACTAAATTGCATGCACTTAAGTGTCAATTTTGAAACTGTGTGAACATAAATGTCCAAAATGTCAAACTTCATGGTAGCTATGAAAACTTCATGAGTTGAGATATGCATAATCTGAGAGAATCAAACAAAATTCTATTCTGACTTAAAAAATGCATGTCATACTAGATTAATTTTGCACACAGATTTAATCTGACAACAAACATGCAATAAGTAAATGATTAACACTACGAACCAAAAGCTGAACTGCCCAAGAACAACACCAACCATTTTATTGGAATAACTTACGTAATGAGCACTGGCTAGTTATATGTTTGTAAAAATTGCCAGCAAACCCTAGGAAGCTGATCACATGACTCTGAAGTTATAGTTACTCCTAGTATAGCATGAGATCATTCTTGATTTTATTTAAAATTATTACTCAGTAGAATCTAGTGAGAGGTGCGTTGGGTCATACAATGTATATTCACTCATGGGGCGGGAGTAACCACAACCTTGGTACCGTGAGATGTCATATGAACGTCTGGGAGCTGTTTCACATCCAAGAGTTCGAAAAAGACCCTGCCAGTCTCGGCGACATTGTTCAAGTGGGGTGGGACGACAAAGCTAACAGGAACTTCACGCCACACATTCACTGGCAGCGGTGCAATAGCCTCGTTCATGTCTATGTTGGTGTAACTCCCAGAAGTCCCCAACTTGTACCTCAACTGAAAATCAGCCCCTTCCGGTATAATAGCTAACTTGGCCAACGTAAAGGTAATCAGAACAGTGCTGTTGATCTCACGGTTGACGACGGCGTTGCCCCATGTTATGAGATTAGTCCCGTGAACATCCCTAAAATAAAGCATAGTGGAGTCAGGAAAACGAAATTAAATTTCACTTTTGGTATACGAATACACGTTTTATATATAATACTCACTCCTGATCAGTTGTTAAGGCTTGTCAACCGGCAACAGCGAATGAGTCCTGATGATTTACAGGGAACTAATCAAATTTTATAAACTTATTTGATAAACCGCCAGTATCACAAATTGCAAACTTCCTGTAGGTTTAAAGTCAATGACTATTTTCCAAAAGATCCAGAACTAATCAAATAAATATATTAGCAATTTAGCATATAAAAGAGTGACAGTTGCACATACCTCACTGGTAAATTGTAGAGAAGCCATTGGGGTGCTATATTACCTTCACTGAAGATATATCACCTTGAGATGAGCAATTGTTTATGGATCCTTTGCTAGTTCAACGCCCTCTTTTTATAGGCTTAGTAAATATTTAAAATGTCACATGTTAGAATAACTGGTAGAATATTGAAAGATGCATAGAGATGGAATCAAGGAAGTTACTCTTCACCACGAGAAAACGGAATTTTTCTTTATGCCAGATAAGGAATATACTGTATGGCACTGAGAAATGTCGGTGGGAGCATCTTTGTTCAATAGATATTTATGTCTTCTTTTATTTACATGTCCAGTCTATCTGCAAATATGTTCTTATTGATCGTTTTATGGGTGTGTACGTCTTCATGTAATTGATGTTCAGGAGTTTGCTATGCTTTGTACTCGATACATTATTCTGCTAATGAGTCATGGTTGAGAGACAAAACCAACCAGACGGAGAAGCTTTTGATCGTACAAATTCTACAACATGCATTAAAAATTATTTTAGATCGATACAACTTATAGACCCTGATTAAAAGAATGTGGGTGATTATATGGAACAAAAGCCTTATAGACCTTGAATAAAAGAATGTGCATGGGTGATCATCTATATCTATATCTATATAAAAGCAATGCAATGAGAGAGGTTAATTCTCCTTCTGTCACATAGGATTTCAGAAAAACTCTCAGTATGACATGTGTCGTGTTATGTGGCAGAATTGGCCAATTAAAGCTTGACAACTCAATTTTTAATGACATGTACAAATATAACAACCAATTACAAGTTGCCAACTCAATTTAAATGACATGTCATGTCATGCATAGAAAATTATTTTTTCATGAATCTTTTCAAATCTCTAGATATTGGTAATTGAATAACAATCTTTTCATTTCTCTATGCATTTGTAATTAAAAAATGTTCATGTAATTTTATTTTCCAATTTTCAATTCAATGAATCTCATGTCAAAAAAATTTGATTCCATAAAAATCTTTTTTTTTTTTATAGAATGTTAAACAAAAGAGAACAAATATAAAGAAATGTCAGTATTAATCATACAATGTATTAGTTTATTTGTGTATTCATTTTGACGTGAGAATGTATTCACATCTATTTAATAGAAGTGAAATAATTAGAAAATAAGTATTCAAAAGTAAAAAAAAAAAAAAAAAAAAAAAAAAAAAAAAAAAAAAGACGCAGTGGATGCATTTTTTTAATCTTCTAGGGCATATCATTTTGACGTGAGAATGTATTCAAATCTTTGTGCATTTGTATGACAACTTCTTTTTGTAACTTTATGCATTTGCAACAATCGGTGCCCAAAGACTTATTATTTTCTAACTCTCATTTCAATTGATTTCATGTCAAAATAATCTTCTTCCAAATAAAAGTATAAAATTTAAACAAAGTGCTTAGCATAAATTTAGAAGTTCTTAACATAAGATTACAAAAAAAAAAAAAAAAAAAAAAAAAGTAAAACAGGACAGTGATAACCAACCACTTTTTTATTTCAAAAAAAAAAAAAACAACCACTTTTCAAAAAAATAAATAAAGGAACAGTGATAACCAACCACTTTTCAAAAAAATAAATTAAGGAACAGTGATAACCAACCACTTTTCATGAAAAAAAATATTACCATCCACTTTTCAAAAAAAAGAAAAAGAAAGAGATTACTATCATAAAAATAAATGAACAGTGATAACCAATCACTTTTCTTGAAAGTATTTTTACTTTTAATTTAAAAGAAGTGCGAAAAATGAGGGATCCAAAGCATACAAAAGTAGGAGTAAAAAAAAGTAAAAGTAAAAACACAGATTTTAATATTTTAGGCCATCCAATTAGTTTTCAATTTTGCTTAACAAAAATTTATTCTTTAGATAAAAAGTGATAATTATGAGTAAACAAGCATTCAAATATTTAAAGCGGTGAGGGGAAACTAAATATTTTTTTTAGTAAATACCAATAACCATGAGCAAACAAACATGTCAAAAGAATGACAGTGACAACCAAACGTCACAATTTTATGTTTATAAGGAAAATGTAACATAAAAATATTAATGTCAATCAAACAAATAAATTGCCAGAATATGAGCATGAATGCCACAAATCTAATCTAATCTAATATTTTTTATTTACCTTTTTTATTTTCTTACTTACTTATGTGTGTATGTATATAAATTATGATAATGAATACAAATTCAATTTAAATATCGTTCTGAAAGTGTTCAATCAAATTAACATCAGATAATAGTAATGTCTCTATCGCAAAGAAAAAATACAAGGGGACAAGAAAAAAAAATATGAACAAAATTAACTAAAACATAGGTAATAATAAATTGACATCTTAAAAACAATTACTTTTTTTATATTGGAACATACACCTTTAATTACTTCATTTCTCTGTGCATAAATAAATACAACTTTTGATTTTAAAGTTAAACCATAGACCTGCAATTAAACTTTCCGTTTCTCAATGCATTGATCGAAAAATAAAAACTAGCCTTAAAAAACAAAGCTAACGAAAGTGTGAACAACAAAAAATACATTTACATAGAACAAGAACAAAATACAAACCTACACTAATATTAATAAACCTAAAATCGTAGAACAAACCCCGTCTAATTAATAATTCCAACCGTAACCTTTCACATCGAATCTGGTACATAATGAAATTTCAACTTTTAGTGTTTAAGTGAATACATTTCACTAAAGTTTTTACTTTATTTCATGTAAACTTTTTGTAAGCAATTGTACAATTCAATTAACCTTACATGATAATAATGTATACATCACAACGAAAAAAATAAACAATCAACATATTATGAAATAAATAAAATAGGTTATAAACACTTAGCATTAAAAAACTTTATTTCAATAAAACATAGAAATGACAAATAAACGGTCTCCATTTTGTCTTACACTTTAAATCGATTTTTTGTTTCTAAATGCATTGATGAATTAAAACTGCAACTATTGATTTTTTGGAGAAATTGTTTTTTCGTCAAACGGGCTCTGAACCCGGGACCTCATGCACAGGCATCCAACGCTCTATCACTTGAGGTATCACCCTAACGGCCAACTATTGATATTTTTAGTGCAACACTTGCACAATATTTTTTATTTAATATTTTATGCTTAAATTCAATCCAAACAACCTTCTGTGACAACAATGTATGTATATATCACAAAGAAAAAATAACCAAAAAGACAAGAAAAAACCAATTAAAAATTAACTAAACAAAGTAGGTATTAAACATTTAACTTTGAAAAAACTAAAAAATCAACATTAGAAAGGAAGCAAAGCAAAATACGAACTGACAAAAGCATAATTACATATAACAAATATATATATATATATATCACACGACACGAATAATTTAAGGAATATATATATCTATATATCACACGACACGAATAATTTAAAGAACCTTAACTTACATAACATTTCTCACTTACTACATATTCTTCATTATCTACCGTCTTAAGACACAATTTATAAATGTATTCCTTCATCTCTCATGGACGTAATTATTGATTTTTTTCCTTCTAAAATTTCTTTTATTTCTTTGGTTCTCAATTTATTAAAATAACTATACATAAATCCATTGGTAAATATAAATAAAATGATCATACATTTTTTTTATTGAAATTGGACTATGAATCTCTTCCAATGTGCACTTTAGCTATGTAAAAAACTTACGTGATGTAGTTACAAGACCTTAACTAGACCTGCACTTCGGGACGGTTAACTAGCCGGTTCCGGTTTAAACAGACCCCAATTTACCGATTAAGGAGAACCGATAACCAGAACCGAATAGAGTGAACCGAAACTGACCATTGAACCCTATATTAACAGTCCCGGTTCGGTAATAGGTTACGATAATCGCGCCCGGAATTGGAACAGAATCAAGTTCGCAAGGAGCCGGAACTGAACCGGTACCGGTCAGCTTAATCGAAAAATTTGAACGGTAATGGACCTAACCGGTTAAAAAAAAAAAACTAAAACTAAAAAAAAAAACTAAAAATACTGGTCAACACAAAAATAACCGAACCTAAGTGGAACCGAATAGAAGTACCAGTTACGGCTCTACGGTTCCGTCCGGTTATAGATAATGTCAATTACCCGGTTTCGGTTAACCAAAACTGATTTGTTGAACAACCTGGTTAACCGAATCGAAACCGACCGATTAGGAGTTTTCCAGTTCGGTTCTGCTTCTGGTTAACCGAAGTTCCAACACTAACCTTAAACCAACTGGTTTTCACACAAAACCCACATACTAGAAGTTCTAAGCCTATATATGTTCTATTTTACGAGTAATTTCTAATACATTCGTTGAGTGGTAACCAACACCAATTTATCAAATGTATTATTATAAGTGAAATTACAATTTATTTTCATAAAATTATAGTAATGCCCAATATCTATAACTATAACTTATCATTTCTGAATAGTGTATAAGTTGGGACGCAAAAAGAAGTAAGACCTGAAAACATTTCTTTAATACAAGAAAATGAAATATTGACTCTCTATTAGGCTATGAGAGTTCATCTTAATTAGACAACATGATGATGTTAGATGAATAAAAGAAAAATCAACTAAATAATGCATGTTTTTTCCTTCAAATATACGCTGAAAGAAAGTCAACTTAATAATGTATGTTTTTTCCTTCAAATGTGCGCTGAACCTTGGTATATTGTCCGAATTGTTAAGGTTTTTGAGTAATTCCAGGGAACAATTGACAGATGATGATAAAATTTGTTACTCAAACTGACGGACATGGCTACATTTTGCTTATTATTTTTTTATATGGTTCTTTAATGAGATAATATAAGTAGTAGAGCTTTTTCTATAATATATAGATTTATGAGTTTTAAAATGATAGTAATATGCATATTGTTTCTTACGTCTTTTAAGGAATACATATTGTTTCTTTGATTATATATCATTATTTAGTATTCTTAGTTGGTTATTATATACCCCTTTAACTAAAGTACCACAACTTTATATCAAAATGACAATTTACAATTTTAAACTAACATTTAATCAAAATCTGAATTCTTTAATGGCCTTTATGCTTAGTATGCGTGCAATTAATATAATCTTTTTTACATAATTTTTTCATAAATTAACAAACATATTTTTCAAACTTTAAATAGTCTTAGTAAGTTTTCAATAAAACAAGATTACAGCTACATGCACGGCCCGCGCCATGGCGCGGGGTTAAGACTAGTATGGAATAAAATTAAGGTTTAAATATGCTGGAGTGTGAGAGTTGAAATACATATAAGGTGACAAAAACGTATTTGGTGTGACACTTCTCGAAAGTAAAGTAAAACAGATTTGCCTGCACCTTGAGGATGTTAAGAATGCATTTCTTAATGGTGATCTTACTGAGGAGGTATACACGAACTCTCCTCCTGGTCTCGATGTTCACCCCTCACATGTGTGTCTCCTACTTCGTGCATTATATGGCCTGAAGCAAGCTCTTCGGACTTGTCTTAATAAGTTCAGCTCTACTATGCTCGTGCTTGGATTCTCCTCTAGTTCTTATGACTCGGCACTGTTCATTCGTCATACGGATCGTGGAGTTATTCTATTATTGATATATGTTGATTATATGATCATTACCGGGGATGATCTTCTTGGTATCCGTGAGCTAAAGCTATCCTTCAACTGTCATTCTGTGATGACAGACTGGGGACCTCTCGGCTACATCTTGGGTCTCGAGGTTACTTCTTATGCTGACAGTTACTCTTTTTCTCAAACCAAGTATGCTTCTGATATTCTTGCTCGTGCAGGACTACCGATCCAATGGTCGCCTCCACGTCATTGGAGCCCATCCAGAAGGCCACTCCGTTATAGGGTGAACATCTTTCTGATCCTAATAGATACTGACAGATTGTAGATAGTTTGGTTTATCTCACAGTCACCCGTCCTGACTTACAATGCGCTATTCATCAAGTCAGGCAGTTTCTCACAGGTCCACAATCCACACATTATGTCGTTGTTGTTCGTATTCTTTGCTACATTAAAGGAACTTTGTTTCATGGACTTCGTTTCTCTGCTCGGTCTACACCTATTCTACATGGATTTAAATATGCTGATTGTGCCGGTGATCCTACTGATAGACACTCCACTACAGTGTACAAATTTTTCTTGGGTGACTCACTTATATCTTCGTGTAGTAAGAAGCAAGTTTTTGTTCAGCACAACGGCAAGATATTGCGCTGTAGTTGATGCCACACAAGAACTCATCTACCTTGTGCCGGTGATCCTACTGTATGTATGTATGTATGTATGTATGTATGTATGTATGTATGTATGTATGTATGTATGGGGATGCCTTAGTCTTCTCTTATAATTGAAAATGTATCAATTATATTTTTAAGGATAGATTACATGTACGATATGATGGGCTTTCAGAGAAAAATTATAAATACAACTACAAATCTAAAATCACAATCAAACGGTTGGGAAAAGAAAGGATACATAGATTTCGTAAACGCGTATGTCTAACTTTTTCCGGATTATCAAATAAATTTAAAATGCCAATGACAATACAATTAACTTTTTTGGAAATTGATTGTCGCAATAAATAAAATCATTCCATAATTTAATTAGAATGCTAGCTAACGAATAAGAACCCCCAGTTTTTTCTTTGGCCTCCAAAAAATTAAATCAAATAAAAATAAGTGGTGACGAATGATGAACGGACAATTTAAAAAAATGAATAAGACGTATTTCAAAACTATACATGAAAAAATCAATTTTCTGAAACTAAAATTAATATAAAAATAGCCCTTAGTTTATCTTGATAGTAACATTGAAGGATAAGAGTTTGTTGACATCAAAACAATACAAATTATAGCGTCTAACTCAAGCGGCAAACAAAGACAAGAAAGAGAAAAAGAAGTGAGGGTTCAAGAAACAAAATACATATGTCTAAAAAATGGGCAATAAAAAATGAATAGCTTCCCATTCGGGAGTACTTCTGAAGATGCCTTCGTTGTTTCTCTAAAAAAAAAAAAAAATGCCTTCGTTGTTATGCCCCTTATTGTGACTTATCCCCTCGCTGCTACTCTGTTCCTTCTTGTAATAATTATTTCCTCTTTTGGCCCAATTTAAGTTTCCACCCCCTGGTTTTGTCAGTTTACGATATAACTCTCCTCAAATAAATCCAAACGTTGGAAGCCCCTATCAATGTTAGCCCTAACGACGAGTTGATTCCAGGTAAGTCAGGGAAATAAAGCAAACGTTTGGAAGCCCCTATCAATGAGAGGGTCTGGAACCTCTCATGTCCAAATCTGTTCAAGTCCGTCGAGTCCAAATTTAGACCGTCCAATGATTTTCTGATTATCACAAAATTAATATTTTATTTATTTTTTTATTTTTTTGCAAAGAAACACATGTTCGTTATTTAGATGGAGCACTTGTCAAAGGCCCAAATATCATAGAGTACATTTGGGCATACTATGGCCCAGAACATATCACTAACAGCAACTAGGCCCATTCGTGCAAGAGAGTGCGCGAGGGCATTTGAGTCTTTAGGACAGTAGCTAGGTTTTTTACACTTCATTACTTGAGATGCTTCAGCACATAACTGGAACAACTTCTCTCGTTCAGAGCCGCCTTGCTCTTCATTTCCTCTCTCTCCGCAAATCTTCTGGACGAGGCTTAGAGAATCCGATTCGATGATGAAACTATGAAATCCTCTGCTATACGCCTCGAAACAGCAGCTCGCAAAGCATATGCTTCAGCAGTCAGTGGATCTGATGAAAAGGGGATTTGAAATGAGAATCCGTACACGAAGTCTCCGTTGCAGTTACGGATGACTGCGCCTCCACCAGATCAGAGATTAGGAAGAGATATGGCGGCGTCAACGTTCATCTTCAGGCGGCCAGAAGGCGGAAGAACCCACCGCCTCTCACCAGCTGTTCGATCTCCTGCATGCACAACAATACTCGAAAGATAAGTATTACTGTACTTCTCTGTTGCAGAAATCGCTTCCAAGATCAAATCTTCCTCCTTTCTATCTGCACAATCAAAAAAAATTCCATTTCCAGAAATCTAAATTAGCCATAGAGTCTGTAGAAAAAGATTCCTCTTCTCTTTTGATAGTTGCATAAAAATTGTACAAATTTGAACTAAAAAAGGAAGATTTGTGTGATTGATATGCAGATTTAAAAGTAAAGAATCCAAAATTCTCCTGGTTCGAGGAAAATCAAGGAAGAGATGACAAGCAGATTCACACTCTCTGGAACAGTAGCAGCAGACAACAGGTATGTTCAAACCCTTTTGATGGAGTCTATCTTTTTGTTGGAATACAATTATTTATGAGTCTCCAAAAGAAAATTTTACTCTGCCAGGAACAGTAGTATTCCAGACATTACTCCAGAATTTATTCTCATTCGTACTTGTACTACAATGTAGAGACTCACCTAAGTCAAGTTCTAGAATAGAAAACACAGCATGATAAGCAGTCTTGACAGTATATTTTTCATTACTAGTTTGAGTCCAAACCAAAAAATCGCTTTGATTAGGATTAACCAAGGGAATGGATGTTATTAACTCATATTCATCTTCAGAAAAATTGTTTTTGATAAGAACATGATTCCACTGAAAATCAGCAGTGATAAGGTCAGCAACTCTAGCATTTGTAGGAAGGGTTGGAACACTACGAGGTTTCCTACCAAAACCTATAGGCAGCCACCTATTGTGGTAAATAAGAGTGTTTAAACCATTCCCAATCCCATGTCTTGAAGCTTGAAAGACAATATTTTTTGCCTTAATGAGACCACGCCAGATGTTGGAACAAGAACCAGTAGCCTCAGCGTTAATGATAGAATTATTAAGAAAATATTTTCCTTTAAGGACTCTGGCTAAAAGAGAATTGGGATTTTGGAAAATACGCCAAACTTGTTTTCCTAATAAAGCAATATTAAAAGCGTGAAGATGCCTAAAACCCAGACCACCAATGTTTTTGGGAGTATACAAAGATTTCCAATTTCTCTAATAAATTTTCTTATGTTCTAAATTATTACTCCACCAAAATTGAGCAAAAAATTGTTGAAGTTCATTACAAAGAGTCTTGGGAAGTAGGTAAACTAACATGAGATAAGTAGGAAACGATTGAAGAACAGATTTGATAAGGATTTCCTTACCAGCAGGGGAAAGGAATTTTTCTTTCCAACCGCTAATTTTTTTCCAGATTTTTGATTTGACATCTTTAAAAGTATTGATTGTTTTACGGCCATTAAAAGTGGGCAATCCCAAGTATTTGTTATGATTATTAGCAATTGGAATTTGGAAAACCTGGGAAATACTTTGTTTGATATGAGAAGGAACATTTTGGCCAAAAACAAGTACAGATTTGTCCTTATTGATTGTTTGTCCAGAGGACATGCAGTATTGGTAGAGAATAAAATTAAAGGTGATTGCTTCATCCAAATTGGCTCTAGAAAAAAGCATACAATCAGCAGCAAATAAAAGTTGGGTGATATAAGGGGAAGATTGACCAGTCTTAACACCTCTGAGAATTCTTTGACTTATAGCTTGATTTATTAGACAAATAAGACCCTCTATACAAATATCAAAAAGATAGGGGCTAATCGGGTAACCTTGTCTAATACCACGAGTAGGCGCAAAAGGAGAAGAAGCTTCACCATTAACAAGAATAGAGAATGTAACAGTAGAAATACAAGTCATGATACAATTGATAAAATTTTCTAGAAATCCCATCTTAATAAGAATTTGATGCAAGTAATTCCATTCAATTTTATCATAAGCCTTCGCCATATCTAATTTTAAAGAAAAGGAGCCCACTTTAGACTTTTGATTGTAAATAGTATGCAGTGTCTCAAGGGCTATTATGGCATTGTCTGAAATTAATCTTCCTTTAATAAAGGCAGATTGCGAAGGATCAATAATGAAAGGCAAAACTGATTTTAGCCTATTGGCAAGTGTTTTAGAAATGATTTTGTAAAAGACATTACACAAACTAATAGGAAGAAAATCAGTAGCATGCACAGGATCAACAGTTTTAGGAATTAAAACAATACATGTTTTATTTATAGAAGAAATATCCCCACCATTATTAAGAAAAGATAAGCAGTAATTAGTCACATCATCCCCTATAATTGACCAATATTTTTGGTAAAAAAACTGCAGGTAGACCGTCTGGTCCATGGGATTTGGTGGGATGCATAGAGAAGATTGCGTCGTGAATTTCAGAAGGTGAGTAAGGCTCATTCAAACTTTGAAACATATCATTAGTAATCCGAGTAGGAACAGGATCACTTGCTTGCTGAAAATCAACTTGAGCAGAAGTAAATAGGTTTTCATAATAAGATTGAAAACAAGACTTACTATCTTTTTGCTGCTGTAAAACAGTCCCATTTTGATCAGTTAATTTTGAAATCTGATTTCTTTTTCTTCTTTCATGAAACTGTTTATGAAAAAACTTGGTGTTTTTATCACCTTCACGCAACCAGTTGACCCTAGAAGCCTGTTTCCATTTGATTTCTTCTTTAGAAATCAAGTTATTTAACATGATTGCAATATCTTTTTTCCTTCCCTGATTCATAGCAGATTGGTGGCCATTATTAAGGGAATCCAGCTCCTGGAGTAAATAAGTCTTCAAGATATTTTTATTACGATAGTTAGCTTTACCCAAAATTTATAAATTAATAGTTAGGTTATTTATTTTATTTGGAATCATATGTAATAAAGTAGGACTAGAGGAAGTATAGGTCCATACCTGCTCGATCAGTGATTTACAATCGTCTGACCGGATCCACTCTGCGGCGAAAAGAAAACGGCGTGGATTTCTGGGCAGCGGCAGATCATCCCGTACTGTGATTAACACCGGTAAGTGGTCTGACCCCATGGATTGAATAACGTCCAGGGAACCAAATGGGAACAGAGCATCCCAACTGTAGGTACATACCCCACGATCCAGTCGTTCCCGTACATTGTTAGGCTCTGGACGGCCATTATTCCAAGTAAATATAGGGCCTGTGAAACCCATATCAAACAAATCGCAGTCTACTAATGCAGAATTAAAATCCTGCATTTGTTGGTAACTGCGTTCATTGGCACCCGACTTTTCATCATTGTTTATAATTTCATTGAAATCACCGAAAACCAACCAGGGAACACCCTGACCAGGATTTAATCTTCGTAATAGATCCCAGGACAATCTGCGACGACTAGTAACTGGGTCGCCATAAAACCCAGTAATGAAAAAGCCTTTTTATTATTTTCTGGTGGACGAACGAACCCGTGGATGTGGTATCTGTTGTAGGACAGAATCCGAAGATCAACAGATCTATCCCATAGAACATGCAAACAGTTACTGAAACCCAACTTAAATTTTATTTCATCAGCCTTTGGATTAAGCAATCTGGTTTCAGAAATGAAAACAATGTTGGGTTTTTTCTCCTTGACGTGGGAGTTTAAGATATGGAACGTAGAGGCACTCCCAAGTCCTCTAAAGTTCCAATCAAAGACTCTCATTGTGCTCGGCAGGGTTGGTCACTACCAACCTCTGCCGAAGTGGTGGGAAGAGAAATGTCTCGATTCCCAAATTTTGGTTTCTTTGAGGATTTTAGAACACAATCCTCATCATCAGACCCACGTTTCTCACCAGATATTGGAGTATCCATCACAACATCAACAAAATCATTAATACGAGAGAGAAGTTTTTTACCCATTGAAATGGCTTTTGCTTTGTTCACAGCAGTCCCCTCATCAGAGTTTTGACCACCATTTAATAAATCCTCTTCTCCCAATGACTCATCTTGTCCAACATCAGCATCGGACATTTCAGCAAGATACTCCAAGTGAGACTCATTCTCTCTATGTCGAAGTAAAAACTGACCTTCTTCCGTATTTGGGTCTGGATCAGTTTCCTCTTCTGCTACACTCCCACCTGTGAATTCTCTGCGTTGATCCCTTGTGTTGTTGTTATACTTCAGTTGGCGTTCCTCAGGCGCAAGAGTAGATTGTCCGAAAGCCGATGAGAAGTCATCGTTATAACCGATAATGAAATTTAACATTGCTGATGCATCCATCCATTCTCCATACAAGATAGGAACATCCTCTAACGGACAACCAACCGCAAGCACAGATTCGCATTCCTTTGCTGCATGTCCCATAACACCACAAAAACTACAAATATTTGGCATTTTTTCATAACGAAATAGGACACACTCTGTTCTGTTGTCTGCAATGTTAACATAAGCAATTCTAGGTAGTGGGTCATGGATATTGATCAATACCTTAATACGAATACAACGCCCAATAAGTGGTCCACGACTAGGAATTTCAACGGTCTTAACCTTTCCCAACATCGAACCGACATCATCACCAACCGCTTTAGAGTAGCCGTCTGGCGGGAGATTCCAAACTTGGACCCAGATGAAAGCCTCGTTATAGATGAGACTGTTCATCTTTTTCCAAGGGTACCACCTTTCCAAAACAACCATACCGCCATTGTAGTACCAAGGTTGGTTCTCCATGGCAAACTCCACATGTTCCTCTCTTTGGAATACAAACTGGAAAATCATCTCTCCTTGCGGATTGACAGCAAAGCCAATAGGGTCATCCCATGCTTTAGCCATCTTATTCTTGAGATGGCTAATGTTTACATTCTTTGTTGGGATAATATTTCCAAATATACTCCGACGACAAAGTTCTTGGCCTTCGACAAGTGATTCTGCACGGATTTTACATCCTTTCTTCTCCTTGTCAGTGATTCGGAGATGAGAAAGCATTTCATCAATCTCCTCCACTGATTTACCACTGTAGGGTGGTGGATTACGTTTTTTGCGTGAGCCACTCATTGAGATAAGGCTGTAAAAAGTTGAACTGTGGAAATTGTAGGAGTTGGAAGGGAAAATTAAGTAATGAAAGTGATAAGGATAACAGATGTGAAGATAAGGATGAAGCAGTTTTCATCCGAAGAAGGAGAAAACCGCCTGTTTAATTCAAAATGATTAACAGTTATCTCCTTGGTATGGAGATAACTACCACTTAAATTAAATTTAAACAAAGAAGCTCAACAGTTATCTCCTAGGGAGGGAGATAACTAACTGCAGAACAAGGTCCTAGAATGTAGGAAGCAAAAGGAATTTAGGAGAGAGGAGAGAGCATTTCGGAGAGAGTTACATAGTTACAAAATTAATCTTTTATAATCATTGTATCAATCGAAATGGAATGAGAAGTTATTAGGATAATGATGATCAATCAAATATTACTTTTCTAATAATTAAAAAATCATTGGACGGTCTAGATTTGGACTTGACGGACTTGAGGAGATTTGGACATGTGAGAATCTAAATCCGTCCTTCGTCTCCCACTCCCTACAAAATTGACCGTGAGCAGTGAAAATTGCTTTAATGGCGATGCTCCCGGTCTTAATTGTGACGAACGGAGAACATGCCTTGGGTCGAGTGCGTAACAATTGCTTTCCTTTTTTTAGGATCAACCTTCGCTTCTTGACAACTACGCCATCGAGGTTCATGCTGTTAGAATCGCGATCCAACTCGTAGGATTGTACAATTCCACGACCTAGAGGACGAGTAGCGATTCAGATCGGTCGGAAAGTCGTTTTCCGGTGGGATCGCGTCCAAACTCGTAGAGCCGGTTGAATCGAGCGACCCATCGATCCCACCCATTGATGTTGACGAAGCCGACCATAGACCTTCGGCGAGCGTCGCTGGTCTCCGACGGACCTTGGGCGAGCTTCGCAACCTCCATCACCACCCAAACCGCATCACCAACTGTTGGAACTTGGAACTAAACCCATCATCATATGCGATCTGAAGAGAAGATGGGAAGAGAAGGTCACAGAGAGAGTCTTACCTTGTAGAGAGATAGTCGACTAGAACTCAGATATAGAACGGGAGAGAAGGTGAGAGAGAGAGTCGACAGAGAACACATTACCAACTGTTCTTATTTTCTTATCTTCTGTTTTCATCAACATATTTTTTAATCTCTGTTTTTATCTAATTATTTCTTATCCTTTTGTTTTATATTTCTTTTCTTATCATTTTTTTTTACTTTAAAATTTTGTCAGAATATACTTTCTTTATTAACAGTATAACCCTTGTCATAAAGAAGTATACAATTTTGACCTTTTAGTAGAGTTATTGATGAAAATTTTACTAGTATAAGAGTTTAGGTAATTAAGTCAATAAAAAATATATTTTCAGTAAGATCTTACCATCCGATCCGATCCTACGATCCTCGATCCTGTGGGACATTACACAATTCTACGTAGGATCGCGATCCTGAAAACCTTGCTTCCGGTGGCTCCAAGGATGTTGACCTGCTGGGGTTTGCTCCTCCTTTTCTTGGGCCTTGCCTTTGTGCCTTGCGTTTGGGCTCGGCTAAGTGCAAAGCCTATTATGGAGCTAGGCCACCATTTTGGCATTGTATTATAGTTTTGTTCTTAGGCTTTGGGCTTCTCATGAGGAATGGTTGAGATTTTATGGGGACCTCTAATCACTATGTTGGGCTAAGCTTTTCGGGAGGCTGCACTACTACTCCGGGCCTTTTGGGCGGGTTGGCTTTTTAAGTGTCGTCATCTCCTTCCAGGTTGTCCGTCTAATATATGGTGTTTGACAAAAAAAAAACCATAGCGAAGCTCTCCAATCACAAAGTTCTCACTCCTGTGATGGGCTTTGGAATGTTTACTTTGATGGCAAACAAATCTTGGTTCACATCTTTGTAGAAATCTTGTTCACAAAGAGCGCCTCAAATCTAATTGACTCTGTTTCAGGCAAGGACAACCCACCCAAGTCACTGGCCGCTTTGTCATCCGCATACACCTATATATATATATATATATATACTAGTTAGGAGCACGTGCGTTGCACGTGAGTTTTATACCATTTTTTAAGTATCACGTGAAGTAGTTGAAATGACGTTGAACGAATTTGTATCACATTTACAAGTGATATCCAAACAAATGAAAATATCGTAGAAAGTTTTAACAATGTATATGAAAAATGAAAAATTTAAAATGACGAATCAAATATAAAGGTATATATTAAGAGATTTAAGACAAATGTTTATGTGGACACAGAACATAAAAAGTACTCATGTAGTGCACGTAAAAAAAACACCCAAATCTTGCAATATAGTGTGATTCTGATACGGAAGATGTATCGATAATGAAGAAATTGATAGATTTAAAGAAACTGGAAGAAGATGAGAAATTCGAGAAAGGTAAAATTGATATGATTTTCATTATATGAATAGTTTAAGCAATTACAATAATTTAAATAGAAAAACAAACCTAACCCTAGACTATACGGTTCGATTTATGGGTCGGGAAAGAAACGTAAAGAAAACCCGGTTCGTTATTTAACTTATTAAATCTTTAATAAATACTTAATATAATAAATAAATAAATAAATAAGAACTAATAAACTAATTAAATAAATAATAATACGTAATTAGTACAATACGGTTGACACGTATCCGATTCCCATCGTCTACGTTAGCGTTGATAGTCTGCAATTTAGGATTTGCATACTTGAAATTTGTAGTTATGATCACTTAAATATCCATAAGAAAATGTTTAACGTCACACTTTTTTCATCACCCTTTAATGTTACTATCTGTGTTGATGCTTCAGATTGGTGACATGATTATATAAAAATCTTAAAATAAATAGTTACCAACAGTCATACATAGAAGGTAAAATTAAATGATGAAGAAATAGGGTAAAACATAGCGGCCCTCATATCCGGATCCATATGTAATATAACGGTAATACATTTCTTTTCTTGTAGTATTATCTAACTATATTTTTGGTTTATTCTTCTAGAGTAGCTACCCAATAAATTTGAATTTGTGTAAATCTAAAAAGTACTTAAAGGACAAGAGATTACATAAACCGCGACTCAAACTCATAATGTCAAATCCGACAAGACACTTTTATGAATTCCTTGTCCAAATAAGGGCATTTCCTAGAGAACTCCTGGTACAAGGAACGAGCCAACTCAACAAGCCTAGGTTCATGACTACATGAATGAATAGTCTCTAACTTCTCATTCCGAAGTTTGTAGTAATGAAACTTAGCACACCACATGCCAGAAAATATACCAGTGAATTACCTCCACGATTGCTTATATAGATTAAAAAAGAACATAATACGCAAAGGCGCTGCATCATTTTGATGAAGAAATTTAGTTGGCGAAATTCAAAAATAGGAGGTCGTGCCTATAGTCAATCTAGCATAAAATACATCCAAAAAGCACATACATCTATGATAAGAAGAAATTGATAAAGACCAGTACTTTGTTTTGTGTAGAAAATTTTAACTCTGATCTAGCTTCACGAAATCAGTGTTGCAAACCACTTTCTTCAACTCTTCTTAACGCCATGGCCAACACCGTAGAAATTCGACCTTTGACGACGGCAAGACACTCTCCCAAAAATCTGAAATATCAGGGTAAGAAGATACACACTTTAAACAATCACACAATTTCTTTTTGATCATGCAACATATAACCAATGTTAATCAAAATTCTCACAAGCATTCTCGTAGAGTAAACATAACAATTACCATGAAACATGGTTTATATTGAGCCTTAATTCGTAATGGCACCTCCGTTGTTGATGGAAATATATGCGCCTTACATTGCGTTCCCTAATTACGACTATGAAGGTTCATACAAGAAATCAATCGGCATTTGTGGGAGTAAGAGATCGGATAATGAACCAACACTGACTTTGCAAAGAAAATCATAATTACTCTTTTCAACAGACCTAAGCAGCATGATCATCGTCAAGCTGATAAGCAGAAGTGCCTAAAAACGCCAATTACTTTTATGCATAATTTGGAAATAAACTAACAGATTAGGGCCATTTGTCTTGGTCAGATTACATTGACTTATGAGGAATATGATAAGAGTTCTAATTAAAGGTTAGAGCCTTGTAATCTAAGAAGAGTCATTCTTATAGGATTCGTGGTGCCTTATTATTATAGTTTATAATTTATAAATCGTCCTCTTGACTTACCTTTTTCACTCAAGGAAGGAAACCATCAATCCCAACTTCTAATTTCAGATAACCAAGACAAATTAAGTAATTACAGCTGCCTGCCAAAGATAATTCATTTATGCTGGTCTAATCTGAAGAGCTTGATTGAGAACCCCGAGGACATCGTGGAATCCACCGGTGTGTTCACTTTGCCTGCCCAAGATAATTCCACACAGCAACAAACCTTCAAGTGGGCGCCACCCTTGTCCTTGTCAGTGAACACACCGGTGGATTCCACGATGTCCTCCGGGTTCTTAATCAAGCTCTTCAGATTCGACCAACTTCACCACCTACTTTTAAAAATTTATTAACAATTGTGCGATTCAATTTGTTGACCAAGATGGTAACCGCTTAAACAGAGAAGATGAAGCATACCTAATGAACCAATCGATGTAAACAGAGAAGATGAAGCATACGTAAAAAACCATTCGATGTAAACAGAGAACGATCTACAAAAAGCTCTCTTGAAGTCAAACACAGCAGAAAAGCTTCAAAGTAGGGCTAACTATAACAAATCCCATTAACAAATCTCGTTAATGCTCCAGTCATCTGTGAAAACAATAAATTCTACAAGTTCAATCTAGGAGTAAGTTACCAATTGGATTGGTAAACATCCAGTTTTCTAGAAACAATTTTTTATATTCTTCCTATGTTTAGATTCATGCTTTAATTTTCAATTTTCTAAACTTTGGAAGAATTAATTTTCCAGGTAAAACAATTGCTATCTACTTGGATTGAAACTCCCTCATATGAATAGCAAGACCGAACATAACTTTATAAAGTACTACAACAACATTACCCTTCACCTTAATAGAACTTTTCAATCCAAGTCAATCTATCTAAATCAGCCTCACTCTCACTTCTGCATCCTAAGGTGCCTCAGGCTTCGAACTAATTACCAAATTAGATAATTAACAGGAACAGAAACAGAAAAAACCAGACAGCACATATTGCTAAAGAATCCCCATAATACATCCCACCCTACCAGACCCCTCTACACGTACCCTAAACTACCAATGAGCCTAACCACCCAGGGCTAGTCAACCCTGTATGTTATAGCTATTTACCTCTTAGAGTTTGACCCCTCATTAACAGCCCACCGAAACCACCAATGTAGTCAACCAAAGGATTTAAGACATTTACGCCCATACGAATCCAAAAATGCTACCCCAATTGATCAAATGAGACTTAAATTCTGAAAATCCCAACCAGTATTGTGTTTTCTCAACTTGGTCGCGAGTTGCTTCTCTTCACTAATCAATTAATTAATTTTTTGATAGCCTGCAGTTCTTCACAAGAGAATCATGTCCTCTTTAGAGAACATATGTCAGAGGAATTCAAACCTCTCACAGGTTTTACCAGTGAAATGCAATCTCACCCCATCTTTTATTATTTACCCTAGAAGAATAACTCTACTCTGATGGTCAGAGAGTATGTCAAAACTTACCTATGGAAGGAAAGTAGATCCTTTAAACTATTGCAACATCAGCAAGGTCGTAGAATTGTTTTCTGAGAACCCAGGCCAACGATTTAACAAATTTAAGCGTAAGGATCGATTCTTACTCAGAGATGTGTAGGAAGTCCCAAAAAAATGCAGATTCATCAATCACGGAGTGCCAATCATGTAACAACAATTGCACAGAGCACGGATGTGCGAGTGATTTCAACAGAAGACGTGCTAAGCAAGATGAACAGAGGTTCAATATTGGCAGAAACTCATTCCAAACGACCAACATGAACATCTGCTTCAGGGAATACAAACAAGAACAAAAAATATGCAGATCAATGATTTCATATAGCAGAAATGCATCAAAACTCGCGGCGCAATCGATATTACTATCAAAACCCAACCAGATTCATACAAATCTATGCAGACATATACAAATCATTGAATCACAAATTCTTCAAATAAAAAACTATGTAAATCCTCGCGTGCAAAGAAGGAATTGAAGGTAGTTATACAATTAAAAACATAAGTAAGACAAGAACACCATATGATAAAACAAATCAACAAGACTAAAAGTTGAAGATCCCATACCAAAAACAGGGTTGATAGGGCCATGCCGACGCGTGGTGTCAGTGAACGCAGTGTATAGCGGGCTGTCATGTTCAAGTGATCTTTCACGATGATCTAGACGCGATCGAACTACCGATAGGACTCTCAAACAGTGAAGGGAATCGATAGTGACATTGTTCTGGTTGCAGCCGTAACTGGGAGAATCCTCATTATCACGGGGATCTCTCGTGGACAGACTTTATTAGAAAATAAAGTAAATCTTAGGGTTAAGAAGACACTTTTGTACTTTGCAAAAAAAAAAAACACTTATGTAATTATTAATTTTAAGGAGGCACACGTAATAAAAAATCTTAGGAGTCACTTTTTTATTCTTCACTCTTTTAAGATAGTAAAGATATATATATATATATATATATATATATATATGGTGTTTGACAAAAAAAAAAAAAAAAAAAAAAAAAAAAAAAAAAAAAAAAAAAAAAAACATAGCGAAGCTCTCCAATCACAAAGTTCTCACTCCTGTGATGGGCTTTGGAATGTTTACTTTGATGGCAAACAAATCTTGGTTCACATCTTTGTAGAAATCTTGTTCACAAAGAGGGCCTCAAATCTAATTGACTCTGTTTCAGGCAAGGACAACCCACCCAAGTCACTGGCCGCTTTGTCATCCGCATACACCTATATATATATATATATATATATATATATATATATATATATATATATATATATATATATATATATATATATAATGTCATATATTTGCAAGTGGCGCATACAGACAGTTCCAAAAGTAGTTGCTGCAATTTCAAGAAATTAAGAGTATACAATGTGCAATTAAGTCTTTATTTATTTAAGAAAGAAGAAAAAGTAGATTGCGTACATCATATGACAAAAAGATCTGATGTACCCCAAATAAAAAGATACAATCCGATGTCTATTTATTCATCGGCCGTCCATTAACAACAACCGTAGCACCGTAACAAACCAAGTCAACATCGGGACGCTGTGCGCGATCCACGAGGTCGAAATAGACCTTGTCAGGTGCCCCAAAATTGGCACTGGCTGGGATAAACAACTCAACCGGAACCTGTTCCTTGAGCTTTACTGGCATCGTGGAAATGACACTATTCATGTTTAGGCACTTATAGTTCCCATTCTCAGCCGACTTATACCTGAAAACAAAATCAGACCTCCCAGGTCCAAAACTGAACTTGGCCAACGTAAAGGTAATCTTCACGGTGTTATCGATCCAAGGGTTGATGTTGACCGTGTCAGCTACTATTACTTTAGCACCAAGCTTATTAAAGCTGAAATAAACACAAAAAATGTTACTTTTTGCTGTTGATAAGAAAAAATAGTACATATGATATATATGAAGTAAGAACACTCACTCTTGTGCTGTGAAATCTCTGGAGTAGTTGAACAGTTGAGAAGCCATAGAAGTTGGAAACTAATTTAACTTCCTTGACTGGATATTGTATTACGTTGAGCAGGTTTGATGGATGCTTTCTTCGTTCAATCGCTTCTATTTATAGGGTCGACAACAATGACGCGATGGAATAATTTGCTGAATTATTGGAAGATATGTACGCATAAAGATGGAATCGAGAAAATGGTATTATCCGTTATCGTCCTTGGCACACCATTGCTTTTCTAAAGAGAGAATATATGCTAGAGTTTTGACTTCAGAATGCTACAAGGTGTGCGAGCAAAGAGAAAATGGCAATGAGATTCATTTTTTTCTCTTTTATTCCTACTCTTTGATTCTTTTGATATTTGTGCATTATCCTTTAATCTTTTTTTTTTTTTTTGTAACGAATTTATCCTCTCTTCTGTAAGAGAACATATAAATATGTAATGTTCCAATGGGCAATTTGGTGGGAGCATATATCTTTGTGTAATTTTGTTTTTGATTTTATCTGCATACTCTATAGTCTTCGGGCGAATCTATTTATGTTGGAATTATTTTTCGGTGGTGCACCTTCCTGTAATAAATGTGCACTAGTCTGTTTGATATGAACAATATTCTTTTATTTCCATAAATTTGTAAATTAAATTTTATATATTTTTATTCTATAAAAGTTAAAGACTTTTCTATTTCTTCTCAATTCATTAACTGACATACAAAGCTAATACATGTATTTATATGGTTAGTTAAACTAACCATGGTCATTATCAACTAACCATAGTTCTAACTACCTAACAAACTGATGAATATGGCACTATTATCCTTATAGTGTCTTGCTCGTTACAATAAAATCATTTACATGCCCTCTCTAACTAACCTCTCTTCTAGAACAGATTAATCTGCAACCACTTGAAATAATAAAGAGGACCTTCAAGCGTCCATATGAACAATACTGCAATCACATTGCAGAATACAGCAACACTAATCACCAACTTTTCAATTTAGTCCCCACATAATGAAATTGTTGGTTTGACAGACCTTCAGTGAGTATATCAACAGGCTGATCCATGGATGTCATGTAGCTCACTGTGATGGCTTTGAACAACACATGGTCTCTTACAAAGTGACAGCCCAGTTCAATATGTTTTGCTCTAGCATAAAACACTGGATTGGATGCTAAAGCAAGAGCAGAATGATATCAAACCAAACTACTGATGTTGCTACCTGTATGTGAAGATCTTTAAGAAGATAGCGTAACCACTTCATTTATGTAGCAACAGCAGCAAGAGCTATGTATTCAGCTTCAGTAGAACTCCTTGAACCAAGAGATAAGATTAGTACCTAATAAAATACCAAACCCTTTTGTAGACCGTCTTGTAATTGGATTTCCAGCCCAATCAGCATCAGAAAAAGTTTGTTACTGGAAGTCACTTGAAGAGAATTTAAGACCCAAATCAGTTGTGCCTTTAACATACCCCAAGACCCTTTTTGCAACTTGAAAGTGTGCATTAGAAGGAGAATGCAGAAATTGACAAACTGTGTTCACAGCAATGGTAAGGTATTGCAATGCCCCCACAATAGTTTTGTATAAAGCTGGGTTGTCACCCAAAGAACTGTCCTATGTTCTAACTTTTTGAGCAACAAGAGATACAGAAGTTTTGCAGTAAATCATACCAGCCCTTTTTAACAAATCAATGGCATACTTATGTTCATGGAGTAGCAAACCACCATAACATGTCTTGGATACTTTAATACCACAAAAATATGTCAAAGGTCATAAATCCTTCATCTCAAACTAGGTGCTTAGAGCATAAATACACTATTTTACCATGCTATCTGAGCTGCAAGTGATAAGAATGTCATCCACATCTATCAAAATTACTAAAGTGTGAGCTCCACTGTGTCTCACAAAGAGTGAAGAATTAGGTACACTGGAATGAAACCCTTGATCAGTTAAGAAAGAAGCAAGTAATGTATACCAAGCTCTAGGAGCTTTTTTCAAGCCATACAAAGTTTTTTTAAGCTTACACAAAAAGTGAGGGTATGTTGGATCTTCAAACTCAGCAAGTTGATCCATATACACTTCTTCATGTAGATGTCCACGCAGAAAGGCATTAGACACATGCAGTTGTCCAATAGACCACTTATGATGCAATGTCAAGCTCAAAACAAGTCTAATTGTCTGTTGTTTGGCCACTGGACTAAATGTTTCATTGTAATCAATGCAGTAATGCTGCAAGAAACCTTTGGCAACTAACTTGGCTTTGTACGTAGCCAATGTGCCATCTGCATTTTTCTTAAATCTAAACACCCATTTGTAACCAATAGGGCGTCTATGAGTTGGGAGAGGTACTAAAGTCCATGTACATTGTCTTAACAAATCTTAAAGTTCTTCATTCATATCAAATTTTCACTCTGGGATGAGCAATGTTTCTTTCGTGGAATGGGGTTCATCAAGAATAGAACCAGTCACACCAGTATGAGCATTTTTAGGATTAGGTTTGAGATTCCTGCATGGGATCTGGTAATATACCTTGGTGCTGGAGGTATGAGATACACTGGAAGAAGATGTAAGAGAAGGAGAAGAAACTAACCCCACAGCAGGAGTGAAAGAGAATTAACAGAGGAAGTGACATGTTCAGGAGAGGAAGGTGTAGGAACGATAGAGGTAGAGGATATAGGAGTTATAAAGCGGGATATTAGGATTAGGCATAGGTGTAGCTAACAAAAATGGTGTGTAGATAGAAGAAAATAATTTAGATGTGGGAACTGGCACAAGTGAGAAGCCTGAAGAGACGAAACTCATATCTTTGAACATGTCTAATCCTAATCAGAGACTATACATTCTTTGAGCATACATTTAGTATGAATACAATAGTGTCATTGCTCATTACAATACAATCGTCTATAAAAATAGACTTGGATCTTCAAACTCAGCAAGTTGATCCATATACACTTCTTCATGTAGATGTCCACGCAGAAAGGCATTAGACACATGCAGTTGTCCAATAGACCACTTATGATGCAATGTCAAGCTCAAAACAAGTCTAATTGTCTGTTGTTTGGCTATACATTCCAAAGGAAAGATATGCTCAAAGATATGAGTTTCGTCTCTGTGACAGAGACTATACATTCCAATAGACCACTTATGATGCAGTTGTCCAAGGAAAGATATGCTCAAAGAATTGAACATGTCTTGAAATGTATAGTCTCTGTGACACACGGTCAAAGCACCTATACCCTTTGGAATTAGGGCAGTAACCTAGGATTAAACATTTAGTATGAATACAATAGTGTCATTGCTCATTACAATACAATCTTCTATAAAAATAATTTTGAAAATTTGCAATCTAGTACAATAAGAACGACATGTACATCTCAAAATAAAAAAGCAAGAAGAGCGCCAAAAATCCCTAGAATGATACTAAACGAGAGAATAGAAAAAGAAAAAATAAAGAAAGCTTAAACAAAAAAAAGAAAAAATGTACATATATGAGTTCCAAAAGCCACCACCGAAGTGAGATCGAAACCATCGGTGATGCTGAGCACGGGTCTCAATCACTCCAAGCCAGACCCGCTAAGAGAATCGCACTACCCTGTCATAACCACTTCCAGAGAAACTTGGTCATCACCACTGGTGAGGAGCGTAGAGCTCTCCTTGAGACCCACATCTACGAGCATGCGGTCTTACGATGGGTTTGTCTCAAATTCCAGTGTAATTTATAAGAGTGAGATAATTTCTCATGTGAGGATGCGATATCTTGGGCCAAAATTTATTTATCTGAGGGGTTTACTTTTGCATGAAACAGAAGTTATTTCCTTATGTACAACACATTATTGTCTATATAAAGACATTGTGTTTTAGATTTTAGGAGATGGATGAGAATCAACTCAAGAAATACACAAAACAATAAGAGATTAGAGTGACACGCTTGAAATGCAAGTGCGCGATTGTCGGTGCAGTAATATCCAAAAATTTCGTGTGTATCTAACGCACGAGACTTCATTTACCTAATTAATATTGATTCCCCTTGTGTGGGAAAATTCTAATTGGTTTATCTAATCTACGTACTGAATGTGAACTAACATTAAGATTTGTGAACGCGAAAAGAGTGAATGTTTTATGATTCAATAGAGGAGACAGATAGTTGGACTCCTCGTTGGGGGTTACTAAGGTTTACCACCTGTAGGTTCTACGATTCATGAAAAACAGGTGTAATTATATTTGTCAAACGAGCAATAGTCAACTACCGAGTCACCAAGTAATTATACTATATCTAAGGTGAATTTAAATCAAGTTGTCAAGTATTAATTAACCCTAAACATGCATTACAAGATAAATTATACTCACGGTTCCCAATTAACGTTTCCAAGTTACCAAGCGCACGATTGGATCAGGTGACTCCGACTAAAGAATACCGAGTTACCGAGCAATATCCAATTATGTTCTAGCCTAACAAAATATTTCCATTGACTAGGTATGATAACGAGCTTAAAACAATCATAACAAGAAAATCCCATCAGTTAAGTCATGAACATGAATCACGGTCTCATAAACTCATAATTCAGCAATAAAAACCCTAATTCCAACTCAGGTCCTGATAATATGGAGTTTAGCTACGCTTGATCACAGTTAAGATAAAATAGTTCATGATAATCATGCAAAACTAGAGAGAATAAGGGGTTAGAAACTCCTAGCGAAGAATTCCAAACTCCCGTGTTGCTCCAAGCTCTAAGTCTGATGCTCCACTGTCGTGTTCTTCGCTCCTCCTCGTCTATTATGTTCCTTAGGTCGTGATATAATCTTAGGAATTTGCTTCAGATGAAAACTATCTAAAATTGCATTAATTCCCAACAAATTGTGTAGCTTCCTTCTCTCCAGTTCGTGCGAACAAGGTATGTTGTCCTTACAAACAACGTCAATTCGTGTGAAGGGAAATTCCTATTCGTGCGAACAAATGTGGCCCTCTGCATGTTCGTTCAAACACAGAGTCTTCATGCGCATTCATGTAGTAGTTGCCATGCTGGAATTTTCAATCTTTTCGTAAGAATAGGCCAGGTATTCGCACTAATACATGCGCCAATTCTTTTCCTCGGCTACAACACTTCTTTTTTATGATTTCTTGCCAGCATTTTGTACGAGTAACCTAAGTACTCGCACGAATTTCTTCATCACTCTGATGCTTTGTTCTCCTCTACAAATCCTTCCCGTGTCATTCCTTGGCCACTTTCCTAAGCCTCACACTTGCGAAGTTCGTACTTGCCTCCAAAATTCTCTCCAAGCCTCCGACACATAAAGACGCAAAAACTAACCATGCCGGGAATTATATGTGACGTAATAAAGCTCAAATAATTGAAAAAAAATGTCTGGACTCAAAAAGTACGCATATAAAGGTCACTTTCATGAATATTACAATAAGAGTACTGCTACACCCACCGATTTCGGGAACCCCGAATATGACGTGGTCAAGTTGTTGTCTGTTAAATATTCGGATGAATCAAAGGTCCCCTTTCCCCCTCCATTACTACTTACAGAATCAATCTTATCCATCCAATCAAAAACCCAATTCCGTGTCCATTTTGTTTTCTTGGAAGAAGAAGAAATAAAAAATGACAGTTGTGTGAAGTAGGATGGTAATATGCTAAACAATGTTCTCTCTCTCTAGAATTTTCTCTCTCCTTTTCTCTCTGGTTTTTCTCGCCTGAAAGTTTTTGTGATGGAAGTTGACGGTACTAATGGTGTTTCGCCTTTTCCTCCGGCGACGGTGGGAGTACTTGATCCGGAGCTGGAGGAGAAGCTCCGGTGTAGTCAAACAAATTATAAGCGACGGTTTGTTTCGAATGGCATCGATGAAGATCAGATCCCCAGGAGTTTCTCTGAAACTCTGTCTAAACCTCCATCGGGGTTGTATATGGAGGAGGAGACGAATCTGTTTCAGAAAATCTCTGAGGATGGTGCTGGATCTGGCATCGTTCGGGAGAAATTGGCGGATGGCCGAATTAACATCAAAATTGAAGGTCAAGCTCTGCGAAAACTTCATCGGCCATGGAGCAGGGCTCTGATTGTGCGAATTTTAGGTAAGAAACCTGAGTTTAGTTATCTACATGATCGTCTTACTGCTCAGTGGAAGTTGTTTCGTGGTTCTGAATTGACTGATCTTGAGAATGGGTGTTTCTGTGTGAGATTCTATTGCCGTGAGAATTATGAGCGGGTTTTGATGCAAGGTCCATGGATGGTTTTGGGGCATTATTTGACGGTTCAGAAATGGGAACCTCATTTCGATCCTTATGCGGAGGGACCGAGCACTACTCCGGTGTGGATCCGATTGAAGGGAATGTCAGTTGAGTATTTTGATGAGGAAACACTCATGGGGGTGGGAATGGCGTTTGGCAGATCGCTAAAAGTGGATATGGCTACTGTAGCAGCGGCTAGAGGCAAATATGCAAGGATTTGTGTGGAGGTCAATTTGGCGGAGAGCTTAGTTCCGGCGATCTCAATTAACGGGAAGGAATTTCTGGTGGAATACGAAGGGTTGTCGCAGATCTGTTTCCACTGTGGAACCTTTGGTCATCGCCGAGAGGGTTGTCCTCATTTGATTCCGGCCAAAGAAGCAACGACGATGCCTGAAGTAGATGGGATGGAGGGAACCTCGGTATCACCAACCAGGCCGGAGTTCGGGGAATGGATGATTGCTAAGGGTCGCCGGAAAAACCCTGCTCATCGCTCTAACTCGAAAGGGAAGGAGAGAGTCAACTCAGCGGTTACTAACCGAGTTAGTCCGAAAAAGGGGGATCTAGATCGACCTGGACATGTGGATGATGACATCTGGGCCGTTGATTCTAGATTTGGTGTTTTGTCTACAGGGGATGATGGTGTGCCGATTCACACTGGATTAGACCCTGGACATGAAAATGGTACTACCGCTTTCACTGGATTTAAATCGGGGGGTCGTAGTGACAATAGCCAGGCGAATGGGAAAAGGACAGCTGGCAAAGAGAAGGCGGTTCAATTTCCTTCTATGACAGGTCATCGTTTCTCTTCGCAGAAGGGGGTGTCTATAAACCCTAATTCTCGAAAGCCACTTGCTCATATTGATCAAAATCAACTGAGAGAAAATTTGGGTCTCAAGCTTCGTCATGGAGGATCTGCTATGGGGACTAGGGCTGTCAATCACGCATCTAATCCACGACGAAGTGGTCTTCCCGGTCAGCGAGGGTTGGCATCAATCGACGGTTACAATAACGGGTCAGGGAGTGGATCTGGTGGAATTTTCTCTCCAAAATTTTTGCGACCCCCCCATAGATCCGGATTGGTCTTCGGAAATGCGTCTGACTCTCCCTCTGAGAGAGAGGATGTTGGTTCGTCAAATCGAACAGTCTTGGCCGGCGGTGAAGCTGGAGGGATCTCTCAGCCGGTTGAACGGCAAAATCAAACAAACTGATCCAATGCGTGTGCTCACGTGGAATTGTAGGGGTATAGGAAACGATACCACTGTGAGTTCTGTCTTGGATATGTGCAGAAGGATTTCACCAGATGTGTTGGTGATTGTGGAGCCTAGAGTGGGGGGTACAGTAGCTGAGAAGATTAGAAGGAGGTCTCAGTTGGATCAAGTGAACATTGTTGAAGCTCGGGGGTTTTCAGGAGGTATCTGGCTCTTCTGGAATAGTAATGTTGTTGAGGTGGAGGTTCTCTCTACTACTAATCATGTAATCACTGGTCTCATTAGGCGTTCTGCTCAAGAACAGTGGCTTTTTTCAGCTGTTTATGCAAGTCCCTCACCTTTAACAAGGGATGAGCTATGGCATTATCTCTCTGATTTGGCTGATAAGCATGATCTGCCGTGGTTAGTGGCTGGTGATTTTAACCAAGTAGCTTCTGCTGCAGAAAAGAGGGGGGGGGGGGTAACCCTGTCCACTCTCAAAGGTGTAACAAGTTAGTAGAGTGTATGAACACCTGTGAGTTTCTTGATTTGGGGTTTGAAGGTCCAAAGTTCACTTGGTCAAACTGTCATGGTGTGGGAACTAGGATTAAACAGAGGCTTAATCGTGCCATGTGTAACCAACAATGGAGACTTCTTTATCCAGAAGCTGGTGTCAAACATCTGGTCAGAATAAACTCTGATCACCACCCTCTTTTAATTGATCCTTAGTGTTCTTGTCCTCCTCCAAGCTCAAAGCCTTTTAGGATGGAATTGGCATGGTTCATTGATGAGGATTTTGGTGCTCTTGTTAGAAGGGAATGGAGAGGTGATCTTAAGATTGCTGAGGCAATCAATGATATCTCTGGTAAGATGATGACATGGAATAAAGTGTCTTTTGGAAATATTTTTCATAGGAAGCAACATATTCTGGCTAGATTGTTGGGGATTCAGAAATTTCTAGCAGAAAGAGATAGTGATTATTTGAGTTGGCTGGAAGTGGAGTTACAAGACCAGTTCAATAAGATTCTAGCTCAGGAGGAGCTGTTTTGGTTCCAGAAGTCTAGGGTGGAAAAAACCCTACTAGGTGACAGAAATTCAAGGTTCTTTCATCTAACTACAGTGATCAGAAGAAGGAGAAACAAGGTTACAATGCTCACGCTTGATGGGGGTTGGTGTGATGATGCTGAGATTTTGAAATCTGAAGTTACTAGGTATTTTAAAAACTTATATGCTGATTCTACTTCAAGTGATGGTCTTCTTCATTGGAGAGGAGGTACTTTAAACCATGATGAGTTAAACTGCTTATTAAATAATGTCACTGCAGCTGAAGTTAAAAGTGTATTGTTCACTATGGGTAGTTTTAAAAGTCCTGGTGTGGATGGGATCATTCCCTATTTTTATCAACAACACAGGGACACTGTAGGACCAGTGTTGGTTGATATGGTAAAGGAGGCTGTTGCTTGTGGTAAACTCCCTTCTGGGATTAATGACACTTTGATTGTCCTTATACCTAAAGTGGAGAAACCTGAGACGTTTGCTCAATTTAGGCCAATTAGCTTATGTAATGTGGCTCTTAAGCTCATTACTAAGTTAATTACTCACAGATTGAGACCTGTGTTTCAGAGAATTATCCACCCAGCTCAATTTAGTTTCTTACATGGGAGATATGCTTGTGATAATACTCTGCTTGTTCAAGAAGTTCTCCATACCCTTAACCATATGAAGAGTAGGAAAGGGGATATTGTTGTCAAAATATATTTGGCTAAAGCCTATGATAAGGTGAAATGGAGTGTGCTTCATCAAATTTTGAATCAAATGTGGTTACCTGCTTCTTGGAACTCTCTTATAATGGACTCAGTTACTTCTACTTCATTTAGTGTTCTGTGGAATGGGGAAAAACAAGAGAAGTTCACCCCTGAAAGAGGATTGAGACAGGGGGATCCAATCTCCCCCTATCTATTCTTGTTAACCATGGAATTGTTGGCACAAAGAATTGAAGAAGCTGTAAATCAAGGGAAATGGAAAGGGATTCGCTGTTCTAGGGGTGGTCCTTTGTTGACTCACTTATTTTTTGCGGATGATCTCTTGCTCTTTGGAGAAGCAACTACAACTCAAGTGCAGACAATGCAGGAGGTGCTGATGGAGTTCTGTGGTGAGTCTGGTCAGTCTGTGAATTTTGATAAGTCTCTCTTATTTGTGTCTCAGGGGATTAGCAGAAGAAGGGCTAAGAGTCTAAGTGCTATTTTTGGTATCAAACTCACTAAGGAGTTGGGCACTCATTTGGGTATGCCACTCATCCACACAAAATTCAATGCAGCTACTTTTCATTTTTTGGTGGATAGAATCAGACAGAAGCTTTCTGGTTGGAAGGCTAGTCAACTCTCCCTTGCTGGAAGAGCAACTCTAGTTCAGACTGTCCTCCAAGCTTTGCCTACTTATGCCATGCAGTCAACTTTACTCCCCAAGACTGTATTAAATGAAATTGACAAGGCTTGCAGGATTTTTCTTTGGGGAGGTAGTGTGGAGAAATCTAAACTATCCCTGATTGGATGGGACACAGTTAGAACCCCTAAAGAAGAAGGGGGGTTGGGCTTTAAGAACCTTGCTGCTTTCAATTTAGCCATGTTAGGAAAGACAAGCTGGAGGTTGACGCAAAGTAATAATTTGTGTGCTCAGGTGTTCACTCAGAAGTATGGTGAGTCTGCTTTGAAATCTCATCACTCTAGGGTGTGGAAACATTTATTCACAGCTTTCAAAGCTGTTAGTTCAGGCATGGGAAAGAGTATCAAGAGTGGTCATAATACTCTGTTTTGGCTTGAAAACTGGTTAGGGAAATTCAAACTCTGTGATTTTGCTCTTAAAGAGGTTTCTGAGGAAATGTTGATGTGTTCAGTAGCTGATTACTGGGATGAGCTGACTGGTTGGAAGTTGGAGTGGTTAGTGGATTTCCTCCCAGATCAGTTTCTGCAATTGTTACAGCACACTGTGATCCAATCTGAGAATGTGGTACATGATGGCATTGTTTGGCTGGCCTCTAAATCTAGGAATTACACTGTAGCTAGTGCTTATATGGAAATTAGTTCTACTGGGGCTTCTCAGCAAAAATCCAAGGAGTGGAGAGAAATTTGGAGGATTCAGGGACCTCAAAGATGGAAATTGCTCATTTGGCTGCTCAAACATGATAGGTTGTGTACTCAATATCTGAAGGCCAGAAGAGGTATTATAAATTCTGCAACTTGTCTTTTTTGTGGAAATATTTGTGAGACTTCTCTTCATGCAATACGTGACTGTTTTTGGACAACTCAAATTTGGAAGAATTTAGTAAAGCCAGAATTTTGGGGGGAATTTTTTAGTAAGGAGCTGGGTGGCTGGATTGATTGTTGTCTTCTGCAACATGATTGGGGGTGGTGGAAGTTAATTGGCAAATCTTATTCATGGCAGCTGTGTCTACTTTGTGGTTATGGCATAATAAGAAGATTCATGACTCTGCTTTTCAGCTCCCAGCTGATCCCTGTTTTGCTATTGCTAGATATGCTCTGCATATTAAAGCCATTTTGGCTCTTGATATTCACAAAGTCCATAAAAAGCCAATCTTGGTGTTTTGGACTAAACCTGAATCTGGGTTTGTAAAGATTAATGTTGACACTGCTGAAGTTGGAGGTGGTGCTGGGCTAGCTATTGGAGCTGTGTGCAGAAACAATGCAGGTGTGTGGATCTGGGGGGCTCAGACCTATATTGGTAAGACTTCTATATTAAATGGTGAGTTAAGAGCAATTTTTGAAGGTTTATTGTTGCTAAAATTGAATGGAGGCAAGAAGGCTATTATTGAGTCAGATTCTGCTGAAGCTGTGGAACTTCTTCATCATGGAAGTAATACAAGTGCTTTCTGGAAAATGATAGAGACAATCAGGAGGCTCCTGCAAGAAACTGATAGTGTGGTGACAAAGATTTGGAGAGAATCCAATTGTGTGGCTGATGTCTTGGCCAAACAGTGTGAAAATTGTTCTTTTGATAGAAAGTTTTTTAGGTGTCCTCCAATTTTTTGTATTAGTGTGCTTGATAGAGATAACCAGGGTTCTGGTGTAGTTAGAATGATTTTGTAATGAGCTTTTGCTCTTCTTGATTACCAAAAAAAATTCCGTGTCCATTTGGTTCTCTTTCTCTCCTTGCACTCTGTTCTCTGTCTTTACTTCGCCATTTTCCCTCTATTCAGCTCACTTTCTTCTTAAACTCACTTTTGTATAAGAGATAAACAGATGCTAAGAGTTTCAATACATAGATGAAAATACAGATCAACATAAGATTACACTAAGATGCTAGTATAGTAGTACTAGTATTGTTCTTTTCTAGAGATGGGAAGCTTTAAGGGGGAGAGAGAGAGAGAGGGGTGATTCCCGACTGATATCTCATTGATTGAAATTTGGAAATCAAAAGAAAAACAGAGCCTAGACTTAAAGCATAATACAAGGAAGGTAAAGAAAAACAGAGTATAGACTTAAAACATAACAGAAGGAAAGAAGCTATATCAATGGTTAATAGTAGTTTCAACTTCAAGTGACAGATCTTTGTGAGGTGAGAAGATGAAGCGGAAATGGAGTTAGATGAGACAGAGGTGGGGGAGAGAGAGAGAGTGGGTATAGATAGAGAAATTAATAATTTAATACTACGTGGAAACAGAGAAACGGAAGGCTTGCTGAGTTTGCATTGACACGTCAATTTCGGGGAGTTCGGGGAGTACTTTCTTCGGTGAGAATAGCATTTTCGTTACAATAATGACCATTTACTTATTAAAACTCCTCGAGAATCACTCCAAATGATAAAATATAAACTATAATAGAATTCAAAATACGGGGTTATCAAATACCCACACAGTTACCATTGCACGTTACCAACAAACTCTACTTCAATTTACCGCAATTGCATACGACAACGGTTCACTAGTCGACTCAAGACACAACAACATGAATCAATACACGACTCGACGATGCATCAAGATGATGAGTGTAAGTGCCCACGACTCGATCTTAACTAAACACGTGTGTAACAAAGAGAGAACCTCTTATTCATTCGTTTTGCAAGATCGGGCAATCTCAATCATATAAGGGGGAATATCCTTGAGCTCTCATTCTATCAATCGCAAAACACGCAACGTAAGGATGTGAAAACTGAAAATACATACTCTTAAACTATCATTATTTTCCCCTCGAGAGAATAGAGAGTTTAGTATCTCTCTAAAAAATAAGTAATCCTTCGTGTGTGCAGAAAATAGTAGAAACGTCATAGCCTACCTAGTTCACCATCCGAGCTTTTATTCCAACGGTTTAAGCTAATGAAGGGTTAGGGATGATGTGATAGGTTGTTTAGAAGTGCTGCCCTACTTAGCGATGAAAAATATCACCTAAACTTGCAACTCACTCCCTCACCACGGCGAAACAAATACCAAATCGGAATCCAACAACTTTGGTCCTCGATTTACTTGACTCCAATGTTTCTCATTTTTCGCGACCACGACGTGAAAAGTATAAGTACAAAAAAAGCTACATGCCCTTAAGTATAAAGATCAAATCAAAATCAAACACCTGTTATTCTTTTCTTTTCTTTTATTTTCTTATATTTCGTTTTTTTGAAAATACGGGGCATACGAACATAATAAGTATAAAGCAAAAAATGTAGATCTGAGTGGCTACAAGATAAATAAGAATCAAGTGGGGTGAAAATTGTGAAATATGATAAATAAGAAGTAAGAACAGCATCCCCACACTAAACAAAGTCCAATCTCTCAAGTAATAAAATGTGATCAAATGTATTTGTTCCACTACCTTTTCTATCATCCGCAACACCGATTTTAGAATGACAATTCGTGGATCTTCCACCAATAAAACTCAACAAATCCAATACTAATTGTGAATAGTGCCTCACACACGACTCGCCAGCTGTGATCACTGTGTAAGGACATGAATCACCTAATGTACCGTAGTACGATGTCGCCTCTATCTCACCCTCACATCCGCTCGTGATGAATAATATATGTATCCACTATAAATACCAAACGCAGCTCAACACCCTCGTTGAACCTCACTCCCTTTGTCACTACTCCTAGGAAAGGTCAAGTCTATCAATTGATGAGGTTTGAAGAATGGCTCCTAAGTGAGAACGGTTATGAATCTAGGCGTAAATGGATCAACGAGGCATACCAAGTGGACCTACGGATCGAGAGAGGACGTGAGGTCCCCTTTGGTAATCACTCCATCAAAATTATATTTGACCGTGAAGGCGGGTTGTCGACTATCTAAGACGTTGGTCATGAATTATCGACTAGCTACTCGAATCATTTCAAAAAAAGCGTACACCGAATTCAACTGCTCCTCCTGCTGTCGACTACCTAAGTTTAATTTTTTTAGGGTTTTTCAAAAACTTCGCCATTCGAGTTACAGACTCTCCCTATGCATTCTAAGGGATCCGTAAACTGTGTATCGGCTTCCTCAGATTTCACACACTGACGCGCTTGCTCTACATAACACTCTTCTCCCGTCATCACAGAGCTATCTCAATGTTTTCAGCAATCTCCTTTGCCCGTTCTCAATTTTAATTATTTTTTTTCATTTTTTTCATTTCTTTGTATTTTTCAAAAGACCTAACTCTATATGCAAGGCATGACACAAAAAGCTACTCGAAACAAGACTCAACTCAGTCGGGTAAGTAGACTCAATTATATAAAAGTACAGACTTTATATAAACGCTACACTAAACGCACAAAACAATACAACAATATATGAAACACGGCACGAGTCACAATACTGACACAGATTAAAGGACTAACACATCATATATGTAACATGCTATGAAAAAACGAGTGGCTCGAAAACGAATAACCCCCCTCCTCCCACACTAGAGTGTTTTGTTGTCTTCAACGAATTTAGAAATCAACCAATAAGAATTAGGACTCAAATGTTCGTGGACAGTAGATAGAATCAACTTTAATTGTGCACGTGACATTGTGAGACACTCAAAAATAAATAAACACATAGTCCAAACGAAAAAAAAAAAAACTCATAACCGCCTCAAGGGAGGGGGGAAATATGTGCGGAGCAATCCCTAAGCTAAATTGTGCATGGCAATGCTAGCTCCCTGATGGAAGAGTGTGTAATGGCACACACCGAAGTCAACTGCTCCCCTCCTGCTGTAACATGTGCATGAAATCCCCAACTCACCATCATGAGTCTTTATGAAGGTCATGTGTACCATGCCGTGCCAGAGTCGATCCTTCTCTAAGTTGGATTTGTATGCCACCAAATAAATCATCATACCCTCTTTCTCTCTCATATCTCCAAATAAATAGAAATAATAAACAAAAATAACTAAATAAATCTCCACTGCTCCTAAGTTGGGTTGCCTTCCAACAAAAGACAGGTATTTAAAGTTGACGACCCGACCCCGTTACCTCTGATTGTTAAGGAGATTTTGCACGATGATCCCTTCCTTTAGTTACCCCAGGTTGGTAGTGGTATTTTAAACGATGATTAGGCATATGAAACTGTGGAGCCACACCGCTCCCCAAAGAAACAGACTTTTGGACGTAGTCGTGTGTAGGTGCGAAAAGGCGACACAATGAGGGGCACGAAGAATCTCGATGGAGGTGCTAATAGGACATGTGGATGAACGTAGAGGATGCAATGGAGTCAACATCAACTCAAAGTTGGCTAAGGAATCAGTTGTGATCTTACATAATTAAAGCCTATGTGGAACTTTGTAGGATTTCTCTTTATTTTCACAAAGACCCCAATGAGGTTGAGAAGCGTGAGATATTTTATCATGTTATGAGGCCAAAAGAGGTTACACTATTTTGAATACAAAATTATCTAGTTGTGTACAACACATGTTTTTCTATATAACGGCCCAACTATCTGGCACCTCGAGAAACCCTTAAGCACTCCCCAAAAGGGTCACGAGGTAAGACGTCTCGTAGACCTAAACATATAAGATTGTCATATTCCTTCACGATAATAGGGGTAAGGATACAAGCATGCATGTAAAATTACCTCCAAAGTTAGAAAATAACTTATTTGAAGGCCACATACTCCACACATGTCAACCCTATCGCGCAAAGGGACGGGGCATGATGCTCAACCCGTGACATACTTCCCCACATTCAGCGCATACCACCATCAAGAGCTAGCATCCACAAAAGAACAACGGCATCGTCTCAATGGACAAGTCTCGGTGCCCTCTGCACAACTTGTGTTGTCCGCCACATGCCTCATCAACAAGCCATTGTGTCGACCTTCACACTATTCCTCCTCGCATTAGTATTTGAGTCACACGAGTACATGTCGATGGTTCAACAAGAGCTCCTCTATTTCGAATTGTGCTTCCATGACCCTGCATGTTGAATCATGCTCATTGCAGCCAACTCGTAACCAAAAGGCGCCCAAAGCTTTCCCACATTTTGGCTTGCCAATATGGATGCGAGATGCATTGTGATCGCACATTCCTTGATCGATTCGCGTTGACATCATTCGTGAGGAAAAAGACATCCCATACGGCTACCTCTCCTTCGTGATGTCCAGGCAAAAGCCTGCTCTAATACCAATTATAACGGCCCAACCATCTAGCACCTCGAGAAAATCGTAAGCACGCCCCACGGGGTCAGGAGGTTAGCCATCCCAAGACCTAAACCAACAAGTATGTTATGTGATATCACGATAATTTGGATAAGGATACAAGCATACTGTAAGTACACCTCCAATGTCGGTAGAGAACATATATGAAGACAACATGATCCACACATGTCAACCATACGGCGCACATGGATGGGGAACGTATGCTCGGCCCGTGAAAAAAGACATTATATTTACACTTTAGGACATTGATGAGATACAAATCATGAGAGACGTACAAAATTGGTGTATGAGAGTTGAGAGGCTTGAAGAGATAATGAGGTCTTTATGGCTTTTGTACTTGTGGAATTTGTCTCTCACTCTGTGCATGCCTATAATTTTTTTAATCACATTAAAATTCTTGTGTTCTCTATTTTTATCATTATTCTATGTAATATTTTGTTTTTTATCCTTTCCATTTTTTTTGTGCAGGATCTCAACGTATAAGTACCAACAAATTATTTCGCTATGAGGTGCGTAGCGAGCCTAATAAGAAGATCACCAGATGGTTCCTTTTTAAATATGTAAGATATAGAAATTCTTATGGGCTTGAGGAGTAAATCAATCATACGACACCTGGCACATGAGTTATCACAGTTTCTAACATGCATTTTCTCTCTTCTATACGTCTAATTTGTTATATGGATGTAGTATGATCATGTAATTTATTTTAGAGTACATAAGAATTATTCGATCCCTAATATCATAAATTTTATTTTTCATTTCCGATCACATTTATTTGTGAACGGACATTTAGTGCAACGATTTATTGGCACTTGGTTGTACTGGGTCCCAAGTATTAAATGATATATGATATATTATTTATATATGATATTATAATTAATTTTTGCAAGGTCTAGAACCAGTCCCATTCCCATGTGGGTCATGTTTAAGGCATATAATCCTTATTAACTATAAGGTCGCTTTAAATTATCATACTAGTATTATTTCAGCATCAGGCGTTGGTTATGGTCCGCTAGTGGTATTGGCTACTCAACCATTCTATGAATTAGAGTTCACCTTTCATAATTTGGATGCCTTCTGAAAAATATTAGCTTTTAGTAAAGGGTAAAAATGGTTGAAAGCTACAACAATTATAATCATGTTACTTGTTCGCGATAATTCCCAAGTATAAGAATATCGTTCTAAGTAGTACCCGAGTAAGAACAGGGTCGAATCCACAAGGAGAGGAGGTTTAGACAATGACTTGCAAAACTAGAAAGCGACTAACTAAACGATAAAAGCAACTTCTCTCAATGGCTTTAGAGCTTGCCAAGCTATCAAATCCACCACAAAATGTGATGGAGCAAGTTTAGAGTACGATTTAGAGAACAAAGTAAAAGACTACTAAAACGACAATTCAAGAAACTAAGTGAAACAACAAGTAATGAGGGGCTAGGGATCATCGGTTTCTCTAGCGACCAATCCTCCTATTAGATTCAAGCCCGGTTCTCAAATTACATGTAGCAATCAACAAGACAAGTATCTCAAGAAGTGATTGCTCATACAATCCAACTCGCGACAAGAGAAGTGTGTAAATCTAACACGCTAATCAAGCACTAAAGAGGCTATTCAAATGAGATTCTCCAAATTTCAAGTGTTTCAAGCATCAACCATATGTAAACACACATAGATGTTTCCACATGAAAGATCAAGCAACAAATGAGATTTGTAAATTCTCACTCAAATCACCTAACTAGTACTCAATTTCTCAAAGTTAGGATTGATGAGTTCCTCTCACTCAAATGCAACTTCAAATCAAACACGTCAAAAGTATTCGCACATCTACCTATTCAATGCATCAAATACTTCAACAAGAGAAATCCGAACATTGCACTAAGCATTCAAGTGAACCCAATTCAACCAATTCATCCTTGAAGTTCAACTTGAATCAATAGAGAGATTTAGACACTAGATAGTCCCAAATCACCCAAGCAAATTGAATTAGCTAGACATAATAGAAAATTCAAGAGAGATTGAGAGAAATTTAACTTTCAATAATCAAATCTTGAATTCATACTTGATAGCATCAATACACTTTTCACTAATTCAATCCCAAACACTTGTTTCAACTACAAACATGAAGAAACAAACCATCTAATCGAATCAAACTACACAAAATAGAGCAAAACAGCCCCAACTCACTACTAAGCTACCAAAATGATGAGAAACCCACTACCTAAGCTGCTGCTGCTGATGATGATGATGATGAACACAGCAGCAGCTGTGAAACAGTGACCCAGAACAGTAGAAAATCACCCAAACAGTGCTCCTCTCTCCCTCTCTTCCTATTTCTTCTAGTTCTTGGCCCTGATTCTGCTCAAGAATGAGCTCAGGTGCACAAGAACAAACCCAGAATTGGGTAGAAATCGGAGAGAGAGAGAGGAGCAAGAAGACCCAAAATAGAGCAGATTTTTAGCCGACGGGTCTGAGAGCCGAACCCCTTTGAATTATGCTATCTGACTTTATATAGATTGTAGGATTGGCTTGCGTAGCCTCCAAGCACGTATCCACACCGTTCAATTCATCTTCAAGCTTCTCCTTCGTCGATTTGTAGCCTCCTCTCACGAACCCTAGCAATTGGGGTTTTCTTCTCTACTAGATTTTGGGCCGAATTGATGGGTGAAGTGGATAGGTCTTGGGCTGGGGAGTGATTTGAGGCCGAACTTGTATGATTTGGTGAAGAGATGAGGGGTTTAGAGGTCTGCTTCGAAGCTTTCACGAAGCTTCCATGGCCTCCTGCGTGGGTGTCTGTTGAACGACGGGGAGAGAGAAGCGTCCAGCGACGCTGTGAGCTGTGTTGCCGAATTTGCAATCGGCTCCCCCTTGTTTGCTGATACCTTTTAAAAGACCCCGGGCTCTTCTTAAAATGTTTGAGAAAATACAATTCCACCCCGATTCCGTTATAAATCCTTCAAATAAGCCATTAACTCGTTTAGAAAACTGCAATAAGCTCCCCAACTCCGTTAAATGGTTTTCAAACAAACCCTTGGATGCAACTTTGGTCTTGCAAATTAGTCTCTTGACTTCTTGAATCTTCAAATCCCTTCAAATTAAGTCCTCCAAGCTTCTTTAATTCATCGTTTGGCCCTCCTAGGCTAGTCTCTCGCGTTCTAAATCACGTATTTGCCTACAAAATAAGATAAAAACAACCAAAGCTACGAAAACAAGCATAAGTCTAGAATTAGGGAAATAACACGCAAATAACATATAAAAGTAAGTTAAGAGGAGTTCAATAACCTACTAAAATATGTGATTTCAAGTCGTTAACATTACTCCATGGTCAAATGTGTCAAGTTTTTTGTTCACCTTTTTCTAAAATTAATGTTCCAAAGTACTATGTGTACACTACTTTTGCTCATGGCCTTTAGAAACTCTTACTTTTTCACTTACCATCAAAATGTATCTTAAAGTAAAAATAAGTTTTTTAATGTCTACTAAATTAAAGTAATATGTGCGCCAAAACATCTCTTCAGTACAGGAAGAATGGACTTGTTGTAAGCACTCACTCCAAATAGCTTGCATCTACTTTTTATAAATTAAATTATTATAGTTAATTTGCATTATAATTATGTTACCATTTATATTGGTTGTATTATGTTCTTCATATAGTTACAGAGTGTTGGTCATCATGAAAATGAGGATGAGTCTCTAATTGAGAATATTATGATGGGAGAAACGAGTTTTTGCTTTTGTATTATTAGTAAAGTCAGGGGACGTGACATAAAACACTCTAGGTTGATAGATATGTGCGTTCATTAGATTGTGTTACTCTTTTGTCATGTACTTGGGGTTTATGGTTTTCAATTTTTATACATCTTTTTGGGTTTCTAGCTGTTACCCTCCTTTGATTAACAGGTAATTTTTTCCTCTTCTATTCTTGATACATAATAGTCAGATCGCTTGTACATACTCTCTTATTACACAGTTGTAATTATTTTTTACTTTTTTGAGCTAAATTTATTTTCATGATACTTCGACTTCAAAGTCCATACATTTTCTTGTACATAGATTTGGCCTAATTTAATATTTCTCAAATGCAGATGAATTCAATAGGTAACTCTGAAAACTCGTGGACTCCACTATTTGTTGACAGGTTCACAAGTCTGAACACATATTTCGGTGTGAATAGAAAATTCGATGAGATTTATCCCGGACCACGTGATTTATGAAGAGAATTAATCATAGGCATTGAAAAAAAAATTGCTGTGGTAAGTTAGCTTGCGGAATAAACTTACCACAGTCCATCCGAAATGGGACGACACGAATCCCGAGACTTTGACCAGCCACTGTTGAAGTTCTGTTCTGAATCTGACACCGGGACCTATGCCATTGCGTCCGTCTCGTCGAGATACACGATTTTGATATATGGCTCGTCTTCATCCGACATCTGTAGCTCCGGTTAAGCTCCAAAAACCAAATTCAGATCCTGCAGAAAATCAATTGCGGACCAGAAACTTTGACCAGCGATATCTTGAGTTCTACAACTCCGATCAACGCGCCGTTTCTTCCTGTCTGTTCGCTTTTTCGAGATCTACAACTTTCGTGTTTTATCAAAAGCGATCCGAGATCGTTATCTAGGCCTAAACACCAAGAAACGGAATCTGGTATGTCCGGAAGCCTTCCGACGTATGATCCAAGCTCGGATTCAAGTTCAATGGTGATTCGAACATGAAAAGCTCATGGATGCACAGCTGGGTTTTTCTCTCTTGTGTGGAAAAGATGTATGAAAAAAAAACATCACTTAAGAACTATGGTGTACTATTTATAGAGACATATTACTAACCCTAATATTAGGAATACCCATAATTGTACACAAGTCCCTTGTAGGAAAACTTTACATAGCAAGTCCCTCCCTACAAACTTTTGTGTAGCTTGCAATTAAGTCCTAATCGTATGGTTTGTAGTAATACCCATCAACTATAAAATACCAAACATAATCTCAATTTACATTCCACACACTTGAGACTCAAAAACACTTGTGAGTCACATGATCACGCTTATGTTGGACTACGTCGGGGACATCTGGAGAAAATAAATGAATCGGCTCCCAATAATATATTTGAACTCATAATTCAACCCGAATTAAATTCAAAACTAATTATTAATTATAGTTTACTCCACCATAAAACTATAATTGAACTCCGACATTTATTCTCATCATTATGTATGAGCTCCTGTTATTAATATCAGACAACTCCCCACGTTAAGATTACAGATACCCGTTAATGCTGATCTACTCTTACTGACAATTTCGATCTCGTCAACATCTTATGTATTCCCTCATCTATACCGCTCAACCCTTATTTGTTATGTCTGGTTACAAATAACCAGCTGTCCAGACTTGATATAACAAAACATATTGAGCTCCCAGGAGGGTACATCATTCTCATACGAGACGTGGATTCCATGATTCATTTAGCTTTCACCAAATCATAACAATCATTATCCAATATACCAGGAGAATCTCACTCAGTATATCAAATAATAATTAATCAAGATTTGTGTCCACATAAACAATCATAGATTAAGAGTTTCCAATATTACCAATAACAATGAAATATTTTATCATCTCACTTCGGTCAGTCCGAGATAATTATATTTCATATGGCGGTCCTGTTCAACATACACAAAGTATGCTAATGTAACAAGTTAAAACTATACTGTTTCCTTGACCGAGATGTGTCAGTATAATGTTACACTACAGTCGTTCCGATGGTTTGTCCAAAATTATCTAGACTGTGTACCCTTACTTATATTCCATAAATAACTGACAATCAATCTCGCGCATGCCCGAACTCGTCTGCATGTCCAATTGTCTTAGGTATGGAACATTAGACTTTATAATACATATTTATATGGCAAATAATAAATAGTGTTTGCATACTCACGTGCTTGCTAAATTAAGATGCAAACAGTTATCTATTAAGAATTATTAATTCAACCATAAATATGGCTTTCTGAATACAATTCCCAACAATCTCCCACTTATTCTCAAAGCCATAAATTAACAATCTAGAAACCTTTCATAATCGGAAGTCTGAATCTATGTGTAGACTATATGTGATAAACTAGCATATCTACTCTAAATCTTCTTAGATACCCGAGTATGCTATTATCACAGTCCACTAGTGTTCTTTCCTTGTAAGTGACTTAAAACTATTATCCATGCTAAAAGCAAAATAGTTATCATGTCAAATACTATACATAGAATACATGAGGCTCCACCTGCTAAAGCATGAGGAACTGCATTTTTCCTCTCCATCTAATCAAGTGTTCTAAACACTGATTCTTAGACAGAGAAACTCCACACGCCATAAGCAATAACGTTCTCTTGGAGTCTTTGCATACTTGAAACATGAAAGAACCTTACTGATATATGTGACTTTAGAAACAACCATCATTCTATTCTCCCGATCACGCGAGAGCTCAAACCAAGAATCTGAATGGTTTCACCTAAATCCCACATATCACGTTTACTAGATAATTACACATTCACTGAAGATGTATATCCAATATTGTTTCCAATGAGCCATCCTCAACATGGAGCACAAGAAATATTACCAATTTTCGGTGCATCTCTTCTACACACGAGATTCGTTATGACACTAATCAAACTATGATATTTGATCGCGTGGTAAAAACGAATGCTGCAAGACTGAATACTAGCTTAATCCCCATGTCAATTGACATCTTAAGTTTGTATTTCACGTTATCTTGCACAACTAACTCTTTTGGTCGCATCATGTAGATGCATCCATCAAGAATTTCAATGAAGAAATCCATCCTGACATACATCTTCCATATCTCATTACTGAAATGAGCAGCAAATACGAACGAGAATCTGAATAGACCTATATATAGCTACCGGCACAATCAGCCTAGATTTAAGGTTTCCACCTTTCGATCTAATCTTCTCTTTCTCTTGTAGGTCTATTCGCAACCGATGATTTTTATCTCATCTTGCAAATCTACAATGTCCAAAAGGTAGTTATACTACATGAATGTTATCTCAGATGCTACAGACTAATGTCATGACTCTGCATATTCAACATTCATTGTCTCTTCATAGTATTAGGACTGATTTAAAACTTATCCGGGATTCAACTTATCCCAAGTAGCTCAACCTATGAGGTTGTCATATAACTCTCCCACTACGACAAAGATCTCCTGTTTCTCGTGTATTCAAAACAACATAAATTTATACTCCTTGTGTGTGTGTTATCTCAAAACTAACAACTTGAACATCTTCCTTAAGCTCCTTTAAAACAACTCTATGTTACAGTTTCTTATTCATATGATTCCCTTTTCCAAGAATCAGGTATTGTGCCGACAATAACCTTCTGATCCTTAAGATCATAAATAAGTAACATTCTTATCCTTCTAATATTCAACCAAGAGACATACTTCTAATTTAGCTTCTAACTTATCGAAATGATTTCTCCATACCCGAAAGTGTTTAGAAAAGATTTTACCCTTTTCTACAATTGCATGGATGTAGTCATGATCAATTTAGAGTGCTCTACATTCAAAATTATCAAACAGTCTCTAATGAATAATCTTAGGACGATAAAAAAATAGTTGAATAACACTTTACTTCACTGATCCGATCATATCAATAAAAAATATGTTTCTTCTATCAGTGATGTTATTCGACCAATCTTTTTGTATTAGGAAATATTATGGTAATTTAATATACAATTGTCACCACTATGCTAAAATACCTTAGGCAAAAAAAAAAACTTACCTCAAATTTAGCACATAAGACAATCTCTCGATACTAAAGTTCTACCATAAAATTCTCCCACTGCAAGAGTACCTACTCTTAGAGCATCTCTTGTCATGATGTCTATCTCTACACTACCATTTCGTCTACTTTTCCTGAATCCTCATAGGGAATTCCAAACATGATAAGTTTCTCTAGTATCTACAAACCAGGAATGGCTGAACGAGTAACTAAACATGATTTGACGAATAGTGCAGTAGACACGAGTGAGTTGTTCATCCTTAGCTTAAATTATTAAGTTGTTTCTTCGTAGTGTCTTTTCTGATAGCAAATAAAAATTCTTGCCTTTCGGCTTTTATTAGCATCACGTCTGGGGAATAAAAACAAAAAACTTAATTGGATTTATGAAAATATTTCTACTTCCTACTACCATATGGTTTAGAAGAAGAACCAATTTTCATTCACCAATATACTAGTTGTACTCCTGATGAGTCTTTTGCCCACACATAATTCAATTAGCATTTTTTGCCAATGAATAACTCAACCTATCAATGTTGTATTCATTCAAAAAACTCTTAAAAGAATTATATGGGACCTCTTTATCTGACCGACCTTGTTTTGACTATCGATCTGAGATCCCTTAATCACATGTTCACTGAAAGGATGTAATATCCTCAGAACATGATTGCGTGCTGGGGCTCTATCTCATCTATGTGTTCATTAACGCCCTTATTGCCACTTACATTACAACCCGATTTTGATGCCCAAACATCGTTACATGTTTGCACCATATCGTATGCATTTGACACCGATTGATGTTGATGTTGCACTACATTTGACATATGCCAAGATGTAACCAGTGACATCTCACCAACGTTATCCTACCTTTGATAGGCCCGGGGTATTTACACTGTAGGGTTTTGATTTATGGATCGCGCAAACGGAAGCATAATCAAACAAATAACCATGCAAAACCCTCCAAGGATCACAAGTCTAGATGCATAACGATAGTGAAGGTAAGAAATCATAAACACACCTTTGGGTTCTCCTTGATGACTTCAAACGCGAATAGTGTCACGTCCTCTATAGTTGATCCACGCCTAGAGTTGCTCCTAGATCTCCCAAACTCCTTGGTGCTAGCCCGGAATGAGAGGAGGGAGGAATCACGCAAAACGAGACAAAAAGAGGGGCTCGGCCCTCTTTTGGCCGACGGGATGAGGGGGCGGCGGCAAGGGGCGGCGTCGGCTCCTTGTTGCTTGCTCTCTCTCTCCTTTGTTCTCTCCCACTCTTGTTATGATCTCTAAAGAGCATAAGTTATGAGGAAGGAAGGAAGGAGGGTCCTTTATATAGTCCAACAACTCCTTGTTAACTACCTAAAGGACTTATTCTAGTCCTACTAGAATTCAATTTAGTCCCTTCCTTGCAAATTAGTCCCTACTAATTTTGCAAGGGTTTGCAAAGTGATCCTTCTAATTAATTAATCCAATTAATTAATTCCAAATCTAGTACAACTCTATATAGCGTGTGACCCCATAGGTTCTATCTAGTTGGTAGCAACTATTTGCTAATATGGAGCGGTTTCTAGCAAAACATCCATTCTAGCCAACTAATAGAATAGTCATCTAGACAACCTTGTACAAGTAATTGTCTCATCCCTTTGCCTCCATATCCGGATCGGACACGAGACATACAAGTCACACTCGTATATCCAATCCATAGTTTCTCGATCCATGGAATAGCCTTATTCGTGCAAATAACATCAATATCCCATATTGATTTATTTGAGTCTGGCCAGACATTCTATAAGCACTATCCTTCGAGTGGCCTAGGATATTTGCTCCCGTTATGTGGGAGGGGCAAATCCTCTCTACGTCCACTACGATCTCTAAGCTTGCTTCTCATTGTATCCAGTACACGCCTTTATAACTACCCAGTCACGGTGTAGCGTTTAACGCTACCAAGATCACAATGATCCACAACTAAAATATCTAGTGACTTCAAGTCTAAGGATGACAATACCATTGTACCCGAGAAGCACTTGTGACTCAACATAACATGTATGTAGCCTTCTCGGTGATGGGTCAATCCAGTGCAACATTCCGTAATGCACACCTATGTGTTGGATCGTGACATCTCCATATCAATCCAACCCCATACTAGTCTATAGATGATTGTCCCATTTAATCATTATACTTGACTAGGGATATTTAAGATAAACAACACGATTGTAAATCTAAGGACTTCATTATATTAAATATCCAATAAATAATAAATGAATTTTCTAGCCATATACAAATTCATACTAAACTAGATTGCCTCTAGGGCATCTATTCCAACAGTCTCCCACTTGCACTAGAGCCAATCTGGCGCATCTCGTATGCCCATACTCCTAGTGTGCCCTTCATGCTTCCACTGCGTGAGAGGCTTTGTAAGCGGGTCTGACAGATTATCATCTGTAGGAATCTTGCATATCCGAACGTCTCATCTATCGATAATATCTCGAATCAGATGAAACTTCCTGAGCACATGGTTGGACTTCTGGTGCGATCTGGGTTCCTTTGATTGCGCGATCGCCCCAGTGTTGTCACAAAACAACTCCACTGGATCCGCAATGCTAGGGACCACACCAAGTTCAGAAACAAACTTTCTGATCCAAACAGCCTCCTTTGCTGCGCCATTTGCAGCAATGTACTCAGCCTCTATTGTAGAATCAGCTACCGTCTCTTGCTTGGAACTCTTCCAGCTCACCGCTGCTCCATTTAGGCAAAACACATATCCCGGCTGTGATCTAAAGTCATCTCTATCGGTTTGGAAGCTTGCATCAGTGTAACCCCTTACACGCAACTCTTCCTCACCGCCAAACATCAAGAAAGCATCCTTAGTTCTTCTCAAGTACTTTAGGATGTTCTTGACAGCAATCTAGTGACTCTCACCCGGATTGGATTGGTATCTGCTTGTCATACTCAAGGCATATGACACATCTGGTCTAGTACATAACATGGCGTACATGATAGATCCTATGGCCGAGGCATAGGGAATTCTACTCATGCGTTCCTTCTCAATCTCATTGGAAGGACAACCACTCTTCGAAAGAGTGATTCCATGTGACATGGGCAAGAATCCCTTCTTGGAATCTTGCATGTTGAACCGTTTCAACACCTTGTCAATATATGTACTTTGACTTAGGCCTAGCAACCTCTTAGATCTATCTCTATAGATCTTTATACCAAGTATATAGGCTGCTTCCCCTAAGTCCTTCATTGAGAAACACTTTCCTAGCCAATCTTTCACAGATTGCAGCATGGGAATGTCGTTTCCAATGAGTAGTATGTCATCCACATACAAGACCAGAAAAGCTACAGAGCTCCCACTAACCTTCTTGTAGACACAAGACTCATCTTCGTTTCTGATGAAACCAAACTCTTTGACCACTTCATCAAAACGTCGATTCCAACTCCTAGAAGCTTGCTTCAATCCATAAATGGATCGTTGCAGTTTACAGACTTTGTTGGCTTGCTTTGGATCCTCAAAACCCTCCGGCTGTATCATATACACGTCCTCGAGGAGATTTCCATAAAGGAATGCTGTTTTGACATCCATCTGCCAAATCTCATAGTCGTAGTATGCTGCAATTGCAAGTAGGATTCGGATGGATTTGGTCATAGCGACTGGTGAAAAGGTTTCATCATAGTCAATACCATGAATCTATCTGAATCCTTTAGCCACCAATCGGCCCTTATAGGTAATCACATTACCATCCATGTCGATCTTCTTCTTGAAGACCCACTTGCACCCTATGGGCCGCGCCCCATCAGGTGGTTCCACCAAAGTCCATACTTTGTTGGCATACATGGATTCCATCTCGGATCTCATGGCCTCAAGCCACTTCTGCGAGTCTGGGCCACTCATGGCCTCCTCATAGGTAGTAGGCTCATCATCTATGAGCATCGTGTCACCGGAATCAGTCACGAGAAGTCCGTACCTCTCGGGTTCCTGGCGCACTCTACTAGATCTACGAAGCTCTTGTGTTACCTGAACAGGTGGATCCACAACTGCTTGTGATTCCTGTTCATGTTCCATAATCGGTTCAGTGATTTGTGGTTCTTGAACTTCTTCAAGTTCTACATTCCTCCCACTTGCTTCTTTAGAGACAAACTCTCTTTCTAGAAACACGCCGGTCCGAGCAACAAACACTTTGTTCTCGGTTGGATTGTAGAAGTAGTATCCCTTAGTTTCCTTAGGGTACCCCACAAATTTACACTTATCCGATTTAGGCCCTAGCTTGTCTGATTGTAAACGTTCTACATAGACATCGCAGCCCCAAATCCTCATGAACGACAGTGTGGGACGCCTCCCACTCCACATCTCATATGGTGTCTTCACGACTGATTTAGATGGAACACGGTTAATGGTGAAAGATGCACTTAATAGAGCGTAGCCCCAAAATGATAATGGAAGATCGGTTTGACACATCATAGACCGAACCATATCCAATAGGGTTCGATTCCTCCTCTCGGACACGCCATTCCATTGTGGCGTTCCGGGTGGAGTGAGTTGGGACACGATCCCACACTCTCTAAGATAGTCGTCAAACTCTTGGCTCAAGTATTCTCCTCCACGATCCGATCGTAGAGCCTTAATACTTTTGCCAAGTTGCTTCTCTACTTCATTCTTGAATTCTTTGAACACTTCAAAGGATTCGGATTTTGCCCTCATAAGGTACACAAATCCATATCTACTGTAATCATCAGTAAATGTAATGAAGTAGACATAACCACCCCTGGCAGGCGTGGCAAATGGCCCACACACATCGGTATGTATGAGCGCCAATTGCTCACTAGTCCTCTCACCTTTCTTATTGAAAGGGGACTTTGTCATTTTTCCCAATAAACAAGCCTCACATGTCTCATATGATTCAAAATCAAATGAGTCTAGTAATCCATCCTTATGGAGTCTAGATACACGTTTCTCATTTATGTGGCCTAAACGACAATGCCATAAATAAGCAGGATTTAAATCATTTATTTTAATCCGCTTGGTATTAATGTTGTAGACAGGATTGCTTAGATCAAGGACATAAAGTCCATTAAATAATTGCGCACTAAAATAGTGAATATTATTCAAATGAAAGGAACAACAATTGTTCTTTATTGAAATAATAAAACCTTCCTTGTCCAAACAAGAAATAGAAATAATGTTTCTGCTCATAGCAGGCACAAAATAGCAATTATTTAATTCTAAAACTAATCCTGAAGGCAGAGATAGCTCGCACACGCCTATGGCCAACGCAGCAACCTTTGCTCCATTCCCAACGCGCAGATCTACCTCCCCTTTAGCCAATATTTTACTTCTCTTTAGATCCTGCATATTTCGACAAATATGAGATCCACATCCAGTATCTAATACCCATGATGTAGAGACAGTTAAATTGACATTTACAACAAAAATACCTGGTGGTGGTGGAATCACTATTCCAAGCCTCTTGTCCTCCAGATATTTTGGGCAGTTCCTCCTCCAGTGTCCAGGCTGACTGCAGTAGTGACACTCACCTTTAGTCACGACCTTGGCAATGCCACCAACAGGCTTAAGGGCTTGTTCCTTGGACTTGGCAACTGACTTGCCTTTGCCCTTGGAGGAAGAGGCAAATTTTTTGCCCTTTCCTTTATGCACCATCATAATGGCCTTGCCCTTACCCTTGTTGATGCTCTGTTCAGCCGTCCTCAACATGTTGAGCAAATCTGGCAGTGGTTTAACGATCTCGTTCTATGTTATAGTTCATAATGAACTGTCCATAACTCTCGGGCAACGATTGCAACACGAGATCGGTTGCCAACTCTTGGCCGACCGGGAACCCAAGCCGGGCGAGATTCTCCAAGTACCCGATCACTCGGAGTACATGGGGTCCCACCGGGTTCCCTTCTGCCAGATGACATTTGAACAGTGCCTTTGAGACCTCATACCTCTCTACCCTCGCCTGCTCTTGGAAGAGCTGCTTTAGATGTTCGATCATATCGACAGCATTCATGTTCTCATGTTGCTTCTGAAGCTCAGAGGTCATGGTGCAAAGCATTAGGCAGGCCGCATCATTAGCGTCATCAACACGCTTTTGATACGCCTTTAAGGCAACAGGTGTCTGGTTCTCTGGACCTTCTGGAACATGCTCCTCTATTGCGTACAGTTTCTTCTCTTGCTTGAGAACAATTCTCAAGTTTCTGTACCAATCAAGAAAGTTGGTTCCAGAGAGCTTGTCCTTCTCAAGGACAGATCGTAGGGAATGTTGTGAACTCGATGAGTTGTTTGCCATTTGGAATTCTACAAAAGGAAAATACGCAAGTTTTAGTATTTGTGAATTTTGACTATATTTAATAATGGCTAGTTTATTAAATATAGCTCCAACTATTTTACTACGGATTAATAACCCTCAAGATATTAATGCGGAAAATATCATTATATTTTCTAGTGGGCCAAGATCCATCTTTTCATCTCCTTATGAGCTTGCTTTGGCAAGTCACCCATAATTCGACTACTTTTAGGTAGGAACAATTCCAATTGCATCCCATATGCAACTCTTGGTTCAACCGGGCAAATAACTCCTTATTCATCCATCCATATGGATAATCCCAATTGATTGCCTCTAGGTTTCTTAATCAAATTAATAGCCTAGTTGTGTTCAACCTCTTATCTAAACAATTGCACATTGTTATGTGCCATCGCATTCCATCATTATGAACCAAGTCGCCATGCTTTGGCACGCACGAACTTGATAAATAATGATGATAATGAGTGTTTAAATAACGAGAAGGCAAGAACACAATATTGAATTTTTGAGGGATTTTCAATTCAATTTTAATTGTTTTTGTTGATCAATATCAACTAATCTATCTATTTGAGTTTGGGCACAACTCCAAATAATAGATCCGGGTTGTCTAATTATCTTATTATCCTAATTGCATGCATCATCCATACACCAACCACACAAATAATAAGACAATAAATAAACAACCACAAAACAGAAATTAAACGTGATGTGGATATGGCCTTTTCTAGACTAAGATAATTCCAAGCCAATGGAATTATCTATGAACCCTAAGCAAACACATCTCCATGCGTCTTGATCTTTTGGTCCATCCTTCATAGTCATGTGGTATGCTCCATGCTCCATGCTCCATCCTTTTGTGGCTTCTTTGGCTTTGGACTTCTTTTCTTCAATCTTGGCTAACAATCTACTTTATCTAGCACTAGTTATTATCTATACTAAATAAAATAAATCTCACAAGTTGAGAAAAAAAATGGCACGCAGGCCATAAAACCCTAATTAATTATTACAATTATTTGATCAGCTCGCAGGCCGTAAAACCAAACCACAAAATTAAACATCCACATCAAACCACATCCTAAGGCCATATCCAATCACCATGCGATTTGCACATAAACAGTTAAAATCCAATTTTAACGCGCTTGGTCAATTTTAATTGATTTTAGGATTTCTAGGGTTAAAACGGTCCATGGGCCCAACAATCCAATTGCCCGGGCCCAACAAAATGAACCATAAGGCCCTAGGGCCGGCCCGGCCCAAAACCCGCAAGCTAGGCCCGCGGGTTAGGGCCGCCCGGCCCCTTAGGGCGGCCAAGCTTGGGCGGCAAGCAAGGGGGCGGTCCCCTAGGGGGCCGAACCTCCTCATGGAGGTTGTTTCCAAAACAACCTCCTTGCTTGGAGCCCAAGTTTGGTTGTTTCCTTGTTTTGGGAGAACTCCTTCTTCCCCAAGGATGCCCAAACCCTAGATCTAAGATCCTAAAATTTCTCAAACTCACCAATTCTTGCATCCAATGCAAAATTGGGTCTTTTTATGATCTAATTATTGACAAATTGCATCCCATGCTTGATTTGTCTTGTTTTACGCGATAAACAACAAGTTAAGGTGTAAAACAACAAGAATGTAACACATAAACTACGTTTATGCTCTATGACTTGTGGCTCTGATACCACTGTAGGGTTTTGATTCATGGATCGCGCAAACGTAAGCATAATCAAACAAATAACCATGCAAAACCCTCCAAGGATCACAAGTCTAGATGCATAACGATAGTGAAGGTAAGAAATCATAAACACACCTTTGGGTTCTCCTTGATGACTTCAAACGCGAATAGTGTCACGTCCTCTATAGTTGATCCACGCCTAGAGTTGCTCCTAGATCTCCCAAACTCCTTGGTGCTAGCCCGGAATGAGAGGAGGGTGAAGGAATCACGCAAAACGAGACAAAAAGAGGGGCTCGGCCCTCTTTTGGCCGACGGGATGAGGGGGCGGCGGCAAGGGGCGGCGTCGGCTCCTTGTTGCTTGCTCTCTCTCTCCTTTGTTCTCTCCCACTCTTGTTATGATCTCTAAAGAGCATAAGTTATGAGGAAGGAAGGAAGGAGGGTCCTTTATATAGTCCAACAACTCCTTGTTAACTACCTAAAGGACTTATTCTAGTCCTACTAGAATTCAATTTAGTCCCTTCCTTGCAAATTAGTCCCTACTAAGTTTGCAAGGGTTTGCAAAGTGATCCTTCTAATTAATTAATCCAATTAATTAATTCCAAATCTAGTACAACTCTATATAGCGTGTGACCCCATAGGTTCTATCTAGTTGGTAGCAACTATTTGCTAATATGGAGCGGTTTCTAGCAAAACATCCATTCTAGCCAACTAATAGAATAGTCATCTAGACAACCTTGTACAAGTAATTGTCTCATCCCTTTGCCTCCATATCCGGATTGGACACGAGACATACAAGTCACACTCGTATATCCAATCCATAGTTTCTCGATCCATGGAATAGCCTTATTCGTGCAAATAACATCAATATCCCATATTGATTTATTTGAGTCTGGCCAGACATTCTATAAGCACTATCCTTCGAGTGGCCTAGGATATTTGCTCCCGTTATGTGGGAGGGGCAAATCCTCTCTACGTCCACTACGATCTCTAAGCTTGCTTCTCATTGTATCCAGTACACGCCTTTATAACTACCCAGTCACGGTGTAGCGTTTAACGCTACCAAGATCACAATGATCCACAACTAAAATATCTAGTGACTTCAAGTCTAAGGATGACAATACCATTGTACCCGAGAAGCACTTGTGACTCAACATAACATGTATGTAGCCTTCTCGGTGATGGGTCAATCCAGTGCAACATTCCGTAATGCACACCTATGTGTTGGATCGTGACATCTCCATATCAATCCAACCCCATACTAGTCTATAGATGATTGTCCCATTTAATCATTATACTTGACTAGGGATATTTAAGATAAACAACACGATTGTAAATCTAAGGACTTCATTATATTAAATATCCAATAAATAATAAATGAATTTTCTAGCCATATACAAATTCATACTAAACTAGATTGCCTCTAGGGCATCTATTCCAACATACACCACCCTCCTCATCACTAGGTTCGTAAGTGCAAAACTTGGTCAACACACACTTGCATTCCTTAGCAGTTAAGACAACTTTTAAAATTCTCTTCCAACTATAGTAATTCTAGTTAATTTATATTATTTGAGAATTACATCCTGGGTCTAAAACCTAGCATCTTTAATTATATGACAAACACGATAAAAAAAATTATGTCCCTGAGTATGCTTAACCTTTGAATTCAACTAATAATAGAATTCATCGGCAATTCGATTTCCATTTCAACTGCCTGCGACGATGGGCCACTCGACTTTGAAATAAATCAAACAGACAACGTCACTTTAGATTTATTATCTGGACATTTACCTGTCCAATAAAACCAAATAGCCGATTCTTAGGCCCAACAAAATTAGTAACAAGAACTCGATGGGAGGATATTACCAACCTTATCGTTAAGTGATTCAACCATTACGTCGTACTGAACTGAATCTCTTAGTTTTAAAGAACAGCTCCGATGGGGAGACTTGTCCAACAAACTAGATTCAACAATTATCCTTGTAAGGAGATTTGCCAAACAATCTGTAATTAACCATGGTACCGATGGGGCACTCATATCAATTACATTATTTCCAAATTAGTAATGGAGGCCTCGGGCTTCATTATTTTGCCAAAGAAAACCCTTTATCCACTTAATGTTTTTGTTTGAAATACTTATTTTATTAATTTTGAAAAATATGCTCCTTATTTGACTTGACCAAAATTTACAAAATATCTAGTTTAAACAAACAATTATTTTGTGACCAATTTTGATCTCAAATGAGTGAATAATTTTTCATTAATAAAATTAAATTCAAACACAATTAGATTGATATAGACATGCATACAACCGTTTTAATATCCATGTTGTCCGTGATATCTTGATTAGTGACTATTAACAAATAACAAACCAATCAACACAACATAATAAAACATCCACCCATAATAACAAAAACAACACATAAACTGTTATTATGGCCATGTCTTCATCGTCTCGATAGTCGCTTCCAATACTTGAATGCTCCATCATCTTCGTTTGATCTTTTTAGATTCAACATGTTCCTTCAATTTCTATTACATAGTCCTATCCTACTACATGGATCTGACTACATAAAATTGAAAACAGACTACTAATTAATTTACTATTCTCCACAAACGGGAGACTTTACAATTAATTACAACCAAAAATAGTGCCAAAAACACGGCAATAAAACAACAACCACAAACATAAAATAAAATTTTAATATTGCCATAATAACAGTGAATCTGCAAAAACCAAATTCGAGACTTTGACCAGCCATTGTCGAAGCTCTGTTCTGAATCTGACACCGGGACCTATGCCATTGCGTCCGTCTCGTCGAGATACACGATTTTCATATATGGCTCGTCTTCATCCGACATCTGTAGCTCCGGTTAAGCTCCAAAAACCAAATTCAGATCCTGCTGAAAATCAACTGCAGACCAGAAACTTTGACCACCGATATCTGGAGTTCTACAACTCCGATCAACGCGCCGTCTCTTAGTGTCTGTTCGTTTTTTCGAGATCTACATCTTTTGTGTTTTATCAAAAGCGATCTGAGATCGTTATCTAGGCCTAAACACCAAAAAACGGAATCTGGTATGTCCGGAAGCCTTCCGACGTATGATCCAAGCTCCGATTCAAGTTCAATGGTGATTCGAACATGAAAAGCTCATGGATGCACAGCTGGGTTTTTCTCTCTTGTGTGGAAAAGATGTATGAAAAAAAAAACATCACTTAAGAACTATGGTGTACTATTTATAAAGACATATTACTAACCCTAATATTAGGAATACCCATAATTGCACACAAGTCCCTTGTAGGAAAACTTTACATAGCAAGTCCCTCCCTACAAACTTTATTGTAGCTTGCAATTAAGTCCTAATCATATGGTTTGTAGTAATACCCATCAACTATAAAATACCAAACATAATCTCAATTTACATTCCACACACTTGAGACTCAAAAACACTTGTGAGTCACATGATCACGCTTATGTTGGACTACGTCGGGGACCTCTGGAGAAAATAAATGAATCAGCTCCCAATAATATATTTGAACTCATAATTCAACCCGAATTAAATTCAAAACTAATTATTAATTATAGTTTACTCCACTATAAAACTATAATTGAACTCCGACATTTATTCTCATCATTATGTATGAGCTCCTGTTATTAATATCAGACAACTCCCCACGTTAAAATTACAGATACCCGTTAATGCTGATCTACTCTTACTGAAAATTTCGATCTCATCAACATCTTATGTATTCCCTGATCTATACCGCTCAACCCTTATTTGTTATGTCTGGTTACAAATAATCAGTTGTCCAGACTTGACATAACAAAACCTAGTGAGCTCCCAGGAGGGTACATCATTCTCATACGAGACGTGGATTCCATGATTCATTTAGCTTTCACCAAATCATAACAATCATTATCCAATATACCAGGATTGTTGACTCGCATTTGAATCTCACTCAGTATATCAAATAATATAATTAATCAAGATTTGTGTCCACATAAACAATCATAGATTAAGAGTTTCCAATATTACCAATAACAATGAAATATTTTATTATCTCACTTCGGTCAGTCTGAGATAATTATATTTCATATGGCGGTCCTGTTCAACATACACAAAATATGCTAATGTAACAAGTTGAAACTATACTGTTTCCTTGACCGAGATGTGTCAGTATAATGTTACACTACAGTCGTTCCGATGGTTTGTCCAAAATCATCTAGACTGTGAACCCTTACTTATATTCCATAAATAACTGACAATCAATCTCGCGCATGCCCGAACTCGTTTGCATGTCCAATTGTCTTAGGTATGGAACATTAGACTTTATAATACATATTTATATGGCAAATAATAAATAGCGTTTGCATACTCACGTGCTTGCTAAATTAAGATGCAAACAGTTATCTATTAAGAATTATTAATTCAACCATAAATATGGCTTTCTGAATACAATTCCCAACACGTTGCTCCTTCTAAGAGTATTGTACATTACTCCATTGAAATTGTTGTCACCGATAAGTTTTCATGCATATCATCTTCTCTTTTCAATCTCCTTTGCATAATCTTCTTTTACTTCAAAGTATCACTCTTTATATACATGTACAAGTTTATGAATCTCACTTCCAAGTATAAATTAATCTCCATTTTGAGAGAATGAGCGTCAAATTGCGTCACAAAGGCCCAAAAGGGGATCTTATAAGATTTCCCGATATACATAAACTCGTCGGAACCTCTGATGATTAAGGGAAAGGCATATTTTTACATTTTTTGGTGCCAACCTCCATCGCCATCGATCTTACAATAATCTTTAGTCGGTGCCTCATTTTTCAGTGTTGGTGGCATCTTGCATGTGTGAGATCTAGCTTTTCCAATCATTTCATGTTACAATTGGGTGCTTCGTCTGCCTTTTCTATCATTTCTTCTGAAGAATTTATAGGATCAACTGCCTTCACCCTACCAGTGTCAGCAGACAACCCAACAACTTCCAATTTTTGTTGCAACACCCTCTTCCCTCGAAGCTAACTCCATATGGAGTCGACATCTCCGCTTCTCTGCTTCTACTTTATTGCACTTTTTTGGCTTTGTAGTTTGCTCCGCTTAGGGTTGGGTAATCCCACTTATTTTGCATTTTTTTTAATATAAATGAATTCAAAAGGTGACTCTGCAAACCTTTTAAGCATATGTGTGGATCTCACCATTTTTCGGCAGGCTGACAGATTTGAATACATATCTCGATGCTCCTTCTAAAATTTAAGTACATTACTTTACTAATATCTTTGTCATCGATAAGTATTAAGGCATATCATCTTCTCCTTTCAACCTTTTCTGCATAATCTTCATTTTCTTCAAAGAATCACTCTCTATGTACAAATTTTGAGTCTTACCTTCAATGCGAATCAAACGCATTTTGAGAGCATGATCCTCCTACTCTCTCAGTGACGCCGAAAAGGGGATCTAAGAAAATTTTCTAACATAAATAACTCAACGGATCCTCTGATGGTTAAGAAAACACAATCTTCTACGATTTGAGGTTCCGACCGTCATTGGTATTGAGCTTAAAAGAATCTACATTCGGCTCCTCCTTTTTCGGTTTCGGTGGCATCACACATGTGTGAGATCTAGGTTTCCAATTGTTTTTAGTTCAAACTTAGATATAATATTTGAAAATTGCACAATTTTTTTTTTGAATTCTTTCTTCTTATGGTGAGTCAATTGATTTATATTTTACCACAAGTATGACATAATTTTTTTTGAATCCTTTCCAAGCTCGAATAGAGGACGTTGGCAAGCCGTTGTATATTCCAGCCTAACAAACTCATTTCTATCGAAGGGGTTGCAAGGGACCTCTACCGAAAGATTATTTGAACCCTTTCCAAGCTCGAATAGTTGGAGGATTGCAAGCCTTTGTATAGTCCAACATAACAGACTGATTTCTCTCGAAGGGGTTGCACACAACCTCTATCGAAAGAATATTTCCCAATGCTTGGTAACAACGTTTTTATGTTTTTTCTTGGTTCTTCAACTTCTTACCTTTCTATACTGCCTATATAGCTTTCATATCGATACTATTTTTTTATTTCACTCTCTTCTCATGTGAACTATTGTGGAAACTAAAATCACTCTACTATTTTTTAGTTTAATTTTCTATCTCAATTACATACTCACTTCAATTTTAAATATTTTTTTCCTTGATATATGGACTTTTAATATTCTTCCATTTACCTAATATAAAAGGTATCGACACAATCGATTCGTTAAGTATATGGTTGCCCCAAATACCAGTTCCTTTATATTTCTCCCACTAATTTGGTTAATCAGCCTTATAGTTTAATATGTTTAATTATCCTTGTAGCTCGATGGATAAAAATTCATTTTCCAGTATCGCAAATCCTCACATATATACTCGTATGCTCGATGCACAACTTATTCTCCTTATTTATTTAGATCACAACCTTTGGCGGTGTCACAGTCGCTTTCAGCCGCCACTTTCTCCACCTTACTTCTCCAATGATCCACTGATCTACCATCCGACATCGTGTTTTTTATTTTTTTATTTTGTATTGTAAAGGAGCCATGACCCGTATTCTCATAATCATGTTTTTGTGTCTTTTCTCAAACAGATCATGATGATATGAAGGATGGAACCAAAGTGGCAATAAGTAAAGAGTATTCACATACATTTAGTAAACTCCTCAACGGTAAGTCACAGATCACCGCATCTCCGTAGTATCTTAGATGTGGGAAGGTGAACAAGACTTGCATATTTCTTCATTCTTCTCGTAGTTTCTGAACTTATGCCTCGTTTGGGTAGCGGATAAGATACAACGGATATGACTTATGCTGAGATACGAGGTAGGATATGTATACTGTCGGATAAGGCCTGATATGATATATTGGCTTAGTGTGTTTGGGTGCTGTAGGATATGAGGCAAGATAAGAAGCAGGATATGAATTAGCATGTCTAGGTAGTGCATGATAAGAAGCATTATATGTTCGAAATAACTATAATACCCTCACTGCGGTGATTTTGTATAAAACTACTTGAATTGTAAATTGATGCCTGAATTATATGAAATATTTGTAAATAACAATATCTTGGCAGATAATGCTCCTTTTCGCTTGAAAAAAATTACGTAAAAATATTGTTTTCATATAATGGAGTAACTTAATATAATTGATATTTTACCTCGCTGTCGACACCGACATTTAAATAAGAAGCGACAATAATATTTCAACGTGTTTGAAATTAGAGTTGAAATTGTCGTTACGAAATACGTAGATTTAATGTGAATACATCATTACGCCTTAATTAGAATGTCAACGCACATCCCAGACTCTGAAATGGGATGGTGCGGACTTCATCAATGAAATTAGCCAATTCTGAATTTCCCTACAAAGACTCCATTGGCCAAGGACTATGGTCTGACCACAGCTTGTTCTTTAAAATTCAAAATCTATTATTATTATTATTATTATTATTATTATTATTATTATTATTATTATTATTATTATTATTATTATTATTATTATTGAAAAGGAAGTACTTCATGAAGAAAAGAAAAGAAAAGAAAAGACCTCGAACACTCAACCTCAAAGACTCCACTGGCCAAGGAGTCACACAATCTTCATGTTTCATTGTACCCCTGTCTAAAAAAATGCACTTTTATTTTATTTTCTCAAAACACTTTTATGTTTTAGTATGTTAAAATGAAACATAAAGTTTCAGTATGTTAAAATGAAACATAAAACTGAAAAGACATGTTAAACACAATTTCAAATAAACATTTATACAATTTCAAATAAAATAAAATTTCAAATAAAACATCCATAAAATTTCAAATAAACATTCATACTATTCCAAAATAAACACAATTTAAAATAAATATCCATACAATAAATTGTTACACGAGAAACATATTTGGTATTAAAAATAATAGTAGAGGGTATTTTGGTCACGAATGTAACCCACTCTTAACCCCTCACCCCCTTATCCGGTGTATACCACCTAGGGGGTGGTATAAGAATCAAGGCAAAAAGATGGGGGGAAGGATAAGGGGAGGGTATGATTTCCCCTCCTTATCCGCAACCCAAACAAGGGATAAGATAAGCGAGGGGATATCATATCATATCCCCCTCCTTTCCGCTACCCAAACGAGGCCTTAATGAGTTATCCAATGTCCCCCAAGTTCTTCCCTACACCTTTATAGACTAGATGGATAGGGGGATTCTAGGCATGTACAAACCCATCAAAGGTGCAAAAATTAACTCATTATGTTCATCTTGACATCACATTCTTTGTCTAAAAAGTTATTGTCAAAACAGCATAGGCATGCCTCTAGAAATCTCTCCATTAGGTATTGAGATGAAAGATTGAAAAAGAAATCGGTTCTCCCTAAATCAAATTACGCATATTTCATTAGACTGCAACCATATATGCTTAAGTAGGTCCTTCATCGCTTTTCCATCAATCGGGAAATCTTCCATAAACTTCCTTAAAAGGTCGTTTCGAACTTATCTACTGGTTTCTTTAATGTGTTGTTCATAATATCATTGGTTTCTTCTCCTCCTCCGTGAGGGAGAATGTTAGCAATTGGTGCGCCCATGTGGGGTGCCCAATGCAGTTATCATAACCTTATGGGGTTAGTTGCACTAATGCACAAACTAGAGGGGTTAGTAGCTAAGGCTCAAACCCTAGGGGTTTATGTGCAAACCTAGGAGAAGTTTTGCCTATATAAGGAGGCAGCCTCCTACATATTATATTGCTATTCCAGAGAATAAAGTTACTCTGTCTAGATTCATACTAGTTGTAGAGAACCCTAGTCTCTCTCCAACTTCATCCTAGGAGGTGGAACGTGGTGTGGAAATCAGTGTTCGTCCTCGAGATTCACACTAGATTGGTGGGAGCAAGATCAAGAAGGAGACGCGTGAAAGCAAACAACAAACGATCATCCGCTGCATAAAGGAGCTTAGGAAGACAAGGTAAACACATGAATCTTCCGCTATAATTCATGTTGTAGATCTGTATGTGATAGATCCTTCCTGCCCTTCATTGGTATCATATGCTTTAGTTTGTTTTTCGTGCCTCGATAAGCGTTCCCGAATCTGTATTAAAAATCGAGTTTCTGAAATTTCATAACCAGTAGAAGAAACCTATATGGTTAGGTAGGGTTTTTCACGAGGATTCCAGAAATATAAATTTTATAATTTTTGGATTTACGATGAATTAGTTATGATTTTTCAAAGATTCGGAACTGTATTAATCTGGACTGCTAGATCCAATCAGTAGAACACGTTTTAAAAAACTTGTTAAAATTGGATTTTGACCACATAATCGGGATCAGGACGAAAAGACGATCCCGGAAAAATTTTTTTCGTCGGGAACGGAGCACAGGAAGGCGGCGTGTGGGCTTCACGCGCCACCGACGCCGCGGCCACGCGCCGCCACGCGCCGCACGCGCCAAAGGGCTGGCGGCGGCTGCTGACGTGGCCTAGGGCTGACATGGGAGATGACGTGGCGGTGCCACGTCAGCAAGTGGCTGACGTGGCGATGACGTGACAGCCACGTGTTGGCTGGCGTGGCAACTGACGTGGCGATGGCGTGGCGGGCTGACGTGGCAGCTGACGTCAGCATAGGTGCTGACGTGGCATGCCATCGTGGCATGCTGACGTGGCACATGGCCGACATCGGCGCGTGGCAGAGGCGGACGCGCCCACGCGCGGCGGCGCGTGAGGGCGCGTGCGGCCTCCTCCCGCCGTCATTTTTTGTCCGGTTTTTCCTAGGGACTCCAAATTAAATTTCCTATTTTGTGGATATTTGTTCATAATTTTTGGAGCGACGGAAAATTTTAGTAATTTCCAGATTAATTAATTAGTGTTTAACACACTTCCCGAGGCAGTTTGACGACCTTAAACACACTGTTTTGAGCCCAATTTTTTTCTGGAGACTTAGGTCATTTTTCTTACGTTTTGCCATAGGTGGTGAGGCCCTAAGTGGTAGGGAGCAATTTTCGATCTTTTTAGTTGATTAGATTATTGCTTATTAATTTCCAAAAATTATTGTTTAATTCCGGAAATTTCCAGAAAATTCCAGTATGTTTATTATATTGTTATACATGCTGTTGTGGGTTGAATGGATGTGTTTGATGCATGGATGTGGCATAGATGTTTTATATTTTGGTTTTGGTTTTGGTTTTGGTTTTTGAATATGTAATCAAAATACGGCCTGCGAGTCGTGCCTCTCTATACTCTAGTGTCTTCTCTTCTCATCCACTCGCCTCTATGAGGTTACTTATTATTAGAAATAAGATAGTTAGTAGAGATTGAAGATTGAAGCTCCAAGAGAGGTGGCCAAACCAATAGCTATGGCGCAAGGTGCATGGAGCAATTAGACGGTCTAAAGGAGCCTCAAGCTTGGAGTCCTCGAGAAGGCAAGATGGCATGAGATGGAGTTCAAGACTTGCTCAAGAAGTACTCTCAATAGTGGGAGTGCACCTTAGGGGCCACATCCATTGCATATTTATTTATGCTTATGCTTGTTTTATGTTATAACTGCGTGTGATTGGATATATATGTTTAACCTCGCATGTTAAAGAACTAAAACAAAAGAGCTCACATGATGACATGATTAAAATTGATAGGAAATCACAAGTGATGAGATTTGATTCCTAGGATATACGCTAGGTTTTGGTGGAGTCCGTGTGAGGAACTATTATGTTTTAATCGATGTCACATGTTATTTTGGAGCTAAGTAAATGCTAGTGATTAACTTCCACAATGTCTCTATCAATCGTGTCTAAATCTAAACTGTAAAGGCTAAATGGTGACAACAAACGATATGATAAGTCGTCATACTATGTAACCATCCGTTGGACATAGGTTGTCAGCCACCTACAAATATGGTCGAACCTGTGATGAATAAGTTGTCACAGCAAGCACATAGACATTATCTTTAGGCTCACCAATAGTGGGAGGAGTAGTCAAGATAATGTCATAGAGCATGCTATGAAAAAGGTGGGGAAATGACCTCATCAGCATGTTCGAGACCACTTTTAAAATTGTAGGAAGCCAAAGAAGAATCTTGGATCCAGCTTAGCCATTTGCGTACATAAATTGTGAGTAGTGACTCATAATAAATCTTCCTTAGCTATGAGTTATGGCTCATATCATAATATTGAGCACTCGACTTTAACGTCTGAGATTGATGCCATATATGATAAAAGAGTTAAGGGCTGCCAGGTACAAGCTATCCGATTTGCAATTTGCTGCAATCTCTGCCACGTTTCATGAAACGTTATATGACACACTTTGTACGTGTCAGGATGTTTGGATAAGACCAAACATCAATCTGTTCTAGGATCTAAGCAAAAAGAGTTTGCTAAGAATACTAGTCCAGCATACTTCGGATGTCTGAGCAATATATGATTGCTAAAGGCTGTTGGAGAAGTATGATCATACTTAGTTAAGTATGATAGGCAGATATAGTCCCTAGCCCGGTATTAGGACCAAGGCAACAGGTGGGGCAAGGATAAATGAATTTAAGAGAAATGTTGGTATAAGACCAATATTACCCAAGACTGGCAAACGCAAAAGGAGCAAAGGAGTTTTCCTAATACAAGAGAAAAGGCCAGATCTGGCACTAACTTCTGATCTAAGGATCCATATGATTATCTTTGAGGGAGTAGCCGCCAAAATTTCTTTTGGTCACAGTTTTAACTTTGGATATGGTTATATCATGGTGTTTGCGTTCTTAAGATTCTAGCATGAGTGACGCCTCGGAATTCTTGGATGTCAACTTAAGAGTATGACTTAAGATTCTGATATGTGGCGCGCTAGATTAAGACACACAATAACAGGAAAAGGATGTTCAGGCTAGCTAGGGCAGGCCTGCTTGGATTTTTCCCAAGGTACCCTTACCTGTGTGTAGTTCTTGCCGGACATGAAAGGCAAAACGCAAATTATCCGGTAGAGCATTAAGGACTACTGAGTCTTTTATACATTATTCATTTTGTTGTTATGTTCCATTAAATTGTTAAAGCTAAGACATGGTTCTTACTGTTCCATCAGATTCGTAGATGATTATCCGCGTCTCAACTGTGTGTGCTTGGGCCACATAAATCTGAGGCACAAGGGTGCTTCAGACAGGTCTCTACAAAAGGTAGAAAACCGTCTGGATAAAATGATATGTCCTTGGCCAGAAAGAGACTGGAAGTATCTATCTTAGCAAGAGCTATGTGATGGAGAGAAATAGTAAGGCAGTTGGCTATCCCCACGCCCCAACAATATGCTGTAGAGGATAAAAGGGAATAGGTTACTGTAAGAGATGGTCTGATGTATGATAGAGCGTGCAAAGTACAAGTTCCCTATTCGGAGGAGACACTTTGCTAAACGACTATCAACATACGCAACCATAAGTCCACCAAGTCTGTAGCCACTACACCCTACAAGATGTGGACCAAAAGGCAACCTGAATGAGGTCACCTTAGGCCATGGGAATCGGCAACTTATGTACTAACTAAATTTCAAGTCAGGAAGAGGTTCGTTGAGAAATAAGTCTCTACGAAATAAAAGTTTCACTGGATGACACCCCATCCCTGAATGATCAACATGAAATAGTTCCTACGGATCTTCAGGACAGTGGGAGTAACATGCCTAGTGAACAGCCCATCATAGATTATGACTATGTGGAGGATGTTGGAATAGATGCCCTAGAGGCAATCTAGTTTAGTATGAATTTGTAATTGGCTAGAAATTCATTTATTATTTATTGGATATTTAATATAATGAAGTCCTTAGATTTACAATCGTGTTGTTTATCTTAAATATCCCTAGTCAAGTATAATGATTAAATAGGACAATCATCTATAGACTAGTATGGGGTTGGATTGATATGGAGATATCACGATCCAACACATAGGTGTGCATTACGGAATGTTGCACTGGATTGACCCATTACCGAGAAGGCTACATACACGTTATGTTGAGTCACAAGTGCTTCTCGGGTACAATGGTATTGTCATCCTTAGACTTGAAGTCACTAGATATTCTAGTTGTGGATCATTGTGATCTTGGTAGCGTTAAACGCTACACCGTAACTGGGTAGTTATAAAGGCGTGTACTGGATACAATGAGAAGCAAGCTTAGAGATCGTAGTGGATGTAGAGAGGATTTGCCCCTCCCACATAACGGGAGCAAATATCCAAGGCCACTCGAGGATAGTGCTTATAGAATGTCTGGCCAGACTCAAATAAATCAATATATGGGATATTGATGTTATTTGCACGAATAAGGCTATTCCATGGATCGAGAAACTAGGGATTGGATATACGAGTGTGACTTGTATGTCTCGTGTCCAATCCGGATATGGAGGCAAAGGGATGAGACAATTACTTGTACAAGGTTGTCTAGATGACTATTCTATTAGTTGGCTAGAATGGATGTTTTGCTAGAAACCGCTCCATATTAGCAAAGAGTTGCTACCAACTAGATAGAACCTATGGGGTCACACGCTATATAGAGTTGTACTAGATTGTGGAATTAATTAATTGGATTAATTAATTAGAAGGATCACTTTGCGAACCCTTGCAAACTTAGTAGGGACTAATTTGCAAGGAAGGGACTAAATTGAATTCTAGTAGGACTAGAATAAGTCCTTTAGGTAGTTGACAAGGAGTTGTTGGACTATATAAAGGACCCTCCTCCTTCCTTCCCTACACACTTTTATGCTCTAGAGAGAACATAACAAGAGTAGGAGAGAACAAAGGAGAGAGAGAGCAAGCAAAGAGGGACGCCGCCCCCTATTGCCGCCGCCCCCTTGTCCCCGACGCCACAAAGGGCCGAACCCCTTTTGGTGCCTCGTTTTGCGTGATTCCTTCACCCTCCATTCATTCCGGGCTAGCACCAAGGAGATTGGAGATCTAGGAACAACTCTAGGCGTGGATCAACTATAGAGAACGTGACACTATTCGCGTTTGAAGTCATCAAGGAGAACCCAAAGGTGTGTTTATGATTTCTTACCTTCACTATCGTTATGCATCTAGACTTGTGATCCTTGGAGGGTTTTGCATGGTTTTTTGTTTGATTATGCTTCCGTTTGCGCGATCCATGAATCAAAACCCTACAGTGGTATCAGAGCCATAGGTCATAGAGCATAAACGTAGTTTATGTGTTACATTCTTGTTGTTTTACACCTTAATTTGTTGTTTATCGCGTAAAACAAGACAAATCAAGCATTGGATGCAATTTGTCAAAGAATTAATCATAACAAGACCCAATTATTGCATTGGATGCATGAATTGGTGAGTTTGAGAAATTTTAGGATCTTAGATCTAGGGTTTGGGCATCCTTGGGGAAGAAGGAGTTCTCCCACAATAAGGAAACAACCAAACTTGGGCTCCAAGCAAGGAGGTTGTTTTGGAAACAACCTCCACAAGGAGGTTCGGCCCCCTAGGGGACCGCCCCCTTGCTTGCCGCCCAAGCTTGGCGCCCTATGGGGCCGGGCGGTCCTAACCCGTGGGCCTAGCTTGCGGGTTTTGGGCCGGGCCGGCCCTAGGGCTTTATGGTTCACTTTATTGGGCCCGGGCAATTTGATTGTTGGGCCCATGGACCGTTTTAACCCTAGAAATCCTAAAATCAATTAAAATTGACCAAGCGCGTTAAAATTGGATTTTAACTGTTTATGTGCAAATCGCATGGTGATTGGATATGGCCTTAGGATGTGGTTTGATGTGGATGTTTAATTTTGTGGTTTGGTTTTACGGCCTGCGAGCTGATCAATTAATTGTAATAATTAATTAGGGTTTTATGGCCTGCGTGCCATTTTTTTCTCAACTTGTGAGATTTATTTTATTTAGTATAGATATTAGCTAGTGCTAGATAAAGTAGATTGTTAGCCAAGATTGGAGAAAAGAAGCCCAAAGCCAAAAGGAGCCACAAAAGATGGAGCATGGAGCATGGAGCACACCACATGACTATGAAGGATGGACCAAAAGATCAAGACACATGGAGATGTGTTTGTTTAGGGTTCATAGATAATTCCATTGGCTTGGAATTATCTTAGTCTAGAAAAGGCCATATCCACATCACGTTTAATTTCTGTTTTGTGGTTGTTTATTTATTGTCTTATTATTTGTGTGGTTGGTGTATGGATGATGCATGCAATTAGGATAATAAGATAATTAGACAACCCGGATCTATTATTTGGAGTTGTGCCCAAACTCAAATAGATAGATTAGTTGATATTGATCAACAAAATAATTAAAATTGAAAAATCCCTCAAATTTTAAAATATTGTGTTCTTGCCTTCTCGTTATTTAAACACTCATTATCATCATTATTTATCAAGTTCGTGCGTGCCAAAGCATGGCGACTTAGTTCATAATGATGGAATGCGATGGCACGTAACAATGTGCAATTGTTTAGATAAGAGGTTGAGCACAACTAGGCTATTAATTTGATTAAGAAACCTAGAGGCAATCAATTGGGATTATCCATATGGATGGATAAATAAGGAGTTATTTGCCCGATTGAACCAAGAGTTGCATATGGGATGCAATTGGAATTGTTCCTACCTAAGAAGTAATCGAATTATGGGTGACTTGCCAAAGCAAGCTCATAAGGAGATGAAAAAGATGGATCTTGGCCCACTAGAAAATATAAGGATATTTTCCGCATTAATATCTTGAGGGTTATTAATCCGTAGTAAAATAGTGGGAGCTATATTTAATAAACTAGCCATTATTAAATATAGTCAAAAAATCACAAATACTAAAACTTGCGTATTTTCCTTTTTGTAGAATTCCAAATGGCAAACAACTCATCGAGTTCACAACATTCCCTACGATCTGTCCTTGAGAAGGACAAGCTCTCAGGAACCAACTTTCTCGATTGGTACAGAAACTTGAGAATTGTTCTCAAGCAAGAAAAGAAGCTGTACGCAATAGAGGAGCAAGTTCCAGAAGGTCCAGAGAATCAGACACCTGCTGCCTTAAAGGCGTATCAAAAGCGTGTTGATGACGCTAATGATGCGGCCTGCCTAATGCTTTGCACCATGACCTCTGAGCTTCAGAAGCAACATGAGAACATGAATGCTGTCGATATGATCGAACATCTAAAGCAGCTCTTCCAAGAGCAGGCGAGGGTAGAAAGGTATGAGGTCTCAAAGGCACTGTTCAAATGTCATCTAGCAGAAGGGAACCCGGTGGGACCCCACGTACTCCGAATGATCGGGTACTTGGAGAATCTCGCCCGGCTTGGGTTCCCGGTCGGCCAAGAGTTGGCAACCGATCTCGTGTTGCAATCGTTGCCTGAGAGTTATGGACAGTTCATTATGAACTATAACATGAACGAGATCGTTAAACCACTGCCAGATTTGCTCAACATGTTGAGGACGGCTGAACAGAGCATCAACAAGGGTAAGGGCAAAGCCATTATGATGGTGCATAAAGGAAAGGGCAAAAAGTTTGCATCTTCCTCCAAGGGCAAAGGCAAGTCAGTTGCTAAGTCCAAGGAACAAGCCCTTAAACCTGTTGGTGCCATTGCCAAGGTCGTGACTAAGGGTGAATGTCACTACTGTAGTCAACCTGGACACTGGAGGAGGAACTGCCCAAAGTATCTGGAGGACAAGAGGCTTGGAATAGTGATTCCACCACCACCAGGTATTTTTGTTGTAGATGTCAATTTAACTGTCTCTACATCATGGGTATTAGATACTGGATGTGGATCTCATATTTGTCAAAATATGCAGGATCTAAAGAGAAGTAAAAGATTGGCTAAAGGGGAGGTAGATCTGCGCGTTGGGAATGGAGCAAAGGTTGCTGCGTTGGCCATAGGCGTTTGCGAGCTATCTCTGCCTTCAGGATTAGTTTTAGAATTAAATAATTGCTATTTTGTGCCTGCTATGAGCAGAAACATTATTTCTATTTCTTGTTTGGACAAGGAAGGTTTTATTATTTCAATAAAGAACAATTGTTGTTCCTTTTATTTGAATAATATTCACTATTTTAGTGCGCAATTATTTAATGGACTTTATGTCCTTGATCTAAGTAATCCTGTCTACAACATTAATACCAAGCGGATTAAAATAAATGATTTAAATCCTGCTTATTTATGGCACTGTCGTTTAGGCCACATAAATGAGAAACGTGTATCTAGACTCCATAAGGATGGATTGCTAGACTCATTTGATTTTGAATCATATGAGACATGTGAGGCTTGTTTATTGGGAAAAATGACAAAGTCCCCTTTCAATAAGAAAGGTGAGAGGACTAGTGAGCAATTGGCACTCATACATACTGATGTGTGTGGGCCATTTGCCACGCCTGCCAGGGGTGGTTATGTCTACTTCATTACGTTTACTGATGATTACAGTAGATATGGATTTGTGTACCTTATGAGGGCAAAATCCGAATCCTTTGAAGTGTTCAAAGAATTCAAGAATGAAGTAGAGAAGCAACTTGGCAAAAGTATCAAGGCTCTACGATCGGATCGTGGAGGAGAATACTTAAGCCAAGAGTTTGACAACTATCTTAGAGAGTGTGGGATCGTGTCCCAACTCACTCCACCCGGAACGCCACAATGGAATGGCGTGTCCGAGAGGAGGAATCGAACCCTATTGGATATGGTTCGGTCTATGATGTGTCAAACCGATCTTCCATTATCATTTTGGGGCTACGCTCTATTAAGTGCAGCTTTTACCATTAACCGTGTTCCATCTAAATCAGTCATGAAGACACCATATGAGATGTGGAGTGGGAGGCGTCCCACACTGTCGTTCATGAGGATTTGGGGCTGCGATGTCTATGTAAAGCGTTTACAATCAGACAAGCTAGGGCCTAAATCGGATAAGTGTAAATTTGTCGGGTACCCTAAGGAAACTAAGGGATACTACTTCTACAATCCAACCGAGAACAAAGTGTTTGTTGCTCGGACCGGCGTGTTTCTAGAAAGAGAGTTTGTCTCTAAAGAAGCAAGTGGGAGGAATGTAGAACTTGAAGAAGTTCAAGAACCACAAATCACTGAACCGATTATGGAACATGAACAGGAATCACAAGCAGTTGTGGATCCACCTGTTCAAGTAACACAAGAGCTTCGTAGATCTAGTATAGTGCGCCAGGAACCCGAGAGGTACGGACTTCTCGTAACTGATTCCGGTGACACGATGCTCATAGATGATGAGCCTGCTACCTATGAGGAGGCCATGAATGGCCCAGACTCGCAGAAGTGGCTTGAGGCCATGAGATCCGAGATGGAATCCATGTATACCAACAAAGTATGGACTTTGGTGGAACCACCTGATGGGGCGCGACCCATAGGGTGCAAGTGGGTCTTCAAGAAGAAGATCGACATGGATGGTAATGTGATTACCTATAAGGGCCGATTGGTGGCTAAAGGATTCAGACAGATTCATGGTATTGACTATGATGAAACCTTTTCACCAGTTGCAATGACCAAATCCATCCGAATCCTACTTGCAATTGCAGCATACTACGACTATGAGATTTGGCAGATGGATGTCAAAACAGCATTCCTTTATGGGAATCTCCTCGAGGACGTGTATATGATACAGCCGGAGGGTTTTGAGGATCCAAAGCAAGCCAACAAAGTCTGTAAACTGCAACGATCCATTTATGGATTGAAGCAAGCTTCTAGGAGTTGGAATCGACGTTTTGATGAAGTGGTCAAAGAGTTTGGCTTCATCAGAAACGAAGATGAGTCTTGTGTCTACAAGAAGGTTAGTGGGAGCTCTATAGCTTTTCTGGTCTTGTATGTGGATGACATACTACTCATTGGAAACGACATTCCCATGCTGCAATCTGTGAAAGATTGGCTAGGAAAGTGTTTCTCAATGAAGGACTTAGGGGAAGCAGCCTATATACTCGGTATAAAGATCTATAGAGATAGATCTAAGAGTTTGGCTAGGAAAGTGTCTACAAGGTGTTGAAACGGTTCAACATGCAAGATTCCAAGAAGGGATTCTTGCCCATGTCACATGGAATCACTCTTTCGAAGAGTGGTTGTCCTTCCAATGAGATTGAGAAGGAACGCATGAGTAGGATTCCCTATGCCTCGGCCATAGGATCCATCATGTACGCCATGTTATGTACTAGACCAGATGTGTCATATGCCTTGAGTATGACAAGCAGATACCAATCCAATCCAGGTGAGAGTCACTGGATTGCTGTCAAGAACATCCTAAAGTACTTGAGAAGAACTAAGGATGCTTTCTTGATATTTGGCGGTGAGGAAGAGTTGCGTGTAAGGGGTTACACTGATGCAAGCTTCCAAACCTGATAGAGATGACTTTAGATCACAGTCGGGATATGTGTTTTGCCTGAATGGAGCAGCGGTGAGCTGGAAGAGTTCCAAGCAAGAGACGGTAGCTGATTCTACAACAGAGGCTGAGTACATTGCTGCAAATGGCGCAGCGAAGGAGGCTGTTTGGATCAGAAAGTTTGTTTCTGAACTTGGTGTGGTCCCTAGCATTGCGGATCCAGTGGAGTTGTTCTATGACAACACTGGGGCGATCGCGCAATCAAAGGAACCAAGATCGCACCAGAAGTCCAAGCACGTGCTCAGGAAGTTTCATCTGATTCGAGATATTATCGATAGAGGAGACGTTCGGATATGCAAGATTCCTACAGATGATAATCTGTCAGACCCGCTTACAAAGCCTCTCACGCAGTGGAAGCATGAAGGGCACACTAGGAGTATGGGCATACGAGATGCGCCAGATTGGCTCTAGTGCAAGTGGGAGACTGTTGGAATAGATGCCCTAGAGGCAATCTAGTTTAGTATGAATTTGTAATTGGCTAGAAATTCATTTATTATTTATTGGATATTTAATATAATGAAGTCCTTAGATTTACAATCGTGTTGTTTATCTTAAATATCCCTAGTCAAGTATAATGATTAAATAGGACAATCATCTATAGACTAGTATGGGGTTGGATTGATATGGAGATATCACGATCCAACACATAGGTGTGCATTACGGAATGTTGCACTGGATTGACCCATTACCGAGAAGGCTACATACACGTTATGTTGAGTCACAAGTGCTTCTCGGGTACAATGGTATTGTCATCCTTAGACTTGAAGTCACTAGATATTCTAGTTGTGGATCATTGTGATCTTGGTAGCGTTAAACGCTACACCGTAACTGGGTAGTTATAAAGGCGTGTACTGGATACAATGAGAAGCAAGCTTAGAGATCGTAGTGGATGTAGAGAGGATTTGCCCCTCCCACATAACGGGAGCAAATATCCAAGGCCACTCGAGGATAGTGCTTATAGAATGTCTGGCCAGACTCAAATAAATCAATATATGGGATATTGATGTTATTTGCACGAATAAGGCTATTCCATGGATCGAGAAACTAGGGATTGGATATACGAGTGTGACTTGTATGTCTCGTGTCCAATCCGGATATGGAGGCAAAGGGATGAGACAATTACTTGTACAAGGTTGTCTAGATGACTATTCTATTAGTTGGCTAGAATGGATGTTTTGCTAGAAACCGCTCCATATTAGCAAAGAGTTGCTACCAACTAGATAGAACCTATGGGGTCACACGCTATATAGAGTTGTACTAGATTGTGGAATTAATTAATTGGATTAATTAATTAGAAGGATCACTTTGCAAACCCTTGCAAACTTAGTAGGGACTAATTTGCAAGGAAGGGACTAAATTGAATTCTAGTAGGACTAGAATAAGTCCTTTAGGTAGTTGACAAGGAGTTGTTGGACTATATAAAGGACCCTCCTCCTTCCTTCCCTACACACTTTTATGCTCTAGAGAGAACATAACAAGAGTAGGAGAGAACAAAGGAGAGAGAGAGCAAGCAAAGAGGGACGCCGCCCCCTATTGCCGCCGCCCCCTTGTCCCCGACGCCACAAAGGGCCGAACCCCTTTTGGTGCCTCGTTTTGCGTGATTCCTTCACCCTCCATTCATTCCGGGCTAGCACCAAGGAGATTGGAGATCTAGGAACAACTCTAGGCGTGGATCAACTATAGAGAACGTGACACTATTCGCGTTTGAAGTCATCAAGGAGAACCCAAAGGTGTGTTTATGATTTCTTACCTTCACTATCGTTATGCATCTAGACTTGTGATCCTTGGAGGGTTTTGCATGGTTGTTTGTTTGATTATGCTTCCGTTTGCGCGATCCATGAATCAAAACCCTACAGAGGAACCCTCTTTGCGTAGGAGCGCTCTTTGGAGCATATCCCGTCGATGAATTGACATCGAAAGGAGGACCATAAGGGTCACCACGCAAGAAAATGATGAACCTAGGATATTTTCCCAGGATATTTCATCACCTGATGAGAAGGAATTTGAAGTTAGACCCTAGATGGAAGAAACGTATCTTCATGGAGTAACGTATCTTCTTATGCTATTCGGAGCACTCTAGGGTTGCGTATTTGAAACGCAACAACCGATAAGTAGTGTAACATAAATGGATACACGAGATATATGATTTCTCATATGAGATGTCCGTAATTAAGGGATATGTTCGTAGAGATGATGATCTCCACGAGAATGGAGGATACCGCTGGAAGATACCCGTTCATTAAATCGATTATGAGGAATTAGTCTCTCAAGGATCCGTTGAACAGTGGGAGTGACTTTCCAAGATGGGTGCACCATCCATAAGGGATGAAATCAAATGATGATCCTCCTATGCAAAGGAATTGCTCATAGGAGCATACCCCATCGACTACTTGAGATCGAAGGGATGATCTTAAGGATCACCTTGCATAAACGATAGGATAGAATCCTAGACCTTATCGTTCCCTAATTATGAAGAATGAATAGTAAGCTTTACAGGATAAATTAGAGTCTATAAGGGGCCAACCAAGGTTAAGGCTAGGTTGACTTTCCGACTGGATGGAAGACTATTGGAGATTAATGGATTTCCAAGGTCAATCAGAGACCCAGACGGAAGCGTGGAAAGGCATACGACTTGCGTAGAAGCGAATAAGTCTACACTCATTCTGAGGATAGACATCAACGAGTTTGAGTTGATCCGACGAATTTGCGTTGGTTCAACGAGGTATCCTTCCCAAGGCTTTGGGTGGTAAGGATTACGTTGATTCGCTTGGTAGCATCAATAGTTGTGGATCCATTCTCGATAAACGTGATGACTGAATTTCTCAATGGAGAAATCCTAGAGGTGACTAAGGTCAAATGCGCAGAACGTGTGCAAGCTATTTAAGTCCATATGGGATCTTAGCTAGTCCTCTGGACAGTGGTATTTCATCAGGGATCGTTTACTATATGTGTACGATAACAAATGGAAACCGCTGTGAATTACTCTTACTGGTAGAGAGTTAATAATCACGTCTCTTAATATCGATGACACACTATTGGCTAGTGGAGCTTAAGGATTGTTCGAGTCCCCTAAGGAGTATATGTACTCCTGCAGCTCAGCGCAAGACTTTACGAGCCTAGGCATGTGCCCTAAGAGACACCAAATAAAATTGACCAGACAACCAGAGTGCCTGATGCAGTATGAGTCTTATATGCACTATGGTGAGTACTCAGACCTAGCGAACGCTATGCAATCGGAAGAATTGGATTTCAGGATATTCCAATTTAAGACACAAGATTGTAACCAGGATACTCTATACGATGGATCACGTGCTATGACTATCGAAGATGATGCTTCGACTAGTTAGCCCTACATGCTAACTAGGGTGGGGACCTAGATGCACATGGATCCAACTCAGGCTATAGTCCATGCTCGATGATAGACTCGCATGGAACAAATGCAATATAAGTGTTGCATGATCGTATTAGACCGCTCCATTGACCATGGAAGCGAGGCACGATTGCCTGTTCCGCCATAGGGCAGAAATGTGTTTAACTGAGAAGGTTTCTTGTAAGCTTATGAGCTATCGACAAACCGATTACCATGAGTAGTGTTAGCGTACGACTATAACACTGCGGTAAAGACAAACACATAGTCGAGGATACTATTTTACAAAAGGTGAAATAACTACCTAGAGAGTAATCCTGGAGTGGATCGACTATGGGCCAGGATGTTGGCTCATCCCATTTCTAAACCACTTAAGAATTGTCTTTGTGGATATCTTTAGAAAATTGGGACTTGGCAGTCGATAACTAGCAATATGATTGATGAGCACACGAGACATTGATTGACTGGATTTTAATTGGATTTGTTATTTATACTGCATGTTGTTTGATACGTGTATGATATGTTACAATTTCCTGTACTAGCTTAGAGCATGTCACGCAGACACTAGGTCGGCTCACTCACACGAGCGACCGCCTTCGCAATATCCTGGATATGTCTGGGTGTGGCGGAAGATGAGACAGAATCCCGATAAGCGCTGAAAGCCTGCGATATGATAAGAGATGCCTATCATACGAGCATATGGCCTATGATAAGAGCTAGATGTCTATCAGTAGAGCTAGGAGCCTGTCAGACGGATTCAACTGTCGCATTGGAAATAAGTTCCAAGGTGAGGTTGGTTATGGCCAATCGAACATGGTTATTACCCCGAATCATGTATAGTCTGTGTAGAAGAAGCCAGATGCGAGAGCTGATAATTGTTCACAATAGTGTGACATCGCAGCACTCGGGCTGGTGGCCATAAGGGCTACCGGATAGACATCTGCATAGTGGTCTTTTGCAAGGATAAGACATGCGCTCTGATCAGAGTCTAAACACTATGGCGCATATTCCCCCTTGAATAACGCGCGCTTATGAGTGACCATGAGGTGATGAGTAGAATTAGTCCCTGGGATTCCTCATCGTGTGAGCCTCGTCGATCATATAAAGATGATTGACACGGTATACCCTTTGTACTTACGTCTGTGTCATGAGGAGACGGGTCGATGGTGCTACTTTGGCGTGACACCTTACGGCTATGGATGATTCGGCCTTCCGGACACTGCTGGGAAAGCAGCTGAGCCGAATCTCAGTGACACATGTATGTAAGGAAAGATTCTGGTTGCATCGCTCTTTATTATCTTCATTGGGCCCACCTGCAAGATCTTATGGGATCATGTAGGATATGAAAATATAAAGGAGATGTGGACTCATTGGAGCATGGCCTTCGGGACAAGGCAGGTGCTCATGATCCACGAGATGACAATCAGAGGAATCTGGGGAATACGAGAGTTACGGAGAGCATTATCACTGTTATATGTTTTAAGGGTGCCTTCCTGCGCTGGCTATACGAGTTTGGTATGTGGATCTCCCGAGAGGGTGCCTTCCCATGCTGGCTATACGAGTTTGGTGTACGGATCTCTCGAAATGCAGGTACTCTCACCGGTCACACGCCACGGCCACACAATACTCTTTTGTAGATGATAGAAAGTTGGAGATTGATAGAGACTGGATGGATTGTGCAACCCCACTGTGCGAGTAGGAGATGTTAGCAATTGGTGCGCCCATGTGGGGTGCCCAATGCAGTTATCATAACCTTATGGGGTTAGTTGCACTAATGCACAAACTAGAGGGGTTAGTAGCTAAGGCTCAAACCCTATGGGTTTATGTGCAAACCTAGGAGAAGTTTTGCCTATATAAGGAGGCAGCCTCCTACATATTATATTGCTATTCCAGAGAATAAAGTTACTCTGTCTAGATTCATACTAGTTGTAGAGAACCCTAGTCTCTCTCCAACTTCATCCTAGGAGGTGGAACGTGGTGTGGAAATCAGTGTTCGTCCTCGAGATTCACACTAGATTGGTGGGAGCAAGATCAAGAAGGAGGCGCGTGAAAGCAAACAACAAACGATCATCTGCTGCATAAAGGAGCTTAGGAAGAAAAGGTAAACACATGAATCTTCCGCTATAATTCATGTTGTAGATCTGTATGTGATAGATCCTTCCTGCCCTTCAGAGAAAGAGTAGACCCTATCAAGTACATCGCTGCTCAAAGTGATGAACCAACTATTAGAAAAAACTACAACTTTATAAAGAAATTTGATTGCATAGATGCATATAGAATGTTTTTCCATGCTTATTAAGAAGAAATAATCATTTAAAAATTGAAATACAAATGTGACACATAAGTAGAACAAATATGTTCCAATTTTGGGTATGGTTGGTCACGAGACTGTCTGGCGTTTTTTAAACCGGGTTGAGCAGAGCCTATACTTTGAAAGGCAAACTCAAACCCAACCCAATCCGTAGGCACTGCGTCCCAGGGCCCGTCTAATCCAACAATATCGACAAAAAAGCTTACCGCTTTCCCCCATTTCCCACATCTATCCAATATAACAATATATTGAACAACATTTTAGGGAGTCACTCTCAACCTCAGCCATATTACACACAAAAAAAGGACGAAAAAAAAGAAATTATAATTAAGACCTATTTTATTTATAATATTTTGATATTACACTATTTTTTGGAGATAATCGTAGTGTCGACCAGTTTACGCGCACCTCGACTACATCCACGGAGCCTCAAAAATTATTGATCATCTTGACACTAAACTTTTTATTACTAATAATTATAGGTGTCACATACCCTAACAAAAATCTCTCAAAAAAATTATAGGTTTCCCAAGTATGTATTACACATACAAATATTTGCTATTATATTAAGCATTGTGTGGGCAAAAAACTCATAGAACCGAAAGCAACCAATAATTTGTTCAGGCTTATTTCATTTGACCAAGTCTCTATTAACTAAAGGGCCTGCAAAGATATACAAGCCCAATTCAAGAAAATAAATGACATTTCAAGTGAAGCCCAAAAAGAAGCCTAAACATTCTGTTATAGCACAGAAATCTACTAATAATCTAAAGTAAACTGTAAGGATCATCTCCATATAATATCTTCTTTTAAATCGAACGGGTTAGAAATAGGTTTGTTCGATACTATGAATATATATGTTTCTCTTCCATCAATGAGAAACCTTAGCGTTCATTTTTCTTTCTTTGGCGAGCTCAAAATTTCTAAATCCAAACACTATCAACATCGGTCTGGGTTGGCGGGTATCCGGCCATCTGTGCCCGTCCTAGTTACAGTTTAAAAGTAGAAAAAATAACATGAGATTTTTGAAAGATTAGCATTCAATTAGTGCGTACTCACAAAGGTTGTTCTCTCTCTAGAGCTCCCTCTCTCTCTAGACGAAGGTTCCCGGTGTTCTTCTATGGCGATGAATGAATCGGAGTCGGTCTGGTTGGATAAGATCCAACTAACAGGAAAGGAAGCACAGCCAATCATGATTAAGGATGAGGTGAGTAAGAAAGCGAAAGAGAGTTGGAGATCGAGTCTGATTGGCAAGTTTTTGGGGGCAAAACAAATCGATGGATGGCAACTAAAGGAACTCTTCCAGAGGATTTGGTGCCCAAATAACGATCTGAGGGTCATGTCAATGGGTGCAAATAAGTTTATCTTTAAGTTTGACTCTGACGTGATTCGTGACAACGATCTCAAAGGAGGACCTTGGAGCTATGATAATCAGCTGCTTCTCCTGAAGGTGTGGGATATGAAGGAGAAGATTGAAGAGGTTAAGTTCAATGACCTCTATGCAGATCCAAATCAGATGTCTTCTACTCCATCTTCTTCATGAAGATGTGGGTACTTTGATAGGGTCATCCATTGGAGAGGTTCAAAGAACACTGGTGCACATTGATGGGGAAGAGGCTGATAGGTTTATTAGGGTTCGGACTCGGATCAAAACTTATGAACCTCTTCGAAGACGCGCAAATATTGTTACAGAAGAAGGTGAAGACTTCTGGGTTGACTTGGTGTATGAGCGAATACCAACAATCTGTGCGTGGTGTGGGAAGGTCGATCATACCACAAGCGACTGCAGTGATCGAAGCACGGCGATGGATCACAACCTATTTCCCGACTATGGGAACTAGATGCTAAGAAAGAAAGGCCACAAGGGAAATCCAGTGGGGAGGAAAACAGGGCCTGGAAACAGCCAGCAGACGGCGGTGGGACGAAGCTCAGGCAGCCAGTTACCAGGAAGGGGTAGTGCTGGAAATATCAACAAGGATAGGGACCAATCTCGTCAATTTACAAATAAATTGACAGATATGGACCCAAAGTCAAAAGTAAAAGGGATTCTTCAGGATCTTCCAAGATCAGAAGATATCAATAAGTCCAAAGATAAAGGAAAATAGATAACCGCGAGTGATCCCCAGTATCAGATCGGCTCTCAATCCGCTGGTCCAGGGATGATGAGTTTTGGAGCCGCAAAATCAGGAAGGAAATTAGCAAACCCCAAATCACGGGCTAGGGCCAAGGCCAAGTCTATGATGGAGAAGGAAAACAAAATTTCCCAAGAAAGCGGAAGTCCAACGGACTGCGAATAATTACACCAACCAAAAAGGGTCTAATTATGGGCGGTGGGAAAAGGAACTGCAAACCAAATACTAGTGCAGAAGGGAGCCCGATAGAAACAGAAATGGTTATGGCGGGTTGTGAGGAAGGAAGATTTGGGGAGGTCTTAGCTGATATCACAAAAAAAAATATAAAAAAAAAATAAAATAATCCAGAGGCGGAGGCTGCTAAGCAGTCCCGCCTAGAGCAATGAAAGCCATAAGTTGGAACGTGACGTTCTTGTCCTTCATGATCTCGTGAAGGATACTCTTCCCGATTTGGTTTTTCTCATGGAGACCAATTGTATTCACATGAGATGGTACGTGTTTAAAAGAAAATGGGTTTTAGTCATGGGCATTTTAGAGACTGTGATGATAGAAAAGGAGGTCTTGCATTCATGTGGAATGAAGACTACAACATTAAAATTCTATCGGATTCATTACACCACATTCACGGAAGAGTGGAGACGAATGCTGGTCGATCGGGGTGGTTCTTAACAGGTTTCTATGGAGATCCTGTGAAAGAAGAAAGACTTAACTCTTGGAAGCTTCTTAATAGACTCAAACCGTACGGGGACGCCCCGTGGTGTGTTTTTGGTGACTTTAACCAAGTAACCAATCAAGAGGAGAAGGACGGTGGAAGGATGGTTAGTCTTAACCAAAATTTACCATTTATGGAAGCTTTAATAGAGAGCGGGCTTGTTGATCTTGGATTTACAGGTAACCCGTATACCTGGAACAATAACCAAGAAGACGAGCACAATATTCGGGAAAGGCTTGATCGAGTAGTGGCAAACTTAAACTGGAGGATGCGTTTTGGCAACGCAAGGGTGTCTCACCTCTCAGCTTCAGCTTCTGATCATGCACCGTTAGAACTCAATCTGACAGTCCGAGGCCCTTCAGGGATGCAGGAAGGCCAGAAGAGATTCTTTTTTGAGTCTCACTAGCTAAGCCACAAAGACTGTGAGAAGGTAACGGTGGAGCATTGGCGTACCACAGGTCCGGGTACTACCTTGGTGGAAAGGTTAGTCCAGAGTGCTCGAGGTCTACAAACCTGGGGAAAAACACGTTTGGTAACATTGGTAAACAAATCCGGGATAGTAAGAAGGAACTCAGTCGTTTGAAACGCCAGAAGCAGTCCAAGGACATCATAGAAAAGAAGTGGCAAGTTAAAGATAAGATCAATACTCTCATATTCCAAGAAGAAGAGTATTGGAGACAGAGATCTCGGGCTCTCTGGCTAAAAAACGGAGACAAAAACACGGGTTCTTTCATAGAAAGGCGAGCTCTAGGAAGGCCAAAAACACCATCAGGGGAATCGAAGATAAAGAAGGAAATTGGCACTCAGATGATACGGAGGTAATCGATATTTTGTCAAAGTACTTTGTTGAGATTTTCCAATCCTCTAACCCCAGCGACGAGCTTCTTGACTCGGCGCGTGGAGATATTGGTGTGGGTATTTCTCAGGAGCAGAGAGACTTCATGGAAGCCCCATATACCATGGACGAAGTTACCGAGAGCCTCTCCCAAGTGGGGCCCTTGAAAGCACCAGAATTTGATGGCTTTCTGGCGGTCTTCTTCCAAAAGTTTTGGCATCAGATTGGAAATGAGGTAGGGAATTGTGTTTTACAAATTCCGAACGGGTTCCATAGTGTGAAGGACTTCAATCACACTTTGCTTACTCTCATTCCGAAAGTGAAGCAAGTAAGGAAGCCCACAAATCTTAGACCTATAAGTCTCTGTACAGTCATCTATAAATTGGACAAAGACTATGGCAAACCGATTTAAAAAGGTGCTGCCCTCTATTATTTCCGAAAGCCAAAGTGCTTTCGTGCCCGTCCTGCTTATTACAGACAATATAATTGTGGCTTTTGAATTACTTCATTCTATGAAGCATAGAAAGAACGGGAAAGAGGGATTTGTGGCCTTAAAGATTGATATCAGTAAGGCCTACGACCGCGTGAAATGGTCTTTTATTGAAAAAATGCTCCAAAAACTGGGTTTCAGCCAAAGATGGAGACACTTGGTCAGAGATTGCATCTCAACAGCTACGTTCTCCTTTAATTACAAGGGGCGTGTGGTGGGTTTTGTTACGCCCGAGCGCGGGCTTCGACAAGGGTGCCCCATCTCGCCTTATTTGTTTTTATTATGTGGTGAATTACTCTCGCGTTCACTCACGCGGGCGATGAATATTAATGCTATTACAGGTCTGGCTGCATCCAGAGGGGGTCCGAAGATCTCCCACCTCTTTTTTACGGATGACAGCTTGCTTTTCCTAAAAGCTAATACAGCTGAAACGACCTATCTAGCTACTTTATTACAAAGCTACGAACAAATCAAGTGCCAGAAAATCAATCTTGAGAAATTTGCGGCAGTGTATTCCAAGAATGTGTCAAGTGAGAAGAAGCAGGAGCTTAGCAGTCTGTTGGGGGTGAAGACAGAAACCATCCATGATACGTATTTGGGCTTACCTACAGAAATTGTAAGGAAAAAGATGATGAAATTTCAACATCTAGCTGGGAGAGTTCAAGGAAAATTGAAAAGTTGGGATGAAAAGTATCTGACCTTAGCTGGTAAAGAAGTGCTGATCAAGGCTGTTGTGCAGGCCATTCCTACCTACACGATGAGCTGTTTTGCGCTCCCGGAAGATTTACTGAAAAAAATTGAGACCTTAGTCGCTCGTTTCTGGTGGGGAGGGGACAAAAACAAAAAGAAGCTTGACTGGATGTCGTGGAAAATAATGACTACAGACAAGAATAAGGGGGGGTTAAGCTTCCGAAACCTGCAATTGTTTAATCAAGCTATGTTAGCTAAACAATTTTGGAGGTTGCTTATGAATCCGCAAGCCCTCCATGCTAGGGTTCTTCGAGATAAATATTAGGCTGATAAAGGAATTCTGAAAGCAGAACCAAAAAATAACATCTCTTACCTCTGGAGAAGCATTCGTTCAACTAAACTTCGTGTTCTAAAAGGCTGCCGCTGGAGATTAGGTAACGGACAGAATCTGAAAGCCTTCGGTGATCCCTGGCTTCTCCGCCCCCACAACTACAAACCAATCTCTCCTTTCAATGGGAACCAAAACATCACAGTCTCAGATCTGTTTACAGAGAAAAGAGAATAGGATATTGTGAAAATCTCCAATTTGTTTATGGATGAAGATGTTGAAGAAATTCTGAGAATCCAAATCCCTCGTTCGGACTTAATTGATTTGGAGTCATAAAGAAGATGGGCATTTTACTGTGAAGAGTGGTTACGAATTTTTTAAAGAAGATGAAAACAGAAGGGCCATTAATCAGCTGGGTGACCCCTCCTCTTCTTCCTCGCAGAAAAACTATTGGGACCATTTATGGAAACTAAAGATCCCAAAGAAGTGGATTTTTACTTTCTGGCGAGGCATACAGAGACTGTTGCCTTTGAGGGGGAATCTGAAGAGAAGGGGAATCGCGGTCGACACGAAGTGTAGTCTCTGTTCGTACCCAGAAGAATCGGAAGATCATCTTTTTGGGTTTTGCCCCTTTGCAAAAAAGATCTGGAAGCAGCTTCTAGGGACCCAACATACAAATCTCTTATGTGGCTCCTTCGTTACCTGGGCAACAGATTTACTGATTAGAGGCAAAGCAGTGGATAAAGAGAAATTGGTCATGGGGCTCAATCTAATTTGGAAACACAGAAACAAATGGATCTTCGAGAATAGAGTCTCAGATCCGGAAGAAGATGTGGTTGAAGGGCTTAAATACTTAGCTGCTTTTAATCTGGCTCAGACCAGTGTTGACTCGCAAGCTCCAACAAACGAGGGTTCTACTCCTCCTCGGAAACGGCAACGTCCGCCTTCCGGGTGGACAATGGTGAGTACGGATGCGGCTTGGAATCAACAGACGAAGAAGGCGACGGTGGAAATCTCAGTGGCGAATTGCATGGGGGAGTTCATCGCCGGAAAAGCTTCTCCGAGACCTCTCAGATCCTCCCCGTTGGAAGCGGAGGCGGAAGCCATCAAAATGGGGGCAATTTTTGCTCAAGAGATGAACATTCAATCCTTGTGGATTGAAACAGATTCTTCGGTTGCTGCGAGAGAGTTACAGCAATTACTGAGAGGAAAGGAACGGTCTAGAAATGCTTCGGAAAGTGGTTTAGCTTTGGAAGAAGCCAGAAATACTCTCCTCATGTTTCCACGTGTCTCGGTTAGTTACACGTCACGTCGCTTCAATAGCTGTGCCCATCACTTAGCCAGACAAGCCATTGATAGCCAGATAGAGCATTCCTGGTTTGGGCCTCCTCCAAACTGGATTTCTTCTTTAATTACGAATGATGTAATGGGCTTTGTTTCCGGCCCAAGTTCTGCTGTTTCTTAATTGCAGATCCTTAAAAAAAAAAAAAAAAAAAAAAAAAGTTCGTACTCCAAAGTTTAATGGCTGAAAGTGAATACTACCTCTGTTTCACCTGTTTCAGCCTACTTCACTTTTTGTCACTATTCACTGGGTTACTTTCATTCGATGATTTGATTAAAAAAACGATACAAGAATTTGGTAATCTTTGCATGGTGTTATAGAGGAAAGTTTATTCTAAAATACCATGAAAAAATTGTTAAAAAAACATCGTTTTGGTACCCAAATCACGAAGTCAAAGTGACTCAGTTACGGGTTAAAAAGTCAAACGCAGACGAAACAGACGAAACGGAGGTAGTACTTTGCTAATTATAACTTCAAGCATGATTGGTGTTGTTTCGTAACCTTCTGCTCTGCTTGAGACATGAATAGCGATTTGTGTAGTCATCAATCATATTGCCGATACACAACTTCTAAGGTTAGCATTCTTCTTCTGTTGCTGATGAATTTGGGTCTGAAAAATGTGATATTTTTGTGTTTAAAGTTTGGTTCACCCACCACCTGCTCGTCAAAATGCCTCAGTGAATTCTATGCTCAACAGAGCAGAGCATAAACTTTCTTCTTTTATGAGTGCTTTCTAATTTCAAAATTTGCACTTAAAATGTGAAAGTAAAACCAGATAAGATTCACTAAATCATTATCATTATCATAATGGGTTTATCTTCTTAGACAGCATCTAAAGGGTGGGCTTCAAATTTACATGCTAGGTGGTTTCTATCGTTGAATTTCTTATTGTGAGAATCTATACGACGACATCAGTTAAGATTCTTCCTTTCTTTTCTTGGGTAGATGCTTGACACGATAGTGTAAACAAAAATTAAGTACATCATCGGAAAGGCTAAAAAGATCATGGAGGAATAGAACCATCTCTCAGCCACTATCGAAGGATTTCTTTTGCGAACAAGTGGTCTGATGACTTTCTTCTACAAACTAGTACCACTCAGTCGCAGCTCTTCCCCACCAATTTGACTTTTACCACTATTCACTGGGTTACTTTGACTCGGTGATTTGGATAGCAAAGTAATGTAATTTTTTGATAATTTTTTCATGGTGTTGTAGAGTATAAGTTGCTCTATAACACAGTGAAAAAATTATCGAAAAATTGCATCATTTTGCTATCGAAATCACCCGGTCAAAGTGACCCATATACGAGTCAAATATTCAGGATGGTGGGCAAGAGCTGGGACTGAGTGGTATTTACAAGTAACATGGTGTCCCGAAATTCTCCTAATTTAATCTAAAGAAGCTACAACAAAGGGGCAATTTATGTATGCTCCAAGAACAACTATTGTGGCATGTGCCATTCCATACAACCTAGCAAGAGAGAATAAGTAGCAGGCGAAATATGGGGGACGTCCAACATTTTATGAATTTTGTGGACAGAACGCTGCATCACACATTTTTTCTTGGAACCTACAACAACTGCTCAAAATTCCCACCAAACTTAAATCCTACCCATCTTCTCAATCATTCTACCTACTTTTGTGTGTGTTTTGGTTTCTTTAGAAACACTGGTTAGGGCATCATACAATGCTTTTTCATCTGAAGGTCTTTGGAAAAACATTCTGAGACCTATTTACAAGTTCAACAGCTACCTATTAAACTTGCCAAAATGAGAAGAACGTCACGAGCTTATCATCCCCATACGTCGTGTATCTGTACATGGACAGCTGGAGTAGCTGTTCATAAGTTCACCAAATATCTATTAAAATTGCATTGAGACACCAACACGAAGCGTATGAAAGACAATTTACCCTATCATTTATACACAGCTTTGCAGTGGGCAACTGTGGCCCGAGAGATATAAAGTCACCAAGGAATCCTCATTAACACCATTGGATTTCTCCCCAACCTTCTAGTTTATTTCAAAATGGGGTGGTTTTGAAAAGATATTAGCACCTTAATGCAACTAGCAGACACTAGCAGATTGGCAAAATTCTCAATCACATTGGCTGTAGGCCTTGTTTCGTTTGGAGTTTCACCACTGATTGGAACATTCTGTGGATGCATTTGATTAGTTTTTTTTTTTTTTTTTTTTTTTTTTTTTTTTTTTTTTTTTTTTGAGAAAGAGATTAGTAGTTTTATGAGGGGCGATTGTTGCCTTTTTAAGTCCAGAAGCACATTAATGATAGTGTAGACCTCAAGTACTTGAAAGATATACCTATATGATTGAGTTAGACCTACTAAGGCTGTGCTTGATATTCACGATGCATCCCTCAAAATATACGGTTTGAACTTTTTCCATTTCCTTTCTGTTTGGAATGGCAAGTGTTTGTTAATTTTAAAGATGCCATTAATATGGTAAATTGTTATTCGCTTAACCCCTCTCATCTCAAACAATATTCATAACATAGTCCAGGTAATTTGAGGCGTTATTTTAACTGATTTCACTTTCCACCAAAAAACAAACCATCCCATTCCCTTAGTTTAACATATATATTTGCTTTGTTTTCTGAATTGGAGATTTTACATTGAAGGAGAGGGGGTATATCTCAAACACTGAATTGATGTGCATGGGGTTTACAGCTCTTTCCCACCGGGCTACTTCGCAACTTGCAAAGAATGGACACTTATACCCTTGGAACATCTTTAAATTTCGGGAAACTACCTAATATTTTTTTCCTTTCTTCTGATGTTCTTCATGTATCTACATCTTAGCTTATGTTCCACAAATATTATCGATCTGCTTCCTGATTTGCCTCTCAGTCTCTTACATTATGTCCTTAATGAATTCTGAATTCTGGAGCCTTCCGGAGGCATGAATGTTTCAATTTTAAAGCCTACAAGCTGATACTAAATCGAAAAACAGCAGAAATTGGACCAGAACGAACATAATAGAGATTGGAAAAATCAAGTCCTATCTCCATCTTGGTTCTCCCCCATAATCCATCTATGTGGTTTACCTCATTTCTCAGCATTCAATCCGCTGTTAGTTTCTCTACGTGACACTTTACAATCCATTAAATGGAGGACAAGGCTTAAGGGAGTTACTTCGTCAGAGTTATTTTACAGCACTCACTACCCGCCTTAAATTGTTTTATCTGCAACAATAGCATTGTCAAGAGTTATCATTATTATCTCAGTAACAAGGGTTGTTTGTTTCTTGAGGAATCCTTATCCAGTATTAGGGAAGCTTCTTCCTTTCTCTTCTGTGTGTAGAAGAATGGGGGTACGCGGGGGGAACCATGGTTAAGGGCAAAAAGCTCAACGTAGGAGAAGGCAGTGACTTAGAGTTTCAGTTTCCCGTTTCCTCCATCAAAACTGATATTTGCACCAGTCACTTGACCTTTCCCATCAGAGATGACATAAGCCAATTAGTGGACAGTACTCTGATCAGCAATATACTCTGATCGTTAAAAGTTACAAATTAGTGGACTTTAATGGGCTCTTTCGCATGGTATAGTGAAGAGGCAAAAATGGAAGCATTTGAGATATTGAAGTAGAAATTCAGCAATAGAAATGATGGTGATAGGCAAGAAGGGTATTATTGGAGTTGGTCACACTAATAAGTAGGACATGACTGTGAACATTGTATTACCATGTTCGTGTCAACCAACACCGTTCATGTTGCTAAAATGAAAAGTCTGTAAAATTGACTAGTTTGGTTGTAGTCCTGTACAGACGAAATATGGACTGGAAGTGGACTGCATTAGTACTCTTGGGTGAAATCTTGTGAAAATAAAAGCAAATTTAGAATGTTTTTAGCAAAAAATAAAAAAAATCAACCAAATACACTCCATTTAGAATGTTTTTCTTTGAACAGGGCTAGATATCCTAAAATACATAGAAGCTTGTATGTCACCCTCACACACACAAAGATATTGACCTAGTTCATATCTTGCCCTGAATATAGCTTTTTTAGTCTGATTTATCGTATCATACAGCATACCCTGTCAATTTACTATACCTTCTACCGGGCATACTCTTAATTTTTCTTATGTCAAATCTCCAGGCTCGTTTCCAGAGTTGTTAGTTTCTTATGTCAAATACCCAGTTCCAGAAAAAGATGAAAGGGCTATCCTTACAAGCCGTTGGTATGCCTTGGCCTTCCTGACTATCAATTTCCATAAATAGAATTGCCATTTGTTTCTTTCTGCTTAGATATCTTTCCTGAGACAAGCATAATGAATGCTTAGTATGTCTTCAGATCTTCGTCTCAAACGTCGATCGAGAAAGTTGTTTGTATCTTATCACTTTAGTGATTTTATTCTTGCCACGCCCGCTCTTGAAAATGGCACAGTGAGATTCTAAGCTGAACGAAATGCACATTTGTGTAGGTAAAATATAGTAACTACCCCAAGTATATCATTGCAATCTCATATTTGTTTGATGGATCCTCTCCTAGTCTCCTTAAGGTTATTTATGCAAAATGGCATTGTTTGTAACCTATTTAGGTTTTCATATTATGTCTCAACTAACTGGGCCTGATAATATTGATGCGATTCTTCAGGTGTAAATGACCATCTGGTATACGTCAGTGGAGCAGCTGAAGCAGACAAGCTGACTGATATTATTACCATATATGGCCTACTGTAAGCTCTTTCTAGGTATGCAGTTATCACCGTATAATACATTTCTTTTTCTCCTCCTAATGAAGGTGCACGTTTCCTGTCAGTGAAATTGGGTTTCGTTGAGAAATACCCTTTTACTCATTTCTGCTTGGGAAATCCTAACTATTTAATGGATCACGTAAGCGTTACACTTGAAATAACTTTTTTTATGTGGAGGTTTTGCTCAATATGTGCTTTTAAGAGGATCCGACAAATTGTTTCCCATGGCAAACACTTATTTCCCCCACTATCCCGTTATGGAAATGGGAGTATCGATGCCAACAAACCTTACAAAGTCGTTAGGGGTGTTTAATAATCGACAAAATAGGAATACGGCTAGTTCAACCAACTGTAACCTGTGAGATTGGTTGAGTAGTGAAAGAAAGAAAGAAAAAAAAAATGTACTGACAGGATAGGGAAATGCAACCTATTATTATGGTACTACGAGGCTGGGTGATGCATTCTAATTTCATATGCTATTAATAGTGGTTCTGCATCATTCATAATCATTTCCTGAAAAGGTCTTAATTTACCATGTTCCTGGATGGGATAGAAAACTCCGGAGAGGAGACTTGGATGTCTCCTTCTCTTCCAGTTCAGTTCTTCATAAAATTTGTTGATTTGGTTTGCTTTACGGCTAATTAAGAAAAGTATATGAAATCTTCAGGTTCATAGGATCAGAAGACAAAATAGAAACATAGTAGGTGTTCCTCAGAAAAACAAGGTCCATCTGTAAGCATCCTTGGGTATCACATTTCTTTGGTTGAAGAGGTCCAAATCAAAATTCAACGTTTAACCCTAGTGCTTGGGGCCTTATGAGATAGTTCAGCAGGTCTCGGCTTCAAGACTCCAAGTAAACGTAGGATATAACATGATATCTTACCAAAAGAAAAACATATCAAAAGAAAAGCATTTGAGCTCGCATTATCAATATCTGAAAATGAAGATGAAACCCCATCTAGGTTGAACAGGGCCAAAAATGTTTCTACCCAAGCCCTGGCGTTAAGAAGAAAGTTAGAACTTTGTGTTCAGAGCATTGGCCTTAAAATTTCTTCTACAGCATCCAAGTTATTACTGCTAGCATTCTTTATCTTTATACATTAGTATTTCCTGGGTGAATGAATACAATCCGGAAAAGGGAAAGAAAAAAGTAAAAGAAAAAACTGAACCCTCCTATAGCCAAACATGTACACAAGTATAGTTACATTAGAATTCCATAATAACATCCGCATTCTGTAGCCTTCATTCGCTCTAGTTTTCCACCTGCCTCTCCGCGCCCACTCTGTGCAGCCAATCAACCACTTCCGTAATTGTCGGCCTCTTCATAGGGTTTTCATTGACACACATACAAGCCACATCAAGAACCTTAACCATCTCTTCATCAAACCCCTTACCTCTCAACAAACCATCAAACACTTCCTCTTGCTTACCCTCGCTCCTCTTCTGTTGCACCCACACAACCAGTTCTCTCGACGTCTTAGGTTTGAACACTTCCATAGGTCTCTTCCCTGTCAGAAGCTCAAGCATAACCACCCCAAAACTATACATGTCACCTCTCAGAGTCGCTATCCACGCCTGACCGTACTCTGGAGGAATGTAACCCAATGTACCAACCAGTTCAGTGGTCACATGAGTCTGATAAGGAAGAATCAAACGAGATAATCCGAAATCAGCCACATGTGCTTCGAAGTTTTCATCTAAAAGGATGTTGCTGGATTTGATATCGCGATGCACTATGTGTGGCTCACAGATCTTGTGCATATACGCCAACCCACAGCTCGATCCTTGTAAAATCTTTAACCGGGTGGGCCAGTCTAAACTCGCCGGGCCGTCATCTTTCTCGTGCAACCAGTAATCCAGACTTCCGTTCTCCATATAGGAATATATCAGTAACCGGAATCCGTTATGTACACAATAGCCTTGCAAGGAAACCAAGTTCTTGTGTTGGGCGGTCGATAAGGCTTCAACTTCAGCTTTGAATTCCCTCTCCATCAGACCCATGTCGCCGGAGAGTTTCTTCACCGCCACCTTTGTCCCATTTTCCAAAACTGCTTTGTAGACCAATCCGAAACCACCGCATCCGATGATGTTCGCTTGGTTGAAATTGTCCGTGGCTTTCAAAATCTCCAATATTGTGAGGTTTTTAATGTCGTGGGTGTTGTTGGGGAATACCACCACCACGCTGGCGTCCTTGCTGAGATCAATCGACATTCCTGAATTCGAGTCGAAAGAACCACCCATTGTGTCGACATCGACTTTTTCGGAATCACCTCTCGGAAGAACCCTTCGCTTCGATAAGCTCCAAAACGCTATCATAGATAGGGTGAACCCAACGCCGAAGCATATTCCTAGAATCAGTCCGATGATGATTCTCCTTTTAGGGCTTTTATTGCCCCTCGGTGTGGAAGAATGTTTGGTTTCTGGTACGTTGAAGCACGACTTATGCAGAACTAACCCGCACAGGCCTGCATTGCCGTCGAAGTTGGATGCTGTAAAAGTATCAAACTGACTCCCCGTCGGTATCGGCCCGTGAAGACTGTTGTTGGCGACATTGAACGAAGACAGGAAATGCAAATTCTTCAGCGACGGCGGGATTTCACCTGAAAGATTGTTCTTCGCTAGATTCAGACTTTCGAGATTAACCAAATTCGATATTTCCTCCGGGATGGGGCCGGAGAATTTGTTCGAGCTGAGACTCAAGACATGAATGAACTTCAACCGACCAACTTCGACGGGGATGTTGCCGCTAAGGCTGTTATTATCCAAGTAAATTGAAGGCGGAAGGTTGGATAGCTGAAAGTACTGCAAATACGAGACGTTATTAGGGTTAACGAAAACGGGTAATTCAAGATAGCCGCGGTCGATCTGATTGGCGCCGAGATCTGACGACAGTCTCGGGATTTGTGTCAGCTCCTTGGGAAACTCTCCCCAAAGGAGATTATAAGACAAATCCAGATAAAAGAGGTTTGGGAGATTCCCAAACCAACCAGGAACAGTTCCTGTGATTAGATTATAAGACAAGTCTAAGACCTCTAACTTTCCAAGCTTAGCCAACCAAGCTGGAACTAAACCAGTGAACTTACAACCACCCAAAGCCAAAACCTTGAGGTTTCTGAACCCTTCAGAATCAACAATGCTCTCTTCACCTGGCATTGCTTCATTGAAGAAGTTCTTGGAGACAATCACCGTGCTGATGTTCTTTAAATTCTGGAGAATAGCGATGGCTCCGGTGATATTCGTCAAGTTATTAGTAGAAATCGAGAGGAACGAAAGCGACTGCAATCCGAGTATCTCAGGCATGATTTGACCCTGAAGCTTGTTACTCGCCAAACGAAGCGCGGTCAGCGACTTGCAGGAGAACAAACTCAATGGCAAAGTACCTGTGAAGTTATTGTTCCCCAAGTCCAATGTCCCGAGTTGCGACAATTCGGAGAAATCAAGATTAGAGAGCTCACCTGTGAAGCGGTTCACCCTCAAATTTAAATTCTTCAGATTGGTGCAGTTCATCAAAGACGGCGGCAGCGTTCCGGTCAGGTTGTTAACTAATAAGAGCAAGCTCTCGAGCTTCGTCAGCCGTCCGATCTCCCGGGGAATTATTCCGGTGAGATGATTACCAAACAGCTGAACAGTTCTTAGATTAATCAGCTCCACAATCCCTTCACCGATTGACCCAGTAAGAAGATTAGCCTGCAGAGAGATCTCTTTCAACTCAAGAGCTCTGTAAACATCGCTCGGGATCTCTCCCGTGAGGAGATTGTTACCTGCCCGTAAGACCTCCACACCGGAACAATTCCCTATCTCCGGCGGTATCTCGCCGGCGAAGTGATTATTGGAGAAATCAAGATACTTAACAGACGGGAGTGCCCAACAGACAGAGGATGGGATTGTGCCAGTGAAGGTGTTGTTACTGACATTGAAAGCTGTCAACGACCCCACCGACCGGAGAAACAGCGACTGGATTGTCCCTTTCAAGAGATTGCTTGATAAATTCACTGTCTCAATATCAGCCGGCAACCCATCGGTCACCGCCGGTAAGGACCCGGATAGCCGGTTATTGCTGAGGTCAATTACACGGAGCTGAGACAAGGATTGGAAGAACCCATCTGGGATTGGTCCAGTGAGGAGATTGTAAGACAGATTCAGCACGGAGAGGCTTGTGAGGTTTCTGATCGATGGATGAATCTCCCCCTTGAGTCCTCTATTGGGTAATCGGAGTCCGGTGACCCGATCATCATCACCGCAATCAATTCCTTCCCAGAGGCAGCAATCAATCGCAGTGGACCAATTCAGGGTGGCTGAAACATTTTGAGAGAAGGAGAGGAGTGAATCGCGATCGAGGCGATTACAATCGGCGTAGATTGAATTGGGGCAGAACGCAACAACAACCACCACCAAGAAAACAATCAGAAGGGTTGAGTTTTTGTTGGGTTTAGAGGAGGAATTGAGGAAGCGCCAGAGCATGGCTGCTTCTGATTCTGATTCTGATGATGATGATGATGATGTATCAGAAATGAAAACAACCCAGATTGCAGGAGATCCTTGTTGTGTTTAATGCTGGTGTTCTTGATCATAGTAGTGACTAGTACTAATTATGACAGAGGATAAGGGTACATAGTCTTCAGATGAATGATTCATGTGGGGGGTGGTGGGGTTTTTGTTCAATCAAACCAGGTTTGTGCTATTTCTTCCCATTAAGAGAGAAAGAGTGTGGGTGATGTCGACATGGAGCATATTATAAGGATATGAATACTCAAGAAATGCGTTTACTTTTGGGGCGGCTCAGAGAGAGAGGGGTAGTGGACTTTGTGTAGGATATTGGGATATAGTTAGGTAGTTTTTGCCAATTTGATGATGATGATGATGATGGAAAGGAAGATGTTTCAAGCGTGTAAACTACGTGAAGAGAGAGAAAAGACTCGGCAACCATCACCACCACCACCGCTGCTTTGTTGCTCTGATTTCGGTTTGTCTTTGTCCCGAAAATGGCTAAAACCATCCCTGTGGTATGGCATATTACCGCAATGATACCCTGTGGTTTGGACAATACCCTGAATCTCTCTTTTTCTTGAGAAGAAAAGCATATAATGAATGATTTCATTGATAGGAGTTCATGCAGTGTTTGGCTATGATGTGAACCCTTTCAACAAGATTACGCTTAACACAGAGATCACGTGCCTAATGTTATGTCACAATCGTATTGATGCTCTGATCTCTTCTTGTACGGTTAACGTTTTGGGCGGTGAGGAGACTGTCTGCTTGGATGGTAATATTCTGGTATCCATGCATTTGAGAAGTTTCGGGATTCCTCGGGCTTCAGTTACAAGGGGGATATGGCTGTGAAGTTGGCGCTCCCTTCGAGGTGCATGTGTACTTTGTCATCACATACTGCTATGCTTGTGTCATAGTCTGGTTTCCAGGCGGCATCGACTTGGAAAGTGATGCGAGTCTTATTGCTTACCTGATTCACCTTCTCAAAAGTGGTATGGCCGTTCGGTGATTGATTATTTTGGTTCCTTTCGTCGGATGGAGAGGGGATCTCGAATTTGGTAAAGAATCTTTCAACTGACGAATGGCCGTCAGGGTTTGCAGTGGGTGGGTAACGATAGAATCCCAAACCGTTTTGTTTCGATGGAGCCAAATTTTTCATGAAAGGAGGACAAAAAGAAATTTGTCTGACTCATGTGTAAAGGATCGAAGACGTGTAAAAGTATGACTTCAAGCAGTGAGTGGTTGCCCTATTTGGAAGTCCAGATCCAATCTAAAGTATTTCCAGACGTGGTTTGGAAAAGTACATTGAAAGAAGATGTGATCAGGGGCGGAGCCAACCCTCTACCCGTGCCCTACCCTTTTTAGAAAAAGATGCAATTTTACCCCTATGTTGCAACAAATTATTCAAAAGTGCCCTTGCAATAATTGAGAAAAGTGCCCTTGTTAAAATTTGAATTGTTGGTTAGTGCCCTGATAGTTTGCAATTCATGACTCCCCCCCTGGATGTGATCGGTGGTTTTTTCATGTGAGAGACCTCTCGGACAGACGGTTGATCCTGGAAAACCCCTCTTTTTGCAGGTTGGTTCGACTGGGGATGTTGTTATGACTATTTTCCATAGCAGTCACTTATGCTTTTTAGGTAGTAGAATTGATTGAATGATACTCTAAGTTTCAAGATTACTTGATGGTGTTCCTCTGAATGTACCTGCTGCGAGATGGTAGGCTGATTTGACGGTAAAGTTGCCATCTGATGTTTCCTCCCATGCTAAATTAACCTTGATGTTAGATGTAGGAATTTAGATACGTATGTTTTGTTTGGTAGTGTCTTCCTCTTAAAACTTTGGAGGAAAGTAGTGATCGAGGTCTTTGACGTGTAATGCAACAATTGCCGCATTCCTATTGCACCTCCGGGTGTGGGAGTTTGTCACTGATAGTAATAGTAGTAGTAGTAGTAGTAGTAATTTGCCCTTGGAGTGGGGAATGACACAATCAGAGTGCAAGTGTCCTAAAATTTGACACACTGAAATGGTAGAAGTGTCCTTTCGTAAGCTGGAAGGGGTGAAGTGTCAATGCTTCAAACCCGAGGGGGTGAAAGTGTCTTTGGCCCAGTTATATGTACTAGTGTGTACAGATTTTATTTTTTTTTTCCTTTGGTCATCTCTACCCCCAGTACTATATGAGGGGAGGCATCAAGTTGGCCATTGTTGACCCACTAGAGAAAACATAATTTATAAGCTTTTGCCTGAAAGAGACTTTAGGTTTTCCTTTGGTTCCTTCAGGAAGTGCAAAGGAAAAAAAACCTAGACCATAAATTCAGGGCACATAGGAGAGAAACTAGCTAAAAGGACAACTATTCAGGGTCCTCTAACCTTATCATTCTTTATCTCTCATCTTTTCAACTAGATTTTCTACGCCTCTGCAGTAAAATAGAAACATAGCTTAAAAGCATGTTCGCTACCCGTTTAAAAGCGGAAAACATATCTTAAAAATAGTAGAGTGTGACTACTAAATATTCTACGCTACCATAATAAAACAGAAACTTAGCTTAAGAGCATGTTCGGTCCCAGATTAGAAGCAGAAAACATATCTCAAAACTAGTAGTGTGTTTTTTTTGGTAAAAATATTGCCTAAAAACAGCCAAAGAAAAACAGCATACTACATGATTTGATAAAAAAAAAAATAGAGTTGCCGAACAGACACTACGAAGACACTTTCCCGTGTCTTTATAGGATAAAACAGAACATTTTACGTAAAAGCATTCATACTCTATATCAATTTATTAAATTATCTGATAAGTAATGGGTACTTTATCAGTAATTGATCTTAATGGGAATATATGGTCTTTTTTAAATGCAGCCTCCACTCCATGCCACCAGATAATAGGAAAAAACTAATGATGCAAGAATCAAGAAAGACTTAATGAGATGATATTCACCCCTCATCTTTAGAATATTACAAGTTATCTCCCAATATATTTATGCTTGAAGAGTAGTGGCAGTTGATGTTTGTGAAAATATACGGAACAGTTTTAAATTATGTTCATCAAATTAAAATGATCAAGTATGAAGTACCTAAACCGAGAATACAAATGAGTATTAAACTATTTAATTAGATGATCGTTCATGCAAGTTTACAGCTCATAAGAAAGTCAGATAAGTAGAATATATCAGACCGTCTCTCTTTAATATTCGAGTAAACGCAAGGAACACAATCACCCGATCTATCCGAGTTACTGATGAGACAGTTTTGACAGTTGAGCCAATCGGAATCTACATCATCCAAGGCCATCAGAGTTTCCGAGTGGTTGACTTTTTAACTCTGTCAGCATTTAGTTTTTGGCTTCCCAGGTTATCAATGAGTAGTTAATTAGACACGGTCCATTGTCTCCGTCAACCCATTCCACAGCTAAATTCAGCAATTTACAATTCCAAATTTCCTCCAATCAATTCAAAAGTCAACCCAGGATTGTAACGAAGTGCTTACTATGCTCGCAATGACTTGAAAACGATAACTTCTCCATTCAACCAAGAGCTGCATTTTTCTTTTCCTGGGAGAAGATTGACTAATCTTGGAGGAATTAAAAAAACCCAGGGACACTACTAAGAGAAGATACCGCTGAACACATTTTTGCATCCACAGCCACAAACCAAATGGAAAAAATAAAAAGAAAAAACAATGGGGTGTACATCTCACCTTCTGTGTGCTGGTACAGACATATTTAAGAGATCTAGTTGCAATATATTAGCTCATATAAGCTGGAGGAAATGAATTGACCTGTGTAATATATGTTGTCCTTTTGGAGTTTTGGTAAACTGATCAACGAAATCTGAGGAAATCATAATCAGTTGGTAAGCCATTTCGTCATTTCGGCAACTTGGCTATTAGCTATACATAATACATCACCAACTAAACCCTAAAAAAATGATAATAAATTTGATCATGAAACTTCAATGGGACAGCATTGGCGACGACTGTCATTGAGGGTTGAGAAACTAGCACAAAATCCAACATTTCTGGGAGAAATTACAAACAACATAGTAATGGGTTATCAGGTGATCTCCAAGATGCAGGGAAAAATCTGACATTTATGGAAGAAACTAAAAACAACATTGGAATGGGTTATCAGATAGATGATCTCAAAGATGCAGGAAACGATTAAGTAATAATGCTTCAGATATTTACTTCAACTACGCGTATCTAAACCAAAAACGATTCGGACAAATAAGACTGGCCATATCGATCCAATGATATTTAGTTTGTCGCGTGTGTGCCACATGGACGCACGGGGCGGCACGTGCACCCCTAATATTTTCAAAAACGATATTTTCACCCCACTTTTTGAATTATAATTCATCTTTGCCCTGAATCTATTATAGAAGTGCACCCAAGAGAGTTTGATTATAGAAATTGTGCCACCCCAGTGTAGAAATTCTGGCTCCGCCAAGTGTTAGTATTTTGAGCTAATTACTTATGTAAACCAAGAAAACACCATTGCTCGGATAACATGGATATTCAAAGAAGTCCATGCACCTGAAATACCGGTATGAGAACCCAAATCGAATGTATAACCTGTAAAAGATAGTCTACGAGACACCAAACATTCCATGATTCATGCTACATGAGCCTACTAGACTCTGGAAAGAGTGCCAAGAAATATGTCAAAATATGCTAGTATCCTTTTCTTCTATCCTCAGGATTACCGGTATGACTTACGAGATTTGTTTGCATCACGCGCGCCTCATTTAATTCGATAAAATTATCTTCCGAATTGACGAGAGTATCTACTCCCTAGCTCTCCATGTACAATTTTATTATGACGTGAAGCGTGTCAAATTTAGGGACGTCTCTTAAATGGACTATAGAGTGAATATGGTTTTGATGAAAGCAAACCCATAATTTCTAGGGTTTGATGAATGCAGAGAATACAAGACAAAGGTGCAGAGAATGACAGAAGAAGAAATGAGCTGTCAAGCTAGGGTTCATTGATTCTGAGGAGTGAATAAATACAGAGAATTGCAACGGGTGAGAATATAGCCGTTTGAGTTCTTCATAATTGCACTACAGTCCTTCTAGTGTCTAATAATACCACAAGGCAACATAAAAGAATGAATGACTTGTATTGAAGTCTTTGCTAATTATCAAATGTGGTCTTGAGTCTTGTTAATTCTGGATTGACCTCTAGGAACTTGGAAATGGCAATAACAGATCTTTAACATTTGAGCCTGTTGAAATGGAAACCCTAACTCACATGGCTATCAATCATGAAGAACCAGAAGAACAATGAAGAAGAAGAAGAAGAGGGAAAAACCAGAGAAAACGTTGCAGAAGGAAAAATTGAAATACAGTTTTTCATTAATTGTCGAAGAAGAGAAGCAAACGACCTTATATATTCGGCCAATAAGGTGCTGATTTGCCACACAAGCAAAAACGACACCGTTACAATAAAACCACCTACTAACAGCTAATAGAAATCAACGGCTAAGATTAGAAAGAGGAAACCCATCGTACGGTAGCTGCTTGTGGAAGATTTCATGTCATCAGTTTGGCATCACTTGCAATTTAGTCCAAGCCAGAAATCTTCCAAGCTGCAGATCTCATAATCTCATAGGCTCCTCTTGTTAATACGCCCCCTCAAGTTGAAGGAGGCTCACAGAGAACCTTCAACTTGCGTAAAAGATGGAGGAAAACTGGGTAGGCAAGTGGTTTAGTAAGAATGTCAGCAATTCGGTCTTCACTAGCCAAATGCTGCAAAGTAAGAGCTCCTTCCTGCACCATATCCCTCACAGTATGACAGTCAAGTTCCACATGCTTAGTCTTCTCATGGCAAATAGGATTGTGTGCTATCTGAATAGCAGAGGAACTATCTGAATAGAAAAGTGGAATGCCAGAAACAATAAAATGCAACTCATGTAAGAGAGATTGAAGCCATTTCACTTCACAAACTAAATGTGCCAAACTTCTGTACTCAGCTTCAGCTGAGCTTCTGGCTACCACTCTCTGTTTCTTGCATTTCCAGGAGATCAAAGCATTGCCTAAAAACACCATATAACCAGAAGTAGACCTTCTGGTATCTAGACAATCACCCCAATCAGCATCAGCAAAACCAGTGATGCAAGAATTAGTTTCTGCAACAAAAAACAAACCATATCCCACAGTGGCCTTCAAATATCTCAGAATGTGATGTGCAGCTTGTAAGTGCTCTGTGGTGGGTTGTGAAACAAATTGGATGAGCTTATGGACTGCAAAAGTAATATCAGGTCTAGAATTAAACAGATATAGCAGCTTCCCAACTAGCCTTCTGTAACCACTTGCAGCATCTAGATCAAGAGGATTGCCCACCATTTGACTAAGCTTACAGCTAGGAACCATTTGAGTATTAGCTGGCTTACAATCACTATAGCCAGTGACAGCCAAAATCTCTAGAAGGAACTTCTGCTGACAAAGAAAATACCCAGTAGGAAGATGATGAACTTCAAAACCAATGAAATAAGCAATGGCACCCAGATCCTTGAGCTTAAACTCTTCATGCAAAGACAATTTAAACATCTCCAATTCTGCCTTATCAGTTCCAGCAAGAAGAATATCATCTACATAAACTAAAAGCACCAAAATACTTCTAGAAGTCTTCTGCACCAAAATACTTCTAGAAGTCTTCTTTACAAACAAGGTGTAACCAGATTTGCATTGCTGAAATCCCATAAGCAAAAGCTGATTAGTGAATTTCATGAACCATTGTCTAGATGCCTGTTTAAGGCCATATAATGATTTCTGCAACTTGCAAACTAAAGTTCCATGGCTAGACTGAGAGGAGGAGACAGGGAGAGAGTAACCATCTGGAATTTTCATATAAACCTCCTCATTGAGGTCACCATGTAAGAAAGCATTGTTGATGTCTAATTGTAAAACAGACCACCTTTGCTGAGCAGCTATGGCAAGTAAGACTCTAAAAGTCACTAGTTTGGCAACTGGGGAAAAAGTCTCAAAATAGTCCAACCCCTCAGTCTGTGTGTAACCCTTGGCTACAAGTCTAGCCTTGTATCTCTCTAGAGTACCATCTGCGTTATATTTGATTTTGTAAACCCACTTGCATCCAACTGCAGTATGCCCTGGAGGCAAAGAAGTAATATTCCAGGTATTATTAGCTTCTAGAGCTTGTAACTCTGATTGCATAGCTTCCATCCAGTGAGGAGACTTTGAAGCTTGTAGAAAAGTGGTAGGTTCAATGTGATAATAAACTTCTGAGACTTTAACATTATTGGTTATGGCATTGGCTCTTGTTCTAGGAGGTTGTAAGATAAAATCATGGAAATGTGAAGGCAATCTAGTGGTTCTACCACTTTGCCTTACAGAAACTGGATGTGTGAGAACTTCTTTATAAGATCTCTGAGGCTCGGAAGGAAGTGGTGATGTATGGAGAGAAGGGCTAGGAGAAGATATAATGACTTCAGAAGTAGATTGAGGAACATCTACTACTGGTGTAGGTAAAGACCAGGTGTCAAACATTGCAGTCTCTTTGGTGAGGTTAGAAGAAAAAGGAAAAATATCTTCATGAAATGTGACATTTCTGGAAACAACAAAATTTTGAGAAGACAAATCATAGACTTTGTAACATTTTACTCCGAAAACATAACCAACAAACACTCCTTTGATTGCCCTGGGATCAAACTTGGTTCTTCCTTGAACCAAAGTGGATGCATAACACAAACAACCAAAAACTTTGAAGCTACTGTAATCAGGAACTGCATGATGCAAAAGCTCAAATGGAGATTTGTCTTGAGTTTTAGGTGAAGGCAATCTATTAATAAGAAATGCAGCTGTCAAAACACAATCTCCCCAGAACCTGATTGGATATTTGACTGAAACCTGAGACCTCTAGCAACATTCAATAGATGTTGGTGTTTTCTCTCCACCACTGAGTTCTGTTCTGGAGTTTCAACACAGCTAAGTTCATGAATAATTCCATGTTGTGAAAAGAAAACTCCCAAAGAAAGTTCAGGAGCATTGTATGATCTGATCTTCTGAATCTTAGCACCATATTGAGTGACCACCATGTTATAAAAACCAGGTATGAGATGTTCTACTTCAGATTTATTTTTCATCAAATAAACCCAGGTGACTCTGGTGGCATCATCCACAAGAGTGAGAACAAAACCTATGTCCAGAATAGGTAGGTGTCTTGTATGGACCCCAGGTGTCACAATGAATCAAACTAAAAGGAGTAGTAGATATATGTCCATGACAAACAAAATGTTTCTTCTTCTGTTTAGCTAGAGGACAAACTTCACAATGAAACTGAGAATGAAATGGAGTTTTGGTCAAATATTTAGATAACAAGGTACCTTTGTGAACTGATGGATGACCAAGCCTCTTGTGCCACAATGCTGCCACATTATCTGTTTGTGCAGTTAGAACATGTTGAGAAGAAGTCTTGTTGTCAGCACTTAAACCATCCAATAAGTACAGCCCTCCAGATTTGTGTCATGTAGCAAGAGTGACACCATCCTTTTGAATAATACAGTTGTCATCTTTACATTAACAGCTGCAACCTTGAGCATCGGTGAGTTGAGAGACAGAAATAAGATTGAATTGAAAGGTTGGAACACACAACACATTGTGAAGAACTAGTCCATTTTGAAGTCTCACTTTACCACAATGTGTAACCTTCACTGCATTTCCATCTGGTAAGTGAACCATAGTGTTCACACTCTTGACTTTAGTGAACAAATTGAGATGAGCACACATATGATCTGTGGCTCCAGTATCAAGAATCCAAGAATGTGGAAAAATGTCTTTCTTAGACACAAAACTTTGCAAGGAATAAGTACTAAGTACACCTCCCATGAAATGTCCTGGATCAAAATGAGTATGAGAATGCAATGGGGAATCAACTGAATTTGGAGAATAGGATGACACTGATCCTACTTCACTGTGAGCTGCATTGACTTTTGTGTTCAGGTGAGTACTCAGCAAAGAAACCAGTTGTTGACACTGATTATCTGTAAGTACTAAACCCTTTCCATGACTGTCTGATGGAGGAGATGAAGGCCTATTAGCTGAAGCATTATGTGTAGTTACAGAATGAGCTTTGGAATTGGTAAACTTAAAATCAGGTGGGAAACCATGCAACCTATAACATTTTGCTTTGACATGACCCTCATGTCCACAATGATGACAAACTAACTTGCCTCCTGGACCCCTACCTCCATAAACTGGAGCTCCACTGTTATTACCAAACTTAGAATGTGTCTTAGGAGGTCCATATTGAACATTCATATCCATGTTTGGTGAGGACACATTTGATGACTTGAGCTGCATTTGTCTCTCTTGCTGAATTACTTTAGCAAAAACTACATTAAGTGCAGGCAATGGTTCTGTGAGCAATAATTGATCCCTAACAGGTACATATTGATCATTTAACCCCATTAGAAATTGCATAACTCTCTCTTCTTCTTGACTCTGTTTCAATCTTCCCAAAACACCACATTGACATTGATCACAAGTACAAGAAGGAAGAGGTTTATAGTTGCTTAACTCATTCCAGAGAGTCTTCAATTTAGTAAAATAAACTGTAACTGACATATCTCCTTGCTTGAGTTGTGAAATTGCCATAGAAATCAGAAAAATTCTAGGTAGATTTCCTTGAGAAAATCTTTCCAATAGGTCTAGCCACACTTCTCTAGAGCTAGATCTACCAACAACACTACAGGCTATGTCTTTTGAAATATAATTGAATAACCAAGACATGATCATCCGGTCACATCTTCTCCAAATAGAATACAACTCAGATTCTACTGCAGGCGCCACAATATTACCATTAACAAACTCAAGCTTATTTTTAGTTTCTAAAGCAACAGTCATAGCCATATGCCAGGAATAGAAATTTTCACCTGTCAAAATCTGAGTGACCAGAACGTTTCCAGGACTGTCACCGTGATGCAAATAGAAAGGCGATTGTGGATCTACAGCCGCTGAGGAACCACCAGAACCACGAGGAGGTTCACTGTGAATTGACATCTTAAAACCCTAGAAACCAGATCTGAAACTGACTGAATCGGAAACGCCACCAACAAACGAAGCACCGCAAGAGAGAATACCTCCAGTCACAGCCAACCAGGCTCTGATACCATGTTGAAATGGAAACCCTAACTCACATGGCTATCAATCATGAAGAACCAGAAGAACAATGAAGAAGAAGAAGAGAGAAAAACCAGAGAAAACGTTGCAGAAGGAAAAATTGAAATACAGTTTTTCATTAATTGCCACACAAGCAAAAACGACACCGTTACAATAAAACCACCTACTAACAGCTAGTATAAATCAACGGCTAAGATCAGAAAGACGAAACCCATCGTACGGTAGCTGCTTGTGGAAGATTTCATGTCATCAGTTTGGCATCACTTGCCATTTAGTCCAAGCCAGAAATCTTCCAAGCTGCAGATCTCATAATCTCATAGGCTCCTCTTGTTAATAGAGCCAACCAGAATACCTCGTCTCGGTTTGGTGTTGAGGTATAAACCTAACCTCACCAATCAAAAACCTTGCAGAAACTCAGTTTAAGTAGTAATAATTGAGAAGGTCATTAGACCAGCTTGAGCAATTCCCTCGGGGTCAGGGCATTCAAATCCAATGATCTGAGAAACATTCAAGAGTTTTTTTTTTTTTTTTTTTCACATCGTTTTGGGTTTTCTTTTTAGTAACATAATCAACTGGGCCGGACACAGGCCCATAAAATATGTTCAGTCCATTGAAAGGCCCAACAAGTACTTTAGCCATTTTTGGTTGTCCACAGTCCACAACTTCAAAACATATTTAGCCCACTAAATCCGCCTTCTGTTTCAGTGCTATGGGGCATATATATATAATCTAATTCTAGCTCACCAGCAGCTAACAACCGTAATGAGCTCGTAATATTTGATCTTTGATTATTGTTACGACACCCTCTTAGGTTTTTATTACTTCAAAAAGAAATCTGTAGCAGTTCGCCACTTGATACAAACAAACAATGTTACGCACACGTAATGAATGTGTACTGCATTTGCTCAAGTGAAGTGCAGGCTAACCAAATAGAGTGTAGACGTCTGGTTGATGGTACTCCTAAAGCCGCTGTTGTAGAATGTAATCAGATGGTATTATGCACTCTTATGGACGAATGAGGATAACAGTACTTCGGAGTTCGGAAAGCCCTTTTATCACGGATGGCTTATAAAAGTAATGTAAATGTACATGGTGGAGTAGGTGGATGACGGTCTGAATCTTCTAATTAAGAGCAACCAAGCTTGCAACTTATCTAGAATCAAAGTTAGGCAACGATTCGTAGAAATCTTCCACATGTGAGAAACCGTCCCAAACTGAAAAACAAATGAAACACAAATACTTCCATAACTGAATTAAGGGTTCTAAAATGGAGATTACAGTTGCGATTTGCTAATAATCTGAAATGCGGAGTAAGATTTTCTTTGATAAAATTCTTACTCGCAAGTCGCAAGTGATCGTTGGATAGCTAAAACTAGCCCCTAGCTCCAAAGTCCACTTACCCTTCAGCATTTATCAAAAAAATGTGAAAATTAACGATCCACAATAAAGAATTAAGAAAATCAAAAAAATCCCATTTCCATGCCAAAGACCTTTCTTTTCTTTTTCTCAGAAAATGCCAAAGACTTTTCATTCCCACCCTTTAAAAATAAAAGTGTTTTAAAAAAAATAAAAGCCCCTCTAGAAATAATCCCCTAAATAATTTCACTTATCTCTGCCCCTATCTAAATATCTCTACACAAAAAAGATCAAATACATCACGGAAACGACTGTCTCCGTGGTGGAGGAAGCAACTGGTGGCCCTGCGGTGGCGCAGCAGTGTTTTGGACAATAAAAGGGTGGCGCAGCAGCCCACCGGGACTCCACCTCCTGGCCGGCTCCCTCTGCAAACAGCAAGCAACGAAGTCCCGGAACTCCCTCGACGCCGTCGCCGGCGCTTCCGGCGGGTCCTTAAAACAGATCGCATTCATCAAGCTCGACCAATCCCCTTGCGCATTAAACGGAAACTTCCCCAAATAAAACTCCAAAATACTCACCCCAAACCCCCAAACATCGCCCGCGTACCCATCATACCTCCCTTGATTCATGTCCGAGTTTATCCTCTCCGGACTCATGTAAGCAATCGTCCCCACGGAGGAGTAACACGGGTCGATCGTCGTGTCCAAGATCTTTGATACTCCGAAATCGGCTATCTTCACCTCGTTCTTCGAATTTATTAAAAGATTCGCCGGTTTGATGTCACGGTGGATGATTTTCCTGCGGTGGAGGTAATGAAGTCCTGTCAGAATCTGGCGGGCGAAATTTGCGAGCAACGGCTCTGATTGAATGTGATTATGCTCGAGAGAGCCTCCATCCATGTACTCCAGAAGCACCTGAACTTCACCGCCATGGTCGGACATGTCGTGACAGCGGACTACGTTCGGGTTGTTGATTTCCCGGAGGATCTCTATCTCGCGTCGGATTTGGAGGCGCACAGACTCTTCATGGTGGCCGTAGATGACTTTTAAAGCGTATATTTTCCCGGTGGGTGGGTGGAGGACTCTGTAGACGGTTCCGCCGGTGCCGCTGCCGATTCGGTTGAGCCGCTGGAGGTCGGAGAAATTAAGCGGCGGGGCGGAGGAGGAGGAGGAAGGGGCGGAGGTGGGTGGGAGGGGGAGAGGGACGGCGAAGGATATGTCGCGGTGCGGGACGGGGAGGGTTAAGTCTGATCGCCGTCGCTGCTGGCGGTTGGGGACGGCGGTTGGTGGTGGCGGCAATGGTTGTTGATTGCCTCTCATAATGGGAAAACAGAGCACTAATTTGGAGGGAGAATAGTATTAATAAAGAGTTTCTTCTGGGGGTGTTTTTATAGTGACGTGTTTGAAACTACCGGTGACATTTCGGGGGTTGGAAGTGCAACGTTTTTTATTATTTCTTTTTTTCTTGATTTTGATTGATTGATGGAGCTTAACCAAACTTATTTTCCTTTACTTGGAGCCTCCTATGAGTCTTGTTCAAGTAAAGAGACAAAGAGAAAACAACCATGCTGGAGCCATCATCTTGGGAGGGCGTCTCATTACACGGCTGTCACATGCAATTTAGAGTCGCTGACAGTGTAATACATGCAATATAAGTATTTAAATACGTCATTTACTGTTTTATTTGTCATTTTTTATTATTGGTCATGTTTGGTTAAGCTAAATTTTAAGATAGAGTAATAGATTAATAAAATTTTGAAAAATAACCTGGCCCGTTTGGCTAAGCTAGATAGATTTTATGAGTTTTTGGATTACCTTGTTCCGGGTACTCTAAAAACCGAATCCGGTTATTTTAAAATCATTTTTGTTGACAAAAGTACATAACAGGGTCCTACCCGGACCCGGCCAAACACAAATGAACCTATCAGAAAGGAACACATTAGCAAACCACCAAGCCGGATCCGGGTCGAACACGGCCGGATCCGGTTCATCTTCTGCAAAAAATTGGATTTTTAGCTAGATTTTGGACAATCTATCTATCCAATAATATCAAAATTGAAAGTGAAAGACATCAATTTCAGCTTGGTCTAAACTGCAATTCATGTCAAACAGATGACATGAATTGAGAGTGTTCAGTAGCCGTTGGATTAGAAGAAGAAGAATAGCAGCTACCGTTGGATCTATTTGAACGTTAGCTTTTGAAATTTTCCGTCTCCTTTAGTTGAACGGCGTCGTTTCAATAAGGCACCAACCATCAGACTGCGTGGCACAGTCTGATTGGCTCTTGCTTGCCAAGCAGGCGCTGACTAGGCTAGGTTGTTATTTCTTTCGGTTATTTACATCTACCTCCCCCCCTCTAGTTGGATATATAGAGCTGAGCTCTCTCATTTGTCTTTCAAGCTTTGTAATCGAAATACATCAATGAAAATGGAGATCTCTCAGTTTCTAATATGGTATCAGAGCTCGGATCAGCTAGCTGGCTCGAGCTAGGGCTTTTTGGATCTGAAGCAACAAGGGAGGGTGCTATGATTTGAAGGTCACAGAGATAGGACTAGATCTGTTTGTGCTGCAATTTGAGGTTGTAGCCGATCTGGTGTTTTGAAGTTGGCAACCGATGGAGAGTTCGGTGTCAATGGCTCGCAACGAGGAGCTGGGAGAGGTATGAATCCGAGCACAGAAAGCTCTTCTCCATTTTTTATCAGTAACTCTGAAAATCCTGGTAGTGTGTTGGTTTCTCAAGTCTTAACTGGAGAAAATTTCAATACATGGCATCGATCTATGCTTGTAGCTCTAGAAGCTAAGAACAAACTAGGTTTTGTTAATGGAAGCATTGAGATGCCAGATCCAGGTGATGAGCTCTATCCATTTTGGAAGAGATGTGATGCTATGGTGATTTCATGGCTGCTTAGTGCTGTTTCTAGGGACATTTCTGGAAGTGTTATGTATAGAACAACAGCTAGGGAGATATGGATAGATCTGTTTGAGAGGTTCTCACAGAAGAATATACCTAAGATTTTTCAATTGAAAAATGAGATTAGCTCTTTGAAACAAGGTGATATGACTGTTACAGTTTATTACACAAAATTAAAAACTCTGTGGGATGAGCTAAGTAACTACAAGACAGTTCTCTTTTGTGAATGTGGTAGAGTGCAGAGTTCAGTTGAGGGGGATTATGTGATGCAATTTCTGATGAGGCTAAATGATTCTTATACTTCTGTGAGAGATCAATTGTTGTTGACAGATCCATTACCAAGTATGAACAAAGTTTTCTCTAAGGTTGTTCAACAAGAAATGCAGTCACAGATTAGTATACCTCAAGTTTTGAATCCAATGGCAATGTACTCTAGTAATCAGCAAAATGTGGCTATGTATTCAAATTCTATGCCACCTAGAAGTCCTAAGGAGTATGATGGAGGTGGATACAATTCTAGTCAAGGTTCTAATTCAAATGCTCATGGAAATTACAATGCCAAACCTACTTGTTATCATTGTGGAGGGACTGGTCATATTAAAGCTAAGTGTTGGAAGTTACATGGCTATCCAGCTAACTATAAGCCAAAAGGAAAGGCACAAGCTCATAATGTAATTGGATCCAAAAGTGTCAATGCAGATGTGCAGTCCTCCACTCTTACACAAAGTCAATGTCAACAAATGATGAGCTACATCAACAATCAAATGCAGAATTTAAATGCCAGTCATAATGGAAATACAAGTTCTGGAAGTTCTCATGGCATGGATAGTCCTCTCCAACAATCTTCTCCAAGCAATGCAAGTGAAAACAGTTATAGTCATCACTTTCTGGGAGGGGTAAGCTCATATTCTTTTCAATCTACTTTTTCTCCAAATATTATGCTGCCAGATTCATGGATTATTGACAGTGGTGCTACTGATCATATGTGCTGCAATGAGCTATTTATGCATGATATGATTTATGTGAGAGATACATATGTTTATTTGCCAAATGGAAATAAGGTGCTAGTGTCATCTATTGGCAAAGTGAAGTTGAATGATGCTTTGGTTTTAGAAAGTGTACTATATGTACCTGACTTCAAGTTCAATCTAGTGTCCATGTCTCAGTTAACAAATACACATAAATGTGTTTTTGTGTGTGCTAAAGATAGCTGCAATATTGAGGAAATTGAGACTAGATAGGTGTTGGGAGTTGGGACCAAGATTGGAGGTCTCTATCTTATACAAAATGGAGGAAGAAATGATAAAAGAAATGCAGTTTTAAGTTTGAGTGCCTTATCTGAGAAGGTGAGTTCTGAAATATGGCACAAGAGATTAGGACATCTCTCAGATATGAAGTTAAAGAGAATGATGAGATCTTTGGACTACAAAAATAAGGTGAATAACACTCATTGTGATATCTGTCCATTAGCTAAACAAAAGAAGTTGCCTTATAAGATAAGAGGGAATAGATCTAATGTGCTGTTTGAACTTATACACTGTGATATCTGGGGTCCTTATAGGACACCTACACACTCTGGACACAGATATTTCTTGACACTTGTTGAAGACAAGAGTAGAATGACATGGGTGCATCTTTTGGTTCACAAATCTGAGGTCATTGTTATCATTCCCCAATTCTGCAAGATGATTGAGACACAATATCAGACATCAATAAAGAAGTTCAGAAGTGATAATGCCAAAGAATTGGGACTGTTTCCTTTCTTTGCTGAGAAGGGAATAGTGCATCAGCTGAGCTGTGTTGAAACACCTGAACAAAATTCAGTAGTAGAAAGGAAGCATCATCATTTGCTAAATGTGGCTAGAAGTTTGAGATTTCAATCTAATCTCCCTGTCAGGTTTTGGGGTGATTGTGTTTTGACAGCAGCATATCTCATTAATAGAGTGCCTACAGCCATTTTGGATAACAAATCTCCATATGAAATTATGCATAAAACTTTGCCTGATTATGAATTTCTCAAAGTTTTTGGTTGCTTGTGCTATGCATCTACTATGAAGCAAGGAAGACACAAATTTGACCCCAGGGCAGACACATGTGTGTTCATTGGCTATGTCTTTGGAGTCAAAGGTTACAAGTTATATAATATGAAGACAGGCACATTTCAGGTTACAAGAAATGTAGTCTTTCATGAAGAAGTCTTTCCTTTTCAGAAGACTGATGATCTGAGGGGAGCAGTGTTTAATGATTTTACTCTACGAGCAGTAGTAATGGAGAAAGAAGATTATGATATTCAGCAAAATGGGGACCTCATGGAAGAGATCTTAGAGGAAGAAAACAGCAACAATGAAGCAACAACAGTAAATATCTCAGCACCAAGAAGGTCAGAAAGGCAATCTAGAGTTCCAGCTTATCTCAGTGAGTATGTCTTATCAGCTCAGAAATCAAACTCACCAAAGAAAGAGATACACATTTCTAAGCCCATTTTTGATTCAGCTAAATTCTCTGAGAGATATGATCATTATGTAGCTCAAGTCTCAATGATGAAAGAACCAGAAAGTTATGCAGAAGCAGTTAAGGACTCAAAGTGGGTAGATGCAATGAATGCAGAAATCAAAGCTCTAGAGCAAAATCAAATTTGGATCTTAACAAATTTACCACCTGGACATGATACTGTGGGCTGCAAATGGGTATACAAGATTAAGCTGAGATCTGATGGGTCTGTAGAAAGGTACAAAGCCAGGCTTGTAGCAAAGGGGTATACTCAAACTGAAGGAATAGATTACACAGAAACTTTCTCACCTGTGGCAAAGTTACCAACTTTTAAGAGTGTACTAGCTATAGCAGCTTTAAAAGGATGGCACATTGTGCAACTTGATGTCAATAATGCATTTCTGCATGGAGAATTGAAGGAAGAGGTTTATATGGACTTGCCAGAAGGATATAATCCAGGTGTGAATAAGAGAAAGCTGGTTTGCAAATTGGAGAAGTCTTTATATGGTCTTAAGCAAGCCTCAAGAATGTGGTATAGTAAGTTCTCCAATACTCTCATTGAAATTGGTTTTAACCAGTGCAAAACAGATTACACTTTGTTCACTAAGAAAGTAGAAGGACACTTTATTGCTTTGCTTGTGTATGTGGATGACATTGTGATAGCTGGGGACAATGCCAATGTCATTACAGCTCTCAAATGTTCTTTGAACCATAAATTTCAGCTCAAAGATTTGGGAAACCTGAGGTACTTTCTAGGTTTTGAGGTGGCAAGGAATGATAATGGAATCTTCTTATGTCAAAGAAAGTTTGCTGAAGATATACTGCATGAATTCCATTACCTTGATTGCAAAGCAGCTTCTATTCCAATGGAGCCAACTAATAAGTTGAGGAGAGAATCTGGTGATGTTTTGAAACCAGTTGATGTCATTGTTTATAGAAAGATTATTGGTAAATTGTTGTATCTGTGTCATACAAGACCAGATATGTGTTTTGCAGTGCATAAGTTGAGCCAATATGTTTCACAGCCCACTAGTGCTCATATGAAGGCAGCTCATCATGTATTGAGATATCTTAAGTCAAATACTGGACAAGGGCTATTCTATTCAGCTACAAGCAATTTGACAATTCATGCCTACACAGATGCTGACTGGGCAGGGTGTTTGGATACCAGAAGAAGTACCAGTGGCTATTTGGTTTATATTGGTGAGTCTCTTGTCTCATGGAGGTCAAAGAAGCAAAGCATTGTTGCTAAGAGCTCTGCAGAATCTGAATACAGAAGTCTCTCAGCAACAGCAAGTGAGGTGCAGTGGTTTTTGTATCTGCTTAAGGATTTGCAGTGTGAGTTGCTCACCATCCCCATCATCTACTGTGATAGTGCCTCAGCAATACAGATAGCTGAAAATCCTATATTTCATGATAGGACAAAGCACATTGAAGTTGACTGTCATGTTGTGAGGGATATGGTGCAAAAGCAAGTCATAAGTCTCAAGTTTGTGCCTACTTCTCATCAGTTGGCAGATCTCCTGACAAAGGCCTTGCCATCTCCCATCTTTCACTTTCTAATGTCCAAGTTGGGAGTGTTATCACTGCACTCCTCAACTTGTGGGAGGGTATCAAAATTGAAAGTGAAAGACATCAATTTCAGCTTGGACTAAACTGCAATTCATGTCAAACTGATGACATGAATTGAGAGTGTTCAGTAGCCGTTGGATTAGAAGAAGAAGAATAGCAGCTACCGTTGGATCTATTTGAACGTTAGCTTTTGAAATTTTCCGTCTCCTTTAGTTGAACGGCGTCGTTTCAATAAGGCACCAACCATCAGACTGCGTGGCACAGTCTGATTGGCTCTTGCTTGCCAAGCAGGCGCTGACTAGTCTAGGTTGTTATTTCTTTCGGTAATTTACATCTACCTCCCCCCCTCTAGTTGAATATATAGAGCTGAGCTCTCTCATTTGTCTTTCAAGCTTTGTAATCGAAATACATCAATGAAAATGGAGATCTCTCAGTTTCTAATAAATAATCTAGCTTACTCAAACGAGGCCATTATAGTTAAAACTTTTGACAAACTCGAATTGGGCGCTTTGCTCCCGGTCCCATTTCTCGCTTGAGCGCTTTCAGTTCGAATTTGTTTATGATTATCGCTCTCATAATTATATAGCGCATTTTCACTAGATCTGTATGCCATTTGACATTTATGACACTAAATTTCTAACACTTTCACATTAACAGTCGTTCACGGTTGGAGACTATTGGTCTCAATATGAAAAGTGCATACGCGTTCTCATGTCGGTCTCAAGTACTTTTTTTTTAAATGTTATCGCTCTCCTTCTCGCTCCACGTGGCTCAGCTCAAAATACTCTAATACCGACTATTCTTCAAAGGTTGCTAGACTACATTAATGTATCCCGTGCTTGTGCTTAAGGTGTTCTAATGAAATATTCTCTCTTTTCATCAAAAAAATAAAATGTATCCCGTAAAGCACATATATTTAGTAAAATAAACACTCAAGTTATTAAACATGTCAAATTAGTCCCTGAAGTATTGTAGTTGGTCAGATTGGTCCTCGGTGGATGGATTGCTAATAATATACTGTACAATTGTACCGACTAGAGAGTAGAAACTGTAGCTACAAGCTTTAATCAGGGACAAGTAATATTTTTGGTCATGGAACTACTGTTTTTTGGTTCACTTATAGGAAAAGAAAAAGCAAAGAAATGTAAACGAGAGAGACTAAGGTGGCATTGTGGACAATACGATGACAGCTAAAATCTTGGATTCCTCTAGCAAAACACTTGTGTAGTTGTGGGACGTGTTTTGAACTATCGCTTTCATTCTTTTACTCTAGCACAATCAGAGTCATTGTCAATTTAGATTTCTTTCTTCATTATCTGCTTGCGAGATTTGTAAAATTAAAGAGTGATGATAAGTAGTTCATTCTCATAACATGAATGTTAGTTTGAATGTGATGTGAAATGTCAGATAAACAAATTAATAAATGACAAGAATAAAAAAAAAAAACAAAAAAAGGAAGAAATTAAAATAAAATAGAAAAAAACAAATAAGTAAAGCTAACTAAAAGATGATAAATGATTTCTATGTGTTGAGATAAGAGTTCAACCATGTTCATCTCCGTCAAGAACATCAGAGACTCACTCGTTGTCGTCATCTATCATTAGAACACACTCGACAATTACCGGTGCAACCCTTGTGACCTTCAATCGCCACCATACACATCGTTCATCCTCATATTCATTGGTTCCACCATACGTTCTCCGAACACAACCCCAGTTCATCGATTTTCGTCCAAATTCGTCCCATCTTCTATTTTGGGTATGTCATGTTCGAAGGTGAGGCTCCGAATGGAGTGTTAGGAATAGGGCGACCGATAGAGGTTGCCGGATTTGATGAAGATGCCATTGAGAGGTTGAGCGGTAAAGGGGGTATTTAGTATGTCGACGGGACTGAATGCACCTGATCGGCATGGACAAGCTGATCAGTTGAGTATATGTGGTTCTTTTTTCCTTTCATTTTAATAATTTAGTAGTTGTCTGTTTCTAGAGAGAGAAAATGTTGTCTAGCATCTTTTTTCTCAAGATATGATGTTCAGAAGGACTTCTGCGAGAATATTACTCAGATGTCTTGCTGGTCAGGAGACTCATGAGATTATGGAAGTCGTTCATTCACTTGAGCACCAACGAGCTGCAAAGTTTTGTCATAACTCCTATTGATATGATACATTTGGCCATCCATGGAAGCAGACGGCTGCGAGAAAGTCAAGAGATATCAACAATGTCAGTTCCGTGAAAACCTCTTGCATGCGCCAACTGTTGATTTGCAGGCTTTGGGATTACCATGGCCTTTTCATACTTTGACTCTAGGCTTCATTGTTCCCATCAATCCCCCCACTAAAGGATGCATCTTGATCGTTACAGGAACTAAGCTTTTCAAAAAATGGATCGCATATGTGCCTCTCAAGAAGGTTGCGCATGGATCAGTCATAAACTTCGCACACGAAAATATCATAGGTAGATTTGGAATTCGTAAGACTTTTCTCTCTGACAATGGGAACCCTTTCACAAATAGGCATGTTGCTGTAAAATCGTCAGAATACAACATTAGGCATTGAAGGGGTGTACAGTAGGTACAAATACAGGATCAATACTCTAGAAGAGGGGGGCGGGGGTTGAATAGAGTATGCCAACTTTTGCTGAACTTGCTAGAAGAGTGGTTTCAAAAAGAATTGTAATGAGTGAAGAGTGATTCAAGGTCTTGAAATGAGTTTCAATCCCTTGGAATGAAAGCAGTTGAAGTATAAAAAGATAAGTCTATTTCGAGGCCTTGAAATGAGATTCAAACCCTTGAAATGAAACTGTTTTGAATGCTGCAAAAGAACTATGTATAGAACTGAAGAGTAAATGCAAGAGACACAAGATATATAGAGTTCAGTCCACTTGGACCTACGTCTCTACCTCATGGATCTTCTCCCTGCAGGATTTTGAACTCAATTCTTAATTCATCAACAGCTGAGCCCTAGATCTCAAGCACAGAGAGATGCCTTACTCTGTTACAGCTTGTGGTTCTCACTAACCTATTTAGTACCTGCTCTAGCTATCTGAATAATTAAGAATTCTCTATTGTTCACCTTTAACAATTCTTGAGAATAAGAACTAGGAGTATTATCAAAATGATATACAAATGAAGTTCAAAAGAGAAGAACAGTGGAACTGAATCTGCAGTGAGTATGCAGTGTTCTTCACATCCTTGGATTGAGAGAAATGAATCTGCTTCTTTGTTGCTTGTCGATCCCTGAATGTTTTTGAGTGTCTCTGATAATTGTCCCGTTTGTATTGCTTCACCTTTCCCTCTTTTATAGAGCAGTTTGAATTGCAGATCTTCGAGATCTCGTCTTAACAAACTTCCCTATTTTGTAGCTTCAGCTTTGACTTCTCTAATAGCTTCTCCAACGGATAGTTGCTCAGTATCTTCAATGATACTGATTTGATATTGTGTAAACATATGTTGAGAAACTTCCAAACACATCAAATTGATCACAGAATCAAATCAACACACAGTTTCCTTTCCTGCAAAATCTAGGTTAGGAAACAGATCCTGTAAAATAGGAAACAAAATTTCCCTGCAAAACTAAGTCAAACAGATGGATTAAATAATGTTACATGTGTCAAAATACTTTGTCTTTCATCATCAAGTAACAACTAATCAAGCACAGGGGTTTAGGAGTTGTATCACGATCAGAAACTCCCCCTAAGTTCATGCATATAAAGCATAGTGAGTTCAAGGCTTTGAAAGTTGTTTCAAGGCCTTGAAGTAGACTAGCTATTTCAAGCCTTTAAAACTGAGTTGAACTTACAGGCAGCTTACTCAACTCCCTACTACTCCGAGAAAACTGGCCAAGCTGAAGCTACTAATAAAACTATGTTGAAGATAAAAAAAAATGTGCATGATGAACAAAAGAAATTGGTTGACAAGTTACAATTATCCTTGTGGGCCTATCACACTTCTCCAAGGATCCCCTAGGGTGCAAGCCTAATCTCATTGTGTTATGGAGTGGATATTGTACTCCCTGCAGAGATCAAGATCCATTTTGCAAGATTAGCTCTGAGTGCGCATATTCAAGCTGACAGACATCCTGATTTGGACTTGATTGAAAAAAATATAGAACGCTGAGCAAAACAACAAGCGCTATTTACCCAAAAGTAGTAGAGCTTACAATTAGACAATCCAACCAATAATATTTGAGGTGGTAGACCTCGTGCTACGACTTTAACACATTGTTTTCACATTTATACCCATATGCGTAGGACCATTTGAAGTGAAAGAAGTCGCTAACAGCGAATACTGCAAGATCCTTATATGGGACGACCATGGTACTGAGTCCAATACCATCAATATATATGAAGTGGATGAAAAGGTACTACCCCTAAGTAGTTCATGTATAGAGCATTTTTATCTCCTCCCAAATGAGGAATTCATTATGTTATCTGCTCCAATATGAGGAAGTTAATAAAATAATCCTCCCATATGAATATTTTCAATATTTATCTATGATTTCCTACTGTTTTATATTCTTACACAAACATGTCGTGAAATTTCTTGTATAATGAATGAAAATGATGTCTTGAAGCCTATCACCTTTGCTAGAAATCGCAAGTGAAATTGAATTATCTAGGCCTATCACCCGATGGAATTTGTGCAATTCATTGTCTAACGAATGAAATCAAAATCTCTAATCCTGTCACATGAGATAGAAACTACAAATAAAAATGAGATGATTTAAGCCTATCACATGTGATAGCAACTGTGTAATCCCTTGTCTAAGGAATGAAAATGACTTGCCTAAGCCTATCACCTGTGATAGAAGCTGTGCAAATCCTCGTTAAAGGAATGAAAATAACTCTCGAATCCGACTGATTGTAATAGCAACTGTAATAATACAACACATTGAAACATGTGGAACGAAGACGACAAAAAGTATTTTTACTTTTAACACACTTCTAGCTCATCAAAACTTCACACGAGGCAAAAGTACATCTAGAAAAACGTTGCACCTAATCCATTAAGTCCTTGTCCAAAGGGGACTCGTGATCTATTTGGGCAAAGTTCTCACTAACCTGCTCCAACTCTGCCCCCAGAGCCTCCACCCTCTCCACTTCCTCTCTATATACTTCATGCTCGCCCTCATATGCCTTTTGCATGGCTTCCAGCTTGGAACAATATTGTTGGAATTCTTATCTTGATTGATTAAAATCAGAAAGCTTCTTCTTGATAAGGAAACTGTTGCGAATGCCTACAAGTCTGGCACGCAGCCACTTAAGATTACGAGAGTTCCTAGGATAATCTTCTATTCCTTTAAGGTAGTCACGGAAGGATATGTCACCAGAATCAGCTATTATTTATGGATTTTTGGTGTGCATTTAGTTGAGCAAACGAGCCAGCTCACTCAGAACATTACCTCTCCCACTACAAGAGAGCTTCATGACGTCCACATAATTCTTTGGATGCGATATCCTAACCTTAAGAAAACAGGAGAGGTGGTCATGAATAACAATAACATTCTCAAGAACCTCTTGTATGAGAGGTACCTTGAATCCAGACAAAGCAGCATCAGCAATATCATCTTGCGCATCGTGCAAAAGCAGGAATATTGTAGCTACTTGTAGGAACATTAGCTTCAGTAGCTCACACACCCCATCTCATGAACCGACTGAATTATGGTGGAATGGGCATGGGACTGGGTGCCTTATTCACTAAATTGCTTGAAGCTTCGCCTGCAGCTTATGATTGTGGAGAAAAAGCTTGATGCTCAGTCCTTGATGACTGATCAACAACAATTTGATTAGGCATTTCCTCTACCAAACCAGTTGGGACGAGATTAGACAAACTTGCACCATGATCCGCAGTAGTAGGAGTCTTCTCTTGATTCATTGAAAGATCTGGCTCAGGAAAACTTGAATCTATAGGCGAAGCCTAAGTTATTTCGGTCTTGAGGAGCATGAGCGTTTCTATAGTGGGAATAACACAAGCTTCCTCTTGAGGCTGATACTCGTCCACATGAACGTGTGCATGATGAGTTGGTGTATGTCTTACAGGAAATCTTATCTTAACATTTATTCACGAAAGTTTTTTATTCATTCTGTTATCTATATGGATATACATTGACATAATGAAATCCTTAGAATAAATATCTCACTCTTAAATATTTATAGTCTAGTATTATTTTAAATTATGACGACTACAATGCATCAAGACTAGTATGTGGGTAGATTGATATGAGATCAAGTCTAACACATGAGTACGCATTAGGAGTAATGGCGTAGTGGATTGACCTGTCTTGAGAACACTACATGTATGTTATGTGAGTGTCACAAGTACTTCTCATAGTTATAATGGTATTGTGATCCTATGACTTGAAAGTCACTACATTCCCCTACATGTGGAGTGACATGTTTTAATTCCGTCAAAAATCACTCTTTGACAAGGTGATTATGAAGGCGGTAATTTGACATGTTACGTAATATGCTGGGAGGTGTGATTGGTGTATATATGATTTGGCCCTTTTACATTACGAGAGTAAAAATCCATGGCCACTCGATGATTGAGACTTAGGAAAATGCACGGTAGTGCGAAACTGAATCAATATGAGATTTTCATGTCATTTGTCCCTCTAAGTCTACTCAAGAAACACTACTAGAAATGAACACAAAAATGACAAATTCATGCTAAAATTCGCGCGGCAAGAGCATTTTTCGCCGTTTATCGTTGCATAAAAGGAGATAGTTATTATTCTCGCTTAAAATATTCTTATACTGCGATTAAATAATGGGCCCGTATATAGTTTGGCATAAACGGCAAGAATTCTGCCTGAAACGACAATAAATATTAGCTCCGTTAATGATGTTATTATAAACGGCGAGAATTTATTACTAAAGACGCCGTTTCTTTATCCCCGTAAATTATATTTAGTAGAAACGATGAGACCATATTTAACGCCGTTAGTATCTATCTTATACGACGAGATATGTGTTTATGTACACGTGTCCCACTATGCCCAAAATTGTTTGATTTCTCCGCCAAATTTTGGGGCAAAAATATGCTTAGCCCGCGCCAGTGAAGAGAGAAAACCCTAGGTCTGGGGAATGAAACCCTTCACATTTCCATAAGCCAGAAGAAGAGAGAAAAGAGGGAGAAGAGAGAACAGAGAGAGAAGAGAAGAGAGAATCGAGAGAAAATGGTGGAGTGGTGCAAGACAGAAGATTTTCAAGACCCCTCTCCATCAATCGCACACAATCGTCAACCCTTCTCTGCAAATCCGGTAAGCTGATTCGTAATCCTTGATTTTCGTTTTGTATACACAATCGCCAAGTTATTTAGCATGAACAACTGGGCGATGGGTTCGTTGATTTTCTGTGTTGAGTATTGATTTGTGTTGGGTTTTTGAAGGGATAGAAGTGGACGGTCTGAGCATCGAAGAACTGGTTTGTGTCGGGTTTTAGGTGTTTCAGGCGAAGGAAGTTACAAGGTGCAACTGAAAATCCTTTCTCTTGTTTTATTGGTTTTCTGGATCTGGTAGATGAACTGGAAAACCTTTCTCTTTTTTTATTGGTTTTTTGGATCTGGTATGCTTATGTTTGGTCCTCTGTTTGGCTTTGCTTGTAAATTTATGCATTCTTTTAGTTTGTTATCTTGAAATTGCTTGAAATTGCTTGAAATTTGTAATGGATTGTTCAATTTTAGATGATTTTAGTAGTTGTTTGCATACTGTTTGGCTTTAATCTGGTTGATGAGTAATTGGTTTTCTATTTTTGTTTCAATTATTGCCGACTTTCGAGCCCGATAACGATTGTAAACCATAATTGAAATTCAAAAAGAATCACGAAGAATAAGTTGACTATAAAACACTGTTAATATATAATCTGCCTGATAGGGTAATTACATAATGAAACTGAAAAAAATTAAAAAAAATAAAAGGAAAATAACTAAAGAGCAGGAGCAGGCAGGGCCAAAATAGCATCAGAGGAGACAGGAGTGTCTTCCGCAGGAGGGATCATTGCTAATGGCATTACATCATAAAATGGAACAATAGTTGTTTCGACTTCGACTCGTGCAACCCTTTTCTGAACCTTCCCTTTAATCTTTCCACCAGATTGAATCTTCTTCGTGCTTTTGCCTTTTCTTGTCTTTCTTTTCACTTTATTATCGGGGGCTTTCATAACTAAACTTGGCTGCCTTAGTTACTTGAAAGTGGTTGCAAGTTGCCTCATATCAGCGGGTGGGGGGGGATTAGTGACAGAGAAGGTGATTGTGTGTAGATCTCTGGCAAAAGAGAACTGAGGTAGGGGCTTTTATAGTGTTGATCCTCCGTAATAGTACAATTGGTGGATTAAAGGATCATTAATGGGAGAGGTGGGACGACCTTTAATCTGGCATGCATCTATGAAGTCAAATGGACTTCAGTTACAGATGCATGAAGCTGCTTCAAGGAATTGGTTACAGATGCATGCAACCGGGTCTGAGCCATTGGATTTTTTACGAAATTGTATATGGGTTGGGTCCTGTCTATTTAATAAAGTAATATTATTTGGAGCAACCCATTTTAACCACATTATTTATGGGTTGGGTCCTGTATAATTAATAAACAAGTATTATTTGTAGCAACCCATTTAAATACATTATTAATAAACAAGTATCATTCAAGTTGTGTGAAATACCCCGTTATTTAGATACGGGTATTATGTGTATTTTATATAATATTAAGTGTTAGTATGTTAAACGAGTATTTTAAATAGTATTGGGTGTTAAAATAATATTAGTATAAGTTTGGGTATTAGTTATTATTATTTAAAAGTGAATTTTTGTTGTTATAAACTACCTAGGTGCTTTTATGTATTTTCCTATAACTTATATAGTGTCTTTCTTTAAATTAAAGGGGTGGTAGTTGCTTTATACCTAAACCTAGGGGGTGAAAGTGTCTTTTTTCCAAACTTGTTATCTTCTTCATCTCCTGCAACTAGCAGGAGATTTTCACCGGCGATTTCGCCGCCTACATCACCACCAACACCAATTCGGCCACCAAACTCATCAAATTCAGTCCCAATCCACTCCTAGTTCGACAAGGATCGATAATTGCTCACCAAGTAAACAAATTTCGCCAAAATCACAACCAATTCGAAATCGCAAATCTTTCCGGAAACTCTCCTTCCTCTCATCGGATTGCACTCTCTCCACCTATATAAACCCCTGAAATCAACAAGCGATTCACTCACCAAAGCTCTCCATCTCTCGCTCTCTCTCTGCTCCATTCGGCGCCGAGCGAGAGCCCAGCCGGAACCCGAGTCCGACGAAGCGAACCAGGTCCGGCGAAGGCAAGCCCGACGCTGCCACAACTTCGCCTCGTCGCTATCCTCCCCGTCGTGCGCCGGCGTCGTCTTCGCCGTTGCCGGCCGTCCGCTCTTCTCTCTGTCCGTCTTCGCCGTAGCCCATCGTCACCATCGTTTACAACCCGTCAGTTCCTTCTTCCTTTTCTTATTATGTTTTTTTTTTTTTTTTTTTATTAATTAACATTAGTGAACTGTTAAGTCTTAGTATTATTGGTTGGGTAGAAGCAACAAGTGTGGGTAGTGGCCCAGTGCTTAAGGTGATTGCTAGTTATAAAGTTGGTCTTGGGTTCAATTCTTACAAAAGACAATTCTTTTATACAAGTTTAAAATCATTTTTCTTACACTCATCCTTACCCAAAAATAAAAGTATAGAGTAAGGGTGATAAAAATATATTTTTCTTATTTATTTTTATAAGTTTGTAACAAATTAGAATAAGTTATTTTTCATAAATAAATTTGTTATTTATTTTAAAATAAAGTTAGTTAGTTTACAATTTATATTCTCTACTAAGGCTTGTTTGGATGTGAAAAACTACTAGTGGAGTTATAGTGTTTTTGAGATAAAATAATATGCTTCACTACTCTAAATAATAAAAATGATATTTTATTCAATCTTATAAGTTATATTTATATAATTATAGCTTATTGTGCTTTTAAAAATAATAAACGTTAGTTTTATAAAATCATATTTTATTATAAAAGGGGTTGTTCACGTTAGCAAAGGTTGGGGAGAGTTAGTTAGGGATTTATTTCATTTACCTATAGGACTTTGTGTTGATTAGGATATTATTAAATTTGTAGGCGACAATTTCGTTGACGAAGGACACGTCGAGTATTACTAGGAAGTGATTTGCTTTGCTTCAGATTAAAGGTAAGTGAACATGCCAAGCCTAGCGCCCATTCCTCTTTTCATGTCAAATGTTTTCATTCCTACTTGTCTCAAAAATGATTTTATGCAAAATATGTGATGCTTGAATACTTGTTTCAAATTGTTGAAATGTTCTCTGAAAATATCACTGCAACCTAATAATCGATGATAACGTAAAGTGGAAGAGTTGTACGGGGATGATTATTGTTGTATGGTTACTATTGGCATTGGGCGTGTTGACTTCGGTCTCTCGTCCAATTTAATTTATTTAATCCGGTTGCAAGTCCCCGGATAGCTCCTTGTACTCATTCTTCTGGCCGCAAGAAGTCTGTAAGGGGGTGTCGACACTTAAGGTCTTGGATGCTTGCGAAGTGGTTGGTTGGTTTTCCCCGTATCAACAAATTAACAAATTGGTTTTGGATTGGATGTTTTTAATGGAAAATGGAATATTATGAGTTTTGGAATCCCATTACTTGGATAATGGATGTGATTTGGAAAATATAAGTGAACTTGGAATCTCTCATCCTATCTCTTTTATAAAAGGGTCAAAGCTTTTACTCTCACTTTGATTTAGCGAAACTATTACAAATTGGTTTTCAAACTACTTCATAATCTGTTTACATGCTTGGGTGTTACTTACTCAGTATTTCCGCTGACTTTGGAAACTGTGGTGTTCTCTTTTGTTTTCTGTACCACAGGTATGTCTATGATGGGAGCATAGCTTAGCGGGGACGTGAATCATCACTTATACAAGTAGTAGATCACATTTAAATTCTTAGAACCTTCATATAGAACTCTGCTTAGATAGATTTGCCCATGTTAGTGGCACAAGGATTTGAATTGTCAATAAAGTATTACTTTAAAGTTATGGAAGTTTTGTTTGGATTTTATATCTCTAAACCTCCTTGTATCCGGGTTTAACCTCGGGTACGGAGTGACACCCCCGGATTTCCGGTTTGGTCAATTCGGGGGTGTTACATTGTGTATATTTATTGTTGTATTTTTAGTTCTTTCTCACTATCATTGTTGATTATAACCTAATTCATTCGTGAAAGAAAAATGTTTGATGTTGTTGTGTGAGTTTATGTTCATGTTTTAGTCGTAAATTACTATTTACTCTTTGCTTAAAAGTGTCTTATTGTAACTGGTTTGTACTTTTTGTAGTATGGTTTGGATTGTTTTATGTACTGTCCCAACTGATCCGGAAATGTCATGAACTGGCCCATCTGGGTGGCTGCCTGACAAATTGGAGCAACCCAAACAATACCCATGGAATTTTGAATGATATGGTGTTGGTGTGTAGTTGCACTGGTTTGCTACGCGCGACCCAGTGGAGCAAGTTCTCTAAATTTCAAGATACTTTAGACATCGATTTGAAGCCAGAAACGGCGAGACCTATGTTGTGGTACGTCTTCTTTCCTTTTCAAGCATCATGTATTCTATGCAGCACACATGTTGGTTATATACTTTGACTGTGATGTCGTGAAATTTAGCTTAACTGTGTACATGTAGATTTGGTCTTCTGTTAAATTGAGCTTTCCTTCCCAATCAAATTGTTAGTTTGTCTTTGTACTATTTTTACAGGGTTACAGTTAAGTGGCTAGATTTTGCAACCCAACTGTTGGATAAATACCATTCGAACACCAATTAAGTCGCCTTTCAACAAGGAGAACATGGAACTGAAAAATTAGCATGACTGAGCTTGGGCAACTGCGGCACCGGTACGACTCTGGCTAATGTTGCTGCTGCGTTCCCCACCATGTCTTGGCGACGTCTCCAAACGATCCTCGAACTTCATAAATTGGACCTGTTGGCTGGCTGGCCTAGGTGCATAACAGACCGGTGCCACTACAAAACAATCACCATGGAATTTACATTTATGTGGTGTTGGTTCGTAGTGGCCCCGGTCTGTTATGAGGATCCGCCAGCCACCGAGAAGATCCGGTTCATGAAGTTCGAGGATACTTTGGAGATCGACGTCAACCCGTAACGAACGGACAAGTGACATCATCCTGAGCTGTTACAGTGCCGCAGGTGCCCATGCTCTCTGATGCTGTTTCCAATTCCATGTTCTCTTGTTTAAAAGCAAATTCAAGGGTGTTCATTTGGTAATTATCAATTGTTGGATTCGTTGTGCTAGTCGCTATCTTTAACGAACCCTGTACATTGAATTTACAGGTTAGTTTGTCGTCAAGTGTTGGGTTGGATTGCCCGCATTTTAGCAAACTAACAAACATCTCATAATCTTATCTCATAATTCTAGTAAATTATTGCATTTTGTGCTTTCCAAATATACCGGATAATTCAAACTGTAAAATACCTTATATGTCTAAACGTGACTGTGCTATACGATTTTATTCCCTAAACTTAAAATGCTATCTCTTTTAATATTGTTATGTACTGTTATCTTGTTTAGGTATATTCAGGCTTTGGCATGTGCACATTATGGTGACCGTTTTGGCGTAACGCACAAATATGAAGGCAGAGCCCGCGGCTTCAAAGCATTTTTTTCGCAGTTAGGGAGATAAAGCTAGAGGTAAAGCTAGCTACATAAAAATGAGAAATATTATTTTACAAGTTCAAGATAGATAGCTAGTATAGGTTTGGTAATATGCGCTGAGTATAAGTTTTCGTCTAATGTAGTGGACTTGTACATTTTGGGTAAAACATTGCCAATGTAAATTTTGTGGACACAATATTTATTGATGTTTTTTTTGAAATGTGTTGTGTGTTATTTCAAGTTTAGTAGGTGTACTTGTGTTGGTTGTTCCTGAAAATAAGCTACAGGTTGGAACCTAGCTAGCTATGAATTGCAATGGTTGCAGGGCATACCTCAAATACGGCGAGATTTTAAACTTGCTGTATTACTTAGCAACAAAAATGACGAGAGTTTATTTACTTGCTGTAACACTCAAATACGACAAGAAGAAGTTAATATGGCTATATTTTTGCTGTAAAACATAGCACATAAACTGCAAAAATAAAACTTTTAACGGCAAAGAAATTGCCGTATATGGAAGCCCAAACACTGCGAGATGAGATATCTGTCGCCGTATATATTTTGACATAAACGGCGATTCAAGTGCCGTATTTGAAAATTAAATACGGCGAGAGGGCTTTTACGGCGATGGTTTTACTTGCCGTAGAGTATTAACGTCAAAATACCTCGCGGCCGAGCAGGTTTTCGCCGTTTACGAATTAAACGGCGAGAAAATGGTCTTATAGAACAATATTATCTCTCCGTTTTTTTTTCCGTTTCTAGTAGTGAAATCGAGATTGGATATACAACGGTGACACTCCATGCCTTGTGTCTAATCTAGATATATGGACAAAGGGATTATACAACACGGTAACATTGATCATAGAGGTTAGTCAAATCATTAACATTCTTATTACTTAGGTAGCATTGATGTATTGCTAAATACCACTCAATGTTTGTAATTGTTACTCGATAAATTAATAACTTCGATAAAATTAATAATTTGTCCAGTCCCAACTTGGTACCAGTACAAAATTAGATCCCAATCAATTAAATAATAAGATAATATTTTTTTTAAATCCCAGTGTATATATATTGGTCCCAACGAAACTATAAATTAATAATTACTACAAGATTTTAAATTCTATGATTGTCTAGTGAATCTATACTAACAAACAATGAACTTGACAAATTCAATTAATTTGTGAATGTACATTTATAAAATGTGTCATGGAACTTGTTTTTGCAATTTATTTTTCATCTCTAACTAATACACATTGTCACTAGTACATGTTTTTGAGAATTACATCAAATCCTACGTGAAGCCGGGTTCGAACCCGGGACATCATGTATGGGTTTCAAATCCTCTACCACTGACTTGGAAATTTAAAAGTCATACGTAAAGCCTCTTTAAATTAATAAATTATTCATTTATCGATATAATAATATCTCACTAAATTAATAAAATATCTCATATCCTAACATTACTAATTTATAAAGATTTTAATGTACTAGTAAAACACATATATTCCTTGCCCAAAAAAACAGTACTTTTTCTGACTTTTTGAGGACTACTATATGTTACTCTGTTTAACGCGTGCCCTAGTAGCATGTCGCAACTCTCAACTAAAAGACTGCCTCACACTTCGATTAAATACCTTGCAGCCCAAAGTCGTGGGAGCAAGCTTGTTTTCTCTTTTCTTTCCTTTCTTTACTCTGTTAAGTTGACATACAAACATTGAAAGCGACTTAAAATAAATTTTCTAACTGATACTGAGAATCATATACGGTAGCAAGAAATGTGGTTGTTGTAGTCTACAATACTACTAAGGAATAATCAAGTTGTTATGTAATGGCGGACATAGGGAGTTCACATCCCTTTTGTTGCAACGCCAAAAGAAGCAGAAGCTCTGGCGATTTGGGAAGGAGTAAAAATGGCGAAAGATATGGATATCTCTCCGGTCATCTTCGAGAGTGATTCAAAGACTCTTGTTGATCTCTGGACGAAGATGAGAAAAGGAGAGAGAGAAAGCTCAACCATTTTCAGAGAAGAAGATGAAACGAAAGTGGAAGACAACTCCCAAAGCAAAAGAATCCTCTCGCGCTGCTCGAGACTTCTAGGAGACTCCACCGCATTCACGGTGAGTTACACTCCACGAGGCACTAACTCAGCCGCACACGTGGTAGCTCAACAGGCCGTCCATCTCGGCTACTCTTTCAGTTGGTTTTATGATGATCCGAATTGGATCAAACCTGTAATTGATTTGGACATTTTGGGCCTCGGCCCGTAATATAATCCCATGATCTTATGCTCAAAAAAAAGTATTCTCATCAGGTAGAGACAAATACATACTAGTATTATTTAAGATGTTTTTTTTAGGGGCCAAAAACAATTTATTTATGTAAATACTACTAGGTTCACTCCGCGCGCGTTGCGCGCGGCGTGCCATTGCACCGGGCGTTGCCGTCTGGTTTGGAAGTTGACAATTGTCTCACCGTACGTGTAATTGGAATTCATGTGTCGCAGAAAGAGTATAGTACAAATTGTTTTTAATTTTTTCTAACAAGAGGATATCATAGTACAAATTGTTCTATAATTTTTTCTAAGAAGAGGACATCAAAATTTATGGTTTCATGCAACAAATTGATATTACGTGTAGTAATCACAGTTGACGAAATTGATATTGATATTTACTAATGTCAGTGAACGTGTATTTGATCACACATATTTTCCTTCAAAGAAAAACTAATTATATTTACAAATGTGTGTTTGTGATACAATAGCTTCGTACTTTATTTTCTTGGTTTTAAAATAGATATCATGGAAAATACTTCCTTAAAATTGATTCTCATAATTATACTCTGCTGCTCTTACAGAGGTCTTAATTGCCCCGCTACCACCAGGAAAACACAATTATAACCTGAAACCCTAATCTATTGTCAACGCCTAGTTTCCTCTCCAATAAGTCACCCTCTGATTCCTTTTGATTTACGTTTCATCATTAAGATCTATCGTTTCGTGTGTGTTGAAGATTTCGCCGGTAGATTTAGTGGGGTTTGCAATATCTTCGGATTGATTCAAAGTGTGCATTTAATACAGACGTGTCTCTTAGAAGATGCACGGTAATAAGTTCTTTGAATGGACGTGAACAGTTGCAACGGTCTTTTCACATTCATATTCAGAAATTGTATATAACCACAACCAATTCGTTGTGGTAATAACATAGAGTACAGCAATGGATTCTGGTAAAGAAAGTAGTGATAGTAAGGTCAGGAAGGTTGCCAAGAAGAGCATGAAGAAGAAGACGAAGAAAAGTCAGAAATATGATAGTGAGTTGGAGTCATCAGAGGGTATATCTTCGTGGGAGAGTTGGCATGATAATTCGTATGTGGTTGGGAAGGGTTCAGAGTCAACAATCTATTCAGATGCATCGGACAAAGATGAATTCTGGCGGGTTGACACAGCTTCCTCTTTTCCAAATAATTGGACCTGTACTTACCATCCCGACACAAAGAAGAAGAAGAAAGTTAAAGGCAAAGGCAGTGAAGGTTCGCGGAGGAAGAAAGCGAAATCTCCACCGGATGGTACAGAGGAGCAGGGTGGGAAGAGGAAGAAGAGAGATGATAGCGTTGTTGAGTCGTCCCAGAAGAAACCGAAGGTGTAGAAAGTCTTGCATCTTCTGGTATTCTGTTCCAGTCAACTGTAGTTTGATGTTAGTTTTTATGATGAGTATCATGAAGTTGGGGAATGTTTAGTTTGGATTAGTTATGCAAACCTATGTAATCGTGGAGTATATTTTATCTATGAATGCAGTTTTTTATTTCAGTTAATTTAATGTTTGTTTACATTGGTTTGTTGTCCAATCTGAAACACGCATCATTTAGAAGTTTGTATATAACATCAACGAATTTATTGTATCGGATTAATTATAGCATATTAGATGAATCATAAAACAGAATATGGAATCATAGCAATTTTAAGCATTTCTAATGATGGATTGAGCGGAACGTTGTAAGTTACGAAGCAGTTTTACTGTGGCTACAATGGCGTGATTATGTACTTGTGTTATCCGGTCTGGACCAATACGTACATTTGATGCAAGAAATAGGTTATTTTCAATAGATTTAGTGATCGTAAATTTGACGTGTTAATTATTAATATGTTCGGAGGCAAGCGTAGATATACAGTACGATGTATTCGCAAGATTATATTTACAGCTTTGCTGACCCTTTTTGTTTCTTTTTCTCTTATTTTTTTTTTAAACATACCCTTTGTCAATAAGTTATCCATTTAACCATGTTTAACAAAGCTCACCGGTTCAGTGCAAGAGAACTCGAAAATACGACTGGATAGCAATCTTCTCAAATGGGTAAATGAAATGAAATAACAGCTCTTAAGTGAGTGAATTATAAACTCTTCACATAGCTATTATTTATTTGAACATCAAAATCAGAAAATAACATGCATTGAGGGACGTAATTGTTGTAGCCTGTGTCGTGAGAGGAGGTTTAATGCTTACAAATTTCTAACTTGTCCTCGGCAATTAGATCTTGAACAATATTTGGAGCATCAAATAATATTTTGTAACGATCACTTTGTCGTGACTGAAGATTGTCTGGAGATCAGATTGCATTAATCTGTGTGGTTTTGTTCTTTTCCCTCTCCCTTGTTTTTAACATCCCCTTCATTGATAAGTCACATGTTTTACGATGTTAAATGGAGTTCACTGGTATTCATTGTACGTCATCAGTTCATACCACTGGTGCTACAATGTATATTAGTTGATGTTTTATACATGAGACATATGACGGATAATGCAAGCAATGCACTGTGAATTAGTAGAACAATTTCATCGTGACCTAATAATGAGCCGTTCAATCAGGCAACGTATATTAGTTGACATATGGGATTTTGGGCTTGAATTGACCAGGAATCAGGTCATTAGATTTATATCAATGTTATAATATAAATAAATTAAGTGAACTAACAATGGCAAGTGAAATATAAACTCTCGACATAGCTGTTAGTTATTTGAAGATGAGAATTACAGAATACAACGAACAGAGCGACGTAATTGTTGTAAAGATGAGATTGCATTAGTCTGTGTCAGTTGAGGAGGTGTAACGCTTACAACTTTCTAATTTGTCCTCAACAATTAGATCTTGAATAATATCTGGAGCATCATATAATATTTTGAAACGATCACTTTGTTGAGATCCCATAGAGGCAAGCTGCTGTGCGACACTGTTGTCCAGTTTTTCGATAGGGATCAAGGCTATTTTCATGCGTCTGAGCAATGCATATCCATCATGGATCTCCTGCCTCATTGATAGTGGAGCAGTAGTCTGCAGATGAAAGATTTTGCTGGCCTCATAGTTGGAAGTCTCAATCTTGATTTCTTTCCACTCATTTTCATAAGCCGAATGAATACCTTGATAAATTGCCCACAGCTCACTTTCCAATTGAGAGACCCCATCAATTCTTCCTATGAAACCAAGCTGCCAGTTTTCATTGTCATCGCGGCAGACACCACCGATTCCACCGGTATTGGTTACCGGTGAGATGAAACCATGCACACTTATCCTTATAACTCCTTCAAGGTAGAGAAATGAGTATTAAGATATATATCAGGTTTATATTTTAATTAATGTCGCAGGAAATATGATATGTCGTTGGCTAACTAATATCATAGAATATTGTGGCCGCATTACATTTTGAAAGTACCGTAGATAGCAAAACATGGTAGGAAACTTACTGCGAGGAGTCAAAATTGGAGGCGGAGGTGTTTCTTGAAATCGAGTTGCTGCAGTAACAAACTGCGAGAGTGATGGACTTGAAGCTGAGGAGCTTGCAATAGTTTCATTACTGGTTACTTCTTCCTCAGAGACTGCTCGTCTGTGTCTTGACATTGTAGCTGTTTATTCTATGAATAGATAGTTTATGTTCCTTGTTATGTTGAATAATGGATCTATAGGTTTCTTATAGAAGAGTTGAGGTGAAATGCATGGCAGATAATGCCAGATAAAACAGGACAATTGGTCCGTGACTTTGTCAGGCAATTTGTTTCTTTTAATTTGACTGTTTATACATTCACCACTCAGTCACTGTCATTGGATTCATATGTGGTATGAATGTGTGTATGGACAAGAACAGTTCCGTAAACTATGCTGTCATTGTTCACATGTATGACAGAGGGTTTTTATTATAAGTGGTATGAATATGTGTATATAGGATGCTGACTCTCTGTGTAAACGCTATCTAATATGTGCAAACTGACGCCATATCCAAAACACTGAAGTTACTGAAGTTTTTCATTAACAGGTGTCCTTCATTACAGGTGCAGATTATATTCGGTTATCGACGAAAGAAATTGTGTAAATATTAATTTCACTGAGGATGTTGTAACATTATAAAGGCACATATGATTTCTTCATATCGTTTTATTATTACTTGCGGTAAAAGCAGAAAGCGGTACAATTTATAACATAACAGAACAAAGAGGAAACATCATTGTGAACAGTGCAATGCACTGTAGTAGCAATGTGGCAAACATTCGGCGGTCTTATTCTTCAGATACTGAGCAGCATTATCTTCGACTGTGCATGGAATATCAATCTGTTTACCATGCATACTGAACTTCTTTCACAACCCATTTAGTTACCCTGTGGTTGTTTGGCGGCGTGCATTTGAACACACGAACATACACATTGTCATTTGCATTTTCCATGTTCAAGCCAACCAGTAGAGCTTCTTGTTCCTGAGAAAATAATGCCGTTATTTGTGTATTACATAACTATGAGCAGCTGTATATTTCATATGAGTAAGTACCGCGCTGTGGTTGTAGTTGTTCGGGGCAAATTAGGTAATACCTGTGGTGTCATTGTTGCTAGATTTTCAGCTGTGTTTCGGAGAAGGGTCTCCGCAGCCTGGCCGAAAATCATCACATCCATTATTCCAGTGTCATCTCGCAGTTCCACTATAAGGCGGCATCTGCGAAAATGGTATGTAATCATATTATACATGAATGTACCTGTGATGTGTCAACTGGTGGTGTGCAATTGTAGCCAACGAATTTTGTTAATTTTAATGCATTCATCAGGTGTGAAATAATTAACCTGGGGCTTGTGTCGCATTGTATGTCATTACATACGGGACAGTATGGACGTCGACGTTCACGATTGCAACGGTTACATGCATTGAACCAAGTGGTTTGACTTGTCGGAAAGATACGTGTTGATACCCTAAGCCAGGCTTCTTCATACATAGGCTTCTCAGTGTTGGATGAAGCCGGAGAAACAGAAATCAGAACGATGCATTATGAAATAAAGAAGTTTGAATGAAGTTAAATTATGATTAAGAAGAGAGATTGAAAAGCAAAGGGCCGGTATATGCAAGAAGAAGAATTCCGTTAAAGATTGTATATAGAAAATACTTATTGTAAATTCAGAAGATGAAAGTATATGCAGATCAAAAATATTAACACATAGATGGATAGCCTGGAATTTCACCGATTCTTTGATAAAAATAATTTGAGTTTTTCTAACTTTACCAGTGACGCACGAACATCTGCAATCTTGGACGGCATCATCTTCAGTATACAACGGATTTGTTAGTTGTATATTGATTCAACTTCTGAATCTCAATTGTATTGCTTGCAATTTGATACTGATTGTAGACATGGGAAGCAGTTCTTATATAGTTAGGTCTTGCATACCTGTGGTCACATATTCTGCAATATATAATTAATGTAATTTCTAAATTCGATGTAACCATTGCAAGTTGAATTTTCATCCTGTTATTTCCTATGTGTTGATCATGTCTTGAATTGACAATTCACATTTGTAGTTAATTTATTGTGCAATTTGCAGAGATGGTCACATGATCGCAATTACTTCTGCACTATCTGATCAGCAAGTGCATTCCAAGAGGGTTCATATATCAATGAGATATTTGGAAGCTTCTTACCTATTTGCATCTGAAATTGAAAAGAGATGCTCTGTAGAGACCTCTGCCAACCGTTCAATATCTGTGACTTTGTGTGTGCAGATTCAGTATGTGAGCAGGTGTAGTTCCTGTTCATGATGTGGTAGATATTGCAACAAATGCATTATTTGAAGTTTGCATGTGTGGAATCTCGAGGCATTGAATTGTACAAGAGCATGTGAGTGTTATAGTCTGATAGTATTCAATCCAATTCGACATTTGAAATACTGCTGTTACTTGTGTGCAAGATTTGCCTTTATTATTACTGCAGCTGTAATTGTTAAGGTAGGTTGTGATTGAACATGGCAAGTTCAGTTGAAATAAAAGGGAACAGAGATTGTTACTCTGATATGTCACAATATATATGAAACATAATGTAACTTAATGCATTAGATATTAAGCAAACCATAGCATGATGCATGTCATCAAAGTTATAGTTACATTGCAACATTAGGTTGTTATGTTTTTGCAAAGATAATAACATAGAATAATACTGGAACAGGTTGACAGAATGACGATGTTTAAAGAAATGTCTGGATATTCTTAGTACAGAGTACTTTCATACGTTGAGGCTATGCTGGAAACACTTTCACCCTAAATTTTGGCATGCTCGAATCAACTAATTCCACGGCACATGCATCTCCAGTACGTACATTAGCGCTTCTGGCAAATTGATACCAAGACACTCGTCTCTTGTCGCTGTTCTCTCCACCTGGGTATTTGCAACGGCAAGTCCAAGTTGTATTACCAGAAGTCCCTGTAATGTACACAACTGTTGTCCGCTCTTTCAAGTATGCCCTGCTGAACTTAATTGGTATATTCTGTAATGCAAACATGAGATTGTCAGTCGCTATCGTTGCAATTGAATACAATGCCGTTGTAAATGAAATTTAACATTGAAAGTTTACCAGTCCGCCAGAAGATTCCAAATGGGACTTCTGTATTTCAACAGCGAAACATGGCTTGTTGCAGTGAGCCTTGTAGGAATTAGCCTTATTCAATGCACGAGTAGCTGCACACTTTCTTGCATTCAGGATAGAAGCTCCAGCACTGTAATCTAGCTCTGATGTAGCGAGACCATAGATTGTCACTTTGAATTTGGAATGTCCCTCGTACTTGAAAGTCAGCATGTGCCCAAATGAGAGCGAATAATGAGCTGCAAATTCCTTCCACCCTGTTGTCAAATATATGTCGTTACCTCTACTTTTCATCTTTATCTCCCACACTCGGCCATCTGGGACTACAAGCTCTGCATTAATTCCAAGATTGGATCGATGATGTTCCACAAAGTCATCTGGCAGTCGCTGCAGTGAATAGATGCTTGAAATCTTTAATAAATCGATCTCTTATTAAAATTAATATTAGTGTTATTCAATTCAATTTCTTTCTAAAAAGCACACATATACATGTGTATATATACACGTATATATATGTGACTTAAGGCCTACCAAGTTGTTGTTGTCTTCATCTCGATCCGTGATAACTCGGAAGAATTTCATTTCCAGATAGCTGCAAGAGGAATATAGTAATCTCTATTACTGAATGTGGTACAGAGGAGACGATCTTAAACATATGCATGTTAATGCGTTCTCTACATTTATGCTACATCAGCAATCGGTTGAGCAGAAGTTGCGATATGGGGGTTGAAATACATGTATGATTATTTACTGAAACTACGAATGATTAATGTCCGTGTGAGTTAATTTGCACGAGATATTTTCTCAGCCACATCGTAATGAATTCACAGACTGATGCTATTTCTTTATAACTCTTCGTATGTAAAATAAAAATATTCAGTCGAAACTATCTGGTAGAAATTAATTGTACCTAACATGATTCAATATGCACTGTTTTTGGTTTAAGGAGTTACACCAATAAGTTTTGTGTTTAGTGACCTGGTATGTTCCCAAAATCGAGATATCTGGACTACTGTAAATTTGTAATAAATAATCAGTATTTGAGTAGTGGGAGGCCTATATGTATTGGTATAATCACGTTCCATATGACTCAGTGGCCTATATATATTGGTATAATATCCATAATTGGGTAAAGTATGGTTGCTATTTTACGCATAAGCTTAATTGTATATATCCGCAAAGGCTGTCTTTCGAAGCTGATCTATTAGTGAGATTAACAACAGTAGATCCATGAATCTTGTACTTACAATTATTGGTATAATCACATTCCACATGACTACAATTTAATCTATTAGTGAGATTAACAACATTAAATTCATGAATCCTGTACTTACAATTTCACAACATTTTTTTTCCTGATCAATTTTTTTTTAATTTATTCTTTCTTCTTTTTTTTTTTTTTTTTTTTTCACTCATTATCGAGCCAAATATACCAATGTGTGTCTTGAATTGAAACTAAAGATGAACCTCTTATCAACAAATATATCTATTTCCATTGTGTACCAATCAGACAGATTTCGTCGCTATGTGGAGTGTACTATTTATAGATGAAGACATTGGTAGCAGATCTGGAATAGAAATCACTAATATAACATATGAAAACAGTAGCACCCGATAAATGCCAATCATTTGTTTACAAAAGGGACTGAATATGAGTAATGTAGATTTCTTCCTGTGAGCGATTACACAGATAAGAAGATGCTATTTGGAATCAGGTACCTGTAGAGTGAACCTGCGATTCGCTGAGATCTGATGAATCAAGTTGGAGGATTCCCGACCTAAACAATCACGAATAGGAATACTGTGAATAAGTAGATCGCTGTGACAAATACGGTATGATATCCAGTACCTGTTCGAAATTATCATTGCGAGATAAGTTGTAATACCTGTTAGAGAAAAGTTAGAACTGAGGGAAGATTTGGCTTGGAGGATGAAGTTGAAAGGTCTTCTTACCAGCACAACGAAGTTGGGTAGTTGTAAATGTAGGATGTGGATGTTGTTTTTTCAAATCATAAAGTTATCTCTGCTTTTGAGGTATCAGTGATAAATTTTAATAATGTTATTTTTCATTGTATTTCACAAATTGGGTGTCCATAGACACTATATTGGTTGTCATGTGTAATAATCTTGATCAAGGTTTTTGCTTACTGACGTTATTTTTTAATGTTCTGAAGTAATGAATTTCATCTAGTTCAAATGGAAGTTGTTGGAAAGGAAAAAAGATGCACATCAAAACGGAAGAAGAAGAAGGAGAAAGAAGGGGAGAAAAGAAAAATCAAAAAAAAAAAAAAAAAAAGAAAAAAAAAAAAAAAGAAGAGTGGAAAAAATAGAGTGCCAAAAAAGAAAGAAAAAAGGAAAGAGATGTTACAAGTTGTTGACATCCCAAAATTATGAGGCATAAGTTACTACGAAACGGCTGCAACGTGAAATTGCAAGAGTACCGTAAAGAAAACATTTAAAATCAAACATCCAGAATATGATAACAGATTCATTTTCTACCAATCCTCTCCTGCGGTTGTTGGAGACCGTTTTCGCTTGGATCCCGATGATGACGTGCTGGATGTTACCGACCGCCTACTGGCAATGCTCATTCGCTGCAGTTTTTGAAGAAATTGCATCTGGATCTCGAGCTGCTGTTGCTTGAGAAAGGTTACTTTTCCCAGTATTTGTATTTGACGCTCCACTCGTTGATTTTCCTTTTCAGTATCTGTGATCATTTCATCAACATTTTTACCACTGTTGAATATTTTGCGACAGATAGCTGCTCCCTCGGCCCTTCCTCTTGGGATGCTGCGTGTTTCCTCGGTTACGTTTTGCTCATTTCCGGTGTTACGGCAGCTTTCCATTGAAATATATCTGTCGTAATTTCGATAATTACAAACCGAAATAAGTTATATATTTTGTAATGTTGAGTTGTTGCAGTATATAACTTACTAACGTGGATTACGAGCACAACACACGTTGTTGACCTGGCAATACAGAAGTGGATACTAACCTTGCATCCAGATTATACTTCTCTTATTTATCTGCACATTGTAAAGTAAGTTTGTTAGATTTGTGTATGTGGAAACAATATCTTCAATTTATGCTAGTATATAATGGTTACCTTGAAGTGTTGCTCGGCAAATAGTTGAAATTGTGGAATACTAATTTATATCTGTTCTTTTAACTTGGTCTCCAAGAAATTTCAGAATTTTGTTGACAAGTGTCGTCAACCAGATCTTTTACTTTTTAGGAATACCAATCACAGTATAGGTGTAATGGGTGAGCTGATGCATTGGTTCGTACAAAGTCATGATTGTCAAGCAGATCTTAGCAGCCACATGTGTGGCATGCATGGAACCTGTGCTGTTGCCTCATGTAATGGCTTACTCACATTGCTTTGAATTTTCTATCACAATGTGCTGCATTCATTTCAATAGCAGTAGGGATGTCTATTCTTTCCAACTGTTTCCTACTTTCTGGCTAGAAGCCATAAATTATCACATATTCTAATTAATATAAGAAATATTAGTCATAGTATTATTGCAATTTCGTGGAATGTAGCTATAAATTTGATACGTTGCATTTCTGATGATTTGTGGGCGTATTCATTCGAAAGTGTAGTAGAGATAACAAAATAAATTGATTTTTGTGCATATGTCTTAATATATGTAATTAAATGTATATTATATTATACACAGCAACAACTGATTTGTCTGGGATAGTACTTCAGTTTATATACAGCTCCATTCCCAGATGAACTCATTGTGTAAGTAAGTAGATCCGTGTAAATATTGAACGGAGTATTATAAAAGACCTTTTTTTTTTGATTTTTTATTTCTTTTTTTTTCTTTTATTGTAATTTCCTTTTTGGTGAGTGAACACTACTTAACCTAATTCCAATGTGAACGTGGATTGGTAAGAGTATCTGAATTCGCCGAAATTAACAACATTACATTACACAAATTATTCATGATGCTAGTGTTACAAAATGAACCAGGTACAAATGCTAGAACCGGTTACTACGCTCTACGGTATGTCTTCCCTTTTTTTTGTTGCTCGACAATATCCTGAACACGTTCAGGTAGACCCGTTGTTTCGAATGCATAACATCCATCGTGATGTTTGAAAGCTACACAGAGTGCATCTGCCGCAGAGTTACCTTCACGATGGATGAATGTTATCAAACATGATTTGAATTTTTTTGTAGTTCTTTAATTTCTTCGATTTCGGCACAAACGTCTTCTGGGAAGACATGAGAACACACACCAGTTATGTGGTCAATAATGTTTTTAGCATCGCCCTCTGCCCATATATCAAGCCAGTTCCGATCTAATGCATACTTCAAACCTTTGCACAGTGCAGATGCCTCTGCAAAGTCAGAGTTCTTCTCATGCTCAATTTCAGCGAAGGCATACACACAATCTCCTGTACAATTCCGATATAGACCAGCACGAACTATGGTTGGCCAGGTTGGACGTTTGTAGTCGCAGTAGAATCCCCCATCGAAATTTAGTTTGATGATATGTTTTGCAGGAGGTGACCAGTGGATTCTAAGAGATGACGTAGATGGGGAGCGGATCTTCTTGCTAGTTGAAGAAGAGGATCCAGTTTCATTGCCTTTACCTGGGTTCGTAAAAGTATGATGACCTGGTGTAGAAGTCAAATATGGATTCTGTTGTCTCGGAGGAGGCAAGTTTTCGAGGAAGAATATACATTCATCATCAGCATTGTCTGAAGCATAGGTTGATTGCAGATCACTTTGGTATACCAAAGGTTGCTCGGTGATTTGCGGAAGGAAATCTGATGTGTGGGTAGGGAAATGTAAAGGTATTAATACTTGATGGTCTGGTATTGGAATTGGTGAACCATAATTCTGTGGTGAGGCTGAGTATGAATGTGATTGAGGGTGAATATTTGACGAAAGAGGGGAGTACTGATACTGGGGAGATGCAATGGAGTTGTAATAATTATACTGTGGAGGGGAATTTGGTAGGGGAATACCTGTATTGTATGAGCCATGGAGGAAATCTGTACAAGTAGGCGGCGATGCATAGAAGACTGGTGACCCTGGACTTCGCATTGGGGGACTGTTCCAGTGACAATTTTGCGGACTGTGAGAAAGTGCTACACCAACACCGTAAGCTGCATGCATAAATTCGTTGCCACTGGGAGGCGATGCACGGAAAATTGGTGATGTCGGGCTGTGAATAACGTGAAATTGGTGATTTCCGGCATCATACATTGTGTTTCCAGTCATTGGATGATAGGGTGAGCTCATGTTAGGCTGCACGGTGTTGTTAGGTGAGAAGATGTGAACATAGCTCCCAGCTGGGATGCTTATTTCAGTGGTGGGAAGGTCTGTTAGCAAGGTGGTTAAATTCCAGCAAGAATGCTCTTCATCAGAATTGTAGCCTGACATGGTGAATAGATTGAGAAATAGTTCATGAAATGCTTACAGTCAATCTTGTAACATTATATAGGAGACCTAGAAAGTGCAGGCATTTGAAGTCATCTTGAAGCATGTGTACTAAATGTAGACAAGAATATTTTGTGTTGGTTATGAAATCTAATAACTGATGGAACTCTTTTTTTTTTTTTTTTTTTTTTTTTTTTTTGTTTTTTCCCTTTTCTTTTTTCCTCTTTCTCTCTTCCTCACCAGAATTTCCAAGGATCGTTTATTGTTTTTATTCTGTGTACAAGCTATTATATTATACATATGTATTAGTATTATATCCCTGCAACTGTAACTTGTTGTAATATGGAATATCAGTTTAATTGACTGCAATTGTAAACATGGAGAACTTAATATAAATTAATATTAAACGGAAGGCAGACGACGAATCTGTTCGAAGATGCAATAGTTTTTGGCAAAGAAGGGGGGGGGGGGGTGGGGGGGGGGGCAAAAGGCAGGGAGATAACAATGGAACATTACCATGATGTTATCTCCTTGCATTTTTTCCAGGTGAACAAAAGTTGTAGTGCTAGTGGATCACAGCAGAGCTTCTATTGTAGTAATGCTTCTATGTACACATGTGGTTGCATACTTGATCTGCAGTTGGGTGCATACGCTGGCATTGTGTCCAACTATGCCGTCTCCACTTGGCGAACATTCCATTTGTTGACCCTTCTGCGGTTCGTGCTTGTGGATCCAGCAAGTCGAAAATAGAACATGTTCTTAACACTTGACTCATTAGCTTTAAGTAATAGCTCCTTGTGTTCCTGAAATGAATCAATGTTTTGTAGTTAGCACTATCTTCACAAAGCACACTAAGATATGAACCATAACATTAATAAACTATCGAATCAAGCCTTAAGTGTAGCGTGCATACATCTCCTGTCATTGCTGACAATATAACAACACTTTTCTTCAGGACAGCCTCGACACCATGTCCGAAAACGACAACATTCAGCTCTCCAGTGTCATCTCCAATTTGGACTTCTAGACGACCCCTACAAAGCAAAAATTAATGTATTCAAAACTTTTTTTCTATCTGTTTTTTTTTTTTTTTTTTTGGAAAAAAAAAAATTTTCGTCTTTTTGGTTTTTTCCCATTCTTCTGTTTCATAGTTGCTCTTCTATATTTGGTCACTGGAGATTGAATATACAGCTGAAGTTGGATAAAAGAGAATTATATCAAATTACCATGGTACGGAAGTGCAATCAGAATTGTGGCAACCAGAACAGTTGAATTTTTCTCCAGTTACATAGCTCGTTGCACGAGTACACTTACTGCAAGAATGGTACCACGGTCTCTGTGTTTCAGGTAAGGCAAGAACTGAAACTTTCACCCAGACATCAGTGTCTGCAGACTGCAGGATATATATAGAGGACTGTCAACCGGACATAACAATAAATTCCCAACAATACGATATAACTACGGTGGAGAAAATACCGGTTTTTCTGGGAGGTCTGCAATCTTTGACAACTTGAATTCAGTATTCTTTGTCTTAGGATTCTTCTGTGCCAACAATAATTCAGGATTCCTGAGTTTATCAATCTTCTGATAATTTGCATCACGCCTACACGAGAGAAACACATATGAGATTAAATGTGGGAAATATATCATGTTGTCGCAATTGGAAACTGTATAAATAGTTGTATTCATATACCAGTCAATCAACTCGTCAACTCTTGGATCCTCGATATTGTGCAGGAACATAGTGGACATTGTTGTCCTCAGAGAAAAATCTACAAACACATGTACAGCAATTACATGAATATAATGTTGTGCAAGCTATGTTTTCATATAATGCAGTCATATTTCCATTCCGTCCATAATCTTGTAATTCCATACTCATTAATACTGATGTTAAGGGAAACTTACCCAGATATGTTGTTGAACACACATTCGTTGCAATTACAACTGGATGAGCACTGGCCAGTATATTTAGTTTATCTCCTTCTGCTGTGGTTGCATCATCCCATAAGGATAAACAAACTGGGACACCGCTGAAATGATATATGTAAATATAGCCTTCAATAATTGCACGCACCAAGAAGCAACACTTGAACACTACGTAATACAAAACAATGCTCAGAGGCAGGGTACTTACGAGTCGTCCAGAACAATGACATCCCTCACTCGAGCACGACTTGCTGAATCTTTTCGGGGTACTGTCTTCGTGGACATTACAGCAATGACGATGACAGCAACATCTATGATCATAGTGAAATACAAACAATACAAATAGAAGTGTGTATTTATTATGGGGAAACATTTAACACTTTATATTAATATGAAATATCTATGTACAAATTATGCAAAGCAGTGCATATGACCTACCAAATTTCTCACGGGTATTCACAAGAGTGCGAGCTTCTTCCAGACTTTTCAAATTATAGTTGCTGCCACAGCCTTCATCCACCTTATCTTCAACTGCGGTTACCTCCATTTCTTTGTTAAGCACAAGGGAGAAATCATGATCTATGTAACGGTACTTCGGATTAACAGGTCGCACAACACCATTGCTAAACCAGTACGAATGATAGACCTGTAACTTGTTGTCAAAGTTGGGTATATCTGCATCAAATGATGTTGCCTGGATCTGTTTTCCCTGCAACTTGAATAAAAATTTATTGAACGTGGAAACCGAAAGATTGAGAATAACAATTGTGAACACAGCAGCAAGAGCACACTACATTTGCAAAATAAAAGAAACAAACAGTCAAATTATTTGACCAATATCTTTGCATAAATTTAATTACAACCTCACTGTCACAGAGCACAAAACGCTGGTACTTTGTGTTGGAAGCCTTTCCTGTCAATATTCGTGATTTCTCGGCCACCCGCAGTCGGAGTTTCCATTCTTTGCATTCGTCCGTCAATCCAGACAACTTCAAAGTTTTACCTTCCATGATTTCAATGAATTCCTACAAAAGACATTTGAATAGTGTTAGTATATAAGATATCAAGATTTTCAACTAATGATCAAGTCTGTTTCAGGTGACATTATATTATATTACTGCACACCACATGAGTGGCATCTCCGCATGATGAAACCGACAAGCACTAACCATGAATGGAATTTAAAATGTGCTGTGTACGCGAGTTGCTCTATGCAACAGATCTTTGTACACAACATTTCAAGTTGTGCAATTAAATTGAATCCCGTCAATTGGTTCGATTAACACTTTAACTGCAGACCCTAACTTGGCTCTGGATAATGCCACATACAGTTGACCATGCGAGAATACAGGTTGCGGTAGGTAAACACCAACACGTTTCAGAGTTTGGCCCTGCGACTTGTTGATGGTCATAGCGAAGCATAGTCGAACTGGAAATTGTTTGCGCTCGAATTCTATGGGATAGTGATCTGTTTGGGACGGTCTGAGCGGGATCCGAGGAATGAACACGGATTTCCCCTTATTTGGACCGACTGCAATCTCAGCATATATTACATTAGGCAACAACTCCTTGCAAATAAGTTTGACACCATTTGACAATCCAGATGACGGGTCAAGGTTGCGTAGCAACATTAGTGGACAACCTGGCTTCAATTCTAAGTGGTGAGGTGGGATCCCATTGGGAGTTAGTGTATGCAGGAATTCTACTGGATGAGTCGACTGATTCTCTGGCAGAGATCGATCGAAGCTATTATATGTATGAGACTGCCCTGGAAATCTACTCAGCAAAATTTCATTGACTCGGTCTACGCAGTCATTCCGAGGAGTTAGAATTGCTCTTTCGGTAAGGTACCGCGGGTCCAAACAGTCAGATTGGAAATTGCAGTATACAGCTTTAATAAACAAATCTATTGACATGCTTTCATCAATAAATGGCACAATCATCGATTTTGGCAAATCTATTGTCGCTTCATCAACATCTTGCACACTACCATTTCCAATCGACAAGAGAAATTGGCAGAAGGTAGGATCGTCAACAGCACGCATATTTTCCGTTAGATAAAGCAAATGCATACTGGCCCATAGAGGTGAGTCAACAATGCTGTTGGAAATACATTCCTCCTTAGTAGCACGCACCGTGACAGGCAGCACCTGCCTGAAATCACCTCCAAAGACCACGACCTTACCTCCAAATAGCGATTCATTGGAACATATATCGCGTAGCATACATTCAAAAGCCTCTATATTCTGCTTTTTCGCCATCGTCACCTCATCCCATATGATAACTTTGGCCTCACGAATAAGGTGAGCAAGAGCTGTCTGTTTTCCAATGTTGCATGTATTCTTATCCGTGGTATCCAAGGGGAGCTTGAAGCGAGAGTGCGCAGTTCTTCCACCAGGCAAGTTTGAGGCTGCAATACCAGTGCTAGCAGTAGCCAGAGCAATCCCTCCACTACTGCGGACATATGCCAGCAGAGCTCTGTACAGGAAAGTTTTCCCCGTGCCACCTGGTCTGTCGACGAAGAAACATCCACCTTTCAGTTCGTCGATGTGATTTGTGATTATTTTGTAAGCTGCTGATTGCGCGTTATTTAGCTGGTTGATGGCAGCCACGTCTTCGGCTGGAATCGGCACTGTCAATTCCTCTTCAATTTCCCGATTCACGGAACTCATTTCCTCACTCTGACTAACTGGTAACGAAGTAATGAAATCAATCAATTGTCTCCCCATTGCCTCTAGAAATATATTCACTCCTTTAACAGTTCTGAATAGAATTTGAGCTTCATTCAATCTCGTCTCTTTCCGGAAATCTTCAGATAGATTCATATACATCCGATCCCACAAAGACCGTGGATTGCCTGGCTGGCAGTACACAAGGATAGTGGCAAATAAACGCCGCAATGTTTGCGGCATTTGAAAAGTCGCAGCTTCTTCTAAACAATCTTCAAGTGCTGTGTCTTTTTCCAGCAGACCGAGTTTCTCACATGCTTCACAATATGATTCACATATGTGATTCCTCACTGTTCGCAGCTGCTCGTATGATTCAGCACCTCGGACATGAGTCAGTAATAATCGGAGGAAAAAGCGGTCTCCCTCCGAAGGATTAGCAGCAACAATACGTCCAATACTGTAGCCCTTCTTCCGAGGCTCCCAGCATAAATTTGTCTTATTCCACACGTAATGTTGTGGGAATTCACTATACAACCAACGCTTTGCACTTTTTTCACGCTTATTTGTTTCGAAATATTCCGTCAACATTGTTTTTGCGTACTTCTTATCCGCGGCAATGTATGGAAGCTTCGTATATTTGTCGAAGGAAATAGATTGCATGCCAGGAAGGTGAAGTGGAAGTGCAATTACAGAAGGATACATCTCGTTGAGCGGGAAACTGTAAAGACGCCATGCAGCCTCAGGAGGTGAAATCCACCTGGCAGACTGAAAGGCTGCAATTTCATCAATACCACTTGTTTGATTTGACACAAGCTGGAATGCAATTTTATCGTGCCCTTTGTAAATATACTTGTACAGATATTTAACTGCCTTGATTGTTGAGCAAATCTCGACATTTATGTGGCAGTCATATTTCGCCAGCAAATATGGATTGTAAGGCACGACCCATCTATTATCAAGAGTGGCTCCGCGAACCTCAACAGTGCGACCGTTGCGCTGTCGGCGATAAATAGCAAACGAATTATCACCAGTTCTTGTGGCATTGCAAAAATCCCGGGGATATCTGTTCTTGCATCCAGTACGAGGCCGCATACATACATTGTTCTTGTTGTGTTCACCACAAGGACCGTGCATCATATGCCTGACAACGGCATTGTAGAGATGAGGATTGACCTCAGGATCAGGAATTTCAGCTGAGATATACCTGTCATACTCATCAGGTTGCATCAATTTCGCAAACTTTTTGAGAATCAGCAGGAAATGCACATGTGGAAGACCACGTTTCTGATACTCGATGACATACGTATAAGCTGCAATCGGTCCAAGAATTTCTCGTTCAACTAAATCACGTTTCAGCTCAACTACCTTCGCACGGAAAATCCGAGCTACTAAATCCGGTCGATTTGATGCTTCCTCATGAGGCAGGAGCTCATCTTGGATTTCAGACCATCTAGGATTGCAAGTCATTGTCACAAAGTAATCAGGCTTTCCAAACTGACGCACGAGGGCCATTGCATCTTGATAACGACGCTTCATATCTCGTGGTCCCCCAACAAATGAAGGCGGTAGAACAACATGACGACCAATGTTCTCAGGATTCGTTTCTCCTGCTGCCAGACTATCAATTATACCTCGATAAAGTTCTGCACGAATATCATCTTGGTTGAATCGCACATAGTCAAGTCGACTTGTTTCCAATTTGATGTACATGTCAACAATATATTGTTGAAGCAGACGACCGAAAAATAAAATCGAGGAATGCCGCATGCTTCGAATTTGCAAACGATAGCAGTAGTACTGCCGACAAGTCACAGTTGGAATCTCTGACTCTGCATCCTCTTTACCTGCATCGACCCAAATAACAGTTAGAAAATGATGTAAATATGTCTGCATAGAAGAGAAGATTCTGTCATTCAAGAGCATTGGGCATGTGCAAACCTGAACGTCGCTTCTTCTTCTTTGGCCCTTTTGCGGGATTATTCTTTGCAGGTTTCTTCTCAATACCAGTATGCCAACCAGGTTGACCATAAGGGAACATAATCGGGTACTGTAGTGGGTCGTAGCAACCCAAGTGGTACTTGATTGGTTCTGGCCCACCCTTCTTTCGCTGCACCAAGATATCACGCGAATACTTGCCTGCACGATATTCATCATCTATCCAAATGCCGGCAACCTGATCTGAAGTGGGCATGTTATGGGTTCTCTGATCCAATCCGGGATCACACCGAATACGTATATCACAGTCCATGAGATCAGGGGTTTCAGACATTGATTGGAATTTTTCATTATAGGGATTTGATTTCAGGATGTCACTCAGGTAAGCAATAATAGACGGATCAACATTGCTGAACGTCTGAGATCGACAATGTAATTGATAAGCAGGATCGTAAAAATTTAACTGCAGATATCGAGGTGTCTCCTCACCGGGGTCGAGGTTATTGATGTAATGATATATTTGACCCTGAACCCTGAATGTATAAATTCCTTTGCTGTTCTTGAGGATTTCACGATCATTCTTCACGCCCATGGATGTGAAAGAAAATAAACTGTTGTATGCACGAATCGAAGTTCTGAATTCCTGACTTGTTGCATTATCCGACAGTAGCAATGCAGCCAGTGTATCAGGAATTTCATGTGCAGCAAGAACAATTCGGCCCGAACTGCAGCAAAATCCATCTGGTTCATACGCAAAAAGTTTGGCCTGGCAATGAGGACATATCCTTGGCTGGGGTAGCCGGCTCGGTTCAGTGGGAGGAGAGGGGGGATCACGTTGCCACTTCTTTCTACGCTTCTTCTCTGGAAGACAGACACATTGAAAATAATAATAAATACTGTGAACAGACAAGAGGGGGAATATCATGAAATCAGTAGTAGTATAATACTCACTCGATGGTTTAGCGCCAGTTGAAGTACCAGGAGGATGCTTGCTGGACTCACCTGACAATGAGCATGATGAACCACCTTCACCAATAGTCTTCGATGATGCAGGAATGTCAGATGATGATTCAGTTGCAGCATAGGGAAATAAGGGAGGTGGAAATGGATCATGCGCTGTGCGAGAACACGGAGCAGTAGTCACGCTAGAAGGAGCAAATGCCAGCCCATGATTCTGCTGACCGTTGTACACATCCAGAGCAGTGACACAGAAACCATGACGGACAACAATCCGGGAAGATCTGGAATGTGGCGTTAGCTGTGCAGTTGCTGTGGACGGAGGCACTGAGGTACCGACTGCATTTGTTGAGGCTGCAGCGCAATGTTTTGACGGGAGACATGCAATGCCACGTCTACGTAATCTCTGAGACGAAACTTTCCCCGTTCCACTGTGCTTTCGTTGCGAATCACACTTAGGCCGAGGCACAACAGTTTGCTCCTCTCCTCTGCATTCTCGACTATTGTTTCGACTCACACTGCTTCTGTTTTCACATACTGGAGAAGCACTTGAATCAACTTTTGACGGTCTACCTCTCTTCCGACAGTTTCTTGAAGTTGCCACGCTACTCGCTGCCTTGTCTGCATTAGCAACATTACAGCCTACGTCTTCTCCATCACGAACAACAGCTCTAGGTGTCTGATCTTGTTCATTATGTACTTCTTTACCACCGCTTCCAGGCAACAAAGTTGGCCGATGAGTTACTGCTTCCGAATAAGTAAATTGTGAACCAGAGGAATGCACGATGTCAACCGATGATTCTCCATGAACGATGTTTGCAACATCTTCTGTCACAATCACAGGAGCAGCCTCATGACCAGTGGACGAATGTTCCCTCTCACAGCTATAGCAACCTTTTGTTGATATGGTGAATGAATTTACTTGATCACGGAAAAAATGATTGGCGACAACCTTCGAGCTGTTTGGGACTGTTGAGTCTTTGGTTCCCTGCAATTTTTTCTGAACACCACTGGGATCATTGTGTGAAGTTGCACTCGATCCATTCTTCCGAGGTCTTCCTCTTATGCGACATTCACGACGAGACCCAGGTGAAATATGTACAGCAGTTATCCCTGTGACATCATCTCCAGTGACCAGACAATCACCGACGCCAAGCTTACTCACTGGTTCAGTTGCAGCACAGTGACGAACATCATTGCCTGCAACTTCACCACAACACCTGCGGTCAGCAGTTGGAGTTACAGAAGAAGAATCAATTCGTCCTCGCAATACCTGATTCAATGCATCAGAACACATAGGTTGCATGACATCGCAACAGTCAGCAGCAACACCTGAATTTCCGCTAATAACATTGGCGACCTGCAGTTTTTCAGAGGGGGGAGGTGCTTTAGGAGTAGCTGATTTGCCATCTCTGGCACAGGCTATGTCAGACGGTGCAGTTACAGCAGTTGATTCTACGTGTTCACGGAAAAATTGATTCCGCACTACCGCATTAACATGACACATTAAGGCACCGTTATCTCGCTCCGGCCTATGTGCAGGCTGGACAGTTAGCCTCTCTGAAATTGCACCAGCTTCATTTTTCCGAGGTCTGCCTCTTCTACCGCGTCCACGCCCAGTTCTGCATGATAGTTGTTGAGCAGATATCCCACATTCAATATTTTCAACCTCGGAACCATTCCTACCAGCAACGACAGTCATTGCAACACTACATGATTCGGACGGTGTAACTTGCCTGGTTTGGCAACCCACAACATCAGCCAATGAACTTTGAGAACTAACATCAGAAACCTCCCGTATTTCAATCACGGGAGACACGGGAATGGACTGCTGTGCTACATTTGAGGGAGACGATATAACAGTATTGGATGGACCACCCCCAGTGGAAGGATTGTGCACCAGTTTGGACACACCAGCTATTTCTATTTGATCACGGTAAAAATGGTTGCAGGCACGCGCGACATTATCAAATACTTTTGGATTGTTGTCTCGCTCCGTCCTTCCTCCAAATCCCTCATTGACCTTATGCGAAGTCAAATCAGCTTCGGCTTTCCGGGGTCTTCCTCTTCTACCACGACCACGACGACCCCCCCCCTGAAATCTCTGAAGCAGATGTTGCATCGACAGCATTTGCAATTTCAAAACAATCTACCGCATTAACTCCACTAACTACACCTCTACATGATTCAGTATCATCAAAGTGACGAACATCATTGTCTGGGATTTCACCTCCTTCTCCGAAAACCTGAATCAATGCATCGGAACACATAGATTGCATAATAGCGGAACAATTAACATGAGCACATGAATTTCCGCTAATAACATCACTAACCTGCTGTTTTACGGAAGGGGGAGTTGCTGTAGGAGTGACTGAGGAACTACCCTCAGCAGAGGCTATGGCAACCGGTGCAGCAACACCAGTGCCCTCTACCTGTTCACGCAAAAATTGATTCCGCACAGTCGCAGTAAGTTCAGATGTTGTTGCACCAGCAGCATTTTTGCGAGGACGCCCTCTTCTACCACGGCCACGACCTTTGCAGTCCACAGTTCGTCCACCCCCTACATTATCACCATCAGGCAGTGCGAACGATGCATCAGTAGTGCCAGCATATACAGGATGGATAACAGTCAATGGTGATACATCATCTCCACCAGGAACTAAATTCCTACTCACTCCAGAATCCTGCAATGATTCTGATTCAGCAGGTAATGCAAGTTTCCCTGTGTTAACTAACTCTGGCGTTGCCTGATGGCTATTGCATGGACCGTGTGAAGTTACGACAACTGCATTTTTTCGAGGCCGCCCTCTTCCGCCGCGGCCACGAGCACCAGAGCTTGCAATTCTACCACTGCTTAGTTGATCAACTGGAGGCAATCTGCAAGACTGACCATTTGTAGTATCACATGCAGTACTGATAAGAGCTGGCGGCTGTGATGTCAGAACGCCGGGACATTCAATCTCTCCCTCACCCAGGGAATTTCCGCGCAGTCCGGAAGCTTGCAATGCTTCCGATTCAGTGACCGGTGGAGTCTTGTGTGTATTAGTAGCAGACATACCTATATTGTAAATCATTACTCAGGACAGACCACAACAAATCTACAATCGAAGAATTTTGGTGATGCACCGAATGGTCGACTTTTTCCCATATTTTGGGACTTTTGTTCTAAACTTCCATCTACCTCATTCTGCAACGGTCTGCTGCCGTTAGTGAATACACACTTAACTCAATTCAAGCTACTTCAAAATATACTTATTCACTGACAAAATTCAAGTGACGCACATGTTCTAACATAACATATTCATCACCAGTAATGACATTTATCTTTTTAACATACATCCCATATTATATCATATTAAGGATCATATTGTACAAATCACACAAACAAATATGAACTCGTAGAATTTTAACCATCGAATAGAATTACGACCACATAACAACATATAAAGTTCACACATCACTAATAAAACAAGCTATGGCCAGCATTTTGAACGACAGTACCCGCATCATTTCAGAAATTGCAGATAAGAACCTGTGATATGCAAACAGCAATGCCAATACAGCTACCACTCAGCCCAATAGCTCCTTCAACGTTGCTGAAAAACCAGATAAACCCAGATGACAAATTCAAAAGGAAAATTTTAAGGGAAAAAAAAGGAGGAAAATTTAGATAATCCCTGGATTTCAATCATGCCATGGAACAAACCATTCATTCAAACATCTTACCTGGAAAACAGTTGACAATGCGGTCCAACGAACTCGTCACAACCAGCAACACATCTGTAACCCCACAAACCAGCTGGAACAGATAACGTAATGCAATTAAACATGGGATATTCAAAGACAGTGAATCAAACAAACAACTGTCTAACTAAATTTTGTTCCCGGCACGCTATACATAAAAAAATAGGTACAAAAGTTGATCACAAACAGGGCAATTTTGTTATGATATACGATCTACAAGCTGCTGAATAGCAGGACACAATACAGTCGGTTAATTACCAAATCATTGGTATTTAATAACACCCAACTCCCACATACAACGCCGTATTACACCAAACCATAAACATTTAATAGGGGACCTACAAACTGCAATGGATCTGTACATGCAACTGTAGTGGAACACCTATGTACATAGAATAAACCAAATCATCAGCATTTAATAACACCAGACCACCATACCAAACCCAATCTCACCACAAACTACACACATTTTATCCCACAACCAGAAACTATACCCAGTCTGAACATGCAACTCCTCCACTCAACCTCCAAACGAAAAAAAAAAATTAAACAGTGACAAAAATGCTGCCAAACCATAAACATTTAATAGGGGACCTACAAACTGCAATGGATCTGTACATGCAACTGTAGTGGAACACCTATGTACATAGAATAAACCAAATCATCAGAATTTAATAACACCAGACCACCATACCAAACCCAATCTGACCACAAACTACACACATTTTATCCCACAACCAGAAACTGTACCCAGTCTGAACATGCAACTCCTCCACTCAACCTCCAAACGAAAAATAAATTAAACAGTGAGTAAAATGCTGCGAAAATATAAGTGATCAATTTAATAAGACAAGGAAGAACTATCGAGGAATAGAAACAAACCATTGCACACACACCTTACATCAAAATTCATACATGCAACCCCAACAGTGAACCTTTGAAGCAGAAAAATGAAGAAGAAGAGAAAGCATAGAATTTAAAAGAAAAAAAAAAAAAAAAACAAAAGGAAAAATACAGGGGATAAATTCATCCCAAAACAGGGAGAGAGCTTTGCACATACCAGGAAAGAGATCGAAGAGAGTAGACAGTGGGAGAACGGAGACATCCTCTCATTAAACCCACGAGAATGTTGCGACACGTGTAAGCTGTGTAACAGCAGCTCACGTCAGAATAGTGGCTGGAACAGTAAAAGTACTTGGGCTCCAAGCAACAGAAGGCGGTGCTAAGCCCACCAATGAGCACCGACACAGAGTGAGGGCAAAGTTCTGAGGGAGAAGACGATCAAATTACCTCAACCACTCACTATAATCGCCGTTGTAGAAAGCCTGAATGAGCAAGGGCAAATCGACTGATAACAAATAAAAAATTTCTGCATCGATTTGATGACATCTCCATGAATCTAACAAAAGCTATTTTTTTTCCTATCAATTTCACATGTGCATCAAAAACATATGGAAACATCATGGTTGAAATGGTCATTATGGAAGGAAGCATGTTCAAGATGAAATAACCCTTTAACCAAGATAGAGTATATTAAATAATTTAAAACTACGCCTAAAATCACTTAATACAAAAGTAACTACCTAAAATTGTTAATTGCAAAAGTACCTCTGCTAAATTTAGACAGCTCAATCTTCAACTTGTGATCACTCTCTGACGCCACAGTGCGTACGTCGCCAAGCGACGCAACCCTAAACATCTAACCGACACAACCGTAAACGTCGCATATTTCTTCTGATCCTCTAATGAAGAATAAGCATCTCTCTCATGTAGACGAAAACAGGCTTAAGATGAAATAACCTTCTAACGAAATACTTTATCATCCGAAGTACAGCAAGTACCAAGGGCGTAGATAGAAATAGCTTGTAAATTGGCATGTAATGAACAATTTAAAGGTGCGCCTGAAATAACTTCTTACAAAAGAACCTAACATAAGCTATTTTTTCCTATCAATTTCACAACTGCATCCAACTAAGTAGACAAAATTACGTCCACCAAATATGAAACCCACACCGAAACATTTGCAAAAACCATGGTTGAAATAACCCTCTAACAAAATACTGTGTCATCTGAAATACAGTGAGTAGCAAGGGCATAGATAGAAATTAAGATAAACTGACATGTAATGAACAATTTGAAACCCACACCGAAACATTTGCAAAAACCATGGTTGAAATAACCCTCTAACGAAATACTTTATCATCTGAAATACAGCGAACAGCAAGGGCGTAGATAGAAATTAAGAGAAATTGGCATGTAATAAACAATTTTAAGCTATTTTTTCCAACAAATTTACATCTACATCCAAGTCACACAACCAATTTACAGCAACGAAATGTATTGAGGGCATCCCATAAAGCTGAAACACCAGGGGCAGAACCGGAAGTTAATAGATTCTATTTTTTCCATCGAATTTACATGTGTATCCAAAGCACACCACGAAATTACAGCCACAGACTCTATTCAGGATACCTAATAAAGAGACCACAGCAGGGGCAGAACTGGAAGTTAACTGAATCTATTTTTTCCAACAAATTTACATCTAAATCCAACCACTGCACCAAAATTACAACGAATAAATCTATGGAAAAAAACCAGTAAATCACAAATAGCAGGGGCACAACCGGAAGTTATCAAAAGTTATTTTTTTCATCGAATTTACGTATCGATCCGAAGCTCAACACGAAATTACAGCCACCAACTCTATTCAGGATAGGTAATAAAGAGACAACACCAGGGACAGAACAGGAAGTTAACTGAATCTATTTTTTTCAACAAATTTACATCTATATCCAACGACTGCACCAAAATTACAACCACTAAATCCATTGAAAGCAACCAGTAAATGACAAATAGCAGGGACAGAACCGGAAGTTATCAAACTTTATTTTTTTCATGGAATTTACGCATGGGTCCAGACCGGAAAAAATAATTACATAACGATGCCATTATGGCCTCAGTAAAATACCGGTCCGCAGGAGGACAACACAGACATTTCAATCTGAAATAAATTGTAAACAGTGGCGAAGAAGGACGTGGCAAAACACCGTTGGAGGTAAATGGCGGCAAACCCACATGCAAGCCAATCAGTGGTCCACGGTGTGCAAAACGCCTAGCTGGCAAAGTGGCCATATCTCCTTTTATTATAGGTAGTATGATAAACAATGTTATAAGTAAACATTTCAAAACTTTACACCGCCACCCCTGTGTCCGCCCGTAATTTTATGTAAAGTAAGTTGAACTTAAATAGTTATAATGTTAGCAAAAGATAAAATCACAACAGCGGTAGATCTAGGATTCGTATTATCCGAACTTATCTTTCATCAACAATTAAGATCAATAATTGACTTATAGCTGAGACCCGATCAAATGACGAACAGATGCGTTGGAGAAGTGGACTTCCGTCACCTTTTAATGAGTTTAGCTACTTTCATTTCACTTGCCACCAAAGTCTCTCTCTCCATGTCAAATCTTGGTCTCCACCTCAAAGACAAATTTTCCTCGCATCTTCGTCCTCGACAAGGCGACAATATAAGGCTTCCAGTGAATGAGATCCCCATCTCTGTTCTTACATGTGTATACGATTACGTTAGACCATAGTGAACCTTGGCTCACATCTACTCCATCTCCTGTGTTTTATTTGTCTTACTTTCCCTCATCGGCAGTCTCAAAATAGTTGTCATCTGAACATGTGGACTTTGATATTATTTCCACTCAGATATTCTTTTGCTTCATTTTTTTACTACATTATAATCATTTTACTAAAAATCTAGAAAGAAAGATTGAGTGATTCTTATGTCAATTCAAATGCCTAAGCCATTATTCCACTCAGATATTCTTTTGCTTCATTTTTTTACGACATTATAATCATTTTACTAAAAATCGAGAAAGAATAAGTAGTATTTTAGATTGAATCCGCTTATTGTAGTCCCTCAATCAACAGAAAACCATCAAACTTCGAACGATTCCGTAAACTATGGCAAGGTTGAACTCTAAGTTGTAAGCGCTTTATAAGTTTTTGGCTATTGATCGATCACCATGCGATGCTAAAAAGGATCGGTATTTTGTCTCCGATGTGCGATGATGCGTCTATCTTAAAGCAAACTTATGATCGACTAGTTTATTTCTGATATGGGGAAGTGTATTGGACTAGTCTTGTTAGGTATATCTCTCACATGTCACACTACATACAACCTTTATCTTCGGAACCTCCCAAGCAATTAAGCAAAGGTGACTGTGAAATTGACACTATTTTGCGACCAAACAAGATAAAAAGAAACAATTACATATGCAATTGATTTGCTGACGCACGTACATGGGGACACACCCATAGGTTTAGGAAATTACAAAAATTTAAACATTTTCAGAAGAAAAAAACTTGCATTATAAAAGTGTCTTTCAAGTGCCTATGTTTGGTTTTTGTGACGTTTGTCAAACTGTGTGTGAAGTGGTTGAAGAAATTGACTCTTCTAAACTTCTCGACCCTTTGCCAACAATAAATATTTTCTTATTTCATAATACCACTCCGTCCCAGCTCTTTCTTCCCATCTGACTTTTTTGACTCGTATCTGGGTCACTTTGACCGGGTGATTTGGATAGCAAAATGATACGATTTTTTGATAATTTTTTCACCATATTATAGAGCACCTTTTACTCTACAACACCATGAAAAAATTATCACAAAATTACATCTTTTTGCTATTCAAATCACCGGGTCAAAGTGACTCAGTGAATAGTGACAAAAGTCAAATTGGGAAGAAAGAGCTGGGACAGAGTGGTACTGTATTGCGGTGTGATGCAAAAAAAGAGAGATTCACTTCTTCATATACTAACTCTCTCCTTTTCTAGCTAATAATATAAATCTCATAATAGGTATAATAATTACCTCATTTTCAATCTACCCCTCTATAACCTTATTAATTTCTTACCTTTTACATTCCAAGTAAAGGTGTCACATAAATAAAGAACTTTTGACAGAAAATTCCCTTGCAGTTTCGTCTGACAGACACTTAGCTACGTGCAGTATTTGTTTTACCACTTATCGTCTTTGCAATTTATAAAATTGCGATACTTAGGTCTAAATGGACTAACACCGTTAACTTCCATTAGATAAATATGAAGAAGAAAAAAAATATATATAAAATTTGAAAAGAGAAAAACAAAAAAAAAAAGAAAAGAAAAACAAAGGAGAAAGACCACACTATCCCTTTTGATGTATCAAAATACTAAATTCCACTCACTTATCTAACGGAGGTTAACGGTGTTCGTCCATTTGGACCCAAATGTCGCAAATTTACAAACTCCAGAGACGATAAGTGCTAAAATCAATACTGCATGTAGCTAAGTGTCAGTGAAGCGAAACTGCAAGGGACTTTTCTGTCAAAAGCTCTAAAATAAAAAAAAAATATTAAGTCTAACAAGTCATACACTTTCTTAAAAGTCCAAAAGTTTGACCTAGTTTTCCGATTTTCTCGGATCAAACATGGAGGTGATTTTTTCCGCTCGAAGCTCTACGAACACTAGCTTGGCTTCCTGCAACATGATACGGCTCGAGCGAAGGGGACGATGGGAAGGACTCCAGACAAGTAGTTAGGATCTCCTTACACGACGGAATAAGAAGAACATGAGGTAGAGTTCGATCAAAGCTACTGCGCAGAGGATTTGAAACCCTTCAACCACAGTCTCATTGGTTCTTTTCTTATTCCGGGAAGAATGAAATCCTGAGCAATGAAGTATCTCTTCACAAAAATATGATTCAAAGGTGAGAAGGTGAGCATCGTTGAACCAAAACCTAATATCTTTGTTTTCAGTTTTCCAAGCAAAGAGGCAAAAGATAGGGTTTTAACAGGTGGTCCTTGGGTTTTCGATAGTAACGTGGTACTACTCCAGCCATGGGGATGTTTGCTCGAAGATTGATGGGGTGAAATTCGATAGAAGCTTGGGTCCAACTGCTAAATTTGTCAGTATTTCTTCTCAAAGAAGAAGATGCAAGAAAGGCTGCCAGTAAGCTGGGTTTTGTGCTTGATGCTGCCAAGTGATGTCGGGAGAACAGGGTGATTTAATACGGGTAGGAGTGGGAATTCCGAATGACAAGCCTTTGAGGAGATGCGGATACATCAAAGTTATGGGTTAAAGAATCTGAATTGACTACATATATGAGAGAATCCCCCACATTTTTTCTTTGTGCGAAGGGATCAACCATCACAGCGAGGAATGAAAGGAAGTGCCGAATGAAGAAGAGAGCTCCACGACGGGGTGTGGGGCCTGGTTAACCTATAAACCACCTCCTCAGAAAAAACCTCTGCCAAAAAACCAAACAGTACCACTGAGAAGCCCCTATGACACTAGCATAAAAGTGACGACGACGGGAAGCTCTCGGGACGACTTATATCAGAGTTTACCCGCCTCTGATTTATACATGGAACTTGATGCTAGTTCACATGATCAAATTAAGACACATCAAATGTGATTCTCTTCCTTAACAATCCTTTGGGGGATCATCCGACGCAGGTCAAAGTGGGCTCACTAGATGAAGGCAAATCGGTGCAATTTGGTGTCGAACCAAACAAATAAGCAGCAGCCACATCAAGTACAAGAAGAAAACTGACTACTAGAAAGCCGAAAGAGAAGAGGAAGAATAGAGAGAATGGTATCAGACCAAAGCAACTAGAGAAGGCTGCAAACAGAAGAGGCAAATCACGACTAGGCAATGAGGTTGAGCAAAAAACTGACACGATTTCTTATGTGCGTTACGCAAGTGTAGGGTCAAAGTAATAAAGTGAGTATTTGGAACTTGGTTTATCGTTCACATAGAGACATATATTGGATTTCCGCTTAATCAGAAATTAGTTTTCCAAAGTAAAAACGTAAAAAGTAAAAGGACGAGTTTGGTTGAGTTGATTTTAAGCTAATCTAACTACTGAAAATAAATAACAGAAATACACATTATTTTTGGGTAAAGTTTTTGGAAAATTTCTTTTGATTGTCAAAACTTTATTTTGGGATACTAGGTTTCCGCGATCCCCTAGGGTTCATCATTATTCCAGATGTTGTATGAAAACACCCAGTCGGTTCTACTTATGCCACGTAATCAGTTGTGTAATTTCCTCTCGGTCTCATACACATTTTCCCGTACCTGCAGATTTTCACATCCTCTCGGTCCACCTAGATGTGCAGGTTTTGTTCGAAGTCTGCTAAGGACCTGAGATCTCCTCTCAGTGTCACCCAATTCATATAGTTGTCGTTCAATATGCTCGGGCTACTCGTAACACACTCCACCTCTCTGTCCATGATGTGATATGGGAATAAAATCTGTATTTTTCTTCCTAACCTAATTTGGTCAATCCCGTGCACCAGGTCAGATCTGTAGTAATTCGGGTTGATCACTCCGTTCATACATGAAAAAAGCATCCAAGACAGAAATGTAAGTAAAACGTTAAATTGCATTAAGATATGAAGATCAAGAATCCATATCGAAAATCTTAGAAAAACTGAATCCGAACCCTAGGTTCACTGAGGAACCTAGGTAAAAGTTTAACTACTAAAAACTGACATAATTACTATAATAATAATTTTCATATACTAGATAAGAGAGTAAAGATCCTAACGAATAAATTCAAAATTTGGTGACGATCCTGATTCAAACCTGCCTCCGAATGTGTGTTGTGATACCGATGCTGATGGTTGAGGTTCCCTTTATACTGTAAGAGTTTCCATAAAGTTGCCCGAAATTTATGAAACTGTCACTGAGCCTGAAACCGCCTCAGAAAAAGTATTCCTGTTAAAATCCCGTAACCTACTCAGAACCCAAGTCTGGAAGCTTCCAGCTTTAGCTGCGTTTTGACACGAAACTTGTCAAAGTTACCAAAATACCCCTGTGTCAAAACCGCCTCAAAATTCTGCCCAATCCTGAATTTGGTCATGAGAAAACTGTTGACTGGATTTGGACGAAAAAATCCCAACTTGACTCCGAAAACCCGGCCCGATATCAAAATTACCAAAATTTCCCTGTCTAAAAAATTATCCCGGAATCGACATATCAGGTCTGAACATGAAATAAGTGACCACGACCCTGGATACCGGGACCCGAGATTCATGTTTGGACGTTGCCTTGAGGGGACCAACATTTGGACGTGGCTCTTTCAGGGACCCACATTTGGACGTGGGTCAATCTGGGACCCACGTTTGGTTTTTCGGAAGGACTTCGTTTCAGCATTATGATCTGTTTTTGGAAAGTTGCTGACGTCTACTTTCTTCTACCGCTGGTCTCACATCAAAATTCCAAGTAGAACTCAAGATATTGTCAACCGAGTGTATCCCGTTCTCGGTTCTGGAGTTTTCATCTTTCTCGGTCGGTTTTCACTGCCCGTTTCTCCTCTAGTCTTCCCGTTTTCTGTTTCAGTCTCCCTTGTACCAGCCTCGGTCAAACCCTACCCCGAGCATTTTCTACACGTTTCCCGAGGCGATCCCAGTTCTATCTCGGCACGCATCCATATGCACTTCACGAACATGTTTTTGCAAAGACAACATGACAAACCCACAATCATATCCATATATATATATACATATACATTCATATATATATATATATATAACTCATGCAAAAAACACGCATCCTTATAGTACCTCAAATGTATGTCGTGTACATTACCGAGACTTTTAGTGCTAAAACTGGCTCAAAACTAAACAAAACTCGGCAATTTTATCTCAATTAAGCTCAGTAGATAACTCCTTTCTGGGAGTTTTTAAATAACCCCGCACTACCCATTGCGAAGGATTCTGCTGCCTTTGCCTACTGACTGAATCAGAGTGGTAACGAACGACTCGATTTACCTACCGAGTCAAATATCCGACCAATTACTGCGATTACTACCAAACTGATTTACTACTAAACTGGCTCAATGAATTATACAACAACACAAAAAAAATTCTTTTTAGTGAGATCGGGCAATCTCCAAAACGCAAACCAGTATGTCATCAAGTCCTCACTCAATCTTCCAGGATACACTAATCCACAAGCGATCGGCGAGTATGGTAAGATTTAAGAATGGAAAATTAACGGTGGCATCTCCTGTTGTTACTTTCTTACGCATCCTGAGGAAATCTCTAGCTTACCCACCATCCAAGCTATTTCCAAATCAAGGATTCTAAGTCTAACATGTAAGATATATATGTGCATCAGGGTATGACATGATCCTACTCGTTATGACATTCTCATAGTTCCCAATTCACACCCCTCACCGAATTCCTGAAAAACTGAACGAAACACCTAAGTTTCTTCTCACTCAATTCCTAAGCTCCCGCTGTACTTTAGCCGTTCTCGCGGCCACGAATGTGAAGCGGTGTCGAATCCAGAAAATAGTGTCCACCTACTCAACTTTAAACTAAATAATTAAACAACTGAAAAATGAAAAAAAGATAAACTCTATCTATTTTTTTCTTTTTTTCTTCGTTTTCACATTTTTGTTCTTTTATTTCATATATATATATATATATACAAATAACTGGAAAAAAAATAAAATAAAAACAATATAAGATGAGTGGTGCAGAAATAATCCAATTTCGCGGGGTACAAAAAATATCCATTGAGAAGTACCCCGACACTAATCATGACGCGTAGATCATGTGGTCGAATATAAAACGTGCAGTCCTACCGAACCTTATCATCACAAAAGATGTAAGAATCAGCATGAACCACCAACAAATCCCACAACCCCGGTACCCGTTTTGTGCGGAAAGATGTCTCGCACGCGACTTCTCCACATGTGATCACTATGTAATGCAGTGAATCACCTCTAACTCACCCTATCCAACCCTCAAAAACGTGCAAATGTCAAAATTGTCCAACAATAATTTTTCAAGAAGCTCTCACCCATCAAAACCCTCCCCAACTCACCCGCTCTGTCATAACGGGTAGAAACAACCAACAAACGAGTGATAAAAGTCACAAAGAAGGCTTCATAGGCTACAATGTCTATGAATGAAAGGGGTAAACGGTTTCAAACGGGTTAACTAGTTGGACCTAGGGTTAAGAAACATAACAGTGGGTCTGTTATGAGCCAATCACTCCACTCTGATACGGCGACCGTGATAGCGCCTGTAGGCGGGTTGTCGACTACCTAAGTGACGGTGGTGTGGAAACTAGTCGAATTTCTAGCTCATGAGACAACTACTCGATGATTCTGAGGCCCACTGACTCTAAGCAGTTCCGTACAGATTCAGAACAACTACACCTCGGTGCGACCTTTCTTTCCTGTAAGAGATTATCATCGAACTCTCCCCAGTTTTTGTTATTTTAATTTTCCTTTCTCAAATTTTTTGATTTTTTTAATTATTATTCTTATTTTTTTATATGTTTTTTGAAATTTATTTTATTTTTATTTTTCATTTATTTCTATAATAACAATAATAATCTATCTACAATGCAAGGCCATTAATTAGACTCTGATTTGGTAGGTTGACTCAAAGAAAATAAAATTTGCTGACTCTAAAAAATTAAAATACGAAAATAAAAATAAATATGAAAAAACGTGCGGACGTGGCGATGCTGACACGACGCCCACCCCCAGACTTAGAGGGGACATGCCCTCATGGCACTACTCCGATCTGAATGAAGAGGCGGAAGGATTTGAGCTTGTCAAGATAAAAAGAGTAACGATGCTTGTGACAAAAAAACGTGTCTCGCACAGTAGCCTCCCAAACGAGCAGCAAATTCTATCCATGTGTTCGGTACCCGAGTACCGGTCTAGTGCCTAGTGCGAAGAAATTAAAGCGAGAGAAAACAGGGTGGAACCTGGGCACCCAGAGCAATTTTTAAGGGTGCTGACCATTCTGCAGATCCCGGAAGATAAGGACTGTTGACTTGTCGCCGGAATATTTGTATCTGGAAGATGTCACTTTTCGGGCTCTTATCACGCGTCTCCCCTCCTGAGTAGCTATATCATCTACGCCTTTTGCTAATTCTGGATCATTTAACCGACTTTATTTAGCAACCCCCACAATGGATTCAGCGATGTTCCTAGAAATCCAACCCGCAAGAATGATCACTGCGTCGAGTCGAGCACAACCTCGCTTTCGGATTGAAAATACGATAGCTTTGAAATTCTAGTGACCCGAGTGCTGCATAATGGCTGTGGGTGTCTGAACAAATTTTCTTTCACTTTTTTTCTTTATATTTTTTTCCTAATGATTTTTTGATTTTTTTTCTAAAATTTTTTGGGTAAAAGACATTTTCCACCTTCCGATTTAGGAGAATATACATTTTGCCCCCTAATTAGGGAAAAATACCTTTTTCACCCCTGTCACTGGATGAGGGTGGACAGATACCACTCTTCTATTACAATCTGATTGTAGAGGGGTGCAAACTGACTTTTGTGACCATTTTACCCCTACAAGTTGTTGACAAATAACACATTCTTTGTTTATTATTGAATTCATCATGTTCTTGATGTTCTTGGTGTTGTTGAGCACCACCTCCACTACCACCAAATCACCACCCCCAACACCAACACCATTTTTTCATTTTCTTGTGGACCACCTCCACTACCACCAAATCCCCACCACGACCAACACCACCACCAAATCTCAACATCAACACCAACACCACCACCACCACCACCACCAACAACAACAACAGTAACAACGAACAACAACAGCAACAACAACACAACAACAACAACAACAACAACAATTTCAGATGAAACCCAGCCACCAACACCGCCAGCCTCCGTCTCATCTCTTCTCTCCACTACAACCACTAAAACAATGGTGAATATCAAGAACAAAATGAGTACAAGAATAAGAACAACACTTTAATTCTTCACGATATAACATTAATACAACCCCAAAACATGATTATAGGTCCGGGTTTTTCGTTCATCGCCAAACTCTGGAGCAAAAAACAATAAGAGACCATCTATTAAAAAACAACTCCAAAGATTGAAAGTTGTGGATTCTGTGTCCAAACCCAGAAGCAAAAAAGGACTAAAATTGTGGCTTCTGTGTCTTTGCCTCCGATTTTCTCTCTTCTTCAATGTTCGACGCCAATTCAAACCCACCATCTCTATGTCTCTATCATCGATTGAAGTCCGAAACCCAGCTCATAAAGCAACGAATTTCAGCGAGATCCGCAAGAAGCCCAGAAAGGACAAGTAGAAGAAGAACCATGGCCTTCACATCCGCCATGTAATGAGCAATAGCTACTAGTTTACAACTAAAACAAAAAAGGATAATAAGAGAAAAAAGAGAAGAATCAAAGCTTCGAAACATCATCCGTACGACCCCCATTAGGTCTAAAAAAAGTACCAATCGAAGCACAAATTAACATCAAAATTAATAAAATCAAGCACAAATTAACATAACAAAGAGAGCAGAAATACCAGAAACCCTAACTCAATTCCAAAAATCCCCCTCCGGCGGGCGAAAAAAAACTACTTCTTCTTAGCAGCCTTGAGCTTGGGAGGCAGAATGATTTCTCCCTTGAGAATAGGAATTGTAATAATCTCCATGATGTCGTCGAACTTCTTCCGGAACTTCTCCACCTGTTCGGCGTCGATGAGTGAGGCCGACCGTCTACCGAGGTAGAAGGGGTGGTTTCCGGACCAAACATCGACGACGTACTAATCCATTACAGTAGACCTTGGCGGACTCGTGGAATTTGAGGTGGTTGTCTTTATTGCGGTAGCTCCTATACGGTCTGGTAGCGGAGGCGGTAGAGGTGGTTGTGGTTGGTGGAGTTGGGAGGTGTGAAGTTGGAGGGAGCTTCCTCTGGAGGAAGGTGTTGGATAGAGTTAACGCCATTTCTGTTATTCTGGATCGGGAGAGAGGAGAGAATAGAGGAGAGAGAGAGAGAGAGAGAGAGAGAGAGAGAGAGAGAGAGAGAGAGAGAGAGAGAGAGAGAGAGAGAGATATAAGGTTGTTAGGGTTAGGAAATGAAGAGGAAAGGCATTTATAGTAAGGTAATTTATCAATTTCAGGGGTATTTTTGTCTTTTCACCCATCCGTTAGTGTAGTGTTAGTTTTGAACTCTGGCAGGGGTGCAAAATGTATTTGTTCAGCAATCAGGTGGCAAAATATATTTTCTCCATAAATGGAGGGTGGAAAAAGTCTTTTACCCTAATTTTTCATTCTTTTTAAGGAGCGTAAAACGAAAGAAAAGAAAACATAAAAGAAAATAAAAAAATATTCCACCCAGCCACGTTTGGACGTGGATCGGCAAACGTGGGGTGTCAAATTTATTTTTTCTTTTTATTTTTTGAATTTAGTGGTTGAAGAGCAGGAAAGAGAAAAACAGAAAAAAAAAAAAACATTTTTTTTGGTAAGAACTTTTTTTTTGTCACATTTGGGCGTGGGAAAGATTTCAAATTTTTCTCTTTTTTCTTTCTTTTTTTCTTGATTTTTGGTTAAATAAAGGTGAAAACAAAAATTAAAAAAGATTAAACAATTTTTTTTCTACCCACGTTTGGTTAGGCAAAAGTGGGTTTTTTTAAAAACCGATTTAACTAAACATAACGAAAACCATAATAATACTTAAATTTCACTACTCCTAGGTTGGGTTATCTCCCAAGAAGTGCTTGTAATTTACGGTCGACGACCCGACCCAGTTACCTTTGAATTTATTAAGGTTGTCTTACACGATATACCGCTTCCAACGCTGCCTTCTTGTGATGGATCCTGAGAAGCACTGCGTGCTCCTGTACAACGGATGACTTGTTTTTACCCCTATCTATTAGCGGATACTAGTGTATTAGTATTGGGAGTCTGCGCTCACTGCCACGGAAAACGGAAGATCTGGTTGCATCTCATATGAGTACTAGGGCGTCGGTTTGAATCCTGGGACGTCTCCATTGTGTCATTGACTCTCATGATCAGCTCCCCATTCTCCACATCAATTATAGTGAAACCGGTGGCAAAGAACGACCTACGAAGAATGATCGGCACATCTCCGGCCGGCATGCCGAGGACCAAGAAATCAGCCCGGAATAATTAGATTTCCGATCTTCACGAGAACATCCTCCACCACTCCGCATGCCTTTTTGAATGATTTATCTGGAAACATCAAATTTATACATGTCGGCTAGGATCCCCCACACCTAATTTATTGAATACCGAGAGTGGCATCAAGTTAATACTTTCCCCTAAATCACAAAGGGTCCTTCCCGTGTAGGCTCCTCCCAGTGTTGCGACAATAACAAAACCTCCTGGATCCTTCTTCATTTCAGGCAATCCGTGTTGGATTAGATGCTCTAGAGACAATATATATTTAGTATCAACATTGTTGGCTAGAATATTCATTTATTATTTGTGGAGATATTTAATATAATGAAGTTCTTAGATTGCGAATGTGTTGTTTATCTTAAATATCCCTTGTCCATTATATTGATTAACAGGTCGATCACTATAGACTAGTATGTGGGTAGATTGATAATAGAGATATCAAGTCTAACACATGTGTATGCATTAGGAGTAATGGCATACTCGATTGACCCACAACGAGAAGACTACATTAAGTTCTGTTAACGTCACAAGTGCTTCTCAGAGTGCTATTGATGTTGTAATCCTTAGACTTGAAGTCACTAGATACTCTAGTTGTGAAATATCATGCTTTTATATATCAAAACGTTACACCGTAACTGGGTAACTATAAAGATAGTCATCGGGCATGATAGGAAGCAAGCTTAGAGATGGTCCCTTCTGTTGGAATAGATACCGTAGAGGCAATATTTTTAGTATGAACATTACTTTTGGCTAGAATATTCATTGTATTATTTATGGAGATATTTACTATAATGAAGTACTTAGATTACAAATGTGTTTGTTTATCTTAAAGATCCCTAGTCAATTATATTGATTAACATGACGATCAATTATAGACTAGTATGGGGTTGGATCGATATGGAGATATCACAATCCAAGACATGAGTATGCATTAGGAGTAATAGCATACTGGATTGACCCATAACGAGAAGGCTACATACAAGTTATGAAAGTCACAAGTGCTTCTCCTAGTGACAACGGTATTGTCATCCTTAGACTTGAAGACACTAGATCCTCTAGTTGTGGAATATTGTGTTTTGACATCGTCAAACGCTACACCGTAACTGGGTAGCAATAAAGGCATTAGTCGGGCACGATTAGGAAGCAAGCATAAAGATGGTAGGGATGTAGATAGAATTTGTCTCTCCCACATAACGGGAGAAAATATCCATGGGCCACCCGAGGGATGGTCCTTATAGATTGTCTGTCCAGACTAAAATAAATCAATATAGGATATTGGTGTTATCTGCATGAATAGGACTATTCCCAGGATCGAGAAACTATGGATATGATATACGACTGTGACTTGCATGTCTCGTGTCCAATCCCGATATAGAGACAAAGGGATGAGACAATATTTGCACAAGGTTGTCGGATGACTATTTCTATTAGTTGGGTAGCGTGGGTGTCTTGCTAGAGGCCGCTCCATGTTAGTAATTGTTACTACCAAATAAGTAAAAACCTATAGGGTCACACTCAATATGGATTAGAACAGACTTGAGAATTAATAAATATGATTAATTAAATAGAATTATCATTACGCAACTACTTGCAAACTTAGTAGGACTAATTTTCAAGTTGGACTAATTCGTGTATGGACAGGATTAGGGTAGGGGCTTTTATGCAGTCAACAAGGAGTTGTTGGACTATATAAAGGACACTCCAATCTTATTTTTCTCAACTAATGCTCATAACACATTGAGTGGGAGAGAAAATCAAGGAGAGAGAAAGAAAAGGAAGGGCCGTACCGGCCCCCCCGTCCGCCCCTCTCATTACCGTCGGCCTCAAGGAGGCACACGGCCCATTTTGGTGGTTTCGTTGCGTGATATTCTTCTTCTTCCTTCATCCCTATCTAGCAAAAAATCTTGGACGATCCGGATTCAATACTAGGAGTAGACTATCTATAGAGACGAGAATACTATTTCACGAGTGAAGTCATCAAAGGATAACCAAAACGTATTATGATACTGAAACCCTTACAATCGTTATGATGTCTAGACTTGTGATCCTGGGAGGGTCTTGAACGGATGATTATTTATTTGTTTCCGCTACGTAATCCATTACAAAACCCTACAGTAGTATGAGAGCCACATGGAGTAGAGCATAACGTGGTTATGTGTTACGATTTTTGTTCTTTTACACTTTAATTAATGTTTATCGCGTAAAATGAACAAATTAAACATATTGATGCAACTTTAAATATGATTCAACAAAACAAGATCTATATTTACATATGATGTGAATTATTAGTGAGTTTGGATCACATATGATGTGAATTTTCGGATCTTGACGGCTAGGGTTCGGGCACATGCTTGGAAAATAGGTTTTTCAAGTATGGAAACAACTAAACTTGGGCAGCAAAGAGTAGGAGTTGTTTTGGAAACAAATCCCACAAGGAGGTTTGCCCCTCCCCTTGGGACCCTCCTTTCTTGCCGCCGAAGACAACTCACGGCCTAGGACCGAACTGGCCTAGGGCGTGCCGCCCCCTATGGCTTGTGGCGGTCCTTTAGGGTTTCGGCCAAGTTAGGTGAGCCCTATTGGACTGTTTTTGAACCTAGCACATCCAAAAACAATTAAAATTAACCAAGTGCGTTAAAATTGGATTTTAACTGTTCATGTGCTTTTTGCATGGTGATTTGATATGGCCTTAGGTTGTGGTTTGTTGTTAATGTTTATTTTGTGGTTTTTTTACGGCCTGCGAGCTAATCAATTTAATATAATAGTTAATTAAGTTTTACGGTCTGCGAACCAGTCTTCTTCTCAACTTGTGAGATCTCTCTATTTAGTTTAGATGCTAGCTAGAATAAGATAGAGTAGATGATAGGCAAGATTTGAAGAAGGAGCATGGAGAAACCACAAGATGGAAACCATCCACAAAAGCTATGGAGCATGGACAAAAGATGGAGGCACATGGAGATGAGCTTGCTATTCTAGGGTTCATGGATATTCCCATTGGCTTGGGAATATCTTAGTTTAGAGGCTACATCCATATCAAATTAATTTTAATTTTGTGGTTGTTTATTTTATTGCCTTTACCATATGCCAACTTGCTCACCTCATCTTCCAACACTTTGAAATTCCAACTGAAAGGGAAGAATCAGTGACTACTGGTTTTGGTATGCTCAATGAGAAGGCTTTTGAGAATATAGTTGTGGTAAAAAAGTGCTAAAGTTTGGAAGCTCTACTCTAAGTTGACAGAAGAAGAATTGGGTTCCAAGAAGTTCCTTAAACCCATAACCTTAACTCCCACTTCCAGCCAAACCTCTCAATCCCAACACAAACCCTTGACCCTCAAATTGTTGAAATAACTTCAGATGGAGATTGATGAGGTAGAGGAGAATTAGCATGGGGTTGACACTAATCTCAGACAAGTGAAGTACATGGTTGAAAATATGTTCAGGAGCATGAAACTGTTTGATGTGGCTGAGGAAGTGTCTAAAGTAAAGAAGGGAACCAAAAAGGCTTAATTAGCAAAGGATCCATCCAGTGAGCATTCAACTCCAGGTAAGACTGCTCAAGACAAATGAAATGGCAAACAGGTGGAGGTTGAACAAGTGGATGAAAATCAAGAGGAAGACAGTCCAGACTCAGGTGCACTGCTCATAGATCTCAAGAAGAAGAAACCTAAGAAGTCTACTATACCAGAGATTGTGACTGTTGCTGATTTATTTGAGGGAGAAGGTGAAAAGGGTGATGATGTGGATCAACATAAACAAGATCAGGATAACGAGTAATAAAGTCAGGAAGAGGATGCAGAGAAGCAACGAGATGAAGACCCTACCCCTTAACTCTTTCCTACTCTTTCTTTTTCATTTGAAAGGCGTTGAACTCTTTTCCAAAGCCTTGTAATTCTTAACTTTCAAATCTTTTACTTTCTGTTTTTTCTAACACTTATCCAACATATTCTCATTCTTTTTTGATGAAAGTCAAAAAGGGGGGGATAAAATTTAGGTTGTTTTACCTGTTATTTTTTAGATGACCTAGTTTTTGGTCAGTTAGGATTATCTCCACACTTTGTTGTTTTGCTGTTTAATAAGTTGGATCTTTTGGAAATTATGTGTTGGTCTTTTATGATTATTTATTGTTGATCCAAGATTTCTAAGTGTGTTTTTGGAAGTAATCATTTAGAGTGATTAAAGAAAAAAGTTTTTCTAAGTCTATAAGGCTCCAAGGCCTCGAGATATTCATCAAATCCTCAAAGCTTTGACAACTACTTTATTTTGAAATGTGATCTGACAATCTTGTGTTGCAGGTGTTCAATTTGTTGCAAATATTCTAGTTATCTATTCTTTATATGTCTAACATATTTCATATATCATATTTAGATTGAATCAAAGATCTATGTTGTTACAGTTGAAAAACTGTGAAGAATGTTCAGAGCTCCAAGGCCTTGAGATATGCCTTGAGCTGCTAACAGTGTTCACAAACCTAACTTGATTCTCTCCTGCAGGATTTGATCATTGTTATTATGATTTCTTAATGACTTTTAGAAGTCTTAAACTGGTTTGTGTTGGTTTATATTTTGATTGGTAATCTAGTTAATGGCTTATCTTTTTGATTCAGTTTTATCTAGAAACTGAATATCCAAACAGACTTTGTGCTGTTATATATTTTTGGAATTTATTTGTTGCTTTGATTAATGTTGCAGGTTTTTCAAACGTGCAATTCTATCACAACAAACTCCAACGGATATCTAGTCATAGCTATTTTGAAATGCAGTTAAATACGAAGAGGATTTGCAGGAACAGAGATCCTAAAATCTCTCATTCAGTTGCTGGAAGTAGATAAAAGACTGGTTTGGATTTGAAAGGAAAGAAAAGCTTACAGAGAACATAAATAAAAAGAAAAGAAGGAGAGATACATTCGTGGAAGATCAGATCATCAATACTCACAACTTCAAGCTTCAATCAGTGCTTTCAGAAGATCATTCATTCCAGTTTTCCTGAAGAACACATCCAGGCTTTCTCAGCTGATTCTTCTACTGTGTTCTTCTATTTTTTAACTTAATCTTCTTATCTTCTGTATATCTTATACCTCACAAAACCTAGTGTTTAGTTTTTCAAGTGAACAACAAGAGGTTCTTGTTAGCTCAATAGTTTGTAGCTGATACTAGATAGTATTGGAACCACAAGTTGTATAGGTTTAAGGGAGTTCACTTAGGCTTGAAGATCTAGGGCTGTTTCTGTGTGAGTAATAAGAAGTGTTTTCCCAATCCTGGTGGGATTAGACCCCTCAGGCAGAGATTAGGTCCATTGGGACTGAACTTCGTAAATTTCCCCGTGTTCTTTACTTTACAGTTTAGTTATTTATTCTTGCAAGTGATCTAAATCAAACTAGGGTTTACAAACTAATTGGACCTAGTGCTAGTTCAAGGCCTTGAAGCTTTCTTTTATACTTAAGAAGTTTCTGACTAATCTTGCAAAATCTCAAGGCCTTGAGATTTCTTTCTTGTACTTGCATCACTTAGTTAAAATCTGTGTTTTAGAAAAAAGTTTCCATACTCTATTCAACCCCCCCTTCTAGAGTATTTTGGTCCTGTATTTGTTCTACATTACAAACTTTCAATTGGTGACTATGAGTAATGTAGGAGATGGTGGCTTCTCTCAAGGAAGAGCAGTAAACAGACCTCCATTTTTCTGTGGTGACAACTTCATGCACTGGAAGGCTTTGATGAAGATGTTCATTATAGATCAAGACACGGAATTGTGGTAAATAATTATGAATGGTCCTCATGAGTATTTCACTACAATTGATGGAGTTAGATGCACCAAGTCTGAGGAAAATCTCTCAGTTACTGAAATGGAAAAGGTATCCAAAAATTAAAAGGATATGAATCTGTTATACTGTGCTCTTAATGAAGATGAGTTCAACAGAGTGACAAATTGCAAAAGTGTCAAAGAAGTATGGGAAAGACTTGTTGTGACTTATGAAGGAACAAGTCAAGTCAAACAAACTAAGACCAATATACTTCTGAGGCAATATGAGCTGTTTAAGATGAACTCAGATGAAACTATCAAGGAGATGTTAAAAAGATTCACTGATGTGGTGAACAATCTGGAGTCATTGGTAAAAAGTTTGTCAAATGAGGAAAATGTCAGGAAAATTCTGATAAGTTTGCCTAAAGTCAAGTGGGAGCCAGAGACAACAGCTATTGAGGAAGCTCAGGATTTAAGTCTTCTTCAGCTAGATGATCTACAAGGAAAGTTGCTCACTCATGAGATGTCTATGAAAGATGTAGAAGGTGATATGAGTGAAAACATCAATAATCTAGCACTCAAGGCTAAAGACAATGAAAAATCTCAAAGCTTTGAGATTGAAGATGAGCATGATGATGAAGAGGCTATAGCATTGAATTATGAGTCTGAATCACCAAACATGGCTGATTCTGAGTTTGACTCAAAGTTCTGCACTTGGTCTAACAGCCTGTTGAGGCAATGATTTATTTTTGCAGGATGTAAGGCCTTGAAGGATCAGAAATGGATATTAGACAGTGGTTGTTCGAGACATATGAGTGGAAAGAAGTCTCTTTTTTACTGAGCTCACAGAGAAATCTTGTGGGACAATTACACTTGGTGACAAGGCAAAATGCAATATTATTGGTATAGGTAGTATTGGTAATGGTTCTACCAACTCTATCTCTGATGTTGTTTATCTTGTGGATGGACTTAAATATAATCTGCTTAGTATTTCTCAGTTATGTGATAAAGCTTATAAAGCTGTATTGGACAAGGAGAAATGTGTTGTGCAAGATGAGAAATATGGAGATTGCATACTCACTGCTCCTAGATCATACAATCTATATGCTTTGAGTACTAACAGTATTGCAGGTGACAAGTTGAAGTGACTCAAGGCCTTGAAGGAAGATTCAAAGCTTTGGCATAGAAAGCTTGGGCATATTAGCATACAAACCTTGAATAAACTCATCTCAAAGGAATTGGTAAGAGGATTACCATCACAAAGTTTCTCAGATGATGAGATTTGCAAGGCATGTGTACAAGGTAAACAAACAAGAAGCTCATTCAAGCCAAAGAACTTTGTAAGTACTTCTAGACCCTTAGAACTTATTCATATGGACTTGTGTGGTCCTGAGAGTTCAAACTCCAAAAGGTAAGAGGTATATGCTTATTGTAGTAGATGATTATTCTAGATTTACATGGGTTATGTTTATTAGAGATAAAACTGAAGCTTTATCTGAATTTCTAGACTGTGCCAAGAGCTACAAACAATGAAAAATTTGCCTGTTGCATCTATTAGAAGTGATCATGGTAGAGAATTTGATCAACTTGACATTTATTTATTTTGTGCAAATCATGTCATATCACACAACATCTCTGCACCTAGAACCCTTCAGCAAAATGGAGTAATTGAGAGGAAAAATAGGACACTTGAGGATATGTCTAGAACCATGCTACTTGAAAGTAATTTGCCAAAGTATTTGTGGGCAGAAGCTGTTAATACTGCCAATTATGTGCTTAATAGATATTTGATTAGGCCTATTTTGAAAAAGACTCCTTATGAACTGTTTAAAGGCAGGAAGCCTAGTGTCTTTTATTTTAAACCTTTTAGTTGTACTTGTTTTGTGCATAATAATTGTAAAGACAATCTTGGTAAGTTTGATGCTAGAAATGATGAAGGCGTATTTCTTGGATATTCTCAAACTAGTAAAGCTTACAGAGTTATCAATAGAAAAACCAAGATTGTGGAAGAGAGTATTCATGTGTTTTTTGATGAAAGTACTAATGATTATTTGTGTAGAAGTTTTGCAGATCTTAATTTGAACAAGCATAAGGCTAATGATGACATTGTAAAAGAAGACAAAGGCAAAACTGAAGTGCAGAATCAGTCAGTAGAATCTCAAGGCCTTAAACCTCCTGCAGAGCCAAAATCTCAAAGCCTTGAGACTGAAACTAAAACTTTCTATGATGCTCTTTCTACTGCTTCAAGAACTCAAAGCCTTGAAGGAACATATTCCTGGACACCAAGTAAGAAATTTAAGTATCTTGCAGACCATCCAACTAACAATATCATATCTGATCCAACTACCGGAACTCATACAAGAGGATAGTTGAAGAACTTATTTGCTTTTAGTGCTTTTGTATCACTGATTGAGCCTAAGAATGCAAAAGAAACACTAGAAGATGCAGATTGGATCATTGCAATGCAAATTGAGCTGAATGAATTTGAAAGAAACTAGGTATGGAATCTGGTTCCTAGACCAAAAGAGCAATCAGTTATTGGAACCAGATGGGTGTTCAGAAATAAGCTTGATGAGATGGAAAAGTGGTAAGAAACAAAGCCAGATTTAAGGCACAAGGATACAATCAAGAAGAAGGTATATACTATGAGGAGACATTTTCTCCTGTTTCCAGGTTAGAAGCTATTACAATACTTCTTGCATTTGCATCTCACAAACACATAAAGCTTTATCAAATGGATGTTAAATGTGCCTTTCTTAATGGTTATTTACAAGAAGATGTTTTTGTAGCTCAACCTCCTGGTTTTGAAGATGAAAATTTCTCTGATCATGTTTACAAATTAGACAAAGCTCTTTATGGCTTAAAACAAGCTCCAAGGGCTTGGTATGACAGACTCTCAGAGTTTTTACTTGACAATAATTTCAAGAGAGGTCTTTTAGATAAAACTCTTTTCATTAAACATCATGAAACTGACTTGTTAGTAGTTCAGATCTATGTAGATGATATTATTTTTGGTGCTATTAATGATGCTCTTTCAAAAGGGTTCTCTAGTCTAATGTGCAGGGAGTTTGAGATGAACTTAATGGGAGAACTGAATTTCTTTATTGGACTTCATGTGTTACAAATGAAGAATGGAATCTTTGTACATCAAGGAAAATATACCAAGGACTTTTTGAAAAAGTACAATATGACACAGTGCAAGGCACTCAAAACTCCTATGAGTTCATCACTATCTTTAAACAAGGATTCAAATGGTAAGAGTGTAAATCAAAAGGATTATAGAGGTATGATTGGATCACTTCTGTACGTAACTGCTAGTAGACCTGATATTATTTTTAGTGTTTGCATGTGTGCAAGATTTCAAGCAGATCCTATGGAAATTCATTTAACTGCTGTTAAGAGGATTCTTAAATATTTGAATGGAACCAAAGACTTGGGGCGTTGGTATCCAAGGAGATCTAACTTTATGTTGAGTGGATATTCAGATGCAGATTTTGCAGGATAAAAAGTCGATAGGAAGAGTACTTCTGGATGTTGTCAGTTTCTTGGTTCTTCACTAATTAGTTGGCATTCCAAGAAAAACTCCGTAGCATTATCAACTGCAGAAGCTGAGTATATTGCAGCTGGAGCTTGTTGCTCTCAAGTGTTGGATTGCTCACCAGCTTAGAGATCTTGGCTATGATTTCAGAAATGTGCCTATTAATTGTGACAATACAAGTGCCATTTCAATCTCTAAGAATCCAGTACAGCACTCAAGAACAAAGCATATAGATGTAAGGCATCATTTCCTTAGAGATCATGCATAAAAAGGTGATGTTGTTCTATCTTTTATTTCTACTATCATGCAAATTGCTGACATTTTCACTAAACCTTTTCCAGAATATAGGTTTGCATCCCTAGGCTTGAACTGGGAATGTTAAACAACGATGCATTGATTTAGGGGGAGTATTAGTGCTTACTTGTGGTCATTTGTTGAAATCTCAAAGCCTTGATATTATACTTTCCAAAGCCTTGAAAGTATGGTTCAAAGCTTTGAAATTTCTAAAACTGCATAAAATCTCAAGGCCTTGAGATTGTTCTCCAAGGTCTTGAAACATCTGTGTAATTTCCTTGTTAAATAAATGGATCACTAAATATTATAAATTATATTTTTAAATAATTTTATAATGTTTGAATTACTCAGAGAATTTTCTAAAACATCCTAAAATATATTCCAGATATGTTTTGCATGTGGATTTTAGAAGAGTCCTTTTTAAACTCTCTTTCTCAACCTACTTAAGCTGAAAGTAAGGGCTTTTATCTCTTTTCTCTTCATTCTCTCTCAGTCTTCTACGTCTCTCTGTTCTCTCTCTTTCAATCTCAATTTTCTCTCAAAACCCTAATTCCACAATGGAGCGCAAATCAGCCAGGATTCAACAACAGGGTATGTCATCGGCTAGATCTAAGAAGAGGGCCAACAAGAAGGAGAAGATTACAATTTCTGACTCAGATTCAGAAGGAACACAGAGTTTGCATGAAGCTTCACCTCCTGCAAAGAAGATCAGAGCAAAGAAAGGGGATGAAGGTTCAAGTGTTGATCCACAGAAGGAGACAGGAGTACAGGGTGATGACATGTCTAGGTTAGAAAAGAAGAAAGGGGGAGACAAGAAAAACGCAGATGGAGAAGAAAAGGGGAAGTCTGCTAAGGAAGGCAAAAAGAAGTCTGCTGATGTTGAGAAGAAGAAATCTGCTGAAGAAGAACTAGAGAAGGATAAAGCATGCTGAGAAGAAATCAAGGGTTAAGCATGTTGCTGCTGCAACCAAAAAGGGTTTTCAAGGTAAAAATGCACTACCTTCTGATTGGTTTATTAGTTCATATGCTAGGAGAGTTTGGATGCAAGGGTATGCATCATCTAAGGTTGCTTTCTGTAGTTTGATTTCTGAGGACTTACTAGATAAGTTTGATATTGACTGTATGAGGAAATGAAGGGAATCTGCAGTTTGGAAGGTTTTAAATCCTAGTTCTAAAGCTTATCCTAGGTTAACTAGGTTGTTTTGCCAGAATTTGGTCCAAGAAGGAGAAGATAAGTTGGTGTTAACTTCTAAGGTAGCTGGAATAGATTTAAGGCTATACCATAGGGCTTTTGCCAATCTTGGGCATTCCTAGGATGTATAATGTTGCTGATCATCCTGATAGGAAGGAATGTCTAGACAAAGCCAAAGCCATGTTCTTCATAGATGATGTTCCTACTCGTCCCAAAAAGTTGACACACTCTGTGCTCAACTGTGAAGCTAAAATCTTGTTCACAATTCTGATGAGAAGTGTTGTTCCTAGAGAAAACTCAAGAGAGTTGGTAACAGATAAGGTTCTCATCCTGATGTACTTGATATGTCAAGAGTTTGAGATTGATCTACCAACAGTGATTATGGAGCATATGATCTACTGTGCTACCAGAACCAGAAACCATCCTCTTCCATATGCCAACCTACTACCTCTTTTCTTTGAGCATTTTGAGGTACCTGTGAAAGGAGAGGAGAAGATAACAGGTGGTTTTGGGTTGATTGATGAGTCTTCTTTACAAAGGATTGGTGTGGTTCAGACAGGAAAGGGACATTGGAAGTTTTATTCAGAGTTGTAAAAAGCTGAGCTTGAGGAGAAATTTTTTATCAAACCTAAGGTGGCAACAACATCAAGGGGACAAGATAATGAAGATTATTCTCAATTGGTTGATAAGTTTGAAGAACAGCAGGTTGAGATTGAAGATCTTAGACATAGGCTATTTGACTTGTCTTCTGAGTTTAATCAGTTCAAAGTCTTGATGGGTGTGATGAATGGAAAGCTGGATGTTGTCATCAAAGGTTTGAATTTGGAGAAGATCCATTCTTCTACTAGTCATGACACTAGTGTTGATTCAGATGAGAGGCTAGGAGATTTCTTGAAAAAGAAGAATAAGCCTATTCCAGTTGTGCTCACATCAAAGGATCTTTATGAGCAAACTGATGATGAGGAAGTTGAAGAAGACACATGTGTTAATGCAGCAGCTGCAGAAGGAGATTCTGTGCAAGTCAAGAACAAGAAAGTTGATAAAATCATTGATGAAGTTGTTGCTGAAGTGGATGCAGAAAAGGAAGATTATCTTTCTGCAGATGAAGCTGAAACTGATGAATATGTTGGAGAAGGCTCAGAGAAAGGCCAAGCATCAAAGAAGAAGTGAAGACTTGTGAAAGCCAAAGCCTTGATCTTTTCTATCTTTCTTTTTCTTCTCTTATTTATGATCTCAAGGCCTTGAAATTCAGTAGAAACTGTTTTAAATAAGTTTTTCTAAGACTCTAAGTAATGATCCATCATTTATTCACCTTTATTTGATGAAAGTCAAAAAGGGGGAGAAGGTTATGTGATTTTTTGTTATGTGATTTTGTTATGTGATTTTGTTATGTGGTTATTTTTTTCTGCTTTTAAGTTTGTTCTGCTTAAGGTTTAATGAGATTTTGTGATATCAAGTTGAACATGTGATATTATGTGATATGTTTATATGTGGTATTTGTTCAGATTATGTTATTGTTCAGACTCTGCAAATTCTGGTATCTAATTCTTACAAAACTAGTTGCAGGGATATTTACACAAAATTATGGGTTTTTTCCTTCATCAAAGGGAAAATTGTTGATCCAAGACTTCTAAGTGTGTTTTTGGAAGTAATCATTTAGAGTGATGAAAGACAAAGTTTTTCTACGTCTTCAAGGCTCCAAGGCCTTGAGATATTGATCAAAGCCTCAAAGCTTTGACAACGTCTTTATTATGAAAGGTGATCTGACAATCTTGTGTTGCAGGTGTTCAATTTTTTGAAAATATTCTAGTTATCTATTCTTTATATGTCTAACATATTGCACATATCATATTTTAGATTGAATCAAAGATCTATGCTGTTACAGTTGAAAAAATGTGAAGAATGTTCAGAGCTCCAAGGCCTTGAGATATGGCTTGAGCTGCTATCAGTGTTCACAAACCTAACTTGATTCTCTCTTGCAGGATTTGATCATTGTTATTATGATTGTTTAATGACTTTTACAAGTCTTAAACTGGTTTGTGTTGGTTTATATGTTTGATTGGTAATCAGGTTAATGGCTTATCTTTTTGATTTAGTTTTATCCAGAAACTGAATATCCAAATAGACTGCTGTTATATATTTTTGGAATTTGTTTGTTGTTTGCTTAATGCTGTTGCAGGTTTTTCAAACGTGCAATTCTATCACAACAAACTCAAACGGATATATACTCAGAGCTGTTTTGAAATGCAGTTAAATAGGATGAGGATTTGCAGGAACAGAGATCCTAAAATCTCTCATTCAGTTGCTGGAAGTAGATAAAATACTGGTTTGAATTTGAAAGGAAAGAGAAGCTTATAGAGAACTGAAATAAAAATAAAAGAAGAAGAGATACATTCGTTGAAGATAAGATCATCAATCCTCACAACTTCAAGCTTCAATCAGTGCTTTCAGAAGATCATTCATTCCAGATTTCCTGAAGAACTGATAGAACCTTTTAGGAGCTATCTATTACCTCCATTTTACCACTTTATCATGAGATATTTGAGTCCAAATTTAGAGAATAAAGGTCGTTTTATCACTTGTTGCTTTCCATGTGCTATATTATTAGTCTGGGCGTTTTCTATGCATATTTCTTTGTTATTTGTCAAATACAATCGCTTGGTATGTTTGTTCATGTTTTCTTGGCAGGAAAGGATGATAATCGGTTGATAGGAAGCATGGAACGAACTTAGGAAACAACGGGAGCTCAAGTATAGTCAAGAGAAGCCGAATTGGAGGAGCTTGGATGACCAGTATGCACTATTTTCATCATATCTGGAGTTCTAAAAATAATTTTGGAAAGATACCGGTGCCAAATGAGAGTAGACTCAGAGAGATTTCCATCGATAGGTCACGGAGCTAAATCCGAGTTCGGACGCAAAAGATATGGCCAATTGAAATCAGGAGCAGATTTCAGGGGGCTATTGTGCAATTACTGAAGACTTATGCGGGTTATGAAGGAAGGACGACCTAGGGACGAAAATAATCACCATTCACGCATAGCGGGAGTCAAGAAGAAGGAGGAGAGCAACGGGACACCATTGGAGAGCATCTTGGAGCTTGGAGATTGCCCGAATTCGTCTACTCTTCGGCGATTTCACTGTTTGATCACTTCTTCTCTTCTCTTTCATTATCTATGTAGAAAATTGTGTATCTTTTCATTTCCATGAGCAGCTAGATTATTTTCTAGGCTTTATGGAGAGCCTAGGGTTATTTTAGACTTTGTTTTTTCGGATTATTGAGATTGATACATGTTTTGGATTCATGATTGTGACGATTCTTCAAGTCTTTTGGTGTATTGTTGAACTAGGGTTATTGCCACACCCAAATTATGAGATGAATGACCATTAGAGAATGATTTTTCTTCACGATTATGTGTTCTTACTTAATTTTTAATCCATCTTAGTTATTGTTCATGTTTGATGCTTCAATCTTAGCAACAATGGAGTGGCTACCCGGAATTGCTAGTACTTAGGTGGAGTGCTTGAAAGAGACTTGGCCTAGGGTGATAGAGAACATGAACACAATCTTTAATCAATCAGACTGAGAGGTGATTTGAATAGGATTGGCCATTTGGTAGACGACAGTGGACCGACATGACCTGTAGTAGACCGTGACGTAGGACTGCGTGAGATCGCGAGAAGATCGTAGTGACTAGTTACCTGGCATAGCTGAATTAGGATTAGCGTGTTTCAATACAGTATCCTGATTTATCTAGCAACCCTAGGTGATCCATAGATCGCCTAGTCTTTCTCCATATTTGATTAAACCGTGTTTAATTATAAAATCCAAAAAAACATAGTCTTTTCATTATTTCAATACATCCACTTGTTTGGGGGTGGCAAACTCTTAAACTATAAAACATTCCTCCCGGTTACATTAACTCTAAATTAAGATTTTAACTAAATAATCTCGTGATTTTCCTCGTGGGATCGATAACTGGCGGTTGAAATACTACCCTATATTACTTGAACCGTGCACTTGCGGTAACACGTAAGAAATCGTGTCAAGAACACATCCAGGGTTTCTCAGCTGATTCTTCTATTTTGTACCTTAATCTGCTTATCTTCTTTATATATTATACCTCACACAACCTAGTGGTTAGTTGTTCAAGTGAACAACAAGAGGTTCTTGTTAGCTCAACAGTTAGTAGCTGATACTAGATAGGTTTGAAACCACAAGCTGTATAGGTGTAATGGAGTTCACTTAGTCTTGAAGATCTAGGGCTGTTTTTATGTGAGTAATAATAAGTATTTTCCCAATCCTGGTGGGATTAGATCCCTCAGGAAGAGATTAGGTCCATTGGGACTGAACTCTGTAAATTGCACTGTGTTCTTTATTTTACAGTTTAGTTATTTATTCTTTCAAGTGATCTAAATCAAACTAGGGTTTACAAACTAATAGGAACTAGTGCTAGTTCAAGGCCTTGAAGCTTTGTTTTATACTTAAGAGGTTTCTCACTAATCTTGCAAAATCTGAAGGCCTTGAGATTTCTGTCTTGTACTTGCATCACTTAGTTAAAATATGTGTTTTAGCAAAAAGTTCCCATACTCTATTCAACCCCCCCCCCCTTCTAGCATATTTTGGTCATGTATTTGTTCTACATTACAAACATTCATTTATGCTTTGTGCTAATGAGTATTTGTTGCAGAAGTACAGTTTCAAACATATCGGAAGACCTTGGTTTTGTCTTTCATCAAGGGGGAGACTGTAAGCTCAAAGCAGTTTCAATGTTTCAAAGACTTGAAATAGCTAGTCTATTTCAAGGCCTTGAAACGACTTTCAAAGCTTTGAAACTGACTAAGACTTGAGAATGATCTTAGGGGGAGCTTCTGGGTCTGTTTGAACTCCTAATCCCCTGTTCTTTATCTATTATTACTTGATTATGAAAGACAAAGCATTTTGACATGTTTAACACCATCTAATCTATCTGTTTGACTCAGTTTTGCAGGGAATGTTTATTTCCTATTATGCAGGATTTACTTCCTAACCTGAGTTTTGCATGAAAGGAATTTGTGGGTTGATTAGATTCTGCAATCAATCTATTGATCCTAACAGCTTCTCAAAATGTTTATGAACAAGATCAGATCACTATCCCTGAAGATACTGAGCAACTATCGGTTGGAAGAAGACTGTTAGAGAAGCCAAAGTTTTTGCCTACAAAATAGGAAAGTTTGTTGCTGAAAATCTTGAAGATTTGCTGATCAAGTGAGCTGTATATAAGGAGCTCAGTTTGAAGCATTTGATACACAACTCAACGGGCAAAAAGCTAGATACACTCTCAAACATATTCAAGGATTTTCAAGCATCAAAGAAGCAGATCAAAATCTCAATCCAACTCTTAGAAGAACACTGCACTCTCACAGCAGTTTCATCTCTTGTGTTCTTCTGTTCTGAACTTTATTTGTATATCTTTTACATACTACTCTTGTTTACATTCTCAAAGATTGTTCAAGGTTAACAATAGAGAATTCTTAGTTAATCCTACAGGGAGAAGATCCCTGAGGTAGAGACGTCTGTCCAAGTGGAATGAACTCTATATATCTTGTGTCTCTTGAATTTACTTTACAGTTGCATACTTGGTTTATTTGCAGAATTTAAACAGTTTCATTTCAAGGGTTTGAAACCCATTTCAAGGCCTTGAAATAGACTTATTCTCTTTATACTAAACTGTTTTCATTCCAAGGGCTAGAAACTCATTTCAAGGCCTTGAATCTCTTTAAAAAACTTTTGAAACCACAACTCTTGCAAATTTTAGCAAAAGACTGCATACTCTATTCAACCCCCCCCTTCTAGAGTATTGATCCTGCTTTTCTACCTACTGTACACCCCTTCACTATGGATTGGATATACGAGTGTGACATTTGTGTCTCGTGTCCAATCAGAATATTGAGACAAAGGGACTATACATCACGGTAACATCGGTCACAGATGTTTTTCTAATCACTGACAATTCGTATTAGTTGGGTAGCATTGGTGGTTGCTAGAAACCGCTCAATGTGTGTAATTGTTACTGCCAGCATAATAGGAACCTGCAGGGTGATACATAAAAGAATTATACTGGATGTAGATGTTAATTAGTTGGACTAATTACAGTTAAAAGAATCAGGAATCAAAGTGCAACAACGTGCATATTTAGTTGGACTAAATAGCAAATTGGATGAAACTACTAATTAATCCAAGTATGGATCGGATTAGTAGTGGTGTGGTTTTGTTATTAAAATCCTAGTCCAGCCTTAATTATTCATGAGATGAAATAATTAAAACAAGAGAGAGAAGAGAAGGAAGAGGTTCAGCCCCCCTACCCGATGGCAAGAAGATAGGCTGCCAATCCCTCCTCCATTGTTGTGTGTATTGCTTGACTTGATCAAGCTCCTGATTTCTCCTTCCCTAAATTCCAGCACAAAGAGTAGAGGAAGATCCAGCAGCACATCCTACGGTGTGGATACCAGCAGAGGCATGGACAGTACTTATGCGCAGTGATCAGACATATCAACAAGGTAATCGTTCTCCCTTCATCATGTTATGATGCTTCACCAGAGACTTGTAGAGAGTTTTGGGCTGGAATTTTTTTGTATTCTCGCTGCTTAACCTGAACCAAAACCCTACAGTGGTATCAGAGCCAAAGGTCGATAGCGCATAATATGATTTTATGTAGTTCTTTTTTTATCAGTTTTGACTGAATCTGTCAGTTTGACAGTAAACAGTAATGAAACTGATATGCGTATTATGATGCGCCATAAATATGATTAATGTGGAGATTCATTAATTTTTTATATGATGCATAAATAATGACTTTTCAAGTAATTGGTGATGAAACTAGGGTTAGGGAAAAATTGGGGAAGAAAAGGTGTAGTCTGTCCCACGTATGGTTTGGCTAGCACTAGGGGGCTGAAAATGTTAATTTTTTGACCCCAAGCGGTTCGGCCAAGATGGCCGACCTTACCCCCTTGGTGCGTCGACCACGGTCTGACCGTTACTAACGCGTTCGGCCACGGTCTGACCGGTTCGGCCAGTTTGACTGGTCTGATCGTTTCGGCCGGTTTGACCATTTGACCCAGTTATCACACTTCATTAAAATTTACCCACTGCGATAAAATAGAATTTTAACTGTTTATGTGGTTTATCGCATGGTGGGTGGATGGTGTCATAGCTGTGTGGTTGTTTATTTTATGTGGTTTGGTTTAGGTTTTGATGTAATTAATGTAAATAAATTTACGGCCTGCGAGTCGTCGTCTTCCTCTCTTGTGAGGTTCCTCTATTTGGTTTATAGGTATTAGCTAGAATTAGATAGATAGGAAATAGCTAGCAGTATGGAGAGAAAATCAAGGACCAAAGATACCACAAGATGATGAAGACACACAACGTAGGTCGCATGGACTAAAGATGGAAGCGCATGGCGATGAGCTTGCTGTTTTAGGACTTATAGATATTCTCATTGGCTTGGGAATATCTTATTTTTAGGGGCCACATCCACATCACGTTTATTTATTGTTTAGTGTTGGGTCACGGGGCTGAATCAGACGGACTGGAATGCGCGAACAACGCGAACACGAACAAGAACGAAAAAGTAGAAGATTTAGGACACAAGAATTAACGTGGAAAAAATCCTCTAATCGAGAGGGACAAAACGACCCACAAAACTTCCACTATAACAATTACAATGGGTAGACAAATCCTCCACAAGAACGTGGGTAAACAAAGTAGAAACTAATAAAACGGGTAAACCAAAACATCGCCGCTAGGCGGAAACCAAGTAAACTAATTGCTAAAATTGTTACCCCGGAATTAGCCCCTGAATTCTCGTCATCGCAAACGATCACGTCGCGGAAATATTCTATCCATCTCGCTTTGATGACACGAGGAAACTTCTCCCGTCTTCTTGCGTCGCACACCCACCAAAATATTAGTGTTCACTTGGAACACTTACTGACACATGAAGTAATCACCAAGAGAATACTGTTGAAAGAGTATCGTATTTTCTTCCGTGTTAAACCCCACGAACACGAGGTAGTCGATACTGTAAATCTCCTCGACTTGGTTTTAGAACAAGTCAGACTCCTCTCCGATTCTTTTGAAGGTATCTTTTGTGGGGTATCTAAAACTAAAGGAAGTGAGCCTTTATATACTGATATGGTGGCGGTGGTAAACATTAACAAGTGCAATTTCATGGGCCTCCAAGTTACCGAATTCACAACTGGCACAACTTCACCTCCTCATCAACATTGAATGTCTCAAAGCATGGAAATAATAACATGCTATGGAGACACCATCTCTTGGGTCATTAATTTAGTTGGCTTGGACCCAACAAATCTCCCCCTCCAAGCCCAACTGGAGGAGGGAACGCCATTACTACTCCACCACTTAGAGTCCACTCTGGCCTTGTCCTTGCAGGACGCGAACTCTGGCCGAGTGCATACCGTAACATTCCTGAACCTTCCTACTATAGCAGACTAGGTAATAGCTGCCATCTCATCTCTAGCGTGTTTGCTACAAAGAACATGCTGCCAAGCTAAGTGCTAGAAGACTTAGCACCACTCATGTTGTACCGCTCAATAACACGTTCAACGTATTCATCTTGAAAACCAAAGCTTCTTCGCTTTCCTCTAACGAACAATCTCCAGTGCTTTTCTTCCTTCAGGAGCTTCATTATCTCGTATGTATCATTCTTATTCAAGGAACTCATCATTTATTGCATAGCATCATCCAACTGGACTTATATTTATGAGTTTGTGCCTCCCGGAAACTTTATGGCTCCCCCTCATCAGTAACTAAAATATACTCAGACGATGGGTACCTGAAAGATGGTTGTTGATTCCTGGTGAACCTTCTCAACTGAGTTCCTTCTTTCTGTGGTGGAGGAGGCTGTTCCCCCTGTTCAACTCCCTCTTCATTGGAATCGACATCGTCATCGTCATCTTCCATCTCTGTAATATCTATATTTGGAACATATCCAGGAATCTCTTCTCCACCTGTATAACTAGGGGAGATATCTGGACAGAGGTCGGGAGAAAAAACTTCCTTCGAATTTGAAGACATCTCGATATCTTCAATAGTCTGGTTCTCGTAGAAAACCACATCCCTTCTTCTTATCAGCTTCTATTCACTGGATCCCATAACATGTAGCCAAACTCAGCATCTCCATAGCCCACAAAAACACATGGATTTGCTTTGTTATCAAGCTTAAGTCGTTTCTCCTAAGGTATATGCGCGAACGCCTTGCAAATAAACACCTTCTGATGAGAGTATGAAAATTCTCTACCATGCCATACCTTATCTGGAATCTCAAAACCCAAAGGAGCAGATGGAGACCTGTTAATCACATAACAGGCGGTACGAACTGCTTCACCCCAAAATGACTTTGGTAGCTTTGCCATTCTGAGCATACATCGCACCCTCTCAACAATAGTCTAGTTCATCCTCTCGGCAACGCCGTTGTGTTGTGGGGTACCTGGGATTGTCATCTCAAGCTGAATACCGTGGGAATCACAATAGGCTTCGAACTCCTTCAAAGTATATTTACCACAATTGTCTGTACGTAGACGTTTCAAAGGATTGCATGTCTCTCTTTCAACCATGGCATGGAACTTCTTGAAGTACTCAAATACTTCATCCTTAGTCTTCAGAAAATATACCCACACCTTACGTGAAGCATCGTCAATAAATGTCACAAAATATCTGCGACCACCAATAGACTCCACTTCTATTGAACAATACACATAAGAGTGCACTAACTCCAGTATCTTCGACTTTATTTTAGCATTTCACTCATGTGAGCAAGCTTCTTGTGCCACAATTTTGACGATGCTGCATCCTCAACTACAGTCAGGCTGTCACCAATTACCTTCACATGAGTCTTGTAGAGTGTGAAGCAAGCTTCTCCTCTAGCCACGACCATTGATCCCTTGGTCAGCTTCCACTTACCACTACAAAAGTAGATTTCATATCCTTGGCGATCTAGAGAAAACCAGAGAGTAGGTTCGGTCGCAAATCAGGAATATGGCGGACATATTTCAACACCACCTTCACATGAGTCTTGTAGAGGTGCTCGTATTACCCATATTTACAGTGCCAAAGTCTCCATCTTTGTATGTAGTGAAGAAATCTCGTATCGAAGTTGCATGGTCTGAAGCGGTTGTATCAACAACCCACTTGGTTTCCTGATTTGCTGCTACATGAAGGCATTCTTCTTCTCCTACAGAGAGTACCACAACCTTCCAGATTGTGGCGGTTGTATCATCATCATCCTCACTCTTGTCATTCTTCTGGTTCTTTCTATTGTCGCCTTGGTTCTGATCATTTTTAGGGAATCGGCACGATCTTGCCATGTGACCCTGCCTTCCGCAGTTATAGTACTTGACCTTGGATCTTGGCTGAGAACCTCCATTCCTGAACTTGCTGCGACTTTTGTTCTTGTTCCTTGTTTGGCTTCTCCCTCGTTCCTTGTTCTTGTCTTTATTCTCCGTGATAAGAGCATGCGCGCTGTCAGAGCCCATCTCCTTCGTCCTTGCCTCCTCGTTGAACATCGCATCCTCGACCATACTCATGGACACCTTTCCCTCTGGTGCAGAATTTCTCAATGACACGACCAACGTCTCCCACGAGGTTGGTAGGGAGCTAAGCAATAACAAGGCTCGTGTCTCATCATCCCAATAGAGTTTGACGGTAGCCAATTGGTTTATGAGACTCTAGAACTCACTCAAGTGCTTTGAAACTTGTTGACCTTCTCTGTACTTCAAGTTCACGAGCGATCTCATCAGCAACGCTTTGTTCCGTGCAGTCTACCTCTCATACATGCCCTCTAACTTTATCCATAGCTGGGAGTATTGGAATAGATAACCTAGAGGCAATCCAGTTTAGTATGAATAATAATTTTCTAGAATATTCATTATATTATTTATGGAGATATTAATATATTGAATTCCTTAGATTTACAATTGTGTTGTTTATCTTAAAACATCCCTAGTCCATTATACTGATTAACAGGACAATCATCTATAGACTAGTATGGGGTTGGATTGATATACAGATATCACGATCTAACACATGGGTATGCATTAGAGGTAATGGCATACTGGATTGACCCATCTCCGAGAAGGCTTCATACTAGTTATGTAAGTCACAAGTGCTTCTCGCGGTGGCAACGGTATTGTCATCCTTAGACTTGAAGTCACTAGATCATCTAGTTGTGGAATATTGTGTCTTGGTAGTGTAGGGTTTTGATTCATGCGCAAAGGAAACAAAAAAAATCATAAAACCATGCAAAACCCTCCAAGGATCACAAGTCAAGAGACATAACGATGGTAATGGTAAGAAATCATAACACACCTTAGGGTTCTCCTTTGATGACTTCAAACGCGAATTGTGGTTGATCCACGCCTAGAGTTGATCCTAGAATCTCCCAAGTCCTTGGTTCTAACCCGGAATAGGAAGAGGAAGAAGAATCACGCAAAACGAGACCCAAAAGGAGGGTCTCGGCCTCCTTTTGGCCGACGGGGACGGGCGGCGGCAAAGGGGCGGTCGGGTCTCTTTGTTGCTTGCTCTCTCTCCTTTTGTTCTCTCCCACTCTTTGTTATGTTCAATTATGAGCATAAGTTATGTGGGAAGGAAGGAAGGAAGGTCCTTTATATAGTCCAACAACTCCTTGCCAACTATCTAAAGGGCTTATTCTAGTCCTACTAGAATTCAATTTAGTCCCTTCCTTGCAAATTAGTCCCTACTAAGTTTGCAAGGTTTTGCAAAGTGATCCTTCTAATTAATTAATCAAATTAATTAATTCCCAAATCTAGTTCAACTCTATATAGCGTGTGACCCCATAGGTTCTATCTAGTTGGTAGCAACTATTTGCTAATATGGAGCGGTCTCTAGCAAAACATCCATTCTAGCCAACTAATAGAATAGTCATCTTGACAACCTTTGTACAAGTAATTGTCCCATCCCTTTGTCTCTATATCCGGATTGGACACGAGACATACAAGTCACACTCGTATATCCAATCCACAGTTTCTCGATCCATGGGAATAGCCTTATTCGTGCAAATAACATCAATATCCCATATTGATTTATTTGAGTCTGGCCAGACATTCTATAAGCACTATCCCTCGAGTGGTCTAGGATATTTTCTCCCGTTGTGTGGGAGGGAAAAATTCTATCTACGTCCACTACGATCTCTAAGCTTGCTTCTTATTGTATCCAGTACACGCCTTTATAACTACCCAGTTACGGTGTAGCGTTTAACGCTACCAAAATCACAATAATCCACAACTAGAATATCTAATGACTTCAAGTCTAAGGATGACAATACCATTGCACCGCGAGAAGCGCTTGTGACTCAACATAACGTGTATGTAGCCTTCTCGGAGATGGGTCAATCCAGTGCAACATTCCCAATGCACACCTATGTGTTGGATCATGATATCTCCATATCAATAAAACCCCATACTAGTCTATAGATGATTGTCCCATTAATCATTATACTGGACTAGGGATATTTAAGATAAACAACACAATTGTAAATCTAAGGACTTCATTATATTAAATATCCAATAAATAATAAATGAATTTCTAGCCACAAATAATTCATACTAAACTAGATTGCCTCTAGGGCATCTATTCCAACAGTCTCCCACTTGCACTAGAGCCAATCTTGCGCATCTCGTATGCCCATACTCCTAGTGTGCCCTTCATGCTTCCACTGCGTGAGAGGCTTTGTAAGCGGGTCTGACAGATTATCATCTGTAGGAATCTTGCATATCCGAACGTCTCCTCTATCGATAATATCTCGAATCAGATGAAACTTCCTGAGCACGTGCTTGGACTTCTGGTGCGACCTGGGTTCCTTTGATTGCACGATCGCCCCAGTGTTGTCACAGAACAACTCGACTGGATCCGCAATGCTAGGGACCACACCAAGTTTAGAAACAAACTTTCAGATCCAAACAGCTTCCTTTGCTGCGCCATTTGCAGCAATGTACTCAGCCTCTGTTGTAGAATAAGCTACCGTCTCTTGCTTGGAACTCTTCCAGCTCACCGCTGCTCCATTCAGGCAAAACACATATCCCGATTGTGATCTAAAGTCATCTCTGTCGGTTTGGAAGCTTGCATCTGTGTAACCCCTTAGACGCAACTCTTCCTCACCGCCAAATATCAAGAAAGCATCCTTAGTTCTTCTCAAGTACTTTAGGATGTTCTTGACTGCAATCCAGTGAATCTCACCCGGATTGGATTGGTATCTGCTTGTCATACTCAAGGCATATGACACATATGGTCTAGTACATAACATGGCATACATGATAGATCCTATGGCTGAGGCATAGGGAATTCTTTTCATGCGTTCCTTCTCAATCTCATTGGAGGGACAACCACTCTTCGAAAGAGTGATTCCATGTGACATGGGCAACAATCCCTTCTTGGAATCTTGCATGTTGAGCCGTTTCAACACCTTGTCAATATATGTACTTTGACTTAGGCCTAGCAACCTCTTAGATCTATCTCTATAGATTTGTATACCGAGTATATAGGCTGCTTCCCCTAAGTCCTTCATTGAGAAACACTTTCCCAGCCAATCTTTAACAGATTGCAGCATGGGAATGTCGTTTCCAATGAGTAGTATGTCATCCACATACAAGACCAGAAAAGCTACAGAGCTCCCACTAACCTTCTTGTAGACACAAGACTCATCTTTGTTTCTGAGGAAGCCAAACTCTTTGACCACTTAATCAAAACGTCGATTCCAACTCCTAGAAGCTTGCTTCAATCCATAAATATATCGTTGCAGCTTACATACTTTGTTGGCTTGCTTTGGATCCTCAAAACCCTCCGTCTGTATCATATATACGTCCTCGAGGAGATTCCCATAAAGGAATGCTGTTTTGACATCCATCTGCCAAATCTCATAGTCATGGTATGCTGCAATTGCAAGTAGGATTCGTATGGATTTGGTCATTGCGACTGGTGAAAAGGTTTCATCATAGTCAATACCATGAATCTGTCTGAATCCTTTAGCAACCAATCGGCCCTTATAGGTAATCACATTACCATACATGTCGATCTTCTTCTTGAAGACCCACTTGCACCCTATTGGCCGCGCCCCGTGGGGTGGTTCCACCAAAGTCCATACTTTGTTGGCATACATGGATTCCATCTCGGATCTTATGGCTTCCAGCCACTTCTGAGAGTCTGGGCCACTCATGGCCTCCTCATAGGTAGTAGGCTCATCATCTATGAGCATCGTGTCACCGGAATCGGTCACGAGAAGTCCATACATCTTGGGTTCCTGGCGCACTCTACTAGATCTACGAAGCTCTTGTGTTACCTAAACAGGTTGCTCCATAACTACTTGTGGTTCCTGTTCATGTTCCATAATCGGTTCAGTGATTTGTGGTTCTTGAACCTCTTCAAGTTCTACATTCCTCCCACTTGCTTCTTTAGAGACAAACTCTCTTTCTAGAAACACGCTGGTCCGAGAAACAAACACTTTGTTCTCGGTTGGATTGTAGAAGTAGTATCCCTTAGTTTCCTTAGGGTACCCCACAAATTTACACTTATCCGATTTCGGCCCTAGCTTGTCTGATTGTAAACGTTTTACATAGACATCGCAGCCCCAAATCCTCATGAACGACAGTGTGGGACGCCTCCCACTCCACATCTCATATGGTTTTTTCATGACTGACTTAGATGGAACACGGTTAATGGTGAAATCTGCACTTAATAGAGCGTAGCCCCAAAATGATAATGGAAGATCGGTTTGACACATCATTGATCGAACCATATCCAATAGGGTTCGATTCCTCCTCTCGGAGACGCCATTCCATTGTGGCGTTCCGGGTGGAGTGAGTTGGGACATGATCCCACACTCTCTAAGATAGTCGTCAAACTCTTGGCTCAAGTATTCTCCTCCACGATCCGATTGTAGAACCTTGATACTTTTGACAAGTTGCTTCTCTACTTCATTCTTGAATTCTTTGAACACTTCAAAGGATTCGGATTTTGCCCTCATGAGGTACACAAATCCATATCTACTGTAATCATCAGTAAATGTAATGAAGTAGACATAACGACCCCTGGCAGGCGTGGCAAATGGCCCACACACATCGGTATGTATGAGCGCCAATTGCTCACTAGTCCTCTCACCTTTATTATTGAAAGGGGACTTTGTCATTTTTCCAATAAACAAGCCTCACATGTCTCATATGATTCAAAATCAAATGAGTCTAGTAATCCATCTTTATGGAGTCTAGATACACGTTTCTCATTTATGTGTCCTAAACGACAATGCCACAAATAAGCAGGATTTAAATCATTTATTTTAATCCGCTTGGTATTAATGTTGTAGACAGGATTGCTTAGATCAATGACATAAATTCCATTACGCACTAAAATAGTGAATATTATTTAAATAAAAGGAACAACAATTGTTCTTTATTGAAATAATAAAACCATCCTTGTCCAAACAAGAAATAGAAATAATGTTTCTGCTCATAGCAGGCACAAAATATCAATTATTTAATTCTAAAACTAATCCTGAAGGCAGAGATAGCTCGCACACGCCTATGGCCAACGCAGCCTCCTTTGCTCCATTCCCAACGCGCAGATCTACCTCCCCTTTAGCCAATCTCCTACTTCTCTTTAAATCCTGCATATTTCGACAAATATGAGATCCACATCCAGTATCTAATACCTATGATGTAGAGAAAGTTAAATTGACATCTGCAACAAAAATACCTGGTGGTGGTGGAATCACTATTCCGAGCCTCTTGTCCTCCAGATATTTTGGGCAGTTCCTCCTCCAGTGTCCAGGCTGACTGCAGTAGTGACACTCACCTTTAGTCACACCTTTGGCAATGCCACCAATAGGCTTAAGGGCAGGTTCCTTGGTCTTGGCAACTGACTTGCCTTTGCCCTTGGAGGAAGAGGCAAACCTTTTGCCCTTTCCTTTCTGTACCATCATTATGGCCTTGCCCTTACCCTTGTTGATGCTCAGTTCAGCCGTCCTCAACATATTGAGTAAATCTGGCAGTGGTTTAACGATCTCGTTCATGTTATAGTTCATAATGAACTGTCCATAACTCTCGGGCAACGATTGCAACAGGAGATCGGTTGCCAACTCTTGGCCGACCGGGAACCCTAGTCGGGCGAGATTCTCCAAGTACCCGATCATTCGGAGTACATGGGGTCCCACCGGGTTCCCTTCTGCCAGATGAAACTTGAACAGTGCCTTAGAGACCTCATACCTCTCTACCCTCGCCTGCTCTTGGAAGAGCTGCTTTAGATGTTCGATCATATCGACAGCATTCATGTTTTCGTGTTGCTTCTGAAGCTCAGAAGTCATGGTGCAAAGCATAAGGCAGGCCGCATCATTAGCGTCATCCACACGCTTTTGATACGCCTTTAGGGCAGCAGGTGTTTGGTTCTCTGGACCTTCTGGAACATGCTCCTCTATTGCGTACAGTTTCTTCTCTTGCTTGAGAACAATTCTCAAGTTTCTGTACCAATCAAGAAAGTTGGTTCCAGAGAGCTTGTCCTTCTCAAGGACAAATCGTAGGGAATGTTGTGAACTCGATGAGTTGTTTGCCATTTGGAATTCTACAAAAAGGAAAATACGCAAGTTTTAGTATTTGTGAATTTTTGACTATATTCAATAATGGCTAGTTTATCAAATATAGCTCCCACTATTTTTCTACGGATTAATAACCCTCAAGATATTAATGCGGAAAATATCCTTATATTTTCTAGTGGGCCAAGATCCATCTTTCATCTCCTTATGAGCTTGCTTTGGCAAGTCACCCATAATTTGACTACTTTAGGTAGGAACGATTCCAATTGCATCCCACATGCAACTCTTGGTTCAATTGGGAAAATAACTCCTTATTTATCCATCCATATGGATAATCCCAATTGATTGCCTCTAGGTTTCTTAATCAAATTAATAGCCTAGTTGTGTTCAACCTCTTATCTAAACAATTGCACATTGTTACGTGCCATCGCATTCCATCATGATGAACCAAGTCGCCATGCTTTGGCACGCACGAACTTGATAAATAATGATGATAATGAGTGTTTAAATAACGAGAAGGCAAGAACACAATATTTTGAATTTTGAGGGATTTTAAATTCAATTTTAATTGTTTTGTTGATCATCATAAACTAATCTATCTATTTGAGTTTTGGCACAACTCCAAATAATAGATCCGGGTTGTCTAATTATCTTATTATCCTAATTGCATGCATCATCCATACACCAACCACAGAATAATAAGACAATAAAATAAACAACCACAAAACAGAAATTAAACGTGATGTGGATATGGCATTTTCTAGACTAAGATAATTCCAAGCCAATGGAATTATCTATGAACCCTAAAACAAACACATCTCCATGCGTCTTGATATTTTGGTCCATCCTTCGTAATCATGTGGAATGCTCCATGCTCCATCTTTTGTGGCTTCTTTGGTTTCGGGCTTCTTTTCTTCAATCTTGGCTAACAATCTACTTTATCTAGCACTAGCTAACTTCTATACTAAATAAAATATATCTCACAAGTTGAGGAAAAAAATGGCACGCAGGCCATAAAACCCTAATTAATTATTACAATTAATTGATCAGCTCGCAGGCCGTAAAATCAAATCACAAAATTAAACATCCACATCAAACCACATCCTAAGGCCATATCCAATCACCATGCGCTTTGCACATAAACAGTTAAAATCCAATTTTAACGCGCTTGGTCAATTTTAATTGATTTTAGGATTTCTAGGGTTCAATCAAATTGCCCGGGCCCAACATGATGAACCACAAGGCCCTAGGGCCGGCCCGGCCCAAAACCCACAAGCCTAGGCCCGCGGGTTAGGGCTGCCCGGCCCCTAGGGCGGCCAAGCTTGGGCGGCAAGCAAGGGGGCGGTCCCTAGGGGGGGCCGAACCTCCTTGAGGGAGTTGTTTCCAAAACAACTCCCTTGCTTGGTGCTCAAGTTTGGTTGTTTCCTTGTTTTGGGAGAACTCCTTCTTCCCCAAGGATGCCCAAACCCTAGATCTAAGATCCTAAAATTTCTCAAACTCACCAATTCATGCATCCAATGCAAAAAATTGGATCTTGTTATGATTAATCATTGACAAATTGCATCCTATGCTTGATTTGTCTTGTTTTACGCGATAAACAATCAAATTAAGGTGTAAAACAACAAAAACGTAACACATAAACCACGTTTATGCTCTACGACCTGTGGCTCTGATACCACTGTAGGGTTTTGATTCATGGATGCGCAACGGAAACACAAACAATCATAAAACCATGCAAAACCCTCCAAGAATCACAAGTCAAGAGACATAACGATGGTAAGGGTAAGAAATCATAACACACCTTAGGGTTCTCCTTTGATGACTTCAAACGCGAATTGTATCACGTTCTCTATGGTTGATCCACGCCTAAAGTTGATCCTAGAATCTCCCAAGTCCTTGGTGCTAGCCCGGAAGAGGAAGAGGAAGAAGAATCACGCAAAAAGAGACCCAAAACGAGGGTCTCGGCCTCCTTGTGGCCGACGGGGACGGGCGGCGGCAAAGGGGAGGTCGGGTCCATTTGTTGCCTGCTATCTCTCCTTTTGTTCTCTCCCACTCTTTGTTATGTTCAATTATGAGCATAAGTTATGTGGGAAGGAAGGAAGGAAGGTCCTTTATATAGTCCAACAACTCTTTGCCAACTACCTAAAGGGCTTATTCTAGTCCTACTAGAATTCAATTTAGTCCCTTCCTTACAAATTAGTCCCTACTAAGTTTGCAAGGTTTTGCAAAGTGATCCTTCTAATTAATTAATCAAATTAATTAATTCCCAAATCTAGTTCAACTCTATATAGCGTGTGACCCCATAGGTTCTATCTAGTTGGTAGCAACTATTTGCTAATATGGAGCGGTCTCTAGCAAAACATCCATTCTAGCCAACTAATAGAATAGTCATCTTGACAACCTTTGTACAAGTAATTGTCTCATCCCTTTGTCTCTATATCCGGATTGGACACGAGACATACAAGTCACACTCTTATATCCAATCCACAGTTTCTCGATCCATGGGAATAGCCTTATTCGTGCAAATAACATCAATATCCCATATTGATTTATTTGAGTCTGGCCAGACATTCTATAAGCACTATCCCTCGAGTGGCCTAGGATATTTGCTCCCGTTATGTGGGAGGGACAAATTCTATCTACGTCCACTACGATCTCTAAGCTTGCTTCTTATTGTATCCAGTACACGCCTTTATAACTACCCAGTTACGGTGTAGCGTTTAACGCTACCAAAATCACAATAATCCACAACTAGAATATCTAGTAACTTCAAGTCTAAGGATGACAATACCATTGCACCGCGAGAAGCGCTTGTGACTCAACATAACATGTATGTAGCCTTCTCGGAGATGGGTCAATCCAGTGCAACATTCCCAATGCACACCTATGTGTTGGATCATGATATCTCCATATCAATCCAACCCCATACTAGTCTATAGATGATTGTCCCATTAATCATTATACTGGACTAGGGATATTTAAGATAAACAACACAATTGTAAATCTAAGAACTTCATAATATTAAATATCCAATAAATAATAAATGAATTTCTAGCCACAAATAATTCATACTAAACTAGATTGCCTCTAGGGCATCTATTCCAACAGGTAGCGTCAAAGGCTAAGCCGTGACTGGGTAGCCATAAAGGCGTGTATCGGACACAATGTGAAGCAAGCTTAGAGATCGTAGTGATGTAGATAGAATTTTTCCCTCCCACATAACGAGAGAAAATATCCGTGGCCACTAGAGGGATAGTGCTTATAGAATGTCTGGCCCGACTCAGATAAATCAATATGGGATATTGATGTTGTCTGCATGGATAAGGCTATTCCCAGGATCGAGAAACTATGGTTTGGATATACGAGTGTGACTTGTATGTCTCGTATCCAAAGGGATGAGACGATACTAGCACAAGGTTTGTCGGATGACTGTTTCTATTTGTTGGGTGGAATGGATGTGTTGCTAGACACCGATCCATGTTAGTAAATAGTTACTACCAACTAAGTAGAAACCTATGGGGTCACACACCATATGGATTAAACTAGACTTGAGAATTAATTAATATGATAAATTAATTAGAAGAATCAAAATGAAACAACTTGCTAACTTAGTATGACTAATATGCTAGAGAGACTAATCCGGACTTGAGTAGGATTAGGAAAGGGCCTTTATGTATTAAACAAGGAGTTGTTGGACTATATAAAGGATGCTCCTAGCTTCCTTCCTAAAACTTATGCTCACAACATTAATTTAGTAGGAGGGAAATCAAGGAGAGAGAACAAGACAAGGAGGCCAAGCCTCACCCGTCCGCCCCTTCTACCCGTCGGCCACAAAGAGAGCCCGAACCCCTCTTTTGGTGATTCGTTGCGTGATTTCTTCTTCCTCTTCCATTTTTCCTAGCTAGCAAAAGGATTTGGAGGATCTAGATATCAATCCTTGGCGTGGATCAACCGTAGAGACGTGAAATTATTCATTTAAATCCGCTGCGTAATCCGTTAAAAAACCCTACAGTGGTATCAGAGCCACAGGTCGTAGAGCATAACGTAGTTTATGTGTTTCGATTCATTTCTTTTGCACTTTAATTGTTTGATTATCGCGTAGAACGAACAATTTAAGCATATATTATATGCAAGTTGAATGTGATTAAACTAAACAAGAACTAATTTTATTTGAGATGTATGAATTAGTGAGTTTGAGAAATTTTAGGATCATAGATCTAGGTTTTGGGCACAAATTGGAAAGGGGTTTTCAAGTTGGAAACGTTTTGGAGTTAGGGAACAATGAAGAAGTTGTTTTGGAAACAACTACCATAAGGATCGGCCCCTAGGGACCACCCCTATGCTTCCTTGCCGCCCAAGCCAACAAGGCCAAAGGACTAGGCGGTTCGACCTACCCCACAGGTTGGTCCGACCGGCCTAGGCTCGGCCCGGACGGTTCCAAGGGGTTCGGCCACTAGCTTGGTGGGCCTTCTTGGACCGTTTTTGACCCTAGTGATCCTAAAAACAATTAAAATTAACTAAGCGCGTTAAAATTGGATCTAACTGTTTATGTTCAATTCGCATGGTGATTGGATATGGCCTTAGATGTGGTTTGTTTTGGATGTTTTAATTATGTGGTTTGTTTACGGCCTGCGAGCTGATCATTTTGATGTAATAACTAATTAGGATTTACGGTCTGCGAGCCGGTATTTTTTTCTCAACTTGTGAGATTTATTTATTTTGTTTAGATGCTAGCTAGTACTAAATAGAATAGATAGCCAAGATTGGAGAAAAGAAGACCAAAGAATTAAAGAAACCACAACATGGAGCATGGAGCATTCCACAAGACTATGAAGGATGGACCAAAAGATGGAGGCACATGGGGATGAGCTTGCTAATTTTAGGGTTCATAGATATTCTCATTGGCTTGGGAATATCTTAGTCTAGGAGGCCATATCCACATCACGTTAATTTCTATTTTGTGGATGTTTACTTTATTGTCTTATTATTGTTGTTGGTGTAACGATGATGCATGCAATTTGATAATAAGATAATTAACAACCAGTTATTTGGCCAATTGAACCAAGAGTTGTATGGGATGCCATTAGAATTGTTTCTACCTAAATAACTGGCTTTTGGGTGACTTGCCAAAGCAAGCTCAAAAGAAAGTGAAATATGGATCTCGTCCCACTAGAAAATATAATTATATTTTTCGCATTAATATTTTGAGGGTTATTAATCCGTAGAAAAATAGTGGGAGATTTATTTAATAATCTGGCCATTATTAAATATAGTAAATTGTTCACAAATACTAAAACATGTGTATTTCTTTTTGTAGAATTCCAATGGTATTCAACTCATCGAGTTTAACACACTCCCCACGCTCTGTCCTTGAGAAGGATAAGCTTTGTGGAACTAACATTCTGGACTGGTAAAGAAACTTGAGAATCTTTCTCAAGCAAGAAAATAAAATGTACGCTCTAGAGGATCAAGTTCCTGAAGGTCCGGAAAACAATACTCCTGCAGCCCTAAAGGCATATCAAAAGCGTGTTGATGATGCTAATGATGATGCCTGCCTAATGCTTTTCACCATGTCCTCTGAGCTTCAGAAGCAACATGAGAACATGACTACAGTCGATATGATCGAACACTTGAAGCAGCTCTTCCAAGAGCAGGCTCGTATAAAGTTTTCAAGGAATTGTTCAAATATCATCTAGCATAGGGAAACCCTTTGGAACCACATATAATCTGTATGATCGGGTACTTAGAGAATCTCGCACGTCTAGGGTTTCCGTTAGGTCAAGAGTTGGCTACAGATGTTGTGTTGCAATCGTTGCCTGAGAGTTATGGACAGTTCATCATGAACTATAACATGAACAATATTGTGAAACCACTGCCATATTTACTCAATATGTTGAGGACAGCTGAACAAAGCATCAACAAGGGTAAGGGCAGATCAATAATGATGGTGCAAAAAGGAAAGGGCAAAAGGTTTGCCTCTACCTCCAAGGGAAAAGGCAAAGCAGTTGCCAAACCCAAGGAACATGCCCTTATGCCTGTTGGTGGCATTGCCAAAGGTGTGACTAAAGGTGAGTGTCACTACTGCATTCAGCCTGGACACTGGAGGAGGAACTGCCCAAAGTATCTGGAGGATAAGAGGCTTGGAATAGTGATTCCACCACCACCAGGTATTTTTGGTATATATGTCAATTTAACTGTCTCTTCATCATGGGTAATAGATACTGGATGTGGATCTCACATTTGTCTAAATGTGCAGGATCTAAAGAGATATAGAAGATTGGCTAAAGGGGAGATAGACCTGCGCGTTGGGAATGGAGCAAGAGTTGCTACATTGGCCCTAGGGGTGTACGAGCGGTCTCTTCCTTCAGGATTAGTTTTAGAGTTAAATAGTTGTTATTTTGTACCTTCTATGAGCAGAAACATTATTTCTATTTTTTGTTTGGACAAGGATGGTTTTACTATTTCAATAAAGAACAATTGTTGTTCCATTTATTTTGATAATATTCACTACTGTAGTGGGAAATTATGTAATGGATTATATATCCTTGATCTAAGCAATCATGTCTATAACATTAATCCCAAGAGGATTAAAATAAATGATTTAAATTTTTCTTATCTATGGCACTGTCGTTTAGGCCATATAAACGAAAAGCGTGTATCTAGACTCCATACAGATGGATTCCTAGACTCATTCGATTTTGAATCATATGAGACATGTGAGGCTTGTTTATTGGGAAAAATGACAAAGTCCCATTTCAACAAGAAATGTGAGAGGACTAGTGAGCAATTGGCACTCGTGCATACTGATGTATGTGGCCCATTTTCCACGCCTGCCAAGGGTGGTTATACTTCATCACGTTTACTGATGATTTCAGTAGATATGGATTTGTATACCTTATGAAGGCCAAATTTGATTCCTTTGAAAGGTTCAAAGAATTCAAGAATGAAGTAGAGATGCAGCTTGAAAAAGGAATCAAGGCTCTACGATCGGATCGTGGAGGAGAATACTTGATCCAAGATTTTGACGACTATCTAAGAGAGTGTAGGATCTTGTCCCAACTCATTCCACCCGGAACGCCACAATGGAATGGCGTATCCGAAAGGAGGAATCGAACCCTATTAGATATGGTTCGATATATGATGTGTCAAACTGATCTTCCATTATCATTTGGGGTTACGCTCTATTGTGTGCAGCTTTCACCATTAACCGTATTCCATCTAAATCGGTCACGAAGACTCCATCTGCTCAATTATCGTGAGGGAAGCTTCCCTCGATAGAATTTCATCCTTTAATTGTAAAGGCAAACCTTTTGCCAAATTTCTATTTTCTTTGGTAGAATGCGGTTGTCATGCCATTTCTTCGTTTTTCCTTAGAGATCTTTGAACTCTCATAAGTTATTTTTTGGAACCCTTCCAATTTTGGCAGTGCCATCTTCCTGTTATCTCCACATAAACTGTGATCTATGTTTAGCTTCTTGATTGCCCAATATGCCCTGTGTTCTAATTCCACTGGTAAGTGACATGCTTTACCAAAAACCAGCTGGTATTGGGACATTCCCACTGGGGTTTTGTAAGTTGTTCTATACGCCCAAAGTGCATCATCCAGCTTTAAGGACCAATCTTTTCGTCCTGGATTCACAGTTTTTTCCAATATGCTCTTTATTTCCCGATTAGACACCTCTGCTTGCCCATTTTCCTAAGGTGGTAAGGCCGTTATACCTTATGGATAGACACTTCATACTGCTTCAAAACTTTGGCAAAGACTTGTTGATAAAGTGAGAGCCTTCATCACTGACCATGACTCTTGGTGTTCCAAACTTAGTAAAAAATATTGCGCTTGAGAAATCGTTCCACTGTTGTTGCATTGTTTTTCTGACAGGTTGTGGCTTCTACACACTTTAACACATAATCCACTTCCAGAAGTATATACAAACTTTGCAAGGATGACGGAAAAGGGACCATGAAATCAACTCCCAGAACGTCGAAAGGTTCAACCTCTTGCCAAAATGTCGTGGGCATCTCATTTCGTTGGGAAATATTTCCTGTGCGCTGGCAGCGATCACAACTTTGTGCATAGTCGTGGCAATCTTTGACAACTGTCGGCAAGAAAAAACCTGATTGCAGTACTTTGTGGGCTGTCCTGGGTCCACTAAAGTGACCCCCACACTGTGCTGAGTGACAGTGCTGAATTAACTCCAGAATCTCGTGACATGGAATACATCGTCGTAAGATGTTTTCAGCACCCTGTTTGAATAATAAAGGGTCATCCCAGGAATTTTTCCTGCATTCTGAGATAAAATTCTTTTTTTGCAGGGGTGGTATCTTCAGGTAGTGCTCCATTGACCAAATAATTGGCTATGGCATAGTACCAGGGTTGTCTATTGGCTTTGACCTTCATAATATGCTCATCCAGGAAGTTTTCTTGAATCAGGACTGACTCTTCCGTTGGGTTCTCCAGGCAAGATAGATGATCAGCTACCCCATTCTCGACTCCTTTCTTGTCCTTGATTTCAACATCAAATTGCTGCATCAGCAGAATCCAACGCAATAGTCGTGGTTTTGCATCCTTCTTCTCTAGCAGGTACTTTAAGGCACTATGATCTGTGAAGATGATAACTTTTGACCCTACCATACATGGTCTGAATTTTTCCAGGGCAAACACTACTGCCAGCAGTTCATTCTCCGTAGTAGCATAGTTAATCCGTGCATCATTCAAAACTATGTCGGCGTAGTAGATCACCAGGCAGACTTTATCGTTGTCCTAGTACTGCTCCAACTGCGTAGTCACTTGCGTCGCACATTAGTTCAAACGGTAGTGACCAATCTGGAGTGGTGATAATTGGAGCAGTGGTCAGTTGATATTTGAGTAGGTCAAAGGCTTGTTTGCAGGATTCATCGAATACGAATTTCTCATCTTTTCCCAATAGATTACATAGTGGTTTTGTAATTTTGGAAAAGTCCTTAATGAATCTCCTATAAAATCCTGCATGGCCCAAAAACTCTTGATCGCCCTTACTGTGGTTGGTTATGGAAGTTGTTTTATCACCTCAATATTCGCTCTGTCCACTTCTAAACCTTTGCCGGAAATCCTGTGTCCCAGCACAATTCCCTCAGTAACCATGAAGTGGCATTTTTCCAAATTTAGTACCAGATTAGTTTTCCTGCACAGGATCAGAATTCTGGCCAGATGGTACAAACAGTCCTCAAAACTATCCCCAAATAGAGAAAAGTCATTCATGAAAACTTCTAGATTTTTCTCCAACATATCTGAAAATATGGCCATCATGCATCGCTGGAATGTTGCTGGAGCATTGAACAGGCCAAATGGCATTAAGGCGAACGTACCATATGGGCAAGTGAACGTCGTCTTTTCCTGATCTTCTGGGTTAATATAGATTTGGTTGTACCCGGAGTACCCGTCAAGGAAATAGTAGTAGGCATGGTGAGCCAACCTGTCTAGTGTGGTCCATGACTGACAGTGGAAAGTGGTCCTTCAGTGTTGCGTCGTTTAGTCTCCGGTAATCCATGCAGATTCTCTAGCCTGTAACAGTGCGCTGAGCAATCTGTTTCTTATCAGCATTATGTACCACCGTTATACCCCCTTTTTTAGGCACACACTGGATAGGGCTGACCAAGGTGCTGTCGGAATCGGGTATATAATTTCTACTTCTAACCACTTCATGACCTCCTTGCGCACAACGTCCTTTATGTTCGCATTCAGTCTCCGCTGAGGCTGCATTACTGGATTCTTTCCATCTTGAATCCTGATCTTGTGCATGCAGTAGGAAGGACTGATCCCCTTGAGATCGGCAATTGTCCATCCTATGGCCTCCTTATGCTCTTTTAGCACGTCCAGCAGTTTCTGTTCCTGTTCCTGAGATAGAAGAGACGAGAAAATTACTGGCAGAGTATTTTTTTTCACCAATGTATGTGTACCTGAGGTGGTCTGAAAGTGGTTTTAGCTCCATGACTGGTGGCTCCTTGAGTGACGGGACCTGAGCCATTTTCTGCTCGCCTTCTTCGTCTTTATATAAGGTGGTCCAGTCCTCAGTTTTCATGATCTGCTCATCCTGGTGCTCCTCTTTTTCCTCTGGGTACGTATCCTCAAGTTCTGCCCATAGTTCATCCATCTCTACATTTTCCTGGCCTTCCTCGATTACTTCCACAGCAAAGCTGTTTAATTGACCATAGTAGTCATTGAGCTGGAGAGACTTGAAACATTAAATTTCACTTTGTCTTCATTGATTTGCATAGATATCTCTCCACTCTTGCAGTTTATGATGGCTTCTCCAGTTGCTAGGAATGGTCTGCCCAGAGTGAGCGGGACTTCCCCTGCTTCCATATCCAATATCACAAAGTCTGCTGGAAAAATCAGCTCTCCAACTTTCACCAGAATATCTTCTATGACTCCATAAGCTGGTTTTACGGATCTGTCAGCCATTTGAAAAATAATTCAGGTGGGCCTGGGGTCTCAGACCCCCAAACTTTTGAAAATTGTCAGCGGATTAGATTAATGCTGGCCCCTAGGTCACACAGAGCCTTTCCTGTGTAAGCACTACCTAGAGTTACCAGGATCACAAAAATGCCAGGGTCCTTTTTCAGTTGTAGCCCATTTTCACACAACTGCTCTCTTCTGCCGTCACATTTATAGTCCCGGAATCACTCACCCGCCTCCTTCCATACAGTATGTCTTTGACGAATTTAGCATAAGTGGGCATTTTAGCTAATGCCTCAGCAAATGGTATGTTGATCTGTAGCTGTCTGAATACTTCGCGAAATTTGGCATAGTATTTGCTATCATCCCTGTTGTGTGTCTTCAAGGGGTATGGAACTTCTTTAGAGACTGGTACTGTCTCTAGTTTACCTTCATTAGTTTGCACTGCATCTTGCCCGACCGGGCCCTTCGCCTGAGGGCTGACGATTGGGCTGTCTTCCCTGTCAAAAACTTCGTGTTCGATATTCTTCGACTTTTCTGCACGTGCATGACTGGGGTACGGTGGATCCTGTAGTGCGACTCCACTCCGAGTGGTGATGGCATTGATCTGAGCGCGTGGATTGTTCACTGTATTTGATGGTAGGTTTCCTGGAGTTCTTTCTGCCTGCTGCTGTGCGAGCTGACCATGCTGTACCTCCAAGGTGTGTATTGCTGTTTTCATTGTCGTCACACAGAAGTGAGTTCGTCTATCTTTTAGAATCTGGTTTCCCACCGGTCATTGAATTTATTCATGTAGCTTTCAAACTGCTGCACTGATGGCCCTGTCTGTGGTGGAGGTGCTGCTGCTAGCTGTGCAGGGGCTGCCTGCTGTGCATGTGGCATGTGCTGAAAACCTGGTGCATATACTACAGCATTAGGGTTTCCGTACAGGAACCCAAGATGGTCCTGTGTTCCTGGTCTATAGCGACTTGGATCCCACTGTTGCTGAACGTAGTTGGCATCCTCTGTCTGGAGCTCCTTGATGGCTGCGTCAAAGTCTGGTTCTTCCACTACTGCTACAGTCTTCTTTTCCGGGTAGACCTTTTGACCAGATCTTGCACCACTTTCGTCAGATTGTCAATTCGCTCATCAATCACCTTTTCGACTATTGCTGTAAGCCTGCGGTCGTCAAACAGATGAGTATCCTATTTGGCTAGTTTCTTCATCAGCTCATATGCTCCATCTTTATCAACATGGTACAAGAAATTTCCCTCGGCTTCCCTATCAATTCTGTCAGCATTCTCCCTATCCAGAGCATGGTAGAATACTTGCAGAATTTTAGGGTCCCCAAAACCGTGATTAGGGAATCTTTTAACAAGTCTCATCAAACTGTCCCATGCGTCTACCACCGTCTCTCCCATCTTCTGCTTGAAAGATAAGATTTGCTTTGGAGTTAAATAACCCGAGAGGCGGGGTAGAATTTTTCCAAAACATGTGATACGCACCCTTCCCATGTAGTGATAGACCTCGGTGGTCTAGCTTCGAGCCAGTCCTTTAATGTCCCGAACAAGTAGAATGGAAATAAGATTAGTTTAAGAGTATCTGACTCAACTCCCATGTATTTGATCTTGTTGCAGTAATCCTCGAATTTCCCGATGAAGTCATTCGGGTCTTCATCGGCTATGCCATTGAACGGTCAGTGATTCTGGGCAGTTTTAATGGTGGATGATTTTAAATCGAATTGCTTCACAAAGATTGGAGGCACTACGATTTCTGGTTCATGCCCCCCTGTGGGGACTTCAAAATTTTCCACCAACGATCGCCCAGATTTGTTGTACGTCCTTTGGTTGTTTCGGGCAACAAATCCTACTGAAATCAGTTCTTCAATGTAACGGGCCATCTGGGAGGGTGTCCGTGTCTCACCATCTGTTGGCTCTTCTTCTCCGTGTTCAAACATCCTGGCGTCTCGGTGTCTGTGGTATTGCTCTCTGAAACTTTTTTCTAGATCTTTGAGTGGTGGCACCAGTTCACGAGGCAATCTGGGCATACACTAGAGTGGCCTGTGAAAGTGTGAGTATGCAGATGTTAATGCAGCTAAGATACTCTAGAAGGGGGTTGAATAGAGTATGCCAACTTTTTGCAAAACTCGCTAAGAAGATTAAAACTTGTGCAAACAATGAAATTCAAGGCCTTGAAAACTAGTTCAAGCCCTTGGAGAAGATGCAGACAACTAAAGCAAGTATGCATTTTTCAAGGCCTTGAAAACAAGTTCAAACCCTTGAAAAACAGTCAATTGTGTATGCTGCAAATACTATGAAACAAAAATGAACTGTAAATGCAAGTGACAAGTGATTTATAGAGTTCAGTCCACTTGGACCTACGTCTCTACCTCAAGGATTAGATCCCTGCAGGATTTTCAACTCAATTCTTATTAATCAAAAGCTAAGCCCTAGAACTCAGGCATAGAGAGTTCCCTTACTCTGTCATAGTTTGTGGTTTCCCCTAACCTTTCTAGTACCTGCTCTAGCTAACTGATTAACTAAGAATTATCTATTGTTCACCTTGAAAAATCCTTGAGAATAGATGTAGAGATAATACAGAAATGATCTACCAATACAGCTCAAAACATAAGTTCACTTAGAAAAGAAAACTGTAGTGAAGAATGCAGTGAACTTCTGTGGAATGGATTGAGAGTTTGATGTTCTTCTTTGGTGCTTTGTCAATCCAGAAACTTGTCTCTTGCTTTTTCCCGTTGATTCTCGTATTTTTTTTCTTCAAATAGAGCTCCATTTATACTGTTTGAAGCTCTGCAAATCTTCCCTGATTTTCACCAACAACTTCCTATTTTGTAGGCAACAGCTTTGACTCTCTTTAACAGCTTTCTCCAACGGATAGTTGATCACAATCTTCATAGATATGATTTTGATCTTGTCTATAAGCAACCTGAGCTGTCATAAGTCTCTGATTGATCACAGGATCAAAATGTCCAACTATTTCTAAAACTGCACAAATTCAGTTTAGGAAACAATCCTGCAAATATTGGAAACAAAAATTCATGCAATATCAAAGTCAAACAGATGATATTCTATGATCAAAACATGTTAGAATAATTTGTCTTTCATCATCTAATAACAGTGAATCATACAAATGAAAGATAGGAAGGGAATCAACTCAGAGAGTTTGCAGAAAACTCCCCTTGAGAGTGTTCACACAGGTTAAGCAGTTTCAAGGCTTTGAATCAAGTTTCAAAGCTATTTTCAAACCTCTGAAGCTGATTCAAGGCTTTGAAAGCTGATTCAAGGCGTTGAAATAGCTGAACTATTCCAAGCCTTGCACAACCTGATCTTACAATCTCCCCCTTGATGAAAGACAAAACCAAATTCTTTTTGATCCTTAGTTTCTGCAAAATAAACTGATTAGTTCAAAATTTATAAAAACACAGTAATCCCAAAAAGATCCAACTTATTCATAATACCAACAAAAACTTAAACAGTTCAGCAAATAAACCTAGAAAATAAAAACTACTAAATCCTAGAATTTCTCCCCCTTTTTGACTTTCATCAAAAAGATAGAAGATGTTGGATCAAGTGTCTGGAAAATTGTGAAAAGTTAAAGAAAATATTTGAAGAAGAGAGACTGGTGAAGAAAGAGTAGGCAAGATTAAGGCTCTTTATCATCATCCTGGTCCCCTGCTTCTTACTCACTTTCTTCATTGTTGGCTTGAACTTCTTGTGAAACCACATCCAGTTCCTCAATGAAGGAGTTGATCTTCTCAATAACACGATTGAATAGTAAGGTGAGTCCTTCCAGGGCTTTCTTCCCATGCTTCAGCTTCTTCTTTACAGCTAACCTTTTCTGTTGAGGAGACACATTCTTGAGATTCTTCTTTCCTGCTTTTGAAGCTTCTAACGACTGGAGCGGATCCTTCTCATGTTTCCCTTTGTTGGATATGGAGTACACTCCGATCCTGAAGTAGTATCTGAGTCTGAGTCTTGAATAAGAATTTCTTTTCCTTTACCTTTAACCTTAGAAACTGTCTTCTTCTTGTCTCTCTTAGGACTTCCAATATGGATTCCAATCTGCTTCTCCTGTGTAGATGCCGTAGTTTGTTTCTTCTTTGCTGGAGCCTGATCTTTTCTCACCATCTTATTGGGTGGTGAAGATTCTTCTTCTTCATCAGTAGAGCTCTTTGAAGTAGAGTCTTCACTGATCTCTTGAACTTCATCCACTGCAGCTTTTCTTTTCTTCTCTGAGACAGGTTTCGATCCTCCAGCCATCTTGATTCTCTCTGAGGCTCTCCTTGTGCTCATTAGGGTTTGGGAGAAGAATAGAGAGAGATGGAATGATCGAAAAGAAGTATAGAGAAGAAGATAAATACTGAAGGAGTTTGAGTTTCAAAAGGAAACTAGTATCTCTCTGATCTCAAAAGATTTGCAATAATCAGAGGGATTTCAAAACTTTTATGCCGTTGGAAAATAAAATATTCTAATACTATTTTTGGCTAAAACAGATTTTTGAAAAGGGTAGGGACTATATTAGGCAAATATCTACAGAGATATCACCCAACAAAGAATGATCCAAGATTATTGACTATTAGTGTAGCAGATTTATTTTCAAGGCTTTGAAAAGGTTTTCAAGGTCTTGAAAAATTGTAACACTGCAACAGATAAAGATCAAGGCTTTGAAATGATTTTCAAGGCTTTGAAAATCAGTTCAAGAATTTGAAAACACATACAACTCACCTTGCTTACCTGATGCTCCCCCTAAACCAATGCATCTTTATTTAGCATTCCCAATTCCAATCTTAGAGCTGAGAATCTATCATCTGCCAATGGTTTAGTGCAGATATCTGCAATTTGCATGTTAGTAGCAACAAATTCAAGAACAATATCACCTTTCTCAGCATGATCTCTGATGAAATGGTGTCTGACATCAATGTACTTTGTTCTTGAGTGTTGCACTGGATTATTTGTAATTGAAATTGCACTGGTATTATCACACTTGATAGGTATGCTTCTGAAATCAAATACAAGGTCTCTTAGCTGTTGAGCAATCCATAGCACTTGTGAGCAACATGCTCTTGCAGCTATATACTCAGCTTCAGCTGTTGATAGAGCAACTGGATTCTGTTTCTTGGAATGCCAACTGATCAAGGATGATCCAATAAATTGGCAAGTTCCTGAAGTACTTTTCCTATCAACCTTGTAACCTGCAAAGTCAGCATCTGAAAAACTATGCAAAGAGAAGTTAGAGTGTCTTGGATACCAAAGCCCTAAGTGTTTGGTACCATTAAGATATCTGAATATTCTCTTCACAGTAGTCAAATGTGATTCTTTTGGATCAGCTTGAAATCTAGCACACATACACACACTAAACATAATATTTGGTCTGCTTGCTGTGAGATAGAGTAATGATCCAATCATACCTCTATACTCTTTTACATTGACACTCTTACCAGATTCAACCTTGTCTAAGGATAGTGTAGAACTCATAGGAGTCTTGGCTTCCTTAGATTTAGCCATGCTATATTCTTTTAGTAAGTCTCTTGTGTACTTGCTTTGATTCAGAAATATGCCCTTCTTCAATTGATGTATTTGAAGTCCTAGGAAGAAGTTCATCTCTCCCATCATGCTCATTTAAAATTCCCTGCTCATAAGACTTGAGAATTCTCTGCACAATTGATCATTAGTAGCTCCAAACAATATATCATCAACATATATCTGAACTACAAGTAAATCTTTCTCATGAGTCTTTATGAAAAGAGTCTTGTCTACTAAAACTCTTTTGAAATCATTTTCAAGCAAAAACTTTGACAGTCTTTCATACCAGGCTCTTGGAGCTTGTTTCAAACAATAAAGAGCTTTATCAAGTTTGTAAAAATGATCTGGAAACTTGTCATTTTCAAAACCAGGTGGTTATGCAACATAAAATTCTTCTTGTAAATAGCCATTCAAGAAATCACACTTCACATCCATTTGAAATAGTTTCATGTTTTTGTGAGATGCAAAAGCAAGAAAAATTCTAATTGCTTCTAACCTGGAAACTGGAGCAAAAGTTTCCTCATAATCAATACCTTCTTCTTGATTGTAACCTTGAGCAACTAACCTTTCTTTGTTTCAAATCACATTGCCACTTTCATCCAACTTATTTCTGAAGACCCATCTGGTACCAATGACATATCGGTTTGTAGGTGGAGGAACCAGGTTCCAGACCTTATTCCTTTCAAACTCATTGAGTTCACTTTGCATAGCAATGATCCAGTCTGCTTCTTTTAAAGCTTCCTTCACAGTTTTAGGTTCTACAAGAGAGATAAAAGCATTAAAAGCACATAAGTTCTTCAACTGTGATCTAGTTTGTGTACCAATGTTTGGATCTGAGATGATTTTATCAAATGGATGAGATGATAGATATTTGAATCTCTTTCTTGGAGACCATGGTTCAGGCTCTCCATAAATCTTCTCTAGTCTTGAAGTAGTGGCTTGTCACTTGAATCCTTCTGATCGTCTTTTTCAAGGCTTTGAGGCTTATTTTCAAGGCCTTGACCACCATTTTCAAGGTCTTGAAAATGTCTTCTATTTTCTTCTGAGCCTTTCTTGAATCCTAGTGGATTCTCAGTCTCTTCCTCTGATTCATGCTTGTTCAAAATCAAGTCTGCAAAACTTTCATTCAAAGAACCATCATAGCTTTCATCAAAAATAACATGAATGCTCTCTTCAACCATTTTTGTTCTTTTATTGTAAACTCTATAAGCTTTGCTATTCATAGAGTAACCAAGAAATATACCTTCATCACTTCTTGCATCAAACTTACCACGATTGTCTTTTCCATTGTTGTGGATAAAACAAGTACATCCAAAGGGTCTGAAGTATGAAATGTTTGGCTTCCTCCCTTTGAATAGTTCATAGGGGGTCTTCTTCAGAATAGGTCTGATCACGCAGTTCAGAATATAGTTTGTTGTATTCACAGCTTCTGCTCAATAATGTTTTGGCAGCTTATTCTCAAGAAGCATTGTTCTTGACATATCTTCAAGAGTCCTGTTCTTACTTTCAACAACACCATTCTGTTGAGGAGTTCTTGGAGCAGAAAAGTTGTGAGTAATACAATGCGTATCACAGAATAAATCAAATTCTAACTGATCAAATTCTCTCCCATGATCACTTCTGATTGAAGCTTCAGGTAGGTTTTTCATGTTTTGAAGTTCTCTGCAAATCTTTGAAAATTCAGAGAGTGCTTCAGATTTTTCTTTGAGAAACATAACCCAAGTATATCTAGAAAAATCATCAACAACAACTAGCATTTAACTTTTACCTTTTTGAGTAGGAGTTCTCATAGGACCATAGAGATCCATATGAATCAGTTCAATAGGTCTAGTTGTACTTAAAAACTTCTTTGGCTTGAAGGAACTTCTAGTCTGCTTGCCTTGAGCACATGCTTTGCACATTTCATCTTCTTTGAACTTGATGGATCGTAATCCTCTTACCAAGTCTTTGGAAATCAACTTTTTCAAAGTATGCAAAATTACCAAGCTTCCTGTGCCAAAGCTTTGAATCCTCTTTCAAGGCCTTGAGACACTTCAAACTTTCACCTGAAACTTTGTAAGTCTGAAAAGTATAAACATTGTTTGATCTAGAGGCTGTAAGAATGCAATCTCCTGATTTCTCATTCTGCACCACACACTTCTCTTGATCAAAGATAACTTTGTTGCCATTATCAAAAAGCTGAGATACACTAAGTAAGTTAAATTTCAAACCTTCAACTAGATACACATCAAAAATAGAGTTTTCAGAATTTGTACCAACTTTTCCATTACCAAAAATATTGCATTTTTCTTTGTCACCCAAGTGTAATTCAACCTTCTGATTGCTCCTTTAATTATGAGAATATGGATCTCTTTCCACTCAAATGTCTTGATCAACCACTGTCCATAAACCACTTATGTTCTTTGATATTGGTGACAACCTGCAAACACCAATCACTGCCTTACCCAGCTGTTAGACCAAGTGTGGAATTTGGATTCATATTTAGGATCAACCATATTAGGTGGCCTAATCCCTTTAGGAACCCAAATACGCTTAACTTGTCCTTTGAGTTGAAAAAGAAAAGTGTTCCTCATTATGTGAGGGTCTCTTCTTCTAAAAGGACAAGTCATCTTAACATGACCAGTTTGCAGCAGTAATGACATATAGGAGAAGTTTTGTTTCCAGCTTTCACAAATCTGGTATTGTTCCTCCTTGGAAAGTTTGGATTGAATCTTATACCAGCTTTGTGAACAGACTTTGAACTTCCTCCAAGAATCAAGTTCCACTTGTGTTCTGATCCAGCAAGCTTGAATTTGACCAATTAAGATTCTTGAAGTTACTCAGTAAGAGTAGTATTTTTTTTTTATCTAATTCATCAATCCGATGTTTTATATTAACAAGGCTGTCACTCATTGAAGAGTTTTCAGTGACTACTTCCTTAAATTGTGTTTTCAAGACTTTGAATCTGCTTTCCAAGGCCTTGAAATCACTATCAGTTTTCTTCTGAGAGATTTCAAACTTCTGATTTAGGCAAACAAGTTGTAAGTTTTCTTTTGCTTTCTCATGAACTTTTTCTTTCAAAAGTCTGATCTCTTTCAGATAATATTCCTCATTCAAAAGCATTTTTCCGAGATATTATGAAAGAGCTTCTTTTGGTTTTGAGATCAGACAATTTACCATTACCTCAATGTTCTTCTCAGAACTTTCATCATGCTTGGCCATGAAGCATAGGTTGGCATGTTCGTCCTCAGATTCAGATTCACTAGAGCTATCTGAATCACTCCATGAAACTATCATGTCTTTCTTTCTTCTTTCATGATCTTTCTTTTGAAATATCTTGCTTTTCTTGTGTGGACAATCTCTTATCAAGTGTCCAGCATCACCACATTCAAAGCAGTTCATAACTTTTGATTTATTTTGTGAGTAGGACTTACCTTTGTAGTCCTTGCTACTGAATGATCTATGCCTTTCTCTGTTGAAGTCTTTGTTTTCAAAGTTTTTCTTCATTTTGAGAATCCTTGTCAAGGATTTGGAAATTAAGGCAATCGGATCTTCATCATCACCATCCTCAGTTTCCAGGCTTTGTGTTCTCTCATTCTCTTTGGCTTTGAGAGCTAAGTTCTTGACACTATCTGGGAGTTCTCCATCAACTTCATTCATAGATATCTCATGTGTCAGGAGCTTCCCTTGTAGGTCATCAAGTTGTAGAGTTGAGAGGTTTTGAGCTTCTTCAATTGCTGTGGTTTTTAGTTCCCACTGTGCCTTTGGAAGACTTCTTAGAATCATCCTCACCTTTTTTTCATTGGAACAATTTTTTCCCTGTGAATCAAGGTTGTTGACAATGTCAGTGAACCTCTTGAACATGTCTCTGATGGACTCATCAACATTCATCTTAAACAGCTCATATTGCCTGAGATAGATGTTGATCTTGGTTTGCTTGACTTGAATGGTTCCCTCAAAGGTAACCACAAGCTTATCCCAGATTTATTTAGCAGTTGTGCATCCAGAGATCCTGTTGAATTCATCTGTACTCAAAGCACAATACAAAATGTTAATAGCTTTGTAGTTCTTAGAAAATTGCTCTAATTTGAAGAGGAGAGTGAGTCTTTTAGTTTTGGGAGTTTTAATCCCATCTTTCTCTGTGTAGAAAGTATGAGGTCCAGTTTTGATAATGGTCCAAAGCTCTAGATCTTGATCAATGATGAACATTTTCTTAAGGGCTTTCCAGTGAGCAAAATTTTCTCCACAAAATAGAGGAGGTCTGTTAGCAGCTCTTCCCTGTGAGAAACCACCATCACCTGCAGTACTCATGATCACCAGATGGTTAAATATATACAGTGATACAAGCTCTGATACCAACTGAAAGTGTGAGTATGTAGATGTTAATGCAGCTAAGATACCCTAGAAGGGGGGGTTGAATAGAATATGCCAACTTTTTACAAAACTTGCTAGGAAGATGAAAAATTGTGCAAAAAATGAAGCTCAAGGCCTTGAAAACTAGTTCAAGCCCTTGGAGAAGATGCAGACAGTGTAAAGAAAGTATGACATTTTCAAGGCCTTGAAAACAAGTTCAAACCCTTGAAAAACAGTCAGTTGTGTATGCTGCAAATACTATGAAATAAAATGAAATGTAAATGCAAGTGACAAGTGATTTATAGAGTTCAGTCCACTTGGACCTACGTCTCTACCTCAGGGATTAGATCCCTGCAGGATTTTCAACCTAATTCTTATTAATCAAAAGCTAAGCCCTAGAACTCAAGCACAGAGAGTTCCCTTACTCTGTTACAGCTTGTGGTTTTCCCTAACTTGTCTATTACCCGCTCTAGCTAACTGATTAACTAAGAATTCTCTTTTGTTCACCTTGAACAATCCTTGAGAATAGATTTAGAGAAAATACAGAAATGATCTACCAATACAGCTCAAAACAGAAGTACACTTAGAAAAGACAACTGTAGTGAAGAATGCAGTGAACTTCTGTGGAATGGATTGAGAGTTTGATGTTCTTCTTTGGTTCTTTGTCAATCCAGAAACTTGTCTCTTGCTTTTGCTCGTTGAGTCTCGTATTTTGCTGCTTCAAAGTGAGCTCCATTTTTACTGTTTGAAGCTTTGCAAATCTTCCCATATTTTTAGCAACTTCCTATTTTGTAGGCAACAACTTTGACTCTCTTTCACAGCTTTCTCCAACGGATAGTTGATCACAATATTCAGAGATATTTTTGTGATCTTGTCTATAAGAAATATGAGAAGCTGTCATAAGTCTCTGATTGATCACATGTTCAAAATTTCCGACTATTTCCAAAATTGCACAATTTCAGTTTAGGAAACAATCCTGCAAATATTGGAAACAAAAATTCCTGCAACATCAAAGTCAAACAGATGATATTCTATGATCAAAACATGTTAGAATAATTTGTCTTTCATCATAATCAAACAAATGAAAGATAGGAAGGGAATCAACTTAGAGAGTTTGCAGAAAACTCCCCCTGAGAGTGTTCACACAGGTTAAGCAGTTTCAAGGCTTTGAATCCAGTTTCAAGGCCTTTACTATTTTCAAGCCTTCGAAACTAATTAAAGGCTTTGAAAGCTGATTCAAGGCCTTGAAATAGCTGAACTATTCCAAGCCTTGCACAACCTGATATTACAGTCTGAAAATCCGAATTCAAGAGCAATAGATAAAGAAGAATAAAAGTATAAATAAGAGAAGATTACGAAACTAATTATGACTATTTAAGTAAAAACCGTTACTACTCCCCGGCAACGGCGCCAAAAACTTGGACGACAATTCTTAGTGGTTATTTTTGCAAGTATAGGATCAAGTAATACAGAGTAACGTAATTGTGACTCAGATATCGAACCCACGTGAACAGTGCTAGTGTTACTTTCGATAATCAGAATTAATAACATATCTATAAAAAGGGAGGAATAGTTCTTTGTGATTAACCAGACTAAATTGCAGTTAATAAAGTAACTATTTTTTTGTATGAATTTTCTGAGAATTTTCTAAGTCTGAAAACTGATGAATTAAAGATCTAGGCTCCAGGATCCCCTAGGGTTACTATTCAGCTTTTACAGTTTACTTAGATTTCAGAAACACACAATGGTCTTGTTTATGCCAGCATACCAGTTATGCAATCTCCTCTCGGTCTCATGCACCTATCACTCCCCTGCAGATTTTCGGGTCCCTTCGGTCCACCTAGGTCAGCAGGTTCTTTCTAAGCCTGCCAGGGTTACAGTTTCTCCTCTCGGTCTCCCCCTAAAGTTCTAGCAGTTGGTCTAAGGCACAACACTTAGTCTTTTTTCCTGGCCAGTTTTCCTGTCTTCTGTTGCTGCTGCTGCTGCTGCACTGTGCGTTTGAACGCAGGAATGTGCGTCTGAACGCACAACACTTGCTTTCTGCACTTGTTCTTATTTGACTCCTTGATACTCTGCCTCCATTCCGAGCTTCTCTCATGCATTTCCGGTACTTGTTTTCTGCACACAACAGCAAGTACCCGCGATCATATCTAAATAGACAAAATTATGCATGACTTTACTCGTATATAGAAATTATATGCTCAGCATTCTCTTTACTGTATCAACTGGAAACTAACCAGAAAGAATGTGAAATCAACCTCAACAGGATAAGGACCAATGGTAAAAGACGTCCCAGAGTAACTCTATCTGAGAGTTATCATGGGTTTTTTGAGCTTTTGTACATTGCCATGCGTGGGACAAACACAAGGGAGGCACAAAGTCCTCAAATTGAGTACATCATTATGTTGGTGATATATTTAACGGAAAAGAACAACGGGTACGCCTTACCCAAATTGAGTTTGATTGATGTATATGAATCTCATGTGTGCCACAATTCATCACATACTATCACTACATGGCTTATTAAGACTAATTTGGAGACTTACAATACATGGTGACTTTTCACAATGTTAAGTCTCACAATGTCGATAGTCGGTTACACCCCTATCCCTCATTGTTCATGTCCCATAGTTGGGTATCACCTCTAAACTAGATGGCTCGTTAAAATGACACAACTAGAACATTAAATCATAGTTGGTATGCATGGGGCACATTTCACGGCTGAACTCGTACAATTATCGAGTTTTCATTCATTTTGGGTCTTTTAAGGTAACTTAGAGGAACATAAATTGAACTTATTTCAAAATAACTCCCGCACTTGACATTGGTATGTTGTTCAGGACACATGGTGACACCTTGAGTCATTCAATCGATGAAGAAACCAAAATAAGTGGTATTTTACAGATATATGTATTTTAAGTTATAATATAGAACCCTCTCTACGGTTTAGCATTTAGGAAGATAAATGTAGATGTTTAGAATGAGTTTCTAATACTAAGTTAAATCAATACACAAAGTTATATTAATTCTTATTTTTAGAAAGATCGGTTAAATATTTCATACTAACATTTAGAAATTTGTAGCACATTTTGAAATTTTTGAAATTGATTCTCGAAAAAAAAATTGAAATTCAAAAAAATTGAAAGAGTGGTCCAATCCCATTCAACCGCCTCAACTGCCACTCACAGCGCAGCACGCCTTTAATTTCGGAACTGTTCCATTTGCAGAGTCCCATTTACTTAGGCCTCTACGGTTACCGACTCATTCACTTTTCTAAAACTGCCTCTCTCTCTCTCTCACCAGTTTTGCAACTTTCCTCTTCATCTTCTCCATCTTCATCTCTTATCCTTCAATCGCGTACAGAATCCATGGAGAAAAAGAAAGTTCTTCAAGAAAAACGATCTAAAGAACAAGATGGTTCCGATAACAGAGTCGAGAGAAACTCTAGAACACCGGAAAGAGAAAGGAGTTCACAAGAGGAAGAGGCAAACCCTAAATCCACTGATGAAATTGGTCGGAAGAATTTTGGAGATGGTCTTGATGCAATTCCTTTATCAACTGTGGCTTTTGAAATGGTGGATGCGGAATCTGAAAAATTGACTAAATTGGCTGAGGCTGCTGCCTTAGTTGAGAAGAATAAGAGTCCTGATAAGAAAAAAATTAAGAAGAATGAGAAATAAAAGAATGAAGAGCACATTGAGAGTATCCCAAGGATATCAACCCGGAATAATCCACCCCTACCAAAGGCAGTGAAGAAAGGAAGAAAACAGAAGGCTTCTAAGCGCAAGAATTCTCAAGATGCAAAGGTGAAGCATACTCCTGATTTTGACCTATTCCTGTAAGTATTCACCTGTACGTAACACCTTGTCCTTCTTTTTTATCATGCTATTTAATGAATTAATAACTCCTTCTTAAAATCCAATTTTGTGACTATATTTTATACCTTGTCACTTTGTCCTAAATTAATCTTTGTTAATTGGTAGTTTCACAATGCACTATTAACACATTGTATGATGTGTAATCTCTGAAATTATAATGTCCTTCTATGTCATTTAAAGGTTTTACTTAAGTTTTGCAACTGTTTACTTATGACAATAAACATCAAAAATCTACTATGGGCTACAGAGGAAAGGATCTGCCTCACAAACTTATAGTACATCAGTATAGAGTATTCTGCAACTTACCTCAATATGAAATAGAAAGGTACGAGCAAAAAGCGATGGAAGTCTCTAGTGATGAAGAGATTGATATAAACCAATACACTGTTCAGCAAAGGAAAAATGAAAATATCCTAGAGGCTGAAGAGCATGAGGAGGATGAGGTGGATGAGAAGGAACAGAAGGACGATGATGAATAATAAAAACCTGTGGAAGATAAGAGAGATGATGATGAAGAAGATGAGGAAGATTCAGAGGAGGATACGGAGGAACAAAAGGAAGATGATGAAAAATACCAACCTGTGGAAAAGAGGACGGAAGATGATAGTGACGATGAAGCCCATCATGGCAATGCCATGAATGCTTACGTCTGATTCACGTGAGTTTTTTCTCTAATCAATAATATCGTAAAATTTTGTTTCACTTGTGAAGCCATCGTCTACTATTCTGCACACTTGTTCTAAACTATTAACATACCTTTCTAAACCTTTACATGTTCAATCATCATTATTTGCATGTTATTACTTTATCTCTAATGACTGTCTTTGATTTTAAATGTTTGATGGTATGTGTTATATGTTATGGCTCTAGTACTTGGAATTGTAACTTAATTTCCTTTATTGTCTCATGATTGTTGCAGAAATGTTCAGACGCACAATCTTAGGAAACAAGATCCTTATGCGAAGATGACCGATGAGTTCAAACGGAGGATAAATGTTGAATGGAGTAGCCTGATCAGTTCCCAAAAAGAACCCTGTCTCAAAGGTGCTGTTGAAGAATAAAAGAAGAGGAAATCAGAGGGCACTTTGAAGAGAAAAAACCACCTGTGAGAAGGTCAAGCAGAAGAAGAAATTAGCTGAAGCCAAGTTGAAGGGCAAATCAAACAAGAAGCTGAAGAACCCGAGGCGCTTCCAAATCTATATGAGCCTGCCCTCTATTATCACTCTCTTTAAAGATATCACAGATGAACAACAGACATTGTTGGACAAAGTGGGGCTTGGAGGAGTAAAGCACCTAAAGATTTCAGAGACCTCCGATGCTTTCAACCAGTTCCTCTAAAACTCCTTTGACATCGACGGGTCCTTGACGGCTCACGGCCGGACTGTGGAGATAACCCCGGAAGTTTTCGGCTGGCTCCTTGGAGTAAGATACACCGGAACAACTGAGTTTCCGGAGGTCCATCCGCCGGTTCTACAAGAAGTGGTACAAATGATTGGCCTCGTCAAGGACAACACAAAGTTCGGTGAGTATCTTCCATGGTTCAAGAAGAATAAGGAGTTGTTCAATGATGAGTGGAAGCAGAGGGCTATTTTTTTGATCTTGGGGACCTAGGGATGCTGATCAGACGAAAAGGAATCCGGTCTTGGTTGGCCAAACTTGTTGTTGATTTGGAGAACCTGACAGAGCTGAACTGGGCAGCCTTGTGGCTTGATCACTTCAGGACACAACAAGTGAAGGCCCTGACTGGGGAAACCTTACGCGGAAATGGTTGCGTGCTCATTATTGTGGTAATTTTCTAAAAATATGTCTTTTATATTAATCATGTTGTTTAATAATTTAAAAACTCCTTAAAATCTAATTTTTTGATTATATTTTCAAGCTTTTGTACATGGAAAATTTCTGCCCCAAATTTTTGGAAAATCTTAAGGGCTGCAAAGACAAGAAAGCAAGACCCAAGTTGAAATTTTGGGAGACATCAGATGTTTCAAAGAGATGGAAGTATGTCTCTCCGAACAAGAATGTGAGTCACATTTAAAAGTAACCTTACGTGATCATTTTTACTTGTTAATGTCCTTATCTTACTTGTTAAGCTCTATATTCTATTGTCCTTTATAGTTGAAGCTGAAAGAAAAAGTGATGAAGAGCCAATTAGTGAGAAGGTTGTTGCCCCTGTAATTCAATTAATTCTTTCACCAGGGGATTATTTGAAGGAGATTGCGGTATACCTGGCAGAGAAGGTTGACCCGCACACTTTTTTGGCCATGTTCGCGACTGGAAACAACAAGATAAAGGCTCAATTTGAGGAGGAGATGGAAGATGGAAGGAAGAGGATGAAGGATGAGGAGAGCAAGAAAGAAGAAGATGAGAAGAAGCAGGAAGATGAAGGAGGGGAAAAGAAGAAGGGGGATGAAAAGAAGGAGGATGAGGAAGGAGGGGAAAAGAAGATGGGGGTGAAGAGGATAAAGAAGAAGAACCTCTTAAAAGAAGCAGAAGATGGATCAGGATGAGGTTAACTCTTCGTTGGAGGTGGTCGGCGAAGTCAGCTCTGACATTGAGGTAATTGAATTAATTGTTTTAACTTTAGACTTAAGGTCTCTGTTTACAAATTTAACATATTGTTGATTTATTAGGTGGCATCCTAGGGTTCTTGGGAGAACCGAAGGATAAACTTTGATGGGTCTGTCCGGGAAAAGGCCGTGTGGATCATAAGACGGTCTAATAGGGGATCGCTTATTAAGGAACAAAGTAATCTTGAGGAATCGACCTGTCTCCCAGAGTTGCCTTCCCCGGAAAAATTCTGGCTCCACTTCTTTATGACCCACAAATATGAGCCTCAGTACAACGATAAAAATGCTTATACCGGTGTTCCACAAAGATTGCGAGAGTAAGTGTTATTTACATTCAAATTTCCTAAATCATTTGTATACGACACATAAATGATTTTTGTATTTATAGTTTGATTTGTTATTTATTCCGCAGAGAGTTGGTTGTTGACATCGGTGGTTATGAAAAAATGACGAGGTATTCCGCGTGGCGCCTTAGAGATGAAAAGTTGTTTGAAAGCGAAGTTAGTATTTATTTTTGTTGATTTAACAGAGTTTCATAAGACATATATAATCACTGTTCTCTTAACTTTTTAAACAATTAGGTGGTGGATGCATAGTTGCAACTCCTTCATCTCAAAGAAAGGAGCCGCGAATTTGGTGGAATCCCGTGGATTTGGTACCTCGGCACAATTTTGCCGTAAGTTCATTCCCTTGTCAAATGGATAATCACTCAATTTAAAATTCATATACAAAATGACATCATTAATTATAATTATTGTTCAGGCCACGAAGGGTCTTAAATATTTCAGAACGTCCGATCATTTTGGAGTAACGTGGAGCGAGATGGGATATGTAAGTTTTACGATTTCTATCAATAAAAGTTGATTTATACTTTCATATTTTGTTGAACATATTCTATGTAGAATTGTTAATGAAATAGATTGCCCTACCGATGAATGTCAAAAAAACTCACTGGTTCATGATGGTCATTTCCATCGTCGACAAGGAAATATTCATCTTGGACTCGGAGCTGGATATGGGTATGAGGAGAGGAATGTAGGTGGAAAAGTTAATCAAATGCACAAGGTGTTATTCTCCTACCCAGATTACCAGGATGACATTAGAAAGTGGGTTGTGTGGTACATGAACGACGACGTTCCCCAACAACCGAACGGGTAATATTCTAATTCATTACCTCTTATTACTAATGTGTTAAAATTCTTATCTTATATATTACAACTGTATTCTGGTTTATTCTGTCAGGACTGATTGTGGCCCTCATGTCAGATATTCCATGACCCACTTGAGGGACCTGATTCAAACTCCAAAGAAGAACTTATATGTCAAAGTGGAGCAGCTCAGAATCTGGGTGAAATGGCTAGATCATACCACAACATCAACTTTGCCAAGCTTTCTAAAGAGTTAATGGACTTCAAGTCTATTAAAGAGAATGTCTATTCATTGCAGAACATGTATCAAAAAATTCTTACTGTTCCTACTGTTCCTACCGTTTCATTGAAGTTCGGGTGAAGACGAGGAGGTCGGCGCGGAAGTCGGCGGGGAAGAAGGGAAAAAAGTAAATTTGTGTGTAATGTAGTTGGGGATTTTGTAATATGAAAAATATTTATGTCAGTACATGTTGTTGGTTGTTTGGGAGAATAAATGTTATGAACAATGTTTTTCCTAAAAGATTGATGAGATAATGTTTTTTGGCTTATTATTTGATGACTTGTGTTGTTTTCTGAAAAGTGGCTTGTTTGTCAACACAAACTGTCCAGTTAAATTCCTTTAAGGTACATTTGGTGTTGGCCAACTACCCTCACCCACCAAAAATTACTTAATAAATGCATTACTAGGTTATTAGTTTTCCATTCTAAACTGTTAAGGTTTCTATCTTAACTGTATATATCTGCGCTAATATCTACCTACCTACCCACTGCCATCTTTTAATACTATCTCCAACCACTCTCAACTAACTCTTTATTTCTCTCTTCATGATGTCATCAGTTCTCCTTCTCATTCACCCTTCTCTTCTTTCTCTCTAACAAATGTCTCAACATAGTGTAAGCTCTTCACCCTCACCAAGCAACCCACCTTCATATTCAAGTGGAGATGCATTCCGGAGGTCAGAGTGTAGGCCTGGGCAGTGTTACTGTGGCCGTTACCCGGTAAGTCGTACCGCACATACGCCCGAAAACGATGGACGCACGTTTTGGAATTGTGCCAAGCCTAGAGGTCAACAATGCAACTATTTCTACTGGGAAGATGAATTTCCCAGTATGTGATGTGCTCTAGATCTCCAAAAACTTCAGGAGGAGATAACAACGTTGAGTAGGAGACTTGTAGTGGTCGAGAATGCTTCAAAAGCCTACTCTTTTCATGTGAAACTGTTGTATGTTGTGATTTTTGTCATTTTCTTTGTTTTAATTTCAAAGTAAGATAGTTTCTCCCTTATTTAATTCTAATTCTTCTGTGTTTAGTTAAGTATGAGACTCGAAGGGGTGGAGAATGCTTCAAAAGCCCAATATTTTCATGTGAAACTGTTGTGCATTGTGATTTTTGTTATTTTTATCATTTTAATTTCAAAGTAAGATAGTTTATCCTCTATTTAATTCTAATTCTGCTGTGTTTAGTTAAGGATTTAAGTTTTGTTAGCAATGTTATCTTCGATTTTTATCTTAATTGAAGTAGTTATTCTCTTAATTATTAATATTACCTACTAAATCTTAATCGTGGTTATCCTCAGGTTATCTTATTGAGCTTTGGTCATTCTAAATTGTTAACAATACTATTTAGGGTAAAAATGAATCTTCCTTGCGATCACTTTTTTTGTCCGGTAATTGGCATTTTCGTAACAACCAGCAAGTACCGATTTAGCCAGTTACCACAGGGAAGCACCAAAGTTTTTGCCTGCAACATGGTGTCTTACAACTTTCGAAAATAAAAATGAAAAATAGTTTTATGAGCTCTTTTTGGCTGCTATTGATGAGGGGTAATAGCTAAACATGGTGTCTTGCATATGCATCTGGGGTAATAGCTAGCAAACCCATTGAAGCATCATGAATTGCCAATGATGGTTCAGAGATTACTAACACCAAGGACACCAAGCTGTAAAAGCATAACCGAAAAATTACCATCTGTGATAGCTTGCAGTCTATTCACCTTCATCTTCACTCTTGAGTTAATCTATTCTTATTTAGTCAATATGCTGGACCTCAACAGAGTGGTAAAACTCTGTTGGCAAACGAAGGCCAAGTAAGTTTTCATTTTTTATTTACTACTATGATACTCATACAGGTTCAGTCACGTACTATCAACGTCGATCCACATATCTGAAACCGAATTGAAATTGAAGAATCAATCATTCAAGCTTTAAGTATTCAAACAAGTCTATTACGAAAACCTCAAACTCATCAAAGAATGACTGACATAAATTAACAAGTAGCATATAATCAAATACTGGTAAGTTTTTCTTTTTTGACCATAGGTCACATATGTTTATTGACTATTAAAGGAAATATAGCACAGGAGAACAACAATCAAAAAACTTTTTCCTTGTTTTTCCCCATGCACTAAATAGCCAGAATATGTAGCACCTGATCCGTGTGTTCGAGCCTGAATGTTTGAGAAGAAACTTAGCAGGTATGGACTTCATCCTCGGAGATGCATGTCAGGTGAACCATAAACTCCTGGATATCGAACCATAGAAAGGCATAGCTATGGCCAAACGTCTCTTTCTGGTCACAAATAACGCATTTTGGAAGTTTTTCGTTGGGTGGAACCAATTCGACCTGAAAACGTTCAAGATCTAGTCTGTACCAGGGCTCAAATTGAACATAAGCACGCCAGATACATCTAGCATGAATAGACTGGTCGCACGCCTCACAGTGATAGAAATACCTCGGGGTTACATCTTCTTCACAAATCTCACACACATATTCTTCAACATCTTCATTCGCTGAATATGTTAATGAAAAACCATGTACATCATATCTGTGCTTGATTATTCTGGGCAAGAGAGCACAATATGTGTCGACAGTGAAAGCGCAAGTGGTACATTTAAATCCGCGGCCAAAAAAGTATTGCTCACATGCATGACACCAAGTAGTCGAATTCAAGAAGGTGCTCTCGAGAACATGAGGGTGAGATTCATGCTTGATATAGCGAGGCAAGTCAACACTAGTGACCTGCATGGTCAGTATGCTATTATGGAAACGGAAAGTTGGGCCACTGTAATCTATTCCATCGACGTGGAAGGTTGGCCATGTTGCTGAACCTCGTAAAAGATTTTTCAAGAAAGGAAATAAATCAATGGCGTTAGATTCAAATTGGTCTGCATATAGGATCATCGGATGGGTCATTTCTCCATTTGAGAGTTTTTCCTCTAGTATTGGTTCACCAGAAAGTGGAAGGTGGACCACATCAGATGGATTGATGGTAACTCCATTCCCTTCCCTGAAATAAAACAAGAGTAACTTATGTTTCATTTTCTTAGAGGAAAAAGAACAAAAACCAATCCTAATTTTTCAGAACAAAAGATTTGATAGATGGAGAAATAGAAAACCTGTGGAGATTAAAGCAATCATGGATATGTGTCAAGTATCTGCATCGGTTGCAATGGTAAGCCCATCTATGGTCTTTCAATACTTTGGTGCAAATTCGACAGTATACAACTCCGGAGTACTTTTCAGGGATAGCATAAATGAGTTCAAGGTTGTGCTCGTGTCCGTGCTCATGAGAAGATGTCTCTTTTACCGTTGGTAGGGAAGCGCATTGCAGGTGTACCCAAAACTTGCAAGAAGTGCATTGGTAAGAGCTACCTTCAGTATCTCTATCGCATGCATGACATGTGAAGGATCCCTTTGTAAGTGAATGGGACAAAGGGTGCTTGTGAAAGATTTCTTTCACGTTTTGTGTCCTCATAGCACATTCGATATCTATATAATATTTGCATGGGGAACAATGATAGACGAAGCCATTGGATTTCTGGTCGCACACATCACAAGACACGGATAGCCCTGGGAGGAGTTTGAGAGGGCAATTTGGGTGCAAGGGGTGTTTAATTTCCGTGGGCAGGTGTGCGCAGAGTTTATGCAGGTGATACCTCTTGCAGTGCACACATGTATAGTATGGGACAGATGAGATCTTCTGTCTACAACAGTGGCACTCTTGCGCTATAGAATGATCATGGCTAGTAGCGTCAAGAGGAGCTCCTTCTTCTACCAAGGCCAGTGGATGGGAATGGTCAAAATGTTGGAGGTCGCCTTTCCTGAAACGTATTATTATGCTTAAAACATATTTCGGTATGTAAGAATAGACAGTATTATCAAAGATAGCTCTGAGAATGTTGCCTTCTACAACGAAGCAAGTATATTCAACTATGTAGAGGATAAGTTATTAACCCGATAATACTAATAGTAAGTTGAATATTCAAGGAAGCAACTTCATCAAAATATATATATATATATATATATATATATATATATATATATATATATATATATATATATATATATATTCATGAAGCAATAGTAATTGGTTAAAGAAGAAGGGCGAGCGAAGGGAAGGGAACGAACCTGATGGTACTAGTCAAGCAATCATCATTAGCTGCGTGAATGTAGTAGTCATCGTCACAGTCCAAACATTTATAAGCCCATTGTGTGTTCCAATCAATCTCTTCCTGGCAAATCTTACAGATCTGGGAGCCAGATAACCCCATGCCCTCCAGGTAGATGACTAATTCGTGAGGATGAGAATCAGATTCGATAGCCCAAGGTACATCTGTACAATCAGGATTTACGATGAAATTGCAATAATAGCATCTGTAATACAAACAGGCGTTATCGTTTTCTAGATGTCTTATAGTGAGGCTGCACACAGAACACAAAAGTAGAAAATCATCTGCATTTTGAGTGTAAGAAGGTTGAACTGGATGTTGATTAAATGAGTGTTTAGCTTCGTTGGGTCTTCTCCTTGCACATCTGATGTCTACTCCACATCTGCAAACGGAACACACGTACGCAAAGCGGTACCAAGTCTCACCGCACGCCAAACATTCTGGGTTGTATTTATCGAGGCGTTCGTTGAGTTGTAGGTCCCCGACACATGTGCCGATAAAGTGCGGTCGCTGGATGGTTGTGGGCAGATGAGCGCAAGAATGGTGGAGACAGAAGAGAGGGCAATCTTCTTCGCAACGGTAGTACGGAACTCCTGATCCGATCTTGTCCGTACATCCATAGCAACGAAGAAAGGATCTATTCCCATCTTCTGTTTCCACCAATGTCAGCGGATGCTTATGGCTGAAATGGTCAATCTTCTCCTGCTGCTGCTGCTCTTGGTTCGCCATCGTCCGTCGGTCTCTCTCACGCTCCTTCTCTTGTTTCGGATGAATGCACGTACAGGATAAAAAAATAAAAGTGACTATGAATGGAAGATGATCTCTATGTTCGACGAAACTGTCCCTTCACGCATCTTTTAAATGTTAAGCTGCTCTCCATGTTTTATTAAATTACTTATAACTAGGGGATTGCCCGTGCCCGAGTGCACTACACCAAAAAAAGATTAAGAACGTTTTACCAATTGTAATGTCATTACACAAAATAAGTACTTCATCTACAAACTTAAAACACGTTATTTTTAAGATACACATTTATATCGGGTAGATTTTATAATTGCAATTATTGAAAACTTTTTTTTTAAATGTTCTCTTTCGATTTTATTTTTTAAAAGTTTCCTGAAAAAGTAATAATCTAATGGTTGATGTGAAAAGAATTTACATGCTTAAAAGACATTTCAAAGAAAAAACGACAAAATTATGTTTTTTTCAATGCGTGTGACTTATACAAATTTATGTGTTTTACGAATTTTATATTTTTTTTAAGAAAATTTTATATCTTATATTTAAGGTTCCTGAAGTAATGTAATTGTCTCCCATTACTTTTTTGTTGTTGGTAATGTTTATTAATGAAAACTCAAAAGTTATTTAAAAAAAATGAAAACTCAAAAGTTTATCAAATAGATTCTGTAAAAAAAATGTTTATGAAATAAAAAAATCAAATACCAATTGCTCCTTTATTGGTCCAAAACAGTTGGCCAACATTATTTTGGACTTGTGAACATGAAAACAACGTCAGGCTTTTTTCTAAGTTAGAGAAATTGATGAAAAAATGTGGGGTGTGCGTTAATGAGGAAAAAAAAGAGAGAGAAAATCATACCTGCATAAGGAAATGGTGGAGCAATTGTGTTTTAGAGAGTGGTAACTACTTAAAAAAAGTTATTGATAACTGTTACAAATTAGTGAGGAGTTTAGTGGAAACATGGAGGGTGGAGTTGACCACAAAGCAATCGGTTGCCGCATTCCCATTCCCCATATTGTTGGAAATTCTGAGATCTAAAGGCTGGGATTAATTTAATCTAACGGTCTAAAAGACATTTTAAAGTCAACCGTCCTATTTTATTATATAGATATTATCGGCACCAAATTAACCCGCCTTTTCAGGATCTCAGGACGTAGTTGGTATTTGGGAAAATTCACAAAGTCAACGGATGCTTATGGCTGGCTAAAATGGTCCATCTTCCTCTTTGTCTCTCTCCTGCTATTATTATTTCATTCAAGGGTAAAAGATATTTTTTATCCTACAATTATTGACAAAATACATTTTACACCCTAATTTATGAAAAAATACTTTTTGTACCCCTCTCAGTAGATGGAGGTGGACAGATACCACCCTTTTGTTACAATCCGTTAGTGGAGGGGGTACAAACTGATTTTTTGTGACCATTTTACCCTTACGAATTGTGGATAATAACACTATTTTTTTTTGTTTATTATGCAATTCGTCATGTTCTTGGTGGTCTTGAGAACCACCTCAACTACCACCAAATCTCCACCACCACCACTACCACCAAATCTCCACCACCACCACCAACAACAACAACAACACCACCACCACCACCAACAACGACGACGACGACGACAACAACAACAACTACAACAACAACAACAACAACAACAACAACAACAACAACAACAACAACAACAACAACAACAACAACAACAACAACAATTGGAAACCCAGAATAATCCCCATTCAAGCCCTTGGAATCAATCCCCATTCAAGCCCTTGAAAAAGTCCCAATTGAACCCCTTAAAACAATCCCCTTTCTACTTCCACATCGCACCTCCTCACTCCCAAATAATTAGGTAAGATATCAAGGTCTTCAATTACTGTCCACATATGTATATCAGCTGTATAATAATATGATGAATTTCTCTGGGCTCAATTGTATATCTGCATAACCAACCTCCCCAATGATGAGCATGGAGTCGAAGCTATTTCTATCTTCACCCAGAAATTCACTTTTCATTGTCTCTGCACCATTCTTGCTCTCACATAAGTTGTATCTCATATGAAAAACCCAAACTTTTTTCAAAAACACATGTATCTTTATCATTGAAAGAACCAAGGAGATCATCTGGGTAACAGTTCGCTCCTCCTCCTCCAACTCTGATGCCACCACTGGCGGATCCACGTTAGACCTAGGGTGGGCATAGGGCCACCCTGGGGTTGCATTCTCTACTATTGTTCTACCACTTATTTATAAGAGTTCTACAAATAGGGACCCCCAAATATTATAGAAATTGCCCCACTTATTCTAATTTCTTTTCTCCTACAACCATGTTAATTGTCAGTGCTAATTAAAGTTATTTCGATAATTGATGGGTTTGATTATTCTGATGCAGAATTGAAGAAATAACCATCATATAGCAAACAAATTCGCTAACTTTTTGTTCCCACAGTCGTTACATCTGCATTACGCGAATCTTCTCACTTGACGATTACCCTTCTAATGTTAAGTACGACCCCCCTACTGAAAGATCCTGCATCCGCCCCTGGATGCCACCACCATCATCTCCGATCAATTCCCTTCGCCAAGGTCAGATTCAATGGAGGTCTTGGTCGATATCCAGGGCCTAAGCATACCATCGTATGCCCAAGCAATAGCTATGGACTTCATCGCAAGGACAGCAGAGGCACGAATATAGGTCTGGTTTGTTCGTAATTAGTGGATCCTCGTAAGCAGCTCGCCACAAAAGCCGCCAGGAAATTGTCTCCGGACACCGGCGGTGTGAAGAAGCCCCACAGGTTCAGGCCCGGAACCGTCGCCTTGAAGGAGATCCGCAAGTACCAGAAGAGCACCGAGCTTCTGATCCGCAAGCTTCCCTTCTAGAGGCTGGTGAGGGAAAACGCCCGCGACTTGAAGACCGATTTGCGGCTCCAGAGCTCCGCCGAGGCCGCCCTCCAGGAAGCCTCCGAGGCATACCTCGTCGGACTCTTAAAAGATAAAAACCTCTGCGCGATTCACGCTAAGCGTTTTACGATTATGCCCAAGGACATTCAACTTGCTCGCAGAATCTGTGGCGAGAGAGCTTAATCGTTCGATTCAGTCAAAATTAGGGCTTTATGTAGGTTGGAGGTGGGTTGTGGCTTCTAGGTAGAGGAGGAGAGAGAGAAGCAGAGAGAGGGACGGGGATGGAGGTGGGTTGGTGGGTCAGTGAAGGAGAGGGACAGAGTGGGGGTGGTCAGTGGTGGTGGAGAAATTATGTCAGGAGAGGAAGAGGAATAGAAGAGAGAGAAGAGAGAAATAGCGCGCGCGCGCGCGAGAGAGAGAGAGAGAGAGAGAGATAGAGAGAGAGAGAGAGAGAGAAAGAGAAAGAGCGCGCAAGAGAGAGAGAGAGGGGAAAAGAGGTTTTGTTCGAGAAGAGCAGAGGGAGAGAAATCGTGAGAGAAGAGAGAGAGGGGAAGAGATAAGGTTGTTAGGGTTAGAAAATGAGGAGGAAAGGCATTTATAGTGAGGTATTTTTTAAATTTTCAGGGGTATTTTTTGTCTTTTCACTCATCTGTTAGTGTGGTGTTAGTTTTTAACTCTGACAGGGGTGCAAAAGTATTTTTCTATAAATGAGAGGGCAAAATGTATTTTCTCCATAATCGAAGGATGAAAAATGTCTTTTACCCTTCATTCAAATGTCTCAAAGCTGTTTGATTGACTGTGTGACTCTAAGAGGATATCTGTATAATACAAAATTGTTTCTTCACGAAGCTTTTAAATGTTATGTTCAGTAGACTATATAAAGTTAACAACTACCACTCCGTTTCTTCTCTTTAGCGCCCTTTGGGTGGGCACGGAGATTAAGGAAAAAGTCTATTTGACTGTCTTGCCCTTCTAATACCACTAAAAGTCTCTGTCTGTCCTATCTTGTTTCTATCTTCCTCCCCTTCTCTCTCTGATTGATAACAGCAACCACCACTACCACGAGAACCACCACATTACAGATCCGAACAGAAATCAAACAAAAACATATAAAATCAAACACATACATGTGAACAGAAACAAATAGTCTTCATACCCCTTCTGATATCCAGAGAAGGAGAACAAAAAGTCTTTATACGTTGACCAACAATTTCTGCAATCCCCATAAAAAAACGAGGTTGAAGATGAATCAAACGAAAAACAGATGAAGAACAGCAGATGAATCGCCGGAGAGGAAGAACAGATGACAAAGAAGAGAAGATGAAAAGAATACGAAGAGCCACTGGTCGCCGCCGAAGATAGATCCAACTGTTGATTCGCCGAAGAGAACGGATCCGACTGCTGAGTCGCCGGAGAGGACGGATCCGACTGTTGAGTCACCGGAGAGGACAGATCCCACCGTTGAATCGCCTGAGAGAACCAATCGGGTCGCCACCGCCGCGACTTGCCAGGGCTTCCTCCGCCAGATTCGCGTCTCTCTGTCTCTCGGCGTCTCTCTCTGTCTCTCTCTCTCTCTAGTCTGCCGGAGGTGGTGGTGTCCGTTTCCAATGGGTGTTCGGAGCAGGGATGTGATGGGGGCGGTGGTGATTAAGATTTAGGAGGTGATGGGGGTGGTTGTTCGTTGGTGTTTGGGGGAGAACAGAAGAAGATGAGAGGAGTTGAGAGGAGTTTGATAAGAAAATGAAAGAAAAGTAGATATACAGAGAGGTAGTGAGAGAAAAAGAAGATGATAATGGTGAAAATAGGGCATTTGGGTGGGTTCGATGGGCTGAGATTTTATTATGGGTTTGGTTATGTTTTTAGTGCTGGCCATTTTGTGAGGGTAAACTGGGTATCTTACCACTTTAAATATGACAAATAAGGTAAAGGGGAGCAAGAGAGGAAACGTCCCAAAATAGAAAGGGGGCTAAAGAGAAGAAACGGAGTGGTAGCAGTACAATAAAACACAGCCCTTCTCAAAAAAATTAATAATAATAATAATATTAATAATAATAATTAATAATAATAATAATTATAAGGGTAAAAGACAAAAACTACCCCTATAGTTTGGGTAAAAGACAAAAACATCCTTAGTCTTTGGGGAATTACAAATCCACCCCTGTCACAGTTAGCATTTAACGGCGCACTAACGAAGGTAGGAAAAGACAAAAATACCCTTCGACTGAGAGCAGATTACACCAAATAAATACCAATAATTCTCCTTCTCCTCTCATTTCTAACCCTAAATCTCTCTCTCTTTTCTCCTTCACATTTAGCCATCCTCTACCCACACACAACCCACCACCATCTCCACAACAATCACCATTGCCATCTCCACTCCGACTGCCTGTGCCTTAATCAGCGTCGCCGTCCTCCTTCGTCGTCAACTGCCATCTTCACCATCGTCATCCTCCTTCGTTGTCGACTGTCGCCGCCTGAACCAGCGTCGTCGTCCTCTTCAGCCGATCTACCACCACAGCCGCAGATCGGAGCATCCATTGTCGGATCAGAGCAGCCACACAACTCTTTGAAGTAACCCAGCTCTTTGATTTGGAGCGTCTCCGTCCACCACCAGTGACCACTCTCTGCCCCTCTCCTTCGTCCTCCATCTGCACCCCTCTCCCTCCCCTCCTCTACCCACTCTGCCCAGAAAAATCAGTCGATCAAGGGAGGCAATTTCACCAGATGCAATGGCACCGGCGACGAGGCAATCTACGGTGAGAAGTTCAACGACAGGTGGTCTTCGGTGTCTGCGGTACAGGCACATGTGGTCTTTTGGAGGCGAAACCCTAGATATGGGAATCTTTAATGGCGAAAGTCCGACTCTGCTACATATTTTGCATTTTCGGGAAATGATAAAATAGTGTTCTCAGTTCCCCTATCTATGACGATGTCTCTCCTTCAGACATTGTCTCTCTCCTGTGATATCTCTCAAACTCTTTTGATAGGATTTGATACGGGGGTAATTTTTCCATGTTATGTATAGTTATGGGTTTTGTTACTGGGTTGAAAGCAGATTTCGATTTGGTGGATTATTTGATTTGGATGAAGTTAGCCTCTGATTTTGAATGATGGCAGTTGTGGTGAAGAAAATTGTATAAATCGTGAGCTTGGTTGTATGGCGTTGGTGACTGTTCGGAGGTTGCAATGTTGGGCGTCGGTGACTGTTTTGCTGAAAACTCGTTGTTTTGTATCAGAATCGATGGTTTCCGAAATGTGCAGTTGATATTTGAGTATTATTGGTGTTTCTTATGGCTAAAAAAATCAGTGGTGGTGATGGTGGTGGTGGGGATGTGATGGTGGTGGAGGTCAAGAACACCAAGAACATGAACAAAATAAATAAATAATACAAATAGGGGCAAAATAGTCATAAAAAAGTCATATTTTACCCTCCTAGCAACTGACATTAACAGAAGGGTGGTAATTGTCTACCGTCCGTCCACTGACAAGGGTGGTTTTTGTCTCGACACGGGTGCTTTTTGTAATTCCCTAAAGACTAGGGATGTTTTATTTTTTACCCAAACTCCAGAAGTGGTTTATGTCTTTTACCCTAATAATAATAATAATAATAATAATAATAATAATAATACAGCCCGGCACAAGGGTGCCTTTCCAGGCTAACAAAAGTCAAGACTTGTTCTACCGAATAATATTGGACCATGCAATTAGTCCGCCTTTTCAGGATCTCTAGATATAGTTGTCGTTTAAGCAAATAAACTAAGACAAAAGACTTTAGGTTTTTTATTTATGCATTATAGAAAAAATCAGAAGTACCTAACATGAATGGTGAGCTCGGTCTTGCAATAGGAACACAACCAATGTAGGCCGGCTTTGTATCTGGCGAGTTTCCCCGTCATCTTTTGCTACCTTCATAAATAATATCCTGAGCTCCCGTCTAGCATTCGTTTGACAGCCATGTAAGCCAGCTTTTTATCTGGCGAGTTTCTCCGTCATCTTTTGCTACTTCATAAATAATATCGTGAGTTCACGTCAAGCATTCTTTTAACAGCCATATCGACATGCTCCAGTGGTTAGTGCTGCTTCTTATTGGGGTTCTTTAAATAATAGTATTATTGAAGCAAACACTACAATGCACGCATTGACTTTCCATAAATGTGATTGTTATGATATGGGTATCAAGCAAAAACAATGAACGATAACGAAGAACGAGAGACACATAATTAATGTGGTTCGCTAGTGTTGAGTTGGTGCCTTGAATTGGTCAAAGGCGGCCAAACTCTTCGTTTCCAACTTTGATTAGGAAACATTAGAAGTCAAAGGCTGTGGAAGATTAGTTAGGAAACAAGTTTGTTTTCAAATCGGATTTGGAAACTTTAGGGATTTCCTAGCACTATATAAAGAAACTAGTAGTCACATTATTAGGTATGCAAAAACATTCTTGTAGTCTTGTTCCTCTTAAGTGAATAAAAGGTGTTTTTCCGCCGTGGAGGTAGTTAACAAATATTTTTCTAACGAACCACGTTAAATTCCTTGTTCTTCTTTATCCGTTCATTGTTCGTGAGGTGGTTTGTCATAACAAACTGGTATCACAACCAGGTTTGGCGGTGTTTCAAGATCAAGATCAAGGCGGGGCAAAGCTATGGTTTCACAACTTGGTGAAATCAAAGGTAGGGTTTTGCGATCTAGGTGGACCACGCGATTAGGGTTCAAGATCCACCAAGAACGATGTCCTGATCAATGTTGAAGATCGACAGGTTCACATGAGGGAACAACTTCAGTCTGTGGAAGATAAAGATGGAGGCTTTGCTCAAATCGCAAGGCATATGGGCACATTTGACTGCAGACAAAGGAGGCATGAATGTTGCATCATCGGAGTTCAAGGTATTGGAGGAGAAGGCACACGCAACGATTATGCTGTGCTTATCGAATGACGTGATCATCGAGGTCGCAGATCAGAAGGAAGCAGCAAAGCTTTGGCTCAAGTTGGAGAGTCTCTACGTGACGAAGAGTCTCACTAGCAAGTTGATGCTAAAGCAAAGGCTCTTCACCCTGTGGATGCTTGAAGGTACGGCTCTCAAGGACCATCTTCATCAATTGAACACAAATAAGTTAGATTTGCGTAATATTGGCGAGAAGGTGGAGGATGAGGATGCCCCACTTATGTTATTGATCTCATTACCTCCATCATATGAGAACTTCGTGCAGTCGTTCAAGGACGACTTATCCCTAGAGGAGGTCAGATCGGCGCTCCATGCTAGGGAACTGCGCCATAAGGGTGCAGGCACACGTACAGAGGACCATGCTTCCGGACTGATGACGACGGGGGGAAGCAAGAAGGGAAAGAAGAGCAAGAAAAAGCAGTTTTCTGGTTCTAAGTTGCCAAAGGATGTCTGTGATTGGTGCAAGGAAAAGGGGCGCTGGAAGAGAGATTGCCCGAAACGAGGTCAACAGGGGCAGAATGGATCCGCAGCCGTAGCAGAACAAGGTAACTCGTCAGAGGATGATTACGTTCTAATGGCGTATGTTGTCACGCACTCTCAAGATGCGTGGGTCCTTGATTCCAGAGCTTCCTATCATATTTGCTCTAACAGGGAGCTATTCTCGACGTACAACTAAATGCATGGAGGGTCTGTCTACATGGCAAACGGAGCCGTCTGTAAGGTGATTTGGAGCGGCTCAGTTAGATTGAAGACGAATGAAGGGAAGTTATGTACTTTGGAGCAAGTCAGGCATGTACCACTTATTAAGAAGAATCTAATCTCCTTGAGTCTACTCGATAGCAAGGGATACAGTTTCAAAGGTGAAGGTGGAGATCTACAAGTCTTCAAGGGTTCAAAGGTGATTTTCAAGGTAGTCAAAAGCGGGACTTTGAACATGTTGCAAGGTTCGACGATCACAGGTTCTGCTGGAGTTGTCTCAGCCGAGATTAAGGAAGCTGATCTAACTAAACTGTGGCATATGAGGCTCGGTCATATGTGTGAACGTGGAATGCATGAACTTTACAAGAAGGGATATCTCACTGGGCATGCGCCCAAGAGCCTAGGGTTTTGTGAGCACTGCGTGTATGGGAAGCTACAATGTAGCAAGTTCCCTAAGGTGGTTCATAGAACGAAAGGTACTCTTGATTATATCCATTCAGATTGCTGGGGTCCATCTCGAGTTGAGGCGATTGGCGGGTACAGGTCTTTTCTGAGCATCATAGACGATTACTCCAGGATGACTTGGATTTTTGTAATGAAGCACAAGAGTGAAGCCTTTGCAAGATTCAAAGAGTGGAAGACGCTAGTAGAGAATCTGGTGAGAAAGAAGGTGAAGAGGTTGTGCACGGACAACGGCTTAGAGTTTTTTTCATCAGAGTTTGATGGATTCTGCAAGGATCAGGGAATAGCACGCCATCGCACCGTTCGGCACACACCGCAGCAGAACGGTGTAGCCGAGAGAATGAATCAGAAACTTTTGGCAAAAGCAAGGTGCATGCTTTCGAATGCAGGTCTTTCTAGAGTATTTTGGGGAGAGGCTGTGACGCCCCGGAACCCAGGGGTCAATTTAGGAAAAAAAAGTGGCCAATACAAACCGGCACGACGATCCAACCGGCACAACCTGCGTTCACCGCGGGTCCCGAAACAAACGTCTGTCAAACAGGTACCTTCTGAGCCACCAGCTCAGGTACCAAAGACAACATCGTATTTCAATAAACATTGATTCATGTATTTAATAAAATATGATACAGCGGTACGTGACTCTGGATTTGAAAAGTGATCTTTACATACAAGTGATGAAAATAAACGATTACAATAATCATAACACATGTCTCTATAAATAAGCTATCTCGGCAATCCGACCACCCGATTCGTCCGTCGTAACCTGCAAACACTTTTAGGGGGTGAGCTCGTGCCCAGTAGGTCGTTCACCGCAACAGTAGGGTGAAATGCAATAAACAATATAATTATGGCAGGTTACACGTAATAATCACATAGCACACAATAGCACACGAAGTGGCAATAACAAGAATATATGGATCGACATATATTTAACACGCAGCATGCTGATATACCGTAAGCGATAATAATATTGTAAACTGCATAACCCCCTACCTCAACAATAGCATATGATACCGACTTTGAGATAATATCAACCGCTCCAAGTAAAGAGTAACACCAGTATCTCTCTCTCACGTATCAATAACTAACTCGAGTCTGGAATGAGAAATAACTATAACACTGGACCTTATTAATAGAAATAGGCGACCAATCATGCCGTGATGTGTCATAGGGACACGTGGCATCCATGCAGGGGTCGAAAGACCGAGTCGCGACACATGTCGCATAGGTGTCACGCATGCAGAGCAGGAGGCTATGGAAGTGACACACAGAGGGGTTACGTGTCAAAAACATCTGACTTGCATTAGGACACGTGTCGCGCATGTGACGAAACCGGCCACACGACGACACACAGCAGGGGCGTGTGTCAAGCATCTAGGACATGGGCTAAGGCAGTGACACGTGTCACCCTACGTGTCTCCTGGTACACACTTACACCCATACAAGCTATACACACTATATAATATTTTTCATTATGTACCAATCATAATTATTTATGCTAATTAACATTTAAACATGTGATTAGTGTTAATTATTCCCTTAATATTTTTATCCTCAATTTAGTAATTAAGGAAGATATTAAGACTTTCGATGTATTTCTGGACGAGCTTAACTATTATAGTTCTACAATTATGAGTTCAACTATCAGGATACTAAATAACATAAAATTCAGTAAAGTAATATGCGCTTCAGAAACACAACCACTACACAATGAAAAGACTACACTGCATAAAATAGCAATTAAGCATGCTAAATGGTTTTGTCAAATTCATGTATTTACAATAAAAATCAAATAATTTCCTATTTTCAAAATTTCAAGATATTACAATCTACCCAACGTAAGGAAATTTTGTCCCGAAATTTAAAAGTGAATTGAGAGATTTTATTTGAAAATCGGTCACGTACTTGAGTCATCACCTCTGACAAACTCGTACCAACTTGGGGAATGTGTCACATACAACCTTAGTTGCGCAACCGTAACCTCTAATCAGCTGATATCACAATCAGCAATAAACCGAGTCCACGACTCAACAGCCACAACTAAGCACTGAGTCCACACCATTTCCCACTTTGGTAGAGCTTTGTCATCGGATCTGCAACTCAAAATCAGTTTAGAAAACACAGCGTAGATAAACCCATATTATCCCGTCGTCCCAAAACAGAGAGTTACCGTTCCCTGATACCATTTTGTAACGACCCGAAACTGAGGGTCTTATTTTAGGATAAAACAGTGACAAATACAATAAGGCACGACGATCCAACCGGTACCACCTGCGACTCACCGCGGGTACCGAAACAAAGACTCGTCTGCCAAACAGGTACCGCCTGCGCCGTCAACGCGGGTACCAAAACAATCATCGTATTTAAATAAAAACATATTTGTTTACTTCATAAAATATGATAGAGCGGTACGTGACTCTCAATTTGAAAATCAATACTTTATATCATGGCCAATGTTCTGATACAAATACAGACATATTGTCAAACATCTCCAAATTACTATAAATCTAGCTTCTCTACCGTTTCGAAATCATCCAGTCTGAATCCTGCAAAACAAAAGGGTAAGCCAAAAGCCCGGTAGGAATCGCATAGCCGCAAAGTATCCAATTACAATGCAGCAGATAAAGACATGATACCATTATTCAAATAGCTCTACTATAATGACCCAAATATACAATCATTTACCACCAAAATCATGTATCAACAACTCCAAAATAACATTCAAACCAACACAATATCACGCATAATCTTAACTTCAAATATAGTGAAAAGCGATTATTCCCCTACCTAAATATTAGCATCCGCACAATAGCTTTGAAATGATGAGAGTAGCTCCAAATATAATATCTAAGAATATCCCGAGTAAGTCTCTCTCCTTCTTTCTTACTTATCAATACTTGAATCAAATCTAGAATGAGAAATGAATAAAGAACTGAACCCTATTTATAGAAGTAGGCTACCAATCACGCCGCGACGAGTCATCACGACACGTGGCATTCATGCAGCGCAAGAGCTGCCACATACTGACATGTGTCCCCTACGTGTCAAGCATGCAAAGCAAGTCACCAAGTCGCGACACGCGCCCTCCTAGGTGTCACGCATGCAAAGCAGGTCACTGAATCTCGACACATGCCCCTTATGTGTCACAAATGCAGAGCGATACACCAAACCGCGACATGTGTATCCCTGTGTGTCAAACATGTAAAGACAAGGCCCAGTAGCATGAAACGTGTCCCCCTACGCGTCTTTCCTGCAATTAACGTGTGTACAAGCTAACACACTCTATAATACATGTCATTATGTACTAATCAAGATTAATTAAGCTATTAAACACTTAAACAAATGATTAGTACTAATTATTCTCTAAATATTTTTATCCTTAATTTAGAGTCTAAAGAAGATATAGAACTTCTGGTCTATTTCGGGTCGAGTTTAACTATTATTGTTTTAATGCTTAAACATAAAATTCACTGAAGTATTACAAGCTTCAAAAAATGCGGTTATTACATCTCTACCCCTCTTAAAGAAATTTTGTCCTCAAAATTTAAAAGTAAACCCAAATACTTTGTTCAAAATCGGTCACGTACCTGAGTCATCACCTTTGACAAACTCATTTATTTAATAAAATATGATACAGCGGTACGTGACTCTGGATTTGAAAAGTGATCTTTACATACAAGTGATGAAAATAAACGATTACAATAATCATAACACATGTCTCTATAAATAAGCTATCTCGGCAATCCGACCACCCGATTCGTCCGTCGTAACCTGCAAACACTTTTAGGGGGTGAGCTCGTGCCCAGTAGGTTGTTCACCGCAACAGTAGGGTGAAATGCAATAAACAATATAATTATGGCAGGTTACACGTAATAATCACATAGCACACAATAGCACACAAAGTGGCAATAACAAGAATATATGGATCGACATATATTTAACACGCAGCATGCTGATATACCGTAAGCGATAATAATATTGTAAACTGCATAACCCCCTACCTCAACAATAGCACGTGATACGACTTTGAGATAATATCAGCCGCTCCAAGTAAAGAGTAACACCAGTATCTCTCTCTCACGTATCAATAACTAACTCGAGTCTGGAATGAGAAATAACTATAACAGTGGACCCTATTTATAGAAGTAGGCGACCAATCATGCCGTGATGTGTCGAAAGACCGAATCGCGACACATGTTGCATAGGTGTCACGCATGCAGAGCAGGAGGCTATGGCGGTGACACACAGAGGGGTTACGTGTCAAAAGCATCTGACTTGCAGTTGGACACATGTTGCGCATGTGACGAAACCGGCCACACGACGACACACAGCAGGGGCGCGTGTCAATCATCTGGGACATGGGCTAAGGCAGTGAGACGTGTCACCCTACGTGTCTCCTGGTACACACTTACACCCATACAAGGTATAAATACTCTATAATACTTGTCATTATGTACTAATCATGATTATTTATGCTAATTAAGACTTAAACATGTGATTAGTGCTAATTATTCCCTAAATATTTTTATCCTCAATTTAGAAATTAAGGACAATATTAAGACTTTCAATGTATTTCTGGACGAGCTTAACTATTATAGTTCTACAATTATGAGTTCAACTATCAGGATACTAAATAACATAAAGTTCACTAAAGTAATATGCGCTTAAGAAACACAACCACTACACAATGAAAAGACTACATTGCGTACAATAGCAATTAAGCATGCTAAATGGTTATGTCAAATTCATGTATTCACAATAAAAATCAAATAATTTCTATTTTTGAAATTTCAGGATATTACAATCTACCCCACTTAAGGAAATTCCGTCCCGAAATTTGAAAGTGAATTGAGAGATTTTATTTGAAAATCGGTCACGTACTTGAGTCATCACCTCTGACAAACTCGTACCAACTTGGGGAATGTGTCACATACAACCTTAGTTGCGTAACCATAACCTCTAATCAGCTGATATCACAATCAGCAATAAACCGAGTCCACGACTCAACAGCCACAACTAAGCACTGAGTCGACACCATTTCCCACTTTGGTAGAGCTTTGTCATCGGATCTGCAACTCATAATCAGTTTATAAAACACAGATTAGATAAACCCATATTATCCTGTCGACCCGAAACAGAGTGTTACCGTGCTGTGATACCATGTTGTGACGCCCTGGAACCTAGGGGTCAATTTAGGATAAAAAATTGACCAATACAAACTGGCACGACGATCCAACCGGCACAACCTGCGCTCACCGTGGGTCTATAAACAAAGACTCGTCTGCCAAACATGTACATTCTGAGCCACCAGCTCAGGTACCAAAGACAACATCGTATTTCAATAAACACTGATTCATTTATTTAATAAAATATGATACAGTGGTACGTGGCTCTGGATTTGAAAAGTGATCTTTACATACAAGTGATGAAAATAAACGATTACAATAATCATAACCATGTCTCTATCAATAAGCTATCTCGGCGATTCCTACCACCCGATTCGTCCGTCGTAACCTACAAACACTGTTAGGGGGTGAGCTCGCGCCCAGTAGGTCGTTCACCGCAACAGTAGGGTGAAATGCAATAAACAATATTATTATGGCAGGTTACACGTAATATTCACATAGCACACAATAGCGTACGAAGTGGCAATAACAAGAATATATGGATCGAGATATATTTAACACGCAGCATGATGATATACCGTAAGCGATAATAATATTGTAAACTGCATAACCCCCTACCTCAACATTAGCAAATGATAACGACTTTGAGATAATATCAGCCGCTCCAAGTAAAGAGTAACACCAGTATCTCTCTCTCACGTATCAATAACTAATCAAGTCTGGAATGAGAAATAACTCTAAACACTGGACCCTATTTATAAGAGTAGGCGACTAATCATGCCGTGATGTGTCATAGGGACACGTGGCATCCATGCAGGGGTCGAAGGACCGAGTCGCGACACATGTCGCATAGGTGTCACGCATGCAGAGCAGGAGGCTATGGCGGTGACACACAGAGGGGTTACGTGTCAAAATCATCCGACTTGCAGTAGGACACGTGTCGCGCATGTGACGAAACCGGCCGCACGACGACACACGGCAGGGGCGTGTGTCAAGCATCTGGGACATGGGCTAAGGCAATGACACGTGTCACCCTACGTGTCTCCTGGTACACACTTACACCCATACAAGCTATACACACTCCATAATACTTGTCATTATGTACTAATTATGATTATATGCTAATTAACACTTAAACATGTGATAAGTGCTAATTATTCCCTAAATATTTTTATCCTCAATTTAGCAATTAAGGAAGATATTAAGACTTTCGATGTATTTCTTGACAAGCTTGACTATTATAGTTCTACAATTATGAGTTCAACTATCACGATACTAAATAACATAAAATTCACTAAAGTAATATGCGCTTTAGAAACACAACCACTACACAATGAAAAGACTACACTGCATACAATAGCAATTAAGCATGCTAAATGGTTATGTCAAATTCATGTATTCACAATAAAAACCAAATAATTTCCTATTTTCAAAATTTCAAGATATTACAGAGGCAGTTTCCATGGCATGCTATCTCATAAATTGGAGCCCGCACACAGGTATGTGATGCAAGATTCCAATGGAAGTCTGGTCTGGTAGAGCAGTGGATTACTCAGATTTGAGAGTAGTTGGTTGTATTGCCTATTATCACGTTATTGATGGCAAACTAGAACCAAGATCTAAGAAGGGAGTATTCATGGGATTCAGAACAGGTGGGAAGGGACACAAGATATGGGCAGAACAGAAGCTTATACTTAGCAGAAGTGTTGTCTTTGATGAGACTCATATGTTGAAGAACTCCGTGGAGGTGTATCTTGGGGATGCAGAGAAGAAGGTGGAGGCGAGTCGGATCCTATTGATCCTAAGGACTATGAAATCCCTACACCACTGCCGGAAAGCCGAAAAGGAATAAGCAGAAGAGTCTGATAGTGAAGATGCGTCTCTACCAGAGGAACCGTATTATCATAGTATTTCGGTGGGAAGGCAAAGAAGAGTCATCAAGCCTCCGGCGAGATACAGAGATGACGGTATGGTGGGATATGCATTACAGGTAGTGGAGGAGGTGGAGGATGAGCCGTCCACCTACAAGGCCGCTATATCAAGTTCTGAGTTAGCACAATGGATTGTCGCGATGGGAGAGGATATGGAGTCTCTTAGCAAGAACTCGACTTGGGAGCTTGTTAAATTTCCAGCGCGAAGGAAGATAGTCTGTTGCAAGTGAGTTTTCAGAAGAAAGGAAGGAACCACATCTGGAGAGGCCAGCAAGTATAAGGCAAGGATAGTTGCAAGAGGGTTCAGTCAGATAAAGGGATTTGACTACAACGAGATCTTCTCACCGGTGGTCACACATACTTCTATTCGGGTTCTACTAGCAATGGTGGTACACCACGACCTAAAGCTTGAGCAATTGGATGTCAAAACAACTTTTCTACATGGAGATTTGGAGGAGGAAATATACATGAGCCAACCTGAAGGGTTCCAAGTTCCCGGAAAATAGAACCACGTGTGCAAGCTGAAAAGATCTCTCTATGGACTTAAGCAGTCACCGAGGCAATGGTACAAGAGGTTTGACAGCTTCATGTTGAAGATTGGTTACCACAAGTGCGAGTATGATTGTTGCGTGTATCACAAAGAGTTGCATGGTGGATCACGTATTTACCTTTTTCTATATGTGGATGATATTCTGATTGCAACTCGGAACATCAAGGACATTGGAGAACTGAAGAGGTCCCTTAGCGCAGAATTCGAGATGAAGGATCTAGGAGCTGCTTGGAAGATTTTAGGAGTTGAGATCTATAGAGACAGGAAGAAGAAGTTTTTCTTGTCATAGCAGGGATACATCAAGAAGATCTTGGCAAGATTCATGATGTTCTCAGCTAAATCTATAGATACTTCTATGGAAACTAACAGCAAGCTAGGAATGTACACAGTTCATACTGAGGAGGAGAAGGACTACATGTCCAAGGTTCCATATGCTAGCGCAGTTGGAAGTCTCATGTATGCTATGGTATGTACTCGACCAGACATAGCATTCGATGTTAGTGTGGTTAGTCGTTTTATGGCTCATCCGGGTAGGGACCATTGGCAGGCGGTGAAGCGGATATTCAGGTAACTTAAGGGTACGTCACACATTGGTCTATGTTATGGTGCTAGTAAAAACATATTGGTAGTTGTTTTCTCAGATGCGGACTATGCAGGGGATATTGATAGTAGAATATCAATGACAGACTATGTATTTGCTCTGGGACCATCAGTTGTGAGTTGGAAGGCTACGCTACAGCCGACGGTGACTTTGTCCACCACGGAGGCGAAGTACATGGCTCTAACGGAAGCAGTAAAGGAGGAAATCTGGCTAAAGGGAATGGTCAATGATCTAAGGCTACTTCAAGATCAGGCGATAGTCTACTGTGACAGCTTGAGTGCAATATTCTTGACTAAGGACCAGGTTCATCATGAGAGGACCAAGCATATTGACGTCAGGTATCATTTTCTGAGAAGTGAAAGCAGGATCAAGGTGATGAAGGTTGGTACTTGCTCTCAAGATGTTCACCAAGCCGATTCCGGAGAGCAAGTTCCAGCATTTTCAAGAATCGCTTAACATCTTGAGCCAGTGAGGTCCGTCGGGGCATGTCGGACCCGGTGGGGGTCCAGTGAGTCTCTGTGACGAGAGACATAGGGTGCGGAGAATACGTAGCTTTATTTACGAGAAGAGGAGCAGCTGCTGTTGACGAGATAATTCAAGTCAAGGTGGAGATTTTTTGAGTTGGTGCCTTGAATTGGTCAAAGGCGGCCAAACTCTTCGTTTCCAACTTTGATTAGGAAACATTGGAAGTCAATGGCGGTGAAAGATTCGTTAGGAAACAAGTTTGTTTCCAAATCGGATTTGAAAACTTTAGGTATTTCCTAGCACTATATAAAGAACCTAGTAGTCACATTATTAGGTATGCAAAAACATTCGTGTAGTCTTGTTCCTCTTAAGTGAATAAAGGGTGTTTTTCCGCTGTGAACGTAGTTAGAAAATATTTTGCTAGCGAACCACGTTAAATTCCGTGTTCTTCTTTATTCGTTCATTGCTCGTGAGGTGGTTTGTCATAACAGCGAGCTTCGAAACTAGCTACTCCACAACTCGAAAACCCGAATTATTGAGAGCATTCACCCGATTATATACTCCAATGTAAGAAATACAATGAAGTTCCAATACTACCTATTCATATTCAATGCACATAATCATTGAGAAAACTAAATCAAGGACATTACTGAAATTAACATGTCACAATTTGTAAGTGGGGTGCATTAATTGCATGTCTCCAAAAAAAGTTGTAGTTTCAAAAATGAACTGTCTTTGCAGGACAGAGGGACTATCTAAAAAAGCTAGGAGGTGAGTAGAAACTCACTCTCTAAATGTCATGTGTACTTCAAGTTAGACGAATCAGAGCTTTACACGTGGATTTTAATTGCCATTTACATGTCTATCTCTCCTCTTTGTTCCCAATTTGACTTTTGTCACTATTCACTAAGTCACTTTGACTTGGTGATTTGAATAGAAAACCGATGTAATTTTTTGATAGTTTTTTCATGGTGTTGTCGAGTAAAATTTTCTCTATAAAACGGTGAAAAAATTATCAAAAATTGGTATTATTTTGCTATCCAAATCACCGGTCAAAGTGACCCAGTTACGAGTAAAAAAAGTCAAATGGGAACAAAGAACAGAGACGGACTGGTAGTAATTTGTTGGTGGGTTCAATTGCAACAGTTACACAAAATATAACACTTTAATGTATATTCACTCCTGATTGAATGCGCCATTTGTCAAGTACAATGTGGCATCTTTTGCCAATCAGAGCTTTACACGTGAATTTTAATTGCCATTTAATTTGTTGGGGGGTTCAATTGCAGCAGTTACACAAAATATAACACTTTAATGTGTAAACAATTATTCACTCCTGAGTATTTCAAAAACAAATTATTCGCTCCTGAGTGATTACGCCATTTGTCAAGTACAATGTGGAATCTTTCGCCAATATGTCACATGCTGTCCAATTAGGGTTTGACATATAATTTGTTCCATTCCATGTTATCTTTTACTACATATGTTTCTTCTCTTTCAACTTAGGTTGACTTTTTTATCGTAACTGGGTCACTTTGACTCGGTGATTTGGATAGCAAAATGATGTAATTTTTTGGTAATTTTTTCATAGTAGTGTAGATTAGAGTTTACTCTACAAGATCATGCAAAGATTATCAAATTTGTGTATTTTTTTGCTAACCGAATCACCAGGTCAAAGTGACACAGTGAATAGTGTCAAAAAGTGAAGTAAGCTGAAAGAGAAGAAACAAAGGTAGTAGTCATCTATGTATAACTGATAGATATAATTAAAGTAGAGTATAATAATAATAATTATGGATCATTGATTTCTCAAAATTGTGGAGCACTCATGTTAATGAATATCACAGTTACAGTCTTGCATATGTATTGCTAAACGGGAGAAATTAATTAAAGAACAACCCAATAGAATAGGAGAACAAGGGATATCGAGGCCAACAAGTTTTGTGTTAGCATTTGGTGCGCCCATGTGGGGTGCCCAATGCAATTACAACAACCTTACGGGGTTAATTGTAATGAGGCACACACTTATGAATTTAGTTGAAAACATAGAACTTTTGCCTATATAAGGAGGAAGCCACCTACATATTTTACACACATAATATACAGTAAAGAATTGCTGTCCACAATCATTCTCAAGGTAGAGAACCCTAGTCTCTCTCTTCAACAAACATCCAAGAAGGTGGGACGTGGGGTGAATCAATGTGTTCTTCCTCGTGATTTGCACTAGGCCGGTAGGATCAAGATCAATGAGAAGGCACGAGAAAGCAAGCAACAACAAGACCAATCCGCTGCGCTAGGAGCTAAGGAGAAGAGGTAAACACATGAATATTCCACTATAATTCATGTTATAGATCTGTTTGCTTAGATCGCCTTATCCCTTCATTGGTATCAGAGCCCTAGGCTTGTTTTCGTGCCTCGTAGTTCATACCTGAAACTAGACTACAGTAAAAATCGTGTTTTTAAAATTTCAGAATCTGTACGCAATTCCTATATGGTTGGATAGGATTTTTCACGAATATTCCTGGAACATAAGATTTGTATTTTTTGGACGAACAGTGAAAAAGTTATGACCTATTTAAGTTTCGGAACTGTATTAATATGGACTGCTTAGATCTGATTAATAAAAGGTGTTTTAGAAAAGTTGTTAAAACTGGTTTTTGAACACATAATCGGGATCAGGACGAAAAGAAGATCCAAGAAATATAAAATTCATCGGGAACAGAGCTTGGAAAGGCGACGCGTGCGCTTCACGCGCACCCGAATCCGCCTCCACGCGTGGTCACGCCCCACCACACGCCGCGCACCCAAGGGCTGGCGACTTACTACTAATGTGGCTAGGGCTGTTGTGGCAGATGATGTGGCAGTGCCACGTCAGCACAAGGCTTGCATGGCGATGACGTGGCAAGCCACGTGTCGGCTAACGTGGCAGCTGACGTCATCATAGGTGCAGACAGTTGGAATAGGTGCCCTAGAGGCAATCTATATTTAGTATGAACGATGTTTGGCTAGAACATTCATTTACTATTTTTTGTGATATTTAGTATAATGAAGTCCTTAGGTGCAATGTGTTGTTTATCGTAAATATCCCTAGTCCATTATATTGATTAATAGGACGATTAACTATAGCCTAGTAGGTGTAGATATTGATATGGAGATATCAAGTCTAACACATAGGTATGCATTATGAGTAATGGAATACTGGATTGACCCACGACGAGAAGGATACATTAGATTATGTCAAAGTCACAATCACTTCTCGTAGTGCTAATAATATTGTAATCCTTAGACTTGAAGTCACTAGATACTCTAGTTGTGGAATATCACACTTTGATATTATCCAACGTTGCGCCTTAAAGATAGTTATCGGGCATGATAGGAAGCAAGCTTAGAGATCATAGTGACGTAGAGAGGATTTGTCCCTCCCACATAATGGAAGCAAATATCCATTGGCTACTCAAGGGATGGTGCTTATTGATTTTCAGGCGAGATTCACATAAACCAATATGGAGATATTGATGTTATCTGCTTGCATAAGCATAATCCCAGGATCGAGAAACTATGGATTGAATATACGAGTGTGACTATTATGTCTCGTGTCCAATTCGGATATGAGACAAAGGGATAACTAAATATGTGAGTATTAGGAACAAGGTTTTTCGGGATCACTGAATTATTTCTATTAGTTGGGTGGCATGGATGTGTTGCTAGACACCGTACAATTTTAGTAAGTAGTTGCTACCAACTAAGTAGAAACCTATGGGGTCACACAACGGATGGATTAAATTGGATATAGGTATTAATTATTTGGACTAATTAATAAAAATATCATAACGCAACCACAAGCAAACTTTGTAGGACTAATTTGCAAGTGGGATAATCCATGTAAGTACATGATTAGTATTGCGGCCTTTATGTAGTTAATAAAGAGTTATAACTATATAAAGGAACTCTAGCTTGTTATTTCTCTAGTAGAGTCATTATTTGAGAGAACATAACAAAGAAAGAGAGAGACAGACAAGGAAGGCCGAAGCCAACCCGTCCGCCCACTCCTTGGAGCCGTTGTCCTCCCCTTGGCCGCGCCTCCTCCTCGGTTTGCGTGATCATCTTCCTCCTTCTTCCGTTGCTAGCACTACACGGCGAGAAGGAATCCAATCAAGAATTTAAGGTGTGGATATTCATAGAGACGAGGACAATATTCTTCGTGTGATCTCCCAAACCAAGGTACACAACTTCTATGCTCTTATCATGTTATGATGGCTTTACTTTGATCCTTGGTGGGATTTAAGCAGGATAATTTTGTTACTCCGCTGCGTAACCTGCATCAAAACCAACGTGGCATTCCACGTGGGGTGCTGACGTGGCATATGGACGACGACAACGTGGCATTCCCCTTGCCCACGCGCGGCGGAACGTGTCGGAGCGTGCGGCCTCCTCCTGCCGTCATTTTTCGTCCGGTTTTTTCCTAGTTACTCCAAATTGAATTTCCATTTTTTGATATTTTTCCATAACTTTTGGAGAGACGGAAAATCTAGTAATTTTCAGATTAGTTAGCTAGTGTTTAGCACACTTCCCGAGGCAGTTTGACGACCTTAAACACACTGTTTTGAGCCCAAATTTTATCTGGAGACTTAGATCATTATTACCCGCTGTCTAACATAGGTGGTGAGACTCGAGGTGGTTGGGAGCAATTTTCGATCCTTTTAGTTTATTAGAATATTGCTTATTTGTTTCAAGTAATTAGAGATTAATTTTGGAAATTTCAAGAAAATTTTGGTATGTTTATTATGTTGTTTTACATACTGTTGTGGTTTGAATGGATGTGTTTGGTGCATGGATGTGGCATAGATGTTTTGAATTTGATTTTGGTTTTGAATTGTAATCAAATTAAAATACGGCCTGCGAGTCGTGCTTCTCTACACACTCTAGTGTCTTATCTTCTCATCTAAGTCGCCTCCATGAGGTTCTTCTTGTTATTATAAATAATATTGTTAGTGAAGAGATTGAAGATTGAGGCTTCAGGAGAGGTGGCCAAACCAAAAGCTATGGCGCAAGGTTCATGGAGCATTAGACAATCTATGAAGCCTCAAGCTTGGAGTCCTTTAGCTAGGCGAGATGGCATGATAAGAAGTTCATGACTTGCTCAAGAAGTATTCCCAATTGTGGGAGTGCACCTTAGGGGCCACATCCATTGCATATTTTTTATGTTATAAACTACGTGTGATAGGATATAATCGTATAACCGCGCATGCTAAAGAACTAAAACAACATAGCCCACATTAGAATACATGATTAAAACTACTAGGGAATCGCAAGTGAGAAGATTCGATTCCTAGAATTGCTACTAGGTTTTGGTGGAGTCCTTGTAAGGAACTATTAAATTGTAACCGAGTGTCTAAATGTTAGCTAAGTAAATGATGGTGCTTAACTTCCACAATGTCTTAATCGAATCGTGTCTAAATTGAAACTGTAAGGGCTAAATGGTGAAAACAACGACATGATGAGTCGTCGTACTTTGTAACCATCGGTTGGACATAGGTTGTCAAACCACCTACAAACATGGTTTAACATGTGATGATTAGTTGTCACAGCAGCACATAGACATTATCTTTAGTCTCACCAATAGTGGGAGGCAGCAGTCAAGGTAATGTCATAGAGCATTCTATGAAAAGGTGAGGAAATGACTTCATCAGCAAGTTCAAGACCACTTTGAAATTGTAGGAATTGGCCAAAGAGGAATCTTGTATCCACCTTTTCCATTTGCGTACACAAATTGTGAGTAATGACTCATAATAATCCTGCCTTAACTAGGAGTTATGGCTCATGTCATAATATTGAGCACTCGACTGTAACGTGTGAGATTGATGCTATTTTTTATTAGAAAGTTAAAGGCTTTCAGGTGTAAGCTATCCGATGAAAATTTATAGGACACACTTCGTGAGTGTCTAGATGTTCGGATGAGACCAAACATCACTTGGTTCTAGGATCTAAGCAAAAGGAGTTTTGCTAATAATACTAGTCGAACATACTTTGGATGTCTATGCAATAAATGATTGCTAAGGGCTATTGGTGAAGTATGATCATACTTAGTGAAGTATGATAGGAAGATAAAGTCCCTAGCCCGGTATTAGGACCGTAAGGCAACAGGTAGGGCAATGATAAGGGAATATAGGGGCACTATTGGTATAAGACCAATAGCCCTAGACTGGCAAACGTATAAAAGGGAAAAAGAGTTTTCCTAAGACTAGAGAAACGGCCAGACATTGCAAATGACTTCTCGTCTAAGGATCCGTAGGATTATCTTTGAGGTAGTAGCCACAAAATTCGTATTAGGTCACAGTTTGTAAATTTGGATATGGTTATATCATGCTTGGTGTTTGCGTTCTTAAATTCTAGCATGAATGACGCCTCAGAATCCTTGGATGTCACCTCTATGGTAGTGACTTCAGATTCTGATATGAGGCGCGCTAGATTGAGACACACAGTGTCAGGAAAGGATGTTCAGGCTTGCTAGGGTAGGCCTGCTTGGATTGTGCCCAAGGTACCCTTACCTGTGTGTGGTTCTTGCCGGACATGAAAGGCAAAACGCAAACCATCCAGTAGAGCATTAAGGACTATTGAGTCTTTGTATCTTATTAATTCTATTATTATGTTCCATTAAATTGTTAGAGCTAAGACTTAGTTCTTACTGTTCCGTCACATCTGTAGATAATTGTATGCGTCTCAAAATATGTGTGCTAGATGTCGCATAAGTCTGAGGTTCCAGGGTGCTTCAAACAGGTATCTACAAAAGGTAGAGAATCATCTGGACAAGAGGATATGTCCTTGGCCATACTAAGACTGCGAATATCTATCTTAGCGAGAGCTATGTGATGGAGAAAAATAGTAAGTCAGTTGGCTATTCCCACACCCAAGCAGGATGCTGTAGAGGATAAAAAGAATAGATTACTGTAGGAGATGGTCTGATGCATGATAGCACGTGAGAAATGCATGTTCCTATTTTGAGGAGACACTTTGCAAAACGGCTATTATAATACTCAACCAAAAGCCCACCAAGTCTGTAGCCACTACACCCTACGAGAAGTGAACCAAAAGGCAACCTATATGAGGTCACCTTAGGCCATGGGGATGGGAAACTTATGAGCTAACTAAAATTTCAAGTCAGAAAGAGGTTCGTTGAGAAGTAAGTCTCTACGAAACATAGGTTTCACTGGATGACACCCCATCACTGAATGATCAACAGGAAATAGTTCCTACAGGTCATCAGTACAGTGGGAGTATCTTGCCCAGTGAACAGCTCGTCATAGATTATGACTATGCGGAGGAACCCTCTATGCGTAGAAACGCTCTTTGGAGCGTGTCCTGTTGATGATATTACATCGAAGGGGAGACCGTGATGGTCACCACGCAGGATAATGATGAACCTAGGATATTGTCCTAGGATCTTCTTCATCAACTGAAAAGAAGGAATTTAAAGTTAGACCCTAGGTGAAAGAAAAGTATCTTCATGGAGTAACGTATCTTCTCATGCTATTCGGAGCATTCCAGGGGTTGCGCATTCGAAACGCAACAGCAGATTAGTAGTGTAACGAAAATCGATTCACGAGATATGTGATCTCTCATAGGAGATGTCCATACTTAAGGGAAATGTTCGTAGAGATGATGATCTACGCGAGCATGGAGGAACCGCAGGAAGATACCCATTCTTTAGTAGATTATGAGGAGGTAGTTCCTCAAGGATCCATTGGATAGTGGGAGTGAGTTTCCAGGCAGGGTGCCCATCCATAAGGGATGAGAGCAAGTGATGATCCTCCTATGCAAAGGAATTTTCTCATAGGAGCATACCCCATCGACTGCTTGAGATCGAAGGGATGATCTTTAGGATCACCTTGCATAAACGATATGATAGAATTCTAGGCCTTATCGTTCCCTAATTATGAAGAATGAATAGTAAGCTTTACAGGATGAATTAGAGTCTATGAGGGTGCAAGAATATTGGAGAATAATGGATTTCCAAGGTCAATCAGAGAGCCAGACAGAAGCCTGTTAAGGCATATGACTTGCTTAGAAGCGAAAAAATCCTACACTCATTACGAGAGTAGACATCGACAAGTTTGCATCGATCCGATGGGTTTGCATTGGTTCAACGGGGTATCCTTCCGAAGAAATTGTGTGGTAAGGATTACGTTGATTCGCTTGACAGCATCAATAGTTGTGATGATAGAATTAAGGCTCCATTATCGATAAGCCTGACGATTGTATTTCTCAATGGAGAAATCAAAGAGGTAACGTAAGGTGAAATTCCCAAGATGTGTGCAAACTAATTAAGTCCATATGTGATCTTGGCTAGTCCTCTGGACAACAGTATTTCATCAGGGATCGTTTACTATATGTTCACGATAACAAATGAAAACTGATGTGTATCGCTCTCACTAGTAGAGAGTTGATGATCAGGTCACTTAATTTCGATGACACACTACTGGCTAGTGGAGCTTAAGGACTGTTCGAGTCCAATGTGGAGTAATTGTACTCCTTTAGCTCAGCGCAAGACTTTACGAACCTAGACGTGTGCCCTAAGAGACACCATACGAGATTGACCAGATAACCAGAGTGCCCGATGCAGTAGGAGTCTTCTATTTACTATGGTGTGTACTCAGACCCAGTGAATTCTATGAAATCGGAAGAATTGGATTTCAGGATATTCCAATTTGGCACACAAGATTGCTATAACCAGGATACTCAAAATAATGGATCACGTGCTATGACTATCGGAGATGACGCCACGACTAGTCAGCCTAGGGTGGGGACCTAGATGCACGTGCATCCACCTCAAGCTATATTATCCATGCTCGATGATAGACTCGCATGGAGCAAAAGCAATATAAGTGTTGCATGATCGTATTGGACCACTCCATCGACCACGTAAGTGAAGCACGATTGCCTGTTCTTCCAGGGGGCAGAAAATGTGTTTAACTAAGAAGGTTTCTGGTAAGCTTATGAGCTGTCGACGAACCGGGTACCATGTGTAGTGCTAGCATACGGCTGTAGTACTGCGGTGAAGTCAAACACATAGTCAAGGGTACCATTTCACAAAAGGTGAAATGACTACCTGAAGATTAATCTTGGAGTGGATCGACTATGGGCCAAAGCGTTGGCTCATCCCATTCCTAAACCACTTAAGAATTGTTTTTGTGGATCACTTTAGAGAATTGGAACACGGTAGTCGATAAATGGCAATATGATTGATGGGAACACGAGACATGGATTAATTGGGTTTTAATTGGATTTTTTTGATTAAGCTGCATGTTTTTTGATACATGCACGATATGTTACATTTCCAGTACTAGCATAGAGCATGTCACGCAGACACTAGGTCAACTCACTCACACTAGCGACCGCGTTCACAATATCCTGGGTAAGTATGGGTGTGGCGGAAGATGAGACAGAATCCTAATAATCGTTGGAAACCTATATGATATGTGATGCCTATCATATGAGGCATAAGGCCTATGATAAGAGCTAGACGTCTTTCAGTAGAGCTAAGTAGCCTATGAGACGGACTCAATTGTCGCATTGGAAGTAAGTTCGAAGGTTAGACTGGTTATGGCCAATCGAACATGGTTAGTATCCTAAGCCATGCATAGTCTGCGTTGAGAAAGCCAGATGAGAGAACTGACTTTGGTTCGCATATGTGCGGCATTTCAGTACTCGGGTTGGTAGCCATAAGGGCTATTGGAATTACATCTGAATAGTGGTCCTTACAGGATAAGACATGCACTCTGATTAGAGTTCAAACACTATGGCGCATATTCCCCCTGAATAATGCGCGCTTTTGAGTGACCATGAGGTGATTAGTAGAGTTAGTCCCTGGGATTCCTCATCGTGTGAGCCTCGTCGATCATACAAATATGATTGACAGTGTAGACCTGACACAATCTCCGTAAGTGTACGAATATCGTTCTAGTAATAATGTGGAAGAATACGACTGTTGAATCCCAGAGGACTTGTCGTGAACTAATTCGGACTACTAACTTCTTAGGGGAAAGAAACTGAGAGAATTTTCTAAACTAAATAATGGAAAAAAATCAGAGCAAGTATTTAAATTTTGATATTTATATGGGAGAAACAACCAGGACACCTCGCTTGGGGGATTGCTAGGATTTAATATTGATGGAATTATACGTTTCATGAAACATTGATGAATTTATCCGTGTCAAACAAGCAATATTAAACTACCGAGTTACCAAGTAGTTATAATACACCTAAAGCTAGTCAAAACCGAGTTACCGAGTTCCAATTGCCCTAAACGTGCATTACGATTCAAGTTCTACTCTTTTGTTCTCAAATAATGTAGCCGAGTTACCAAGCATACAATACGATCAAGTGATTGTTCTACCTTTCCGGTTAATAACCATCGAGTTACCAAACAATTATAAACTAATTTATAGCTAACAAGACGTCTCCTATCAACTAGATATGATGAAGAACGTAGAAACAATCATAACACGTCAAAATCACCAATTAAGTCATGAACATGAATCACAAGAACGTAGACTACATAAATCAATAGCAAAACCCTAACCCCCAAAACTCGGGACTGATCTAATGAGTTTAGTTACTCATAATGGTGAACAAAACGCATAATTTCAAATTATTCATAAAAAACAATAGAGATAGAGAGAGCTTAGAGAGATCAAACGATGAATTCTTTATTTGGCAGAAAATCCGAGCTCTCCAATGGCTTGGGAGGTGTCTTCTCACTTTCTCTAGCAGCCTCCTATTCCTTATAGGTCCAAGAACCCGTTTTCCAAGGCCTGGGAACGATTTTTAATGTACTTTGGCCAAATTTGCAATTCAGCCCCTCCAGTTTGCAATTCTCGGACATATTTCATAAGTTGATCTTGCGTGTGCCTTTTCTCCCTCATCCGGACTCCACTTGGGTCCTATTTCATATCGTTGGAAATCCCTGAATGTATACTTTCTAATGGAGTAGGCCTTGCTCCAAAATTCCCTATGTAGCTCAAGATATGTCCCAAATACTGAATACTGGTCCAGTGGACTTTTCCAGGTCTTCTTCGTTTTTTGGTCATCTTCGATTGACCATATCTTTCTCGCCTGGACTTTGATTGAGCTTCGTGACCTACCGCTAGAAATCTCTTTGAGCCTACTTTGATTTGCCGCTGGTCTCCTTATAGAAGACTTTGTAGAACTCAAGGTATCATCACAATAGTGAAGGCTGATCACTTTTGCTCCTCTAACTTTGCTTCTCTTGCTTCCTCTTGACTTCCGAAACTCGTTTCTTGTCTCCACTTGCTCTCCTCATGCGTGATTCCTGTCAAAAAGCAACGCGAACACTACCGCAAATATCAAATGTGACAAAATCATGCAAATATTACGTAAAACTATTCAAGAAACGTCCGGATTGTACGTTTAAGCTATAAACATCCAAAAGTGCATTTTCTTCATATTTTTACTCGAATCTCATCACTTTGCACTGAAACACGCACAATTAACAATGTAATATGTATGTAGGATAACTCTTATTGAGGAGTTATCAAGACCCTTAGTACTTTTATCCGTGTTGTGAGAGACGGGTCGATGGTTCTAATTTAGCGTGACACCTTACGGCTATGGATGATTCGGCCTTCCGGACACTGCTAGGTAAGCAGCTGATCTGAATCAAAGCATCACAGGGATGGAAAGGAAGATTGTCATTGCATCGCTCTTTGTTATTTCATTGGGCCCACCTATAAGATCTTATGGGATCATGTAGGGTATGAATATTATAAAGAAGATGTGGACTCATTGGAGCATGGCCTTCGGGACAAGGCCGGTGCTCATGATCCACGAGATGACAATCTGAGGAATCTAGGGGATACGAGATTTATTATTATGCATCATTTCTTAAAATGGTAGAGTGCGCCTGCTGCTAGCTCGTGTTGTATGACTTTACAGTATCGAACTCCCGATTGCAAGAACTTTCACTGGTCACACGCCACGACCACAACGATACTTTTTGTAGATGATAACGGTTGGAGATTGAGGGAGACTAGATGAACGGTGGATTGTGCAGCCCCACTGTGCGAGTGGGAGATGTTAGCATTTGGTGCCCCCATGTGGGGTGCCCAATGCAATTACTACAACCTTATGGGGTTAATTGTAATGAGGGACAGACTTATGGGTTTAGTTGCAAACCTAGGAGAAGTTTTGCCTATACAAGGCGACAGCCTCCTACATATTTTATACACATAATATACAGTAAAGAATAGCTGTCCACATTCATTCTTAAGGTAGAGAACCCTAGTCTCTCTCTTCAACTATCATCCAAGAAGGTGGGACGTTGGGTGAAGCAAGGTGCTCTTCCTCGTGATTTGCACTAGACCGGTGGGATCAAGATCTAGGAGAAGGCACGTGAAAGCAAGTAACTGTTGGAATAGATGCCCTAGAGGCAATCTAGTTTAGTATGATTTCATTTATTATTTATTGGATATTTAATATAATGAAGTCCTTAGATTTACAATTGTGTTGTTTATCTTAAATATCCCTAGCCAAATATAATGATTAAATGGGACAATCATCTATAGACTAGTATGGGGTTGGATTGATATGGAGATATCACGATCCAACACATAGGTGTGCATTAGGAAATGTTGCACTGGATTGACCCATCTCCGAGAAGGCTACATACACGTTATGTTGAGTCACGAGCGCTTCTCGCGGTACAATGGTATTGTCATCCTTAGACTTGAAGTCGCTAGATATTCTAGTTGTGGATTATTGTGATCTTGGTAGCGTAAAACGCTACACCGTAACTGGGTAGTTAAAAAGGCGTGTACTGGATACAATAAGAAGCGAGCTTAGAGATCGTAGTGGACGTAGATAGAATTTGTCCCTCCTACATAACGGGAGCAAATATCCTAGGCCACTCGAGGGATAGTGCTTATAGAATGTCTGGCCAGACTCAAATAAATCAATATGGGATATTGATGTTATTTGCATGAATAAGCCTATTCCCATGGATCGAGAAACTGTGAATTGGATATACGAGTGTGACTTGTATGTCTCGTGTCCAATCCGGATATAGAGACAAAGGGATGAGACAATTACTTGTACAAAGGTTGTCAAGATGACTATTCTATTAGTTGGCTAGAATGGATGTTTTGCTAGAGACCGCTCCATATTAGCAAATAGTTGCTACCAACTAGATAGAACCTATGGGGTCACACGCTATATAGATTTGAACTAGATTTGGGAATTAATTAATAGGATTAATTAATTAGAAGGAACACTTTGCAAAACCTTGCAAACATAGTAGGGACTAATTTGCAAGGAAGGGACTAAATCGAATTCTAGTAGGACTAGAATAAGTCCTTTAGGTAGTTGGCAAGGAGTTGTTGGACTATATAAAGGACCTTCCTTCCTTCCTTCCCACATATAACTTATACTCCTTATTGAACATAACAAAGAGTGGGAGAGAACAAAAGGAGAGAGAGCAAGCAACAAGGGAGCCCGACCGCCCCCTTGCCGCCGCCCCGTCCCCGTCGGCCAAAGGAGGCCGAGACCCTCCTTTTGGGTATCATTTTGCGTGATTCTTCTTCCTCTTCCTCTTCCGGGGTAGCACCAAGGACTTGGGAGATTCTAGGATCAACTCTAGGCGTGGATCAACCATAGAGAACGTGACACAATTCGCGTTTGAAGTCATCAAAGGAGAACCCTAAGGTGTGTTTATGATTTCTAACCCTTACCAGCGTTATGTCTCTTGACTTGTGATCCTTGGAGGGTTTTGCATGGTTTTATGTTTGTTTATGCTTCCGTTGTGCATCCATGAATCAAAACCTACAGTGGTATCAGAGCCACAGGTCGTAGAGCATAAACGTGGTTTATGTGTTACGTTTTAGTTGTTTTACACCTTAATTTTATTGTTTATCGCGTAAAACAAGACAAATCAAGCATGGGATGCAATTTGTCAATAATTAATCATAACAAGATCCAATTTTTGCATTGGATGCATGAATTGGTGAGTTTGAGAAATTTTAGGATCTTAGATCTAGGGTTTGGGCATCCTTGGGGAAGAAGGAGTTCTCCCAAAACAAGGAAACAACCAAACTTGGGCACCAAGCAAGGGAGTTGTTTTGGAAACAACTCCCTCAAGGAGGTTCGGCCCCCCTAGGGACCGCCCCCTTGCTTGCCGCCCAAGCTTGGCCGCCCTAGGGGCCGGGCAGCCCTAACCCGCGGGCCTAGGCTTGTGGGTTTTGGGCCGGGCCGGCCCTAGGGCCTTGTGGTTCACTTTGTTGCGCCCGGGCAATTTATTTGTTGGGCCCATGGACCGTTTTAACCCTAGAAATCCTAAAATCAATTAAAATTGACCAAGCGCGTTAAAATTGGATTTTAACTGTTTATGTGCAAATCGCATGGTGATTGGATATGGCCTTAGGATGTGGTTTGATGTGGATGTTTAATTTTGTGGTTTGGTTTTACGGCCTGCGAGCTGATCAATTAATTTTAATAATTAATTAGAGTTTTATGGCCTGCGTGCCATTTTTTTTCTCAACTTGTGAGATTTATTTTATTTAGTGTAGATATTAGCTAGTGCTAGATAAAGTAGATTGTTAGCCAAGATTGAAGAAAAAAGCCCAAAGCCAAAGAAGCCACAAAAGATGGAGCATGGAGCATGGAGCCTTTCCACAAGACTATGAAGGATGGACCAAAAGATCAAGACGCATGGAGATGTGTTTGTTTAGGGTTCATAGATAATTCCATTGGCTTGAAATTATCTTAGTCTAGAAAAGGCCATATCCACATCACGTTTAATTTCTGTTTTGTGGTTGTTTATTTTATTGTCTTATTATTGTGTGGTTGGTGTATGGATGATGCATGCAATTAGGATAATAAGATAATTAGACAACCCGGATCTATTATTTGGAGTTCTGCACAAACTCAAATAGATAGATTAGTTGATATTGATCAACAAAACAATTAAAAAAATTGAATTTAAAAATCCCTCAAAAATTCAAATATTGTTTTCTTGCCTTCTCGTTATTTAAACACTCATTATCATCATTATTTACCAAGCTCGTGTGTACCAAAGCATGGCGACTTGGTTCATCATGATGGAATGTGATGGCACGTAACAATGTGCAATTGTTTAGATAAGAGGTTGAACACAACTAGGCTATTAATTTGATTAAGAAAACTAGAGGCAATCAATTGGGATTATCCATATGGATGGATAAATAAGGAGTTATTTTCTCAATGAACCAAGAATTGCATATGGGATGCAATTGGAATTGTTCCTACCTAAAGTAGTCAAATTATGGGTGACTTGCCAAATCAAGCTCATAAGGAGATGAAAGATGGATCTTGGCCCACTAGAAAATATAAGGATATTTTCCGCATTAATATCTTGAGGGTTATTAATCCGTAGAAAAATAGTGGGAGCTATATTTAATAAACTAGCCATTATTGAATATAGTCAAAAATTCACAAATACTAAAACTTGCGTATTTTCCTTTTTGTAGAATTCCAAATGGCAAACAATTCATCGAGTTCACAACATTCCCTACGATCTGTCCTTGAGAAGGACAAGCTCTCTGGAACCAACTTTCTTGATTGGTACAGAAACTTGAGAATTGTTCTCAAGCAAGAGAAGAAACTGTACGCAATAGAGGAGCATGTTCCAGAAGGTCCAGAGAACCAAACACCTGCTGCCCTAAAGGCGTATCAAAAGCATGTTGATGACGCTAATGATGCGGCCTGCCTTATGCTTTGCACCATGACTTCTGAGCTTCAGAAGCAACACGAAAACATGAATGATGTCGATATGATCGAACATCTAAAGCAGCTCTTCCAAGAGCAGGCGAGGGTGGAGAGGTATGAGGTCTCAAAGGCACTGTTCAAATGTCATCTGGCAGAAGGGAACCCGGTGGGACCCCATGTACTCCGAATGATCGGGTACTTGGTGAATCTCGCCCGAATTGGGTTCCCGATCGGCCAAGAGTTGGCAACCGATCTCGTGTTGCAATCGTTGCCCGAGAGTTATGGACAGTTCATTATGAACTATAACATGAACGAGATCGTTAAACCACTGCCCGATTTACTCAATATGTTGAGGACGGCTGAACAGAGCATCAACAAGGGTAAGGGCAAGGCCATAATGATGGTACAGAAAGGAAAGGGTAAAAGGTTTGCCTCTTCCTCCAAGGGCAAAGGCAAGTCAGTTGCCAAGTCCAAGGAACCTGCCCTTAAGCCTGTTGGTGGCATTGCCAAGAGCGTGACTAAAGGTGAGTGTCACTACTGCAGTCAGCCTGGACACTGGAGGAGGAACTGCCCAAAATATCTGGAGGACAAGAGGCTTGGAATAGTGATTCCACCACCACCAGGTATTTTTGTTGTAGATATCAATTTAACTTTCTCTACATCATGGGTATTAGATACTGGATGTGGATCTCATATTTGTCGAAATATGCAGGATCTAAAGAGAAGTAGGAGATTGGCTAAAGGGGAGGTAGATCTGCGCGTTGGGAATGGAGCAAAGGTTGCTGCGTTGGCCATAGGCGTGTGCGAGCTATCTCTGCCTTCAGGATTAGTTTTAGAATTAAATAATTGCTATTTTGTGCCTGCTATGAGCAGAAACATTATTTGTGTTTCTTGTTTGGACAAGGATGGTTTCATTATTTCAATAAAGAACAATTGTTGTTCCTTTTATTTAAATAATATTCACTATTTTAGTGCGCAATTATTTAATGGACTTTATGTCCTTGATCTAAGCAATCCTGTCTACAACATTAATACCAAGCGGATTAAAATAAATAATTTAAATCCTGCTTATTTATGGCACTGTCGTTTAGGCCACATAAATGAGAAACGTGTATCTAGACTCCATAAGGATGGATTACTAGACTCATTTGATTTTGAATCATATGAGACATGCGAGGCTTGTTTATTGGGAAAAATGACAAAGTCCCTTTCAATAAGAAAGGTGAGAGGACTAGTGAGCAATTGGCGCTCATACATACCGATGTGTGTGGGCCATTTGCCACGCCTGCCAGGGGTGGTTATGTCTACTTCAATACATTTACTGATGATTACAGTAGATATGGATTTGTGTACCACATGAGGGCAAAATCCGAATCCTTTGAAGTGTTCAAAGAATTCAAAGATGAAGTAGAGAAGCAACTTGGCAAAAGTATCAAGGCTCTACGATCGGATCGTGGAGGAGAATACTTGAGCCAAGAGTTTGATGACTATCTTAGAGAGTGTGGGATCGTGTCCCAACTCACTCCACCCGGAACGCCACAATGGAATGGCGTGTCCGAGAGGAGAAATCGAACCCTATTGGATATGGTTCGATCTATGATGTGTCAAACCGATCTTCCATTATCATTTTTGGGGCTACGCTCTATTAAGTGCAGCTTTCACCATTAACCGTGTTCCATCTAAATCAGTCATGAAGACACCATATGAGATGTGGAGTGGGAGGCATCCCACACTGTCGTTCATGAGGATTTGGGGCTGCAATGTCTATGTAAAACGTTTACAATCAGACAAGCTGGGGCCTAAATCGGATAAGTGTAAATTTGTGGGGTACCCTAAGGAAACTAAAGGATACTACTTCTACAATCCAACCGAGAACAAAGTGTTTGTTTCTCGGACCGGCGTGTTTCTAGAAAGAGAATTTGTCTCTAAAGAAGCAAGTGGGAGGAATGTAGAACTTGAAGAGGTTCAAGAACCACAAATCACTGAACCGATTATGGAACATGAACAGTAACCACAAGCAGTTGTGGAGCAACCTGTTCAGGTAACACAAGAGCTTCGTAGATCTAGTAGAGTGCGCCAGGAACCCGAGAGGTATGGACTTCTCGTGACCGATTCCGGTGACACGATGCTCATAGATGATGAGCCTACTACCTATGAGGAGGCCATGAGTGGCCCAGACTCTCAGAAGTGGCTGAAAGCCATGAGATCCCAGATGGAATCCATGTATACCAACAATGTATGGACTTTGGTGGAACCACCCGATGGGGCGCGGCCCATAGGGTGCAAGTGGGTCTTCAAGAAGAAGATCGACATGGATGGTAATGTGATTACCTATAAGGGCCCATTGGTGGCTAAAGCATTCAGACAGATTCATGGTATTGACTATGATGAAACATTTTCACCAGTCGCTATGACCAAATCCATCTGAATCTTACTTGCAATTGCAGCATACTACGACTATGAGATTTGGCAGATGGATGTCAAAACAGCATTCCTTTATGGGAATCTCCTCGAGGACGTGTATATGATACAGCCGGAGGGTTTTGAAGATCCAAAGCAAGCCAACAAAGTCTGTAAGCTGCAACGATCCATTTATGGATTGAAGCAAGCTTCTAGGAGTTGGAATCGACGTTTTGATGAAGTGGTCAAAGAGTTTGGCTTCATCAGAAACGAAGATGAGTCTTGTGTCTACAAGAAGGTTAGTGGGAGCTCTGTATCTTTTCTGGTCTTGTATGTGGATGACATACTACTCATTGGAAACGACATTCCCATGCTGCAATCTGTTAAAGATTGGTTAGGAAAGTGTTTCTCAATAAAGGACTTAGGGGAAGCAGCCTACATACTCAGTATAAAGATCTATAGAGATAGATCTAAAAGGTTGCTAGGCCTAAGTCAAAGTAAATATATTAACAAGGTGTTGAAGCGATTCAACATGCAAGATTCCAAGAAGGGATTCTTGCCCATGTCACATGGAATCACTCTTTCGAAGAGTGGTTTTCCTTCCAATGAGATTGAGAAGGAACGCATGAGTAGAATTCCCTATGCCTCGGCCATAGGATCTATCATGTACGCCATGTTATGTACTAGACCAGATGTGTCATATGCCTTGAGTATGACAAGCATATACCAATCCAATCCGGGTGAGAGTCACTGGATTGCAGTCAAGAACATCCTAAAGTACTTGAGAAGAACTAAGGATGCCTTCTTGATATTTGGCGGTGAGGAAGAGTTGCGTGTAAGGGGTTACACTGATGCAAGCTTCCAAACCGACAGAGATGACTTTAGATCACAATCGGGATATGTGTTTTGCCTGAATGGAGCAGCGGTGAGCTGGAAGAGTTCCAAGCAAGAGACGGTAGCTGATTCTACAACAAAGGCTGAGTACATTGCTGCAAATGGCGCAGCAAAGGAGGCTGTTTGGATCAGAAAGTTTGTTTCTGAACTTGGTGTGGTCCCTAGCATTGCGGATCCAGTCGAGTTGTTCTGTGACAACACTGGGGCGATCGCGCAATCAAAGGAACCCAGGTCGCACCAGAAGTCCAAGCACGTGCTCAGGAAGTTTCATCTAATTCGAGATATTATCGATAGAGGAGACGTTCGGATATGCAAGATTCCTACAGATGATAATCTGTCAGACCCGCTCACAAAGCCTCTCACGCAGTGGAAGCATGAAGGGCACACTAGGAGTATGGGCATACGAGATGCGCCAGATTGGCTCTAGTGCAAGTGGGAGACTGTTGGAATAGATGCCCTAGAGGCAATCTAGTTTAGTATGAATTATTTGTGGCTAGAAATTCATTTATTATTTATTGGATATTTAATATAATGAAGTCCTTAGATTTACAATTGTGTTGTTTATCTTAAATATCCCTAGTCAAATATAATGATTAAATGGGACAATCATCTATAGACTAGTATGGGGTTGGATTGATATGGAGATATCACGATCCAACACATAGGTGTGCATTAGGTAATATTGCACTGGATTGACCCATCTCCGAGAAGGCTACATACACGTTATGTTGAGTCACAAGCGCTTCTCGCGGTACAATGGTATTGTCATCCTTAGACTTGAAGTCACTAGATATTCTAGTTGTGGATTATTGTGATCTTGGTAGCGTTAAACGCTACACCGTAACTGGGTAGTTATAAAGGCGTGTACTGGATACAATAAGAAGCGAGCTTAGAGATCGTAGTGGACGTAGATAGAATTTGTCCCTCCCACATAAGGGGAGCAAATATCCTAGGCCACTCGAAGGATAATGCTTATAGAATGTCTGGCAAGACTCAAATAAATCAATATGCGATATTGATGTTATTTGCACGAATAAGGCTATTCCCATGGATCGAGAAACTGTGGATTGGATATACGAGTGTGATTTGTATGTCTCGTGTCCAATCCGAATATAGAGACAAAGGGATGAGACAATTACTTGTACAAAGGTTGTCAAGATGACTATTCTATTAGTTGGCTAGAATGGATGTTTTGCTAGAGACCGCTCCATATTAGCAAATAGTTGCTACCAACTAGATAGAACCTATGGGGTCACACGCTATATAGAGTTGAACTAGATTTGGGAATTAATTAATTGGATTAATTAATTAGAAGGATCACTTTGCAAAACCTTGCAAACTTAGTAGGGACTAATTTGCAAGGAAGGGACTAAATCGAATTCTAGTAGGACTAGAATAAGTCCTTTAGGTAGTTGGCAAGGAGTTGTTGGACTATATAAAGGACCTTCCTTCCTTCCTTCCCACATATAACTTATGCTCATTATTGAACATAACAAAGAGTGGGAGAGAACAAAAGGAGAGAGAGCAATCAACAAGGGAGCCCGACCGCCCCCTTGCCGCCGCCCCGTCCCCGTCGGCCAAAGGAGGCCGAGACCCTCCTTTTGGGTCTTGTTTTGCGTGATTCTTCTTCCTCTTCCTCTTCCGGGATAGCACCAAGGACTTGGGTGATTCTAGGATCAACTCTAGGCGTGGATCAACCATAGAGAACGTGACACAATTCGCGTTTGAAGTCATCAAAGGAGAACCCTAAGGTGTGTTTATGATTTCTAACCCTTACCATCGTTATGTCTCTTGACTTGTGATCCTTGGAGGGTTCTGCATGGTTTTATGTTTGTTTATGCTTCCGTTGCGCATCCATGAATCAAAACCCTACAGTAACAACAATATAAATCCGTTACGCTAGGAGCTAAGTAGAAGAGGTAAACACATGAATCTTCCGCTATAATTCATGTTATAAATATATATATATATGTGCTTATATTGCCTTCTCCCTTCATTTTGGTTCCGTTTAGTTCATTCTATGACTCATGCTTTACAAAAAATAACCCATGACTTATTGTTGTTGATTGTATGTGAGAAGTGGAAATATGACCTCTGCATACAATCCCTAACAATTGCTGATGTCAAAATCAGTAGTTTTTTATGTCCGTTTTATGCTCCAGTGTCAACTCGAGAAAGGTTACATAATTTTCTTTAAATGAAGATTGTCAAAATCACGAGGTAATCCGATTATTTACATGAAGATTGCCTTTTCACACCTGAGGGTTTGACTAAATGTTGCAACTAGATGCTTCTTTTATTTTTGATGTTGTTTATTTTTTTCTCCTCATTTTGTTAAATGCTCTGTTGTAACATAAATCCTGTTTCAGATCTCTTTTACCAGCTTGTTATAACCTGGGGGTATTGGAGCAAGAACGACGAAAGCGAAACAAGAACGAGACGAATATTTAACGTGGTTCACTAACGCATTCGTAATGAAGCCGCTAGCTAATCCACGACAAGAACCATATATTTTATTGAGAAGAGAAACCGATTATAATGCACGCCGTGGCCGCAATGGCCACGGCGGCCACCCCAAAAAAACCCACCAGACACACTCACAAGAAGGAGCTCTAAAACTCACAAATACAAACCCGTGTGTGTGCATGTGCAACAAACTATTAATGCCTTTTGATATTTCTCCCAAAGACACTACATTTCCAAAGATACTCCAAATTCTCTAGTACTTGGTAATAGTGGACTTTGACTATTTCTTTCCTCTACTAAGTTGATTCCAAGTCAAAACCTAACAAATCTCCACCTTGAATTGAATCAATTGAGCAACCCGAAACTGGAACCTGATGTTCTTCTCCTCAAACCTGAACCCGATGCGTCTCCCAGGATTAGAAACGAGCACGCCTCCCCAAACAGATTTTTTGCAGCTGTATGCGAAACCCGAATTGCCAAATCGTTACTCCAACTACCATGCGTTCCCGCAACGACTGCGCCGATGTGGTTGCACTTTAAAAAACTAAAACAAGTGCTCCACCCAAAACCAGACTTGAATACATTCACTGAGAAAGCATGACCGAATGTATTCCAGATGCGCCCAATTGCGCCAGACAGATGCACCACGAAAAGCGCTCATATGTGATTACTTACCAGACCCGATGCACCTAATCACAAGTGCCCAAACAGATTTTTCGTTCCTGATGCGCCCCGTATGCCTCAGATGCGCCAGATGCTCACTAGAAACAGATCGCACCTGATGCGAGCTCAATTCTTGTCATGGTACACGCTGAAATTACAGAACATATGCACGCCAGAACAAAATCGTGCATAATGCGCGCCAGAACCAAGACCAGATGCGCGTGCCAGAAATCTCACGTGCCAGATGCTCCATGTCGTTGCTCCAACTCCAACGAGTTCTTGCAACGCATGAGCAAGAAACAGATTCAATTCACACTCCGGATGCTCCATGCCGGGAGCCAGATCGCGCCTGAACGTCAATCGCCAAAACGCCAGATGCTCGTGAACCGCCAGATTCGCGCCAGAATGCGTGCTGGATTTTCGAGATCCCTTTAACGCCTAATCAGATGCGCGCCAGATTGCTCCGACAGGAGACCGGATAGCCCCCTCCACGGGGCCTCATATGGTGGGTGTTCCTGCTTCTCTCTCACGAAAAGATCGATCTTGATCGCCAAACCTGACATCGTTCTTGGCGGAATCTCGAAACCCTACTCCCGATAGCCTGCTCCACCTGAATCGCAAAACCCTAGCTTTGAGTTCCACCAAAACGTAAAACCCTAGCTCTTGGCTCAACCCGGATCTTGGAACCCTGGCTCTGATACGATTTTGTTGTAACAGAACTCCTGCTTCAGATCTCTGTTACCAGCTTGTTATAACCTGGGGGTATTCGAGCAAGAACAACGAAAGCGAAACAAGAACGAGACGGATATTTAACGTGGTTCACTAACGAATTCGTAATGAAACCGCTAGCTAATCCACGGCCAGAACCAGATATTTTACTGATAAGAGAACACGATTACAATGCACGCCGTGGCCGCAACGGCCACGGCAGCCACCCCAAAAAAACCCACCAGACACACTCACAAAAAGGAGCTCTCAAACTCACAAATACAAACCCGTGTGCGTGCATGTGCAACAAACTATTAATGCCTTTTTATACTCCTCCCACAGACACTACATTGCCAAAGATACTCCACTGTCTCTAGTACTTGGTAATAGTGGACTTTGACTATTTATTTCCTCTACTAAGTTGATTCCAAGTCAAAACCTAACATGCTCCGAATTATTTACAAACTTTTGTGTTCATATCTGTAAGACCAAACATTGTAAAAATTAGATCTTTCAAACAGTTCAATTACAGTTCTAATTTGTCTATCATGGATATTGATTTCAATTTATGGCTGTGTGTTTATGCAACTGCAGGATAAGTTGCATGTGATCTTCTTCCCCTTCCTTCTTCTCCCACCACTAACTACGTATTCGCACATCATTGTCACACATCATTGTTTGACAAAATGTCTTTGTAACCTTAAATTTTTAGATACTCCGAAAATTTGATGAACAAACTACCAACTTCTCATTACTAGACGGATACAGCACCAATTCTTTGTTAATTCCATATAGAGAATGATAGACATGGCCCAAAGCTCCCAATAGCATCCCAACAAGAGGTAATCCCATTTTTTGTAGAAGTGTTTGTTGGCACCCATTTGTTTGAATGAATGTCTCGATGGATGTTTGTTCTGTTATCTAGATGTTGTGGTCTCTTTATGTTTTGATGTCTTAGGTTAAAATCTTTCAAGATCTTCGTAAGCTATATAAATAGATGCAACATAGCCTTTTTTTGCAGAAAAAAGAAAGATTAGATTAGCCATGAAGTTTACAAGACCAATAAAGGGATTAAAGGCTAAGGCCTTTCCCACAAAAGAAAAAACACCCTGTAAACAAGATTGATTAAAATATTACAAACGTTCATAAACAAAAGTTAAATAGCAAATCAGAGAACTAAGCTTCTGCAACCCAGCATCCTCCTGCTCCACCTCCTTGGCCACTTCTGCTCCAGGCTGTGCTTCATCTCCATTATCTGCTTTACCAGATTATAGAAACAAAGATTGTTAAGGTATACCTTGAAGTGTGTATAAGTCCTATTAGATAAAAATGTAATAGCAGAAGAAATTGCACCCAGAATGGCATTTGGGGTATCCTTAGCAGTGCTCATTTGTTGTGATGATATCATCCTCCCAAAAGAGTCTGCCTCCCAGACAATTGTCTTTGAATCCTTAGATTTGGCTGTCTTAATAAATATCTCCACAGGATGTAGAGAGCAGCTATCGCCCTTGAACCTTACTTGTGTCAAGCTTTCCTGTGTTTAGTATGATGAGGAGAAAGAAAAGAATTCCAAGCTTCCAAAAACTGATTGGTAAGAAGTTTAGCCTCGCAGACTGGAGATACAATGTCCCTTTCATTTTCCTGGTCTTCATTTGTGAAAGTCATTCTATTTTTTTATAACCAAATAGACCAAGTAATTGCACCTAGCAAGCTTAAGTTACTAGGAAGGTCTTGCATGCCAGATTGGGTAATGACATCCCTGGTAAGCTGAGTTATAGTGTGATGAGGAAGAGTAGAAATAGTGGAGATGGACCACAAGGCTTTAGCAAAATGACAATGGATCAGGGGGTGGTCAATACTCTCATCATGGGTTTTAAAAAGAGTACATTTTGGAGTTTTACCTTGGATGATTTTACTAATCCTAAGTTTTGTAGGGAGTTTACCAATGATAGCTTGCCACAGGAAGAACAAAATTTTAAAAGGAAGTTTAAGGTGCCAAAAACTATCCCAGGTAAAATTCAAGATGATCCCTTTCCATCCTAGCTCTTTAGAGGCAGCCAGACTTTCACAAAAATCATTCTTCCACAATTGCTTGTAAGTTGAGGCCACTGAAAAGTCTCCTGTTGCAAATAAACTCCACCTATAGGTATCCCTCTGATCAGTTCTAGACAATGGCATCTTAACAATCTGTTTTTGGATCCATTGTGGCAACTGGCCAACCTTATCCACCCTCCACTTTCTTTTTCCATTGCTATCTGTAGTTATCCAAGATTCCACCCTATCTTCATTACTATTAGATGTTTCATGGAGGCAAGACAGAACAAGAGTGTAGACTTTAACTCTATCCCCTTTCCCTACATCGCAGGCTATACCTTGACTAATAAGATCTTTAGTAGATTAAAAGATAGTCTAGACTTTGGAGGCTTTTTGGTTTGTTTTTCTACTGAGGAAGTATTTTCTCTTACAGTATCTAGAGTTGAAGTACCTAGACAAGAGGCTATCCCTATCAGTTGCAATCCTCCAGGCTTGCTTTGCAAGCAGTGCCTTCTTTAGAAAAGTGGGGGATCTAATAATGAGTCCTCCCATACCCTTAGGTTTGCACATGTGTTTCCAAGAAAACCGATGAGTGGCCTTCTTTTCCAATGAGCCTTTCCAAATGAAGGAAGACATAATTTGATCAATCCTTCTAAGACACTTCTGGGGAAATCTAATGTTTGAAAAGGGGTAGAATAAAATGCTAGAAAGAAAAGACCTAACTAAGGTTGTTCTGCCTGCCCTATTCAAACAACTTCCTACCCATCCTGCACATCTATTCTCCACCTTGTTTATAGTTTGTCCTGTTATGTCTTCTGTGTTAATTCCCATTGAAAGAGGTAGACCAAGGTATTGTCCTAACGACTCCCTAGGAGTAATCTGTAATTGAGCAGCAAGGATCATCTTGTTGTGGAAGGAACAGTTGGGGCTCACATTCAAGGTTGACTTAGTCAGATTAACCTCCTGCCCTGATTGAGTGCAATATTCCTTAAAAAGTTGGCTCAAGTTCTATCCACTTTGTCTTTCAATCTAAAAGAAGAAGATGGAGTCATCATCAAACTATAAGTGTGTAATTGAAGGGCCATTATGGCTATGCTGGATGCGATGAAGCAAATGGTTCTCCTCAGCTCTCACAAGTGACCATGAGAGCGCCTCAACCGTGAGAACAAACAGAAAGGGGGAGAGGGAGTCCCCTTTTCTTAGCCCACAGATTGGTCTGAAGAAATCAGAGGTTGAACCATTCACATTAATAGCCAAAGAAGTGGTAATAACACATTCCATGACTAAATTTGTGAAAGAATCTGGGAAACCGAACTTATTAAGAGTACATCTGAGAAAGTCCCATCTGACTCTGTCAAAGGCCTTGGACATGTCAATCTTGAGACTTACAAATGCCTCATTAGGGGCATGTTGAGCCTGTTGGGTTTTGACGTAGGTAACGCAGCGGAATAAAAAAATTAATCCTACTCAAGGCCCACCACAGATCGTCAGGAGGAGATATCATAACATGATAAGGTACATAGTATTGTGTACCTTTTGGTCTGGGAGATCACACGAAGAATGATGTCCTCGTCTCTACGATTGATCCACGTCTAGAGGTGAGATCTAGATTCTTCCTTCAACAAGTGATAGCTTGAACTGGAGGAATAGGGAAGAAGGAATCATGCAACGAGGTGACAAGAGGAGGATCCGGCCTCCTCTTTGGCGCCGACGGGAGGGGCGGACGGCTAGGTGTTCTCTCCTGGTCGCGTCGGAGGCGAAAACGGGCGGTCGGCCCTAGCTTGTCTTGTTCTCTCTCTTTTGTTCTCTCCCACGCTCTTGTTTTATATCTTAATAATATTCACTTAGTGGGAAGGAAGCTAGAACCTTCTTTATATACTCCAACAACTCCTTGTTGTTTCCATAAAGGTCCTTCCTAGTTCTCCATGAACTTGGATTAGTCCCTTCCTTGAAAATTAGTCCTACTAAGTTTGCAAGGTGTTGCATAATGATCATTCTTATTAATTAATCATATTAATTAATCCCAAATCTAGCTCTACTCTATTTGACGTGTGACCCCATAGGTTTCTACTTAGTTGGTAGTAACTTATTACTAACATGGAGCGGTGTCTAGCAACACATCCATTCCACCCAACTAATATAAATAGTCAGTGATCCCGACAAACCTCTTGTGCCCAATATCTCATATTGCACTTTCCCTTTTTCTCTATATCCGGATTGGACACGAGACATATACAGTCACACTCGTATATCCAATCCATAGTTCCTCGATCCTGGGAATATGCTTATGCGAGGAGATAACATCAATATCTCCATAATGATTTATCTGAGTCTATCCAGACATTCAATAAGCCTCATCCCTCGAGTGGTCGTGGATATTTACTCCCATTATGTGGGAGGGACAAATCCTATCTACATCACTAGGATCTTTAAGCTTGCTTCCTATCATGCCCGATAGTTATCTTTATAATTACCCAGTTACGGTGTAACGTTTGATAACATCAAAGCACAATATTCAACAACTAGAGTATCTAGTTACTTCAAGTTTAAGGATTGCAATTACCATTAGCACTACGAGAAGCGATTGTGACTTTAACATAATCTAATGTATCCTTCTCGTTGTGGGTCAATCCAGTATGCCATTACCCCTAATGCATACCCATGTGTTGGACTTGATATCTCCATATCAATCTACACACATACTAGTCTATATTTGATTGTCCTATTAATCAATATAGTGGACTAGGGATATTTAAGATAAACAACACATTGTATCTAAGGACTTAATTATATTAAATATCACAATATATAATAAATGAATATTCTAGCCAAAACAATGTTCATACTAAATATACGATTGCCTCTAGGGCATCTATTCCAATAGTCTCCCACTTGCACTAGAGCCAATCTGGCGCATTTCGTATGCCTATAGATCTGGCATGCTCTTCATGCTTTCGTTGCGCAAGAGGTTTTGTGAGCGGATCTGAAACATTGTCATCCGTTGGAACCTTGCACATCTTCACATCTCATCGATTGATCATATCACGAATAAGATGGAATCTTCTAAGTACATGCTTTGATTTCTGGTGTGATCTTGGTTCCTTGGCTTGTGCGATCGCCCTGGAGTTGTCACAGTACAACTCTATGGGATCCACGATGCTAGGGACCACACCGAGCTCAGTGATAAACTTCTTTATCCAAACTGCCTCTTTTGCTGCTTCCGCAGCAGCAATGTACTCAGCTTCTGTTGTAGAATCAGCAAATGTCCCTTGCTTGGAACTTTTCCAGCTCACACCTCCTCCATTCAGGCAAAACATGTATCCAGACTGCGATCTCCTCACCATACTCAACACGTCCTTAGCTCACACCTCCTCCATCAGTGTAACCCTTTACACTTAGCTCTTCCTTACCTCCAAATATCAAGAACGCATCCTTAGTTCTTCTCAAGTACTTTAGGATGTTCTTGACAGCAATCCAGTGACTCTCACCCGGATTGGGCTAGTATCTTCTCACCATACTCAACCCGTATGATACGTCTGTTCTAGTACATAACATGGCGTACATTATGTATCCTATGGCCGAAGCATTTGGTATCCTACTCATGCGGTCCTTCTCAATCTCATTGGAGGGACAAGCATTCTTAGAAAGAGTGACTCCATGCGACATGGGCAAGAATTCCTTCTTGGAATCTTGCATGTTGAACCTATTCAAAACCTTGTCTATATATGTACTTTGTATTAGGCCGAGCAACCTTCTAGATCTATCCCTATAGATCTTTATACCAAGTATATAGGCTGCGTCTCCTAAGTCCTTCATTGCAAAGCATTTTCCTAGGAAAACTTTAACAGATTGCAAAGTAGGAATGTCGTTGCCAGTGATTAGTATGTCATCCACATACAAAACCAGAAATACTACAGAACTCCCACTAATCTTCTTGTAAACACAAGGATCATATTCGTTCTTGATGAAGCCAAAATCTTTGACTGCATCATCAAAACGTCGATTCCAACTCCTAGAAGCTTGCTTTAATCCGTAAATGGATCTTTGTAGCTTACAGGCTTTATTGGCATTCTATGGATCCTCAAAACCCTCTCGTTGTGTCATGTACACATCCTCGAGGAGGTTCCAATAAAGGATCGCTGTTTTGACATCCATTTGCCAAATCTCATAGTCGTAGTATGCTGAAATAGCAAGTAGGGTTAGAATGGATTTAGTCATGGCGACAGGTGAAAAGGTCTCATCATAGTCAATACCATGAATCTGTCTATACCCTTTGGCTACCAATCGCCACTTATTGGCAACTACCTTGCCATCCATGTCAGTCTTCTTCTTGAAGACCCAATTGCAACCTATGGCCCGAGCCCCTTCGGGTGGTTCCACCAAAGTCGATACTTTGTTGGTGTACATGGAATCCATTTCGGATTTCATGGCTTCTAGCCACTTCTTAGAGTCTGGGCCTTTCATGGCTTCCCCGTAGTTTGCAGGCTCATCATCCATGAGTGGTACGTCATCAGGCTCAGTCACGAGAAGTCCATACCTCTCTGGCTCATGACGCACTCTTCCTGATCTACGGAGTTCCTGTGTTACCTGAACAGGTTCTTCCACAACTACTTGCGGTTCCTGTTCATGTTCCATCATCGGTTTAGTGATTTGTGGTTCTTGAATTTCTTCAAGTTCTACAGCCCTCCCACTTGCATCTTTAGAGACAAACTCTCTTTCTAGAAACACGCCGGTCCAAGCAACAAACACTTTGTTCTCGGTGGGATTGTAGAAATAATATCCTTTAGTTTCCTTAGGATATCCCACAAACTTACACTTGTCCGCTTTGGGCCCGAGCTCGTTTGTTTGTACACGTTTTACATAGACATCGCAGCCCCAAATCCTCATAAACGACACTATGGGACGCTTCCCAGTCCATATCTCATATGGTGTCTTCATGACTGATTTGGATGGAACGGGGTTAATGGTAAAAGCTGATGTCATTAGAGCATGTCCCCAAAAGATATCGAAAGATCTGTTTGAGACGTCATAGACCGCACCATATCTAATAGCGTGCAATTCCTCCTCTCGGATACGCCATTCCATTGTGGCGTTCCGGGTGGAGTGAGATGAGATACTATCCCACACTCTCTAAGATACTCAGCAAACTCTTGGCTTAAGTATTCTCCTCCTCGATCCGATCGTAGAGCCTTAATAATTTTACCAGGTTGCTTCTCTACTTCATTCTTGAATTCTTTGAACAATTAAAAGGATTCGGATTTGGCCTTCATAAGGTATACAAATCCATATCTACTGAAATCATCAGTGAATGTGATGAAGTATGTATAACCACCTCTGGCAGGCGTGGGGAATGGTCCACATACATCAGTATGTATGAGTGCCAATAGCTCACTAGTCCTCTCACATTTCTTATTGAAAGGGGACTTTGTCATTTTTCCTAATAAACAAGATTCACATGTCTCATATGATTCCAAATCTAATGAGTCTAGAAGTCCATCCTTATGGAGTCTAGATATGCGTTTCTCATTTATATGGCCTAAACGACAGTGCCATAGATATGTAGGATTTAAATCATTAGTTTTAATCCTTTTAGTATTTATGTTATAGATTGGATTATTTAGATCAAGGATATAAAATCCATTAGACAAATGCGCACTACAATAGTGCATACTATCAAAATAAATGGAGCAACATTTGTCCTTTATTGAAATAGAAAAACCCTTCTCGTCCAAACAAGAAATTGAAATAATGTTTCTGCTCATAGCAGGCACAAAAAAGCAATTGTCTAATTCTAAAATAAGTCCAGAAGGCAAAGATAGCTCATAAACGCCTACAACTAATGCAGCAACTCTTGCTCCATTCCCTACGTGCATATGTATCTCCCCTTTACTCAATCTTATACTTCTTCTCAAATCCTGCACATTACAACAAATGTGAGAACCACATCCGGTATCTAATAACCAATATGAAGAAATAGAAAGATTGACGTCTATAACATATGTAGTAACCCTCATATTTATGTTGCACATTTAGTTATTAAGTGATTTTATTATTTTCTAAATACGTGTGATAATGTTAAAATGTTATTATATATGCTAGATTTTAAAGAAAATGTTTCAAGTATGTTATTTGTTTTTAGTTAGTATCAAATCTCTAGTTGTCCCAATCTTTATGTAAATATGTAATGTTTTCAAACTTGAAGAATTTATGTATCAACCTATCTATTATTGATTTTTTTACATTATTTACCCAACTAGCATGTCTTCCAAGTAATGTTGCATCTCAATCATTCATCCATTTAACTGGTCAATTACAATATAATATTATGCTTTCATTACTTGTATGACTACATATACTTACTATGTCCAATCATGTCACTCTCTAGCACCCTCCATGTCTCTCAAGCTCTCTCTCATTCTCTTCCCCACTCATACTCATCCTCAAGAACACAAATCCCGGTTTTTGGTGTTGACCCTCCCAAAACACCCCCAAAACTCCATTTTCCACCACTCAAATCATGAGAAACTCAAGCCTAAGGTTATACTATGCATTGGGGGAGTCTTTTCTTTCATCTTCCTCAAGAATCCAAGCTTATCCAACCTCCAAGAACCTAAGAACAATTGTAGTTACTCTCAATCTTATATGTAAGCACTCCTTCTTCTTTGTTTGCTCAATTTGTTCATGATTCATGTTCTTGGCATGACGTTGCTTAATCTTTAGTTGCATGTGTTATTTGATATTTGATTTGTAACTTTTAAACTTGATCTTCCTCATCTCCAAGCATGATTCATCTTATTCATGGCTAGATCATCATATTGGTACTTGAATGTTGCATATTTCATAAAACCAACATTTGACCATACATGCATGTCATCAAAATCAAGTTTGTTGTTAGACTCTAGTTGTCCCAATCTTTATGTAAATATGTAATGTTTTCAAACTTGAAGAATTTATGTATCAACCTATCTATTATTGATTTTTTTACATTATTTACCCAACTAGCATGTCTTCCAAGTAATGTTGCATCTCAATCATTCATCCATTCAACTGGTCAATTACAATATAATATTATGCTTTCATTACTTGTATGACTACATATACTCACTATGTCCAATCATGTCACTCTCTAGCACCCTCCATGTCTCTCAAGCTCTCTCTCATTCTCTTCCCCACTCAAACTCATCCTCAAGAACACAAATCCCTGTTTTTGGTGTTGACCCTCCCAAAACACCCCCAAAACTCCATTTTCCACCACTCAAATCATGAGAAACTCAAGCCTAAGGTTATACTATGCATTGGGGGAGTCTTTTCTTTCATCTTCCTCAAGAATCCAAGCTTATCCAACTTCCAAGAACCCAAGAACAACTGTAGTTACTCTCAATCTTATATGTAAGCACTCTTTCTTCTTTGTTTGCTCAATTTGTTCATGATTCATGTTCTTGGCATGAAGTTGCTTAATCTTGAGTTGCATGTGTTATTTGATATTTGATTTGTAACTTTTAAACTTGATCTTCCTCATCTCCAAGCATGATTCATCTTATTCATGGCTAGATCATCATATTGGTACTTGAATGTTGCATATTTCATAAAACCAACATTTGAACATACATGCATGTCATCAAAATCAAGTTTGTTGTTAGACTCATGTAAGAAGATGATGTGGGTAGTGATATGTGTATTATTTAGACCTTGTTTTAATTAAATTTCAGATTTTGATGGAATGGTCCTTGCATGCAACAAGTTTTTCAAGTATAGAAGACCATGAAGTTCATGTTTTGAGCCTATTTTCACGAAATTGAGAAAAATAGTTAACATTTCAGAAAATTATGAAAAATTTACAGTTTGTGTATTTGTATGTGATATTTGTACAGTAAAAATTTCAGAGCCATTGGACTTGTATTTAATTTTTAATCAGCTAAAAACTTGGGCTGTTTTAACACTCTGCCCAACCCAGACCAGAGAGGTTTTTCATTGATTTCTTGTACTTATTCTACTCCAATGGTTACCAATTTTGGATATGTTGTTTCTATGAGTGTTATTTAATTCCAGTTAAAATTTCATAATTTTTCGAATTATTATGAATATTTTATGAATTTATTCCCAATACCGCTTTTCAGCCTCTGTTTTACACCTAAACAACTCTGAAAGTTAATGTTTAAAAATACTTAAAAGTTTTCATAATTTTTGAAATTTTTATATGTTATCAGTAAACTCTTTATGTATGATATTTCTACATTTTAGGTCCCAAATAATTATTTTGAGTCACCTATGAATTTTTGTACTAGCGATAGTTACACTTTTCATATGAGTAAAATTTAGAAATTTGTCAAGTTTCTCAATGCTAGTTATGTAAGTTACTTTTTAGTTTGTTATATGTCATCTTCCATTTACGTGTTGCATTAGACATGTCATATGCACCTAATAAGAGGAATAAGGTTCTAGATATGAATATGAGAAAAGTTAGTTCATCTTGCATTCATAAGATTCATGTCATTTAGCTATGTGATTATGTGTTATGTTTGGAATGATTTCATGCTAAGTGACTATGTGCTATGTTTGGAATGACTTCATGCTAAGTGATTATGTGCTATGTTTGAATTGAATTCTTGCTAAGTGATTATATGTGTCATTTGTAGCATTCTTTGCGATCTATATGAAGTTGGAGTTAATGCTCACGTGCTCTAAGTTGATTAAATTTGGACTAAGGAATATTAAGTAAATGGATTAAGCTCGCAAGGTGAGTTACCCTACCTCCTGAAGTTTGTACCGAACCTCAATTTTCTTACAAGCTTATGTATGTTCATGTCGTCCCTATATTATGTATGTATGCTTTCTTTACTCAAGTAAAATGTTTATGCCCCCATGTATGCTAACAAAGAAAATTAACGTTTCATAAGATAAAACACGTTTTCAGAAAGGCCACGGTTACCGTAGTGAAACCCCCTGTCGGTTATAGGCAGGCTACGGCCCTTTTGCCGGGGCAATATAAGCAGGCAACGCGTCGCCTCACGAGCCGTCGCGATGGACATGTCCCTACGTTATGTTAAGTCACGAAGGTTACACGGGCCATAAGATAAGAAAATAAGCAAGCATGTTCAAGTATGTTAAGGTCTCCACGTGAGACAAAGCAAGATTCCTACTTGGAACAATACGATTTCTCATGACTCAAGTTATGCTTTGACGTTACGCTTTCTTTACGATACACGTTATGCTTTATGAATGTCATGCTATTTCAAGCTTCACAAGTATATGTATGTATGACTATGCCTTATGTTCATGTCGCTCCATGGGAAAGTTAGCCTCTTTTGGTTTTTCAAACCTACGGAGGGGCGTAGATGTAACTCACTGAGCTAGTTGAGCTCACTCTTTCAATTTACCTTTTTCTCAGGTTTTAATAACATGTAAGAAGCAAGAAGTAGCATGGAGTTAAGTTCATATGTGATTACGTGCTTGATAACGCTTATGTGCTTAGATGCCGAGTATATGCTAGCCGACTTGGAGTTACTATGAAATACATGTTGTTGTTTTTTGGTTTAAGAATGTATAAGTTATATAATTATGTATATAAGACTTTGTATGAGCCATTGTATGATACCTAGTACCTTTCCCGAGTTATGATTTGTTACGATACGAGTCGAGATGGCTAAATGACATTGAATTTTTATGTTCCAACTTTCTTTTCTTACAATTCAAATTGTTTATCAAGACGACCCCAAGTAATTTTTATTTACGCTTCCACAAAGCTTTTCGAATAAACTTTCAATCACGACTTATTAAATTACTCGTTTAGCCTCTCGACGAGTTAAGGCCGCATCGGCATGTCGCGCCCTCGTTCTGTTAACGCAAAAGTTTTATCAATCGCTAATCGGGGTCGGCGGGAGGGGGATGTGACATTTTGTGGTATCAGAGCATTAGGTTATAGATACCTAAGATTAGTAAACCTTAAGAACCCATTGTGGACTTGCTTATGTGAAAGTTTACGTGTATGTATGTTATGTGTATGATTGTATACTATGTTAGTATGACGCTAGAACTTATAAGATCTAAGATTGTAAGTTAGAATCCATGATAGTATGGATTTTTGTATGTGACTTATATACCTAAGTGCTTCCTTAAATGGTTTAGTGAATTACGTGTAAGTTTATGCACGATCATGTAAAATGCTTTAGTGAACTATGTGTAAGTTGTTATGCACGATCGTGGTTGATGTTAAATGATTCTTTATGATACATGATTATGAATTATGTGTGAGTGATTTAAAATCATTTTTCTAGATTTAATTATACATACATGAGATAAGAAAAATGAATGTAAGTTTCAAGAGAATGGTTAAGCTAAGAGCATGCCTCACATGAACAAGATAAGAAACAAGTTTATGCTAAGGGTTCATGGATTAGTATGGTTCATGGATCAGTATAGTTCATGGTTAACATTTCTTGGATATTTTCATTTGTGTGAAGTATGTTTATGTGATCCATATGTTATCATGGCGCATCTTTCATATATGCACGGTGTTATATATGTAAATGTATATACATGTTATGTCAAGATCATGGAAAAGAAGTATGCAATGTTTCTCGAATATATATGATGTTCATAAAAAAAAAGTATAACATACTTTGAACTATGTTATTGGTTGTTCCCAATTAAAGTGTTTATATGCGACACGTTTGTTAAGCTATGTCATGAAATGTTATGTTATGTCTACTTATGTGCTTGAAGTATGTCTTTATGTTTACTAATTGAGCCTATAAGTTGTGTGACGCATTATGTGCAAGTTATGCATGTCATATATGTTTTGTGCCTGCTAAGTTATTTCCATGTATATATGCATGTTGGTAAGTAATTAATTTTAATCTGAGCATGTCGAAAGTTCAATCGATGTGCGAATGTCAAGTGTTTGGGCCAATAATGTGCAAGTTGGACGAGCAGCTATATCATCATTACGATGCTATAAGTTGTTCCCACTATGTTCTACGGTCCAACGGGTACTTCTAACACAATTACGAGCTTGCTGGAGCGGTACAAAGTGTGACGACACGATGTATTGTTCCCTCTCGTAAGCGTGAAAGACAGGACCTCTGAAACAATTACGAGCTTGATGGAGCGGTACAAAGTGTGACGACACTGCGTATTGTTCCCTCTCGTAAGCGTGACAGGCTTGATGTATTTGCCAACCCGAGTTCAATGGTAAGGTAACTTGTAAGGATAAGTTGTGCATTGATGTCATATTAGTTAGAATCATATATGATTTCATTCATGTTTGAAATGTGTTGAACGAATTCGAGGACGAATTCTTTATAAGGTGGGTAGAATGTAGTAACCCTCATATTTATGTTGCACATTTAGTTTTTAAGTGATTTTATTATTTTCTAAATACGTGTGATAATGTTAAAATGTTATTATATATGCTAGATTTTAAAGAAAATGTTTCTAGTATGTTATTTGTTTTTAGTTAGTATCAAATTTCGAGTTGTCCCAATCTTTATGTAAATATGTAATGTTTTCAAACTTGAAGAATTTATGTATCAACCTATCTATTATTGATTTTTTTATATTATTTACCCAACTAGCATGTCTTCCAAGTAATGTTGCATCTCAATCATTCATCCATTCAACTGGTCAATTACAATATAATATTATGCTTTCATTACTTGTATGACTACATATACTCACTATGTCCAATCATGTCACTCTCTAGCACCCTCCATGTCTCTCAAGCTCTCTCTCATTCTCTTCCCCACTCAAACTCATCCTCAAGAACACAAATCCCTGTTTTTGGTGTTGACCCTCCCAAAACACCCCCAAAACTCCATTTTCCACCACTCAAATCATGAGAAACTCAAGCCTAAGGTTATACTATGCATTGGGGGAGTATTTTCTTTCATCTTCCTCAAGAATCCAAGCTTATCCAACTTCCAAGAACCCAAGAACAACTGTAGTTACTCTCAATCTTATATGTAAGCACTCTTTCTTCTTTGTTTGCTCAATTTGTTCATGATTCATGTTCTTGGCATGAAGTTGCTTAATCTTGAGTTGCATGTGTTATTTGATATTTGATTTGTAACTTTTAAACTTGATCTTCCTCATCTCCAAGCATGATTCATCTTATTCATGGCTAGATCATCATAATGGTACTTGAATGTTGCATATTTCATAAAACCAACATTTGAACATACATGCATGTCATCAAAATCAAGTTTGTTGTTAGACTCATGTAAGAAGATGATGTGGGTAGTGATATGTGTATTATTTAGACCTTGTTTTACTTAAATTTCAGATTTTGATGGAATGGTCCTTGCATGCAACAAGTTTTTCAAGTATAGAAGACCATGAAGTTCATGTTTTGAGCCTATTTTCACGAAATTGAGAAAAATAGTTAACATTTCAGAAAATTATGAAAAATTTACAGTTTGTGTATTTGTATGTGATATTTGTACAGTAAAAATTTCAGAGCCATTGGACTTGTATTTAATTTTTAATCAGCTAAAAACTTGGGCTGTTTTAACACTCTGCCCAACCCAGACCAGAGAGGTTTTTCATTGATTTCTTGTACTTATTCTACTCCAATGGTTACCAATTTTGGATATGTTGTTTCTATGAGTGTTATTTAATTCCAGTTAAAATTTCATAATTTTTCGAATTATTATGAATATTTTATGAATTTATTCCCAATACCGCTTTTCAGCCTCTGTTTTACACCTAAACAACTCTGAAAGTTAATGTTTAAAAATACTTAAAAGTTTTCATAATTTTTGAAATTTTTATATGTTATCAGTAAACTCTTTATGTATGATATTTCTACATTTTAGGTCCCAAATAATTATTTTGAGTCACCTATGAATTTTTGTACTGGCGATAGTTACACTTTTCATATGAGTAAAATTTAGAAATTTGTCAAGTTTCTCAATGCTAGTTATGTAAGTTACTTTTTAGTTTGTTATATGTCATCTTCCATTTACGTGTTGCATTAGACATGTCATATGCACCTAATAAGAAGTATAAGGTTCTAGATATGAATATGAGAAAAGTTAGTTCATCTTGCATTCATAAGATTCATGTCATTTAGCTATGTGATTATGTGTTATGTTTGGAATGATTTCATGCTAAGTGACTATGTGCTATGTTTGGAATGACTTCATGCTAAGTGATTATGTGCTATGTTTGAATTGAATTCTTGCTAAGTGATTATATGTGTCATTTGTAGCATTCTTTGCGATCTATATGAAGTTGGAGTTAATGCTCACGTGCTCTAAGTTGATTAAATTTGGACTAAGGAATATTAAGTAAATGGATTAAGCTCGCAAGGTGAGTTACCCTACCTCCTGAAGTTTGTACCGAACCTCAATTTTCTTACAAGCTTATGTATGTTCATGTCGTCCCTATATTATGTATGTATGCTTTCTTTACTCAAGTAAAATGTTTATGCCCCCATGTATGCTAACAAAGAAAATTAACGTTTCATAAGATAAAACACATTTTCAGAAAGGCCACGGTTACCGTAGTGAAACCCCCTGTCGGGTATAGGCAGGCTACGGCCCTTTTGCCGGGGCAATATAAGCAGGCAACGCGTCGCCTCACGAGCCGTCGCGATGGACATGTCCCTACGTTATGTTAAGTCACGAAGGTTACACGGGCCATAAGATAAGAAAATAAGCAAGCATGTTCAAGTATGTTAAGGTCTCCACGTGAGACAAAGCAAGATTCCTACTTGGAACAATACGATTTCTCATGACTCAAGTTATGCTTTGACGTTACGCTTTCTTTACGATACACGTTATGCTTTATGAATGTCATGCTATTTCAAGCTTCACAAGTATATGTATGTATGACTATGCCTTATGTTCATGTCGCTCCATGGGAAAGTTAGCCTCTTTTGGTTTTTCAAACCTACGGAGGGGCGTAGATGTAACTCACTGAGCTAGTTGAGCTCACTCTTTCAATTTACCTTTTTCTCAGGTTTTAATAACATGTAAGAAGCAAGAAGTAGCATGGAGTTAAGTTCATATGTGATTACGTGCTTGATAACGCTTATGTGCTTAGATGCCGAGTATATGCTAGCCGACTTGGAGTTACTATGAAATACATGTTGTTGTTTTTTGGTTTAAGAATGTATAAGTTATATAATTATGTATATAAGACTTTGTATGAGCCATTGTATGATACCTAGTACCTTTCCCGAGTTATGATTTGTTACGATACGAGTCGAGATGGCTAAATGACATTGAATTTTTATGTTCCAACTTTCTTTTCTTACAATTCAAATTGTTTATCAAGACGACCCCAAGTAATTTTTATTTACGCTTCCGCAAAGCTTTTCGAATAAACTTTCAATCACGACTTATTAAATTACTCGTTTAGCCTCTCGACGAGTTAAGGCCGCATCGGCATGTCGCGCCCTCGTTCTGTTAACGCAAAAGTTTTATCAATCGCTAATCGGGGTCGGCGGGAGGGGGATGTGACATTTTGTGGTATCAGAGCATTAGGTTATAGATACCTAAGATTAGTAAACCTTAAGAACCCATTGTGGACTTGCTTATGTGAAAGTTTACGTGTATGTATGTTATGTGTATGATTGTATACTATGTTAGTATGACGCTAGAACTTATAAGATCTAAGATTGTAAGTTAGAATCCATGATAGTATGGATTTTTGTATGTGACTTATATACCTAAGTGCTTCCTTAAATGGTTTAGTGAATTACGTGTAAGTTTATGCACGATCATGTAAAATGCTTTAGTGAACTATGTGTAAGTTGTTATGCACGATCGTGGTTGATGTTAAATGATTCTTTATGATACATGATTATGAATTATGTGTGAGTGATTTAAAATCATTTTTCTAGATTTAATTATACATACATGAGATAAGAAAAATGAATGTAAGTTTCAAGAGAATGGTTAAGCTAAGAGCATGCCTCACATGAACAAGATAAGAAACAAGTTTATGCTAAGGGTTCATGGATTAGTATGGTTCATGGATCAGTATAGTTCATGGTTAACATTTCTTGGATATTTTCATTTGTGTGAAGTATGTTTATGTGATCCATATGTTATCATGGCGCATCTTTCATATATGCACGGTGTTATATATGTAAATGTATATACATGTTATGTCAAGATCATGGAAAAGAAGTATGCAATGTTTCTCGAATATATATGATGTTCATAAAAAAAAAGTATAACATACTTTGAACTATGTTATTGGTTGTTCCCAATTAAAGTGTTTATATGCGACACGTTTGTTAAGCTATGTCATGAAATGTTATGTTATGTCTACTTATGTGCTTGAAGTATGTCTTTATGTTTACTAATTGAGCCTATAAGTTGTGTGACGCATTATGTGCAAGTTATGAATGTCATATATGTTTTGTGCCTGCTAAGTTATTTCCATGTATATATGCATGTTGGTAAGTAATTAATTTTAATCTGAGCATGTCGAAAGTTCAATCGATGTGCGAATGTCAAGTGTTTGGGCCAATAATGTGCAAGTTGGACGAGCAGCTATATCATCATTACGATGCTATAAGTTGTTCCCACTATGTTCTACGGCCCAACGGGTACTTCTAACACAATTACGAGCTTGCTGGAGCGGTACAAAGTGTGACGACACGATGTATTGTTCCCTCTCGTAAGCGTGAAAGACAGGACCTCTGAAACAATTACGAGCTTGATGGAGCGGTACAAAGTGTGACGACACTGCGTATTGTTCCCTCTCGTAAGCGTGACAGGCTTGATGTATTTGCCAACCCGAATTCAATGGTAAGGTAACTTGTAAGGATAAGTTGTGCATTGATGTCATATTAGTTAGAATCATATATGATTTCATTCATGTTTGAAATGTGTTGAACGAATTCGAGGACGAATTCTTTATAAGGTGGGTAGAATGTAGTAACCCTCATATTTATGTTGCACATTTAGTTTTTAAGTGATTTTATTATTTTCTAAATACGTGTGATAATGTTAAAATGTTATTATATATGCTAGATTTTAAAGAAAATGTTTCTAGTATGTTATTTGTTTTTAGTTAGTATCAAATTTCGAGTTGTCCCAATCTTTATGTAAATATGTAATGTTTTCAAACTTGAAGAATTTATGTATCAACCTATCTATTATTGATTTTTTTATATTATTTACCCAACTAGCATGTCTTCCAAGTAATGTTGCATCTCAATCATTCATCCATTCAACTGGTCAATTACAATATAATATTATGCTTTCATTACTTGTATGACTACATATACTCACTATGTCCAATCATGTCACTCTCTAGCACCCTCCATGTCTCTCAAGCTCTCTCTCATTCTCTTCCCCACTCAAACTCATCCTCAAGAACACAAATCCCTGTTTTTGGTGTTGACCCTCCCAAAACACCCCCAAAACTCCATTTTCCACCACTCAAATCATGAGAAACTCAAGCCTAAGGTTATACTATGCATTGGGGGAGTCTTTTCTTTCATCTTCCTCAAGAATCCAAGCTTATCCAACTTCCAAGAACCCAAGAACAACTGTAGTTACTCTCAATCTTATATGTAAGCACTCTTTCTTCTTTGTTTGCTCAATTTGTTCATGATTCATGTTCTTGGCATGAAGTTGCTTAATCTTGAGTTGCATGTGTTATTTGATATTTGATTTGTAACTTTTAAACTTGATCTTCCTCATCTCCAAGCATGATTCATCTTATTCATGGCTAGATCATCATATTGGTACTTGAATGTTGCATATTTCATAAAACCAACATTTGAACATACATGCATGTCATCAAAATCAAGTTTGTTGTTAGACTCATGTAAGAAGATGATGTGGGTAGTGATATGTGTATTATTTAGACCTTGTTTTACTTAAATTTCAGATTTTGATGGAATGGTCCTTGCATGCAACAAGTTTTTCAAGTATAGAAGACCATGAAGTTCATGTTTTGAGCCTATTTTCACGAAATTGAGAAAAATAGTTAACATTTCAGAAAATTATGAAAAATTTACAGTTTGTGTATTTGTATGTGATATTTGTACAGTAAAAATTTCAGAGCCATTGGACTTGTATTTAATTTTTAATCAGCTAAAAACTTGGGCTGTTTTAACACTCTGCCCAACCCAGACCAGAGAGGTTTTTCATTGATTTCTTGTACTTATTCTACTCCAATGGTTACCAATTTTGGATATGTTGTTTCTATGAGTGTTATTTAATTCCAGTTAAAATTTCATAATTTTTCGAATTATTATGAATATTTTATGAATTTATTCCCAATACCGCTTTTCAGCCTCTGTTTTACACCTAAACAACTCTGAAAGTTAATGTTTAAAAATACTTAAAAGTTTTCATAATTTTTGAAATTTTTATATGTTATCAGTAAACTCTTTATGTATGATATTTCTACATTTTAGGTCCCAAATAATTATTTTGAGTCACCTATGAATTTTTGTACTAGCGATAGTTACACTTTTCATATGAGTAAAATTTAGAAATTTGTCAAGTTTCTCAATGCTAGTTATGTAAGTTACTTTTTAGTTTGTTATATGTCATCTTCCATTTACGTGTTGCATTAGACATGTCATATGCACCTAATAAGAGGAATAAGGTTCTAGATATGAATATGAGAAAAGTTAGTTCATCTTGCATTCATAAGATTCATGTCATTTAGCTATGTGATTATGTGTTATGTTTGGAATGATTTCATGCTAAGTGACTATGTGCTATGTTTGGAATGACTTCATGCTAAGTGATTATGTGCTATGTTTGAATTGAATTCTTGCTAAGTGATTATATGTGTCATTTGTAGCATTCTTTGCGATCTATATGAAGTTGGAGTTAATGCTCACGTGCTCTAAGTTGATTAAATTTGGACTAAGGAATATTAAGTAAATGGATTAAGCTCGCAAGGTGAGTTACCCTACCTCCTGAAGTTTGTACCGAACCTCAATTTTCTTACAAGCTTATGTATGTTCATGTCGTCCCTATATTATGTATGTATGCTTTCTTTACTCAAGTAAAATGTTTATGCCCCCATGTATGCTAACAAAGAAAATTAACGTTTCATAAGATAAAACACGTTTTCAGAAAGGCCACGGTTACCGTAGTGAAACCCCCTGTCGGTTATAGGCAGGCTACGGCCCTTTTGCCGGGGCAATATAAGCAGGCAACGCGTCGCCTCACGAGCCGTCGCGATGGACATGTCCCTACGTTATGTTAAGTCACGAAGGTTACACGGGCCATAAGATAAGAAAATAAGCAAGCATGTTCAAGTATGTTAAGGTCTCCACGTGAGACAAAGCAAGATTCCTACTTGGAACAATACGATTTCTCATGACTCAAGTTATGCTTTGACGTTACGCTTTCTTTACGATACACGTTATGCTTTATGAATGTCATGCTATTTCAAGCTTCACAAGTATATGTATGTATGACTATGCCTTATGTTCATGTCGCTCCATGGGAAAGTTAGCCTCTTTTGGTTTTTCAAACCTACGGAGGGGCGTAGATGTAACTCACTGAGCTAGTTGAGCTCATTCTTTCAATTTACCTTTTTCTCAGGTTTTAATAACATGTAAGAAGCAAGAAGTAGCATGGAGTTAAGTTCATATGTGATTTTGTGCTTGATAACGCTTATGTGCTTAGATGCCGAGTATATGCTAGCCGACTTGGAGTTACTATGAAATACATGTTGTTGTTTTTTGGTTTAAGAATGTATAAGTTATATAATTATGTATATAAGACTTTGTATGAGCCATTGTATGATACCTAGTACCTTTCCCGAGTTATGCTTTGTTACGATACGAGTCGAGATGGCTAAATGACATTGAATTTTTATGTTCCAACTTTCTTTTCTTACAATTCAAATTGTTTATCAAGACGACCCCAAGTAATTTTTATTTACGCTTCCGCAAAGCTTTTCGAATAAACTTTCAATCACGACTTATTAAATTACTCGTTTAGCCTCTCCACGAGTTAAGGCCGCATCGGCATGTCGCGCCCTCGTTCTGTTAACGCAAAAGTTTTATCAATCGCTAATCGGGGTCGGCGCGAGGGGGATGTGACATTTTGTGGTATCAGAGCATTAGGTTATAGATACCTAAGATTAGTAAACCTTAAGAACCCATTGTGGACTTGCTTATGTGAAAGTTTACGTGTATGTATGTTATGTGTATGATTGTATACTATGTTAGTATGACGCTAGAACTTATAAGATCTAAGATTGTAAATTAGAATCCATGATAGTATGGATTTTTGTATGTGACTTATATACCTAAGTGCTTCCTTAAATGGTTTAGTGAATTACGTGTAAGTTTATGCACGATCATGTAAAATGCTTTAGTGAACTATGTGTAAGTTGTTATGCACGATCGTGGTTGATGTTAAATGATTCTTTATGATACATGATTATGAATTATGTGTGAGTGATTTAAAATCATTTTTTTAGATTTAATTATACATACATGAGATAAGAAAAATGAATGTAAGTTTCAAGAGAATGGTTAATCTAAGAGCATGCCTCACATGAACAAGATAAGAAACAAGTTTATGCTAAGGGTTCATGGATTAGTATGGTTCATGGATCGTATAGTTCATGGTTAACATTTCTTGGATATTTTCATTTGTGTGAAGTATGTTTATGTGATCCATATGTTATCATGGCGCATCTTTCATATATGCACGGTGTTATATATGTAAATGTATATACATGTTATGTCAAGATCATGGAAAAGAAGTATGCAATGTTTCTCGAATATATATGATGTTCATAAAAAAAAAAGTATAACATACTTTGAACTATGTTATTGGTTGTTCCCAATTAAAGTGTTTATATGCGACACGTTTGTTAAGCTATGTCATGAAATGTTATGTTATGTCTACTTATGTGCTTGAAGTATGTCTTTATGTTTACTAATTGAGCCTATAAGTTGTGTGACGCATTATGTGCAAGTTATGCATGTCATATATGTTTTGTGCCTGCTAAGTTATTTCCATATATATATGCATGTTGGTAAGTAATTAATTTTAATCTGAGCATGTCGAAAGTTCAATCGATGTGCGAATGTCAAGTGTTTGGGCCAATAATGTGCAAGTTGGACGAACAGCTATATCATCATTACGATGCTATAAGTTGTTCCCACTATGTTCTACGGTCCAACGGGTACTTCTAACACAATTACGAGCTTGCTGGAGCGGTACAAAGTGTGACGACACGATGTATTGTTCCCTCTCGTAAGCGTGAAAGACAGGACCTCTGAAACAATTGCGAGCTTGATGGAGCGGTACAAAGTGTGACGACACTGCGTATTGTTCCCTCTCGTAAGCGTGACAGGCTTGATGTATTTGCCAACCCGAGTTCAATGGTAAGGTAACTTGTAAGGATAAGTTGTGCATTGATGTCATATTAGTTAGAATCATATATGATTTCATTCATGTTTGAAATGTGTTGAACGAATTCGAGGACGAATTCTTTATAAGGTGGGTAGAATGTAGTAACCCTCATATTTATGTTGCACATTTAGTTTTTAAGTGATTTTATTATTTTCTAAATACGTGTGATAATGTTAAAATGTTATTATATATGCTAGATTTTAAAGAAAATGTTTCAAGTATGTTATTTGTTTTTAGTTAGTATCAAATTTCGAGTTGTCCCAATCTTTATGTAAATATGTAATGTTTTCAAACTTGAAGAATTTATGTATCAACCTATCTATTATTGATTTTTTTACATTATTTACCCAACTAGCATGTCTTCCAAGTAATGTTGCATCTCAATCATTCATCCATTCAACTGGTCAATTACAATATAATATTATGCTTTCATTACTTGTATGACTACATATACTCACTATGTCCAATCATGTCACTCTCTAGCACCCTCCATGTCTCTCAAGCTCTCTCTCATTCTCTTCCCCACTCAAACTCATCCTCAAGAACACAAATCCCTGTTTTTTGAGTTGACCCTCCCAAAACACCCCCAAAACTCCATTTTCCACCACTCAAATCATGAGAAACTCAAGCCTAAGGTTATACTATGCATTGGGGGAGTCTTTTCTTTCATCTTCCTCAAGAATCCAAGCTTATCCAACTTCCAAGAACCCAAGAACAACTGTAGTTACTCTCAATCTTATATGTAAGCACTCTTTCTTCTTTGTTTGCTCAATTTGTTCATGATTCATGTTCTTGGCATGAAGTTGCTTAATCTTGAGTTGCATGTGTTATTTGATATTTGATTTGTAACTTTTAAACTTGATCTTCCTCATCTCCAAGCATGATTCATCTTATTCATGGCTAGATCATCATATTGGTACTTGAATGTTGCATATTTCATAAAACCAACATTTGAACATACATGCATGTCATCAAAATCAAGTTTGTTGTTAGACTCATGTAAGAAGATGATGTGGGTAGTGATATGTGTATTATTTAGACCTTGTTTTACTTAAATTTCAGATTTTGTTGGAATGGTCCTTGCATGCAACAAGTTTTTCAAGTATAGAAGACCATGAAGTTCATGTTTTGAGCCTATTTTCACGAAATTGAGAAAAATAGTTAACATTTCAGAAAATTATGAAAAATTTACAGTTTGTGTATTTGTATGTGATATTTGTACAGTAAAAATTTCAGAGCCATTGGACTTGTATTTAATTTTTAATCAGCTAAAAACTTGGGCTGTTTTAACACTCTGCCCAACCCAGACCAGAGAGGTTTTTCATTGATTTCTTGTACTTATTCTACTCCAATGGTTACCAATTTTGGATATGTTGTTTCTATGAGTGTTATTTAATTCCAGTTAAAATTTCATAATTTTTCGAATTATTATGAATATTTTATGAATTTATTCCCAATACCGCTTTTCAGCCTCTGTTTTACACCTAAACAACTCTGAAAGTTAATGTTTAAAAATACTTAAAAGTTTTCATAATTTTTGAAATTTTTATATGTTATCAGTAAACTCTTTATGTATGATATTTCTACATTTTAGGTCCCAAATAATTATTTTGAGTCACCTATGAATTTTTGTACTGGCGATAGTTACACTTTTCATATGAGTAAAATTTAGAAATTTGTCAAGTTTCTCAATGCTAGTTATGTAAGTTACTTTTTATTTTGTTATATGTCATCTTCCATTTACGTGTTGCATTAGACATGTCATATGCACCTAATAAGAAGTATAAGGTTCTAGATATGAATATGAGAAAAGTTAGTTCATCTTGCATTCATAAGATTCATGTCATTTAGCTATGTGATTATGTGTTATGTTTGGAATGATTTCATGCTAAGTGACTATGTGCTATGTTTGGAATGACTTCATGCTAAGTGATTATGTGCTATGTTTGAATTGAATTCTTGCTAAGTGATTATATGTGTCATTTGTAGCATTCTTTGCGATCTATATGAAGTTGGAGTTAATGCTCACGTGCTCTAAGTTGATTAAATTTGGACTAAGGAATATTAAGTAAATGGATTAAGCTCGCAAGGTGAGTTACCCTACCTCCTGAAGTTTGTACCGAACCTCAATTTTCTTACAAGCTTATGTATGTTCATGTCGTCCCTATATTATGTATGTATGCTTTCTTTACTCAAGTAAAATGTTTATGCCCCCATGTATGCTAACAAAGAAAATTAACGTTTCATAAGATAAAACACGTTTTCAGAAAGGCCACGGTTACCGTAGTGAAACCCCCTGTCGGGTATAGGCAGGCTACGGCCCTTTTGCCGGGGCAATATAAGCAGGCAACGCGTCGCCTCACGAGCCGTCGCGATGGACATGTCCCTACGTTATGTTAAGTCACGAAGGTTACACGGGCCATAAGATAAGAAAATAAGCAAGCATGTTCAAGTATGTTAAGGTCTCCACGTGAGACAAAGCAAGATTCCTACTTGGAACAATACGATTTCTCATGACTCAAGTTATGCTTTGACGTTACGCTTTCTTTACGATACACGTTATGCTTTATGAATGTCATGCTATTTCAAGCTTCACAAGTATATGTATGTATGACTATGCCTTATGTTCATGTCGCTCCATGGGAAAGTTAGCCTCTTTTGGTTTTTCAAACCTACGGAGGGGCGTAGATGTAACTCACTGAGCTAGTTGAGCTCACTCTTTCAATTTACCTTTTTCTCAGGTTTTAATAACATGTAAGAAGCAAGAAGTAGCATGGAGTTAAGTTCATATGTGATTACGTGCTTGATAACGCTTATGTGCTTAGATGCCGAGTATATGCTAGCCGACTTGGAGTTACTATGAAATACATGTTGTTGTTTTTTGGTTTAAGAATGTATAAGTTATATAATTATGTATATAAGACTTTGTATGAGCCATTGTATGATACCTAGTACCTTTCCCGAGTTATAATTTGTTACGATACGAGTCGAGATGGCTAAATGACATTGAATTTTTATGTTCCAACTTTCTTTTCTTACAATTCAAATTGTTTATCAAGACGACCCCAAGTAATTTTTATTTACGCTTCCGCAAAGCTTTTCGAATAAACTTTCAATCACGACTTATTAAATTACTCGTTTAGCCTCTCGACGAGTTAAGGCCGCATCGGCATGTCGCGCCCTCGTTCTGTTAACGCAAAAGTTTTATCAATCGCTAATCGGGGTCGGCGGGAGGGGGATGTGACATTTTGTGGTATCAGAGCATTAGGTTATAGATACCTAAGATTAGTAAACCTTAAGAACCCATTGTGGACTTGCTTATGTGAAAGTTTACGTGTATGTATGTTATGTGTATGATTGTATACTATGTTAGTATGACGCTAGAACTTATAAGATCTAAGATTGTAAATTAGAATCCATGATAGTATGGATTTTTGTATGTGACTTATATACCTAAGTGCTTCCTTAAATGGTTTAGTGAATTACGTGTAAGTTTATGCACGATCATGTAAAATGCTTTAGTGAACTATGTGTAAGTTGTTATGCACGATCGTGGTTGATGTTAAATGATTCTTTATGATACATGATTATGAATTATGTGTGAGTGATTTAAAATCATTTTTTTAGATTTAATTATACATACATGAGATAAGAAAAATGAATGTAAGTTTCAAGAGAATGGTTAAGCTAAGAGCATGCCTCACATGAACAAGATAAGAAACAAGTTTATGCTAAGGGTTCATGGATTAGTATGGTTCATGGATCGTATAGTTCATGGTTAACATTTCTTGGATATTTTCATTTGTGTGAAGTATGTTTATGTGATCCATATGTTATCATGGCGCATCTTTCATATATGCACGGTGTTATATATGTAAATGTATATACATGTTATGTCAAGATCATGGAAAAGAAGTATGCAATGTTTCTCGAATATATATGATGTTCATAAAAAAAAAAGTATAACATACTTTGAACTATGTTATTGGTTGTTCCCAATTAAAGTGTTTATATGCGACACGTTTGTTAAGCTATGTCATGAAATGTTATGTTATGTCTACTTATGTGCTTGAAGTATGTCTTTATGTTTACTAATTGAGCCTATAAGTTGTGTGACGCATTATGTGCAAGTTATGCATGTCATATATGTTTTGTGCCTGCTAAGTTATTTCCATATATATATGCATGTTGGTAAGTAATTAATTTTAATCTGAGCATGTCGAAAGTTCAATCGATGTGCGAATGTCAAGTGTTTGGGCCAATAATGTGCAAGTTGGACGAACAGCTATATCATCATTACGATGCTATAAGTTGTTCCCACTATGTTCTACGGTCCAACGGGTACTTCTAACACAATTACGAGCTTGCTGGAGCGGTACAAAGTGTGACGACACGATGTATTGTTCCCTCTCGTAAGCGTGAAAGACAGGACCTCTGAAACAATTGCGAGCTTGATGGAGCGGTACAAAGTGTGACGACACTGCGTATTGTTCCCTCTCGTAAGCGTGACAGGCTTGATGTATTTGCCAACCCGAGTTCAATGGTAAGGTAACTTGTAAGGATAAGTTGTGCATTGATGTCATATTAGTTAGAATCATATATGATTTCATTCATGTTTGAAATGTGTTGAACGAATTCGAGGACGAATTCTTTATAAGGTGGGTAGAATGTAGTAACCCTCATATTTATGTTGCACATTTAGTTTTTAAGTGATTTTATTATTTTCTAAATACGTGTGATAATGTTAAAATGTTATTATATATGCTAGATTTTAAAGAAAATGTTTCAAGTATGTTATTTGTTTTTAGTTAGTATCAAATTTCGAGTTGTCCCAATCTTTATGTAAATATGTAATGTTTTCAAACTTGAAGAATTTATGTATCAACCTATCTATTATTGATTTTTTTACATTATTTACCCAACTAGCATGTCTTCCAAGTAATGTTGCATCTCAATCATTCATCCATTCAACTGGTCAATTACAATATAATATTATGCTTTCATTACTTGTATGACTACATATACTCACTATGTCCAATCATGTCACTCTCTAGCACCCTCCATGTCTCTCAAGCTCTCTCTCATTCTCTTCCCCACTCAAACTCATCCTCAAGAACACAAATCCCTGTTTTTGGTGTTGACCCTCCCAAAACACCCCCAAAACTCCATTTTCCACCACTCAAATCATGAGAAACTCAAGCCTAAGGTTATACTATGCATTGGGGGAGTCTTTTCTTTCATCTTCCTCAAGAATCCAAGCTTATCCAACCTCCAAGAACCCAAGAACAATTGTAGTTACTCTCAATCTTATATGTAAGCACTCTTTCTTCTTTGTTTGCTCAATTTGTTCATGATTCATGTTCTTGGCATGACGTTGCTTAATCTTGAGTTGCATGTGTTATTTGATATTTGATTTGTAACTTTTAAACTTGATCTTCCTCATATCCAAGCATGATTCATCTTATTCATGGCTAGATCATCATATTGGTACTTGAATGTTGCATATTTCATAAAACCCACATTTGAACATACATGCATGTCATCAAAATCAAGTTTGTTGTTAGAATCATGTAAGAAGATGATGTGGGTAGTGATATGTGTATTATTTAGACCTTGTTTTACTTAAATTTCAGATTTTGATGGAATGGTCCTTGCATGCAACAAGTTTTCCAAGTATAGAAGACCATGAAGTTCATGTTTTGAGCCTATTTTCACGAAATTGAGAAAAATAGTTAACATTTCAGAAAATTATGAAAAATTTACAGTTTGTGTATTTGTATGTGATATTTGTACAGTAAAAATTTCAGAGCCATTGGACTTATATTTAATTTTTAATCAGCTAAAAACTTGGGCTGTTTTAACACTCTGCCCAACCCAGACTAGAGAGGTTTTTCATTGATTTCTTGTACTTATTCTACTCCAATGGTTACCAATTTTGGATATGTTGTTTCTATGAGTGTTATTTAATTCCAGTTAAAATTTCATAATTTTTCGAATTATTATGAATATTTTATGAATTTATTCCCAATACCGCTTTTCAGCCTCTGTTTTACACCTAAACAACTCTGAAAGTTAATGTTTAAAAAATACTTAAAAGTTTTCATAATTTTTGAAATTTTTATATGTTATCAGTAAACTCTTTATGTATGATATTTCTACATTTTAGGTCCCAAATAATTATTTTGAGTCACCTATGAATTTTTGTACTAGCGATAGTTACACTTTTCATATGAGTAAAATTTAGAAATTTGTCAAGTTTCTCAATGCTAGTTATGTAAGTTACTTTTTAGTTTGTTATATGTCATCTTCCATTTACGTGTTGCATTAGACATGTCATATGCACCTAATAAGAAGTATAAGGTTCTAGATATGAATATGAGAAAAGTTAGTTCATCTTGCATTCATACGATTCATGTCATTTAGCTATGTGATTATGTGTTATGTTTGGAATGATTTCATGCTAAGTGACTATGTGCTATGTTTGGAATGACTTCATGCTAAGTGATTATGTGCTATGTTCGAATTGAATTCTTGCTAAGTGATTTTATGTGTCATTTGTAGCATTCTTTGCGATCTATATGAAGTTGGAGTTAATGCTCACGTGCTCTAAGTTGATTGAATTTGGACTAAGGAATATTAAGTAAATGGATTAAGCTCGCAGGGTGAGTTACCCTACCTCCCGAAGTTTGTACCGAACCTCAATTTTCTTACAAGCTTCTGTATGTTCATGTCGTCTCTATATTATGTATGTATGCTTTCTTTACTCAAGTAAAATGTTTATGCCCCCATGGATATTAACAAAGAAAATTAACGTTTCATAAGATAAAACACGTTTTCAGAAAGGCCACGATTACCGTAGTGAAACCCCCTGTCGGGTATAGGCAGGCTACGGCCCTTTTTCCGGGGCAATATAAGCAGGCAACGCGTCGCCTCACGAGCCGTCGCGATGGACATGTCCCTACGTTATGTTAAGTCACGAAGGTTACACGGGCCATAAGATAAGAAAATAAGCAAGCATGTTCAAGTATGTTAAGGTCTCCACGTGAGACAAAGCAAGATTCCTACTTGGAACAATACGATTTCTCATGACTCAAGTTATGCTTTGACGTTACGCTTTCTTTACGATACACGTTATGCTTTATGAATGTCATGCTATTTCAAGCTTCACAAGTATATGTATGTATGACTATGCCTTATGTTCATGTCACTCCATGGGAAAGTTAGCCTCTTTTGGTTTTTCAAACCTACGGAGGGGCGTAGATGTAACTCACTGAGCTAGTTGAGCTCACTCTTTCAATTTACCTTTTTCTAAGGTTTTAATAACATGTAAGAAGCAAGAAGTAGCATGGAGTTAAGTTCATATGTGATTACGTGCTTGATAACGCTTATGTGCTTAGATGCCGAGTATATGCTAGCCGACTTGGAGTTACTATGAAATACATGTTGTTGTTTTTTGGTTTAAGAATGTATAAGTTATATAATTATGTATATAAGACTTTGTATGAGCCATTGTATGATACCTGGTACCTTTCCCGAGTTATGCTTTGTTACGATACGAGTGGCTAAATGACATTGAATTTTTATGTTCCAACTTTCTTTTCTTACAATTCAAATTGTTTATCAAGACGACCCCAAGTAATTTTTATTTACGCTTCCGAAAAGCCTTTCGAATAAACTTTCAATCACGACTTAATAAACTACTCGTTTAGCCTCTCGACGAGTTAAGGCCGCATCGGCATGTCGCGCCCTCGTCCTGTTAACGCAAAAGTTTTATCAATCGCTAATCGGGGTCGGCGGGAGGGGGATGTGACATTTTGTGGTATCAGAGCATTAGGTTATAGATACCTAAGATTAGTAAACCTTAAGAACCCATTGTGGACTTGCTTATGTGAAAGTTTACGTGTATGTATGTTATGTGTATGATTGTATACTATGTTAGTATGACGCTAGAACTTATAAGATCTAAGATTGTAAGTTAGAATCCATGATAGTATTTGTATGTGACTTATATACCTAAGTGCTTCCTTAAATGGTTTAGTGAATTACGTGTAAGTTTATGCACGATCATGTAAAATGCTTTAGTGAACTATGTGTAAGTTGTTATGCACGATCGTGGTTGATGTTAAATGATTCTTTATGATACATGATTATGAATTATGTGTGAGTGATTTAAAATCATTTTTCTAGATTTAATTATACATACATGAGATAAGAAAAATGAATGTAAGTTTCAAGAGAATGGCTAAGCTAAGAGCATGCCTCACATGAACAAGATAAGAAACAAGTTTATGCTAAGGGTTCATGGATTAGTATGGTTCATGGATCAGTATAGTTCATGGTTAACATTTCTTGGATATTTTCATTTGTGTGAAGTATGTTTATGTGATCCATATGTTATCATGGCGCATCTTTCATATATGCACGGTGTTATATATGTAAATGTATATACATGTTATGTCAAGATCATGGAAAAGAAGTATGCAATGTTTCTCGAATATATATGATGTTCATAAAAAAAAAGTATAACATACTTTGAACTATGTTATTGGTTGTTCCCAATTAAAGTGTTTATATGCGACACGTTTGTTAAGCTATGTCATGAAATGTTATGTTATGTCTACTTATGTGCTTGAAGTATGTCTTTATGTTTACTAATTGAGCCTATAAGTTGTGTGACGCATTATGTGCAAGTTATGCATGTCATATATGTTTTGTGCCTGCTAAGTTATTTCCATGTATATATGCATGTTGGTAAGTAATTAATTTTAATCTGAGCATGTCGAAAGTTCAATCATGTGCGAATGTCAAGTGTTTGGGCCAATAATGTGCAAGTTGGACGAGCAGCTATATCATCATTACGATGCTATAAGTTGTTCCCACTATGTTCTACGGTCCAACGGGTACTTCTAACACAATTACGAGCTTGCTGGAGCGGTACAAAGTGTGACGACACGATGTATTGTTCCCTCTCGTAAGCGTGAAAGACAGGACCTCTGAAACAATTGCGAGCTTGATGGAGCGGTACAAAGTATGACGACACTGCGTATTGTTCCCTCTCGTAAGCGTGACAGGCTTGATGTATTTGCCAACCCGAGTTCAATGGTAAGGTAACTTGTAAGGATAAGTTGTGCATTGATGTCATATTAGTTAGAATCATATATGATTTCATTCATGTTTGAAATGTGTTGAACGAATTCGAGGACGAATTCTTTATAAGGTGGGTAGAATGTAGTAACCCTCATATTTATGTTGCACATTTAGTTTTTAAGTGATTTTATTATTTTCTAAATACGTGTGATAATGTTAAAATGTTATTATATATGCTAGATTTTAAAGAAAATGTTTCAAGTATGTTATTTGTTTTTAGTTAGTATCAAATTTCGAGTTGTCCCAATCTTTATGTAAATATGTAATGTTTTCAAACTTGAAGAATTTATGTATCAACCTATCTATTATTGATTTTTTTACATTATTTACCCAACTAGCATGTCTTCCAAGTAATGTTGCATCTCAATCATTCATCCATTCAACTGGTCAATTACAATATAATATTATGCTTTCATTACTTGTATGACTACATATACTCACTATGTCCAATCATGTCACTCTCTAGCACCCTCCATGTCTCTCAAGCTCTCTCTCATTCTCTTCCCCACTCAAACTCATCCTCAAGAACACAAATCCCTGTTTTTGGTGTTGACCCTCCCAAAACACCCCCAAAACTCCATTTTCCACCACTCAAATCATGAGAAACTCAAGCCTAAGGTTATACTATGCATTGGGGGAGTCTTTTCTTTCATCTTCCTCAAGAATCCAAGCTTATCCAACCTCCAAGAACCCAAGAACAATTGTAGTTACTCTCAATCTTATATGTAAGCACTCTTTCTTCTTTGTTTGCTCAATTTGTTCATGATTCATGTTCTTGGCATGACGTTGCTTAATCTTGAGTTGCATGTGTTATTTGATATTTGATTTGTAACTTTTAAACTTGATCTTCCTCATATCCAAGCATGATTCATCTTATTCATGGCTAGATCATCATATTGGTACTTGAATGTTGCATATTTCATAAAACCCACATTTGAACATACATGCATGTCATCAAAATCAAGTTTGTTGTTAGAATCATGTAAGAAGATGATGTGGGTAGTGATATGTGTATTATTTAGACCTTGTTTTACTTAAATTTCAGATTTTGATGGAATGGTCCTTGCATGCAACAAGTTTTCCAAGTATAGAAGACCATGAAGTTCATGTTTTGAGCCTATTTTCACGAAATTGAGAAAAATAGTTAACATTTCAGAAAATTATGAAAAATTTACAGTTTGTGTATTTGTATGTGATATTTGTACAGTAAAAATTTCAGAAGCATTGGACTTGTATTTAATTTTTAATCAGCTAAAAACTTGGGCTGTTTTAACACTCTGCCCAACCCAGACCAGAGAGGTTTTTCATTGATTTCTTGTACTTATTCTACTCCAATGGTTACCAATTTTGGATATGTTGTTTCTATGAGTGTTATTTAATTCCAGTTAAAATTTCATAACTTTTCGAATTATTATGAATATTTTATGAATTTATTCCCAATACCGCTTTTCAGCCTCTGTTTTACACCTAAACAACTCTGAAAGTTAATGTTTAAAAAATACTTAAAAGTTTTCATAATTTTTGAAATTTTTATATGTTATCAGTAAACTCTTTATGTATGATATTTCTACATTTTAGGTCCCAAATAATTATTTTGAGTCACCTATGAATTTTTGTACTAGCGATAGTTACACTTTTCATATGAGTAAAATTTAGAAATTTGTCAAGTTTCTCAATGCTAGTTATGTAAGTTACTTTTTAGTTTGTTATATGTCATCTTCCATTTACGTGTTGCATTAGACATGTCATATGCACCTAATAAGAAGTATAAGGTTCTAGATATGAATATGAGAAAAGTTAGTTCATCTTGCATTCATAATATTCATGTCATTTAGCTATGTGATTATGTGTTATGTTTGGAATGATTTCATGCTAAGTGACTATGTGCTATGTTTGGAATGACTTCATGCTAAGTGATTATGTGCTATGTTCGAATTGAATTCTTGCTAAGTGATTTTATGTGTCATTTGTAGCATTCTTTGCGATCTATATGAAGTTGGAGTTAATGCTCACGTGCTCTAAGTTGATTGAATTTGGACTAAGGAATATTAAGTAAATCGATTAAGCTCGCAGGGTGAGTTACCCTACCTCCCGAAGTTTGTACCGAACCTCAATTTTCTTACAAGCTTCTGTATGTTCATGTCGTCCCTATATTATGTATGTATGCTTTCTTTACTCAAGTAAAATGTTTATGCCCCCATGGATGCTAACAAAGAAAATTAACGTTTCATAAGATAAAACACGTTTTCAGAAAGGCCACGATTACCGTAGTGAAACCCCCTGTCGGGTATAGGCAGGCTACGGCCCTTTTTCCGGGGCAATATAAGCAGGCAACGCGTCGCCTCACGAGCCGTCGCGATGGACATGTCCCTACGTTATGTTAAGTCACGAAGGTTACACGGGCCATAAGATAAGAAAATAAGCAAGCATGTTCAAGTATGTTAAGGTCTCCACGTGAGACAAAGCAAGATTCCTACTTGGAACAATACGATTTCTCATGACTCTAGTTATGCTTTGACGTTACGCTTTCTTTACGATACACGTTATGCTTTATGAATGTCATGCTATTTCAAGCTTCACAAGTATATGTATGTATGACTATGCCTTATGTTCATGTCGCTCCATGGGAAAGTTAGCCTCTTTTGGTTTTTCAAACCTACGGAGGGGCGTAGATGTAACTCACTGAGCTAGTTGAGCGCACTCTTTCAATTTACCTTTTTCTCAGGTTTTAATAACATGTAAGAAGCAAGAAGTAGCATGGAGTTAAGTTCATATGTGATTACGTGCTTGATAACGCTTATGTGCTTAGATGCCGAGTATATGCTAGCCGACTTGGAGTTACTATGAAATACATGTTGTTGTTTTTTGGTTTAAGAATGTATAAGTTATATAATTATGTATATAAGACTTTGTATGAGCCATTGTATGATACCTAGTACCTTTCCCGAGTTATGCTTTGTTACGATACGAGTCGAGATGGCTAAATGACATTGAATTTTTATGTTCCAACTTTCTTTTCTTACAATTCAAATTGTTTATCAAGACGACCCCAAGTAATTTTTATTTACGCTTCCGAAAAGCCTTTCGAATAAAATTTCAATCACGACTTAATAAACTACTCGTTTAGCCTCTCGACGAGTTAAGGCCGCATCGGCATGTCGCGCCCTCGTCCTGTTAACGCAAAAGTTTTATCAATCGCTAATCGGGGTCGGCGGGAGGGGGATGTGACAACATAAATATCTGGTGGTGGTGGAATCACTATTCCAAGCTTCTTATCCTCCAAATATTTACGGAAATTCCTCCTCCAGTGACCCGGCTGGCTGCAGTAGTGACATTCACCTTTAGCCACGCCTTCACTACGCTTTAGGTCTTCCTTGAATTTCGCAAATTTCTTAGGCTTTCCTTTGGCAGTAGAGGCACTCCTTTGCCCTTATTCTTATGCACCATTATTATGGCCTTGCCATTGCCTTTGTTAACGCTCTGTTCCGCTGTCTTTAGCATGTTCAACAAGTCTGGCAGAGTCTTACTGATCTCGTTCATATTATAGTTCATGATGAACTGATTATAACTGTCATGCAACGATTGCAAGACAAGATCAGTAGCCAAATCTTGGTCAAGTGGGAATCCCAGTCTCTCAAGGTTCTCAATGTACCCGATCATTCGGAGCACATGAGTCCCTACTGGACTTCCCTCTGCACGAATACTCTTGAAAATGATTTAGACACTTCATAGCGCTCATGTCTTGCTTGTTCCTGAAACAATTGTTTCAAGTGTATGATCATATCATAGGCTTCCATATTCTCATGCTGCTTCTGAAGCTCATGAGTCATGGTGCAAAGCATGAGGCAAGTAACGTCATTAGAATCATCAATATGTTTCTGACGTGCCCTCACATCCGCTAGAACAGACTCATCTTGTGGTGGGCTGGAATTGGAGTGTCCAAGACGTACAACTTCTTTTCTTGCTTAAGGACAATTCTTAAGTTTCTGTACCAGTCAAGGAAATTTGTTCCAGACAGTTTATCCTTCTCAAGGACAGATTGTAGGGATGAAGTCGATGCGTTGTTGTTTTCCATTTGGAATTCTACAAAACGAAAAATGTGCAATTTTAGTATTTGAACAATTTAACTATATTCAACAATGGCTAGATCATAAAATATAGCTCCCGCTATTTTTTCTCGGACTAATAGCCCTCACCATTAATGCGGAAAATATCATTATATTTTCTAGTAGGTCCAAGATCCCTTTTTCACTTCTTCTTGAGCTTGCTTTGGCAAGTCACCCAAGAATAGGTTATTTAGGTAGGAACCATTCCAATTGCATCCCATGCAACTCTTGGTCCAATTAGGTGAACAACTCTTTATTCTTTATCCCATGGATAACGCCTAATTGTCATGCCTCTAGGCTCATCAATCCAATTGAATCTTGCCCAGTTGCGTCCAACCTCTTGCTTCAACATACACACATTACTAGCTTGTGTCTTCCGCGTCACACCATGGTAAATTAAAATCGCCTTGATTTGGCAAGCCGGAATTTTAATGAACCCTGACCATGAAGGGTGTTTTGGCAAGAGAAGGCAAAACGCAATATTTAATTGAGGGATTTTCTTTCTTAATTTGTTTGTTTGATCAAATCAACATGGTCTACTTATTTGGATTGGGCAATCCACAATAAAAGACCAACCTTGTTTATTATTATCATCTTGTTAAAGTTTTGCTAGTATCGCCATACACACAAAAATAAATAACAAGACATAAATAATAAAAATCCACAAAAATAAAAAACGTGGCATGGATATGGCCCCTAGACTAATGATATTATCAAGCCAATGATAATATCCAATTTCCCTAAAGTGACAAACTCATCTCCATGTGCTCCACCATAGCCGCACGCCTAGGGGGTGTCTTCTTTGTCTTTTGGCTCCTTTGGTTCTACGGTCTTCTTTTCCATGCTCTTGGCTATCATCTAAATATTTCTAATTATAGCCTAACATTAAGAATAAATAAATAAAAAGCCTCACATGTCGAGGAGAAAAGACGACTCGCAGGCCGTAAAACCTTATTAATTATTACTTTAATTTGATCAGCTCGCAGGCCGTAAACCAAACCACAAAGCAATAAACATCCACAATCCTAGGCCATATCCATCCACCATGCAACAAAGCACATAATGCAGTTAAAACCAATTTTTAACGCGCTTGTTCAATTTTAATTATATTGGGTAATTAGGGTTACAACGGTCCAAGGAGTCTAAGCCAACAAGGCCCGAACACCTAGGAGGACCGCCGCCCGCCACACGGCCCGACCCAAGGCCGGCCGCCCCATGTGGCCCGCGGCCTTTGCTTGGCGCGCAAGGAGGGGGTTGGACGGCTATTGTTTCGGCCCTAGCCTCCTTCCCTTCTTCCTTGTTGCCCAAGCAAGGTTGTTTCCTTATGGATGTTTCCATAAATTTTGTTTCCATAATTGAAAACCCCTTTTCAACTATGTGCCCATGAACCCTAATTTTTCAAGAACCTAAGTATTCACATCCTATGTGATTAAACTCATTAATTCTAACATACAATGTTAAAGTAGATCTTGTTTAAATTGAATCAAATTCAATATGCATCAACTATGCCAATTATTTTCAGTTTTCGCGTAATAAAAATAATACGGTGTATGAACTGAAATCGTAACACATAAAATCATGTTATGCTCTACGATTGTGGCTCTGATAGCACTGTTGGGTTTTGACGTAGGTAACGCAGCGGAATAACAAAATTAATTCTAATCAAGGCCCACCACGGATCGTCAGGAGGAGATATCATAACATGATAAGAGACATAGTATTGTGTACCTTTTGGTTTGAGAGATCACACGAAGAATGATGTCCTCGTCTCTACGGTTGATCCACGTCTAGAGGTGAGATCTAGATTCTTCCTTCAACAAGTTCTAGCTTGAACTGGAGGAAGAGGGAAGAAGGAATCAAGCAACGAGGTGACAAGAGGAGGATTCGGCCTCCTCTTTGGCGCCGACGGGAGGGGTGGACGGCTAGGGGCGGTCGACCCTAGCTTGTCTTGCTCTCTCTCTTTTGTTATCTCCCACTCTCTTGTGTTATGTCTTAATAACATTCACTTAGTGGGAAGGAAGCTATAGCCTTCTTTATATACTTCAACAACTCCTTGTTGTTTCCATAAAGGTCCTTCCTAGTTCTCCATGAACTTGGATTAGTCCCTTCCTTGCAAATTAGTCCTACTAAGTTTGCAAGGTGTTTCATAATGATCCTTATTATTGGTTAATCATATTAATTAATCCCAAATCTAGCTCTACTCTATTTGACGTGGGACCCCATAGGTTTCTACTTAGTTGGTAGTAACTTATTAGTAACGTGGAGGGGTGTCTAGCAACACATCCATTCCACCCAACTAATAGAAATAGTCAGTGATCCCGACAAAACTCTTGTGCCCAATATCTCATATTGCACTTTCCCTTTGTCTCTATATCCGGATTGGACACGAGACATGTACAGTCACACTCGTATCCAATCCATAGTTCCTCGATCCTAGGAATATGCTTATGCGAGCAGATAACATCGATATCTCCATGTTAATTTATCTGAGTCTGGCCAGACATTCAATAAGCCTCATCCCTCGAGTGGCCGTGGATATTTACTCTGTTGGAATAGATGCCCTAGAGGCAATCTTATATTTAGTATGAACATTGTTTTGTCTAGAATATTCATCTATTACATATTGTGATATTTAATATAATGCAGTCCTTAGATACAATGTGTTGTTTATCTTAAATATACCTAGTCCACTATATTGATTAATAGGACGATCAAATATAGACTAGTGTGTGGGTAGATTGATATGGAGATATCAAGTCTAACACATGGGTATGCATTAGGGTGCAAGTGGGTCTTCAAGAAGAAGACCGACATTGATGGCAAGGTGGTTGCCTATAAAGGGCGATTGGTAGCCAAAGGGTATAAACAGATTCATGGTATTGACTATGATGAGACCTTTTCACCAGTCGCCATGACTAAATCCATTCGAATCCTACTTGCTATTGCAGCATACTACGACTATGAGATTTGGTAGATGGATGTCAAAACAGCGTTCCTGTATGGGAACCTCCTCGAGAATGTGTATATGACATAACCAGAGGGTTTTGAGGATCCAGAGAATTCCAATAAAGTCTGTAAGCTGCAAAGATCCATTTATGGATTAAAGCAAGCTTCTAGGAGTTGGAATCGACGTTTTGATGGCGTGGTCAAAGAGTTTGGCTTCATCAAGAATGAAGATGAGCCTTGTGTTTACAAGAAGGTTAGTGGCAGCTCTGTAATATTTCTGGTCTTGTATGCGGATGACATACTAATCATTGGCAATGATATTCCTACTTTGCAATCTGTTAAAGATTGGCTAGGAAAGTGCTTTGCAAAGAAGGACTTAGGAGACGTTGCCTATATACTTGGTATAAAGATCTATAGGGATAGATCTAGAAGGCTGCTTGGCATAAGTCAAAGTACATATATAGATAAGGTGTTGAAGAGGTTCAACATCCAAGATTCCAAGAAGGGATTCTTGCCCATGTCGCATGGAGTCAGTCTTTCAAAGAATGACTGTCCCTCCAATGAGATTGAGAAGGACCGCATGAGAAGGATACCCTATGCTTCGGCCATAGGATCCATCATGTACGCCATGTTATGTACTAGACCAGACGTATCATATGCCTTGAGTATGGTGAGCAGATATAAGTCCAATCCGGGTGAGAGTCACTGGTGTTGATTCAAAGACCCTTGAATGTGTTTTGGTTGGTAATTGTTTTGAGTGATGAAAGACAAAGACATAAGAAGCAAAGCATTTCAGTTACTCCAAGGACTTGAGATACTGACAGAACTTCAAAGCCTTGAGAGTTGTTCTATTCTGCTATATGTTCTAACAGTTTTGTGTTGCAGATTGGATATCTGATTATACAGATCAAGGATTTACTGCATATACTTATGGAGTAACGGTTCCTATATACACGGACGAACGTGCCGTTGTGGTTAAGCTAATTAAGACGCCATTGATGGGCGCATTAACCACACTGCAACGGTCACATTCTCCGTTATATATAGATCGTTAACCCTTCCATACAGGGGAGAACACACCTGAGATACGCGGAAGCTCTGCCAAACTCCTGTCTCTCTCTCATACAGTGCTATTGCCTTACTCTCTCCCTACACACAACCCCACACTTCCTGTGTTCTTTCTATCCTCTGCTATTGGTGTATATTGAGTCCTCTCTGCAGGATTCTCTCGTACACATTTGGTGAACCCGACGTGAACTTACCATTGCAAGCAACCATGTCTCATGAAGATGATGTCAGTAACAAATCGCCTTCTACGGAGACCACCTCGGGAGAGGAGGCCCGCCGTACTCCTACAGCCACCGGTGAAGCTCCGACGTTAGAGGCCTTGGACGCTACCATCCAGAACCAGCCGAAGGCTCTCAAAGCTCAATCTGCGCAGCTGGAACGGATAATGGCTATCCTGGGGACTCTCGCCCCAAATCCCACATCAGGCACCACCGTCTCTCAGGGAGGACGAGCCTCCACCACTCAAGGATTGGGAGTGTCAACCACACCACCCAATCCTAACCTTCAAACTCCACCGGCAACGACGCAGTTACCCTCAGTTCAGGGGCCAACAGCTCAAATGTTGCCTCTTGCCACTCACACTCCTTAACCTCCGACTCTGGTACCCAATCCGACCTCACAATACCCCTTGCCTCCTCTACCGGCAGCGTGGGGTAACGTGAATTCACAATATGCTCCTAGCCCTCCCGCGGCATATGTGTCGCCTCCGCCTGCAACAACTCCTCCTCCTGCTGCTGGGGGAAGTGCTCCAGAGTGTATGACGTCGCTGCAGCGGCGCATAGAAACCATCCTGGCAAATCAACCGTTCGCGGACACCATCATCCCGAAGCTTGAAAACGATCCACCAATTCCACGAGAGATCTACCTCATGCCTAATCCTGCTGGGTACAAGGCTCCCAAAGTGGGACAAGTTCGAAGATGTCAATGGGAACGCCCATGAACATGTCATGCGTTTTATCGATGTGATGGGGCCATACGGGGCTGATCCTAAGCTGCTGATGCGAGAGTTCCCGAAATCCCTGGGGAACGTGGCCTACAAGTGGTACAGGACGTTGGAAGCCGGATCTGTAAAGACCTGGGACGACATGGTCCAGAAGTTTTACACTAAATTCTTCCAGATGGAAGAAAAGGTGACAATGATTCATCTCTCACGGATGTACCAAAAGCGCGAGGAGGATGGAGTGACGTTCATCAAGAAGTTCAGAGCCAAGTCCTTGGAATGCAAGGATGTGATACTCGAGAGCAGACTCGTGGAGATATGCCTGCAATGCATGCGAGACGAGTAAAAAGGTATGCTTATCAACCTGCAAACACCTACATTTTCGAAGCTGATCGAATGCACGAAGAATATTGAGCCTATAGTGGAGAGCAGAAAAAGAGACATGCCCCTGAGAGATCCCCGAGCGGGACTACTTTCAAAATTGGGAGATTCAGCTACAAGAGAGGACGTGAGGCTGAAGTGAATACGGTCTCGCCCCAAAAGCAGCCGAAGGTAGTGAACTTCCATGCGCCACCTCTGGCATGTTCGGTAGAGGAAGCGAGTGACATGTGCAGACAATGGCGTAAGGATGGTATCCTGCCGGCGCTCGAAAGAGCACCCTCCAAGGAGATGGTAAGGGACCCGAAGTGGTGCAAATGTCACGGAAAAGTCATGCATCCCACAGCTGACTGTAAGAAACTCAGAATCATGGTAAGTCAAAAGATGAAAAATGGCGAACTGATTGTCAGCGACCAGAGGCAAGATGTGTGAAACAATCCACTGCCTGCCCACGGGGAGCAAGAGCCGAAAGGCAAAGAGGTCGCCATGATCTCGATTATGGACCTTGAAGAGGTTGCGGAGGATGGTCTACCCATCATTGCCGAGATCCACAATGACGAGGATTACAGCATAGACACGGAGGACGAACGCGCTGATCGGATGAAGGGGTCGCACGCGTTCAGCAGGTTCTTCGATGAGATGAACTTCTCGGAGAAATGTCGGAAGGAAATGACAAAGGCGATCCTGAGGATAGCGGAAGATTACGAGGAGGATATCGCGGTCTCCAGCGGAAAGGTTGTCAGGGCATCCCGCTCTACAGAAAAGGTCATAACCTTCTCCGCAAGTGACAAGAAGACAGATGCGAGTCACCAGAAGCCTCTATATGTAACAGCAATCATCAATGGCGTGGAGTTCAAAAGAGCGTTCGTCGACGGAGGAGCAGCAGTTAACGTTGTCTCGCTCAACACCCTGAAGCTAGCAGGAATTCCAGAGCACAAGATCGTCAAGCGTCCATCCCCGCTGATGGGATTCGGAAGCGACTCCAGAATGACGATAGGATGGATCCGTCAGGTTGTCCAGATTGGAAAAATCAAGTGTTCAGCTAAATTCTATGTCATTGATGCGAACACTACGTATCATATGATTATAGGACGGGCCTGGATTCATCGCTTCGATGCGGTACCTTCAACAGCTCACCAAGTGATGAAAGCTATCTGGAACGAAAGAATAGTAGAGATACCAGCCTCGATAAACCCTTTCAACCTGGATGAAGCGCACTTCGCTGAGGCGGTGTGGTTCACTGAGATGGCGGATGAGAAAACGCCGGGGCCATTCAACCCCACTCCTTTGCCTCGTTGGGAAGACATCAAAGATCAGTCACCCGCAGGAGTAATGGTGACAAGAGAAGAGTCCAAAGAAAAGCCGTCTACGCGAGAAGAGGCACCGCGGATTGCCTACCAGCAAAAGAACATATACACCCTAAAAAGGATAGAAAAACATGATCCTGAAGTCAAGGAGATAGAGAGCTTCTACGCTAACGGGAAGAAATGTTACCTCATATGAAGGTGCGCGGGGGTGTCCCCACGCGAGCATGAGGGCATCCCTGAGCAAATCAATCAAATTGAGCAGGTTATGGAACAAGACAAACCAACCCCAAGTGTTTTAGAGGAAAAGCTAAAAGAAGTACCCGAATGCATGGAGGAAAAACCCAGACCGCAAAAGCAGGAGCTGAAGGAGGTATTCCTAAGCCCCGACGAAGAAAAGAAGAGGCCAGTCTTTCTGAGTGCGGACCTCACAGGCGAGGAGGAGGAGAGATTGCTACAACTGCTGACTGAGTACAAAGACGTGTTCGCGTGGGAATACGATGAAATGCTTGGTCTGGACACGAGCATCACCATGCACCAGTTAGATGTAATCCCAGGATCCAAACCGGTAAAGCAGAGCACAAGGAGCTTTAGGCCGGAGCTTAACGTTAAGATCAAGCAGGAAGTTGTCAAACTTCTGACTGCCAAATTCATCGAGCCGAATCACCATCCTACATGGTTAGCTAACATCGTACCTGTGGTGAAGAAGAATGGGCAGCTTCGCATTTGCGTGGACTTCCTGGACCTTAATCGTTTCTGTCCCAAAGATGATTTTCCGCTTCCCAACATCAACCTACTTATCGATTCGACCGCGGGTCATCGCATGTTCAGCTTCATGGATGGCTTCAGTGGGTACGACCAGATCAAGATGGATCCCGAAGATGCACGGAAAACCGCGTTCATCACTGCGGTGGGATTCTTCAATTATACAGTCATGCCTTTCGGTCTCAAGAACGCAGGCGCAACTTATCAGCGAGCCATGATGGCCCTGTTCCACGATATGATGCACAAAGAAGTAGAATTCTATGTTGACGACTTGGTTGTCAAGTCCAAGGAAGAGGCGGACCACCTGGGGGATTTGCCGAAAGTGTTCAACAGATGCAGAAGCTTTCAATTAAAGATGAACCCCATGAAGTGAGCATTCGGAGTAACATCGGGGAAATTCTTGGGACGTGTAGTACATCGTCAAGGAATAGAGCCTGATCCCGCGAAAGTATCGGCCATCACCAGCATGACGGCGCCGCACAACCAGAGTACCTTGAAGACCTTCTTGGGGAAGCTATCCTACCTGCGAAGGTTCATCCCGGCGATCGCCGAAATCACCTTCTGTTTTAGCTATCTCCTCAAGAAAGATGCTGTATATAACTGGATTGCAGAGCACGAAGCTGCATTTGGAAAGCTAAAAGACCTGTTGACATCGTCAAAGGTAATGATCGCACCCCAGCTCGGATCACCGCTCTTGCTGTATCTAACGTCGACGAAGAGGTCTATAGGCTCAGGAGTATGAGGGACAAGAAAGGCCGATCTACTACATCTCTCGCATAGTATAACCAGCAGATTCAAGGTACACGGACATCGAGCGTCATTGCCTTGCCTTATTCTTTGTAACAGAAAAGTTAAGGCACTATTTTGCTTCGCACAAAGTGGTGGTGGTTACAAATAGCGATCCTATACGGTATCTTTTGACTCACACTATTCCTGGGGGAAGACTGGCAAAATGGTATATGACCATTTCTCAGTCGACGTCACATGTGTTCGACCACGGGCAATCAAATCGCAAGCGGTGGCGGATCTGCTAGCACAGTTCCCTGATAATAGTTGTGAGCCTGTAATTGAGGAGGAACTGGAGGGTCCTGAGATCTATGCAGTAGAGTTGCCTTATTGGATGCTCCATTTTGATGGGTCATCAACAAGGAAAGGTGGAGGAATCGGGATAGTCTTGACCAGACCCAATGGAGAGGTCATACAGATGTCTGCAAAACTTGACTTCGCAGTCACCAACAAGGAAGCAGAGTATGAAGCTCTCATCGCAGGCCTTCGCGCAGCAAGGGCACTAGAAGTAAGCAATTTGACGGTTATGGGGGACTCCAAGCTAGTCGTCAAACAAGCCTCATGCGAGTACGGTTTAAAGGAGATAAAAATGTTGCCCTACCGGACCTTGGTACAGAAGCTGGTGCAGCAGTTCTGCGATGTTAGGTACGAGCATAAACCCAGAGCAGGCAATAGGCATGCTGATGCTTTGGCCACTCTGGGATCCAAGTTTAGTGCGGATAAGTGTCCCACAAGAATCTCGATTGAAGTGCCAACGTCCTCGGCGTTGACAGAGGACGCGTGCGACGACGAATGTATGGATGATGCAGATTGGAGAAAGTCAATATTGCGTGCCATCGCAGAAGGAACGAGCAACGAAAACTGGGCGTCCACAAAGGGATATTGCATTCATGACAACACTCTCTACTATAAAGGCCCAGGCGGAATACTCATGCGATGCGTCTCACAGTAGGAGGGGCAAATGCTGTTAGAAAAGATTCACCAACATACTTGTGGGGGAAAGTGAGGTGTCAATCTATCGGAAAGCCCAGAGGTATGGGATTCACTGGCCGGACATGTCAATGGCCGCTAGGGATGGCAATATGGTCCGATCCGATCTGTGATCCGAGCGATCCGGGCCGAATGGATCGGATCCGAATCCGATCCAATTGAAAATGGATCGGATTTGGATCTAGAAAGCCAGATCCGATCAGATTTGGATCAGGGTTTGGATCTAAGGGCAGATCCACCGGGTTCCGACCCGATCCGATCCAACGTATATGTGTGCTTTACAAATATATTCATATTACCTCTCCACTTTCAGTTCCAAGAAGAATACAATAATAATTCCAACCTACAAATCTATTTTTGTTGTGTTTTAGGCTTCATAACTTTCGAACATGCCTTAGCGCATGAAATAATGTTTATTTATTATGTTATTTTTTGTATTTTATTGAAAACCCAAGTCGGATCCGAACCGAATCCGATCCGACCACGTATTATATGGATCTACGGATCGGATTTGGATCAGCTGGATGAAACCCGATCCGATCTGATCTGAATCCGGTGATGATCCGAACGGATCTGGATCGGATCTGGATCCCATTTCTCCTAGTCGGATCTAGATCGGATCTAGCCTGATCCGATCCGGATCCGACCCGTTGCCATCCCTAATGGCCGCGACATTGATTCAAGGAAATTGCGAGAGTTGTGCGCTGATCAAGGACTCTCTATTGATTGCTTTGGTCGATGATTATGATGAAGATTGGTGGAAGCCACTCTTTGACTTTCTTACACAAGGGATTGAGCCTGAGTCGAGAAAAGAATCCGAAAATCTAAAACGAAAGGCAGCCCGGTACGTGGTGCAAGAGAACATACTCTGGCGAAGGGGCTAGGAGGGTAACCTGCTGCGATGCCTAGATAGTAAGGAAGCAGAAGAGGTGATGGACCTCTCTCATCAAGTGGATCATCAAGGAGGTGCGAAGTTATGTAGACAGATCCTCACAGTCGGCTACTTCTGGCCCACCATGGAAGCAGATTGCCGCGCTAAAGTAAGGAGATGCCAGGAGTGTCAATTCAAATGAAACCTGGTACACGCTCCTGCCGTAGATTTGCATGCGCTGGGAACGCCATGGCCATTTCATACTTGGGCCTTGGATTTTGTTGGCCCTATCCGACCAGCTTCGCACGGGAACCAGTTCATTCTCACCGCGACCGAGTTATTCACTAAGTGGGTAGAAGCAATACCACTGAAGACGGAAAATGCGCTTGCGGTAGTCCAATTCATCCAAGAGAATATCATATACCGGTTCGGAATTCCTAACACAATTCTCTCTGATAATGGTACCCCCTTCGTTAATCGCCAAGTAGCTGCAAAGCTGGCGGATTACAACATAAGGCAGATATGTTCTACTCCCTACTATCCGAAAGGGAATGGTCAAGCGGAAGCAACTAACAAGACGTTGTTAAGAATCTTGAGCAAGATGGTGGCGGATGACCACAAGAAATGGGTTGATTCTTTGAACATAGCCTTGTGGGCATACCGAACTTCTCGAAGGACTCCCACAGGAGTCTCCCCATTTCTTCTATGTTATGGTGCTGAAGCTGTATTACCCGCGGAAGTGAAAGTCAACTCCGCAAGATTGGCCTTTCATGCACTATACGACAATCAACGCGATCATGACTTGGTCCTGTTAGAAGAGAAGCGGGAGCAGGCTAAACGGACTAACAAACGATACCAAGAAAGGATCGCTCGCCCGTACAACAAAACAGTCCAACGTCGAGATTTCGCAGTTGGAGATTTGGTCTTGCGCGCATCGGACCACTGCATGCGGGAGGCGGCTCACCCAAAATTCGCAGCCAACTGGGAAGGACCCTTCGAAGTCACAGAAGTCTTTGATAGTGGCTACTTCAACATACAGAGGCTACATGGGACGGCCTCAACCCCAAGCTCAAACAACATGCGCTGGATTAAGAAGTATTATCCTTAACTCCTCTTATTACATGCATTAGATTCCAATGCCTACTTTATGCTCTGTATTGCTAAAGATTCATGCATTTTCTCTCCCATATGAGGGAATTGTAATCTCACCTCTCCCATATGAGAGTATTCTATAATAAAAGACTTCTCCCAAATGGGAAGAACTTTATGATTTTAGCTATCTTTATCGCTTTATTTATTTCTTAATAGCGAAAGCCTATCTGCCGTGATAGCAGCACTATGCAAATACGATCTGGAATGATCTTTAAGCCAATCTGCCATGATAGCAGCCCTATGCGAATACGATCTTAAGTGATCTTTTAAGTCTATCTGCCGTGATAGCAGCATTATGCGAATACGATCTGAAATGATCTTTAAGCCTATCTTCCATGATAGCAGCCCTATGCGAATACTATCTTAAGTGATCTTTTAAGTCTATCTGTCGTGATAGCAGCATTATGCGAATACGATCTGAAATGATCTTTAAGCCTATCTGCCATGATAGCAGCCCTATGCGAATACGATCTTAAGTGATCTTTTAAGTCTATCTGCCGTGATAGCAGCATTATGCGTATACGATCTGAAATGATCTTTAAGCCTATCTGCTATGATAGCAGCCCTATGCGAATATGATCTTAAGTGATCTTTTAGCCTATATGCCATGATAGCAGTGCCATGCAAATATGATCTTAAGTGATCTTCAAAGCCTATCTGCCTAGATAGCAGCCGTACTTGAGTCTAATCTTAAGCGATTCTCAAGCCTATCTACCAAGATAGCAAAGCTACGCAAATGCGATCTTAAATGATCTAAATACTCGCCTGCTAAGGTAGTAGTCCTCACGAACGACTTCTATAGTCTGCGCACCTATCTATTGGAAAGCAAATCATAGCGACAATACAAAGCGCGAATATGACACTACAAAAAGTGAAGTTTGCCAATACGCATGCGAATACAGCAATTTGTTGTGACAATAACAGCAAATCATACAAAATGATTTATTATTATGAGTCAAAATGACTTACAATTTATCTGTCTTGATAAAAGCTTACAAGCGAAAGGCTCAGACTGAGCTAATTACACAGCCAACATGGCTTACAATTCATCTAAGTAGCAGCCTACAAGCGGAAGTTACACATAGGGGGAATCCTTACTGTGGAAGGATCGGCCTACTGGTCCTAGCAGAGGCTATGCGACATAACAGCCTGCGACCAAAGATCTGTAGCAAGTAGGGTGTTTTTATAAAACAAACGGCCTACAAATGCTACAAAAGCTATGCGACGCTATGTTCAAGATCCCAGGATCTGACAAGGCCTCTGTCTGATCATCACCCCAAGATATGTGCCTGAGGAACCACCTGTTCCGGCGTATGCGGCGGTAAAGAACAGGCAAGCAGCAACTCCCAGGGCAAGAGGCTCCTTTTCCACGGAGACGAGCACAATGGCTCGCCACCCCGAGTTCAAGAACATGGTGGCGAATGATTCTCCTCCGGGAAAGCTAGAGGAGAAATCCGCCGTTCATTACGAATCGGTAAGAAGGCCAGTACGGCGCTGCACCTCGCCGGGAGGCGGCCGGAAACATGACCTGCAAACATAATAGACAAAGAAAATTCTTCGAGCAAGCATGAGGTATTATGTGCATCTTCTTTACGATAGTTATGAAGATCAATAAGCCTTGTAAAGAAGATCTTGGAAGCTATTTCTATGGCACAACGCACAAACTCAGGTTTCACAACTTGAATTTGCCATGAATCAACGAAAGACAAGCGTTGAAGCCAGTAGTCGTAGGGACTCATGGCAAGCCACATTGTGGGATGAAGTACCCAAGTAGCAGAAGACGGGGTTTATATAGACCCGGTTGAGACTCTTCAGTTGCTTAGATGAGTTAGCAAAGGGGTAAGAATCAATCACTTACGCCTTGAAAAGAGGTAACATTCAATTACCCTACTAAAGGCTACGACGATTCAGTTGCGTATCCTAATTAATGATGGATGGTCATGATACGGATGGACTTCCCAAGGAAAGCGTGCTTATCTGATAAGCAATTAGCGCGAAAATCAAGGCAGAATATCGCTAAGCTGACGTCATAATTGATATGCACAGAGATATTCGAGCAAATCCCGGGAAGGGCAAAACAGGCATTCAAATTTTGAAAAAAAAAGGGGGGGGGAGAAACCCTACCAACATTACAATAATGTTTTAACATTTTGTTCAAAACAAATTTGTTATTGTTCAAAATAATCCTTTGACCAGGGAGTCATCAGGAGTAAACTGACGTGACAAATTTTCCACTTGCTCCACTTCTCGCTTCAACTGCTCGTAGTTGGCGTTCATTTCATGGAAGAGCTTCACAGCCTCTTCACCTTTCTGCTTTTGCTGCTCCACCTTCTGCTCCTCAGCTGCGAGGTTATGGAAACCGCGCTTCAAATTCACAGCCGCGCGAATCTGGGTGACTCTGTTGACAAGATACCCAAAGCCCAGCTTGCCTTGAACTTTGGCTTGAAGGTTTTGACACATGTTGAAAAGCAACTGCGCGCTCTGAGGAGAGATGGTCGCAGGTGTGGCCGCAGACAGCTGCTCCAAATTCAGATGGCTTCGGTCAAGAATAGCCTCCTGTCGAAAGGTTCTATCTCCAGAGACCTCACAAATGAGCGGGGATAGGAGAGACGCATCTGAACCAACCAGTCCACATCAGCTTGCTTCAGACCTAAGCAATGTTAAATCAAGTTAGAATATCGAGCTTGTAAATGAAGAATGCAAGATGCGAACAACAATAATGGTAACGTACCATATCCTTCAAGGATCTCGCGCAAAGAAGGAATGCGCATTGTCGGGGCAACTGAAGACTGTCCTTGCTCCGTTACTCTCCTATCACCAGGTGCGATTGCAACTCCTACCTGCTAACTCCAAAATTTCCACGCAGGAAGAATCACTAGAGGCTCAGTCCTTGCTGGAGGCATCGCAACAGTAGAGGTTGCGGCTCGATTAGGGAAGCCTTCGGATGTGAAAGCTGCAGCAGCATCTGCTTCTGTTTCCTCAGCAGCAGCATTGGTATCTTCCTCCATCAGCACGGTGTCAGCCTCGGCATCATCTGGAACTTCGGTGATATCCTCTAAGGGCTCTCCTGCATACTCGACAGCTGCGACGGGCTTCTCGGTATGAGAACTTGGCACCGGGACATAAGATGCAGAAGGATGACTCCTCTGTCCCAGCATGGCTTCACCAGTGTTACCTGCGATACAAGACACGATGATGTGAGGTAACTTGTGTTGCACAATATTTTATTATTTTGGTAAACCAAGAGCGAGCACCTCCAAGCGAGGGTGGGATTGCAGTATCTTCGTCATATGCTAAGGAAGTGGAACCTTGTCCTATTAATGTATCTTCATTAAGCATATCTTTAAGATGAGCGTGACCTGGGGCGCAAAGAAACCAGTCATGATTATGTTCGGGTTACTAAGCCTAGTTCACAAATGTCGTTCAAATGATTACCTGAAGGTTCACCACACTTGCTTACTAGCCAGCGGCGAATGTCAGCTTTCGATAAGCCGTGCTTTAACGCACCCACAATCACATCTCGGTAAGTTACCGCAAGATTCAAAAACTCACCTTCATTACCGCCTGCGATCTCTTCGAAGTCCGCTTGGACTTGCTCCAGGGCAGCCGCATCCTCTTGTTGAACTGCATCATCCTCATCAGCTTGAGGAACCGCATCTTCTGGAACCGCGTATTCCTCGCCGGTTTGACGCACCAAGTCGTCGACGTGTTGCTCTTCCAGACTCCTTTGCTTTACGCGTTCGATTTCCTCTTCTTCTTGCTTTCTTCTTCTTTCAGCAGCCTCCGCTGCTGTTCTCCTAGACTCCGCAAGGATGTCCTCGTCCATGGTTTCATGAGAAACACCAGAATGAGAACCCATCTTCTGCCTCTTGGCCAAAAGGCCACTGATGGTTTCATCATCATCATCTGCAAAGGAACAATTTGTTCAATCAAGGTTGCAAAAAGTTAAGATAATGAGAAGAGAAGTACGATTGAGATACCTCCCGACTCTTCCTCTTGTATCTCATCTCTCTCTCTGTCTCTGACATCTTCGACTCTTTCTTCTTCATCTCCTTCTCTCGCCTCCCTTCTCTCCTCCTCCTCCTCTTCCTCCTGTCCAAACGGAATGAAGGTCTCTACTGCGAGCTCTATCCGTGCTTTGCTTGGCATGCGACCTTTACCTTTATCCCTGGAAGTAAGGGATCTCGCAGGAGGGGAAGTTGGATCGCTCCTGGGGGAAGAGATTGTGATCCCCCTTTGCCTGGGCCTCTTTGCTCTTGGGCAGCAGTTGCTTGGGGAGACGGATCATCCCTGGGTGGAGACAAGGCTGGAGTATTGTCTATCAGCGAATCAGCAAAAACATCCATGACCTCGCGAATTTTGGCCTCAACTGCGGGAGCCATTCTCATTTCTAGCCGAACCGGTTCCCCCTGCCTTCTCGCAGCAACAATGGTGGTGACCAGCGACTTGGAACGCTCACCAGATGCGAACCTCCTCACATAGCACTACAACAGAAAGTGGAGTATAAGTTTCGACGCATCGGAATAAAGAAACTTAATGCGTGCAAAATAAATTGTTTACCTTGGCGAAAGTTTCGCTGTATTTGATGATGTGGGAATCACCTTTCTTCACTGCAGCCATCTTCTCTTCAAGGATGGTAGAGGGACACAAGTGATTCTCGTGGTCCAACAACGAATAGCAGCCATATTGGGTGTCGTCCAGGCTACAGTTGGGACGGAAGGGGAAAGAATTCCTCTTCATCATAGGAGCTCTGCCTGGCCGAGGGATCGACTGCGTCTCAAACCTTGCTTGATGGGTATTCCAATCGGCAACCCAATTCTTGGAGTAGCCACCCGCGCGGTCACCTGAGGGCTGTTTGAAAGGAAGATTGCTCCTTAAGATTTTCTTACATTCCCCATACAGCAGTCGCTTGTAGCAGCCCCTTATAATGGACTGCGGCCAGATCGATGGTGCCACCGCATCAAAGCCAAACTGGGGAGAAACGCGAGTCGGATCGACGTCCACCGTGATTCTCTCATACGTAGGAGTGAGCTCGCAAACATACTCCGCAAGAGCAGGAAGTGAACCTCTCAGACACCAGCAGAAGAACTCGCGGTAGCGCTCGTGGAAATGCTTCCCACTCTCAAAAAGAAGATTTTCCAAGAAAGCAACAGCCTTGGAAGGATACAGTTTTGGGAACCATCGCACATTCTCAACGCGCGTGGCATAAGGCCTAGCTGTAAACTCGGTGCGATCGTCGCATATCAGGATCCAGGTGCACTTAAGAAAGTGAGTTCCAAACCATCTTGCAGCCCTGCCACTGTTACGCTCTTCCTCCGCACCTGGGACACACCACTTACTAGGCTTAGAAGGAACAGGAGCATAAGAGGGCCATCGCTCGAAGACCCACATGGTCAAGAAGGCAATGTTGACATAGGTCAGCACATCGAGGCGACCGCGCGAGTCCTTGGTCGCTACAACCAGTTGATCCAACCTGTGTTACAAGGTACCCAAGACTAGAGGCCCAAGTGCGACCTTTTGACCAAGGGTCAATTTCACAGCAAGTGGGAGGACATGGTAGAAGACCCCATCATGAGGGTGGCCATCGATCAAATACCTCGACAACCAGGCGCAGAGAAAAGCACATAGGGTCAGATGATAACCCTTACCATTCACATAATTTTTAGCCTTTGGGTTCTGGCTCAGAAGTTTCTTGGTGATACTACTACTCGCATAATCGCGGAAGAAGTATTGCACCCACTTGCCCCAAGTGTTCTTCGCAGACGTATCAACCAGTTGCCAGTCGGGAAGAAGCTCCGCAGGTGTCCACCGGGTGGAAATTTTCTTCACCTCTGACAAGCATTCCTCCATTTGCTTGTACAAAGCAAGATCTGCATCAGTCCTCAAGGGACCCAGAGGATCCACCTTACCCACAGGATACAGATCATACAGCATGTGTACATCTTCAAGAGTGGGAGCACCCTCGAACTCAGCGAAGTGGAATGTGTGGGTCGCAGGCGAGTAACGCGAGAGAAGGTTTAGAAGCATGGACTGGTCCAGCTTCACGGCAGCACCCTTCATAGCACGGACTGCCAAGTATATGCCAGCATCATTCAAAGCAATGGCATGGTGGGTCAGTACATGGTTAATCCACTCATCCATAAAGTCCAATTTCTGAACAAACGCTTGAGTGGAAATCGCAGTATATGGGAAAAACACATTCTCAACCCCCAATCGAACCACATCCTTGGAATCGATCAATTCAAGCATGGCCGCATTTACAGGAGGAGTCATAGTTTGCAATTCTTCAGCAGGAACAGGGGTTGGCAGGTTCTTCACCTTAACCCTAGCATGATAAAAGTCTTTGCCACCCATATAGGGGGCTTTTCGCCATAAGGTCTGGGGGAGATCAGGTATTTCTTCGACCTCCTTAACGGGTTTGGTTCCTTTTGTCTTTGCCATTCCTGCGGAAAAGCAAGAAAAAAGGGGGGAGAAATACACACACTTTAGTTTGAATTTCAAGATTCAGTTTGAAGCAACGAAGCTTTATCAGAAGAACTGTTCATTATCAATTTTGGGGTTTGAAAGTGCAGAATCGTTTTCATTATTGGGAATTTCAGAAACCTCACACATTCAAAACCCTTACAATCTGGTGATTAGATCGATTCTGAGTTTAGAGAACAAGGTCTCCTTCGCAGTTTTCAATGGATGGTATGTTTTAGACAGTCATGGGTTTGCAAATCCAACACAGTTCAAAGCATATTGATACATTAAACAAAATTGAACAAGGCCAACCTTGTTTTGGTAAAGCTTGCTTGGATGTGGACAGTTGAAGAAGACGATTGATGAGAAAGAATTGATGATTGATTATCTGAATGTGCTCTTGAAGGCTTCCGGGTATCATTCACTTTAAGAGAAAGAAGTGATGCTTTGCAACAATGGAGAGCACAGATTATTTATCCAAAAACAATGAAGGGTTGCGTCCTTTCAATAGTCGAATCGCAACCGTCACCGTCGAATCGCGCAATCACAGGACAAGCTGACGTCACGCCTAAAACCCTAAAAGACCAGACGGCACGACTCTAGGGATTTTAGGTCATAATGACACGCACGGGGGCTGATTTGCGTGTATTTGAATTGGTGCGTGGCGGCGACGCGTACGTTGGTTCCTGCGCATGGAAGCCTATCCGGATATGAGTCTTCACGCGCAGAAAGGGGGCTAACGTAGATAGTGCTTTCTGGACAAGCAGATCTTAGCCACGTGGCGACCATACAGCACACCATATTGTGCTCCACACACACTAGATCACCAGCCGTGCTGATCCACGTGGGGGCTGCGAGACAGGGCCCTCGCATACCACCTCACGGGACTTGTAGGGACTTAGTGGTTTGGAGGCTAGAGTAAGTCCTGTCGCGCGCGAGCCAAGCCTGCGCGCGACCCCTAGTAACTGCTCTTGAGAGATTTATTGCACGAGCTCCATAAACCCGGTCAACCCGGTCAAACCCGGTCAACCTCGTAACGGTTCCGGTATACGCGGATAACGTGCTGTAACGGTTCCTATATACACGGACAAACGTGCCGTTGTGGTTAATCTAATTAAGCCGCCATTGATGGGCGCATTAACCACACTGCAACGGTCACATTCTTCGTTATATATAGATCGTTAACCCTTCCATACAGAGGAGAACACACCTGAGATACGCGGAAGCTCTGCCGAACTCCTGTCTCTCTCTCATACAGTGCTATTGCCTTACTCTATCCCTACACACAACCCCACACTTCTTGTGTTCTTTCTATCCTCTGCTATTGGTGTATATTGAGTCCTCTCTGCAGGATTCTCTCGTACACAATTAGCATGGGAGGTTCAGTTATGAATTTTAATTTTTAGAAATTGCCTGGTAAAATTTAGATTCATAATTGTAGATGGAGCTTTCCAAACAGACATATCATAGCCACGTGGCAATCATCTAGCACACCTAGCTGTGCTCCACACACACAGGATCACCACCCGCGCTGATCCACGTGGGGGCTGCAACAGAGCCCTCGGGTACCAACACAGGACTTGTAGGGACTTAGTGGTTTGGAGGCTAGAGTAAGTTCTGTAGCGCACGAGCGACAACCAAGCCCGCGCGCGACCCTTGGTAACTTCTTTGAGAGATTTATGGCCACGAGCTTCATAAACCCGGTCAACCTCATAACGGTTCCGGTATACGCGAACGAAGTGCGTAACAGTCCCTATATATGTGGACGAACGTGCCGTTATGGTTAAGTTAATTAAGCTTCCATTAATGGGCGCATTAACCCACTACAACGCTCACATTCTCCACTATATATAGGAGTTTTAACCCTTCATAGCAACGATCTGATCTTTTGAACTACGCGGAAGCCCTGGCCAAATACTGTCTCTCTCTCTCTCACAGTTTCCATTGTCTTACACTCTCCCTACTCACTACCCTATACTTCCCTGTGTTTCCTATTCTCTACTCTCAGTGTACGCTTGAATCTTCCTCAAAGGATTCTCCTGTACACATTTGGTGAACCTGACGTGAAGTCGCTGTTTGACTACTTGACGGAAGGAATTGAACCAACTCAGAGAAAAGAAGCCGAAAAGCTTAAATGAAAGGCAACCCGATATGTTGTAAAGGATAACATACTCTGGCGAAGAGGTCACGAAGGGAATCTGCTCAGATGCCTGGATAGCCTAGAAGCACAAGAGGTGATGAATTTGTCCCATCAAGTGGAGCACCAAGGAGGCGCGAAGCTATGCAGACAGCTCCTCACCGTTGGTTATTTCTGGCCTACAATGGAAGCAGACTGTCGCACCAAGGTCAAAAGGTGTCAAGACTGTTAGTTGAAAGGCAACCTTGTACACGCTTCCGATGTAGACTTGCATGCATTGGGAACGCCTTGGCCATTTTACACGTGGGCCTTGGATTTTATCGGCCCCATTCGACCAGCCTCGCATGGGAATCAGTTCATCTTGACTGCAACTGAGCAATTCACCAAGTGGGTAGAAGCGGTGCCACTCAAGACAGCAAACGCGCTTGCGGTTGTTAACTTCGTTCAGGAAAACATCATATACCGATTCAGGATCCCTAATACCATCCTCTCTGATAACGGCACTCCTTTTGTGAATCGGCAAGTGGCTGCGAAGTTAACAGAGTACAACATAAGGCATGTGTGCTCCACACCCTATTACCCAAAGGGGAATGGACAAGCAGAAGCAACGAATAAGACACTACTGAGGATTCTGAGTAAAATGGTTGCAGATGATCACAAGAAGTGGGCAAATTCCCTAAGTCTGGCTCTGTGGGCATATCGCACTTCGCCAAGGACTCCCACAGGAGTTTCCCTTTTCCTTCTATGTTATGGGGCCAAAGCTGTTGTCCCGGCGGAAATTAAAGTTAACTCTGAAAGGATAGCTTTTCATGGCTTGTACGAAAATTAACGCGATCATGATCTTATTCTGCTGGAAGAAAGGCGTGAAGAAGCTAAGAGAGCTAACACAAGGTACAAAGAAAGGATCGCTCGCGCATACAACAAAACTGTTCAGCACCGAGACTTCGCGGTTGGAGACTTGGTCTTACGAGCTTCAGATCACTGTATGCGGGAAGCAGCCCATCCTAAGTTTGCGTCTAACTGGGAGGGACCATTTGAAGTCAAAGAGGTTTTCGACAGTGGTTACTGCACCATTAAGAAACTTCATGGGGCTGCAACAACTCCAAGTCCAATCAACATGCGATGGATTAAAAAGTATTATCCCTAGCTCATCTCTTTACTTTCGATTCAAAAGTTTTGTTGCTTTCATTACTTTCGATTCAAAAGTTTTGTTGCTTTCCGAAAGCTCTTATGTAGTTTGCATTGCTTCCTCCCATATGAGGAATCTGTTCTCATGCTCCTCCCATATGAGGATACCTTAATAGTAATAACTCTCCCATATGAGAGAACTGAAATACCCCGTTTTGTAGCTATGGGTATTTCGTGTAATTATGATATGTGTTGGGAGTTAAGTGTAATTATTGGGAGTTGTTTATAATTGATTATTAGCAATTGGGGGTCTTTGTGACATTAATCTAAAAGTTGTAGTGTCTTTTAATCGAGTTTGGGGGAGGATATCGCCTTTTTGGCTAAACTATTGGGGTTGAAGTGTCTTTTTCAACTAATAAGTTTTCAGTTTGACCTGGGAATTTTAATTGATGGAAACAAATATTCCCATAAACTTTTATTCCTTCCCATCTATTATTTCTTTCTTTCTTGGTCCAAAAAACTATACAACCCTAGATCTTTTCCTTCTTTCCTTTTTCCCAACACTCATGTCTCTCTCTCTCACCCAACGCTCACTCTCTCTCTCATCTCTCTCTTTGGCCGACGGCAAGAAGAAGCAGCGGCAGCACCACCGCCGCCGCCTCCTCTCTCTCTCTCTCTCTCTCTCTCTCTCTCTCTCTCTCTCTCTCTCTCTCTCTCTCTCTCTCTCTCTCTCTTTCGTGCGCAGGTAATCTCTTCTCTCTCTCTCTCTCTCTTTTCTCTTTCTCTCTTCTCTTTTCTTTTCTTTTTTTTCTCTCTTCCCGTCCGTCCATCCGACCCTCCATGGGCGACGGTCTTTTGCTCTCTTTTGCCCTTGAGTTCTTGTTGATCTCTTGTACTCTTGAACTCTTGATTTCGAATCATGTATGAAGCATGTAATCTTAAACTTTCAGATTTATATTGTTAGTTTCATCGTTCATGGAATCGTATGATTAGTAATCAAGTTTTAGGCTTTATCATGTTCGTGGGTGATGGGAAAAACTCTAGTTTGGAGGAGAAGTTTGATTAAGCAATTTGGGTGATTGGATGATCATGGTATGTGGGTAACAACCTTATTTGATGTTGGGAATCATGTTATATTAGGTTTAGTATGAATATAGGATGAACTAGATGCTTGGGAGAAAAGTTTCATGAAAATTGATAATTCTCGTATGTGTGTTTTGGGTGAAATTGGAAACTTGAAGCTAGTGTAACTTTTGATCCAGGAATCGAAATTAAGATCCGTTTGAGGCTAAACCTATTATTTCGAATGTTTTGAATCTAATGAAAATGTTTTCGAGCCACGATCTGTTTGGGAAACTGTAGACACAAATTGGTGGAGTTATGATAGGTTATGTATGCTTTAGGTTAGAGGATTTTGGGGCAAGGTTTTGGTTGTTGTTTTGAAGTATGAATTAAGTGGGATTTTAGGTTGGTGATAGAACCCTAAACCATTCACTATCATGTATATGTAGATAGTATGGTGAGAATATTGCTAGAATAATTGTGTTGATTAGAATATTGTTACGTGTAGGTGACGAGTTCGTCGACGACGAGTACGTAGAGTACTTTGATTGATTGCGATAGTTGGATTTTGCTTTGAGGTAAGTAAATGTGCCAAGCCTAGTGTGCTTATATCTCTTTCGTGTCAATTGAATACTTTGATTGTTACGTCTCAAAATGTGTTTACGTGCTACATGACTTGAAATACATGATTTCTACTTGTTAAATGCTTTTGCTGAAAACATCACCATGATATTAATGAACTATAACGTAAATTGGATGAAGTTGTGCGGGGCCGTTATTATTATTATCTTTGGGCGTGTTGGCTGCGGTCACGTCCCTTTCGATCCGGTTGCAAGTCCCCGGATAGCGACATGTACTCACTCCTCTGGCCGACGTAGTCTTAGGGGGGAGTCGACACTTAAGGTCATGGAAGTTGTGGTTTATTTAAGTTCCCCCGTCACAACGAATTAATAATGATGATTTTGGATTTGAGTATGCTAATGGAAAATGAATTTGGAATTTTTTTTATTTTCCTTTAAGGGATCATGGTTGTAATGGAAATCGTATGGAATTGGAAACTTATATGTTTCATACAAGTGTCAACTATATTTCACTATGATTTGGAAAAACTCTTACTCTCAAGAAAGAATCACTGGTTTTGAAACTCGTATCGTCGTTTTACATGCTTAGATGTTTCTTACCAGTATTTATTGCTTATTTTATGATGTGGTGTTTCTTTTTCTTTCCGCACCACAGGTCTTGAAGATGGTTCTTTGGATTAGAAGGGATCGCAAATCACACATTAGTTTATTTCTTAGTTGAACACTTAGTTTCTTTTTTAGAACGTTAGTAGTATGTTTCCTTTCATTTTGGAACGGTTTGTTAGTTTTAAACACTTAGTTGTATGCCCAAGTTTGGGGGGCAAGACAAGGTTTAATATCTTTTAAAAATGCTTTTAGTTATTGATTTTGGTTGGTTGTTAGCTTGAGACCTGCTTTTAACATCCTTGTATCCGGGTTTCTCTCGGTTACAGAGTGGCACCCCCGGGTCTCGGGCTTGGTCATCAAATTCCGGGGTGTTACAGGTGGTATCAGAGCCCGACATTTTATCAAAGAAGTTAAAATCTGTTAGGGTAACAAAAATGGACATAGGGAAAATAAATTAAAATTCTACAAGTCGTTGGGTATTTGGGTATAATCGTTAGGATTGTTGTGTGTGTAAGTATTTTGAAAATAGGATAGAAAGTGTGTACAACCACCTATCCACTCCTAGTCAAGATTTTTACCGGCCCGAGTAAATACATAGTTGGTTTGGAGGCGTTTGGTTGGAGTTTGGGTTGAGATCAAAAGGTTTGATGATTTCTTTTTTTCAGGAAGCCTTGTATGACTCAAATTTAAAGTTTTGGGAGTTGTGCTCAAGTTATGAGAGTAGTTATTTCTGGTTACGATATATACCTTGTGAAATAAGAGATTTATTAAGTTGTTTTCTCTTGTAGATGGCTAGAACTAAGCATACAGCAAGGAAGCGTGTGATGCCAATTGAGAAGCACCATGTTGTGACACGTTGGGTCGAAGGTGAAGACTTTCCAAATTTTCGTGACCGTGTGGTTCAGTATTGTGAGGATAGGTTCCATGCCTTAGATTTTCCTTGGTATAGGAATCCAGCTTTTCAGGCTTACTGTATGGTGAAGGCATTACCTATGAGACCCATGTTTGGGGAAATTATTACAAAGTATAGCAAAATCATGGGCAGGTTCAATCGTCTGAATGATAGGGATTATCGTTGCCAAGGTGAATGGACGGTAAGTGCAGATTTTATATGCAAGCTGTTGATGGAGACTCATCTTAAGTGGCAAAGTTATACAGTTATTGAGATAGAGTCCAGTGATGAAGAAGACGTGATCTACATAAGCTCTAGCGAGGATGAAGAGGTTGAAGAAGATCCTATGGAGGATGATAGAGTTGATGAAGATCCTGTGAAAGATGATGGAGCTGATGAAGATCCAATTGAGGATGAAGAATTTCAAGAAGATCCCGATGAAGATGAAGAATTTGATGGAAGTGATGATGATGAGTGGTAGTTATGTTAGAATTGTTTAATTTCTTAGAATTTGATGCATTTTAGAGTTTATAGTGGTTTGAATAAGTCTATGATTCCAAACAATACTTTGAAGTTTCTTGGATGATTTCTTTTGCATAGCCACTTTTGGGCTAGAGAAGATTGTTGGTAGTTTAATTAGGTGGATTTTGTTTTCGTGATGGAGATGATACTCATGTTTTGAGAACCCGATTTGGGGAGTTTAATAACTTTAGCTTTCTGAATTTTTTGAGTATGATTTGATAGATCACGGTTGTATTATATTTTGTTACCATTGATTAAAGTGCTTAGGAAGCGTTCATGAAGTTCGAACGCAAGGACATTGATTTTTGATGTTGTTGAATCTGCGCAGCAGTGAGTTTTTGTTGTAACAGACATGTGTAATTTTGGAGTTCTTTTTCCTTGATTTTTCCCTAGAACTTAGACATACCCAGGTATCTCCCATAAAATTTTTCGCTCCATATGAGTTCTGGAGATTTAGTCGTGAATTTTCCAAGAGGGATGTTCAGTAGCAGAATTATAAAGTGACTTGCTGTAGTATTTTTGATGTTTACCTACCTTCCAGATCTTGTTTGATTCTCAAAGTTTTATTGTAGATAGTAGACACAAAGGGCTATGTCTGGGTGAAAGCCTAGCTCATTTTGAAGGACTTAAAGTCAGTTTATGACGTTGAAAAGTCCGAGTTTGTATTCTGGTCGCCTGTGACAGCAGCTGTATTGATTTTGGATAACTTGAGTTCTATATATAAATTTGAGTTGATTCTTCTTGATTATGAAAGATAAATCAGAAAGGTTGTTGCACACCAAAATTTGTAACTTTTTCTTGGACGATCGATCACTTTTCCTATTTTTAAAGGAAGCATGAAAAACGAGACGTGATCAGCCTATGTGTAATTGTATGAGAAATTGATTGTTTGGTGAACAATGTGCAACCTTACTTGCTTAATTGCTCATTAGGAGACATATGTTTCTTTATTACTTGTACTTCATGGTATGTTTAAATAATACAGTAGGTTATATTGTAGGGATTATGACTGATAGACCACATCCGTACTACACCAGGAGAAGTTGTCAAGTTCCGATGGCAGCCCGAAATAACAACAACAACAACAACCTGGAGCAGTTCTTTGCGCAATTTGCTCAAATGGCGCAGAACGCAAACCAGGGAGAGCAGAATAACGCTAACTGGGCAAAGAAAGTGTCGGACATGAAGCCTGGAAACTTTGATGTCAATGAGGACCCAGTAGAACTGGAGAACTGGATTGACGAGATGGAAAAAGTTCTGGAGATGGTCGAATGTCCTGAAAACCGCAAGGTTGTGTGCGCGGCTTTCTACTTGAAGCATGATGCAAACATATGGTGGAGGAATACACGTCAAACGTTTTTGGCGCAACCCAATTTCAATTGGGAGTCTCTTCGGACTGCACTCTGCAATCGCTTTTATCCATCACATGTCCAGGATCAGAAGTACCTCAATTATGTGAATTTGAGGCAAGGGAACGACTCTTTGACTGAATACTTCAGAAAGATCATGGAGTTGTCTCGATTCTCAGGTTAGCTATGCCTGATGAGATGACCAAGGTCAGAAAGTTCATGTCAGGTCTGCAACTTCATTTGCAGAAGGACTTGATGTGTAGGACCTATGATACTCTTCAAGAGGCCTACGACAGAGCGGCAGCTGTTTGGCGCATTCAAGAGGCGCAGGACGAAAAGCGAGGTAAGCGTAAGATGGAGAATGTTGGAGGCTATGGAAACAATCAGAATAAGATCGTTCAGGGTAATCAAGATAAGAGGTTTAAGCCAAACCAGGGAGGAAGTAACCAGAATCAGTACCGGGGTAACAAGCAGAACAATGGAGATCAAGCTTCTCGTCGCTACATCTACAAAAAGTGTCAACAAAACCATCCGGGAAAGGATTGCCAAGGAAACCTTATTACTTGCTACCACTGTGGCAAGAAAGGTCATCATTCGCCGATCGAAACCAAATGGAAATCAACGAGGAAACCAAGGAGGCAATTACCAAGGGAATCGACAGTTCAACGACAACGGTCAGAATGGAAACAGGAACTATGGCAATCGCAACTATCAGAACAATGGAGGCAACAATTTTGGCAGGCAGCAGGTGAAAAACCAGGTTAATGGGAGGAACAATGGAGTCCAGAATAGGAGCTGAAACACCAATGCTACGGCCAATTCCAACAACAACAATGGGACTGGTACAGCAGGAACTACCGCACAGAATGGGAACGTTGCAAGGATTGCTGTGATGAGCAGGACTGAGGCAGAAACAACAAATAGAGTAGTCACTGGTACATTTCTTGTTCATGAGTTACCAGCATTTACTCTATTTGATTCTGGAACATCGTATTCATTTATTTCATCAGCATTTGTGGAAAATTTGAGTCTCAATAAGCCGTCTAAAATATCCATCCCCGTAGCTACCCCAACCGGTCATGTGACTGTGTGTGACACCGTTTTTGAAGGAGTAGAAGTTAAGATTTTGGCTAGTACCTTACCAGCAAACCTGATACAATTTGATCTTGGAGGAATATATGTGATATTGGGAATGGATTGGCTGGGTAAATATCGAGCAGTTATAGACTGTCACGATCGGAAAATAAGGTTCAAAGGTCCAAAAGTAGAAAAGGTTTCTTACCGTGGTATCACAAAGGAACCATGTATCCGACTAGTGTCAGCTTTGACCATAGTCAACCAGGTGAAGAAGGGGAATAGTGCTTATTTATGTTATGTCCAAGACGTGACTAAGAAGGAGAATGTGTTGGAAGAAATACCAGTAGTCAAGGATTTTCCCGATGTGTTCCCGGAAGAAATTCCAGGAATGCCACCTAGGAGGGAAGTTGAGTTCACTATCGATTCAGCACCTGGAACAGGTCCAATTTCAAAGGCGCCGTACCGTATGGCACCGGCGGAATCGAAGGAACTAAAGGATCAGTTGCAAGAGCTACTTCAGAAAGGTTACATACGGCCAAGTGTTTCCCCGTGGGGCGCACCAGTGCTGTTTGTGAAGAAGAAAGATGGAAGCTTGAGGTTGTGTATTGACTATAGAGAGTTGAATAGCGCGACGGTCAAGAATAAGTACCCGTTACCTCAAATTGATGACTTGTTCGATCAGTTACAAGGGGCGAGTGTGTTCTCAAAGGTAGATTTGAGATCAGGGTATCACCAGCTTCGGGTAACTGAGAAAGACATCCCGAAGACAGCCATTAGAACGAGGTATGGACATTACGAATTTACAGTTATGCCTTTTGGGTTAACTAATGCTCCTTCAGTTTTTATGGATCTAATGAATCGTGTCATGAGGACGTTTCAGGATCGTTTCGTAGTTATCTTTATTGATGACATCCTTGTTTATTCAAAGAGCGATGAAGAACACGAAGAACATATCAAGGAAGTGTTAGAAACTTTGAGACATGAGAAGTTGTATGATAAACTCTCGAAGTGTGAGTTTTGGTTAAAGCATGTTCCGTTTTTGGGTCACATAATCTCAAAGGAAGGGATATCCGTGGATCCAGGAAAGATTTCAGCAGTTAAAGACTAGAAGACTCCGAAGAATGTGTCCGAAGTAAGAATTTTTCTGGGATTAGCAGGATACTATAGGCGTTTCATGAAATATTTCTCGAAGATCGCTAGACCGCTGACTTCACTAACCAAGAAGACGGTAAAGTATCATTGGAGCGAAGATTGTGAGAAAGCATTCCAGACATTGAAGGAAAAGTTGACGACAGCACCTGTGTTAGCTTTATCTAATGATTCTGGCGAGCTTGATGTTTACAGTGACGCGTCGAAGAAGGGTTTGGGATGCGTGCTTATGCAGGAAAGAAGGGTTATTGCCTATGCTTCGAGACAGTTGAAGGTTCATGAAGAGAACTATGCTACGCATGATTTAGAGCTTGCAGCAATAGATTTCGCACTGAAGATATGGAGACACCATCTATATGGATCTGTGTGTAGATTGTATACGGACCACAGCAGTCTTAAATACATCTTCACTCAGAAAGAGTTAAATAACAGGCAAAGACATTGGTTAGAGATCATAAAGGATTATGACTTGCGTATCCAATCCCACGAGGGGAAGGCAAACGTAGTAGCCGATGCGTTAAGCCGAAAATCTAGTCATACTTTAGATGCTATGCTAGTTTTACCGGACAGGTTATGCAATGAGTTTAGGAAGCTCGAGATTGAAGTTGTGGAACAAGGTGGAGTGAAGAATATCCTTGGGAATATGTCAGTTGTTCAAGATGTTTTAGAAGAGATAAGGAGTAACCTACCAGGAGATGTGAAACTGAAAAGGATAAAGAAGAAGATGGCAGAAGGTCAAGCAAAGGATTTCAAGAATCATGAGGATGGAAGTATTCGTTACAAGGGAAGATGGTGTGTACCACATAAGTGTGCAGAAACCAAGGAAAAATTGATGCGAGAATCTTACAACACACCCCACTCAGTACATCCAAGAGGTGACAAACTTTATAAGGACATGAAGAAGATGTTTTGGTGGCCAAACATGAAAAAGGAAGTGGCAGAATTTTTGGCAAGATGTTTGACTTGTCAAAAGGTGAAGTTTGAACATAAAAGAATGGGAGGTTTAGTTCAACCATTAGATGTCCCAGATTGGAAGTGGGATTCAATTTCAATGGATTTCGTGACTGCGTTACCGACATCAAAGAATGGACTGAGTCAGATTTGGTTCGTAGTTGACAGATTGACCAAGACAGCAAGGTTTATTTCGATGAAAGATACATGGAACATGGAACAAAGAGCTGATGCGTATATGAAGAACATTGTGAGGTATCATGGAGTACCAAGCTCTATAGTTTCCGACAGAGATCCAAACTTTCTTTCTCACTTCTGAGCACTCCAAAAGGCGTTGAAGACTCAGTTAAAATTTAGCACGGCGTTCCACCCTGCTACGGATGGACAAACCGAGAGGACAATTCAGACTTTGGAAGATATGCTAAGGTCTTGTGTTATGGATTTTCAAGGTTCATGGGTTGATAGGTTACCTTTGATAGAATTTTCCTACAACAATAGTCACCATGCCAGTATCGGAATGGCACCACATGAGGCGTTGTATGGAAGAAAGTGTAGAAAACCACTGTGTTGGAACGACATAAGTGAGACAATGGTAATTGAGGAGATGACAGATCAAGTGAGACTTATAAAGCAGCGAATGAAGGCAGCACAGGATAGGCAGAAATCCTACGCTGATCAGAAAAGGAGACCGTTGGAGTTTCAAATTGGAGAAAAAGAGTTTCTTAAGGTTTCACCGACTAAGGGAGTCATGAGGTTCAATCAGAAATGGAATTTGAGCACAAAATTCATAGGACAATATGATGTCATAGAGAAGATTGGAGAAGTGGCTTATCGTTTGGATTTGTCGTCGAATTTTGGGTCGTGTTCACAACGTATTCCACGTAACTCAGCTGAAGAAGTACGTGCCTGATGCATCTCATGTGTTAGATCCCGAACCAATAGAATTGGATCCGTCTTTGAGTTATGAAGAGCATCCTGTTAAGATTCTAGACACCAAGACAAGGAACACCCGTAACAAGAGTGTCAAGATTGTAAAGGTCTTGTGGACAAATCACCTCACTGAAGAGGCAACTTGGGAAGCAGAAGATGAGATGCGGAAGGGTACCCTCACCTTTTTGAAGAGGTACCTTGAGTTTCGAGGATGTCACTTCTCTAAGGGGGAGAGGATGTAATCCTATGGTTTTACGGTTTTTAGTTACATTATTTCTTATAGTATGTTTCATATCATTCGTGACCTTAGGTTTATGAAACGAAATGCAAAGGTTAGGTAATGCATTTAGTAGTTGTACTCTTGGTTTGGAGATTCTTAGATTTAATTCTTCGGGGATTTGGGTTAAGCTTCGAGGACGAAGCTTTCTATAAGGAGGGAAGGATGAAATACCCCGTTTTGTAGCTATGGGTATTTCGTGTAACTATGATATGTGTTGGCAGTTAAGTGTAATTATTAGAAGTTGTTTATAATTGATTACTAGCAATTGGGGGTCTTTGTGGCATTAATCTAAAAGTTGTAGTGTCTTTTAATCAAGTTTGGGGGAGGTTATCGCCTTTTTGGCTAAACTATTGGGGTTGAAGTGTCTTTCTCAACTGATTAGTTATCAGTTTGGCCTGGGAATTTTAATTGCTGGAAACAAATATTCCCATAAAATTTTATTCATTCCCATAAATTATTTATTTCTTTCTTGGTCCAAAAAACTATAAAACCCTAGATCTTTTCCTTCTTTTCTTTTTCCCAACACTCACGTCTCTCCCTCTCACCCGACCCTCACTCTCTCTCTCGTCTCTCTCTTTGGCCGACGACAAGAAGAAGCAGCGGCAGCACCGCCGCCGCCCCGCCTCTCTCTCTCTTTCGTGCGCAGCTAATCTCTTCTCTCTCTCTATTTTCTCTTTATCTCTTCTCTTTTCTTTTTCTTTTTTTTTCTCTCTTCCCGTCCGTCCGTTCGACCCTCCATGGGCGGCAGTCTTTTGCTCTCTTTTGCTCTTGAGTTCTTGTTGATCTCTTGTACTCTTGAACTCTTGATTTCGAATCATGTATGAAGCATGTAATCTTAAATATTCAGATTTATATTGTTAGTTTCATCATTCATGGAATCGTATTATTATTAATCAAGTTTTAGGGTTTATCATGTTCATGGGTGATGGGAAAAACCCTAGTTTGGAGGAGAAGTTTGATTAAGCAGTTTGGGTGTTTGCATGATCATAGTATGTGGGTAACAACCTGATTTGATGTTGGGAATCATGTTATATTAGGTTTAGTATGAATATAGGAAGAACTAGATGTTCGGGGGAAAAGTTTCATGAAAATTGATAATTCTCGTATGTGTGTTTTGGGTGAAATTGGAAACTTGAAGCTTGTGTAACTTTTGATCCAGGAATCGAAATTAAGATCCGTTTGAGGCTAAACCTATTATTTCGAATGTTTTGAATATAATGAACCTGTTTTGGATCTATGATCTGTTTGGGAAACTGGATAAATAAATTGGTGGAGTTATGATAGGTTACGTATGCTTTAGGTTAGAGGATTTTGGGGCAAAGTTTTGGGTGTTGCTTTTAGGTATGAATTAAGTGGGATGTTAGGTTGGTGTTTGAACCCTAAACCATTTACTATCATGTTCATGTAGATAGTATAGCGAGTATATTGCTAGAATAATTGTGTTGATTAGAATATTATTACGTGTAGGTAACGAGTTCGTCGACGACGAGTACATAGAGTACTTTGATTGATTGCGATAGTTGGATTTTGATTTGAGGTAAGTAAATGTGCCAAGCCTAGTGTGCTTATATCTCTTTCGTGTCAATTGAATACTTTGATTTGTTACGTCTCAAAATGTGTTTACGTGCTACATGACTTGAAATACATGATTTCTACTTGTTAAATGCTTTTGCTGAAAACATCACAATGATATATATGAACTATAACGTAAAGTGGAAGAAGTTGTGCGGGGCCATTATTATTATTATCTTTGGGCGTGTCTGCTGCGGTCCCGTCCCTTTCGATCTGGTTGCAAGTCCCCTGATAGCAGCATGTACTCACTCCTCTGGCCGACGTAGTCTCAGGGGGGTCTCGACACGTAAGGTCATGGAAGCTGTGGTTTATTTGAGTTCCCCAGTCACAACGAATTAATAATGATGATTTTGGATTTGAGTATGCTAATGGAAAAAGAATTTGCAATGTTTTGATTTTCCTTTAAGGGGTAAAGGTTGTAATGGAAATCGTTTGGAATTGGAAACTTATATGTTTCATACAAGTGTCAACTATATTTCACTATGATTTGGAAAAACTCTTATTCTCAAGAAAGAATCACTGGTTTTGAAACTCGTATCGTTGTTTTACATGCTTGGATGTTTCTTACCAGTATTTATTGCTGATTTTATGTTGTGGTGTTTCTTTTTCTTTCCGCACCACAGGTCTTGAAGATGGGACTTTGGATTAGAAGGGATCGCGAATCACACATTAGCTTATTTCTTAGTTGAATACTTAGTTTCTTTTTTAGAACGTTAGTAGTATGTTTCCTTTCGTTTTGGAATGGTTTGTTAGTTTTATACACTTAGTTGTATGCCCAAGTTTGGGGGGTAAGACAAGGTTTAATTTCTTTTAAAAATGTTTTTAGTTATTGGTTTTGGTTGGTTGTTAGCTTGAGACATGCTTTAAAAAGTTCTATTGCTTTCATTACTTTCGATTCAAAAGTTTTGTTGCTTTCTGAAAGCTGTTATGTATTTTGCATTGTTTCCTCCCATATGAGGAATCTGTTCTCATGCTCCTCCAATATGAGGATGCCTTAATAATAATAACTCTCCCATATGAGAGAAATTTATTAAATTATTTCCTTGTTGCTTCATTTACTTATTTGTTCATATTACTTACATCTGCAAATTCATTCAAAGCCTATCTTCCTAGATAGCAATCACAACAAAAAATGATCCTATGCGACCAAAGCCTATCTGCCTAGATAGCAGCAATAACAAAGATGATCCTATGCGATCCGAAGCCTATCTGCCTAGATAGCAGCGATAATAAAAATGATCCTATGCGATCCAAAGCCTATCTGCCTAGTGTGCACAAGAGATTCCGGCGGGGAGAACTCCGTGTACACCGTAAGTAGAGGATCAGAGATAGCACAGGAAGAGTTGGGTTGTGTGTAGGGAGAGAGTAAGGCAATAGTAATGTCTGAGAGAGAGAGACAGAGGTTTGGCAGAGCTTCCGCGTATGGCTAGTGTGTTCTCCTTTGTATGGAAAGGTTAACGTCCTATATATAATGGAGAATGTGACCGTTGCAGTGTGGTTAATGTGCCCATCAATGGCGGCTTAATTAGCTTAACCGCAACGGCACGTTCGTCCGCGTATATAGGGACCGTTATAGCACGTTATGCGCGAATACCGGAACCGTTATGGGGTTGATCGGGTTTGACCGGATTGACCGGGTTTATGGAGCTCGTGCCATAAATCTCTCAAAAGCAGTTACTAAAGGTCGCGCGCGGGCTTGGCTCGCACACGACAGGACTTACTCTAGCCTCCAAACCACTAAGTCCCTACAAGTCCCGTGCAGTGGTATGCGAGGGCCCTGTCTCGCAGCCCCCACATGGATCAGCGCGGCTGGTGATCCAGTGTGTGTGGAGCACAATATGGTGTGCTAGATGGTTGCCACGTGGCCAGGATCTATCAGCTCAGAAAGCACTATCTACATTAGCCCCCTTTCTGCGCGTGAAGACTCATAGCTGGATAGACTTCCATGCGCGGAAACCAACATACGCGTCGCCGCCACGCACCAATTCAAATATGAGTAAATTCAGCCCCCGTGCGTGCCATTATGACCTAAAACCCCTAGAGTCGTGCCGTCTGGCCTTTAGGGTTTTAGGCGTGACGTCAGCTTGTCCTGTGATTGCGCGATTCGACTGTGACGGTTGCGATTCGACTACTGAAAGGACGCAACCCTTCATTGTTTTTGAATAAGTACTCTGTACTCTCCATTGTTGCAAAGCATCCCTTCTTTCTCTTAAAGTGAATGATACCCGGAGGTCTTCGAGAGCAGATTCAAATAATCAATCACCAGTTCTTTCTTGTCAATCGTCTTCTTCAACTGTTTGTATCCAAGCAAGCTCTACGAGGACAAGGTTGGCCTTGTTCAATTTTGTTTATCATACCAATGTATGCTTTTAACTGTGTTGGATCTGCAAACCCATGACATATTATCTGTTGAAAACTTGCGAAGAAACTCCAATCCTTGAACCCAATTTCGGCTTAATCCCCCAATGATAAGGACCTTGAATGTAGGGTTTTGAAATTCCTGATAATGCAAACAATTTCCAACCTCTAATTTCTAAAATTGGTACCAGAAACTGTTCATCTTTCTTCCCATAGATCTTGAATCTCAGAATTCAAACTGAAGTGTGCATATTTCTCCCCCCTTTTTTCTTGCTCTTCCGCAGGAATGGCAAAGACAAAAGGAACTAGACCCACCAAGGAGGACGAAGAAATACCTGACCTTCCGCGAGCCCTATGGCGAAAATCCCCCTCCCTGGGTGGCAAAGACTTCTATCATGCTAGGGTTAAGGCAAAGAAACTGCCTGCCCCTGTTTCTGGTGAAGGATTGCAAACATTAACCCCTCCAGTTAACTCGGCCTTGCTCGATTTGATTGGCTCCGAAGACGTGGTTCGATTGGGAATCGAAAATGGGTACTTCCCATATGCTGCGATTTCTACCCAAGCTTTTGTTCAGAAATTGGACTACATGGATGAGTGGATTGACCATGTGTTGACCAATCATGCTGTGACTCTTAATGAGGCCGGCGTATACTTCGCCGTTCGTGCTATGAAGGGTGCTGCCGTGAAGCTGGACCAGTCCATGCTTCTAAACCTTCTTTCCCGCTACTCGCCTGCGACTCACACTTTTCACTTTTCTGAGTTCGAGGCTGCCCCCACGCTCGAGGACGTGCACATGCTTTATGATCCATCTCCCATGGGCGAAGTGGATCCTTTGAGTCCCTTGAGGACGGATGCGGAGCTCGCTCTGTACGCGCAGATGGAGGAGTTCCTGGAAGAGGTGAAGAAAATTTCCACCCGGTGGACCACTACAAAAGTCCTTCCCGACTGGCATTTAGTTGACACATATGCGAAAAACACTTGGAACAAATGGGTGCAGTACTTTTTCCGTGATTATGCGAACAGCAGCATCACCAAGAAGCTTCTGAGTGAAAACCCAGAGGCGGAGAACTACGTGGAGGGTAAGGGTTATCACTTGACCCTTTGTGCCTTCCTCTGTGCCTAGTTGTCGAGGTACTTAATCGATGGTCACCCGCACAATGGGGTCTTCTATCACGTTCTGCCGCTTGCTGTGAAACTGGCCCTTGGCCAGAAAGTCGCACTCGGACCCTTGGTGTTGGGCACGCTGTACTACAGACTGGATCAGCTAGTTGTGGCCATGAAAGAATCGCGTGGCCGCCTCGACATACTGACTTTCGTTAACATTGCCTTCTTGACGATGTGGGTCTTTGAGCGATGGCCTTCCTATGCCCCAACTGCTTCTAAGCCCAACAAGTGGTGTCCTCCAGGCGCGGTGAAGGAGCGTAACAGCGGCAGAGCTGCAAGGTGGTTCGGAACAAACAATACCAAGTGTGTTTGGAGTCTGATATGCGACAATCGGCGAGAGTTCATTGACAGGCCCTACGCCATGCGTATTGAAAACGTGTGGTGGTTTCCAAAGGTGTACCCTTCTAAGGGTGTTGTCTTCTCAGAAGAGCTCCTCTTCGAAGATGGATCGCATTTCCATGAGCGCTATCGCGAATTCTTTTGCTGGTGCCTACGAGGTTCCCTTCCTGCTCTCGCACAGCATATTCGTGAGCTCGCGCCGAGGTATGAGAGGATTACCGTGGATGTTGATCCCACTCGCGTTTCTCCCCAGTTCGGCTTTGATGCAGTGGCACCATCAATCTGGCCAAAATCTATTATCAGAGGCTACTATAAGCGTCTGTTGACAAAGGAGTGCAAAACAGTCTTCATGAGCAACCTTCCCTTTGAGCAACCTGCGGGTGACCGCGAAGGTGGTTGTTCTAAGAACTGGCTCGCATACTGGCACGCCCAGCAGACAAGATTTGAGACGCAGTCGGCCCCCCATCCAAGCAGAGCTCCTTTGATCAAAAGAAACTCTTTTCCGTTTCGTCCCAACTGCAGTCTGGACGAGTCTGAATATGGTTGCTACTCATTGTTGGATCATGATAACCATTTGTGCCCTGTCATCATTCTGGATGAAAAGATCGCCGCAGTTAGGAAAGGCGACTCGCATGTCATCAGATATTGCGAGACTTTTGCTAAGGTAAGCAACTTCTTTTGCATGCGCTAAGCTTCTTTATTTTCACATATTGACATCTTTATTCTACACTGCTTGCTGTAGTGCCATGTGCGGAGGTTCGCATCTGGCGATCGTTCCAAATCGCTAGTTAACACCATTGTTACCACAAGAAGACAAGAACAGACATTCCTGCTAGCATCGAGGATGGACCCTGAGGTCGAAACCAGGATTCGCGAGGTCATGAATGCTTTTGCTGACTCGCTGATAGACAATGCTCCGGCCTTGTCTCCCCCTAGAGATAATCCGTCTCCTCCAGCGACTGCCGCGCCAAGAGCGAAGAGACCCAGGCAAAGGGGAATTACAATTTCTTCCCCTAGAAGCGCTCCAACTTCTCCTCCTGCGAGGTCCCTTTCTGCCAATGACAAAGGCAAAGGTCGCATGCCCAGTAAAACGCGGAAGGAGCTCGCGGTAGAGACCTTCATTCCATTCGGCCAGGAGGAAGAAGAGGAGAGGCGGGAGCCAAGAGAAGGAGATGAAGAAGAAGAAGAAGAAGAAGAAGAAGAAGAAGAAGAAGAAGAAGAAGAAGAAGAAGAAGAAGAAGAAGAAGAAGAAGAAGAAGAAGAAGAAGAAGAAGAAGAAGAAGAAGAAGAAGAAGAAGAAGAAGAAGAAGAAGAAGAAGAAGAAGAAGAAGAAGAAGAAGAAGAAGAAGAAGAAGAAGAAGAAGAAGAAGAAGAAGAAGAAGAAGAAGAAGAAGAAGAAGAAGAAGAAGAAGAAGAAGAAGAAAGAGTAAATGTGATACATGAGGAAGAATCAGGAGGTATCTCCATCGCGTTTCCCTTCTCATTATCGTAACTCTTTTTCAACTTGACTTTGAACCAATCATTTCTTCACAGATGATGATGATGATGATGAGACCATCAGTGGCCTTTTAGCCAAGAGGCAGAAGAGGGGTGCTCATTCTGGCATTTCTGACGAACCCATAAGCGAGGACGTTCTCGTCGAGTCCAGGAAGACAGCTGCGGAAGCTGCTGAAAGGAGAAGAAAGCGAGAAGAGGAGGATCTCGAGTGTGTGAGGCAGAGGAGCCTCGAAGAACAGCATGTCGGCGACTTAGTGCGTCCAACTGATGAGGAAGATGTGCTTCCCGAAGAGGTGGCTCCTCGAGCTAAGGAGGAGGATGTGGCTCTAGAAGAGGATGCAGCAGGTTTGGAGCAAGCCCAAGCAGATTTTGAAGAAATCGCAGGCGGCAATGAAGGTGAGATTTTTAATCTCGCAAAAACTTATCGAGATGTTATTGTTGGTGCATTAAAGCATGGTGTGTCAAAAGCTGACATTCGCCGTTGGCTAGTAGGCAAGTGCGGTGAACCCTCAGGTAATCACTTGAACGATATGCGTGAACTGGGCTTAACAACTCAAAGCATAATCATGACTAGTTTCTTCGCACCCCAGGTCACGCTCATTTTAAAGACATACTTAACAAGGACACCCTAATAGGGCAAGGTTCCACGTCCTTAGCGTATGACGAGGATACTGCAATCCCACCTTCGCGTGGAGGTGCTTGCTCTTAGCTTTAGCAAAGATAGTAAAATAGCGTACGATACAAGTTACCTCACACCATCGCATTTTGTATTGCAGGCGATGCTGATAAACCCGTGCTGGAGCAGAGAAGTCAACCTTCTACGTCCTATGTCCCGGTGCCGAGTTCTCATACCGAGAAGCCCGTCGCAGCTGCTGAATATGAACGAGAGCCTTTTGAGGACATCATTGAACTTTCTGATGATGCCGAGGCTGACACTGTGCTAATGGAGGAAGATGTCCATGCTAGTGCTGAGGAAATGAGAACAAGTGCTGTTGATGCTACCGCATCTGAGAGTGTCCCTCGCCAAGCAACTTCGGCTGCTACTACGCTTCCAGCGATGACTGAGTCGGCGGCACCTCTTCCTGCGTGGAGCTTTTGGGGCTCGCAGGTCGGGGCTGCGATCACACCTGGTGCGGCTTATACTCTTCCCCTCAACTATGAGGAGTTAGAGCTCGCAGCTGATAGAAGGGCAATGGAGCGAGGGCAATCTTCAGCTACCCCAGCAATGCGCATTCCTTCTCTGCGCGAGATCCTTGAAGGAACTGGTATGTCATGATTTGATGTTCGCATTTCGCATCCTTCAGTCGCGAATTTGATAGTATAACTTGGTTTTGATATTTCTTCAGGTTTAAATCAAGCCGATGTGGACTAGCTAGTTCGGATGCGCCTCACCTATCCCCAATCATTTGCGAGATCTCTGGAGATAGGGCCCTTTGACAGGAGGCTGTTTCTTACCGAAGCCATTTGGATTTTGGAGCAGCTGTCTGCGGCCACGCCTGCGACCATTTCTCCTCAGAGTGCCGAATTGCTTTTTGGCATGTGCCAAAATCTTCTCGCCAAAGTTCAAGGCAGGCTGGGTTTCAAGTTTCTTATGAAAAGAGTTACCCTGATTCGCGCAGCCGTAACTTTGAAACTCGGCCACCAAAACCTCGCAGCTGAGAAGCAGAAGGTAGAGCAACAAAAGCAAAAGGTTGAAGAGGCTATGAAGCTCTATCACGAGATGAATGGTAAGTGCGAGCAATTGAACCAGGAAGTGGAGCAGGTGGAAAATCTGAGCCGTCAGCTTACCCCCCATGACTCCTTGATCAAGGGTTTATTTTGATTTTTGAAAAGTAGCAAATAAATAACAGAAACATTATTGTAATGTTGCTAGGGTTTTCTCCCCCTTTTTTTTTCAAAAAGAAGGATCGAAATGCCCGTTTTGCCCTTTGCGGGATTTGCTAGAATATCTCTGTGCATATCCAATTATGACATCAGCATTTGATATTCTGCCTTGATTTTCGCGCTAATTACTCATTAGATAAGCACGCTTTCCTTGGTAAGTCCATCCGAATCATGACCATCCGTCATTAATTAGGATACGCAACTGAATCGTCATAGCCTTTAGTAGGGTAATTGATCGTTACCGCTTTTCAAGGCGTAAGTGATTGACCTTACCCTCTTTTCAAATTCTGCTGACTCATCTTGGCAACTGAAGAGTCTTCACAAGGTCTATATAAACCCTGTCTTTGGCTATTTTGGGTTCTTCATCCCAAAAATGTGCTTTGCCGTGAGTCCTTACGACTGCTGGCTTCAACGCTTATTTTCCGTTGATTCATGGCAACTTCAAGTCATGAAACCTGAGTTTGCGCTTTGTGCTATAGAAATAGCTTCCAAGATCCGCTTCATAAGGCTTATTAATCTTTATAACCATCATAAAGAAGATGGAGATAATACCTTATGTTTATTCGAAGAATTTTCTTCATCTATTATGTTTGCAGGTCATGTTTCCGGCCGCCTCCTGGCGAGGTGCAGCGCCGTACTGACCTTGCTACCGACTCGTAATGAACGGTGGGATTCTCCTCCAGCATGCCCGGAGGAGAACTTACTGCCCCCACGTTTGTGAGCTCAGGGTGGCGAGCCGTTGTGCTCGTTCCCGCGGACAAGGAGCCCCTGTCCTTCGGAGTTTCTGCTTGCATAGTGTACGCCGGAACCGGTGGTTCCTCAGGCGCATCTCATGGGGTGCTGATCAGATAAGGGCCTTGTCAAATACTGGGATCTTGAACGTATAGCCTCTTATGGCGCTTGTAGGACGTTCATTTTATAGCAAGACCCTACTTGCGACAGATCTTTGGCCGCAGATCTGTGTATCGCATAGCTGGTGTTAAGACCGTTAGGTTCATCCTTTTTCAGTTAGGATTCCCTCGATGTGTAACTTCTTGCTTGTAAGCTAATTTTTTAAATGCCTTGTAAGCCATGTTGGCTGCGTAGTTAGATTTGATCTTTTTCGCTTGTAAGCTGCTATCTAGACAAATAAATTGTAAGTCCTTTTGACTCATAATGATAAATCGCTTTGTATGATCTGGTGTCTTGTTACAACAAAATACGATTTCGCATGCGTATCGGCAGATTTCGCCTTGTGTAATTCTATATACACACTTTGTATTTGCTATCTGCCGTATAAATTCGCAGATATGTTGTTAGATCGTTCGAGATCGTGCTCGCGCAGCTTTGCTATCCTGGCAGATAGGCTTGTGATTTGCTCCAGATTAAAGTGCAAGTGCTATCTCATCAGATAGACCTTTGTAGATCACTTAAGATCATTTTGCATAATGTTGCTATCACAATATATAGACTTAAGAACGAATTTAGAATCGCCTTTGTATAGCGCTGCTATCGCGGCGGATAGACTTGAAAGATCATTCAAGACCATGTTTGCATGGGCTGCTATCATAGAAGATAGGCTTAGAAGATCAATTGAGATCATTTTCGCATGAGCTGCTATCGTGGCAGATAGGCTTAAGAGATCAACTAAGATCATTTTCGCATAGGCTGCTATTGTGGCAGATAGGCTTAAGAGATCAATTAAGATCGTTTTCGCATAGGCTGCTATCGTGACAGATAGGCTTAGAAGATCAATTAAGATCGCATTTGCATAGGCTGCTATCGTGACAGATATGCTTGGGAGATCAATTAAGATCGTTTTCGCATAGGCTGCTATCGTGACAGATAGGCTTAGAAGATCAATTAAGATCGCATTTGCATAGGCTGCTATCGTGACAGATAGGCTTTTGCTAACAGTAATAATAAACCAAATGAAGCAATATAAACAGCTAGAAGTATGAAGCTCTTCTCATTTGGGAGAAGTCTTTTATTATAGAGCTCTCATGTGGGAGAGATGAGATTACAGTTCTCTCATATGGGAGAGATGATGTGCGAATCATAGCTATACAGAGCATAAGGCAACGTTGTAATAAAACGCATAAAATGAGAGAAGTCAAGGATAGTACTTCTTAATCCAGCGCATGTTGACTGAGCTTGGGGTTGAGGTCGTTCCGCGCAACCTTCGTATGCTGCAGTAGCCACTGTCAAAGACTTCTGTGACTTCAAAGGGCCCTTCCCAATTGGCTGCGAACTTTGGGTGAGCTGCCTCTCGCATGCAATGGTCAGATGCGCGCAAGACCAAATCTCCAACTGCGAAATCTCTCCGTTGGACCGTTTTATTGTACGCACGAGCAATCCTTTCTTGATACCGTTTGTTGGTCCTTTTAGCTTGCTCTCGCTTTTCTTCCAGCAAGACTAAGTCATGATCGCGTTGATTGTCGTATAATGCGTGGAAGGCCAATCTTGCCGAATTAACTTTCACCTCTGCAGGTACCACAGCCTCAGCCCCATAGCATAGGAGGAATGGTGAGACCCCTGTGGGTGTCCTTGGAGAAGTCCGGTAAGCCCATAGGGCTATGCTTAGAGAATCAGCCCACTTCTTGTGGTCATCTGCGACCATCTTGCTCAAGATCCTAAACAGCGTCTTGTTGGTTGCTTCTGCCTGCCCATCCCCCTTCGGGTAGTAGGGGGTGGAGCATATCTGCCTGATGTTGTATTCTGCTAGCTTCGTAGCCACCTGGCGATTAACAAAAGGAGTACCATTATCTGAAAGGATGGTGTTGGGAATTCCGAACCTGCATATGATGATTTCTTGGATGAAATGGACCACAGCTAGCGCATTTGCCGTCTTCAGTGGTATCGCCTCCACCCATTTGGTGAACAGCTCAGTCGCGGTGAGAATAAAATGATTCCCATGCGAAGTTGGTCGGATGGGGCCAATGAAATCCAGAGCCCATGTGTGAAACGGCCACGGTGTTCCCAATGCATGTAGATCTTCAGCAGGAGCATGCACTAGGTTTCCTTTGAATTGACACTCCTGGCAGCGTCGCACTTTGGTGCGGCAATCAGCCTCCATCGTGGGCCAGAAATATCCAATTGAGAGGAGTTGGCTGCATAATTTTGCACCCCCCTGGTGTTCCACCTGATGAGAAAGATCCATGACTTCTTGTGCTTCCCTGCCGTCAAGACATCGCAGCAAGTTGCCCTCATGGCCTCTTCGCCAAAGAAGGTTTTCTTGTACCACGTATCGGGATGCTTTCCTCTTCAATTTCTCAGCTTCTTTTCTCGATTCGGGTACGGTGCCCTGGGTGAGAAAATCGAAGAGTGGTTTCCTCCAATCCGCATCATCATCGGTTAGAGCGATGAGTAAAGAATCCTTGATCAATGCGCAACTCTCGCACTTTCCCTGTATTAGTGTTGCGGCTGTTGACATGTCTGGCCAGTGAATGCCATATCTCTGAGCCTTCCGATAGATTGACACTTCGCTTTCTCCGCAAGCATGTTGGTGAATCTTCTCTAACAGCAGCTGTCCCTCTTGCTCGGAGACACATCGCATAAGTATTCCGCCAGGGCCCTTGTAGTAAAGGGTGTTGTCATGTATGCAATACCCCTTTGTGAGTGCCCAACTCTCGCTGCTTGTGCCTTCTGCGATGGCTCGTAAAATTGCCTTTCTCCAGTCCGCATCGTCCATGTGTTCATCGTCGCACACGTCTTCTGTTAATGCCGACGATGTTTGCACTTCGATTGAGATTCTCGCAGGACATTTGTCCGTACTAACCTTGGATCCCAAGGTGGCCAAAGCATCTGCATGCCTGTTGTCCGCTCGGGGCTTGTGCTCGTACCTAACGTCGTAGAATTGCTGCACCAGCTTTTGTACCAAAGTCCGGTAGGACAGAAGATTTATCTCCTTCAAACCGTACTCGCCCGAGGCTTGCTTGACAATTAGCTTGGAGTCCCCCATGACCTTCAGATTGCTTACTTCCAAAGCTTTCGCTGCACGAAGTCCTGCTATGAGGGCTTCATATTCTGCCTCGTTGTTGGTGACTGCGAAGTCAAGCTTTGCGGACATCTGTATGACCTCCCCATCTGGCTTGGTCAGGACTATCCCAATGCCTCCACATTTCCTTGTTGACGAACCGTCGAAATGGAGCGTCCAATAGGGTACATCGACCGCATAGATTTCAGGTCCCTCGAATTCTTCTTCGATCACGGGCTCGTGACTGTTATCGGGGAACTGTGCCAACAGATCCGCCATCGCCTGCGACTTGATCGCTCGCGGTCGCACGCATGTAATATCGTATTGAGAGATTGTCATATACCATTTCGCCAATCTTCCCCCAGGAGCGGTGTGAGTTAGCAGGTATCATATGGGATCACTTTTTGTAACGACCACCACTTTGTGCGACGCAAAATAGCGTCTCAACTTCTCTATTATGAAGAATAGGGCAAGGCAATGACGCTCAATGTCCGTGTACCTTGATTCTACGAGCTGCACAATGCGAGAGATGTAGTAGATGGGCCTTTCTTGTCCCTCGTACTCCTGAGCCAAAAGGGCTCCTATGGATTTTCCTCGTTAACGTCAGATACAGAAAAAGCGGTGATCCTAACTGAGGCGCGATCATTATTTTTTAAGATGTCAGCAGCTCCTTTAGCTTCCCGAACGCAGCTTCGTGCTCCGGAGTCCAGTTGTATGCGGCATCTTTCTTGAGAAGATTACTGAAACAGAAAGTAATCTCGGCAATCGCTGGGATGAATCTTCGCAGATACGATAGCTTCCCCAAGAATGTCTTCAAGGCACTCTGGTCATGCGGCGGAGTCATGCTGGTGATGGCTGAAACTTTCGCAGGGTCAGGCTCAATTCCTTGACGATGTACCACGCATCCCAAGAATTTTCCTGACGTTACCCCAAATGCGCATTTCATAGGGTTCATCTTCAACTGAAAGAGTCTGCATCTGTTGAACACTTTCCGCAAATCTGCCAGGTGATCTGTCTCCTGCTTGGATTTAACCACGAGGTCATCACCGTGTATCATGTCGTGCCTTGTGCATCATGTCGTGGAATAGGGCCATCATGGCCCGCTGATAGGTTGCACCTGCGTTTTTGAGACCAAAGGGCATCACCGTGTAGTTGAACACTCCCACTGGGGTGATGAATGCAGTTTTCCGTGCATCTTCAAGGTCCATCTTGATCTGATTGTACCCGCTGAAGCCGTCCATGAAACTGAACATGCGATGACCCGCTGTCGAATCGATGAGCAAATCGATGTTGGGGAGCGGAAAATCGTCCTGGGGGCAGAAGCGATTGAGATCTCGGAAGTCCACGCAGATGCGAAGCTGTCCATTCTTCTTTACCACTGGAACTATATTGGCCAGCCATGTGGGATGGTGATTCGGTTCTATGAACTTGGCCTCCAGGAGTTTGACAATCTCCTGTTTGATCTTCACGTTAAGCTCTGGCCTGAAGCTTCTTGTGCTCTGCTTTACCGACTTAGACCCCGGGATGATGTCTAAACGGTGCATGGTGATACTTGTGTCCAGTCCGGGCATCTCATCATACTCCCATGCGAACACGTCTATGTACTCAGTCAGGAGCTGCAGTAGTCCTTGCTCCTCTTCGCTTGTGAGGTCCGCACTTAGGAAGACTGGCCTCTTCTTTTCTTCGTTCGGGCTTAGGAACACTTCCTTTAGCTCTTGCTTCTGTGGTCTGGGTCTGTCTTCCATGCATTCGGGTGCTTCTTTGAGCTTCTCATCTGGAGTGCTCTGCATTGGCTTTTCCGTTACCGCAATCTGCTCGATTTGGTTGATTTGCCCAGGGATATCCCCATGCCCGCGTGAGGACATCCCCGCGCACCTTCATATGCGATAGCATTTCTTCCCGTTGGCGTAGAAACTCTCTATCTCTTTGCCTTCAGGGTCATGCTTTGCTATTCTCTTCAGAGTATATACGTTCTTTCGCTGGTAGGCGATCCGTGGCGCCTCTTCTCGCGTGGGCGGCTTTTCCTTGGCATCCTCTCTTGTCACCATTACTCCCGCAGGTGACTGATCCTTGATATCTTCCCATAGGGGTAAAGGAGTAGGGTTGAATGGTCCCGGTGTTTGATCGTCCGCCATCTCGGTGAACCACACCGCCTCGCTGAGATGTGCTTCATCCATGTTGAATGGATTCATTGAAGCCGGTATCTCGACTATTCTGTCGTTCCAGATAGCTTTCATGACTTGGTGAGCTGTTGAAGGGACCGCGTCAAAGCGAAGAATCCAGGCTCGACCTATGATCATGTGATACGTAGTGTTCGCATCTATGACATAGAACTTCGCTGAGCACTTGATTTTGCCGATCTGGACGCCCAGGCGGATCCATCCTATCGTCATTCTGGAGTCGCTTCCAAATCCCATCAGCGGAGATGGACGCCTGAAAATCTTGTACTCGGGGATCCCTGCTAGCTTCAGTGTGTGGGGCGAAACGACGTTGACCGCTGCTCCTCCATCGACGAATGCTCTTTTGAACTCGACGCCATTGATGATGGCTGTCACATACAGAGGCCTCTGGTGGCTCGCATCTGTCTTTTTGTCGCTGGCGGAAAAGGTCATAATCTTTTCTGTAGAGCGAGACGCCCTGATGACTTTCCCATTGGAGACTACAAGATCCTCCTCGTAGTCCTCTGCTATCCTCAAGATTGCTTTCGTCATTTCTGTCCGGCATTTCTCTGAGAAGTTCATCTCGTCGAAGAATCTGCTAAAGCCGTGCGACCCCTTCATCCGCTCGGCACGTTCGTCCTCCGTGTCTACGCTGTAGTCCTCATCATCATGGACTTCGGCAATGATGGGTAGACGATCCTCTGCGACCTCTTCCAGATCCACAATCGAGATCATGGCGACCTCTTTGCCTTTCGAGTCTTGCTCCGCATGGGCAGGAAGTGGATTGTTGCGCACATCCTGCCTGTGATCGCTGACGATCAGCTCGCCGTTCTTCATCTTTTGGCTGAATACAATCCTGAGCTTCTTACAGTCCGCTGTGGGATGCATGACCTTGCCATGGTACTCGCACCACTTCGGGTCCCTCATAATCTCCTTGGAGGGTGCTTTCTCGAGCGGGGGTAGGACACCGTCCTTGCGCCACTGCCTGCAGAGGTCGCTTGCTTCTTCCACCGAACATGGCAGAGGTGGTGCGTCGAAGTTCGCAATCTTCACCTGCTTCTGGGGTGAAACTATATTGACCTCAGCTTCGCGTTCCCTCTTGTAACTGAATCTCCCGATCTTGTAGGCAGTACCGCTCGAGGATCGCTCCGGAGCGTTTTTCTTTTTCTGCCTCTCCACTATAGGCTCGATGTTCTTCGTGCATTCTATTAGTTTTGAAAACGTGGGCGTTTGCAGGTTGATGAGCATACCTTTGTATTCATCTCGCATGCACTGCAGGCATATTTCTACAAGCCGACTTTCGAGCATCGGATCTTTGCATTCCAAGGACTTCGCCCTGAACTTCTTGATGAAAGTTATCCCGTCCTCCTCGCGCTTCTGATACATCCGCGAGAGGTGGATCATTGTCACCTTTTCCTCCATCTGGAAGAACTTGGTGTAGAACTTTTGGACCATGTCGTCCCAAGTCTTGACGGATCCAGCTTCCAACGTCCTGTACCACTTGTACGCCATGTTTCCCAAAGACTTCGGGAACTCCCGCATCAGCAGTTTGGGATCAGCTCCATACGGCCCCATGACATCGATGAAACGCATGACATGTTCATGAGCGTTTCCATTGACATCTTCGAACTTGTCCCATTTGGGAGCCTTGTACCCAACCGGGTTAGGCATGAGATAGATCTCTCGCGGGATAGGTGGATCGTTGTCTAGCTTCGGAATGATGGTATCCGCGAACGATTGGTGAGCAAGAATGGTGTCTATGCGCTTCTGCAGAGACGTCATACACTCTGGGGTGTTTCCCTTGGTAGCAGGTGGAGGGGTTGCCGAAGGCGGAGGTGACACATATGCCGCAGGACGATTGTGGACGTATTGAGCGTTCGCATTACCCCAGATTGTCGTTGGAGGAGGCAAGGGATATTGCGAGGCCGGATTAGGTACCAAGGCCGGAGGCTGAGGGGTGTGAGCAGTGAGGGGCAACATTTGAGCTGTTGACCCTTGAATCGGGGGTAGCTGCGTATTCGCAGGTGGAGTCTGCAGATTAGGGTTGGGGGTGTGGTTGACACTCCCAGTCCTGAAGCGGTAGGGGCTCCTCCTCCCTGAGAAACGGCGGTGGCTTGTGTAGGGTTCGGTGCAAGAGTCCCCAAGACAGCCATGATCCGTTCTAGCTGCGCAGATTGAGCTTTGAGAACTTTTGCCTGACCTTGGATGGTGGCGTCCAAGGATTCTAGCGTCGGGGCCTCACCGGTGGTCGTAGGAGTGCGGCGGGTCTCCTCTCCTGAGGCGGCTTCGGTGGAAGGCGATCTGTTGCTGACATCATCCTCCTGAGACATGGTTGCTTTTGATGGTAAGTTCACGTCGGGTTCACCAAAATGTGCACAAGAGATTCCGGCGGGGAGAACTCCATGTACACCGTAAGTAGAGGATCAGAGATAGCACAGGAAGAGTTGGGTTGTGTGTAGGGAGAGAGTAAGGCAATAGTAATGTCTGAGAGAGAGACAGAGGTTTGGCAGAGCTTTCGCGTATGGCTAGTGTGTTCTCCTTTGTATGGAAAGGTTAACGTCCTATATATAATGGAGAATGTGACCGTTGCAGTGTGGTTAATGCGCCCATCAATGGCGGCTTAATTAGCTTAACCGCAACGGCACGTTCGTCCGCGTATATAGGGACCGTTATAGCACGTTATGCGCGGACACCGGAACCGTTATGGGGTTGACCGGGTTTGACCGGATTGACCGGGTTTATGGAGCTCGTGCCATAAATCTCTCAAAAGCAGTTACTAAAGGTCGCGCGCAGGCTTGGCTCGCACGCGACAGGACTTACTCTAGCCTCCAAACCACTAAGTCCCTACAAGTCCCGTGCAGTGGTATGCGAGGGCCCTGTCTCGCAGCCCCCACATGGATCAGCGCGGCTGGTGATCCAGTGTGTGTGGAGCACAATATGGTGTGCTAGATGGTTGCCACGTGGCCAGGATATGTCAGCTCAGAAAGCACTATCTACACCTAGATAGCAGCAATAACAAAAGTGATCCTGCGCGATCCAAAGCCTATCTGTCTAGATAGCAACTCAGACTGTCTGCTTAGACAGTAGCAAAATTAAAGCTTGTTCATCATATAGAAATTCAATACGCGAAGTTACAATCTATTGTAGCAGACAAAAAAACAAATGAAAAGCATACTTTCATAACAGTCAAATGCGGCTTACAACTTATCTGTTTAGATAGCAACCAAAAAGAAAAAGCTTACAATTAAGGAAAAGCTTCCTATCAAAAATCTAAGCGATCCTACGAAAAACACTAAAGCTACGGAGCTTGACGGTGTCGTCGACGTTCTCGACCAGAACAGAGCATTTGCTTGTGCCCTCGACATGGCAAGATGCCAGATGAACTTCACGCCATGAAGGCTGCTGATGTGAAGAACAAATGGGAGAACAGCTTGTGGGGTAGTAAGCTGATTGTGTGCAAGGAATAAACACAATCACTTGTTACACCTTGACTGAAACAATGGTGGAAAATAGTTCTCCGCCGGAGAACCGGCAAAGATGCACACCGCTCATTACTTGCTGGTAGCAGAATCGGTACAAAGTTGTGCCTTGCCGGAAAGTCACCGGAGACGATCCCTGCAAACATAATGAAGAAGAAAGTGTCTTCGTTCCAACAGAAAAGCCTACGCAATTGGTTTTCGAAAAGATCATACGAATCAAGGGCCTTTTCGGTGCTCTTTGGGAGCCATTTCTATAGCACAACGCACAAATTCTTGGTTGGAAAGCCAGAGCTTATACGAATCCAGAATGGTCAAAGAAAAACGCTAACAATCGTGAGGACTCACTGGAAGTGACATTTTGTCAATCACAGGAGTCCGGATGACGAACAAAAATAGCAAGAAAGAAGGCTTATATAGAACTTAGAGGAGACTCTTCAGTTTCCTTGATGAGTCAGCAATGCCTCGGAAACAAGCAAGAACCAATGACCCTATTAAAGGCTACGACGATACAGTAGCACGCCTTATTTAATGCTCTAGGTCATGATGAGGACGGGGCCCACTGCGTGACAAGCACGCCTTATTTCATACATTGGTGACACAATAATTCTCAACATAACAGAGTTGAGAATTTGGGTGACCCTATTAAAAAGAAAGCCAAAATTGAGCTTGCCCTGGGCATTAATTTTAAAGCCTTTGGCATGTCTCAAAGAGCGTCCGCGCATTCTGAATCGAAATAGTAGCTGGAGTTGTCACTGATAGCTGCTCCACAATCCATATGGCTTCAGTCAAGTAAAATCTCCTGTCGAAGGGACCTAACTTCAAAGCTCTCTCAAATGACCTTAGGTACGCGAGGCGCATCTTTATAAGCCAGTCCGCATCGGATTGTCTCATACCTGAAGGAATGACAAGCTTAGATGTGCGAATATTAACAAAGAAATGCGGTAAGTATGAGATATGATCACAGTATAGTATACCTGTCCCTTCAACGATTTGGCGCAAGGTGGGGATGCGCAAAGCTGGAGTTGTTGAAGCATTCTCTTTCTGCAGTGCTTGATTATCAGCTAAAACTTTGTTTTCGTCTTAGTATGCTGGGATGACGTAAGTATCAGCACGTGCAATTGCCGCCGTGGCTTGCGAACCCCACAAACTCCATGCAACAGGCACTTGGGAGAAGTCCATTTCAACAGAAGGGATGGCGGGGTTCTGCTGAGGAGCATTGGCACCACTAACCTCAGCGGCAGGAGCAGCAGTTGATGGAAGAACACCACTAATCTCTCCAGGAGGGCTTGTTTCAGGATTCTCTGTTAAGGCATCCACATTTGCATGCGACGACTGCAGAACATCTTGATCAGTTTATATTTGCTCAAGGACTGGTTCACTTTCAAGTAGTTCTTGTGGCTCAAGAGCGCCCATTGGGGCATCAATATCCTCATGAGATGCTTGGTCTTCCATGGTTTGTTTATTTCTATGAACTTCAGCTCCAACACCCTCTGCTTCCATCTCTTCGCCTATACCATCTTCGCCTGCATGCTCATCTTCAACACCTTAATCTCGCATCTCAGTGTCAAGACCATCATCTTCAGACACCTCAATTACATCTTCCAAAGGCTCTCTTGCATCCTCTGCAGCCTTAGCTTGTTTTTCTATGTTTGAGCTCCGCTCTGGAACGCGAGATGCGGGAGACTGACTTCTCTGCTCAAGCACCATAACATCATCAGAGCTGTTCTGAGCGGTGACCTCCGCAGTAGGAACGATGGCACTTCTTAAGAACCCAGTCCTGTTGGCATAACTCCTAGGAGGCGAGATGACCTGAACCTCGCACGACAGAGGGTCACAAGGATCAACAGAAGGGGCACCAACACTTGCTTCATCAGTGGTCAAGCCCGCAGCCGGAGCATCAACAATCATGCCTTGTGTAGCAGCAGGCTCATTCAAAGCAGCACCACCTGTAGGACAATTTGAACAAGTCACTGAGGTAATTTGAATTATGAATTATTTATTACGTTCTGTTCTATGTTCAGATAAAAAGCGAGCACCTCCACACTCATGTGGGATTGCAGCTCCAACATCATATGATACAGACGCGACACCATATCCTACAGAGGTGTCCTCATCTATCACATCCTTAAGGTGTGCATGACCTGATGTTACGTGAAAACTCGTTATAATAGGGATGATTTGTTAAGTTGTACTTATAAACATTGTTTAAATGTTTACCTGAGGGTTCGCCACATTTGCCCACTAACCATCGGCGAATGTCATGTTTAGACACACCGTGTTTTAACGCACCAAAAATTACTTCTTGGTAACTTACGGCAAGATTAAAAATCATACCTTCTTCATCACCTGCGATCTCCTCAAAAATTGTGTTGAGCTCGTTCTAAGGCAGCCACGCTCATGCTACTAGCATGCTGCTCTTCCAGACTTCTTCTTTTCACACCCTCTATATCATCTTCCTCGCACTTCCTCCTCCTCTCTTCTGCCTCAGCAGCCATCCTCTTGGATTCTGCGATTATGGCCTCGTCTATGGGTTCACTAGACGCATCTGAGCGAGAGCCCTTTTTCATTCGACGTTCCTTGGCCAGAAGGTCACTGATGGTCTCAGAATCATCATATGCGAAGAGAATATTTGTTTTAGAAACACTATTGTTGAAAATTTCAACTCAAAGAAGATTAAGTTCGTTTGGTTACCGTCCGAACTTTCTTCTCTTGCTTCCTCTTATTTTTCTTCCTCTTCTCTTTCTTCTTCTCTTTCTTCTTCAATTTTTTCCTCCTCGTCATATGGGATGAATTTTTTGACTTCAAGTTCCTTTCGGGGCTTGCGGCGCAGACGACCTTTTCCTTTGCCTTTGGGAGCAGGCGCCTCCGTGGGCGGCGAAGCCGGAGCTTCTCTGGGTGGCAAAGAGATCACAATCACCTTCTGCTTTTTCCTTTTGGCCTTTGGAGCAACTTCTGCGTCCACTTCAGTAACCTCGCTAATCTGGGAGCGAGCGAATACATCCATCTCCTCGCGCATAAGAGCCTATCCATTTCCATGGTCAAGGGAATAACCTTCTTTTGCCTTTTTAACTGAATAATGGAGTTAACCAAAGCAGGACAGCGGTCTCCAGATGCGAACCTCCTCAAGCAGCACTGAAAAAAGAAAACTCACGTAAGGCATCACATTCCAAAAATAAATGAGTTTCAAGGAAGACAGAGGTGTTATTTACCTTAGCGAAATATTCACTCTACTCAATCATGCATCCAACTCCGCCCCTGACAGCGGTCATCTTCTCAGAAAGGATCACGTCAGGACATAAGTGATTTTCATTGTCAAGCAAAGATTAAAATCCATATTCAGAGTTGTTCAAACCGCACATCTGACGGAACGGGAAGGTATTCCTATTGATGGAAGGAGCCTTGCTGATGCGCGGGGGATTAGAAGAAGCAAATATGGTTTGCTGAATATTCCATAAGATAATCCAACTTTTGGTGGGGCGACCTTCGCGTTTCCCTGAAGGCTTATCGAAAGGTAGACTACCAATTAGAATAGATTTACACCTCTTTTTAACAGCAGTCGCTTGTAGCAGTCTCGGTTCACTGATTTAGGCCAAACGGAAGGTGCCACTGCTTCATAGCCAAATTGGTGGGAAAAACGAGTAGGGTCAACATCGACCGTGATATGCTCATACTTGTGCGATATCTCGGGGACATACTCAGCGAGAGTAGGCAGTGAGCCTCTGAAACACCAGTAAACAAACTCTTTGAAGCAATGAGCTCCTTTGATAAGAGTGTCTTGGGTAATGGGACCACCTTTAGTTGGGTACATACGCCCGAAGAATCGCACATTTTCAACGCCGCTGGTGTAAGGTCTGGCAGTAAAGCTCGCACGATCATCGCAGACCAAACTCCATGAACACTTGGGCTCTTTTTTCTTATATCATCGAGCGGCTCTTCCACACTGAAGTGCGTTCGTAGCACTAGGAACATTTCGGGCTTTGGGCTTTGAGGGGATAGGAGCATAAGAAGGCCACCTTTCAAACACCCACATAGTGAGGAAGGAAATGTTGACAAAGGTCAGCACATTAAGACGCCCGCGCGACTCTTCGATCGCAACTACAAGCTGGTCCAATCGATGGTGGAGGGTTCCCAAAACAAGTGGCCCGAGCGCGACATTATGACCTAAAGATAACTTGACTGCAAGGGGCAAGACGTGATAGAAGACCCCGTCATGAGGATGACCATCGATCAAATACCGCGAGAGCAAAGCACAAAGAAAGCCACACAAGGTCAAGTTGTACCCTTTCCCTTCGACATAGTTCTTCGCTTCGGGATACTTCAGAAGTATTTCTTTAGTGAGCTTGCTATTCGCATAATCACGGAAGAAGTATTGCACCCACTTTCCCCAAGTATTCTTCGCAGAAGTGTCAACTAATTGAAATTTTGGAAGAGCTTCCGCAGATGTCAAACGAGTGGAAATTTTCTTTACTTCTGCTATGCACTCCACCATCTGCGCATATAGAGTGAGTTCTTCATCAGACTCTAGCGCAGCCAAGGGACCGATTTCGCCCATGGGAGAAAGATCATATAGCATATGCACATCCTCCAAGGTGGGGGCTGCCTCAAACTCAGCAAAATGAAAAGTATGGGTTACAGGCGAGTATCGGGAAAAGAGGTTCAGAAGCATAGTTTGATCCAACTTCACAGCAGCACCTTTCGTAGCCCTAACAGCATAGTAAATCTCAGCCTAATCTAGTCTAACAGCGTGATGGGTCAGCACGTGATCGATCCACTCATCCATTACTTATATTTTGTTCACGAAGGCCTGGGTTGAGATATCAGTGTGGGCGTAGAACCCATTTTCGAGACCCAATCTCACCACGTCTTTGGCGTCAATCAAGTCTAATTCTGCTCGACTAGGTAAAGGGGTTAGCAACAACACATCTTCAGTAGCAGGGTCTGGTAGATTCTTTACTTGAGCTCTGGCATGATAATAGTCTTCACCACCCAGATAGGGAGCTTTCTTCAACAAAGTCTTGGGAAGATCAGGGATTTCCTCAGCCTTCTTCACAGATTTGTTTACATTTGTTCTGGCCATTTCTAAAACAAATAAAGAAAAGAAAAAAACGGGGAGAAATGTATCCACTTTCAGTTTTCAAATTCAAGAGAAAATCTTACAAGTTTTTGAAGAATTATCTAGTTTTAAAGAAGGCCAAGTTTCTGGGTTTCAAGATGACTGATATGAACGTCAATTTTGGGGGATGAACAGTTCTGGGTTCAAAATTCCAGAAATCTATCATTTTAAATGTTTCAATCTTTTAGGGTTTGGAACCTCTTCCACAGTTACAAACAATGGTGGATTTCAAACGTTTCTAGGTTTCAGATTCAAAGCTGAAAGAATGTAATGTAGACTAATTACAGGACCTAAATACTCTAGAAGGGGGGTTGAATAGAGTATGGAAACTTTTTGCAAAACTCAGATTCTAACAGATTAGCTTTGTGTGAAACTCAAATCTCAAGGCCTTGAAATTTTAGAAAACTGTCTAAAACTTTCAAAGGCAAAAGTAGAAAGCTTCAAGGCCTTGAACTATTACCACTTTTAATAAGCTTATAAACCCTAGTTTGATTTGAGTTGTGTGCAGCAGAAAATAACAAAACTGTAAAGTAAAGAACACAAAGCAATTTACAGAGTTCAGTCCCAATGGACCTAATCTCTGCCTGAGGGATCTAATCCCACCAGTATTGGGCAAACACTTCTTATTACTCACACAGAAACAGCCCTAGATCTTCAAGCCTAAGTGATTTTCCTTACACCTATACAGCTTGTGGTTCCAAACCTATCTAGTTCCAGCTACTAACTGTTGAGCTAACAAGAACCTCTTTTTGTTCACTTGAACAACCAACCACTAGGTTTAGTGAGGTTTAAGATATTTAAAAGATACACAGATTACAAAACAAGTGAAGAACACAGTAGAAGAAATAAGCTAGTAAAACCTGGATGTGTTCTTCTGGAAACTGGAATGACTTGATCTTTTGAAATCAAGAAATGAAGCTTGAATCCCTGTGTGTTTGAATGAATAATCTCCCACGAATTTGTCACACTTATCTGAGTAATTTTGCAAGCCTCCTTTTCAAAATTCAAACTAATTTCTTTTATCCACCAGCTGCAACTGAATGAGAGATTTTAGGATCTCAGTTCCTACAAATCCTCCTTCAGTTTTCAAATGAAATTCAAACAGCTCTAAGTGGATATCCGTTGGAGTTTGTTGAGATTGCTCTTGCACGTTTAACAAACCTGCAACAACATTAAAACACGGCAACAACAAAATCCAGAAAGATAACAGTACTATGACTGTATGGTTTTCCAGTTTCTGATAAAAACTGGTTAAAAGATTAGAACAGTAATCTGATTGACTCCTGACACATATAAATCATGATAAACAAGTTTAAGACTCTTAGAAATCAATAAATAATCATACTAACAAGAAACACACCCTGCAAGAAAGAATCAATTTAATTCTGTAAAAACTGTCAGCAGCTCAAGGCACATCTCAAGGCCTTGATGCTATGAACCTGCTTCACAGATTTTCAAAGTTAAGTCTAGAAAACTTTGATTCTCCCTGTTTTGATCATCTGCAATTGTATTAGATATGTAGATAATGTAAAACAAAAATATATTCAGCAAAACCCTGATCTGCATAAACAGATATCCAATCTGCAACACGAACTTGTTAGAAAATTCAGCAGAATAAGAATAACTCTCAAGGCTTTGAAGCTCTGTCAGTATCTCAAGGCCTTGGAATATTTGAAATGCTTAGCTGCCTATGTCTTTGTCTTTGTATTTGTCTTTCATCACTCAAAACAATTACCATCCAAAACTAATTCAAGGGTCTTTGAGTCAACAATCTCCCCCTTGATGAAAGACAAAACCTACAGCCTTGTGTAGATATTCCTGTCACTCCTTACAAAAATTAGATAACCACATATTGAAGAAACAAAAGACAATAATACTACAGATAACCAGTAAACCACTGATAATCAGCAAAATGTACATATAATCACAGTAATATAATAACACAACTGATTTAAGCAAAACAACTTATTAGTATTATTATTCAAGTACTGCAAGTAACACAAAACACATAATTTATCCCCCTTTTTGACTTTCATCAAATAAGGATGAAGAAATGTTGGATCATTACTCAGAGTCTAAAAAAAGAACTTAAACAAAATTATTATTAGAAAGTCAAGGCCTTGAGAACAGAAAAGAAGAAGAGAAAGAGATAGAAGGTCAAGGCTTTGGGCTTCTCTGATCTTCAATTCTTCTTTGATGTCTGGCCTTTCTCTGAGCCTTCTCCAACTTCTTCCTCACTTCCAGCATCTTCAGCAGACTGATTTCCTTCTTGTTCAGCTTCCACTTCTGCAACAACTTCTTGAATTATCTCATCCACCTTCTTCTTAACCTGCAGTGAATCCCCCTCTGTAGCTGCATCAACACCTGTGACTTCACCAGCATCTTCTTCATCAGCTTGTTCATACAGATCTTTTGAAGTAAGCACCACTGGAATTGGCTTCTCTTTCTTCTTCAAGAATCTTTAGCGTTTCAACTGAATCCACACTGGTGTCATGACTAGTAGCAGAAGGTATCTTCTCCAAGTTCAAACCCTTGATGACAACATCCAGCTTTCCATTCATAACATTCATCAAGCCCTTGAACTAGTTAAATTCAGCTGACAGATCAAATAACCTTTGTCTGAGATCTTCAGTCTCAACCTGCTGATCTTCAAACTTCTCAACCAACAAAGAATAATCCTCATTGGCTTGTCCTTTCCCTGATGCAGCCCCCTTTGGCTTCACAAAATCCTTCTCTCCAAGTTCCTCCTTTTACAAATCTGAATAGAACTTCCAATGTCCTTTCCCAATCTGGACTACCCCAATCCTCTGTAATGCAGTCTCATCAATCAACCCAAAACCTCCAGTAATCTTTTCCTCTCCTTTAACATGTACATCAAAATATTCAAAGAAAAGAGGTAACAGGTTGGCATATGGAAGAGGATGGTTTCTAGTTCTGGTTGCACAATAAATCGTATGCTCCATGACAACTATTGGCAAGCCTATCTCAAACCCTTGAGATATCACATACATCAAAATAAGAACCTTATCAGTAACCAACTCCCTTGAGTTCTCCCTAGGAACTACACTTCTCATCATAATTGTAAACAGGATTTTGGCTTCACAGTTGAGCACAGAGTGTGTCAACTGCTTTGGACCAGAGGGTACACCATCAATGAAAAACATCTCTTTTGCCTTTTCCAGACACTCCTTCCTATCAGGGTAATCTCCAACATTATACTTCCTATGAATGCCCAAGACTTTGGCAAAAGTCCTATGATCTAACCTCAAATCTATCCCAGCCACTTTTGAAGTTAATACCATCTTATCATCACCTTCAAAAACCAAATTCAGATAAAACAACCTAGCTAACCTAGGATAGGCTTTTGAACTAGGATTTAACACCTTTCACACTGTAGTTTCTCTTAATTTTCTCATACAATCAAATCCAATTTGTCCAACAACTCCTCAGAAACCATACTACAGAAAGCTACCTTAGATGAAGCATAACCTTGCATCCACACAGTTCTAACCTCATAACTAACAAACCAATCTGAAGGAAGTGCATTCTTACCTTGATAACCCTTTTTGTTGCAGCACCAACGTGCTTAACCCTAGTTTTCTTCTCTGTGGGTTTGCTCTTCTCTTGTTCTCCTTCAGTTGGTTTCTTCTTGCTTTCTTGAGTTGATTTCCCCTTTTCCTCTTCTCCAGTCTTTTTCTTCTCTCCCCCATTCTTCTTGTCTGACCTAGGTTGATCACCATCCTGAGTCTCTGTCTCCTACTGTGGATCAATGCTTGAGCCTTCATCTCCCTTTTCTGTTCTGGACTTCTTTGCAGGAGGAGTATCCTCATGAAAACTTTGAGTGTTTTCTGAATCTGAATCTGAAATCACAATCTTCTCCTTTTTATTTGCCCTGTTCTTGGTTCTGCCAGAAGGCTTCCCCTGTTGCTGAATTCTGGCTGATTTACGCTCCATTTTGGGGTTTAGGGTTTTGAGAAGGGAATGTGATTGAGATAAATTGAGAGAGAGAAATGAGAGTCGTAGAGAATTGAGAGAGAATGAAGAGGAATAAGCCCTGACTTTCAGCTTAAGTAGGATGAAAGGGATGAGTCATAAAAGGACTCTGCTATATCAACATGCAAAAAGAATCTTGAAAAAAATATTTTTGGATATTTTAGAAAATTCTCTGAGTAATTCAAATATTAGACAGTTATCAAAAAAGATACGATATAATATTTGATGATCCATTATTTTTTTAAATACAGATGTTTTCAAGACCTGGAGAACAATCTCAAAGCCTTGAGATTATACTTTCCAAAGCCTTGAAAGTATAGCTCAAAGCTAATCACATATAAGTACTAATACTCCCCCCAAACCAATGCATCCTTGTTTAACATCCCCAATTCAAGCCTTAGTGATGAAAATATATCATCTGGCAAAGGTTTAGTGAAAATATCAGCAATCTGCATAGAGGTAGAAATAAAAGTTAAAACAACGTCACCTTGTTCTGCATGATCTCTAAGGAAATGATGTCTCACATCTATGTGCTTGGATCTTGAGTGCTAGACTGGATTCTTAGAGATTGAGATAGCACTTGTGTTGTCACAATGAATAGACACATTTCTGAAATTGTAGCCAATATCTCTAAGTTGCTGAGCAATCCATAACACTTGTGAACAGCAAGCTCCAGCTGCAATGTATTCAGCTTCTGCAGTTGATAATGATACAGAATTTTGCTTTTTGGAATGCCAACTGATCAATGAAGATCCAAGAAACTAGCAGCATCCAGAAGTACTTTTCTAGTCTACTTTATATCCTGCAAAATCTGCATCTGAATAGCCACTCAACATAAAATTAGATCTTCTTGGATACCAAAGCCCCAAGTCTCTGGTTCCATTCAAATATCTAAAAATTCTTTTGACTGCAGTTAAATGACTTTCCTTAGGATCTGCTTGGAATCTTGCACACATACAGACACTGAACATAATATCAGGTCTACTAGAAGTTAAATACAAAAGTGATCCAATCATACCTCTGTATTCCTTTGATTCACACTCTTACTTTGAATCCTTGTCTAAAGAGAGTGATGAACTCATAGGGGTTTTAAGCACCTTGGACTGTGACATATTGTACTTGTTCAATAAGTCCTTGGTATACTTTCCTTGATGTACAAAAATTCCTTTTTTCATTTGTAAGATATGAAGTCCAAGAAAGAAATTCGGTTCACCCATTAAGCTCATCTCAAACTCCCTGCACATCAGACTAGAAAACTCTTCTGAAAGAGCATCATTAGTAGCACCAAATAGAATATCATCTACATAGATCTGAACTACTAACAAATCACTTTGATGATGTTTAATGAAAAGAGTTTTATCAACTAGGCCTCTTTTGAAATTATTTTTAAGTAGAAATTTTGAAAGTCTATCATACCAAGCCCTTGGATCTTGTTTTAATCCATAAAGAGCTTTGTCTAGTTTATAAACATGATCAGGAAATTTTTCATCTTCAAAACCAGGAGGTTGTGCTACAAAAACATCTTCTTGTAAATACCCATTTAGAAAAACACATTTGATATCCATTTGATAAAGCTTTATGTGATTATGAGATGCAAATGCAAGAAGTATTCTAATAGCTTCTAACCTGGCAACAGGAGAAAAATTCTCCTCATAATCTATACCTTCTTCCTGATTATATCCTTGTGCCACCAATCTGGCTTTATTTCTTACCACTTCGCCATTCTCATCAAGCTTGTTTCTGAATACCCATATGGTTCCAATAACTGATTTCTCTTTAGGTCTGGGAACCAGATTCCGTACCTTGTTTCTTTCAATTTCATTCAGCTCACTCTGCATTGCAATGATCCAGTTTGCATCCTCTAGTGCTTCCTTGGTATTTTTAGGCTCAATCAAAGATACAAATAAACTAAAAGCACACAAGTTCTTCAACTGTCCTCTTGTCTGAGTTCCAGTTGATGGATCAGATATGATGTTATCAGCTGGATGATCTGCAAGGTACTTAAACTTCTTTCTTGGTATCCAGGAATATTCTCGTTCAAGACTTTGAGTTCTTGAAACAGTAGAGGGAGCATCATAGAAAGTTTCAGCTTCTGTCTCAAGGCTTTGAGATTTTGGTTCTGCAGGAGGTTCAAGGCCTTGAGATTCTGCTGATTGACTATGCACATTAGTTTTGCCTTTTTCTTCTTTCACAGCATCATCATCTGATTTATGCTTGTTCAAATCTAGAGCTGCAAAAATTTCACTCAGAGAATCCTTAGTACTTTCATCAAAAATTACACGAATACTCTCGTCCACAATCTTGGTTTTTCTATTGTAAACTCTATAAGCTTTGCTAGTTTGAGAATATCCAAGAAATACACCTTCATCACTTCTAGCATCAAACTTACCAAGATTATCTCTACCATTATTATGCACAAAACAAATACAACCAAAAGGTTTAAAATAAGAAACAGTAGGCTTTCTACCTTTAAATAGTTCATAAGGGGTCTTTTTCAAAATAGGTCTAATCAAGCATCTATTCAGCACATAATTTGTAGTATTAACAACTTCTTCCCATAAAAACTTTGGTAAATTACTTTCAAGAAGCATGGTTCTATACATATCCTCAAGTGTCCTATTTTTCCTTTCAACTACTCCATTTTGCTGTGGAGTTATAGGTGAAAAAAAGTTGTGTGATATGCCATGCTTTGCACAAAACAAATCAAAGTCAAGTTGATCAAACTCCCTACCATGATCACTTCAAATAGATGCAACAGGTAAATTTTTCAAAGTTTGAAGCTCTTTGCACAATCTAGAAAATTCAGATAAAGCTTCAGTTTTGTCTCTAATAAACATCACCCAAGTAAATCTAGAATAATCATTTATTATAACAAGCATATACCTCTTACCTTTTGGGGTCTGAACTCTCATAGGACCACACAAGTCCATATGGAGCAGTTCTAAGGGTCTAGAAGTACTTACAAAGTTCTTTGGATTGAATGAGCTTCTAATTGCTTACCTTGTACACATGCCTTGCAAACCTCATCCTCTGAAAAATTTTGTGATGGTAAACCTCTTACCAAATCATTTGAGATGAGTTTATTCAAGGTATGTATACTAATATGCCCAAGCTTTTTGTGCCAAAGCTTTTAATCTTCCTTCAAGGCCTTGAGGCATTTTAGCTTGTCACCTGCAACACTGTTAGTACTCATAGCATATAGATTATATGATCTATGAGCAGTGAGTATGCAATCACCAGATTTCTCATCTTGCACCACACATTTCTCCTTTGTCAAATATAGCTTTATAACCTTTATCACATAACTGAGAGATGCTAAGCAGATTATACTTAAGTCCATCTACCAGATAAACATCATATACAGAATTAGTAGAACCATTACCAATACTACCTATACCAATGATATTGCATTTTGCTTTGTCACCAAGTGTGATTGTTCCTCCATATTTTTCTGTAAGCTCAGTAAAGAGAGACTTCTTTCCACTCATATGTCTGGAACACGCACTGTCTAATATCCATTTCTGATCTTTCAAGGCCTTGGTGACATCCGGAAAAAATAAAACATTGCCTCAACAGGCTGTTAGACCAAGTGCAGAACTTTGATTCATACCCAGAATCAGCCATGTTTGGTGGTCTAATTCCTTTTGGAACCCAAATCTGCCTAACCTGTCCCTTAAGCTGATAAGGATAAGTATTCCTCATAATGTGAGGTTCTGATCTTCTGAAGGGACAATTTAATCTGACATGACCAATTTTTTCCACAGTAATGACATTTTGGAGAATGTCTGCTACCAGATTTGACAAAAGTAGTTTGGCTTTTCTTTGAAAATTTGGTTATAGCCAATCCCACTTTTATGCATTGATTTCAGACTTCCTCCGAGAATGAGATTCAAATTATGTTCTGAGCCTGTAAAACTAGCTAGGACCTTCTTAGACTCTTGAAGTTTCTCAGTCAAAGAACAGATTTGTTATTCTAAATTCTCAGAATGAGCCTTTATATCAGCATATCTTTCAGTCAAAAGAGTGTTTTGATCAACAACCTCTTTTATCTGTGCCTTCAAGGCTTTGAACCTGCTGTCCAAGGCCTTGAAGTCCTTTTCAAGCTTTGTCTTAGAAACTTCAACAGTTTTGTTTGTAAAATCTAGGTCAAAGTTTTCTTTTACCTACTCATGAATCTTAATATTTAAAGCATAAATCTCATTTCTATAACTTTCCTCATTCAAAAACATACTCTTGAGAATTTTAGGAAGCACATCAGAAGGACTAGCAAGTAGATTTTTTACCATATCTTCAATATGTCTATCTGATGATTTTTCCTCATCATCCTTTGCCATGAAGCATAAGTTTGCTTGATCTTCTTATGTTTCTGAGTCACTTGATGAATCAGAATCACTCCAGGAAGCCATCATGGCTTCTTCCTTCTTTTGTCACTATCTTTCTTCTGAAAGTTCATGTTCTTCTTCTTTTGTGGACAATCCCTTACTAAATGATCTGCATCGCCACATTCAAAACAATCCATTACTTTAGTTTTATGTGACTGTGATGAAGGTTTACCTTTGTAGTCCTTGCTGCCTGAAGGTCTAGACCTCTCTATGTTGTAATCCCTGTTACCAGAGTTTCTTTTCTTCTTGAGAATCATTGCCAAGGCCTTGGAGATCAATGCTAAAGACTCTTCATCATCATGCTCATATTCAGTCTCAAGGCTTTGAGACTTTTCACTGTCTTTGGCCTTGAGTGCTAAGTTCTTGATGTTTTCACTAAAATCTCCTTCCACATCCTTCATAGACATTTCATGAGTGAGCAGCTTTCCTTGTTGATCATCTAGCTGAAGAAGACTTAAATCCTGAGCTTCCTCAATGGATGTTGTCTTTGGCTCCCACTTGGATTTTGGCAAGCTTCTCAGAATTTTCCTAGCCTTCTCCTCGTTTGAGAACTTCTTTCCCAATGACTCCAGATTATTCACCACATCGGTGAATCTTTTGAACATCTCCTTGATGGTCTCATCTGAATTCATCTTGAACAACTCATATTGCCTCAGAAGTATGTTGATTTTGGTTTGCTTAACCTGGCTAGTTCCTTCATATGTCACCACCAGTTTATCCCATACTTCTTTGGAACTCTTGCAATTTGACACTATGTTGAACTCATCTGCATTAAGAGCACAGTATAACAGATTCATAGCCTTGTAATTTTTTGATACCTTTTCCAGTTCAGTAACTGAAAGATTTTCCTCAGACTTGATACGTCTGACTCCATCAATTGTAGTATAGTACTCATGAGGACCATTCTGAACTATTGACCACATTTCCATGTATTGATCTATGATGAACATCTTCATCAATTCCTTCCAGTGCATGAAGTTATCACCACATAACAGTGGAGGTCTGTTGGTTGCCCTTCCTTGTGAGAATCCACCATCTCCTACATTACTCATAGTCACCAGATTGTTAGATCTATATCAGTGACACAGGATCTAATATAATGTAGACTAATTACAGGACCTAAATACTCTAGAAGGGGGGGTTGAATAGAGTATGGAAACTTTTTGCAAAACTCAGATTCTAACAGATTAGCTTTGTGTGAAACTCAAATCTCAAGGCCTTGAGATTTTAGAAAACTGTCTGAAACTTTCAAATGCAAAAATAGAAAGCTTCAAGGCCTTGAACTATTACCAGTTCTAATCAGCTTATAAACCCTAGTTTGATTTGAGTTGTGTGCAGCAGAAAATAACAAAACTGTAAAGTAAAGAACACAAAGCAATTTACAGAGTTCAGTCCCAATGGGCGTAATCACTGCCTGAGGGATCTAATCCCACCAGTATTGGGCATACACTTCTTATTACTCACACAGAAACAGCCCTAGATCTTCAAGCCTAAGTGATTTTCCTTACACCTATACAGCTTGTGGTTCCAAACCTATCTAGTTCAAGTACTACTAACTGTTGAGCTAAAAAGAACCTCTTGTTGTTCACTTGAACAACCAACCACTAGGTTTAGTGAGGTTTAAGATATTTAAAAGATACACAGATTACAAAAAAAGTGAAGAACACAGTAGAAGAAATAAGCTAGTAAAGCTTGGATGTGTTCTTCTGGAAACTGGAATGACTTGATCTTCTGAAATCTGGAATTGAAGCTTGAATCCATGTGTGGTTGAATTAATGGTCTCCCACGAATTTGTCACACTTCTCTGAGTAATTCCGCAAGCCTCCTTTTCAAAATTCAAACTAGTTTCTTTTATCCACCAGTTGCAACTGAATGAGAGATTTTAGGATCTCAGTTCCTACAAATCCTCCTTCTATTTTCAACTGAAATTCAAACAGCTCTAAGTGGATATCCATTGGAGTTTGTTGAGATTGCTCTTGCACGTTTAACAAACCTACAACAATATTAAAACACATTAACAAGAAAAACAAGAAATATAACAGTACTTTGACTGTTTGGTTTTCCAGTTTCTGATAAAAACTGGTTAAAAGATTAGAACAGTAATCTGATTAACTCCTAACACATATAAATCATGATAAACAATTTTAAGACTCTTAGAAATCAATAAATAATCATACTAACAAGAAATACACCCTGCAAGAAAGATTCAACTTAATTCTGTAAAAACTCTCAGCAGCTCAAGGCACATCTCAAGGCCTTGAAGCTCTGAACATGCTTCGCAGATTTTCAAAGTTAAGTCTATAAAACTTTGATTCTCCCTGTTCTGATCATCTTCAATTGTATTAGATATGTAGATAATGTAAAATAAAAATATATTCAGCAAAACCCTGATCTGCATAAACAGATATCCAATCTGCAACACAATTGTTAGAAAATTCAGCAGAATAAGAATAACTCTCAAGGCTTTGAAGCTCTGTCAATATCTCAAGGCCTTGGAGTATTTGAAATGCGTAGCTGCCTATGTCTTTGTCTTTTTCTTTCATCACTCAAAACAATTACCATCCAAAACACATTCAAGGGTCTTTCAGTCAACAAAAGCATTTCAAAGAAGGATACTCGTACGAGAAGCATTAATTTAAAATTGAGCAAGCCAACCTTGTGTCTTTGAAGCGATTTGAAGAAGTAGATTTGCCTAGAAGAACTGGTGGTTGATTATCTGGATTTTCTCTCGGAGGTTTTCAGAAAACATTCACTCTAGAGAGAAGCAGTAGCTTGCAACAATGGAGGATGAGGAGTATTTATTCAAAACCACTGAAGAGTTGCGTCCTTTCAGTGGTCGAATCGCAACCGTCATCGCCGAACCGCGCAATCACAGGCTTATGCTGATGTCACGGCTAAAACCCTAGAGGAACAGAAGGCACGAATCTAGGGATCCTAGGTCATAATTACACGCACGGGGGCTGATTTCTCGTGTATTTGAATTGGTGCGTAGCAGCAACGCGCGCGCTGGTTTTTACGCATTGAAGTCTCTCCGATTAGTGTCTTCACGCGCAAAAAGGGGGCTAATGTAGATGGTGCTTTCAAGACAGAAATATCATAGCCACATGGCAGTCATCTAGCACACCTAGGTGTGCTCCACACACACGGGATCACCACCCGTGCTGATCCACGTGGGGGCTGCGAGACAGGGCCCTCGCGTACCAACACGGGACTTGTAGGGACTTAGTGGTTTGGAGCCTAGAGTAAGTTCCATCGTGCGCGGCCCATTTACTGCTTTGAGAGATTTATGGCCACGAGCTCCATAAATCCGGTCAACCTCATAACGGTTCTGGTATACGCGGACGAAGAGCGTAACAGTCCCTATATATGTGGACGAACGTGTCGTTATGGTTAAGGTAATTAAGCCGCCATTAATGGGCGCATTAACCCACTACAACGGTCACATTCTCCACTTTATATAGGAGTGTTAACCCTTCATAGCAACGATCTGATATTCGGAACTACGCGGAAGCCCTGGCCAAATAATGTCTCTTTCTCTCACAGTTTCCATTGTCTTGCTCTCTCCCTACTCACTACCCTATACTTCCTTGTGTTTCCTATTCTCTACTCTTGGTGTACGCTTGAATCTTCCTCAAATGATTCTCCTGTACACAATCATTTAATTGGGAGGCTAGTATATAATCACTATTATGAGTTAAATTATGTATCATTAGTTTATATAAAATAAACTTAAATACTACACCTATATAAAACATTAAAATTTTATAATTGATACTGCCGAATTATCCTAACATTTCTACCTACTCATAGTACTACAAAAGCATCAAATTATTTACACCTAAATGAGAGTGCACCCAAACCAGCTTATAAAATTTCATAACTTTCCTATTGGTCATTTGACTTGACCAAGACTATGACCAAGACTCCTCACTAATTGGGAAATTGACTTGACTTGACCTAGTCTAAGTTGGATATAACCTAGTAATTCTGGTGCATTTTCTCTCCCACATAACACCCACTGGAGAAAACAACACACCATCACCTCCATCACCACCGACCACCACCACCAACGCCACCATCACCACCACAGCCTCCCCCTCCCTCTACTACTGGTACCTATCTCTCTCTCCCTATCACCCTCTCCCTCCCCGGCCTCTCTCTCTCCCTCCCCTTCTCTGACTTGTCCGGCAAACAAGAAGCAACGACGGTGGCAGTAGCGCAGCCACAACCACTGTCTGCTCTTCCCTCTGCCTCCAATCTCTCTCTCTCTATCTCTCTCTCTCTCTCTCTCTCTCTCTCTCTCTCTCTCTCTCTCTCTCTCTCTCTCTATCTCTCTATCTCTCTCTCTGTTCGGCGATCAACAGGGGCAGCAATAGGAGCCACCGAAGCCACCGCCGCATACCCGGACGACCCAGTGACGGCAACCCCGGCGGCACCCAACGCCACTGCTCTGCCTCTCTCCTCCACTTCGTGTTTCTCCCCCGCCCTCACTGAGTTTCGACTGACCCAGAGACGACCCAGAGCAACTCCTATCGCCGGAAAAATCCATACTTTCTGGCGATTTCTTGACCGAAACTTCGGCGATCGATTTACGCCCATTCGGTAACCATTTTAATCAATTTTGTTGTAAATCTGCTTATTTGGACTTGAATTTGAGTTTTGTAACATCAAATTTGTATGAGTACCATTGTGTAAGAAGATTCATGGTTGGGATTTGGTGAGGATGAAGATGAAGTGTGCTGGGGTGACTTTTCAATAAACAGAAACTTGGGGTGATTCCGTCTAAGGCAGAAACTCTGGGGGGTCCTAATGTAATTATACAATCTGATTTCTTCTTAAATAAACTTGTTTTCTAAATCAATTAAATATAGTGTTTATAGTTTTTACACAACATATTTAAAGGAATACTCTTGGAAAATAACTCGGCAAAGAAAATATTTAAGGAAATTTGGTTATATTATTAATATCATAGTATTTTTATACAAGTTTATGAAATAAAAATATTCATGAAAATCTTATAGATGAGATTTTAGCTACTAAAACATGTAACATAACTATAAAATTATCTAGCAATACAAGTTAAAAGGTGACATTTTTATAACATAGAAGTTGTCCATAATTAAATTACTATAAATTATTTTGGTGATAAAATTAATGAGTAAAATACAATATAAGAGGAAAAAGTTGTCTAAAAGTACTCTCATGATTAGATTAGTTTAAAGAAGGGTAATATCAAAATCTTGAAATAATTATACTCATTAAAGTTAACTAAATTGTTTTTGTAAGATATTATTATTATTTACAATTTGTGGGTGTATGGATAATTATATGCTTAATTTAATATGAGTTAATCTTGTATATTGGCACTTGTTATAAGATAATAAAATAAAAGCACACCTCTTATTGGCTTGGAGTTTATTTTAAATAAATAATGTGGGGTTGGACTATCTACAAATTGAAATACGGAGTTCACTCAATAAATATAACATGTAACACCTACATGCACTATACAAGTTAGTGAAAGTTGGAATTGATTAGGAATTATGATTGTAGGAGACGAGTTCATAGACGAGGGCTTCGTCTACTTCTAGAAGTCATATCTTGATACTTACGGTTGCTACTTAAGGTGACTAAACATGCCAGGCTTAGTTAGCCCGTCCTCCTTTCGTGTCTAAATGTTTTTATGATTTTATGTCTCAAAATGTCATTTGTGACGTACGTGCTTTTCTTGGAATTTTATTTAAGAGTCCAAATGATTCTTTCAAAGATTTCACAAGGAAAATAATAATGTGTAATCACGTAAAGAGGAAATAGTTGTGCGGTGGAACCATATTCAGATTCTTACATATTGAGAATGTGATTGTGATATTTTTCCCGATTGCAATTTGCCTCTGGCTGCTCCATGTACTCACCTCTCTGGCCGCAAGAAGTCGTAGGGGGTGCCGGCACTTAAGGTCTTGGATGCATGGGATATAGTTGGTTATTTACAAGATACTGTGATGGAATATTGTGATGGATTGGTTCACTCTCCGCTACAACTAAATAATAATGTGGACTTTTAATGTGAAAAATGGAAGGAATTTGGAATCCCACTAATTGGGATAATGGTATAGATTGGAAAAGTTTCCCATGGATATATGATTTGATGATTTGAGATTACGTTTCTGAAATTTAAGAATTTAATAAAGAGTTGGAAAAATTTTGATCTTTTCCTACTTGGTCATCTATGAGAACATTTTTGATTATTCCTCAATTATTATCATGGATTAGTAAATGAAAATTCCTCTTATCCGGTTTACATGTTTGGGTGTTTGCTTATTCAGTATTTCTTGTTGACTTTGGAAAAACTGCGGTCTTTGTTCTTTCCGTCGCAGGTCTAGGCGAAGGGAGCTAAATTTAGGAGGGATCGCATCCCACTAGTTGTTTATGTTAGTTCCTTCTATCCAGATGAACACTTAGTTTAATTTCACTTTTTGTAATGTAATGCAAGACAATTATGCAGTTTGTAATATATAACTATGGGATGTTTTGTTCTTGATTTCCGCCATTTCATTATGAGTAGCACCCTCCTGTGCTTTCCGGTCCGGAACGCTCAGGAAACAAGGGGTGTTACAGGTGGTATCAGAGCGGGCAATCCAAAAAGGAATTTAAACATGTAGGGTAATTTAAAATGAATATAGGATAAGAAAATTAAAAATTGGACAAGCCGGTTGGGTTATGGGTAGTTTGAGTTTTACTAATGTCCCACCCACCCACATCCTTTCTTTCCTTTAGGAGAGATGTTTTTGAGCTCTTATGATATCTTGAATGACTGGTATGGATTATGAGATGAATATTGGCGTATTCTTACATGATTGGCTTTTGACATATATTTACTCTAAGGTAGAGAATGAGGATTATTGAATTCAGAATTTTGAGTCTGCAATGGAACGAAGATGATAAAGAATTATTTTCAACTATGAAAAAACGTTATATGTTTATACATGCTTCATACTTGTGCTAAATAAATGGATATATGTGTAGTGAATGAAAAAAGTCATTCCAAGTATTACTCCATGATAGGGTATGCATTGATACAATAGATGATAGTGTAGGAATATGTCTGATAGACCACTATGATACTACACCAGGAGAGCCAACCGAGAACAAATGGCAGCTGGATGAGACAATCAACCAGAGATGGCTCAACTGGTCCCTCAAGTGGCCATAATCATTGCTAGAAACGAGGAGCGTGAAGAACGAAGCTATTACAAAAGATAGCGGATCATAACACTCGCGAATTCGCTGGAAAGGAAGACCCACTGCGCTAGAGGATTGGATCCGGAGCTTCGAGAAGATATTTAAAGTTGTCCAATGGCCTAATGACCAGAAGGTTAACTGTGCTGCCTTTTATTTTTCCAGCAAAGCAGACACTTGGTGGTCAACCAATCATGAGGTCCTACTGGCTCGACCCAACTATGGTTGGGAAGCTTTCAAGACTGCTCTGATATTGAGATTCTATACAAGTCATGTCAAGAATAGGTTTTGCAATGAGTTTCACAACCTGAAGCAGGGAAACGGCTCAGTGACGAACTTTCGATAAGTTCGTGGAGTTGTCCAGATTTAATGGAAATACGGTACCTGATGAGAATAGCAAGGTCTCAAAGTTCATTGGAGGCCTGCACCTTCATTTGCATAAAATAATGCGTAGCAGGACTTACGACACCTTTCACGAGGCATATGACTGTGCAGCTGACATGTGGAAAATCCAGGAGATCCAGGATGAGGCTCGCGGGAAACGCAAGATGGATGAGGCAGGAGGTAGTAGCAACAATTCGGCAAGGGACAAGAGGTTTAAGCCCAACCACGGGGGGAACAATCAGAACCGGGGTAACCAGCAGAATCAGGTAGCTCAGCAAGTTCGACACTACAACTGCAAGAGATGTCAGCAAAACCACCCTGTAACCGACTGTATGGGGAACCCAGTCATATGCCACAACTGTGGTAGAAAAGGGCATCGCGCTTATGAATGTCTAGCTCCACCAGCCAGGAACCAGCAGGGGTACCAAGGAGGAAACTATTAGAGGCCACCTCAGAACAACTATCAGGGGAACCGCCAACAGTATGGGAATCAGCAACCAAGGACCTTGCAGATTGAATACGGGAACAGGAACTATGGCAACTGCAACAACCAGAACAATGGGGGAAATGGCTATGGAAGGAAGCAGAACTACGTCCAGGGGAACGCAGGACAGTATGGAACTCAGAATCGCAACACCAATGCTGTTCAGGGGACTAACATCAACAGTGGAGGGAGTATCGGAGGAGCTAGGACTCAGAATGCCAGTGTGGGAAGGATCGCAGTCATGATAAAGACAGAGGCTGAGGATGCTCAGGGGGTTGTCACGGGTACATTCCTTATTCATGAGCACCCAACTTTTGTATTATTTTATTCTGGCGCATCTTACTCTTTCATATCATCATCATCTGTTCAGAAATTGCGATTGAATAAGTCATGTAGCATATTCACCCATGTAGCAACACCCACTAGCCACATAGCAGTATGAGACACCGTATTTAAAGGAGTAGGAGTTAAAATCTTAGCATGTACCTTGCCTGCAGATTTGATAAAGTTTGATCTTAGAGGCATAGACGTCATCCTAGGGGTGGATTGGCTTAGTAAGCATCGGGCTGTCATTGATTGTTATGATCAGAATGTTCGATTACGAGGACCCAACGGGGAGAAGATCTCTTACCGCGGAATCACGAAGGAACCCTTTATTAGACTAGTGTCAGCAAGAACCATAGTCAACCAAGTGAAGAAAGGGAATTCTGCCTACTTTTGTTACATCCAGGATGTATCCAAGAAGGAGAACGTTGGAAGAGATACCAGTTTCGAGGGAGTTTCCTGACGTATTCTCAGATGAGATTCCAAGAATGCCACCTAAAAGAGAATTGGGGTTTACCCTGGACTTGGCGCCTGGAACCGCGCCTATCTCGAAAGCACCATACCGGATGGCGCCAACAGAACTGAAGGAGCTGAAGGAACAATTGCAAGAACTGCAGAAGGGGAACATACGGCCAAGTGTGTCACCTTGGGGAGCTCCAGTGCTTTTCATGAAGAATAAATATGGAACCTTGAGGCTATGCATTGACTACCGCGAGTTGAATAGTGCAACCATCAAGAACAAGTACCCTCTACCCCGGATTCACGATCTGTTTGATCAATTACAAGGGGCTAGTGTCTTCTCAAAGATCAATTTGAGATCAGGGTACCATTAGCTTCGGGTAGCCGAGAAGGATATTTCGAAGACAGCCTTTCAAACGAGATATGGCCACTATGAGTTCACTATGATGCCTTTTGGTTTGACCAACGCACCTGCAGTGTTTATGGACCTGATGAATCGGGTCATGAGGCCATTTTTGGATAGATTTGTGGTCGTCTTCATTGATGACATCCTTGTGTACTCGAAGAGCGAGGAAAACCACGAGGAACATCTCAGAAAAGTATTGCAGACTCTGAGACAAGAACAATTGTATGCTAAGCTGTCCAAATGCGAGTTTTGGCTGGATCGCGTTCCATTTCTGGGTCACATCATCTCAAAGGAAGGAACATCAATGGATCCAGGGAAGATTTCAGCAGTCAAAGATTGGCCAACACCGAAGAACGTATCCGAGATAAGGAGTTTCCTTGGCTTAGCAGGTTACTACAGGCGTTTTGTGAAAGACTTCTCCAAAATTGCAAGGCCATTGACCGCATTGACGAAGAAGGCAGTGATGTGCCAGTGGAGTGACAGTTTTGAAGAAGCAATTCAGACCCTCAAGGAGGAGCTTACTACAACACTAGTACTAGCCTTACCAAATGATTCCGGCGAGTTCGAAGTATATAGCGATGCATCGAAGAAGGGGCTAGGATGTGAGCTTATGCAAGAGCGAAGGTTATTTTCCAATGCTTCAAGGCAGTTGAAACCACACGAGGAGAACTATGCCACTCACGAATTGGAGTTGGTAGCAGTAGTCTTCGCCTTAAAGATATGGAGACATCACTTGTATGGAGCTGTTTGCAAGTTGTACACGGATCACAGCAGTCTCAAGTACATCTTTACGCAGAAGGAGCTGAACAATAGGCAACGACGATGGCTTGAAGTCATCAAGGATTATGATCTACGTATCCAGTACCGTGAAGGAAAGGCTTATGTCGTAGCTGACGCATTAAGCCGAAAGTCAAGCCATACCATTAATACCATGCTAGAAATGCCTGAATGGCTATGTCATGAGTTCAGGAAGCTCGAAAATGAAGTAGTGGAACATGGAGGAATGCAGAACTTGCTCGGTAGCATGACAGCCATACCCGACTTCTTGGAGGAAATAAGGAGTAACCAACCTGGAGACGTGAATCTAGAGAGAATCAAGGAGAATATTGTTGCAGGAGAAGCTAAAGACTTTATGATCCATGAAGATGGGAGTATTCGATACAAGGTAAGGTGGTGCATTCCTCAGAAGTGTAGAGAAGTCAAAGAGAATATAATGCGGGAAGCACACAACACGCCTTTTTACGGTCACCCTAGAGGGGACAAACTTTAAAAAGACTTGAAGAAGATCTTTTGGTGGCCAAACATGAAGAAGGAAGTAGCAGAATTCGTAGCTAAATGCTTGACTTGTCAGAAGGTGAAGTTCGAGCACAAGAGAATGGGAGGCCTAGTTCAGCCTTTGGACGTACCTATTTGGAAGTGGGATTCTATTTCCATGGATTTTGTGACTGCCTTACCGACGTCGAAGAATGGAATCAACCAGATTTGGGTAGTGGTAGACAGATTAACCAAGACAACAAGGTTCATTCCGATGAAGGATACATGGAACATGGAGCAAAGGGCAGCTGCGCACGTGAAGGATATCGTGAGGTATCATGGAGTTCCTAGTTCTATAATTCCTGAAAGAGATCCCAACTTCCTTTCTCATTTTTGGAAGGCTTTGCAAGAAGCGATGGGAACAGAGTTAAGATTCAGTACAGCGTTCCACCTAGCGACTGATGGTCAGACGGAAAAAAACAATTCAGACTTTGGAAGACATGCTTAGAGATTGTGCTATGGATTTCCAAGGATCATGGGTTGACATACTACCACTGATAGAGTTCTCGTACAACAACAGTTATCACACTAGTATTGGCATGGCACCACACGAAGCTTTATATGGAAGGAAATGTCGGACACCCTTATGTTGGAGTGACATCAGTGAGACTGTGGTAATTGGACCACAAGTTATCGAGGAGATGAATAATCAAGTACGTCTCATCCAGCAGAGAATGAAAGCAGCTCAGGATAGACAGAAATCCTCTGCAGATCAGAAGAGGGGGTCGTTGGAATTTCAGGTCGGAGAGAAGGCATTTCTTAAGGTTTCAGCAACCAAGGGCGTAACAAGATTCAATCAGAAGGGGAAGCTGAGCCCAAATTTTATTGGACCATACGATATTCTAGAGTGAATTTGCGAAGTTGCTTACCGTCTAGACCTACCATCCATCTTGGGTCGAGTGCATAATGTCTTTCACGTTTCACAGCTGAAGAAGTATGTACCTGACTCATCTCATATACTGGACCCCGAACCAGCGTCTTTGACTTATGAGGAGCATCCTGTCAAGATTTTAGACACCAAGATGAGGGACATGCGTACCAAAAGCATTAAGCTGGTAAAGGTCCTATGGAAAAATCATCAGACAGAAGAGGCTACTTGGGAAGTTGAGGATGAGATGCGAAAGAAATACCCACACCTTTTTGACGAGGTAAATTGAGTTCCGGGACGTCACTCTCCTAAGGGGGAGAGGAAGTAACCCCTTTACATTTTCATTCCATAGCATATCGCGCAATTAACTCGAGTATTAGTATATAACATCGCGTGAAGTATTAACACGATTGCATACCATGCTAGATTGCATACCGCATTACATTATATTTTATATAGAAAATAAAACATGGTTGAGTATTTGGTTTAAGCTTCGAGGACGAAGCTCTCTTTAAGGGGGGAAGGATGTAATACCCCGAGTTTATGCTAAGGGTAAAATAGTAAATTGGCATGGGAGATTCGGTTGTGAATTTTAATTTTTAGAAATTGCTTGGTAAAATTTAGATTCATAATTTAATTGGGAGGCTAGTATATAATCACTATTATGAGTTAAAATGTGTATCATTAATTTATATAAAATAAACTTAAATAATACACCTAAAGAAAACATTAAAATTTTATAATTGATACTACCAAATTATCCTAACATTTCTACCTACTCATAGTACTACAAAAGCATCAAATTATTTACCCCTAAATGAGAGTGCACCCAAAACAGCTTATAAAATTTCCTAAACTTTCCTATTGGTCATTTGACTTGACCAAGACTGTGACAAAGACTCTTCACTAATTGGGCAATTAACTTGACTTGACCTAGTCCAAGTTTGACCTAACCTAGTACTTTTGGTGCATTTAATCTCTTCACCTCCCTCTTCTCTCCCACAAAACACCCTATGGAGAAAACAACACACCATCACCTCCAACACCACCGACCACCACACCCAACGCCTCAATCACCACCACAGCCTCCCCCTCCCTCTGCTACTGCTACCTATCTCTCTCTCCCTATCACCCTCTCTCTCCCCGGCCTCTCTCTCTCCCTCCCCTTCTCTGACTTGTCCAGCGAACAAGAAGCAACGGCGGCGGCAGTAGCGCAGCCACCGCCACCGCCTGCTCTTCCCTCTCCCTCCAATCTCTCTCTATCTCTCGATCTCTCTGCCTTATTCCCTCTGTTCGGTGATCAATAGAGGCAGCAATAGGAGCCACCAAAGCCACCGCGGCAGACCCGGACGACCCAGCAACGACAACCCCGACGGCACCCCAACGCCACTGCTCCGCCTCTCTCCACTTCGTGGCTCTCCCCTGCCCTCACTGAGTTTCGACTGAAACCAGAGACGACCCAGAGCAACTCCTATCGCCGGAAAAATCCATACTTTCCGGCGATCTCTTGATCGAAACTCCGGCGATCGATTTACGCCCATTCGGTAATCGTTTTAATCGTTTTTTGTTGTAAATCTGCTTATTTGGACTTGAATTTGAGTTTTGTAACATCAAATTTGTATGGGTACCATTGTGTGAGAAGATTTATGGTTGGGATTTGGTGAGGATGAATTGTGTTGGGGGTGACTTTTGCAATAAACAGAAACTTGGGGTGATACCGTCTAAGGCGGAAACTCTGGGGGGTCCTGATGTAATTATACAATCTGATTTCTTCTTAAAATAAACTTGTTTGTCTAAATCAATTAAAGATAGTGTTTATAGTTTTTACACAACTTATTTAAAGGAATACTCTTGGAAAATAACTCGACAAAGAAAATATTTAAGAAAATTTGGTTATATTATTAATATTATAGTATTTTTATACAATCTTATGAACTAAAAATATTCATGAATATCATAGGGATGAGATTTTAACTACTAAGACATGTAACATAACTATATAATAATCTAGCAATACAAGTTAAAATGTGACATTTTTATAACATAGAAGTTGTCCACAATTAAATTATTATGAATTATTTTGGTGATAAAATTTATGAGTAAAATACAATATAAGAGGAAAAAGTTGTCTAAAAGTACTCTAAATATTAGATTAGTTGAAAGAAGTCTAAGACCAAAATCTTGGAATAATTAAACTCATTAAAGTTAACTAAATTGTTTTTGTAAGATATTATTATTATTTACAATTTGTGGGTGTATGGAAAATTATATGCTTAATTAAATATGAGTTAATCTTGTATATTCACACTTGTTATAAGATAATAAAATAAAAGTACACCTCTTATTGGCGTGGAGTTTATTTTAAATAAATATTGTGGGGTTGGGCTATCTACAAATTAAAATAGGGAGTTCACTCAATAAATATAACATGTAACACCTAATTGCATTATACAAGTTAGTGAAAGTAGGAATTGATTAGGAATTATGATTCTAGGTGACGAGTTCATAGACGAGGGCTTCGTCTACTTCTGAAAGTCATATCTTGCTACTTACGGTTGCTACTTCAGGTGACTAAACATGCCAGGCTTAGTTAGCCCGTCCTCCCTTTGTGTCTAAATGTTTTTATGATTTTATGTCTCAAAATGTGATTGGTGACGTACGTGCTTTACTTGGAATTTTATTCACGAGTCCAAATGATTCTTTCAAAGCTATCACAAGTAAAATAATAATGTGTAATCACGTAAAGAGTAAACAGTTGTGCGGTGGAACAATATTCGGATTCTTACATATCGAGTTTGTGATTGTGATATTTTGCCCGGTTGCAATTTGCCTCGGGCTGCTCCATTTACTCACCTCTCTGGCCGCAAGAAGTCTTAGGTGGGTACCGGCACTTAAGGTCTTGGATGCATGAGATATGGTTGGTTATTTATGAGATATTGTGATGGAATACTGCGATGGATTGGTTCGTTCCCGGCTACAACTAAATAACAATATTGACTTTTAATGTGAAAAATGAAAGGAATATTTGGAATCCCACTAATTGGGGTAATGGTATGGATTGGGAAAGTTTTCCTTCGATATATGATTTGATGATTTGAGATTACGTTCTGAAATTTAAGAATTTAATAAAGATTTGGAAAAATTTATCTCTTTTCCTACATGGTCATCTGTGAGAACATTTTTTATTATTCCTCAATTATTATATTGGATAAGTAAATGAAAATGCCTCTTATCCGGTTTACATGTTTGGGTGTTTGCTTATTCAGCATTTCTTGCTGACTTTGAAAAGACTGTGGTCTTTGTTCTTTCCACCGCAGGTCTAGGCGAAGGGAGCTCAATTTAGGAGAGATCGCATCACACTAGTTGTTTATGTTAGTTTCTTCTATCCAGATGAACACTTAGTTTAATTTCACTTTTTGTAATGTAATGCAAGACAATTATGCAGTTTGTAATTTATAGCTATGGGATGTTTTGTTCTTGATTTCCGCCATTTCATTATGAGTAGCACCCTCCTGGGCTTTCCGGTCAGGAACAGAACGCCCGGGAAACAAGGGGTGTTACAGGTAGTATCAGAGCGGGCAATCAAAAAAGGAATTTAAACCTGTACGGTAATTTAAAATGAATATAGGATAAGAAAATTTAAAATTGGACAAGTCGGTTGGATTATGAGTAGTTTGAGTTTTACTAATGTCCCACCCACGTCCTTTCTTTCCTTTAGGAGAGATGTTTTTGAGCTCTTATGATATCTTGAATGACTGGTATGGATTATGAGATTAATATTGGCGTATTCTTACATGATTGGCTTTTGACATATATTACTCTAAGATAGAGAATGAGGATTATTGAATTCTGAATTTTGAGTCTGCAATGGAACGAAGATAATAAAGAATTATTTTCAACTATGAAAAAAAGTTATATGTTTATACATGCTTCATACTTGTGCTAAATAAATAGATATATGTGTAGTGAATGAAAAGGTCATTCCAAGTATTACTCCATGATAGGGTATGCATTGATACAATAGATGATAGTGTAGGAATATGTCTGATAGACCACTATGATACTACACCAGGAGAGCCAACCGAGAACAAATGGCAGCTGGAGGAGACAATCAACCAAAGATGGCTCAACTGGTCCCTCAAGTGGCCATAATCATTGCTAGAAACGAGGAGCGTGAAGAACGAAGCTGTTCCAAGAAGATAGCGGATCATAACACTCGCGAATTCGCTGGAAAGAAAGACCCAACTGAGCTAGGGGATTGGATCCGGAGCTTCGAAAAGATATTTAAAGCTGTCCAATGCCCTAATGACCAAAAGGTTAACTGTGCTGCCCGTTATTTGGCCAGCAAAGCAGGCAGTTGGTGGTCAACCAATCATGAGGTCCTGTTGGCTCGACCCAACTTTGGTTGGGAAGCTTTCAATACTACTCTTAGATTTAGATTCTATCCAAGTCATGTCAAGAATAGGTTGTGCAATGAGTTTCACAACCTGAAGCAGGGAAACGGCTCAGTGACGAACTATTTCGATAAGTTCGTGGAGTTGTCCAGATTTGCTGGAAATATGGTACCTGATGAGAATAGCAAGGTCTCAAAGTTCATTGGTGGTCTGCACCTTCATTTGCAGAAACTAATGTGTAGCAGGACTTTACGACACCTTGCACGAGGCATATGACCGCGCAGCTGACATGTGGAAAATCAAGGAGATCCAGGATGAGGCTCGCAGGAAACGCAAGATGGATGAGGAAGGAGGCAATAGAAACAATTTGGCAGGGGATAAGAGGTTTAGGCCCAACCACGGGGGGAATAATCAGAAACGGGGTAACCAGCAGAATCAAGTAGCTCAGCAAGTTCGCCGCTACAACTGCAAGAGATGCCAGCAAAACCACCCTGGAATCGACTGTATGGGGAACCCAGTCATATGCCACAACTGTGGTAGAAAAGGGCATCGCGCTTATGAATGTCTGGCTGCACCATCCAGGAACCACCAAGGGTACCAAGGAGGAAACTATTAGAGGCCACCTCAGAACAACTATCAGGGGAACCGCCAAATGTATGGGAACCAGCAACCAAGGACCTTGCATATTGAATACGGGAAAAAGAACTATGGCAACCGCAACAACCATAACAAAGGGGGAAATGGCTATGGAAGGCAGCAGAACTACATCCACGGGAACGCAGGACAGTATGGAGCTCAGAATCGCAACACCAATGCTGGTCAGGGGACTAACATCAACAATGGAGCGGGTACAGGAGGAGCTCGAACTGAGAATTCCAATGTGTGAGGGATCGCATTCATGACAAAGAAATAGGCTGAGGATGCTCAGGGAGTTGTCACGAGTACATTCCTTATTCATGAGCACCCAGCTTTTGTATTATTTGATTCTGGCGCATCATACTCTTTCATATCATCATCATTTGTTGAGAAATTTGGATTGAGTAAGTCATCAAGCATATTCACCCATGTAGCAACACCCGCTGACCACATAGCAGTATGTGACACCGTATTTGAAGGAGTAGGAGTTAAAATCCTAGAATGTACCTTGCCATATTCACCCTTGGCTTAGTAAGCATCGGGTTGTCATTGATTGTTATGATCAGAATGTTCGATTAAGAGGACCCAGCGGGGAGAAGATCTTTTACCGCGGAATCACGAAGGAACCCTGTATTAGACTACCGTCAGCAATGACCATATTCAACAAAGTGAAGAAAGGGAATTCTGCCTACTTGTGTTACATCCAGGATGTATCCAAGAAGGAAAACGTATTGGAAGATATACCAGTTGTGAAGGAGTTTCCTAACGTATTCCCAGATGAGATTCCAAGAATGCCACCTAAAAGATAATTGGAGTTTACCCTGGACTTGGCGCCTAGAACCACGTCTATCTCGAAAGCACCATACCAGATGGCGCCAATAGAACTGAAGGAGCTGAAGGAACAATTGAAAGAGCTTCTAGAGAAGGGGTACATACAGCCAAGTGTGTCACCTTGGGGAGCACCAGTGCTTTTTGTGAAGAAGAAAGATGGAAGCTTGAGGCTAAGGATTGACTACCGTGAGTTGAACAATGAAACCATCAAGAACAAGTACCCTCTACCCCGGATTGACGATCTATTTGATCAATTACAAGGGGCTAGTGTCTTATCAAAGATCAATTTGAGATCAGGGTACCATCAGCTTCGGGTAGCCGAGAAGGATATTCCGAAGACAGCCTTTCGAACGAGATATGGCCACTATGAGTTCACTGTGATGCCTTTTGGTTTGAACAACGCACCTGCAGTGTTCATGGACCTGATGAATCGAGTCATGAGGCCATTTCTGGATAGATTTGTGGTTGTCTTCATTGATGACATCCTTATGTACTCGAAGAGCGAGGAAAATCACGAGGAACATCTCAGAGAAGTATTGCAGACTCTGAGACAAGAACAACTGTATGCTAAGCTGTCCAAGTGCGAGTTTTGGCTGGATCGCGTTCCATTTCTGGGTCACATCATCTCAAAGGAAGGAACATCAGTGGATCCTGGGAAGATTTCGGCCGTCAAAGATTGGCCAACACCGAAGAACGTATCCGAGATAAGGAGATTCCTTGGCTTAGCAGGTTACTACAGACGTTTTGTGAAAGACTTCTCCAAAATTTCTAGGCCATTGACCGCATTGACGAAGAAGGCAGTGATGTACCAGTGGAGTGACAGTTGTGAAGAATAATTTCAGACCCTGAAGGAGAAGCTTACTACAGCACCAGTAGTAGCCTTACCAAACGACTCCGGCGAGTTCGAAGTATATAGCGATGCATCGAAGAAGGGGCTAGGATGTGTGCTTATGCAAGAGCGAAGGGTAATTGTCTATGCTTCGAGGCATTTGAAACCACACGAGGAGAACTATGCCACTCACGACTTGGAGTTGGCAGCACTAGTCTTTGCCTTAAAGATATGGAGACATCACTTTTATTGAGTTGTTTGCAAGTTGTACACGGATCACAGCAGTCTCAAGTACATCTTTACGCAGAAGGAGCTGAACAATAGGCAACGACGATAGCTTGAAGTCATCAAGGATTATGACCTACGTAGCCAGTACCATGAAGTAAAGGCTAATGTCGTAGCTGACGTATTAAGCCGAAAGTCAAGCCATACCTTTAATGTCATGCTATAAATGCCTGAATGGCTATGTCATGAGTTCAGGAAGCTCGAAATTGAAGTAGTGGAACATGGAGGAGTGCAGAACTTGCTTGGGAACATGACAGCCATACCCGAATTCTTAGAGGAAATAGGGAGTAACCAACCTGGAGACGTGAAACTAGAGAGAATCAAGGAGAAGATTTTTGTAGGATAAGCTAAGGAATTTATGATCCATGAAGATGGGAGCATTCGATACAAGGGAAGGTGGTGCGTTCCTCAGAAGTGTAGAGAAGTCAAAGAGAAGATAATGCGGGAAGCACACAACACGCCTTATTCCGTTCACCCTGGAGGCGACAAACTTTAAAAAGACTTGAAGAAGATGTTTTGGTGGCAAAACATGAAGAAGGAAGTAGAAGAATTCGTGGCTAAATGCTTGACTTGTCAGAAGGTGAAGTTCGAGCACAAGAGAATGGGAGGCCTAGTTCAGCCTTTGGACGTACCAGTTTGGAAGTGGGATTCCATTTCCATGGATTTTGTGACTGCCTTACCGACGTCGAAGAATGTACTCACCCAGATTTGGGTAGTGGTAGACAGATTAACCAAGACAGCAAGGTTCATTCCAATGAAGGATACATGGAACATGGAGCAAAGGGCAGATGCGTACAGAAGGATACCGTGAGGTATCATGGAGTTCCTAGTTATATAATTTTTGATTGTGATCCCAACTTCCTTTCTCATTTTTGGAAGGCCTTGCAAGAAGCGATGGGAACAGAGTTGAGATGCAGTACAGCGTTCCACCTAGCGACTGATGGTCAGACGGAAAGAACAATTCAGACTTTGGAAGACATGCTTAGAGCTTGTGCTATGGATTTCCAAGGATCGGGGGTTGAGATACTACCACTGATAGAGTTCTCATACAACAACAACTATCACGCTATTTTTGGCATGGCACCACACGAGGCTATATATGGAAGGAAATGTCGGACACCCTTATGCTGGAGTGACATCAGTAAGACTGTATTAATCGGCCCACAAGTTATCGAGGAGATGACTAATCAAGTGCGTCTCATCCAGCAGAGAATGAAAGCAGATGAGGATAGACAGAAATCGTATGCAGATCAGAAGAGGAGGCCGTTGGATTTTCAGGTCAGAGAGAAGGCATTTCTTAAGGTTACGCCAACCAAGGGCGTAACAAGATTCAATCAGAAGGGGAAGCTGAGCCCAAATTTTATTGACCATACGATATTCTAGAGAGAATTGGCGAAGTTGCTTAACGTCTAGACCTACCGTCCAACTTGGGTCGAGTGCATAATGTCTTTCACGTTTCACAGCTGAAGAAGTATGTACCTAACTTAACTTATATACTGGACCCCGAACCACTGGAGTTAGATCCGTCTTTGACTTATGAGGAGCATCATGTCAAGATTAAAGACACCAAGACGAGGACACGCGTACCAAAAGCATTAAGCTGGTAAAGGTCATATGGACAAACCATCAGACAGAAGAGGCTACTTGGGAAGCCGAGGATGAGATGCGAAAGATATACCCACACTTTTTTAACGAGATAAATTGAGTTCCGGGGACGTCACTCTCCTAAGGGGGAGAGGATGTAACCCCTTTAAAATTTCATTCCATAGCATATCGCGCAATTAACTCGAGTATTAGTATATAACATCGCGTGAACTATTAACACGATTGCATACCATGCTAGATTGCATACCGCATTACATTATATATTATATAGAAAATAAAACATGGTTGAGTATTTGGTTTAAGATTCGATGACGAAACTCTCTTTAAGGGGGGAAGGATGTAATACCCCGAGTTTATGCTAAGGGTAAAATAGTAAATTGACATGGGAGGTTCGGTTATGAATTTAATTTTTAGAAATTTCTTGGCAAAATTTAGATTCATAATTTAATTGGGAGGCTAGTATACAATCACTATTATGAGTTAAAATATTTATAATTAATTTATATAAAATAAACTTAAATAATACACCTAAATAAAACATTAAAATTTTATAATTGATACTACCAAATTATCCTAACATTTCTACCTACTCATAGTACTACAAAAGCATCAAATTATTTACACCTAAATGAGAGTGCACCGAAAACAGCTTATAAAATTTCCTAACTTTCCTATTGGTCATTTGACTTGACCAAGACTATGACTAAGACTCTTCACTAATTGGGAAATTGACTTGACCTGACCTAGTCTAAGTTGGACCTAACCTAGTACTTCTCGTGCATTTAATCTCTTCTCCTCCCTCTTCTCTCCCACAGAACACCCACTGGAGAAAACAACACACCATCAGCTCCATCACCACCGACCACCACCACCACCGCCACCATCACACCCACAGCCTCCCCCTCCCTCTGCTACTGCTACCTATCTCTCTCTCTCCCTATCACCCTCTCTCTCCCCGACCTCTCTCTCTCCCTCCCCTTCTCTGACTTGTCCGGCGAACAAGAAGAAACGGCGGCGGCAGTAGCGCAGCCACCACCACTGCCTGCTCTTCCCTCTGCCTCCAATCTCTCACACTCGATCTCTCGGCCTTCTTCCCTCTGTTAGGAAATCAATAGAGGCAGCAATAGGAGCCACCAAAGCCACCACCGCATACCCGGACGACCCAGCGATAGCAACCCCGACGGCACCCCAACGCCACTGCTTCGTCTCTCTCCTCCACTTGGTGGCTCTCCCCTACCCTCACTGAGTTTCGACTGAACCCAGAGACGATCCATAGCAACTCCTATCGCCGGAAAAATCAATACTTTCAGGCGATTTCTTGACCGAAAATCCGGCGATCGATTTACGCCCATTCGGTAACCGTTTTAATTGATTTTTGTTGTAAATCAGCTTATTTGGACTTGAATTTGAGTTTTGTAACATCAAATTTGTGTTATAGTATGTTATAGTATTTTTATACAAGTTTATGAACTAAAAATATTCATGAATATCTTATGGATGAGATTTTAACTACTAAGACATGTAACATAACTATATAATTATCTAGCTATACAAATTAAAAGGAGACATTTTTATAACATAGAAGTTGTCCACAATTAAATTACTATGAATTATTTTGGTGATAAAATTTATGAATAAAATACAATATAAGAGGAAAAAGTTGTCTAAAATTACTCTAAGTATTAGATTAGTTTAAAGAAGGCTAAGACCAAAATCATGGAATAATTATACTCATTAAAGTTAACAAAATTGTTTTTGTAAGATATTATTATTATTTACAATTTGTGGGTGTATGGATACTTATTTGCTTAATTAAATATGAGTTAATCTTGTATATTGGCACTTGTTATAAGATAATAAAATAAAAGCACACCTCTTATTGGCTTGGAGTTTATTTTAAATAAATAATGTGGGGTTTGGCTATCTACAAATTAAAATAGGGAGTTCACTAAATAAATATATCATGTAACACCTACTTGCATTATACAAGTTAGTGAAAGTTGGAATTGATTAGGAATTATGATTGTAGGTGACGAGTTCATAGACGAGGGCTTCGTCTACTTCTAGAAGTCATATCTAGCTACTTACGGTTGCTACTTAAGGTGACTAAACATGCCAGGCTTAGTTAACCCGTCCTCCTTTCGTGTCTAAATGTTTTCATGATTTTATGTCTCAAAATTTGATTTGTGGCGTACGTGCTTTACTTGGAATTTTATTTACGAGTCCAAATGATTCTTTCAAAGCTATCTCAAGGAAACTAATAATGTGTAATCACGTAAAGAGAAAACAGTTGTGCGGTGGAACCATATTCGGATTCTTACATATTGAGATTGTGATTGTGATATTTTGCCTGGTTGCAATTTGCCTCGGGCTGCTCCATGTACTCACCTCTCTGGCCGCAAGAAGTCTTAGGGGGTACCGGCACTTAAGGTCTTGGATGCATGGGATATGGTTGGTTATTTATGAGATACTGTGATGGAATATTGCGATGGATTGGTTCGTTCCCCGCTACAACTAAATAATAATGTGGACTTTTAATGTGGAAAATGAAAGGAATATTTGGAATCCCACTAATTGGGGTAATGGTATGGATTGGGAAAGTTTCCCTTGGATATATGATTTGATGATTTGAGATTACGTTGCTGAAATTTAAGAATTTAATAAAGAGTTGGAAAAATTTATCTCTTTTCCTACATGGTCATCTATGAGAACATTTTGATTATTCCTCAATTATTATCTTGGATTAGTAAGAGAAAATGCCTCTTATCCGGTTTACATGTTAGGGTGTCTGCTTATTCAGCATTTCTTGCAGACTTTGGAAAAACTGCGGTCTTTTTTCTTCCCCCGCAGGTCTAGGCGAAGGGAGCTCAATTTAGGAGGTATCGTATCACACTAGTAGTTTATGTTAGTTTCTTCTATCCAGATGAACACTTAGTTTAATTCACTTTTTGTAATGTAATGCAAGACAATTATGCAGTTTGTAATATATAACTATGGGATGTTTTGTTCTTGATTTCCGCCATTTCATTATGAGTAGCACCCTCCTGGGCTTTCCGGTCCGGAACGGAACGATCGGGAAATAAGGGGTGTTACTACCGGTCCCACCGATGACCCACCAGTCCTACTGGTGACCCAGTGACCCGGTTTGTTTGTCGGGTCAATCACCGGTCCGGCTTTAATAACTATGTCTTACTTCCTTAGAATAAAGCTTCGTCCTCAAAGTTAGGTTTAAACGTTGCGTGAACAGATCTCTATACGATGTAAGGATGCATGTGTATTAGGATGCACAAAATATGTCATGAAATGCCCAAGTAATGTCATGTAATGCACAAGTAATGTCATAACTTATTATGCCATAGGGTACGTAAATGTTTAGCATAACATAAGGGTACTAAAACATAGCGTTACATCATCGGTACTCGGTTTACCTTGTCAAATAGGTGAGGGTAACACTTCATCATGTTAGCTTCTGCCTCCAGTGTAGCTCCCTCGTGTAAATGGTTGGACCAGATACCTTTGACCAGCGTAGCTGACTTGTTGCGGGTATTCCTTGTTTTCCTATCGAATGAAGATAGGCATACAAGGCCAAGCATGTCCACTCACCGCGAGATTCGAAACAACATTTATCAGGATGTAGCTCCTGTGGGTAGTCGACACATCCCACGCCTATGAAACTGTTGCCTACAATTTATCAATCATCCAGTCACAACGGTTATATCTCTCAATAAATGAACTAAGCATATATGAATGTCCGGCTACAATATAAGACTAAGTTAAACTATAACTTTAGCCTGGGGCGGATCCATGTAGGGGCACAGGGGGGCACGTGCAACCCCCCCCCCCTAACTTTCCAGGAAACACTAGAATACTAATATTTTTTAGTTCTTTTTTAGTTGTGCCAGTATTGAATATATGTGTGTGCCCCCATTTATAAACAAATTATTGCTATGGTACAATGGTTAGGAGTTTTGTTTGTGAAACATATGCCCCTGAGTTTGATTCTTGGCAGAAGCATCTTTTATGGACAAAAAAACAGCACCTATTTAATATACAGAACTAACCAATTAGTTTTTTTAGAAGTATTAGTTTTTCATAAATACACAAAAAGACCATTGTATTTATTACACTAGTATAATTTTTTATTCATTAAAAATGTATACCCGCTCCTTTAAAAAAAATTGTGCCCCCCCCCCTCCTTCACCAAAATCCTGGCTCTGCCACTGACTATAGCTTGTTGCATTGAAGAGGCTATTGCCGAAAGAGATTGGCGAGTTTACAGAATGGGATTTGTTTTAATCTGAAGTTGATACTGTTGGAATAGATGCCCTAGAGGCAATCTACTTTAGTATGAATTATTTGTGGCTAGAAATTCATTTATTATTTATTGGATATTTAATATAATGAAGTCCTTAGATTTACAATTGTGTTGTTTATCTTAAATATCCCTAGTCAAATATAATGATTAATGGGACAATCATCTATAGACTAGTATGGGGTTGGATTGATATGGAGATATCACGATCCAACACATAGGTGTGCATTAGGGAATGTTGCACTGGATTGACCCATCTCCGAGAAGGCTACATACATGTTATGTTGAGTCACAAGCGCTTCTCGCGGTGCAACGGTATTGTCATCCTTAGACTTGAAGTCACTAGATATTCTAGTTGTGGATTATTGTGATTTTGGTAGCGTCAAACGCTACACCGTAACTGGGTAGTTATAAAGGCGTGTACTGGATACAATAAGAAGCAAGCTTAGAGATCGTAGTGGACGTAGATAGAATTTGTCCCTCCCACATAACGGGAGCAAATATCCTAGGCCACTCGAGGGATAGTGCTTATAGAATGTCTGGCCAGACTCAAATAAATCAATATGGGATATTGATGTTATTTGCACGAATAAGGCTATTCCCATAGATCGAGAAACTATGGATTGGATATACGAGTGTGACTTGTATGTCTCGTGTCCAATCCGGATATAGAGACAAAGGGATGAGACAATTACTTGTACAAAGGTTGTCAAGATGACTATTCTATTAGTTGGCTAGAATGGATGTTTTGCTGGAGACCGCTCCATATTAGCAAATAGTTGCTACCAACTAGATAGAACCTATGGGGTCACACGCTACATAGAGTTGAACTAGATTTGGGAATTAATTAATTGGATTAATTAATTAGATGGATCACTTTGCAAACCCTTGCAAACTTAGTAGGGACTAATTTGCAAGGAAGGGACTAAATTGAATTCTAGTAGGACTAGAATAAGTCCTTTAGGTAGTTAACAAGGAGTTGTTGGACTATATAAAGGACCTTCCTTCCTTCCTTCCCATAATATAAATTATGCTCATTAGTGAACATAACAAAGAGTGGGAGAGAACAAAAGGAGAGAGAGCAAGCAACAAGGAGGCCCGACCGCCCCCTTGCCGCCGCCCCGTCCCCGTCGGCCAAAGGAGGCCGAGACCCTCCTTTGGGTCTCGTTTTGCGTGATTTCTTCTTCCTCTTCCTCTTACGGGCTAGCACCAAGGACTTGGGAGATCTAGGATCAACTCTAGGCGTGGATCAACTATAGAGAACGTGACACAATTCGCGTTTGAAGTCATCAAGGAGAACCCCAAAGGTGTGTTTATGATTTCTAACCCTTACTATCGTTATGTCTCTTGACTTGTGATCCTTGGAGGGTTTTGCATGGTTTTGTGTTTGTTTATGCTTCCCTTGTGCAATCCATGAATCAAAACCCTACAGATACACTAGGATCAATACGGCACAAGAATATATTGAGGCTTTTGGGTTGTTGTAAGAAATGCAAGACTAGACTTCTTCTATTTTATTTTGTCACCCACGGGAGTTTAGCTGGGCTACTGCATGAAAAGAAGATGTTCTTAGATTGAGGTGGAAGGCATAAGATTATACTAGGAGCAACTCGCGGTTCGCCATCACTTCAACATGATTGCATTCCTCCACCAGTTAGGGTTCAAATCCCATTTGGGTTGAACTCACATTGTGGGTTGCATTCACTTTTTGGGCTGCTAGCTTCACAACTGGAGCCTCCTACAATATTTGGGCCAACAGCTTTTGGACAATATTTGGGCCTATTTTTCATTTTGGGACAGATTGCAACAATCGGGCCTACTTCAGTTTTTGGTCCTCCTGATCCGCCTTGAGAACAAGGAATTTTTCAACGGGAGGGGAGTTGATATGGGTCAACCGTATCCTCGTAGTAATTAGTTAATTAGCATTTATTTATTTAGTTATAATATTATTTATTTAATTAATCGAACCAGATTTTCTTGTCGTTTCTTTTTCGGGCCCGTTAGGTCGAACTTTCTAGATTAGGGTTAGTGTTTTATCTATTTAAGCAATTTGTATTCGTATTATTATGAATCATTTAAGAATATTAAAACTATGTCGTGTTTTGGTGTGTGTTTCGTGTTCGTGTGGAAACAAGTAGCTTCTCGAGTTGATGCGCATTAGGTAAACCCTAACATGGTCTTAGAGCATGTTTGGTCCCTGCTTGAAATCTCAATAGTGATGGAGTGAATATTCTTACTTAAATTATGATCCCACAAATGAGTAACTAGTAGACGAATTATACACTTAGATGATAAAAACCCGTATTATTCCGATCTCGAAAACGTAGTTCTAACGAAAAATCATACAATGCGTGTGGGTATCACCGTACCGAGTTTTTTTACTCACACATGGATTTCCTATAACCTTGCCTATAGGAGCTCCTATTGCCTTGTACCGTGACTACAGTTTTTTTTGATCCACGTGGCATGTAAAATAGAAACATGTCTATTTGAATTTAAATTAACTAGTCTTAACCCCGCGCCATGGCGCGGGCTGTGAATGAACATGAACAACGAAGCTGGGCTAATTCTGAATTGTAGAAAATGTATCTATAAATCATTTTCATGTAAAATTCTAGATAATTTATTTTACAAATTGGTAGCAGTATCTCTAACAATCAATTTAGAAGCGATATAAGTAACTGAAAATATATTTTCTATTACAGCCATTACGTACGTAGCTCAAAATGCAAATGGGGGCTCGCTCAGTTTGAGAGCATTTGAAGCGCATGCGTGAGGTCCTGGGTTCGAACCCGGCTATATAGTGTAATTATGAAAAATTACGTGACTCGAAATTATGTCCTAGTCTCAAGCATGTGTGATTTTCCATATTGTTTACTCTTTCTTTGTAAGGTAAATGAATTTCAGAGTGCATTATTTATATTATAATATCAAAATTCAAATCTTGTGTTTGAGGAACAATAGATAAGAAAAAATGTTTCCTCAAAGAAAAAGATAAGGAAAAAATGTAGGAATATTATCTTTTCGAATAATGAGGGAATATTATTAACACTGCAAAACATTTTTCTCCTATCAGCTATAGGAGGTTTGACCATTTTGTAATTTCTTGAGGTTTTGTGACCAATTGCTGCGGTAGGTAGTCGGGCTGTAAGGAAAACCGAATAAACGGTCAAACCGAAATGCTTGGTTTTGGATGTTCGGCTTATCAACGGTTTAATTTTTCACAAATCGGACTATTTTGTTTGATTTTTGGTTTGTAAAAATGTCACACCCCACCAAACCGAACAGATATGTGCTTAGCGTACTTTACTACAATGTATATTGCGTAAAATATATTAACTAATCTAGAAAAGAGAAATACAATTAGATAAATTCGATTAATATGATTAGATTAATCTAAATCTTCTCCATTTCTCTCACGTTTCATCACGTTTTCTCTCCAAAACGATAGTTGTGCATATATTTTTAATTCTAGTTAATTTATTTTTGCTTAAAACTTGAAATTCGTTGAAAAAGTAGTATTATAATATCCATTCGATATTTTTTGCGCAAATCGACCACACAGAACCGAACAAAACCAAACCAAACCGATGTCTTTTGGTTCGGTTTCAAATGATTTGGTTTGGTTATAAAATTAGTAAACCGATGTATTCGGTTCGGTTTTTGGTTTTAGAAAAAAGTGCACCAAACCGAACCGCTTACAAGTTACACCCCTATTAGATTGTCAAACAAATGAAATTTTAGTCCTTGTGTGTGTTGTGCAGAAAGAAGTCTTTGAAACGTGGCAATGTAGAGCAGTAGTTGAAGAAATTAAATTCATAGTAATTTTGTAGTTTGTCGTTCGAATTCATTGCAGTTTCTTTGCACTTGCACTCTTTTCGTTTCATTGTTGTGTTCAATAGTGGATCCATGTAAATTTAAATTTGACCCCACTGATACAAAATCCTGGATACAGCACTGATTGTGTTTTAAGCCAAACTTCAGTGACGGCCTCCAATGAAGCGACAACCCTGTTATGCACATTAGTGTAATTAAAGAAATCTTTGGAACAAATGAATGCTAAGAAATCTCAATTACAATTCAAGTATTTGTATGATTATGGCAATAGAAACGAAGGTTGTCAAAAATATTAGTAACCAAATTTTAAACTACAAGTTGTAAGAGTAGCGAAAAGCTACACAAACAAACAAACTCTTTGTAGCTACAAAACATTCATACTTTTGGCTTCCTCCGTTCAACTTATGTAAGTAAAATGAAGATATAAATGGTTAGGCAAAAAAAAGTTTCAAAACAAATATTTTTCTACGAAAAGATTACTCAAGTAAGATATCATGTTTATAATAGCATACATAAAGATTAAGGAGTCATTATTTTGGCAACCCAAGCGTCTAAACTTGATCAGCAATACACATTCACAGAAAAAGAAGAAGAAGAACTGAATATGACAATTCTCAAAGACTATTCATAATCAATACTGATTTTGTTTGTTTATGATATTCAGAATGATAAAACAGTGTATGGCTGAAATAAGATTCAATAGAGATTCAAGAAAATCCACCGAATGATAAAAACAAACACATTTTGCATACATACCTAAAAGATTTTAATTAACAATAAAGCCAAAATAAATTTTACCTAAGTTCAGTTTTCTTTGCAATCTACAAAGAATTTAGTATACGTACTACTAGAAAAAAAATCAACCAGGAAGACACTAAATTGACGGCCATGAATGGAAGTAAAAATCCATATGTGCTCAAAATTAAAGGAGAAAAAATAGATGCAAAACAACATCAAGGAAACCAAAAAAATGTTTCATAAGTCGCAAAGAAAATTGAAATACTTTTGTCAAAAACACAATGTCATCATATTGCTCTTTTGAAGCTCATGATCTAAATGAACTAAATATTAAAGTTGGATTATTGATATTAAAGCATTTCCTAGTAGTGGCACCATTCTTGAGGTAACATATTACATTAAAAGAAGGAGGTAGTTAATGAATTTATGTATAATACTTTCAAATATTATTCAAATTAACTCCCATGCAAACACAGGAGAGTTCCAATTTTGTGTAAGATATAATATTGTTTGTCCAATGAATGTAACTTTGAGAACACGAAATTATGTTTTGCTAATTGTAAAGAATCGACTCACAAAATCCGTACAATGGCGAGCCAATGTGGGAAGGAATCACATGTTAAGATTCCTAAATTAAATCGGACAACTTATTTAAAAGGACTTGAGGAAAGTTCTAAAGCCTGAAGAGAGAGAGAGAGAGAGAGAGAGAGAGAATAAAGCTATCGCGAGTCTTACAGAAAGGCAAAATTCTATTTTACCGAAGAGAGTCTAGAAGTTAGGGTTTCTTTGTAAGGAGGATGGGAAATGATGCTCCATGCGGGCTTGTACTGGGAGAAGTACTTGACTTCCATGACCTTTAGCTTTTGTCGATCAGACTTCTATGCGTGTGAATCTAGGAGTGGTTCATTGTATTGATGATTGAGTCTCCTCTAGCATTCAAATCCAATATAGGTGACGCAGAATGAGAAGACACAAAAGAAGCAAAAGAAAACACCCTTTGCACCCGAAGAAACAAAGAATCGTACTTATGCACCTAAAAATAATGGAGACATAAAAATATTTGGATACATACAAAAAATTCGTATTTTTATTTTATTTTTTAAAGCATCTTTCATATTTTTCTGTACGCTTGTTTACTCATTTTTTATGAGAAGATAGTTCACTCATTATTGTGTAGTAAATAAATGAAAAAAGTGTTATGCCAATGCATAAGTTGGTTACAATTTTTTAAAAGCAGATTATGTCAACTTTTTAATGTTTGTTGATAATTTAAAAATTATAACTGGAAGCATGGTAAGACCAGAACTTAGATGAACGCTGGTATGATGGAAAGATTTGACAAAAAAAATAAGTAAAGTTTATGTTTTTAATTTTTGGAATGGTGGTTTGCTCATGTTTAGAACATTTGTTGTATTTGAAAGGTAAACAGAAAAGATAGTTATACTCAAATGAATACGTTTACTGTAATTGAATATAAATCAAATTATATAAATGTCGCAAGCACACATGTGATAATTCCGGACATTATAATTGAAAAAATCATGCAAAAATTCACCATACTTGAGGTAACATATTACATTAGAAGAAGGAGGTGGTTAATGAATTTATGTATAATACTTTCAAATATTATTCAAATTAATTCCCATGCAAACACAGGAGAGTTCCAATTTCGTATAAAATATGTTCTTGTTTGTCCAATGAATGTAACTTTGAGAAAACGAAATTATGTTTTGCTAATTGTAAGGAATCGACTCACAAAATTCATACAATGGCGAGCCACTGTGGGAAGGAATCACATGTTAAGATTCCTAAATTAAATTGGACAACTTATTTAAAAGGACTTGAGTAAAGTTCTAAAGCCTTAAAAGAGAGAGAGAGAGAGAGAGAGAGAGAGAGAGAATAAAGCTATCGCGAGTCTTACAGAAAGGCAAAATACTATTTCACCGAAGAGAGTCTAGAAGTAGGATTTCTGTGTAAGGAGGATGAGAAATGATGCTCCATGCGGGCTTGTACTGGGAGAAGTACTTGACTTCCATGACCTTTAGCTTTCGTCGATCAGACTTTTATGAGTGTGAATCTGGGAGTGGTTCATTGTATTGATGATTGAGTCTCCTCTAGTATTCAAATCCAATATAGGTGACGCAGAATGTGAAGACACAAAAGAAGCAAAAGAAAACACTATTTGCACCCGAAGAAACAAAGAATCGTACTTATGCACTGAAAAATAATGGAGACATAAAAATATTTGGATAAATACAAAAAAGTGTTATGCCAATGCATAAGTTGGTTACAATTTTTCATATTTTTCTGTACGCTTGTTTACTCATTTTTTATGAGAAGATAGTTCACTCATTATTGTGTAGTAAATAAATGAAAAAAGTGTTATGCCAATGCATAAGTTGGTTACAATTTTTTAAAAGTAGATTATGTCAACTTTTTAATGTCTGTTTGGTAATTTAAAAATTATAACTGGAAGCATGGTAAGACCAGAACTTAGATGAACGCTGGTATGGTAGAAAGATTTGACAAAAAAAATAAGAAAAGTTTATGTTTTTAATTTTTGGAATGGTGGTTTGCTCATGTTTAGAACATTTGTTGTATTTGAAAGGTAAACAGAAAAGATAGTTATACTCAAATGAATACGTTTATTGTAATTGAATATAAATCAAATTATGTAAATGTCGCAAGCACACATGTGATAATTCCGGACATTATAACTGAAAACATCAGGCAAAAATTTCAATAAGCATTGGTATAGTCAATAAGTATAAGATTTTGTTGTAGATAAAAATATCATGTTTTCAAATTTTTCTGATAGCTGTGCAGCAAGCCTTTGAATAAATGATTAAATCATTATATTGCACCAAAATTACATGAAAATATAACTCTTTTGAAACAAAACTCACTGAACTAAGCATTGAATTTTTTAAAACTTTTGGACTTTTAAATTGTCTATGCATCCAGTCTCCTCAAGTCTTCCAATCCATTATTATGTAGGAGAAGACACAAAAGAAGATGAAAAAAAAACACTTTTGCACCTGAACAAACAAACACTCGTACTTATGCACCAAAAAATAAAGGAGACATAAATAAGTTTCTTAAATACGTCATTTTTGTATTCTTCTTTTATTTATTTAAAACATATTTCCTATTTTTTTGAACACTTGTTTTCTCATTTTTATATGAGAAGACTGTCTACTGATTGTTGTGTAATAAGTAAACCTAAAAGAAATGTTATGCAAATGCATAAGTTGGTTATATATTGTTTACAGCATAATGTATGTTTGGTCATATATAAATTCTTAAAAATATTTTTGGAATGGTTGTTTGCTCATGGTAAGCACATCTGTTTTTATTCAAGGGTAACGTGGAAAGATATATGTACGCAAACGGATATGTTTTTTGGTCTTTCCAAAAAAATATGTTTTCTGTAATTGATAACAAACCAAATTATTTAAGTCTTAAGTGTATGTGCGGTGATTCTTGACATTGTAATTGAAAATATAATCAGGAAAAAAAGTCAATAAACGTCGGTATAGTCAAAAAGTATAAGTTTTGGTTGCAAAAGGAAAAATTTGTTCTCAATTTGTCTGGTAGTTGTTCAGATCTTATTTTAATAAATTGAAAAATCAATATGTGGAAAATGAAAATCAAAAAAGAGCATTTTTCAACTTCTCAGATAGTTCTTTAGCACATCTTTAATAAATAGCAAAAATCAATATATTGAAAAAAATAATAGTACATGAAAAGACAAAAGACAACTCTTTTAAAATGAAATTCATTGAACAAAGCATTGGAAAGTTAAAACTTTGGGACTTTTAAATTGCCAATGCAAAGAGAAATTAATTTTTTTTTGTTCAAAAGCCAATGCAATTCAATGTATTAGCTGGAATTGAATTTGAGTTGGCAAATTGTAATTGGATCATATATTTGACATGTCAATTGAAATTGAGGTGTAAAGATATAATTGACTTATTATGTCACATAAAACTACACATGGCATACAAAGAATTTTTCTAAATCCTATGTGTAATGAGGAGGATGAACCTCTCTCATAGTTTTGTTTTTATATAGATATAGATTGGCATCAATTAAAGTAAGATAAGTCTTAATTACATCTTAATTACAATTTTAATTAGTATCAATTTTCCAATTTTATTTACCACGTGGGCCAATAGATTACGGTCAACGTTACATAAGAGTAGAAACTTTTAATTTTCACACACATACGGTATTTTTTAGTCAAAGTGTGGGAAGAGTCATTTGGAAACCGAATTGATTGTTTTCCAAATATAGGCGTCACGTGCTTTTGGAGTCTTTTTTTTCTGCCTATATTGGGGCAACTAGAATACTGTTTCTAGCTTGTACATTCCACCCTGCTATTAGGCAGCAGCAGCTGTTTCTACCTTCGAACAAGTGAGTGAGAAGATGAAGGTAATAGACAAGATTAAGGAGGCCACAGCAGGTGGCGTAGACAGGGCTGTATTCTCTTTTGAATTTTTTCCGCCAAGCACGGGAGAAGGGTTAGAAAATCTGTTTGAGAGGATGGAGCGTATGGTGGTTCACAACCCGGCATTCTGCGACATAACATGGGGAGCGGGTGGATCCAAGGCAGATATGACTCTCAAGGTTGCGGACAAGATGCAAAACGTCGTGGGTGTCGAGACCATGGTGCATCTCACATGCAGAGACATGCCTCTTGAGAAGATCTACCACTCGCTCACAACCATCAAATCTCTGGGAATCCAAAACGTGCTCGCCCTCCGCGGTGACCCTCCTCGACAACCACAGGCAGACAAGTTCATTCAAGGCCGAAGAGGCTTTGATTGCGCCCTCGATTTGGTAAAGCATATTCGTTCACAGTTCGGTGACTACTTTGGCATTGCAGTTGCTGGTTATCCGGAGGCACATCCGGATGTTCCCAGGCGTAGTGATGGATTGGCAACGATAGAGGGGTATCATAATGATCTTGTTTATCTTAAGAGAAAGGTACTAGTAGTTGATGGAATGAATAATCTGCTTCTTCAGACTCTATTTTCATATTCATCAATTGTATGTTTTTTTGAGTGTTGACTTTACAGGTTGACGCAGGAGCTGATCTCATTGTTACTCAGCTTTTCTACGATACAGATACATTCCTAAGATATGTCAACGACTGCAGGCAAATAGGGATCACTTGCCCTATCGTGCCAGGCATTATGCCCATTAACAGTTATGAACAATTCTCCAGATTTACCACAACATGCAAAATTAAGGTATTTATTCACTACTAGTAGTAGTAATCCTATACATCCCACCTTTCTTTTTCTTTTTTTTTTCTCCACCTGCATGTCACATGAATGTTCTTTTTAAAGTGTATTAAATTATGCATACTGGTGTGTTATTTGTTGACATGGCTTTAGTCTATGAATGAATGTTCGGTGATGTACCGTTTGTTCTTGATCTGCTACACTGACATGGGTACTGACCAGAATTTTCTTGAGAAGTTGTAGAATTTGATTTTCTTGAGACAAATATATAACAACCATGGGAACTGTTTTGCGTTTATTTACATTCACTTGATGATGTTTACAGGTACCAGCTGAGATAAAGGCTGTTTTAGACCCTATCCAGGACGATGAAAAAGCTGTAAGAGCCTACGGGGTTCACCTTGGAACCGAGATGTGCAAAAAGATAATGGCTTTTGGGATTAAGACATTGCATCTTTATACTCTAAACAAAGAAAATTCAGCACTGGCAATCTTGATGGTAACTTCTAATACCCTATACTCATATAAAACCATGTACTTATTTATTATGCTAGTGGATCGGACATACTCGAAATTGACTACTTTTTGGCCTGTTTGTCAACTTCACCTCACAGAATCTTGGATTGATAAATGAAATGAAGATCTCAAGGTCATTTCTAAGGAGGGACTTTGATACGGGCATGTATCTACCGGAGGACAGGACTAGCGAGACGGCCCAGTGTCGTGAGAAACGGACCCCTGCTTCACCAAAATATCTCAACGACTACGTGCCTAAGTAGTCATTAGTTAGGACGTTAGTTATGTTATTTTATCAGTAGTGGTGAGTTATTGGACTTTCTTCATTATTTAGGGGTCTTGAGAGTATTTAGCTAAAATGTATAGTATTTATATGTGTTAGGGTTCACCTCACAGAATCTCGGATTGATAAATGAAATGAAGATCTCAAGGTCATATCTAAGGAGGGACTTGTTCCTTGTTAAGGCAGATATCCAGCTTGTGATTTGGTAGTTTACTCTAATTGTCCTCCCAAGATCATTACAGCAACAAAGCGAAGATGGTTATGCTCTTGAAACTCAACAAACAGCTTATAAAGAGTTAACTCTTCAGAAGAGAAAGAAATAATATAGAAATTAGATTGAATAAAAACACATCAAACATGTATCTCTTTGATATTTTGGCAATCTAATCTGACATGTTTGGACAAACTGATATCAGGTTTGAATGTTTTAGACGCTGGGTGTCAAGGACCAATATATCAGGTTGGGAACAATTTACACATGAGGGATGGTGTGGTTACAACAAGATATCATATGGTGCACTGACCGATTATCAGGTATGAATCCTTCCTTGGACTTGAATTTGCCTGCCCATTCCTGAACATATATTTTCTTTCATTTTCTTTAACTAATATATCTTTTGGCACATGTATTATATATGTACGAAATTCAATGGGCGCAGCTCCAGGAAGTTGCAACAAGAAACTACACCAGGGAGGCAGGGACTTAGACCTAAAACTATCCTGGCTACTCGACTACATGGAACGGCCGCTCAGACTAAGAGTCTGCACTGTAGGCTGCCAGATGATCGGACCATGTGTTCAGCAACCTCAAGTTGAAAATACACTGCTCACGCGTATCCGAATTCGGAAAAGAGGGTACTACTGAAAGAGTTGGCACAAAAATAAGCTGATTTTGAATTATTTGAACATCCATATATGATGTACCCATCAAGCAAACTAGTGATAATAAGATTGTAATATTTTCTATAGACATGAAAAACTTCCCACATTCCTCCTGATGGTTCGCCAATCACTATTTGTGAAGATCAGTTTTTTGTGCAGGGATAAAATTGAAAATTAGTGATAATAAGAATATGTCAATTCCCCTCAACATATCTCAGAGTCCTCTCTACCCCTGTGAAGTCACATTGCCTTGGAGCATGAAGGTGTTAACAGACCTTGTTGACAGCAAATTATGTATGGTCTCATCTTGTCACTGTAAGATATTTTAAGTAGACCTCTTAGAGTGTAATACTAGGAATGGGGCCATTTCAGCTAGATTTACAGCAGATTTTGGGGATATTGGAGAAATACATGACTTACAAACACTCGTACCAGCTCTTTTGAGAAGATCGACAGCATATTTTATTGCTGGAGGTGAATGCATATAAGTACTAATTTGGATTCTCAGAAAGTATGACAGGGACGAAGATCTTTCATGGCAAAAGAAGAGCTCATACATAGAATTAGCTTAGCAATATAAGCATCACTGTTCCCAGTTATCAATATATCATCCACATGGACAAGAACAAAAACAGTGAGATGTGTTCTATGCAGGAAAAATAGCCAGGTATTTGTCGTACTCATAAGTCATAATAAATCCTGCATTGACAAGAAAGGTGGACAACATTGTGTGCCAAGCTCTGGTGTCTGTTTAAGGCCATACGATGACTTAAGCCTGCAAACAAGATTTGAACCCTGTTGAAACCTAGGTGACTGCTGCTTATACACTTCTTCTTCTAAGCACCCATGCAGAAAAAGCATTTCTCACATCACATTGCCTAATGTGTTACTTCTTGGTAAGAGCCAAAGTGAGGACAATTCTTATTATCTTGCAACTTGACTGCATGTCACTAAGTAATCCAAACCATATTCTTGATGAAATTCTTTTGCAACTAGCCTAGCTTTATACCTGGCTACAAAACCATCATCATGTCTCTTAATTTTGAATAACCATTTGCAGCCAATTGCATGTATGTGAGGAGGAAGTGACTCTAGTAACCAAGTATGTCGTTTCTGCAAAGTTGTAAACTCTTCTTTCATATAGCCCAGTGAGGTAGTTTCATTGCTTCAAAATAAGTATGCGGTTATGTCTCAGGTGCTGAAGTGGTCCACACATGAGGCTCATACCTTGTATATGCCTTTCTTGGACCTAGTAATCATGGAGTGAGATGTTAGTATTGGTGATGAAGAAGGGAATGAGGATACAAGCTGAGGAAGTGGTGATATAGAATCTAAAATAGGATGGGGATTATAGGAGCGAAGAGAATTTGGAGATGGCAAAGAGAATGATGAAGAAGGTGCAGATGTGTGGAACAAGGGAGGGAACTGAAGCCAAGTACTGACACAGGATGGAGATTTGAGAGAATGGTGATTACAAGAGGTGGAATTGGTACTTAGTGGGTATTGATTGATCTCCAAAAAGTTGACATGTCTAAATATATAGACATTGGAAGTTCACGTCTAAGCATGTGTAGCCCTAGGACAGCAGCCAAGAAATACACATGGAGTAGACCTTTGTTGAAGCTTGTCAAAACACTTTTTAGAGACGTATAATTGATTAAACGACATTTGATAGGAAGACTTGTACTGCAAATTCCTTTTAGGCAATATATTGATATGTAGATTGGCTATGACAACTGCTTCTAGCCAAAATTTGAGAGGCATAGATGCTTGGAACATAAGGGCTAATGCAGTCCTAACAAGATGTCTGTGTCTTTCCCTCCACTCTCCCATTTTGTTCTGGGTATGTAGAAAAGAAGTTCTGGGTATGTAGAAAAGAAGTTTGATGATGGAGACCAAATTGATGATTGACAAATTCTTCAAAGAATAATTTGACAGCAGTACCAAAGTGTGTATGAACAAAAGAAGTGAAGTGAAGATAAGTTGCAAGAAAATTCATCAATAACCATGATGCTTCTTGAGCAACTCTTACATTACGGAATAATTTTTCCCACAATAGGGCAGTAGAAGGGGTGTCTTAATGTGTTAGGCAGAAATTGCCACCCCAATATACGAGCAAAAGTTAGTATTTCAGTACCAACCTGATACTCAGATTAAATATTATCTTTAGAAACCATGTAACAGTTGCAAAGGAGTAAAAAGTCATCTTTAGTAACTACGAAACTACTTATCAGAGAATGTACAAATATGGATCACACATGATATACATATCAAGAAAATGTATCAGATGTCTTTGCCCTAATAACTTTGCAATGTAGCTGCGATTTCAGATCTGTTGTCTATTTCAGGTCCCCAAATATCCGGATGCAGAGACTGGCGGTCCGTAAGAGTATCTCCACTCTCCACAAGCTGAGCATCTATCCAGATGTGCACCGTTATTCAACGTGCAGAATTTGCAGGACCAGAGCTTCTTGGCCTTCGAATTTTCATCCTTGAGCTTTTGACAGCCACAAGCTTCACATATCAGGGCCACCGGCTGCAACAGCAAAGCTTCATAAGTAACTAGCACATTGCGTTCGTTTGAAAAACGGAAGAATTGAATTTCATACGGAACAAGACTTGATGGATTAAACAGCATAGCCCGAAGTTTAGACGTGTATTAGTGTAAAAAACCAAGTTCTAATTTCCTCATGTTTGAACTTTCAACAAATGTGTATAATAAAGTTTTGCCTTAGGACTTGGGCCCTGTTTGGTACCAGCTGAAAATCTAAATAATCGGCTGACAATAATCTGAGAAAATAAGCTGGCTGAAAATCCAAATTAGTTGAAATTTTTTAACTGTTGGTATGAGCTGAAAATCAGTAAAAATGTGAAAAACTGCAAAATTGGGGATTAAATAATCTGCCAAAACAGACTGTAATCCCCATCACTGACCGAGACCAAGATGGTATTTATGGGTAAGAACATCTTCGTCATTATCCATGTACATGATTGATCAAGTAAAATAGCTTTTCAGCACCGGTACTGGTTAGAAGATTAATGCTTCTAGTAAAGACCACATTTTTATTAATTTGAACATCTTATTGAGAAGACTTGATAAAATCAAGGTCCTTTAAGTTTTTAAGCATTGTTGACACGAAATAGTTGCGGTCAGTTTCATTCATCAGAGGAGAAATAGACTGCTCCACCTAATAATACCAACTGAAGTAATTGATGTGGATCAAATTGAGATTTTGAAATAAATTTTGACTGTGTAGAGTGATTCGCTAAGACTATTCAAGTCTTAATATAGTGCTATTGTTTATACCATCGCTTTATGGATATCGACTTGAACCAAATGTGCCTCTGCTGGTTATCTTACAAACATAGAGAAGCCTCACTGATAGACATTTCAGGAGAAAGGAAGTGATGCCCCAAAACATAAGTGTCTATCTACTCTGCTTCCTACGTGTTGTATGCTAATCATATCTATCTATAAACAAGCGAATTAGCTTCTCTTTGTGCCACATGGGAAATGCCATGTTATTTTTCTCCAATTAGCATAAATGTGGCATGCGACTATCAATCAAGTCTTGCCAAGTTGAATTTTCATGATAGGTATCATCCTATTTGGCGACTGTATTGAGAATGAGAATATTTGACTGAAGCTTTTAAATTTCCTATGCATTGAAAACTAATCTTCAGAACCTTTCATTCAATGCAGCTGAGTCAATGTACTCAACTGAAGTCAGAACTTCTTGATAACAGTGGCTCATATTCATTGACTAAACCACCTAAAATACATGGAAGACAAAAAGGTTCGAGATCATGAACTAATAATACCTCTTACATACCCCTAAAACCACACCTACCTCTCACGAATTATTATGAAATTAACCAACTCATTAAAACCAGATTTTACTTCCTTCCAGTTCACTGGACTTCCGCCTGTATGGTGATCACTTCATTTACTAAACCACATTTCGTTGATATTGTCCTGGAAAAATTTCAGAGCTGTCTTTTTTTAGTAAAAGTCTCTTTACAGGAAACAAATAACCAAGTATGTTGTGGTTGAGTCTCTGTGCTTCATTCAGATCTATTGAATCATATATTATGGAGTATGGTCATAGAGAAGGTAAGACAATGGGATATATATCACACAATAGAAGTAATATATGTTCCTATCTTGGATCATTACATTCAGCTGCAATGTTCTATCATCTGTGTAGTATTTAAATGGCCATGGGAGGGAAATAGAGTCCTCAACAATGAAGATGGGACTAATGGCCATGGGAGAAGGAAAATCCAGCAAGTACACATTGGGGGCAAGCTTCCACAAGATCCGATAAGGTCCAATAGCTCGGGCATGGAGCTTCTTCAAAGAATTCTTCGGATACCGCACGGGACGGACACGAACCATCAGCGGCGGATCACTTGTAGGCTATAGCCCCCACTGAAATTTTTAAACTTGAAACTTCATCCTCTTTTGGTTAATGGTTTCAGTTTAGTCCCGCAAAGTTTTTTTTAGGTAAAGCCCCACAAAGTTTTACCATAGCCTCCACTCAACTTTACAAAATTTAACTTGTATACGTATTTTGTTTATATATCTTATTTTAGCCTCCACTATCACGAATTCCTGGATCCGCCTCTGCGAACCATAACAAACTCGCCCTCAAAATCTATCCTTCGCTTTTGTGCATTAGCAGCACGACGATATTTCTCGGTGCTTAGATCGACCTTTCGTCAAATATCAGCATGAACATTGCAAATTTTCTTTTCAAAGGACTCTGCTGGCTCTGATGGCGAGCGCCAACCAGTAGAGAGACTAAGTCGATCGACTGGTGAGGATTTGTCCCATTAACAACGGCAATAGGACTCTTGCCAGTAGATCGATTCACCACAGTGGGTAAGACCAAGTCTTATAGTCCCGACTTATCTCGCACAAGGCAAAATCTCCCAAGCTCCGATTGACCACTTTGGTCGGACCGTCAGTTTGGGGGTGGAAAGTGCTCGAGAGTTTAAGCTGTGTCCCAAAGAGCTTCCCATAAGTCTTCCAAAAATAGCTAACAAACTTCACATCACGATCAGACACGATAGATGTTGGCAAACCCTGTAGACAAACAACTTTCCGAAAGATTAACTTGGCAACACCTGAAGCGTCTACGGTTTTACTACATGGGATAAAAGGACATCTTAAAAGTCAATCCAAGACTACCAAAATTGAGTGATATGCCCTTCTCGTCTTGGGTAGACCAAGGACAAAGTCTATGCTAAGATCTTTCCAAGACTCATGTGAAACTGGCAAGGGTGTGTACAACCCGTTACTCACCTTCTTGGCCTTAGACACCTGGCATGTGCCACATAGTGAGACAATTCCAGCAGTATCCTGCTTTGGCGAGGGAAAATCAAATCTATCTTCCACAAGAGCGGCGGTCTTATTACAACCAATGTGTCCTGCTAGGCTGCCTGCATGCAATTCCCAAACAAGGAAACCTCACATTGAAGTGTGAGGAATGCAAATATTAGAGCCTCGAAACAAGTAGCAATTCCGAATGACAAAGTCAACATACTCCTATTGTTTCTTGCTCGACATCATGGTAAATGATGCCAAAGTCCGGGCATATACCGTACTCGTCTTTCAACTTATCGAAGCCAAGAACTCATGCTTTGAAGGACAGCGTAAACACGACTGAGGACATCCTCAGCTTGTTCTCAAGTCCTTATCATAAGTATTCAACTTTGCTACAGGAGTTCTTTGCGATCAAACAAGTGCTTCGTCATTGCGTTTCTCACTAAAGAATGCAACGAGATGACCTTCTCTTTTAACACTCATCCAACTCCACTACTGATGCATCACAAAAAACTTCAAACATCTTTAATAACTTAAGGTGCTTCAAAACAAAACAGGAGCTTCCGTCATCTTCAGCTTGATTGCCCTCAAAAGCTTTATAATCGGCTTAGTGTCCATTTAAATTCTCCTTGTTTTATACAATCAGTGACAAGTGCAGTGATGAGCTAAACCCCTTCATAAACCTCTCGTATAAAGTTGGTAGGCCATAGAAGTTGCGCACTTCGGTAAGGGTCTTTAGAAATGGCCAATCGAGAATAGCTTTGACTTTAGAAGGATCAGTCGATACTCCTTCAGAAGAGATGAAAAAGCCGAGGAAGCAAAGGAAGAGAGCATCAGGCTGTAGAAATGAACACTTCTTGAGATTAAGAAAGTCGAGAGAACTAGGCGAAGGTGCTCTATATGATCTCCTTCCGTCTTGCTGAAATTTAGGATGTCATCAAAGTACACCACTAAGAATTTTCCCAAGAAAGGGTCGCAAAGGACTTAGACCATTACTCTCATAATGTACTAGGGGCATTGGACAAGCCGAATAGCCATACCAACCTTTCGTGTAAACCATCTTGCGTCTTGAAGGCCGTCTTCCATTTGTCTCCAAGTCACGCTGATCTGGTGATAACCACTCCTCAAATCTAGCTTAGGAACCAAGTTGCTCCGCCCATTTCGTCTACCATATCATCAGCCTTGGTAAAGGAAATTGATACTTTGCGGTTGATGGCACGACTATCGATGCACATTCTCTAACTTCCATCTTTCGTAGGTGTCAACGAGGCTGGGACAACACAAGGGATTAAGCTTTCACGAATGAATCATTTGTAAAGTAGTTACTCCACATGTCTGGTTCAGCTCAACACTCTTATAAACCCATATCACTACTTATCAAAACCCTGGACGCACATTCTCTAACTTCCATCTTTGAAAAGACCAGCCCATGTTTCAAAATCATTATAAAACCCAAAATCCACGTTATTGACATAAGCCAAAGTCCCGCACACTCAATTTGCAACAGTTATTTAGATCTTACTCCCTCTTTTTCGCCCCGTTTGTCCTATTTTGACTTCTGAGGGTCACTTTGACCCGGTAGTTTGATTAGCAAAACAATGCAAGAATTTGGTAAATTTTTTATGGTGTTGTAGAACAAGTTTACTCTACAATACCATAAAAAAAACTACCAAATTCTTTGATCGTTTTGCCAACTGAATCATCAGGTCAAAGCGACCCGGTCAATAGTGACGGAACGGAGGTAGTAGTCTCTATGACTATTTGAGACATGTTATACCAACAAGAATCCACGGAATGGAGGTTTGGCAAAACTGAGGCTTTGGAGGAGACGTATAGAAGTCAATGGAGCAAATGCATATGGAACGTCAAGAAGAGATAGCGCGACAATATTCGGAACTCGCCGAATCCTTAGGGAAGCGAGACGACGGACCATATCCGCCTTGTTACAACTCAAGTCAGCCCGACAACAACGATTCGGACAACCAAACAGAGATAATGAAGAAGAGCGTAACCAATGCTTTGATGGAAGAGTTCAGTATGCTAACCGCTAATCGCCCAATAGATGCCAGCAAAGGCAGCATCGATATGATGATAACAGAGATCATGACGTTACCAAGAGAGCTCATGCACAAGCACCCAATTTCGATAGCTAACTAGATCGCAATGCATTCAGTGATTGGATAGCTGCAATGGAGGATTACTTTGACAAGACATGCCTGACTCTCCACAGGTTCGTTTTGTAAGTTTGAAGTTTGTCGGAGCCGCAAAGCGATTTTGGCAAGACGTACAGGCAGACATAGAGCGAAATGGACAAGAACCTAGGCACGAGATGAAGCACAAGTTGGAGTCGAAGTACCTTCCAACACACCACAAAAGACAATTGATTGACCAGTGGACGAACCTAAAACAATGATCATTAAGTGTAACCGACCACATGAGCATATTACAGGATCTGAGCCTAAGGGGTAACATCCGAGAAGAACCCTTAGGTGACCATGAAAAATCTTATCCACGGACTTGGACCGTAGATCAAGTGACAGGTCAATCTGATCTCACTAGATTCAATGGAAGATGCCTACCATACACTGCTGGAGATCGAGACATACCAGAAGCCGGATGTTTACAAGCGCCAAAACTCACAAAGTTAGCAACAATCGTCTTGGTCGATATGGTTCCAACAAGAAGCTGTTAAGTTAGCAACAACAAACTTGGCTGATACGGTTCCAACAACAAGCCAGCAGGGTCTTGACATCTGGTTCAACTACATTGGTTGCGCCTACTTGACCCAGTAACCCTAGGTCCTCTAGTAATGGAGGAGAGTTCACTTTCTTGAACTTTCTGACAACCAATCCATCAATTGCCTGTCGACATAACAAGGGCACAGCCTCTCAATGTTTGGAGCAAGATGTGTAGATGAGACTTAGTCTGAAGATGAAGAAGACTTCAAGAAGATGATGGCTGCCATCTTGGTGTCACGAGATGCATCATTTCAGCCAATACTAAGGATGATGGGTGGGAGTAGACAAGTATCTTTCACACATTTGTGAAGTGTGAAGATAATGTAAAGTTGTGATCGATGGAGGAAGCACCATGAACGTGGTTTTTAAATCTATTGTTTAGAAGCTCAAACTTAATTTCGAACCACATGTTGCACCGTTCCGAGTTGCCTGGGTGGATAAAACTTGCTACCAGTCAAAGAAAGATGCAATGTTCCTATCAAATGGGAGATTACTCCTAGAAAATTTGGTGCAATGTCCTTCCCATGGATGTCGCTCACGTATTGTCTGGACGACCTTGGATATATGACAAAGACGTCAATTATGGGTGTGAAAATACTTATGTCTTCAAGCAAGGCGACAAGGCTATAAGGCTTTATACGGCGAAGCCCTCCGAGAAGGACAAGAGTGGATCCAAGCGAACCAAGAAACATAATCTCCAAGGCTGAATTTGAGAAGAAGGGTAGTGAGACCAGCTTGATGCTAGGCTTGGTGACCAATGTTGTATTATCTACCACATGCGATGAGCCCGCTCTGTTTTCCTACAAGATCAACAAACTTTTGGATGAAGTCCAAGATGTTGCACCAAAAGAGCTACCTAAAGAGTTGCCAGCCATGAGGGACATTCAACATGCTATTTATCTAGTCCCGGGGTCTCAATTGCCTAACCTTCCTTATTACCGGATGATCCCAAGGAGCGCGCTGAGCAGATACCAATCGGTGAAGAAGCTAACATAACTCACACGAAATAAATATCACACGATATTTGGAAGGAAACTCTCAGCTTTACTTCATCAATCACAAACTGATCCGCAAATGTAAACACTGCCCCTATTATAGACGAATAGGGGACGAGTCCAATCCCACTACAACTTTAAGAGATAGAGACAAGTAGGAGTCTCGGATAAGCCGAACACCACTAAAATAACAACGGATAAAATGAAATAAATGATACTAAATAACACTCTCGGATCCCCATCAATATATGGTTTCCCTTCCTTTTCCAAATTGGTTTCTTGATCTACAGCTGTCTTTCTACATTCTTATAGACATTAAATTAAACTAATAAATTATTTTTGTATACTTGAACAGTTTTCATGAAAGGTTTCACGAACTCTTACATTACATATGCCCATCTGGGTATTCTTGTTAATATCTTGAGGGTAAATGACAATATAAACATACACAGTTGGGTTTAGCAAATACCAAAAAACACCCTCCCAGTAACTTTTTGCTAAAAGATATACTGAAAGTACAAACTCTCTCTCTTCATCTCCTTCCCAACCAAACCCACACCCAAATCGAGGCCCCACACCAATTACCACAGCTCAAAGCCTCCAAAATAAAACTTCGAAGTTCTCCATGGTGACCAAATCAAACTCCGCGACCTACTTATCCACAGCCTCGTCCGAAAATGAGTTCTGTCGGTGATGCGTTTGGGGGTTTGATTTGGTTGGATTAGGTTTTGGTTCGGGGTTGGTTGTAGCAGAGAGGTGGAAATTAGGGTCTGATTTGGCTAGTTTGAGAGAGAGAGAGGGAGAGATCAATTACTCAATTTGGGGATTTTAATCCAGGGTTTCAATTTCAGAATTTGGTGTGGTGCAAGCAAAGCGGCGATGGTGGTCTTGGTTGTCTGGGTTCTTAGAACAGAGATGGTGCTTCTGAGTTCTAATCAGCGCAATTGGTGAGAGATTCGAGGTTCGACGAGGCCCGGGGACAGTAGAGAGGAAGAAGTTTGGATAGTTGAGTCAATGTCTTAAATTGGTGATACTTTGAGTTTCACAAAATGGGCAATACCATGTAGGCGGTGGTGGTGGAGGTAGAGTGGTGATGATGGTAGATTCCTGGTATGATTTGGTGGCCAATTGGAGATACTTTGGTCGACTTATGGACAATCAAGCAATTGTTTCAATGTCCCTGCAGCAACCTTTTTGTCTTCACTTACCACAACGGAGCAAGACAAACACAGTAGGTAGTTTATTTTCATCATAGACAGATTCTCTACGTGTTTGTTCTACCTTGTGGAAACTATTTAAAACCTAGGCATTAAAGGACTAATAGATATTAAAAGACCAGTTAGGACAGTGTATGTTGCATTAGAGAGGCAGTTTGGAGAATCAACAAAGCCTCTACACAAGGCTGAATATGATTTGAGGACTTAATTTCTCTTTATTGACATAATTACAATTTCTTTTAAAAAAAAATTGCTACTAATTCGGTGCCCACACAAAAATTTGTTTGCCTACTTGCTTCAGCAGGTAAAAATTGAACAATAAAGAGGGCATGCACTGCTTGAAATTGACAAATTATAGATGAAGCCAAGAAGACTGATGTGGGCTTATAGGGAGCTCAAGTAACTTCGTGTGTCTTTTATCTCTTGGAATGAGCCAAGTTCTGTGAGTTTGGTTCAGTGAAGGATTCTATGCCATTCAATAAGAAAATCAATCGTAAAAATTAACCTACAATATGTTTGCAAACAAAATCATAGAACATATAAAGAGGACACAGCCCACACATTCAAGAGCACTAATATCGAAGAGATGTTTAGATGTAACAAATTTATTATGCACTGTTGCTTATTTATTTTCAGTTGGCAAATTTTATTTCCGGATGCTGAAGTCATGAATAAAGAGTAATTAAATTCCATAATCCTGTTTCCTTTTAATCTCCTAAATGAACAAAATGGAAAACAATACAAGCAAGCTGAAAGATGGGTATAAAAGCAGGAAAAAACACTTACAGACAAGAGAAATCTTACCTGATTCAGTAATGTACAATCGCTGCATTGCCACATTGCAGTAACATCTGTTACATCTGAAGGTCCAACTTGTGGGGGTTGAGAAGAGCCATCGACCGGCAATGCAGATCCTTTGTACCTTTCAGAAGTTCCTTCACTTTCAGAAGACTTGGACCCGCACCACACGTCATCATACAGTCTCCTTTCAGCAGCCATGGCAGCAGCTTGTATCGGGCTGAGTGCAGACATAATACTGCTATCACCACCAACACGCTTAGGTCCAGATGGTAGCAAATTGCCACGTCGTGCTCTATTTTCTGCTGCAGCCAGAGCAGTCTGGCGTAAGGATGACATAGGTTGCTGGCGAGTAAAGCCACCCAAACGTCTCCCAGGAAGATCAAAACCTTGCCCTGAACCCGCAATACCTTTGGCAATCAACTCCTCACATTCCTGCACAGAATGGATTGGGTGATTAATATAGCACTTGATATAGATTGTGAAGACTTATTTAAGTAATAAATGCTAAATTAAATAGAGTGAATCAGAAAAGCAAAAAAATGAGAATAACTGATCTGCTACATGCGAGGGTTCATAAAATAAAGTTCAAGAGCAGCTGACGAAATAGACCAACTACAGAATTGATCAACAGCGTGACAGAAATTTGCGGGAAATGATAAAGAATATTGTTACTCAAGTACATAAAAATACACCCATGAGATACAAATAAAGGCATTTGATACAAATAAAAAGTAAGAAGGCCCAAAAACCCCAATACAATAAATGAATTAAGAAAAAATGAATATTTTACAATAAATTGTACACTCGTCAAAAATGACTATAAAATCGTCAACTTAAATTCTTAAACATAAAAATCAGCAAAAATTGTACTCCAACGACTTTTTCTCATATTTATGTCAGTAGTCATGTCTTGGGCAGAAACAACAAAACTTATCATTCGTAATTGTTTCCACAACCTCTCATTTTTCTCAATTCATAAGATATTCATCATCAGCCATGGCATGATGGACATCCTTCTACACTATGAAACTTATAAACCCATTTGCACTAAACATCCAACATATTTCTTACTCTTATATAGCTCTTACTTTTGAAAAACACATTTGTTTACTTATACTTTTACCCAAATCAAAAGTCGACTTAGTCATACCAGACTTGTAGAACAAAAATCCAGCTATTGGTAAGAATCCATGCCTCTAGGATGGTAAGATGCTTTAAAAGTGAACTAAAAATGGGGTCTATGGATTACTTCCAGAATATTCATCGGTAGATATGTAACCTATAGATCTAGATGACTGACTGACTGACAGACAGACAAGAAACACAGACTCCTATCAAGCCAAAAAGAAATCAACCAAACCAAAGGAAAGGAAAAACTATCAAAAGTATCCCATGAGGTTTAAGTTCAATACAAGATCCAGATATTCAAAGCAACATAATTTGCTCATTCATGTTAAGTAATAATACTTCTACTTCATATCAGATAGTCACAGCAGCGTTTCACAAACAGATAATATTTTTGAGTTATTACAGGTCACCCATATTTCCAACCTTCTATTCGGTTTCTCCATAGAAGGCAGGTATTGTAGTGAAGGACTATTGACTGGGAATGTGAAAGAGAAGAATTCAACTCTGCGTGGGACCTTGGAAGACGTGATTGCAGATCTTCTATATGGCCTCCTCACTGATAGAAATGTCAAATGAGTCAAAATGAAAGATTCTAACTGGCCTTCTCACTGATAAAAATGAGTCAAATGACAGCTGCTACATTTCTCTTCCCTCTTCTTCCACACCGTAAAACCCAATTATACATAAATATTATCCACATCAACCAAAATTGTCGAAATTTTGATCCCCCCCCCCCCCAATCCAACACCAGATCTGTGTTTGCCAATATTCTCTCATACCGTAACAAATTGCTGGGTGGACCAGGTGTTCTAAACAATGGTACACAAGAGTTTGGGAAAGCTAAAGTTGGCGACAGGACTGGAAGCCATATATTCACCGTCAATATTTCTTCAGTAGGGGAAAGTAAATTTTAATGACCTAAGATATGTGCATTACCAGAGTACTGACCAGACAATACTGTGGAAGTTGAGTCTTCCGATATTCTTTATTGGCAGAACCTGATTTATCTCCTACTAATTTACAAAAAAAAAAAAAAAAAAGGTCGACCCCTGTTTTATTGAAATTTTATTGGGTATTCCGTGCTCCCAACGAATCCTGGTAACATAGAACCATATCCCCCATCTCCAATATCCCCTCTTCTCCAAGCATACTACAAAAATTCCAAAACAGTAGCATTTTCTATTTCTTCACCTTCCAAATTTAATCAGCAAAAAAAGAAAGAAATAAAAAAGAGTAGAGTGAATAAAATTTGTCACTCCACAATTACGTAAATTAAAGAATTTTCAAATTCTAAATAAATATGCCGATTCCAGAATTCTTCAAACTGAGAAAACACGGGAGTAGAAACAGCCAAGCAATCCACTTTAGCCTTCTATAAGCCAAAGGAGAGAAAAATGAGAGACAGAAAAGAGGTTGAAATTAAACTTTCAAGCATGACCATATTAAAAGACAGCAGCAACCTTTCTTATCTCATCGAGTAGGTTGTAGAAGTGAGTATCATGAGGACCGAAATCATTGTGGCAGAGCTCATGAAGCATGGTGTCAAGAACTTTATTGAAAGGGAAAAAATCAAACTCATTGTTTGGCCTCCTTAATCTAATCTTAACCTCTGCGCCTCCTCCTATGTTCAGCCCTAAAAGAGATGGGTTTGCAGGGCTGCATATTATAATTACTGATAAGCATAAATACTAACCAGTATTCAACGACTAATAAATTAAAGAAACATAAACACAGATCTTACCAAAATTCGGAGAGTATCGTAACTTTCCATTTATGTTTGTGCATTATGGGTTGCACCTGTTTTGCTATTTTTTGAAGAATCTCCTTCGCCTCATCTTCTCTAGGCTTGCTAAGAGTCTTGATTTCCCATACCTTGTTAAGATCACTTAGATCCATGCGAATCGGCAATATATACTGCAAACCAAAAATATATTGCAGTTGCTTAAGTTCAAGTAAGATCACCACCATTAAAGACAATTACAAAAATCGTTATGCACGGCACACTTAGGCCACAACCACAAATGATCCAGTAGTGAGTAGTGTCTCCCCATTTTACCTTTTCTTGTTGGACGGACGGTTTAGAATGTGACATTATTTTAGTTACTAATTACAACTATAGTACTATAATGTCAAAAACATTAAAACCGTTTCAACTCTTCATGAAATTATCGAGCAACCAAGTCCTTGCAAGTCGCAAATCATTTATGCTGTCAGTGTGAGAGAAAGCGAGGAGAGAAAGAGAGAGACTTGACTAACTGAATTCTCAGTTCACCAGCACAAAGGGGTTAAAATCACTTATAACAAGCACGTGGAGGTTACTAATTACATACTAGGTCCAAAACTTCACTGACTCTAACCATTTTAAGATCAGACATTCAATATAGAGAGTGTATATCCTTCAAATTCACAATCACTTTGCCAAATGGAACATCGTTGCCGCATTATTTAATTTTGAATAAAAGAGCATGCATGAGCTTAAGCCTTATTTTCAATGCCACTCAATCTTTGTACACTTGTAATTAAATCGTTTCCTTGATGTTCTCCATAGCCCAGAGGCTAGTGGGAGACTATTGAAAGGCCTGTATAATATGAAATGACAAAGGTTACTGTGAAATCTTTCTACAGAAATGACACAACCCTATGGATCCAACTAGAGATGGTATCAGGGTATATGGAGTAATATTATGTGGAACTGTGGATAGAGTGTGCAGAATGATGCTAAGGCCATGCATTCACAAAACAACAAAAACTATTTTGGGACAAGTTGGGTAGTGGTTGGATCTTTCTGTCAGCTAGTGGAGACGGTGGTTGAATTTGGTGATGAAGCAGCTGTAATGGCGGTGTCGGAAAAGATTAAAGGCCAACCCAACGGGCTACGGAATTTGTTTGTTAACTCTCCACGACACTCACTCTAAGTGAGGTGTAGACACTATCGCAGCCTCTCTGTTCAACTGTAACAGAGAACCTAGCCTTCCATTCTCGTGTTCAATTATGAATTATGTACATTGATGAATGTTTTTTATCCACTATATTCAATGTCAACCCTCACACCAACCACAGAGCCAATTTCACGATCAATATCATCACGTCGAATATGATGCAACGAGGGGATTTGATGGAGTTGGCAAACTGGAGCTAAGTCAATTTGGGGATTCAAAACTCAAAAATTCTACTCCAATCCAGACATCAACCATTAGAAAATCAAAAACCCTAAGGTTAAAATATCTCCAAAACCTCAAAATACTCCATCAATGGCCAGTGAACGACCCATCTATAATCTATTCATGTGTGAAGGCATGATGTGAATTTACAATTACGATGATGGTGAGTGGTGAGCAAAATTGTGGGAGATATTCAACAGGGCATGCCCAGAAACAGCAAAGCTGAATCAAAAGATCAGATAACGCTTTGATTCCAAAACGGGGTGTGAATTAGAGGAAATCGGAAGGTACCTGAAGATCGGACTCTCCTTGTAGGGGGAATTTAGAAAAATTGAAGAGAAACGTCAAACAGCGAAATAGAGAGTCGGCGGCACAACCCGCAAAGCACTTCTCCTAGGAAAGAAATTGGCTCAAAGCAATAACGAGACAATTTAGGTGCGAAGCAGCCAGAAGACTTTCGTCATTCTATTTTGGGTAAAAGACATTTTCCACCCTCCGAGTATGGAGAAAAATACATTTTGCCCCCTGATTTATGGATAAATACATTTTGCACCCTTGTCAGAGTTTAAAACTAACACCACACTGACGGTGAGGAAAAAAGACATGACTACCCCTAAAATTTGACAAAATTACCCACTATAAATGTCTTTCCTCCTCATTTCCTAACCCTACCCACTATTTTCTCAACCTCTCTTTCTCTTTTTGATTTTCTCCCTAGAGCTTCCTCCTGCAGGGATAATCCGGAGCTTCTTCACAAGTACATGACCTACTCGCCCTTCTCTCTCTCTTCCCGCTTGACAATGATTTAGCGGAGTCGATGATTCTCAGGGGTTGCTTTGCACATACGACTGCGGAGGCTCCGTCGTCTCTTCTGTCCAACTCATCTGGTGCTCTCCCCGACTATGCTCTTAGAGCATCTCCAACAGCAAAACAGTCCTTGGACTATATTTGTACCTGCCCTAAATTTTACACAAGCACTTTTTGAGTTGTTGCTCCAGCAGATGGCCTAAATATAGGCCACCTGCATTATTTTACTATTTCATTGTTTTTTCATTATTACACAATCATTTACTTTATACATAATAACCAAACTTCTTTTTGCATAAAAATAACGTATTATTTAATTTGTTGTTGTCGGTAATTTTTTTTATTTTTTTTAAATTTTTTTTATTTTTATTTTTTTTTTTAATTTTTACAACGGTCATATTCCAACGGCTATATTGCAACGGTCATATTTTAACGGCTATATATCAGCTTATATAAGTTGGATCATTTCTCATTGTTGTTTAGCTCTGAAAAAATCCACAACATCATTGTTGGAAAAACTTCTTTACCATCTCCTCAAAAAATACTTCTTTACCCAACAAATGGCTGGTTACAATAGAATGATGTACTCACTTCTCAATCGTGGACGAGACGATGAGTTTGAATTGATAGTCGTTGCTATCGCAGAAGAAGAGCAAGAACTTTTGCCCCATCCGCCACGCCGTGGTTCAATTTCCGGTCATGCCACTATCAACCGGAATACAGCTCAAGGCCATGAGCAACTGTATCAAGACTATTTTGCTCCAGTGTCAACTTATTCATCCAATTTATTCCGAAGGAGGTTCAGGATGAATCATCCGCTTTTCTTACGAATTGCGGAGGGAGTGGAGGCTTTCGATCCGTTCTTCACTCAAAGGCGCAACGCGGCTGGAAAGATGGGCCTATCATCACTACAAAAGATAACAGCGGCATTTCGTATGCTTGCCTATGGAGCCTCAGCTGATTCACTAGACGAATATGTGAGCATAGGAGAAACCACTACAATTGAATGTGTGAAAAGATTTTCCAAGGCGGTGGTGGCAGCATTTGGTGATACTTATCTGAGGTCACCAAACGCAAATGATGTTAATAGGTTGCTGGCTATTGGAGAACGCAGAGGATTTCCTGGTATGTTGGGAAGCATAGATTGCATGCACTGGAAATGGAAAAATTTCCCGACCGCATGGCAAGGTATGTTTACAGGACATGCGCATTCACCAACTATTATTTTAGAAGCTGTTGCATCTCAAGATCTTTGGATATGGCATGCTTTCTTTGGTTACCAGGGTCGCACAACGACATAAATGTGTTGGACAGACCCCATGTCTTCACTGAACTAACTGCAGGTCGTGCTCCTAAATGCAATTACTCTATTAATGGGCACAACTACACAATGGGATACTACCTAGCTGATGGCATATATCCTACTTGGTCATTATTTGTGAAAACAATTTCAGCACCACAAGGTAACAAGAGAAAACATTTCGCAGCCGCCCAAGAATCAGCAAGAAAAGATGTTGAAAGAGCATTCGGAGTTCTCCAAGCTCGTTTTGCTATAATTCGAGGACCTGCCAGATTTTGGAAGAAAGAAACACTCAAGGATATTATGATGGCTTGTGTGATTATGCACAACATGATTATTGAAGATGAACGGGACACACATTTAAATGATTTCTCATACGACGGAGCAGAAGAAGTTTTGGAAGAACCATTGATACAAGGACATACACCTGAATTGGTGGATTTCATTCAAGCTCACCATCGAATCAGAGATCGGAATACTCATGGCAAGTTGCAGTCAGACTTAGTTGAGCACCAGTGGCAGATGCATGGAAATTAGTGGTACTGGGGTTGTTTTCTAATTGCTTCTATTTTCATGGTTTTAAATTATGTGTGTCGTTGTAATTTTTCTAATTATTTGTATTTTTTTATCTTTTCTAATTAATGTATTGCATCTTCTTTTTATATTTTCTAATTAATATATTGTCATATTCTAAAATTGTAATTTAACTCAACCGACCAACCCGTAATCCATAATAAATAATTTACCAGTCATAGAAAACAGAAGAAATACAAACTAGTAGTCACCAAGCAACGAACTTTCTAAACTATCTAGAGCTACTGCCAAACTGTTTTTCCATGATCCATTTTTTCAAGTTTTCATAGTACATAGCTTGCAGTGGATCCATGGATGAAGTGCCGGTATTCATTATGTCCATATCCTCCTTCCTTGTCCTCAATCTTACCTTCTCCTCTTGTATGTCAAGCATTCGTTGGTTGAATATCTCTTGCTTGGAGTTGAATGTGTCTTGCCGAATTTGGAACTCCTTTTGCTCATGATATGCCATATCAAATTTCTCCATATACATTCGATCGGCTTCACATTTTTCTTTACGGTATTGCTCCAACATTTCAGAAGCATGCGTTTTCAATAGTGGAGACTTCCCCCTTTTGAATTTCTCCTTTTTGGTGCCATTGGGTGTTTCTGTCGATGTTGCATTCAAAACACTATCATCGTCTAAACTCACAGCATCTGGTGTTCCAGGTGATGACGTTGCAGGGCTAGCCCCCTGCCAAGTTTTAGCTTTCTTATTAGAACTCTTCATAGATGAACTTTCTTCAATCCATTTTGGATGCAACCTTAACACATTCCAAGCATTCAACAACTTGAACGATTTTCCTTGCATCTCAGCGTATGTAGTTAATGCCTTCACAATCTGTAATAACAAATAAATAAATAAATATTTATATTATATGTAAACTGAGTATGTAAAAGTAATAACATACCTTGTCTTGTTCGGTCACACCACTTTTGTACGTATCTTGAATTTGAGCATAAAATCCGCAGAACTTGTTCACATCCGATTGAATAGCTTGCCATCTCTTGCGGATGGACTCTGAAGTGCGATTTGAATTAAAATCTCTATGTGTATGAAAATTCTCTGCAACTCTCTTCCAAAACGAGTGGCCCTTCTGTTGATTCCCCGTAATTGGATCCATTGAAACATTAATCCATGCCGAAACAACGAGTGAATCCTCAGCAGTAGAGAAGTTTTGCTGCCTTCCGCCAGCTTTGCTACCTTGTGGCGACGAGTCATTTAGAGTCTCTGATTCAAGTGAGTATTGATCTACAGAATTATCGTACTCAGTCGTCATGTTCAAATCGTTGTTAAGAAGATTCACGTAATTGTTCATCTACAAAAACAGAAAATAAAAATAAATAACCAAACAACAAATAACATTTTAGGAAAAAAAAAACATAAAACAAAACTTAATTAACAAAAATTGTGCAGATCATGAATGATTCTCCACAAAAATTCTTTCTCTTAAAATAATTAAACTAATTAGGCCCAAATAGAAGCCCATTTACTCAAACCCAATAATATAACCTAACTTGATTAACAAAAAAGATATTATCAATGTTTGAGGATCGGCTACACCCATCAGATCCTCTCAACCGCCTCCCTCTCAACCACTGCCATCGTTGGTCTCCGACCTTCTTCCCTCTCTCCGCCTCTCTCGTCTGTTTCTCATCTCTCTGGCCTCCCTCTGCCGTTTCTCCCTCTCGCTCTCTCATCTCTCTCGCCTCCCTCAAGCCTCACTTCATCTCACTTCAATCTGTGTATATAAAATTTGGGGGAAAACTGATTACATACCAATTGAACCTGCAACTGACGATTTGATGTGGATCTGGAGCTGCAAGAGAAGATGAATCTGCAAGAGAAGATGAATATGAAATAGAAGGTATTTTTTTCTAATGTTTTTTTGGTGTTCTTCACTGTAATTCTGGATAGGTATTTGTAGATTTTGTAAATTTTACCGTTTGTAAAGAGAATATGAACGTTGGACAAATCAGAGATGTTGCAGAAGATAGCAGAGGTTGAATAAATCTCCTTTTTTTAAATATTTTCCACCAGCTACAGAAGACTTAATTTTGCTCCAGTTTTGTCCAAGTTTAGGCCTGGTGTAAATTTACACCAGGTTTTAGTCCATCTGTTGGAGCAAGATTTTGGCCAAAGCTGGCCTATTTTTGTGCCAAAGAACACTTTCCACCAGCTGTTGGAGTTGCTCTTATTTGGACTAAAGAGCTTCAATTGCTTGGTTCAGACAATTTTAATCTGGATTTCTACATGAAGGGCGAGAAATCGAAGTTCATGAACTTCAAATCATATCTGGATTGTAACAGAAGCTTCTTCATCGGTTTCTCATCCCATAGGCCTATCCGGGATGGTTTCAGGTGATTTGTGTAATCAGCGTCGAAAGATCTAGTTCCACCATCATTGTACCGGCCGAATTCGGCGCCGGAGGAGATGATTGGGATCGAAGAAGTTAGGCGAATCGGACCTTCAGGTCACCGGAAAGCCTAAACCGAAACCGGCATGGCTTAGTTGACTCGACCGGAAGAAAGCAGATGGAAAAGTGGTTATGTACGTTGCTTTCGTGACACAAGCGGATATCGCGCCGGAGCAAATAAAGGAAATCGCCGTCGGTCTGGAGAAATCGAAGGTTAATTTTATGTGGGTGGTGAGGACTGAAGCTGAGATCGAAGGGGATTTCGGGGAACTGGGTGTTTGGAGGCTGGGTGGTGGCTGGGTGTTCGGAGGGGAGGGCTTTGGCGCTGTGGTTGGTTGTTTGGGTTCTCTTTTTGCCAGTGGTGGCTGAGGAGAGAAGGTGGCGATGGGTCTAGGTTTTATGGGGTTAATTTCAGTAGGGCTCTTCATGGTTTTTGGGTTATGGATGAAGCTTTTGTTCGCCTGTTGAGGGGGGATTAGGGATTTTCATGTATTGTTGTTGTGGTGGTGGAGGTTGTGAATGAAGCTTTGTTTGTACTAATTGTAATTTTCTTCACAGTGTGGGGATGTGGGGGTTGTTGCTTGAGTTTGGTGTTGGTCGTGTTGGTGTAGGTGTGATATCAAACCAAAATCAAGATTATAACGGTTACACTCTTGCAGAGATCTACGAAAGAAGTAGCAAGTAGTTCATCATTGAGATCTACAAACAGAGTTTTTTTTTCTTGGTTTGTCACAGGTGGTGGTGGTGGTGGTGGTGCTGGAGATTTGGTGGGAGTGGAGGTGGTGCTCAAGAACACTAAGAACATCGAGAAGAATTCAATAACAAATAAAAGAAAGGGTGTTATTTGTCCAAAATTTCGTAAGGGTAAAATGGTCATAAAAAGTCATTTTGCACCCCCTCCACTAACGGGTTGTAACATAAGGGTGGTATCAAAGTATTTTTCCATAAACTAGGGGGCAACATGTCTTTTGTCCATAGTAGGAGGGTGGAAAATGTCGTTTACCCTTATATCCATTCAAAAACTTAATTACTAGACTTATGACTTTTTCACTCGAATGAGCTCGATGAGCTCGAAAACACACAAAAATAATCCACGTCCGGAGAATAATACCCAAATGCTCGTTTTGAAATTTGCCCATTGTCGGGTTCAAAAGTTTTACAGGCTAATAAAAAACCGACCGTCATAATGTCGTTCTTTAAAAAACGATTTTAACAGTATCGGTTCTTCAGATTCAAAACCTGACTTTGGGGTCACAAAGTACGCCACAGACCTTCGCCACCAAATTAGGTAACCATTCACTGGAGCAAAAACCGTGAAAATCCAATGGAGCGAAACGCCAATGGAGATGAACCCATGAGTGGGTTCTCAGCGCCTTGACCATTTGCGGCGATGTGAGAGCTCGAAGATTGAATCAGACATTGATTAGTTGATTGATGTGGTTATTGGGTGTTGTTCTGATCAAGAGATGAACTTATGAGGGGTTTATATGTGGTGGCTGAGAGACCACAACATCGCTGGAGCACCACAAACCCAAAGTCTCGTGCTTTCTCCTTTACGTTGCCAAACACAGAGAGAAGGGAGGAACAAAGAAGGGGATAAGGTTGTTAAAAGTTAAGTTCAAAACTGATATTATCAGTATCGGTTCTTATCGAAATAAGTTTTTAAGAATCGACAATATAACTATCGGTTTATACTTGTCTGTTAAAAATTGAAAAATCGACATTACATATGTCGATTTTGGCCTCAAAAACCCAACATGCTCAAAATCGACATTTGGCCTCATTTCTGTGTAATTCTCCGAGTAGGGGTTGTTTTGGTGTATTTCAGCTTCAAAAGGCTCATCCCAGTAAAAATTTCCTTATACTTATGCAAGTCATTTTGTTATCCTGGCCGCTTTGCCTCTGATGGTGGTGGTGTGATTCACCATTTCTTTTTTTTTAGGGATAAAACTAAGGTGGGGTTGAAGACTATTAGCAGTAGCTTTTCAGCCCATTGGGGCTCACTATTGGACAATACAAATTTATTTGGTAACCCAAGTCCAACTTTGGAAAATTAGTGGGCTACAGTATTAGTCATCCTATCTGTGTAAAGGAATTTTAATCCAAGGAGACTTCGAGAAATTAGCCAAATATCCTCCCATTACGGCAACCTCATATGAAATGTCTGTGCTCAAATAACTACACTGCCTTCTCATTCCCTGAACAATCCTCTTGGCATCTGTTTCAATTTCAAGATTCTGGTAGCCGAATTGAAGAGCCAATCGAATTCCTTCATTCATTGCCAACGCTTTTGCTGCATTCGTTGAATTCACGGCCGCGAACGGTGATGAAAATATGACGAGGAATTTTCCATTTACGTCCCGGAGAACAGCTTCTACAATAGCTTTTTCTCGTCTCTGTGCACCATTCTCCATCCGAATCCAACTTGACACAATCGATCTGTGATGGATTTCATCTACTTTTCTCTCTTGATCTGATATTTTTACGGTTGATTTTTCATTCTCTCGATCTGAGATAAGTAAACCGTAATTTGCTTATAAATTTCTTATGTTATTTGACTTTTGTTCTGAAATACTTGTTTGTTTCAGTTTTCCCCAAAGAGCCCAAATAGCCACGGAGAAGATTTTTCTTTCTTGATCTGTGAGTATTGGTAAAAAAATAAAATGGGATCCCACTCAGGGATGGAACTATATGTAGTGTGGCATGGGTCATCCTCCCCCCCCCCCCCCACCATGATTTAGCTTAGAGCTATAGAGATGCCTATGTATCTTTAATTACAACATATTATAACTCTAAATTTAGTATGTGGCGCCCTCCAAGTTTTGAAACCTTAGTGATCTCAATACACCTTGGAAATCAAACCACATATTTAAAAGAACTAATATTTTGGGCAATTACTTGTGTTACATCACTGAAGAAGTAACATTATCACAATTTCTTACCGATGATACACTATTTGACATGTTGGTTACGTGAAAATGTAATTGATGATACACTAATTTGACATGTTGGTTACATGATGTCAATAATAGTTGGTTACTTCGGTGATTAAGATAACCACTATGTCAGATTAATAAAACTCATTGAACAATTATACACATATACTACATCTGTAACGTCTCTCTCATCTCTATTCACAGGGTCACTTTGAACAAGTGCTCTGGATAGCAAAGCGATCGATTTTTTTGGTAATTTTTTCATTTGTCGTAGAGTAAAAGTTAATCTACAACACCATGAAAAAAATATTTAAAAATTCCACCGCTTCACTATCCACATCATCGAGTCACAGTGACGCAGTTACAAGTGAAAAGAGGGATTACGGAAGAAGTACTATGCAGTAGGGAGGGCAATAATTCAAAACCTAAGTCCATACACAAAGGGGAAAAAAACTCTCTTTACTCCCCCCTCCTGTGGGAGCTTTCAGGGTTCGTCCCTGATCCTGCTACTCATTTCACATTTTCTTATTTCCAGTAACTCCTCTCCAAATATTAGGCTCCAAATGTGTAAACTGGTGTTCTTAATTTCACCCTTGCAGACTGGGCACATGCCATATGTTTTGGCCGCCTATTTGGAGTAAGTTTTGCCCCACTGCCAACGCGTTGAGCGAGGCCCTCCACAGAGGATAAACATATTTCTTGGGGATTTTTTCACGAGTCACTGAGCCAAGTTCATGCTTTGTTGTTTGTAATATTAGAATTTCCTCTCACTACAGGAAAAGTCGCTTAAAACGACGGTCAGGAAGAAATTACCGTCGTATTTAAAAATAAATACGACGGGTACTTCCTTTCTGTCGTATATATTTTTACTTACGGCGCTTTGGTATATGGCCGTCGTATTTAACTTTAAATACCACGGTTAGAAGTTCTGACCGTCGTACTATTTTTTATGTAGAACGGTTTAGTTTTTCCCGTCGTATACGAAAATAAATGCGACGGTCATTTTACCCTCCAGAAATTTTAACAATCCCGCCCGCCTTATAATTGACAATCCCGCCCCCAATAAATTCTCCTTCTCATCCCTGGCTCCCAATTCTTCCTCGCCTTCGCTCATCTGAGTATCCCTTCTAATCTCCATCTCTAACCATCGCATCCATCTCCCCCCTTCTCTCGTCAATCAGAGAACGCTGGTGTATCGATCTCCATCTGAGAACGCCGTAGGTACTTGGTAAGTCTCGTTTTCTTAGGGTTTCTGTAAGAGTCCATCAACGGTGTAGCAGGTACGTTTTCTTAGGGTTTCTGTAAGAGTCCATCAGTTGTCGATTTGCTTAATGTTGTTAAGTAGGTACCCCAAACTGACTCTGGCCATCATATGAAAACCATTCGTCTGAAATCATGGACCTGATCTTCGTCTCGTAAATATAAAGAACTTGGATGATCGCTGTCTGATGCATATCTTGAGCTTCCTGTCCCCAATTTCCGGTATCTTCATCAATCGTACTATGGTTGCGTTGTAATTTTCATCTATCTGATTTCAATTATTCTTTCACTTCAAGCGATTCATTCAGTTAATTGAGGCTTTCCGTACTTCTTATCGACTGCTTTTCCCTGCCCCTAAAATTCGTTTAGTTTTAATGAAATTAAGCTATGGAGATCTTCAAATAGTGGTTTTTATGATGATAATTGTCAGGTTATTGTTAGATAAACTGTTTATGCCTACCCACAGAGTTGTTGTCTACGAAGAAACAGGTAATTTTGTTTCTTCAAATAGAGGTTATGATCTGATTGTAGGAAACATGTTTTATTACAGAATTTTGAGTGATTCTACATTTGATGATGTTTCTAACTATGCCAGTTTCACAATGAGTAAATAGCAGGACAATTCAAGAAGCGGGATGTCGATCCGAAGAACGATTTGATAGATCATTCAAAAGTGAGGTTAGAAGGGATCCAGTGGAAGTCATTAGATGATGATAAAGATGATCGAGCAATGTGACTTGAGAAGGACAACGACCTACCCTCATCTCGTGGTGTCAGCATCAGCTTCATCCTCATGGTCATCAATCTGGTTTGTTCCCCAAATTGATCTGGCCTAGTACGTCTCTCTAGGTGGATTTCGTTTGTGACTCCAATTCATAGCCGTTTGTTGGCGTTTGTTTCAATCAAAGTTCAGATTTGGTTGATGGCGCTTCCTAATCATTTGTTTTTTTATTGTTCTTGCAACTTCAATTTCCAGGATATTGAATTATTATGGCCTAATTGTTGGATGGAGTATACTGGAAAATATGGGTGAAAGGCTTCATTGAATTCTAATTTGCCTGACTTAGGTATGAAATTATTATTTGATTTTTATTATGTTTGTCATTGTGGCTAGATTTATATTAAGTTGTTAAGTTTTACTATGCGATTTATGAAGGGCATTATTGATTTGATTTTCACGGATTTCAAAATCAAAGTTGTTGCATTTGGTCTATATTTAAAAAACTGATTTTATGTAGCATTTGGTTTGAACAAGTTAAGCAGTATGACAATGAAAAAGTATGAGGTGATCAAATGGAAGAATTTCCTATAAGCACATGTCATATCTGAAGTGGGGTAAAGCGGTATCATTGTTCCCTTCCGATGTCTTTAATCCCGACTTTTGACTTCTTGAATTATGTTTCAACTTGACTACAGTTGCTACGGGTAATGTTAGATTTCAAATTCTTTTCATTCCAGGATCATATGTACCTTTAAATCAAGGATCATGAATCATGATACTTTATTGTCTAAAAACATGCCAATCATAAATTTCATTACACATCTGACATGATCTGAGTATTGTACACATCAGCCCTCCATAAAGCTGACAAACCCGTCGGCGCGACCTCTGCCAACCGTTGAAGTTACTGGCCAGTAACTGACGTAGTCTGGGCATAAAGAATTCTTTCATCCAATGACTTCCAGACTTTTTGCATTCCGTTGTGAAAGTCGTTGACTAATTTGGGGGTACCCCTCGCAATTGGATTTTACTTTTGTAATTGTTAGACTTCTTTTTTTTTGCTGTTCTAAGTGAGCTTTTACGGCATGTACTAATTGAGAATTGATGGTTTCAGATTCCAATATAATTTGAAGGAGGCTCACGTCTATGATATTCAGTAGAGGCTTTCAGTTGCAAAGGTTTACTAGGTAAATACTTTACCTTCAAAGTAGAGAAATGATTGTTTCCAGCCATTTATCCTATTAGAAAACCTCCATAAAATTTAAGAAAAGAGGCCTTGCACCTACAAATTACATGGATAATAACAGTCCAACTCACTAATCCTAAAATAATCAAACTTTACATTCATGTTGTCTTTAGTTACATGAATTTGAAGAAACTGTTTTCCCCAATAGTGATCAGGGAGGGAGCGCAACATACATATAATCACCCAATTACTTGCCGAATTCCTTAAACTTTTCCCCCACAATTAGTACCAGCTTCTTCCTTTCTTATTTTTCTCTAGATTGCACTGCAGATTTAGCTTTCTCACCACTCATAATCATACAAAAAAATTCACGTTCTTGCTCCAATTTCTCTCAAACAAAAGTTATTTGTGTCACTGAACAATACATCAGGTTCAGGTTGTGACTTTTCTGCATGGCTAAGCACTGCAACTTCTCTTCCTATTTTGCAATCATCATATATCCTCTACACAACATTATTGAGGTCCGTCTCTGACCGAATGATAGTCCTTTCTCGAATAGACCTTGTCAAGTGATTGCAATTAACCTTGTTCTGGCACATTTTTGTTCTGTTTTTGGAAAATCATATACATTTGAGTGCCAGTAGATTAATTCAACTCATTTTATGAATGCAGAAATGCGGCGAGGCTTAACATTCCCCAGGTGTTGACTGTGATTTCACAAAAGTAGAAGTCCGCTTTCAGAAAAGCAGAGCTATCTGCAGGCGTCTTACAAAGCATCAGGTATGAACAACTATGATGAAGTACAATCATGCTAGACTAACATAGGTTCCCAAGATATGTGATATCTTCTCAAATTGATCTGTTTATAACAGTTTTAGTACTGATATGCTGATTCATGGCCCTGGGGAGTTGGGGCAGAGAGCTACAACACTCCTCTGGCTTGACGTACCATAGTTAAACTGCTTTTTGTTTTTTTCGTTTACAGATATTTTGCATCTACAACACGCTAATTAGAAGTATTTCTTTCAGTATTCCTCATAAGTTTAAGTGTTTAATTAGGGTTCATTTAATCATGACCATATCAGAGAATGAAGTGAAATGGGAAGTCAACAGTTGGAGCTCGTAATCTTCCCTGAGCAACATATATGAAGAACCTTGTTGTTGTGTATTTATGATAACACTATTATTGGACTACATCTTGATTTGTTGACTTTAATGTCTTTATTTTACAGATTCGAGAATATACAAAGTGAAAATGGAAAAACGGTCATCCAAAGAACCGATCATCGTCATATCCACGACTTGAACTAGATTTATTTTGTAGTAGGTTCTTCAAGTTGTACAGGATGATATTGAGGGACATGGACTTTGTTTCCCAGATATACGAGTTCAAGACTGTGGCATCTGTATTTCTTATGAAATGTAAATGACTGGAATTAAGTTTCAGTAATGATATGAATGCGATTATGGTTATAGATTGGTTGTGTAATGGATAAATTTGAATTTTTGGTTTTGCCAGTGTGAAATTTGGAATGTGTTTACAGGGTAAGTATTGGTACATGTATATTGTGTAATATGGTGAAATCATTATCAGGCGTTTGGTAATGATGAAGATTTTATAAAATACGACAGTCATATAACCATAGTTTTTTTATAAAATACGGCGGTTAAATGTACCCGCAGTTTATACAAAAATACGGCGATTTACATATCTGTCGTATATTGCTTATAAATATGACGCGTAGAGTTAACCGTCATTTTAATAAATACAACGCGACAATGGCCGTCGTATTTATAAAAACAACTGCTTTCGATACGACGGTCAGTAAGTCCGTCGTATTAATAAAAAACGACAGTTTATGCTTAAAAACGACACTTTTTAACCGTCGTTTTATTCAAAAATTCCTGTAGTGTCTAGTATCTCCATTCGACAATTCTCTGTCTATAGCATACCGAGTCTTCATTGTGTACCGTCCGTTTTCTGTGAAATGCATATTCTGCAGTTAGGAAGGGTAGATCTTGTAAATAGCACCATTGCTATCTCCTCCCTGTCAAGTGGTAGGAACAATGAGATAAACTTATCCATATCCCAGTTTCTCTCATCTGTAATTAGGCATGCCGCTCTCATTGACTTATTCAGGCTGTTTCGTGTCACTGGTCCGAAAGTAATTGTTCTTGTTAGCCATTGATATAGGAAAGCATCTACACTTTGATTGTTACCAATGCGCCATCTTACTCCTCTTGTGATGATCTATTTTGCTCCACAAATGCATTTCCAAGCGTATGAGGAAGAAGGCTTTGAACTAGCATCCATTATATTTGAGTTCGGGTAATACTTACTTTTGAACACTCTGCATAATAAGTTGTCATTTATGTATTGGGTGTGACACCCCCATACTTCGTCGTGGGAGAAATACGGGAATGCCACTCCGCACCTGGGATCGCTCCCGGGTGCAAGGAACAATGGTAATCAAAACAAACATCGCCATGATTATATATTACAAGCTTTAATGTTTACAACAGTGAAATAATGCATACTATTAAACATGATGAAATATTATCTAAGTGTCTCAAATATTTAGTACTAATTACAACTAGATGAGTCCGCGTTTCCCCTTAAGCCGAGCTCCCTTCACCTAGATCTGCGGGGGAAAGAAACAAAGACCGCAGTTTTTCCAAAGTCAGCACAAAATTTGCTGAGTAAGTAAACACCCCAACATGTAAATCGGAAAGAGGCATATTTTATTTTAAATAAAAGAGGAATAATGAGGAAGTAAACAACCTGTTATTTCAAATGACCAATATCATTTATCCAACTCATTTTTTTCATAATCTCAATCCATTTCCACGTTTTCCAAAATAAATCAAGTCCATCCATCATCCATTTGAAAGATCCACATTTATTATTTAGTTGTAGCGGGGAACAAAGCAATCCAAAATATAGAACCAACCATATCCCATGCATCCAAGACCTTAAGTGCCGGCACCCCTCTAAGACTTCTTGCGGCCAGAGAGGTGAGTACATGGAGCAGCCCGGGGTAATTGCAACCGAGCAAAATATCATAACCACAATAAATAAGAATCCGCATATGGTTCCACCGCACAACTGTTTCCACTTTATGTTATTACGTATTATTAATTTTCATGTGATATTTTCCAAATGAATCGATAAACAAGTAATTTAAATTCCAAGTCAAGCACGTATTTCACAATTCACATTTGAGACGCATAAATCATAAAAATAGTTGGACGCGTAATTGAAATATCAAGTTAAACACGTAAATCACAAATCACATTTGAGACGTAAAAGTCGTAAAAATATTTGGACACGAAGGAGGACGGGCACACTAGGTTAGGCATATTTTCTCACCTCAAGTAGCACGACAAATATCACGATAAGGCTTCTACGGATATAAGTAGCCCTTGCTTACGAACTCGTCACCTACAATTTATAATTCCTAAATCAATTACAAGTCTAATTGTGCAAGTATGCAAAAATGCTATATCACCTAATTTCTCATTTATCCCCCTTAACCCCATTAATTAATAGCATAAAACAATTATTTAAATTAACACTTGTATTTTCCTCATAAGAATATTATAACTCATATAAATATAAAATTGCAAAATTATTGAGAAATAAAACTAATATTAAGTTTATACAATTTCTTTATTTTATAGGAAATAATAATTTAATAAACAAACTATTTATTCATAAGTGACTATAAAAATTATCTCAAACTAATTCAATTATAACTATTTATTTATTAGAAAATATATACACTATATAATAATTAAATACTCAAATAAAATTCACAAAAATGCTTATTTCAATAAAACCAGTCATACATAATTATAAACTTATGTTAAATAAATAATTTCTAATATCCATGAAAAATATTAAAGTAATATCAAATAATTGTAATAGGGATTTTTATTCAAAAATATACTTAATAGTTATTTCACAAATTAACTTCCAACTTATTTATTTTATCAATATTCTCAAAATAATCTATTTTACTCAAAATAACAATTTACAAGAAATTTAAACTATTTAGTTAAATAAACCGAAATTATGTAATTAAACCAAATCGTACATTTTTATCTTGCTCATAAAAACAACAATATTTCATATAAATATAAATCTATGCAATTTTAACGACTTATTTACTTTTATATAGCCAAAATAATATATATAATTATTTGCTTATATCATTAATCCAAAAATAACATTTTAACGTTTATATAAATATGCAGTTTGATAATATACACACATCACCCCCAATCTTTGAGAAACTAAACATGCAGTTAACATCTTGCCCTCCACTTTTCAGAAATTACATAAACTACCCCCCTTTATGAACACAAGCATACAACTCAAACCCAACATACCCGATTCGATTTAGAGCTAACAAAATGTGATTTTGATGATTGGAAATGAACCAGAGAGTGATTTAGGACTCACCTACGCGAAAAATCGCGAGAAACGGTCAAGAAACGGAACGGGTCACGTCTCCGAAGGTGGCGGTCGGCGGTGATGAACACCGGCGACGAATCCGACGTTATGGCCGCTGTTTGAGGTTGCTAAAGTGCTCCTCGGACCTCCAGGAGTATTTTGGTTCAAACGGGAGTGAGTGGGTCGCTCCGGTTAGCTCGGGTGAGCTTCTCGCCGGAAAATATGGTGGCGGCGGCGATGGTGGCGGTTCTGGTGCACTGCAGCGATTTGCTGCGGTTAAAGCTTCTCTTTGTGACGCAACAGAGAGGGTAGGTGTTCAGGAGGTCAACACGAGTGAGGGAGAGAGAAGGCAGAGGTGGGTGGTGGTTGTTTCGTCGTCGGGTTGGTTCGCCGGAGGTGCTAGGCGGCCTTCTCGGCGGCGCTGCTGCTGCTCTGCTCGTCCGTGGGTCGATGCAGAGGGAGGAGGAGGTCTCAGGCTCAACACAGTGAGGGAGAGAGAGAGGGGCTGAGATGGGTGGCGTTGGATTTCCGTCGGGTGGGTCGCCGGAGTGGTGGCTGGCGGGAGCAGCAGCTGCTGCTGCTGGTGGTGAGCAGAGAGGGAGAGGAGAGGGAGAGAAGAAGAGAAAGAGAGGGAGAGGTGGCTGTGGTGGTGGTTCGGGTTGTGGTGATGGAGGGTGCGGTGGTGGTGGTACCGTGAGTGAGAGAGAGGAGTGAGAGAGGGTTGGCTTGTTTGTTTTGGTCTGGTGTGAAAAACAAAAGAAGGAAGGTGGGTATTAAATAATACTATTGATACTTGGAGAGGTTGGTTTCCTCCAACCGACTTTCCCTTTTTTTTTCTTTTTTTTTTCAACTAGCTAGCTTTGCTAGAATGTTTAGGGAGTACCAAATGGGTGTGTCTTCTAGTGGGTTGGGTACACCCTTGGATATATTCAAATAAGTCACATAAAATGCTAAATAAATACACAATAAAAATACCGTTTTCTATAAAACTATTATATGAAATTCCCGAGTATATTTTTAACCCAAAAATTACCAACTCATCGTTCGAAATTAAAATTACATTTTCTTGTCTCAATTACCAGTTTACCCTTTGTAATAAAACGGGGTATTACATCCTTCCCCCCTTAAAAGAGAGCTTCGTCCTCGAAGCTAAAATCAAACAAATATTTGTGATACTAAAACCACACAACCATCCACTAATTCTCGAAGTTAGAAACATGAGATCTCCCATAAGCGATAAATCTCCAGTTTACGCATATATCGTTATATGAAAGTATGTCAAATATAAAGTAATGCTATAACTCATTTAAGTTTCAAAAATGAAAATTCTAGACCCGGCATAATGATACGGAGGTTCTAATCGTGTATATGGTCTCACGTAGCGGTTATAAACGAAAGGTGCTAAATGATGTAAACGTTCTCACGTAGCAGTTCTAAACGAAAGATGCTAAACGAAGGGTCACATCCTCTCCCCCTTAGAGGAGTGACGTCCCCGGAACTCTATATAATTTGCCACGATGGATTGTCATACTTGGCTAATACGAGTCGTGGGTATACTTCTTTAGTTGTAGCATATGGACCGTATTATTTTTGTTCCAGAGTAAATTCTTATTTGAAATTATGTCTTTCTCCCAAAATAGGTTGAGGCGGAAATTAAGGTACCCTCCAAGATCCTACAACGTAGAATGACAATTAGAAGTCGCTTTCCTATTTTTGTTTCTTATCGAAACCTATATCGTCCTATCCATAGATGATCATCCAGTCGGAGGTTCCTTCACCCAAATACCACGTAAGATATCGTCTCTACTAGCCCAATTTCCTCTAGACAACTCGTTCACAAGGTATGTTAAAGAAAATTTATAACATTTGATTCTAACATATAATACTTAGAGTAACTCCATACACTCGTGTAACACCCAAAAATAGTCAATAAGAGAACGAACATCCCATGGACCAAAATATCTATTTAGCGATAACACTCTATTTGCACACTGGCGCTGGTGAATCGTACTAACTATCTGAAATCCGAAACTATACCATAATTCGATAGACATAGCCTACTTACACCAAGTGATTGAAATACTTCAATAAATCTCCAAAATCTTGATAAACCACTAAATTCACCTTTAGTACGTACTTGATATTACCAATAGTCCTGAACATAAACCAACAAAGGACTTAATATGTATTCCACTGATACACAACACGTAATCCAACAGTAATTCATAACTCAAAATTTATGCTCCTCTGATGACGTTCAAGTGACAAAACTCCATACAGCAACGACAAAGAAATTATCAACTTCTTAAACACGCAAGCGCTTTATTCATCCCAAACGTGACTTAAGAAAATAACAAGCAAAACTTTAGATAAACAATTCTTCTTAATCTTAGAAATCTAGCTACCAACCTAAAATTCCGCGATACCACTCATGAATCCCATAACGCTGTTTCAAATGATTAGTGAAGGCTCGATTCGAAAGACGAACTCCCAAGAAACTTATTACGACTCAATACTTGTAGCCAAACCTCGATTAAGCGAACAATTTATACCACAACAAGACGTTAACAACAAGACCTCAATTAAGATTTATGGGAATAGTATGTACCTCAAGTAAGGAAAAGTTAGGCCACCGAGACATAATATTATGCTACACAACTCCAGAAACATTATGGAGAATTCCCGACAACATCAATAACTAGATACATCCGAGTAGTTGATCAGAACAGAAGAACTCCAAATAGGCATCTTAAAATCGAACTTATTGTCTCCAAACCAAGTTAGCCTAGGGAATCTAAAACTTTAACGGATTGGTCTTTTGATCTTTGATCCAACTGCCCACGTTTCTTCAAATTTTCTCCAAAATTTCACATGACAGAGTCCCCCTTTTTAATCACTTAATACCCAAATATACCTTAAATCATGTTGATTCTAATCAAGCCCCAAAGCGATTACTCTCCAAGACTCTAACTATGTTTTATGGTCTTTTACGGAGTTGAGTTTCTTATGCTAGGTTCTTCTATGTGTCAAGTAGCTAAGAGAACTTAGGGTAGTACTTTGATAACTACACGTCGTACATAAAGGGTACTAAAGTCTTCATATTCGATTTGGTGCTAATTACCCACTTGCTTCTACTAAGTATTCTAATTGACCCCAATCAACCATGTAAATCCATAACTCTTCTTAGTCCAAAATTTTTACTCTAATAGAAAATGTGACCAAATAGCTTGAAACACTGACGTCATGCCTATATTGAAACAAATCCTTAAACGTAAAGCTGTAATGGGCCTCCAATTTCCTACACGAACTCCAAAATTTTCTTAACATCTTCTTCTTAGGTAATTGGTACTATCATCTCCATAAAGTTCGTATCACCCACTAAATCAAATAACGCGAAGTTGAAGAATGTACAACTTTTTCCTAAACCCAACAAAACGTTAGAACTTTAGAATGACATATGCTAAAATAAACATCCCTTAGAGACAATTTTTTAACTGATCACACTCCTCGACCATGAGCGACAATATTGCTACAAGACTCCGAGTATGTTGTAGTTACAAATAAGAAGCTTCATAATTTCTCATAAAATAATATCTCCCGAGCAATTGTTCTAAAATATGAGGCTCCAAAATATAAATTTACTAGACTCTAAACATGAATTTCAAAATCTAAGTCAGAACTCCAATGCAACATTAAATGTGTAACTTCAAAATAAGTCTGCTTAAATCTGTCATAGGGTGCGTCCAAATAAGCGACCAACAATGAACTAGCAATACTTCTTTCACAAATTTACTTACCGTTTCTCCCAAATGAATACTATAATTCAGAAAATAATACATAACCGAATAGACGTCCCATTCAACAAGCAACATCAGAGTAACTAGAACGCAGGCAATGTCTCGAGTAATTATATATATCACCAATACCTTCAAATGATAAAACAGTCTAGCCCAACTCTTAGTATAATATTATGAAGAAGTAGACTCCATTTAACCATTTACATAGAAAAATCTCTCCCATCACCGAGTCTGTAAAATTGTATTTAAAAGGAGACGAAACTCAACGGGTTGACTTCTTAGTTTCTCAGGTGTGGGTGGGTGGGACCTTTCCTCTAATAATTTTCTTCGATTACCAGAAAAGACTCCAAAAATGAATTTATTATCGACCACTGGCTCTAAATTAATATCTTAATGGGTACCTCAAATATATCATCAAAGTCTTCACGTATCTAGTTAATGGGACTAGGGCTCACTAGCCAAATATTTTAACGTTTCTGTTATGTCTCTTTAACCTAAAGTCTCCACTGGTCGAAATCTAATACTTATCCCTCAAAGTTGTCACAAGAGTCTAGTATTCCTACAAACATTACTATCAAATAAAGAAGTACTCCATGTGATTATTTCTCTGAACTGTCTATCCTTATAGGGTCCTCCTAGTATAATACCGCGGTGGTTTACCATTTACATTTTATTGTATTCACTTATTGTACCTTTGTTTGTTTTATCCTAGCCTTAGGGATTTAAATCATATTATAAACGTATAAATATTGTCACATTTAGCAATTCATATGAACCTTATACGCAACAGATACTTTTTCAAATAGGGCAATGCAACATTCATAATTCACAATCAAATTTCTATAATTCATGATCGATTTCCTCTTATTTTAAGAGTATTATTTATCTAGCAACCAATCAAAATAAAAACCCACATAATCCAAGTATCATATACCTTATAGAAGTCAAATCAAGCAGGATATAGTTATTCTCGCATATAACCCATATTTTCAAATCACTTACAACCCAAAATTTGGTTTCAATAATCCATATTTCTCATAACACTGGTAAATCAATCCATCATGAATGAGGTTACCACTTCAAACAAAATAATCCAAATACCATTTAATCACATAACAATTTGCAAGAAATAACGTGGGTGGGGTCAATACCAGCACTTAGACTACCCATAATCCGATCGGCTTTTCCAGTTTTATTATCTTTCCCTATATCAATTTTAAGTTGCCCTACAAGTTTTAATCCCTTATTGGATTGCCTGCTCTGATACCACCTGTGACACCCCCATACTTCGTCGTGGGAGAAATACGGGAATGCCACTCCGCACCTGGGATCGCTCCCGGGTGCAAGGAACAATGGTAATCAAAACAAACATCGCCATGTTTATATATTACAAGCTTTAATGTTTACAACAGTGAAATAATGCATACTATTAAACATGATGAAATATTATCTAAGTGTCTCAAATATTTAGTACTAATTACAACTAGATGAGTCCGCGTTTCCCCTTAAGCCGAGCTCCCTTCACCTAGATCTTCGGGGGAAAGAAACAAAGACCGCAGTTTTTCCAAAGTCAGCACAAAATTTGCTGAGTAAGTAAACACCCCAACATGTAAATCGCAAAGAGACATATTTTATTTTAAATAAAAGAGGAATAATGAGGAAGTAAACAACCTGTTATTTCAAATGACCAATATCATTTATCCAACTCATTTTTTCATAATCTCAATCCATTTCCATGTTTTCCAAAATAAATCAAGTCCATCCATCATCCATTTGAAAGATTCACATTTATTATTTAGTTGTAGCGGGGAACAAACCAATCCAAAATATAGAACCAACCATATCCCATGCATCCAAGACCTTAAGTGCCGGCACCCCTCTAAGACTTCTTGCGGCCAGAGAGGTGAGTACATGGAGCAGCCTGGGGCAATTGCAACCGAGCAAAATATCATAACCACAATAAATAAGAATCCGCATATGGTTCCACCGCACAACTGTTTCCACTTTACGTTATTACGTATTATTAATTTCCATGTGATATTTTCCAAATGAATCGATAAACAAGTAATTTAAATTCCAAGTCAAGCACGTATTTCACAATTCACATTTGAGACGCATAAATCATAAAAATAGTTGGACGCGTAATTGAAATATCAAGTTAAACACGTAAATCACAAATCACATTTGAGACGTAAAAGTCGTAAAAATATTTGGACACGAAGGAGGACGGGCACACTAGGTTAGGCATATTTTCTCACCTCAAGTAGCACGACAAATATCACGATAAGGCTTCTACGGATATAAGTAGCCCTTGCTTACGAGCTCGTCACCTACAATTTATAATTCCTAAATCAATTACAAGTCTAATTGTGCAAGTATGCAAAAATGTTATATCACCTAATTTCTCAGTTATCCCCCTTAACCCCATTAATTAATAGCATAAAACAATTATTTAAATTAACACTTGTATTTTCCTCATAAGAATATTATAACTCATATAAATATAAAATTGCAAAATTATTGAGAAATAAAACTAATATTAAGTTTATACAATTTCTTTATTTTATAGGAAATAATAATTTAATAAACAAACTATTTATTCATAAGTGACTATAAAAATTATCTCAAACTAATTCAATTATAACTATTTATTTATTAGGAAATATATACACTATATAATAATTAAATACTCAAATAAAATTCACAAAAATGCTTATTTTAATAAAACAAGTCATACATAATTATAAACTTATGTTAAATAAATAATTTCTAATATCCATGAAAAATATTAAAGTAATATCAAATAATTGTAATAGGGATTTTTATTCAAAAATATACTTAATAGTTATTTCACAAATTAATTTCCAACTTATTTATTTTATCAATATTCTCAAAATAATCTATTTTACTCAAAATAACAATTTACAAGAAATTTAAACTATTTAGTTAAATAAACCGAAATTATGTAATTAAACCAAATCGTACATTTTTATCTTGTTCATAAAAACAACAATATTTCATATAAATATAACTCTATGCAATTTTAACGACTTATTTACTTTTATATAGCCAAAATAATATATATAATTATTTGCTTATATCATTAATCCAAAAATAACATTTTAACGTTTATATAAATATGCAGTTTGATAATATACACACATCACCCCCAATCTTTGAGAAACTAAACATTCAGTTAACATCTTGCCCTCCACTTTTCAGAAATTACATAAACTACCCCCCTTTATGAACACAAGCATACAACTCAAACCCAACATACCCGATTCGATTTAGAGCTAACAAAATGTGATTTTGATGATTGGAAATGAACCAGAGAGTGATTTAGGACTCACCTACGCGAAAAATCGCGAGAAACGGTCAAGAAACGGAACGGGTCACGTCTCCGAAGGTGGCGGTCGGCGGTGATGAACACCGGCGACGAATCCGACGTTATGGCCGCTGTTTGAGGTTGCTAAAGTGCTCCTCGGACCTCCAGGAGTATTTTGGTTCAAACGGGAGTGAGTGGGTCGCTCCGGTTAGCTCGGGTGAGCTTCTCGCCGGAAAATATGGTGGCGGCGGCGATGGTGGCGGTTCTGGTGCACTGCAGCGATTTGCTGCGGTTAAAGCTTCTCTTTGTGACGCAACAGAGAGGGTAGGTGTTCAGGAGGTCAACACGAGTGAGGGAGAGAGAAGGCAGAGGTGGGTGGCGGCTGTTTCGCCGTCGGGTTGGTTCGCCGGAGGTGCTAGGCGGCCTTCTCGGCGGCGCTGCTGCTGCTCTGCTCGTCCGTGGGTCGATGCAGAGGGAGGATGAGGTCTCAGGCTCAACACAGTGATGGAGAGAGAGAGGGGCTGAGATGGGTGGCGTTGGATTAATGTCGGGTGGGTCGCCGGAGTGGTGGCGTCGCTGGCGGGAGCAGCAGCTGCTGCTGCTGCTGGTGAGCAGAGAGGGAGAGGAGAGGGAGAGAAGAAGAGAAAGAGAGGGAGAGGTGGTTGTGGTGGTGGTTCGGGCGGTGGTGATGGAGGGTGCGGTGGTGGTGGTGCCGTGAGTGAGAGAGAGGAGTGAGAGAGGGTTGGCTTGTTTGTTTTGGTCTGGTGTGAAAAACAAAAGAAGGAAGGTGGGTATTAAATAATACTATTGATACTTGGAGAGGTTGGTTTCCTCCAACCGACTTTCCCATTTTTTTTCTTTTTTTTTTTTGTCAACTAGCTAGCTTTGCTAGAATCTTTAGGGAGTACCAAATGGGTGTGTCTTCTAGTGGGTTGGGTACACCCTTGGATATATTCAAATAAGTCACATAAAATGCTAAATAAGTACACAATAAAAATACCGTTTTCTATAAAACTATTATATGAAATTCCCGAGTATATTTTTAACCCAAAAATTACCAACTCATCGTTCGAAATTAAAATTACATTTTCTTGTCTCAATTACCAGTTTACCCTTTGTAATAAAACGGGGTATTACATTGGGCGCCATAATTGTGCTACTGCTTTTGCTAGCACATCTCGACTTCTACCTGGTAAGACTTTTGTTTCCATATTTTAAGCTTGTTAGATTCATTTTCCACCAGATTTGAAAAATTGACCATATGGTTCTTCCCTATTCCAGTTGGGAGATCAATATATATTTCGTGGCTGGTGGATAGTTGGATCCCTAACCTCTGAATGAGTGCTTCTTTGTTCCAAGCTGACACGATTTGAGAACATGACCGAGGACTTAGCTAGGCTTATTTTTTGTCCTGAGGTCACCTCATAATTGTGTAAAATCTGTTGTAAAGATGTAATATCCTCATATCTAGCTTTTGTAAACACAATGCTATCATCGCTGAAGAATATGTGAGAGATGGTGGGGCCGCCTCGGGAAGCTGCCAACCCAAATAATTGTCGTGCCTGTAATGATGTAGTATATGCTCTCAACATTGTTTCTCCACATAGAAGGAGCAAATAAGGGGACAAGGGGAAACATTGCCTTAGTCCCTTTTCATGTATCACTTTTCCTTGAATGGAACTTTTTTGAGAAAAAGTGTAGGTAGTTGTTGAGACACAATCAACCACGGGTTGCATCCATTTATTTATAAATATCAGTTTCCTCAGCGTTTCAAATAAAAACTTCCACTTAATCCGATAATTCGGTCGTAAGATTTCGTCATATCAAGTCTTATGACCATGAATCATGCATTCCCTTTATTCTTTGTTCACATACATATGTAACAACTCAAAGGCTAATAAGACGTTGTCAGTAACTAACCTCCTAGAACAAACGCACTTTGAAATTATGAGATTATGGATAATATGACTATCTTTATCCTATTAGCAAGTACAATGACAACTATTGTATACACAACTAAACATAAGGTAATTGGACATATGTCATTTGGTGTACGTACCAACTTTACTTTAGGGATTAGAGCCACCACCGTATGGTTGAAATCTACAAGATCTTACTTTCATTGAGGATGTCTAGGCAGGTATTTCTTACAGCGTGTCCAACTACTGGCCAATACTTATAAAATTTGTTTTGGGAACTCGTCTTGTCCCAATCCTTAAGAGGGCCCATTTTTGCAAGAGGTTCTTGAACTTCAACCCTACTAAAAAAATAGCCCAACTCTGTGTTTTGTCCTAGAGTAATTAAAATCTGTTTCCCAAAGTATTGTTTCAGTCTGTTGATCCGACAATAGGTACGACTTCTAGATATTCTAATAGTGTGATTCCAAAATCTTAATAACATCCTTGTATAAGCTTTAAAAGTTTCTTAGGCGTCTTCGAGTCCCTTAAATCAGTTTCCATATTTTCTAATTGTGGCTTTCCGGTGAAAAAACGTGGTGTTTTTATTGCGTAGTTGTAGCCGTTGGACCATGGACCTCTGCGCCAAAGTTCATCTTCTTTGGGTAGCAAGTCGTTCATTTCAATGCTACAAAAATTAACTTCCCCTTCTTCCTCTTTGGAAATGCTCCCCTTCTTCAATTCCTCAATCCGATCTCGAAATAACTGCAGTTTTCTTGTCACATTCTCGAAGGTTTCCATGTCCCATCGCTTTAACGTTCGACCAACCTTTTCTAGCTTTTTATTGAGGTGGGTTACATTCGGACAATCCTAGTTTGATCTTGTTATTTCTTTACAATATTTCCGCTGAGTCCAAACAGACTCAAAATGAAATCATGTCTTCTTTGTCACTGCAGTATCCCCACGTAGTTCTATGGGAGCATAATCCGAGATCGAACTGATGATACACGTCACTTTTTCATTCCCGAATAGTTTCAATTACTAGATATTGGCCACCTATCCAACAATTATCTAATTCTTACTCCATTCATTGGGTTGCTAAACAAAGTGAATTTGTTTCCTTGATAGCCCAAATTAAATAACTCACCAGTTGAAAAGGTTGTCTTGTATTCTTCCATCAATCGAATATCCGCTAACTTTCCCCCTTCGTTCTCCACCATAGACGTCAAGGCATTGAAATTGCCAATCACACACCATGGAAGCGGAGTGGTTCCTTTTTTACGGGATAAGAGTTGCCACAATAATCTTCTCTTGCTACTGACATGGTTCCCGTAGAAACCTATAAGCTGCCAACTAGTAGCATCTTGATCTTCTTTAACTATACAATCTATATGATGTTTGAGTGTGAGCGCATACCTACATCAAGATTGTCCCTCCAAAGAAGTGTCAATCCGCCACTATGCCCTTAACAATCCACGCTAAGACTGGTGTTATATCACAGCGTACTCTTCACTCTCTCCATATCCAAACTTGTTAGCCGAGTCTCCATAAGGAAAAATAAGGTAGGGTGCTTACCTCTAACGAGGTTTTTGAGCGCTAGAACATTGCGCAGGTTGCCATGCCCTCGAATGTTCCATCTTAAGATACTCATTGCGCTTGGTGGGACATCTTAACAGCCTCCACCATTCAGTCATTTGGGTTCTTAGATGACCCCCGTCATGTGCAACTGTTTTCTGTTCTTTTTCTGACCATATTTGGTGGTTCTCCTTGCTCATCCCATGGTACAGTGAACTTCTCCTTTTCACCTCCCTTGCTTTCTTCCTCTTCCTATTCTGCTTGCTCTCGAAGGCCCGACTGATGTCAATAGTCACCCTTTCTCTTTGTGGAAGGCTTGCTTACCCTTTTGGTAATTGGCAATATATTGGTTCGGCCATATATTTATTTTTTGTTATCATTTTAAAATTTAACTTTCATTTGTTAACATAATGGGGCTGTTTGGGAAGGATTAATTAATGGTTAGATTAATTATTTTTAAAAAATCAATCCTACATGTTTGGGAACTTGGATTAATTATATGATTTTTCGAAATAGCCGGTACCTGGTGGCGATGTGGCCGGTACCGGTTATTATTAAATTAAATGTTGATATTAAACGAGGTATAACCAGTACCTGTTGAGCCCAAACCGGGCCCGGTTGATGTTGAACCGGGTCCGGGTCCATATTAACGGGTACCGGTTGATTTTTTAATGGCCTATAAATAATGATGGGTGCGTCGTTCATTTTCACAACGCAGAGTGTTTCTTCGCAACCGATACAGAATATTTCACAGCCCTCTTACCCAACCATTCAGGTAAAGATAACAAAATTTTAGATTTCTGTTGTGTTAAATGTTTGATTTCTTTTTAATTTTGACTTCGTTGTTCCATTTGTGAAGGATGCACAGTGGTCGTGGCTCAACTCTTGGTCGTCACAATGCTCGAATGAGCGTGATTCAACACCCGAGAAGTTGGAGCTTTGACGATTGGGAGATTTTCATTGAGTTGCTTCTTCAACAAAAAGAGTTGGATAACATGGAAGGGTTACATTTCCACTTTTTCGCATTCGAACACATTGCAAGCAAATTAACAAGACGTACGGGTCGTACCCACACACCCACTCAATTGCGACAACAAGCTGACAATCTTCGGGGCGTTTTCTTGCGTTGGGTTAGGGTGCAACGTGCTCGGCAGAATGGACCTCCAATGGTTGAACCGGGTGCTAACCCGAACCGTCACCCTCGTTTTGTGACGGACAACGCGGTGGATTTGTGCGATCTGTACAATATCCCCTACCCGTGGAGGAATGAGCCTGCTCTCAACCCTAACTTGGGTGCGGACGAACTGGACTTGGACGTTGACCACCCGTCGGATACTGATTCTGACTAAAGTTTTTATTGAAGTTGAAAATTGTTTTTCGTTGGTGTCTTGTAATATGTTCCGTCTTTGAATTATTTAATATATATTTTTTCACTTTCTCCTTTGTTTTGTTTATAAAAGGCCTTCAGCACTACACTTGCACCACCAACCATCTACCACTCTTGCACCAATTTCTCTTATAATTTCGCTACTTCTTGCAGGAATGTCTACTTCCAAAGGAGGCAACCGAGGTCGCAACTATGGCAACATGTTCATGGACCGAGTAGCATGGTCTCCGGAGCTAGTTGAATGTTTTTTAAGCTAATAATTGTAGAAAAAAATAAGGGAAATTTTTGCAGGAAAGAGCTTGGAAGGACAGCGTACTCCAACATCATTTCGGGGATGTCTGAAGAAATGGATATAGTTTTAACACAACAACAATTACAGAAGAAATTCGACTTGCTTAAGCGGGACTTCAAGTTATGGGTCAGTATCACCACTAGAGAGACTGGTCTGGGGTGGGATGAGGAGAAAGATACTTTCACCATGTCGGATCAAGCGTGGTCGAACTTGGCTGTGGTAAGTTTACTAACTTTAGTTTTACATTTCTCTAGCTGTGTTCTACTTCATTAACTGACGAAATATAATGTGTCTTACTTACTTACAACAAGAGCCCGAATTGATGAAGTTCAAGAACAAGGGGCTTTTACATAGAGATCTGCAGTATGAGGCCTTCGAACGAATTGCAATCAAAGTGGCACAACGAACCACTCTTGTGTCAAAAAATGAGCCTGTTTCAACCCCGAATTGGGTGCCGATGAACTTGACGTGGCTCTACACCACCAGTCAGATTCTGATTCTACCTGAACTTGGATAGTTGTTCCAGAAAAATGTTGTTGCTTTTCATCAGTTTGTTGTATGTTTCAGTCTTCAATCTTCTGTAATAAAATTTTCATCAGTTTGTTGTATGTTCCAGAAAACAAATTATCCTGCTGTAGATACTGCTTTCTGAGCTGACAGATCTTGGCCACGTGGCAGCCATCCAGCACACCATATTGTGCTCCACACACACTGGATCACCAGCCGAGCTGATCCATGTGGGGGCTGCGAGACAGAGCCCTCGCATACCACCGCACGGGACTTGTAGGGACTTTGTGGTTTGGAGGCTAGAGTAAGCCCTGTCGCGTGCGAGCCAAGCCCGCACGCGACCTTTAGTAACTGTTTTGAGAGATTTATGGCACGAGCTCCATAAACCCGGTCAATCCGGTCAAACCCGGTCAACCCCGTAACGGTTCCGGTATTCGCGCACCACGTGCTGTAACGGTCCCTATATACTCGGACGAACGTGCCGTTATGGTTAAGCTAATTAAGCCGCCATCAATGGGCGCATTAACCACACTACAACGGTCACGTTCTCCAGTATATATAGATCGCCAACCTTTCCATACAAAGGAGAACACACTGCCATACGCGGAAGCTCTGCCAAACCTCTGTCTCTCTCTCAGACATTGCTACTGCCTTACTCTCTCCCTACACACAACCCCACTCTTCCTGTGCGATCCTTGATCCACTACATACGGTGTACACGGAGGTCTCCCCGCCGGAATCTCTTGTGCACATTTTGGTGAACCCGACGTGAACTTACCAACAAAAGCAACCATGTCTTAGGAAGATGATGTCAGCAACCGATCGCCCTCCACCGAAACTCCCTCGGGAGACGAGACCCGCCGTACTCCAACGACTCCCGGCGAGGCGCCGACGTTAGAGTCTTTGGACGCTACTGTCCAAAGTCAGGCGAAAGCTCTCAAGGCTCAATCTGCGCAATTAGAACAAATCTTGGCCGTTCTGGGTACCCTCGCGCCAAACCCTTCATCCGCCGCCGCTATCTCTCAGGGAGGAGGAACCCCTACCGCTCCAGGATTGGGAGTTTCAACCGCACCTCCCAACCCTCATCTGCAGACTCCACCGTCGGCTACACAGCTGCCTTCGGTTCAGGGGTCAACGGCACAGATGTTGCCTCCTGCCGCTCACACTCCTCAGCCCTCGGCTTTGGCGTCCAACCCAACTCTGCAGTACCCTTTGCCTCCCCCAACGATGATCTGGGGAAATGCGGGCAGTCAGTATGCTCCCAATCCTCCAGCGGCGTATGTGTCGCCACCGCCTACGGCAACCCCTGCGTCAATTACCGAGGGGAGCATTCCAGAATGCATGACGTCTCTGCAGAAGCGCGTGGACACTATTCTGGCTCATCAGTCATTCGCGGATACCATTATCCCAAAGCTAGACAACGATCCACCCATTCCACGGGAAATTTATCTCATGCCTAACCCGGCGGGGTACAAGGCTCCTAAATGGGATAAGTTCGAGGATGTCAACGGAAACGCTCATGAGCATGTCATGCGTTTCATTGATGTCATGGGTCCGTACGGAGCTGATCCCAAACTGCTGATGCGAGAGTTCCCAAAGTCTCTGGGGAACGTAGCATACAAGAGGTATCGAACATTGGAGGCCGGATCCGTGAAGACTTGGGACGACATGGTCCAGAAGTTCTATACCAAGTTCTTCCAGATGGAAGAAAAGGTGACGATGATCCATCTCTCGCGGATGTACCAGAAGCGCGAAGAGGACGGAATCACTTTCATCAAGAAATTCAGGGCGAAATCCTTGGAGTGCAAAGATCCAATGCCCGAAAGCCGGCTCGTAGAGATATGCCTGCAGTGCATGCGAGATGAATACAAAGGTATGCTCATCAATTTGCAAACACCTACGTTTTCAAAGCTAATCGAATGCACGAAGAACATCGAGCCCATAGTCGAGAGACAGAAAAAGAAGAGCGCTCCAGAGCGACCTGCGAGCGGCACCACTTACAAGATCGGGAGGTTTAGCTACAAGCGGGGACGCGAAGCTGAGGTCAATACAGTTTCGCCCCAGAAACAAGCGAAGGTTGCGAACTTCGATGTACCGCCTCTGCCATGCTCAGTAGAGGAAGCAAGTGACCTCTGCAGACAGTGGCGCAAGGACGGCGTCCTGCCACCACTCGAGAAAACACCCTCCAAGGAGATGGTGAGGGACCCTAAGTGGTGCGAGTACCACGGCAAGGTCATGCACCCCACCGCCGAGTGCAAGAAACTCAGGTTCGCGTTCGATCAGAAGATGAAGAACGGCGAGCTCATCGTCAGCGATCACCGGAAGGACGTGCGCAACAACCCGCTTCCCGCGCATGCGGAACCGGGCTCGAAGGGCAAAGAGGTCGCCATGATCTCGATATCCACCTGGAAGAAGTCGCAGAGGATGGCCTTCCCATCGTCGCCGAGGTCCATGAAGACGAAGACTATAGCATGGACACAGAGGATGAACGTGCCGACCGCATGAAAGGGTCGCATGGCTTCAGCAAATTCTTCGATGAGATGAATTTCTCCGAGAAGTGCCGGACTGATATGACGAAAGCGATTTTGAGAATAGCAGAGGACTACGAGGAGGACCTTGTAGTCTCCAACGGGAAAGTCATCAGGGCATCCCGCTCTACGGAAAAGATTATGACCTTTTCTGCCAGCGACAAGAAGACGGATGCGAGTCACCAGAGACCTCTGTACGTGACCGCCATCATCAATGGCGTCGAGTTCAAACGAGCGTTCGTCGATGGAGGAGCAGCGGTCAACGTCGTTCCGCTCCACACATTGAGGCTAGCAGGGATCCCCGAACATAAGGTAGTCAGGCGTCCATCTCCGTTGGTGGGATTCGGAAGCGACTCTAGAATGACAATCGGATGGATCCGCCTGGGCGTTCAGATTGGCAGAATCAAGTGCTCAGCGAAGTTCTATGTCATAGACGCGAACACCACGTACCACATGATTATAGGTCGAGCCTGGATTCATCGTTTCGACGCAGTTCCTTCGACGGCTCACCAGGTTATGAAAGCTATCTGGAACGACAGAATAGTCGAGATACCGGCTTCGACAAACCCGTTCAACTTGGACAAAGCACATCTCAGCGAGGCGGTGTGGTTCACTGAGATGGCAGATGAGCAAACACCCGGGCCGTTCAACCCTACTCCTTTGCCTCTCTGGGAGGACATCAAGGACCAGTCGCCCGCAGGAGTAATGGTGACAAGGGAAGATGCCAAGGAAAAGCCGCCTACACGCGAAGAGGCGCCCCGTATCGCATATCATCGAAAGAACGTGTATACCCTGAAGAGGATCGCAAAGCATGACCCCGAGGGCAAGGAGATAGAGAGCTTCTACGCCAATGGGAAGAAATGCTACCGCATATGAAGGTGCGCGGGGATGTCCTCACACGGGCATGGGGATATCCCTGGGCAAATCAATCGAATCGAGCAAATTGCGCTGACGGAAGAGCCAACACAGGGCACTCCAGACGAGAAACTCAAAGAAGCGCCTGAATGCATGGAAGACAGGCCAAGACCGCAAAAGCAAGAGCTAAAGGAAGTGTTCCTCAGCCCGAACGAGGAAAAGAAAAGGCCGGTCTTCCTGAGCGCAGATCTCACAAGCGAAGAAGAACAAGGGCTGCTACAGCTCCTAACTGAATACAAGGATGTGTTCGCATGGGAGTATGATGAGATGCCAGGTCTGGATACAAGCATCACCATGCACCGTTTAGACATCATCCCCGGGTCTAAACCGGTCAAGCAGAGCACGAGAAGCTTCAGGCCGGAGCTTAACGTGAAGATCAAGCAGGAGATTGTCAAACTCCTAGAGGCCAAGTTCATAGAGCCGAATCATCATCCCACGTGGCTGGCAAACATCGTGCCAGTGGTGAAGAAGAACGGACAGCTCCGCATCTGCGTGGACTTCCGAGATCTCAATCGCTTCTGCCCTAAGGACGATTTCCCACTGCCCAACATCGATTTGCTTATCGATTCAACAGCGGGTCATCGCATGTTCAGTTTCATGGACGGCTTCAGCGGATACAACCAAATCAAGATGGATCCCGAAGATGCGCAGAAAACAGCATTCATCACTCCTGTAGGGGTATTCAACTACACGGTGATGCCGTTCGGTCTTAAGAACGCGGGCGCGACCTATCAGCGGGCCATGATGGCTCTATTCCACGACATGATGCACAAAGAGGTGGAATTCTATGTGGATGACCTGGTGGTTAAATCCAAGCACGAAGCAAACCACCTCGCAGATCTGCGAAAGGTGTTCAATAGATGCAGGCGCTTTCAACTGAAGATGAATCCCATGAAATGCGCGTTCGGGGTGACATCAGGGAAATTCTTGGGATGCGTGGTTCATCACCAAGGGATCGAGCCCGAGCCCGCGAAAGTATCAGCTATCACTGGCATGACGCCACCCCATAATCAGAGTGCATTAAAGACATTTTTAGGAAAGCTATCCTATCTGCGGAGATTCATTCCAGCAATTGCCGAAATCACATGCTGTTTCAGCACTCTTCTCAAGAAGGACGCCGCGTACAACTGGGCTCCGGAGCACGAAGCCGCATTCGGAAAGCTGAAGGATTTACTCACGTCCTCAAAGATAATGATCGCGCCTCAACTGGGATCACCGCTTCTGCTATATCTGACATCAACAAGGAGATCTATAGGAGCGCTCTTGGCTCAGGAGTATGAAGGCCAAGAGAGGCCTATCAACTACATCTCCCGCATCGTGCAGCCTGCTGAATCGAGGTACACAGACATCGAACGTCATTGCCTTGCCTTATTCTTTGTGATAGAAAAGTTGAAACACTATTTTGCATCACACAAAGTAGTAGTGGTCACCAAGAGCGACCCCATAAGATATTTGCTAACTCACACTACTCCGGGAGGAAGACTGGCGAAATGGTACATGACCATTTCCCAATACGATATCACATGCGTGCGACCACGAGCGATCAAGTCGCAGGCGGTAGCAGATCTGTTGGCACAATTCCCCGATAACAGCCATGAGCCCGTGATCGAAGAAGAGCTCGAAGGGCGTGAGATCTACGCAATCGACGTGCCCTATTGGACTCTCCACTTCGACGGTTCGTCAACCCGGAAAGGCGGAGGCATTGGGATAGTCTTGACAAAGCCAGATGGGGAAGTCATACAGATGTCCGCAAAGCTCAACTTCGCAGTCACAAACAACGAAGCGGAATACGAGGCTCTCATTGTGGGGCTCCGTGCGGCGAAATCTTTGGAAGTGAGCAACTTAACAGTCATGGGAGATTCCAAGCTGATTGTTAAGCAAGCCTCGGGCGAATATGGTTTGAAGGAGATCAACCTCCTGTCTTATCACACCTTAGTACAGAAGCTTATGCAACAATTCTGCGATGTGAAGTACGAGCACAAGCCCCGAGCAGACAACAGGCACGCAGACGCCTTGGCAACCTTGGGATCTAAGGTCAGCATAGACAAGTGCCCCGCAAGGATTTCCATCGAAGTGCGAACATCGTCGGCATTGACAGAAGATGTGTGCGACGACGAACACATGGATGACGCAGACTGGCGAAAACCAATCTTGTAAGCTATTGCGAAGGGCACCAGCAACGAAAGCTGGGCACTCACAAAAGGATACTGTATCCACGACAACACCCTTTACTGCAAGGGTCCTGGGGGAATACTCATGCGATGCGTCTCCGAGCAAGAGGGACAGCAGCTGTTAGAAAAGATTCACCAACACGCCTGCGGGGAAAGCGAGGTGTCAATCTACAGAAAGGCTCAGAGATATGGTATTCATTGGCCAGACATGTCAACAGCTGCAGCCCTGATACAAGGGAAGTGCGAAAGTTGCGCACTAATCAAAGATTCTTTACTCATCGCCCTAACCGATGACGACACGGACTGGAGGAAGCCACTATTTGATTTTCTCACTTAGGGAACCGTACCCGAGTCAAGAAAAGAAGCCGAAAAGTTGAAAAGGAAAGCATCTCGATATGTGGTACAGGAAAACCTGCTTTGGCGAAGAGGTCATGAGGGCAACTTGCTGCGATGTCTAGACGGCAGAGAAGCACAAGAAGTCATGGACCTTTCTCATCAGGTGGAACACCAAGGAGGTGCGAAATTATGCAGGCAGCTCCTCTCAACCGGGTATTTCTGGCCCACGATGGAGGTCGATTGCCGCACCAAAGTACGACGCTGCCAGGAATGTCAATTCAAAGGGAACCTAGTGCACGCTCCCGCTGTGGATTTACATGCACTAGGGATGCCATGGCCATTTCACACATGGGCTCTGGACTTCATCGGTCCCATCCGACCGACGTCGCACGGGAATCATTTCATTCTCACCGCGACTGAGCTGTTCACCAAGTGGGTGGAAGCAATACCGTTAAAGACGGCAAATGCGCTGGCTGTGGTCAATTTCATCCAGGAAAGCATCATATGCAGGTTCGGAATCCCAAACACCATTCTTTCAGATAACGGTACTCCTTTTCTCAATCGCCAGGTAGCTGCGAAATTAGCGGAGTACAATATCAGGCAGATATGTTCTACCCCTTATTACCCAAAGGGAAACGGACAAGCTGAAGCGACTAACAAAACGCTGTTGAGAATTTTGACCAAGATGGTCGCAGATGACCACAAGAAGTGGGCTGACTCTCTAAGCATAGCTCTGTGGGCTTACCGAACTTCTCCAAGGACACCCACAGGGGCCTCGCCATTTCTACTATGTTATGGAGCCGAAGCTGTAGTACCTGCGGAGGTTAGAGTCAACTCGGCAAGGCTGGCCTTCCATGCACTCTATGAAAATCAACATGATCACGACTTAGTCTTGTTGGAGGAGAAGCGAGAACAAGCCAAGAGAACCAACAAGCGGTACCAGGAAAGAATCGCTCGCGCCTACAATAAGACGGTCCAGCGAAGAGATTTCGCAGTTGGAGACTTGGTCTTGCGCGCATCTGATCACTGCATGCGAGAAGCGACTCACCCGAAGTTCGCAGCCAACTGGGAAGGACCCTTCGAAGTCACAGAAGTCTTTGACAGTGGCTACTGCAGCATACGGAGGTTGCACGGCACAACCTCTACTCCGAGTTCAGTCAACATGCGCTGGATTAAGAAGTACTATCCCTGACTTCTCTCATTTCATGCGTTTTAATTATAACGTTGCTTGATATCTTGTATGGCTACGATTTACACAATCTCCTCCCCCATATGAGAGGATTGTAATCCTATCTCTCCCATATGAGAGCGTTATAATAAAAGAATTCTCCCAAATGAGAAGTTCACATTTCTAGCTGTTTATGTTGCTCTATTCAGTTCGTTATTACTGTTAATCATGGTTTATTCGCCGCAATAGCAATCTGTACAACCGCGATCTCAACTGATCATCTAAGCCTATCTCTTACGATAGCAGCTTGTCCAAATGTGATCTTAAGTGATCATCTAAGCCTATCTCTTACGATAGCAACCTATGCGATCTTAATTGATCATATAAGCCTATCTCTCACGATAGCAGCCTACGCGAATGCGATCTTAAGTGATCATCTAAGCCTATCTCTCGCGATACAGCCTATGCGATCTTAAGTGATCATCTAAGCCTATCTCTTACGATAGCAGCCTGTCTAAATGCGATCTTAATTGATCATATAAGCCTATCTCTCACGATAGCAGCCTACGCGAATGCGATCTTAAGTGATCATCTAAGCCTATCTCTCGCGATAGCAGCCTATGCGATCTTAAGTGATCATCTAAGCCTATCTCTTACGATAGCAGCCTGTCTAAATGCGATCTTAATTGATCATATAAGCCTATCTCTCACGATAGCAGCCTACGCGAATGCGATCTTAAGTGATCATCTAAGCCTATCTCTCGCGATAGCAGCCTATGCGATCTTAAGTGATCATCTAAGCCTATCTCTTACGATAGCAGCCTGTCTAAATGCGATCTTAATTGATCATATAAGCCTATCTCTTACGATAGCAGCCTACGCGAATGCGATCTTAAGTGATCATCTAAGCCTATCTCTCGCCATAGCAGCCTATGCGATCTTAAGTGATCATCTAAGCCTATCTCTTATGATAGCAACACATACAAATGCGATCTTAATTGATCTTCTAAAGCCTATCTGTCATGGTAGCAACACATACAAATGCGATCTTAATTGATCTTTAAAACCTATCTGTTGCGATAGCAGCCTACACAAAAATGATCTTAGTCGATCTTCTAAAGCCTATCTGCAACGATAGCAACTCGTACAATTTAACGATCTTGATTGATCTACTAAAGACTATCTGCCATGATAGCAACTTGCGACATTGTGAAGATGATCTTAAATGATCCACAATGGCCAACCACAAGCCCATCTGCCAGGATGGCACAGCTGCGAAAATATGATCTCGAACGATCTAGCGAAGCATCAGCAAATTAATATATCGCAAATGCGAAACCATTACATAGCATTATGCAAGGCGAAATATGCCGAAACGCATGCGAAATTGTATTTTGTTGTAAAGAGACAGCAGATAATACAAAAGGCTATTTATCATTATGAGTCAAATGACTTACAATTTATCTGTCTAGATAGCAGCTTACAAGCGAAAAAGCAAAAATCTAACTACGCAGCCAACATGGCTTACAATACATTCGAAAAGTGGCTGACAAGCCAGAAACACACTACGGGAATTCCGACTAGAAAAGGATGAACCCACCGGTTTCAACACCGGCTACGCAACACGCAGATCTGCGGGTGAACATCTGTAGCGGGGGGGGGGGGATCTTGCTCTAAAAGAGCCACATGAAGCCATACGCTCAAGATCCCGGTATTCGACAAGACCGTTGTCAGATCTGCACCCCATAACATTTGCCCAAGGAACCACCGGTTCCGGCGATCCACAGGCAAGCAGAAGCTCCAAAGGGCAAGGGCTCCTTGTAGACGTGGATGAACGCGACAGTTCGTCACCCCAAGCTCACAAACGTGAAGGTGACGGATTCTTCTCCAGGGATGCTGAAGAAGAATTCCGCCGTTCATTACGAGACGGTAGCACGGTCACTTCGGCGCTGCACCTCACCACGAGGCGGCCGGAAACATGACCTGCACACATAATACACGAAGAAATTTCTTCGAACACACATGAGATATTATCTGCATCTTCTTTATGATGGTTATAAAGAGCAATAAGCCTCATAAAGTGGATCTTGGAAACTATTTCTACAGCACAAAGCGCAAACTCAGGATTCACAACCTGAAGTTGCCATGAATCAACGAAAAATAAGCGTTGAAGCCAGCAGTTGTAAGGACTCACGGCAAAGCACATTTTTGGGATGAAGAACCCAAATAGCAAGGACAGGGTTTATATAGACTCTGTACAGACTCTTCGGTTGCCAAAGATGAGTCAGCAGAATTCAAAAAGAGGGTAAGTTCAATCACTTACGCCTTGAAAAGCGGTAACAATCAATTACCCTACTAAAGGCTACGACGATTCAGTTGCGTATCCTAATAAATGACGGATGGTCATGATTCGGATGGACTTCCCAACGAAAACGTGCTTATCTGCCGAGAAATCAGCGCGAAAATCAAGCAGAGTATCAATTGCTGATGTCATAATTGGATATGCACAGAAATATCCAATCAAATCCCGGAAAAGGGCAAAACGGGAAAATTCATTGTTTTTGTTAAAAAAAAAGGGGGAGAAACCCTAGCAGCATTACATTAATGTTCAAGACATTACATTAATGTTCCAGCCATTTTCTTGCTATTTTTGCAAAATTCGAAAATCAAAGCAAATTCTTGATTAAGGAGTCTTGGGGCTCGAACTGCTCGCTCAGCTTCTCTACCTGTTCCACTTCTTGCTTCAGTAGCTCGCACCTAGCATTCATCTCATGATACAGCTTCAGAGCTTCATCAACCTTTTGCTTCTGCTGCTCCACCTTCTGCTTCTCAGCCGCGAGATTCTGGTGGCCGAGTTTCAAAGTTATGGCTGCGCGAATCAGCGTGACTCTGTCCTTGAGAAATTTGAAGCCCATTCTGCCTTGGACTTTGGTCACGAGATTTTGGCACATGCCGCACAGCAATTCAGCACTCTGGACAGAAATGGTCGCAGGTGTAGCCGCAGACAGCTGCTCCAATATCCAAATGGCTTCAGTAAGGAACAGCCTCCTGTCAAAAGGCCCGATCTCCAGAGATCTCACAAACGATCGGGGGTACGTGAGGCGCATTCGAACCACCCAGTCTACATCGGTTTGCTTCAAAGCTAAAGTGATTTCAAAAATAAGTTAGGATGTCAAAACTCGCAAGCGAATGATGCGACGTGCGAACAGTAAAGCTCTACTTACCAGTTCCCTCCAGAATCTCATGAAGAGAAGGAATGCGGGCTGCCGGGTTGTTCGAAGATTGCCCTCGCTCCATAGCTCTCCTATCAGCTGCGAGCTCCAATCTCTCGTAGTCGGGAGGAAGAGTGTAGACCGCACCAGCTGCGACTGCATTCCCAACCTGCGAGCCCCAAATGCTCCACGCAGGAATAGGTGCCTCTGGCTCAGTCATCGCCGGAGGCGAAGGGACAGTCGAAGTCGCTTGGCGAAGGACGCTCTCAGATGCGAGAACACTAGCAGCACTTGTCCTTACTTCCTCAGCACTAGCATGGACATCTTCACCCATCAGCACAGTATCAGCTCCAGCATCGTCGGAAAGCTCGATGATGTCCTCAAGAGGCTGCGTGGTCAGCAGCTGCGACGGGCTTCTCGGTATGGGAGCTCGGAATTGGAACATAGGACGCAGAAGGCTGACTTCTCTGCTCCAGCTCAGGTTCTTCAGCATAACCTGCGACATTAGATGCGATGACATGAGGTAACTTGCGCTATAAGTTATTTTGCTATCTTTGCTAAAGCTAAGAGAAAGCACCTCCACGCGAAGGTGGGATTGAGGTATCCTCATCATACACTAAGGACGTGGAACCATGCCCTATCAGTGTGTCCTCACTAAGCAAGTCTTTAAGAGAAGCGTGACCTGGGATGCGAATAAACCAGTCATGATTCTGCCTTAAGTTGCTAAAGCCTAGTACGTGCGTATCACTCAAATAATTACCTGAGGGTTCTCCGCATTTGCCTACTAACCAACGGCGAATGTCAGCCTTTGACACACCATGTTTTAACGCACCCACAATAACATCTCTATAAGTTACTACGAGATTGAAGATCTCACCTTTATCGCCACCTGCGATCTCTTCGAAGTCTGCCTGGACTTGCTCCAAGGCCGCTGCATCCTCTCCGGGAACCTCATCTTCCTCCTCCGCATGAGGAGCCACTTCTTCGGGAAGCTCGTCTTCCTCGCCAACTGGACGCCCTAGGTCGTCAACATGCTGCTCTTCGAGGCTCCGCTGTTTCACACGCTCGAGCTCCTCTTCCTCTCGCCGCCTTCTTCTTTCAGCAGCCTCCGCGGCTGTCTTTCGGGACTCAGCAAGAACGTCCTCGCTTATGGGCTCATCTGGAATGCCAGAATGGGCATCTCTCTTTTGTCTCTTGGCCACAAGGCCACCAATGGTTTCATCATCATCATCTGCGAATACCCAATTGGTTTAAAGAAAAGAAGTGCAAAGAAGTTACGATAACGGGAAAGGAAATGCGACGGAAGTACCTCCTGATTCTTCCTCGTGCATCACAACTGTTACTTCTTCTTCTTCATCACTTGCTTGGGGCTCCTGCCTCTCTTCCTCTTCCTCTTGGTTGAATGGAACGAAAGTCTCAACTGCAAGATCTTTTCGCACCTTGCTGAGCATGCGACCTTTGCCTTTGTCCTTGATAGAAAGGGATCTCACTGGGGGAGAAGCTGGGGCATTCCTAGGGGAAGAAATCGTAATTCCCTTTTGCCGAGGTCTCTTCACTCTTGGCGCCGTAGTCGCTGGAGGAGATGGGTCATCTCCAGAAGGGGACGGAGCCGGAGGATTGTCTATCAGCGAGTCAGCAAAAGCATTCATGACTGCGCGAATCTTCGTTTCGAGCTCAGGTTCCATCCTCCACGATAGCCGGAACGACTGCCCTTGTCTTCTGGTAGCAACAATGGCGTTAACCAATGACTTGGAGCGATCACCAGATACGAATCGCCGCACATGACACTACAACCGTACAGAATAAAGATGTCAGCATATGGAAATCAAGAAGCTTAATGCACGCAGAAAAATCGCTTACCTCAGCAAATGCCTTGCTATATCTGACGACATGCGTATCGCCCTTCTTAATTGCGGCGACTTGCTCCTTCAGAATGACATCAGGGCACAAATGGTTCTCACGATCCCGCAGTGAGTAGCAACCATACTCAGACTCGCTCAGACTGCAAGTAGGGCGAAACGGAAAAGAGTCCCTTTTGATCAAGGGAGATCTACCTGGCTGCGCGGCCGACTCCGTCTCAATCCTCGTTTGCTGGGCAACCCAGTATGCGAGCCAGTTCTGGGAACAACCACCCTCGCGGGTTCCCGCAGGCTGCTCAAAAGGAAGATTGTTCATGAAAACCGTCTTGCACTCCTTTGTTAGCAAGCGCTTGTAGCATCCTCTGACAATGGACTGGGGCCAGATTGATGGGGCCACCGCATCAAAACCAAACTGAGGAGAAACTCGAGTGGGGTCAACGTCCACGGTAAGCTTTTCATACCTCGGCGCGAGCTCACGAATATGCTCTGCAAGGGCAGGAAGGGAACCTCGCAGACACCAGCAAAAGAACTCGCGGTAGCGCTCATGAAAATGAGGTCTCCCTTCAAAGAGAAGCTCTTCTGAAAAGACCATGCCTTTAGAGGGGTACAGCTTTGGGAACCATCGCACGTTCTCAATGCGCGTGGCATAGGGCCTGGCAATAAACTCCTTCCGTTTGTCGCATATCAAACTCCAAACGCATTTGGTGTTGCCTGTTCCGAACCATCTCGCAGCTCTTCCGCTGTTGCGCGCTTCTGTCTCGCCCGGGGGACACCACTTGTCAAGTTGGAGAGCAGTTGGAGCATAAGACGGCCAGCGCTCGAAAACCCACATTGTCAAAAAGGAAATATTGACAAAAGTCAGCACATCGAGGCGGCCACGCGACTCCCTCATAGCCAGAACCAGCTGATCAAGCCTATAGTACAGCGTGCCCAAGACCAAGGGTCCGAGTGCGACCCTCTGGCCAAGAGCGAGCCTCACAGCAAGTGGCAACACATGGTAGAAGACTCCGTCATGGGGGTGACCATCAATCAAGTACCTCGACAGCCAGGCACAGAGAAAAGCACAAAGGGTCAAGTGATAACCCTTGCCCTCTACGTAATTCTCGGCCTCTGGATCTTCACTCAGAAGTTTCTTAGTAATGCTGTTGTTCGCATAATCTCGAAAGAAGTACTGCAACCATTTGTTCCAGGTATTCTTCGCGGATGTATCAACCAGCTGCCAATTCGGAAGAGGCTTCGTAGTGGTCCACCGAGTGGAGATTTTCTTCACCTCTGCTAGGCATTCCTCCATCTGCGTGTACAAGGCAATCTCCGCAGATGTCCTCAAGGGACTCAGAGGGTCCACCTCGCCCATGGGGGAAAGCTCGTACAGCATTTGAACGTCCTCGAGTGTCGGGGCAGCCTCGAACTCAGCAAAATGGAATGTATGAGTCGCAGGCGAGTAACGGGACAGAAGGTCTAGAAGCATGGACTGATCCAACTTCACGGCAGCACCCTTCATAGCACGGATAGTAAAGTATACGCCGGCTTCATTAAGAGTCACGGCGTGATGATCCAACACGTGGTCAATCCACTCATCCATATAGTCCAATTTCTGGACGAACGCCTGAGTAGAAATCGCAGTATATGGGAAGTGCCCGTTCTCGATCCCCAATCGAACTACATCCTCGGAACCAACCAACTCGAGCAAGGCTGAGTTAACTGGGCGAGTCAGCGTCAGCAATCGCTCAACTGGAACAGGATCAGGCATCCTCTTCGCCTTTACCCTCGCATGGTAGAAATCGTTGCCGCCTAAAAAGGGGGCTTTTCGCCACAAGGCCTGCGGAAGGTCGGGTATCTCTTCATCTTCCTTGACGGGTCTGGTTACTCTTGTCTTGGCCATTCCTGCGGAAGAGAAAGAAAAAGGGGGGAGAAATACCACACTTCAGTTTGAATTTTGGAATTCAAGATCTATGCAAAGGAAGACGAACAGTTCCGGTATCGATTTCAGAAATTGGGTAGTTGCAAGATCCAATATTGTTGAAAGATTAAAACGAAGCGGGTTCAAAAATCAAAGCCTCTTCACAAATTTCATGGGTTTACAGATTCAACGCAGTTCAAGGCAAACACTGGTATCTTAAATCAAAAGTAAACGAGGCCAACCTTGTTTTCTTGAAGCCTGCTTGGATATGCACAATTGAAGAATACGATTTGCAGTTCTGAACTGGTGATTGATTATCTGGATCTGCTCTCGAAGATCTCCGGGTACCATTCACTTTAAGAGAAAGAAGTGATGCTTTGCAATAATGGGGGATACAAGGTATTTATCCAAAACAATGAAGGGTTGTGTCCTTTCGATAGTCGAATCGCAACCGTCACCGTCGAATCGCGCAATCACAGGACAAGCTGACGTCACACCTAAAACCCTAAAGGACAGACGACACGACTCTAGGGGTTTTAGGTCATAATGACACGCACGGGGGCTGAACTTACCCGTATTTGAATTGGTGCGTGGCGGCGACGCGTATGTTGGTTTCCGCGCATGGAAGTCTATACGGCTATGAGTCTTCACGCGCAGAAAGGGGGCTAATGTAGATACTGCTTTCTGAGCTGACAGATCTTGGCCACGTGGCAGCCATCCAGCACACCATATTGTGCTCCACACACACTGGATCACCAGCCGAGCTGATCCATGTGGGGGCTGCGAGACAGAGCCCTCGCATACCACCGCACGGGACTTGTAGGGACTTTGTGGTTTGGAGGCTAGAGTAAGCCCTGTCGCGTGCGAGCCAAGCCCGCACGCGACCTTTAGTAACTGTTTTGAGAGATTTATGGCACGAGCTCCATAAACCCGGTCAATCCGGTCAAACCCGGTCAACCCCGTAACGGTTCCGGTATTCGCGCACCACGTGCTGTAACGGTCCCTATATACTCGGACGAACGTGCCGTTATGGTTAAGCTAATTAAGCCGCCATCAATGGGCGCATTAACCACACTACAACGGTCACGTTCTCCAGTATATATAGATCGCCAACCTTTCCATACAAAGGAGAACACACTGCCATACGCGGAAGCTCTGCCAAACCTCCGTCTCTCTCTCAGACATTGCTACTGCCTTACTCTCTCCCTACACACAACCCCACTCTTCCTGTGCGATCCTTGATCCACTACATACGGTGTACACGGAGGTCTCCCCGCCGGAATCTCTTGTGCACACCTGCTCAAGAGAGAATTCTAGTTATGGGTCCGGATCACCACCAAAGAGACTGGCTTGGGGTGGGACGAGGACAAAGATACCTTCACCATGTCGGATCAAGGTTGGTCGAACCTGGCTGTGGTAAATCACTATCTTCGATCTAATGTATCGTGTTTACCTACAGCAAGATCCTGATGCGGTAAAGTTCAGGAACAAGGGGTTGATGCACATACAACTGCAGTACGAGGAATTTGCAGATATCACCGAGACACAAGAGTATTATTGGACTCCATCTGCTGAGGCGTCACCACATGAGCGGTTGAAGCGAATAGGTATCGTACCCCACCGCGTGAGGAGCGCATCCCTGCAGACTTGGAGGACACCTCTAGTTCCCCAATTCAGGATCCAAGTGAATGGGATGGGGGTCGGGGTAGCGATTCTCAAGACAGTAGGAAACGGTGACGTAGGCAGATGGGTAGCTCTAGTCGACATGAGGTAATGGCCAACCTAACAGAGGCCTTTCAGGCACAGCAAACTACCCATCACCATGGAAATCTGACTGTTACCCACACACATGATCGTGTTGGGCGCACTGTTGATGATTGCCTCGCTGTGGTCGGTACATACCCGGTTATGGGATACGAGACCGACACCTTCACCGAGTGCGTTGACTTCTTTTAGGAACAACGTAACCGGGACAGTTTCATTGCGGTTGGGAACGAGCAAGCACGCTACAATTGGCTTATGAAGCGTTTGGAGAGGGCTAGTAAAGAATCTACTTAATTTAGTTACTTATAATTGTGATCGTGCGTGCTAGTAATTTGCTCAATATTGTGTGTTAGTTTGTGTTGTAGTTGGTCGTAGTAGTTTGCTGTTGTAAGCCATATTAATTTTATATGTAGATGGCTTTGTTTCATTAATATTAATGTGCGTGCTTTAACTTTTTGTCACAAAATTATTTCCCAGATTCGGTAGACGAAGAGTTGTCGTACGAGTTGCTAGACACGACCATCGCGCGTGCAGTTCAGTTGGTGCCTTCGCCAAATGCAGGGCACGTCATGTTTGTCGCCATGGAGGATTTTTTGAGCGACATGAAAGAGCCTTGTCGGACATCATCTCTGATGGGCCAAATGTGGGTGGAGGAGGTTCTAAATGGTCATTGGAAGAGAAGCGTAGAAAGCTTTCGCATGAGTAGTCATGTTTTCCGAGAGTTGTGCTACTTGCTAATATCGCGTTACGGATTGCGACAGTTTCGTCGTGTGTCGGTAGAAGAATCAGTGGCTATGTTTTTGTACATCCTCGGCCATAGAGTAACCGTGACTTACAAGAAAGATTTCAGCATTCGACGGAGACCATACACCGGCATTTCTATTGTGTCTTGGACGCTGCAAGTAAGATGGTTGCGGAGTGGACTGCTCCAACATTCGATGGGGAGACCCATGTAAACGTACGCAACAACCAGATGTATTGGCCTGCGTTCAAGGTAGCCATCACCTTTCAATCTAAATTACTCGCATTAACTATTGAATCTAATCCATATATTTGTGTGCATGATTATATTGGTGCAATGGATGGCACACATGTGCAGGTTCGTGTCGCGGAAGAGCAAAACATAAACTATATTGGGAGGAAGGGTTACGCAACCCAAAACGTGCTTGCTATATGTGACTTTGACATTTGCTTTACATACGTTTCGGCGGGTTGGGAAGGGTAAACACACGACACGCGAATTTTGTACAATTTTTTAAAAAATTCGAACATGAATTTCCCATTACCACCAACGGGAAAATACTACTTGGTCGACGCGGGATATCTTAACATGCAGGGATTCCTAGCCCCGTATAAGGGTGAGCCGAGGTACCACATTTTCCAATTTCGGCCAGGAGATGCTCCGCGTAACGCTGAGGAGAAGTTTAATTGTTGCCATGCATCATTGCGAAGTGTCATTGAGCGCACTTTTGGGGTATTAAAAACTCGTTGGCAAAAACTAGAATCAATGCCCTCATTTAGTTATCCAGTTCAGGTGACCATCGTGGGTGTGACGATGGCATTGCACAACTTTGTGAGGCGACACGATCGAAGAGATGCGTGGTTTCGATTTGCTGAGAGGTATGGGGCAAGACAGCGTAACCGACAAGAAACACATGTCAACGCTACTACCGCGTCAACGTCGAACTTCAGAGCGTACGAGCCTTCCATGATGACCGATGATGCCACAATGCTAGCACTACGTAACGAGATAACAGCCGTAATTGTTAGTACTAACGAATGAACGTAGCCAATGTCATGCTTTGATGAATATTGTGTAATCATTTAGTAAAATTTATTTACTTATCTTAGTCAACGATTAATTTTTTTATTAGTTAGTTCGTTAAATAACCATTATTTAACTAGAAGTGTTGTTGATGTTAATTAATTTATTTAAATGAATTAATTTTGTTAACTGAAGTTTTAAATTAATTTACGTGGACACTCTAACTTTTGTTTTGTAATGTAATTGTTTAAGTCATGAATTAGGTTAATGATTTTTAAACTAGGTTAATGATTTTTAAACTAGTTATAAATTAATTAATTAGGATAATGATTTTTGTAACGTAATTGTTTAAGTAATGTGACATCCTATTTATAAACTAATTAATTAGGTTAATGATTTTTAAACTACTTAATTTGATATTGGCGTCCTCGACTAATTATTATGGTAACTGGAATCTGTACCAACGATATTGGTGAATAGATAAACACAAATATTTTATTACAATAACCGAACAATTACATGGACTTCAATACGAATAAAGACATGGAACACGACACGATTACAAAACATGGACTACGATACGATTAAAAAACACAGACTAATCCGATATTTCTGCAGAGGACGACAGCGGAACATATGAATCAGAGTCGGATGAGAATTGATGAGTTGGTGGTTTACGATTTTCAAACAAAGCAGTAGTCATAGCCTCCATCTTCTTGAAGCCGCTCTTCACGTACTTCTTAAATTTTGAAATTTTACGGTTCAGTTTCACCACATTCTCGTTCACCTCGTGTAATGTCAGCTGATGCTCCCTCGTACTGGCCGATCGTTGCGTGCCCTGACTCACATGTGGGGTAAGACGGGGGGCGTCTGAGGTACTACGATGTCGCTCGGTAGATGGTCCCGCGCCAGCATCTCCCTCAGCTTGTGTAGAGAAATCCCCGTATCTCGATTACCGCAGTGCGATCAAAGGGTTTCTCAGTCTCCTCAACGAAGTCATCAAAAGACGGTTCGACACGAAAGTACTCGATTATTGACGTCCAACTCGCACCGTACGGGATGCATTGGTTCTTATTACCACTACCCACACACCTAAACATTACACGTTGCATAATGTACGGTAGAGACAAATGACGTTGAACAACACAACAATGAATGAAGAAACCCAAAATGTGTCTACCTCGTCTCCTTTACCTGTCCGCGGTAATATGGTTTTCGCCAAGAAATGTTTGAGGATACGGTACTTGGGCTGGATGTCTGTGGCTTTCAACGCCGTCGGAATGGGGCACCCGTGAACGCAAAACGAGCCATAGTAATCCTCCATGGGCACTGCAATATGTTTTTCAAGGTGATATGTTTAAGGCATCCGCCAATGCTTCTTCGGTTAGATGCATGTATTTGCCCTTCAAGTACGTAGCGGGGTAACTGACATTACCCGGAGCCTGCACAACCTCCATGTTTGCGTATATTATTCGAACAAGCATGAGGTACACCCTCGAAGGGAGATCATCCATTGATTGCCAACTCATTTCCACCAAGTAAGACATGAGGAACTTATCGTACTCCTGTGATAATTCAACACCCCGGCCAGAGTAAACATTTCTCAACGCGAGGTTGTCGTAAATCAACTTTTGAGAATCGGAATGAAAATTAATTGTGTTTGTGATGAGGCCCAGAGGAAGATTATTGTGTAGGCGAAGTGGATGGTTGAGAGGTAGGTCGTCAAAATTTTTGCAAGACGTCATTTCAAAGTGGGTATTACAAGAGTAGGTTGAGAAGAAGAAGAAGAAGAAGTATGGAAATAGTTGTGGTGCAAGGATGGAATGTGGGGGTAGAGGGTATTTGTAGACGAGTGAAGAGAAGGAGGAGTTGAATGTTTTAATCACCGGTCAACAAAGATGACAAAAGATGTCACTGAAATTGGTGAAGTCAGGTGTGTAATTCCCGTGGGAATTTGCACGACAATCATGAGGTCAAAGGACCAACAAGGTCGCGACACGTGGCCTCGGTAATCAGTAATTTTGAGTTTATTCATACCAGCCGGTACCTGTTTGAAGCTTAACCAGTACCGGTTTCACCATACCCGGTACCAGTTGATTTATACCCGGTACCGGTCCCATAATCAGGTACCGGTTGGTTTCGCGCAAAATCTCCAATCACTCGCCAGATTATTTATAATTAATCCTTCCCAAACAAGCCCAATATATTGACTTTCCTTGGATCAAAATTCTAGGTCTGCGGCTTCTATTTTCTAGTATCATCTATAGTTCTCTTTTCACCATTTCTTTTTCATCAGACAGATCTCTTTCGATGCCCTCTCTATCTTATTGAAATTATATCCACAATTGAAATGAAAATATGAACTTCTTGATTTATGAACCTGAAAGTAAGAAAAGTTTAGTGAAAACAGATATACCATTCCAAGAGAAGGGACATCACCTACATACCTTTCCAAAAAAAAAGCAACAAGAACATGCCCTCGCAAAATATTAGAAAAAGGAAATTCCATATAAATGTCGATTCATATATCATCAACAATCCCCCACATTTTCAGACCTTTTAGCCCAGAGGAGATAGAACAGAGCGCTTTCATGACCCCTCTCTGTTTCACTCTGTAACTGATTTTCCCACCATAACCACACACCCCCATCTCTCTAATCCGGTTCTTGATCTCAAGAACACCACCAATGGCGAAACCCACAACTCTCTTCTGTCAATTCCTCGCTTTCTTCCTGGTTTTCACGCTCAATTTCTTCGCCGGAGCTGTTTCAGAGCAAAGTACAGTCCCAACCCACAAGTCTTCTTCTCTTTTTTTCTTTGATTTTCGTGTACCCTTTTGGCTGAATTTGATGAATTCTTGGTTTGAATTGCAGGTCCGAGCTATCTCCAATTCGTGTTGAACGCCTCTCTGATGCCGCCGGAGGACTACTACGACTACATAATCGTCGGCGGCGGGACCGCCGGATGTCCACTAGCGGCGACCCTGTCGGAGTACTACAAAGTCCTGGTCCTCGAAAGGGGAGGCGTGGGTTACGAGAACGAGAACATGATGACCCAAGAAGGCTTCCTCCGTACCCTCATGGAGGTCGACGCGCTCAACTCCCCGGCTCAGGGCTTCACCTCCGAAGACGGCGTCCCCAACGCCCGAGGCCGCGTCCTCGGCGGCAGCAGCGCCATCAACGCCGGCTTCTACAGCCGCGCCGACCAAGACTTCTTCAAACACTCCGGCGTGAATTGGAATCTTAAAGTGGTGAACCGGTCTTACGAGTGGGTCGAGAGCGCAATTGTGTTTCAACCGGAACTCAAGACGTGGCAATCCGCCGTACGAGATGGGTTAATCGAAGTGGGTGTTAACCCGTATAACGGGTTTTCTTTAGATCATGAAATGGGTACTAAAATCAGTGGGTCCACCTTCAACGCGGCGGGTCGCCGCCACAGCGCCGCCGACCTCCTCAACTTTTCGAACCCCTCCAACATAAAAGTCGCCGTACACGCGAGTGTCGAGAGGGTTTTACTATCCTCATCCTCGGCGATAGGCGTTGTCTACCGTGACGAAACCGGCCGGCCCCACCACGCGATCCTCCGGGACAAGGGTGAGGTCATACTCTCCGCTGGCGCAATCGGAACGCCGCAGCTTTTGCTTCTATCCGGAATCGGACCCCGTCCGTACCTCTCTTCTTGGGGGATCCCGGTGACGCTTCACTCACCGTATGTGGGACAATTCCTGTATGATAATCCCAGAAATGGGATATCAATTATCCCACCAAACCCGATGGAGCATTCTCTCATACAGGTGGTGGGCATTACAGATTCAGGGTCATATCTCGAAGCAGCTTCTAGTATTATTCCTTTCACTTCTCCGTCTCCGTCCGTTTTCATCGCTAATCCGTCTTCGCCACTTCACCTCACGGTGGCCACCCTCATGGAGAAGATCGTCGGACCGGTCTCCGCCGGTTCGCTCCGGTTGGCCTCTACAGATATCCGTATCAACCCGATTGTGAGGTTCAATTATTTTAGTAATCCAGTTGATTTGGAGAGGTGTGTGAATGGGACTAGGCTGATTGGGAGGGTGTTGAGGAGTGTGTCAATGGAGGATTTCAAGTTCCAGGACTTGCTTGGCAGGAGGAATTTTAGGTACGTGGGACCGCCGTTTCCGATTGATCAGTCGCGTCCGCGGCTGGCGGAGTTCTGCCGGCAGACGGTGAGTACGATCTGGCATTACCACGGTGGTTGTCTGGTGGGGAAGGTGGTTGATAGGAGGTTTAAGGTGATTGGGGTTAATTCACTCAGGGTGGTCGATGGCTCGACGCTTTCTGTCTCTCCAGGGACTAATCCTCAAGCCACTTTGATGATGCTTGGCCGGTATGTGTTTGTTGTTTTGCCTCAATCAACATTTTGTTACATTACATTGGTTTATGTTAACATTTCAGTAACATTTCATTTTGGTTATGCTTGTAGGTACATGGGCTTGAACATCATCAGGGAGAGAAACCGAACCTAGAATGGGGTCATCGTGTTGTACCTGATCAGGTTGCAGATTTTGCAGGGGAAACTCAAGTGCCTGTATAGAAGATGAATCAATCTTTTGAAACCCTGTTTTCGCCGGCAAGTTTAGGCTATATTCTGTGTAATGCTTGAAGATACCAAAGAGCTTGTACATAAACTGTAGTAAGGGGTGGTCTCAACTCATTCTTTATGTCGCCCGAAGTGTTATTTCTTGTAACGACGACAATGAAACTAGTAGAGCAATTGAGATGTGGTTCTTGGTTTAACAGCTAGTGCGAATTATGCAGTTTTCAGGCCTGTTTTCTTTTTCTTGTAGCAAATGAAACATGAATAGTAGTAGTATTCATAGTTGAGAATTTTTGAATGGAATTCAGTTTTCCTGTTGAGAATGCAATGCCAGGATGCATTATATGTTTAGTTGAAGTTCCAGCAGAAAATATCCTGAGGATGTCTAGTGCATCAGTTATATACTGCAAATCCATCCCCATGTCCTTGAGGTGGTTAGGTTTAAGTCTTGACCTTCCCATAAAAGCTCAAACAAACAGTGCCCAGATTTCATCACCTGTTATGGATACTCCATCATAACATCGATCTCTGCACAAGCAACTTAACTTATAACAGCTCCAAAATCGTTCAAAAATTACCTTTTCATCTTTTCACCAAGTATGGTGAAATGTTACATAGATAGATAGGAGCTGGCACTCCTGTGCCCCCACACATTTCCCCAGGGCACTTGTAAGTGCCTCTCCCACACCCCTCTGCCACGTGGGCGTCAACCTGTGCAAAAACACTGAAAATAGGTACCCATTATGAACGGTGCCATACCCTTGCCTCTATCCCAATGAGTGGAAACACACCGGAAACTATATGAACAGTGTCAGCCCTAGTCCCCAAGAGCTTCAACAGGTGAACATGTTCTGTTATTTGATTTTTGATAATTAAGAGTAATACCTAAGAGCTTCTGCATAATTGTGGTTTATTTTCTTTTAAGAAGAATGTTTCTGCATGCTATATTGTAGTTCTAGCATGTACTTATTGCATAGTTATGTTCCTACAAATCAGAGCCATACCTTCAAATTTCAAGTAACTCTTCAGGATTAAGAAGAGTGTTTTTTTTTTTAATGTTACTAATTATTATAGATAGTCATAATCATAACTTCAATTAGATCGAGATTTGCAGCAAAGATATTTTATTCCCCTAAAACAAATTACACATACATGTTCTCTCAAAAAAAAAAAGTTCACATGTGTACATGAGCAGCAATTAAACATGCACTAAACAAAAAGTCAGAGATGCCATTCAGGGATGGATATAAGAAACGATAATAAAAACAATGAAAAAGTACCCATCCTTCAATTCTACATGGCTTCACTAATCAAATGTGAAGCCAGTACATCGTAACTTGTCAGCAGTGATCTGATCGAGACGTTCCTTCATCTCAACGGTGAGATAATTTTTCCAATCTCCAACCTCACCTTTTCTGAAATACTTCTTGTTTTCTACCACCACAGATTCGAAAATAGGGAATTTCCCTTTCTTATTCACCTCCAGATTGCTCAAGTTTTGGAAACTACACAACTTTACAATCTTCTCAACCACGCCTTCATTCTCTTCCTCGGACGATATAGGATGACCTATGAACTCCGCAATTCTTTTTACATATGATTTGGTGTCTCTCTTTAACTCCTCGTATTTTACAAACAAAATCTTCTCCGGGTACTCCACACTTGCATTCCAATACCCTAAGACATGGTCCCAATATGGTCCATTTTTGGAAACCCCTCTGCAGAATAGCTCAAATGCTTTCTCTAACGGGAAGTGTCCCTTCTCGTTGGCTTTACAATTTCCTATGAAATGCCACATAGAAACAAACACATCCTTGGGGTCGCGACAAATGTAGATAAGCTTGCAATTAGAGACTTTTATGGGTTGAGGAAGGGAATTATAAGGAAGATGAGTGGCCAAAAGTGGGATTTGTGGGTAATTACAAGGTTTTTGATCCTGGAAAAGGTCTACTTCCAAATAAGGGACTATTTCATGAGGGGTATTAGAGAGTAAAGGGTTGTAATTAGGGTCATCCAAAATGTCCCTTTCCAATGTAGCAAAAGCTAAAGCCTTGAGCCATGTTGTGCCTGTTTTAGGGGCACTACATAGGATGATATCTCCTGGTTGAGGAAGAAACTGTTGTTGTGCTATTAGGGTTCCTTGTAAAAACCTAGGAGAATGCCAAAAACCTTCATATTGGTAGAGATCAGTGAAATTTGTCCATTCACAGTTTCTAGGAGCTGTTTCGATTACGTCCTTCAGTTTTTCCTGGATATTCTCTGATGCATGAAGACATTGGTTATTGAAAGAGGATTCATGTGGAAAACCAGTCATGTTCAAACAAATAATGAGGGGGTACTCTTATGTTTATTTTTTTATTTTCTAGGAGTATATGTAGAATTATAGATTCATGAATACAGATGTCTTAATTAATTGCACAAGTTTTTTTAAACAGACATAGAACTAAATGTATCATCAATAACATAATAAATGTATCATCAATAACCATAGTGAACCATGTAAATGATTCATGTGGAAAACCAGTCATGCTCAGTTATGGGTAAAATACATGAATTAAATCAACATTCATGAAGTTGGTCTATTATATTTCATATTTGTTGCTGACACTAAGTAGCTACGAGGGTTATGAATTTAGGAGAAATAGTGATTCCGGCGTCAACGAGGTCTTTGACACAGGCCTTTTTAAATCGCCGAAGCCTTTTTTCGCTTCCTATGTCGTGATTTTGGCCATTCTCAGCCTGAAATTGGCTCAGTGCCACTATTGACTTACAAAATGTGGATAAATGCTTCAACAATATTTCGATTTCTGACTTTTGGGATGACAACTACATATGTAATATATGAAGATTGTAATTGCACATGGTTGCATTTGTTTGCATACAATCGAGAGAAAAAAGAAAATTACAAGATAGAAGACCAGTTTGCCAAATATTTCATAGCTTGAAATGAATAAGGGGAGAAACTCCGTCGAGACCTTTGGCATAGAGGCATTTGGCGTACTCACTCGCGGTAGTTTCCCTGTACTTTGGCGGATTGTCTTCGGATAACAACTCCTTGATGGGCCCAAAGAGATTAGAGTTGGGCAATAAATTTGTGGTGAAAAAACATGCCACTGAAACTCTTGGACCTGCCTTGTTCGCAAGAACTCTGTGCTCAACGCTCTTGAACTTGTCATTAGTTATGAGCTGCAGGTCGCAAACAATGAACTAGTTCAGACAGTATATCCTTATACACCTGAACTTATGTCCCATTCTTTGCTGCTTTCTGATCAAACCCTAGGTACAATGTTTATGTTGTCTAGGCTTTTCTAAGGTTGAACCTTGCACTATATGTTAAACCATATGTACCTAGAGGTGGCCACGGACCCATGAGAGAAGACATTTTGGGAAGCCCAATATCGGTCCACGGGTGGAACTGCATGATTGGGCCATATAGGGTCTCGTGCCCAGAGGTAATTCTAAGGGCATGTTTGGTTTTTTAGAATTAGGAGTATTAGCTGGGATTTGACATATATAGTCCAAGTATTAGTTAATACTGCATTTTATTGTTCTAGACTAATTCTAATACTGGTAGTAGTCCCCTCTCACATGAGGAAGGGAATTATAATACTCCAAATTAGTCCCCTCTCACATGAGGGTATTAGCTGGATTGGCCTATTTGGACATTAATGCTGCTGAATTACTATTGCACAAAACCAAACGCATTATTAATTATAGATCACCTAATCCAATCCGATCATATCCGGAAAATCTAATCCAGCACTGTCCACTCCTGCTAGTCCAGAAAACCAAACGTGCCATAAGAGAATTACTTTTTTTTTATTATTATTATTAACTGACCCTTATTTGCTTAAGTGTCCCTCCCTATACTATGTCCTAGCTCCACCCCTTCCGGCCCGGCCGGTACAAAGGGCCAAACTCAGAGATCGGAGGCCATAAAAATAGGATAAATCACAAGGGAGGGTAATTACTGTTGTTACCTGAAGAAGGTCTCCTACATTGACGATAAGGGCACCAGGGGTAGGAGGTACATCAACCCACTGGTTCTGGTGAAGGACTTGGAGGCCTCCTATCTGATCTTGCAGGAGCACCGTCAAGAATCCGCCGTCCGCGTGCTGGCTTGTTCCAAAGGTTAGCTCCGGCTGCGGACATGGCGGATAATAGTGGCACGTCACAGTTTGACCTTCAGCACATCCCATGTCTTTGAGGCGCTCTCTTTCGAGTCCAAGACCCTCCGATAATAGCTCAAACAAACAACACCCCAATCGCTTCACCTGCTTTGGATACTCCACCATAACATCCCTACACATGAAACAAATTTAACCAAATTCCAACTTCTATCTGAATAGGAAAACTAGATTCTTAGTTTAATCATACTTATATTACCATTCACCGAAATTCTCTCACATTGCCAATTTGAAATAGAATTTATTTAGCAAATGGATGCTAGCTCAGTGGTAGAGCGTTTGAAACCCTTGCATGAGGTCCCGGGTTCGAACCCAGCTAAATGATACAATTCAAAATGATAAATGGATTTAAAATAATTAATGGAAGTTCACGAATGATGTGGTGGTCCAGAAGTTGCAGTGCATGAGGTAATGTGATTTTGCGATTTTGTGTTTGTCAATTATTGTTTTAAACTTGCTATAATTGTCAAAATGCCATCGAATAAATATTGCTATGAATGTAAATAATCTATATTAACTTACTGTCATGACATTGATAATCCAAATGAAAATGTTTGGTAAATTTCATATATACCTGATGTGGAAAACCAATTTTGTGATTTTCTGTTTGTCAATTATTGTTTTAATCTTACTGTAATTGTTCAAATGCCACCGAATAAATATTTCTATTAATGTAAATAATCTATATTAACTTATTGTCATGGCATGGATAAAAAATCAATTAATAAAATTATCAAAAAACATATCCAGAAAAGTAACATCTCCCATGCTTCTCAAAAACTGATGTGGGAGAGCCGTTGTTGTCTAAAAATCTGATAATAATAATAATAATAATAATAATAATAATAATAATAATAATAATAATATACCCTCTAAAAAAATTGATTTTGACATAAAAAAACAGCGTACTAAAATGCAAAAGCATTACCAAACAACAAACGGGCTCTAAGTTACGGGTTACCTGCAAGTTTCAGGCAACTCTTCAGGATTCGGGCAATCCGGCGCCATCACACAATAGAAAGTGTCCCTCCAGTTAGCTGCTGGTGCACTATACAAATCGAAATTACTGTTATAGACAGCAGTCTTGGTCTCATCTCTTGTGTACCACTGTTTCTTAGCCTCAGTGTCTTGCTCGTGAAACCTGCGTACACCCTTCAACATTTCCTCCAATGTCCCTAAAGGGATGCCGTGGTTGATCACTTGGAAGAATCCCCATCTCTCCGCCGCGTCAACTATCTCCATGATAACCTTCTCGCGCCTGCCTAAATCCTCATCCACCCCGTTGAGGTCTATGATTGGAAACTTCAGCTCGGATGTGTGCTGATTTGGGCATTTTAGGAATTTTCCATCACATGGTTTGATGAATATTCGAGGGACTGTAGTGATTCCTGCGTCGACTAGGCCTTTGACGCCGAATTTTGTGGCGTCGAAAGCCTTGAGTTCACTTGCTCTATCATAGATCTGGTTTGTTTCAGGCTGAAGTGCCATTGTTGGTTTTTTCTTGATGTGGGGAGTGAAGAAACAAAATGGGAAACTACTTATAGGCCAATTTCAGCCTTTTGTTTTGATTAGGTTATTATCAAGATTTGGCTGACATTGTTGACTCTAATAGAAAGGTGGGATGCATACATTGCACAATGAAGCTGATTTCATAAATTCTGCAAAAGTTTATTTGAAGGGATAAGTTACACTTATTCATGTGGCTGCTGCTGATTCTTCAAAAGCACATCCTTGTTTTTCTTGAGGTGGTCAAAGCTGATGGCTCCATGAACTTTTGCGTAATCTATTTCCGCCAAAGTTGTTATTTTACCGATTCCTTAAATACATTCACCGGAATGTATAACCACATAATACAAAAACTTGATAGATTTTTTTTTTTTTGATCATTTTTGACATTCTTGGGGTTTCAAAAACAGTCTATATAATGGGAAGACACATTTTGACAAACAGTTGCGACGACTAAGGTTGAATGTTACACGAGTGAATAGGAAAATCTTACTACGGGTACTGTTTTATTCATTGTCGACATTACATAAAAGGGTACATATCCTGGTAAAGCCATAACCAAAGAAACACAAGCTTGCCAACCTTTCAGAGCTTGAAATGTGAAAGGGTAGAAACTCCATCAAGACCTTTGCCGAAGAGGTGCCTTACGTAGTCGTTTGCCGTAATTTCTCTGTACTTGGCTGGATTTTCTTCCGATAATAACTCCTTGATGGGTCCAAACAGTTTAGTGCTAGGACAGGAAGTCGTGCTAAAAAGACACGCCACGGACACTCTTAGTCCAGCCTTGCTCACAAGAGCTCTGTGCTCAATGCTCTTGAACTTGTCGTTGGTTATGAGCTGCAAAAACCCAAAAATATCAACAAACTTTGTTAGATATATACTCATTTAATTTCCTAGGAGCATATTGCCCATGCATATGCCCACTGAAGTCGTTTATTATTAAGTTGAATAACTTAAGGTTGAGATTGTGTTACTGTTTTTACCTGAAGAAGATCTCCTACATTAACGACGAGTGCACCAGGAGTTGGGGGTACATCAACCCACTGGTTCAGATGACGAATTTGGAGTCCGCCCCTAAGATCTTGCAAAAGCAATGTGATGAAGCTACCATCGGCGTGCTTGCTGATACCAAAGGTCTTTTCTGGCTGAGGGCATGGTGGATAGTAGTGGCAAATAACCGATATCCCATCCGCACATCCCATGTCTTTGAGGTGGTTTGGTTTAAGTCCAAGACCCTCCGATAGTAGCTCAAACAAACGAGATCCTAGCCCAGTCACATGCTTTGGATACATTATCATAACTTCCCTGCACATACAACATGCTGTGAATTGTTGTTGGTCTCACATCGGCAATCTGTTTGTTTCGCTGTGCCAAATACTTCTTCTTTTTCTTCTGGAATGCCGTGGTTTGACTTTTTAACACGTAACTGGATCACTTTGACTCGGTGATTTAGATAGCAAAACGACATAATCTTTTAAATTTTTTTCCATGGTGTTGTAGAGTAAAGTTTACTCTACATGACCATGCAAATATTACTACATTCTTGTATCGTTCTGCTAATCAAATCACCGGGCCAAAGTGACCTGTGAATAGTACTGACAAAAAGTGAAGTAGGGTGTTCTTAAAGAAGCATAGATAGTAAGGTACTTGGTCTACTCATCTCATCGCCAATTTGTTTAGAGGTGGAACCCCGGGATTCTTAACACAACAGATTTAATAAACAGAAAATTATAGAAGTACCTGCAAGGCTCGGGTATGTCGTCCGGAGTCAGAATACCAGGATTCTTGCAATAGAAAGTGTCCCTCCAGTTGGCTACTGGGGCACTGTACAAATCAAAGTTGCTGTTATAGATAAAAGGCTTGTTCTGATCTCTTGTGTACCACTGTTTTTTGACCTCAGTGTCTAACTCATTGAAACCAACCACTCCATTCATCATTTCCTCCAACAAACTTGGAGGAATCCCATGATTGATCACCTGGAAGAAACCCCATCTCTCTGACGCGTCGACGATCTCGCCGATAACCTTTCCCCGCCGCTCCCGATCTTTGTCAATCCCATCTAGGTCGATGATCGGAAACTTGAGATGGGGCCCGCGATTGTTGTACGAGTTCCTGTCGTAATCGTCATCTTTGCATGATTTGATGAACATTCTTGGGACTTCAGTGATTCCAGCATCGACTAGGCCTTTGACACCGGCTTTTGTGTCGTCGAAGGCCTTGAGTTCACTTGCTCTATCATAGTTCTGGTCTGTTTCAGCCTGAGCTGTGTTTGTGCTGGTTGGTGCCATTGTTTGTGGATAAAAACTAACAGATCCTGAACCTCTCTACTTAAAGGACAATTCAGGTGAAGGTTTGAATCATGTGAGTAGTTCATGATTAAGTAGGAGCACAAGAAATATTGGAAAAGCATTTGTTGACTCAATCACACAAAGGTAAGTTAAAATATGTAAGAAAGTACTAATGTTGTTCAGGCATCAGTTACCTAGGAGTTGAAAAGTCTAACTAAATTGATTAAACTGCAGTTTATCATTATTATTATTTTCGTTTGTCAACGCGATTACTGTGCCGCTGGGCACGCCATTGGAGGATCGGTTGCGTGGTGAACCCGTCCAGCCCATCACTGGCGTAAACTATCTCGTAAACCAACCTGGAAAAGTTGGCCTTGTTTGCTTGAAAACCTTCCGATAATTGACCAGCTATATATTTTATCCAGGTTCAGTCAGGACTCGCCGAACCAAATTAAAATATTCACTGTAAGTGATTCAACTAGTGAAATGTAGAAGAAAAGGACGAAGATATCAAACTGTGGAGCAATTTGTAATCTTCAGCTGAAGAGATTATGAAGTAGAGATTTCACCAGTTCCACTTGCTAGAAATGCTAAAGCAGGCAAGTAGGTGGATATTCCTCGTATGAGCACCGGTTGCATGTAGCAATTTTATTTGTTCGTAATAATTAAATAATAAATTTAAAATAGAGATATACAATTTTCTTTTTTTTTGAAAAACAAATTCTTTCATATCTTAAACGGTTCTTGAACTGTCAATGTCCATTACATCCTCATTAAGAATGTGTGGCCCAACCGGCCTCAATGTTGGGTCAGATGCCCAGATGTATTTGTTGGGCAGAGAAAGCCCATTCTCTGCAAACAAATGTGCAGCCTTATTTCTCATTGGCCCGTTGTACTGGAAAAATTATCTCCTGGAAGCTTCTTGATAATCCAACCAATAATGACAGACACCTCGGAAATATCGGCAATAAAAGCTCTAGCAGTGCCTTTCATCTTCTCCCAATACAGATACAGTGTTGGTTTCCATTACAACTTTCTGGTATCCTTGTTGAATTGCAAGGAGAATTCCGTCAACCACGGCTAGAGATTCGGCTTCCGACGTCATCTTCGCCGTTGAGTATGTTGTAGCAGATCCCGCTAGAAACTAACTCATTTCATCCTGAATAAACACTCCTCCAGCAGCTTTCTCGTTTGTAAGCTCCAACCATGTCCATTTTCACCAAGTCGTTCATCAGAGGAGCCCATTTAGCTTTCTCCGATGTGGATGGTTGCTTCGCAATACATGCGCATTCCTGAACCATCTCCTATAATTGAATTTGAGCAAAATTGAAAGTTTTAGAACACCATCTGTTTCTACAGTCCCAAATGCACAAAAGATTAGACAAAGTTGGACTCCATATCTAATAGGCTGCTTAAAAAAGCAGATATACAATTATAAAAGGTGATAGCTGAAAATTCATACTAAAAAAAATTATATTCAAGAAAATTGTACAAAATAATTTCACCTAATCTTTCCCACTCAATTTATTCCAATACCTTTTTTTTCTTAATAACAACAAAATAACTGAAAAATAATAATACAGAAATGTTACAGTCTGTCTCTACTTTTGATTTTCTCTCAATTTCTTTTGTTAAGAGAGCTTTGATCCATAGAATCCATGACATAATTCAATGGAGAAATCAACATTGTAACACCCTTTGATCAATGATATTTTCTCTTTTCAGAAAAATAATAATAAATGTTATAGTCGGTTATACTCATTAACTCTTCACATCTTCTCCTATTTTCTTCTTATCTCTTCTTATCTAAAAAAACAAAAAAAATCAATATAGTTTCAAGAAAATTATAACGAAAAGGAATAGTGAGGGAGGCAAGGAAGCTTGCAAGCCACGGGTGGATGCCGTGCACGCCTCCTCTTCCATCGCCCCATCCCGCCAAGATTAAGCTTCCCCACGGCACCTCCCCACCCCGTTGAAGTTTTTAATCCAACCCCAAGCCCCCACCCTCGCGACCACCTTTGGAGATGGTCTAAGAAGCCACTTGATTAGATAGGTGTGGGCTATATCTAGGTCACCTAAAACTCCAAGGAGGGGCACCGCGCTCTGGTGCTTTCAATTGGAATTCACTTATAATCATCGCTACCACAATTTCAGATCACATTTTTACCAAGTTATTATACTTTATCATCGATTAGGCTCAGTACTAAGTTTACAAGCCTACTTAAGAGAATTTATATTAAAATGACATAGCCAACTTCTTACCGAGGTAGTCTGCTACTTCATTGTCAAGTTTCCTTTGCCACCATTTAGTCAAGTTGATCTTTTATTGTAATCTTCAGTATGAGAGGTTCTAGTCTCATGTATAACATATTTAGTTATTGTCATCAAATGTATGTTACACAAAATTTCAATTTATAATATGTTTATATCTAATATCATATTTAATATGTAATTTATAAACGCACTCGGCCACTCGTATAGCGTTCTAATACAATTTTTTTTCTAATTTGGTCCCTTTTGTGCTCCCACTTCATCCATCAACCTAAAGAGAGTCTTTGGTATCCTAAAAAAAGAGAGATAGACTTTGGCCGTCAGGACACGTGTCACGCTCCGATTGGAAGAAAATAAGGGGGGTTCTAGATTCTCTTTTTTGCGCTTCGCTGCTGTGTTTGTGTGTGTTGGGGTTGAAGACTATTTTGGTTATGTAGCAAATGGGTGTTAGCTCAGTAGTAGAGCATTTGAAGCCCCTGCATGAATTTCTGAGTTAGAACACGGCTATGTGATGTAATTCTCAAAATAATATAATGTAAAATTTATGATGTTATTTGAAGTAAATATAGTAAATAGTATATTTATGATTAGATTAATACATGCATATTATTAAACTTGTTAGATATAATACCGATCGGATTGGATCGAATTTCACGGATAGCAAAACATGTCATCCATATCCGTCCATTTGTAAACGGTTCAGATCGGATCTGCTCCATTAAAGCTTGAATCATGCCAAATATCCTATCACATCACATGATTCAATTGTCATCCCTAGTGAAAATTAGGTATGATGTGACTGAATATAAGACATCAACCCGACAGAGGCCAACTCTAAAAATGAAACGGGCATATTTCTGTTTTTCAAAAAGACAAAAGATGATGCTAGTATATATATAAGGGCAATTTCTAGGGGGAATATATAATCACAGCTTTAGCCTTGAGTTTCATAGTGTTATTTATTTCAGAAAAATGGCTCTTGAGGGCGAGCATGTGGCTGATATACCAATCCAGTCTGATGGTCAAGAACTTTTCCAGATGCTGCTCGGGAATAAAGTAGACCATGCTCCAACTTTAGCCTCTCATGTCGTTCACGATATTAAGTTGCATGATAGCACAACTGGAAAACATGGATCCACTAAGATATGGACCTTTATCGCAGGTATTTTACTCTATCTTTTTATGTGGTGGAAACCCGCATGGTCTACTTTCGGATGCGTACGGCGTAAACCTCATATGTAGTCCAATAGCCTGCAAAACCACACTAGTGATGTAAATCAGTTTGAAAAAACTCGGGCTGACATGCTCATAGTTGAGGAGACCAATAGGCAACCCTTGGATCACTCTAAATTTTCATCAATGGTTAACTGATGTTGTTTTCTTCAAATAAAAAAATTAGTACATGTTTTGTATCGCCGATTTTAATCTAATTGGATTCAAATCGACATCTTTTCAACAACTGATTTTATCAAACACAAAATTAGAATATCAATATTTTACCGCCAGAACTTTTTCAAACTAGCCGTTATTGCTTTCTAAACTGTAATCTAACAACTTTTCAATATTTACTATTTTTTGTTTAAATAGATTATAACACTTTAAACTACAAAAAAGACAATATCTTTTCTCTCTCATTCCCACAAGATCCCGCAAGAATTTTTTCTATTCCATTCAATGTGAAAAAATTGTTAATTTTAGATTCTTATACTATTTAATTCAACAAATCTGTGTGTATATTGAAACATGATATTAAAAAAAAAAAATCTTTTGCCGGTCAATTAGAGAGAGTTACAGAAATTTGATTCCCTAAAAAATGATCAGGGAGCTTGATCCATATTTATCTCTCCCTCTCATCATCTAAGCTCTGTCTTAGTCGTCATACATTGTGTATATATGTAAGAAATTAGTATGTTCTCATTGTTGCTAAACAATACCTGTATGCGAGGAATTGAAATTGTCTTCAAGTTTTCAACTCAAAAAAGTTTTCAATCCCAACTCAAAATTACCAATATGTAACAGATTTAAAGGAAACCCAAACTTTGAGCTGATCTATAATTTTAATCTTCCCTCAAAGGCCCGGAAGACTATATTTGATCATACAAAATGAGAAAATTATTTTGATGCAGATGGTAAAATTGAGGAGGTATTGGACGAAGTAACTTATTATGATGAGAAGGACTTGACCATTCAACTGACATGCAGACAGGGGAAACAGTTGTTCGCGGAGTACTCAGAATCTATTGTGAATTTTCAGTTTTTGAAGAAATATTACGGTTCAAACTTAGTGAAAATTATTCATAAGTACAAAAAGAATCATTTTGATGTTCCTCAACCGCAAAAGTACTTGGACTTCTTTATTGCTATGATCAAATCAGTGGACGCTAAACTTCCCAAGGCAAAATGATTTACCTTCGAGTCGTGGGAGTCATACGGACGTACCCTTTTGATTTACCTTCGAGTCGTGGGAGTCATACGGACGTACCCTTTTGTTTGTGTTAAAAATAGATAAATAATGTGTACCGCGTAGCGTGATAATTGTTTGTTGGGATAATAGCTTTAAATTGCTCATGTTTTATCTTAATTGTCATTATTTTTGTTTACTTTACATGGCTACTTGAAGCATAATGATGTATTAATAATTGTATTCCCTACTTATTGTGTATAGTATAGTTAGAGCTCCTTTGGTAAATGAATTGACAAGATGAAACTGATGGTCACACAAGTCATCTATCAACTAATTAAGCATTAAAAAATTCTACTACCTCTTTTTCCAAATCAAACAACCCACTTGGTCGCTCTTCGTTATTTCAATTGTTGATTTAACCCTGTTTATGCATCTCATTAAGTGTGAGATCAATCCGCATAAAAGAGTTAAAGGATAACATAAATCAACCATAAACAAACTCTTATCTCAATTAAGTCAATCATATAGAAACTCATAACCCTATGTCCATAAATCGGGTCCTAGCACAATGATGTTTAGCCTCTCATCACCATATTACAACCAAAAATACTTAAGGTGTTCATAAACCAAGTAAAGTTCACGAATAAATTGATCAAACTCTCAATTTTGTTAATTGTTGGTAGAAGTCCTCTGGCAGTCTTCGTGTCCCCTTCACTTCCTCCAATGTTGCTTCATTCCTTCTTCTTCCCGTCTTGTCCACATGCTCCTTCTGTCTCCTGATAGTGAGCAATAAAAAAGGAAAAGAGGCGAAAAGTTTGCGAGGTCACATGCATCCTCCCCCAAAGTTGCTAAAATTGCTCTTGGACCCCGATGGTGCTTCGTCATTGCCACAGATATATATCGGTGTTGGAATACAGCAGTATAGGTTCCCAAGTAGTCTCCTTGTGTGTCGCCTCCGAGTTGCGTACCAAGATATCAAGTGGAACATAACGCGATGAAGTGTACCGAGCATAAATATTCACCTTTTTCTCGAGCAAGACGAGGTATTAGTGCTGGTATACTGCAACATACTCTCTTGTTGCTAGTTCTGGGGTCCCTCTGCTTTGCGTATCGCATTACAAGTGATACGATACTGCAGTGAACTTTGGGCAAAAACTTTGGTGCGTCCGGAAGTAACCGGCTCAGCCGGTACTTCCCGGTTATTACGAAAATATCCGCTAGCGGACAAAAAATGTGGTCCCTGGAGGGAATCTTTTTTGACCTAGATAACATTTATAAGGCATCCGAAAACAAAATTTCCAGAAAGATAACAATTAGACAATATTAATACGAACGCAGAAAACAAATGATATAACCCAGATAACCAGTAGAAATAAAAAGATAACAATCATTGATAAAAGATCAGTGAAACCAAATAATCAAAGTTAAACATCAACGATCAGCAGAAGTGAGCTTAATATGAAATTAATACGATACAAATGACTAAATGGCCTAAACAGAATAATTTCACATAGGTATAGTTAAGTTTTCGAAACCTGCTCGCCTTTTTCCAGTCTCTTACGGATTGTAGTTACTATCTCTTGCCGTTTTGGGAGTTCTTGAGGAAAACACGTGTTGAGAAACTCGTCTTCCCAGCATATATACTTGCATTGACGACCTATACCTTTTGTTCAAGTTGCGTCCATCGTTTTCGGCGTATGTGCGGTTCGAATAAGCGGGTTACGGCTACAATAACAAAGCTCAAGCCTACACCACCTACACCATAACTTGCTTGTTATGGTGTAGGCTTGAGCTTTAGTGGGAGTGTTGTGTTGTGTGGTTGTAGAGTTGAAACTATGTTGAGACATTGTTGAGGGAAGGAAGAATAGAAGAGGTAAGGGTGAGAGAAGAAAATAATCTCTGAATGGGAGTGAATGGGTAGGTGTATGTATTTGTAGTGGTTGGTGAGCTAGAAATAAAAGAAGAAACTTGGTGGTTGGGAGTTAGTTGGCAATAAATGTCCAGATAGCATTCTCAGCCAACAGGGATAACAATTGTAAAAGTAAGGAAAATATTTGTTAGCTACACAATGTGCATTTATGAATTTAATGTGGGTAGATGGGCTCCTTGGTCTTTCACTCAATGAGAACTGGTAGTTGAGAGTTAGAAGGCTATAAATGCCCAGATAAAAATTGTTACATAACCAAAAGTTCTAGAAGATAAAAATTTCTGATAAAAAGATCAACAAAACACAACAATCAAAATGATCATAACCTCCCCATCAAACCAGAATACTACAAATGTTCAAACAAACATAACAAATCAAACATTGTTTCAGACATGACAACAAATAATTAGATTCATACTTTTGCCGTTTTCTTCTTCGCCTTTGCCGCCTTCCTCTTCAGGGAATTGGGTGATGACCAGGTCGCTGAAGGAATTTTCCTATACAAGAATGCCCATTCCCGGAGGTGTTCCTCCTTCTTCTTCAACTCCTTCACCCCGTCAAGGACCTCTTCATTAAGGGCGTTGTATATTGAATCCGCCATCTCATTTGCAATCCAGATTCTCACATAGTCCATGTTGACTCTGAGATCTTTGCGAGGATTCGGAACCAACTCCTTGAGGTGCGTCATGAAGAAGCACATGAAGGGACCACAATCACACCTGTGAAGTTTAGTCTGGAGAACATGAGTAAAGAGAGAAATAAAAACGTCAAACTATGGGAAAACAATTGTAAAGCCTAAGAAACTTTACCCATTTGGCTGTTGATGCACATCATCATTCATATACCAAATTAACCATTTGGTAATGTCTTATGTGTACTCAGTGTGACGAGAGAGGACAGTGTGCATGCTTCTGACCTTGGCCTTAATGTGTTCCTCTCTGTAGCCATGACCGGACAGAGAGTCTAGAATGTAAATCTCCGAATCCACAAAACTGATGACCATCATCAGCCAGTGGGAGTTCTTTACATTCAAAGGCACAGCAATCTAATTTTATGATAAAACAAATTAGAGTGAAAAAAATCAGTGACCTCCTAGATAACAAAGTTATATTTCTGGAAAGAAATTGTAAAGACAGAGAACACCACTGTAATGAAATCACTTACATAGCCCATTTCCCTCCAGTCGCCACAAAAAACATCGTGCAAATTCAGCCCAGGTCTTTCTCTACCCACCAACTGAAAGAGAATAACAACTCATTATACCATATGGAAAAAAAAAGTTTAAATATAATGAAATTATCAAAATGAAGAGGGGGGAAACTTACGGAATACTCGCAGCTCAGGTACCAGATCCTCTTTTTATCTTCGTATGGCCGGTTCTTCTCTTTTTCATGAAGATACATGAGGTACCCATCAATGACCTGAGTGATTAAAAAGTCAATTTTATGACTTCACAGTCACAAGAAAACTTTTTCATGGGTTTGATAACATTCTTCAATACCGAGAGCAAAATACTTACGTCGTTGTCGAACCATTCACCTTGGCGGAGTCGCCACGAGCTTCCCCTTGACAGAGTAGTCATCTTCCCTATTCTCACCACCTCCTCACTGCATGAAATGTAAATAAGTATCACTAATGTTTTAAAACATTTAAGTTTTACTTGAACGCTAATGTGTCTTAAATAAAACTTACGTATATAGTTCGCTAGGAATTTTAGCGTCCTGCAAGCTGTATTCACTCTCGTACTTGTAAGTGAGGTAGTAGTGAAGAAAACACTCGTCACAGGTGGGCATTTGGGGAAGGTAGGTAAATCCAGCTGACGGCCTCTTCTTCAAGGCCCCACCATGACCCCGAGGAGACCGTCTGATAATGTGAAGAGCCTTTCCCCATTCATTTCCCACTAGATTCCCTCGTAGCTTCGGAGAACCAGACACGAGAAAGGGCTTTGGTGGTAAATTTGAAGCCACCTAAAATGATAACAGCAGAGACAACATTTGTAAGTGTTTACAGAACACCTTTAATGAAATAGTAAACAAATGTTTGTTTGCGTACCTGTGTGTCTTGGTTTGTTTGCCCACTGGGACTGTTGACCTCCTCTTCCTCCAGTTTTCTCCTCTTTTGAATGGGAGTTTTAAACTTTTCTTCTTTCTCTTCCTCCTCGCTATCTCCCTCCTCATCCTTACCCATCTCCTTCTCCTTCTCCTTCTCCTTCCCCTTCTCCTTCTCCTTCTCAACATTTCTTTTTTCCTCACCTTCCTTTTCTCCTTCAGACTTGATCAACCTGTGCAATTCCGCCGCCAGCTGCTTCATGGAAATTTTTTCGAAAAGTTTCTCAAAGATTTTTTCAACATCTTTGGTTTGAAGTTCTGGGTTTTGTTGCACAAACTTCTCGTAGATTTTTTCCTCCTTGACAGGCTCCTCGAGTCTCCTAAGCTTCAACTATATAACCAACAAAAGCAGAAACATTCAATTACTTCAAAGTTAACTATTTCAACAGATTGATAACAATTGTAAATTTTCAGTAGATATCTACTTACATCTTGGTTTTGTTGCACAAACTTCCATCTCTATGCAACAAGTTCAGTGGTCCAAAATTTAAGCCTCGGACTAGCATCCTGGTTTTCACACCCATCAGGATTTTTCAGCAGCTTCGGGCAGAATTTCTCTAAATACAGAAGCTACATAAACAGTGAAAACAATTGTAAGGTGAAGGAAGGAAACAGTAAGCTTGTAAACAACATTAATAAGTATCTGAAAACAGTTTTAGTAATCTTTACCATTGGGATCAAAATACATCCCCCGCCGCGGATGCTTTTCCCTTTCTGCACCTTGGTTTGCTGTTCTTGGAAGTGATGAAGCCATGTTGCAGCCCAGTTCACCTTTTTGAGGTGCTCAAGATCCACCACATAGCGAGCTAGTGTGGACCTAACACCTTGCCGAGTTTGCGGCATTCCAAAACATCCAAGAACAAACGCAACCGCCCTGCGCTTCCAATCATCCGTCAGAATCTCCCTATTCTCCTCAGCAGCAAACCACCTCATGTACGATTCAACCGACGTAACTGGTTCCACAAGTCCGATACTTTGGCCGATTAGCTGAGCCTCTTTATCAGTTGGCTCAGGTTTGAAAATCTCACCTTCCCAACTTATACCGAGCAGCCAACCGACAATCTCATCGGTGATCTTGAGCGACTGGCCATGCGCCGTCAAGTATCCATCTACTTCAAAAGCATTGTAGATGAATTTGTTGAATTCCTCAGGGGTCCCTGTGATTTGCAGATGCTCCAAACCACCAAGACCCACCTCATACATCCAGGCTCGCTGCTCTTTGGTCATTTTTTGATAAAAATCCTTGATTTTCGGAAGTGATAGGTAGCTCTGACACCGGCGGGGGTTTTTTAGTTTTTTCCTCTCATTCACCTTCTTTTTATCCTTAACTTGTTTCCTCTTCCTCTTCTTGTCCTTGACTTCCTCCATTTGTTCCATCATTTCCTTCTTCTTCTTTTCTACAGCAGCACCACGAAGAAAAGGCTGTTGTTGATCCAAGGTCATAGACTTCCACTCTCTCAAGATATCATCTTTGAAGTCCCTCGTCATCTTCAAATTAGGGTTCTGCTTCTTCAAACTATACATCCTCACATTTCTACAAAAACAAAAAGAAAACAGAGAAATAAATTTTATCCTGTTAGTACAAAATAATAGAGACCTTGAAAACATTGTCAAACACAATTCAAACTAAAAAAAAAATCATTGAAACAAAAAAAAAAACAACTTACTGAAATCTGATAAAGGCACTTGTGGCATTTCCATGATGTGAAAGCTCATCATCTTCATCCTCTTCTTCCACCTCTTCATCCTCTTCCACCTCATCTTCATCCTCTTCCACCTCATCTTCATCTTTTTCTTCAACTTTGTTTTTTGATCTCGGTTCACAAACAAACTGCTGAACATCCACATCTTCTCCATCTGAATCTTCATCACTTGCCACCATTGCTCTGTTTTCATACCACTCTCTTGCTTGTCCGGTTAAGTTGACAAAGTTTCCATACAACAGCCTCTCTATTTTGTGTGGTACCTTCTCATTTTTCTTAATGTTGAAAAGGCTTTTGTTCTCTTTCCTGAAACAATTAATTAACATATATGAGGTCATTAACACGTGGTTTGGAAACCAATTTCAATATTCAAACCCAGGGGAAGAAAACAATCACAGCCTTGCAGTGAATTATTTTAATATTTGGATAACAATTTTAATATTCAAACTCAGGAGAAGAAAACAATAACAAACTTGCAGTTAATTGTTTAAATATTCGGATAACAATTTCAATATTCAAGCTCAGGGGAAGAAAACAATCACAACCTTGCAGTGCAATAATTTAAACATTTGGATAACAATTTCAATATTCAAACAGAGGGATAGACAACAATCACAACATTAAAGTAAATTTTTGTAAACTAAGTAAGCATTTGTTAACTTACTTGTACAGCGCAAATCCATCTGAATATACTATCTCTTTCTCAACATCCTTTGATGACTTCGCTTTAGAAGTATTCTTTTTCTTTCCCTTCTTGAGTGGTCTTGGTGGTGCTGGTTTGGTTCTTGGTGGTGCTGGTTTGGTTCTTGGTGAACGCCGTGTTTCTGACTCAGAAATCTTTTCCTTTGGAGAGAAAGATAGCTTTTTCTTTGGTTTGGTCTTTTTGGCATCCTTCACCTATTCGTGTTCAAAATAAATCTAAGCAGTTGTCTTTCAAAAATAAATCCATAAAGGTAAAATTGTTTTCGAAGATACTGACCTTGTTTTCAACTTCGTGAGGATGTTGTACCTGTAAGGGAACCATAGATTGAACGACTTCTTGGATTTTGACAAGAGGAAGAATTTCTTCAGGAATTTCTTCAGGAATTTCAGGAATCTTAGATTGAACGAATTCTTGTTCATCAATGTCTGCATGTTGTAAATCCAGAACTACCTCTAGGGTATTTTCCATCAGATTTGGAAAACCCTCTTCTTGGGTCTCTTCTACTGGGAAACCCTCTTCAAAAACAACTTCTTGTTCCTCTTGTTGGATTTCCTTTCCCCTTTCTTCTTTATCTTCAGTCACTTCTACTGGGATTTCCTTTCCCCTTTCTTCTTTCTCTTCAGTCTCTTCTACTGCAATTTCGTCTCCCCTTTCTTCTTTCTCTTCAGAAACTTGTACTGGAATTTCGTCTCCCCTTTCTTCTTTCTCTTCAGTCTCTTCTACTGTAATTTCAGCCCCAATTTCTTCTTTCTCTTCAGAAATTTGTTCATCGGTGTCTGCATGTTGGATTTCCTTTCCCCTGTGTTCTTTCTCTTCCGTCTCTTCTTGATTTTCTTGGGTAGAATTGAGATCTAATTCAGTATGGTTGAGAATAGAATCTATGGACATACGAATTTCTTCCGTGTCCTTACTGTTGCTTTCTCCGGCAGATTCGTGTTCTCCGGTCGGATTGGCTCCAATCAATGGCGGAAGAACACTCTGTGACTCAACCGTGGACTCCTCTGTAAGATCTGGAAGGCTATTTAAATCGGCGACCACTTGTTGGGTCATCTTTGTGGGTGAAATTGCTTCCGGATCCATGGAGAGAACAGAGAGAAAGGAGAAAACAGAGAGAGAAAGAACAAAACAGAGAGAAAACAGAGAGAAGGGGAGAAGACGGTAATGGCGAGAGAGAGAGAGAAGGGGAAGAGACGGTATTGAAGAGAGAGAGAGAGAGAGAGAGAGAGTGAGTGAATGGAAAGAGAGTTTGAAATAATTAATCTACCGTCGGTTTCTATCTTGGAAACCGTGTGCAGTTATTTTTTTTGAAAACTTTGTCACGTGATTTGATGGTACAAAGAGGAACATTTTGAATTTCAAAATTTTTCAACCATAACCTACCCAAACTTTATAATTTTTATCAGTTATAAGGTACATTTATATATAAACCCTACAACAAATATTGTCTAGCATGTTTACAAAGTTATCTGTTTCATGTTTTTATAATTTTTCTTCATTTCAATCATCGTGTGGGTCAAGGAGGGGACATTTTATTTTCATTCCCGACTCGTGTGGGTTAATCCTGATTGACTTGAGTTTGGTCAACTCCTTCTTACTGACCCCGAAAACTCTGAAAATCGATTCTCCCCCACTAATTGCTCAAGATGTTTTGGTAAATGTGGCTCGTGCATGTTGAGTGACTTTATTTGTGATTAAATTAAGCTCCCGAGTCACACACTTGAAGGATACACGAACAATGGCGCTGTCCCCATCACACACTGTTCCATGGCGGAAGGCCTTGTGTTGTAGCACATCACGGTGTGCCTTGAGCTTTTTGGTGGTTGTGTTGAGGAGTCATATTGTGTAATTTTGCAATGAAGTGTAATGACGCGAGGGTTCTCCTTCCGTCCCGCCACGAGTGTTCAACAACACGATGGTATCGTGCCACGGGTGCGTTCATCATTTCATGTAACTGGGTTCTTCTTTACCCAAAAGATTAGTGGGCCGTAAAGAAACATCATAACATCCTAACTCTACATTGTGTGAGTCAAATTACACCGAGTAAGGCAACATTCGTTGTGAACTTGCTCAATTCAAATGATAATATCTGTGAACGTGATATTTGTTCGCGATAATTCCCAAGTATAGGTATATCGTTCTAAGTAGTACCCGAGTAAGAACGGGGTCGATTTCCACAAGGAGAGGAGGTTTAGACAATGACTTGCAAAACTAGAAAACGACAAACTAAAGCAAGAAACACAAACTCTCAATGGCTTTAAAGCTTGCCAAGCTATTCAAATCCATCAAAATCAATTGATGGAGCAAGTTTGAGGTTTGAGTTTAAGAACAAAGTAAACGACTACTAGAGCTACGATTCAAGAAACTAAGTGAAACGACAAGTAGAGAGGGGCTAGGGATCATCGGTTTCTCTAGTGACCAATCCTCCTATTATATTCAAGCCCGATTCTCAATTCGCATGTGTCAATCCACAAGACAAGTATCTCAAGAAGTGATTGCTCATACAATCCAACTCGCGACAAGAGAAGTGTGTAAATCCAACACGCTAATCAAGCACTAAAGAGGCTATTCAAATGAGATTCTCCAAATTTCAAGTGTTTCAAGCATCAACCATATGTAAACACTCATAGGTGTTTCCACATGAAAGATCAAGCAACAAATGAGATTTGTAAATTCTCACTCAAATCACCTAACTAGTACTCAACTTCTCAAAGTTAGGATTGATGAGTTCCTCTCACTCAAATGCAACTTCAAATCAAACAAGTCAAGAGTATTCGCACATCTACCTATTCAATGCATCAAATACTTCAACAAGAGAAATCCAAACATTGCACTAAGCATTCAAGTGAACCCAATTCAACCCATTCATCCTTGAAGTTCAACTTGAATCAATAGAGAGATTTAGACACTAGATAGTCCCAAATCACCCAAGCAAATTGAATTAGCTAGACATAATAGAAAATTCAAGAGAGATTGAGAGAAATTTAACTTTCAATAATCAAAACTTGAATTTATACTTGATAGCACCAATACATTTGCCACTAATTCAATCCCAAACACTTGTTTCAACTACAAACATGAAGAACAACCACCTAATTTGATTCAAAACTACACAAACTAAGCAATAATCACTCCTAACACAAAACTAAACTACCAAAGTGAATCAAAGATGTGCAACTAAGCTGCTGCTGCTGCTACAATGAAGAACCCAGCAACAGCAGCACCAAGAACAGAGCATAACAGTGCTCTACAGCCTCAAAATCGCCTGAAACTGACCTCCTCTCTCCCCCTCTTCCTCTTTCTCTTGTTCTTGGCCCTGAAGATGCTCAAGATAGAGCTCAGGAGCTCAAGAACAAGGCCAGAACCTGGTGAAATCGGAGAGAGAGAGAGGAGAACAACGAACAAAAACAGAGGCGACGGGTCTGTCCAGAGGTCCCCGATTTCTCCTTCAACTTCCGTTTATATAGACTTCTGCTTGATTTCGTGTCCACCAAGAAGAGATCCCAACCCTCCAATTCATCCAAGACCCTCTCAATCGTTGATTTTCATAACTTCTTCACGAACCCTAGCTTTTAGGGCTTTTTGTTTGGATTGTTCTTGGGCCGAATTGAGTGAAGTAGGAGATAGAGGATGGGCTGGGGAGCGTTTTGGTACCGGGTTTGTGCGATTTGGTGGTGATTTGGGTCGGATTTGAGGGTGGAGGAAGCTTCGCACGAAGCTTTCATGGCTTCTGGTGGGTTCTCTGCGTGAGAACGACGATGGGGAGAGAGAGAACGTAACAGTTGCTGATTAGTTTTGGCATAATTTCACTCGGCTCCCCCCCTTGTTTGCTGTAATGTTTTAAAATACCCCCATCTCCTCTTAAAAGGTTTGGAAAAATAGCAATAACACCCCAACTCCGTTAGGAGCTCTTCAAAATAGCCATTAAAAGGTTTAGAAACTTGCACTTAAGCCCCACTTCCGTTAAGAACTTATCTTTTTGGCCCTTGACCTTCACTTTTGACTTCTAGATCTTCAATAATGGCCCCAATTCTTCTCTTGTCTTCTCAAATTGGCCCTTAAATCTTCAACTATTCTTCAAATTAGGTCATCCAAGTCCCTTCTTCATGGCTCTTGAGCCGCAAATCCTCTTCAAATTCATCGTTTAAGGTCCCCTAGCTCGCCTCTTGCGTTTTAAAGCACGTTTTCACCTACAAAATTAGGGAAAAACAACCAAAACTACGAAAACAAGCATAAGTCTAGAAAGAGAGATAAAATAGATAAATTACACATATTAGCAAGTTATGAAGAGTTCGTTAACATACTAAAATATGCAATTTACGATCCTTAACACACCCCCCAACTAGCCTTTTGCTCGTCCTCGAGCAAAGAGAGCGATATTTATTATTTTTTTGTTTTTTAAGAACCAATCATGAGAGACACACACTCAACTAGACAAGGCTTGACTCAATTCTAAACTAGACTCAATATATTTACAAAAACACTCTCACATATTATCTATCCTAAGTGAGAACCCAAAGAAAATAAAATAATAAGAGTTACTAGCTAATTTTAATAATTTTTTTTTTTTTTGGTGGGGGAAAAAGAAGAATGCACAAACGTTTTCTCAAATAAATTCTCAAAGTCCAAGAAGATCGAGAAAGAAGCCTAAGGACGTCTAAGCATATACTCATACAAATGTGGGCGGTGTTTGGTAGAAGGTGACTCATGCGAACCACAAAACTTGTTAAATTAAGTCCAATTTGCGAGAAAGTATGCCTTCAAAAATAAGGATCACAAGAAACTAGACATTCTCATACTTATTCAAAAGCACCCATGTAGGATGGACTTCCAAAGCTTTGAACAAAATTTTTTAAGAAGGGGAGATGTGGTTGTGGGCTTGTATGATCCTTTTGTGGATTGGGAGGTAGTGCGAATTATTATAATTTCATTTCTCTTTTTTTTTCGAGGTTTATAGCGTTAACTTTTTTTTTTTTTTTTCACCTCCAATCCAAGGCTCTCCAAGACCCACAACAAAATAGAGGAATATACAAGCGAGTGGGCTTTTTAAGCTAAACCAAGGGAGCTATCTAGGTGGTGACGTAACATTATCCCCGGACACCCCTCTATTTCTTAGACATCGCATGGGGTGTCATTGGTAACCACCACTCCAATGGGCTACAAGTTTCCACCGCAAAAACGAATAGAGAAAAATCTTTTTGTGAAGTTCAAATAGCTTTAGAAAATGCACCCTTTATCAAAAGTAGAAGACGTCAAAGTTTATGTGATCAACTTAGCTTGAAGGACTTAAACATGAAACGTAAATTTAGTGTGTCGCTTTGTGAGAACGCATGATGTCGCGGAAGGTGGGATATTGGTGTAGATGTATTGAGTATAAGCAAAGAATTCCTTTCTAAAATAAAAATAAAAAGAACATGGACTACGAAATTTCATTTTTTGAAAACATCTAGCTTCCTAAAATTCCCCCTTTTCACTTTTCTCATTTTTTTCTTTTATTTTTCTTTTTTTTTCATTTTTCATTTTTTTTTCATTTTTTTCAAAATAAGTGACTCAACTATAACTTCCTAAGACTCAATAAAGCTATAAAATCTAGACTCAAGATGAAAGGTGAAAATTAATAAAACTACCAAAGAAAGAAGAATAAAAATATCTATGGTTTGACACGGGGAAAGAGTGATGCTTCTCATGAAAGGTTCACACATATTTTTTTCAATTTTTTTTTTCAATATTTTGGATTTTTTTTTTTTCAAATTTTACATTTTTTTTTTGTATTTTTCATGTAAATCACTAATGAAGAAAAAGCATGCTAGTAACCATTTAAGCAAGAAATAAAATCTACTCCCCACCCCCCAACTAAAATGTCACATTGTCCTCAATGTGTGAGAACAATGGAAGAGCATACAAATTCATATAAGAGTTAAGGGATAGATAGACCTCATTGTAGCTTTCTTGGCCACCAAGCACAAGTCCTCCTCCAAGAGCAACCTACAAAATGATAAAAGAAAAGAAAATGCAAGAAATAGAGATAAACTAATTTATTTATTTACAACTAGGGAGGTGGAACAAAGAAAATGATGCTATCCCACCCCCAATCTTGGAAATTTCTTTCCATGCCATGCCCCTACTTCATTCTTAGAAAAGTACTTCTCCTTTAAAAAGTTTGATTCATCAATTAGAATAGATAGGAGAAGTAGGGGCAAGACACAAAAGATGAATAAGAGATGCAAGCAAAATCTAACAATAAAGTTAGAGCAAGTTGTTATGTCTTGCATCATCTTAAGAAAAGGGTTTGAAATCCTCAAATGAATTGAATCATAGAATGGGTCTTCATAAGTTGCCAAATTTTTACTTGAAATCAAAACTTGAGAGATGGTGGCAACTTGTGAATCATCAATCTCATCACTTTTAAATAATTCATAGGGATTTGGGGATGGGGCTTCACAAGTAGGAGTTAAAATATTTTGAGAACTTGAAGCCTCATCCAAACCCTTAGGCACATCTTCCATAATGATAGAATCCAAGGGAGCATTTAAGCAAAATTCAATTTCTTCACAAATACGAGCATAGCTCCCCGGATCTTCATTAGACATATCAATACTAACCGGAGTACCTCCCAATAAAACTTCAATTTCGTCACAATCAAGATCATAGGAACTCCGGTAAGTACTAGGCTCTTGTAGAGCACAAGACAAGTCTACATTCTCTTTACTAGTGGTAGCATCAAATTTGACCTCTAACTCATCACATGAGTGATTTTCATTTTGCGACTCCTCCTCACAAGTGTCACTATGTGAGTCATCCAAAATGGCTTCACTCATGTCATGGGTTGAAGAATCATCATCAAAAATATCAATCTCACTACCAATATCACTATCACATGCTTCTTTAGATTGTGCAAATGAGAAATGAATACAATCACCTATCCTAGTGGCAACAACTCCATCATCAAACACATCATCCAAAATTTGATCTTGAGCAAGCTCGTGATGTGTGTGAATAGGAACTTGAGACTCATATGATGGCGAGTTTTGTGAAGAGTAAGTACTATATGCAAGAGACTCATTATCATGCGATTGTGAATATGAGGATTCCACTCTATCAATCGAGTGACAAAACGATCCTTCTACTTCTCTAAATGAGCCTTCAAGTTTACTTTGTGATTCTCTTAGTTCTCTTATTGAATCTCTTAGTTCTTTTGTGCCTTGGAGATATTTTTGAAATGTCTCCTCTAGAGAATCACTTATAGGCTTCTCTAGTTCCTCATTCACATAAGCTTCCCTCTCCAAATGATTAACTCCTCTTGATTCACACATCATATCATTATATTGATAAGTGCTAGAATCATAAGAGTTCAAAAACATGTAAGTGTTTGAGGGAGGTGATTGTGCACAAGAAGCATGAGATGTGTAATCTAGTGTCCTACTATCATGCCAAGAATAATCATCCTTAGGAAAATAATCACCATTTTTAATAGCACGCTCACGTTTGGAACGCATTGATTCCTTAGAATGATTTTCATGTCTAGTAAATGCATAGTAGTAAGGATGTGAATGGACGTTAGGCCTCTCACCAACTCCAAAATGTTCATAAGACATTTTTTTTTTCAAGCAAGTAGATGAGAGGTACTTGATGAATTTCACAAGCCCTCTTGATCTCACAAGCTTAACTAACCACAACCAACTAGAGAAAATGTCAAGAAAAATACTAAAAAAAAACAAAGCAAATCAAATCTAATACCTAGCCTCTTCCCGGCAACGGCGCCAAAAACTTGTTCGCGATAATTCCCAAGTATAGGAATATCGTTCTAAGTAGTACCCGAGTAAGAACGGGGTCGATTTCCACAAGGAGAGGAGGTTTAGACAATGACTTGCAAAACTAGAAAACGACAAACTAAAGCAAGAAACACAAACTCTCAATGGCTTTAAAGCTTGTCAAGCTATTCAAATCCACCAAAATCAATTGATGGAGCAAGTTTGAGGTTTGAGTTTAAGAACAAAGTAAACGACTACTAGAGCTACGATTCAAGAAACTAAGTGAAACGACAAGTAGAGAGGGGCTAGGGATCATCGGTTTCTCTAGTGACCAATCCTCCTATTATATTCAAGCCCGATTCTCAATTCGCATGTGTCAATCCACAAGACAAGTATCTCAAGAAGTGATTGCTCATACAATCCAACTCGCGACAAGAGAAGTGTGTAAATCCAACACGCTAATCAAGCACTAAAGAGGCTATTCAAATGAGATTCTCCAAATTTCAAGTGTTTCAAGCATCAACCATATGTAAACACTCATAGGTGTTTCCACATGAAAGATCAAGCAACAAATGAGATTTGTAAATTCTCACTCAAATCACCTAACTAGTACTCAACTTCTCAAAGTTAGGATTGATGAGTTCCTCTCACTCAAATGCAACTTCAAATCAAACAAGTCAAGAGTATTCGCACATCTACCTATTCAATGCATCAAATACTTCAACAAGAGAAATCCAAACATTGCACTAAGCATTCAAGTGAACCCAATTCAACCCATTCATCCTTGAAGTTCAACTTGAATCAATAGAGAGATTTAGACACTAGATAGTCCCAAATCACCCAAGCAAATTGAATTAGCTAGACATAATAGAAAATTCAAGAGAGATTGAGAGAAATTTAACTTTCAATAATCAAAACTTGAATTTATACTTGATAGCACCAATACATTTGCCACTAATCCAATCCCAAACACTTGTTTCAACTACAAACATGAAGAACAACCACCTAATTTGATTCAAAACTACACAAACTAAGCAATAATCACTCCTAACACAAAACTAAACTACCAAAGTGAATCAAAGATGTGCAACTAAGCTGCTGCTGCTGCTACAATGAAGAACCCAGCAACAGCAGCACCAAGAACAGAGCATAACAGTGCTCTACAGCCTCAAAATCGCCTGAAACTGACCTCCTCTCTCCCCCTCTTCCTCTTTCTCTTGTTCTTGGCCCTGAAGATGCTCAAGATAGAGCTCAGGAGCTCAAGAACAAGGCCAGAACCTGGTGAAATCGGAGAGAGAGAGAGGAGAACAACGAACAAAAACAGAGGCGACGGGTCTGTCCAGAGGTCCCCGATTTCTCCTTCAACTTCCGTTTATATAGACTTCTGCTTGATTTCGTGTCCACCAAGAAGAGATCCCAACCCTCCAATTCATCCAAGACCCTCTCAATCGTTGATTTTCATAACTTCTTCACGAACCCTAGCTTTTAGGGCTTTTTGTTTGGATTGTTCTTGGGCCGAATTGAGTGAAGTAGGAGATAGAGGATGGGCTGGGGAGCGTTTTGGTACCGGGTTTGTGCGATTTGGTGGTGATTTGGGTCGGATTTGAGGGTGGAGGAAGCTTCGCACGAAGCTTTCATGGCTTCTGGTGGGTTCTCTGCGTGAGAACGACGATGGGGAGAGAGAGAACGTAACAGTTGCTGATTAGTTTTGGCATAATTTCACTCGGCTCCCCCCCTTGTTTGCTGTAATGTTTTAAAATACCCCCATCTCCTCTTAAAAGGTTTGGAAAAATAGCAATAACACCCCAACTCCGTTAGGAGCTCTTCAAAATAGCCATTAAAAGGTTTAGAAACTTGCACTTAAGCCCCACTTCCGTTAAGAACTTATCTTTTTGGCCCTTGACCTTCACTTTTGACTTCTAGATCTTCAATAATGGCCCCAATTCTTCTCTTGTCTTCTCAAATTGGCCCTTAAATCTTCAACTATTCTTCAAATTAGGTCATCCAAGTCCCTTCTTCATGGCTCTTGAGCCGCAAATCCTCTTCAAATTCATCGTTTAAGGTCCCCTAGCTCGCCTCTTGCGTTTTAAAGCACGTTTTCACCTACAAAATTAGGGAAAAACAACCAAAACTACGAAAACAAGCATAAGTCTAGAAAGAGAGATAAAATAGATAAATTACACATATTAGCAAGTTATGAAGAGTTCGTTAACATACTAAAATATGCAATTTACGATCCTTAACAATATTGCTGTCTAAAGGTCTGAAAATGTTGTCTGTCACTCTGATACTGTTTACGCTCTCTGAGATTCAATATAGGGCACCTTTCATATTACTTGGCTGGAATTTCTTCTTTAGTGTTGAACATAAATCAACAAAGAACATATGGGGCTCACATTAATCCATAAAAACTAAATTTTTGTAACGTGAATGTCTACGTGCTTTTAATTTTTACTCAACCTATTTGAGTCTTAATAATCAAGTCATATATTTGGTTTTCCAAGTCCATTATAGTTTCAAATTACGGCACTGTGATGTTTTCATTGTACAAAACAGGCTCTCTCCCATGCAAAATGCATGTGATCCAACGTTTCTTTGACATTGTTTCTGTTTCCTTGAAGTTGTTTTCCAATTTTCTAAACCCTAGAACCATTGTTATCTTCCTATCTTAGAAATGTTATCTGTGTTTGAGCCATGTTTTTATAATTTTTCTTCATTTCAATCATCGTGTGGGTCAAGGAGGGGACATTTTATTTTCATTCCCGACTCGTGTGGGTTAATCCTGATTGACTTGAGTTTGGTCAACTCCCTCTTACTGACCCCGAAAACTCTGAAAATCGATTCTCCCCCACTAATTGCTCAAGATGTTTTGGTAAATGTGGCTCGTGCATGTTGAGTGACTTTATTTGTGATTAAATTAAGCTCCTGAGTCACACACTTGAAGGATACACGAACAATGGCGATGTCCCCATCACACACTGTTCCATGGCGGAAGGCCTTGTGTTGTAGCACATCACGGTGTGCCTTGAGCTTTTTGGTGGTTGTGTTGAGGAGTCATATTGTGTAATTTTGCAATGAAGTGTAATGACGCGAGGGTTCTCCTTCCGTCCCGCCACGAGTGTTCAACAACACGATGGTATCGTGCCACGGGTGCGTTCATCATTTCATGTAACTGGGTTCTTCTTTACCCAAAAGATTAGTGGGCCGTAAAGAAACATCATAACATCCTAACTCTACATTGTGTGAGTCAAATTACACCGAGTAAGGCAACATTCGTTGTGAACTTGCTCAATTCAAATGATAATATCTGTGAACGTGATATTGCTGTCTAAAGGTCTGAAAATGTTGTCTGTCACTCTGATACTGTTTACGCTCTCTGAGATTCAATATAGGGCACCTTTCATATTACTTGGCTGGAATTTCTTCTTCAGTGTTGAACATAAATCAACAAAGAACATATGGGGCTCGCATTAATCCATAAAAACAAAATTTTTGTAACGTGAATGTCTACGTGCTTTTAATTTTTACTCAACCTATTTGAGTCTTAATAATCAAGTCATATATTTGGTTTTCCAAGTCCATTATAGTTTCAAATTACGGCACTGTGATGTTTTCATTGTACAAAACAGGCTCTCTCCCATGCAAAATGCATGTGATCCAACGTTTCTTTGACATTGTTTTCTGTTTCCTTGAAGTTGTTTTCCAATTTTCTAAACCCTAGAACCATTGTTATCTTCCTATCTTAGAAATGTTGTCTGTGTTTGAGCCATGTTTTTATAATTTTTCTTCATTTCAATCATCGTGTGGGTCAAGGAGGGGACATTTTATTTTCATTCCCGACTCGTGTGGGTTAATCCTGATTGACTTGAGTTTGGTCAACTCCCTCTTACTCACCCCGAAAACTCTGAAAATCGATTCTCCCCCACTAATTGCTCGAGATGTTTTGGTAAATGTGGCTCGTGCATGTTGAGTGACTTTATTTGTGATTAAATTAAGCTCCCGAGTCACACACTTGAAGGATACACGAACAATGGCGCTGTCCCCATCACACACTGTTCCATGGCGGAAGGCCTTGTGTTGTAGCACATCACGGTGTGCCTTGAGCTTTTTGGTGGTTGTGTTGAGGAGTCATATTGTGTAATTTTGCAATGAAGTGTAATGACGCGAGGGTTCTCCTTCCGTCCCGCCACGAGTGTTCAACAACACGATGGTATCGTGCCACGGGTGCGTTCATCATTTCATGTAACTGGGTTCTTCTTTACCCAAAAGATTAGTGGGCCGTAAAGAAACATCATAACATCCTAACTCTACATTGTGTGAGTCAAATTACACCGAGTAAGGCAACATTCGTTGTGAACTTGCTCAATTCAAATGATAATATCTGTGAACGTGATATTGCTGTCTAAAGGTCAGAAAATGTTGTCTGTCACTCTGATACTGTTTACGCTCTCTGAGATTCAATATAGGGCACCTTTCATATTACTTGGCTGGAATTTCTTCTTCATTGTTGAACATAAATCAACAAAGAACATATGGGGCTCGCATTAATCCATAAAAACTAAATTTTTGTAACGTGAATGTCTACGTGCTTTTAATTTTTACTCAACCTATTTGAGTCTTAATAATCAAGTCATATATTTGGTTTTCCAAGTCCATTATAGTTTTAAATTACGGCACTGTGATGTCTACAATTGTATTCTACTCCTCAGACATTTATCTCTAGTATAACTAATGGATTGGTAGTTGAAATATTTATTATTTTAGGTACAGTAAATGTAAAGGAAGTTGCCTTTACAGATGTGTAGTACTATGTTTAGTAACTTCTTATTTTATTCACATTGTCCATTTGTTGCAAAGAGTATAACAAATCTTTGGGAAGCTAGGAGAGTTAATAAAACTTTCATTATTAGGGAAAGATAAATTAATGATATGGTTGGGGTAGTTCAATTAATGTGTTCAGAATTTCATCAGGCCCTCTTGGACAACTACCACCTAACTCCAATAAAGTTTCGTATAATCTGCGGCTTTGAAATTGTTATCTGCATGTCTACAATTGTAATCTGCCCCTCAGACATTTCTCTCTAGTATAACTAATGGATTGGTAGTTGAAATATTTATTATTTTAGGTACAGTAAATGTAAAGGAAGTTGCCTTTACAGATGTTTAGTACTATGTTTAGAAACTTTTTATTTTATTCACATTGTCCATTTGTTGCAAAGAGTAATAACAAATCTTTGGGAAGCTAGGAGAGTTAATAAAACTTTCATTATTAGGGAAAGATAAATTAATGATATGGTTGGGGTAGTTCAATTAATGTGTTCAGAATTTCATCAGGCCCTCTTGGACAACTACCACCTAACTCCAATAAAGTTTCGTATAATCTGCGGCTTTGAAATTGTTATCTGCATGTCTACAATTGTAATCTGCACCTCAGACATTTCTCTCTAGTATGAGTAATGGATTGGTAGTTGAAATATTTATTATTTTAGGTACAGTAAATGTAAAGGAAGTTGCCTTTACAGATGTTTAGTTAAAAACTTCTTATTTTATTCACATTGTCCATTTGTTGCAAAGAGTAATAACAAATCTTTGAGAAGCTAGGAGAGTTAATAAAACTTTCATTATTAGGGAAAGATAAATTAATGATATGGTTGGGGTAGTTCAATTAATGTGTTCAGAATTTCATCAGGCCCTCTTGGACAACTACCACCTAACTCCAATAAAGTTTCGTATAATCTGAGGCTTTGAAATTGTTATCTGCATGTCTACAATTGTAATATGCTCCTCAGACATTTCTCTCTAGTATAACTAATGGATTGGTAGTTGAAATATTTATTATTTTAGGTACAATAAATGTAAAGGAAGTTGCCTTTACAGATGTTTAGTACTATGTTTAGTAACTTCTTATTTTATTCATATTGCCATCATTAAAAATATGTTCCAAATGAGGCAATTTTATTTTTTGTTTGTTGAAGTCTTCTTATTTGAATTGTAATGGTGAGCAGGGAAGGATAGAAACAAACTTCCAGATGAATTCGAGAGAAGTTAGAGAAAGTGGCTATTATGGCAAAGGTAAAGCTTTGTGTTCTTTGCCTCATGATTATGAAGAAGACGAATACGATTTCGAAGCCATGGATGACGATGAAGGATACGATTTCTCTCTTACAGAGCCATATGAGGATGATGAAACAAGAGCCTCCTTTGTCATTGCTCCAAATGGTGATCTGAAACCCGGTACGTAATAGTAAGCTTGTTGTTAATCTTTTTAACTGCTTGGATAAAAATAACAACTTCCCTGCCTACAGGAGTAATATACACCAAGGAACAGGTGGAGGCAATGACTTTTGCCAGTGAGATTGAGGCTTTTGACTGGTACAACCTTTATGCCTTGATGCTGGGTTTCGGGATAAGAAGGTGTAATAGAAGGTATTTTGATCCGGAAACGAAGGAGCTCACAAAGTCTAGGATCTTTGTATGTGCGCGACAAGGTGTCCGATCTGATAAGTGGAAATACAAAGAAAATCGGAAGAGGGAGCATACTAGAAACACTCGGTGCCTCTGCAAAGCTCGAATAAGAATTAAAAGAACTTCACCTACGGAGCCGTTTACAGTGGATTATTTTCAACCAGTACATTCTCACACACTTTCTGATCCACAGTGCAGGAGCATGCACCGGTCTCACAGAAAGGTGACCGAGTCAGATATCGAACACATCAGATCATTGAAGGAGGCGGGCATAAAGTACTGTCAAGGCTTCCTTTTGATGGTAAAACAATCCGGAGGCTATGCCAACGTCCCTTACACACAGAAGGATATGTATAACAAAATGGCTTCTCTGGACAAATTATATTCCAATGAAGGAGATGGCCAACAGACTCTGAAGTTCATTGATAGTCTGAAAAAAAGCCATCATGGTATTTTCAAAAGGTAAGAGTATTATCTATTACTCTAAAAATGTTTTCTACACTGTTGATATTATGTTCACACATTAGAATTGCTATCTTTTGCTTACAATTGTTATCTTTTGTAAGAATGTTTTCTTCCATGCTATCAGATTGTTCTGTTCCTTTATAAAAATTTTCTATATCTTTAATAATGCTTTCTGTATATTATTTTTGTTTTTTAGGTTCATATTGGGGAGCAACCAAGAACTTCAAAGTTTATTTTGTTGTGACAGGAGATCACAGGAAGATTACAAAAGGTTTGGGGATGTACTTATTTTCGATGCAACATACAAAGCAAACATGTATCGAAAACCCTTAGTAATTTTATCTGGGGTGAACAATCACTTTCAAAATACAGTTTTTGCCTTTGCGGTTGTTCATGACGAGAAAAAAGAAACATATGAGTGGGTCTTGAGTTGTTTGATGGAGGCAATGGAGAATAAGATGCCCGTGTCGGTTATTACGGATGGTGATTTAGCCATGAAAAGTGCCATTCAAAAAACTTTCCCACATGCAAAACATCGTTTGTGTTCTTGGCATCTTTGTCGGAATGCTGAAGGAAAGCTGAAGAAGGGTGCCGCATTCATTTCTGATTTTAAGAAATGTATGCATAGTAGGAAACCCGAGAATTTTTGGTTTGAAGATTGGCAGGCCATGGTAGAAAGATGGGACCTCTCTCATAACCATTGGATCCAAGTCACCTACGTGGCTAGGCACATGTGGGCAGAGACATACCTGAAATTCTTCTTCTTTGCCGGACAAACAACAACCTCGAGGTGCGAGAGCGTAAACAGTTTTTTCAAGGATTTTGTGTCCTATATGGATAAGTTGGTCGACCTTTGCAGGGGTTTAATGACTGGGTTAGGAAAGCTACGAAAAAATGAGAGGGATGAACACTTTAAATCTGACCAATCGGACCCGATATGTACAACGAGGTTCAGGAAGCTAGAGGAGCATGCAGCTGAGGTATTCACAAATAATATCTTCCTCAAGTTCAAGCATCAAGCTGAGATGGCAGAGGATTACAGAGTAACGAAGGTTATTCCCATTGAAGAATCAAAGGTTGATCAATTCTACGTGATGAGAGGTGAAATAAAGCACAGTGTGGTACGCATATTTCTCCCTTCATGTACTAATTGATATTAGTTTGTAGTGTAGTGTACACACGTAGTACTTTTGATGCCTAAATATCAAATAAATGTCTGCGTATTTACAAGGGTTTTCTAATCCTTTGAAATTGTTATCTATTCGTTTACGGTAATTCTCTATGGTTTCCTACATAAATTTTGAAATGAATGTTATCTTTCATGTGATTATTGTTGTCCCGCATTTTAACATTATCTTCTCTACTGCTGCAGCAAATTGTTCAGTGTACACGATCTAATCGCGGTCTTTGCTGCACTTGCTTTAAGTTTGAGACATCGAAGATGATCTGCAAACATATGATTCTTGTTCTGAAAGAGAAGGGTGTTAATAGGATCCCTACAAATTTAATTGCTGATAGGTGGGTAAAAACGGATAAGAAATTCTACGCAACCGAGCCTTCGATGAAGGAGCCTATTCAGAAGTCGTGTGACGACCCAGCCGTCCAAGCTTCTCGTCGGGGTGCCATGAAGAGCCAGGTGACATTGTACACCTCTTTGGGTTGTAGATCTTTTGCAAATTATAAGTATTGGAAGGATCACATGGCCGATGGAATCAGAACTATGACGAGAATGTGTACTCAATCTGAAGAGGGTATCCACGGAGTTGTGAAGAAAGAAGATAATCCCTACAGCCACGTGAAGAATCCGAACCCACCGGACACGAAACACCCAAAAGAACCCAAGCAGGACAAGCGCAGACGGTGCGGTAATTGCAAGGAGCTTGGACACAACAGGACTACATGTCCCAATCCTCCCGTGGACTCCTACGAAGAAGAAATCGATGCGGAAGATGATTAACGAGAGATACCAGTTGAATTTGATGACAAAGGGGACTTCTATTGGTCTCAATCAACGAATATGTCATGGAAAGGCAATTAGGACTTATGTTTGCTGGTTTTAGGATGGAATTACTCGTGAAGATCCATCACTTAGAACGGATGTTATCTACTTTGTAGGCTTTTGTTATCTAGTTTATGCTACTGGTTATCTTTAGATCTTGTGCTGTTATCTTTCTGGGCAGTTTCTGCAGCAGAAAGATTACAATTGTTTTCTAGTGCTATCTACTAATCTAACAATGTTATCTACAAACCCTAGTGACCTGCTATACCGGGTAAACTTTTTGTCTCGTAGTGACGGGGCCCGTGCTAGCGGACAAATTAGCTGACGTCCGCCCTATTGGCGGACGCACTGTAGACCGACCCTGAACTTTGTTGTCACCAACTTTTGCTTCTTTTTCTTTGTCCTCTGCACAATTTTGACTTAAGTATCTTCAATTCTACATCTTTCTTCTTGAGTTATGAGTCTTTGTTCCACTTCTAATCCTTGATTCGCGTGACCTCAATCCTTGTTTCATAAAATCACACAACATAAATCGTGATTGATAGGTTTTTTTAGGAGCTATATCTTTAGGACATTTTCCACGACTATGAGAGGTTTAGGAAGAATTTGGACCCTTTTTTGATAGATATTACGTGATTTCATCACTTGTTTGCTGTATCTTTAGGATATTAAAGCTTTTTTAAATTATAAAATGATACCGAAACAAAATACCAGATACTCATAAACGCCACATGACACCCCTATGCTTTAGAAACTAACAATAAGTCATGAATAAATTTCAAATAGTAGTTTCTTGAAACCCTCATAATTTTTCAAATTATGAAAAGGACCTTCAGCCAAAATATGGGTTGTTTCAGATTAAACCATTGTTACAGCGCTAACTGGATAGTCATGGGAGACGTTAATGAAATTTGGTTTTCTATTGAAAAACAAGGTTGCAATGATCGTTGTACTAGTCAACAAAAATGTTCTCTTTTTGATATGAGTTATCACGATCCAGAAATACCTTGGTTTTAATTATCGTGAAGGAACTAAGGAATTTTTGAGCATTTAAGTTTGTGCTTCATAATTATGAAAGATTCTTTACCCTTTCTCGACTATAGACGTTCTCCATGTTGCTATTTCTGATCACTGTTCATTATTGATTTATGTTGCTGCTACATCTCACATTGTCTCTACCAGACATTGTTTTCGCTTTTTTGCAAGTTATGTTTAGCAGGAAGGTTGTAGGAACATTATTCAAACTCACTAAGAGAGAATAGATTAGTACTTGATTCACAACTACAATTTTCAAATATTTTTTAGGAGATCTTTCCTCTAAGCTTGAGAAATTGGATGTTGGAAGAGTGAAGAAAAATTAAATTTTGTTGAACAATCTTCATCAACAGCTTAATTGAATAGTGTCAAAATTTAAACCTACGACAAATGAATAAAATCAAAAGTCATATTCACTGAATTTTACATGAGGAAGAAATGCAATGGAATCAAAAGTCTAGAATCATGTGGCTCATAGAGGGTGATAGAAAAAAAAAATCAACATAGAGCTGCAAACATGAAAAAATAAATAGCATCATGAAGATTTTGAACAAAAATTAAAATTGATTGACAAATCCTGCTCAAATAGGAAACCAATTCCTCGTTTTTTTCAAGGATCTTTTTACTGCTCAAAACGGCAGTTTTGGGATGTGATTGTCTTGTATTCTAGAGAAAATCAATTCGAATATGATTCACTCCTTAAAATAACATTGCACATAATCATAAATCAAAGAAGTTCTTTTGGATATGCATCTATAAAAAGCTCATGTGCCAGACGATTTGCCAGTCCTTTTGTATCAACACTGTCGAGATGTTACTGTTGATGAACTTTCAGCAATGGTTATTAATTTTTTAAAAGACATTTTCCACCCTCGGATTATGGATAAAAGACATTTTGCCCCCTAATTTATGGAAAAAGACATTTTGCACCCTTGTTAACGGATGGAGGGTGGACAGATACCACCCTTCTGTTACAATCCGTTAGTGGAGGGGTGGAAACTGACTTTTTGTGACCATTTTACCCTTTATTGATTATTGTGGAAAAATAACACATTTCTTTTGTTTATTATTGGGTTTATCATGTTTATAATGTTCTTGGTGTTCTTGAGCACCACCACCAACAACAACAACAACAACAACAACAAATCGTCAAAGTTGTAATTCCAAATTGTTTGAAGTCCAAAACATCAAAACTTGTCAACCTACATCAAAAACTGAAATTAAAATTAAAATTGAAGGGGACAACCCAATATATGCTATTCACACAGACTCCATCATCATCATGATTATCAACAATTGAAAGACCCAACAAACATCTGGCCATAAATAGTTGTGGGTGTGGGTTTGGTTTTGGGTCTGGGGTAATCTGAATGTGCTTCACTGGTGGTTGGAGGTGGTCATGGCCATCAACTGAAGACCTACCAAATCGAGTCACCAACATCCAGTCACCCAAAATTGGAAATTGTCTTCATCTCCACAACCATCACCGCCAGCTTGCCCTCCACATGCAGTCTAAAACCTATAAACACCAAAAACTTCAATTTGTTTCTCTCAAATGAGAACCCAATACAGGATTCTGAAACAACCCTCGAACAAAACAGAGGAAGAAGAAGAGAACGAAGAAGAGAGAGAGAGAGAGCGCGGTGATGTCAGACGACCATCGATGGGCTTCTCTGCGACCTCCCTTGGCCCCTCTTCCTCGTCTTCTTTCTTCTTGTTTCTGCTCCGGAGAAACCCTCACCGGACGCCTTGGTCCGAAGAAACCCTAGCCGAGGCACCTTGGTCCGAAGAAAACCTCGCCGAGGCGCCGACCTCCCTTGGCCCCTTGGTCTCCGCTTCGATTCCTGACTACTCCTCTGATTCGCCTTCTCCGTCGTCGTGTCGGGAGGATCGGGAGGCTCAGACCTCAAGTCGGATGATAGAGAGAGAGAGAGAGAGAGAGAGAGAGAGAGAGACGTGGGAGTGGGTTGATGAAGGAGAGGGTTAGAGATTGTGCGGTGGTGGAGGAATTTTGTGTCGCGAGAGAAAGAGAGAGGGACATGGGAGGATGCTAGGGTTAGGAATGGGAGGAGAGGAAGAAAAGTTTACTTTAATAGTGGTGTAATTTTCTTAAATCTCAAGGGTAATTATGTCTTTTGGTCCCTCCGTTAGTGGGGTGTTAGTTTTTAACTCTGACAAGGGTGCAAAATGTCTTTTTCCATAAATTAGGGGGCAAAATGTCTTTTACCCATAATCTGAGGGTGGAAAATGTCTTTTACCCTTAAAATAATGATACTGATATTGGTCCAATAAATGAAACTCTTATTGCTTTTATCCTAAAATTTAAGGGGACAAAAAACGTTAAGGAGCTTAGACATTTTAGTTTGTGTAATGTATCTTATAAGATAAATTTTGGGAATTAAATTGAAGCAGATTCTTCCTAACATTGGGGATGATTCTTAAAGTGATTTCGTACAGAGACGACTGATTATTGATAATGTATTGGTTGCTTCTGAATATTTACATTCTATGAATAAAAGTAGAAGTAAGACCGGTGCTTTTGCAATCAAACTTGATTTGGCCAAGACGTATGATATGGTTGACTGATACTTTTTGAAAGTTGTTTTGATTAAACTTGGTTTTCTTAGGTCTTTTACACAAGTTATGCATTGTGTGATATCTATCACTTTTGCAATTCTAATAAATCGTCAAAGATAATTTCTTGCACTCATACTAAAGGCATTAGACACGTGATCCCTTATATCCCTATATTTTCTTCTTAACTACCGCAGGGTTAACCAATTTATTCAGCAAAGCTACAAGGGACAAGACTTACACAAGTTTTAAGCCAACAAGATTATCTCCTTCAATATGTCAAGTCATGTTTGCATATTATTGCATGATTTTCGGAACTGTAACAAGAAAAATGCTTATCAACTTTAATTTTGTTGGAAAAATACTGCAATACTTATAGTTGATAAATTAATAAGGAATAATATGACTTATCTTTTAGCAATGCAGTTCCTGGCTCAATTCAGAATGATATCTCTTTGATCTTGCCAATTCCTCATTCAAGTATGCAAGAAAATATCTAGATCTACCTACTGTTATAGTAAATTATATGAAGAATGGTTTTGTACATGTGAAGAAAGAATAAGATTACTACAAGACTTTAAGGATGAAAAATATATCTTATCAACAGCTGGTATAGAGGTACTTCTGAAGTGAATAATCTAAGCTATTCCAAGTTACATAATGTTTATGTTTCTTTTACCATACACGCTTTGTCAAGGCATTCGACTTCTCATCAAAATATTGGTAGAATCAAAATATTAATGAAAATAAAATTCATTGAATGGTGTAGCATCATCTTTTTTTTTAGCAAAAGCAGGACGGGAAATCGGTTAAGACATTTGCATTATTTTAAATTGTCTATGTTAGTTAAACCAGTTTGGAGACCGCTGACTAATTTGAATTCATTGGCGTCACATGTTATGAAGACAAATTATTACAAAAACACTTCAATTTTTTGGCGCAAAAAGGTTATAACCAGTCTAATACTTGGCAAGGATTTCTTCTTGCTAAAGATTTACTTTGCAAAGGTTTGAGACAACGCATAGGAGATGGTAAGGCCACCCATATTTATAATCACAATGGATTCCCATTGTTTATGGTAGACAAAGTTTTATTTACAGAAACTTATCTGATAATGCAACAAAAAGTCAATTTTTTGACGATTCAGGTGGTTGGAATTGCTACTTAATTCATGATTTTTTTTAATAAGAGGCTTATGTAATATTCAAAATCATTGTGTGCAATCAAAATTGCCATATTCAATAATTTGGGGAGGAGCAAAAGATGGTAAGTTCACTATCGAAAGTGCGTATCACTTAGCTTTCGATGTTTATAGAAGATAGAATGCTTTGGATTATGGTAATGCATCTATGCAAAATAAATAGTGGAAGGAATTCAAGAAAATTAATCTACCCCCTAAGATCAAAAATTTTCTTTGGTAAAAACATAATTCCAACAAGGGCTAGTCTGCATAAACAAATTCATTTGATCTCAAGACATTGTCCCAGAGGCAAAAATGTAAATAAATGTCATGAACACATCTTCTATGATTGCAGTTTCAGTAAACGGACTTGGAAGTCTACTTACCTGAATTTAGTCATTCCCAAACCATTCATTTCCACAACAAACTGGACTGAGGACTGCTTAGAATCTTTGGGGGAAATTTTTCTCTGTTTGTTCCTATCCTTTGGAATGTTTGGCTGGCAAGAAATCAATTAGTTTTTGAGGGCAAGAGGGTCGAACATTCAAGAATCATAAGCAACTCAGTTTCTTATGAAACCCATACAAATGTTTTAACTGACCTCTCTATGTGATTTATAATACAGGTAATGTCCGAATTCAAAGAAGATAATGAAGACCTCCAGAGTGCAATTCTTTCAAAGTCGATACTTAGGCAGCAATCTGAACGAAAATTGTTAGTGCCAATGGAGGTTGTGTTGTTCGGAATAGCTCTGGCGAATTTGTTGGTGTAGTTGGATTTCTGATATCGTACATCGACGACTTAGTTATTTATGAAGCTTACGCAATCAGAGAATCCATCATGTATCTCCAAAAATGTGATTGTCCCTCGTTAATGGTGAAGATTGATTCTTTGATTTTGGTGAATTTGATCTTTTATCGTTCATCGACTGAACAACAGAAAGCGAGACTTATGAATGAAGTGAATGATTTAATCCAAAAGCAGACAACTACGCCGCTCACACTTGTGCGAATGGAGAATAATGTTTATGCTCAATTATTAGCAAAAAGTAGATTGGGACATAATGATGTACTTTTCTGTGTTGAACGATGTCTAATTTCCTCCAAGCAGTTGTCGCTCCACACATGGATGTATTATAATTTTTAATATAACTTATTTAATAAAAAAGTAATTGTAATAGTACAATAAAATATTAATTGTTGGTGGGTGGATGGGTGGGGAGAACTCCACTATTTTTTTAAATGCATATCCATCCGTTTTCATTCATCACAAATAATCAGGATTACAATGGTCAAAAATAGCATGCAATGTAATATAACATTACATAATTCAAATGAATCTTGCCTACATGTACTATAACTTTTTACGGATAACAAATCTCCAACTATAGCTTCAAATGATTTTCAATCACTTGTTCGCTCAAAAATCACCATAAATTGACTACTAAAGAGTCTTTTTATCTCCAATGTCAAGAGCAACAAGAGGCGTGAAGATAATATTGTGTTTGTCACGATAACAGAACCCAACCTCTACAAAATATTCACAACGAATCTGCAAGACCAAGTGAAACATGACACCGACTTGGGCGGTAGATTACTACTTTATTGTATACAATAACCACACTTAATCGATAACTGGCATTTTTGATGGAAGAGAATCGCTCTACGCGGCACTTTCCCGCCCTTTGGCGGAAAAGAATCGTTCCCAAGCGGAAGTAGACCGCCCTTTGGTGGAAGAAAACCGCTCTTAGGCGGTAGAAATCGGAATTACGTATATATAATAAAAAATAAAGAAAACAAAAGAAATGACTATTAACTCGCCTACACGAGTCCCTACGATTGGCAGGACACACAAAATTGCACACAATTTCTATAGGGAGACGTAAGAGAAGGAGGCTTCTTTATGTGTACGCTGGCCCTTGAATGCTCGTAGTAGTCCTTTTACTAAGGAACCTCCGCTATTAAAGACTGAATGACAATAAGGGGCGGATCTTAGAAGGGGCACAATGGGTCACATGCCCCCCAACTTTCCCAGAGACACTAGGATACCCATATTTTTTACAGTTTTTTTTCCTCCAGTTATGCCCCTATTAATATGTACAAGTGCCCCTTACTTGTGGCTAGAATGGTTCAATGGTCTAGTGGTCAAGACTTTATATTTTCAATCCATTAACCAAAGTTCCATTCTCAGTAAAAGTCTTTTTTTGGACAAACAAAGGTACCCCATCTAATATGCACGAGTGCCCCTCTTACTTTTTGAGAAATACATAAAATACTCTAATAATTATCACACCCTCTACTTAATTAGTAAAAATCTCACGCTTCTCCTCAAAAAAAGAAATAAATAATGTTATCTTTATTATCTCCTGTTCGAAGAAGAAAACGGAATACGAAGCGAAGACACTTTGTCGGCGTCGCCTCCGCCCCTCCGGCGGTCAGGCCCTTCCTGCTCCATTCCGGCGTTCCTCCAATCCTCAGACAATTTCGCACTTTGCAGGTAAAGTAAACCCTAACTGTTCTCCTTCCTCCAATTCCAATCCTCAATCTCTGCAATTGTGAACTTGAAATCAAAAGGGGACCAATCTATATTTTTATTTTCAAGTGACGTAGATTATTTTGCTTATTAAAGTAGGAAATCCCGCCATACCTCTCAATGTTTTATTTCCTCTAAAGTAAAAAAATCTTATTTTTTTCTTCAGTTTAGAATCCTCACATTCTGCCTCCTCATATATGACTTGAGAATGTCCACCACTTCCTAGATGGATGCTCTCAAGTCTTCATGCTTACGAGCCTGTAGCAAATTTCTTCCAACATCGTTGATATGGTTTCTCTTGTCTTGTTAATCGTAAGTATTGTTCAATTGATTTTCACCGTGTTTTGTATTGAATATTAGAATATTAGATATTGTTTTCACATTTTATATCTAAATAATCCGATTTTATTGCTTAAAAGTTACATAGTAGTATGTGTGCAAAAAGAAGAGGTGCATACATTTAGATCAAAAGCAAGTTTGTTTCTATGGTTAATAAATAGATTAAAACTAATTCAACCTTCTTTCTCTTAAATGAATAAGTTTGGGTCTGAAAATAATAGCAGATCAGTTTGCCACTTAGAGCATCTCCAACGACAAAACTTCTTTGGACTGAATTTTTTCATGTCATAAATTTTACTCCTGTACTTTTTGGGTTGTTGCTGCAGCACTAGGACTAAACATAAGCCACCATCATTGTTTTTATTAATTTTTATTTTCATCATTAAACAATCAATGGCTCCAGATTAAGCTTGAATTTTCTAAAGTTTTCCACCATGAATAGGTCTGGTTGAAATTTAAGCAAGCTTTTCCATCAGCGGTTAGAGCTGATTTTTTGAAACCTAGCCTAAATATAGTCCAAGGAACGTTTTTCTCCATCTGTTGGAGATGCTCTTATAAATTTATTTTTGTATAACAAGTGTGACCACAAGCCAATCCTTTCATCTTTTATATGAGAAAATTTGTTAATAATATTTAATTTATTTGGGTTCGTTCCTTTTATTTTGCAGTCATTTACAGTTTCAAATGTTCAAGAACTCTGTGCAGTTGAGGGAAGATCGATGTTCATCACATTTCCGTTTAGTCCCCCTTTTCTAAAGATGCTGGTATATTTTCATATACTATGTAAATTTTCATATATTTTCGTCCCCTTTGGTTCATTTTTTTTTTAATTACAAGTGTGCCAAAAAAATCAATTATGTTTAAAATACTGTTTATTTAATTATTGATGATTCGGTACATACATTTCATACTGAAGGATCCCTGCTTGGATATCATCTTAGCCACATTTTTTTCGGATCTGTTTACCATCCCGAGTCTTCGAATATTGTCCCAAATCAATCTCCTCATCCGCCATGCCGACCTCTAGCAGGTCCTGTCGAGATATGTGACAGTATAGCACTATTCAATCTGCCCTTGTGTGGTCTCTTTCTTTTCCCTTTTGTGTCAGTCGTTTAGTCGAATATGTGTTGAAGGACAGTGGGTTCGCCTCTTACTCATTCTCTGCACTCAGTTTGCATTTGCTCCTCTCTATGATCTTGGTTGCCTGGGCGTCTATGAGTTTCACTAGATGAAGTTTTATTTTTTCACTTTTTTTTGTCCTGGATTGTGGCAGTCTTTGCCAATTTTTGTGTTAGGACAACCCCATCAAACGAAACTTTTCCATGCTTCTATTTTGCCTCATGGAAATCTTGGCTTAGTTCGATTTTGACTAAACCGGATGTTTTGAACATCCAACAAGTTGAATCACAAATAGCCATCTCTCCGCCCAATTACTACCAGAGTCTCCTTCCCCATCCTTCTCCAGCTGACGACCCCATCATTTTGAGCTACTCCAGCACTGGAAAAATCAACCCGGTTATCAACTACTACAACATGTCAGGACAAACATCTATCTTGGGCCACTGCTTCTTCGTGTGTCAAAGTCACCTTGTCACTTACTTATACTATACTGAAGTTTGTTCGATTTGGTTGCTAGTCATAGTTATATCTAGCAATCAAATTTCATGTCGTGTATTAAATTTCTTAACTGTGTATTGTGTTCGTTGTAATCACAAATAGTTAACTCTTGCTTCTAGCTAATTTTAATGTTTTCATAGATGCAACAGTGGATGCTGTAAACCACAGCGAAGGTATTGTTGCGGTTTGCTTGGACTTGAATGGTTCCAAACTTGGTTCTTTTCAACCTCCTACTGTTCTTGAAGCTTGTGTTATCAAGGAAGCTCTGTTATGGGGGAAAAGCATGAATTGGACTTATATTGTGATATATTTAGATTATGAAAGTGGTGATCAATTGCTTATATGATCTTAGAGCTTCTTGGCTTGGTAAATTGAGTACTCTTTTGGAGGATTGTTGGAATTTAAGGTCCTTCTTCATCTCTTGTAATTTTGTTTTTGTTTCTCATTGTTTGAACTCTATAGCTCATGACTTAGCTAATAGTTCATAGTTACTGCACAGTAGTGTTGTATCCACTTACATGTAACATTTCTCAGTTTTCTTTGAATGACAACTTCAGTTTTTAGTAAGGCGTCGTTTGGGTAGAGGATAAGGAGGGAGCATAAGATAAGTTATACCATCTATTTTTTTATCAAGTGTTTGGGCGCCGGATAATAGAGGGGATAAGTTATGTTGCCTTATATGGTGATGGAGCTTTTAATGAACAAATTTTATACGACCAACATGGAGGTATAAGGTCGGATAAGAAAATATAGCATATTAGGATGCTAGTAGGTTGACAAAAATAACTCCATAAACTATCTAATTTCCTACCCTTGTTCCCAAACCATATCAATTTAAGATTGATAACTATTATTTTGGGATTGATAGCTATCATTTTGGAGGAATCCTCATGGGTTTGATGACTACTCCTATTATATTGGGATTGCATAACGTTATTTGAGTATGTATGGTTGAGATAAATATGAAGACATTTTACCTGCTTGCTGAAATTTCGTTGGTTTAATTTAACTTGTTATTGTAGGTTTTGTAAAACCATGCCAATATGCCAGTAAGTACTTGTAATTTATACTCATGTTGTATCCATGAATATTTGTTATGTTTGCATGTTACTACAAGTTTATTTCGCGTATTAATATACATTTTGCATACATTTTGACAACGTCACTATTGTATAGAATAAAAAGTATTAAAATATAAACATAGATACTAATACATCTTGTATACATTTTTCCTCATCAAAGCAAGGGTGGCCTCTTATGAAACAAGGGAACAGTCTGTGCAGCAGAGTTTTGAAGGCAAAGTACTTCCCAACAAGTGAGTTTATGGAAGCGGAACTAGGGTACAGCTCGTCTTATGCCTGGAGAGGGATCATAGCGAGAAAAGATATTTTGAAGAAGGGGCTACGTTGAAAGATAGGCGATGGGCGCAGTGTTCCAATCCAAAGTAGATGGGTTACAAACACTCAGTCTGGTAAATTGATCAATACCTTCCCACCAGACTCAAATTTGAGGGTAAGTGATCTCATTAATGGTGTTCACAATAAATGGGATGAATCGAAGATGGATAATATACTCTGGGAGATTGACAAGCACGCAGTGAGGAGAGTACCACTGCCTATGGTGAAGAAATTGGATCAACTTGTGTGGGGAGGAACAGACCACGGGAATTATACAGTAAGCACGGGCTACAAGATTGCATGTGAGGTTCGGGATGCAGAGGAGCGAAACAATGAAAGCTCGTCAGATTCGTCGAAGATGTTCACGAAAATCTGGGAAGTAAAGATAGCAAAAAAGGTTAACCACCTTATATGGCGAACCATTAACAACGATATCCCATGTGAGAGTAATCTTAGACGAAGGGGAATCAAAATTGAAACCACTTGCGAACGCTGCGGGAAGAGCAAGAAACCATTTCCCATATGTTCATGCACTGTACAAAGTCAAAAAATGTTTGGAAGCTGCTATTTAGTCAGGAATTCGTTACAAAGATGAAAGGTGGATACATTGATTGGCTCAATGATCAGATGAACTCGAAAAATACCCAGGAACTTCAACTAATTTTCCTAACAATTCATGAGCTGTGGTTAGATCGAAATAACAGACGTTTCAATAAGGTGGATACAAGCCCGAATATGATCTCCCAGATGGTTCAAGATAGAAGCAACAAATTGGTGGGTACTATGGACAGAAATGAAACTATCCAACCAGGGCGTTCAACATGGAAAAAACCGGAGGAAAACTGGTGTAAAAATCAATTTTGATGGATCATGGGATCAAATGAATAGAAGAGCTTGGGCCGGGGTGCTAATTAGAGACGAAAAAGGTGATATCCTGGTAGCTTCTCACAAAAACAATGGCTATTGGCCGTCGACAAAAATAGCAGAGATCAGAGCAGTGATAGAGGGGATAAAGTTGGGAAAACAATTGGGCTGCACAAAGGTGGAGTCAGAAGGCGACGCGAAGACAGTGATCGAAGAAATACAGAGAAGAAAGCAAGGAAGAGCCCCTACGGACATCTCTGAAGCACAAGAGGGAATCGAAGAAATCATTGAGCTGCCACAGGAATTTGAGGACAATAGGATGAGTTTTGTTCGAAGAAATGGCAACATCCCAACGCATTATTTAGCTCAGTTCAACAAGAAAAGGAGAGGAAGATTTTGAGTGGTTTGAAGAACCACCAGACTGGTTGCAAAACTTAGTAGCTAATGATGTTAAAAGTTCAGAGTTTTCTTAGTTTGTTCAAATAGAAGTTTGTTTCTCAAAAAAAAAAAAAAAAAGAAATACGCAATCTTTTATACAAATTAACAACACTGAGGGTATTACAACCATTTTGGCACATATCCTGTTTCATATGCTGCATCATATCCGACAGCACCCAAACAGAGACAGCCAGCATATCTTATCAGCGCTTACATACCAACATTCATATCCTTGCTCATATCCTAGCATAAGCCTTATCCCTACATACTATACCCTCTACCCAAACAAGGCCTAAACGAAAAAATTAATGAATTTGCTTCTGAAAAATAAAAAATTCATAAGACCCCCACGTATTTCGCACGTGCCCACGGTCTATTTACTAGGGATGGCAATATGGTCCGATCCGATCTGAGATCCGAGCGATCCGAGCCGAATGGATCCAACTGAAAATGGATCGGATATGGATCCGGAAATCCAGAACCGAACGGATTTGGATCTGGATTTGGATATGAGGGTAGATCCATCGGGTTTGACCTGATCCGATCCGACGTATATGTGTGCTTTACAAATATAACCCTATTACCTCACCAGGTACATTTATTAAAAGAATATTATAGTAACTCCAACCTACAAAGCTATTTCTTTTATTTTTTAGGCTTCATAACTTACGGACATGACATAGCGTATGCAATATTGTTTACTTTTTTATATTATTTTTTCTATTTTATTTTAAACTCGAGCCGGATCCGATCTGATCCGAATCCGATCCGACTATGTACTATATGGATCCACGAATCGGATTTGGATCAGCTGAATGAGACCCGATCCGATCTGATCCGAATCCGGTGATGATCCGAACGGATCTGGATCGGATCAGGATCAGGATCTCATTTCTCCTGGTTGGATCTAGATCGGATCTCCGGATCCGACCCGTTGCCATCCCTACTATTTACTCGAGTGCTGTTGAAGTTGAAAAGTGTATTCGGTTCTACTCGGGTCGTCACTTTTCTCTGTTATGAGTCTAGGGTTTTAGACCATTCATTCACCGTGAAACAAAAAATCTGATGGCCGGTAATGGAATCCACCACCTGTACCACCAGCCTTGGCCGCCGACAGTTCCAGCTCCTCCCGTTCCAGCCTTGAACGACGAGGTTCGGACGATCTTCATATCTGGGCTGCCGGAGGACGTGTCAATCCTACAAGTGGAATCACAAATAGCCATCTCTCGATCCAATTACTACCCGAGTCTCCTTCCCCATCCTTCTCCAGTTGACGACCCCATCTTTTTGAGCTACTCTAGCACCTGCAAAAACCCGGTTATCAACTAATACAACATGTCGAGCCACTGCTTCTTCATGTGTCAACGTCACCTTGTCATTTACTTATATTGTACTGAAGTTTTTTCAATTTGGTTGCTAGTCATAGTTTTATCTAGCAATCAAACTACATGTCGTGTTTTAATTTTCTGAACTGTGTATGGTGTTAGGTGTAATCACAAATAGCCATCTCTTATTTTCTGCTAATTTTAATGCTTTCACAGATGCAACAGTGGATGTTGTAAATCACAGAGGAGGTATTGCTACAGTTTGCTTGGACTTGAATGGTACCAAACTGGGTTCTTTTCAAACGCCTACTGTTCTTGAAGCTTGTACTATAAGGGAAGCTCTGTTATGGGTTGAATTGGACTTCTATTGTGATATAGTCATATTTTAAAGTGGTGATCAATTGCTTATCTGATCTTAGAGCTTCTTGGCCTGCTAAATTGAAAACTCTTTTGGATGATTGTTTGAATTTGAGGTCCTTCTTCATCTCTTGTAATTTTGTTTTGTTTCTTGTTGTTGGAATTCTCTAGCTCATGACTTAGTGCATGTTTGGCATCCCTGTTTTTAATCAACTTTGATTAAAAACAGGGTTGTTTTTTTAAACGCATTTGGTATGCATGTTTTTCTGTCTGTTTAAAAACAAAAACATGCTGAAAAACAGCTGTTTAAAAAAACAGCAAATGCGGTGTTTTTTTGGTGTTTTTTTCATACTATTGGTGTTTAAAGACATCTCAACTATGATTAGATGCAACAAATATCAAATATATGTCGGTATTGTACGTAAAAATGATTTTCAAGCAAATTAACATTGAAATTTGGTAATGTTGCCAAACGTGTTTTTGATTTTAAACACTGTTTTTAAACGGATACCTAACAGTTTTTTGATTCTGTTTTTAAACGTGTTTTTTCGGTACGTTTTTTTTCCACTGTTTTTCTTGTTTTTAAACGGATGCCAAACAAGCTCTTAGCTAAGAGTTCATTGTTACTGCATACCAGTAGTGGTTTGTGTCTACTTACCTGTAACCTTTCCCATTTTTTTTGAATGACAGCTTCAGTTTCGTAAAAAATTTAATGAATTTGCTTTTTCTAAATAAAATAAAATAAAATAAAATAAAATAAATTAATGAATCTATTTACTCGAGTCCTGTTGAAGTTGAAAAGTGTTTTCGGTTCAGTGTTGAACACATTCCGGGTCGTCACTTTTCTCTGTTCCGAGTCTAGGGTTTTAGACCATTCACCGTGAAACAACAATTCCGATGGCCGGTAACGGAATCCATCACCCCTACCATCAGCCTTGGCCGCCGGCAGTTCCAGCTCCTCCCATGCCGCTGGAGAACCCCAATCGACCATTGAACGACGAGGTATACTTCCTTCGCATCAATTATCGTAACTCTACTCGAATTTGATAGATTAAAGCATCATCAAATCTTATATTTTTGAAGGTTCGGACGATCTTCGTATCTGGGCTACCGGAGGACGTGAAGGAGAGGGAATTGCAGAACCTCCTGAGGTGGTTACCTGGCTACGAGGCTTCACAGGTCAACTTCAAAGAGAAAGTTCCAATGGGATTCGCTCTTTTCTCTACTCCTCAGTTTGCCATTGCCGCCAGAGATGCTCTACAGGTAATAAATAATATCCTATTTTCCCCTAAATGTGATTCAGGACTAGTTAATTCGCTTTTACCTTAATCGTTGCGTCTGCGTTTTAGGATATGGTGTTTGATGGTGAATCAAAGACTGTGTTGCACACAGAGATGGCGAAGAAGAATCTTTTTATCAAGAGGGGTTAGTTCTGTTTTCCTCTTCTGGCTTGATCACTGAGTAATGAAGAAATCTATGTTAATTAGACTGTTGATAAATTCATTATAGGTGATTTATGCATAGTTGTCGAGATGATTTATCTATCACTTGTTGGATTCCTTTTGTTGTTAGTGGATTGTGTATATATATATACACACAGGTGTCAGTGTCACATCATTAATATAGAGTAGATGGATATCCTACCATAAAAAATAACAAGATCTAGGTGTTCACATAATTACAACATGAAGAACAATATTAAACTTGAAATTGTACAAATTGTCGTTGAATAACCCAGCTTAATGTGTCGAACATGTCTTCGATAAACTATACGGTGATACATGGATAGAAACATGGGTTTCAGCTGTTTCTGAAGGTAGTATTAACCCAACATCTGAATTAGAGAAACCATGGGTTTCAATAGAGAAATTAGTATGAGTAACAGTCAAGAGTACAATCCTAAGGATATTCTTCCATAGTGTTGAATGCTAACAGAATAGTGAAATTTGACTATATTGTGACCCATGTTGCTCGGACGCTCCATCATAAGGTATAATATGTTAATGGACATTTAAGATATAGTTAATCGATGCCTATTAGTTGGTGAGTGTATTGTCTCCTATATGGCTATTTTTCTGTGGGTATTTCTACAATCAAACCAACTAAGAACAGTACAAGTGATAGACTGTTCAAATCTGAAAACCAAAGTGCACAGAGTTTCAAGAATGAGAAACAAAAGAATCTAAAGAATCAAATAATATAAACCTGCACCCCCCCCCCCCCCCCCCCAAACAATCCGGAACTCCCCCAAAAAATATCCGAAATTACCCCCCAATTCTAGATTTTTGGCCAGAAATCCGGATTTTTTTGGGGGAATTAGGAGAAAACTCAATTTTTTTACCTTCCCCTACCTCTAGTTTTAAGATCATCCAAACAGGACCCATCTTTTTTACAAAATGGTCAACTTGCTCGTGTTACACCATGGATCAAACTCCTACAGTTGCAAAGCCATTTTCATCCTTAAGGCTTGAATTGATGAAGTCTTTTCTTAATTTCTCAACCAGGTTCATTTTGCATCTCTTTCGCTTTTCTACCACCCTCCTAAGTGGTGCTTCCAACAGCCTACGATACACATAAGCAAACCATCTCAAACTATTCTCTCTCATTTCATCTTCTCTGTGTCTTTCTGATCGTGTCATTGAGTACATAATATATTCTACGTATGTCGAAATAGGGGTAAGTGAGAGAAAGGAATCAGTCAATGATGTTGAGAGTTCGAGGCGGTAGATAGGATGACAATTTTAAAATGAAATTCTAATGACAGCTGAAGTAATGTCTTCAATTTCATAACAGAGGGGCCTCAGATGGTAGATAGTCAAAATTGGGGTAAACTAGAATAATTTGTTGTTAACTTCAGAACCCCGTGGATTAGTTGAGGTGTGCAGAAGATGGCTCGGACACCACAGTTATCCAAAAAATAATAGTTTAGACAGTGTAGAGTAAATTATTTTTTTCTACAAAATGCACCTCTTATTGAAAATTTCAGTGTCGCACTTGACCAACCGATGTATAGCTGGTAGAAATTGTACCTGAATTATTTGAGAGTACGTGAAGATGTTCAGTAGAATTGCAATGGTTCAACTTCCCTGAGAGTTCAGAGTGAGGTGATTTAGAAATGCAGGAACTGTATAAAGCGGTACTGATGCAGCTTAACGTCCGTCTTGGTCTCTATGAAACCTTGGATCATGTGTCAACAAGTAACAGTCAAATCTAACAAAGTTTCCTAAACTAAGCTATGTAAAATATGTGATGACAGCTAAGGTTTTTTTTTTTTTTTTTTTTTTTTTTTTTTTTTATCAGTCAATTGATTAATTACTCCTGCTGTCCCAATAAAATGGTATATTCATTTGAAAGTATCACAGATTGTCAAATCTTTAGAAATTTATGGAGTGACAGACATAGTTTTATTGGAAAGAAAATTAAGGATAGCCATATAGATGGCACATAAAATTCATATGTAATAAAAAGTTGTCAGCTGTTTTGGAAATAATAAAATTGAGGATATTCATATAGATGGCACATCAATTTTATTTTCCAAAGAGAAAGAGAGTATTTTTGCGGGACGGAAAGAGTATATAGATGAGAGGTGATGGCAAGCAAGAGCTTGGATGACATGAATTCTCTATACATCTGTTTGTGTGCGTGTGCGCGTGCATGTGCGCGTGCGCGCGTGTGTGTGTACTACACCGGCATAAGTAGGTTAATGTTTATCTGACATCCCGTGTTCTAGGCTTTTTACTCCTGTATTCAGAGTATGAAGTTTCAAATGTTTATCTGACATTGTGTGTTCTATGTTTCGTACTCGTCTATTCAGAATAAGAAGTTTCAAATTATAGGCACTTCATAAACAATGCTAGTGGTTTATTATTGGCAGGGGTTTTCATAAACAATGTTTATGCTAGTGTGCTTGACATGACACACCTTCAACTTTGTTTCACCTTTAATCTATTTTCTTATGGCATTTTTATCTGAAGGGATTGTTGCGGAACCCAGCAATGCTTATGATCAGAGTAAACGTCTTCGAACTGGGGGAGACTACACAAATACTGGTTATCCAAGTCCTATCCCATTTCACCCTCCCCCACCACCTGTCTGGGCACCTCACGGGTAAGAGATGTAACACACCATTCACTCTACGTTTCAGTTCCGTTTTATTATTTATACCAAGAAGGATAATCTATTGGTTACAACTAGTGCTTTCATCACTGCGTAAAATAATAACAGTATCAAATTTGAATTTGTGAGCATGGCATCTCTATGAGGTAATTTATCTTTTCTCAAGAATGTTGCTCGTGCCGTGTAGGTTCATGGCTCCGCCACCCCAGCCACCACCACCATATGATCCATATGGAGGTTATCCTGTTCGCCCAGTGCAGATGCCTCCTCCTCCAGTGCAGATGCCTCCTCCTCCTCCAGTGCAGATGCCTCCTCCTCCAGTGCATATGCCTCCTCCTGCGCATGTGCCCGCTCCAAGTAGTTATGTCCCTGTTCAGGTAATATAATGTACAATTCGTTCTTTGTCGCTTTTGGACATTGCTTGCGTTTTCTCTCCTGGTCGTGTTCTCCTTTTAACTTATGGAGTTTTGTAGCTGTCATTTTTTGCAAACTTCGTTGCATATTATCTTGTTTCATATTAGTAGAATTTTACAACAATGTCACTTGATCACCGGTTGTGTGCTCATGCTAATTGTAAGCAATATTGATTTGTATTCTCTTTGTTGATGTGTTCTTGTAGGAGATGATACTGTCTTTTGTTGATTACACTGTTGCTTTTGAATTTTACAAGTCCTTGCTTGCATTTAAAATTTTGAGTTACCGAGCTTCTTTAGATATTGTTGTTGATGTTCTGTGCCTCATATATTCGAGTTATTTGTTAACTTTTACTTAATATAGATAAAGTTAAATCAATCTTCAGTTAAATACTGGGCTGGGTTAGTGTTTGTTTTCTAAACTTTGAGTGTGTGCACTTGTCTTACGAGCAACTCTGACATAGGATAAATTCATGTCTTTACTGGACCTGTTGTTTAGACGAGCCTTCTGCTCAATGTGAAACTTTCGAGTGATTGTTTGTCAATCAAACAAACATGCTATGGGTATTATTTAAAAAATCTCAAGTTTGAAAGAAATAATAGCTTATGTGGTGGCATAAATCCTCGTCATGTGAGTCCACGGTTAAGTGAATCGAATACGTAGTTGAACTTAGGCGGCGTATTATTGAAAAGATTCTGGGGGAAGATAAAGTATTTCACCCAGCTGGCAGGAATAATGCAAGTTTGGCTTGCAACCCAAGAGAACTGTACAATGTAGGTGTGGAAAGTTATCACCCAATTTACTTTGATGTTAACATATGGAAGAAGTTACAAGATACAGATCACATGTGTCCAAATTTTAAGTATGCATCGGGTCATGTCATCTGTGCTTCTTCATTTTGCCTACTTCAACTTTGATCAATATGCGAAAAAGTTGATTACTTATGTTAATACCACAATTTTATGTTTTTAACATTTCATATGTTAAATACAAGTAAGTTGCCAACAAAATAATGACATGGATTATATGCAACCTTCCATTTCGTCTCTCTCTTTGACTGACCCTGTTACACTTTTCTCTATCCTCATATTTTATACCTAATTAGGGCCGGGGGGGGGGGGGGGGGGGCTTCGAGAGATGGGCTACAGTGGGTATTGTGTAAGACTTCAACTTCTCTTTTCAGCTGTCACATAGTGCAAACCATGAGTTCTTACATAGTCTGATAGTTCATCGATTTGGTAGCTCCCTTTGTAAAAACACTTTCTATATATTACTGGGTTTATTTGACCTGTAAAAAATGGAATTTAATTTCTATTGATATGTTTCCTTTGTGGTCAATTTACTGGTCATCGTGGCTTTTTCGATGGTTTTAAGTTGACGTAGGTGCTTCCTCTGGACTTAAATGCTTTTTCATCTCTGGGGAAGTAACATATATTATGGTTGGCATAATCATAGTCTTTTAAAGGAGTATTCGAATGAAACAACTGCGCGGTTCTCTTTAGTCTTTACATAGGGATGATATTTTTATCCTATTTTTAGACTTCAATGCTTTTTCATCGAGGGATGGGCCACAGTGGGTATTGTGTAAGACTTCAACTTATCTTTTCAGCTGTCACATAGTGAAGACCATGACTTCTTACGTATTCTGATGGTTCATCGATTTGGTAGCTCCCTTTGTAAAAACACGTTCTATATATTAGTGGGTTTATATGACCTGTAAAAAATGAAATTTAATTTCTATTGATATGTTTCCTTTGTGGTCAATTTGCTGGTCATCGTGGCTTTTTTCTGTTTTTAGTTGACGTAGCTAAGTAGAATTCATATTGGGTTTACTTAGTCTACTTAATAAATAGTTTTTATGTGGTATAAGGATTAGTATTTGAAGTTTGGGAGGACAATTAATGGATTGGGTTAAGGTGCGGACAGTCGCGAATGGTCATAATCTGATAGGTTATCTGTTTACCTGTGTGTTAGGCGCTTCCTCTGGACTTAAATGCTTTTTCATCTCTGGGGAAGTAACATATATTATGGTTGGCATAATCATAGGTTTTCAAAGGAGTCTTCAAATGAAACAACTGCGCGGTTCTCTTTAGTCTTTACATACTGATGATATTTTTATTCTCCTGCAGAATACCAAAGACAATCCTCCTTGCAATACCTTGTTTATTGGCAATCTTGGGGAGAATGTAAACGGGGATGAATTGAGAGGCCTGTTCTGCGGGTATGTCCACCAATTTGGAAGCTGTCTCATATATATATATATATCATCTACTATGACTACGTGCCTTCTCTATCCCTTTTCATTTCTTTTCACGTATTATGTTTCTTCATAATTTCTACTATTGCAGGCAACCTGGGTTTAAGAACATGAAGGTTTTGAGGCAGGAAAGGCACATTGTTTGCTTCATTGAGTTTGAGGTGATTTTTCCGTCACTGTTTTTAGTTGCTTAGGTATTTCACAGTTCAGGTTTCAACTAACACTAGTACCTTTGGCTTATTATATCTTGTTGCTTTTGCAGGATGTAAACAGTGCCACCAATGTGCACCGTAGTTTGCAGGGTGCTGTTATCCCCAGCTCCGGTTCTGTCGGCATGCGGATACAATATCCTTCAGCATCTAATACTGGAACACACACACACACACACACACACACCTCTCATACTCACACACACAGCATACACAAATATAGTTACGGAGTACTCATGATTTTCAACTTTAAGCACAAATAACAGAACGAAAAAATCTTTCAACAAACCCAGCATTTGCTTCCGCCCAACCAAGTTAGCTGTCTAAATCTCATCTTAAAATAATCATAATTGCTAACATGATAACATCCCTGTGAGTCAGCCAACCATTTCCTTACTCTCCATGGTAACAGTCAACGGCTCCATGTACATCACTTTGATGCATATGTTTACCAGACAATGTAAAATCCTTCGCATTGCATCTTTAAATTGGTTGTTAGGTATTAGCTATCACACACTTCGGCTCTGCGTTGGGTCTACGTAATGTTTTTGGGTCAATTTGTTCTTCTTATGGATGAGCAATCTGTGGTATCTAATGCCCTTGTCTTGTAGTATGATACTGGATGTGAGTGAGTGGGTGCTTTCTTTTTCTCAGACAGAGAAGTGATGGGTGAGATGAAGGGGAAGGTTATGAAAATAGTGGTGGAGACTGACTTGGATGAATAAGTGACTGTTGTCTATCTTGAAGGTTGGGGTTGAGGATTTGATGTTGATCATGATTTATCTGTATGAATCTCTAGATCTGTTTATCTGTGAATTTAGAGTTCACAATAACTTTCACTCTGACCTTCTCGATGGGAAAGTTACTTCACATTGCATATAAATAAAGTAAGAAAGTGGTCAAGTCATAAAACAATAACTGTCCGTTTGGTTTCTAAGGATTAGCATGTGCGAAGGTGGGTGGAGTGGAAGAAGATGATTACGGATGATTTTTTTTTTTTTTTTTTTTTTTTTTCATTTTGATAGGATAAATTACCGTAACCTACTCAGGGTTCACAATTTGTTACTAAAAACCTACCGCAGTTTCTATCCAAACCTAGCTGTAGTTTGCAATTAGTGACCAAAAACCTGCTGCAGTTTCAATATCTCTTGGAAACCTACCTGGAGTTAACAAATTGCTACAAATAACCACAAATCCCCTTCGATGTTAAAAATGTATTAGCGCCAGATACTAAATTTCTTCTTCGTGACAATTATCAGTTACCATTTACATGACAATTACCATTACTCTATCTTGTGACAATTACCATTTACCCATCACGCGTAGTCAAGTGATAGGCTCCCGCTAATTGTTTTAAAGTCATAGGATTTGTGATGACTTATAGAAATTTGAATACTAAAAGTAGGTTTTCATATTAAACTGATACTGTAGCAGGTTTTTTGTAACAAATGTCAACTTGTAAGTAGCTTCTGAAGTTAAATTGAAACTGCAGTATGTTTCCGGTAACAAATGACAAACTTCAAGTAGTTTTGCGGTAATTTGTCATTTTTTGTTATTTGTGAAGTGTCAAATTACAAATTTCCTAGTAGTGGCTACTTTTCTTTCAATGCCCAAAAATTTCTCATGCTTTTTGCATTTCTATTTTCCATTTAGATGTCTGTTTTGTCTTAACCAATCAAAACATATTCAAAAAACCCATTTGGGAAACGGAAGGATGGAAGTTATCCAGCTGGCGCTAATGGAGCAGTGCCACCACCGAACTACCAGTAGCTGAAAGGGGATGTAACTCTGTTCTCTATGCATCTTCAAGTACAACTATCCATGTGATATGACGCATCATGCAGCACACATGCATCTATTTCATCATCAAGTAATCAGCATTGGCATGTAATCTTTCTAATTGACTGCACATTGTGCTGCCTTGATCCTCAGCGTAGGATTTGTGCATTTTATTATGATTATCAACGAGAGGTGCGCATGCTTCTGCGGTTTCAAAAGAAGCTTGGATAAGTTGAAAAGCACCAACGTTTTGTTCATGTTTTACTCGTGGTGCATGGATCTGTAGTTTCTTGATATCTTTGCTTCCCTATCATTCCAAAATTCTTTACTTCACTAAACATGTCATGAACATGTCCGTTGAAAATGACCATTGGTTTCATAACTGCATGAGTTTGTCTTCAGAAAATCTCATTTTGTTATGCTAACAATCAGCATCATGGCTTTCTTCACCCTCGACAGTCCTTGTTTGGAGGGATTGGGAGGTCAAAAAATGTATACGGTTGGGCAAGCTGTTTTCAGGGAAGAGTTTTATGAAGACAATGGCTTTTTAGGGCTCTGGAACAGCAGTATCTGGACCTTTTGCCAATTGTCATTTCTCAGAATGGAAGTGTTGTTTCCAGAATGTTTAAAGAGCTCTCTTGATTAGAACTGAAGACAACATCTGAATTTTGGTGTCACAAGCAATTTGGGAGGATATAAGTGTTGTAGTACTTTCTAAGAGAGTTAACTTCCATATTACATTGAGAAAAAGGAAGAGAACATCAACTCAAGGATGAAACTTATCCTATCCTATCCTCGATGGGAATGAGGGTTTTGATTTAATGTTCACTTTAATTGTGGACCATTAGATTTTATCATTTACAACCATTGGATCATCTTTATTACAAAGCTCACAATTTCTTATCTTGCCATTGAGTTGTGTCTATTGGATCATCTTTATTACAAAACTCACAACTGCTTAACCTACCATTGAGTTGTGTCTAGTGTCATGCATCTTGACTAAGGAAGAACTATCTGAACCTTTATTTGCATTAAAAGATAAAAACGAAGGAACAATGTATCTTTGCTTGGTTGTGGTAGAAGCTTTATTTGAATGGAGGTGCAAATGGTTAATAATATTTCTTAGTTGTAATGTTGATGAGACTTTAAAATGTATGGAAGAGTTTAGCATACTGTATAGATGTACTTGCAAATACTCACACAGTCCGATTCCCTATAAACTGATTGTGGGAAACATAGAGCATAGAAAGCGAAGCGTTACAACTAATAATTCTAAATGATTTCTAGTACTTGCCTAATTTTTTACAATCAGTTGAGTTCACAATTTTTTCTACATGGTGAACCTATGAAAATAATCATGGAGTATTTACACGATTGCAATTAAAATTTATTCATGACATTTATTTACATGACATGCAACTTGGCATGAAAACAACACACGTCGATTTCTAATTTGCAAGCTCATACTTGGTGGAATGACATGAGTACATGATACATGTTGCTGTTACCATGTCTTTATGTGGCACATGGTGTAGGTAAAATGAATGTTGTTCACCTTTCACCTCGTTTCTTTATATGTTATATTCTATAGATTAGTATCTTAAAAAAGAAACAAAGATTCATGGACAAGGTTTTAGAAATAATTGTGAACACAACTTCCTAATGTGGCAAAACTTATACCTATACAGGAAATGGCAAACCCTTAACGAAAATAGACAACTAATAAGAACTACTATAGAAAGAAATTATGTCCTAATTTCTATCTAAAATTTTGTCCATTTAGAATTTTTCCAACAAGATATCTTCACATGTAGTGCATGCTTTGTTGAGGTTAGGAGATTCATATGGTCTTCGGTACTTGTAAATTTGGTAAAACATTAGAAGATATATAAGAGTTTGTTTTGGGCACTGGGGATGTACTTGAAAAATACTCATGCAGTCCATTCATACTCTTATACTGCAACATATAGAACATTTTTAATTATCTGGTCGCAGGATATTATATAATACAGAAAGGCAAAAGCCATGAAATACTAAATCTGAATATATAAGTTAATTATGACGATATATTACATGAAATTTACTTCACAAAAGGTTGTACAAGGAATCAGTATAAAGGAGTGAATGACGATAGTGAAGTAGTTAAGTGGCAACGAATGACAATTTTGAGTTAGTACGTGAATCAGTTTAAACGAATACAATAAGCTCATTCATGCCCTTTAACTTACTTGTTCTTAAACACTACATGGCTTAAAGAAACACATGTTTATTATTTGCTTGCTAACTTTATGACAATTGGAAGAATGGTATGACACATGTTGCTCTCAGATATGGTTGTAGATATTGGTAATGCCTGCCGTAAGGTTGTGGTCGCGGTGTACCGGTGGTGGGCCATATCGGACACACTGCAATAAGAATCGGCATCTGAAGGTGCGAATCTTTTTGAAAAAAGACTCTGGTTTCATCTTGATTTTAATACATTAAGTGGTAGGATATACAGTACTTGAAAGTAATAACATGCAGTCTCATACTTTAGTAAAAAGCTGATTGTAGGAGACACTTAATAGAAAGCCAAGAGCCATATTAGGAAATCTCAATGTTTTCAATTTGTTAGCATGTCTATTACAACTAGTTAATTTCATGAAAAGCTATATACAGAGTACCAATGACAACAAGTAGTCAGTAGATGAGTAATCATAAACGATTACGATAAACTGTGATTTATGTCCTTAAATTACGTAAGGGCACACCATAAAGAAACTGTTGGCTCTGCAATTTTTACCAAACCTTGGTATTTGAAACTTTAAAGATTACAAATGCCAAATTGGAAAGTGAAGCAAGCTTATCCCCAAATTAAACTTAAAATTGAGAGATAGACTTGGAGTCCTGGACTATCATCCTAACTCATCTGAAGTCTATCAAGTGGGATTTCTTTTTTCACTTGGAAAAATATTGACGTTGGGAGGATAAGTTGATTTCCATGTTATGGTAAAAACAAGAGATACATTTGTTGATATTTACATTCACCAGGAAGATAAGATATCCCTGACTGCAGCATAACTCGTTTAACATACTCATCTTAAGAAGGTTGACTATGGGTCTCTTTGAATGTGGAGAAAGTATTCGTTGGGGCTCATCAATCGGATTCTGATAGAATCTGATTTGCGTGCCGGCAGACACCATTGTGGGGCTATCCCCAATGAATACTTTTTCAAAATAGGTCTCAGAGCCATAGGGTAAACTACTGAAGTTACTGTGAGAATAGAGAAACTCAGCTCAGTGCTAGATATTTTCCATGTTAGGAAGATTTGAAGTCAAGGTTCTAGGAGACTAGAAATGAATAGAGAAAGGAAACACCGAGAGAAATTCACCAAACTACAGTGGTGTCTGACTGGTAAAGGTTCAAAAATCCAAACCTCTAAAATTATCGCTTTCCTCTGCTATGTACGCCTGTTTCAATAAATGCTCACATATTTTCACTTCACATAATTTACATGTTAAAACTTACATAGATTAAAAAGAAATGATGATTTGCTTTTTACGTACTTTGCTCTTTTTTGTCCTATTAATTAGAGATTTCGAACAAATATGGTAAAACTAAGAAGGTAAAATCCACGGGGAACAAAAAAAAAAATTGTCAAACGGTTTTTTAAAATCCAAGGCTATAAACAAAATTTGCTATCGAAAATGGTGTTAAACGAATTTGGTTGTTTAACTCTCTCTCTCTCTCTTCTTTTTTTTTTTTTTTTTTTTTTTTTAGCTATCTTCTATGGCCTTTGATTTAGAGAACTGAATAACAAATTATTACTCCCTTATCGTATGTGGTAAATTTTGCACATGGATTAAGGAGATACTTTTGACTTGTCAGGTTTACTATATTGTCCCTTATCGTATGTGGTAAATTTTATTGGGAAGTGAGAATGTAAGAATTTAAAAGGGGGTATTAAAATAAGAAGTATGTAACTTTTATTTAAGTGGGCACATAAATGGGGTCACCCGTTTTCAGAAATGTAGTCTAGTAAAAATGGGATGTAGGGAGTATTTATTTTAACTTTCAAGTCTTCTCGACCTTCCTACTTTTACCCGAACTATGAGGAACCATTGATTCATAAAACAGAAAAAAAGAACAAAGTAAAAGGTGAAGGATCATCTTGTTGAATCTCTCTGGGTTTTGTACCCAAATAGATACAAATGGTTTTGATTGGAAATGCACGAGTATTTGTGTAGAAATATTGAATATATAGAGCAGAAGGATTTTCAGGCGGTTTGGGGCCTTGCCAGTTGGACGACATTGTACAGTTCTTTGTTGTTTGGTGAACTTTGGTTGGTGTCCTCTTCGGTTCCTGTAACGTGGGAAAGGATGTAGCTCCAAGTTGAATCTTCTTCCTCTCTCTTTTCTCTGCTCTTTCTCTTTAAAGTCCTCCCTGAAGTAGATCTGAGATTAAAGGTGCTAAATCAACCCTTTTTCAGAGACACTTCATCTTATAATCAATGATAATCTCCTTTTAAATGTATATATTAACCGATTCTGTCCCCTGATGATGTATCATGGATATATAATTTTATCTCTTCCTGCGCTTGTTCACATCAAATTGTAAATGTCAATGCGGTTGAGATTTTAGTGCCAATAGAAATAGGTTAATTTCAAATTTGCTAACTCAATAACTTGGAGGGATTGCATGCCACTCTCACGAAGCGCTTTATCTGACACATGGTACAAGGCAAGTGATTGGTATTCAGATTGGTATTCAGATTTTGATTTTGCTCTATATCATTACATAGATAATCTATGTATAGACATGCTATTTTTTGTCTGAGAAAATATAAATACTTGCACTTTCTTAAATGTAGGCTATTCGGGCGTTGGTCGTCGATTAGTTGGAAACAACTTCCAGTTGGTTGCTGAACAACAACATTTCTCTAATCCCTGTCAAAATTTGCTCCCTCCATCCGACCCAAGATATCAGTCCACATTGTTTTTGCACAAGGATTAAGGAGATGCCTTTTGACTTGTTAAATTTACTATATTCTCTTTTGTCTTAACTCTTATGTGGTACTTTTATTGAGAGCTGAAGAGGTTAGAATTTTAAAAACGGTATGAAGGGAAGTAAAATGAAAAGTTTATAACTTCTATAGAAAGTGGACTCATAAATAAGGACATCCATTTGAGGAAATGTGTACTAATGTTATGGAGCCCAGGTAGGGGTTGTAGGCGTTGAGTAATTTTTGTACTATTGTGCTCCTGTTTTTCAGTAATTTACTGGTTCAGTTTTTTTTTTTTTTTTTTTTTTTTTTTTTTTTCATCGAGTTTCGGAATCCAGGTATCCAACTTACTGACTTTTGGCATTCAAGCATAATTTCGCTGGCATGAAGATTTAACTTCAGGTATTGGTCCTCTTCGTTTTGGCTGACAATGTGTTTGGTAGTATTGTGCATAAGGAATGGTTGACATGGTTCTGCTATTTTATCTTTGAGGCCTATATAACTTTACTCACACTCATCCTTAACACGACTGTTGTGTCTGAGACCTTTCATTGGATGTGAAGAAAGAAAACATTGTGTTTTGATGTTCTCCATGCTTAATTTTCCTTTTGTTCAGGTATCTAGGACTTAATTAGACTTGATTATTCCAATTATTCCAATTGTTGTAGTTCACTTGCTCATTTGTTTCTTCTCTGGTGCTGAGAAGTACTCTTATGCTTTCTTCTTTTATATCTCTGTCTAGGACTTAATTGGTGATTGGGAAGTACTCTTATCCGTCTATACCGCTAAAAAACTCAGAACTTGGTAGTATTTGTTCTGCATGTTCCTATCACCCACTTGATTGTCTTTCCCATTACCTTCCTAGCATAATTCAGTAGTATTTCTTATGTGGTTTTTTATTTTCATTTTTAAATGGTCCGATTATTGCTAATTTATTTATTTTGGTTTGTTTTGTTTGCAACTGGATGATTTTTTCTACAGGTAGTTCTCTATATGACAAAAGCACCGGTAACACGTTTCTTTTTCTGTAAGTCTCTGTTGTTGCTCTTACTTGGTTTGACTGGGTTAATAGGTTAATCTCATATTGGTTGTGAGATACTTTTGTATCTATGGTCGAAAGGAAGTTCACAGGAATGTTTTTCATTGGCTTCCTATCTAATTTCCTGTCCCCTTCTGGAGTTGTGGTGGCTGGTGGAAAACGTATAAATAAGTGAATGGAGATCGATCCTCTAAGATTTGTGTTATCAGGTGTGTCAAGGAACTACTTCGGAAGTGGATTTACATACTGAGCAATGGTACTGAGGTTAGGCAGTTCCTCGTGGAGCCCAAACTTAAACATTAGAATGTAATACTTTGGGTGCCAATTTACATGGGAGGGCATGGCTACAAGATAAAGAGGTTGATTAGCTTATGTTCTATTAGCGTTTATATAACTTTGCTCTGATAATTGTATTGTTAATATTTTGATCATACTTATTTTTTATGCAGAGCAGACAGGACTCAATGGGTGTAACCCTTGCAAATTTGAAGGTAAACGAACTGTTGATTTCGAATTCTAAAAAAAAAGAAAAAATGAACTGTTGATTTGGCTATTTCTCCAGTGAGAACCTACTATGACCTTTAAATCTTTGTGAGTTTCTTTATATTTTGTGGAACAACACTAATTGCTTTGTTGATGGTGCTCTTCTTTTATCTCAGTGACCTTGCTAGAAGCAAGAACAACTGAAATAATGCATATTTTGGCTCATGCTGTGGAATTGGTTTTTTAATTAGTGACGTAGCAGTCGACTGGGATTGTTGGCCCTTAATTATCATGTTTATCATAATATTTTAAGAAGAGTTTCAATGGCTCCTTTCCTTGGATATGAAAGTAGCATCAACCTGCAATAAGTAGGGTTATAATGTTCATTTTTTCCATGAACTACTACTATGAGAAGAACATCCTTGGCGCAATAAAATGCACTTTCCATCAAAAAAATAAAATAAAATAAAATAAAATGCACTTTACATTACAATGCCGTGATCAACTTTCTTATCTTCATATCTCAATTGTTTATTTAACTTTTCTTTTGTGTGTTAGGTTACTGTACATGAATACTGATGGTCGACCAAAATATGCATTGATAAGATCACCCTCTCCAATGCGATGAAGGCCATGTATAGTTGTTGAGACATTGGTGGTTGCTATGCCAAACTTTTGCGTTGTGTATAGATAGAATTTGAAATTTTCTTTGGATATTTAGATTTTGTACAAGGAAGCACAATATTATGTAAATCACTAGAACATCATGGACGTTCTTCCGCTTTTATCTGTATAGTTTGGTAGACGTGTCTAATACATGTGAATTATCATGTTTAATGTGACGGAATGGGCGTCTATACGATATTTGGGTTCACAGGGTTATTTAGGATTTTTTTTTTTTTTAAATATTTTATAGATTTAAGGCTTCATCAAATATTTTCACGTGTTGTCGCTACCTTGAAATTAGCGTTCATCCTATGAAGTCTCTATTTTACGATTGTACTAATTGGTGAGGGGTATGGCCTCTAGGGGCATGGGTCATGCACTAGATGGATTGAACTATTGGAATAGATGGATTGTAAGTTTTTGGTTGAGATGACTTTGGAGGTCCCTATGCCCAAATTTTTCGTCATTGTGCATAGGGAATATCTGAGCCTAAATTTTGTGTAGATACAGATGCTGTGAAGTAATTAAACTTGATGGATGTTCATTCTATGATTAGGTGCATGTTACATTTTTTTTTTAATCACATTTGGCTAATTATGTTTTTATTGTAAAAGATTATTCATTGTTTTAACTGAAATCTATAAGTACTTTGCCTAAACTATACGAGCAGTTTTTGTGCTACCACTATTTTGTCGCTAATCACCCACATTTTTCATCGGTTTCGGTTAGTCACATATGTTTCGAGTTCTATCGATAATTTGAATTTGTTTTTCTTTCCCTGTATTTTTTGCGTTTTGAGTGTGGCAATTGGCGAGGAGGTAGTGCCCTGAGGGCACGGGGTATGCACTAGCCACTAGTGTGTACTAATAATGGGACGGAGGGAATAAATCTCTTTAGTTGAACTGTTGAAGTAACATTATGCTTGTCTTCAGAAGAATTAGTACCTCCACGTTAGTCACATACTCAGTTCAAGATGTATAAATGATATCTGCTTTCACCACCCATCTTTGCTCTTTTCAGGATTATTCACTTAGTGCCTGATTTCTTTTTGAAACTATGCAATTACAAAGTTTTTTAATTCACAGCTGGGCTTTCTCAAGAATATAGCGAAGATCTTGGAAGGTATACGGTGCTGTTATGCAGGGGACTATTGAGTGATGCAGTTTCATTTATTTGATGGGTCATCACTTGCTGATATTGCTTCATAATTCAGGTAAGATCAATATACTATAACCTTGTTGACCGGGCAACCAATTATAGTCCATATGCTATTTATTTTTTTGTCCTATTTCACTTTAATGACATGTGGTTTGCGCAGAGTTATATTGTACCATGTTCAAAAATTGCCATTCTGGTAACCTGATATTTTCACCCTCTGCACCGTTAATCACCAATTCCTCCGAAAAGGGCATTTCATATTCATTTTGGCTAAATCTGAATGTACAAAGCCCCTTAAGAAGTGTCAGACCTTAAACCACCCATTGTAGTGACGATGTAAACACCCTATTACTAACTTGGAATTTAGCCAAACTGACTCGTGTTTGGCTACCCCATCAATGTCCTTGATCCCTAACGTTGTTGTGGTTGTTGCTGTTTTTTTTGACAAGTAGCTTTTTAAGGTGTTGTTCGTGCGCTTATTCTTCCTCTTGGGTTTCGTAGGTTGGTGGTCATTAATGGTGGCAGATGAAAGAAGCTCAATTTACTAAAATTGCACTTCTTGGACGTCAGGTTGTTAGAACGAATCCCGGAGGTTACTAAAGTGAAATTTGTCATTTTTCTTATTTGTCCAACTGCAACAGCTTGCCTGGTAGGCAAGGGAAGGTAGGGGTTGATATTAGGCCTGCATCGCTGGGCTGAGGACTCTAGCCACCTGCCTAACATCGTCTTATTCAAGGTTTGTTTACTTTTGGTAATTTGCCTAGCTGAGGACTCTAGCCACCTGCACGACGTCTCTACTCATTCAAGGTTTACTGTTGGTTATGTACAAGAGATAGGGATCCCTGTAGATAGCATTTTCCTGGTTGTGATCCTTTTTTCTGTGTATTTTTTTTGCCAGCACTGGTTTGATGGGGGCGAAATCCTTAGTGTTGAAATTTACTTATTTGGGAATTGGGTATGATAGATTTATCGAAAGATTAGGTGTTGTTGTTAGCAAAGTTCTGGTGCTCCTATATTCCAAAGAGATTGTTTCACATTGATGTTTTTCTCTTTTGCCGCGTGTTGATAGAGGTTCCTCTCAATTGCATTGCTCTACTGAAAATGACCCTTAGTCCACTAAAGTACTTTTCATGTTTACATAATTCCACTTTGGTATTGTACTCTCACGATCACTCACGCCTCACGAACGATGAAATAATCGACAAAACACCAAGTTTACGTGGTTTGCTAGCCTAAATCGAGCTAACTAAATCCACGGCAAAGAGAGACCTTTATTTATCAAGAGGAACGATTACAATGAAGTACATACATGTTCTAAACCCTCAGAACCTATTTATAGTGCTTAGAACCGTCCTAGATAGATTAGAAAACAATTACAAAAATCGCCACGAGCAGACTAGGTCGTGCGATCTAGTGAACTAGGTCGTGCGACCTAAGTGACTAGGTTGTGCGACCTCTGGATTAGGTCGTGCGACCTACTCCCAAAAACCTGTTGCTCTGGATGTTTTCCACTAGGTCGTGCAACCTACTTACTAGGTCGTGCGACCTACCTAAAAACATCCTTTTTGCTTCTTTGCTCTCAATTTTGGTCCCTTTGGTCCCCGTTGTTGCTCTTGATGATTTCTTCAATTTTATTCAAGGCACAAATCCAACAAATCTCCACCTTGACTTGAATTCTCTCATGCAGCAACAACTCCTCTTCTCGCAAATAAAGCTTTCCTCCTCCGCACCAAATGTCTCCCATCACGGAGACTCACTGGACCCCCACCGGGTCCAACATGCCCCGAAGGGCTCACTGGCTCATAATGTTGAGCAATTCCAGACAATGCTGGAACTTGCTCTCCGGAACCGGCTTGGTGAACATATCCGCGGGGTTGTCAGGAGTCCTCACCTTGATCATGCTTTCACTTCTCAGAAAATGATACCTGATGTCAATATGCTTGGTCCTTTCATGATGAACCAGGTCCTTCGTCAAGCAAATTTCACTCAAGCTATCAAAGTAACTATCGCCTGATCTTGATGTAGCTCTAGATCATTGACCATTCCCTTAAGCCAAATTGCCTCATTTACTGCTTCCGTCAAAGCCATGTACTCCACCTACGTGGTGGACAAAGTCACTGTCGGCTGTAGCGTCGCCTTCCAACTCACAACAGATGCTCCCTGAGCAAATACATAGCCCGTCATTGATCATCTACTATAAACATCCCTTGCATAGTCCGAATCCGAGAAACGAGCTACCAAGATGTTTTCACGTGACCCATAGCATAGGCCAATGTCTGACGTACCCTTAAGGTACCTGAATATCCGTTTCACCGCCTGCCAATGGTCCCTTCCCGGATGAGCCATAAATCGACTAACCACACTAACAGCGAATGCTATGTCCGGTCGAGTACAGACCATAACATACATGAGGCTTCCAACTACGCTAGCACATGGAACCATGGACATGTACTCCTTCTCCTCCCCAGTCTGAACAATGTACATTCCCAGCTTGCTATTAGTTGCTATAGGAGTATCTATAGCTTTTGCTAATAACATCCCGAATCTTGCCAAGAATTTCTTGATGTATCCCTACTGTGATAGGAAAAGCTTATTCTTCTTCCTATCTCTATAGATCTCAACTCCCAATATCTTCCGAGCAGCTCCCAGATCCTTCATCTCGAATTCCGCGCTAAGGGACCTCTTTAGTTCTCTAATGTCATTGATATTCCGAGTTGCAATCAGAATATCATCCACATATAGAACTAGGTAAATACGTGATCCACCATGCAACTCTTTGTGATACACGCAACAATCATACTTGCACTTGTGGTAACCAATCTTCAACATGAAGGTGTCAAACCTCTTGTACCATTGCCTAGGCAACTGCTTAAGTCCGTAGAGAGATCTCTTCAGCTTGCACACGTGGTTCTCTTTTTCTGGAACTTGGAACCCTTCCGGTTGGCTCATGTATATCTCCTCTTCCAACTCTCCATGTAGAAAAGCTTTTTTGACATCCAATTGCTCAAGTTCTAGGTCGTGGTGTGCCACCATTTATAGTAGCTCCCGGATAGAAGTATGTCTAACCACCAGTGAGAAGATCTCGTTGTAGTCAACTCCCTCTTTCTGAATGAACCCTCTTGCAACTAGCCTTGCCTTATAGTGGACGCCCTCTCCAGATGAAGTTCCTTCCTTTCTTCTGAAAACCCACTTGCAGCTGACTATCTTCCTTCCCACATGTAATTTAACAATCTCCCAAGTCGAGTTCTTTCTAAGAGATCCCATCTCTTCTCCCACGCGGCAATCCATTGTGCTGACTCAGAACTAGATATAGCGGCTTTGTAGGAGGATGGCTCATCCTCTACCTCGTCCGCTACCTATAATGCATATCCCACCATACAATCATTCATGTATCTTCCCGGAGGCTTTATGACGTTCCTCGGTCTTCCTTCAGCGATACTTTGATGAACTGGTTTCTCTAGTGTAGACGCATCCTCACCATCAGACTCTTCTGCTTCTTCCTCTTCCGGCGGTGTAGGGATTTCTAAATCCTTAGGATCATGAGGATCCGACTCTACCTCCACCTTCTTCTCTGTACCTCCAAGCTTCACCTCCACGGAGTTCTTCAACATATGAGTCTCATCAAAGACTACACTTTTGCTAAGTATAATCTTGTTGCCTGCCCCATATCTTGTATCACTTCACTCATGTTCCAAAACCCATGAATACTCCCCTCTTAGCTCTTGGTTCTAGTTTGCCATCATCAACGTGATAATAGGCAACACAACCAAAACTCTCAAATTCGAGTAATCCACTCCTCTACCGGACCAGACTTCCATAGGAATCTTTCATCCTATACCTGTGTGCGGGCTCTGATTTATGAGATAGCATAGCATGGAAATTGACTCTCCCCAAAATCCTCTAGACATACCCACATTAATCATGCACCTTGCTTTCGCTAGAAGTGTTTGATTCATTATCTCGGCTACACCGTTCTGCTGTGGTGTGTGCCGAACGGTGCGATCCCTGATCCTTGCATGATCCATTAAACTCTGATGAACAGAACTCTAAGCCGTTGTCCGTGCGCAGCTTCTTCACCTTTTTCCCCACCTGATTTTCTACCAGCGTCTTCCACTCCTTGAATCTTGCGAAGGCTTCACTCTTATGCTTCATCACGAATATCCAAGTCATCCTGGTGTAGTCGTCTATGATGCTTAGAAAATACATGTACCCGCCAATCGCCTGGACTCGAGGTGGACCCCAGCAATCCGAATGGATATAATCAAGAGTACCTTTAGTTCTATGAACTGCCTTAGGGAACTTGCTACGCTGTAGCTTTCCGTAAATGCAGTGCTCACAAAACCCTAGGCTCTTAGGCACATTCCCTGTGAGATACCCCTTCTTGTGAATTCCTGCATTCCACGTTAACTCATATGACCGAGTCTCATATGCCACAACTTAGTTAGATCAGCTTCCTTTACCTCGGCTGAGGCAACTCCGACAGACCCTGTGATAGATGAGCCTTTTAGCACATACAAATTCCCATCCTTGACCCCCCTGAGTAGCACATCCGAGTTCTTCTAGACGCATAATCCTCCACCTTCACCCTTGAAACTGAAACCCTTGCTGTCAAGTAGACTCAAGGAATCAGATTCTTTGTGACAAGCGGTACGTGTTTCACATCCTTCAACGTGCATGTATTCCCATCCACAGTCTTGAACCTAACCGAGCCTTTTCCTATGACCTTGCAAACAACTCTGTTTGCCATATGAACGGATCCTCCATCTGCGCGGTTGTAGCTTGTAAACAGCTCCCTGTTAGAACAGATGTGATAAGAAGCCCCAGAGTGAAGAAACCACATATCGGGTGAATGCGTGACATCATCCTCCAGTAGACAAAATCATCCTCAGATGAACTTCCCTTCTCTACCACGGCTACAGAGCCATTCTGTTCCTGTTGTCCTCATTTAGGGCAATCCTTCTTCCAGTGCCCTTTCTCCTTGCAGTAGGCACATGCATCCTTGGGTAACTTAGAACCGGATAACTGCTTCTTCTTGTTCTTCTTACCCTTCTTACTTCCCCCAGTTGCCATCAACCCGGAAGCATGGTCCTCTGTACCTATGCCTGCACCATTATGGCGCAATTCTCTAGCATGGAGCGCCGAGCGACCTCCTCTAGATATAAGTCATCCTTGTTCACAATGAATGACTGAACAAAGTTCTCGTATGATGGAGATAACGAGATCAATAACAAAAGCGCGACATCCTCATCATCCACCTTCTCGCCAATATTACGCAAATCTAGAAGAAATGTATTCAATTGATCAAGATGGTCCTTGAGAGCCCTACCTTCGAGAATCCGCAGGGTGAAGAGCCTTTGCTTTAGCATCAACTTGCTATTGAGACTCTTTGTCATGTAGAGACTCTCTAACTTGAGCCATAGCTTCGCTGCTTCCTTCTGATCTGCAATCTCGATGATCACGTCATCCGATAAGCAGAGCATAATCGTTGCGTGTGCCTTCTCCTCCAATACCTTGAACTCTTATGTACTAGCATCCATGCCTCCTTTGTCCGCGGTCAAAGGTGCCCACAATCCCAGCGATTTAAGCAAGGCCACCATCTTTATCTTACAGAGACTAAAGATATTCCCTCCCGTAAACCTATCAATCTTCAACATCGATCCGGACATCATTCTTGGTAGATTGATCTTGAACTAGGCTCTGATACCAATTTTTTATACTCTCACGATCACTCACGCCTCATGAACGATGAAATAATCGACAAAATACCAAGTTTACGTGGTTCACTAGCCCAAATCGAGCTAACTACATCCACAGCAAAGAGAGACCTTTAATTATCAAGAGGAACGATTACAATGAAGAACATACATGTTCTAAACCCTTAGGAGCCTATTTATAGTGCTTAGAACCGTCCTAGATCCGTCCTAGATAGATTAGGAAACAATTCCGAAAACCGCCAGGAGCAGATTAGGTCATGCGACCTAGTGAACTAGGTCGTGCGACCTAAGTGACTAGGTAGTGCGACCTCTAAATTAGGTCGTGCAACCTACTCCCAAAAACCTGCTGCTCCAAATGTTTTCCACTAGGTCGTGCGACCTACCTAAAAACATCATTTTTGCTTCTTTTCTCTCCATCTTAGTCTCTTTGGTTCCCGTTGTTGATCTTGATGATTTATTCAACTTATTCAAGGCACAAATCCAACATGTATTTTTTGAGTAACATAATACTTACAGTCATCTTCCTCCATGATTATGTTTTTACCGGGAAGAGCATAACATTGCATCTGCCATAATGGGCTTATTTTTCTTCATCAAGCTCCCTGTTTGGTTGTTTGAGTCCAATTGTTTTTTTAGAATAATGTGCTTATTCTATTGCAAATTATTACTAGTTATTTTTTCCTCCTTCGCGAAATAGGGGTAACCATGCTGAGCTCTGCACCATCGATTGAGAAGGATGGGTAATATTTTTGGATTCGGTTACCCGCCGTTGTGGTATGAAAGAATGTGATGTAGATACAGAAGACCAAATTACTGGACATATTCATTGCGGAGTAAGAACTTTGAGAAGATGAAGTCTAACCTACAACAGAGTTCAGGAGATGTGTTTATAGACAATAAAGAAATAGGTCATTTTCGCTGCAGTGACGAAGAAACTGTTTATCAAAGAGTGATTGTTGCTGTCAGGGACTTATCACATATGGCTTCCCTTGCACGCTGGTGAATGATGCATTCAAAGTTTTGTTTGTTAACTGCAATGTGAACTCGACACCAATATGTTTAATTTTGGGTCATGTTAACTCGTAACTACTACCATTTTTTACTTATTTTCGCTACTTGTCATCTTGTATGTATTTTATTTGATATGTAGTAGGTGATGTAACGACTTAGATCATAGTGGTTTTTTGTGATGTTAAAACAGAAAGTTAATTTCTCATATACGAACATGTGAAAGGCATATGTTTGTATATTTAAGGTTTACCCTGCTGCCTTACTCTTTAGTGTTTTGATGTCGATGTTATGTTAGACTTTTTGGGAATTCTTTTGTATTACCAGTGACCAACGAAACACATTGGAAGTTGGTTATGCTATTAGTGTCTGCATTCGTGTTTGTTGGGATGTCTTTATCATAAATGAAATTGGAATTCTAATAACTGGGCCGTGGGGTCGTTTTACATGTGAATGGTGGAACTTGATATCTCCAGATCCCGTTAGTTGTTCTCATAAAAAAAAAAACTAAACTTTTCATAAACACTGCATCTCTTGTAGTTAATGGGAATTATAGCTATCCGGGAATTAAACATTTTACTTGTGACTAAAGAGTTTACTTTCACGTGGCGTGATCAATTGGAAAACTAATAGCAATTCTCACATCAAATGTCTATAATTTGCTTAACATTCTACAACACTCATTGTTTGTACAATGTCTGCAAGATTGAATAATATTTTTTTTCACCGGAAACGAAAGAAGTTCAAACATCAAAGAAACAAATACAAGGGAAAGAGGGCCAAACCCCTGTCCAAAAAAAAAAAAAGAAAAGAAAAAAATCTTACAGCAGAAACAAATTTAAAAGATTCCTTTCGTAATACAACTGTAAACCTTAATGGGAAAAAGGCTCAAAGGCCCCCATTACAACCCCAAAAGCATATATTCTGGCCCAGTGAGGTCTATGAGCCTCCTACCTTCTCAACGATTCCCAAGATAACGGTCCAGCAGCCCGCCAACACAAGTGGAAAAGCCCAAAGCCATGTTCTGGCCAGAGGCCCATCAAAACCTAGACGGAGGCGGTGGCACGGCTGCTGCACGGTGGTCTCCAACCTGGACACAGGAACAACCGTCAACAAGAGTATTGGAAAAGCGGATTCAACCCTCACAACCTGGTGGAGGGACCTTTTCGTCACCCAAAAACCGGATAATAGGGGTGGCTCCCGACAGTGTGGGTGTGCGGTGATGGGACTGCTCCACGAAACTCTTTTAGGACGGGGATCCAGCCTAGTCGGGGGGGGGGGGGGGGAGCAGCCTCACAATCGGGGGAGGGGGACAGCCACCAAGGAACGTGATCTATTAACCGGGGGAGGGGAAGGGGCGAGTACTAAGGATAATCCACAAGGGGGTGCATATTCCACGCCCAACCAGAGGAAGTGGTGGCAGCAGCAACGAAGTCAGAAGAGAAAGATGGCAGCATCGAAAATGATGTGGAGACAGCAACTCATATCCATGGATGGGCGGCAAGGCAACAGTAACAACAGGACGGAGAGGAGGGCATGGTAGTTGAAAACCTTACCAGAGTCCCTAATAGAGTCGACCCGACTTCAGTAACGACGCGAAGCTGGTTGACCTATCAGATCTGAAGCTGAAATGGCGTGAGAGGAGCTTCGTAGGTGGGGAGCGGTGGAAAAATGAGAGAAAGGGGCTTCGGCAGTGAAGGGACGCATCGGCATCGGCTTCTGCACAGAAATGAACTAAAAGGGGGCGATTCTCGACGGCAACTCCGTGGAGGAGCCGCCGCCGGCAGAGGAGGTGGGCGGGATAGGGATTTGCAGAGGAGAAAGTTTAGAGAGAGAGAGAATCATCGTGTCTTTTGGAATACATTCACATGCTTATAAAAGATTAGAGAACTTGTATCCGAACATTTGTCAATTTTGATGATAATTTCAAATGAGATGCGTATCTATGGAGATTAGCTCTAAGCCGTCTCGGTTTTAGAAAAGAAATTTCAATCAATGCTAAAATGTAATTTTGTTACATGTATATTGAAGGATCCAGTTGTTTGAATCTTCTAATAGAAGAGTTGTAAAATTTGTTGGTTGTCCATAAGTAAAAAATAATCTACCAGGACAAGGAATAACAAGATGCCAACGAATTTTTGTTACATCTATATTGAAGGTGTGCCAAAAAGTTTGCAGTTTGATTTGTGCTAGATGGAAGACCTTGCGAAGTCCATTTTCTTTGGGAATCTCTGTTAAAGCGCATTTGCTGGTTTGCAAATATCTTGGGGGGGGGGGGGTTGAGTAGGGTGGTGGTTTGAGAAGTGGAAGCAAGGAGAAATTTTGACTTCAACTGGGCTGTTCACTGGTAAGGATTTGTTTGTCGCCTTATTATGGAGACTTCTTCTTCTTGGTCTTGGTATTCGCTGAAGCGAGGAGTTCACTGGAGCGGGAGGTAGTGGAAGGTCGAAACCAGTGGAGGTGGAACCCCCATTTGTTTTTTTTGAGGGAAGAAGACAAATGGCTGGTTGAAGGATGAGTGACACTAGATTAGGTACGGCGGGGTTTAGTTGTAATAAAGGAAGAGGGGGGGGGGGGGGCTTAGCGGATTAGAAAGAAAAATTAAAAAATGTGAAATGGGAATGTATGGAGAGCATGGGAAGGGAAGTATATATATTATTGGGAAGGTTTAGAGGATCTGGTTGATGTTTCAGGTAGTTTTCTTTTGTTAAGACTCCCGACTTTGCCACAGCCGGCTTGGACGATATCTGCACCTAATTTAGGGATGGAATGAGTCCTTGGATTTCTGGAGCATGGTTTATTGGGTGCAGTGATAGCGAATTTTAGGAGCTATATATTATGATGTATGTCCACATTATCATGATATATTTGAGCTTAATTGTTGAAAATATGTCGCGTTTTATCACTTGATGCTTCATATGCACTACAATGTTAGTCCGGGCGTTTTCAATGCATATTTCATTGTTATTTGTCAAATATAATCGCTTGGTATGTTTGTTCATGTTGTCTTGGCAGGAACGGATGCTAATCGGTTGATAGGAGGCATGGAACGAACTTCGGAAACAAAGGGAGTTCAAGTGAAATGAAGAGAAGCAAAGTTGGAGGAGTTAGAATGACCAACCTTCACTATTTTCAATGCTCAGGAAAATATAAAATGAATTTTGGAGTGAGACCAATGCCAAATGAAATTAGACTTAAAGATATTTCCAACGATAGGTCACAGAGCTTAATCGGAGTCCGGATGAGAGAGTAATGGCCTGTGCAAGATCAGCTTACAATTCTGGACGGGAGTTACAAACTGGAGGGGCTGAAATACAATTTCAGCAAAGTACATTAAAAATTCGCCTCAGCTAGTTAAAAAATGTGAGGAAGTCCTGGAAAAAGGGATATTCACGCACATGAGAGAGAGAGATAACGACGGGAGAGCTCAAGGAAGAGAGGATTCGCGCCCCATCTTCAAGGATTTCATCGTTCGATTCTTTTTCTTCATCTCTTGTACTATTTTCTATGGAGAACATGATTTTGTCAAGATATTTCATGCCTAGCTAAACTCATAGCTAGGTGATTATGGAGAACTAGGGTTTACTTGGTTGATTGATGGATTCATGGATTTACTTCATGCTTAAAGCTTAATTTCACTCTTGACTTCTTCCATTCTTCTACTTGAGTTCTTAATTCTTAGCATGTGAGGCTTGATCACCCATATCATGTTAGTTATCTAAGAGATTGTATGAAAATAACTCAACCCCAGGTTCGTGAAGAGTATGAAGACACTCTTATTATTCTTGAGACTGAGAGGTTAACGAATGAGAGTGATCGTATGAGGATTGTTTCAATTGATTATGCTAGAGTGATAACTTTGCAAGGTTGAGAGGTCTTCTAAGTAAATTTATCATATCAATTAGAGTAGTGTGGTTAGCAACATTAGGCTGAAAGGATTTGTTGTTTATTACAGTACAGTGTGATACATGATCGAGAGATATGTGTTGCGAGTATAATCTGATATGGTGGAAGAAAGAGTGAAGTGTTGTGAATTGAATCCGGAAATCAACTAAGCATCCTAGGGACCCTAAATCATCTAGTTTCTCCATACTCTCAGTACTATTATTTAGTTAATTTGCAGTTCTCAGTTACGTAGAGACACTTGATTGAGGGTGGCGAACTTATAAACAGTCAAACTCTTTTTACCGGTTACTTTGTACCCAAAAGTTGATTAACGATTGGCTAATAGTAGTTCAACTCCCTGTGGGGGTCCTAAAGACTTCACTTTACTGCTTGACCGTATACTTGCGCAGCAACGCGTAGTTTACACGCGTCATGCAGCGATCTTGACGTCATTAGTAATGCTTTCGGTATCTACGGCTAGAGGTTTCATCAAAGGACAACCAGAAGAACAACTCGAGGTGGACCCAGGAAGGATGATAGGAAGCTGCAGCGGAAGTAAATAATTAAACACTAAAATAATACTCACATGGACATTGTTGGAAAGAAAGTTGGCTATGTGTTTTAACATAAAGCAGAGATGCAAAATCTTTAGTAGCCCTCGCGAAAGACGAAAATGCTTATGATGAATCAATTCAGGGATGGGGTTTGGGAGTTTAGCTGGTGTAGCAGCATAGAGACCTGCATCGCTTAAGAATTCAATCCATTGCTCTAGGTGAAGATGGGTTTTTGCACCTTGATGAGGTCTCTCTAGAGGTATGGTCGTATTAAAGATCACAATTACATGGCTTCATATGAAGACTCCATGATAAGTTTCACCACTTCAGAAGAGTTCACATTCTAGGAATTGTTGGCACGAATTCCTTGATGTAGGTCAAACTGCACCGGGAATCCGTCACCTCTGTAAACGATTGAACCATAGGTACTGGATATGTTATATGCTAATGAGCTATGACTAGTTGCAAGTCTTTTCATCAGAATACCACCGGTGTTGTTTCTAGCAAAAAAAATTCATGGAAACGGTGGTGTCAGTGCAAACTTCAATACGAGGTTGAAATAGTGGAGGGATCTTTGGTAATCTTGTACAAAGACTAGTGAATGAAAAGAGGATAGTTTTAAGGGTAAGCAATGGATTCTACCTTTTCAGGATGTTCCCGTGAAAGAACTGCTGGAAGAGGAGAACAATTTGGAGAAAGCAAAAATGTTCAAACAAAAAGACTTGAAGGAATTGGTAGTTAAGGAAGGGGTCGATGCTCTTCCCACGCATTGAATGGGTACGCTATTTGGAAAGCTTGTTTAATTTCCTTCTAATTTCCTTTAGCGACGAAAAATTGATGCCTTTGGATAAAGCTACAGCGAGAGAAAGTACCTCTTTTACACTTGATTTTCTGTACGAGGGTTGTTTTGTAGGATCATATGAACATGTTTGAATGAAGAAAACTTTAAAGACGAAGATAAGTTAGTCAAAGTTGGATAAGTTTGAAGCATTCATGGAGGAGCAAGATGATGCACAAAGAGGAAGACCTTTCTTATTATTTCTCTTTAGAAATTCAAAAAGAATTTTTATCTCAGAATTGGCGAAGGGGGATACTAAAATAGGATGATACAGATTGAGTCAATTTAGGATCTCGTACTGTTTCTAGAAAATTGTCAATTCCGTTTCAAAAAGTCTCAGATCATGTATTGCATTGTATAGGGTTATTTTAAATCACATGAGAGCGATTAATTTAGATTCTCTGTGATGCTAAAGCCTTTCTTTGCAGGCAGTTCAAGCTTCTTTAAATCTAGTGCAACAAGTTCAAGATAAGATACCATTCTAAGGGTTTCATGTATTCTTCCTAGTGTCCAGTATCATTCTTAGGTCTAGGATTACTACTGTTGCATCAATCCAAGAGTCGAGGGACCAAACTGACATAATTAGAAAGAGAAGTTGTGTCATAGAGGGCCCGACCACCCTAGCAAGCCCACACACTTGACACACATCCCTAGGTCGTGCGTGACACTGTGAGACGACTAGGGTTAGTCTCCTCACGCCCCTGGACTTCGTCGATCTTAGACGTACATAAGATACAAGCTAGGCATACTTGTCCTTTCTCTTCAATTAAATCAAATGCGTCAATTTTTGTTGGCACATGCAACTAAGGTTTTACACCTACATGGAGATAGACTCCTTGGAAGGTTTTCTCTATTTAATAAATCCGCTGTACCGTATCTTACTGTCTTTATATTTACTTTACTGTATTATAGATCTACTTGACGTGCTTGACTGTTATAAATAGTAGGAAAATAAATAAGATCAAATAATTACGCATTAAATTTTAAATTGATACAAGACTATGCAGCACATGCAGGCTCCCACTATTTCAAACTATAACTCTAAGCCACAAGAGGCTTACAGACGCGGGTATCCAACATTCACTATCTATAACTGTTTGATCAAAACATTATTATAGAACTGTGGCGATGCCACATCCGTTTAGCAAACATTACAAAAGAGTCCTAGACACTTGGGATTGGGCACACATGTTTGTCTATCCATTCATCTGGGTCCTTGGCTTCATACAAACTGCAGCAGAGGTCCTCTAAGTTCTTTCTCCGCATCTCTTCACTCCGTTGATTCTCCTATTAGAAGCCTCTTAGCTTCGACTAAATTTGTCTTAAACCTTTCAACGTCAAGCTTTACATTTTGTTTGTTCATGTAGACCGACTTAAACGAAACCCAACCTGCCTTCTTTATGGAATAAGGGTCCTTCAGAACCTGATGATCTAGTGGATATTCTTGAATCAAAGAGCTCTCTTCAACACCAATCTTGTAATCCATATACCGTAAATTCATTGCCTTGGCAGGGTCTCCAAAGTAGGTCCTTGACAACCATTCAAGTCTCCCAAACGGAATTATTTGTATGAAAACAGCATTTTCAGGCAGGAAAACGCTATTGGTTAGACCCGCTCCGTGTACTCCCATCATGACATCACACGAATTCACTAGAAGTGAGAATCTTTCTAAGTTTGAGTCTGCCTCCGTCGTAATCACTTCGAATCCAAGCCCTGTTGCCAACTTGACTATTTCGCCTTCGTTCATGAAAGACCGGGTTCCATTTCTTGAGACAATCAGTAGTCGTGGCTTCCTCGCATCCCCGTCTTTAAGCTGAATCGCTATCTGCCTCTTTAAACTAAACGCTTCTCTCAAAAAGTTCCTGAATTCTTTCATGGAATATGGAGATAATGAAGGGTCAATGTTCAACTCTTTGTGCTTCTTAAGCCCAACAACCACCTTTGGAAAGCAATGCACTCCATTTTCACTATCGAGATTGATCATCTCATGCTTTGACAGCTTCCTAAGGATCGCCGCAAACTTTTTATGCCACAAAGTTCGCGTGTTTGTCGTGAGAAACTGCACTTTTCCGTTGAACTCCCGTGCTGTTATGAACAGTGGAATCACCACGTCAGTGAAGTCGTGGAAAAGGTTTCCCGTGTATCCTCCGTTGGAGAAAACAATTCCAACAGAACTATGTCTTTTGGTGCACGGTGGGACTTGTCCTTGAGAAATCGATGCTGTCTTCACTGTGAAACTTGTTACCATCGACATTGCTATTTTGTCTCCTTTTCGGGCATAAGGCTTTATAATGTAGGAGCTGTTTGCTTGAAGGATATTGGTTTGTTTCGTTTCCAACACGAAAACTGTGGATGAGCTGCCTTGTATGCGTATCTCTCCGCTGATCTCACAGAAATCTGAACTTTGTCCTGAGGTGTTACAAATTGGCTCGACATTCTGTGGTCGAAGATCTGCATCTACATTGAGAATAGAACCGAAACATTCATTGTCGATTTAGTTTCCTCGTTTTTTTGTTAAGCAATTCCATTCAAGGTAATAGATCAAGAAATCGGTTTGTAGAGTCTTTACCTATTTGATGGGGAGTGTTCGTTTCTTCTGTCATTAGCATTTTGAGTCGGAAACCCAACGACATTTGCAAGTTTGCTGCAAAAGAAAACAACAATTAATGTCTCAACAACAACAAAAGAGATGCTAGTATTCTTACTATTATATCTAGAAAAACAAACAAACAAAAAAAGAAGTGGCAGCACCAATATACTACGTAAAATGTCGCCAACAATGCAAGAGGATTCAAATATCTTTATAATGTCTCGATAAGAAATAAGAGAAGAAAATGAACTTACTGAGTGGTAGAGGTTTCAAATAAGGCTTGAAGACAGTGCAAAGAGTGAAGGCAATCATCAAGAAGCCTAGAAAAGCTCCACACCCCAGCTTTCTTTGATCATTCTTCGTGAAGCTTCTAGCGAGAATGGTAGCATACTTCATTTTTGTTGCCTCTTTAAGAACAGTACTAATGAATCATCTGTTTTGAAATGGAGACTAAAAGGACTGCTAATTCCAAACTGGAAGAAGCTAGCAGAGCTTTTAAAGACTTGATGATGATCAAACTACTACTAGTTGTTGCCCGCATTAACGGAGAGAGTTGAAGTGAGATTGTTATTTTATTTTCCTTTTCTTTATTTTCTGTTATTTTTCTTTGTTTGCTGCCCACGACAAAACTAAATTTGCATATATGGTCCCAAAAACAAATAAAAATTGATGTTTCTTTGCCAAAAACCATAGAATTTCTTTTCTTATTTTGAGAAAAAACATAGAATTTCATTAAATGGAATTTTATAGGTTCTAGGTTTTCCCAAAACCTATAAAAATTGAATGGAAAGAGACAGTTTTTGAAGTTAACTGTTTGGGGACAAACGTGCATATGTGTTTGTGGGTAAATGAAAAAGTACATTATTCAACATGTTGCTTGGTATAGCTTGAGATACAGGAAAAGTGGCTAAAAGAAACCAGGCAAAATTGCACCATGGGTACCCATATTATACGTTTTGTTAGGTCATACCTATATTTTCTATTTTTGCATCTGTATTATCCACATTTTTCAGAACTACAAGAGTACCTTCATTTTCTAATAGATATTCAGTTATACCCCTATAAAATACACATACGTGCCCCCTCTTATTTGGCATATATATATGAACCATAGCTTTCATTTGTGTCCCTTGAAAGAAAATAAAATTATCCCACAACTTCTTACAAATACATAAATTAGCACCATATAACTAGAATTTGTAACACCCCTGCAATTTCTTATAGGGGTCACTTTTGAGTCAGTTGTGAAATTTCTAGCTTAGCAGTGTTTGCTGACCTGTGTGCGACATGAAAAAAATAAGGGTAAAAGACATTTTCCACCCTCACACTATGGAGAAAATACATTTTGCTCCCTGATCTATCGATATATATTTTTTGCACCCCTGTAAGAGTTAAAAACTAACGGTGGACTAACAGAGGGATAAAAAGACAAAAATACCCATGCGGTTTATGAAATTACCCCACTATAAATTCCCCTTCCTTCTCCTCCTCATTTCCTAACCCTAACCTTATCTCTTCATATCTCTCTATCTCCCTCTTCTCTCGTTTCTTTACTTCTTCAGTAACTTCTCCCCACCTACCACCGCCTGCCTCCCTCCCCCACCCACTCTTTATTTTCTCAACCTCTCCTTTCTTTCTCTCTCTCTCTCTCTCTCTCTCTCACTCTCTCTCTCATTTTGCCTAACATTATCTCCAAGAACAACACAACCACCGATTGTTCCAACCACCTCCACTATTCCATATCAAGAGCACCCTTCTAGATCACTCTCCCTCCTTGGAAGCAGTTACATCGTCTCGTGGTGGGCCCTTGGTGTCCCACCTTTTTTTCGCTAAGGAAAATTTGTTTTTCTTACTGGCGAATTCAGAGTCCCTATCTACGTTATTAAAGATTATACAAATTTATATTGCCGCTTCAGGGCAAAAGATAAACGTGGAGAATTCAGAGATTGTTTTTACCTCCAATGTGCCAGCAGATACGAAGAAACAGATCCTTGACTTCTGCGGTATGGTGAAAGTGGCGAAGTATGGCAGGTACTTAGGTCTCCCTACGACAATGGTGAGAAACAAGTCAGTTTCTTTCAACAATCTACTAGAAAAATTGAGTAGCATTCTGAAAGGATGGAAGGAAAGGTCGCTTACCCAAGGAGGGAAGGAAGTTTTGATCAGAGCCATTGCGGAGGCAATCCCAACATATGCGATGTCATGCTTCAAACTCCCGGAGGGAATCTGCGACAAAATGGAGAAAATGATTAGACAATTTTGGTGGAGCAAAACAGGTCAGGAACGAGGTATAGCATGGGTAGGGTGGGGAAAGATGCAAAACCACAAGAGAGAAGGGGTTTTAGCTTTTCGTGATTTCAATACTTTCAACAAGTCGATGCTTGAAAAATAGGGGTGGAGGATAATTCAGCAACCACAGTCACTCTTATCCAGATTCCTTTGGGGTAAGTACTTCACAAACGAGACTTTTATGGAGGCCAAACTTGGTAACAACCTGTCATTTGCATGGCAGAGCATACTGGAAAGGAGGAATTTGCTGAGTATGGGGCTGCGTTGGAAAGTTGGGAATGGTAGATCTGTGAAGGTGGCGGACAGATGGATCCCGAGAGACCCAAATTTCTCTTTGATCTCCAAAACCCCTGAAATGGACCAGATGAGGGTTAGTGAACTGATTAGTCAAGATAGGCAAGAATGGAACGAGGAAAAAGTCAAACAGAGGATCAAGGCGTGGGAAGTTGATGAAGTCATGAATATACAGTTACCGGAAAAAAGGCGTGATAAAAAATGGTATGGAACTATGAAGATGATGGACTTAAGAGTAAAATCGGGGTATAGAATTGCAAGAGATAGTACCTCCAAAGTGGGATCGTCAGAGCAGAGGGATAACCCAATATCAAAAGTCTGGAAATTAAAAATACCGTAAAAAATGAAGCACTTGATATGGCGGACAAGTTTCGGCAGCATCCCCACTACCAAAAACCTGAAAGGAAGAGGAATCCAGGTTTCAAGAACTTTCCCTTTTTGTCAAAAATACGAAGACTATGGTAGAATATTTTCCAAGACTGCAAAGGTACAAAGGGAATCTGGGAAAATCTGCTCGATGAAAGGTTTTTGGAGAGAATGGCCAACATAAAGCTCCAAGATTGGATTACTTCCCAATTTGTTAACAACAATCAAGAACACCAAGCCCTTTTCTGTATTACTCTTTGAGAAATCTGGATCCAAAGAAATAGAAGGATTTTTGAGGGACATACTACATAACTAAAGGCTTTGCCGAGAGAAATTATTGCAGGATATGAGGAGATTGTGGAGACTTTCAAAAAAGCAGCGAGATTTGTACCTGAGGAGTCGCTTGAGAACACCCCAAAGTGGAAGCCGCCACCGCTGGAGGAGTTTGTAAAGGTTAACTATGATGGATCTTGGAATCCCGCGACCAAAACGGCAAGTGCCGAATTCATAATCAGAGAAAGTCAAGGATAATTCATATGTGCCCGATCGAAATTCTACCAGAAGTGTGAGAATGCAAAGGAATCAGAAATGAAAGCGGCGAAGATAGGCCTGGAATATGCCATTAGCAAAGCATCAAGAAGATGATTCTCGAGGGCGATTCAACGACAGTAACAAGGGACATAGAGAGAGCCATTCTCAGAGAAAAATGGGTAGACTTCTCGAATGCTGTAGAAGCTTTGGAAGAGATAAGGATAAAGACTTGTGAAGTGGATTGCATTATTGTTAGAGCTGTTCCATGCAAAACGAACCACGTTGCTGACCACGTGGCAGGTTTTGCACAAGAAAAAAAGAGCTCAGACGTTGGGAAGAGAAACCTAGTTGGTTGTTAGACACGATTAATATTGATATGCATGTACCGGTTCCTTAGCTCTTTTTATAATTGATATTTTCCTCAAAAAAATATCCCTCTCCCTCCCCCCTCTCTCACAATTCCAATTCGAGGAAGAAATACCAGAGAGAGAGAGAGAAACTGGCGACGACGGTGGTTAGGTGACGTCTATCCAAACAAACGTCGGTGGTAAGGTGGCGTTTGTCCGAAAGAACGTTGTCGCCTTCCGAACCAGAGACGGTGTTGAACCTTGATATGTTCTCCTTCGACTGTGGACTATCATGTTTGGAATCCGAATAAGACGGTCATCGAGCTTATGTTTTTATCGATTTTTGGTTCAGATATGTAGATCCATTTATGGGTAGATGATCAGGACAACTCTCTCCCGACTTCGGTCAGTAGTGACTAAGCTGTCAAAAATGGCATATTTTTGTGGTCTGTTGTATCCGATTTCCACCATTGTTGTTGGTGGGTTGTCGTTCTTGTTCTTTCAGAGGGTCCGTCTTGTACATATTAAGTGGGTAATGGAAATATTTATTAGAGTTTGTGGGCTCTCACATATGTTTTCTCTGTTTCATCTTTGAGCCGGGTTTTGATTGACTGGTTGTGGTGGTCGAATATGGTGCAGATTGGGAAGATGGGTTTCCGGGTTCGAACTGGGTTCGGGCAGTTGACCGGTTAGCCCTCTTGATGTTGTTTGTGCCTAATTTCATATTGGTTTTGACTAAATTGGTACCGTTCGTGCCCAAATTTTGTTTTGTCTGGTAATGTGGTCTATTGATTTGCCTGCTCTATTATGTGATTATGAATTCGGTAAATTGAACTCAATTGATGAGAAATTGTTACTTCCTTGGTGCGGCAATTAATTTTTCAGCCATGGTAGGGGAAACCTTCTTATTTGCATGTTTTCAATTATTGATCTGAGCCTCTTCTTTGTGGGGATTCGATGGCGTTGGTGGGGATTCGGTGGTAGTGGAGGTGGTGCTCAAGAACACCAAAAACATCAAGAACATGATGAATTCAATAGTAAACAAAAAATGATGTTATTTTTCCACAATTTGTAAAGGCAAAATGATCATAAAAAGTCAGTTGGCACCCTTCCACTAACGGATTGTAACAGAAGTGTGGTATCTGTCCACCCTCCATCCACATACAGGGGTGCAAAAAGTATGTATCGATAGATCAGGGGCCAAAATGTATTTAACCGATAATGTGAGGGTGGAAAATGTCTTTTACCCAATAAATAATAATTTGGAAGTGAGAATCCAAGTTGGGGGAAATATGGAATTATTGATAGACTTGGGATAACTTTGTATTTACCCTAAAATGTAGTATATGGTTAAAGTATGGCTATCTTGTGATTATTGAGAATTGTCGGACTACTTTCATAGTTTTTAGAATATTGGGGGCCAATTTGTAATTTCAAAAAGTTTAGCTTACTCTATAACCCTACTTTTACCCAAAATTTGGAAAGCTACGCTTTGACCCCATGCATGCTTGCCACTTGTCCAACTCCATTTGACACCTCACAGGGTGAAGTGGCAACTCCTCAAACCTCCCTCCCTACCTACTAGGTTTGGAAACATCTCCCTCTTCTTGAAACTTCAGCCATCTTCATCTTATTCTTCACCAACATGAACAACCACCACCATCACCACCACAACACCACCACAACTCTACCTCTTCAAAAGCTGCTACCACCAAAGAATCACCATCACCTGGAGATCACTTTCCCCTTATCAATTTGGGAACAAAGCTGCAACTAGGGAGGAATCGAGGAAGGAAAGTGAAGATACCCAATCGGTATTGTGCCAAATTCTCTCTTATATCGTATTTCACCCAATACAATACCTATATCCGTGACCTAGACTTGTGGCGAATTCGTAGGTACCAAGGACGTCGTCTAACAATCTGTTTCCTGTTACGGTTGCCAAAATTTGCAGTGAGGGACGCCGAAAACTTCATAGCTCACCGGAGGGGAGCCAAATTCTACGTTTATTGATCGTTTTCAGTTATTGTTGCATATTTGAGATCCCTATGAGATTTAGAATACGTCTCGACCCTGCATATGTGCCCAGAAACACATTTGAGACGTGTTTGATTCTTTACCCGACCATTTTTCGGCAAAAGACGTGCTGTGTTCAAGGCCATGAATCTCCCTCTGTGTATTAACGTTCACAGAGCTTGATAGCTCTTTGGAAACCTTGAAAACTGATCTTCGAAAACCCTGGGAAGTAGCTGTTGTGATTTAATGTCTAGGCTACCTGAAAATTGAGCTAAAGTTGCTATATGTGGGGGGGGGGGGGGGGGTGAGCTAAATTTGCTATATGTGGGGGTTGTTCTGTAAGTTGCATGTTTGCTGCATTTTCGAGCTCATTTCAATTCCTTGTGGATGAGCTGGATCAAAGACTAGGGTGGCTTTTTCTATATTGGCGATGAAAATTAGATTGTACTGTTGGGACGAGTTATCTTGCGCATATTGGTTGACGGGTTGCATCCTTGCTGGTCTCCTGGTATAATATTTGAGAGGGTAGGAATAGCGCATTGGTACCTTATACATATAATCTACCTAATTCATGAAACTACACATGTCGCGTGAAATGTAAACAGAATCGATCATAACATAAGGCATACATGCCTTAAAGCACCAAAGAAATATATGTATTTACTAAGCATCACATCATATCGACTGAGAAAATATTATAAAAAAGTCTTAAGAAGTCGCTTCTCGTTAGCGGAAAAAGGAAGGGATATGCCTAAGGTAATGACTCTCGTCGTCAGTGATGCACTCGGGCCCAGTGTCCCCAATGTCGCAGGAACGTCTGTGTATGAAATTAGTCTCCATATTCTCTCTGAGGCCCCCGACCTCCTCTTCCTTAATATGATCGGCTTCCTCCTCCTCCAAGACAACAAGTGCGCTGCATAATTTTTTACTGTCTTTGAACTCGCCCCTGATTACTTGTGGAGTTACAATACAAAAGTCATGATCAGGTTTGAAGTATCAAGAGGTGTTAGGGACTCCCATCGTGTCTTCTATAACCAAGTACCAATGAGTTATTGAATTGATCATTATCTAGGGGACTGAATCCATGCTACGAAAAGGCTCCTCATATGCTAAAAATATTATGAGATAGTCTCCCGTCCCGCCTAGTACATCATACGTAGCAGAGAGTTCTCATCCTGGAGTACTGCGAGTGGAATTAGGTAGCGCGGACATCTGGCAGAAAGAGAAAGAATAGGTTTCAGAAAAGGGTTCGAAGTCCAAATGTAACTCATTTACTCGGAAAGTGAGGTAACTATCATCAATATAGAAAGAAATATCATAAAGAAGATTTCGAGTACAAGAAGAGTCATGAGGTTGATAAGAAAAGTAAAGATAATTGTATATACACATATTTCCTGACAAAAATACATGCCATATAGAGAAGCCTTCTTACACATTGTGGCTTCCAAAAATCAATTGTAAGTTCTAAAAATTTCCGATAAAGATTAGAGTAACTTGTTGGGTTTTAGGATGTCAAATTCAGCCAAGTACGAAAAATTATTTTCCTAATACCCACCAAGGACCCAAGTGAAGGAGCATAATCTGATGGTTAGAGATTTACCCCAGTCCCTCTTAATGGTGACGATCACAAACGCTGAAAGTGCAGCGCCTCTACGGTATCCACAAAAATGTTTATGAAGTGGACTCCCTCTTCGTCGGTGCTAGCGTGCTGGAGGAAGATGGACGATTTCATCGAAATTTGATGGACTCTGACAGATTGAACTTCTTTATCTCAAAACCCTAGATATTCAATATCTGATACTAATAGTGCTAAAAGCATTAGAACTCTAACTACGATGCTAGGGTATTTATAGAGAAGATAGTGAATCTAACTTTCCCTGTAATCCTAATACTTAGGATTAGTTTGCGCATATTTCCAAAATACATAGTTGATCTTTAGTCCAACTCACGAGAAATTAATTCTAGTTTGATCCATTCATGTGTGTGACCATGTGAAGGGGTGAACAGTAGGTAGAAATACAGGATCAATACTCTAGAGGGGCGGGGGGTTGAATAGAGTATGCAAACTTTTGCCTAACTTTGCAAGAACAGTGGTTTCAAAAGATTTGTAAAGAGATTCAAGGCCTTGAAATGAGTTTCTAGCCCTTGGAATGAAAACAGTTAGAGTATGAAAAGAATAAGTCTGTTTCAAGGCCTTGAAATGAGTTTCAAACCCTTGAAATGAAACTGTTTTGAATGCTGCAAAAGTTCTAAGTATGTAACTAAAAAGTAAATGCAAGAGACACAAGATATATATAGTTCAATCCACTTGGACCTACGTCTCTACCTCAGGTATCTTCTCCCTGTAGGATCTTACAAACAATTCTTATTAATCAACAGCTAAGCCCTAGATCTCAAGCACAGAGAGATGCCTTACTCTGTTACAACTTGTGGTTCTCACTAACCTATCTAGTACCTGCTCTAGCTATCTGATTAACTAAGAATTCTCTATTTTTCACCTTGAACAATCCTTGAGATGAGAACTATAAGTATTATAAAAATGGTACACAAATGAAGTTCAGAAAAAGAAGAACACAGGAAATGAAACTGCAGTGAGTATGCACTGTTCTTCTGATGCTCGGATTGACAGAGATGAATCTGCTTCTTTGTTGCTTGTCAATCCTTGAGTGTTTGAGTGTCTCTTCCAATTGTCTGTGTAGTTCTATATCAAATTCCTTCAGCAGTTTTCCTTTTAAATACTCAGTTTGAATTGAAGATCTTCAGAATCTTCTCAACAAACTATCCTGAATATTTGTGTCTAATCTTGACTCTTCTAACAACTTCTTCCAACGTCTAGTAGTTCATTATATTCCAAGATATTGATTTGATCTTGTTGGAAGTCTTTTGAGAGGCTTTAAACCACAGCAGATCAATCACAGAATCAAGTCATCAATTAGTTTCCATTCCTGCAAAATATAAGTAAGGAAACAAATTCCTATAAAATAGGAAACACTATATCCCTGTATAACTGAGTCAAACAAATGATGTTAGATCCAGTGAACTGTGTAAAAATACTTTGTCTTTAATCATCAAGTATCATCTAATCGTGCACAGGGGTTTAGGAGTTGAATCAAGTACAGAAACTCCCCCTAAGTTTATGCATATAAAGCTCAGTCAGTTTCAAGGCCGTAAAATAGACAAGCTATTTCAAGTCTTGAACCTGCATTTGAACTTACAATCTCCCCCTTGATGAAAGAAAAAACCACAATCTTCCAATCGGTTTGATATTGTGATTCTGCAACAAATACACATTAGCATAGAGCAGAATAAATCATATAATGTCAACACATAATTTCCAAAAAATCCAACTCATTAAACACAACAAATAACAATACAGTTTCAGGTAGTCCTACTGACCAAAACAAGGTCAATAACTATGAAAAGTAAAGAAGAATACCCTAAATTTCTCCCCTTTTTGAATTCATCAAAAAAGAATGATAATATGTTGGATCAGTCTTTGGAAATATTTAAAAAAAATTGAAAAAAAAAATTCAATGCTTTGGAAAGAAGGCCTTGAAAAGGAGAAGAAAGAGTAGGCAAGAGTTAAGGGTTAGGGTCTTCATCTCCTTGCTGCTCTGCATCTTCTTACTGAGTATCTCCTTCATCATCCTGTTCTTCTTCTTGTTGAGCCACATCATCATCTTTTTCACCTTCTCCCTTAAACAAATCAGCAGCAGTCACAATCTTTGTTACATTGGGCTTCTTAGATTTCTTCTTCTTGAGGTCTATTGGCAGTGCTTCTGACCCTGGACTGTCATCTTCTTGATCTTCATCCACTTGTTCAACAACCACCTTCTTGCCTTTATCCTTGACCTGAGCAGTCCCATCCTGAGTTGAATGTTCACTAGGAAGATCCTTTGATGATTCAACCTTTTAGGTACTCTTTTCATCTTGAGACACTTCCTCAGCCACATCAAAAATGTTATGCTCATGAGCATGTTTTCAACCATGTACTTCACTTTTCTGAGATCAGTGTCAAACCAATGTTGATTCTCTTTTACTTCTCCAATGTCCATCTGAAGTTCTTTCATCAACTAGAGAGTCAAGGGGTTATCTTGAGACTGATAGGTTTGGCTAGAAGTGGGATTCAAAGATTTAGGTTTGAGAAATTTCTTGGAGCCCAACTCTGTTGGGTTTTGACGTAGGTAACGCAGCGGAATAATAAAAATTTAATCCTACTAAAATCCCACCAAGGATCACAGGAAGAGACATCATAACATGATAAGGGACATAGTAGTTGTGTACCTTTTGGTTTGCGAGATCACCCGAAGAATATTGTCCTCGTCTCTACGGTTGATCCACGTCTAGAGGTGAGATCTAGATTCTTCCTTCTCAAGTGCTAGCTTGGATCGGAGGAAGAGGGAAAAAGGAATCAAGCAACCAAAGGATAAGAGAGGGTTTCGGCCCTCTCTTTGAGCCGACGGGAAGGGGGGGGGGGGACGGGCTAGGGGCGGACGCCTCTAGCTTGTTCTTGCTCTCTCTTTTTCTCTCTTCCACTCTCTTGTGTTATGTCTAATAACATTAGTGGGAAGGAAGCTAAAGCCTCCTTTATATAGTCCAACAACTCCTTGTTAACTACATAAAGGCCCCTCCTAGTTCTACACAAACTTGGACTAGTCCCTTCCTTGCATATTAGTCTTACTAAGTTTGCAAGGTGTTGCAATATGATCCTTCTTATTAATTAATCATATTAATTAATCCCAAATCTAGTTCTACTCTATTTAACGTGTGACCCCATAGGTTTCTACTTAGTTGGTAGTAACTTATTACTAACATTGAGCGGTTTCTAGCAACACATCTATGCCACCCAACTAATAGAAATAGTCAGTGATCCCGACAAACCTCTTGTGCCCAATATATCATATTGCACTTATCCCTTTGTCTCTATATCCGGATTGGACACGAGACATAAATAGTCACACTCGTATATCCAATCAATAGTTCCTCGATCCTGGGAATATGCTTATGCAAGGAGATAACATCAATATCTCCATATTGATTTATCTGAGTCTGGCCAGACATTCAATAAGCCTCATCCCTCGAGTGGCCGTGGATATTTACTCCCATTATGTGGGAAGAACAAATCATCTCTACATCACTACGATCTCTAAGCTTGCTTCCTATCATGACCGATAGCTATCTTATATTTACCCAGTTATGGTGTAACGTTTGATAACATCAAAGCACGATATTTCACAACTAGAGTATCTTGTGACTTCAAGTCTAAGGATTGCAATTATATTAGCACTACGAGAAGCGATTTTGACTTAACATAATCTAATGTATCATTCTCGTTGCGGGTCTATCCAGTATGCCATTACTCCTAATGCATACCCATGTGTTAGACTTGATATCTCAATATCAATCAACCCACATACTAGTCTATATTTGATCGTCCTATTAATTAATATAGTGGACTAGGGATATTTAAGATAAACAACACATTTTATCTAAGGACTCCATTATATTAAATATCACAACATATAATAAATGAATATTCTAGCCAATAAAAATGTTCATACTAAATATCAGATTGCCTCTAGGGCATCTCTTCCAACAGTCTCCCACTTGCACTAGAGCCAATGTGGCGCATCTCGTATGCCTATGGATCTGGCGTGCCCTTCATGCTCGGATCTGAAAGATTGTCATCCGTTGGAATCTTGCACATCTTCACATCTCCTCGATCGATCATATCACGAATAAGATGGAATCTCCTAAGTACATGCTTTGATTTCTGGTGTGATCTTGTTTCCTTGGCTTGTGCGATCGCCCCGGAGTTGTCACAGTACAACTCGACGGGATCCACGATGCAAGGGACCACACCGAGCTCAGTGATAAACTTATTTATCCAAACTGCCTCTTTTGCTTCTTCCGCAGCAACAATGTACTCATCTTCAGTTGTAGAATCAACAACTGTCCCTTGCTTGGAACTCTTCCCGCTCACAGCTCCTCCAATCAGGCAAAACACGTATCCAGACTACGATCTGTAGTCATCTTTGTCGGTTTGGAAGCTTGAATCAGTGTAATCTACTACACTTAGTTCTTCCCTACCTCCAAATATCAAGAACGCATCCTTAGTTCTTCTCAAGTAATTTAGGATATTCTTGGCAGCAATCCAGTGACTCTCACCCGAATTGGACTGATATCTGCTCAACATACTCAACGTGTATGATACGTCTGGTCTAGTACACAAAATGGCATACATGATGGATCCTATGGCCGAAGCATAAGGTATCCTACTCATGCGGTCCTTCTCAATATCATTGGAGGGACAGTTATTCTTGAAAAGAGTGACTCCATGCGACATGGGCAAGAATCCCTTCTTGGAATCTTGTATGTTGAACCTCTTCAACACCTTGTCTATATATGTACTTTGACTTAGACCGAGCAGCTTTCTAGATCTATCCCTATAGATCCTTATACCAAGTATATAGGCCGCATCTCCTAAGCCCTTCATTGCAAAACACTTTCCTAGCCAATCTTTAACAGATTGCAAAGTAGGAATGTCGTTGCCAATGATTAGTATGTCATCCACATACATGACCATAAATACTACAGAGCTCTCACTAACCTTCTTGTAAACACAAGGCTCAACTTCGTTCTTGATGAAGCCAAACTCTTTGAACGAGCTCCTAGAAGCTAGCTTTAATCCATAAATGTATCTTTGCAGCTTACAGACTTTATTGGCATTCTCTGGATCCTCAAAACCCTCCGGTTGTGTCATGTACACATCCTCGAGGAGGTTCCCATAAAGGAATGCTGTTTTGACATCCATCTGCCAAATCTCATAGTCGTATTATGCTGCAATAACAAGTATGATTCCAATGGATTTAGTCATGGAGACTGGTGAAAAGGTCTCATCATAGTCAATACCATGAATCTGTCTATACCCTTTGGCTACGAATCGCCCCTTATAGGCAACTACCTTGCCATCCATGTCGGTCTTCTTCTTGAAGACCCACTTTCACCCTATGGGGCGAGCCCCTCCGGATGGTTCCACCAAAGTCCATACTTTTGTTGGTGTACATGGAATCCATTTCAGATCTCATGGCTTCCAGCCACTTCTTAGAGTCTGGGAATTTCATGGCTTCCCCGTAGGTTGCAGGCTCATCATCCATGAGTGATAAATCATCGGGCTCAGTCACGAGAAGTCTGTACCGTCTCTGGCTCATGACACACTCTACCTAATCTACGGAGTTCCTGTGTTACCTGAACAGGTTCCTCCACAACAACTTGCGGTTCCTGTTCATGTTCCATCATCGGTTCACTGATTTGTGGTTCTTGAATCTCTTCAAGTTCTACTGCCCTCCCACTTGCTTCTTTAGAGGCAAAATCTCTTTCTAGAAACACGCCGGTCCGAGCAACAAAAACTTTGTTCTCGGTGGGATTATAGAAGTAATATCCTTTAGTTTCCTTAGGATATCCCATAAATTTACACTTATCCGCTTTGGGCCCGAGCTTGTCTGTTTGTAAACGCTTTACATAGACATCGCAGTCCCAAATCCTCATAAACGACACTATGGGACGCTTCCCAGTCCATATCTCATATGGTGTCTTCATGACTGATTTGGATGGAACACGGTTAATGGTAAAAGCTGTTGTCATTAGAGCATGTCCCCAAAATGATATCGGAAGATCTGTTTGAGACATCATAGATTGCACCATATCTAATAGTGTGCGATTTCTCCTCTCGGACACGCCATTCCATTTTGGCGTTCCTGGTGGAGTGAGGTGGGATACTATCCCGCACTTTCTAAGATACTCATCAAACTTTTGGCTTAAGTATTCTCCTCCACGATTCGATTGTAGAGCCTTAATACTCTTACCAAGTTGCTTATCTACTTAATTCTTAAATTCTTTGAACAATTCAAATGATTCAGATTTGGCCTTCATAAGGTATACAAATCCACATCTACTGAAATCATCAGTAAACGTGATGAAGTAGGTGTAACCACCTCTGGCAGGCGTGGGGAATGGCCCACATACATCAGTATGTATGAGTGCCAATATTTCACTAGTCCTCTCACCTTTCTTATTGACATGAGACTTTGTCATTTTTCCTAATAATCAAGATTCACATGTCTCATATGATTCCAAATCAAATGAGTCTAGAAGTCCATCTTTATGGAGTCTAGATATGCGTTTCTCATTTATATGGCCTAAAAGTGCCATAGATATGTAGGATTTAAATCATTAGTTTTAATCCTTTTAGTATTTATGTATCAGATTGGACTATTTAGATCAAGGATATATAACCCATTAGAAAAATGCGCACTACAATAGTGCATACTATTAAAATAAATGGAGCAACACTTGTCCTTTATTGAAATAGAAAAACCCTTCTCGTCCAAAAAAGAAACAGAAATAATGTTTCTGCTCATAGCAGGATCATAAAAGCAATTGTCTAACTCTAAAATAAGTCCAGAAGGCAAAGATAGCTCATAAACGCCTACAGCTAATGCAATAACTCTTGCTCCATTCCCGACGCGCAAATCTATCTCCCCTTTAGCCAATCTTCTACTTCTTTTCAAATCCTGCACATTTCGACAAATGTGAGAACCACATCCAGTATCCAATACCCAAGATGAAGAAATAGAGAGATTGATGTCTATAACATAAATACCTGGTGGTGGTGGAGTCACTATTCCAAGCTTCTTATCCTCCAGATATTTAGGGCAATTCCTCCTCCAGTGACCCGGCTGGCTACAGTAGTGACATTCACCTTCAGACATGCCTCCACTAGGCTTTAGGGCTTCCTTGGATTTCGCAACTTTCTTGCGTGGGTGGCGAGGCAACTCCTTTGCCCTTATTCTTATGTACCATCATTATGGCCTTGCGCTTGCCTTTGTTGACACTCTGTTCAACTGTCTTTAGCATGTTCAACAAGTCTGACAGTGTCTTACTGATCTCGTTCATGTTATAGTTCATGATGAACTGATTATAACTGTCAGGCAACGATTGCAAGACAAGATCAATTTCCAAATCTTGGACAAGTGAGAATCCCAGTCTCTCAAGGTTCTCAATGTACCCGATCATTCGGAGTACATGAGGCCCTACTGGATTCCCCTCTGCAAGACTACTCTTGAACAATGCTTTAGACACCTCATAGCGCTCATTCCTTGCCTGCTCTTGAAACAATTTTTTCAAGTGTATGATCATATCATAGGCCTCCATGTTCTCGTGCTGCTTCTGAAGCTCAGCAGTCATGGTGCAAAGCATGAGGCAAGTCACGTCATTAGAATCATCAGTATGTTTCTGACGTGCCCTTACTTCCGCTAGAACAAACTCATCTTGTGGTGGTTATGGAATTGGAGTGTCCAAGACGTACAACTTCTTTTCTTGCTTAAGGACAATCCTTAATTTTCTTTACCAGTCAAGGAAATTTGTTCCAGACAGTTTATCCTTCTCAAGGACAGATCATATGGATGAAGTCGAAGCGTTGTTTTTTGCCATTTGGAATTCTAAAAAACGAGAAATGTACAATTTTAGTATTTTGAAAAATTTAACTATATTCAACAATGTCTAGACATCAAATATAGCTCCCACTATTTTTCTCGGAATAATAGCCCTCACCATTAATGTGGAAAATATCATTATATTTTCTAGTAGGTCCAAGATCCCTTTTTCACTTCTTCTTGAGCTTGCTTTGGCAAGTCACCCAAGAATAGGTTATTTAGGTAGGAACCATTCCAATTGCATCCCATGCAACTCTTGGTCCAATTAGGTGAATAACTCTTTATTCTTTATCCCATGGATAACGCCTAATTGTCATGCCTCCAGGTTCATCAATCCAATTGAGTCTTACCTAGTTGCGTCCAACCTCTTGGTTCAACATACACACATTACTAGCTTGTGTCGTCCGCAACACACCATGGTAAATTATAATCGCCTTGCTTTGGCAAGCCCAAATTTTAATAAACCCTGATCATGAATGGTGTTTTGGCAAGAGAAGGCAAAACACAATATTTAATTGAGGGATTTAAACATTCTTAATTTGTTTGGTTGATCTAATCAACATGATCTACTTATTTGGATTGGGCAATCCACAATAAAAGACCATCCTTTATTTATTATTATCTTGTTAACGTTTTGCTAGTATCGCCATACACACAAAAATAAATAACAAGACATAAATAATAAACATCCACAAAATAAAAAAAAACGTGGCATGGATATGGCCCCTAGACTAAGATATTATCAAGCCAATGATAATATCCAATTGCCCTAAAGTGACAAGCTCATCTCCATGTGCTCCACCATAGCTGCGCGCCTAGGAGGGTGTATTTTTTGTCTTTTGGCTTCTTTGGTTCTCCAGTCTTCTTCTCCATGCTCTTGGCTATCATCTAAATATTTCTAATTCTAGCCTAACATCTAGAATAAATGAATAATAAAAGCCTCACATGTCGAGGAGGAAAGACGACTCGCAGGCCGTAAAACCTAATTAATTATTACATTAATTTGATCAGCTCGCAGGCCGTAAACTAAACCACAAAGCAATAAACATCCACATCCTAGGCCATATCCATCCACCATGCAACAAAGCACATATTATAGTTAAAACTAATTCGTAACGCGCTTTTTTAATTTTAATTGAATTGGGTAATTAGGGTTACAACGGTCCAAGGGGTCCAACGTAGGCCTAGGCCGAACCCCAAGGACCGCCGCCCGCCACTTGAGGATTCTTCTTCAATATCTGAATCATGTTTGTTCAGAATGAGATCTGCAAAACCATCACTCAAAAAACCATCATAGCATTCAGAAAAAATTAGATGAATGCTTTTTTCAACAAGCTTGTTCTCTTATTATAAACTCTATAGGATTTGCTTGTCCATGAATAAGCAAGAAAAATACCTTCATCACTACTTGCGTCAAACTTACCAAGATTATCCTTACCATTATTGTGGACAAAACAAGTACAACCAAATGGTTTGAAGTAATAAATATTTGACTTTCTTCCTTTGAGTAACTCATAGGGGGTATTCTTCATAATATGTCTGATCAAGTACCTGTTAAGAATATAGCTTGCTGTATTCACAACTTCTTGACACGATTTCTTACGTGTATACGCAAGTGCACGGTCAAGTAATATAGGGGTGGTATTTTAACCCCGATTTATCGATCCCACGGGGACAAGCTTGAGATTATTTAATTAGTTATTAGCCTAGAATACGGTACAAGGAGGAAAGAATGGTGATTAAGATGTTGTCACCCTCAAACAAGTGACGAATATGAAATTACAACTAAACTAATACTTTTGGATTTTTATTTTATTAAAACAATTATGGAGAAACTAGGCATTCTCTAGATCACCTAGGGCTGTAGACAATTTTCGGATCAGCTATGTAACACGTTAACTCTATTCTAGTTAAGCCGGGTAATAGTACTGACAATCTCCTCTCGGTCTCATGTCGTTCTACGTCACGGTTTACTTGGTGCCCTGTCGGTCCACCTACATCTACCGGTCCGTTCTAGTAGGCTAACGACAGTGCACGGAATGATGTCCTCTCAGACCACCACCACACGAACACCTCACTATCTCCTACTGAATCTACCCACTAAGGCCAATCCTACACACTTATCTTCTCAGTCTCCGTGATTAAGGATTGTTATTCATATATCATCACAGCTAGGTCAAAGTCACTCTCATGCACTCGCTAGCTAAGTAACAAGTCTGATTGATCACTCCGTTCTTGTCAGGGATTTAGCATAATATAAGAACAATTAGCTAGAATGACATTAACATTAAGCAAAAATTTGATTCACGAATAAACCTTAAGTCTCATGATTATCAAATCATAATCTAGCCGTGTCACTAGATTCAATAACAAGATCAAGAAACTAAACATCAATTCAATGAATCAAAATCCAAAGAATGAAACAAAGTCTAAATTCCGGAAAAAAAAATCGTCTACATAAACCCTAGGCTCTCTAGATAAGCCTAGCAAAACGTCTAGCTACTAATTGAAATCGTAGAAACACAACAAAGTTTCTCCGAACAAGTGATTAAAAGAGGGAAGAAGAGATCAAACGTTGAATCGGAGCTTCCGCGTCGTCCCATTCATCCTCCGCCTTGTTCTTGGCTCTCTCTATGCGTGATTATGTCTTTCTCCAGGCCTTCCTCACGTTTTTAACCAGCTAGGTCGAATTTTTAATGTGCTTTGCTGAAATTGCATTTCAGCCCCTCCAATTTGTAATTCCCGTCCAGAATTGTAAGTTGATCTTGCGCATGCCATATCTCCCTCATCCGGACTCGTATTAATCTTCGTGGACTATCGTTGCAAAGATCTTTGAGTATACTTTCATTTGACATTGGTCTCACTCAAAAATGAATTATAGAACTCAAGATATAATCAGATTAATGAAGATTGGTCATCCAAGCTCATCCAACTTTACTTCTCTTCCTTCCACTTGTGCTTCCGTTGTTTCCGAAGTTTGTTCCATGCCTCCTATCAACCGATTAGCATCCGTTCCTGCCAAGACAACATGAAAAAACATATCAAGCGATTATATTTGACAAATAACAACGAAATATGCATAGAAATGCCCGGACTAACAATAAAGCATATGGTGAGCAACAAGTGGCAAACCGGCTCATATTCTCTATAATTAAGCTCAAATCACTCGTAATGATGTGGTAAAATGGAGGTAATAGATAGCTCCTAAAATGCCTTATCAAATTCCCCCACACTACCTTCTTGCTCGTCCTGAGCAATACTTACGTCCAAGATTCACATATGTCTTTACTTTGACTTAGACAAAACGACTCAAACACCGGACCGTACATTCTACATGACTTTGAACAATGCAACTCGATTATAAAAAATGCAAGAATTAAAGAACATATTTTTTTTAGTTGGAGATTGGGCAATCTCGAGAAGCAAACCGGCATGTCATAAGGCTCTCATATCCCCTAGAAGATTATATAACTTTGGTGATCGGTAGAACTTGCGGCCAGTTTCGTCAGACAGAACGGGTACGAACACTCAATAAGTTGCTCTTGCACACTCATCAAACGTATCCCTAGCACCTACCATCCGAGCTCTTTATCCACGGATTTCAATTGTTGACGGCTTAGGACGGGTAGGATATGATATTTAGAAGCGCATTCCTAGATGTCATGATATAACTCGCAAAAAGCCATTCTCACACTCCCTCACCAAAATCCAAGGAACCCCACCGAATCTACTACTCCAGACCTCATTCCCTCAATCTTGGTGCAACGCCGTTCTCCCGGCCACAAATGTGAAGAAGTGATCAAAACTCATAGCTAATCTCCTCGGTCTTCATGAAGTTTAATTTCCGGCTCCCTATTCCATTTCACTTTCAACTTCTGTTTTTGTATATTTTTTTCTTTCTCTTTCACAAACAATATATCACATGGAGCTCATAGTAGTAGCAAATATCCGAGGAGAACAATCCGTCAAAGCAAATAACGTAGTGGAATGTGTCAAATCAAATGTTTAATCACGATAAATGTCGACACCCCCACACTCAATGTAAAGGATATCACAAAAACCCGGTAGTCAATGTATATATGTGCTTTTTCCAACCTATCCTCCTCATCACCTAAGATATAGATAATAATCATACAAATCGAAGTACATCCTCCTATAAGATCAATCAACCCCCACCCCATGACGTGCTGAAAAAGTATCACGCACTACGGCACTCCACCTGTGGTCGTGGTGTATGGACACGACTCACCGCCACACCGAAGTGTGCTGCCGTCTCTAACTCACCCTCACATCCCCTCAAAAGATGACATGTAAGAAGATCCACGTAAGATGTATAATATCAGCTCACCCTCAACGAACCTTCCTAACTCAACTCCCTCTATCATGACGCATAGGAAGGGACCATTCTGACTAGTGATGAAAGTCGCAAGGAATGGCTTCCTAGGCTAGAGGCTGTGAATAAAAGGGGTAAATGGATCAAATTGGGGTAACTAGTGGACCTAGGCGATAAAGACGGGACGTGAGTTCCCCATAAGAATCACTCGCACAGCTGTTCCGTTGCCACTACGAGGAGGGTTGACGACTACCTAAGTGACGGTGGTGTAGCGCTAGTAGGATAACTAGTTTGAGAGACAGCTACTTACAATTCTCGAGTGCATTGGCCCAATAGCCTTTCTACTCCAGATTATCGCGTCCACCTCACCTCAAAGTTTCATACTCCTAAGGAATTTCTATCATTGAGCCCTCAGTTCACTCTCTTCAATTGCCCTTTCTCAAAAATTTTCAAATTTTAGGGTTTTTCTTGTTTTTAATTTTTTTTATTTGTAGACACTATATGTAACTGGCTAACTCGATTGACCAACAAAATATGGTAGGTGGACTCAATAATTAAAAGTGTAAACAATATATACAATGCAATAATTAAACGTGCACATGCAATTCTAACTCTGACACCTACGTGCAAACTGACTCACTAATCTACATGTAACAAGGCTATGCAAGTTTAGACAAGCAAAGATATGTGTAAAACCCCCCGCCCCCCACACTTGACATATTCATTGTCCTCAATGAATTTAGAGAGTTCCCCCAAAGACATGATCTCAAAGTGCATGGATTAAAAAAAAACAAGTGTTGCATGGCATTTTGCGTATAATGAATCATATAGTCTAGAGCGATTATTTAAAGCGAGAGAGAATATAGTACCTATGATCCCGGAGTACCATTCTTACGGGATTGGTTTCAAGAAATTTTTTCAAGAAAGGACCGAATCGGTCGACCAAATTTTCCGAAAACTCGAGCAAGTTGAAGCAAGCATACCGTTGATGTGCTCCTCAGTGTTCCCGTCTTAAGTTCCCCTTTGAGCTTATGTCGAATCCCCCTCCAAATCAACGTATTGGAAGATTAAGTTCTTGGAGCTCTTCCTCTTTGAGTTCCCCCACACTCAATCCGCTCACTATCTCAAAAGCTCAAGAGTTAATCCGCTCACTATCTCAAAAACTTCGCGATTTGGATGCGTTTTGGGTTTGGGGTGTGTTGGTGTTCTTGAGGGTTTGGAGAGGAATAAGATGAAGACAAGGAGTGTTTGATCCAAATTGGGACTTGTTGGTTGGTTCTTGGCTTTAATAATCCTCCAAAATGTCAAAATAACCCCCAAAAAGTATCAAAAATACCCCCAAAAAGTGAGCTGTCCGGCTGATTTCGGCCCGAAATGGGGCCCGGAATCACTGGGCAAAAACAAAACAGACCCCTTGTCTCATTTCGGGCAGAATTGGCTTGATTTCGTCCACCATTTCGGCCCGAAATGGATGCCGAAATCACTGCTTTGTGCCATTTAGTTTTTGCTCTCGTTTCTTCATCCGGTACCCGATTTGCGTGATTCTTGAACCGTTGGACTCCGCACTCGACGAATAATCCATTTTTTACCGGAAAACTCCCAAATCCGGGGAATTTTCCGTTTCTTCCCAAATTTTCTCTCCTTTTTCAAGAACCTCACCTCCAAAACTCTTGTACTATATCTCCACTCCGGATTCCGATGCGTGCAACTCCGATACTCCAAGTCGTTACCATGCTCCTCATGAAAAATTAGCTACTCCTTGACTTCGAGTAACTCCTATATCAATTACAATCCTTCCGGTTAGCTCGTTGTTCGTCGTTTAGCGTGCGAAATCGTGCACGTGCATCAAGAACGAGAATCTGGAGAGTTCTTCGGTACCTGTGTCCTGCACACTCATGAGAAATATTAAAAAAACTCTCTATCACCCCTCAAAATCAAGTATGGAGAACTAAATACAATAATAAAATAACAAATATCCTACTATACATTGGGTGGCCTCCCAAGAAGCGCTTGTGATTTAAGGTCGACGGCCCGACCCGGTTACCTCAACCGTCTAGGATAGTGAATGATGCTTTAACTCTCCACTTCTTCTTCTTCCACCATCTTTTCTCAATGAGTTTCTTCTCACGAAGTGCACCCATGTGCAAAGAAGATGGTGAAAAATTGTAGAAGCCGACTCTTTTAATCTTGAACTTGATCCTCTTGATCAACTTCCACAAAGTTCCACTGGGCTCAAATGAATCTATGGCCATGAAATTATCCCAGTAGTACTCCTACGGTGCTAAATGATCTTTAGTCAACGTATGCATTTCACTCACACCCCCACACTTGTTGATTTCCAAATCCTCAATAGCAACGGCCACAAGTGCTTTATCAGCTTTACCATCAGCACCCCACAAGTTCCCAATGTAGGTGTCATCCAAATCGTCCTCTTGGGGTGATGATGATGGATGCTCAAATTTAGGCTCAATGTCACGTGGGAAGGGATCATCTTGTGGCACTTGAATACTCGATTCCCCTGACGCTGACAGTTTCTCTACTCGTTTCGTTAACCTCTTCATCATCTCTCTCAGGTATTCATACCAGTGGCTGAATCCTCTTGTGAAAATTGTGTAGCAACAGAAAGAACTTGACGCACGCTTGAATATCCTCCATAATACTGCGTCGTTCTGCCATATCTGCTGACGAGTCTTCTTGGTGCTTATGAATCTGGGGTGGATGAAATATGCACGCATCTTCATTCTTGTGATCAAAGTTTTAAAAACCGGACCGGTGATCGAACCGGTGAGGCACCGGTTCATGGTCGGACCGATCGGACCGATTGTCGGACCGGTTCAATCGCACGTTTATTTAATAATATATAATTATTACAATTTATTTAAAAAATAGTAAACATATGAAAAATAGCCAAAAAATACTTGAATATTTTAATCTGAACCCTTTTTTAACGTTATAATATTTTTATAGTAATAGTTATGTTTAAAAAATGAACAAACGCATAAAAAGAACTAAATTATGATCAATAACAAGTATATTTTGAAGTTTATAACATATAAAAAAATGTTGATTGACATTAACAAATATATTTTGAAGTTTATATATCATTAGCTGTAAATTTTTAGAACCCACTGAGAAATTAAATAATCGTGTTTATTGTTGAAGGAACACAATTTCGTTCTTTTAATAACAATGTCTATGGGAGCAATAGACATTTATGATTGTGAAATTTATATTTAAATAATTAATTTCAAATTTATGATATAATTTACGTATCAAATACTTTTTTCTAAAACACGTATCAAATACTTTGGCAAAACCTAATAAGGATCTCTGAAAAAGAGAATAGTTTTGTAAAAAAAAATAAATAAACAGAAACAAACAATAGTGGGGGTTGGTTCCTTATCATGCAAAAAAGTGGTAAAGAAAATTAAGTGATCCATCTAACGACAATTGACGCGTTGTTGCAGTGGTAAGCTTCCCTTGCATTGTTCCTGAGGTCTCATGGTCGATTCTCACCAGCGGCGTGACTTTAATTTTAATCAATGAACCGGGCGGTTCATCCACCGGATGGTTCGACCGGTTCGGCGGTTGAACCGCCGGTTTGGATGACGTGGCCCGTTCGTTTTCATGACCGGTCGTATCACTGAACCGGACCGGTCCGGTCCGGTTTTTAAAACTATGCTTGTGATCCTTCTTGCATTTATAGCACCGAATCACTCATCTGTGTGCCAAATTTTGCATCTAGCACAGTATTAGGGGTAATCAGAGATCCCCTCATAATCATCCTCGCTGCTCATGCTCATTGTATCTCTTGCTTCTTGCGTTCCTGCAAAAAAAAAAAAAAAACTCACAAGATACCCGTGAAGCACAGAGATAGAAAAAAAATAAAATAAACTAAAAGAAATGTACTCTAAACTAACTCCTAACTAAATAATCTATCGTTGTCCCCGACAACGGCGCCAAAAACTTCACACGATTTCTTACGTGTATACGCAAATGCAAGGTCAAGTAATATAGGGGTGGTATTTCAACCCCGAGTTATCGATCCCACGAGGACAAGGGTGAGATTTAATTAGTTATTAGCCTAGAATACGGTACAAGGAGGAAAGAATGGTGATTAAGATGTTGTCACCCTCAAACAAGTGACGAATATGAAATTACAACTAAACTAATATTTTTGGATTTTTATTTTATTAAAACAATTAGAAACCAGGCATTCTCTAGATCACCTAGGGCTGTAGACAATTTCTAGATCAGCTATGTAACACGTTAACTCTATTCTAGTTAAGCCCGGTAATAGTACTGACAATCTCCTCTCGGTCTCATGTAGTTCTACGTCACGGTTTACTTGGTGCCCTGTCAATCCACCTACATCTACCGGTCCGTTCTAGTAGGCTAACGACAGTGCACAGAATGATGTCCTCTCAGACCACCACCACACGAACACCTCACTATCTCCTACCGAATCTACCCACTAAGGCCAATCCTACACACTTATCTTCTCAGTCTCCATGATTAAGGATTGTTGTTCATATCTCATCACAGCTAGGTCTAAGTCGCTCTCACGCACTCGCTAGCTAAGTAACAAGTCTGATTGATCACTCCGTTCTTGCCAGGGATTAAGCATAGTATTTGAACAATTAGCTAGAATGACATTAACATTAAACAAGAAATTGATTCACGAATAAACCCTAAGTCTCATGATTATGAAATCATAATCTAGCCGTGTCACTAGATTCAATAACAAGATCAAGAAACTAAACATCAATTCAATGAATCAAAATCCAAAGCATGAAACAAAGTCTAAATTCCGGAAAAACCAATCGTCTACATAAACCCTAGGCTATCTATAGAAGCCTAGCAAAACGTCTAGCTACTAATTGAAATCGTAGAAACACAACAGAGTTTCTCCATACAAGTGATTAAAAGAGGGAAGAAGAGATCAAACGTTGAATCGGAGCTTCCGCGTCCTCCCATTCGTCCTCCGCCTTGTTCTTGGCTCTCTCTATGCGTGAATATGTCTTTCTCCAGGCTTCCTCACGTATTTTTAACCAGCTAGGGAGAATTTTTAATGTACTTTGCTGAAATTGCATTTCAGCCCCTCCAGTTTGTAATTCCTGTCCAGAATTGTAAGTTGATCTTGCGCAGGCCATATCTCCCTCATCCGGACTCGTATTAAGCTTCGTGACCTACCGTTGGAAATATATTTGAGTATAATTTCATTTGGAATTGGTCTCACTCAAAAATGAACTATAGAATTCAATATATCATCAGATTAGTGCAGATTGGTTATCCAAGCTCATCAACTTTACTTTTCTTCCTTCCACTTGTGCTTCCGTTGTTTCCGAAGTTCGTTCCATGACTCCTATCAACCGATTAGCATCCGTTCCTGCCAAGACAACATGAACAAGCATACCAAGCGATTATATTTGACAAATAACAACGAAATATGCATAGAAACGCCCGGACTATCAATAAAGCGTATGGTGAGCAACAAGTGGCAAACCGGCTCATATTCTCTATAATTAAGCTCAAATCACTCGTAATGATGTGGTAAAATAGAGGTAATAGATAGCTCCTAAAAGGCGCTATCACTTCTACCCAATAATATTTTGGCAACTTGTTTTCCAGAAGCACTGTTCTTGACATGTCTTCAAGATTAATGTTCTTTCTTTCAACTACTCCATTCTGTTGAGGAGTTCTAGGAGCAGAAAAGTTGTGAGAGATGCCATGCTTAGAACAGCATATATCAGACTCAAGTTGATCAAACTCTCTACCATGATCACTCCTCATAGAAGCAATAGGTAGGTTTTTCAATGTTTGAAGTTCTCTACAAAGCTTTGAAAATTTAGCGAGAGCTTCAGTTTTTTCTCTGAGAAACATGACCCAAGTATATCTAGAGAAATCATCTACAATAGCAAGCATGTGGTTTTTACCCTTTGGAGTTGGATTCCTCATCCACACAGATCCATATGCAATAGTTTAATGGGTCTAGTAGTACTTACAAAGTTCTTTGGCTTGAATGAGCTTCTAGTTTGCTTACCTTGTGCACATGCTTTGAATACTTCTTCATCTCTGAACTTGATAGATGGTAGACCTCTTACTAAGTTCTTTGAGACTAACTTATTCAAGGTATGCAAGTTAATGTGTCCCAACTTTCTGTGCCAAAGCTTTGAATCTTCTTTCAAGACCTTGAGACACTTCAACTTTTCACCTGCAACTTTGTTAGTTGAAAAGTATAAACATTATTTGATCTAGATGATATGAGGATTGAATTGCCAGATTTTTCATTTTGCAACACACATTTCTCTTTATAAAAAATAACCTTGTTGCCATTGTTACAAAGCTGAGATACACTAAGCAGATTAAATTTCAAGCGATCAAACTAGATATACATCAGAAATAGAATTTTCAGAATTTGTACCAACTTTACCAATGCCAAGAATGTTGCATTTTCCTTTGTCACCAAGTGTAATTGATCCTTCTGATTGCTCTTTGAGTTCTGAGAATAGAGCTCTATTTCTACTCATATGTCTTGAGCAACCACTGTCCATAAAACATTTTTGCTCTTTGACCTTGGTGACACCCTGCAAACACCATTCACTGACTTACCCAACTATTAGACCAAGTGCCGAATTTAGATTCATATTCAGGATCAACCATGTTAGGTGGTCTAACCCCTTTAGGAACCCAATCTGTCTAACTTGTCCTTTGAGTTGGAATGGAAAAGTGTTCCTCATTATATGAGGGTCTCTTCTTATAAGAGGACATGTCATGTAACACCCCCAAATTGGCTAAGCCGGAAACCCAGGGGTGTCACTCCGTACCCGGGGTTAAACCCGAATACAAGGAGGTTTTACAACAGAAATTCCAAACCAAATCCATAAAAATATTTAATCTAAATTTAAAACTTGTCTTGCCACAAATATGGGCATTATTCCAAATCTAATAAAATTCAAACTACTAACAATGTTCAAAGAAACTAAATGTAAATGTTACTACTAGCGTGGGTGGCGTTTTTCCCTCGGACCATGCTCCCATCTAACCTGTGGTGCAGAAAACAAAAAGAGAACACCACAGTTCCAAAAGTCAGCGGAAATACTGAGTAAGTAACACCCAAGCATGTAAAACGATTATGAAGTAATTTACAAATTATGAAGTATTTTGTAGAAGTTTAAATAAAATCAAGTGGTAACAAAAGCTTTGACACTTATGAGAAATAAAGAGAAATTTCAATTCCAATCCTCGTATTAGGAGATTCCAAATTCATATTCTTCCCATAAGATCCAAAAATTCCAAAATCCATGTTATTAACTTGTTGATACGGGGAAAAATCAACCAACCACTTCGCAAGCATCCAAGACCTTAAGTGTCGACACCCCCTTACAGACTTCTTTCGGCCAGAAGAGTGAGTACAAGGAGCTATCCGGGGACTTGCAACCGGATTAAATAAATTAAATTGGACGAGAGACCGAAGTCAACACGCCCAATGCCAATAGTAACCATACAACAACAATCATCCCCGTACAACTCTTCCACTTTACGTTATCATCGATTATTAGCTTGAAGTGATATTTTCAGAGAACATTTCAATTCGAAATAAGTATTCAAGCATCACATAGTTTGCATAAAATCATTTTGAGACAAATAGGAATGAAAACATTTGACACGAAAAGAGGAATGGGCGCTAGGCCTGGCATGTTTACTTACCTCAACAAATAGCAATCACAGCAAATCAATCGTAGTATTCGACGTATCCTTCGTCGGAGAATTCGTTTCCTACAATTCGATAATATTCTAATCAATTATAGCTAACACACAAATACAAACAGGCCCTATATGCAATGAAAGTGTAATCCCCCTTATTATTTCCCCAAACTTTAATATTAAGTGTTAGTATGTTAAAACGAGTATTTTATTATAATATTGGGTGTTAATATGATATTAGTATAAGTTGGGATATTAGTTACTATTATTTAGAAAGTTAATTTTAATGTTATAATCCATTAGCGGGTTTTATGTAGTTTTTCCTAACTTAAAGTGTGTACTCACTCTTCTGGCTGCAAGAAGTCTGTAAGGAGGTGTCGACACTTAAGGTCTTGGATGCTTGCGAAGTGGTTGGTTGGTTACAACAAAGTAATAATGGATTTTTGGTTTTGTTAACGGAAAGAAGTTAACGATGGATTTTGGATTTTCCTAAATGATTATGGAAATTGGTTGGAAATATTATGGAATTGGGAACTCTTATGTTTTAATACAAGAGTCAACTTTATTACCGCTGTGTTTGCGAAAAACTCTTACTTACAAATGAGTCATTGTTTTATAACTACCTCATCATCGTTTTACATGTTTGGATGTTTATTTACCAGTATTTCATGCTGATTTTGTACTGTGGTGTTTCTTTTTCATTCCGCACCACAGGTTTAGAAGATGGTTATCTGGCGTAGAAGGGGACGCGCATCACATGGGATAATAGAAGTAGTATTTCATTTGAATTTGAATTCCTTATTAGTTTAAACACTTTAGTTTGTTATGCCGGTTTGTGGCCAGGATGTTAGATTTTTAATAATGCAATATTTTCAATTGGATTTAATTATTATTGTGGATGTTTTGTGCTTGCGAACCATGTTTTAAAATCTCCTTGTATCCAGGCTCCCCTCGGGTACGGAGTGACATCCCCGGGTCTCCGGCTTGGGCCATTTGGGGGTGTTACATGTCATCTTAACATGACAAATCTTACTGCAATAATAGCACTTAGGAGATGTTTTTTCTTCCAGCTTTCACAAATCTGGTATTGTTCTTCTTTGGAAAATTTGGATTATATACAATACCAGTTTTGTGAACTGACTTTAAGCTACCTCCAAGAATTAAGTTCAAGTTGTGTTCTGAGCCTGCAAGTTTTTCTTTGACCAACTCAGATTCTTGAAGTTTCTCAGTCAGAGTAGTCCTTTGTTTATTCAATTCATCAACTTAATGTCTTAGATTAACAATGCTGTCACTTGAGAGAGAGTTCTCATTGACTACTTCCTTGAATTGTGTTTTCAAGGCTTTGAAACTGGTTTTCAAGGCCTTGAAATCACTGTCAGTTTTCTTCTGAGAGATTTCAAGATTCTGATTTAGGCAAACAAGATGTAATTTTTCTTTTGCTTGCTCATGAACCTTTTCTTTCAAAACTTTACTTTCTTTCAGATAGTCCTCTTCATTTAAAAGCATTGTTCTAAGATAATCAGAGAGGGCTTCTGTTGGTTTTGAAATCAAGCAGTTTACCATTACCTCAATGTTATTTTAAGAAATTTCCTCATGCTTGGCCATAAAGCATAGGTTTGCATGTTCTTCTTCAGATTTAGAGTCACTTGATGTGTCTGAATCACTCCATGAAACTATCATGGCTTTCTTTCTTCTATCATGATCTTTCTTCTGAAAGTTCTTACTCTTCTCGTGTGGACAGTCTCTGATCAATTATCCTGCATCACCAAACTCAAAGAAATTCATGACTTTAGGCTTATTACCATGTGAAGAAGATTTACCTTTGTAGTTTTAGTACTGGAGGATCTATGTCTATCTCTGTTGAAGTCCTTGTTTTCAAAGCTTTTCTTCATTTTAATAATTTTGGTCAAGGCTTTTGCAATCAAGGCAATTGGATCTTCATCATCATCCTCATTTTCAAAAATTTTAAATGGCTCATTCTCCTTTGCCTTGAGAGCCAAGTTCTTGACACCTTCTGGTAGTTCTCCATCAACTCCATTCATGGATATATCATGTGTAAGGAGCTTCCCTTGTAGGTCATCAACTTGAAGTGATGAGAGATCTTGATCTTCCTCAATAGCAGTAGTCTTTAGTTCCCATTTTTCCTTTGGTAGACTTCTTAGAATCTTCCTCACCTTTTCTTCATTGGAAATATGCTTTCCCAATGAATCAAAGTTGTTGACAATGTTAGTGAATCTTTTGAACATGTCTGTGATTGACTCATCTCCATTCATCTTGAATAGATCATATTGTCTGAGATTTATGTTGATCTTGGTTTGCTTGACTTGGTTGATTCCTTCAAAGGTTACCACAAGCTTATCCCATATCTCCTTGGCAGTCTTGCAACTTGAGATCCTAATAAGTTCATCCTCACTCAGAGCACAATATAAGAGATTCATAGCTTTATAATTTTTGAAAATTATTCTAACTCAGATGAAGAAAGAGAGTCTTCAGATTTAGGATTCTAATCCCATCATTCCTTGTGTAGAAAGTATGAGGGCCATTTTGGATGATAGTTCAGAGTTCCATATCTTGATCAATGATGAACATTTTCATCAAAGCTTTCCAGTGGACAAACTTGTCTCCACAGAAGAGAGGAGGTCTGTTAGCAGCTCTTCCCTGAGAGAAACCACCATCACCTACAGTACTCATAATCACAAGATCGTTAAATCTATGCAGTGATACAAGCTCTGATACCAATCTAAGGGGTGTACATTATGTAGAAATACAGGATCAATACTCTAGAAGGGGGGGGGGGGGGTTGAATAGAGTATGCAGACTTTTGCCAAACTTTGCAAGAATAGTGATTTCAAAAGATTTGTAAAGAGATTCAAGGCCTTGAAATGAGTTTCAAGCCCTTGGAATGAAAAAAGTTTGAGTATGAAAATAATAAGTCTGTTTCAATACCTTGAAACGATTTCAAACCCTTGAAATGAAACTGTTTTGAATGCTGCAAAAATTCTAAGTATGTAACTGAAAAGTAAATGGAAGAGACACAAGATATATAGAGTTCAGTCTAGTTGGACTTACGTCTCTAACTCAGGGGTCTTCTCCCTGTAGGATTTTCAACACAGTTCTTATTAATCAACAGCTAATCCCTAGATCTCAAGCACAGAGAGATGCCTTACTCTATTATAGCTTGTCGTTCTCACTAACCTATCTAGTACCTGCTCTAGCTATCTGATTAACTAAGAATTATCTATTATTCACCTTGAAAAATCATTGATAATGAGAACTATAAGTATTATCAAAATGATATACAAATGAAGTTCAGAAAAAAGAAGAACACGTGAAATGAAACTACAGTGAGTATGCAGTGTTCTTCTGATGCTTGGATTGAAAGAGATGAATCTAATTCTTTGTTGTTTGTCATTCCTTGAGTGTCTTGAGTGTCTCTTCCAATTGTCTGTGTAGTTCTATGTCGAATTCCTTCATCAGTTCTCCTTTTAAACACTCATTTTGAATTGAAGATCTTCAGAATCTTCTCAACAAACTATCATGAATATTTTCTTCAAATCTTGACTCTTCTAACAACTTCTTTAGACGGCTAGTAGTTTAGTATCTTCTAAGATATTGATTCTATCTTGTTGGAATTCTGTTGAGAGGCTTTAAACCACAGCAGATCAATCACATAGTCAAGTCATCAAGTAGTTTCCATTCCTGCAAAACATAAGTTAGGAAACAGCTTCCTATAAAATAGGAAACACAATATCCCTGCATAACTGAGTCAAACAATGACGTTTGATCCTGTAAACTGTGTAAAAATACTTTGTCTTTCATCATCAAGTATCATCTAATCATGCACAGGTTCAAGGCTTTGAAAGTTGTTTCAAGGCCTTGCTATTTCAAGTCTTGAGTCTGAATTTGAACTTACACCATGTATGTTCCTTATTACGTTGGCATTAAAAATTATAAATATTGAGCGGTATCTAGCAATACATATATGATACCCAAGTAATAGGAATGTCAATGATCTGAATAACATCTATGACCAATGTTACAGTGTCGTGTAATTTCTTTGTCCATATATCCATATTAGAAACAAGGCGTGGAGTGTCACCATCGTATATCCAGTCTATAGTTTCTCGATTCCTTGAGTAGACTTAGATATACAAATGAAATCAATATCTCATATTGATTTCTTTAGGCACGACCATGCATTTTCCTATGTCTTGTTCATCGAGTATCCATGGATATCGACTCCCGTTATGTAGGAGAGAAAAATGCTATCTACATCACTCACACATGCCGAAAATAAATTTATGTCGCTTTTGAACTGCCATTTTCTATTAACGACGGCGTTGTTGGCGTAAGCTTAAGAACCGCCACAAAAACAGCCGTTTTCAAATTTAAGGCGGTTTTGGTTGACTTTAAGGCGGTTTTTGAACCGCCGTTACAAGCTGTATTTCTAGTAGTGAGTCACGTAGTGAGTTAGACGATTTTAAAACATGTTACTCCACATCTACGGAATGTAGTGACTTCAAGTCATAGGATCACAACACCACTGACACTATGAGAAGCAGTTGCAACACTCACATAACATCCATGTCGTGTTATCATGACGAGTCAATCCAGTACACCATTAATCATAATGTGTACCCACGTGATAGACTTGATATCTCGCATCAATCTACCCACATCCTAGTTTCGATGCATTTTAGTCGCCATCGTTAACAATTATACTAGACTAGGGACATTTAAGAATATAACATATATTCTAATGACTTCATTATGTCAACATGCGCCAAATACCGAGGTGACCATCGGAGTCGATGGATGAAACGGACCTGTCAACATAACCAAATACCAATTATGCCTTCAAAACGATTGTCAAATGGTGTTTCCACATCACATAATTTCTATTATCCAGCTCTAAAGGAACCAAATTGTTAAGATCTAGGATAAAACTAGATTTGATGTATTGCATGTCATGATTGAACTGGAATCGAGTAAAGAGAGCATAAAAAATCAAATAGATAACGTATGGATTCAACAAAACAGAAAATAATAGAAGTGATGATGGATGGATTGTGCGGCTATAATAACGTGAAAGAAACCCATACAGAATAAGGCTTCAAGAAACATGAAGACCATGCGTTATGGAGAGTATAGCGAATGAGGTAGAGAGAAAAACCATTTCATTCAATAACTATAATCCGAAGCCGTAAGAGGCCTGTATTCACATGTACTACCTCCGTTCTCTCTGAATCTTCATCGTTATACTTGTTCTTCCGTAATTGGGTCACTTTGACCCGATAATTTGAATAGCCAAACGATGCAATTTTTTGATAATTTTTTGATGGTAATGTAGATTGAAGTTTACTCTACAACATCGTGTAAATTCTTGCATAGTTTTACTAACCAAATCATCGAATTAAAGTGATTCAATGAATAGTGGTAAAATGAAAAGGATGAAGATTCAGAGAGAACAGACTAAGTATTTAATAGGCATAATCTGGACCCCGGATAAAACATTAATAGAGAATTGTGGCGATGCCACTCTACTTTAGCAGACATTACAAAATTGTACTTGAAACTTTGGATTGGGAACACAAGTTTGTGTATACATTCACCTGGGTCCTTGGCTTCATACAAACTGCAGCAGAGGTCCTCTAAGTTGTTTCTCACTTCTCTTTAGTCCTTTGATTCTCTTATTAAAAGCCTCTTAGCTTCAATTAAATTTTCCCTAAACCTTTCCACATCAAGCTTGACGTTTTGTTTGTCCAAGTAGACTACCTTAAACGAATGCCAGCCCGTCTTATCTATGGGATAAGGGTCCTTGAGAATCTGATGATCAAGTGGATATTCTTGAATCAAAGAGCTCTCTTCAATACCAATCTTGTATTCCATATATCGTAAATTCATGGCCTTGGCAGGGTCTCCAAAGGAGTTCCGTGACACCCATTCAAACCTCCCCAACGGAACAATCTGTATGAAAACAGCATTTTCAGGCAGGAAAAGGCTATTGGTAAGACCGGCTCCGTGTACTCCCATCATGACATCACATGAATTCACCAGACGCGAAAATCTCTCTAAGTTTGAGTCTGCTTCCGTCGCGGCCACTTCGAACCCAAGCCCTGTCGCCATCTTTACTATTTCGCCTTCGTTCACGAAAGAGCGGGTTCTTTTTCTTGAGATAATCAGTAGTCGTGGCTTCCCCGCATCCCCGTCTTTGAGTTGAATCGCTGTCTGTCTCTTTAGACTAAACGCTTCTCTCAAAAACTTCATGAATTCTGTCATGGAATATGGAGATAATGAAGGGTCGATGTTCAAATCTTTGTGCTTCTTAAGCCCAACAACCACCTTTGAAAAGCAATGCACTCCATTTTCACTATCCAGATCGATTATCTCGTGCTTTGACAGCTTCTTGAGGACTGCCTCGTACTTTTTATTCCACGACGTTCGCATATTTGTGGCAAGAAACTGAACATCTCGGTTGAACTCTCGTGTTGTTAGGTACAGAGGAATCACCACATCAGTTAATTCGTGGAAGAGGTTTCCCGAGTAGCCGCCGTTGGAGAAAACAATTCCAACAGCAGTGTGTTTTTTGGTGCACGGCGGGACTTGTCCTCGAGAAACCGATGTCTTCACTGTGAAACTTTTTACCGTTGACATTGCTGTTTTGTCTCCTTTTCGGGCATAGGGCTTTATAGTGTATGAGCTATTTTCTTGAAGGTACTTGGTTTGGTTCGTAACCAACACGAAAACTGTGGACGAGTTGCCGTGTATGCGTACGTCTCCGTTGATCTCGCAGAAATCTGAACTTAGTCCCGAGGTGTTGCAAATTGGCTCGACTTTACGTGGTCGAACATCTGCATCTACATTGAAAAAATAAATGAAACATTAGTCATTGTCCAATCAGGGTCAGTTTTTGAATGCTTCTATTGCCGACGTTGCTGCTCTCCGACAGCGGAAGATGCTGTTAATGTGTTTGGTAATTTAATTTTACTTTTACATTTCGGACAGTTTCTGTTGTCTCACAGCAGTTTTCAAGAAACAAGATGAGAGATGATTTTCCAGAATATGCACATGCTTTTGATTAATTTGTAATTTTTAGAAGTTTCAATCTTTATCATTAGGAACTATGTATGTCATATTTTTTTTGTTTGTTATTTTACGCTCTCATAACACGTTCACAATTAATTTTACCAAACTTGAATTATTATATCAATATTTCACCGTAGTTTTCACATAATATTTATGGAACAACATTTTATACAAAATTGACAACACTTTTCTCACAATTGTTCTGACACAGCAACTTCTAGACGGCCACGTCACCTTCAAACTGATTGAATTCAAACTAATGTGGCCGATTCTTTACCTATATGATGGGGAGTATTCTTTTCTTCTGTCATTAGCATTTTGAGTCCCAAACCAAGCGGCACTTGCAAGTTCACTGCAAATGTAAACAAAAATGTCTCAACAATAAGAACAGTGGCAACGCCATGATCGAAATGTAAAATGTTGCGTTGTTTCCAACAATGCAGGAGAATTATCTAATTTTTCTCGTATCTGGAAGAAGAAATAAGAGGAGAAAATGAACTTACTGGTTGGCAGAGGTTTCAAATAAGGCTGGAAGACAGTGCAAAGAGTGAAGGCAATCATCAAGAAGCCTAAAAAAGCTCCACAAGCCAGCTTTCTTTGATCATTCTTGGTGAAGCTTCTAGCAAGAATAGTATCATACTTCATTTTTGTTGATTCTTCAAGAACACTTCTTATAAATCATCTGTTTTGAAATGGAGTCTAAAATGACTGCTAATTCCGAAATAGAAGAAGCTAGCAGAGCTATTTAAACACTTGATGATGACCAAACTACACCAAACTACGAGTAGTAGTGGCCGGCAATAATGGAGAGAGATTTGAAGTGAGATTTATTTTATTTTTTGTTTTCCTTACGTGTTTTCTTTCTATGACAAATGGAGGAGAAGGATTGGTGGGTTTTTTTTTGATTCGTTTTCTGTTATTTTTCTTTGGTTTAGAGTTCAAATGATTGCTGCCCACGACGAAATGAAAAATTGCAGATGTGGCTTGTCCAGAAACCTTTAAATGAATTGAAAGGAACAGTTTTTAAAGTTGACTGTTTTGGACTAACGTGCATATGTGATCCTTGTTTGTAGGTAAATAAATAAGTAATTTATGTTTTATAAGATTCTGTGGGTACTAGGTTAAATTAGAAACAGCAAAACCGGCTCAAAGAAACCGGCGTCTTAAAAACACAAAGCAACTCGAAGGAAAGCATGCATAATCAACATATTTTTTATTAAATTAGTCTCCAGAAGTTCAGAAACAAATTTGTTTTAAACACCAAGTTGCCAAAATTATGAACTAAGTTTTCTTGCGGGCATGTTTGTATGATTTTTGTTAAAAAAAAAAAAAAAAAAAAAAAAAAAAAAAAAACCCTCGTCGTTGCAACTCATTTATCTGCTATAATAAAAGAGGGTAAGCGATTCTTTGAGGGGAATGTATCTCTCTGCCCTTTTCTGGTTTGTTCTTTGTGTGGCGGAGTGGTCGTGGTATTTTTGTAATAACGGGATTTGTTTTGGTTGGTTTGCTGGGTTGGCGTTGGCGCCCTTGCGTGTGTCGTGCCATTCTAGGCATCCAGCCTGTGAATTGGGTCATATGGGGAGGCTTTTTGCGGCTTTTCAGCGTTGGTTATTTTTTTAAAGAATTGACGTCGTTGCCATCGGTTAGTTGGAATCGTGGTCATCTGATATTGGTATTCTGATAATTATTCGGCTTCATCTGGGTTCTTTCATGGACAAACCTTAAGGGGCTAAGAGACTTTTGTTGGCAGCATCTACTGCTCTGCCCTTTGCAGTTCTGCTCATGCGGTTTCCGAATGGCTGTGGTGTTTCTGTAATAAATGACGTTCTTTTGTTTTGTCGCTTTTTCATAGGGAAACCAAGAGGCTGAGAGATTTTTTGGGGAATTTACTGCTCTGTCCTTTTGTTTTGCTCTTTCAGTTTTCGATTGGCCGTGGTATTCCCGTAATAAAGGTCGTTCTTTTGGTCTGTTTAGCTTCCATGGAGTAACAAAGGGGCTAAGCGAATTTTTTTGAAAGAATTTACTGCCCTGTCCTTTCTTGTTTTGCTCTTTCATTTTTCGAATGGTCGTGGTATTTCCGTAATAAATGTTGTTCTTTTGGTCTATCTCCTTTGGTTGACATTGAGAATGCCGGTTGGCGCATGTTCATGGTCACTTACGTAATTTCCCTTTGTTAATTAGGATTGTGGTTATTTCATCTTGGTAATTCTGTAATTATGATGCTTCTCTTGGGTTGTTCCATGTACAAACCTTAAGCAACATTTGGGATTCGTAATGACTACCGTGCCCCTCTTTGTATTTTGTCATCCCGTTATGTGATGATGTTATTCCTGTTAAGTTTACAGTTGTTTTTGTCATTTCGTTGTTGCTCCGATTTGTTTTAGCTGTGCCGGTACTTTACACATTACCCTTCATTCTTGCGCGTCATGGCGGTTTCCGCTGACAGCACAACACGTAATTTTAGGGAATTTTGTTGTCATTTGTGGCGGGGGGGGGGGATAAAATATGATTTTGCTTTCGGTGGTGGCGGTGTAGATTGGATTTATATGTGTACCCATATGTTGTTCTGGTTGCACGTGGTTTTGACGTAGGCATATATTTATGGATAAGTTTTTTCTATGTATTTTCTTTCGCTCACTCATTTGGGTTCGATTGTAGAAAGGGTTTATCTACATGCGCATGTTTGGTCATTTTGTCTGTTGTTCCTTCGTGTTGATCTTCTGTTTCTTTCTTTAGGATCAATTGTTGTGCAATTACATCCTTAATGTTTACAGGGCTGCAGATCCTATCTTCAGAGATTGATTTCATTGCTTGCGCTGGTATGACTCCTTCTCCTATATGACTTCCAATGGGTACACATTTATTTTAATTGGCTGTTTTTTGGGCCTTTTTATTTCCGGTTTTTTCGTTCCCTTATGATCTTGATATGATAAGTTTCCATACTCATTTGGCGATCTGTGTTTGTGTGGGATAGTGCATGTGTGGTTATGGGGTTTTGGGGTTTTTCTTTGTATGCGTCCATTTTGATATGATCTGCTTTCATCCCCAATTGAGATTTATGTTTGTGCGGGATGGTGCATGTGTGGTTCTGGTGTTTTCGTGTCATTTATTGTGGGTTTTTTTATGGTTATGGGTGTTTTTCTCCGTTTAGGTTGTTCTGGGTTAATTATTTTTGTTGTCTTGGCCATTTGGATTGATGCCATTCTTTTCAGCTGATTATTTGCCTTTTTCTTTTTGTTATTACGGGTAATATGATGGTTATTTCGATGTTACTATTTTGCGCATGCGTGGGTGTTGGATAGTTCTTATGGTTTGGCTGTTTCGTTCTATTTACTTTGTCGTCGATGGTTGGTTCATCCGCAACATCTATCAGTACCAATGTTTGTCATATGGTGGGGTCTGCGGTGGTTGTTTAGGTCTCACTGGATGTCCTCGTTGTTGCTGATAATTTTATGTGTATTTTAAAAATCCACATGTCCTGTTTAGTTGGTGGTTTAAAGTTGACGATGTTTTTGAGGTACTATCGTTTTAATTTGGTCCGTAGAGTTCGGATTGTTCCCGTTTATTGGGATTTCGTGTGGCACGTTTTGGTCTTCGCTGCTTCACCAATCGGTCTGTTGTGTCTTTCTTCCTTGTGAACTGTGATTTGTTTGTGCGTTCTCCCATGCGGTGTCTTACGGTTTGTTTTATGAATTTTTATCATGGTGATAGAAATTCAGAATTATGGATTAGAATCTGGATTATGGAAGAAGTATTGTGTTATTTGATGAAACAAGTTATTAGTAAGGAATGCTACTCCTATAATGGAGAAATGAGATGTGAAAGTTGAAATCTGGATTGTGTTCGATTTAGAACAATGAGTTATATGTGTATCACTGAGAATAGTTATATTCTGCGTGTTCTGATGTGGATTAACTTGTGTGTTCGTTGATGGATAAATGATACTCCAATAATGGAGGAAATTGAGTGTGAATTATAGAAGTTGGACTGTTGATTGTGGATAAAGTATTGCTTTATTTGAGATTGCCAAGCTATATGTAAGATTCCTATGTGTGACATACTATGTGATATTTGGTGGTTGATGGTTTTGCACTATTAAGAACATATAAACCCTTTAGACTATGGTAGAATGAGAAATACGATTGGTAGACCACTGCGTTGCTACACGAAGACGAGTCAGCAAGAATGGATGGCTGAGGATAATTACAGTATGGTTCTTCCTTAGGACTATTCAGACCAGTGGCAGACATGAGCCCGAAAGACTTCACGATAAAAGAGAACCTCGTTGAGCTAGTAGACTGGATCTTGGTAATTGACAAAATTCTAAGTACAGTAGAATTTCCTAAAGACGGAAGGGTCAAACTGCGCAGTATTTTATTTGAAGAAGTGAGGTGAACCTCTGAAGGAGGAAATCACAATAAACTCTGTTGGCAAGGTCCAACTTTAAACTGGGAAGCACTTCAGGTTGCTCTCAGATCTTGCTTTTACCATGGCCAGGTGAAAGCAAGGAAGTATCAAGAGTTCATGAACTCAAAGCAAAGCAGAAGCTCGAAGGCAGAGTATTTCAAAAGCTTGTAATATTTGGGTGGTCAACAGATAAACCGAGGAGTAGCCACTTCAGCATAGAAAACATAGGAATCATCAGCAGTATGGGAACTAGTAGCTTGGGGATTGACAGAAAAGGAATACACCTGCTAACGACGTTCTTAACCGTGACCCTTAGTAACTAAATGAGACTATGAACACTTTAGTAGATAGACATGACTACGACTTTATTTGATGTTAAGTGTGTTGAAGAAAATAGTTACTTACTATTATTTGTTGTGTTAAATTACTTGGTTGCTATGTGATCTTGACTATGATACATAATTGCTTGATAGATTGTCAGATCATCTTGATTGGTTGTGTGATTTTAGCTTTGAGGACGAAGCTCCATTTAAGGTTGAAAGGATGTAATACCCCGTCTAATTAGCAAGGGTAAAACAGTAATTTTGGAAGTTAATAAGAAATTAATTGAGAAAAAAGGCTGGGTAAATTATTGCAAATTTTACGGCTAAGAAATTCTCGTGAGATTTTAGAAAACATTATATTAAAACATTAAGCCTAAAAAGAATTTAGATGCAAAATAATTTATCGAGTTAGATTTGTATACAATTTAAGGAAAAATATTAAGGTAGTATTCGAGAATTGATACGTAACGTTTCGTAAATTTTAGTTGATTTTGGTTAATAACGCGTGTCCGACCACCGCGAAGTAGTGTGAGTAGAATGCATCCAATGCACTAGAACCCACTAGCATAATAGTACAACCACCCCACCTTAGAATTTCTCATGTTTCATCTTCTCCAAGCAACATTGTAGCTTCGGGAATTTACTTCACCGCCTCCATTCCCTTTGCCTTCACTGCAAAGGCACAATCACCGCCTCCACACCACCGCCTAACACACAGGCTATATAAAGACCACTCTCCACCTCCCCTCACACCACAGCAGCAGCCAACACCACAGCCACCCTCATCGTCCACCACCAACACCACCGCACCATAGCCGAACCTCTCTCGGCAAAGGAGAAGAGAACCCACCACCACTCTCAACACTCAGCCCAGCTCTCTCCCTCTCTCTCTGTTCACAGAACCCAGCAGCAGAAGAAGCAGGGTGGCAGCAGCCACCCCCCCCTTCGCTGCCTCCATTGTGGACGGCGGGAAAACCACCGACGGGAAAACTCAAGAGAACCCAAAAATCTCTCTCCCTCCTCTGTTTTTCAGTTCCTTTCTCTCCCTCTCACTGTTTCTAACCCAGAAATAGAGGAAAGAAGACCCACCAGCAGCAGGTCGCCATCACAAGCCATCACTGATGGCGGGAAACTCCATAAAATGCGGCGATCATCTCGGGAAAGCATCACAGCAGCACCCACTCTCTCTCACTGCTTCCAGACGACCCCTTGGACCCCGACCAGATCAGTAGGGGGCTCAGACTAGGCGTAGGAAGCCATTTAAGGCAGCCACGAAGCTCAACTCCGGCGACTCCGGCGTCGAACTCCGACCCGACTTATTTTTTGACAATTACTCTCGATTAGTTGCTCTAGATAGTCAAAATCGAATCTTGATAGCTAAATTCATGTTTAGATTAACTAAGTTGATGATGTTCTAAAAGGGGGGATAAAGTGTCTTTTTAGAAATCTATTAAAGCATATAGTGATGGGTAACTTGATGTCATTTTGAAATCTGAGTTGGTAACTTTGGTCTTTTAACAAAACTGTTTAATGAATAGTAGGGCCTCTAGTTGTCTTTTAATATAATTTAGCGGGTTCTACGCGTCTTTTACCTAAACTTGACACTTTTCGCTAAAATAAAAATAATAACTCGGATTAAAAATAATTTCTTAAATAACTAGTTTTCGTCCCCGTCCCGGAAAAGTGATTCGGGCGTTAAAATAGTGAACGGATTATTCGTTAGAAATTAAACAAGAAATATCTTTATTGAAAACTATTAAACTTTGTTAAGTCACTTAGCTAGTATTTTGGACACTTTAAATTTGTAAAAATTGTTATTTGCGCTAGCTCATTAACATTATAACATTGTAGCATCGTGTACAAGTTTTCTTAAAACATAGTAGTCAAAATATCATTTTCGAAATAGTTTTTAAATATAAATTCGCGTTAGTTTTCATTTTTATCTCTTATAAAATAACTACTTTAATTAGTTAATCACTTTTAGATAATAATAATATTAATAGCAATAATAGTGACAATAATTAGTCGCTTAGAAATAGATGTTTTGTTTATATAACTTCGACAATAAGCTAATATAACTAGAAAAAATGCGGTATTCAATTATCTAGAGGGAACAGGGGTTTATCTAAAAACTAAATAGAATTATTGATAGGATTTGTAGCGTTATAGTTGGACTTGTAATTGAATAAGAAAGTATAATTTGTAAGTGGCAGGTTCATAGACGACTGATAAGTTCATTTGCAGGAGTTTTACGTGCTAGTTGCTTCGGAAGTAAGGTAAGTGAACATGCCAAGCCTTGCGTGCCAATCTCCTTTCGTGTCGCAAGTCGATTTTTAATACTTGTCTCGAAAAGTGTTTGTTATTTATTTACACGTTCATTTCATATTTTCTTACACTTTAAGAAATTGCTTTGCTTGATATTGTCACACGAAAAATAATAATAATGCGTAATTAACGTAAAGTGGAAAGAGTTGTACGCGAGAAGCGTATTATTGCCGTGTTGACTTCGTTCACTCGGCCTGTAATTAGATTGGTCGTGTTGGCTTCAGTCACCCAACACGTATTATTTTTACCCGGTCGCAACTTGTTGGGTCGCTCCATGTACTCACCTCTCTGGCCGCAAGAAGTCTTAGGGGCCTGCCGGCAGTTAAGGTCATGGTTGCTAGTGATAGTATAGTAGATTATTCCCCGTATCAAAAAATTTAATAATATGGTTTCTATGAGATATGAATATTTAAGAAAGAGAAGAAGAAATAGATTGGGACTAATCCTCCCCGTATGAAAGTTGAGAAAGGAAGATCAAAAGAATGAGAATTTTTATAAGTGTTCTTACTGGAGGCACCAGGTTCACTTCTTACAGTTTTACAGTTTATATTTGAGTTCCTGATTTACTCTGCAAATTTACTTTTTTATGATTTATTTCCTCTGTATATTTATTGTGAAAAGAAAGCATGCACGTCTACTGTTTTACGAGCTTGTGTGTCACTTACTCAGTATTTCCATGCTGAATTTGAAACCTGCGATTCCTGTTTCCTTCCCACCGTAGGTTTAGGAGCTGAAGACTAAGGTGTAGCTGGGTACGAGACTCACTTAGATGGATTTCATCACGAGTAGAATCTAGTATAGTTAGCCAAAATAATGTAGTAGTTTTGAAAACGCATGTGCAATATCTAGAGACTTTTGTAATGTTTAATATTATGTAATAAATAAATAAGCTGGGATGTTATGCTTTTGATTTCCGCCGTTACTTTTAGCATCGCCCTCCCGGTCTTGTCTGATCCGGATTAGGGGTTTGTTGCGCGTATTACGCAAGCGTACGGTCAAGTAGTAGAGTGGTAGTATTTTAATACTTGGGTTGTCGAACCCTCGAGGACAAGCTCGCAACAAGTTTATACTTAACAATTTAGAGTAGTTCACTAGGTAACCGAAGTAAAAAGTGTGTGTTTTGTGGTGTCTCCACCCCCAAACAAGTGGCTGTAATAAAGACAGAAATAATGGTAAACTAAAATTAAGAAGAGTTCTTAATCAATAAATGGAGAGAACTAGGTAATCTCGTTGATCACCTTGGGTTGTATACGATCTCCGGATTATCAGTGAAATACGTTAACTATATTCTAACTAAGCCTAGTAACAGCTCTTACTATCTCCTATCGGTCTCGAGTCATTCTACTTCACGGTAGACTACAATCTCCTATCGGTCTCTTGTGTCTACCGGTTCGTTCTAGTAGGCTATCTACTGGTATGATAACGGGTCCTTTCGGTCCACCGTTTCACGAAACAGTTGATTAATCCTACCGAATCTACCCACACTAGCCAATCCTATTCACTTCTCCTCTCAGTCTCCGTGATACGGGATTGATGTTCAAGTCTCATCCTAGTTAGTTAGAATCAGTGTCGTGCATTCGCTAACTAAGCAGTGTTTCGGGTTAGCTACTCCATTAACACTGAGTATTAAGCACAGTACAAGAACAATTGAATTATAATAAAGCTAAATTTAAGCATGAATCAACTTTTGAACAAACCCTAGTTCTTGAATCCTAGTTTATTGTTAATCGTGTCACTCGAGTAGGATTACTAACATAAACAAGAAACTTGAATTGATTCTAAAGATGAAATCAAGAATCATGAAGCAAAGATCAAATCCGGAAAATATTCATAGTTTACATGAACCCTAGGATCTCAAATCGAGATGCCTAGCAAAAGTTTCTTAGCTACTCATAACTAAATATGAAATACTCATGAGTTTCTCCATTAAAATTGAATATGAGAGGTAGGAAGACGATAAAGCAAACACTAGAGCTTCAATGGTGAAGCTTGTCTTCGTCTTCGTCGTCTCTTTTCCTTTTCACGTCTGTAGAGTTGTAGAATGAATCTGATCCCTCATTCATTCTAGTTTTAATGTATTAATTATTTCCAATTAGGTTTAGGAAATAACTAAGACAAAACTACGTAGTTTTGAACCAAACAAAGCCAGCCTTTTTTCTTCCTTCGTCCGTGTATTTTCTTCTTAAGGAGATCGCACGATCTCAGCAAAGCTGATCGTGCGATCAGCTTCTCCTCTTGTCTCAGATCGCACGACCTGAAGGTCAGATCGTGAAAACAGTTAGTTTCAATTTTTTTTTTCTCCATGATTTGTCTAAGGCACAGCTTCTGATCGCACGACCTCAGCAAAGCTGATCGTGCGATTTGCGGAACTTGTTTTTCTTCGTCCTTTTCTTTCTTCTTTCCTCTGATTCTTTTCTTCTTTTTTGATCCGCGCTTCTTCTCTTCAGCCTGGGTTCCTGCGATGCCATGGCCGCTCCTCTGTTTTACGTTGTTGCGGTATTGGGTCTGTGGTTACGGTGATTTCAGGTGGGTTGGTGATCGGGATTGGGTCTGATTTGGGGGTTCACGGTGGTAGCTGTTGTTAGGTGCAGAGCAGCGGTGAAGGTTGATTTCAATTGGTGTTAATGGCGGCTGTGGTGGAGTGGTGATGTTGGGAATTAGTTTGTTCTAATTGCATGTCTGGTTTTGAGGCAGGGTATGTAATGGTGTACGATGGCAGGTTGTAGGAGTTGTGGAGGAGAATTGGTGGATTAATGGTGATCAGGTGGATATGAGTTAGTAGCATGGTGTTTTTGGAGGTAGTTTGGTATTGAATTGGAGAGGTTTTGGGTCTGGGTTGGTTAGTAAGGCAGTGGTTGTGATGTAGGTCGTGGAGGAGTGAGGTTTTTAAGGCATCAGGGAACTGGGTTTAGGTTTGTTGGCGGGGTGCTGATTTTGGGGGATGGTCAATGGAGGTGTTGTTGGATCTGGTTTGAGTTGAATTGGCCATGAGGTTGATGATGGTAATGGTAATTAGGTAGCATGTGATTTTGGACTTGGGTTTCAGTAGGTTGGGTGAAGAGATTGGGATGTTAAGTTGTTATGTTAATGTTTGGCCATGGTGAAAGCTGGGGTGTAAGGTGGATTAGAGGGCAGTGTGTTGTTGATGGTGTAAAAGTGTAAATGGTGAATGGGGATAATTCCAGCAGCCATTCTTTTTCCAATTCCCTGAGCTTCATCGTTTCCAAAGTTCGTTCTCCTCTCCGCTTCATCACCCAAGCTTCGTCTCCTGTCCAAACAACACGAAACAAAACCCGTGCGATCAAATGTGAAAAAAATACATAAAATTATGCGAGAAACGCCTGGATTTACAATTAACGCTCAAATAGCTCAAATACTCAAATACTTCACGTTCGTAGTGTAATTCTCATAATATTCACCCGGAATGCACGCAAAATGATAGTAAATCGTGTAAGAAATATAACTCTAATACAGAGTTATCAAATCCCCCACACTCCCTTTTTGCGCGTCCCGAGCAAAATCAATCCTCACACTACATTTTAAATCCACCGAATTGCATACACTACACTAGCCGTGTGACACAAACAACACACACACCCAATGCAATCTACATGACTACAAGTAATGCAACTCGATTATCAAACAATGCAAGAATTAAAACAACACAAATATTTTTTCTTTTTAGCTAGAGATCGGGCAATCTCGAAAAATAAATCGGCAAGTCATAGGGCTCTCATATTCCCTCGAAAATTCTTCAACTTTGGTGATCGGTAGAACTTGCGGCCAGTTTCGTTAGACAGAACGGGCAGGAACACAAAATAATTTACTTCCGCACACTCATCAAACGCATCCCTAACACTTACCATCCGAGCTATTTACCCACGGGTTAAATTGCTGACGGTTTAGGACGGGTAGGATAGGATAGGAAGAAGCGCATTCCTAGACGTCATGATACAACTCACAAAACCCGATTCTCTCACTCCCTCACACAAATCTAGGGAACCCCAATGAATCTAACTACTCCGGCCCTCATTCCCTCAATCTTGGTGCAACGCCGTTCTCGCGGCCACGAACGTGAAGAAGTGATCTCGAACAATAGCTAACCTCAATTTCAAGCTTGCTCCTTTATTCCCTTTCACTTTCACTTTCAATTTCTATTTTTCTTTTATTTTTTTTCATTTCCTCAACAATAACATTAACACATGGAGCCAATAATAGCATAGTAAAATCCGAGGAGATCCAATATCAAAGCAGATCATGTGGGGGGTGGAATGTGTCAAATCAGTGATATAATAAAATATGTGTCGACACCCTCACACTCAATCAAAAGCATCTCTCGTAACCCAATAATCAATGTAATTCGTGCTTTTCCAACCGATCCTCCTCATCACTTAAGATACAGAGAATATAAATGAACATCAACGCATGACCTCCTATAAGCTCAACCAACCCCACCCCATATTGTGCGGAAAGAATATCGCGCACTACGTCACTCCACATGTGATCGTGGTGTACGGACACGACTCACCGCCACACCGAAGTGTGCTACCGTCTCTAACTCACCCTCACATCCTCTCAAAAGACAACATGTAAGAGAAACACTCAATATGTATCAAATCAGCTCACCCTCATCGAACCTCCCTAAATCGACTCCCTCTATCATGACGCCTAGGAAGGGACCATTCTAACAAGTGATGAAAGTCACAATGAAAGGCTTCCTAGGCTAGAGGTTGTGAATAAAAGGGGTAAACGGATCAATAGGGATGACTAGTGGACCTAGGAGATGGAGACGGGACATGAGGCCCCCATAAAACATCACTCGCACAGCTGTTCCGTTGCCACTACGAGGAGGGTCGACGACTACCTAAGTGACGGTGGTGTAGCGCTAGTAAGATTACAAGTCTTAGAGACAGCTACTCACATTTCTAATGTGCATTAGCCCTATAAGTCTTCCTACTCCAGCTTCTCGCGTCTACCTCACCTCAGATTTTCATTCTCCTAAGAAATTCTATCATTAAGCCCTCTCCACATTCACTCTCTTCGATTGCCCTTTCTCAAAAGTTTTCAATTTTTTACTTTTTTTTTTTTAATTTTAGATTTCTTTTTTTTCTAACTCTATATGCTTTTGGCCAACTCTACTAAACACAAGTTTTGGGTACGGAACTCAATAATGTAAAAGTGCTAATAAAAAGCATAAACTACACAATCCTACCACAAACCAACACAATAAGAACACATAAATATATGTAACAAGGCGATGCAAACAAAGACATGTCTAGTGAAAGTAGATACAACCCCCCCCCCCACACTTAAGCGTTTTGTTGTCCTCGACGAATTTAGAGATAATGAAGGAGGACTCATCGCTTAAATGTGCAGGAGGTGGATTTCACCATTTATTGCTCGAAATGTAGATTAGAGAGAGTGTTAGAGGTACCTGGGTGCCCGGAACTACTTGGGCACCGTTGCCGCGAAATTGCAACAAGAAGGGGTCTTGTGGACCGTTGACAATTTCCGGAGAAGTCTCTACGCGCCCGGATTCCGATGTGTAGCTAAGATGTAAAGTGTAGCCCTATCATGCATGTGGCACTAAACATATTGGAACTGCTCCTCGGCCTCGAGCAATTCTCTATATCTTTTATGCATACTCCTGTGGGGCTTTTTCTTTCCACAATTTCGTGCGATCTCTAGCACGCACATCAAGAAGGGGAATCCGGTGCGTCTTCTGTACCTGTGTCCCTGCGCACTGATTGGAAAAATTAGTCCACCCTCTCTCACCGCTCATAGTCAAATATAGAGAACTCATAAACAAATAAAACAAAATAAAAAGCATCATACTCTACATTGGGTTGCCTCCCAAGCAGCGCTTGTAATTTAAGGTCAACGGCCCGACCATGTTACCCCAAGAGCCTCAGAAAGGTGATTTAGCAGGTCAACTTCTGGCGCTGGATGCTCATAACTACCTCGTGCGCCTGCACCCTCGATGCTTTGCCCTTAAGTTCAAGCGGATCCTCCTGTGTCAGCTCTGGAATTCCTCGCCTAACTTGCACGGGAAATGGCAATCCTGTCTTCACCTCACAAGTGTACTGAGGAGTCGGTTTGAAAACCCTAAAGGTCTCCACAGTGTCATTGACCCTCATGATCAACTCCCCATTCTCTACATCAATTAACGTCCGACCGGTAGCCAGAAAGGGCCTACCAAGAATGATCGGAATGTCACTAATTGGCATGTCCAGTATCACAAAAACTGGCATGATCAAACTACCAACCCTCACAAGTAAGTCTTCTACCAATCCAATGGCCTTCTTGGATGACTTATCTGCGAATTTTAGATTGATCCAGGTTTTACGAGGCTCCCCCACACCTAGATTTTTGAATAATGATAGCGGCATTAAGTTGACACTCGCTCCCAGATCACACAGAGCCCTGCCTAAAAAGGCCCCCCCAAGTGTAGCCTCAATCACAAAACTTCCTAAATCTTTCTTTTTCTAAGGTAGCCCATGCAAGACACATGAACTCGCATGCTCATTCAACTTCACTCTCTGAAAGTCATTCATAGCTTTTCTCCCAAGGATTGCATCCTTGATAAACTGTGCATACTGAGGCATTTTCTGCGGGACCTCAATCAACGGAATGTTTATGTGCAGTTTGGAGAAAATACTAAGAAATCGCCTGTACTCCTCAGAATCATCCTTCTTCTTCCTAGTTTTCAATGGAAAAGGTACATCTTTAGAAGAAGGGAATGGTGGTAATACCTCATTGGACTTTTCCTCATCATGTGGAGTCATGCCCTTTGATTGGTGGACCATGACAGGTGTCTTCTCAGAATCGAAGACCTCATGCTCCTTAGCCTTTGATGCTTCAGCTCTGGCATGGCTTGGGTATGGTGGATTAGTCAACGAAACCCCGCTGCGGGTGGTAATGGCATTTACCCGGCGCATATTATCTGTGTCAGACGGTAGAGAACCAGGTGCTCTAGCAGATAATTGTGTTGCAATTTGTCCAACCTGAACCTCTAGTGAACGAAGATAAGTCTTCCTAGCCTGAAAATCAGAAGACGTAGCATTGACCGTCGTGGTCATATCGTTCATGTTGTTACACAGCTGTGTTAACGCCTTAGTAAGTACATAAATCTCTGGGTTTGGTGCTACAACAGTCGGTGGTGGAGCCTGCGAAACTGGTGCTTGTTGCATGTGCTGAAACCCAGGAGCGTATATTGCTCCAGACTGATCCCCATACCTGAAACCTGGATGATCTCATTTGTCAAGTCTGTAGTTCCCTTGGATCCAATTCAACCGCTGTCCTTGTGCCCCCACAAAGTTCACATCTTCACTTCCAATCTGGGCAAAGGCTGAATCAAATTCCTGCTCCTCTACCCTTGCAACTGGCTTCTTGTCCCGATACACATGCTTGGCTAAATGAGACACCATCTTGCTGATCCCAGTTTTCCATTCATCATCCTTAGGTTCAGGCAATGCCGATGATCTCCTGGATTCATAAAGTTGTGAGTCCTGCTTAGCAAGCTGCTTCATGAGCGCATAAGCTCCTTCTTTGTCAACAGAGTACATAAAATTTCCTCCAGCTTCTATGTTAACAAGCTCCTTATTCTGACATTCTAGACCATGGTAGAAGATCTGCAAAATTTTGTAATACCCAAAATCAAGATTTGGGCACTTCCTGATCAAATGCATAAAACGGTCCCATGCATCTACCACAGTTTCATCGGCATGTTGCCGAAAGCCTAGAATATCACCCTGTAGCTCAATCACCCGTTGAACTGGATAAAACTTGCCCATGAACTCATCCACACACAGAGCCCATGTAGTGATCGAATCAGGGGCTCTTGACTGAAGCCACTTCTCAGCTGCACCCTACAGACAGTAAGGGAAAAGAGTGAGCTTCAATGCCTCGCTTATCACATCTTTGTATTTTGTAGTCTTTATATAAGCATTGAATCTCCCAATAAAATCATTGGATCTTCATCCCTGTTCCCATAAAATTGGAACTGATTTGTTACCGTCTGAATTGTCGTAGGCTTAAGATAAAGTGCTCGGCATGTATCTCTCGCACTACAATTTCCAGATTGTGTCCATAAGTGGACGACTGAAACTTCTCCACAATAGCCTGCCCAGACTTATTGTACGGTGTCTGGGAGTTGCGATCATTTAGCTTCTTAGACAGCTCTTCCAACCGCTGATTGAGTTGCGCATTGGTTAATTGTTCGCCCATGGTGCTCTGTTTTTGTCTTCTTCTTTAGTCTCTGAACAACTGCTCTGGGTCTTCTAGTGGGGGAACAAGCTCTCGTGGGATCCTGTGCATGCACTAAGTACCTGAAATAGCAGAAAATCAGAAAACTAATTAGAAATCAAAGTAGCAAATAAAACAAAAAAAATAAATAAAAGCAAACTAAACTAATTATTAACTAAAAACTTGTTGACCGTCGTTGCAACAACCCCCTTATCCGGCTCGGGACAAGACCGGGAGGGCGATGCTTAATAGAAGTGGCGGAGATCAAAAGCAATACATTTCACAACACTTATTCGTATTATTAAACATCAAACTTAGATTATTACACACTAGTTGCTACTATTACACAAAACTATTTCACAAGACTTATCTAACATTTATTAGATTGTCTACTGGTGACGTCCATATTCTAGATGAGTCTCGCGCCCCTTCTATCTTACAATCCAGCTCCTAGGCCTGCGGTGGGAAGAAAAACAAGAACCGCAGTTTTCCAAAATCAGCTTGAAATGCTGAGTGAGATACACCTTAGCGTGTAAAACAAGGAAGATGAAATAATTGATGATTCACGAGTTAAGTAAAACATTAACAGAGTACGAGTAAAACATTTATCAGAGTTTGCAGCAGAAATAATCATTTATGAACGTTTAAGAAAGAATTTCATTCATCGAAATTCCAATCCGTTGAACATTTCCAAAACACAGTAGCAAAGAGATCCATTTTTATCATTTTCGCTGTAACCAGGTGGTATGTACTGCGGAACCTTCTTCTGCTTGCTAGTACCTATGATTGAGCTTGAGCGAATTTAAGAGTCGATTTATTGAGGAACCGTGACCTCTTTTACAACTCAGAGTTGAACAAGAAGAACAGATAAGTCATACTTTATTCAATCCATCCTACAGCTTATATAGCTGTTGGATTACAACTAAATCCCTAGGAATCTGGGATTATAGTAACAGAAAGATAAGGCTATAACAACCCAGTATCTTAACTAGTAACAAATAAGCAAAAGACCAGTTCTACTTTCCTATTTATTAGTTTTGAGATTATAACAATCTCTGACTTATTTGACCAGAAAATAAAACACTTAACAACTCCTCCCCTGTTAAAAAACCGCCTTGTCCTCAAGGCGAAACTCTGGAAACTGCTTCTTCATGGCTTGAAGATCCTCCCAGGTTGCTTCTGCTGGTGATAGCCCTTGCCAGTGAATGAGGATTTCATACTTCCTTCTGCGAAAACGACGATCAAGAACAGCTTGAGGTTTAGGATAAAGGGACGCATCGTGATCTTGAGTCATGGGTAACTCCGTCTGAACCTGGTTTTTCTTGCCAATTTTTTTCTTCAACAAGGAAACATGAAACACTGGGTGAATTCGAGATTCCTTTGGCAAGTCCAGTAGGTAGGCTACAGCACCTATCCTCTTAAGAATTTGAAATGGCCCGTAGTACCTTGGAGCCAATTTGAAATTCTTTCTCAGAGATAGAGAGGTTTGACGATAAGGTTGGAGTTTCAAATAAACCCACTCGCCTTCCAAAAATTCTTGCTCCCTGTGACGTCGATCATACACAGTCTTCATACGCGCCTGAGCCTCCTTGAGAGTTGCCTGCAAGGACTTGACAATCTGATCTCTATCCATTAATTCCTTTTCAACCGCATCTACCTTAGCCATGCCCGGAACGTAAGACAATAAGGTCGGTGGAGATCGCCCGTACACCACTTCAAATGGAGTTCTTTTAATGGCTGAATGCCAGCTAGTATTATAACAATACTCGGCCCAGGCTAACCATTTAATCCACTCCTTGGGCTTTGAACTAGTGAAACAACGCAAGTACATCTCCAATGTGCGATTCACTACTTCACTTTGGCCATCTGTTTGCGGATGGTAAGCCGAGCTGTATTTGAAGTCGGTACCATTGAGTCTGAATAGTTCTGACCAGAACATACTTGTGAAGGTGGAATCTCGATCACACACAACAGTCCTTGGCATGCCATGTAGCCTAAAGATATTATCAAAGAAACTTTGTGCCACGCTAACAGCCGTATAAGGGTGCGATAATGGAATAAAATGTGCATACTTGGTGAATCTATCGACAACAACAAGTATGGTAGTCTTACCCTTAGAGACTGGTAGGCCGTCGATAAAATCCATTGAAATATCTTCCCAAACCCTTTGAGGAATTGGAAGTGGCTGGAGCAATCCTGCAGGAGATAGGTGCTCACCTTTGTGCCTCTGAAAGACATCACAAGATGCAACAAATTCTCGAATCTTCTGTCGCATTCCAGGCCAGTAAAAATTTCCTCTGATCCTTTGGAGAGTTTTGTGATATCCTTCATGGGTGCTGTTGTGAAATTGTCGCATAATATCATCAACTAAAGAAGAATTCTTTCCCAAATAAATTCTGTCTTTAAAGAATATGACCCCATCTGCCTATCGCCAAGGCCCCAACGCTTCATCGTCTTTGATGTGTTGAATTAGATGTTGCATATCTGCGTCTGACTTCACTTCTTCCTTGATAGCTTCCACCAAATTAGGAATTGGATAACTAATAGCTGCTAGCTTCCCTTCTTCCCTCCTCGATAGAGTATCAGCAACAATGTTTTCCAGTCCCTTTTTGTACTCAATAACAAAGTCGAATCCCATCAACTTGTAGAGCCATGATTGTTGGGCTGTGGTGGTGATCTTCTGGTTCCATAAGTATTTTAAACTACGGTGATCAGTACGCACCGTAAATTGTCTACCCAACAAATATGGTCGCCACTTTTGCACTGCCTTAACTAAAGCTAAGATTTCCTTCTCATAAGTGGATAAGAACAAGTTCTTTCCCTTTAACGCAGTACTATAGAATGCAATAGGCTTGTCCTGCATTAAGACAGCCCCAATGCATGATCCACTGGCATCGCATTCCACAATAAAGCCCTTAGAGAAGTCGGGTAATGCCAGAACCGGAGCCTTTGTCATTGCTTCCTTCAACTTGTGAAATGATTCCTCAGCGGTAGATGTCCACGCAAACGAGTCTTTCCGCAACATTTGAGTGAGTGGAGCAGCTATTTTTCCAAAGTTCTGAATAAACTTCCGGTAGTAACCAACTAATCCGAGAAACCCTCGCATGGCCTTCAATGATGTTGGTTTAGGCCAATTTATCATTGCTTCTATTTTGTCTGGATCCACGGCTACACCTGTATCAGAGATAATATGACCAAGGTAGCAGACCTTGTTTTGCCCAAATTGACATTTTTCTTCCTTCACATATAACTGGTTAGATTGCAAAATAGAAAAGACAGTCTCCAAATGATGCATATGTTCAGCCCATGACCTGCTGTAGATTAAAATATCATCAAAAAAGACGAGGACAAACTTTCGTAGATACCTTTGAAATACCTCGTTCATTAGGGCTTGAAAAGATGAGGGTGCATTAGTAAGACCGAAGGGCATTACTAGGAATTCATAGTGACCATGATGAGTGCGAAAAGCCGTCTTCTCGATGTCTTGAGGGTGCACGCGGATTTGATGATATCCAGAACGGAGATCCAATTTTGAAAAAAACTTTGCACCATGCAATTCATCCAAGAGCTCCTCAATCACCGGAATTGGGAACTTGTCTTTAATCGTAATCTTATTCAAAGCTCGATAATCAACGCACATCCTCCATGAACCATCATGCTTCTTGACTAAAATAACGGGAGAAGAATAGGGGCTGTTACTTGGACGGATAACGCCAGTAGAGAGCATCTCCGCCACCAATTTCTCAATCTCAGCTTTCTGAAAATGTGGATACCTGTAGGGCTTGACAGATACAGGACCATGATCTGGTTGCAAAGGGATCTTATGATCTTGCTGCCGAGAAGGAGGAAGACCCTTAGGAGGTTCCAGTACATCTTTATATCTCCGAAGTAGACCCCTAATGTCCACTGATGCTGGACAATCTTTGGCATGTGCTTTCGCGCCCTTCATGGAATAAAATTGAAGCAACACTCCCTTGTTGTTCCTCGCTGCACTTAGTAGCTAGAAATTGCTAACGAATCGGTTTTCAGGAATTGTTAACCCTTGCAAACTCACTTCTTTACCTTGCACCTTGAACTTCATGAGCAGTTTAGAAAAATCCCACTCAATTGGTCCTAGAGTGCTCAACCACTGAGTACCTAAGACAACATCGTAGCCTTCCAGCGGAATAACATAAACATCAACCCATAGTGGAATACCTTGTAGATTTAGTTGGGTATTAGCACATTTACCTGAACTTCTCAGCTTTTCACCTGAAGCTACCAATACTTCCAGACTTCTATTTGGGATGGGCTGAAGTCCTACTTTTTCCGCGATGCGTGTACACACAAATTGTGAGTACTTCCCGAGTCAATCAGTACTGTGACCTACCTCTTTCGAATACTGCCCATTACTCTCATCGTTTCTGGTGCACGTGTTCCAGCAATAGCATGCAGTGAGATCTCCGGCATGTCTTCACGAGTTCCGCCCTCAATCTCCATCACTTCATCATCATCGCTGTCCTCTATGACCTGGATCAAGAATAATTTCTTGCAGTGATGTCCTGGAACAAATCTGTCGTTACAACGGAAACAAAGTCCCTTCCTTCTTCTCTCATTCATCTCTTTCACGGTTAACTTCTTCACCTGGGTTGTGTGAGAGGGAATATTAGAAGCCGTGTTACGAAGAGAATGAACCTTAGATGCCGGAGTTACCTTCCGTGCTGAGAGATTCCTGGCTTCATATGGGCGAGCCAACCCAATAGCTGATGACAAAGTGTTGGGCTTGTTGGCTTGCACATCAGTTCGGATTGCCTCCTGCAGACCACTAATAAACCAACTGACTTGTCTTGCTTGTGGTAAAGGCCCTGCCTTGGCTAGTAGCTTCTCAAAGCTTGCTTGATATTCTTGTACAGTTCCGATTTGCTGGAGTTTGGTAAGTTCTCCAAAGAAATCAAAGAACTTATTTGGACCATATCGCGCATCAAGGCCTTCCTTGAAACTCTCCCAAGAGATGTCTTCGATTTCTTGCTTCAACAATTGGTACCATAATTGCGCATCCCCTTCAAGGTGAAATGACGCTAGTGAAACTCGGTCATTCTCAGGAGTGCCATGGAGAGCGAAGAATTGCTCAACCCTTCACATCCAACTTGTTGGGTCTCCTTCTCCAGCATAACGAGGAAAATCAATCTTCACGGTCTTTGGAACAAAAGAGCTGAAGGAATGGTTCTGTTGAGAAACCCCATCACTATTCCGGCTATTTTCCTTCCCTCGAGAGTTGTTAGCCGAACTTTCAGCACCAACAATGGTACCTGATGTGGCAATCTGCTCAACCCGCATACTGAGCTTATCTAACAACTCAGTGATAGCGTGCAGTTGAGCCGTTAGTGATTGCGAGGCCTTCTCCAAATTCTCCACTCGCTGATCCATGTCCAGGCTCTGATACCACTTTGGTATGTACTGCGGAACCTTCTTCTGCTTGCTAGTACCTATGATTGAGCTTGAGCAAATTTAAGAGTCGGTTTATTGAGGAACCGTGACCTCTGTTACAACTCAGAGTTGAACAAGAAGAACAGATAAGTCATACTTTATTCAATCCATCCTACAGCTTATATAGCTGTTGGATTACAACTAAATCCCTAGGAATCTGGGATTATAGTAACAGAAAGATAAGGCTATAACAACCCAGTATCTTAACTAGTAACAAATAAGCAAAAGACCAGTTCTACTTTCCTATTTATTAGTTTTGAGATTATAACAATCTCTGACTTATTTGACCAGAAAATAAAACACATAACACCAGGGTAGACCATTGATCTTAGGGGCACACGGAGTCCCGCATTTTAGGGAATAAAACCCAAGGGATCGAAACCTTAGGGGCACACGAAGTCCCGCATTTTAGGGAATAAAACCCAAGGGATCTAAACCTTAGGGGCACACGAAGTCCCGCATTTTAGGGAATAAAACCCAAGGGATCTAAACCTTAGGGGCACACGAAGTCCCTCATTTTAGGGAATAAAAACCAAGGGATCTAAACCTTAGGGGCACACGAAGTCCCGCATTTTAGGGATCTGAGCCCAGGGGATCGAAACCCAATAGAAGTGACATAACTGGTTCCGGTACAAGCGAATCTTTCCACTTTGCATTACGATCGTATTATTATTGCGTGACAATTTCAAAGAATCATTTCGAAAAACTCAAGTAAAGCATGTGGGAACAAAACACATTCTGAGACAAGTTTTAAAATCATATAATGACACAAATGAAGCCAGGCTAGGCATATAACTCACAAATATATTTTGAGACAGTATTAAAATCATATACTGACACGAAGGGAGCTAGGCGTGCTAGGCTAAGCATATAACTCACCTGAAGTCAACTCAGCAATCGTACAACGGATGTTCGACGAACCCTACGTCCACGTATCCGTCTCCTACAATTTACAAATCTCTAGTCGTAACGGTGTTACTTCTGAATAAACGAACACACTAGCCCCATAGAGACGCTCGACTCGAATACTAATCACATCTTTCACGATCCCCAATAATCCTGTCTTTTGATCGTATATTTACATATAATAAGAAGTATTCACTTGGTAGTAAAACAATACTTAACAAGTGATATCTAAAGAAAATATTATTATTGATAGTGATATTAATAGAACATAATTCCCTTAAAAGTAATTCTAAGAAATTGTTTTAGTTCAATCACCAATATTTAATTTAAATATATACATATGAAAATAAATATTCATATTTAGAATCAAAATTACTAAATATGGGTCATTTCTTCCCAATTAGGCATAATATACACAAAACACTTTAACTTGTTTTGATTGTTAAAATATACTCCTATTCTCAAGATACTTGTTTTATTAGTTTATTTTTAAATAAATAATTTATTTTTACTAATAATCATATTTTCATTTTAAAAAGTCAATTTCCATTTTAAATTAGTTGAACACAAATTACCACAAGGTTAACTAAGCTAATAATCCAATTAATAAAAATTTCAGAATCTATAAACAACAACTACTCCCCCAACTGCTTTATTAAAAGACACTCACAACCCTTAAGTTTTTGAAAACAGCTTTCTTAAAATACACTTAGCTCCCCCAAACATGCATATTCATGGTCATCAATCTAAGCACGGATTAAAGCATGTAATATTCGATTTTGACTATTGAAATCAACTCACAATGAGATTTAGAGCTTACCCAACCCAAGAATCGCGAGAAACGGTCGAGAATCGATTCGGGTCAAGTCGCCGAAACAGGTCGCCGGAGGTGAGCTCAACCGGAGCTGTTTCAGTTGGTTGTGGCGTCGGCTGAGGGCTCCAATAGCTTGGTCGGACCCTATATAGGCTAGGGAGACCGAGGGAAGGAGATGGGTGGCGTTGGACTGAGTTGGCCGAAGAGTTGGCCGGAAAAAATGGTGGTTCGCCGGCTGTCAGTAGCTTCGGCTGCTTTGTTTCGGCTTCTATTCATCTTTCTATTGTCGAAACAGAGCAGGGATTAGAGAGAGAGGGTAGTGGTGGAGAGGGAGGAGAAAACAGAGGAGAAACCGAAGTGGGTTGGCTTCGGGCTTCTTCCCCGACGGCGGCAGCTGGGTTTTCACACAGAGAGTGGAAGAGAGATTTAAAAACAGAGGGTGGTGGCGGTGGGTTTCTCTCGGGTTCTCCCCCGATGGTGGCAGTGGTGGTGGCCGGTTTTTGCCGGCTGCTGCTGCTACCTTGTGCTCTGTTCAGGGTCAGAGAACAGAGAGGGAGAAAGAGAGAGGCAGAGTGAGAGATGTGAGGCAGAGAGTTGAGAGGTGGTGGTGGTGGAGAGCTTGAAGGTGGTGGTTATGGCGGTGGCGTTGGCGGACGGAGAGGAGGAAGAAGATGAAGGTGAAGATGATGATGATGATGATGATGGTGACTGTGAGAAGAGAGGGAGAGTGAATTTTATAGGAAGGTTTAGGAGGTGGATGAGGCGGTGGTGCGGTGGGTTGTCGGGGGCAAAATGATTGCCGAAGACAAATAGAAACAAGAAGAAGAAAAGATGAAGAAAAAGAAGTGGAAGAAGACAAAGTAACAACAACAAAAATCTGGTGAAGAGGATGAGAATTCTACTGGTTTTCAAATTCTAGTAAACTATTGCTATTTGATATTATTGGATGAGTTGGGCATACTTAGCTGCTAGGATGATTGGGTGTGGTGTACGCACCACATCCCGCGGTGGTTGCATACGCGGTCACGCCTAGACTATATGAAAAAAAAATACTGGCGTGTTTATTTTACGAATATTGACTTAGCGTTCTCAAAGATCTTATACTAGAAAAACACGAATAATTACTCAAGTTTTATTTTTCGCAACGAAATTTTTATTTAGCTCTCCAAATTACTGTTTTACCCTTAAGTTTTAGACGGGGTATTACATCCTCCCCCCCTTAAACTAAGCTTCGTCCTCGAAGCTTGGACTGGTTTGTAGGGTCTCAGTAGTTTCCTAAATGAGACGCACAGAGATTAAGGTCAGAATGCTTACCTTTTGTATTGTTCAGTGCTTGTGCCTCCGTTTTACTCAATACAAAAACTCTTCCAGGTGGCCTCTGGTCGTTTCCTTGAGTGGCGTTCCCTCCATTCCTGTTCCTATTGTTTCCAGCCTCATCATTTCCGTTGGTAGTTGCATTCCTATTCTGTCCTTCATTCCTATTGCCATTTCCATTGTTGTTATTGTTGCGAAACTGGTTTCCTCCATTCCAGTTGTTCTGCCGGTACTCGTCCTTGTTCTGATTCTGACGTTGTCCTTGCCCGTTGAGCCTTTGCTCATTATCAGCTGCCATCTTCCTCCTACAATCAGAAGCTATGTGGCCTTTGATGCCACAAAACCTACAAGTCAAGGCCGAGCCTTCACAAGTGTATCCTCGATGATTACCGCCACACCTGTTGCAGTTAAGATTGCGTTGCTGGTTTCGGTTGTCCCCATTTCCCCAATTCTGACTACCTCCAACATTGACTAGCTTGGGACGCTTGTCTGCCCTTTGGTTGTTCTTTCCGTGCTCATAACTGTCATCATCTTGGCCTTCTCCTTTTCTTTTCTTTTGTTGTTTCATCACCTGATCGACTCTCCAGATGTTAGCAGCTATTCCATACGCCTCAGATAGCGTGTCGTAGGTTCTGGTGAGCATGGTTCTCTGAATCTCAAGCTTCCGACCTCCGATGAAACGAGTGACCAAGCGCTTTTCAGTAGGTACAGTATCTTGAGCGAAACGAGCTAACCTCACGAACTTGTCGTAGTAGTCAGTCACCGAATCGTTTCCTTGCTTTAGTGCAATGAACTCCTGATACTTATGCTCCTTAACATGCTCCGGATAAAAGGCGACTCTCATTGCAGTCTTCAGGGCTTCCCAGTTAAAACCTTCCTGAGCCATGAACCTTGCTCGATTGGCAGTCCACCAGTTGTCAGCTTTTCCCTTGAAGTAGAATGCTGCCTCCTTAACCATTCTAGCTTTTGGGCATTCCATGGCCTGGAAAATCTTATCGAACTCCCTAATCCAATTCTCAAGCAACACGAGATCTTCTTGCCCAAAGAAGCAACTCGGGTTCCGACGAGCTATCTTTTTAGCCCAGTCAGGTTCTTGTTCAACAACATTGTTATTAATGTTCCGGTTGTTGTTGTTCATTGCCTGAACAAACTGATCCATATGGCCAATCAATTGAGCCACTTGTGGGTGTAGGGCATCTTCTCCTTCCATTTGTTACCTTCAAATATCTAACGGTGTTCTTGGTGATTACGTATCCTAAGCGATCTCTTACCGCCACACACGTACTTACACAAATAATAGGTCACAACTAATAAGTACTTCGTACCAACTAATCACAATATATCTCAGCGAGGTACACATAAAAGGACACACATAAAAGGACACACATAAAGGAAACTAGAGGTACGGTTTTATAACCATATACCGTATTGGTACTAGGGTCTCAACACGAAACATATTAACGTCAGACAGCACATAGCATCTTGTCAAACAAGAGGAAGTAACCAAGAAATCCCCAAATACCCGGCGTTTCCGTATTTTATCTTTCCCTAAGTTAATTTTAGGTTACCCTACAGGTTTTAATCCCCTTGTTGGAAAGAACTGCTCTGATACCACCTGCAACAACCCCCTTATCCGGCTCGGGACAAGACCGGGAGGGCGATGCTTAATAGAAGTGGCGGAGATCAAAAGCAATACATTTCACAACACTTATTCGTATTATTAAACATCAAACTTAGATTATTACACACTAGTTGATACTATTACACAAAACTAGTTCACAAGACTTATCTAACATTTATTAGATAGTCTACTGGTGACGTCCATACTCTAGATGAGTCTCGCGCCCCTTCTACCTTACAATCCAGCTCCTAGGCCTGCGGTGGGAAGAAAAACAAGAACCGCAGTTTTCCAAAATCAGCTTGAAATGCTGAGTGAGATACACCTTAGCGTGTAAAACAAGGAAGATGAAATAATTGATGATTCTCGAGTTAAGTAAAACATTAACAGAGTACGATTAAAACATTTATCAGAGTTTGCAGCAGAAATAATCATTTATGAACGTTTAAGAAAGAATTTCATTAATCGAAATTCCAATCCGTTGAACATTTCCAAAACACAGTAGCAAAGAGATCCATTTTTATCATTTTCGCTATAACCAGGGTAGACCAGTGATCTTAGGGGCACACGGAGTCCCGCATTTTAGGGAATAAAACCCAAGGGATCGAAACCTTAGGGGCACACGAAGTCCCGCATTTTAGGGAATAAAACCCAAGGGATCTAAACCTTAGGGGCACACGATGTCCTGCATTTTAGGGAATAAAACCCAAGGGATCTAAACCTTAGGGGCACACGAAGTCGCGCATTTTAGGGATCTGAGCCCAGGGGATCGAAACCCAATAGAAGTAACATAACTGGTTCCGGTACAAGCGAATCTTTCCACTTTGCATTACGATCGTATTATTATTGCGTGACAATTTCAAAGAATCATTTCGAAAAACTCAAGTAAAGCATGTGGGCACAAAACACATTCTGAGACAAGTTTTAAAATCATATAATGACACGAATGAAGCCAGGCTAGGCATGTAACTCACAAATATATTTTGAGACAGTATTAAAATCATATACTGACACGAAGGGAGCTAGGCGTGCAAGGCTAAGCATATAACTCACCTGAAGTCAACTCAGCAATCGTACAAAGGATGTTCGACGAACCCTACGTCCACGTATCCGTCTCCTACAATTTACAAATCTCTAGTCATAACGGTGTTACTTCTAAATAAACGCCCCATAAAGACGCTCGACTCGAATACTAATCACATCTTTCACGATCCCCAATAATCCTGTCTTTTGATCGTATATTTACATATAATAAGAAGTATTCACTTGGTAGTAAAACAATACTTAACAAGTGATATCTAAAGAAAATATTATCATTGATAGTGATATCAATAGAACATAATTCCCTTAAAAGTAATTCGAAGAAGTTGTTTTAGTTCAATCACCAATATTTAATTTAAATATATACATATGAAAATAAATATTCATATTTAGAATCAAAATTACTAAATATGGGTCCTTTCTTCCCAATTAGGCATAATATACACAAAACACTTTAACTTGTTTTGATTGTTAAAATATACTTCTATTCTCAAGATACTTGTTTTATTAGTTTATTTTTAAATAAATAATTCATTTTTACTAATAATCATATTATCATTTTAAAAAGTCAATTTTCATTTTACATTAGTTGAAACACAAATTACTACAAGGTTAACTAAGCTAATAATCCAATTAATAAAAATTTCAGAATCTATATACAACAACTACTCCCCCAACTGCTTTATTAAAAGACACTCACAACCCTTAAGTTTTTGAAAACAGCTTTTTTAAAATACACTTAGCTCCCCCAAACATGCATATTCATGGTCATCAATCTAAGCACGGATTAAAGCATGTAATATTCGATTTTGACTATTGAAATCAACTCAGGATGAGATTTGGAGCTTACCCAACCCAAGAATCGCGAGAAACGGTCGAGAATCGAGTCGGGTCAAGTCGCCGAAACGGGTCGCCGGAGGTGAGCTCGACCGGAGCTGTTTCAGTTGGTTCTGGCGTCGGCTGAGGGCTCCAATAGCTTGGTCGGACCCTATATAGGCTAGGGAGACCGAGGGAAGGAGATGGGTGGCGTTGGACTGAGTTGGCCGAAGAGTTGGCCGGAAAAAATGATGGTTCGCCGGCTGTCAGTAGCTTCGGCTGCTTTGTTTCGGCTTCTATTCCTCTTTCTATGGTCGAAACAGAGCAGGGATTAGAGAGAGAGGGGTAGTTGTGGAGAGGGAGGAGAAAACAGAGGAGAAACCGAAGTGGGTTGGCTTCGGGTTTCTTCCCCGACGGCGGCAGCTGGGTTTTCACCGCTGCTTGCTGCTGCTACTGACTTGGTCCAGGGGCAGAGAGATATGGGGAGGAAGAAGAGAAACAGAGAGTGGAAGAGAGATTTAAAAACATAGGGTGGTGGCGGTGGGTTTCTCTCGGGTTCTCTCCCGATGGTGGCAGTGGTGGTGGACAGGTTTTGGCCGGCTGCTGCTGCTGCCTTGTGCTCTGTTCGGGGTCAGAGAACAGAGAGGCAGAAAGAGAGAGGCAGAGTGAGAGATGTGAGGCAGAGAGTTGAGAGGTCGTGGTGGTGGAGAGCTTGAAGGTGGTGGTTATGGCGGTGGCGTTGGCGGACGGAGAGGAGGAAGAAGATGAAGGTGAAGATGATGATGATGATGATGGTGACTGTGAGAAGAGAGGGAGAGTGGCTTTTATAGGGAGGTTTAGGAGGTGGATGAGGCGGTGGTGCGGTGGGTTTTCGGGGGCAAAATGATTGCCGAAGACAAATAGAAACAAGAAGAAGAAAAGATGAAGAAAAAGAAGTGGAAGAAGACAAAGTAACAACAAAAAAATCTGGTGAAGAGGATGAGAATTCTACTGGTTTTCAAATTCTAGTAAACTATTGCTATTTGATACTATTGGACGAGTTGGGCATACTTAGTTGCTAGGATGATTGGGTGTGGTGTACGCACCACATCCCGCGGTGGTTGCATACGCGGTCACGCCTAGACTATATGAAAAAAAAATACTGGCGTGTTTATTTTACGAATATTGACTTAGCGTTCTCAAAGATCTTATACTAGAAAAACACGAATAATTACTCAAGTTTTATTTTTCGCAACGAAATTTTTATTTAGCTCTCCGAATTACTGTTTTACCCTTAAGTTTTAGACGGGGTATTACATCCTCCCCCCCTTAAACTAAGCTTCGTCCTCGAAGCTTGGTCTGGTTTCTAGGGTCTCAGTAGTTTCCTAAATGAGACGCACAGAGATTAAGGTCATAATGCTTAACTTTTGTATTTTTCAGTGCTTGTGCCTCCGTTTTACTCAATACAAAAACTCTTCCAGGTGGCCTCTGGTCGTTTCCTTGAGTGGCGTTCCCTCCATTCCTGTTCCTATTGTTTCCAGCCTCATCATTTCCATTGGTAGTTGCATTCCTATTCTGTCCTTCATTCCTATTGCCATTTCCATTGTTGTTATTGTTGCGAAACTGGTTTCCTCCATTCCAGTTGTTCTGCCGGTACTCGTCCTTGTTCTGATTCTGACGTTGTCCTTGCCCGTTGAGCCTTTGCTCATTATCAGCTGCCATCTTCCTCCTACAATCAGAAGCTATGTGGCCTTTGATGACACGAAACCTACAAGTCAAGGTCGAGCCTTCACAAGTGTATCCTCGATGATTACCGCCACACCTGTTGCAGTTAAGATTGCGTTGCTGGTTTCGGTTGTCCCCATTTCCCCAATTCTGACTACCTCCAACATTGACTAGCTTGGGACGCTTGTCTGCCCTTTGGTTGTTCTTTCCGTGCTCATAACTGTCATCATCTTGGCCTTCTCCTTTTCTTTTATTTTGTTGTTTCATCACCTGATCGACTCTCCAGATGTTAGCAGCTATTCCATACGCCTCAGATAGCGTGTCGTAGGTTCTGGTGAGCATGGTTCTCTGAATCTCAAGCTTCAGACCTCCGATGAAACGAGTGACCAAGTGCTTTTCAGTAGGTACAGTATCTTGAGCGAAACGAGCTAACTCCACGAACTTGTCGTAGTAGTCAGTCACCGAATCGTTTCCTTGCTTTAGTGCAATGAACTCCTGATACTTATGCTCCTTAACATGCTCCGAATAAAAGGCGACTCTCATTGCAGTCTTCAGGGTTTCCCAGTTAAAACCTTCCTGAGCCATGAACCTTGCTCGATTGGCAGTCCACCAGTTGTCAGCTTTTCCCTTGAAGTAGAATGCTGCCTCCTTAACCATTCTAGCTTCTGGGCATTCCATGGCCTGGAAAATCTTATCGAACTCCCTAATCCAATTCTCAAGCAACACGGGATCTTCTTGCCCAAAGAAGCAACTCGGGTTCCGACGAGCTATCTTTTTAGCCCAGTCAGGTTCTTGTTCAACAACATTGTTATTGTTGTTCCGGTTGTTGTTCATTGCCTGAACAAACTGATCCATATGGCCAATCAATCCTTCCATTTGTTACCTTCAAATATCTAACGGTGTTCTTGGTGATTACGTATCCTAAGCGATCTCTTACCGCCACACACGTACTTACACAAATAATAGGTCACAACTAATAAGTACTTCGTACAAACTAATCACAATATATCTCAGCGAGGTACACATAAAAGGACACACATAAAGGAAACTAGAGGTTCGGTTTTATAACCATATACCGTATTGGTACTAGGGTCTCAACACGAAACATATTAACGTCAGACAGCACATAGCATCTTGTCAAACAAGAGGAAGTAACCAAGAAATCCCCAAATACCCGGCGTTTCCGTATTTTATCTTTCCCTAAGTTCATTTTAGGTTACCCTACAGGTTTTAATCCCCTTGTTGGAAAGAACTGCTCTGATACCACCTGCAACAACCCCCTTATCCGGCTCGGGACAAGACCGGGAGGGCGATGCTTAATAGAAGTGGCGGAGATCAAAAGCAATACATTTCACAACACTTATTCGTATTATTAAACATCAAACTTAGATTATTACACACTAGTTGCTACTATTACACAAAACTATTTCACAAGACTTATCTAACATTTATTAGATAGTCTACTGGTGACGTCCTTACTCTAGATGAGTCTCGCGCCCCTTCTATCTTACAATCCAGCTCCTAGGCCTGCGGTGGGAAGAAAAACAAGAACCGCAGTTTTCCAAAATCAGCTTGAAATGCTGAGTGAGATACACCTTAGCGTGTAAAACAAGGAAGATGAAATAATTGATGATTCACGAGTTAAGTAAAACATTAACAGAGTACGAGTAAAACATTTATCAGAGTTTGCAGCAGAAATAATCATTTATGAACGTTTAAGAAAGAATTTCATTCATCGAAATTCCAATCCGTTGAACATTTCCAAAACACAGTAGCAAAAAGATCCATTTTTATCATTTTCGCTGTAACCAGGGTAGACCAGTGATCTTAGGGGCACACGGAGTCCCGCATTTTAGGGAATAAAACCCAAGGGATCGAAACCTTAGGGGCACACGAAGTCCCGCATTTTAGGGAATAAACCCAAGGGATCTAAACCTTAGGGGCACACGAAGTCCCGCATTTTAGGGAATAAAACCCAAGGGATCTAAACCTTAGGGGCACACGATGTCCTGCATTTTAGGGAATAAAACCCAAGGGATCTAAACCTTAGGGGCACACGAAGTCCCGCATTTTAGGAATCTGAGCCCAGGGGATCGAAACCCAATAGAAGTAACATAACTGGTTCCGGTACAAGCGAATCTTTCCACTTTGCATTACGATCGTATTATTATTGCGTGACAATTTCAAAGAATCATTTCGAAAAACTCAAGTAAAGCATGTGGGCACAAAACACATTCTGAGACAAGTTTTAAAATCATATAATGACACGAATGAAGCCAGGCTAGGCATGTAACTCACAAATATATTTTGAGACAGTATTAAAATCATATACTGACACGAAGGGAGCTACGCGTGCTAGGCTAAGCATATAACTCACCTGAAGTCAACTCAGCAATCGTACAACGGATGTTCCACGAACCCTACGTCCACGTATCCGTCTCCTACAATTTACAAATCTCTAGTCATAACGGTGTTACTTCTTAATAAACGAACACACTAGCCCCATAAAGACGCTCGACTCGAATACTAATCACATCTTTCACGATCCCCAATAATCCTGTCTTTTGATCGTATATTTACATATAATAAGAAGTATTCACTTGGTAGTAAAACAATACTTAACAAGTGATATCTAAAGAAAATATTATCATTGATAGTGATATTAATAGAACATAATTCCCTTAAAAGTAATTCGAAGAAGTTGTTTTAGTTCAATCACCAATATTTAATTTAAATATATACATATGAAAATAAATATTCATATTTACAATCAAAATTACTAAATATGGGTCATTTCTTCCCAATTAGGCATAATATACACAAAACACTTTAACTTGTTTTGATTGTTAAAATATACTTCTATTCTCAAGATACTTGTTTTATTAGTTTATTTTTAAATAAATAATTCATTTTTACTAATAATCATATTATCATTTTAAAAAGTCAATTTTCATTTTAAATTAGTTGAAACACAAATTACTACAAGGTTAACTAAGCTAATAATCCAATTAATAAAAATTTCAGAATCTATAAACAACAACTACTCCCCTAACTGCCTTATTAAAAGACACTCACAACCTTTAAGTTTTTGAAAACAGCTTTCTTAAAATACACTTAGCTCCCCCAAACATGCATATTCATGGTCATCAATCTAAGCACGGATTAAAGCATGTAATATTCGATTTTGACTATTGAAATCAACTCACGATGAGATTTAGAGCTTACCCAACCCAAGAATCGCGAGAAACGGTCGAGAATCGAGTCGGGTCAAGTCGCCGAAACGGGTCGCCGGAGGTGAGCTCGACCGGAGCTGTTTCAGTTGGTTCTGGTGTCGGCTGAGGGCTCCAATAGCTTGGTCGGACCCTATATAGGCTAGGGAGACCGAGGGAAGGAGATGGGTGGCGTTGGACTGAGTTGGCCGAAGAGTTGGCCGGAAAAAATGGTGGTTCGCCGGCTGTCAGTAGCTTCGGCTGCTTTGTTTCGGCTTCTATTCCTCTTTCTATGGTCGAAACAGAGCAGGGATTAGAGAGAGAGGGGTAGTGGTGGAGAGGGAGGAGAAAACAGAGGAGAAACCGAAGTGGGTTGGCTTCGGGCTTCTTCCGCGACGGCGGCAGCTGGGTTTTCACCGCTGCTTGCTGCTGCTACTGACTTGGTCCAGGGGCAGAGAGATATGGGGAGGAAGAAGAGAAACAGAGAGTGAAAGAGAGATTTAAAAACAGAGGGTGGTGGCGGTGGGTTTCTCTCGGGTTCTCTCCCGATGGTGGCAGTGGTGGTGGCCGGTTTTTGCCGGCTGCTGCTGCTGCCTTGTGCTCTGTTCGGGGTCAGAGAACAGAGAGGGAGAAAGAGAGAGGCAGAGTGAGAGATGTGAGGCAGAGATTTGAGAGGTGGTGGTGGTGGAGAGCTTGAAGGTGGTGGTTATGGCGGTGGCGTTGGCGGACAGAGAGGAGAAAGAAGATGAAGGTGAAGATGATGATGATGATGGTGACTGTGAGAAGAGAGGGAGAGTGGCTTTTATAGGGAGGTTTAGGAGGTGGATGAGGCGGTGGTGCGGTGGGTTGTCGGGGGCAAAATGATTGCCGAAGACAAATAGAAACAAGAAGAAGAAAAGATGAAGAAAAAGAAGTGGAAGAAGACAAAGTAACAACAAAAAAATCTGGTGAAGAGGATGAGAATTCTACTGGGTTTCAAATTCTAGTAAACTATTGCTATTTGATATTATTGGATGAGTTGGGCATACTTAGTTGCTAGGATGATTGGGTGTGGTGTACGCACCACATCCCGCGGTGGTTGCATACGCGGTCACGCCTAGACTATATGAAAAAAAATACTAGCGTGTTTATTTTAGGAATATTGACTTAGCGTTCTCAAAGATCTTATACTAGAAAAACACGAATAATTACTCTAGTTTTATTTTTCGCAACGAAATTTTTATTAGCTCTCCGAATTTCTGTTTTACCCTTAAGTTTTAGACGGGGTATTACATCCTCCCCCCTTAAACTAAGCTTCGTCCTCGAAGCTTGGGCTGGTTTCTAGGGTCTCAGTAGTTTCCTAAATGAGACGCACAGAGATTAAGGTCAGAATGCTTACCTTTTGTATTGTTCAGTGCTTGTGCCTCCGTTTTACTCAATACAAAAACTCTTCCAGGTGGCCTCTGGTCGTTTCCTTGAGTGGCGTTCCCTCCATTCCTGTTCCTAATGTTTCCAGCCTCATCATTTTCGTTGGTAGTTGCATTCCTATTATGTCCTTCATTCCTATTGCCATTTCCATTGTTGTTATTGTTGCGAAACTGGTTTCCTCCATTCCAGTTGTTCTGCCGGTACTCGTCCCTATTCTGATTCTGACGTTGTCCTTGCCCGTTGAGCCTTTGCTCATTATCAGCTGCCATCTTCCTCCTACAATCAGAAGCTATGTGGCCTTTGATGCCACAAAACCTACAAGTCAAGGCCGAGCCTTCACAAGTGTATCCTCGATGATTACCGCCACACCTGTTGCAGTTAAGATTGCGTTGCTGGTTTCGGTTGTCCCCATTTCCCCAATTCTGACTACCTCCAACATTGACTAGCTTGGGACGCTTGTCTGCCCTTTGGTTGTTCTTGCCGTGGTCATAACTGTCATCATCTTGGCCTTCTCCTTTTCTTTTCTTTTGTTGTGTCATCACCTGATCGACTCTCCAGATGTTAGCAGCTATTCCATACGCTTCAGATAGCGTGTCGTAGGTTCTGGTGAGCATGGTTCTCTGAATCTCAAGCTTCAGACCTCCGATGAAACGAGTGACCAAGCGCTTTTCAGTAGGTACAGTATCTTCCGCCAGTCCTGCGTTTTACATGATATAATGGCATGTTCTCTTAAAGCATGTTGGTGTTTCATCTACTTGCTATTCAATGGGTACCAATTTAATTGTTGGAATAGAATTATGTGTATTTACTTGTACGGTAGTAGGTGTAAAAAATATGTTTTTTAATTGGGTTATTTTTTTAGAGAAGAATTAGATCATTGGTCTAATTTTAGTATAGATATAGACTATGCTTATACTTGGTACAGACGGTAATTGCGGTTTGAATATTGGAGAGTTATTGAGTGTCAACGGTTCTTGAGCAGGGCCGAATTGCACTGTCAGTTACTAAATTGTACGCTTTGTTAGCGTGTGTCATCTTCTCGGTTTACCAACTGGCCGTTTGTGCCGGAGATGTTCGTCATTATTTGAAATTGCAAAGATAGAACTGCTTACATGTAATCAGCGATTATGTAAGAGATACAATTTTTTGTTACAGTAACTGGATTACGGTCTTTGCAGAACTATATTTACGCATACGATAGGAACAAAATGTTATGGAAAATAAATAAATAAATAAATAAATAAATAAATAAATAAATAAATAAATAAATAAATAAATAAATAAATAAATAAATAAATAAGGATCCTAAAGTATAAGGAGGAAAGTAACCAGGAAATGCTAATTAGGATTTACAGAATTATGCGTTACAATTTGCGCATAGGAGATTAGAAATTAAATCTCAAAGGAAAAAATCTAAATGCTTACCACTTTGTCGCTGTTGTAATTGGTAACATTTTTAAACACTAGAAAATAAAAATCATGGTCGGCGCTCTTGTTTTCTCTGAAACCTTTTCTTGGTTTTAGTAAATTTTTTCCTAAATATGTAATCGATTCTCATCCCAATCTTTTATAGTTCGGTGAGGCGGGAGGATTCACTACGACCATCTCAAGAAGCCAGTGCTTTAACGATTCGTTTTTCTTCATTGACACTTCTCATAATGCAGTGACTAATTTCTCTGTGTGCATTTCTAGATCTCAACTACGCTTGATATTGCTACTGTTAGATGTGATTTTTTTCCCCGTACATGTCGACATTTCATTGTTATATGTTCATGTCGGACTAATTTGCATCTTTTTTTCTTTAAACCATGTTCTAACTATATTTTGAATTTGCTTGGGACCTCCGTCTTATAGCAAATGGGTAATCTATAACGTTATATGTTAGCACGTGTAATGTGGTCCTTATAAATTTGGTGTGCAGTATGTGTTTGTGCCGAATTTGGTCTGCTTTGAATGTCGATTATCTGACCAAGTGATATTAAAACTGAACAACCGTAAACCCCTGTGATCGTTCGTGTAGTTTTGGTTTCGAGTTCTGTTAGATAGTCCGGAGGAATGTTATTAGCTCAAATTCTTATATTGTTGATTTATTTTGTTACTTCAATATGCATATTAGCTTTTCGGCCCCTTGTACTTTTTCTGTTTTAGTAAATATGCAATTAGTAATGAGATTGATAGTTGGCTACCTGACAAACATTTTTCCGTGAGCAACTATAAGACAGATGCCAAGATAAGACCGCCAAACTTTAACTTAAATATGGTCACAGAGGTTCGACGGTGGACTAGGCATTCTTTTAGTTAATGTGCAATTGTTATGTTTGCTTATTTTACATACTATTGTAGCATTAAGTTGTTATAATCAATAAGTACAATTCGTTTGGGTCACTGGTTAACAATTATTGCACATGTCCATTTTTGCATATTCTTTTTATATGTGGCCTTTCATAGTCGGTAATTGTTCGTTCGAAAATCCCAAGTATAGGATATCGCTACAAGTAGTAATCCGGTAAGACCGGCGTCAAATCCACAAGGAGAGGAGGGTTAGACAATGAATTGATAAACTAGAATAGCGAGTAGAAAACGAAGAACTAAAGCAAGTGACACAAATTCTCAGTGGCTTTAGAGCTTGCCAAGCTATCAAATCCACCAAACTTAATTGATGGAGCAAGTTGAGATTTGAGAATTCGCTAATCTAAACAACTAAGAAAGAAGTTAAATGACAAGTAGAGAGGGGCTAGGGATCATCGGTTTTTCTAGTGACCAATCCTCCTATTAGATTCAAGCCCGGTTCTCAAATTACATGTAGCAATCCACAAGAAAAGTATGTCAAGAAGAGATTGCTTATTGCACTCCTACTCTCCACAAATGAAGTGTGTAATCCTAACACGCTAATCAAGCACTAAAGAGGCTATTCAAATGAGATTTCCAAATTTCAAGTGTTTCATGCATCAAGCATATGTAAACACATATAGGTGTTTCCACATGAAAGACCAAGCAACAAGTGAGATTTGTAAATTCTCACTCAAATCACCTAACTAGTACTCAATTTCTCAAAGTTAGGATTCGCAAGTTCCTCTCACTCAAATTCAACATCAAATCAAACACGTCAAGCATATTTGCACTCTTACCCATTCAATGCACCAAATATATCAACATGAGAGATTCACGTATTAAACTAAGCATTCAAGTGAACTCAATTAACCCATTAATCCTTGAAGTTCAACTTGAATCAAGAGGAAGTAGATAGTCCCAAATCACCCAAGAAACTGAATTAGCTAGACATTATAGATTCAAGAGAGCTAAAGAGAAATATCATTTCATTCATCATACTTGAATCCAATACTTGTTTTCACCAATTCAACCTCACAAATTGATTCAAATACACAAAACTGAGCGAAAATAGTCAAAACACAAGCTTAGCTATCAAATAATGAAGAACTTGCCCCAACAAGCTACTGCTGCTGCTGTTGCAGTAACAAAAATGAGCAAGAACACTAGTAGAACAGAGCATTAACAACCCATAAAACAGAGTGTTGCCACTGCCACGAAATTTGTCAAAAACAGCCCATAAACTTCATGAATTCGACCCTCGCTCTCCCTCTCTTCCTATCCTCTGTTCTTGATCCTTAGAGAGCTCACGAACAACCCAAAAATGGGCGAAATCAGAGATAAAGGGAGGAGAAAATGAAAAACCCAAACAGAGTACTGTAGATTTGAATGGGTCTGGAGAGAGAGCTGAAAATTTATTCAAACTTGTGTTTATAAAGACGCTTCTTCTAGGTTTTGTGACCTCCAAGAACTCATCTAAGCCCTCCAAATGATCCAATTTATCATCAATCGTCGATTTCAGCAGCTTCATGAACCCTGAGTGAATTTGGTGTTTTATTCTTTGTCAATATTTGGGCCGAATTGAGGGAATAGGAAGGTGAGTCTTGGAATGAGGAGTGATTTGGGGCCAAACTTCGAGCGATTTGGAGGCGTTTTGGGGCTGGGTTGAGGCTTAGACGTAGCTTCGCGGAGCTTTCATGGCCGCCTCTGGTTGTAGCGTCGGGGAGAAGATGAAGACTCGTGAGTGGCTGAGTGTTGAGCTGAAATTACATAAAGGCCCCCAGATGTTAGTTCTCTTTCACTATAACCCTTATGACTTTGTTAAACTCTAAGTAGCCCCCCTCTCTCTTAAGTTCTTCTCTATTTGACCCTCAACTTCAACTTTTAACTAGAATTTGGACCTCTTTGCTTCTCAATCTTTAATAGTTGTTCCATATTCTTCTCTTATCTTCTCACAAAGGCCCTTGAATCTTCACTTTAACTTGCAATTTAGTTGCTTTGTCTTCAACTTTAGCCTCTTTATCACTTGATTTCTTCAAACTAAGTCTTAGCTCCTTCTTCATATCCCTTCGCCCTTCTAAGCTCATTTGAACCGCCTCTTGAGTATTGTGGAATATTTCCTTGAGTTCCAAAGCGCAATATTTCCAACAAATAAGAAAATTCCACACAAACTAAAAGAAACAAGCTTAAGTCTAGAAATAGGGATATTATATACAAATTACACATAAAAGCAAGTCATGAAGAGTTCATTAACCTAATAAAATATGCAATTTTCAATCCTTAACACCCCCCCCCCCAACTAGCATTTTGCTTGTCCTCGAGCAAAGAGAGCGATAAAAAGAAGTAAACTAGTGAAGAACCAATCATGAGAGACACACACTCAACTAAACAAGGATTGAATCAATTATAAACTAGACTCAAATACTTACAAACATACACACACATTATCTATCCTAAGTGAGAACCTGAAGAAATTAAAATCCGAAAGATTACTAGCTAATTTTAATTTCTTTTTGGTGGGGGAAAAAGAAGAATGCCCAAATGTTTCCCCAAATAAACTCTCAAAGTCCAAAAAGATTAAGGAAGAAACCTATGGACGTCTAAGCATATACTCATACAAATGTGGGTGTTGGTTGGTAGAAGTTGACTCATGCGAACCACAAAACTTGTTAAATTAAAGTATGCCTTCAAAAATAAGGATCACATGAATCTAGACACTCTAATACTTATTCAAAAGCACCCATGTAGGATGGACCTCCAAATCTTTGAACAAAATCGAGTTTTAGAGTGGGGGATGTGGTTGTGGTTTGTATGATCATTTTGTGGATTTTTTGTGAGGTGGTGCGATTTTTCCTCATTTTGGAGGTTTTAGCATTAAACATTTTTTTCCCACATATGTCCACCTCTAATCCAAGGTTCCCCAAGATCCAAAACAAAAGAGAGGAATATACAAGCGAGTGGGCTTTTTAAGCTAAACTAAGGGGGCTATCTAGGTGGTGGCATGACATTAATCCCCGAACACCCCTCTATTTCTTAGGCATCGCATAGGGTATCATTGTCACCACCACCGCAATGGGCTACAAGTTTCCACCGCCAAAAACAATGAGAATTAAATCCTTTTTGTAGAGTTCAAATAGCTTTAGAATGCACCATTATCAAAAGTAGAAGACGTCAAAGTTTATGTGATCAACTTAGCTTGAAGGACTTAAACATGAAACGTAAATTTAGTTTGTTGCTTTGTGAGAACGCATGAGATCGCAGAATGTGGGATATTGGTGTAAATGTATTGAGTATAAGGAAAGAATTCCTTATTAAAATAAAATTAAAAAGAACATGGACTAAGAAATTTCATTCTTTGGAAACATCTAGCTTTCCGAAATTCCCCCTTTTCACTTTTTCTCATTTTTTTCATATTTTTCATTTTTCAATTTTGTTTTTGTTTTTTTTCAATTAAGTGACTCAACTACAAATTTCTAAGACTCAATAAATCTATCAAAGAAGAAAATAAAATCTAGACTCTAGATGAAAGGTTAAAATAAATAAAACTATCAAAATAGAGAAGAAAAAAATATATGGTTTGACACGGAAAAAGAGTGATGCTTCTCATGAAAGGTTCACAATTTTTTTTTTCAAATTTTTAATCTTTTTGGATTTTCACTTTTTATATATATATATATATATATATATATATATTTCATGTAAATCACTAATGAAAGAATAATCATGCAAGTAACCATTTAACCAAGAAATAAGTCTACTCCACCCCCCAACTAAAATATCACATTGTCTTCAATATGTGAGAACAATGAAAGAGCATACAAATTCATATAAAAGACAAGGGATAGATGAACCTCATTTTTGCTTTCTTGGCCACCAAGCACAAGTCCTCCTCCGAGAAAAACCTACAAAATGGTAATAGAAAGAGAAAGAAAAAAAATGCAAGAAATAGAGATAAACTAATTTATTTATATACAACTAGGGAGGTGGACCAAAAAAATTATGCTATCCAACTCCCAATCCTGGAAATTTCTTTCCATTTCATGCCCCTACATCATTCTTAGAAAATTACTTCTACTTCAAAAAGTTTGATTCATCAATTAGAACAGCTAGGAGAAGTAGGGGCAATGCACAAAAGATGAATAAGAGATGCAAGCAAAATCTAACAATAAAGCTAGAGCAAGTAGTTATGTCATGCATCATCTTAAGAAAAGGGTTTGAAATCATCAAATGACATGAATCATAGAAAGAGTCTTCATAAGTTGTCAATTTTTCACTTGAAACCACAATTTGAGAGATAGGGGCAACTTGTGAATCCTCTATCTCATCATTTTTAAGCATGACACATAGATTTAGGGGTGTGGCTTCAAAAGTGGGAGTTAAAATAATTTAAGGACTTGAAGCCACATCCAAACCCTTAAGTACATCTTCTACAATGCTAGAATTCGAGGGAGCATTCAAGCAAAATTCAATTTCGCCACAAATACGAGCATAGCTCCCCGGATCATCATTAGGCATCTCAATACTAACCGGAGTACCTCCTAACAAAATTCCGATTTCGTCACAATCAAGATCATAGGGAATCCGGTAAGTATTATGCTCTTCTAGAGCACTAGACAAGACTACATTACCTTCACTAGTGGTAGCATCAAATTTGACCTCTAACTCATCACATGAGTGGTTCCATTTTGTGACTCCTCCTCACATGTGTCACTATGTGAGTCATCCAAAATGGCTTCACTCATGTCATGGGTTGAAGAGTCATCATAAAAATATCAATATCACTACCAATATCACTATCACATGCTTCTTTAGAATGTGCAAATGAGAAATGAATACAATCACATATCCTAGTGGCAACAACTCCATCATCAAACACATTATCAAAAATTTGGTCATGAATAAACTCGTGATGTGTGTGAATGGGAACTTGAGACTCGTGTGATGGTAAGTCTTGTGAAGAGTGAGAACTATATGCAAGAGACTCATCATCTTGAGATTGTGAATTTAAGGATTCCACTTTGTCAACCAAGTGAGAAAATGACTCTACAAGTTCTCTTTGTGATTTCAATTTTTTTTATACCTTGAAAATATTTTTGCATTGTCTCCTCAAGAGAACTACTTATAGGCCTCTCTAGTTCCTCATTCACATAAGCTTCCCTCTCAAAATAATTCACTCGTAGACGTGATTCACACATTATATCATTATATTGATAAGTGCAAGAATCATGAGAGTTCGAAAACATGTAAGTGTGTGAGGGAGGTGATTGTCTACATGAAGCATGAGATTAATAATCTAGTGTCCTACAATCATGCCAAGAATGATCATTCTTAGGAAAATAATCACCATTTTTATAAGCACGCTCACGTTTGGAACGCATTTATTCCTCAACTTGGAGGCCTCAACTTGCTTTCTGTCGCTAATGTCGCCGGAACCACGGCTTCGTTGGGAAAACAGTGATTCCTTAATTTCTTCGTTATTTGATATAAAACTCGAACCCATGTGATCCTAGTAGTGTCACGAGTAACGTTGGAACGTATAATCGGTTCCAGAATCACGTTTTAGCTGGTTTTAATCCGTTGTTCATGTTTTTTTACGGCGGCATTTCTCTTTAATTCTTGAGCTAGTAACTTACGGATGAGGTATCAGTTTTGAGAGAACTCGGTGGTTGTGTAATTCCCACACGTCCTTTTCAAACTTTCATGTTGGATTCTCCTTCTAATTCTAACTCAAATCCTCTTAAAATTGAATCAAATTGGGCTGATTATGTTGCTCAAGAAGTTATCTTGTTTCACTTTGCATATTATGTTGATTTCCAAGGCTTACATATCCCCCAATAGTAATCGAATTTTGGGATTCTTGGCTCATTAGATTCCATGTGTATCCCTCTCTAAGATCATGTCAAATCCCTGTCACAAATTGATCTCTAGATCACTTGAAATTCAGATTGAAGTTTCATGACATGAGCTAAAAGCTGAATTTGGGTATAGGCTTAATTTTGGCCAACTTTCAGAGCCTGTATCTCACTCATTACTTGGGTTAGTGAAGTGAATCTTGAACCTGTTTACTCTCTGTTGTAAGGGATTCAAATGCATATAAAGATCTCCATCTATAATGCATTGCGTGTGTCTAAAATATGTGCCTAAGTTGCTGTATAACCGTGTCAGTGTGTGTGTCTAAAATATGTGTCAAAAGTATAGAGTTGACTTGAAGCTGTCTATCTTTGACCAACAATATCGCTCTGAATACTTTGAGTCTCTAAGAGTTTAAACATGTTCTACAATCCTTGTGCAGCCATCTTCAAAACTTTACCTCTAGATTTCCCATATTCCTTCTAGATTGGTCACAAATTAGGTCTGAAGTTGACAGTTTAAGCTTTATTCACTCAAACATTGACCATTTAAATTGTCATCAAATGACCATATTGTTCTTCATATTCTTGAGCAAATTTGCTCCAAGTATCATTATGAACATTTATGTCAACTTTAATCAAGTTTGACATTATGTAAATATTCTGAGAGTTCTTCACAAAAGATTCTCATAATGACATTTCAGGGCTAACGGTCAAATTTAGTCCATTTTGACATTCTAGAACCCTAGTTCAATTGAGTTGTCTAAGAGGAGTGAAACAGTAAATTCACAATTTCGTCAAACACTTTAATCATGATACGTGAAATGAATGTGCTAATCTCAATTCTTCATTCCCCATCTCTCTCTTTCTATTTTTTCTTCCAATTTAGTCTTGAAATGTGCTAATATTGTTTCAAAGCAACGAGAATGATCATAACCAGTCATATTACCTTACGAATGAAATTTAGAGCTGAAAAATTAAAGTATACTCGTAACTAATTGGGTACAACATAAACATATTTGATACTTACTCCGTTCCGCTTCTTTCTTTCTTGTGCACTATTCACGGGTCACTTTGACCTGGTGATTTGGTTAACAAAACGATGCAAGAATCGGCGATCTTTTCAAGGTTTTGTAGGGTCAATTTTGTTCTACAACACCATGAAAAGATTACCTAATTCTTGCATCGTTTGCGAACCAAATTACCGGGTCAAAGTGACCCTCAAAAGTCAACAGAGAAGAGAGATGTGGAACGCAGGAAGTACAAAATCTATATACTAAGATAGGAAGGCATTTTAATATTCCCAAATGTATTATTGGATAAATCTCAACCATTGGATTGAGAAGAAATCAATGGACGAAAAGTTAAGTGAGGAATTCAGTCAAGTACTATTCCTCCCAAATGTAGAAGTACTATTTCAGTTACTTTCTTCTAACAGATTTCCCTTCACACTCCTTAAATTGGTAATAGGCCCTTAGAGACAGGGTATTATCTAGTAAATACCTAAAGGTTGAGTGGTGCTCTGGGCACGGGACGTGTTTAAATAACACTAGCTTTAAAATAAAAAACACCTTCACCTCCTCAAGTTTGGAATATGAAACTTTCATCTCCTTAATGTGCAAAATTTCAAGATGCTTACACTCCTTAATTGTGACACAATTAGTCTACGAAAGGTTCCGTCGCATATAGTATTTTGTGGAGCAAATTTTTCCTCTAAAGGTACGAATTACACAATCAGGGGTTGTAAGAGCATCTTCCACAGTGCACAAAATTTTATATTTTGATGGTAAATTTATGTGTTTTTGACCTCCCACAGCAAATCACCAAATCATCAAATCACCCAAAAAATGGTGATTGTTGTAGGTCTCTTACAGTCGTTGACCAAAAAATACCAAATCACCAAATTCTATATTTGGTGTAGCTTTTGTGAAATGATGAAGTGCATCTCCCACAGTACTCCCAAATCTTATCATATATCACCATATCCTTTTTTTATCATCAAATTTTTTTGAGGAAATAGGATTAGGTGTAACTACATAAAATTTTTAATTAGTATTTAGAGCATTTTTTACATTATTTTTATATAATTGGAGACACAATGTCACATTTTTACAAATGATTAGTGTTAAAAATTATTTTTGACAGCTAATATAATTAATCTTAGTGATAGAAAATAAAATATAAACAAAAATTACGACAAGAATAATGCATTAGTAATAAACTCAGAAAAATGAAAATAGATCACATTATTAACATGAATATTGCACACATAATGAAGCTTATCGCAAGGACATTGAGCGGGCATTTGGAGTTCTCCAAACTCTAATTTGCAATTGTTAGAGGAGCCACTTGATTTTGGAAGATAATGACATTTACGAGATCATGTTAGCAAGCAATATCATGCACAATATGATAGTCGAAGAGGAACGTAGCGAGTATCTCAACAACTACACTTTTGACGCTTCTCACATTCCCATAGATCTTGATTATGAAAGTTCACCATATGTACCGCATGCTGAGGTTGCAAGGGATATCACTAATTAAAAATTTGTCCAATTTTTAAGTCGACATCAAGACTTGGTAAACCAAGGAGCTCATAACGAACTAAGAAGAAGACTTATTGCATTAGATTTTTTGAACTGTTATTTAATCATTTTGCAATTTCGTGAAATATAGTTTTGGTAATAAAATATCTTTTATTTTGATAGTTATGGTATTCATGATTTGGTGAAAAATTTGATGATTTGTTGTGGGAGGCCAAAAATATCATTCTCTAAATTTAATGAAATTGTGAAATAACTATCTAGTGTAATATTGGTGAAAACTATGGAAACTAAAATGCTATTTTTTTTCACAAAATAGGTGAAATGGTGTTTTTGAGGGTTAAATGTGGGAGGCCAAACAATTTTTCTCCACTAAATAGTATTTTTCGTACAATTTCATATCAACTGTGGAAAATGCTCTAAACACAGTGCACCAAATTCTATAATAGATGGTAAAATTGATGCTTTTGGCCCCCCACAACAAATCACCTAATCATAACAAAAAAGTTTTTTGCAGGCCTCCCACTTTCGTTGACCAAAATAATCTCAAATCAAATTTTTACCATCAAATTTGGTGGCAAAAATAGAATTTATTATAATATATACCATATTCTTAATTAGTATTTAGAGCATGCTTTTAGTTTACTTTTATATAAATAGAGACATAATGTCACATTTTACAAATAATTAGTGTTAAAAATAAATATAGATGACTAATGTAATTATAATTAATTTTTTAAAGTGTTATTTAAGTTTTTTTTATCTCTACTACTTAAAAGTTTGTAGTGTTCCTAACCTTTTATTGTTCCTAACCATTAGTTTGTTCCTAACCTTTTGAATTATCAAAAATACCCCTACACAAGACACAAAATGACAACATTCCTTTAACAATCAAACCATCGTGACTCTTCGACTTATAGTATTTTTCTATTTGAATCTTTTTTAAACCCCGCACTCCTCAAAAACCCTCTCCTTCTGAACCCACGTTTCTTCTCCACCAGACACCATTCCTCTCAGACCTATGCGGAGGACTTGTATATATTGTTTCAACGGCTCAGCCACCACCACTCCGCAAACCCTTGAACACCCTCTAAAATCATCAACCAGATCGTAGAATGAATCCAGTCTCATCGTCGGGCTCTGTGACTCTCGATCAGAGTTCTTCTGCTGACAATCTGAGAGAATTTTCGAAGAAGCCATAAGTAGTAGTCTCTTCGTCGTATAAGAATTTGACAGATTGGCCAGTTCAATATGCCGAAGAAAAAATATCACGTTGAGATTGCGGCTGTTAGTATGGATGAGGCAAAATATGCACGTCGAAGGTTTGTGGCTTTCGCTTTCTTACATTATATTTGCATCTTCACTGTTGTAAGGGTATCAATCTCGTAAGCTTCTGCTTGATTGAGCATGTATTTGTAGTTTCTTTCGTTCATCTTACTTTTTCTTACCGAGTGTTGTTATTGGGAGATTAATATACTAATATTAGCATAAAATTTCTATTCATCTTCTATGTGTTGTTGATTGTAAATTTGTTTGACATTTTTCAATTGAGTCGGTTAATGAAATTCCGATTTCTATGTCGTTCCTAACATTAATTGCTACATGCGAGTGAATCTTAGGTTTTTTATGCCCTGATTTTAGTATTTAGGTGATTGTATAGATGAAAACCTTCACTGGTTGTATAACTGTAAGCATTGCGTTCTATCTATCAAAATGCTGTGATCAATGTTTAGATGTAGTCATGGGCAGACTCTATTTCAATTTTGTTTCCCTGCCCTTTTCTCTATTATCAATGTTGGAAACAAAAGCAATTGTCTTCTTCAGAGAGAATGCCTCTCTGTGAGTGAGACTACAGGAACCCCATGCCCTCCTTCCTCTTAACGTCCATCACGTTCGTTTCCCTTAAAACAAAAAACCAGTTAACTAATCAGTGTGTACGGGGAGAGAAACCAGGAATCATCCATTCCTTCCTCATATCACCCCCTACACAAATCTTCTGATATCTACTTGTGAAGAGCCCCAAGTCCCTTATGGTTTTGTTTCTTCATCCGTGAATTTCGTAGTTGCGACTCTTTCTTTTTTTGAATCGATATTGGCTTGGTGTTCTTTTTGATCCGTATTCGACGCCTCTACATCTCCGATGGTGATGGAGAGAAACTATAAATTTTGGGTTTTTTTTTATATTTTTCATTTTATCTTTAGTTGTCGGCTGTCATTCTTGTGTGGATCTGTGACTCGATGCAGTAGGGCGAGAATTGAATTGGATGGATTGGATGGATGTGACATGATGACTGGAGTTCGTGGGAAGGGATACATAGAAGAGGGTTACCTAGGCAACCGCCCGCTGAAGGGAAAGTTACAGTGAATGATGTCGAGGATCCCTATAGGAGGTGGATTATTATAATTCCGAAGGTGGGAGCTTATCCCATTGGCTATTGCCACAATTCGAGCAGCAGTTCCAAGGTTCCTGAGATACACTGGCTGAAACATCTGGGAGTCCCAAGCTCAATTAAGTAGTCCTGGAAGTTGTTAGGACTTTTTGTGATCTTGTTATTGTTTTTAGTGATCGTAAAAGTTTATTATCTCGTATCTTGCACGTTTAGCTAGCAAACTGGGGTATTCTAATCAATGAACCTTGCACAAAAACACCACCGTAATGTCTTGTTGACAGTGTTGAACGTTGAATTGTATTTAAACTGCACTACATGTCATATAAATGAGTAGGGAACCTAATTAATTAAGTTAACTGGTTAGAGATACGAAAGGATATTTCAGCATCGTGTTATTTTCAAATGAAAAGGTTCCCTCTTAACACTGTAATTGCACATGATATCTCGTGGTGCTGATGCAAACAACTTCATAACTGGATCTTTTTATACGCATCTTCCATGCATGTATATAGTTGGTATTCTGAATCTGGTTTAATTCTGTGTTAATAATTTCTCTTGAAAAAAACTACTAGGCTTCTATAAGACTTTTTTTTTCAAAACCGCCACGTCATAGGACTGGAGAGATAAGAATTGGCAACGATCAAGCATTGAGTGAGAAAGTTTTTATTTTTTTAAAGTTTGAAACTTAAATTTGGATTTTCAGAGCAGACCGAAACAATTTTTGATATTATTTTACACACACACACACACACACACACACACACACACACACACACACACACACACATATATATATATATATATATATATATATATTCTGATGTGTATTCTAGGATGTTTTTTTAGCTTGTAAGTGGGTGCTAAACATGCTCTAGGACTCGCTTAATTTTTACCACCCTGAAACTTAATACTCCACCCGTCCCCGCAAACGTTATCCACCTTTCTATTTTGATTTGTCCCAAATTGGTTGCCCGCTTTCTTCCTAAACACACAAAAACACTCTGAAGTTCCAAAAATGCCCATAAATATTATTGAAGTTAGTCTTGAGAAAATAAAAATGACGGATCATTGTAGGAAGTATCATAAAAATTGAATTTAATTGCATTAACTACATGTCTCCTTATAATTCAACAGTTCATAAAACGGACAAGCTTTGTAGGACGAAGGGAGCATATACCGTCAGATAATAAGGAAGTAAATAGTCTGAGTAGTTAACTTTGATGACCAAGCATCTCAACTCACTTTGAGAAGTATATAATTGGAACTGAATCTAGCATGATCTCTGACTCGTGTGGAAGATAAGAGATGGTCAGAATGTGAGAATATATCAGGACAATTGGCTGCTAAGGTCAAGTACTTTCAAAGTGATTACCTAAACTCCACCGGGTAGAGAGGAAGCAAAGGTTAGTGAGTTAATTGACGATAATACGGGTGTTTGGGATATCGAGAAGGTGCAACAAGCCTTGTGATGTTGAAGCTGCCCTCGCAGTTCCTATTTTGCAACATGGAGTGTCGGATCAAGCTTAATGGGTTCATTCTGGAGACGGGATTTGTACGGTCAAGTCTGGGTATAAAGCGCAGAAGAACTTCTCAAGCCCTCAGCCTTCGTCATCTAATCAGTCTACATGTTTTCCTTGGGTGTCGAAATTTTGGAAGCTTAATTTACCGAAGAAGATGTTAATGCCGGTGTGGAGAATATGGCACTCATCCTTACCTGTTGCAAGCAAACTCAGAACAAGAGGTATTAATGTTCCACAAGCCTGTAATGTATGCATGAATGAAGTACGACATCTCCTTTTTTATTGCGAGTATGCGCAAGTGGTGTGGACGCTACTGTTGGGGGAGTACCAGATGTTACTGGAGTAATCGACGTTCGAGACCTTTTAATGATTTTTTTAATGAAGGAACTAAGGAAGAGAAGGCCAGATGCGAACTCTTTGTTACGGCAATTTGGTCGATTTGGACCAATCGAAACGAAGTTTGCTTTAGTAATGGGGGCACCGGTCCGGAGGCTGTAACGAGAAGAAGCGAAGCCTTGATCTATTGGTACAAAGAAGCGAAGGTGGTGGGTTTTCTTGAGGACGAGATGCAATCAAGTTACTCGAGCAATACCCACTGGACCAGACCAAAAATACGTTGCCAAAAAGTCAATTGCGATGCTTCATGGAGGGATTTTAGTCCGGCATCAGGAGCTCGATGTGTCATTAGGAGTGAAGACGGCGATATTAAAGCTGCTGGACAGAGGAGAATCCCGAGACAGAGGTCGCCATTAATGGCTGAGCTTTCCGCAGCAAGAATATGATTGGATTTTGCCTTGGAGCTGGGTTATACCAATGTCCAACTGGAGCTTGACAACATCACAGTGGTCAAATTGTTGAAGGGGCTTTGCTGGAAAAACTAAGGAGCTAAACGCAATATCGGACCTCAAGGAAGTGTTTCAAGATTGTAGACAAAAGATTGCTCTCTTTCAAGAATTTGAGATACTCCATGTGCACAGGGAAGGGAATAGATTCGCGGACTTGCTGGCCTCGAGAGCTGTAGATGAGGAGGACATTTCTTTTTATTCTCAGCGCCGATTTGGGCGCAAGATGTTCAAAACTTTGATTTGTTGGGATCGACAACCAACTAATATAGATTCTTTTCTCTAAAAAAAATTACTTTTTAACTTAGAAATTGAATTGCTCACGTGCAAAGCACATGCACCTTACTAGTTCTAATAAATGTACGTACTATTTTACTATTAGTTTTGTGTAATATTATTTCAGTAATAGTTATGAAAGTTTAGTTTTAGCGACAAATTTGATGATTTGTTTTGAGATGCCAAAAACACCTTTCTTATGAAAGACCTATTGGCCAAAAATTGATTATTTAATTTTGTTATGTCTTCTAACGTTGGTAGATCTCCCAATATATTTTATTTTTATTTTTTTTTGAAATAGATGTCCTAATTGATTTGTTTCTTGTGAAGTGTGAATGTTCCCTTTCTCAGAAGAGAAAGTTGACGCGTGGCGAGCAAAGATAGCTGAGTTTAAAGTGTGAAGCCTCACCAAATGAGATGCTATTCAGTGTTAATGAAGCACCACATATATTTTCTCTCCCAAAAGTTAAAACTGCCAATTGCATTGTCATTTTTTCGATAATTGTGGTGACTCAACTTGTGAACACCGTTCGGCCGTGACCTGCTCAAGCAAGGTTATAGATGGCACATTGGTTGTGGGAATAAAGTTAGTATAATCAATGATAGATGGATCCCTGGGTTGAAAGACCCCCTGTCTCTCATTCTGGGCCCCTCAGCTATCAATCCGGAGGCAAGGGTTTGCGACTGGATTACCCACAGTAACAATCAGCAAGTTTGGAATGCTCAGGCCATACGGCAGTGTGTTCCGGATTTCATAGCTTTCAAAATTCTCTCAATTCAACTCCCTGATACTCATGCAGAGGACAGAATTATTTGGCCTTTCACAAGGTCAGGAGACTACTCGACGAAGTCAGGATACAACTTCTTGTGCAGCTCAAGCTCACCTATCCTTTTCCCGGCTGGACATCTTATTCCAGACCAATGGCCTTTGATCACGAGTGGAGACTGGGGGAAAATTTGGGGGCTAGACATCCCCGAGAAATGGAAAATGTTTCTCTGGAAGTGTGCTCATCAGAAACTTCCGACGAAACACCTTCTCAGTCGCCGTCTTAATTTGAATCAAGCTTTTTGTCCTCTTTGTATGGGTCATGATGAAACGCTGGACCACCTTTTCTTCAGCTGCCAAAAGGTCAAACCTCTCTGGGGGAACATTTCCACACCCCCTCCCAACTCCTTACAATTTGAGAAGAAAGTGTGGAACTTCATCTTCGGTAATGATATCCAAGCCATCCATATTTTATGGAGTATCTGGAGAGGAAGATGCCAGTACGTCTTCAGCAACAAGGAGTTTTCGCTGGATGCCATTCGTGCGGTTATGGACAACGAAAAGTCTTATCTCACATGCTTTGGCTGCAAGCCTATCTGCTCCACTAAACCTGACCCTTTGAACCATGTCGTAATTAAGGAATTTGCGGGTGACTCAGATAGACCTAGACCAGTGGACATCTTCGTAGATGGAGCTTGGAAGCAAAATTCTTTCTTTTCTAGCCTTGGCCTTCATACTTTTGGCGTGGACGGAAACCCCTGGATTATTGGTTTAAAATGTGTTGCTTCTAGTGCCCAGCAGACTGAACTTTTGGCGATCGAACATGCTCTCAAATTTGCGATCCACCATAATATTTCATATGTTAACATTAACACTGACTGTGCTATGGCTTTATCTATTATTCAGGGATCCGCCAGACCCCCCATTCAGGATGAGCCCATTGTTGGAAGGATTAGGAATGCTATAAGGTCGCTGCGGTTCTGTAGCATTTCTAAAGTTCAAAGGCAAATGGTCGCTGTTGCTCATAAGGCGGCTAGGAATTCTCTTTTGGATAATCACCCAGTTTAGATTGTTGCTGGTCTTTTGCTTGTAGTTGTAGTTTGGTTGTTTAGTCTGTGTCTCTTTCCGTTGTAGTAGTGGTTGTGGTGTCATTGGAGTGTCTGTTCTAGTTTGTTGCTTTTGTTGTACTTTGTATGGTTGTCTGTCTTCTAGGCCTCGTAGCCTCGCTTGTATCTTGGTTTCTTTAATGCGATGATGACCTTTGAATCAAAAAAAAAAAAAAAAAAAAAAAAAAAAAAAAAAACTTGTGAACACCTCGACTAAATTCAAGCGACCCTAATCCTTGTGAGGTTTAAACCTGAAAACCTTAAGGGCAACAAACCGTTACTTTTGAAGCATCACCAACTAAACTAACCCCTTGCGATATCGTAACATCATATGAATGACATGTTATGCCCAATTTAAATAAGTCTACACTACAATAAAATATCATTAGAAATGTAAAATGTGGTAAATGTTATATTGAACGTTCATGATATTTGTACTCAAACTAAAATTAGACCTTTTTACTCAAACGAACAACAATAAAAAAAATCTAAAAAAATGATAAAATTTCATTTTTTACAACCAAAATGTTAGTTTTTTTATATTTAAATAAATAAAATAAGATTTTGACACACGAATTGGGTTTCATGTCAGACTATTATAATTTTCAGGGTCTGAATTAAATTTTTAGTCGAGTTGATGGGCTCGAATAGTTTTATGTCCACATTTTCTTAATTCCGATCCCATCTGGTCGACCTCACCCAAACCCACCCATGGCGTAATTAGTATGGAACACGTCAAACTCTCACTATAGGCGTATGTTAATATCGAACCCACCCCTTCGAGTTAAGAGTTGGAGTCCATTTTCATTTTACTAAAGCTTGACTTGTTAATTCTTCAGGTGTTAAGTCTTGTCCAAGCAAAAAATAGACCTCAAGCATGACTCTTTAAGAGTTTTTTTTTTTTTTTTTTTATGTAGTTATCGAGTTTTTCTCGACTCCGTCTATAAGCAAGGTGAAACTTGGCTCACCTATAAACCGAGCTTAGAATCATGCTCTGCCTTGGCTCATTTCAAGAGCGAGTCGAGTGGCAATCAAGATTTTGTGGAGCAGAGTAACTTGATATTCGTCAGTTTCGTAGTTAAAATCATATCTTTGTTCACTTCAAAACTTCTAGAAGTTTCGAGTTACTTACCCTTACTAATAAAAGTTGTATTTTCATTATCTATTTATATAGTTTTTTAGTTGCGTCTAAGGGTTTTCAAAAGATTGAACTGAATTATTTCAACACTGGTCAAACTAAATATCTTAACCTGCCTCAATATATATTTAGTACGATTCCATCGTTAAAAGAAATGTCATTTTTGACCAGACTGGTGTAGATGGTAGTAATAATTTCTAATCATAATAATAGTCAGTTTCTTCTCTTCCTCTCCACTTGGATTTTTTTACCCGAAATCGGGTCACTTAGATCGCAAAATGATACAATTTCTTAGTAATTTTTTCGTAGTGTTGTAAAATAAAGTTTACTCCATAATATCTCGAAAACTATTTTGTTAATCAAATCATCGGATTAAAATGACGCAGTAAATAATGACAAAAGTAAAAATGAAAAGGAAGAGACGGAATGGAGGTGGTATGGTAGAGCGAACTTGATAAGCATGGCCGAATGAAATAAGTATAACGTGACTAGCTAGTCAACTGACATTTACAAATACAGCTAGAGTGACATGGCGCATAATACACACGTGGTACATTTTTGTCTAGACCGCGTTGAAACTTACAAGAACGAAACCGTTGTCTGTCTTCTTCATCCATGTCGCTACACTACAAACCACCTTCCTCATCATTCCCAATTTCCCACCCCTTCTCTCTCTAGACCAACAAAACAACTCGCACACTACTTAAAGTAAAAAAGCCACTCCGTATGTTCTCATTGGCATTTCATCAAACAGATAACCTTCACTCCCTCTCTCTCTTGTACACTCAAATCAAATCACACTGATTTACGCCATGAGAGCTTCTCCAATTCTCTTCTCCTCCTTCTTCTTCTCTCTATTTCTCCATACCGTTTCTGGGTTGAGCTCCGATGGGTTAGCTCTCCTCTCCCTCCTCAGACACTGGACCTCCGTCACTCCTTCCATTAAGTCCACCTGGAATTCTTCAAATCCCACTCCTTGCTCCTGGGACGGTATTGAGTGTGATCCAAAAACCCACCGCGTCGTCTCTCTATCGCTCTCCGGTTACCAACTCTCCGGTCAATTGGGTCCGGAGATTTCCTCTTTGAAGCTCCTGACATCAATCGATTTCTCCAGTAACAGCCTCACCGGTCTGATCCCACATGAATTGGGAAACTGTACTCTTCTCGAAGTGTTGGATCTGAGCGACAACAGACTCACCGGAGCAATACCGGAGAGTTTAGGAACCTTGAAGAGATTGAATTATCTGAGTTTGTATATGAATTCCCTAACTGGGTCTATACCAGAATCGCTTTTTGGGGTTCCAAATCTGGAGACTGTGTATTTCAACTTGAACCAGCTCAGTGGTACCATTCCATGGAGTGTTGGAGAAATGAGAGAGCTCAAGTTCTTGTGGTTGAATGATAATTTACTCACTGGGAAGGTTCCTGACTCCATAGGGAATTGCAGTAAGTTGGAGGAACTGTTCTTGACTAATAACAAACTGGAGGGGACATTACCTGAGAGCTTGAATGATTTACACAGTCTTGTTACTTTAGATGTGGGGAACAATACTCTTTATGGAAGAATACCCAATTTTGGTTCCCGGAATTGTAGGAATCTGAGTAAACTGGTTCTGTCTTTCAACGGATTCAGCGGCGGGATTCCGCCTGGTTTGAGCAATTGTAGTAGCTTGAATCTGCTTGCTTGTGTTGCTTGTGGTGTAAGTGGTCATATTCCTCCTTCTTTAGGACAACTGACCAAGTTGGAAACACTTTACTTAAATGAGAATCAGCTTACTGGTACAATACCAAAGGAGCTTGGGAAGTGCAAGTCACTAGTGGATTTGCAGTTGTATGAGAACCAACTTGAGGGTGAGATTCCAAGTGAATTAGGGAAGCTGAGTAAGTTGCAAGACCTTTGGCTATTCACCAATAACTTGACCGGTCAGATACCGATGGGCATTTGGAAGATTCAAAGTCTTGTGAATCTCCTTGTGTATGACAATGATCTTTTTGGAGAATTGCCACCTGAGGTTACTGAGCTACAGCAAATAAGGAACATTTCGCTAGCCAACAATCGGTTCTCTGGGGTCATACCTCAGAGTTTGGGGTTGAATTGTAATCTCACTCAGGTGGATTTTACCAACAACTCATTCGTCGGCGAAATACCGCCAAATCTTTGTTTCAACAAGCAGCTGAGGATACTAGTTATGGGTCTTAATCGTTTTCGAGGTAGTATACCTTCTGATATTGGGAGCTGCTCTTCTCTGACAAGATTGATCCTTAAACAGAACAGCCTCACCGGAGTTCTTCCTGAGTTTAAGGTAAATCCAAACCCTTTGTTCTTTGATCTCAGCAACAATAACTTAACTGGTCCAATTCCCTCCAGTTTATCAAACCTGTCCCGAATTACGTATATTAATTTGGCGATGAATAGGCTTAACGGGTTGTTGCCCAAAGAGCTAGGAAGCTTTCCTAATCTTCAGGTTTTGAATCTTTCTCGTAATGCCTTTGAAGGCCCATTGCCATATCAGTTGTCAAACTCTACCAAGCTTACGCGTCTTGATATCAGTTATAATCTCTTAAACGGTTCAATTCCATCTAGCTTCACAAGCTTGGTGGTGCTGTCTACTCTGAGTCTGAGTGGAAATGGCTTCACAGGGGGTGTCCCACCTTTTTTGTTCCAATTGAAATCCATTTCAAACATACAGCTTGGAGAAACTCTGTTAGGTGGGAACATACCCTCATCTCTAGGATCCGTATGGCAAACCCTGAAGGTATTAAACCTCAGTAGCAATGGCCTATCTGGTGATATTCCTGTAGATATCCGGAAACTGGATATGCTAGAGCAACTAGACCTATCTTTCAATAACCTAACAGGAAGTCTGGTTCATATAGGTGAACTTGAATCATTGGTAGAGCTCAACATCTCCCACAATTTGTTCTCAGGACCCATCCCAGACTCATTGGTCCAATTTCTCAACTCCTCATCCTCGTCATTTTCGGGCAACCCAGGGCTTTGTGTTAATTGTCTGTCCACAGGAAGCTTAAATTGCAGCAATATCATCGACAGTTTCAGGATTTGTAATTCCAACATGGGTAGTAAACCAACAGGACTGAGCAAGTTAAAAATAGCACTCATAGCTATTGGATCATCTTTATTGGTCATCATTCTGCTTTCTGGGTGTTGCTTCTTGTTAATCGGACAAAAAAGATCAAGGAATGGCTTTGAGGTCTCTGCTGAAGAAGGTGCATCTTCGAAGCTGATCATCAAAGTTATGGATGCAACAGACAACCTGAATGAGAACTATGTAATTGGGAGAGGAGCCCATGGGGTTGTTTACAGAGCTACTCTTCCAGACAAAGAATACGCTGCCAAAAAGCTTGTATTTGCAGGCCACAAGGGAAGTAGCACAAGTATGGTTAGAGAAATCCAGACTATTGGGAAGGTGAAACACCGAAACTTGACCAAATTGGAAGATTTTTGGTTCAGGAAAGATTATGGTTTGATTCTGTATCCATACATGCAAAATGGGAGCCTCCATGATGTTCTTCACGCGACGAAACCACCTCAAGTGTTGGAATGGAATGTTCGTTTCAAGATAGCCCTTGGAACTGCTCAAGGATTGTCATATCTTCACCATGACTGTGATCCTTGTATTTTGCACCGAGATATCAAACCAATGAACATACTTCTTGATTCTGAAATGGAGCCTCATATCTCAGACTTTGGCATTGCGAAGCTTCTTGATAACGCTTCAGGTTTAACGCCGACGGTAACAGTTCAAGGCACAATAGGATACATCGCACCAGGTAATACTTGCATTCTATCATTGCTTCTGTCACATTTTCTCTGAACTGAATCATACTATAGAAGCAAACTATTTGACTGATTGTGCCATTTCTTTGTGACAGAGAATGCATTTAAAGCATCGGGAAGCAAGGAGTCCGATGTGTACAGTTATGGGGTTGTTTTGCTGGAGCTGATAACAAGAAAGAGGGCTTTGGATCCTTCATTCCTAGAGGAAGCAGATATTGTAGGGTGTGTTAGGTCAGTTTGGAACAATACTGGACAAATTGAGAGGATTGCAGATCCTGAACTTATGGATGAGTTTCTTGATTCAAGTATCATGGAACAAGTGATTGACGTGCTTTCAGTTGCTTTGAGGTGTACAGAAAAGGAGCCAAGCAAAAGACCCACAATGAGAGATGTAGTGAAGCTACTAGTAGATGCAAACGACAGAGCTAGAAGCAAGAGCGCCAGTTTTACACCTTTTTGACTTCCGGTACATCTCACCCTGTAATTACCTTGTTGCAAGTCTGAAGCAGGCAGTTCTGTAACTGGCTCTAGTGTTTTCCTCAAACAGCTTGCCTGTGTATTTTTGGTTGAATCTTTTTCACTCTAGTTGGTAATACCGTATAATGATTAGCATTTACATGTAGTTGCTTGTGAATGAATGTCACTTACAGCTAATTCAATCCCCAAAATGTATATGATCTGATGCCTCGGTTTGTAGTTTATTTGATTGGTGCTGAAGGTTTTGAGACATTGTTCCTTAGCTTTGTGTTTATTGTAGCACCATTTTCATTGCACTAAGAATCGCTGGAGATACGATCATCAAAGGACATGTTCAGGCCATACTAACAACTTCTTGAAGTGTTTGTACTTGGAGGACATGATCTCTAGAAGGGTCAGATTTGGATGATTTATTGGAATTCGTCATATTCTAGCGTTTATGCCTGAACTATTATAGCCGCAATATCTGGGGAGATGTATGATATGCTTGTTATGCAGGAAGCTTAATGGTCCGAATTCACCGACTTGAAGAATGGTGACCCTGTCAAATCAAGATCTGATTTTATTTGGATGTAAAGTTCCTTATTTATGCATCCAATTCTAGATAAAAATCTGGCTGGATGATTCTGCTAGCTACTAAGGTTTTGGATGTAAAATTTCTTATTATATTTTGGTATTACGTATTTGGGTGGTATTTGCAAATTACTTTAGCATTGTGCCCTGTCAATCAAGCATATCTACGCTTTTGGATGATTCTGCTGTCCATTAAGGTTTTGCAGTACACCCAAATGTTTTCGTAGAAAAACTTGTATCTACATATATTTGTGGCATGGTTCAGTCTGGTGGATGTACGATGCGTTACAAATCTATCTGCGTTTGCTTTTGGTCTGGATGTTGTTCATGAAGAGTCACTTGGTTCTGTATTGCTCACGGACTCTCTTTTCCAGGTAGGTTCTCTCGGTCTCAGAAGGATATGGATGACGAGAACAAGTACACTCATGAGGATGAATATGTATTGAAGCATCAAAAGATGGTATGTTGCGTGCATCTTATTTGTATTTCTGCAAAAATCAAGGTTGACTACGTAATTAGTGCTATTATATTTTGACGTGATGTCCTACCAATTTCTCATATTCTGTTGCCCATATGATAATCTGATGCTAATGCTTTTCTTGCCTGCATATTTGTCTATAGTATTGTATGCTTCATTAGCTAATCAACTATTTTGGAAGGAATATTGTTTACTTAAGCCTGCCTGAAGAGCATAGTATATATTAATGTTGTTTTCTGGTTACGTTGCTTTTTAACTACCTCATGATATGTGAGTGCAAGAGTTAGGTACCGTGTGAATGCTTGATGTTTGAATTTGTTCAGGTGGACTCTAGAGGAAAGCGTTATCTAAAGTATATGAGTGGCTTTTAGCAGGATGATATACATTGACTGAGATAGTTATTTGTGTCCACTCTTTTAGGAGGATGAATTGGCTTTTGCTAGTGTGAACTGGAGCTATGTTTATTAAAATGTCGTCTTCATCATCGTTGGATGTGAACAGGTTTATATAAAAAGGACCCAACATGGAGTATATACAAAGGATGGAGATGGAGAATAAAATAGATCGTTAAAAACCAGTAGAACTTATGAGAGAGTTGTTGGAGCTGTTTTATTTTCTTATCCTAAAAGACAAAAGAAATTGGTTGGACAAATAATATAATCCCGCAAACAGGGACAATTATTTTTCAAAGTATTAAGAATAAAAATTTAAGCCAACTATCTGGTGTGCGAAAGACAAATCCGGGTGACTATATGACATGCATGACAAGGCAGACATATTGACTTATTCAATGCTGGTCCTTTTGGCACCCATATGTAGAGTTTCCACTTTGAGTTTTGTTGAAATTATTTAGTTTGAGGATGCCAAGAGGAATTTGTCATAATTTAAAAGTTTGGATGGCATACGATAGTAGGTGACATGATAAACGGTAGAAAATAAATTTCAATTCAGAAAATGAGCCACATACTTCTGATAACTAGTACTAACACAAGAGAAGGGCCTTATAAAACTGTATTAGCACGTAACTTTCAAACTACAAATGCTGTAAATATTTTGGTCTTCGAAGTTCCATATATTCAATTACCTTATAACCTAGCCATGAACTATTATTGTAGATGATGTACTTCCATACATTCAATTACTTTGTCACCTGACCCTGAGTTATTATAGATGCTGTACTTTACCATCTGAGTAAAATAGATCAGCACGGGTGTGAATGCCTTGAAGTGCACTTAAGAGAAAAATTAACGCATCTCTCTCTCTCTCTCTCTCTCTCTCTCTCTCTCTCTCTCTCTCTCTCGGCATATTTAACTGCTCATTGCCGAAATGTGGTAGTGGAAATAAGTAAATGTTTCCAGGTTCCGCAGTGATATCGACAGATTATACACTCTAGCTGGAACTGTTACTATTGAGGTGGTATTGGACGTATCTGGTTTGAAAATTCCTGGCCCGTGAGCTTTAAAGACAGACAGCTCATTTGGGGCTTCTGAAGTCAATTGACATAATGGGAATGGGTTTCAGTGGTCCAACCCCTTCAAAAGATGGGTATTTGTAGTTTCTTCAAGTACTCGGATTTGAGTCTGTATTTCAGTTTCGTCTTTCCTATAATACCTAAATCATATTGTTGGAAAACCTTATCGGGAAGACGCAACTCAAACTACTTACTAGTTCCATTATGTTAGATCCATGATGGGGGTGTCTGGAACATTACGTAGATAAGCTGTATGTTGTTCATTGGTAATCAATTGTTGGGACCATTCCTTTCTTCATTGGGGGATCAGAGCAAATTGGATAACCTATAACTAGCAGATAACGAATTGGTTGGAGCTTTTCAGAGCTTTTGATCAATATCCGAAACCTTGTAGCTCGAGATGTTTGTAATAATTGTTAGTAGCCGGTAAACTTTACTTTGGGACCACTATGCTGCTAGAACTCTGGAAAATTCCGGTGTTAACTTCTTTTTTTTTGGGCATGTTCGATTTTCTGGACTACCCACATCTGACTAGCTTGATTGGGTTGGAATGGACGAGCCGCATTATATTTAATGCTATGGCGTTTGTTTCGTGCTGTATAAACTCACATCACAAATAGAGTCGATAGATTATTTCATACGTTTCTTCTCTTGCTTCCTACTTCGACTTTCTCGGGTTATTTTGACCCGGCAATTTTATAAACACAAGAATGCAAGAATTTGGTAATCCATTTATCAATTTATCAATCAATCAATCGACACAATAAAATCTCATCTTCAGTGGCAATGAAGGCATAAAACACTGCCACATTGTCTGAATGTCTGTTATATGCTACCGACGGTACTAAGTCAATGAGGGACAGAATTTCCAACAGAAATTCAAACAGAACATGATGTGGCACCAGCCACATGATCAAGAAAGTTTTTGTTTCCAAATTAGCAGGATCACTATCACTTGGTTAAAATCATAGTTAATGATGTGGCATAAACCACATCATGTTCTGTCTAAAATTCTGTCGGACCTTATGTCCATTTAGAGTTTCTCTTATATTATTATGAGCCGCAGCAACAGCTAAATCAGTTACTTGAATGTCAGCAAGGGATATGGCAGGCGCAAAGATCTGGGGACTCGCATGAAGTGCCTCTGTCTGGACTATAGTGCTTGCTGCAGTAGTCGTCGCAGTTATCGATGCCACATCCCGGCAGTTTTTTACGGTACCAGCAGTCCTCGTATGGTCCCTTGTTGCCTGCATTCAAGTTCCAAACATTGGAATTCATTTTATTTCTCTGAGGCACTAACTGATATTGTAAATTTTCATGTTTTCCTAATATTTAGGTATCAACCAGGGATTACTCATATCAAGAAAAATCAGAGATTACAATGTTTTCCTCATACTTTTCCTAGTTAGAGGAGAAGAGGTTGTCCCATGAAAAATATTCATCAAGTGGTGCTCCGGTTCTAGAGTTTACAATTTTTCGTTTACTAAAACACTGAAAACCAAGTTATCCAATATGTGTGCATACAAATATGATTTTTGAAAACTTTTTTCAATTGGTTTAGCAATCTATATAGTACTACCTCTGTTTCTTCTCTTTCAGCCTACTTCACTTTTTGTCACGATTCACTGGTTCACTTTGACCCGATAATTTGATTAGCAAAAGGATACAAGAATTTGGTAATTTTGGCATGGGATAAACTTTACTCTACAAAATCATGGAAAAATTGTCAAAAGATTACATTGTTTTACTATTCAAATTGCCGAGTCAATGTGATCAAATTACGGGTTAATAAGTCAAATCAGAACGAAAGAGAAGAAACAGTAGTAGTAGTAGTAGTAGTAGTAGTAGTAGTAGTAGTAGTAGTAGTAGTAGTAGTAGTAGTAGTAGTACATCTGTTTCTTCTCTTTCAGCTTATTTCACTTTTTGACGCTATTCACTGGGTCACTTTGACCTGGTGATTTGGTTAGCAAAACGGTAAACTTTCCATGATCTTGTAGAGTAAATTTTACTTTACAATACTATGAAAAAATTGCCAAAAATCAATCACTTTTTTTATAATCGTAACATACTAATACTCTCTCTCTCTCTCTCTCTCCTATAATCCTACTTTCACTTCCCCTACTTCCCACGTTCTTTTAATTTTCGTCTTCAACATTTTCTCATTAAATTAATATTTTTTAGAAGAAATTAAATTAATTTTAGTAACTCCTTTTATCAATTGCATAAGAAATAAGATATTTCCTCTATATAAAAAAAATAAAATATTTATTTCATTAATATATAAACTTTTTTAAGAATATGTACATAAAGTTTTTCACTAAAAAAAATATATGCACATAACATTTACCTCATCTTTTGTCAAACACTAGTACCGGAGATCATAGGCTATTATTTTTATTAACTAAAATGGCTATTTGTGTTATAATTTCCAAAATTTTACGCAACTTTTGGAGATCCTCCAGTTTAAGAACTTCATTCTTTTTACAGAAAAAATGACATTATAAGAACTTGAAATGGATCAATGGAGTACGTATAACGTATATGTGTAATACTTACATTGGAAGTAACATTGGCAAGTTCCGTAATCCTGGAGGCAGTAGGCTGATTGCAGGGTGGGATAGGCTTTCTTACATGCCGGTAAGCATTTCTCATCGCTACAACCCGGCAGTTTCACTTCTCTCAGGCACTGTTTTATCAATTGATCACCTGCCAAAGCAAAACCGAAACAAATCCAGACAAATTAATCCCAATAACACCATCACCTACCAAAATTCAGCAAAACTAATGAAGAAACGAATTTTTAAATGAATTTCAATAGATTTTCAGGGGTAATTACCATGGGAGGTGTGGAAAAGAAAAGAGAAGAAGAAGACCAGGCATACCAAGAGCTTCTCCATTCTCTCTCTCTCTCTCTCTCTCTCTCTCTCTCACTCTCTCCTTTGAAAACTTGAAATCGCCATGAGGTGTGTGTGTATATATACATACATATACTTACACACATATTAGTATTTAATGACATTAATATTGGAAATTAATTTCATCACTATCCTCTCATTACGGGAAATTAAGTACAGAAGAATCTTACAAAAAAAAGTACAGAAGAATTCAAAGAGTCAAGATGAAGAAAGAACGACTTTTTTTTTTAAGGAAAAGAGAACGACTTTTATGGGTCAATGCAATGTATATATAGCTGGAAATAGTTCATTGATTTATTACTTTCTATGTGGTAGCGAATTTCATGAAAGGAAATATAATGCTTAATCTTTTACTTGTACACTTGTCATTCATTAACTAAATTGTGCTATTTCAAAAAAAAAAAGAAAAAAAAAACTAAATCGTGAATAGTTAGTAAATATTTCGAATTTTTCCATTTAATCCTAGTATGTACGTATAAATGAAAAATATCGAATTTTTGGGCAAAAACATTCAGGTCTCGTATTTAACGTTTTGACGTACAATACTTTCGAATAAAATTACCGGATTATAGTTTAAAACTTAGGATTATAGTTTAAAACTTATATATTGAGGAGAATTCAAAGTTTTATATATTGTAGTAATAAACATGTTATTAATACTTTTCTATTTTAAACATTTATTATTATGAAATTATGCACATACATTAAAAATGCTTCATAAATATTAAGTTAAATTAATAATATTATACATGTAATATTTCTATACGCATACATATATGTATATATGTGTATTGAGTCTTATGTGTCGGTAAACATTGGTATAGTATGTGCTTCCGGAATAATTCATGCTTGAAATTAGGAAAGGTGCAAGAATTTGAGCGGTACCACCACAAATCCATTGAGATACTGAAGCAAACCATTCATCTGAAGAATCGTCACCATTTTCCCGTTTCATAGAGGATAATTGAAGACATCGAGTTTCACCTGAACAAGAGAGTTGAGATTGAGGATGAAGAAGCGCAAACCAGCCGGTAACGAAGAACTCACCGAATCAGCCATGAGAATAACAAAAACTAAGAGCAGCGATGCAGGTGGAGAAACAAGAACGAAGCTATGAAGTCATGAGAGGCTCTGATACCATATTAACCAATCTTACATTCACCAAGATGATGAATTAAAGTTCTGGAAATGCGAAGAACAAGAAAGATAGAAGAAGAAAACAGAGAAGAGACCAAGTACTAAACAAACTAACTTCTATCTATTTACGTAATAACCCCTGAATAAACTACCAAATATCCTTTAACTTCTATATTCTATTCAGCATATATAGGTGAGTGGGAGAGATGGCGAGTGAATACGACTTAGGGTTTAGACTAGGCGATGTTGTATGAGGGGTGTTTGTTTAATCGATTCAGAGAGAACAGGGTAGTGGAGGTTGATCGGGTGGCGGCGGCCGCGAGAGGGATAGAGATAAGGAGAAGATGGATTCTAGAAGATAGGGGGCAGGGGTAGGGGTGTTCACGGTCCGGTTCTGTCGGTTTTTACCACCAAGGACGCCTAAACCAAAATGATCGATTTTGCTATATCTAAAACCAAAATACCGCCAGTTCAAACAAAAGCTTAATAAATCAAACCGCACCGATATATGTCGGTTCGGTCCGGTTAATACCTACGATTTTTTGTACTATCATATTTTACACCAATGAACTAAGAAAAACTATAAAAATTCTTAAAATTATACTTTTGTATCTAGTCTACTAAATTTTCACATAGTGTTTATATACACACAACATTTATAAAAATTTTGACGCCAATTTAGAATGTTAAAATCAAGATTTCTTATCCCTTCGCAGATTGACGATAAATTAGCAATATATAATTGTGATCAACACTCAAATTGGTCGTGAACTAATAATTCAAACACATTAGCTACTAATATATTTTAAAATTTTAGTGCACAATATAGTTTTGGTCCAGTCTGGTTTTTAGCCGGTTACCCGGTTTCGGTCCGGTTCGATAGTGGCCTGGTTCGGTTTCACTAAAATGAAAACCGCATAGTGTATTAGAAATTGAAAATGAAAGGCGGTTTGGTTCTGTTAGATTGCATTGAATAATAAAATTCGTGCTTTTTGTATTGGATTATTTGAATTTGACATTTATCAGAATGGTTTTGGGAAACGTTTTTGCATTATGTTATTATTATGCGCAGTTGTCTATTATTCCACATAGTAGAAGATCTGGTGTGTGGAGCATAGCTTACACACAGAAGATTTTCAGTTCTTGTAGAATGAATTTTACGAGTTCACAATGTAGATGGAATAGACAAACCGTCGGAACGATTGTAGCACATTTTTTTAGTAGGCTTGGCTTGGCTAGAGAAAACAGTATAGTTCAGACTATAATTTCAACTCAATGTGCTAGTATACATTTTGTATATTGAACATGACCAAGTTGAGATCATTGTCTTTCTACTGACATAACAGGACAAGTTGAGTCTCATGGTTATAATGAGTACCTATGCTCTTAATCCTTAGATAGTCAATGTGCACATGTATTTAGTAGTCATTGCTTTGACAAGACAAGTGAGTGAGATTCCTAAAGAGTTAATAACCTCGATGACTTGGGTGATTATATTGAGTCCATGGTATAAATTGATGTATCAAATAAATCCATGTACCAGTTCATTGATGATATCCCTTTGATGGAGCTTATAAGTTTTGATTATGCCAAACCCCGTATGTAGATTACTTGGTAATCTGGACATATCAAATAAGTTAAGTGGTAAGGGTCAAGGAATTAGGAAGAGGTCAATAAAATGTGATAAGTCTGAAGCTCCTAGACATTATGTTATCAATATACAGGCAAAGAGCTTTGGCTCCTAGACATTATTTTGTCAATATACAGACAAAGAGCTTTGGCTCCTAGATATTATGTTGTCAATATACAAGAAGAGGTCAATTATATGTTTATTTATATAACTGTTTTTGTGCAGGTTTTGGTTGTGATGTGAATTAATTATATGAATGCACTAGTAATCTGTATTCGAAGCTATAACTATTGCAGGACTGAGTTGGATTGAAAATCCAAGATTCACTCTGGTGAATTAGCAGGCAAAGCTTCAAAGCTTTGACATATTCTGATTGTTCTTTACTGCTAAGTTCACTTGATTATCTTTGTGAGTGCAGGAGAATTTTGTGAGACTAAGAACTTGATATAAGCTGATTATTGTATATTAGTGTGTGTTCTATATTAGGTACTTGATATATTCATGAGGTTGAATATATTTGTTAACTCAGAACTGTCAGCAGACAAATTAAGCCTAGTTTTCTCATGGGCTGTTTGTTGTTGCTTAAACAGATCTTGTTCCTAGATTGTCTTGTTATTTGTTTGATCTTGTTTGTTGAGTATATGCAGGTTTGTTGGACGCTCCAACGTCCATAAACAGATCATCAATCCATTCAAATATAGCTGTTAATTGGAGCTTTTCAGAAAGGAGATAATATAGGAATTATGTTCCTGGTTTTTCTCAATTTGTTGCAGATTGTTGCTCAAGTGACCAGGATTTTAAATTTGGAAGAGAGAGAGAGAGAGAGAGAGAGAGAGAGAGTCAGAAAAGAGACAGAGATCGTGGTTTTGAAGAGAGAAATAAACTGGAAATATCAATTTACACAGCTCTTCAAATCATTCAAGACAATCAACTCTCCAGCAGACTAAAGATCACTCATTTCAGAAGAACTCTTCCAGGCTTAAATTTCTTATCTATTCTGAGTTCTTCTTCTTGTACTTAATTGTATCATTCATTCTTCATTTCTGAACCCTCACTAAACTTAGTAGTTTGGTTGTTTAAGTGAACAACAAGAGGTTCTTATTGTTTCAACAGGTTGTAGCCTGTAACTAGATAGGTTAGGAACCACAAGCTGTATAAGTATAAGGTAGCTCATTAGGCTTGAGATCTAGGGCTAAATCTGGGTGATTAATAGGAAGTTTTGTTTGAATCCTGGAGGGATTAGATCCCTCAGGCAAAGACTAGGTCCAACTGTGACTGAACTCTGTAAAATATTTGTGTCTCTGCTATTTACTTTTTCTGTCTTTACTTTCAGTTTATATCGGAAGTTTCAAAGCTGGAGTTTTCCAAATCTAAAAGATTTGAAGCCATCTTATTTTGCTGTTATATATTCACGGTTCTCAAATCTTTTTCAAATCATTGAGATATCAACAGTGTGCTTTACTTAAGTTTCAAAAGGCTGTGTTTTAGCAAAATTTAGCATACTCTATTCAACCCCCCCCCCTTCTAGAGTATTTAGATACTGGTTTACACCTAAATTACACACTTTCAATTGGTATAAGAGCTTTGGGTCACAGTTTATAGATCTAACCATCTTGTGACAATGATTGTTTTAGGTGAAGGAGGATTCTCACAAGGAAGGGCAGCCAATAGACCTCCACTGTTCTGTGGTGATAATTTTGTGCATTGGAAGGCATTGATGAAAATGTTCATCATAGATCAGGACATGGAACTATGGTCTATTATTGTGAATGCGCCAAACGTGTTCTATACTACTATCAATGGAGTTAAAACTGTCAAACCTGATGAAGATCTCTCAGTTATTGAACTGGAAAAGGTATCAAAAAATTAGAAAGCTTTGAACTTATTGTATTGTTCTCTTAGTGCAGATGAGTTCAATAGGATATCCAACTGCTAAAGTGCAAAAGAGATCTGGGATAAGTTGACTGTTACCTATGAAGGAACTAGCCAAGTCAAGCAGACAAAGATCAATCTACTTTTGAGACACTATGAACTGTTTAAGATGAATTCTGATGAATCCATAGAAGATATGTTCAAAATATTTACAGATATTGTGAATAACTTGGAGTCATTGAGAAAAGTATTCTCAAATGAAGAAAAAGTCAGGAAGATTCTCAGAAGCTTTCCCAAGGCCAAATGGGAGCCCAAAACAACTGCAATTGAAGAAGCTCGGGATTTAAGCATCCTGTAACTTGATGATCTGCAAGGAAAGTTACTAACCCATGAGATATCTATGAAAGAGGTTGATGGTGAACTAAGTGACAACATCAAGTACCTGACCCTCAAGGAAAAAGACAATGAAAAATCCCAAAGCCTTGAACAGGATGATGATGATGATGATGATGATGATGATGATGATGATGATGAGGCCTTAGCCTTGATTTCTAAAGCCTTGGCCAGAATCCTGAAGAAAATGAGAAATTCTGAGAATAAGGATTACAACAAAGAGAAATTCAAACCTCAACCAGCAAGGATCAGAAAGGTAAGTTTTCTTCACAGTAATATACACCGAAAGTTATGAATTTCTATGAATGTGGAGATGAATATCATTTGATAAGAGATTGCCCTCTAAAGAAGACGAGCAGACAATTTTCCAAGAAGGAAAATGAAAATAGAAGAAAGAAGACAATGGTAGCCTCATGGAGTGATTCAGATTCTTCAGACTCAGATTCTGATGAGGAGCAAGCCAATCTTTGTTTGATGGATGGAAATCAAGAGGACCACTCTACTGAGAAGCCAACTGAAGACATGGTAAAAAATCTCTTATCTAGTCCTTCTGATGTATTGCCTGAAATTCTCAAAAGCATGTTTTTAAATGAGGAGAGTTACAGGAATGAGATTGCTTCTTTGAAAATGAAGGTTCATGAGCAAGCAAAAGAGAATTTAGAGTTGGTTTTTCAAAACAAATGTCTTGAAGCTACTAATTTGAAGATTGATAGTGACTTCAAAGCTTTGGACAACAGATTCAAAGCTTTGAAATCACAGGTCAAAGAAGTAGTTGATCAAAACACTTATTGTTGATCTAAAAAATCATTTTGATGATTTAGAACAACAAAATACTTCATTGACTAGTAAGCTTCAAGAATCCAAGAAAATTCTTTCAAATTTTGCTGGCTCAGAACAGAAGCTAAATCTTATGCTTGGAGGAAGTATGCATTCTGTTTACAAGAGTGGAATTGGTTATAATCCAAATTTTCCAAAAAGAAACCAAATTACTTTTGTGAAATCAGGAAGTAGATACTCTCCAAAATGTCATTACTGCTGCAAAATTGGACATGTGAAATTAACTTGTCCCTTTAGAAGGACAGAACCTCATATAATGAGGAATACCTATCCTTATCAGCTTAAGGGACAAGTGAAACAGATTTGGGTTCCAAAAAGAGTTAGACCACCTAACATGGTTGACTCTGAGTATGAATCCAAATTCTACAATTGGTCTAATAGCCTGTTAAGGCATTAATTGAATTTTGCAGGTTGTCACCAAAGCTTTGAAAGATCATAAATGAATTTTGGATAGTGGATGTTCCAGACATATGAGTGGGAAGAAGTCTTTATTCTCAGAGCTCAAAGAGAAATCAGAGGGAACAATCACACTTGGTGACAAAGCAAAGTGCAACATAATCGGTATTGGAAGTGTGGGTAACAATTCTTCATATTCAATTTCTGATTTTTATTTAGTTGATGGTCTTAAGTATAATTTATTGAGTATTTCTCAGCTTTGTGATAAAGGAAATAAGGTAGTTTTTGACAAGGAGAAATGTGTGCTGCAAGATGAAAAATCAGGCAATTGTATACTCACTGCTCCTAGGTCACATAATGTTTATGCACTATGTACTGACAAAGTTGCAGGTAATAGTCTGTAATGTCTCAAAGCTTTGAAGGATGACTCAAAGTTGTGGCATAGAAAACTTTTTCATATAAGCATGCATACTTTGAATAAGCTCATTAAAAAAGATCTGGTAAGGGGATTACCAATCCTCAAATTCAAAGATGATGAGTTCTGCAAGGCATGTACTCAAGGTAAACAGATTAGAAGCTCATTCAAGCGAAAGAACTTTGTAAGTACCTCTAGACCTTTAGAATTGATGCATATAGACTTGTGTGGACCTATGAGGGTTCAAACACCTAGAGGTAAGAGATATATGCTTGTTGTAGTTGATGATTACTCTAGATATCCTTGGGTTATGTTCATTAGAGAAAAGTCTGAAGAATTATCTGAATTTTCAAAACTTTGCAAAGAGCATCAAACTTTGAAAAATTTACCTGTTGCATCTATTAAGAGTGATCATGGTAGGGAATTTGATCAACTTGACTTTGATTTATTCTGTGCAAAGCATGGCATCTCACACAACTTTTCTGCACCTAGAACTCTTCAGCAGAATGGTGTAGTTGAGAGGAAAAAAAGGACTCTTGAAGACATGTCTAGAACCATGTTCTTGGAAGTAATTTGCCAAAATCTTTGTGGGCAGAAGCTGTTAATACTGCCAACTATGTGATCAATAGATGTTTGATCAGGCCAATTCTGAAGAAAATCCCTTATGAATTGTTCAAAAGGCAGAAAGCCTAGTGTTGCTTACTTTAACCCTTTCGGCTATACCTGATTTGTGCATAACAATGGCAAATATAATCTTGGTAAGTTTGATGCTAGAAGTGATGAAGGTGTGTTTCTTGGTTATTCTCAAACCAGCAAAGCATACATGGTTTATAACAAGAGAACTAAGAGTAGAGGAGAGTATTCATTTTATTTTTTATGAAAGTACTGATGATTCCTTGAGTGAAAGTTTTGCAGATCTTAGTTTGAATAAATATGAGGCTGATGAAGACTATGAGAAAGCCAGCAAGAGTAAAAATAACCAGCAAAAACTTTCAGAAGAATCTCAAGGCCTTGAACCCCCTGCTGAGCCAAAATCTCAAAGCCTTGAGACTGAGACTGACAGAAAATATGATGCTCCTTCTACTGTGTCAAGAACTCAAAGCCTTGAAGGTCCATACACTTGGATACCCAAAAAGAAGTTAAAATATCTATCAGATCATCCAGCAGAGAATATCATATCAGATCCAACTACTGGAACTCAGACAAGAGGTCAATTGAGGAACTTGTGTGCTTTTTGTGCTTTTTTTCACTCTTTGAGCCCAAAAATACAAAAGAAGCACTAGAAGATGCAGATTGGATCATTGCAATGCAGAATGAGCTAAATGAGTTTGAAAGGAACAAGGTCTGGCATTTGGTTCCTAGACCAAAGGATCAATCAGTGATTGGAACAAGATGGGTGTTCAGAAATAAACTGGATGAAAAAGGTAAGGTTGTAAGAAATAAAGCAAGACTGGTTGCGCATGGATACAATCAAGAAGAAGGTATTGACTATGAGGAAACATTTGCCCCTGTTGCAAGGTTAGAAGCTATCAGAATACTTCTTGCATTTGCATCACATAATCACATAAAACTTTTTCAAATGGATGTCAAATGTGCTTTTCTGAATGGATATTTACAAGAAGAAGTATATGTTGCTCAACCTCCAGGTTTTGAAAATGAAACATTTCCTTATTATGTTTACAAATTAGACATAGATTTATATGGACTTAAGAAAGCTCCAAGAGGTTGGTATGAAAGACTCTCTAAATTTTTATTGGAAAATGGTTTCAAGAGAGGACTGGTTGATAAAACTCTTTTTTTTATCAAAAATCAGGAAAAATATATGTTTGTTGTTCAGATTTATGTAGATGATATTCTATTTGGTGCTACTAATGATGCTCTTTCAAAAGAGTTTTCAAGTCTAATGTGCAAGGAATTTGAAATGAGCTTGATGGGAGAACTGATTTTCTTTCTTGGACTTCATGTACATCAAATGAAGAAAGGAATTTTTGTGCATCAAGGAAAATACACCCTGTACTTGTTAAACAAGTATAACATGTCACAGTCCAAGGTTGTAAAGACTCCTATGAGTTCATTACTGTCATTAGACAAAGACACAACTGGTAAAAGTGTAAATCAGAAAGAATACAGTGGTATGATTGGTTCACTTCTATATCTAACTGCTAGTAGACCAGTTATTATGTTTAGTGTGTGTATGTGTGCTAGATTTCAAGCTGATCCTAAAGAAAGTCATTTGATTGCTGTAAAAAGGATTTTCAGATATTTGAATGGAAACAAAGACTTGGGGCTTTGGTATCCAAGAAGATTTAAGTTTTATGTTGAGTGGTTATTCAGATGCAGACTTTTCAAGATACAAAGTAGATAGAAAGAGTACTTCTGGATCCTGGCAATTTCTTGGATCTTCATTGATAAGTTGGCATTCGAAGAAGCAAAATTCAGTAGCTCTATCAACTGCAGGAGCTGAATACATTGCAGCAGGAGCCTGTTGTTCACAGGTCTTGTGGATTGCTCAGCAGTTAAGAGATCTTGGATATGATTTCAGAAATGTGCCTATCAACTGTGACAATACAAGTGCCATTTCTATTTCTAAGAATCCAGTCCAACATTCAAGGACAAAGCACATAGATGTGAGACATCACTTTCTTAGAGATTGTAGATGGTGCTTTCCAGACAGACAGATCACAGCCACGTGGCAGCCATCCAGCACACCTAGCTGTGCTCCATGTACACCGGATAACTACCTATGCTTATCCCTGTGGGGGCTGCGAGATATGGCCCTCGCGTACCAACACGGGACTTGTAGGGACTTAGTGGTTTGGAGGGTAGGGTTGGGCCCGTCGCGCGCGTGCGACAACTAAGCTCGCGCGCGACCCTTTGTAACTGCTTTGAGAAACTTAATGGCCAAGTCCTATAAACCCGACTTGACCTCATAACGGTCTCCGGTATGTACGCTCAGGTGCCTAACGGTTCATATATACATGGTCGAATGTGCCGTTGCGGGGGCTACCATTAAGCCACCATTTATGGTGCATTAACCCCCTACACAACGGTCACTTCCCCACTGTATATAGGATCGTTAACCCTCTGTTGCGACAAACTAGAATTATACACGAGTTCTTCTGGACTTATCAAAGCTCTGCTATTAAGCTGTCTCTCTCTCTCTCTTGGTTACCATTGCTAACCCTCTCCCTACACACACCCTACATCTCTCTGTGTTCTTATTCTCTACTTGAGGTGCAGACTTGAATCTCTACGGAGGATTTCCTTGGGCACAATTTGGTGAACCCGACGTGAAACACCCACTTTCAGAGATTCAATTCTTCGAAACCTACAAAAATGTCTTTCGATGGAAACATTTGCGATGGTGATCGGTCCCCTTCCAACGAGGAAACCTTAAGGGAAGAAGGACCACTTAACACAATTTTCAACACCAATGCTCGTGCTCAAACAGCTACAAGCAGTGGACCCTCTCTAGAGGCACTCCAAGCCACAATCCAGAGTCAAGCCCAGATTATGCAGGCTCAGTCCGCCCAGATCGCCCAAATCATGACGATCTTGGGAAGATTTGCCCAAAACACCGTTACAGGGGCTTCAGTCCCACCATCTATAGTGCATACATCTATTGCCCAATCCTCTCCTTCCAATGACCCTGTGCTTCAGGCGCCAGGGCTTCCGTTGAGTTCGTCCCTGATAACGGTGGGAAACCCAACGCCTTACTCGACATTGCCTTTTCACGCAAGTGGAGCCTTAGGGAGCCATGCTCCCCGCCACCACCTCCTATGATCCAAGCATGCCCTACATCCCAGGCTTTGCAGCTTTGGAAAAACGGATAGACAACATCATCGCGAACCAGAGTTTCGCATATACTGTCATCCCAAAGGTTGACAGCCCGCCTCCCATTCCGGGGGATATTTACTTAATGCCCAACCCTGTCGGATACAAGGCACCCAAGTGGTAGAAATTTGATGAAGTCAGTAGTAATGCGCATGAGCACGTGATTCGATTCGTTGACATGATGGTCCCACATGGGGTTGACACCAGACTATTGATGCGCGAATTCCCTAAGTCTCTGGGGGCCGTTGCATACAAATGGTACAGGACCCTGGAAGCAGGATCAGTCAAAACGTGGGAAGACATGGTGAAGAAATTCTACACTAAATTCTTTCAAGTCGAAGAGAAAGTCACCACCACTCACCTCTCCCGCATGTACCAGAGGCACGACGAGGAAGGGGTCATCTTCATTAAGAGGTTCAGGGCCAAGTCCTTGGAGTGCGTCGACGATGTCTTGGAAAGTCGACTTGTGGAAATATGCCTTCAGGGCATGCGTGATGAGTAAAAAGGTATGCTAATCAATTTAAATATGCCTACTTTTTCGAGATTGATTGAAAGCACCAGGAATGTTGAGCCATTGGTGGAAAGGATGAAAAGGAGATACGCCAGTGAGCTTACATAGGCGAATCCCAGCTTTAAGGTGGGAAATTTCAATTACAAGCGAACGCGAGACACCAATGTACATGCAGTATCATCCCCCAACAAACAACAGCGGGCCGCGCCTCAGGAGGCACCACCCTTGCATTGTTCGATTGAAGATGCAATAGATCTTTGCAAAAGATGGTGCAAGGATGGGATTCTACCAGCCCTAGAACACAAACCCACGAGAGACCAGTTGCACGATTCAAGGTGGTGCGAATGCCATGGGCAGGTGCTGCACCCAACCAGGGAGTGCAAAAAGCTCAGGTGGTTGGTAGACAGGAAGGTAAAGGAGGGTCAGTTGGTGGTTGATGAGCCAACAAAGATGTGCGCAACAACCCCCTGCCGTCTCATGCGAGGCAGGAGTCCAAAGGAAAGGAGATAGTTATGATCTCGATTATAGACCTTGAAGAGGTCATGGATTCAAAGGCCCCGGTGGTCTCGGAAATCCATGAGGATGAGGACTACGGCATCGATACAGAAGATTCACGCGCTGAGCGGATGAAGGACTCTGCCAAGTTCGTTAAATTCTTTGATGAGATGAATTTCTCGAACGGCTGAAGGCACGAGATGATAAAAGCAATCTTAAGAGTGGCCAAGGACCATAGGGAAGAGTTGGTCATCTCCAATGGGAAGGTTGTGAGGGCTGCGCGATCAAGCAGCTTGATCATGACGTTCGACGAGTCCGATAAGAAAACAGACTCGAATCATCAATGGCCATTGTATGTGATGGTTTTCATCAACGAGGTCGAGTTCAAAAGGGCCTTTGTTGATGGAGGGGCAGCGGTATATGTTATTCCCCTCAGTACTCTAGAGTTGGCAGGAATTCCCCGAGGCAAGATTGTTAAGAAGCCGTCACCGTTAATGGGCTTCGGAAGCGACTCTAGAATGACAGTCGGCTGGATTCGATTAGGGATCCAGATTGGCCAGATCAAGTGCTCTGCCAAGTTTCACGTTATCGAGGCCAACACCACTTACCACATGATCATCGGTCGAGCATGGATTCATCGCCTTGACGTTGTACCCTCCACGGCTCACCAAGTAATGAAGGCCATCTGGAAAGACAGAGTGGTCGCAATACCCGCCTCGGTGAACCCCTTCAATCTAGAAGAAGCACATTTGTCCGTGTTGGGTTTTGAAGTAGGTAACGCAGCGGAATAACAAAATTTAATTCCTAATTCCATTCCCACCACGGATCGTCAGGAGGAGACGTCATAACATGATAAGAGATATAGAGTTGTGTACCTTTTTTTGATTTGTGAGATCACACGAAGAATGATGTCCTCGTCTCTACGGTTGATCCACGTCTAGAGGTGAGATCTAGATTCTTCCTTCAAACAAGTGCTAACTTGAACCCGGAGGAAGAGGGAAGAAGATCAAAGCAACAAAGCAACAAGAGGAGGGGCGGCCTCCTCTTTGAGCCGACGGGAAGGGGGCGCACGGAGCTAGGTTTTCGGCCCTAGCTCTTGTCTTGCTCTCTTTTTGTTCTCTCTCACTCACTTTTTTATGTCTAATAACATTAGTGTGGGAAGGAAGCTAGAGCCTCTTTATATACTCTAACAACTCCTTGTTGTTTCCATAAAAGAGTTTCCTAATTCTAGATGAACTAGAACTATTCCCTTCCTTGAAAATTAGTCCTGCTAAGTTTGCAAGGTGTTTCACAATAATCCTTCTATTAATTAATCAATATTAATTAATCCCAAATCTAGCTCTACTCTATTTTACGTGTGACCCCATAGGTTTCTATATAGTTGGTAGTAACTCTTACTGACATGGAGCGGTGTCTAGCAACACATCCATGCCACCCAACTAATAGAAATAGTCAGTGATCCCGACAAACCTCTTGTGCCCAATATGTCATATTGCACTATCCATTTGTCTCCATATTTGGATTGGACACGAGACATAAATGGTCACACTCGTATATCCAATCCATAGTTCCTCGATCCTGGGAATATGCTTATGCTTGCAGATAACATCAATATCTCTATATTGATTTATCTGAGTCTGGCCAGACATTCAATAAGCCTCATCCCTCGAGTGGCCGTGGATATTTACCCCCATTATGTGGGAGGGACAAATCGTATCTACATCACTACGATCTCTAAGCTTGCTACCTATCACTCCCGATAGCCATCTTTATGATTACCCAGTTACGGTGTAACGTTTGATAACATCAAAGCGCAATATTTCACAACTAGAGTATCTAGTGACTTCAAGTCTAAGGATTGCAATTAAATTAGCACTACGAAAAGCGATTGTGACTTGACATAATCTAATGTATCCTTTTCGTTGTGGGTCAATCCAGTATGCCATTACTCCTAATGCATACCCATGTGTTAGACTTGATATCTCCATATCAATCTACCCACATACTAGTCTATATTTGATCGTCCTATTAATCAATATAGTGGACTAGGGATATTTAAGATAAACAACACATTTTATCTAAGGACTTCATTATATTAAATATCACAATATATAATAAATGAATATTCTAGCCAAAAACAATGTTCATACTAAATATACGATTGCCTCTAGGGCATCTATTCCAACAGTCTCCCACTTGCACTAGAGCCAATCTGGCGCATCTCGTATGTCTACAGATCTGGCGTGCCCTTCATGCTTTCGCTGCGCAAGAGGTTTTGTGAGCGGATCTGAAACATTGTCATCCGTTGGAATCTTGCACATCTTCACATCCCCACGATCGATCATATCACGAATAAGATAGAATCTCCTAAGTACATGCTTTGATTTCTTGTGTGATCTTGGTTCCTTGGCCTGTGCGATCGCCCCAGAGTTGTCACAGTACAACTCTATGGGATCCACGATGCTAGGGACCACACCGAGCTCAGTGATAAACTTCTTTATCCAAACTGCCTCTTTTTCTGCTTTTGTAGCAGCAATGTACTCAACTTCTATTGTAGAATCAGCAACTGTCCCTTGCTTGGAACTCTTCCAGCTTACAACTCCTCCATTCAGGCAAAACACGTATCCATACTGCGATCTGTAGTCATCTTTGTCGGTTTGGAAGCTTTCATCAGTGTAACCCTTTACACTTAGCTCTTCCTTACCTCCAAATATCAAGAACACATCCTTAGTTCTTCTTAAGTACTTTAGGATGTTCTTGACAGCAATCCAGTGACTCTCATCCGGATTGGACTGGTATCTGCTCACCATACTCAACGCGTATGATACGTCTGGTCTAGTACATAACATGGCGTACATGATGGATCCTATGGCCAAAGCATAGGGTATCCTACTCATGCGGTCCTTCTCAATCTCATTGGAGGGACAGTCATTCTTATAAGGAGCGACTCCATGCGACATGGGCAAGAATCCCTTCTTGGAATCTTGCATGTTGAACCTCTTCAACACCCTCTCTATATATGTACTTTGACTTAGGCCTAGAAACCTCCTAGATCTATCCCTATAGATATTTACACCAAGTATATAGGTTGCGTCTCCTAAGTCCTTCATTGCAAAGCACTTTCCTAGTCAATCTTTAACAGATTGCAAAGTAGGAATATCATTGCCAATGATTAGTATGTCATCCACATACAAGACCAGAAATACTACAGAGCTCCCACTAACCTTCTTGTAAACACAAGGCTCATCTTCGTTCTTGATGAAGCCAAACTCTTTGACTGCGTCATCAAAACGTCGATTCCAACTCCTAGGAGCTTGCTTCAATCCGTAAATGGACCATTGCAGCTTACAGACTTTATTGGCATTCTCTGGATCCTCAAAACCCTCCGGTTGTGTCATGTACACATCCTCAAGGAGGTTCCCATAAAGGAACACTGTTTTGACATCCATTTGCCAAATCTCATAGTCGTAGTATGCTGCAACAGCAAGTAGGATTCGAATGGATTTAGTCATGGCGACTGCTGGAAAGGTCTCATCATAGTCAATACCATGAATCTGTCTATACCCTTTGGCTACCAATCGCACTTTATAGGCAACTACCTTGCCATCCATGTCGGTCTTCTTCTTGAAGACCCATTTGCACCCTATGGGCCGAGCCCCTTTGGGTGGTTCCACCAAAGTCCATACTTTGTTGGTATACATGGAATCCATTTCGGATCTCATGGCTTCTAGCCACTTCTAGATTCTGGGCCTTTCATGGCCTATCCGTAGGTCGCAGACTCATCATCTATGAGTGGTACGTCATCGGGCTCAGTCACGAGAAGTCCATACCTTTCTGGCTCATGACGCACTCTGCCTGATCTACGGAGTTCCTGTGTTACCTGAACAGGTTCTTCCACAACTACTTGCGGTTCCTGCTCATGTTCCATCATCGGTTCAGTGATTTGTGGTTCTTGAATCTCTTCAAATTCTACAGCCCTCCCACTTGCTTCTTTAGAGACAAACTCTCTTTCTAGAAACACGCCGATCCGAGCAACAAACACTTTGTTCTCGATGTGATTGTAGAAATAATATCCTTTAGTTTCCTTAGGATATCCCACAAATTTACACTTTTTCGCTTTGGGCCCGAGCTTGTCTGTTGTAAATGTTTTACATAGACATCGCAGCCCCAAATCCTCATAAACGACACTGTGGGACGCTTCCCAGTCCATATCTCATATGGTGTCTTCATGACTGACTTGGCTGGAACGCGATTAATGGTAAAAGCTCCCGTCATTAGAGCATGTCCCCAAAAGGATATCGGAAGATCTGTTTGAGACATCATAGATCGCACCATATCTAATAGAGTGCGATTCCTCCTTTCGGACACGCCATTTCATTCTGGCGTTCCGGGTGGAGTGAGATGGGATACTATCCCACACTCTCTAAGATACTCATCAAACTCTTGGCTTAAGTATTCTCCTCCACGATCCGATCGTAGAGTCTTAATACTTTTGCCAAGTTGCTTCTCTACTTCATTATTGAACTCTTTGAACAATTCAAAGGATTAAGATTTGGCCTTCATAAGGTATACAAATCCATATCTACTGAAATCATCAGTAAATGTGATAAAGTAGGTATAACCACCTCTAGCAGGCGTGGGGGAATGGTCCACATACATCGGTCTGTATGAGTGCTAATAACTCACTAGTCCTTTCACCTTTCTTATTTAAAGGGGACTTTGTCATTTTTCCTAATAAACAAGATTCAAATGTCTCATATGATTCCAAATCAAATGAGTCTAGAAGTCCATCCTTATGGAGTCTAGATATGCGTTTCTCATTTATATGGCCTAAACGACAGTGCCATAGATATGTAGGATTTAAATCATTAGTTTTAATCCTTTTAGTATCTATGTTATAGATTGGACTATTTAGATCAAGGATATACAATCCATTAGACAAATGCGCACTACAATAGTGCATACTATCAAAATAAATGGAGCAACACTTGTCCTTTATTGAAATAGAAAAACCCTTCTCGTCCAAACAAGAAACGGAAATAATATTTCTGCTCATAGCAGACACATAATAGCAATTGTCTAGTTCTAAAATAAGTCCAAAAGGCAAAGATAGCTCATAAACGCCTACAGCTAATGCAGCAACTTTTGCTCCATTCCCGACGCGCAGGTCTATCGCCGCTTTACTCAATACTTCTTTTCAAATCCTGCACATTAAGACAAATGTGAGAACCACATCCGGTATCCAATACCCAAGATGAAGAAATAGAAAGATTGACGTCTATAACATAAATACTTGGTGGTGGTGGAATCACTATTCCAAGCTTCTTATCCTCCAGATATTTAGTACAATTCCTCCTCCAGTGACCCGGATGGCTGCAGTAGTGACACTCACCTTTAGCCACGCCTCCACTAGGCTTTAGGGCTTCCTTGTATTTCGCAACTTTCTTGCGCTTTCCTTTGGAAGTAGAGGAAACTGACTTGCCTTTCTTCTTATGCACCATCAATATGGCTTTGCCCTTGCCTTTGTTGACGCTCTGTTCCGCTGTATTTAGCATGTTCAATAAGTCAGGCAGAGTCTTACTGATCTCGTTCATATTATAGTTCATGATGAACTGGTTATAACTGTCAGGCAACGATTACAAGACAAGATCAGCAGCCAAATCTTGGCCCAATGGGAACCCCAGTCTCTCAAGGTTCTCTATGTACCCGATCATTCGGAGTACATAAGGACCTACTGGATTCCCCTCTGCAAGACTACTCTTGAATAATGCTTTAGACACCTCATAGCGCTCATGCCTAGCCTGTTCCTGAAACAATTGTTTCAAGTGTATGATCATATCATAGGCTTCATATTCTCATGCTGCTTCTGAAGCTCAGTAGTCATGGTACAAAGCATGAGGCAAGTCACGTCATTAGAATCATCAATATGTTTTTGACGTGCCCTCACTTCTGCTAGAAGAGACTCGTCTTGTGGTGGTTCTGGAATTTGAGTGTCCAAGACGTACAACTTCTTTTCTTGCTTAAGGACAATCCTTAAGTTTCTGCACCAGTCAAGGAAATTTGTTCCAGACAGTTTATCCTTCTCAAGGACAGATCGTAGGGATGAAGTCGATGCGTTGTTTTTTGCCATTTGGAATTCTACAAAACGAGAAATGTGCAATTTTAGTATTTCGAACAATTTAACTATATTTAATAATGGCTAGATTATCAAATATAGCTCCCACTATTTTTCTCGGATTAATAGCCCTCACCATCTTTAATAATGCGGAAAATATCATTATATTTTCTAGTAGGTCCAAGATCCCTTTTTCACTTCTTCTTGAGCTTGCTTTGGCAAGTCACCCGAGAATAGGTTATTTAGGTAGGAACCATTCCAATTGCATCATATGCAACTCTTGGTCCAATTAGGTGAATAACTCTTTTATTCTTTATCCCATGGATAACCCCTAATTGCCATGCCTATAGGCTCATCAATCCAATTGATTCTTGCCTAGTTGCGTCCAACTTCTTGCTTCAACATACACACATTACTAGCTTGTGTCGTCCGCAACACATCATGGTAAATTAAAATCGCCTTGCTTTGGCAAGCCCAAATTTTAATAAACCATGATCATGAAGGGTGTTTTGGCAAGAGAAGGCAAAACGCAATATTTAATTGAGGGATTTTTCTTTTAATTTGTTTGGTTGATCTTATCAACATGGTATACTTATTTGGATTGGGCAATCCACATAAAAGACCAACCTTGTTTGTTATTATCTTGTTATTGTTTTCGCTAGTATCGCCATACACACAAAATAAAATAACAAGGCATAAATAATAAACATCCACAAACATAAAAGAACCGTGGTATGGATATGGCCCCTAGACTAATGATATTATCAAGCGAATGATAATATCCAATTGCCCTAAAGTGCCGAGCTCATCTCCATGTGCTCCACCATAGCTGCGCGCCTAGGGATGTCTTCTTTGTCTCTTGGCTCCTTTGGTTCTCCGGTCTTCTTCTCCATGTTCTTGGCTATCATCTAAATATTTCTAATTCTAGCCTAAAATCTAGAATAAATAAATGACAAAAGCCTCACATGTCGAGGAGAAAAAGATGACTCGCAGGCCGTAAACCCTAATTAATTATTACATTAATTTGATCAGCTCGCAGGCCGTAAACCAAACCACAAAGCAATAAAACATCCACAATCCTAGGCCGTATCCATCCACCATGCAATAAAGCACATAATACAGTTTAAACCAATATTTAACGCGCTTGTTTAATTTTAATGAAATTGGGTAATTAGGGTTACAACGGTCCAAGGGGTTCAAGCCAACAAGGGGCCCAAACCCCTAGGACCGCCACCGCCACAAGGCCCGGCCCAAGGCCGGCCGCCCCATTGGCCCGCGGCCTTTGCTTGGCGCGCAAGGGAGGGGGCGGACGGCTAGGGTTTCGGCCCTAGTCTTCCTTCCCTCTTCCTTGTTGCCCAAGCAAGGTTGTTTCCTTATGGATTTATTTCCATAATTGAAAACCCCTTTTCAATCATGTGCCCATGAACCCAAATTTTTCAAGAACCCAATTATACACATCTTATGTGATTAAACTCACCAATTCTAACATCCAATGTTAAATTGGGTCTTGTTCTATTGAATCAAATTCAATTTTGCATCTACTATGCCAATTAATTTCAGTTTTCGCCTAATAAACAATAAACCGGTGTGTAAACTGAAATCATAACATATACATCATGTTATGCTCTAAGACCTGTGGCTCTGATACCACTGTTGGGTTTTGAAGTAGGTAACGCAGCGGAATAACAAAATTTAATTCCTACTTCAATGCCCACCACAGATCGTTAGGAGGATACATCATAACATGATAAGAGACATAGAGTTGTGTACCTTTTTTTGATTTGTGAGATCACACGAAGAATGATGTCATCGTCTCTACGGTTGATCCACGTCTAGAGGTGAGATCTAGATTCTTCCTTCAAACAAGTGCTAACTTGAACCCGGAGGAAGAGGGAAGAAGATCAAAGCAACAAAGCAACAAGAGGAGGGGCGGCCTCCTCTTTGAGCTAACGAGATGGGGGCGGACGGGGCTAGGGTTTCAGCCCTAGCTCTTGTCTTGCTCTGTTTTTGTTCTCTCCCACTCACTTTGTTATGTCTAATAACATTAGTGTGGGAAGGAAGCTAGAGCCTCTTTATATACTCCAACAACTCCTTGTTGTTTTCATAAAAGAGTTTCCTAATTCTAGATGAACTAGAACTATTCCCTTCCTTGCATATTAGTCCTACTAAGTTTGCAAGGTGTTGCACAATGATCCTTCTATTAATTAATTAAAATAATTAATCCCAAATCTAGCTCTACTCTATTTGACGTGTGACCCCATATGTTTCTATATAGTTGGTAGTAACTCTTACTAACATGGAGCGGTGTCTAGCAACACATCCATGCCACCCAACTAATAGAAATAGTCAGTGATCCCGACAAACCTCTTGTGCCCAATATATCATATTCCATTATCCCTTTGTCTGCATATTCGGATTGGACACGAGACATAAATGGTCACACTCGTATATCCAATCCACAGTTCCTCGATCCTGGGAATATGCTTATGCTTGCAGATAACATCAATATCTCTATATTGATTTATCTTAGTCTGGCCAGACATTCAATAAGCCTCATCCCTCGAGTGGCCGTGGATATTTACCCCCATTATGTGGGAGGGACAAATTCTATCTACATCACTACGATCTCTAAGCTTTCTTCCTATCACGCCCGATAGCCATCTTTATGATTACCCAGTTACGGTGTAGCGTTTGATAACATAAAAGCGCAATATTTCACAACTAGAGTATCTAGTGACTTCAAGTCTAAGGATTGCAATTATATTATCACTACGAAAAGCGATTGTGACTTGACATAATCTAATGTATCCTTTTCGTTGTGGGTCAATCCAGTATGCCATTACTCCTAATGCATACGCATGTGTTAGACTTGATATCTCCATATCAATCTACCCACATACTAGTCTATATTTGATCGTCCTATTAATCAATATAGTGGACTAGGGATATTTAAGATAAACAACACATTTTATCTGAGGACTTCATTATATTAAATATCACAATATATAATAAATGAATATTCTAGCTAAAAACAATGTTCATACTAAATATACGATTGCCTCTAGGGCATCTATTCCAACAGTCCGAGACTGTATGGTTTACGGAGTTGGCAGATGAAGCTACTCCAGCTCCGTTTCGGTCAACTCCCCTACCTAAGTGGGAAGACGTCAAGGGTCAGTCATCAGCCGGAGAAATGGTGATGCAAGAGGAGCCTAAGGGGAAGAAATCTGCGGGGGAGGAAGTTCCCAGGGTTACCTACAACAAGAGTGTCTATACCCTGAAGAGGGTCATCGAGCATGACAGTGAGGGCAAGTAGGTAGGCAGTTTCTACTCCAATGGCAAGAAGTGTTACCGCATCTGAAAGCTGCCACGGGACCACCACCACTCCAATACCAATCAATATGCGACGGTACTATCCTTAGCCTTATCTTTACTGTACCTTGCAGTTAACACTGTACAATCCTGGATTTTCCCATATGAGGGTTCCATTAGTGATAATAACCCTTTCATAAGGGAGCTCTTTTGGCAATTGCCAGACTCATTTTACCCCCTTCCAGCAATACGCGAGCATAAGCCTATCTGTCTAGATAGCAGCCATTCACAAATAAAAGCCTATATGTTTAGATAGCAGCCAAACATGAGGCATAAGCCTATCTGTCTAGATAGAAGTCGTTCGCAAATACAAAGCCTATATGTCTAGATAGCAGCCAAACGCGAATGTAAGCCTATATCATATGGCAGCGATACTACAAACTCAAAAGCCTATCTGTCTAGATAGCAGCCTTATGCGACTAAAGCCTATCTCACATGCTAGCAGTAAAGCAAATTCAAAGCATATATGTCAAGATAGCAGCTAAAAGCAAACTAAAAGCCTATCTATTTAGATAGCAGCTATCCAAAAAATAAAAGCCTACCTATTCAGATAGCAGCTAAACGCGCCTAAGCCCATCCATCTGATGGCAGCAAAGTACAAAATTCTTTTCGACGAATAGCAGTTGATATGCAAGTTAAAAGTCTATCTCATTAGATGACAGCAAGTACGAATCAAATCAAGTTTGCATAACAGTCAGATACGCGTCTATCTAATTGAATAGCAATTAAATGAAAGTCTCTCCGAGGAGACGAAACAGCAAATGAAAAGTATACTTTCATAGAAATCAAATGCGATTTACAGCTTGTCTGTTTAGATAGCAGCTCAAAGCAAAGCTTACAATGAGAAAATCTTTCAATCAAAAACCTAAGTGTTCTCAAGGAACATTCGAGGAAATTCCTACATGGGACTCTGAAGCTACAAAACTGACTACGGTCAACTCGACGCTGTCGTCGGCCAGAACAGAGCTCTTGTTTATACCCCTGGCATGGCAAGATGCCAGATGAGCTTCAGGCCATGAAGACTGCTGATGTGAAGAGCAAGTGGGAGAACAACTCATGGGGTGGGAAGCTGATTGTGCGTACGTAGGAAGCACCCCCGCTTGTTACTCATTGGCTTAAGCGATGGTGGCAAATAGTTCTCCGCCGTAGAGCCACCGACAATGCACCCCACTCATTATTTGCCGGCTTAAGAGCTGGTGGCAGATTATTCTCCGTCGGAGATCTACCATAGATAATCCCAGTAAACATGACTGGGAAGAAAATGTCATGATTCCAACGGAAGAACTTACGCCACCAATCTACGAAAAGTTTAGGCGAATCAGAAGCCTCTTCTGTGAGTTACTTGGGAGCCATTTCCACAGCGCAGCGCACAAGTGCAAGCTTGGAAATCCAGAACTGATACGAATTGATAACGGGTAAAAAGCAATTAAAAGAATATCAAGGACTCAGGAGAGATGCCATTTTGTCAACTACAAGAACCCAGAAGGGTAGAAACGGTGGAAAAAAAATGGACGAGAAAGGGTTTTATGTAGGACTCAAAGGAGACTCTTCAGTTCCCGGCTGAGTCAGCAACGCCTTGGAAACGGGCAAGAATCAATGACCCTATTAAGTTCTACAACGATATAGTAGCCCTAGGAAATGATGAGGATTTTGGTTACTGTGTGATGGGCACACTTTATTTAAATTCCAGTCAATGATGGCGGCTCATGGGGACTTGAGCCTTTAAGGCATTTAAAAATTCAAAACTCATCAAGAGTCTTGAGTCAGTCAGTTCTAAACTACAGCAAAGCATGACATATGCACATAAGCCTATCTTTCTACGATAGCAGCAAAAATCATTAAGTCAAGTGTAAGCCTACATGTCTAGGTAGCGACGAGACGCGCGTGTAAGCCTGTCTCATATTATAGTAACCATGCGCAGTAACGCGCGAGCCTATCTGTCTAGATAGTCATAGCTCACAAAGGTCTAAGCCTAATGGCGACATTATTTACCTACAAGGAGAAAACACATAAAGTCTCGCATTCATGTAAGCAAAAATATGAACCAATCAAAAGAATGAAAAAGATATTTCAAAATGCACGGAATCAGCACGCGCAAAAGCAGGACATATGTTCAAGCAATCAAAGGATCGCGACCACAGAGGGCACAAAAAGTTACATTAAAAAGGAGTTCGAAAAAGCAGTTCTTGTAAATACTTGAAAATACCATCCTCAAAGAAATATTTCAAGAGGGAATCTCCTGCTGGCAACCTGATGCTGTTAGCAGTCTGCTTCTCCATGCGAGCCTTGTCATCCGCGTGGCGTTTGGTGGCTTCCTCAAATTCCTTATCTATCTACTCCAACTCTACCTTGCGCGCGTCAAGAGAAGCTTTCTCCTCCCTATAAGCAGCATCCTCGAACCTAAGCTGCGCAAAATTGCAGATTCTAGTCAACCTCTGCACAAGGAAGCCCAAATCCAATCGTCCTGCCGCGACCTGCTGAAGCTCTTCCACACTAGCAAGGAGGTCTTGAGCACTGTCAACCGTGGTATTCGCGGGGGTAATCGCATGAACTCTCTCCAAAAAAGTGACCATCTTTTTGAAGAGTTCCCCTCTGTTTTGGGGACAACTCCAGCACTCTGGAAAATGTAGTTGGGAAGGACACACGGACTTTCATCAACCACTCGAGGCAAGCTTGATCGATACCTGCGCGCACGAAAGTAAAAGCAGAACGCTCAGAAATAACATGAGTGCATTGACCAAATTACATAAGCAATAGGGGAGGGCTTTACCAGTCCCTTCAACAATCTGCTGAAGAGGGGCAATAGGCACTATTGCCTGCAAACTGGAATCAGCTGCTTCGGCCGACCTCCATCAAACTGGAATCAATCTTTTTTTCTCTCTTTTTTTTTCAATTCTCTCGAAGTCAACAATATCCTTCAATTGTACGAGTGGTCTTCCAAGAGTAGCCAAGTAAATAAATTAAGGGGGAGGAAATAAACAATTCGATGAATATGTATCACAAGTAAGATTTGTCTCCCCCTATCTCGATAAAGTACATGGTGCCACCAAACAAAGTCGCAAACAATCAAAGCACATGTATGGGGGTGGAATCGTTAATAAGCTCACTCTGCATGTCCGTTGTCAAAAATCGACACCCCCACACTAGAATGTAGTCACGTCCCCTCTCAAGTAATCAAAGATTGTATGTTTCGTGCCTAATCCAGCCGATTCTCCAACATCATGATGATGAAAAGAAACGATACCTAGCACGAACCACCGATGAAACTCAACCAACCCCATTTTCGTGCAGATTAGACATCATGCACTCACGACTCTCCACAACTGTGTCCATGGTGTAATGACATGGAACACCGGCACACCGAAGTTTGCAACCCTAATCACTCACCCTTACATCCCCTCGAAAGTATCAATTAACGCGCATGCGATCATGTAAGACTCTCAAATATCTGCAATGAAGCTTTCACTCATCAAACCCCCTCAACTACAACTCCCTCGTGACGCACTAAAGTGGTGATTCTAAAATACTTGTGATGAAGGCCAATAATCGTCACCCTAGGTCAGAAGGCTAGAAAATAATCTAAGGTTCACACTGGGTTTTCTTGTGGTCCTACAGGGTGAGATCTATCAAGCAGCGAGTGATCTAATATACATCTCGCACAGCTATTCTTTGTGCCACTACGAGGCGGGTTGGCGACTACCTAAGACGTACACATGAACGTTCGGCTTGTTTAGCTCACACCCAGATCAAATCTTGTAAGAAAACGCGGCACACACTTTAGATTTGAAAATCAAGTACGTGTGTAAAAAATAAGTAGGAACTTTCGTAAAGAAAGTCACTCTATACGTACTAAGGGGAACTCACATTGTCTTTCTGGGTCGCAAGTCACTCCCTATGCCTAAAGTCCTCACACTTCTCAATTTTACCTAGTTTTAAGCCTCCTTTGATTTCCCTTTCTCAAAAATTCTAATTTTTATGGTTTTTTCATTTTTAGTTTTTTTTTAACACACTACATGCAACAGTTGACTTAATTAATGACTCAATATGGGTAGGATGACTCAATAATGTAAATGTGCAAACAGAATTATGAGTAATAAAAATAAAATAAGGACATAACCAAAAACTACCTATATGTAACAGGCGATGCAAGACTCGATAAACTGGCTAGTAAAAGGTACCACCACCCCAACACTAGGATGCATCGTTTCCTCCAACGGTAAGACGAGGAGTCAACAATCCTATTAGTATATGAGATGGAGCATGACATATAAAAATTAACACAAATTTTGCTAGAGGGAAGAAAAACTCACAACACCTCAAGGGTGGGGAAGAAATTGTGCACAGCAGTCCCCAAGCTCAGTGTGGCGCCACTGTGCTCCCCCTAGGGCAGTGTGTACTCGCACACCGGGGTCGACTGTTCTCCTCTACTGAAATATGTTCCTGGACAATCCCCAACTCATAAATGAAAGTCCCTGTGAAGGTCACATGTGCCATGGCACAACGAGGTCAACTCTCCCATATCCTGCTCAAATATGACACTTGGAAACAAATGTCAGTCCCTCTCTCTCTCAGTTCTCCAAAATAAATAGACAAAAAACACACAACTGTATTAAAAAACACACCCTCTAATCTAAAGCATAAATACGTTGGGTTGCCTTCCAACAAGCGCCATGTAACTTAAGGTCGACGACTCGACCCGGTTACCTCAAAAGTGTAGGGTTTTGATCTTGGATACGCAGCGGAAGAAAGAAATTATCCATTCAAGACCCTCCAAGGATCACAGGAAGAGAATCATAACGATGGTAAAGGAAGAAACAAGTAACACACATTAGAGATCTCCGGTGATGACTTGTAACGTGAATTATGTCACGTCTATACGGTTGATCCACGCCTAGGGTTGATGTCTAGATCTTCCTTCTCCTTTGTGCTAGCTTGGACCGGAGGAAGAGGAAGAAAAAATCACGCAACGAGGATCAAAGAGAGGGCTTCGGCCTCTCTTTGTGGCCGACGGGTAGGGGGCGGACTCAAGGGGGCGGTCAACCTCCTTGTGGTCTTGCTCTCTCTCTCTCTCTCTCTCTCTCTCTCTCCTTTGTTTTCTTCCCACTCAACTTATGTTATGAGCATTAGTTTGGGAAGGAAGCTAGGAGCATTCTTTATATAGTCCAACAACTCCTTGTCAACTACCTAAAGGCCCTTCCTAATCCTACATGAGTTCAGATTAGTCCCTTCCTTGCATATTAGTCCTACTAAGTTTGCAAGGTGTTGCAAAGTGGTCCTTCCAATTAATTAATCATATTAATTAATTCCCAAATCTAGTTCCACCCTATTGGGCGTGTGACCCCATAGGTTCTATCTAGTTGGTAGCAACAATTTGCTAATATGGAGCGGTCTCTAGCAAAACATCCATTCTAGCCAACTAATAGAATAGTCATCCGACAAACCTTGTGCAAGTAATTGTCTCATCTCTTTGTCTCCATATCCGGATTGGACACGAGACATACCAGTCACACTTGTATATCCAATCCATACTTTCTCGATCATGGGAATAGCGTTATTCGTGAAATAACATCAATATCCCATATTGATTTATTTGAGTCTGGCCAGACATTCCATAAGAATTATTCCTCGAGTGGCCTAGAATATTTTCTCCCGTTTTGTGGGAGGGACAAATTCTATCTACGTCTACTACGATTTCTAAGCTTGCTTCTTATTCTATCCAATACACGCCTTTATGGCTACCCAGTTACGGTGTAGCGTTTGACGCTACCAAAATCACAATAATCCACAACTAGATAATCTAGTGACTTCAAGTTTAAGGATGACAATACCGTTGTCACCACGAGAAGCGCTCGTGACTCAACATAACATGTATGTAGCCTTCTCGGAGATGGGTCAATCCAGTATGCCATTACCCTTCATGCATACCCATGTGTTGGATCATGATATCTCCATATCAATCCAACCCCATACTAGTCTATAGATGATTGTCCCATTTAATCATTATAATGGACTAGGGATATTTAAGATAAATAACACAATTGTAAATCTGAGGACTTCATTATATTAAATATCGAATAAATAATACAATGAATATTCTAGCCCATATAAGTTCATACTAAACTAGATTGCCTCTAGGTCATCTATTCCAACAGTCTCCCACTTGCACTAGAGCCAATCTGATGCATCCCGTATGCCAATGCTCCTAGTGTGCCCTTAATTCTTGCGCTGAACAAGCGGCTTCATAAGTGGATCTGACAGATTCTCATCTGTAGGAATCTTGCATATCTGAACGTCTCCTCTATCGATAATATCTCCAATACGATGGAACTTCCTGAGCACTTGTTTGGATTTCTGTTGTGACCGGGGCTCCTTTGTTTGCGCGATCGCCCCAGTGTTATCACAATACACTTTTACTGGATCCACAATGCTAGGAACCACGCCAAGTTGATAAACGAATTTCCTAATCCAAACAACTTCTTTTGCTGCGCCATTCACAGCATTGTACTCAGCCTCTGTTGTAGAATCAGCCACCGTCTCTTGCTTGGATCTCTTCCAGCTCACCGCTGCTCCATTCAGGCAAAATACGAACCCCGACTGTGATCTGAAATCATCTATGTCGGTCTGGAAGCTTGCATCTGTGTAACCCTTTACACGCAACTCTTTAGGTCTTCTCAAGTATCAAGAATGCATCCATAGGTCTTCTCAAGTACTTTATGATGTTCTTGACCACAATCCAGTGACTCTCACCTGGATTGGACTGATATCTGCTTTTCATACTCATTGCATATGACACATCTGGTCTGGTACATAACAAGGCGTCATGATGGATCCTATGGCCGAGGCATAGGGAACCCTACTCATGCGTTCCTTCTCAATCTCATTGGAAGGACAACCACTCTTCAAAAGAGTGACTCCATGCGACATGGGCAAGAATCCCTTCTTGGAATCTTGCATGCTGAACCGTTTCAGCACTTTGTCTATATATGTATTTTGACTTAGGCCGAGCAGTCTCTTAGATCTATCTCTATAGATCTTGATACCAAGTATATAGGCTGCTTACCCTGTGTCCTTCATTGAGAAAAACTTTCCTAGCCATTCTTTAACAGATTGCAGCATGTGAATGTCTTTTCCACTGAGCAGTATATCATCCACATACAAGACCAGAAAAGCTACAGAGCTCCCACTAACCTTCTTGTAGACAAAAGTCTCATCTTCGTTTCTGATGAAGCCAAACTCTTTGACTACTTCGTCAAAACGTCGATTCCAACTCCTAGAAGCTTGCTTCAATCCATAAATGGATCGTTGCAGGTTAAAGAATTTGTTGGCTTTCTTTGGATCATCAAAACCCTCAGGCTGTATCATATACACGTCCTCAAGGAGATTCCCATAGAGGAATGTTGTTTTGGCATCCATCTGCCAAATCTCAAAGTCGTAGTATTCTGCAATGGCAAGTAGGATTCTGATGGATTTGGTCATAGCGACTGGTGAAAAGGTTTGATCATATTCAATGCCATGAATTTGTCTGAATCCTTTAGCCAACAATCGGCCCTTATAGGTAATCACATTACCATCCATGTCGATCTTCTTCTTGAAGACCCACTTGCACCCTACGGGCCGCGCCCCTTCGCGTGGTTCCTCCAAAGTCCATACTTTGTTGGTATACATGGATTCCATCTCGGATCTCATGGCTTAAAGCCATTTCTGAGAGTCCGTCCCTGTCATGGACTCTTCACAGGTATTAGTCTCATCATCTATGAGCATCGTGTCACCAGTCTCAGTCACGAGAAGTCCATACGTATCTGGCTCCTGGCGCACTCTACTAGATCTACGAAGCTCTTGTTCTACTTGAACAGGTTGTTCCACAACTACTTGTGGTTCCTGCTCATGTTCCATATTAAGATCAGTGCTTTGTGGTTCTTGAAATTCTTCAAGTTCTACAGTCCTACCACTTGCTTCTTTAGAGACGAACTCTCTTTCTAGAAACACGCCGGACCGAGCAACAAACAGTTCTCAGTTGGATTGTAGACATAGTAACCCTTAGTTTCCTTAGGGTACCCCACAAACTTACACTTCTCCGACTTGGGCCCTAGTTTGTCATATTGTAAAAGCTTTACATAGACATCACAACTCCAGATCTTCATGAATGACAGTGTAGGACGCCTCCCACTCCACATCTCATGTGGTGTCTTCAAGACTGATTTAGATGGAACACGGTTAATGGTGAAAGCTCCACTTAATAGAGCATAGCCCCAAAATGACAGTGGAAGATCGGTTTGACACATCATAGATCGAACCATTTCCAATAGTGTTCGATTCCTCCTCTCGGACACGCCATTACATTGTGGCGTTCCAGGTGGAGTGAGTTGGGACACAATCCTACACTCTCTAAGATAGTCGTCAAATTCTTGGCTCAAGTATTCTCCTCCACGATCCGATCATAGAGCCTTGATACTTTTGCCAAGTTGCTTCTCTACTTTCACTCTTGAATTCTTTGAAACTTTCAAAGGATTCAGATTTGGCCTTCATAAGGTTTACAAATCCATATCTACTGAAATCATCAGTAAATGTGATGAAGTAGACGTAACCACCCCTGGCAGGCGTGGCAAATGGCCCAAATACACCAGTGTGCACGAGCGCCAATTGCTCACTAGTCCTCTTACCTTTCTTATTGAAAGGGGACTTTGTCATTTTTCCCAATAAACAAGCCTCACATGTCTCATATGGTTCAAAATCGAATGAGTCTAGAAATCTATTTTTATGGAGTCTAGATACACGTTTATCGTTTATGTGGCCTAAACGACAGTGCCATAAGTAAGCAGGATTTAAATCATTTATTTTAATCCTCTTAGCATTAATGTTGTAGACAGGATTACTTAGATCAAGGACATATAGTCCATTAAATAATTGCGCACTACAATAGTGAATATTATTAAAATAAATGGAATAACAATTTTTATTGAAATAATAAAACCTTCCTTGTCCAAACAAGAAATAAAAATAATGTTTCTGCTCTGGCACAAAATAGCAATTATTTAATTCTAAAACTAATCCTGAAGGCAGAGACAGCTCGTACACGCCTACGGCTAATTGCAGCAACCTTTGCTCCATTCCCAATGCGCATGTATATCTGCCCTTTAGCCAATCTTCTACTTCTCTTTAGATCCTGCATATTTCGAAAAATGTGAGATCCACATCCAGTATCCAGTACCCGTGATGTAGAGATAGTTAAATTGACATCTACAACAAAAATACCTGGTGGTGGTGGAATCACTATTCCAAGCCCTTTGTCCTCCAGATATTTTGGAAAGTTCCTCCTCTAATGTTCAGGCTGACTGCAGTAGTGACATTCACCTTTGGTCACACCTTTGGCAATGCCACCAACAGGCTTAAGGGCAGGTTCCTTGGACTTGGCAACTGCTTTGCCTTTGCCCTTGGAGGATGTGTCAAACCTTTTGCCCTTTCCTCTCTGCACCATCATAATGGTCTTGCCCTTACCCTTGTTGATGCTTTGTTCATTTGTCCCCAACATATTGAGTAAATCTGGCAGTGGTTTCACGATCTCCTTCATGTTATAGTTCATGATGAACTGTCCATAACTCTCATGCAACGATTGCAACACGAGATCGGTGTCCAACTCTTGGCCGACCGGGAACCCTAGTCATGCAAGATTCTCCAAGTACCCGATCATACGGAGTACATGAGGTCCCACAGGGTTTCCTTCAGCCAGATGACATTTGAACAATGCCTTAGAAACTTCATACCTCTCAACCCTTGCTTGCTCTTGGAAGAGCTGCTTCAAGTGTTCGATCATATCGACTGCATTCATGTTGTCATGTTGCTTTTGAAGCTCAGGGGTCATGGTGCAAAGCATGAGGCAGACCCCATCATTAGCGTCGTCAACACGCTTCTGATACACCTTTAGGGCTGCAGGAGTATTGTTTTCCGGACCTGCCGAAACTTGCTCCTCTATTGCGTACAGTTTCTTTTCTTGCTTGAGAACGATTCTCAAGTTTCTGAACCAATCAAGGAAATTGGTTCCAGAAAGCTTGTCCTTCTCAAGGCAGAGCGTAGTGAATGTTGTGAACTCGATGAGTTGTTTGCCATTTGGAATTGTACAAAAAAAAATACGCAAGTTTTTAGTATTTGTGAACTTTTGACTATATTTAATAATGGCTAGATTATCAAACATAACTCCCACTATTTTTCTACGGATTCATAACCCTCAAGATATTAATGCGGAAAATATCACTATATTTCCTAGTGGACCAAGATCCGTGTTTCATCTCCTCTTGAGCTTGCTTTGGCAAGTCACCCAAGAATTGAATACTTTAGGTAGGAAAAATTTCAATTTCATCCCATGCAACTCTTGATTCAATTGGGCAAATAACTCTTTATTTATCCATCGCATGGATAATCCCAATTAATTGCCTCTAGGTTTTAATCATATTAATAACCCAGTTGTGTCCAACCTCTTATTTAAACAATTGCACATTACTTTCTTGTGCCATTGCATCACATCATTATGAACCAAGTCGCCTTGCTTTGGCATGCACAAGCTTGATAAATCATGATGATGATGAGTGTTTAAATAACGAAAAGGCAAAACACAGTATTTGAATTTTGAGGGATTTTAAAATTCAATTTTAGTTGTTTTGTTGATCCATATCAATTGATCTATCTATTTTGAGTTTAGGCACAACTCCAAATAATAGATCCGGGTTGTTATTTATCTTATTATACTAATTACATGCATCATCCATACACCAATCACAAAATAATAAGACAGAAAAATAAACAACCACAAAATAAATAAAATATGATGTGGATATGGCCTTTCTAGACTAAGATATTCCCAAGCCAATGGGAATATCTATGAACCCTAAATAGCAAACACATATCCATGCGCCTCCATCTTGTGGAATGCTCCATGATCCATCTTTGTGGCTTTCTTTGTCTTTGGGCTTCTTTTCTCCAATCTTGGCTAACAATCTATTCTATCTAGCAATAGCTAACAACTATACTAAATAAAATAAATCTCACAAGTTGAGAAAAAAATCGGCTCGCAGGCCGTAAACCCAATTAATTATTACATCGAATTGATCGGCTCGCAGGCCGTAAACAAAATCACAAAATTAAACAATCATACCAAACCACATCCTAAGGCCATATCCAATCACCATATAATTTGCACATATACAGTTAAAATTCAATTTTAATGTGCTTGGTCAATTTTAATTGATTTTAGGATTTATAGGGTCAAAACGGTCCAAGAGGCTCAACCATTGCATAGCTGAACCACTATGGAGCCGCCCCGGGCCGAGCCTAGGCCGGCCGGCCCAACCCGTGGGGTTGGCCGACCGCCTAGGCCTTTGGCCTATGTAGCTTGGGCGGCAAGGAAGGTGAGGGGCGGTCCCTAGGGGGGGCGAACCTCTTAGTTGTTTTCAAAAACAACTCCTTCCTTGTTCCCCAAGTCCAAAATGTTTCCATATTTGAAACTAGTTTCCAAATTGGTGGCCAAACCCTAAATCTAAGATCCTAAAATTTCTCAAACTTACTAATCCATGCATCCAATGCACAAACTAGGTCTTGTTTAGTTAAATGACATTCAAAATGCATCTTTATGCTCAATTTGTCCGTGTTAACGCAATAGTCTAAAAATTATGGGTGTAAAGGACATGAAACGTAACACATAAACCACGTCAGTGTTCTACGGCATGTGGCTCTGATACCACTGTAGGGTTTTAACGCAGCGGAAGAAAGAAATTATCCATTCACGACCCTCCAAGGATCACAGGAAGAGAATCATAACAATCGTAAAGGAAGAAACTACTAACACACATTAGAGATCTCCTGTGATGACTTGTAACGTGAATTGTGTCACGTCTCTACGGTTGATCCACGCCTAGGGTTGATGTCTAGATCTTCCTTCTCCTTGTTGCTAGCTTGGACCGGAGGAAGAGGAAAAAGAAATCACGCAACGAGGATCAGGCCCTGTCTTTGTGGCCGACGGGTAGGGGGGTACGCAAGGGGGGCAGTCGCCCTTCTTGTGGTCTTGCTCTATCTCTCTCTCTCTCTCTCTCTCTATCCTTTGTTTCCTTCCCACTCAACTTATGTTATGAGCATTAGTTTGGTATGGAAGCTAGGAGAATCCTTTATATAGTCCAACAACTCCTTGTCAACTCTTAAAGGCCCTTCCTAATCCTACATGAGTTCGGATTTGTCCCTTCCTTGCATATTAGTCCTACTAAGTCTGCAAGGTGTTGTAAAGTAATCCTTCCAATTAATTTATCATATTAATTAATTCCCAAATCTAGGTCAACCCTATTGGACGTGTGATCCCATAGGTTCCATCTAGTTGGTAGCAACAATTTGCTAATATGGAGCGGTCTCTAGCAAGACATCCATTCTAGCCAACTAATAGAATAGTCATCCGACAAACCTTGTGCAAGTAATTGTCACATCCCTTTGTCTCCATATCCGAGTTGGACACGAGACATACAAGTCACACTCGTATATCCAAACCATAGTTTCTTGATCCTGGGAATAGCCTTATTCGTGCAAATAACATCAATATCTCATATTGGTTTATTTGAGTCTGGCCAGACATTCCATAAGCACTATCCCTCGAGTGGACTATGATATTTTCTCCCGTTATGTGGGAGGGACAAATTCTATCTACGTTTACCACGATTTCTAAGCTTGTTTCTTATTATATCTGGTACACACCTTTATGGCTACCCAGTTACGATGTAGCGTTTGACGCTACCAAAATCACAATTATCCACAACTAGATAATCTAGTGACTTCAAGTCTAACGATGACAATACCGTTGTCACCACGAGAAGCGCTTGTGACTCAACATAACATGTATGTAGCCTTCTCGGAGATGGGTCAATCCAGTATGCCATTACCCCTAATGCATACCCATGTGTTGTATAATGATATCTCCATATCAATCAAACCCCATACTAGTCTATAGGTTATTGTCCAATTTAATCATCATAATGGACTAGGGATATTTAATATAAACAACACAATCATAAATCTAAGGACTTCATTATATTAAATATCGAATAAATAATACAATGAATATTCTAGCCAAAATAAGTTCATACTAAACTAGATTGCCTCTAGGGCATCTATTCCAACAAAAAGATGTTAAGGAGGTCTAGCACGTTGTGCCTCCTCATTCAATTTATTGCTCTTATTTTTTCGCACATCATCATGTGCACGCACCAGATCTGGCTTCTCCTCGGATTCAGGTGGATTGGGTTGCGAAACCTTAGGCATCCCTAGAAAAGGATCCACACGCTCTTATCTGAACTTGATCATGGCCAACTTATTCTTCCCCTTGCCTGTAACAAATCTTGAACATCAGTAATGAATCTAGAGCTTTGATAGTAAGCTCCTCAGTCTCTAGATCCACATTTGCGCGCATTGTCTTGAACAACGGTCTTCCAAAGATGAGTGGAACATCGCGATCCTCCTTGATGTCCATGACACGATCCAACCGCAAGTGTACGACTGTCAGTGTAGTAATAATTCCGGTACCGGGTTTGTCGAACCCAAATGACTTCTTGTAAACTGGTTAAGACTTCTTAATCTTATGTGGGCAAAGCGCGTTGAGTTTGTTGAAATAATCTATGAAAGTAAATAACAAGATAGTTATTAAAATTGATTTAATGGATATGAGAAAAATTTCATGATATCTCTACGGGCTCACTAGGAATTTCTCACCACGTCGGATTTGTGTTCAAGCAACACGAAGGTCTTCTACTTAGCCAAACGAGCACCTATACTTTGAAGATTTCTCAACCAAAGCCCAAATTCAAACTCTTGTACCTGATTTCTCTAGCCTACTCAAGTTCAAATAAGAATTATTTTCTTATGGTCTACTCTTAGTTCTAGCTAACTAGCAAGATTTTACAACCCTAGATACGGCTAGTGTTTAATTCAAGTTTTCGGGTAGCGAATATTGATTTATCTAACATTCTCTACCTATAATCATCCTATTGCGAGCTCAAAGAATAGAAACGATAGAATTAAGTACATAAATCAAGCATCGCTAAGCATAACACATTCAATTAGGCTAAAAAGCATGAAACAAGACCCATAAATCACCAAACGTGGTGTTCAAACCCTAGCTACCTACGAGTTAGCCCGAAATAGGATTTTAACTACTCAAAAATATGATCACAATACAAGTTTTCATGATCAATAACCAAAATAGATAAGAACCGGAGTTTTAGAAGCCAAACGAATGATCCAAGTCCTCCAAAGCTCTCCAAGCCATCTCTAGCTCTCCAACATGTCCAAAAAAACCTTGCTAACTCATCCAAATCACGACCTAATTGACTTAAGTACGTTTCCATAATGATATTACAAAGTTTGGAGAAATTACATAAAAGCCCTGTCAAAATCTGCCTCTGTCAGCGTTTGCTTCGTAGGAAGAGTCTCCCTGCGAAGACATTTTCTCTTCCTACGAAGATCTTCCCAGATAAGTACAGAGTGCTGTTTTGGGAAGACATTTTCAGCAGCTGGAAATTTGGCTAAGTATAAAGTCTTCTTACGAAGACTATTGTCTTCCTACGAAGAAACCTTCATTCTGCAAATTTTTTTTTGGGCTTTTCCTTGAGTTCCTCGTTTCCGAAGCTCGTTTCCATCTCCCGCATAATCATCCAAGCCCTTTTTTCTATGAATCACAACAAGAAAACACAACCCGCGATCATATCACAATGAAAGCTCGAAATTACAATAAAAACGCCTGGATTTAATTGTTACGCACATAAAGCTCACATTCACTAATATTTCACAGACACGGCCAAAGTCTCATCTCATTGTCGGAAATCATGCAAAATAGTAGTGTATTAACTAAGAAATACAACTCCAACTAAGTAGTTATCAAATACCCCCACACTTACCATTTGCGCGTCCCGAGCAAAGTCTCATCTACTGCATTCATCTGTTTACTAGCCGACAAGACACAAACAACTCAAATTCGACTAACGACACAACAATGCAGCAATATGATGCAAATTCAATCCTAGACTTGATCTTAATATTATTTAAAACATCTAATTTCTCTTTTTTTAGCAAGAATAGGCAATCTCCCTCTCATCAACTGAAAATCATCAAACTTTCACTAATCCTTTTTGAAATTCATATACACGCAGCACGAATTTGAAATAAAAAGGATTCTATGCGAAAGCTCACTAAGGTGTCCCATTTCCTCCTCCAATTCAAACCAAGCCACAAGTACGTCCTAAGATTCATTGGTCTAATTCAGATCAAATCTCAATGTAGCCTTTCTTCGCCGAATCATCTGAGGTTTTCAGACCCTCTTATCCTTTATTGCGTTTGAATGAAAACTATCCTGGTGAAGGGAGTCACAACTCCTGTGAAATAAGTCTTGACTCTAGTTTTCCTCTCTAAGCTCTACTTGGATTGAATCCAAATTTTTCGTGTGACCGGAAGCACATTAGGTTGTTTCTCCTTGAAGCACAATTTTTCTTTCTTTCTTTATTTCTTTCTTTCTTTCTTTCTTTCTTTCTTTCTTCCTTCCTTCAGATTTACTCATTTTCTTTTCTTTCCTCCTCTGTTTTACAACCGTGCAGTGAAGCATAAAGAGCGTGGGCTTCTTCGGTTAACTCTTGTGACCACCGTAAGGGATGGTTGTGTACGCCCCTCAACTTCACTTAGGTTGAGGCAACCGTACCACATGAAACCAATTCTACACGAAGGTCCACCCTAGATCAACACGAGACCACAAGTCTCCACTTGGAAATAGAATATTCAGCTACAATAAAAGTCAAGCTAATTAGCACATTATAGGAAGCTTAGGTATACTTTACATGTCATTCTTTCACAACTTCAAAAAATTCTCGGGACATCCTTAGTGAAATGATAGCACATTTTAGGAGCTATCTATTACCTCCATTTTCCCACATTATCAAGATTGATTTGAGCTTAATTGTAGATAATATGAGTCGTTTTATCACTTGTTGCTACCATGTGCTACATTGTTAGTACGGGCGTTTTCCATGCATATTTCATTATTATTTGTCAAATAGAATATCTTGGTATGTTTGTTCATGTTGTTTTGGCAGGACCGGATGCTAATAGGTTGATAGGAGGCATGGAACGAACTTCGGAAACAACGGGAGCACAAGTGAAGTAAAGAGAAGCGGAATTGGAGGAGCTTGGATGACCAGTCTGCACTATTTTGATCCTATCTGGAGTTATACAATTTCAGTCGTTACATACAGCCACTTGTTTGGGGGTAGAAACCTCACAACTCTCAACACTTTTTACCGGTTACCTAGTAAACTCAATTAATTAGTTAGTTAAAGCTTGTTACGAGCTTGTCCTCGTGGGATTCGACAACCCGAGTATTAAAAATACTCACACTTTATTACTCGATCGTGCACTTGCCTACACACGTAAGAATACGTGTCAAGTTTTTGGCGCCGTTTCCGGGACAACGACTAACAAGTTTCAGTTAGCAATTAGTTTAGTTTACATTTTATTTTTGTTTTGTTTACTCTTTGTTGCCTCACGGGTTTGCTAGTGCTGTTTTCTCAGGAATTGATGGCAGAGGGACAAGAGCCGAGCAACCCTACCCAAGAACAGCTGGAAGCTAGGTTAGCTAAGATTGAAGAGCAAGTACGGGTAGCAACATCCTCAATTCCCTACAACCGCTCTGGGAAGGCAATCATCAAAGGATTTGAGGTGAACCTAAAATGAACTGAGCGGGCAATTGTAGTGCCACCAATTCAGGCAGAGAATTTTTTCCTAAAGCTGAAGGAAATTCAATTTTTGAGGGATGAGTTCCCATTCGCGGGCACTGAAGACGAAGATCCTCATGAATTTATTGAGGAATTTCAGCATTGTTGTACTTATACCCGCTACGAGGGGGTCACTGCCAAAGCACTTAAACTGATCATGTTCCCTTATTGCCTTACGGGAGCAGCTGAGGATTGGTTGGACTCTTTGCCATCCAACTCCATCAAAACTTGGGAAGAGTGTGTCTCGAAGTTTATGGTTAGATTTTTTCCATTCTCCCGGATGATTCAGCTACAAAACTAGATTTGGAATTTTAGACAACAGGAGAGTGAATCATTGGTCCACGCATGGGAGCGCATCAACCTATTGTTACGCAAATGCCCAAACCACAGAGTTGACGAGGGGAACATCATTCGTGTATTCTATGATGCACTTGAAAAGTCTGATTAAGAAAAGCTTGATATTGAAGCAGGAGGTAATTTCCTGTTCAACTGTGATTTGGAGGGGGCATATAAGCTGGTTAGATGTGTGGTTAAACAGGAGGAGAGCATGGGAAAGTCTTACCACAAACCAGTTCCAATGAAGCATAACTCAGTTGCCTACAATACTGTTTAGGTGAATGCAGTGGAGGTAAAGCCGGAAGCAGATGTTGCAGAGTTGTATCCGCAGCAACAGGCAAAAGCTTCGGAGTTAGCAGAAATGAAAAAGATGATGAAGATGATGGGTGAACACATGATGATCATGCAAACTCAGTTCACTACTGTTGCAGCTTCACTCCATGTGGCTAAAGCTGAAATTGTGTCTTTGAAGAAACAACTCGACCAAAAAGCACTGGAACGCAGTATTGATACATCTAGGGAACAGGCTGAAGTCATCACTACACACAGCGAGATTACACTGACTTACCCTCCCTACCCGAGTCATGCCAGAGAAGAAGCATCAAAGGAAAAGGAGCATGAAGTCTTCGATTCTGAGAAGACTCCTGTCATGGTCCCCCAATCAAAGGGCATGACTTTGCCAGCTGAGGAAGTGACTAATGAGGTAACTGCACCCCTTTCTTCTTCCGAGAATCTCCGTTTTCCATTGCGTAGCAGGAAGAAGAAAGACGATTATGAGGATTATAGGAAATTCGTATCGATCTTCTCCAAAATGCACATTAACATACCACTCATTGAGGCAGTCAAAATGATGCCTAAGTATGCTAAATTCATGAAAGATACTCTGTTGGGTAAGAAAGTTGTTGATGAATTTCAGACTGTGGACTTGACTGAGCAGGTTAGCTCATGTGCCTTACATGGGTTACCTCATAAACAGAAGGATCCAGGAAGCTTCGTGATTGAAGCTACTCTAGGTGGAGCCTACACTGGACAGGCCCTATGTGACTTGGGGGATAGTGTCAATCTGATGCCATGTGGGGGCACGATCCACCTGGATCGATCTGCAATTTGCAAATAAGTCATCGAAGAAAGCCTATGGGGTGGTTGAATATGTCTTGGTGAAGGTTGGGAGTCTCATCATCCCAGCTGATTTTGTCATTCTAGATATGCCGCCAGGAGACGTTCCGATTATTCTGGGTAGGCCCTTCTTGGCTACCGGCCAGAGATTGATAGATGTTGAGAACGGGGATTTGATCATGAGGATTAATGATGTACGAGAGACTTTCAGGGTTTTCAATCCCACTCCCCAACAGTCTCAGGGGCAGTCAGCAGTTCCACGTGCCACGCATGTAGTGCATCAAATTCGAGATGTGACAAAGGAAGATCCACCTGATCCTAAAGTGAAGCACAACGTCGTATGGAAGATCCTGCAGAGACCACAAGAGGATTGGGCACGTCGTGCCAAGCCACCTTTCTAGGTGGAAGAGGTAACTGGGTCGGGCCGTCGACCTTAAATTACAAGCGCTTCTAGGGAGGCAACCCAATGTAGAGTAGGAATTTCATTATTTCATTTAGTTTATGTTCTTTGAATTCTCATATTTTATAGTGAGATGAGCGGGAGAGTTTGATATTTGAATTGAGTGTGCAGGACACAGGTGTCGAAGAGCCCTCCAGATTCCCATTCTTGATGCATGTGCACCATTTTGCACGCAAAACGAGGAGAAACGAGCTAACCGAGAGCATTGATCTTGATAAAGAAGCTACCCGAGGTCGAGGAGTAGCCAATTAGTCATGGGTATTGCGGTAGCAAGTTGGAGTATCGGGGTTGCACGCATCGGAATCCGGAGTGGAGAAAGTTAAAGAGCTTTAGCAAGTGAGATTCTTGAACAAGGAGAGAAAATTTGGGAAGAAACGGAAAATTCCCCGGATTTGGAAATTTTTCGGTCAAAAATGGATTCCTCGTCGAGTGTAGAGTCCAACGGTTCAAGAATTGCGCGAATCGGATACCAGACGAAGAAACTAGAGCAAAAACAAGGTGGTCTACTCCAGTGATTTCGGCACCCATTTCGGGCCGAAATGGGGGCCGAAATCAACCTATTTCGGCCCGAAATAAAACAAGGGTTCTGCTTGGTTTTTGCCCAGTGATTTCGGGCCCCATTTCGGGCCGAAATGGGGGCCGAAATCAGCCGGACAGCTCACTTTTTGGGGGTATTTTTGATACTTCTTGGGGGTTATTTTGACATTTTGGAGGATTTTTAAAGCCAAGAACCAACCAACAAGTCCCCTAACACCCCAATTTGGATCAAACACTCCTTGTCTTCATCTTCTTCCTCTCCAAATCCTCAAGAACACCAACACACCCCAAACCCAAAACGCATCCAAATCGCGAAGTTTTTGAGATAGTGAGCGGATTAACTCTTGAGCTTTTGAGATAATGAGCGGATTGAGTGTGGGGGAATTCAAAGAGTAAGAGCTCCAAGAACTTAAATCTTCCAATTCGTTGCTTTGGAGGGGGATTCGGCCAAAGCTCAAAGAGGAACTTAAGACGGGAAGACCGAGGAGAACATCAAGGGTAGTCTTGCTTCAACTTGCTTGAGTTTTCGGAAAATTTGGTAGCCCAATTCGGTCATTCTTGACCATTTTTTGCGAAACCGGTCCCGTAAGAACGATACTCCGGGACCGTAGGTACGTTTTCTTTCTCTCGCTTTAAATAATCGCTCTATGTTATGAAATATGTAATTGGACTGATGTGAATATCCACCACATAGTTGGGTGTATTTTGTATTATTATATTCTGGTCCACAAGCCCACCTAATGCCTATATAAGGAGGCTTAGGGTTGGAGAATAATACACCTCTGAATACTCTTCTCCCTACATCTTGTCTCTCTTTTTATCTCTGGTTTCTCTCGTCTTATCGATTCACAACACGTTATCAGCACGATAGTGCTCTATCAGACCGGAATGATCAACGGAGAAAAGGTATGAAATATGTTTGACACATTTTTTTTCCGAGTAGGTTTGAGGTTTGAACTTCTCATCTACCAAAAGGTAAAAACTCTGGCACATGATTTATGCTCTGTCCCTCGTAAAGAAAAGATCTGTTAGTGGATATATATCAAGTCTTCAAAAGGCTATAATTGAACTCTCTGTTTGTTAATCTTGGTTAAGAAATATCATTGTTTGCTACAATCTAATTCACACACATAGATGAAAGAAAAAATAAAATAAAACAAAAATAAATAAGAAACTGCTGGTTCTTCTGAAACTTATTTATATTGGGTCCAGTTCTTCTTCTTTGTGATGTATAGTAGTCGTACCTTATAAGTAATTGTTCTTAGACTATCATTGGTCTTATTTGTTTAACTAACTAGAGCTACAAGTTACTATGTTTTACACGTCGTTGTTGTTGTTGTTGTCCGTAACTCGGGTCTATGACGAACCAAACGATTCTAGACAAAGGCTCCCTTAATTATTTGTTTTGAAGAACAAGGTTCCTTTAATTACAGTTATATTACATGTTGATTTTTTTTTTTGGAAAAAGTAGGATAATAAAATCTCTCAATCTGTTTTGACTTAACTAAAAGTCTGAGATCTTGTTGTAAAGAAAAACAAATAGCATCCAGTATCTATGTAGTTCATATGATCTTGTATATAAATTTGTTTTATTTATGTTTTTCTTTAGTTATGAACACACATAAAGATTAGTGTATTGTTATGAAGTGTTCACTCAACTTTTAACTCACTGTTGGCTATTTTGAGATGAATGGAATCTCCACTGGAGGGGTTTAACCAATGATCATCTTGGATTAAGCTTTATAAGCTTACCAAATAATTTTTTTTACACCTGAAGTTGTAAATACATGAACCGTTTACCGTAACCTGAAGTTACGGTAGCATCCTTCTTATGACCTGTAGTCATAATTGAGCCATGTTCATACCAGAAGCTATGAATTTCACGATGATTCAATTGCAACCTGAAGTTGTGATCTATCTTATATGACATGAAGTCATAACATGTTTTGTTACATCTACTAGCAATTTGACCGTAACCTGAAGTTGCGACAATTCTTTTTATGACCTGCAGTCATACTTTTAGTTACATCTCCTGAAGAGATGTCTTGCAATTTTCTTCTAAACCTCCCGAAGAGGTCATATTTTAATACATCGCTTTATCTAATTTTTATGATTCTTTTTGCTAGCTTTTCTTCTGTTCTCGTATTATGGATCAAAAACGAACCTCCTGAAGAGCATTCGTAATCGCCATCGATGTTAAATCTGGCCAAGTCATATGCACTCGAAGTGACATATTACATGATTTCATAAACCGCAGTTATGAATATTAGAACCTGAAGTTCTATAATATTTTGATTAAGAAATCTCCTGAAGAGATATTTAAAAGTACGGAATAATGATCCACCCTCCTGAAGAGGTCACTTTACTTTTCTTTTACAGTTTACGCTTATGTCTATATTATTATTATTATTAGCTTTTTTTTATTCGGTATTTCTTTTGCACAAACATCCAGAAGATGTATTTAGTCCATAGTCTATTGGACATAAGCAATTTATATGCGTAAAAAGTGATTTTCATACCAGAAGTTATGAAAAATAATATTATAACATGGAGTTATAATATAACATCAAAAGATCTCCCTGGAGAGAGAATCTACAACCACTCATATTTGAATAAAAGTATTGACATTTACGTCTCTTTTTGGGTTTCTTGGAAGAAACTTTGATTAGAGAACTACGGCGTCCAAGAGATTGCTTATTGTCAATATTTTTGTTTAAATTTGAGGATTGGTTTATACAAAGTACATATGAGACAAATTGATGCCTGAAGCATCAACGAAATATAATTATGGTTATGATGATACCGCTCACGTCATGAGGGGGAGAATGGGTCATAATGCATGACGTGAGCCGAAATATCATTGTCTCTACGGATATGTACTAATGCAACATCCCAACAAAATGGATAGCTTCTCAACTAATGGGTATATTATATGGGTATACACAATTAAGCATTAATGGGTTTGCTTGTGTAAATATTTTTGATCCTCTGGAAGAAGAATATGAAATTAAAAGCATCCAAAAGAATGTTGGGATATGGTTAAAATGCTCTACAAATTAAGAACACAAGATTCTAGAGAAATCTTGGGGGTTCATATATACATCATCATAATGGATCAAAACCAACGTTGGTAATTGAATAGCCCTGGGAGAGGCTCATAGCTCTGGAAGTAGCTAAAGGTACCTTAATACAAATAGTATGATCCTACTATGAATGATGATGTTTATCTTGAGAAAGCGCTTGTAAAATCACGTGATTTATCATATGGGAAGAATGTTGACTAAATAGTTATTGGCCAAAACAAAGTCAACAACTGCATACAAAATTGCTCGGGTACAATAATTTTGAATATGTAGAGCATACAAACAACCCGAAGCAGAAATTACAGTCTATGCATAAACTACATATCCGCTTTTAAGTGTGGGATTTATGTAGATATCGTTTATCCGCTGTTAAGCGTGGGATCTATGTTGAGACTGCACATCCGCTGGTATGCGTGGGATTTGTCTCGAGGTTTATGTCCGCTTTTTAAGCGTGGGACTTGTAAAATGAGAAACATGATATATGGGTCATGATAAATTCTCATTAGTATAATCATCTTGTGGTGAGAATGATAATAACGTTGTGTTAGTCTTGGGGACTAAGGTACAACAAAATATGAGTTGAAAAAGTAACTAGTTACAAATACGATCGTACGAATCACAGATTTGTGAAATCCATGGATGTTGGTACCCATGGAAATATATTATTTGGCTGAAGCAAATCAAAAGTGTACACTCGCGAGTAGTTTTAGGTGCATATGCATTTTATCAATTATGATTGTTAATTATTTCTTTTAGATTGTTGTTTTTGCAATGGATTTTGTTTGTCAGGTACAAGGATATTCCAATGAGGGGGAGATCAAATGAAATGCTAAAAGCGCGGCACTCTTTTTCCTTCGCTACGGTTTTTGTCCCACAGGGTTTTTCCTAGCAAGGTTTTAACGAGGCTTGCGAAGATTATCCAGATGCGTTCCAGAAGAATGTCATCACCAACTGAGCAAATAGGATTCACCGATGTACTCTTTTTCCTTAGTCATTGATTTTTCCCACAGGGTTTTTCATGACAAGTTTTTAACGAGGCATCGTAGTGGTGAATATTCAAGGGGGAGTGTTATGAAATATGTAATTGGACTGATGTGAATATCCACCACATAGTTGGGTGTATTTTGTATTATTATATTCTGGTCCACAAGCCCACCTAATGCCTATATAAGGAGGCTTAGGGTTGGAGAATAATACACCTCTGAATACTCTTCTCCCTACATCTTGTCTCTCTTTTTATCTCTGGTTTCTCTCGTCTTATCGATTCACAACACTCTAGACGATATGATTCATTTTACGCAAAATGCCAAGCAACACTTGTTTTTTTTTAAATCCTTACACTTTGAGATCATGTCATTGGGGGGACACTCTAAATTCATTGAGGAAAATGATTATCTCAAGTGTGGGGGGGGGGGGTTCACATATCTTTGCTTGCCTTAACATGCATAGCCTTGTTACATGTAGTTTAGTGAGTCGAGTTTGCATGTAGATGTCGAGTCGGTTAGTTTTGAATGTGCACGTTTATTTTATGCATTGATATAATGTTGCACTTTTATTAATTGAGTACACCTACCATACTTTGTTGGTTAGTCGAGTTGGCCAGTTACATATAGTGTCGGAAAAAACAAAAAAAAAATAAAAATTCAAGAAAAATCCTAAAAATTGAATTTTTTTGAGAAAGGGCAATTGAAGAGAGCAAGCGTGGAGAGGGCTCAATGATAGAAATTCCCTAGAAGTAGGACAATCTGAGGTGAGGTAGACGCGAGAATCTGGAGTAGCAAGGCTATAGGGCCAATGCAATCGATAATTGTAAGTAGCCGTCTCTCAAACTAGTTATCCTACTAGCGCCACACCACTGTCACTTAGGTAGTCGTCAACCCTTCTCGTAGTGGCAATGGAACAGTTGTGCGAGTGATTTTTATGGGGACCTCACGTCCCGTCTCCATCGCCTAGGTCCATTAGTTACCCCAATTTGATCCATTTACCCCTTTTATTCACAGCCTCTAGCCTAGGAAACGTTCCTTGTGACATTCATCACTATTTAGAATGGTCCCTTCCTATGCGTCATGATAGAGGTAGTTGAGTTAGGGAGGTTCGTTGAGGGTGAGCTGATACTATACATCTTGAGTGGATATTCTTACATGTCATCTTTTGAGGGGATGTGAGGGTGAGTTAGAGACGGTAGCACACTTCGGTGTGGCGGTGAGTCGTGTCCATACACCACGATCACAGGTGGAGTGCCGTTGTGCGTGACATTATTTCTGCACGATATGGGGTGGGTTGGTTGATCTTATAGGAGGACGTTCTTGTGCTTCAGTTACATTTTCTATATCTTAGGTGATGAGGAGGATTGGTTGGAATTAGCACGTGTTACATTGACTACCGGGTTGTTGATATGGTTTACATCGAGTGTGGGGGTGTCGATATATATAATGATTACATCATTGATTCTACACGTTCCACCCCTACGTTATTTGCTTTGACGGATTGATCGCCTCGGATATTTACTACTATTATGAGCTTCATGTGATTTATTGTGTTGTGATTAAAAAAAGAAAAAAAAAAAAACTCAAATTAGAAAAAAAATAGAAATTGAAAGTGAAAGGAAAAAAGGAGCAAGCTTGAAATTGAAGATCGGGGAGATTAGCTATTGTTCGAGATCGCTTCTTCACATTTGTGGCCGCGAGAACGGCGTTGCACCAAGATTGAGGGAATGAGGTTCGGAGTAGTAGATTCGGTGGGTTCCTTGGATTTTGGTGAGGGAGTGTGAGAATGGGTTTTTGCGAGTTATGTCATGACTTCTAGGACTGCGCTTCTAAATATCATATCCTACCCGTCCTAAGCCGTCAGCAATTGAAACCCGTGGATACATAGCTCGGATGGTAGGTTCTAGGGATACGTTTGATGAGTGTGCGGAAGCAACTTATTGAGTGTTTGTGCCCGTTCTGTCTGACGAAACTGGCCGCAAGTTCTACCGATCACCAAAGTTTAGAATCTTTTAGGGGATATGAGAGCCTTATGACATGTCGGTTTGCTTTTCGAGATTGCCCAATCTCTAACTAAAAAGAAAAAAATATGTTATTTACTTTATTGCATTGTACATAATCGAGTTGCATTGTTTATAGTCATGTAGATTGCATAGTTCATTGTTTGAGTCGTTGTGTCTAAGGCAAAGTAAAGATATATGCGAATCTAGGAAGAAAGTGTTGCCCGGGACGAGCAAGAAGGTAGTGTGGGGGAATTTGATAGCACCTTTTAGGAGCTATCTATTACCTCAATTTTACCACATTATCATGAGAGATTTGAGGCTAATGTTATAGAATAAAGGTCGTTTTATCACTTGTTGCTCACCATGTGCTATATTGTTAGTCTGGGCGTTTTCTATGCAAATTTCATTGTTATTTGTCAAATATAATCGCTTGTTATGTGTGTTCATGTTGTTTTGACAGGAAATGATGCTAATCGATTGATAGGAAGCATGGAACGAACTTCGGAAACAAAGGGAGCTCAAGTGGAGTCAAGAGAAGCCGAATTTGAGGAGCTTGGATGACAAGTCTGCACTATTTTGATCCTATCTAGAGTTATACAAATAATTTTGGGGTGAGACCGGTGCCAAATGAAATTAGACACCGAAAGCTTTCCAACGATAGGTCACGGAGCTAAATCCGAGTTCGGACAAAGAAGTTATGGCCCGGCGAAGTCAGGAGCAGATTTCAAGGGGCTATTGTGCAATTACTGAAGACTTGTGACGGGATATGACTGAAAAACGACCTAGGGACGGGAAAACAAAAAAAAATCACGCATAGAGGGAGTCAAGAAGAATGAGGAGAGCAACGGGACACCATTGGAGAGCATCTTGGAGCTTGGGGATTGCCCGGATTCGTGTATTCTTCGGCGATTTCACCGTTTGATCACTTCTCTTCTCTTTCATTATCTATGGAGAAATTTGTGTATCTTTTCATTGCCATGAGAAGCTAGATTCTTTTATAGGCTCTATGGAGAGCCTAGGGTTTTGTTAGACTTTGTTTTTCCGGATTATTGAGATTGATTCATGTATTAGATTCATGATTATGACGTTTCTTCACGTTTTTGGTGTATTATTGAACTAGGGTTATTGACACACCCTTTGCGTGAGATTAATGGCCATTAGCGAGTGATTTTGATGTATGATTGTGTTATCTTGCTTAATGTTTAATTTAGTTTACTTATTTTTCATGTTTGATGCTTAATCCTTAGCAACAATGGAATAGCTACCCGGAATTGCTAGTACTTAGGTGGAGTGCTTAATGGAGACTTCGCCTAGGGTGATAGAGTACGTGAACACAATCCCGAATCAAAGAGACTGAGATGTGATTTGAATAGGGTTTTCCGTTTGGGTAGAATCGGTGGGTGTAAAGACTACTCGTGCAACGGTGTGCCGACGGGACCCGTTGTCGTGCACGTCGTTAGCCTACTAGAATGGACCGGTCGACGGAGGTGGACCGAGAGGACCCGAAGTAGACCTAGACATAGAACTGCATGAGATCGATAGAAGATTGCAGTAACTAGTTACCTGGCATAACTGAATTAGGATTAGTGTGTTTCAATACAGTATCCGGAACTGTCTAACACCCCTAGGTGATCCATAGATTGCCTAGTTTCTCCAAAATTTATTAAGAACTTCTTCTTAATTCACTTTTCTACTATTTCAGTCGTTACATACAGCCACTTGTTTGGGGGTGGAAACCTCACAATTCTCAACACTTTTTACCGGTTACTTAGTAAACTCAATTAATTAGTTTGTTAAAGCTTGTTACGAGCTTGTCCTCGTGCGATTCGACAACCCGAGTATTAAAAATACTCACACTTTATTACTCGACCGTGCACTTGCGCATACACGTAAGAAATCGTGTCACCTCTTCCTGGGTGAACTTTGTAATCTCTGTCATTTGCTGAGAAACCTTGGACGGTGGCAAATACCTCCTCCGAAGTTCATGGCAGCAATCTGCCCATGTCACAATACTCCCAGCTGGAAGTTCCATAAGCCATTGCTTGACTTTTCCAGATAAAGAGAAAGGAAACAGTAATAGCTTAATTGTTTCATCAGGTACCCTCTGGTCGTGCAAAGTAGAAGTAATATGCTCGAAAATAAGAAGATGTTGGTTGGGATCATCTCCTGGAGCTCTAGTGAATGAGCACTCATCACGAACCATATTGATCATGTGTTGTGGCATCTAAAAATGTTGGGCATTGATGTGTTGTCTAACAATGGTGGGTTGATATCAAGCTGGAGTAGTTCTGAAGTAATCCACCATAGGACGTCCTTCGTTCTCAACATTCTCTCCTCAGGTTGCTGGGTTCTGCCCGTTATCTATGTTGCTCACATTGTTGCCACCATTCTCTCCTCCATTTTTACCCATAATACCCCTTCACCAGGTATTGGTGGATTTTGAGGATTCAAGCGAGCCATTGCAGCTTGCATCTCAACCATCTGAGCTATGAACTGCTCAGTCTCTCTTGTCCTACTAGTTGCATCTTCCACAGCTACAAGTCTAGCTGCCTCCGCATCTTGCATACCTTTGCGGATCCTCTCAAACTCAGCTCTAGTTTGCTCGTCCATTTGAACTGATTTCGCTGTCCTCGAGTCTCTACGTCCTGTGCGCAATAAGGATTCCGGGTCCTCAAGTATTGGGCACAAAGTTCCGTCACGAGAACGGGTCATGCACCGTGACAATCAACCTGAAATCACTGATAGCACAAAGAAAGCAGGTGAGTAACAGATATAAACAAAAAAATAAAATTCCCTGAGGCTAGGAATTATAACTAATCTAGCCAAAGTCCCCAGCAACGGTGCCAAAAACTTGACACGTTCAAACAAGTGTAAAGTTGTCGGTGTAGTAATAATTCCGGAAATTCGGGTTGTCGAACCCAAGGTTATTGATTCTTAACCTTGTGTGGGCTAGCAGTTGGATTTTTTTTTACTAATTCTATTTACAATTAAACCACTGCTAATGAGTTGACCGAATGTAGGTTCACACGATTAACAATAATGATTTAAAAGGTTACTTATTTGAGACAAGTACTGGGAATTCTCTCGTGGATCACGAGGAATGATATGAACTACGCTTTGACTTATGAAACACTAACGCATCTTCTATTATTAATAAAGAAACGCATAACTTGTCGAGTTACCAAACAAGCTATCTATACTTAGAACATATACAAACCGAGTTACCAAGCTTGATTTAACCCTAAGCATGCATTAAGATTAGTTATTCTACTTTGATGATCCTAGTTAACTCTATCAAGTTACCAAGTAGTGATACAACTAGGTGAAACTTTTAATTTACCGACTAATTCTCATGGAGTTACCACGTGCGTACTAATCAAGATCAATCCTACGTGAGCTCAAACACAATAAAGATAGAAATTACATAAACACTTTATAATAGTAGAAAAGTGCATTAAATTAAGCAAAGCGTGAATCACAAACTCAAACCGAGTTGTTCATCTCAAACCCTGGCTACCAAACGAGAATCCCCAGTAATAAAACTTAGCTAGACATGAGTTCTAACATAATCTCACCGTTTTTCATGAACAAAACACTTAATGAAGAAGAAGAAGAGAGAAAGCAAGTCAAATGGATGATATCCAAGCTCCAAAGTGCTCCTCAAGCTCCGAGTGATCGTTCACCCCGTCTGCTACTCAAAAATCGGCCTACTAAAGTCTAAAATTACGTTCCCAAGTGTTTGGAACTAATTAGAACTAATTACAAAAAGTTCTCGGAAAGTTTCAAAATTTTTCTGAAGCGCACCAGGTCGTACGACCTCCTGTCCAGGTCGTACGAACTCTGTAGAATGGACCGGAGGTCGTGCGACCTCATATTCAGGTCTTGCAGGACCTCACCCTCGCTGCCTGTATGTGATTTGAGTGACCACCAGGTCGTGCGACCTGTATTTGAGGTCATATGACCTCTGGCAATCTTCTACCAGGTTCTGTGACCTCTTTGTGAGGTCTTGCAACCACCACAAGACCTGGGACCTCTCTAATTTGCTGCCAAGGCTTGCGCCTCGTCGTCCATGCACTTCCCGAGCCTTCTCTTGAACTACTTGCTAGTGTTTCATGCTCAAATCCTCCATGCTTTCTCGTATCATCCTTCCACGCTCGTCTCACTTTCCTTTCATCGTGTCTTGCCTGTACGTTCAAATCCCGAACTCGCCATAACTTCCGAAGCTCGTTTTCTCTATCCACTTTCTCCTTGCGTGCTCCGTTCCTGAAAAACACAACAAGAACACCCTGCGAAGATCAAATGCGACAAAATATGATAAATAGCACGTAAAATGACGTAGAAAACGGCCGGACTTCACATTAAACGCATGTAACGCTCATATTATCAATTTATACCAAAACTACCTGGAACGCCACTAAATTCTCCATTTTCGCTCACAAACCGATAGAAACTCTTAAAAATACATAAATCCAATACGGAGTTATCAACCCCCTACCCTCCTCCTCCTTCAACACCAAACGGATCTGCAAAAGGCGACGAGGACTACGACAACGTCGATGAGTCCAACGGCGGTAGAAAAGCTTCCAAATCTATTGAGGTCCAACGGATCTGTAGAATTCCTCGAAGATCAGAAGAGGACGACGACAAAGCAAGATGAGTTGTGCGAGGCACCGCTCCTCCTGGTGGCGATGCGAGCGGCTCTGTTGGTGGCGGTGGTGCAGCAATTGGTTCTCTTCATCTCCCTCTTCCTCCCTTCTTCTCTGATCCTTCTTCCTCTATTCTTCTCTGCTTGTCCTCTGTTCTTCTTTTCCCTTTTTTCTTTCTCCTCTGTAGATCTGTGTTTTTTATGAGTATAGGTAAAAAATTGTCAAATGTGTATGTATTTTCTTGTGGGTTCTTGGATATATGCGAGTTTGATTTCATCTTTATGCAATTATAACAGGATCTTTGCAGGGAATAGAGAATCATATTTGTTTAATTGCCTTGATGAAAGAATGAATAAAGTTCTGGACTTTTGCCGGTCGTGTGGAGGTTGAAATCAGGACTGTGAAAACATGACACGTAATGTGAAAATCATGTGTGGTTTTTCTTTGGTGTTGATGTTTTTGATTCAAATATGGAGTTGATGTTGATGAATAGGATTCAAAGAGTGAAAATTGGCGTCGTTAATATTTTTTGTGGTGATATTCTTGGAGTTTTTCTTGACGAAAAACTGTCAACAAAATATATAGGGGTAATATGGTCCGAAAAAGTGCAATCACTCACTTCTCTAACGGAACATAACAGAGGGGTGGTTTATGTCCATGGAAAATTCTATTGCAGGGGTGCACAATGTCTTTGTTCAAAGGTCAGGGTAATCGACTATATTTAATCCAATTGTCAGCAGTGATCAATGTCTTTTACGCGAAAAAAAAAAAAAAAAAGAAAAAAAAAAAGAAAATTGTTTCCCACAGGTTTTGGGGTTTCGCCCTGTAATCCGGTCCGACCCGTGTCCCATACCTGGAATTGGTAGGTGAGTCTGCCAGTGGAAATTTTCTGCATACACAAGTAATTCAAACTAAAAACCTTTATTTCTAGTCTATTAATAGCATCCAAACGTTTATATATATATATATATATATATATATATAACACGGAGTAATTTAAATCTCGTCGTATTTTTAATTTGAAAGTTTTGATTTCAAAATTCAAATTCAAATCATGGTTGTCAAGGGCAACCTAATGGAATTGGGGATAAACAAAAGTGGTGACAAGAAACTTTCGTTCCTAACTTGCTGGTACAAAGTTATTGAAACGGGAAAAAAGTGTGGATTACAGTCGAGAGAATAAAACGGATAAGATATGACCTAAATAGCTAGTCTTAGAGATACTATTATTATAGCAGTTTATTGTTAGGATATTCAGTTTCCATATTAGAAGTTTATATTATTATGTTTCCTAGTTTTGATAATTTAGTTACCTAGTTCAGTTTATGTTTCTTGTTGACCAAGTATCGGTTGCCTATATACATGCTATTGTAATAGCTTAGGTTACTACGAGTCATATTAATACAATTATAAAGTTCTATATGGTATCAGAGCGGCTACGCACTTGGTGACCAAATTCAAAGCTTCCGAATGTTTGGCGGGCGGCGTCTCAATTAGCCGTCCGCCAAACCTAAAGGTTTTATCCCCTTACCTCGGCACAACACCTGTCATCGTCGGCCTCAACAAGCAGCGTCGTCGCTGCTTCCAGATTCATCTGTAGCAGATCAGTGCCACTTCCGTGTTCGCCGCTTCCACGTTCGCCCTCAGCTCTGCCAATCGCAGACCACCGCTGTGTCCAGACTTGTCACATTGCGTCAGCCCCAAAAGCCATGCCAATCCAACCTTGACCAGAACCAACTACGTTCTACTCAGGGGCAGATCCAGGAATTAGTTTCACTGGGGGCTAAAACGAAAATTGACCAAAAAATATCTAAAATTGAACTTTATGAAGTTGAGTGGGGATTATAGTGAAAATTGTGTGGGGTCAAACTAAAAGAACTAATGAAAATAAGGGTAAAAATTGTATTTTCAAAAGTTGAGTGAGGGCTATAGCCCACACTTTGGTGTATGTAGATCCGCCACTGGTTCTACTCACTGTTGGAATCTTCTCCAAATCGCTGCTCTCACAACCAATGACCCACAGCTTCAACGTCGGTCGGGTTTCCTTCTTGTTGAAACAATTTGTCGTAAAAAAATCTCCTTCTCGACACAATCTGTCGGCAAATTATTATTTTTTTCTTTTTTCTCTTGACACCATCTACCATAAGAAACAAACAATGGTCTTCCTCCTGACACAATTTGTCATAAAAAAAACAAATCTCATTTTTTTCTTCTCCACACAATCTGTCATAAAAGAAGTCCCTCTTTTTTCTCGACACAATCTATCGCAAAACTTTTTCTTTCTCCTTATTCTCGACACAACATGTCACAACAGATCGTCCACACGTCCAGTTTGCCCTTGCAGTTCTAGAACGCCTGAAAGTCAGTGAAGCCTGTCACTCGTTGTCATCGTCCATCATAGACGTCGGACCTCTTGCATCTGGGCTTGTCACACTTGCGTCAACCCAACCCACAGTTAGACTCAAGCTCGCACAGGAACAAAACTGCAGGTGCTCTAGTGTCTACTTGCACATTGAGTTTGAGGGGATTTGTTAGAGATACTATTATTATAGCAATTTATTATTAGGATATTCAGTTTCTATATTAGACGTTTATATTATTATATTTTCTAGTTTAGATTATTTAGTTACCTAGTTCAGTTTATATTTCTCGTTGACCAAGTATCAGTTGCCTATATTAGGCTATTGTAATAGCTTAGGTTATTACGAATCATATCAATACAATTACAAAGTTCTATAGCTAAGTATCCAACGACCTCTAACCTGCTACTATAACCTCAATACATATTTATGCTAACAACCTCATGTTTAGCTTTGATCACAAAGCCTACAGACCAAATCATAACTAATCCTGTAGCATTATTCAAGAAATTCACCACTGAAATTACAAAAAAAGATAACTAGTCTCCGATCAGCCAAGAGAACATTTTCCGGTGCTGGAAGGGAAGAAAACCACTCGTCGTCGTAGTAGTGGAAGGAGCAAGAGCAGGCGACAGAGAGTAGAACTTGGCTTCGCAAAGGGTGTCAGAACGAATGTGACATAAGCAGTTCTGGGTATCGCGGACACTCAAAGAGCTCAGAGTTTTGCCTTCCCCATTATCATCATATGTAGCCTCACATACGTCAAAGCATTCGTAGTCATCGCAATTCAGCCACGCGCACGACTCGTACCTGTAGCATTCGCTCTCTTGACCTGAGAGAAGATACCAAACAGATGATTAACGACGAGAGAGAGAGAGAGAGAGAGAGAGAGAGAGAGAGAGAGAGAGAGAGAGAGAGAGAGAGAGAGAGAGAGACCTAATGCAACATTTAGCAACAGCAAGCATAGGATGCCAAGCCCAGAATTCGTCATATCTGATTATGAATCTATGATGAACATACAACTTTGTAATTGCTTCTGCTATTTTATCTCCTCCTACCCTCTTGATGGGCAGGTGAATCATGCTTTAAGGTTTTTATGAGCACAAACATGTAAAACTTGTGAAACATGAGCAAGTTTCCACATCTGAAGATTTTTAAATGTGAATGCTGGGGTTGCAGTTCCATTGCAAAATTCAACATTTACGTGAACAGAACAAATAGATTAATGAGATGGAAAGTGTAAATTTTACTACAAATGTAGATCTATCTCTTATCAGGCCATGATATGCTTTATGTCAGCCAATCAAACATAGCGAGTTCTGGCAAAACCGAGAAGGTTTAAACAAGCCTTTAGGGGGTCCTATTTACAGGCATAGAAAGACCGACAGTAGAGATTTAAAAGAAACTTCCAATTAACATGATTGAACAACTTCTCGACATCCAATTTTCACGCGAGCCATGGTGTCATCAAAACACTTGTTGGCCACCGAAATTTCATACCCGCCACAAAGTACTCTGGGACCAGAAAGAGAGGAAGATGGAATCGCTTTAACATTCAACGCAAGCACCTTAGCCAAAAGTTTATGGGAGCTATCCAAGAGGCTAATATGACAAAAATCATGAATATTCGTGGCCTGGTTTCTTAGAGAGCATAAGAGGCACACACGTAACATCTAAGTTTTCCCAAACCTCCTAATGGATGAAAAACAATCGCCAAACAGGACTCCCAATTTAGGAATGTACGCCCTACTCTTCTAGAAAAGACATATAAGCCAACTATTGCCAGTCCGACCACCTCTCACCATCAAAAGCTAAGCCATTCACCTCGAATCAGGCAGTGAAATATAATGTTCTATTTCAGTTAGCTAACTTATTGAAGAACTTGGTTTACCTATCACCCTCCTTTAACTACAGAGCCCTGGACTTTCGCCACCAGCTCATCAACTTAAGACTAGATAGAAATAAATGTGCCTATCACTCACCGCCACACACTAACATCGCTCTCCTAGACACCCCAAATTAGCAAAGCTACATCGGTCGGAACTTTAGCCTTCTGAATCTCCAGAGGACAGAACTCTCCCTTATTCCATATCTTGACATCATCCTTCAACATATCATACTTTCTAGCCAAAAACAGAGCTCCCATAACATTCCCACCAATTCATTTTTCATCCCCTGAAATCCTCAATTCGTAGCATCATATCCACGACGAATTCCCTCCTGATCCAATAGAAGAGGGCACTGATGACACACAGGACAAGGAAGAACTAATTGACTGACCCAGGCTCATAAACCTCTCCTCTCAAACTGCTGAAACGAAACGATCGATATGGAATGCCGACCTTCCCCAAACTAACCTATATATAGGCACCCATCACCTCCTCAGAATTAATCACGTCCTTAGAGTAATAGGAAACAAATTTACCAATAAGGAAGAGTTCAATCTTTGACCAAATCTTCTTGCTGGTCTCCAAGCTAATCCTAACAAATCCGGGTCAAATAAGGAATAGAGTCCCATTTATTTCCAATCACCTTGAGGAGGTGATCTACAAAGTCAAACCACCAAACCAGAGTCAGCCACATCATTAGAGCCGCACCCTTAGTGGCGGCTAGGTCAACAAAATCAATCTTTTCAACTCACTCGGAAGCTGATCTGAGAGCCGACCTCAGCAGTTCTCCTACACAATTTTGAGCTTGCTAGCGATATTTTCATCTCATCCAAGCATGCCCTAATCTTAGTGATTCGGAGAATGGTTCAAGCCTTAGAGGTATTAGAAAAGTGACACTCATTACTAATGGAATGCAATTTGTTCACCCAGTAATGCTGATAACAAAAGTACCAACTCAATATGTTGAATCACATTAAATTGCAGCTCTCTGAAAGGAAATAGAAAAGTATGTAAAATGCATGTAAAAGCCTCTTCATAGTATAACAAATCAAGATAAGACTTTTTATGGAGAAAAAGGGTTTAGACTTACTGGCTACCTGGGCACATCAGCACATGTCATCTATGTCCCTTCTTATGAGTGTTGTCCCTTCCATCAGCCAGAGTATGTCCTGCTGGACAACCAGAATACATATGGCCACTGATTTTGTGTGTTCATCATCAGCGGTGAATCTGCATCTAACCAACATCCTTGCCCTTTTCTTCACTTTCCTCCTAATTAAACTCAAACATGTACATCTCCTGCAAGCAAAAGAGAATCAACCTATCATCTACCAAACAGGGCTTCTTCGAATATCAAGGAGCGTCGTAAGACAAAACGACACTGATCTCAGTTATAAAGATTTCAACATGCTTTTTTCTGCATATGTTGATCAGTCAGGCAAGGAAGCCCAGTTCTCTAAAGGCTCAGCGTGCCAGGAAGTGAGCCGGCAAATTCAGTACATAACCTGTGAGAATCAAAAGGACCAGTCTGTTTGTGGTGGCTATACTTGTTTGACGAAGCCATTTCGGGTGCCTTCAAGAACATTGAAAATCCGTCAGTAAAATAAATGTGACCACGGGCTCATTGTCTAATGATCTCTTTTCCATTGTCAGATTTTCCGAGCAGCAGCATTTGCTTTCTACATTACAAAAGGGCAATCTTAGATAATTCCATTTTCAATAAAAATAAAGCGTAATGCCTCGCAAAATAGCTTTAAAATGTACTACAATTTAACCAGAGGAAAACTTGATGATAAAAAGTTGTAACTATGATATTGAAGATCACTGCAGTATAACATTGCTGAAGCAAACATAATCATACTGCACCACTTTTTAAAAATCCTCCCTGAAACAACGAGATTGAGCCCTAGAAAGTAGATCATCTACCAACTAACGCAAAATCAGTTAAACCCTACAGGCAGAATTTCTCTTTCCATTTCCTAATTCAGTCCATCAGGAAAAAAAAATCTCCAAGTCAATTGCTCTAAAGCTTTCATGGTGAATAACTTGTAAAATTCACCTTTGAGTTACCAGAAATTTCTATCATAGTGTACTTATTCCAACTTATCTCTCTCCTATTCAGGTTCAGCGCGTTAACTGAATGGTGACGGATATAATCATGCAATTCCAAATTTGAGACTGAACTGGCACTTGGCGCTTCAAGTTTGAAAAGTGAAAACACGGTTAGGATATATTCATAATTTAATTGGTCGAACATTTGTTCTAAAGTTCTACTTTCTCTGGAAGGGTTGATGCATTGCTTTCTACACTTCCATAGCTAGAGCCTGCGCCCTTTAGGCTATGCATGTCATACACACTTGTTAATCTAAGCGCAATACATGATGATATTGTCTCGAGGAAACGTCTTTTTTCCATGTGATGGTGAAGGAACTATTTTTATTTGATCCACCATTTGACTTAACCCCCAACATCACTGTCAGTTTATAAATTGCTCACATGACATGACGTGACAATCAATAGTATCCTTATGCATCTAGGAACTATGCCTCTGTAGAAAATCATCGGTTAGAATGTGAAATATCTTGAATTATTTTGGACCAATCATATCCAATAGAAAATTCCAATTAATAAGTACAAAACTAGACGAGGTAAGTCAAGGTAGTCGTCAATTATAAATACCTAAAAGTGGTTTCTTCTTGTAATGGTTCGGCGTGAGACTTCTCAAGACGCCCCTCACGTGTGTCGTCAATTTGGCCCACAATTTGTCTTTTTTATGCAGGTGGAGTGAGCACGTGGGTCGGTTGACCGTTCAGAAGGAATGAACCAGGCCTCTAACACCATGTTAGGATCCATGGGTGCCACCTTAAAACCAATTGTCAATGACGGGAGTAGCCAATGATCTTGATGTAGTTTCTTCTTGTAACTGTCCGTGTGGGACTGCTCAACAACTACCAAAGCTCCAATCAGACAGATTTCATAAACAGAGGCTTCTTATTATCTGCATTGCCATAATACATGTATGCTTGCCCAGGCCATGCAATGGTAAACTCTAGACCACAGGAAATTGCCATCTCAAAGACATAATTGGAACAGAACATATGTGCTTGAATTGTGGTGGACAACAGTTTTATTCAAGTTGTCTAGGATTCACAAATTTCAGATATTCAGACTATGAATAGATCAACCTAGTTGAGTAACACATGTAGCGCATGCTTCCTTAAAACTATCATAACAATTGGAAAATGAGCTGAGGAAATAAGAGCAAGATCCATTATTATCGATATGGGAACTCTTAAGGTATTAGACTTCATCATCCTCAAATGCTACACTGAGCTGAAGAAATAAGGATCAAGAAAAATGTGTACTGTCAGTAAGCACTTGAAGGTGATTGTTGCTTCGTGATATAAAGGATATGTTAAATGTCCGTCCGACATTCCGTTGCTGATGCTTTATGGGCTACAGCTATAGGAAAGTGATGACCAGGGATGTCAAAGCTTACTTCAGAATTCAGATAGTGTGATGTGGGTTTCAATTTATGACATTGACCATAACATTTTACATAGGAAGGGGTAGGTATTCTCAGCAACTCATCGGAAAAGTCCAGATATCACTTGTGCATTCTTTTTTACATTTTTCTAAGCAATAGTGGCTCGCTGTTTTTACGTTAGCTTTCTTTCCTTTTATTGGTCCTGACTCTTTTTAAGATAATTATAGGTAGCCTCTACTTTTCATATTTTCATCTGCTACCATCATTGTCTAACATCGGAGATACAAAAGCATGAAGTTATCTCGGCTGTGTAAGATGCACAAACGAAATATATGAAGATGGACAATGAATTAACAAGAAGTACAAGAACCAATCTCCACGGATCAGCCTCCACATTAACCATAAAAAATAGAAGATTAATGGCTGCTGCATATATGTGCATTTCTCTATTTTTTAAATCAACATTCATGATACCTGAACGGATGTGAAATTTAGTGAAGGTTCTCTAGAAGTTATCCTCTCTGGTGCACAATGATCATTTCCAAGTTTTGATTGCTATGCTCATTTGCATCTTCATCTCCAACTGGGATATCACATCCACTGGCATTAGAATTTCTCAGTGAGATTGGTCTGTCATTAGGATTTGACAAGTCACCAGCATCATTATGCTCCAAAACATGATTTTGTCCGGATGATTTCCTCATGCTAAAAGGATAAGATGAGAGATCTCTACGATCAAAATCCCTGCATATTGCACAAAACTTTGACCAAGCTGAGGTGTTTGTAGCTGACAATCTTCTAAACTGATCTCTGTTCTGGTATGCGTATTTGGCTATGTATATAAGGAGGCACAATGTTGTGACGCATCCAGTAATAGCAAAAAGACCTCCAAAGCTCTGGAGGCTTAAGCTGTTGGTGCTTCTATCTTCATTTATACAAGCAGGAATCCCAAACCTCTGCTGCTCCATTTCCAGTATCTTATTGCCTTCCGTAAATTTAATCAATGCCCGAGATACATCTGCTACTAAAGGAGAATTTCGGCTGAAAACCTGTTAAACATACAAAAAATTGAGTTAATAAAGACGCTTCAATTAGATATGCTCTAATAACATGCTCACACGGTAAGCTTGCCAATTGGTAAGTGAACAAATAGGACGAATCATTAAAGAACTGGTGATAAAAGAGACTCACAAATCCAAACCCATCGGTACGATAGACAGGGCCAACTATAGTGTAGGTCCCGCAATAGTCGCCAGATGTGAAAATCCTATTGTAAGGAACTACATCAAAAAATGCTGATATGCCACCATTTTTGTTGCCTATTTTAAGAGCTTCATGGCAACCATCAGGAGTTGTAAAAGGTTTAAGTTGTGAGCCTGGAAATCCCATCTCTTTCAGTATATCAGCAACCAAAGAGCCGTGTTCGTATCCAACATGGTGCCCATTTCGTATCAGCTCTTTCACATCATGCACCATGGGTTGAAGACTTTGCAGCGTTAGTCTAGCTGACAGGCTTGCCGTGTAGCTTGAGCTCAATATAAGTACCACAAATAGCCACACCGTGACAACCAACCTAGCAAGGTTGCTCACTAATTTTTCTCCTGCAATACAAAATATTTCTTCGAATTAAGCCACTTACTAGGTATGTTACCACACAAACCTAACAGGTTTACGTTCCTGTGAGATCAAATAGAAACTATTTTACTGATGCATTTGCGTAACTTGATGAATCAATCTGTTGCAGTTAACAGAAAATTGCAATGACAAGTATAATGAATTACTCACGGTGTGCAAACACAAGAGTTGAAAATGGAAACCACAGGATCATGGGAACGTGCTGCAAAGGTGGACCTCTAAAAGCAGTATTAATCCTATGTTCAAGAACCCAAACAGCTAATCCAGTTAGGAGGAAGAAAGATATGCTTGTACACCACAAGTCCCTCTGCAGGGGCTTCAAGAAGGTCCAGTAACTGTTAGCGTCCTTGTACGTAACTGGTACAACCATGGAAATTCCTCCATCAGCAAAAGGCAATGTGAAGTCCACGTACATTGATCGATTTGCTGATATTGTAATGTCCCCTACGACGCCATCAAGTTCCTAATAGGATCAACAAAGCAATAATCAGAGTCAATAAACAACAAATGCCATGGGAAAAATGAAAATATGATGGTTACTATGTACCTGAAGATGAACCTGGTATACCAGATCATAATAACCTCTAAAACCATTAGTGACTTTGAACGGAACATATTCGTATGGCACGTGATAAGGCAATGCATTCATTACAGAATCGAATATTTCTATGTAGAATCCACTTATTTTCGTATCATTGGTGAGCGGATCAACATCCACCTTCACAAACTCTGTAAAACCTTCTTTCCAGGGAACTCCAATTTGCAACTTCCTACCCGTCGCAGGAATTTGCCAGCCTTTCGGTTCAAGTGATGATTCTCCAGGCCATATAATTTTCCTAAACTTTGCCGTTTTAGTAGAGGAAGATCCTGTTTTATTCACTTCTAATGCACTCGAAATCCCACCAGATTCTGTCCATATTCCAACTTCTCTCTCCCCTTTACCAACAACATTAAGTATTTGGAATGGCAATGGCTGCTTTTTCCCACCAACAAGATGGAATTCGCCGCTTACTCCGTCGAATCTTGTCTCTCTAATTGCTTTCAGAAGCTTTGGACCCGTTCTGGAAAGTCCAAACCTGAAGGGGTTTGTTGAATTTGTTGGAATAGTTAGCTCTTTAGATCCAACTTTCTCTGCTGCCATAGCCAGAGCTCTAGCAGTATCATATGCCCATAACCCGAAAGTGCTCATCTCTGCATGTTTAATACCAGGATTATCCTGTATAAACTTCCTCGTCCATCTCAAGGTGAAGGACTCAAGTTCTTTTGATTTATGAATAAGAGGCTTTACTCCTAAAACACCTTGCATTGATTCTATGATATGGGAATCGAACGAGTATAGTAGGTCCATAAGCCCGTCCGTTATAATCCATGCGAAACCTTCCGTCATCATTCCAATCTCCTTTGCTCTCAGAAAGAGGCGAGTGCCAAGAGAAGGCGACATGTGCACCACAAAGACTCTAGTCTGCATGGCCATCATCTTGTACAACTGTGCGAGTATAAAGTCATCGCTTGCTGATAATGGGATGACACTTCTGTAGGAGATTCTGGCATCAATATCTTGCAATGCATTTGATAAGTAAGGAATAACTCCGTTACCGTATTCAGTGTCCTCGTGTATAACGACGATTTCTCTCCAGTGGAACGCTTTAACAATGGAGGCAATGGCGCCAACTTGAGTGTCGTCACTTTGAGCTGTTTGAAGAAAATAAGATGTTCGCGAGAGTAAAGAAGGACTTGTTGCAGAGAAAGAAATGATGGGTACGTGAGCTCTTTCTCCAAGATCCATCACAAAATTTGCTTGTGCAGATGTTTGTGGGCCAATTATGGCATCCACCTCTACATCTTTCAGCAACTCAAGAGCTGTAATTACATGCAAGGGAACACTTTAGTTCGGAAAAAATAAACAAATAAATAAATAAATAATAATTAAATATTAAATAAATATATAAATGAATGAATGAATAAACATATAAATAAATCAGAGGCATCAAGTCCTTGATTCAAAATCCAGTAACCCGCTAAAAAGTAAGGGTGTTGGTGAGGCTTATTTTTTAAACATTTTTAAATTATCTATAGAACATTTATTTTTTCACAACAAATTTACTCCACAAAATAGATAATACATCGCATGCTCACAAATAACATTAGAAATCATCTGCAACTGCTATCTCAAAACAAATTTTCAACTCAAAGCAAACCCTGCTAAATTAACCAGAGTTCATCGACTGCTTTTCCTCTTCTTCGTTTGCTAGGGTTCACAACATAGAAGTACTTATTCTACTTAAATATTAGGTGTATTTTAGGGTTCACAACTATAAAGTTCAGAAATTACAAAAATAACTTCACCGTACCCACGAAATAACTTATAGCACCCAAGGTGCACGTGGTATGCGGTGCACAACCTAGAAGCACCCGTGATTCGAGGTTTCCGGTCACCACAATAGTGCCAAGCTACACGACCGTTGACATGGTAGCTCTCAAGTGAAGAAGGGCATTTCAGGTACAATAGTGTCAGAAAGGTGATTTATTAGTTCCAAAATCAAAGAAAACATTGTACTGACTTTAATTACAAGGTTAAATCTGTTACTGCCCGAGAAACGATGTTCTCCCGATTCTTTTACATCTTTAAAAGTCCAGCTTTAAGAAAGACTTGGTAGAAGTTTTAATTGACCAAGAAAGTAGAAAAAACGATAATTAGTGACCAAACCAGAACGTAGTGAAACGGAATGCCACATTCAGCAGGAATCAGACAAAGTAAAGAACACAACTTTTATCCGCTGAAACAAACTTACAAAACAATTATTTGTCTTTAAATTAAAATAGATACCATTAGCAGCAGCATCTGTGATTTGCCTCTTTGAGTCCCTCACATGGAGAACCAACCTGGTTTTATAGTCACTATGAACTGAATAGAAATCCGAGAGGGCCATGGTTAAACAGCTGACTCCTATACGGCCCACAGGTGAATCTAAATCAAGAATAGCCCCCACTTCAAAGACAACAGTTCCATTACCAGAAGTACTCTGCGGGGTTCCAACAAAAGCATTTGAAAGAAAAAGGGTAAGAGTTAGGAAGAGATTAAGGCTGAAGAAGCTCATGGTTGTTCCAAGATCATGGAGTTAGACAAAAACATGTATATATAAGATGGGATTGAATAATAGTCTACTTGGTCTAGAATAGCAGGTCAAGCTCTGCTAGTAGTAGTATAAGAAAGCTTGCCTACTAAGCGATAAATATTTGAACATAGTAAGTTTCAACTTAGCTATCGTTTGATTCGACAAAAAAGAATTTCAACGTTCATCCCCAAGCAATAAACTTGTATAGAGTCAACATCATAGAAGTTCACCCAGTAGTTTACAATCAGAAATGCAAGCACGGCGTTTAAATATAAAATAGATGGACTGAAATTAGAACTAGGTTCTCAAATATTAACAAAAATCAATAAACTCCAAGCTTTCCTTGTAGAACTGGTCTGGTGTTGTCTAGAATTCATTCGATGATGAACTTTCCTTGTAGGTTCCTCATTTTCTAAAGTCAAACTCTGACCAAGTCAAGTGTGATAAATTGTCAATTAAGATATGGCCTCAAGAATCTTAGTTTAAGTATGAAGTCAGATCATCAACCCAGTGCTTAGGGATGAAAACCAACAAAGCAGCTCAAGAGTTGACTTCAACTTTTTCAAAGCTCAGTTTGTGAGCTCAAAGAGCCAAGCCAGAGTCTAGATTAGGCTTGTTTGTTAAACAAGCCCGACATAGTGAAGCTCGTTCACTATGTTTAGCAGTATGGTTCTTTCAATAATTAATTACTGATTTATACATTTATATAAGCGGATTATTTGTACAAAATTACATATATTTTAGAGTTGATTATTGTATAATCATATACAGTAGTAGATAATTATCTTTAGAAATAAATTGGTACTTGACATAAAATTTCATTCTGTATGTTGGTCACTACTAGCAGACCCATCCTAGATGAGCTTTCAAGCTTGGGGGAGCCAGCCAATATCTCGGCTCGGCTCATCTACACCCCTACCAGTTCTCTTCCTCTTGAAGTTATTTACTGGAAACAGAACTACATGCAACATCCTGAAAACATACAGGATCCAGGTGATGCCAATGGCAAAAGAGTAAATACTTGTGATTCTGTTTTCCTGATCAGAAAAGGGAGTATCTGGAAATATCAACAGTACATCTAATGGAATCCAATTAATCTGGAAAGTTACATGTGGGATTGATCGGATATCATCATATGAAGCTCTTTACTTGCAGAAATAAGTAAGAGTGGCGGCAGCTAAGGATTTCAAAGAACCCAACTTCCATAAGGATGTTAATTATTGTTCTTGTTGAATTATCTAGTCAATTTGATATTTTTATTGCTTCTTTTAATTCCAAAATTTCCCAATAAGAATAGTCAAAAGAAAGTCGTTTTCATAAGGCCCGCTTCTGTTAGATCTTCCCCTCAACTAACAAAAGAGGAAGATACTCAGTATTTCTTTAGACAGATAAACATAACTTGTTAACGTAAATATATTGCAAAAAATATTTCTAAGAAGTACATGCTGAACTTGCATATCTCAATCTTCGTAACAGATGTACAATGACATCTGATTGCCCACAAAGCACCCACAATTTCACAAAGTGCTGCATCCACCACCAGATTATCTTCTTTCAAGTATAGGTATCTCATCCCATGTTCTTAGAGATATTACCTTATCATGTGGGCACATACAGATCAAAAATGCTTATTTGTCCCACGAGCCGGCAGCAGAAAGACAGAAGCAAGCACATATCACAATTTCAAGAATTAGTTACGACGAGGAAGCAATAGTTTTCCTAAAGTACCTGACCAAAATAGGAACAGTAATGCGACTTGTTAAGGCCTTTTTTGCTTTCAAAAATCATATGTATATCCCTTTTCGAAAGTAACCCACTAGTCCTATATTTAGTAAATGCTCGACTACTGAAGCTTTCACTACTTTTAACTCCAGGAGAATGTAACTTCGCGCTTGCACGTGCCCGCATATGATGAGTGCCTTGCTCTCTAATCGCCGACTGATAACATAAGGGAGACCAATTCAAGGCCTTAAGTTAGAAAAGGGGTGTCATTAACTCACTATCCATCATGAAATCAAACAATATAAGTATACGCAAAAACATTGGAGAAAAAACGCAATCGGAAGTACTCTGAGGCTAGTAAGCATTCTACAAACAAAACATGTGACATCTTCCATTTTTTTTCCCTATTCATGACCAAACCAAGTGATTAAGTAATTACCAAAAAAGTTAGGCACAGCTCATAGAGATGGCAGAGTCCCTTAAAGCTTAAGGATATGTAAATACAGAAAATAAACCCAAATAAAGATGCACATTAAATACTTCAAATTTAACAAGTATTTTTTATGAACTCAAATTTAACAAGTGCCCTCTGTAACTCCACCTTCAAAATCACAAAACAGCGTCATGATTAAACGACTAAATTAAGAGTGTCGATTGCAAGAATAGAATCTACCTTCGGATGTGAGAGAGAGCTCGTAATCGAAATTTCCCTCTGCGGTCGCCGTCGTCGGTGAGCATTCTGGTTCATTTCATCGGAGATTGGAGAGTGCTAGGTTTTTGGATGTCAAAGTGCGCCATTGGGACACAAGTTAAATCGGTGGCTGGTCTTTTTTGCAATTACGCGAAACCACGAGGCTTTGAACGTAATTTACCCTACAAGAAGTGCTACAACGACCATTTTTTTTTTTTTTTTGTCGACCATTGACTTCGGCATAACAAGGCAACCCCTGAAGCAATTAGAGGGGATTTTTTTTTTCTTTGAAACCCATAGGGTGCAGCCGTGTAAAAAGTGCAATGCAAATAATTTTGTGAAGTGTTGCGAAAAAATTGCTGTAAAAGTCCACTTACAAAGTGTGGTAAATTTCATATATGACCTTAAATGAAAAATTATTTCGTTTTCTTTTGTGTTTGATAGTTAGTGTTTTAGATTTATTGTAAATGTTAAAATGATAATATGAGACATGATAAGTTTTATTACAATTATATTATATTTTGAATTTATTGTTTTTTTTTTTTTTTGAGAATCAACAATATATCCACTCAAACAAACTGGAAAATTGGGACCATTACATCATTATCAGCTACATCCTGTAACCAACCTGGGGGTATTGAAGCCATTCCAGGTCTATGTCCGAACCCTTCTCAAACTGGGCTAAAGAGTGAGCTATGGAGTTGCCTTCTCGCCGTGTAAATCTGACAGTACTTTCTTCAAAACCTTCCCAATAAATCAACAACTTCATCTATGTTCTCTTGAGCTTCAGTGATGTCTTTGGGGTCTTGACCTTTCTTTCTTCTCTGAATCTCTTGAATCACTAATTTTGCTTCGCCTTCCAGTTCAATTCTAGTGACACCCATCTTCACCGCCAGTCTTAGCCCTACCACTGCCGCCTTAATCTCCGCCATCTTTGTCGAGCCCCAATAACATGTGTTTGCATGGGTTGCTGCTATAATTGCTCCCTTATCGTTTCTAAGAACAGCCCCTGCAAATGCTTTGCCACTTTCGCTCTTCCATGCACCATCAAAGTTAATCTTGGTCCAATTGATTGGAGGCTTCTCCCACTTCTCTTTCACTGCAGCTATGTTTCTCCCCTCAATCTTCACATCTTCCAGATCCTTTAAACTGTCCAAAATGGACTGGATAATAGTATCAGCAGTTGTAGGTACTTGGTTAAATTTTTTGTTGTTGCGCGCAATCCACAGAGCATAGATTGTCAAAAAGATAACACTCAGATCTTGATTGCTTTTCAAATTCAACTGATAACTAATCCATTCTCTTAAATCCCCTCTCATCTGTGTATATTCCTCTGGACCTAGAATTTGTTTCCGCACTGTCTTCGCTTGCGAGCAGTACATGAATAGGTGAGACGAAGTTTCATGATCCTTACCACAATCACACACCGTATCGATTTTCATGCCCCGTCTTCTAAGGTTTGTTGCACACGGCAGAGCATTGTTCAAACAGCGCCATATCAAATGATTAACCTTGTAGACACGCAAAATTACGGCTAATTAAATAGTGTCATGTGTCTATTATTGCACACATAAAATGAGGGATTGAATTCCACTCGCCTTCAAATTACTGCCCCTAAGCATTAATTAATTGATGGCTAAATTGTAAATGAGATAAAATTTTATTTACAAGAAAGGACTCTGTATGGCGATGCTATGTCACTACATGACATGGCTATAAGTCAGCAGGTCAGGCCAATCAAATAGCGTCACTTGTCAAAAATGATGCAGCCATCAAGACTAGCAAGGAAGGTCAATTAAATCACGCCACTTGTCAAATTGATGCAGAAAAGAAATAAATGATTTATTTATTATTTATTTTCTACCTTGGCCAACAAGTCGGTCCATGCCTATATAAAGAGGTCATCCCTAGGCATATGGACACACAATTACATCTTGCAAGGAGAGAGTTCTGAAGATCAAGCTGCTAAATCCCTGAAGATTTCATCCATCCACAAGATCATCAACGATCTTCGAGACCTTCGAAGATCCTACCCACGTTCTTCGCGATCTTTGAAGATTTTCATCAACGATCTTCTAGACCTTCGAAGATCCTATCCACGTTCTTCGGGAGCTTCAAAGATCTTTATCAACGATCTTCGAGACATTCGAAGATCGTACCCACGTTCTTCGCGAGCTTCAAAGATATTCATCAACGATCTTCGAGACATTCGAAGATCCTACCCACATTCTTCGCAAACTACGAAGATCTTCATCAACGATCTTCGAGACCTTCAAAGATCCTACCCGCGTTCTTCAAGACATTCGAAGATCTTCAAGAAAGTTCTTCGCATTTTTTCAAGACATTCAACGCGTTCTTTGCCAAAATTGAAGAACGACTACCCGTTCGATCCGAGATCAAGGTGCGAAGCCCTCGTTCGACGTTCAAGGAGAAGAATCAGGGGATAGTAATTTCTGTTTAGAGAATTACATAACAGAGATTGTAATCCACTATTTATTTCATCAATAAAAATATTTGTTTCACCGAATTTCTCGCTTTTATTTCCATTAGCATAAATTTTTGTGTGCAAATTTTGGCACGCCCAGTGGGACATCTCTGCCCCTCATCTCTTCTCCTCAAGTACAAGTGTTCGTGATGTCTCCTACGAAGGATAACGAACTTCCATCACTCAAGGCTGGAGACGTTAAGTCTTCAACTTTAGAAACAAACTCCGGAATCCAAGTCACTCGTCCAGTAACTCGTAGTATGTCCAAGGCCACGTCAACTGCCGGGGACAATGAAGATGGTGCTCTAAAAAGGATTGTTAACGATGACGTGGACATCACCTCAAAAAAATCGCAGTCACATGCGCCCACCTCTCAAGATCCCTATGTTGCCAATGAGTCTAAGGAAGAAAGTTGCGAAGGTAACTCCAAGTCCGACACTAAAGGGAGCGATCTCAAACAACCAGCATGCATTCGCGACGATGACATCAACATGTATGTCATGGCCACAAGCACGGTCCCTCTCGAAGAGCAAGTAGCAAACCTCACCAAAGGCCTTGAAGACTGAAAGAAAATTGTGGAGATTCGTGACATTCAAATCGCAAAGCTGATATAAAAACTCAAAACCCGTGAATATGCAAGTCAAGTGTTTGAACAGAGTCCCAAGGTCGCACCAGGAACGACGAGTAGTGGGCAAGAAGCGCGACCAAGTGTGCAATTCTCAGTCAATGGCACCATTCCTCTCGATCAACTACAAGAGATCATCATGAACACCATGAATGGGAGGTCTGGAATACCGTTGACTTCAACTAAGTCCTACATCAAGCCTTACACGGATAGAATCGAGAAGTTGATCCTGCCAGATGGTTACAATCCTCCTAAGTTCCAACAATTCTCAGGCAAAGGAAACCCTAGGTAGCATGTTGCCCACTTCGTCGAGACATGTAACAATGGTGGAACCGATGGAGACCTTCTCGTGAAGCAGTTTGTGAGGACCCTTAAAGATGATGCCTTTGAGTGGTATGGTCAACTTGATCCGAGATCCATTGATAGCTGGGGGCAGATGGAGCAGGAGTTTCTCAACCGTTTCTACAGCACAAGGCGAACCGTCAGCATGGTCGAGTTGACTAACACTCGCCAAAATAAAGGCCAGAAAGCAATTGACTTCATAAATCGTTGGAGGAACCTCAGCCTTAACTGCAAGGATAGACTCTCGGAAGGCTCGGCTGTTGAGATGTGCATCCAAGGAATGAATTGGGGTCTCCAATACATACTTCAAGGAATAAGGCCAACATCCTTCGAGGAACTTGCCACTTGCGCTCATGACATGGAACTTAGTATTGCGTCAAGTGGAAGCCAGGGACCACCGCCTTTTGAAGCATGGAAAGATGGAGGCAAACAAAATTATCATAAAGGCGGGAAGTTCACACTTAAGGCTGTCAATCAAGAGTCCATGGTTGTCACCACCACGCCAATAAAGCTACCGGATAAGGGAAGGAAGAATTATATGGTCAATGCCAAGACTTTATAAGACCGCAAGAATAACCCAACAAGTAGAGTTGTCAAATGGGCTGGGACCGGACTGATAGGGGGTGGTTTGCTGGACTCCAGGCCGGCGCTGAGCAAGTCCTGGCTAGAACTTAATGACCGGCTTAAGGTCAGTTTGGGAATGCTTCTGCTGTCAGGACAGCTGCTTTCCGACAGCCAGAACAGTTTTAATGCATTTGGTAAAAATAATATATCTGCTTTTTCGGACAGTTTCTGCTGTCCCACAACAATTCTCAGGAAACAAGGGGGGAGATGATTTTTGAGAAAGTGATTTTGATTAACTTTTATACAACCGATTTTTACCTTATAATTTTTTAAAATATCAATAGTCATCTTTATGAAAATGACACGTGTTATATACTTTCGTCATTTTAACCTCCCACAGCAAGTTCACAGTTTATTTTACCAAACACAAAATTACTATATCAATACTCCACAACAGCTTTTCATAACATTTACGGAACAATATTTTATCTAGAATTCACAGCAACTTTCCCACTGTGTTTTCACACAGCAGCTTCTAGCACCGCCACAGCATTCCCAAACTAGTCCCTAGCCACATAACCAAGTTTATTTTTATTTATTTTTTGTCAAAATGAGAATATCATAGAAAGCTAAGGTAATTCCTTAGTCAAAGAAGATACGAAATATGAGTCCACCAAAACTGAGCTACCATTATCACTCCTCAACTGAAGTCTAGACACTAGAAGATCAGCCACATGATTGGCTTGCCTACAAATCCATCTACACAATAAGCTTGAGGGAGAAGTTAAAACATTTAAATCCTCTAAGATGTGTTTGATAGACCAATCTGGAGCAATATTCCTTTTTACCATGTCCACCAGACTTCTGAAATCACTTTTCAAAAGTGATCAAGTGCAGATTCTGAGAATTTTGAAGAACAACATCTCTAAGAGCCAGAGCTTCCCCACCAAAGCAGACGCTGCCAGAACTTTCATCCAGCCAGAGTCTATTAAGACCCCCTTACAATCTCTCAGCACACACGAAGTTGTTAAACAACCAGAATCCTTGTCCCAAGTTGCGTCCAGGTTGCATTTCAGAAATCCTGAATTAGAAGGAATCCATCTAACCTCTTTTATTCTTTCCCTTAACATTTCACTCTCCTTTTGATGTTTACTAGAATTTGAGAGAAAAATAGGTGCATAGACTGCACTCATCGTGCAACTTGAGAGGGATTGGGAGATTTTTGTTCAAAAATACAGAGTTCCTAGCCTTCCATATACTCTAGTATGTATGAACCACCTTCGCCACAAGACGAACTTCTTTAGGCAGATTCTTATCCAAATCTCACATCTCCTTCTGCTAAGATAAATTTTTGTTTAGCCGGGAAGATTGGCTACATTTAGACCAAAACTGATCCTAATAGGATGAACCCAATCACAATCAATGAAAATGTGCCAAATGTCTTCATCACAAATAGGGAAGATATTTGCAAAATCACAACCTCTCTTCAAGAGATTACATCTTGTAGTAAGAGTATTTTTGCTCAATCTCCACCAAAAGGATTTGATTTTTGGGGGAAGAGCCAAATTCCAAGCTCTCTTCCAAAACTCTTTGCCAAAGCTGAAAGAAGAAGAGGAATTCTCACATTTGCAGTCTTTTAAATCCAGGAAGACCTTCACTACCAGCACATTCAAACTTAACCCTGAGACCAGATTTAACTCCATAGTCACCTGAAGAAGAGTTAGGCAATATAAACTCGTCTCCTCTATTCTGCCAAGAAATAGGGATTTTAAAAATTTCAAGAACTTCTTCATCAGAGAAGCAAGTTCTCAGAAGCTCTAAGATCCAATGTCTGCCTTTCACATTGATGAGATCACTAACCATAACAAGGTGAGCATTGAGAGGAGATTTGGTCAATGTAAAGCCTTTTCTATGAGGAATAGGAATCTTTGAAAATCTAAATACTTGAGCAATTTCCCACTTTCCAGCAACCACCTCTTATCAATACTTCAATACGAGGATGAACACTCCTCCATGTCCAAGAAGGATTGGCTCCGAACTTAGCCTCCAACAAATGAGAATTCGGAAAGTAGATTGCTTTCAAAATTCTACTACACAGAGAAGAAGGATTAGACAAGATCCTCCACGCATTTTTTGCAAGAAGAGCTAGATTCATACATCTCAAATCTCTAAAGGCCATGCCCCCTTCACTTTTAGCTGCAGTTAAATGTTTCCAAGAAATCCAACAAATTTTCTTCTCCTTAGTCTTCCCTTCCCATTGACGCGAATTAATAACGCGTATAAACGCAAGCGCACGGTCAAGTAGTAAGTGGAGTATTTTACGACTCCGAGTATCGAAACCAAGGGAAATAGACGACTATAAGCTAATTAAGAATCAATTAGAAGATACCTAAGTAACTGGTAAGAAGTGGCTTTGATTTTGAATGTTCGTCGCCCACAAACAAGCGACTTGAAATTAAATAACAACTAAGCTAACTGTTTTTGTATGATTTTTCAATTTAAAGAAACGATTGTATTGGAATACGATTATGGAGAAGAACTAGGCAATCAATGGTCCCTAGGGTTCTTAGCAATCTCTAGATTACGCTTGAAATACTCTAGTTATGTCTAATTATACCGGGTTATACTCATCACGCTCTTCTTTCGATCTCACATGAATCTGCATTTCAGTTAACTTTGGGTCATGTCGGTCCACCTCCGTCTACTGTTACGTTCTAGCTGACTTGCTAGGCTCGCTCACCGGGTCCTGTCAGTCCACCATTTTCACTAAGTCCTAGCCAATCCCAACCGAAACAACCCACACTTAATTAATCAAATTCTTATCTCCTCTCGGTCTCAATGAACTACAAGACTACCCATTATGTTCTTTAACGTGTCTCGATTAGTTCACTTTCGTGCAACTATCTCAACAAGTAGTACCCTACGGGTGATCAAGCCAACAATACTAAGAAGTAAGAACAAAAACATAAGAGCTAACTAGAACATAAACTAGATTTAAGCATAAACATGAATCAAGTCATCAATCCGGAAAAATACTAATCAAAACCCTAGTTCTCCATCAATTGCCTAGCTTAGAGAGTTTAGCTAGACATAATAACTTTTATCAAACTCAAAATCTACATAATCATACTAAGAGGGGAAGAGATGAGAAATCAAACGAATAAATCTTCAAGTCTTTTGATGATCTTCGTCTTCAATCTTGCTCTCTAGCTTTCTTCTTCCTCCAAGGTGCGTGAATGACTTTCTCTTCAATGCCCTAGGTCATTGTTTTATCAAACACACGTTCCTCTTCTTTTTAAGTTTTGCGAAATAACACTTTCACCCCCCTTGAACTCACGTCAGATCTAATTTGTGATCATGTGATCACAAATTGTGATCAAAGGATCACCTTTTGTAGTTGTAGAGTCATGTTGATCCTAAATGTGGTCTTGCACTTGATCTTGTGATCACAAATTGTGATCCTATACTTCCAGTGAGTTGCTTCTTTTCACTCCTCTTGAAAATTTGGCTAAGTCTTTTTCTTCTCTAAGATTTTCTTCTTCTTCATCCATTCTCTCATGCATTCTTTGAGTTTCTTTAATTCCGAAGTTCGCTTCCGCTCCAAAGTCCGCACTCCTAGCTTCTATTTCCTGAATACACAACACAAACAAATACCAGAATATCAAATGCGACAAGTAAAGCATAAAACATGCAGAAAACGCCCAGACTACACAATGAAGTCCAAATACTGAAGCATGCTCAAAATGTATAAGAATTGGTCTATTTATCACATAAATGCATCATTAGTACACGCAAAACGGTGGTGAATCCTAGACGAATATAACTCCTAATGTGGAGTTATCACCCATCAAATTTTTTTGATAATTTTCAACAGCGTCCCATAAATAGATTTGGGGAGAAGAAGACTGCTCATCACATAGCTTGGCATAGCTAATGACACAGCTTTAATAATCAGTTCTCTCACAGCAAAGGATAAGATACTCATCTTCCACCCTTGGAGTATGTTATCATAACCATCTTCAAGAAATCTAACACTTTGGGACTTCAACTTCCCCCAAAAGGCAGGAATACCTAAGTACTTGCAATGCTTATCAATAGTTGGGATCTTGCACATATTAGAAATAGTAGAAATGGAATCGGCAGAGGTATTGGGTGAGAAAATAATACCAGATTTGTTGATATTAACCTCCATTCCTGAACCAATGGAAGCTTGGGGATGAAACAAAGTCAGTCGAGTTCAAGGACTTCGACGTCTGGGTTCAATTGAGCAACATCCCAATCCATCTTATGAAAAAATAAACAGGGAGATTGATCGCTGATACTGTGGGGGGAGGCTTTGTTTGTCGATGGACGGATCGAAAGTGAAGATGGGGTTAACTTCATCAAAGCTAGAGCTCGCTTCCCACTGGACGAGCCAATACCAAGGGGAGTAAACCTGGTGGTGAAAGATGAAGACATTTGGATAGATTTTAAGTACAAACGTTTGCCGAGCGTTTGTAGTTGGTGTGGGTGTATAACGCACCTCAGCGATGAGTGTGTTGTGCATCCGAAAGAATTACAAGATGAGATGGAGCCGGGGTACGGAGACTTTCTTCTGTGTCACTCCGTACCCGAGCTTAAACCCGGGTACAAGGACATTTAAAGATGGTTACCAAGCAAAAAATCCATAAAGTATTTAAAACAATACTTATTACAATTCAAATGTATGTGCCTCAAACCCAGGCATAAAACGAACTAAAGTATTAGAACTAACCAAACGAGTTCTAATTATTGAAATGAATCGACTAAATAACTTGGTGATTAATCGCGTCCCCTGCTAAGCCAAATACTCATCACCTAGACTTGTGGTGTAGAAATAAAAAGAAACACCACTATACAAAATCAACATATAAATACTGGCAAGCAAACACCCAAACATGTAAAATGATGATGAGATAGTTATAAAACAAGTAACCAATTTACAAGTAGGATTTCTTTTCAAACACAGCGGAAATAAAGTTTGACCCTTGTAATAAAAACATGTGAGTTCCCAATTCAATAATATTTCCAAACCAATTCATTATCCAATAGGGAAATTCCAAAATCACATATTAATTCTTTTTCCATTAATATGAACAAAACCAACACCATCTTATTAATTTGTTGTGACAGGGGAAAACCAACCATCTCGCAAGCATCCAAGACCTTAAGTGTCGACAGCCCCCCAAAGACTCTAGCGGCCAAAGGAGTGAGTACAGGGAGCTATCCGGGGTTATGTGCGGCCGGATTAAATAAAATAAATTGAACGGAAGACCGAGATCAACATGCCCAACGCCAATAGTAACCAATAATAAAAGTCCCCGCACAACTCTTCCACTTTACGTTATCGTCCATTATTATATCCTGGTGATATTTTCAAGAAAAGCATTTGGCAAGTAAAACAGATATTTGAATGGCACGTAACACATAAACTCATTTTGAGACGTAAATTAATAAATCATTCGACACGAAGGAAGTTAGGCACACTAGGTCTGGCATGTTTACTGACCTCAAAGCAAATCAACTACGGCGACTCACTCGTAGTACTCAACGTACCCGTCGTCTGTGAACTCGTCGCCTACAAGTTAACAATACTCTAATTAAATTACAATACTAATAGTACTAGTGACAACTATACTACATGCATATGACGCTCAACGGTTTAGGGTTCTAACATCATCCTAACAGTACCAAGTAAACCCAATACACAAATGATTAGGATAATGTGTTCTAAGTCAACAACACTATTCTACTAGTCGGTTCAAGTTTCCCATCCACTAGGCTAATTAACTCAAACAAAGAGGTTACTAAACAACTTAGACTTACATTACACTTGTCACAACTCACAAATCCTCTCAAACACATGTACTTGTGTTCAAGGTCACGAAACGAGTGTTAAAACTCCCAAAATCCAACTAATTTCCATGTCTAGACACTCTTTAATAAATCCACCAGCATTAGTGACAAATTTAGCATCTTTTGGCGACTAAAAACAGCCCTATAACGACAAATTTCAACCTTTTAGCGACCGGACAGATTGTTTATCAACTCTAGATCATCACATTAAGTGTCTAACGGTCTCGATTTCAACTCCAACTCAATTACCCGACAAATACAACTTGTGCTACCAACCCAACACTTCAAACAAGTGATAATTTCTAGTTAATCCTATTGTTTCGACTTGTTTTTACCTCCTATACAAACTAGGGTTTGTGAGTTGTCATGAAAAAGATTAAATCAAGTGATTAATGATGAAATATGTTATACAACTTGATGATTAAAGTGAATAAAGAAAAAGAGAAAAGAGGAATCAAAGCATGCAGGAGAAGAAGAAAAAGTCGAAGAACAAGAAGAAGAAAAAGAAACAGACGAAGAAGGAGAAGGAAAGAGAGAGAGAGAGAGAGAGAGAGAGAGAGAGAGAGAGAGAGAGAGAGAGAGAGAGAGAGAGAGAGAGAGAGAGACGAACCTGAGAGAGAGAGAGAGGCGGCGGCGGCGGTGATGCCGCTGCTGCTGCTGTTGCCGAGAGGGAGAGAGAGAGAGGTCGGGAGAGTGAGAGAGAGACGTGAGAGAGATAGAGAAATAGGGATTGAGGGTTTTTTTACTAGAGTTGGAAAAAAAATCAAACTCATAAGGAAGGAAACCCTCTTGAATAGGAAACTTTACGTATGAAGAAAATTGGGTCAAAATAATATCAATCTGTGGGAAAGACACTTTCCCACCACAAATTTAGGTAAAAAGACAACTACCTGCCCCCAACTTAATTAAAGGAACTAACAACTTTTGATTAAAATCCTAAAGACCCCCAAAATCTAGCAAACCATTATAGTTAACTCTCAACATTTAAATTTAACTCCCCAACACTTTTAATAATAACAAAAAATACCCATAGTCACAAAACGGGGTATTTCACACAAAGTATCAAAAGAGCCGCAATGAGGAAGAGATCAACGAGTAGTAGAGCTAAAGGAGAATAAGAGAAGAAAGGGGAAACTGCCATGGATGATGACACTGGCTCGGGACGCCGAAGGAGAAGTCAGTAGAGAATGAAGCAGTGAGCAAGATGGTCACAGAAGAGACTCTCCCCACGACAGCAATGACTATAGAGGTGGCCGAACCTGCACAAACCACTGGCTCAAATTATTTGGAGGCATTGAAGCAGAATCCCAACTCACAAGGGAGTGGTCTCCTTTCCAGGATTAACCGATTTAATGAAGCTACCACAATGAACAAAGCAAACACAAAGATGAATGAGTTGGGAAAAATAAAAGGAAACGTGATGAATTTTAGAGCCGCCCAACACAATGAGTCTTTTGAGTTGGAACGTGTCGGGGTTGGGGAACCCAAGCACGTTCATATCGCTTCGCGACTTAGTGAAGCAAAAATCCCCTGACTTGATTTCTCTGCTGGAGACCAAGTTGTCACGCGAAGCAATGTAGCAGAAACTGGGTGGTTTGGGTTTCGACGAAGGTTTCGCAGTAGATACCAGAGGCAGAAGTGGTGGACTGGCCTTACTGTGGAAGGGCAACATGAAAGTTCAGGTTCTCAGTCACTCTTTTTACTACATCAATGCTATAGTAAAAAGGGATGACAAATTATAGAGTTGGAAATTTACCGGTTTCTACGAAGATCCCAATAGAAACGAGCGTTATGAGTCTTGGGAGTTGTTGAGGAGATTACAACCCATTCCGGAAATTCCATGGTGCGTCGTGGGTGATTTTAATGCCATATCGTCATACGCATAATAGGATGGAGGAGTGGGGGTCAGTTTTAGTCAACTTAATCAATTCAAAGAAGTGATTAGTGAGGTGGGTTTGTTTGATTTGGGATTACATGGCAGCCCATACACATGGAATAATAATCAAAGTGATGAAGACAATATTCGCAAAAGGCTAGACTGAGTGGTAGCAAATGTCCAGTGGATGGATAACAATCTTGGCGCCAAAGTAACCCATCTTTGGTGGCCAAATTCAGATCATCTTCTGATTATGTTAGAATGGAGGCAAGAAATGGCTATATGAAGGGTGAAAAGAAGATTTCAATACGAGAAGGTGTGGGAACTCAACGAGGGTTTCAAACCGTTCTTTACCGAGGCATGGGTGAGTTCGGAGGGATCTTTAACGCACAGACTAAAGAATGTGAGTCAAAAATGTAGTAAATGGAATAGGGAGGTCTTCGGTCAAGTCTCAAAGCGTTGTAATTTGATCAGGGAGCGGGGTAGTTACTTAGATGGGCTTCCCCAAGCCAGTGAAGTACTTAATGGGAAAAGAGCTTTAGCGGTGGAGTATAACACTCTGCAACGGAAGGAGGAAACGATGTGGAAGCAAAGGTCCAGAATTGATTGGTTGAAGAGTGGTGATATGAACAAAAGATTTTTCACCTCAAAGCTACTATTCGGAGAGCGAGAAACAGTTTTGTAGGGATTGAGGACAGCAACGGAAACTGGACCACTGATGAGCAAGGCATTAATACGATACTAGGGGACTATTTTTCAGAAATTTTCTCTTCAACGAAACCAAAGATGGAAGATATTGCGCCACTTTTGTCCCATTCGGCGGAATATGTGACGGGAAGCGATATGGCTCGGTTGGAGGAAGTATTTTCGGCAAAGGAGGTATATGAAGCTCTGTTCTAAATGGCTCCTGATAAGGCTCCAGGAGTTGACGGGTACAATGCAGGTTTCTTTCAAAAACATTGGGGATTAGTGGGAACGGAAGTGACAAATGAAGTACTGCAAGTTTTAAACGAAGGGGGGTCAATCAAGGAGTACAACCACACGCTTATTTCACTGATTCCAAAGACGAAACAACCAAGAAAACCAAGTGAGTACTGTCCCATTAGTTTATGCACTGTTTTGTATAAGATAGTCGCTAAATGCATAGCTAATCGTCTAAAGAATGTTCTTCCATATTTAATATCGGAGAGTCATAGTGCCTTTGTATAAGGCCGTCTGATTTCAGACAATATTCCTACAGCGTTTGATGTTATCCACACTCTAAATACAAGAAAGAAGGGGAAGAAAGGCTTTGTGGCAGTAAAGTTTGACATGAGCAAAGCGTATGATAGAATTGAGTGGAAGTACTTACAGGAAGTTATGTTTCACTTAGGGTTTGGGAGTAGATTCAGAACCCTAGTGAACAATTGTGTCTCTTCGGTCACCTACTCAGTGCTTTGAGACGGACGGCCTACGTGGCATATTGTTCCAGAGAGGGGGTTGATACAGGGTTGCTCTCTTTCCCCCTATCTATTCCTACTTTGTAGTGACATGCTTTCTCGAGTAGTCAGTGAAGCAGTTGAGGATGGGAAGTTGGCTGGGGTGAGAGCCTCCCAGGGAGGACCAGTGGTCCCACTTATTTTTTGTTGACGATTCCATGTTTTTCACGCAGGCTGATTCAGATAATTTCATTGCACTCAGGCAGTTACTGGCAGCATACGAGAAATCGTCAGGACATCAAATCAATATTGACAAGTCTGCGATAGTGTTCTCTCCCAAAACCACAGCTGAAGCTAAACAATATGTTCTCGCAGAAGTTGGAATCCCGGAGGTTCCTAAGCACGATCAGTACTTAGGACTCCCCACGACCATGGGTACAAATAAAACTGTTACTTTCAGCAAACTCACAGAGGGTCTAGGGAGCAAATTGAAGGGGTGGAAGGCGAATAATCTCCCAGTTGATGGAAAAGAGGTTAATACTAAAGCACTGGCACAAGATCTTCCGAATTATGCTATGTCATGTTTCAAGTTGCCGGATGGAGTGTGCAATAAGATGGAGATGATGATCAGAAAATTTTGGTGGAGTAACTCCTCCAAAGACCGTGGCATCAGTTGGGTCGCGTGGAATAAAATTTAGAAACCGGAGGATATGGGAGGCCTCCAATTCAAAGATTTTAAGGCTTTCAATCTTGCAATGCTAGCAAAGCAAGGATGGCGTTTAATGCAGCAACGAGACTCCCTTGCAGCAGATTTCTAAAGGCTAAATACTATCCCAACTCGGAGTTCAAGGACTCAGAGCTTGGCTATAGTCCATCGTTTTCATGACGGGGGATTATGGAGGGAAAAAAGGTTCTAAAACTGGGGCTGCGCTGGAAAATAGGAGACGGGAGAAGTATCAAGATTCAAGACAAGTGGATTCCAAATACTCAAACGGGTAAGTTAATCACTACTTTTCCCCCTAATATTGACTTGCTTGCTAGAGATCTACTGAAAGATGATGCCAATCAGTGGGATGAGGACAAAATGAATACTAAAATATGGGAGGCTGACAAGCATGTTGTTCGAAGGATCTCTTCGCCAATTACAAAACGGCCAGATCGCCTGATTTGGGAAGGAACTTTTCATGGGGGTACACTGTCAATTCGGGGTATAAGGTCGCCATTCAGAGTAGTAATCAGGAAAGCAGTGACATTGGAGCTTCAGCAACCAACTTGAGGATCTTCGAGAAGCTGTGGAAGGTGAAAGTAGCAAAGAAGGTTTGTACACACAAATTTATGCTAATGGAAATAAAAGCGAGAAATTCGGTGAAACAAATATTTTTATTGATGAAATAAATAGTGGATTACAATCTCTTTTATGTAATTCTCTAAATAGAAATTAATATCCCCTGATTCTTCTCCTTGAACGTCGAACGAGGGCTTCGCAGCTTGATCTCGGATCGAACGGGTTGGCGTTCTTCAATTTTGGCGAAGAACGTGTTGAATGTCTTGAAGAATGCGAAGAACTTGCTTGAAGATCTTCCAATGTTTCGAAGAACGCGGGTAGGATCTTCAAAGTTCTCGAAGATCGTTGATGAAGATCTTCGTAGTTTGCGAAGAACGTGGGTAGGATCTTCGAATGTCTCGAAGATCGTTGATGAATATCTTAGAAGCTCGCGAAGAACGTGGGTAGGATCTTCGAATGTCTCGAAGATCGTTGATAAAGATCTTAAAATCTCGCCAAGAACGTGGGTAGGATCTTCGAAGGTCTCGAAGATCGTTGATGAATATCTTCAAAGCTCGTGAAAGAACGTGGGTAGGATCTTCGAAGGTCTCGAAGATCGTTGATGATCTTGTGGATGGATGAACTCTTCAGGGCTTTAGCAGCTTGATCTTCAGAGCTCTCTCCTTGCAAGATGTAATTGTGCGTCCATATGCCTAGGGATGACCTCTTTATATAGGCATGGACTGACTTGTTGGCCAAGGTAGAAAATAAATAATAAATAAATCATTTTTTATTTTCAACATCAATTTGACAAGTGGCGTGATTTAATTGGCCTTCCTTGCTAGTCTTGATGGCTGCATCATTTTGACAAGTGGCGCTATTTGATTGGCCTTGCCTGCTGACTTAGCCATGTCATGTAGTGACATAGCATCGCCATACGCAGTCCTTGCTTGTAAATAAATTTTTATCTCATTTACGATTTATCCATCAATTAATTAATGCTTAGGGGTAGTAATTTGAAGGCGAGTGCAATTCAATCCCTCATTTTATGTATGCAATAATAGACACATGTCACTATTTAATTAGGCGTACAAATGCCCCCTCGAGACTTGTTCACACTGGCTCTTGAGCTTATTGGTGTGGACGAGTCTTGAACTTTTTAAATCATTGATGACTTGAGTCTTCAACTTCTTAGAACCTTGATGACTTGAATTCCCATTTAAACCAAATTTATTAAGGATTTAGAGAGAGAGAGAAAAATGACAGCATGTTGGCTTCTCATGAAAGCATATATGTGCGTTATGTGGAAGTGGATTATAGCCACTTCAAGGTCAGATTGTTGCAATGAATTTTAGCCACTTCAAGGTCAGATTAAATCACTGTTCGGGGAAATGCTTCCCATATGAACATAATCAAATCAACCCTTAATTTCTTTAGATTTCATGCCTTTTCTAGTAGGTATGGGTAGAAACCATGTAGATTTATTTCTTTAATGAGAACCAATCTTTGCTTGAATCATAAGTCAGCCGCCTCAACTGCTCTATAAATTGGAGGGCCACCTCTTGCTTAGCAACAGTGGTCGTCGTTAATTTTTCCTTATTCCTTTCTGTTTATTTTTTGTTTTGTTTTTGTTTTTGTCTTTTTTTTAGGAACAATGGTAATAGTTCTTTGGTTTTACCACAAACACTAATTGTCATGCAGTAGGTTTATTCTAATTATTATTTTTTTCTCGCAGGAAGAGGCATATTATGGCTTAAGTCTCTTCGTCTTTCTTTTGAAGCTACTGACATGATCGTCGACTACAATTTCGGCCCATATTTCCGCTTCCCGCTGTTGCTACCACTAATCTATTCCATTGTTTCGTTTCACATTGTCATTCTGGCTGAACATGATAAATGACCAAATCGCCGGTCTATTACCTCATGTTGTTGTGCTGCCGCAGTCATGCCGTTGCCCTCGTTATTTATTTTCCCCCTGCCGTTTGTGAAGGACGATGAAGCCTCAACTGCGTCCTGAACTTGTCGCACCACCGTTGTTGTTCTTGTTGCGGTTGTGGCTGCGGCCTAACAGTCACCATTCTCACTCAACGAGAGGCGTGATCAAATTTTGTTTCAACTGCGGTCTTAATGTATCGTACTGCCCTTACTTTTCAAATTGCCTCTATGGACTGTGGTGACGGGTCAAGTTACTTCGCTGCTCGATGTGAAGAACTTGAAGCATAGCTTGCCTATTATCCTAGCAAACTTTAGCTGTGGCTAAATCCATTGTTGCATGGTGTCTTTTTTTTTGTCTACTTTCATGTAGTATCATGGTAATGTGCATACAAAGATATACACACATGCATGCATATACTACCTTGTTGGTGTAGTCTCTTCTCATGCAGCAAGTATAGTGGCATAAGGGGTCTTTCAACTTGTGCACTCTTCGAAGACCAGCCATTCAGTAGTTTGAGCCACTAGCCTTGTTCAATCGGCCGATCAAACAACTTGGAGCCTCCGTGTCGAGCCTACCCACGTTGTCAACTCAGGCAACCATTATTTACCAAACGTTGAAGAAACTTAAAGCCTCGGTGTCAGATCTAGCTGTTTACATCCACCCAAGCGGCACACAGCAGATGCATGAAGCCACTGCATCCATCCAGCAACCTGGCGATGACGTCCTACAAGGCAACAAAGATATCGTGTTAAGAAGATGGAGCCTTCGTCTTGAAGCCGCCTGGACCCATCATGTTCCAAGCGTCGCGATGTCCATCCAAGCGAAGAAGTAGTATGCGTCCCTATAAGCGACAAAGCCAATGTATCCATTCATTGAGCATGACGTCCCTTCAAGCAACTAACATGTTCAAGCAACATAGTCATGTTCAAGCGAAGAGCCTCTTGAAGCTTCCATCTCCAGCATGTCCAAGCGACGAAGCATCTTTGGAGCCATCGTGTCCGTCCAAGCTTCAAGGTTGCTGCGATGTCCATCCAAGAGACGAAGAAGCCGCCATGATGTTTATTCGAGCAACGGAACCATAGCGCCATGCACAGTGGAGATTCATGATGTCCCTCCAATCGCATCCGCCATAACGTCCGTCACGCAACGTTGCCCCCTTTCCGTTCAAGCATTGGAGCTACGATGTTCGTCGAGGGAAGGAGCTGTCCATCCAAGCGGTACAGTTGCCATGTCCATTCAAGCGACGGAGTCAACACCTTGGAGCTGCAGTGCCCGTCTAGACGACCTAGTCAATGAGTCCATGGCATCCTTCTTAAGAAATGGAGCCACTTAGAGCATTCACATCAGACCAAAAATATGTCCACTCAAGTGAAGAAGTTGGCACGATGTCTGTCCCAGCGTCGGAGCCGCCATTTCCTTTAAGCAATGGAGCTGCAACGTCCGTCTAAGGGTAGGAGTTCTCCTTCCAAGCTGTACAGTCTCCATGTCCATTCCAGTGACGAAGCTGCCGTGTTGAAGCCACAAATAGTCCTTGGAGCCGCCATGTTGACCACCACTATATATTGTTGCATTTTCCCTTATTTGTTTGCTCATTCCATCATGTATGTGTACATATGTATACACAACCAAACAAACTACGGAATTCAATGACACCATCTAATAATCCACGTGATCATTGACATGCTTTGATAGTTTTCCAGAGACTTTGTTGTGCCATATGTGCACCACGTATCCAAGATTTCCATACACAATGTATACATCCCAACAAGAAACTTCTTTAAGATGTAAACTGCTCGTCGATTCCAATGATTTGTAGTTTGCACGAGATTTCAACTAGCTTCCTTGGTTATCGCTCGTCTTTTGGTTTCATCAAGAATTCTCGGGTATTATCATGACCAACATCCTTCACTCCTAGGAAGCATCTTGAATTCTATTTACTTCTGGGTGGAAGGTTGTTCTTGATGGTTATGACTGCACTCGAGGTGGTGCCCCGAGCTTCCTACTTACCCCTTTTGAGGATCAATTCGAACATAGTTCAATGTGGGTGCGTTCACAGTTTATACTCTTGTGTGCAAGGAGTATTGAAGCGGTTTATGCTCATGCCTTAGGAGTTGTAAGGCAGATTATGCTCGTGATAAAAGAGCAGTGGTGCGGTTTATGCTCGTGCCAGAGCTGTGAAGCAGTTTATGCTCGTGCTAAAGGAGCGGTGATGCAGTTTATGCTCGTTCTAGAGTTGTGAAGCAGTTTATGCTCGTGCTAAAGGAGCAGTATACAATCTTCGATTGCGAAGATTGATAAAGTTTAGGCTCTTATCCAGGAGATTTGACCAATCTTCATATGAGAAGACGGAGAAAGTTTAGGCGCTTTTCTAGGAGCGTTCTAGTATCCATTTATTGATTTTGGAGAAGTAAAATCCATGCCCTTCACATCACCTCGTCCCATCTTCGATTTGCCGTGAATCTTTCGTGGCCATTGAACTAAAGAAAGAATTAATGTCTTCACACTTGTGTTCTTTCTTTTCTGTGATTTGGTCGCTTTAATTTCACTTGGAGAAGCCATCTTTAGCTTCATGCCTTGGAAGACTCCTTCATCTTGAGTTTGTTCATGGTTTAAGGAGATAGCCGACTTGTCTAGAGAGAGCTTTGTTGGATGGTGTTTCTTCCTTTTCCACACCTTCTCCACCTCACGCATCTTTGATTCATTACATCAACATGTATGAAGACCATTATACAGTGTTGGCTTACTTTGACGTCGAACCCACCTCTTCTTTTGAGTAACTGGCAAGCTTCCTTCGTCCTTGCGTTTGTTTGAATTTGTCTTTACGCAACGACTGCCCCCATTTTGGGAATAGGTTCTTTGCGTATGACTTTGCTCCTTTCCTTCCTTCTTGGCGCCGATAGGTGATTCCCTTAACAACATTTTGCAAGTGTTCTTTGCTACTCGCCATTCGAAGGGTTCGACCGAGATGGAGGTCACATTTGTTGTAGCAGATCCAATTTCTACTTCCAACAAGACCTTCCCTTCCTTGACAAGTTGCATGATCTTATCCTTGAGTACGAAGCACTTCGTGGTAGGATGACCAAGGAGGCGATGATACTTGCAATACATAGGATCGTTGAATTTTTCGGCTTCCTCAGGTCGCTTTGACTCCAAAGTTTCGAGGATCTTTTGCTCCACTAGTTGTTCGACCATTAAAGGAACTTCATCATCGGCAAACAGATATACCTTTGACTGCAATTCTTTGAGTATAGGTCGTGATGGTGTCTTTTCGGCATTAGAATTTGATTAGAATTGAATTAGCATCGATCATTCATGTGTAATGTCGTAACAATTTGCGTCCTTGACGTATCAAGATTAGAGAAACCATTGAAAACTGTGGATCCACAAAAGTCATAGAGCTGAACCTTGACATTACGATCCGTCCAAACCCAAAATGCTGCACCGTGCAACGATATACACATTCCATTCAAACTTGTAAGTAGGCATTTACGTTCACACAGACAGGGAACGTTCAGTATAGAAAAATATGTTCTTAACCAACAAGACTCGTATAAGTAGACCAGTACCTAGTACCATAGTTGTCAAAGGTGATCGCCTATGAGCCTCAGATATGGTGAATCGCTTAGACAACGTCCGCTTGGACCTTAGTTATTAGACGTCGTATGGTCACATAATCCGTCCGAGCAATCGCCTAATTCCAGATTCATAATTTCATCATCTATTGCCATTCATTGCATTAAATTGAACTTATTAATCAAGCATAAGCTAGCGGCATTGATCGAATTGTTTGTTCTATGCCAGAAAATTGAAGTACTATGATAAGAAAATTCTTCATGCGTTATGTTAGTATATATAATGGGAAATAGTATCTATTTTTCTTCTATATTTTTCAACTAAGAACTGTATTGAGAAAATTCTATCTCATTAAATAAGAAGTAATATTAATAAAATTTTAATTGGAAATCACACATTATCTATTTAAAACTCATTTGTTAACATTCCTTCAAAAAAAAAACTCTTTTGTTAACGTGACTTTGAGTTAGAATTGATATAAAATTTTAAATTTTAATACCTCTCTAAAATAATAGTGATTTGTATTCATATCTAATATTTTATTTTGAAGAAAAATAGTTGGAAGTTCAGAGACGTGGAAAATTTTCACGAGGTTTGTTTTTCTCCGAGTTTTTCGGAGGCGATGAGGGTTTACTGGAGCTTTCTAGGGTTTCTGGTTTCTCCAACGATAGCGAGCCCTGGCTATAGCGATCCGATGGAAGAAGTAAGGCGAAGAACAGCGAAGTTGTCTTTGGAAGAGGAAGTGGTGGTGGTGTTCTCCAAAGCTCACTGTGAGGAAGCGGCTCAAAACCTAGGTCCATGTCTCATTGGTATGTTCCTACTCCCGATTGACTTTAATGTGTGGGCTATGAAACAATTCTTCATGAAAATCTGGCCGGAAGGTGAAGATATTCGGTTTAACGAGCAGATCCCCAACAGGTTTGTCATCGAGTTCCCCTCTCTAAACTCACTTGAAACTGTGTTGAACGGTGGTCCATGGTTGTTTGATGGAAACTTGCTACTGCTTAAACGATGGACGGTATCTGCAAGAGTAGATAATGTCTCTTTTGACTATATTGAGACGTGGGTTTAGATCCGGAACCTTCCGGTGTTCTTGCGGACAGAAGATGATATCCGAAAGGCTATCGCTAGGCTGGGGGAGATTGTTGAAGTAGATCAGCGAATTCTTTCTAATGGTAGAGACTATGTCCGAGCCAGAGTTAGGATGGACATACACAAACCTCTAAAGAGGGGAGTGTATATAGAAGCTTTGGATTCGGAGAAGATGTGGCTAGACTATGTATACGAGAGAATTCCTTCGGTATGCGAATGGTGCGGGATGGTATCGCATAAAGCTTGGTCTTGTTCAAAGAGGGAGGAAGCAAACCAACTTGGGGATCCACCAGGCTTCGGTGAATGGCTTATTTTCAAGCCACCACCACGAAGGAAACAGTAGACTAATAATGACGCTACATCGAAGGAGGACAACGAAAGCCCCAAGAACCAACCTGAGAAGGCCGAGGACAAAAGAGATGATCCAACAGTTGAAAATGTGAGCGAGGCAATGGAAGTGGAGAGTGACGTTGTGGACAAAGGAAATAATATGACTACTTTTGATAACCCACTGTGTTCTACACCTGACCCGAGAAAAGACAAAGGAAAAGGGGTAGCTGAGAAAGAGCAAGGCAGTAACTCCAGACCAAAGAGGAAGATTAACGATACAAACTTCAGTCCTAATCCGAAAGAAAAAGGGGCAGGACAGAATATGCGTGGGAGAGGAAGAGGAAGAGGAAGGGGAGGAGCAGGAAGAGGAACGGGAACGATGATGCTACAAAACAGCCTTGCGAAACAAGTTACACCAAGTCAAGTGGCGAAGGATTTGAGTGTGGGCCATGATGGTCCATCAAATAAAAGCTCTCGTGCCCTGGATTATGGGAATCAGAACACACATGCGGAGGTGAGCGCCTCAAAGACTCAAAATGCAGTAGTGGCGGTGGGTGCGTTGCACCCCCGCCAAGCATAATGAGTCTTTTAGTTTGGAACGTACGCGGGCTTGGGAACCCGAGTACGTTCCTATCACTTCACGATCTAGTGAAGCGGAAAGGTCCTAACTTAGTTTTCCTCATAGAAACTAAGTTGAGTGTTAATGAGATGGAGAAAATACAACAAAAACTCGGGTATGCAAATAGTGTGATCGTGAGTAGTAGAGGTAGAAGCGGTGGGTTATCTCTGCTATGGAAAGAAAGTATGCAATTCCAGGTCAACAATAGCTCGCAGAGATTCATTGATGTGTCTATTTTTTAGGAGGAACATAATTTCAGTTGGAGATTTACGGGTTTCTATTGGGAGCCCAACAAGGAGGATAGACATCTTTCGTGGGAATTGCTAAGGAGACTTGCTCCGCGACCACCTTGTCGATGGTGTGTGGCCGGTGACTTTAACGCGGTGACAACTATGTTGGAGAAGGAAGGAGGAACCGGGGTAAGCTTTAGTCAATTGTCGCAATTTATAGATGTTCTTAATGAGGTTGAGCTTATTCATTTAGGCTTTTCGGGTAATCCTTTCACTTGGAGCAATAACCAAACGGAGGAAAACAATATTCGAGAAAGATTGGATAGAGTAGTCGCTAACTCTATGTGGATGGATCGCTTTCAAGGCGCGAGGGTCTCCCATCTCTATGAGCCCAATTCCAACCACTTGCCACTCTGTATAGAGTGGATTGATACTTATAGACAACCAGTAAGGCGGTTTCAACATGAAGATATGTGGGCCAATCATGAAGATTATGTAGGAGTGGTCGGTCAACTTTGGGACGGTGCAGGCGACGACCAGCTGTCGCAAAAGCTGGAGCATGTAGCGAAAGGCCTGAAACTGTGGGACTCCAACTGTTTCGGCAGTGTTAAGAAGAAAGTTAAAGTTTTGCGTGAAAAACTTGAAGATCTCAGTCGACAGTATCAAGACAGCCACGTCATAGCCGAAACTAAACGTTGTACTATCGAGTATAATGAAATTTGGCGGTGTGAGGAAGTCATGTGGGCTCAAAGGTCGCGAGTTATGTGGCTGAAACATGGGGACAAAAATACAAAGTTTTTTCACAAGAAGGCGACTATTCGTAGAGCAAGGAATAATTTCAGAGGTATTGAGGATGGTGACGGACAGTGGGCGGACAGTGGGTTACGGAGGAGTTTCACATGAGGAACGTACCTGAATGAAATTGATCCGGTTTTGCAGAACTTTGAAGGAGGAGTTTCACATGAGGAACGTACCTTAATGGAAGTTGTCTACACGTCAGATGAAGTGCGCACGGCCCTTTTTCAGATGTTCCCAGATAAAGCGCCTGGCATAGACGGTTTTAATGCGGGATTTTTTAGAGGCATTGGAATATCGTAGGAGATGAGGTAACTAATACTGCTTTAAATATTTTGAATAATGGTGCGAGTTTAGAACAGTATAATTCCACTCTTATTTCTCTCACTCCCAAAAAGAAACAGCCACGAACTCCTAGCGATTATCGGCCAATCAGTATCTGTACGGTGATTTACAAGATAGTGGCGAAGACTACTGCAAACAGGTTAAAAAGGATCCTTCCGAATCTCATCTCTGAAAATCAAAGTGCGTTTGTGCAAGGAAGACTGATTTCAGACAACATTCTTACAGCTTTTGAAGTCATTCACTCCCTGAAAACTCGGAAAAAGGGAAAGAAAGGTTATATGGCTTTAAAGGTTGATATGAGCAAAGCCTACGACAGGGTGGAGTGGGAGTTTATTCGGGAGGCCCTGTTTCATATTGGTTTCGGTCCTAGATTCACATCTCTAATTCGAAACTGTATTACATCAGTGAACTACGCTTTTGTGCGTAATGGTGCAGTTATGGGGAGTATTGTTCCAGAAAGGGGGCTCCGTCAGGGTTGCCCACTATCACCGTATCTATTTCTGGTCTGCAGTGAGTTTCTCTCTCGCGCAATTTCAGTTGCGGTCAGAGATGGGAGACTGGAAGGTGTGTCTGCATCCAGGGGAGGACCAGTGGTCTCCCACCTTTTCTTTGCTGATGATAGTTTGTTTTTTACAGGTGCAAACATGGAGAATATGAATACGTTACTTGATATCATCAGAGATCATGGCGTTGCTACAGGTCAACAAGTTAATTTTGAGAAGTCCGCGTTGGTTTTTTCACCAGGAGTGCCTGCGGATATGAGAACAAATTTGCTCAACGCAACGCGTGTGCAAGAAGCGGATCAGTACGATAAATATTTGGGACTTCCTACCACTATGGGAAAAAACAAAACGATCACCTTTTGTTCATTAATGGACAAGTTTGCTAGCAGGCTCAAAGGGTGGAAAGGAAGCGCTTTATCCGTAGCAGGAAAGGAAATCTGTGTGAAGGCCGTAGCTCAAGCTCTTCCAACCTATTCAATGAGTTGTTTCAAACTACCTGACGGGATTTGTGAAAAGATGGAAGCGCTTATTCGGCAGTTCTGGTGGTCAAAAGGGGCAAAGGAAAAGGGTAATAAATTGGTTTGCGTGGGAAAATATGCAAAGATCAAAGACTCAAGGAGGTTTGGTTTCAAAGATTTGAAAGCTTTCAATAAAGCTTTGCTAGCGAAACAAGTATGGAGGTTGATTATGGCCCCAAATTCGTTGTTGGGAAGAGTGTTACAAGGTAAATATTTCCCAAACTCGACGATTTTTAGAGCCCAGTTGGGTAATAACCCAAGCTATGCGTGGAGGAGCCTGATGTGTGGGAAAAAGATCATCGAGCTGGGGTCCCGGTGGTGTCTCGGTGATGGTCGGAGTTTTACGTTAGCAGATAGTTTTCTGCAGGGGCATCACAACTTCAAAGTGATTTCTCCTGTGGTTAGTCCTGCCCCTTCCCTAAGTGAATTTATTACACAAGATAGACAATGGGATCAACAACTTCTTAATCAGTTTGTTTGGAATGTGGATTCCAACGCTATTGCAGCCATTCCAATTCCAACAAACCCGAGAAGCGATCGCCTAGTCTGGAATAACTCAACTGATGGTCAATATTCAGTAAAATCTGGGTATAGTTTTATCAAGCATACTGAAGTTAATGTGCAGAACAGCAGTGGAGATCAAAGGCTCCTGACATCCTTTTTTCAGAAGCTATGGAAAGTTAAAGTACAAAAGAAGATCATCCACTTCCTGTGGAGAGTGTATCACGAGATTCTTCCGACACGGAGTAATATGTGCAAAAGGCAAGTAAGTGTCCCTAATTATTGCGTCCTCTGTGGTCAATACGGTGAAACTGAGTTCCACATCTTCAATCGCTGCAAGAGATTCTCGGATCTTTGGGTTCGGGTTGGTTTTGATGAAGACCAGCGACATTTAAAGACCACCTTCAAAGAATGGATTGCACGCAATATCATCGAGCTACCAGAAAATAAGAAAGCCATTTTCTGCCTTTTGCTATGGGAAGTTTGGAATAGAAGGAACTCGATGATTTTCAATGGAGACGGTAAGAGTGATGATCAACTGATTACAAGTATTCAGACTCGAATTGAAGAACTAGAGAAGATTAATGAAGTACCACTGGAAAATTTGAGTTATGATCGAAGTCAGAGATGGGTTAAACCTCGATTTGGATGGGTCAAAGTCAATTTTGACGGCTCTTTCGATCCTTAAGATGGACAAGCAGGAGGGGGTTTCATCATCAGAGATTTCACAGGTACATGCTTAGAAACCAGATCCTTCCGAATTCCGCAGTGTTTTAGTGCTAACTTCGCCGAAGCTTATGCCATGGTTGAAGGAATTAGTACGGTAGTATATAGGGGCTTCACTCACATTGAAGTGGAAGGAGATGCCTTAAATCTGATGAATGAATTTCGACAAAGAGTTACGAAAGAAAGGAAAACAGGATCTCACTGAAACTGGGGACACAATCAATGAGGCTTTTGAGCTTCGATCTCTTTGCGAGGAATTAGTATGCAGATGGATTCCAAGATCTAGCAATCAGGTGGCTGATAAATTAGCTCACCATGGAAGACTTTCTCTTTATTCTGCTGGTTGGGGAAATAATGTACCGGGGTGGTTAGAAGAAGTGATTTCAATAGATAATCATGTAGTTGATATTTGATGATGGAATGAAAGTTTTTACCTCAAAAAAATATATATATATATATATATATTTTGAGAAATTCATATCTAATATTTTTTTTTTTGTTGAGGGAAATTCATATCTAATATTATGTGCAAACCAAAGTTCTTTCATATTATTGAGTTATTATTATTATTGTTGGGCCTAGACGCCTTGTCTATCACTTGTGCAATTGGACGAACATCCATAATTGTGATTTGGACCTGACAATTTGCGCGCTGCTCAGCTAAATTCTTATGCTTCATGCTTCTCTTCTCTGAGATGGTTGACTTTTGGGGCTGGTCAAAACAAGAGACACCATGTAAGAAAAATCAAAACCAAAAATACAGTGTGAGATTATGACACGGTATTTATTATTCCCCACTTCTTCATCATCTAGCTTCATGACTTAGTCCACAAAATCAATGGCTAAGATTGATTATCATGATTTTTGAATAGTCATCAATCATCTTCATAGAATAAGAAAGGGAGAAAATCCAGTCTTCATTTCTCCTCCCCAAACCATTACAATATTAAGTTAGCCAATCAATCAATCTCTCTCTCTCTCTCTCTCTCTCTCTCTCTCTCTCTCTCTCTCAAGTTAATTACTAATTTCTTGGAAGAAAAGCAATTAATCCAGAAAAGAGTTTCACATGCTGAACCCTTGCCTGTTTCTGTTGCTGCTCTACATGAGCTGCTGCTGCTTTTGTTTTGGCCAAAAATTGAGTAGCAGCAGCAACACCAAGAAAGTAGATGTAGGTTTGATTCTTGATACAGACTCAGAGGTTGGGAAGATGAGCCAGACATGTATACACATGGCTCTTGAAGACTTCTATGAGAAGCACAATGACTACAAAACTAGGATTGTTCTTCACTCCAGAGACTCCAAGGGTGATGTTGTTGAAGCAGCTTCTTCTGGTACTATCTTCAAATTCTGCTAATCTATGGCCAGCTTATGTTTCTTCAAGTTCTTTTAAATCTTTGGCAAAACACATGATCTACTCCTTCATAATGTGTGTTTAAGAGTAGTTTGAGGGAGGATAGAAGAAACAAATAGTAGAAGACAGTCTCATGTACTACTTTTTTTTTGTTTAAGTTTAGGGTAGAAGACATTCTTAGCCCCTCACTTTTGGAACAAAGTCACTTTCACCCTTGTTGTTTGGGAGAATACACTTTCACCCTTTCAGACTTTCAGCGTGCCAAATTTTTAGGACAGTTACATCCCTGATCGTGTCATTATACAATCTAAAAGGGTAAATTTGTCCTAAAAATTATTATCAATGACGAGGGCAAATTTGTCACAACTAGGGAGTACATGTGTTAAGAAGTTTTGGCACATTTACCAAACTGAAAGGGCTGAAAGTGCCTTTGCCTCAAACATGAGGGGGTATTATGTCTGACGTTGGACTTGTTATGCATGTTTAAGGAGAAACCATTGGGGGCATACTCGTCTTTCCATGTTGACTCACTCTGCTTTATTAAGAACAATGTGGTAAAACAACTTTGCTTTATGAAGAAACAAGAAAAACAGAGGTAGTAATTTTTAGATTAAACTTTTGTTAATTACAATGCAGATCACGTAAACGAAATGATTTTTTTATAATATGATCTTAATGTACATGTGAACTCGAATATGTATTAATGTTGTAAAAAGAAGAAAAAATATTTCCAGAAGAAAGAAAAAGCTAGGTAGGTTCTTTATAAGAGAGGAGACTATAGAAAAACGAAAGTAGACAAGTCTACTATGTTATAGTTTGCAGCAAATATAAAAGAGCAAAACTTGTTTTCTGAGTTGATTGAGTTAGCATTTTTAAATATTTGACCCTTCGCCTAAAAGTATTAAATGTCTCTTTAATTGTGTGTCTGTCAGTTTATTTTTGGTTTATACTAAAACTGTTTTACCGCTCTAATTGTATATTTAAACTTGTGGTTTTGCAGCTATAGACTTGCTAAAGAACGTCCAAGTACAAGCAATTTTAGGTCCCCAACTATCAACACAAGCAGATTTCGTAATCGACATCGGTAACAAAACTCACGTCCCGATACTTTCCTCCGCTACAAGCCCTTTCCTCTCCCCCACCGACACTCCATTCTTCGTCCGCGTGGCACTTAACACCTCATCTCAGGTCAACGCCATCACTGCCATAGTCAACGCCTTCAATTGGCGCGACGTAGTCTTAATCTACGAGGACACCGAATACGGGAACACCTTCGTCCCTTATCTAACCGACTCCTTGCTCAAAATCAACACCCAAGTCCGCTGTCGCGCTGCTATATCCGTTTCTGCTGCAGATGAAGCTTTTGCTGAAGAACTGTATCGTCTCAAGTCGATGCAGACGAGGGTCTTTGTGGTCCACGCGACGCCGTCAGTCGCTTCGCGTGTTTTCTCGAAAGCTAAAGAAGTCGGAATGATGAAGAAAGAGTACGCTTGGATTATCACAGACGGGGTCACGAGTTTTCTCGATTCGTTCGATCGCGACATTCTCGAATCCATGCAAGGCGTGCTAGGCGTGAAGCCTTACGTCCCGCGATCCAACGAGCTCGACATTTTCAAGAGAAGATGGAGAAGGAAGGTTCTGGAAGAGAATCCGGAAACGGAGAGGTTTGAGCTAAATGTGTTCGGTTTGTGGGCGTACGACAGCGCCACCGCATTAGCTATGGCGATAGAGGAAGCCGGCGTTGAGGAAGCCGGGTTCAAGACGCCTCCAAACACTACTAGTTTGACTGATTTGGCAGCAATTGGCATATCTAAAACTGGATCTAAGTTGCTTGGATCAATCAGAAATGTTCGGTTCAAAGGGTTGAGTGGCGAGTTTCAATTAGTTGACGGTGAGTTGAAATCGTCGTCTTTTCAGATAGTCAATGTGATTGGGAAAGGAGAGAAAGAAATAGGGTTTTGGACGGCAGAGCAGGGTTTTTCTAAGATCCTGACACCGCAGAAAGCTAGTTATAGCGCGAATAAAGAAGATCTCGGCGCCATCATATGGCCCGGGGACTCTAGTTTTGCTCCCAAGGGGTGGGAAGTACCGACGGGTGAAACGGAGTTGAGGATTGGAGTTCCGGCCAAAGGCGGATTCGGGGAATTTATAAAAGTAGAAAAAGATCCACTGACTGACGACGTGATCGTTACGGGCTTCTGCGTGGACGTGTTCAAAGAAGTCATGGAATCGCTGCCTTACGCGGTCCCGTATAAGTTCTTTTCTTTCGAAACCTCAGACGGAACCACTAGTTACGATGATCTTGTCAACCAGATCTCTATCGGGGTAAGCGAGTTCGTTTTCAACTTTCCATTTACGGTTTCATGAATAAGTGCATATTTGGAAACACTGTCTAAAAAGGCTTTTGTTCAAAGATACTGTTATATATAAAAAACATTTTTATCAGAGTTAATGGCGGAAGAGAAGGTAGAGGAGAGAGAAAGAATTTGAGAGGAGATAGTTGCAGAGAAGAAGAAGAAGAAGATGATGGAATTGCAAAACAGCAAAATTCAATTAGGAAATGAGAAATACAAAGCTTATATAAGCTTGGGGCCTAAACGTAAATAATCAAACTTGACAACTAACTAACCCAGTCAGCAGCCAACTAGGCTGAGATGACAATCATCAACCAATCAGGAACACCCGAGAGTGCTGACTGTGTCGAGGTCATAACAGCTAGTAGGAAACGACGTCGTTAGACTAAACACTTGAATCAAACGGATATATGAAGATCTACGGCTCCTGAAGCACCGATAATCTGATCGGACGGCTACTGAACCTCCTCAGTTCATGTCATCAATTTGGTCTCGATTGCAGTTTAGTCCAGATCAGTAATATCCCCCCTCAAGTTGAGCAGGGGAGAGATCTCATGCCCAACTTGGAAACCAAGCTATGAAAGAGAGGACCAGGTAGAGACTTAGTGAGCAGATCAGCCAGCTGAGAAGAGGAAGAGACATGTTGGAGCTGAAGAACACCATTATGAACCAAATCCCTGACAAGATGACAATCTAAATCAATATGTTTGGTCTTATCATGAAAGACAGGATTCTGTGCAATGGCAATGGCTGAGCTGCTGTCACAAAGAATGGAGGGAAGCTCAGCAAGGGTGATATGCATTTCTGAGAAAAGAAGCAGCAACCACTGAATCTCACAAGAAGTGTGAGCCAAACTCCTGTATTCAGCTTCAGCTGAACTTCTGGAAACCACTTGCTGTTTCTTGGACTTCCAAGAAATAAGAGAGGCACCCAAATAAACCAAATAGCCAGAGGTAGATCTTCTGCTGTCTGGACAGCCACCCCAATCTGAATCACTGTAAGCAGTGAGGTGAAGAGAGAATGTAGAAGAAAAGAATAGACCATAACTCACTGTCCCTTTGAGATATCTCAGAACATGATGCAAAGCAGTAAGATGAACAGTGGTTGGTGCAGAAACAAATTGACTGAGTTTGTGAACTGAGTAGCATAAATCAGGCCTAGAATGACAAAGGAACAGAAGTTTGCCAATCAAAGTTCGGTAGTGACTGGCCTGTTCCACAGAAAGAGGATCACCATCATCTTTGCGTAATTGAGTATTGGCAACCAAAGGTGTGGAAGCTGGCTTGCAGTTAACATAAGAGCTGAATTTCAAAATCTCCAAGGCAAACCTTTGTTGATTCATATACAGGCCAGCTGAAGAAGGAGTGAATTCAAATCCCAGAAAATAATGCAAGCTACCCAGATCTTTGAGCTGAAATGTGCTATTAAGAGCTGAAGTAAGCAGGTGAATGTCTTCCTTGTGAGAACCAACAATCAAAATGTCATCAACATATACCAAAACAGCTAGAAACCTGGCAGATAAGTTCTTGACAAACAAAGTGTAATCAGTCTTGCACTGATGAAAACCCAGCTGAAGAAGAGTAGAACTAAACTTAGAAAACCACTGTCTAGAAGCTTGTTTAAGTCCATACAATGCCTTTTGAAGTCTGCACACTGGTGTATGCAATGTAGAAGAAGAGGCTGGAAGAACATAACCAGGAGGAAGCTGCATATAGACTTCTTCCAATAAATCTCCATGAAGAAAAGCATTATTCACATCTAGTTGAACCAAAAACCAATTGTGCATAACAGCCAAGGCCACCAAACACTTAAGAGTAGGCAACTTAGCCACTGGAGAGAAAGTCTCAAAATAATCAATACCTTCAGTTTGAGTGAAACCTTTGGCTACCAATCTAGCCTTATATCTGTCAAGAGACCCATCTGCCTTATATTTAATCTTGAAGACCCATCTGCACCCAATAGCCTTGTGTGCAGGAGGCAGAGAAACAATAGACCAAGTGTGATTCTTTTCAAGAGCTGCAATTTCTTGTTGCATAGCAGCAACCCAAGCTGGATTAGATGCAGCTTCAGCATATTTGGTAGGCTCACAAACAGTAGTAACTTCAGAAAGAAAGGCTTGTGCAGTATAAGAAGGTGGTGGGACAAGAAAAGCACAAATGTCATATGAATAAGCTGAAGCAGTTTTAGAAGATTTGTTGAGAACATAATCTTGTAAATGTGAGGGTGGTTTGGTAGGTCTCCCTGATCTTCTGAGAGGTAAAGGAGGGGGTAAAGGTACTGGAGTAGAAGCATGAGAGCCAGGGGAAGTAGAATGAGGAAAGAGAGGTATTGTTGATGTGGAATCTAAAGAAATAGGATCAAATGCAAGAGGTGAATCAGTAGCTGAAACTGGCAAGCAGAAATTGTCTAAATAAGATGAAGAAGGCTCAATTTGAGTCAGAAAAGGAAAAATTCCTTCCTCAAAGACAACATGTCTAGATACCATAAACACCTTGGTATCTAGATTGTACAGCTTGTAACCTTTAGTCCCAAATACATACCCCATAAAAACACACTTAGAGGCTCTGGGGTCAAACTTGGTTCTGCCTTGATGTAAAGTAGCAGCAAAAGCCAGGCATCCAAAAATTCTGAGAAAATCATAATCTGGTGCTGTTCCAAACAGCAATTGAAATGGTGATTTGTTGTGCAACCTAGCACTAGGAGTCCTGTTGATCAGATAAGTTGCTGTCATCACACATTCACCCCAAAACCTGAGAGGCACTCCTGACTGAAACCTGAGAGATCTGGCAACATTAAGTAAATGCTGATGTTTTCTCTCAACAACTGAGTTTTGCTGAGGTGTTTCAACACAACTCAGTTCATGCACAATGCCTTTCTTGGCAAAGAAAACAGCTAGATGGAGCTCAGGAGCATTGTCACTTCTAAACCTCTTAACAAGAGTTTTGAACTGAGTCTCAACATAAGTGCAGAAATCCACCAAAACAGTACCAGCTTCTGATTTGTGATGCATCAAAAATAACCATGTGTGTCTAGTAGCATCATCCACCAAAGTCAAGAAAAATTTATGTCCTGAAGGAGTTGGCACCTTATAGGGACCCCAAGTGTCACAATGTATGAGTGCAAAGGCATGAGAGGAAATGTGATTGTGTTTTGGAAAAGGAAGCCTTTTGTGTTTAGCAAGAGGACAAACAGTGCAAGTGAGGTTACATGGATCAAGAGAAGCAACAATGTGAGGACTTAGAAATTTTAATTTCTTAAAAGAAGGATGACCTAGTCTCATGTGCCAAATAGCTGACTTAGAAGAGACAGTGGGATGCAAAATAGCATTTGATGCAAATTTAACACCATCAAGCAAGTAGAGACCATTAATTTTGTGGCCTATGCCAAGAACATAATCATTGTGTTTATCATAAAATGTGCATTGATCAAGCTCACAAAGAAAGACACAAGAAGATGATTGAGTGAGCTTGCTAACTGAAATCAAATTAAATTTGAAAGTGGGCACATAGAGAACATTTGTAAGAGTCAGCTTATCATTAATGATAACTGTGCCAATATGTGAGACAACTGAGGATTTGCCATCTGGCAAATGCACATAAGTGTTGGTAACAGGGTGCATTTCAGAAAAAAGTGTTGAATTACAACACATGTGATCAGTAGCACCTGTATCAATGATCCAAGAATGAGCTGCCAAATCAGGTGATATTTTGGCAATGTGAAGTGAAAAAGAACTGGAAACACCTGCCATGAAATGAAGATTATTGGCAGAATTCTGAGAACTAGAAGATGGTGTTGTCTTAGAATGATGTTGTAGAGGAGAATCTAGTCCCATAACATGAGAAATAGAATCATATGGACTGATAGAATTGACCTCAGTAGGAGAAGTAGGAGAAGCCAAGACAGCATTAGACTGCAATTGTGTGCTAAGAAGTGACACAATCTGTTGACATTGTGCTGGAGATAAAGTAAGTGTAGCATTTGAAGTGGAAGAATCAGCAACTACACTATTAACTTTAGGTTTAGCTTTATAATGGCTAGGGTAACCATGAAGCTTATAACACTTGCTTTTAACATGTCCTGTATCTCCACAATGATGACAAACCTTCTTGTAATTAGGCACATTAGAGTACCTAGCTGAGGAATTAGGATAAGTTGAAGTTTGATGTGCTAGATTATGAGAAGATTGAGTATACATTGCAACACTTGGAGTAGGCAGAATACCAGATTTAGTAACAGAAATAGCTAATTGCCTCTCATGCTGCACAACTTTAGCATAAACCTGATTAAGTGTAGGCAATGGCTCAACAAGAAGAATCTGCTCCCTTACTGCCTTATACTGCTCATTGAGACCCATTAAGAACTGCATAATGTATTCTTCCTCCCTTCTTTGTCTCATTAATGCAAAAGCACCACAAGTGCAAGCAGGCAAAGGCTTGTAATTAGCTAGCTCATCCCACATAGTTCTCAATTTAGTGTAATACATAGTGATAGTATTATCTCCCTGTTTAAGACTAGATATCATTTCTGTCAGCTGAAAAACCCTAGGATGATTTCCTTGAGAGAATCTCTCTTGAAGATCTATCCAAATATCTCTAGCAGTTGAAATTCCCACTAAGCTACAAGAAATGTCCTTAGAAACAGAATTAAGCAACCATGAAATGACCATAGAATCACATCTCCTCCAAATAGAGAACAAATCAGAAGTAACCTCAGGTTGAGAGAGTGTACCATCAATGAAGTCAAGCTTATTTTTAGCTTGCAAAGCCACTCGCATAGACTTCTCCCAAGAGTAATAGTTCTCACCAGTGAGCAATTGAGAAACCAGAATAGCTCCAGGATTTTCTGAGCTAGCAATGAAATAGGGAGAATTAGAGAACTCATGACCATAGAAACCACCGGAGCTGTTGCCGGAATGACCACCACTAGCTGGATTAGGAGTATCCATCTAGATCTCAGAAACAGGTCTTCACTATACTCAAAATGGTCCACAAGAGCAGATCTATAACACTCAGGGAGCTAATAGAATAGCGAACCAGGCTCTGATACCATATCAGAGTTAATGGCGGAAGAGAAGGTAGAGGAGAGAGAAAGAATTTGAGAGGAGATAGTTGCAGAGAAGAAGAAGAAGAAGATGATGGAATTGCAAAACAGCAAAATTCAATTAGGAAATGAGAAATACAAAGCTTATATAAGCTTGGGGCCTAAACGTAAATAATCAAACTTGACAACTAACTAACCCAGTCAGCAGCCAACTAGGCTGAGATGACAATCATCAACCAATCAGGAACACCCGAGAGTGCTGACTGTGTCGAGGTCATAACAGCTAGTAGGAAACGACGTCGTTAGACTAAACACTTGAATCAAACGGATATATGAAGATCTACGGCTCCTGAAGCACCGATAATCTGATCGGACGGCTACTGAACCTCCTCAGTTCATGTCATCAATTTGGTCTCGATTGCAGTTTAGTCCAGATCAGTAATAATTTTCAAGCGTCCATTTCTGTTTTGTTTAAAAATATAAACATATTGATAAACACGGGTTGAAATAGCAGCTAAAGAAAGGGAGGATTCGTGATTTGCGTTTGCAGAGGTTTGATGCTATCGTGGGCGATATCACGATCGTGTTGAACAGATCACGGTACGTTGATTTCACTTTGCCTTTCACGGAGTCTGGTGTTTCCATGATCGTCCCAATTCAGGACGACGGAAGCAAGAACGCGTGGATTTTCATGAAGCCGCTGACGAAGGATCTTTGGATAACAAGCGGGGTGTTCTTTGTGTTCACGGGCTTTGTGGTTTGGGTTCTTGAGCATCGTGTTAACAAAGAGTTCCGAGGCCCTCCCAGGAAGCAAGTCGGAATGATTTTCTGGTTCTCCTTCTCCACCCTTGTCTTTGCTCACAGTACGTCGTGATTCTCCCACTTGATTTGGCTATCCGTGTTGTTTCGCGTAAAGAAATTTTTTCATGTAAAATATTTTGTCACACTTATATTGTTTCACAAATTGTTTCATAAAATATTTTATCAAGTAAACACTGCTATCTAAATTACCACCACCATCATAGCTGCCACCTGCCAGTTCTGTCTTTACCACCGGCAGTGTACTACTGGCGGGCAGGTGCGGCCGTCACCACCTAGTACACTTGTAAACATTTCAAAGGTATGAACAAACAATAAATGGTTATTTTTTCAATTATTTTTTTTTCAGAAAACAATAATTGATTATTATGTGAATAAGAACACGTATAAAATTTTACATGTTAAATTTTACTGCCAAACAAAGAGAGCGCATTCAAAGTTTTTTAACTGTTTATTTCTCACCCGATATATAACAGACACATTCAAATGTCTAATTTGATGCTTCTTTTTGCAGACCAGAAACTGATAAGCAATCTATCTCGATTTGTGGTGATCGTGTGGGTGTTCGTAGTGCTCGTTCTAACATCTAGCTATACAGCCAGCTTAACGTCGATCTTAACCGTGCAAAAGCTTCAACCAACTGTCACAAGCATCGAAGATGTCGTGAAGAACGGAGAATATATTGGGACACAACAAGCTTCATTTGTAGACGGTTTCTTGAAGAGTAAGCTCAGTTTTGCCAAGTTGAAAAACTACGGCACTTTGCAAGAGTACGACGAAGCTCTTTCTAAAGGGAGTAAAAATGGAGGTGTTTCTGCTATCGTCGATGAACTCCCTTACCTGAAACTGTTCCTCTCCAAGAACTGCAACAAGTATACTATGATCGGGCCAACTTACAAGACTGCGGGCTTTGGATTCGTAAGTCTCCCCGTCTATTCTTCTTGAAAATCGTATGACGTAGTAGAAAATAATCAGAGAAGACAAACGTCACTCAGTAATGATTAGAGTGTTTATAAACTTTGCAGAACATACATTTTAATGGTTCTCTCCAGTAAAATTTATTTTGTGAGTTAAGTAGTTTAATTATGCAATTCTGAGATACATGAGAGGAGAGACACATTTATTTGCATTTGTACTTTCTAGGTTTATAAGTATTTCAAGGAAGATAGATGTTTTGTAAAATACATGTTGATTTGCATAACCTATTGGACCTCAACATTTCACCAGTTTCTTCATATTTCTGGTAATAATGCATGTTGCACGATTTATTGGAGATGCGCTGGAACAATTCAGAATATCGTACAAAATAGTTTTTCTTGATTATACAACTAGTGGCGGAGCTAGACAATTGTAACTGAGGCATAATTTTTTTAACATTTTTAAGGGTATTAATGAAAATATAGGTACTAAGTCGGGACATAAATGTACTTACCATAAGGATATTGTTGTTAAATACTCATAATATTAGGGGTTATAGTAAATTTTTGAAAAAGACACGGACAAGTGCCACTTATTGGAAAAAAAATTAGATACTCCAAGAACACCACATAAGCATGGGAGAACCGCCAAAGACGGGGGGAACCGCCCACATGACTCTGCCCCTGTTACTTCACTTTAAGTAGCGAAAACGGGAGAACCGCCAAACACGGTTAAAGTTGCCTACCTAAATTCTAAGAATAACCAAATTTACAGAATCGTGATTGTCCTTTCTGACGAAGAGAAAACGCAATCTGAATCATTACTATCACTGGTAAAAATGTCAACACGGAGGTCGAACTATCCAAAGCATGAAAACATAGTGGTGCTCCTTGCTTAGGCAGAGGGGAGTCGCGTGTGTTGTCTTATTTCTTATAAGAACTTTTGTTGAAGTCCTTGATTTGCACTACTTTTGTTTTCTTTAAATCTTCACAATTTGACTTTTTTTCTCTGTAAACGGATCACTTTAAACCGGTGATTTGAATAGTAAAACGATGTAATTTTTTTTTATAATTTTTTATGGTGTTGTAGTGTAAAATTTACTTTAAAACATGACGCAAAGATTATCAAATTTTTGAATCGTTTTACTAATCAATCACTGAATCAAAATGACCAATAAAACTGTAAAGATTCAGATAAAACAGGTGAAGTATAAATGAATAGTCAATACTCAAGTTATATTTGTCTTTTAGTTGTTTGTAATAGATGAATATATCAAGTGCAGGCGTTCCCAAAAGGCTCACCACTGGTTCCTGATGTCTCGAGGGCAATATTAAGAGTCACGGAGAGCGATAACATGATGAACATCAGAAGGAAATGGTTAGGAGACGAAACAGAGTGTTCAGAACAGACGGGTGCCAAGTTGACCTCCCAGAACCTCACTCTCGACAGCTTCTTGGGCCTTTTCCTCATCGCGGGCGTGTCCTCTTTGCTCGCGCTCTTCATATTCCTTTGCGTGTTTATGTTTCACAACCGCGATATTCTGGCCTCTGACAGCTCGATCTGGCGAAAGGTTTGCGCGATGGCTAGGTGCTTTGATCAGGTGAAGGAGATTCCACTGGATGCGACGAAGAAAACAGACGAAGATTTGGATGATGATTGCCTAGGGAGTCCAGTTAGCATCTATCAAGATGCTGCTGAACAAGTCATTTCTATCACTGAACCTGGAACACCAAATTGTGAAACAATAGAAATTGTAGAAAGTAGAGAATAGCATCTACAAAAACATACTTAAGAGCATCCACAATAGTGTAATGTACATCTTATGTATAATTTAGACAATTTCTAATTTAGTTGGTAATGTTTTCGGGTTTTGCTCCAATAGTGCTACTCAAATATTTGGCATATATTTTGTAATTGTTTATAAACATTGCATAAATTTAATTTGAATGAATAGAAAACAAGTGTAGATGGTGCATTCCAGACAGACAGATCATAGCCACGTGGCAGCCATCCAACACATCCGACTGTGCTCCGTATACACGTAATTACTGCTCATACTTATCCATATGGGGGCTGCAAGACAGGGTCACCCGCGATACCAACCGCAAGGGACTTGTAGGGACTTAGTGGTTTGGAGGCTAAAGTAAGGTCCGTCCCGCGCGAACGACAACCAAGCTCGCGCGCGACCCTTGGTAACTGACTGAGAGATTTAATGACCTTGTGTCCTATAAACCAGGTCGATCTCATAACGGTCTCCGGCATATACGGACGGGTGCGTAACATTCCCTATATATACAGTCGAACGTGCCATTACGAGGCTATCATTAAGCCGCCATTTAAGAGCGCATTAACCCCTCACAACGGTCACTTCGCTACTATATATAGGATCGTTAGCCCTCCATTGCAATCTTCTAGATTTTCACCGAATCTCTTGTTGTCATTGGACTGTCTCTCTCTCAACTCGTTGCTGTTGCTTACTCCCCCTACTCACACCCTTCATCTCCATGTGTGTTCTTATTCTCATTCCCTACTTGAGGTTTACACTTGGATCTCTCCCCAGGATTTTCTTGTACCAAATTTGGTAAACCCGACGTGAATCATCCACCTTCAAAGCCTCAATCAATCAAAACAACCATGTCTCTTGAAGCCAATCTTCGCGAGGGTGATCAGTCTCCCCTAGGGGAAGAAACTCAGAGGGAGGAGACCCTCAACACTAAGACCAACGCCCAGACAGATACTGGGAGCAATCCATCTTTGGAAATGTTGCAGGCCACAATCCAAAGCCAAGCCAAGGCTATGCAGGCTCACTCTGCCTAGATTGCCCAGATCATGACAATCCTTGGAGGACTTGGTCAGAACGCCACTCAGGGGGCTTCAGTACTTAGCAGCCCAGTTGCCTCCACCGGGGGTAGCTACAACCTCTATGGTGCACACATTTGTTCCACTAAACCCACAGCCTTCTCTCCCCAATGGTCCTGTGCCCCATCCGCCAAGGCTGCCATTAGGTTCATCTCTTGTATCTGCTGGAAACCCCTCTTCATACCCCGCGTTGCCATCGTACGCGGCTGGAGTCTAGGGGAGTTATGCACCTCCACCTTCTTATGATCCCAACATGCCTTACATTCCGGGCCTCGCTGCAACACCATCATCCACCCCAGGAGGAAGCACGCCTGCCAACGTCGCGGCCCTGGAACAACGCTTGGACAGCATCATTTCAAACCAAACTTTTGCAGATACTCTCATCCCAACGGTTGACAGTTCACCTCCTATCCCGCACGATATATACCCGATGCCCAACCGTGGTGGGTACAAGGCGCCCAAATGGGAGAAGTTTGACGATGTCAGTGGGAACGCGCAGAAGCATGTGATGCGATTTGTTGACCTAATGGGCCCCCATGGGATCGACATCAGGCTGCTGATGCCTGAGTTCCCCAAATCTCTGGGGACTGTTGCGTACAAATGGTAAAGGACCCTTGAGGTTGGTTCCGTCAAGACATGGGAGGACATGGTGAAGAAGTTCCACACTAAGTTCTTCCAGGTTGAGGAGAAGGTCACTACCATACACATGTCCCGTATGCACCAGAAGCACGATGAGGAAGGTGTTGCGTTTATCAAGAAGTTTAGGACAAGGTCACTGCAGTGCATTGATGAGGTGTTTGAAAGCCAGCTTGTGGAGATCTGTCTCCAGGGGATGCGTGACGAATATAAAGTTATGCTAATCAAACTTAATATGCCTACCTTTTCAAAATTGATTGACTGCACCAGGAACATCGAGCCGCTGGTGGACAAACAGAAGAGGAGGTACGCAAATGATCGCGCACAAGCAGGCTCCAACTTCAGGATCGGGATGTTTAGCTTCAAGCGTGGGCGCGAAGCTGACATAAACACGATTTCGCCTCAGAAACAGCAGCGATCCGCACCAAGGGAGGCACCCCCATTTCCTTGTTCACTTGCGGACGTAACAACTTTGTGCAAAAGATGGCGGAAAGATTGAATCTTGCCCCCACTATAGCACAAACCTTCTAGAGACCAGCTGCGAGACCCAAAGTGGTGCGAATGCCACGGCAAGGTCATGCATCCAACCAAAGACTGCAAGAAGTTGAGATGGATGGTCGACAGACAAATAAAGGAGGGGAAATTGTTCATAGAGGAGCCCGAAAAGGACGTGCGCAGCAACCCATTGCCATCGCACTCAGAGCCGGAGCCAAAGGGGAAGGAGATAGCAATGATTTTGATCATGGAGAATGAGGAAGTTGCGGACGAGGAAATTCCGGTCGTGGCCAACATATGCGAAGAGGAGGATTATGGTCTGGTCACCGAAGAAACCCAATCCGAACGGCTGAAGGGTTCACACAAGTTCAAGAAATTCTTCGATGACATGAATTTCTCAAGCGCTTGCAGACAAGACATGGTAAAGGCCATCCTGAGGGTAGCCGAAGACTATGGTGAGGAGCTTGTGATCTCCAATGGAAGAGTTATTAGAGCTTAACGGTCAAGCGGATTGGTTATGACGTTCGATGACTCGGACAAGAAGACAGACGCAAGTCACAAAAGGCCACTATACGTGACTGCTGCTGTCAATGGCATCAAATTCAAGCGAGATTTCGTTGATGGGGGAGCAGCAGTAAATGTTATCCAACTTACCTCCCTGAAGCTAGCTGGAATCCCAGAGAGTAAGATAGTTAAAAATCCATCGCCTTTGGTAGGATTTGGGAGTGACTCAAGAATGACTATCGGATGGGTTCGACTGGGGATCCAGATCGACAGGATTAAGTGCACTGCCAAATTCCATGTGATAAATGTCAATACCACTTACTATATGATTATTGGTCGAGCATGGATCCACCATTTTTATGCATACCCTCCACGGTTCACCAGGTGATGAAGGCCATCTGGAAAGACATAGTGTTGGAATAGATGCCCTAGAGGCAATCTAGTTTACTATGAACTTATTTTGGCTAGAATATTCATTGTATTATTTATTGGATATTTAATATAATGAAGTCCTTAGATTTACAATTGTGTTGTTTATCTTAAATATCCCTAGTCCATTATAATGATTAAATGGGACAATCATTCATAGACTAGTATGGGGTTGGATTGATTTGGAGATATCATGATCCAACACATGGGTATGCATTAAGGGTAATGGCATACTGGATTGACCCATCTCCGAGAAGGCTACAGACATGTTATGTAAAGTCACAAGCGCTTCTCGTGGTGTCAACGGTATTGTCATCCTTAGACTTGAAGTCACTAGATTATGTAGTTGTGTATTATTGTGATTTTGGTAGCGTCAAACGCTACACCTTAACTGGGTAGCCATAAAGGCGTGTACCGGATACAATACGAAGCAATCTTAGGAATCGTGGTAGACGTAGATAGAATTTGTCCCTCCCACATAATAGGAGAAAATATCCGAGGCCACTCGAGGGATAGTGCTTATGGAATGTCTGGCCAGACTCAAATAAATCAATATGGGATATTGATGTTATTTGCACGAATAAGGCTATTCCCAGGATCGAGAAACTATGGATTGGATATACGAGTGTGAATTGTATGTCTCGTGTTCAATCCGGATATAGAGACAAAGGAATGTGACAATTAATTGCACAAGGTTTGTCGGATGACTATTCTATTAGTTGGCTAGAATGGATGTCTTGCTAGAGACCACTCCATATTAGCAAATTGTTGCTACCAACTATATAGAACCTACGGGGTCACACGCTACATAGGGTTGAACTAGATTTTGGAATTATTTAATATGATTAATTAATTATAAGGATCACTTTGCAACACCTTGCAAACTTAGTAGGACTAATATGCAAGGAAGGGACTAATCCGAACTCAAGTAGGATTAGGAAGGGCCTTCAGGTAGTTGACAAGGAGGTTTTGGACTATATAAAGGATACTCCTAGCTTCCTTCCCACAAAAATTCTCATAACATAAGTTGAGTGGGAGAGAGCAAGACAAGCTAAAGGCCGAACGCCCCTAGCCGTCGGCCACAAGAGGAAGCTGAAAGCTTCCTTTGTGATCTCTGTTGCGTGATTTCTTCTTCCTCTTCCTCCGGTCCAAGCTAGCACTAAGTAGAAGGAAGATCTAGATCTCAACTCTAGGCGTGGATCAACCGTAGAGACGTGACATAATTCACGTTACAAGTCATCACAGGACAACCTTAAGGTGTTTAACATGATTCTTCCTTTGCCATCGTTATGATTCTCTTCCAGTGATCCTTGGGCGGTCTTGAATGGATAATTTATCTTTCCGCTGCGTATTCATGAGCCCTACAGAGTGGTATTAGAGGCACTTGTTGTAGAACATAGACGTGGTTTATGTGTTACTTTTTGATAGTTTTTCACTTTAAATTTGTTGTTTATCGCGTAAAACGGACAAATCAAGCATATGATGCAATTTGTCTATAATTCAAACAAACAAGACCTAGTTTTTGCATTGGATGCATCAATTAGTGAGTTTGAGAAATTTTAGGACTAGGGTTTGGGCACCAATTTGGAAACTAGTTTCAAATTTGGAAACTTTTTGGACTTGGGGAACAAGGAACGAGTTGTTTTAGAAACAACTAAGGACGTTCGGCCCCTAGGGACCGCCCCTCTCCTTCCTTGCCGCCCAAGCACGACGGCTCCAAGGTGGTACGGCCATATGATGGTGGGCCCCTTGGACCGTTTTAACCCTAAAAACCCTAAAATCAATTAAAAATTGACCACACACGTTAAAATTTGATTTTAATTTTTTATGTGCAAATCGCATGGTGGTTGGATATGGACTTAGGATGTGTTTTGATGTGATTGTTTAATTTTGTGTTTTGGTTTACGGCCTGCGAGCCGATCAATTTAATGTAATAATTAATTAGGGTTTACGACCTGCGAGCCGATTTTTTTCTCAACTTGTGAGATTTATTTTATTTAGTATGGATGTTAGCTAGTGCTAGATAGAATAGATTGTTAGCCAAGATTGGAGAAAAGAAGCCTTAAGCCAAGGAAGCCACAAAGATGGAGCATGGAGCATTCCACAGAGACTATGAAGGATGGACCAAAAGAGGCGTATGGAGATGTGTTTGCTATTTAGAGTTCATAGATATTCCCATTGGATTGGGAATATCTTAGTCTAGAAAAGGCCATATCCATATCACGTTTTTATTTATTTATTTTGTGGTTGTTTATTTTTCTGTCTTATTATTTTGTGATTGGTGTATGGATGATGCCTGAAATCAGGATAATAAGATAATTAACAACCCGGATCTATTATTTGGTGTTGTGCCCAAACTCAGAATAGATAGATCAGTTGATATGGATCAACAAAACAACTAAAATTGAATTTTAAAATCCCTCAAAATTCAAATATTGTGTTTTGCCTTCTTATTATTTAAACACTCATTGTCATCATGATTTATCAAGCTTGTGCATGTCAATGCAAGGCGAATTGGTTCATAATGATGTAATGCAATGGCACAAGCAAGTAATGCGAAATTGTTTAAATAAGAGGTTGGACACAACTGGGTTATTAATATGATTAAAACCTAGAGGCAATCACTTGGGATTATCCATCCGGATGGATAAATAAGGAGTTATTTTTCCAATTGAACCAAGAGTTGCATGGGATGCAATTGGAATTGTTTCTACCTAAAGTAGTCAAATTTTGGGTGACTTGCCAAAGCAAGGTCAAAAGGAGATGAAACATGGATCTTGGCCCACTGGAAAATATAATGATATTTTTCGCATTAATATCTTGAGGGTATTAATCCGTAGAAAAATAGTGGGAGCTATGTTTAATAACCTAGCCATTATTAAATATAGTTAAAAGTTCAAAAATACTAAAACTTGCGTATTTTCCTTTTGTAGAATTCTAAATGGCAAACAACTCATCGAGTTCACAACATTCCCTACGTTCTGTTCTTGCGAAAAACAAGCTATCTGGAACGAATTTCCTTGATTGGTACAGAAACTTGAGAATTGTTCTCATGCAAGAGAAGAAATTGTACACGATAGAGGAGCAAGTTCCAGCAGGTCTAGAAAACAATACTCATGCAGACCTGAAAGCGTATCAAAAGCGTGTTGATGACGCTAATGATGCGGCCTTCCTCATGCTCGGCACCATGACCTTTGAGCTTCATAAGCAACATGAGAACATGAATGTAGTCGATATTATCGAACACTTGAAGCAGCTCTTCCAAGAGCAGGCAAGGGTTGAGAGGCATGAAGTTTCTAAGGCATTTTTCAAATTTCATCTGGCTGAAGGAAACCCTGTGGGACCTCCTGTACTCTGTATGATCGGATACTTGGAGAATCTCGCACGACTAGGGTTCCCGGTTGGCCAAGAGTTGGCCAACGATCTCGTGTTGCAATCGTTGCCTGAAAGTTATGGCAGTTCATCATGAACTATAACATGAATGAGATCGTGAAACCACTTCCAAATTTACTCAATATGTTGAGGAGAGCTGAACAAAGCATCAACAAGGGTAAGGGCAATGCCATTATGATGGTGCAGAAAGGACAGTGCAAAAGGTTTGCCTCATCCTCCAAGGGTAAATGCAAGTCAGTTGCCAAGTCCAAGGAACATGTCCTTAAGCCTGTTGGTGGCATTGCCAAAGGTGTGACTAAAGGTGAGTGTCACTACTGCAGTCAGCCTGGACACTGGAGGAGGTACTACGCAAAATATCTGGAGGAAAACAGGCTTGGAATAGTGATTCCACCACCAGCAGGTATTTTTGTTGTAGATGTCAATTTAACTATCTCTACATCGTGGGTATTGGATACTGGATGTGGATCTCACATTTGTCGAAATGTGCAGGATCTAAAGAGAAGTAGAAGATTGGCTAAAGGGGAGATAGACCTGCGCGTTTGGAATAGAGCAAAGGTTGCAGCATTGGCCGTAGGCGTGTACGAGTTGTCTCTTTCTCCAGGATTAGTTTTAGAATTAAATAATTTCTATTTTGTGTCTGCTATGAGCAGAAACATTATTTCTATTCTTGTTTGGACAAGGAAGGTTTTATTATTTCAATAAAGAACAATTGTTGTTCCATTTATTTTAATAGCATTCACTATTGTAGTGCGCAATTATTTTATGGAATGTATGTCCTTGATCTAAGCAATCCTGTATACAACATTAATACTAAGAGGATTAAAATGAATGATTTAAATCCTGCTTACTTATGAAACTGTCGTTTAGGCCACATAAACGAGAAACGTGTATCTAGACTCCATAAGGATGGACTTCTAGACTCATTTGATTTTGAATCCTATGAGACACGTGAAGCTTGTTTATTGGAAAAATGACAAAGTCCCCTTTCAATAAGAAAGGTGAGAGGACTAGTGAGAAATTGGCGCTCGTGCATACTGATGTATGTGGGCCATTTGCCACGCCTGCCAGATATGGTTACGTCTACTTCATCACATTTACTGATGATTTCAGTAGATATGGATTTGTATACCTTATGAAGGCCAAATCCGAATCCTTTGAAAGGTTCAAAGAATTCAAGTGTGATGTAGAGAAGCAACTTGGCAAGAGCATCAAGGCTCTACGATCAGATTGTGGAGGAGAGTACTTGAGCCAAGAGTTTGGCGACTATCTTAGAGAGTGTGGGATCGTGTCCCAACTCACCCCACCCGGAACGCCACAATGGAATGGCGTGTAGGAGAGGAGGAATCGAACACTATTGGATATAGTTCGATCTATGATGTGTCAAACTGACCTTCCATTATCATTTCGGGGCTATGCTCTATTAAGTGCATCTTTCACCATTAACCGTGTTCCATCTAAAACATTCATGAAGACACCACATGAGATGTGGAGTGGGAGGCGTCCCACGCTGTCGTTCATGAAGATTTGGGGCTGCGATGTCTATGTAAAACGTTTACAATCAGAAAAGCTAGCACCAAAGTCCGATAAGTTTAAGTTTGGGGGGTACCCTAAGGAAACTAAGGGTTACTACTTCTACAATCCAATTGAGAACAAAGTGTTTGTTGCTCGGTCCGGCGTGTTTCTAGAAAGAGAGTTTGTCTCTAAAGAAGCAAGTTGGAGGACTGTAGAACTTGAAGAAGTTCAAGAACCACAAAAAACCGATCGTACTATGGAACATGAACACGAACCACAAGAAATTGCGGAACAGCTTGTTCAAGGAGCATAAGATCTTCGTAGATCTAGTAGAGTGCGCCAGGAGCTAGAGAGGTATGGACTTCTCGTGAAAGAGTCTGGTGACACGATGATCATAGATGATGAGCCTACTACCTATGAAGAGGCCATGAAAGGGCCGAACTCTCAGAAGTCGCTTGAAGCCATGAGATCCGAAATGGAATCCATGTATACCAACAAAGTATGGACTTTGGTGAAACCACCCGAAGGGGCGCGGCCCATAGGGTGCAAGTGGGTCTTCAAGAAGAAGATCGACATGGATGGTAATGTGATTACCTATAAGGGACGATTGGTGGCGAAAGGATTCAGATAGATTCATGGTATTGACTATGATGAAACCTTTTCACCAGTCGCTATGACCAAATCCATCTGAATTCTATTTGCTATTGCAGCATACTACGACTATGAGATTAGTAGATGGATGTGAAAACAGCATTCCTCTATGGGAATCTCCTCTAGGACGTGTATATGATACAGCTTGAGGGTTTTGAAGATCCAAAACAAGCCAACAAATTCTGTAATCTGCAACGATCCATTTATGGATTGAAGCAAGCTTCTAGGAGTTTGAATTGACGTTTTGATGAAGTAGTCAAGGAGTTTGGCTTCATCAGAGACGAAGATGATTCTTGTGTCTACAAGAAGGTTAGTGGGAGCTCTGTAGCTTTTCTGGTCTTGTATGTGGATGGAATACTACTCATTGGAAACGACATTCCCATGCTGCAATCTGTTAAAGATTGGCTAGGAAAGTGTTTCTCAATGAAGGACTTAGGGGAAGTAGTCTATATACTTGGTATAAAGATCTATAGAGATAGATCTAGAAGACAGCTAGGCCTAAGTCAAAGTACATATATTGACAAGGTGTTGAAACGGTTCAACATGCAAGATTCCAAGAAGGGATTCTTGCCATGTCACATGGAATCACTCTTTCGAAGAGTGATTGTCCTTCCAATGAGATTGAGAAGGAACGCATGAGTAGGATTCCCTATGCCCCGGCCATATGATATATCATGTACGCCAAGTTATGTACCAGACCTGATGTGTCATATGCCTTGAGTATGACAAGCACATACCAATCCAATCCATGTGAGAGTCACTGGATTGCAGTCAAGAACATCCTAAAGTACTTGAGAAGAACTAAGGATGCTTTCTTGATATTTGGTGGTGAGAAAGAATTGTGTGTAAGGAGTTACACGGATGCAAGCTTCCAAACCGATAGAGATGATTTCAGATCACAGTCGGGATATGTGTTTTGCCTAAATGGAGCAGCGGTGAGCTAGAAGATTTCCAAGCAAGAGACGGTGGTTGATTCTACAACAGAGGCTAAGTACATTGCTTCAAATGACGCATCAAAGGAAGCTGTTTGGATTAGGAAATTTGTTTCTGAACTTGGTGTGGTTCCTAGCATTGCGGATCCAGTAGGGTTGTACTGTGACAACACTGGTGCGATCGCGCAATCAAAGGAGCCCCGGTCACACCAGAAATCCAAACACGTGCTCAGGAAGTTCCATCTTATTCTAGATATTATTGATAGAGGAGACGTTCGGATATGCAAGATTCCTACATATGAGAATATGTCAGATCCACTTACAAAGCCGTTTTTTCAGCGCAAGAATGAAGGGAAAACTAGGAGGATTGGCATACGGGATGCATCAGATTGGCTCTAGTGCAAGCGGGAGACTGTTGGAATAGATGCCCTAGAGGCAATCAAGTTTAGTATGAACTTATTTTGGCTAGAATATTCATTGTATTATTTATTGGATATTAATATAATGAATTCCTTAGATTTACAATTGCGTTGTTTATCTTAAATATCCCTAGTCCATTATAATGATTAAATGGGACAATCATCTATAGAGTAGTATGGGGTTGGATTGATATGGAGATATCATGATCCAACACATGGGTATGAATTAAGGGTAATGGCATACTGGATTGAATCATCTCCGAGAAGGCTACATACATGTTATGTAAAGTCACAAGCGCTTCTCGTGGTGTCAACGGTATTGTCATCCTTAGACTTGAAGTCACTAGATTATCTAGTTGTGGATTATTGTGATTTTGGTAGCGTCAAACGCTACACCGTAACTGGGTAGCCATAAAGGCGCGTACCGGATACAATAAGAAGCAAGCTTAGGAATCATAGTATACGTAGACATAATTTGTCCCTCCCACATAACGGGAGAAAATATCCGAGGCCACTCGAGGGATAGTGCTTATGGAATGTCTGGCCATGCTCAAATAAATCAATATGGGATATTGATGTTATTTGCACGAATAAGGCTATTCCCAGGATCGAGAAACTATGGATTGGATATACGAGTGTGAATTGTATGTATCGTGTTCAATCCGGATATAGAGACAAAGGGATGTGACAATTACTTGCACAAGGTTTGTCGGATGACTATTCTATTAGTTGGCTAGAATGGATGTCTTGCTAGATACCGCTCCATATTAGCAAATTGTTGCTACCAACTAGATTGAACCTATGGGGTCACACGCTACATAGGGTTGAACTGGATTTGGGAATTAATTAATATGATTAATTAATTAGAAGGATCACTTTTCAACACCTTGCAAACTTAGTAGGACTAATGTTCATAACATAATTTGATTGGGAGAGAACAAAGGAGAGAGAGCAAGACAAGCTAGAGGCTGACCGCCCCTAGCCGCCCGCCCCTAGCCGTCCGCCACAAGAGGAAGCCGAAAGCTTCCTTTGTGATCTCCGTTGCGTGATTTCTTCTTCCTATTCCTCGGATCCAAGCTAGCACTAAGGAGAAGGAAGATCTAGATCTAAACTCTAGGCGTGGATCAACCGTAGAGACGTGACACAATTCACGTTAGAACTTATCACAGGAGAACCCTAAGGTGTGTAACATGATTCTTCCTTTACCATCATTATGATTCTCTTATTGTGATCCTTGGAGGGTCTTGAATGGATAATTTATCTTTACGCTGCGTATCCATGATCAAAACCTTACATAGAGTAGTAGAGATACCAGCCTCAGTGAATCCATTCAACCTGGACAAAGCACATCTCTCTGAGGCGGTATGGTTCACAGAAATGGCAGACGAGGAAACTCCAACACCATTTCAGCCAACTTCCTTGCCCACGTGGGAGGATATCAAGGACCAGTCACCAGCTGGGGTGATGGTGATGCGGGAACTGCCAAAAGAGATGCAGTATGCGTGGGAGGAAGCACCTAAAGTAACTTACACCAAGAAGAATGTCTACACCCTGCAGAGGGTCGTCGAACATAATGAGGATGGCAAGCAAATAGGCAGTTTCTACGCCAATGGGAAGAAGTGCTATCGCATATGAAGGTGCGCGGGGTCATCTTCGATCCTTCCCATCGAAGGTGTCCCTGAGAAAATTTGCGAGCTGACAGAAGCTCCAAGCAGGGATAAGGGGAAGGCACCGTTGGAGGAGTTAAAGGAAGCTCCTGAATGCATGGAAGATCGTCCTAAGCCTCAAAAGCAGGAGTTGAAAGAGGCATCCTTGAGTCCAAGTGAAGAAAAGAAGAGACCAATCTTCTTGAGCGCAGATCTTGACGACGAGGAAGAGCAAGAATTGCTCAAAATGCTGAGAGAGTACATGGATATTTTTGCATGGAATTATGAAGAAATGCCAGGCCTGGACAAGGGGGTTACTATGCATGGATTGGATGTCATTCCAGGGTCAAAGCCATTAAAACAAAGCGCGGGGAATTTTCGTCCAAAAATCAACATCAAGATAAAGGAGGAGATAGTGAAATTGCTGAATGCCAAGTTTATCGAGCCCAACCACCATCCCACCTGGCTCGCCAACATTGTGCCTATTATGAAGAAGAATGGAAGCCTTTGCGCTTGTGTTGAATTCAGAGATGTGAACAATTTTTGCCCCAACGACGATTTTCCATTGCCAAACATAGACCTCCTAATCGACTATAATGCGGGACAAGAGATGTTTGGCTTCATGGACGGTTTTAGTGGTTATAATAAGATCAAGATGGATCCAGAAGATGAGAAGAAAACAGCATTCATCACACCTGTGGGAGTGTTCCACTACACAGTGATTCCTTTTGGGTTGACGAACGCAAGAGCTACCTACCAACGCGCGATGATGGCGTTGTTTCATGACATGATGCACCAATTCTATGTAGATGACTTGGTTCTTAAGTCAAGGCAGAAGCAAGACCATTGGAAAGACTTGAGAAATGACTTCGAAAGATGCAGGGCCCTCCAGGTAAAGATGAACCCCATGAAATGCGCTTTTGGAGTAATCTCATGAATGTTTTTGGGGTGCGTGATCCACCGGCATGGGATTGAGCCTGATCCCGCAAAGGTCCCTGCCATTACCAGTTTGCTTAGACCACAAACTCAGAGTGCATTGAAGACGTTTCTGGGGAAGCTGTCGTACTTAAGGAGGTTTATACCAGCTATAGCAGAGCTGACCTTTTGCTTCGGCAACTTAATCAAGAAAAACGCGACGTATTTATGGGCAGCAGAGCATCAAGCTATGTTTGAAAAGCTGAATGAGTTGCTAGCATCCCCATGGGTCATGATCGCACCTGAATTGGGATCGTCGCTGCTGCTCTATCTCACTTCAACAAAGAGTTCTATTGTAGCGTTGAGGGCTCACGAATTTGAAGGACAAGAAAGGCCGGTCTACTATATCTCGCGTGTTGTACAATCAGCTGAATCCAGGTACACAGATATCGAACGCCATTGTCTCGCTCTATTTTCATTATAGGAAAGTTGAAGCACTACTTTAATTCCCATAAAATAGTAGTCGTAACCAAAAGCGATCCATCTGATATTTTCTGGGGCACTCTGCTCCTTGTGGGAGGTTGGCAAAATGGTACATGACCATCTCGCAATATGATATTACTTGTGCGTTCCCGAAGGCTAAAATCTCAAGCAGTGGCAGACTTGATGGCGCAGTTCCCGGACGAGAACTATGAACCTAGGGTTGATGAAGAACTCAAAGGGCCAGAGGCATACGCGATCAACCACCTTTATTGGAAGCTGCACTTTGATGGGTCATCAACAAGATCAGGAGGTGGAATTGGAGTTGTGTTAACTAAGGTAGATGGGGAAGTCATCCAGATGTCTACCAAGATGGATTTAACGATAACCAACAACGAGGCTGAGTATGAACCTTAATCGCAGGGTTGTTCGCAGCCAAAGCTTTAGAATTTCATAATCTTATCGTGATGGGAGACTCCAAACTCATAGTGAAGCAAGCCTCATCCAAATACTGGCTGAAGGAAGTCAATTTACTGAGCTACAGGTCGATCGTACAGCAGCTAGTTCAGAAATTTGATTCCATCAAGTATTAGCACACTCCCAGATCCGACAATCGACATGCGGATGCATTAGCTACCTTGGGGTTGAAGTTCAGCTCAGATAAATGCCTAGCAAGGATCTCGATTCAGGTTAAGACAACTCCATACCTGGTAAAAGACTTGTGCGAAGATGAGTCTGTTGAAGAAGCAGACTGGAGAAAGCCTATAATGCGTGCAATGACCGAAAGAACAAGCCAGGAAAGGTGGGTTTCCACAAAAGGGTTCTGCATACATGATAGCTTTTTGTACTACAAGGGGCCTGGAAGGATCCTGATGCGATGCGTCACGGAGGAAGAAGGTCGATCAGTGCTGAAGATAATCCATCAACATTCCTGCGGAGAAAATGAGATTTCCATCTACAGAAAGGCACAAAGATATGGGATTCATTGGCCCCAGATGGCGTATTTTGCTGCAATCTTACAAAGCAACTGTGAGAAATGTGCGCTGATAAAGGACTCCCTAGAAATTGCTGAAATTGAAGAAAGGGATTGGAGAAAACCCGTGATCGATTACCTACGAGATGGAATTTTGCCATGTGATAGAAAGGAAGCTGACAAGCTCAAGAGAAAACTCGATACGTCTTGCAGGAGAACTTACTTTGGCGGAAAGGACACAATGGGAACTTACTGAGATGCCTTGATGGTCAAGAGGAACAAGAAGTTACGGACCTATCCCATCAGGTGGAACATCAAGGTGGCGCAAAGCTCTGCAGACAACTCTTAACAGTGGGCTATTTCTGGCCAACTATGGAAGCAGATTGTCGCGCAAAGGTCAGAAGGTTCCAGCAATGCCAATTCAATGGCGAAGGGGGGGGGGTTGAATAGAGTATGCTAATTTTTTGTAAAACTTGCAAAGATAAGAGTTTTCTATGAAGATCAATGAAGTTAAAGGCCTTTAAAACAGTTTCAAGCCTTTGAAGAGAAAAACAGTTTAAGTGAAAACAGACAAGTATTTTTCAAGGCCTTGAAAAGAGTTTCAAACCCTTGAAAAACAGACTAGTTTGAATGCTGTAAAAAATTAAGTATGAAAATGAAAATGTGAATGCAAGAGACACAGGATTTATAGAGTTCATTCCACTTGGACCTACGTCTCTACCTCAGGGATCTTCTCCCTGCAGGATTTTCAACACAATTCTTATTAATCAAAAGCTAAGCCCTTGATCTCAAGCACATAGATATCCCTTACTCTGTTACAGCTTATGGTTCTCTCTAACCTATCTAGTACATGCTTTAGCTAACTGATTAACTAAGAATTATATATTGTTCACTTTAAATAATCCTTGAGAATGAGATATAGAATTAGTATAAGAAAGATATACAAATCGAGAACATGTCAGAAGAACACTGTAAGTGTAAAAACTGTAGTGAAGAATGCAGTGATCTTCTCTGAGTTGGATCGGAAGAATGATGTGCTTCTTTGATGCTTGTCAATCCTGAAATGTGTCTCTCTTTTTGCCCGTTGAGTGTTCTGTTTGTTGATTCAAAATGAGCTCTATTTATACAGCTCAGAGACTCTGCAAATCTTCCCTAATTTTCAGCAAGAAACTTCCTCTTTTTTAGGCAACAAGTTTGACTCTTTTAATAGCCTTCTCCAACGGATAGTTGATCATAATCTTTAGAGCTATTTTTCTGATCTTGTCTTTAAACACATTGAGAAGCTATCAAGAGTGTCTGATTGATCACAAAATCACATTCTCTCAATGTTTCCTTTCCTGCAAAATCCAGATTAGGAAACAAATCCTGCAAACTAGGAAATAAAAGTTCATCGCAAAACTAAGTCAGACAGGTTAAGCAAATGAGGTCTTTGTGAATCAAAATCTTTTGTTTTTCATCAACAATTAATAACAGATCAAATATAGGGGTGAGAGAGTTAGAATAAGATCAGATGAACTCAGAAAAACTCCCCCTGAAAATATGCATATAGTTCAGACAGTTTCAAGGCCTGCGATTTCAAGCTTGTGAAACCTGTGATTCAAGGCTTTGAAAACTGTTTCAAGGCCTTGAAATAACTCTACTATTCCAAGCCTGTGAAACTTGTGAACTTACAATCTCCCCCTCGATGGAAGACAAAACCTCAATCTGTTCGATCCTTAGTTTCTGCAAAAAATACTGATTAGCACACGGCACAAATAGTAGTAACAAATAAGTTCCAAAAAGATCCACCTTATTCAATAACAAACTTAAGAAAAAAACACATACGTTTCAGATAATTCCTACTGGCCAAAAGACAGGTCACTAAAACATAAAAACAACATAAGATTTCTACCCCTTTTTGACTTTCATCAAAAAGAATGAGAAAATGTTGGATCAGAGTATTTGGAAAATTTTTGAAAAAAGTTTGAAGAAGAAAGTGGGAAAGAAAGAATAGGCAAGAGGTTATAGGGTTGGGTCTTCATCTCCATCCCAATCTCCTTCTTCTTCCTCACTATCTTCATCATTAGCCTGTTCTTCTACAGCCTCTTCATTCACACTAGCAGTCTCTTCTTCAGCCTGATCTTCAAGTTTTGAAATGATTGGCTTTGGCGATTTATTCTTCTTCTTGATGTTTATCAGCAATACATCTGAATCAGGATTGTCTACCTCTTCTCCCTCTTGAGCAAATTGTTCATCTATCACCTGTTTTCCTTTGTCCTTGTCTTGAGCAGCCTCTTCCTGGTTTAAGTGTTCACTGGGCAATTTCTTGTCATAACCATACTTCTTGAGACCTTCTCCAGCTTGGAAGACATCCTCTGCGACATCAAACACAGTCATGCTTTTGAAGATAGTCTCCACCATGTACTTCACGTGCCTGAGATCAATCTCAAGCCCATGCTGATTCTCTTTGATTTCACCAGTGTCCATCTCTAAACCATCAAGTCTCTGAACAATTGAAGAAAAATCTGGAGGCTGTGAGGTCTGGCTTGAAGTAGGAGTCAAGGTCTTGGGCTTAAGAAACTTCTTTGCACCCAATTCTTCTTCTGTCAACTCTGAATACAGCTTCCAAATTTTTGCTTTTGTCTTCACCATTCCAATCTTCTCAAATGCTTTCTTATTAAGCAAACCAAATCCAGAAGTGATAGTCTCCTCACCACCAGTTGGAATCTTAAGGTGTTGGAAGAAAAGTGTGAGCAAATTTGCATAAGGCAAATGATGATTTCTCTTATCTGTCTGGCTAAACAGCATGTGTTCCATTACAAGCTTTTGAAGGTCAATGTCATACCCATGCATAATCAGATACATTATGTATAGCACCCTCTAAGTGATCAACTCCTTGGAATGTTCCCTTGGAAAGATACATATCATCAAGATAGTGAATAAAACTTTGGCTTCAACATTTAACACAGAGTGTGTTAACTGTTTGGATGAGGTAGGGATGTTGGGTAGAAAGAATTCTTCTTTGGCCAACTTCAAAAATTCACTTTTGGGAGGATGTTTCTTTGTGTCATACCTCTTAGGACAGCATAGAACATATGCAAACTCAGCATGATCTAGCTCCATATTAACACCAGCAACTCTAGTCTTGATTACTAAGTGTGGAGAGTTCTTAATTTGCTTCATCTTGAAATAGAAGAATCTGGTAAGTCTTGGAAGGCTAGCTCAGGAGGGTTTAACATGAACCAAAGAGAGATCTTCTTTAACATTGTAATGCAATTAAGATTCATTCCAAGCAACATAGGAAGAATGACCAAGCTACATAAAGCAATAGGCATAGAGGCGAAACCATCCAACCACTAACCTTTGGAAGTGTTTGTGATGAACCAAGATTCCTCACGAGCAGATTTCTTTGAGTAGATCTGAAATTCTCTTTCCACATTGTCTTCTGGTTCTTCCACTGTCACCTTTTCTTTTCCCTTTTCAGCTTGAGAGGCCTTCTTCTTTTTCTTCAGCTTCTTGGGACTTGAGATCTGTGCTTCTGGTTTCTTTTCAGCAGTAGTCTTATCTTTCTTCTTTTCTTGTCCGAAGATGGTGTCACAACCTTATTAGCTTTCTTCTTTGGTGGAGGACGTTCTGTAACTGCCTCTGCACTGGGAGTCATAGAACTTGAATCCCCACTGATTGTTTGAACTTCATCCTTAGCTGTCTTTCTCTTCTTCTATGTACTAGGTTTTGAACCACCAGCCATATTGATTCTGTCAGAGGCTCTTCTAGTGCTCATTAGGGTTTGGGAGAAGAATATAGAGAGGTATGATTGATACAGAGAGAAGGAGAAGATAAGAAGATAAATGCTGAAAGAGTTTGAGTTTAAAAAGGAAACTGCAATATCGCTCTGATCTCAAAAGATTTGTAATGATCAGAGAATATTCAAATCTTTGAATTCGTTGGAAGAAAATAATTTAATACCATACTTGGCTGAAAAAGATTTTGAAAAAGGTAGGGGAAATATTGAGGAAATATCTACAAAGATAGCACCCAATACTGAATGATCCAAGAGCTATTGACTAACCAGTTATCAGACTTATTTTCAAGGCTTTGAAAATAATTTCAAGATCTTGAAACGCTGATATACTGAAACAAATAAAATCAAAGCTTTGGAAAGATTTTCAAGTCTTTGAAAATTAGTTCAAACCTTTGAAACACATAATAACTTACCTTCCTTACCTGATGCTCCCCCTAAACCAATGCATCTTTAGTTAGCATGCCTAATTCCAGTCGAAGAGCTGAAAATCTTTCATTTGGAAATGGTTTAGTGAAGATATCTGCAAGTTGCATGTTAGTAGAAACAAATTCAAGAACAATATCACCTTTCTCGGCATAATCTCTGATGAAATGGTGTCTGACATCAATATGCTTGGTTCTTGAATGCTAAACTAGATTCTTTGAAATTCATATTGCACTAGTTTTGTCACATTTGATAGGTATACTTCTGAAATCAAATCCAAGATCTCTCAACTGCTGAGCAATCCATAAGACTTGTGAGCAACAGGCTCCAGCAGCTATATATTTAACTTCAGATGTTGATAAAGCAACTGAGTTTTGTTTCTTGGAGTGCCAACTGATCAAGGAGGATCCAGTGAATTGGAAAGTTCGTGAAGTGCTTTTCCTATCAACTTTGTAACCTGCAAAGTCAGCATCTGAAAATCCATGCAAAGAAAAATTAGAGTGTCTTGGATACCAAAGCCCTAAGTCTTTGGTACCATTGAGATATATGAATATTCTCTTCACAGCACTTAAGTTTGATTCCTTTGGATCAGCTTAGAATCTTGCACACATACATACACGGAACATGATATCTGGTCTACTAGCAGTAAGGCATAGTAATGATCCAATCATACCTCTATACTCTTTCACATTGACACTTTTACCAGATTCATCCTTATCTAAGGACAGTGTAGAACTCATAGGGGTCTTGATTTCTTTGGATTGAGACATACTGTACTTGTTCAACAAGTCCCTAGTGTACTTGCTTTGATGTAGAAAGATGCCCTTCTTCAACTGATGTATTTTAAGTCCAACGAAGAAGTTCAACTCTCCCATCATGCTCATTTCAAACTCCCTAGTCATAAGACTTGAGAATTATTTGCATAATAGATCATTAGTAGCTCCAAATAGAATATCATCAACATAAATCTGAACTACAAGTAAACCTTTCTCATGAGTCTTTATGAAAAGGGTCTTGTCTACCAATCCTCTTTTGAAATCATTTTCAAGCAAAAACTTTGACAATCTTTCATACCAAGCTCTCGGAGCTTGTTTCAAACCATAAAGAGCTTTGTCAAGTTTGTAAACATGATCTAGAAACTTATCACTTTCAAAACCAGGAGGTTGTGCAACATAAACTTCCTCTTGCAAGTAACCATTCAAGAATGCACACTTCACATCCATTTGAAATAGTTTCATGTTCTTGTAAGATGCAAAAGCAAGTAAAATTCTAATAGCTTCTAACCTGGCAACATGAGCAAAATTTTCCTCATAATCAATACCTTCCTCTTGGCTGTAACCTTGAGAAACTAACCTTGCTTTGTTTCTGATCACATTTCCATTTTCATCCAATTTATTTCTGAACACTCATCTAGTACCTATTGACAGACCGGTTTGTTGGTAGGGGAAATAGGTTCCACACCTTATTTCTTTCAAACTCATTGAGTTCACTTTTCATAGCTATAATCCAGTCTGCTTCTTGTAATGCTTCCTTCACAACTTTGGGTTCTACAAGAGAAATGAAAGCATTAAACGCACAAAGATTCTTCAACTGTGATCTTGTTTGTGTACCAGTAGTTGGATCAGAGATGATGTTTTCCACTGGATGGGATGAAAGATATTTGATTCTCTTTCCTGTAGACCAGGGTTCAGGCTCTCCATATTGCTTTTCTGGTCTTGAAGTAGTAGCCTAATCACTAATATATTTCTGATCATCCTTGTCAAGGATTTGATCTCTATTTTCAAGGCCTTGAGACCTATTTCAAGGTGTTGAAAATGGCTTATGTTTCCTTCTGAAACTTTCTTAAAACCAAGTGAGTTTTCATCTTCTTCTTCTTATTTATGCTTGTTCATATTTAATTCTGCAAAACTTTCACTCAAAGAACCATCATAGCTATCATAAAAAATAACATGAATACTTTCTTCAACCAGGTTCGTTCTTTTATTATAAGTTCTATAAGCTTTTCTAGTCAGAGTGTAACCAAGAAAGATACCTTCACCACTTATTGCATCAAACTTACCCAAGTTGTCATTTCCATTGTTTTAGACAAAACATGTGCAACCAAAGGGTTTGAAGTATGAAATTTTTGGCTTTCTCCCTTTGAAATGTTCATAGGGGACTTTTTCAAGGTAGTTCTGATCAAGCACATGTTCAAAATGTAATTTGCTGTATTCACAGCTTTTGCCCAATAGTGTTTTGGCAGCTTGTTTTCTAGAAGCATTGTTCTTGACATATCTTCAAGAGTCATGTTCTTTCTTTCAACAACTATATTATGTTGAGGAGTTCTAGGAGCAGAGAAATTGTGAGAGATACCATGCTCAACACAGAAAAAATCAAATTCTCATTGATCAAATTCTCTACCATGATCACTTCTGTTTGAAGCAATATGTAGGCTTTTCAAGGTTTGAAGTTCTCTGCAAAGCTTTAAAAATTCAGAGATGGATTCAGATTTTTCATTCAGAAATATAACCCAGGTAAATCTAGAATAATCATCTACAATAACTAGCAGATACCTCTTACCTTTTGAATTTGGAGTCCTCAGAGGACCACAAAGATTCATGTGAAGTAATTCAATTGGTATAGTAGTACTTACAAACTTCTTTGGTTTGAATGAGCTTCTGGACTGCTTACCCTGAGCACAAGCTTTGCATACTTCATCATCTTTGAACTTAACAGTTGGTAATCCTCTTACCAGATCTTTGGAGATCAACTTGCTCAAGGTATGCAAGCTAATGTGAACAAGTTTTATGTGCCAAAGCTTTGAATCCTCTTTCAAGGCCTTGAGGCACTTCAAGCTTTCACCTGCAACTTTGTTAGTCTGAAAAGTATAAACATTATTTGATCTAGAGGCAGTGAGAATGCAGTTGCCTGATTTATCATTTTGTACCACACACTTCTCTTTATCAAAGATAACCGTAGTACCTTTATCACAAAGCTATACATCAGGAATTGAATTTTCATAATCTGTACCAACATTACCAATACCAAGAATGTTGTATTTGCCTTTGTCACCAAGTCTAATTGAACCATCTGATTGCTCTTTCAGTTCTGAGAACAAATATCTCTTTCATCTCATGTGTCTTGAGCAACCACTGTCCATAAACCATTTTTGTTCTTTGACATTGGTGACAACCTGAAAACACCAATCACTGTCTTACCCAGCTGTTATACCAAGTGTGGAACTTGGACTCATACTCAGGATCAACCATGTTGGGTTGTTTGACCCCTTTAGGAACCCAAATCTGTCTGACTTGTCCTTTGAGTTGAAATGGCAATGTGTTCCTCATTTTGTGAGGGTCTCTTCTTCTGAAAGGACAAGTCATCTTAACAAGACAAATTTTATTGCAAAAATGACACTTAGGAGAAGTTTTGTTTCCAGTTTTCACAAATCTGGTATTGTTATTTCTTGGAAAACTTGGATTGTATCCAATACCAGTTTTGTGAACAGACTTTGAACTTCCTCCAAGAATCAAGTTCAAATTATGTTCTGAGCCTGCAAGCTTGACTTTGACTAATTCAGATTCTTGAAGTTTCTTAGTAAGAGTAGTCTTTTGTTTATCTAATTCATCAACTTGATGTCTCAGATTAACAAGGCTATCACTCAATAGATAGTTCTCAGTGACTACTTCCTTGGCTTGTGTTTTCAAGGATTTGAAACTGGTTTTCAAGGCCTTGAAACCACTGTCAGTTTTCTTCTGGGAGATTTCAAGATTCTGATTCAGACAAACAAGATGTAAATTCTCTTTTTCTTGCTCATGAACTTTTTCTTTCAAAACTCTAATCTCTTTCAGATAGTCCTCTTCTCTTAAAAGCATTGTTCTAAGATAATCTGAGAGGGCTTCTTTTGGTTTTGAAATCAAACAGTTTACCATTTTCAGAACTTTCATCATTCTTATCCATGAAGCATAGGTTGGAATGTTCTTCTACGGATTAAGAGTCAGTTGAGGCATCTGAATCACTCCATGAAGCTGTCATTGCTTTCTTTCTCTTTTCAAGGTCTTTCTTCTGAATGTTCTTGATTTTATTATGTGGGCAATCTCATATCAAGTGTCCTGCATCACCACACTCAAAGCAATTCATGTATTTTGATTTATTATTCTGTGAAGAAGACTTAACTTTGTAGTCCTTGCTACTGGATGATATGTGTCTTTCTCTGTTGAAGTCTTTATTTCCAATGTTTTTATTCATCTCGAGGATTTTGGTCAAGGCTTTGGAAATCAAAGCAAATGGATCTTCATCATCATCTTCAGTTTCAAGGTTTTGGATTTTCTCATTCTCTTTGGCCTTGAGTGCTAAGTTCTTGACACTTTTTGGTAGCTCTCCATCAGCTTCATTCATGGATATTTCATGCGTCAGAAGCTTCCCTTGTAGGTCATCAGGATGGAGCAATGAGAGATCTTGAGCTTCCTCAATAGCTGTAGTCTTTGGTTCTTATTTTTACTTTTGTAGACTTCTCATAATCTTCCTCACCTTTTCTTCATTGGAAAAATTTTTTCCCAGTGAATCAAGGTTATTGACAATGTCTGTGAACCTCTTGAACATATCTCTGATTGACTCATATGCATTCATTTTGAAAAGCTCATATTGCATGATATAGATGTTGATCTTGGTTTGCTTGACTTGACTGGTTCCTTCAAATGTCACCACAAGCTTATCCCAGATCTCCTTGGTAGTCTTACAGGCTGACATCCTGTTGAGTTCATCTGTACTCAAAGCACAATACAATATGTTAATAGCTTTGAAATTCTTAGAGAATTTTTCTAATTCAGATGAAGAAAGTGAGTCTTCAGATTTCGAAGTTTTAATCCCATCTTTATCTGTGTAGAAAGTGTGAGGTCCATTCTAAAGAATGGTCCATAGCTCTATGTCTTGGTCAATGATGAACATTTTCATCAAGGCTTTCCAGTGAGCAAAATTATCTCCACAAAATAGAAGAGGTCTGTTAGCAGCTCTTCCCTGTGAGAAACCATCATCACCTGCAGTACTCATGATCACCAGATGGTTAAATCTATGCAGTGATACAAGCTCTAATACCAATTGAAAGGGGAGCAAGCATGTAGAAATGCAGTAAAGATACTCTAGAAGGGAGGGGGTTTGAATAGAGTATTCCAACCTTTTTTAAAACTTGCAAAGATAAGAGTTTTCTGTGAAGCGCAATGAAGTTCAAGGCCTTGAAAACAGTTTCAAGGCTTTGAAGAGAAAAACAGTTTAAGTGAAAACAGACAAGTCTTTTTCAAGGTCTTGAAAAACATACTAGTTTGGATGCTGTAAAAAACTAAGTATGAGAATGAAAATGTAAATGCAAGAGACACAAGATTTATAGAGTTATGTCCACTTGGACCTACGTCTCTACCTCATGATCTTCTCCCTGCAGTATTTTCAACACAATTCTTATTAATCAAAAGTTATACCCTAGATCTCAAGCACAGAGATATCCCTTACTCTGTTACAGCTTGTGGTTCTCTCTAACCTATCTAGTACCTGCTCTAGCTAACTGATTAACTAAGAATTCTCTATTGTTCACTTTGAAAAATCCTTGAGAATGAGATATATAAGTAGTATAATAAAGATATGCAAATTTAGTACAAGTCAGAAGAACACTGGAAGTGTAAAAACTGCAGTGAAGAATGCAGTGATCTTCTGTGAGTTGGATTGGAAGAATGAAGTGCTTCTTTCATGCTTGTCAATCCTGAAATGTGTCTCTCCTTTTGCCCGTTGAGTGTTCTGTTTTTTTCTTCAAAATGAGCTCAATTTATACAGCTCAGAGACTCTGCAAATTTTCCCTGATTTTCAGCAGTAAATTTCCTATTTTGTAGGTAACAACTTTAACTCTTTTAACAGTCTTCTCCAACGGATAGTTGATCATAATCTTCAGAGATATTGTTCTGATATTGTCTTTAAACATATTGAGAAGCTTTCAGTGTCTGATTGATCACAGAACCACATTCTCTCAATGTTTCATTTCCTGCAAAATCCAGATTAGCAAACCAATCCTGCAAATTAGGAAATAAAATTTCCCTGCAAAACTAAGTCAAACAGGTTAAACAAATGAGGTCTCTGTGAATCAAAAGCTTTTATTTCATCATAAAGTAATAACAGATCAAATATAGGGATGAGAAAGTTAGAATAAGATCAGAAAAACTCAGAAAAACTCCTCCTTAGAATATGCATATAGGTCAGATAGTTTCAAGGCTTTGAATGCTGTTTCAAGGCTTTGAAATAGCTCTGATATTTCAAGCCTGTGAAACTTGTGATTCAAGGCTTCGAAAACTGTTTCAAGGCCTTGAAGTAGCTATGCTATTCCAAGCCTATGAAACCTATGAACTTACAAATGGGAATTTAGTCCATGCTCCTGCAGTCGACTTGCACGCACTGGGCACTCCTTGGCCATTTCATACTTGGTCCCTGGACTTTATTGGTCCCATCCGCCCACCATCGCACCGAAATCAATTCATTATGACACGGACATAGCAGTTTACTAAATGGGTCGAGGCTGTCCCACTCAAGACGGCAAATGCATTAGCAGTGGTCAAGCTCATCCAGGAAAACATTATTTAACGCTTTGGGATCCCTAATACCATCATGTCCGACAATGGTACTCCCTTTGTTAATCTCCAAGTAGCCTCAAAACTAATGGAGTATAAAGTAAGGCAGTTGTGCTCAACACCTTACTATCCGAAGGGAAATGGGAAAGCTGGGGCCACAAACAAAACTCTGCTAAGAATCTTGAGCATGATGGTCGCACATGATCATAAAAAATGGGCCGATTCCTTAAATTTGGCGTTATGGGCCTACCGCACGTCACCAAGAACTCCTACTGGGGCTTCTCCATTTCTACTCTGCTATGGAGCTGAGGTAGTGGTTCCTACAAATGTCAAGGTTAATTTTGAAATACTAGCCTTCAGCGCTCTGTATGAGAATGAACGAGACCATGACCTCATCTTGCTAGAAGAGAAGCGCGAGCAAGCCAATAGAACAAATACAACATACAAGGAAAGGATCTCCCGAGATTACAACAAGACTGTCCAGCACCAAGACTTCGATGTAGGAGACCTAGTCCTACAAGCTTTTGATCATTGCATGCGCGAAGCATCTCATCCCAAGTTTGATGCTAACTTGGAAGGACCTTTAATGTAAAGGAGGTTTTCGATAGTGGATATTGCAACATTCAAAGCTGCCATGGGACTTCCGCGACCCCCAATCCGATCAGCATGCGCTGGTTTAAGAAGTATTATCCTTAGCCTTACTGCTTACTGATTTTTATTGCTATGCACCTCGCTTATGTACCATGTTTGTCCGTTTATATCCTCCCATATGAGGATCTTATTAATGATAATAACTCTCCCATACGAGAGCTCTTTCATCAACAAATGTTTGTACTTTATTTTACAAGGCTAAGCCTGTAACACCCCCTCGTTTCGTATCCGGCTCGGGAGAGACCAGGAGGGTGCTACTCATAAAGAAACGGCAGAAATCGTGAACAAAACATTCCATACTTAAATATATTACAGACGATAATTGTCTTCAACACGAACCATACTATTACACAGGACGAGATTAGTCTACTATTAAACAGGATACGATTACGCTAAGAGTTGTCTTAATCAAAGTACTAATAGATACTAGGTGAGTCCGCGATTCCCTTACGCCAATCTCCCAGCTCCTACACCTGCGGGGGAATGAAAACAAAGACCGCAGTTTTTCGAAAGTCAGCATGAAATACTGAGTGAGGTACACCTTAGCATGTAAAGCAGGAAGATGACAACCATCACAGTGTTACGCTTTTAATAAAAATGAGGAATAATAGACTGTGAGTAAAAGTGACACAAAATCAGAGTTTGCAGCGTCATAAACAACAGTGTTAGCCAAATTACGATTGGCAATATCCATCTTCAACATTTCCAATTAAATCCTTCACAAGTGTCAATTTCCAAATATAATATGAATCCAACCATCAGTTTCCAAACATAGAATCAAATGAGCCAATTATTAAGCACAGTACCGGAAACAGTAATGGTCAACAAAGGACCTCCTTGATGGTCAACAAAGGACCTCCTTAATGGTCAACAAAGGACCTCCTTAATGGTCAACAAAGGACCTCCCAACCTGCCAGACTATACCTTAAGTGTTGCAACACCCCCTTAAGAAGCAAAAGGCCAGAAGGGTGAGTACTAGCTGGGACTCCAGCCAACAAGGCGAAGAGCCATGGCCAACAAAGGGCCTCCCAAATAATAATGGTCAACAAAGGACCTCCCAAATAGTAAGAGAGTCCGGTACGTGCGATTCCACTTTACGTTATTAACGTGTTATTATTATTGTGTGACAGTTCAAAAACAATCATTTCGAAATGAAATCAATAACAAGTAAAACATGTGTATCACCAAATACATTTTGAGACGTATAATAAAATCATGTTATGACACGAAGGAAGCTAGGCTAGCTAGGCTAAGCATATAACTCACCTGCTGTTGACTTAGCAGTTAGTACGTATGATGGTCGACAAAGCCTATGTCCACAAATCTGTCGCCTACAGTTTATCAATCAACTAGTTACAACAGTGATATTGCTAAGCAAATAATGCACTAACTCTTTATGTATGTTCGGCTAGGATGAAACGCTAGACTCAATCCTCACAATCCCCTTTTGAAGATGACATACTTAGTTAATTAAATATTGGCCTAAGTTATTTATTAATAAAAGATTACTAATCATTTATAATTTAAAATAAATGATTTTACTAAATAATTAAACAATAATTTAAAATATTGATAAGATATAATTTTACGACTATTTAATAACAAGTACTACTAATGAAATCCATAAAACCACTTAGAAGTGCTATTTTTAGTGTATGAAATCTTTTCTTAAATTCTCTAATTTACAACTAGCAATATTTAATTTTAGCAAGTTCATTTATCGGAAAAGATATTATAATAATTGAAACTCTCTATTTTGTTTAAATACATTAATGTGAAAACATTATCTTTATTATATAACCATATATACAAAACAATTCTTCTTTTGTTAACTTATTTTTAAGATAAAGTGTCATAACTCTAATTATAACTAATTCATTCTATTTCAAGAAAATAATATTTTACTTTAACAATTTCACTTAATTATTTGTAAACGTACTATTTGTTAAAATAAAAGTGACATTTAATCAATAAACGAAACATTATTCTATATTGATTATATGATTATAAATATACAAAATGTATCTTTTGTTGACTTATTTAAAAACGAGTTGTAGTATTCAATTACATTTAATTTCAAACTTATTAAAATTAAGCTTTTATTTTTATTACAAACCTAATTATTTTCATTTATCTAATTGAAATAGTTAATTAGCTAACATTATATAATTATATGAACAAATTGTTGTTATATAATCAATATAGTTTAGGAAAAAAGTCAAGGGGCTCCCCACCCCAAAGTTTCAGTTTTAACACTTTGTACCTTTAAAGTTTCTGAAAAGACAAAATCACCCCCCCCCCCCAAGAACACATCAGTGTCTTCTTCTCAACCCACCCAAAATCAAATCGTGATCTTTCAATTTAATGATACCCATGAATTTTAGATTGTCCAGAACTCTAATTCAAGTCGAAACATGTGGATTCAAGCCAAAAATCGCTAAAAACCGTTACCGAATGAGGGAGAAATCACTCGCCGAAATCGGGTCGAAACCTCGCCGGAATTTATGGCGTTCCGGCGGCGTTGGTGGCCGGTTCTGGGTTCCTCTGGGTTCGTCGGACCTCAGAGAGGTTGGGGAAGTCACCGGAAAGTAGGAAGAGAAGCGGGGGAGTGGCGTTGGAGGTGACCCGACTGGGTTCGGGTCTCCCGTCGGCGATGGTGTTCGGGGTCGACTTCGGCGGTGGCTCTGGCCACCGCTGCTTCTTCCTCTTCCTCTGTTTCTGGGCGTCGAGAACAGAGAGGGTCAGAGAGGGAGATATGGAGGGAGAGAAATATGGTGGCAGTGGCGTTGGTGTGGTTCGTCGGGGAGGGCAGCGGCTTCACCGCCGCCGCCGCTGTTGCTGTTGATTTCTGTCGGACAGAACAGAGAAGAAGGGGGCAGAGAGGTAGGGTGAGAGAAGGGAGATAGGGGAGAGAGAGGGATGGCAGAGAGAGAGGAGAGATCGGGGCAGAGGGGGTGTTTTCCGTCGGTCCTGGGTCGGCAGTGGCGGTGGTGCTACGCCACTGCTGCTGTTGCTACTTGATTTTCGCCGTAGAAACAGAGAGAAGAGAAGGAGAGGAGAGATCTGAAGAGAGAAACAGAGGCAGAGAGGGGGTGAGAGATGGACGGCGGTGATGGTGGCGTGGGTGGTGGTGTTGGCGATGGTGGAAGTGGTGGTTGTGCGTGTTTGTTGTTACTGCTGCTGCGGTTTGCAGAGGAGGGGGAGATTGAGATGGAGGGGGTGTTGGTGGTGATGATGGTGGGTGTAATGGAGGACGTGGTGGTGGTGTTGTTTCCGGCTGTGGGGTGGTGTTGGGTGGTGGTGGTTGATGGTTATGGTGGTGGTTGTTTTGAATTGTTTGGCCGAGAGAGAAAAGAGGAGGTGATGATCGGGATTGTTGTTGTTGTTTGTTGTTGTGTTTGTGATGAGGAGGCAGGGGAGGTTTTTATATTGGAAGGGGATGGAGGTTTTGTGTGAGGATGGGTGGTTTTCGTGTGTGTGTGGGTGTGTTGTGAGGGAGGAGGAAAACAAGAGAGAGAGGGAAGAGGTGTTGGGACGGGAGAGAGAAAAGAGGAAGGGGGTGTTTTGTGATGGGTGGAGAGAATGAAAAAAAAATAACAAAAGTGTGTGTGTGTGTGTGTGTGTGTCAGCCGAGAGAGAGAGAAAGAGAAAGAGAGAGAAAGAACAAAAACAAAGGGAAAGAGAAAAGGAGGTTAAGTAGAGAAGGAGGAGAAGAAGATGAATAAAAAAACATATGTGTTGGTGAAAGAAGGCTAGATGTGTTGGGTGATGAGGGGAAAAATTCACCAGATGGTGAGTGTTGGAGAGAGAGATCAATTAAACTTTTTTTTTTGTTATTAAATTCACTTTTATTATTTTACCCATTAGGTTTTAGAACTTCTTAAAAATTCAACCACAACCCCCCACATTAGCTAGTTTATATTTTGCCAAAACTACAAATACCTCCCCGTTTGACTAAACTCAACAAAATTTAAGCAGTTATGCCTATAATAACAACCGGGTATTACATCCTCCCCCCCCCCCTTGGACTAAGCTTCGTCCTCGAAGCTTGAATGAATCACTAAGGTCACTACGGGTTTCCTATATGAGATGTATATAGACTAGGGTTTGAGCGCTTACCTTCCTTGTTGTTTATTGCTCGCGCTTCTGCTTCGCTCATCACAAAGATTTGACCAGGTGGCCTCTGGTTGTTGCCCTGAGCTGCATTTCCCCTGTTTCCGTTCCCATCATTGCCAGCCCTGTTGTTAGCATTCGCATTCGTGTTCCTGTTCTGCCCTCCATTGCCATTGCCATTGCCACGATAATTGCCTTGGTACCCGGCTGCGCCGTTTCCGTAGTTATTGTTGCGATGCTGATTCCCTCCATTCCAGTTGTTCTGTCCGAAGCCATTCCCATTCTGGCGACGCCCTGCTTCGATTCTTTTGTTGCATTCGTACATCCTATGGCCCTTGTTTCCACAGTAGTCGCATGTCACCCTAGTCCCATCACATGTTACTTCTGGGTGGTCCCCATTGCACCTCTTACAGTAGTAGTGACGATTATGCCTCCCCGCCTGATGTTGGTTCTGACTCCCCCCAGCATTGCTAAACTTGAAGCGTTTATCTTCACCTTGGTTGTTCCTGCCTTGTCCATAGTTTTCATCCTTTTGACTTTCCGCCTTTCTCTTCTTCAGTTGTTGGGTCAGTGTTTGGTCGACTCTCCAGATGTTTGCTGCTATGCCATAGGCCTCTGACAGGGTGGCATAGGTCCTGGTGAGCATAGTTCTCTGAAGACTAAGCCTGAGACCGCCTATGAAGCGTGTGACCATGCGCCCTTCAGTAGGTACTGTATCCTCCGCAAAGCGGGCCAATTCTACGAACTTGTCGTAGTATTCAGTCACCGAATCGTTGCCTTGCTTCAACGCGATGAACTCCTCGTACTTCTGCTCCTTGACATGCTCTGGATAGAAGGCAATTCTCATTGCTATCTTCAGCGCCTCCCAATTGAAGCCTTCTTGAGCCAAGAGTCTTGCTCGGTTAGCTGTCCACCAATTATCAGCCTTTTTCTTAAAATAGAATGCCGCCTCGTTAACCTTGCGGGCTTCTGGGCATTCCATGGCCTGGAAAATCTTATCAAAGTCTATGATCCAGTTCTCAAGCAACACTGGATCCTCCTCCCCATAGAAGTTGCTCGGGTTCCGCTGAGCTATCTTCTTAGCCCAGTCAGGTTCCCTTTCATTGGCAACATTGTTGTTCATGAATCGAGACATCTGGGCCATTTGGGCGAAGAATTGCTCTATGTTGTTGTTATTGTTGTTGTTGTCCTGAGCCATCTGTTCTCGTTGCACCCTCCTAGTGTAGTATCGCAGGGGTTGGTCAGTCATATTCCTACACTATCGCCCATTGCATCATTACTTAATATACCACGGGGTGATGAACTAGAACGACTAGCATCACGAAATGTAAACATATATTTTCATATAGCACGATTATCATTTATAAGACACATCAAAGCATACATCATTAGCAGTTAATGCAAATAACTCATTCCATAAATCCAACTCAATATTAATCATCTCAATTCATCAAATCCTCAAATCCTCGTCTCCGTATAAGGAGCAATATTAGTCCAAAAGACAACCAAATAAGGAAATACCTAATAAGATATCCCAAGTCCAATCAGTCAATGAAGGTATTATCACATCACAAAATATTTCTAACAAAGAAAGGTCGAGGGTGGGTGGGACTCAGCATGTCTAAAACTACCCATAACCCAATCGGCTTGTCCAATTTTAGATTTTCTTACCCTAAATTCATTTTAAATTGCCCTAAAGGTTTTATTCCCTTATTGGAACGAACTGCTCTGATACCACCTGTAACACCCCCTCGTTTCGTATCCGGCTCGGGAGAGACCGAGAGGGTGCTACTCATAAAGAAACGGAAGTAATCGTGAACAAAACATTCCATACTTAAATATATTACAGACGCTAATTGTCTTCAACACGAACCATACTATTACACAGGACGAGATTAGTTGCAACACCCCGTGGTCCCCAAGCCTTCCGTTCCGGACTGGAAAGCCCAGGAGGGCGATGCTAAAAGTGTTGGTGGAAGTCATAAGCACAACATCCATATATTACAATACTATTAAACATTACACGAGTCTTTATATATTACATACACGTTTGTAAAACTACTACATTATGTTGACTAGTCAGACTTTATTACTACTCGTGATATCCGTCTAAGTGAGTCCCGTACCCGGTCATGCCATAGTCTTCTTCTTCTAAACCTGCGGGGGAAGGAAACAAAGACCGCAGTTTTCTAAAGTCAGCATAAAATACTGAGTAAGTAACACCCAAGCTTGTAAAACGGAAGATGAGGCATGTTTACTTTTCATGATAATAACAAAGAGGAAGAAATTGTAAAACAGTATAGTAGGAACTCAAATGTAAACTTCTCTTTCTTTTAAACTTTCTTTCTTCACTTTCAAACGGGGAGTATAACTCCAATCTCTTCTTCTCTTTCTTCTATAAATATCCAAAACCATATTATTATCTTTTTTGATACGGGGAAGGAACTATCCATCTCGCATACTCCAAGACCTTAAGTGCCGGCACCCCCCTAAGACTTCTTGCGGCCAGAGGGGTGAGTACATGGAGCGATAATAATAACCACGGGCCGAGTCAAGCTCGACAATATACAGTAATAACCACGGGCCGAGTCAAGCTCGACAATAATAAAATTATAACCACGGGCCGAGTCAAGCTCGACAATAATAAAATAATAACCACGGGCCGAGTCAAGCTCGACAATAAAATAATAACCACGGGCCGAGTCAAGCTCGACAATACTAAAATAAGCTTCTCCCGCACAACTCTTTCCACTTTACGTTATTACGCATTATTAATTTTTTGTGTGACAGTATCAAATCAAAACAACTTGTTTGAAATGTAAAGTAATCACAAATAAAACAGATATATCACCAAACACATTTTCGAGACAAGTATTAAAAATCACGTTACGACACGAAGGAAGCTGGGCTAGCTAGGCTTGGCATATTACTTACCTCGGTCCTTAGCAATTTAGCACGTAAAGTCTTCTAGAATGTCACGTGGCCCTCGTCTACAAACCTGTCACCTACACGTTACATTTCTTTATTTGATCACAAATTTATTGACATAAATATACAATCGGAAATTACTATAATCCTAACAAGTTTTATTTGAAATCTCTTAATTTTCTCTGTCTATTTATATTCATATTAATAATATTCTAAATTTTAATATCATATAGAAAACTAATAATTTAAGTTCATAAACTTGTAATAATTATTAAGTAGTAATTTATTAACATATCTATCTTTAAGCAACCGAAATATTATGTAATGAACAATATTATTAAATTAGCCATTTATTCATTAAATTTATAAAAGTAATTATTTATAATATTTTTAGTGAACAAATACAAGTTAGGAGAAATCGTTCTTTTTACTAGTACACATAAATGTTCTTTATTAATTGAGAAAAATATTATTTTAAATTCTAAAATATTTCTTATTTATCAACTAATTTAAAACAAAAATTAATAATTACAAACCATACTTCTAGCTTGTTTATATTTTCAAGAAAATAAATTCTATTTACTATCCCCTATTTTATCTTAACTTACTTTTATTTTTCTATGGTTATTCTTACTATTAGTATTTCTTTTATTATTATTATTATTATTTTTATTACTATTACTACTTCTATTGTTACACTTACTACTACTAATATTATTACTATTATTATTATTATTATCACTTCTATTATTACTATTATTATTATTTAATTAAAATAATAGCTAGAAAGTGTAGGAATTAATTTAAACTTGAAAATCCTATTTTTTTATTTTATTTTATGTCTTCAGATTGTTAAATAACAAAGAAGCCCCATGTTCTACTGAAATTGCAGAAATACCCCCTTGTTTTAACTAAACTACTTTCTCAAAATAACAACTACCTCCCCCTAAACATGAACTTCTAATTTGATCAATCTAGATGTGAATTCAAGCATCGAGACACGATTTTGATAATCTAAATAAACTCAGGGTGAAGAGTAGAGCATACCGGAACCAAGAATCGCAAGAAACGGTCGAGAATTGAGTCGGGTCAAGCGGCCGAACGGTGGCGCCGAAGGTGGAGCTCGACGAACCTTCTCCGGTGGTTCTGGGCTTCGATTGAGCCTTCTACTAGCTTAGTCGGACCCTTAGGATTCTATTGGTGCTGGTTTCGAGTGATGGGTGTCTCTGTTTTGATTCGGGTGGAGGTCGGCCGGAGTTGTTGCCGGCGTTAATGGAGGTTCGGTGATGGTGGGCTCTGTTTCAGTGGCTTGTTAGCTACTGGTTTCAGCTTCTTCTTTCTCGTTTCAGGTCTGAACAGAGAGGGTAGAGAGGGAGAAACAGAGAGTGAATGAGAGGGAGAGAAACAGGGCGGTGGCGGGTCTTCTCGGCCTCCTTCCCGACGGCTGCAGTGGCGGTGGTGGTGGCCTTTGGCCACTGCTACTAGCTTCTGTTGATGCTCTGTTTCTTCTAGGGAGTTCGAATAACAGAGAGATAGAGGGAGAGGAATAGAGGTACGTCGTGGGTTTCCTCGGCCTTCTTTCTCGACGGCGGCAGCGGCGATGGTGGTGGCTGCGTGGCCACTGCTAGCTGCTGCTGCTGTTGTTTGGTCTCTGTTTTGGACAGAGAAGAGAGTGAGACAGAGAGAAGCAGGGGATTGAGAGGGAGTGATGGAGGTGGTCACGGTGGGTTGGTGGTGGCCGGAGATAGAGAGGATGAAGGTGAAGATGATGATGGTGGTGGTGGTTGGTGTGGTCTGCTGATTGAGAAGGTGATGATGGTGTTGATGATTTTATAGGAGGCAAAAGCTATTGATGATGGTGACTTGGGCGGTGGCGGTGATAAAAATCCTCCCGAAGGAGAGTTTGAGATGTAGAAGGCAACCCAGAGAAAGTGTACGGTGTGGTTGACACACCAACAAGTTTGGTGATTGGGTGTGGTTAAACTACAAAGTTTCGCGGTGGTCGTGTCCGCGCTAACGATAAAAATAAAGAAATTAATCCGAATTAGATTACAAGTATTAATCTAGCATTTCCTAAAATTTTACACGAGTAATTTTCTCACCTTATTATTATTATTCTTTTTTTTTTATTTATAGTTGCTATTATTATTTTCTACTAATAATGAAGCATAGCATATTATTATTTGTCTAATATACCGTCTAACTCATAGAATATAGCAATTTATTTATTTATTTATTTTCACAACGAATTGTTACTTAAAATAATTTACTATTAATTTATTTTAAATACCAAAATACTACGATAGTTTACTGAATATTATTTTATCACAACTAATTATTATTTAGCTTACAAAATTCTTACGCAAACTTCTTAACGAATACATTGTAAATCTAGGAAATCCAAAATAATTTCTCGAAAATTCTAAACTAAGATTTGCACGTTTTAAATTACCAAACTACCCCTACGATAAATACGGAGTATTACATTAGTCTACTATTAAACAGGATACGATTACGCTAAGAGTTGTCTTAATCAAAGTACTAATAGATACTAGGTGAGTCCGCGATTCCCTTACGCCAATCTCCCAGCTCCTACACCTGCGGGGGAATAAAAACAAAGACCGCAGTTTTTCGAAAGTCAGCATGAAATACTGAGTGAGGTACACCTTAGCATGTAAAGCAGGAAGATGACAACCATCAAAGTGTTACGCTTTTAATAAAAATGAGGAATAATAGACTATGAGTAAAAGTGACACAAAATCAGAGTTTGCAGCGTCATAAACAAAAGTGTTAGCCAAATTACGATTGGCAATATCCATCTTCAACATTTCCAATTAAATCCTTCACAAGTGTCAATTTCCAAATATAATATGAATCCAACCATCAGTTTCCAAACATAGAATCAAATGAGCCAATTATTAAGCACAGTACCGGAAACAGTAATGGTCAACAAAGGACCTCCTTGATGGTCAACAAAGGACCTCCTTAATGGTCAACAAAGGACCTCCTTAATGGTCAACAAAGGACCTCCTTAATGGTCAACAAAGGACCTCCCAACCTGCCAGACTAGACCTTAAGTGTTGCAACACCCCCTTAAGAAGCAAAAGGCCAGAAGGGTGAGTACTAGCTGGGACTCCAGCCAACAAGGCGAAGAGCCATGGCCAACAAAGGGCCTCCCAAATAATAATGGTCAACAAAGGACCTCCCAAATAGTAAGAGAGTCCGGTACGTGCGATTCCACTTTACGTTATTAACGTGTTATTATTATTGTGTGACAGTTCAAAAACAATCATTTCGAAACGAAATCAATAACAAGTAAAACATGTGTATCACCAAATACATTTTGAGACGTATAATAAAATTATGTTATGACACGAAGGAAGCTAGGCTAGCTAGGCTAAGCATATAACTCACATGCTGTTGACTTAGCAGTTAGTACGTAGGATGGTCGACAAAGCCTATGTCCACAAATCCGTCGCCTACAGTTTATCAATCAACTAGTTACAACAGTGATATTGCTAAGCAAATAATGCACTAACTCTTTATGTATGTTCGGCTAGGATGAAACGCTAGACTCAATCCTCACAATCCCCTTTTGAAGATGACATACTTAGTTAATTAAATATTGGCCTAAGTTATTTATTAATAAAAGATTAGTAATCATTTATAATTTAAAATAAATGATTTTACTAAATAATTAAACAATAATTTAAAATATTGATAAGATATAATTTTACGACTATTTAATAACAAGTACTACTAATGAAATCCATAAAACCACTTAGAAGTGCTATTTTTAGTTTATGAAATCTTTTCTTAAATTCTCTAATTTACAACTAGCAATATTTAATTTTAGCAAGTTCATTTATCGGAAAAGAGATTATAATAATTGAAACTCTCTATTTTGTTTAAATAACATTAATGTAAAAACGTTATCTTTATTATATAATCATATATACAAAACAATTCTTCTTTTGTTAACTTATTTTTAAGAGAAAGTGTCATAACTCTAATTATAACTAATTCATTCTATTTCAAGAAAATAATATTTTACTTTAACAATTTCACTTAATTATTTGTAAACGTACTATTTGTTAAAATAAAAGTGACATTTATTCAATAAACGAAACATTATTCTCTATTGATTATATGATTATATATATATACAAAATGTATCTTTTGTTGACTTATTTAAAAACGAATTGTAGTATTCAATTACAACTAATTTCAAACTTATTAAAATTAAGCTTTTATTTTTATTACAAACCTAATTATTTTCATTTATCTATTTAAAATAGTTAATTAGCTAACATTATATAATTATATGAACAAATTGTTGTTATATAATCAATATAGTTTAGGAAAAAAGTCAAGGGGCTCCCCACCCCAAAGTTTCAGTTTTAACACTTTGTACCTTTAAAGTTTCTGAAAAGACAAAATCACCCCCCCCCCCAAGAACACATCAGTGTCTTCTTCTCAACCCACCCAAAATCAAATCGTGATCTTTCAATTTAATGATACCCATGAATTTTAGATTGTCCAGAACTCTAATTCAAGTCGAAACATGTGGATTCAAGCCAAAAATCGCTAAAAACCGTTACCGAATGAGGGAGAAATCACTCGCCGAAATCGGGTCGAAACCTCGCCGGAATTTATGGCGTTCCGGCAGCGTTGGTGGCCGGTTCTGGGTTCCTCTGGGTTCGTCGAACCTCAGAGAGGTTGGGGAAGTCACCGGAAAGTAGGAAGAGAAGCGGGGGAGTGGCGTTGGAGGTGACCCGACTGGGTTCGGGTCTCCCGTCGGCGATGGTGTTCGGGGTCGACTTCGGCGGTGGCTCTGGCCACCGCTGCTTCTTCCTCTTCCTCTGTTTCTGGGCGTCGAGAACAGAGAGGGTCAGAGAGGGAGATATGGAGGGAGAGAAATATGGTGGCAGTGGCGTTGGTGTGGTTCGTCGGGGAGGGCAGCGGCTTCACCGCCGCCGCCGCTGTTGCTGTTGATTTCTGTCGGACAGAACAGAGAAGAAGGGGGCAGAGAGGTAGGGTGAGAGAAGGGAGATAGGGGAGAGAGAGGGATGGCAGAGAGAGAGGAGAGATCGGGGCAGAGGGGGTGTTTTCCGTCGGTCCTGGGTCGGCAGTGGCGGTGGTGCTACGCCACTGCTGCTGCTGCTTGCTTTTCGCCGGAGAAACAGAGAGAAGAGAAGGAGAGGAGAGATCGACAGAGAGAAACAGAGGCAGAGAGGGGGTGAGATATGGACGGCGGTGATGGTGGCGTGGGTGGTGGTGTTGGCGATGGTGGAAGTGGTGGTTGTGGGTGTTTGTTGTTACTGCTGCTGCGGTTTGCAGAGGAGGGGGAGATTGAGATGGAGGAGGTGTTGGTGGTGATGATGGTGGGTGTAATGGAGGACGTGGTGGTGGTGTTGTTGCCGGCTGTGGGGTGGTGTTGGGTGGTGGTGGTTGATGGTTATGGTGGTGGTTGTTTTGAATTGTTTGGCCGAGAGAGAAAAGAGGAGGTGATGATCGGGATTGTTGTTGTTGTTTGTTGTTGTGTTTGTGATGAGGAGGCAGGGGAGGTTTTTATATTGGAAGGGGATGGAGGTTTTGTGTGAGGATGGGTGGTTTTGGTGTGTGTGTGGGTGTGTTGTGAGGGAGGAGAAAAACAAGAGAGAGAGAGGGAAGAGGTGTTGGTACGGGAGAGAGAAAAGAGGAAGGGGGTGTTTTGTGATGGGTGGAGAGAATGAAAAAAAAATAGCAAAAGTGTGTGTGTGTGTGTGTCAGCCGAGAGAGAGAGAAAGAGAAAGAGAGAGAAAGAACAAAAACAAAGGGAAAGAGAAAAAGAGGTTAAGTAGAGAAGGAGGAGAAGAAGATGAATAAAAAAACATATGCGTTGGTGAAAGAAGGCTAGATGTGTTGGGTGATGAGGGGAAAAATTCACCAGATGGTGAGTGTTGGAGAGAGAGATCAATTAAACTTTGTTTTTTTTTTGTTGTTATTAAATTCACTTTTATTATTTTACCCATTAGGTTTTAGAACTTCTTAAAAATTCAACCACAACCCCCCCCCCCCACATTAGCTAGTTTATATTTTGCCGAAACTACAAATACCTCCCCGTTTGACTAAACTCAACAAAATTTAAGCAGTTATGCCTATAGTAACAACCGGGTATTACAAAGCCTATCTGTCTAGATAGCAGCAAAATGCAAAACTAAGCCTATCTGTCTAGATAGCAGCAAAGCGCGAAACTAAGCATATCTGTCTAGATAATATCAAAATGTGAATTTAAGCCTATCTGTCTAGATAGCAGCAATGCACAATTCTAAGCCCATCTATCTAGATGGCAGCGAAGTGCGAACTCAAGGACCATTTGTCTAGATGGCAGCCGAAGGTAAAACTTAAAGCCTATCTGTTTAGATAGCAGCAATACACAAAACTAAAGCCTCTGTTTGGATAGCAACGATACACAATCTTAAGCCTATCTGTCAAGAGAGCATCAATACACATTCTTAAGTCTATCTGTCTAGATAGTTGTTTCCCTAATCAAGCCCATTTTTGTATAATGGCAAAATCTAAACGTCTTATCTGCTCTCATCAGGTAGATGCGCAATTTTTATATTTATGTTAAGATAAAGCCCTTTGCACTCGACCTTATCTTTGCAAGATAACAGCAATACGTGACGACCAAGTTCGTCAGAGTTAAGCCTATTTGATATCAATAGTATCGATATGTGAATCAAGCAAATTCAAAGGCAAGAGTTAGTTGAAAATGGCAAAATAATACTCAATATACGCGAAGCAAGGGCAAAGGTAAAGGTTCGCGGCTGAAACTGAGATGGTGCAAAAGTTGTTATCAAAAGACATTGTTCCAAAAGCACTTCAAACTATTACAATGCTAAGCTACTAGTCCTCAAGAAAGCCTTTAAGGAGGGAATCATTAGCTTTTAGCTTTACAGAATTTGCAGACAACTGATCCAAGCGATCCTTGTTGCTCTTATGATGCTTCACCGCCTCCTCAAAATCTTTAATGGCTTTGTCAAGCATCTGCTAACGCGCCTTTAGTGCAGTTTTTTCCTTGTTATAATTGGTATAGCCAAACTTGAGTTGTGCAGAATTGTTAATCTTAATTAGCCTCTGTATGAGGATATCAAGGTTCAGCCTACCTGCTGCAACTTGTTGAAGTCCATACGCACTTGAAAGAAGGCATTGAGCACTAGCAATAGAAGTGCTTGTCGGAGTTGTGTTACGTATTCTCTCCAATAGAATGGCCATCTCTGTAAGGAGATCCCCCCTATTCATGGGTGCCTGACGCGCGATTACTATGCGTTGCTACGCAAGTATACGGTCAAGTAATAAAGTGGAGTATTTTGGACTCCGAGTTATCGAACCCAAGGGAAGGTGTTTACTATATGCTCTAGATTAGCAATTAATCTCAATTTACCTAAGTAACCAGTAAAAATGATTGTAGTTTGAAGTGTTGTCACCCTCAAACAAGTGACTATCAATAATTATGAAATAAAGCGAATAAAATTATTTGATGTAAATCAGAGGAAAGAAAGCTAGGCAATCTACAGATCACCTAGGGTAGTTTTGAAAATTCCCGATTCCATTTTCTAACACAACGACTCTTAGCAACCTATGCTGGGTAATGACGTTGACAATTACCTATCGGTCTCATGTCGTTCTACACAAAGGTAACGATTTGTCCCTCTCAGACGAAGTATACTACCTATGTGTTCTAGCAGGCCAACAATATTGCAAGGAATAATGTCCTCTCAGACCACCATTCACGAGCAACTCATTACTTCCTACTGAATTTACCCTCATCTAGTCATTCCTATCCAACTAACCTCTTATTCTAGTCAATTAAGAATGATCTTGCGTACTCATCCCAACTAGGGTAGAGTTGTTTTCACACACTCACTAGTTACGTAGTAATTTCGGGTCATGACTCCTACGTTACTAAGAATTAAGCACAATAAACAAGATAGTTAGGTTATCAATATCATTATTAAGCCTAGTTCATGATTGAATGAAGAAATATATAATCCACATCAGACATCTTAGCCCTAATTTTTCAATTAAAGACCTCAACATGATGAAAACCAAAACAATCTCCATTAAACCATAATTATAGCATGAAAGATCATCCAAAATCCGGAAAATATCATCAAAACATAAACCCTAGGCTCTCCATAGATGACAAGGTATGAGTTTAGCTACTCATAACACAAGTTAACATGGTTCTTGAATAGTTCATACAAGAAAGTAAAGAGAAATATAGATCAAACGCTAAAATCGTGAAGATTGGCGCGATCCGGGCTCTTCTCCTTGCTTGAGGCCGTTCCCAATGAAGTCTCATTGCTCTCCTCCTTCTTCTTGGCTCTCTGGATGCCTGAATGATGAACTATTTCGTCCCTAGGTCGTCCTTGAATCATAACCCGCAGAAGTCTTCAGTATTTGCACAAAAGTCCCCTGAAATCTGCTCCTGACTTCAAAACGCGATATCTTCTTCGTCCGAACTCGGATTTAGCTCCGTGACCTATCGGTGGAAAGATCTCTGAGTCTACTTTCATAGGGCACTGTTCTCACCCAAAAATTATTTGTAGAACTCCGGATATGATAAAAATAGTGCAGACTAGTCATCCAAGCTCCTTCAATTCGGCTTCTCTTGACTCCACTTGAGCTCCCGTTGTTTCCGAAGTTCGTTCCATATCTCCTATCAACCGATTAGCATCCGTCCCTCCCAAAAAAACATGAACAAACATACCAAGTGATTATATTTGACAAATTATGATCAAGTATGCATGAAAAACGCTCGGACTAACAATATAGCACATAGTAGCATCAAGTGGTAAAACAACCTGTAATCTCTAACATTGGCCTCAAAACACTCTCCAAATACATATTATCATGTGGTAAATGCTAAAGAATTATAGCCCCTAAAAGGTGCTATCAAACTCCCCCACACTTACTCCCTTGCTCATCCCGAGCAACAATGAAGCGCAAACCTCCACACTTGAGACATTGCATACATACCAAAACCAAACAAATGCATACCCCACCACTTTGTATACTTAACTTTCCGCTAGCCAACACGACTCACAACTCAATACACAAAGACACGACTATGCAAACTACATGATATGTACAATGCAACTCAAGTATGTACAATGCAAGAAATTAAAGAAAATATACTTTTTTCTTTTTAGTAGAGATTGGGCAATCTCAAAGAACAAACCGGCAAGTCATAAGGCTCTCACATCCCCTAGAAGATTATATAACTTTGGTGATCGGTAGAACTTGCGGCCGATTTCGTCAGACAGAACGGGCACGAACACTCAATAAGTTGCTTCCGCACACTCATCAAACGTATACCTAGCACTTACCAACCGATCTATTTATCCACGGGTTAAAATTGTTGACAGATTTAGGACGGGTAGGATAGGATATTTATAAGAGCAGTCCTAGACGTCATGATACATCTCACAAGAACCCGATTCTCACACTCCCTCAAAAAAATCCAAGGAACCCCACCGAACTAACTACTTCGTCCCTCCTTCCCTCAATCTTGGTGCAACGCCATTCTCGCGGCAACAAATGTGAAGAAGTGATCCCGAACAATAGCTAATATCCTTAGTCTTCATGAGTTTAATTTCCTGCTCCCTATTCCATTTCACTTTCAACTTTCTTTTTTTTATTTTTTTTTTCAATTTCAATTTCATTCTCAATAAGCACATGGAGCCACCAATGATGATACAATATCAGAGGAGATCAAATCAATATAAATAACGTGGGGGTGGAATGTGTAAAATCAACTAATATAGTCAAATATGTGTCGACACCCCCACACTCGATGTAAAGCATATCTCGAACCCGGTAGTCAATGTGTAAACGTGCTAATTCCAACCAATCCTCCTCATCACCTAAAATGTAGAAAATATGAATGAAGTGCAAGCATGTCCTCCTATAAGATCAACCAACACCCACCCCATGACGTGCGGAAAAAGTATCACGCACTACGGCACTCCACCTGTGATCGTGGTGTATGGACACGACTCACCGCCACACCGAAGTGTGCTGTCGTCTCTAACTCACCCTCACATCCCTCAAAAGATGACATGTAAGAGTATCCACTCAAGATGTAATAATATCAGCTCACCCTCAACGACCCTCCCTAACTCAACTCCCTATATCATGACGCATAGTAAGTTCTAACTAGTGATAGAATTCACAAGGAACGGCTTCCTAGGCTAGAGGCTGTGAAAAAAAGGGGTAAATGGATCAAATTGGGATAACTAGCGGACCTAGGCCCCATAATAATCACTCGCACAGCTGTTCCCTTGCCACTACGAGGAGGGTTGACGGCTACCTAAGTGACGGTGGTGTAGCGCTAGTAGGATAACTAGTCTAAGAGACAGCTACTCACAACTCTCAAGTGCATTGGCCCTATAGCCTTCCTACTCCAGATTCTCGCGTGTCTACCTCACCTCAGATTTTCATACTACCTAGGGAATACTATCATTGAGCCCTCTCCACGCTTACTCTCTTCAATTGCCCTTTCTCAAAAAAAATCAATTTTTAGGGATTTTCTTATTTTTCTAATTTTTTGGTATTTTTTTAGACATTATATGTAACTGGCCAACTCGATTAACCAACAACACATGGTAGGTGGACTCAATATTTAAAATTGCAACAATATATACAATGAAAATATTTAAACGTGCACATGAAATCCTATGGACCAACTCTATATGCATAACAAACTCACTAAACTACATGTAACAAGGCTATGCAATGGTCAACTAGCGAATAGCTAAAAACTCCCCCACACTTAAGCACTTCGTTGTCCTCAACGAAAAATAGAGTGAATATCAAGAGGACTCGACTGCTCAAGCGTAGGGCCGGTGGGTCTAGTCGGAGTGCGTCCTCCCTTCGTCCTCATCTCGGACGTCGGGACTCGACTCTTGGTATACATGAGACTGGTAATGGAACAAGCCATCGTAGGTATGTGGGTGCTGCAACTGGACATTGGTCGCCACAGCCAAGTCCAAAATTCATCCACCCTGCTAGGTACAGTCATAGCTAAGTGACTCCATACCTCGGCCCAACTGGCGCTGGCTACTATGGATGTGCTCAAAATGTCTCCTCTCCCTAGCTCTATCCTCATCAGCTTGGAGTCTCTGAGACTCCATAATATGCATGAGCGTGTCAAGCTGTCGCTCCATGTTGGAGCTCGAGCTACTCGCTTGGTCTCCGCTAAGTTGTGTGGGGTCAACAGGTATTTGGTTCTTGAGGGGGTTGGGTATTCTCTCCCAAGTATGTGTTGCATCCTTCTTCTTCTTGTATCTAGAGCTATTGTCATACTCTAGACAACTCAAACTAGCCTTAGCATCTTGTGCTAGCTTTAGGAGCAAACAAGTGTGGTCGGGAGATCTACAGTTATAGCGGTCAGTCCTCTCCATAAGAAATCTATAAATTAAGTACGGGACATTGATACGCTTCCCCATCCACAAACAGTAAGCCATGGTGCAAAGCTGGAAGGAGTACGTGGGATTAGGAGAAACTCCATAAACCCAGTTCTCAAGAAACTCACACAACCACCTCGCACGTGGAAGCACGAGTCTCCTAGAAACATTCCACTCAGGTAAAGTGGGTTTCTCATTCCACCCTGCTCCAGGCACCCCCTCAAAACAAAAGGCACTCACTACTTCAACAACATCCACACTCCTAATGGTCTCATGGTAGGCGCAAATCTCATTCTTTAGAGGTTTGAATTTCAGGGCCGCCGCTATAGTCTCGGGCGTGATGACTATATAGGTGCCCCGGCAATACACATGCCTCCGATCCTCACCCTATCCCTCGAAACAAAAGCGAGCATTTACCAGAATCTCCCTCGCAAGAGCAGAGGTAGACTTCTTACAAATTTTAAACCACCTATCTAGCCTCTCATTCTTGAAGAGATCCTGAAGTTGTTTTGAAATTTTTTCGCTTTGTGGGAAGGGTTTTTCAGGAGTTCCTACCCTCTTCAGGAATGGTTTCGTGCAATATGCCTTATGGGCATTCGCACTAACAAACCTGAAGCTGCAGAATTTGGTACTGCAGATAGCATCGAGGTCAACATCCTTTGCAGCCCTACCTCTCGTCCCAATATTTGGAAGTGCAGGCATAACTAAGTTCAACTCATAACGAATTGGAGACGAAGGCACCTGACGACGGTTGCCAGAGCCGTCTCCCTCGTCCACATTCTCCTCCTCACTCAAAACTACATCTTCCTTAGGATTGAAGATGGGGTGATCATCAACAACTATACCCCGTCTCCTCTTAACACTATTCGATGTAGAAATAATGATAGAGAAAATAAAAGACGAGTGCACGTGAGGTCTAGAGTGAACTAAGCAAGTATCACAATCCAAATATGAGCAAGTAACAAATTCGAAGCAAATTAAGCTCTAAGAGTGCGTAAGCAAGGAATTAAAGCGAGATAAAGATTTAGGTACCTACAGTCCCGGAGTATCGTTCTTACGGGACTGGTTTTGCAAAAATTGGTCAAGAAAGGACCGAGTGGTCGACCAATTTTTCGAAAACTTGAGCAATGTGAAGTGAGACTACCTCCTTGTGCTTCTTCGTGTCCCCGTCAAAAGTCTCTTCTTGAGTTAAGGCCGAATCTCCCACCAAGTTGATGAATCGAAAGATTTTGTGTTCTTGGAGCTCTTCCTCTTTGATTTCCCCCACACTCAAACAAAGCCCTATCTTTTAAGAACTCAAGAATTAATATTTTTGTTGGGTTTGCAAGGAGCAAAACCCCACAAAATTTTTTCAATTTGGTTGAGTTTTGAAAAATTGGGTGTATGGATGTATGGGTGTTCTTGAAGGTTTGGGAGGAAGAAGATGAAGAAAAATGGGGTTTGATCCAAGTTTGGGGTGGTTTTACCCTTTATGGCGGGATATAGGCTTTAAACAAGCACCAAAATACCAAAAACACCCCAAAATAGGACCAAGCCGCCTGATTTCGGGCCCCATTTCGGCCCGAAATTGGGCCCGAAATCACTGGCAAAAAAGCTAACAGATTGTGTGTTTTATTTTGGGCTGAAATGCATTGATTTCGGCCCGAAATGGGTGCCGAAATCACTGCTTTCGTCCACTTTGTTTTTGCTCTAATTTCTTCATCCTAATTCGCGCGATTCTTGAACCGTTGGACTCCACACTCGACGAGGAATCCATTTTTGACCGAAAAATTCCCAAATCTGGGGATTTTTCCGTTTCTTACCAAAAAATTTCTCCTTGTTCAAGAATCTCACCTCTTCAAGCTCTTTAACTTTCTCCACTCCGGATTCCAATGCGTGCAAACTCAAATATCAAACTTGCTACCATAATCCTCATGACTAATTTTCTATTCCTCGACCTCGAGTAGCTTCTTTATCAAGCTCAATGCTCCCGATTAGCTCGTTGTCTCTCATTTTGCGTGCAACATTGCGCACATGCATCAAGAAAGGGAATCCGGAGGGTTCTTCGGTACCTGTGTCCTGCACACTTATTGAAAATGTTAAACCGCTCTCTATCACCCCTCAAAATCAAGTATGAATATCAAAAATAAAATACGAAAAGCAAATAGCAACTAACTACATTGGGTTGCCTCCCAATCAGCGCTTGTAATTTAAGGTCGACGGCCCGACCTAGTTAATTTCTACTTCAAAACACCGTCAGTAATCACAGAAATAATGATCAAAATGAAAAAGAGTAAATTAAACTAATTGCTAAACTAGAATAGTAAACAATGCCTTCCCCGGCAACGGCGCCAAAAACTTGACGCGCGACTACTACGCGTTGCTACGCAAGTATACGGTCAAGTAATAAAGTGGAGTATTTTGGACTCCGAGTTATCGAACCCAAGGGAAGGTGTTTACTATATGCTCTAGATTAGCAATTAAACTCAATTTACCTAAGTAACTGGTAAAAATGATTGTAGTTTGAAGTGTTTTCACCCTCAAACAAGTGACTAGCAAAAGCAATGAAATAACGCGAATAAAATGATTTGATGTAAATCAGAGGAAAGAAAGCTAGGCAATCTATAGATCACCTAGGGTAGTTTTGACAATTCCGGATTCCATGTTCTAACACAACGACTCTTAGCAACCTATGTTGGGTAATGGCGTTGAGAATTACCTATCGGTCTCATGTCGTTCTACACAATGGTAACGATTTGTCCCTCTCAGGCCAAGTATACTACCTATGTGTTCTAGCAGGCCAACAATATTGCAAGGAATAGTGTCCTCTCAGACCACCATTCACGAGCAACTCATTACTTCCTACTGAATTTACCCTCATCTAGCCATTCCTATCCAACTAACCTCTCAGTCTAGTCAATTAAGAATGATCTTGCGTACTCATCCCAACTAGGATAGAGTTGTTTTCACACACTCACTAGTTACGTAGTAATTTCGGGTCATGACTCCTATGTTACTAAGAATTAAGCACAATAAAAAAGATAATTAGGTTACCAATATCATTATTAAGCCTATTTCATGATTGAATGAAGAAATAGATAATCCACATCACACATCTTAGCCCTAACTTGTCAATGAAAGAACTCAACATGATGAAAACCAAAACAATCTCAATTAAACCATAATTCTAGCATGAAAGATCATCCAAAATCCGAAAAATATCATCAAAACATAAACCCTAGGCTCTCCTTAGAGGCCTAGGTATGAGTTTAGCTACTCATAAAACAAGTTAACATGGTTCTTGAATAGTTCATACAAGAAAGTAAAGAGAAAAATAGATCAAACGCAAAAATCGTGAAGATTGGCGCGATCCGGGCTCTTCTGCTTGCTTGAGGTCGTTCCCAATGAAGTCTCCTTGCTCTCCTCCTTCTTCTTGGCTCTCTGGATGCGTGAATGATGGATTATTTCGTCCCTAGGTCGTCCTTGAATCATAACCCGCGGAAGTCTTCAGTATTTGCACAAAAACCCCCTTAAATCTGCTCCCGACTTCAAAACGCGATATCTTCTTCTCCGAACTCGGATTTAGCTCCATGACCTATCAATGGAAATCTCTCTGAGTATACTTTCATATAGCACTGTTATCACTCCCAAATTATTTGTATAAATCCGGCTATGATCAAAATAGTGCAGACTGGTCATCCAAGCTCCTCCAATTCGGCTTCTCTTGACTCCACTTGAGCTCCCGTTGTTTCCGAAGTTCGTTCCATGCCTCCTATCAACCGATTAGCATCCGTCCCTTCCAAAACAACATGAAAAAACACACCAAGCGATTATATTTGACAAATAACAATAAAATATGCATGCAAAACGCTCGGACTAACAATATAGCACATGGTAGCATCAAGTGGTAAAACGACCTATAATCTCTAACATTGGCCTCAAAACACTCTCCAAATACATATTATCATGTGGTAAATGCTAAAGAATTATATCCCCTAAAAGGTGATATCAGTGCCAACTCCATAACTCTTGCAAACGCCATTGGATAGGATACGCGTATCCTCATGAGCCATTCTAGGCAAGTCTGATATATGCCTGCAGATAAAAAATGAAAGAAAAGTACTTAGTGGCTAGATGAGATCACAAGTTTTGCAAAACGATTGTATGAAAACGGTCTTACCAGTTCCTTCAACAATTTGATGAACGATGCAATTGGAGTCGCTGCCTGGCTACTAGAAGAGGCTTCTTCAGCTAACCTCTGGTCTGCCAGAGCTACACGCGCGAAATATTCCTCGGGAATTGCATAGTTACTTTAAGAAACGACTGGCTCGACAACCTGCAAACCCCACATTGCCCAAGGATTTTGCGGCATCTGAGCCTCATATTCGACTGCCAAGCTAGAAACGGACAAGTGCGTGCTTGAAGCCCTTGTGCTCGCACCTTCAGTCGCGCCCACCGGAGTACTCGCCCTTGAGGCTGCATTATGAGAAGTCGTGTTACCATCACCTTAGTCCTTGGACTCAAGTACACTTGCTGTAGACACTGGGATTTTTGGCAAATTTGCAGGTGCGACATCATGTTGCGTTCTAGGAGTACAGCAGTATTAACTTCAAGGTTTGGTAATTAAGCATCGACCATGTCTTGATCTGGACCGCCGCTGCTCGCATTGGACTCATGTCCAATCTCTCTTTCATTAGCGGGCATCGCATATGGGGGAGCGGCATTAACTATGTCAGCTTCTGCAATCTCTGTATCTTAGGGTATGGGATTCGAGGCAGCCACCCCTTGGGGAGATTCAGTTCCAAGAGCATTAATGGGTAAAGTAGCTGCAGAAGTAGAGCCTAATGGAATCTCTGAGGCTGTCTCAGCTAACTCAACGTCCTCTTCGGGAGCACTAACCCTTTGGGGGGACTCTTGAGCAGCGCGAGCATCAATTCTTGGGGGAGAAGGGGGTCTATTTCCTTGCACCAAGTCTTGGTTAACATGATCAGTATACTGCTCCTGCTCAAGCTCTTCTTCTTGCTCCACTATGAATTCAAGCCTTTCCTCATTAACGTTAGCTTCACCGTCGATCGCCCGAACCTCTCCAGAGGGTTGGTCAATTGGAGCTGCTGTTAAGGCATCACCAGAGGTTCCAGCAGTAGTCTTAGAGACGCGAACAACACCAATACAAAGGCGAGGTCGTCTCAACATCAAAGGTTGATCTGCCAAAATTACGAAGTATCAGAATCCAAAAGAGGGTCCACCAGACTGGAATTTAAAAAGGGCTTATGACAACAAAGACCTCCACATTCATATGGGATATCTGCGCAGCTACTATGACTCAGATTATCATCGACTCATTTTAAAGTCGCGATCCATGGTTATACGCAAGATAGCTTGTCATTATTATTTGAAAGGGATGGAGCCAATAATAGCAATTCTAAGGGAATTTCTTACCTGATGATTTACCGCATTGGTCCACTAACCAACGACGAATGTCGCTCTTAGACATTCCATGTTTTAAGGCTTGATAGATAAGTTCCTGACGAGATAAGGCGAATAGATATATAGTACCTTCCTCATTGTCGTCGCCAACAATCTCTTGGAAATCCTGTTGGGCGCGTTCCAGTTGACCCATAACGGATTGCGAACGCTGAGACTGCTCTTTAAGGCTCTTCTTCATAGCTTTTGTGACATTGCGTTCTTCTTGCAGCCTTGATTCTTCATCGGTCTGCTTTGCCATAGACACAAACTCCGCGATCACGTCTTCCTCAATGGGCCCTTCCGGAGCTTCCTTAGAATCCCCGCTATCTGAAAATATGCTCATATCAACAAAATATTTGATTCAAGATCAGTCAAACGCGACACGTTAAAGGCAGTGTTATTACCTTCTCGCCTGGCAAAAGGAACCTCTGGAACATACTCAACAAAGTCTTCCAAGTTGGTCTGCCTTGAGCTCTGGCCTCTCTTGGTAGTCGCTTGCTTCCGGGGAGCAGGGTTGTTTCGCGCACGCTTTGTTGGCCTAGGCACAGCCGCATCTGTTGAGGGCTCTTCAGAAGCTTTATTTTTCTTCGCGTTGGCACCTGGTTCTGCAAGAGATGCGATGAAGACTGGAAGAGCAGACCAAATTCTGGCTTCGATCTTTTGCCCTATTGGCGCCTCAGGCTCGATGAAGATGTTAGCTTCGTCCTTTGAGCAAAAGATAGTGACAAGCGCATTGCTGTGATCTCCAGAACCGAACCTTCTACAAACACACTAAAAAAAACAAGGAGGCAAAAATTCAGCATTTCATTTCTGAAGTGCTTCACCGAAAAAAAAAGAGTTGACAACATACCTTGTTAAATTCATCTGCATAGTCCTTCCTTGCTTTGAAGGAGTCCTTCTAAATTGCTTCGATCTTCTCCGCGAGAACTAGCTCTGCGAAAGATGGTGATCTTTATCCAATGGGGAATAGAATTTGTACTGTGTCGCGTCCCTGGAAGCCTTGGATTTGAAAGGGTAGTCTCCTATTCTGATTTCCGGGTCTATAGAGGGCTGAAATTGAAGCCGAGACATAGCTTGAAGGCGAGTTTGAGCATTCCAGAAGGCAGCCCAATCCACAGTCGCCTCCCCTACTCTATTTTTGGACGGCTGAGTTAGTGGGAGCATGCCAACCAGCAGATCGTTGCACTCTTTGTACAACAGCCTCTTATAGAAGCCCTTCACAACTAAGTCAAACCACAATGAAGGGCCCACGGCGTCAAAGCCAAACTGGGGACTCACCCTAACTGGATCATAGGGAGTTGTGATGAGTGGGTAGCTGGTACACTCAATGCCGTCTTCGCGCAAAGCAGGTAGATACCCCCTCCTGCACCAGTTAACGAACCTGGAGTAGGAGAGAGGTCCCTCGATGATGTGCGCACGAGTATACATCGCACTTCGATCAGGATACATGGCCTCTCTGAAGACAATATTGTCCAACTGCTGGACGTACGGCCTGTGGTTGAAAAAGCTGGCATCATCGCATATCAGGGGGAATGAGCAACGAACAACCTTGGTTTTAAACCAACGCCACGAGCGAGGACAGAAGAGCTTTTTCTTAGAATTTGGCGCATCCCACAAGGTCATGGGTGAGGGGATTGGAGCGTATAAAGGCCATCAGTCGTACACCCACATTGACAAGAACGCGATGTTGACATACGTCACAACGTCGACTCGACCCTAAGACTGCTTAACATGCGACATCGCCAGATCCAGGGGGTGATACAAAGAACCGAGGACTAAGGGCCCCAAAACTACCTTTGGCCCAAGGAATAGGCAAACTGCTAGCGAGAGAATGTGGCAGAATACGCCATCGTGGGGGTGACCGTCAATGAGATACTGCGACAACCACACGCAGAGGAAGCCACATAGAGTATATTGGGAACCTTTCCCTTCAAATGAGGTGGGCGCCTTTGGGTTCTTCGTGGTCACCTCCTGGGAAATCTTTGAATTGGCGAAGTCGCGGTAGAAATAGGTTACCCATTTTGACCACAAGTTCTTCGCACCTGAAGGAACAGTCAGGTATGTCTTTGCGGGTTTGATAGATTCCCATCTCGTGGCATTCTTCTTCAGGTCCCCGATACAATTCTTCATCTCTTCGAAAATCAGGAGCTCTTCGTCAGTACTCAAGGCAGCCAGAGGATCTACGGCGCCCATGCAGTGAAGCTCTAACAGCGCCTCGACATCTTCGAATGTTGGTCGGGCTTCGAAGGTCGCAAAGTAAAAGCTGTGGGTCTTCTTCGAGTACCTCGAGAATAGAGTCATCAACATATTCTTGTCTAGCTTCACGCTTAGTCCCTTTGTCGCGCGCATAACCCCATAAATTCATGCGCGAGTTAACTCTGTCTCAAAATGGGTGAGAATGTACACTGTCCACTCGTCCATGTAATTTAGCTACTCGGTGAAGGTCTGATGAAGAAGATCTGTGAAGGGATAGAGCCTAGCTTCCAGGCCAAGTCGGTGGATGTCATTGACGTTGGCAAGATCATAACGTCTCTTTCAGGCTCAGGGGCCAATTTCAAAGCATTCTTTGGAGAAGGCTTCTCAATTGTAGTGCCTATGATTGTAGCCAGAAAAAATTTTCCCCTCCTAGGTAGGGGGTCTTGCACCATAGATCATTTGGGACCTCTGGAAGGGCAACTGCTTCCTTCAAACTTTTAGTTATGGCCATCTCTATTTAAAAACAACAAAAACACGTATGAGGCAAGATTTGAAGATCAAAACCATGTTCGATTATGAAGAACAGTGAAGAATGGTGAAGAACAAGTAGTTCTAAACCCAGATTGGGTACTAGTTTTCTATCAAAGGAAAAGTAAAGGATTTGAATCACTAACCTTGTTGATTTCTGAGTGATTGGATTGTCTGAATAACCTGATCGAGAATCTGGTTGAAAATCTGGAAGTCTTGCTTCGAATTCTCCCTCTGGCTCATAAAACATCAAGTAGCAGCAATGGTGGAAAAAGTTCTAATCCTTGCAACCAAGGGTTTAAATAGGGCACAGAAGCTTGAAGAGTCGCGACTACTAACATTTGCTGAATCAGTATTACCTTGATAACCGGCAAAATTGGTGACCTATCAGATCACTCTGAGTTATTCTTGCCTCTAAATTTGACGAAAGTATGTGGACGCCGTATGGTTAGCTTCGCAATAGCCACGCCTCATTAAAGGCTATACGACGTCTTAAAACCCTAGGCAATCATGGCTACATTTGGGGGCTAGGGATTCGGATATTATTCGAACTAATACGAGTATTTGCATGGGGACCACGCACGACTGATTTTGCACGATTATACAGCAAGCGCGCGCGTGATATATGAGCAAAAGGGGGATATTGTAGATGGTGCATTCCAGACAGACAGATCATAGCCACATGGCAGCCATCCAGCACATCCGGGTGTGCTCCGTATACACCTAATCACTGCTCATACTTATCCATATGGAGGCTGCGAGACAGGGCCACCCGCGATACCAACCGCACGGGACTTGTAGGGACTTAGTGGTTTGGAGGCTAGAGTAAGGTCCGTCGCGCGCGAACGACAACCAAGCTCGCGCGCGACCCTTGGTAACTGACTAAGAGATTTAATGACCATGTGTCCTATAAACCCGGTCGATCTCATAACGGTCTCCGGCATATACGGATTGGTGCGTAACGTTCCATATATATACGGTCGAACGTGCCGTTACGAGGCTATCATTAAGCCGCCATTTAAGGGCGCATTAATCCCTCACAACGGCCACTTCCCTTCTATATATAGGATCGTTAGTCCTCCATTACATTCTTCTAGATTTTCACGGAAGCTCTTGTTGTCATTAGACTGTCTCTCTCTCAACTCGTTGCTATTGCTTACTCTCTCTCTACTCACACCCTTCATCTCCCTTTGTGTTCTTATTCACATTCCCTACTTGAGGTGATCACTTGGATCTCTCCCCACGATTTCCTTGTACACGACAAGGTGTAGAGATTTTAGGAAATGTGGAGAGATTTTAGGGAGACACAGATCATGGAGAAAATCATGGAAAAATATTTTGATGTGGCGAGCGAAATTCAAGCTCAACAAAATAGAATACAATTTAGCAAGTCTACTGGAGCTTCACTTTTCCAAATTTTGCTGGCTATTTTGGTATTAACCGATGTTTAGCTAGTCTACTGCGGATGCTCTTAGCATTTAACCCCAAGGGATTATGGAAGAAAAAAAAAAGTTGGTCTAGTGGGTAAAGTTGGGAACTTGCGAGTTTGATCACCTTAGGTCTCAGGTTTGAATCCCACGAGTAAAAATAATCTTTGGGGTCACTGGTATCTATTTGGCTTCATAAATTATTCAAAGTGCGCGCAAACTGACTTGAACACTACGGATAAGCAAAAAAAAAACAAAAAAAAAACAAAAAAAACAAAAAAAAAATTAACATGGCATGTTCTAGCAATGTAGGGTTTTTCTTCTCGTTATATTTCAGTGTTTCTTCTATGTTATTCATTAGTTTAATTCAAATGGAGAATAGAGTTCGGACATTGTGACTTCTATTAACGTTGTATCGATTGATTGCCTGTAATTTAAGTTATAGCTATGTGTAAGTTGTGGTGCTCACTGTTTTATCGAGGCCAAGGAAGGAATTTTTATTTGTCTAGTAACTCAACGACAAGAACAAAGGAAAAAGTAAAAAAGGAAAAACTGCTATGGGACAAGACCTTAATCATAGTTTGCATCCGGGTGCAATTGTCTCGTCTAAAATGTTACATTATCCCAGTTTTTCTTCTGTTGAAAGAATATATGTATTCTTGCACATCCGAGACCGAACAATTTTGTTCACACTGCAGTCGCATGCCACATTGAAGAGCGTCATGAACTCATGATTTTGGTGATCAACATAACCCAATTACCATAGGGGTTACAACTCGTTCATATTTGTTTTATTACTTGTTTTTATAAGCAAAAAATTCTATTATACTGATCTATAAATCAAAAAGAACGCTAAAATAACAAGAATATTTATCAAAAACAAACTATCATTACCAACACATAATTTCTCAATCTTGCCATGAAATTAATGCAACAAAAATCATAAATACAAACAAAATCAAACTACACATTTTTCTTGATGACTTCGGAACAAGACTGGAAAGCAGCGGCAGCAACAATCTCGGCGAAATCTTCTTGTAACGTTGGGCTCATTACACGTAACATGGTTTCATACTTGGGCATCACTACTCTCCCTTTACAGTTCTTGCACGAACACCTATTCTCGAGTGGTGGCGGCGGTGACGACGATGAAATATAACGACGGTTGTAATAATCGGCATAATAATTAGTGAAGCAAGAAGTGTAATAGTCAAAGTGGTCGCAATAAAAGCAGTGACATGCTGCTTTGTGACTACGACCATCGTCGCTCCAGAGAGGAGAAGAGAAGGAAAACCTAGATGATGCCATCGGAGCTTTTAGCTTCTGATTGTGATGATGAGATGTGAGGGGAGATTAATAATGTGTAATGAAAGAGTTTGCAGCGTTATTTATTATTTATAAGGGTGAAGTATAATCTGAATCCAATTCGGAATGCATACCAAACAATAACCTTCCAATCCAGTTTGGAATACAATTTCTCGTGATACTGATAAAAGAAAATGTTACGGTGTGAATTCCAAATCCGATTCCAGTTCCGAACAGAAACAAAATTGTGTGATGGTATTTGAGCCAGACGATCATAAACAGGGGCAGAGGTACTAGGGGTGGCAATGACATTTAGAAAACTCTACTAGAACCCCTCTAGTAATAATTATTTTACATTAAGACCTTTCAGAAATACATAAATGCTCCAGTTGGAATTAAAAGTTTCTCACTTCCTAATTTTACCCAGGATGGTGCGTTTTCCTGGCTCAACCTGATCATAGATAAAAGAATTTTCAAATCTTACTTTCCATAATTAAACCTATCCCGTAAAATATGATGGTAATAAAATATATCAATATTGAAGCTAGCAAAATCAAAACTACTTCCCAGTAACACTAGGAAGGAAAGTTATTTTATCTTTGAAGTTTAAAACTACGTCAAAAATTGAGGAAAAATGTGACCCTGCTATAAATCTAAACTAGGCGTCCATTAGCCATGGTACTGTGATATACAAACTAGTTGTAGATATCGCTTTCCAGACAGGAGGATCATTGCCACATGGTAGCCGTCCGGCACACCTAGCTGTGCTCCATCCGCACCGGATCACCACCCGTGCTGATCCACGTGGGGGCTACGAGACAGAGCCCCCGCGCACCATAACACGGGACTTGTAGGGACTTAGTGGTTTGGAGGCTAGAGTAAGGTCCGTCGCGCACATGCGACAACCAAGCTTGCGCGCGACCTCTGGTAACTGACTGAGAGATCCTAGGCTTACGTGTCCCATTAATGCGGCTAATCTCATAACGGTCTCCGATACTTGCGGGCAGATACGTAACGGTCCCTATATACACGGTCGAACGTCCCGTTGGGGGTTCTATCATTAAGCCGCCATTTATGGTGCACTAAACCCCCCAACGGTCACTTCCCCACTATATATAGGATCGTTATGCTCTCCGTTGCGACACGATAAGAGAACAAGACACACTGGTCTAAGCACCATAGCCTACTGTCCTTCTCTATTATACACAGTTATCAGTGCTTACTCTCTCCCTACACACACCTACAACTTTTCGTGTTCTTCTTCTTTACTTGAGGTGTACACTTAGGCATCCCTCAAGGATTCCTTTGTACACATTTTGGTGAACCCGACGTGAACATCCACCTTCAAACCTCCAAAATCTGCCAACCATGTCTTTAGACCAGGTCATCCGCCATGGAGATCGGTCTCCATCCCACGAGGAGACCTCAGAAGAGGACGGACTACTCAATACCACTCCCAACACTCGGGTTCCAGTTTTCACTGAGGGAGAACCCTCTTTAAAGTCTCCTCAAACCACGATACGGACTCAAGCCCGAGCCATGGAAGCTCAATCCGAGCAGATCGCTTAGATCATGACGATCCTGGGAAAGATGGCCCAAAACGCGGTCCCAGGGGCTTTTGCCTCATCACTGAAGACTTCACTGTCCCCACCCGGGGTGGTGTCCACCTCAATGGGCACCTCGATAGTTCATGTCTCTGCTGCCCAGACTCCTCTTTCGGGCGGCCCAGCGAGCCAGATGCCACCATTCTCACCAGGCTCGTCCCTCATGACGGCAAGGAACCCTGCCGCATATCCTATGTCGTCGTTATACACAAGCGGAGCCCTAGGAAGCCACAGGCCTCCGCCTCCTTACAACCCCAGTATTCCCTACATTCCGGGTTTCGGGCCAACAGCTCCTTCTTACGGAGGAACACCTGCTAGTATGACGGATCTCGAGCAAAGGATTGACAGCATCATCGTCAATCAGGGTGCCATGGACACTGTCATTCCAAAGGTAGATAGCGCGCCTCCCATTCCGCGGGATGTTTATCTGATGCCAAACCCCGCGGGGTACAAAGCGCCCAAGTGGGAAAAGATCGATGAAATCAGTGGGAACACCCACGAGCACGTGATGAGGTTCATGAATATGATGGGCCCGTACGCAGTCGATACTCGGCTACTCATGCGTGAGTTTCCCAAATATTTGGGAACCGTCGCATACAAGTGCTTTGAAGCGGGATCTGTAGAACGTGGGATGACATGGTGAAGAAATTCTACACAAAGTTCTTCCAGATAGACGAACGGTCACCACCATTCAACTCTCCCGCATGTACCAAAAATCTTACGAGGAAGGTTTGGCCTTCATTAAGAAGTTTAGAGCCAGGTCCTTGGAATGCAGTGACGAGTTCTTGGAGAGCCGTCTGGTCGAGATATGCCTGCAAGGCATGCGCGATATGTTGATTAATTTAAACATGCCTACTTTTTCAAAGTTAATCGACTGCACCAGGAACATTGAGCCGTTGGTAGAAAGGATGGGGAAAAGACGCGCTAGCGAGCATATACCAATGAATCCTAGCTTCAAGGCCGGAAGGTTCGGTTATAAAAGGCCGCGAGATACCAATGTCCATGCAGTGTCCTCATCCAGCAAGCAACAACGACCCGAACCACAGGAGGCGCCGCCATTGCCCTGCTCGGTCGAGGATGCAGTTGATCTCTGCAAAAGATGGCGGAAAGACGGGATTTTGCCACCTTTTGAGCGCAAACCTACGGGAGAGCAATCCAGAAACCCCTGGTGGTGCGAGTGCCACGGTCAAGTGTCGCACCCAACACAGGAGTGCAGGAAGCTTAGATGGATGGTAGACAGGAAAGTAAAAGAGGGCTAGCTATTCATAGACGAGCCGGCCAAGGATGTACGTAATAACCCCCTGCCATCTCATGCGAGGCAGGAGCCCAAGGGAAAAGAGATCGCTATGATCTCAATTACCAATCTGGAGGAGCTTGTAGACACTGAAGCACCGATAGTCGCGGAGATCCACGAGGAGGAGGATTACGGAATTGACACGGAGGATTCGCGAGCCGAGCGAATGAAGAATTCTGCCAAATTTGCCATGTTCTTCGATGAAGTGGGCTTCTCACCAGGCTGCAGGCATGAAATGACCAAGGCTATCCTCAGAGCAGCAGAGGACTATGGGGAAGAGCTGGTGACCTCGGAAGGCAGGATCTTTAGGGCCTTTCGACCAGATTGACTCATCATGACATTTGATGAGTCTGACAAGAGAACCAAGGCGAGCCATCAGAGGCCATTATGTAACAGCTACTATCAACTGCGTTGACTTAAAAAGGGCATTCGTTGATGGCGGGGCCGCGGTGAACGTCATTCCCTTAAGCACCCTGGAGACAGTAGGGATCCCTCAGCACAGGATAGTTAGGAAGCCGTCGCCCCTTACGGGTTTCGGTAGCGATTACAGGATGACCTTGTGGTGGATACGTTTGGGAATTCAAATCGGGCAGATTAGCTGTTCGGCCAAATTCCATGTTATCGACGTCAATACGACTTACCATATGATTATTGGGCGAGCATGGATCCACCGCTTCGATGCTGTACCCTCGACAGCTCACCAAGTAATGAAGGCTATCTGGAAAGAAAGGGTGGTTACAGTACCTGCTTCTTTGAACCCTTTTAATTTGGAGGAATCACATTTATCTGAGGCAGTATGGTTCACAGAGCTTAAAGAGGGGCCATTCCCGTCCCAGCCAATTCCTCTGCCCAGGTGGGAAGACATACAGGACCAGTCACCCGCTAGGGTAATGGTGACGCGGGAAGAAACAAAGGAGGCACAGCCCACGCAGACAGAGGCCTCCAAAGCAGCCAAAATTATCTATAATTTGAAAAGGGTTATCAAGCATGATGAAAACGGCAGGCAAGTGGGAAGTTTCTACTCCAACGGGAGAAAATGTTACCGTATCTAAGGATACGTTCAAGGTGCGCTCTTATTATTTTCTAATAAGTACGGTTGTTGTTTATCAATTGCTCTTGTTTTATCTACTTGCCGCAACCAGCACGAAGCCTATCTCATATGAAAGCAGCTGAACGCGAATAAAGCCTATCTGTTAAGATAGCACAAAGCCTATCTCACATGTTAGCAGCCGAACGCAAACAAAGCCTATCTGTTAAGATAGCACAAAGCCTATCTCATATGATAGCAGCTGAACGCGAATAAAGTCTATCTGTTAAGATAGCACAAAGCCTATCTCACATGATAGCAGTCGAAGGAGAACAAAGCCTATCTTTTAAGATAGCACAAAGCCTATCTCATATGATAGCAGCTGAACGCGAATAAAGCCTATCTGCTAAGATAGCACAAGCCTACCTCATATGGTAGCAGCAAAGCCTATCTGCTAAGATAGCACAAGCCTACCTCAAATGGTAGCAGCAAAGCCTATCCGCTAAAGATAGCACAAGCCTATCTCATATGGTAGCAGCCAAACGCGAACAAAAACTGTTTGATAAGATGGTTGAGGCTTATCCCATATGATAATAGCTAAACTAAAACCTATCTCATAAGATAGTAGTCAGAGCTCATCTAATGGGACGACAACAGAAAAGTTCAAAGTCTTATCTCATATGATAACAACAGTAGAATCTATCTCCCAGCATGCCAGAACCTATTCAAATTAATAGTATGAAAAAAGCTAACGCGCAAACTCAAACATAGTATGAATATGCGAGTGGAATAAAAAAAAACCTCAAATCTTATTAGATAAAACAGCCCAAAAGGGCAGAGTACAATTTATCTGTCTAGATAGCAGCAGAAAACAAAGTCCCAGAAGGGGGTGCAAAGAAACATATTCATGCGCTGAAGACCCTAGAAAAGGGGCTTGAACCATGGAAAGCTCGTCGTCATCGTCGACGTCCTCAACCAAAACAAAACTCTCGCCGTTATCATGGCGAGATCCCAAATGAACTTCAAAGAATAGGTGAGGGAAATAGCTTTGGGAATAAATCATGTAGGCCGCCCTCGTGCCCAGGTGTTGGTGGCAAATAGTTCTCCAACGGAGAGCCACCAGGGCAACACCCCAATCATTACGCTTCAATTCAAGGGTCAGTGAAGGGGCAGTATTGGCCGGAAACCCACCAGAGGTGGTACCTGTGAACATGATAAAGGAAAAGACGTCTTCTTTCTCATAAAAAAGCCTATGTTGTCGATGCTCATGAAGGCGGGATAAATCAGAAATCTTGGCTGACGAGCCCTTGGGAGACATTCCTATAGCACAACATAACTCTATGGGTCCATGGAAATGGAACTCAGGTGGATGAAAGAACAGAGGAATACAGAGAAGAATAGGAGGAGAAGACATCCTTTCAATAGCGGAAGCCCAGAAGGGTGGAAGTAATGAAGAACAAAGTAGCAAGGAAGTGGAGACTTATATAGGTCCTGAGAAGGACTCTTCAGTTGCCGGTAACGCCTCGAGAATTGGACAAGAATCAATGGTATCACTAAAGCATACGGCGGTATAGTAACCCTAGGTAATAATGAGGGGATATTCTACTATGGGGCAGTCATGCCTTATCAAGACGCCACGCTGGCACGACGATCCATACGGTCATGATGGTTTTTTAGGAATTTGAACCATAATCAAGGCATTGAATATTGATACCTTTTCAAGGTACAACGGACGGTGACGCGCACGCGCTAGTTTACTTGCTTAAACTAAAAGGGTGAAAAACCAAGTAAAAGTATAAGCCTATCTCATAAGATAGCAGTTGTGCAAAATGACGAAAAAGCCTATCTCACAGAATAGCAGTCTACGCTGATTATGCGAAGTTTACTATATTTGGCCAGGGTAAATGGAAAGGACCATATTTACCTGCAAAATACAAGGCACAAGAAACCTAGCAGTCATGCAAGCAAAGACACATCATGCAAAAAGGGGAGTATTTTACAAAATCACTTGGAAACACACGCGAACCATTGTCACAGAGTCAAAATATTCAGACATCAGGAATACAAGGAAAGAACATCAAATACAAGGAGGACTCTAGAATGATGGACCAACAGGACTACTGCTTCAGTCTTTAAAGAATTCTTTCAAGAGAGAGTCTTTCGCAGATAGCTTGAGCGAGTTTGCTGCGAGTTCTACAATGCGAGCTTTCATTTCTTCATAATGCTTCAAGGAAGCTTCATACTCTCGGGCCATCTGCTCATACGCCTCCCTGCGAGTGTTAAGGTCTATTATCTCCTCTCTGAAAGAAGAATACTCAGCTCCAAGACTAGAAGAATTGCGAGCTTTGGTCAGTCTTTGCACGAGGAAGTCCAAATCTAGTCGACCCGCCGCAGTCTCTTCGAGTCTCTGAACGAGAGCAAGAAGGTCTTGAGAACTAGCAGATGTGGTACTTTCGGGGGTGGTTTTATATAATCTTTCCAAGAGAGCAGCCATCTCTTTGAAAACCTTCCCTTTGTCTTCCGGTGCCAGCTCCATCACTCGAGCAAATGAAGCAGGGAAGGTCACCCGCACCTTCATTAGCCATTCCAAACAGGCTTGGTCGATGTCTGCGCATAGGGACAGTACAAAACAATCAGATAAATACAAATCAGAGAGTTGGGAGGAAGAGAATGAGCTTACCAGTTCCTTCGACGATTTGTTGAAGAGGGGCAACAGATACTGCTACCGCAAACCGGATTGAATCTCCTCGGCCAAATTTTGATCTGCCCTCATCTCGCGCGCAAAGTACGACTCAGGGATGGTAAATTTCCTCACGGGAACCACCGGGTCTGTAGCTTGCGAGCCCCACACTTCAAAAGAATTCTCAGAGAAAAGAGAATTCAGATCAAAGCCTCCAGGGGGATCTTTGCTCCTCGCCACACCTTGTACAGGAGAGTCAAGCACAACCTCCTCAGCCTCCTTTCTTAGGTTGGTATGCTCAACCTCCTCGGCACTCTGAGTACCAGGAGAATCAAAGTCAGCAGTAATGGCGTGCTCAGCGGACACAGCGTCGCGCGCAATCTCCCCGGTATTTCTCTCGGACGGAATTTCAGGCTCAACACGTATAGCTGAGGCCACTTGCTCGAGATCGACTTCCTGCTCGACGTTAGCTTCGTCTGAATAGATTAGCACCGCTTCGGCGGGAGAGGAGATAAGATCTTCCTGCATTGGGAGTTCCTCCTCTTGCTCAATAATGAGCTCTGCATCCGGATGATTCTCAACCTCTGGAGTCTCTTCCATCAAAACTTGCTCTGGAAAATCTGCACCAGATACGTTATCAGCGGACTCAGGAATCTCTTGAGTACTGCGAGGACGACGACGCACCAAAGGGAAAGGGTCATGTTCTGCAAAAATAATGTGTACCATTATGATACCCTCAGGAAAGGAAAAGAGAAAAATCCCAATATTAGGATGAGCTAGAACAGAATGGCAAAACCTCTACTAATAATACGAGCGGTACTTCCCCACTTATATGGGGTACCCGCGCAATTGTCATTTTGCAAATTATCATGAAGACTCTTCAACCTAGCATGACCTTCTTAAGATTTAAAAGGGTTATGCATCGAGCGTGCGAAAAAGAACGGCATCATGCGCGGCTGGAGCACCGATTTACCTGAAGACTCTCCACAGTGGTCTCTTACCCATTTACGAATATCACAAATATGCACGCCATGGTATAAGGCATCACTTACAATGTCATAGTTCGAAAGAGCAAACTTAAAAATTGTACCTTCTTCGTCTTCATCATCTACGAGCTCGTGAAGTGCCAGCTGTACCCGATGGAGGTTATCCATAGTCTTGGAGATAGAACGGGAGGGGTGCGAACGGACAGAGCGTGTGTGTGGCCTTCGCGTTTCATAAGTTTCTGGATTGGAAATTTCAGCAATGCTTCGCCTCTTGGCAAGTTCAATACGCTCTGCTTCTGACAACTTATCTTGCAGAGACCTCTCCTCTGCCATTCGTCGGGACTCTTCAATGGCCTCCTCCTCAGTCATGACGGTCGTTCCTTTGAGAGGGTTGTCGTCATCATCTGAAGAAAGGAGACAGAAGGGGGTAAAGCACATGTAAGGGATATCCAAATAAACAAGGGGACTGTCAGTCAAACCTTCTTTCTCCCAGGCGACAAAATCTGAAGCTGATTCTGGGAGTGACTTCTTCTTGGAAGAAGCGGTCTTCTTTTTTTCCGGAGAAGCCTTCTTGAGAGTTGGCTCATTCTGCGCGCGCTTCGAAGGAAGAGCGGGTGGATCATCAGTCACAGGGGCATCAGCATTTCTCTTCTTCATATCTTTAAGAAACGGCGCCAGGAAGGACTCTAGTCCATCTGAGACCGCACTTCTGATTCCTTCTTCCATGTCCAACACTGGGGGGATGGTGTCGTCAGCATACTTCTCCCTTGAGCGACAAAGGTCAACAAGTCCCTCGCTGCAATCCCCTGATGCGAAGCGCCTTAAGCAACATTGTTGAGAAGATAATGAGGAATTAGAAAACGTAGAAATAAAGAGTGGCGAATAAAAAGAAGTTTGTACATGAATTCTATACTATCGCTTGAAAGTCTCTCGCGTATTGAGTCCTCGAGTTGAGGGCATCCTGCATGACAATAAGCTTTTTCTCGCCCAAAATCAGCTGTGGGAAAAGATGGTCTACAGCTAACAGCGAGTAATACAAATAGGGGGCCCAACCCCGGGAAATATTAGACTTAAAGGGGTAGTCCTTGGACAAAGGAGAAAGCGCCTAGGGAACTTGAAGCTTAACCTGCGGGTTTGTCAAGCGCCGGACCTGAGTTTTCCAGAAGGCAACTCAACCAGCTGTTACTCTTCCCATTCTATGTTTTGAAGGCTGCACAAGGGACAGATCTGCGAGAAGTGGCCTACGGCTCTTGCCGAAAATAATCCCATCATAACAGTCCTTGGCAGGAAGCTCGCACCACATGGGGGGCGCGACCGTGTCAAAACCCAGCTGAGGCGCCACGCGAAGAGGGTCGAAGTGAACAGTTATGGGTGCATATTTTCCAGGTTCAGTTCCAGGGGCATACTCTGACAAAGCAGGCAAATAACCCCGCCTGCACCAATTCACGTACTGACCATAATGACGAGGTCCGCTAGTGATGTGCCAGGCAAGGAGAGGAGTATCAATCTCAGGATACATGTCCCCTCGAAACGTGATGTTGGTCAACTCCCCAACATAAGGACAGAACACGAAGGAGTCATCATCATCACAGACCAAAGGAAATTGCGACGGGCATTTTTGGTGTTAAACCAATGCCAAGAGCGAGGAAACAAGAAACTTCTTTGCACCTTGGGGCATTCCACAAATCGACAGTAGAAGGTAAATGGGCATATGAGTGCCATCTTTCGAAGATCCACATGGTCAAAAATCCAATGTTGGCAAAACACACAACATCAGCCCTGCCCCTGTGATTGTTCAACATTGGCCACTGCTAGATCAAGGCGATAAAAGAGAGAACCCAAGACAAGGGGTCCAAAGGAAATTATTTTACCAAGAGCAAGCTTCACAGCAAGTGGGAGTACATGGGTAAAAACTCCATCTCGCGGACTCCCATCTATGAGGAAACGCGATAACCAGACGCAGAGAAAACCACACAAGGAGAACTCACACCCTTCGCCTGCAGTAGAAGTGGCCTCATCTGGGGTCTCCTCCTGGATATGCTGGATAATCTGAGGTCTGGGGAAATCCTTGAAAAAGAACAAGATCCATTTACACCATATGTTCTTCGCGCCAGCGGAAACTGTCATGATGGTGTCAGTAGGCTTCATCGCATCGGGAGCCCACTTCGATGCAGCGTTCCTCAAAGTCGCGATACATTCTAGCATCTGGTCCGAGAAATAAATTTCTTCGTCAGAACTAAGCGCTTCCAGAGGATCGAAGGTTCCCATGCTTGAAATCATCAGCAGATTCTCCACATCTTCCAGAGTAGGTGTGGCCTCACGAGACGCAAAGTGAAATGTGTGAGTCTTTGGAGAATACCGAGAAAATAGAACCTTTAGCATGTTCTGATCGGCCTTCAGATCAAAACCTCTGGTTGCGCGAACAGCATGGTAAATTCCAGCCTCCATCAGCATGGCCTCGTGATTATAAAGAATATAATCAGTCCATTCGCCCATCCAGTCCAGTTTCTCCAAGAAAGCCTGGAAAAGAACGTCATTGTAGGGATAAAGGCCAGCTTCGATGCTACATTTGTGAACATCGTGAACCTCTGCTAGATCCCATTCTTCCCTATTTGGTTCAGGCTTCAATTCTAGGTCCGTGCCCGAAGAAGACGCCTCAAGGGTGCGCCCCTGGATGGTGGCCAGGTAGAAGTCATCACCCCCAAAGTAAGGAGCTTTTCGCCATAATTCACTGGCCAGTTCTGAGACTTCAGTAGTCCTTTTGGGAGCCATTACTGTAAGAAAAGGATAGACAAATATCGTTGGTTGGTCAATCAGAAAAAGGGGGAGAAGGAATCAGAAGTTAATTGAAAAATTCAGAAAATGCAAGTTCAAATCAAGAACATAATACCTTATTCATGCCTGAGTGCTTGAACACACCTGGAAAAATTCTCGAGGATTTGGTCGCAAACTTCATCAAAGGACTCTTCTTCCTGTTGTGAGAACTCTCTCTCATGCATACGAACTCAAAAGTGCAAACAGTGGAAAAGTTTCAAATGAAGGAGTAATAGGGTTTAAATAAACCCTTGAAGGGTCACGCCTGTTGACGATTGATGAGCCAAGCAACGCTTCGATTACTGAAAAGATCTGACATTTGATCTATCCCCGTCTCGAAAATAGGCGAGTCTGGATGGTGATTAATTAACTCAACAGAGGCCACGCTTCATCAAAGGCTAGACGGCGTTCGCCAAACCCTAGACAATCATAGCTGAGACTGGGGGCTACGGGAACTCCAATTCAAAATTCAAAAGGGTCCGTGTGAGCTTCACGCACGGTGGATTTTGCGCGACTGCACAACAGAAGAGCGCGTGGCAATCGCGCAAAAGGGGGCTATTGTAGATAGTGCTTTCCAGACAGGAGGATCATTGCCACGTGGCAGCCGTCCAGCACACCTAGTTGTTCTCCATCCGCACCGGATCACCACCCGTGCTGATCCACGTGGGGGCTACGAGACAGAGCCCCCGCACACCATAACACGGGACTTGTAGGGACTTAGTGGTTTGGAGGCTAGAGTAAGGTCCATCGCGCGCATGCGACAACCAAGCTTGCGCGCGACCTCTGGTAACTGACTGAGAGATCCTAGGCTTACGTGTCCCATTAATGCGGCTGATCTCATAACGGTCTCCGATACTTGCGGGCATATACGTAACTGTCCCTATATACACGGTCGAACATGCCGTTGGGGGTTCTATCATTAAGTCGCCATATGGTGCACTAAACCCCCCAACGGTCACTTACCCACTATATATAGGATCGTTATGCTCTCCGTTGCGACACGATAAGACAACAAGACACACTGGTCTAAGCACCATAGCCTACTGTCTCTCTCTCACACACAGTTATCAGTGCTTACTCTCTCCCTACACACACCTACAACTCTTCGTGTTCGTCTTCTTTACTTGAGGTGTACACTTAGGCATCCCTCAAGGATTCCTTTGTACACACTAGTCTCCAAGACTATGGCTAACAGGTTAAAAAAGATTCTGACCAACATATTTCTGAAATCCAAAGCGCATTTGTCCCGGGCAGATTAATTACGAACAATGTCATTACGGATTTCGAGATATTGCATTCTATGCGGAAGAGGTTCAAGGGCAAAGAAGGCTATTTGGCGTTGAAGCTGGATATTATCAAAGCATATGAACGGGTGGAGTGGTCATTTCTTACTAAAGTCCTCGCCAAAATGGGCTTCAGACCCAAGTGAATTGATCTTGTGTATGATTGTATTTCTATGACTACATTTTTCTTTTCTTTTAAGGGTCAAGTAGTTGGAAATATTATGCCAAAGCGGGGGCTTCGTCAAAGTTGTCCCATCTTGCCTTATTTATTTTTATTTTGCGGCGAAGTTCTCTCTCATGCTCTCGCGCATTCTATGGTTAGTAGTTCTATTACAGGAGTAAATGCGTAGCGAGGAGGACCGAAAGTGTCACACCTCTTTTTTGCGGACGACAGCATGACTTTCGCTAAAGCTACACCTACTGAAGTACAAAACTTATCTTCACTATTACATGATTACGAGAAGGCGACGGGACAGAAAATCAATCTTGAAAAATCCTCCGCGGTTTTCTCCAATAATGTTTCCAAGGAAGCTGGCGATCATCTCAGTGCGCTGTGTGGGTGAAAAAGGATGTGCTTCACGACCGTTATTTAGGCCTGCGCACAGAAATTGGCCGAAAAATAATGATTAATTTCCACAATTTATCGGATAAAGTTCGCTTCAAAATGAATGGGCGGAAAGAAAGGTACTTATCTCCAGCGGGGAAAGAAGTCTTGCTAAAATTTGTTATTGAAGCCATTCCACTTATGTCATGAGATGTTTCAAGCTTCCGGAAAGTATCTGTGAGAAGTTGGAAAAGGAAGATGTCCAAATTCTGGTGGGGCTCGGATGACAACAAAAGGAAGATCGTCTAGGTTAGCTGGGACAGATTGAAGAACGGTCGTGCCGAAGGAGGACTTGGCTTCCACCACCTGAAATATTTCAACACAGAAATGTTAGGCAAACAGTTCTGGAGGATCCTCACAAAACCAGAAACAATGCATGCTACAGTTCTACGACATAAGTATTTTCAAGATACGGGGTTATTGAATGCTGAAGCTAAACAAGGTGGCTCGTTCGCGCAGTATTATTTCCATAAAAAAAAATAGTTATTGAGTGTGAAGTAACGGTGAGCACCTCAACGCATTTACAGACCCCCTAGCTTTACAGGGAGGAAATATTCAAACCCTTTACCCCAGCTCCAATCAATGGACAGCCAATTATGGTGGCTGATTTGATCTCTGAGAACAGACAGTGGGATTGTTCTGAGCTGAAGACGTAGCAGAGATGAGAAGAATTTCGATCCAAGAAACCCTTTCAGTTGACCGTTTGATTTGGCATTATTCTTCAGACGGTAATTATTTCGTTAACTCGGGTTATTATTTATTGAAAAAGCAAGAAGACAGACTCAATCTGGAGAGCCCTTGAAGACAGACTCAGATTGGTGGACATCTTTTTTGCAAAAACAATCCCAAAAAGAATTCTCTTCACAATCTGGAGAGCCCTGGTGAATGGGCTGCCGGTCCGCGGTAACCTCGCTCATAGAGGTATGGAAGTAGATAAACAGTGTGTTATTTGCAGATCCAACATCGAAACAGAGATTCACCTGATTCTCCACTGTGATTTTGCTTGTAAGTGTTGGAGCTCCTTGTTTTGAGGCGATTTTGTGGACCGTTTCCATCCCCACCTACAAACCCGGTGTCCTTCCACTTTCATCGCTGTAAATACCCAAGAAAGAGAACCAATGAATTTAATAATTTGGAGGATTTGGAAGAACATAAATGATTTAATATTCAAGAATGTTAGATTGAAGGTAGAATATGTGATTGAAGACATTAAAAGGTACCTGATTGAAATTAAAGATCACGTGCAAATCAAAATTCCTTCTCTGTCGGCTCAGACCAGTTCCTCCTCATCCTTTTATGGTGAGTCAACGCGCGGCTGGATGGTCGGTTATCAGCACCGACGCCGCCTGGAACCCCACGACGAGGAAGACAGCGATAAGGGTGGTAATTCGTGACTGGAAAGGAGTCTTCATCGCCGGTGAGGCTAGATCAATCCCGTTTCTGTCACAGCTAAAGTAACGGAAGCAGAAGCGTTGAAAGAAGGTATCAAGATTGCTACTTAGAAAAACTTGAATCAAATCTGGGTGGAGACGGATGCTCTCTCAGTTGTGAGAGATGAACAGTGTGATTTTGGGAGAAAACTCTAAAGACCACACAGAACTGGAGTGCCTTCTAGAGGACTGTAGATCCGCCCTCGAAAGTGTAAACGACTACGTGGTGGCACACGTTCCACGCAAGTGGAATAGGACAGCTCATTCATTTGCACAAGAAGCCATGCGGAGGACAATGAATTGTAGTTGGGTTTTGAACCCACCAAATTGGACTGTCGATGATTTCTATTCTGATGTTTTGGGCCGCTTCAAGCCCAGTCCGGTTTAATAGCCTACTCGCCTTAAATCTAAACTAGGCGTGGCCCCACGCTATCACGCATGCTAATGGTAAACTTAGTATGCTTCAAACTCTTGTTTAAGGTCTATTGGTACCCCCATATAAACATTAATATCATTACTCAATTAAATACTTTCTGTCCAAATTCGACATATCACCATCAAAATGCATAACTAAAATTGTCTGTCATATTTATGATTCCTCGCACCCACAGACAACTTATCAGTTTAACTATGCATAGTGTACTAAAAATATATGGATGACAATAATATAATTATATGTTCTAACACGTTAGCGATATACCGAAGAAGCATTAGATTAACCGGAATGATTATTTCTCCTATCAAGGTATTTAAAAATTAATTCTTTACCTCAAAAAAAAATAGTGATTCTAACTCCTTCTCATTGTCCTTCCCTATAGAACAAAATATGATTTAAGGACTCTCATCTCGCATGACTTGATTTGAACTCGCGACCTTAAGTTATAGCAAACATACATGGCTAGACTATCGATGATTAAATAATGTGATGCGTAGGAACTACGCTTATTTTATTTTATTTTTTTGAGAAACTACGCTTATTTTATATACAAAGTATTGATGGGCAATTCAAAAAATATATAACACTGATAAAATTCTATAATTAAGTGTATGTCCTCTAAGAGGTTATACTATACACTAAAAAAGTAGAAGAATCAATGTTTAATAAAAAAGCGTAAACAAAAAGAGATATTAATGAAATTCAATGGAGACTGAATTGCATTTTATAGACATTTAATATGGTAAAAATTGTAATTTCACAAAGTCGAGTGGGAGCTATAGGCCCCACACCTCAAAGGGGGGATCTGCCACTGCCTCCAATGTGAATTCTCACGTAGTCGGAAATTACCAAAAATGACAAACGTCACTCAGTAAGGATTGGAGTGTTTGTAAGCTTGAGAAACTCAAAATATTGAATTGGAAATGAAAATGTAGTTTTTCCTGCTTATACACCGAGTGGCGGACTTAATAAATTATAACGGGGCGTAATTGTTTAAACATTTTTTGAAGGGTATTAGTGAAAATCTATGTACTAAGTCGGGACATAAATTTACTTATTATAAGAATATTGTTATTAAGTATTCATAATATTAGGGGTTATAGCAAATCTTGAAAAAGTAAGGGGACAAGCCGCCCTGACGCAGACTAGAAGCAACGAAAAAAAGCCAAAAACAACTCCTCAAAAGGATAAAGAGATCTAAAGAAATTAGAAAATTGTATTAAGGGAAGAAAAAATATACTATGTTATGCATGTAAGCTATAGCTACTTCAATAGTCAAACGAAACCCTAAACAAAATATGCTAAATACAGTATAAAAAACGGACCACAATTATTCTCTAAAGAGAGGGAAGAGTTTTAAGGCTATCCCAATTTGTGGGATCGCGAGTGAGTTTCATAGCTTAATATATTACACGATAAAATCTTGCCGAAAATAGAAAAACTGTAATTTGATGCCCTAAACGATGTTGAATTTATGAAAACTGATGTCTGTAAGCGTCAAAGACTTTTTTTGTTATTGTCTAACGATTCTACAACAAATAGGGGTGTACCCACCCTGAATAGGTCAAGTCAGTCATGCGCCACATCCCTTGATCACATATGGCTCTGCCCCTGATACGTCACTTGAAGTAGCGAAAATGAGGGAACTGTCAAAGATGTCCAAGTTGGGATAACCTCATAACCTACTGCCAAATACGGCAAAGTTGGGATAACCTCATAACCTAATAGTACGTATAATTCTAAGAATAATCCAATTCACTGAATCGTGATTGTACTTTCTTACAAAGAGACAATTCATATTTTAAATCATTACTATCAGTGGTAAAAAAATGTCGATTTGGAGGTCTAACAATCTCGAAACATGAAAACATGTTGGTGCTCTTTGAAGTTGTTAGGATCGTCTTGGAGCGATTCAACAACGCAACGAAAAGCTAAACAAAAATAATAGCACGAACAAGAACACAACGATTTACGTGGTTCACCAAATTGGCTACATCCACGGTCCACACTCACTTCACTACGATGAATGAATGAAGAATACAATCAGATCTCTCTCAGCCTCTCTCTGGTGTGATGTGATATCTTAACCATAGAGCTAGGTAAATTATATAGAGATAACTAATCATGAAATTGCTTGTAAGCACCTCAATTTTAGACTAGTTACAAAACAGTCATCACACTTAATAATCTCCCACTTGAAAGACTGATTAACTCTGAGTGTACTTCTCCCAGCTTCAATTCAACATCGTCATAAGTGTGGAATTGGCCTCTCATCATGTAACTAGGCCAACCAAAGCCGAGCAAATTCTCAGCTTCTCCAAGGTTACAACCTTGGTGAACATATTTGCAGGATTCTGGCTCGTCTGAATCTTCTCCAACTTAATCACGTCTTTCTCCAACAGTGAACGAATGAAGTGATACCTGATGTCAATGTGTTTCGTCCTTCCATTACGTGTTTGACTCACACAACAACCAATAATCTTAGAGGCCACTGTGGATTAATTGACTTTTGGTAGATTGATCGAAGTGTGCCCAAGTTAGCAAGACACTGTGGTTAACCGAATAGAACTGTAGGGTTTCTTTTCTGTTTTATTTAAGGCTTTTTATTCTATTTTATTCACTAAATGATAATTCAGATGGTTTATGGTTTATAGAGTTTGGACATTGCGACTTCTATTAGTGTCAGCGTGAATTGATTCTCTAGTTTAAGTTAATAAAGGTGCCCAACTCGTTCATATTTGTTTAATTACTTGTTTCTATAGCTTGTTTCCGTTACGTGAGCAACGTTATAAGCAGATAGCTAGATTAAATTGGGATCTATAAATTGCGGTAAAAAAAAGTTGGGATCTATAAATAAAACAAACACTAAATTAACAAGAATATTTAAAAGCAAACTATCATTACTAACACATAATTTCTCATACGTACAAGCAACAGATATCAAACACATTGAATATGGAATAAATAAAATAATTCAACAAATATCACAAGTACAAAAGAAATCAAACTAGACATTCTTCTTGATGACTTCAGAACAAGACTGGAAAGCGGCGGCGACGACAGTCTCGACAAACTCTTCTTGTTCCGTTGGGCTCATTGCACGGAACATGGTTTCATACTTAGGCATCACTACTCTCCCTTTGCAGTTCTTGCATGAACACCTGCTTTGGAGCGGCGGCGGTGGAGGCGGTGACGACGATGAAAAAGAATAATGGTTGTAATAATGGGCGTAACAATTAGTGTAACAACAAGTGTAATAATCAACGTGTTCGCAATAAGAGCACTCACATGCTGCTTTGTGACTCTTTTCATCATCGCTCCAAATAGAAGAAGAGACATAAACTGAAGATGATGACATCGGAGCCTTTTAGTTTATGATTGCAATATTGAGATGGGAGCGGAGATTAATGATGCGTAGTGAAAGAGTTTGTGGTTTATTTATAGGGGCGAGTTATAATCTGAATCCAATTCGGAATATTAACCAAGGAAAAAAAAAGATCTTCCAATCCAGTTCTGAATACAATTTCTCTTATTTCAAAAAAAAAAGAATACAATTTCTCTTAATCGTAATGATAACAAATTAATAAAAATAGGGTAAAATACTCTTTCCACCTCTATGTTTAGACAAAAAGACATCCGACCCCCCTGCATTTTGAACAATTCACTTTACCACCCATGTAACTAACAAATGCTAACAGAGACCTCTAAAAGACTATTTTAACCCCATATAGTTATTTTTTCCCCTTCTATCATTTCTTTTTCCCTATTTTTTCACCTTCCCTCGTCTAATCCACCATTCCGTTCCCTCTCTTTCTCCCCTTTAGAGAGGGCACGGACATTAAGAAAAATGTGTATTTAACCATCTTACCCCTGCACTTCCACAACAATTCTCTCTATGTCCTCTCTCTCTTCTCTCTCTCTCCTCCTCTCTCTCTCTGTTGGATAACAACACACCAACACAACCACCACCACCACCGGGATAACAAACCAACTTTAAATTACATATCCAAACATAAACAACGTTTAAAAAAAATACATATTTAACCACCAGGAGAATCGACGATTTACAGAGAGAAAGACAGAAGGAGATGGAGATGCACCGATCTGATTCTTTGGATGATGACAAGGGAGACGATGGCGACGGGAGGGAGGGAGTACGACGACGGCGAAGGGAGACGACAAGAATCTGAGGAGGTGAAGCCATGGGGGCGCTAGGGTTTGGTGATGGTCTGGAGAAAAATCTATCCCTCTCTCTTTACCTGTCTTCATCCATCCGGACCATCCCTCTCAATTCTCTAAACAAATTGTGTGGTAGCAATTGAATAGTGTGAGACAGTGGTGGGGCTGGATTGGGTTAGTGGGGTTAGTTAAAGTTAGTGGGGTATTTTATGTGAGGGTAAATATGTAATTGGCCATCATTAAAAGTGTCAAAAGAGGAAAGGGGGAGAAAGAAAGGGAGCGTACCAAAATAGAAAAGGGGGGAAAAGAGAAGGAACGGAGTGGTCCTATTCTTCTCCAACGATACTTCTTCTCAAACCCTAGCCGTCACTCCACCTCCACCTCCGCCATCTTCATCTCATCCCTTCCTCTCTCATTTATGCTATTTCTCTCCCACACTCCAGGGTATCGAAATCCAGCCTCCGGATTTCACTCAAAGAGACCTAGATCGCACAAAGCTCGATTTATGTCCCATGCGTATGCTCCCTGGGTTTCATTTCGGCGATCTGGTACAAGAAAATCGGTGCAGCTCACCTAGAGTGTTCGTCGAGCCTGCGACCAGAGTGGTAGCTCCTGATTTAGTGTCGGATGGTGGGTCCGCGGAAGAAATTGTCGGAGTTAATTGCAAGATGTAATTGGAGCAATTGTTTACGTGTGTGTTGACTTTGTTCTGGCCATAATTTATCTAGTTAACACTTTTTCATTGAATTAACCCATATGATTTCTAAAGCGCTTAATTTGGATGTGCTAATCATTAATTGTAGGATCATATGATTCTATTGAGGTACCTTTAACTACTTCCAGAGCTATATGCCTCTCCAGGGCTATTTAGTTACCAACGTTGGTTTTGATCCAACGTTGGGTCACAACTTTCATGTTAATTGCATATCCTCAGTGAGTTACTCCTTCATTAGAAACGGAGCTTCAGCTGGTAAAGGATCCCATAACGGATTTTGCGACAGGGATGTCCTATGTCCCCCTATCTCTTTCTCATATGCAGTGAATTCTTATCGAGAGCGGTCTCGAAGGCTGTTTTGTAGGGGATTTCGGCGTCTAGAGGAGGACCAGTGATCTCCCACCTTTTTTCGCTCATGATTCTCTGTTTTTTACAGGTGCTAATAAGGAGAAAATCAATTATTTGCTGCAGATTATTGATGATTGTGAAAAAGCTTCAGGCCAGGTTATCAACTTGGAAAAATCATCTCTAGTTTATTCCTCAGGAGTGCCAGTGTAAATAAGGGCCGAATTACTGGAAGCAGTCGGTGTCCAAGAACTGGAGAAACATGACAAATATCTCGGGCTCCCTTCTATAATGGGGAACAACAACACCATTACTTTTAATTCTTTGATTGAGAAACTTATCAGCAAATTAAAGGGATGGGAGGAAAATTCTTTGTCAATCGCTGAAAAAAAAGTTCTTATTAAAGTTGTGGCACAGACACTGCCTACTTACACGATGAGCTGTTTGTGCTTCCAAACTGGATATGTGAAAATTCAAAACTTTGATTAGGCAATTCTGATGGGCTAAAAGATACAAAGAAAGAGGGATGAGCTTGTTTGCATTGAATAAGATGCAGGATACCAGAAGGAAAGGGAGACTCGGATTCAAGAAGATGACGGAATTTAACGAAACATTATTAGCTAAATAAGGTTAGAGGATTCTACAAAATCAAAATTCCCTAATGAGTGGAGTACTCAAAGTGAAGTGTTCACAAACTCTCATATCGGATCCCTGAATTCCAAGTCATTTTGATTTCAAGGTAATTACCCATAATCTTCAAACTGAACCTCTTATTGGGAATTTTATAATCCCGGATTTTTCTTGGAATACGGAGTACTTAAAGAGTCTCATGTGGGGTGTTGATGTTAATGTGATTGCTTATCATCCTTCCGGCATCTTCAAGGCCGGATATGATAGCTTGGCACTTCGAAGAAAAAGAAACTATACGGTCCAATCGGAATATAAGACAGCTATAGGCGCACAAATATCAAATGATTCTAGAGCACATATGGACTACTGGGCTCATTTTTATGATTTGGTTTGCCAAATAAAGGGGCCTAAGAGATTTTGCATTTTATATGGCGGTGTTTTCACGAAGTCCTACCAACCTCTGCGAACCTTGCTCGCAGAAATATTCAAACTGACAACATTTGTGCATTGTGCGGGTCCTTTCGCGAAACTGAAGCCCACCTCTTCTCACAGTGCTTAGTACAAAGAAAGTATGGGTCAGATCCCAGTGTGGGACTGAGCGTTGATCTTCTCAAAATCGAGCTGAGATACAAATTTTGGTTTGCATATCTCCTCACCAAAGCATCTCCAAGCGACAGTAGCATAATTTGTTTTGTTTTTTTTTTGAAAATTTAGTATAGAAGAAATGCAATAATCTTCAAGGGAACAATAAAACACGATGTGCAGATTTGTGTGGCAGTTGATGATCGTCTACAGGTGAACAAAAAGGTGGAGTTCGACAGGAAACTCAGTGTCAGCAAGAAACAACCGGAGCAGAACTGCATAACCCCACCAGCAGGCTTTTGCAAGGTTAATTTCGATGGTTCATTTGTTTACTCATCAAGAAAGTCAGGTGGAGGGGTAGTTATAAGAGATTGGAATGGCAAAATGTTGGGTGCTCGTATGTGCGCAGGACCTATCGGAGATGGTCTCGGGAAGTTGAAGCCTCTGGGCTCTTGATTGGTCTGAAGTTTGCTGCAAATTTGGGCGTCCGATGCCTGGTGCTCGAAGGTGAAGCTAAACTTCTCCTCGAGGATGTAAGCAAGCTCCTTCGTGGACAAGGTACTGATGACATTTCAAATTCTTCGGAAATTCTGGAAGAAATTAGACATCATGCCGAGCAATTTGAAGACCTCGCTATTAGTTGGATTCCAAAACGCAGCTCATCAACTTGCTTCTAAAGCCAAGACACTAAAACACTCGGAGCAACGGTTTGAGAGTTTTCCAAACTGGTTCAATCTGGTGTTAGCCTCGTGAAACTTTCAATTGTTCTGATAATGGAATTTTTTCAAAAAGAATGTATAAAGACAATTCTTAAAATAAATCATATTTGTTGCCTCATCATCTGTAACATGGGTTACATCTTTGGCGTAAATGCACAAGGCACGTCAGCATATGCAGATGTATCTACAAAAATGTAGATACATTTTTTACATCTGTTGAGCTTTTCACTGTGAATCAAAGAAAAAGGGGAGGCAACCGTTGATGAAGAGACCAATGCAGATAACAACTTGGAAACTTGTTGGGAGGGAAGGATAAAATAAAGCATATATTAGTACAAAATGAGAAAATGGGACAGCTGAGATGGTGCAAATTAAATCGCACCATCATCAATGATAATGGATGTCATTGTTTAAAAAGGTTCAGTTCCGATCTGAATCAACAATATCAACAAACGCTAATTCTTTCATAAATGGGAGCGAAAGAAACTTATGATGATACAATACAAGGTACAAAATGGCTCATGCATCAAAACGCAGATATATAATCAAACAATGGGAGAAAACAAGGAAAAGATGAAGAGAAAACAGGAAAGAAAGAGGAGCTAGCTATGCATACAAATGACTGCTAGTAAAACCCTTTGGTGGTTGTCAATATACAAGGAGTAACCCAAATGTGCGCTAAGAGCTCCCATGCGATCTGACCGATGAAATTGATTGAGCAGAGACGGAAGCAGTGGGGCTGTTGGGATCACGATCTCCGTTGGCAACTTTTGGTTGTCCGCTCAATCTCTCTAATGCATCTAAGCAAACTTCGTTAAACCATTCGTCTTCTGGAAGCACGCTGCAAAATGGCAACAAAATGTGGGTCATCAGCTACGACTCAGTTAGTACCAAGTGCCAAGTTTAATTTAGGGTGGCTTGAAAACACTCGTCTCCACAACTAAATGCTTCGTGTTTCTTAATAATAATATTGACAATAATTATCCCCGATTGGTTCCTTGTGCACTTGTTTGCGAACCTGATGAGTAAATTCACAATTAATAGCATTTCCCTCCATCCAAGACTCAACTCCGGGCTTTATGCATATTCTATATTATAGGTTAATTCACAATATGCTAATTCCTCATGCTCAAGGATATCAACTTATGCCATTCAAGTTTTCCGCTTGCATAGCATACATGCCTATATTCGTCACGGGCGGATCCAGGATTTCATGATAGCGGGGGCTAAACTGAAAAACCTTGACGAAACAAAGGTAAAAGTCTAGTTTCTTTTAAGGTTGAGTGGGGGCTATAGCCCCCACTAGTCTCCATGTGGATCCACCAGTGTTCGTATCCCTATAAATGTTACATGCATAGAGCTGCATCAACTCAACAGGACCACGGATCTTACTTAAATCTGAATAGGTATTGCCCTTGACCACTACCAATTACGTTACAAGTCTCACAACTCCACCTTAAAACTGGAGGGCATATATTACTGCACAAAGTATTTTGAAGAAGATGCTATGATAGGAATTTATAATCTAGTCAACAAGGTTGTATCCATTTAATCAATTACCCAAGATAATTCACAGCCTCTATAGAAAACAATTCGCCATTTGGTAACGGATTCTGATTTATGTCTGTGTGTATAACATGACCACTGGGTCAAGCTATGTTTTATATATTACAAGATTACAACTAGAGTACTGGACCACTTGAATTAGCTTGTAGTGTTTAATCACTAGGCCAAGCTTCAGGTTTGACAACTATAGACATATATTCTTGCACATAGGATTATTTATTTATTTTGCACGTAGTACCATATTCTAAATGGCCATATCAGATTTGCATGGATATGACGTAATACGTGATCTATTAATAAATGATCTCTCTTTAAATTTTGGATGATCTAAAATCTCTAAATAAAATCAGTTGGCTTAATCAGAAAAATTCATAACACAAGTAGCTGTCATAGATTTTGAAGGTTTTATAAATTATTCAATCCTTCAATCCAAACATGCCCATAACTACCCAAAATTTAAGTGTCAGTATATACCTGTATGCATCCATCCCTGTTGCAGCAAATGCTGCAATCGCTTTAGATATGATCTCATTGATAACTCGGTGCAAATTCCGAGACATGTAGTTCCCTTGGGAAGCAAAGCCAATAACAAACTTCATATCCAAATAGAACTGCACATGTTAACGACACGAAAACTCAGATTTCTGAACAGGATACAATATAGCAACACTGATAGTTAGGTGTCACTTTTACAGACCTGTTGAAGACCAAGAGAACCCAATGCCCGGGGTCCTTCCTCAATATCTTCCCAAAAGCTCTGGTCTTCTGAGAGCCACAGGATGACTGTTTCCGTAAGTCTCATCAATAGCATAGCGAATCTCTTTTCCCTGCCTACAAACATGTCTGCTGCTATACTAGACATTCGGTTAAGTTTGACATAGAGCTCCTGAACAGAGATGTAAAAAAGACAATGAGAAATTGTGGAAGGCCTTGAAACAAGAAATAGAACACACACCAAGTGGTAATGATAACTGCTCTGGTTGTGACAAGCCAAATGCATATAGTGACTGGGAAGCAAGATGACAATGAATTCTTAATTTATTCCTCTTGATGGTGATTTTTGTATTTTCCAGTGACCTCGGGTCTAATACGGGAATTGCAATGCTTACCAGTAACTCTTCACACTTGACAAGTTTAACCCAAAAGCCCAAAGCCGATGTTACCCAGAAGGTAGAACAAAAGATACCCCATTAACAATACCATGGAATTTCTCAATGTTTTCATCCAAAAATCCGCCCTTTTCCACTGGGTGGTCCCCGAAACTGCTACAAGCAGTTGTCCCCTCAAAAACACAGTAAAATTGTCCATGATTACAAACAATACTTTGTTCAATCTTTTTACCGAAACTTGTACAAAGTTTTCATAAACACACTCAAATGCACTGAGCAGCATAGACCTCTTAAACACAGTAAAATTATCCAAAATTACATGCAATACTTAGTTCAATCTTTTTACTAAAACTTGTACAAAGATTTCATAAACACGCTCAGAAAAATCAGCCAAGGGCATATAATACTTCGTTCAATCTTTGTACTGAAACTAGTACAGAGTTTTCATAAACATACTCAAATGTACTAAGCAGCATGGACCTCTTAAAAACACAGTAAAATTGTCCACCAATCTGTTTACTGAAACTTGTACAGAGATTTCATTGACGCTCAAAAAAATCAGCGTAGGGCATATAATTTCTTAATGCCGGACAATAACATGACGCATTAGGAGTTTTTACTGTCTATGAAAAAGGTTGTCAAGCATAGGGCATGTCATAGCTAAAATCACACTAGATCATAGCCATCTAGAAATATCCAAATTAAACCCATCAGACCTAGAGTTTTATCTCCCCTTACTTCCCAAAGGCCTGTTCCCGTCTCCTCTAGATTTATTTCAACCTTAAAACACAAGCTTTCAAAAGGCTGATGAACCATCACTAATACGGTCAAAGAATCACAATTACAAGCAAACTGCAGTATTAAAAAGTAAAGAACACTGAAGAAATGCAAACAAGCCACTAGCATCCTACGTGTGAACAACAAGATGTGGAAGCCATCCACAGTCAAATTACAAGACTGTGAGCGATAAAACTATTTATGAAGTTTAAATCAAAATGACAAAAGCAATTACCTGGAATATTGGAGAGGGAAACCATTCTATTTCATCAGCATTTCCATCCATGTTGATATACATGTCTGCGGTAAGATAACTATCACCATCCTCAGTGAAAATCAGATCCAGAGCATGCTTTCTACAAAAGCTATCCTTTAGTCTATCAACGGAGCTAACAAGACGCCTCTTCCATTCTCTTTGCTCAGGATGACGATTTTGCCTGTCAACGGGTCTTCTACGAGGATCATCTTTGTAATTAGCTTGGCTTAATGGTGCAAGTTTCATGGCTGCACGTGGTAAAAGTTCATCTGCTAATAAGGTTGCATTTGCCAGCAGTGCAACTTGCTGGGCTTCAGTCTCTGCCATTCGAACAATTTTATTTCCAGAACCTTCATTGTGTGCTTCATCATCCATGGAGGCAGGTAATGCTTTTATGAGCATGTTGACATATGAATTGAATACATGGAACAAACCTTCCAATGTTTTACCTCCTAATTGCATACTCAGGAGTGGTCCTACATCCTCAAAGAAATCCTACAAAATTCGTTGACATATCAATCATAAGTAACGTTGCTACCAATATAAATAGTACTCAACCGTATTAGTAGACCTCATTGGAACACAATCACTTATTTCCTAAGTGACAGAAGATCAACAAATGCAAGCTTTTCAAATGAAAAGGTGTCTTACTATTTAATACTGTAAATACATGAGGTAGATGAACAAGAAGAAAAATGCCCTTGAAAAGTTGGTATTTCAGAAGCCAAGTTGAAATTCCGTACTTTTCTAACAAGGCAATGGAGCAAAAGATAGTAGGCGATCTCATATGTAAGCCACGAGGCATACTAATAAAAGTTTTAACACATCATGTGGCAACAGCCTCTTGGGGTACTAATTAAAGTTTATTACAGATATAAGATCCCAGGAATCACAGTCCTCTAACATATGGCCCACAAAAAGGTATCTACTCCTTTCTTGAAGTCCCTTTAAATACCTTGGTTAAATAGAGGGTAAGTTTTTTTTACTACCATGGATACTTCATTAGTCAATAACTTTTACTCGAAGAAAAGGACGGCACCTCTATACGCAATACTAAATGATCTAACTTCAGCAAAGAAATAAGTTAACAATAGAATCCGAATGTGTCACAAACATTTCTCAAATCTTAATGTCCAGATAGTACACTGAATAGGACATACCAGTACATCTAGGAATGGAGAACTTAGGTGACAGAAAAGGCAATAAATATGGCATACTCAAATAAAATTGAAACAAATAGTTCACCTGAACCATCAGATTGAATCGATGAGCACTACTAGAAAGTTTATGCTGAAATGCCGTTGTAGAACCACGGATGGTATTTGAAGATCTGCCAGATTGACGAGTAACAGAAGGAGGGTATGTGAGTTCCCAATCATCAGCTGCGGCCAGGGCTGCAGTACTCTCTTCAATACGCTTTAAATTAGCATCTAGAGCTTGTTCTACACTAGGTCTAAAGAGCTTCAGTAACACGGGACAAAGTGCCAAGCCACGATCTTCCAGCAAAGAACAATGACCTAAAGCTATCTGCACACACTCTGCCGCAGCCCTTAAACCACCAGCAGCTGCAGATGATGCTAGGGCATGTCTTTTGACTAGGAGCGCAAAAGCCTCAGTTTGCTTTGTGGCCCACATCACTAGTTCAGAAGTATAAGCCGGCTCCTCTCCGAAAATTGTGAGAGAATCACTGGCAGCTTGAGCAATAGCAGAAAACACTAACTGTGAGAGAGCTGCAGTATATGCCCCACCATATGAGGTGTTTGATGGACGGAGATTTTGCATAGTGTTCTGATATCTCTGGTAATGAGCATTGAGCAATAAACTATGAGCACGAGGACCATCCCCAAGTTTTTTAAGAGCTGAAACAGATGCACGAAGCTCACTGCCACGTGTAGAAGGTTGACAAGCAGCTTCAGCAAGCTGATCAGCTAGTTTTTGTCTGCGTTCAGTAATAGCAGTATGTAGGGACCAGAGAACAGATTGACTTGATGTTTTCTTTTCCTTCAACTCGGCAACTAAATACTCTCCTTCATCAAGAACTTCCAAAGCTTCATCAACCCTCCTCTCAGCTAACAGAACATCGAGTAGGTCAGGGAACTCAGTTAACTTCTTCTCCAGATCTGAAGATTCACTACTTTCATAAGAAAATCCATTTGAAGTAGAACCATCAGAACTAGAAATAGTTAATGAATCAACTTGAACGCCTTCAGCTAGACCATGAATTAAAGTTGCCTGAGTAGATAGCAAGTTTCTGATGGATGAGAGCTCTCCCTCCAAATCCGATATCTCTTTTGATGTTCTGTTTAGAGAAACAAAGAATGTAGTTTCAGATACTAGCTTCCAAAGCAGCCAGTTAACTAGTGGCATTGCCTCCAAATAAAACAAAGATGTAAAATGGGGAGAAAAGTTTCTGCCCAAATAAGACCAAGGGCCAGAGTAGAAAGAGCAGATTTCTTTGCAAAGAGAACAGAGAGAAGATCAAAGAAATTTCAAACATAATTTTGGAGATATTTAAAACAGTCATAAGAAGATACTCAAGAGAGAGATGCTTACAAGCAATAAAAGAACAGGTCTATCAGTTTTCATCCTAATGGTAAAAAATTGAAATAAGATTTGAGTAATAATCAAATAGAGAATGAGAACAGCGACTACTAACAAACCTATGCTTGCAGCTTTTAGCTCAAGTGGATGTTAGCTGCCATCTATTAGAAGGTAATTTTCCAATATCTTGATGGCTCATTTTGATATGCAGCCATGAAACCTTCAGCATCGGGCTAGTAATTCACATCGAGCTTAGGGACAATTTGCTTGATAATTATAACACTTCCAGACAACCCTTCAAATTATTTAGAAGTCCTAAAAACATATTTATCTTGAGATTCCATCAGCTAAACCACCAACGGAAGTCTCCATTGGTTACATATCCAGAAATTTAATGCTTTGTTATTTAGAAATTGAAATCTAACCACTGGTGCTCACTATCAACAGTAGGAATATGTGCTTACAAGTCTGTGGTGTCAATTGCTTTAGTCCAGATGGAAATCAGATGTAATCTTCAAAGCTTTAGAGGTAAGTAGAAGTTGAATTCAATTGTGACCTGATTCATCAACCAGACCCTCTCCGCATCCCTTACACACCTCAATTTGGATAGGTAGCCAAGTCAAAGAGACAACTAAAGACATAGCCCATAACATTACTCCCCGTTTTTAAGCACGGAGCTGTCAGAGATCAGAGTTTTCCAGTCCAGCTTGGATATCCATCAGCATAGTTGTCAAATCGAGATTCAGATCATGAATCTAAATTGCACTTACTGAAGCGTGAACCGAATATAATCGTGAATCATAAAGATTTGGTTCAAAAAGATAGAAAGGGTGAAGATATAAGAAGGTATGTTTGTAGAGCTAGGAAACATAAGATTCCAAGATAATGAAAAATGATAGAGAAAATATTTGTCTTGACCTTGAAAAATATGTGCTAGTTATTTTGAAATAAACATAGCAAAATGGACAGAAATAGGAAAATTATGACTTGGCAGATTGACTCTAACTTAATTAGGCCCCAGCCACACCGATGATGAACCGCATGGATCGGTCTGAATCGCTATGAATCGTAAGATTTGACCTCTTGAATCGGAATTTTGATTAATTTTTTAATTTTGTTTCATTTCAGATCCACCCAGGGATTCAAATTGTTTCATGGGTGAATCAAATCGAATCGTGAATCATAAGATTCTGACAACTATTATCAGCACAAGACACATAGGGAAAGCATAGTTGTCAGAATCTTACGATTCACGATTCGTATCCTACGATTCGATTCGATACATGAAACGATGTGAATTAGAGGGCGGATCTTTAATGGATCAAAATTTTATCTGAATCCTGATTCAAGAGACCAGATCTTACGATTCAGTTGCGATTTAGACCGATTCACACAATTCATCATTGATTCTGCTCGAGATTCTTTTTGAGTTAGTAACAGTTCCAAAAACAATACTTGCCTCGGTTTTTCTGTGTTTAGCAATTATGTACATTTGCTAAGACATTGTTCCTAAGTCCAAGGCTAATAGCTTCATGTTAAATTTCATTCTATTGGTATCTTATAGTCCCTTGCTTTACATGCGTTCCTACATCTTCACTATTCTTATCTTTTAGGTGGGTCCATCTCAAAATAACTCGTATTAGCTGCGCGTTAGCAAACAAACTTGAGCTTGCTTATTGTTGAAATATGATATACTGCGCATACATGATGGGCATATAGTTTAATGGAATATGTTATTGTATGTGTTTAAAGAGATTGTAAGTGAATCTTTGCGATTCATGTTTTGATTCGATTCACGATTCGGCGAAGTTGAATTTCGATTCACACTCTGAATCCCGATCTGACAACTATGAGGGAAAGTTAAAAGCTCCAGAAATTTTAGATAGATTTGGGGGCTAAGGCAGACAATGCAGACCTATTTTGACTTAAAAGTAAGATCCAAAACAGAGGACCAATGCTCCATCAATCTTGTTGAAATGGCAAATCCAAATTGACCAAGAGCAAAAAGGACATGTTGCCACCCTCTTGTATCTTCTCAATTTTGTTTCCGGTGTATTCCACCAACTAAGTGGGATATGATTTTTGGTAAAAATGGGGGAGGGACAAATGAGAGGAATATGGTATCCACTCCCATATCCCTCACCCAAACACCGGAAATAACGGGAGGGAATTACTACCATTTACTTACCCAAACCCAAAAGTGGCCTAATAATGACTTGGGATTTCTCTCGGGAAAAGAAAATGGAAAAAAAAAAGGAAAGATCATAATTTCCCATCTTCATCTCTCATCAGAAGAAGTCATTTCCCAATAAATGGCATCTATGAAAAAGATGTAGAAGTCTCCTCGATTATCTGACAACTACTTTTTTAACCTTGTGAAAAGTCAAAATTGCATAAAGAGGTTTATGAAAACATGGCCTTGATATTTTCTTAGGAATCAAAGTAAAAAGCTTGTGCGTTCAGGATATAAATATTTAGAAGTTTATGCAAAAAAGAAAAGGTACTTTAGGGATGTGAAAGAACATAAGAAAGCATTCTAACATGATTTATCTCTTTATTCACTATTCACATCTCAGTCGGTAATATGTTAGAAAAAATTCAAATCCATCTTTCGGGGAGAGAAAAAAGAAGAATTGTACGGTGTGACTTGTGTCCCTAGGAAGTAGGACTGTATAATATACTTTCCCTGGGACAATTCGGGATTCGAAGCTTGAAAGAACCAATAAAGCTTTTGGATAACTACTAGCAGAATATAGGATGAAAGGAGCTTTTGGAGGAAATATTACATCCAAGTACGGGAGGTATTGAGAGATTGGTGTTCTAGGGAAGTATCATCTAGATGCACATGTTGAGTTGGAAAGTATCATATTAGGGATATGTTGAATATTTCTATTAACTTCGAAGTAGGGATGCGAACATGTAAACCATGGAAATATTTATAGCACCGAATTAACCTCTTATAGAGTTTTCTTCTGTCTTCGCCAATAGCAATCAATAAGATGCCTCAATTTCAAGAGATTTTCTTGCACGAGAGCTTAATGATTGGACTAGATTGTCAGATTTCCCTACATCTTTTGTGGGTTCAATATTAATGAAATTCGATGGCATTTATCCAAGGTCATTCAAAAGGGTCTTCTTTCATGGCCATATGTTTATTGTCGTTTATCCATCAATGATGCATCCTCTTACCTAGGGAAACAATTTTGTGAAATGGCCCACAAATAAACATAACATTTTTGAACTGGTGTCATCGGAAAAATTTGACAATTGACTCTTCTACAGGAGCATACCAGTGACTCTCTTTTCAAAATTTTATTTTCTTGTACATGAAGTATTATGGGTTTTTTATCTCCTTAATATTACGTGGGTTATTCTTCATTTTCCATGATCATACATACATGTCTGGGTGGGGTTTCAACTTCCAAGGTCGTGAGTAATGATATAAAGAAATGAAGAGTTGAACCCCGTATAATCTAGCTGTTGAGGATATAGATTGGTCTTTCCTACAACTTGAAAGGGACTTTATAGTAGAATTACACAACCTTAATTTTACAAAATTGAACATCATAACCCACATCACTTGACACCCTACGTTTCTTGGAGTGGTTCACCCACTTCTCACCTATCCAGGTTAGTTTGAGCGTTAAGTATACAAAAATCAGATTAGACTAGCGCCTGCGCCTCACCCGATTCGAAACTAATATTCAGATTTGATAGCATACTACCATGAACCACAAATTGTTACGGTTTGCGGGACAGGATTGCGAACACGAAATCCAATACCGGAAGGCGTAGGATTCTTGGGTATCTTGGTAGGAACCATTTCTCATGTATCAGGACCGTAGGACAACCCAATTCAGGAAATTTTCTTGACAAAACTCTGGTAATTACAGTGTAGCAGATATAACATCAATTTCCCCTCTTAAGAGAATATTATACGTTAAAGATAACTATTCTCTGGACCGCCAAATTCACGGTTCTGGAACGCTATCGTGCCATGTTTCTATACATGTTATCTGATTCGCTGTTTTCCATGGAATAAGTGAACAGTAGTAATATAGGACATTTTCGGTTGTTATGTGTGAACCATGATATTTGAAGAGTTTGTATGATTGAGGAAATCCACACATGAGCCTACAAGTACTCTGTGAACCACGATATCTGAAGGACGCTTGTGACTCATTCAGGGAGGAGATCCGCGGGTGTGCCCACAAGCACTTTGATAACTCGTCTCATTTCCTAGTTTAGAATCTTTCAATTACACAATTTGTTACTGACTCCATGCCATCAGGTCACCATGTGTGATAGCAAATTTACGTGTATGCAAGCTAAGGTTTTATTTACTATGGGCAGTCGGTCTGTATATATGAAGGCAAGTTTGGTGTGGCGCCACCTTTTAAGTTCGTGTAAGAAAAATTTGTTGACAAAAACATAGGAGAAAAAGGTTAGCTGCCTGATAAAAACATATTAAGTTCAAAAGTTGCCACGGCACGTGTTGACATAAGTACAAGGCAACATGACTTAGTGTTTTTGGATGGAAGGATGGAAATTGGGTACAGAAAGTTGTTGATGTATAATAAGAGCTGTCGGTGTCCTCATGATTCATTATAACGATCACATAAGTTAACCAGGCAACTACTAGAAAAGGACTCACCGTATGAATGATGGGTAGTTAGCATAAACACTTTTACGCATTTCCTCCGCTGAAACTTTCTTCAAGTCCAAAAGATTTGTACATAACTGCCTTATTTCCTGAAAACTAATACCAGTATCAATACAGGAAAATAAAAGTATGTCGAGAGATGGTATATATTTCCATAAAATAAAAAGCATGGGGTCAACGGTCAACCTATAGATGCCTCACAGCTTCGGATGAAATTGAAAATAACGAATGTGACACAAATTTACCACCTTCAAATACATATAGACGTTTTTTTTTTTCTTTTTAGTAAAAAGAAAATGAGTTTCTGAATACAGCATTTATCGAAGTAGCACATTTTTTGTCCGGTGCTAAAAATGGCTATGAAAGATCCGAGAGTTACAATTTCGAAATGGTGACTGTCTATGACCCTATTAAATATCAAGGGCCGCTATGCTTCACCATTTTTTCTTCACCCATCAACTTCACGTCCTACGTGTCAAGATATGATTGTTGGTAACTAATTATTATTTCAAGATATTTCTATAATCACATCACCAATCAAAAACATCCACATAGGGGGTGAACTTGAACGATGAAGAAAAAAGGGCGACGGTCAGCATTTCCCTAAAATATATTGCACAATTTTTTCTCCCGTACCAACAAATTCGGAACCTTAAAAGTATTAGAGTTCAGGAAAACAGTGGAAGTCTATCAGAAAAATGGTTACAAAATCAAGCATGCCAGATTGCCAACACATTTTGCATCTATCTCCTAGCATTATCCAGTTCCATGACACACTCCAATTACTAACAATAGAAACAATCCCAATCCTAATTATAGCACCAATTACACAGAAGTAACAGCTCAAAACAATTCTCCCAAAATTAACAGAAACATCCGGCAAAGATATAGCGAGAGAGAGAGAGAGAGATGACCTTTTCGTTGAGTGAATTACACTTGGATTGTACAAAAGCATCGGCATCAAAATTGTCCGACTTGAAGAGGTTGAGGTTTTCCTCGAGCTTGGGGCCGATTTCCTTGGGGTTACCTTTCGCTGGCGTCCCTGTCAAACCCCTCGATCGCGAAGACTTCGCCGACGCCATTAAAAGTGAATCCGATCCCTAAGGAAGCTCTCTCTGATCAGATCAAAAGACTTAGGTCAAGCTAATCCGGCAAATAAAAACCAGATACGAAACACTTGGGGTTCGAGAGCAGCGAGAGAGAGGGGTTAGATCCAGAGGTGAGAGATGAGTGACGGATCATTCAGCGAGGGAGGCTAATCATTGTGTGCTGTGGATGACGAAATTGGCGGAATTCGGTAGCTCGCCAGCTCCATCTCTCTCTTTTGTTGTTTGTTGTTAGCTGGAGAGGGAGAGAGAAGTCTGTTTTGACAGTCGCCGTTTCTGCGCTCTAAAACTGTGTATTCTGTCTTTCTTTCTTTCACTTTTTTACCTTGTTATTGTTCTTCTTGTTTCTCCATCTTGTATACCGATTTTATGAGTTACAAAATCCATGCTAATGAATATTTTTCCAAATATGTAAATGCTTCTTTTCAAGGCAATGTAGCGAAATTGCTTTGAAGTTACTTATGACATCTTGTTTCGAAAAGAGTTTGAATTTTGTTGTGTGGTGTGTTTGTGTCATCCATGACTAAGTTCATATCTATAAGGGAAGTAGAGATTTTGTTTTCTTAGCTGTATAGTATGATACTGGTGAAGATTACAAGTTTTACATTTTGTTTTGTGAAATTTTGTTTGTGTACGAGTGCGGTGAATCTTTTTTTTTTAGGGAAAAATATCATTAACGACAAAACACCAAATTATACATTATTAAGTAGAAGTGTAGCGAGCCACTCTGAGGCGAAGAAAACCACTGCATAGAGCAGAGAGCTCCACGAGCTCTATTACCTAAAGAGTGTGCTACAACATTTTTGTTTCGTGGGATCCACTTGATATAGTTGTTTTCGAAAGAGCACAACAGTTGGAGGATATCGAGTAAAGAATCGTGAACAGCTGACGAGTCTTCAATCATTCCACCCCTTCGAAGGACCAGTAGATCGTCGATGATAGTTTTTGCATCTCCTTCTATAGATATGTTCTTCAGACCCAAACATGTAGCGAGCTGGATGCCCACCTTCAACGCACAACTCCGGCTTCTCTCGGACCTTCTACCACCTCGCATGCAACTGAGCGAGCCGGACTGCGGTGAATCTAATGTAATGCATCGTTATTGTTGCAAAGAAAATGATGAGTTGATTGATTGAATTTAATCTTTTGTTGTATCATTTTAACAATTTAAGCGTAATATTTTTTAATTTTAAAAAAGTACAAGCGTAAAAGTAACCAGAGTAATGAGAAACATTTTCGCTGACAATTACACTTTTTTGGCTAGAGGAGTCCTCTGAATATTTGAGTCTTGGATTATTAATATGAATTGTTTTTTTTATATAAGTAAAGAAGAGAGGATGTGCTCATTATCATTAAGACATAATAAAATTTATAGGAAATTATTGAAGTAATTATTTTAAGAGATAAATGCATTTAGAAATGGAATCGAATAATACCTAATGAATCTTTACAGTCCTTTCAAAAAAATGAATCTTTACAGTATTGTTGATCGTTTAAGATAATTTACATAACTTAAATGAATCTAATTTTCTACAATAATCATACTCAGTTACTTACTGCTTATTAACAACTAATAGATTCATAAATTTAATGGAAGTCCCAGAGAGCCGTCTCTCTGGGTGAAACCCTGAAAAAACCCTAGCTGCCCAAAAACCGTCGGAATCATCTTCAAATCGCTGATTATGGCGGATCTAATCTCAGAGACGTTCGCCGTCTCTCTCACGCTACGGGAGGAGAACGATTTGGTTGTTTTTTAGGATGAGTTTTGTGACAAGATTGAGGCCGAATGCAACATCGCTATGATTGGCAGGTTCATGGGCGGGAGAGTAACTTATTTGCCATGCAAGGGTTTTTCAAGCGTATTTGAAATAGCGGAGAACTGGTGGAGATCGTAGAAATCAGAGAGGGGCTTTTCCTTTTCAAGTTTCCGGACGACAAAAAGTTAAGAAGCGCATCGTTGGTGGAGGGCCATGGGTTTTTGATGGCCTCATCTTACTGTGGAGGGATTCGAAGCTAGGAGACGAGATTGAAAACACACGGTTGGACACTTTAGATGTTTGGGTTCAGGTCTCTAACCTACCCGTTCACATGATCAAGCCGGAGTCGGGGGAGAAGGCCGCTTGTGTTATGGGAGAAGTCCTTCACACTGACCCGCTAGTCTCCATTGTCGATGATATTCCATATGTCTGGACTCGGGTACGCATTCCGGTGAATGAGCCATTACGCCGTGTGGCTTATGCACAAGTGAAGAAGGAAAAAGTATGGCTTGACTTCAAATACGAAAGGCTACCGGATGTTTGCTGCTGGCGTGGACGTTTCAACCACATCAGTGGCGACTGCAATGACCGGGAGGATTTGATCAACACAGGAGAACAGCCCGGGTACAGTAGATGGTTACTGCACAAACCCCCTGCGAAGAAAAAGCAAAAGCCAAAACCGGGGTACAGTAGATGGGGAAAGCTAGGTCGCCGGACTACAACCCGGAACCAACTGACCAGAGAACAGAGAACGAGGGGATGAACTCGCAACCCCCCCCCACAGAGCCCAACAAGCAGACTGCGGGAATGGAGGATCTGAACCTAAACAACTAGAATATGGAGGAAGAAGGTGCAAGTGGGGCTACTGAAAAGGAAGTCACGAGTATGGAACCAGTTCATGTCGCGATGGTCGTAGATATAGTAACTCATACCACGAAAGATAAAAGGAAATTTGAAGCGATTGTAACTCCCCCTCCAAAGTCCCACGGTCAGGAGACGACTCTTGATAAGAAATCAAAAGGTCAAGCAGTTAAAAATCTTGCGGTTGTGTTTGATGGAACCTCGAAGGTGATGAATAAGGATGAGTACGCCTCCAACGAACCCAATGCAACATCGCCAGCGTCTGCTTCGCAACACTGTCGGGCGCAATGAATCTGTTAAGTTGGAATGTGCGGGGATTGGGGAACCCCGACACAGTCCGTTCTCTACATGACGTTGAAAAACGCCATGCCCCTCAACTTGTCTTTATCATGGAGACTAAGTTGAATTCCAGTAAAATGGAGCTCGTGAGAAAAAGGATTGAGTTTGCAAGCGGTGTTTATGTTTATGCGATTGGGAAAAAGGGCGGGTTAGCGATCATGTGGAAAGACATGGTGGAAGTGACTCGACATAGTTCCACGGACCATCATATAGACGTCGTTTTTTAAGAAGTTGATACAAAGCAGTGTTGGAAGTTTACGGGTTTCTATGGCGACCCAGCTAGAGAAGAACGAAGACATTCTTGGGAGTTACTTCGTATATTAGCCCCCTCCCCCTTGGATACTCTGTGGCTTATTGCGGGGGATTTTAATGCTATTACCGCGCAAGCGAAAATGGATGGTGGAGCAACCTTCAACTATAGTCAGGTAAAAGACTTTAACGAAGTGTTACAAGAGCTTGAGCTTTTTGACCTCGGATTTGCAGGAAACCCGTTCACGTGGTCAAATAAACAAGCGGATGACACAAATATCCGTGAGCGCCTCGACCGGGCTATTGGTAATTTTCAATGGCTAGACCGGTATAGGGGCGCGAAAGTTACCCATTTAGTCGGACCCAACTCCGACCACTCTCCAATCTTGGTCGAATGGATCATGGCACAGAAAAACACCTCGGGCATGAGGCATTTCACCTTCGAGAATATGTGACGACGCCACGACAATTTTCAGCAAGTGGTTTCGGACCACTGGGAGAACGCCCTGGGGGCGGGATTGCAAGACAAGTTGTCGGGTCTAGCAAACAAGCTATCGGGGTGGGCAAAAACTGAGTTTGGCAGCATTAAAAAATAGAAGGAGATGATAACAGATAGAATCGGGACTCTTGAGGGCCGAAAGCAATCTGCTGAGGTCGTTGCGCAGATTAATTATTTGACCACCGAGCTGAATGAATTTATGGAACGAGAAGAAGTTATGTGGAAACAACGGGCTAGAACGGATTGGCTTCGGCGTGGGGATAAAAACACCCGTTTCTTCCATCAAAAAGCTACAGTTCGAAGGTCCAGGAATGCGATTTCGGGTATCGAAGACGACGCAGGAACCTGGGTTACGGAAGAGCAAGATATTCTCAAGTGCCTTGAGAATTATTTCTCCACAATCTTTACCACAGCAAGCCCAACAATGGATGATATTGCCCCCGTTCTGCACTATTCAGCAGAAATGTTAACTGAGGCCAAGAGTCAAAAAATGGATCAAGCTTATACGGCTGAGGAAGTCAAGGAGGCACTATTTCAGATGGGTCCAGACAAAGCTCCCGGATTGGATGGATTCACTGCAAGTTTCTATCAGAAACAATGGGGGATAGTAGGTGAAGATGTAACGAAGGTATGCCTTTCAGTTCTTAATGAGGGTCAAAGTGTTGAATGCTTTAAATCTACATTAATTGCTCTTATCCCGAAGAAAAAGCAGATCTGTAAAGCAAGTGATTTCAGGTCTATTAGCTTGTGCAATGTGATTTACAAGATCATCTCCAAAACTCTAGCGAACCGCCTTAAAAAAGTCCTTAATAAGCTTATTGCAAAAAATCAAAGTTCTTTTGTCCCTGGTAGGCTGATATCTGACAACATTCTTACAGCCTTTGAAGTTATTCACTCCCTCAAAACCCGTAAAAGGGTTGAGAGGGATGCTTAGCTTTAAAGGTGGACGTGAGTAAAGCTTACGATAGGGTGGAATGGAAATTTTTGAAGGAATCTATGTTCCATATGGGCTTCGGATCAAAGTTTATTGCTGCAGTTATGAACTGTGTCTCGACAATGTCATATAGTTTTGTCAGGAATGGTGTGGTGAAAGGCTTTGTCAAGCCTGAAAGGGGTCTGAGACAGGGGTGTCCGCTCTCCCCTATCTCTTTCTCCTTTGAAGTGAGTTACTTTTAAGAGTCGTTACTGTTGTTGTTGATGAAGGGGAGCTTAGCGGAGTAACGGCTTCTAGGGGAGGACCAGTGGTCTCCCACACTTTTTTCGCTGATGATAGTATCTTTTTTACACAGGAAAACACTGAAGATGTTGCAAAGCTCATGGAGATTATAAATTTATATGGCCGTGCCTCGGGTCAGCAGCTCAATCTCGGTAAATCGTCTTCTCGACCAACACCAACTCGGCTACTAGACAGGAGATCCTAAATCAATGTGGGGTCAACGAGGTGGCACAATATGATACTTATATCAGTCTCCCTACGTTAATGGGGAAGAAGAAGGCTATCACTTTTGCTCACTTGATTGAGAGACTTATCTCGAAGCTCAAAGGGTGGAAAGAACGCACGCTGTCTATAGGAGGGAAGGATGTTCAGATCCGGTCAGTGGCCTAAGCACTTCCAAATTATGCCATGTCGTGTTTCAAACTTCCTGATGGTACATGTGATAAGATGGAACAACTAATCAGACAGTTTTGGTGGAGTCAAGCTGACAAAAAGGGGTATAGTTGGATTAGTTGGGAGAAATTCAGCGAAAAAGAGATCGTGGGGGCTTAGCTTTCAAAGACCTAAAGCTTTTTAATGATGCAATGCTTGCGAAACAGGGTTGGAGGATATTAAAGTACCCAAACTCACTCTTGAGCAGGGTTCTAAAAGCAAAGTATTTTAAGAACGATGATTTTCTGCTGGCTAAACTAGGGGGCGCACCTTCATATGCATGGAGGAGTATTTCGATTGGAAGAAAGCTCCTGGATTCTGGCTTACGATGGAGAGGGGGAAACGGAAACAAAATTCGTGTCTCCGACAACTGGATCCCACTGGAACCGTCGTTAAAATTGATTGTCCAGCCGGCTAATGAAAAACAGAGAGTCTGCGATCTTCTCAATGGTAATGGGACTTGAGACAGGGAAGCTCTTGAGGCCTCTCTAGCTGACGTTGATGTGCATGATATTCTGAAAATCCCCCTCCCGTTTAGGAATGTGGACGACAAGATAATGTGGCATTACTCCGATTCGGGTGTCTACACGGTTGGCACCGGGTACGCCCTTCCGCAAAGGAGGCAGGATAACCAAGACACCGAGGGCTCTTCATCACCAAATCTCGCGACAATGAGTAAAATTTGGAAGATTCAAGTTCCGAAGAAAATTCAACACCATTTGTGGCGCGGTGTTCTCAATGGAATCCCAACGGCAGAAAATATAAGAAGACGAACGATTGATGTCCCTAACGTATGCAGAGCTTGTGGAGATTTTGGTGAGTCTACGTCTCACGTCTTCTGTAATTGCCCAAAGGCGAAACTAATCTGGAAGGGGGTGGGTGATGGTCTGTTCTGCTCCAGGCAGTGCCGGGATTTCTCAGTTTGGGCGTGTCACATGCTTGTACGCTAAACGCGGCTGACTTGACGATGTTCGCGGTTACTGTTTGGTGGATGTGGAGGGCGCGAAACAGCGACATTTTCTGGGGGAAATTTTATCAGCTGCGATGCTAGTCCAACAAATCAGAACGACAGTGAAGGAATTTGCAGATTCGCGGTAATAGAGGGCATCAAGCCGACGAGAAAGCCTACGGTGCATAAGTGGGCTCGTCCCTCAGAGGGGTGGATCAAATCAAATATTAATAGTGCTTTCTGTAATGCAACAAATAGGGTTGGGATCAGAGTTATTTTCAGAAACTCAGAGGGAATCATGCTTCATGGTGCTTCTCGGTTCATCCCCTACAAGCTATCAGCAAAATTTGTGGAAGCAAAAGCTGCACTTCTGGCGATTCAAATGGGAGTCATGTTTAACTTGTCCAACCTAATTATTGAAAGTGATGCAAATGTCCTTGTAGAATAGATTAATCGAGCCTTTTTGGGAACCATTGACGAAGACCTTTCGGAAGTGGGTGCTATTGTGGAGGACATTGCTGAGCTTAGTAGACCTCTCCTGAATCTCACAGTCAGGTTCCAACCTTGCGCAACAAACAACACAGCTCACCTCCTCGCCGTGCATGCAAAAGAAGATGGGACTAGTCTTGATTTTCCTACTGATGGCAGACCTCTTTGGTTAGAAAACAGTATTGAGAAGGATGCTATCTCTGTATTTTCTCCGTCTTGATTTATGAAAGTTCCCCAATTTCTCAAAAAAAAAGATTCATATTTACTCATGTATGCTACAATTTTAGTGGAATTATGTTATTAGTTGTTAAAATTTAATTTCATGAAAAGTATTTAATCATGCATCACACGAGTTTATTTATTATATAGTTTATAATCTTGAATGTAATTTTGGTCTTTCAATCCGATTGACCAAAGAGATGGTTGGCAAAAGCTGAGATAGAAAAAGAATCATGCACTCTTCCCATATATATGGAGGTGAAATAGTTGGTATATAACAATAACAAATATGTACTGATGTTTTTTTGATTTTGTACATGTTATTTACTTGAAAGGCGTTAGAATGTGGAGCGCGAGGGGGCTGATGACATAAATATCATTGTAAATGATAAAGATAAAATGACTAGTAACATGTTATAACAACTACCACTCCATTTCTCAAAAAAATATCCCACTCCGTCTCTTCTCTTTCACCTCATTTCTATTTCGGTACGTTCCCTATCTTTCTCCTACTTTCCTTATTTAACAAATTTAATGATAATCAATTACCTATATACCCTCACAAATAATACACCGCATTTTTATTAAACCCATTTCATAATCAGAATGGGCCACCAATCAACACAAATTAATGGCTCATTATACTAACCTCACACACAAAACCAACATAATCTAACCTCAAGCCTAGAACATTGTATGTCTCTCTTCTTTTCCTTATCTCTCTCCATCTCATCTTATTTCTTCTTCTCCATCGCCAAACACCAACAACACCATCACGCCCATTACCTCCTCCAAAGACCACCGAGACCAGCCAACACCCACCCAACACCCACTAAATGAAACAACCACCCAACACCAACCTCATAGACCACCGACACTACCAGCTCTATCAAAACAGATAGAGAGAGAGGACTTGTGGTTGACTGGTGGTAGTGATGATTGACTGGTGGTAGTGGAGGACTTTTGGTTGTGGTGGTTGTGTTCTTGGTGGTTAAGCTAGAGAGAAAAAGAGGACATGGCAGGGAATTTGGAAGAAGGAAAGGGGTAAACTAGTAAAAAGTCACAATCTTCTTAATGTTTGTTCCCTCTCCAAGGGGGGGGGGAAAGAAAGGGAACGGACTGGTAAGTCGCAGAAGACTGCAATTAATTGAACAGAGTACAATAACCATATATTAGGATAAAGATAAAGAGAGAGAGAGAGAGAGAGAGAGAGGTGATATTCGAGCAGTGTAGAGCTGTAAGATCAAGCGAGCAAAGTGACCCATGGCAACATGCGGGATCCTGGCGGTAAATGAAAATAATTAAATCAAAATAATATGAGAAAATAAGCTAGCCAAAAATCTAAAGCAAATAAAAATATTATAGTTTTTTTATATGAGCTAAATATCTACAGTTCATTTGAAGATAATATGTAAAAAGAAGTAATATAATGTGTAAAATTAAAGATTAAATAATATGCAGTATTTTGACCAAAATATGTTCTAATCGCAACGGAAGATAGTGTCACCAAAATTTCTTAATTGTACAACTCCTGCTTAAAAGAGTTTGTTGCCCTACTCTATAGGCAACAGGTGCCTGCTGAGTGTTGTCTGTCTTTTCTTTTCTTTCTCAAAGAATGCACACAAAAAATAAGAAAAGTATGAGCAATACCCTGCTATAAATCTAGTGACATGCTCTAATTCTCTCATGAAAACGAAAATTTAAAAATTATAAATCACAACTCCAAAACCCTTCTATCCAGACATCCTCAAACGCAAACCCCAAAAAATTCGCATCCAAACACCCACAATAGTTGTTTACTTGTGCATTTTGGTTGTGCTTAAAGTAAGTAAATAATGTAGAGCATCCCCAATAGGTTATCTAAATAAATGTTATATTCAAAATATAAATAAGATGAGAAAAATGTGTCTCCAATAGACTTTCTATCGTGACCTTTATTTCATGGGATACTTATCTCGCTCATTATATTTAGAGCATCTCCAATTACATTAGGTAAAAGTTACGCGTATTATTCCCAAAATTGATTTTGTATTAGTTTTTTTTCACTTGTACTCCAACACCTTTAGCTGAAAAATCGGCATTTTGAATTATAACTACTATGGAGGACTCTTGCAGGGTTTTAGTAAGTGAAAAAATTAATTACATTTTAATTTTGAGATGAAATAGGAAGAAGTTATATTTATTTATTTTTTGAGAGAAAAAGACTTTTCATTAGATAATGGGTAATGGTAAACTAGTATACTTATTACACTTTAAAACCTGCACTTTCCCATTTCCTTTGTTGGCTTCCCAATCCTCTGACCCGACAATTGCTAAACATCTCTGGGCAAGCCAGTGAGCTTCTAAATTATTTACTCTATCTACAAATCTCTATTTAACCCTTCGAAGTTGTGCCCTGTTATCTTGAATTTTCTGGGGAAGATCTGTAATCACAAGTCTCTGTTGATCTAGAACTTGGTCTTTTTGTAAGATTTCGATTAGAATTTGGGCGTCGCCTTGAATCACAACTTCTCTGATCTGGTGATTTAGAGCTAGATCTAAAGCTTGGTGTGCTGCTTGGGCTTTTATCTCAAACGCACTATTTCCCCATCGCATGTGATGAGCTTCCGCTGCTATAAGAGCTCCCGACGGATGACGGAGGGAGATCCCAGTTCTGGCTATCCTCCTCTGGTAGGACCACGCTCCATCAAAGAAGATACTGAAATTGCCTGTGTCGATGATATGGGCGCCAGAGTCTGGGGTGGCGGTTTGGTAGTTGGTCGAGGTCGGTGGAAGGCTGATGATGTCATTCAGATCTCCTTTGGTTGAGGAAACCATGGATTCTATTGGAGTGATCTTCCCTTCAAATGTTTGTCTGCTGTGATTAATACGGAGCCTCCATGGACCGACACTGAATCGTTGTTGATCCGAAGTTTAGCTTCTCTCGAAGAATCATCGAATCCACCCTTCTCCCCGTAAGTTCAAAATATTTTTCAAAGTTCAAAGCCTTGAAAACTTCACAACATGAACTAAAGTGGAGTCCGTTCTCTTATTTATTCTCTAATCTCCTGCACTTGATCATGATATATTATATGATGAAAGATAAACTAATTATGTGATATAACATGATTTGATCTTATCATTTGCCTAAGTTGTTTGCAGGAATTGTTAGCTAACTCTGTGTTGCAGGTTTAGCTGAAGTTTCCTTATTTGCAGGATTGCAGAATTGGCAATCAAGGTCTGCAAATTGGTGCAACTCTTATGGAAAGTTGTCTGGACTTACCTTGGGCTTGCAGATTGAAGATCAGATCAAAATTAATTGAGAAAATCATGCATCTAGCCGTTGGGAGAAAGCTGTTGAGAGTCGAGTATCTACAAGAGGATTTTTAGGGATTTATGTTGAAGCTTCCTATATAGTCTGTAATTCAAATTGACGTAATAAGGAACTGATTTAGAGAGTTTGACAAGTAAAGACAGATATTCATAAACGCTCACGGATGGACAAGCATCATTTAAGAAGATCATTCATCCATTTAATCCATTCTAGATTCTGAAGAACACTTCAAGCTTTATTGCTTCACTGTCTTCACAGTGTTCTTCATCCAGAGCTTAATTTGTATATCATTCTATTACATTACATAATCATCTGTTAGAGTTAAGTTGTTCAAGAGGAACAACTGGTATTCTTATTGTATCAGTTTGTTAGAGCTGTTACTAGACATGTTAGGAAGAACCACATGCTAAAAAAGAGTAAGGCGATTCTCTTGTCCTGATATCTAGGGCTTAGCTTTTGATAAATAAGAAGTTGTGGAAATCCTAGAGGGATTAGATCCCTCAGGCGGATATTGGGTCACTTGGGACCGAACTTCGTAATAAATCATTTTTTTTATTGTCTTGCTTTACTGTTCTTTACTTGTCTTCAAAACTGCTTCAAAACATGTTTCTGTTCAAAGCTTTTTGAAAAGCTTTTCAAAGATTTGAAAATACTCAGTTTCTTTTAAATTGTCTGTTTTGGTTTCAAAGCCTTGAAACTGAGTTCAAAGCTTTCAAATACTCCAAGCTCTTCTCATTTTGTTTTACAACCACACTTTTAGCAAAAGTTTCCATACTCTATTCAACCCCCCTTCAAGAGTATTTGATCTAGTAACTGCATAACTGCATACAATCTTCACTCCCATCGGTAAGTTTAAAGTAGTATTTCATGCGAAAAGATCCTAGAATTTTCCGCTATTGAACAATGATGAAAAGTGTGTTCTGAGACCTCCTCCCTCTCTTCGAAAACTTTGCAAATTGGTTTTACCATTATATTTCTTCTCGCAAGATTTTCAGTAGTTGGCAAAGCTTTAAGATGAGTGCGCCAGATTAGATATTGATACTTCCTCGGGACTTTTAATTTCCACAAATCTAACAGCCACTTTTCTTAAACGCAAAAGCAGCTTGTATTGTTTTCTTCATGTATGATGGTGATGATTATTTCTATTTCGAACCCACTCTTTCACTATGTATGCTCCTAAATTGGCCCAGTTCCAAATCCATTTATCTGTCTCTGGGTTTAGGGGTAGCTGGATACAGCTTATATCAACAATATTCGTGGGTAATATGTCCATGGCTTCCATTTTGCTTCTTTCCCATGTTCTTGAAACATAATTGATGATGATACTTACTAGAGGATCCATGTCCTCACAAATTGAGATTGTTGTAAAAGGGTCGTCTCTTGGGATCCAGGGATCAGCAATTTTTTTTGTATCTGCACCATCACTAATTTGTTTGATTAGCCCCTTGTTCAGAATTTTAAGCCCCTGTAATATACTTCTCCACGCATATGAAGGGCTTCTCCCAATCTCATCTACACACAAAAGTTTTCCACAGTGGTACTTGCTCTCTATGATTCGGGCTGCCAAACTGGTTGGGTTGGTGAATAGCAGCCAACATTGCTTTGCTAGCAAGGCTCTAGTGAAACCAAGTATGTCCTTAAAACCTAACCCACCGTGCATTTTTTCTTGCGTCAATCTTTCCCATGTGATCCACCTTATGCTCTTTTTCATCTGCTTGATTCCACCAAAAATTCCTCATTGCTTGCTCAATATTTTGACAGGATCAAATAGGAAGCATGAATCAACTCATGGAGAAATTTGGAATGGCTTGCACCAATGCCTTAAGGAGCACTTCCTTTCCCATTGGGGAAATGTACTTTTCTTTCCAACCCTTTGTCTTCTAAAAAATTATGTCATGTAAATAATTGAAGTGACACTCTTTTTCTTACCAATGGTTGTAGGTAAGCCAAGGTATTTGTCATGCTGGTTTGCTTCGGGCACTCCACAGAAGGTACTAAGAGAAACTTTGTCTCCGTCATTAACATTTTTGGAGAAGAGGGCTGCCGACTTTTGCATATTTTTGTTTTGTCCAGAAGCGTTTTCATAGCCTGAAATTACTTGTAACAATTTTGTAATATTATGAGTATCTGCACCTGTAAAAAAGATATTGTCTCCAGCAAAAAATAGGTGAGACACCATGGCCCACCACGAGAAGCTCTGACGCCAACCAAGGTTTTGTTTTCCACTGCTACCTCGATTGATCGAGATAGGCCTCACTACAGAGGAGGAAGAGGTACGGAACAAAGGACATCGTTGACGCAAGCCTCTCTCAGGTATTACCCGACCTTGAATCTCTCCATTAAAACAAAATAGAGTTGACCAGAACAAAGGCATTTATGAACAATACTACAAAGTTACCTCCTAATCCCAGTCGTTTCATAACTGCGATTAGGTAATTCCATTCCACTCGGTCGTAGGACTTTGACATATCCACCTTTAGAGCTACATAGCATGTCCTTCCTTTGATCAGTTCAAGCGCTGCCAAAATATTATCAGTGATTTGCCACTGCGGCACAAAGGCACTTCGAGTCTCTCAAATAAGCTTAGGGAGAAGCTGTTCCAATATGTTAGGCACTACTTTTGCACTAATTTTGTAGATCACTGTACACAAGCTTATCGGCCAAAAATTGACCGGGCTTATTGGTTGCTTGACCTTCGGAATTAAAGAAATTAAAGTATCATTGAACTCACCCTTATTTTTCCCCATTCAGAATATCAAGACATTCAGCACTTACCCCTGGACCGAGTATATCCCAGTGTTTCTGATAAAACATCATCGGGTAACCTTCGACACCTGGCGCTTTGAGAGGATTCATATCCTTGAGAGCATTCCAACTTCCATCATCGGTATATGGCACTTCTATCTTCTCACGGTCCTCTCCTGTACAAATAGCCAGAATGTACTAAATAACTTTGTCCATTTGGTCACTTGTTGGGTGATCAGACTTCAAAATTGAGTTGAAGTGTGCAGCAAGACACCTCGCGATGTCCTCTAAATATTTTACCCATGTACCATTTGCATCTTGTAAATTTCCTATGTAGTTCATGTGACGGAGATTTGAGGCTTTTCTATGGAAAAATTTTGTATTTCGATCTCCTTGGCTCAGCCAAAGAGCCCGACTTCTCTGCCTCCAAAATTCTTCTTCCAACCGCCAAAGTTTGTTGAGTTTGAACTGTGCCGAGTTTATTTCAGCCAACCAGTGGGGGTGTATCGGTTTGTTGGTTTAGCAAGTGGATCTTATCTTGTAAGCACCTGATTTTGTACTTAACATTGCCAAAAATCCATTTTCTCCAAGTTCTTCAAGCTTTCTTCCGCGTGCTTCAGCTTGTCGCCAAGGTAGCCCGAGTTTAGTCAACTATATTTCACCACTAATTCGTACTCTTTATTCATTGTCTAGGCCGATTCATATTGAAATTTCCAGTGTAATCTCTGGTTCCTACGAGCTGGTGTTTTCAGTTCCACCGTTAGGGCTTGGTGGTCTGAATTTGCTATCCCCTTGTGAAACACTTTAACATTCGGTTGTTTATCTCTCCAAGAATCATTATCCAATGCTCTATACAACCTCTCACTAATTATACTCCCTTCTTCGTGCTTATTTGACCAAGTATACTTTAATCCCACAAAACCCAAATCACGGATTTTGCATCTATCGACTGTTTGGATAAAAGGTGCAATCTGGTTATAATTAGCACCTCTACCTCCCACATTTTCAGAGCTAAACATAATTGAATTGAAATCCCTAACTACCAACCAAGGCATTAAGGGGCCTGGTTTCTGACCTTCTAACATACTCCATGAATAACATCTTGTCTCTGCAGCTGGATCCCCGTAGAAACCCGTGAACAACCATCCTTACCAAGTTCATTGCAAATCCACCCACTAATATGATACTTTGAGTAATTCCGGACTTCTAACTTTACTCCATCTGACCACATCAACGATAAGCCGCCACTTCGGCCCTTACTAAGATAATGTAGACCATATTCAAAGTTTAGTTTCCTTCTAACTTTCTCCATATCAGTGACCTGTAACCTAGTCTCCATTAAGAAGGCTATGTCGGGAATTGATCTCTTCACCTCATCGGGAAGAGTAATGAACATGTCGGGACTCCCGAGGCCGCGCACGTTCCATCTTAAGAGATTCATTGTGGAGGGCGGGGGCGCGTCGCACCCTCCGCCAAAGAAGTTGGTATTCCTTCTTCCTCCATTATGTCTTCTTCCACATTCTCCGGGTGTTCCCCATCAACTCTTTTCTTATCCGAGAAAACTAGTTTATTTGTTTCTTTGCTGACTCATGGTCTTTTTTTTTTGTTGGCGGGGGAGTAAATTGTGTAGTAGACCCCTTCCTTTTTTATCTCCAATTCCTCCAGTTGGTTCCCCTTCCTGCTTGCTAGCCTTTCTTTTGCCCTACCTTGAGCTTTTTAGGTTGGCTCTCGGAACATAACCATGTTATTCATTTAATCTTGCAATTAAATCTTTAAATCCCTCGACCCTCCTGTTCTGAACCACGGGGTTGAGTATCGGTGTATTAGAAGGATTCATTTCCACTTGATATGCTACGGTCTGCACACTAGTGGGCAGAGGAGTCTCTCGGCCCTGACTATCCTGTCCCGTTAATGTTGCTGCCTGTTCAGCTCCACCCTTCTCCCGAGTTTCAAATATCAGGTTAGCTACGTGGTCTGTTTCCATTCCCCGTGGTAATTGTTCCTCCTTGGTAGTTTGCTGTGGTTGTGACTCTCGGTCATGGTCTTCAATAGTAACTTCATTTTGTTGATTTTTGTTGGGTGCCCCTCTTGCACGACGTGAGGGGTGTACCAGAAGCCATTCTCCATAGCCTTCCATACCTTCTTTATCCACCTCACATTAATTGATCTCATGTGTAACTCTGCCAAACCAACCACACACATGCGTTATCCGCTCGTACTTGAAATCAACACATTCTTCTCTTTCTTCGCTACTATGTGAACTCCCCGTGGTATTACTGCAGTGACCAGTATTCTTTAACGAAACCTAACATAGTTAATCCCATCCTCACTTTCTATCCGAGGATCAGAATGTATTATTTCACCCACTACCAAAACTGCTCTGCATCCTGATTCCTCTTTCACATGATGGAGGGGGTGGTTATGGACTTGAATCCAAACATCCACTTTGTTGAACAAGACGTCTTTGGTTGGATCCCCAAGTTTCCAAGGTTTCAACAAGAGATCTTCCTGCTAAAAACTCAAGACCCACCAGAAACAACCCTGTCAAGACTATATTGATATGCGAAGCTAAATATAAAAGTATTGATGTCAACTTCATGTTGAAAATGATTTCAGATAAAAAAAAATCAACTTAAGTTAAAGTCAAAATATATTTGGTATGAGCGAAAATTTTAGAATATGAATTTGATGCATTTCACAAAATTTAAGGAGTTTTATAGTCGACTTCTTGAATACAACTAGTCATACATAAGTTCGCGAGCAAAAATTTTCCGACCACTTTGTTTCCTGAGTACTAACCCATCCCCCTCTCCTATAGCGACTCCTATGTGCATCGATCCTGTACCTAGACGGAGATCCTGAGAACCTTGCTCAGAGAGCCTACTCAAGGATGCTTTAGTTATTCATCTCGACGGGAGCGACCTCTTTGTACTCCGCCAGAACCACTAGTTTTCTACACCAACCGTCGTAATCCCCGTATCTTGGCGGTGGAATGCGAAAGGCTGCTTGCTTTCTCACGAACATATAAGGATAAACTGATCCGATTTAACTCTTTCACTCATGCCCGGAAGGTTCTGTAACCCAGTTAAAACCAGGTGGTGGAATAGGGAAATAATCATCTCTTCTCGACAACAATAGGAGGCTGCTCGGGAATTGATAACTCCTTAGTTGAAGTTATATTTCTTAGTTAATACCCTACTATTTTGCGTGATTTACGACAAGATGAGATGAGTTTATGGCCGTGAACTTGGAGTTATGGCAAGTTAGAGCTTAATGTGCGTAATTGTCGAATCCGGGCGTTTTCGTATCTATTTTGAGATATTTTTATATCACATTTTATCCCAGTATGTTTAGTGTTGTTTGTTTCAGTTACCGGAGACTCGGATCATGGATTGTAGGCGAAGACGAACTTCAGAAACACGGAAAAAGATCGAAAAATGACTAAAAGAGTACAACAGGGGAGGTAGTTGGCATTTCATGTAGTTTCAGAAATTACACTAGTTACCCCAATGTTGCAACACAGAGTTTGCAACATCAAAATCACCTCTCAGTTTCTCCCTGAAACACCCAAACCTCACCATCATCAACCTACTGAAACTTCACCTACAACAGCCATTACGAGAAGCCTATAGCTCCAAATCAATCACCAGCCGCCACCATAACCACGACCAATCTCCACCTCCATTCTCGCCGGTACAAAGTCAGACCAACCACCAACATCGCGACCCCCTTCAACCACCAATTCCTCCATCCATTCATCTCTCTGATTCAGACCCAATTCACCAGAATCCTCCATGGATTCCAAACAACCACCACTACCGATTCAACCCAATTCGAGAGAGCCTTCTGAACCAACGTCTCAGACCCAAACCACCACTGGCGAACTCACCACTAATCCCGACGCCGACCACAACAAAGCCAATGAAAACAACATCTCTTCCGACAAAATCAACCCATAACCCAAGATCGCAGAACCCACAGCCATCTCCGCCGCAAATCAAACCCCTGACTCTCTCTGATTTCACCGACATTACAACACAAGCCCTCTGAACCAAACCCAACAACCAAGAGAAGGGTCACAATTCCTTCTCCAATTCGTACGAGCAAAGGATGATAAACACAATAGAAGTGATTGCAGGAGCTGGGAATTACTGAAGTTCCGGATTGATTTTGCTCGAAGACGAAGTGAAAGAATTGGGATGAAAAGTCCAGTAGTCGCAGATCGCAGAATAAGGGTTGACTTCGTCGTAAAAACAAAGCATAAAAAGAGAGGGAGCACTTAACTTATGGGGGGAAAATTGTAATTAATCAAAGTTTTATTAAAGAGAACTGGGGATAAGTATAAAACAGACCTACGGGTCAATTTTGAGAGGGGAACATGCGTACACAACTGGGACAGAAAAAAACAAGGAACCACGGGAAAAGGGGCAGAGACACGGTTGAAGCTTTGGACGCTCGGGAGCGCGGAATATTCGTTTGATTCTTATAAACTCTCGATTTCTCTCTCGTCTATCACGAACTTTATTGATTTATGTATTGTTTTTGTTACGATGAGTTGCTAAACTACGTAACCAGGACCCGAGTTTGGGGTTAGGGTTTTCACGTTGATTACGCGTTTTGTGATTTGAGATTCATGTTTTGATAAACCTAATTGATGTTTTTAAGTTTGCTATGATTGTTTTGCGATCTATTGGAGACGTCTTGTTAGCTAGAACTTAATTTGCAATTATTTGGTAACTCGGTAATTGTTGAACCAGAAAAGCAAACAATCACTCGTTCTTAGTGAAATCAAGAATTGGGATCGTTAGAGTAAAATTCATCGTTAATGCATGTTTTAGGGATAATTAGAACTTGGTAACTCGGTTGTAATTTAAACTAGGCATAGAAAGCTAGCTTGGTAACTCAGTTAGCCTTATTGCTCGTTTGGCAAATCAGATCATCATCTGTGTTTCAGAACGTAATTCGTTATCGGTGGATACCTAGTGAACCTAGAGAAAGTCTTGATATTCGTCTCTCGTATTAATCTCCGTTTTAATCAATAGCTTGTTATTTACTTTCTTAGATTAGTTAAAAAAATTATCTTGCTTGCCCACATTAAAGTTAATCATCCTAATTGATTCACGACAAGTACGCCGGGATTCGACAACCCTCTTTATCACATTATTACTAGAACGATAACCGTACACTTTCGGAGATCATTATTACTAGAATATGTGCTGCTCGGGAATTATTGTCGATGTTCATTAACAACGGAACACCAAACCCTCCTTCACAGAAAGCCGCTCGAAGGCCAAATCAAATAGGGCAATCTGGGTGTTCTACCAATTCACCTACTGGGTTTTCTTCCCCACAATATCAATCACAACTTAGGCTCCGGAATTCGAACCCATCAAACAACCAACCACTGGCAGCTGCTTCAGGAACCGATTATGGATCCCTGTCGGTGGTTCTCCCTTAGCATCACCCGGTAACAATTCCCTTCAACAGGCGGTTTACCTTGAAGCAAAAGATCACCACCCTCTACCACCATCACCCTCCTCTGCAACCTAGGAAGATATCATCGCCGGCGAACAACTGACGATCTTCCCTGAAGCAAAGAGTCACTACGATCTACCGACAACACCTTCCCTAGCGACCTAAGTAGACGACATTGCCAACGATGGGGGATTTAGCATATGGTCTTTACATGAGGCGGCGACCTCCCCGACTGATGCCCGAAATCTGACACGCCGCACCCGAGCTCTCGTCGTCGCCGCATCACACCGCACCGTCCATCGCACCACACCGTCCATCACGAACAACCTAATACGTTAACAGGGTAAACAATGCAAAGTCCAACACGATGGTGGGTTGCTTTACTTCTCCACTAGTTTTCTGTTGGGGCCACACAACAAAAAGGTTTTATGGGCCACTAGCCAATCATGCCCATTTTTTTACCTCTACCTGTTTTGTCTCTTCTGTGGAGTTGGGTCTCTTCAGTTTGTCATGGGTTTTTCTAACCTTGTTTGTCTTGGGTTTTACTTTGTTTAGAGTTTTGTATTATCTCTTTAAGCTTTTTTTTTTTTTTTTTTTTAGTTTGTAGTACAACTTAGGTCCTCACTAACACACTGCAAACTCCCCCTGGTCGATGAAGACCTTCAGACGTGATTCAATGTACTAGGGATCTAGTTGTACTTTTATTTTCTTAATGAAATTTCTTACCTTTGATGAAAAAAATAAACTAGTCATACATAAATATTGATCATGTTGATGTAAAAAAAAAAAAAAAAAACCTTGAAAATACTCTTTTTCTCTAAAAAAAAATAGCTACAAAATTCTCAATTGAAAATTCTGCTACAACCCTAAGATTATTTTATGCAGATTTGCAGCTTAAAGTTTATGTAATTAAAAACAAAATAGTCTAAAATGCATATTTTTAAAATCACACAATTACCACATATTATTTCCATCTACAAATTATTAGATTATAATTTGTTTCATAACAAATGAAAATGTTCAAAAATCATATTTTAATCCAACTTCGATTAAAGTCTGTGATAGTCGTGCATGTTAGGAACCCATATTTAACCAATTTTGACTAAACTCGGTCAATTTTATTTTATGGGTAAAAGACAAAAACCACCCCTCAAGTATGGGTTATATACAAAAACAACCCTCATGTTCGGGGATATACAAAAACCACCCCTGTCAGATAACGGAGGTAACGGTAAATTAACGGAGAGAGGAAAAGCCAAAAATACCCATGAAATTTATAGAAATTACTCCTTTATAAAGTCATTTCCATCCTTATCCTCCTCATTTCTTGACCTTACCTCTTCCTTTCTCTCCCTCCTCTTTAACAGACAACACCATCGTCTCCCATCACCACCTCCACGGTCTTCAACCTGAATACTACCGTCACCGCCTCTTCTCTTCTCTCTTACCAGTGAACCCCCCACATCTACCATCACCGCCTCCTCTCTTCTCGTCGCCCACTTCGCCGGCGCCGGCTCCTTCATCCTCCAGTCAGATCGGAGAAGATAATGGGTGGGTACCTTGGCTGTGGGTGCACTTCACCAGCGCCGTCTTCGCCTTCTAGTGGGTGCCTTGGTTGCGGATCTGGTGAATCGTCGTCCACCACGAACTGGGTCGCCTCCTGATTCTGACTTTCTCTCTCTTCTACAGTGAAAATTGCAGAGTAGCTGTCGAAGTCATGGGTCGGCTTCCTTTGAGAGACAACGAGTGATTTCTGCTATTGGGTTTGATTTTGATCGATTTATAGATGACTCCCACCGGTGATTTGTGACGAATCGGCTGATTGAACATGGAACAGATCTGGACCCATGATTCTACCAAGTTCACAGATATCATCTTGATATAGGGAGGTCTAGTGAAACTGAGAGAGAGAAGAGGAATCAAAATCAATAAAACTGGAGGACAATTCTCACATGAAGCACACAACCCAGAAGTGAAGGTCAAGCGAAGGGCTTCACCGGAAATGACAACGGCGCGACCATTGAGATAGGGTTTTGGAGTAGGAAGATCAATTTGGGTATCTCTCAAGTTTCTTCTTCTTCTTCAAACCCTACCAACATTTGTTACACAGAATCACTTTGAGAAAACATTTTTTTTCTTCTTTAGGGATTGAGATATCAGACAACACCTCGCATGGCTGTTGTTCTTAATTTCTTTGGTTTCTTCTTTTTATAAAAAAAGAATATGAATTTCATTAGTTCTTGTTATTTTAAGTGATTTGGGTTTCTTCTTTTTGGTGGATTTCATGTGGGTTCTCTTAAAAAAAAAGAAAGTTTTGAATTGAATTGAATAATGTGAAGAAGAGGCAGCTATTCGGTGTTGTGATTTGGGTTGCTGGGTTTTTTATGATTGAATTGACTTTTACAACTATTCGGTGGTGGTGGTGCTGGTGGTGGAGGTGGTGGTGGTGGTGACCAAGAATGTTGGCCAAGAACACCAAAAACATCAAGAACATAAAGACAATAAACATAAAAACACAAATAGGGGCAAAATGGTCATAAAAAAGACAGATTGCACCCCATACTAATTGATTGTAACGGAAGGGTGCTTTTCGTCTAACGTCCATCCACTGACACTGACAGGGATAATTTTTGTCTGGACATGGGTGGTTTTTGTATATCCCCAAACACGAGGGATGTTTTTGTATATACCCCATACTCGAGGGGTGGTTTTTGTCTTTTACCCTTATTTTATTTGTTACACTATTTTTTGAGATAATATTTGTTACACTGTTTAGCAATTGGGGTAAAAATATATTTTGGACCAAAAATCTATAGATTAATTAACCTCCATTCAGAGTCTCTCACATTCTCCAGAATTTCAGCTCAAACCAAGCAGCTTTAGAACATTGAAATATCTTAGATTTTTGGCCTGCTTATTTCTCAGATTATTTTCAGTTGATTATTTATATTTTCAGCATATACCAAACAGGCCCATAAGCTTCATCTTCTTTACCTAATTTATGGTAACATCTCGTCTTTTTTGTTAAAAAAATATTAAGCTTTTTTTGAGAATTAAAATGTATATATTAAAAGGCTGCTTACCTCGAAAGTGGCAAATTTCCTAGAAAGTTTTAAGTATCTTTACATATATATGCTTACTTTCTCCTCGGAAAAAATATTGCTTAATTTTCTTCGATTCTATCTCCCAAGGTGAATTTTAAGAGTAAAAAATATGAAAAATTGAAGTTAGAAAATGTTTTTTTCCCAATCTTAAGGCCATGGTTTATTTGCTGATTTTATGTGACTTGTTGTCTTTTTAAGTCATAAAATAATTGTCTTACTTATATGCCATAAAGATTCATAATTTTTTTATTTTTGTTAGATTATTTTTTAAATCACATTTTATCTCTTTTAAGACTAGAAAACTTTCCTTAAAAAAGACTAGAAAGACTTTAACATTTCTTGGTATTTACTTATAAAATCCACTTTTTAGGGGAAAGTAGAAGAAAAGTAAGCAATTTTTTTCAAGAAGGATAAATAAAACTTTTATAAATTTTATATTTTCAAGTAATCAGCATATTAATATTTTTCTATAAAAATGATAAAAAATATACTAATATTAGGTAAAGAAAGCGGAGACCAAAAAAGTTAACAAACAAATTTCTAAAGAAATTCAACAAAATATGACTTTATTTATTACATACGAAAAGACAAAACATGCACAAAATTAGACCAAAAAAACCAAGCCCCTTTTATTTTTAATTACATCCACAAAATTCATTATTTATTATATTTTATTGAGAGTTGGACTTATGATTTTTGATAAATTAACCATAAGTGCCCTAGCTGACCTGTGCATGCCATGTTCAACATGCATTTATCCATACTACACAGATTTGTATCAGGAGAAGTCATTTACAGATTGGTATAGTAGTATCTGACTATGAGACTGTTTTTAATTATTAAAACGGGAGAATATTTGTTGTATGATTGCTTTGTAAACCAGAGAGCTCAGGTTAGATGGAGTACCTTTTTCTGGTAGAGATGATTGAGGGCTAAAATGAAAGTTATCATAAATGAGTCAGCAACATGACAATTTTTAATAGTGGATCATATCTTAGCTGGATCACCGGTCAACTAATTTCCTAATATAGAATTGTGTCAATCAATAACTGTTTCTTGTGTCCAATTGTCTCATTGTACTGTCCCAATAATTTAATTGACATTTATCATCATCACTGTCATCACTGAAGTAGTATTTCTACTACAGTATCATCATCTCTATCTTCAACTCCATTTATGTGAGGGACTGAAAGTCACAAGTGTCAAACTGCGTGCGTACATTTTTAGTACAGTTTGTTCAAAATAAAATATTGTGCTTTTTCTGTCTCATTCGTTTTTTTCAAAATTAATTTTTGAGTTTTGTTTTGATTTGATGATTTTGTTAATAAAATAAGATAAAAATTTAGTAGTTTTTCACGATGTCATAGAGAAAAATTTTACACTACAATACAATAAAAATTACCAAATTCTTGCGTTGTTTTGCTAACCAAATTATCAACTCAAAATGAAACTCGAAAGTCAATTACGAAAAAACGGATAGAACGGAGGGAGTAGTTGTTAAAAGAATAAACTGCTAGAATAATTTGTGATAAGGTAGACATTTAAAACTGACCTAATCATGGATAAAGTGCAAATATACAATATTTTTTTACCGATTATCGTCTGTGTTTATTATCTCTGGCATGGAAGCCTCATATGACATTTTTCCATGCATTATGTGATTAGTAGTATTTAACTAATCACATTTATTTAAAAAAAATTAATCAGATTGAAGAGGTTATTTGACAATTCGAACATTATAAAAACGGCAGACCTTTTCACCATGGCCGGTCATAGATTTTTATGGGCCCTAGACGATAGTTGAAAGTGAGGCCCCTTTTACCGTAAGTATAACTGTGAATTAGGGGTGCAACGTGGGCAGGTTGAATTCGACCAACTCGAACTAAAATAGGGCCCGGACATACAGTTTTAGTAATTTGGACGGACTTGGGCAGAAAATTTTAGCCCGAATTATAATTAGGCTAGGGTTTGGGCACAAAGATTACACGACGGGCTAATCTGAATTGTCCGATTTGCATGAACACTACCTATAAATATTATATTTTGAGAAAATTATGTAGCATATACAACATGAATCTGCTACTTTTCTTTTCATTATTAGTCATGTTTTAATCCACTATGTTGTTCTTGAACTAGTTCATTTGTTTTTAAAAAAAGATATTAAGTATAATGTACTAGCTCGAATTCAGCCCGAACCCGAATTGACTTGTACAAATTTGGGCTCGGGCGGGCTGAGGATGCTTTTAACTCGGGCTGGGCTGGGCTTGGGCAACCTCGACAGAACTCGGGCTCGGGCTAAGACAGGGGTGCCAACCCGTCCAGCCCGCCCGAGTTGCAGTCCTACTGTGAATAAAAAAACATACTCAGCCGTAGGGCGGCATATATCCTGCGTTTTACTAATATTTCGGGTCTTTAACCCGTAAATAAAATATGGAGGGACATAAAACCTTACCCACTACTCCGGAAGAAATACTACGGGGCCCTTGAAATTAGGAACCCTAGGCGAACACCTAATCCGGCTAATAGATAAGCCGGCCCTGCTTTTCACAGTTATCATACCATAATTAGATGCTTGTCTAGAATTTGTGCATTTTAATTAATAAAAAAATGTGACTAGGAAAAATCAAACTCAATACCTTATACATTTGAATGCATGAATTCACCGTCATTACAACTTCATTGTTGTTTCATATAACTGAATGCAATATTGAAGTCACAAATTGAAGTTGTAAGCTTATTCCTATATGCGAACAAGCACATTTATCCTTCTTCACGACCTTATGCTTATAAAAGTATGAAATTATAATATTTTAATAATTTATTACTTAACTCAAGCTCGTTGAACTCACGAACCAAGCTAAGCTCGAGACGAGCCACAAGCTTTACGAACTACTATGTGGGCCAAGTCTTGACTCGTTGAAAGCTCGAGTTCATGTAAACTATGGTTAACCGAACTTGAGCACCATAAAACTCGGCTCGATTACCCCTGATATGGTTGTAAACATGACCTGGATAAAACAAGCTCTGCAAGGTTAACTTGAACATGAAAATGCAAAAATGAATCAACAGTTTTTGTGGACAACAGGGTTTCATTGTACGGCTAGGTGATCAAATAAATGGTATCAAGAAAGGAAACATACGTGCATTTATTATGAAGAAACACTTCATACACTGTTCATCTTTGGTAATGCCACTGTGTTCCTTGTTCCTAATTTGACTTTGATCACTATGCACTGGGTCACTTTGACCCGGTGATTTGAATAGCAATATGATGCAACTTTTTAATAATCTTTACTCTCCAACACCATAAAAATATCATAAAAAAATCGCATCTTTAGATCTACAAGTCACCCGGTTAAAGTGACTTACTTACGGGTGAAAAAGTTAAATTGGGGACAAAGAGAGGGAACAGAGTGGTAGACATTGGTTTCATCCTCCTTCGCACATTGTTCAGGGTTTCCAACATAACAGTGTGGTTAGACACAACAACTGCAAAAATGCCCAGAAAAAAAAAAAATATTTGCAAGCAATGCAATCATTCTAGATCACAATCTCAGCCGCGGTGCAAGATCATGAAACACTTGTTGCTGCTGTGCCTCGAAATGGCGAGTCCAAATCACAGAATTGCTCCAGTTCAAAGCTACAACTTCCATCTTAAACTAATATAACTAAATCTAGTCCACTGTAACAACAATGGCCACACAGGCAATCCTTATTAGAGCACGAACATCTGATTCTGTAGAGTGTATCCGTCATCTATTATTCAGAAACCTTGAAGAATGTGTAGGACAAAATCAAGTTGTTGATGCCGTCCATTCTTGGATCTGTTTCAAACTCAGGGTCGATGTAAAAGAATACCTAAACCCATAAAAAATACTCGTGTTGGCATCAAGTGGAAAAGATCTTATAACCAAATATTTCACATTTCTTGTAAGACGCCACTTACAGGCATGTCAATCTGCTCTCCGGGTAGAAGACGCTGCTCCTCAAAGCAAAAGCACTGGATCTTGTTGAAGTACACAGCCGCCTGAAAAGCATCAAAACCCAGTCATCTCTTTTCCAGTGTATCCTGAAAACAAATGCATTGCAACCTCTCAAAGTTACCACCCTAGTATCATTTGAATTTGCAATAACATGATTTGGCATAAGTGGGGAAACCATCAAAAAAATAGAAACAATCACACAATCACCCCAACCTGAGTTTTGGTTCACTTCTCCACGATGTGGTCTCACAAATGACTCTCTTGCAATGGACTGTTCTCAACATGCATGCCTTTCCCACTTAGAATGGACTCTTAAAGGTAAGGAAAAATAAGAACAGATACGGGTGTCCGATGCAATACAGGAGCAGACACAGAACACCATTTTCAAATAAATGAGGATACCGACACGGCAGGTATACGTCAACAGTAATCAATTTTTTTACAATATATCTGAATTGCAAAACGATTGGGTTTGAAAAAAAAAGCTTACCCGGGCTCGAGTATAAAGAGTGTCTGTGGAAACCCTTGAAGTGGCCAATGTGAAAGCTGAAGACAACTCAAACTCGACCCTGTGTGAATGTTCAAATGATTGGGTTTAAATGTTCTACGCGTAAAATATTTTGTGTGAAAAAGTTTTCTCTGCAATTATTTCTTGTGTTTGGTTGACACTTGCCAAAACAGTGGGCCGTGACGGCAGTGGCAGTGATGGGTGGCGGTGATGGGTCGTGGTGGAGGTACGTGGTAGTGGTGGTTATGGTGGTGGAGGTGTTAGTATGAGTTGTTGGTGTGCTCCTTCACTCTCCGGAAAATGGCTTACGGATTTGAAATGTGTAAATCATTTTACATCATTTGAGGGAAAACATTTTACAGGAAAATATTTTACCTCCAACCAAACAGCACCAAAACACCAAAACAAGGGAAAACATTTTACAGGAAAATATTTTACCTTTACCTCCAACCAAACTGCACCAAGACACCAAAACAAGGGAAAACATTTTACAGGAAAATGTTAACCACCAACCAAACGGAGCCTAAGTGTCCCCAGCATGTCTGGTCCAATAAAATTAACTATAATACACTGACATACCAGATGGAGTGTCTGATATCGGTACGACCGGTGTTTTTGCAGTGCCCGTGTTTCCTAGGGTAACTTTATATTACAAGGAACCGATCTCGATCCCATGTAAACTCCCAAACTCATGGGATCTCGATTCTACTAGTGGAATCCTATAATCTCATACGATTTTATGATCCAAACGACTCTTCAAAAAGAGCTTTTCGATATTCACAAGACAGAATGGTTCCGAAGTTTATTGGACTCTTGCTTCTTTAGGTGCTATGAAACCGACCCGAGATGTTTTTATACTACGTACCCGTAGATTAAGAGTTTACACCATATATTAATCGCTTTCGACGAGAGAAAAGGACCGGAAATAGCTTAGTTATTCCCCATGTTTAGATCATACCTACATTCTGAAATCTTTTCTCTTATTACTATCAACACTGTGATCAACTCATCTTTGATCAAACACGTCCTTTTGGTCTGTGATTTACACTTTCAGCCTCTCAAATTTGTGTTCAAAGGAAATGTGAGGTTCCAAGTAAATGAATTCATTTGTTTCTTCTTCTTTTTTTTTTTTTTTTTTTTGTTTTTTTTTGTTTTTTTTTGTAAAATAACGGTAAGGAACAATGTTTGAGTAGGTTATGGCATTAAAATTTACTAATTCTTAGAGAATTGCCGAATCTTACGAGTCTCCATGGTATATTAGCTCTTGAGTTTATATATTGACATTTTTATGACATAAAGAACCTGAAAATAAGTCATTTAAATAGAAACAGGATTAATAAAAAAATAAATAAAAATTACAGTTTTGGTAGGATCTTACGATCCCGATCCGATCCTACGATCCCCGATCCTGAGAGGCACACTACGATCCTACGTAGGATCCCGATCTTGAAAACCTTGACTACGACTCTATCATCTCTCTCTCTCTCTCTCTCTCTCTCTCTCTCTCTCTCTCTCTCTCTCTCTCCCTTTTGTGGAGTTAACTTTTCCTTTTAAGGTTCAAATACTGGCAAATTAGTGCCTCTCCTGCAACAGGTACATGTCTATCCTCCATTGATTTGCAACATCTACCCATATCTCCCAAACTTACCATTTCCCAGACCTTCCTATTTCCCCATAAACCAGAAGGATTTGTTTGCCTTTATTAGAGAAGTTTCAGATTAAATAATAGTGAATCTCTTGTTTCCCTAGGTGTGTTGGTTGCTTAAAGGCAAGGTACTCAGTTTAACTTCCCTCATAAACTGGGTAAGCTATCGTAAGTTATGATTTCCTGAGAATTCATCACATTTGGTGTAGGTTTGCACGTATATGCAACTAATGCAGAATGAATCGTCAGCATAGAGTTTGCAGGACCTAAAGCAATATGTTCACATATTGCAGGAAATATCCACAGGTTATTTGGCTTCGAGTTGAATTTCATTGCAAGCATACCGGAGTTTTAAGAACATTGCAAGCATACCGGAGTTTTAAGAACTAAAGAATGAGGCAAGTATACCAAGAGATTTGAAGACTACTGATGAGTGATGAGTTCCTCATTTAGGTAAATTCGGGCAATCTCTCTGTCATCAGCCTAGCCTCCCAGGTCTTTTTTGGATGCACTGCATCTGTTTAATAAAAGGTCCAAAGCTAATATGAACATATATGTGACAACATAACCAGTGATTGTTCATTCCTTTTCTAATTTTATTGATGCACATTACATTTTTCTAGTATATCTTACTCCTATCAAGAATGGGGGGCCTTTTGTTAATCAGAACTAATGTCTAAAAATGAAGATCCATTTCCAAATATTGAATAGTTTGCCACCTGGTAGCTAGTTTCAGTTGATAATTTAAAGGTCCATGCGGTGAAGGAGATATAGTAAGAATCATGTCCTAAAATCTACTCAAAGATCTCACAACCACAACAACCTAGAACAGCGCTTGAACTAGAACTTTCATTGAACGAAAGCGACATACATTGATTGCAAGATAGTACCTTCATTGGAGTAACATTATAAGTAGATACACCAGTTATGGGAGTTGAACTTCGATTCTCAGCAGTGTAAAATGCAAGGGCGCTTTCACCAGGTTTGACTCTAACCTAAACACGCAGTAAAATAATTAGAATTAGCACATTAAAACATGTTACAGTACAGAAACGATTCACTGCATCTATATCATAGGCCTGCTTCTTTTTTGCGGCAAGATGTATATGTGTTATACTGCAGGTTACTCAAGGTAAAAGGAGTCGTAATGACCCATTGAATTCTGAAGAGGCTCAAAACAAATACTTGAAGCTGTATCAGTGTTAAAGATGAAGCTTTGTTCTTGTAAGACATTTAGCAAAAGGAATTCTTCCTCCGTCCCTCTCTCGTTAGATGAAGTTGGACAAGGTTTCTTCTCTGTGGAAACCAGAAAATTTGAGACTCTGTAGAAGTTAATGACACGGAACCAATGAAACCTAATTAAGTGAAAGACTAGGGATATTTAAATAAACTCAAAATTGATCTATTAAAAGTTGTAGTGAACTCTTACAAACAATATACGTGTAACAAACATATAAACAACTAATTTATTTTCACCGACTAGATATTTTCAAGCCTCAGTTTCAGACTTATATGGCTAAATCAATAACGAAATGATTAACTTAGTCTTTCATCATGTGATTTGGCTAACTGAAACCAAGATGCAGGGTGAACTTGTTCCCCAAGTTGAGATTCATATTCAGATATAAATAAATTTCAATGATGACCGGATGACCGGTATTGTACCACGAATCTGCAGAAACCTGTGTTATCTGTATGTATACTAGCACTGGGGAAGTGAATGAACAGGGAAAAGTGGTTTTCAGGCTCCGTCATGTTTCACAAGTGTTCAGAGCTTGAGCTCCCCAAGAATTATATCTTCACATACTAGCTTGTGATCAGTTCTATGTATAAGTATTAGATTTCAAATTCAGCAATGATTAATTATGAATGCCACTCATGAAATTTCTCTTTGCACCCAGGGGGTTTAAAGTAATTTTTTCCACACCATAATCATATACAGAAAAACCAAGAAAGCCAGAAAAGAAACCATTCAGATCAAGACCACAATTCATAATTAAACTGATGTAGTCAAGGATGGCAGACCTACAGCGGAGCAGGTGGGTGCTACAGCCCCTACTCAACTTGCTAAAATTCTTCTTGAAACGTGTTTTCCTTGTGTTTGTTCAGTTTAGCCCCCATTAAATAACACTACAGCCCCCAGAACCTGGTTTAAGTTCATTAACGGTCTGTTTGGATAACATCGGATTTGGGGGTGGATTTGAATTTCGGGTGATTTGGAATGAAATCTAATGTTTGGATGCATTATAGGGGCTTGGATTTGATTTGGAACAATCCAACCCCTCAAAGTGTGAATAATTTGAAATTCCAACATATTTGGTCGAATTTGAAATTCTGCGCGTCCGTTGGTTCATTAAGTGGATAAGCCGAGTGATCATCATGTGTTTTAAACTTCAAAAACCGAATTTTCAAGTGTAGGTTTCATGGGATTTGTATAAAAAATTGCCTTTCCGGGGAATAGAACCCTGCCCCTCGGCCTCGAGCACGATTCAAACTCTTTTGGGTTAGACAAGAACCATTGGGCCACAGTCACCTATTTGTACACTTTTGACATTAAATAATTAACGAACAATCAAATCCAAATTCTTAACTAGACCAGTAATAGCATCCAAACGAGAAAATTCAAATCCTCCGATATTTCAAATTTTAGAATTTGAAATTTTGAATTTCAAATCCAAATCCAAATCATGGTAACCAAACGCAGCCTAAATGAATTGTCTTTAACCCCTAATACAATACGGAGCTGCTATCCTGGGAAGCCTCCCAAGTACATACGACGTACATTGTAAGCATTTTAAAATAACCAACCTCACGCTGGGTAGGAGTGAACTTCCATTGCATCCCATCAGCAACATCAGCATTGAACTGAACAACAATCTCCCTGTAAACAACAAAAGCAGTAAAAAGATGAATGTGGAGACAATTCAAACTCCATGCAAACGCATATTGACAAAGCTTTACCCAAAACAAGCAAAAGAGGACACGCAGATATTGACAAGCGAGAAAACGAGATGATTGTATGCAGTGCAGAAGTTTAATTTATTTACCCCATCTTTTTTTTTCCACAAAATTTCATTGAGTTTCTTATCATAAAGGATCTTCAATTAAAAAAACTTCAACGGGAACAAATAAATATTCTAGCTTACTACTGAAAGAATGGCCAAAGATAGCTTCTATCCTCAAGAAGACTTCTAGACATAGCTAAGAATTAAACTGTATGTCCCTAAAAAATAGCTATATACATACATTTGAGTGGCCGGTGAGCCTTCTTACAAGAGTGTACTGACTTTACTACTTTAATCAATGTCTATTCAAAGAGAGATTTGTGGCAAGGGCGGACCCTCGAAAATGAAAATCTCTTTCACAATTTTAAGGAGTACTTATCACAAATTAATATGATATTTTGCACCTTACAAACTTACATGAGTTCTATTTCAATCCCACAGTAATTTAGTCCTTTGCAAAGTCCCCCCTTATACAGATTACACAACCAACAAGCTTTTTGATGCAAATGCTTGTACAAACTGCATATAAACAAAGATCGCTGTCCTCTGAGCAACATACAATCATACCTTGTTGTTACTGTTCCCTCTTGAGTATGCCGAACAATCTTTTCTTCAACGCTCTAGATTTCACACAAACTTCATGAGAAAAATAATTTATAGAGAAGTTATCAAAATCGAATTCAACGAGTGTGACTCACCTCACGGCGCTGAACAGTGCCCCCATAACCTGTAGCTTGACAGAACCTCCTATAAAGAGGAACTGCAGCATAAGTACACCCCACCATTGCAAAAACCAAACCTGTGAGGTAAAAAAGCATCTTGTTTGATTTCTTTTCTATAGCAGCCTGCGTAGCGTATTGCCGTCCTTCACGCAGTAGGGAGAAAGAACTCTCAAAACAGGGTGTTCTTCGAGGTAAGAGCTGACTACATTTTTCATAGGAGCCCTTGCTTGATCTATACCTTTTCACTATAAACCCAGAGTGATAGCTAAATAATTGCCCACTTGCAGTACTATTAGTACCCGGGGAATAATGTGGTAGCCATGGGGTTTTCGATAAGCACCTAATTGCCAATAATACCAAAAAAAAATCATAACAAACGATCTCACTAAATCGAGGACATAATCTTCTGACCCTACCAAAAAGTTGTGAACTTCTCAATTGCAAAGTTAACTATACCTGGGAGAGGAATTATTTGAGTTCCTGCAAATCTGAGACAATCTGAAAACCCTGGACCATGACATTTTGCAAAATCAGAGCACTCCAAGCAACATCCAGATCTGGAATTTCGCAGAGCTGGAACACTCCTTGAATTTGGCGTTAATATTCTACTTGAATCAAAATATTCTGGAGAAGAAATGAAGTTACTCAGATCAAACTATAGGTTTGTTTAAATGAGGATAGTACAATAATATACGGAAGATGGAAGAATCATAACACATTTTTAAATGAGGATAGTACAATAGATCAGGAGTGCACATTGTAATATCACACGTTTTTTAAAACAAGCCTTGTATATTGCATAAACAAGACAACTCAAAAATTTAAAAGGACACAAAGGTATAAATCTCCTTGAAGAGGCTTCATATTATGGAACTTGTGCACAATAGGTTCATAGTTGCACATCTTCAATATCCTTCTCCAAATAAACTACCAACCAATCATTCATCCATGCATCACTTCATCTATATATACATTATAGCTGCTGCTAGAATGGTATAGACATTCAAATGGATAAGCCAAACTTGAGCATGAACTCAATTCTATTTTACTAAGAGAGTTCTTTTGGCTCATGTTTCAATATTAATCTTTGGTGTCTGTCATACACCTCTACTTCATTTCAGCTTATAAGTTCTATATACCTAAATTTAGCAATCAAAATATGTGCTATCCAGCACCCAAATCTCCATTTCCGGATGAATCATAATCTATAACTATAAGATAAATGAGCTAAACTAAAATTTCACATTCAGAGGTATGAGTACTCCTGTATATGCGGGCTACATGGAGCATCACTTGCACAAACTCATATACCAAAATCGAAGGCAAACAACAGAAACGCACAAAATTCAAAATGTACGTTGACACTAGAGTCATACCAAAAGATATTAGTACCCTATTTATCCTTAACCCCAAAGTCCCAAACTGCACATGATTTCAATCAAAACTATCAAAGGAATGTGTGTCACAAACTCCTTCCAATTGATAATTATCAATCACAAACGCAAATTGAATATCACAATCCACCACATGAGTCGTCGTGAAACCCACAATCTAGATTAGAGCACAAATTGAAATTATGGAGACACTGAGATATAGAAAACCCCCTATCATCAACTGAAAAGTTGAGAAACACTAACAACCCCCAAATTCAAAACCCTAGTTCTCAGTTCATGAAACCATATGCAATCCATTCATCAAAATCTGAAATCAAGCTAAAACTAACCTTGCGATTTCGAGAATATGTCCTCTAATGCGTAAAACAGCGAAGTTTATTAACATACCCGAAGTGAAGCCACGATTCAAGAATAGAGAGGTAAGTTTGCAATCTAGCTACAAAGTTGATTGACTGGTCAGTTGTCGACGTTGAAGAACCTACGCCGCTCTCTGTTTCTTCGGTGTTGTTGGCTTACACATCGTCGTCGTCATCGAAATGGAATTTATAGTGAGGTAAGTTTGTAATAACACAAAATTTAGAGGTGTGAACGTAATTGTCATAAGGGCCCATTTTAATTATTTTGCAGGAAATTGGGGTGGAATTGTAGTTTTTTAAAGTTGGTCGGGCACGCCGCCCACCATTGCACTCCGTTTTATCTGATCTTTTCACGTCTTCCTCTACACCGTTAACTACACGGCGTTCTCTCCGGCTGCTTTCGCCCTAATCCGCCAACACCGTCGCTCTCTGTTACTGTCGTCGGTACGAGCTATTGCTTTTTTGTAATCTGCAATCCCCTTATTTGTTTTGTTTTGATTGATAGAAGCAACTTTTCAAACATTTATTGCTTCAGCTCTGTCTTATTATGACTTCCCCGTCCATATTGTAAGTTTCTGGATATCTTTATAGAATCATCTAAAAGGAATTGGTATTTTGGTGAAAGAAACATAGGAAGGCAATAGATGAAGCAGTTTTCAAGCGATTACAAGTCTAGTAAAGTTATTTTTTTTGTCCTCCTCAAGATTGTGTAGGGAGGTTGATAGGATATCATGATTTGGACAGAAAAGTCCTATGTCTTTTTTTAGGCCAAATTGTACTATGCTCTATCTGGGTCTACCTTTGTAGTTCAGCTCTATTAAAACATCAGAACATTCTATTCAGATTTTGCAACTCTTGTTATAGGACGAAGAAGCAATGAAAATTAGATTGATTGTGTTCCTTTCATTTTTGTAGCACATTGAAATGAGAAAGAACCGGAGGAGATTCTTTCTGCACTTAAAAGTGTTCACAATTTCGTTCCCCTATTTGCTTCTTAGCAAATTTATCCCTTGTTTGCTGAGACTGGGAGATGATTCTCCAGGTTAGTAATTCTTGCTCGTGGTTCACACTTTTACATTTTGACCATTTGTGTGACTCTCGTCCTATTCCGTTTTTCTTTTTCGAATAGTTAAGGTTAGAGGCCTTGACGTGACCCATTAATCCAAATGATCTAAAAGGGGCAAAACGCATGAAGATAAGAGGACGAGCAAAGGCAGTGGAAGAGGAACAGGGAATAACTTCGCTAGAGTCCTTGAGATTGATAGGTAAATTGTTCTTTTCTGTTGTTTTGCTTCTAAGTATGCGTATTCATATTTAACTGCTATGTTATGTTCACTTTGAATTGTCTAGAGATATTTGATGTTTACGTTACTATGCCACATATATATATATATATATATATATATATATAAGTTTTGGTTGTGCATAATTGTCATCAGGTGGCTGTAATTACAAAGAAGATGGATATGGGAAGGTCTTTGTTGCGCATAAAATTGTAAATTATGGCAAGAACATGTGGTCATCCAGGAATTAGTTTATGACCAATAAATCACAGTGATGCTCGAATTTGAAATTTCATTTCATCAGAAACTCTATTCCACAGATTTATTTATATAAGTCAAGTACTTGTTCCCTAGATTGAATAGGAGCAAGTCATTGCCTCATTGTAACAACTAACAAACGATGGGTTGCTTTTTTAGTATTTTCAGTTCTATTAGTCAATGCGTTCAGTTACATACTTATACATTTCTTGTTCCCATTCATCAGTGGTACAATTCTCTTATAAAGATCAAAATGTTTAACCATAATATCCTCAATAGCAAGAACGAAAACATTTTAGCGAGGCCAACTCGACAGAGTATCTACTAAATCAAGACACTGATCCACACAAAGGGTTAGCAATATCCTTACTCCAAAACAATAACACATTGAACAAAATACTCTTTATATGAGCAAAAGAACCACTTCTATACTAAAAGATGCACTAATGATGCTCACTTCGGACCGGTTTTGCAAAGAACCAAAGAAGATCGGCACCATGTGCTAGTATGATTTCTGCTCAATACCCATCCAAATAACCACTTGAGCAATGAAAAGCTCTGGAAGAGGAGGAAAAACCTCAAGCAGAAGAGATCATGTATCAAACATCATAAGGAGATCTTTTGCGCCAAAGAACCGGCCTAATCAGGACTCACCTAGTCACTCTCCACAGTTACCTGATCAAAGGCTCAAAATCAACCCACACAGCCCACGCTGCACCCACCCATGTACTGTTCCTTTCCTCTCTAATAACGCATAATTAGCATTTGGGAATTTAGACCTCAGTAAACGCTGTGCAACAGTGAATTGCCTGTATTGGAACTCAGCCCTATTGTGTGACATATTGATTTTGGTCCAATAGTACATCTGGAGTACATCAATCATACGTTATCAGTTCAATACCTTACGCTGACTGAGGTGATACTCCGTTCGTGCTGAAAAGATGGTCTTGTTTGCCAATCTGGGATGTCCCCAAATTGTGTTTACTAACAACATAATGTACTAGAAGGATATTGGCAATGAATAAGGTTCTCTTGCCTGCCTGAACCTTTGTGCGAAGTTACAAGACCAGCCTTTTGGGACGCCGCTCGGGGGGTAAGTAATACTGTATTTGTAACTAGACATACTGACAATACATACGAAGTTACTTCAATTTTATAATACCTGGTGCTGACTGAAGTGATGCTTAACTATCATCACCTGGATTTTGCGGTAAGTAGAACATAGCGATGCAATAGCTTATCGTGTCCCTTATCTTCTATAGCTACTCTTTTGGCTTACCTAAATTTTGTTAATATGTAAGAGGGAGAAAGGTCACTACAAAAGCTCAACCGAATATCTGTTTTGCCAGACGTTAACTATTTCCCTATTATTTGGATTACCTATTACAATACCTATAATCCGGTATTGAACATTTTGAGCATGGCTTTAGAGCACTAGCCTTAGTTTCTGCCAAAGGGAATTTTAGCCTGCCAAAAGCCAGTATGTGGCAGATAAAAGGTGAAACTCTCATTTCCAATGAACTTATTCATACTAAATGGAAAAGTATATGCCAAAAAATATTTATGACACCTCTATGAATGTCATTAGTTTCATTTTCAAAAATTTGCCTTGATGAATATCTATTGAGAAACCAAAAGTGTAATAACTTCAGCTAGCCAGTGCAGTTAAATACAATTAAGAAACATCACCATTATTGAAACCCATACTATCCCTGTGGGGTGATTTGATATTCCGCGCGACATCAATGGCGAGGGACTGAGTTGTAGTGATGATCTTACCAACAAGCCATGTTTGGTCTTGTCAAGAGGTTCATTGACTGCAGAGATTTGGATGGAGCATGCTTCTTCAGGTAGGTTTGTGCGAAGTTGTGAAAGAAGATTTTTCCTCAGAGAAGACAGGTGCGAAGGAAAAGATAAAGGAGAGATGGCCGAAGGCATGCATGTTTATGTTGTTGTGGTGAGTGGTTGTGCAATAAATGACTTTTTGGATATGGTATTAGCAGAAATAAGGTTTTCTTAAGGGCAGGTGAATGGGTAGATGAGCATTTTTCGAATCATGTTTAATCGACCACAAGTAAACAAGTGATAAATAATAATATACTTAAAATAATAACATACTTAAATATCTCATTTGAGGCAAAATACTAACTCGAAACCCCAGAACAGTCAAACCAAACTTCAAAGGCCATACTGACTGACCCAAATGATTTGTACGGATTTGATCTCTTGTTCTTAATCATAGTTCAACCTCTACAAACTTTCTGCATCTGGACGGATTACCGTAAATTTCTCTTGTTTTCTAACAGATTACACTTTTACTACATAAAAGTATGGACTGGTGTTCTCCCTTGAATAAATAAATATGTTGAGAGTAAATTTTTATGAATATTGGTTCCATATCTTACCACTGAGCGTAAAACATAAATTCTATAGTTTCATTTGTCAAAATAACTCCCCATTGGTGTCTTACATATTGTAGATATTATATCTTTAAATGTTATTCCTACTTTCTCGTCCGGAGGCACTAAACACTTAATTTCACGACTTTTTCCTTGTCATTTTAGATTTATGTATTTTTTCCCCATGATATCGTTTACTGTGATTAAGCACTTGTTTTCTTGTCCCTAGTTAGGCATCTTTTAAGGTTGATATTGACGTCTTTTTTGCACTTATAATTTTGTTGGGAAGTTTGTGCGAAGTTGTGAAGAAGATTTTTCCTCAGAGAAGACAGGTGCGAAAGAAAGATAAAGGAGAGATGGCCGAAGGCATGCGTGTTTATGTTGTTGTGGTGAGTGGTTGTGCAATCTTTTTGGATATGGTATTACCAGAAATAAGGTTTTCTTAAGGGCAGGTGAATGGGTAGATGAGCATTTTTGGAATCATGTTTAATCGACCACAAGTAAACAAGTGATAAATAATAACATACTTAAAATATTAACATACTTAAATGTCTCATTTGAGGCAAAATACTAACTCGAAACCCCAAAACAGTCAAACCAAACTTCAAAGGCCATACTGACTGACCCAATTGATTTGTACTGATTTGATCTCATAGTTCAACCTCTACAAACTTTCTGCATCTGGACGGATTACCGTAAATTTCTCTTGTTTCTAACAGATTACACTTTTACTACATAAAAGTATGGACTGGTGTTCTCCCTTGAGTAAATAAATATGTTAAGAGTTCATTTTTATGAATATTGGTTCCATATCTTACCACTGAGCGTAAAACATAAATTCTATAGTTTCATTTGTCAAAATAACTCCCCATTGGTATCTTACATATGGTTGAGATTATATCTTTAAATGATATTCCTACTTTCTCGTCCGGAGGCAATAAACACTTAATTTCACGACTTTTTTCCTTGTCATTTTAGATTTATGTATTTTTTTCCCATGATAACGTTTACTGTGATTAAGCCCTTGTTTTCTTGTCCCTAGTTAGGCATCTTTTAAGGTTGATATTGACGTCTTTTTTGAACTTACAATTTTGTTTCTTTTAGGTTTTTTATCCTTTGCGAACATTCTTTTATAGACTAACCCATAGTTGATACCCTTGTGCTACATAGAAAATATTTTTGTTTGATTGTGTCGATATGGTCACGACTGAACTTTTCCAAGTCACACAAAATCATAAAGTGAAATTGCTCATTCGGTGTGCCGAGTTGTGCCTTACTGCCATGTAACTTCAAAATATATTTGTCCTGACGTGTTCATGACTTGAAAACTTGCTTCTTATGTCGCATTAAAGGTAAACTTGCCTGGTGTGTAACTCTCGAACTCTTCCAGGTCAGCAAAATCATAGAGTGAACATGCTCACTTGGTGTGTCGAGTTGTGCCTTACTGCCATGTAACTCTGAAATATATTTGTATTGATGTGTTAGTGACATGAAAACTTGCATCTAATGTCGCATCAAAGATAAACTTACCTATATGCTAGACAAAACTATGGTTCTCCTGGCAATAAGCAACGGTACATATCGTTACTGGGCATAACATATCTCCACGTATAGCCCTTTTGTCGGACAGATCTCTAGAATTTGATTGTAGTTAAAAATTTGGCAGCAGATTCTCTCGCACAGTCTCTGACCTAGAAATTTCCCCTAATTTGTATAAGCATGTGGCTTATAAGTTTTCTATCTCCCTAACTTGCCGTTTAGCTCTCTTCGCTGCACTGGTGATTGAACTGAGAAGTAGGCCGGCCCTTGGCTCATTGGTTCAACCATTGGGTCACCGGTGAAACCAAAGGACCAATGAAGAACTCGTGCCAAACACAGAGTTAAATATGTGAAATCTGAAAATTGATAGTTCAAGATAATCATGTCTATGTATCAATACAGATAACACAATGCATACGTGTTGATAAAGATTTTTGTTAGATGTAGTTTTTTTGGATAGGTAATAAAAATTCCTTCAAAACAAAGCAAAGAACACTACACAGGAACTGGTAAACCATACCATCATAACCTACATAGCGAAAGAGAGAAAAAGTCTAAACCAGAAACAACAAAGCTGAGTTTCTTATATCGCCCCTCAGGAAAGATCATTGAACAAAACGAGGTAGTATGCAGAGTTTCTTATTGATCACCCCTCAATATGATTAAGAAAGTAGCCCTTGTGAATGATATTTTTGATTCATCAAGAGGAAAATAATGATTTCTTTGTATGATTATAGTCTTATCTTGCCAACTCTAGTCCTATTACTGGTCTTTCCTTCTTTTTGGTTGTTTTATTGTATTTTTCTATTTAGGTTGATCGGATTTGTTCTCACATTTAAATTAAAACAAATAGTGGATACTAAATATAATATCCTTCTAAATTTCTGTCATTTGTGAAGCTGTTCAGGTTTTGATTGATTTGTATCTCATTATTTCTGTCTTCCACGCACAAGTGGGCATAGGATAGCATTGCTTCTAGACTTGTAGGAGCTGTACGTGGAATGTGCTTCCAAGCAGTTAGTAGAAAAAGGTTGCATGTTGCATTTAAAGAATGCAGCTCACATATCTTGTTAATAAACAAAATGGTTCTTGTCAAGAGGCATGAGCTCAGATTGAATATCTGAATGTCAAGATGTTACTAAACTCATTCGTCAATTAGTTTCTTCAGGTAGAGGGTAGTTAATTAGAAAGGTGGAGGTCAGTAAGATTGTGAGAGCGTTATTTTATTGAAACTACAGCTAAAATTGTAGTGGAAAAGGTGTATGAACCTCCATAGCTAAGAGATGCCGATTGTTAGTTGAATGAGCTTTGGGATTCAAATTCCTCCATATTGGCCAAAATTTATTGTTATTTTTCCGCAAATGGATTGGTTTGTTTCATTCAGGAGTTAAGCTCTTCTCACAGTTGTGTTAGTTTCAAAGTCATTTGAATTGCTCGCAGCTTAAGGGATCCCTAATGTTTGAGCTTGTCTTTGGTATTAGCAGATTTTAACAAGATTGCCACTTAAATGGTTGTGTTGGATTCCAGCTCGACACTGGGGGTTACTAACTCATCTGCATTCAGAAACGGATAGACTTATATTCCCGTTTTCAGAGGTTTAAGCATGCCAACTTATTTAAGTTTGGCTAAATAAGTTTAGGATTGCTCCTTAATTGGTTGCTCAAATTCTTCCCTTTGATACGTTTGCGCCTACAATAAAACAGATGATATGTTTAGGAGAGTATTTAAGTCTGGTTAAGTGAGCTTGGTTCTAATATATAGATTCTGTATCACTTCGGTAGGTTTACTCAATATGTTCAGAACATTAGAAGCTTGTCAAGTAACCCGAATAGCTCATATGGTGCTACTCTCTCATCGTCTTGGTGCTTTTTCATGTTTTGTACTCATATGTACTGCTTTATTTTGCCAGGTGTAGGTTAGGAAAGTAATTTGACGACAACTGGTACTCTTATGACCTAAAATTTGACTATGAAACGTAGATTAAATGTGAGCCTGCCTGCCTTCCCCTTCTTCCCTATCTATACCTATCGCTTGTGGTGTTGACGGGCTCTCAGCTTTCATCACAGAAAATGGAGTCATCAGGAGAAAGCCACTTTCGGGAGAGCAATTCAAACACAGATGTCGTCCGTAGAGGTAATTTTTCTTTCCTTAGATCCACCGCATTTGATCTCTTTCAATTTCAGTACAATTTTGCCGTTGTACAAAAGATCTCCGAACAGGCAAGTATCATGAGTTTGTTACAAATCTTCTATACATAGAAATTCATTTTTCAACATAAACACCGACCACGAATTTGAAAAACATGGACATATCTGACCGTTACGATCCTGATGTGACCAATTTGTGAAATAGATCAGGATCCGGACCTCAAGACTGTGATCGCTCACAGATCTGAGGATAATTTAGTTAAGCTTGTCTGAAATCAGTGTCCAGAATCTACAATTTACATGGAAATTTGTGACAAAATCTAATATTTCTTTTGAGGTAAAACAAAATCTAATGTTTAGATACTGTATTTTAGTGCGTTTGTACTTATTGGGACTATAATCGCATCAATTTGGTTCTTGCTTTCAGCCAGGCTGTTTTTTATCATGTTTGTATGTCGAGTTTTAATAATGTTTATTACTTTTGCACCCTTATTGTTCTATGCATGAACTCAAACTCGCTCAGCCTTCAATTTAGGTTTAATGAATTAGTGTATCAGATGGATCAATTGACTCTAATCTACTTCGCAGAAATTATATTTTGAAAAATCAGGTGATATGCTGGGTGACTAGACCCAAATGTGAGCCAATTCCTTTGGATTTGGGGGCATTCGGAGCACTTGCATTTTTAATCATTTGTGACTCACTCCATTTTCAATAATTTGTAACTAGCATTCTGAGAAAATGTGTAGTAGATATTGAATCAAAATCGTTTAATGATTTTTGAATTAGTCGCACTAAGCTAACCTGTGATTCGGTGTCATTATACTTGTACTACCTGTGGTTTACCTTTTGACACTAACATGAGGATCGGTAAGTTAAAGCACTTGCCTTTTTCCTTCCAAAAGAGCCATTTAGAACTTACACCCTGACCCCCCACCAATTTAAAACCATTGAAGAAACTACATGTGCACCCAAAAAAGATTAGAGTGGGGATCTTGACTAAATGCTCGCTAGTTAGACATCATATATCTGAAATTCCACGTATAAAAACCCAAATTTGCAAATCTGAAAAAAAGTTGATCTTCTTGGTTTTAGCACGAGTTTATGGAGATACAGAAGAAAGCTAGACCAGTGAGCTGGACAAAAGAATGATATGTTATAAAATAACTAAAGTCAAGGATAATGACTGAGTTCAAACAAAAGTCTAATGAAATAACTAACCTCAAGGACCACCATCAGACCACACTTGACCTCTGAAATCCGGCGAAAAATCTTCACCTTTAAGCATGCGATGCAGCAAAGCGCTTGAATGTTCATCTTCAAAGGCACATAATTAATTGTAATGCTCAAACCTATAAATTGAGAAGAGAAGGAATATCTTGCCCTGCGAATCTGCTTGCAATTACCATAACTGAAACAAAAGAGACTAAACAAATTAAATGGTTATTAAATCACTTAGCAAGCTAAATTGGAGTACGCGCTTCACTAGCAAACTTTGTTCACTTGCATTGCAAACCCAAAACATTCTCTCTCTGAAACTATGAAGAGAGATGCTTCTCTGTGTAGCACTGCCATCCTATTCTCAAATGCTCCGACTCTCTGAGATGCTTCACCACCAAGTGCAGTGTGCCCTTTCTGTTCGTCTATTTTCAAAGCATTGCAGGAGATGTGATAGAATGTGGTTAGAAATATTGGAAATCCCTGCCTGAGTAGTTTCTGAAGGCACGAAACAAAGCAGGAAAGCGAAAATTTGATTCACTAAGACCAACTGAACACCTGTTGTCCTTTTATTTTCAATCAAACCTCATATCGAGAGAATTTAACGTTGTGTCTTAATTGACAGACCATATTTAGTACCCTGTTAAAGTTACACCAAATTACAAGCAAAATTTATCACTCGTGCACACAATAATCCCGAAATCACATTGTGCATAAGAACAAGTCCATTGGACTGATTAACGTAATCCATAAGTTTTGGATCAAGATGAATCTATGAAAGATAATCTGACTAACCATCTCATTTGATGTTCTTCACCAAACAGGAGATCAAAGTTCTGAATTTTTGTTTTAGGTTTTCCATGTGCTGTTGGGAGAGGCATAAGGGAAATCCAGTTTGATGTACAAGGAAGTATCAGTTAAGATGACTTTTGGTACTCTGGTGTTGAGCTTGTTTGATGATGTTTGGTTGATGTTGGTGGAGGAGGATGTGGATGAAGGGAAGAAGTAAGGGACATGTAAGGGATTAAACCTTTGAATGATGTTTGGTTGATGTTGGTGGAGGAGGATATGGATGAAGGGAAGAAGAAAGGGACATGTAAGGGATTAAACCAAATGTGCTCAATGGTTCTTTTCTACGGAAAGCTGAGTTCAAACTGAGCAATCCTCAAAGCTAGTTAAAAATAATACTTTAAACCACCAGGGGTACAAGTGAGAACAAGGAAAAGAACATGTTAAACTAGTGAAATTAAGACTGCTTTCTAGAGTGTAGCAAGTGCAAGAATGATTAGGGTACACTTGTCCTTGTATTCATAAATTTTGGTGTCTGATGGCTTACTATGAATGGATTTGTGCATATGTACTTTTCTGTCAGTTCCTTTCCTTGAAAAAGTTTTCAAAGGCTCTCAGATCTCATATCGTCATTCTTGAGTCGTCCAAACAAAAAGTAATGCATACTTCAGATTCTACGAGCACGTTTCTCTTTTGGTATCAGCTTATGGATGGTTATTGGGTATGTGGATGGTGTGTAACAAGAAGTTGAAGCTGGATACTTCTTTTTTTTTCTTCCCATATGAAGCTTGTTACTTGGGTCATGACTCATGAGTGGGAACTGGGTAGTAATTAGCATTATCATTTTAAGTGATAGTGTTTGTAAATGTGTTGGGATTTATAGTGTGGCTCATACAACTTCTCTTTGCAAATCTTATCCATTTTATGTCCTTCATTTACCCTACTAAAATCTCGAGAAGAAGGGTTCTAGGGCTGGTTGGGGCCGCTCTGCGAAAAGAATTTGGCTTAAGGTTGGCCTAAGGGATCGTGTCCGATTATGGGAGGATCGTTGGGTGGGGGAAACCCATTTGTCGAATCAGTCTCCGTACCTTTATCTCCTAGCCCCCTTTATCCCCTAGCCCAGGAGCCTTCAGCTCTTGTGTGTCATTGTTGGAGTCAGGGTGTGAGTGGGGGAAGCGAGGATGGCAGTGTGGCGTGGGATGTCCGGTTAAGGCGAGGCTTGAATGACTAGGTTTTTTTCAAAATTCTTCATAGTGTTGGAACTCCTCATGGGGATAATGAATCTTTGGAGAGGAGCTTGTTCTTCGACGGGTTATTTTCCGCCCCATCCCATTATTTCGATTTGTGTGGGGGCCGTGCTACTGTGTTTCCAGCTCCTTTGATCTGGAAAGTAGTAGCCCCTTTGTGGGTGTCATTTTTTTCTGGTGCGTAGCTCATGACAGAATCTTGAGTATTGACAACTTGGTCCGCCGCCGTCAAGTGTTAGTTAATTGGTGCTGTTTGTGTCGATCTAGTGCAGAATCGGTTAATCATCTTCTCTACTGCATTGCTCTGCTGTGCGGAACTTCTGGGAGCTGATTCTATGGACTTTTGGTATTTGCTGGGTGGCCCCTGCTACAGTTTCGGAGTTTCTCGTCGCTTGGGGTGGGGTTAAGGTTGACAGAGGGAGGAAGAAAGCATGGCGTTTGGCTCCTTTGGTTTTCATGTGAATCATTTGGCGTGTGCGGAACATGCAGATCTTTGATGGGGTCCGTATGACGGACACTTTTGTTAGAGGTTTTATTAGTGAGTTGGTCAGAGTGGTAATCAGGCGTTCCAATAATCTCTATTGATCATTTGCAGGATTTTCTTGATTCAATGGCTTAGTTTGTTTTGTCTTGTTAGTTTCTTCTCTCGCTGTGTAGGTTATGATAGTATGACTTACCGGTTTGTCTGTAAACTTTCTTTCCATTTTTTATAAAATCTTTGATTATCTATCAAAAAAGAATACCAGCCAATCTGCTATTGGCAATTGTCCCACACTTTGTGACACTTGAAACCACTCGAGTGCATCGCTCGACTGTCCAAATATTCTCATCTTTTCTTTACCAATGGACACGCCTGTGTACAGATCATACCCTTTTTTGGGTAATTCATATGGGGATACCCCTCAAATACTGTAGCTCTTCTTGTAATCCTTAAGATCGTCAAACATTCTCCAATGCCCGTTGTGGAGTTGAAGGATGAATTCACCTTAGGAACAAGTAATCTTACTCGGATGAGCTCCCAATTGAATGAAGCCACGGGCAACTGGATTGAAGACTAGAGCATATGATGTACTCAAGGCAATACATTTTTTTATGTTTTTTTGGGCTTATAAAGTCATCATAGTACATATAAGTATTATGAAATATGCAACAGGAACATGCTCAATGATCTGTAAGATGACATGTCTTCTTGTTCAAATATAATAATATTTCTTATTATTTCGTTTTCACATTTTTGCGCGGTCACTGAAATATAAAGATTCGTATCATGGTCTATTTCATTTCTCTGCTTTGCCTATATCCTCACTAGTCACTCCTCATTTTGGAAATTAGTTTTTCTGTGTCCTTAGCCTTATGGTGTTCAACTTAGGCATCTGCATGAGTATTTCATAGCATGCAACAATGGTATGCATTATTTTATTTCGACTAATTTCTTGACCATGAGGATAGCACCCTCTCTGAGTCAGATAATTTTGATGTTGGTGAATATTGAAAGTCGTAATTACATGGTCCAAATAAAAATATTACTTGCCGAGTTTCCTTTACAGACTGTTATGGCAACCCCTTTTTGAAAGGCTGCCAAGCACAATGAGCAACCTGAGAGTAAGTGAGATAAGATAAATGGATTATGTACTCAGAAGTATTATGTCACTTTCGGAGAGCAATTAGAATAGTGAATCTGTACTGTTCCTGTATGAAATGCTCTTCTTGAATAAATGGAGGGTAAATACACATCTGAACAATGGTTTGAATCACATAGTGAGTGGTGTTGCAGTATACAAATGACAAAAGTATGATGGAATATATGGAGAACTTCAACTTCCAAAAGTTCATCAACACATTTATACGCATTTTTCACCTTAGTAAAAGTTACAATACTTGTTGTACCAAAAAAAAAAAGTTACAATACTTGTATCCAATATCCTGGGAGACAAGTATTGAGTTTACCTTATGTATGTATATTTACGCTTCCTTGGTTCTTGCACAGATATCCTTTTATGGATGAGAGTGCTTTTTTAAAAACCTGAGATATTCGATAGTTAATGGCTTTTTTGCAAATTATTTGTGTCCAAACTTTAGTGTAAGAATATGCAAACCCAACCAAAACATGTATGGAAAATTGAGTAGAAAGCCTTACTCTAGTTTCTTTGGTAATTTTGGCCCTCTCATTTTCCTCTATTTATTAGCAGAACAATTTCTTGGTGCCACTATCCATGTGCCTGCTCCGTAAAAATTAATTATTTGTACCAATTTCTTTTGTTTCAGCTCTTCTCTTCCAGCGCAGCTCAATAATAAAGCTGGTAGCGCCAGGCCAGGTGCTCAACTCTTTTTCCTAGTTTGTTTACTTACCCACATTCAATTGTGATACTATGATGGTAAATGTCTGAAACATAGCTTATATGCTTGTTGTTTATTCTTAAATTCATGTATGTGATAGGATAGGAATGCATCAGTCCTATGTGCATGTAGAATTTGTGTAACAGCATCTAGACTGTATCAGTTTTTTGTTTGTGAAGCGTCCTATCACCTATGAGGGCAGTATGTTTTGTATCTGGTTCATTCAAGCTTTATTTTTTAATCATACCATCGAGGAACGATTCGCATCAGTTTTTTGCAAGTCCAATTGAATCTTTTGGTCTTTTTGGCAGTTTTAAAATTTTAAGATTTTTAAAATATTTCTGGACTACGTACTACAAAAACTTCAGACGGTATATCAAGAATCAGTTTTTTTTCTAACTTGGTGAACTTGAAACTTGTACCTTAAGGCTATGTTTCGAAATCGGAATATCCAATGGAAAAGAAAACCAAATGAAAATCACAAGAAATCGTGCAAATTACCTTTAGTTTCTTTTGTTTGGCAATATGGAGGAGAAATTGAGGAAAAACTACAGCTAATATTTTAATATGTTACAATGTTACCGATATAGTTAGCATTATTATAATTATTACCCTAATATTGTCTGTAAATTCAAGAATGATCTCTGCGCTTTTCCATCTATCACCATCATCGCCCCACCACCAACTGCACCTTCGTCGACCAGCAGCACCCACCCCCGGCACCAAGGAACACACATAACGTCATATCCACAGGGCCATCTAGTTACAACAATCAACAAAAACCACCCTATAGACTTCTGCACCACAACCTAAATCGCCTCGACAAAATCAAGCAAGCCGGCATTACCAATTTTCATATCTATATGCAGTCAATTAGAAGAAAAAGAATAGAAGATACACTGAAATTGTAATAATCTGATGGGACCCTCTTGATGTTGAGGAAAGCTCAGATCTGAAATTCGATGAGGCCATTCGTTCTAACTCCTATAAAGGTATCCAAAGAAACCTACCCTTGGCGTACCGAATTCTATAGGGTATGGCGTTCAGCGATCCAGTTCCCGTTCCACGATCCGGGACGATCCGCGTTCAAGGTAACTTAGCTCCAACCCACAACTCTTTGGCTGAAACCCTCAAATATGGTATTAATGGTGGGCCCGGGACTGGATTTGAAATAGTCTATTTTCTCAACAAACACTATTCTTATCCAACTTTGGCCAACAAATTCTATCCCATACTACATTTTGGATGGTCAATTATTTAGCGAAGAAACTTGTGTAGCTATCCACATTAAAATGTGGCCTTGTTCTGTTGTACTAACTTGAGCGCCAACTCCACACAGGTAGCTCCTAACTCTATAGATTATAAAATGCGATATGCCAGGTTGTTTTCTTTTCCTTCATGTTCTTAATGTTTGTACCTTGAGTTAACCGTATGTAATTTTCAAATCCTTGTACTTAATGCTATGTTTTATTTGATATGTTGGTTAATGTGTCAATAAAATCGGGTTTAATCATTATATGATACTCTTATTACAGAGTGTGATCGAGAGTATTGTTTCTCTCTCTGAAGAGGACCAGAATGGTGGACGTGTTATCATCATGGCCGCAACTGGTTCTGTATTGAACCCGACTATTATGTCTCGCAGAAGAAGAAAATATACCTATGAGGTGTCTTACCTTCAACCTCCTGTACCATTTAGTTCACAGGGAAAAAGGCGGTGTTTTGTTAATTAAGCTGCCTCTTTTTCTTTCACTTCCTTCTTTCCTATCTTCATATGATAACAGCAGTCCTATCTCTAGCTTTTGATGATTGTTGCTTTTGCAGGGCTCTTACGTGATAAAGAAACTGCGAGGTTCTTTCAACTGTACTGGTGATGGCGGCCTCACTCATGCCAAGTGGATGGCAGTGTTGAGAGATGCAGATGGCAATGAAATTCAAGGCCTTCCGGTTGGCCCACTGATTGCAGACACTCCAGTTCAGGTCTTATTCTCCTACTTCTAGAAAAGTTATACACTCTTCACCCTTTGATTTGTCATTGCCTTGGTTTCCTTTTTTTTAAACAAGATTGTATAAAAACACTGTTTTTCCGAGAAACTGATTTGGCAGTGCAGTTTTAATGCCTGTTTAAAACAAAAAAACGGTTGTTTACAAAATAGCAGCTTTGGTGTTTTTTGGGTGTTTTCTCAAAGTTTCGGTGGTTAAAGACATTCCAACCCTGATTGGATTGGATGCATAAAGTAAAAAATGTAGTATGTCGGAATTGCAAGTAAAAATGATATTAGAGTAAATTAACATTCAAATTTAGTAATGTTAGCAAATGTATTTTAGATTCTAAACACTTATTTTCAGCACATGCCAAAAAGTATTTTTATTCTGTTTTTAAACTTGTTTTTTCCAGCATGTTTTTTTCCCTGTTTTCTTGTTTTTAAACGGACACCAAACAGGCTTAGAGACAAAATTGAAAACTCGTTACTAAGTAGATAAATCTTCTATGATTTCAGACTTAATCCCTTGTTGACTATCCCCATTCCCCAATACCACCTAACTTTCATGTTGGCTCTCCCATTTAAAAGAAATATAACTCCTTTAGTGCCTCCTATAAAAGCGGTACTTATTGCAATCAGTTTTGGGTAGCTATTTCACGTCCATGAGTTCACAAACCCAACCTTCAGTTGAGAACAATGACCTTTTTGTAAGGGTAAAATTGTCCGTCCACTTATAAACATGAACGCAAAGTGTTTTGGAGACTAAGCACCGCGAGAATGTTTTTGTTTTCGCTCATTATTGGACTCCTCTGTTTAGCAATGGATAGATTTAAGCTTTGGTTGTTGCTCCGGAACTACTGCAACTTACACCTTACTCCCGATGTTTGTCTTCCAACTTTGTACGACAAGTTGATGTCAACACGTGATACGTTTAATAGATTCGTTCTCGATTCAGCGTGTCATTTTGAGATAACTGGTATAAAATCTTGTTTGTTCGTTATTTCTCTCCCTTTTTTTGTCTACAAGAACACTGAAACAGAAGTATGTTGTTGATGCAGGTATACATCTCTTACTTTACCGCGCATCCAGTGACAGTCGTCAGGCCGGTTCCCATGTATTCTAACCAATTCGGTCCTTCTAACATATGAATAAACACCTGGATACCATCGTAGCAGATTTCCAATATGTAATAATAATGATGATGTTTGTGTTTGAACTTGTTGTGGATGGTTTGAACTTTGAAGATATTGTATTTCCAGACTTGAGATTAAAGAAATGGGAGTGTATCTCCTCTTCCTTCCATGACTTTTATCTTCCTGTATTTGGATAATTATGGCATAGTGATAGATAGGCTCTTTTGGCATACAAGTAACTGGAAAAGCTACCTAGACTTGGAGATTCCACAGAAACATGTCACAAGGCAGTGATATTCACGGCTACAAATCTGATATATCAAACTCGGTCCGAATGTGGTGAATACTTGATGGTGCAAGATGGAGATAACTGTGGTTTACAGTTTAGATTACAAGTGGTGTTTACCTTGCTTGGTGAGACAACACATGAGACGGGCTTTTTTTTTTTTTTTTTTTTTTTTTTTTTTTGTGAATATGAGACGGTTTTCTTGGAAGAAAAAAAAAATAAAACTTGCAATACTCTGTGTAAAAGAATATGTCATGCATGTAGAGAGTATATTGTGTTGACTTTAATTAGTACTCAATAGTCTTATAAACTTTTACATATTAAAATTAAACACATATGTCATTAAGGAGATTCAAACTTGCATCAAGTTTTGTGACAAAAATTAAATTGCCGCAAACTAATAGACTGTGACGACCCAATTAACTTTTAATAATAAAATAACGATATATACGCGGAAACTGTCAAGTTGTGTGATAATTTCAGACATCTAAATCTCAACCAGCAGGACACACAGTCCTCCGAAACAACATTTTTAATCAAATTTCTGTAAAATATGGTACGTGACTGGATTTAATAAAAAAAAATGCACTAACTCGTCCAAAATGACAATATTTTTAAAATATCGCAATCCGACTAAAAGTTACAACTTTCACTAAAAATAGCTAAAATAATTATTTAGCTAAAAACATGCTATTAAGCAACTATTCCACGTTCCATTCGCGATCCAGCTCAACCTGTAAAATAGAGGGTGAGTCAAAAAGCCCAGCAGGTACCGCCTAACAACTGGCGTAGAAATCTAAAATCTACTTAACACAACAGCCAGTTATTACACATCAGCATGCGGCACCAAATACACAAATAACGTGATTTATCAATCACCCAAAAATTATCTGATAGCTAAAAAGCTATAAATTCATATCATCAGTATAAACATGTATCGACTGTAACTGCAGAAATTTAGAAGTTAGATTTCAGCTACCTTCTTGGTAACCGAAACTGAAATTTCATTTTGGAGAAAAATATATTAGCCAACAGAAGAGAGAACATATTATAATTTTTGTTCTTGAAAGACCTACGAATTAAACTCTACTGCGTCTCTACAATACTTTCCAGGAATCTAACTGAAACCAAAATGGAAGCGCTCTTATTTCTTTCTTTTTTTGATTTGTTTTTCACACATCTGTTTGTAACTAACAGAGAACTTCCTCTCTGACTTCCTCCTATTAGTTAGCAACATATATTCAAATAAGTTCATAGAGTGCTTAGTGGACTAGCTAGTACTTAGTCACAAATAAAACACACTTGTAAAGACATGTGGCATAAATAAAGGACCCACTACAATTTCTTGCAAGAAATCACTGATTTGCAAAAATAGATCTACACCATCATTTGCATATGAACGTACATGCATGTCTAGCTCAAAAATACTACTAATTGTACTAGGCCAAATGAAACTTTATTATGTAAAAATCACAAAATTACAGTATGCTAAAAAGGCCACCACATGTACGAATGAAATAAGCAATAATAGCTTGGCCGGTGAGTTCTTTGGCTTGCGTTGGCGCCGCTTCGATTCTCTTCCTTGCGCGTTCTCTCCAGGCGTTGGAGATCATTTATCTTGTGGAGAATTGTCAGGCTTCCGACTGGGTGTTGTTTTGGAGAGCTCTATTTTTTGGAATCTTGGCTGGTACCGTCTTCGTCGGCACTGTTTTGGTCTCTTGGGTTCGCCGTGTCTCGAATTGCTTATCAGCGGTTCTGCCTTGCGTTCTTCCTTGGGTGATTGGTGGAAGTGATTGGTGGCTACCCCGTTGCTGATGCCTCCTTCGGGCAAGATATGTTTGGGGTTCGTTTGCCGCACGAATTTTTTCCAGGTTTTGCTCTGTTTCTTGCACCCGCCGATCTTCAGCCGCATCAACGGCCAAATCTTCTTCGGGTGGCCCTCGATGACAACGCCTGTTGTTCATGCTTTCGCCATCGCCGCCACAGTGCACAAGCTCGGCTCGCCACAAGGAGTCGCCGTTGGCCGTCACGTGGATCTGGCACCGCCTACCGCCTACCGACAACTTCGTCTCCTGTTAGCCACCGCCGCACCGACTTCTCTAGCGGTGGTATCTGGATGGACACAACTGTTGAAGGGTTATCTTTTTATTATTTATGTTTTATCTTAATGTATGTTGTTGATGTATGTCGTGTGTGTTCATGATATGGGTGTACTTTATCTTATTAATGATATTTCTTACCTTTGACCAAAAAAAAGCAATAATACATAAAAATTATATTTAATTCTTTGTTTTACCAGAATATTAGAATTTATAATTATATATAGAACCGGGTTCCCACAGTCTACCCTATTTACAGAAATTTAGTCCCAAAATTTACTTTTGTCGCGTCTTCTGACGATCCGCGTCACGTATTTAATAATAATATCAATTATTTGATTAAATATAACGATTTAATGTTAACCCGTCTTAATAACAGAGTATCGATTTACGATAAAAATCACAGTTTACTTTCCACTTGTCTGACACTTTCAAACATGTAAAAACTTAACCAGTAGAACACCCAACTCTGCCAACCACTTCATAATATAAGCATCGATTATCTGATACGTGGCGAATTTCGCTACAAGTGTATAAATATCTCGTCAATCTAGTGAATTTCAAAGAATCACTAAAACTAGCTAAAACAACAATTTTAGCAAATGAATCGGCTTTTCATCAACAAACGTCGTGTTTTGTAAACTCTACCTACACAAAAACACTCGTTTTTTTAATAATGAAGCAAACAATGTGACACACTTATCTGTCACCTCACTTAAGCGGAAACACTCGTCGCTTAAAGAGGAACTACAACCACCACACTTAAACGGAAACACTCGTCGCTTAATGAAGATCCACAACCACCTCACTTAAGCGGAAAAACTCGTCGCTTAATGAGGATCCACAATAAAAACTTGATTACACTGTATTAGCTTTATACACAATGCTACAACACAAATTGTCTCAACATTATGACGTTTCACCCAACAATTACAAAATAGCTAAGAAGTTGGAAATAATAGAGCATGTATTCATGTATACACCGTGAACATAGTAGACTTGGAAAATAAAATTTCTCTTACCTGAGAAAAGGCCGACACTTAGATTGAGCATAAAAACTGAAGTCAAACAAGACATTTTATAGGCTACGGAACTCACTGCTAGATAACCAAGCAGTAAAGCTAGCTGAAAGAATCCGCAGCTTCCTCTTCAACCAAACTTAATACGAAAGTAAATATGATACTGCTCTCTCTCCACCACAATAGAGACCCAAGAAGAGAACCACGGAATTACTAATCAAACACTCTCAAACCATGAAAACATCTTCTAAGATTTTCAATTGAGTTTGAGAAAGCCATTAAAAATATATATAACCCTCTCTCTTTGTCTCCTTTCTGCCGGAGTAGAAACATAACAAAAGAAATAATTTCTTCTCACTCAATTTATTTGAACAGATAATACCAAAAAAATTCACTTGCCATGACTTCAATGTAAAAAGAAAACTTACTAATGATCAATGAAGAAACTAACTATTCATTTTCAAAAAATTGCTTTTGACCCACACGTCTTCAAGACTCTTTTGTCTAGCACAGTAATTCTCTAACAAAATTCCATATCTTTCCTATCACATACAAGCTTTAAAATTTAAAGAAAGTTGTGTGTTTAGCTCTTCAAAGATGTGCATGGAATCAAGTGAAACTCATGCATTAAGTGTCACGTGTCTTTTTCTTACAAATTTGATGACTGGCTGTTAATAGAGGATAGCTATCACCAGCTTCACAACTTAATCACAGCAAGTTCCAAGAGATACATGTTCAACCATTTAGACTACAAATGTCATTCTCTTAGAACTATAAATATTTTATTCACACAAATCAATTTGTATAATAAAAAATCACATTAAAGATTTCATTATGACTAAATACAGGTTTCCACCAATTTTCTCATACTTTCTCATTTTCACCAATTAAAATTATCAAGACTTATAGAAGTCAAACTCAATTTTTTTTCCGTCACCAAAATGTGCTATCACATATTTTAATATTATTGGACGTGGGTCTCACAATCTTCCCCATTAACTTGAAATTTATTTTACACATAAAAGAAGCAAACCCATCGCATTTTATCAAATTTTTCTTTCTATCATGTGATAAAAATCTCACAAGGCCACACGTTATACGAAACTGTAAATTTATTCATAGCTAGGAGATCATTCTAATTACTTCTATTCATTGAGACATATTGTGCATGAAAAAAAATGGAACATGCAACAATTTATATTTTACTTACCCTGCATAATGACTTAACATCACAAATCTAGAAAAAAAACTTGGTCACAAAACAACATTTCACACAACTACATCTCATTCCAATGCCCACAAATTAACTTTTTTTTACGTAGGTCAAATTCACTTCAAAGTCACGTACCATTACTGTTCATTACCTCCATCACCCAATCAGTACTAGACCGTGTACCCCTAAGTTGACAGTGCAGTGGCTCAGAAGTGTGGTGACTCACAAGCTCCTATCATAGACACCCGTCAAAACACCCGCCTACTCCTAGATACACTATCCGTACTTCTGGTTGGGTGACGCTCTGATACCACTGTGACGACCCAAACACACTTTTAATAATAAAATATCGATTAAACGATAAACACGCGGAAACTGTCAACCCGTCTGACAATTTCTGAAGTCTAAATCTCAACCAGCAGGACACACAGTCCCCCGAAACAACATTTTTAATCAAATTTATGTACAATTTAGTACATGACCGTATTTAATAAAAAATTGCACCAACTCGTCCAAAATGACAATATTTATAAAATATCGCGATTCGACTAAAAAGTTACAAAATAACTAAAAATAATTAATTAGCTAAAAACATGCTATTTAGCAACTATTCCGCGATCCATTCGTGATCCAGCTCACCCTGTAAAATAGAGGGGTGAGCCAAAACAGCCCAGCAGGTACCGCCTAACAACTGGCGTAGAAATCTAAAATCTACTTAACGCACCAAATACACAAATAACGTGATTTATCAATCACTCAAAAATTATCTGATAGCTAAAAAGTATAAATTCACACCAGCAGAATAAACATGTATAGACTGTAACTGCAGAAATTTAGAAGTTAGATTTCCCCTACCTGCTTGGTAACCGGAGCTGAAATTTCATTTTGGAGAAAAAGATATGAGCCAACAGAAGAGAGAACATATTCTAAATTTTGTTCTTGATAGACCAAAGAACTAAACTCTACTGCCTTTTTATAATACTTTCCAAGAATCTAACTTAAACAAAAATGGAAGCCCTCTTTACTTCTCATTTCTTTCTGTTTTGACTTTTTTTTCACCCAACTGTTTGTAACTAACAGAGAACTTCCGCCCCGACTTTCTCCTCTTAGTTAGCAACATATATTCAGATAAGTTCAGAGAGTGCTTAGTGGACTAGCTAGTACTTAGTCACAAATAAAACACTCTTGTAAAGACACGTGGCATAAATAAAGGACCCACTACAATTTCTTGCAATAGATCACTCATTTGCCAAAATAAATCTACTACCATCATTTGCATATGAATGTACATGCATGGCTAGCTCAAAAATACTACTAATTGTACTAGGACAAATGAAACTTTATCATGATGTAACAATCACAAAATTTCAGTATGCTAAAAAGGCCACCACATGTACGAATGAAATAAGCAATAATACATAAAAATTACATTTAATTCTTTCTTTTACCATAATATTAGAATGTACTATTATATATTGAACCGCGTTCCCACATTGATAGTCCATGGTAATTGTATTTAATGTGCCAAAATACAATTCTATGAGTATAAAAAAGGGTCCTGACGGCCCAGGGGCCTAAAGCGGCCGCACCCGCTGCTTTACCATAGGGACGACCCTGAGTGATCGAGAGAATTGAAACAGTAAGTATGCGTAAATCTGTCTTTTTAGTAAATAACAGTTTGTCACTAGGGTTGTCAATCTTTCAAGAAGGTTCGTATGTAATGTAGATCGGACTAGCTTCACCTTCGGGTATCTCATCCGCAAAAATTAGAAATCAAAAGCGCTTGCAGAATCGTTTATGTGGAGTTGGTTAGCATCTATGATCCAAACCAACAGTCGAGGTTTGCTTTCATGACTCGACGGACAAACCGGGTGGTCCATGTTGATCCTTCGTGGTATGAGATCCAAGTTCGTCGATCTAAGAAGTTGAATGGGGAATCAGGCATGTCTAATTTGGATTGATGATTCTGCTTTCTATCCGCTTCTCCTCGTAAAACAGGTATCTCTAAAGCAAAAAGTGGCAATAATTCTTTTAAAGTGCATGTTACGGGAGGATTCGTTGGCTTAGTTGGTGAAATAGAAGATGGAAACACGGTTTCGGACGATATGAACATTGGTAACCCCCGTGATTGCTCAAAGATTAGGACGATGCTTCAAACTGTATGAATCTACGTCTGGATATTTACGTACTGCTAATAAACTAAAACTTATGTTCAAACTTAGGTCATCAACGGGAATGATCAGGATTCGCGGCCATTGACGCTGTAGCCAGGCCAACCTCGATAGTCGTGTGGTTAGTCTTTTGATCATATTATTGTTGTTTTGACGGCTTGATTTTTTTGTCTTTTTTTAAAGGTTGAGGCTTGAAGTGTTCAGGCCTTGGCCTCGAATGCATCTTCATCGATGAAGCGTTATGATGCTTTTAGCTATCTAGATTTTATGTAATAGTCTTATGGTGTATGTTCTGCTGATGTGTTTTTAGATTTCTTGTGTGATGTATGTTTTAACTTATTAGTGTTGAAATCTCTTGTATTGTTCTCCACTATTGACAAAAAAAAAATTTGTCTTTCCGTTTATTCAAAAAAACATATTGTTAATGATGACTCCATACTACAACAATAATAATATTATCAATTCCTTCATTACTACTTCCACTGTATCGTTTCTTTCTCATCAAAGAGAATTAGCACTTCTGTTAAGAAAGCTGTGCATTATTTCATTTCTATCCCTTGTGGAGTCCACCCAATTAACATTGTGGGGTATCTTTTTAAGGGCAATTGTGTCATAAGGGCCCCTTTGAATTATTTTGTAAGAACTTGGGGTGAAATTGTAGTTTCTTAAAGTTGGTCGGGCACGCCCACGGCCCACCATTGCACTCCGCTTTATCTGATCTTTTTCACGTCTGTGTCCCAACACTACAACGTCTTCCTCTACACCGTTAACTTCACGGCGTTCTCTCCGGCTGCTTTCGCCCTAATCCGCCAACACCGCCGTTCAAACTCCGGCGTCGCTCCGTACGACACTCGTCGGATTTCATTTATCGACAAAATTGAAACATCAGGTACGAGCTATTGCTTTTTTTTTTTTTTTTTTTTTTTTTTGTTTTGATTTGATTAAAATGAAGCAACTTTTCATACATTTATTATAGCTTCAACTCTGACTTATTATGACTTCCCCGTCCAAATTGTAAGTTTCTCAATATGTTTGTAGAATATTTGGTTTTTGGTGAAAGAAACATAGGAACGCAATAGATGAAGCGTTTTCAAGCGATTACACGTCAAGATGGTGTAGGCCAAAGTCACTTAATATTAGCATCGCCAAACAAGTCCTGTGTCTTTTTCGGCCAAATTGTGTTTTGCTAAATCTTGGTCTCCCTTTGTAGATGTTATTAAAAATATCAAAACATTTTATTCAGATATGCAACTTTTGTTATAGGAAGAAGAATAGGTAATGAAAAGTAGATTGATTGTGTTCCTTTCATTTTTGTAGTGTATTGAAATGAGAAAGAACTGGAGGAGATTCCTTCTACACTCTAAAGTGTTCATGATTCGGTTCCTCTATTTGCTTCCTAGCAAGTTTATCCCTTGTTATCTGAGACTGGGAGATGATTCTCCAGGTTAGTAATTCTTGCTTGTGGTTCACAGTTTTACATTTTAACCAATCGTGACTCTTGTCTTATTCCGTTTTTACTTTTTTGAATAATTAAGGTTGGAGGCCTTGGCCTGACCCATTAATCAAAATGATCTAAAACGGGCAAAACTCATGAAGATAGGAGGAAGAGCAACGGCAGGGGAAGAGGAACCGGGAATAATTTTGCTAGACTCTTTGAGTTTGATAGGTAAATTGTTCTTCTCTCTTGTTTAGCTTCTAAGTAGGAGTATTTATTTATAATTGCTATATTTTATTTAATTTTAATCATCGAGAGACATTTGATGTTTACGTTTCTATACCAATACTGCCATATGTATCTGTATGTTTTGGTTGTGCATAATTGTCACCGGGTCACTGTAATTGCAAAGAAGATGGCTATGGGAAGTTCTTTACTGCACATTTAACTGTATCTTATTCATACTACATAAAATTGTAAATTGTGGCAAGAGCATGTTGTCATCCAGGAATTGGTTTATGACCAATAAATCACAGTGATGCTCGAATTTGAAATTTTATTTCATCAGAAACTCTCTTCCACAGATTTATTAGTGTAAGTCCAGTACTTGTTTGATTAGGAGCAAGTCATTGCCTCATTTGCAATCCGATCAGTTGATGCTTTCAATTACATACATATAGATTTCTTGTTCCCATTCACCAGTGACACAATTTTCTTATAAAGATCAAAATGTTAAATCATAATATCCTCAATAGCCAGAACGAAAACATTATAGCGAGGCCAACGTGACAGATCATCTACTAAATCAAGCACTGGATCTTCACAAAGGGTTATCTGTATCCTTACTCCAAAACAATAACAAATTGAACAAAATACTCTTTATATGAGCAAAAGAACCACTTCTATGCTAAAAGATGCACTAATGATGTTTACTTTGGAGCTGTTTTGCAAAGAACCAGCGGAGATTGGCACCATGTACTAGTATGATATCTGCTCAATACCCATTCGAGACAATGAACAGCTCTGGAAGAGAAGAGGAAAAACCTCAACCAGTAGAGATCATGAATCAAACATCAAAAGGAGATCTCTTGCGCCAAAGAACCGACCTAATCAGGACTCACCTAGTCACTCCCCACAGTTACCTGATCAAAGGCTCAAAGTCAATCCCCCCCTCCCCCCCTCCCCCCCCCCCCCCCCACACACACACACACACACACACACACACACCCCACCACCACGCGAACTGTTTCTATACATACTGACAGTACATATGAAGTAACTTCAATTTAGTAATACCTGGCGGTGACTGAAGTGATGCTTAAATATCATTCAACTGGATTTTGAAGTAAGTAAAACATAGGCCATGCAATAGCTTATCATGTCCTTTATCTGCGATAGCTACTCTTTTGACTTGCCTACTTTTTGTTAATACGGAGAAAGGTCACCACAAAAGCTCAATCGAATATCTGTTTGGCCAGACGTTAATTATCTTCCTTTTATTTGGATTACCTATTACAATACCTAGAATCCGGTCCTGAACATTTTTGAGCATGGCTTTAGAGCACCACCCATAGTTTCTGCCAGAGGGAATTTTAGTCTGCCAAAACCCAGTATGTGGCAGATAAAAGGTGAAACTCTCATTTCCAATGAACTTATTCATACTTCATGGAAAAGTATATGCCACAAAATATATCTTTTTGGGGGAATGCCACAAAATACTTATGACACCTCTATGAATGTCATTAGTTTTATCTGCAAAAATATGCCTTGATGATTATCTATTGAGAAACCAAAAGCAAAATAACTTCAGCTAGCCAGTGCAGTTGAATACAATTAAGAAACATAACCATTATTAAAACCCAAACTATCCCTTTGGGGTTATTTGATATTCTGTGCGACATCAATGGTGAGGGACTGAGTTGTAGTGATGATCTTACCAACAAGCCAGGTTATGGTCTTGTCAAGAGTTGCATTGACTGCAGAGATTTGTAGGGAGCATGCTTGTTCAGGTAGGTTTGTGCAAAGTTGTGAAACAAATTTTTTTCTCGGAGAAGACAGGTGTAAAGGAAAAGATAAAGTGGAGATGGCCGAAGGTATGCATGTTTATGTTGTTGTGGTGAGTGGTTGTACAATATATGACTTTTTGGATATGGTATTAGCAGAAATAAGCTTTCCCTAAGGGCAGGTCAATGGGTAAATAAGCATTTTTTGAACCATGTTTAATCGACCTGAAGTGAACAAGTGGCAAATAATAACAATCTTAAATATTATCTCATTTGAGGAAAAATACTAACTCGAAACCCCAAAACAGTCGAGCCAAACTTCAAAGGCCATACTGACTGACCCAAATGATTTGGACTGATTTGATCTTTTGTTCTTAATCATAGTTCAACCTCTACACATTTTCTGCATCTGGACGAATTACCGTAAATTTCTCTTGTATACAACAGATTACGCCTATACTATGTAAAAGTATGGACTGGTGTTTTCCCTTGAGTAAATAAATATGTTGAGGGTAAATTTTTATGAATATTGGTTCCATGTCTTACAACGGAGCGTAAAACCATCTAGCAGTACACAAATTCTATAGATACTTTACTTTCAAAGGACAAGTCTTTTCATTTGTCAAAATAACTCCCCATTGGTATCTTACATATGGTAGAGATTAAAGCTTCAAATGTCATTCCTACTTTCTCGTCCGGAGGCACTAAATGTTTAATTTCACGACTTTTGTCCTTGTCATTTTAGATTAATGTATGATGTTCACAAGGCACTAAATGTTCACAAGGCACTAAATGTTCACTAAATGTTTATTTTTTATTTTTTATTTTTATTATTATTATTATTATTATTATTATTATTATTATTTTTTTTTTTTTTTTGTATGTTTTTTATATTTAGTGGGTACTAAATATAATCTCCTTCGAAATTTATGTCCCTTGTGAACCTGTTATGATTTTGATTGATTTGTATCTCATTATTTCTCTGTCTTCCACTTACAACTGGGCATAGGATAGCATTGCTTCTAGACTTGTAGAAGCTGTACGTGGAATGTGCTTCCAAGCAGTTAGGAGATGAAATGTTTCATGTTGCATTTAAAGAATGAAGCCCACATACCTTGTTAAATAAACAAAATGGTTCTTGTCAAGAGGCATGAGCTCAGATAGAAAATCTGAATGTCAAAATGTTACGAAACTCATTTGTCAATTAGTTTCTTCAGGTCGAGGGTAGTTAATCAGAAAGGTGGAGGTTAGTAAGATTGTGAGAGCGTTATTGCATTGAAACTACAGCTACAAACGTAGTGGAAAGGGGTATGAACCTCCATAGCTAAGAGATGCCGATTGTCAGTTGAATGAGCTTTGTGTTTCTAATCCCTCCATATTGGCGAAAATCGATTGTTTTTTTCCCCGCAAATGGATTGGTTTGATGCCAATGTTTCATTCAGGAGTTAAGCTCTTCTCACAGTTGTCTTACATTTGAATTGCTCGCATCTTAAGGGATCCTTAATGTTTGAGCTTGTCTTCAGTATTAGCAGATTTTAACAAGATTGCCACTTAATTGGTTGTGTGTTGGATTCCAGCTCAACCCTGGGGGGTTACCTACTCATCTACATTCAGAAATGGATAGATTTATATTTCCGTTTTCAGAGGTTTAAAGCATGCGAACTTATTTTAAGTTCGGCTCGATACGTTTAGGATTGCTCCTTTATTGGTTGCTCAAATTGTTCCCTTTGATACGTTTGTGCCTACCATAAAACGTATGATATGTTTAGGAGAGTATTTAAGTCTGGTTAAGTGAGCTTGGTTCTAATAAATATATTCTGTATCACTTCGGTAGTTTTACTCAAAATGTTTAAGCTTGTCAAGTAGCCCGAATAGCCTATCTGGTGCTACTTTTTTATCGTCTTGGTGATTTTACAGGTTCTGTACTCATATGTACAGCTTTATTTTTGCCAGGTGTAGGGTTGGAAAGTAAATTGACGACAACTGGTGCTCTTATGACCTAAAATTTGACTATGAGACGTAGATTAAATGTGAGCCTGCCTGCTTCTCCTTCTTCCCTATCTATACCTATCGCTTCTGGTGTTGACGGGCTCTCAACTTTGATCGAAGAAAATGGAGTCATCGGGTGAAAATAACTTGCCGGAAAGAAATTCAAACAGAGTTGCTGTCCGTACAGGTAATTTTCCTTTCCTTAGATCCACCACATTTGATCTCTTTCAATTTCAGTACAATTTTGCTATTGTACAAAACATTTCCGAACAGGCACGTATCATGAGTTTGTTACAAATCTTCTATACATAGTAATATGTTTTTTAACATAAACACCGACCACAAATTTGGAAAACACGGACATTTCTGACAGATATGATCCTGATGTAACCCATTTGTGAATAGATCAGGATCCGGACCTCAAGACTGTGATCACACACAGATCTGGGGATAATTCAGTTAAGCGAGTCTGAAATCAGTGACCAGAATTTACAATTTACAAGGAAATTTGTTAGAAAGTATAATAGTATTTTTAGTTAAAACAAAATCTAATGTTTATATACTGTATTTCTGTATTTTAGTGTGTTTATAGTCATCGGGATTATAGTTGCATCAATTTGGTTCTTGCTTTCAGCCAGGCTGTTTTTTTATCATGTTTGTAAGTCGAGTTTGAATAATGTTTATTACTTTTGCCCCCTTATCGGTCTATGCATGAACTCAAACTTCTCAGCCTTCCATTTAGGTTTAATGGATTAGTGTATTAGATGGATCTACTGAGTCTAATCTACTTCTCAGAAATAATCTTTTGAAAAATCAGATGATATGCTGGGTGACCTGACCCAAATGTGAGCCAATTCCTTTGGATTTGGTGGCATTCGGAGCACTTGCATTTTTAATCATTTGTGACTCACTCCATTTTGTAATCAGTTTCCACCCATTGATACTAACAGTTTGAGAAAATGTGTAGTAGATATTGAATCAAAATGGTTAAATGATTTTTGAATTGGTCGCAATAAGCTAACATGTGATCCGGTGTCGTTTTAACTACCTGTGGTTTACATTTCGTCACTAACATGAGGATTGGTAAGTTTGGCACTTGCCTTTTTCCTTCCAAAAGAGCCATGTAGAACTCACACCCTAACCCCCCACCAATTTTAAACCATTGAAGAAACTACAGGCTACAACCGAATTCATGTGCACCCAAGAAAGATTAGAGTGAGGATCTTGACTAAATGCCCACTAGTTAGTCATTATATATCTGAAATTTCACATATAAAAACCCAATTTGCAAATCTGAATTTTTTTAATCTTTTTGGTTTTTAGCACGAGTTTTATGGAGATACAGAAGAAAGGTAGACCGGTGAGCTGAAAGAAAGAATGACATCTAAAGAAATAACTAACCTCAAGGATAATGACTAAGTTCAATAAAAATTCTAGTGAAATAACTAACCTAAAGGATAATGACTGAGTTCAAACAAAGTCTAATGAAATAACTATCCTCAAAGACCGCAATCAGACCGCACTTGACCTCTGAAATCCGGCGAACAATCTTCACCTCTAAGCATGCGATGCAGAAAAGCGCTGGTATGTTCATCTTCAAAGGCACATAATTCATTGTAATGCTCAAACCTATAGGATTGTAGCACCCTTGAACTATAAAACAAAGAAGAGAAGGGATATATTGCCCTGAGAATCTGCTGGGAATTTCCATAACTGGAACAAAAGAGACTAAACGAAATAGATGGTTATTAAATACTTAGCAAGCAAAATGGGAGTACGCACTTCACTAGCAAACTTTGTTTCACTTGCATTACAAACCCAAAACATTCTCTCTCTGAACCTATGAAGCACAGATGCTTCTCTGTGTTGCACGGCCATCCAATTCTTAAATGCTCCGACTCTCTGGGATGCTTCGCTGACCACCAAGTGCAGTGTGCCCTTTCTGTTTATCTATTTTTTAAGCATTGTGGGAGGCGTGATAGAATGTGGTTAGAAATATTGGAAATCTCTGCCTAAGTAGTATCCTAAGGCACGAAACAAAGCAGGAAAGCGAAAATGTGATTGATTAAAAACATCTGAACAACCATTACCCTTTTGTTTCAAGTCAAACCTCGTATGGAGAGGATTTAACGGTGTGTCTTAGTTGACTGATAAATTGAACATTTGTCCTAGAAAATTAAATGTTACTATATAAATCTTTCTTCTCCGAGCCGCACCCACCTCCCCATTTCTCCGAATTGGCATATAAGAAATTCCGTGCTTTATAGCTCAAAGCCAACCCATTAGCATAACTAACTCCACGAGGAAAAGAAACCCAGCCCATAATTAGTGCCAAATACTAAATAAAATTACTCCAAATTACAAGCAAAATATATCACTCATGTAGAAAATAATCCCAAAATCTCGTTTTTCTTAAGAACAAATCCATTGAGCTGAGAAATTTAATCCATAAGTTTTATGTCAAGATAAACCTTTGAAAGATAATCTGACAGAAGATGGGATATTGACCATCCATCTCATTTGATGTTCTTCATCAAACAGGAGATCAAAGTTCTGTATCTTGGTTCTAGGTTTTCCATGTGATGTTGGATGGAGTGGCATAAGGGAAATCCAATTTGATGTACTAGGAAGTATCAGTTAAGATAACTTGGTACTCTGAGGTTGCTTGTTTGATGTTGGTGGAGGAGGATGTGGATGATGTGAAGAAGAATGCGGCATGTAAGGGATTAAACTAAATGTAAGTGTCAAACTGAGCAATCCTCAAGTTAGTTAAACGTGATACTTTAAACCACCAGGGCTACAAGTGAGAACGACAAAAAGAACATATTAGCTTAGTGAAATTAAGCCTGCTTTCTAGAGTGTAGCAAGCGCAAGAATGATCACAGCACGCGTGTCTTTGTTGTATTCATAAATTTTGGTGTCTGATGGCTTAATATGAATGGCTTTGTGCATATGTACTTTTCTGTCAGTTCCTTTCCTTGAAATAGTTTTCAAAAGCTCTCAGATCTCATATCGTCATTCTTGAGTCGTCCAAACTCCAAACAAAAAGTAATGTATACATCAGATAATCGACGAGCATGTGTCTCTTTTGGTATCAGCTTGTGGATGGTTATTATGTATGTAATGATGTGTAACAAGAAGTTGAAGCTGGATACTTCTTTTTTTTCTTCCCATATGAAGCTTATTACTTGGCTCATGACTCATGAGTGGGAACTTGGTAGTAATTAACATTATCATTGTAAGTGATAATTTTAGTGTTTGTAAATGTGTTGGGATTTATAGTGCGGCACATACAACTTCTCTTTGCAAATCTTACCTATTTTATGTCCTGCATTTACCCCACTAAATACTCAAGAAGAAAGGTATTAAGGCTGGTTGGGGCCGCTTTGCGGAAAGGGTTCTCGCTAAGGTTGGCCTAGGGGATCGTGTGCGGAACATGCAGATCCTTGATGGGGTCTGTATGTCGGACCCTTTTGTTAGAAGTTTCATTATTCAGTTGCTCTTGGAGTGGTAATCAATGACCTCTGTAGATAATTTGCTGGATTTTCTCGATTCATTGGCTTAGTTTGTTTTTGTCTTGTTAGTTTCTTCTCTTGCTGTGTAGGTTATGATAGTATGACTCACCGGTTCGCCTGTAAACTTTCTTTCCATTTTATAAAATCTTTGATTACCTATCGATAAAGAATACCAGCCAAGCTGCTATTGGCAATTATCCCACACTTTGTAACACTTGAAACCACTCGAGTGCATCGCTCGAGTTTCCAAATATTCGCATCTTTTCTTTACCAATTGCCTGTGGACAGATGGGAATACCTTTTTTTGGGTAATTCATATGGGAATACCCCTCAAATAGCCGTAGCTCTTCTTGTAATCCTTAAGATCGTCAAACATTAGTGAACTCTCTCTCTCTCTAATGCCAGTTGTGGAGTTGAAGGATGAATTCACCTTAGGAACAAGTAATCTTACTCGGATGAGCTCCCAATTGGATGAAGCCAGGCCACTGGATTGAAGACTAGAGTATATGATGTACTCAAGGCAATACAATTTTTATGCTTTTTTGGGTTTAATAAAGTCATCATACTACATATAAGAAATATGATATATGCAACAGGAAAATGCTCAATTGATCTGTAAGATGACACATCTTCTTGTTCAAGTATAATAGTATTTTTCTTATTATTTTGTTTTCACATTTTTGCGTGTTAACGGAAATAAAAAGATCCGTGTTATGGTCTATTTCATTTCTCTGCTTTGCCTATATCCTCACTAGTCACTCCTCATTCTGGAAATTAGTTTTTCTGTGTCCTTAGTCTTGTGGGTTCAACTTAAGCATCTGCATCAGTATTTCATAGCATGCAACAATGGTATGCATTATTTCATTTCTACTATTTTCTTGACCATGAGGATAGCACCCTCTCTAAGTCGGATAATTTTGATGTTGGTGAATATTAAAAATCGTAATTACATGGTCCAAATAAAAATTACTTGCTGAGTTTCCTTTACTGACTTTGTTATGGCGACCCCTTTCTAAAAAGGCTGCCAAGCACAAAGAGCAACCTGAGATTAAGTGTGATAAGATATATGGATCATGTATTCAGAAGTATTATGTCACATCGGAGAGCAATTAGAATAGTGGATCTGTATTATTCCTGTATGAAATGTTCTGCTTAAAGAAATGGATGGGTAAACACCCAAGTGGTCTAATGGTACGAATCACATAGTGAGTGGTGTTGCAGTATACACATGACATAAAGTATGATGGAATATATGGACAACTTCCAAAAGTTCATCAACACATTTATACGCATTTTTGACCTTAGTAAAAGTTACAATACTTGTCTCCCATATTCAGGGAGACAAGTATTGAGGTCACCATATGAGATCCTTTTGTGGTAGTTTAAGAAAAATACAGTCGTACATTTACGCCTTCATGGTTCTTGCATAGATTATGTGAAGCTGTCGAGAGATCCTTTTATGGATGAGAGTGATTTTTTATTTTTTTAAAACCTGAGATATTCATTAGTTAATGGCTCTTTTGCAAATTATTTGGATCCAAACTTTAGTTTTGTGTAAGAATATGCAAACCGAACCAAAACCAGAATGGAAAATTTTGAGTAGAAAGCCCTACTCTAGTTTCTTTGGTAATTTTGGCCTTCTCATTTTCCTGTATTTCTTAACAGAACAAGTTCTTGGTGCCACCATCCGTGTGCCTGCTCTGTAAATATTAATTCTTGTATCAATTTCTTTTATTTTCAGCTCTTCGCATCCAACGCAGCTCCATAATAATGCACGTACCGCCAGGCCAGGTGCTCAATTCTTTTTCCTACTTTGTTTATTTACCCACATTCAATTGTGATTCTATGATGTTAAGCGTCTGAAACATTGCTTATATGCTTAATTGTTTATTCTTAAATTCATGTGATAGGATAGGAATGCATCAGTCTTATGTGCATGTAGAATTTGTGTAACACCACCTAGACTATATCAGTTTTTTTATCTGTGAAGTTGTCCTATTAGGGCAGTATGTTTTTTTATCTGGTTCATTCAAGCTTTATTTTTTTAATCATACCATTGAGGAGTGTTTCACATCAGTTTTTTTTGCCAATCCAATTAAATCTTTTGGTCTTTTTGGCAGTTTAAATTTGGGAGTTTCTAAAAAATTCTGGACTACGCACTACAAAAAAATCAGATGGTATGTCAAGGAACAATTTTTTTTCTTTCTAACTTGGTGAACATGAAACTTGTACCTTAAGGCTATGTTTGGAAATCGGAATATACAATAGAAAAGAAAACGAAATGACATTTGCAAGAAATTGTGCAAATTACCCTTCGTTTTCTTTTGTTTGGCAACATGGAGGAAAAATTGAGGAAAAACTATAGCTAATATTTTAATGTGTTACAACGTTACGCATATAGTTAGTCTATATGGTGGTTTTTGTTAGCATGATTAGAATTGTTACCTTAATATTGTCTGTAAATTCAAGAATGATCTCCATAGTTTTCCATCTATCACCATCACCGCCCCACCACCAACAGCACCTTCGTCGACCAGCAGCACCCACCCCCGCCACCAAGGAACACACATAACCTCATAACCACAGAGCCATCTAGTTACAACAATCAACAAAAACCACCATATAGACTTCCGCGCCACAACCCAAATCGCCGTTGGCAAAATCAAGCTAGCCGGCATTACCAATTTTCACATCTTCATGTAGTCAATTAAAAGAAAAAGAATAGAAGATACATTGAATTTTGATAATCTGATGGGATCCTCTTTATGGGATTCTCCACAATTGTTATCGTCTTTGTCGATGGCAGCAGCCGTGCAGGGGAGAGAGAGAGAGAGAGATTTGGGAGGAAAGTATTTTTTTCCTTTTCCGTTATATAATTTTCCACCAAATTTCTTCTAAAATTCATTTCCATTCAATTTCCTTGATTTCCAAACACAAAAAAAGTTTTTCCCATAAAGTTGCCTCCTCGCGCTTCTTTGTCAAAACATGTGCTGTCGCAGTGTTCCCTTCCTGAAATGTCTTGTTTTTTGCCAGTAGCAATTATACAGTATAGCAGTTATCCCACTACTTTGTGCACCCATATAATGAATAGATAACTATGACATGTGCGCTGTAGATCATTTGCTAGAGGAACGACCAAACAAGCATTATAGTACCTCTGTTCCATTCACCTGAAATGTCTTGTTTATTGCCAGTAGCAATTATACAGTATAGCAGTTATCCCACTACTTTGTGCACCGATATAATGAATAGATAACTATGACATGTGCGCTGTAGATCATATGCTAGAGGAACGACCAAACAAGCATTATAGTACCTCTGTTCCATTCACCTTAAATTCTGAATTTTAGAGAAGTTCTAGGCCGTTTTTGGCTTGGCAAATATAATAATATCCACGTGTTCAATTTTTAAATGCAGAAAATTTCATCACATTCTTAGCACAACACATTAGTACTTGATTATCGAATAGGTAAGGGCGTCTCATGAATGATGAATCAGATTTTCGAATGGAGAATGATTTATACTGACCTCTTATATACATTCCATGTGCGTTTGTCTGTCTAGTAGGTTTAAGAAATGGACTGGAACGGCCACCATTTGAAGTGCCTAACCGGTCCAGTTAGCTAATGAACCGGTCAAAACTATTGGTTTTTCATTCAATTTTGCAAACCGAGCAGGTTGAAACCAGGTGGTTCTCAATAATTTTGGAAAATTTTATTCCACTGCTGTTGCAGAGATTTAAACTCGTGGCCTTAAATTTGGTTAAACTTCATGCACTCCAAAAAGTAGGAAGAGACTGAACATAGAATTGTGGGTATTTATGTCTTCAAACTCCAACCAACAACTCAAGCACTACTAATACATGATACCAGGTATTTGGTGAAACCATCCAATAATGGTATTAATGGTGGGCCCGGGACTGGACTCGAAATAGTCCATTTGCTCAATGGACACCATTCTTAGCCAACTTTGGCCAACAAATTCTATCCCACACTTCCAAGCAAGAAAACAAACATTCCCCTGAGTATGTGTCTTGCTTGCCATTTCCCTTAAGGAATTAGAACAGCACTACATTTTGGATAGTCAATTCAATACATTATTTAGCGAAGAAACTTGTGTAGCCACATACATTAAAATGTAGCCTTGTTCTGTTGTAGTAACTTGTGTAGCCAACTCCACACAAGTAGCTCCTACTCTATAGATTACAAAATGCTATATTACAGGTAGTTTTCTTTTCTTTTATGTTTTCAACATTTGTACCTTGATTTAAATGCATGTTTTCATATCCTTGTATTGAATGCTATGTTTTATTTTGCAATTTTGTATTCCGATATGTTGGATAATGTGTCAATAAATCGGGTTTAATCTTTATACAATACTCTTATTACAGAGTGTGATCGAGAGCATTGTTTCTGTATTTGAAGAGGAGCCAGATCGTGGACGTGGTATCATCATGGCAGCAACTGGCTCTGTGTTGAACCCAACCATCAAGTCTCGCAGAAGAACTTATACCTATGAGGTTTGTCTTACCTTTAACCTTCCTTCTTTTATATCTGCATATGATAACGGCAGTTCTATCGCTAGCTTTTGCTGATTGTTGCTTTTGCAGGGTTCTTACATGATAAGGAAATTGCGAGGCTATTTCAGCTGTTCAGGTGGTGGCGGTTTCCGTCGTGGGAAGTTGATGATAGTTTTGAGAGATGCAAATGGCAATGACATCCAAGGCCTTCCGGTTGGCTTACTGATTGCGGACTCATCAGTCGAGGTCTTATTCTCCTACTTCTTGAAGAGTTATACACTATTTTCCCTGTGATCTGCTGTTGCCTTGATAATTATGCATGTTTGGTATCCCTGTTTTTAAACAAGATTGTTTAAAACTGCTGTTTTTCCGAGAAACTTATTTGATAGTAAATCCAAAACAGGCGGAAAAAACAGTTGTTTAAAAAATATCAATTTTGGTGTTTTTCATACTTTCGGTGGTTAAAGACACATTGGCTTGGATGCATAAAGTAACAAATATATTTCTAATTGTGAGAAAAAGATATTCAAGTAAATTAACATTCAAATTTAGTAATGTTGGCAAATGTGTTTTTGATTCTAAACACTTTTTTCCAGCACATACCAGACGTTCTTTTATTGTGTTTTTTAAACGTATTTTTTCAGCATGTCTTTTTTCCTGTTTTTCTTGGTATTAAACGGAGACCAAACAGGCTTAGATAAAATAACTCTTAAACTCGTGACTAAGTAGATAAGTATCTTCTACGAATTTAGACTTAATTCCTTGTTGCTTATCCCCAATATCACCTACCTTTCATGTTGGCTCCCCATTTAAAAGAAATGAAACAAAAAATAAAACTTCTTTAGTGCCTCCTCCAACAGTGATACTTATCGCCATCAGTTTTGGGTAGCTATTTTACGTCTATGAGTTCACAGAACCAACCTTCAGTTGACAACAGTGACCTTTTTTGTAAGGGTAAAATTATCCGTCCACTTGCAAACATGAACCCAAAGTGTTTGGGAGACTAAGCATGGCGAGAATTTTTTGTTGTTGCTCATTGTTTGACGATCACATCTGTTTGTCACCGATAGAGTAGATTTAAGCTTTGGTTGTTGAACAGGAACTATTGCACTTTATTTTATTTTTTTTGGATAGAAAGGACGAAATAATGTTAACCAAAATTGGGGGGATCAGGCCCAGCAACTAGATCATTACAAAAAGGTAGCAGGGAGATATCAATATCTCCAAACTGCTTAGAACATTTAACCCAAGAAACTAAGTTGTGAGCTCTATTGTTTGCCTTTCTTGGCACATAACAAATAGAACTACTGCTCCTAGCTAACACATCACTGCAGGCAGAAGTCCTTGTTCTCCAATTCCAAATACTTGCAGAGGAATTCTTGATAGCTGTAACCACCACCTGAGCATCTGTTTCAATACACACCTTCGTCCATCCTTCCCTCTGAACTTTCTGTAGAGCTAACTCAACTGCAGCAAGTTCACTTTCCAGCACACTTACCTCCTCTCCTTGACAAGCACCTGCATGAATGAAATTTCCTCTCCAATCTGACACAATGAATCCTGCAATGAATCCATTGTCCTGTAGGCCTCCATCACAGTTAATTTTAAAGCCACCCTCCTCAGGGGGACACCAATGAGTATTATCTTGCACCTTTTCCTCCATATTGCCAGCTAACATCTCTTCTCCATCTAAATCTCTTCTATTCTGCTCTTTCAACCTTTCTTCAATATCAATGCAGAGTTTTTGCCAATTAAACTTGTGAGAACCAAACTTAAATGCATTTCTAGCTAACCAGATCTTCTCCAAAATGATAGCACACATTTCTTTCAGTTCTTCTCTGTCCTTTACAGAATCAGGATTGAAGAAGTATTGAATCCAGTCCACCATGTTGGTGAAAGCAATCCGGTCAGTGTAAAGAGAGCAGAACCTAAGCCAAATTCTACTTGCATATTGGCATTGAAAGAAAACATGAACTCCAGTATCCAACTTATCTTTGCAGAATTGGCATGTTGGTGAGGCACTCTAATTTTTTTGATAGCCTCTTTTTCCTCACTTGTGAACCACCTATTCAAATCTTGTTCATCCCACCCCCTAATATTCCAATCAATAATTTCTGCCACCCTTTTAGAGGCTCTCCATACATCATCAGGGGGTTGAGGTTTGGCTAATTCCAAGTTTGGAACCCATGGGTCCTCCCAGATCCTGATATCTTCTCCATTCCCCACAACTTTGAAAGCATCTTCCTCAAACACTCTTCTAGCTTTGATCATTCCTTTCCAAAAGAAAGAGTCGGTGGCTTTACTTTCCACTCTGCTAAACTCAATACTGTGACAGTACTTAGGAGTTGAGTTACCCAAAGACTATCTTCATGACACCACAACTTCCAAGCCATCTTTGAGAGCAGAGCCAAATTATGCAATCCTAATTTCCTGACACCTATACCACCACACACCTTGGGGCAGCTCAGAAGCTCCCATCTCTTGGCCTGTCTTTTCCTCTTTTCCTTACTACTGCCCCACCAAAACCTAGCACAAAACTTATCCATCTTTTCATGTAAAGTGCTAGGTAAGAGGTAAACTGACATAGCATAGGAAAGTTATGATATCAAAACACTTGATATCATAACTTGTCTTCCACCAAAAGAGAGAAGCTTAGATTTCCAACCTACTCTTTTATCCATTTTATCCAATGCATTTTGGAAATCATTTGTTTTGGCTCTTGAGAAGAACATAGGTAATCCCAAATAGATAGCCTTCTTGTCCCCTTTTTTGAGTATCAGGAGGCTTCTAATATCTCTTTGAACTTGTTTAGGAGTATTGTTGCTAAAGAAGATGGAAGATTTAGCTCTACTAACTTTCTGACCTGAGCATTCAGCATAGAGCTTTAGGCAATAATCAAACTGAGTTGCTTCTTCAAGGTTGGCTCTGCCAAGGATCACTAAATCATCTGCATACATGAGGTGTTCAATTGGCTTACAATGCCTTCCCAGCTTCAGACCTTTAATCATTCCTTCCTCTAGAGCAAAATTCAGAATTCTAGAGTATGAAGAGGGTAGGGGACAAAGGGTTTCCCTGTCTGATTCCACTAGATGGATTCATCCTTCCCACTGGACTACCATTAATGAGGATAGCAAAAGAGACAGTGGTTATGCAAGCCTTCACCAGATTAATGAATTTAGTTGGAAGCCCAATCCACTTTAGCACATTCAAGATAAAATCCCACTCAAGTTTATCATATGCCTTCTCCATATCAATCTTCAAAGCCATTAGCCCTTGTTTGCCTTTCTTCTTACCAATAGTATTCAAGCTTTCATGCATCAAAATCACATTTTCTTGAATGTTCCTTCCTTTCACAAAAGCAGCCTGTTTAGGACTTACAATGCTAGGTAGGAGAGGAGCTAGTCTTGAGGCCAAAGTTTTTGCAATTACTTTGTACACAGTGTTGCACAGACTTATGGGCCTAAATTGGCTCACTTTGTCAGCTCCTTGACACTTTGGAACCAAAGCAATGAAGGTCTTGTTAATCTCTTCATCTAACACCCCAGAACTAAAGAAATTTGCAGAACTGCACAGAAGTCTTTCCCAACCCACTTCCAGAAATGTTTGAAAACCCCATATGGAGCTGACAAAGTGAGTATCATATATCTCATCATATGTAGGAATCTGACTTCATGATCCTCCACTTTCTGGGGGTAAAGTTCTTCTAACCAATCATAACAATTATGACTTTGACTAGTGAAGAGATTCTTAGAAAACTCACTGAATTCCTTACCAATCTCTGAGAAAATGTCTGCAATAGAGCCATCTGCTCTAGTAATGCTATGGATGGTGTTTCTCTGTCCTCTAATAACTGCTGAAGTGTGGAAGAATTTGGTGTTAGCATCTCCATCCTTGAGCCACATCACTCTAGACTTTTGTCTCCACATCACATCACCTCCTGTCTTTTAGAGAGCTCTTGTCTCCACATCACATCACCTCCTGTCTTTTAGAGAGCTCCTGCAGACTTCTCTTGAGCCACTCTTCTTCCTGCACAGTGTGGAGACTGTTGGGTTGGAGCCCTGGTTCATGGGCGACCCGTTTTATGAATCGACCCGGTTCATGTTTTGCTACGACCCGAAAAGGGAGACATGATTCGTGGAGCGAAGGCTTATTTTGACCCGTTTTGACCCGTTTGGGCTTGGATCCGGCCCGGTTTGATAGGTTGTCTATTTATAGAGTTCTTAGGGTTCGTAGCATGTTATGTTGAGCGTTCTGATTTTGCTTGTAATTCTCTCTGAGACGTTTTGTCTGTTTTAGTGAAATCTCTGCAACTCCGTGGAGTAGGCTGTTTTGCCGAACCACGTAAATCTGTGTGTTTTGATTCTTTCTTTCTGCCTATTTCGTTTTTCCACAACAGAGACAATCCTGCTGTTGAACTTCTAATAATCTATCTTGTATTTTCTTCAAAGAGAAATCCACATTCCCAAACACAGTTCTATTCCAAACTTTGAAGGCTTTGCTCATTTCCTTTAACATTCATGTTCCATGAGGCCATGATATTGGTGGTACTCTTATTTCTCCAATGGGTAGCAATCACATCTTTACAGGACTTGTCTCTTAACCACATTGCCTCAAATCTAAATGGTTTGGACCTGGATTTTCTTTGAGGGTTAGTGTCCATAATTATAGGAATATGATCAGAAGCACAGGCAGTATGATTGATAGTAATGACCCTTGGGAAACATGTGTCTCCAGTTAACATCACATAGACACCTATCAAGCCTTTCTTTGATAATTCTGCTCTTATACCACCCATTGCACCAAGTATATTTTGCTCCCACATAGCCAGTGTCCACTAAACCCAAATCTTGCATGAGCTTGGTCAAACCTTTCTTGGAACTACTGCCAACCACCCTTCCTCCTAGCTTGTCTTCTTGGCTGAGCACTTCATTCATATCTCCAATCATCAACATAGCCAGGCAGCTACTATGGTATATGTAAGCAACATGCTCCCATAATCTCATTCTATCTATCTCTTTACAAGGAGCATAAATGCAATTTAACAACCTAAGGCCCTCTGCCTTTAGAATCATACATGAGTACTGAGATGATATGCTTATCCGCAAAAACCACTTCACCAAGGTCTTTATCTTTCCAAAAGAAACATAAACCTCCACTTTTACCAACCGGTTCAACACAACAGTAGTAAATAAAACCCAATCTTTCAATTTTTGTTTTTGATATTTTCGGGAATGTACCTTTGTTTCCGAAAGGAAAAACCATTGAAGATCCTCCTTCTTTATTAGAGACTTGACTTGTCGAATTGTCGAGGTCTGTCCCAACCCTCGACAATTCCAAGCATATCCTCTCATTTGGGATGGGATTGGGGGGGGGGGGGGGGGGGCGTGATAAGGCCCGCCTCCTCATCCACAACAGTTGAATCACCATTTCCACTAGCCTGCATCTCTGTCCTTTGTCTTCTGAAAACCCCATCCTTTCCCCTCCTGAAGAAGTTTCTTGCTGGAACAACTCTCTGTCGGACACTTTCTTCATTAGTTTCAGGGTCAAATTCTGGCTCATCAAGAATCTCCATCTCCACTCGTTCGATCGTTTTTCGGAACCCATCTGACCCGATATGCTTCTTATAGATCGCATAGTTAGCTGGTCTAAATTCTCTGTTGAGTTGGATCTTTCTACTCACATCATCCGCCAGTGACTTATTAATGACTAGAGCCCTTGATTCTCTTGCAAAATCCACGACATCAAACGGTTCTGCGCCGCATTCCTCCCATCCTCTTTTCTTGCCCCATCTTAGATTTCGTTCGTCAGCCACTCTATCTTCCTCTTGTTCATCAAGAACCCTAATTCTCTGTTTTGAACGATCCAACTTATCCTCCAAATCTTCTAGATCCTCTTCCCAGTTTTGGTACATGTTAGTGGGCTTACTATTTTGGGCTCTTAAATTATTAAGGACGACTTTCATACCTGTATAGGCCGCAATGCCACCCAAAGCTTGTAATGGGCCTCCTTTCAAAGCCTCATAGATTTCTGATGGAGTTGGGCCTTCATAGTTCTGAAATACTTGGGCCGGATTAGGCGGACCCGAAACCCTAGTGAATTCGGGTATAATCGCATCTTCGGGTATATTTACTACGCCCCTTTTATTTTCCAAATCCCTCACCTCGAGAACGAATCTCTGACGTGGATTGAGGAATGTCCAGCCGTTATTCGATTCAATCCATCCGTCAATTCCTCTAGAATCCATCATTGTACTAATGACAGGTGTCCCCGTCCCATAGGGCGCGTCATTCACAGTGTCTGCTGTATCAAAATTTTTTCGCATCTGTGAGCCACACGCTCTTTCCCTCTGATCCATCGTCTTCTCCGACGAGCCTTCTCCTTTCTCACCATTTTTTCCGGCGAGTCCTTCCGTCTCCATTATGAACGATCTCTGACCCTCCTTTGATACCATCCCATCTGCAGAACCCCTAGTCTCTGCTATTTCCTCCCCTTTGTGATACAAAAATTTCGGATGAAATCTCCTCTTTTCCCCAGCTCGCAAATTTGGGCCATATCCATTGTCTAGAGCTTCCTTTTGCTTCAGAAATTTACATTCAAGTTTATCATGTCCTAATCTCCCACATCTATAACAGTACTCTCCCAATTTCTCATATTGGAATTGAATCCACAATGGGATATTGCTTCTCCTTCTCATGAAAAAACCTTGCGGCAGGGGGTTTTCTTATATCAATAAGAACCCTAACCCTCAGAAAAGGGCTAATGATCACATCCTCCTCTTTACTTGCATCCAAATCTTCGACAAATCCAATCAGGGCTCCGATTTCCTCCGCGTTCTTCCTGGTCATCTTCTCCTGTGGAAGCTCCGATTTCCTCCGCGTTCTTCCTGGTCATCTTCTCCTGTGGAATGTTCTTAATTTGAACCCAAAAAGGAGAGCTCTAAAACTGAAGTTTGGAGACATCTGTTTCAGGCTCAAACCTCCTCAGAATCATTAGATGATTTCGAACCATCCATGGAGCTCCATCCCTCACATGATCACAGTCCTCCTTCTCATCAAATAGGAAAAGGAAGAGATTATCTCCTTTCGCCGTGATTTTAACCTCACCTTTCAGTTTCCAGATCAACTTGAAGAGCCCTGAGACTGTTTGGAATCTTTCTTCTCTTTTAGCAATAATCTTCCCGAACAGACATCTCTCCGGAAGTTGAAGAGTCTGAACAAGATCCAGTATTATCGGTTGTTGCTAAGTTTCTTCCTCCAAGGGAGGATCGAGCATTCTTTGATCTAGCTGAGTATTACTCATCCTCCCAATCTTCAGAAAAACAAAGGATCTAAACGAATAGAAATCAAGAAAATGAAACACTGATATAGAAATCAGCTATCAAGAACCAGGCCAAAACTCAACAGAGCTCGCCTGACAACATGTACCAAAATAGCACCTTAGCTACACTAGATAAGACAAATAACCAAAGAGAAAACCTCTCTCTAGTTTTTTTTCTCACTAGGAATTCCTGTCAATAAATGTTCTATGGAGCCAGGTAAAGAAAGAATAGACAAGAATGAAAGATGGCTTCTCTCAATTTGTGTGAGAGAGCTAAAAGAATTCATGTTTATATAGAGATATCATATGTACATTCTCTGAATGTGTTTGAATATAAAAGGAAATGAATGGGAAGTTAAGCAGGAAATCATGCAAAGTTATTGAGCAATATCCTTGTCTGAACTAATGAATTTGACTTCAGGATTGCCCAGTCTTTTCTTGATTGATTCCCTGTGTTTGCTCAATCTCTTTTTCTCACTGAATCCCACTGATTGTTCTTTCCTTTTCATATTCTGCTCACATGTTTCTGAAGTGACAGAGTGATCCTTAATAGTACACTGTCCTTCTTGATCTGGTCCTTCATCACTCCCCCTCAAGCTGAGGAGGGAAGATGGCTGAACTCCCAGCTTGATTCGTAAGTCCTGGAAGCGATCTCGCGATAGTGGTTTGGTGAAAATATCACCTAATTGGTTGCTAGACCGAACAAAGCGAGTATGAAGTGCTCCCAAGGCCACTTTTTCTCGTACAAAATGATAGTCCAACTCAACATGTTATGTTCGAGCATGGAAGACAGGATTAATGGACATATATAGGGCACTGATATTGTCACAATATAGGGCAGATGGCTGCGAGAGTGTGAGGCCGAGGTCGCACATGATGAATGATATCCATGTAAGCTCTGCAGTAGCTGCTGCCATGGATCTATATTCAGCTTCAGCGCTTGATCTAGAAACTGTAGGTTGCTTTCTAGAATTCCAGGATATTAAATTTGAGCCAAGAAAAACACAGTAACCCGTAGTTGATCTTCGAGTGAGTGGACATCCTGCCCAATCCGCATCTGAAAATGCATATAGATCCATAACACTATCACGAAGAATTTGAATGCCAAAGTCTAGCGTCCCGCGCACATATCTCAGGATTCTCTTGACCATCTGCATATGGAAAACTTTAGGAGCATGCATGTACTGGCAAGCAAGGTTCACCGCATATGTCAAATCTGGGCGTGTGATAGTTAGGTACTGGAGTGCTCCGACCAAGCTGCGAAATGAGGTGACATCATCCAGGGTAATATTAGAGACTTGAGAGCCCGATTTTGCCGATAACGGTGTTGAAATAGGTCGGGAGCTTTCCATTTGCGCACGATGGAGTATTTCCTTAGCATATTTGCTTTGGTGCAAGAGAAGTCCTGAAGCTGTTTGAGTGACTTCTATTCCCAGAAAATAGTGTAGATTTCCTAGGTCTTTCATCGCGAACTCACAACCCATTTTTGTGATGAAATCCTGCAAAAGCTTGCTGCAACTTCCAGTGAGAACAATGTCGTCGACATATAGTAACAAAAATATTGTGCCTCGTTGTTCATGTAGAACAAAGAGCGAGGGATCATGAGAGCTACTAAAAAAGCCATGTTCCAAAAGGTAAGAGCTGAGTCGATCGAACCACGCTCTTGGACTTTGCTTCAATCCATATAGAGCTCGTGATAATTTGCAAACAAAATTTGGTTTCTCTTTATCAATGAATCCGTGAGGTTGTTCAATAAAAGCAGGCTCCTTTAAATAGCCATGTAGGAATGCATTTTTGACATCCAATTGGCGGATACTCCATCCTTTGTTAAGAGCAACAATGATCACAATGCGGATTGTTTGAGCTTTAATAACAAGGCTAAAAGTATCGTCAAAGTCAATACCTTCGCGTTGATTATATCCCTTTGCAACCAGACGTGCCTTCAATCTTTCGAGACTTCCATCGGCATGTAGTTTGGTTTTGAAAACCCATCGGCATCCTATCACATTCATTCCATACTGCCTGGGTACTAACACCCAAGTTTGGTTGCTGTGTAGGGCTTGCATTTCTTCTTTCATTGCCGAGGACCATCCATGATCTTTTAGGGCTGATTTAACCGATTTAGGTTCTGTTGGTGAGCTAGAATCCTTGCTCAATTTGGTATGAAGTAGACCAAGCTTTGTTTTGCCTCGAGTCTGCATTGGATGTGTATTCAATGTATAAGGATGACCCAGCCCTGTAATAAATTGCCTTTGTTCACATTGGACAACATGTGATATGTCTTGATGCGTTTGAGTTTCCGGACCTGGAGATTGACCACCACATTCCGGAGCAGATTGATGATGAGAGTCATCTGAGATGGATGAACTATCAGAATGGTTTTCAAGTGCTGTAGTCGTAGGAGTTCGACAATCTTCGAAGTTTTTGACACAACCTCATCTTCAAGGTTTGAAGGGGAATTAACACCTGTTGTCACCTGTTGTTCAATAGGGTAAGTGTCCTCCTTTGATGAAGGGGCATTTGTAAAATTGAACCATTCATTGAATATGGTCAGAATACTCTTTTCATCCAGCAATGGCCGAACATTTTCTGAACCAGAGTTAGAAAATGGCAGGGTATTCTCATCAAAGACGACGTGTCGCGAAATATATACACGACCAGTGTCAGGAACTAGGCAGCGGTATCCCTTGTGAATTGTGCTATATCCAATAAAAACGCATGGGTGCGATTTAGGTGAAAACTTATTCTTCCCATAGCTCCGCAAGTATGGATAACAACGACTACCGAACACCCGAAGTGACGAGTAATCAGGATCTCGTCCAAACAATAACTTGAGAGGAGTTTCCATTTGCAATACACGCGTAGGAAGCCTGTTAATTAGAAAAACTGCCGTGGAGAAAGCATCAACCCATAAACGTTTAGATAGACCGCTGTGAAAAAGCATTGTCATACCTAATTCATTTATATTCCGATGCTTGCGCTCTGCTGTACCGTTCTGTTCTGGTGTATGTGGACAACTCAATTGACGAATAATTCCTTTGTCAGCCAATATATTCAAAAATTCTGTCTTGCTGAATTCTCCCCCACCATCACATTGGAAAATTTTAACTTTAGCATCAAATTGATTTTCCACCATTTTGTGGAATCGAATAAAGCACTCCAAGAAATCTGATTTCTTTTTTTGGGGGAAACATCCACGTAAATCGAGTAAAATCATCCACAAAGACAACGTAATATCTGAAGTTTTGAATGGAAGGAGTAGGAGCTGTAAATCACAATTAAGCTTTGCGAAAGGCAAACTTGATCTGTTATTCTTCATAATAAACGGAAGCTTAGTGCTTTTTCCAAGTTGACAACTCTCACATACAGAGTGGTCTTTATTCTTTCCAATAACAGAAATAAAATTTTGTCTACTCAAATGACGAACAACCTCCTTATTTGGATGGCCTAGCCTCTGATGCCATATGTCTTCACTTGTTTGCCTTTGCCTGGTCGAATAAAAAACTTCCTTTGGTTGGGTCAAAGCATATAGTCCTCCATCTCTAGTTTCCCTTGTTATTATCTTCCCCGTTCTCTGGTCCTTTATAACAAAACCATCAGATGAGAATTCAAAAACACACGATTGTTCATCAGTTAGTTGTCCGACAGAAAGAAATTTTTTGGTAATCTTAGGAACCAGCAAAACATTTGTTAGGTTTAGAATTCCATGTTTTGTGGGAATCGAAGCATCACCAACATGTGAAATAGGTAACGAGTTTCCATCTCCAATCAAAATTTTATCTTTTCCTGTGTACGGAGAAAGAGCAGTAAATATACCTGCATCATTAGTCATATGAGGCGTAGCCCCGGTGTCAGGAATCCATTCTGGATCATTTGGATCTGTGACTGTCATTGCAGCCAGCGCCTTTGGAATGTCTTCTGGCTGGAACGCATGATTGAATCTATTCCAACAGTGCAATGCCGTGTGCCCTTTCTTACTGCAGATTTGACAATGAGTATGGCCACCTTGTCCTCCATTTCTATTCTGGGGAACATTGTTAGCAGCACCAGATCCTTGTTGGCGCGGCCGATTTTGATTGTTCTGCCCAGAATTCATTTGCGGAGCAGAATTATTATTTCCTCTGTGGGTATGAACAGCTTGAGAAAATCCTCGTCCATTTGAAGATAAATTTTGCCTTTGGTTGTATTGATCTTTGCTCCAACTTTTGATATTCTTATCTCCTTTTCCTTTGTGAGCAACGTATGCTTGAAAGTAACTTGTATCACTCTCTTTTGAGCTGTTGAACCGGACTCTGTTTTCCAGGTTCATGAGAGAGCATACAAATTCTGAAAATGTTGGTAACAGTGGCTTTGCAGTAAGGGCATTGACAAAACTTTCATACCTTGGACCAAGGCCATTAATCGCCCAAAACACCTTGTCGGAATCTGAAACAGGTTTCTGAATTGCTGAAAGTTCGTCGCAAATATTTTTGAATTTGCGAAGATATTCAGTCACCGAAAGATCTTCCTTCCGTATGGTTTGAAGATCTCGAACGAGATTCAGCTCCCGTTCTTTGGATACTCCAGCAAAAGACTCTGCTAGACAGCTCCAAACCTCTTTTGCAGTGTCAAGTCCCACAACCAGGTTCATGACCTCCTCCGTCAACGTACCAAAGAGAAGACATTTCAGCAAGCGGTCTTCTTTCTTCCATGTCACATAGGCTGGATGAATTTCTTCCTTGCCTTCTGATATGACAACTACCTTCTTGGGAGCCTCAACACCATCTTTGATGTGGTCCAAGAGGTCAATACTTTCAACTAGTGGAAGAATCTGCTCTTTCCACAGTAGGTAATTTTTGGGAGTAAGCTTAACAGACACCATGGTGGTTATTTGTGCCAGGGTCGTGATATTGAGAGATGTAGAGGTTGCCATTGAGATAAGCCGGAAAGAGGAATTACCACGTTAAGATGTGGTATGGCTCTGATACCATAAAGAAAGAATAGACAAGAATGAAAGATGGCTTCTCTCAATTTGTGTGAGAGAGCTAAAAGAATTCATGTTTATATAGAGATATCATATGTACATTCTCTGAATGTGTTTGAATATAAAAGGAAATGAATGGGAAGTTAAGCAGGAAATCATGCAAAGTTATTGAGCAATATCTTTGTCTGAACTAATGAGTTTGACTTCAGGATTGCCCAGTCTTTTCTTGATTGATTCCCTGTGATTGCTCAATCTCTTTTTCTCACTGAATCCCACTGATTGTTCTTTTCTTTTCATATTCTGCTCACATGTTTCTGAAGTGACAGAGTGATCATTAATAGTACAATGTCCTTCTTGATCTGGTCCTTCATCACCAGGAACTATTGCACTTTAATTCCTGATGTTTGTCTTCCCAACATTGTGTCACAAGTTGATGTCAACATTTGATATTTTTAATAGATTCGTTCTCTTTACAGCGTCATTTTGAGATAACTGGTATAAAATATTGATTGTCGTTATTCCTCTCCCTTTTTGTATACAAGAGCACTGAAACAGAAGTATGTTGTTGATGCAGGTATACATCCGTTACTTATCCGCACATCCAGTGTTAGTCCCTAGGCCGGTTTCGATGTATTCTGACGAATTCGGTCCTTCTGGCTTCTGAATAAACACCTGGATACCATCGTCGCAGATTTCCAATATGTAATGACAATAAAAATAATAATGTTTGTGTTTGAACTAGTTGTGGATGGTTTGAAGATGGTGCATTTCCAGATTTGAGATTAATAAATGGAAGTGTATGTCCTCTTCCTTCCATGATTTTTATCTTCCTATATCTGGATAATTATGGCATAGTGGTAGATAGGCTCTTTTGGCATACAGGTAACTAGGAGAAGATAGACTTGGAGATTTTGCAGAAACAGGCCACAATGTAGTGATATTCACTGCTACAAATGAGATATATCAAACTTGGTAAGTGAACCGATAGAATGTGGTGAATACTTAATGGTGCAAGATGGAGATAAGTTAAATCTACAGTTTGATTGAAAGCGTTGTTTACCTTGCTTGGTCAATGTGCGGCACAGTAGGAGTGGTATGCATATGTACCTAGAGCCTAGAGGTATTGAGTTCAAAACCTGGGTGAGCTAAAGTTGTGTATTGGTCTTTTTAATAGTGAGCCATTTAATTCGGGTTTGCCCATGCTAGTAACCTCTCCGGTGTAGTTCTTATCCCAGATTGAACTATATTAGTGCAGGCAGTCCCAGCCCCAGTCCCAGGAGATTATTCCTTGCATTATACCCTCAGGGCCTCAGGTATTGTGGTGGCGTGGTGGCTTATGAGTGAAATGATGATCCTGTCCACTTTAGCAAATTTTGTTGTCTTACACTGTCAGGCCCGGTACCTATCCACCTCACCATCTCCGATCTAATCAGTGTGCATTGTGACCGCACTTTCATCGAGAGTTTGATTGTCACTAGGTACCATTCGATGACATCGATTTTGAACATGCTTTGCACACGAAAAAACTTATCATCCTCCACATCAAAATGATAAAGAACCCAATCGGAGACTAGATCCAACACAAAGCCATGGATTCCAAGAGTACTTGATTTTATTCTGGAAATCATCTCTTCAACGATGTGCGTTTACTAAAGAGAGATGGGGCCACAATTTTGGAAATTCCCAATCCTTTCCAGTCTCGTTATCCTCAGTCAAGAGGTTGAACTTGAAAGAAAAAAGAAGGGGTGACTGAGAGAATTGAAATAGCGGGTATAGGTGTAAATCTGTCTTTTTAGTCAATATCAGAGGCAAAGGACTTCTAAGGAATTGCAATTCTAAGATATTATGGCAGAGGCTTCTTGGCACATCAAGGAAGTTGAGCCTCTGCAGAAATGTGAGACAAAACGGCGGCCAGAAGAGACATTGTAGAATTACCATTCATCGTACGATTCTGAAATTCTGAAGATAATAATAAGCACAAATACTAAAATTCAAAAACTGCACCCCAAGTTTTGTATTATAATATCTTAAATACTAAAAAGGTCCCCAAATACTGAGAAGTGATTCAAATTCAACAATTCTGATCCGTAACAGTACATTATCCTCTGTTGTTGGGAGAAAATTGTGTCTGCTTCGGGCAACAGCGTGTTGTAGACCAGGAGAACATCGTTAATACAACCATCGTTCTCTGGATTATTACTCTGGCATATTTCCCTGCAATCGAGAGACATTGTGTGTGTGACAGTGTGAGTAAAGTTTTGAGACAAGCCAGCCTCTAAACAACCATCGTTCTTCGATTTTTAGCAGCCCTGGCCATTAGGAATGCGTTTATGGAGGCTTTAGAACGGGATTTAGACAAAGGTTTTGTTCACTCTAACAAGCACTTGTATTCAAGCGGTGACCACGAGGCGCGGATAATGCATACACTCAAGTGGAGGCTACAACCCCTGTTTAAGAACAATGTTTTTATAAAATTTGATGTAGTTGTATTCTATAGAAATAGGAGTTAGTTGTATCCATGTAAAATGACATAATGCAAATTAACAATGTTGTGCGTAACAATTTGATAGACAAATACAGTAAGAACAATGAACCAGAAAGAACAAGACAGACGGCGGCGGAAACACCTAGAGGAGAATAATACCGTGAAGCGGATCGACTACACAAAGAACAAGTCCGACAGAAAATCACAATGGGTACAGCAGTGTGTACTATATACATGAAGATGCAAGAAAAGAAAACTGTAGTCCACAACATCTGACATTCTCCAGATGATTGAAAAAATCAAATAGTTTAACCTAGTCCGAGTTTTTCAGACCTAAAGAAGTGCGGCGAGTTCTGAAGACTAGGGTTGCGGCTATGGCGAATCTACGTCCGACGATGAATTCGGCTACAGGTGGGGGTCCGGCAGGTTCTGCGGGAGGTTTAGAACACAAGTTTGGGCTTCTTACAATTGAAGAAGAGGAAGACGTTCTGGTTGTAGACAGAGAGCGTTGTTTGAAGGAGTTGAGTGCCCATAAATTTTGTTTACTTGGATCTTTTTTGCTCCCCGATCGGATGAACGTATGGGCAATGAAGCTTACATTCACGAAAATATGGCTGGAGGGTGATAAAATCATCATCAATGAAACTCGCCCGAATATTTTTCTATTAAGTTTTCCAAGCCAAGAAGCGATGGATAGGGTAATGGCTGGTGGTCCGTGGGTATTCGATGGTAATGTGCTTCTCCTCAAGCCGTGGAATATATCTACATCGGTAGGTACACCATCGTTTGATTTCATTGATGTCTAGATACAAATACGTAATCTCCCCCTGTTTATGTAAAATGTTGACGATGCGAAGGACGTCGTAGCCTCTCTGGGACAAGTAATCGATACTGATAAACGTATTATGTCGGATGGGGGTGACTATATGCGGGTTCGTGTAAGGATTGACGTGCATAAACCATTAAGGAGAGGCAAATACATTCAAGTTGTCGACGATAGAGTATGGCTAGATTACAAGTATGAGAGGATTACGAATGTGTGTGGCTGGTGTGGAAGAATAGATCATTATGGTGAAGAGTGTAAGCTGACCTCGCCAGAAACAAAGCTCGAAAAGCTATCGGGGTATGGGAACTGGCTCACTTATAAGCCTCCCCCAAGAAAGAAGCTGCTATTTGATAAGGTAGATGATAAGAAACCAAGTGTGGGGAAGAGCTTTGATGGGGACGAATCACTATCAATGGGTGAGTCTTCGGATGAGTCTGTGTACTCATTGAGCACTAGCAGCGGTAAAGAAGATGGCATGGAGGTGGACCGTGGGATTGAGGGGAAGGAGAAAAGGCAGAGTGGGATTGTAATCCACGATAATCCGCTGGGGGTGGACGAAGCCACATCTACAAGACCAAAGCATAACGTGCAGGGTGGTGAGATGGGTTTGGAGGGGTTTAAAGAAAAGGGAAAAGAACCAATGGGTGCCAGTGCTAATAGGAGAAAGCAACCAATAACCGGGGGGGGGGGACAGTTACGCTGAGGAAACCAAAACAGAAACGTAAAATTGATGAGGCAGTAAGTCCGAAGGGTAGGACGAAGGCAGCAAATAAGGAAGACAAGACCACAAGGCCCGTACAAGTAAGGGGGAGAGCAGGGGATAACAAACAGGTTTCCGATCCAAGGATTCCGAACAAGGAGGAGGGCGCCATTGAAGACCCTAACGCAAAATTGGCAGTGGCTGCGACGCAGCCCTGCCAGGCACAATGAATCTCTTAAGTTGGAACGTGCGGGGGCTTGGGAACCCCCGTAACGTTACTTTTCTTCACGATATAGTGAGGAGGCAGAAGCCCAATATGGTTTTCTTGATGGAAACCAGATTATTTGCTAAGGAGATGGAGATTGTGAAGAACAGGTGTGGGTATGCAAATGGTATTTTCGTTGATTGCGAGGATAGAAGAGGAGGGCTCGCCCTACTATGGGATAGGGAGGTGGATTTTTCTTTAATCAGATATTCGAAGCACTTTATCAAAGGTACTGTTCGAGTTGCTGATTCGGACCACTCGTGGGTTATCACGGGTTTTACGGCAACTCTGTTCGTCGTGAGCGAAAGCATTCGTGGAAGTTACTTACGAGATTGAAGCCCTTAAACCAGCCTTGGCTAGTGATGGGGGATTTTAAAGCAATCTCTTCCTTTGTCGAAAAGGAGGGTGGGAGAGCAGTCACCCTTAGACAAATCGAAGACTTCAACAATGTGTTGCGCCAATTGGAACTTAGAGATCTGGGTTATTCCGGAAATAGGTTCACTTGGACTAACAATCAACCTGATGGGCACACCATTAGGGAAAGGATAGACCGGTGTTTAGCATCGGATGATTGGATAGAGATGAATGGAAGAGCACGGGTAAACCATCTTGTGGCGGACACATCGGACCACGTTCCTTTGGAAATTCTTATAGGAACAGGGGCTGATGTCAGGAATCAATACAGGAGAAGATTTCAACTTGAGGCGATATGGGCAACTCATAAAGATTTTGGAAAAGTTATCGAGGAAAGCTGGGTGTCAGCAGGGGGTTCGGTAGCACACAAGCTGCCCAGGGTAGCGGACAGATTGCGCAAGTGGGAAGGGGAGACGTTTGGGAATGTTCGGTTGAAGTTGCAGAAGCTGCGTCATATACTTGAAGCTCTCGGGGCACAACCTCAAACAGCCGAAAATCTGGATGAAACCCGATTGGTTAAGGATCAAATTGGTGATTTGCTGCATCAAGAAGAAGTCATGTGGAGACAACGCTCCCGGGAAGTTTGGTTAAAAAACGACGATCAAAACACCAAATATTTTCACCGGAAAGCGTCAATAAGAAGAGCTCGGAATCGTATCCAAGGGATAGAAGATGAAAACGGAATTTGGAAGGAGAACCCGAATGAGGTACAATCAATGTTTGTTTCGTACTTTGATAATATATTTGCGTCCTCATATCCCCAAAGAGCTGCGATGGAGCCGTTAATGCAGCCCATTGAGGAGCTGCTATCGCCGGAAAATAGAAGTTTGGTGGACCAGCCGTTCACGACAGCAGAAATATATGATGCTTTGAAGTCGATGCCATCCGATAAAGCTCCTGGACCGGATGGCTTTCCCGCCCTTTTTTATCAAAAAAATTGGGCAATCGTGGGTAATGAGGTAACAAGTATCTGCTTAAAAATTCTGAACGACGGTGATGATATCAGCGTTTTTAATCATACCTTGATTGCACTAATCCCAAAGGTGAAACAAGTCAGGAAGGTGTCAGATTTTAGACCTATTTCTAAAGTTCGACTATATACAAGATAATCACCAAAACGTTAGCGAACAGGCTTAAGGTGGTGCTTGGAGATTTAATTTCGGAAAATCAAAGTGCATTTGTGCCAGGTCGCTTGATATCCGATAATATTCTTACAGCGCATGAGATCATTCATTCCTTGAAGACGAAGAAAGGAAAAAATGGAACGATTGCATTAAAACTCTACATGAGCAAGGCATACGACCGGGTTGAGTGGGATTTTTTGCGCGCAACAATGGAACGAATGGGATTCGGGTATAAATGGATTTCAGTTGTGATGAGATGTGTAACTACGGCGTCCTTCAGTATTTTATTGAATGGAGAGGTGAAGGGACATATCACACCTCAACGGGGTCTACGACAAGGGTGTCCCCTTTCACCCTATTTGTTCATACTTGTGAGCGAAGTTCTTTCGAGAAATATCACGAAAGTGGTAGATGAAGAACAGTTATCAGGAGCGAAAGCTTCTAGAGGAGGGCCTATTGTCTCACATCTGCTATTTGCAGACGATAGTCTAATATTTACAAGGGCCACGACCCAAGAATTAACAAGATTGTTGCATCTTTTACAGGTTTACGAGCATGCTTCGGGCCAAAGTCTAAATGGTCAGAAATCAGCCACGATTTTTTTTGGATAATGTGACGGAAACTACAAGATTGGAACTGAGCAACTTATGCGGCATTCCACTGGATAACAAGCACGAAGTTTACCTGGGGATGCCCACGACTTTTGGAAGGAGGAAGCGAGAACTTTTTCAGCTGCTGGTGGAAGGAAAAGACCTTATCAGTTGCCGGTAAGGAGATTTTGATTAAAGCAGTAGCGCAAGCTGTACCAAATTATGCTATGAGTTATTTTCTACTTCCTACAAGTACTTGTCAAGAATTGGAGAAGCTGATTAGACAGTTCTGGTGGGGTGATTCTGATGATAAGAGGAAAATCCACTGGACAAGCTGGCAAAGACTGAAGTACCACAAGGAGGAGGGGGGATTAGGCTTCAAGGATTTCCATAATGTTAATTTATCACTTCTGGCAAAGCAAGCATGGCGTATCACGAAGAATCCCCAGAGCTTGTTAAGCAGAGTGTTGAAAAGTAAGTATTACAGGAATGAAGATTTTTTACACGTAACCCCCAAGAAACAAATTTCGTTTGGTTTCAGAAGCATAATTGCAGGACGCGAGGTATTGAAAAATGGATTGGAGTGGAAGCTTGGCAATGGCGCTAAAATAAACTTGTTTCATGATCGTTGGGTGAGTCGAGCCCACTGCTCGAGAGTGATAACACCAAGCCCAAAGTTCGCAACAATGAAAGTGTCACAATGTATTCTCAATGGGACGGTCCGAGGAGCGCCTAAGGACGTACCTGTGGGATGCCGATGTAGCAGACGTAATGGCTATGAATGTACCTCAGCCGCATGAGATTGATACGGTAAAATGGAGCTTCTCCCCTCATAGATGCTACACGACCGCTTCTGGGTATAAAATGTTGCAAGAAGAGCAAGTGTGCAACCCTACAACATCTACTGGTGCTACTCAGGGCTGGTTAAGAAATCTTCGGAAGATGAAGATACCAAACAAGATTATTCACCAAGTTTGGAGAATGTGGAAAGACAACCTCCCTACGGAAACAAAACTTCGTAACAAAGGGGTGCAAGTAAGTGCTCAGTGTGTTGGCTGCATGAAAGGAATTGAAACGGTCGACCATTTGTTTGGTCAATGTGCAGTTGCACTGATGGTGTGGCGAGCTTTCTTCGACGAAGATTTTCTTCGAACCAGAGGGTGTAGTATACGGGACTGGGTGGAATGGATTTTTACTCATAGAGAAGAGGAGGACAGAAAAAAGTGGGCGATTATTGCATGGTGTATTTGGTTCTCGAGAAATAGCGCACGTTTTAACGCGAAAGAGTACAATGCAGAGGCTATCATTAGAAGTGCCGAGGGAAAGATCAAGGAATGTTTGAAGATTAGCTTAGAAGACCCAAGCCAGTTACTGAAGGTTACTCGATCAAATGCAACATGGTGCTCCCCACCGGAAAACTAGGTTAAGGTAAATACAAATATAGCTTGTAACCCACAACAACTAATAGCCGGAGTTGGATGTGTGATGAGGGATTCGGACGGCATGTTCGTGGCTGGAAGATACGATATAATTCGGTTTGATGGGTCGGTTCAAATGATGGAGCTGATGGGCATTAGAAAGGGGATGATTATAGCAAAGGAAGCAAAGTGTTCAAGAGTGATCTTCGAATCGGATTCTAGACTTTGTGTTGATCTTCTACAGCGATGGGTATCACAACAAGGGAACCAAGCTCTGGCAAGGGAGATTTGCGCTGAAATGGAGGATGTAGTTCAAGACTGTCTGAAGCTTCGGGACAATTTCATGGAGTCTAGGTTTCATCATATTCCGAGAACGGAAAATGGAGCAGCGGATAAGTTTGCGCGGAGATCACTATTATGCCCTCAGTTTAGTTTGTATACTAGACCACCAGAGTGGGCTACTGATGATTTAGATTATGATCACCGAAATCGATTTGTCGCTGTTTAAATGAAAAGTTTTTCCCTAAAAAAAAAACATTCTCCAGATAGCTAGTATTTTAATTTTAATTGGTCCAATCAACTGGCTGGTACTCCTGTAGTAATCTCATCTGCTCATCAAACTCATTCCACACATGTTGCATGGCGTTTCTCATCATCTGCTTATCAGACTCTTAGTTCCACAAATGTCGCCTGAGGTTGCTCATATATTCTTCACGGAAGTCCGGATCTTCCAATATTGACTCCCATTCAAGCTCTACTTGTGTAGAGGAGCCAAGATGCTGTTGTTGTTCGTCTCTTCTTCTTCTTCTTCTTGGTCCAATTCTGCATCTAACCCTGCTGCGAAGTTGTCCAGTTCATCTTCATCGATGTTGTTGTTGTTCGTCTCTTCTTCTTCTTCTTCTTCTTCTTTGTCCAATTCTGCATCTAACCCTGCTGCGAAGTTGTCCAGTTCATCTTCATCGTCATTGCAGGCAACATTATTTTTGTTGTTGTTGTTGTTGTTGTTGTTGTTGTTGTTGTTGTTGTTGTTGTTGTTGTTGCTGTTGCTGCTGCTGCTGCTGCTGCTGTTGTTGCTGTTGTTGTTGCTGTTGCTGTTGCTGCTGTTGCTGCTGTTGCTGCTGTTGGTGTTGGTGTTGTTGCTGTTGCTGCTGCTGCTGCTGTTGTTGCTGTTGTTGCTGTTGTTGTTGTTGTTGTTGTTGTTGTTGTTGTTGTTGTTGTTGTTGTTGTTGTTGTTGTTGTTGTTGTTGTTGTTGTTGTTGTTGTTGTTGCTGCTGGTGTTGCTGCTGCTGCTGCTGCTGCTGCTGCTGCTGCTGCTGCTGTTGCTGCTGCTGTTGCTGTTGCTGTTGCTGTTGCTGTTGCTGTTGCTGTTGCTGTTGCTGTTGCTGTTGCTGTTGCTGTTGCTGTTGCTGTTGCTGTTGCTGTTGCTGTTGTTGTTGTTGTTGTTGTTGTTGTTGTTGTTGTTGTTGTTGTTGTTGTTGTTGTTGTTGTTGTTGTTGTTGTTGTTGTTGTTGTTGTTGTTGTTGTTGTTGTTGTTGTTGTTGTTGTTGTTGTTGTTGTTGTTGTTGTTGTTGTTGTTGTTGTTGTTGTTGTTGTTCTCTTCTTTTGCTTCTAATTCAGCATCAAACTCTGCTGTGTATTTGTCAACTTCATCTTCCTGTGAGGCAACATTGTTGTTCTTATCTTCTTCTATTGCTTCTAATAGGGCAGCTGCATCATTGGTATGGGTGTTCCCACCGTTGGCTTCTTGATTGTCCTCGGCTTCTTGATTGTTCATCTTCAGTTTCTTCCTCTGCAAAAGGTCAACGCTGTTGTCTTCTTCTCCAAGAGAATCACTGCTCGGCCTTGCTCGCTTGGCGGATGATAGCTTTTTGTGTTCCTTGGGACGCTTAGTGTCGTCTCTTGATATCTTGCATATAACATAATTATTATCTGTACGCGTACACGCGCTGATTTCATGCATGATCCAGCGTCCTTCTTTTGGTATGCGTTCCTGCAATTTGTCCATAACTTGGAAGGCGCATGTCTTCTCCGTACATATGATCACGCCGTTGTCGTCGTGGATTTTGAATGGCCCTCCTTCTCTGTGCCATACACCGCAGCCAGCCACCCTGGAAATCTTACATTCGCTGGCCTTCTTCAACTTGGTGATAACATATATAACGCGATCCGTTCCAACCGCATGACCAGCCTTGTTTCTGACCTTGGATGTCTGCCAGGTGTCATGGGCCGCATTATTTACTTGATAATTTTTGGACTTGGACTTGCCCATGACACTTTTAGCCCACTTGGAGTTAGGCTAGTTTGGGCCTAGGGGATGTCCTAGCCCACTTTAGCCATTGGTTAGTCCATATTCTAGAAACTTCCCAAGTTGTATGGATGTAACCTTCTGTAGGGGGCTCTAGAATCATCCATTGTAAATATCTTAGGCTAGAACATGTAGGAAGGTTCTAGGCCAGTTTATCATAGCCGCTAGATCGTTAGATCTCTAGATCCTTCCAAGGGAGAAGGACTTGTATAAATAGGGAGGAGCTCATTTGCTCCAAATCATCCAAGAGTTGTAAGCTATCTACAAAGCAATACAAAGTTCATTTCCTTCATAGCTCTTTCGGTTATTTTTCCGTATATCGTTCAAGTTAGAGGCTGACTTAGTGTTTGCAGAGCGAATTGAAGACACTAAGTTCCGCAAGGGAATGTCGTGATAAGCAGCCCGTGACACAGGGGTCAGATGGATTGTTCAACACATTCCAGGGCGACATACCATACAAGTCACGTTCTATAACAAAATTTGGTGGAAAAGGCTCTCCGTTGATCTTCTTATGAAGATAATAAGTAATTAGCTCATCATCTGTCGGGGCGAATCGGGCACCTAGTGGTAGCGGTAGCCTCATCATGATAGATTATGTAGTATTCTTCTGGCACAAAGATCTTATGAGGGCTGAGATAGATGGATGAGTATTGTACGTGAATTGAGAGAGTGGGTTTAGGTCTTGAACAATGCAGCATAGCAGCTGGGGTATATATATAGGTTTTGTAAATCGGTTTTTCAGGTGGTAGTACGCAAGCAACTTAGTGCCTGTAACCATAATCCAGATAGATTTAATTTAAGTAATAGTTAATTAATTACAAACACATCCCTCCTATCTTTATTATATTACATAAATGGTTTGGTTTATATAAATTTTGACATATCGGAGCAAATATGCGTAACTAAAATTGAAGTTGGAACCCCAAACACTAAAAAGATTATGGTTTAAGAAAATAAATGAGATTTTTGTTAAAACCCCTCCTTTTTCTATGTTTGTAATGATATGTAGATTAAATAAGTCATTCTATCATGTAATCTTGTCGGGCGTTATGTCGTTATTTTAGCACCTTTGAGGAGAAAATAGCCAAAATGTTCGGTTGGTTTGACGAGAAAAAATCGTAGCTTCTGCGGTTTGGTTTACTCTCGGTTCAGTTTTGCCTCAATCTCGGTTTTAGCCACTTTGGTTCAGTTAAAACCGGCGTTTTACATATTAGTACACATTGTAACTTAAGATTATATATTTAACCTAAAAAGGTCAAATAATGTAAAATATTTTTTTTTAAATATTACTGAGTGAAGTATACTTAATCGAATCTACAACCGTTTTCTTGACATTTTAATAAAATTTTACGGAAAACTCAAGCAAAAAAATTCTCTCTTGACAAAAACATATTATTCTTCCACCAGTAATCATATTGTGGTATCAGAGCCATGTTCTGTCCATCGGCCTGAATATGTTCATGTTTGTCTCTTTCGCAAGCTGCGCGTGAGGGCATGTTGAGGCTTGTTGTTTGTCACAGACTTTTCTTGGTTTGACAGTCCTCCGATGGTAAAATTGTGACAACAACCACACCAAACGACTCTGAATAGATTCCGAGCCAGATCGCGAAAGAGTTGTGCCGATTAGAGTTCATACGCACCGCCACACGCCTCCTGCTTCAACCCACGTGCCTCACCTCCCGAGCCGCCCTCTGCTCGTTCTACTCCCTTCTGGCTTGATACGGAACAACGTCTGTGCTAGCCGTTAACTCACCTCTGCACGGTCAGCTTTTGAACGATCCACCAAGCGAGCCACCAACATCGTTCTAGGCGTCGTTCGAGATTCTGAGCCGTCCCAGCAGTTGTTCCGTGCCAGTAGCGGTCAGCCTGCTTTGATCGATCGTTTCGTCTCAATTTTGCTTCAAATTTGGACCGGATTATGCCAATTCCTTTGTTTTTTGACTGTAAGTTCCATTTCCGGACTCTGTTTTGCGAGATTCGAACGGCAGGATACTGTATGTTGATATTCTAGTGTTATTTTACATGTATTTTTTTGCCCTTGCTCTCTTATTGGGTAATCGACTTGTCAAAATGGATAGATTTGATGTTTCTAAGTCATTTTACTACTAAAAATAGTGGCCTTTGTGAAGGATAAAAACCTCCACATAAAAACCCAAACCCGCCGTGGATTCGGACAGCAAAAGGGGTCAAATTTTGTTCATTGTGCGACTTAATTTCTCGCCACAAAGGTATGAAAAAATGATACAAAGGAAAACCTCTTTGGCGCCAAATTATTGGGTTAATGGCTGTATCCTACGACCACCAAAGCTCATTTTTTGCCGCAAAAGAAAAACAATAAAATAAAAAATATTTTACCGCCAAAAATAGTATACCACTTGCAGCTTGTTATTGACATCGTTAATCTATTGGAATAACCTCCTAACATCACGAATCGATAAATGTAATTTTGTGATATTAAACCGTATAATGCATAAATTTACTAAAAGTGACAAACTCCTTCAGTTACAACATAATTAGATGTTTTGTACTTCTAACAATTCATTAATAGAGTGATACCGTAAAGGTATCAGGGGTTAACGATTTTGTGAAAAACGTCAAAAATTGATCACGTAGCTAATCGCTATTCTAACAACTACTGTTGACCGAATAAAGATTTAATTTCAATTATCAATTCATTCAATACAAATAATTTAATTACTACACAACGTATAAATAGACTATTAACCCTAACCTAGACTGTTAGGGGCCAGCCAAGAAAGCCCGACCGTATTTAGCTTAATAATTAACATAATAACTAATTAAATTCGATCAACTAACTAAATACATAATATTAATAATCATAATAATAATGTTAACTTGTACGATGCAGTTGGCCCGCATCATAGAGGGTATTTGTCCACCCTCCATCCACTGACCGGGGGATATCTGTCTCTGACAGGGGGTAATTGTATGTCCCCATAGTGCATGGGGTATCTATATTTAACCCAATAGAGGGGTGAAAATGGTCTTTTATCCATATTTTTAATGTTTGTACCTTGATTTAACAGTATGTAATTTTCATATTCTTATGCTATTTTTTATATTGCATATTTTGTATTCTTATATGTTGGTTGATGTGTCAATAAAATGGTTTAACAATTATTTGATACTCTTATTACAGAGTGTGATTGAGAACATTGTTTCTCTCTTTGAAGAGGAGCCGAATCGCGGGCGTGGTATCATCTGGCAGCAACAAGTTCTGTATTGAACCCAACTATCATGTTTCCCAGAAGAACATATGCCAGTCCGAGGCTGCGGCTCTGATGGTTGATTAGGAGATGGCTTTGTTCGGTATTGCGTGCCTTTTCAGGATTTGCGGTGGCTTGGGTGAGGATCGAGGAAAGTGATGGCGGAGGTTCCATCCATGTTCGCTCATGAACTTTGATTGAAGTTTATTCGAGATGAAAACCTGTTGTATGATTTGTTTCTTGATTACTAAATTACAAAAAGGATGAACATCACAGAGGTTGGGAAGCGATGGTGGCAAAGGTTGTTGAAATGGCGAATTGGGGGCGGCTTTCTATGGGATGCAGGCGGATAGTGAGTGTGAGAAAGTTTAACAAGCTATGTGCGCGTTGAGGTATATTTTACCTTTTCTATCATATCACTTGCCAGTACCACGTGGCATCTTTTTAACCTTTTGATTTAAACCGTACTGCAACCGGATGGATGAAAACCGGACACAATCCCAACCCGTCATTTGTAGGGTTGATATCTCCAGCCTTTGGGAACTCTATCTGTAGGCTTGATAGATAACACATTAATGTCTTGCTCTGATTCGATTAATATTGACTTGTTTCAAAGTTGGTGAATAATTTCCACAATTGGCATATTTTTGTGTATGAGAAATTGATGCAAGTCAAATGGAAAATCGCTTCTCAAATGGTTTCGTGGCCTTAATCTTTTTGATCATTCAAATCCAATGATTTCTAGGACCCAAAAATTGATTTCAAGTGATTCGTATAGGCAGCTGCTTGAAAATGACAAAATTTGACATTGATGTTGGTCAACTAACCAACAACTCGTTTGATGAAATTATGAGGACGAAAGGCCAAAATACTTTACATTTTGGAGAAGAATATATATTATGTGGTTTATTGACCAGACACAAAACACAGGAAATATCATTTATCAAATACATACCCCTTCAGAAACGTAATAATTTTCTTGTGGATTATAAAACCTCACACAAGGTCATCTCTGTAGCATCTCACAAGTCAGACGTCAACAAAAGCATGCATTTTAGCTAGAGGTGCAACTTGGACGGGCTGAACCCGACCAACCCGAACCCAGCCCGGCGCACATGTTTTGAGTAATTTTGATGGGCTCGGGCAGATTTATTTTCCCCGAATTACAAGTAGGTTCGTGCTTGGGTACTGTAGATACTGCTTTCTGACATGACAGATCTTGGCCACGTGGCAGCCATCCAGCACACCATATTGTGCTCCATACACACTGGATCACCAGCCGAGTTGATCCATGTGGGGGCTGCGAGACAGAGCCCTCGCATACCACTGCACGGGACTTGTAGGGACTTAGTGGTTTGGAGGCTAGAGTAAGCCCTGTCGCGTGCGAGTCAAGCCCGCACGCGACCTTTAGTAACTGTTTTGAGAGATCTATGGCACGAGCTCCCTAGACCCGGTCAATCCGGTCAAACCCGGTCAACCTCGTAACGGTTCCGGTATTCGCGCACCACGTGCTATAACGGTTCCTATATACTCGGACGAACGTGCCGTTATGGTTAAGCTAATTAAGCCGCCATTAATGGGCGCATTAACCACACTACAACGGTCACGTTCTCCAGTATATATAGATCGTCAACCTTTCCATACAAAGGAGAGACACACTGCCATACGCGGAAGCTCTGCCAAACCTCTGTCTCTCTCTCAGACATTGCTACTGACTTACTCTCTCCCTACACACACCCCTACTCTTCCTGTGCGATCCTTGATCCACTACACACGGTGCACACGGAGGTCTCCCTGCCGGAATCTCTTGTGCACATTTTGGTGAACCCGACGTGAAACTTACCGGCAAAAGCAACCATGTCTCAGGAGGATGATGTCAGCAACCGATCGCCTTCCACCGAAACTCCCTCGGCAGACGAGACCCGCCGTACTCCGACGACTCCCGGCGAAGCACCGACGTTAGAGTCTTTGGACGCCACCGTCCAAAGTCAGGCGAAAGCTCTCAAGTCTCAATCCGCGCAATTAGAACAAATCTTGGCTGTTCTGGGCACCCTCGCACCAAATCCTCCGTCAGCCACTGCTATCCCTCAGGGAGGAGGAACCCCTACTGCTCCAGGATTGGGAGTGCCAGCCACACCTCCCAACCCTCATCTGCAGACTCCACCGTCGGCTGCGCAACTGCCTTCGGTTCAAGGATCAACGGCACAAATGCTGCCTCCTGCTGCTCACGCTCCTCAGCCCTCGGCTTTGGCGTCCAACCCAACTTTGCAGTACCCTTTGCCTCCCCCAACGATGATCTGGGGAAACGCGGGTACTCAGTATGCTCCCAATCCTCCGACGGCATATGTGTCGCCACCGCCTACGGCTACCCCTCCGGCGACTACCGAGGGAAGCATTCCAGAATGCATGACGTCTTTGCAAAAGCGCGTGGACACCATCCTGGCTCATCAGTCTTTCGCGGATACCATTATCCCGAAGTTAGACAATGATCCACCTATTCCACGAGAGATCTATCTCATGCCTAACCCGGCGGGGTACAAGGCTCCCAAATGGGATAAGTTCGAGGACGTCAATGGAAACGCTCATGAACATGTCATGCGTTTCATTGATGTCATGGGTCCGTACGGAGCCGATCCCAAGCTGCTGATGCGAGAGTTCCCAAAATCTCTTGGGAACGTAGCATACAAATGGTACCGGACATTGGAGGCCGGATCCGTGAAGACTTGGGACGACATGGTCCAAAAGTTCTATACCAAGTTCTTTCAAATGGAGGAAAAGGTGACAATGATCCATCTCTCGCGGATGTATCAGAAGCGCGAGGAAGATGGGATCACCTTCATCAAGAAATTCCGGGCGAAATCCTTGGAGTGCAAAGATCCAATGCCCGAAAGCCGGCTCGTGGAGATATGCCTACAGTGCATGCGAGATGAATACAAAGGTATGCTCATCAATTTGCAAACACCTACGTTTTCAAAACTAATCGAATGCACGAAGAACATCGAGCCCATAGTCGAGAGACAGAAAAAGAAGAACGCTCCAGAGCGACCTGCGAGCGGCACCACTTACAAGATCGGAAGGTTCAGCTACAAGCGGGGACGCGAAGCTGAGGTCAACACAGTTTCGCCCCAGAAACAAGCGAAGGTTGTGAACTTCGATGTACCGCCTCTGCCATGCTCGGTAGAGGAAGCGAGTGACCTCTGCAAACAGTGGCGCAAAGACGGCGTCCTGCCACCGCTCGAGAAAACACCCTCCAAGGAAATGGTGAGGGACCCTAAGTGGTGCGAGTATCACGGCAAGATCATGCATCCCACCGCCGAGTGCAAGAAACTCAGGTTCGCGTTCGATCAGAAGATGAAGAACGGCGAGCTAATCGTCAGCGACAACAGGAAGGACGTGCGCAACAACTCACTCCCTGCCCATACAGAGTCAGGCTCGAAAGGCAAAGAATTCGCCATGATCTCGATCGTAGACTTGGAGGAAGTCGCAGAGGATGGTCTACTCATCATTGCTGAGGTCCATCAAGACGAAGATTATAGCATGGACACGGAGGATGAACGTGCCGACCGCATGAAAGGGTCGCACGGCTTCAACAAATTCTTCGACGAGATGAATTTCTCCGAGAGGTGCCGGACTGATATGACAAAAGCAATCTTAAGGATAGCGGAGGACTACGAGGAGGACCTCGTGGTCTCCAACGGGAAAGTCATCAGGGCGTCTCGTTCCACAGAAAAGATCATGACCTTTTCTGCCAGCGACAAGAAGACGGATGCGAGTCACCAGAGGCCTCTGTACGTGACCGCCATCATCAATGGCGTCGAATTCAAGCGAGCATTCGTCGATGGAGGAGCAGCGGTCAACGTTGTTCCACTTCACACACTGAAGCTAGTAGGGATCCCCGAGCACAAGGTAGTCAAACGTCCGTCTCCACTGGTGGGATTCGGAAGTGACTCCAGAATGACGATCGGATGGATCCGCCTGGGCGTCCAGATTGGCAAGATCAAGTGCTCGGCGAAGTTCTATGTCATAGACGCGAACACCACATACCATATGATCATAGGTCGAGCCTGGATTCATCGCTTCGACGCAGTCCCTTCGACGGCTCACCAGGTTATGAAAGCTATCTGGAACGACAGAATAGTCGAGATACCGGCTTCGACTAACCCGTTCAACTTGGACGAAGCACATCTCAGCGAGGCGGTGTGGTTCACTGAGATGGCGGACGAGCAAACACCCGAGCCTTTCAACCCTACTCCTTTGCCTCTCTGGGAGGACATCAAGGACCAGTCACCTGCGGGCGTGATGGTGACAAGGGAAGATGCCAAGGAAAAGCCGCCTACACGCGAAGAGGCGCCACGTATCGCATATCATCGAAAGAATGTGTACACCTTGAAGAGGATCGCAAAGCATGACCCCGAGGGCAAGGAGATAGAGAGCTTCTACGCCAATGGGAAGAAATGCTATCGCATATGAAGGTGCGCGGGGATGTCCTCACGCGAGCATGGGGATATCCCTGGGCAAATCAATCAAATCAAGCAAGTTGCGCTGACAAAAGAGCCAACACAGGGCGCTCCAGACGAGAAACTCAAAGAAGCGCCTGAATGCATGGAAGACAGGCCAAGACCACAAAAGCAAGAACTAAAAGAAGTGTTCCTCAGCCCGAACGAGGAAAAGAAAAGGCCGGTCTTCCTGAGTGCGGACCTCACAAGCGAAGAGGAACAAGGACTGCTGCAGCTCCTAACTGAGTACAAGGACGTGTTCGCATGGGAATATGATGAGATGCCAGGTCTGGATACAAGCATCACCATGCACCGTTTAGACATCATCCCAGGGTCTAAACCGGTAAAGCAAAGCACCAGAAGCTTCAGGCCAGAACTCAACGTGAAGATCAAGCAGGAGATTGTCAAACTCCTAGATGCCAAGTTCATAGAGCCAAATCATCATCCCACATGGCTGGCCAACATCGTGCCGGTGGTGAAGAAGAACGGACAGCTTCGCATCTGCGTGGACTTCCGAGATCTCAATCGCTTCTGCCCTTAGGACGATTTCCCACTGCCCAACATCGATTTGCTTATCGATTCAACAGCAGGCCATCGCATGTTCAGTTTCATGGACGGTTTCAGCGGATATAATCAAATCAAAATGGATCCCGATGATGCGCGGAAAACTGCATTTATTACTCCTGTGGGGTATTCAACTACACGGTAATGCCGTTCGGTCTTAAGAATGCGGGCGCAACCTATCAGCGGGCCATGATGGCCCTATTCCACGACATGATGCACAAAGAGGTGGAATTCTATGTGGATGACCTGGTGGTTAAATCCAAGCACGAAGCGGATCACCTCGCAGACCTGCGAAAGGTGTTTAACAGATGCAGGAGCTTTCAACTGAAAATGAACCCCATGAAATGCGCGTTCGGCGTGACCTCGGGGAAGTTCTTGGGATGTGTAGTCCATCGCCAGGGGATCGAGCCTGACCCTGCGAAAGTGTCAGCCATCACCAGCATGACGCCTCCCCATAATCAAAGTACCTTGAAGACATTCTTGGGAAAACTGTCATATCTGCGGAGATTCATCCCAGCGATTGCAGAAATCACATGCTGTTTTAGCACTCTCCTCAAGAAGGACGCCGCGTACAACTGGGCTCCGGACCACGAAGCTGCATTCGAAAAGCTGAAAGAGCTACTCACGTCCTCAAAGATAATGATCGCGCCTCAACTGGGATCACCGCTTCTGCTATATCTTACATCAACAAGGAGATCTATAGGAGCACTCTTGGCTCAGGAGTATGAAGGCCAAGAGAGGCCCATCTACTATATCTCTCGCATTGTGCAGCCTGCTGAATCAAGGTACACAGACATCGAACGTCATTGCCTTGCTTTATTCTTTGTGATAGAAAAGTTGAGACACTATTTTGCATCACACAAAGTAGTGGTGGTCACCAAGAGCGACCCCATAAGATACTTGCTAACTCACACTACTCCGGGCGGGAGACTGGCGAAATGGTACATGACCATCTCTCAATACGATATCACATGCGTGAAACCAAGAGCGATCAAGTCGCAGGCGGTAGCGGATCTGTTAGCACAGTTTCCCGACAACAGCCACGAACCTGTGATCGAAGAAGAGCTCGAAGGCCCTGAAATCTACGCAATCGACGTGCCCTATTGGACCCTCCACTTCGACAGTTCGTCAACCAGGAAAGGCGGAGGCATTGGGATAGTCTTGACAAGGCCAGACGGGGAAGTCCTACAGATGTCCGCAAAGCTCAACTTCGCTGTCACAAACAACGAAGCAGAATACGAGGCTCTCATTGTGGGGCTCCGTGCGGCGAAAGCCTTGGAAGTGAGCAACCTAACAGTCATGGGAGATTCCAAGCTGGTTGTTAAGCAAGCCTCGGGCGAATATGGATTGAAGGAGATCAACCTCCTGTCTTATCGCACCCTAGTACAGAAGCTGATGCAACAATTCTGCGACGTGAAGTACGAGCACAAGCCCCGAGCAGACAACAGGCACGCAGACGCCTTGGCAACTCTGGGGTCTAAGGTCAGCATAGACAAGTGCCCCGCAAGGATTTCCATCGAGGTGCGAACATCGTCGGCATTGACAGAAGATGCGTGCGACGACGAACACATGGATGACGCAGACTGGCGGAAAGCAATCCTGCAAGCTATTGCAAAAGGCACCAGCAGCGAAAGCTGGGCACTCACAAAAGGATACTGCATCCACGACAACACCCTCTACTACAAGGGTCCTGGAGGAATACTCATGCGGTGTGTCTCCGAGCAAGAGGGACAACAGCTGTTAGAAAAGATTCACCAGCACGCTTGCGGAGAAAGCGAGGTGTCAATCTACAGAAAGGCTCAGAGATATGGCATTCATTGGCCAGGCATGTCAACAGCTGCAGCCCTGATACAAGGGAAGTGCGAAAGTTGCGCGCTAATCAAAGACTCTCTACTCGTCGCCCTAACTGATGACGACACGGACTGGAGGAAGCCACTGTTTGATTTCCTCACCCAGGGCACCAGACCCGAATCGAGAAAAGAAGCCGAAAAATTGAAAAGGAAAGCGTCTCGATACGTGGTACAGGAAAACCTGCTTTGGCGAAGAGGTCACGAGGGCAACTTGCTGCGATGTCTAGACGGCAGGGAAGCACAAGAAGTCATGGACCTTTCTCATCAGGTAGAGCATCAAGGAGGTGCGAAATTATGCAGACAGCTCCTCTCAATCGGATATTTCTGGCCCACGATGGAAATCGATTGCCGTACCAAAGTGCGACGTTGCCAGGAATGCCAATTCAAGGGGAACCTAGTGCATGCTCCTGCTGTGGATCTACATGCACTAGGGACGCCGTGGCCATTTCACACATGGGCTCTGGACTTCATCGGTCCCATCCGGCCAACGTCGCATGGGAATCATTTCATTCTCACTGCAACCGAGCTGTTCACCAAGTGGGTGGAAGCAATACCACTAAAGACGGCAAATGCGCTGGCTGTGGTCAATTTTATCCAGGAAAGCATCGTATGCAGGTTCGGAATCCCTAACACCATTCTTTCAGATAATGGTACTCCTTTTGTTAATCGCCAGGTAGCTGCGAAATTAGCGGAGTACAATATCAGGCAGATATGTTCTACCCCCTACTACCCAAAGGGAAACGGGCAAGCCGAAGCGACTAACAAGACGCTGTTGAGAATATTGAGCAAAATGGTCGCAGACGACCTCAAAAAGTGGGCCGACTCTCTAAGCATAGCTCTGTGGGCCTACAGAACTTCTCCAAGGACACCCACAGGGGCCTCGCCATTTTTACTGTGTTATGGGGCCGAAGCTGTGGTACCTGCGGAGGTTAGAGTCAACTCGGCAAGGCTGGCCTTCCATGCACTCTATGAAAATCAACGCGATCATGACTTAATCTTGATGGAAGAAAAGCGAGAACAAGCCAAAAGGACTAACAAGCGGTACCAGGAAAGAATCGCTCGCGCATACAACAAGACAGTCCAGCGAAGGGATTTCGCAGTCGGAGACCTGGTCTTGCGCGCATCTGACCACTGCATGCGAGAAGCAACTCACCCAAAGTTCGCAGCTAATTGGGAAGGACCCTTCGAAGTCACAGAAGTCTTCGATAGTGGCTACTGCAGCATACGAAGGTTGCACGGTACAACCTCAACTCCCAGTTCAATCAACATGCGCTGGATCAAGAAGTACTATCCCTGACTTCTCTCATTTCATACGTTTCATGATAATGTGCTTAATGTCTCATGTGGCTATGATTTGCGCAATCTCCTCTCCGATATGAGAGGATTGTAATCCCATCTCTCCCATATGAGAGCGTTATAATAAAAGAATTCTCCCAAATGAGAAGTTCATATTTCTAGCTGTTTATGTTGCTCTATTTAATTTGTTATTACTGTTAACAATGGTTTATTCGCTGCAATAGCAATCCATACAAAATGCGATCTTTAGTGATCATCTAAAGCCTATCTCTCGCGATAGCAGCCAATGCAACGCGATCTTAAGTGATCATCTAAGCCTATCTCATGATAGCAGTCAATGCAATACGATCTTAAGTGATCATCTTAAGCCTATCTCTCATGATAGCAGCCAATGCAATGCGATCTTAAGTGATCATCTAAGCCTATCTCTCACGATAGCAGCTAATGCAAATGCGATCTTAAGAGATCATCTAAGCCTATCTCTTACGATAGCAGCCAACGCAAATGCGATCTTAAGTGATCATCTAAGCCTATCTCTCACGATAGCGGCCAACACAAATGCGATCTTAATTGATCATCTAAAGCCTATCTCTCACGATAGCAGCCAACGCAAATGCGATCTTAATTGATCATGTAAAGCCTATCTCTTACGATAGCAGCCAACGCAAATGCGATCTTAATTGATCATGTAAAGCCTATCTCTTACGATAGCAGCCAACGCAAATGCGATCTTAATTGATCATGTAAAGCCTATCTCTTACGATAGCAGCCAAGCGCAAATGCGATCTTAATTGATCATGTAAAGCCTATCTCTCACGATAGCAGTCAATGCAAATGCGATCTTAAGTGATCATCTAAGCCTATCTCTCACGATAGCAGCCAACACAAATGCGATCTTAACTGATCTTCTCAAGCCTATCTGTTACGATAGCAACTTATACACAAAACGATTTTACCTGATCTTCTCAAGCCTATCTGTTACGATAGCAACTTATATGCAAAGTGATTTTAGTTGATCACCCAAGCCTCTGTTACGATGGCAACGCATGCGCAAGACGATCTTACTGGATCTTCTAAAAGTCTATCTGTTGCGATAGCAATTTACGCGAGAAACGATCTCAAGCAGTTCGCTAATAAAGCCTATCTTTTGTGATAGCAGTTCGCACCACTTAATGATCTTAATTGATCTGCTAAAGACTATCTGTTACGATAGCAATGTTGTGAACGTGATCTTAAATGATTTGCAACGGCCAACTGCAAGCCCATCCGCCGAGATGGCACAGCTGCGAAGATACGATCTCGAACGATCTAGCGAAACACCCGCGAATCAATATATCGCGGATGCGAAACAATTACATAGCATTATGCAAGGCGAAATATGCCGAAACGCATGCGAAATTGTATTCTGTTGTAAAGAGATAGCAGATAATACAGAAAGCTATTTATCATTACGAGTCAAATGACTTACAATTTATCTGTCTAGATAGCAGCTTACAAGCGAAAAGCTCGAGTCTAACTACGCAGCCAACATGGCTTACAATACATTCGAAAAGTGGTTGGTAAGCCAACAGAGACACAGTACGGAAACCCGGACTGCAAAGGATGCACCCACCGGTTTCAAACACCGGCTACGCAACGCCCAGATCTGCGGGTGAACATCTGTAGCAGGGGGGATCTTGCTCTAAAAGAGCCACATGAAGCCATACGCTCGAGATCCCGCTATCCGACAAGACCGTTGTCAGATATACACCCCATAACATTTGCCCAAGGAACCACCGGTTCCGGCGATCCACAGGCAAGCAGAAGCTCCAAAGGGCAAGGGCTCCTTGTAGACGGGGATGAACGCGACGGTTCGTCATCCCGAGATCACAAACGTGAAGGTGACGGATTCTTCTTCGGAGATGCTGAAGAAGAATTCCGCCGTTCATTACGAGACGGTAGCACGGTCACTTCGGCGCTGCACCTCGCCACGAGGCGGCCGGAAACATGACCTGCACACATAATACACGAAGAAATTTCTTCGAACACACATGAGATGTTATCTGCATCTTCTTTATGATGGTTATAAAAGAGCAATAAGCCTCATAAAGTGGATCTTGGAAACTATTTCTATAGCACAAAGCGCAAACTCAGGATTCAAAACTTGAAGTTGCCATGAATCAACGAAAAACAAGCGTTGAAGCCACCAGTCGTAAGGACTCACGGCAAAGCACATGTTTGGGATGAAGAACCCAAATAGCAAAGACAGGGTTTATATAGACCCTGTACAGACTCTTCAGTTGCCTAAGATGAGTCAGCAAAATTCAAAAAGAGGGTAAGTTCAATCACTTACGCCTTGAAAAGCGGTAACAATCAATTACCCTACTAAAGGCTACGACGATTCAGTTGCGTATCCTAATAAATGACGGATAGTCATGATTCGGATGGACTTCTCGACGGAAGCGTGCTTATCTGCCGAGAAATTAGCGCGAAAATCAAGCAGAGAATCAATTGCTGATGTCATAATTGGATATGCACAGAAATGTCCAATCAAATCCCGGAAAAGGGCAAAACGGGAAAATTTATTGTTAAAAAAAAAAGAGGGAGAAACCCTAGCAACATTACATTAATGTTCAAGACATTACATTAATGTTTCAGCTATTTTTCTTGCTATTTTTGCAAAATTCGAAAAATCAAAGCAAATTCCTGATTAAAGAGTCTTGGGGCTCGAACTGCTCGCTCAGCTTCTCCACCTGTTCCACTTCTTGCTTCAATTGCTCGCACCTGGCATTCATCTCATGATACAGCTTCAGAGCTTCATCAACCCTTTGCTTCTGCTGCTCCACCTTTTGCATCTCAGCTGCGAGATTCTGGTGACCGAGTTTCAAAGTTACAGCCGCGCGAATCAGCGTGACTCTGTCCTTAAGAAACTTAAAGCCCATTCTGCCTTGGACTTTGGTCACGAGGTTTTGGCACATGCCACATAACAATTCAGCACTCTGGACCGAAATGGTCGCAGGCGTAGCCGCAGATAGCTGCTCCAAAATCCAAATGGCTTCAGTAAGGAACAGCCTCCTGTCAAAAGGCCCGATCTCCAGAGATCTCACAAACGAGCGAGGGTACCTGAGACGCATTCGAACCACCCAGTCTACATCGGTTTGCTTCAAACCTGAGGAGACGTCAAAGATAAGTTATGATGTCAAAACTCGCAAGCGAATAATGCGACGTGCGAACAGTAAAGCTCTACTTACCAGTTCCTTCCAGAATCTCATGAAGAGAAGGAATGCGGGCTGCCGGGTTGTTCAAAGATTGCCCTCACTCCATAGCTTTCCTATCGGCTGCGAGCTCCAATCTCTCGTAGTCAGGAGGAAGAGTGTAGGCCGCACCAGCTGCGACTGCATTCCCAACCTGCGAGCCCCAAATGCTCCACGCAGGAATAGGTGCCTCGGGCTCAGTCGTCGCCGGAGGTGAAGGGACAGCCCAAGTCGCTTGGCGAGGGACGCTCTCAGATGCGAAAGCATTAGCAGCACTTGTCCTCACTTCCTCAACACTAGCATGGACATCTTCATCCATCAACACAGTGTCAGCTCCAGCATCGTCGGAAAGCTCGATGATATCCTCACGAGGCTCACCCGTGCGGTCAGCAGCTGCGACGGGCTTCTCGGTACGGGAGCTCGGAATTGGAACATAGGACGCAGAAGGCTGACTTCTCTGCTCCAGCTCAGGTTCCTCAGCGTGACCTGCGACATTAAATGCGATGATATGAGGTAACTTGCGCTATAAGTTATTTTGCTATCTTTACTAAAGCTAAAGAATAAGCACCTCCACGCGAAGGTGGGATTGAGGTATCTTCATCATACACTAAGGACGTGGAACCATGCCCTATCAGTGTGTCCTCACTAAGCAAGTCTGTAAGAGGAGCGTGACCTGGGATGCGAATAAACCAGTCATGATTTTGCCTCAAGTTGCTAAAGCCTAGTACATGCGTGTCACTCAAATAATTACCTGAAGGTTCTCCGCATTTGTCTACTAACCAACGGCGAATGTCAGCCTTTGACACGCCATGCTTTAACGCACCCACAATAACATCTCTATAAGTTACTGCGAGATTGAAGATCTCACCTTTATCGCCGCCTGCGATTTCCTCAAAATCCGCTTGGACTTGCTCCAAGGCTGTTGCATCCTCTCCGAGAACCTCATCTTCCTCCTCCGCATGAGGAGCTACTTCTTCGGGAAGCTCGTCTTCCTCGACAGTTGGACGCGCTAAGTCATCAACATGCCGCTCTTCGAGGCTCCGCTGCTTCACACGCTCAAGCTCCTCTTCTTCCCGACGCCTTCTTCTCTCAGCAGCCTCCGCGGCTGTCTTCCGGGACTCAGCAAGAACTTCCTCGCTTATGGGCTCATCTGAAATGCCAGAATGGGCATCTCTCTTTTGTCTTTTGGCCGCGAGGCCACCAGCGGTCTCATCATCATCTGCGAATACACGAATGGTTTAAAGAAAAGAAGTGCAAAGAAGTTACGATGACAAGGAAGGAAATGCGACGGAGGTACCTCCTGATTCTTCCTCATGCATTACAACTGTTGCTTCTCCTTCTTCATCACTTGCCTGGGGCTCCTGCCTCTCTTCCTCTCCTTCTTGATCGAAGGGAACGAAAGACTCAATTGCGAGCTCTTTCCGCACTTTGCTGGGCATGCGACCTTTGCCTTTGTCCTTGATAGAAAGGGACCTCACTGGAGGAGAAGCTGGAGCGCTTCTAGGGGAAGAAATCGTAATTCCATTTTGCCTAGGTCTCTTCACTCTTGGCGCCGCAGTCGCTGGAGGAGACGGGTCATCTCCGGGAGGAGACGAATCCGGAGGATTGTCTATCAACGAGTCAGCAAAAACATTCATGACTGCGCGAACCTTTGTTTCAACCTCAGCGTCCATCCTCCATGAAAGCCGGAACGGCTGCTTTTGTCTTCTGGTGGCAACAATGGTGTTGACCAGTGACTTGGAGCGATCACCAGCTGTGAATCTCCGCACATGACACTACAACAGTACAGAATAATAGTGTCAGCACAAGGAAATCGAGAAAACTTAACACATGCGAAGAAATTGCTTACCTCAGCAAAAGCCTTGCTGTATCTGACGACTTGCGCGTCGCCCTTCTTGATTGCGGCGACCTGCTCCTTCAGAATGAAATCAGGGCACAAATGGTTCTCACGGTCCCACAGTGAGTAGCAACCATACTCAGACTCGCTCAGACTGCAAGTGGGGCGAAACGGAAAAGAATTTCTTTTGATCAAGGGAGCTTTACCCGGCTGCGCGGCCGACTCTGTCTCGATCCTCGTTCGTTGGGCAACCCAGTATGCGAGCCAGTTCTGGGAACAACCACCCTCGCGGGTTCCCGCAGGCTGCTCAAAAGGAAGATTGTTCATGAAAACCGTCTCGCACTCCTTTGTTAGCAAGCGCTTGTAGCATCCTCTGACAATGGACTGGGTCCAGATTGACGGGGCCACCGCATCAAAACCAAACTGAGGAGAAACTCTAGTGGGGTCAACGTCCACGGTGATCTTCTCATACCTCGGCGCGAGCTCACGAATATGCTCTGCGAGGGCAGGAAGGGAACCTCGCAGACACCAGCAAAAGAACTCGCGGTAGCGCTCATGGAAATGAGGTCCCCTTTCAAAGAGAAGCTCTTCTGAAAAGACCATGCCTTTAGAGGGGTACAACTTTGGAAACCATCTCGCATTCTCAATACGCGTGGCATAGGGCCTGGCAGTAAACTCCTTCCGTTTGTCGCATATCGAACTCCAAACGCACTTGGTGTTGCCTGTTCCGAACCATCTCGCAGCTCTTCCGCTGTTGCGCGCTTCTGTCTCGCCTGGGGGACACCACTTATCAAGTTGGAGAGCAGTTGGGGCATAAGACGGCCAGCGCTCGAAAACCCACATTGTCAAAAAGGAAATATTGACAAAAGTCAGCACATCGAGGCGGCCACGCGACTCCCTCATAGCCAGAACCAGCTGATCAAGCCTATAGTACAGCGTGCCCAAAACCAAGGGTCCGAGTGCGACTCTCTGGCCAAGAGCAAGCCTCACGGCAAGCGGCAACACATGGTAGAAGACTCCATCATGGGGGTGACCATCAATCAGATACCTTGACAGCCAGGCACAGAGAAAAGCACAAAGGGTCAAATGGTAGCCCTTGCCCTCTACGTAATTCTCGGCCTCCGGGTCCTCGTTCAGAAGCTTCTTAGTAATGCTGCTGTTCGCATAGTCTCGGAAGAAGTACTGCAACCATTTGTTCCAGGTATTCTTCGCAGACGTATCGACCAACTGCCAATTCGGAAGAGGCTTCGTAGTAGTCCACCGAGTGGAAATTTTCTTCACCTCTGCTAGGCATTCCTCCATCTGCGTGTACAAGGCAATCTCCGCGGATGTCCTCAAGGGACTCAGAGGGTCCACCTCGCCCATGGGAGAAAGCTCGTACAGCATTTGAACGTCCTCGAGTGTCGGGGCAGCCTCGAACTCAGCAAAATGGAACGTGTGAGTCGCAGGCGAGTAACGGGACAGAAGGTCTAGAAGCATGGACTGATCCAACTTCACGGCAGCACCCTTCATAGCATGGATAGCAAAGTATACGCCGGCTTCATTAAGAGTCTCGGCGTGATGATCCAACACGTGGTCAATCCACTCATCCATATAGTCCAATTTCTGGACGAACGCCTGAGTAGAAATCGCAGTATATGGGAAGTGCCCGTTTTCGATCCCCAATCGAACTACATCCTCGGAACCAACCCACTCGAGCAGGGCTGAGTTAACTGGGCGAGTCAACGTCAACAATCGCTCAACTGGAACAGGATCAGGCATCCTCTTCGCCTTTACCCTCGCATGGTAGAAATCTTTGCCGCCTAAAAAGGGGGCTTTTCGCCACAAGGACTGCGGAAGGTCGGGTATCTCTTCATCTTCCTTGACGGGTCTGGTTACTCTTGTCTTGGCCATTCCTGCGAAAGAGCAAAAAAAAAAAGGGGGGAGAAATACTACACTTCAGTTTGAATTTTGGGATTCAAGATCTATGCAAAGGAAGACGAGCAGTTCCGGTATCGATTTCAGAAATTGGGGAGTTGCAAGATCCAATATTGTTGAAAGATTAAAACGAAGCGGGTTCAAAGATCAAAGCCTCTTCACAAATTTCATGGGTTTACAGATTCAACGCAGTTCAAGGCAAACACTGGTATTTTAAATCAAAAATAAACGAGGCCAACCTTGTTTTCATGAAGCCTGCTTGGATATGCACAATTGAAGAATACGATTTGCAGTTCTGAACTGGTGATTGATTATCTGGATCTGCTCTCGAAGATCTCCGGGTACCATTCACTTTAAGAGAAAGAAGTGATGCTTTGCAATAATGGGGGATACAAGGTATTTATCCAAAAACAATGAAGGGTTGCGTCCTTTCGATAGTCGAATCGCAACCGTCATCGTCGAATCGCGCAATCACAGGACAAGCTGACGTCACGCCTAAAACCCTAAAGGTCAGACGGCACGACTCTAGGGGTTTTAGGTCATAATGACACGCACGGGGGCTGAACTTACCCGTATTTGAATTGGTGCGTGGCGGCGACGCGTATGTTGGTTTCCGCGCATGGAAGTCTATACGGCTATGAGTCTTCACGCGCAGAAAGGTGGCTAATGTAGATACTGCTTTCTGACATGACAGATCTTCGCCACGTGGCAGCCATCCAGCACACCATATTGTGCTCCATACACACTGGATCACCAGCCGAGTTGATCCATGTGGGGGCTGCGAGACAGAGCCCTCGCATACCACTGCACGGGACTTGTAGGGACTTAGTGGTTTGGAGGCTAGAGTAAGCCCTGTCGCGTGCGAGTCAAGCCCGCACGCGACCTTTAGTAACTGTTTTGAGAGATCTATGGCACGAGCTCCCTAGACCCGGTCAATCCGGTCAAACCCGGTCAACCTCGTAACGGTTCCGGTATTCGCGCACCACGTGCTATAACGGTTCCTATATACTCGGACGAACGTGCCGTTATGGTTAAGCTGATTAAGCCGCCATTAATGGGCGCATTAACCACACTACAACGGTCACGTTCTCCAGTATATATAGATCGTCAACCTTTCCATACAAAGGAGAGACACACTGCCATACGCGGAAGCTCTGCCAAACCTCTGTCTCTCTCTCAGACATTGCTACTGACTTACTCTCTCCCTACACACACCCCTACTCTTCCTGTGCGATCCTTGATCCACTACACACGGTGCACACGGAGGTCTCCCTGCCGGAATCTCTTGTGCACATTTTGGTGAACCCGACGTGAAACTTACCGGCAAAAGCAACCATGTCTCAGGAGGATGATGTCAGCAACCGATCGCCTTCCACCGAAACTCCCTCGGGAGACGAGACCCGCCGTACTCCGACGACTCCCGGCGAAGCACCGACGTTAGAGTCTTTGGACGCCACCGTCCAAAGTCAGGCGAAAGCTCTCAAGTCTCAATCCGCGCAATTAGAACAAATCTTGGCTGTTCTGGGCACCCTCGCACCAAATCCTCCGTCAGCCACTGCTATCCCTCAGGGAGGAGGAACCCCTACTGCTCCAGGATTGGGAGTGCCAGCCACACCTCCCAACCCTCATCTGCAGACTCCACCGTCGGCTGCGCAACTGCCTTCGGTTCAAGGATCAACGGCACAAATGCTGCCTCCTGCTGCTCACGCTCCTCAGCCCTCGGCTTTGGCGTCCAACCCAACTTTGCAGTACCCTTTGCCTCCCCCAACGATGATCTGGGGAAACGCGGGTACTCAGTATGCTCCCAATCCTCCGACGGCATATGTGTCGCCACCGCCTACGGCTACCCCTCCGGCGACTACCGAGGGAAGCATTCCAGAATGCATGACGTCTTTGCAAAAGCGCGTGGACACCATCCTGGCTCATCAGTCTTTCGCGGATACCATTATCCCGAAGTTAGACAATGATCCACCTATTCCACGAGAGATCTATCTCATGCCTAACCCGGCGGGGTACAAGGCTCCCAAATGGGATAAGTTCGAGGACGTCAATGGAAACGCTCATGAACATGTCATGCGTTTCATTGATGTCATGGGTCCGTACGGAGCCGATCCCAAGCTGCTGATGCGAGAGTTCCCAAAATCTCTTGGGAACGTAGCATACAAATGGTACCGGACATTGGAGGCCGGATCCGTGAAGACTTGGGACGACATGGTCCAAAAGTTCTATACCAAGTTCTTTCAAATGGAGGAAAAGGTGACAATGATCCATCTCTCGCGGATGTATCAGAAGCGCGAGGAAGATGTGATCACCTTCATCAAGAAATTCCGGGCGAAATCCTTGGAGTGCAAAGATCCAATGCCCGAAAGCCGGCTCGTGGAGATATGCCTACAGTGCATGCGAGATGAATACAAAGGTATGCTCATCAATTTGCAAACACCTACGTTTTCAAAACTAATCGAATGCACGAAGAACATCGAGCCCATAGTCGAGAGACAGAAAAAGAAGAACGCTCCAGAGCGACCTGCGAGCGGCACCACTTACAAGATCGGAAGGTTCAGCTACAAGCGGGGACGCGAAGCTGAGGTCAACACAGTTTCGCCCCAGAAACAAGCGAAGGTTGTGAACTTCGATGTACCGCCTCTGCCATGCTCGGTAGAGGAAGCGAGTGACCTCTGCAAACAGTGGCGCAAAGACGGCGTCCTGCCACCGCTCGAGAAAACACCCTCCAAGGAAATGGTGAGGGACCCAAAGTGGTGCGAGTATCACGGCAAGATCATGCATCCCACCGCCGAGTGCAAGAAACTCAGGTTCGCGTTCGATCAGAAGATGAAGAACGGCGAGCTAATCGTCAGCGACAACAGGAAGGACGTGCGCAACAACCCACTCCCTGCCCATACAGAGTCAGGCTCGAAAGGCAAAGAAGTCGCCATGATCTCGATCGTAGACTTGGAGGAAGTCGCAGAGGATGGTCTACCCATCATTGCTGAGGTCCATCAAGACGAAGATTATAGCATGGACACGGAGGATGAACGTGCCGACCGCATGAAAGGGTCGCACGGCTTCAACAAATTCTTCGACGAGATGAATTTCTCCGAGAGGTGCCGGACTGATATGACAAAAGCAATCTTAAGGATAGCGGAGGACTACGAGGAGGACCTCGTGGTCTCCAACGGGAAAGTCATCAGGGCGTCTCGTTCCACAGAAAAGATCATGACCTTTTCTGCCAGCGACAAGAAGACGGATGCGAGTCACCAGAGGCCTCTGTACGTGACCGCCATCATCAATGGCGTCGAATTCAAGCGAGCATTCGTCGATGGAGGAGCAGCGGTCAACGTTGTTCCACTTCACACACTGAAGCTAGCAGGGATCCCCGAGCACAAGGTAGTCAAACGTCCGTCTCCACTGGTGGGATTCGGAAGTGACTCCAGAATGACGATCGGATGGATCCGCCTGGGCGTCCAGATTGGCAAGATCAAGTGCTCGGCGAAGTTCTATGTCATAGACGCGAACACCACATACCACATGATCATAGGTCGAGCCTGGATTCATCGCTTCGACGCAGTCCCTTCGACGGCTCACCAGGTTATGAAAGCTATCTGGAACGACAGAATAGTCGAGATACCGGCTTCGACTAACCCGTTCAACTTGGACGAAGCACATCTCAGCGAGGCGGTGTGGTTCACCGAGATGGCGGACGAGCAAACACCCGGGCCTTTCAACCCTACTCCTTTGCCTCTCTGGGAGGACATCAAGGACCAGTCACCTGCGGGCGTGATGGTGACAAGGGAAGATGCCAAGGAAAAGCCGCCTACACGCGAAGAGGCGCCACGTATCGCATATCATCGAAAGAATGTGTACACCTTGAAGAGGATCGCAAAGCATGACCCCGAGGGCAAGGAGATAGAGAGCTTCTACGCCAATGGGAAGAAATGCTATCGCATATGAAGGTGCGCGGGGATGTCCTCACGCGAGCATGGGGATATCCCTGGGCAAATCAATCAAATCAAGCAAGTTGCGCTGACAAAAGAGCCAACACAGGGCGCTCCAAACGAGAAACTCAAAGAAGCGCCTGAATGCATGGAAGACAGGCCAAGACCACAAAAGCAAGAACTAAAAGAAGTGTTCCTCAGCCCGAACGAGGAAAAGAAAAGGCCGGTCTTCCTGAGTGCGGACCTCACAAGCGAAGAGGAACAAGGACTGCTGCAGCTCCTAACTGAGTACAAGGACGTGTTCGCATGGGAATATGATGAGATGCCAGGTCTGGATACAAGCATCACCATGCACCGTTTAGACATCATCCCAGGGTCTAAACCGGTCAAGCAAAGCACCAGAAGCTTCAGGCCAGAACTCAACGTGAAGATCAAGCAGGAGATTGTCAAACTCCTAGATGCCAAGTTCATAGAGCCAAATCATCATCCCACATGGCTGGCCAACATCGTGCCGGTGGTGAAGAAGAACGGACAGCTTCGCATCTGCGTGGACTTCCGAGATCTCAATCGCTTCTGCCCTTAGGACGATTTCCCACTGCCCAACATCGATTTGCTTATCGATTCAACAGCAGGCCATCGCATGTTCAGTTTCATGGACGGTTTCAGCGGATATAATCAAATCAAAATGGATCCCGATGATGCGCGGAAAACTGCATTTATTACTCCTGTGGGGGTATTCAACTACACGGTAATGCCGTTCGGTCTTAAGAATGCGGGCGCAACCTATCAGCGGGCCATGATGGCCCTATTCCACGACATGATGCACAAAGAGGTGGAATTCTATGTGGATGACCTGGTGGTTAAATCCAAGCACGAAGCGGATCACCTCGCAGACCTGCGAAAGGTGTTTAACAGATGCAGGAGCTTTCAACTGAAAATGAACCCCATGAAATGCGCGTTCGGCGTGACCTCGGGGAAGTTCTTGGGATGTGTAGTCCATCGCCAGGGGATCGAGCCTGACCCTGCGAAAGTGTCAGCCATCACCAGCATGACGCCTCCCCATAATCAAAGTACCTTGAAGACATTCTTGGGAAAACTGTCATATCTGCGGAGATTCATCCCAGCGATTGCAGAAATCACATGCTGTTTTAGCACTCTCCTCAAGAAGGACGCCGCGTACAACTGGGCTCCGGACCACGAAGCTGCATTCGAAAAGCTGAAAGAGCTACTCACGTCCTCAAAGATAATGATCGCGCCTCAACTGGGATCACCGCTTCTGCTATATCTTACATCAACAAGGAGATCTATAGGAGCACTCTTGGCTCAGGAGTATGAAGGCCAAGAGAGGCCCATCTACTATATCTCTCGCATTGTGCAGCCTGCTGAATCAAGGTACACAGACATCGAACGTCATTGCCTTGCTTTATTCTTTGTGATAGAAAAGTTGAGACACTATTTTGCATCACACAAATTAGTGGTGGTCACCAAGAGCGACCCCATAAGATACTTGCTAACTCACACTACTCCGGGCGGGAGACTGGCGAAATGGTACATGACCATCTCTCAATACGATATCACATGCGTGAAACCAAGAGCGATCAAGTCGCAGGCGGTAGCGGATCTGTTAGCACAGTTTCCCGACAACAGCCACGAACCTGTGATCGAAGAAGAGCTCGAAGGCCCTGAAATCTACGCAATCGACGTGCCCTATTGGACCCTCCACTTCGACAGTTCGTCAACCAGGAAAGGCGGAGGCATTGGGATAGTCTTGACAAGGCCAGACGGGGAAGTCCTACAGATGTCCGCAAAGCTCAACTTCGCTGTCACAAACAACGAAGCAGAATACGAGGCTCTCATTGTGGGGCTCCGTGCGGCGAAAGCCTTGGAAGTGAGCAACCTAACAGTCATGGGAGATTCCAAGCTGGTTGTTAAGCAAGCCTCAGGCGAATATGGATTGAAGGAGATCAACCTCCTGTCTTATCGCACCCTAGTACAGAAGCTGATGCAACAATTCTGCGACGTGAAGTACGAGCACAAGCCCCGAGCAGACAACAGGCACGCAGACGCCTTGGCAACTCTGGGGTCTAAGGTCAGCATAGACAAGTGCCCCGCAAGGATTTCCATCGAGGTGCGAACATCGTCGGCATTGACAGAAGATGCGTGCGACGACGAACACATGGATGACGCAGACTGGCGGAAAGCAATCCTGCAAGCTATTGCAAAAGGCACCAGCAGCGAAAGCTGGGCACTCACAAAAGGATACTGCATCCACGACAACACCCTTTACTACAAGGGTCCTGGAGGAATACTCATGCGGTGTGTCTCCGAGCAAGAGGGACAACAGCTGTTAGAAAAGATTCACCAACACGCTTGCGGAGAAAGCGAGGTGTCAATCTACAGAAAGGCTCAGAGATATGGCATTCATTGGCCAGGCATGTCAACAGCTGCAGCCCTGATACAAGGGAAGTGCGAAAGTTGCGCGCTAATCAAAGACTCTCTACTCGTCGCCCTAACTGATGACGACACGGACTGGAGGAAGCCACTGTTTGATTTCCTCACCCAGGGCACCAGACCCGAATCGAGAAAAGAAGCCGAAAAATTGAAAAGGAAAGCGTCTCGATACGTGGTACAGGAAAACCTGCTTTGGCGAAGAGGTCACGAGGGCAACTTGCTGCGATGTCTAGACGGCAGGGAAGCACAAGAAGTCATGGACCTTTCTCATCAGGTAGAGCATCAAGGAGGTGCGAAATTATGCAGACAGCTCCTCTCAATCGGATATTTCTGGCCCACGATGGAAATCGATTGCCGTACCAAAGTGCGACGTTGCCAGGAATGCCAATTCAAGGGGAACCTAGTGCATGCTCCTGCTGTGGATCTACATGCACTAGGGACGCCGTGGCCATTTCACACATGGGCTCTGGACTTCATCGGTCCCATCCGGCCAACGTCGCATGGGAATCATTTCATTCTCACTGCAACCGAGCTGTTCACCAAGTGGGTGGAAGCAATACCACTAAAGACGGCAAATGCGCTGGCTGTGGTCAATTTTATCCAGGAAAGCATCGTATGCAGGTTCGGAATCCCTAACACCATTCTTTCAGATAATGGTACTCCTTTTGTTAATCGCCAGGTAGCTGCGAAATTAGCGGAGTACAATATCAGGCAGATATGTTCTACCCCCTACTACCCAAAGGGAAACGGGCAAGCCGAAGCGACTAACAAGACGCTGTTGAGAATATTGAGCAAAATGGTCGCAGACGACCTCAAAAAGTGGGCCGACTCTCTAAGCATAGCTCTGTGGGCCTACAGAACTTCTCCAAGGACACCCACAGGGGCCTCGCCATTTTTACTGTGTTATGGGGCCGAAGCTGTGGTACCTGCGGAGGTTAGAGTCAACTCGGCAAGGCTGGCCTTCCATGCACTCTATGAAAATCAACGCGATCATGACTTAATCTTGATGGAAGAAAAGCGAGAACAAGCCAAAAGGACTAACAAGCGGTACCAGGAAAGAATCGCTCGCGCATACAACAAGACAGTCCAGCGAACGGATTTCGCAGTCGGAGACCTGGTCTTGCGCGCATCTGACCACTGCATGCGAGAAGCAACTCACCCAAAGTTCGCAGCTAATTGGGAAGGACCCTTCGAAGTCACAGAAGTCTTCGATAGTGGCTACTGCAGCATACGAAGGTTGCACGGTACAACCTCAACTCCCAGTTCAATCAACATGCGCTGGATCAAGAAGTACTATCCCTGACTTCTCTCATTTCATACGTTTCATGATAATGTGCTTAATGTCTCATGTGGCTATGATTTGCGCAATCTCCTCTCCGATATGAGAGGATTGTAATCCCATCTCTCCCATATGAGAGCGTTATAATAAAAGAATTCTCCCAAATGAGAAGTTCATATTTCTAGCTGTTTATGTTGCTCTATTTAATTTGTTATTACTGTTAACAATGGTTTATTCGCTGCAATAGCAATCCATACAAAATGCGATCTTTAGTGATCATCTAAAGCCTATCTCTCGCGATAGCAGCCAATGCAACGCGATCTTAAGTGATCATCTAAGCCTATCTCATGATAGCAGTCAATGCAATACGATCTTAAGTGATCATCTTAAGCCTATCTCTCATGATAGCAGCCAATGCAATGCGATCTTAAGTGATCATCTAAGCCTATCTCTCACGATAGCAGCTAATGCAAATGCGATCTTAAGAGATCATCTAAGCCTATCTCTTACGATAGCAGCCAACGCAAATGCGATCTTAAGTGATCATCTAAGCCTATCTCTCACGATAGCGGCCAACACAAATGCGATCTTAATTGATCATCTAAAGCCTATCTCTCACGATAGCAGCCAACGCAAATGCGATCTTAATTGATCATGTAAAGCCTATCTCTTACGATAGCAGCCAACGCAAATGCGATCTTAATTGATCATGTAAAGCCTATCTCTTACGATAGCAGCCAAGCGCAAATGCGATCTTAATTGATCATGTAAAGCCTATCTCTCACGATAGCAGTCAATGCTAATGCGATCTTAAGTGATCATCTAAGCCTATCTCTCACGATAGCAGCCAACACAAATGCGATCTTAACTGATCTTCTCAAGCCTACCTGTTACGATAGCAACTTATACACAAAACGATTTTACCTGATCTTCTCAAGCCTATCTGTTACGATAGCAACTTATATGCAAAGTGATTTTAGTTGATCACCCAAGCCTCTGTTACGATGGCAACGCATGCGCAAGACGATCTTACTGGATCTTCTAAAAGTCTATCTGTTGCGATAGCAATTTACGCGAGAAACGATCTCAAGCAGTTCGCTAATAAAGCCTATCTTTTGTGATAGCAGTTCGCACCACTTAATGATCTTAATTGATCTGCTAAAGACTATCTGTTACGATAGCAATGTTGTGAACATGATCTTAAATGATTTGCAACGGCCAACTGCAAGCCCATCCGCCGAGATGGCACAGCTGCGAAGATACGATCTCGAACGATCTAGCGAAACACCCGCGAATCAATATATCGCGGATGCGAAACAATTACATAGCATTATGCAAGGCGAAATATGCCGAAACGCATGCGAAATTGTATTCTGTTGTAAAGAGATAGCAGATAATACAGAAAGCTATTTATCATTACGAGTCAAATGACTTACAATTTATCTGTCTAGATAGCAGCTTACAAGCGAAAAGCTCGAGTCTAACTACGCAGCCAACATGGCTTACAATACATTCGAAAAGTGGTTGGTAAGCCAACAGAGACACAGTACGGAAACCCGGACTGCAAAGGATGAACCCACCGGTTTCAAACACCGGCTACGCAACGCCCAGATCTGCGGGTGAACATCTGTAGCAGGGGGGATCTTGCTCTAAAAGAGCCACATGAAGCCATACGCTCGAGATCCCGCTATCCGACAAGACCGTTGTCAGATATACACCCCATAACATTTGCCCAAGGAACCACCGGTTCCGGCGATCCACAGGCAAGCAGAAGCTCCAAAGGGCAAGGGCTCCTTGTAGACGGGGATGAACGCGACGGTTCGTCATCCCAAGCTCACAAACGTGAAGGTGACGGATTCTTCTTCGGAGATGCTGAAGAAGAATTCCGCCGTTCATTACGAGACGGTAGCACGGTCACTTCGGCGCTGCACCTCGCCACGAGGCGGCCGGAAACATGACCTGCACACATAATACACGAAGTTCTTCGAACACACATGAGATGTTATCTGCATCTTTTTTATGATGGTTATAAAAGAGCAATAAGCCTCATAAAGTGGATCTTGGAAACTATTTCTATAGCACAAAGCGCAAACTCAGGATTCAAAACTTGAAGTTGCCATGAATCAACGAAAAACAAGCGTTGAAGCCACCAGTCGTAAGGACTCACGGCAAAGCACATGTTTGGGATGAAGAACCCAAATAGCAAAGACAGGGTTTATATAGACCCTGTACAGACTCTTCGGTTGCCTAAGATGAGTCAGCAAAATTCAAAAAGAGGGTAAGTTCAATCACTTACGCCTTGAAAAGCGGTAACAATCAATTACCCTACTAAAGGCTACGACGATTCAGTTGCGTATCCTAATAAATGACGGATAGTCATGATTCGGATGGACTTCTCGACGGAAGCGTGCTTATCTGCCGAGAAATTAGCGCGAAAATCAAGCAGAGAATCAATTGCTGATGTCATAATTGGATATGCACAGAAATGTCCAATCAAATCCCGGAAAAGGGCAAAACGGGAAAATTTATTGTTAAAAAAAAAAAGAGGGAGAAACCCTAGCAACATTACATTAATGTTCAAGACATTACATTAATGTTTCAGCTATTTTTCTTGCTATTTTTGCAAAATTCGAAAAATCAAAGCAAATTCCTGATTAAAGAGTCTTGGGGCTCGAACTGCTCGCTCAGCTTCTCCACCTGTTCCACTTCTTGCTTCAATTGCTCGCACCTGGCATTCATCTCATGATACAGCTTCAGAGCTTCATCAACCCTTTGCTTCTGCTGCTCCACCTTTTGCATCTCAGCTGCGAGATTCTGGTGACCGAGTTTCAAAGTTACAGCCGCGCGAATCAGCGTGACTCTGTCCTTAAGAAACTTAAAGCCCATTCTGCCTTGGACTTTGGTCACGAGGTTTTGGCACATGCCACATAACAATTCAGCACTCTGGACCGAAATGGTCGCAGGCGTAGCCACAGATAGCTGCTCCAAAATCCAAATGGCTTCAGTAAGGAACAGCCTCCTGTCAAAAGGCCCGATCTCCAGAGATCTCACAAACGAGCGAGGGTACCTGAGACGCATTCGAACCACCCAGTCTACATCGGTTTGCTTCAAACCTGAGGAGACGTCAAAGATAAGTTATGATGTCAAAACTCGCAAGCGAATAATGCGACGTGCGAACAGTAAAGCTCTACTTACCAGTTCCTTCCAGAATCTCATGAAGAGAAGGAATGCGGGCTGCCGGGTTGTTCAAAGATTGCCCTCGCTCCATAGCTCTCCTATCGGCTGCGAGCTCCAATCTCTCGTAGTCAGGAGGAAGAGTGTAGGCCGCACCAGCTGCGACTGCATTCCCAACCTGCGAGCCCCAAATGCTCCACGCAGGAATAGGTGCCTCGGGCTCAGTCGTCGTCGGAGGTGAAGGGACAGCCGAAGTCGCTTGGCGAGGGACGCTCTCAGATGCGAAAGCATTAGCAGCACTTGTCCTCACTTCCTCAACACTAGCATGGACATCTTCATCCATCAACACAGTGTCAGCTCCAGCATCGTCGGAAAGCTCGATGATATCCTCACGAGGCTCACCCGTGCGGTCAGCAGCTGCGACGGGCTTCTCGGTACGGGAGCTCGGAATTGGAACATAGGACGCAGAAGGCTGACTTCTCTGCTCCAGCTCAGGTTCCTCAGCGTGACCTGCGACATTAAATGCGATGATATGAGGTAACTTGCGCTATAAGTTATTTTGCTATCTTTACTAAAGCTAAAGAATAAGCACCTCCACGCGAAGGTGGGATTGAGGTATCTTCATCATACACTAAGGACGTGGAACCATGCCATATCAGTGTGTCCTCACTAAGCAAGTCTGTAAGAGGAGCGTGACCTGGGATGCGAATAAACCAGTCATGATTTTGCCTCAAGTTGCTAAAGCCTAGTACATGCGTGTCACTCAAATAATTACCTGAAGGTTCTCCGCATTTGTCTACTAACCAACGGCGAATGTCAGCCTTTGACACGCCATGCTTTAACGCACCCACAATAACATCTCTATAAGTTACTGCGAGATTGAAGATCTCACCTTTATCGCCGCCTGCGATTTCCTCAAAATCCGCTTGGACTTGCTCCAAGGCTGTTGCATCCTCTCCGAGAACCTCTTCTTCCTCCTCCGCATGAGGAGCTACTTCTTCGGGAAGCTCGTCTTCCTCGACAGTTGGACGCGCTAAGTCATCAACATGCCGCTCTTCGAGGCTCCGCTGCTTCACACGCTCAAGCTCCTCTTCTTCCCGACGCCTTCTTCTCTCAGCAGCCTCCGCGGCTGTCTTCCGGGACTCAGCAAGAACGTCCTCGCTTATGGGCTCATCTGAAATGCCAGAATGGGCATCTCTCTTTTGTCTTTTGGCCGCGAGGCCACCAGCGGTCTCATCATCATCTGCGAATACACGAATGGTTTAAAGAAAAGAAGTGCAAAGAAGTTACGATGACAAGGAAGGAAATGCGACGGAGGTACCTCCTGATTCTTCCTCATGCATTACAACTGTTGCTTCTCCTTCTTCATCACTTGCCTGGGGCTCCTACCTCTCTTCCTCTCCTTCTTGATCGAAGGGAACGAAAGACTCAATTGCGAGCTCTTTCCGCACTTTGCTGGGCATGCGACCTTTGCCTTTGTCCTTGATAGAAAGGGACCTCACTGGAGGAGAAGCTGGAGCGCTTCTAGGGGAAGAAATCGTAATTCCCTTTTGCCTAGGTCTCTTCACTCTTGGCGCCGCAGTCGCTGGAGGAGACGGGTCATCTCCGGGAGGAGACGAAGCCGGAGGATTGTCTATCAGCGAGTCAGCAAAAACATTCATGACTGCGCGAACCTTTGTTTCAACCTCAGCGTCCATCCTCCATGAAAGCCGGAACGGCTGCTTTTGTCTTCTGGTGGCAACAATGGTGTTGACCAGTGACTTGGAGCGATCACCAGCTGCGAATCTCCGCACATGACACTACAACAGTACAGAATAATAGTGTCAGCACAAGGAAATCGAGAAAACTTAACACATGCGAAGAAACTGCTTACCTCAGCAAAAGCCTTGCTGTATCTGACGACTTGCGCGTCGCCCTTCTTGATTGCGGCGACCTGCTCCTTCAGAATGAAATCAGGGCACAAATGGTTCTCACGGTCCCACAGTGAGTAGCAACCATACTCAGACTCGCTCAGACTGCAAGTGGGGCGAAACGGAAAAGAATTTCTTTTGATCAAGGGAGCTTTACCCGGCTGCGCGGCCGACTCTGTCTCGATCCTCGTTCGCTGGGCAACCCAGTATGCGAGCCAGTTCTGGGAACAACCACCCTCGCGGGTTCCCGCAGGCTGCTCAAAAGGAAGATTGTTCATGAAAACCGTCTCGCACTCCTTTGTTAGCAAGCGCTTGTAGCATCCTCTGACAATGGACTGGGGCCAGATTGATGGGGCCACCGCATCAAAACCAAACTGAGGAGAAACTCTAGTGGGGTCAACGTCCACGGTGATCTTCTCATACCTCGGCGCGAGCTCACGAATATGCTCTGCGAGGGCAGGAAGGGAACCTCGCAGACACCAGCAAAAGAACTCGCGGTAGCGCTCATGGAAATGAGGTCCCCTTTCAAAGAGAAGCTCTTCTGAAAAGACCATGCCTTTAGAGGGGTACAGCTTTGGAAACCATCTCGCATTCTCAATACGCGTGGCATAGGGCCTGGCAGTAAACTCCTTCCGTTTGTCGCATATCGAACTCCAAACGCACTTGGTGTTGCCTGTTCCGAACCATCTCGCAGCTCTTCCGCTGTTGCGCGCTTCTGTCTCGCCTGGGGGACACCACTTATCAAGTTGGAGAGCAGTTGGGGCATAAGACGGCCAGCGCTCGAAAACCCACATTGTCAAAAAGGAAATATTGACAAAAGTCAGCACATCGAGGCGGCCACGCGACTCCCTCATAGCCAGAACCAGCTGATCAAGCCTATAGTACAGCGTGCCCAAAACCAAGGGTCCGAGTGCGACTCTCTGGCCAAGAGCAAGCCTCACGGCAAGCGGCAACACATGGTAGAAGACTCCATCATGGGGGTGACCATCAATCAGATACCTTGACAGCCAGGCACAGAGAAAAGCACAAAGGGTCAAATGGTAGCCCTTGCCCTCTACGTAATTCTCGGCCTCCGGGTCCTCGTTCAGAAGCTTCTTAGTAATGCTGCTGTTCGCATAGTCTCGGAAGAAGTACTGCAACCATTTGTTCCAGGTATTCTTCGCAGACGTATCGACCAACTGCCAATTCGGAAGAGGCTTCGTAGTAGTCCACCGAGTGGAAATTTTCTTCACCTCTGCTAGGCATTCCTCCATCTGCGTGTACAAGGCAATCTCCGCGGATGTCCTCAAGGGACTCAGAGGGTCCACCTCGCCCATGGGAGAAAGCTCGTACAGCATTTGAACATCCTCGAGTGTCGGGGCAGCCTCGAACTCAGCAAAATGGAACGTGTGAGTCGCAGGCGAGTAACGGGACAGAAGGTCTAGAAGCATGGACTGATCCAACTTCACGGCAGCACCCTTCATAGCATGGATAGCAAAGTATACGCCGGCTTCATTAAGAGTCTCGGCGTGATGATCCAACACGTGGTCAATCCACTCATCCATATAGTCCAATTTCTGGACGAACGCCTGAGTAGAAATCGCAGTATATGGGAAGTGCCCGTTTTCGATCCCCAATCGAACTACATCCTCGGAACCAACCCACTCGAGCAGGGCTGAGTTAACTGGGCGAGTCAACGTCAGCAATCGCTCAACTGGAACAGGATCAGGCATCCTCTTCGCCTTTACCCTCGCATGGTAGAAATCTTTGCCGCCTAAAAAGGGGGCTTTTCGCCACAAGGCCTGCGGAAGGTCGGGTATCTCTTCATCTTCCTTGACGGGTCTGGTTACTCTTGTCTTGGCCATTCCTGCGAAAGAGCAAAAAAAAAAAGGGGGGAGAAATACTACACTTCAGTTTGAATTTTGGGATTCAAGATCTATGCAAAGGAAGACGAGCAGTTCCGGTATCGATTTCAGAAATTGGGGAGTTGCAAGATCCAATATTGTTGAAAGATTAAAACGAAGCGGGTTCAAAGATCAAAGCCTCTTCACAAATTTCATGGGTTTACAGATTCAACGCAGTTCAAGGCAAACACTGGTATTTTAAATCAAAAATAAACGAGGCCAACCTTGTTTTCATGAATCCTGCTTGGATATGCACAATTGAAGAATACGATTTGCAGTTCTGAACTGGTGATTGATTATCTGGATCTGCTCTCGAAGATCTCCGGGTACCATTCACTTTAAGAGAAAGAAGTGATGCTTTGCAATAATGGGGGATACAAGGTATTTATCCAAAAACAATGAAGGGTTGCGTCCTTTCGATAGTCGAATCGCAACCGTCATCGTCGAATCGCGCAATCACAGGACAAGCTGACGTCACGCCTAAAACCCTAAAGGTCAGACGGCACGACTCTAGGGGTTTTAGGTCATAATGACACGCACGGGGGCTGAACTTACCCGTATTTGAATTGGTGCGTGGCGGCGACGCGTATGTTGGTTTCCGCGCATGGAAGTCTATACGGCTATGAGTCTTCACGCGCAGAAAGGTGGCTAATGTAGATACTGCTTTCTGACATGACAGATCTTCGCCACGTGGCAGCCATCACCATATTGTGCTCCATACACACTGGATCACCAGCCGAGTTGATCCATGTGGGGGCTGCGAGACAGAGCCCTCGCATACCACTGCACGGGACTTGTAGGGACTTAGTGGTTTGGAGGCTAGAGTAAGCCCTGTCGCGTGCGAGTCAAGCCCGCACGCGACCTTTAGTAACTGTTTTGAGAGATCTATGGCACGAGCTCCCTAGACCCGGTCAATCCGGTCAAACCCGGTCAACCTCGTAACGGTTCCGGTATTCGCGCACCACGTGCTATAACGGTTCCTATATACTCGGACGAACGTGCCGTTATGGTTAAGCTAATTAAGCCGCCATTAATGGGCGCATTAACCACACTACAACGGTCACGTTCTCCAGTATATATAGATCGTCAACCTTTCCATACAAAGGAGAGACACACTGCCATACGCGGAAGCTCTGCCAAACCTCTGTCTCTCTCTCAGACATTGCTACTGACTTACTCTCTCCCTACACACACCCCTACTCTTCCTGTGCGATCCTTGATCCACTACACACGGTGCACACGGAGGCCTCCCTGCCGGAATCTCTTGTGCACAGGTACGAATATTAAACGGTGGGCTAGCCTTAATTACCCGAGTTGTATACTCATTACCTATAATATTATATTTAGAGAGTATTATATAGCATATTTATCAAGAATCTATTATTTTTCTATTAAATATTAATGATATTTTTAATTATGTTTATGTTCACAACTAGTAGAATTTGTTGCGAAATAACTAACATTCTCTTGTGTAAATGGATAACTTTTTAATTCACTCTAAGAATATATAGTCGTTAGTTTTTAGTCAAAGTGAAGTGTCTACATTCTATATCTATTTTTATATGTAATGTATTAACATAACTTTAAGGGACACTTTTAATTGAGTTGAATGGGATAAATATGTTACTTTATTTAGTTTAATGGGCTAGCCCGAATTCAGCCTGAACCCGAATTGATTTCTTCGAATTTGGGCTTGCACGGGTTGGCGATACTTCTAAGTTGGGCTGGGCTGGGCTTGGGCAACCCTGAAAGAACTCGGGTTTGGCTTTGGACAAGGGCGCCAACTTGCCCAACCCGCCCGAGTTGCAGTCCTAATTTTAGCATTAGAATTTTGGAAACTGAACACGAAATTTATTTTTTTATGGGAGAGAATAGTGAGATTCATAGATTACCTAATTGATCTTTCTGATATTCGGTATACCATATTTTGATATGCGTTACGCGGTTCGTGATCACCTTCATAGCATATATGTTGCGGTCATGGCAGTTTATGATATTTAAAAAGAGGCCAGAACGGCAGATCAAGAACACAACAATTATTATAAGCAGCAGTTGAGATCTAAATATATTCGTATGAAGTCTTCGATTATTTACGGAACTGTGGTTTCGTTATTTGCATGAAACTCTTGTTAGTCCATTGTTGTCCGCAGTAGCACACTTAAAACGCTATGTTCTTAATGTTTGATTAACTTAATCTGTTGGTTTTTCTTATTGCACCACAATTCTTATTCCATAATTTTCTTTTCCTTTCAGTGATAATAATTTGAAGTCAAATGTTATAATCCAATTAGTACATGTAATTGTAAGTGAATTGGTCTTCTGATAAAGACAAGATTTTTGATCTAATATAACCTATTGGAACTAATACATAATTATTAATTTACTTGGAACGAATTCTTTATCTCTGATTAATTTAAACCTGGTATTCTCACGTAGCTCAATTTTCTTTTCAATGCCAGCTCCTTGATTCATAATTTTCTGGAATACAGTCAGTTTCGGTGGGTCTTCATTTTCATCATCTAAATCAGAGATGACCATTGGAGCGTTCAAATACACTGGAGGCCATCATGTCAGAGGACTGGTGACCTCCTCCTCTTTAATGGAGGGGATTTAGCTATTGCTGACACACAATATAGTGAATTAGATATATATCCATATCATCACGGTTTCTTACATTGAGCAAGCCCTGAGCAAGCAACGAGCATCAAGAACATCATAAAGAGAAACGATAGGCTCGTATCCGTACTGCGCAAGTAAAACTAGAGCACTCCGTGTAAACTAGCTTTTCTGAACTAAACAAGTACAATTAGTGCATCATGTGTAATTTATCATATTAGTACTCATGAAAACTAGATAAGAGATCAATGATCAAGGCTACAAATGGATTTTGCATCGGCATGCATATCACACTCTATCGGCTACCATGAGTGAATTCAATAGATCTATATCACCGCGTCCTCTTCAGTGAGCATGACGATGCTTAGATCTGTACTCATGAAGACCAAATAGGAGATGATCAAAGGATGCATATAATTTGCCTCGCCATGGCTATCACACTCTATCAGCTTCAACGAATAATTCTAAAGATATGTATCATCATGGCCTCGTACAGTGAGCAAACAGTGAGCATGAAGAACATCATAATAGCATGAAGAGCCCCATGTTAGAATTCATGAAAACAAAATAGGAGATGATCACAGCAGGCTACAAATAATGCAACCCTGATTGGTCTGGTTACGATATCTTGTATTGTGTGACCCTGTAATTTTTATGGGGTCAAAATTGTAATAAAATAGAAGTTTGAGTTGTTTGTAAAAATTTCTTGATTTAGCAGTGTTGCTGACACTTGAAAAGAAGGAGTTAACTGGTTTGCATTTTAAAGATCAGGGAAATTATTCAATTAGTAAGAAGCTGGGGCAATTGTGTAATTCTTAAACTTTAACTTCTGGCTCTTTTGCCCAAACTATGAACACTAGGAATTGGGAAATAGTTGTAAAGAGATCTTGTATGTTGGGGCTATAGTTCAATTTATTCGAAGTATACAATTTCTTCCTAATTCTACTTCGTACCATAACTTTGAAGAAATTACATTTCCACCCCTAGGGCATGAGCTCCACTTGTCACCTACCCATGTGCATGCTTGACACCTCATCCCATGAGGTGGCACCTCCCTCTCCACCAACTAATTCTGGAATCATCTATCTCTATCTCCATCCTCAACCTTCTTCTTCCTTCATCACCACCATGAAACACCACCTACTCCTCTAATGCAACTCCTTTGTTCTCTCTACCTCCCCGACCTGCTGTGGTGGGAGATTCCCCGTGGCTTCAGGAGTAAAAATGCCTCAAGTGATTCGTTGATTGATCAACTAACGAGGTCGGAATTCGATTTCAAATAAAAGAACCCCAAATTCATCTCTCGGATAAATTCTCTTGAACAGTTGTAATTCATCAATTCTAGCCTATTGATTCTTATTCCTTGTTCAAAGACGAACCCATTGGACCCAACGAAGGCCGCTCAATCGTCGATTTTATGGACGATCGCCGGAAACCCGACTCTTCCACCGGAAAACGCTGCGACAGTTGGAAGCTCGGTAATTCTCGGTCCGGGTTGCTTAAATTCCACTCTTAACTTCTCTCTTGAGGCATATGACTAATCTAGAATTCTCTATCAGGATCCAACGTGGACGAATCACCGGTTTTTGGGAGCTAATAATCGCCAGAATCTCCATACTCGTCGGAGCGAAGGTAGAACTTCGTTCTCCCTCAGTTCTTCTCGGTTTCTGGTAATATTTGCACAAAAAATGATCCTTAGATGATATAGAACACCTCTAGACCCTGCATTGCAATCCAGGTCGTTGTTAGATTCGGGTTTGAATTCATGAATGGGTGTTTTTCCGGCATATTTTTGGGTCGAGTTTAGGCCACTATAACTTCCTTATTTTTTATCCGTTTTCAGTGATCTCTGGCTTTTTGGGAACCCTAGGAATCGGTTTCTAACATAGTGTGGGTTGGATGCTATGAATTCCTCTCTAGGTCGCTTGAAAATTGGTCCAAACATGATAGATTTGTGCTGGTGGTTAAATTGTGTTCTTGAGGTTCTTCATGAGCTGCATTTTGGTTAATCTTTGGAGAGCTATATCTCCCTCTTTTCTTTATTTTTGTGTGGGGTTTGGAACTTCTTGTTTGCTGCCTTTTCCTCTGAAATTTCATGTTATAAAAATCTTCTAATCTAGTCTGTATCATGCTCAAATTGTTGATCAAAGTAGCTGAAAAAGATGTTTTATTGCTTGTGTTCTTGAGTTGTGTGTTGATGTCATCTTTCATACCTTGTATCTTCTTCATTACCTTATGGTTGAAATGAATATTGGACCATATTTTTCATTTGGCATAAATCTTCAGATCCTTATGAAATTCCTCTCATGTAATCCCTCGTTTATGTCGAGGATTCAGGCCAAACTTGCTGCATAATGTTTGTAAAACTATTATCATGTTGAAAATTGGCTAAGTGTTGGTCATCGCTTCATTTTGTCGAACTTTGATATGCATTATCTCTCTCATTATTTTGAGTCTCTGAGAACTTGAATATGTTCTGGAATCCTTGATGATCCATATTCAAAACTCCATTCTCCAAAGTTGATCATAATTCAGCTCCAAAGTTGGTTGTATGTGTTTATTTCTCTTATGCTTTGACTCTTAGTTTGTTAGTCGAAATGACCTTTCGAGTGTTTACATCCTTAAGAAAATTTACTCATATTGCTATTTGGAAACTGCTCGTCAAAGTTTACCAAGTTGATCTCGTAGAATGCTATTTGGATCAAACTGTAAAAAAGGGGTAAAATTGTAATTTCACATAAGAGTTGTGTCTGGTTGAAATCAATGTCTTGGATTTATAATCATGTCTTAAATGGATTTTTGGAGTTGTAATAAGCTCTTATGGGTTATTTTTGACCAAGTCAACTATTTGGTGGTCTGTTTTAATTTTTTCTTACTTTAGGGGGGCCTAAGTGCAAATAATTAAAACTTGTAGTTTTCAACCCTATGACTAACAAGGAGTGAAAAATGAAAATTTAACTTTTAACCATTGTTCAACTTGTTTGAGGAGTTCAGGCTCAATTAGGGGGCTAAAATACAATTAGAACAAATTACAGGGACTTGAGTGTAAATAATCAGAACTGGGGATTCAAGCCAAGTAGGCTCCGGGGAGACTTAGTAACTCGTGAGTTTTGCCAAGTAGTGATAGCAAAGGGGTGCAGTAACAGTTAGGGACTGTACTGATAAGAATGAGAATTTGGGGACCGAATAGTCAATCTGGGCTAGACAGTTAGCATTACACGTGCATATGCATTTTTACCTCACTAACGAGGACTTGTACAAATAAGTACTTATACACTTGTATTTGTAGAGGTTATCGGGATAGATAATTAGCAACGATGTCAAGAATACTAAGCAGGCTGCCAGGTAAGCAAATGATTGCTCATTTGCTATTGAGGAATATTAAAATTAGTTGTACGTACCTGTCTACAAGTATGAGATAGAGAAATCGGGGAATAAAAAAATCCTGAGCTAGACATCTATATGTGCACCCAAACAGGTAAGTACAATTATTGTTCATGATGGTATTGCAAACTTATTTAATAATTGATTCATGTACCCTAGACCTCGATATGGTAAAATATTTTGGAACCCGGACTACGGACTTGATACATTTATGGGACCCGATCTAGGGGCTTACTGCCAGTACATTGCTAGCTCCCGGCTTGACAGCTAGGTTCTGCCTCTAGGTTGCGATCCAGAGGGAGAGTTAGTGGCCAAAGGTGTCAAGATGCCTTGCGACTTCAATAAGGCACATATCATGATCTTCCACAGACTGAAGCTGTTACCTTAGGTAAATTAGTCGATCTTTGTTCTTGGTGGATCTGGAACCATAGTCGCGTGCTCCACCTAAATCGAGAAACCCTAACTTTGGTTTCACCAAGTTGTGAAAATCTAGCTCTTTTGCTCCATCTTAATATTGAAGCATTGAAAACCTTTATGTGATACCATTTTGTTATGAAAAATCACCTCACGAACGGTACACAAATAAAGGACACGGGCTTTTACAAGGTTCGCTGGCAAAAATTCGCGAACTACGTCAAGGTGGAAAAGCACCATATTTTACAAGATGAACAATCACAATGATTTTGCCTACCTAATAGTGTGGCTACTAAGTTCTTTATAAAGTGTTAGGGAAACCCCCAAGGAGGTGAAGAAGAGTCCCAAGCCCACAAAACCCTCCGCCTCACTTTTGTTTCCTAAACTAACCCACCGCCTTTAACTTTTCAATTCTACGACATATTCAACATTTATTTATTGAATTTTTTGTATGTTACATTCATGAAAGTAATACTTATTGATAAAATGATAATGTTCACAACGAAGAGGGTGATTTACATAGGGGGACAACAAGTCGTTGCGGCCATGAATGATGAGTTGAAAGCTTCAGAAGCTAACAACACTTGGATTGTAACTCAACAACATCGAGGAAACTAGAAAGTGGGCTGCGAAGGGGCGTATAGGAACAAGTACATGTCAGATGGCCAGTACTGATAGATAGAAGGCAATGTTGCTAGCCAAGAGCTATACTCAAACTACGGCACTGATAACCTTTGAACCTTTTACCCTATGGCTTAGGTTTTGCTTACTCTTGCATCTGTGCATCATTGGGATATTCTTAAATTGGATGTCAACAATGCATTATTATAGTTGATTGATTAGAACACGTGTATCCGTCACTTCCCAGGGTTTGGAACTACTTCATTTTATGATTAATAAGAAGAACTTGGTCTGTAGGCTTCAAAATGCGATTAGGACCTCAGAAATGTATATGTGCAGTTATTTATCGTTGTCGGAAACAATTTTTCAGATGGGATTTCAGCAATGCAGATAAGAGAACAATCTCTTTATCGAATCTCACAATGGTACCGTGTTAGGGTTGAAGAAGCTCAAACCCTAATAATGCTGGATTCCACAATTAAAATTAAAATGGTAAACTGTTTGGACGAGAATTGAAGAATTGGAAAGATGAGAGAGAGAGAGAAGTAGAAGAGAAATTGTAATTTCATTCGATAATCTGCAAAACCCCAATTCTGGGTTACAAGCAGCTGCCAACGTAGGAAATAACAGAATCGGTTAGTTTCCATACTGGACACGTTTCTCGACAGTTTCATTTAAAACTACTAAATGACTAATTTGTTGATTAAAGTCAGTTCTATTCAAAACATTCCACCCCTTAAAGAAACGACCCGTCCAATAGTGAAACGACACCGTAAGACATAAGATTTGAACCTCAACGTCTTTGAATCTGACGGTAGCTGCTTCTTCGGGTTTTGTGATATACGGTACCTGCTACTCTTGAGTTTACAGTTCATTTGGTCTAGTCGTGACCAAATGAAGAGTAACTTTTCTGCATTTCTATGTATTTGCATCTGTGGCTGAAGGATCAAAATGGAGAAATCTTGTGCAAAGATCATCATAATCCTCCCAAGTACCTTCTGCAGGTGAGGAGTGGCTCCACTGGATGAGTAGCTGAATTGCAACGATATTTTCTTTCTTCACAGCCATTCTTCCCAATATCATCAGTGGTTACCCAAACAATTGACCTTCTTCTCAAATATACCACTTCTTATCGACTGGTTTATGTTGATGTTGTAATCACCGGAACAAACACATCAACTTCACAACACATCAAGTCTACTCTCAGTTCTACTTTTAAGTTAAAGAATTTGGTTGACTTGACTTACTTTCTTGATTTTGGAGTCACTAGATATGCTCTTGGTATATATCTGCAACATAAATTTGCTAATGAAAATTTCACCTTTTGACTTGCTTTCTGTTTCCCAGCTCATAAAAAAAAGAGAGAATCGTTTCTTAATTTCTTCATAAATCAAAATACGTTAGTGGAATACCCGGATAATTTTTTTTCCTTTTCTTCTCGTATATAATTTCTGTAGTCAATCGGGTTGTTTTAAATCATTACACATGGGGTTCTTTTCCTTCACACCCCTAACCACAAGCGTGCCAAATGCTGTTAATCCTTCGATTTCTACGGTTAGATTTGGGCCACATGTTTGAGCTTGGCTCAGAACCCTAATCTTATGAGTAATCTGCATGCATATATAAACAAAGCACTGCTTCCTCGGCCGACAAGAGAGAGAGATATACCTTCTCTTCAAGTGCTCCTTCAATGGATATCACGAAGAGGAAGAAGTAGAAACCACAAATCTACTGCATAAGAGCTATTATACTAATGGGATCAATGAATTACCATTTAATCGTTTTTTGATTTTGATGTAAGTTCTTCTCTCTCGCTCATGTTTAATTCTGTTGATGAATTGGCTGCAGATCTTTATTCTAGATCTTGAATTGGTAGCGATTATACAAAGATAGTTATATCCTGAGTCATTCTTTGTGAATTTTTCTTGTGCAGGAAGGGCGTTTCTCTCCTAATGCATATAATCTTCAGGTATATTGCATATTCATTGTCAATTTGACTCTTTGAATTCATGTCTGATCAGCGCTTGTTAGAGAATTAAGTATGCATGTGAATATTCTTTGAGCAATTAAGGTTTATGAACTTGAAAATCTAAAAAAGGGAATAATGCGAGCGGAATGGAAATGGAAAAATTTCAGTACTTTAGGTTGAATCTGACAGTTATTTACATAAGCTTTACCAAAGAGAATAAGATCATCTGGAAAGAACTAATGGAATCGGATAGACCCTCTCTGGGAGGCCTTGACCGGTCTCTAAGCCTGGCACTAAATTCTGTCCGTGATTTTATTAGAAAGCCATTCCATAAAAGAACAAAAGGTATGGGGAGGGGGGAACAGTGTCTAAGGTTTTTTAGGGAATAAAAGCTTGTGTGTGAGATCGATTAATGAGGATGAACTGAAGATTATGTGGATTAGGGTACGAGGAAAGTTGAAATATTAAACGGTGGCTCTTACGAAACTCCATTCAAGGTTTTCATAAGCCTTTTCAAGATCTAGTTTGAGAACGATGTCCCCCACTTTTCCTTTGTGTACAGTTTCCTAGAATATTGCAACATTTTCACTGCCTATTCTCACGTAAATGAAGCCTCATTAAAAATGACTGATCATATTGTCCAGAATAAACATGTTTTTTAAGCAATTGTCTTAGCAATCGACATGTACACTGTATTGCAATGTGAAATCGGTCTGTATTGGGAAACACATTATGACTTATCAGTTTTGGTTATGGGCAGAATTGTGTGGTTGTCTGAGTTCTAAAAGTTGAACATGTACCAATCACGTCGCTATGAACAAAATGACCCTAAGCTAGGCACATTACCTAGACTTCCTCAATTGGAGAAATCAGAATATCAGAAACAAAAAAGTCAGTACAACGTCACAGGAATAAATGCTCCGATTCCTGGTCCTGTACACATAGGGGTACCAGGGCTCCTTCGTTTTATTTTTCAGATCTGTTAGCTTCTCCTGGCCCAGGAAGGCGTCGGGATCTTTACTTTCAGTTTTATAAGAGCTTTAGCGGTGTCTGCTCCTGGGTATGTTTAAGAGGGGTTCCCACAACTATTTCCGGTGGGATGATGTCTGAGGTATGGACGAGGCTGACTTGAACAGACCTGCTAAGACTTGGATGCGTTTGTGTTATGCCTCATGGGTTTGTTCTGTAACAAAAAACTGTTACTGGACAATAACTGTGCTTTACATTAACTAAGAGGGTCGTTAAAGTACTTCGATTTGTAATATGCAAGGATAAACCCATAGACGTCCCTACTCCACTTTCTCTCTCTCACTTGCACAAACAACTACAAGCTTGATCTAGTTGACTCAATATTGATCATGAAAATGCATTGGCTATTATAAATGCCCCTATTGAGTTTTGAGAAGAAACCCGTGATTGCTTATCTCCCTCTCTCTTTGTCTCTCAGATGTCATATTGATGCTCGTCGTTGTAACTCTTGTAGTTCTATTAGCTACCAACTTGCCAATCAACCTGTCTATTAGTTGTAATAATCAAGGTATGTTCACATTTCAACTTTCTCAAATCGCTCTGATGTGTTTTCATTATTTTGGACGTACGCTAGAATGTAAAAAAGGTTCATCATTCATTCTAGCTATCCATCGAAAGATTTTTTTCATATGAAGTGTGAATTTCTAGGTATGCAGCAAGATGTGGTATCTAATGTATACACTAGTGTGCCGTGGTGGTTGGGGAAAAGAGAGGAAACTGGTGAATCCCGTGAAACTAGTTTTAGTTGAACTATGAAGGGTAATGCGTCTATAAACTAGTATATATACTCCTAATTAAATGTGTCAGATGTATAAGGGAATTTTTGTAAAAATAGCAAGTATTGTTTCTCTATTTCAAGAGGAGCAGGATCGTGGACGTGGTATCATTATTTTGGCAGGAACTGGTTCTGTATTGAACCCAACTATCATGTCTCACAGAAGAATATATACGTATAAGGTTTCTTACCTTTCACCTTCCCATACCATAATGAATTTAGTTAACGTCTGTATATTCTATCCTTTACCATTTAGTATAAAAGGCCGGTGTTTCGTTAATCAAGTTTCTTATGCTTATTTCACTTTCTTTTTTCCTAACTGAATATGAGAATGACACTCCTATCTTTAGCTTTTCCTGATTGATTGCTTTTGCAGGGTTCTTACATGATAAGCAAACTGCGAGGTTCTTTCAGCTGTTCAAGTGATGGCGCCATCAACTTACCACGAGGGTTGCCGCCATCACCTGAAAAGCTGCAAGAGCCTCGTAGTTTTCTTATCATGTAAGAACCCTGCAAAATCAATAATCAGAAAAAGTTATAGATAGGACTGCCGTTGTCCTTTGCAGATAGGAAAAAGGGAAGTTAAAGAAGCAAAAGTAGCCTTATTAACAAAATGTCGGCTTTTACCCTATGAACTAAGTGGTAAAGGTCATCATATACAGACGTTAACTAAGTTCGTGTACTATGGTACATAAAGGTTAAAGGTAAGACACCTCATAGGTATATGTTCTTCTGCGAGACATGATAGTTGGGTTCAATACAGAACCTGTTGCTGCCATAATGATACAACTTCCACGATTGTGCTCCTCTTCAAAGAGAGAAACAATACTCTCTATCACACTCTGTAATAAGAATATCATACAATGGTTATCTTGTTCAAAGCGACCTGATTGCTACTTGTCCATATTATTAAATCTAGAAGGATTTTGATTTCCATATCTTTAAGCGTTCTTCTATTATCTTGATTCCATATCCACTTTGTACAAAATCTTTAATGGGTTATACAAATTTAAATTCTCATTGTGATTGTGAAATTCCTTGGGCAGGCCCTGAATGCGTCTACGCTTCACATGTGAATTTATTTGAAATCTAATAAGGTTCGAATTCATTACAGGGTTCCGATCTTGTAGCTTGTTTTGGGTTCCACTATTGGTATTATTGCTTTATCGTAGATTCAAACAGTGTCTCGAGTGAAAATGCATATTTTATGCCGTCTCTTCTATCAAATTCTAGGTAAACTTGAGTTGTTTTTGACTGTTTTGAACTATAGAAATCAGAATTGCCAAAGAGATTTTTTTACTTCGGCTGTTATTCGGAATTCTATCCTCACCATTAATAATCTAAAAAGAGAGAGAAGACTTCATCTGGCAAATAGGTGTAAGATGTGTTAATGAGAAGAGGAAACAGTTTGAAACCTCTCTTTTTGACACAAGAACAATAATATAATTTTGACAGTGTATTTTTTTTTAACTTTGTCAAATAGATCAAATCAATAATTTACAATGGTCAGCTTATACCAAATGGATTTTGATCAATTTAATAATACAAAATATATAGCCTTGGCTCAAGGTTATATATCCAGAATAAGTTTTATATTGTTGATATTTGCGAGGCAAGTGCATCACTCACTTGAAAAATTCCTTTATTGAGATCCTGATTCCAGAGAGTAGAAGGTTTGGAACAAATCAAATTTCAACCTTTGCACCAAAACATACTAGTAGTAAAGTATTTGGAGAAATAGTCGTTATACTAAATCATGGACTTATGTTTGCAGTGAATTTCATATATGTACCAAATTGGTCCGTAGCTTTTCTAGCATGCAGTAGATTTCTGTCAAGTCATTTCATATTTTGTAATGTCACTCTATCTCAAGTTCAACAATACTGTCGACTGAATCCCCTATTCTTGTCTAACTACCCTCTGTAAAAATGTTGAAATTTAGCTTCCATACAGAAGACAAATTCAGAACACTCAAAGATATGCAATATAAATATTTCTGGCCAATCACATCGCTGTGAACAAGATAACCCTAAGCTTGTCAAAGCATCTTGTGCTTAGACTTCCTAAATACAGGAAACCAGAGTCTAGTAAAACACGAAAATGTCTGTAGAATGTCACAAGAATGAGTGCTACCCCTGCTCCGGTACACTTATCTGTACCGCGAAAATTCAGTAGTGTCACAAGCATAATTGCTCCCCTGCTCCGGTACGATACTGCACCTATACAAACCTAGAAGTTCACATTTCAAATGATATAATCCTATGATAGATTTTAACGTGCACTCAAAACATTAAAGCACCTCGGTGCGATTCTAGAAAGTTCAAATGTAAGCATAGCTAACTCTGCACAATCGGCTCGACTAATAGAGACGCCAATTGTCCAATTCATTGCTAACACTACATGATTTAATGCGACAAGGGTCGGAATGATATCTCAAAGACCTTGAGACATATAAGTAAATTATCAAGGGTCTCTCCAAATTCAGACAGGTTAATTATACTGATAGCCAAAGCTGTATTACGGTCAGAATTTGTGAGAAAGACAAGTAGTCGAGTACGGATGAGCATGGGTAACCTTATGCAGGATCCTTTAGACTTGTGTAGCCACCCAAATAAAAATATGGAATTCTTCTGTTATAGTAACTTGAGCTCCAAATCAACACAAGTAGCTCCTACTCTATAGATTATAAAATGCCATATGGCTTGTAGTTTTCTTTTCCTTTATGTTTCTAATTTGTACCCTGATTTAACTGTATGTCATTTTTATATCCTTGTTTTTAATGCCATGCTTTATTTTTGCATATTTTGAATTATGATTTGTTGGTTAATGTGTCAATAAATCCGTGTAATCATTGTATGATAATCTTATTAAAAAGTGTGATAGAGAGTATTGTTTCTCTATTTCAAGAGGAGTAGGATCGTGGACGTGGTATCATTATGGGAGGAACTGGTTCTGTACTGACCCCAACAATCATGTCTCGCAGAAGAACATATACGTATGAGGTTTATTACCTTTAACCACCCCGTACCATAGTAAGTAATTATTTAACGTCTTTATATGATATCCTTTACCATTAAGTACACAGGATAAAAGGGTGGGGTTTTGTTAATCAAGCTGCTTATTTCACTTCATCTTTTCCTAACTGAATACGACAATGGCAGTCCTATCTGTAGCTTTTGATGATTGATTGCTTTTGCAGGGTTCTTACATGATAAGCAAACTGCGAGGTTATTTCACCTGTTCTGGTGATGGCGCCATCAATTGTGGCAAGTTGATGGCAGTTTTAAGAGATGCAGATCGAAATGAAATTCACGGCCTATCGATTGGCCTACTGTTTGCAGTAGTCCAAACGGAAGGCCTTGAATATCATTTCAGTGTGCATCTCTTAGAACTGTCATCAACTTGCTACGACTGATGCCGCCATCACCTGAACAGCTAAAAGAGCCTCGCAGTTTTCTTATCATGTAAGAACTGTCATCAACTTGCCACGACTGATGCCGCCATCACCTGAACAGCTAAAAGAGCCTCGCAGTTCTCTTATCATGTAAGAACCCTGCAAAGTCAACAATAAGCAAAAGTTATAGATAGGACTGTCGTCCTATGCAGAGAGGGAAAAAGGAAGGAAAAGAGGCAGAAGTAGCCTTATTAACAAAATACCGGCTTTCACCCTGTGAACTAAATGGTAAAGGATATCATATAAAGACGTTATCTAAGTTTCCGTACTATGGTAAGGAAGTTTAAAGGTAAGAAACCTCATAGGTATATGTTCTTCTGCGAGACATGATAATTGGGTTCAATACAGAACTTGTTGCTGCGATAATGATACCACGTCCACGATCCTGCTCCTCTTCAAAGAGAGAAACAATACTCTCTATCACACTCTGTAATAAGAGTTTCATACAATAGTTAGACCGATTTTTTGACTCATTAACCAACATATCAGAATACAAAATATGCAAAAATAAATCATAGCATTCAATACAAAAATATAAAAATTACATACAGTTAAATCAAGGTACAAATATTAAAATCATAAAGGAAAAGACAACTACATGGCATATGGCATTTTATAATCTATATAGTAGGAGCTACTTGTGTTGAGTTGGGGCTCAAGTCAGTATAACAGAAGAAGGCCAGACTTTTATAGGAGTGCTACACAAGTCTTGGAACCAAAAATCGGGTTAGTTATGAGTTTCAGGGGTGTGCCTCAGCCACATCAATGCTGGTTCAGTGGTGTTTTCTCAGATGATTTGGTTTAGCTTCTCTTCTAAAGCTCTTGCAGGGAATCTTCAATTTTTACAGGTCTATGGCTCTTTTATACGGTTTCGAAGACATGTTAGCTTCTCCTGGGCACTGAAGGCGTCAGGTTCTTTACTTTCAGTGATTGGATGAAAGGAGACCTTTCATTGTTATACCACAGCTTTTGCAGGGTGTTCTCTAGGTATTACTCCCTGTCTGACGTACAACAAGTCTGAGTTTAACATGCCTGCTATGACCTGGATATTTTTGTGTTGTTACTTATGGGTTCATTCTGGTTCATTCTGTAACAAAAGGACATTGATATAAAGAGAAGATAAATAACAACCAATTACTCGTCTCGCTCTGTTTATTATAGGTTTAGTGTTGGGATTTTACTACTGCAAACTTGGAAGGGGGATTTTCGAAATTTGGTGAGTCAAATCTCCTCTATGTTTGAAAGCCTTCCTCGTGGGAGATGGTCTATATATAAGACGTTTTGTCAGGTCTCTTGTATGTTGTCTTTCAGCACTTTACTTCTTGTTGATAAACTGGATTTCATTCAAAACAAGAAACTAATGGGGATAAAAGATCCGCGGGGAGGAACCAGTCCTAACATCCTCCAGCAAAAGGCCACCCACAAACTGTGTGGGTGCTCAAACATCTAACAAAAGTCATCAGAATTTGGATTAAAAGCTGGAATGCAAATTTAAAGTCCTGTAGAAAAAGTGTTAATTAAATTAACCAAATCTCCTTTGGTGTGATATTATAATTCACACTAGAGGAATCCTTTTTCAAAGTGATTTTAAAATACATGAAGTGACCATTCTGTAACATCTCTTCCACAAGGCCTACAAATCATTTTATCTCTCACACTCAAACAATCAAGCCAGGAACCAAGTCTACCTTGTTTTGTCTCCTACAGAAACAATTATAGATTTGTACCCAATGCTAAAATTATCACACCGGTAACGGAATCTCACTTGTTTTTAGTTTCTAGAGAACGATCATAGATATATAAGACTTAAGAAACCACAACTATACATGACAAATCGGAGTTATGAAGGAAATACGACGAAGATCCGTCCATCGCAGCTCGTGATCCAAAATCAACCGTAACCCTAGGTTGTGTTGGGGTGATATCATTTCCATGGTTAGACGTGATTGAAAAATTGGCAAATTTGCACTGGAAGACCAAGATGGATTGGTATGCAACACACAGCCCTATCTTACCCTTGACACCATAGTTGTGAATTCCGTTCCGTTCCGGACAGAACGGGGCGGAACGTTCCGCTTTGGCACTCTAACGGAACGGAATACGCGTTGTACCGTACCGGGTCAAAATCCGGCCCGATCCGGTTAGATCCGCCTGATCCGGGCCGATCCGCCCGAAATCCGGGTATCTCTGCAAAAAAATTATTTGCCACTGCCATGGTTCGAACAGCCACCCTGAAGGTAACAAACAACTCCACTTTCCGCTGGGGCAAGTGCCTCTTACTTATTTTGTTGGTTTTAATTATTATATTCCTCAGTTTAGTTTAAATGACAAATAATGATTAAAACACACCATTTTATTGAATCAAATTTATCATATATGATATTAAATATAAACACAACTAATGAATTTAGTTATGTGTGTTTGTGTGTTGTTTTATGGAACTTAAAATTTAACATCATCAAAATCACATGTTTTTTTAAGAACTTTAAAACCACATATTTACATAAGATCAATAATATTATTTTTAATGTAACTCTATTAAGTGAATGAAGATTAGAATGTCAATAAATATTGAAGTATTTTGAAAAAAAAAATTGTATTTTGATGTTGTTACTAAGTAGTCAAATATATTTGTGTAATGTTCTTGGACTTGCGTTTATTTGTGTGTTCACTTAGTAAGTATTTTGGAGAAATTGCATTGTCATGTTGTTATGGGCATCACTAATATTGTGTTATATATATATATATATAATATATATATATATATATATATATATATAGTAAAAAATGCGGTAAATCCGGAACGGATCGCCGTTCCGTCCGGATCCGGGACCGTTCCGTTTTGGGAACGGAATGGGGACCGAAACGGTATTCACAACTATGGTTGACACAACAACTGAAATCAAAGTCCAGTCGAAAAACCCTAGCGCTCTAAAAACGTATTGAAGAAGAGAGATAGGGGAAATTCATTAATAGGAAACTTAAAAGAAGAGATTACAGAGTTAGCTGTTTATGCCACCAACCTTATGCCACGGTGGAAAGGTCAAACCAACCGAAATAAACTAAATGACGTACTAATAGCGAATGGGAGTATAAATGGAACAGTGCCGTTAGGTGATTGAACCAACATCGTCGAATTTATTACATACCCTCATTGGTTAAAAAAATCTCAAAACCCGATCAAATATGGAGATTATAAGTGACGATGTAGATTGGTCATGACAAAATTGAGAAAAGACAAGTCATTACTAGTGAGGATTACATCATCCATACACTAATAACATATCAACATACGATTGTTGATGAATGGACAAAGTATAATCAACCTGGGACTGCTAAAAACAGAACCAATCACTATGGTAAAAAGTTTATGGAACTACTACGCGAAAGAATGTTTTTATTCATAAGTGCTCTATCCTTAAAGAGCTCGCCGTTGAGAAAACATATTTAGCAGTAGCTAATTTGGAAACGAAAGAGAAACTGTGAATGTAATTCAGACACTGTGCTCATGGGTAACCTCGGTACATGAAAACCAATGGTTTGTTAACCAAGAGGCACAGACACAAGATGTGCCATGTATGATTAGAACCATCAATTTCCTTCTTCATAATAACTTTTCATTCTGGTTGAGTAGTTGTTTCCTTGTAAGTTTTGGGTTCAGTAGAAAATGATGTAGTAATTATGAAGGCCTTGCGTAGACCAAGCAGGTTACCATAAGTCAAGAGATTTGTCAAATCATGACAGTTAGAAGAATTGCTAACAGCACGACAAGTTTTACTAGAAAGATGGTATTCATATAAATAGGATGCCAGCTTGTTTGGTCTACTTGAGTTTCTTAAAAATTAAGGATTGGTAGGACGAGACCTTTCCTCTCCCATATAACATAGGATGAAAACTAATAGTATAATAGAGATATCATGTGAGTAAGACCATCAATATCCCTCAAGTAAATCGCCAAACGACATATTTCATCATTTACATACAATGATTTTGATTATCTCAATAAGTACGATTTTCAACAATAAATGTTTCATGAAAAGAAAAGATGGCTGATGAAAGCGAGTAAATCTTCTATTTCCATTTTTGTCCAAGTAAATAAATAATCACGCACTAGTTCCAATAGGGCATATTAGTTCCAATATATTTTTTGTATCGTAATACCAATTCACTACAAATACATGTATGCATAGGATTATAACATCTAACAATTCAAAAGATTATCACTGAAAGGAAAAGAGAATTAGGAAATAAGAATTGTTGTAAAATAACTAAAACAAGCAAATACTGAACACTCAGAAACTAAGCACTAATTAACAAGGTCCTCCAAGAAGGCTGCTTCCCTATCAGTGGCATGGTCAAAGGAGATAAACATTAAACTATTCCCAAGATTAATGCCTAGGATCCTACCTTTCGGGCTTGCAGAGCTCCTAGATTCTGGAAATCTGATAATCATGGCTAAATGACCTATCCACATAATCGATAATTAAGGTAGATTTTTACCTGGAAGTGGCTCTCTTCATGTCCTGATCAACAGTAGAAGGGTCATCCAAGAAAATTTCCTCATCAACAGATCAAAGAGGGTTGAGGAACCATTTTTGGTTTTGGTGACGTCGTCATAAGTAAGAGTAAGTGGGGGGGGGGGGGGGGGGGGTGGAAAAGGGAGAGAGAGAGATCACTTGAGAAGGAGAGGAGTGTGAAGGGGAAGAGGGGGGGAGTGGGGGGCTTTGAAGTTAGCTGAGGTTTTAGGGGTCAATGTGGAAGGGTTGGGGCTAGAGGAGGTGGCTGTAGAGAGTTTGGAAAGGTGGCCGGGGGGGGGGGGGGGGGAGGGGGTGTAGGCTACCAAACATAACCTCTTGACGAGGTGGGGAGAGCTGTTGCGAAGCTTCAGCCTGAGAGGACAGTCGGTGGGCTCCAGAAGAAGAGTTTGATTCTTCATGCTGCTCCAAAGCTTGAAGATCCATGACTGCAAAACAAGAACATAGAAGGGGAGGGACGGAGATGAAAAATCTATCTCAAGACTTCCATTTTGTGACAGTTGTGTGAGAAGTGATGGGGAGGTATTATTTCAGCACTTTACAATCTAGATGACATATAATTTGATAACTTCTATCAGCTTTTGGAATCTGTACTAATTGGATGGCAAGTTTTGTACCACAGAACAGTATATTCATAGGATTAGGTGGGTGGTTAGGCCTCAGAAACTAACAATAATACATTGTGAGCACACTCGTGATCCCACTGCACGCATAAGTTGTGTTCTACAACTTGCGAGTTCTTTGAATCTTACTGGTTAATGTTTCATTCGAAATGCATGAAATCATGAGTCGGAATACGATAATAAACACTGGGACGTGATACTTCCTCCGTTCCACCTCTCTTTTCAGTTACTATTCACAGATTATTTAGATCCGGTGATTTGGTTAGCAAAACGATAAAAGAATTTCGATAATCTTTTCATGATGTCGAAGAGTAAACTTTGCTTTACAACACCATGAACAGATTACGAAATTCTTATATCGCTTCGCAAACCAAAACACCTTGTCAAAGTGACCCAAAAATCAAATAGGAAAGATAGAGGTGGTGAAACGAAGTAAACACTCTTGCAGTCTCACTTGTCAGCTTTTGTGTTCATGTTCCTGTGATATACCATCCTTTAGTGTTTAGGTTTCTTTGATCTCTCGTTCTAAAAACAATTATTTGTTAATTTTCTACTTTCATCTAAAGACTATCTCACTTATACCGAAATGACAATGTGATTTTGGGCTCGTTTCTCTTGGTTGACCCATGATTTAAAGAAAGAAAATTCACGTAAAATTGTATCATACTTACACTGGTGGAGCCACCCAAAGCGGGTGGAACTTTTATCTATACAAATGCTACAATTGATTTCAAATTCTTACACCAGTAGTTGTGTATTTTGCTCAAATTTTATACTACCTATTTCCTCTCTTTCAATGGCGCTTGACTTTTTTACCCGTAATTGGGTCACTTTTGACTCGGTGATTTGGATAGCAAAACGGTGTAATTTTTTTGGCAATTCATAGTGTTGTTTGTAGTTTACTCTACAAGATCATGCAAAAATTACCAAAATCGTGTATCGTTTTCCTAACCAAATCACCGGGTCAAAGTGACCCAGTGAATAATGTCAAAAAGTGAAGTAAGCTGAAAGAGAAGAAACATAGGCAATACTAACTTCCTTTCGTCTCTCTTTTTCAGTTCATTTTGATCGTCTAATTTAGCAAACAAAGTGATACGAAAATGTGTTAAATACACCAAGTAGTAATGAAAATAAAATAAGCATTGCCTAAAAAATTAAATGAAAAATTAGCACAATTGGGTCTGTATTTACTCTTTGATAAGAAAAAGAAGGAATATACGAATTTAAAAAGAGGTAAGGTGTGATTGTTTCGTTAAACATGTCTCTTGGGTTTCTGTAGCAGATTTGTGCTTGGAGTCTAAAATATTCACTGTCAATTAAATTCTATGATGTGGTCAACTAAAGCTTGTCATTGTGGGTCTGGCTTTGGTCCGGTCATCTTCGGTACGGTACTTGTGCAGTTTGTATCCAACGATGCAGATTGTGCCACGTATCACTACCAAAGATCTGGAAAATACAAGTAATTTCCACCCTCACGCGCACAGAAGCTCTAGTGACTAAAATGCCCCTAAATGGAAACCATATCTTACCTCCCTGTTATTTGCTTTCTAGAGTTACAATTTCTCAATCCAAATCATTGCCATTTTGTCCATTACTCCACCGCCGGCGAGTTCAACCTGCTCGCGGTTCAAACTGTGGTTTGAAGCTCTCTGTTGAACATTTCTTCTTGATAGAATCTGTTGAACATATGGTTCACTAAAGATAATGATTGCAGATTTATAATTGTAAATCCGATTTTGATCTCCCAATAATTTCATCTTTTTTCCTTTGAACTTGAGATCTGTACCGTCTAATCTCGACTGTGCTGAAGAAGAAGAAAGAGAAGAAGTAAAGGTAGCCAGTCCGAGGCTGCGGCTCTGATGGTTGATTAGGAGATGGCTTTGTTCGGTATTGCGTGCCTTTTCAGGATTTGCGGTGGCTTGGGTGAGGATCGAGGAAAGTGATGGCGGAGGTTCCATCCATGTTCGCTCATGAACTTTGATTGAAGTTTATTCGAGATGAAAACCTGTTGTATGATTTGTTTCTTGATTACTAAATTACAAAAAGGATGAACATCACAGAGGTTGGGAAGCGATGGTGGCAAAGGTTGTTGAAATGGCGAATTGGGGGCGGCTTTCTATGGGATGCAGGCGGATAGTGAGTGTGAGAAAGTTTAACAAGCTATGTGCGCGTTGAGGTATATTTTACCTTTTCTATCATATCACTTGCCAGTACCACGTGGCATCTTTTTAACCTTTTGATTTAAACCGTACTGCAACCGGATGGATGAAAACCGGACACAATCCCAACCCGTCATTTGTAGGGTTGATATCTCCAGCCTTTGGGAACTCTATCTGTAGGCTTGATAGATAACACATTAATGTCTTGCTCTGATTCGATTAATATTGACTTGTTTCAAAGTTGGTGAATAATTTCCACAATTGGCATATTTTTGTGTATGAGAAATTGATGCAAGTCAAATGGAAAATCGCTTCTCAAATGGTTTCGTGGCCTTAATCTTTTTGATCATTCAAATCCAATGATTTCTAGGACCCAAAAATTGATTTCAAGTGATTCGTATAGGCAGCTGCTTGAAAATGACAAAATTTGACATTGATGTTGGTCAACTAACCAACAACTCGTTTGATGAAATTATGAGGACGAAAGGCCAAAATACTTTACATTTTGGAGAAGAATATATATTATGTGGTTTATTGACCAGACACAAAACACAGGAAATATCATTTATCAAATACATACCCCTTCAGAAACGTAATAATTTTCTTGTGGATTATAAAACCTCACACAAGGTCATCTCTGTAGCATCTCACAAGTCAGACGTCAACAAAAGCATGCATTTTAGCTAGAGGTGCAACTTGGACGGGCTGAACCCGACCAACCCGAACCCAGCCCGGCGCACATGTTTTGAGTAATTTTGATGGGCTCGGGCAGATTTTTTTTCCCCGAATTACAAGTAGGTTCGTGCTTGGGTACGAATATTAAACGGTGGGCTAGCCTTAATTACCCGAGTTGTATACTCATTACCTATAATATTATATTTAGAGAGTATTATATAGCATATTTATCAAGAATCTATTATTTTTCTATTAATTATTAATGATATTTTTAATTATGTTTATGTTCACAACTGGTAGAATTTGTTGCGAAATAACTAACATTCTCTTGTGTAAATGGATAACTTTTTAATTCACTCTAAGAATATATAGTCGTTAGTTTTTAGTCAAAGTGAAGTGTCTACATTCTATATCTATTTTTATATGTAATGTATTAACATAACTTTAAGGGACACTTTTAATTGAGTTGAATGGGATAAATATGTTACTTTATTTAGTTTAATGGGCTAGCCCGAATTCAGTCTGAACCCGAATTGATTTCTTCGAATTTGGGCTTGCACGGGTTGGCGATACTTCTAAGTTGGGCTGGGCTGGGCTTGGGCAACCCTGAAAGAACTCGGGTTTGGCTTTGGACAAGGGCGCCAACTTGCCCAACCCGCCTGAGTTGCAGTCCTAATTTTAGCATTAGAATTTTGGAAACTGAACACGAAATTTATTTTTTTATGGGAGAGAATAGTGAGATTCGTAGATTACCTAATTGATCTTTCTGATATTCGGTATACCATATTTTGATATGCGTTACGCGGTTCGTGATCACCTTCATAGCATATATGTTGCGGTCATGGCAGTTTATGATATTTAAAAAGAGGCCAGAACGGCAGATCAAGAACACAACAATTATTATAAGCAGCAGTTGAGATCTAAATATATTCGTATGAAGTCTTTGATTATTTACGGAACTGTGGTTTCGTTATTTGCATTAAACTCTTGTTAGTCCATTGTTGTCCGCAGTAGCACACTTAAAACGCTATGTTCTTAATGTTTGATTAACTTAATCTGTTGGTTTTTCTTATTGCACCACAATTCTTATTCCATAATTTTCTTTTCCTTTCAGTGATAATAATTTGAAGTCAAATGTTATAATCCAATTAGTACATGTAATTGTAAGTGAATTGGTCTTCTGATACAGACAAGATTTTTGATCTAATATACCCTATTGGAACTAATACATAATTATTAATTTACTTGGAACGAATTCTTTATCTCTGATTAATTTAAACCTGGTATTCTCACGTAGCTCAATTTTCTTTTCAATGCCAGCTCCTTGATTCATAATTTTCTGGAATACAGTCAGTTTCGGTGGGTCTTCATTTTCATCATCTAAATCAGAGATGACCATTGGAGCGTTCAAATACACTGGAGGCCGTCATGTCAGAGGACTGGTGACCTCCTCCTCTTTAATGGAGGGGATTTAGCTATTGCTGACACACAATATAGTGAATTAGATATATATATCCATATCATCACGGTTTCTTACATTGAGCAAGCCCTGAGCAAGCAACGAGCATCAAGAACATCATAAAGAGAAACGATAGGCTCGTATCCGTACTGCGCAAGTAAAACTAGAGCACTCCGTGTAAACTAGCATTTCTGAACTAAACAAGTACAATTAGTGCATCATGTGTAATTTATCATATTAGTACTCATGAAAACTAGATAAGAGATCAATGATCAAGGCTACAAATGGATTTTGCATCGGCATGCATATCACACTCTATCGGCTACCATGAGTGAATTCAATAGATCTATATCACCGCGTCCTCTTCAGTGAGCATGACGATGCTTAGATCTGTACTCATGAAGACCAAATAGGAGATGATCACAGGATGCATATAATTTGCCTCGCCATGGATATCACACTCTATCAGCTTCAACGAATAATTCTAAAGATATGTATCATCATGGCCTCGTACAGTGAGCAAACAGTGAGCATGAAGAACATCATAATAGCATGAAGAGCCCCATGTCAGAATTCATGAAAACAAAATAGGAGATGATCACAGCAGGCTACAAATAATGCAACCCTGATTGGTCTGGTTACGATATCTTGTATTGTGTGACCCTGTAATTTTTATGGGGTCAAAATTGTAATAAAATAGAAGTTTGAGTTGTTTGTAAAAATTTCTTGATTTAGCAGTGTTGCTGACACTTGAAAAGAAGGAGTTAACTGGTTTGCATTTTAAAGATCAGGGAAATTATTCAATTAGTAAGAAGCTGGGGCAATTGTGTAATTCTTAAACTTTAACTTCTGGCTCTTTTGCCCAAACTATGAACACTAGGAATTGGGAAATAGTTGTAAAGAGATCTTGTATGTTGGGGCTATAGTTCAATTTATTCGAAGTATACAATTTCCTCCTAATTCTACTTCGTACCATAACTTTGAAGAAATTACATTTCCACCCCTAGGGCATGAGCTCCACTTGTCACCTACCCATGTGCATGCTTGACACCTCATCCCATGAGGTGGCACCTCCCTCTCCACCAACTAATTCTGGAATCATCTATCTCTATCTCCATCCTCAACCTTCTTCCTCCTTCATCACCACCATGAAACACCACCTACTCCTCTAATGCAACTCCTCTGTTCTCTCTACCTCCCCGACCTGCTGTGGTGGGAGATTCCCCGTGGCTTCAGGAGTAAAAATGCCTCAAGTGATTCGTTGATTGATCAACTAACGAGGTCGGAATTCGATTTCAAAGAAAAGAACCCCAAATTCATCTCTCGGATAAATTCTCTTGAACAGTTGTAATTCATCAATTCTAGCCTATTGATTCTTATTCCTTGTTCAAAGACGAACCCATTGGACCCAACGAAGGCCGCTCAATCGTCGATTTTATGGACGATCGCCGGAAACCCGACTCTTCCACCGGAAAACGCTGCGACAGTTGGAAGCTCGGTAATTCTCGGTCCGGGTTGCTTAAATTCCACTCCTAACTTCTCTCTTGAGGCATATGACTAATCTAGAATTCTCTATCAGGATCCAACGTGGACGAATCACCGGTTTTTGGCAGCTAATAATCGCCAGAATCTCCATACTCGTCGGAGCGAAGGTAGAACTTCGTTCTCCCTCAGTTCTTCTCGGTTTCTGGTAATATTTGCACAAAAAATGATCCTTAGATGATATAGAACACCTCTAGACCCTGCATTGCAAGCCAGGTCGTTGGTAGATTCGGGTTTGAATTCATGACTGGGTGTTTTTCCGGCATATTTTTGGGTCGGGTTTAGGCCACTGTAACTTCCTTATTTTTTATCCGTTTTCAGTGATCTCTGGCTTTTTGGGAACCCTAGGAATCGGTTTCTAACATAGTGTGGGTTGGATGCTATGAATTCCTCTCTAGGTCGCTTGAAAATTGGTCCAAACATGATAGATTTGTGCTGGTGGTTAAATTGTGTTCTTGAGGTTCTTCATGAGCTGCATTTTGGTTCATCTTTGGAGAGCTATATCTCCCTCTTTTCTTTATTTTTGTGTGGGGTTTGGAACTTCTTGTTTGCTGCCTTTTCCTCTGAAATTTCATGTTATAAAAATCTTCTAATCTAGTCTGTATCATGCTCAAATTGTTGATCAAAGTCGCTGAAAAAGATGTTTTATTGCTTGTGTTCTTGAGTTGTGTGTTGATGTCATCTTTCATACCTTGTATCTTCTTCATTACCTTATGGTTGAAATGAATATTGGACCATATTCTTCATTTGGCATAAATCTTCAGATCCTTATGAAATTCCTCTCATGTAATCCCTCGTTTATGTCTAGGATTCAGGCCAAACTTGCTGCATAATGTTTGTAAAACTATTATCATGTTGAAAATTGGCTAAGTGTTGGTCATCGCTTGATTTTGTCGAACTTTGATATGCATTATCTCTCTCATTATTTTGAGTCTCTGAGAACTTGAATATGTTCAGGAATCCTTGATGATCCATATTCAAAACTCCATTCTCCTTTTTGCGAAACACTCTCTCAATTGATCATAATTCAGCTCCAAAGTTGGTTGTATGTGTTTATTTCTCTTATGCTTTGACTCTCAGTTTGTTAGTCGAAATGACCTTTCGAGTGTTTACATCCTTAAGAAAAGTTACTCATATTGCTATTTGGAAACTGCTCGTCAAAGTTTACCAAGTTGATCTCGTAGAATGCTATTTGGATCAAACTGTAAAAATGGGTAAAATTGTAATTTCACGTAAGAGTTGTGTCAGGTTGAAATCAATGTCTTGGATTTATAATCATGTCTTAAATGGATTTTTGGAGTTGTAATAAGCTCTTATGGGTTATTTTTGACCAAGTCAACTATTTGGTGGTCTGTTTTAATTTTTTCTTACTTTAGGGGGGCCTAAGTGCAAATAATTAAAACTTGTAGTTTTCAACCCTATGACTAACAAGGAGTGAAAAATGAAAATTTAACTTTTAACCATTGTTCGACTTGTTTGAGGAGTTCAGGCTCAATTAGGGGGCTAAAATACAATTAGAACAAATTACAGGGACTTGAGTGTAAATAATCAGAATTGGGGATTCAAGCCAAGTAGGCTCCAGGGAGACTTAGTAACTCGTGAGTTTTGCCAAGTAGTGATAGCAAAGGGGTGCAGTAACAGTCAGGGACTGACTGATAAGAATGAGAATTTGGGGACCGAATAGTCAATCTGGGCTAGACAGTTAGCATTACACTTGCATATGCATTTTTACCTCACTAACGAGGACTTGTACAAATAAGTACTTATAAACTTGTATTTGTAGAGGTTATCGGGATAGATAATTAGCAACGATGTCAAGAATACTAAGCAGGCTGCCAGGTAAGCAAATGATTGCTCATTTGCTATTGAGGAATATTAAAATTAGTTGTACGTACCTGTCTACAAGTATGAGATAGAGAAATCGGGGAATAAAAAAATCCTGAGCTAGACATCTATATGTGCACCCAAACAGGTAAGTACAATTATTGTTCATGATGGTATTGCAAACTTATTTAATAATTGATTCATGTACCCTAGACCTCGATATGGTAAAATATTTTGGAACCCGGACTACGGACTTGATACATTTATGGGACCCGATCTAGGGGCTTACTGCCAGTACATTGCTAGCTCCCGGCTTGACAGCTAGGTTCTGCCTCTAGGTTGCGATCCAGAGGGAGAGTTAGTGGCCAAAGGTGTCAAGATGCCTTGCGACTTCAATAAGGCACATATCATGATCTTCCACAGACTGAAGCTGTTACCTTAGGTAAATTAGTCGATCTTTGTTCTTGGTGGATCTGGAACCATAGTCGCGTGCTCCACCTAAATCGAGAAACCCTAACTTTGGTTTCACCAAGTTGTGAAAATCTAGCTCTTTTGCTCCATCTTAATATTGAAGCATTGAAAACCTTTATGTGATACCATTTTGTTATGAAAAATCACCTCACGAACGGTACACAAATAAAGGACACGGGCTTTTACAAGGTTCGCTGGCAAAAATTCGCGAACTACGTCAAGGTGGAAAAGCACCATATTTTACAAGATGAACAATCACAATGATTTTGCCTACCTAATAGTGTGGCTACTAAGTTCTTTATAAAGTGTTAGGGAAACCCCCAAGGAGGTGAAGAAGAGTCCCAAGCCCACAAAACCCTCCGCCTCACTTTTGTTTCCTAAACTAACCCACCGCCTTTAACTTTTCAATTCTACGACATATTCAACATTTATTTATTGAATTTTTTGTATGTTACATTCATGAAAGTAATACTTATTGATAAAATGATAATGTTCACAACGAAGAGGGTGATTTACATAGGGGGACAACAAGTCGTTGCGGCCATGAATGATGAGTTGAAAGCTTCAGAAGCTAACAACACTTGGATTGTAACTCAACAACATCGAGGAAACTAGAAAGTGGGCTGCGAAGGGGCGTATAGGAACAAGTACATGTCAGATGGCCAGTACTGATAGATAGAAGGCAATGTTGCTAGCCAAGAGCTATACTCAAACTACGGCACTGATAACCTTTGAACCTTTTACCCTATGGCTTAGGTTTTGCTTACTCTTGCATCTGTGCATCATTGGGATATTCTTAAATTGGATGTCAACAATGCATTGTTATATGTTGATTGAATAGAACAGGTGTATCCGGCACTTCCCAAGGTTTGGAACAACTTCCTTTTATGATTAATGAGAAGAACTTGGTCTGTAGGCTTCAAAAATGCGATTAGGACCTCAGACATGTATATGTGCAGTTATTTATCACGTTGTCGGAAACAATTCTTCAAATGGGATTTCAGCAATGCAGATCAGAGAACAATCTTTTTATCGAATCTCACAACGGTACCATGTTAGGGTTGAAGAAGCTTAAACCCTAATAATGATGGATTCCACAATTAAAATTAAAATGGTAAACTGATTGGACAAGAATTGAAGAATTGGAAAGATGAGAGAGAGAGAAGTAGAAGAGAAATTGTAATTTATTCGATAATCTGCAAAACCCCAATTCTGGGTTACAAGCAGCTGCCAACGTAGGAAATAACAGAGTCGGTTAGTTTCCATACTGGACACGTTTCTCGACAATTTCAGTTAAAACTATTAAATGACTAATTTGTCGATTGAAGTAAGTTCTATTCAAAACATTCCACCCCCTTAAAGGAACGACCCGTCCAATAGTGAAACGACACCGTAAGACTTAAGATTTGAACCTCAACGTCTTTTAATCTGACGGTAGCTGCTTCTTCGGGTTTTGTGATATACGGTAACTGCTACTCTTGAGTAAACTGTTCATTTGGTCTAGTCGTGACCAAATGAAGAGTAACTTTTCTGCATTTCTATGTATTTGCATCTGTGGCTGAAGGATCAAAATGGAGAAATCTTGTGCAAAGATCATCATAATCCTCCCACGTACCTTCTGCAGGTGAGGAGTGGCTCCACTGGACGAGTAGCTGAATTGCAACGATATTTTCTTTCTTCACAGTCATTCTTCCCAGTATCATCAGTGGTTACCCTAACAGTTGACCTTCTTCTCAAATATACCACTTCTTATCTACTGGTTTATGTTGATGTTGTAATCACCGGCACAAACACATCAACTTCACAACACATCAAGTCTACTCTCAAATCTACTTTTAAGTTAAAGAATTTGGTTGACTTGACTTACTTTCTTGATTTTGGAGTCACTAGATATGCTCTTGGTATATATCTGCAACATAAATTTGCTAATGAAAATTTCACCTTTTGACTTGCTTTCTGTTTCCCAGCTCATAAAAAAAAGAGAGAATCGTTTCTTAATTTCTTCATAAATCAAAATACGTTAGTGGAATACCCGGATAATTTTTTTTCCTTTTCTTCTCGTATATAATTTCTGTAGTCAATCGGGTTGTTTTAAATCATTACACATGGGGTTCTTTTCCTTCACACCCCTAACCACAAGCGTGCCAAATGCTGTTAATCCTTCGATTTCTACGGTTAGATTTGGGCCACATGTTTGAGCTTGGCTCAGAACCCTAATCTTATGAGTAATCTGCATGCATATATAAACAAAGCACTGCTTCCTCGGCCGACAAGAGAGAGAGATATACCTTCTCTTCAAGTGCTCCTTCAATGGATATCACGAAGAGGAAGAAGTAGAAACCACAAATCTACTGCATAAGAGCTATTATACTAATGGGATCAATGAATTACCATTTAATCGTTTTTTGATTTTGATGTAAGTTCTTCTCTCTCGCTCATGTTTAATTCTGTTGATGAATTGGCTGCAGATCTTTATTCTAGATCTTGAATTGGTAGCGATTATACAAAGATAGTTATATCCTGAGTCATTCTTTGTGAATTTTTCTTGTGCAGGAAGGGCGTTTCTCTCCTAATGCATATAATCTTCAGGTATATTGCATATTCATTGTCAATTTGACTCTTTGAATTCATGTCTGATCAGCGCTTGTTAGAGAATTAAGTATGCATGTGAATATTCTTTGAGCAATTAAGGTTTATGAACTTGAAAATCTAAAAAAGGGAATAATGCGAGCGGAATGGAAATGGAAAAATTTCAGTACTTTAGGTTGAATCTGACCAGCACTTCAGGTTGTCTCTTCCGATGACTTTTACTCACAGTACACTGTGAAGCTTCTTGTTTTTCTCCTTAGGTCCCACCTAATCCGAACATCTATGTTATCAATAGAGATAATCGTATATACTACCGTGAGCGAACACAGGTACATACGTTTTGAATTGTAGATTTCGACACTGCATCTTGAGTGAAAATGTATGTTAAAAGTTTTACTCTTTAATTTTTTTAAGAAACTCTCCTCTTTAAACTAATTGGTCAATTTGAGTTTAATTTTTTTTTCATGAAGTACCGAAATTGGAGTTCCGAAAGAGGTTAAACAGTAGGTTTCCAAAGTCAAAAAAATAACTGTCGTATCTAGTTATGGTATTTCCAAAATCGAATTTGGAGTTTCGAAAGAGGTCAAATCGATAGGTTCTGTACCCATGACCTTGAATTGAATTGGCTGCTGGAAGATTGATCTTAATTTAGATTTCCTATCCTCTACATAAAAAACCTTGAATGGGTTGCACAAATTTAGATCGTCTTCCTGATTGTGAATTTCCTTGGGCAGGTGGGGTATTTAGGCTCACGACAAACCTGTGCTTGGAGAAAAAACAGAATCTGAGCTTCCGGTATGTATTGATTCTATATATCCAAGGACTGGCGGTTCAGATTTTTTCTGAATGTCAGCCTTCAATTAATTTGCACTGCATACATGTTAAGTACATAACTCCTCCATAATGTCAGTTGTAAGCTGACAGTTATTTACATAAGCTTTACCAAAGAGAATAAGATCATCTGGAAAGAACTAATGGAATCGGATAGACCCTCTCTGGGAGGCCTTGACCGGTCTCTAAGCCTGGCACTAAATTCTGTCCGTGATTTTATTAGAAAGCCATTCTATTCAAGGTTGTCATAAGACATAGATGCTTCTCTAGGTCATTCTCCTGACTTGAACAGACCTGATAAGACATAGATGCTTTTGTGTTGTGCCTCATGGGTTTTGTTCTGTAACAAAAAACTGTTACTGGACAATATCTCTCATTAAATTTAACAAAGATGGTCTTTGCAGGACACGATTTGCACTGTGCAAGGATAAACCCATAGATGTCCCTATTCCACTTTATCTCTCGCACTCGCACAAAGCAACTACAAGCTTGATCTAGTTGACTGAATATTGACCATGAAAATTGATTGGCTATTTGTATAAATGACCCGATTGAGTTTTGAGAGGAAACCCCTAATTGTTTATCTCCCACTCTCTTTGTCTCTCAGATGTCATCTTGACGCTCGTCGATGTAACTCTTTTAGTTCTATTAGCTACCAGCTTGACAATCAACCTGTCTATTAGTTGCAATAATCAAGGTATGTTAACATTTCAACATTCTCAAATCTCTCCAAGGTGTTTTCATGATTTTGAGCCTACGCTGGAATGCCAAAAAGGGTCATCTTTCATTCTAGCTATCCATCGACAGTTTTTTACATATGAAATGTGAATTTCTAGGTTTGCAGCAAAATGTGGTACCTAGGGATTACAACGGGTGGATCCGGATAGGATCCACCCATATCCGAAAGACATAAGGAGATCTACATTTGATAAAGAACCTACCGACTCAAGTCGGTCGGAGACCGGGCCCTGGTCCGAATATTAAAGAAGTCCGAAAAGAATGCAATAGAAAAACCTAGAAAAAATGAGATTGAGTGAGAAGAAAGGGTGCCGTGGTGGTTGGGAGAAAAGAGAGGAAACCGGTGAGTTTTGTGAAGCTAGTGTTAGTGGAACTATGAAGGGTAATGAGTCAATATGTATATTCGTAATAAATGTATCAAATGTATACGGGAATTTAAAAAAAATAACAAGTACTCCTTTTATCCAACCGATATGCTATCGATTCTGAATCCGGATCCGAATCCATTTAGTTTGCTTTCATGATCCATTTATGCGTTGTGAAGCTCTAATCATATCTCTTTCCTTTTTTTGTTAATTCCAAGTTGATTTCTCCTGTTTAGATAATCTTACGACTAGAGAGTGTACCTAACTTAGAGTTATCTTGTTCAAAACTACCTGACTGGTACATGTCCATATAAATAAAGCTACAAGGATTTTGATTTCCATATTTTTGAGCGTTCATCAATTTTCTAGATTCCATGTCCTCTTTATACAAATTTAGATTCTCGTCGTGATTATGAAAGTCCTCGGGCAGGCCCTTAATGCGTCTAAGCTTCACGCGTGAATTGATTTGAAATCTAACAAGGATTCCTTAGTGTCCCAGTCAAAATTCCTTACAGGGTTCCGATCGGGGAGCTTGTTTTGGGTTCCGCTAATGGTCTTTAATGAAATGCATATTTTATTTCGTCTCTTCTATCAAAATGTAGGTAAACTTCTTTTGTTTGACTGTATTGAACTATATAAACCAGGATTGGAAAAGAGGTTTTAGTTTAGAGGGTTTTAGCAGGGTTTGGAAGTCCAAAGTGCCTCGAAAAGTGAGTTTTTTTTTTTTACTTGGAGAATTCTTTCATCACTACTGATAATCTAAAAAGACAGAGGATTTCGGCTGGCAAATAGGTGTAAGATGTGTTAATGTGAAGAGGAAACTGTGTGACCTCTTTTTTGACACTAGAACGATAATACAATATCTCTTTAAACTTTTTCAAATAGATCAAATTAATAATTTACAATTTCAGCTCATACCAAATTGATTTTGATCGAATTCATAATCCACAATGTATAGCCTTGGCTCAGGGTTATATATCTAGAATAAGTTTACTGTTGATATTTGCGATGCAAGTGCTTCACTCACTTGAAAAAAAATACGTAATTGAGGCCCTCATTCTAGACAGCAGAAGGTTTAGAACAACTCAAATTTCAGCCGTTGGATCAAGATAGTAAAGTATTTGGAGAAATAGTCTTTATACTAATCACGGACTTATGTTTGCAGTGGATTTCATTCATGTACCAAATTGGTCTTACCTTTTCTAGCTTGAAGCAGCTTTCTGTCAAGTCATTTATTTGTTCTAATGTCACTCTATCTCAAGTTCAACAATACTGTTTACTAAACCCCCTATTCTTGTCTAATTACCTAATGTCAAAATGTTTAAATTTAGGTTCCATACAGAAGACCAATTCAACGCTCAAAGATATGCAATATTAATATTTCCAGCCTGCGGTCAGAGTTTGTGACAAAGAGAGATTGTCGAGTACGGATGAGCATGGGTAACCTTATGCGGGGTCCTCTAGACTTGTGTAGCCACCCACATAAAAAGCTGGGCTTCTACAACAGTTCTATTTGTAGTAACTTGAGCTCCAACTCAAAACATGTAGATCATACTATATAGATTATAAAATGTCATATGGCTGGTAAGTTTCCTTTCCTTTATGTTTTTAATATTTATACCTTGATTTAACTGTATGTAATTTTCATATCCATGTATTTAATGCTATGCTTTATCTTTGCATATTTTCTATTATGATATGTTGATTAATGTGTCAGTAAGTCGGTGTAATTATAGTATGATACTCTCTTATTACATAGTGTGATAGAGAATATTGTTTCTCTCTTTGAAGAGGAGCAGGATCGTGGACGTGCTATCATTATAGCATCAACTGGTTCTGTATTGAACCCAACTGTCATGTCTTGTAGAAGAACTTATACGTACCAGGTTTCTTACCTTTAACTTTCCTATACCATAGTGAGGAATTTAGTTAATGTTATATCATATAATTTACCATTTAGTACATAGGTTAAAAGTCGGTGTTTTGTTAATCCAGCTGCTTATGCTTTTATTTCAGTTCTTTTTTTCCTAACCGAATATGACAATAGCAGTCATATCTCTAGCTTTTGCTGATTGTTTGCATTTGCAGGGTTCTTACATGATAAGAAAACTGTGAGGTTCTTTCAGCTGTTCAGGTGATGGCGCCGTCAATTGGGGCAAGTTGATGGCAGTTTTAACTTGCCACGACGGATGCCACCATCCCCTGAACAGCTGAAAGAGCCTCGCAGTTTTCTTATCATGTAAGAACCCTGCAAAAGCAACAATCAGCAAAAGCTATTGATAGGACTATCGTTGTCCTATGCAGATAGGAAAAAAGTAAGTGAAAGAAGCAGAAGCAGCCTTATTAACGGAACACCGACTTTTACCCGGTGACCTAAATGGCAGAGGTTATCATATACCGACGTTAACTAAGTTTTTGTACTATGGTACATGAAGGTTAAAGTTAAGAAGCCTTATACGTATATGTTCTTCTGCGAGACATGATAGTTGGGTTCAATACAGAATCAGTTGCTGCCATAATGATACCACGTCCACAATCCTGCTCCTCTTCAAAGAGAGAAACAATACTCTCCATCACACTCTGTAATAAGAGTATCATACAATGATTGAAAGGATTTATTGACACGTTGACTAATATATCATAATACAAAATATGCAAGATAAAGCATAGCATTAAATACAAGGATATGAAAATTACATACATTTAAATCAAGGTACAAATATTAAAAATATAAAGGAAAAGAAAACTACCTGCCATACGGCATTTTATAATCTATAGAGTATTAGCTACTTGTGTTGAGTTAGAGCTCAAGTCACTACAACAGATGACGGCCAGGTTTTTGTGTCAGTCACTACACAAGTTTTGGAACCAAAAATCGGGTTAGTTAAGCATTTCCGGGGTGTCCCTTAGCCACATCCATGCTGGTTCAGTGGTATTTTCTCTGATGATTTGGAGTAGCTTCTCTTCTAAATCTCCTGCAGTGACTCTTCAATTTTGACTGGTCTATGGTTCTTTTATATGATTTTGAAGATATGTTAGCTTCTCCTAAGCACTAAAGGCGCCAGTTTCGTGATATGGGTAATAACACAAGACTTGGTCAATTTGTTGCAACAGTTCCTTGGTCAATTTGTTGCAACAGTTTCCTGAATATCTTAGCACATGACTTGGTCAGTTTGTTGCAACAGTTCCTAAATATATTCTAGTATTTATGCTTTTCGATAAATTCAATTTTTTTAGTAGATAAGCTCATAGGTGAGTTGTTACTGATCTCTTTCCTAAGTTGTAGTGTTATTTATTGAGGAGTAAGGCTATAAATATATCTTCAACATAAATTTGCTAATAAAATTTTCACCTTTCAACTTACTTTCTGTTTCCCAGCTCATAAAAAAAGAGAGAGAGAGAATCGTTTCTTAATTTTCTCATAACAAAATACGTTAGTGGACTACCCGGATAATTTTTTTTCCTTTTCTTCTCGTATATAATTTCTGTAGTCAATCGGGTTGTTTCAAATCATTACACATGAGGTTCTTTTCCTTCACACCCCTAACCGCAAGTGTGCCAAATGCTGTTAATCCTTCGATTTATAGGGTTAGATTTGGCCCACATGTTTGAGCTTGGCTCAGAACCCTATCTTATGAGTAATCTGCATGCATATATAAACAAACCACTGCTTCCTCGGCCGACAAGAGAGAGAGATATATACCTTCTCTTCAAGTGCTCCTTCAATGGATATCACGAAGAGGAAGAAGTAGAAATCACAAATCTACTGCATAAGAGCTATTATACTAATGGGATCAATGAATTACCATTTAATCGTATTTTGATTTTGATGTAAGTTCTTCTCTCTCGCTCATGTTTAATTCTGTTGATAAATTGGCTGCAGATCTTTATTCTAGATCTTGAATTGGTAGCGATTATACAAAGATAGTTATATCCTGAGTTATTCTTTGTGACTTTTCTTATGCAGGAAGGGCGTTTCTCTCCTAATGCATACAATCTTCAGGTATATTGCATGTTCATTAACAATTGGACTCTTTGAATTCATGTCTGACCAGCGCTGGTTAGAGAATTAAGTATGCATGTGAATATTGTTTGAGCAATTAAGGTTTATGAACTTGAAAATCTAAAAAAGGGAATAATGCGAGCGGAATGGAAATGGAAAAATTTCAGTACTTTAGGTTGAATCTGACCTTCACTTCAGGTTGTCTCTTCCGATGACTTTTACTCACAGTACACTGTGAAGCTTCTTGTTTTTCTCCTTAGATCCCATCTAATCCGAACATCCATGTTATCAATAGAGATAATCGTATATACTACCGTGACCGAACACAGGTACATACTTTTTGAATTGTAGATTCAGATACTGCATCTTGAGTAAAAATGCATGTTAAAAGTTTTAAACTTCCTCTCCTCTTTAATTTTTTTTTAAAGAAACTCTCCTCTGTAAACTAATTTGTCAATTTGAGTTTAATTTTTTTTCATGAAGTGCCAAAATTGGAGTTCCAAAAGAGGTTAAACAGTAGGTTTCCGAAGTCAAAAACATAACTTCTTCATATCTAGTTATGGTATTTCCAAAATCGAATTTGGAGTTTCGAAAGAGGTCAAAACGATAGGTTCTGTACCCATGACCTTGAATTGAATTGGCTGCTGGAAGATTGATCTTAATTTAGATTTACTATCCTGTACATACAAAACCTTGAATGGGTTGCACAAATTTAGATTGTCATCCTGATTGTGAATTTCCTTGGGCAGGTGCGGTATTTACGCTCACGACAAACCTGTGCTTGGAGTAAATACATAATCTGAGCTTCCGGTATGTATTGATTCTATATATCTAAGGACTGGCGGTTCAGATTTTTTTCTGAATGTTATCCTTCAATATATTTGCGCTGCATACATGTTAAGTACATAACTCCTCCATAATTTCAGTTGTAAGCTGACAGTTATTTACATAAGCTTTACCAATGACAATAAGATCATCTGAAAAGAACTAATGGAATTGGATAGACCCTCTCTGGGAGGCTTTGACTGGTCTCTAAGCCTTGCACAAAATTCTGTCCGTGATTTTTTTAGAAAGCCATTCCATACAAGAACAAAAGGTATGGGGAGAGGGGATCGGTGTCTAATGTTTTTCAGGGAATAAAAGCTTGTGTGCGAGATCGATTAATGAGGATGAACTGAAGATTATGTGGATTAGGGGTACGAGGAAAGTTGAAATCTTAAACGGTGGCTCTTACGAAACTCCGTTCAAGGTTGTCATAAGCCTTTTCAAGATCTAGTTTGAGAACGATGTCCCCCACTTTTCCTTTGTGTTCAGTTTCCTAGAAAATTGCAACATTTTCACTGCAAATTCTCACATGAATGAAGCCTCATTAAAATTGACTGATCATATTGTCCAGAATAAACAAGTTTTTTAAGCAATAGTCTTAGCAATCGACATGTACACTGTATTGCAATGTGAAATCGGTCTGTATTGGGAAACACATTATGACTTATCAGTTTTGGGTATGGGCAGATTTGTGTGGTTGTCTGAGTTCGAACAAGTACCAATCACGTCGCTATGAACAAAATGACCCTAAGCTAGGCACATTACCTAGTTGTAAGACTTCCTCAATAGGAGAAATCAGAATACCAGAAACAAAAAAGTCAGTACAACGTCACAGGAATAAATGCTCCGATCCCTGGTCCTGTACACCTAGGGGTACCAGGGCTCCTTCGTTTTATTTTTCAGATCTGTTAGCTTCTCCTGGCCCAGGAAGGCGTCGGGTTCTTTACTTTCAGTTTTATAAGAGCTTTAGCGGTGTCTGTGGGTATGTTTAAGGGGGGTTCCCACAACTATTTCCGGTGGGATGATGTCGGAGGTATGGGCGAGGCTGACTTGAACAGACCTGCTAAGACTTGGATTCTTTTGTGTTATGCCTCATGGGTTTGTTCTGTAACAAAAAACTGTTACTGGACAATATCTGTGCTTTACAATTAACTAAGAAGGTCGTTAAAGGACTTCGATTTGTAATATGCTATGTTGCATGGAAACGGAGACGGAGACGCGGGTACGGCAGGAGAAGGAGACGCCGAAACGCCAAATTTTATGAAATCAGGAGACGCGGACACGCCGCATATATACATCTATATACATGCATATACACGCCGCATCTATATACATGTATATAAACTGTCTCATGTTTTCATCTTTAACCTTTCTTCACCAACCCTAGCCGCACAATCTCTTTGACAAAGAAAACAAAGAGGAAGAGAAGCAAGAATAATCCGATGTGTTTTGGTAAATCGATTAACAACTTTGTCCAACTCTCTTTCTCTACGTCTCCCCCAAATGGAACCAGGCATTTCGGGCAACATTCTTATCAGTTTTATTCGGAAACACCAGGTGGAGTTTCCGAAACATTGTTCAGGTGTGTCCGAGTTTCGGACACGTATCTGAGTGTCCGAAACAGGAACGGCACCCCTGATGGAGTGTCTGTGCAACATAGGTAATATGCAAGGATAAACCCATAGACGTCCCTACTCCACTTTCGCTCTCTCACTTGCACAAAAAACTACAAGCTTGATCTAGTTGACTGAATATTGACCATTTCAGACAAAAAAAATTATTGACCATGAAAATGCATTGGCTATTAGTATAAATGCCCCGATTGAGTTTTGAGAAGAAACCCATGATTGTTTATCTCCCTCCCTCTTTGTCTCTTAGATGTCATCTTGATGCTCGTCGTTTTAACTCTTGTAGTTCTATTAGCTACCAACTTGCCAATCAACCTGTCTATTAGTTGTAATAATCAAGGTATGTTCACATTTCAACTTTCTCAAATCGCTCTGATGTGTTTTCATTATTTTGGACGTACACTAGAATGTAAAAAAGGTTCATCATTCATTCTAGCTATCCATCGAAAGATTTTTTCATATGAAGGGTGAATTTTTAGGTATGCAGCAAGATGTGGTATCTAATGTATACAGTATACACTAGTGTGCCGTGGTGGTTGAGGGAAAAGATAGGAAACCGGTGAATCCCGTGAAACTAGTGTTAGTTGAACTATGAAGGGTAATGCGTCTATAAACTAGTATATATACTCCTAATTAAATGTGTCAAATGTATAAGGGAATTTTTGTAAAAATAGCAAGTATTGATTCTCTATTTCAAGAGGAGCAAGATCGTGGACGTGGTATCATTATTTTGGCAGCAATTGGTTCTGTATTGAACCCAACTATCATGTCTCGCAGAAGAACATATACGTATGAGGTTTCTTACCTTTTACATTCCCATACCATAATGAATTTAGTTAACGTCTCTATATTCTATCCTTTACCATTTAGTATAAAAGGCCGGTGTTTCGTTAATCAAGTTTCTTATGCTTATTTCACTTTCTTTTTTCCTAACTGAATATGAGAATGACACTTCTATCTCTAGCTTTTGCTGATTGATTGCTTTTGCAGGGTTCTTACATGCTATGCAAACAGCGAGGTTCTTTCAGCTGTTCAAGTGATTGCGCCATCAATTGTGGCAAGTTGATGGCAGTTTTAATAGATGTAGATGGAAATGAAATTCATGGCCTATCGGTTGGCCTACTGTTTGCAGTAGTCCAACCGGAAGGCCTTGAATCTCATTTCCATCTGCATCTCTTAGAACTGTCATCAACTTGCCAAGACGGATGCCGCCATCACCTGAGAGCCTCACAGTTTTCTTATCATGTAAGAATCCTGCAAAATCATTAATCAGCAAAAGTTATAGATAGGACTGTCGTTGTCCTATGCAAATAGGAAAAAAGGAAGTGAAAGAAGCAAAAGTAGACTTATTAACAAAATGTCTGCTTTTACCCTGTGAACTAAATGGCAAAGGTCATCATATACAGACGTTAACTAAGTTCATGTACGTACATGAAGGTTAAAGGTAAGACACCTCATAGGTATATGTTCTTCTGCGAGACATGATAATTGGGTTCAGTACAGAACCTGTTGCTGCCATAATGATACCACTTCCACGATTGTGCTCCTCTTCAAAGAGAGAAACAATACTCTCTATCACACTCTGTAATAAGAATATCATACAATGCTTATCTTGTTCAAAGCGACCTGATTGCTACATGTCCATATTATTAAATCTAGAAGGATTTTGATTTCAATATCTTTGAGCGTTCTTCTATTATCTTGATTCCATGTCCACTTTGTACAATATCTTTAATGGGTTACACAAATTTAAATTCTCATTGTGATTGTTAAAATCATTGGGCAGGCCCTTAATGCGTCTAAGCTTCACAGGTGAATTTATTTGAAATCTAATAAGAACTCCTACCCGGTCGAAATTCATTACAGGGTTCCAATCATGTAGCTTGTTTTTGGTTCCACTATTGGTATTATTGCTTTATCGTAGTTTCAAACAGTGTGTTGAGTGAAAATGCATATTTTATGCCGTCTCTTCTATCAAATTCTATGTAAACTTGAGTTGTTTTTGACTATAGAAATCAGAATTGACAAAGATTTTTTTTTTTTTTTTTTTTTTGGGCTGTTATTCGGAATTCTATCCTCACCATTGATAATCTAAAAAGAGAGAGAAGACTTCATTTGGCAAATAGGTGTAAGATGTGTTAATGAGAAGAGGAAAGAGTGTTAAACCTCTCTTTTTGACACGAGAACAATAATTTGACAATGTATTTTTTAAAACTTTGTCAAATAGATCAAATCAATAATTTACAATGGTCAGCTTATACCAAATGGATTTTGATCAAACTAATAATCAACAATATATAGCCTTGGCTGAAGGTTATATATCCAGAATAAGTTTTATACTGTTGATATTTGCGAGGCAAGTGCATCACTCACTTGAAAAAATCCTTTATTGAGGTCCTGATTCCAGAGAGTAGAAGGTTTGGAACAAATCAAATTTCAACCTTTGCACCAAAACATACTAGTAGTAAAGTATTTGGAGAAATAGTCGTTATACTAAATCATGGACTTATGTTTGCAGTGAATTTCATATATGTACCAAATTGGTCCTTGGCTTTTCTAGCATGGAGTAGATTTCTGTCAAGTCATTTTATATATTGTAATGTCACTTTATCTCAAGTTCAACAATACTGTTGACTGAACCCCCTATTCTTGTCTAACTACCCTCTGTAAAAATGTTGAAATTTAGCTTCCATACAGAAGACAAATTCAGAACACTGAAAGATATGCAATATAAATATTTCTGGCCAATCACATCACTGTGAACAAGATAACCCTAAGCTTGTCAAAGCATCATGTGCTTAGACTTCCTAAATACAAGAAACCAGAGTCTAATAAAACACGAAAATGTCTGTAGAATGTCACAAGAATGAGTGCTACCCATGCTCCGGTACACTTATCTGTACCGCGAAAATTCAGTAGTGTCACAAGCATAATTGCTCCCCTGCTCTGGTACGATACTGCACCTATACAAACCTAGAAGTTCACATTTCAAATGATATAATCCTATGATAGATTCTAACGCGCACTCAAAAAATTAAAGCACCTCGGTGTGATTTGAGAAAGTTCAAATGTAAGCATAGCTAACTCTGGACAATCGGCTCGACTAATAGAGACGCCAATTGTCCAATTCATTGCTAACACTACATGATTCAATGCGACAAGGGTCGGAATGATATCCAGAGAGACCTGGAGACATATGAGTCAAAATTATCAAGGGTCTCTCCAAATTCAGACAGGTTAATTATAATGATAGCCAAAGCTGTATTATGGTCAGAATTTGTGAGAAAGAGAAGTAGTCGAGTACGGATGAGCATGGGTAACTTTATGCAGGGTCCTTCAGACTTGTGTAGCCACCCAAATAAAAATATGGAATTCTTCTGTTGTGGTAAGTTGAGCTCCAAATCAACACAAGTAGCTCCTACGCTATAGATTATAAAATGCCATATGGCTTGTAGTTTTCTTTTCCTTTATGTTTCTAATTTGTACCTTGATTTAATTGTATGTCATTCTTGTGTCCTTGTATTTCATGCCATGCTTTATTTTTGCATATTTTGTAATATGATATGTTGGTTAACGTGTCAATAAATCCGTGTAATCATTGTATGATAATCTTATTAAAAAGTGTGATAGAGAGTATTGTTTCTCTATTTCAAGAGGAGTAGGATCGTGGACGTGGTATCATTATGGCAGGAACTGGTTCTGTACTGACCCCAACAATCATGTCCCGCAGAAGAACATATACGTATGAGGTTTATTACCTTTAACCTTCCCGTACCATAGTAAGGAATTATTTAACGTCTGTATATGATATCCTTTACCATTAAGTACACAGGATAAAAGGGCAGGGTTTTGTTAATCAAGATGCTTATTTCACTTCATCTTTTCCTAACTGAATACGACAATGGCAGTCCTATCTGTAGATTTTGACGATTGATTGCTTTTGCAGGGTTCTTACATGATAAGCAAACTGCGAGTTTCTTTCACCTGTTCAGGTGATGGCGCCATCAATTGTGGCAAGTTGATGGCAGTTTTAAGAGATGCAGATGGAAATGAAATTCATGGCCTATCGGTTGGCCTACTGTTTTCAGTAGTCCAAACGGAAGGCCTTGAATATCATTTCAGTGTGCATCTCTTAGAACTGTCATCAACTTGCCACGACTGATGCCGCCATCACCTGAACAGCTGAAAGAGCCTCGCAGTTTTCTTATCATGTAAGAACCTTGCAAAATCAACAATAAGCAAAAGTTATAGATAGAACTGCCGTTGTCCTATGCAGATAGGAAAAAAGGAAGTGAAAGAGGCAGAAGTAGCCTTATTAACAAAATACCGGCTTTTACCCTGTGAACTAAATGGTAAAGGATATCATATAAAGACGTTATCTAAGTTTCCGTACTATGGTACAGGAAGTTTAAAGGTAAGAAACCTCATAGGTATATGTTCTTCTGCGAGACATGATAATTGGGTTCAATACAGAACTTGTTGCTGCCATAATGATACCACGTCCACGATCCTGCTCCTCTTCAAAGAGAGAAACAATACTCTCTATCACACTCTGTAAAAAGATTTTCATACTATGGTTAGACCGATTTTTTGACTCATTAACCAACATATCAGAATACAAAATATGCAAAAATAAACCATAGCATTCAATACAAGGATATAAAAATTACATACAGTTAAATAAAGGTAGAAATATTAAAATCATAAAGGAAAAGACAACTACCTGGCATATGGCATTTTATAATCTATATAGTAGGAGCTACTTCTGTTGAATTGGAGATCAAGTTAGTATAACAGAAGAAGGCCAGATTTTTATGGGAGTGCTACACAAGTCTTGGAACCAAAAATCGGGTTAGTTAAGTGTTTCAGGGGTGTGCCTCAGCCACATCCATGCTGGTTCAGTGGTGTTTTCTCAGATGATTTGGTTTAGCTTCTCTTCTAAAGCTCTTGCAGGGAATCTTCAATTTTTACAGGTCTATGGCTCTTTTATACGATTTCGAAGACATGTTAGCTTCTCCTGGGCTCTGAAGGCATCATGTTCTTCACTTTCAGTGCTTGGATGAAAGGAGACCTTTCATTGTTTTACCACAGCTTTTGCAGGGTGTTCTCTAGGTATTACTCCCTGTCTGACGTACAACAAGTCTGAGTTTAGCATGCCTGCTATGCCCTGGATATTTTTGTGTTGTTCCTCATGGGTTCATTCCGTAACAAAAGGACATTGAAATAAAGAGAAGATAAATAAGAACCAATTACTCGTCACACTCTGTTTATTATTGGCTTAGTTTTGGGATTTTACTACTGCAAACTTGGAAGGGGGATTTTGGAAATCTGGTGAGTCAAATCTCTATGTTTGAAAGCCTTCCTCGTGGGAGATGGTCTATATAAAAGACGTTTTGTCAGGTCTCTTGTGTGTTGTCTTTCAGCACTTTACTTTTTGTTGATAAACTAGATTTCATTCAAAACAAGAAACTAAAGGGGATAAAAGATCCGCGGGGAGGAACAAGTCCTAACATCCTCCAGCAAAAGGCCACCCACAAACTGTGTGGATGCTCAAACATCTAACAAAAGTCATGAGAATTTGGATTAAAAGCTGGAATGCAAATTTAAAGTCCTTTAAAAAAAGTGTTAATTAAATCAAACCAAATCTCCTTTGGTGTGATATTATAAACCACACTAGAGGAATCCCTTTGCATAGTGAATTAAAAATACATGAAGTGACCATTCTGTAACATCTCTTCCACAAGGCCTAAAAATCAGTTTATCTCTCAAACTCAAACAATCAAGCCTGGAACAAAATCTACCTTGTTTTATCTTCTACAGAAACAATTATAGATTTGTACCCAATGCTAAAATTATCGCACCGGTAAGGGAATCTCACTTGTTTTTAGTTTCTAGAGCAACGATCATAGAATATACAAGACTTAAGAAACCACAACTATACATGGCAAATCGGAGTTATGAAGGAAGTACGACGAAGATCCGTCCATCGCAGCTCGTGATCCAAAATCAACCGTAACCGTAGGTTGTGTTGGGGTGATATCATTTCAATGGATAGACGTGATTGAAAAATTGGCAAATTTGCACTGGAAGACCAAGATAGATTGGTATGCAACACACAACATTATCTTGAACCGCCGTTGACACAACAACTGAAATCGAAGTCCAGCCAAAAAAGCCTAGCGCTCTAAAAATGTATTGAAGAAGAGAGATAGGGGAAATTCATTAATAGGAAACTTAAAAGAAGAGATAACAGAGTTAGCTGTTTATGCCACCAACCTCATGCCACGGTGGAAAGGTCAAACCAACCGAAATAAACTAAATGGCGTACTAATAGCGAATGGGAGTGTCCCACGCACTCACATCCGGGGAGAAAACAAAAAAGAGTATAAATGGAACAGTGCCGTTAGGTGATTGAACCAACATCGTCCAATTTATTACATACCCTCATTGGTTCAAAAAATCTAAAAACCCGATCAAATATGGAGATTATAAGTGACGATGTAGATTGGTCATGACAAAATTGAGAAAAGACAAGTCATTACTAGTGAGGATTACATCATCCATACACTAATAACACATCAACATACGATTGTTGATGAATGGACAGAGTATAATCAACCTGGGACTGCTAAAAAAACAGAACCAATCACTATGGTAAAAAATTTAGGGAACTACTACGCGAAAGAATGTTTTTATTCATAAGTGCTCTATCCTCAACGAGCTCACAGTTGAGAAAACATATTTAGCAGTAGCTAATTTGGAAACGAAAGAGAAACTGTCAATGTAATTCAGACACTGTGCTCAAGGGTAACCTCGGTACATGAAAACCAATGGTTTGTTAACCAAGAGGCACAGACACAAGATGCCATGTATGATTAGAACCATCAATTTCCTGCTTCATAATAACTTGTCAGTCTAGTTGAGTAGTTGTTTCCTTGTAAGTTTTGGGTTCAGTAGTAATTATGAAGGCCTTGCGTAGACCAAGCAGGTTACCATAAGTCCAGAAATTTGTCAAATCATGACAATTAGAAGAATTGCTAACGGCACGACAAGTTTTACTAGAAAGATGGTATTCATATAAATAGGATGCCAAATTGTTTGGTCTACTTGAGTGTCTTAAAAATTAAGGATTGGTAGGACGAGAACTTTCCTCTCCCATATAACATAGGATGAAAACTAATAGTCTAATAGAGATATCATGTGAGTAAGACCATCAATATCCCTCAATTAAATCGCCAAACGACTTATTTCATCATTTACATAAAATGACTTCGAGTATTTCAAAAAGTACGATTTTCAACAATAAATGTTTCATGAAAAGAAAAGATGGCTGATGAAAGAGAGTAAATCTTCTATTTCCATCTTTGTCCAAGTAAATAAATAATCACACATTAGTTCCAGTAGGGCATATTAGTTTTAATATATTTTTTTGTATCGTAAGACCAATTCATACATGTACGCATAGGATTATAACATCTAACTTCAAAAGTATTATCACTGAAAGGAAATAAAATAAGAAAATAAGAATTGTTGTAAAATAACTAAAACATGCAAATTCTGAACACTCAGAAACTAAGCACCAATGAACAAGGTCCTCCAAGAAGGCTGCTTCCCTATCAGTGCATGGTCAAAGGAGATGAACATGAAATTATTCCAAAGATTAATGCCTAGGATCCTACCTTCGGCCTTGCAGAGCTTCTTGATTCTGGAGATCTGATAATTATGGCTAAAGGACCTATCCACATATTCGATAATCAAGGAAGATTTTTACCTGGAAGTGGCTCTCTTCTTGTCCTGAGCAATAAGAGGAACATACGGTAGGCACTACTGTCCGTAGAAGGGTCATCCAAGAAAATGTCCTCGTCAACATATCAAAGAGGAAAGAGGATTGACGAACCATTTTTGGTTTAGGTGACATCGTCATAAGTAAGGGGGGGGGGGGGGAAGAGGGAGAGGGAGAGAGAGAGAGAGAGAGAGATCACTTGAGAAGGAGAGGAGAGTGAGGGGGGGGGGGGGCTTTGAAGTTAGCTAAGGTTTTAGGGGTCAATGTGGATGGGTTGGGGCTAGAGGAGGTGGCTGTAGAGAGTTTGGAAAGGTGGTCGGGGAGGGGGTAGGCTACCAAACATAACCTCTTGACGAGGCGGGGAGAGCTGTTGCGAAGCTTCTGCCTGAGAGGACTGTCGGTGGGCTCCAGAAGAAGAGTGTGATTCTGCATGCTGCTCCAAAGCTTGAAGATCCATACCTGCAAAACAAGAACATAGAAGGGGAGGGACGGAGAGGAAAAATCTATCTCAAGACTTCCATTTTGTGACACTTGTGTGAGAAGTGGGGGGGGGGTATTTTTTCATTACTTTACAATCTATATGACATCAATTTGATAACTTCTATCAGCTTTTGGAATCTGTAATAATTAGATGGCAAGTTTTGTACCACAGAACAGTATATTCATAGGGTTAGTTGGGTTGTTAGGCCTCAGAAACTAACAATAATACATTGTTAGCACACTCGTGATCCCAGTGCACGCATAAGTTGTGTTCTACAACTTGCGAGTTCTTTGAATCTTACTGGTTAATGTTTAATTCGAAATGCATGAAATCATGAGTCGGAATACGATAGTAAACACTGGTACGTGATACTTCCTCCGTTCCACCTCTCTTTTCAGTTACTATTCACAGATTATTTAGACTCGGTGATTTGGTTAGCAAAACGATACAAGAATTTCGTAATCTTTTCATAGCGTCGTAGAGTAAACTTTGCTTTACAACACCATGAACAGATTACCAAATTCTTGTATCGTTTCGCGAACCAAAACACCATGTCAAAGTGACCCAAAAGTCAAATAGGAAAGATAGAGGTGGTGGAACGAAGTAAACACTCTTGCAGTCTCACTTGTCAGCTTTTGTGTTTATGTTCCTGTGATATACCATCCTTTAGTGTTTAGGTTTTTTTTTTTATCTCTCGTTCTAAAAACAATGATTTGTTAGTTTTCTAGTTTCTCTAAAGACGATCTCACTTTTATAGAAATGACAATGTGATTTTTGGCTCGGTTCTATTCGTTGACCCATGATTTAAAGAAAGAAAATTCACTTAAAATTGTTTCATACTTACACTGGCGGAGCCACCCAAAGCGGGTCGCACTTGTAACTATACAAGTGCTACAATTGATTTCAAATTCTTACACCAGTGGTAGTTGTGTGTTTTGCTCAAATTGTATATTACCTCTGTTTCTTCTCTTTCAATTGCGCTTGACTTTTTTAACCGTAATTGGGTCACTTTGACTCGGTGATTTGAATAGCAAAACGATGTGATTTTTTTGGCAATTTTTTCATAGTGCTGTAGAGTAAAGTTTACTCTACAAGATCATGCAAAGATTATCAAAATCGTGTATCGTTTTGTTAACCAAACCACCGGGTTAAAGTGACCCAGTGAATAATGTCAAAAAGTGAAGTAAGCTGAAAGAGAAGAAACAGAGGTAATACGAAAATGTGTTAAATACACCAAGTAGTAATGAAAATAAAATAAGCATTGCCTAAAAACATTAAATAAAAAGTTAGCACAATTGGGTCTGTATTTACTCTTTGATAAGAAAAAGAAGGAAGAAATGAATTTAATAAGAGCTAAGGTGTGATTGTTTCGTTAAACATGTCTCTTGGGTTTCTGTAGCAGATTTGTGTATGGAGTCTAAAATATTCACTGTCAATTAAATTCTATGATGTGGTCAACTAAAGCTTGTCATTTATAGGCTTGATATCTCCACCCTTTGCGAACTCTATCGGTAGGCTTGATAGATAACACATTAATGTCTTGCTCTGATTCGATTAATATTGACTTATTTCAAAGTTGGTGAATAATTTCCACAATTGGCATATTTTTTTTTTGAAGGGAAAAGGTTTTTATTAAACCTCAGTGGGCTTAAAACGGCCCAACCAGTCTGAATACAAAGCATTTACAGCCCACTCGGGTGGGTTATTAGTCCAAGAACAGATGATATTTTTCCGAGAAGCTTCCCGAGCAACTAGGTGTGCTGGCTTGTTCCACATACGTTGAACGTGATTAATGCTGCACGCGTTCACCTCCCCGATGTAACCGTAGCAGTCTTCGAGAAGACTCTCCACTTCGGTCTTATCTTTGCATCTCTCTCCATTGATGAGAGCTTTCAATTCTCTCACCACCGAAAGGGCATCAGTCTCCATCCAGATCCGATCCAACCCTTTCTGAGCTGCGAGCTTGAATCCTTCTTTCAAAGCTTCTGTTTCCGCCACCTTGGCTGTGACAGAAAAGGGGATCGGTTTGGCAACTCCGGCGATGAAGACACCTCTCCAATCTCTGATTATCACGCCCACGGCTGCCTTCTTTGAACTGGGGTTCCAGGCGGCATCTGTATTGATAATCGCCCATCCCTGCGGTGGAGAATCACCGGGAAAAGGGATGTGGATGTTGGTCTGAGCCGGCAAAATTGGAGATTGACTCTGCATGTGGCTCCTCAAGTCTGATAGGTATGAAATAACCTCTTCCACTACATCGTCCACTTTGGATCTGGTGTTCTTGAATACCAAATCATTTCTATTCTTCCATAGCCGCCAGAACAGGACACTCATAACTTCTCTAAGGTTGTGATCTGCTGATAGGAAAGTGGAGGGCCACCAGATCTGGAGATTTGGGTGGATATGATCCACAAAATCTTTACCAAAAAACCGAAGCCATCACTTTCGAGCAAAATTACATTGAGTGAATAAGTTAGTTTCGGTTTCTCTTTCTTTTTTGCAAATAGCACACATTAGATCGACTTCCATGCCTCTGTTACAGAGGTTTGCTTGGACCGGCAGCCCTTTGAGGAGGGCTCTCCAGATTGGGAAAAGAACCCGCTTTGGAATTTTTTGACTCCAAAAGAGGTTCCACCAGTCTGGGGTTGGGTTCGAATTGCTACCCCTTTGAATCTTCTTCTTTCTTTCTTCTGTATCTATAAGAACCTGGTACCCAGATTTTACAGAATAATTTCCGTCTGTTGAATAATGCCAAATCAATCGATCGGCAGTGGGCAAAGTTGGGATTGGAATCCTTTTAATCTCATCAATGTCCTCCTTCCAAAAGATGTTTCTGAGATACTCATCATTCCACTGTCTATCATCTGTAATAAGGTCCGAAAATGCAATATGTTGGTTTGAAGCTGGATTTGGGGTTATGGGTTTAAAAGAAGGCTCTCTAAAGAGCCAGGGGTCAACAAAGGCCCTAAGTTGTTCCCCATTACACAATCTCCAGCGACAGCCACTTAATACTAGTTTTTTACTAGCAATAATGCTTCTCCACAAGAAGGAGGAGCCTGTCTTGGCCTCGACTTCAAGCAAACCCGAGTTTTTGTAATATTTGTGTCGCAGAACTCTTGTGTGAAGAGACTCAGGTTTGGTTAATAATCTCCAAAACTGCTTTCCTAGCATAGCTATATTGAAATGGTGTGGATGATGAAAGCTTAATCCTCCCTCTTTTCTGCTATTTTTCATTCGATCCCAGCTGACCCAGCTTATCTTCCTCTTACTTTCGTCTGCACCCCACCAGAACTTGGACATCTCACTTTCCAGCTTATCACAAAGATTGGCTGGGAGGAGGAAACATCCCATTGAGTACGTCGGAATAGCTTCAATGACTGATTTGCGCACGACTTCTTTTCCTGCTGGAGAGAGGTAACGTTCCTTCCACCCATTCATTTTGAGTTTGACTTTATCAAATAGCTGTTGGAAATTGATCATTCTCTTCCTGCCTATTTCTGTTGGCAGGCCAAGGTACCGATCGTGTAGCACGTCTTTCTTGACACCGCAGAGTTGGCTTAGCTGGTCCCCGAGTTCCGTGGAGACATTGTTTGAGAAGAGAGCCGACGATTTCTCGAGATTGATCTTTTTTCCTGTAGCATTCTCATACTCCTGTAGTAGCAAGGATAGATTTTGTACTTCGGTAGGAGTAGCTTTAGCAAAAATCATGCTGTCATCCGCAAAAAAGAGGTGTGACACTTTTGGTCCTCCTCGCGATGCAGCAACCCCTGTAATAGAACCATTAAGCATAGATGTCGTGAGAGCACGTGAGAGAACTTCACCACAAAATAAAAACAAATATGGTGAGATGGGACATCCTTGACGAAGCCGCCGCTTGGGCACGATATTACCCACTACTTGTCCCTTAAAAGAAAAGGAAAATGTAGTTGTAGAGATACAATCATGCACCAGCTTTATCCATTTAGATCCGAAACCCATCTTAGCAAGGATTTTAGTGATAAACGACCACTCCACTGATCATACGCCTTGCTAATATCCATTTTTAGAGCCATATAACCTTCCTTGCCTTTGATTCTCTTCGTCATGGAATGGAGGATTTCAAAGGCGGTAATGATATTATCCGTAATTAATCTCCCCGGGACGAAGGCACTTTGGCTTTCGGAGATGATGTTGGGGAGAACAATTTTTAACTTGTTAGCCATTGTCTTTGAGACGAGCTTATAAATGACCGTGTAAAGGCTAATAGGCCTTAAGTCTGCGGGCTTTCGGACCTGCTTTATCTTGGGGATAAGAGTGAGGAGGGTATGGTTGAATTCAGCCACACTCTGTTCTCCATTAAGAACTCGCAATACACAACTTCCCACATCTTCCTTAAGGGTGGCCCAGTATCCTTGAAAGAAAAGGGCTGGAAATCCATCTACACCCGGGGCCTTTAAAGGACCCATCTGCATCAGGCTATCCGTGACCTCCTGGAGCGTCTAGGGGCTGTCCAGAAAGTTCCTCTGCTCTTCTGTAATCCCCGTCGTAACATAATCTAGCATTTTATCAACATCCTCCTCAGAGGGGTTAGAAGTATCGAAAATATTATTAAAATAATCTGAGAGAACCTGGATAATTTCTGCATCTTCGGTTCTCCAAATGCCGTCTGCATCTTCCAAGCCACGAATCAGGTTTCTGGCCTTCCTAGCAATTGGCATATTTTTTGTGTATGAGAAATTGATGCAAGTCAAATGGAAAATCGCTTCGCAAATGGTTTCGTGGCCTGAATCATTTTTGATCATTCAAGTCCAATGAATTCTATGACCCAAAAATTGATTTCAAGTGATTCGTATAGGCAGCTGCTTGAAAATGACAAAATTTGACATTGATGTTGGTCAACTAACCGACAACTCGTTTGATGAAATTATGAGGACAAAAGGCCAAAATAGTTTACATTTTGGAGAACAATGTATATTATATGGTTTATTGGCGAGATACAAAAGGTGATTTTTCAAATACTATTATGTATGGTCCGGCTGTTCGGTTAACCATGACTCTGGCACTTCACATACAAACAGCAGGACCATTCCCCATGCTTCGATTAAAATGAAACCATATGTGAACCAAACTTCATTAAACTGACCACAACCACCAAACTTTGTTCGGATCGTCCAATAAATCTGGTTGTTCTTAAACACCTCTTTTAGGGTACTATTGACATTTGAATAAAGGAAACAGGACATTAAATACCTCTTTGAGGGGACTATTTTTTTAAAGACATGTTTGTACTATTCGTGCGGCATCTTATTCCTGGATCATAACATTGCACAAAACTCGTCGAATCTTTTTGATCAAAGATTTATTCGGGGACATTTTTCTTCCCTTGAATGAAATCTATTTTTTTTGTTTGCCTTTAATGGGTTTGCTATGCAAGCTATTGTTGTTCGATACAAGAAAAGGCTTATCTAAATACCCCTTCAGAAATATAATAATTTTTTTGTGGATTATAAAACCTCAAACAAGGTCAACTCCGTAGCATCTCAAGTCAAACGTCTACGGAAGCATGCATTTTAGCTAGGGTGGCAACTTGGACGGACTGAACATGACCAACCCGAACCCAGCCCAGACTAAAGCCGGGGTTAGGGCACATGTTTGGAGTAATTTCGATGGGCTCGGGCAGAAATGCTCTACCCGAATTACAATTAAATTCGAACTTGGGTACGATTATTAAACGATGGGCTAGCCCGAATTGCCCGAGTTGTATACTCATTACCTATAAATATTATATTTAGAGAGTATTATATACCATAGTTATCACGAATCTATTATTTTTTTATTGGTTATTAGTGGTATTTTTAATTATGTTTATGTTCACAACTAGTAAAATATTTTGCGAAATAACTAATATTCTCTTGTGTAAATGGATAACTTTTTAATTCACTCTAAGAATTTCCTAAAAAAAAATTCACTCTAAGAATTTATAGTCATTAGTTTTTAGTCAAAGTGAAGTGTCTACATTCTTTATGTACATTTATATGTAAGTCATTAACTTAACTTTAAGATTCACTTTTAAATGAGTTGAATGCGATAAATATGTTGATTTATTTAGTTTAATGGGCTTGTCCGAATTCAGCCCGAACCCGAATTGATTTCTTTGAATTTCGGCTTGGACAGGTTCGCGATACTCCCAACCTAATTGATCTTTTTGATATTTGGTATACCATATTTTGAGATGCGTTACGCAGTTCGTGATCACCTTCATAGCGTATATGTTGCGATCATGACAGTTTAACATGTAAAACGGGGCCAAAACGGTAGTTCAAGAACACATCTATTATTATATGCAGAAGTTGAGATCTAAATATATCCTTATGAAGTCTTCGATTATTTACCGAACTGTGGTTTCCTTATTTGTTTTAAAATCTTGTTAGTCCATTCTTGTCCGCAGTAGCACACTTAAAATGTCATGTTCTTAATTTTTGATTAACTTTATCTCATGCTTTTCTTATTGCACCACAATTCTTATTCCATAATTTTATTTTCTTTTTTTTTTTGGAGATAATAATTTGAATCAATTTGTACATGTATTTTTAAGTGAATTGGTCTTCCGATGTAGAAAAGATTTTGGATCTAATATTGGAACTAATTTATAATTATTAATTTACTTGGAACGAATTCTTTATCTCTGATTAATTGAAACTTCATATTCTGAAGTAGTTCGATTTCCATTTCAATGCCAGCTGCTTGATTCATGATTTCATGGAATACAGTCAGTTTCGGTGGGTCATCATTTTCATCCTCTGGAGCATTCAATTACAATGGAGGTCGTCATGTGAGATGACTGGTGACCTCCTATTCTTTAAATGAATTCAGAGGAATTAGATATATAGTGAATTAGATATATACCCATATCATCACGGTTTCTTACACTGAGCAAGCATTGAGCAAGCAACGAGCATCAAGAACATCATAAAGAGAAAATATAGGCTCGTATCCGTACTGACAAGTAAAACTAGAGCATTCCGCGTAAACTAAGCAAAAATTTGAACTAAACAAGGTACAATGAGTGCATCATGTGTAATTCATAAGCGGGGCTCAGATTAGTACCCATGAAAACCAGATAAGAGATCAATGATCATAGGCTACCTATGGATTTTTCCTTGGCATGCATATTACACTCTATCGGCTACAACGAATGAATTCAATAGATCTATATCATCACGTCCTCTTCAATGAGCATGACGATGCTCATATCTGTACACATGAAAACCAAATAAGAGATTATCACAGGATGCAAAGAATTTTCCTCGCCATGGATATCACACTCTATCAGCTTCAGCGAGTGAATTCTAAAGATTCCTATGATCAGTGCCTCGTACAGTGAGCAAATAGTGAGCATGAAGAACATCATAATAACATGAAGAGGCCCAAGTTAGTACTCATGAAAAATAAAAATAGGACATGATCACAACAGGCTACAAATAATGCAACCGTGATCGGGCTGGTTAAGATATCTTGTTGTGTATAGGAGAATGTTTAACACCCCTAATTCCCGAGAGAGTTCTTAGTGCAATATCAAGACTTTGGGGGCTAATTTGTAAATAGTTTGTCACGGCTTTAAAGTGGGCATTTTGGAGTTTTAGCGATATTTGGACGTTGTTAGAATGATTTTGAAGCACTAGAAATGTTTGGGGTGGTTGTGCAATTCTCTGAAATTAAGTAGAAGCCCTAATTCTAATTGTACCCAAAAGTTTAGAAAAAATACACTTTCACCCCCCTTGCATGAGAGCCACTTGGCAATATCATTTTGACACCTCAATAGTGAGGTGGTAGCTAATGAACTACCTTCTCCTCCACCAGCAGATCATGGAGAGAAACTATCTCCCTCTTCCTCATCATCTCTCATCATCTTCTTCATTCATCTCCACCATGAAACCACCACCTCCACCAAGGAACTACCACCAAACAACCACCAAATCCCGGCCTGCTACCACCTGGAGTAGCCCTCACCACAAGGATCAAAACGCCCCAAACAGATCGGGATTTCATCAAGAATCGAGTGAGAAATTCGGGTTTGAAGGTAAGAACCCTAGTTCGGTTTTTCGTCGATTTCTCCCTCCTCGTTGCAACCCATCACAATTAACACACATATTCTTGTTCCTTGTGTTGAGGCGAACCTGGAAAGCACAAGTATGCCCTGCAAATCGCCGGATTTTGCTCCAGCCACCGTGCCGCCGCCGCCAAACCTCCATGGCCGACCAAAAATGGTAACTCCTTCATTTCTCCACAAAATTCGATGTTCCTTACATCAATGTGATCCCCATGACCTTAGGAATGAATTAGAAGCATCAAAACCTGCCCAGATTTTGGTTAGGTTCGAGTTTTGTTTCATTTTTCACTCTTGATTCGTTTTTCCGTCATGCATAAACAGCCCCTGTTCAAATGATCATATCTCTCTCATTTTTAATCCGTTTTGAGCGATTCAGGACTTTCTGGAAACCTCAGACAATTGGCTACAACTTTCATGTTTTAAGTTTTGTCAAATTCGGTCTCTAAACCACCTAAAAATCGAGTTGAAGTTGCTGTGTTCGTGCTTGTTCATGCTGAGTTTTTCCCACCAGCATTTTTGACCCAACTTTGGATCTCTGTATCTCCCTCGTTTTTGGTCCGTTTTGGATGATTCTTACCTTTCTGGAAAGCCTGGACATAGCTCTACAACTCTCATTAAGATTTCTTTGTTTGATTTCAAGTCTAACCTGTCTAAATTTGGCCTTGAATAGGGCTGGTTTGATGTGTTTTTGAACCATTAAAAGCTGAAAATTTTCTAAGTATAGAATCCTATGGTGAAACACCCATTTTCTAACCATTGTATCTTCTTCAAAACTTAATGAAATTTAGATTTGTTTTCTCCTGTGTAAAGCTGATACATAATACTTCATTTCATCGTCTATGGGTCATCTTCAAATTTATAATGGATTTCTCACAAAACGAGCCTAAATTTGCTAGTTTGAACTCGCGAAGCACTATCGAATTTGTCTAAGTATTGAATCGTGATTTTCATCCAACTTTGACTAGCGATATCTCCTTGAATACTTAGAGTTTCTAGGAGTTCAAATATGTTCTGGAATCCCTGAACTATCATCTTCAAAACCCTATTCTCAGATTTTCAATTATCCCCCTCAATTGATTACAAATCAGCTCTAAAGTTGACTAGTTGAGTCGATTTTCTTCTATATTTGACTTTTGAATTCGACACTCTAATGACATTTCTAGCCTTAGTGTTCTTCACGAAACTTGCTCGTATTCATATTCTGAGTCTATATATCAAGTTTGACCAAGTTTGACTTTTCAAAAACCCTAGTTTGACTGAACTGTATAGGAGGGGCAAAATAGTAATTTCACTTAGAATTGAATTGGGTTTCGTTTAAGTAACTTGGAGTTTGTCAGCATGTCTTGTATGCGTATTTGGAGTACTCGTATATAATTCTGGGCTAGTGTTGACCAAGTCAAATGTGGGGGTCTTTTTGCAGTTTTACTAAACTTCGGGGGCCTATGTGCAATTAATTAAAACTTTGCTTTTGAACAAAGTTAATGTTTTGAGACCAACAACCTGAATTAGAAGGATACTTGGAGCCTTAAGAATGAATTATTTGACTCGGGAGTTATCAAATCAATGGTGGGGGTCTTTCTGTAATTTTAGCGAACTGTAGAGGCCTAAGTGTAATTTACTGAAAGTTGTAGATCTCGATGCTAAGTTCATATGGACGAGTTAAGAGTCATTCTTGGATGTTGTTGGGCCAGTATGAGTGTAATATGGGGTCCAGGCACAATCAGGGACTGTACCGGACAGTTTCAAAGTATTAGGGGCATTTTGGTCAAGTTAGCTTGCGTGACCTGCATTTTATTGCATTCTTGCATAAAACCTCATATAGAGGATATATGCTAATAGGTTGTATACTTTACTTGTGTATATCCAGCCGTTATTAAGGATCGTTCGAAGTAGACGTACGTTTTCGTGTTGCTGCATCTACGCAGAGACTCGGAGACGAGCGTTGTAGGAGTGCTAGTGTTGCGTTGCGCCTTTCATGGCTCAGAGGTAAGTACATATGTACGGCCTTTTCATATCAAAATATGCGTAAGTGCTTGATGTTTCAAATGAATGTTTGTTATATGAAATAGTATGAGAATGCATGTTTTCCACTCAAAAGTTGTTTAAATATTTTATTCATTTCCTTTGAGAACTCTTGGAAATTACTTGTGAAATTTTGATATTCTGATTCTGGTTATGTGAAAGAGAAGGAATAAAATACCTATAATAGACTTAGGACGATGTACAGAGTACTGTTATTAATGGGAGGCGTCAAGCGATCCTCCATTTTCTTATGGCTAAGACCATTGCAGCAATGCTTCTTATTATTGGATAGAACGTCAATGTTCACAAATCCGCCCCCGATGAGCCAAAATGTATCAAGATATTGAGGCCAAGGGGTTTATAGAGCTATAGAGTGCTACTTATACTTGTAAGGGTCACTACGGTATAGGGGTGTCGACACTTAAGGCCTTTTAGCTAATGTTGTGAGCGGGGTTGACGAATGGGCTCCCTTAACGCTCGGGTGAAATAGGGTTTGATAGACCCTAGAAGGAACCCTTAGTGGTTATTTCGTGATCCCTCTGTCTACATCGATCCTGCTGGTGGCTCTTGACACGCCTCAGCTAAACTAAACTGTTGATTGAAGTCGAAATTCAAAATTGGCTACTTATTAATGTTGTTTGTGGCTCTTGATATGCCCTTATTGATTTGAAATGAATTGTAAATCTTGGCTACTCATGAAGTACTATCGTTATCAGTTCAAATGAACTTGTTTACTCTGGATATTTTACCAACTACTCGTGGTTTCTCAATGTTATTAATTTGAGAGGTTTTTGTTACTCGTTTACTTCCAGTTGTTCCAAATTCTCCAACATGATAGCTTTACTATTTAAATCTTCTAATTTGTTTCAACTCATGCTTCCGTGCCACTCATTGCTTTACATGTCGTAGTATGTATTTACTCAGTTTTTACTGATCATTTTCTTCAAAACTGCGTCGGCATTTGCCATTTTAAAACCGCAGGTCGTCAATCAAGTTTGGGGAATGGGAACACGGATCGAGATGAAGAAGTCTAGCTTAATTCAGATCACTTAGTAGATCACACACGATTTGTTTTACATTGTACTTATTATCGAAATGTTGTTATGTACTTTAACCGAAATGTAAACTTAATAGCATAATTCTACTTTTGGTTATCGATTGTCTCATTAACCCTGAACCGAGATCCCGGGTCGTTTCAGAATGCTTTGAGGAAGATTCAAACGTACACCAAGAACAGAGAATGAGAAACACAGGAGGTATAGGGTAGTAAGTAGGGAGACAGTAAGACAATAGCAACTGTATGAGAGAGAGACAGAGTTTTGGCAGAGCTTCCGCGTAGTTCAGGTGATTAGTTTTATGTAAGGAAGGGTTAACGATCCTATATGTAGTGGAGAATATGACCATTGTAGTGGGTTAATGCACCCATTAATGGCTGCTTAATTACCTTAAACAAAACGGCACGTTCGTCCGCATATATAGGGACCGTTACGCACTTCGTCCACGTATACCAGAACCGTTATGAGGTTGAACGGGTTTATGGAGCTCGTGGCCATAAATCTCTCAAAGCAGTTACTAAAGGTCGCGCGCGGGCTTGGTTGTCGCTCCTGCGCGACGAAACTTACTCTAGCCTCCAAACCACTAAGTCCCTACAGCTCTCGTGTTGGTATGCCAGGGCCCTGTCTCGCAGCCCCCGCGTGGATCAGCGCTGGCGGTGATCCTGTGTATGTGGAGCACAGCTAAGTGTGCTGGATGGCTGCCACGTGGCTATGATCTGTCTGTCTGGAAAGCACTATCTACATTAGCCCCCTTTTTTCGCGTGAAGACACTAATCGGATAGACTTCAATGCGCCAAAACCAGCGCGCGCGTTGCAGCTACGCACCAATTCAAATACACGATAAATCAGCCCCCATGCGTGTCATTATGACCTAGAATCCCTAGAGTCGTGCCTTCTGTTCCTCTTGGGTTTTAGCCGTGACATCAGCGTTGGCCTGTGATTGCGCGATTCGGCGGTGATGGTTGCGATTCGCCCACTGAAAGGACGCTACTCTTCAGTAGATTTGAATAAATACTCCTCATCCTCCATTGTTGCAAAATACTGCTTCTCTCTAGAGTGAATGTATTCTGAAAACCTCCGAGAGCAAATACAGATAATCAACCACCGGTTCTTCCTTGCAAATCGTCTTCAAATTGCTTCGTCATCACAAGGTTGGCTTGCTCAATTTAGATTAATGCTCTTCGTACCATTCTTTTGAACTGTCTTGAATCTGAAAACCCAGAGACGTTAAAATACGCCATTTTTTTAAACTGTGGAAGAGATTCCTTTTAAAAACCTAAAAGATTGAAACTTTTAAAACCATAATTTTCTGAAATTCTGAACTTAGAACTGTTCATCTCCCAAAATTGACAGTCTTGAAACCCATTGTAGGATTTGCTTCTTGAACTTGAAACTGAAAGTGGATATATTTCTCCCCCATTTTTCTTGCTTTGCTGTAGAAATGGCCAAGACAAAGGTAACCAAATATGTGAAGGAATATGAGGAAATCCCTGATCTTCCCAAGACCTTGTGGAAGAAAGCTCCATATCTGGGTGGAGAAGACTTCTATCATGCTAGAACCGAAGTAAGGAATCTACCAGATCCCGTTTTTGAAGATCTGTTATTGCTAAACCCTCTCACTAATTGAGCGGAATTGGACCTAATTGACACCAATGATGTGGTAAGATTAGGTCTTGAAAATGGGTTCTACCCCCATACTGAAATCTCCACGCAGGCCTTTGTGCAGAAGATGGAAATCATGGATGAGTGTATCGATCTTGTGCTGGCCCATCATGCTGTTTTACTAGACCAGGCCGAGATTTACTACGGTGTTAGGGCTACGAAGGGTGCCGCTGTGAAACTGGACCAGACTATGCTTCTGAACCTCTTTTCTCGATACTCGCCTGCGACTCACACATTCCATTTTGCTGAGTTTGAGGCAGCCCACACTTTGGAGGATGTGCACATGCTATATGATCTTTCTCCCATGGGCGAAGTCGATCCCTTGACTCCTCTGAAGTCTGATGTAGAACTCGCTCTTTATGCGTAGATGAGGAGTGCTTGACTGAGGTGAAGAGAATTTCCACGCGTTGGACATCTGCGGAAGTTCTTCAAACATGGCAATTGGTTGAGACTTCTGCGAAGAATACTTGGGGCAAGTGGGTGAAATACTTCTTTCGCGACTATGCGAATAGTAAAATCACCAAGGAAATACTGGAGAAGGATCCCAAAGCAAAGAACTACATCCAAGGGAAAGGGTACCACTTGACCTTGTGCGGATTCCTCTGCGCTTGGCTGTCGCGATATTTGATCGATGGTCATCCTCATGATGGGGTATTTTATCATGTCTTGCCCCTTGCTGTCAAGCTGGCTCTCGGCCAAAATGTCCCGCTTGGGGCTCTGGTGTTGGTAACCCTTTATCATCGATTAGACCAACTTGTAGTTGCGATTGAGGAATCGCGCGGGCGTCTCGATGTGTTGACTTTTGTCAGTATTTCATTCCTCACCATGTGGGTGTTTGAAAGGTGGCCTTCCTACGCTCCCAACCCTTCAATACCCAGTCCCTCGAATGTGCCGGGCGCGAAGAACGCACTTCGGAGTGGGAGAGCCGCTCAATGGTATAAGACCAAAGAGCCTAAGTGTTCATGGATCTTGGTCTGCGACGATCGAGCAAAATTTACAGCCAGACCTTATGCCACTCGTATTGAAAATGTTCGATTCTTCCCAAAGCTGTACCCAAAGAAAGTTAGCTCCCTTTCCGAGGATACTATCGTCAGAGGGGATGATTGCTATAGAGAATTCTTATGCTGGTGTTTGAGAGGTTCACTGCCTGCTCTTGCTGAAAATGTCTCTGAGATATCTTCTAAGTATGAGCGGATCACGGTTGACGTTGACCCTACTCGCGTTTGCCCCCAGTTTGGCTCCGGCGTAGTGGCGCCTTCTCTTTGGCCTAGGTAAGTGAACAGGGATTGCTACAAGCGATTGCTAACAAAGATATGTAAATCTATTCTGCTTAGCAATTTTCCTTTCATTCAGCCCTTAGGGAGACGTGAAGGTCGCCTTACCAAAAATTGAATTTCCTTCTGGAACGCTCAACAAGCAAGGTTTAATTCATCCGCGCCTCAGCAAGGCTCCTGCCATCAGAAGGAATACTTCCCCATTTTGTGAGAACTGTAGTTTGGACGATTCTAAGTATGGATTTATTCCCTGCTTGAAAACGATAATCACTTGTTTCCGGACGTGATCCTTAAGGAAAAGATGACCGCTGTCAGGGGCGGAGTTGTATGTGTGATCGAGTACATCGAATCTTTTTCCAAGGTAAATAACACCCCTTCGTCCTTCTTGAAGCTATTCTCTCTTTTAAGCGCCATGCCTTACATAAATTTTCCCTTTTTCAGTGCTGTTTGAGGAGATTCGCATCTGGAGACCGTTGTCCGTCGCTGGTCAACTCTATTCTTAAAGCAAAGAGGCAAAAGCAGGTCATCCCTCTGGACATGGAAATGGATCCCAAAGTGGAGGCTCTTATTCGCGAGGAGATGGACGTATTCGCTCGTTCCTTGATAGACGAAGGTGCTGAAGTAGACGTAGTGGTTGCCCCGAAGTCCAAAAAGAAAAATTCTTGCGAAGGCCTGCGTGGAGATCTTGGACGTTACGTCTCCGTTGGGGGGCTTCCTCAGCCGGAACCTGCCCGCAGCCGCCAGACCGTCCGCGCACCATGGTTATGATGATCTTCTTCCCACGTCGAACTGAGCTCTGATACCAACTGACGCCGAAATAAATCGAGGCGTGTTATGGGAGCAGCAAGAAGCAACGAAAATAAAGGAAAATCATGAAAACACTAGGGGAAAAAACCTCTCTAGGTTAAGAAAAACTTTAATAAATCATCGCATACCAAAATCAGTCCACAAGCCGGACTTAAATAGCTGAAAAGTCTAATTATCAAAATATGGTAAAGATCCTAAATTTAATGCTAAATAATATTCTAACCTAAAGAAATAATTAGCTAAAATATCTAACCAAATATGGTTTAAATAACATTCTAATTAAATATAGAAATATTCTGAAAAATAGAAAAGAGGTGATTTCGACCTTTAAACAGTCGATTTTGGCCAAATGAGGGCGGTTCCCGTGATAAGTCACGGGTTGTTTTTAGAATATCGTTTCCACTCAAAATTATGTATGGTTCGACCCAAATCTCGCATCCTTCAATTCTGCCTCTGATTCTGCGCTTTGACCGAAACTGTTTTTATGGACGCGACTGATTAATTCTCCAATTTTGTCCTGCATCAGTATTCCTATAAATAGGATGCCAAATTGTTTAGTCTACTTGAGTGTCTTAAAAATTAAGGATTTGTAGGACGAGAACTTTCCTCTCCCATATAACATAGGATGAAAACTAATAGTCTAATAGAGATATCATGTGAGTAAGACCATCAATATCCCTCAATTAAATCGCCAAACGACTTATTTCATCATTTACATAAAATGACTTCGAGTATCTCAAAAAGTACGATTTTCAACAATAAATGTTTCGTGAAAAGAAAAGATGGCTGATGAAAGCGAGTAAATCTTCTATTTCCATCTTTGTCCAAGTAAATAAATAATCACACATTAGTTCCAATAGGGCATATTAGTTTCAATATATTTTTTTGTATCGTAAGACCAATTCATACATGTACGCATAGGATTATAACATCTAACTTCAAAAGTATTATCACTGAAAGGAAAATAAAATAAGAATTGTTGTAAAATAACTAAAACATGCAAATTCTGAACACTCAGAAACTAAGCACCAATGAACAAGGTCCTCCAAGAAGGCTGCTTCCCTATCAGTGCATGGTCAAAGGAGATGAACTTGAAATTATTCCCAAGATTAATGCCTAGGATCCTACCTTCGGGTTTGTAGAGCTTCTTGATTCTGGAGATCTGATAATTATGGCTAAATGACCTATCCACATATTCGATAATCAAGGAAGATTTTTACCTGGAAGTGGCTCTTTTCTTGTCCTGAGCAATAAGGGTAACATACAGTAGGCACTACTGTCCGTAGAAGGGTCATCCAAGAAAATGTCCTCATCAACATATCAAAGAGGAAAGAGGGTTGACGAACCATTTTTGGTTTTGGTGACATCGTCATAAGTAAGAGGGGGGGGGGGGAAGAGGGAGAGGGAGAGAGAGAGAGAGATCACTTGAGAAGGAGAGGAGAGTGAGGGGGGGGGGGGCTTTGAAGTTAGCTGACGTTTTAGGGGTCAATGTGGATGGGTTGGGGCTAGAGGAGGTGGCTGTAGAGAGTTTGGAAAAGTGGCCGGGGAGGGGGTAGGCTACCAAACATAACCTCTTGACGAGGCGGGGATAGCTGTTGCGAAGCTTCAGCCTGAGAGGACTGTCGGTGGGCTTCATAAGAAGAGTGTGATTCTGCATGCTGCTCCAAAGCTTGAAGATCCATACCTGCAAAACAAGAACATAGAAGGGGAGGGACGGAGAGGAAAAATCTATTTAAGACTTCCATTTTGTGACACTTGTGTGAGAAGTGAGGGGAGGGGGGTATTTTTTCAGCACTTTACAATCTAGATGACATCAATTTGATAACTTCTATCAGCTTTTGGAATCTGTAATAATTAGATGGCAAGTTTTGTACCACAGAACAGTATATTCATAGGGTTAGCTGGGTTGTTAGGCCTCAGAAACTAACAATAATACATTGTTAGCACACTCGTGATCCCAGTGCACGCATAAGTTGTGTTCTACAACTTGCGAGTTCTTTGAATCTTACTGGTTAATGTTTAATTCGAAATGCATGAAATCATGAGTCGGAATACGATAGTAAACACTGGGACGTGATACTTCCTCCGTTCCACCTCTCTTTTCAGTTACTATTCACAAATTATTTAGACTCGGTGATTTGGTTAGCAAAACGATACAAGAATTTTGTAATCTTTTCATAGTGTCGTAAAGTAAACTTTGCTTTACAACACCATGAACAGATTACCAAATTCTTGTATCGTTTCGCAAACCAAAACACCATGTCAAAGTGACCCAAAAATCAAATAGGAAAGATAGAGGTGGTGGAACGAAGTAAACACTGTTGCAGTCTCACTTGTCAGCTTTTGTGTTTATGTTCCTGTGATATACCATCCTTTAGTGTTTCGGTTTTTTTGATCTCTCGTTCTAAAAACAATGATTTGTTAGTTTTCTAGTTTCATCTAAAGACTATCTCACTTTTATAGAAATGACAATGTGATTTTGGGCTCGGTTAAAGAAAGAAAATTCACTTAAAATTGTGTCATACTTACACTGGCGGAGCCACCCAAAGCGGGTGGCACTTGTAACTATACAAATGCTACAATTGATTTCAAATTCTTACACCAGTGGTAGTTGTGTGTTTTGCTCAAATTGTATATTACCTCTGTTTCTTCTCTTTCAATGGCGCTTGACTTTTTTAACCGTAATTGGGTCACTTTGACTCGGTAATTTGAATAGCAAAACGATGTGATTTTTTTGGCAATTTTTTCATAGTACTGTAGAGTAAAGTTTACTCTACAAGATCATGCAAAGATTATCAAAATCATGTATCGTTTTGCTAACCAAATCACCGAGTTAAAGTGACCCAGTGAATAATGTCAAAAATGAAGTAAGCTGAAAGAGAAGTAACAGAGGTAATACTATCTTCCTTTCGTCTCTCTTTTTCTGTTAATTTTGAACGACTAATTTAGCAAACAAGGGGATACAAAAATGTGTTAAATACACCAAGTAGTAATGAAAATAAAATACGCATTGCCTAAAAACATTAAATAAAAAGTTAGCACAATCGGGTCTGTATTTACTAGAAAAAGAAGGAAGAAATGAATTTAATAAGAGCTAAGGTGTGATTGTTTCGTTAAACATGTCTCTTGGGTTTCTGTAGCAGATTTGTGTATGGAGTCTAAAATATTCACTGTCAATTAAATTCTATGATGTGGTCAACTAAAGCTTGTCATTTATAGGCTTGATATCTCCACCCTTTGCGAACTCTATCGGTAGGCTTGATAGATAACACATTAATGTCTTGCTCTGATTCGATTAATATTGACTTATTTCAAAGTTGGTGAATAATTTCCACAACTGTCAAATGGAAAATCGCTTCGCAAATGGTTTCGTGGCCTGAATCATTTTTGATCATTCAAGTCCAATGATTTCTATGACCCAAAAATTGATTTCAAGTGATTCGTATAGGCAGCTGCTTGAAAATGACAAAATTTGACATTGATGTTGGTCAACTAACCGACAACTCGTTTGATGAAATTATGAGGACAAAAGGCCAAAATAGTTTACATTTTGGAGAACAATGTATATTATATGGTTTATTGGCGAGATACAAAATGTGATTTTTCAAATACTATTATGTATGGTCCGGCTGTTCAGTTAACCATGACTCTGGCACTTCACATTCCAAGAGCAGGACCAGTGACGAACTTAATCTTCAAATGGGATTTCAGCAATGCCGATCTGAGAACAATCTTTTTATCGAATCTCACAACGGTACCATGTTAGGGTTGAAGAAGCTCAAACCCTAATAATGGTGGAAACAACAATTATAAACTGGTTGGACAAGAATTGAAGAATTGGAAAGATGAGAGAGAGAGAGAAGTAGAAGAGAAATTGTAATTTCATTCGATAATCTGCAAAACCCCAATTCTGGGTTACAAGCAGCTGCCAACGTAGGAAATAACAGAATCGGTTAGTTTCCATACTGGACACGTTTCTCGACAGTTTCAATTAAAGCTACTAAATGATTAATTTTTCGATCGAAGTCAGTTCTATTCAAAACATTCCACCTTCTTAAGAAACGACCCGTCCAATAGTGAAACGACACCGTAAGACTTAAGATTTGAACCTCAACGTCTTTGAATCTGACGGTAGCTGCTTCTTCGGGTTTTGTGATATACGGTAACTGCTACTCTTGAGTAAACTGTTCATTTGGTCTAGTCGTGACCAAATGAAGAGTAACTTTTCTGCATTTCTATGTATTTGCCTCTGTGGCTGAAGGATCAAAATGGAGAAATCTTGTGCAAAGATCATCATAATCCTCCCAAGTACCTTCTGTAGGTGAGGAGTGGCTCCACTGGATGAGTAGCTGAATTGCAACGATATTTTCTTTCTTCACAGTCATTCTTCCCAATATCATCAGTGGTTACGCTAACAGTTGACCTTCTTCTCAAATATACCACTTCTTATCTATTGGTTTATGTTGATGTTGTAATCACCAGCACAAACACATCATCTTCACAACACATCAAGTCTACTCTCAGTTATACTTTTAAGTTAAAGAATTTAGTTGACTTGACTTACTTTCTTGATTTTGAAGTCACTAGATATGCTCTTGGTATATATCTTCAACATAAATTTGCTAATGAAAATTTCACCTTTTGACTTACTTTCTGTTTCCCAGCGCCAAAAAAAAAAGATAATCGTTTCTTAATTTTCTCATAAATCAAAATACGTTAGTGGAATTCCCGGATATTTTATTTTCCTTTTCTTCTCGTATATAATTTCTGTAGTCAATCAGGTTGTTTTAAATCATTACACATGGGGTTCTTTTCCTTCACACCCCTAACCACAAGCGTGCCAAATGCTGTTAATCCTTCGATTTCTACGGTTAGATTTGGGCTTGGCTCAGAACCACTAATCTTATGAGTAATCTGCATGCATATATAAACAAACCACTGCTTCCTCGGCCGACAAGAGAGAGAGATATACCTTCTCTTCAAGTGCTCCTTCAATGGATATCACGAAGAGGAAGAAGTAGAAATCACAAATCTACTGCATAAGAGCTATTATACTAATGGGATCAATGAATTACCATTTAATCGTTTCTTGATTTTGATGTAAGTTCTTCTCTCTCGCTCATGTTTAATTCTGTTGATGAATTGGCTGCAGATCTTTATTCTAGATCTTGAATTGGTAGCGATTATACAAAGATAGTTATATCCTGAGTCATTCTTTGTGAATTTTTCTTGTGCAGGAAGGGCGTTTCTCTCCTAATGCATATAATATTCAGGTATATTGCATGTTCATTGTCAATTGGACTCTTTGAATTCATGTCTGATCAGCGCTTGTTAGAGAATTAAGTATGCATGTGAATATTCTTTGAGCAATTAAGGTTTATGAAATAGAAAATCTAAAAAAGGGAATAATGCGAGCGGAATGGAAATGGAAAAATTTCAGTACTTTAGGTTGAATCTGACCAGCACTTTAGGTTGTCTCTTTCGATGACTTTTACTCACAGTACACTGTGAAGCTTCTTGTTTTTCTCCTTAGATCCCATCTAATCCGAACATCTATGTTATCAATAGAGATAATTGTATATACTACCGTGACCGAACACAGGTACATACTTTTTGAATTGTAGATTCCGACACTGCATCTTGAGTAAAAATGCATGTTAAAAGTTCCTCTCACTAATTTTTTTTAAAGAAACTCTCCTCTGTAAACTAATTGGTCAATTTGAGTTTAATTTTTTTTCATGAAGTTCCAAAAGAGGTTACACAGTAGGTTTCCAAAGTCAAAAAAATAACTGTCGTATCTAGTTATGGTATTTCCAAAATTGAATTTGGAGTTTCGAAAGAGGTCGAAACGATAGGTTCTGTACCCATGACCTTGAATTGAATTGGCTGCTGGAGGATTGATCTTAATTTAGATTTCCTATCCTCTACATACAAAACCTTGAATGGGTTGCACAAATTTAGATTGTCATCCTGATTGTGAATTTCCTTGGGCAGGTGCGGTATTTACGCTCACGATAAACCTGTGTTTGGAGTAAATACAGAATCTGAGCTTCCGGTATGTATTAATTCTGTATATCTAAGGACTGGTGGTTCAGATCTTTTTTGAATGTTAGCCTTCAATAAATTTGCGCTGCATACATGTTAAGTACATAACTCCTCCATAATGTCAGTTGTAAGCTGACAGTTATTGACATAAGCTTTACCAAAGAGAATAAGATCATCTGGAAAGAACTAATGGAATCGGATAGACCCTCTCTGGGAGGCTTTGACACAAAATTCTGTCCGTGATTTTATTAGAAAGCCATTCCATACAAGAACAAAAGGTATGGGGAGAGGGGATCAGTGTCTAATGTGTTTCAGGGAATAAAAGCTTGTGTGTGAGATCGATTAATGAGGATGAACTGAAGATTATGTGGATTTGGGTACGAGGAAAGTTGAAATCTTAAACGGTGGCTCTTACGAAACTCCATTCAAGGTTGTCATAAGCCTTTTCAAGATCTAGTTTGAGAACGATGTCCCCCACTTTTCCTTTGTGTACAGTCTCCTAGAAAATTGCAACACTTTCACTGCCTATTTTCACGTGAATGAAGCCTCATTAAAAATGACTGATCATATTGTCCAGAATAAACATGTTTTTTAAGCAATTGTCTTAGCAATCGACATGTACACTGTATTGCAATGTGAAATCGGTCTGTACCAATCACGTCGCTATGAACAAAATGACCCTAAGCTAGGCACATTACCTAGTTGTAAGACTTCCTCAATAGGAGAAATCAGAATATCAGAAACAAAAAAGTCAGTACAACGTCACAGGAATAAATGCTCCGATCCCTGGTCCTGTACACCTAGGGGTACCAGGGCTCCTTCGTTTTATTTTTCAGATCTGTTAGCTTCTCCTGGCCCAGGAAGGCGTCGGGTTCTTTACTTTCAGTTTTATAAGAGCTTTAGCGGTGTCTACTCCTGGGTATGTTTAAGGGGGGTTCCCACAACTACTTCCGGTGGGATGATGTCTGGTATGGACGAGGCTGACTTGAACAGACCTGCTAAGACTTGGATGCTTTTGTGTTATGCCTCATGGGTTTGTTCTGTAACAAAAAACTGTTACTGGACAATATCTGTGCATTACAATTAACTAAGATGGTCGTTAGAGGACTTCGATTTGTAATATGCAAGGATAAACCCATAGACGTCCCTACTCCACTTTCTCTCTCTCACTTGCACAAACAACTACAAGCTTGATCTAGTTGACTGAATATTGACCTGAAAATGCATTGGCTATTATAAATGCCCCGATTGAGTTTTGAGAAGAAACCCGTGATTGTTTATCTCCCTCTCTATTTGTGTCTCAGATGTCATATTGATGCTCGTCGTTGTAACTCTTGTAGTTCTATTAGCTACTAACTTGCCAATCAACATGTCTATTAGTTGCAATAATCAAGGTATGTTCACATTTCAACTTTCTCAAATCGCTCTGATGTGTTTTCATTATTTTGGACGTACGCTAGAATGTAAAACAGGTCCATCATTCATTCTAGCTATCCATCGAAAGATTTTTTTCATATGAAGTGTGAATTTCTAGGTATGCAGCAAGATGTGGTATCTAATGCATACACTAGTGTGCCATGGTGGTTGAGGGAAAAGAGAGGAAACCGGTGAATCCCGTGAAACTAGTTTTAGTTGAACTATGAAGGGTAATGCGTCGATAAACTAGTATATATACTCCTAATTAAATGTGTCAGATGTATAAGGGAATTTTTGTAAAAATAGCAAGTATTGTTTCTCTATTTCAAGAGGAGCAGGATCGTGGACGTGGTATCATTATTTTGGCAGCAACTGGTTCTGTATTAAACCCATTTATCATGTCTCACAGAAGAACATATACGTATGAGGTTTCTTACCTTTCACCTTCCCATACCATAATGAATTTAGTTAACGTCTGTATATTCTATCCTTTACCATTTAGTATAAAAGGCCGGTGTTTCGTTAATCAAGTTTCTTATGCTTATTTCACTTTATTTTTTCCTAATTGATTATGAGAATGACACTCCTATCTCTAGCTTTTGCTGATTGATTGCTTTTGCGGGGTTCTTACATGATAAGCAAACTGCGAGGTTCTTTCAGCTGTTCAAGTGATGGCGCCATCAACTTGCCACGAGGGATGCCGCCATCACCTGAACAGCTGCAAGAGCCTCGTAGTTTTCATATCATGTAAGAACCCTGCAAAATCAATAATCAGCAAAAGTTATAGATAGGACTGCCGTTGTCCTTTGCAGATAGGAAAAAGGGAAGTTAATGAAGCAAAAGTATCCTTATTAATAAAATGTCGGCTTTTACCCTGTAAACTAAGTGGTAAAGGTCATCATATAGAGACGTTAACTAAGTTCGTGTACTATGGACCATGAAGGTTAAAGGTAAGACACCTCATAGGTATATGTTCTTCTGCGAGACATGATAATTGGGTTCAATACAGAACCTGTTGCTGCCATAATGACACCACTTCCACGATTGTGCTCCTCTTCAAAAAGAGAAACAATACTCTCTATCACACTCTGTAATAAGAATATCATACAATGGTTATCTTGTTCAAAGCGGCCTGATTGCTACATGTCCATATTATTAAATCTAGAAGGATTTTGATTTCCATATCTTTGAGCGTTCTTCTATTATCTTGATTCCATATCCACTTTGTACAAAATCTTTAATGGGTTATACAAATTTAAATTCCCATTGTGATTGTGAAATTCCTTGGGCAGGCCCTTAATGCGTCTAAGCTTCACATGTGAATTTATTTGAAATCTAATAAGGGTCGAAATTCATTACAGGGTTCCGATCTTGTAGCTTGTTTTTGGTTCCACTATTGGTATTATTGCTTTATCGTAGTTTCAAACAATGTCTTGAGTGAAAATGCATATTTTATGCCGTCTCTTCTATCAAAGTCTAGGTAAACTTGAGTTGTTTTTGACTGTTTTGAACTATAAAAAATCAGAATTGCCAAAGAGATTTTTTTTACTTGGGCTACTATTTGGAATTCTATCCTCACCATTGATAATCTAAAAAGAGAGAGAAGACTTCATCTGGCAAATAGGTGTAAGATGTGTTAATGAGAAGAGGAAACAGTGTGAAACCTCTCTTTTTGACACGAGAACAATAATATAATTTGACAATGTATTTTTTTTTAACTTTGTCAAATAGATCAAATCAATAATTTACAATGGTCAGCTTATACCAAATGGATTTTGATCAAATTAATAATCCACAATATATAGCCTTGGCTCAAGGTTATATATCCAGAATAAGTTTTATATTCTTGATATTTGCGAAGCAAGTGCATCACTCACTTGAAAAATTCCTTTATTTAGGTCCTGATTCCAGAGAGTAGAAGGTTTGGAACAAATCAAATTTCAACCTTTGCACCAAAACATACTAGTAGTAAAGTATTTGGAGAAATAGTCGTTATACTAAATCATGGACTTATGTTTGCAGTGAATTTCATATATGTACCAAATTGGTCCTTGGCTTTTCTAGCATGGAGTAGATTTCTGTCAAGTCATTTTATATATTGTAATGTCACTCTATCTCAAGTTCAACAATACTGTTGACTGAACCCCCTATTCTTGTCTAACTACCCTCTGTAAAAATGTTGAAATTTAGCTTCCATACAGAAGACAAATTCAGAACACTGAAAGATATGCAATATAAATATTTCTGGCCAATCACATCACTGTGAACAAGATAACCCTAAGCTTGTCAAAGCATCATGTGCTTAGACTTCCTAAATACAAGAAACCAGAGTCTAATAAAACACGAAAATGTCTGTAGAATGTCACAAGAATGAGTACTACCCATGCTCCGGTACACTTATCTGTACCGCGAAAATTCAGTAGTGTCACAAGCATAATTGCTCCCCTGCTCTGGTACGATACTGCACCTATACAAACCTAGAAGTTCACATTTCAAATGATATAATCCTATGATAGATTCTAACGCGCACTCAAAAAATTAAAGCACCTCGGTGTGATTTGAGAAAGTTCAAATGTAAGCATAGCTAACTCTGGACAATCGGCTCGACTAATAGAGACGCCAATTGTCCAATTCATTGCTAACACTACATGATTCAATGCGACAAGGGTCGGAATGATATCCAGAGAGACCTGGAGACATATGAGTCAAAATTATCAAGGGTCTCTCCAAATTCAGACAGGTTAATTATAATGATAGCCAAAGCTGTATTATGGTCAGAATTTGTGAGAAAGAGAAGTAGTCGAGTACGGATGAGCATGGGTAACTTTATGCAGGGTCCTTCAGACTTGTGTAGCCACCCAAATAAAAATATGGAATTCTTCTGTTGTGGTAAGTTGAGCTCCAAATCAACACAAGTAGCTCCTACGCTATAGATTATAAAATGCCATATGGCTTGTAGTTTTCTTTTCCTTTATGTTTCTAATTTGTACCTTGATTTAACTGTATGTCACTCTTATGTCCTTGTATTTAATGCCATGCTTTATTTTTGCATATTTTGTAATATGATATGTTGGTTAATGTGTCAATAAATCCGTGTAATCATTGTATGATAATCTTATTAAAAAGTGTGATAGAGAGTATTGTTTCTCTATTTCAAGATGGGTAGGATCGTGGACGTGGTATCATTATGGCAGGAACTGTTTCTGTACTGACCCCAACAATCATGTCTCGCAGAAGAACATATACGTATGAGGTTTATTACCTTTAACCTTCCCGTACCATAGTAAGGAATTATTTAACAGTCTGTATATGATATCCTTTACCATTAAGTACACAGGATAAAAGGGCAGGGTTTTGTTAATCAAGATGCTTATTTCAATTCATCTTTTCCTAACTGAATACGACAATGGCAGTCCTATCTGTAGATTTTGACGATTGATTGCTTTTGCAGGGTTCTTACATGATAAGCAAACTGCGAGGTTCTTTCACCTGTTCAGGTGATGGCGCCATCAATTGTGGCAAGTTGATGGCAGTTTTAAGAGATGCAGATGGAAATGAAATTCATGGCCTATCGGTTGGCCTACTGTTTTCAGTAGTCCAAACGAAAGGCCTTGAATATCATTTCAGTGTGCATCTCTTAGAACTGTCATCAACTTGCCACGACTGATGCCGCCATCACCTGAACAGCTGAAAGAGCCTCGCAGTTTTCTTATTATGTAAGAACCTTGCAAAATCAACAATAAGCAAAAGTTATAGATAGGAGTGCCATTGTCCTATGCAGATAGGAAAAAAGGAAGTGAAAGAGGCAGAAGTAGCCTTATTAACAAAATACCGGCCTTTACCCTGTGAACTAAATGGTAAAGGATATCATATAAAGACGTTATCTAAGTTTCCGTACTATGGTACAGGAAGTTTAGGGGTTGTCTATGGTGCGTCCCTTAATAGGGTTCCGTACAACTTTATTTTTTTTTTTTGTGGTCCCCGCTACTACAGGACAAAATCTTTTACCCGCTATAGCAGGTAACCTCGGCTGGAGATATAGCTGTTAACAGTTTTTCTCGCTTTAGATAAAGTCCTTAATATCTACGCGGCTAAAAGATAGAAAAGACTACCCTATAGTTAGTAGAGTTCAACAGGTAGAAGGAGTTTTCTCATTTAAGAAAGCAGTATTAACAACTTGAGTTTTATTGTTAATAAATAACGATGAAATTAACTACAAGCAGACGAATATCAACTCAGAAGTACTTTAAAGGCATGTTTAAAGATTAATACCAGAACAATTCAACAATAACATTAAAATAAGGTGGTACTTGTTCAATATCATCTCCCGGGTCGTCTTTCTTGTCAAGAAATCACGAATAAAATCACTGTAAACAGACCTATATCATTCATGCTTGTTTTTCTTGGACTGACTACTCGATTGAGACCAGAAGTATTCCTCTTTAACATCAAACTCAAGTGGCAGTTCTGCAAAATCGTCTTCCGGATCGTCCACTTGTTCGACGGAGTCCACCGGAGGATTGGGGCATGTTGTCCTGTTGTGTCCCAGCTCCTTGCAATTGCCACACCTCCTTCTCTTGTCTTTCTTTGGTCCCTTTGGGCATTTAGTGTCCGGGGGGTTCGGATTCTTCACATGAGCGTAGGGATTTTCTTCCTTCTTAATCTCTCCTTGTGTCCCGGCTCCTTGTGTACCCAGAAAAGTTTTAGAAACCATTCTCTGCATTTTCCGAATCCCGTCGGCCATATGCTCTCTGAAGAACCTCATTGTCTCGCCAGTAGTACAACCCAAACTGTAATACAGTTGAACTTCGTTCCTCGAGGAAGCCCGGCGCATGGCTTGCAAATCTGGGTCATCAGTTTTCTTCCCAACAGGCTCCTTCATTGATGGCTCGGTTCGGTAGAATTCTTTGTCAGTTTTGGTCCACCTTTTGGCAATTAAAGAGTTTGGGATCCTCTGTACTCCCTTTTGTTTCAGAACAAACAACATGTGTTTGCAAATCATATACGATGTTTCCCAACGAAAACACGTGCAACGGAGAAGCCTATTATCATGACGACATTGAACAACTTGCTGAAGCAAGAAAAGATAGGGTGGTTAGAAATTAAGAAGGAAGTGAAAATACAAATGAACACAAGGATAGACAGATTGTAACCTGGTACTAGATAGAAGAGGACAATAGTTCAAAGACTGTGACATTAATACTTATTTGTTACACTTTAAGACTTAAGATAGCATTGATAACATTAAGGAAACATGACAAGATTATTTAGAAATAAAAATGCAGTACACGAGTACATAGTATATAAATATGTAAATTGAAGCAGATGTACATACCACGGATCTCTTCATTTGACCTCTCATCACATAGAACAAGTCCAAGCTCTCTTCTGGAACAGTTTTGACTTCAAAGACTCTATAATCATCACCCTTTGCAGCTTGTTTCCTAAACATGTTGAAGACATTTTCGGTGAAGACCTCTGCTGCATGGCGTTCGAGTTCCGTGAACCCTGTTGTTATCACCGGGTCTGATTGGTCGGAGCGATGGTGTGCCTTACGCTCGTTGTTGCGTAGCTTGTCAACCCCTGTCGTGAATCCCTTGCAAGCATTGGTCAATTTGTCCGAGTGGGACATATAATCCTTGACAAAACTGTTGATGCTCTCGCATCTCGAGGTCGTCGTTTGCAACGCAAAAAAATGATCCTTCAAGTATGTCTCCGCCCACAAGTGGCGGTTCATATATGTGACCTGGACCCAATTCCTATCAGCAATGTTCCATCTGGTAAGCATTGCATGCCAATCATCATGCCAAAATTTTTCAGGTTTCCTACTATGCAAGCACTTTTTAAAATCAACCATGAAGCCATCTCCCAACTTCAGATTAGCCTGGGCGTTCCGACAAAGATGCCAAGAACACAGACGATGTCTTGCCTCTGGGAAATTATCCATAATAGCTTTTCTCATTGCCAAATCGCCATCCGTGATGACGGACAAAGGCTTCTTATCATTCATTACCTTCATCAGGCACTTCAAAACCCAATCATATGTTTCTGCCGTCTCATCGTTGAGAAAAGCACAGGCAAAAATAGTCGTCTGGTAGTGATTGTTCACGCCAGATAGAATTACAAATGGTTTTTGATAGATATTGGTCTTGTACGTTGCATCAAAAATGAGTACATCGCCAAATCTGTGGTAATCTACCACTGATCTCCTATCACACCAGAAAACACTTTCAAGCTCATGATTTTTACCTGTTCTGAACCTACAAAAAAAATAAATAACACTTAGGGAAACAGAAAGATTAGTTACATAAATGATGTTAACTCTAACAGGTCAGAAAGTAAGTTTAACAAATAAGTATGAGCCTAACTGAACAGTAAATAGACATAAACAGATAAGATAGCACGCTTAATTGTTAAGAAGTTAACTTACTCCCTGAACACGCCATAGTGACTGTGCTTCAAACTGTCAATGTACATCAAGGTCTGCTGCCCATCTCCTTCATTTGAATATATCTTGTCCATAGAGGCCATTTTATTGTAAAGATCTTTCTGTGTGTAACCCAACTTGTTATAACCGCCGGCTTGTTTAACCATCAAAAGAAAGCTTTGGCAATACTTGATCCCCACCTCCTTCAAAGATCTGACCAGTTCAACATCAGCCTCAGAGACCTTTCGGTGTGACCGGTGGTTGCTCGCGCATTGTGGTTCCGAAAGTTCGTGTGAATGACCGGGTTCGAATTGAACCACCTTAAAAGGCTCGGTAGGTGAAGTTCTTGATATTTTTACACGAGCTTTGCATACACACCTAGTGTTTCTGGTATGCTCCCGTTTCCTATTTTCTTTGTACAGGACCTTCTCGGAGCGCAAGCCTTGTCGGGCACACACGTATATCCTTGACTTTATGCATTCTTTCGTTTCCGGGTCGAAGTACCGGCGGTTGCACCTTCTAATCCCAAAGCCAAGAATCAGTGCGTAGAGGTTGTACCAGTCATAAGCTTGAACCTCATTTTCAAAAGTCATTTCCATAACATCTTCCTTGGTAACCATTATTCCTGCATAAAACTTAAAATTAATATCTATATAACTACAGTCATTAACTTAAACTGTAAGAAAGCATACCTGGTATGATCTCTCCATTTGGAACTTCCATAATAGAGTTTCTGGTTGCATCTTCTCCATAGCTCTCTGTAAGAGTGATGTCCAAACATTCATCTTCATCTAAGACCTCGAAATCGTATTCTTCTTCCTCATAATCATGAGGCAAAGATACCAAACCCTTGCCACGAACTCCACTCTCACAAATTTCCCTCCCTCTCATCTGAAATTGGTTTGTTTCACTTTCTGGTTCTCAGATTGACCTCCTTCTCAACCTTATATTCAAATCCGCTTGATTCCGAGGAACCAAATCCGCTTGATTCCTTGGAATTCCCGGCTACGTTCATGAAGATGAAGGAATTGCATGTAAGCATCCATCACCTCATCGTCAAACCATTTTTCATCCCGGAGGCGCCAAGCGGACGACCTCGTCAGTTTGGCCATGCCACCCATATCAGCAACTATCTCACTGCATATTATATATGATACACAACCAGAAGTATAAACATAATGCATGCCACACATAAGAATTATTTAGGAAGTTTGAATGTAAATAAAACTTACGTTGCCAATTCTGGGGGAACATAAAAATTCTTGTTGGTGTGTTCGTACGTGCTCGCATACTTGTGCGACATGTAGTAATGGAGCCAGCACTGTTCTGCTTCAGGCATGGGTGGGATAAGAGTCAATTCTTTAGGATTCATGTGTTGCTTATACAACGATATCCTCGAAGACGCTCTAATGATCCGATCTGCCTTTCCCCGGACAGTCCCAACCAAGTTTCCCCTTGGGTTCTTCGGAGAACCATGAACAAGGAATGGCTGGGGAGGTACATTGGAGGCCACCTAATAAATCAACAAAGTCATTAGGGGTGTTAAAACTTTAAAAATAAATCTCAAATATTAAGATATCAACTTTAAGACATTTACCTCAGTGCTGGAGCTGATTGTGTAGACCACCTTCATGGGAGAGTTAACCTCAGCCTCCTCCATCTTCTGCTTCTTCTTAGCTCTTAGTTCTTCTTCACACTTTTCCTTCTCTTTCTTCTTCTGAGCTCCTTCCTCTTCCCCCTTTTTCTTACCCCCTTCCTCTTCCTCCTTCTTCTCATCCTCTTCATTCTTCTTCTCTTCTTCCTTCTTCTTCTCTTCTTCCTTCTTCTTCTCTTCTTCCTCATCCTCCTTCTTCTTCTGTTCTTCCTTCTCCTTTTCCTTCCACAGGGACATAAGATACTCTTTGTCAAGCTTTTCAACCACCTGTCCCACAATGCACTTCCAAAAATCCTCTGGTAGAGGTGGAGGCAGTAGTTGGACTACTGGTGCAACAACTTTTTCAGTTTTGGGCTCATCATCAGCTTTTTTCAACTTCAACTACATACAAAAACAGAGTTGAGAGACATAAACTTAAGATAGTAATCTTAATATATAAACAGGACACTTTAATGTCAATGTTAAAGTTCACTCACATTGTTGTTTTGTTGGACATACTTCCATCTCTTGGAAACATCAGAGGTTTCCCAGAATTTCAACCTTGGAATTGCTTCCTTATCCTGACATCCTTTTGGGTTTTCCAGATACTTTGGGCAGAACTTTTCCATGTACAAAAGCTAGAAAAGTAAAATTGAGATGGCAGAATTTAAGAATGTGCTCTTAATATTTTAAACTTCATGGTCAAAATAACTGAAAAAGAGTTAGAGATTTACCAAAGGAATCAGCACGCAACCAGTTCCGCGAAGGGTTGTTCCAGTCTGAGCCTTAACTTGCTGTATCTTGAAGTGATCCAGCCATAAGGCTGCCCAGTTTACCTCTTTCAGGTGCTCCAAATTAACAACAAGATTAGCAAGACCTCTCCGGACTCCTGCTCGTCCTATCGGCATTCCCAGTGCACCCAAGATCAAGCAAACAGCCCTTCGTTTCCACTCATCATTCAACAGCAGCCTGTTCTCATCCGCCTTGAACCACGGCGCGTACTCACCGAAAGTTGTGTTGTCCTTAACGAGGCCGATACTTTCTTCAACTATGCGGAGTAGCATCGGATCGACCTCCGGGAACTCTGTTTCTCCGTAGCATCGGATTCCAAATAGCCACCCGACAACTTCCGGTGTTATCTCCACGGTGCGGCCGTGCGCTGTCAAGTACCCGTCGGTATCGTAGCACTTGTAAATGAATTGGTTGAATTTCTCTGGGGTTTCCGTGATCTTTAGGTGCTGTAGTCCTCCAAGGCCCACTTCGTGCATCCATGCTTTCTGTTCAACCGTCATTTCTTTAAAAAGATTCTGAACAGAGGGCAGGCTCATGTAACTCTGAAATCGCCTTGGATTCTTCAACTTTTTAACTGACTTACCCTTCAGCTTGGCTTCAGCCGCCTTCTTCTTCAACTTTTCCTTCTCCCCCGTCGACTTCCTTTTCAAAGAACCTTCTCTTTTCCGCTTGTCTTTTTCTTGATGAGCCGCTGTGAGATAAGGTTCCTTCTGGATATTGGTCATGCATTTCCACTCCAAGTTGATGCTTTGTAGGACCGCTTTGGTCATCCTCATTTTAGGATCTATTTTCCGAAGACTGTGCATCCTCACATTTCTGAAAATCAACCCATAATTTAAATTTACAGAGGCATACAATAAACTAAAACAGCAACAAACAATTAAAATTAAACTTGGGTTGGCCATTAGAGATGAAGTAATAACATGCAAACTTTAACAGAAAGGGCAGTAAATATATTAGATTGAGGTTCTAATAGATAAGAAATTAACTGCAGATCAGGAGACACATAATTTAAACAAACTTTTTGCGAGAGTAAAATCATACTTGTATCTGATGTAGGCACTCATGGAATTGCCATGGTGAGCTTCATCATCACTCTCATCCTCATCTCCTTTGTATTCCTCCACATCTCCATTCTCTTCCTTCTCTTCCTCATCTGACTCCTCCTCATCTGACTCCTCCTCATCATTTTCTTGCTGTTCAATCTGTTTGTCCTTCTCATTCTTCCTCATCTCAAAGCTGTACTTGCTTACATCATGATCCTCATCACTAGAGGATTCCAAGGCCCTTTTCTCGTAATTGTCTCGTTGCTCCCGTGGTAAATTGCAAAATAGGGCATACATCTGTAACAAAAGTTGGGGAGGCATATCCTTGTCTCTCAATTTGAAAGCATATTTCCTCTCCTCACTGTCATATGTAAACAGTCGCAATTTAACGGAACCCCCAAATTAACAGTCATATGTAAACAGTTGCAAAAAAAGGCTATCAGTTTTATAACAATAGTAAGATTTATCAAAAATTAAGAAAAAGCAATTAACATCTAAAGTCAGCAGAACACATTACTAAAGTTTGAAAGGTCAATTCTTTAGATAGCATATTTAATAAAGTTCATGTTTTTAACAGAAGATTACTTACATGAACATGTCAAATCCAGGTGTGTGCTGGATGTTCTTTACTTCATCTTCTAAGCTCTTTCCCCTTTTCTTAGAAACCTTTTTCTTTCCCCTTTTCTTCAATGGTCTTGGTGGGGCTGGCTTTTTCCTTGGTGACCTCCTTGGGATGTTCACAATTTTGTCCTCCTCCGAAGTGAAGTGAAGCTGCTTCTTGGCTTTCTTCTTCCTCTCAATGTCTTCTTCAATAGTCTCTGGATTCTTTCTCTTCTCAACTGAGGCAGCAGCATCGGCCAATTGGATTATGCCACTAGCATCCTCGAACTGTGGTCCTTCGACCATTGATAAAGGAAGGACTTTTGTTGAATCTTCCCAGATTTGTCTACCAATTGCGTCGGTGGAGTTAGGGTGTGCCTCTTTTGCCTCTTCATCTGAATCCCCACCTCCAATTTTGGTTTTGATGGAGTTTCCCTCTTCTGTTTTGGAGCCCCCATCTCCTACTGGTTCTCGAGGGCTAGATCCTCGATCTTTGGTTGGGTTCAAGACAGGAGTGAGGGGATTTGCAGTTAAAAGGACTTCCAAATTAACCGAGCTTACCTCCTGGTTTAGATCTGAAATCACCTTATCGATGTCTTTGGAAGGTGAAATCTGCTCCCCTACGCCTGTATCTTCCTGGTCCGCCATGGATTTGTGATAGAGATGGAAGGGGAAGTTGAATTCGGGAAACTGATGAGAGAGAGAGAGAGAGAGAGAGAGAGAGAGAGATTTGTGATAGGGCTGGTCTGGGTTCGTCTGGTTTGTGGTTGCTAGTAATGAAGAAACCTCGGAGAGAGAGAGAGATATTTGGTTGTGTGGTTGCCAGTAATGAAGAGGATGGGACAACTGACATTAAAATTTGCAAATTTCAAATTTTTCATAAAAAGCTATCTACATTTTTAGACAAAAACACAAATATTTTAAAGACTCCATCTTAACGTAACAAACATATTGTTTTTTTAATTTCTTTAGTTGTGGAGTGTCATAATTAATTTTATTTTGTATTATTGGTATATTATTATATTAGTATTGCCATGACAGTGTGTACAAATGTAGAAAACACAAGTATCGCCATCTTTGCGTTTGCATTTGACTGTCTCTTAACATCTCCTTCTAAATATATTAATATAATTTTCATAATTCTGAACTCTAGAGAGAACTCTATCTTATTTTTTAATACACTCATCACTGTAAAATTTTATTAACTTTTTGTTTGTTCATCAATTGGTTAACTCAAAGATGCCTATTTGTTGGTTTTTGGAGGTTGTGCACAATGCCATGCATGGTACAAACACAAGGCAGGCACAAAGCCCTCAAATTGGGTACAGAATTGTGCTGGTGATGTAGTTAATGGGAAAGAACAATGTTTCCAACGGGTACGCGTTACCCAAACTGAGTTTTCATTCGATTTTTGCCCCTTTATGTCACTTAGAGGAGCAAAACTTGAAGCCATTTCAAAATAACTCCCAGCACTGTCCTTGGCATGTTTTCCAGGACACATGGTGACACCCCGAGTCATTCCATCGACGAAGAAACCAAAATAAGTGGCATTTTAAAGGGATATACATTTTAAAGTTTAAGATAGACCCCTCTCTAGGGTTTAGCATTTAAGAAGGTGCATGCATTTTTTTAGAATGAGTTGTTAATACTCCATCAACTCAATACTCAAAGATGCCTATTTGTGGGTTTTTGGAGGTTGTGCACACTGCCATGCATGGTACAAACACAAGGCAGGCACAAAGCCCTCAAATTGGGTACAGAATTGTGCTGGTGATGTAGTTAATGGGAAAGAACAATGTTTCCAACGGGTACGCGTTACCCAAACTGAGTTTGATTGACGTCTATGCATCTCATTTGTGCCACCACTCAACACATACTAGCACTATGTGACATTTTAAGACCAATTCTGATACCTACAACACACGGTCACTTCTCACGACGTCAAGTCTCACAATGTCGATAGTCGGTTACACCCTTATCCCTCGGTGTTCAAGTCCCATGGTTGGGTGTGACCTCAAAACTCCCAGTCTTATTAAAATGACCCAAATACAACATTAAATCAGAGTTGGCATGCTGGGAGCACATTTCATGGCTAAACTCTTACAATTATCGAGTTTTCATTCGATTTTTGCCCCTTTATGTCACTTAGAGGAGCAAAACTTGAAGCCATTTCAAAATAACTCCCAGCACTGTCCTTGGCATGTTTTCCAGGACACATGGTGACACTCCGAGTCATTCCATCGACGAAGAAACCAAAATAAGTGGCATTTTAAAGGGATATACATTTTAAAGTTTAAGATAGACCCCTCTCTAGGGTTTAGCATTTAAGAAGGTGCATGCATTTTTTTAGAATGAGTTGTTAATACTCCATCAACTCAATACTCAAAGATGCCTATTTGTGGTTTTTTGGAGGTTGTGCACACTGCCATGCATGGTACAAACACAAGGCAGGCACAAAGCCCTCAAATTGGGTACAGAATTGTGCTGGTGATGTAGTTAATGGGAAAGAACAATGTTTCCAACGGGTACGCGTTACCCAAACTGAGTTTGATTGACGTCTATGCATCTCATTTGTGCCACCACTCAACACATACTAGCACTATGTGACATTTTAAGACCAATTCTGATACCTACAACACACGGTCACTTCTCACGACGTCAAGTCTCACAATGTCGATAGTCGGTTACACCCTTATCCCTCGGTGTTCAAGTCCCATGGTTGGGTGTGACCTCAAAACTCCCAGTCTTGTTAAAATGACCCAAATACAACATTAAATCAGAGTTGGCATGCTGGGAGCACATTTCATGGCTAAACTCTTACAATTATCGAGTTTTCATTCGATTTTTGCCCCTTTATGTCACTTAGAGGAGCAAAACTTGAAGCCATTTCAAAATAACTCCAAGCACTGTCCTTGGCATGTTTTCCAGGACACATGGTGACACCCCGAGTCATTCCATCGACGAAGAAACCAAAATAAGTGGCATTTTAAAGGGATATACATTTTAAAGTTTAAGATAGACCCCTCTCTAGGGTTTAGCATTTAAGAAGGTGCATGCATTTTTTTAGAATGAGTTGTTAATACTCCATCAACTCAATACTCAAAGATGCCTATTTGTGGGTTTTTGGAGGTTGTGCACACTGCCATGCATGGTACAAACACAAGGCAGGCACAAAGCCCTCAAATTGGGTACAGAATTGTGCTGGTGATGTAGTTAATGGGAAAGAACAATGTTTCCAACGGGTACGCGTTACCCAAACTGAGTTTGATTGACGTCTATGCATCTCATTTGTGCCACCACTCAACACATACTAGCACTATGTGACATTTTAAGACCAATTCTGATACCTACAACACACGGTCACTTCTCACGACGTCAAGTCTCACAATGTCGATAGTCGGTTACACCCTTATCCCTCGGTGTTCAAGTCCCATGGTTGGGTGTGACCTCAAAACTCCCAGTCTTGTTAAAATGACCCAAATACAACATTAAATCAGAGTTGGCATGCTGGGAGCACATTTCATGGCTAAACTCTTACAATTATCGAGTTTTCATTCGATTTTTGCCCCTTTATGTCACTTAGAGGAGCAAAACTTGAAGCCATTTCAAAATAACTCCCAGCACTGTCCTTGGCATGTTTTCCAGGACACATGGTGACACCCCGAGTCATTCCATCGACGAAGAAACCAAAATAAGTGGCATTTTAAAGGGATATACATTTTAAAGTTTAAGATAGACCCCTCTCTAGGGTTTAGCATTTAAGAAGGTGCATGCATTTTTTTAGAATGAGTTGTTAATACTCCATCAACTCAATACTCAAAGATGCCTATTTGTGGGTTTTTGGAGGTTGTGCACACTGCCATGCATGGTACAAACACAAGGCAGGCACAAAGCCCTCAAATTGGGTACAGAATTGTGCTGGTGATGTAGTTAATGGGAAAGAACAATGTTTCCAACGGGTACGCTTTACCCAAACTGAGTTTGATTGACGTCTATGCATCTCATTTGTGCCACCACTCAACACATACTAGCACTATGTGACATTTTAAGACCAATTCTGATACCTACAACACACGGTCACTTCTCACGACATCAAGTCTCACAATGTCGATAGTCGGTTACACCCTTATCCCTCGGTGTTCAAGTCCCATGGTTGGGTGTGACCTCAAAACTCCCAGTCTTGTTAAAATGACCCAAATACAACATTAAATCAGAGTTGGCATGCTGGGAGCACATTTCATGCCTAAACTCGTACAATTATCGAGTTTTCATTCGATTTTTGCCCCTTTATGTCACTTAGAGGAGCAAAACTTGAAGCCATTTCAAAATAACTCCCAGCACTGTCCTTGGCATGTTTTCCAGGACACATGGTGACACCCCGAGTCATTCCATCGACGAAGAAACCAAAATAAGTGGCATTTTAAAGGGATATACATTTTAAAGTTTAAGATAGACCCCTCTCTAGGGTTTAGCATTTAAGAAGGTGCATGCATTTTTTTAGAATGAGTTGTTAATACTCCATCAACTCAATACTCAAAGATGCCTATTTGTGGGTTTTTGGAGGTTGTGCACACTGCCATGCATGGTACAAACACAAGGCAGGCACAAAGCCCTCAAATTGGGTACAGAATTGTGCTGGTGATGTAGTTAATGGGAAAGAACAATGTTTCCAACGGGTACGCGTTACCCAAACTGAGTTTGATTGACGTCTATGCATCTCATTTGTGCCACCACTCAACACATACTAGCACTATGTGACATTTTAAGACCAATTCTGATACCTACAACACACGGTCACTTCTCACGACGTCAAGTCTCACAATGTCGATAGTCGGTTACACCCTTATCCCTCGGTGTTCAAGTCCCATGGTTGGGTGTGACCTCAAAACTCCCAGTCTTGTTAAAATGACCCAAATACAACATTAAATCAGAGTTGGCATGCTGGGGGCACATTTCATGGCTAAACTCGTACAATTATCGAGTTTTCATTCGATTTTTGCCCCTTTATGTCACTTAGAGGAGCAAAACTTGAAGCCATTTCAAAATAACTCCCAGCACTGTCCTTGGCATGTTTTCCAGGACACATGGTGACACCCCGAGTCATTCCATCGACGAAGAAACCAAAATAAGTGGCATTTTAAAGGGATATACATTTTAAAGTTTAAGATAGACCCCTCTCTAGGGTTTAGCAGTTAAGAAGGTTCATGCATTTTTTTAGAATGAGTTGCTAATACTCCATCAAATCAATACTCAAAGATACATTAGAATTTTTTTTTTTTTTTTTTTTGCTTTACTTTTAAATATTTCATACTAAGTGCCAGAAATTTGGGGCACATTTTGAAATTTTTGAATTTCAGGAACGAAAATAATAATTTGAAAATTTAAAAAAAGTGAGAGAGTGGTCCAATCAAATCAACCGCCTCAACTGCCACTCACAGCCCACCTTGCCTTTAATTTCGGAACAGTTCCATTTGCAGAGTCCTTCAAGTAATTGACTCTGTGGTTGGCAGTTTCAATCAATTTTCTGAAACTGACGATTCTCTCTCTCTCTCTCTCTGTCTCTCTCTCCAGTTCGCAACTTTCCTCTTCATCTTCCCCATCTTCATCTTCTCCATCTTCATCTTTTCTCCTTCAATCAACATACAAAATCCATGGCGAAGAAGAAGATTATTCGAGAAAGACGATCCAAACAACAAGATCTTGCCAGTAACAAGATCGATAGCAACCCTAGCAACACGGAAAGACAACGGAGTTCACAGGAGGGAAAGACAACGGAGTCCACGGATGAAATTGGTCTGAAGAATTTTGGAGATGGTCTCGATGCAATTCCATTATCAAGGGTTGATTTTGAAATGGCGGATGTTGAAGCAGACAAATTGAAGAAATTGGCTGAGGCTGCTGCCTTAATTGAGAAGAGTACGAGTACAGAGGAAGAAGCCAGTACAGAGAAGAAGAAACTAAAGAAGAAAGAGAAAGCAAAGAAGGAAGAGCACGTTGAGGAAGTCCCTAGGAGATCGACCCGGAAACATCCAGCACCACCGAAGGCAGTGAAGAAACGAACAAATCAGAAGGCTTCTAAGCGCAAGAATGAAGATGTAGAGGTGAAGCATACTCCTGGATTTGACCTATTCCTGTAAGTAATCATTTTTTTTAAATGTCCTTCTTTTTTATCATGCTGTTTAATGAATTAATAACTCCTTCTTAAAATCAAATTACATCACAAATTTTTTCTACCTTCTCACTTTGTCCTAAATTAATCTTTGTTAATTGTCATGTTTCACAATGCACTGTTATCCCATGTAACTTAATTGTTAATTCTGTAATCTCTGAAATTTGCATTTGCTTCTGTGTTATTTGAAGGTTTTACTTAAGTTTTTCAACTGTTTACTTATGACAGTAACCATCAAAAATCTACAATGGGATATAGAGGGAAGGATATGCCTCCCAAACTGATAGCACAGCAGTATAGAGTATTTCTCAACTTACCTGAGGATGAACAAAAAAGGTACGATCAGAAAGCGACGGAAGTCTCGAGTGATGAGGAGATTGATCTAAGCCAATACACTGTTCAGAAAAGAACAAATGATAATATCCAACCTGAGGCTGAAGAGCAACCGGAGGATGAGGAGGATGAGGAGGATGAGGAGGAGGAGGAGGAGGAGGATGAGGTCCAAGAGGAGGAACAGAATGACGATGACGAAGAATACAAACCCGTGGAGGATAAGAGCGATGATGATGAAGAAAATGAGGAGGATTTGGAGGAGGATAGGGAGGAACAGAAGGAAGATGAGGTAAGTGACCAACCTGTGGAACAGAGGAGGGAAGATGATAGTGACGATGAAGCCCATCATGGCAATGCGATGAATGCGTACATAAGATTCAAGTAAGTTTCTTCCCTAATCAATCATCTCGTAAAATTTTGTTTCAATTGTGAAGCCAATGTCTACTATTCTGCACCCTCGTTCTAAACTATTAAAGTCCTTTTCTAAACAATTAACTGTTCAAACAACATAATGCATGTTATTACTTTAAAGTCTAATGACTTTATTTGATTTTAAATGTTTGAGGGTGTGTCTTATATGTTATGGATCTAGTACTTGGAATTGTAATTTAATTTTCTTTATTGTCTCATGATTGTTGTAGAAATGTTCAGACGCACAAGCTCAAGAAACAAGATCCTCGTTTGAAGATAACCGACGATGTCAAAAAGATGATAAACGATGAATGGAAAAGCCTGACAAAGTCCCAACAAGAACCCTATATCACAGCTGCCACCGAAGAAAGAGAGAAGAGGAAATCAGCTGGCACATTGAAGAGAGGACCAACCGGTGAGAAGGCCAAGAAGAAGAAGAAATCGGCTGCAGCCAAGTTGAAGGGCAAATCAAAGAAGAAGCTGAAGAACCCGAGGCGGTTCCAAAGCTTTATGAGCCTGCCCTCTGTTATCGCTCTCTTCGAAGATATGACAGATGAACAGCATTCATGGTTGACTGAAGTGGGGCTTGGAGGACTAAAGCACCTACAGATTTCAGAAACCCCCGAGATGTTCAACAAATTCCTCTACAACTCATTTGACACCGAGGGGTCCTTGACGGCTCACGGCCGGACTGTGGATGTAACCCCGGAAGTTGTCGGCTGGCTCCTTGGAGTAAAATGCACCGGAACAACTGAGTTTCCGGAGGTCCATCCAAAGGTTGTACAAGAAGTGGCACGCAAAATTGGCCTCGTCCAGGACAACACAAAGGTCGGTAAGTATGTTCCGTGGTTCTTGAAAAATAGGAACCTGTTCAATGATGAGTGGAAGCAGAGGGCTGTTTGTTTAATCTTGGGGGCCCTAGGGATGCCGATCGGGCGACAAGGAATCCGGTCTGGGCTGGCCAAACTTGTTGTAGATTTGGAGCACCTGAAAAAGGTGAACTGGGCGGAATTGTGGCTTGATCATCTGGTGAAACAAAATGTGAAGGCCCAGACTGGGGAAACCTTGCGAGGAAATGGTTGCGTGCTGATTCTTGTGGTAATAATTTAGCATTTTGTCATTTGTTTTATGATTTCTGTTTAATATGTTAATAGCTCCTTCTTAAGTTCTAATGTTGTGAGTATATTTTGTAGCTTCTGTACTTGGAAAAGTTTTGCCCCAAATTTCAACAAAATCCCAAGGAATGCAAAGACAAGAATGCAAGTCCCAGGTTGAAATTCTGGAAGACATCTGATGTTTCTAAGAGATGGAAGTATGTGTGTATGAATGAAAATGTGAGTAACCTTTTACATAAAACTTACAAATATGTTTTTATCAATTAACAACCTTATCTTAAATGTTAAACTTTATACTTCTGTTGTTCTTTGTAGTTGAAGTTGAAGAAAATGGATGAAGAGCCAACTACTGAGAAGGCTGTTGCACCAGCTATTCAATTAGTTCTCCCACCAGGGGACTATTTGAAGGATCTTTTGGGACAGCTGGCGCAGAATGCTGACCCGCAAACATTATTGGCCATGTTCGCGACTGCTAACAAGAGAAAGTCTGAGTTGGAGGAAGAGGAAGGAGGGGAAAAGAAGAAGGGAGGTGAAGAGGATAAACAAGAAGAACCTCCCAAGAAGAAGCAGAAGAAGAATCAGGATGAGGTTAGCTCTTCGATGGAGGTGGTCGAAGAAGTCAGATCTGACGATGACGATGAGGTAAGTGTATTAACTGTTTTAACTTTAGACTTGATGTCTCTGTTTCCAATTCTAACATTTTGTTGATTTATTAGGAGGAGGCATCCTTGGCTTCTTGGGTGGACCCAAGGAAAAACATTGATGGGTCTGTCCGGGGAAAGGCGCGGTGGATCATAAGGGGGTCGAATCGGGTGTCGCTTAAGAAGCAACAAAGCAATCCTGAGGAAATGACATGTCTGCCAGAGATGCCTAGCCTGGAAGATTGCTGGATCAACTTCTTTTTGTCTCACAAATATGAGCCTAAGTTCGATAAAAACCCTCGGGATCCCAAAATTCCACTAAGCTTGCGAGAGTAAGTGTTATTTACATTCAAATTTCCTAAATAAGCTGTACAAGACACAAATTTTGTTTTTACTTATGGTTTGATTTGTTATTATATCTGCAGTGAGTTGGTTATTAACATTGCTGATTATGAGAAGGTGACGAGGTATGCCGCGTGGCGCTTGAGGGATGGTAAATGGTTTGACAACGAAGTAAGTATTTCTTTTTGTTGATTTAACGTAGTTTCTTAACACATTCTCCCATCATCATCATAACACTTTTCTATTCACTTTTTAAACAATTAGGTCATCGATGCATATTTGCAATTGCTTCATCTGAAAGAAAGAAGCCGACCATTTGGTGGAATCCCTCGCATTTGGTACCTCGGAACACATTATGCCGTAAGTTCATTCCCTTTTCATTGGATAAAAACTCAATTTAAAATTCTTCCACAAAATAGCATCATTAATTTTAATTCTTGTTCAGCCAACAAAGGGTAATCGATATTTCCAAGTGTCCGATAAATACGGAGGAACGTGGGACGAGATGGGCTACGTAAGATTTACGATTTCTATCAATGCAATCTGCTTTATACATTCATATTTTGTTGAACTTATTTTATGTTGAATTGTTAATGAAATAGATTGCCCTGCCCATGAATGTACATTGAACCCACTGGTTCATGATGGTCATTTCCTTTGTCGACAAGGAAATATACGTCTTGGACTCGCTTTCTGGACATGGGTATAATGAGAGGGATGTGGCTAGAAAAGTTAATCAAATTCACCAGGTGCTATCCTCCTATCCAGAGTATCATGATGACATCACAAAGTGGGATGTGTGGTACATGAATGACGACGTTCCCCAACAACCAAACGGGTAAAAATCTTATTCATTAACTCCACCCATTATTTTCTTAAACTCACTATCTTATACATCAGAACTGCATTCTATTTTAATCTCTCAGGTGTGATTGTGGCCCTTTTGTATGCTTCTTCATGACCCACTTGAGGGACCTGATTCCTAATCCAAAGAAGAACTTCTCTATTCAAGTGAAGCATCTGAGAATCTGGATAGGCAATGAAATGGCTAGATCAGACTACAACATCCACAAGGCCAAGATGTTTGAAGAGTTACTGAGCTTCAAGTCTATTGATGAGAATAATCATGAGTTTGAAAGGATGTACAATTTCACTTCTTTTCCTACTGTTCCATTGGAATCCGGGGCGAAGACGAGGAGGTCGGCGCGAAAGTCGCCGGGGAAGAATGGAAAAAAATGAGTTTGTCTGTTATGTTGTTTGGGAATTTGTAATATGAACAATGTTTATGTCATGGGTTGTATGTTTGAGATTGTATGTTATGAACAATGTTTCCCAATGATGATTAGGCAATGTTTGTTTGCTTATGATTTGATGACTTGTGTTGTTTTCTGAAAAATTGCTTGTGATTTTTTGTGAACACAAACTGTACATTTAAGGTGCATTTGGTGTTGGCCAACTACCCTCACCTACCAAAACTGAATTAATAAATGCACTACTACGTTATTAGGTACCAATTCTAAATTGTTAAGTACTCTATCTTAAAGTTAGATACCTGCATTTATATCAGCCAACCTACCCACTGCCCGCTTTTAATACAATCTCCAACCACACTCAACTAACTCTTTATTATTTCTCTTCACTCTCAGATCTCATCTGTTCTCCTTCTCTTTCACCCTTCTCTTCTTTCTCTCTAAGAAATGTCTCAACATAGTGTAAGCTCTTCACCCTCACCAAGCAATCCACCTTCATATTCAAGAGGAGATTCATCCCGGAGGTCAGGGTGTAGGCCTGGGCAGTGTTTCTGTGGCCGTTACCCGGTAAGTCGTACCGCACATACGCCCGGAAATGACGGACGCGTGTTTTGGAATTGTGCCAAGCCTAGAGGTCAACAATGCAACTATTTCTACTGGGAAGATGAATTTCCCAGTCCTTGCTGTGCTCCAGATCTCCAACAACTTCAGGAGGAGGTAACAACGTTGAGTAGGAGAGTCGTAGGGGCCGAGAATGCTTCCAAAGCCCAATCTTTTCATGTGAAACTGCTGTATGTTGTGATTTTTGTCATTCTCATCGTTTTAATTTCAAAGTAAGATAGTTTGCTTCTCTATTCTGTTGTGTTCAGTTAAGTGTGAGACTCGAAGGGGCCGAGAATGCTTCAAAAGCCCACTATTTTCGTGTGAAACTGTTGTATGTTGTGATTTTTGTCATTTTCAACATTTTAATTTCAATGTATGATAGTTTATCCTGTATTTAATTCTAATTCTGCTGTGATTAGTTAAGGATTAAAGTTTTGTTAACAATGATATCTCAGCTTTTATCTTAAATGAAAGTGTTAATATCTTAACTGATAAACTTACTAACTAAAGATTAATCAATGATATCCTCATGCAATCTTATTCAGCTTAGTTCATTCTATAGTGTTAACAATGCTATCTAGGTTAAAAAGGAATCTTCCTGGGACCACTTTTTTTGTCCCGTAGCTGGCCTCTGGGACCACTTTTTTCGTCCGGTAGCTGGCATTTTCGTAATAACCGGCTAGTACCGGCTTAGCCGGTTACCTTTGGGACGCACCAAAGTTTTTTCCGGAAGTTTAAAGGTAAGAAACCTCATAGGTATATGTTCTTCTGCGAGACATGATAATTGGGTTCAATACCGAACTTGTTGCTGCCATAATGATACCACGTCCACGATCCTGCTCCTCTTCAAAGAGAGAAACAATACTCTTATCACACTCTGTAAAAAGATTTTCATACAATGGTTAGACCGATTTTTTGACTCATTAACCAACATATCAGAATACAAAATATGCAAAAATAAACCATAGCATTCAATACAATGATATAAAAATTACATACAGTTAAATCAAGGTACAAATATTAAAATCGTAAAGGAAAAGACAACTACCTGGCATATGGCATTTTATAATCTATATAGTAGGAGCTACTTCTGTGGAATTGGAGATCAAGTTAGTATAACAGAAGAAGGCCAGATTTTTATGGGAGTGCTACACAAGTCTTGGAACCAAAAATCGGGTTAGTTAAGTATTTCAGGGGTGTGCCTCAGCCACATTTATGCTGGTTCAGTGGTGTTTTCTCAGATGATTTGGTTTAGCTTCTCTTCTAAAGCTCTTGCAGGGAATCTTCAATTTTTACAGGTCTATGGCTCTTTTATACGATTTCGAAGACATGTTAGCTTCTCCTGGGCACTGAAGGCATCATGTTCTTTACTTTCAGTGATTGGATGAAAGGAGACCTTTCATTGTTATACCACAGCTTTTGCAGGGTGTTCTCTAGGTATTACTCCCTGTCTGACGTACAACAAGTCTGAGTTTAGCATGCCTGCTATGACCTGGATATTTTTGTGTTGTTCCTCATGGGTTCATTCCGTAACAAAAGGACATTGAAATAAAGAGAAGATAAATAAGAACCAATTACTCGTCACACTCTGTTTATTATTGCCTTAGTGTTGGGATTTTACTACTGCAAACTTGGAAGGGGGATTTTGGAAATCTGGTGAGTCAAATCTCTATGTTTGAAAGCCTTCCTCGTGGGAGATGGTCTATATATAAGACGTTTTGTCAGGTCTCTTGTGTGTTGTCTTTCAGCACTTTACTTTTTGTTGATAAACTAGATTTCATTCAAAACAAGAAACTAAAGGGGAAAAAAGATCCGCGAGGAGGAACAAGTCCTAAAAAAAGTCATGGGAATTTGGATTAAAAGCTGGAATGCAAATTTAAAGTCCTTTAAAAAAAGTGTTAATTAAATCAAACCAAATCTCCTTTGGCGTGATATTATAAACCACACTAGAGGAATCCCTTTGCATAGTGAATTAAAAATACATGAAGTGACCATTCTGTAACATCTCTTCCACAAGGCCTACAAATCAGTTTATCTCTCAAACTCAAACAATCAAGCCAGGAACAAAATTTACCTTGTTTTATCTTCTACAGCAACAATTATAGATTTGTACCCAATGCTAAAATTATTGCACCGGTAACGGAATCTCACTTGTTTTTAGTTTCTAGAGCAACGATCATAGAATATACAAGACTTAAGAAACCACAACTATACATGGCAAATCGGAGTTATGAAGGAAGTACGACGAAGATCTGTCCATCGCAGCTCGTGATCCAAAATCAACCGTAACCCTAGGTTGTGTTGGGGTGATATCATTTCAATGGATAGACGTGATTGAAAAATTGGCAAATTTGCACTGGAAGACCAAGATAGATTGGTATGCAACACACAACATTATCTTGAACCGCCGTTGACACAACAACTAAAATCGAAGTCCAGCCGAAAAAGCCTAGCGCTCTAAAAATGTATTGAAGAAGAGAGATAGGGGAAATTCATTAATAGGAAACTTAAAAGAAGAGATTACAGAGTTAGCTGTTTATGCCACCAACCTCATGCCACGGTAGAAAGGTCATACCAACCGAAATAAACTAAATGACGTACTAATAGCGAATGGGAGTGTCCCACGCACTCACATCCGGTGGAGAAAATAAAAAAGAGTATAAATGGAACAGTGCCGTTAGGTGATTGAACCAACATCGTCCAATTTATTACATACCCTCATTGGTTCAAAAAATCTAAAAACCCGATCAAATATGGAGATTATAAGTGACGATGTAGATTGATCATGACAAAATTGAGAAAAGACAAGTCATTACTAGTGAGGATTACATCATCCATACACTAATAACACATCAACATACGATTGTTGATGAATGGACAAAGTATAATCAACCTGGGACTGCTAAAAAAACAGAACCAATCACTATGGTAAAAAATTTAGGGAACTACTACGCGAAAGAATGTTTTCATTCATAAGTGCTCTATCCTCAACGAGCTCACAGTTGAGAAAACATATTTAGCAGTAGCTAATTTGGAAACGAAAGAGAAACTGTCAATGAAATTCAGACACTGTGCTCAAGGGTAACCTCAGTACATGAAAACCAATGGTTTGTTAACCAAGAGGCACATACACAAGATGCCATGTATGATTAGAACCATCAATTTCCTGCTTCATAATAACTTGTCATTCTAGTTGAGTAGTTGTTTCCTTGTAAGTTTTTGGTTCAGTAGTAATTATGAAGGCCTTGCGTAGACAAAGCAGGTTACCATAAGTCCAGAAATTTGTCAAATCATGACAATTAGAAGAATTGCTAACGGCACGACAAGTTTTACTAGAAAGATGGTATTTGACGCCGAAATAAATCGATGCGTGTTATGGGAGTAGCAAGAAGCAACGAAAATAAAGGAAAATCAAGAAAACACTAGGGGAAAAAACCTCTCTAGGTTAAGAAAAACTTCAATAAATCATCGCATATCAAAAAATCAGTCCACATGCCGGACTTAAATAGCTGAAAAGTCTAATTATCAAAATATGGTAAAGATCCTAAATTTAATGCTAAATAATATTCTAACCTAAACAAATAATTAGCTAAAATATCTAACCAAATATGGTTTAAATAACATTCTAATTAAATATAGAAATATTCTTAAAAATAGAAAAGAGGTGATTTCGACCCTTAAACAGTCGATTTTGGCCAAATGAGGGCGGTTCCTGTGATAAATCATGGGTTGTTTTTAGAATATCGTTTCCACTCAAAACTATGTATGGTTCGACCCAAATCTCCCATCCTTCAATTCTGCCTCTGATTCTGCGCTTTGACCGAAACTGTTTTTCTGGACGCGACTGATTAATTCTCCAATTTTGTCCTGCATCAGTATTTATATAAATAGGATGCCAAATTGTTTAGTCTACTTGAGTGTCTTAAAAATTAAGGATTGGTAGGACGAGAACTTTCCTCTCCCATATAACATAGGATGAAAACTAATAGTCTAATAGAGATATCATGTGAGTAAGACCATCAATATCCCTCAATTAAATTGCCAAACGACTTATTTCATCATTTACATAAAATGACTTCGAGTATCTCAAAAAGTACGATTTTCAACAATAAATGTTTCATGAAAAGAAAGGATGGTTGATGAAAGCGAGTAAATCTTCTATTTCCATCTTTGTCCAAGTAAATAAATAATCACACATTAGTTCCAATAGGGCATATTAGTTTCAATATATTTTTTTGTATCGTAAGACCAATTCATACATGTACGCATAGGATTATAACATCTAACTTGAAAAGTATTATCACTGAAAGGAAAATAAAATAAGAATAGTTGTAAAATAACTAAAACATGCAAATTCTGAACACTCAGAAACTAAGCACCAATGAACAAGGTCCTCCAAGAAGGTTGCTTCCCTATCAGTGCATGGTCAAAGGAGATGAGCATGAAATTATTACCAAGATTAATGCCTAGGATCCTACCTTCGGGCTTGCAGAGCTTCTTGATTCTGGAGATCTGATAATTATGGCTAAATGACCTATCCACATATTCGATAATCAAGGAAGATTTTTACATGGAAGTGGCTCTTTTCTTATCCTGAGCAATAAGGGTAACATACAGTAGGCACTACTGTCCGTAGAAGGGTCATCCAAGAAAATGTCCTCATCACACTACAACAGATTTTGTCTTTAGTGACAAAAAAAGTTGTCACTAAATATCAAAATGTTGTCACTAAAAAGATTAGTGACAATATTATTTTTGTCACTATGCTGTCACTAAATATATGCCACTAAACATCAAAGTGACAATAGTTTCTTTGTCACAAAAATACAAGTCTTCAGTGACAATAATTTCTTGTCACAATATTTAGTGACAATTATTTTCTGTCACTAATACAGATTTTTTGTGACAATATTTTTTTGTCACAAGATTTAGTGACAATTGTTTTATGTCACTGAAATAAAATTGTTGTGACAATTATTTTTCTTGTCACTGGGCTATGATATCAGTGACAACATATGTTGCCAACCTGCCGAGAACTGAGTGACACTATTTTCTTGTCACTTTGATCATCAATATATTATCGTCACTATAATAAATATAACCTGCCATAAGATAAAACAAAATAAACCGAATCCAACATGCTAAATGGTAATATGAGAATTCTTACAATCCAACATCATCTACAAGTCTCAATACTACACTTATAGAATCCTATTACATCAACTATGATGAGGCAAATAGAAGAACCGCCATCCAAGGAGATAGAAACAATTCATTTCTCTGAAGTCTTTAAGCATCATAAATCCATCAATTTGGCATCCAAGTCAATCAACTTCATCCTTCATCAACCCTTTCCTGCAAGAGAACACAGTCCATGATGGAAAAAGCCCTTGGACTTACAAAGTAAATGCATGCCCTTGGAGAAAAAAGGACTGATCAAAGGCTCAAAATACATAAGTAAATAAGCAAGAAAGAAAAATTACCATGTACATCAAACTCTTAGGTCGCAGTGTCCAAGTTTTAGAGCGGTAATAATTATCTCCACTGGTCCATTCATGCTCAAAGAATCAATCATCAACATGGTCAAAAAATGTGACAGTTATTAACTGAAGTTGGTTCTCCATAGATCTTTCTAACATGATACAAAGTAAATGCATGCCCTTGGAGAAAAAAGGACTGATCAAAGGCTCAAAATACATAAGTAAATAAGCAAGAAAGAAAAATTACCATGTACATCAAACTCTTAGGTCGCAGTGTCCAAGTTTTAGAGCTGTAATAATTATCTCCACTGGTCCATTCATGCTCAAAGAATCAATCATCAACATGATCAAAAAATGTGGCAGTTATTAACTGAAGATGGTTCTCCATAGATCTTTCTAACATGATAAACTACTTGAAGATCATTCTTATTCATACAATACAGTTCGAATATCGAACTCAGGTCACTGGCAAAAGCTTCACAACATAGTATTGCATCAATGCACTCAGCAACAAAGAACAACCCCCACTATTAGGAGTAAAGTAATGAATGAGAAGCATTACAAAGAAAAGGTGGTTCTAACTTAATCCTAAAGCAAAACAGAGGATGAAATACAGGGAATAGAGAGACCAAATTTTCCTGATGGCAAACCTCCTCCTAAAGTTATTCTGATTGGTTCCGAGAACTAATATACTCACCCCCTCCCCCAAACACACACACACACACATTTGAGAGAGGACGAGAACTAACCTCGTGAATCAGGAGACTGTAGCATAGACACCGACGACACATTTTATTCCCATGTCCTTAACCACATAACACTTCAGTACTTCAATCTATCATGAATGTTTATGGGTTGGGTAGTGTGGTGTGTAGGGTCCTTACTATAGTACTAAAAACCACAAGGATTGTGGCTAAGGGCCTATACCCATTCAAATCTTGACATGTTTTAATCAGTAAATCAAAAGGAAAAAAAGTGACATGTTGGTGTTACATATCATTGCATTCACAAGTTCCCTCTAATACTCCCTTTATTGGATTGCCAATTACCAATTTACCTTGCAGAGAAACACAAGCAACCAGCAAATCCTTTACCTGGAAATGCTACTTATTTGACTTGAGTCTGCCCAATAAGGATCCAAGTATCTCTACAAAAGCATGTGAATAAACAATTTAGCAATTAGTTACATCATTTCATTCAGTAAAGTAATTCTACGATACAAAAAGGCATATAGTAAATTAAAAGATGATCAGGGTATGACATAAAGGTAGCAAATTTGTTTAATTTATGTTCTTTTAATAGGATTGGGCTAATGTCGAGCCTTTAATGAAATTACCAAAGGGCTATGCCTCGGGTTATCACTGAGAGTCTCCAACAACAGCTCGTGAAAATAGGCATGGAGGGGAAGGTGGTTGGAGATTTTGAAGGTTAAGGGTTGTTCTATTAAACCAACATTAAGCGGTATCAAAGGTCAACTCTGCCTAACTCATGACACCTTCAAAATAGGACCACTGCAAATGATGGACCAATTATACATCCTAATCATGCTCACATATTCATGGGGCTAAACTCAATGCTCAACACTCAGCATTGAAGCTTTGTTGTTGGTCATACTTGTATGGTTTAACTCTACCCATTTTGGTCTGGTCCAAAGGGTTCTCAAGTATCTTCTGCACATGTTACTCCTTAAACTAGCGACTTGAAATGGCGTAGATGACTAGAACAACATCTCCCATAAATAAGTCCATCCTGTAAGCCATTTTAAGAAGAAACAGTATCCGAGCTCTCCCTTCAAAGGAAGAGATAGATTGGACCAATAAACAGTACTATCAATAATTGTATCTCTATGTAGACTTTCAGGAGTTCCAGTGACCCACGATTCGTAGGTTCGATCTCTTTAATTCACGAGTTTGAACCTTCAATTCACATATACTCTTTGTAGCTAAGGGTTGGACATAGCTAAGAGATATAAATCAGCGATTGAGATGCAGAGAGCGAGAGAGGGAGGGCGAGAACTAACCTGGTGAATCAGGGGAATCTATCGTAGACACTGGTTCAGCACTTCAGTTCATTGACGGATGCGGAAGCGTCTGGGGAAGAAGCCGCCACCGACAACGTCTGGAGCGAAGCGAAGGAAGAACCATCTTTCTAGGGTTCGGTACCAGAGCAGAGAGAAATTGAGTTCGGAGGAAATTGGGGAACAAAAATCATTTTATACTAGAAACTTTCTTTTAATTGTATTTTGAGCACTGAAGTTTTAAAATTTATAAAAAAGACCCCGCCTCACTCATTAGGTGACGATATTCAAAATATTGTCACATATCACCCCAAAAATCCCCAAAATGTGACAATACTTGAAGTTGTCATTAAACTACCAAATTGAGTGACAATTCATGTGTTGTCACCTTGGAAGTTGTCATTAATGACATAATCTCTTGTAGTGTCAACATATCAAAGAGGAAAGAGGGTTGACGAACCATTTTTAGTTTAGGTGACATCTTCATAAGTAAGTGGGGGGGGGGGGGAGAGGGAGAGGGAGAGAGAGAGAGAGATCACTTGAGGAGGAGAGGAGAGTGAGGGGGGGGGGCTTTGAAGTTAGCTGAGGTTTTAGGGGTCAATGTGGATGGGTTGGGGCTAGAGGAGGTGGCTGTAGAGAGTTTGGAAAAGTGGCCGGGGAGGGGGTAGGCTACCAAACATAACCTCTTGACGAGGCGGGGATAGCTGTTGCGAAGCTTCAGCCTGAGAGGACTGTCGGTGGGCTCCAGAAGAAGAGTGTGATTCTGCATGCTGCTCCAAAGCTTGAAGATCCATACCTGCAAAACAAGAACATAGAAGGGGAGGTACGGAGAGGAAAAATCTATCTCAAGACTTCCATTTTGTGACACTTGTGTGAGAAGTGAGGGGAGGGGGGTATTTTTTCAGCACTTTACAATCTAGATGACATCAATTTGATAACTTCTATCAGCTTTTGGAATCTGTAATAATTAGACGGCAAGTTTTGTACCACAGAACAGTATATTCATAGGGTTAGCTGGGTTGTTAGGCCTCAGAAACTAACAATAATACATTGTTAGCACACTCGTGATCCCAGTGCACGCATAAGTTCTGTTCTACAACTTGCGAGTTCTTTGAATCTTACTGGTTAATGTTTAATTCGAAATGCATGAAATCATGAGTCGGAATACGATAGTAAACGCTGGTACGTGATACTTCCTCCGTTCCACCTCTCTTTTCAGTTACTATTCACAGATTATTTGGACTCGGTGATTTGGTTAGCAAAACGATACAAGAATTTCGTAATCTTTTCATAGTGTCGTAGAGTAAACTTTGCTTTACAACACCATGAACAGATTACCAAATTCTTGTATCGTTTCGCGAACCAAAACACCATGTCAAAGTGACCCAAAAGTCAAATAGGAAAGATAGAGGTGGTGGAACGAAGTAAACACTCTTGCAGTCTCACTTGTCAGCTTTTGTGTTTATGTTCCTGTGATATACCATCCTTTAGTGTTTAGGTTTTTTTTTATCTCTCGTTCTAAAAACAATGATTTGTTAGTTTTCTAGTTTCATCTAAAGACTATCTCACTTTTATAGAAATGACAATGTGATTTTGGGCTCGGTTCTATTGGTTGACCCATGATTTAAAGAAAGAAAATTCACTTAAAATTGTATCATACTTACACTGGCGGAGCCACCCAAAGCGGGTGGCACTTGTAACTATACAAATGCTACAATTGATTTCAAATTCTTACACCAGTGGTAGTTGTGTGTTTTGCTCAAATTGTATATTACCTCCGTTTCTTCTCTTTCAATTGCGCTTGACTTTTTTAACCGTAATTGGGTCACTTTGACTCGGTGATTTGAATAGCAAAACGATGTGATTTTTTTGACAATTTTTTCATAGTGCTGTAGAGTAAAGTTTACTCTACAAGATCATGCAAAGATTATCAAAATCGTGTATCGTTTTGCTAACCAAATCACCGGGTTAAAGTGACCAGTGAATAATGTCAAAAAGTGAAGTAAGCTGAAAGAGAAGAAACAGAGGTAATACGAAAATGTTTTAAATACACCAAGTAGTAATGAAAATAAAATAAGCATTGCCTAAAAACATTAAATAAAAAGTTAGCACAATCTGGTCTGTATTTACTCTTTGATAAGAAAAAGAAGGAAGAAATGAATTTAATAAGAGCTAAGGTGTGATTGTTTCATTAAACATGTCTCTTGGGTTTCTGTAGCAGATTTGTGTATGGAGTCTAAAATATTCACTGTCAATTAAATTCTATGATGTGGTCAACTAAAGCTTGTCATTTATAGGCTTGATAACTCCACCCTTTGCGAACTCTATCGGTAGGCTTGATAGATAACACATTAATGTCTTGCTCTGATTCGATTAATATTGACTTATTTCAAAGTTGGTGAATAATTTCCACAATTGGCATATTTTTTGTGTATGAGAAATTGATGCAAGTCAAATGGAAAATCGCTTCGCAAATGGTTTCGTGGCCTGAATCATTTTTGATCATTCAAGTCCAATGATTTGTATGACCCAAAAATTGATTTCAAGTGATTCGTATAGGCAGCTGCTTGAAAATGACAAAATTTGACATTGATGTTGGTCAACTAACCGACAACTCGTTTGATGAAATTATGAGGACAAAAGGCCAAAATAGTTTACATTTTGGAGAACAATGTATATTATATGGTTTATTGGCGAGATACAAAAGGTGATTTTTCAAATACTATTATGTATGGTCCGGCTGTTCGGTTAACCATGACTCTGGCACTTCACATACAAACAGCAGGACCATTCCCCATGCTTCGATTAAAATGAAACCATATGTGAACCAAACTTCATTAAACTGACCACAACCACCAAACTTTGATCGGATCGTCCAATGAATCTGGTTGTTCTTAAACACCTCTTTTAGGGTACTATTGACATCTGAATAAAGGAAACAGGACATTAAATACCTCTTTGAGGGGACTATTTTTTTTAAAACATGTTTGTACTATTCCTGCGGCATCTTATTCCTGGATCATAACATTGCACAAAACTCGTCGAATCTTTTTGATCAAAGATTTATTCGGGGACATTTTTCTTCCCTTGAATGAAATCTAATTATTTTGTTTGCCTTTCATGGGTTTGCTATGCAAGATATTGTTGTTCGATACAAGAAGGCTTATCTAAATACCCCTTCAGAAATATAATAATTTTCTTGTGGATTATAAAACCTCAAACAAGGTCAACTCCGTAGCATCTCAAGTCAAACTTCTACGGAAGCATGCATTTTAGCTAGGGTGGCAACTTGGACGGACTGAACATGACTAACCCAAACCCAGCCCAGACTAAAGTCGGGGTTTGGGCACATGTTTTGAGTAATTTCGATGGGCTCGGGCAGAAATGCTCTACCCGAATTACAATGAAATTCGAACTTGGGTACGATTATTAAACGATGGGCTAGCCCGACTTGCCCAAATTGTATACTCATTACCTATAAATATTATATTTAGAGAAGATTATATACCATATTTATCACGAATCTATTATTTTTTTATTGGTTATTAGTGGTATTTTTAATTATGTTTATGTTCACAACTAGTAGAATATTTTGCGAAATAACTAATATTCTCTTGTGTAAATGGATATCTTTTTAATTCACTCTAAGAATTTCCTAAAAAAAAGTTCACTCTAAGAATTTATAGTCATTAGTTTTTAGTCAAAGTGAAGTGTCTACATTCTTTATGTACTTTTATATGTAAGTCATTAACTTAACTTTAAGAAACACTCTTAATTGAGTTGAATGCGATAAATATGTTGATTTATTTAGTTTAATAGGCTTGTCCGAATTCAGCCCGAACCCGAATTGGTTTCTTCGAATTTCGGCTTGGACAGGTTCGCGATACTCCCAACCTAGGCTGGGCTTGGATTGGCAACCCTGACAGAATTCGAGCTTGGGTTTGGACTAAGCTCCAACCTACCCAGCCCGCCCGAGTTGCAATCCTAATTTTAGCATTAGAAATTTGGGAAACTGAACACGAAATTTAATTTTTTATGGGAGAAAATAGTGGGATTCGTAGATTACCTAATTGATCTTTTTGATATTTGGTATACCATATTTTGAGATGCGTTACGCAGTTCGTGATCACCTTCATAGCGTATATGTTGCGATCAAGACAGTTTAATATGTAAAACGGGGCCAAAACGGTAGTTCAAGAACACATCTATTATTATATGCAGAAGTTGAGATCTAAATATATCCTTATGAAGTCTTCGATTATTTACCGAACTGTGATTTCCTTATTTGTTTTAAAATCTTGTTAGTCCATTCTTGTCCGCAGTAGCACACTTAAAATGTTATGTTCTTAATTTTTGATTAACTTTATCTCATGCTTTTCTTATTGCACCCCAATTCTTATTCCATAATTTTATTTTCTTTTCTTTTTGGAGATAATAATTTGAATTCAAATGTTATAATCAATTTGTACATGTATTTTTAAGTGAATTGGTCTTCCGATGTAGAAAAGATTTTGGATCTAATATTGGAACTAATTTATAATTATTAATTTACTTGGAACGAATTCTTTATCTCTGATTAATTGAAACTTGATATTCTGAAGTAGTTCGATTTCCATTTCAATGCCAGCAGCTTGATTCATGATTTCATGGAATACAGTCAGTTTCGGTGGGTCATCATTTTCATCCTCTGGAGCATTCAATTACAATGGAGGTCGTCATGTGAGATGACTGGTGACCTCCTATTCTTTAAATGAATTCAGAGGAATTAGATATATAGTGAATTAGATATATACCCATATCATCACGGTTTCTTACTCTGAGCAAGCACTGAGCAAGCAACGAGCATCAAGAACATCATAATGAGAAAATATAGGCTCGTATACGTACTGACAAGTAAAACTAGAGCATTCCGCGTAAACTAAGCAATTCTGAACTAAACAAGGTACAATGAGTGCATCATGTGTAATTCATAAACGGGGCTCAGATTAGTATCCATGAAAACCAGATAAGAGATCAATGATCATAGGCTACCTATGGATTTTTCCTTGGCATGCATATCACACTCTATCAGCTACAACGAATGAATTCAATAGATCTATATCATCACGTCCTCTTCAATGAGCATGACGATGCTCATATCTGTACACATGAAAACCAAATAAGAGATTATCACAGGATGCAAAGAATTTGCCTCGCCATGGATATCACACTCTATCAGCTTCAGCGAGTGAATTCTAAAGATTCCTATGATCAGTGCCTCGTACAGTGAGCAAACAGTGAGCATGAAGAACATCATAATAACATGAAGAGGCCCAAGTTAGTACTCATGAAAAATAAAAATAGGACATGATCACAACAGGCTACAAATAATGCAACCGTGATCGGGCTGGTTAAGATATCTTGTTGTGTACAGGAGAATACTTTGAGGAAGATTCAAACGTACACCAAGAAAACAGAATGACAAACACAGGGGGTATAGGGTAGTAAGTAGGGAGACAGTAAGACAATAGCAACTGTATGGGAGAGAGACAGAGTTTTGGCAGAGCTTCCGCGTAGTTCAGGTGATTAGTTTTATGTAAGGAAGGGTTAACGATCCTATATGTAGTGGAGAATATGACCATTGTAGTGGGTTAATGACCCATTAATGGCTGCATAATTACCTTAAAAAAAAACGGCACGTTCGTCCGCATATATAGGGACCGTTACGCACTTCGTCCACGTATACCAGAACCCTTATGAGGTTGAACGGGTTTATGGAGCTCGTGGTCATAAATATCTCAAAGCAGTTACTAAAGGTCGCGCACGGGCTTGGTTGTCGCTCGCGCGCGACGAAACTTACTCTAGCCTCCAAACCACTAAGTCCCTACAGCTCCCGTGTTGGTATGCCAGGGCCCTGTCTCGCAGCCCCCGCGTGGATCAGCGCTGGTGGTGATCCTGTGTATGTGGAGCACAGCTAAGTGTGCTGGATGGCTGCCATGTGGCTATGATCTGTCTGTCTGGAAAGCACTATCTACATTAGCCCCTTTTTTTCGCGTGAAGACACTAATCGGATAGACTTCAATGCGCAAAACCAGCGCGCGCGTTGCAGCTACGCACCAATTAAAATACACAAGAAATCATCCCCCATGCGTGTCATTATGACCTAGAATCCCTAGAGTCGTGCCTTCTGTTCCTCTTGGGTTTTAGCCGTGACATCAGCGTTGGTCTGTGATTGCGCGATTCGGCGGTGATGGTTGCGATTCGACCACTGAAAGGACGCTACTCTTCAGTATATTTGAATAAATACTCCTCATCCTCCATTGTTGCAAAATACTGCTTCTCTCTAGAGTGAATGTATTCTGAAAACCTCCGAGAGCAAATACAGATAATCAACCACCGGTTCTTCCTTGCAAATCGTCTTCAAATTGCTTCGTCATCACAAGGTTAGCTTGCTCAATTTAGATTAATGCTCTTCGTACCATTCTTTTGAACTGTATTGAATCTGAAAACCCAGAGACGTTAAAATACGCCATTGTTTGAAACTGTGGAAGAGATTCCTTTTAAAAACCTAAAATATTGAAACTTTTAAAACCATAATTTTCTGAAATTCTGAACTTAGAACTGTTCATCTCCGAAAATTGACAGTCTTGAAACCCATAAACTTGTAGGATTTGCTTCTTGGACTTGAAACTGAAAGTGGATATATTTCTCCCCCATTTTTCTTGCTTTGCTGTAGAAATGGCCAAGAAAAAGGTAACCAAATATGTGAAGGAAGCTGAGGAAATCCCTGATCTTCCCAAGACCTTGTGGAAGAAAGCTCCATATCTGGGTGGAGAAGACTTCTATCATGCTAGAACCGAAGTAAGGAATCTACCAGACCCCGTTTTTGAAGATCTGCTATTGCTGAACCCTCTCACTAACTGAGCGGAATTGGACCTAATTGAAACCAATGATGTTGTAAGATTATGTCTTGAAAATGGGTTCTACCCCCATACTGAAATCTCCACCCAGGCCTTTGTGCAGAAGAGGGAAATCATGGATGAGTGGATCGATCATGTGCTGGACCATCATGCTGTTTTACTAGACCAGGCCGAGATTTACTACGCTTCTAGGGCTACGAAGGGTGCCGCTGTGAAACTGGACCAGACTATGCTTCTGAACCTCTTTTCTCGATACTCGCCTGCGACTCACACCTTCCATTTTGCTGAGTTTGAGGCAGCCCACACTTTGGAGGATGTGCACATGCTATATGATCTTTCTCCCATGGGCGAAGTCGATCCCTTGGCTCCTCTGAAGTCTGATGCAGAACTCGCTCTTTATGCGCTGATGGAGGAGTGCTTGACTGAGGTGAAGAGAATTTCCACGCGTGGGACATCTGCGGAAGTTCTTCAAACATGGAAATTGGTTGAGACTTACGCGAAGAATACTTGGGGCAAGTGGGTGGAATACTTCTTTCGCGACTATGCGAATAGTAAAATCACCAAGGAAATACTGGAGAAGGATCCCAAAGCAAAGAACTACATCCAAGGGAAAGGGTACCACTTGACCTTGTGCGGATTCCTCTGCGCTTGGCTGTCGCGATATTTGATCGATGGTCATCCTCATGATGGGGTATTTTATCATATCTTGCTCCTTGCTGTCAAGCTGGCTCTCGGCCAAAATGTCGCACTTGGGCCTCTGGTGTTGGTAACCCTTTATCATCGATTAGACCAACTTGTAGTTGCGATAGAGGAATCGCGCGGGCGTCTCGATGTGTTGACTTTTGTCAGCATTTCATTCCTCACCATGTGGGTATTTGAAAGGTAGCCTTCTTACGCTCTCAACCCTTCAATACCCAGTCCCTCGAATGTGCTGGGCGCGAAGAACGCACTTCGGAGTGGGAGAGCCGCTCGATGGTATAAGACCAAAGAGCCTAAGTGTTCATGGATCTTGGTCTGCGACGATCGAGCAAAATTTACAGCCAGACCTTATACCACTCGTATTGAAAATGTGCGATTCTTCCCAAAGCTGTACCCAAAGAAAGTTAGCTCCCTCTCCGAGGATACTATCGTCAGAGGGGATGATTGCTATAGAGAATTCTTATGCTGGTCTTTGAGAGGTTCACTGCCTGCTCTTGCTGAAAAAGTCTCTGAGATATCTTCTAAGTATGAGCGGATCACGGGGGACGTTGACCCTACTCGCGTTTGCCCCCATTTTGGCTCCGGCGTAGTGGTGCCTTCTCTTTGGCCTAGGTAAGTGAACAGGGATTGCTACAAGCGATTGCTGACAAAGATATGTAAATCTATTCTGCTTAGCAATTTTCCTTTCATTCAGCCCTCAGGGAGACGTGAAGGTCGCCTTACAAAAAATTGAATTTCCTTCTGGAACGCTCAACAAGCAAGGTTTAATTCATCCGCGCCTCAGCAAGGCTCGTGCCATCATAAGGAATACTTCCCCATTTTTTGAGAACTGTAGTTTGGACGATTCTAAGTATGGATTTTATTCCCTGCTTGAAAAGGATAATCACTTGTTTCCGGACGTGATCCTTAAGGAAAAGATGACCGTTGTCAGGGGCGGAGTTGTATGTGTGATCGAGTACATCGAATCTTTTGCCAAGGTAAATAACACCCCTTCGTCCTTCTTGAAGCTATTCTCTCTTTTAAGTGCCATGCCATACATAAATTTTCCCTTTTTCACTGCTGTTTGAGGAGATTCGCATATGGAGACCGTTTTCCGTCGCTGGTCAACTCTATTCTTAAAGAAAAGAGGCAAAAGCAGGTCATCCCTCTGGACATGGAAATGGATTCCAAAGTGGAGGCTCTTATAAGCGAGGAGATGGACATATTCGCTCGTTCCTTGATAGACGAAGTTGCTGAAGTAGACGTAGTGGTTGCCCCGAAGGCCAAAAAGCAAAAAAAAGAAGGAAATTGTGATCTCCTTGCCGCCCAGAGAAGCTCCAGCTTCGTCACCCCGCGAAGTCTCCTGTTCACAAGGGTAAAGGCAAGGTTCGCATGCAGAGAAAACCACGAAACTCGCGGTTGAGAATTTCATCCCCTATGATCAGGAGGAAGAAGCCGAAGAAGAAAGAGAGGAAGAAAGAGAAGAATAAGAAGAAGAAGAGGAAGGACAACACGAGGAAATAGGAGAAGAAAGTTCCGAAGGTAACCCAAACGAACTTAATCTTCTTTGAATCATGACTTCCGCAATAATGTTGTTTAAACAAAATTTTTTCTTCGCAGATGATGATACTGAGACTATCAGTGGCCTTTTGGCCAAGCAAAAGCGAAAGACAAAGGGATCTCGCTCAGATGCATCTAGTGAGCCCATAGACGAGGCCATAATCGCTTAGTCTAAGAGAATGGCTGCTGAGGAAGAAGAAAGAAGGAGAAAGCTCGAGGAAGAGGACATAGAGACTATGAAGAGAAGAAGTCTGGAAGAGAAGCATGCTGGTAGCATGAGTGTGGCTACCTTAGAACGAGCTCAACAAGATTTTGAGGAGATCAGGAAATGAAGAAGGTACAATTTTTAACCTTGCTGTGTCTTACCAAGAGGTAATTTTTGGTGCATTAAATCACGGTCTATCTAAAAATGACATTCGCCAATGGTTAGTGGGAAAATGTGGCGAACCCTCAGGTAAACATTTGAACAATGTTTATAAACACAGCTTAACGAATCATTCGCTATTATAACCAGTTTTTACGTACCATCAGGTCATGCATACCTTAAGGATGTGAAAAGTGAGGACACCTCTGTAGGATACGGTGTCGCGTCTATATCATATGATGTTGGAGTTGCGATCCCACATAAGTGTGGAGGTTCTCGCTTTTGATCTAAACATAGACTGAAATATAGTAAATAACTCATAGCGTAAGTTACCTCAATGACTTATCCAAATGTGTGTTGCAGGCGATGCTGCTTCGCATGAACCTGCTGCTGCTACAACTGAGCCTGCTGATGCGCAAGGCGTGATTGTTAATGCTCCCACTGTGAGTTTGGCTACTGATGAGGCGAGCGTTGAGGGCTCTGATGAGAACATGTTGCTTGAGCAGAGAAGTCAGCTTCCCATGTCTCATGCTCCGTAGCGAAGTTCGCACACAGAGAAGCCTGCCATGGTTGCTGAAGATGCAGGGGATCCCTTGGAAGACGTAATTGAGGTGTCTGACGATGGCGGTCATGACACTGAAATGCGAGAGGAAAATGCTGAGGATGAGCATCTAGGTGAAACTGGCACAGTTTGAAGAGATGGAAGCAGAGGATGCTGGAGCTGAAGTACATGTTAATGAACTAGTCATGGAAGACGTAGCATCTCATGAAATTGTTGATGCTCCAATGAACGCTCCTGCTGTTGAAGTTAGTGGTGTTGATACTCCACCAATTTCTTCAAATCCTGTTGTTGCAGTTAATGTTCGAGGGCCTCCTCAGCAAAATTCTGCCTACCCTTCTGTTGAGATGGATTTCTCCCAAGTCCCCATTGCATGGAGTTTTTGGGGTTCGCAGGCAAGGACTGCCATTGCACCTGCTGCTACTGGTGTTATTCCTGCTGACTACGACGAACGCGAGGTTCAAGCTGACAAGCAAGCAATGCAGCAAGGAGATTCTTCAACAACCCCAACCGTGCGCATTCCTACTCTGCGTCAAATAATTGAAGGAACATGTATGCCATTGTATGACCACATCTTATACTTAGCTGTATTTATTTGTTAACGTTCCCACTCCTAAACTTGTCATTTCTTCAGGAATGAGATAACCTGATGTGGACTGGCTTATAAAGATGCGCCTGGCGTGCCCCAGGGACGTTTGCGGAGCATTGGAGTTGGGTCCCTTCGAGAGGAGATTTTTCTTGAATGAAGCCACTTGGAGTTTGGAACAATTATCTGCGACGACTCCCGCCACCATTTGGACTAAAAATTCTCGGGCACTCTATGATACATGCAAGAGGCTTCAGTCTAATGCTCAGGGCAGGTTGGACCTCGGATTCCTCTTCAACAGGGTCACCCACATTCTCACCTCTGTGATGTTGAAGTACGGCCACCGCAACCTCGCACTTGAAAAGAAGAAAGTGGAGGTGCAAAAGAAGAAGGCTGAGGAGGCTGCCAATCTCTTCCACGCAATGAAGGCTAGCTATGAAAACCTGAATCAAGAAGTTAACAAAGCAGAGAAAGCCTCGCTCCTGTTATTTCCTGAAGACCCTCTAGACAAGCATTTATTTTGAAAGCTGCGTGTATGCTATTTATTTTCAAACACTTGAACTCTATGTTAGCTTTTGCTTTTCTGAACGATCTGCCCTTCGCGTTTCAATGGTATAATGATTGTGACATCACGTTTTGACGTAATCACCTGGATTCTTGTGCCATTAATGTATTAAATAAGGCGTTCTTACCATGCAGTTGGCCCCATATTTATCATGACCCGGAGTCATTAAATAAGGCATGTTACTGTACCATCGTAGACTTTAGTAGGGTCACTGATTCTTGCTTGTTTCCAAGGCGTTGCTGACTCATCAAGGAACTGAAGAGTCTCCTCTGAGTTCTATATAAGCCTTTCTTCTTGCTATTTTGTTCTTCATCAAAATGTTATTTCCCGTGAGTCCTCACGAATGCTGGTATTTCCCCTTGAAATTCGTTGATTCATATCAGGTCTGGGCTTCCAAATCCGAGTTTGTGCGTTGTGCTATAGAAATAGCTCCCAAGAGTTTCCCCGAAAAGAACTTTGATTCAACCGATCTTTTTGATGATCAATTGTGTAGGTTATTCTGTTTAAACGAAGATTCTTTCTTCTTTATTATGTTTGCAAGGATTGTCCCTGGTGACTTTCCGGCAAAGCAAAACCTTGTACCGGCTCCACTACCAGTAAGTAATGAGCGGTGTGCATCTTTGCCGGTTCTCCGGCAGAGAACTATTTCCCACCATTGTTTCAGACAAGGTGTAGCGAGTGATTGTGTTTATCCCTTGTACACAATCAGCTTCCTGCCCCATGAGTTGTTCTCCCATTTGTTCTTCACGTCTGCAGCCTTCATGACATGAAGTTCATTTGGCACCTTACTATGGCAAGAGTACGAAAAGAAGCTCTATTTTTATCGAGGACGTTGACGATGGCGCAACGTTTCGTAGTTTTAGTATTCGTAGATTCAGGCTTTAGATTAGGAATTTTTCCTCAATGTAAGATTTGCTTTTAAGCTAGTATCTAGACAGATAAATTGTAAGCCATATTTGACTATTATGAAAGTATGCCTTTTCATTTGCTATTTTTTCTGCTACAATAGATTGTAACTTCGCATGTGAACTTGTGATATGATGAAACAAGCTTTGCATTTCTGCTACGGTTCAGCCAAATAATGTTTGAATAAATTACTATCTAAGAAGATTTACTTTGGATAGCGTGGGAGCGTTTTTATTATTGTTTCTATCTAGGCAGATAGGCTTTAGATCACTTAGGATCATTTTTTTATAGCTGCTATCTAGGCAGATAGGCTTTGGATCGCATAGGATCACTTTTTGTTATGGCTGCTATCTAGGTAGATAGGCTTTGGATCGCATAGGATCATATCTTGTTATGGTTGCTATCTAGTGTTGGAATAGATGCCCTAGAGGCAATCTAGTTTAGTATGAATTATTTGTGGCTAGAAATTCATTTATTATTTATTGGATATTTAATATAATGAAGTCCTTAGATTTACAATTGTGTTGTTTATCTTAAATATCCCTAGTCAATTATAATGATTAAATTGGACAATCATCTATAGACTAGTATGGGGTTGGATTGATATGGAGATATCACGATCCAACACATAGGTGTGCATTAGGGAATGTTGCACTGGATTGACCCATCTCCGAGAAGGCTACATACATGTTATGTTGAGTCACAAGCGCTTCTCGCGGTGCAATGGTATTGTCATCCTTAGACTTGAAGTCACTAGATATTCTAGTTGTGGATCATTGTGATCTTGGTAGCGTTAAACGCTACACCGTGACTGGGTAGTTATAAAGGCGTGTACTGGATACAATGAGAAGCAAGCTTAGAGATCGTAGTGGACGTAGAGAGGATTTGCCCCTCCCACATAACGGGAGCAAATATCCTAGGCCACTCGAGGGATAGTGCTTATAGAATGTGTGGCCAGACTCAAATAAATCAATATGGGATATTGATGTTATTTGCACGAATAAGGCTATTCCCATGGATCGAGAAACTATGGATTGGATATACGAGTGTGACTTGTATGTCTCGTGTCCAATCCGGATATGGAGGCAAAGGGATGAGACAATTACTTGTACAAAGGTTGTCAAGATGACTATTCTATTAGTTGGCTAGAATGGATGTTTTGCTAGAGACCGCTCCATATTAGCAAATAGTTGCTACCAACTAGATAGAACCTATGGGGTCACACGCTATATAGAGTTGAACTAGATTTGGGAATTAATTAATTGGATTAATTAATTAGAAGGATCACTTTGCAAAACCTTGCAAACTTAGTAGGGACTAATTTGCAAGGAAGGGACTAAATTGAATTCTAGTTGGACTAGAATAAGTCCTTTAGGTAGTTAACAAGGAGTTGTTGGACTATATAAAGGACCCTCCTTCCTTCCTTCGTCATAACTTATGCTCATTAGTGAACATAACAAGAGTGGGAGAGAACAAAAGGAGAGAGAGCAAGCAACAAGGAGGCCGAACCGACCCCCTTGCCGCCGCCCTCACCCCGTCGGCCAAAAAAAGGGGCCGAAACCCCCTTTTTGTCTCGTTTTGCGTGATTCGTTCTTCCTCTTCCTAATCCGGGCTAGCACCAAGGAGTTTGGGAGATCTAGGATCAACTCTAGGCGTGGATCAACTATAGAGAACGTGATATTATTTGCGTTTGAAGTCATCAAGGAGAACCCAAAGGTGTGTTTATGATTTCTTACCTTTACTATCGTTATGCCTCTATACTTGTGATCCTTGGAGGGTTTTGCATGGCTTTTATTTGATTATGCTTCCGTTGTGCGATCCATGAATCAAAACCCTACAGTGGTATCAGAGCCACAGGTCATAGAGCATAAACGTGGTTTATGTGTTACATTCTTGTTGTTTTACACCTTAATTTGATTGTTCATCGCGTAAAACAAGACAAATCAAGCATGGGATGCAATTTGTCAATAATTACTCATAACAAGATCCAATTTTTGCATTGGATGCATGAATAGGTGAGTTTGAGAAATTTTAGGATCTTAGATCTAGGGTTTGGGCATCCTTGGGGAAGAAGGAGTTCTCCCAAAACAAGGAAACAACCAAACTTGGGCACCAAGCAAGGGAGTTGTTTTGGAAACAACTCCCATAGAAGGGTTCGGCCCCCTTAGGGACCGCCCCCTTGCTTGCCGCCCAAGATTGGGAGCCCTAAGGGGCCGGGCGGCCCTAACCCGCGGGCCTAGCTTGCGGGTTTTGGGCCGGGCCGGCCCTAGGGCCTTGTGGTTCACTTTGTTGGGCCCGGGCAATTGGATTGTTGGGCCCATGGACCGTTTTAACCCTAGAAGTCCTAAAATCAATTAAAATTGACCAAGCGCGTTAAAATTGGATTTTAACTGTTTATGTGCAAATCGCATGGTGATTGGATATGGCCTTAGGATGTGGTTTGATGTGGATGTTTAATTTTGTGGTTTGGTTTTACGGCCTGCGAGCTGATCAATTAATTGTAATAATTAATTAGGGTTTTATGGCCTGCGTGCCATTTTTCTATGAACTTGTGAGATTTATTTTATTTAGTATAGATGTTAGTTAGTACTAGATAAAGTAGATTGTTAGCCAAGATTGAAGAAAAGAAGCCCAAAGCCAAAGAAGCCACAAAAGATGGAGCATGGAGCATGGAGCAATCCACAAGACTATGAAGGATGGACCAACAGATCAAGACGCATGGAGATGTGTTTGCTTTAGGGTTCATAGATAATTCCATTGGCTTGGAATTATCTTAGTCTAGAAAAGGCCATATCCACATCACGTTTAATTTCTATTTTGTGGTTGTTTATTTATTGTCTTATTATTTGTGTGGTTGGTGTATGGATGATGCATGCAATTAGGATAATAAGATAATTAGACAACCCGGATCTATTATTTGGAGTTGTGCCCAAACTCAAATAGATAGATTAGTTGATATTGATCAACAAAACAATTAAAAATTGAATTTAAAATCCCTCAAAATTCAAATATTCTGTTTTTGCCTTCTCGTTATTTAAACACTCATTATCATCATTATTTATCAAGTTCGTGCGTGCCAAAGCATGGCGACTTGGTTCATAATGATGGAATGCGATGGCACGTAACAATGTGCAATTGTTTAGATAAGAGGTTGAACACAACTAGGCTATTAATTTGATTAAGAAACCTAGAGGCAATCAATTGGGATTATCCATATGGATGGATAAATAAGGAGTTATTTGCCCGATTGAACCAAGAGTTGCATATGGGATGCAATTGGAATTGTTCCTACCTAAAGTAGTCAAATTATGGGTGACTTGCCAAAGCAAGCTCATAAGGAGATGAAAGATGGATCTTGGCCCACTAGAAAATATAAGGATATTTTCCGCATTAATATCTTGAGGGTTATTAATCCGTAGAAAAATAGTGGGAGATATATTTAATAAACTAGCCATTATTAAATATAGTTAAAAATTCACAAATACTAAAACTTGCGTATTTTCCTTTTTGTAGAATTCCAAATGGCGAACAACTCATCGAGTTCACAACATTCCCTACGATCTGTCCTTGAGAAGGACAAGCTATCTGGAACCAACTTTCTTGATTGGTACAGAAACTTGAGAATTGTTCTCAAGCAAGAGAAGAAACTGTACGCAATAGAGGAGCATGTTCCAGAAGGTCCAGAGAACCAGACACCTGCTGCCTTAAAGGCGTATCAAAAGCGTGTTGATGAAGCTAATGATGCGGCCTGCCTTATGCTTTGCACCATGACTTCTGAGCTTCAGAAGCAACACGAAAACATGAATGCTGTCGATATGATCGAACATCTAAAGCAGCTCTTCCAAGAGCAGGCGAGGGTAGAGAGGTATGAGGTCTCAAAGGCACTGTTCAAATGTCATCTGGCAGAAGGGAACCCGGTGGGACCCCATGTACTCCGAATGATCGGGTACTTGGAGAATCTCGCCCGGCTTGGGTTCCCGGTTGGCCAAGAGTTGGCAACCGATCTCGTGTTGCAATCGTTGCCCGAGAGTTATGGACAGTTCATTATGAACTATAACATGAACGAGATCGTTAAACCACTGCCAGATCTACTCAACATGTTGAGGACGGCTGAACAGAGCATCAACAAGGGTAAGGGCAAGGCCATTATGATGGTACAGAAAGGAAAGGGCAAAAGGTTTGCCTCTTCCTCCAAAGGCAAAGGCAAGTCAGTTGCCAAGTCCAAGGAACCAGCCCTTAAGCCTGTTGGTGGCATTGCCAAGGTTGTGACTAAGGGTGAGTGTCACTACTGCAGTCAGCCTGGACACTGGAGGAGGAACTGCCCAAAATATATGGAGGACAAGAGGCTTGGAATAGTGATTCCACCACCACCAGGTATTTTTGTTGTAGATGTCAATTTAACTGTCTCTACATCATGGGTATTAGATACTGGATGTGGATCTCATATTTGTCGAAATATGCAGGATCTAAAGAGAAGTAAAAAATTGGCTAAAGGGGAGGTAGATCTGCGCGTTGGGAATGGAGCAAAGGTTGCTGCGTTGGCCATAGGCGTGTGCGAGCTATCTCTGCCTTCAGGATTAGTTTTAGAATTAAATAATTGCTATTTTGTGCCTGCTATGAGCAGAAACATTATTTCTATTTCTTGTTTGGGCAAGGATGGTTTTATTATTTCAATAAAGAACAATTGTTGTTCCTTTTATTTGAATAATATTGACTACTTTAGTGCGCAATTATTTAATGGACTTTATGTCCTTGATCTAAGCAATCCTGTCTACAACATTAATACCAAGCAGATTAAAATAAATGATTTAAATCCTGCTTATTTATGGCACTGTCGTTTAGGCCACATAAATGAGAAACGTGTATCTAGACTCCATAAGGATGGATTACTAGACTCATTTGATTTTGAATCATATGAGACATGCGAGGCTTGTTTATTGGGAAAAATGACAAAGTCCCCTTTCAATAAGAAAGGTGAGAGGACTAGTGAGCAATTGGCACTCATACATACCGATGTGTGTGGGCCATTTGCCACGCCAGCTAGGGGTAGTTATGTCTACTTCATTACATTTACTGATGATTACAGTAGATATGGATTTGTGTACCTTATGAGGGCAAAATCCGAATCCTTTGAAGTGTTCAAAGAATTCAAGAATGAAGTAGAGAAGCAACTTGGCAAAAGTATAAAGGCTCTACGATCGGATCATGGAGGAGAATACTTGAGCCAAGAGTTTGACGACTATCTTAGAGAGTGTGGGATCGTGTCCCAACTCACTCCACCCGGAACGCCACAATGGAATGGCGTGTCCGAGAGGAGGAATCGAACCCTATTGGATATGGTTCGGTCTATGATGTGTCAAACCGATCTTCCATTATCATTTTGGGGCTACGCTCTATTAAGTGCAGCTTTCACCATTAACCGTGTTCCATCTAAATCAGTCATGAAGACACCATATGAGATGTGGAGTGGGAGGCGTCCCACACTGTCGTTCATGAGGATTTGGGGCTGCGATGTCTATGTAAAACGTTTACAATCAGAAAAGTTAGGGCCTAAATCGGATAAGTGTAAATTTGTGGGGTACCCTAAGGACACTAAGGGATACTACTTCTACAATCCAACCGAGAACAAAGTTTTAGTTGCTCGGACCGGCGTGTTTCTAGAAAGAGAATATGTCTCTAAAGAAGCAAGTGGGAGGAATGTAGAACTTGAAGAGGTTCAAGAACCACAAATCACTGAACCGATTATGGAACATGAACAAGAATCACAAGCAGTTGTGGATCCGCCTGTTCAGGTAACACAAGAGCTTCGTAGATCTAGTAGAGTGCGCCAGGAACCCGAGAGGTATGGACTTCTCGTAACCGATTCCGGTGACACGATGCTCATAGATGATGAGCCTACTACCTATGAGGAGGCCATGAGTGGCCCAGACTCTCAGAAGTGGCTGGAAGCCATGAGATCCGAGATGGAATCCATGTATACCAACAAAGTATGGACTTTGGTGGAACCACCTGATGGGGCGCGGCCCATAGGGTGCAAGTGGGTCTTCAAGAAGAAGATCGACATGGATGGTAATGTGATTACCTATAAGGGCCGATTGGTGGCTAAAGGATTCAGACAGATTCATGGTATTGACTATGATGAAACCTTTTCACCAGTCGCTATGACCAAATCCATCCGAATCCTACTTGCAATTGCAGCATACTACGACTATGAGATTCGGCAGATGGATGTCAAAACAGCATTCCTTTATGGGAATCTCCTCGAGGACGTGTATATGATACAGCCGGAGGGTTTTGAGGATCCAAAGCAAGCCAACAAAGTCTGTAAGCTGCAACGATCCATTTATGGATTGAAGCAAGCTTCTAGGAGTTGGAATCGACGTTTTGATGAGGTGGTCAAAGAGTTTGGCTTCATCAGAAACGAAGATGAGTCTTGTGTTTACAAGAAGGTTAGTGGGAGCTCTGTAGCTTTTCTGGTCTTGTAAGTGGATGACATACTACTCATTGGAAACGACATTCCCATGCTGCAATCTGTGAAAGATTGGCTAGGAAAGTGTTTCTCAATGAAGGACTTAGGGGAAGCAGCCTATATACTCGGTATAAAGATCTATAGAGATAGATCTAAGAGGTTGCTAGGCCTAAGTCAAAGTACATATATTGACAAGGTGTTGAAACGGTTCAACATGCAAGATTCCAAGAAGGGATTCTTGCCCATGTCACATGGAATCACTCTTTCGAAGAGTGGTTGTCCTTCCAATGAGATTGAGAAGGAACGCATGAGTAGGATTCCCTATGCCTCGGCCATAGGATCTATCATGTACGCCATGTTATGTACTAGACCAGATGTGTCATATGCCTTGAGTATGACAAGCAGATACCAATCCAATCCGGGTGAGAGTCACTGGATTGCAGTCAAGAACATCCTAAAGTACTTGAGAAGAACTAAGGATGCTTTCTTGATATTTGGCGGTGAGGAAGAGTTGCGTGTAAGGGGTTACACTGATGCAAGCTTCCAAACCGACAGAGATGACTTTAGATCACAGTCGGGATATGTGTTTTGCCTGAATGGAGCAGCGGTGAGCTGGAAGAGTTCCAAGCCAGAGACGGTAGCTGATTCTACAACAGAGGCTGAGTACATTGCTGCAAATGGCGCAGCAAAGGAGGCTGTTTGGATCAGAAAGTTTGTTTCAGAACTTGGTGTGGTCGCTAGCATTGCGGATCCAGTGGAGTTGTTCTGTGACAACACTGGGGCGATCGCGCAATCAAAGGAACCCAGATCGCACCAGAAGTCCAAGCACGTGCTCAGGAAGTTTCATCTGATTCGAGATATTATCGATAGAGGAGACGTTCGGATATGCAAGATTCCTACAGATGATAATCTGTCAGACCCGCTTACGAAGCCTCTCACGCAGTGGAAGCATGAAGGGCACACTAGGAGTATGGGCATACGAGATGCGCCAGATTGGCTCTAGTGCAAGTGGGAGACTGTTGGAATAGATGCCCTAGAGGCAATCTAGTTTAGTATGAATTATTTGTGGCTAGAAATTCATTTATTATTTATTGGATATTTAATATAATGAAGTCCTTAGATTTGCAATTGTGTTGTTTATCTTAAATATCCCTAGTCAAGTATAATGATTAAATGGGACAATCATCTATAGACTAATATGGGGTTGGATTGATATGGAGATATCACGATCCAACACATAGGTGTGCATTAGGGAATGTTGCACTGGATTGACCCATCTCCGAGAAGGCTACATACATGTTATGTTGAGTCACAAGCGCTTCTCGCGGTGCAATGGTATTGTCATCCTTAGACTTGAAGTCACTAGATATTCTAGTTGTGGATCATTGTGATCTTGGTAGCGTTAAACGCTACACCGTGACTGGGTAGTTATAAAGGCGTGTACTGGATACAATGAGAAGCAAGCTTAGAGATCGTAGTGGACGTAGAGAGGATTTGCCCCTCCCACATAACGGGAGCAAATATCCTAGGCCACTCGAGGGATAGTGCTTATAGAATGTCTGGCCAGACTCAAATAAATCAATATGGGATATTGATGTTATTTGCACGAATAAGGCTATTCCCATGGATCGAGAAACTATGAATTGGATATACGAGTGTGACTTGTATGTCTTGTGTCCAATCCGGATATGGAGGCAAAGGGATGAGACAATTACTTGTACAAAGGTTGTCAAGATGACTATTCTATTAGTTGGCTAGAATGGATGTTTTGCTAGAGACCGCTCCATATTAGCAAATAGTTGCTACCAACTAGATAGAACCTATGGGGTCACACGCTATATAGAGTTTAACTAGATTTGGGATTTAATTAATTGGATTAATTAATTAGAAGGATCACTTTGCAAAACCTTGCAAACTTAGTAGGGACTAATTTGCAAGGAAGGGACTAAATTGAATTCTAGTTGGACTAGAATAAGTCCTTTAGGTAGTTAACAAGGAGTTGTTGGACTATATAAAGGACCCTCCTTCCTTCCTTCCTTCCTCATAACTTATGCTCATTAGTGAACATAACAAGAGTGGGAGAGAACAAAAGGTGAGAGAGCAAGCAACAAGGAGGCCGAACCGACCCCCTTGCCGCCGCCCTCACCCCGTCGGCCAAAAAAAGGGGCCGAAACCCCCTTTTTGTCTCGTTTTGCGTGATTCGTTCTTTCTCTTCCTAATCCGGGCTAGCACCAAGGAGTGTGGGAGATCTAGGATCAACTCTAGGCGTGGATCAACTATAGAGAACGTGACATTATTCGCGTTTGAAGTCATCAAGGAGAACCCAAAGGTGTGTTTATGATTTCTTACCTTTACTATCGTTATGCCTCTATACTTGTGATCCTTGGAGGGTTTTGCATGGCTTTTATTTGATTATGCTTCCGTTGTGCGATCCATGAATCAAAACCCTACATCTAGGAAGATAGGCTTTGAGCGCATTGGCATATATGAACAAATAAGTAAATAAAGCAAAAAGAAAACAATTTAATAAAGTTCTCTCATATGGGAGAGTCATTATTATTAAGGCATCCTCATATGGGAGGAGCATGAGAATAGATTTCTCATATGGTAGGAAGTAATGCAGAGTACATAGAAGCAACATAACTTTTGAACCGCAAGTAATGAAAGCAACAACAATTTGGAATCAAAAGCAAAGAGATAAGCTAGGGATAATACTTTTTAATCCATCGCATGTTGGTTGGGCTTGGAGTTGTTGCAGTCCCATGAAGTCTCTGAATAGTGCAGTAACCACTGTCGAAGACTTGATTAACTTCAAATGGTCCTTCCCAGTTGGCGGCGAACTTAGGATGGGCTGCCTCCTACAATGATCTAAAGCTCGTAGGACCAAGTCTCCAACCGCGATGCCTCGGTGCTGAACTGTTTTGTTGTATGCACGAGCGATCCTTTCCTTGTATCTTGTGTTATCTCTCTTAGCCTCTTCACGCCTTTCTTCCAACAGAATAAGATCATGATCGCGTTGATTTTCGTACAAGGCATGAAAAGCTATCCTAGCATAGTTAACTTTGATTTCTGCCGGTATAACAGCTTCGGCCCTGTAACATAGGACGAAAGGGGAAACCCCTTTGGGATTCCTCGGCGAACTGCGATATGCCCATAAAGCCAGACTTATGGAATTTTCCCACTTCTTGTGATCATCGGCGACCATTTTGCTCTGGATTCTCAGCAATGTCTTGTTCGTTGCTTCTGGTTGTCCGTTCCCCTTCGGGTAATAAGCTGTGGAGCACACCTGCCTTATGTTGTACTCTGCCAACTTCGCAGCCACCTGGCGGTTCACGAAAGGAATGCCGTTGTCCGAGAGGATGGTATTAGGGATTCCAAATCGGCATATGATGTTCTCTTGAACGAAGTTGACAACCGCAAGCGCGTTTGCTGTCTTGAGCGGCACTGCTTTTACCCACTTAATGAATTCCTCTGTTGCAGTCAAGATAACTGATTCCCATGCGAGGGTGGTCGGATGGGGCCAATGAAATCTAAGGCCCATGTGTGGAATGGCCAAGGCATTCCCAATGCATGTAAGTCTACAGCGGGAGCGTGCACAAGGTTGCCCTTGAACTGACACTCTTGACACCTTTTGACCTTGGTGTTGCAGTCTGCTTCCATTGTAGGCCAGAAATAGCCAACCTGCCTGCATAGCTTCGCGCCTCCTTGGTGATCGACTTGATGGGATAAATTCATCACTTCTTGTGCTTCTTGGCTAACCAGACATCTGATAAAATTTCCGTCGTGGCCTCTGGGCCAGAGTATGTTTTCCCTCACAACGTATCAGGCTGCCTTTCTTTTAAGCTTTTCAGCTTCTTTTCTTTGAGTTGGCTCAATTCCTTCAGTTAAGTAGTCAAAAAGCGGCTTCCTCCAATCTGTGTCATCATCGATTGCAACAAACTCCAAAGAATCCTTGACTAACGTGCAGTTCTCGCAGTTCCCTTGAATGATTGCAGCAAATGTTGACATTTCTGGCCAGTGGATTCCATATCTCTGAGCTTTTCTGTAAATAGATACTTCATTTTCCCCGCAAGAGTGTTGGTGAATTTTATCCAGTAATGCCTGCCCTTCTTGTTGAGAGACACACCGCATGAGTACTCCTCCTGGTCCCTTAAAGTAAAGGGAATTATCGTACACGCAGTATCCCTTTGTGGATGCCCAATTTTCTTTGCTCGTTCCTTCCGCAATCGCGCGCAGTATTGGCTTCCTCCAATCCTCAGCTTCTGTGGTCTCCTCTTCGCATATCTCTTGTGCCAGAGCTTGAGGAGTTCTAACTTAGATTAAAAATTTTGCTGGGCATTTTTCCCCACTGATTTTGGATCCTAAAGTGGCCAAAGCATCTGCATGTCGGTTATTAGCTCTGGGAGTGTGCTCATACCTGACGTCATGGAACTGCTGTACTAGCTTCTGAACCATGGTCCTATAAGGCAATATATTGATTTCCTTCAAACCATACTCGCTTGAAGCTTGTTTAACAATAAGCTTGGAATCCCCCATGACCATCAGATTGTTGACTTCCAATGCCTTGGCTGCGAGGAGTCCTGCAATCAGAGCTTCATACTCCGCCTCATTGTTGGTGACTTGGAAGTCCAACTATGTTGACATTTGGACAACTTCCCCATCTGGCTTAGTTAGTACGATACCAATTCCACCTCCTTTCCTTGTCGATGACCCATAAAAATGCAACTTCCAGTATGGTGACTCGATTTCATAGATCTCAGGACCTTCTAGCTCCTCCTCTATCACTGGCTAATAATTTTTGTCTGGAAACTGCGCTAAAAGGTCTACCACTTCCGAAGACTTAATTGCCTTCAGACGAGCACACGTGATGTCGTACTGCGAGATGGTCATGTACCACTTTGCTAATCTTACACAGGGAGAGGAGTGACTCAAATGATACCGAATAGGATCACTCTTTGTGATTACCACAACTTTATGTGAAGTGAAATAATGCTTTAGCTTTCCTATTATGAAAAATAAAGCAAGGCAATGGCGCTCGATATCAGTGTACCTTGACTCAGCTAGATGTACCACGCGAGAGATGTAATAAATTGGCCTTTTCTGCCCTTCATGCTCTTGAGCTAGCAGTCCTCCTATGAATTTCCTGGTCGATGTCAGGTACAACAAGAGTGGTGACCCCAACTGAGGTGCAATCATTACTCCGGGCGATGTCAACAAGTATTTCAACTTCCCAAACTCGGATTCGTGTTACTCTGTCATGTTATACACATCATTCTTCTTGAGAAGATCACCAAAGCAGAAAGTCAGTTCTGCAATTGCTGGCACAAATCTTCGCAGATAAGAAAACTTTCACAAGAATATCTTCAAAGTGCTCTGATTGTGGGGTGCCACCATTCTGATGATAGCCGAGATCTTTGCAGGGTTGGGTTCAATCCCATGGCGGTGGATCACACACCCCAAGAACTTCCCAAAATTCACTCCAAACGCGCATTTCATCGGGTTCATCTTCAGCTGAAAGCTTCTGCACCTTTCAAATACTTTCCGCAAGTCTCCTAGATGGTCCGCTTCTTCTCCTTATTTGATAACCAAATCATCAACGTAGAACTCTACTTCCTGATGCATCATATAATGGAAGAGAGCCATCATAGCTCGCTGATAGGTTGCGCCCGCATTCTTCAGTCCAAAAGGCATAACTTTGTAGTTGAAGACCTCAACTGGCATGATGAACGCGGTTTTTTTCGCATCCTCTGGGTCCATCTTGATTTGGTTATATCCGCTAAAACCATCCATAAAGCTGAACATCCGATTTCCAGCAGTAGAGTCAATGAGCAAGTCGATATTTGGCAACGGGAAGTCGTCTTTAGGGCAGAAGCGATTAAGATCCCTAAAATACACACAGATGCAAAGCTGCCCATTCTTCTTGACCACTGGCAAAATGTTGGCTAGCCAGGTAGGAAGACGATTTGGTTCGATGAAGTTGGCATTCAGCGGCTTAACTATCTCTTCTTTGATCTTCACGTTGATCTCAGGTCTGAAGCTTCTCGGACTCTGCTTTACTGGCTTGGATCCTAGGACAACATCCTATATGTGCATTCTTACACCCGTGTCGAGGCCGGGCATTTTATCATATTCCCAGGAAAACACACTTTGTACTCTGTCAGCAGCTGCAGCAATTTCGCTTCCTCCTTGCCTTTGAGGTTCGCGCTTAGAAAAACATGCCTTTTCTTATGTTTAAATGGAATTAGGAACACATTTTTATTTCCTGTTTCTGCGGCTTTGGCTTGTCTTCCATGCACTCGGGCGTTTCTTTCAACTTGTCCTCTGGTGGATCTGAGTTCAGCTTGTCTATCTCCGGGTTTTGCTCAAGTTGATTGATTTGCCTAGGGATATCCCCATGTTGGGATGGGGGTACCCCCGCACACCTTCATATGCGGTAACACTTCTTTATATTAGAGTAGAAGCTTTCTATCTCCTTGCCTTTGCTGTCGTGCTTCACCACCCTCTTTAGCGTGTACACGTTCTTCTTCTGGTAAGCAACTTATGACCCTTCCTCGCGTGCGGGTACCTTCTATTTAGCATCTTCCCTTGTCACCATCACTCCTGCCGGTGACTGATTTTTGATGTCCTCCCATCGAGGCAGAGGAATTGGATTGAATGACCCCGGTGTCTGTTCATCTGCCATCTCGGTGAACCATACTGCCTCGCTGAGGTGTTCTTCATTCAGAATAAAGGGATTCGTCGAGGATGGTATCTCAACTACCCTGCCATTCCAAATAGCCTTCATAACTTGATGAGCTGTTGAAGGAACCGCGTCAAAGCGATGGATCCACGCCCGACCTATGATCACGTGATACGTAGTGTTTTCATCAATGACATAGAACTTGGCGGAACACTTGATCTTCCCTACCTAGAGACCTAAGCGTATCCAGCCTACTGTCATCCTGGAGTCGCTTCCGAATCCCATCAACATGGATCGGCGCCTGACGATCTTCTTCTCAGAGACCCCTGCCAACTTCAGGGTGTTGAGCAAGACCACATTGACGGCTGCTCCTCCATCAACGAATGCCCTCTTGAAATCAACATCATTGATTACTGTCGTTACATACAAAGTCTTCTGGTGGCTTGAGTCCGTCTTTTTGTCGCTTTCAGAGAAGGTCATTATCTTCTCTGCCGAGCGAGAGGCCCTGGCAACTCTTCCGTTGGAGACGACGATGTCTTCTTCAAAGTCCTCTGCTACACTGAGGATTGCCTTTGTCATTTCTTTCCGGCACTTCTCCGAAACGTTTATATCATCAAAGAACTTTCTGAAGCCGTGCGACCCCTTCTTCCTGTCGGCACGCGAGTCCTTAGTGTCCATTCTGTAATCTTCCTCGTCATGTACTTCAGCTGTGACAGACAGCCCATCTTCTACAATTTCCTCAAGGTCCATGATTGCGATCATGGCTACCTCCTTGTCTTTCGGCTCTTGTTCCGCATGGGCTGAAAGGGGATTATTGTGCACGTATTGCCTCAGGTCGCTGACAATCAGCTCTCCTTCCTTCATCTTTCTGCTCACAGGATGTCTGAGCTTCTTGCAGTCGGCTTTTGGGTGCATAACTTTTCCGTGGCACTCACACCACTTTGGGTCCCTTAGCATCTCCCCGGAGGGTGTCCTTTCAAGTGGAGGAAGGATCCCATCTTTGCGCCACTGCTTCCATAGGTCGATCACCTCCTCCAGAGAACATGGAAGAGGCGGGGCGTCTGAGGTCGAAATCTTGTGTTGCTTGTGTGGCAAAACTGTGTTGACTTCAGCTTCGCGCCCCCTCTTGTAGCTAAACTTACCGATCTTGAAAGTCGGTCCTCCTGGGGATCACTCAGGAGCATGCTTCTTCTTCTGCCTCTCGACTATAGGCTCTATATTCTAGGTACATTCTATAAATTTTGAAAAAGTAGGCATTTGCAGATTAAACAACATACCCTTGTATTCTTCTCGCATCCCTTGGAGACATATCTCTACGAGCCGGCTTTCGAGCACTTCATCCCTGCACTCTAGCGACTTTGCTCCGAACTTTTTGATGAATGTAACTCCATCCATGTCACGCTTCTGGTAGATTCGCGACAAGTGGATCATCGTAACCTTCTCCTCCACCTGGAAGAACTTGGTTTAGAACTTCTTGACCATGTCATCCGAGGTCTTGATAGAGCCAGCCTAGAGCGTTCTATGCCATTTATACACGACATTTCCCAAATACTTTGGGAACTCACGCATCAGTAGTTTGGAGTCAATCCCGTGTGGTCCCATCACGTCAATGAAACGCATGACGTGCTCTTAGGCATTTCCATTAACATCGTCAAACTTATCCCACTTAGGGGCCTTGTACCCTGCAGGGTTGGGCGTCAGGTAGATCTCGCGCGGAATGGGAGGTGCGTTGTCTATTTTCGGGATGACGATGTCTGTAAAACACTGATTGGCCAGGAAGTTATATATACGCTGCTCCAAATCCGTCATGCTTGTTGATACACTTCCTCCCACAGCAGGAGGAAGGGTTTCAGCTGGTGGAGACACGTACGCAGCATTCGGGTTGGGAGTGTAAGCCACATTTCTTACAGTTGCTGGTGGAGAAAGCAGGGAATACTGTGGTTGGACATTGAAGGGAATTCCCGGTAAATGGGAAGCAGATGTGATAAGGGATGGCTGAGCAGTTTGTCCATGAGTAGGGGGTGGCTGGACCATTGCTGGTGGGCTTTGTAAACTGGGATTAGACGGTGTAGGCGTTACCTCTGTTCCCTGGGATACAGGGGTTCCAGTTCCTAGAGAGACGGTGGTTCCCAGTGCCGGATTCTGGGCAAGAGATCCCAAAAAGACATTATCTGTGCCATCTGTGCAAACTGAGCCTGGAGGGCTTTCGCCTGACTCTGGATAGTGGCATTCAATGTCTACAAGGTTGGAGTACCACCGACCTCCGTAGAATTGTGGCGGGTCTCCTCCCCTGAAGTCGTCTCGGTTGTGGGAGATCTGTTGCTGACATCTTCATCATGAGACATGGCTGCTTGAATGGTAAGTTTCACGCCGGGTTCACCAAATGTGTACTGGAGAATGCTTTGAGGAAGATTCAAACGTACACCAAGAACAGAGAATGAGAAAAAAAGGAGGTATAGGGTAGTAAGTAGGGAGAGAGTAAGACAATAGCAACTGTATGAGAGAGAGACATAGTTTTGACAGAGCTTCCGTGTTGTTCAGGTGATTAATGTTATGTAATGAAGGGTTAACGATCCTATATATAGTGGAGAATATGACCGTTGTAGTGGGTTAATGCACCCATTATTGGCGGCTTAATTACCTTAACCACAACCGCACGTTCGTCCGCATATATATGGACCGTTACGCACTTCGTCCGCGTATACCGGAACCGTTATGAGGTTGACCGGGTTTATGGAGCTCGTGGCCATAAATCCCTCAAAGCAGTTACTAAAGGTCATGCGCGGGCTTGGTTGTCGCTCGCGCGCGACGTGACTTACTCTAGGTTTCAAACCACTAAGTCCCTACAGCTCCCATGTTGGTATGCGAGGGCCCTGTCTGGCATCCCCCGCGTGGATCACCGTGGGTGGTGATCCTGTGTATGTGGAGCAGAGCTAGGTGTGCTGGATGGCTGCCACGTGGCTATTATCTGTCTGTCTGGAAAGCACTATCTACACTTGTATAGTTCAATCATGAGCATATGCATCATTCATAACTTCCTAAGCACTAGATGCATTAAGAAATAACATTCTTTGCTAGTTCATCCGTTTATCCTCTATAGTGTATGAGTACCAGTGAAGGACATTTCGATCAGGTTTGGATGCAAAAATATTTCATAATTTTGTTACATAATCAATGGTCAAAATGCCCTTCACAACTACACCTAGAAAAAGAGGTTTAACGAAGGAAATAACAAATATCACAATCAAGTTCTATGAAACTAATTTATGTGACAAGCTATGCAGCAATGAGGACAAGTATCTCAAACTCGTGAAATCAATGAGACACTAATTATTAACCTCCACTAATCTTAAAATCAGCTGTTATTTCTGAGACAATGCACGTCTAAGAAATTAGAAGCATGAAAGATGGAGCCCTACAAATACAGATAAACTAATTCCTCCGTTTACGATATCTAGTGTAGTTCAATCATGAGAATATGCATCATTCACAAATTCCCGAGCAGTAGATGCATTGATATACTTGAACAATAGGAAAATAACATTCAGTGCTAATTCCTCCATTCATCCTCTACCATCTTCGGGTACATGTGAAGGACATTTTGACACGAATTTCATGCACAAATGTTTGCATCATTTTGCCAAACTTATTAGCCGGTCAAAATGTCCCTCACATCTCCACCCATCATAAAGAGGTTGAACGGAGAAAATAACCAATATCACTCAAGTTCAAAGAAAATAATATATGTGGCAGACTATGCAGCATTTAGTAACAAGTATCTCACACACGATATCAGCGCCCCCTCAACACGCAATTACATAGATCACAGTAGAAAGGCAAGTCATGTTCACTGAGTGATCGTAATCACTAGTTATGAATGCGTGTTTTGCCAATCAAGAATACATACAGGGGAGAGAGTGGACTTCTGAGAGAAAGTTTTCAGACAAATAGAAACGAGCAAAGGTCCCAAAATATAAACAACTCAAAGAGGACAACGCGGACTATACTTTTATTTACTGTTATTTGCTGTAATTTTTCTCTTACCTTTCTCTTATTTTTTCAATATTTTGTTTTCCATATATGTATGGTCGGTTGTCATTCTAAATTGATAATTCTGTTTTGCAATATACTAACTAATTAATGAAATAATACTTATTGTTGATTCATCCTTTCATGCTCTTCCGTATGCAGGGATTTGCGAAAGACACTTTGACCCGGTTTTCATGCGCTAACGTTTGCATCATTTTGCCAAATGATCAGCGGTTCAAAATAGCCTTCACAACTCCCCAAAATAGAGAGTTTGAACGGAGAAAATAAAAAATAACAAATAACAAACATGAATAGAGGGATATATACAGAAAGAGGCTCAAATCAGTAGTCATAAAATACAGATAAGAAATCGGTGATTACAGGCTGCAAAAGGATATTGCCTTGCAATGCATATTCACTCTATTAGCTACAACGAGTGAACCTGATAGATCTATATCATCACGACCTCTTAAGTGAGCATAAAGATGTTCCTATCAGTACTAATTAAAACCAACTAAGAGATGATTACAGCAAGCATACAAAATAATTTACCTCGCCATGCATAATACACTCTAATAGCTTCAAGGTGTGAATCCTATAGATCCGTATCATCACGGCCACTTACACTACTGAAAGTTTGTAGACATCAAATTATCAACTGGAAGCAATGACATATGGTACTTAGAAACTTCATATCATTAATATAAATTAGGAGACATGCAAATTATCAACTACCTCAGTTTCATCCACATCACATTCAACTAGCCAAATTATCATACATGAAAACACACATTACAATCAGTGTGTTGCCGCTTATATATATCATTTAGCCCATGAATACATACTTTCGGATCAGTTAACAGTCCCCATTTGCTTATGCGAGAAACAATATTAGCTTGACATACACTATAAAAGAACATTCTACTCAGTAGACCCGGTTACAGGATTTATCCATGATTAAAGTTTTTGCAGATATCAAAGTAAGATTAAACCACATTAAAATTAGAAGCATGAAAGATGGAGCCCTACAAGTACATATAAACTAATTGCTTCGTTTAAGTCATACAAATGAAAACGGGTTGTTGGATCTGAGGTTAAGCACCAACGCAATTGCATGCACAATCAACTGAAACTCATTACCCAAATTGAGACTAAGATACAGAGACGGACCTGTTGTGAGGAGACATGGAATTTCTCTGCATTTGCTCGTTCTCCATTCTCTGATTGGAACCGGCTGGTGGCCGATTGAGTTAATTAGATTGAGAAATGGTTAATTCAGGAAAGAGAATCGACAGAGAGAGACAATGGTGGTGAGACTATATGTTGACTAAGTGGAGACCAAAAAGTTGACCGTTCACTTCATATAGATTTGACCGAACCTTCTTGACCAACTTTCACAATAGATGTGACTTTTCCCTTCAAGTTTAACCTTACAATCAGCTTTTTAAACGATAATTCACAAAGAGGGCAGTCCCTATAGTAAGGCAGCTGAGACAGCTGCTTTAGGCCCCCGCCCACGCGAGGTTCCATTTTTATTAATAGTAGTTTTTTGTGAAGAGAACTCTATTGTAATCTTAATTACATATTTTGATGCAATTTCATTAATAATTGTATATATATCAATTAGTTTGGTGGTAGTTTATATTTTGACACAAACTTGATCCAAGTTCGAATCTTGTTGATGACATATGTGAACATTTTAGTTTTTACTTATGAAAGAGTTGTACGGTCATTCAACATTAATTAAAGTTAATATATTGTTTCAAAAAACAACCCGACATATTACATATTTTATTTTATTTTAAAAAAATAACTATTTTTTATTTCTTTTTCGTTAAATAGTGCCCTCAAATTTCTCACTCGCTTTTTAGGCACCTGGGAACCTTGTGCCGCCAGTTACAAATTTCACAACGACAGTAATGTAATATTTGAAATTTTGGTAATTAGATACTACCAAAATTACTAATCAGACTGATATAATCTCACCTAATTAACATACTCACATATATCAAACACTTACAACTCTATGAAATACTTTCAAATTTAAACACACCAGAATCACCAGTCACTCAACTAGCATATATAGGTCTTACATCTGTTACATAATATGTTTCAGGAATAGTTCGAGGCAAGACGCAAGTACATATATAACAAATAGTCAAATACTAACCAAAACGTATAACAAAGATAGCATGCCACATCTATCTTCTTCTAGGACTGCAACTCTGGCGGGCTGGATGGGTTGGCAACCCTGTCCAAGCCCGAGCCCGAGTTCTGTCGTGGCTGCCCAAGCCCAACCCGACCCGAGTTAAGGGCATTGTCAACCCATCCAAGCCCAAATTCGTATAAATCAGTTCGGGTTCGGGTTGATTTCGGGCTAGTACATTAAACTTAATATTCTCTTAAAAACACAAGAGAATAATTAATTGTTGGCAAAAAAACAAATCAACTAGTTGAAGAACAAAACAATGATTAAAAACATCGCTAATACTTGAAAGAAAAGTAGCATATTCATGTTAGATATGCTACATAATTCTTTCAAGATATAATATTTATACGTAGTGGTCATGCAAAATCGGGCAATTCGGGTTAGCCCGTTGTTAGACATTTGTGCCCAAGCCCGACCCTAATTGCGATTCGGGCCCAAGCCCGTCCAAATTATCAAAACTATGTGTCCGGGCCCTATTTAAGTTCGGGCTGGGCTCGGGTTGGTCGGGTTCAACCCGCCCAAGTTGAACCCCTATCTTCTTCTAGTTCCTTTCCCTTTGCCCCCCAAATCTTCTGTTCGGTAATTGAATGATTCAGTCGCCCATTTGAAGAATTTCACGGGAACTTGAACACTTTTATCGCCTTCAAACTTTATATTCTTCACGCCTTCCTTGGAATACAGTCAGTTTTAGTGTGTCATCCTTTTCATCCTATGAATTAGAGATGACCATTGGAGCATTCAAATAAATTGGAGGCCGTCGTGTTAGAGCACTAGTGACCTCCCCCTCTTTAAAGGGCGAGGGTTTTGTTGTCGTTACTGACACACATGCAATATAGTGAATTAGATATATATCCATATTAACACATTTTCTTACAGTGAGCAAGAAACATCATGAAGAGCAACAATAGGCTCATAACAGTACTACACATGAAACAATTGAGCAAGTATAAATAGTGCATCCTGCAGTATAATCACAAAAGAGGCTAAGATCAGTACTCAATAAAACCTGTAGATAAGAGATTAATGATCACAGGCTACAAAAGGATTTTTCCTTGCCATGCATATCACACTATATCGCCTACAAAGAGTGAATTCAAACGATCCATATCATCACGGCCTCTTACAGTGAGCAAGCAGTGAGCATAAATAAAATCACAATACCATGAAGAGGCCCGAATCATGACAACCAAATATATAGGAGATGAAGACAGCATGCTACAAATAGCTATACCAAATATAGTGAATTGGCAAGCAGTCAATGCATCGAGCCATAACATACTGGAACTATATTGAAATAACCTATATTGCTAATTTATCCTTTCATCTCTATAGTTCTGCGAGTAGTTGGGAATGCCACTTTGACCTGGACTGGATGCACAAATGTTTGCAATATTTTGCAAACGTTATTAGAGGGTCAAAGTTACCCTCGCAACTACACGTACAAAAAGAGGTTGAACGGAGGAATAAATAAATATCACAATAAAGTTCTAACAAACTAATATCTTTGATAAGCTATGAAGAAATTAATTGGTATCTCATACTTGTCAAATCAATTACCCAGTAGTAATTAACCCTCCACTAATCATGAAAACAACAGTTATTTTTGCGAAAATTCACCTCATTGAAATTAGAATCATGAAATATGGAGCCCTACAAATACAACTCAACATTGTTCCATTTAAGATATCTATTATAATTCAGTAATATGCATCATTCATAACTTCCCAGGCGGATGAAGAATTAAGCCGTAACATAGATTTCAATAATACCGAAATACCAGTCATTGCTAATTCAAAAATTTCATCCTCTATAGTCTACGAGTACTTGTGAAGGTCACTTCGACCTGGTTTGTATGCACAAAGGTTTTCATAATTTTGACAATATTATTAGCGAGTCAAAATGCCCTTCGCAAGGACACCTAGAAAAATAGGTTCAAAGGAAAAAATATCAAATGGGAGAGGGTGGACTTCCACGAAAGATGAGTTCAAAGAGGACACCGAGGTTTACACTTTTATTTACTTTTATTTTCTGTAATTTATCTCTTATCTTTCTCTTATTTTTTATGGATAATTTCCTCTTGCAATATACTGACTTATTAACGAACTAATTACATTCATTGGAATTTCATCCGTTCATCCTCTGCAGTGTCATGTTGAGGACACTCTGATCCGGTTTTCGTGTAAAATGTTTGCATCATTAGAAGCGGATCAGAATGACCTTCACATGACCACGCATAATAGAGAGGTTCAACGGAGGAAATAAAAAATATTAACAAATAACAAAAAAGAAACAGAGGGAAATACGAAAATGGGCTCTAATTTGTACTCCTGAAAACAAGATAAAAGATCGATGATCACAAGTTCCAAAAGAATTTTGCCTTGTCATGCATATCATGACACTCTATTGGCTACAAGAGTGAATTCGAACAATCCATATCATAATGACTCTTCAGTGAGCATGAAGAGGATCATATGAGTACTCATTTAAACCAAAAAAAGAGATGATAACAGCAAGCTACAAAATTAATTTTGCCTCACCATGCATATTAAACTCTAACAACTTCAATAATTCGATATATATATATATATATCACCACGGCCTGTTACCCAACAGAAAGTTTAGACACATCTAATTATCACCGGTCAGCAATGACACAGGTTACTTAAAAACTTCATCTGGTACATATAAATTGGGAGACATACACATTTTTAGGTACCTCAGTTTCATCCACATCACATTCAACTAGCCAAATTATAACACATTAAAACACACATTCCAATCAGTATCTTGCCGCTTATATATATAATTCAGCCCATGAATACACACTTTTCAATTTGTTTACAACAACCACTTGGTTATGTGAGAAATAGTTCCAGCTTCACATATAGTACTGAAAACCACATTCTACACTCAGGAAATCCAAACACATGATTTATCCATAGTTAAACTTTTTGCAAATATCAAGGTAAAATTAAACCGCATAGAATTTAGAAGCATGAAAGATGGAGCCCGACCTACAATTACAGATATCACAGTAAAATTACTTATTTTAAGTCATAGAAATGAATAGGGTTGTTAGATCTGAGCTCAATCCACCACACAAAACCCAAATTAGAAAGCGCATGAAACTCAGAACATAAATTTGGACTGTGAGAGAGCGAGAAAGAGACCGACCAATACTTGCCAGCTTGAAAAGGGAACGAAAGAGAGATGGTGTTGGCGAGAGGACCGCGGTCGTGCGAAAGAGGGAGAGAGAGCCGACGGTGGTGGTGAGTGTGGAAGATGAGTAATGGTGAGCTAGGGTTTATGTGCATAGATATTCTATATGGAGGGCGAAAGGGTGGAGTAATGGCGGCGTGAATAGTTAGTTGGAGCAGGCATAGGTGAATTTAATTTTTTGGTTGAATTTGAGTTGCCTCCAACATTTGGTGAGATTTCATTTCCCTCCCCAAAATTTTGGTCAAAATTGTGTTTAGACCAGTTGACGACAATACTGCACGTCGTTAATAATTTTGGATTTCGATTTACTTGTCGTGTTCCCACGACAGGATCACAGTTGGTCTTTAAAAATCTGAATGACGACAAGCCAGAAGACAAACAGAAAAAACGACTGTTTATACTGCTTTTAAATACCAGAATCATGGTTGTCAGAATGAAACTTGTCACTGTAAGTAGGATTTGTTGTAGTGCACCTAGATTGAGAAACCCTAACTTTGATTTCACCAAGTTGTGAAACTGTAGCTCTTTAGCTCCACCTTGATCTTTAAGCAGCGTTAACCTTTCTGTGATACCAATTTTTTATGAAAAACCACCTCACAAACGATATACGAGTAATAGAAGAACACGAAACAGGCATTTACGTGGTTTGCTTGAAAAAATTTTGCGAACTACGTCATCTATGGAAAATCACCATTTATTAAACAAGATGATCAATTAAAATGATTTTGCATACTTAATAGTGTGGCTACTAAGTTATTTATATAGTGCTAGGAAAACCCCCAAGGAGGTGACGACGAGGCCCAAGCCCACAAAACCCACCGCATCACAATTGTTTCCTAAAGTAATCCACCGCCTTTAAATTTCCGATTCTAACACATATTCAAATTTTTTTATTGAATTTTTTTTATGTTAAATTCATGAAAGTAATACTTATTGGTACTGTTACGATTTGTTGATCAAAACACCTAGCTTGAATTCGGAAATAATATCGAATTGGCGAAGCATTGAAGATTTGTAGCAAAGAAGCAGAAGTTCGACGAGTTTGGAACTGTCTGATAGTGAGGGGTTCGAATAGTTTGATAGGGCGGCTAGAATTTTGTTTCCTTGTTCCGTTTTGGTATCTTCTTTGTTTCTTGCGAACCAAGTCGGTAACCTAGGCCTATTGAAGGACCTACGGTCGTGGCTTACTGCTTTGTGGTTGATTGTATTGGTCTCTCATTAATAAATTGGTTCGTTTTGGCCGTGGACGTAGCTAGCCTCAAAACTAGTGAACCACATTGAATTCTTGTGTTGTTCTTGATCTTGTTCTTCGTATCATCACTCTTCTTGGAATCCGCATTCGTTTCCTAAGAAGTGGTATCAGAGCCAGATTGTTAGGTTTCAAGATTGTGAGGAGTGATGTCAAACATGATGAAGATTGATCGTTTTGATAGGAAGACCGAGTTTAGCTTGAAGCAACAAGATCTGTGGTCGCCACTAGCTAACAAATCGAACATTGACAAGACCACACCGGATTTTGTGAAGATGGAGGAGAAGGCGCATTCGACGATCATGTTGTGCCTCGACGACGACGTGATTGCTGAAGTTGCAGATCAGACCTCGACATCTAGCTTATGGAAGAATTTGGAGGATCTCTACGCAGAGAAATCCATGGCCAAAACATTTATGTTGAAGCAGCATCTATTCGGTCTTCGGATGGTTGAAGGTACGCATATTGGTGATCACCTATACAATCTCAACACTATTTTGCTTGAATTGCGCAATAGTGACAAGACTGTGAGTGATGTTGATGCGGCCTTGATATTGTTGGTGTCTTTACCTCCTTCTTTTGAGGATTTCTTCCAATCGTTTGTTGTTGGGAAAGAGACGATAACTCTAGAGAAAGTTCATTCGGCGTTGCACACAAGGGAATTGAGGCATAAGGCGTCAAAGTATGAAGATCATGATAGTGTGAATTCATGATCAAGGGAGGAAAGGTAAGGTTAGACATCGGAACTATGGTAGATTCGACTTACCATTGGACGTTTGTGCGTTTTGTCGAGAGAAGGGCCATTGGAAGTGGAATTGTCCCAAGAAAAAATGATCTGCATATGCTGCAGTTCAAGGTGGAGGGACATCATCCGAGGACAACTTCGTTCTCTTGGTCTCATGTGCAAGCTTGGGCTCCAAGCGTAGGAGCACGAACATGTATTTTGTGACACGCGGATTGGTTGGTTACATGTGATTAAGCATGTATTGATTGGCGGCGTTTTACTGTGCATGCATTGATTGTTTGCACGTTATTGGGCGTATCTCGGTCGTCTTGGTGCGGTGAGTATTGGTGGCGCAATTGGCATGACTTGTTTGATAGGGACTTTTGTCATGAAGTGTCATTGGTATGGCATTGGGAAGATGCATTATGTCATGGTGCATTGGTGGTGTGTTGATTGAGACAAAGAATTCTCTGCGTTTGTTGAGACGTGAAGACGCACTTGTTGTGGTTCATAGTGGATGTATGTCAATATCGCAAATTTGGGAATACACTCTAATGGTTGATTGGATTGGTGAGAAGCATTGGATTGGTTGCGGGGAGCTTTGATCAACATGGATATTTTTTATGAATTGATGAACAAAACACCTCGATTGAAGTTGGTAATCAAATTGAATTGGCGAAGAATTGAACATTTGTAGCAAAGAAGGAGAAGTCCGACGGTTATGAACAATTCGACGGGTCTGGAACAGTTCAGTAGTGACGGGTTGCAATAGTACGATAGGGCGGCTGGACTTTGTTTCCGTGTTCGTTTTTGGTATCTTCTTTATGTAGGGTTTTGATTCATGGATGCGCAACGGAAACACAAACAAACATAACCCATGCAAAACCCTCCAAGGATCACAAGTCAGGAGACATAACGATGGTAAGAGAAGAAATCAATAACACACCTTAGGGTTTCTCCTTTGATGACTTCAAACGCGAATTGTGTCACGTTCTGTATAGTTGATCCACGCCTAGAGTTGAATACTAGATCATCCAATCCTTTGTGCTAGCCCGGAAAAAGGAAGAGGAATAAGAATCATGCAAAACAAGACGAAACAAGGAAGTTTCGGCCTCCTTGTGGCCGACGGGGACGGGCGGCGGAAAAAGGGGGAGGCGTGCTCCTCTTTGCTTGCTTGCTCTCTCCTTTTTGTTATCTCCCACTCAAGTTATGATCAATAAGGTCATAAGTGTGGGAAGGAAGGAAGGAGTGTCCTTTATATAGTCCAACAAATCCTTGCCAACTACCTAAAGGACCTATGCTAGTCCTACTAGAATTCAATTTAGTCCCTTCCCTGCAAATTAGTCCTACTAAGTTTGCAAGGTGTTGCAAAGTGATCCTTCTAATTAATTAATCCAATTAATTAATTCCCAAATCTAGTTCAACTCTATATAGCGTGTGACCCCATAGGTTCTATCTAGTTGGTAGCAACAATTTGCTAATATGAAGCGATTTCTAGCAAAACATCCATTCTAGCCAACTAATAGAATAGTCATCTTGACAAACCTTGTACAATTAATTGTCTCATCTTTTTGTCTCTATATCTGGATTGGACACGAGACATACAAGTCACACTCGTATATCCAATCCACAGTTTCTCGATCCATGGGAATAGCCTTATTCGTGCAAATAACATCAATATCCCATATTGATTTATTTGAGTCTGGCCAGACATTCTATAAGCACTATCCCTCGAGTGGCCTAGGATATTTGCTCCCGTTATGTGGGAGGGACAAATTCTATCTGCGTCCACTACGATCTCTAAGCTTTCTTCTTATTGTATCCGGTACACGCCTTTATAACTACCCAGTTACGGTGTAGCGTTTAACGCTACCAAAATCACAATAATCCAAAACTAGAATATCTAGCGACTTCAAGTCTAAGGATGACAATACCATTGCACCACGAGAAGCGCTTGTGACTTAACATAACGTGTATGTAGCCTTCTCGGAGATGGGTCAATCCAGTGCGCCATTACCCTTAATGCACACCTATGTGTTGGATCATGATATCTCCATATCAATCCAACCCCATACTAGTCTATACATGATTGTCCCATTATTCATTATACCGGACTAGGGATATTTAAGATAAACAACAAAATTGTAAATCTAAGGACTTCATTATATTAAATATCCAATAAATAATTAAATGAATTTTCTAGCCACAAATAAATTCATACTAAACTAGATTGCCTCTAGGGCATCTATTCCAACAGTCTCCCACTTGAACTAGAGCCAATCTGGCGCATCTCGTATGCCCATACTCCTAGTGTGTCCTTCATGCTTGCACTGCGCAAGCGGCTTTGTAAGCGGGTCTGACAGATTCTCATCTGTAGGAATCTTGCATATCCGAACGTCTCCTCTATCGATAATATCTCGAATCAGATGGAACTTATTGAGCACGTGTTTGGATTTCTTGTGTGACCTGGGTTCCTTTGATTGCGCGATCGCCCCAGTGTTGTCCTCCAGTGTCCAGGCTGACTGCAGTAGTGACATTCACCTTTGGTCACACCTTTGGCAATGCCACCAACAGTCTTAAGGATAGGTTCCTTGGACTTGGCAACTGACTTTCCCTTGCCCTTGGAGGATGAGGCAAACCTTTTGCCCTTTCCTTTCTGTACCATCATAATGGCCTTTACCTTACCCTTGTTGATGCTTTGTTCAGCTGTCCTCAACATATTGAGTAAATATGGCAGTGGTTTCACGATCTCGTTCATCTTATAGTTCATGATGAACTGTCCATAACTCTCTGGCAACGATTGCAGCACGAGATCGGTGACCAATTCTTGGCCGATCGAAAACCCTAGTCGCGCGAGATTCCCCAAATATAATATCATACAGAGTACATGAGGTCCCACACGGTTTCCTTCAGCCAAATGACACTTGACCAATGCGTTAGAGACCTCATACCTCTCAACCCTTGCCTTCTCTTGGAAGAGCTGCTTCAGATGCTCGATCATATCGACAGCATTCATGTTTTCGTGTTGCTTCTGAAGCTCAGAAGTCATGGTGCATAGAATATGGCAGGCCGCATCATTAGCATCATCAACACGCTTTTGATACGCCTTTAGGACTGCAGGGGTATTGTTCTCTGGACCTGCTGGAACTTGCTCCTCTATTGCGTACAGTTTCTTCTCTTGCTTGAGAACGATTCTCAAGTTTCTGTACCAATCAAGGAAGTTGGTTCCAGAGAGCTTGTCCTTCTCAAGGAGAGATCGTAGGGAATGTTGTGAACTCGATGAGTTGTTTTCCATTTGGAATTCTACAAAAGGAAAATACGCAAGTTTTAGTATTATTGAATTTTTGACTATATTCAATAATGGCTAGTTTATCAAATATAGCTCCCACTATTTTTCTACGGATTAATAACCCTCAAGATATTAATGCGGAAAATATCATTATATTTCCTAGTGGGCCAATATCCATGTTTCATCTCCTTATGAGCTTGCTTTGGCAAGTCACCCATAATTTGACTACTTTAGGTAGGAACAATTTCCAATTGCATCCTATGCAACTCTTGGTTCAATTGGGCAAATAACTCCTTATTTATCTCAATTGATTGCCTCTAGGTTTTTAATCATATTAATAGCCTAGTTGTGTCCGACCTCTTATTTAAACAATTGCACATTACTTGTTTGTTCCATCACATTCCATCATTATGAACCAAGTCGCCTTGCTTTGGCATGCACAAACTTGATAAATCATGATGATAATGAGTGTTGAAATAACGAGAAGGAAAAAAATACAATATTTGAATTTTGAGGGATTTTGAAATTCTATTCTTATTGTTTTGTTGATCCATATCAACTGATCTATCTATTTGATTTTGGGCGCAACTCCAAATAATAGATCCAGGTTGTCTAATCATCTTATTCTTCAAATTTCATGCATCATCCATACACCAACCACAAAATAATAAGACAATAAAATGAACAACAACAAAATAAAACAAAACGTGATATGGATATTGCCTTTTCTAGACTAAGATAATTCCAAGACAATGGAATTATCTATGACCCCTAAAAGTAAACACATCTCCATGCGTCTTCATCTTTTGCCCCATCCTTCATAGTCTTGTGGAATGCTCCATGCTCCATCTTTTGTGGCTTCTTTTGGCTTTGGGCTTCTTTTCTTCAATCTTGTCTAACAATCTATTCTATCTGGCACTAGCTAACCAACTATACTAAATAAAATAAATCTCACACGTTGAAAGAAAAAAATGGCTCACGGGCCATAAATCCTAATTAACTATTGCAACAAATTGATCAGCTCGCAGGCCGTAAACCAAACCACAAAATTAAACAATCACACCAAACCACATCCTAAGGCCATATCCAACCACCATGCGAATTGCATATAAACAGTTAAAATACAATTTTAACGCGTTTGGTCAATTTTAATTGATTTTAGGATTTATCTAGACTCAAAACGGTCCAAGGGGCCCAACTAATTACTTGGCCGAACCCCAAAGACACCGCCTAGGCCTTGGGCCGGCCGGCCCCTAGCCCACACGGCTAGGCCGTGCGCTAGGGCAGCCCTCGGCCCCTAGTCCGTGCCTTACTTGGGCGGCAAGCAAGGAGGGGCGGTCCCCTAAGGGGACCTAACCTCTTTGGTTGTTGTTTCCAAAACAATTCCTTTGCTTGTTGCCCATGTTTGGTAGTTTCCTTCTTTGAAAAGAACTCCTTCTTTCAATAGGATGCCCGTGAGATCTAGATCTAAGATCCTAAAATTTCTCAAACTCACTATGCATCCAATGCAAAAACTAGGTCTTGTTTTGTTTGATTATTGATAAATTGCATCGTCTGCTTGATTTGTCTTGTTTTACGCGATAAACAATAAATTTAAAGTGTAAAACTATCAAAACGTAACACATAAACCACGTTTATGCTCTAAGACCTGTGGCTATGATACCACTGTAGGATTTTGATCATGGATACGCATTGGAAAAAAATTAATTTATCCATTCAATACCCTCCAAGGATCACAAGACAAGAAGCATAACGATGGTAAAGGAAGAATCATATTACACACCTTAGGGTTTCTCATGTGATGACTTGTAACGCGAATTGTGTCAGGTCTCTACGGTTGATCCACATCTAGAGTTGAGATCTAGATCTTCCTTCTCCTTTGTGCTAGCTTGGAACGGAGGAGGAGGAAGAAGAAATCACGCAACACGAGACAACAAGGAGGGGCGACCTCCTTTGTTGGCCGACGGGGACGGGGCGGCGGCAAGGGGGTCGGTCGGCCCTCTTGTTTGCTTTCTCTCTCTACTTTTGTTCTCTCCCACTCAATTTATGAATAATGATTTCATAAGTGTGGGAAGGAAGGAAGGAGCATCCTTTATATAGTCCAACAAATCCTTGTTAACTACCTAAATGACCTATTCTCTACTAGAATTCGGTTTAGTCCCTTCCTTGCAAATTAGTCCTACTAAGTTTGCAAGGTGTTGCAAAGTGATCCTTCTAATTAATTAATCATATTAATTAATTCACAAATCTAGTTCAACTCTATATAGTGTGTGACCCCATAGGTTCTATCTAGTTGGTAGCAACGATTTGCTAATATGGAGCGGTTTCTAGCAAAACATCCATTCTAGCCAACTAATAAAATAGTCATCTGGCAAACCTTATGCAAGTAATTGTCACATCCCTTTGTCGCTATATCCGGATTGGACACGATACATACAAGTCACACTCGTATATCCAATCCATAGTTTCTCGATCCTGGGAATAGCCTTATTCGTGCAGATAACATCTATATCCTATATTGATTTATTTGAGTCTGGCCAGACATTCTATAAGCGCTATCCCTCGAGTGGCCTAGGATATTTGCTCCCGTTATGTGGGAGGGAAAAATTCTATCTTCGTCTACTACGATCTCTAAGCTTGCTTATTATTGTATCTGGTACACGCCTTTATAGCTACCTAGTTACGGTGTAGCGTTTGACGCTACCAAAATTACAATAATCCACAACTAGACAATCTAGTGACTTCAAGTCTAAGGATGAAAATACCACTGCAACGCGAGAAGCACTTGTGACTCAACATAACATGTATGTAGCCTTCTCGGAGATGGTTCAATCAAGTGCGCCATTACTCTTAATGCACACCCATGTATTGGATCATGATATCTCCATATTAATCCAACCCCATACTAGTCCATAGATGATTGTCGTATTAATCATTATACTGGACTATGGATATTTAAGATAAACAACACGATTGTAAATCTAAGGACTTCATTATATTAAATATCCAATTAATTATACAATGAATGTTCTAGCCAAAATAAATTCATACTTAACTAGATTGCCTCTAGGGAATCTATTCTAACAGAAGATTCCCTAATCTGCGATTCACCACTTTGATCTGTCCATCAGTCTGCGGGTGATACGCACTGCTGAAGTTTAGCTGAGTACCCAATTTCTCCCAAAGGCTCTTCCAGAATTGTCTCATGAACTTCGTGTCACGATCTGAAGTGATAGACCGTGGTACTCCATGCAGCTTCACAATTTCTCGGAAATAAAGATGGGCTATCCGCACGACATCCATTGTCTTCCTACATGGAACAAAATGTGCCATCTTGGAAAACTTGTATAAACAACAAGGACAGAATCTGCCGCTCTCTGCGTGCGGGGTAAGCCAAGCACAAAATCCATACTAACATCAAACCATGGCGCTTTAGGGATAGGTAAAGGAGTGTAAAGACCAGCATTAGTGAGAAATCCCTTCGAACGCTGACACACATAGCAACGGTCCACTTAGTGTGCCACATCGCACTCAACTTTGGCCAATAGAAGTCAGCAGAAACAAGAGCCAACGTCCTGTCCCAGCCAAAATGTCCTTCCTGGTGGAGCTCCCTGATAATCTGCATCTTCGGGACTGAGACGATAGGCAGGTATGTTTGGCATACTAGACCCAAGGACTAGGTTTATCAGATGCTGGATATCTCTCATTGGTGGTAAACCAGGAGGGAGGTCCTCTGGCATCAATTAAGAGAACTCCTCTAAAACCTGCTCCACCTCAGGGGGTAAATCAGAATCATCATTACCAGGACTACTATTAGTAGGAATCAAGGCATAAAAAAACTTCTCCCACTGAACCTCTCCCAAGAACTAGGATCGAGAAAGCAGGTTAGCCGGCACGGTCGGGGTTGGAGTGAGACCCTCACGTCGTGGTGCTAGCACGATTTTCTTCCCCTTCATAACAAAAGTATGGGTGTTCTTGTACCCATCATGGATTACACGCCGGTCATACTGCCATGTACGACCCAACAAAATATGATAAGCGTCCATCTTTACCACATCACACTAATGGCTATCATGATCCTTATTGACAATTGGAAATAAAACAAGAAATCTCTTATCAACTGTTACCTCAGAACCTTTTGCTAGCCAGGACAGCTTGTAAGGCGCAGGATGCTGCTCCGTCTTCAACTGCAACTTCTAGACAGCTTCTTCCGAGACTATGTTGTCTCAACTGCCACCGTCTACAATCATCTTATAAACCTTCTTCCCAATTGTGCAGGTGGTGTGAACGATATTGGTCCTCAACTAATCATCTTCCGAATCGCCCTTGGGGGCTAGCAGACTCTTACAGACGATTAGATTCTCGTGGCCATCTCCATATAGCACATCTTCATCTTCATAGTCGTTATACAAGTTGTCCTGAATTAAAGTCCTAAACAAAATAAAGACTCATCAAAAATATTCACCCAAATCGGGTTTAATTTGACCTCCTAATTAGATAAATAAATATTACCAAAAATGAAAAAACGCTGATAAGGACCCATAAATGGCCGATTTTGACCAAATCAGGGCGGTGCTCGTGATTTATCACGAATTCTTTTTAGAACGTCGTTTCCAATCAAAATATATATGAATTTTCCCGTTTCTGTAAACCCTCAATTCTGCCCCTGATTCTGCATTTTGATAGAAATAGCTTTTGTGAAACTGGCAGATATTTCTCCAAAATTCCTCCTGCATCAGTCACCCCTTCTTCAGAAGAACTCATCCTCGAGTTCAATTTAAGATCTTGAATGAATGAATCCATCATAAATGGATCACAATAAAGAGACGCTAACTTCAAAGAAAAAATCATGAACTCTTCTAATTCAATTCCTATGTCTTCCACATCATCTTCAATAATAATACTCGATGCAAAACATGATGGAGAGGAATCTGAAATTAACTCAACTTGAACAGAGATATCAGAATGGACCTCGCAATCTTCCACAATTAGTACTTCATCTTCGTCTCCATAATCGTCATAAATTGGAGGTTTAAACCAATCCACAACGCATTCACTTGAAGATGAACTACTCTCAACAAAAATTGCATCATAGGAATTATACTTGGACTCCTCAACAATTGGTTTTTCTTTTTCATCAAGAAAATTAAAATAATCACCGCACTGTGACATACCCGAATAACGTGATACATCATTCTTGAAATTCGCTCCTCCATAACGCTCGCTCCAACCACAAGAATCACCGTTGTAGTTGGTCTCGAACGCGGGCTATGAGTAACGATCAAAGACCTTGTGATCTTTGAAATTCTGCGCCGCCAAGCGTCGGTTTAGCTTCGCAACTTGTCGCTGCAAATCCCGCAATGCTACGCGCTGGGTTTACACCGCAATCTGCCACTGCAGATCTTTTCTCACCATAACGTCTTGGACGTTACGTCTCCGTTGGGGGGCTTCCTCAGCCGGAACCTGCCCGCAGCCGCCAGGACGACCACGCACCATCATTGATGATGATCTTCCTTCGAAGTCGAACTTGCTCTGATACCAACCTGACGTCGGCTTATTCGCCCAACGAGGGATCACAACGGAATCAAGCTATGGAAAAGGGTATGAAAACTAGGGCACAAAAGCTCTCTAGAATTTCAGAAGTAAATAATGTCATAAAGTGTCGAATTTTACCCACAAGCCGGGTATAAATCACTGATAAGTCAAATTTTACCAAAAAGGGCAAAATTTTTAAAACTGCCGAAAATTGCTAAAATAAATATCCGTAAATGGAATACTTGACCAAAATCTGCCTTATTAGGAAATCAAAAAACGAAAAAGGAAAACTGCCAAAAATTGCAAAAAAACGTCTTCGAAGCTTCCGTTGACTTGTCAAACGGACTTTTCTGGATCCGAAAATTTGCGTGATGGGGCGGAGCCTAGACCATTCGTGTCCCTCTCGCCGAGAGCTTTTTCAGAAATATGCTGTAATAGCTATTCTGATCCCCGTAGCTCAAGTTACGCCCCGAACAGTGTGACGTGACAAAAAATAACTGTTTTGCCCCTCCCTTGCGTTTGTCTTCCACGTCATGATAGTGAATCGCCAGATTAGTCGCGTCTGACAGCTCAGCCTCGTCTGGTGACTCAGCTCCTGCAACAAACCTCAAGACAATTAATCGAAGACCTGGATCTCTCAACTATACAGTTTGTGGCAAGAACATAAAATGGACCGGCTCATCTATTTGCAAAAAAAAAAAAAAAAAGATATGTAGAGGATGACATGTCCTACTATTCTATATTACCCTCTTGGGCTGAGAACGTACAAACTTCAGATCTCCCGGGCTTGACTACCCACTTTTAATGAAATACGGTTATCTCTAAAAAAACGTACAATCTTGCAAGTACAAAAAATAAGCCCAACCTGCACTGCATGAGGGGTTTCGGTCTAATAAAAGCTTTCTCCTTTTATCTTCAGGTAACTCCCCTTCCGTGTGGTCATATCGAAAACCTTGAGATGTTTTGGACGGCCGACAAGATCACGCTTGAAGTATATAGAGTTCTTCTCGTACTGCGGAAACTTGTGACTTGGGAGACACATAGTCTGATCCATAACAAATATAATCCAATCTCCCAAGGAATCAATCTGCACCCATTTCTTTTCGGTAAAATTCATCTTGTAAACTCGGCAAGTGTCTGGCTCACCTCTGAAACCCCACTTATAGTACTTCGGCCTTTTCAAGCCAACAAGCTCGAACAGCTGCAAAGAAACAAGCAAGAGCTCGCCTTCTAATTCCACCAAATGGAAACTAGATAGAGTTTTGTAGTCCTCATAATCAGAGTCCGAGGAGTAGCTATTGTTGAATTTGATTTCAAAGTCTAAAACCTTCCCAGGGAGATGTTGGCCACAACTCCATGCTTCGAGGCGATGATGACGACCCTCGTCGGTAAAAGTGAAACCGTAAATACAGTTATTGAAACAAATAATATCTCTCTCCACGATACTAGGTTTATTGTGATGTGACTGATTTGGGAGTGGCGTAAACTTGGCATCTCCACACTTAGCAAACAAGAATTTCTTATAAAGACCATGAATTATAACCATTACCGCCACCGAAGAGGAGGAGCTGAAAATTGGGTCACCCAACAGAGCAGCCTTTTGGATGCCTTTACCATGGTACGACTCTGGAGGAACCGAAATAAGAGGAAAACAGACCGGTGAAGCAGAGAACAACCATGGATGAAACAAGCATAATCTTCTTCTCTTCCTATTATTCCGAATCACCTCTGGGTTGTCCAAAAATAGGAACCAATTTTGCGAGTATCCAACGCAATCACTCACCTTCTTGAGTAATTTCTCCGAGTGTATCCGGCTGATCATGTAGAAGTTTTGCCCTTCACAGGTGACATGGTCCAAGAAATAGCGACAGATAGATCCACGATAGGGAGAATAATAATATACAAACAGTGGTAGGGGTCCGGTGAAAGGCGAGATTAGGGAAGATGAGAGGTAGGTTTTGGTAAGGGAGCGCCATGAACGGCATACGGCTCTACAACTGAGAATATCAGATAGAACTAGTTTTTTCAGAATACATTCGAGGCTGTCGCAGTCTATTTGAGACCAATCTGTCTTATGAAGATCGTGGTGGTCTCGGCAGCATCTCTTTCTTTTGACGTTGTGGGAATCCACAACTTGACGACCGGAATAATCCATTAATCTGCCTCCTTCAAAGAATGAGATTCAGCTTAGCAGGCCCAGTGGCTCCCTGGCATTAAATACTGAGTTCTAACCCTACTACTTTTAATTCTAGATAAACCCTCTTATTAGTACACAAGTTTCAAAATCCCCCTTCTAACCCCAACAATTTATTATAGAACTTTTATTGTCCGTATCCAAGATCGTGCTATTGAATATGTTTGCAGTAAACTCAGAGGGGAAATCATGCAATTAATGATAATCGGAACCACTTTCGCCGAAGTAGGTCTTGATAATATGCTGGAGAATTTTAATGAGAAAAGGTAAAAAAATTGCATTACAATGACTAAGGCTTAGTTTGGGAATGCTGTGGCGGTGGTAGAAAGCAGCTGTGTGAAAACACAGTAGAAAGCTGCTGTGAATTCTTGATAAAATGTTGTTTGGTAAATATTACGTAAAAGCTGCTGTGAAATATTGATATAGTAATTTTGTGTTTGGTAAAATCAACTGTGAAGTTGCTGTGAGAGGGTAAAATTACAAAAATATATGACATGTGTCATTTCCGGAAAGATAACTATTGATATTTTAAAAAATTGTAAGGTCAAAATCGGTTATAGATAAATTAATCAAAAGCACTTTCTGGAAAAGCATCTCCCCCCTTGCTTCTTGAAAACTGCTGTGGAACAGCAGAAACTGTCCGGAAAAGCAGAAATTTTATTTTTACCAAACACACTAAAACTGCTTCTGCTGTCAGAAAGCAGCTGTGCTGGCAGCAGAAGCATTCCCAAACTCACCCTAATAACGATGTTAAAGGAATCCAAATCAGAATAGTACAGAACAAGTACCACCAAGAATTTAGTCCATTTCCGAGATGGATTGTAACTATTTGGCCCTCTCTGTGTCCTATAAATAGACACCAAGCCTTTCTCTCGACTTGTGAATTCCCTGTTGTTCAACTCTCATGATCGTGGTTAAAGAACTCGATGGCAACCCTTGCGCAGCGCCTAAAGAGTGCGATGAAGAAGAGGTTCAAATTCCTCTCAAAGCCGACATCATCGACGTCCCCTGAACACAAGAGTCCTCCAACAGTAATTCGTAGCAAAACTACTAAAGAGAACACGGGCATGATGATTGACACAATGACCAGAAACCGGCTATTACAGTTATCAAAGAAGGTTGCCCAGATAGCCAACTCAAAGAATGCAATGAATGGCGCCTCAAGCCCAATATTAATGCGAGCTATTAGCATCTAGAATCGTTTGTTATCCACTACTACAGAATAATTTGCTTCTCGTAGGATTTTTTCTTTTTTTTTTGGAGGAAAAACAAATTTCATTAGGATTGGGTAGTCATGCCCAAAAGATCAATCTGAAATACCATTAGCCCAACTTGGGATTACCGAATAGAAAGACATGTCCTCTTCATATACTCCTTTATTTGCAAAAAGATGAGCAAGTTCGTTTCCTTCACGCGGGACAAAAGACAGAGCAACACTTCCCAGTCTTCCAATTCTTCGATTGCAACCTTCCAACAACACCTTGAGATCAGAAAGTGAACTGGCCGCCTTGATCTTGTTCGAAACTCCCTCTCGGAGAAGATTTACCGCATTCAAGCAGTCTGACTCGACGATGACATTCATGAACTTCAGCTCCTCCGCAAAGTTAACCCCTCTTCTATTGCAGCAATTTCCGAAACTAACGGGGATCTTTGTCTTGGTAGACGACGAAATTTACCAGCTATAAAACCTCCCTGCAGATCACGGATGCAAACCCCAATACCCGTCGCAATACCGTTCGCCATCCAGGCTGCATCGACGTTAATCTTCATCTTCCCGTTCTCCGGCGGAGTCCACTTCTCCTTCGTATTCTCTGCCACACCCAGTGCTCCATCATGCAGCAAAACACAGAGATTAACTTCCTTAAACCAATTCATGTAATCGATCCCAATGCGAGCTACTTCACCACTGCAAACTGAATTGAACACACGATCGTTCCTATTACGCCATATAGCCCAAATAGTTGCTGCAAATTTTTCACAATGTGCCAAAGAATGATTGCTGTAAGTATCAAAAATCCAGTCATTTACACTCCCAGCTAGTAGAATACGAAAATTGAGTCCCATCGCCTCCTGCCACACCTTCCTTACTAAAGTTTCACACAAAGCTGACATAATGGGGGTACATTAACACTTCTCCTGATCAAGTTTGAAGCTACAGGCAATGATTCGTTCCAGAATCTCCAGACTGGAAAAATATGTTTTTTAGGTAATTTCATTTGCCATAGCTTCTGCAGCCATTTTCTATTGATTTCCCCATTTGAAGTAGTAGTTTGAATTATCAGAGCTCTATAACCCGAAGCTACCGAATAATTCCCATCATCAGTGTGTAACCATGAATATTCATCTGGCACTCCAACTTGCAGCGGGATTGATACTATTATTTCTTTATCAATTGGAAGCAACAAAGCATTAATCACCTCTTCATTCTAGGATGCAGTTTCTTGGTTGATTAGCTGGTCAACCTTAGCTCTTCCAACCCTTGTGGACACACCGTGATTGGCCTGAAGGTGCTTGCTCTGGGTAACCACATATCTTGGAATACTCGGACTTGTGACCCATTACCTATTCTCCATGTAAGCCCTAATTTTATTAAATTGCGTCCAGCGATTATACTTCTGAAAACGTAAGAAATTTGCGACGTAGGTTTGATCACAACATCTAGAATAGACGATTGCCTAAAATACTCGTGCTTGATAACCCTGGCCATCAAACTATCCGGTTTCCTTAGCATACGCCAAGTGTGTTTAGCAAGAAGAGCAATATTAAAAGATCGAAAGTCTCGAAAACTCACACCTCCCTCTTCTTTGGTTCTCTTCATTTTCTCCCAAGATACCCAATGAATTTTCCTTCTGCTTTTATCACCACCCCACTAGAATTGCCTTACTAACCTCTCCAGTTCCTGACAAATCTTCTTAGGTAGGAGAAAACAACTCATCATATAGCTAGGTAACGCCTGAATAACTCATTTGATTAATATTTCTTTACCTGCAACCGAGAGCTCTTGTCCTTTCCACCCCTTCAACTTTTTCAAGACTTTTTCCGGAATTGCCCCAAAAGTCGTTGTTCGGTTCCTCCCTATTCTTGTTGGCATGCCCAAGTAGCTATCGTGTTCGTCTACTAGTTGTACTCCACATTGCTGACTCAGATTTTGTTTGTCTGCTGGATTCACATTGTCCGAGAACACAACTGAAGATTTTTGCAGATTCAAAGCCTGCCCCGATGCCACTTCATATTGCCGTAGAATATCTCGAAGGACTCCTATTTCAACTGGAGTTCCCCTGGTGAATAGCAAGCTGTCATATGCAAAAAAGAGATGTGAAACGATTGGGCCTCCTCTAGAGGCCGAAAGTCCTGAAAGTCTGCCATCCTGGACAGCACTGGATAATCTTCGTGAGAGAGTTTCACTAACAAGGAGAAACAAATATGGAGAGAGTGGACAAACTTGACGAAGTCCTCGTTGTGGGATAATATGACCATATGTCTCTCCGTTCAACAATAAACTACAAGTGGTTGTTGAAACACATCTCATTACTAGCTCAATCCATCTATACCCGAATCCCATCCTTTCCATTATGGCTCTCAAAAAGTCCCATTCAGCCGTATCATAAGCTTTGCTCATATCTGCTTTAAGAGCTAAATAACTCGTCTTCCCCCTCTTTCTGTTCTTCATGGAGTGTAAGAGCTCAAAAGCTGTAATCGTGTTATTTGAAATAAGTCTTCCAGGTACAGAAGCACTTTGATTTTCTGATCAGCGTGCTTAATATAATCTTCAACCGGTTAGCCATGGTTTTTGTAACAAATTTATAGATAGTATTACACAAACTAATAGGACGCAAATCAGTAGGACTTATCACTTGTTTAACTTTCGGAATTAAAGAATGAAAGGTGTGATTAAACCTGGATATATCGCCATCGCTGTTGAGAATATCCAAACATGTCTTCTCATTGTCGCTCCCAATAGTGTGCCAATTCTTTTGAAAGAATAAGGCCGGAAAAAAAATTGGACCCGGTGATTTAATCGGAGATAGCTGTTTAACTGTTTGTCGAACATCCTCCACAGTATAAGTTTGATTCATGAAGGCTCGTTGTTGTAGAGATACTAGTTCTTCGATACCTGTCAACATCGGTTCCATCAGCTCTCTCGATGGGTCTGAGCTAGTAAAGATGCCTCTGTAATAATCCTCTAAAATGGATATCACCTGATCCGGTTCTTCACACCACACACCCGAGCTGTCCTCAAAACCTGTGATCTCGTTACGGGCTCTACGAATAGATGCCTTGCAATGAAAGAAGCCTGTGTTCTGATCCCCTTTCCGAAGCCATGTCTCTCTGGAGCACTGTCTCCACATCTCTTCCTCCCTCAAAAAAGAACGGAGGATATCTGATTAATCTCATCTCAGAGAGAGCTTCCTATGTCTACGGTCCATCCGAAAGCAGCTGCAGCCTTGCCCGGAGCTGAGCTATCTGCCTCTTGACATGACCGAAAGACGAAACTTCCCACTCCTTGAGGGCCGTAGCTAGTGAAGCCAAGCGATCCTCGGTTTGGGCTACTGAGTTCATCCAAGTGCTTGAAATAACCTCTCTTTACACCCCTCATGTTGAAGCCACATAGCTTCAAATAAAAACCGTCGGCGTCTTCTTCTTCTAGGTGAACCCTTAAGGTTCCAATAGACTTCAACTGGAACATGATCCGATACTTCAGCTATCAGATGTTGAACCCGATCCCTTCCACAAAGATCAATCCAACTATCTGAAACGAGACAGCGATCAAGCCTCTCTCTAATAGCTAAATGATCCCCTTGATTGTTCCTCCAAGTAAAAGGAGATCCAGAATAACCCATATCTCTTAGTTGTAGTCTGTGAATAACGCTTCAAAAAACCCTCTATTTGGCTGAAGGAGACTAATCTTCCTCCTTCCTTTTCCAATATAGACGTAAAATCATTAAAATCACCTACCACGCACCAGGGTCTGTTACCCGGATATAAGGTCGATAGTAGACTCCAAGAGTTGTGTCTCTCATACCTGTCCGAGTCTCCGTAAAAACCCGTCAAAATCCCTGCTTTAGTACCGTTATCGAAAGAGATGTCGCCATGTATGTGGTGGTTGGACCAGGTGTCCAAATTGAAAGAAACCGTATCATCCCACAAAATAGAAAGACCGCCTCTTCTTCCACCCCCACTACCGTCACAATCTCTATAAATACCGTTACGAAAGCTCAACTTTCTTTTTACCCAATCCATCTCTCGTGCATACAACTTTGTCTCCATCAAGAATACAATATTCGGCTGTCTTATCCTCACTAAGTCGCGAAGAGAAGCAACACTGTGGGGGTTGCCAAGCCCCCGCACGTTCCAGCTTAGGAGATTCATTGCCTCTGGCTGGACTGCAGTGCAGCCTCAGCCAATAACGGTTTTGGGTTCTTCAAGGCGCCCCTGTCCTGTGTCGGAATCTGAATATCAGAAACCTGAGAAAATTGCTTCACGCTAGCCACATCATTCTGATTCACTTCACTATTGGCAAAATAACTAATATCAAGCTCGTTTGGCACACCTTTGTTAAAATCAGGGGTTGTACTTGCATGGAAATCATCAAAACATGCCTTCGGGTCTAAGGCAGTACTCTCTGTGGAATGCCCATGTGTAGCATCTTTATCTCCATCTTTCTTCTCACCCCCCTTCTTGCTGTTAACAGCCCCCACACGCCTCACATTATGACCAGGTTGAACAACTAGTTCAGTTCCGGCTTCACGAATGGTGCCCCTCCCGGTACTGGTACCATTACCACCGGAGTTACGTCCAGGACGTCTTCATCTCCCTCTTCTACCACCAACTCCTCTGCCGGCTAGAGCACTACGATCAACATCCGCCTCTCTGATTTTTGCAATTGGGTTTGGTGACAAGTTCACTTGTCTAACTTTTTGCTTCTCCCCCGATGATAATCCGGCGAGACCCACCTCAACACCTTTTGCTTTATCTGCTGCCGTTAGCTTGCCCTTCAAGGTACCGTCTTTCTGCAGATTGTTGTTTGCTAGCAGGTTGTCGAAAGAAGACATTCCTTCCGGCGTTTTCTGAACTGGGTTCATGTCTACTTCCATTCTGCTGCCCTCCATGTCACCATCTTCTTCAAAGCCTCAGTCAACTTCCTTCTGAGAATTGTCTTGTACTGAATTCAAAAAACCACTTGAGTTAACCACTGGAACTGCAACAACGTCCGGATCTGCGGGTTCTCCTGCTTTGTTCGGCGAATCCTCAACAAACAACTTGCGTTTGGATGGAGGCCTAAAAAACATCCATTCACCGAATCGCGGATTCTTTTCACAGGGTGACCAATGTACTGCTTAATGATGGATTTTTGAATTAATTATTCTCTTTATTCAGTTGATTGCTTCTTTTTAAGTATCATGTCTATTTAGTTATGCAATGGCTACTACAGATAGAAGACCATCATATGGAGGTAAGGGCATGATTAGTAGATGTGCTAAAAAAAGAGCATGATTAGTAGTATCATTTTTAACGACATAAAAAACAGCCTAAAATACAGCCAAATAGGTGTTTCTGGATGCGGCTGTTTTAAGTCTAAAAACAACCAACAACTTGAACAAAAAACCAGCAAATTAAAGTGTAGCAATTAAACATTATTCCAAGCAAATGAAATCTGAAGGACTAGACTGATCTAATCATGTATAGATCTAAACACATAATAAAGCGGAAGATATATGTGTTACCTCTTCGCCGAAGCTCCTAGAACAATGGAAGATGATCTTTGAGGATGCTTGCTTCACGTGTCTTCGTTTGAACTTGCTCCCACCGGTCTAGTGTGAATCTCGAGGACGAACACAATGATCCACCCCACGTTCCACCTTCTTGGACAAAAGTTAAAGAAGGAGGCTAAGGTTTCTGGAACTGTGTCTGATCAGCACATGGTCTCTATAGTTTTCTATATTATAATATGTAGGAGGCTGTCTCCTTGTATAGAGAGACTTATACCTAGTTTGCAACATAACCATCTAGGGTTTGTGCTTTATTGCCGCCAACCCCATAAGGTTGTGATAATGCATTGTGGACCCATATGGGAACATATAATGCTAACATCTCCCACTCGCACAGTGGGACTGCACATCGACAATTCATCTAGTCTCCCTCAATCTCCATCTATTATCATCTACAAAAAGTATTTTGTGACTGTGGTGTGTGACTGATGAGAGTACCTGCATATCGGGAGATCCGTACACCAAACTCGTATAGCCAGCGCAGGAAGGCTCAACCCTTTGAAAATAATGAACTCCATAACTTTCGTATCCCCTAGATTCGATTCATTGTCATCTCGTAGACCATGAGCACCTACCTAGTCCTGTAGGCTGTGCTGTAATTAGTCTACATCTCCTTTATTATATTCATATCATGCATGAGCCCAATGGATCTTGTAGGTGGGCCCAATAAAAATAACAAAGAGTGATCCAATGAGAATCTTTCTTTCATCCATGTGCCACTTAGATTTGGCTTGGCTGCTTTCCCAGCAGTGTCTAGAATACCGAATCATTCATAGTCGTAAGGTGTCACCCCAAATTAGCACCACCAACCCGTCTCCTCATGACACAAATGAAAGTACAAAGGGTATACAGTGTCAATCATGTATGTATGATCGACGAGGATCATGCGCGAGCAATCTCAGGGGCTATTTCTACTCGCCATATCATGTCACTCAATAGCACGCGTTATTTTATTTTTGGGAAAATATGCGCCATAGTGTTTGAACTCTGATCAGAGCACATGCCTTATCTCAGAAGGACCACTATGGAGAAGTAAGTCCAGTAGCCCTTGTGACTACCCACCTGAGTACTGAAATGTCACATTTGTTATGCACAAAATCAGTTCTCTCATATGACTTCCTCTACACAGACTATACATGGTTTTGGGGAAACAACCATGTTCGAATGGCACATATATCAATCTCACCTTGGAACTTATTCAAATGCGACACTTGAATCCGTCTGACACGTGTCTTGCACTAATGATAGATGTCTAACTCATATCATAGGCTTCTAGCACTAATCGGGAATATGTCTCATCTTCTACTCACTTAGACTATCCACGATATCGCGAAGGCGGTCGCTTGTGTGAGGGAGCCGACCTCATGTCTGCGTGACATGCTCTATGCTAGTACTAGAAATGTAACGTATCAAAACAACATGAAGCATAATCAAACAAATTTAATTAAAATCCAAACATCAATGTGTAAATCATATCATCAGTCTTAATACTCTAGAAGTGACTTTCCTAATCTCATATTCCTAACATGACCAACAAAAGTCGCATTTAGAAGAGGCTTGGTCACTGGATCAACTAACATCTGACTCGTAGGAATATGTTCTAAAAGAACATCTCCTTTAACTACAACCTCCCTTATGAATTAATACTTTATCTCAATGTGTATGGCCTTACTGTGGTGCTTCGGATCCTTAGCACAGGCTATGGTCGTCATACTATCACAGCGCAGTGTTACTGGTCGTCGTTCGTCAACCGCTCCTAAGCTGACCAGAAACCTCTTCAGCCAAACACTCTCCCGCGCTGCCGCGCAGCAGGCAACATATTCAGGTTCCATGGTTGACAAGGCAGTGCAAGTCTGCTTGCTGCTGTTCCACGTGATGGCTCATCCACCCAGCATGAAAACGTAGCGTGAGGTCAATTTTTGTGCGTCTAGGTCCCTACACCAGTCAGCTTCACTATAGCCAACAATTCGAAGCTCAGAGCCTCGATAGCACAACACGTAATCCTTTGTACCCTTAAGATAACGGATAATCCTCTTCACAGCCTTCCAGTGTCCAACACAGGGGTCAGACTAATATCTGCTAACTAAACCGACAACATGACATATGTCAGGCCTTGGATACATGATAGCATACATTAGGCTCCCAACATCACTTGCATTGGGTAGTCTGGCCATCTGATCTTTCTCGTGTTGGGTCTTTGGACACATCTCTAGACTAAGTTTCTCGCCATGAGCTATAGGAGTCTCGAATGGTTAAGAGTCCCACATCTGAAACCGTTCAAGTATCTTCTTTATGTACGTCTCTTGCGACAGTCCTAGAAGTCTCTTGGAACGGTCTCTCATGATCTTTATCACAAGGATGTAGTTGGCCTCTCCAATATCCTTCATCGAGAAACAAGAGGATAACCATCCTTTTGTGGATTCGAGTAATCCTTATTCATTACATGCTTGTGGACTATTTAAGCTCATATATGAACTTAAACAGTTCACACACTTTGTGCTCGTGACCTCTTATGGCTGAGTCATATAGATCTCCTTGTCTGGTTCTCCATTGAGAAATGTTTTCCTTACATCCATATGATGTAGCTCTAAGTTCATGCTTGCCAATACGAGGCCAATGGAGGCTATTCTCACAACTGGGGAGAATGTCTCCTCGTAATCCACACCCTGTTGATGGGTGCAGCCTTAGCCTCTAGCCGGGCCTTATGCCTTTCCATGCTTCCGTTTGCCTTTCGTTTGTCCTTGAAAAATCATTTGTTTCCCATGGCCCTACGTCCAGGAAAATCAATTAGGTCCCCAACATGGTTGGTTTTCATTGACTCTAGTTATTCTTGTAAAGCGATGCTCCATTCTTTCTTCTGAGGTGATTAGAGAGCCTCGGACAATATCCTAGGTTCTTCATCTTCTTGCGTGGTGACCATCATGGGCTCTCCTTCGATGTCAAATTGTCAACGGGGTATGCTCCCACAAGCGCTCCTAGGCAATGAGGGTTCTTCTTCAGCATCGTCATCCTATTTATTGGGCTAATCACTAGGCAAATCACTCCCATTGTTCTCAAGAACGATAGGAAAAAATTTATCTTGGCTACTGGTTAACTTAGTGTCATCTAGTGTTCCTCTTCTTCGTAGATAATTCCCTCTCCACGAACTTCTCCCTGACTAAGAAATTCTCCCTCGAGAAATTCAACTTCTCGCGACTCCATTTATGTTAGACTGCCATCCGTCCGTTGCGCTATGTATACGACCCTTTGAGTTGCTCTGAGTAACGTATGAATATGCACTTCTTTCCTCTAGCACCCAATTTCCCATGGACATGGGAGACGTTACATACATAGGCTGCCGACTCCCATGGCCTAAGGTGACCCAATCCAGGTTGCCTTTTGGTTGAAATATCGTAAGGGTTTGTGGATACAGACTTGGAAGGAACACGGTTTAGTGTGTATTTGGCAGTCATCAATCGGTCTCCCCAATAGGAGACAGGCAGATCCGCGTTTGTCATCATACTACACACTATATCTAACAGTATTCTATTCCTTCTTTTCGCTACACCATTTTATTGCTGTGTGAAGGGAATAGTCAACTGGCTCACTATTACTTTTGAATCACAGAGCTCTTTAAACTGATCAGATAGATACTCACGTCCTCGGTCTGTCCTAAGAGCCTTAACTCTTTTGTCCAGTTGGTTCTCTACTTCTTTTAGGAACTTTCGGAAGCACTTTGGTTCCTCAGACTTATGTGTCATAAAGTACACATAACCGGAACAAGTGTGATCATCTATGAATGTGATGAAATAGCTAGCACCATGTGTAGCTCTAACATTTAATGGATAGCCAATATCAGAATGAATGAGTTGTAAAGGCTCAGTGGCACTTATCGCTTTAACGAACGGTTTGCGTTTGGCTTTCCCTGCAAGGTAAGACTCACAAAGAGGTAGAGAAATTTGTTGGACATACTTCCAAGTAGGCATGCCTTAGCTATCATGTCCATCCTATCCTATCCTATATGTCCCAGTCTAGCATGCCATCTAGTGGAATCAACATCACTAGAAGATGTAATGAATGAATAAGAATTATAAAGATCACCACTGCTAGAACAAAAAATGTCTAGATTAAATAAACCACGAGAAATAAAACCAGTACCAAAACATGAATTTCCATAAAATAGTTTGGCAACTCTACCCTCAAAAACAATTTTGTAATCCAAATCCAAAAGTCTAGAAACTGAAACTAAGTTCGTGCTCCAAGTGCCTATAAAACGTCATGAAGAACAAACGTCTCCCATTGTAAGATCAGGTTGTGCACGGCTTGGAATAGTCTAACTATTTCAAGGCCTTGAACCATCTTTCAAAGCCTTGAATCAGTTCTCAATTAGCTATTTTCAAGGCCTTGTAACTAGATTCAAAGCCTTGAAACTGCTTAACCGGTGTAAACATTCTCAAGGGGAGGTTTCTGCAAACTCTCTGAGTTGATTTCCTTTCTATCCTCCATATTCTTGATTTATTTTTATTTGATGATGAAAGATAAAGCATCCTAACTCATTTAAACATAGTATATCATCTATTTGACTTTGTTCTTGCAGGAGATTTTATTTCCTAAGTTTGCAGAGATTGTTTCCTAATATGACTTATGCAGGGAAGGAAATAATCAAGAAGATGATTCTGTGTTTGATCTAAATGACTTGACAGCATTTCAACCTATTCAAATGCAAGATCACGAAATTATCTCTGAAGATTGTGATCACTTAACCATTGCAGAAGATTGTCAAAGAGTCAAAGTTTGTTGCCTACAAAATAATAGATTTGTTGCTAATAATCTGGGAAGATATTCAAAGTTGTTTGAAGTTTAAATAGAGCTCAATTCTGAATCAACGAGACACAAACGGGCAAAAAGAAATAAAGAGTTCTGGATTGACAAGCATCAAAGAAGTTCATCAATCATCCACTCCATTCACAGAAGATCAATGCATATTTCACTGCAATTTCTACACACTAAGTGTTCTTCTGTATTGTGATTTATTGGTAGATCATTTCTGTATTTTTTTTATCTCCATTCTCAAGGATTGTTCAAAGTGAACAATAGAGAATTCTTAGTTAATCAGTTAGCTAGAGCAGGTACTAGATAGGTTATAGGTAAAACCACAAGCTGTAACAGAGTAAGACAATTCTCTGTGCTTGAGATCTAGGGCTTAGATTTTGATTAATAAGAATTGATTTGAAAATCCTGCAGGGATCTAATCCTTGAGGTAGAGACGTAGGTCCAAGTGGACTGATCTTTATAAATCTCTTGTCTCTTCCATTTACAGTTCATTCATTTTTATAGTTTTTGCAGCATTTAAAACTGTCTGTTTTTCAAGGGTTTGAAACTCTTTTCAAGGCCTTGAAAAAGGCTTATTTACAAATTGTATCTCTTTCAAAGACTTGAACTAGTTTTCAAAGCCTTGAACTGCACTAACATTCATAAGATCTCATCCTTCTAGCAAGTTTTGCAAAGAGTTGCCATACTCTATTCAACCCCCCCCCCCTTTCTGGAGTATCTAAGCTGCATCACCACCTGCATACTCACACTTTCAATTGGTATCAGAGCTTCTATCACTGTATAGGTTTAACCATCTGGTGATCATGAGTACTGCAGGTGATGGTGGTTTCTCACAGGGAAGAGCTGCTAACAGACCTCCTCTATTATGTGGAAAAATTTTTGCTCACTGGAATGCCTTGATGAAAATTTTCATCATTGATCAAGAGATAGAGCTTTGGACCATAATTCAGAATGGACCTCACACTTCTACACAGAGAAGATGGGATTAGAACTCCCAAATCTGAAGACTTACTGTCTTCTTCTGAATTAGATCAATTCTCTAAGAATTACAAAGCTATTAACATCTTATATTGTGCTTTGAGTACAGATGAATTCAACATGATTTCAGGCTGCACTACTGCCAAAGAAAATCTGGGATAAAGTTGTGGTAACTTTTGAAGGAACCAGTCAAGTGAAGCAAACCAATATCAACATCTATCTCAGGAAATATGAGTTGTTTAAGATGAATGCAGATGAGTCTATCAGGGATATGTTCAAGAGGTTCACATACATTGTTAGCAACCTTGATTCACTGGCAAAACATTTCTCCAATGAAGAAAATGTGAGGAAGATATTAAGAAGTCTTCCCAAGCAAAGTGGGAACCAAAGACCACAGTAATTTAAGAAGCTCAAAATCTCTCAACTCTACAACTTGATGACCTACAAGGGAAGCTTCTGACACATGAAATATCTATGAATGAAGCTGATGGAGAGCTCCCAAAAAGTGTCAAGAACTTAGCTCTCAAAGCCAAAGAAAATGATAGAACTCAAAGCCTTGAAACTGAGGATGGTGATGAAGAAGATCCAATTGCCTTGATCTCCAAAGCCTTGACATGGATTCTCAGAATTAAGAAAAAATTTGGAAACAAAGACTTCAATAGATAAAGACACTGACCATCCAGTAGCAAGGACTACAAAGGTAAGTCTTCTTCACAAAGTAAATCAAAGGTTATGAACTGCTTTGAATGTGGTGATGCAGGACATTTAATAAGAGATTGTCCACACAAGAAAAGAAAGAGCTTTCAAAAGTAAGACCATGAAAGAAGAAAGAAAGCTATGATAGCTTCATAGAGTGATTTAGATAGTTCAAGTGAATCTGAATCAGAAGAAGAACATGCCAATCTATGCTTCATGGCCAAGCATGATGAAAGTTCTGAGAAGAACATTGAGGTAACGGTAATTGTCTGATTTCCAAACCAAAAGATGCTCTTTCACATTATCTTTTAACAAATATTTTTGAATGAAGAAGATTATCTGAAAGAGATCAAACTTTTGAAAGAAAAAGTTCATGAGCAAGAAAAAGAGAACTTACAATTTATTTGTCTAAATCAGAATCTTGAAATCTCTTAGAAGAAAACTGACTGTGATTTCAAGGCCTTGAAAACCAGCTTCAAAGCCTTGAAAACACAAGTCAAGGAAGTAGTCACTGAGAACTCTGTGATGAGTAACAGCCTTGTTAATCTAAAACATCAAGTTGATGAATTAGATAAACAAACGACTAATCTTACTGAGAAACTTCAAGAAATCTGAATTGGTCAAAGTTAAGGTTGCTGGATCAGAACACAAGTTGAACTTGGTTCTTGGAGGAAGTTCACAGTCAGTTCATAAAGCTGGTATTGGATTCAATCAAAACTTTCCAAGAAAGAACAATACTAAAAGGATGGAAACAAAACTTATCCTAAATGTCATTACTGCTGTAAAACTTGTCATGTTAAGATGACTTATCCTTTCAGAAGAAGCAACCCTCACATAATGAGGAACACTTTTCCTTTTCAACTCAAAGGACAAGTTAAGCAGATTTGGGTTCCTAAAGGGGTTAGACAACCTAACATGGTCGATCCTGAATATGAATCCAAATTCCACACTTGGTCTAACAGCAGGGTAAGGCAATGATTGGTGTTTGCAGGGTGTCACCAAAGAAAAAAAGTGGTTTATGGACAGTGGTTGCTCAAGACACATGAGTGGAAAGAGATCTTTGTTCTCAGAATTGAAGGAGCAATCAGAAGATTCAATAACACTTGGTGAAAAAGGCAAATGCAATATTCTTGGTATTGGTAAAGTTGGTACAAATTCTAAAAACTCTATTTCTGATGTGTATCTAGTTGCTGGTTTGAAATTTAATTTGCTTAGTGTATCTCATCTTTGTGACAATGGCAACAAAGTTATCTTTGATAAAGAGAAGTGTGTGATGCAAAATGAGAAAACAGGAGATTGCATTCTCACAGCCTCTAGATCAAATAATGTTTATACTTTTCAGACTAACAAAGTTGCAGGTAAAATTTTGAAGTGTCTCAAGCCCTTGAAAGAGGATTCAAAGCTTTGGCACAGGAAGCTTGGTTATATTAGTTTGAATACTTTGAACTATTTGATTTCCAAAGACCTGGTAAGAGTATTGCCATCTATCAAGTTTAGAGAAGGTGAATTGTGCAAATCTTGTGCTCAGGGAAAGCAGACCAGAAGCTCTTTCAAGGCATAGAAGTTTGTAAGTACAACTACCTATTGAACTGCTTCATATGGATCTCTGTGGTACTCTAAGAACTCCTACTCCAAAAGGTAAAAGTTATATGCTAGTTGTTTTAGATAATTTTTTAGATATACTTGGGTTATGTTTCTCAAAGAAAAATCTGAAGCCCTCTCTGAATTTGAAAAGCATTGCAGAGAACTTCAAACTATGAAAAACCTGCCTGTAGCTTTAATTAGAAGTGATCATGGTAGAGAATTTGATTAGAATTTTATTTGTTCTGTGATAAGCATGTAATTACTCACAACTTTTCTGCTCCAAGAACTCCTCAACAGAATGGTGTTGGTTGAAAGAAAGAACAGGACTCTTGAAGATATGTCAAGGACAATGCTTCTTGAAAATAAATTGCCAAAACATTATTGGGCAGAAGCTGTGAATACAGCAAACTATATACTGAACAGTTGTTTGATCAGACCTATCTGAAGAAAACCCTCTATGAACTATTCAAAGGGAGAAAGGCAAACATTTCATACTTCAGGCCCTTTGGATGTACATGCCTTTTCCATAACAATGGAAAAGACAATCTTGGTAAGTTTGATGCAAGAAGTGATGAAGGTATCTTTCTTGGTTACTCTCTGAATAGCAAAGCTTATAGAGTTTACAATAAAAGAACCAAACTGGTTGAAGAAAGCATTCATGTTATTTTTTATGAAAGATATGATGGTTCTTTGAGTGAAAGTTTTGCAGACTTGAATTTGAACAAGCATGAATCAGAGGAAGAGACTGAGAATCCACTGGGATTCAAGAAATGCTCAGAAGAAAATAGAAGACATTTTCAAGACCTTGAAAATGGTGCTCAAGGCCTTGAAAATAAGCCTCAATGCCTTAAAAAAGATTATCAGAAGGATACACTTGACAAATCCACTTATTCAAGACCAGAGAAGATCTATGGAGAACGTGAACCCTGGTCTCCAAGAAAGAGATTAAAATATCTCTCATCTCATCCAGTTAAAAATATCATTTCAGATCCAACCACCGGTACACAAACTAGATCACAGTTGAAGAACTTATGTGCCTTTAATGCTTTTATCTATCTTGTGGAACCAATACTGTGAAAGAAGCATTACAGGAAGCAGACTGGATCATTGCTATGCAAAGTGAACTCGATAATTTTGAAAGGAATAAGGTGTGGAACCTGGTTCCTCCACCTACAAACTAGTCTGTCATTGGTACCAGATGGGTGTTCAGATATAAGTTGGATGAAAGTGGCAAAGTGATCAGAAACAAAGCAAGGTTAGTTGCTCAAGGTTACAACCAAGAAGAAGGTATTGATTATGAGGAAACTTTTGCTTATTTCCAGGTTAGAAGCAATTAGAATTTTACTTGCCTTTTCATCTACAAGAACATGAAATTATTTCAAATGGATGTGAAGTGTGCTTTCTTGAATGGCTACTTACAAGAAGAATTTTATGTAGCAAAACCTTCTGGTTTTGAAAATGACATTTTTCCAGATCATGTCTACAAACTTGACAAAGCTCTTTATGGTTTAAAACAAGCTCCAAGCGCTTGGTATGAAAGATTGTCAAAGTTTTTGCTTGAAAATGATTTCAAAAGAGGTCTAGTAGACTAGACTCTTTTCATAAAGACTCAGGGGAAAGATTTTCTTGTAGTTCAGATCTATGTTGATGATATCTTGTTTGGAGCCACTAATGATCAATTGTGCAGATAATTCTCAAGTCTTATGAGCAGGGAATTTGAAATGAGCATGATGGGAGAGCTGAACTTCTTCCTAGGAATTCAAATACATCGGTTGAAGAAGGGAATCTTTATACATCAAAGCAAATGCCTAAGAGACTTGTTAAGAAAATATAACATGGCTCAATGTAAGGAATCAAAGACTCATATGAGTTCTACACTGTCCTTAGACAAGGATGAATCTGGTAAGAGTGTCAATGTGAAAGAGTATAGAGGTATGATTGGATCATTACTCTATCTCACAGCAAGCAGACAAGATATCATGTTTAGTGTATGTATGTGTGCTAGATTTCAAGTTGATCCAAAAGAATCACACTTGACTGCTGTGAAGAGAATATTCAGATATCTCAATGGTACCAAAGACTTAGGGCTTTGGTATACAAGACATTCTAACTTCTCATTGCATGGATTTTCAGATACTGACTTTGCAGGTTACAAAGTTGATAGGAAAAGCACTTCAGGAACTTGTCAATTTATTGGATCATCCTTGATTAGTTGGCATTCGAAGAAACATAATTCAGTTGCTCTGTCAACAGCTGAAGCTGAATATATAGTTGCAGGAGCATGTTGCTCAGAGGTACTATGTATTTCTCAACAACAAAGAGACCTTGGATTTGATTTCAGGAGCATACCTATCAAGTGTGATAACACCAGTGCAATTTCAATTACAAAGAATCCAGTTCAACATTCAAGAACCAATCACATTGATGTCAGACACCATTTCATCATAGATCATACTGAGAAAGGTGATATTGTTCTTGAATTTGTTTCTAACAACATGCAAATTGCAGATATCTTCACTAAACCATTAGAAAATGAAAGATTCTCATCTCTGTGATTGGAATTGGGAATGCTAAATAAAGATACATTGGTTTAGGGGGAGCTTCAGGTAAAGACAAGAAGTTGTATGTGTTTTCAAAGGTTTGAACTGATTTTCAAATCCTTGAAAATCACTTCAAATCTTTGATTTTTATCTGTTGCAATATTATAGCGTTTCAAGACCTTGAAAACCTTTTCAAAGCCTTGAAAATAAGTCTGATATGCTAGTAGTCTATAAACACGGATCATTCTATATTGGGTGATATCTCTGTAGATATTTGCTCAATATAGCCCCTACCTTTTTCAAAAACACGTTTTAGCCAAAAATAGTATTAAAATATTTTATTTTCCAACGGCCTTAAAGATTTAAATTCTCTATGATTATTGCAAATCTTTTGAGATCTGAGAGATATTTTAGTTTTCTTTTGAAACTCAAACTCTCTCAGTATTTATCTTCCTCTCTTATCTTCTCTCCGTATCATTCCTACCTCTCTATATTCTTCTCCCAAAACCTAATGAGCATAAGGAGAGCCTCAGACAGAATCAAGATGGCAGGATCAAAACCTGGTTTAGAGAAGAAAAGAAAGGCAGCAGTGGATGAAGTTCAAGAGATCAGTGAAGACTCTGATTCAAAGAGTTTTGCTGATGAAGAACAATAATCTTCACCACCGAAGAAGATAGTGAAAAAGGACCAATTTTTAGCAAGGAAGAAACAGGCTATGGTATCTACTCAATAAAGGCAGAAGGGAATCCATATTGGAAGCCCTCAGAGAGACAAGAAAAATTCATTCACAGAATTCAAAGGAAAAGGAAAAGAAATCCTCAATCAAGACTCAGACTCAGATACTACTTCAGGACCCTATGGAGTGTACTCCATATCTAACAAGGGGAATCAAGAGAAGGATCAGTCCCAATCTTTAGAAGCCTCAAAAGCAGGGAAGAATGATCACAGAAGTTCCTCTGCTAAGCAGAAAAGGATGGCTGTAAAGAAGAAACTGAAGCATGGAAGAAAAGCTTTGGAAGGACTCACATTCTTATTCAATAGTGTAATTGAGAAGATCAGCTCCTTTATTGAAAAACTCCATGTAGTTTCACAAGAAGTTCAAGCCAACAATGAAGACAGTGAGAAAGAAGAAGGAGATCATGATGGAGATGAAGACCCAACCCCTTAATCTTCCATACTCTTTCTTCCCCATTCTCTTTTCTTAAAGTTTTTTTTAAGCTTTCAAAATTTTCCAAACACTTGATCCAACATCCTCAATATATTTTTGATAAAAGTCAAAAAGGGGGAGAAATTCTAGGTTTTAGTTTTTATTCTTAGGTGTTATTTGCTAACTGTTGAACTTTTTATTTTCTGTTGGTAAATTGAATAAGTTGGATCTTTTTGGAATTACTGTGTCATTATGTATTATGAACTAATCAGTATTTTTTGCAGAGACTAAGGATCAAACAGAATTTGGCTTTGTCTTTCATCAAGGGGGAGGTTGTAACATCAGGTTGTACTAGGCTAGGAATAGTCTGACTATTTTAAGGCCTTGAACTAGCTTTCAAAGCCTTGAATCAAATCTCAAAGGCTTGAAAATAGTTTAGCTATTTTCGAGGCCTTGAAAATGGATTCAAAGCCATGAAACTGCTTAACCTGTGTGAACATTCTCAGCGGGAGTTTTCTGCAAACTCTCTGAGTTGATTTCCTTTCTATCCTCCATATGCTTGATTTATTGTTATTTGGTGATGAAATACAAAGCATCCTAACTCGTTTAAACATGTTATATCATCTATTTGAATTTGTTCTTGCAGGAGATTTTATTTCCTAAGTTTGTAGAGATTGTTTCCTAATCTGACTTAAGGAGGGAAGGAAATAATCAAGAAGATGATTTTGTGTTTGATCTGAATGACTTGACAGCTTCTCAAACTTTTCAAATACAAGATCACGACATTATCACTGAAGATTGTGATCACTTAACTGTTGGAGAAGATTGTCAAAGAGTCAAAGTCTGTTGCCTACAAAATAGGAGATTTGTTGCTGAAAATCAGGGAAGATATTGAGAGCTGTTTGAAGTTTAAATAGAGCTCAATTCTGAAGCAAAAAGAAACAACACTCAACGGGCAAAAAGAGAAAAAGAGTTCACGATTTACTAGCATCAAAGAAGTTCATCAATCTTCCAATCCATTCACAGAAGATCATTGCATATTTCACTACAATTTCTACACACTAAGTGTTCTTCTGTATTGAGCCTTATTGGTAGATCATTTCTGTAATTTTTCTGTCTCCATTCGCAAGGATTGTTCAAAGTGAACAATAGATAATTCTTAGTTAATCAGTTAGCTAGGGCAGGTACTAGATATGTTAGGGAAAACCACAAGCTGTAACAGAGTAAGACAATTATCTGTGCTTGAGATCTAGGGCTTAGCTTTTGATTAATAAGAATTAAGTTGAATATCCTACAGGGATCTAATCCGTGATGTAGAGACGTAGGTCCAAGTGGACTCAAATCTAAAAATCTCTTGCCTCTTGCATTTACAGTTCATTCATTTTCATAGTATTTACAGCATTTGAAATTGTCTGATTTTCAAGGGTTTGAAACTCTTTTCAAGGCCTTGAAAAAGGCTTGTCTGCTTATTTTCAAACTGTATCTCTTTCAAAGGCTTGAACTAGTTTTCAAGGCCTTGAAATGCACTAGCTTTCATAAGATCTCATCCTTCTAGCAAGTTTTGCAAAAAAGTTGGCATACTCTATTCAACCCCCCCCCCCCCCCTTCCAGAGTATCTAAGCTCCATTACCACCTGCATACTCACACTTTCACCCACCACATCAATGAAGGAGTTGTTCCCCATGTACACCCTTATACTGCCTACTGGTACTCGCTTATAATCCGTCCATGCATCTCGATCAGATGCTAGGTGGTCACTCTCACCTGAATCCAAAACCCATTCATTAGAGGAATCATCAATATAAACATGAATTATAAGGAAACAATCGGAGTTTGGATTATAGTATACCTCTTGCTCGGTGCAATCACGAGCAAAGTTGTCATATGCCCCGCATTCGTAGCACATAACACGTTTCACGTTTATGGATCTCTACCACACTTGGCTTTTACTGATTTTATGATATGGTCTCAAATGGCCTTTAGCGTCATGTTCTATGATGCTCCCACTCGGCCCTTTGGCCATGGAAGAGCTCTCAACTTTCAGCAACACTTTTCTCACGGAATCCCATGACTTTGGTAGAGACATCCTCATAGCTTTAAGTTGCCGATCATCGGTTATATTCTACCCTGAGGACCTTAGCTCAGTAATATAGAATAAAACAGCCCTTAAATGTTTGGCCACTGAGTCACAATCTTTTTTCTCCAAAGTGGTGAGCATCATCACAGATATTGCTCATGGAATCTGTCAAAAGTTCCATACAGTGCTACAATTTCCTCCCAAAACTTCTTTTCATAATCAATCTCGATGGACTCTAGAAGTTCAATCTTCACTAGATCCATCAATTCCAGAAAATCCTTGTTGTCATAGGCTTTCCATTTTTGGTAGGCCTCAACATCTTTTCTGTATGCCTCAGTTGGGCCGCCCCTAGGCACCTAAGGCTCGAGCATTACTACATGCAAATGTTCAAACAAATCCAGCTCTATGAAGCGGAAATCACGCTTCTATGCCATGTATGAAAGTTGTCTCCATTTAGTATTACAGCACTTTTAGGTATTAGAATCATCGTCACTGAAAAATATGAGACAAAGCGGAAGTTAGTTAATAGCATTTTTTTTAAGCTCCTAAATGACATGTGACATTGATTAAAATTTAATATTTCCTCATAAGCACTCCATCAAAATCTACCGTATATCTTAGGAATCAAATCTCATCACTTATAATTTCCCATCAATTTTAATCATGTCTACTCATGTGAGCTCTTTTTTTTAGTTCTTTAGCATGTGAGGTTATACAGTTATATCCAATCACACGCAGTTATAACACAAAAAAATCACAAGCATAAATAAATATGCAATGGATGTGGCCCCTAAGGTGCACTCTCACTAAATGGGAATACTTCCTGAGAAAATCTTGAACTTCGTCTTCCGCCATCTCGCCTATCTCGAGGGTGCCTATTCTTAGGTTCTTTAGATCGTCTATTTGCTCCATGCACATTGCGCTATGTTTTTTGGTTTGGCCACCTCTATTGAAGCTTCTATCTTCAATCTTCACTAACTATCTTATTTCTTATAAGAAGTAACCTCTAGAGAGGCGATTTAGATGTGAAGAGAAGACACTAGAGGATATAGAGAGGCACGACATGCAGGCTGTATTTTAATTGATTACAAAGTCAAAACAAAATCAAATATAAAAACATCTTTGCCACATCCATTCACCAAACACATCCATTCAACCCACAACAATATGTTAAAACAGTAAAATAAACATACCGAATTTTTTCTGGAAATTTCTAGAGTTAAATACTAATTACTGTAAATTAATAAACAATAATCTAATTACCCTAAACGAATTAAATATTTCTCCAAACCTCCTAGGGTCTTACCACCTATGGTAGAACAATAGTGAAAATGACCTTAGCCTTCAGAAAAAATTTGGGCTGAAACAGCGTGTTTAAGGTCGCCTAATTGCCTCAGGAAGTGTGCTAAACACAAATTAATTAATCTGGAAATTAATAAATTTTCCGTATATCCAAAAATTTTGAAAAATATCCCTAAAAATAGGAAATTTAATTTGAAGTACCCTAGAAAAGCCGGACGAAATTTGATGGCGGGAGGAGACCGCAAGCTCCATCGCGCGTGGGTGAGTGCGCCTCCCTCACGCTTTGTCCGTCGGCCGTTGCCACGTCAGCACATATGTTGACGTCAAGTGCCGCACCGCCATGCCACATCAGCTGCCACATGGCTTGCCACGTCGTCGCTCTTTGGCGCTTTACTGCAATGTGAACATGCCACGTCAACCCTGAGGCCACGTCAGCAGCCACCGCTTTCCTTTGGCGCGTGAAGGCCACGCGCCACCTTCCCGTTCTCCGTTTCTGATGATTCTTAGTGCATGTTTGGTATCCAGGAATTGGATTAAAATCGACCTCTTTTCAACAATTCCAATTGTTATGCCTGCAGATTTTAATTTGATAATCTGCAGATTAAAATAATCTGTGTGCAATCGTAGAATCACCAAATTGGGGATTATGCAGCTGCAAATCACTAAAAATTTAATTTTAATTTTTTTCTTACATAAGCATTATCACAGTTCATTTATAAATAGGTGTATTCAATTACTTGAATTTGGAGATCTTTAAATTTTGTTAAATGGATCAAGTCCGTAATCCATAATTTCAGCTCATACCAAACAGATTGCGATTCTCAGTTAAGTTGGATTTTCTTTTCAAATTATTTTCAGCTGATTATTGAGATTTTCAGCTGGTACCAAACAGGCTCTTATACCATTGGAATCGTCTTTTCGTCCTGATCTGGATTATGTATCCAAAGTCCAATTGTAACAACTTTGAAAGAAATCGTTTAAATAACTGGATCAAACAGTACAGATTAATACAATTCTGAATCTTTATTGGGGCATAACTTTTAATATGTTTTTCCATAAAATATGACCTTTATATTTCTGGAATCCTCGTGAAAAGTTCTATCCATCCATATAGGATTCACCTACTAATTACGAAAATCGAAAAACTCAATTTCTTTTGCAGTCTAGTTTCGGGTACAAACTACGAGGCACGAAAAACAAGCCTATGGCTCTGATACCCATGAAGGACTAGGCTGATCTAATTATGTATAGATCTATACACACAATAAATAGGAAGATTTGTGTGTTATCTCTTCGCCTAAGCTCCTAGAAAAAAGGAAGATGATCTTTGAGGATGCTTGCTTTCACGTGTTTTAGTCTTGATCTTTCTCGCACCGGTCTAGTGTGAATCTCGAGGATGAACACTATGATCCACCCCACGTTCCACCTTCTTGGATGCCAAAGTTAGAGAGGGAGGCTAGGGTTCCTAGAACTGTGTCTGATCAGCACATGATCTCTACAGTTTTCTATATTATAATATGTAGGAGACTGTCTCCTTAGATATAAATACTTATACCTAGATTGCAACATAACCCCCTAGAGTTTGTGCTTTATTGTAGCCAACCCCATAACGTTACGATGATTGCATTGTGCACCCCATATGGGCGCATATAATGCTAACAATATCTGATTAAAACAAGGTTGTCAAACAACCACTAACTAACAAAATATTAAACTATATATACCGAAGTTACAACCTCGACCGACTATTACTTCGGCCTTCAAATCAACTGAATGTGTGACGCAGGACCGAAGTGCGAAGTGAAAAGACGACCAAACTTCTTGAATTTTGAAGTTGGTATGTTGACAATAGGTACACCCATATACGGTCTTTAATTCCTTCATTTGTTCTTATCTTCCCTCCCATGGTAGTTATGCGCCAAATTAGTCGATCCAAGCAGTTAGAACTCCTCTGAATCATCCTGACATGCGTCGCTTTTAGGGCTGCATAGTAGCCTTTCCCTAGGATATTATGGAATGGATATTCCGTGTTTCGAACTTTGCTTTGCAACGAGAGATATTCCAAGGCACGATCCTTCGAAAATTCCTAGGACTCTCGTACGATTAACAATCAAAGTTGACTGCGTGTCCATCCTATTATAAAAATAATTCGATACTGCTGTTATGCGAAAAATGCCTAGGTAGGGAAGCTGTAGTAACTTTGAAAGGGAGATTTGTGCATTTTCCTATTCAAAATATGCTTTCCTATAAAATACATTAAGAATTCTAGAAAATTCGTACTGGTTGGCCATAAAATTTCTGACATTCCCAATTCTCTACTCTAACGAGGAATTACGCGAGTCGGCTTCTAGGACTGGCTAAATGCAAACGAAGCGGGGGTCACTCTGCCACTGAGAGAATAGAACAAGATTAACAATGCCACGAATGCCTTCATAGAAGAATTTATGCTTTCTCAGTGGCTGCTTGGGTCGGACAGGTCAAACATCATAAATGAGGATGACGATGGACCTCGATGGAGCGTGGCGTAATTGAGTCCTCGTGCATTTCTTCGAGAGCTTTTCGGATCAGGGTCCCAAACGTCGTTCTTACTCTGGTCGCAAAACTTTTGGGCAAAAAAAAGCCACGACCCCGTATACTGTCTTTAATTCCATCACTTGCGCTTATCTTCCCTTTCGGGGTAGTTATGCGGCAAATTAGTCGCGCCGGGAGTTTTTCCTCCTCTGGATCATCCTCACATGCGTCGCTTTTAAGGCTACATATCATCCTTTTCCTAGGATATTACGGGCTGGATATTCCGTGGCTCGACCTTTTCCTCGCAACGAATGATATTCTAAGGCACGGTCCTTTGGGACTTCATAGGACTTTTGTACGATGAACAATGAATTTCACGGCTTGTCGATCTTGTTGTAAAAATAATTCGATGCCGCTGTTTTACGAAAAGTGCCTAGGTAGGAAAAACGTAGTAACTTAGAAAGTGAGATTTGCGCATTTTCCTATTCAGAATTTCTTTCCTGTAAAATACATTAGGAATTCTAGAAAATTCGTACCGATTGGCCATAATATTTCAAACACTCTGTGTTGTCTAGTCTAACGGGTCGGCTTCTAGGACTGGCTAAATGTGAACGCCGCCAGGGTCACTCCGCCACCTAGAGTAGAGAACAAGATTAGCAATGCGACGACTGCCTGCCTTTAAAGCAGAATTTGTTATTTCTCAGTGGCCGATCGGATCGGACTGGTCAAACAGCATAAAATGAGGATGTTGACAGAGCCTGATGGAGCGTAGCTCAATCATGCCCTCAGTGCCTTTCGTCGACAACTTTCCGAATTGCGGTCGCACACGTAGTTCAAATTCCTGTAGAAAAAGTTAAGGGCAAAATAGTGCGACGACCCCATATATTGTCTTTAATTCCTTCACTTGCGCTTATATTCCCACTCATGGTAGTTATGCCCCAAATTAGTCGTGTTGGGAATTTCTGCCTCCTCTAGATTATCCTCACATGGGTTGCTTTTAAGGCTACATGGCAGGCTTTCCCTAGGATATTATGGGCTGGATATCCATGGCTTGACCTTTTGCCTCACAACTGAGTGATATTCCAAGGCACAATCCTTTGGAGATTCCTAGGACTCTCGTACTATGAATAATGAATTTGACGACGTGTCCATCCTGTTGTAAAAATAATTCGATGATGGTGTTATACGAAAATGCTTAGGTAGGAAAAACGTAGTAACTTTGAAAGTGAGATTTGTGCATTTTCCTATTCAAAATTTGCTTTCCTGTATATTCTAGAAAATTTGTACGGGTTGGCCATAAAAGTTCTAACATTCCTTGTTTTCTACTCTAACGGAGAATTACACGTGCCGGATTCTAAGACTAGCTAAATGCGAACGAGATGGGGTCACTCTTGCCACCTAGAGCAGAGAACGAGATTAGCAATGCGACGACTGCCTTCATAGAAGAATTTGTTCTTTCTCAATGTCGCTCGGGTCGAACTTGTCAAACAAAAAAAAATGAGGACTCCTCTATACTCCGCCTATCATTCAGTAATCTAGCAGCAAAATTCCATTTAGGGAGCAACTATATTCCAATAGGATTGGTACAAAGTTGCCCAAAAAACCGTCAAAACCCGGGGCTTTAAGGAGTCCCGTATGGGTGAGAGGTTCTCGAATTTCTATACTAGTGTACGGGTTCTCCAGCATGCTTCTGTGACTTCCAACAACCAGGTTCGGAACTTCATTTAGAAGAAATTCCATATCTTCTCTAGAGGAGTTAGATGAGGAAAAAATATCACTAAAATATTTGGTTAATATAGATATCACCTCTTCCTTTTTAGTGCACCAGCTGGTATCATCTTCTGGCTTCTTAAAAGCATTCGTTTTCCGAATAGTAGCTCGGTGGAAGAAAGCCGTATTATGCTCTCCTTTTGTCCAACCACTAGATACGGCTTCTCTGTTGTCAAATCTCTTCAACTTTCAGCAATAAAACATTCATCTTTTATTTTACTTAGGTAATCGCCTCCATGTTTGAAATCATACCATGGTTTCTTTCCATTTAATTTAGTTTCCTTCGGAGTTCAGAAAGTTCTCTCTTTATATTGCCCAGCTCCGTCTTTTCCAATTTTTTTAGATATAATCTTTGGGAATTTTAGCCCAATATTTGGAGATAACTTCCCCGCATTTGGGGTATTTATTCTAAAAGGACTCAAATTGGAGTATTATGTTCTGATTGCTGCTAGTTTTGCAAGCTTCCCGTAGAAACTGAAATGGACAGTGGTCCGATACCGTTGGCACGATACGATTTACTCTGCTCGACTAAAAACTGACTTCCAACTTGCTGTGGCAGCCACTGAAAGTATGTAATGCAGGTATAAAACAGGATCTATATACTCTAAAACGCGGGTTGAATAGAGTATGCAAATTTTTACTAAAATTGAACTTTTGAAAATTGAACACTGTGATGTAACGAAATCTCAAAGGTTTGAACAAGGGTAAAGAAGTTTGAAACAGTCTGGAGCTTCAAAGCTTTGAATAAGAAATTTTCCCAAAGCTTTGGAGTTTCACTGTGTTGTGCAGAATGATATACAGAACTCTCCGCCCGAGGGATGCTATCCCTCCAGGATCTGAACAACTTTTTATCAATCACAGACTTAGCCCTAGATCTCAAGCATAAGTGAACTACCTTACACTTACACAGCTTGTGGTTCCAAACCTATCTAGTTATAGCTACAATTTGTGAAACAATAAGAACCTCTTGTTGTTCACTTCAACAACTAACTTACTAAAGGTGGTGAGGTTAAAAACTGCTAATGAATTAAAAAATGAATGCACATGAAAGAAGAACACAGTGAACAAGTAAGCAATGGAGCTTGAAAGTGTTCTACGGATCCGGAATGATTGATCTTTCTGCAATGTTGAATGCTTGAATAAATGAAGAGTTTTTTGTTGATATTCCATGAATGAATTGTCTTCTCCAACTTAGTTGAATACCTCTCTATCTTCTTTGAAATTCAAATTCAGACTTATAACAAACAGCAGCAAAAACTTTTGATATTTGAGGAACAAACTCCCTAAAAACCCTCATCCCCAAACAGCTTCTTTCAACAGCTATATTTGAATAGCTGATTTGATTTTGTTAGGTAGGTTTTATGAAAAAACATCCCTGCAAAACGTAATCACATGATCAAATCCAATCCTGAGAAAATAGCACAGATATAGCGATCTGTTTGACAGATTAGTTTAAATCTATAAACTCATCTATTTTCTTGTGAAATTAAATACTGCATATAATTCTATATGATTAGCCAAAACAGTAATCAAAATAAAGAATAGGACTTTGGAACAAGTCAATAACTTATCAAATAACCAGATGGATTAACCTGTAACACAAATCTGTTAGCCAAAAACATAACTGTCAGAAGTCCAAGGGCAACTTCCAAAGCTTTGGAGCTTGGCTGCCTTTCAAAGATTTGGCCAACAATCAAGTGATCTTATAATTCAATCACCCTGAAGGCTTGTCTAGCATTATAAACACAATATCGAAGTTCAAAAATATTTGTGAGAGACAGTATGAATACAAGATTAAGCCTTCAAACTAATCCAGTATAAGTCCTGTAATACAGAAATTGTCAGCAAGAATACACTTCCTGATGGCAAGCTTTGGAGCTTTGAACGAGCCTCTCAAAAAAAACTTGTGTTTTATCATCATCACAGTATAACTCCCCCTGAGTTTATGAAAATTCTTAATTCAAAGGGATTTAATTATCAATCTCCCCCTTGATGAAAGTCAAAACAATTATTCTTCAATTTTCATCTCTCCTTCATCTCAATAGCAATTATTATCCAGCAAATAGATATAGAACTAACAAAACATCACTTAACACTTACCAGACAACACAAAAAACCAACATAGAAAAATTAATAAATCCCAAAGTATCCAAATTATTACATAGAATCCACCAAACAAAAGCATAAATCCTCTCCCCCTTTTGACTTTCATCAAAAGAGTTTATGAAATGTAGGATCTTGCTCATATGTTTTTGAAAGAAAACATAAAAAAACTTAAGAAAATGCTAAACAAAATCCAACGCTTTGAAGAAGAAAAAGAAATAGACTGAAAGAAGATAGAAGAGGGTCAAGGCTTTGAAGCTCATTCTTCTGCATCAACACTCTTTTTGGCATTCTTCTTTCCTCCCTTGACCTTGCTCTTCTCCTTGCCTTTATCCTTGACAGTATCAGCTTTCTATTGTGCTTCCCCTGCTGATTCATCATCTCGAGATGCTTCTTCATTATCAGACTAATCTTCATTATCTACAACTTCATCTCCAACATCTTCATCACCAGCAGTCTCTTCAGCAGCAATTTCCTCAGCAACCTCTTCAGCAACTTCTTCAGAAAATCCTTTAGCAACTCCTTGAGCAAATTTTTCACCAACTCCTTCACCATCATCCTCATCACCACTTTGCTCAAACCAATCTTTTGAAGTAAGGATGATATGCACTTTCTACTTTTTTCTGCTTCTTCAAAGCTTCCCCGATAACCATGTCAGAATCAATGCTATCATCTGTAGTCTCGGCAGATGACACCTTTCGAGATTCAAACCCTTGGTGATTATGTCCAGTTTCTCTACCATCAAAGCCTTGAATTTCCCAGCATCATTAGACAAGTCAAACTCACCTTGCCTCAAATCCTCCAGTCCATCTTCTAAATTCTCAATTATGTCAATAATATGAGAAAAAATCTAGATTTGTTAAAGCCTTTGGTGTTGTTGTAGCTTTAGGCTTGATGAATTTATTCTATTTAAGATCACTATCAGATAACTCGGAATAGAATTTCCAGCTACCCTTACCAGTCTCCACAACTCCAATCATTTGGAGAGAATTCTCATCCACCAAACCAAAAACCACTAGTAATCTTCTCCTCACCTTCACAGGTACCTCAAAATGTTTAAAGAAAAGTGGAAATAGATCTTCATAGGGAAGTGAATGATTTCTGGTCCTAGTACAACAATACACCATATGCTCCACAATCACACTAGGAAAATCAATGTCAAAGCCCTGACATATCAAGTAACCAGAATCAATACCCTATCAGTCACCAGTTCTTTAGAATGTTCTATAGGGACAACACACCTCATGATGATAGAAAACAATATCTTGGTTTCACAATTTAACACGAAATGTATCAATTTCTTAGGTCCAGATGGTGTACCCTCTTAGCGAACAACCTTTGCATTTTCTAAACACTCCTTCCTATCAGGATGTTCATGAACCTTATACTTCCTAGGAACTCCCAAAAATTTGGAAAAAAACCTTATGATCCAACCTTATATCCACACCAGTTGTCCTAGAGGTGAAGACATAACTATCATCATCCTCTTGCACAAGATTCAGATAGAATAATCTAGTTAACCAGGATAAGCCTCTGGAGTAGGGTTTACCATCTTCCAAACAGATGAATCTCTAAGTTTTCTCATGTAGTCAATATCCAATTTATCCAACAATTCTTCACAAATCAAACTGCAATATGCTATCTTAGAGGAAGCATAACCATCCATCCATATACCCCTAACCATAGAATTTAAGAACCATGACCCAGAAAGTAAATTCTTTCCATGTCCAAAAACCTTGTCTTTTCCTTCACAGCACTATGCTTGACTCTTGTCTTCTTCTCAGAAGTTTGATCATCCTTCTTCTCCTCTGGCTTCTTCTTTGGAGTTTGATCATTCTTCTTCTCACTTTCAGACTTCTTCTTCTATTCTCCTCCTTTATGTTTCTCTTGAGATTAATCACCCTGATCCTTCTAGCCTTTTTCCCTGTTCTTTCTCAGATTCAGACTCTGTTTCTTGCACTCCCTTCTCCTTTATGATCTTCTTGGCTGGTGGAGAATCTTCTTGCATGTTGGCAGTCCTCTCTGAATCTGAGTTAGATATTTTTATCTCAGTCTTCCTATTAGCTCTTCTATTCTTCCCCATTTTTGATCCCTGAACTTTCTGCTGAAGTCTCTGTGATTTTCGCTCCATTGGGTTTAGGGTTTTAGAAGAGATAGAGAGAGTTGAGAGAGAGAGACGTAGATAGAGATTTAGAAAGATAGATAGAAAGGCCCGGAGTCTATGCCATATAAGTAGGAAAGAAAAAGAGTCAAGCTTGAAGTACAAAAAGGACTCCTTTAAAATTGATTTAAAAGTATATGTAGAAAGATACTTTTAGGATATTTTGAATATTCTATGAACATTTGTAATTATCAGCAAATATATATTAAGATAATGCCAATAGTTATTTGATCTAACTTTTAAACAAAATATACATATTTACTCTCCAAGCTTTGAAGTAGAAGTCCAAAGCTTTGGGGAACTACATAATCAACAGAAAACTTCAAAGCTTTGAAGAATACTTTCAAGGCTATGAAAGTATTATTTCAAGGCTTTGAAATTTTCACACATATAGCAGATGATCTAATACTCCCCCTAAACCAAAGAATCCTTGTTCATCATGCCTAATTCAAGCCTTAGACATGCAAACCTCTCATCTAGAAATGGTTTGGTGAAAATATCAGCACCATGCATAGCAGTAGATATAAAGGATAAAGACGCATCACCTTTCTCAGCATGATCCCTTATGAAATGATGTCTTACATCAATATGCTTAGTTGTGAAATGTTTCACAGGGTTCTTTGTAACTGAGATGTCACTTGTGTTGTCACAATAGATAGGCACTTTCCTGAAATCATGACCAAGGTCTCTCATCTGTTGAGAAATCCACAAAACTTGTGAGAAACAAGCTCCAGCTGCAATGTATTCATCTTTTGCAGTTGACAAGGCTACTGAATTCTGCTTCTTTGAGTGCCAGTTGATCAGTGATAAGCCAAGGAATTGGCAACACCCTGAAGTACTCTGAATATGCACTCAAAAATAAATTAGATATTCTTGGATACCAAAGCCCCAAGTCTTTGGTACCATTTAGATATCTAAAAATTCTCTTGACAACAATGAAGTGACATTCCTTAGGATCTGCTCAAAATCTTGCACACATACAGACACTAAACATTATATTTTGTCTACTAGCAGTTAAATACAATAATGAACAAATATACCTTAGTATTCCTTTTGATTCACACTCTTACCATTTGTATCCTTATCTAAAGATACTGAAAAATTTATGGGAGTCTTAGCTACCTTGGACTGAGACATATTGTACTTATCAGGCAAGTCCTTGGTATATTTTCCTTGATGTACGAAAATTCATTTCTTCATTTGATGTACATGAAGTCCAATAAAGAAGTTTAACTCACCGATCAAGCTCATTTCAAATTCCCTGCACATTAGATTCAAAAACTCTTTTGACAGAGCATCATTAGTAGAACCAAACAATATATCATCAACATAAATTTGTACTACTAAGATGTGTTTTTCATGAGTCTTAATGTAAAGATTTTTGTCTACTAGGCGTATCTTAAAATTGTTTTCAAGAAAATACTTTGAAAGTATGTCATACCTAGCCCTTGGAACTTGTTTGAGGGCATAGAGAGCTTGGTCTAATTTGTAAAGATGATCAGGGAATTTCACATTTCCAAAACTAGGAGGTTGAGCAACATATACTTCTTATTGTAAATAACCATTTAAGAAAGAACATTTTACATCCATTTGATAAAGTTTTATAAGTTCATGAGATGCAAATGCAAGAAGTATTTTGATAGCTTGTAACCTGGAAACAGAAGCAAATGTCTCCTCATAATTAATACCTTCTTCTTGATTATACCCCTATGCCACAAGTATGGCTTTGTTCCTTACAACCTTACAATTTTCATCAAGTTTTTTTCTTAACACCCATCTGGTTCCAATAACTGATTGATTCTTTCGCCTCGGAACCAAGTTCCATACCTTGTTCCTTTCAATTTATTCAGCTCACTCTGCATTGCAATGATTCATTTTGCATCTTGTAATGCATCCTTTGCATTCTTAGGTTGAATCAGTTATACAAAAGAGCTGAAGGCACACAAGTTCTTCAATTTTCCTCTGGTATGTTTACCAGTGGTTGGATCTGAAATGATATTGTATGTTGGATGATCTCACAAATATTTGAACCACTTTCTTGGAGTCCAGAGTTCTGATTCTTCATGAATCTTCTCGAGCCTTTGAGAGCTTGATGCAGTAGTTGGAGCACTTTGTGTTTTAAGAAGTCAGATCTCAAGGCTTTGAGAATTTGACTCAGGAGGATGTTCAAAGCTTTGAGATTCTTCTGGCTGTTCCTAGAGATTAGTTTTGCTGCTTTCCTCTTTCTCAACATCATCATCTGCCTCATACTTATTTAGATTGAGATCTGCAAAACTTTCACTCAAGGAACCATCATTTCTTTCATCAAATATCACAAGAATGCTATCTTCTACCACTTTGATTCTCTTATTGAAAATTCTATATGCTTTGCAAAATTGAGAATAACCAAGAACACACTTTTATCACTTCTAGCATCAACTTTACCACGATTATCCTTACCATTATTATGCACATAACAAGTACAATTAAAAGGCTTAAAATAAGAAACACTTGGCTTTCTTTCCTTGAAATGTTCATATGGATTTTTCTTCAAAATATGCGTAATCAAACGTCTATTTAGCACATAATTGGCAGTGTTAACAGCTTCTGCCCAGAGATATTTTGGCAAATGACTTTCAAGAAGTATGGTTCTAGACATATCTTCAAGTGTCCTATTTTTCCTCTCAACTACTCCATTCTGCTAAGGAGTTCTAGGTGCAGACCCGTTTTGTGTGATGCATGTTGTGCATAAAAATAAATCAAAGTCTAGCTGATCAAACTCTCTGCCATGATCACTTCTAACAAATTCAACATGTAAGTTTTTCAAAGATTGAAGCTCTTTACAAAGCATTGAGAATGCAGATAATGCTTCAGATTTTTCTCTAATAAACGTAACCCAAGTAAATCTAAAGTAATTATCCACCACAACAAGCATATACCTCTTACCTTTAGGTGTTTGAAGCCTCATAGGACCACACAAGTCCATATGCATCAACTCTAAGGGTCTAGTAGTACTTACAAAGTTCTTTGATTTGAATGAACTCCTTGTCTATTTACCTTAGGTACAAGCATCGCATATCTCATCATATTTAAACTTCACATATTGTAATCCTCTTGTAGGGTTTTGTAACGAATTATGCAGCGGAATAAAACAAACAAAGATCCGCACAAGACGCTCCAAGGATCACCGGACTAGACAACATAACGATAGTAAAGAATTTAGTATCAAATACCTTGTTGGTTTCCTTGGATGACTTCAAACGCGAAATATTGTTCACGTATCTATGGATAGTTAACTCCTTGGATTGTCTCCGGATCCTCCACACCTTTGTGCTAGATAGGGATGAAGGAGGAAGAAGAAGAATCACGCAAACCGGATCAAAAAATGGCCAGCACGCCGCTCTTGAGGCCGATGGGTAGAGAGGCGTACTGTGGAGGGGGGCCTCCTTGTCTTGTCTCTCTCCTTGCTTTATCTCTCCTTGCTTTATAACAATTATGACACACTTATAAGAAAATAAGCTAGGAGTGTCCTTTATATAGTCCAACAACTCTTTGTTAACTACATATTAGCCCCTCTCCTAATCTTGTCCATACACAGATTTATCCAACTTGAAAATTAGTCCTACTAAGTTTGGAAGTAGATGTGTATTGATAATTCTATTTAATTAATCATATTAATTAATTCCCAAGTCCGGTTTAATCCATAGGGAGTGTGACCCCATAGATTTCTACTTAGTTGGTAACGATTACTAACATGGAGCGGTGACTAGAAAAACATCCATGCCACAAAACTAATAGAAATAGTCAGTAATGTGACAAACCTTGTGCAAGTATTGTCTCATCCCTTTATCTCTATATCCGGATTGGTCACGAGACATAAAAGTCACACTCTTATATCCAATCCATAGTTTCTCGATCCTGGGAATAGTCTTATCCATGCAGATAACATCAATATCCCATATTGATTTATTTAAGTCTGTCCAAACATTCTATAAGCATCATCCCTCGAGTGGCCGTTGTCACTACGAGAAGTACTTGTGACTTTACATAACTTGTATGTAGCCTCCTCGTTGTGGGTCAATCCAGTATGTCATTACTCTTAATGCATACCCATGTGTTGGATCGTGATATCTCCATATCAATCCAACCCCATACTAGTCTATAGTTGATCATCCTATTAATCAGTATAAATAACACATTTTTAATCTAAGGACTTAATTATATTAAGTATCTCCATAAATAATACAATGAATATTCTAGCCAAAAGAAATGTTCATACTAAATAATATTGCCTCTAGGGCATCTATTCCAACACCTCTTACCAAGTCCTTTGAGATGAGCCTGTTCATTGTGTGCATGCTTATATGCCCAATTTTTCTATGCCAAATCTTTGAGTTTTCCTTCAAAGATTTGAGGCCCTTCAGACTTTCACCTGCAACTTTGTTAGTACTCAAGGCATAAAAGTTGTATGACCTAGGAGCAGTGAGTGTGCAATTGTCAAATTTCTCATCTTGGACCACACGTTTCTCCTTGTCAAAAACAACTTTATTTCCCTTATCACATAATTGAGAGATACTAAGCAGGTTATTCTTTAAACCTTATACTAAGTAAACATCAGAAGTAGAATTTGCAGATTCATTACTAATACTACCTATAGCAATGATATTGCATTTGGCTTTGTCACCAAGTGTAATAGTCCCTCCAGATTGCTCTTTAAGTTTCGTGAATAAATAATTCTTTCCACTCATATGCCTGGAGCAACCACTATCCGAAATCCACTTATGATCCTTAGCTTTGGTGACAGCCTACAAAATTCAATCAGTGATTCAACAGACTATTATACCAAGTGTAGAATTTTGATTCTTATTCAAAATCAACCATATTTGGTGGTCTGATTTCTTTTGGAACCCAAATCTGATTCACTTGTCCCTTAAGCTGATATGGATAGGTATTCCTCATAATGTGAGGTTCTGTCCTTCTAAAGGGGCAAGTTAGCTTCACATGACCAAGTTTTCCACAATAATGACGTTTTGGAGAATGTATGTTTCCTGCTTTTACAAAAGTGGTTTGGTTTTTCTTTGGAAAATCCGGATTGTAACCAATACCGTTTTTGTGTACAGAATGCAGAATTCCTCCAAGCATGAGATTCAGGTTATGTTATGACCCTATAAAACTTGATAAAACTTTCCTTGATTCTTTAAGTTTTCCAGTCAATGAAGTTTTCTGTTGATCTAAATCATCTGCATGATGTTTAGATCAACATACTTATCAGTTAAAATAGAGTTTTGATCTACAACTTCTTTGACACGTGCCTTCAAAGATTTGAACCTGCTATCCAAGGCCTTGAAGTCACTGTTAATTTTTGACTTAGATACTTCGAGAGTTTTGTTGTGAAAAACTAAACTTATATTTCCTTTGCTTTCTCATGAATTTTCACCTTCAAAGATTCAATCTCATTTATATAGCTTTCCTCATTTAAAAACGTGCTTTTGAGGATTTCAGGAAGCACATCAGAAGGACTAGCAAGAAATCTTTTTACCATTTCCTTAATGTAGCTGTCTAAACTGTTTTCTTCTTCATGCTCAGCCATTAGGCAAAGATTAGCTTGTTCTTCATCTGAATCTGAATCAATTGATGAATCAAAATCACTCCATGATGCAGCCGTATCTTCCTTCCTTCTTTTGTCATTTTCCTTCTTGGGAAAAATGCCTGTTCTCTTCTTTTGGGGACAGTCTCTAACCAAGTGATCTTCATCTCCACATTCAAAGAAATTCATTACTTTAGATTATGTAAATGTGAAGAAGAATTACCTCTGTGATCCTTGCTACTTGAGGATCTAGACTTTTCCTTGTTGTAATCCTCGTTTCCAAAGTTTTTTTTCATTTTTAGAATTCTGGTCAAGGCTTTGAAGAACAAGGCTAAGGCTTCATTATCATCATCATCATCTTTCTATTCAAGGCTTTGGTATTTCTCATTGTCTTGTGACTTGAGTGCCGGGTTCTTGATGTTCTCACTCATGTCACAATCCACTTTCTTCATAGAAATCTCATGAGTGAACAGCTTGCCTTGCAGATCATCTACCTCCAGGAGACTCAAGTTCTGAGCTTCCTCAATTGCAGTTGTCTTTGGTTCCCACTTGGCTTCTGCTAGACTTCTTAGAATCTTCCTGGCCCTTTCTTCATTTGAGACTCCTTTGCCCAAGGACTCTAAGTTATTCACAATATTTGTTAACCTTTTGAACATGTACTTGATGGATTCATCAGAATTCATCTTGAATAACTCATACTTCCTTCGAAGAATGTTGATTTTAGTCTGCTTGAATTGACTAGTGCCTTCATAAGTCACAACCAGCTTGTCCCGAATCTCCTTGGCACTTTTGTAGTTGGAGATTCTGTTGAACTCATCTGCACTAAGAGCACAATATAACAAGTTCATAGCTTTATAAATCCTTGATACCTTTTCCAATTCACTAGTTTAAAGATCCTCTTCTGTCTTGACAGTTTTGATCCCATCTGAAGTAGTATAGTAGATATATGGACCATTTTGAGTGATTGACCATAGCTCCATGTCCTGATCTATGATGAACATCTTCATCAATGCTTATCAGTGCACAAAGTTGTCACCACATAACAGTGGAGATCTATTGGGTGCTCTTCTTATGAGAATCCTCCATCACCTACATTACTCATTGTCACGAGATGGTTAGTTCTTTACAGTGACCAAGCTCTGATACCAATTGAAAGTGTGTAATGTAGGTATAAAACACGATCTATACACTCTAGAGGGGGGTGTTTTGAATAGAGTATGGATTTTTTTTTGCTAAAATTGAACTTTTGAAACTTGTATACACTGATGTAATGAAATCTCAAAGGTTTGGAAAAGGATAAAGATGTTTGAAACAGTGTAGAGCTTCAAATCTTTGAAGCAGGAATTTCACGGAAGCTTTGGAGCTTCCCTGTGTTGTGCAGAATGAAATACATAACTTGTAAAGAGATGAACACAATGATTTTTTTACGAATTTCAGCCACAATGGGCTTACATTACGCCTGAGGGATACTATCCCTCCAAGATTTGAAAAGCTTCTTATTAACCACACACTTATCTCTAGATCTCAAGCCTAAGTGAACTACCTTACACTTGTACAGCTTGTGGTTCCAAACCTATCTAGTTCCACCTACAATCTAGTGAAACAATAAGAACCTCTTGTAGTTCACTTCAACAACTAACTTACTAAAGTTTGCGAGGTTAAGAACTTCTAATGAATTACACAATGCGATCACAGGAAAGAACACAGTGAACAAGTAAGCAATGAAGCTTGAAAGTGTTCTTCAGATCTGGAATGATTGATCTTTCTACAATGTTGAATGCTTGAATGAGTGAAGAGTTTTTTGTTGATCTCCCACGAATGAATTATCTTCTCTAACTCAGTTGAAAAGCTCCATATCTTCTTTGAAATTCAAATTCAGACTTATAACAAACAGCAGCAACAACTTCAAAGATTTTAGGAACAAACTCCCTAAAAATTCACATCCCCAAACAGCTTCTTTCAATAGCTAATTTGAATAGCTGATTTTATTTTGTTATGAAGGTTTGACCAAAGAACATCCCTGCAAAACTTAATCACAAGATCAAATCCAATCAAGATAAAATAGTACATATATAGTGATCTGTTTGACAGATCAGTTAAACCAATAAACTTATCTATTTTCTTGTGAAATTAAATAGTGCATATAATTTTATATGATTAGCCAAAATAATAATCAACGTTAAGAATATGACTTTCGAAAATTCAATAACCAATCACATAACCAAATAGATTAACCCGCAACACAAATATGTTAGCTAAAAACATAACAGACTAAAGTCCAAGGGCAACCTCCAAAGATTTGGAGCTTGGCTGCCTTTCAATGCTTTGCCCAACAATCAAGTGATCTTATAATTCAATCACCCTGCAGGCTTGTCTAGCATTATAAACACAATATAGGAGTTCAAGAATATTAATGAGAGCCAGTATGAATACAAGATTAAGCCTTCCAACCAATCCAGTATAAGTCCTGCAATAAAGAAATTGTCAGCAATAATACAAGTACTGAAGGCTTCAAAGAAAAACATGGGTTTCATCATCATCACAATATAACTCCTCTTGAGTTTATGTAAATTCTCAATTCAAAGGGATTGAATTATCAACCACTCTATCAAGTCGCTCGTAATTATATTCCCCGTTTCTTGGATTATTTCCCAAGTGAAACATTACCATTGTAACTCAATTCATGGATACTTTTTGGTGAAATGTGAGGGGGCTGACCAAAGCATTTCGTAGACCATTTAATTTGATTAAATCAACCTCATTCTGCCCGATTAAAACGTTGTTCATGGATTTCATCATATTCTTGACTAACTTTGCTTGCTGGTTCACAAAGCCATCTGCAGCTGCACCTGCAAAAATTTATAATTGCTCCAATTGGCTTTCACTAGTTTCCAGATGGTCTAGATCTCCACTCTCATCTACCAACGGATTCTTGAAAAAAGTGACCTGCAGATTGGGTTCTTGAGCCTTTCCTCCAATCAATGCTGTTTCTTGAGCATCATTGACCTTCGCCGAGGCTTGAGGGACTCCTTCTTCCGAAACAAACATCATGTTTTCCTCTATTACCATCACAGAGTTATCAACTTTTCCACTTCCCTGTATTCGTGTGTTTCTCTTTTGGACAAGATTCATTTGCTTGAGTGCAGATTTCCTGGATAATGGTGGTAAAGAAGAAAATTCCCATAACCATAATTCGTCGTTTCTTTCTCCACTGTGATTAGGTCACCACAATGCTCGCTATCATGTGTGATTCTTCCGCACTAGCAGCATACTGCAGGTATCCTTTCGAAACGAAATTCCACCCTAACTCTTTCCTTCAGGAACAATGCATGGAAACCCCTAGGAAGGAGTTCATTGATTGTGCGGATTCTAACTCGAGAAAATTTGCCATTATCACTCTCACTATAGATCATGTTGTCTGCATCAATAACAAACCAACACTAGCACCTATCTTACAAGCTCCTTCTTCGTTAATAAACTGAATAGAGAGCACTAAGATCTCGACCCAAACATCAAAACTGTTAAAATTAACATCCGTAGTCGGGCTGCCTAGTTTCCATGGTTGTAGTAGCAAGACTTTTTTTGCAACAACCTCCCGAATCGTAAGGCCGTCCGGGCCCCACGTTCGGAAGAGATGTCTCCGCCCGAGGTGATGAGCCTCATTGGGAACGGATAAGGATCGTCGGTTCATAGCTAGTACAACCATCGTTAACATTTCAAAACATAGCTTATTACAATTTCATTACAAACAATGACATTTAAAAAGTCAAGAATACAATTTCAATGATATGAAACAAATTACTATGTGATCGATGACCTAAACATCAAGCTTCTCTATCCTGCTATGTCGTGAACGTTTCCCCCTCCTCGATAGCCAACCTACGGTTTTAAAATAGCAAAAGCCGACGCAGTTTTTAGAAAAAAATGATCAGCAAACGACTGAGTAAGTTAACACCCATAGCACGTAAACAGATTATGAGTCATGTGAACAGAATTAAATATCAAATATTCCCGAGAAAGGCGTTCACGTTGATTTGATGTGTCAAACTCCGTAACGATCTCAAATTTCGTATTCCAACCCCAAAGATGTGGTCCATCTCGGGAAATCAATGCCAATAGCAATTCTCAATATTTCTTTAATCTCAAGATAATAAATTCGTTATGAATCGAGTCCAGAAGTTCGTTCTAGTAACTCGTTGATACGGGGCGTGACCATATCCAATCCACAACATCTTTATCATATGTGCAAAAGCACCCACATAATCATAACTCAATCACAGGAGGTTCACATTACATCACCTCATAACCATAACAAAATCACAGGAGGTCAGAGCCTCATAATCTCATAATCTCGTAACCAAGCACAATATGTCAGAAATGTATTGTATCAGGGATATGGCACAAACCCACGCACAACGGCTTTCCACTTTACATAATTACGAATTTCCATACAGGATACAGAATCGAGTAAGAAGCTCCAAACCAAAGCCGGTATAATAACCGATGTACGATTGAGAGAGATATTCATATTTGACCAATAAGTGAGCGGTGTGCTACTTTTGGTAACCGAGGCAACTATTTCAGGTTTCGTACTTCCAATCCAATGACGTGGTCCGTCTTGGGAAATCACAGTATCAAGTTATTTCTTAATAAGATAATAGGTGTTCTTCTTTCGGATTCGTTATTTAGATTTGGATACCAATTTCAAGAAAGACTTCAAAGATGAGTATTTCAAAGCAAATAAAGAACTCAAATAAATCAAGCACGGTAGTATTTTACAAATAACACACGCCATACGCTAAAGAATGAAAGGCACGCGAGGCTAGGCATATTAACTTACTTTACTGCGCAGCAATTTGCACGTAAACCTCCTACGGACGTTTGTCATCCTTGTCTATGAACTTGTCGTCTCAATATCTAATTAAAACAATGCTATATATAAAGTGAGCACGTATATTGTATTGGCGTTCGGCAACGTCACGTAACTTGGACAAACTCTCACGGTTCCCAAAAAGCCCAATAAGACCTGACTTACGTCATATGCTGTTATATTAGAAGTATCTTGATATTAAATGATCAAAACGATATTTATAAGTATTTATCAAAATAGGCATATCTCAATGAAAATAGCATTTTCTATAACTATAAAGAGTTAATTAATTCTTAATAAAAGTTTGATGAGAAATCATTTCAACTCACTAATTACAAATGCGTCATAATATTTATATATTTTCCCCCAAATATCTCTTTTTAGATTATTTTGTTCAAAATAATTTATTACCCCCAAAACATATTTTTATTACCAACCCATTTCCACTTTATGTTTATTTGAAATAATATTTAAGAAAATACTCATATATAGTCTTTGAACAAATTCATAATGTATATATAATATAGAATACTAATGCAGCCCCCTATAGATTTCATAAAACACAACCAACACCCCACCCTTCTATATCTACTTTACATAAAAGACACTTTAACCCCCTTTTAACAAAGCTCTAATTTCATCGATCTAAACTTGGATTCAGCAAGAAAAAATAATCTTTGATCATCTAAAACAACTAATCGAGAGTTTTAGGACATACATAGGCCAAAAATGGACGAAAACCGTTAAGAAACGAGTCGGGTCGGAGTTCGACGTCGGAGTCGCCGAAGTTGAGCTTCGTGGCCGGCTTTAATGGATTCTCTAGCCTGGTCTGAGCCTTGTCATGAGCTAGTCAGCCGTCTAGGAGTATACTGGAAGCAACCGGAGGTCGTGGGTGGCGCTGCATCACTCCGGTGGAGCTTGCCGGAGTTTTGGCCGGTTTTAATGGAGTTCCGGCGGTGGTAGTGCTGCTACTTTGGCAGCTGCTGCTGCTACTGCTGCTTCACCTCTTTTCTAGGTCCAACTCGAGAGAGAAAGAGAGAGAGAAAGCAAAAGAGGAAGAAAGTGAGACGAGGAGGCCGTGGGTTCCTCCTTGGTGGTTTCACGAGGGCGGCTATGGCGGCTTGTGGCCTCTATTGGCTACTGCTTCCGCTGCTTCTACTGCTGCCGCTGAGTCCTTGAGATGGTGACTAGAGGGGTGGGAAGAGGAACAAAGCACTGGGTTGCTCTCGGGTTCTTGTTCAGGTTCTTGTCGCCGAGAACGGCGGCGGCAGCGGTGGAGGTGGTGGCTGCGGCCACCCTTCTTCTGCTGCTGCTACTGGTTCTTGAGATCAGAGTGATATGAGAGGGACATATATAGAGAGAGAAGGAGGTGGGTTCACTTCAACAATGGTGGTGTCGAAGGTGGTGGTGGTGATGGTGACGACGAGTACGGTGGTGATGAAGGAGGTGGTGGTGATGGCTGCTGGGATGCGAGGGAAGAGGGGTGAGGGATTTTATAGCTGAGTTGAGGGCGGTGGTGTGGAGGCGGTGAGTGAGAGGCGGCAATGGTGCTTTGCCGTGAAGGCAAAGAAAAGTGAAATGGTGGAGTTGGGAAGTCTCCCGAAAAATTTGTCTTGTAGGAGAAGATGAGTTCCAAAAGAAATTATATTATGTGGTTGGGCACACCAATTGCTTGGGTGATTGGGTGTGAAAATTGCACTAAACATCGCGGTGGTCGGACACGCGTTAAAACTAAAACTAACTAAAATTTAACAAAACACTCCCGTATCAATTCACGAATACTTAACTAATATTCTACCAAAATTTTATACAACAAAACTCAATAATTTACCCACATACTATTTTGAAAATAAAATTATTATTAAGCTTCTAAATTTACCGTTTTACCCTTGTTAATTAAACGGGGTATTACATTTTTATTGAAGATCCACGGTCCTCCGTGGAGACTCAGTCTAGGGATATTTGATCCGGAAAATAAAATAAGAAAGTATTAAAATCTACCTCCAGTACAGAGATATTCTCACCTTCGGTCCAGATCCGGCCAAACATACCTCTCATCGCCCCCACATTAATACGGTCCTCAGATACGAACATCCGATCAAGCAGAATGTGAACTTTTTGTCCGCTATATCACAAAACTCATCATTGAAAACCAAAGTTTGACTCTCTTTGATTGTGTATTCCGAAGGGTTTCTTGCCGTCATATCCGATGAACTTCTTCGTCGCCGACTTCTTCCTGCTAAGGTTTTTCTTCTCTTCTTTACGTAATTTCTCTAATAGTTTCTTTTCGGTTCTTTATTTGTTTCGCAAACATTGTGCAAACCAAACCAAACAACCTGGGGTGTTTTAAAACATTTGAGACACATGGGGGGCAAATGGAATTAACCCTTCGATTTATATAATTAGATTTGGGCCACACGTTTTACAGCTTGGCTCAGAACCCTATTCACATGAGCAATCTGCAGGCATATAACAAACCACTGATTAATTGCACGGCCGACAAGAGAGAGAAAGACGTTCTCTTCAAGTGCTCCCTTCAGTACTGATCTCCGATTAGACTTCTGATATCACGAAGAGTAAAGAAGAAGAAATCACAAATCACGATTAGCTCCACTGCGAGCGATTACGCTCACGCTCATGGGATCAGTGTGAATTACCATTTAATCGCTCTATGTAAGTTCGTCTCTCTCTTTCGCTCATGTTTAACCCTGTTGATACATCGTGATTCATTCATTGTGAATTTTTCTTGTGCAGGTAGGGCATTTTCTCATTACAGTGTTTCTTAATGCGTATAATCTTCAGGTACGTTGCATGTTCTTTGAGAATTAGACTCTTTGAATTCATGTCTGACCAGCGCTGGTTAGATATTGATCTCCTCATCCTTCGATATATACGTATAAAATTCTTTCGAGGGTTAGCAATTAAGGCTTACGAACTTGAACATCTGAAAAAGGGAAAAATTGAAGACTAATCCTATGCATATTATTCTCTAACCCAATAGAAGATCTTGAGGGGGATCTCTGTAAAGCTGCTTGTTTTTCTCCTTAGATCCCATTTAATCCCAACATCTATGTCATCAATAGATAATCGTATACGATTTTTCCAGATGCACCATTCTTTTAATCAAATGAATATATAACCGTGACCAAACACAGGTACATACTCTATTAAATGCAGTTTCCGACACTGCATGTTGAGTGAAAATGTATCTCAAAAGTTTTAAATTTCATCGCCTTTTTAAACTAATTCGTCAACCCGAGTTTTTTATTTTTGTTATATTTTTTCATGAATTGCACAAAATTGGAGTTGAGAAAGAGGTCAAACGATAGGTTTCCAAAATCAAAACAATAACTTTGCCGTATCTAGTTATTGTATTTTACTTTCTTCCTTTTCTGTCCACTCCAGCCGACTATTCATTCAAAGGAGACTAGTCGTAGCTCAAGCTGATATGTCCAGAGTAAGAATATACTATTGATACTTATGTGCAATGTGAGTGCTTCTCTTACTCTCTCACAAGTTCAACGGTACTGCTGATGAAAACAATTTTTTCTGTCAAAATTGCCCAAACTAAAAATGTTCGAATTTATGTTGGAATTTAGGTTCCATAACACGTCCTTAAATTGAATTGGCTGCAGGAAGATTCATCTTTGTTTAGATTTCCTACATACCCTCTACATACAAAATCTTGAATGTTTTGCACATATTTAGATTGTTATCCTGATTGTGAATTTCCTTGGGCAGGTGGGGCCTTTACTCTCACCTCACACCTCAGCTGCCTTAATGCCTCTGACCTTTGGGGTATGTATTGATTTCTTATATCTGAGCACTGGCGGTTCGGATTTTTCCGAATGCCACCCTTAAATTAATGTATGCTGCATTCAAGTTAAGTACATAACTCCTCCATGACGTCACTTGTAAGCTGACTTATTCGCATAAGCATTACCAAATAGAATAAGGTCGTCTACAAAGAACAAATGGGACCGGATAGACCCTCTGTGGGAGGCTTTGACAGGTCTCCAAGCCTTAAACTAAATGTTGTCCCTATATAATGTGAGGAGGGATCCCTATATAATGTGTTTTAATGAATGAAAGCTTTTGTGTGAGGTCCATTAATGAGGATGAACATGGAGCGAGTTGAAATGCAAGACAAGATTATGTGGATTAGGGTACAAGGAAGGTTGAAATTCTAAGGGGTGGCTCTTATGACGCTCCATTCAAGGTTTTCGAAAGCCTTTTCAATATCTAGTCTGAGAATGAAATCCCCCACTTTTCCTATGTGTGCAGTCTCCTAGAAAATTGCAACATTTTCACTGCCTATTCTCACGTGAAGCTTCACTGAAAAGGATTGATCATATTGTCGAGAATAGGCATGATTTTTGAAGCAATTGTCTTAGCAACAAACATGTACACTGTATTGCAATGTGAAATCAGTCTGTATTGGGGAACACATTATGACTTCTCAGTTTTGGGTACCGGGGAAGTTTGTGACTGTCTGGGCTCTAAAAGTTGAACATGTACCAATCTCGTCGCTATGAAAAAAATGACCCTAAGCTAGGCAAAATACCTAGTTGTAAGACTTAACAGGAGAAACCAGAATCTAGAAAAAAAAAAGTCAATAGAGCGGCACAGGCATAAATGCTCCCTGGTCTTGTTCACCTAGGTGTACCGCAAAAAGTCAGTAGAGCGTCACAAGCATAATTCCTACCATGCTGCTGTACACCTAGAGTAACGCATCTTGATGAAAACCTAGAAATCAACATTTCAGCTGACAAAATCATGTGATGGATAGCTAAAATGGAAGTTCAAAGTTTTCACATCCCAGCGTTCACTCAAAATCATGAAAGCTGTGCGGAGCGATTTGAGAAAGTTTCAAATGTAACCATACCTTGGTTGGAGCGATTAACAGAGAGGGGAATCCTCCAATTCTTAGATGATTGAGCTATACGAGTTACAGCGACGATAGTCGGCATGATATCTGAAATATTGGGATTGAAATAAACAAATGATCTGTCGGGTCAACTGGATTGATTGTCCACGGAGTTTTCTGGTCAATGTTTGGACAAAGGGTTACGAGATCTTTGAGTGAGTGTGCGTGAGAGTGAGAGAATCGAGTAGGGATGACTATGGTTTAACTTTGTACATTAGATATTCCAATTCTAATCTCATTCTGGTCCTATTAACAAATCCCCTCCTTTGTTTGATTTTGCAGATCTGTTAGCTTCTCCTGGCCCATGAAGGTGCCAAGTTCCTGTATTTTCAGTTTTATAAGAACTTTAGTGGTGTCTGCTCTAGGTCCTGCTCTTGGGTATGTTAAAGGGAGGTTCCCCCAACTATGTCCAGTGGGATGATGTCTAAGGTATGAACGAATCTTACTTGAACAGACGTGCTAAGACTTAGATGCTTTTGTGTTGTGCCTCATGGGTAAGTACTGAAACAAAAAAAAACTGTTATTGAGAGAAAGAGAAGAGAAATAAGAACTATTTACTGGCCAATATCTCTCTTTATAAATTATAATATCGAATTAGATGGCCATTAAAGGACTTCGATTTGTAATGTGCAAGGATAAACTTGTAGACGTCACTACTCCACTTTCTCTCTCTCACTCGCACAAAGCAACCAAAAGCTTGATCTAGTTGACTTGATATTGACCATGAAAATGCATTGGCTAATAGTATACATGACCCGACCGAGCTTAGAGAAGAAACCCCTGATTGTTTATCTCCCTCTCTCTTTGTCTCTCAGATGTCATCTTGACGCTCGTCGCTGTAACTCTCGTAGTTCTATTAGTTCCAATAATCAAGGTATGTTAACATTTAAACTTTCTCAAATCGCTCAGAGGTGTTTTCATGATTTTGGGCGTACCCTGGAATGTCAAAAAGGTTCATCTTCATGATCCATTTATGCGTTGGAACGCTCTACTGACATTTTTTTATTTATTTTTGTTAATTAGATTTTGATTTCTCCTGTTTAGATAATCTTATGACTAGATAGTGTGCCTAACTTAGAGTTATCTTGTTCAAAACTACCTGATTGGTACATGTCCATATAATTAAAGCTAAAAGGATTTTGATTTCCATATCTTTGAGCGTTCATCAATTATCAAGATTCCATATCCTCTTTATACAAAATCTTGAATGGGTTACACAAATTTAGATTCTCATCGTGATTTTTGAAAGTCCTTGAGCAGGCCCTTAATGCGCCTAAGCTTCACGAGTGAATTGATTTGAAATCTAACAAGGACTCCTTTGTATCCGGGTCGAAATTTCTTATAGAGTTCCAATCTTGGAGCTTGTTTTGGGTTCCACTAATGGTATTATTGCTTTATCTTAGTTTCAAACAGTGCCTTGAGTAAAAATGCATATTTGATGTCAGCCTCTTCTATCAAAATCTAGGTAAACATGAGTTGTTATTGACTGTTTCGAACTATAGAAATCAGAATTGGCAAAAAAGGTTTTAGTTTAGTTAGTTTTAGCAGGGTTTGGAAGTCTAAAGCGCCTCTAAAAGTGAGGATTTTTTACTTGGGCAGCTATCCGGAATTCTATCCTCACCACTCATAATCTAAAAAGAGAGGATTTCAGCTGAAAAAGGTGTAAGATGTGTGCATGTGAAGAGGAAAGAGCGTGGCGCCTCTCTTTTGACACTAGAACGGTAATATAATTTGACACTAAATCAAATTAATAATTTACAATTTCAGCTCATACCAAATGGATTTCGATCAAATTAAGGATATATGTGATGCAAGTCCTTCACTCACTATCCTTAATTGAGGTCTTGATTCTAGAGAGTAGAAGGTTTGGAAAAACTCAAATTTCAGCTGTTCAACCAAGACGTAGTAAAGTATTAGGAGAAATAGTTGTTATACTAATCACGGACTTGTGTTGGCAGTGAAGTTCATTTATGTACCAAATTGGTCCTTAGCTTTTCTAGCTTGCAGCAGCTTTCTGTCAAGTCATTCATTTTTTAGAAGTCATTTTATCTCAAGTTCAACACTACTGCTGACTGAACCCCCTATTCTTGTGTAATTACCATTATAAAAATGTTGAAATTTAGGTTCCGTACAGAAGACCAATTCAGAAAACTCAAAGACATGCAATATAAATATTTCTAGCTGATCATATGGATAGGTATATACCAATCACATCGCTATGAATAAGATACCCCTAAGCTAGTCAAAGCATCTTGTCCTTAAACTTTCCAAATAGGAGAAACCAGAATCTAATGAAAATGTCAGTAAATCGTCACAAGCATGAATGCTCCCCCTGCCCCGGTACACCTGTGTGTACCGCAAAAAGCCAGTAGTGTCACAAGCATAATTGCTCCCCTGGTCCGCTACACCTACGGATACTGCACCTATGCGAACCTAGAAGTTCACATTTCAAATGACAACGTGCACATCAACCAACATATCAGAATACAAAATATGCAAAAATAAAGCATAGCATTAAATACAAGGATATGAAAATTGCATACGATTGAATTAAGGTACTAATAATTAAAACATAAAGGAAAAGAAAACTACCTGCCATATGGTGTTTTATAAACTACAGAGTAGGAACTACTTGTGTTGAGTTGGAGCTCAAGTTACTACAACAGAAGAAGGCCAGACTTTTTTGTGGGTGGTTACACAAGTCTTGGAACCGAAAATCGGGTTAGTTAAACATTTCAGGGGTGTGCCTCAGCCACATCCATGCTGGTTCAGTGGTAGTTTCTCGGATGATTTGTTATAGCTTCTCTTCTAAAGCTCTTGAAGGGACTCTTCAATTTTTACAGGTCTATGGCTCTTTTATATGATTTTGAAGATATGTTAGCTTCTCCTGGGGACTGAAGACGACGTTCTTTACTTTCAGTGATTGGATGAAAGGAGAGAGCTGTCATTGTTTTACCACAACCTTTGCAGGGTGTTCTCTAGGTCCTACTCTCTGTCTGACATATGAACAAGTCTGAGTTAAACATGCCTGCCATGACTTAGATGCTTTTGTGTCGTTCCTCATGGGTTCATTCTGTAACAACGCTGCATTGAAATAAAGAGAAGATAAATAAGAACCAATTACTCGTCACACTCTGTTTCTTATTGGCTTAGTGTTGGGAATTTACTACTGAAAACTTGGAAGGGGGATTTTAGAAATCTGGTGAGTCAAATCTCTATGATTGATAGCCTTCCTCGTGGGAGATGGTCTATATTTAAGACGTTTTGTCGGGTCTCTTGTGTCTTGTCTTTCAGCACTTCACTTTTTTGTTGATAAACTGGATTTCATTCAAAACAAGAAACTAAGGGGGATTAAAATCTGCAGGGAGGAACCACTCCTAAAATCCTCCAGTAAAAGGTCACCCACAATTTGTGGGGGCTCAAACATCTAACAGAAGTCATGAGAAACTCTGTTAAAAGCTGGAATGCAAATTCCTTTGAAAAGAGTGTTCAAGTAAATCTAACCAAATCTCTTCTGGTGTGATATTATAAACCACACCAGAGGCAATCTCTTTGCAATCTGAATTCAAAATACCCGAAGTGACCATTCTGTCACATCGCTTTCACAAGGAATACAAATCAGATTGTCTCTCATGCTTAAACAATCAAGTAAGTAACAAAATCCACCCTGTTTTAGCTTCTAGAGAAACAATTATATATTTGCACCAAATGCTAAAATAATCGCACCAGTCACATAAAATCTTACTTGTTTTTAGCTTCTAGAGCAACAATAATAGATATGTACCAAATGTTGAAATTATCACAAGTCAAGACCTGAGAAACCAAAGTCATACTTGGCGAATCTGAATTATGAAGGAGGTACAGGGAAGATCCGTCCATCTCAGCACAGATCCAAAACCACCAATAACCCTAGATTGTGTTAGACTGATATCATCTCCGTGGATGGACATGATGGTAAAATTGCCAAATTTGCAATGAAAAAGCATGATAGATCTATGCGACACGCAATCTTGTCTTGAACCACCGTTGACACAAAAACTGAAATCAAGGTCCGGCCGAAAAACCCTAGGGCTCTGTTACCATATTGAAGAAGAGAGCTAGCGGAATATTCATTAATGGTAAACTTGAAAGAAGATATTACAGAGCTAGCTGTTTTATTAAACCAACCACATGCCACAGTGGATAGGTGAAACCAATGAAAATAAACTAAATGTCGCACTGATAGCGAATGGGAGTGTGCCACACACTCACATCCGGTACAATGACTGAAACACATTGTCCAACTTATTATATAACAAGAAGAAAATTGAATTACTTCATAAAAAAAAAAAAAAAAAAAGAAAATTGAAATAACTACTACAACTGACGCCTAACACATTCCTGGACAAAGCGTAATTCCCACTAATGACTTTTCTTTCCTCAATTCTGTCATGACAGCTACAACGTCACTTGGAGCTGGTACTCTCCATATGTTCTCGGTTTTTGAGCTTTGTAGAACTGATGAGGGTATTACGCGTTGTCAAGGAAAGTGTTAGGGGTCAGTTGTAGTGGTTAATTCTATTTTCTTCTTGTTATGTAATAAGTTGGACGATACTGTCTTTGTCACCTAACGGCAACGTCCCATTTATACTCTCTTTCGTTTTCTCCACCGAATGTGAGTACGTGGCACACTCCCATTCGCTATTACTGCGTCACTCAATTTATTCCGTTGGTTTGACCTTTCCACCGTGGCCTGAGGTTGGTGGGATAAAATTGCTAGTAATCTCTTCGTTTAAGTTTCCCATTAATGAATTTTCTCCTACATCTCTCATCTTCAATATGGTCTCAGAGTACTAGGGTTTTTCGGCTGGACTTTGACTTCAGTTGTTGTGTCAACAGTGGTTCAAGATAGGGTTGCGTGTCGCGTACCAATCTATCTTTGTTTTGTAGTGAAGATTTGCCAATTTTCAATCATGCATATCCATGGAGATGATATCAGCCCTTCACAATCTAGTGTTACTGGTGATTTTGGATCGCGAGCGGCGATGGGTGGATCTTCTCTGTGCTTCCTTCTTAACTCAGATTCGCCAGGTATGGCTTTGGTTCTCAAATCTTAACTTGTGAAAGTTTCAACATTTTGTACATATCTATGATTGTTGCTATAGAAGCTAAAAAGAAATTAGATTTTGTTACTTGTGCGTTAGTTTTACAATTTGGTGCAGATCTACAATTTTTGCTCTAGCAGCTAAAACCAGGTAGATTTTGATACTGGCATGATTGTTTGGGCCTGGCAACAATCTGATCTGTATGCCTTGTGGAATAGATGTGACAAAATGGTCACTCCATGTATTTCAAATTCATTTTGCAAAGAGGTTGCCTCTAGTGAGAATTATTATATCACACCAAAGGAGAATTGGTTTGATTTAGTTGAACACCTTTTTCAAAAGAATTTGCATTATGTTTTTCATTGAGTAGTGCATAGCTAATCTGAAGCAAAGTGGAATGTCACTGACTACCTACTTCAGTAGGATATAATCACTATGGGATCAATCGGAGAACTACAGAAATAAGCCTATGTGTTCATGTGGTGTGTTACATAATTGCACTAGAAATATCTTAGGTACATTGCATACTAAGCAAGATCAAGAAAATATAATGCAGTTTTTGATGGGGGTTAAATGTCGGTTTCACCTCAATTAGAGATCGTATATTTCTCATGGACCCCTTGCCAATTTAAAAAATAATTTTTTCCGAGGTTGTTTAACAAGAGACGCAGGGTAACATTAGTACTGATTGGGATTTGTTGCCTACTATGGCTGTGCACTCACATGGTAACCTATCTCCTACATCTATGTACTCAATTGTGCAGTTATGTAGCCATGAAGGACCACCTACAGGTAGACATAGTTGTACTTTTCAGCATCAACAGGAAATTGGTAGGAATGCAATGCAGGCACAAAATGGTTTTAGGCCAAAACTCAAATGTCATCACTGTGGGGGAACTAGGATCATCAAAGCTAAGTGTTGGAAGCTAGACAATATCCTTCAAATTTCAAGAATAAGCTGAAAATCTAGGGTCATAATGTAATTTGTGAGACTCGTACTGGTCTGGATAAAAGTTCTTTTCCATTTTCTCAATACCAATGTCATCAAATTATGTGGTACATCAACATAAAGATGCAGCAATCCACTCAATGAGGATCTAGTGATACCACATCTAGCTCAGTGTCATCTCCATCTCACAATAGTCAAACTAATGTGATTGGTAGCCTAGTGAGTCTATATCCAAAAGGAGATTATGTTCATAGTCAACATTTAATGGGTGGTGTGGTGAAGAGTTATGTAAAACAAGGCTTTGTTAGTAGATTATTTTCCTTACCATGGCCTTGATTATAGACAGTGAGGCCATAGACCAGAGTGTCATGGTTTGGAGTTATTACACAATGTGCGAATGGTTTCTGCTGTTTTTGTATATATACGAGAATTTTAGTTCAATTTAATCTCTACGACACGCTTAGCTAAGATGCAGAGGTGTTTATTTCTATGCAATGCGGACAAATGGCAAATTCTGAATCAAGATTCAAAGACTTTCTTGGGTGAAGGGATGAAGGTTAATGATTTTTATTTTCTACAACAAACAACCAATGCCTTGACTTGCTCCAATTTAGTAGCAAAGTCCATTCTTGAAGGAGGAACTAGAAATATTTGGCACCAAAGGTTAGGGCATCCCTCTGATGTCAAACACAAATGTCGGGGAAAATCACTGTCCACCATGCATGACATAGACAACTGATTATGTGAGGTTGGTCCCCAAGCGAAACAATGAAACCTACATTACCCTAGTATTTGGAAAATGAAGAAACAATATTTTCTTTAGTGCATTGTGACATTTGGGGGGGGGGGGGGGATACAGAGTGCCTACATTATGCAGGGCATAAGCATTTCCTCAATCTGGTGGATAATGCCACAAGGATGACTTGGGTGTATTTACTGGTACATAAGTCAGATGTGCAGTCTTTGATTCAATTTTACACAATATTTGGTAAGTGGATTCAGGAGACCAGAAGTGACAATGCCAAAGAACGGATTTAAGATCCCTTGCACAATGACAGTAGACGTTGTGGTAACTTTATTGGTTGTGAATTGTTGGAATGGAGGTGTAACTATTGGTGGGAAGATGTTCTGAAGCACGATCACTTGATCAACAGAGATGAAAATGATTGTTCCCTATATATGTCAAACAAAGTGTAGGAGGGCTCTGGAGTGTTGCGTAACTCGTAGTTTAACATATATGTTACCCATATATTGTTGGGGCGAAGAATATAAATTGCAATATATGAGTGTAGCAGAAGAGTGGCATAACTAGGAATGGAATATACAGTGACACAATTAATAAAATTAGACGCTGCACCTATCACAGGAGAAAGAAGGAAATTATTTGATGTTGTGTTGTACTGTTGTTATGTGTGTCATACGCTCTGGGAGGCACAGGTTAGCAGAAGTCAGTTGCTTACGATCAACAGTAGAAGAGGAGGTGAGGGATATTAAATCAAACCTCAGTAGAGATAGTAAAGCTTGATGTCCATGCAGTCAGACTCAGATTGAACTGGAGATGTCCAGTTATAGTGGTCGGATTGAAATGTATTTTACTGCAATAATTGAGGGGATTGAATTGATTTGTCTGTCGTGATGGTGGTCCTTATTTTTCATGGGAAATATTCTTCGAACATCTAGCCCTGTCAGGCTTTAGTATGCATGCAGCATCCAGCCCAAATAGGCTTATTTTGTTCAAATATAACTTGGTAATCTAAGTTTTAACTTCATGGTAAAAATAGTAAGGGGTGGGTTTCTAGCTTACAGATTTACTGTTTGTCTTAATATTCGTGGGTTTAACTCCGTGTCGACTCTTTCTTGTCTTTGCTGTTGCTAGTTTCACATCCTCTGTATATCTATACTCTTGCGACAAAGTGTTTATTTTGTTGGTTTCCATCGTGCTTTGTAAGACTATTAAAATCCTTTGACTGTGCAAGAACATTTTACGTATGAATATATACATACTGTTCCTGCAATATCCCTTCTCTGCAGCTGCATGCTTATTTCTTTCTTTTGTGTGTCCGTTCATTTGTTTTGTTTTCATAATTGTTAGTTTTGGCAAAAAAAATCAAATAACATACTTCAATTATTGGGTGATTTGTAATTTTTTTCCTTTATGTTATATTTCTCTCCATTGCAAACTTGCACCGCCATCCTTTAGCTCTTTATCAGTCTGGAAAGCCTCTTCGGCTGTGTACTCATAGAAAAGTGTGAACTTGCCAAGCTGCTACAAATACCAAACCATTTTTTCTACTAATTAAACTTCACTAGTGTTCTTCGATTTGTCATATTGTCAGACTCTCGGTTTCCGCCGCCTTCTTCACCACAGTTATTGCAATCAAGCTACCTCCACACCAGCCACCTTCTTCTTCTTTGTCTACCCACCAAACAATCCATATACTATCAGACGCGAAACCTCATTGGTAGAAGGACCAACTCCCGAAAGCGTAGACCGACATAATAAACCAATCAGGGCCACCGACGTTGTTCTGAGTATTCCCACATATATGGAGAGCCATTACAATCTGATTCACATGATTTGTGGATCCGTCGATGATTAGCAGTGTGACAAGAAGAGGGATTTCAGATGTTAAGAATGAAACTGAAGTCCTTCATACGCAATCGATGATTGTCGATCCCGAGAACAACTATGGGGTTCGATGAGTTCTTGATGAAAGAGCAACCCGCGCCATTGTCCCTGGAATTTGGTTTACTTACCACAATTATTTTAAGAGCTGTCCAAAAATTTCTTTTCCCTTTATTCTTAAAATATATTTTGACGGCTAAAAAAATCAGATTCTGACGTTTGTCAAGCATCCAAATGGGAAACGGAAATTCTAGCGGACATGAAATGCAATGAGTGAATTGAACAAAAAGAAACATGAGGGAAAAAATGATAGCACGATCAGGGGCACACACTATACGAACACACAACAAAATGATATTGTGATTGATTATGATGAAAAAGTTAGACTACAATTGTTTAAATATAAAAAAAGATGAAAGCTAACCTAGACGGTTCGACTCACGGGCCGGGAACGTACCAACAAAAAAACCCGGTCGACTCCAATATAATTAAATTAATAAATTATATTACTATCATAAGGGTCTGTATCAACTCCCCCTGTTAACTAATTCCTTTTCTTCAAGAAGGACCGATCACAATCCATTGTCACTTTCGCCAGAGACTGCAAGACCACACGAGAGTCTCCATGCCAAAATTTCATCGTCATCTTGGCATAATTCGTCTCCATCCGTCCGAGCTGTTGAAGCCACTCCACTCTCAGAAGAGCATGTGATCCCTGGAATTCCAAAATGATCTGTTGAGCTGAAAATGTGTGCACCTGAAGTAAAGTACTAACCAGTCCACATGTTGTATCGCAATGGAGACGTTCCCCATTACCAACAGCCACCTTGAATTGAGCGGTCGCCTTAATCCGTAAATGAGTTGTTCTGCCAACTTTGGATGAATAAAATTGTGGCTGGTTCCGTTGTCGATAAGTACAGAGACATCGCGGCCCGCTATGGAACCCAAAAGCCTTAAAGCACTGGACTGATTGCTGCTGACCATGGTATATAGACTATAAGCATTGGCAACAATGACGAGCTCGTCTGGCCGTGTCTGATCCGCGTCGTCGTAACCTAGAAGGAGAAACTTGTCCTCACACTTGTGGTCGTAGAAGTACCGCTGACCGAAGTTATAGCATAAACCTTGTATGTATGTGTCTTTCATGTTGCTCAGCTAGAGTAAGCCGCCGAATTGACGGTGTGGACGCAATTGTGGGAGCATGTTTAGTAGGTGTCACTGTGGTGGGACTCATATTTTTAAAACCGGACTGGACCGACCGGTTCGAGCGGTTGGACTTGTGAACCGATCACGACCCGGTTCGGGTCCAAGAGTTAGACCGCCCTTGCAGTGAGCCGGCCAAAACCGATCAAGAACCGGCCAGTTCACGGCCCAACGGTGAACCGGTCGGTATTTGACCGACCGATTTTCTACAATTCTGAAAAATTGATGCTCTGTGTGGGAATCAAACCCACCTCCACCGCCTAGACACCAAGAAGACATATCCGCTGGGGTACAGACGCTTGTATGTTCTCAGTGCAACTTTTATATTAGGTACTTCAAATACTAGAAATTATGTTGTTTGTTTTTTTTTTTTGTTTTTAAAAACAATGTTTTTATAAAGTACAAATGTTGGTGCTATGTTTATAAGCATGATTTGTGTTATTGGTGTCCGTTTTGATAAATTGATTGTTATTATGATATATATATATATATATATATATTTTACTAGTTCTATTATTTGTTTATGTAAAAGAATCACTTATATGTTGTTGGACATAACCCATTTATATATTTTTCAAGTTATTCTTGATTCTTTAACCTTTTATCTTTTATATTATATTATATTTTTACGACGCATATAAATAAAAATGATATTTATCTAGTATGAAAAAACGGGCGGTTCAACCGATTCGACCACTAGTCCGACCGTGAACCAGCGTCTCACCGGTTCGATGGCCGGTCCGGTTTTGAAAACTTTGGTGGGACTAGTTTGACATGTTGCCAGTTTATTCAGCTTTGCGGAAGGTGACCTGATTTCTTCCAACTCTCGGGCTAGTGAAAATGCTTCGGCAACGAATAAGGTTGGCGTAATCCCAACTCGCATCCCAGTTGTGGCTGGAGGTCAGAGGTAAACATAGAGATAAGATGGGGATTTTGCGTCGGCCTGATTTATTCAGCAACCTCTCAAAATCAGCTTGACAAACGAGAACTATAGTTTGTTGTTTAAATTTGGACATTTGTTCAAAATAATCGTGATTGTAATTTGGGTCAAAACGAACCTGCCCCAATCTAGTAAAATAGTCGAGGTGCGAAAACCGGAACATCATTGCCGATACAAAAAAAGATCGGCGGCGTGACCGTCAAATTAAACCCCTACTAACTGTAGCCAATAATCTGACGGAATCTGAAAATACCGAAAACACTGCTCCACTTTAAAATACATATGTGAGGATCAATACCTGAAAATTTGGTCGCGTCAACGTGCAATTTGTGGTTCTGTCCATCTGGCTGGTCCCAACAAATTGGCTTGCTGTTCGAGATCGTCAAGCTGATACACCGTCGGCTGGTACAGTTGTTGGTGGTACTACCGTTGTGAATAGTCCGACTGCGGTCCGTAGTGAGGGTTGGCGGTATAGTATCCGTAGCGGTCCGCGACAGTGGACCCATAGCTGCTGGTTGGTGGGTTAAGTCCGGATTCTGGTTGAATATGGATTCGGATCAACACCAGGATTGGGTCACACGTGTAACCGGGTGGAACCCATGGTTGATCCAAACCGAAAGTAAGGTTTTGTCCTTGCAACGACGTGCCTTGAACTCCCCTGGAAGAGGAGGTCTGGTATTTCAGTGCGGCTGGGAAGTATGGCTGCTCGAAGATAGCTGCGGAAGATACGGGTAGCAGGTCATGCGGCTAATGTAGAGGTCGGAGGGTTGCGGTAACGCTTACTTCAATTGCCGATTGAAGCTATTGGGTCGCCGCCGGTGCTTGTAGCTGTTGTAATGGTCGAACCTCTGGTGGCGGTAGGCTATCGGGATTGAGGGTAGTGACTCGGGCGTCGGTGGTCGCCATTCCGAGCTGGGTTGTTTTGTCGGTCGGCTGGCGATCTTCGACGGGGATGAAATTGGGCGGCACTTATAGGTTGTCCTCCAGGGCAGTGAATATGCGATCCAAGCGAGTTCGTATTTTGATCTGAAGAACGAACCTCCCAGTTCGTGTTTTTCTCGGCAAAATGGAGGGCCAAATCCGCGGTATTTTTTTTTTAGAATTTTGTCCCTAAAATCTTCAGGGACTCCCGTGAAATTCTTCATGAAATCACCAATTAGAGATGGTGAAACTCGATGAAAGCACCAATTGATAGCAAGATGCTATCGATCAGGCACACAAACTACACGAACACACACTAACACACTACTAAGACAATATTTTTATTGATTGATGATGAAAAAGTGAGGCTACAATTGTTTAAATAGTAAAAGATGAAATCTAGCCGAGACGGTTCGACTCATGGACGGGGGAAAGAATGGAAAAGAAAACCTTGTCAACTTCAATGTAATTAAATCAATAAAACATACTACTATCATACAACGTAATTCTTGAGGTATTTTTGCGGGTGGCATCCTCGCATTCGCCGTCATAGAACTGTGTCTTGTTGTTGATACTCTTCTATATCAAGAAATTAACTAAAATTAAACCCAAAAAATGAAGGGTGTAAAATGTTGTTTTGCCAAAAAAAATCAAGTCTATTCTTCCATACATATTTGGGCTTACAAACTGTGTTTTTGCTTTGTTGCATAACCACTTCTGACTTTCTGTTAGGTAAGCGATTGAGGAAGAAGGAAGATCTGAAAATTACCAGTTTATACTATGATGTGCTGAAGTTTATAATACTCCTTGTGGTAAAATCATCCCAAGGGGCGGTAGACATGGCAAGAATAATATCAGTGTAAGACTTTTACCTTTTATTATATATTTTTTCAGCAAACGTTATTTGAGTTTTAAGTTTATAATAATCATTTCGGATCAACACGCTCGATAACAATGTGAACAAGCTAAGGTTAATGTTTTTTTTGGAAGCGAATACCATAGTTATTAAAGTTTTGAGCTCATCACTTCACCTCTAATTAACTAGTAACTGCAGTTGCAAATGCTTTGCGAAATTCGACAAGGACGAAGATATTTTGAAATCCCTCGACTTCGACAGTGTTGAGCTATCAGATCGCACCGAATCATTCCAGGGCACTGACAGTTTAATAAAGAAGTGTGCTGAAGCTGGAAATATATCTGCTCAATATCTGTTGTCGAAGGTAATTTATTTACTAGGCTTTGGATTCTTGCAGTCTGAATTTTGTTGTATTCGGCTAATTTAATTATCGTGTTATATATTTCTTTTACTCACTTTTGAAGAACCTTAAGTTATTTTTTTTCAAAGTGCTCTTTCGTTAAATTATGTAGGTGATATTGGTATCATCATCTCACTTGTTGAAGTTGCTACCGAACGATGACTTTATCCCAATGGACGAATATATTAATCAGGCAAACAAAACACAAATAGCCGAGCAAGATCGTTCTGTTTCTTTCTTAGTGCACTTTATGGATAACCAGTCAAGTACCAGCCATCAGTCTCGAGGGAGTTTATGTCACACCCAACTTGTAAGGTCATTCTTGTATCGATGCAACTTCGCTGACTTTATTTCAATGTTTAAACACATAAAATGCTACTTTTGGATCTTTACACCGAAGGCGTCAGAGAGGGTCGGTATGCCAAGTATCAATGATGCAGTTGATGAGATGCTCGCCATTGTCACAGTACTAGTGAACTTTGGTTGCAAAATGGGTCTGAAGTGGAGTCAGGAAGAGACAGGGCTTGTCCCAATTGAATTCGAAAATGAATTGTGGAACTGTCTCAGAAGTCCATACTCGCTACGTGCCTTGAATTTTGAACACCATGAGAGGGAAGTTTTTCGATATAAGGCAAACCAGTCTGTTCATGTAGATTTAGGTAAGGAAAGTGAAGATGCTGATATGGAATTTGCTGATTTGGGTGACTATCTTTTTCACCATCTCGTGAAAAAGTTTTTCAGTGGAGGTGCGGAGGCTTCTCCTCATAATATTCTATGCAACTTCGGGTTGGATTTGGGTAAGCAGTTTTGCGCAGGGCTTGCAAGAAGCTTTGAGAATGGGCGGATGAAAGTAATTAAAGTATTTGATGAAGTATTTCCCTCAAAATAGATAACCTACTAGTTGGCCTTTTCATCTATAATGTAATATGCTTGTGGGTAATGCTTATTGAACTTGTGATATTAGTCCTGTTTATGTAATAATTCCAACGTTTATGGAAAAACTGAATAAGCTAAATTTTCTCGGTGACTTGTCGCAAAATGTTTTACTCTAAGAGATGGTGTCGTTAACTTTTTTTCACATGTTTCCTCAAATGATGGTGGCATTGCTTGTACATTTTGAATTGAGGGCTTTCATATTTCAATTTTTGTTAGTCACCTTTATATTCACCTTTTTGTCAATACTAGTGTTAATGCACGTGCGTTGCACGTGAGAATAAGTTAAGTTGGTAGAGGATCCAGGTTAAGGATTAACGAATTCTACATTTCTCTTAAAGAAGTAATGCTAGATTTTTTTCCACGGCGCAGGAAACCTTCCTCAGTACAAATTTAAAAAGTTCAGATAAGACACACAAACATAGAGTGCATAGTAGAAACCTTACAAGACATAAAAGTTAGAGCATATGCCCCGCTGTTGGTGCTTGAGGCTTGGTCATTAGGAATTCCGATAATGTCAACAATGGGTGTCTCTTTACTTCCTATGATGGTCACTGAAATTCGTAAGAACTTTAATCATTCCTTTCTTAGCTTGGCCATCGTATCTGCAGATTTGTTCCATTCTATTCGAGTTCAAGTAGACAATTGCACGTGTGTAGTAGTTTATTGATGTTTGATTCCAGGTTCTTGAATCTCAAATCCATAAATCTCTCCTTTAACATGGGAATCATATTTGATCAAGATGTCCATTCATGATCATGGAATCGATTATAAGTAATGTTAAACCTTGGAAGAATCAGGCACTAAGAAGAAACACAATTAATATGAGAAAAATTCTCGCATAACAATAACTATTGTCCCAATCTAACCTATATTTTACAAATACTTCCCTTCATTAAAGTGGCTCTTGCTTGGACTTGTGATCTCTACATCTACATTTTCTATTTTGATAAATTTGACTAAATAAAGTTTAGAAATATGACTTTGCACCTTATGCATCACTATATTTTCAAAAAACTATGGAGCAATCAATCCCTTAGAGAAACTCGCAATTGCTTCCAATTGAGCTTGTAATGCTGACGTTGACGGCAGTTTCGTCGTTGTTGCCAAACACCAAAGGTTATCTTGTAGAAATAACTGATTCAAAACGTGTATGTTACTTAAAAAGCGCAATTCCAAGATACAATAAGGATTATCTCTAGAAGCACAAGAACAAATCAACTGAATATACTTGACTGGGTATTATTCCTAATCTTCTTTGAAAATTTTGACATGTCCATGTAAGTTGTTCTTGGAGTTCCCATGTTGAAGCTCTAGGTATCAAACGATGAATATCCCTAACATTCACTTAATATGCGAGGGTAAAAGTTTCACACATGGGTATTAAATTGTTTTCTCTGACCCTACATAGATGAATGACATTATACTTTTAAAAAAATGTCAAACTCTCTGGATAAAAGGTTGTTGGGAAAGAGAAGAGACAATGAAGAATTCAGTTCTTAAAATTTCAAAACTACTCTTTTAAAACGTAAATCGGATACATCAGTAAACCAAGGTAACTTCACCGAGTCAAAAAGGTGCTCTATATGTTATTTATTTTGATGGTTGATTAAGAAATATGTGTATGTATCTCTAATTTTTTTGTTTATCACTTTAACCAAACAAATGCCCTTCCAATATAAACCCAGAAAGATGCCCCTTCCGACTCATGTATTGTCAAATAAAGTTTTTGCTTTCCTGGTAGTGTGTGTTAACAAATAATCATCAGATTTGTTGACGTTTCTCTACATTTGACAGTTATTTTTATTTATGGGACGATTTCTCAATTCCGAAGAAACTTATCAGTAAATTTCAATTCATATAGCCCATCCTCCTACAATTTTCACAAAGGTTTACCTATTTGATACCCTGTGCCAGATGCCTGGTAATAACGAGGTTATAACAGTATCTAACACCAATCATCAAATTAGTCCTAAATATAAGAATGAATATTCTTGTGAACTTGAATGAAAATCTGTACAGGGAAATATTGGCTCCTATTGACATTAATAGCATCCCTAATACCAGCCACCCGACATCAATATGGGAAAAACATACTTCCCTTAGGGATCTTCCAAAATAACCTTTCACTAATACCTCCTAGTCACATAATGCCAAACTCAAGATCCCCATTTAAAAGGATGACATATTTGCCTTCTTGATAAATGGCTATTTGATTAATTTGGCAAGTTCCATCATTATTTTGTGAGAAGAACACACCAGATTTAAACTTAGAACAACCGTTCATTTTCATAAAGCCCACATACCATGAATCCATAAACCTGATTCAATCCGAACTTTTTATGGTAAAAAAAAATCAAGTCAATATCTAATGTCCCAAGTCTCATCAAACATTGTCATCTCTAATAAAAAATCATCCTAACCTAAGAGATATATATATAGAAATTACCCTTAATCCAAGGCTTTCACTGTTAATGTTCAGTGTTATTTGTTTCAGTTGATTTAAGAGTTCCAAAATGGTTAAAAGGCGCTGCCTGTGATAGATGTTTTGATGCAAAATATTGTTGGGGTAACTAAACTTGTTAACATGTGGGTATGTAGTATTTGTTTTACAGCAGAGCAGAGCACATGAAGGCATGAACTTGAATTGCAAAATATCAGACTTGAAAAATCAAACTAACTAATTGAACAGTAAAATTGTGATTCAACATTTATATTGTACCAAAAAAAAAAAAAAAAAAAAAAAAACAGAACTTCTGACTCTAGGTGTGCACAACACAATGGAAGATGATGAACTCTGGTTGAGGCTATTCTCCTGGAGCAGTATTAGAATTTCTGAATGCATGATCTGAAAAACCAAACAAACTGATTTAATAATCAAAATGTGCTTTAGTATGTAAGAATATGGTAAAAGAGAAAAACTACAAAATTTCTTACTGGATGTGCACAACGCAATGAAAGTTGATGATGAACTTCAGTGGAGCCCTTGAGAACCTGTGCAATATAAAAAAATTGAACTTTCCAAGAACTCCTGAATATGGTCATTATATTATGAGAAGCTTCATCAAACAAGAAGGAAAAGTGAAGGATATGCTATTGATTTTTACCGGTGGTCAACAGTAATATCCTTGCTCACATGGAACACAATTCAATTTCGTGGGAAACCCCAATTCCATTTCGCGAGAACATAATACACATCAGAATATTCAGAAAAACTAAATCAGTTTCAAGGAGATGGAACCCGATCCATTATTATTTACCTAATTCAAATTCACAGTAAGAAACAAAGCCAAATTTCACGAAAAAAGCAAGTAAGGAAACAAATCATATTGTCTGATGCAATTGAGATACACGATGAGCAGAGCAAAATTCGAAAACCAACCTTCTGAATGATATTTATGTTCTACCAATTAAACCATCTTCCAATAACAGATTGAAGAGAGGAATTTCAGAGAACAGATAGGGGAAGGACAGAAGCTGAGAAGAGGGGCTAGCAACCTGCTAATCAAAACTGTAAGGAGAAGTGAGGACTCTGTAAGGAAATGAGAGGAGAGTGGGATAGTTATTACAGACGTTATAGACATGGGTTTTTTTTTTTTTTTTTTTGAAGGGAACCTACATTGTAGGTAGGGCGGCATAAACCCCGCTTTCATTAAGATTAATTGGGCTTCCAACCCATAAAACATGTGGGGGGACATGGACCTTACTCACTAAATGAACAATAAAGTACAAGCCCAAATCAAAAAAACCAAAAACAAACCATAAGAAAGCAAAACATAAAAGAAAGGAAGTCAAACAAACCTAACGATCTAGTTCTACAGCTTCTGAGGTGCAGCGAACCTCATTAATGTCTTACTCTAGAAATCTTCGCAGATAGTTAGGGGATGAACTGTGAACACCTTTGCATCTTCCTCTTCCAGTCCCCTCGATGCCAGTTCATGCGCCGGTTGATTTCCTTGTTGCATTATATAAACGAGTTTTCCTCTGAAGTGATGGATGATGAGATGCCGAAGCTCTGTCAAAATCTCATTCCATTCGTTTAGCCATTCCTGAGATCCATTCACCCACTTACAAACATTAAGAGAGTCAATCTCAAAGATGATATATCCCATTGATAAATTGAGGTCCTTGATCAATCTTGTTGTTTCAAGCAGAGCTTTTGCTTCTCCATAGTCAGAGTCGTGAGGAATTGGAATCGGTATCGTTGCTGCCATCCATAAAGCTCCATTTTGATCCCTGCAAACCGATCCCGCACACGCACGCCGAAGATTGGTCGATTGAGCAAAATCGACATTCACCTTCATCATGCCTGTTGGAGGAGGGCTCCATCTGTCAGGTTGATTTTCTGTTTCTGCAACTTTCTGATCTTGTGTAACAAAACTCCAATCAATTAAGGTGCTTTCAATCCAGTTCAGAGTTTGAATCTGGGTTTGTTCCTCGTTCTCAAAAATTTTTAGATTTCTGCATCTCCAAATGATCTGAAGGCAAGCTATGAAGACTTTCTGAGCTATATCATCATTTTGCAATAAGATGCTGTTAATCCAGTTTCTTTCTCCGGAGACATTACCAGATAAGTCAATCATATGACTGAAACTCTCCCACACAAACTTGAAGTGATGACACTTTCTAAATAAGTGTTGTTGTGTTTCTGCAGGAATGCCACAAAGGGGCATATATTATCCAGATGGATACCATGGTGGCAAAGATTATCTCTAACAGGCAGATTATTAGAGCAAAATCGCCACATGAAATATTTAATTCTTGGAGGAACAGGTAACTTCCAAACTCTTTTCCAGTCTTCTTCACAAACCCCTGAATTTGATTCACCAGTACACTTAGGATGTAGAGCATTATTATTGAATTGAAAAGCTCTTCTGTAACCAGACTTGACAGAATAAACTACATCCTTGGTGTGACCCCAACAGATGTAATCTTGCATTGTTGTCAGATTAATAGGAGTTCAATAATGTGTTCAACATCATCATTATTAAAATACTGGGTAAGGATATCTTGATTCCAAGTTCTATTTTGCGTTAGTAGTAAACTAATAGTAGAAGTAATTGGTAGAGTAGGATAGCTATATGGTTTCCTCCAACCTTTGTCCAAGATCCAGTTATGTCTGTAGATAAGAATTTGATTGACACTCCCAACCATAAACCTGCAACCATCTCTCAAAGTAGTTTTTGCTTTCATAACACTTCTCCAGATATAGGAAGGTGAAAAACCCAAATTTGCATCAAGAATTCGACTATCTCTAAAATATTTAGCCTTCAGCACTTTGGATACTAGAAGGTTAGGTTGAGTGTGAACTCTCCAAACTTGTTTGGAAAAAATAGAGATATTAAAAGTCTCCATTTCCTTCATGCCTAAACCTCCATTATGTTTATGACTGCACATCTTTGACCAAGAAGTCCAATGTAGACATCTCTTCTCCATGTTACTACCCCACAAGAACTTAGCCATTAAGCTTTCAATATCATTAATCAAGGAAGCAGGCAACAAGAAGCAAGACATGTAATAGGTAGGTAAAGACTGAACCACTGACTTTAGTAAAATCTCCTTACCAGCTGGAGACAAGTATTTTTCTTTCCAGGTAGAGACTTTCTTCCAAATACGACCTTTTAGGAGACTGAAAGCCCTTTTCCTTTCCTTACCAATAGCAGTTGGCAATCCTAAATATTTTTCATGACATAGAGCTGCTGGTATCTGAAATATTTCCTGCAAAGATACTTTAGCAATATCTGAAACATTTGGAGAAAAAACTAAAGCTGACTTGTCACAATTCACCTTTTGGCCTGAAGCATCACAAAACATGTCTATAATATTTTTGAGAGTAGTAGCTTCTTTAGGGGTAGCTTTACCAAAGAACAAAGAATCATCCCCAAAGAAAAGTTTAGTTATCACAGGACCATTACCCACTGAACTATAACCCTGCAGCCTCCCTTCATTCAGAGCATTGTTAATAAGAGCAGTAAATCCTTCTGAGCATAGGAGAAAAAGATATGGTGATAAGGGATCACCCTATCTAAGTCCTCTAGTAGGATGGAAATAGTCAGAATTAGCACCATTTATCAGTATTGAATATTTCACAGAAGTAACACAATTCATAATGAGCTTTATGTAATCAGTAGGAAAACCCAATCTGATCATACACCCTTGAAGATACTCCCACTCAATTCTTTCATAAGCTTTCGACAAGTCCAACTTTAGTGAAAAATAACCACTGCCGCTTTTGTACTTCTTCATAGAGTGAATGGTCTCAAAAGAAATTACAACATTGTCAGTAATTTGTATTTGAGGCACAAAGGCACTTTGAGACTCATCAATAATGTCAGGCAAATAATATGTAAGCCTGTTAGCAAGAACTTTGGAGACTAGCTTGTAAATAACATTGCACAAAGAAATGGGCCTGAAGTCAGTAGTATGCTTGGGAATCAACTTTGGGGATCAAGGACACACATGTCTGATTGATGTCAGAGAGGTCTTTTGATTGTTTAGCAAATCCAAAATACAATTGGTCACATCAGAACCGATAATGGGCCAATAATGCTGATAAAAAATAGCAGACATATCATCAGGGCCTGGTGCCTTGAGAGGGTGCAGCTGATTAAGAGCCTGATAAACCTCTTCTTTGGTATAAGGAACAAGCAATGAATCATGCATAACATTACTGACTTTTACAGGAATAGCATCAATTACAGTCTGCAAATTGGTAACATTCTCAGAAGTGTAAATGTGCTTGAAGTAGTTCAAACATACCTTGGCAATTTCAGAGTCTTCTGTAACCCAATTTGTATCCTCATTGTAAATGCCACTTATCTGATTTCTTCTCTTTCATGCAGAAGCTTTCATGTGTAAATAAGAGATATTCCTGTCTCTTTCTTTTAACCAGAGTGCCTTAGACTTTTGCCTCCAATCCATTTCATTATGTAGCAGAGTCCTGTTGATCTTGTTCTGAATAGTCTTCATTCTTTGGATGTTGACTGGGTCAGGATACTGATTTATGAGATTGGAAAAGATGATTCTGTAACAAAGAAATTTCCCTGTTTTTACCCCTTTTAGTTCTTCTATCCCAGTCATGTAACTCTGAAGCTATATCTTGGATTCTGTTCTTGAGTGAGCCAGCAGCAGTAATGGGATCTCCCTGGTTCCGAATTTCAGAAATTATATCATGGCAATGATCCTCCTTTGTCCAACTGTAAGAGAATTGGAATCTCCTTTTCTTATTTATCTTCTGCTTGTGAGAGAAAATGTTAATTATCATTGGGGATGATCACTGCTACTCATTTCCAGAATTTCTGTGTTTGGGTGACATAATATGTCAAGAAAAGAGTTGTTTGCCATTGTCCTGTCTAGCTTTTCCCTTGTATGAAATCTCTCTTGTCTTTTATTAGACCAAGTAAAGAAATTGCCACTTGTTGGAAGTTGATACAGGCCACATCTTCTTATACAATATCTGAAATTTTCCATTTGATTTTCACTTCTCAATGATGAACCCCAACATTCATGGTGACCAGTGATTTCATTAAAATCTCCCATGACAATCCAGGGGGTGAGGGGATCAGGTGGTTTAAGTCTTCTTAGAAGTTCCCAAGACAGAACCCTGAGAGAAGTATCAGGATCTCCGTAAAATCCTGTTAGCAAATACCACTTAGAAGGTCCTGAGAATCATATACTTTGCAGTGAACAAAGTATTTGTGATACTTCAGAACATGAAGATCAATATCTTCATTCCAAATCATTGAAATTCCTCCAGAAAGTCCTATTCTGGGCACATGTAAGCCATGTTTGTATTGTAACTTGATTCTAACACTTTCAGCTTTACGAAAATCTAACTTGGTTTCAATGAGGAAAACAACTTGAGGAACTTTCACCCTCGCATTGTGTTTGAGGGCTAGGAATGCACGAGTGTTCCCCAAACCTCGTACATTTCAACATAGTATTTTAATTATTTCCGGCAAGGGTTGTCATCAACCCCTGCCGATATATCATAAGAAAAAGACAAGTCTGCTAGTCTTTAAGCACTTCTGCTTCTTTTGTTGTCTTGGCCAAGAGAAGCAGTTTCATCTACTTCAGTTTCATGATCAGCTTTGGTAGCAGCATCACAAATAGTGAGAGGATTTTTTCCAGTAGTGTTGAATTGTCTTGTTGAAGCAATGGTTTTCCTCTTCTTCTTCTGATTTTCCTTGTTGATATTGATGATACCCTGAATGGCATGATTAACAGTGATAACCTCTTTTCCCTTGTTTCTGGGATTGGTTGTTGGTTTAAGACCCTTCTTTCCTTCCAGAATTCTTGTTAGTTTCTGCAATACCAGAGCCCCCTTTTGAACTGCTGGACTCTGTAAAATCAATATTTGCTTTATGGAGAAGACTTTGTAGAGGATTTGCAGGGTTCTGGGCATTTGTAAGCCAATTTCCATACGAGTTTATGGTTTGCAGACCCTGTTTCTGCCTTTGTTTGGAAGTTGTGCAGTACATAACATCATGACCAACCAGTCCACAAAACTCGCAATGAAAAGGTAGTTTTTCATATCTTATGTCAACCCACACCAAATTTCCAGATTTGGGGTTTTTAACCTTAATGCACCTTGGAAGAGGTTTGCTTATGTTCATGCCAACTTTAATTCTTATGTAACGACCATCCCAACTTGTTCTTTCAGGGACTTCAACATGGTAGTTTCTGCCAAGAGAATCAGCAATACTTTCTTCTACTTTAACAGTTATGCACTCAGATGGCATGTGCTTCAAATGCAAAATGAAGATTGCTTCATTATAATCAACTGTTAGCATGTTTTTTCCTTCAATCCAGGTTTTCATAGCAATCAGACTACCGTTGAATAACCATGGTTGGTTATTTAGGATTTTCTCCGTATCAGCTTCTTTAGAGAAAAGAAATTGGAACAAGTTTTTTCCAAGAGAGATTACCTGAAATCCTTCTTTCTCTTCCCACAGGTTGTTCAAGGAGGCATGAAGACCAACTGAATTAATTGGTCTGTTGTGGAATATCTTCCCAAATATGCTGTTTTTACAGTCTTTGATCCCATCATCAATAGAGTCCTCAGGGAGATCAACCACTTGTGCTTCTTCCTCCGTAAGATTCATTTGATCCATAGCCCACGCTATGTCTGGTTCTTTATGTCTTTCTGATGTTGCATACGACTGTTCTTCCTCCATGATCTCATGAAACTGTGAAGATGAAGGAGTAAACACAAAGAAAAGTAAGATTTCTCAAAGTTTGAGTACCGGATCTCTGATGAACAGAGAAAGTTGCAGCAGTTTCCGATAGTGCAAACTTCCAGTAACTGCCTTACACGGTGGGTAACTGCTAAAAAACTGTCAGCAGAGAGAGGAGAGAGCGTTAAGTTAATACAAAGTAAATGAGATGAATTAGATACGTTATAGACATAGGTTAATGGTGACCCTTAAGAAATTTATGTGGATTTTATTGCAGGGCATTTGACTAAAATAAATAATTGTAATGAGCTGGAAATTTTTTATTTCTGGAAAGATTATTTTGGGAAAACTGAAAAGTGTAGGAAACGGATAAAACACTCCAAAGCGCTAAAAACTTTGGAGTTCTTCAGCTTTTTATTATATATATATATATATATATATATATATATCACATACTAGCTTCATGTACGTGCGTTTTGCACGTGGAAATCATTAAAAAAAAAATCTTATTTAAAATACCCCACAAAAATTAATAATCTTGTTACATGTTCATTTGAAAGCCTAACAAAATTTTATCTATTTTGAACTAAAATAAAAAGTGGTCGCAACATGAGGTTCTTTTTCCGATAGATTTGTGATGTTATAAGGTTCGAAGTTATGTCTAATTTGAAAAAGAAAGATTATTTGTATCTTCTCAAAAACAAAAAAAAAAAAAAAACAAAATATACATATATATATATATATATTTGTACACATGAACTGATGTATATGGAGACAAGTGTGGGCTATAGCCCCCACTTTAGTTTTAGAATTAATAATTTTCACCTATATTTTTTTATTTAATTACATTATCCCCCCCCCCCTCAAGTTCTTATATTTATAGTATTTACCCTATATTTTATTAATTTAATTACATTACCCACTCATATTACATATTCGCCTCAACAATCTATTAAGATTATCATTTCAATCCTTAAATCCCTCAAAATTTACCAAAATATCCGTCATTAAACTAAAAATTTTATAGCCCCTACTATGCTAAATTTCTAGATATGCCCCTATTTGTACATATGATATCTGCCAATTAATTTTACTGAAAAATAAATAAGTAAATGAATAGTTATTTGGGCTTCTGAACTAAGTGAATAGAATCCTTATAAGTATGATGACATACATTCAGACTTCCACATTTTTTTAAATCCCATTATATTCATTACACTGGCAGCAAAACGAAAAAATGCCATGATGCATATTTGTTTATGTGCAAGCTAAATATTATGAACACGACATTTCTGAATGATACTCTTCGCTCAATGACCTGTGCCGCATTCAAATTTTTCCTTTTATAAGAAGTAGGAACAATTAATTTAATTTGAACATGTTCAAACATCAAATTGATGTAAGTATTTCTTAAGAAGTCCATCGAAGTTGCTACCTAATAAATCTTTTCACTCTAGTGAGTAGAGCAAATAACCTACAATGTTATAATATAACTCAAAGTTTTGAAGTACTTTATAACTAACCAAATAGATAAAAAATAATCGCTGGGCTTCTGCATGTATGAAAGAAAACTCAAAAAATTTTATCCACCCAGAATTTATTAAGCACTTCGAACAAAAGTATTTTAATTCATCAATGATGTCTGGCTTCATCTTCTATGTCACTTACCCTAACAACATTGGATGATTTAAGATACAATTACGTCACTTACCCTAACAACATTGGATGATTTAAGATAGGATTATGTCACTTACCCTTACCCTAACAACATTGGAAGGTTTATGCACCCATAATAAATTAATTAGTTCGAACAAAAAAATAGTTTATCAACTATGTATGGCTTCATCTTATATGTCAGTTTCCCTAACAACAACATTTGATGATATAAGATAGGATTATGAATTTCAAGAGTCAGAATGCAGAAGATACTATCATTCAATGATCTATGATTTTCTAAAATGTGTCAAAGTATGTGTACTTATCATGTTAAATATTTTTCAATTGAAGAATTTATAGAAAAATTGAGAAAATCGTCTTAAAGCATTTCAAACTTTCCAACACCGGTCTTCAAATTTTCAATATATGGAACCACTAACCATTTTTTAAGAGAGAAGAGATAGTAAGTTAAATTATAGAATAATGAAAAATATTTTAATAAGAAGAGTAAGAATAAATAAAGGAGATGAACTATACATTATCGCTAGTACCTTCTTCCTATTCAAATTAGTCCAACCATCCAGATTCCTGAGATACCAAAATCACAAAACAAAAGTTTATTTTCTGTAATCCTGCAAGATGATATATAAACAAATAAGCAATGCAAAGAGAACCGAAGTAGAGAAATAAATAGAATCTTACGAAACAACACACATAAAGAAGAATGGACGACCATATTTTCCAAGTGGATTTCCAAAATCCATGAGAAAAATTTGATTGTTACATTCTTTTTTTTTTAGGGAACGGTTACATTCTTTCAATGATGAAAAAGAAACATGTTACCTACTTACTGATTTTTGTAACAAGTCGTTTGAATTCCTTTGCCGCTGTGTGGAGAAATAGGAAAACTATCTTCAAAGGAAGTGTTGTCATGTCTGCAATCTGTGGTTTGCATGAGGAAGACGTTGCTTCTATGAGGCGTTCCACATAAAAATTCAGTTGATGTCTGCAGCGGATGGTGAGGAAAGGAGAGAAAGATATTGTTTTGTAGGAATATAAGAAACTGATGGTGAATAGTTATTGTAATTAACTATAACTTAATGTGAGAAATTATAAGATTGTGACTTGAGAGTAACGGAAAGGTCCCATTCTTTACCATAATTATTCCTGCAATTTAATTCATTTGTTGGGTAACTGATCATGAAAGCCATTCTGAAAATAAATCTGTAGGAAGATAATATTTATATCAAAACATCGTAATTTCGGCAATGTTAAAAAGAAATGAACAAAAATTGAGCTTCTTGTTTCTGTAAAAAAATTGAGCTTCGTATAAGATTTTAGAGTCAAATTAGACTGAGCGGGTGCTTTATTGAAGACGATAAACAAATAAAACTGAATTTTTAACAAGTTGCATAATAATATTTCAATTGGAATTTAATATATAATAGGTAGGACCATGTGAGTAGTGATGGTATGTTAATGGGCACATAAATACTTTTAATTTTCAGTTTTTGTATTAATTAGGGGTAAAATAGGCAAAGTAAAAAAGTAGGAAACACTTCAAGTGAAAAAACACTTGATTAAACACTCATATTCTCTTTCACTCTTTTTAGTAGTAGATAGATAGACAGATAGATAGACAGATAGATTGTTGATACTTACCATTTTGATATCTTCTAAAATTCCATCAAAAACTCTGAAATCAAATAATGGGGAAAATCGGGGGACACGTAGCATCTTACTTTTGATTAGAACATCATTGGTGATACATTTTGGAAAGAAATATATGATGCAACCTGAGGTTGTATAGGTATGCAGCCCAGAAGAAGTTAATATAACGCTTGAAGAAAAGCTTAAAGAAGAAGGGATCCCGATTTTCTTCACCTGCCTGCGTCTCCCGCAGGAAGATCGAGACCGTGTGTTTTCATGGAAAAGTCATATTATTACACTTAGGCTTTAAGTAATTCAAAGAAGGGTGAATGACCTTAACCTATCAAACTAGAGACAAATAGATACATCTTTTCTCTGGTTTCATAAGCCCAATATTTCACTCAACAAAAGTGTTGATACATGTCTCCATGTCTCTCGGAATACTACTATAATGAATATATATTTTAGACATTTGGGCTTAAAGTGGTCCCCTGGAACAACGAACACGGCATAAAATAGAGGTACGCAGAGCAAATATCGTAGAAGTTATTTTGGTTTCACTGTATCATTCCTGATGTTTCTAAGGTACACAGAGCATATATTGTCGACCATAGTTGCGAATACCGATCCGGTCCCCGTTCCGGTTTGCTCTTGGGAACGGAACGGTCCCGGATCCGGACGGAACGGCGATCCGATCCGGATTTACCGCACTTTTTTTTATTATATACACACACCCACCCATCCACACACAACATTTACTTTGAATACAAACATACACAATAATAGTGATGCCCAGAACATCACAATACAAATTTGTCCAAAATAATTACAACTTTATGTCATGAATGTGGGGTGTTACTGAGATTATAAATTGTTTTGGGGTTAATATTTAAATAGCAAAGATTTTGGGTTGTTTTCATAATTTAGATATTTGTAGCTTTGTAGCCTATAATTTAGATCAATTAACAGAATTCTCAATTCTCTCTCTGCCGATCCTTTCTCTCGATTCTGTCTCTATCTCTTACTTTCTCTCTATATTTCTAATTCGTAATCGCCGGAGATTTGCTCCAATCAGGTCTGGAATTGGCCGGAAACCATTCCAGACACTTCATGGATCAGTAGCAGCAGTATAACAAGAAGTGAAGAAGAAGAAGCGGAACGTACCAGGAGCACCGACGAACAAGACCCATTCGTGCGCCGTTCACAAATCGAATCAAAAATCGCCGTTCACAAGTTCGCAAATCGACGAAGCAGAGTCGGGAGGAAGACCAAATCTCCTCGCAAATCGCCGTTCACATGTTCAAGTTCACAAATCGCCGTTCACAAATCTCCTCGTGCTGTTGAAAGGGTATTAAGATACGAATCAACAATTGCATCTAATTGGTTTTGCAGAGAGAGGGGCGAAGAGGAGAACGGAAACTGTTTTGGGGTTAGGTTTACGCGAGTGTTTGTGTGGGAGAATTTTTTTTCGGAAATTTCAAAGTTCACCAGATCCGGAATTCTCCGGATTTGGCACGATTCGGGCGAAACCGACCGGATCCGACCGGAACGACCCGGATCCGACCAGATTTCTATTCGGTACGAATCGACCTCAGTACCGTTCCGATTAAGCTTAAAACCGGACCGTTTCGGACCGGAACGGAACGGTATCCACAACTATGTTTCACTGGTTCTGGCCTTCTGGGATGTTTATGATAAAACTTAATGTCACACCCCTCCATCCACCGAGACAACCTAGACCAATTTTGGACTAAAGGGGGTTTACTTTGCTGCAAGTATGAGAACACCCCAACTAGAAGTTAACTGGGACCAACTATGACATAACAAAATCGTAGTGAGTTTTTCCTCCCTTTTTAACTTATACCAGGGTGCTCCCTCTCTCTATAACTTTTTCCTCTCAATCCTAACACTCCCTCCCTGCTCCGGCGGCAGCCCTCACAGAACTGCCTCCGGGATTTCACCCATTCCGCTGTTTCTCATGCCCACTCCAGTCCACCACCGTTTCCTCCTGCTGCTTGCCGCCTCCACTAGTCTCCTGCTCCCCGCCGGAATCTTTTAGGTCCTTGACCCTCCGGTTTTCATCTTCTCAGGTGCGTGCCAGGCTTTCGGAATCAAATTCGAGTTTGTCCTCTTTGGTTGCTTTTTCCTCCCCTTGCGGGACGAGGGGATTCCGTCGGTATTTCAACTACCCTGCCGCCCCACCTCAAAGTTAGCCTCTCTACCAACCGCCGACCTATTTCAGACCGCCGTGCCGCCTTCCGCCGTCTAGGTCTGCTCCATCTCCGCTCCATCGTGTTGCTCAGTCGCCGCCATCGCCTCCGCTGCTGTTGCCTCCCTTTCCGGATCCTCCCCACCCACCTCTTCCTCTGCACAGGTCAGCGTGGGCGTCAAGTGCTGCACTTCTCAACGGATTTCGTTGTTCTCCCCCCCCTCCCCTTCCCCCCGATTGTACTCACTGGTTTGGGGAGAAGAGCGGTCTCTCTTTGACCAGTGCAGCAGGTGACTCTCCTCCCTCCTCCCCACTGTGGCAGATTCGTCAAGGGGGAAGGGGTCTCTGCCGCCACATCCCGCCGCATCCCACCCGCGTTGCTGCTGTTGCCTCATGTCCAGGAGCTAGGTTTAGCAGCTTTGGGCTTTTGTTTGGGCTATGTGTGTCCTCTGTGTTGGCCTTTGTGTGGGCTGTTTTGTTTAGGTCTTTTTGCTTTGTTTTGTGGGTTTAGGAGGCTCTTGATGTCCAACGGGCCTGTTTTTATGTTGGGGTTTGTTTTGTGGGTGCCGTCGAGCTGAGCCCACTAGGTTTCTTGTTGTTGTTTGAGGCTTTAGGCTTGTTTCTAGGTCTTTCGGTTGGTTTTCTTGCTTTCGAGGGTATGCCCCTTTCTTTTGTAATTGTTTTCTTGATGAATGAATTTCTTTCGTTGCCGGTGAAAAAGAAAATCATGAAAACAACAAACTTCAATACAATAACATTATTAGTTGCCAAAAGTAAATGTATACAAGTACATGTGTGAATCTTTGCCTTTCGTAGTGGGACTTCAATACTCCCATTCTCGAATGCTCATCTGTCGGATTTAGAAAACATAAAAATGCAGTATGATAGCACAATTGCTATCGCTCGGGCACACACACGAGCACAAACATACATGAACACGAAAATAAAAATACGACACAACTTAATATTCTTCGTCGATTCATAAAACTGAGAAATTACATTGTTTAAATAGAAAAATATGCAAATCTAATCCTAAACATAAACGTTTCGACCCAATTAATACGGGCCGGGTGTAGATGATACTTTCTATATAGACATGTCACAACAACGTGGCAGCCATCCAGCACACCTAGCTGTGCTCCATATACACCGGATAACTACCTATGCTTATCCATGCGGGGGCTGCGAGACAGGGCTCTCGCGTACCAACACGACACTTGTAGGGACTGTGTGTTTGGAGGCTAGAGTAAGGCCCGTTGCGCGAGAGCGACAACCAAGCTCCCGCGCGACCTCTGGTAACTGATTGAGAGGTTTAAGGCTCGTGCATCCCATAAATGCGGACGATCTCATAACGGTCTACGATACGTGCGGGCAGGTGCGTAACGGTCCCTATATATATGCGGTCGAACGTGCTGTTACTGGGGCTATCATTAAGCACCCATTTATGGTGCATTAACCCCCTTTAAAACGGTCACTTCCCGACTATATATAGGATCGTTAACCCTATATTGCAAGCTCTCTTAGACACTTCAATCTCTTTTCAGTCTACTGTCTCACTTTCAAGAGCAATTTTTGCTTACTCTCTCCCTACTCACACCTTACACTTCTCTGTGTTCATACTCTCAGATCCCCTACTTGAGGTCTACACATGGATCTCTCCTAGGGATTTCCTTGTAAACAATTTGGTGAACCCCAAGTGAACCCATCAACCTTCAACCTTTTATTTTAAGCTAGTCCAACCCAGCTACCATGTCTCTTGAAGCTAACCGTCGTGAGGTGAGCAATCTCCTCTAAGGGATGAAATTCAGGGAGAGGAGACCGTGAACACCACACTAATACTAGCACTCAAACAGCCGCTGGGAGTGCGCCTTCTTTGGAAGCATTACAGGCCACGATTCAAAGCCAAGCCAAGATCATGCAAGCTCAGTCCACCCAAATAGCTCAAATCATGGCGCTCTTGGGAGGACTCGTTCAGAACACGGCTCAGGGGACCTCGGTTCCACCTCTAGCAGCTCAGTTACCTCCGCCAGGGGTGACCACCGTCTCTACGGCACACGCATCTACTTCTCTGCCCAATGGTTCCATGTCCCAGGCGCCGGGGTGTCAACCAAACTCGTTTCCGCCACATACTACGAATCCTTCATCTTACTTCGCAACACCTCCACGGGCGAATGGGACCCCAGGAAGTTATGCACTTCCACCTCCACCTCCATATGATCCACGCATACCTGATACCCCTGGAGGAAGTACGCCCGCTAGTGTCGCAACTCTGGAACAGCGGATAGACAGTATTATCACAAACCAGAGTTTTGCATACGCCGTCATTCCGAAGGTCAACAACGCATCCCTAATTCCGCGGGACATATATTTGATGCCCAATCTGATGGGTACAAGGAACCTAAGTCGAACAATTTCGATGAGGCCGGTGGGAATGCGCACGAACATGTCATGAGGTTCGTCGATTTGATGGGCCCGCATGCTGTGGACACCAGGTTGCTGATGCGCGAATTTCCCTAGTCCTAGGGAGTCGTCACGTAAAAATGGTACGGAACCCTAGAAGCAGGATCTATCAAGTCCTCGGATGACATGGTGAAGAAGTTCTACACCAAATTCTTTCAAGTAGAACAAAAGTTCACCACCATCCATCTCTCTCGCATGCACCAAAAGCATGATGAGGAAGGAGTCTCCTTCATCAGGAGGTTCAGGGCCAGGTCCTTGGAATGCGTTGATGATGTCTTGGAAACCCTACTGGTGGAAATATGCCTTCAGGGCATGCACGACGATTATAAAGGTATGTTGATCAATTTGAACATGCCTACTTTTTCAAGATTGATTGAATACACTAGAAACATTGAGCCATTGGTAGACAAGATGACGAAATAAATATACTAGCGAGCGCGCGCCAATAGGCTATGGCTTCAAGATAGGGAGGTTCAACTATAAACGTGGTCGTGATGCCGATGTACATACGGTGGAAGTCCCTCACAAGCAACCACGACCTGCGCCCTGGGAGGCACCGTCGCTGCCCTGCTCGATTAAAGATGCAATCATGCTTTGCAAAAATTGGCGGAGATATGGGAACATGCCAGCACTAGAGCACAAGACCACAAGAGAGCAACTGCAAAACCCCAGATCGTGTGAATGCCATGGGCAAGTCATGCACCCGAAAAGGGAGTGAAAAAGCTTTGATGGCTAGTGGACAGGAAGATCAAGGAAGGACAGCTGGTCATTGACAAACTAACTAATGATGTCCGCAACAACCCCTTGTCGTCCCATGCGCAAAAGGAGTCTAAAGGGAAGGAGGTCGTCATGATTTCAATTATGGATCATGAAGAGGTCGCAGATCCAGGGATCCCAGCGGTTGCAGAAATCTGTGAGGAAGAAGACTATGGCGTGGACACTGAGGATTCCTGCGCTGAACGCATAAAGTCCTCCAAGAAGTTTGAGAGATTCTTCGACGATATGAATGTCTCCAGTCGTTGCAGCCTTGCAGGCACGACATGGTAAAGGCCATCTTAAGGGTGGCAGAAGATTATGCCAAGGAATTTGGTCACCTCGAATGGCAGCGTTGTTAGAGCCGCGCGACCGAATGGTTTGGTCAGGACATTCGATGAGTCCGACAAGAAGAAGGACACAAGTCATCAGAGGCCATTATATGTAACGACTGCGATCAATGATGTGGAATTCAAGAGGGCTTTTGTTGACGGTGGAGCTGCGGTAAATGTGATCCCACTCAGTACGCTGGAGTAAGACAGAATCCCCTAAAACAAGGTTGACTCCAGGATGACGGTAGGATGGATTCGCCTGGGAGTTCAGATAGAGCAGATCAAGTGTTCTGCCAAATTTCATGTCATTGATGCCTCCACCACCTATCACATGATTATCGGACGGGCATGGATCCACCGCTTTGACGCGGTGCCCTCCAAAACTCATCAAGTCATGAAAGCGATTTGGAAAGACAGGGTTGTCACCATGCCCGCCTCGGTGAACCCATTTAATCTGGAGGAAGCGCATTTTCCTGAAGCCATCTGGTTCACGGAAATGGCAGACGAAGCTGCTCCGGCTCCGTTTCGACCAACCCCCTAACCCAAATGGGAGGACAACAGGGACCAATCACTGGCTGGGGTGATGGTGATGCGAGAGGAGCAAAAGGGGAAGCAGCCTGTATGGGAAATCGTTCCCAAGGTGATTTACCACAAAAAAGAATGTTTACACCTTGAAGAGGGTCGTCGAGCATAACGGCGAGGGAAAACAAGTCGGAAGCTTTTACTCTACAGTAAGAAGTGCTACCGCGTCTGAAGGCGCGGGGGGTCATCTTCGACCCATCCCATGGGAGATGTCCCTAGGCAAATTTGTGAGCCGATAGAGGCCTCCCAAAAAGATGAAGAGGGGACATTGGTGGCAGAACTGAGGGAGGCTCCTGAGTGTATGGAGGATCGCCCAAAACCTCAGAAGCAAGAACTAAATGAGGCATACCTCTGCCCGATGGAAGAAAAGAAGAGGCCAGTATTCTTAAGCGCGGACCTTAGTAGCACCGAGGAACAAGAGTTTCTTGATTTGCTAAAGGAATACAAGGACGTCTTCGCATGGGACTATGAAGAAATGCCCGGGTTAGACCAGGCCATCACCATGCATAGACTAGATGTCATTCCAGGCTCGAAGCCTGTGAAACAAGGTGCAAGTAATTTCCGCCCATAAATCAATGTCATGATAAAGGAAGAAATAGTGAAAATGCTTAATTCCAAGTTCATCGAGCCCAATAATCATCCCACTTGGCTTGCTAACATAGTACATGTCTTGAAGAAAAATGGCAGTCTCCGTGTCTGTGTTGATTTCAGGGACCTAAATAAGTTCTGCTCAAAGGATGATTTCCCGCTGCCAAACATATACCTCCTAATCGACTCTACCGCAGGCCACGAAATGTTCAGTTTTATGGACGAATTTAGTGGCTATAATCGAATTAAGATGGACCCGTAAGACGTGAAGAAAACGGCGTTTATCACACCCGTTGGAGTCTTCAACTACACGGTCATGCCGTTTGGTCTCAGAAACGCGGGAGCCACTTATAAGCGTGCAATGATGGCATTGCTCCATGACATGATGCATCAGGAGGTCGAGTTCTACGTCGATGATTTGGCGATCCAATCCAAGCAAAAGAGTCTCCACTGGAAGGACTAAAGGAAATTCTTTGAGAGGTGTCGAGCCTACCAATTAAAAATGAATCCTATCAAGTGCGCGTCTTGGGTAACCTCAAGGAAGTTCCTGGGCCACGTGATTCATCGGCACGGAATCGAGCCAGATCCCACCAAAATATCGGCAATCACTAGCCTTTCCACGCCAGATCTCAGAGTACTTTGAAGACGTTTCTGGGAAAATTGTCCTACTGAAGAAGATTCATACCGGCCATCGCGGAGCTCACCATATGCTTTGGCAGTCTACTCAATAAAAACTCTACGTTTGTATGGACAGAGGAGCATCAAACAACGTTTGAAATTGAAACGATAGTTGACATCTCCAAGGGTCATGATCACACATCAACTGGGGTCGCCTTTGCTGTTGTATCTAACCCCGGCAAAGAGATCCATTGGATCATTGTTGGCTTAGGAGTTTGAGGGACAAGAGAGGGCAGTGTATTATATTTCGCGCATGATCCAGGCTGCAGAATCCAGATACACGGATATAGAACGCCACTGCCTCGCTTTATTTTTTGCCATCGAAAAGTTGAAGCATTACTTTGCCTCCCATAAAGTGGTCATCATTACAAAGAACGATCCCATTCGTTATCTATTAGGACACTCGCCTCCTTGTGGGAGACTGGCCAAGTGGTACATGACCATTTCCTAGTACGACATAGTCTGCGCGCGGCCGAAGTCCATTAAATCCCAAGCAGTGGCAGATTTGTTTTCCCAATTCCCGGATGAGAGCTGCGAACCCTTAGAGGAAAGTGAATTTGAAGGACCAGAGATATACGCGATCAACAATCTCTACTGGTGGCTACACTTTGATGGGTCATCGACAAGGTCTGGAGGCAGAATTGGAGTAGTATTGATCAAGCCCGGTCAAGAAGTTATCCAGATGTCAACTAAGCTGGACTTCGCGGTGACCAATAATGAAGCTGAATATGAGGCCCTGATCGCAGGGTTACTTGCAGCCATAGCCTTGGAGGTCCTGAATCTCATCATAATGGGGGACTCCAAGCTCATAGTAAAACAAGCCTCGGGGAAGTACGCATTAAAAGAGATAAACTTGCTGAAGTACAGGTCAATTGTGCAGAAGCTGGTCCAGAAGTTCGAATCCGTCAAATACGCACACACCCCACGGTCTGATAGCCGACACGTGGATGCGCTAGCCACTTTGGGGTCAAAGATCAGCCCCGAAAAATGTCCAGCAACAATCTTGATCGAGGTAAAGACCACTCCATCCTTGGTAAAAGACTTGTGTGAAGAAGAACTCTTGGAAGAGACGGATTGGAGAAAGCCCATAATGAACGCGATAGCTGAAGGCACGAGCAAAGAAAGCTGGGTCTCCACAAAGGGATTTTGCATGCACGACAGTCTGTTATATTACAAAGTCCCAGGGGGGATCTTGATGCGATCCGTAACAGAAGAGGAAGGTCGAGAAACCTTGGAGAAGATCCATCAACACTCGTGCGGTGAGAACAAAATCTCCATCTGTAGAAAGGCATAGAGATATGGGATCCATTGGCGACAGATGGCATACTTTGTCGCTAACATACAGAGCAATTGTGAGAAGTGTGCGCTGCTAAAAGACTCCCTAGAGATTGCTACGATTGAAGAGGGGGATTGGCGAAAACCCCTAATTGATTACTTACAAGATGGGACATTACCAAGTGACAGAAAGGAAGCTGAAAAACTCAGGAGAAAAGCTGTTCGGTACATACTACGGGAAAACTTGCTTTGGCGGAGGGGGCATAATGAGAACTTACTCAGATGCTTCAATGGCCAAGAAATCTAGGAGGTCATGGAAATGTATCATCAAGTAGAGCACCAAGGAGGCGCGAAGTTGTGTAGACAACTCATGACCGTTGGCTACTTCAGGCCGACCATGGAAGCTGATAGTCGCGCGAAGGTCAGGAGATGCCAGCAATGCCAATTCCATGGAAACCTGGTCCATGCCCCAGCAGTAGACTTACACGCGTTAGGAACTCCATGGCCATTCCACACTTGGTGGTTAGATTTCATCGGGCCAATCCGTCCGCCTCACACGGAAATTAATGCATCCTTACAGGAACGGAACAATTCACCAAATGGGTTGAAGCAGTCCTGCTCAAAACAGCGAATGCAGCAGCTGTGGTCAAATTCATACAGGAGAGCATTATTCATCGTTTTGGGATCCCCAACACTATTTTGTCTGACAATGGGACTCCCTTTGTCAATCGACAAGTGGCTTCAAAACTGATGGAGTACAATGTGAGACAAGTATGCTCGACGCCTTACTACCCGAAAGGAAATGGCCAAGCTGAAGCCACAAACAAGACTCTACTCAGGATCTTAAGTAAGACTGTTGCAGATGACCACAAAATATGGGCGGACACACTGGGAACAACACTTTGGGCGTATCACACATCGCCAAGGACTCATACTGGGGCTTCCCCTTTCTTGTTGTGCTATGGTGCTGAAGCAGTGGTTACTGCGAAATTCAAAATAAATTCGGCAAGGAAATCTTTCAGAGCATTGTATGAAAAAAAAAGCGCGACCATGATTTAATTGTGCTTGAGGAAAGGCGTGAACAAGCTAGGAGAACAACACCAAATACAAAGAGAGGGTCTCGTGGGCTTATAATAAGACCATCCAGCACAGAGACTTTGCAGTAGGAGACTTGGTTTTATGAGCCTCTGACCATTGCATGCGCGAATCAGCTCATCCTAAGTTCGCCGCCAACTGGGAAGGCCCTTTCGAAGTCAAGGAGGTATTCGACAGCGGCTACTCTAATATCCTGAGGTGCCACAGGACTACTACTACTCCCACTCTGATCAACATGCGCTGGTTACGAAAGTACTATCCTTAACCTTCTCTTTCGCATTGTACCTGCACTATACATTTATTCATATCCTCCCATATGGGGATTCAATTAATGATAATAACTCTCCCACATGAGAGCTCTTTTATCAATTGCTAGTACTGTTTGTACGTCTTGCGCAAATTAAATCCTATCTCTTAGATAGCAGCAACGCGGGCACGTAAACCAATCTGTTTGGATAGCAGTAATACAAATTAAAGCCTATCTCTTAGATAGCACCAACGCGCGCACGTAAGCCTATCTGTTTTGATAGCAGTAATACAGAGCAAAAAGCCTATCTCTTAGATAGCAGCAATGCGCGGTCGTAAGCCTATCTTGTTTCGATAGCAGTAATACAGATTAAAAGCTTATCTCTTAGATAGCAGCAATGCGCGAATATAAGCCTATCTGTTTAGATAGCAGCAAATACAAAGCCTATATCTTAGATAGCATCCATGCGTGAATGTAAGCCTATCTGTTTTGATAGAAGTAAAAATTTAAATTCTATCTGTTTAGATAGCAGCAAATGCAAATTAGAAACTTATCTGATTAGATAGCAGCCAAACGCGATGCTCACTTGCAAGCAAAATAATTAAAAAAGAAGAAGAGAGAAACCTATACATCAAAGGCGTTCTCAAAAGAGCGACCTAGACTCCTATACAAGACTTTAAATTACGAGATTAACTATGGTTAACTAGCTGCTTCCGTCGGTGTCCTCGATCAGAACAGAGCTCTTGTCAATGCCTCTGACATGGTGAGATTCCAGATAACCTCCGACTAATGAAGGCGACTGATGTGAAGAACAAATGGGAGAACAACTCATGGGGCAGAAAGCTGATTGTGCACCCCGGTCATTACTCTCAAAATTAATCACTAGCAGTGGGGTATCTCCCGACAACGGTCTACCAAGGACAGACTCCTTGAACATAATTATAGAGGGGACGTTCAAACTCTGATAAGGGACCTCACACCATTGGTCTTCAGAAACCTTTGGCGAAGCAAAGGTTTCTCTTGTAGATTTCTTGGGAGCCATTTCTATAACACGACGGATACATAAAAAATTAGAAATCCCTAACCTGTTTGACGAGGAATAGATTGATGATAAAGCACCTGGACCGCCTGAACCGTCTGGGAAAGTTTGTCGAGGACTTGATCGAAAGGTTTATACTACTTGTTGTTGAGCTTCCCTTTGGTTCATATGTTTTCTCGCAGAGTAATTTAGTGAAAACGTTCTAATTGAGGAGATAAAGGGTTTTATAAGCCCTCAAAGACTGAAGAGTCGCGAATGCTGACGATTGATGAGTCAGTAAACACTTCGGTATCCGACGAAATTGGCGACCAATCAGAGCATTCTGAGTTATTCTCACCTCGAAAATCGGCAAAAATATGTGAGAAGCGCCTGTTCAATTTTACGCAGACCACACCTCATCAGAGGCTAGAATGCTCTTCCAAACCCTAGGCAATCATAGCTATGCCTAGGGGCTAGGGATTTGATTTTTGTTTTTCAAATCAACACAAAGAACCACGTGGGAATCACGCACGATTGGTTTTACGTGACTGCAAGGCGAGCACGCGCGTGACATCCGCGCAAAAGGGGGCTAATGTAGATGGTACTTTCCAGATAGACAGGTCACAACCACGTGGCAACCATCCAGCACACCCAGCTGTGCTCCATATACACCGGATAACTACCTATGCTTATCCACGCGAGGGCTGCGAGACAGGGCCCTCGCGTACCAACACGGGACTTGTAGGGACATAGTGGTTTGGAGGCTAGAGTAAGGCCCGTCGCGCGAGAGCGACAACCAAGCTTCTGCGCGTCACCTATTGTAACTAACTAAGAGGTTTAAGGCTCATGCATCCCATAAATGCGGACGATCTCATAACGGTCTCCGGTACGTGCTGGTAGGTGCGTAACGGTCCCTATATATGCGGTTTAACGTGCCGTTGCAGGGGCTATCATTAAGCCGCCATTTATGGTGCATTAACCCCCTTTACAACAGTCACTTCCCGACTATAAACAGGATCGTTAACCCTCTATTGCAAGTTCTCTTAGACACTTCATTCTTCCATAGACAACATCCCGAATCTCTTTGTCATAGTCTCGGTAGGCTCCCCGATGCCGGCAACCCCATCGACTGATACTGGAGTCATGCTAAGCGCTACTGCAAACCCTACGGTCGCCTCCTTCTGATTTATCTTTGTCGGCCACTAGGTTAACTTCTCTATACTTAATCTTTAAAAAAAAGTAAGTGATGTTAGTATTCGTTATAGTAGAGATTTTTTTGTTGTGAAGTATTGTAATCAGTATTACATAAACATATTAAAGAAATCCAAATCAGAGAAAATAGGTGCTAGCTAAGCGGTAGAGCGTTTGAAGCACATGCATGGGGTCTTGGGTTTGCATCCGGTTATATGTTACTACCTCTGTTTCTTCTCTTTCATCCTACTTACCTAAAAGGAAAGTTTCTTCTCTTTCAGCCTAATTTCCTATTTTAGTAATGTTTTGATGCTAAAGGTCTAAACTACCCTTCACAACTTAACTCACCGAAATAAACCTCCTACCCCTCTCATTATACCTCTGTTATATTAATCGATAGCAGAAAAAGAGAAATCAAAGAGAAAAAGTTCTCCCCCACCCATATGATCTTCAAAGCACGATCTATGTCACTTTCTGTGTTTTCTCGTGTTGATTTTCTCTCTTGGATCTTCTTCCTCTTCACATCAAGACCACGGTTGCTTATGTTTTGAACAGTTCATCGATTTTCGGGTTTGGAGGATGGTTGTGATAAGGCGGCGATGGTGTGGTGGAATAGGAGACGAAGAAGAAAGAAGGAAGAAGATGGGGGTTTGAGGGAACCCAGATCTGGGTTTTGATCGGAGCTTCTGGTGGCGAAGCCGCGGTCTCGGTGGAGGTGGTGACGTGGTGTTGGCACTTGCGGTGGAGGTGGCGTCGGCAGAGGAGAAGGCTTCTTCTTCTCCTCCTCCTCCTCCTCCTCCCCCTCTCCCTCTCCCTCTCCCTCTTCTTCTTCTTCTTCTTCTTCTTCTTCTTCTTCTTCTTCTTCTTCTTCTTCTTCTTCTTCTTCTTCTTCTTCTTCTTCTTCTTCTTCTTCATATCTAGTCAATTTTTTGGTACTGAAATCAATTAGGAATTGTAAGTTCATAAATTTTGATACAAAACTCCTTCTTCTTCTTCTTCTTCTTCTTCTTCTTCTTCTTCTTCTTCTTCTTCTTCTTCTTCTTCTTCTTCTTCTTCTTCTTCTTCTTCTTCTTCTTCTTCATATCTAGTCAATTTTTTGGTACAGAAATCAGTTAGGAATTGTAAGTTCATAAATTTTGATACAAAACTCCTCCTCCTCCTCCTCCTCCTCCTCCTTCTCCTCCTCCTCCTTCTTCTTCTTCTTCTTCTTCTTCTTCTTCTTCTTCTTCTTCTTCTTCTTCTTCTTCTTCTTCTTCTTCTTCTTCTTCTTCTTCTTCTTCTTCTTCGCCTTCTTCTTCATATCTAGTCAATTTTTTGGTACAGAAATCAGTTAGGAATTGTAAGTTCATAAATTTTGATACAAAAACTGTTGATGTTGCACCACTATGATGTGGAAAATCTGATCAGAAAATTCTCCATTGCTGCTCGTGTGGTGTTTTTGATACAAAAATTGGTAGTATTTTTAATCTGGAAATACTGTGGTGTGTGTGTTGGTTTCTGTAATATGAGAGGGAGAGAAAGAGATATGGTAATTTGTATGAGATGTTGGGGAAAAAAATGTAAAACTTGTGCGCAGTTTCTCTGAACTGACCATAGGAAACAGAGGTAGTATCAAGTATGATGTAATTTCTCCAAAAAAAAAAAAAAAAAAAAAAAAAAAAAAAAAAAAAAAAAAAAAATCTGAATCAGAAAAGTACAAGTACTGATCGTGTTTAATAGTAGTCCATTTCCGGTACGGATTATAACTATTTTTGGCCATCCATGTGTCCTATAAATAGATACCAAGCTGTATGAGATTCCTGATGCTGTGAAAGGCTTACTGATTACAGATATGATGGGAATTGGAATGTTCATGTGATTTGGAATCAGTGGGTTGTGTTGTTGTTTTTATTTTAATTTTATTTGATGTAGTTTAGGAATGGTAGGAGGGTTATGGTTTGTAAGTTTCTGTTACTGAATGTTTAACTTCCGTATTAGCCAAAAAAAAAAAATAGATACCAAGCATACGTACGTTCATCACCTTTCTCTCCACAATACAAGGCGTGAATTCCCTGTTACAGATGGTAACCCTTGTGCAGCACATAAAGAAGTCGATGAAGAAGAGGTTCAAGTTCCTATCAAAGCCAAAATCATCGCGGTCCCCTGAAAACAAGAGTCCTCCATCAACAATTCGTAGCAAAACTAAAGAGAAAGCAGACTCGATGATTGACACAATGACCAGAAATGGGCTATTAGAGGTCTCAAAGAAGGTCACCCAGGTTTCCAACTCAAAGAATGCAACCAATGGCACCTCAAGCCCAATATTAATGCGCAGCGGCGGACACAGATTAAACAACAATGCTTCTTGTACAATGCTTTCTCTTTGATTCTTTTCACACGGTGACCAATAATACTAGTTTTCTGAATTATTCTATTTCTTTATTTCATTCGTTGTTTTTTTAGGCATCGTCTGTTTATTTATGCAATAACTACTACAAATACATTACAAATACAAAATCTGCGTATGAAACTAAGAGCATGCTTACTAGCAGTTTAAAGAACTGATACTAAGCATCCCAAATTACAGCCAAATAGGTATGTAGAAACGCCTGTTTTGATCTTAAAAAAAATGCGAAAAACTAGCAAAAGAACCAGCAAACTAAATGCTTGTAAGTTATCGAAGCAAGTCAAATCTGATTAAAAACAAGGTCGTCGAGCAGGCACTAACTAACAACAAAATTAAACCGTGCTATATTGAATTTACCAACTCAGCCAGGTATTACTCCGACCATCAAATCAATGGAATGAGGCCGTATTGTGTTGCAGAGAAAATTTAACAAACAAAACATACAATTTGGGGAAGGAATAAGAAAGATGAGAGTATGCAAGGAGGTAAAATATACTAACCACAGAAAGTTGATAAACTATGTTTGTCGGCTAACCTGTTATTGTTTTCTGCATCTGATTTTCTTCAATTGTTTCTGTTGGTATTTTATTGGATAGAGCATAAAGAAAAGTTTAGCACATAATATGATTCGGCATAAACTGTGATATATTTTCATTGATCATGAGGCACTTATTTATTCAGCAAAGACATAAAAAAAAAAACATAAAAATAGCAACAAAATATGCTGCTGTTGAGGAACTAAAATATCCCTAAAAATCAGCTAAAGACTAGGACAAAATTTAACAAACTTTGACTGCTTCATATCAGCAGCTCCTAGGGACAATATTCAACACTCCCTCTTGTCTCTAGAGCTGCTAAATTTTATTTGAAAAATAAAAGTATACATAAGGCATAGAGCATGAGTCATTGGCATGGATATTGGCATGGATATGGTTATGGTTATGGTTATGGTTATGGGTCATGGGCATGGTTATAGATATAAGCTTTGAGTGGAGTTAGAATAACTCCTCTTCTTGCTGGATATTCGTGGCAGAATTGATGGATAGTGAAGGGACTGCATAGTCTTCTTCAACTGCTTCCCATAGGTCGTTGGCCTGAGAAGGGACTGCATAGTCTTCTTCAACTGCTTCCCATAGGTCGTTGGCATCGAGGTAGACCTCAATCCGGACAGCCCACATTTGGTAATTCATTCGATTGAACATTGGTGGTGCTATTGCATTTGATGAACCTTCTAAATTTATCACGTGCTGAATGGTATTGTAGTGTTTGAAAAAGGATATGGTGAGTGTAGGGAAAGTCTAACTCACAGGTCTCTTAAGAACTGAAAGCTCTGATACCAATTGTTGGTATTTTATTGGATAGAGCATAAAGAAAAGTTTAGCACATAATATGATTCGGCATAAACTGTGATATATTTTCATTGATCATGAGGCACTTATTTATTCAGCAAAGACTTAAAAAAAACATAAAAATAGCAACAAAATATGCTGCTGTTGAGGAACTAAAATATCCCTAAAAATCAGCAAAAGACTAGGACAAAAGTTAACAAACTTTGACTGCTTCATATCAGCAGCTCCTAGGGACAATATTCAACACTCCCTCTTGTCTCTAGAGCTGCTAAATTTTATTTGAAAAATAAAAGTAGACATAAGGCATAGAGCATGAGTCATTGGCATGGATATTGGCATGGATATGGTTATGGTTATGGTTATGGTTATGGGTCATGAGCATGGTTATAGATATAAGATTTGAGTGGAGTTAGAATAACTCCTCTTCTTGCTGGATATTCGTGGCAGATTTGATGGATAGTGAAGGGACTGCATAGTCTTCTTCAACTGCTTCCCATAGGTCGTTGGCCTGAGAAGGGACTGCATAGTCTTCTTCAACTGCTTCCCATAGGTCGTTGGCATCGAGGTAGACCTCAATCCGGACAGCCCACATTTGGTAATTCATTCGATTGAACATTGGTGGTGCTATTGCATTTGATGAACCTTCTAAATTTATCACGTGCTGAATGGTATTGTAGTGTTTGAAAAAGGATATGGTGAGTGTAGGGAAAGTCTAACTCACAGGTCTCTTAAGAACTGAAAGCTCTGATACCAATTGTTGGTATTTTATTGGATAGAGCATAAAGAAAAGTTTAGCACATAATATGATTCGGCATAAACTGTGATATATTTTCATTGATCATGAGGCACTTATTTATTCAGCAAAGACATAAAAAAAAACATAAAAATAGCAACAAAATATGCTGCTGTTGAGGAACTAAAATATCCCTAAAAATCAGCAAAAGACTAGGACAAAAGTTAACAAAATTTGACTGCTTCATATCAGCAGCTCCTAGGGACAATATTCAACAGTTTCACCTTCTTGAATTCGGGGGCGTAGTAGTTCTTCTCCACCTCCCAAGCAAGTTGAGACATACTGTTGAAATATGATTTTTCACCCTTCTCGTCTGTTACTTCTCTAGTGAACGGGATTCTGACCTCGAATATCTCGTTTTCTGATGATTGGAGGCGCATATCGAAACCCAACCTGTCAACCCAAACAATTTTCGCGTATGTTGCTGATACGACTCCACAACATAGCACAGCACTGAGACGGGGAAAGCTGGAACGTCACACGCCTACATATCTTAAGGATTACGTCATACGTTTGTATTATGCTTCATTATATATTTAGTTGTGTTCTGTTGTGTAGATCGGGTTTTCTTGTCAGTACTTTCCCGGCCCGTAAGATCGAACCGTCTAGGTTAGGTTTAGTTTTTCTATTTAAAGAGTGTAGTCACACAGTTTTTTTTTTTTTTTTTTCTGAAACATGCGTAGTCGCACAGTTTTATTAATCAGTCAAATATCAATTTAGTACTTTGTTTTAGTGTGTATTTGTATCGTATGTGTGCCCGGTCGATAGCATCTTTCTATTGGTGCTTTCATTGCTTTTCACCACCCAACTGGTGAATCCATCAATGGCGAATTTGGTGAGAGTGAAGCCTTCAAAACCTTTGTCCAAATATCATGGACCAATTGGAGAGCATTAACAGCCGCCAGACTGCTTTGGAGGCGCGGCCATCAACGGCACAGGAAGCCCCAGTCCGCACAGACGGTTCCGTCCAAGACCAGCAACCGGTCAACACTCAGCCGGGGCCCACGATATCGCCGCCAATCTGCCTGGACTTTCCCTACCGACACCGCTGCTCCCGCAGCAACAGTTCTTGTCGATCCAAACATCGTTTTCTCCACAGCTGCCAGCCCTTCTGTCCAATCTGTTACAGACTGCCATCGCAACCCGCGTCGCCGCCGCCCTCCTGGCAAAGCAGCAAACAAACCCAAGCCTCTCCACAGGTCCTCTACAGGCTGCGACCGCCACCCACGCCGCACAACACCCTTTTGCAGTAGCGATTCTTCACCCACACAACCTGTTCGCAGCAACAGGAGGATATTTGGGCCCTCCATTCCAGCACTAGCGGCGGAGGGATGCTTTGACTTACAGGGGTCATGGCCCCCAAACCCATTTCTTTCACGTAATATTTTACATATGAATAATGCGGAGCACCAAATATCGTGCTTACGTGGTGCTCTTGGAGTAATCTAAAATTTTCTCAATGTACAGGGGTCATGTCATCTACATATGAGCAATGTACTATTGTGGCCCCTCGTATAAATCAAAGTAAATGAAAATTTGTAGAGTTGGAAGTATATCAAGCAGTGCCTGTCCCTTTCCTATAATATTTTTCCACTTTTATATTTTCCTTTAATTTCAAACACTACAATTTTATTTTATTTTATCTCAATAAAAGAACATTACAATTTTTCAGAATATATCTTTTGATAACTGAAAAAAAACTATTTTTGATTATTTTTATGGAGGCATGACGATCAGTATTTATATTTACTTTTAATCACCATTATTTAGGAATAGTAAGTGTATGAGAACTTGCACATAGCTCTAATTTTTCTATTACAAGTTTTGTTGTTTCATATAAAGGAGAAACTTTTGTCAGCTTTTGATCTGATCTATAAGTCTGAAGTTCTCCTTTGGCCCCTCCAAGAATGAAATCATTCCTCCGCCCCTGCCAGCACAGTATCACCACGTCGCAGCAGACCATGGTTACTCTGGGTTCTCTTTTCCACCGCCCCATCACCAACAAGTAGCAACTTAAAATGTTGCTTCTAGGTTTTTTATTCCAGCTCCACCATTCGGTACAACCCAGTAACATGGGTGACACAAACCCGGATCCAACCCGCCAAACTACTCGACCCGAATCTGGTTTCGCTCCACACGCCAGCCACGGGTCCACCTTCTCAGATCGTGAAGGCCACCACCAGTACGTAAAACAGTCTAACTTTTTGCCGCCGCCGTACCTACACCCGCCTTCCTAGCAGACAGAGTATCCAGACGGCTTGGGTCACACCAATTATTGAGGAACAAATGCCTACAATCACAAACTGCGCGTTGACGCGCCTAGATTTTCAGGTACTCGTCCCCACACTTGGCTTTTTCAGGCAGAACAATACTATCTGTACTTTCATACGGATCCAGTTAGTTGGCGTCTTGTTGGATGGGGAAGTCGCTGATTGGCATCGGTATCGGCAAAGCAGCTTCGATTTTCGTTCCTGGACTGTTTTTTAAGATGAGCTCACGGCTCCTTTTAACCCAAATCACTACCACAATTATTATGGACAGTTGTCCAATTAAAATAGCAGATGATCGTTCTCACAAATTATCAGGCTGAATTTGAAAATATAGTAAATACCGACATCTAATCAACAACTTATCTCTCTATTTACTTCTGGTTTCATTCCTTCGCTAGGACACGAATTGGGGTTGTGCCAGCCTCAGTCCCTTGTTGAAGCTTTGTCACTAGCACGGGAGTTAGAGGCAATCTGATCACCGCCCACAACATCGAGTACACTGGCAACAGTTGAGCCTAGTCCCACCATAATGAGCCCTACCAAATTTCCTCCACCATTTGCATCTACACCGCCCATCAAGGGACTTACCCTAACCGAGAAACAAGAACGACAACGCCATGGCTTGTGTTACAACCCCGATCAGCCATACTTCTGCGGTCACAAGTGGGAGGGCAAGTTCTTACTTTTGGGTTGCGACGACGCTTATCAGCCACCGCCGAACGAGTTCGTCATTGCTGCAGATGCTTCTAGTCTCTTCACGTTGATCAGCAGTAACCAAATGAGGTCTTTACGGATCATGTGGTACAAAGGGGGTCGCGAGGTATTTGTACTCATTGACAGAGGTTGGACCCACAACTATATTCATTTGGAGTTAGCAAAGCGACTACAATTTTCGATTAAGGGCACACCAACTTTCATGGTTTCAGTGGGTAATAGGGAATGTCACCACTGCAATACTACCCGCGGTCCAGTTGATATTCTTCTTCAGGGACACCAGTTTTTGGGTGAATTGTTTCTCTTGGAGTTCCACAGATCACAGGCGTGCTAGGGATACAGTGGCTTTAATAGTTCGGCGAAGTCATAACCGATTATGCCAAGATGACAATGGAGGATCACCATGGGAATTCGCGTGATTTTGCAGGGTTGGACGAAAGCGGCCTTGGGTGCACATTGGTCCTACTTCGCTTTGAGGACAAGGTTTTAGTCAACCCGGGGGAGATAATATAGATACGTCTCCACAACATAACACGGCACTGAGACGGGGACAACGGGAATGTCACACCCCTACATATCTTAAGGATTATGTCACGTGTTAGTATTATATTTTATTATTAATTTAGTTGTGTCGTGTAGATCAGGTTTTCTTATTAGTTCTTTCCCAACCAGTTGGGCCGAGTCGTCTAGGTTAGGTTAAGAAAATTTTTCTATTTAAATAGTTTAGTCACAAAGTTTAATTATCAATCAATCAAATTTCAATTTAATAGTGTGTTTTAGTGTGTATTTGTGTCGTGTGTGAGCCTGGTCGATAGCATATTGCTATCAGTTGCCAGCAAAAGAAAAAAAATTGGTTACTACTGAAAACATTCTATAGGGTCTATGTTTTTTTTCGGACGTGGAATGTAATTAGCAAGATACCAGGAATCCAAATCGGCGTAGACGTTGCAAAAACGGTGGCGTCTTCTTTTTTGTTAGTATTAATCTCGTCGACAATTCTCTCATCAAAATTACGGAGTGGATCACGGCGTGCCGCTTTATAAGACGGCGAGGTCACCCACACGCCGTCCTGAAATCAAAGGACTTATAAGTTAATATTAACATGGTATGTGTATTATTCTAATTTAGAACATTAGCGCACAATGTGAGAACTGCAAGTGGCCTAGAGAAGCTCCACAAAATATTCAAACTGGAGAACACAATGAACAGCAACCACATATTGAACATCTTCATTTGCCTCTTCCCCGAAGACTCTGTAGAGAGATTCAAAGTCCTTAAAATGGAAGCAAGGGAACATGTAACATCAAAGAATTTTAAAATTAAACGATATTACCAAGACTTTAACATATGTTACCTCCCTTCCCTTTACCGTTATGGTACATTGTTTTATGTCATAAGAGTTATGGGTTTCGAGACGCGGCCAAGGACGATGCATGGTTCAGCAATCAAGATCGATATTTCTGTGAGGAGAAGCTGGTTCCGCTTGTTGGCCTCTGAAACAGGAGGTGCAGGTACACCCACTATCTGAAACCCAGGGGAAGGGGGCTATTCGAGCTCCTGTTGGAGCAATATAGGGCGCATCTGATTGGGCGTGCAACGGATCTAGCAAATCCGGAACGTACTGAGTTCGGGAGCGAATCTGTTGGTTGGTCATTTGCACGAATGGGATAGTCCTTTCGCACTAATTCTTTCGTGTGATTTGACGGGCCTTTTGTATGAGTAGAGTTTTGGGTGGTTCACATGCATCCAGTGATTGACTCCTGGAGTGGAGTATCTGGCATGTGAATGCGGTTCTAGTTCGAGCGCGGTTTATGTACATGTTCTGTTTTTTGTAGGTGCAAATGTTGTTTTTATGAGGCATGTACCATGACACGCGGTTGGATCGCATCTCGCGCGATTCGGGTTTCTGGTTAGCATCTGGTGCATGGGAGGTAATTGGCCCGCAATCTGGCACAAGAATCTATATGGGCACTTGTAACTTGTGCATCAGTTCTGAGTAACATCTGGCACTTGTTGTGGTGTATCTGTTTGGCGCAAGTGGGCGCATTGGGAATGTATTTTGTCCTACCTCATTGAATACATTCGAGTCAGGTTCAAGGTGGAGCACTTTTTTCTGTTTCCGGTAGTGAATCTGCATCTGGCGCATTCATTGCAGGAATGCATGGTAGTTGGAGAAACGATTTGGCGATTCAGGTTTTACATATAGCTGTGGAACATCTTCTTTTGGCGGCGTGCTCGTCCTGGTTCTGGGAGACGCATCCTTTTCTGGATTGGAGAGAAGAATGGTTTTGGTTGCTAGCCATTAATCAAGGTGGAGATATGTTAGGAATGACTCGATGAAGCAACGAAGGCGAAGCATTAAATATCTGTAGCAACGAGAAAATACGAATAAATTTTCAGGACAAATCGTCAAGTTTGGCAGAACAGTATAGTGTCGGCTGAATATTGTTTCCTTCTTTGTTTTGGTATCTTCTTTATTTTTTGGGCACTAAGTAAATATCCTAGGGCCTATATAAGGACCTAGGGTCGTGACATACTGTAGTGTGGTGTAGAAATATGTATTCTCTCTTAATAAACATTGGGTTCTGGCCAAGGAGGTAGATAGCGGATTCGTTAGTGAATTTGTTAGCGAACCACGTTACATGTTGTCTCGTTCTTATTTTTTCTTCATCGTTCATGCTCAAATACCCCATGTTATAACACTTAACATGGACGGAAGCAATGAAGGGGAGCTTGCGAGGTAGATGAGGACTATAGTTCGATCAAAGGATTTTGTGGGCAATTCGGGCATAGTTGGGTCCTAGAGGTTGAATTGTGGGGCATCCACCGTGGCCTCGTCATCATTCATGAAAACAACCTCAAGGAAGTCACCATCGAGTCCGATTCACTTGAAGCAAACAAAGATATGTTATGATGCTCCTACCTCACGAACGATGAAATAGGACAAGAAATCAAGCAGGATCACAAGATTTACGTAGTTCGCAATTCATGCTAACTACGTCCACGGCGAAGAACGAAGTTTATTTATCAAGAGGAACGATTACAATTGTTTGCATACAGGTCTAAGAAACTGTGAAGACCTTTCATAGTTCTTAGAACCGACCTGGGACCGTCCTAGAACAATTAGGAAACAATTCCAAAATGCCAGACCCTGACACCGGTCGTGTGATTCCGAGGTGGTGCGACCTCATTAGATCCTAAAGCTCGCAGCCCTATTTTCTTTGGCCTCATTTTCCCTCCTTTGTTCCTGGTTAGTTTCTCTTAGTGATTTCTTCACCTATTCATGGAACAAATCCAACATGCTATCAGTGCCGACAATGTTTCTCCCCCTATTAACTTTTCCTATGAAAGTATTGTTGAGTTGGTGCCTTGAATTGGTCAAAGGCGGCCAAACTCTTTGTTTCCAACTTTGATTAGGAAACATTAGAAGTCAAAGGCGGTGGAGGATTAGTTAGGAAACAAGTTTGTTTCCAAATCGAATTTGGAAACTTTAGGGATTTCCTAGCACTATATAAAGAACCTAGTAGTCACATTATTAGGTATGCAAAAACATTCTTGTAGTCTTGTCCCTCTTAAGTGAATAAAGAGTGCTTTTTTCGCAGTGGAGGTAGTTAGCAAAAACTTTGCTAGCGAACCACGTAAAATACTCGTGTTCTTCTTTATTCTTTCTTCGTTCGTGAGGTGGTTTGACATAACAAACTGGTATCAGAGCTCGGGTTTGACGGTGTTTCAAGATCAAGATCAAGGCGAAGCAAAGCTAGGGTTTCACAACTTGGTGAAATTAAAGCTAGGTTTTTGCGATCTAGGTGGAGCACGCGACTAGGGTTCAAGAACCACCAAGAACGATGTCCAAATCGATGTTGAAGATCGACAAGTTCACAGGAGGGAACAACTTCAGTCTGTGGAAGATAAAGATGGAGGCTTTGCTCAAATCGCAAGGCTTGTTGGCACCTTTGACCGCCGACAAGGGAGGCATGAATGTTGCATCATCGGTGTTCAAGGTATTGGAGGAGAAGGCACACGCCACGATTATGTTGTGCTTATCGGATGACGTGATCATCGAGGTCGCAGATCATAAGCAAGCAGCAGGTCGTTGGCTCAAGTTAGAGAGTCTCTACATGACGAAGAGTCTCACTAGCAAGTTGATGCTAAAGCAATGGCTCTTTAATTTGCGGATGCTCGAAGGTACGGCTCTAAAGGACCATCTTGATCAATTAAATACAATTCTTTTAGACTTGCGTAATATTGGCGAGAAGGTGGGCGATAAGGATGCCGCACTCTTGTTATTGATCTCGTTACCTCCATCATACGAGAAATTCGTTCAGTCGTTCATAGTGAACAAGGACAACTTATCCCTAGAGGAGGTCAGATCGGCGCTCCATTCTAGGGAACTGCGCCACAAGGGTGCAGGCATAGGTACAGAGGACCATGCTTCCGGATCGATGGCAACGGGCGGAAGCAAGAAGGGTAAGAAGAACAAGAAGAAGCAGTTCTCAGGTTCTAAGTTACCCAAGGATGTCTGTGCCTTTTGCAATAAAAAGGGGCATTGGAAGAGAGATTGCCCGAACCGAGGAAAACAGGGGCAGAACGGATCCGGAGCCGTAGCGGAACAAGGTAACTCGTCCGAGGATGATTATGTTCTAATGGAGGATGTTGTCACGCACTCTCAGGACGCGTGAGTCCTTGATTCCGGAGCTTCCTATCATATTTGCTCTAACAAGGAGCTATTCTCGACGTACAATCAAACGGATGGAGGGTCTGTCTGCATGGAAAACTGAGCCGTCTGTAAGGTGATTGGGAGCGGCTTAGTTAGATTGAAGAAGAATGAAGGGAAGTTATGTAATTTAGAGCAAGTAAGGCATGTACCACTTATTTAGAAGAATCTGATCTCCTTGAGTCTACTCGACAGCAAGGTATACAGTTTCAAAGGTGAAGGTGGAGATCTACAAGTCTGCAAGGATTCTAAGGTGATTCTCAGGGGAGTCGAGAATGGGACTCTGTACATGTTTCAAGGTTTGACGATCACAGGTTCTGCTGGAGTTGCCTCATCCGAGATTAAGGAAGCGGATCTGACTAAGTTGTGGCATATGAGGGTCAATCATATGAGTGAACGTGGAATGCAGGAACTTCATAAGAAGGGATATCTCACCGGGCATGCACCCAAGAGCCTAGGGTTTTGTGAGCACTGCGTGTATGGGAAGCTACAACGTAGCAAGTTCCCTAAGGTGGTTCATAGAACGAAAGGTACTCTTGATTATATCCATTCGGATTGTTGGGGTCCATCTCGAGTCGAGGCCATTGGCGGGTACAGGTATTTTCTGAGCATCATAGGATGGCTTGGATTTTTTTAATGAAGCACAAGAGTGAAGCTTTCGCAAGATTCAAGGAGTGGAAGGTCCTAGTAGAGAATCAGGTGGGAAAGAAGGTGAAGAGGTTGCGCACGGACAACGGCTTAGGTTTTTGTTCATCAGAGTTTGATGGATTCTGCAAGGATCAGGGAATAGCACGCCATCGCACCATTCGGCACACACCGCAGCAGAATTATGTAGCCGAGAGAATGAATCATACACTTTTGGCGAAAGCAAGGTGCATGCTTTCGAATGCAGGTCTTTCCAGAGGTTTCTGGGGAGACGTAGTTTCCATGGAATGCTATGTCATAAATCGGAGCCCGCAAACAGGTAGGATGCAAGATTCCTATGGAAGTCTGGATCGGTAATGCAGTGGATTACTCGGATTTGAGAGTTTTTGGTTGTGTTTCCTATTATCACGTTGATGATGGAAAACTAGAACCAAGAGATAAAAATGGAGTATTCATGGGTTCCGGAACAGGTGTGAAGGGATACACGATATGGGCAGACAACAAGATTATACTTAGCATAAGTGTAGTCTTTGATGAGACTCATATGTTGAAGAACTTCGTGGAGGTGGAGCTTGGAGGTGCAAAGAAGAAGGGGGAGGGTGAGTCGGATCCTACTGATCCTAAGGATTGCAAAATCTCTACACCGCTGCCAGAAGAAGAAGAGGAAGAAGCAGAAGAGTCTGATAGTGAGGATGCGTCTACACCAGAGGAACCGGTTCATCAAAGTATTGCTGAAGGAAGACCAAGGAGAGTCATAAAGCCTCCGGCGAGATGCAGAGAATATGGTATGGTGGGATACGCATTACAGATAGCGGAAAAGGTAGAGGATGAGCCATCCTCCTACAAGGCCGCTATATCTAGTTCTGAGTCAGCACAATGGATTGCCGCGATGGGAGAAGAGATGGAGTCGAGGGAGCTTGTTAAATTGCCAGCGGGTAGGAAGATAGTCAGTTGCAAGTGAGTTTTTAGAAGAAAGGAAGGAACTACATCTGGAGAGGGCATCAAGTATAAGGCGAGGCTAGTTGCAAGAGGGTTCAGTCAGAAAGAGGGAGTTGAATACAACAAGATCTTCTCACCGGTGGTCAGACATACTTCTATCCGGGTGCTACTAGAAATGGTGGAACACCACGATCTAGAGCTTGAGCAATTGGATGTCAAAACAGCATTTCATGGAGAGTTGGAAGAGGAGATATACATGAGCCAACCGGAAGGGTTCCAAGTTCCCGTAATAGAGAACCATGTGTGCAAGCTAAAGAGATCTCTCTGCGGAATTAAGCAGTCGCCGAGGCAATGGTACAAGAGGTTTCACAGCTTCATGATGAAGATAGGTTACCACAAGTGCGAGTATGATTGTTGCGTGTATCACAAAAGTTGCATGGTGGATCACGTATTTCCCTAGTTCTATATGTGGATGATATTTTGATTGAAACTCAAAATATCAAGGACATTAGAGAACTGAAGAGGTCCTTTAGCGCGGAATTCGAGATGAAGGATCTGGGAGCTGCTCGGAAGATATTAGGATTTGAGATCTATAGAGATAGGACGAAGAAGAAGCATTTCTTGTCACAGCAGGGATACATCAAGAAGGTTTTGGCAAGATTCGGGATGTTATCAGCTAAAGCTATAGATACTCATACGGCAACTAACAGCAAGCTAGGAAAGTACACCGTCCAGACCGAGGAGGAGAAGGAGTACATGTTCAAGGTTCCATATGCTAGCGCAGTTGGAAGCCTCATGTATGCTATGTTTTGTACTCGACCAGACATAGCATTCGCTATTAGTGTGGTTAGTCGTTTTATGGCTCATCCGGGTAAGACCATTGGCAGGCGGTGAAGTGCATATTCAGGTACCTTAAGGGCACGTCAGACATTGGCCTAGGCTATGGGTCTAGTGAAGACATCTTGGTAGCTGGTTTATCGAATGCGGACTATGCAGTGGATATTGACAGTAGAAGATCAATGAAAGGCTACGTATTTTCTCTGGGAGCATCTGTTGTGAGTTGGAAGGCTACGCTACAGCCGACGGTGACTTTGTCCACCACGGAGGCGGAGTATATGGCTCTAACAGAAGCAGCAAAGGAGGCAATTTGGCTTAAGGGAATGGTCAATGATATACGGCTACTTCAAGATCAGGCGATACTCTATTGTGATAGCTTGAGTGCGATTTGCTTGACTAAGGACCAGGTTCATCAGGAAAGGACCAAGCATATCGACATAAGGTATCATTTTCTGAGAAGTGAAAGCAGGATCAAGGTAATGAAGGTGGGGACTGCTGACAACCCTACGGATATGTTCACCAAGCCGGTTCCGGAGAGAATGTTCCAGCGTTGTCTGGAATTGCTAAACATCTTGAGCCTGTGAGGCCCTTAGGGGCATGTCGGACCCGGTGGGGGTCGAGTGAGTCTGTGTGACGAGAGACATATGGTGGGGAGAAGACGTAGCTTTATTTACGACAAGAGGAGCAGCTGCTATTGACGAGGCAATTCAAGTAAAGATGGATATTTGTCGCGTTGGTGCCTTGAATTCGTCAAAGGCGGCCAAAACTCTTTGTTTCCAACTTTCATTAAGAAACATTGGAAGTCAAAGGCGGTGGAGGATTAGTTAGGAAACAAGGTTGTTTCCAAATCGAATTTGGAAACTTTAGGGATTTCCTAGCACTATATAAAGAATCTAGTAGTCACATTATTAGGTATGCAAAAACATTCTTGTAGTCTTGTTCCTCTTAAGTGAATAAAGAGTGTTTTTCCGCCATGGAGGTAGTTAGCAAAAACTTTGCTAGCGAACCACGTAAAATACTCGTGTTCTTCTTTATTCTTTCTTCGTTCGTTAGGTGGTTTGACATAACAAGTATTGTCTAGAGTGTGACGACCTGTCACCCATATTATATATTTTTTGATTAACGATAAACACGCGGATAATTATCAACCAGCCTGGCACTTTTAGACATCCTAACTCAAGTAATCAATAGTGAGATCTGCCTCATCGATCGGGTTCCACTCCCGTCTATCGAAAAGCGGAGGGCAAGCATGCCCCAGTAGGACATACGAGCCATGAAAACCCCTTTTTTATAAAATATTTCTGAAAATCTGGTACGTGACTTAATTTAATAAAAATTACTAAAACTGATATTTTCATTAAAATATAACGATTTAACAATCTATTACAACTTTCACTAAAAATAGCTAAAAGCAATTATTTTAGCTAAAAATCTATTTTTTAAAGACTAGTCCGCGATCCGCTCGCGCTCAAGATAAATTGGTACAACCAGAGCGTGACCAAACAACCCAATTGGTAGCGCCTAATCACTAGAGTAAACATCTAAAAGCCAAATACATGACACTGGCTAACAAAATCATATTTCACACATGAATAACATAATTTATCACGCGAGATAGTTTAGATTTTAGAAACTGTAGAAAATATAGCCGGATCGCATATAATTTTCACATTTACACTGTAAATATAGAAATTTGGAAATTAAATTTCTCTTACCTGACATCGAAATCAGGCTAAACAATCCACAAGGAGAACTCTTGGTCAGCCTCGCATGAGTCAAATTTGGCTATCTAAACCACCTCAACTCAACAGTTTGTATAGCCGAAAGCAAGCCCTTGCAAGAGACACAGTTCTGAATGAACCGATTGAACCTCATTTCAAGATCTCTCTCCTTGGAAATACACACTTCCTCTCTACCCTCACCAAACCCTCTTTGAAGACTAAGAACAATTACTCAACTTCTCTTCTTTTACTTCTCTTCTTTTGTTTAAGATCTCTCCCCCACTGATTTCGGGTACTACTCCCAAAAGAGAAACCACCTTCCTCTGTCCTTAGAAATAAGAATCAAACCACTCTATTTTAAAATTATTTTCATAAAGATTTCCACTCCCAAAAATCTCACCGCCTAGCATACTCAGAGGTAGGGGTGTTCGCGGGGCGGTTTGGGCGGGTATAAGCCATATTTTCTCCCCAACCCAACTACCTCGGGTTAGAAAAATCTCTACCCAAACCTAACCAAATGATCAACAAACCCAAACCTAACCAACCATTTCGACTCGGCCCGGTTCGGCTCGGTTTGGACGGACTTTTTCCGAGAAAATTATAGAAACATACTTGTTACTTGTTAGAATGATGCACACACGTTATGATCGTATACTGAATTAAATCATCATTGGATAATGAGCTAAAACTATTGCTCATTTAGATGATATCCAAAATAATTTAAGTGTGAATTTCATATTAAGATGTTAACATGATAGAAATCATATTAATTTTGTGTGTGTATGTGAATAAGTTATATTAATTTTTTTCACTCACAGATTAGTAAGTTACCGCAAATGGGTCTTACGTTAGTGGTAGAGCGTTTGAAGCCCCTGCATGAGGTCCCGAGTTCGAACCTGGCTAGACGTAGGCTAGTTTAGGATTAATATGATGTACTAAAAAAATTAGTAAGACACCGATGTAAATATCTATAAATTGTATACCAAAAAATTATTACTTTTCATGTTGGGCGGGGCGGTTTGGGGATAAACGACCCACTTTTTCTAATACCCATAACCAATCGGTAGTGGGCGGGTTGAAATTTTATGAAACCATAATCAATCGTTTTGCCCCGTTCTCTTTATATTTCGGGTAGGTTCGGTTCGGAGCGGCCGGTTAGGGCGGTTTTCTCGGGTTTTTGAACACCTCTACTCAGAGGGATGATAGACAATAGGGTAAAAGACATCTCCCACCCTCCGACTATGGACAAAATGTATTTTGCTCCCTGATTTGTGGAAAAGTACATTTTTCACCCTTGTCAGAGTTAAAAACTAAAACCAAACTAACGGAGGGAATAAAATACATAATTACCCTCAAGATTTAAGAAAATAACACCACTATAAAAGTCAACTTTCTCCTTCTACTCTCATTCCTAACCCTAGCAGCCTCCCAACAGATCTCTCTGTCTCTCTTCTGTTTCTATCCCGACACAAAGTTCCTCCACCCCCACCACAATCTCCATCCCTCTCCTTCACTGACCCACTCCCACGTCTCTCTCTCTCCTAGGGTTCTCGATGTTGCCGACAGTGATGGTGAACGGGAGGCGCATAAAAGAGGGAGAATAAGAAGAAAGAAGACGGGGAAGAGGGGGCAAGGGAGGACGTTGTCATTGAGGACTTCGTCGATGTCGCAGGTCGCCGCCTTCGGCTGCTGATTCTTCGTCTTCTTATTCTTCTTCCTGTTCCTATTTCTAGATCCGCAGATCGATTGACTGTTGTGTTGGTTCGATTTGGGTCTCGATTTGCTGATTTAGGTAGTTTTGACCCTAATTTTGACTAAATTAGTTTGGGTAGTTTGACTCTAATTTTTGTAAGCTCGTGGCTCAGTTTCAATCTAAAAAAATGGCCATAGTAATTAAATGCTCCAAGTGAAGCTGTTTGGTTTATGATTCGTGATTTGTCTAGCTGGTACATGGGTATTGCCTATATTTGAGACATATGGTTAGGGGAATGAATGATGTGCATTACTACCTCACCTCTCTTTCTGATCGATTTTCAAGGAGGAGTAAGGAGATGGGATGGGGGAGATGAAGGTCTGGGTATTCATGTTTGTGGGCATTCATGTTTCCTTCTTCTTGTTTTTTTTTTCTTTGTTAAATTTAAAGTTAAAGTTTATGTAATTTTCTATAATCCAGTTTGTTTGCCTTTGTTGGTGTTGGTGTTGGTGATTGATATTTCAATTCTATTGAATTGAATATGTGTACAAGCTCAGGGGGATTTTTTACTTCGATGATGAAACCCACAAGTTCAGAGACAATAAGTCTCAAAGATCCAAAGCTTTGAGATTCAATAATTGCTTGTAAAATTGAATACTTGTGCTTAACAGTTTCTGTGATGAAGGTTTGTGCATTGGATTGAGTGATGATCTTATCATCATATACTCTCCTCTAAAAATATTATTAAGCTTAGATTTTGATTAAATAGTTGTACAGATTGATTGAATACAGGATTGAGCTGTAGGCCAAAACTGTGAACTGGCAATCAAAGCTCCAAAGCTTTGGAGATTTCCTTATGCTTTAACTGTTTATATTGGCTAACTATTTTCTGTATGCATGGGAATTTATCTGAGTTAATAACTTGATTTTGAGATATTCTAACTTTTAATCTCATTATTTATCATATCTTAGATCTATATGCATACGGTTACATGAAGTGATTTTATCTCAGAAAATAAAAGTTTATTCGATAAATTGATCTGTCAAATAGATCAGATTTTATGTGCTATTATTTCTAGATTGTGTTTGATCTTTTTTGCGAGCTTATGCAGAGTTGTTTGGTCGTTCAAATGTGCCTAACAAACTCTACTGGCTATTCAAACATTGTTGTTGAAAGAAGTATCTCAGGGGGTGAGGATTTATAGGAAAGCAGTTCCTAAAATCTCTCAACGAGTTGACGAAGTTGTTATAAGTTGCAATTTGAATTCCAAAAGGAGAGACACAGAGGCCAATCAACTTTGAATTGAAGATTCTTTTCATTTTTCGAAGATCATTACACGAAACTCCTCAATCATTCAAGGATTCAACACTGGAGAAGAAGGAGATCAATCATCTAGAATCTGAAGAACACTTCCAAGCTTTATTGCTTATCTACTTATGTGTTCTTCAACTATACTTAATCTATGTTATTCATTTAGAATTTCTCAACCTCACAACTTTAGAAGTTAGTTGTTCAATGGAACAACAAGAGTTTCTTATTGTTTCATCATGTTGTAGCTGTAACTAGATAGGTTGGGAACTACAAAATTTATAAGTGCAAGGTATTTCACTTAGGCTTGAGATCTAGGGCTAAATCAGGGTGATTAATAAAAGTGTGTTCAAATCCTGGAGGGATAAAGTCCCTCAGCTAGAGAGTAGGTCCAATTGTGACTGAACTCTGTAAAAATCCTTTTGTTGTTTACTTTACTGTATTGTTCTTTCATTATGCAAACTAGACAAGTACTAAAGAGGTTGCTCCAAAGCTTTGGAGAATTTTCCAGCTCAAATATTTGAAGCTTCAGACACTTCTAAACTGGCTCAACTATTTCCAAAACTTTCCAAAGCATCGATATTTCATTAGTTCCTTGTGTTAGAATTTTTAAAGTACAATTTTAGCAAAAGTTTCCATACTCTATTCACCCCCCCCCCAATCTAGAGTATTAGATCATGTTTTATACTTTTATTACAAACTTTCAATTGGTATCAGAGCTTGAGTCACCATAAGAACAATCTTGTGACAATGAGTAATGTAGGTGATGGAGGATTCTCACAAGGAAGAGCAGCCAACAGACCTCCATTGTTCTGTGGTGACAATTTCATGCATTGAAAAGCCTTGATGAAGATGTCCATCATAGATCAAGACATGGAACTGTGGTAAATCATTATCAATGGTCCTTATGTGTATTACACCACTACAGATGGGATCAAGACTATTAAAACTGAGGAAGATCTATCAGTTACAGAATTGGAAAAGGTATCAAAGAACTATAAAGCTACGAACTCGTTGTATTGTGCTCGTAGTGAAGATGAGTTCAATCAAACAGCAAAAGTGCCAAGGAAGTTTTGGAAAAGCTGGTTGAGACATATGATGGAACCATTCAAGTCAAACAAACAAAGATCAATATCCTTCTAAGGCAGTATGAGTTGTTCAAGATGAATTCTGAAGAATACATCAAGGAGATGTTCAAAGGTTCACAGACATTGTGAATAATTAGGAATCCCTGGGAAAAGTATTCTCAAATGAAGAAAAGGTCAGAAAGATTCTGAGAATTTTACCAAAAGAGAAGTGGGAGTCAAATACAACTGCTATTGAGGATGATCAGGACTTGAGTCTTCTTGAATTAGATATTCAGCAAGGCAAGCTTCTCACTCATGAGTTGTCCATGAAGGAAGTGGATGGTGACTTGAGTGACAACATCAAGTACTTGGCACTTAAGGAAAAAGAAAATGAAAAATCTCAAAGCCTTGAACAGGAAGATGATGATGATGAGGAAGCCTTAGCTCTAGTGTCCAAAGCTTTGACCAGAATTCTGAAGATGAAGAAAAAATTTGGAAATAGGGATTACAACGGAGACAAATCTAGGCCCTCAAGTAGCAAGGATTACAAAGGTAAGTCCTTTTCACATTTTCATAAACCTAAAGTAATGAATTGATTTAAATGTGGAAATGCATATCACTTGGTGAGGGATTGTCCTCAAAAGAAGAAGAACAGACATTTTCCAAAGAAGGAAAGTGACAAAAGGAGAAAGAAAGCAATGGTTGCTGAAAGTGTGTAATGTAGACTAAATACAGGACCTAAATACTCTAGAAGGGGGGGGGGGGTTGAATAGAGTATGGAAACTTTTTTCAAAACTTAAAGTTTAACAGGATAGCTTTGTGTGAAACTTGAAATCTCAATGCCTTGAGATTTTGTAAACTGTCTGAAACTCACTAAGGCAAAATTGTAAGCTTCAAGGCCTTGAGCTGTGAACAATACTACACAGCCTTTAAACCCTAGTTTGATTTGAGTTGTATGCAGCAGATATAAATCAAACAGAAAAGTAAAGAACACAAAGCAATTTACAGAGTTCAGTCCCAATGGACCTAATCTCTGCATGAGGGATCTAATCCCACCAGGATTGGGAAAACACTTCTTATTACTCACACAGAAACAACCCTAGATCTTCAAGCCTAAGTGATTTCCCTTACACCTATACAGCTTGTGGTTCCAAACCTATCTAGTTCCAGCTATTAACTGTTGAGCTAACAAGAACCTCTTGTTGTTCATTTGAACAACCAGCCACTAGGTTAAGAGAGGTTTAAGATAAGATAGAGATACACAGATGAAGTAAAAATGAAGAACACAGTACAAAGATAAAACTGTTGAAAGTCTGGAAGTGTTCTTCCGGAATGACTGGATTGATTTTATCTTCAGAAGTCTGGAATGAAGCTTGAATGATTGTGTGTTTGAATGAATGATCTCCCACGAATTTTTCACACTCTCATAGTATTCTGCAAGCCTCTCTTCTTCAAAAATTCAAACCACTCTCTCTTTATCCACAGCTGCAACTGACTGAGAGATTTTAAGATCTCAGTTCCTAAAAATCCTCCTTCTGTTTACAACTTGAATTCAAACAGCTTCAGGTGGATATCCGTTGGAGTTTGTTGAGATTTCTCCTGCACGTTTAACAAACCTGCAACAGCAAAGAATCACTGCAACAAAAAAATCCAAACAACTAACAGTACTGAGACTGTTTGGTTATATAGTTTCTGGTAAAACTGTTTAATAAACTCAGAACATCAATCTGCATATACTCTAAAACAATTAAGTCATTGAAAACAAGTCTAAGACACTTAGAATTGAGTATTTAATCACAATACTAAGAGTCATAACCTGCAAGAAAGAATCAATCAATTTCTGTAAAAACTGTCAGTAGCTCAAGGCATATCTCAAGGCCTTGGAGCTCTGAACCTGTTTCACAGTATTTTACAATTAAGCCCAGATAGCTTTGATTCTTCCTGTTCTGATCATCTGCAATTGTGTTAGATGTATAAATAGTACAATCCACAAATATATACCATAAGCCTCTGATTTGAATAATAAGATATCCAATTCTGCAACACAAATATGTTAGAACACATAGCAGAAATAAGCAGTCTCAAGGCTTTGAAACTTTCTGTCAATCTCAAGGCCTTGATATGACTAACCAGTCTTTGCTGGTAATATCTTAGCCTTTTGTCTTTCATCACTCATGAACAATTACCAATCAAAGCACATTTAGGGATCTTGACTCAACAATCTCCCCCTTGATGAAAGACAAAACCTGCAATCTTGCATAGATCTTCCTGCCACTCATAAGCAAAAAATAAATAACCACAATTTGCAGATAAAACAATTTGAACCCAAACAGATAACTAAATACCACAGAATTATCACAAAAATTAACCAAAATAACTCAAGGCCAACTTTTATTAATCACTGAATACTGAGAAAAAAAAAAACATAAAACATCCTCCCCCTTTTTGACTTTCATCAAATAAGGTTGAAGAAATGTAGGATCATTACTCAGAGTTTGAAAAGAAACTTAAAACCAAAAACTAGCTAAAAAGTCAAGGCCTTGAGACAGAAAAGATAGAAGAGAATGAGAAAGATGGTTAAAGCTTTGGCAGTCTCTGATCTTCACTTCTTCTTTGATGTCTGGCCTTTCTCTAAGCCATCCCCAATTTCTTCCTCACTTTCAGCTTCTTCTGCAGACTGGTTACCTTCTTCAGCTTCAACTTCAGTGACCACCTCTTGGATTATGTCATCTACTTTCTTCTTAGCCTGTGCTGAATCTACCTCTGTAGTTGCATCAACACCTGTGTCTTCATCAGCATCTTCCTCATCAGTTTGCTCAAACAAGTCTTTTGAAGCTAGCACCACTGGAATTGGCTTCTTCTTCTTCTTCAGATTTTCTCCTAGCTTCTCATCTGAATCCACACTGGTGTCATGACTAGTAGCAGAAGGTATCTTCTCTAGATTCAAGCCCTTGATGACAACATCTAACTTCCCATTCATAGAATTCATCAAACCCTTGAACTGATGAAATTTAGCTGACAGGTCAAACAATCTTTGCCTAAGATCCTCAATCGCAACTTGTTGATCTTCTAATTTCTCTACCAGCAGAGAGTAATCCTCATTGGTATGTCCTTTCCCAGATGCAGTCCCCTTAGGCTTTACAAACTCTTTCTCAGCAAGTTCCTCCTTTGACAAATCAGAATAGAATTTCCAATGCCCTTTTCCAGTCTGAACTATCCCGATCCTCTGAAGTGCAGTCTCATCTATCAACCCAAAACCTCCAGTAATCTTTTCTTCTCCTTTCACAGGCACATGAAAATACTCAAAGAAAAGAGGTAACAGGTTGGCATAAGGAAGAGGATGGTTTCTAGTCCTGGTTGCACAATAAATCATATGCTCCATCACAACTGTGGGCAGGTCCATCTCAAACCCTTGAGATATCATATACATCAAAATTAGAACTTTATCAGTTACCAGCTCTCTTGAGTTCTCCCTGGGAACTACACTCCTCATCAAAATAGTGAATAAAATCTTTGCTTCACAGTTGAGCACAGAGTGTGTCAACTGTTTTGGACCAGAGGGAACACCATCAACAAAGAACATCTCCTTTGCCTTATCTAAACACTCCTTCCTATCAGGATAATCTCCAACATTGTATTTCCTAGGAATGCCCAAGACTTCGGCAAAAGTCCTATGATCTAACCTCAAATCCACACTAGCCACCTTAGATGTTAAAACCATTTTATCATCACCTTCAGACACCAAGTTCTGATAAAATAACCTGGTTAACCTAGGATAAGCCTTTGAACTAGGATTTAAAACTTTCCAAACAGCAGTTTCCCTCAATTTTCTCATGCATTCTATGTCCAGTTTATCCAATAACTCATCAGAAATCATACTACAGAAAGCCACTTTAGAAGATGCATACCCTTGCATCCAAACTATTCTAACTTCATAACTAATAAACCACTCAGTTGGAAGTACATTCTTACCTTGATATCCTTTCTTAGTTGCAGCAGCAACTGTCTTAACCCTAGTCTTCTTCTCAGAGGGTTTGTCCTTCTCTTGTACTCCTTCAGTTGATTTCTTCTGGCTTTCCTGAGTTGACTTCCCTTTTTCCTCTTCAGTAGCCTTTTTCTTTTCTCCCCCTTTCTTCTTCTTTGACCTAGGTTGATCACCACCCTGAGTCTCCTGTTGTGGATCAACACTTGAACCTTCATCTCCCTTCTCTGTCCTTGACTTCTTTGCAGGAAGAGTATCCTTATGCAAACTGTGAGTGTTTTCTGAATCTGAGTCAGAAATCACTATCTTCTCTTTCTTGTTTGCTCTCTTCTTGGATCTGCCAGAGGGCTTCCCTTGTTGTTGAATTCTGGCTTATTTGCGCTCCATTTTAGGGTTTAGGGTTTTGAGAAGAGAATGTGATTGAGAGGATTAGAGAGAGAGAGAGAGAGAGAGAGAGAGTAGTCGCAGAAAATTGGAAGAGAATGTGAAGAAAAAGCCTTGACTTTCAGCTTAAGTAGGTTGAGAGGATGAGTCATAAAAGGACTCTGCAAGACTACATGCAAAAATAGAATCTTGAAAAATCTTTTTGGGATATTTAAGAAAATTCTCGGAGTAATTCCAATATTATACAGTTATCTAAAAAGATAAGATATAATATTTGATGATTCAATTTTTTAAAAAAAAAATTACAGATATTATCAAGACCTGGAAAACAATCTCAATGCCTTGAGATTTTCTGCAGACTGTGAAACTTCAAAGCTTTGAGCTATACTTTCAAGGCTTCAGAAAGTATAATCTCAAGGATTTGAGATTCCAACACATATACACATATAGGTACTAATACTCCCCCTAAACCAATGCATCCTTGTTTAACATCCCCAATTCAAGCCTTAGAGATAAAAACCTATCATCTGGCAATGGTTTAGTGAAAATATCAGCAATTTGCATTGAAGTAGAGATAAAATTTAAAACAACATCACCTTGTTCTGCATGATCTCTAAGGAAGTGATGTCTCACATCTATGTGCTTTGTCATTGATTGCTGAACTGGATTCTTAGAGATTGAAATAGAACTTGTATTATCACAATGAATTGGCACATTTCTGAAGTTGTGGCCAAGATCTCTAAGTTGCTGAGCAATCCATAGCACTTGTGAGCAACAAGCACCAGCTGCAATGTATTCAGCTTCTGCAGTTGATAATGCTACAGAATTTTGCTTTTTGGAATGCCAACTGATCAATGAAGATCCAAGAAATTGACAGCATCCAGAAGTACTTTTTCTGTCTACTTTATAACCTTCAAAATATGCATCTGAATAGCCACTCAACATAAAATTAGATCTTCTTGGATACCAAAGCCCTAAGTCTCTTGTTCCATTCAAATATCCAAAAATTCTTTTAACTGCAGTTAGATGAGTTTCCTTAGGATCTGCTTGAAATCAGGCACACATACAGACACTAAACATAATGTCAGGTCTGCTAGCAGTTAATACAATAAAGATCCAATCATACCTTTGTATTCCTTCTGATTCACACTCTTACCAGTTGAATCTTTGTCTAAAGAGAGTGATGAACTCATAGGGGTCTTAAGAACCTTGGACTGTGACATGTTGTACTTATTCAATAAGTCCTTGGTATATTTTCCTTGATGCACAAAAATTCCTTTCTTCATTTGTAATATATGAAGTCCAAGAAAGAAATTTAGTTCACCCATTAGGCTCATCTCAAACTCCCTGCACATTAGACTAGAAAACTCTTTTGAAAGAGCATCATTAGTAGCACCAAATAATATATCATCTACATAAATCTGAACTACTAACAAATCACTTTGTTGGTGTTTAATGAAAAGGGTTTTGTCTACTAATCCTCTTCTGAAATTGTTTTCAAGTAGAAATTTTCAAAGTATGTCATACCAAGCCCTTGGAGCTTGTTTTAAACCATAAAGAGCTTTGTCCAATTTATGAACATGATCAGGAAAATTTTCATCTTCAAAACCAGGAGGTTGTGCTACAAAAACATCTTCTTGTAAATATCCATTTAAAAAAGCACATTTAACATCCAGTTGATAGAGCTTTATGTGATTGTGAGATGCAAAAGCAAGAAGTATTCTAATAGCTTCTAACTTGGCCACAGGAGTAAAAGTCTCCTCGTAATCTATACCTTCTTCTTGATTATATCCTTGAGCTACCAGTCTGGCTTTATTTCTTACCACTTTGCCATTCTCATCAAGCTTGTTTCTGAATACCCATCGTGTTCCAATAACTGACTTCTCTTTAGGTCTGGGAACTAAATTCCAAACCTTGTTCCTTTCAAACTCATTCAGCTCACTCTGCATTGCGATAATCCATTCTGCATCTTCCAGAGCTTCCTTGGTATTCTTTGGCTCAATCAAGGATACAAATGCACTGAAAGCACACAGGTTCTTTAACTGTCCTCTTGTCTGTGTTCCAGTTGATGGATCTGATATTATATTATCAGCTGGATGGTTTGCAAGGTACTTAAACTTCTTTCTTGGTACCCAGGAGTATTCTCCTTCAAGGCTTTGAGTCCTTGAAACAGTAGAGGGAGCATCATAGAAAGTTTCAGCTTATGTCTCAAGGCTTTGAGATTTTGGTTCAGCAGGAGGTTCAAGGCCTTGAGATTCTACTGGTTGATTCTGTACAGCAGTTTTGCTTTTGTCTTCTTTCAAAGCATCATCATCTGATTCATGCTTGTTCAAATCTAGCTCTGCAAAACTTTCACTCAGAGAATCCTTAGTACTTTCATCAAAAATTACATGAATGCTCTCTTCCACAATCTTGGTCTTTCTATTATAAACTCTATAAGCTTTGCTAGTTTGAGAATATCCAAGAAATACACCTTCATCACTTCTAGCATCAAACTTACCAAGATTGTCTCTACCATTATTATGCACAAAATAGATACAACCAAATGGCTTAAAATAAGAAACAGTAGGCTTTCTCCCTTTAAACAAGTCATAGGGAGTCTTTTTCAAAATAGGTCTAATCAAGCATCTATTCAGCACATAATTGGCAGTATTAACAGCTTCTGCCCATAAAAACTTTGGCAAATTACTTTCAAGCAACATGGTTCTGGACATATCCTCAAGTGTCCTATTTTTCCTTTCAACTACTCCATTTTCTTGTGGAGTTCTAGGTGCAGAAAAGTTGTGTGAAATGCCATGCTTTGCACAAAACAAATCAAAGTCAAGTTGATCAAATTCTCTACCATGATCACTTCTAATGGATGCAACAGGTAAGTTTTTCAAAGTTTGAAGTTCTTTGCACAATTTAGAAAACTCAGACAAAGCTTCAGTTTTGTCTCTGATAAACATCACCCAAGTAAATCTAGAATAATCATCAATTATAACAAGCATATACCTCTTACCTTTTGGGGTCTGAACTCTCATAGGACCACACAAGTCCATATGAAACAATTCTAAGGGTCTAGAAGTATTTACAAAGTTCTTTGGCTTGAAAGAGCTTCTAGTCTGTTTACCTTGTACACATGCCTTACAAACCTCATCATCTGAAAATTTTTGTGATGGTAAACCTCTTACCAAGTCCTTTGAGATGAGCTTATTCAAGGTATGTATACTAATATGCCCAAGCTTTCTGTGCCAAAGCTTTGAATCTTCCTTCAAGGCCTTGAGGCATTTTAGCTTATCACCTGCAACACTGTTAGTATTCATAGCATATAGATTATATGACCTAGGAGCAGTGAGTATGCAATCACCAGATTTATCATCTTGCACCACACATTTCTCCTTGTCAAATACAGCTTTATTACCTTTATCACATAACTGAGAGATACTAAGCAAATTATACTTAAGTCCATCTACCAGATAAACATCAGATATAGAATTTGTAGAACCATTACCAATACTACCTATAACAATGATAATGCACTGTGCTTTGTCACCAAGTGTTATTGTTCCTCCAGATTTCTCTGTAAGTTCAGTAAAAAGAGACCTCTTTCCACTCATACGTCTGGAACAACCACTGTCTAACATCTATTTATGATCTTTCAAGGCCTTGGTGACATCCTGCACAAACAAATCATTGCCTCAACAGGCTATTAGACCAAGTGCAGAACTTTGAGTCGTACTCAGAATCAGCCATATTAGGTGGCTTAATTCCTTTTGGAACCCAAATCTGCGTAACCTGTCCCTTAAGCTGATAAGGATAAGCATTCCTCATAATATGAGGTTCTGATCTTCTGAAGGGACAAGTTAATCTGACATGACCAATTTTTCCACAGTAATGACATTTTGGAGAATGTCTGCTACCAGATTTAACAAAAGTAGTTTGGCCTTTCTTTGGAAAATTTGGATTATATCCAATCCCACTTTTACGCATTGATTTCAGACTTCCTCCAAGAATGAGATTTAGATTATGTTCTGAGCCTGTAAACTTAGCTAGGACCTTCTTGGATTCTTGAAGTTTCTCAGTCAAAGTAAATATCTGTTGTTCTAAATACTCAGAATGAGCTTTTAGATCAGCATATCTTTCAGTTAAAAGAGTGTTTTGATCAACAACCTCTTTTATCTGTGCCTTCAATACTTTGAACCTGCTGTCCAAGGCCTTGAAGTCTTTTTCAACCTTTGTCTTTGAAACTTCAACAGTTTTGTTTGAAAATACAAGGTCCAGGTTTTCTTTTACCTGCTCATGAACTTTAATCTTTAAAGCAGAAATCTCATTTCTATAAATTTATTCATTCAAAAACATACTTTTAAGAATTTCAGGAAGTACATCAGATGGACTAGCACGTAAATTTTTTACCATGTCTTCAATGTGTCTGTCTGATGAACTTTCCTCATTATGCTTTGCCATGAAGCATCAGTTTGCTTGCTCTTCTTCTGTATCTGAATCACTTGATGAATCAGAATCACTCCAGGAAGCCATCATAGCCTTCTTCCTTCTGTTGTCACCATCTTTTTTCTGAAAGTTTCTATTCTTCTTCTTTTGTGGACAGTCCCTTACTAAATGATCTGCATCACCACACTCAAAACAATTCATTACTTTAGTTTTATGTGACTGTGATGAAGATTTCCCTTTGTAATCCTTGCTGCCTGAGGGTCTTGATCTCTCCCTGTTATACTCCCTGTGGCCAGAGTTTCTTTTCTTTTTGAGAATCCTGGCCAAGGCCTTGGAGATCAATGCTAAAGCCTCTTCATCATCAGGTTCCTCCTCAGTCTCAAGGCTTTGAGATTTCTCAATGTCTTTTGCCTTAACAGCTAGGTTCCTGATATTTTCACTCAGATCACCTTCCACATCCTTCATAGACATTTCATGAGTGAGCAGCTTTCCTTGTAGATCATCTAGCTGAAGAAGACTCAAGTCCTGAGCTTCCTCAATGGCTGTTGTCTTTGGCTCCCACTTTGCTTTTGGCAAGCTTCTTAGAATCTTTCTGACCTTCTCTTCATTTGAGAACTTCTTTCCCAAAGACTCAAGGTTGTTCACCACATCAGTGAATCTTTTGAACATATCCTTGATGGTTTCATCTGAATTCATCTTGAACAACTCATATTGCCTCAGAAGTATGTTAATTTTTGTCTGCTTAACCTGGCTTGTACCTTCATATGTCACCACCAGTTTATCCCACACTTCTTTGGCACTTTTGCAGTTTGATACTCTGTTGAACTCATCTGCGTTCAAAGCACAGTATAGCAAATTCATAGCTTTGTAATTTTTGGATACCTTTTCCAATTCAGTGACTGGGAGATTTTCCTTAGACTTGACAGTTCTGACTCCATCAATTGTGGTATAATACTCATGAGGACCATTCTGAACTATTGACCATAGTTCCATGTCTTGATCAATGATGAACATCTTCATCAAAGCCTTCCAATGCATGAAATTGTCACCAGGGAACAATGGAGGTCTGTTAGCAGCCCTTCATTGTGAGAATCCACCATCTCCTACATTACTCATAGTCACCAGATTGTTAGATCTAAAAACAGTGACACAAGCTCTGATACCAATTGAAAGTGTGTAATGTAGACTAAATACATGACCTAAATACTCTAGAAGGGGGGTTTGAATAGAGTATGGAAACTTTTTGCAGAACTAAAAGTTTAACACGATAGCTTTGTGTGAAACTTGAAATCTCAAGGCCTTGAGATTTTGTAAACTGTCTGAAACTCACTAAGGCAAAATTGTAAGCTTCAAGGCCTTGAGATGTGAACAATACTACACAGCCTTTAAACCCTAGTTTGATTTGAGTTGTATGCAGCAGATAAAAATCAAACAGAAAAGTAAAGAACACAAAACAATTTACAGAGTTCAGTAACAATGGACCTAATCTCTGCCTGAGGGATCTAATCCCACCAGAATTGGGCAAACACTTCTTATTACTCACACAGAAACAGCCATAGATCTTCAAGCCTAAGTGATTTCCCTTACACATATACAGCTTGTGGTTCCAAACCTATCTAGTTCCAGCTACTAACTGTTGAGCTAACAAGAACCTCTTGTTGTTCATTTGAACAACCAACCACTAGGTTAAGTGAGGTTTAAGATAAGATAGAGATACACAGATGAAGTACAAATGAAGAACACAGTATAAAGATAAAAATGTTGAAAGTCTGAAAGTGTTCTTCAGGAATGACTGGATTGATTTTATCTTAAGAAGTCTGGAATGAAGCTTGAATGATTGTGTGTTTGAATGAATGATCTCCCACGAATTTTTCACACTTCTCATAGTATTCTGCAAGCCTCTCTTCTTCAAAAATTCAAACCACTCTCTCTTTATCCACAGCTGCAACTGACTGAGAGATTTTAAGATCTCAGTTCCTAAAAATCCTCCTTCTGTTTACAACTTGAATTCAAACAGCTTCAGGTGGATATCCGTTGGAGTTTGTTGAGATTTCTCCTGCACGTTTAACAAACCTGCAACAGCAAAGAATCACTGCAACAACAAAATCCAAACAACTAACAGTACTGAGACTGTTTGGTTATACAGTTTCTTGTAAAACTGTTTAATAAACTCAAAACATCAATCTGCATATACTCTAAAACAATTAAGTCATGGAAAACAAGTTTAAGACACTTAGAAGTGAGTAAAAAAATCACAATACTAAGAGTCATAACCTGCAAGAAAGAATCAATCAATTTCTGTAAAAAATGTCAGTAGCTCAAGGCATATCTCAAGGCCTTGGAGCTCTGAACATGTTTTACAGTATTTTACAATTAAGCCCAGATAGCTTTCATTCTTCCTGTTCTGATCATCTGCAGTTGTGTTAGATGTATAAATAGTACAATCCACAAATATATACCATAAGCCTCTGATTTGAATAATCAGATATCCAATTCTGCAACACAAATATGTTAGAACACATAGCAGAATAAGCAGTCTCAAGGCTTTGAAACTTTCTGTCAATCTCAAGGCCTTGAGATGACTAACCAGTCTTTGCTGCTAATATCTTAGCCTTTTGTCTTTCATCACTCATGAACAATTACCAATCAAATCACATTCAGGGATCTTGACTCAACAGTTGCATCATGGAGTGGTTCTGATTCCTTCTGATGTTTTACCTGAAATCCTTAAAAACATGTTTTTGAATGAGGAAAGTTACAAAAATGAGATTTCTTTGAAGATTAAATATTATGAGCAAGCAAAAGAAAATTTAGATCAGGTTTTTATCCAAAAAAAATCTTGAAGTATCTATGTCAAAAATTGAAAGTAACTTCAAAGCCATACGTAGCAGGTTCAAAGCTTTGAAGGAACTGGTCAAAGAAGTTGTTGATCAAAACTCTATTTTCACTGATAACTTTATAGATCTAAAACATCATTCAGATGATTTAGAACAACAAATAACTTCATTGACTGAGAAACTTCAAGAATCCAGAAAGGTTTTTCAAAATTTGCAGGCTTAGAACATAATCTCAATCTCACGCATGGAGGAAGTCTGCACTCTATGCACAAGAGTGGAATTGGCTATAATCCAAATTTTCCAAAAAAAAGCCAAACCACCTTTGTGAAATCGGGAAGCATACATTCTCCCAAGTATCATTACTGTGGAAAGCTTGGTCATGTGAAATTAACTTGTGCCTTTAGAAGGACAGAACCTCACATAATGAGGAATACTTATCCTTATCAGCTCAAGGGACAAGTGAGGCAGATTTGGGTTCCTAAAGGAATCAGACCACCTAATATGGTTGATTCTAAGTATGAATTTAAATTCCACACTTGGTCTAATAGCATGTTGAGGCATTGATTGATTTTTTGCAGGCTGTCACCAAAGCTTTTAAGCATCAAAAATGGTTTTTGGATAGTGGTTGCTCCAGGAATACAAGTGGAAAGAAGTCTCTGTATACAGAACTTAAAGAATATTCAGGAGGAACAAGCACTCTTTGTGACAAAGCCAAATGCAATATCATTGGCATAGGTAGTGTTGGTAATGATTCTGCTACTTCTATTTTGGATGTTTATTTAGTAGAAGGTTTGAAGTATAACTTTTTTAGTAAATCTCAATTATGTAATAAAGGTAATAGAGTTGTTTTTGGCAAGGAGAAATGTGTGGTGCAAGATGAGAAATCTGAAAATTGCATACTCACTGCTCCTAGGTCATACAATGTATATACTTTGAATACTGACAAAGTTGCAGGTGAAAGTTTGAAGTGCCTCAAAGCCTTTACGGAATACACAAAGCTTTGGCATATAAGCATACATACAATGAACATGCTCATATCAAAAGACTTGGTAAGATGATTACCAACCCTGAAATTCAAAGATGATGAGATTTGCAAGGCATGTACCCATGGTAAACAGACAAGAAGTTCATTCAAGCCAAAGAACTTTGTAAGTACCACTAGACCTTTATAATTGATTCATATAGACTTGTATGGTCCTATGAGAGTTCAAAAGGTAAGAAATATATGCTTTTCGTGGTAGATGATTATTTTAGATTTACATGGGTTATGTTCATTAGAGATAAATCTGAAGCTTTACCTGAATTTTCAAAGCTTTATAAAGAGCTTCAAACTTTGAAAGACTTACATGATGCATCTATTAGAAGTGATCATGGCAGAGAATTTTATCAGCATGATTTTAATTTATTTTGTGCAAAGCATGGCATCTCACACAACTTTTCTGTACCTATAACTCCTCAGCTTAATGGAGTAGTTGAGAGGAAGAATAAGACACTTGATGATATGTCTAGAACCATGCAACTTGAAAATCATTTGCCAAAACATCTTTGGGAAGAAGCAATTAACAGTGCCAACTATGTGTTGAATAGATGTTTGATCAGACCTACTTTGAAAAAAATTCCATATGAACTTTTCAAACGCAGAAAGCCAAATGTTTCTTATTTTAAGATTTTTGGTTGTACTTATTATGTGCATAATAATGGAAAGGATAATCTTGGTAAATTTGATGCTAGAAGTGATGTAGGTATATTTCTTGGTTATTCTCAAACTAGCAAAGCATAGAGAGTTTTCAATAAGAGAACTAAGATTGTAGAGGAGAGTATTCATGTGGTTTTTTATGAAAGTGTTGATGATTCCTTGAGTGAAAGCTTGCAGATCTAAATTTGAATAAGTATGAGGCAGATGATGAGTAAACAAAGCAAAGCTAATCTGAAGGAACAGTTAGAAGAATCTCAAAGCTTTGAACATCCTTCTGACTCAAAATATCAAAGCCTTAAGATTGAACTTCAAAGAATACAAAGTGCTCCAGCTACTGCATCAAGTTCTCAAAGGTTTGAAAAGATTGATGGTGAATCATAATCCTAGACACCAAGGCAGAGGTTCAAGTATTTGTCAGCTCATCCAACAAAAAATATCATCTCAGATCCAACTACTGGTACATAGACCAGAGGAAAATTAAGGAACTTGTGTGCCTTCAGTGCCTTCATATCCATGATTGAACCTAAAAGTGCAAAGGAGACATTAGAAGATGCTGATTGGATCATTACAATTCAGTATGAGCTGAATGAATTTCAAAGGAACAAGGTTTGGAAATGGGTTATTAGGCCAACGACTCAATCAGTGATTGGAACCAGATGGGTGTTAAGAAATAAACTTGATAAAAATTGTAAGGATGTAAAAACAAAGCCAGACTTGTGGCACAAGGGTAGATTCAAGAAGAAGGCATTGATTATGAAGAAACATTTGCTCCGGTTGCCAGGTTAGAAGCTATCATAATACTTCTTGATTTTGCATCCCATAAACATAGAGTAAAACCTCTATAAACTATTACTCGATAAATACATAATCTCGACAAAATTAATAATTTTTCCAGTCCCAACTTGAGACCAGTACAAAATCGGACCACAATCGATAAAATAATAAGATGGTAACTTTTTTTGAAATACCAGTGTAACATATATTAGTCCCAACAAAATAAATTAATAATTACTAAAGATTTTAAATTTTAAAATTTTCTAGTAAAAAATGAATCTATAGTCACTTGTTTTTTGTTGAATTTAAATTCTATATCAACTTTATCTTTAAATATGATCATTGCACTTAGAGTTGGGGCATTGTCTTCTCGTATTGCAAAAAAATGTGAAGAGTTGTTGCCGCTTTAAATTAATGCTTCTTTTCGAGTGACTGGTTCAAAAGCTATTGAATTATCCTCAACTTGGTCATCTACCGGAATTTGAAGGGTATCCGCCAAAAAAATTCTTCAATGCTTTCAACCTCATATCATTCATTATTTTCACCAGGATAATCTAGCAAGTGATTCACATCTATTTTGTGCCAATAACGCATAACCCGTAATCAAATTATCAACCTCACGCCGGTTGAATTCGTCGAACGAATTTTATACAGTCGAAAGTAATTTTCTATGGCCTCTTGTTGCACATTTCTCCAAGATCAGACGACCAAATTGATAGCATCTAAAGTATTAATCTTTGCCAGAAAAGAATGTCCAACTCATAATATTCCAAAATCTAACGGCATAACATTTTACGGTAGTACATTTTAAAGGCTCTAACTATCCGAGCATCACATGGTTGAATTTTTGAAGTCATGTTCGGTGGTAGAAAAAAAAAACCTCAATGTTTTGCAACCCTTGGATATTCTTTAAAAATTTAAGGTCATACACAAAACATCTTTAAATTAATAAATTTATTAATTTATCGATATAATAATATCTCGCTAAATTAATAAAATATCCCAGTTCTAGAGGTTTTACTGTATGAAGATTTTTCAAATGGATGTCAAGTGTGCTTTTCTAAATGGCTATTTTACAAGAAGAAGTATATGTTGCTCAACCACCTGATTTTGAAGATGACAATTTCTCTGATCATGTTAATAAATTAGACAAAACTCTCAATGGCCTTAAGCAAGCTCCAAGGGCTTTGTATGATAGACTTTTAAAGTTTTTACTTGACAATAACTTTAAGAGAGGCCTAGTATCTTTTTATTAATACTCATGAGAAATGCATTTTAGTAGTACAGATCTATGTTGATGATATATTATTTAGTGCTAATAATCATGCTCTATCAAAAGAGTTCTCAAGTCTAATATGCAGGGAATTTGAAATGAGCTTGATGGGAGAGCTTAATTTCTTTCCTGGACTTCATGTACATAAAATGAGTAAAGGAATCTTTTTGTCTCAAGGAAAATATACCAAGGACTTGTTAAAAAAGTATAATATGTCTCATCCCAAGGTAGTAAAGACCCCTATGAGCTCAACATTATCCTTAGACACGGATACAAATGGTAAGAGTCTGAATTAAATGAATACAGAGGTTTGATTGGTTCACTATTGTATTTAACTGCTAGTAGACCATATATTATGTTTAGTGTCTCTATGTAAGCAAGGTTTCAAGCAGATTCTAAGAAAATCCATTTAGTTGTTGTTAAGAGGATCTTTATATATTTGAATGGAACCAAAGACGTGGGGGTTTGGTATCCAAGAAGAACTAACCTCTTGTTGAGTGGTTATTCAGATGCAGATTTTACAGGCTACAAGGTGGATAGGAAAATTACCTCGGGGTGTTACCAATTTCTTGGTTCTTCGGTAATTAGTTGAAATTCAAAGAAACACAATTCAGGGGCCTTGTCAATTGCAGAAGCTGAATATATTGCAGTTGGTGCTTGCTGTTCACAAGTATTATGGATTGCTCAACAATTCAGAGATCTTGGATCTGATTTCAGAAATGTGCCTATCAATTGTGACAATACAAGTGTCATATCCATCTCAAAGACTCATGTGCAACCCTCCATAACTAAGCACATTGATGTAGGAAACTATTTCTTAAGAGATCATGATGAAAAACGTGATGTGTATTTGTCTTTTATATCTACTGCTAAATGAATTTCTGATTTCTTCACTAAACATTTACCATATGAGAGGTTTATATCTCTAAGGCTTGAATTGGGCATGCTAAACAAGGATGCATTGGTTTAGGGGGAGAATTAGACTATGTATGTGTTTAGGTGTTGAAATCTCAAAGCCTTGAGATCATACTTTCTTAGCCTTGGAAGTATGCTTCAAAGCTTTGAAGTTTATGTGAAACTGTGTTGTTCCCCAAAGCTTTGGACTTGTTCTTCAAAGCTTTGGAGAAAAGCTGACTGCTTTATTTAAAAATTTGGATCACCAAATATTGTGCATTATCTTAATAGATAGTTGTAGAATATTTGATTTTCTCAAAGATTTACTCAAAATATCACAAAATATCTAAAATATCTTTGCAGATACGTTTTGGCATGCAAATCAAAAGAGTCATTTTAAAACATTATTTCTTTCCAACTTATAAGCTTAAGTCGGGAGAAATTTCTCGGCGTCTCGCGTATGCGTGGCTACCTGGCATGAGATTATAAATCAGTTTTGTTCCATCACACCGGTTTAATTTTTAATTAATGGGTGATTTGGTAATGGAATTAAAACGGTTTTGACCACATTAATGATGATTAATTTGGAAGATAATGCATCAGTTTTTTCCATAGTGTTAAGAATAGAAAACGATTATGATGTTATTGGCTCTTCTGTGAAAATTGGCTTCAGACTCTCTCTCTCTCTCTCCCTCTCTCTCTCTCTCTCTCTCTCTCTCTCTCCCACCCAAAATCCGTTGTGCTCGTGGTGTTCTTGGCGAAATGAGGTGTTAATCGTCGTTGATATTCTACGGTGCTGTGACGAAGAAGATCGGAGCTGTTTTATCTTTGAAGATCATCGCCGGCATCCCAACACAGTGTAAGTTGGGGCGATTATCTCTTCAAGAACAGTCAGGCCTTCTAGGAAGACCTGACGATTCAGCTGTTTTCATCACTTTCTTTTAAAGCTTGGATTAAAGGTATGGCTTCTAATTTCTCGTATTTTTAACAGTTTCTGATATGTGCTATTTTTACCTTCATGATTTGTTCCCTATGTTTTTGTGGCCATGATTATTTAAATTTTTATGCCAGTCTAAAATTGATAATTTTAGTGTTAATAAACAATAGAGTGTACACAAAAAAGTAGCTTTGATTATTAAGATTTCCCAGTCTAAATCATCCATGCAGAGAATTTCTCATTTTAGCTTTATAGGTCAGTCACCACAAGAACATGCAATCATAGGAAAAAAAAAATCCACTGGTACGCATATAATTGGCTATTTGCAACAAACAAATTATTACACGTTGTTATGCTTTTGGTGATTCAAGCTCCTATCTAAATGTTCGACGAAGCGGCGAAGCAATTGGAAAAAAGCGAGGAAGAAGAACGAAGCGGCATATGAAAGTTTATGTTGGGTCTTCGTGCGAAGACACGGGTCTTTGTGCGAAGAAAATTGTCTTCATGCGAAGACACTAGGTCTGGGGGCAATTTTGTTGTCTCCTTGTTCAATTTTGGAATTTTTATTCGTTTCTTTGGGCACAAGTCAGTATCCTAGGCCTATATAAAGACATAGGGTCAGGACTTACAATGTGTGGTTGATTGTATTGGCTTATCATCAATAAAATTGGTTCGTTTTAGTCGTGGATGTAGCTACCCTAAAAACTAGTGAACCACGTTAAATTCTCGTGTTGTTCTTCATCGTATTCTTTCGTCTCATCACTCCTCTTGGCGCTTCCGCATTGTTTTCTAAAACACGTGAATACCAACTAAAATACCATCCCCACAACAATATAAATTTAGAGACTTTTAACGATTGGGGTATTACATAGAGATTCGCATTCTTCTGGGAGGCTGTCAGTGCAACATCAAGCACATCCCAAGATAGACGAACGAGGTCGCCGATGCCTTAGCTAAAATGGGAAGACTTCAGAATGAGAGGGTCGTCATCTTTGAAGATCCACCGCAGATCGTCAATTTACTCGCCAACATGGCAACTTAGTTTGTTTGGTTTGTGGTTTTTTTTTATGTTGTCTTGTTTTTTTTCAGGACGGAACAAAGAAAAAGTTTATGTTTGATCCCTGGATTTCTGTGAAGTAATCGCCCTCAGAAAGTATCAAAATTCTATAGGTGAACGAAGAAAACAATGAGAGAGAAAGAAAGAAAATGCAGAGAAGAAGATGATGACGAAAATGTTATTCGCAAAAAGGGAAAGAGGACCACATCGAGCCTTGTAGGCAAGGACAGCTATTCTCCTAGAGCCACCAATAATACCACGACATGTGGCGTAGGCAGTTTGGTTAAAGTCAAATAAACATCAACGGTCCAGATGCAACTGGCTTATTACTATTAGTAAAAATTACAACATAATATTAGAAAGTAACAAAAATTCCCCCTCCAGATATATGAATTCTAATACCCCCTCTCAAGTAGGATGTGGGAGAATTCCCAATCCTAACTTGCATACCAGAGAGGTGAAGAGAGGCCTAGAAAGGGGTTTGGTTAGCACATCTTCTAACTGAGAACAGAAGGAACATGGTGGAGAGTAAGAATATTCTTCTACAGCAGTTCTCTGACATTAGAAAATAGATGAGGATTGCAACACATATCGTTAGTTTCCCCAGTGTCTATGATCCAAGTGTGAGGATTGAATTTATCATTTATATAAGAGGTATGCAAAGAAAGAGAACTTGATATGCCAGTCATGAAGTGAATATGCCCTTGAGAAGGAGTGTTGTTGGTGAAGGACTTCTATTTGGATGTGCAAAGGATTGTCAAGGCCAATGACATTAGAAATGGAGTCATATGGGGAAACTGAATTAACTGAACTGGGTGAGTAGGATGTGTATGAGCATTGACAGATATTTTGATATTACGAAGACTAACTAATTGTTGACATTGTGCTGGTGAGAGAGTAATGGAAAGGGAATTGTTCTTTTCTAGAGTGGACTTAGTGACTATACTGTGGGATCTTGATGTCTTGGATTTGAAATGTGGTGGATACCCATGTAACTTGTCGCACTTGCTCTTGACATGTCCAACATCACCACAGTGATGGCATACAAGTTCACCTTTAGAACCTGAAGAAGGTCTAGTTGATGATTGAGAATTAGAATTGAAAGAATTTGGAGAATGATTTTGCCTAAAGTGCTCATTGAAACCATGATGTTGTCCAGCATTGGAATACATTGTAGCATTAGGTGTGGAGAGCAAACCAGACTTGTCAGCGGATATGGCAAGTTGCCTTTCACGCTGAACAATTTTGGAGTAAACTTGGTTCAAAGAAGGTAGGGGTTCCATCAATAGTATATGCTCCCTCACAGCTCTATATGGTTCATTCAATCACATTAAGAATTGTATGATATACTCCTCTTCTCTTCTTTGTCTCATCAAATTGAAAGCTCCACGGGTACATTCAAGGAGAGACTTGTAATTGGCAAGTTCATCCCAGAGATTTCTCTTTTTTGTGTAATACATAGACACACTATTGTCTCCTTATTTAAGACTAGCTATCAATTGAAAAACTCTAGGGTGATTTCCTTGAGAAACCCTTTCTTGCAAATCCACCCAAATCTCTCTAGATGTAGTTCTACCAACCATACTACAAGCAATTCTTTAGAGACTGAATTCAACAACCACGAGATGACCATAATGTCACATCTTCGCAAATCAAGAAAACCTCGGGTTGAAGCAAACTACCATCAATAAACTGCAATTTATTATTGGCTTGCAGCGTCACTTTCATCGATTTTACCCAGGAGCACCAGTAAGCGATTGAGAAACCAAAACAGCTCCTGGGTTCTCAGAATTAGCTAAGAAGTAAGGAGAGGTAGAAAAGTCCTTACCAGCATCCATAGTCGCCGGCGGAGCAGTAGGCATAGCACGAGTCTGCGGCAACGCCATTCCAAAAGACCTTTAACAAAAATAGGCTTCATACCACTTGTTGAATAGCAAATCTTCAGACCCTCAAAGAACTCTGATTAACAAGAACAAAGAGAGAGCCAACCAGGCTCTGATACAATATCAAAGTTCTAGAGGTGAACGAAGAAAACAATGAGAGAGAAAGAAAGAAAATGCAGAGAAGAAGATGATGACAGAAAATGTTATTTGCAAAAAGGGAAAGAAGACCATATCGAGCCTTATAGGCAAGGACAACTATTCACCAAGAGACACCAATAAGACCACGACTTGTGGCTTAGGCAGGTTGGTTAAAGGAAAAGAGAGATCAACGGTCCAGATGCAACTAGACTTGTTACTATTACTAAAACGTACCACATAAGATAAGTGCGTAGCAAAAGCACCCCCTCTAGATATATGAATTCTAACAGAAAGGCTTCTCGAATCGACCAAATCTGGGCAAGTAATATTATCTCAAAAATGTTCTTGTTCTTCTTCTAGTACTAGTACTAGTACTAGTCAAATAAATTGCCATACGAGTCTCACACGTACATAGGTAGAGTCCTAAAGAAACAACAATTAATTTGACATAAAAAAAACTACATTTTGTTTTGTGAAGTTAGTAATCGATAGCATTACAAGGGCACTAATAATGATGTTAAATAAAACCTAATCAGAAAAGTACTAGTACTATGCAAAAGTCAAAGTAGTTTAGCTGAATGGGTTACCGACTAGTGTGGCGGTACTAATAATAAAGATAAAGAAATCCTAATCAGAGTAGTACAAGTACTAGGTAATAATAATCCATTTCCGGAATGGATTGTTACTATTTGCGGCCATCCCCGTATCCCACTATAAATAGACACAGCCTACATGCAAAAGTTCGTTCATCACCTTTCTCTCGACAATACAGAGTCTGTGAATTCCCAGTTCCCGATGGCAACTCTTGCGCAGCGCCTAAAGAATTCGATGAAGAAAAGGTTCAAGTTCCTCTCAAAGCCAAAATTATCGCGGTCCCCTAAACACAAGAGTCCTCCAGCAGCAAGTCGTAGCAAAACTAAAGAGAACACAGGCTTGATGATTGACACAATGACCAGAAATCGGCTATTACAGTTCTCAAAGAATGTCGCCCAGATAGCCAACTCAAAGACTGCGAACAACGGCACGTCGTGCCCAATATTAATGCGTGCTATTAGCATCTAGAGTTGTTAGTTATCCTCTACCATAGAATTATAATTTGCTTCTCATACAATGTTTTTCTTTGATTCTTTTCACACTGACCGATAATATTAGTTTTCTGAATTATTCTATTCTCTTTATCTCGTTTTGTTTTTTTAAGCATCGTGTCTGTTATTTATGCAATGACTTCTACAAATACAAAACCAGCATATGAGAAGAGCATGCTTATTGCCACTTTAAAGAAGTGATAATAAGCATTCCAAAAAACAGCCAAATAGGTGTTTTTAAAATCGGCTGTTTTGATTTTAAAAAACAAGGCAAAAAACTAGCAAAAGAACCAGCAAACTAAACACTTTTTAATTATCTAAGCAAGTCAAATCTGATTAGCAGCTAGGGTGGTAGTTCAAGTGGTAGAGCGTTGGAAGCCCCTGCATGAGGTCCAGAATTCAAACCCGATTGCCGACAAAAAAAAACTGATAAAAAAAAACTGATTAAAAACAAGGTCATCGAACAGGCACTAACAACAAAATTACCCCATGTTATATTGAAGTTACCAACTCAGCCGGGTATTGCTCCGACATCAGAATAGCGCTCGACATCTAATTTTTTTCAATTGTTTCACCTTCTTGAAGTCGGGGGCGTAGTAGTTTTTGTTATGAAAAAACACCTCACGAACGAAGAACGAATAAAAAAAGAACGCGGGATTTTACGTGGTTTGCTAGCGAAGAAATTCGCTAACTACGTCCACGGCGAAAAAGCACCATTTATTCACTTAATACACTCTTATTTGCATATCTAGTAGAGAGCCTACTAGCTCCTTTATATAGTACTAGTGAGGAGGTGAGAATCACCTCACTTGACAATGTGGGACAAATACACTCCACCGCGCCACTTTGTTTCATTAGCTACCCTACTCTGCCTTTGACCATAATTCACACTCTTAGTCCAATTTGTTTTCACCGCCTTTGACTTTCACAATTCAAGGCACCTCAACAAATCTCCACCTTGACTTGAATTCTCCATCAACAGCAGCTGCTCCTCTTCTCGCAAATAAAGCTACGTCTACTCCGCACCCAATGTCTCTCGTCACAGAGACTCACTGGAACCCAACGGGTCGAACATGCCCCTAAGGGCCTCACTGGCTCAAGATGTTGAGCAATTCCAGACAATACTGGAACTTGCTCTTCGGAACCGGCATGGTGAACATATCCGCGGGGTTGTCAGCTTTCCCACCTTCTACACCTTGTTCCTGCTCTGGTTTCACTGAAAATGATACATGACGTCGATATGCTTGGTCCTTTAATGATGAACCTAGTCCTTAATCAAGCAAATCGCACTCAAGCTATCACAGTTGACTATCGCTTGATCTTGAAGTAGGCCTAGATCATTGACCATACCTTTAAGCCATATTGCCTCCTTTGTTGCTTTCGTTAGAGCCATTTACTCCGCCTCCGTCGTTAACAAAGTCAGCGTCGGCTGTAGCGTCGCCTTCCAACTCACAACAGATGCTCCAAGAGCAAATACATAGCCCGTAATTGATCTTTTACTATCAACATCCCCTGCATAGTCTGCATCCGAGAAACCAGCTACCAAGATGTCTTCATTATCCCCATAAAATAGGCCAATGTCTGACGTACCCTTAAGGTACCTGAATATGCGTTTCACCGCCTGCCAAGGGTCCTTCCCTGGTTGAGCCATAAAATGATTAACCACACTATCAGCGAATGCGATATCTGGTCGAGTGCAGACCATAGCATACATCAGACTTCCAACTGCGCTAGCATATGGAATCTTGGACATGTACTCCTTCTCCTCCCCAGTCTGAACGGTGTACATTCCCAGCTTGCTGTTAGTTGCCATAGGAGTATCTATAGCTTTAGCTGATAACATCCCGAATCTTCTCAAGATTTTCTTGATGTATCCCTACTGTGATAGGAAAAGCTTCTTCTTCTTCATGTCTCTATAGATCTCAACTCCCAATATCTTCCGACCAGCTCCTAGATCCTTCATTTCAAATTTTGCACTGAGAGACCTCTTCTGTTCTCTAATGTCCTTGATATTCTGAGTTGCGATCAAAATATCATCCACATATAGAACTAGGTAGATATGTGATCCACATCGCAAGAACTTGTGATACACGCAGCAATCATACTCGCACTTGTGGTAACCAATCTTCAACATGAAGTTGTCAAACATCTTGTACCATTGTCTTGGTGACTGCTTAAGTCCATAGAGAGATCTTTTCAGCTTGCACACATATTCTTCTTTTCCGGGAACTTGGAACCCCTCCGGTTGGATCATGTATATTTCCTCCTCCAAATATCCGTGTAGGAAAGCTGTCTTGACATACAATTGCTCAAGCTCTAGGTCGTGGTGTGCCACTAAAGCTAGTAACACCCAGATAGAAGTATGTCTGACCACCGGTGAGAAGATCTTGTTGTTGTCAACTCCCTCTTTCTGACTGAACCCTCTTGCAACTAGCCTTGCCTTATACTTGATGCCCTCCTCAGCTGTAGTTCCTTCCTTTCTTCTGAAGACCCACTTGCAACTGACTATCTTCCTTCCCGCTGGAAATTTAACAAGCTCCCAAGTCGAGCTCTTGCTAAGAGACTCCATCTCTTCTCCCATCGCGGCAATCCATTGTGATGACTCATAACTAGATATAGCAGCCTTGTAGGAGGATGGCTCATCCTCTACCTCTTCCGCTACCTGTAATGCATATCCCACCATACCATCATCTCTGTATCTCGCCGGTAGCTTTATGACTCTCCTTGGTCTTCCTTCAGCAATACTTTAATGAACCGGTTCCTCTGGTGTAGACGCATCCGCACTATCAGACTCTTCTACTTCTTCATCTTCTTCTTCTGGCGGCGGTGTAGGGATTTCGGAATCCTTAGGATCAGTAGGATCTGATTCTCCCTCCACCTTCTTCTTTGCAACTCCAAACTCCACCTCCACGGAGTTCTTCAACATATGAGTCTCATCAAAGACTACACTTCTGCTAAGTATAATCTTGTTTGTCTGCCCATCTCTTATATCCCTTCACACATGTTCCGAAACCCATGAATACTCCCTTCTTAGCTCTTGGTTCTACTTTTCCATCATCAACGTGATAATAGGAAACACAACAAAAACTCTCAAATCCGAGTAATCCACTGCATTACCGGACCAGACTTCCATAGGAATCTTGCATCCTATACCTGTGTGCGGGCTCCGATTTATGAGATAGCATGCCATGGAAATTGTATCTCCCCAGAAACCTCTATAAACACCTGCATTCGTAAGAATGCACCTTGCTTTTGCTAAAAGTGTCTGATTCATTCTCTCGGCTACACCGTTCTACTGTGGTGTGTGCCGAACGGTGCGATGGCGTGCTATTCCCTGATCCTTGCAGAATCCTTCAAACTCTGATGAACGAAACTCTAAGTCGTTGTCCGTGCGCAGCCTCTTCACCTTCTTTCCCACCTGATTCTATACTAGTGTCTTCCACTCCTTGAATCTTGCGAAGGCTTCATTCTTGTGCTTCATCACGAATATCCAAGTCATCCTGGAGTAATCGTCTATGATGCTCAGAAAATACTTGTACCCGCCAATCGCCTCAACTCGAGATGGACCCCAGCAATCCGAATGGATATAATCAAGAGTACCTTTCTTTCTATGAACCGCCTTTGGTAACTTGCTACGTTGTAGCTTCCCATACACGCAGTGCTCACAAAACCCTATGCTCTTGGGCGCATGCCTGGTGAGATAGCCTTTCTTGTGAAGTTCCTGCATTCCACGTTCACTCATATGCCACAGCTTTGTTAGATCAGCTTCCTTAATTTCGGCTGAGACAACTTCAGCAGAACATGTGATCGTCGAACCTTGCAACATGTACAAAGTCCCACACTCTTGAATCCCCTGAGAATCACCTTAGAACCCTTGAAGACTTGTAGATCTCCACCTTCACCTTTGAAACTGTATCCCTTGCTGTCGAGTAGACTCAAGGAGATCAGATTCTTCTTAATAAGTGGTACATGTCTGACCTGCTCCTAGGTACATAACTTCCCTTCATTCGTTTTCAATCTAACTGGGCCGCTCCCAATCACCTAACAGACGGCTCCGTTTTCCATGTAAACAGACCCTCCATCCGTTTGGTCGTACGTCGAGAATAGCTCTCTGTTAGAGAAAATATGGTAGGAAGCTCCAGAATCAAGTACCCACGCATCTTGAGAGTGCGTGACAACATCCGCCATTAGAACGTGATCATCCTCGGACGAGTTACCTTGTTCTGCTATGGCTGCGGATCCATTCTGCCCCTGTTGACCTTGTTTCGGGCAATCTCTCTTCCAGTGCCCCTTTTCCTTGCAAAAGGTAAAGACATCCTTAGGTAAATTACAACCTGAGAACTGCTTCTTCTTGTTCTTCTTACCCTTCTTGCTTCCTCCCGTTGCCATCAGTCTGGAAACATGGTCCTCTGTACCTATGCTTGCACCCTTATGGCGCAGTTCCCTAGCATGGAGCGTCGATCTGACCTCCTCTAGGGATAAGTCGTACTTGTTCACTATGAACGGCTGAACGAAGTTCTCATCTGATGGGGGTAACAAGATCAATAACAAGAGTGCGGCATCCTCATTGCCCACCTTCTCGCCAATATTACGCAAGTCTAAAAGAATTGTATTTAATTGATCAAGATGGTCCTTGAGAGTCGTACCTTCGAGCATCCGCAAAGTGAAGAGCTGCTTTAGCATCAACTTGCTAGTGATACTCTTCGTCATGTAGAGACTCTCCAACTTGAGCCAAAGACCTACTGCTTCCTTCTGGTCTGCGACCTCGATGATCACGTCATCCGATAAGCACAACATAATCGTTGTGTGTGCCTTCTCCGATGATGGAACATTCATGCTTCCCTTGTCCGCGTTCAAAGGTTCCCACAAGCCTTGCGATTTGAGCAAAGCCTCCATCTTTATCTTCCACAGACTGAAGCTGTTCCCTCCTGTGAACCTGTCGATATTCAACATCGATCCTGACATCGTTCTTGGTGGATCTTCAACCCTAGTCGCGTGCTTGCAAAACCCTAGCTTTGATTTCACCAAGTTGTGAAACCCAAGATTTGCTCCGCCTTGATCTTGATCTTGAAACACCACCAAATCTGGGCTCTGATACCAGTTTGTTGTAACAGAACTCCTATTTCAGAGCTCTAATACCAGTTTGTTATGACAAACCACCTCACGAACGAAGAACGAATAAAAGAAGAACACGTGATTTTACGTGGTTCACTAGCGAAGAAATTCGCTAACTACGTCCAAGGCGAAAAAGCACCCTTTATTCACTTAAGAGGGACAATTACACTCTTATTTGCATATCTAGTAGAGAGCCTACTAGCTCCTTTATATAGTACTAGTGAGGAGGTGAGAATCACCTCACTTGAAAATGTGGAACAAATACACTCCACCTCCCCACTTTGTTTCCTTAGCTACCATACTGTCTTTGACCATACTTCAAACTCTTGGTCCAATTTGTTTTCACCGCCTTTGACTTTCACAATTCAAGGCACCTCAACAGTTTTCTTCAACCTCCCGAGCAAGTTTCCATTGAAAGATGATTTCACACCCTTCTCGTCTGTCACTTCTCTAGGAAACGGAATTCTAACCTCGAATATCTTTTTTTCCGGTGAATGGACACGCATATCGAAACCCAACCTGTCTACCCAAACAATTTTCGTATCTGCTGACTGCATATGAAAATTTTACTAGTTACTGCACTAAAGTTATGGATATTCTCCGACATTGAATGTATTTAGCATAATACCATGAAATCCGATTCTGCGTAGATGTTGCAAAAGCTATGGACGTCTTCTTTGTTGTTAGTATTAATATCGCCGACGATTATGTCTCCGAAATCACGGTGTGGATCGAGGCTTGCTGCTTTATAAGACGATGAGGTCACCCACATGCCCTCCTGAAATCAAGGGGCTTACAAGTTATTATTAAAATGGTGTAGACCATTACGTTCCTGTTGGAGGGCTTCCTCTTTCTGAACATGCTCGCTGCTGCCAGAACGTCCACGCACTATCCTTGATGATGACTTCCTTCCTACGGAGCTCTGAGCTCTGATACTAACTGACGCCAGTCTCAATTGAGGCGTTCTTGGGAGCAGCAAGAAGCAACGGAGAGAAAGAAAAATCATGAAAGAACTTCTCTACGGTTTGTAGAAAACTCCATGTTTTCTTAAAAAACCCAAAAATCAGTTAACTAACTAAATTAGCCCACAAGTCGGACATAAATAGATATAATTTTTTTTTTAAACGGAAAAAATCCTAAAAACATTCTAAATAATAATTCTAACTTAATAAATTCTCAACAAACAGACTCATCCAAATTGGGTTTAATTTGATGTCCCAATTAACGAAATAAATAGTACTAAAAATAGAAAAATTGGCGATTTGAAGCCTTAAGAGACTGATATTAGCTGAAAGAGTGTGGTGCTTGTGACAGAGTCACGAGTTCTTCTTAGAACGTTGATTCTACTCAAAATAATGTATGGTTCCGTCCACGTTCTTCAAGCCTTCAACTCTGCCCCTAATTCTGCGTTTGGACCGAAACAGTTTTTCAGCATTCGACAAATTTTTGCCTGCGTCATAGAAGTCCAAGGATCATATCATATAGCTTGTGTATGAAAAAGGACTTTGTTGGGAGAGGCAAAACCCACTTTGGTAATTTCTAAACTAGGGACAGATTAATTGGTAACTAACAGAAACCGCCTTTATGGTTTGGGCATTTACCAGTTCGGTACTCCGACTTTGAAAAATACCAGAAACCACCCTTATGTGTAAGAGAAGGAAGGTGAACAAATGGATGATAAGGGACGTACTATGCGACCTCTGGATTGCTAAAGGAGAAATCGGATACCATGAGCTCTTTTTTTGAAGAGTATTATTGAGGGTCAAAAAGTAGTGATGGGGGTGTTCGATGGGTGATCGGTAACGGGCAGAATATAAAGGCGTTTTCGGACCCTTCGATTCACAGTGTCTCTATGTTTAAACCCATGACTCCTTGTAATTCTTCACTTTAGACGAATCTTATAGTTCCTGATTTGTTTTTGGAGGATCGCACTGGGAATCGTGAGCTTTTAGATCAGTGTTTCTGGAAAGAGGATGTTGAAGAGATCATTTGTTTGGAGATTCCACTGGTGGATCGGCTGGACCGTCTTATTTGGCATTACGAAGAAGATGGACATTACTCAGTGCGTTAGGGGTTTAGATTACTCCAAAATCGTGCTAGTTGCATTAATTCAAATGGGGATAATGGTGGTGCCTCGTGGTGGAAGCGGTATTGGGCTCAACGTGTTCAGAAAAATCTTCTCTTTCCGCTTGGCGCGCGCTCAATCACACTTTACCGGTTCGGGCTAATCTTTTACGGAGGGGGTGGAGATTGACGAAGTCTGTCAAATGTGTGGTGTTGAACCAGAGACGAAATCTCATCTCTTTATGAGATGCAAAAAGGTCAAAAACAATTGAGATTTATGTTTCGGTAATAATTTTGTTAAAAGTATTACCGAAAATTTCGTTATTTGGTTCAAGGAAACCTTTGATATCTTGTCCATAGAGGACCGAAAGCTTCTTTCAGGAGGTGTTTGGATGATGTGGTGGCGGAGAAATAAATGGTTGTTTAAGGGGCACAAGATGAAGTCAAAGGAATTGGGGGCTTTATTGCTTCACTCGCTTCCAGATGGTGCTCTCGGGAGGGAGCGTTTGTTCGTTGTTTCTTCACCGGCGAATGTAGCAACGGAAAAGTGGGAGAAGCCTCCTTTGTGCTGGTTGGAGCTTAATTCAGACGCTACCTGGGATGCTAGGAAGAAAAGATCTACAGCGGGAGTTGTGATCGGAGACGAGTTCGGTTTGTTTGTGGCGGGTAGAGTGGTGGAATTGCCTTTTGCTAGCTCATCTAAAGTAGCTGAAGCCATAGCGATGCGTGTAGGGCTGCGATTGCCGGTGACTTCGCCAGATTTCTCCAATATGGTTTGTTTGCAGTTTTTTTTTAGATGTTGGTTGCATAATCCAATGTGATACAAAACATTATGGGTTTGGTACTCAACAAGAAACAGGCGGTATTTTTTGGTACAAGAAACAGGTATTTAAGTAACTAGCACATTGACTTTAGTTGGTAAAACAAAATAATTGATGCGTGGCCATTTACGTTAATTAGAAACATTAAGGGCATTTTTGTCCAGAAGGGTGTAAATTGTCAAAGATTTGGGTCCTCATAAGGGTAGTTTGTGATTTTGCCAAATGTTAGGGTACCAAGTTGGTAGATGTCCAAACCACATGGGTAGTTTCTGTCAATTATCAAAGATAATGTTTTTTTTTTTTGCGGGAAATCAAGAGAACTTCATTAGCTAATAAAACCAAATACAACCACAAGGACGCTAGAAAGAAAACCAACTAAACAGAATGGGCATCAACCCACTGTTCATGCCAAACCATAAGCTAACACACAAAAGACTCAAAACTAAAAAGTTTTCAAAGATTGATAGACAAAGAAACTAAGACACTTAAACTGAAGATAAATATTTTATTTTTTTAAAACTAAAACCATATTCACATTATCTTACACCCAAAGTACACATGAGTTTTCTGGCAGAGCATATATTACAGGACCCGTAGGCCAAACCAAAAGGAAAGCCAGAGCATGCCTAACAAGTCCAAGGGCCAACACAGAAGACAAACTGAAACGAGAGAAAAATAACCACGAGATTTTGATGAGACCAAAAACAGACCACCACCAACAAGATTAAACATTTGAGGAGCGCCTTGAGTGGAGAGTAGGACGTTGTTGTTTATCCTCATCCAAAAGAGTCGCTAATCCTGTTGGGGTTGACTGAAAATGCTGGAACAAGCTAGTTAGCTTTAGACTGGATGTTGCCAGCCAATCTGCCGCCTGGTTGGCTTCCCGGTAAACATGATGTACTTGCCACTCCGGGTGTAAAGTTAAGATTTCTCTGCAATCAATAAGCATAGAAGTGAGAGTGGGATCATATGGCGGACCTTTATGTAAAAGTTGCAAAAGAGAACTTGAATCCACATTTATTTCAACATAATTGCTTTTAGTTGGTGCGCAATACCTATACCATACCAAAGTTCTCTACATTCAGCATGAAGAACAGAAGACTGAAAACATAAGGCTGTGAAAACTTGAATCCAGTTTCCATTGGAATCTCTAAAAATTCCTCCACTACCTCCTTTTCCAGAGGTCTGCTAAAAAGCGCCGTTAGTATTAAGTTGGCTAAAATTTGTAGGAGGTGGTTTCCAAGTGACAGGAAACTGAGTTGAGGACACCTTATTGGTATTGATTATTGAACAAACTGAAAGTGGTTGCAATATTATAGCAGTTATTAATAATTGAAAAGGTATAAGAACCCAGGTTGCTGAAAATTAAATTATTTCGAGCCACCCAAATTTGCCAAAGAGAATAGCAGAAAAGTGTAGCCCAATGAATGTTTTTAACTTTGACATCCTTTTTATGATGTGTTTGGTCAATAATCCAGGTGGCATAGTTAGTCTGATTCCAAAAGTTGGTTTGGCTATCTGGAAGAAGGTGTTGCCAAATGACAAACGTGTAATAACAATCACGGAAAAGAGGGCGAGTGAATTCCAAATGAGTATTGCAAAGAGGGCAAGCACGATTATGATTGGGACCTAAATTTGTATTTAAAGGTAAACACCATAACATAATCCGCCAAATAAAACATTTAATTTTAGGAGCAACAGGAAGTCTCCAAATCCAACTAAAGTTTGGTGTTGGAGAAAGAAGAAGGGCATAATAGACTGCTTTAGTCGAGCAGTACCCTGTGGATGACTTCCAAACAATGGAGTCAGGCCTAGAGAAAAAAGGAAACGTAATGTTTTGAAGTTGTTGCCCAATATTTTCCGGTAATTCAAAAGGAATCAAAGTTGTGTTCCATGTTCCATTAGAAGTCCGGTAAAAATGTAACGTTTGATGTTCATGAGAAGCAGGAAGAGGTCCAGAAATAGGATTTCAAATTTGTCCTACGGGGAGCCAAGAGTCAGTCCAAAAACGTTTTGAATTACCCCTTCCAATAATATGTTATAATTTAGGATACATGTACTGAACTTTAAATTTGCACAGTTGTTTTTAAAAGGGGCTAGTTGTTGTTGGAGTGTCTTGTTGGGTGAAAAAATTAGTGTCCGGAAAATATTTAGATTTGAGTACCGAAATCCACCACTCAACAGTACCCGTGGCAATACGCCAACATAAATTCATAAGGTGAGCAATATTTTTATTTTTGGTACTCCGAAGACCCAGCCCCCTTGGTGTTTTGAACGGGTGGCGTGAAAAGAAAATCCCAAAGGAAATTCCTTTAGATTTTATCAAGTAAATTGGTAATAGTAGTTGGTAACAAAGTTGTTTGCATACTATATTGCGGAATAGTATTCAGACAATGGGCTGTAAGAATGGTCCTTCCCGCAAGATTGAGAAATTGACTTTTCCAGTGTTTAGTTTAAGTAAGAATTTGTCCACAAGATAAAGGTAGTCGTTTTTTACGGTGAGCAAGAATTGGGACACCTATGTAAGTACCTAGTTGATTTGAGAAATTAATGTTACAAATGGCCGCCAAATTTTGTTTATGACTGTGAGACATACTAGGAGAAAAACAATATTGGATTTGTCTCTATTAACATGTCGTCCACAATAATAGCAAAAAGAAGTTAAAATATTCTGGACGGTATGGATGTTCTTCTTTGTAGACTTACCAAATAAAATAATATCATCGGCAAAGAAGAGAGATACAACGGCTGGTAGTTTTTAGTGTTTATAGCCTGCTCAATTGTTTGGGATAAATTGTTAAGACACAGAATATAAATATACGGGGATAGAGGGTCCCCTTGTCGCACCCCACAAGTAGGTTGAAAAGTTGGGCCACGATTCTCATTCCAAAGAATAGAATACGTTGTGTTTGTAATACATGAATGAATAAGTTTAATTATATTTAGAAGTAATTTAAGCTAAAATAAAGTTTGAACAATATAGTTCCAAGATAACTTATCGTAAAATTGAGTGTGGTCCAATTTAGCCGCAAATAAGTCATTTTTGGCTTCGCATTTAGATAAATGGCTTCTGGAGCAAGGATGATGTGATCCGCTGCTCTCCTTCCTGGGATCAACCCCGCTTGGGTGGGGGCCACCCATTGACTAATAAAAGGGCGAAAACATTACACCAAAATTTTGGACAGAATTTTTTACAGAGTTGTACACAAACTTATCGGACGGAAATATTTGGCTTATTGAGGAGAAGCAACTTTAGGAATTAAAAATAGAAGGTGTGATTTATATCAGCTGGAAGGTTACCGTCCCTAAAGTACTTATTATTAAAGATCATGTTTAATAATATTCTAAAACTGTTGGAAGAAAAAAGAATGGAAACCATGATGTCCAGAGCTTTTATACGATTCCATGGAGAAACCCGCCAGTTTTAATTCCTCAATGTTAATGTCACTTCTCAAGTGTGTCAGTTGAGGAGACTCCGTATAATTAGAGGAATATTAAGATAGTGGCTTCCGGGATAAGAAGAAACTTGGAAACGTTGTTGAAAGTGGTTATTAATAATAGAACAATAGACACTTAACTACCATGCAGTTTGACATTACTGACATTTTGGTACAGGCAGGTTTAAAATTGACACTTACCTATCATGCAGTTAGACATTGCTAAAACTCTTGTGCACACAATTTCAAAATTGACACTTGAGTGCACGCAATATGCAAATTATCGACAAGCTTCTTCAATTTCGATGACAGTTTCATTATGTCATTTGATATTCAAAGTGACATTCGTCATCGAAATTGGAGCGGGGTGTCAACTTTGAATTACTTGTACCAAAGGTCCAGTATTATCTAACTGCATGATAGTTAAGTGTCAATTTTGAAACTCTGTGCACCAAAATGTCAGTTTTGTTAAACTGTAAGATAGTTATGTGTCAATTGTTCTTAATAATACTTTGAATGTTATTCAAGTTAAAAGTCCAGATGCCACCATTTTCTTTTAACATAGTGATCTTGTTTCTCCGACGTCTCAGAATGACCATACGGTGGAAAAAGACTGTATTTTGATCTCCATCCGTGAGCCAGTCACAACCCGCCCTTAATTTCCAATACTCTTTTTCGTCAAAATGAAAACGGAGTTCATCAAGAAATTTACGCTCTTTATGAATCGCTTGAAAAGTGGGACTAAAAGCATTAGAAACTTGTAAAGTTTCAATTTGGTTTTTAAGTTTGTTCGTGACCGAAAAAAGTCTCCAATCTCCTTCTTCCAACGTAAAATAATAGGTTGTAAATGGAGAAGTTTATCCCAACAACCCAAAGCGAGAAGTTTCAGAACGTTTCTAGACGGAAGAAACATTGATTACGATGTTGCCCACTCATTTCAGTATGTAGCAGAATGGGATTCTGATCCGATTGCAAACGAGGAAGATGATACGGCATTCGTATCGAGATAGCTATTTATTTATTTATTTATTAGTATTTAGTTGTGTTATTAGGTTATTTAATAATTCGGCTTATTTCATCTATTTAAGTGATGTACTCCCCTCAGTATTAATCAAGCAATAAATAAATGAGTCTTTTCCTTTATCTCTTTTACTTATCGTGTTTGTGTGTGTGTACCGATCGTTACCCGGGTGGTAACAGAAGATGTTGAATATACAAGTTGGGGTAAATTTGATTCCACTTGTCATTTGCTAACCCAGATAAATCTTTAACTACTGACTACATGACACGATTTGATTCACACAAATTTATATATATATATATATATATATATATATATATATATATATATATATATATATATATATATATACTTTTTTTTAAGTAATAAATATATATTCTCAAAACAAAACAAACAAATAAGATAACTAAGTTCATATTAAAGTTCTTTCAATGACAACAAAAGTCAAAATACTTTTGCTGAATGGGTTACCGACTAATGTGGCGGTACTAATAATGATGTTCAAGAAATCCTAATCAGACTAGTACAAGTACTAGGTAATTATAGTCCATTTCCGGTATGGATTGTAACTATTTGTGGCCATCCCTATATCCCACTATAAATAGACATAAAGCCTACATGCAGAAGTTCATTCATCACCTTTCTCTCGACAATACAGAGTCTGTGAATTCCCTGTTCCCGATGGCAACCCTTGCGCAGCGCCTAAAGAATTCGATGAAGAAGAGGTTCAAGTTCCTCTCAAAGCCAAAATCATCGCCGTCCCCTAAACACAAGAGTCCTCCAGCAGCAAGTCGTAGCAAAACTAAAGAGAACACAGCCTTGATGATTGACACAATGACCAGAAATCGGCTATTACAGTTCTCAAAGAATGTCGCCCAGATAGCCAACTCAAAGAATGCAACCAATGACGCCACAAGGCCAATATTACTGCGAGCTATTAGCATCTAGAGTTGTTAGTTATCCTCTGCCATAGAATTATAGTATTCTTCTCGTACAATGTTTTTCTTTGATTCTTTTCACACGGTGACCAATAATATCAGTTTTTTGAATTATTCTGTTCTCTTTATTTCGTCCGTTTGTTGTTTTTTGAAGCATCGTTGTTTGTTTATTTCTGCAATGACCTGCTTATGAAGCGAAGAGCATGCTTTCTACCAGTTTAAAGAACTGATACTAAGCATCCCAAAATAAAGCCAAACAGGTATTTTCAGAAACCGCTGTTTTGATCTAAAAAAGGCGAAAAACTGGCAAAAGAACCAGCAAACTAGACGCTGTTTAATTATCTAAGCAAGTCAAATCTGATTAAAAACAAGGTCGTTGATCAGGCACTACTAACAACAAAATCATACCATGTTACATTTTTTTATGCTTAAACCCTGTTACATTTAAGTTACAAACTCAGCCGGGTACTGCTCCGACCATCAAATCAATGGAATGACGCCGTATTGCGTAACAGTGAAATTATATCGCACAAAACATACAATTTGGGAAAGGCAAAAGAAAGATGGAGTATGCAAGGAGGCAAACTATACTAACCATAGAAAGTTAGAACAAATAGATATCGGCTAATGTGTTATTGCGCTCTGCATCTGATTTTCTTCAATTGTTTCACCTTCTTGAAGTCAGGGGCGTAGTAGTTCTTCTCTACCTCCCAAGCAAGTTGTGACATACCGTTGAAAGATGATTTCACACCCTTCTCGTCTGTTACTTCTCTAGGGAACGGGATTCTGACCTCGAATATCTCGTTTTCTGGCGAGTTGACACGCATATCAAAACCCAACCGGTCAACCCAAACTATTTTCGCATCTGTCGCCTGCAAATAAAAACTTTATATCAGTTTCTACCAGAAAACTGATATAAAGTCTCGGATTTTTTCAGACAATGAATGTAATTAGCAGAATACCTGGAAATCCAAATCGGCGTAGATGTGGCAAAAGCGATGGACATCTTCTTTGTTGTTAGTATTAATCTCGCTGACAATTCTCTCGGCGAAATCACGGAGTGGATCGGGGCGTGCCGCTTTATAAGACGGCGAGGTCACCCACATGCCCTCCTAAAGTCAAGGGGCTTACAAGTTAATATTAACATGGTGTACGTAGTATGATAATTTAGAACATTCGAGAGATGTGTGACAACTGCAAGTGACCTAGAGCACCTCCATAAAATCTTCCAACTGAAGAACACGATCAACAGCAACCACATATAGAAGATCTTCATCTGCCTCTTCCCCAAACCTCTTTTTCCAAACAGACTGAAGCTTCTGTAGAAAGATACAGAAGTATTCAACAACCAAATGGAGAAAGCATTCAAAGCTTTTGAATGAAAGAAAGGTAACATGTAACATCAAAGACCTCAAAATTAACGCTATTTTAGCACGACTTCAGCCTATGTTACAATGTCAAAGTTTTCGACCAACCAAGTTGTGGGCCATTATTCTCTGTATAACCGAATAAGACCTAGTCAAATATATGATTTACAATTCTAAAGCAATGGAATGCCGACAATAGGAAGAAATTGGCCTTCAGAAGCCTTCTCGTTGTAACCTGCATACACTTTGTTGGCAGAGAAGGTTCAACAACAATGCTACAACACCACAAGTGTGACACCACCAAAAGATCCGCTCTCTCAGATAAATGTCCAGATCTGAGCCGAAGTTTCGGCTCTAGCATAGTTGAATAGCATGAATTATGGATACTGATGCATGCCTTCTATACGGTACTATTCTTCCACCAATATTCTTTGTGGAATTCCATGAATAACCTAATGGGATAAATGTGCATAAAACCCACTGGTGAAGCCCATCGGTTCTGTGACACACACTGGTTTTACGGTTTCTTCTCCAACAGTGACCATGTCTACCCACCCTGCAGTCTTGCCCAACCCCAACAACACCAACCGCTCTGTGATTGTCATTGATGCCCACTCCACCAATCACAGGCTCGAATCCACCAATTTCATGGCCGGGAAACTACAAGTGAAGTCCGTACTCAGGGGCCACAAATTTATTAGCTATATAAATGGGTCTACACCGCTTCTAGTGAAGCTAGTTGCTACCACTGCTGCTCCACCGCAGCAGCCTGCAGCACCCACCCCAGCCACCGAATCATCTGCCTCGTCTACGGTCTCTGGTGGCACCGCTTCAGTCCCGAACAGCTCGTGCTTGCATTCCTTGTCAGCACATTGTCTCAATCAGCTCTACTTCAATTTTCTAGAGCCGAAACTTCGGCTCAGATCTGGACCCTCTGTTGTCATTATCGTACGATAAGCGATACGATACGTACGATAAGGTACGATACAAGGCTTTGCTGATACGAATCAAATAATGTATCGGACATTATACTGTATCGGTGTGTATCTGAGTGTATTGTCCGATACGCATCGTATCGCTGTATCGTTCGATACAGTTTTGCCCAGAAAATTGACAGGGTCAGGTCAAGTTAGTCGGACCCGGTTGTAAGAAGTCCAATTTGAAGGGTTTTTCGGTAAATTTCGACCTTTTCCATCCTCTAAACTTAGTCGCCCTTCATTTTCTTCCTATCCGCCGAATATTTTGGAGATTAGGAGATTCTTTTACTCGTAACCCTTTTGGATTTTGTCTATTTAAGACTAAAGAGTTTCTTACTTATTTTTCGGAGGGCTACCTCATGATCTGTAGCTAGCTTTTTTCTATTTGATGCTGCAGATTTTTTGGAAGTTGCTAGAAATCTGTGATTTATATCATGAATACCTTTTCGATGAACTAGTTTGTGCTCGTGCCTGGATTTCTACTTATGATATGTGTTCTACGATCTAAGTTGATTGACTTGATTCATTTATTTGTGGGAGAGCTATCTTGTGATGTGTGTTTTTATCAAAACTGGGCCAATGGACAGTTTTTTTTTTAACAAAAGAATCCATTATCACATATATCCATTTAAGTTTAGGAACCATAGCTACTGCATATTTACAGGCTCTACTATGTTTCGGAGCTCTTAAAATAATAGTCCGTATCATTACGATACTCGATACGATACGATACACGATACAAAAATGTCAAGATCGATACACGATACGTATCATAATTTGACAACACCTTGCATAACATTTATTCAAGGTTATCATTCAGATCAAAAAGCATTTGAAGCGGCCACTGCAGCGAAACTGATCTATATCCGAGTTCATGCATTTTGTACGTCAAAACGTGAACGGACTGGCACTTCTGGGCAAACCGATTGATGGATCAGACGTAGTTGATCGCATCTTGGATGACCTCAATGAGGTCTATTTACCAATTGTCGAGGCCATCAAAGCTCGTGAGACTGACATTGGCTTTGAGTAGCTGTAAGAAACTCTCTCTGGCGAAGCACCACCCCAGCCTCGGCACATCCTACTCTCAACCCACAAGGTCGTGGGCACGACCATGGCCGCGGTCAGCATGAGAGGCAGCCCTTCTCGACTCCACCTCTTGGTCACACAGTTGGCACTATTCCGGGCATACCATCATCAACTGCTCACCTTCACATTGGCAATCCGGGTCTGTGAGCACACCGCTGCGTTCTTCTGGTCATTGTTCATGGGATTTTGTAAAAGTTGTGGTGTTCAGGGTCACAGAAATCATGATTGCCCGCAGTTTAGTTGGATTCTTCAGCAGGCTGGTCCACCTCGCTCATCTGTCAGTATGCCACTCCGGCTCCCTCGGGAGCCGCGAGCTCACCCACACCACAGACTTCACCATCCTGGCTCCTTGACAGTGGGGCTACTTACCGCATCGCTGCGGATCTTGGAAATTGGTCTCATCATCAGCCTTACTATCAGTCCGAGGATTTTATGATTGGTGATGGCACCGGTCTTCCCATCACCCACACCAGTTCGATCTCCATCGTTTTGGTCATATGGCATGCCAGCCTCTCGGCATTTAGTTCAGCATTTTCCCTTCCTGTCACTAGGACCAATGAGTAATTTTCTTGTAATGCGCGCAATTGCACGAAGAGTCATAAAGTTCATTTTCATTATTCTAGTATTTGGTGAACTCGTCCACTTGAATTCGTATTCTCTGATGTTTTGACATCTCCTGTTTAACTTTATTCCACTGATGGTTCTGAGTATTATGTTATTTTTGTTAATCATTTCTCAAAATGTTTGGTTCTATCCAATGCAACGCAAATCACAACTTCACGACATCTTTGTCCGCTTCCACGCTTTGGTAGAATAATTCTTCTTTCTCTCTCTCACACTCTCTATTAAGACAGTGGGGGAGTATCTTGGGCTTCGTGAGTATTTCTCGGCTGCAAGGGTATTGCACCTCACCTCACCTCACCGCCCAATCTCTCTATTCAGATAATGGTTACTCTGAACGACGACATCGACACGTTGTCGAAACTGGTCTCGCTCTTCTGCATCATGCTTTCATGTCCACTACGTACTGGACATATGCCTTTTTCACGGCAGTCTACATCATTAATCGCATCCTAGTCGGTCGCTCCACATGAGCTCTCCCTTCCAAACTATCTTTCATCAAAGCCCCAATCACTCTTAACTCTGTGTCTTCGGCTACCTCTGGTACCCCTGGCTCCGTCTGTATGCCTCTCATAAGCTCTATTATCGGTCTTTGCCCCCATGTCTTCATTGGGTACTCCCTTACTCAAGTGCCTATTTGTGCCTTGATCCCTCCACCCATTGCATTTACGTCTCTTGCCATGTTCTGCTTGAGGAATCAAACTTAATAACATAGAAAATATTTTCATATATGTTGACAATATTCCCTAGAAAGACGTGTGATTGTGTTATGGCCCTATTCTTGAACTACTCCGCTCATTTTACTAAAAACTCGCATCTGTATCACCATCACTTCACATCGCTACAGCCATCTTTTTTTCCAACTCTCTCCCCTCAAAAGCTAGAGTTCCCTAAAAGTGGTTTGAGGACAGACCATGCTTGGTTTTATCAAGACATTTCAAAGTAAAATTGTTTAGACTCCAAACAGAATCCTCAAGTCTCTTCAAGGTATATCCTAGCCTTGTAAACCTATAAATATGTGGTGCTCGGTGCTTGCCTTAGTTTAGGCCAGGAAGTGACAATCATGTGATATTAGATCTGTGATTAGACCCTGATTGTGAGCCGGTGTTAAAGATCTGAAACTATGTGGTGAAGCACGAATATTTAAGCTGTAACAAGTGGAGCAGTCATGGACTCGTGACAAGGGATCTAATGCTGATAATGAGAGGCAGGCTGCTATGCATGGTGAAGTCATGGACTCATGGCAAGGGAGCTAATGCTGATAATGAGAGATATTGACCTTCATGCTCGCCAGAATATAACATGAAGCTGTTTCATTGACCTGTAAGATGCCAATGACTGAAGAAACATTAATGCCCGTCCGAGCATACGCCTGAAATTTTTCCATTCACAACTAGTTTCCAGATAGTTGAGACCTACTCTTTCCGTGACAACGCACTTCTAAAAGGCTGCAGCTAAGAAAGGATGATCTTCCCAGATAGCTGTAAGTTACTTTTGGTCGAGTAACCAGGTATTAATTGAACCCGAACTAATTTTGAGCTTTACTTCCTGATGGAGTACGCAAAAGTTCCCCTAAATAAGATTTCTTGAACCTACCAGCGATAAACAGATTTAAGCTCTTTAGAAATGTGAAGTTATGTTACAAGAATGGTGGATGTTGCCTTCACAAGTTAAATTTACAATATTCCCAGATCTATATAACAAATCAGCTTGAGGAATAGTGTATCCTAAAAATATAAAAGTCCTACCAAACAGAGGATAGCAATCCAAACGGCTAATAGTCACCATGTATAGGAATAGCCTAACCTAACTTCTATTAGCCGTTGATGTATTTTCAGGTGTCCAACATGGACCATTGGATGAGCCTTATTAGAGCCATACCAACTCACTCATGTGAATATGACTGACACCTCCACTATCCCTTTGAATTTCAAAAAATTCGTCTTCTCTTCCCTGTTGCCTCAGTTGTCCGACGACCCATCGTTTCTCTCTTCCTTCTCTCTCCAGTCCCCACCACAACGATCTGAATATGGTCCTTCCCACGACAACGCTCGCTGAAAATCAGGTATTATCTCCTTCTTAGATCTGTTTCACAGCATATCCCTCTTACTCCTCAATTACCTCAGGAGTCAGGACACAATGTGGTGAGTGGTTTGAACTTCAAATCAGGTATACCTTTGATTCGTCTACTTCTGTCAATCTTCATTTTGTTCGCTTAGCTAATCTAAGCGACGCTAATCGAGTATTTTGAATTTTCTAACCCTAGGCTGCAAACATTATACTTATCAAAATCGCTATACTAGAATCACTTCCCATCTTCTCAGTTTGACTTTCTAGGTGGGGATTGCGTAATGATGAATACTCTGGATTCTCCACCTTGATTGCATCTTCTCGGAGAGAGATAGTAAAGATCCTCTATGAGGCTTTGTATCGGATTCTTTTACTCACAGGTACTCTCTCTTTCTCAAGCTAAATTGACTCCCCACTTATACCATAGATCGTGCATCTCATTCCTTTCTAACAACTTCTAAGTGTTGTGGTGAAGTTCTCAAATCTCACTCCACTTCATTGGTAACAAATTGTGCTATTGCAGAACACTCAACAAAAGTATGATTCTTATTAATTTTCATCGCAGATTGAAGTGTGATCGAGTGGTTTCCAATAGCAACCTGTATCAATAACCGAACTGGGCAGGTACTACGTTCAATATTTCAGCTTAATTTTGGTATATCATACGCCTCGTTACTTACTTCAAAATATGGATCTTTCTTAGGTTTATATGGGATCAACTATTGTATATGTTTAGAGGGGCTTGACCTTAGTGGAATTGATTGGTATTATGTTCTATGGTTTTATTAAATGTTCATTCAAATAACGTCCAAGCAAAATATTCATTCTTGGCATTAGTTTTGTAGGAGATCCTCACAAGCATTCCTTTTGTATGAGACTGATTAATTTGGTTGCTGAAGCAAGCATCCTCACCTTCTCCAGTTCTGCCACAACCATTTGACTATGTCCTGTTCCTCTCAACCTGGAATTGTGAAATCCATTCATCTAAAATCCGGCAGTGACCTTCACCTTACTACACTATATTGGCATTGTGATCCTAACCAATTTTTTGCCCCTCTCCGTTCGGTTTCTATGAGGGCACAGGTCATTCCCTAGTAAACAAAAAATTGTGTCCACTACTATACAGAGCACAGGTTGAAAGTTCTTCTATCCTTTTTTACATGAATGAATATAAATTCACTACTGTTATATCCCATACTAACTTGAAGAAAATATGCCCTCTCATTATGAATCATTTCAAACTGATAAGCAGAAAAGTGTCTCCTGTCAAATTACCTAAAATTGTTATGTTTTTATCAAATTGTGATTTCCTGATTTAATGCTAATTGCATATATGTTGGGCACGGAGAACGGGGAGGATATATCAGCGTGTCTATAAAGCTTCTCCAAGTGCCTAACTGAAATATAAGATAAGTTTATATGTTTTTATGTCAAGTAGTTGATCCTTTGATAAATGCTAAAAGTAGAGTTTTCAGTCCCAACACTCGAAAAGGTGATGTATTAGCTACTAGTAATGGGTTAGACAAACATAAGCGACTTCGGGGAGAGTATGATTGTTAGATAGAAACTAAACTCCAGTATACAGAACTTAAGCCTCACACAGTCATACTGCTTAGCACCTTTGAAGATGCTGTCTACATCCAAGAGGGGAATCCCTTTTTAGATTTTCGGGATTTCAAACTGAAAATTAATCCAGAGAAGATAAGAAACTGCATAAAGATTCCAAAAAAGAGTGAACCACAAATGTTACAAAGGGAAAGTAAGAGAGAAACTAATTTGATGAAAATGATATTTTTTTTTAAGGGGTGTGAACTGATATTCTGAAGGTGGCATGAGCTCTGCTGAGCTTAAGTATTTGTTGGCTCAGATAGACTATGTCAAGCTCCAACAATTAGCAATACAAAACAGTCCCCTTTGCTGGTAACAATTGGTTGAAGGAACTATGGCTTCGAGAAAATTGCAAAGAACCCCCATACTGATATGGAAGAACGGGCCATTTCTCAAGAGTGTTAGCGAATGGGCCTGATACTACCACTTGCCGATGCTCATAATTTCAATAGCCATACCAGTGAAGGAGAAGAAGTAACCAATACGAAGGTATCAGCAACATCTGGTTTTATAACACAACACCTCATGATGTTCATATTGATCTATTATCGGCCTCTTTGTATTCGTATGTCACATTCCCACTGCATGCTAACCAATCGGACCCTCCAATAATTCCATTGCAATTGGAGACCTTTCCTAATTCGGGTATCTCTGGTTCAACTAGGATCATAGTTCTGGAGGCTCCGTGGGAAAAGGATTGCACCGCGAGAGAGGCAAGGAGGTCAGCCTTTTTTCAAATATATATCTCAAAAACTAAGAGCTGGGTCACTTCAAGAATCACACCCTGAACCTAAAGATCTAGAGTTCTGGCACTATAGTTTTATTACTAATTATTGCCCCAACCAGAATGTGTACTTAGGCTCTGTTTGGTTCGCAGTAAAATGTTTTAAAAGGGAAAATATTCTACGCGCTAACTATTTTGTGTGAAAAAGTTTTCTCTGCAATTATTTTCTCGTGTTTGGTTGACACTTGCCAAACAGTGGGCTGTGACGGCAGTGGCAGTGATGGGTGGCGGTGATGGGTCGAGGTGGCGGTGGAGGTTATTGGTGGTGGAGGTGTTAGTATGAGTTGTTGTTGTGCTCCTTGGCTTACAGATATGAAATGTGTAAATTATTTTACGTCGAGGGAACAGATTTTACAGGAAAATATTTTACCTCCAACCAAACAGCACCAAAACACCAAAACAAGGGAAAACAATTTACAGGAAAATGTTTTACCACTTTTACCACCAACCAAACGGAGCCTTAATCCAAATAGAACTAAACATCATCTACTGATCAATTCGAATGCTTAAAGATGAAATTTCGTTTACCTTGAGAATCAATCCATCTTCTGGCTTGTCAAGGCTACCTTGAATTGTGCATTGTGGAGTCCTCATCCCACTTTGATTCAACTGTTCCAAATAATCACACCATCATCATCATCATCAATCAATTCACCAAAAACCAATGAACCCACATAAGAAAACACATCCAAAATTGGGATGTACCTACCTGCACATGGAGGGTGGACTTCATATCACTGGAAAACTGCCGATTAGACGAATTCAAGCTGAGGATTGGGGTTCCTTCGACATCTACAGCGAATCGAACACCTATACCAATAGGCCAACCATCTCTGGTCAAGGTTGAGAGAGTACCCACAGATGACAACTCCATGACAGTCCTAGAGACCTCGGCTGGGAAGGGTTTGTGATGGGTCGGCGACTGCGAGGTCTTGGGCTCTGAAGCGACGGAGACTGAGCATATCAGAGGCCGGAATTGTGGGGTTTTCCGATGTGGGTATCTTTGGAAATGGGTTTTTATGGGTGTGAGAGATAGTGATGGTGATGTGTGGAGGATTGGGGAGGGAGTGTGGGCTGTGAGGGATTGCGAGAGTGGATTCATCATTTGTAGCTGGTGAAATCGATTCGTTGCATAGGTCTATGACTTTCTGGTACTGAATCGAGAGAGATCGGAAATGGGGGATGGAAAGATAGAAGATAACAGTTCAAACGAAATCTTGACAACAATCTTAAAATAGTGAAAATCAAAAAATGTAGATGACTCCTAAGATCGTTTATTATAAAAGAGACATTCTAAAATTGTTTATTACAAAACGGCCCTGTTAAACCTGGGCCATTCTATCGTTTGTTACAAAAGTAAGGCTACTCCTTAACGTAACGACAGAGCCTAATGCAAACGAGGGTTCTGCGAGTACTTCCGGCTGCAACCCTAACATCGGAGATCCACAGGAGTCGTACGAACAGGTATACGTTATTTTTTTCAAAGATTTCATATCCAGTAGTCTATTTCAGTCTTTGGTTAGTTAGTATGTTCATCGTCTTTTCTTTCTATCATATATTTCTCAACTATTAAAATCGTAGGTCATCGTTCTACTAGGGTTTATATAATTTATAGTGTTGATATTCAAAGCAGATGACAACACAATCTGATGACAACACAACAACAGCAATATATTAGAGCTCTGAGACAAAAGGTATGTGAAACCTATTGTTTTCTTTTTTTTAAATTACCTTTTTTTTCCTCTGTTTTTCGTTTTGCATCATCCAACCACTGGGTTTCATCTCCCATCTTTGATTTCTACTCAACTTTAGTGCTTTTCCCCCAAATGTTCATTATCTGTAGGTCTTTTTTATTTGCTCGCTTTGCCTATATATATATATATATATATATATATATATATATATATATATATATATATATATATATATATACATACACGGAGCATTAGAAATTGATGGATATATTGGCAAGTCATAGGAATGGGTATGTGTTATTCCACAATCAATCTCCGATGTCTCAGTCAACATATTCGTTCTTTTCTCTATCTTTTGGGATACCTCTGGTCATGGGAAAATAAGTCTACACCTCATAGAGGAATATGCAAATCGAACTGTTACCTCACTTTACTTTAAAAAACATAGTTATAGTGTGAAACATTTAGTAAAAAAATAAAGTAATTTTCACATTGAACCCATAGCATCTCTTAGATATCCATATGGATAAACCGAAAATCAAATTCGCATCTATTATTTTAGATAAAAACACAACAATCAACAGAACTTTAATTTCTTTTCTGTGTGTTCAAGTAAGAAAATATAGGAAGAATATTTCAATTAAAGGTTATTCGTATTTCGTGTATCACCATAGGAGGAAGACACAGTCTGCATTGAACATGTCATAGTTGTACATTAAGGGGAATGAACACCAGACTCTTGAATAATTAAGGACGTATATTTTCTTAAGACGGAAGGAGATCTATTTTCTTGTGACGTTACATGGAAAATTGCAGGAACAAAAATGTATTATTGGGTAAATAAAAGAAAATGGATATAATGTAGATATTAGAGACAGTTGAGCAATTATTGAAAAATATGTAGTTGGATATAGAATATTACCATAAAGTACTTTCTTCGCCATATGGTTTGAGACACTTAACCTTGGAGGAGGATATTCATTGTAAGTAGGGATGGCAACGGGTTAGATCGGATCTGGATCGGATCAGGAGAAATGGGATCTTGATCCGATCCAGATCCGTTCGGACCATCACCGGATCCAGATCAGATCGGATCAGGTCTCATTTACTTGATCCAAATCTGATCCGTAGATCCATATAGTACGTGGTCAGATCGGATTTGGCTCGATTTTTAAATAAAATTGAAAAAATGACATAAAAAATGAACACTAGCTCATATGTCGAGGCATGTTCGTAAGTTATGAAGCCTAAAAAACAAAAGGAAATAACTATGTAGGTTGGAGTTACTATAGTATTCTTTTTGTAAATGTAAGTGGGGAGGTAATGGCGATATATTTGTAAGCACACATATATGTCGGATCGGATCGGGTCGGAACCCGGTGAATCTGCCCTCAGATCAAAATCCATATCCAAATTCGTTCGGGTCTGGCTATTCGGATCCAAATATGGTCCATTTTTAATTGCATCGAATTCGGATTCAATCCATTCGGCTCGGATCACTCGGATCTCAGATCGGATCGGACCATATTGCCATCCCTAATTGTGAGGGTATTTTTCCTCTAGTCGGTCCTCCTCCTTGCTTTAGGAAGTCGAAAGCTATATCCATTAGGACTCTGTTGCAGCCTACATTCTTTTTGGTGTCGCACTCAAGCAGTTCACGCTCATACAGAGAAACCAACTTATTTGTTTTGATGTGGTTGATTCCTTCAACAGCCACGATGGGTGAGAATGCCCAGCAACTAACTGAAATAGCGAATGAGAATACTCAAATAACAACCGCAATCAAACCATCTAATGAATATTCCATAAATTAAGAGTGAGGAGAATTGTTTAACTACCACATTGTCCTTGATCTTGAGACCACTTACGGCACCGGCGTTGTTGTACATGAAACCTCCGCCAACCGCGCTGGCTCACTAAGTTCTACAAGGAAGTCTCAACGTTTCGTCTCACTTCCATAGCTTTTCTGGATGTTCCAATCCTTGGTCCGCAAGATCAGAAAAATCCCACAAACCTCGACGCATACATGGGGATTTGCACAGCAACATCATGGTTCAAGGAGGCTAATTGTAAGTAAATATTTTATAATCTTGTTGATTTAAGATCGAATTTCATTCCAACTATGTTCTTTAATAGTTTGATATCCCACGTTACTGTATATTATTTCATTTTCTTCGGGTGTTTCATATGTTTTCTTACTTAAATTACATTGACGTCATGTCATCGTCTATGTAAGTGACCCAAATTGCAGTACAACTTACTGTCAAAAGCTACATGTTTCTCTTGTAAGTATCGCAGGCTAATGCCCTGGCATGAAGGTGACAATTGTAGTTGAGGCCGGGTGTTCCATTGGTACCATTGTTACCAGGTAACAAGATTTTATTTTCTTTTATGAAAATTAGTCGATTCCTCATGTAGTACAAGGTAACTCAAATTTTCTTTTCGTTTATGAAAATTGATTTAATTGGTCCCATCTATTAAAAAGACTGAATGGTCTCTAACCTAATCAGTTCCTAATACTTTTTAAATACCAAAAGCACACATGAACGAATCACTTAGGCTCTGTCTGCATTCGTATACAAGCATGGAATTTGATTTGGATTGAGCTTTTTTTTAATACAAAATGAGGCTCAATATTTTTATTTGAGTGGAACCTTGTATTTTAGCTCCAAAAAATGATTAACAACCAAATAGATTTCAAGTGACTAAAAAACTTATGTCCTTTCAAATCTTAGCTATTGGAGCTATTAAGATTCTATTTTCATACATCATATTACTCTTCCACTATCGATCCCCCTAACTAAGTTCAGTTAGCTAAATGGGAATCCAAATTCGAATCGTCTATCCAAACGCAACCTTAATGCCTACCATACCCACTCCCCTAATCGATGCTTGAGATTCAAGCGCACCGGACCAAATCGCTTAATGCCTACAAATTTAGGCACACTACATGGTGAAAGAAACATTTCAAGATCCGACTCTTCCAGCGTTTTACAAACGACTCATGTCGTTCAACCTCATCCCAATGGTATATATCTAATAGCTTCCTCCAAGTCCTCCGGTCTTTATCAATGCAGTTATTAGGGACGTATAATCAATAGTCACAGTCATTAAACGTAAGGTGAAATTTCTTCTAATTTGATTTCTTTTGATTTGATGTTTTTAATGAATGTGGAATTTTTTTAGTTAGACCTAATTGGTTAATATATTTTCTCTGATGTTCAAATAGGTGAGGCCATATGAAAATATATAGGTTTTTGGATTCATCCAGCTTTTCATAGTTCACAATCCTTTACTACATTGTTTCGCACTGTGTGATTTTTTTCCTACGGAGTTCTGTTGGCGCCTTAAATTGTGTGAAATTGTGATAGAGGGACTTTGTTGTGTGGTTTTCTAGAGTTGACGCCTGGATAAGCATGACTAAAAGGATTATTCAATGATTATAGGAGTTAGTTAATATTAGCATAATATTTTGGAGTGTATCTGTAATATATCCAAACTTATATCCTTGATGTACTCTATTTATATCCCTGCTCTACAAAAGAATACTATGATGAAACTATTCTCTAAACCCTAACATGTGTACATTATACAATGATTATTAGAGCACCAAAATTTCTAGAACTGTGGCTATCTAGGTTTCTCATTCCTGGTATACATTACATTTTCCCGTCAAATATTCTTACAAATTTCAATTTATATTGCTAGACGCATCGTGATTGATGCGGGTACTCTAGAATGCCTTTCTCCATCTGATTAGCTATTTGTTTTGCTGTATGAAACTGGTTTCGACAAGGCCGTACAAGTAGCTTCCATCACTAGGATAAATTTATAACAATCTCAATCTTGGTTACTCTAAATAACCTAGATGGGAAAACACATATACATAGGATATTGAAAATGCTCACTAAGCCACAGAGAAGGTAATTTTATTTTTCTGCGCTAATTTCCCTTTCTATTCTTAGCTGGTCTTATCACATATTTTTCAGAGAATAAGAGGAATGGGTACGCTTCAAAACTTGCAGAGAACAAGTAGGAACTGAGTTTTATGAAGGTAACGTCATTCTTATGAATAAATTGTGTACTTGTACGAGATTTGACCTTATTAACTTTTGCTACTAGACCAATTCATGCTACTTAACCGAGCGAAGCTGTATTTTTTCGCTTCTACTTGCTTCTGACAGTATAATATTTTTCCATGAACTGAAATTATGGTTTGATTAGCATGCATGACCCTTTTGCTCCTAATTGTTTCACGAAATGAGTAAGCATCAGTTATTATTACTCCGTCAATAATTGCGTAAACAAACAAATTGTAATATTCTACATATATAGGAGTAATTTATACCACTCCCTTAATAGCGAATCTTCTTCTAGCCCCAATGTGGAAAATATATATTTGTAGATCCGTTCACATGGTCCTCGACTTTTCACAAAATATCCAAGGAATTTCTCGCGCATTCCTTTTATCTGATGTACAGGAGATTGCTTCTAAAAGTAAAGTGACAACGAAAGACTAAACTTCCAAGGAAAAGACCGGATGAAACCCTGCATTTCTGGCTATCTCCTTAGTTGCATGAGCCACCTGAAGCTCTTCCCTAGCGTTAGTTAGATTTATTTCTGATGTTGTTTCAAATATTCTGTAATAGAGACTATATTTGTCCAGTGATATGTGATCTTTAACATGCGTCTCTTTGTTTGCAATGAAGCTGCAGCTATGGGGTTATGGTTGCCAATTTGGTGCATGCCATTGATCTCCAGTCATGCTCTTTCCAACTAGATTTTGAAGTTGTATACACACTTTTATTGCTCATAAGTTTTATCATCTATTCATGATAAAAAACGAAAGCAATAATGCTTTAAATTATCAAAGTTTAGATCTCCTTTGACCTGTAAAAGGATCAGTGGCCACTTCAGGGTGCTATTTATCAACTGCAATCCATTACGACGGATCTCCTTAGAATTGATGTAGTGCATGGAGGCGAAAGAAATAAATTTGGTCAATATTTTCAAAGTTTTTAACTAATTTGTATTTTCCTTTTCCTCGGGTGCTTGAGGTCGGATTTCCCTTTAACATAAATTGTTGCAATAGTTTCCGCCAACTGCTCTCGGTACTTACTATACTCATCCTCTTTTGTGTGTGTTTCTTTGCGTCTCAGTTTGTCTAAGAAACATGTTTAGCTAATTTTTTTATAGTACTGTTCTGCTAATATACATATCTATATTTTAATAATTTCATCTACTCTTTGTAAGGCTAATTTCATCTAATTTTCCTCTTTTCTCCATGTAATCCTTCTTTCCAAAAGTTTCCGAAGGAAACATAGTTATCATAACTTCAAATGTCATATACCCCTTTTCAAAGAACATAGAAGTAAAGGGGTAGGATTATATAACTACATGAAATTTGTAGCAGAGACCATATATAAAAGCAAGAAAGGCCGGTTTATTCCCTACTGCTTCACGCACCAGGAATATGCATCCTACTCTTTAACGAGCCATCAGCCACGATTTCAGTTTCCAAAAGACTAAGAAGAGAATTGATTCAACTGCATCATCAAAGTAAGACCATAAATTTCAGAAATCAGTTTTGGAATATCAAATTCTATGCATTGGCATGTTATTTTAAAGAGAAAATAACTTTACAAAACAACTAGAAATATTTCGAACTAGTAAAAGATGGAAAATGGAATAAAAGATGGTGTACCGGTTCAGCAGTTCAACCGGGGAAAATAGAAGAAGAATGCAAAACATTGTCCACTCCACTCAGTTGGGAAATGACTTGGGGATGGTAAGATTAAGGGTAATTTACACAAAGTAACCTCGAATTTTGGTGAATATACACTCACTGCCCTTAATGTTTGCCAATTTGCAAAAAGGGTGCAATTCAATAGAGAATCCATCCAATCGAACACACACCCGAGCGGTTCTTGACTGTACAGTGTCGGAGATAGAACGAAATGCCATAATCGATCTGGTCGGTGTGATATTTAAATCGATCCTCCGACGATCTATTCTTCGGCGTTCAGACCTTTTGTAAGTATCATTTGATACTTTCTGATTCTGGGTTTCGGGTTTGTGATTTTTTTTTTAGTAGTTAACCTTGAAATTGAACACTGCACGACTCAATCTTTTCAGCATCCAATGATCATGCTTAAGGTTCGTTGATTGTGATGAATTTCTTTGAATACGAGTTTATCTCCTTCTGTTTTGAAGTAGTGGGATGAAATTTAATCTCTTTGAAAGAGAAGTTTTTGACAGTTAATGGAGTGTCCCTTAAACTCTCTCTGATATTCAACTATTTCTGAAGTTCAATTCATTGTTTGGTTCAGTAGTATCTCACGTAGGTATTGATTTGAATAACTATATATGTTTGTTGGTGTCTCTATTTACCGATTATGAGATTTGCATGATTATGTGTGTGCTAAGAGACCTCTAATAATCAATTGGAGTATCCCACCTATCATGGGTATCTATCTTCACCTATTTCATCTCCACCTTTTCCAATCCTCGTCTAATTTTGGTTATCCCGGACAACATAGGCCAGACAAGAAGTGACATTGGAGTAATGCTGGTGTTGCTTCTATGTCAGAAAGCATAGCCGTCTGGTTAATGATTGGATTCTGAAGCAAAACGTTCAACAGCAGGATCCATTGGACTTGTGAATGGTACAACTGGTGATGGGGAGATATGGGTGGTGGAGTAACTCAACTTCTGATGTCATTTATGCACCATGTGATCGAACTGTGGCAGCAACACCTTACACTGCTTGGACGATTGCATTCCTCACTTGGATGGCTTCATGTCATTAATTGGGATCATGATATTTGACCCTTTTTCAGGTTATGCCTGATTAGAATCGCGGTGCCCTACAAAAGAAGGGTGATGTACCTAAAGACGAGTTCTCGATAGTAAGTTAACTTGAACCTTATTTACATGTCTATGTTTCTGTATTGTATACTTCATGCTACATAATGGAAAAGGTTTCCCTCTATGCAGTGAAGAACTAAAGACATGGTTTTTTGTTCAGTTTTGTGAAGGTGTAAATTTTCTGGATAAGTCCCACCCAAAATAATAGAGAACTATTTTTTGTATAGTCAAGAATAAATTATGAAAAGCATATATGTTTAATGACTGGCAGGAATTTAGCCCTTACTGTGCAATAACAGCACAAACTACCAAAATCTCTGATATTGGGATATTTGATGAAACCTCAATGTCACCTTATTGTTGCTATTTTTATTTCGCTGTGCAATTATTTTTCATCAATTATATTTATTAATTCATTGACATGCCAATTGTGCTCTTATAGAATATACACTTTCAAGTATGCATATACGTTTTAGATTTTGGTTACTTGTGATAATGTGACTACCATCAGGGAAAGAGTTTAGAATGCATGGTTATATGCTCCGTGTTATGTCTAAAAGTTGGTATTGCCTGAACTTTAGTTAATTCCATTCTAATCCTTTTTTTCTAAATATAATAAGTATATATGATATATCTGAAATAGTTTTATATATCTCATTCCCAAGATATTAACAATGGTGGATAAACATCGAGCACTATACCTCATTTTATCATACTGCTTACTTTGAAATTTCTCATGTTTTCCCATTAAGTATGGATCTTGTATAATTTCTGATATTGATTACGTTCCGACCATTCTTTCATATGCTTAGGTTACGTGGGAAGATAATGTTTACAATGTTGATGTTGTGGCAAAGTTACTTTTCAGGAATGGGATGCAACTTTCATTCTAACGACATTTAATAGCGCTAGAGCAAGACGTCATGGGCATTAAAGGGATTATCATAATTCAGTTTTTGATGAATAGATAGAATTAGCACGACTCTGAGTTTTTCGTAAATGTATTCCAAATTTTATTGATGAATAGATAGATTTATTAAAAAATAATTAGTGTGACTTGATTTTTTCGTAAATGTATTCATCGTCGAGCATTTTCTTAGATTGCTAAGTTTATGGTTGTAAATTAGTTCAGTTGGTTTTATGAAAAAAAATATAGTAGTTTGTACATATTTTACATGCATTTTTCTGTGTTGATCAAGAAAAATATTTGAGCTAGGGAGAAAATAGAGAGAGATGTGGGAATACAAACCAGTTGAAGACAAAGGATGGAAGATATCACTCCGTCTCTTCTCTTTGTTCCCATCCTGACTTTTTGACTCGTATATGGGGTCACTTTAACCGGGTGATTTGGATAACAAACCAGTTGAAGACATTGTGTTCTTGTTCTTATCTATATGTGTGCTTGGCTTGATCACCCGTAGCATGCTAGTTACCTAGGTAGTTGCACGATAGTGAACTAAACTGGGTGTGTTCAGAAGACAATTGACATTCTTGTAGTTCGTGGAGACCGAGAGGAGAAAAGAACTAGAGTGACCGAGTGTGGGTCGCTTCGGTTGTGAATTGTTAGGACTTAGTGAAACCGGTGGATCGACAGGATCCGGTGAGCGAGCCTAGCGAACCAACTAGAGCGGAACGGTAAACGTATGTGGACCGAAAGGACCCGAAGTTGACCGTAAAGCAAATTTATGTGAGATCGAAAGAAGAGCGTAATGAGTGTGACCCAGTATAATCAATCATAACTAGAGAGTCTTAAGTGTAGTCCGGAAATCGTTAACAACCCTAGAGACCCTAGATTATCTAGTTCTTCTTCATAATCGTATTCATTACAATCTTTTCTTTAAACTGAAAATCGGACAAAAAACAGTTAATTTAGTTTGTCTTTTAATTTAAATTCCCTTGTTTGAGGGTGACAAACTTTCAACATCACACCACTTCTTACCGGTTACTTAGGTATCGTGTAATTAATTCTTAATTGACTATTAATCGTCTAATTCCCTTGGGTTCGATAATTCGGAGTCTAAAATACTCCACATACTACTTGGCCGTACGATTGCGTTTAAACGCGATAAGAATTCGCGTCAAGCACTATCCTCTAAGCATATTTAAGAACATGGTATGATTGTGTAGTATAATAGGTTTTGTAATGGTAGAAAGGACGTCATTTTGTGTGGGGGGTTAAAATGGTCATGAAAAGCAAAGTCAGCAGTGGACGGAGGGGTATTTTATGTAATTATTTTGGCAGAAAATAAGGGTGTTTCTTGTCAGTTGACAAACAGTAAAGACATCCTCTGCCTATTTACCAAAACCCAAGGGTGCTAAATGTAAATTACCTAAAGATTAATGATGAAAGCTTATACTTTCATATTTTGATTCTTGCATAACCACTTACTAATAGTCTAATGCTATGTTGCAAATGACAAATTTAATACTCTTTATTAGACAGGTCATTATCTTTAGCATTCAATTTTTATTTGTCTTAGCGTTGCAAGACTTCTGTAGGGTTTTGATGCAGGATACGCAGCGGAATTAAAATAATAGATTTCTTATCAAGACCCTCCATGAAGCGCAGGTTAAGCTATCATAACGTAATAAAGGAAGAATTGTGTACCTTGTGAGTCTGTGTGATCACAACTAAGAATGATGTCATCGGCTCTACGGTATCCACACCTTGGGATTTCGAACTGGGATCTCCTTCACGCCTTTTTTCTAGAAATGTCGAAGAAGGGATGAAGCAATCACACAAATGGAGCAACAGGGGTCGAGCCACCTAGTGGTCGGCGACTGACACGTTCCAACTGCAAGTGTACAGCTGTCGTGTGTAGTAATAAACCGGAAATCCGGGTTGTCGAACCCAAGGGACTTTGTTTAAATTAATTATTGTTCTAAACCTTATGTGGGCACGTCGCAATTTTTGTTTTGATATAATTCTACTAAAATAAACGCAATATACTCAATTAACCAAGTGAAATAGTTCACGATTAATAAAGAATGAATTTTAGGGTTTTTGTAATATAAGGGAAAAAACACCGGGAATTCTCTAGGTTCACTAGGTTGAGCTAAATTTATGTTTTGACTTGTAAAACAACCACGTATCTTTCACTATCAATCAAGCAATTTAAACCCACCGAGTTACCAAGTAAGTTTACTATACTTTAAACCAAAACAACCGAGTTACCAAGTCTATTCTAGCTTAAAGCATGCATTAAAACCACAATTCTACTTTAACGATCCTAGTTAACGATGTTGAGTTACCAAACATTGATTCGACTAGGTGAATTATTCAATTTACCGACTAATCCTCACGGAGTTACCGCGTGAAAACTAATTAAGTTTATCTCTACGTTAGCTACTCGCAAAGATAATATGATTACAAACGTAAATAATCCATAACAATGAAAGATTACGTGAGATTAAGCTAAAACATGAATCACAATCATCAAAACATGGTATTTAGATCAAACCCTAGCTACAACAAACGAGAATTCCCAGCAAATAACGTTTAGCTACTCATATTCATACTCAAAACGACAAGTCTCATGAGTTTAAGCATAAAAATCAAGAAAAGAGAAGAGTTGAGAATCCAAACGGATGATCCAAAGCTCCTAAGCTCTCACAATAGCTCCTTGATCTCCAAAAGATGTGTCTCATGTGAAAAACTACTCAAAAAGTCGACCTAACACACTTAAATACGTTCCTAGAATAATATAACAAAGTTTCTAATAATTGCAAAAAGACCCCGGACGTTTCTGGCTTTCTGGGCAATCTCTTCGTGCGAAGACACTTTCTCTTCGTGGGAAGAGATTGTCTGAAGTCTTCCTGCAAAAGTCCTCCTATTTTGAGACAACATCATGTCACAGGAAGAGAACTGGAATTTTGGCTAAGTCTTTTCTTCGTGGGAAGAGTTCCTGCCTTAGCTTTTTTTCTGGCTTCTTTTCTTGAGTTCCCTTGCTTTCTTTATTTCCGAAGCTCGTTTCTTCACCACCTTTGATCCTCGCGTCCTATTTCCTGTCAACCACAACACGAAACACGAACCCGCGATCATATCACAATAAAAGCAACAAAATATACGAGAAACGTCCGGATTTAACGATTAACGCTCAAAAACTCAATTTTCACAATTTTAGCACAAAACGCTCAGAGACGATTAAATTCTCCATGATAAGCACGCAAAACATAGCAAAAATAAGGAATAATATAACTCCAAAACGGATTTATCAACTACCCCCACACTATATTTTGCTCGTCCCGAGCAAATCCTCAAGCCAATTCTCACAATCTATCTCATTTCCTCAAACCTTTCCCAATTTCCAAACTTTCTTTGCATACATACCACATTTGCCATTGCATACTTATCACACACCGTTTGCATACTTAACCATTACCAAATTGCATACGAGTCCGAGTAGATCAATTCACAAACCATCCTTTTTACTAGTCGACACGACTCGATTATACACAATGCAACTATATGCAAATGCAATATTCACAGTGCAAGTATTGAAATAACATTCTTTTTTTTTTCCTTTTCTTTTGCGAGATTGGGCAATCTCCATTAGCCTAAACCGATTCACACGAAGCGATGAGAAATCTAGACACAAGGAATGAGTTGAAATCAAATTCGTCAACATGAATCCCCCCTAGCTAGTATAGAGAACCTAGCTTTACTAAGTACAAGAACGCAATACCTTTTCATGTATGCCACAAAATAAGAGGCTACGCTAGGCTAAGCCACGTTCAAGGTCCGAGCTCCTAATCCGCTAACGGGTTTAGAATGATGAGGCTTTAGGGAAAAATAGGATAATAATCAACTCGAATCCTAAAGCGTCACATTCTCACAATTACCACATCTCACACACCCTCACAACAATGATAGAAATCAAGCCCGAAACTCACCATCTCCGGCCCTCGATCCCCTCACACCCCGGTACAATTACGATCTCCGCGGCTATTGTCATGAATGATGTATAAGCCAAAATTTCCCGTTCGTGAACTAGTTGCTTCTCCACTAGTTATTCCACAAAACTTTTCATTCTTCCTTTATTCAACTCTCCTTTTTTTCTCTCTTTTCTTTTTTTTTTCATCATTTTTTTTTTGAAAATCTCTCAAATTCCTGCACAATTTCCTCAATATCCGTCCCGAGTGGTCTTCCAAGTGTCAAGCTAAAAATGATAATAGCGGAAGATAATATCCAAATCAACACGTATGAATCGCAAATAAATGTCTCTCCCCCTATTTCGATGAAATCCTCGGTGTAACAAACGAAGCCGCTAACACAATAGAGCACGTGTGGGGATGGAGTCGTCGCAAGCTCAATCTCGATGTCCGAAGTCAAATGTCGACACCCCCACACTTGAATGTAATCCGGTCCCCTCTCAAGTAGCCAATCACATATATGTATCGTGCCTAATCCAACCAAACCTCCTTCACCATGATGAATAAGATCCGGTACCTAGCACGATCCACCTATTCAATTCCCCCAACCCAAGTTTTGTGTGTATTAGCTGGTACACACTCACGGCTCTCCTCACTCGTGTCCATGTTGTAATGTCATGGAGCACCGCCACACCGAAGTGTGCAAGCCTACTCTCACTCACCCTCGCATTCCCCTCGAAGATCACAAATGAAGCGTATGCGATATGTAAGACTCACACAAGTATAACATGAAGTACTCCCTCATCGAACCCCCTCAACTACAACACCCTCGTGACGCACTAAAGCGGTGATTCTAACCAATCAATGATGAAGGCCAAGAATCGTCACCCTAAGTCCACAGGTTATCAAAGAATCCAACGTTCAAAACAGGGTTTACTAGTGGTCCTACAAGGTAAGTTCTATAAGCAGTGAGTGCTCTAATACACACCTCGCACAGCTGTTATGTGTGCCACTACGAGGCGGGTTTGCGACTACCTAAGACGTACACAAGAACGTTCGGCTTGTTTAGCTCACACCTAGCTCAACTCTTGTAAGAAAATTAGGCACACACTTTAGATTTGACAAAATTAAGTTCGTGTGTAAAATAGGCACGCATTCCCGTAAAGAAAGTTTCTCTATACTTACTAAGGGAATCTCACATTGTCACTCTCGATCTCAATTCACGCCCTATGCCTAAAAGTCTCACACTTCTCGATTTTACCGAGTTTTCAGCTTCTTTCGATTGCCTTTCTCAAATTTTTATTTTTTTTGGGTTTTCACATTTTTTTTAATTTTTTTTTATACGTATACTACATGCACGGCCAACTCGACTAATGACTCGATACTTTGGTGGGATGACTCAATAATACCAAAACGTGCATGCAAAAATATGAATAATAAAGAGAAAAATAAGGACATAACCAAAAATCTATAACTAAATGATGACACGGGCGATGCAAAGACGCAATACTGACTAGTAAAAAGGGTACCACCACCCCCACACTAGGATGCATCGTTGTCCTCAACGATCAAACGAGGACTCAACAATCCTAGCACGAGGGCCAACTCCACTATTCGTCTTCCTCTTCGGAGTACGGGGCCTCTTTTTTTTTTTTGAGGCCATTTAGCAAATCAAGCAAATAAGATGAAAATTTAAATTGTGCACTGTGACAGGAAGTGTAACCGAAAGCAACTAACAAGTAGCAATTAAACAGATAACACCCAGGACTCTAATCAATCGCCCCCAAGGTTTGCAACTAAGCGAAAGAAATTAAAAATGGGCTTTTACTCAATCGTGCCTAGACGCGTAAAATTTAAATTGCTAGTTAAGATAGTACCTGAGACACCTGGAGTACCTTTCTTACAGGTGTCGTTTCCGCGAAAAATTCACCAAGAAGGGCCAAACTGACCGGTGAAATTTTTTCCGGAAAAAGTGAAAAATTTGTGCTTTCCTTACTCTCCTCGTAGTCCCCGTCGATGTTTGTTCTTGAACTTTTGGCTGAATCCCCCTCCAAGTGGTCCAATTTTTGGTTTTGCACTTCGGAACCCTAGTTCTTCCTCCTCTGATTTCTCTCTCGTCTCTCACTCTCACTCAAAACCACCCTCAAATCCTTGTTCTCCTCTCCGTCGCGAGCAAAACCCTTACTTGGGTGTTGAATTTGACAAAGAAACAAGATGAGAAGAGCTTGGTGTGTCGTGCGGCAATGGAGGAGGGACGTGGTCTGTTCGTGACTGGAAGAAGGAGGAAGGGAACTGATGAACTGATGAATAATGAATCGGGTCAATTGGGTTTATATACCCTTTAGTGGAATTGACCCAAATACCCCTCAAGAAACCCCTTCATCTTGCATTATTTCGGGCTTTTTGGACCTTTCACGCATTCTGGGCACTCTCTTCGTGCGAAGAGAATTTCTCTTCGTGCGAAGAGAATGTCCAGAATGTGCTCTTCTTCTTCTTGTGACAGTCTTCCTGTTTTGAGACAGAAGGCTGTCACAGGAAGACAAATTTCTTTTCTCTAAGTACAAACTCTTCGTGGGAAGAGTTTTTCTCTTCGTAGGAAGAGAACTGACAGTGCTAAAAAAATTCACTTTTGCTTGATTTCCTTCGACTATTTACTCGTTTCTTCGAATCTTCATGAATCTCCTCGTCCTCGAGATCCCGTATAGATGATAAAAGATTCCCAAATTCCGGGGAATATTTTTTTCTTCAAATTCATGCTCTCGAAGATCCGTTGAAAATTTCTGGATGTTTTAAGCCGCTAAAATATCCTTTTTTTACCATTTCACTCGTGCCTTTGCTTCTTCATGAATCTCCTCGACCTCGAGATTCCTTTTGCATCATAAAAGATTCCCAATGTCCGGGGAATCCTTTATTCTTCAATTTGACCCGTACAAAGACCCGTTTGGCAATTCCGGATGCTTTTTCGACGCCTTTTTGCCCGCATAACATCCTTTTTGGCCTATCTTCTTCGTCCGGACTCCGATTTACGCGATCCACCTGTCCACAGAAAGCTCTCGACCACCCCCACACGTTGGCACTGTTCAATTCTGTTTTTAGTCTGTTCTTCAAATTTCACCTCGTAATCCGTGCCAGTGAGCTAGCTTTCTCCGTTGATTAATCAAATTCTTGCATATATCAAGACGGGGAGTCCGGGTTCATGATCTTCCTCAAGTGCGTGTGTTGAGTAAGTGTAGGAATGGCGTCAATCCTCTATTTCTTCATTCCGGGTCCCGATACGCCTTTTGGTCTGCTCTTCCTCGTTTTTCATGCGATTCTTCACTCGCGCATCAAGAAGGGGGGCCCGGAATAGACCTTTCACCTAGAATTCCTGCACATACTCATTGGAAATATTAAATCCCCTCTCTCGCACCTCTCAAATAAATCTAACAGAATAAAAAATTACAAAACAGTATTAAAACCTACTCTACAACAATAAATATGTTGGGTTGCCTCCCAACAAGCGCTTTGTAATTTAAGGTCGACGGCTCGACCCAGTTACCTCAGAGATTAATTAAATTGCGGGAGTTGCATGAAGCCATTCAATGACTCCAATGAAATTCCCGTCCACGTACGGTTTCGCTCTCTGGCCGTTCACCTTAAACCTGTTCCCGTTTGCGTCCTCCACCTCAAGAGATCCCCACGGATAAACTGCGGTAATTGTGTAGGGACCACTCCATCTAGATTTTAATTTCCCTGGAAACAGCTTTAGTCTGGCGTTAAAGATCAGCACCCTCTGTCCTACTTTGAAGTCTCTCGGGATGATGTGCCTGTCGTGCCACAGTTTTGTCCTCTCCTTATAGATTCTCGCACTTTCATACGCCATCAATAGAAATTCTTCAAGTTCAAGCAGTTCTTGCTTCCGTAGCTCACCTGAGAGCTTAGCGTCCAAATTGATCTTCTTCAAAGCCCAGAATGCCTTGTGCTCAAGTTCCACCGGAAGATGACATGACTTCCCAAATACTAGCTGATAGGGAGACATGCCTAAAGGGGTCTTGTAAGCAGTCCTATATGCCCATAAGCTATCATCTAAATGCAGAGACCAATCCTTGCGTCCCGGGTTGACTGTCTTCTCAAGAATCCCTTTTATCTCTCGGTTAGAAACTTCTGCTTGCCCATTTGACTGCGGATGATAAGCTAGTGATATCTTATGTGTCTTTACCCCATATTTGCTCAGGACATTGGCAAAGACTTTATTCACGAAATGCGATCCTTCATCACTAATAATGGCTCTGGGAGTCCCAAACTGTGTAAATATGTTCTTACGCACAAATCTCTCTACAGTAGCTCCATCGTTTTTAGGGCAAGCCATTGCCTCTACCCACTTGGTCATATAATCCACAGCTAACAATATATAAAGATTTCCAAGTGAAGACGGGAATGGTCCCATGAAATCAATGCCCCAAACATCAAAGGGCTCTACTTCCAACACGAAATTTTGAGGCATCTCGTTTCGGTTGGAGATATTGCCAGTTCTCTGACATCGATCACACTACTGTACAAACAAATGAGCATCTTTATGTAAAGAAGGCCAATAAAATCCACTTTGCAATACCTTTGCCACAGTGCGCGTTTTGCCAAAATGCCCTCCGCAATTCAATTCATGGCAGTGTCTAAGAATATCCAAAGTGTCTAGCTCAGCTACGCACCTTCTCAACACGTTGTCAGCTCCCAACCTGAACAAATAAGGGTCATCCCAAAAATAGTGTCGTGCATCTGCAAAAAATTTCTTTTTCTGATGGAACGACATGTCTTTTGGGACAATATTGAGCGCCTTGAAATTTGCCAAATCCGCAAACCAAGGCACAGCTGCTACCACTACCATAAGCTGTTCATCTAGAAATTCTTCTCTAATTTGCACTTCTTCTTGTTTTTCGTTCTCCAGTCGTGACAAATGGTCTGCAACAACGTTCTCTACTCCCTTTTTGTCCTTGATCACTATGTCGAAATCTTGCATTAGCAACACCCATCGGATCAACCTAGGCTTCGCATCCTTCTTAGTAAGAAGATATTTGAGGGCTGCATGGTCCGTGAAGATAGTAACCTGAGAACCCACAAGGTATGGACGAAACTTGTCCAATGCGAAGATAATAGCTAACATCTCCTTCTCCGTGGTGGCATAATTAACCTGTGCAGTATTAAGAGTACGACTGGCATAGTAAATTACATGAGCTACCTTGTCTTTCCGCTGTCCCAGCACTGCTCCCACCGCATAATCGCTGGCATCACACATAAGCTCGAACGGCAAGGTCCAGTCTGGGGTGGCTATAATAGGAGAACTGATCAGCTTTTTCTTGAGCAAATCAAAAGCTGTCCTGCACTCTTCATTGAAATCAAAGACGGCATCTTTCTCAAGCAACCCAGATAATGGCTTTGTGATCTTCGAGAAGTCTTTAATGAAGCACCGATAGAAACCTGCATGTCCCAAGAAACTCCGTACCCCTTTGACAGATGTAGGATAAGGAAGCTTCTCGATTACCTCAATTTTTGCCCGTTCTACCTCTAGGCCTTTACTGGAGATCTTGTGCCCCAACACTATCCCCTCGGTCACCATGAAATGGCACTTCTCCCAGTTAAGTACTAGGTTGGTGTCAATACATCTGTCCAGTACCCGAGCTAGCTGTTGTAGGCAGTCTTCGAAACCATCACCATAAAGCGAAAAATCATCCATGAAGACTTCGAAATTTTGCTCCATCATGTCTGAGAAGATAGACATCATACACCTCTGAAACGTGGCAGGGGCATTGCAGAGCCCAAAGGGCATGCGCCTTAATGCAAAAGTCCCGTAAGGACAAGTAAATGTCGTCTTCTCCTGGTCAGCTGGCTCAATCGCTATCTGATTATACCCAGAGTATCCATCCAAAAAGCAGTAATGTGAATGACGTGCCAGCCTGTCAAGCATCTGGTCCACAAATGGGAGGGGGAAGTGATCCTTCAAAGTGGCATCATGGAGTTTGCGGTAATCCATGCAAACTCTCCACCCAGTAACTGTACGAGTGGCAATTTGATCACCTTTTTCCCCTTCCACCACAGTTATACCACCCTTCTTAGGAACACACTGCACCGGGCTAGTCCACGTGCTGTCGGAAATCGGATAGATGATACCTGCTTCCAACCACTTAAGCACCTCTTTCTTCACCACCTCCTGCATGCGAGGGTTGAGGCGGCGCTGAAACTGAACTACCGGCTTCTTGTCTTCCATGAGCCGGATCTTGTGCTGGCAAACTGTGGGGCTGATCCCCTTGATATCCGCTATGGTCCATCCCATTGCTGCTTTCCTCTCCTGCAATACCTTGAGAAGCTGCTCCTCCTGTTCCCTGTCCAAACACGCAGAAACAATAACAGGTAAAGTTTCATCAGATCCCAAGTATAAATATTTTAAATGAGCAGGTAACGGTTTCAATTCTAAAACAGGAGCAGTAATAAGAGAAGGAGTAAGAATCTTCCTGCTTCCCTCATTAAAGAGGGGTAGGGGTGAGCGCCAGCTGGCCTCCATAGCCTGTTCTTTTTCACTCGAATCAAGTAAGGCAAGTTCCTCATACAGCTGATCCAATAATATATCGTCCTCCTTGTCTGGTGTGTATGCCTCCACACCACAGCACTGCTCACTCACTGCATATGCAGGGAATTTCATAGCTTCAAAGACATTAAAAGCCACCTTCTCATCATTGATCCTCATAGTTAGCTCTCCGTTAGCCACATCAATGATTGTCCTCCCTGTAGCCAAGAACGGGCGGCCCAAGATAAGGGGGACATCATCGTCGGCCTCCATGTCTAGGATCACAAAATCAGCGGGGAAGATAAGTCCCTCGACTCTCACAAGCACGTCCTCCAACACACCCCTTGGGCGTTTGATGGTGCGGTCAGCCATCTGCAAGCACATCCGAGTGGGTTTTGGATCTCCCACACCAAGCTGCTCAAAAACTGATGTAGGCATTAAGTTGATGCTAGTGCCAAGATCACACAATGCCCTACCATGAAAGGCATCTCCCAAAGTCACAGGAATGATGAAACCACCTGGATCTTTCATCTTTTTGGTAGCGCTTTTTGAACAACGGCGCTACACTCTTCATTTAGGGTCACTGTCTCAAAATCATCCATGCGCCTCCTATTGGAAAGGAGGTCCTTGAGAAATTTAGCATACTTTGGCATTTGTGATATGGCCTCTGCAAAGGAAATATTGATATGCAGCTTCTTGAAGATATCCACAAACTTCTTGAAGTGCTTTGCATCCTCTTGGCTCTTCAACCTCTGCGGGTATGGAACACGCATGCTATACTCCTTAGGCTTTTGGTTCTCTTCCGACTTCCTACTCGTGTCCTTTGATTGGGGAATCACGGTAGGCACGGGAATTGCTCCATCCAACGCCTTTTCGGTTGCCTTAGTTGCTTCTGCTCGCGCGTGGCTAGGATATGGGGGATCCTCAGTAGTGATGCCACTGCGAGTTGTGATGGCATTCAGCTGCTCATTAGGAGTGATGGTATTTGCTGGAAGCATACCTGGTGGAAGCTTGATATTTTGATTGGCAATCTGCCCAATCTGAGTCTCGTGGCTTTTCATTGTGGCTTGTATTGAGACAATCGTGCTCTCCATCCTGTCTTGATTAGCTAGGAGCTTTCTCAATAAAGCATTCGTCTCTTGCTCTTCTTTTTGTGGAGCCTGCTGTTGTGGAACTTGCCTTTGCGCTTGATATGGAACATTTGGTCTCTGACCGGGTGCATATAATCCACTGTTCGGATTGGCATAGCTGAAGTTGGGGTAATTGCGATTGTTGGGATGATAGGTGTTAGGCCATTGCTGCTGTCGCATAAAATTCACATCTTCAACACTATTATCATATCCCTGGCTTTCATCTGCTAGTAATTCACCCATGGGCTTCTGTGATGGAGGGTGCATGCCGTGAAATGCTGAGGTCATGGATTCCAGCTTTTGTTTCATAGATTCAATCTTGTTGACTAAGGCTGCATCCCCCGGTTTGGAGTACCTACGAGTTTCAGTTCGTGTAGACTCTCTCTTTGACACGTTGTTCAGCAGATCTTGAGCTCGCTGTGCTCCAAGCCCCATAAAATTACCTCCAGCTAGCATATCTAACTGGTCAGCTGTCTCCTTGTCTAATGAAGTGTAGAAATAATGGAAGAGCTTGTGCCATGGCTCCCCATGATTCGGACATCTACGGAGAATTTGGCTGAACTTCCTCCAAGCATCTCCCAATGAGCTGTCTTCTTCCTGAGTGAATTTTGCAATCTCAGCCATCTGCTGAGCGACTCTGGATGGTGGCAAATACTTCCTCAGAAACTCATGACAACAATCCGCCCATGTCACTATGCTACCAGCTGGCAGCTCCATAAGCCACTTCTTGGCTTTTCCAGATAAGGAGAAGGGAAATAGTAATAGCTTAACTGTTTCATCTGGAACTCGTTGGTCGTGCAGGGTTGATGTGATTTGCTCAAATACCAGCAGATGGTGATTGGGATCATCTCCTGGAGCTCCGTTGAATGCGCACTCATCAAGAACCATATTGATCATATGTTGGCGCAACTCGAAGTGCTGGGCATTGATCTGTGGCCTGACAATGGTAGGCTGATAACACGCTGGAGTAGTCCTGAAATAATCCACCATAGGGCGTTCTTCAATCTCGGCATTGTTCTGCCTGTTGTTCCTCCCATTATTCCCATTATTGTTCCCACCGATGTTCGCCACTTGTGCCCCCACACCAGGACGTGGTTGTGGATTTGGGGGAGCCAAGCGATCCATCATTGCCTGCATCTCAGCCATTTGAGCCCTCATCTCCTCAGTTTCTCGTGCTTTATTGGCTGCATCCTCTACAGCTGCTGCTCTAGCTGCCTCCGCATCCTGCATACCTTTGCGGATCCTCTCAAACTCAGCTCTAGTTTCGTCATCCATAGCAACTGAGCTTGTCTTCCTCTTGTCTCTACGTTGTGCGCGTAACAAAGTTTCCGGGTCCTCAAGTGTTGGGTGCAAAGGCTCGTCTCGAGAACGGGACATGCACCGTGAAGTTCAACCTGAAAACACAGATTACACACAGAAAGTAGGTGAGTAATAGATATAAACAATAAAATAAATCCCTAAGGCTAGGAATTATAACTAATTTAGCCGAAGTCCCCGGCAACGGCGCCAAAAACTTGACACGTTCCAACTGCAAGTGTACAGCTGTCGTGTGTAGTAATAAACCAGAAATCCGGGTTGTCGAACCCAAGGGACTTTGTTTAAATTAATTATTGTTCTAAACCTTATGTGGGCACGTCGCAATTTGTGTTTTGATATAATTCTACTAAAATAAACGCAATATACTCAATTAACCAAGTGAAATAGTTCACGATTAATAAAGAATGAATTTTAGGGTTTTTGTAATATAAGGGAAAAAACACCGGGAATTCTCTAGGTTCACTAGGTTGAGCTAAATTTATGTTTTGACTTGTAAAACAACCACGTATCTTTCACTATCAATCAAGCAATTTAAACCCACCGAGTTACCAAGTAAGTTTACTATACTTTAAACCAAAACAACCGAGTTACCAAGTCTATTCTAGCTTAAAGCATGCATTAAAACCACAATTCTACTTTAACGATCCTAGTTAACGATGTCGAGTTACAAAACATTGATTCGACTAGGTGAATTATTCAATTTACCGACTAATCCTCACGGAGTTACCGCGTGAAAACTAATTAAGTTTATCTCTACGTTAGCTACTCGCAAAGATAATATGATTACAAACGTAAATAATCCATAACAATGAAAGATTACGTGAGATTAAGCTAAAACATGAATCACAATCATCAAAACATGGTATTTAGATCAAACCCTAGCTACACCAAACGAGAATTCTCAGCAAATAACGTTTAGCTACTCATATTCATACTCAAAACGACAAGTCTCATGAGTTTAAGCATAAAAATCAAGAAAAGAGAAGAGTTGAGAATCCAAACGGATGATCCAAAGCTCCTAAGCTCTCACAATAGCTCCTTGATCTCCAAAAGATGTGTCTCACGTGAAAAACTACTCAAAAAGTCGACCTAACACACTTAAATACGTTCCTAGAATAATATAACAAAGTTTCTAATAATTGCAAAAAGACCCCGGACGTTTCTGGCTTTCTGGGCAATCTCTTCGTGCGAAGACACTTTCTCTTTGTGGGAAGAGATTGTCTGAAGTCTTCCTGCAAAAGTCCTCCTATTTTGAGACAACATCATGTCACAGGAAGAGAACTGGAATTTTGGCTAAGTCTTTTCTTCGTGGGAAGAGCTTTTCTCTTCGTGGGAAGAGTTCCTGCCTTAGCTTTTTTTCTGGCTTCTTTTCTTGAGTTTTCCTTGCTTTCTTTATTTCCGAAGCTCGTTTCTTCACCACCTTTGATCCTCGCGTCCTATTTCCTGTCAACCACAACACGAAACACGAACCCGCGATCATATCACAATAAAAGCAACAAAATATACGAGAAACGCCCGGATTTAACGATTAACGCTCAAAAACTCAATTTTCACAATTTTAGCACAAAACGCTCAGAGACGATTAAATTCTCCATGATAAGCACGCAAAACATAGCAAAAATAAGGAATAATATAACTCCAAAACGGAGTTATCAGCGACTAGGTGCGAACGGGTAGGGGACGCATCTTGGTTCTCTCTCTCCTTGCTCTGTTTTTTCACTCAATCTCCTTGCTCTGTTATTTCACTCAATGACAACTCTTTTCAAAATTATAGAGCTATGACACCCTTTTTTAGATAATAACTCATTATTATCTACAAACTTGCCCCAATACTAATCATGTTCATACACGGATTAGTCCACTTTGTAACGTAGTCCAACTAACTTTGCATGAGGTTGCGTTTTGATCCTTGATCCATATCATTGTTATTAGTCCTACTAATTAACATCTATATTCAGTTTAATTATTGCGGTGTGTGACCCTGTAGGTTTCTATTTAGTAGGCATTAACAATTACAAACACTGAGCGGTGTCTAGAAACACATCAATGCTACCCAACTAATAGAAATAGTCAGTGATCCGACAAACCTTGTGCCCATTGTTACCGTGTTGTATTCTCCATTTATCTCCATATCCGGATTGGATACGAGACATAAATGTCACACTCGTATATCCAATATGTAGTTTCTCGAGTTTGGGAATAGGCTTATCCGTACATATAACATCAATATCTCATATTGATTTTATCTGAGTCTGGCCAAACATTCCATAAGCACTACCCCTCGAGTGGTCCATGGATAATTGCTCCCATTATGTGGGAGGGACAAATCCTCTCTATGTCACTACCATCTCTCAGCTTGCTAGCTATAATGTCTGATTACCGCCTTTATTGCTAACCAGTTACGGTATAGCGTTTGACGAGATCAAAACATCATATTTCACAACTAGAGTATCTAATGACTTCGAGTCTAAGGACTACAACGCCATTGTCACTACGAGAAGCACTTGTGACATTAACATAATTTATATGTAGCATTCTCGTGGTGGGTCAATCCAGTATGCCAATACTACTAATGCATACCCATGTGCTAGACTTGATATCTCCATATCAATCTACCCACATACTAGTCTCCGTGCATAGTGATCGTCCTATTAATCATACTCGACTAGGAATATTTAAGATAAACAACAATTGTAATATAAGGACTTCATTATGTTTAATATCTCCATAAATAATAAATGAATGTTCTAGCCAAAACAATGTTCATACTCAAATAAGATTGCCTCTTGGGCACCTACTCCAACAACTTCTCCTTCATTTATTTCTTCAATTTGTCTCCCAGTAGTCATTCAAGTTCAAAACAACTACAAGTCATTACTACTCCCCATGTTCCTCCACGTTCTTCACAAAACCTAATGGAGGCACGCAGATTAAGAAAGGTGTGGGAAAGGTAAAAAAAGTCCATGTGACTGACACAAACTGGTGAATTGAAATTCACGTGGCATACTCTTTCTTTTGGTCGAAAATTTCATTGCATTCAAGATAAAAAAAAAAGAGTTCAATACAAACCTCCAAGAGGAGAAACAGAAGTCAAGACATAGACCAACATAATGAACCACTAAAGCTAGAACGACACAAAAAAACAACTACCTAGGATGATTGTCCAAAATAACATTCTTAGCAGCACGGTTGGATTTAACGACCTTGGTACGAGAAACTTTCAAAGGGCTGCAAAAACATTAACCATTGTTAGCTGCATACTTGATCCTAGAAGAAAAACCAGAGATTCTCTATAGTCGGGCTACTCATCTCCTGAAAGAAAGATAAAACATACGAGCAACCAGAATTAATATTAATGCACGAGATGTTATGATGTAACGCAAAATGAACCTCATGTTCGACTGCAAGAAGCTCTACTTGGAGGGCGCTGGACGCAAATCACTCTTTTCCAATAGCCCAATGAGAACCATCCGCTCCTATACTGTGCATGCTGCACCTAGAGGAGACGTCACATTTAAACCAATCTCCATCCACATTAATATCAAAAATTCGTTCCTGATCAAGGGAATGACTTTGGTTAACAATGACAACACGATTCGCATGGGAAGAAGCTGTCAGACGGCTGAAAAGTTTGTACTTGTGGTCGAAGATTGAAAGATGAGAAGTTTCAATTGATCCATTCCATGCTTGATAGAAGTACGAGAAAAGAGCCTTGTTGTTGAAGACTTTTCCACACATTTGTCTCCAGATGGCCCAGAGAACATGGATACCTGATATGTTCTTTGGTAATGGTATTCTAGAGGAAGTCCTCAAAACCGTACCGGGTTGGGGAATCATGTTGCTTTCGCTCCATATAGGCCTTGAGACTTGGTGTAACAACCCGGGATTTCGGTTCACAGTTAAAGAGACAAGTGATAACCAAAAGTAGAAACATAATACGAGTGTTACAATTTAGCTAATAAATACAACAATTTTTTAGAAGACAAGTTTACAAGATAAATAAGTTTGCAATAAGCTATGTTATCTAACTTAAGCTTTCGTCATCCTCTCGATCTGCGTTCCCATCCCGACGTGCACTGAACTATGGTGGTTTTGAAATAAAAAACGCAGACACTATAGTTTGAAAATAATTATTAAAAACTGGGTAAATACACACTACTACATGTAAAGCAGTGTGTGGCATAGAAGCATAAGTTGAAATAAATCAAGAGGGTTAAAGCATTATAAGTAATAGAGTTGGAAAAATAAATTTAAACAATTATAATTAATAGAGTAGCAAGAACATCTCAACTTCAAAACATCAATAACCCACGAGTATTCAAATAATTCTTAAACCTGTAAAATATTAACAGTAAACAAGTTATTTTGAACTGATAACGATATTAAATCACAAGTAACCAATGATTTTCAACTTATTTCATTTGATTATGGCATATCCAGAGCCACAAACAACATCAGAGTAGTCAACTTTCTTTCAAGTTCAATTAGCCATTGAGTTTAGGTGAGACATGTCGAAAGCCACCAGCCGGATCGATGTAGACAATGGGATCACGAAGTAATCCTAAAGCGTTCCTTCTAGGGTCTATCAAACCTTATTTCACCCGAGCGTTAAGGGAGCCCATATGCCAATCCTCGCTCATAATGCATAGCTAAAATGCCTTAAGTTTCGACACCCCTATACTGTAGTGACCATTACAAGTATAAATAGCACTATATAGCTCTACAAACCCCCTGAACGCAATACCTTGGTACATTTTGGCTCTTGGGGGCGGATTTTTGAACATCAAAGTTCTATTCTATAATACGAAGCATTGCTTCAATGGCCGTAGCCATGAGTAATTGAAGGATTGCTTGGCTCCTCCGGCCGGAGCCAAAAATAACACAACTCTGTACATCGTCCTAAATATATTAGAAGTATTTTAATTATTCTCGTTACCATAACCAAATCAGATTTCACAAGAAATTTTCAAGAGTTCTCACAAATGATTCATGAATATCCAAACAACTTTCAAGTACAGATAATTCTTTTCATAATTCTTCAATCGACAAAAATTTTTAATTATTCTCGTTATATCTTTTAATTATTCTCGTTACCATAACCAAATCAAATTTCACAAGAAATTTTCAAGAGTTCTCACAAATGATTCATGAATATCCAAACAACTTTCAAGTATAGATAATTCTTTTCATAATTCTTCAATCGACAACATATTTATTTGAGAAATCACTCAAATACTCACATTTTGGTAAGTAAATGTCGCACATATGTACTTACCACTGATATGAATCACAACCAAAAGTAAGAATGTAAGCCTAGCACTTCAACGACAACCACTCTCTCCTATGAGGCCGATGTCAACAGTCACACGTATAACGTACTCGTTACAACGAATTTACACATCCGTAGCCCAATGCAACCCTACATGCCATATATTCATATATGTAAGAAAATTCATGTATAATGATGCCCACTCATCAAAATAAAACTAACATAAAACTTAAAAATTCAAAAAAACTCAAGTTTTCTACAAAATGTGAAACTACAATTCTGGATAGAATTTTAGCTCTGACTTTGGATCCCTATTTACCATATCAAAACACTTCATAAAATTATGAGACTCATTAAAAAGATATGTAGATGTATCTAATTTCTGAAACATTGAGGATCTTATCAATAGATATTATAGAATTAAAGATAGAAAATAAAGAAATAGTGTTGTGCAGAGACAAGTCTGAAAGCAAATCTCAACTTTGAAGTATCAATACTACTACTTAGAGAATAGCAATAATTCTCATCTTCTCTAGAATTAATTCTCGATGTGTTTAGTTACAACACAAGATAGATTAGGTGCCAATTTTTTTTTTTTGAAAACGGAGTTTTTAATAAAAAAAAAATCGCAAGACTGGTCGAGAAACAGAGTTTAAAAAAACATGCAAGTTCAAAGGACCATTTTTTCTTAACTAAAAATGCTATAAAGATGATTTTTTTCCTCAAATGACCTTTTCTGAGTCTAGTTTCAAAATGAGCAAGAGTTAAAAATTTCAAAGAGACAAATTTAAAGATAATCCATGTTTTTCACAAACTGGTCAAATTGTATCAACATGTAATATTTTAAGAAAGAACAAGAATGGTTCTAGTATACATGCTATTTAAGAGGACTTGATTCTCAACCAAATAACATCGTTTTAAACATGAAATAAGATTTTACATACTCGTGACACAAATTATCAAAATGTTCTTGACATTCAACTGCAACTACCAAGAAATTCACAAAGTGCCTGTGGGTTCTAGTTTGAGTTTCATAAAATAATCTAAATTTTGAAGTCAAACATATGATCTAAATCATGTAATTCAAGAATCAAGCATGAAAATGAAGAAATATTAGATGAAATTTCATCAATCAAAGGTAAAGGTGGACATGCAAGCATCAATTCAAGACTAGAAGAAACTTTGTCCCAAGATTCAAGAAGATGGTGAGCAAAAGAGTGAAATTAGCCTTCAAACCTTGAGTAGGATGGTGGAAGAAGAACTCCCCTCCATGATGATACGTAGTTGGACTCAAGTTTTACATGATTTGGAGACTTAACAAATGATTTTTGATGAAGTTTTATGGAGGTTAAGCTCAAAAAACGGGAATGAAGTTTGTGGGGAGAGAATAGAGCAAGTATGAGCCTTCTTGATAGATTGAAGATGCAAGAAATGAGGGTGAGAGAGCTAGAGCATGATGAGTAATGGAAGTGATGTGATGGTGGATTGTATAATCCAACAAGGGATGTACATACAAAAATCATAGGTACTAGTTGATAATTTTAGAGTTGACTTGCAAGGGGGAAGTGGAGGAGCTGGAGTGGAATAAAGTCTCCCAACAAGTTAGTTGGGGTAGAAATAGAAAATACCGAAAATTGAGGTGGTGAAAATAAGGTTTCCAATTAATATCTAACACATAAAAGTCAACTTTCATAAATTATAAAATTTTCAAATAATTCCAAATAAACCACTTTGTATATAAATGTCAAAATCCACTTTTAGAGAACTCCAAGTATCTCCCAACTATACAAAATAAGTTTCATTTATTATTATTCAAGTTTTCAAAACTACAAAATAGCATCGAAACAAAATTTATATAATCATAGATGTCCAACGACACCCTTATATTTTAAAACTAATAAGAAGTCAATAATAAGTTTGAAATAAAAATTTATTGATATTCTAAAAAAATAAAAAATTACTAAATGACCCCCAAAGGGGGGTATTACACTTGGCAGTCCAAAAAGAGGTGTTCGAGGGATTCTGAGGCCTTATCACAAAGAGGGCATTGGTCGAACCCCTAACGAAGAAAAAAATTGGTGGATAGCTTCATGTGTGCACATTTCCAAAGGAACGAAGGTCAAGGAATGGATTTCTTTGTCTGATGGTGTTCAATAGTGGAAAGAGGACACTATTGTGAACCACCTTCCTATTTTATCGCTCAGAAAATCCTCGCTATCCAAATCTCGGCCCAAACTGTGGAGGATGTTCGTGTTTTACCTTTAACAGGACGGGTTAGTTAACAACGAAATCAGGTTACAACTACCTGCGAAGAAAGCAATAAGGTTCTTTCCCCTGGTGGGCTCTTCTACGACAAAGCTAGCACATGATACAATGTTTTAGATGGGTCGATTTGGGGTTTCTATATACCGAAAAAATGAATTTTCTCATGCCGCAGAACTGAAATCCACGAGATCGACTTTTCATCCAAAATATCAATATTGTGAACGTTACCAACCCGCCATTTCACACCCTTTTTGAGAAGGTCTGTGCCACACATAACACGTTTTCATGCCCACGAAGCAATACTAGGGCACTAAGCGTCCATAAAATCATTTTCCTGAATATTTCTGCAACAAAACTTTTGAGACAAGCAAATTCGGGTTATGAGAGATACGCCAGGCCTTTCTTGCTAGAAGGACATGGTTAACCAATTAAATATCTTGAGGCCTAAGCCTCCTATGGATTTGGAAAAATAAATGGTGTCACTAGGGATAGTTCTAAGAGGGGCTTTCTTATTGGGATCCCACTAGAATTTTTCAAGTGATTAGTAATTTATGCATTGAGGGGGAGCAGAAGTATAAAGGAGGAGCTGAAATAAGTAGGGCGGCAAGAGAGTACATACTTGGCCAGGATAAACCTTCCCTCATTGTTAAGAATATTTCCTTTCCAAGCCTCAAGTCTTGTGAAAACGAAATCCTTTACAAAGCCAAAGATTCCTTCTTCCTTCCACCAGGGATGATGGGATGATATGAAGACCAAGGTAAGTGCAGTTTTGGTTTTGCACCTTGATACCAAGAAAATTACCAAAGCTCTCATCTAACCATGGGGGTACATTTGGACTAAGGGTTAGAGAAGATTTGTCTATGTTGATATTATGGCCAGAAGAAGCGCATAAATTGCCACTTCATTGTGTTAACACATATATTGCTAGGATTATGTTAGAGTTTTTATGACATAATGGATAATGGTGAAAAGAGGTTATTATTTTGTTAGGCGGGTTGAAAGGAGTCGGTTTTAGGTCGTGCAGGCTAACACTAACCTGAAACGTCTATTCCCGTGTCACTTTCGAGTCAACCCATTTTGACCCATTGTAGGTTCGTGTTAACCCAAACCCCTAAACTTCAAGTTGGGTTCATGTCGGGTCGGATATTAGAGTTGTACTTTTAGTAAGTCATTCTTTTTTCGACGTATGCATGAAAACAAGTATATTATGTCTCTATGGGTCTCTCAGCTGGCCGCAACACCGGGAACAAAATGTTTGCATCTTTGACCTCCAACGGGAAGCATATTGTTTCAACATGTGAGGATTCGAACGTATACATGTGGAACTACGTCGGCAGTAAAGATTGTTGATTGCGGCAGCCAAAAGCGATCAAATCCTAGGAATGGCTCACCACATATGCGTCAGTTTCCAATTGGCACGTCATAAAAACCGAAGTGACAGTTAGAGGAAGGCATTTCCGCCTCACCCCTGAAAACAAGTTTCCCTTCCCTCCATGTCCCGCTTTTTTTCTATATAGGATAGGAGCACATAATAGTGTCTTCCCGAAAGGATATTCTCTTTGTCCTTGAGGAAAAGCTACTTGGATGAACCCAGGCACTTCTTCGTCGTCCCCAATGCGGAAATATCATTTCAAGTCTCTCAGATAATCCTCTTGGCATCTACTATTGACCCTTGAAGAACATAGACACAGCTAAAATTAGTTCCCCGCCATAGAAATGGTCACTACTCAATAGGCCTGGCAGTTCTGGTCAACCCGTCGGGTTGCTGGTTGGGTGGACGGTGTCGTGTCATAAACGGGTCAACCCGTCGACCCATATATTTTTGTGTCACTTTAGCCTTGACCCATTTTTAACCCGTTGCGGGTTAGAGTCGACCCAAACCCGCTAACTATGTGTCGTGTCGTCATGTCGAACCGAGCATTGTTAGTATTATGCCTATTTTTTTTCTTCTGAGCGAGTGGTTGATAATCAAGAGGGTTATTGTTGTGTTAGACGGATCGAAATAGGTTGTTTTCGGGTTGTTTGGTTTGACACTAACCCGACGTGTCTATTCCCGTGTCACTTTCAAGTCAACCTGTTTTTTATTCTTTTTCAGGTTCGTGTTGGGTTCGTGTCACATCGTCGTGTTGGGTCTAAAATTTCCAGGCCTACCATTCACCCAATCTCCCACGGCCGGACTTAAGAAAATGTATCATCATGCCCATAGGGTCTAGGGTTTGGGCTCTGCCCAAATCGATTTGAAAGATATTGAGAGACAGATTGCAGCCAATAATGCCATAAACTTATGAATCAAACTCATAATTGGTGAATCAGACCCATAAATCGGCTAATCAAACCAAGAAACTGACAAATCGAGCCTATAAACCGGCGCATCGAACACATAAACTGGCGAATCAAATTAAAAATTCAATGAAAAGTTCCCAAATCCTGCCAACTCTCAGATTCATGGTCTAAAAGTACATGTGTTTGGCGATACAAAATTCTCCCAAATTGGAGGTTCGGCAAATCTCTCTCTCTCTCTATATCTCTCTCCCTATGCCCCTCTCTCTTGGCTATTGAAACAGATTGCCGACAACAATATCGGAAAATGGTGAGACAAGACATGAGTGTTGGATTGACACTGGGAGAGATAAAGATAAAACAGTAGAAGAGGGTCGAGATGAAGATGTAGAGAGAACTTGTTAAAGGTGCTGAAGTGATAAGGCTGAGAGAGATTGGGGAAATTTGGTAGTTGGAAAGTTTAAGGGGTGGTAGTGTGTGAAGAGTGTGTTTAGTAAAAGATGATAAAAAAACTTACCCAAATAGAAAAGTATGAAGAATCATAAGGAACGAGCCAATAAGAAAATTAGGAATAATCGGAAGGAACGAGGAAATAATACTCTACTATCGATGCAAACCATTAATTCAAGGTTAAAGTGAAGGAAACACTATCGTCTCGCCATTATATAACTACATGACATAATTTCTTTTTCCAAAACATGACACAATCTTGTAGGGCAATTGGTTAAGTGGCTTTTACTTTATAAAGTCATCCGGCCCTAACCTCCAGACCACAAGAATCTCCACTTACCTCATTAATCTCTACTTCTACATATTACTATGTCCCCCACAATTAAGGTTGGACATACTCAAAGCAAACCATATGCTAAACATCCTCCCCTCCTAAGCACCGATGAGCTTAGAAGTCCATATAGAAGGAGAAGTTGAGATAAAACCATCATTATTTAAGCAGAATTTGGACTACAATTCCTCGAAAGTCCCTAGAAAGCAGAATGCGAGCCAAAAATGCATCATTCCCATTTACTAGTCAACACTGTGACTCCTAAATTTCTAAAAATTGCCTGACACGACTGCCAATTTACCAATCAGTTCCTAATCCTTGCTCGTAGTGCCCTTTTTATTTAATTTCAAACTTTCACTCAGGTTCACCGAGCTTTTAGCCGAAAACTTACTCATCGATTTTTGATCAATCCTAGAAAATGTTAAGAAACCCAAAGAAAACTCCCGGTGAGCTGCCGAAAGAGCCACCTCAGAATTTCACTTATCATTAAATTATTATTTGTTTGTCTCTCTCCACTCTCTCGCCCATCGTCTTTTTCCCTCTCTCTACTGGTTCTCTTCTCTTCCTTCCTCCTACTCTCACTTGTTGTGTATTCCCCTGCACACCCTCCATCTCTATCTACAATCTCTCTAAATCATACAATCTCTTCTTTCTTCATAACCCTTGGAAGGAAAAATTAGCAATGTTAGATTGGGAACTAATTAATATAATCGCATATATTTTCAATTACCAATGTTACATTGGAGTGCGTAAGATGCTTCTAACAATAAATTTGAGGTTGTTCTATTGAACATAGAGATCATGACATTTCAACTTCGTCTCATGGCAACCTAGGCAAGTTCGGTGATTTTTTTTGGCATATTCGTAGATCAAATAAATCGAGGGTTCTTAGGGAAGAAAGAAATTGTAGTGAATACACCCGTATGTTTACTTCAGATCTTCATACTAAAACTTCACAACTACTGTAGTGAGAATCAATGGAAGCAAATAAGATTGAAAAAACAGAGTACGAGAAATGAACTAACAGAGACAAAGAGGGCGCAAGGAAAATAAAAAAGATAAAACAGATGGGGCCACTTCATCAATTAATAAACATGACGTGTCATGTTTGGTAGATAGTCGGGCGATTAGTTCGGCAGCTGTAGCATGACTCAAATCCCATCGTTTAATTTCACAATTCTCACTTGGATTGATGTGAGTTATGAACGTCGCTACTTAACATCCATGTTGGAAAAGTCAGTTGCAAAGGGAAGTGTTGGTTGTTCAAGGATGAAATTGAGATTTCTTACGACTTTGAGAGCTACATTGAAATATATCCTAAATTGAAGGGCTATAAAGTAGTATTCTCCTAAATTATAATAGACCGGGACTTTGCTATTAACGTATTAAACTGAATGTTTTGTAAATAACCAGCCGAAACATTCGGACCGCCAATCAATCGAGCTAGTTTTAAAATATCAGTTAGGGCCAGTTTGGTAATGATGTGGCGTTTTAGAAAGTTGATGTGGAGGAAGTATTGTGAGAATGCTGCTGGGGAAATCTATGCAAAAAGTGTTCGGTAAATTCTGTATTTAAGCTGCTACGGGAAAGCACTTTTGACATTTTGCGTTTGGTAATTACTGTTTTTGAGTTGTTGTTACTGTCGAAATGACAATATCAGACATGATATACATAAATAATGTTATTATAATAAATAATTATTAATATTTATTAACGGATAAGAATGTCAAATATTATATTTTTTGAAAAGCAAGTTTTGGAGAGCAACCCCTCCCCTGCTTTTCAAAAGTTGTTGTGGGAAAGCAGAAATCAGTAAAATTTAAATTTACCAAACACATTTATACTGCTTTTAGATTCAAAAATCAGCATTCTAGAAATCAAAAGCAGTACCAACGGGCTCTTACCCTCCATCCTTCGCCTCTCTTTGTTGAGTCCGGATCGTCTGTATCCTTTATGTGAATCCTTCCGTGTATCCTAAAATCTGATTGGTCCATGTCAAAATTGTTTTCCAATTATGTTATTTAAAAATGCATGGATGTTGTAATTTTGGAAAAAAAAAATTATAACATGGACCAATCAAATTTAGGATACACGGAAGGATACCCATAAAGGATACAGACGATCTGGACTCCTCTTTGTTTGCCAACACTTCAGTGCATGTTTGGTATCACCAATTTTAATCCAATTGGATTAAAATCGGCATCTTTTCAACAATCTTGTTTGTTATGCCTCCAAACTTTAAGCTGATAATCTACAAATTAAAATAATCTCTCTGCAATTGTAGAATCTTCTAAATTGGGGATTATGCTGCTGAAAATCTCTAAAAAAATAATTTTAATATTTTTTTTACATTAGCATAATCGCGCTTGACTTTAGAGCTCTTTAAATTTTGTCAAATGGATCAAGTTAGTGATGTATAATTTCAGCACATTACCGAACATATTATAATTATTAGTTATGTTGAATTTCTTTTATTGTTTTCTATTATCGAGATTTTCAGCTGATACCAAACAGCCCCAGAGGGTTCTGCTAGAAACCCACCGCTAGCTACCAGGGGCGAAGCTTATAAAGGGGGGGGGGGGGCACGTGCCCCCTGACTTTCCCCGAGACATTAGGATACCCCTATTTCTATAATTTTTTCAACGGTTCCCCTATTATTATATACATGTTCCCCCTATATAAGTTTCATGTTGTTCTAGGGTGCGTTTGGTAAAACTGTTTCTTTTGGTTTTTTGTTTTTCCACCATTTGGTTTCTCTAAAGTGTTAGTTTAGGGTAGTTTAAAAACTGGTTTTTAAACTGGTTTTTTTCAGATTTTGGGGTGGAGAAAAAAACCATGTTTTGGTGGTTTTTTCCAGTTTCATTCTACTTTTTGCTAAGTCCATATTATCCTCATAGTTTCTGTATATTTCCAAGTATATCACTGATGGGAAAATTCGATGAGATTTGTCCCGGGCCACGTGATTTATGCAGATAATTAATCGTAGGCATTCAAAACATTATAACGGTAAGTTAGCTTGCGGAATAAAACTTACCACAGTCCATCCGGACTGGGACGACACGAATCCCGAGACTTTGACCAGCCACTAACGAAGCTCTGTTCTGAATCTGACACCGAGACCTGTGCCATTGCGTCCGTCTCGTCGAGATACACGATTTTCATATATGGCTCGTCTTCATCCGACATCTGTAGCTCCGGTTAAGCTCCAAAAACCAAATTCAGATCCTGCTGAAAATCAACTGCGGACCAGAAACTTTGACCAGCGATATCTGGAGTTCTACAACTCCGATCGACGCGCCGTTTCTTCCTGACTCTTCGTTTTTTTGAGATCTACAACTTTCGTGTTTTATAAAAAGTGATCCGAGATCGTTATCTAGGCCTAAACACCCAAAAACGGAATCTGGTATTACCGAAAGCCTTCCGACGTATGATCCAAGCTCCGATTCAAGTTCAATAGTGATTCGAACATGAAAAGCTGATGGATGCACAGCTGGGTTTTTCTCTCTTGTGTGGAAAAGATATATGAACAATCATCATCACTTAATAACTATGGTGTACTATTTATAGAGATATATTACTAACCCTAATATTAGAAATACCCATAATTGCACACAAGTCCCTTGTAGGAAAACTTTACATAGCAAGTCCCTCCCTACAAACTTTAGTGTAGCTTACAATTAAGTCCTAATCATATGGTTTGTAGTAATATCCATCAACTATAAAATACCAAACATAATCTCAATTTACATTCCACACACTTGAGACTCAAAAACACTTGTGAATCACATGATCACACTTATGTTGGACTACGTCGGGGACCTCTGGAGAAAATAAATGAATCGGCTCCCAATAATATATTTGAACTCATAATTCAACCCGAATTAAATTCAAAACTAATTATTAATTATAGTTTACTCCACCATAAAACTATAATTGCACTCCGACATTTATTCTCATCATTATGTATGAGCTCCTGTTATTAATATCAGATAACTCCCCACGTTAAGATTACAGATACCCGTTAACGCTGATCTACTCTTACTGACAATTTCGATCTCATCAACATCTTATGTATTCCCTGATCTAAACCGCTCAACCCTTATTTGTTATGTCTGGTTACAAATAACCAGCTGGCCAGACTTGACATAACAAAACCTAGTGAGCTCCCAGGAGGGTACATCATTCTCAAACGAGACGTGGATTCCATGATTCATTTAGCTTTCACCAAATCATAACAATCATTATCCAATATATCAGGATTGTTGACTCGCATTTGAATCTCACTCAATATATCAAAATAATAATTTATCAAGATTTGTGTCCACATAAACAATCATAGATTAAGAGTTTCCAATATTACCAATAACAATGAAATAATACATTATCTCACTTCGGTCAGTCCGAGATAATTATATTTCATATGGCGGTCCTGTTCAACATACACAAAGTATGCTAGTGTAACAAGTTGAAACTATACCGTTTCCTTGACCGAGATGTGTCACTATAATGTTACACTACAATCGTTCCGATGGTTTGTCCAAAATCATCTAGACTGTGAACCCTTACTTATATTCCATAAATAACTGACAATCAATCTCGTGCATGCCCGAACTCGTCTGCATGTCCAATTGTCTGAGGTATGGAACATTAGACTTCATAATGCATATTTATATGGCAAGCAATAAATAGCATTTGCATACTCACGTGTTTGCTAAATTAAGATGATCTATTAAGAATTATTAATTCAACCATAAATATGGCTTTCTGAATACAATTCCCAACAATCACTAGGTAACTGTCTTTATTAGACTTATTCACTTTAGTGCTGTTATCTTTATGTTAATTGTGTGTTTATCCTATTATTTATTTATTTATTTTTTGAGGAATGTGTTTATCATATTCTAACACTGAGCAATTCAAGTATATGACCCCAAAGGTGCCCATACTTTAATTTCATGAAACAAGTCTGGAATTTTTGTTGTGAACAAAATTTCATGAACTCGTTAGCTTTTTGTTGAATCCAAGTTTGAAAATTTAATTTTTTTTAGATGTCACAATACCATTAATTTCGTCTTCAAATTGTTACTTTCATGAAATAGTTGAAGCTCACGAAATCGTGAACTTTTTACATTGCATTTGTTCTTCTTGAATTCGTAAATGAAAAATACAAGTGGAGGGTATATTTGTCATTTAATCTACATCATCTAGTTTAAAAACCACTACCAAACACATTTCTTCAGTTTCTAATCTAGTTTGAAATCACTGCCAAACACACTGGTTTAAACAGAATCTCGTTTAAAAACCAAAAATATTCCACCACAATCTAGAAACCAGTTTTTCCACATGAGTTCGATTCTGGGCAAAGTATGCTTTTATCACAACACACTAGTGGAATGTGATAAAAGCATACTTGGCTATCTTCTCAGATAGCCAAGTATGCTTTTATCACATTCCACTAGTTTTCTTTCCTTGTAAGTGACTTAAAACTATTATCCATGCTAAAAGCAAAATAGTCATCATGTCAAATACTATACATAGTATACATGAGGCTCCACCTGCTAAAGCATGAGGAACTGCCTTTTCCCTCTCCATCTAATCACGTGTTCGAAACACTGATTCTCTGACAGAGAAACTCCACACGCCATAATCAATAACGTTCTCTTGGAGTCTTTTCATACTTGAAACATGAAAGAACTTTACTGATATATGTGACTTTAGAAACAACCATCATTCTATTCTCCCGATCACGCGAGAGCTCAAACCAAGAATCTGAATGGCTTCACCTAAATCCCACATATCACGTTTACTAGCTAATCACACATTCACTGAAGATGTATATCCAACATTGTTTCCAATGAGCCATCCTCGACATGGAGCACAAGAAACATTACCAATTTTCGTTGAGTCTCTTCTACACACGAGATTCGTTAAGACACAAATCAAACTATGATATTTGATTGCTTGGTCAAAACGAATGCTGCAAGACCTGAATACTAGCTTAATCCCCATGTCAATTGACATCTTAAGTTTGTATTTCACCTTATCTTGCACAACTAACTCTTTTGGTCGCTTCATGTAGATGCATCCATCAAGAATTCTAATGAGGAAATCCATCCTGACATACATCTTCCGTATCTCCTTACTGAAATGAGCAGCAAATACGAACGAGAATCTGAATAGACCTATATATAGCTACCGGCATAATCAGCCTAGCTTTTAAGGTTTTCACCTTTCCGCCTACTCTTCTCTTTCTCTTGTAGGTCCATTTGCAACCGATGATTTTTATCCCATCTTGCAAATTTACAATATCCAAAAGGTAGTTATATTACATGAATGGTATCTCAGATGCTACAGACTAATGTCATGACTCTGCATCTGCATCATTCATTGTATCTTCATAGTATTAGGACTGAGTTAAAACTTATCTGGGATACAACTTATCCCAAGTAGCTCAACCTATGAGGTTGTCATATAAATCTCCCACTACGATAAAGATCTCTCGTTTCTCGTGTATTCAAAACAACATAAATTTACACTTCCTGTGCTTGTGTTATCTCAAAACTAACAACTTGAACATCTTCCTTAAGCTCCTTTAAAACAACTCTATATGTTACAGTTTCTTATTCATATGATTCCCTTTTCCAAGAATCAGGTATTGTGCCGACAATAACCTTCTGATCCTTAAGATCATAAATAAGTAACATTCTAGCCTTCTAATATTCAACCAAGAGACCTACTTCTAATTTAGCTTCTAACTTATCGGAATGACTTCTCCTACAATTCCATGGATGTAGTCATGATCAATTTAGAGTGCGCTAAATTCAAAAGTATGAAACAGTCTCTAATGAATAATCTTAAGACGATAACAAAATATGTGAATAACACTTCACTTCACTGATCCGATCATATATATGAAAAATATGTTTCTTCTATCAGTGATGTTATTCGACTAATCTTTTTGTATTAGAAAATATTATGGTACTTTAATATACAATTGTCACCACTATGCTAAAAATACCTTAGGCAATAAAAAACTTACCTCAAATTTAGCACATTAGACAATCTCTCGATACTAAAGTTCTACCATAAAATTCTCCCACTGCAAGAGTTCCAACTCTCAGAGCATCTCTTGTCATGATGTTTATCTCTACACTATCATATCGTCTACTAGTCCTGAACTCTCATAAGGAATTCCAAACATGATTAGTTTCTCTCGTATCTACAAACCAGGAATGGCTGAACGAGTAACTAAACATGATTTGACGAATAGTGCAGTAGACACGAGTGAGTTGTTCATCCTTAGCTTAAATTATTAAGTTGTTTCTTAGTAGTGTCTTTTCTGATAGCAAATATAATGCTTGCCTTTCGGATTTTACTTGCATCACGTCTGGGGAATAAAAACAACAACCTTAATTGGATTTATGAATATATTTCTACTTCCTACTACCAGATGATTTAGAAGTAGAACCAATTTTCATTCACCAATATACTAGTTGTATTCCTGACGAGTCTTTTACCCACAAATAATTCAATTAGCATTTTTGTCAATGAATAACTCAACCTATCAATGTTTTATTCATTCAAAATTGCTTAAAAGAATTATATGGGACCTCTTTATCTGACCGACCTATTTTTCACTATCGATCTGAGATCCCTTGGTCACATGTTCACTCAAACGATATAATATCCTCAGAACATGATTACGTCTTGGGGCTCTATCTCATCTATGTGTTCATTAACGCCCTTATTGCCACTTACACTGCAACCCGATCTTGATGCCCAAACATCTTTACATGTTTGCATCATATCATATGCATCTGACACCGGTTGATGCTGATGTTGCACTACATTTGACATATGCAAAGACGTAACCAGCGACATCTCACTAACCTTATCCTACCTTTGATAGGCCCTGGGTATTTACACCACCCGCCTCATCACTAGGTTCTTAAGTGCAAAACTTGGTCAACACACACTTGTATTCCTTCGCAGTTAAGACAAATTTTAAAAAAAAATCTCTTCCAACTACAGTAATTCTAGTTAATTTATATTATTCGAGAATCACATCCTGGGTTCAAAACCTAGCATCTTTAATTATCTGACAAACACGATAAATAAAAATAATATTTATGTCCCTGAGTATGCTTAACCTTTGAATTCAACTAATATTAGAATTCATCGGCAATTCGATTTCCATTTCAACCGCCTGTGACGATGGGCCACTCGACTTTGAAATAAATCAAACAGACAACGTCACTTTAGATTTATTATCTGGACATTTGCCTGTCCAATAAAACTAAATAGCCGATTCTTAGGCCCAACAAAATTAGTAACAAGAACTCGATGGGAGGATATTACCAACCTTATTGTTAAGTGATTCAACCATTACTTCGTACTGAACTGAATCTCTTTGTTTTAAAGAACAGCTCCGATGGGGAGACTTGTCCAACAAACTAGATTCAACAACTATCCTTGTAAGGAGATTTGCCAAACAATCTGTAATTAACCATGGTACCGATGGGGCACTCGTATCAATTAGATTATTTCCAAATCAGTAATGGAGGCCTCGGGCTTCATTACTTTGCCAAAGAAAACCCTTTATCCACTTAATGTTTTTGTTTGAAATACTTATTTTATTAATTTTGAAAAATATGCTCCTTATTTGACTTGACCAAAATTTACAAAATAATATCTAGTTTAAACAAACAATTATTTTGTGACCAATTTTGATCTCAAATGAGCGAATAATTTTTCATTAATAAAATTAAATACAAACACAATTAGATTGATATAGACATGCATACAACCGTTTTAATATCCATGTTGTCCATGATATCTTGATTAGTGACTATTAACAAATAACAAACCAATCAACACAACATAATAAAACATCCACCCATAATAACAAAAACAACATATAAACTGTTATTATGGCCATGTCTTCATCGTCTCGATAGTCGCTTCCAATACTTGAATGCTCCATCATCTTCGTTCAATCTTTTGGGTCCATCATCTTCTTTCAATTTCTATTACATAGTCCTACCCTACTACATGGATCTAGACTACATAAAATTGAAAAACAAGCTACTAATTAATTTACTATTCTCCACAAACCGGAGACTTTACAATTAATTACAACCCAAAATAGTGCCAAAAACACGGCAATAAAATAACAACCATTAACATAAAATAAAATTTTAATATGGCCATAATAACAGTGAATCTGCAAAACAGTGTTAGCACAATGCAGTCCATTCACACAATTACCGTATTTTAATTGGACAACATGGTTTGATTAATCTAAGCATAAAATCAACGTTGGCTCTGATACCACTCGATGGGAAAATTTGATGAGATTTGTCCCGGACCACGTGATTTATGCAGAGAATTAATCGTAGGCATTCAAAACATTATAACGGTAAGTTAGCTTGCGGAATAAAACTTACCACAGTCCATCCGGACTGGGACGACACGAATCCCGAGACTTTGACCAGCCACTAACGAAGCTCTGTTCTGAATCTGACACCGAGACCTGTGCCATTGCGTCCGTCTCGTCGAGATACACGATTTTCATATATGGCTCGTCTTCATCCGACATCTGTAGCTCCGGTTAAGCTCCAAAAACCAAATTCAGATCCTGCTGAAAATCAACTGCGGACCAGAAACTTTGACCAGCGATATCTGGAGTTCTACAACTCCGATCGACGCGCCGTTTCTTCTTGTCTCTTCGTTTTTTTGAGATCTACAACTTTCGTGTTTAATAAAAAGTGATCCGAGATCGTTATCTAGGCCTAAACATCCAAAAACGGAATCTGGTATTACCGGAAGCCTTCCGACGTATGATCCAAGCTCCGATTCAAGTTCAATGGTGATTCGAACATGAAAAGCTCATGGATGCACAGCTGGGTTTTTCTCTCTTGTGTGGAAAAGATGTATGAACAATCATCATCACTTAATAACTATGGTGTACTATTTATAGAGATATATTACTAACCCTAATATTAGAAATACCCATAATTGCACACAAGTCCCTTGTAGGAAAACTTTACATAGCAAGTCCCTCCCTACAAACTTTAGTGTAGCTTACAATTAAGTCTTAATCATATGGTTTGTAGTAATATCCATCAACTATAAAATACCAAACATAATCTCAATTTACATTCCACACACTTGAGACTCAAAAACACTTGTGAATCACATGATCACACTTATGTTGGACTACGTCGGGGACCTCTGGAGAAAATAAATGAATCGGCTCCCAATAATATATTTGAACTCATAATTCAACCCGAATTAAATTCAAAACTAATTATTAATTATAGTTTACTCCACCATAAAACTATAATTGCACTCCGACATTTATTCTCATCATTATGTATGAGCTCCTGTTATTAATATCAGATAACTCCCCACGTTAAGATTACAGATACCCGTTAACGCTGATCTACTCTTACTGACAATTTCGATCTCATCAACATCTTATGTATTCCCTGATCTAAACCGCTCAACCCTTATTTGTTATGTCTGATTACAAATAACCAGCTGGCCAGACTTGACATAACAAAACCTAGTGAGTTCCCAGGAGGGTACGTCATTCTCAAACGAGACGTGGATTCCATGATTCATTTAGCTTTCACCAAATCATAACAATCATTATCCAATATATCAGGATTGTTGACTCGCATTTGAATCTCACTCAATATATCAAAATAATAATTTATCAAGATTTGTGTCCACATAAACAATCATAGATTAAGAGTTTCCAATATTACCAATAACAATGAAATAATACATTATCTCACTTCGGTCAGTCCGAGATAATTATATTTCATATGGCGGTCATGTTCAACATACACAAAGTATGCTAGTGTAACAAGTTGAAACTATACCGTTTCCTTGACCGAGATGTGTCACTATAATGTTACACTACAATCGTTCCGATGGTTTGTCCAAAATCATCTAGACTGTGAACCCTTACTTATATTCCATAAATAACTGACAATCAATCTCGCGCATGCCCGAACTCGTCTGCATGTCCAATTGTCTGAGGTATGGAACATTAGACTTCATAATGCATATTTATATGGCAAGCAATAAATAGCATTTGCATACTCACGTGTTTGCTAAATTAAGATGATCTATTAAGAATTATTAATTCAACCATAAATATGGCTTTCTGAATACAATTCCCAACAATCACTAGGTAACTGTCTTTATTAGACTTATTCACTTTAGTGCTGTTATCTTTATGTTAATTGTGTGTTTATCCTATTATTTATTTATTTATTTTTGAGGAATGTGTTTATCATATTCTAACACTGAGCAATTCAAGTATATGACCCCAAAGGTGCCCATACTTTAATTTCATGAAACAAGTCTGGAATTTTTGTTGTGAACAAAATTTCATGAACTCGTTAGCTTTTTGTTGAATCCAAGTTTGAAAATTTAATTTTTTTAGATGTCACAATACCATTAATTTCGTCTTCAAATTGTTACTTTCATGAAATAGTTGAAGCTCACGAAATCGTGAACTTTTTACATTGCATTTGTTCTTCTTGAATTCGTAAATGAAAAATACAAGTGGAGGGTATATTTGTCATTTAATCTACATCATCTAGTTTAAAAACCACTACCAAACACATTTCTTCAGTTTCTAATCTAGTTTGAAATCACTGCCAAACACACTGGTTTAAACAGAATCTCGTTTAAAAACCAAAAATATTCCACCACAATCTAGAAACCAGTTTTTCCACATGAGTTCGATTCTGGGCAAAGTCTTTTTTTATATTTTTTTTCTGACCCTGTTTACTAATGTACTTATTACTTTTAAAAAGTACATAAAATACCCTGATAGTAGTACTTATTAGTTATGGGTAAATTACACTTTGCACCCTTGTGAGATGGTAAATAGGCAGATCGAGGGGGCCCTTACTGTTCTGGGTTTGTTCCAAAGACCCTTATTTTGTGTCAAACTAATTGAAAATTGCAACACTCCGTCAGCTTCCATTAACAATGGTTATGTTGGCACCATCGCCCACGGATTTGGTGGATTTTTATGCCGAATTCGCCCTTTGTTATTATTATTTTCCCACATAGCCCCTTTAGTCGTTAATTTACGCCTCTGCCAACAGGGACAAAGACTATTTACTACCACCGCCACAAACCGAGAGTATCACTTCGCCGAAAATCAGTTGCTATAACCTCCTATGGAAAGGTCAGTATAGCAATACAACCATAAAGATAACTAATTGGATTGGGAAGACATCCAATTTCGGCTACCAAGGTTGGGAACCACAATACACTAATTATACATGATCATCATCAACATTGCACACATTCTCCTTCAATTGTCAGATTCCCAATTAAACAGTATTATCATTCTAAAGGTAATCTGAAACCACTATCTAAAGATATACATCTGCTAAATTACTTGAAAAGGAATGAAATTAGCAGTGTACGAACTTCAATCAACAAAACAGAGAGAATCACTTAGCTACTGCCACAGCCACCGCGTTAGTCTAAGAACTTTACATCTCTGTCAAGTTCCACTGTCATAAACCCATCACAGTCTCCCTCTCCCTCAAAACCTTCAACTACAAGGAAATCGCATAGCCACAATCTCCTTCCACGCAGAAATCCGAACACACCACCACCGCCGCCACTGTCACCATCGTCGATTGCCAGCAATCTCCATTTGTGCCCAGTGTTAGGGAATGAAATAATATCTTATTATCTCATCCCTTGATTTGTGTAGTTCGTTATTATCTCTTACGTGATTTATGGAATCACCCATTATGTTGTTATTATTTGATTTCCTAGTTTAGCAGATTATACCTTGTATGTAACCACTCTCACGAGTATATATATGGACCATTGGTCTCCAGGAATAATAATCATTCATTCAACATTCATATGGTATCAGAGCTCTGTAGAAATTTTTTCTAAACGGTCCCTCTCTCTTGTCGCTAATCGTAAGCCGACTACCTTGCCCTTCGGCCTCGGACGCAGACCATCACCATCATGACTACCACCACAACACTATCAGTGATCCAACTAAATGCCCCAACAAACTTCCCCATCAAACTCTCGTCCGCCAATTTTCTCGTTTGGCGTCGACAAATCGAAGCCACTCTGATTGGTTTCGATCTACTAGGGTTCATTGACGGATCCACCAAAGCACCGTCACCCTACACTGATACTGCGAAATCAGAGGCTAACCCAGCCTACTCTATCTAGTATCGTCAAGACCAGATCATTGTCAGTGCTCTCCTCAGTAGTTGCACCGAGTCTCAGCCACTGATCCCATCTGATTCCACTGCTCGTGAATCTTGGACCACTCTCATGGAAAGATATGCTAGCACCTCCCCTGGAAGAGTCATCGCTCTGAAGAATAAATTTGCTCGCAATCCGCGCGACAATCGCTCCATTTCGGAGTACATCAAGGATATGAAGGACATAGCCAACGATCTTGCTCTTGCGCAGAGCCCAGTGTCCAACACTGATCTTCTCATATCAATCATCAACCAACTTGGATTCGAGTATTCCCCTATTGTCGCAGCTCTTCGAATTCGCAACACAGCAGTCTCAATGGTTGAACTCGTGTCCATTCTTGAGGATATCTCCAAATCGCAGAACCAGAACCTACACCGCTTCTTTCAACAGCGAATGTAACACAACGTTACTCGAGACCACCTTCACACAAAATTACATACTCTCAGCTCTCGTACAATGGTGGCCACTCAGGAAGACAAGATCGTCGCAGACACTCATCAAATACGTGTAATGGATCGCGCGCCACCCCAGCAGCTGGGACTCAGCATGGTCATCTCGAGACGTGATGTAACTTCTGTAACATTCGAGGTCATGTTGTTCGGGAGTGTTGAAACTCAATCGCTTCTTGAGTGATCACAACCATTCGGCTGCGACCAACACACCTGCGATCAACACCACAGTCAGTCAAGCTTCTGGATCTGCTGATGCGTGGATGTTCAACAGTGGAGCTTCCCATCATGTCACTCCTGGAACAGCTTCTCTTGAAGACTTTACAACCTATGATGGACATGATGAGATTCGTCTTAGTAATGGTAAGAGTCTCTCTATCTCTCACATTAGTAGCACTACTCTTCCCACCTCTATTCGACCCCTTCATCTGTCTAAAGTTCTCTGTGTTCTCCAGCTACGTCGTAACCTTATCTCAATCTCTCAACTTTTCCATACTAACCATGCTTCTGTTGAATTCTTCCCTTCTCATTTTATTGTGAAGGATCGCTTGACCGGCACCCCTCTTCTATGCGGTGAAAATCATGATGGAGTCTACTATGCACCTCGGCTCAGCCCTCCAGTCATCAACACAGCTGTCCTCTCAGACATCGAGCGTCTTCACCACAGCTTTGGTCATCCGTGTAATAGAACGCTAGGGCTTATCTTGCAGAAATGTAATTTCTCTCTTCCTCCATCTAGCTGTAAGAATTACTCATGTACTTCCTGTCATATCAATAAAAGCCACAAGCTACCCTTTTCAAAAAACTCTCTAACTAGTTCGCTCCCACTTGAATTGCTTTACAGTGATGTCTGGAGTACTAAACAGATCTCTCGTGACGGCTACCTCTATTATGTAGTCTTTGTTGATCATTTTACCAAATATGTGTGGCTCTACCCCCTCAAAAGAAAATTTGAAGTTGATTCGACTTTCTCTCAATTTAAACGCCTTGTCGAAAAAAGGTTTGCACAACCCATTGTCACACTCTACTCAGACAACGGCTGAAATACCCTGTTTAAATTTTGTGGGCGATTCGACAAATTTTCGTTAAGTTTAGAGCGTAATTTTCGAATCTTGAATTAATAGGGGGTGATAAGTGTAGTTTACAAAGTTACAACCTAGTTAAATCTTGGGGGTGGTATTTGTATTTACCTACAAGTTATGAACAGCCAGAAGAAAAGAAAAAAAACATTCTCTCTTCCCCCGAAGGGGTTCTCAAAAAGTGGGTTTCCTCCTGCAAATTTGAGTCTCCCAACACCTATCCTTGTCTTCACCTTCTTTCTCCTCTTCTTATACTTCTTGTTCTTCTTCTCTTCTTCGGCAGTAGCACCCGGCAGACCACCACCGCCCCTCTATCCTCTCCCTCTTTGTTTTGTCTGAAAACGGAGCAGCAGCAGCGGTAGCAGCGGTGGTTGCAGCTTCCACCACCGACGGAGGCCACAACCACCACCACAAACACTCTCTGCCCTCTCCCTCTCCCCTCTGCTCCCTCTTCCTCGCCTTTCCCCGCGACCAAGAGAAGAGCAGCAGCAGCGACAGAAACTTCGCCGACCACCATCACCACCGCCGTAACTCCATTAACGGGGGCTAAAAGGTCGGTTCGTGAAATCCGACGCTACCCAACCCCGTTTCTTCCTCCCAATAGCCTTCTGGAGGTCCGAGGAAGCTAGAAACACAAACCACCGGAGCCAACGACGCCGAATTCACCACCGTCGAGCACCACTGTCGACCACCATCGTCGGATTCGCAACCCACTCCATTTCTCCACTAATTCTCGCAATTTTTGGTGCGGGTAATCTCTACTCCTCCCCATTGTTCGTTTATAGTAATCAAAATCACATTTTATTGCTAGAAATCAAGATTTGTTTCAAGTGGGTATGGGTGTTCACCGTGGGTATGAACATGGGTGTGAAAGTATCGTTTTAGAAACATTGAGGGCATGAACTGTACATTATGTAAACTGCGTTGGTATGAAGTGGGGGGTGAAAGTGTTATTTCGGAAACTTGATGGCATGATTTGTCTCTTATATAAACTGTGTTGTGTGTGGGTTGGGGGTTAAAAGTGTTCTTTCTGAAACCATGAGGGCATGATTTGGCTTTTATATAAACTTTGTTGTGTGTGTGAGGGGTGACTAAGTATTGTTTGGAAATCACGAGGGGGGCATTTGTAGATTATATATTCTGTTTTATAAATACAACTAGTTATTGTTCTTTTGTTAAAATATAATATATAAAGTTTATCATATATGTTACAATGTAATTTTTCTAATTTATATATATACATATCTATACACACACACACATACACACACATATACATATTCATCTCAACAAGTAGAACAAGTTATATGCTAATTTTTACGTTTTAATTTATTGATAAAAAGGGCATAACTAAAAGATATTCACACTTAGTGAATATCTTACACGAATAAAAATCGTGTCAGATATTCACTAAGTGTAAATATAATTTTGTGTATATAAAGTTGCATATAATTATAAGTATTGACACTTATTTTAGTAACAAATAAAATTGCTAGTTAAATTTTTATTCAATTAAAGAATAATAATAGGGTGGAGAATGATATTTATTTTGAAATACTAAGAAATATTTTCTTTAGAAAATATCTATCATCCACAATATAAGATTAATTGATGAAAATTATATTTCTAATATCTATGATTTTCAATTTTGAGGAAATACTCGTTAAATATTTTGAGTTTATTACTAATAAGAAACAATTTATTTCGTATCACTACTTAAGTATATACATAACTTCAATTATATTTTTATCAATGAGTATATGACATCAAAAAAATTAATAAATATTTGTTAACTAGCTACAAATATTGTTTTTAAGAAACAAAGATAAATTGGTTGGTCTTGATATAAAATAGGATGTCTCGCTCCATCACTAGTCTTTAGGGGTATTTCACATCACATATATGCATTTTATGTGCTAGACTTTGGAATGATTAGAAACTATAAATTTGTAGGCGACGAGTTCATAGACGAGGGTTACATCTATCAGTAGGAGCTAGTTCGAGTTGTTTGCTGTTTCTACTTGAGGTAAGTTATATGCTTGACTTTTAAGTCATCAAAATGAGTTTATCGATGTGTTATCTACTTAAATGTTTTACTATTGGGCTATCAAAATATTTGTATGATGAAAGTCTGAAAACGGTTCCTATCTTGAAATAAAGAAGTAGAGTTGGAATTTATCTTTTGAACATAATGAGTTATACTTTGAATTCACCATCACTTTAATTGTTATTCCTTTTGGAGTTGTATCACTGGAATTGGTTTGAGGGTCAACATTTTCAAAAAATTACTCTTAAGACACTAAGAAATGTAAAGTGAAAGATAACTTGTACGAGATGTTATTTGGTTCACTACGGTGACCTCATTGTTTACATTAGACCACACGTTCTGGTCAGGGGATTTAGGGAGCCAAACTCTGGCCTACCCTGGTGCCCACTATCCTACACCACCATGAGGAAATGGGAGGAGTTGCAAGTAATACTCTAGCAGAGTTGCTAACCTCTAGGGGGTGTCGACACTTAAGGTCTTGTAGGCGAGTTATGAGGCGGGAAGGTTCTAACTAGTGTGACTTTCTCAACCGCCGGGTTGAAGTAGGGTTCGATAGACCCACGATGTAACCATGATATATTGTTCCGAGGCAGGCGGGTTCTCTGCATGGTTCCACTCATACATTGATAATGTCTGGGGCTCATGGCGCAGAGAAGCAATCTGCTTACCCGTGGCACGTGGAGAGGTCTCCGCCAGATAAATTTAAATGAATACTTTAATAAAGAAACTGTAATTCAGAATCCCAAGCTTTACTTTTATTACCTGTCCTTTTTATATCAATTCATAACTTTATTTCCTTACTTCATTTAGTTTTCTTTGATAATATATGTGCCCAATCATCTGTTTACATGTTGAGATGTTTCTTACTCAGCCCTAGGTGACTTTTCGTAAAAACTGTGGTCGGCTTTTACTATTTCAAAACACCATAGGTCAATACCGCTGCTAGCTCTGGGGGGCGAATCACTAGCTTGGAACCAAGGAAGTAATCACCTTAGCTGCCATGGAATAAATGTAACTTGTCTTTTGAAGTAATTTAGTTTTCACGTATCTACTCTAAGGACCGTGTTTGGTCACTCTTTTGTAATCGAATGGTTTTAAATAATTAGAATTTAGTTCATTATGGTATGGTACGAAGCCGACTATCTACTCCGTCCATAATGAGGTAAAACTCCTCGTGCGGATGGCACTTCCCAAAATTTACGGTTCGACCGACCATGAATGTTAGGGGAATTACAACGGTGGTGAGTTCATCAAACTTCTACCACAACTTAACCTCCATGGCATCACTCATCTCACTACCCCTCCCCATACCCCCGAACACAATGGCTCTGCCGAACGTAGACATCGCCACATTGTTGAAACTGGTCTCTCCCTTCTCCATGCCGCATATCTTCCCATCGGTTATTGGCCGCATGCATTTCAAACTGCAGTCTACCTGATCAATCGCATGCCCACTCCTATTCTTCGTAATGACTCTCCATACTTTAGACTCTTTCGCATGTCTCCTAACTATCGATCCCTCCAGCCATTTGGATGTCAATGTTTCCCCTGGCTTCGACCTTACACCACAAACAAACTTGATCCACGTTCGATACCATGTGTCTTCTTAGGTTATTCAGTCACTCAGTCAGCCTACAGGTGTCTCGACCCCTCTACCGATCGCATCTACATCTCTCGCCATGTGCGCTTCATCCCACATCTTTTTCCCTTTGCCACCTTACCCCTTACCAAGTGTGCTACCAATGTTGAATCGCATACCATGACGGACTCAGTTGCTCCATCAGCATTTGCACTTACGCCCTCTATGGCTCATGTCTCACGTCCTGCAGCACCACTTGTGCATGACGCCACTCCAGCACCTGCACCTGCGCCTCCTACAGTGCCAATTCTTGGTCTCGCACCTGAACCCGCTTCTCCTCCACCTGCGGTAACATCACATGTGCAAGCACACACTCCTCCTCATGATGAAGTGCCCCCAATGAAGTTCCCGCTCCAACCCCTGCGCCTGAACCAACGCGCACTCGCAACCCTAATCCCAAGTACTTCAATTCCCAATTTGTAAAGACCACCACCGTACATCCAACTCCATCTACCATTGAGCCACAAACGGTGGCCCAGGCCATGAAAGATACTCTTTGGAAACAAGCAATGGATGATGAAGTTGCTGATCTCGCACGCAATCACACATGGGATCTGGTTCCTCGTCATGGCCAACCTGCGGTGGGATGAAAATGGGTGTTTCGGATCAAGCGCAAAGCGGATGGTACTATCGACAAGTACAAGGCTCGACTTGTGGCAAAAGGCTATTCGCAGGAGCTCGGACGCGATTACTCAGAAACGTTCTGTCCCGTCATGAAGCCTGTCACGGTTCGCATTATCCTAACATTGGCACTCTCGCATGGATGGTCAGTGCGTCAACTGGATATCAACAACGCGTTTCTCAATGGTACTCTTGCTGATAAAGTATTCTTAGTGCAACCTCCGGGATATGTCGAAAGCTCCAATCCCAATCATGTATGCCAACTTCGACGAGCACTCTACGGTCTCAAACAGGCTCCTCGCGCATGGTACAATGAACTCTCTGCCTTTCTGCTCAGTTCTGGGTTCCAACAGTCGCGTGCAGATCCATCTCTATTCTACCTCTTTGACAATGGGGTGCGCTTATTCATCTTGGTATATGTGGATGATATTGTGTTAACAGGAAACTCTCCTTCAGCTCTATCGAAGTTTGTGGCTCGACTTGCTTCTCGATTCTTCCTCAAAGATTTGGGCTCACTTAGTAAATTTTTGGGAATGGAAGTTATCCCTGCTCAGGGGGGTCTTTTCCTCTCGCAGGCTCAATATATATCGGACATCCTAGAGAAGTTTCACATGGAAGATTCCAAACCTGTCTCCACTCCTATGAGCTCCAATGCTCCCCTTCCACCAGCGGACTCCACAAAGGCTATTGACATCTCTGATTATCGAAGCCTCCTTGGTCTTCTGCAATATCCGAGCCTCACGCGACCGGACATCTCCTTCGTGGTGAATCGACACTCGCAATTTCTCCATGGTGCACTTCCTCCACATTGGCTAGATGTCAAACGCATACTTCGTTACCTCAACGGCATAGTATGTCATGGGCTTTACCTGCGCTCGGGGGCGCGCATGGAGCTCTCAGTCTTCTTTGATGCTGATTGGGGTGGTCATTCTACCATGGGGCTCTCCACCACTGCCTACGCACTATTCTTAGGCTCCAACGTCATATCATGGAAATCGGCTCTCCAAAAGTCAGTCTTCCGTTCGTCCACAGAGGCTGAATACCGCGCTCTTGCAAATGCTACAACTGAGCTACTTTGGGTCCAACACTTGCTTCATGAGATTGGTATACCTCTCAATCGCTCTCACACACTCTTTTGTGATGATCTCAGTGCAACGTATGTCTGCAAGAATACAGTTTTCCACTCTCGCATGAAGCATGTTGAAATCGATGACTTCTTCGTGCGCGATCTGTCACATGTTCCCAGCAAGCAACAACTCGCTGATCCACGTACCAAACCACTTAGTCGCACCCTCTTTCTCCATCTGCGATCTAAGATTGGAGTCTCTGACGGGTCCTCCATCTTACGGGGGCGTGTTTAGGAATGAAATAATATCTTATTATCTCATCCCTTGATTTGTGTAGTTAGTTATTATCTCTTACGTGATTTATGGAATCACCCATTATGTTGTTATTATTTGATTTCCTAGTTTAGCAGATTATATTTTGTATGTAACCACTCTGACGAGTATATATATGGATCATTGGTCTCCAGGAATAATAATCATTCATTCAACATTCATACCCAGCTCTATATATCTTTCTTTGCGAAACCCTCACCATCGTCGTTGTCTTCTGCTCCAGCCGAGCAGAGCAATCAGAGAAGCCGGACCAGGGGCTTCGTCGTCGTTGCTGGCACCGCTCGGTAGTACACCGCCGATCCAAAACACCGCCTCTCCGTCAGCGATTGCCCCCAAATTCTCCGTCGAAACTTTGTGGGTCTGTTCACTTGTGTGGTACTGTGGAAGATATGAATTGGGTTTGTGTGGTCCAGTGTGTGGTACTGTGGAAGATATGAATTGAGTTTGTGTGGGTCCAGTGGACTTTGGAACAATGCACAGAAAGGTTAAATCCAAGGTAAAATCGTCTTTAGAGAATCTGACTAGCAAAAGTAAAAAAAAAAAGCCTAGCCTCGTTTTCTCTCTCTAAAAAGCCTTCCTCTCAACAAAAACCCTAACCCAGTCGCTCCCCCCACCGGCTGCGGCTCCAATCGGAGCTGCCGCCGGGTGTCACGCTACACCCAGTCCAGATCGAAGCTCCTCACATCAGCTCCCTGCCTCCCGTGTCCTCCGTCGCCGTCCCTTCACCGCTGCCCGCCGGTTCCCTTCGGGTTCGAAGCCGCCCGACCGGTTCTGCGATTAGATCTGGGTGCTCCGCAGGCCTTTCCGCCGGCAACGAAGTCGGGCGTACCCCTCTTCACCTAGCCCTCCCACCTCCCTGAGCTGAGGAGGGCTCCGACGTCTTCTTCAACTACCCCGACCCCTCCCGAGTTTCCAGCCGTTTCAGTCCATGCCCGCCGCCGCGCCAAGCACTGCCGCCCGCCTGACGTCCAGGTTGCTTCTCAGACCCACTCATCCGCCGCGACGCCGCCGATCTCTGCCCCAGCGATGCCGCTGCTCTCCACTGCCTCCGAAGCCTCTTCCCCCTCCGACTTGGGTGTTTCCCCCTGTAAGTAACCCCTCCCCCCTCCCCCCAGATGATTTAGGCCCTACGGTGACTGTTCCCCCCCTTCCCCGGTTGTGAGGCTCCTCCTTCCCCCTCCCCCTCTGATATGCTTAGATCTAAGGCATATCCGAGTCCCCCCGGAGAAGTCCTCTCACCGCTCACCAACACCACTATGAGCCTATTTTGTCTGGTCTTTGGGTTGCTTTCAGTTCATCTCCTCGGTCAGAAGGTCTTGGCGCTTCAGCGGCGCCGCACCATCACCACCCCTGCCAGCCACGGTGGTCGCCGCTTCGTGGGTTTGATTTAGGGTTTGTTTCATTTGGGCTGCTGGCTTGTTGGGCCTGTTTCATGGCCTTTGGGCCTTTTCTCTTTGTTGGGCTTATGTTAGGCTTTTATTGTTTGGGTTGTTTTGTACTCTAGAGGGTTAGGAGGCTCTTGGTTTTCGCCGGGCCCATTTCTAATTTGTTTGGGTTTGCTTTGGGTGCCTTTGAGCATTATCCCATTGGTGAGACGACACTTAGGTTGGATTTTTTGGTAGTAGGTAGTTTTTTCGCTTGTTTTTTCATCTTAGGGGTATGCCCCTACCTTATTGTAATCGTTTTCGATGTTATAAACTTCTTTCGTTGCCGGTGAAAAAAAAAAAAAAAGATAGAATCTGACTAAAGATCTATAAAAAAAGATTTTAATAGTACGAAGGGTAAATTCGTCTTTTACACGTATCCGTTTAGATTTGTCAATTTCCTTCCAAAATAGGGGGTGTTTAGAACAAACCCTATGCCTATTTAACATCTCACGAGGGTGCATAGTGTAATTTACCCATTAGTTTCTCAGTTCCGGCGTTCCTCCAAGCCTCCGGCGATCTCATACTTCGCAGGTAGGTAAAACCCTAACTCCTTCTCTGTTCATTGTTTAAACCCATTGAATTAAATAAATTACAGAGGATTAACCATATTGAATTGGAGACTTGAAATCTCATTAGTCATGGTCTGATGATTCATTATGAGTAACATAGTCCAAATTATTTTGGGTGCTCTGGTTTTAGCAAGAGAAAGAGAAGGTCAAGAAAACTTTGTTTTTATTACCGTGGAGAAATAGTCTCAGATTCCCACACAAATTCTTTTAGTTTAGTTTAATTTAATATTATGTGGTATAGTAATATAAAATCTGAGTTTTACCAAATCTGTGGAAGAAAAATGTAAATGGTTTTGTTTGTAGACACAATAACTCTAACTTATGCCTCACTGTATGGATGGGTTCATGCTGCTCATAGCTCGATCCTCGAGATACCAGAAGTCAAATGGACATGTAGAAGTCACAATTAACAAGTACTATTCATCGGGACGTATCCATAAATCTACTGCAGTGCAGGCAAAAAGGGTGTAAAAAGATAGATTGAAAATGGGTTTTGTTGATTGAATTAAAAATATTTAAGGACCAATTCCCTAAAAAAAATCACTCGACGGACCAAAGATTGTCTGGCTTTAGTGAGTGAAATATAGGTGGTTGTTTGGAGGCTAAAATATATGGATCATTGGTCACAGAACAATTGAACAATGCGCCTAATATGTTCGCGTGTTGGCGAAACTGTAAGAGAGGAAATAGAGTAAGATGGTTTCTGGCTTTTATTTTCTTTCCTAAGGTAAGAACAATGCCAATAAAAGTAATGCGTGAAAGAACGAAACAACCAGTATAAATAGAATTGTTGTAGTTTTATAATATAATATAATCTTTTTTTTTCAACGTTTGCATGTGAATTAAGATTTTCGACTTTGCGCCCCCCTCTTTGCTCAAATCCTGGCTCCGCCACTGCCGGCTACCATGGTGAGTCTCTCCGTCAAACGTTTCGTATTCTTATATTTGCGGTACCTGATTATCATTCGAGCGTGTATTGATTTGATTGTCTTTGATGAACTATTTGTGTATAGCCTCAAGGAGATCACATCGACCTCCATCGTAGCAGGAATGGCTACCGCCTCGACTATCACGAGAAAAAGCGCAAGAAGGATTCCAAAAAGACCCAGAAGGTTCTCAATTTGTGATCTTGCATCGTTGTTTCTTCTTCTTCTGTAGATGTTGTGACTATGGATGTACTGATTCTTTTTTGCTTCCCTGTTGAATTGTGTAGTCTATAGGTATCAAGGGTAAGATGATTGCTAAGAAGAATTTTGCTGAGAAGGCCTTGATGAAGAAAACGTGAGTCTCTCACTTGCAATTTACCTAACTTTTTGTTGATCATAATCATGTAAAGTATAATGACCTTATGCCCTTAACATGCCATTTTTTGTACTAGAACTGCTTGTGTTTAGACTAGCTGTTCTCTAGTGTGACAGTGATTTTGAAAGTTTTGAACTCTTAAAGTGGCTAAGATTCTGTAATGCTCTTGCTGTTATCTTTAGTCAATATTGTAGAGGCAAGCAATTTCATGACGCAGTCAATCAGAAGTTTTGAATACTCAGCATACCTGAACCTATGTTTGTTTGCAGATAACTATCCACATATGAGATGAGGCATACATTAATCATGATTGATGGTTGGATATTTCCATGAACTATCTAATTCAGTCTCCACCGAATAATATATGATAAAGAACTCCAGATTTTCATTACTTCTTTCTGATCCGAATCACATGTTCATGTCTGTTATTATGTTTCGTACTCTTATTGCTTCAATGTTTCTTTATTTTGTCTACGATACATGTTGCTTGGTTTCTATCATGTTTCTGTTGTATGTACTGTATTTCCTTAGTGTGCTATCAGTTTAAATAATGTAACTCATAAATGAATTATGTCTACAGGTTGCCCATGCATGAAGAATCATCAACCAGGCGGAAGGTGGATGATGAGGTTCAAGAAGGAGCTAGGCCAGCCTATTTGCTTGATCGTGATGAAACGGCACGGGCAAAGGTGTGTTTTATGAAGTTTTCTGTGTATGCCATGCTATATTAAGTACTTGCTTTGACTGTTCATCAACTCATTATGCTGAAATAGTTTTCTCTAGCTTCTTAGCCACGGTATGAAACAGAAGAGACAAGAGAAAGTGGGTACATGGGAGGTTCCCCTACCCAAGGTAAGCTACACGTTACATGATCACCCATCACACTTGCACAGAAGTAACTTTTCCAGTGGTGATATCAGTGAAGATAATTCGTTTTATCCCTACAGGTCAAGCCCGTTGCTGAAGATGAGATGTTTAGAGTTATCGAAACCGGCAAACGAAAAAGTAAGCATTGCTGATGCTTAGATCTTTTTTCTGAAATTTTCAGTGGAAGAATTATGCATAGTTATTTGCAGGTTTTCAATATGGTGTTTTATGTACTCTGTCTTCTGTGTTGCCTTCACTGGCTTGTTTGAAGTGAATTAATTATGTTTATATGGATGCAACATGGACATCTTGTTGAGCTCCCGTCAAGGTGTTTAATATCAAATGGCATTTTGATGCTCTATATGATGAATCACTCAAAGAATGGCTGCCAAATATTGCACATTATGCCATGAAATAGAGGAAGGATTAATTTCAGAAACTCCCTCAGAACTACCACTACTTTCTCACACCACCGCAAACTACCAAACATGGCATTTAACCTTGCAACGCTACCAGTTTATTAGTGCACCACAAGTGCTCATGGCATGATATAGTTGCCTATTCTACCCTTTCTACCCTCTCTCTATCAGTCTTGTGCCCATGAACCCGTTCATCTCTTTCTTCCACTTCACACCTGTCTCTTCTAAATTCTAAGCCCAAAAACTGAACAAATTTATTCTCTTCCACTCATCCCTTTGAAGATCGTTTCAAATCTTACCTCTTCACCAATTAGACCGTCCACCAACCATCCTAACTCTTACTCTACCCAGACAATGCTGAGTATGTTATAATTAGTTGAATTGTCACTAAGATAACATAAATTTCCTACATTAAACACCTTACAATTTTCTACCAATTTGGAAAACTGGTTTGAAATTAGGTGGATTAGAATCATGGCATAGACTAATTGATTTTTTGGTTTCTTATAAGAATAAAAAAAAAAAGAAAATTGTCTTCTACCCTCTGCTCTAATCTGTCAACATTTGACCAAGTTTGTTATAAACCTTGATTTTGTACGTTCCCTTGCTTTCAGATGAATGAATCTTCTAGGATTACTCAATCTCAACTATTGCTTCAATCCACTTCTGAAGGTACACTAAATTTTCACCACCAATTGACTGACCGAGTCTTTTGGCTCAAACAACAGGAGCAAGGAGGGGGATGAAGCTGTTAAGCACGCCTATCACGACTTTGAAATTTGGCTCTCAAGAGACGTTTAAAGCGGACCTGTGAAGATTAACACCCTTTGGCAGAAGGAAACTGTACTTGGGCGGAAAAGAATGTTCGACAATGAACAACAAATTGCCAATGTAAAACTATAATCTCCAACCACATCAGTGGATAGGAGTCATTTGATAGCCGGAGATTGTCTGATATCGAAACCAAGCACGAACAGAATAACAAATTTCTCGCCGCCTAGGACCACAATGTCCTTGTTGGAACATGCCAGCAAATCCATAGAACTGTAGAACCTTGAGATCCAAAGAGGGACGTGGTAGAGAGAGATGATGCAGTGAACTCATCAGCATGAAGGCCGGTGAGTTGCCATTGGTGGAAGTATGAAGGAAGAAGTTGGGGCAGATTTTGGGTAGAGAACTAGAGGATGGAGAGAGAAACACTGTTTCATTTGGTAGTCTGTTGGGGGTATCTCAGTGGTGGTAGTTCAGGTCGAGGTATTGAAGTTAGCCCTTAGAGAAATCTGTATCTTAAGTTAATATCTGAACTTACTTAGCGGACATTCGGAAGATTCCGTATTCAAATGTTGGGGTTTCAGCGCAGGGGCGCTCACCTTTTTTGGCTGAGCCCTATCTTGCTGGGTGGGACCGAGAGAGACTTTCATTTTCCCTTAATTATTTCGTTCTGATACGAAGATAGGTTGACCTTCAGATACGCAGACCAGACGGGGCCAAGGGCAGGTATGTGAACACGGATGCATAACATCAGGGCGCCTCCGTCATCCGCTCAAAGGAAGACTTGCTAATAAACCAAACATACTGCATTCTGCATCTGTATTCTATCCCAAAGCTGAGATAATTTAGTAGTTTTGTGAAGGTAGAAACAAGAACAATTATGATGTGTTTATTACAAAAAAGAAAATGATGATCAAAACAAATTTGATATGCCTTTCAGCTTGGCCTGTTGACTGGGTTCTAGTTTTTGTGACTGTTAGCCGCAGCTTGTGCTAAAGCACATTATATGCTGAAGATTGTGAACATATATACAGAAAATGAATTAATTGAACAATTGTTCCTTCTATATGTAGAGCTATGAGATCAATATTCAGATAATTTGCAGTTCAAAACTATGTATCCAAGATGCAACTTGAAGAATCTCATACTGTCTCAAAACTGATGTTGGCATCCGATTTTCTGTCTGCGATGAGTACTTGGCTCAAAATGTAAAATTGGGTGACAGAGAATCAAAGATAGAGCATTTTTTTAGTAAATGGTTTGTCTTTTCAAACTCGCTAATTGCTTGTTATTTATATTAATCCACTTCTCTGGGTAATGTCCATCTGAAATAGTTTTACTCGTGTTGATCATTTTGAACTGTGAATTTTGAACAGTGTGGTGCATTTACAAGTTTTTCTTGTCAACTTATGGTTGGTGCCTGTAGAAGTATAGAGAAGAATGTGAATTCTATTTCTTCGTTACCACTGATGGAGGGTAAATACAGAATATATATACAACAACACACCTTCTAATCTGCCTTAGATTAGGGATATGATTATGAACTATTATATAAGGTATTATCTCTAATCTAGGAAATAAAGTCAAGATATCAAATCTCCTAAATCTGTAGTATATTGGCTGACACAATATACTGTAGTAAACACCAAGAAATCAGGACTAATAAATCCAGGATTCCCTACACTCCCCCTCAAGCTGGGTTGTAGATATTGGTCATACCCAGCTTGCAAGTTAAGTCTTCAAATTTAGTCCGTGGTAGAGCTTTGGTGAGGATATCTGCTAGTTGAAGATTTGTTGGCGTGTATACAAGCCTTATTGTTCCTTCCTCGATCTTTTCTTTGATGAAATGGCGATCAATCTCCACATGTTTAGTCCTGTCGTGGTGAACAGGATTTTTTGCAATGCTTAATGCAGCTTGATTATCACAAAACATATTCATGCACTTTTGGGTAGGAACTTTTAACTCGATGAGTAATCGTTTCAGCCATATTCCTTCACAAATCCCGTGAGCCAATGCTCTGAACTCAGCTTCAGCACTGCTTCGAGCTACCACCGATTGTTTCTTGCTTCTCCATGTAATCAAATTTCCCCACACGTAGGAGCAATATCCGGAAGTTGATCTTCGATCTCTTATGGAGCCAGCCCAATCCGCATCAGTGAATATCTCAATATTTTTGTTTGGTGTCTTCTTAAAATAAAGTCCTTTGCCAGGCGCCATCTTTAGGTACTGTAAGATCCGATATACTGCTCTCATGTGTTCTTTCGTAGGATTGTTCATAAATTGGCTCACCACACTAACTGCAAACCCAATATCTGGTCTTGTGTGGGAGAGGTATATTAGCTTACCCACAAGTCGTTGGTACCTACCTTTATCCACAGGAGTACTGCATTCCGTTAGACCAAACTTATTTGTATGATCCATTGGGGTATCCACAGGTTTACAACCCAACATGCCCGTCTCTTTCAACAAGTCTAATACATACTTCTGTTGGGAAACTACAATACCTTTTCTTGAACGAGCCACCTCCATACCAAGAAAGTATTTGAGAGTTCCCAAGTCTTTTATTTCAAACTCTCTTGCTAGAAATTCCTTGAGCTTCCACGCTTCTGCTTCGTCATCTCCAGTTATGATTATATCATCCACGTATACAACGAGAATTGATACTTTTCCTACCGGTGAATGTTTGACGAATAGTGTATGATCAGCTTGGCATTGGGAATACCCACACTGTTTTACCACCTTTGTGAATCTGTCAAACCAAGCACGTGGAGATTGCTTGAGACCATACAATGACTTCTTGAGCCTGCATACTCTGTCAGTATTCTCATTTGTTTTGAAACCAGGTGGAATGTCCATGTACACTTCTTCTTCAAGATTACCATTTAAAAAGGCATTCTTCACGTCTAGCTGATGTAGAGGCCAGTCTAAATTGGTTGCTAATGATAGCAAGACTCGTATGGTGTTGAGTTTTGCAACTGGTGCAAACGTCTCTTGATAGTCAATGCCGTAAGACTGAGTAAACCCTTTTGCGACCAGCCTAGCTTTGAATCTGTCCACACTTCCATCAGGCTGGTGTTTTACATTGAAAATCCATCTACATCCAACTGGTTTCTTGCCTTTTGGTAATTCAACAATTTCCCATGTTCTATTCTTTTCCAGAGCTTGAATTTCTTCCAAAATGGCTTTCCTCCACTCTGGTACTTTGAGAGCATCTTGAATATTTTTGGGGATTTGTATAGCTGCAAGGTTTGCAACAAAAGCTCGAAAACTTGGGGACAGTCTATCATACGAGACAAAATTACCAATAGGATGTTGTGTACATGACCTGACTCCTTTTCTCAAAGCTATGGGCTGGTCAAGATCATCTTGAAGTTCATTACTTGTGTTGCATGGAGAAATTTCACTTGAACTTGGACTCGGATTAGGATCCTGGTCTGGCTGAAGATGTGTTCGTTTCTCTAACTCTTCTTGAGCAGATTTATTTTTCCTTGAATAAACAAGAAGTTCACGCACATGTGCAGGTCGCGTGTGAGTCGGGCTAGACGGGTTTTGAGAAGGATTCAGGGTATTTGACATGGAGTTCATAGAATCACTTTGAGGACTAGAGACATTTATTTGAGAGGCAGGACATGTGATTTGAGGATCAGGACAAGCTTGTGGTAGGCTAGGACGAGCATGAGACTCAAAAGGTTCAAACTGGTATGAGGATGAGGAAAGGATTTCAGGTTCCTGAACCTGATATTCTAGAATCGAACTCTCCCCCTGAATATCAGTTTTGGGATAATAGGGTTGATGTTCTAAGAATGTGACATCCAGGGTACGATAAAATCTTTTTGTCACAGGAGAATAACATTTGTACCCCTTCTGATTTGGAGAGTACCCAACGAATATGCATTTGATTGCTTTTGGGTCAAGCTTGCTCCTATGATCCTGCTGAATATGAACAAAAGCTGAGCAGCCAAAAACTTTTGGAGGGATATTAGTGAAGAGACGAGTTGAAGGATATGACTTGATAAGAACTTGACAAGGTGTTTGAAATTCCAAAACTCGAGAAGGCATTCTATTGATGAGATAGGCGGCTGTGAGAACAGCCTCTCCCCAAAGAAACTTTGGAACATTAGTAGAAAACATAAGCGAGCGAGCAACTTCTAAAAGATGTCTATTCTTCCTCTCTGCAACCCCGTTTTGTTGGGGTGTGTCAACACATGACCTCTGGTGGATTATACCTTCTTTCCGAAAGTAATCTTCCAGGACATAGTTGAAATACTCCTTAGCATTGTCAGATCTCAAAATTTCTATTTTTGCTTGAAAATGATTTTGAATCATCTTATGAAAGCTTCTGAAGATCTCCCCCACTTCGGATTTTTCTTTCATGAGGAATATCCAAGTGACTCTAGTGTGGTCATCCACAAAAGAGACAAACCATCTAGCTCCTGTAACATTATTGACTCTAGACGGTCCCCAGACATCAGTGTGAATCACTGAAAATGGATGAGAAGACTTGTATGGTTGACTAGGATAAGTCGAACGGGTATGTTTAGATAATTGACAAATCTCGCAATGAAAAAACTTGGAAGTTTTATCATTGAATAAAGAGGGGAAAAGTTTTTCAAGGTAACGGAAATTGGGATGACCTAACCGATAGTGCCATAGCATCACTGCTCTATCATTGTTAGACTTGTTAACAGTGAAAGAACGATGGTGAGGTTCACTGTATAGAGAAACAGAACCTGAATTTTGAGATTGTTTTCGAGGATAATCGGGAGTTTTTAGAAGATAAAGTCCCAAACACATCTCAGCACTCCCAATCATCTTCCCCGAATCCAGTTCCTGAAATTCACATCGATCAGGGAAAAAACTAGTAACGCATTTCAGATCTCGGGTAAGTTGGCTAATAGATAACAGATTGCAGTCTAAATTAGGAACATAAAGTACAGACTCCAAGATTAAGCTTTCTGATATCAAGACTGAACCAGTACCAGCCACTTTTGATAGAGATCCATCAGCAATGCGAACAGTAAAATTCTTACCACATGGACTATATTTATGAAATATAGTCGCATCTCCAGTCATGTGATCTGATGCGCCCGAGTCCACAATCCAGAAGCTGTACTTATCCCTGTTTGCGTGCAAAGCATGAAGAATTTTGCCTTCTTGTGTGACATAAGAACCAGTCCCTGTGACGGATTTAGAGCACTGGATGACATTACGCCCATTCAGTTTATGGTCTGTAATGGGAAGGTGAGGGCCATCAGATCCTTCATTTTCAGTGGGGATCATAACTTCATGATTGAAATCACTTTTAGGGAGTGCATTTGACTTATGTGCAGTCATCCCTAATGAGTTGGGTTGAAGTATCTAGGGTTCTTGCTCTGATACCATGTAGAAGTATAGAGAAGAATGTGAATTCTATTTCTTCGTTACCACTGATGGAGGGTAAATACAGAATATATATACAACAACACACCTTCTAATCTGCCTTAGATTAGGGATATGATTATGAACTATTATAGAAGGTATTATCTCTAATCTAGGAAATAAAGTCAAGATATCAAATCTCCTAAATCTGCAGTATATTGACTGACACAATATACTGTAGTAAACACCAAGAAATCAGGACTAATAAATCCAGGATTCTCTACAGTGCCCCAAGATAGGTTGTTGTGTTGTAGACTGAAGTGTTTGCGAACATCTTCTTGAAATAGGGAATTATATTGGGTTGATCAGTTCTGAACAGTACAATGTGCTCTGCCGATACCATAGGATGATGACTTTGGTAATGGCTCTAATGCTAATATTTGTGTTTTTTCTTGCAGCCGAACAGTGGAAGAGGATGATCACCAAAGCTACATTTGTTGAACCAAGATTCACCAGGAAGCCTCCTAAGTACGAGCGGTTCATTCGCCCATCAGGGTTGCGGTTCACCAAAGCCCATGTAACACACCCTGAGCTCAAGTGCACTTTCAATCTCGAGATCATTGGAGTGAAGAAGAATCCTAATGGCCAAATGTACACAAGTCTTGGTGTAATAACCAAAGGAACCATTATTGAGGTACTGTACTTTCATTGTGTTAGTTTGATCCTTGCTTGTGGTGTAGCATTTAGACTAACACTATTGAAACTGCTATATATATTTTTTAAATCCTAGCTCTTTTTGTTAATTTCACCATTTGAAATGTTAATATGTGAAAACTGAATTTTTGTTTCAGATTAATGTCAGCGAACTTGGTCTGCTCACACCTGCTGGGAGAGTTGTTCGGGTAAGCATTGTTAGTTACTGTCAAGGCAAATCGTGTGTTTTGGTTGTTTAGAGAGGCTGGCTTTTCTCGAAACTCTACTAACACCGTCTCTCAATTGCAGGGAAATATGCTCAAGTAACTAATAATCCAGAGAACGATGGTTGTATTAAAGGTGTTCTCCTGGTCTAGAACCAGCTGCTGCCCGAAGCAGACATAAGTTTCTCCCAACAGAGGATAGTGTACTGCCACGGACCAGATTCGTTGAATTTGAATCACTTCTCAGTATTTGCGGACCTTTTTGTATTTAGGATATCATATGCTGTCACAATTAATAATATGGGCGTGCTAGTAGAAATACAAACTTGGCCTGAAGTTATGAATTTAGTGTTTGTGTTTATTATCTTCAGAAAGAATCGTGTGATCAGTGGTTATTCTACAATGTCTCTCTAGGTCTCCGTTTTGTTTCACATTTCTGCAGAGGCTCAACTTCCTTGATATGCCAAGAAGCGTGCTAATAATGAAGGGATTGATGATAGGATCGGTGCTATAGTACGGGTCATCTTTAAGAATGTCTTTGTTTGAATAAAGGACAGAGAAACTGTTAATTACTAACAAGACAGATTTACACAATTAGTACTCACTATTTCGATCAACTCAATATCACCCTTCTTTAAAGTTCAGCGACCTCTTGACCGAGGATAACGAGGCTGGAAAAGATTGGGAATTTCTAGAATTGTAACACCATCTCTCTTCTATAAACACATTGTTGTGGAGATGATTGCCATAACAAAATCTAAGTACTCTCGGAATCCATGGCTTGTTTTGGGTTCAGTCTCCAATCGGGTTCTTCATCCTTTTGATGTGGACGATGATAAGTTTTTTGTGTGCAAAACATGTTCAAAATCGGTGTCATCAAGCAGTAGCTATTTACTTAATCAAACTCTCGATGGACGTGCGATACATGGTGGCGTAATCGAACTCTTCCAAATGCTACGTACTTCACAATACACGATGAGTTGATCGGATATGATGAGGCGGATAGCGGTAGTGGAATCAGACGGTGTAAAGCAACAAAATTAGCTTAGAGTGGATAAGAAGGTTATAAACCGGCCGGTTTGAATGTTATTCAAAAATTATGCTTGATTTGGGATTCAAACTCTTGATCAAGAGTCGTTAAACAAACTCTTTACCCGCTGAGCCAATAGAACATTTATTTTCAACCTTCTGCATTTTAGCATAAGTATAAATATATCACATATCTATATAAATTAAATTACTATATACTATAAAAAAATATGTGCATTTTAGCATAAGTATAAATATATCACATATCTATATAAATTAAATTACTATATACTATAAAAAAATATGTGGCTAAACTGGTTGCACCACCGGTCCAATCGATTGAACCACAAATCGGCGCCTCACCGGTTTAATGGCCGGCCAGGTTTAAACTTTGCTCCAAAGTACCCGAGGGTGTAATCTCATGTTAGAAGGATTGAGGTGGGATCAAATTGGGCAAAATAAGCCTTTAATCTCAACAAACAAGAACCTGGGTCATTGGATCTTTCTCCTTGTGCTCCCTCTGAAAAGGCAGAAGGGGAGGCTCTTTATGCTCCAATCTCAGAGTTTGGGCCAACCAAAAGAACCCAAGGGGGACTGTCTCCTCTCCAAGGTATATGCAACCCTTCATTTTCCAGGCAGCAAAGTTGCAGGTCGTCCTCCAGTTTTTGCCATGCAGTTTGGCCATAAGAAATGTCACCGTACTTGGGAAAGAGGTTTTCAATTCTGTCACTCCAAATGACACCGCTCAACTTAGGCTGTTACAAGTAGCTTTACGCTTGCTTTCTCAGCGAGTTCACACAAGCATTCACTTAAGAGTAGCATGTTTGTGAAAAGGACGTTCGATCTTCACAGAAAGGGTGCGACATTCAAACGTCAAAAATCATAGAGCCTATGTTCCATCAATCTCTCTACTTTGTTCTCCATGCTCTTTCTTTTCATTCCGGGTTTGTGGAGGTTGTTCCACAACAATCTCCAAAATAGTCATGGAGGTTCGTCGCCCGTGTTGACAAGACATCATTCATGTCATTTGGAGGTTGTTCCACAACAATCTCCAAAACAGTCATGATGGTTTGTTGCTGGAATTGGCAAGACACGGGATAATCTTGGGCAGCTCGTTCAACCACTTTTTTGTCCCTATTATTCAACATTGTTTTCTAGTTTTTCTCCATTTTAAAGAAAGTTTGATTGTCAGTTGGGGCCATCCACGCAGATTGCTTCCGCTTCCCTCTATGTCCTTGATCGAAAGGACTTTCTTGGGGGTAGCTTTTTTATTTATCTTCCTTTTGTTTTTGGTTGTCCCACCAAATTGCTGGAACTTTTAGTAGTGGCACTCGGATTCCGTCCTCATCTATTGACACATTTCTTCGCCTCACCGCATTTATGGTTTTATCCGACCTCAACAAAGGAAGGTGTTGATATCACTTGATATGTTGCATGTCTTGAAGCCCCTTCTCGGGTAATTTATTGTCCGAGTACCCCTCCTTTGTCCTCCTTATCATCCTTTATCCCTTTTGTTTTGAGATATCATACATCTTGGACTGGTTTTGTTGTGTTGGTTCCCCTCTTGGAAGTCAGTTCCCTTTGACTAGCCACAATTTCTTCAATCATTTTCTTGTTATTTTCCTTGTAATTTCAGAGTTTTGGTTGGAAACTTTTAACATCCTAACTCTCCGTTGTTTGTTCTCTCTTTGTATCTGTTATTATGGATAATATTAAAATGCTTTTTTCTAACAAAAAAAAAATAATAATAACCTGCTTCACTTGTAGTCCAGTTCTAGGATAAGAACTACGCCGGAGAGGTAAACCTGCATGTACAAAGCCAAATTGTACGACTCATAGTTGAGAAAACCGATAGACAGCCATATGCACACCCATGTATCAAGATCAATACCTCTAGGTAAAGTCTTACACTTGCACGCCTGATCGACTCAACTATACTCTGAAAGGTTGTATTCTATCACAATACAGCCCATATGTGGTGGGATTGCTCCCGTTCTTGACCTATACACAGTTGTCTCCACAGTTGTCTCCCCAAGCAAGGTAAACACCGCTTGCAATCTAAATTACTGTAGAGCACACTTGTCTCCATCTTGCACCATCAAGAATTCACCACATTCTATCAGTTCACTTACCGAGGTTGATATAACAAATTTCTAGCAGTGAATATCACTGCCTTGTGGCCCGTTTCTGCGAAATCTCCAAGTCTAGCTTCTCCCAGTTACCTGTATGCCAAAAGAGCCCTCTACCACCGTGCCATAATTATCAAGATACAGAAAGTTTAAAGTCATTGAAGGAAGAGGACATACACTCTCATTTATGAATCTCAAATAATGGAAATACACTATCTTCAAACCATCCACAGCAAGTTCAAATGCAAACATCATTATTTTATCATTATTATATATCGAAAATATGCGACGATGGTATCCGAGTGTATATTCAGAAGCCAGAAGGACCGAATTCGTCAGAATACATCGAAACCGGCCTGGGGACTAACACTGGAGGTAACGGATGTATACCTGCATCAACAACATACTTCTATTTCAGTGCTCTCCTAGACAAAAAGGATAGAAATAACGACAAACAAGATTTTATACCATCTTAAAGTGACGCTGAAGAACGAATCTATTTATCAAATGTTGACATCAACTTGTGACACATTGTTGGGAAGACAAACATTAGGAGTAAGGTGCAATAGTTCCGGTGCAGCAACCAAAGCTTAAATATATTCTATATTGGTGACTAACAGAGGCAATCGCCAAACAATGAGCGAAAACAAAAAGTTATAGCGATGCTTAGTCTCCCAAACACTTTTTGTTCATGTGTATAAGTGGATGGACAATTTTACCCTTACAGAAAAGGTCACTGTTTTTAACTAAAGGTTGGTTCTATGAACTCATGAACGTAAAATAGATACCCAAAATTGATCGCAATAAGTACCGATGTTGGGAGGAGGCACTAAAGGAGTTTCATGTTTTGGTTTTGTTTCTTTTAAATGGGAGAGCCAACGGGAAAGTTCAGTGTATTGGGGATAGGCAACAAGGAATCAAGTCTAAAGTCATAGAAAATACTTATATACTTAGTAACAAATTTTGAAGTTATTCTATCTAAACCTGCTTGGTCTCTGTTTAGAAACAAGCAAAACAGGGGAAAAACAAGCTGAAAAAACACCTTTAAAAACAAAATAAAAAAATTGTCTGGTATATATTAAAATAAGTGTTTAGAATCAAAAACACATTTCCAAACATTACTAAATTTGAATGTTAATTTACGCGAATATCATTTTTACTTACAATACCGACATATATTTGTTACTTTATGCATCCTATTCAATCATGGTTGAAATGTCTTTAACCACCGAAAGTAATGAAAAAAACACCCAAAAAACATCAAAGACGCTATTTTTTAAACAATTGTTTTCGCCTGTTTTTGTTTTAAACAGACATTAAAACTGTTTAAACATTAAAACTGCACTGCCAAATGAGTTTCTCGGAAAAACAGTGTTTTTAAACAATCTTGTTCAAAAATAGGGATACCAAACATGCAGAAATATCATGGCAATGGCAGATCGCAGGGTGAAGAGTGTGCAACTCTTCAAGAAGTAGGAGAATAAGACCTCGACTGGTGTGTCTGTAACACTCCCACCCCATGATGCTTGGAAATCTACCATAAGACTCCAGACTCACGGGAGTGTCCTCCCCAAAGGCACAGAGTCTAAACCTAACAGTTCTGTTACGAGATAGAAATAAAGAAAATGAAATTTAAATAAAACTCACAATTATATTTTTTATGATTTGTAGAGTCAGGACGTAGACTTCTAAGTGATTGACTATTCTCCCAGGTACACAGGTTCTCACCTCACTCCCGGCGACAATGGCATTTCCTTGCCGGTATTCAAGCGTAGAAACATGCGGCTTTGCTAAAAGAATTGAATTGGTGTGCAAAAATCGATTCCATGGGTTAGGCCGAATTCTACCCCAATACCGAACCAACTCCAAATTGATAGAAGGCTTTTACTCAATTAGCCATGAGGAACTCCCAGATATAGCAGGTTTTAAAATGGCTGAGGGAGGGAGGAGTTGTGATGGTGGTCGTGGTGGGGTGTCAATGGAGGGAATGAGACGTTCAAAATATTTCCCTCATCCTCTTCTGAACTGTTACTAGGCTGGCATCAGGGTAGTATTTATTTGCTGATGAGAGTTGCAGAAGAGTGCCAGGTGTCACATGAGGGTTTAGATATTTGACAACTCATAAGGGTCCAAGTGTAATTTTTGAAATTCCAAGGGTAGTTTTAGGTGTTATTTATATTTTATAATATTTACAAAATCATCCCCCCCCAGGTTGTAACACTCTCAATAGATTCCTCTTAGTTCATAAAAGTTCTCATTCTGTCAGATAAAATCTAGCTCTGAAATTAGAAAATTTACACAGTGACCTAAAAATTTAAAATATTGCATTTTAAACCCCTTACAAACTTGTAGGGTGTTACATCCGACCCCCTCAAAAGAATATTCGTCTCCGAAGCTCTCAAAACACTCCATACTCCTGATGCCTTTCGATCATCTGCTGAACTTTTTGAACTTAATGTTCCCCGTTTCCAGCCTCGTCCCCTCATGCGGTGTCATCTTGTCATCACACGCATATTCTCGTCCTTACGATTCCCGATAGATGCTCGACTACATTCTTATTCCTTTGTTATACCCCCTGTCAGGTTTCCGTCATTAAAGAATGTTTCATCCTCCTCTTTCTTTCTCTAACTTTGACCATCGCCTTCACATCTTACCACCCATTACTCTTATATGTTCCCCCAAGCTTACTTTCGTATAGTTCTCTCTGAGCCCCAGATAGTTCTTTCAATCCCCACCAAGAACCCTTATGAGACTTTTCTTAACTTATTACTCATGTTAAACCATTCAAGTGACTGTATTGCTTGACTTGAGATTCTAATTACTCATTTATCCTTGAGTTAGCCACAAATTAAAAATTCTCTCGACATATATTATTCATTACAACATATGTTGTACCGCTTAGTAACCTGTCTCCAAGTCATACTGAAATCCCTTGGTTGATCTCCAGATACCTTTATCATCCTTATTCTATTCCCCCAAACCCTATCATGCTACATACCCATGGAGATCTTTGATAAACCTATAGAGCTGCATGAAATTGTCAATCTTGACCAAGCCTACCTTAATTCAATATTCTTGGGTCCCTGCTTCAACACTCTACCTCTCCTGATCATCTATTTCATACTCCATAAAATCTTCCATCGTACTGTGACTACTATCCAACTATGTATACTTCCTCCGTGATATATTATGACTCATCAGACCCACCTATTCCCTTACCTGAAACCAGTTTACTCATATTAATCCTTCATTCACCCTGAACTTGAGAACCTTCTACGATATCCGAATCCAACATTGTTGGGATTACAACTCGACCCTAGAGATTCATGTGTACATATTTTTAAATTCCTTCTCAATAATTGTGTATCACCCAAGCCATCACCCGATGTCTGAACAAGTACAACTCTTTTCTTATTGTAAACACTGCTCAAGTAGGCCCCTTGGCTGACATAATTCTTTAGACTCCTACTCTTATCCCACAAGTACTCCTCAAAGTAGATCCTTGATTCCTTGACTATCTCACATGCCTTCGTATTCTCCCTTCAATGACCTGGGACACGATTATCCTCGTATCTTAATCTCAATAGATTTTACTATCATAAATATTTTTCACACTTATAACTCACTGGTGAGTCCTATCCACATCTTACTTGGTACTACAATATATTTCATTCTCAAATCTGGGGTGACTAAACTAGGTTATCCAACTATAATACCATACCACAGTTTCAATTACTCTAGTCTTGCCCAGTTACCATGTAACAATCACGTGCAGGCTTCCCGCCTATCAATATAAGCAACCCTGGCAATACTATTGCTACACTAGTATGAATAATTCAATATATGCTAACCCCTTATTGAATTCCGGATAATTCTAGTATCAATACCATCCACATATTGTTCCCACAACCAGTGTTTTTGCTCAAAAATATGCAACCCTCCTCTTTTATGCAAAGCAATGCAACGCCTTTGAACCTCATCCTGAGGTTCCAACTACATAGGCTTATTTGGACAAGATATGCACATATAGATCTCACGTCAGTGCACTCCCCAATAATTTCTACTCCAGTTTTAGTCTTGCTTTCTATCTAATTTTAATATTTAAAACTCTAACCACCTATTAATAGTGTTTCTAATTATGTCATTTCACAGAACCAATGCTCAGTCATCTGTAACACCCACACCCACTGGTGCTGGGAAATCTACCATAAGACCGCCAGACTCACGGGAGTGTCCTCCGCCAAGGCACGGGAATGCCCTAGAAATGAGTCTAAACCTAACAATTCTGTTACGAGACAGAATTAAAGAAAATGGATTTAAATAAAACTTACAACTATATTTTGTATGATTTGTAGCGTCCTGACATAGACTTCTAACTGATTAAGTATTCTCCCAGGTTCCCACATTCTCACCTCACTCCCGGCGACAATGGCATTTCATGGCCGGTATTCAAGCGTAGAAACCGGTGGCTTTGCTAAAACAGTTGAACTGGGGTGCTAAAATCGATTCCATGGGTTAGCCCGAATTCTACCCCAATACTAAACCAACTCCAAAATTGATGGAGGGCTTTCACTCATCTAGCCACAAGGAACTCCCAGATATAGCAGGTTTTAAAATGGCTAAGGGATGGAGGAGTTTTGATGGTGGTGGTGGTGGTGTCCATGGAGGGAATGGGACGTTCAAAAGATTTCCATCCTCCTCTTCTGAACTGTTACTAGGCTGGCATCATGTTAGTATTTATAAGCTGATGAGAGTTGTAGAAGAGTGCCACCTAAGTGCGATGAGGTGTTACACGAGGGTTTAGATATTTGACAACTCATAAGGGTCCAAGTGTAATTTTTGAAACTCCAAGGGTAGTTTTAGGTATTATTTATATTTTCAATATTTACAAAATCATCCCTCAGGTTGTAACATTCTCAAAAGATTCATCTTAGTTCAGAAAAGTTCTCATTCGGTCTGATACAAGCTGGTTCTGAAATTAAGAAATTTACACAGTGACCCAAAAATTTAAAATATTGCCTTTTAGACCCCTTACAAACTTGTATGGTGTTACAGTCTCTGCAATCAGTAAGCCCACAGAAAGTCCTTGAATATCATTTCCATCTGCATATCTTAAAACTGTCATCAACTTGCCACGAAGCCGCCATCACCTGAACAACTGAAAGAGCCTCACAGTTTTCTTATTATGTAAGAACCTGCTAAAGCAAAAATCAGCAAAAGTTAGAGATAGAAATGTCGTTATCATATGCAGATGAAAAAGGAATGTTAAAGGTGAAAGTGTGTAATGCATGTAATCAATATACTCTACAGGGGGGGTTGAATAGAGTGTGCAAAATTTCGCTAAAATTGAACTTTGGAAACTTTCACAAAGATAAGATGAAGTCTCAAAGCTTTCGACAAGTATAAGGAAGGTTTGAAACAGTTTGAAACACTCTGGAGCTTCTAAGCTTTGAAGCAGGAAATCTTTAAAGCTTTGGAGCTTTTCTGCGTTGTGCAGTTTGTGAATAGGTTGAAATGCAGAACTAAAAATTAGATGAACACAGTGTTTTTTTACGAAGTTGAGCCACCAATGGGCCTACTCTCTGCCTGAGGGATACTATCCCTCCAGGATTTGAACAAATTCTTATTAATCACAGACTTAGCCCTAGATCTCAAGCCTAAGTGAATTCCTTACACCTATACAGCTTGTGGTTCCCAACCTATCTAGTTTCAGCTACAATCTAATGAAACAATAAGAACCTGTTGTTGTTCACTTGAACAATTAACTTTCTAAAGTGGATGAGGTATAGAGTTCAAATTAAATACACAGATAAAGCATAATAATTAAAGAAGACATAAAGTAGAATAAGCAGTGATGCTCAAAAGTGTTCTTCAGAGTTCTGGAATGATTAATCTTTTGCAATGTTGAATCCCCAATCTAGTTTAATGGATGAAGAGTCGATTGATGATATCCCGCGAATATTGTATCTTCAGTTTCTCTGTTGATCAGTCCTCTCCCTTGCTTGAAATTCAAATCCAACATATAACAACTTGCGGTAACAACCTGAGAGATTTTAGGAACATATTTCCTACAAATCCTCAAACCCTAACAGCTTCTTTCAACAACTATATTTGAACAAAATATGTGATTTTGTTAGGCAGGTTTGAACAACGACTAGTCTTGCGAAACAAGAACACAAGATCAAACAAAATCCAGACAGAATAGCACAACTATAGTGATCTGTTTGACAGATCAAATTATCCATTAATCTTAGCTAGTTTCTCATATAATAATCAATATATATAACTCAGTATATATAGCCAATTAAATAATAAGATTATAACTAATAAGTCACTAACCAAACACATAGCCTGATAGATTATCCAGTAACAAGAATTGGTTAGTCAGAATAACTCAGTTACAACTCTTGAAAGAACTTCAAAGCTTTGGAGGTTTGGTTTTTCTTCAAAGCTTTGGCATGCAAGCTGTGATTCTTAAGGCAACCAATCTACACATTTGTTTATCAATGTGAGCACAGTATATAAGTTCAAGAATATTTGAGAGAGACAATATAAAGACTTCTAAAACAGCATTGAACCCAAAGCTAAGCCTACAAAACAAAAATTATCAAGCAAGTATATAACAAGACTAAAGACAATCTTGAGCTTCAAAGCTTTGGAGCATTGAACATGTCTCTTAAAGCAGTCATGTTTTTCATCATCTTCAAAGTATAACTCCCCCTAAGTTTATACACCACATAATTCAGAAAGGATTGAATTATCAAACGGTAAGGGAACCTTATAGGTATAAGTTCTTCTGTGAGACATGATAGTCGGGTCAATACAGAACCAGTTGCTGCCATGATGATACCGCGTCCCCGATCCGACTCCTCGTCAAAGAAAGCAACAATGCTATCAATCACTCTCTGTAATAAGAGTATCGTATAATGATTAAACCCGATTTATTGACACAGTAACCAACGTATTAGCATGCAAAATATGCAATTACAGTTAAATCAAGGTACAACGTTCAAAAACATGTAGGAAAAGAAAACTACATGCATATAGCATTTTATAATCTAGAGAGTAGGAGATACTTGTGTGGAGTTGGCACTTAGATTACTATAAAATAAGAAGGCCACATTTGAATGTGGGTGGCTACACAAGTTTCTTCGCTAAATAATGTTATCAATTGACCATCCAAAGAGTAGTGCTCTTATCAATCCTTATGGGAAATGGCAGGCAAGATACAAACCTTAGGGGCATGTTTGTTTTATTGCTTGGAAGTGTGGGATAGAATTTGTAGGCCAAATTTGGCTAAGAATGGTGTTCGTTGAGCAAATGGACTATTTCAAATCCAGTCCAAGAACCACCATTTATACCATCTTTGAGGGTTTCACCCAATACCCGATATCATGTATTAGTAGTGCTTGAATTGTGTGTTGGAGTTTGGAGTCATAAATTTTTTAATCTGGCAGGTTAGGCCATTGAATCAGAAAAACCAATGGTCTTGACCAGTTCATTATCTAATTGGACTGGTTAGGCACTTCAAATGGAGGTCGTTCCAGTCAATATATTAGAAGTATCATTGCAGCAATTTAAATCTACTAGACAGAAATACAGACGCACATCGAATGTCCATAAGAGGTCAGTATAACTCATTCTCCATTCGGAAATCTGATTCATCATTCATGAGACTGCCTTACCTGTTCGATAATAAAGAACTAATGTGTTATGATAGGAATGTGATGAAATTTCCACTTGCTATCTTACCCTATTTCTGAATCTAGAGGTTGAACACATGCATATTATTATTCTCGCTAGAAGGACATGGTTAAACCAGAAAAATTTTCTGAGGCCTAAGCCTCCTATGGATTTGGACAAATAAATGGTGTCACTATGGATATTTCTAAGATGGGATTTCTTATTGGGATTCCACTAGAATTTTTGCAAGTGATTAGTAATTTATGCATTTAGGGAGAGTAAAAGTCTAAAGGGTATAAAGGAGGAGCTGAAATAAGTAGGGAGGGCAGAGAGCACATACTTAGGCCAGGGTAAGCATTCCCTCATTGATAAGAAGCTTTCCACTCAGCCCTCAAGTCTTGTAAAGACGACATCCTTCAAAAAGCCAACAATTTCTTCCTTCCGCCAGGGATGATAGGAAGACCAAGGTAAGTGCAATTTTGGTTTTGTACCTTGATACCAAGAAACTTACTAAAGATCTCATCTAACCCCGGTTGCACATTTCGACTAAGGATTAGAGAAGATTTTTCTATGTTGATGTCGGGTCATTGTGTTGACACATATATTGTTAGGATTATGTTAGTGTTTTTATGACCGAATGGATAACGGTGAAAGAGAAAGTTATTATTTTTTTAGGAATGTTGAAACGAGTTGTATTAGGTTGTGCAAGCTGACACTAAACTTACTCGTTTATTCCTGCATCACTTTTGAGTCAACCCGTTTTGACCCATTGTGGATTCGTGTTAACCCAAGCACGTTAACTTCAAGTTGGGTTCATGTCGGGTTGGATTAAAGTTGTCCTTTTAGTCAGTCGTGCTTCTTTCAACCTATGCATCCGAACAAGTCTATTATGTCTCTCTGACTCTCTCCAGCTTCCCACAATACCGGGAACCAACTGTTTGCATCTCTGACCTTATATCGGGAGCATATTGTTTCAACATGTGAGGATTTGGACGTATACATGTGGAACTGTGTTGACGATAAGTATTGGTGTTTGCGACAGCCAAACGCGATCAAATCCTAGGAACTTATCACTGCGAACGCGTCAGTTGCCATTCCTTGTCACATCATGAAACCTGAAGTGACATTCAACGGAAGGCCTTTTCGCCCCGCCCCTGAAAACAAGCCTCCATTCCCTTCTTCTCCTACTTTTTTCTATATATACAACAGCACGTAATAGTCTTCCCGAAAGGATATGCTCTCTATCCTTGAGGAAAAGCTGCTTGGCATGAGCCCACACACTTATTTGTCGTCTTTGATGCGGAAATCTCTTTTCACGTTTATCATATCCTCATGTCCGCATCTACTATTGGCCCTTGAAGAACATAAACACAACTAACAGCAGTGTCCCGCCAGAGAAATGGTCACCACTCACTAGGCCTGGCAGTTCCGGTCAACCCGCCGGGCTGCGGGTTGGGTTAGACCGTGTCGTGACATAAACGGGTCAACCCGTCAACCCATCTATTCTCGTTTCACTTTTGCATTGATCCATTTTTGACCCGTTGCGGTTCAGATCGACCCAAACCCGCTAACTGTGTCTTGTGTCGACTCAAAATTGTTAGTATTATGCTTATTATTTCTTCCAAACGTGTGTTTGACAATCAAGAGGGTTATTGTTTTGTAAAGTGGGTCGAAACGGGAAATTTTTGGGTTGTTCGGGTTGGCACTAACCCGATCTTTCTATTCATGGGTCACTTTAGCGTTAACCAATTTTTTTCCCTTTTAGGTTCTTGTTGGGTTTGTGTCACATCGTCGTATTGGGTCTGAATTTTCCAGGCCTACTGTTCACCAATCTCCGATAGCCAAACTTAAGAAAATGTATCATCATAGCCTCAGGTTCTAGGGTTTGGATTTTGCCCAAATCAATTTGAAAGATACCAAGAGAGATATTTCAGCTAACAGTGCCATAAACTGGTGAATCGAACTCAGAAATCGGTTAATCTAACATGGACATCGGCTAATCGAACCCATAAATGGCAAATCGAGCTTATAAACCGGCGCATCGAACCCATAAACCGACGAGTCAGACCAAATTCAACGAACGAGCCCAAAATCCTGCCAACTCTCAGATCGTTGGTCTGAAAGAACATGTTTTTGGCAATACAAAATTCTCCCAAAATCATAGGTCTGGCGAATCTCTCGCTCTCTCTCTCTTTCCCTATGCCCCTCTCTCGGCTAATCGAAGAGATTGAAGGTTGGATACATAGTGGGAGAGATAGAGATATTAGGGTAGAAGAGGGTTGAGATGAAGATGTAGATAGAGGACTTTTTAAAGGCGCTAAAGTGATAAGGTGGAGAGAGAGATTTTGGTGAAATGGGATAGTTGGAAAGATTAAGGGGTGTTAGTGTGTGTGTAGGGTTTTGATGCAGGATGTGCAACAGATATATTTATAAACTTTCCTAATCAAATCCCTCCATTAATCGCACGTTAAGCTCTCATAACGTGATAAAGGCAGTAACGTTTACCTTGTAGGTTTGTGTGATCAAAACGCATAATGATGTTCACGTCTCTACCGGTATCCACACCTTAGGATTTCCAAATGGAATCTTCTCTACGGATTGTGCTAGCAGCGCAGAAGAAGGAATCGCTAGGAGCTTGATCAAATCAATCGGATCACACAAAACGAGGAAGGGAGGCCGAGCCTCACTTGTGCCGTCGGGTAGGGGTGTATGGCCGAACCTCTCTGGCTCTCTCCTTTTTCTCATTAGTTCATCTTGTTGAGTCCAGATCCCTGAATGTGCTTTGAATGGTAATTGTTTTGAGTGATGAAAGACAAAAGGCTAAGACATTAGCAGCAAAGGCATTTCAGTTATATCAAGGCCTTGAGATTGACTTAACTTCAAAGCCTTGAGTTATCTTATCCTGCTATGTGTTCTAACATTTTTGTGTTGCAGGATTGGATATCTGATTATGCAAATCAGTGGTTTATGGTATATAACTGTGGTTTGTACTATTTATATATCTAACACAATTGCAGATGATCAGAACAGGAAGAATCAAAGTTATCTGGGTTTAATTTTGAAAATCTGTGAAGCAGGTTCAGAGCTCCAAGGCCTTGAGATATGCCTTGAGCTGCTCACAGTTTTTACAGAACTTAATTGATTCTTTCCTGCAGGTTATGACTCTTAGTATTGTGATTATTCACTTACTTCTAAGTGTCTTAAACTTGTTTTTCATGTCTTATTTGTTCTAGAGGATATGCTGATTATTGTTCTAAGTTTATTAAACAGTTTTATCAGAAACTGTATAACCAAACAGTCTCAGTACTGTTAGATGTTTGGATTTTGTTATTGCAGTGTTTCTATGTTGTTGCAGGGTTGTTAAAAGTGCAGGAGAAATCTCAACAAACTCCAACGGATATCCACCTGAAGCTGTTTGAATTTAAGTTGAAAACAGAAGGAGGATTTGTAGGAAGTGAGATCCTAAAATCTCTCAAACAGTTACAGCTGTGGATAAAAGAAACTGGTTTGAATTTTGAAGGGGAGAGAGGCTTGCAGAATACTCTTAGAGGTGTGACAAATTCGTGGGAGATCATCCATTCAAACACACAATAATTCAAGCTTCATTCCAGACTTCTGAAGATCAAATCAATCCAGTCATTCCAGAAGAACACTTCCCAGCTTCAACAACTTATCTTTATACTGTGTTCTTCATCTGTACTTCCATCTGTGTATCTCTATATTATCTTAAACCTCACTTAACCTAGTGGTTGGTTGTTCAAGTGAACAACAAGAGGTTCTTGTTAGCTCAACAGTTAGTAGCTGGAACTAGATAGGTTTGGAACCACAAGCTGTATAGGTGTAAGGGAAATCACTTAGGCTTGAAGATCTAGGGTTGTTTCTGTGTGAGTAATAAGAAGTGTTTGCCCAATCCTGGTAGGATTAGATCCCTCAGGCAGAGATTAGGTTCATTGGGACTGAACTCTGTAAATTACTTTGTGTTCTTTACTTTTCTGTTTGATTATTATCTGCTGCACACAACTCAAATCAAACTAGGGTTTATAAGCTGCTTAAAATTGTTCACAGCTCAAGGCCTTGAAGCTTACACTTTTGCCTTAGTGAGTTTCAGACAGTTTACAAAATCTCAAGGCCTTGAGATTTGAGTTTCACACAAAGTTTTTCTGTTAAAATTTAAGATTTGCAAAAAGTTTCCATATTCTATTCAAACCCCCCCCCCCTTCTAGAGTATTTAGGTCCTGTTTTTAGTCTACATTACACACTTTCAATTGGTATCAGAGCTTGTGTCACTGTTTTTAGATCTAACAATCTGGTGACTATGAGTAATGTAGGAGATGGTGGATTCTCACAAGGAAGGGCAGCCAACAGACCTCCATTGTTCTGTGGTGACAATTTCATGCATTGGAAGGCATTGATGAAGATGTTCATCATAGATCAAGACATGGAACTATGGTAAATAGTTCAGAATGGTCCTCATGAGTATTACACTACAATTGATGGAGTCAGAACTGTCAAATCTGAGGAAAATCTCTCAGTTACTGAACAGGAAAAGGTATCCAAAAATTACAAAGCTATGAATTTGCTATACTGTGCTTTAAATGCAGATGAGTTCAAGAGAGTGTCAAACTGCAAGAGTGCCAAAGAAGTGTGGGATAAACTGGTGGTGACATATGAAGTAACCAGCCAGGTTAAGCAGACAAAAATCAACATACTTCTGAGTCAATATGAGTTGTTCAAGATGAATTCAGATGAGACCATCAAGGAAATGTTCAAAAGATTCACTGATGTGGTGAATAACCTATATTCATTGGGAAAGAAGTTCTCAAATGAAGAAAAGGTCAGAAAGATTCTGAGAAGTTTGCCAAAAGCAAAGTGGGAGCCAAAGACAACAGCCATTGAGGAAGTTCAGGACTTGAGTCTTCTTCAGCTAGATGATCTACAAGGAAAGTTGCTCACTCATGAAATGTCTATGAAGGATGTGAAGGTGATCTGAGTGAAAATATCAGGAACCTAGCTCTTAAGGCAAAAGACAGTGAAAAATCTCAAAGCCTTGAGACTGAGGAGGAACCTGATGATGAAGAGGCTTTAGCATTGATCTCCAAGGCCTTGGCCAGGATTCTCAAAAAGAAAAGAAACTCTGGTAACAGGTATTACAACAGAGAGAGATCAAGACCCTCAGGCAGCAAGGATTACAAAGGTAAATCTTCATCACAGTCACATAAAACTAAAGTAATGAATTGTTTTGAGTGTGGTGATGCAGATCATTTAGTAAGGGACTTTCCACAAAAGAAGAAGAACAGGAACTTTCAAAAAAAGGATGGTGACAACAGAAGAAAGAAAGCCATGATGGCTTCCTGGAGTGATTCTAATTCATCAAGTGATTCAGACACAGAAGAAGAGCAAGCAAACTTATGCTTCATGGCAAAGCATAATGAGGAAAGTTCATCAGACAGACACATTGAAGACATGGTAAAAAATTTACTTGCTAGTCCTTCTCATGTAATTCCAGAAATTCTCAAAAGTATGTTTTTGAATGAGGAGAGTTATAGAAATGAGATTTCTGCTTTAAAGATTAAGGTTCATGAGCAGGTAAAAGAAATCCTGGACCTAGTATTTTCAAACAAAACTGTTGAAGTTTCTAAGACAAAACTGGAAAAAGACTTCAAGGCCTTGGACAACATGTTCAAAGTCTTGAAGGCACAGATAAAAGAGGTTGTTGATCAAAACACTCTTTTAACTGAAAGATATGCTGATCTAAAAGCTCACTCTGAGAGTTTAGAAAAACAGATCTGTACTTTGACTGAGAAACTTCAAGAGTCCAAGAAGGTCCTAGCTAAGTTTACAGGCTCAGAACATAATCTAAATCTCATTCTTGGAGGAAGTCTGAAATCAATGCATAAAAGTGGGATTGGCTATAATCCAAATTTTCCAAAGAAAGGCCAAACTACTTTTTTCAAATCTGGTAGCAGACATTCTCCAAAATGTCATTACTGTGGAAAAATTGGTCATGTCAGATTAACTTGTCCTTCCAGAAGATCAGAACCTCATATTATGAGGAATACTTATCCTTATCAGCTTAAGGGACAGATTAGGCAGATTTGGGTTCCAAAAGGAATTAGACCACCTAATATGGCTGATTCTGAGTATGACTCAAAGTTCTGCACTTGGTCTAATAGCCTGTTGAGGCAATGATTTGTTTTTGTAGGATGTCACCAAGGCCTTGAAAGATCAGAAATAGATATTAGACAGTGGATGTTCCAGACATATGAGTGGAAAGAGGTCTCTCTTTACTGAACTTACTGAAAAATCTGGAGGAACAATCACACTTGGTGACAAAGCAAAGTGAAATATCATTGGTATAGGTAGTATTGGTAATAGTTCTACAAATTCTATATCTGATGTTTATCTGGTAGATGGACTTAAGTATAATTTGCTTACTATCTCTCAGTTATGTGATAAAGGTTATAAAGCTGTATTTGAAAAGGAAAAATGTGTGGTGCAAGATGAGAAATCTGGTGATTGCATACTCACTGCTCCTAGGTCATATAATCTATATGCTATGAATACTAACAGTGTTGCAGGTGATAAGCTAAAATGCCTCAAGGCCTTGAAGGAAGATTCAAAGCTTTGGCACAGAAAGCTTGGGCATATTAGTACACATACTTTGAATAAACTCATCTCAAAGGACTTGGTAAGAAGTTTACCATCACAGAAATTTTCAGATGATGAGGTTTGCAAGGCATGTGTACAAGGTAAACAGACCAGAGGCTCTTTCAAGCCAAATAACTTTTTAAGTACTTCTAGACCCTTAGAATTGCTGCATATGGACTTGTGTGGTCCTATGAGAGTTCAGACCCCAAAAAGTAAGAGGTATATGCTTGTTATAATTGATGATTATTCTAGATTTACTTGGGTGATGTTTATTAGAGACAAAACTGAAGCTTTATCTGAGTTTTCTAGACTGTGCAAAGAACTTCAAACTTTGAAGAACTTACCTGTTGCATCCATTAGAAGTGATCATGGTAGAGAGTTTGATCAACTTGACTTTCATTTGTTTTGTGCAAAGCATGGCATTTCACACAACTTTTCTGCACCTATAACTCCACAATAAAATGGAGTAGTTGAAAGGAAAAATAGGACACTTGAGGATATGTCCAGAACCATGCTGCTTGAAAGTAATTTGCCAAAGTTTTTATGGGCAGAAGCTGTTAATACTGTCAATTATGTGTTGAATAGATGCTTGATCAGACCTATTTTGAAAAAGACTCCCTATGAACTGTTTAAAGGGAGAAAGCCTACTGTTTCTTATTTTAAGCCATTTGGTTGTATCTGTTTTGTGCATAATAATGGTAGAGACAATCTTGGTAAGTTTGATGCTAGAAGTGATGAAGGTGTATTTCTTGGATATTCTCAAACTAGCAAAGCTTATAGAGTTTATAATAGAAAAACCAAGATTGTGGAAGAGAGCATTCATGTAATATTTTATGAAAGTACTAAGGATTCTCTGAGTGAAAGTTTTGCAGATCTAGATTTGAACAAGCATGAATCAGATGATGATGCTGTGAAAGAAGACAAGGGCAAAAATGTTGTACAGAATCAACCAGCATAATCTCAAGGCCTTGAACCTCCTGCTGAATCAAAATCTCAAAGCCTTGAGACAGAAGTTGAAACTTTCTATGATGCTCCCTCTACTGTTTCAAGGACTCAAAGCCTTGAAGGAGAATACTCTTGGGTACCAAGAAAGAAGTTTAAGTACCTTTCAGACCATCCAGCTGACAACATCATATCAGATCCATCAACTGGAACACAGACAAGAGGACAGTTAAAGAACATGTGTGCTTTCAGTGCATTTGTATCTTTGATTGAGCCTAAGAATACCAAGGAAGCTCTGGAAGATGCAGAATGGATTATTGCAATGCAGAGTGAGCTGAATGAGTTTGAAAGGAATAAGGTTTGGAATCTGGTCCCCAGACCTAAATAGAAGTCAGTTATTGGAACCAGATGGTTATTCAGAAACAAGCTTGATGGAATGGAAAAGTGGTAAGAAATAAAGCCAGACTGGTAGCTCAAGGATATAATCAGGAAGAAGGTATAGATTATGAGGAGACTTTTGCTCCTGTTTCCAGGTTAGAAGCTATTAGAATACTTCTTGCTTTTGCATCTCACAATCACATAAAGCTTTATCAAATGGATGTTAAATGTGCTTTTCTAAATGGATTTTTACAAGAAGATGTTTTTGTAGCACAACCTCCTGGTTTTGAAGATGAAAATTTTCCTGATCATGTTTATAAACTGGATAAAGCTCTTTATGGTTTAGAACAAGCTCCAAGGGCTTGGTATGACAGACTTTCAAAATTTCTACTTGAAAACAATTTTAGAAGAGGATTAGTAGATAAAACTCTTTTCATTAAACACCAGCAAAGTGATTTGTTAGTAGTTCAGTTTTATTTAGATGATATATTATTTGGTGCTACTAATGATGCTCTTTCAAAAGAGTTTTCTAGTCTGATGTGCAGGGAGTTTGAGATGAGCCTAATGGGTGAACTAAATTTCTTTCTTGGACTTCATATATTACAAATGATGAAAGGAATTTTTGTGCATCAGGGAAAATATACAATATGTCACAGTCGAAGGTGCTTAAGACCCCTATGAGTTCATCACTCTCATTAGACAAAGATTCAACTGGTAAGAGTGTGAATCAGAAGGAATACAGAGGTATGATTGGATCAGTATTGTATTTAACTGCTAGCAGACCTGACATTATGTTCAGTGTCTGTATGTGTGCTAGATTTCAAGAAGATCCTAAGGAAAGTCATCTAACTGCAGTTAAAAGAACTTTTAGATATTTGAATGGAACCAGAGACTTAGGGCTTTGGTATCCAAGAAGATCTAATTTCATGTTGAGTGGCTATTCAGATGCAGATTTTGCAGGTTATAAAGTAGACAGGAAAAGTACTTCTGGATGCTGTCAATTTCTTGGATCTTCATTGATCAGTTGGCATTCCAAAAAGCAAAATTTTGTAGCATTATCAACTGCAGATGCTGAATACATTGCAGCTGGTGCTTGCTGTTCACAAGTGCTATGGATTGCTCAGCAACTTAGAGATCTTGGCTACAACTTCAGAAATGTGCCAATTCATTGTGACAATACAAGTGCTATTTCAATCTCTAAGAATCCAGTTCAGCACTCAAGGACAAAGCACATAGATTTGAGACATCATTTCCTTAGAGATCATGCAGACCAAGGTGATGTTGTTTTAAATTTTATTTCTACTTCAATGCAGATTGCTGATATTTTCACTAAACCTTTTCCAGATGATAGGTTTTCATCTCTAAGGCTTGAATTGGGGATGTTAAACAAGGATGCATTGGTTTAGGGGGAGTATTAGTATCTATATGTGTATATGTGTTGGAATTTCAAAGCCTTGAGATTATACTTTCTGAAGCCTTGAAAGTATAGCTCAAAGCTTTGAAGTTTCTCAAACTGCAGAAAATCTGAAGGCCTTGAGATTGTTCTCCAGGTCTTGATAATATCTGTAATTTTTTTTAAAAAAAAATGGATCATCAAATATTATATCTTATCTTTTTAGATAACTGTATAATATTTGAATTACTCTGAGAATTTTCTAAAATATCCCCAAAAGATTTTTCAATATTCTATTTTTGCATGTAGATATTGCAGAGTCCTTTTATGACTCATCCTTTGTAACCTACTTAAGCTGAAAGTCAGGGCTTTTTCTTCTCATTCTCTTCCAATTTTCTGCGACTACTCTCTCTCTCTCTTTCTCTCTCTCAATTCCTCTCAATCAGATTCTCTTCTCAAAACCTTAAACCCTAAAATGGAGCGAAAATCAGCCAGAATTCAGCAACAGGGGAAGCCCTCTGGCAGATCCAAGAAGAGAGCAAACAAGAAGGAGAATATAGTGATTTCTGATTCAGATTCAGAAAACACTCAAAGTGTGCATGAGGATACCCCTCCTGCAAAGAAGTCAAGGACAGAGAAGGGAGATGAAGGCTCAAGTGTTGATCCACAACAGGAGACTCAGGGTGGTGATCAACCTAGGTCAGAGAAGAAGAAAGGGGGAGAAAAGAAAAAGGCTACTGAAGAGGAAAAAGGGAAGTCAACTCAGGAGAGCCAGAAGAAATCAACTGAAGGAGTACAAGAAAAGGCCAAACCCTCTGAGAAGAAGACTAGGGTTAAGCAAGTTGCTGCTGCAACTAAGAAAGGATATTAAGGTAAGAATGTACTTTCAACTGAGTGGTTTATTAGTTCTGAAGTTAGAACAGTTTGGATGCAAGGGTATGCATCATCTAAAGTGGCTTTCTGTAGCATGATTTATGATGAGTTGTTGGATAAACTGGACATAGAATGCATGAGAAAATTGAGGGAAACTACTGTTTGGAAAGTTTTAAATCCCAGTTCAAAGGCTTATCCTAGGTTAACTAGGTTATTTTATCTGAACTTGGTGTCTGAAGGTGATGATAGAATGGTTTTAACTTCTAAAGTGGCTGGTGTGGATTTGAGGTTAGATCATAGGACTTTTGCCAAAGTCTTGGGCATTCCTAGGAAATACAATGTTGGAGATTATCCTGACAGGAAGGAGTGTTTAGATAAGGAAAAAGAGATGTTCTTTTTTGAAGGTGTTCCCTCTGGTCCAAAGCAATTGACACACTCTGTGCTCAACTGTGAAGCTAAGATTTTGTTTACTATTTTGATGAGGAGTGTAGTTACCAGGGAGAACTCAAGAGAGTTGCTAACTAATAAAGTTCTGATTTTGATGTATCTGATATCTCAAGGGTTTGAGATAGATCTGCCTACAGTTGTCATGGAGCATATGATTTATTGTGCAACCAGGACTAGAAACCATCCTCTTCCATATGCCAACCTGTTACCTCTTTTCTTTGAGTATTTTGATGTGCATGTGAAAGGAGAAGAAAAGATTACTGGAGGTTTTGGGTTGATAGATGAGACTGCACTTCAGAGTATTGGGGTAGTTCAGACTGGGAAAGGGCATTGGAAATTCTATTCTGATTTCTCAAAGGAGGAACTTGCTGAGAAGGAGTTTGTGATGCCTAAGGGGACTGCATCTCGGAAAGGGCAAGCCAATGAGGATTACTCTCTGCTGGTTGAGAAGTTAGAAGATCAGCAAGGTTAGATTGAGGATCTCAGACAAAGGTTGTTTGACCTGTCAACTGAATTTCATCAGTTCAAGGGCTTGATGAATACTATGAATGGGAAGTTGGATATTGTCATCAAGGGCTTGAATCTGGAGAAGATACCTTCTGCTACTAGTCATGACACCAGTGTGGATTCATAAGAGAAGCTAGGAGATTTTATGAAGAAGAAGAAGAAGAAGCCAATTCCAGTGGTGCTAGCTTCAAAAGACTTGTTTGAACAAAGTGATAAAGAAGATGCTGATGAAGATACAGGTGTTGATGCAGCTACAGAGGTTGATTCAGTACAGGTTAAGAAGAAAGTAGATGAGATAATCCAAGAAGTGGTTGCTGAAGTTGAAGCTGAACAAGAAGGTAATCAGTCTGCAGTAGAAGCTGCAAGTGAGGAAGAAATTGGGGAAGGCTCAGAGAAAGGCCAGACATCAAAGAAGAAGTGAAGATCAGAGAGTGCCAAAGCCTTGAACTTCTATCTCATTCTCTTATGTCTTTTCTGTCTCAAGGCCTTGACTTTTTAGCTAGTTTTTTGTTTATTTTCAAACTCTGAGTAATGATCCTACATTTCTTCAACCTTATTTGATGAAAGTCAAAAAGGGGGAGAATGCATTTGTGGTTTTATTTGTGTTTTGTTTGCAGTATCAGTAATAATAAGAGTTGGCCTTTAGTTATTTTGGTAAATTTTATTTCTGTGCTAATTTGTATTATTTATTCTCCTGGTTATCTTTTTGGGTTCAGTATATATTTTATATCTGCAGATTGTGGTTATTTAATTTTTGAATATGAGTGGCAGGAAGATCTATGCAAGACTGTAGGTTTTGTCTTTCATCAAGGGGGAGATTGTTGAGTCAAGATCCCTGAATGTGCTTTGACTGGTAACTGTTTTGAGTGATGAAAGACAAAAGGCTAAGACATTAGCAGCAAAGGCATTTCAGTTATCTCAAGGCCTTGAGATTGACTTAACTTCAAAGCCTTGAGTTATCTTATCCTGCTATGTGTTCTAACATTTTTGTGTTGCCGAATTGGATATCTGATTATGCAAATCAGTGGTTTATGGTATATACTTGTGGTTTGTACTATTTATATATCTAACACAATTGATGATGATCAGAACAGGAAGAATCAAATTTATCTGGGTTTAATTTTGAAAATCTGTGAAGCAGGTTCAGAGCTCCAAGGCCTTGAGATATGCCTTGAGCTGCTGACAGTTTTTACAGAACTTAATTGATTCTTTCTTGCAGGTTATGACTCTTATTATTGTGATTATTCACTTACTTCTAAGTTTCTTAAACTTGTTTTTCATGTCTTATTTGTTCTAGAGGATATGCTTATTATTGTTCTAAGTTTATTAAACAGTTTTATCAGAAACTGTATAACCAAACAGTCTCAGTACTGTTAGATGTTTGGATTTTGTTGTTGCAGTGTTTCTATGCTGTTGCAGGGTTGTTAAACGTGCAAGAGAAATCTCAACAAACTCCAACGGATATCCACCTGAAGTTGTTTGAATTAAGTTGAAAACAGAAGGAGGATTTTTAGGAACTGAGATCCTAAAATCTCTCAGTCAGTTGCAGCTGTGGATAAAAGAGACTGGTTTGAATTTTTTGAAGAAGAGAGAGGCTTGTAGAATACTCTGATAAGTGTGACAAATTCGTGGGAGATCATCCATTTACAATCATTCAAGCTTCATTCTAGACTTCTGAAGATCAAATCAATTCAGTCATTCCTGAAGAACACTTCCAGACTTTCAACAGTTTTATCTTTATACTGTGTTCTTCATTTGTACTTCATCTGTGTATCTCAATATTATCTTAACCCTCACTTAACCTAGTAGTTGGTTGTTCAAGTGAACAACAAGAGGTTCTTGTTAGCTCAACAGTTAGTAGCTGGAACTACAATATCACATATTAACTTATCTGAGTCTGGCTAGACATTCCATAAGCTTTACCCCTCGAGTGGCCCGTGGATATTACTCCCATTATGTGGGAGGGTCAAATCCTCTCTACATTATTAACATTTCTCAGCTTGCTTCCTATCATGTTTGATTATCGCCTTTATAGTTACCCAGTTACGGTGCAACGTTTGACGAGATCAAAACATGATATTTCAGAACTAGAGTATCTAGTGACTTTAAGTCTAAGAACTAAAACACCATTTCACTACGAGAAGCACTTGTGACATTACCATAATTATAATGTAGTCTTCTCGTGGTGGGTCAATCAAGTATGCCATTACTCCTAATGCACACCCATGTGTTAGACTTGATATCTCCATATCAGTATACCCACATACTAGTCTCCATGCATAGTGATCGTCCTACTAATCGATATACTTGACTAGGGATTATTTAAGATAAACAGCAATTGTAATATAAGGACTTCATTGTGTTAAAAATCACCATACAGAATCAAATGAATATTCTAGTCAAAACAATGTTCTACTTAAATAAGATTGCCTCTAGGGAATCTACTCTAACAGTCTCCCACTTGAACCAGAGCCAATCTGGTGCATCTCGTATGCCTATAGATCTAACGCGGCTGACACGATTTCTTACGTGTATACGCAAGTGCACGGTCGAAGTAATAAATAGTGAGTATTGAAACTAAGGTTGTCGATCCCACGAGGACAGATAGTAGGTTTATTATTAAATAGAGATTAAATCTAAAGAGTGTAATTGAAATAACAGGAGGAAAGTTGTTGATTTGATAAGTTTTTACCCCCAATCAAGTGACTGTATTAAACTAACTAAAAGACAATATTTTTGGATTTTTATAATTAAACAAGGTTTGATTAAATAAGAAGAAAGACGAGGCGATATGTGGATCACCTAGGGCAGTAGACAATTCTGGATATTGCTTTGAAACATGTAATATTGAATATGCTCTTAATTACGTTTAACTACTCACAATTTTCTTTCGATCTCATGTAAGCCTATGTTAGATTCAATAGTCGTCATCTGTCGATCCATAAACTATATCACCTAACAAGCATTAAGAATAATCCTACGTTTTGATCCAAACCCTAACATTTCGCCTTTCGGTCCATCATGATACGGGGTTTCTAGCAATCCTAGATTCACAAGCTAATTAATCTTCACCTGTCAGTCCATCGATCTTTCACCAAGTCGATACCATAGTTCATGACGCTACGGTAGCATAAAATTAAGAACAAGATTACTAGAAGAGGCAAATTCATTATTACTTTAAGCTGAGATAAAAGTTAAGGATTAAAGACATCTCTATTCATCATTCATATCCTACCTAAAACGTGTCAATAGTTCTAGGTCAACAATACATCAATAGAGAAGAAAATTAATCAATAACGTGAATCCATAAGTGTGAATCAAACAAACAAATCCGGAAACGGTGTCTAACAAAACCCTAGGCTCTCCATAGATCCTAGCTAATAAAACTACTCAAATAATCTGAAAATAGAAGCTAACAAGTTCATAGTATTGAGAAACAATAGAAAAGATAGGAGGGATAGTCAAACTCGTGACGAAAATCGCGTTCGGGCGACTCCGGCGTCGTCCTTCATGTCCCTCACGTCCCCTAGCCTTCATCTCTTCTTCAGCAGCCTCTCGTCTGTTCGTAGGTCTTAGAATTCGTTCCTTAATGCCTGGGCACACTTTTTAATGAAATTTGGCCGAACTTGCACTTCAGCCCCTCTAGTTTGTAATTTTCGGACAGAATTGTTTGCTGATCTTGCGCGGGTTGTATCTCCCTCATAAGGACTCGTCTTTCGGCCTACCATATATCGTGGGAAACCTACGGATGTCTTCTTTCCAATGCCACAGACCTTCCTCCAAAATTCTTTGTAGATTTTCCTGAGCATCGAAAAGAGTGCAGACTGGTCCTGTGTGACTTTTCCAACTTTGCTTCGTTTTTGCGTCTCCTTTTCTCCTCTTCATCTAGCTCCATTCCAAGCATCTCATAAGATCCAATGCACCAATTTTACCTTAGATACACAACACTAAATAACCCGTGCAATTATCATAGCAAATATGAGAGAAAACATGAGCAAATAAGCTAGAAACACAACTTTTCACTCTTAGGCTTGTAAGTCATCAATTCCACATATTAACGCACATATAACATATAAATCATGTGAAACAAGCCTAATACAAATAATAAGAAAGTATATTAATAACTCCTAAAAGAGAGTTATCAAATACCCGCACACTTAGCTTTTGCTCGTCCCGAGCAAAATCACTATTTACTAGCGAACTCAAGACGCAAACGACTCTACACGACTCATGACTATGCAACTACATGAACTAACTACAATGCAACTCGATTATACACAATGCAAAAAATTTAAACAACACAAATTTTTCTTCTTTTTTCGAGATTGGGCAACCTCTCTATCATGAACCGAAATCATCAAATCCTCACAAGCTCACTTTGAAATTTCACGACCTGTAGCAAGAAATGATATATGGTGATCCTATGCGCAAACTCACTAAGGCGTCCCCAAACATCCACCAAACCACACAAGATACGGCACGTCTGATTCAGAGGGTCTAGGCATCTCAAGTCACTAAGTGGTCTTTCTTCCCCAAGTCATTTGATGTTTCCAGACCCTCTTAGCCGTTATTTCTTTTGAAATGCAAATTATCCCATTTACGGGAGACACAACTCCTGTGTAATACGGCTTGACTTTAGTTTCCCTCTTAAGCTCTACATTGGATTGAATCAAAATTTTCCGCGCGAACGGAAGCACATTAGGTTGTTTCTCCTTGAATCACAATTTTTTCAGATTTTTAATTTATTCTCTTTCCTCCACTTTTTTTACAACCGTGCATTAGAGCTTAAGAGTGTGGGCTTTTTAGGATTTTCTCTTGGAACCACCTTAAGGGATGGTGGTGTACGCTCCCCGGATTCGCTTATGCCGAAGACTCGTACCACATGGAACCGACTCTACACGAAGGTCCACCCCAGATTCCAAGAGTCCACAAGTTTCCACGGGAAACATATTATTTAACCACTTACAGACTCAATCCTCCTAGCACACTATAGAATCCAAAAGTATGCCCGTAATCTACTTTCACTATTCCCGAATACCCGGGACATCCTGTCGTGAGACTCGCGCACAAAATACTAGAATTAAAGTATCCCTACTACGGTGTTTCCTACTCTCATGAGCTCTTTCACTGGATTCTCTTCGGTTTCTAGGTCTTAAGTTGCCATTTCTCAAATTTTCAATTTTTAGGATTTTTCAATTTTTTTTATTTATTTTTTAATATTTTTCTAAATTCTATATGCATTTTGGCCAACTCGATTAACCAACAAATAATGGGTAGGGTGACTCAATAATTTAATAGTGCAAACAATGCAATATAAATAAATGCACAATACGACAATATAAGGGAAATACGCCACGGACTACAAACACGACAATGACTCACAAAACAACATTCTAATCTACATGTAACTGGCTGTAACGCCCCGTTTTTGGGGGTGAATTTAAGTTAATTTGTAGAAAAGTTCGACAATTTTTTTTTCCAAGCAGCTTCGCCACAACCTTCTCGTAAGAAACAAAACAAAAGTACATTTATTACACTGCAATATCGTTTTACATATTCGTCAGATCTGACTCTAGGGTACCCCATGCCCACAATAGAAACTATACAACATTTTTGTTCAACTCAAATCTCGACATCTAGTCTTTTTACACTATCGTGACATTTTCTTCCGAACGCGAGCTATTTACTTAGCTAGAGAACTAGCATACCTCTTCCATTCTTCTTAGTCCCTGAAAATGTAAGTAAACGGGCTGAGCCCTAGTAGGAACAAGACTATAGGAAAGTCAAGTGCGACATACATCAGTGTATATGTGCGGAAGTGTCACATCCGATATACATAATATACAAGAGAAGATGCATCAAGTTCTAAGTTCATAAATTATAACGATCAATTCCGTGTTTTGTCAATTGATACCATATTCCGATTCAGGTATTTAACAAGTTATCATATCAACCTCGTCAGTTTATATTCCATAAAATCACATAAACAATAGCCACATAATTAGCATGAATGGTGAATACACTATCACCAATTATCAATCTCATCAAGTACTTAGCATAATTTTCATTTTTCTTATATTTATGTGTCACACAGGGATAATCTCGCATTATGGCTTTCACAAGGGAGCCAGTCAACCCACAACCGCATTATGGCTTTCACAAGGGAGCGGTCTAGCCCACACGTCTCCACGGACGCTGAGAACACTTGGCCACAGTGTTGTTTAGGGTCTTTCACCCAAGGGATGTGCAATCTCTCCTTGCTAGTCCCCGGACTTAATCCATTATACTCATTTATTAACAAAATTCCATTATCATATGACGCCATGTCATATAATCAATTCAACTTATGCAACTTCGTACGATCTCCTAGTACAATATCATCATATAACATCGTCAACATACGTCATCAAGTTCCATGTATTATCGACGTAATGCAGATATGGTCATCATGCTCTCACTTTTACTCTTTGTATCACTATATCAACTATTCATACGACCACATATCAACCTAGAATTCACATATGACCTCTCCAAACATTCACGAGTACACATCTCATAAGCTCGTATCAGTAAGTAACCCCTTTATAAAATTTAAATACTCAAATTGATACATATCATCATCTTACATTCACCAATCTTCCTCATTTCTTTACATTTAATTTACATTTCTCTTTACGAAATAGAACTATTCATATTAGCACGTTCTTTCAATCCCAACCGGCTACAACATACACATGTCATGTGTCCCGTTATTTCTTAGTAAGATTCTTTACTTAGTATATCAAATCATGATAATTCATTACCATATTCGTGTACCATTTCAGGGGGATTTTTAACATTTAGAATTATTAACGAGGATAATTAATCATCCCAACCAAATTTGTCACCGTGACCAACTTTTAGCAAGTGTGTCATTCGACAATACCATAGTCTCTACGTTATTCGAAAGTCTTATGAACATCTCACAACCCCAAAATTAGAACCCCAAATAATACCTTTAAGTTTCTATCTCCACCGAAAATCTCATCAACACATATGAAGATTAAGTCCCCGAAACAATATAACATTGTAATTGGCTCTTAAATATTCATCTCCAAGAATACCGCAAAACTTTCAATTTATTTGAGAGTCTTAGAGGTCTTCAATAAACTTAAATTTTTTACACGATAGATATGGTATTATATTTTATCTTCGCTCAAAATCTTATAACTATTCATTAAGGGGAAGAACCTCGAAATTTCTCAAATCAGCATGCTACACAAGTAATAGTCTCGACAGACCAGTCATAAATAGTTCGTCATTTCGGTACCAAAACCATTAGCAATGGATCTGAAATATTTATAAAATGTACTCAACATTTAGGGATACCACGTATCCAAACTTCACAACATTCTAAGACTTTTAAATACCATTTTTATATTTCAGAAAACAGCCCCACTGTTATTAACACAATCTGTCCAAAATTTCTTCCTTTCAAAGATACTCACATTTAGCTTTCATAAAGAAGGGCAATGGATCTGAATATTTTTTTATGACACAATTAACATGACGTGGTGAAACATATCCAAATTTCATAGTATTCTATGATCCTTAAATATCCCTTCTGTATTTCATAAAACAGCTCCACCGCTATGAAAACAATTTGTCCAGATTTACCTCTCGTCAAAGATACTCACATTTAGGTGCAATAAAGAAGATGAATGAATCTGAAACTTTTATGTGTTATACTTAACATGCAGAGGTACCACATATCCAAATTTCATAATTTTCTAAGAACCTTAAATTTCTCTTTTGTATTTTACAAAACAGCTCCTCTGTTATGAACACATTCTGTCTAGAATTACCTCTTGTCAAAGATAATCACATTTAGGTGCCGTAAATAAGAGGAATGAATCTGAAATTTTTATGTATTATACTTAACATTCAGTGGAACCACATATCCAAATTTCATAATTTTATAAGAACATTGGCTATCCCTTTGTATTTTACAAAACAGACCAATTGTTATGTTCACAATCTGTCCAAAGTTTCTTCATGTGTATTTCTCAATCCCTTTATCAACATCAACTACCAAGAAGTAGTTACCAAACTTTCACCACATCTTAATACACACCTTAGGATTAATAGCATAGCTTTTCACCGAAATTTAACCATGAGAATTCTATTTTTCATCACACATACACAAGAAGATGCAACAATGACTAAGGTATTGTAAAGTTCCTACCTCTTTTGATTGATGCTTCTTCTTTTGTCTACTTGGATGTGCTCTCCATGGATTCTCCTTGTGTTTCCAAGCTTGATCTTAGGTTGGAGTATCATTCCTCAATTTTTTCTTCATTCTGTTCTTCCTTCTTCCATTCTCTTTTCTCCTTTGTTTTTCTCTTCTCTCCCATGCCTTTCTTTTTCTCCTTTTTCTCCTTAGTTGTTGATTTATTTTTTCATTTGTAGGAGCAGCTACACTCTCACATAGATCCCCCCCTTTCTCCCTTCCATGTGCCAAGAAGACACCCATCTACCTTCTCCAAGTGACACCACACCTCTAAACCCAACCAACCCTCCAAGTGTCAACATGAGGACTCGAAGTGTCCACCATGCATCATCTTCCATTCTCCATGTGACACATACCATTTGTCTCATTCCATGTGTCAAAATACCATTATTTAAGTATATTCCCATAAATTTCTAAGAGGCATATGTATGGGTATCTCTAAATGGTGTGGGAGGGTTATTGGAAAATTATACAATGCTTCCTACTTACCAATTAATTGGTCCTTACAAGTTTTGATATTTTATCACTTTACATGACACGTAATAGATTATAATTTTCATGACATGTTTAACAATTAAATTATAAAGTATACTCAAAATAAAATTGGGCCATCACACATCACTGTACTAAAATACCGCCAAGCATTGGTATACTCTAGTAAACTTATTACTCAATATTTAACCAATTAATATTATGATATCAAAAGATCATTACACATTAATTGGATGTTAGTCACATTTTTTTGTACGGGTCATCACACTGGCGATGCAGACACGGACATGGCTAGCAAATAGCTAAAAATCCCCCACACTTGAGCGCTTCGTTGTCCTCAACGAATTTAGAGATCAACCAAGAAGACTCAGCATTCAAATGCGAGGGGCGGTGATTCTACTCGGGGTAGAGTCATGGCACAAGAAGGTAGTTCAACAAATATAGAGATAAAACGAACTACGTGCACATGATAAGTTGTGTGTACCGAAATTAGGCAAGTACCCAAGTATTCCCTAGAATTCCAACAGCAAATCCCATCGGCGACTCAGCACCGTGACCGAGTTGTCAAAATAAAATCCTAGAGCAAGTACGATGTGCCTAAACGGTATGTAAAGAGAGAGAAAAGAGTACTCACAACCGACACAAGGTCGGGGACGAATCTGATAGGTGCTGACTGAATTAGCAAGAATAATCCCCAAGCAAACATAGTGCGCATCAATGCTAACTCCCATGACGGTCGAGTGTGTGGAACACACCGGGTCGATTGATTCTTGTTGATGACGAAAAAGGAACGAAGAATCCCCGAACTCGTGATGTGAGCTCCCTGAACGGTCGAGTGTGTGAAAGCACACCGGGGTCGATGTCTTCGTCAAATTCTCTTCTTCTAGTTTCAAACTCGAACTAATATGTAACAGCACCATACTTTTACATAAAATTGTGGCTGAGTGTTGTTTCAATTGTCAATTGAGTTACGCCAACAGTTTTTTGGTTGCCTTTTCCTTGAATCATCATGCAACTTACCAAACCCAACTCATTCTTCAAATACACGAAGTCAGTACGAACTAGGATGAATAACCGATCCTCAATTTTTATCATCATCTTTGAAGCCAACCACCAAAGCAATTAGCAGCAACACAAACCCACGATCGAAATAGCTCAAGTATTGTACTGATACTCTTTTTAAGTCCCCACAGCTGTCAATTGAGAGATGGACAGAAACCAGTAAAAAACCCACTGTTCGAGAATGGAGTTGTCGTAGCTTTCATACAATACTTGAGAGAGTCGGAAGAACTCCCTTATTGGAATTGGAGCGAGGTGGGTTTTGTTTGGATTCAGTCGTGTTCAATTGGGGCTGCGGCTTTAGGGGTCGATTCGGAGAGGGATTTTGATGGCGGTTGCTGCGAGTTTCGAACCGGATGGAAGAAGAACCGGTGAGAATTCGGTCGGAATCCATGGAGGATTGCTGCTCTGTTCGCGGGCGAAACAGAGGCTGGGCGACGTTCGTATTTGCCGACGATGGTGCCTGATAAGTTGGTTCAGTTGGGTGTTTGGGTCGCAGAGAGAGAGATGGATTGAGGGCTGGTGATTTCGGAGATGGTGGGTGTGGGTTCTGGTTTGGATGAGCTTTTGTCCGGCTTCAATGGCCTACGAGCAAGGCGGCTAGGCGGTTAGGCGGCGAAGTTTAGGTATTGGGGTTGTGATTGGAGGTCAGAGAACAGTGTTTCTCTCAATCGGGGAAGAAGGTCAGGGTTGCGTAGTTCGGGGGTTGCGTTGATGTGCTGCAATGGATTTAGCGGTGGTGATGAGCGGTGGCGACTTTGATGGACTGGGTTGTTGAAGATGGAACGGAGGTCGGGTCTTGGGCGGTGATTGGGGCAGCGAGAGGGGCGGTTGATTGCGGTTGTGGCCGGAATCCATGGCAGGTTCGGCAGATCGGACCATCAGGGGGAGGCGGTGGAGGTAAAAGGTCGATGGGTTGGGTCGTTGGATTTGAGGGTCTGTGTTGCCGTGGAAGGAGGAGGCAGTGTTGGTGTTTCGATGGTGGTGGTATGGTGGGTTCGGATGGGTTTGAGTGGAGATTGGCGATGGCTATGGCCAGTTTTGCATCGTTTGACCAGTCACAGATATTGAGAGGGTCTGAGCATTGCAACTCATTGTTGCAAGTTGCAACGATGAGGGGTATTCAGGTGTAGTTTTTTTTGGAGATCTTGATATTTGCACTTGGCTACCCTGTTTATAAGAGACAGCACAAAGCTTCACCTGTAACCTGACATCTTAAAAAATATTGAAAACTACGCGCCATCGCCCCCTGCTGCTAGAACGGAAACTTTTCTCGCCACTTTTTCTTTTTCCACCATTTCTTTTCGATCTTTCTCTTCTCAAGTGAACAAGAACAAATTCTACAAGAAGCGTGAATCTCAATAACGATGAACCGGGGTTGCAAATGTGAAAGCTCTCCGCAACTTTTTTCCTTCTTCTTCCAATTCATGCGAATCTTTATCACGATGCTTTCACCAAAAATATTAAGTCTCCCATGTGGTTGAAATCTTTTAACGTCTTCTTTGCATGCGTTCTCAATTTGAGATATCTTCATTGAGATTTCAAACGACAGCCCATAAATTATGAATGATTGAGTACCTTCATCTCCTTCGTTTGAAGCACTCGAACCATCAACAAATTCAATTATGGCATCTTGTTAATCTTCAATGAGCTCAAACGTGAGATGGTCTATCAAATTCACAACCGAAGAGTCAGGATCATCAATATTAATTCCATAAAGAAGATTTTCAATCTCACCGAAAACAACATCATGATTCTCCCCCATACTTGAGTCAAGCAATGAATCGATGTTTGGACAACTTGGGATATTCAATGGCTCGTCATCCTCATCTTTGAGCATTGGTATTGGAGTACATTCTTCAATAGAACGGAGATTGACACTCATATAAAATTCTTCAAGTCTTGCTCCAAATTCTGCCACGTCCAACCCCATTCTCATTGCACTCTGTTTCAATTCTTCGATTCCCTTATGCAGTGCTCCAAACAATTGCTGAAGCAAGTATTGGCGGCTATACATCATGCTTTTGCTGGCATAATATTCCGCAATGTCTCCTTCAGGGTAGAATCCATCCTCGCGATCAATCAGTTCTGCTAAACAGACAAAACGTCCTTCGTTATTATCCCCCATGCTTAGCAAAATTCCTGCACACCAAAGATCTCAAAAAATACCGTGAGGTAATAAGAATATATAATAACAATAAAAAAATTAAATAAAAAACTCTCTAAACTAATTTCTAATTAGCATATAAACTGCTGTCCCCGGCAACGGCGCCAAAAACTTGACACGATTTCTTACGTGTATACGCAAGTGCACGGTCAAGTAATATAGTGGAGTGTATTTCAACCCCGAGTTATCGAATCCAAGAGGATAGATAGTAGGTTTATTGTTAATTAGAGATTAAATCTAAAGAGTGTAATTGAAATAACAAGAGGAAAGTTGTTGATTTGACAAGTTGTCACCCCCAATCAAGTGACTATATTAAACTAACAAAAAGACAATATTTTTTTATTTTTATAATTAAACAAGGTTTGATTAAATAAGAAGAAATACTATGCGATCTATGGATCACCAAGGGAAGTAGACAATTCCGGATATTGCTTTGAAACATGTAATATTGAATATGCTCTTGATCACGTTTAACTATTCACAATCTTCTTTCGATCTCATGTAAGCCTATGTTAGATTCAATAGTCGTCATCTGTCGATCCATAAACTATATCACCTAACAAGCATAAAGAATAATCCTACGTTTTGATCCAAACCCTAACATTTCGCCTTTCGGTCCATCATGATACGGGGTTGCTAGCAATCCTAGATTCACAAGCTAATTAATCTTCACCTGTCAGTCCATCGATCTTTCACCAAGTCGATACCCTAGTTCATGACGCTACGGTAGCATAAAATTAAGAACAAGATTACTAGAAGAGGCAAATTCATTATTACTTTAAGCTAAGATAAACGTTAAGGATTAAAGACATCTCTATTCATCATTCATATCCTACCTAAAACGTGTCAATAGTTCTAGGTCAACAATACATCAATAGAGAAGAAAATTAATCAATAACGTGAATCCATAAGTGTGAAACAAACAAACAAATACGGAAACGGTGTCTAACAAAACCCTAGGCTCTCCATAGAGACTAGCTAATAAAACTACTCAAATAATATAAAAATAGAAGCTAACAAGTTCATAGTATTGAGAAACAATAGAAAAGATAGGAGGGATAGTCAAACTCGTGACGAAAATCGCGTTCGGGCGACTCCGGCGTCGTTCTTCATGTCCCTCACGTCCCCTAGCCTTCCTCTCTTCTTCAGCAGCCTCTCGTCTGTTCGTAGGTCTTAGAATTCGTTCCGTAATGCCTGGGCACACTTTGTAATGAAATTTTGCCGAACTTGCACTTCAGCCCCTCTAGTTTGTAATTTTCGGACAGAATTGTTTGCTGATCTTGCGTGGGCTGTATCTCCCTCATACGGACTCGTCTTTGGGCCTACCATATATCGTTGGAAAGCTACGGATGTCTACTTTCCAATGCCGCAGACCTTGCTCCAAAATTCGTTTTAAATTTTTCTGAGAATAGAAAAGAGTGCAGACTGGTCCTGTGTGACTTTTCCAACTTTGCTTCGTTTTTGCGTCTCCTTTTCTCCTCTTCATCTAGCTCCATTCCAAGCATCTCATAAGATCCAATGCAACTATTTTACCTGAGATACACAACACTAAATAACCCGAGAAATTATCATAGCAAATATGAGAGAAAACATGAGCAAATAAGCTAGAAACACAACTTTTCACTCTTAGGCTTGTAAGTCATCAAATCCACATATTAACGCACATATAACATATAAATCATGTGAAATAAGCCTAATACAAGTAATAAGAAAGTATATTAATAACTCCTAAAAGAGAGTTATCAAATAACCCCACACTTAGCTTTTGCTCGTCCCGAGCAAAATCACTATTTACTAGCGAACACAAGACGCAAACGACTCTACACGACTCATGACTATGCAACTACATGAACTAACTACAATGCAACTCGATTATACACAATGCAAAAAATTTAAACAACACAAATTTTTCTTCTTTTTTCGAGATTGGGCAACCTCTCTATCATGAACCGAAATCATCAAATCCTCACAAGCTCACTGTGAAATTTCACGACCTGTAGCAAGAAATGATATATGATGATCCTATGCGCAAACTCACTAAGGCGTCTTTAAACATCCACCAAACCACACAAGATACGGCACGTCTGATTCGGAGGGTCTAGGCATCTCAAGTCACTAAGTGGTCTTTCTTCCCCAAGAAATTTGAGGTTTCCAGACCCTCTTAGCCGTTATTGCTTTTGAAATTCAAATTATCCCATTGACGGGAGACACAAATCCTGTGTAATACGGCTTGACTTTAGTTTCCCTCTTAAGCTCTACATTGGATTGCATCCAAATTTTCCGCGCGAACGGAAGCACATTAGGTTGTTTCTCTTTGAATCACAATTTTTTCAGATTTTTAATTTATTCTCTTTCCTCCACTGTTTTTACAACCGTGCATTAGAGCTTAAGAGTGTGGGCTTTTTAGGATTTTCTCTTGGAACCACCTTAAGGGATGGTGGTGTACGCTCCCCGTCTTCGCTTAGGCCGAAGACTCATACCACATGGAACCGACTCTACACGAAGGTCCACCCCAGATTCCAAGAGTCCACAAGTTTCCACGGGAAACATATTATTTAACCACTTACAGACTCAATCCTCCTAACACACTAGAGAAGCCAAAAGTATGCCCGTAATCTACTTTCACTATTCCCGAATACCGGGAACATCCTGTCGTGAGACTCGCGCACAAAATACTAGAATCAAAGTATCCCTACTACGGTGTTTCCTACTCTCATCATCTCTTTCACTGGATTATCTTCGGTTTCTAGGTCTTAAGTTGCCATTTCTCAAATTTTCAATTCTTAGGATTTTTCAATTTTTTGTTTATTTTTTAATATTTTCCTAAATTCTATATGCATTTTGGCCAACTCGATTAACAAACAAATAATGGGTAGGGTGACTCAATAATTTAATAGTGCAAACAATGCAATATAAATAAATGCACAATACGACAATATAAGGGAAATACGACACGGACTACAAACACGACACTGACTCACAAAACAACATTCTAATCTACATGTAACTGGCGATGCAGACACGGACATGGCTAGCAAATAGCTAAAAATCCCCCACACTTGAGCGCTTCGTTGTCATCAACGAATTTAGAGATCAACCAAGAAGACTCAGCATTCAAATGCGAGGGGCGGTGATTCTACTCGGGGTAGAGTCATGGCACAAGAAGGTAGTTCAACAAATATAGAGATAAAACGAACTACGTGCACATGATAAGTTGTGTGTACCGAAATTAGGCAAGTACCCAAGTATTCCCTAGAATTCCAACAGCAAATCCCATCGGCGACTCAGCACCGTGACCGAGTTGTCAAAAAAAAAATCCTAGAGCAAGTACGATGTGCCTAAACGGTAAGTAAAGAGAGAGAAAAGAGTACTCACAACCGACACAAGGTCGGGGACGAATCCGATAGGTGCTGACTGAATTAGCAAGAATAATCCCCAAGCAAACATAGTGCGCATCAATGCTAACTCCCATGACGGTCGAGTGTGTGGAACACACCGGGTAGATTGATTCTTGTTGATGACGAAAAAGGAACGAAGAATCCCCGAACTCGTGATGTGAGCTCCCTGAACGGTCAAGTGTGTGAAAGCACACCGGGGTCGATGTCTTCGTCAAATTCCCTTCTTCTAGTTTCAAACTCGAACTAATATGTAACAGCACCATACTTTTACATAAAATTGTGGCTGAGTGTTGTTTCAATTGTCAATTGAGTTACGCCAACAGTTTTTTGGTTGCCTTTTCCTTGAATCATCATGCAACTTACCAAACCCAACTCATTCTTCAAATACACGAAGTCAGTACGAACTAGGATGAATAACCGATCCTCAATTTTTATCATCATATTTGAAGCCAACCACCAAAGCAATTAGCAGCAACACAAACCCACGATCGAAATAGCTCAAGTATTGTACTGATACTCTTTTTAAGTCCCCACAGTTGTCAATTGAGAGATGGACAGAAACCAGTAAAAAACCCACTGTTCGAGAATGGAGTTGTCGTAGCTTTCATACAATACTTGAGAGAGTCGGAAGAACTCCCTTATTGGAATTGGAGCGAGGTGGGTTTTGTTTGGATTCAGTCGTGTTCAATTGAGGCTGCGGCTTTAGGGGTCGATTCGGAGAGGGATTTTGATGGCGGTTGCTGCGAGTTTCGAACCGGATGGAAGAAGAACCGGTGAGAATTCGGTCGGAATCCATGGAGGATTGCTGCTCTGTTCGCGGGCGAAACAGAGGCTGGGCGACGTTCGTATTTGCCGACGATGGTGCCTGATAAGTTGGTTCAGTTGGGTGTTTGGGTCGCAGAGAGAGAGATGGATTGAGGGCTGGTGATTTCGGAGATGGAGGGTGTGGGTTCTGGTTTGGCCGAGCTTTTGTCCGGCTTCAATGGCCTACGAGCAAGGCGGCTAGGCGGTTAGGCGGCGAAGTTTAGGTATTGGGGTTGTGATTGGAGGTCAGAGAACAGTGTTTCTCTCAATCGGGGAAGAAGGTCAGGGTTGCGTAGTTCGGGGGTTGCGTTGATGTGCTGCGATGGATGTAGCGGTGGTGATGAGCGGTGGCGGCTTTGATGGACTGGGTTGTTGAAGATGGAACGGAGGTCGGGTCTTGGGCGGTGATTGGGGCAGAGAGAGGGGCGGTTGATTGCGGTTGTGGCCGGAATCCATGGCAAGTTCGGCAGATCGGACCATCAGGGGGAGGCGGTGGAGGTAAAAGGTCGATGGGTTGGGTCGTTGGATTTGAGGGTCTATGTTGCCGTGGAAGGAGGAGGCAGTGTTGGTGTTTCGATGGTGGTGGTATGGTGGGTTCGGATGGGTTTGAGTGGAGATTGGCGATGGCTATGGCCAGTTTTGCATCGTTTGACCAGTCACAGATATTGAGAGGGTCTGAGCATTGCACCTCATTGTTGCAAGTTGCAACGATGAGGGGTATTCAGGTGTAGTTTTTTTTGGAGATCTTGATATTTGCACTTGGCTACCCTGTTTATAAGAGACAGCACAAAGCTTCACCTGTAACCTGACATCTTAAAAAATATTGAAAACTACGCGCCATCGCCCCCTGCTGCTAGAACGGAAACTTTTCTCGCCACTTTTTCTTTTTCCACCATTTCTTTTCGATCTTTCTCTTCTCAAGTGAACAAGAACAAATTCTACAAGAAGCGTGAATCTCAATAACGATGAACCGGGGTTGCAAATGTGAAAGCTCTCCGCAACTTTTTTCCTTCTTCTTCCAATTCATGCGAATCTTTATCACAATGCTTTCACCAAAAATATTAAGTCTCCCATGTGGTTGAAATCTTTTAACGTCTTCTTTGCATGCGTTCTCAATTTGAGATATCTTCATTGAGATTTCAAACGACAGCCCATAAATTATGAATGATTGAGTACCTTCATCTCCTTCGTTTGAAGCACTCGAACCATCAACAAATTCAATTATGGCATCTTGTTAATCTTCAATGAGCTCAAACGTGAGATGGTCTATCAAATTCACAACCGAAGAGTCAGGATCATCAATATTAATTCCATAAAGAAGATTTTCAATCTCACCGAAAACAACATCATGCTTCTCCCCCAAACTTGAGTCAAGCAATGAATCGATGTTTGGACAACTTGGGATATTCAATGGCTCGTCATCCTCATCTTTGAGCATTGGTATTGGAGTACATTCTTCAATAGAACGGAGATTGACACTCATATAAAATTCTTCAAGTCTTGCTCCAAATTCTGCCACGTCCAACCCCATTCTCATTGCACTCTGTTTCAATTCTTCGATTCCCTTATGCAGTGCTCCAAACAATTGCTCAAGCAAGTATTGGCGGCTATACATCATGCTTTTGCTGGCATAATATTCCGCAATATCTCCTTCAGGGTAGAATCCATCCTCGCGATCAATCAGTTCTGCTAAACAGACAAAACGTCCTTCGTTATTATCCCCCATGCTTAGCAAAATTCCTGCACACCAAAGATCTCAAAAAATACCGTGAGGTAATAAGAATATATAATAACAATAAAAAAATTAAATAAAAAACTCTCTAAACTAATTTCTAATTAGCATATAAACTGCTGTCCCCGGCAACGGCGCCAAAAACTTGACGCGATTTCTTACGTGTATACGCAAGTGCACGGTCAAGTAATATAGTGGAGTGTATTTCAACCCCGAGTTATCGAATCCACGAGGATAGATAGTAGGTTTATTGTTAATTAGAGATAAAATCTAAAGAGTGTAATTGAAATAACAGGAGGAAAGTTGTTGATTTGACAAGTTGTCACCCCCAATCAAGTGACTATATTAAACTAACAAAAAGACAATATTTTTTCATTTTTATAATTAAACAAGGTTTGATTAAATAAGAAGAAATACTATGCGATCTATGGATCACCTAGGGAAGTAGACAATTCCGGATATTGCTTTGAAACATGTAATATTGAATATGCTCTTGATCACGTTTAACTATTCACAATCTTCTTTCGATCTCATGTAAGCCTATGTTAGATTCAATAGTCGTCATCTGTCGATCCATAAACTATATCACCTAACAAGCATTAAGAATAATCCTACGTTTTGATCCAAACCCTAACATTTCGCCTTTCGGTCCATCATGATACGGGGTTGCTAGCAATCCTAGATTCACAAGCTAATTAATCTTCACCTGTCAGTCCATCGATCTTTCACCAAGTCGATACCCTAGTTCATGACGCTACGGTAGCATAAAATTAAGAACAAGATTACTAGAAGAGGCAAATTCATTATTACTTTAAGCTAAGATAAACGTTAAGGATTAAAGACATCTCTATTCATCATTCATATCCTACCTAAAACGGGTCAATAGTTCTAGGTCAACAATACATCAATAGAGAAGAAAATTAATCAATAACGTGAATCCATAAGTGTGAAACAAACAAACAAATACGAAAACGGTGTCTAACAAAACCCTAGGCTCTCCATAGAGACTAGCTAATAAAACTACTCAAATAATATAAAAATAGAAGCTAACAAGTTCATAGTATTGAGAAACAATAGAAAAGATAGGAGGGATAGTCAAACTCGTGACGAAAATCGCGTTCGGGCGACTCCGGCGTCGTTCTTCATGTCCCTCACGTCCCCTAGCCTTCCTCTCTTCTTCAGCAGCCTCTCGTCTGTTCGTAGGTCTTAGAATTCGTTCCTTAATGCCCGGGCACACTTTTTAATGAAATTTGGCCGAACTTGCACTTCAGCCCCTATAGTTTGTAATTTTCGGACAGAATTGTTTGCTGATCTTGCGCGGGTTGTATCTCCCTCATAAGGACTCGTCTTTGGGCCTACCATATATCGTTGGAAAGCTACGGATGTCTGCTTTCCAATACCACAGACCTTCCTCAAAAATTCTTTGTAGATTTTCCTGAGCATCGAAAAGAGTGCAGACTGGTCCTGTGTGACTTTTCCAACTTTGCTTCGTTTTTGCGTCTCCTTTTCTCCTCTTCATCTAGCTCCATTCCAAGCATCTCATAAGATCCAATGCAACTATTTTACCTGAGATACACAACACTAAATAACCCGAGAAATTATCATAGCAAATATGAGAGAAAACATGAGCAAATAAGCTAGAAACACAACTTTTCACTCTTAGGCTTGTAAGTCATCAAATCCACATATTAACGCACATATAACATATAAATCATGTGAAATAAGCCTAATACAAGTAATAAGAAAGTATATTAATAACTCCTAAAAGAGAGTTATCAAATAACCCCACACTTAGCTTTTGCTCGTCCCGAGCAAAATCACTATTTACTAGCGAACACAAGACGCAAACGACTCTACACGACTCATGACTATGCAACTACATGAACTAACTACAATGCAACTCGATTATACACAATGCAAAAAATTTAAACAACACAAATTTTTCTTCTTTTTTCGAGATTGGGCAACCTCTCTATCATGAACCGAAATCATCAAATCCTCACAAGCTCACTGTGAAATTTCACGACCTGTAGCAAGAAATGATATATGATGATCCTATGCGCAAACTCACTAAGGCGTCTTTAAACATCCACCAAACCACACAAGATACGGCACGTCTGATTCGGAGGGTCTAGGCATCTCAAGTCACTAAGTGGTCTTTCTTCCCCAAGTAATTTGAGGTTTCCAGACCCTCTTAGCCGTTATTGCTTTTGAAATTCAAATTATCCCATTGACGGGAGACACAAATCCTGTGTAATACGGCTTGACTTTAGTTTCCCTCTTAAGCTCTACATTGGATTGCATCCAAATTTTCCGCGCGAACGGAAGCACATTAGGTTGTTTCTCCTTGAATCACAATTTTTTCAGATTTTTAATTTATTCTCTTTCCTCCACTGTTTTTACAACCGTGCATTAGAGCTTAAGAGTGTGGGCTTTTTAGGATTTTCTCTTGGAACCACCTTAAGGGATGGTGGTGTACGCTCCCCGTCTTCGCTTAGGCCGAAGACTCATACCACATGGAACCGACTTTACACGAAGGTCCACCCCAGATTCCAAGAGTCCACAAGTTTCCACGGGAAACATATTATTTAACCACTTACAGACTCAATCCTCCTAACACACTAGAGAAGCCAAAAGTATGCCCGTAATCTACTTTCACTATTCCCGAATACCGGGAACATCCTGTCGTGAGACTCGCGCACAAAATACTAGAATCAAAGTATCCCTACTACGGTGTTTCCTACTCTCATCATCTCTTTCACTGGATTATCTTCGGTTTCTAGGTCTTAAGTTGCCATTTCTCAAATTTTCAATTCTTAGGATTTTTCAATTTTTTGTTTATTTTTTAATATTTTCCTAAATTCTATATGCATTTTGGCCAACTCGATTAACAAACAAATAATGGGTAGGGTGACTCAATAATTTAATAGTGCAAACAATGCAATATAAATAAATGCACAATACGACAATATAAGGGAAATACGACACGGACTACAAACACGACACTGACTCACAAAACAACATTCTAATCTACATGTAACTGGCGATGCAGACACGGACATGGCTAGCAAATAGCTAAAAATCCCCCACACTTGAGCGCTTCGTTGTCATCAACGAATTTAGAGATCAACCAAGAAGACTCAGCATTCAAATGCGAGGGGCGGTGATTCTACTCGGGGTAGAGTCATGGCACAAGAAGGTAGTTCAACAAATATAGAGATAAAACGAACTACGTGCACATGATAAGTTGTGTGTACCGAAATTAGGCAAGTACCCAAGTATTCCCTAGAATTCCAACAGCAAATCCCATCGGCGACTCAGCACCGTGACCGAGTTGTCAAAAAAAAAATCCTAGAGCAAGTACGATGTGCCTAAACGGTAAGTAAAGAGAGAGAAAAGAGTACTCACAACCGACACAAGGTCGGGGACGAATCCGATAGGTGCTGACTGAATTAGCAAGAATAATCCCCAAGCAAACATAGTGCGCATCAATGCTAACTCCCATGACGGTCGAGTGTGTGGAACACACCGGGTAGATTGATTCTTGTTGATGACGAAAAAGGAACGAAGAATCCCCGAACTCGTGATGTGAGCTCCCTGAACGGTCAAGTGTGTGAAAGCACACCGGGGTCGATGTCTTCGTCAAATTCCCTTCTTCTAGTTTCAAACTCGAACTAATATGTAACAGCACCATACTTTTACATAAAATTGTGGCTGAGTGTTGTTTCAATTGTCAATTGAGTTACGCCAACAGTTTTTTGGTTGCCTTTTCCTTGAATCATCATGCAACTTACCAAACCCAACTCATTCTTCAAATACACGAAGTCAGTACGAACTAGGATGAATAACCGATCCTCAATTTTTATCATCATATTTGAAGCCAACCACCAAAGCAATTAGCAGCAACACAAACCCACGATCGAAATAGCTCAAGTATTGTACTGATACTCTTTTTAAGTCCCCACAGTTGTCAATTGAGAGATGGACAGAAACCAGTAAAAAACCCACTGTTCGAGAATGGAGTTGTCGTAGCTTTCATACAATACTTGAGAGAGTCGGAAGAACTCCCTTATTGGAATTGGAGCGAGGTGGGTTTTGTTTGGATTCAGTCGTGTTCAATTGAGGCTGCGGCTTTAGGGGTCGATTCGGAGAGGGATTTTGATGGCGGTTGCTGCGAGTTTCGAACCGGATGGAAGAAGAACCGGTGAGAATTCGGTCGGAATCCATGGAGGATTGCTGCTCTGTTCGCGGGCGAAACAGAGGCTGGGCGACGTTCGTATTTGCCGACGATGGTGCCTGATAAGTTGGTTCAGTTGGGTGTTTGGGTCGCAGAGAGAGAGATGGATTGAGGGCTGGTGATTTCGGAGATGGAGGGTGTGGGTTCTGGTTTGGCCGAGCTTTTGTCCGGCTTCAATGGCCTACGAGCAAGGCGGCTAGGCGGTTAGGCGGCGAAGTTTAGGTATTGGGGTTGTGATTGGAGGTCAGAGAACAGTGTTTCTCTCAATCGGGGAAGAAGGTCAGGGTTGCGTAGTTCGGGGGTTGCGTTGATGTGCTGCGATGGATGTAGCGGTGGTGATGAGCGGTGGCGGCTTTGATGGACTGGGTTGTTGAAGATGGAACGGAGGTCGGGTCTTGGGCGGTGATTGGGGCAGAGAGAGGGGCGGTTGATTGCGGTTGTGGCCGGAATCCATGGCAAGTTCGGCAGATCGGACCATCAGGGGGAGGCGGTGGAGGTAAAAGGTCGATGGGTTGGGTCGTTGGATTTGAGGGTCTATGTTGCCGTGGAAGGAGGAGGCAGTGTTGGTGTTTCGATGGTGGTGGTATGGTGGGTTCGGATGGGTTTGAGTGGAGATTGGCGATGGCTATGGCCAGTTTTGCATCGTTTGACCAGTCACAGATATTGAGAGGGTCTGAGCATTGCAACTCATTGTTGCAAGTTGCAACGATGAGGGGTATTCAGGTGTAGTTTTTTTTGGAGATCTTGATATTTGCACTTGGCTACCCTGTTTATAAGAGACAGCACAAAGCTTTACCTGTAACCTGACATCTTAAAAAATATTGAAAACTACGCGCCATCGCCCCCTGCTGCTAGAACGGAAACTTTTCTCGCCACTTTTTCTTTTTCCACCATTTCTTTTCGATCTTTCTCTTCTCAAGTGAACAAGAACAAATTCTACAAGAAGCGTGAATCTCAATAACGATGAACCGGGGTTGCAAATGTGAAAGCTCTCCGCAACTTTTTTCCTTCTTCTTCCAATTCATGCGAATCTTTATCACAATGCTTTCACCAAAAATATTAAGTCTCCCATGTGGTGGAAATCTTTTAACGTCTTCTTTGCATGCGTTCTCAATTTGAGATATCTTCATTGAGATTTCAAACGACAGCCCATAAATTATGAATGATTGAGTACCTTCATCTCCTTCGTTTGAAGCACTCGAACCATCAACAAATTCAATTATGGCATCTTGTTAATCTTCAATGAGCTCAAACGTGAGATGGTCTATCAAATTCACAACCGAAGAGTCAGGATCATCAATATTAATTCCATAAAGAAGATTTTCAATCTCACCGAAAACAACATCATGCTTCTCCCCCAAACTTGAGTCAAGCAATGAATCGATGTTTGGACAACTTGGGATATTCAATGGCTCGTCATCCTCATCTTTGAGCATTGGTATTGGAGTACATTCTTCAATAGAACGGAGATTGACACTCATATAAAATTCTTCAAGTCTTGCTCCAAATTCTGCCACGTCCAACCCCATTCTCATTGCACTCTGTTTCAATTCTTCGATTCCCTTATGCAGTGCTCCAAACAATTGCTCAAGCAAGTATTGGCGGCTATACATCATGCTTTTGCTGGCATAATATTCCGCAATATCTCCTTCAGGGTAGAATCCATCCTCGCGATCAATCAGTTCTGCTAAACAGACAAAACGTCCTTCGTTATTATCCCCCATGCTTAGCAAAATTCCTGCACACCAAAGATCTCAAAAAATACCGTGAGGTAATAAGAATATATAATAACAATAAAAAAATTAAATAAAAAACTCTCTAAACTAATTTCTAATTAGCATATAAACTGCTGTCCCCGGCAACGGCGCCAAAAACTTGACGCGATTTCTTACGTGTATACGCAAGTGCACGGTCAAGTAATATAGTGGAGTGTATTTCAACCCCGAGTTATCGAATCCACGAGGATAGATAGTAGGTTTATTGTTAATTAGAGATTAAATCTAAAGAGTGTAATTGAAATAACAGGAGGAAAGTTGTTGATTTGACAAGTTGTCACCCCCAATCAAGTGACTATATTAAACTAACAAAAAGACAATATTTTTTCATTTTTATAATTAAACAAGGTTTGATTAAATAAGAAGAAATACTATGCGATCTATGGATCACCTAGGGAAGTAGACAATTCCGGATATTGCTTTGAAACATGTAATATTGAATATGCTCTTGATCACGTTTAACTATTCACAATCTTCTTTCGATCTCATGTAAGCCTATGTTAGATTCAATAGTCGTCATCTGTCGATCCATAAACTATATCACCTAACAAGCATTAAGAATAATCCTACGTTTTGATCCAAACCCTAACATTTCGCCTTTCGGTCCATCATGATACGGGGTTGCTAGCAATCCTAGATTCACAAGCTAATTAATCTTCACCTGTCAGTCCATCGATCTTTCACCAAGTCGATACCCTAGTTCATGACGCTACGGTAGCATAAAATTAAGAACAAGATTACTAGAAGAGGCAAATTCATTATTACTTTAAGCTAAGATAAACGTTAAGGATTAAAGACATCTCTATTCATCATTCATATCCTACCTAAAACGTGTCAATAGTTCTAGGTCAACAATACATCAATAGAGAAGAAAATTAATCAATAACGTGAATCCATAAGTGTGAAACAAACAAACAAATACGAAAACGGTGTCTAACAAAACCCTAGGCTCTCCATAGAGACTAGCTAATAAAACTACTCAAATAATATAAAAATAGAAGCTAACAAGTTCATAGTATTGAGAAACAATAGAAAAGATAGGAGGGATAGTCAAACTCGTGACGAAAATCGCGTTCGGGCGACTCCGGCGTCGTTCTTCATGTCCCTCACGTCCCCTAGCCTTCCTCTCTTCTTCAGCAGCCTCTCGTCTGTTCGTAGGTCTTAGAATTCGTTCCTTAATGCCTGGGCACACTTTTTAATGAAATTTGGCCGAACTTGCACTTCAGCCCCTCTAGTTTGTAATTTTCGGACAGAATTGTTTGCTGATCTTGCGCGGGTTGTATCTCCCTCATAAGGACTCGTCTTTGGGCCTACCATATATCGTTGGAAAGCTACGGATGTCTGCTTTCCAATACCACAGACCTTCCTCAAAAATTCTTTGTAGATTTTCCTGAGCATCGAAAAGAGTGCAGACTGGTCCTGTGTGACTTTTCCAACTTTGCTTCGTTTTTGCGTCTCCTTTTCTCCTCTTCATCTAGCTCCATTCCAAGCATCTCATAAGATCCAATGCAACTATTTTACCTGAGATACACAACACTAAATAACCCGAGAAATTATCATAGCAAATATGAGAGAAAACATGAGCAAATAAGCTAGAAACACAACTTTTCACTCTTAGGCTTGTAAGTCATCAATTCCACATATTAACGCACATATAACATATAAATCATGTGAAATAAGCCTAATACAAGTAATAAGAAAGTATATTAATAACTCCTAAAAGAGAGTTATCAAATAACCCCACACTTAGCTTTTGCTCGTCCCGAGCAAAATCACTATTTACTAGAGAACACAAGACGCAAACGACTCTACACGACTCATGACTATGCAACTACATGAACTAACTACAATGCAACTCGATTATACACAATGCAAAAAATTTAAACAACACAAATTTTTCTTCTTTTTTCGAGATTGGGCAACCTCTCTATCATGAACCGAAATCATCAAATCCTCACAAGCTCACTTTGAAATTTCACGACCTGTAGCAAGAAATGATATATGATGATCCTATGCGCAAACTCACTAAGGCGTCCCCAAACATCCACCAAACCACACAAGATACGGCACGTCTGATTCGGAGGGTCTAGGCATCTCAAGTCACTAAGTGGTCTTTCTTCCCCAAGTAATTTGAGGTTTCCAGACCCTCTTAGCCGTTATTGCTTTTGAAATGCAAATTATCCCATTGACGGGAGACACAAATCCTGTGTAATACGGCTTGACTTTAGTTTCCCTCTTAAGCTCTACATTGGATTGCATCCAAATTTTCCGCGCGAACGGAAGCACATTAGGTTGTTTCTCCTTGAATCACAATTTTTTCAGATTTTTAATTTATTCTCTTTCCTCCACTGTTTTTACAACCGTGCATTAGAGCTTAAGAGTGTGGGCTTTTTAGGATTTTCTCTTGGAACCACCTTAAGGGATGGTGGTGTACGCTCCCCGTCTTCGCTTAGGCCGAAGACTCGTACCACATGGAACCGACTCTACACGAAGGTCCACCCCAGATTCCAAGAGTCCACAAGTTTCCACGGGAAACAGATTATTTAACCACTTACAGACTCAATCCTCCTAACACACTAGAGAAGCCAAAAGTATGCCCGTAATCTACTTTCACTATTCCCGAATACCGGGAACATCCTGTCGTGAGACTCGCGCACAAAATATTAGAATCAAAGTATCCCTACTACGGTGTTTCCTACTCTCATCAGCTCTTTCACTGGATTATCTTCGGTTTCTAGGTCTTAAGTTGCCATTTCTCAAATTTTCAATTTTTAGGATTTTTCAATTTTTTTGTTTATTTTTTAATATTTTCCTAAATTCTATATGCATTTTGGCCAACTCGATTAACAAACAAATAATGGGTAGGGTGACTCAATAATTTAATAGTGCAAACAATGCAATATAAATAAATGCACAATACGACAATATAAGGGAAATACGACACGGACTACAAACACGACACTGACTCACAAAACAACATTCTAATCTACATGTAACTGGCGATGCAGACACGGACATGGCTAGCAAATAGCTAAAAATCCCCCACACTTGAGCGCTTCGTTGTCATCAGCGAATTTAGAGATCAACCAAGAAGACTCAGTATTCAAATGCGAGGGGCGGTGATTCTACTCGGGGTAGAGTCATGGCACAAGAAGGTAGTTCAACAAATATAGAGATAAAACGAACTACGTGCACATGATAAGTTGTGTGTACCGAAATTAGGCAAGTACCCAAGTATTCCCTAGAATTCCAACAGCAAATCCCATCGGCGACTCAGCACCGTGACCGAGTTGTCAAAAAAAAAATCCTAGAGCAAGTACGATGTGCCTAAACGGTAAGTAAAGAGAGAGAAAAGAGTACTCACAACCGACACAAGGTCGGGGACGAATCCGATAGGTGCTGACTGAATTAGCAAGAATAATCCCCAAGCAAACATAGTGCGCATCAATGCTAACTCCCATGACGGTCGAGTGTGTGGAACACACCGGGTAGATTGATTCTTGTTGATGACGAAAAAGGAACGAAGAATCCCCGAACTCGTGATGTGAGCTCCCTGAACGGTCAAGTGTGTGAAAGCACACCGAGGTCGATGTCTTCGTCAAATTCCCTTCTTCTAGTTTCAAACTCGAACTAATATGTAACAGCACCATACTTTTACATAAAATTGTGGCTGAGTGTTGTTTCAATTGTCAATTGAGTTACGCCAACAGTTTTTTGGTTGCCTTTTCCTTGAATCATCATGCAACTTACCAAACCCAACTCATTCTTCAAATACACGAAGTCAGTACGAACTAGGATGAATAACCGATCCTCAATTTTTATCATCATCTTTGAAGCCAACCACCAAAGCAATTAGCAGCAACACAAACCCACGATCGAAATAGCTCAAGTATTGTACTGATACTCTTTTTAAGTCCCCACAGCTGTCAATTGAGAGATGGACAGAAACCAGTAAAAAACCCACTGTTCGAGAATGGAGTTGTCGTAGCTTTCATACAATACTTGAGAGAGTCAGGAGAACTCCCTTATTGGAATTGGAGCGAGGTGGGTTTTGTTTGGATTCAGTCGTGTTCAATTGAGGCTGCGGCTTTAGGGGTCGATTCGGAGAGGGATTTTGATGGCGGTTGCTGCGAGTTTCGAACCGGATGGAAGAAGAACCGGTGAGAATTCGGTCGGAATCCATGGAGGATTGCTGCTCTGTTCGCGGGCGAAACAGAGGCTGGGCGACGTTCGTATTTGCCGACGATGGTGCCTGATAAGTTGGTTCAGTTGGGTGTTTGGGTCGCAGAGAGAGAGATGGATTGAGGGCTGGTGATTTCGGAGATGGAGGGTGTGGGTTCTGGTTTGGCCGAGCTTTTGTCCGGCTTCAATGGCCTACGAGCAAGGCGGCTAGGCGGTTAGGCGGCGAAGTTTAGGTATTGGGGTTGTGATTGGAGGTCAGAGAACAGTGTTTCTCTCAATCGGGGAAGAAGGTCAGGGTTGCGTAGTTCGGGGGTTGCGTTGATGTGCTGCGATGGATGTAGCGGTGGTGATGAGCGGTGGCGGCTTTGATGGACTGGGGTGTTGAAGATGGAACGGAGTTCGGGTCTTCGGCGGTGATTGGGGCAGAGAGAGGGGCGGTTGATTGCGGTTGTGGCCGGAATCCATGGCAAGTTCGGCAGATCGGACCATCAGGGGGAGGCGGTGGAGGTAAAAGGTCGATGGGTTGGGTCGTTGGATTTGAGGGTCTATGTTGCCGTGGAAGGAGGAGGCAGTGTTGGTGTTTCGATGGTGGTGGTATGGTGGGTTCGGATGGGTTTGAGTGGAGATTGGCGATGGCTATGGCCAGTTTTGCATCGTTTGACCAGTCACAGATATTGAGAGGGTCTGAGCATTGCAACTCATTGTTGCAAGTTGCAACGATGAGGGGTATTCAGGTGTAGTTTTTTTTGGAGATCTTGATATTTGCACTTGGCTACCCTGTTTATAAGAGACAGCACAAAGCTTCACCTGTAACCTGACATCTTAAAAAATATTGAAAACTACGCGCCATCGCCCCCTGCTGCTAGAACGGAAACTTTTCTCGCCACTTTTTCTTTTTCCACCATTTCTTTTCGATCTTTCTCTTCTCAAGTGAACAAGAACAAATTCTACAAGAAGCGTGAATCTCAATAACGATGAACCGGGGTTGCAAATGTGAAAGCTCTCCGCAACTTTTTTCCTTCTTCTTCCAATTCATGCGAATCTTTATCACAATGCTTTCACCAAAAATATTAAGTCTCCCATGTGGTGGAAATCTTTTAACGTCTTCTTTGCATGCGTTCTCAATTTGAGATATCTTCATTGAGATTTCAAACGACAGCCCATAAATTATGAATGATTGAGTACCTTCATCTCCTTCGTTTGAAGCACTCGAACCATCAACAAATTCAATTATGGCATCTTGTTAATCTTCAATGAGCTCAAACGTGAGATGGTCTATCAAATTCACAACCGAAGAGTCAGGATCATCAATATTAATTCCATAAAGAAGATTTTCAATCTCACCGAAAACAACATCATGCTTCTCCCCCAAACTTGAGTCAAGCAATGAATCGATGTTTGGACAACTTGGGATATTCAATGGCTCGTCATCCTCATCTTTGAGCATTGGTATTGGAGTACATTCTTCAATAGAACGGAGATTGACACTCATATAAAATTCTTCAAGTCTTGCTCCAAATTCTGCCACGTCCAACCCCATTCTCATTGCACTCTGTTTCAATTCTTCGATTCCCTTATGCAGTGCTCCAAACAATTGCTCAAGCAAGTATTGGCGGCTATACATCATGCTTTTGCTGGCATAATATTCCGCAATATCTCCTTCAGGGTAGAATCCATCCTCGCGATCAATCAGTTCTGCTAAACAGACAAAACGTCCTTCGTTATTATCCCCCATGCTTAGCAAAATTCCTGCACACCAAAGATCTCAAAAAATACCGTGAGGTAATAAGAATATATAATAACAATAAAAAAATTAAATAAAAAACTCTCTAAACTAATTTCTAATTAGCATATAAACTGCTGTCCCCGGCAACGGCGCCAAAAACTTGACGCGATTTCTTACGTGTATACGCAAGTGCACGGTCAAGTAATATAGTGGAGTGTATTTCAACCCCGAGTTATCGAATCCACGAGGATAGATAGTAGGTTTATTGTTAATTAGAGATTAAATCTAAAGAGTGTAATTGAAATAACAGGAGGAAAGTTGTTGATTTGACAAGTTGTCACCCCCAATCAAGTGACTATATTAAACTAACAAAAAGACAATATTTTTTCATTTTTATAATTAAACAAGGTTTGATTAAATAAGAAGAAATACTATGCGATCTATGGATCACCTAGGGAAGTAGACAATTCCGGATATTGCTTTGAAACATGTAATATTGAATATGCTCTTGATCACGTTTAACTATTCACAATCTTCTTTCGATCTCATGTAAGCCTATGTTAGATTCAATAGTCGTCATCTGTCGATCCATAAACTATATCACCTAACAAGCATTAAGAATAATCCTACGTTTTGATCCAAACCCTAACATTTCGCCTTTCGGTCCATCATGATACGGGGTTGCTAGCAATCCTAGATTCACAAGCTAATTAATCTTCACCTGTCAGTCCATCGATCTTTCACCAAGTCGATACCCTAGTTCATGACGCTACGGTAGCATAAAATTAAGAACAAGATTACTAGAAGAGGCAAATTCATTATTACTTTAAGCTAAGATAAACGTTAAGGATTAAAGACATCTCTATTCATCATTCATATCCTACCTAAAACGGGTCAATAGTTCTAGGTCAACAATACATCAATAGAGAAGAAAATTAATCAATAACGTGAATCCATAAGTGTGAAACAAACAAACAAATACGAAAACGGTGTCTAACAAAACCCTAGGCTCTCCATAGAGACTAGCTAATAAAACTACTCAAATAATATAAAAATAGAAGCTAACAAGTTCATAGTATTGAGAAACAATAGAAAAGATAGGAGGGATAGTCAAACTCGTGACGAAAATCGCGTTCGGGCGACTCCGGCGTCGTTCTTCATGTCCCTCACGTCCCCTAGCCTTCCTCTCTTCTTCAGCAGCCTCTCGTCTGTTCGTAGGTCTTAGAATTCGTTCCTTAATGCCTGGGCACACTTTTTAATGAAATTTGGCCGAACTTGCACTTCAGCCCCTCTAGTTTGTAATTTTCGGACAGAATTGTTTGCTGATCTTGCGCGGGTTGTATCTCCCTCATAAGGACTCGTCTTTGGGCCTACCATATATCGTTGGAAAGCTACGGATGTCTACTTTCCAATGCCACAGACCTTCCTCCAAAATTCTTTGTAGATTTTCCTGAGCATCGAAAAGAGTGCAGACTGGTCCTGTGTGACTTTTCCAACTTTGCTTCGTTTTTGCGTCTCCTTTTCTCCTCTTCATCTAGCTCCATTCCAAGCATCTCATAAGATCCAATGCAACTATTTTACCTGAGATACACAACACTAAATAACCCGAGAAATTATCATAGCAAATATGAGAGAAAACATGAGCAAATAAGCTAGAAACACAACTTTTCACTCTTAGGCTTGTAAGTCATCAATTCCACATATTAACGCACATATAACATATAAATCATGTGAAATAAGCCTAATACAAGTAATAAGAAAGTATATTAATAAATCCTAAAAGAGAGTTATCAAATAACCCCACACTTAGCTTTTGCTCGTCCCGAGCAAAATCACTATTTACTAGCGAACACAAGACGCAAACGACTCTACACGACTCATGACTATGCAACTACATGAACTAACTACAATGCAACTCGATTATACACAATGCAAAAAATTTAAACAACACAAATTTTTCTTCTTTTTTCGAGATTGGACAACCTCTCTATCATGAACCGAAATCATCAAATCCTCACAAGCTCACTTTGAAATTTCACGACCTGTAGCAAGAAATGATATATGATGATCCTATGCGCAAACTCACTATGGCGTCCCCAAACATCCACCAAACCACACAAGATACGGCACGTCTGATTCGGAGAGTCTAGGCATCTCAAGTCACTAAGTGGTCTTTCTTCCCCAAGTAATTTGAGGTTTCCAGACCCTCTTAGCCGTTATTGCTTTTGAAATGCAAATTATCCCATTGACGGGAGACACAAATCCTGTGTAATACGGCTTGACTTTAGTTTCCCTCTTAAGCTCTACATTGGATTGCATCCAAATTTTCCGCGCGAACGGAAGCACATTAGGTTGTTTCTCCTTGAATCACAATTTTTTCAGATTTTTAATTTATTCTCTTTCCTCCACTGTTTTTACAACCGTGCATTAGAGCTTAAGAGTGTGGGCTTTTTAGGATTTTCTCTTGGAACCACCTTAAGGGATGGTGGTGTACGCTCCCCGTCTTCGCTTAGGCCGAAGACTCGTACCACATGGAACCGACTCTACACGAAGGTCCACCCCAGATTCCAAGAGTCCACAAGTTTCCACGGGAAACAGATTATTTAACCACTTACAGACTCAATCCTCCTAACACACTAGAGAAGCCAAAAGTATGCCCGTAATCTACTTTCACTATTCCCGAATACCGGGAACATCCTGTCGTGAGACTCGCGCACAAAATATTAGAATCAAAGTATCCCTACTACGGTGTTTCCTACTCTCATCAGCTCTTTCACTGGATTATCTTCGGTTTCTAGGTCTTAAGTTGCCATTTCTCAAATTTTCAATTTTTAGGATTTTTCAATTTTTTTGTTTATTTTTTAATATTTTCCTAAATTCTATATGCATTTTGGCCAACTCGATTAAAAAAAATAATGGGTAGGGTGACTCAATAATTTAATAGTGCAAACAATGCAATATAAATAAATGCACAATACGACAATATAAGGGAAATACGACACGGACTACAAACACGACACTGACTCACAAAACAACATTCTAATCTACATGTAACTGGCGATGCAGACACGGACATGGCTAGCAAATAGCTAAAAATCCCCCACACTTGAGCGCTTCGTTGTCATCAGCGAATTTAGAGATCAACCAAGAAGACTCAGCATTCAAATGCGAGGGGCGGTGATTCTACTCGGGGTAGAGTCATGGCACAAGAAGGTAGTTCAACAAATATAGAGATAAAACGAACTACGTGCACATGATAAGTTGTGTGTACCGAAATTAGGCAAGTACCCAAGTATTCCCTAGAATTCCAACAACAAATCCCATCGGCGACTCAGCACCGTGACCGAGTTGTCAAAAAAAAAATCCTAGAGCAAGTACGATGTGCCTAAACGGTAAGTAAAGAGAGAGAAAAGAGTACTCACAACCGACACAAGGTCGGGGACGAATCCGATAGGTGCTGACTGAATTAGCAAGAATAATCCCCAAGCAAACATAGTGCGCATCAATGCTAACTCCCATGACGGTCGAGTGTGTGGAACACACCGGGTAGATTGATTCTTGTTGATGACGAAAAAGGAACGAAGAATCCCCGAACTCGTGATGTGAGCTCCCTGAACGGTCAAGTGTGTGAAAGCACACCGGGGTCGATGTCTTCGTCAAATTCCCTTCTTCTAGTTTCAAACTCGAACTAATATGTAACAGCACCATACTTTTACATAAAATTGTGGCTGAGTGTTGTTTCAATTGTCAATTGAGTTACGCCAACAGTTTTTTGGTTGCCTTTTCCTTGAATCATCATGCAACTTACCAAACCCAACTCATTCTTCAAATACACGAAGTCAGTACGAACTAGGATGAATAACCGATCCTCAATTTTTATCATCATCTTTGAAGCCAACCACCAAAGCAATTAGCAGCAACACAAACCCACGATCGAAATAGCTCAAGTATTGTACTGATACTCTTTTTAAGTCCCCACAGCTGTCAATTGAGAGATGGACAGAAACCAGTAAAAAACCCACTGTTCGAGAATGGAGTTGTCGTAGCTTTCATACAATAATTGAGAGAGTCGGAAGAACTCCCTTATTGGAATTGGAGCGAGGTGGGTTTTGTTTGGATTCAGTCGTGTTCAATTGAGGCTGCGGCTTTAGGGGTCGATTCGGAGAGGGATTTTGATGGCGGTTGCTGCGAGTTTCGAACCGGATGGAAGAAGAACCGGTGAGAATTCGGTCGGAATCCATGGAGGATTGCTGCTCTGTTCGCGGGCGAAACAGAGGCTGGGCGACGTTCGTATTTGCCGACGATGGTGCCTGATAAGTTGGTTCAGTTGGGTGTTTGGGTCGCAGAGAGAGAGATGGATTGAGGGCTGGTGATTTCGGAGATGGAGGGTGTGGGTTCTGGTTTGGCCGAGCTTTTTTCCGGCTTCAATGGCCTACGAGCAAGGCGGCTAGGCGGTTAGGCGGCGAAGTTTAGGTATTGGGGTTGTGATTGGAGGTCAGAGAACAGTGTTTCTCTCAATCGGGGAAGAAGGTCAGGGTTGCGTAGTTCGGGGGTTGCGTTGATGTGCTGCGATGGATGTAGCGGTGGTGATGAGCGGTGGCGGCTTTGATGGACTGGGTTGTTGAAGATGGAACGGAGGTCGGGTCTTGGGCGGTGATTGGGGCAGAGAGAGGGGCGGTTGATTGCGGTTGTGGCCGGAATCCATGGCAAGTTCGGCAGATCGGACCATCAGGGGGAGGCGGTGGAGGTAAAAGGTCGATGGGTTGGGTCGTTGGATTTGAGGGTCTATGTTGCCGTGGAAGGAGGAGGCAGTGTTGGTGTTTCGATGGTGGTGGTATGGTGGGTTCGGATGGGTTTGAGTGGAGATTGGCGATGGCTATGGCCAGTTTTGCATCGTTTGACCAGTCACAGATATTGAGAGGGTCTGAGCATTGCAACTCATTGTTGCAAGTTGCAACGATGAGGGGTATTCAGGTGTAGTTTTTTTTGGAGATCTTGATATTTGCACTTGGCTACCCTGTTTATAAGAGACAGCACAAAGCTTCACCTGTAACCTGACATCTTAAAAAATATTGAAAACTACGCGCCATCGCCCCCTGCTGCTAGAACGGAAACTTTTCTCGCCACTTTTTCTTTTTCCACCATTTCTTTTCGATCTTTCTCTTCTCAAGTGAACAAGAACAAATTCTACAAGAAGCGTGAATCTCAATAACGATGAACCGGGGTTGCAAATGTGAAAGCTCTCCGCAACTTTTTTCCTTCTTCTTCCAATTCATGCGAATCTTTATCACAATGCTTTCACCAAAAATATTAAGTCTCCCATGTGGTGGAAATCTTTTAACGTCTTCTTTGCATGCGTTCTCAATTTGAGATATCTTCATTGAGATTTCAAACGACAGCCCATAAATTATGAATGATTGAGTACCTTCATCTCCTTCGTTTGAAGCACTCGAACCATCAACAAATTCAATTATGGCATCTTGTTAATCTTCAATGAGCTCAAACGTGAGATGGTCTATCAAATTCACAACCGAAGAGTCAGGATCATCAATATTAATTCCATAAAGAAGATTTTCAATCTCACCGAAAACAACATCATGCTTCTCCCCCAAACTTGAGTCAAGCAATGAATCGATGTTTGGACAACTTGGGATATTCAATGGCTCGTCATCCTCATCTTTGAGCATTGGTATTGGAGTACATTCTTCAATAGAACGGAGATTGACACTCATATAAAATTCTTCAAGTCTTGCTCCAAATTCTGCCACGTCCAACCCCATTCTCATTGCACTCTGTTTCAATTCTTCGATTCCCTTATGCAGTGCTCCAAACAATTGCTCAAGCAAGTATTGGCGGCTATACATCATGCTTTTGCTGGCATAATATTCCGCAATATCTCCTTCAGGGTAGAATCCATCCTCGCGATCAATCAGTTCTGCTAAACAGACAAAACGTCCTTCGTTATTATCCCCCATGCTTAGCAAAATTCCTGCACACCAAAGATCTCAAAAAATACCGTGAGGTAATAAGAATATATAATAACAAAAAAAAAACTCTCTAAACTAATTTCTAATTAGCAAATAAACTGTTGTTCCCGGCAACGGCGCCAAAAACTTGACGCGATTTCTTACGTGTATACGCAAGTGCACGGTCAAGTAATATAGTGGAGTGTATTTCAACCCCGAGTTATCGAATCCACGAGGATAGATAGTAGGTTTATTGTTAATTAGAGATTAAATCTAAAGAGTGTAATTGAAATAACAGGAGGAAAGTTGTTGATTTGAGAAGTTGTCACCCCCAATCAAGTGACTATATTAAACTAACAAAAAGACAATATTTTTTTATTTTTATAATTAAACAAGGTTTGATTAAATAAGAAGAAATACTATGCGATCTATGGATCACCTAGGGAAGTAGACAATTCCGGATATTGCTTTGAAACATGTAATATTGAATATGCTCTTGTCACGTTTAACTATTCACAATCTTCTTTCGATCTCATGTAAGCCTATGTTAGATTCAATAGTCGTCATCTGTCGATCCATAAACTATATCACCTAACAAGCATTAAGAATAATTCTACGTTTTGATCCAAACCCTAACATTTCGCCTTTCGGTCCATCATGATACGGGGTTGCTAGCAATCCTAGATTCACAAGCTAATTAATCTTCACCTGTCAGTCCATCGATCTTTCACCAAGTCGATACCCTAGTTCATGACGCTACGGTAGCATAAAATTAAGAACAAGATTACTAGAAGAGGCAAATTCATTATTACTTTAAGCTAAGATAAACGTTAAGGCTTAAAGACATCTCTATTCATCATTCATATCCTACCTAAAACCTGTCAATAGTTCTAGGTCAACAATACATCAATAGATAAAAAAATTAATCAATAGCGTGAATCCATAAGTGTGAATCAAACAAACAAATCCGGAAACGGTGTCTAACAAAACCCTAGGCTCTCCATAGAGCCTAGCTAATAAAACTACTCAAATAATCTAAAAATAGAAGCTAACAAGTTCATAGTATTGAGAAACAATAGAAAAGATAGGAGGGATAGTCAAACTCGTGACAAAAATCGCGTTCGGGCGACTCCGGCGTCGTTCTTCAGGTCCCTCACGTCCCCTAGCCTTCCTCTCTTCTTCAGCAGCCTCATGTCTGTTCTTAGGTCTTAGAATTCGTTCCTTAATGCCTGGGCACATTTTTTTTTAATGAAATTCGGCCGAAATTGCACTTCAGCCCCTCTAGTTTGTAATTTTCGGACAGAATTGTTTGCTGATCTTGCGCGGGCTGTATCTCCCTCATATGGACTCGTCTTTGGGCCTACCATATATCGTTGGAAAGCTACGGATGTCTACTTTCCAATTCAACAGACCTTTCTCAAAAATTATTTGTATATTGTCCTGAGCATCGAAAAGAGTGCAGACTGGTCTTGTGTGACTTTTCCAACTTTGCTTCGTTTTTGCGTCTCCTTTTCTCCTCTTCATCTAGATCCATTCCAAGAATATCCAAGCATCTCATAAGATCCAATGCACCTATTTTACCTGAGATACACAACACTAAACAACCCGTGCAATTATCATCGAAAATATGAGAGAAAACATGAGCAAATAAGCTAGAAACACAACTTTTCACTCTTAGGCTTGTAAGTAATCAATTCCACATATTAACGCACATATAACATATAAATCATGTAAAAAAAGACTAATACAAGTAATAAGAAAGAATATTAATAACTCCTAAAAGAGAGTTATCAGCGGCCCTCATGCTTTCGCTGAGCAAGGGGTTTGGCTAGAGTGTCCGCAAGGACGTCATCTGTTGGCACTTTTCATATCTTCACATCTCCTTTATGGATAGTCTCTCGAATGAGATGGAATTTACTGAGTATGTGCATCTAATGCATCAATACACTCAGCTTGTACGATAGAATCTACAACTGAATCTTTCCTGGAACCCTTTCCAGCTCACATTTCCCCCATTAAGGCAAAACACAAACTCGACTGTGATCTGAAATCATCCTTGTCGGTTTGGAAGCTCACGTTAGTATAACCTATTACACTGATCTCTTCCTCTCCTCCATATGTCAAGAATACATCCTTAGTTCTTCTCAAGTACTTCAGTATATTCTTGACAGCAATCCAGTGACTCTCACCCGAATTGGACTGGTATCTGCTTGCCATAATCAACGCGTATGACACATGTGGTCTAGTACATAACATGTCGTACACGATAGATCCAATAGACGACACGTATGGGATCTTACTCATGCGGTCCTTCTCAATCTGATTGGAAGGACAATCTTCTTAAGGGTGACTCCATGCGACATGGGTAAGAATCCTTTCTTTGATTCTTGCATGTTGAACCGTTTCAACACCTTGTCTATATATGTACTTTGACTTCGGCTGAGCAACTTCGTAGATCGATCACTATAGATCTTGATATCGAGTATATAAGTTGCATCCCCTAAGTATTTCATTGAGAAACATTTCCCTAGCCAATCTTTAACAGATTGCAAGGTAGGGACATCGTTTCCAATGAGTAGTATGTAATCCACATACAAGACCATAAATACTACAGAGCTCCCACTAACCTTCTTGTAGACACAAGTTTCATCTTCGTTTTGATAAAGCCAAACTCTTTGAATGCATCATCAAAACGCAAATTTCAACTCCTAGAAGCTTTATTCAATCCATAAATGGATCGCTGCAACTTACAAACCTTGCTTGCTCTGGATCCTCAAAACCCTCTGGTTGTGTCATGTACACATCCTCAAGGAGGTTTCCATACAAAACGCCGTTTTGACATCCATCTGCCAAATCTCATAGTTGTGAAAAGTTGCAAAAGCAAGCAATATGCGAATTGATTTGGTCATTGCGACTGGGGAAAATGTTTCATCATAGTCAATAACATGAATCTATCTGAATCAATTTGCCACCAATCGGCCCTTATAGGCAATCGCATTGCCATCTAACGCGATTTCTTAACGCGTATGCGCAAGTGCACGATCAAGTAATATAGGGGTGGTATTTCAACCCCGAGTTACCGATCCCACGAGGACAGACTTTAGATTATCTAATTAGTTACTTAATGTAGAGTACGGTACAGGAGGAAAGATTTGATTGATTTAAGAAGTGAAATAACATCTAGGCTAATATTTTTTGTATTTTTTATTTTTAATAGGTAGATATGGAGAAACTGGGCAATCTCTAGATCACCTAGGGCTGTAGACGAATTTCGATTCAGCTATGTAACACGTTAATCCTATTCTAGTTCATCCGGGTAATGGGATATGACAATCTCCTGTCGGTCTCATAACATTTTACGTCTCGGTTGACTACAATCTCCTCTCGGTCTCATGTTTCCTACCGGTCCGTTCTAGCATGTCATCTATTAGTACGATAACGGGTCCTGTCGGTCCACCGTTGCACGAAACAGTCGAAATAACCTACCGAATCTACCCACTAAGGCCAATCCTAACACGTCTCCTTTTAGGTCTCGGTGATTCGGGATTGTGTTCATACACTCTTTACAACTAGTTTAAGTCACTATCGTGCGCATTCTAGTTAATTAACAAGTTCGGGTCGCTAATTCATTCTTGCTAAGGATTAAGCATAGTGTAAGAACATGTAACAAGAACAATAATTAATTTTAAGCAAGATTATAATCAACGAAGAACCCTAGTTTCATGATTATTAAATCTTAAAATAGTCATGTCAATAGACTAGATCCGTCAACAAGTTCATGAAATTAACATTCAATCGATAGAAATAATTAAAAGCATGAGACAAAAGTCTAAAATCCGGAAAGTAGCCCTCTACATAAACCCTAGGCTCTCATAGAGACGCCTAGCAAAACGTCTAGCTAATAATAATCAACCAAACACAGTGCAATAGTTTCTCCATACGAAGATTAAGAGAGAAGAAGAAGAAATCAAACTTGATTCTTCAATGGAGGTCCCGAATCTTGGTTGTTCTTCATCTGTAGCCTTCGTCGTTCTCCACTTCTTTGCCCTCACATCTCTTCTTTTGTTTCTCACGTCTGCCCTTTTGTTTTTCACGACTCTCCTCCTTTTTTTTAGGTCTAGGGCCTATTAATTAATCACCAAAGAGATATTAATTGATAACCCTAAGGCCCCTTAATTAGCTCCATTGCGTGCGCTGATGTTGACTTCAGATCGCACGACCTCAATTTCCTGGTCGTGCGATCTGCTCTGGTCTTATGTCTGATCGTGTGATCTCCTGGGCTTCTGATCCTATCTCTGGTCGTGCGATCTGAAGTAAGATCCTACGACCATCCACTCTGATCGTGAAAACAGTAGGCTCCCAACTTTCTTCCACCAAATATTTTCTAAGTCTTTTGTCTCTTTCTTTTGGGGTGTTAAAGTGTCATTAATCACACTTGCTAAAATGACACTTGCCTCCCCTCTTCATGTCTCCACTCCATTTTCTTCACGATTTCTTCTCCACTTTAGCTCCCGATTAATCTCCCAAGCTTAATGCTTCTCCTCTCCGCTTCATCTCCCAAGCTCCGTTCCCTGCCAAAGCAACACGAAACACAACCCGTGTGATCAAATGTGACAAAAATACATAAAATATGCGAGAAACGTCTGGATTAACAATATAATGCCTAGAGCTAAGATTCTATGTTTTCTCTCTAATCATAGTGTATAATTAACATTATCAACCCGGAAAGCGCGCAAAACGATATAAAACGTGCAAGAAATATAACTCTAATACAGATTGATCACCATCCATGTCAGTTTTCTTCTTGAAAACCCACTTGCACCCTATGGGTCGAGCCCCATCGGTTGGTTCTACTAGAGTCCATACTTTTACTGGTATACATGGATTCCGTTTCGGATCTCATGGCTTCAAGCCTTCTGAGAGTCCGACCCCTTCATGGACACTCCATAGGTTGTAGGCTCATCATCATCCATGAGTAATACGTCACTCGGCTCAGTCACGAGAAGTCCATACCTCGCTCTCCCCTGACATACCCTACTCGACCTACGAAGCTCTTGTGTTATTGAGCAGCTTGCTCCACAACATCTTGTGGTTCCTGCTCATATTCCATTGTAGGATCAGTGTTTTGTGGTTCTTGAACTTCTTCAAGTTCTACAGTCCTCCCACCGTATTCTTTGGAGACAACCCCTCTTTATAGAAACACACCGGTTCAAGCAACAAACACTTTGTTCTCGGTTGGATTGGAGAAATAATATCATTTCGTTTCCTTAATATATCCCACAAACTTACACTTGTACGACTCGGGTCGGAGCTTGTTTGATTGTAAACGCTTTACATAGACCTCGCAACCCTAAATCCTCATAACAACAATATGGGACGCCTCCCAGTCCATATCTCATATGGTGTCTTCATGACTGATTTGGATGGTACACTGTTAAGGGTAAAAGCTACAGTTAATAGAGCATGGCCCCAATGATATTAGAAGATCAGTCTGACACATCATTGATCGAACCATGTCCAACAGAGTTCGATTCTTCCTCTCACACACACCATTCCATTGTGGTGCTCTAGGTGGAGTGAGTTGGGACAAGATCCTACACTCTCTAATATAGTCGTCAAACTCTTGACTTAAGTATTCGCCTCCACGATCTGATCGTAGAGCCTTATACTCTTGGCAAGTTGCTTCCCTACTTTGTTCTTGAATTCTTCGAACTTTTCAAAGGATTCGAATTTGGTCTTCATAAGATACACAAACCCATATCTACTAAAGTCATCAGTAAATGTGATGAAATAAAGAGATCCACCTCTGGAAAGCATGACAAATGGTCCACACACATCAGTATGTATGAGTGCCAGTAGCTCACTAGTCCTCTCACCTTTCTTATTGAAAGGGGACTTAGGGTGAGTTTGGGAATGCTTCTGCTGCCAGCACATCAGCTTTCCGACATCAGAAGCAGTTTTAGTGTGTTTGGTAAAAATAAAATGTCTGCTATTACGGACAGTTTCTGCTGTCCCACAACAGTTTTCAGGAAGCAAATGGGCGATGCTTTTCCAGAAAGTGTTTTTGATTAATTTATCTACAACCGATTTTAACCTTGTAATTTTTTAAAATACCTATAGTTATCTTTTCGGAAATGACACGTGACATATATTTTTGTCATTTTACCCTCTCACATAAACTTCACAATTGATTTTACCAAACACAAAATTACTATATCAATATTTCACAACAGCTTTTACGTAATATTTACAAAACAACATTTTTTCAAGAATTCACAGCAGCCTTTCCACAGTGTTTTCACACAGCAGCTTTCTAGCACCGCCACAACATTCCCAAACTAGCTCTTGGTTATTTTTCTTAATAAACAAGCTTCACATGTCTCATATGATTCATAATCAAATGAGTCTAGAAATCCATCCTTATGGACCCTAGAAATGCATTTCTCGTTTATGACCTAAACGATAGTGTCATAGGTATGTAGGATTGAAATCATTATATTCAATCCTCTTAGTATTTATGTTATAGACAGAATTATCTAGATCAGACAGAATTATCTAGATCAGGGATATACAAACCATTAGACAAAAGTGAATTACAATAATACATACTATCAAAATAAATGGAGCAACACTTGTCCTTTATAGTGACATACAATTTTCTTGTCAATACAAGAAACTGCTATAATGCTCCCACTCATAGTAGGGCATAAAAGCATTTGTCTAATTCATTGATAAGGTAGAGATACATGATAAGTCCCTACGAATAATTCAGCAACTCTTGCTTCATTACCCCACATATAGGTGTGTCTCTCCTTAATTCAATGGTCTACATCTCTTGAGATCCTGCACATTTATATAAATGTGAGATCCTCATCGAGTATCTAATACCCATGATGATGAGATAGACTCACTGATTTCAGTAACAAAGATACCTGTAGTGAAATTCATAATTCCCTTCTTTTCTTCTGCCAAGTACTCTGGGCAGTTCCTCTTCCACTTTACCATCTTTGGGTTAAGGCAACTTCCTTGGCTTTAGCAACAAACTTGCTATTAACCTTGGGGATCCGAACAAACATTTTTTCCTCTCGTATGTTGTTTAACCATCAATATGGCTTTCCCTTTGCCATATTAGAGATTTGTTCAGCGGTACTCATAGTGAGTAAGTTGCTTTTGAAGAAAGTCCTTAACACTTCAAACCTTGCATGTCTGGCTTGCTCTCGAAAGAGCTTCCATAAATGTATGATCATATCACAGGCCTCCATATTCTCATCTTGATTCCAAAGCTCAGAGTTCTTGGCAGCTAACATGAGGTAAGTGACATCCACATAACCATTCTTTGATGTCCCTTCATTTAGGCTTTTACTGTGTATCAGCAGTTGGTGGAGAAGAAAATTTATACTCTACCATATACGTCTTTTCTAGCTTGAGAACAATTCTCAAGTTTCTGTACCACTCTTAGGAAATTCATTCCATACTATTTATCATTTTCAAGGACCAAACACAATTGTCGATGTTTGTTGATTGTTTGTCATTGGAATTCTACAAGTAATGAGAAATATGCAATTTTAGTATTTATGAACAATTAAGTATACTTAACAATGACTAGATTATTAAATATAGCTCCCACTATTTTTCTCGGATTAATAGCCCTCACCATTAATGCGAAAATATCATATATTTCCAGCGGGCCAGATCCCTATTTCACTTCCTCTTGTGTTTATTTTGGCAAGTCACCCAAAAGTTAGTTATTTAGGTAGGAACAACTTCCAATTGAATCCTATGCAACTCTTGGTTCAATCTGGCAAATAACTCCTTATTCTTTATCTATCTCATAGATAATACCTATTGCCTTGCCTCTAAGCTTTCAATCCTATTGAAATAGCTTTGTTGCATTCAACCTCTCACTTCAACAATCGCACATTACTTGTTTATGCCGTCGTGCCACATCATGATGAATCAAGTCGCCTTGCTTTGGCAAGCGCGAACTTAATCGATCTTGATCATGACGAGTGTTAAGCAAAAGAAGGCAAAATAAAATATTTATCGTTGAGGGTTTTTCTTGTCAATTTTAATTTGTTGATCATATCAACTGATCTACTTATTTGAATTGGGAAATCCCAAATAAAAGATCCAACTGCTTAATTATTATATTGTTACATTTAACATGCATCAACCATACATCAAAAATAAAACAAGAAAATAATAAATAAATAAAACGCGGTATGGATGTGGCCCTCAAAACTAAGATATTTCCAAGCCAATGAGAATTATATAAGCCCTAAAGCAACAAGCTCATCTCCATGTGCCTCTGTCTTTAGTCCATGCGTCATAGCTTGTGGGTCTTCACCGTCTCGTGGTTTCTTTAGTCTTTGATCTTCTTCTCTATTCCTTGACTATCTTCTATCTATCTAATTCTAACTAGCATCTATAAACTAAATAGAGAAACCTCACATGCGAGGGAGAAGACGACACGCATGCCGTAAAATAATACATTAATTACTTAAAAAACAAAATCAAAACAAACCATAAAATTTAAAATTCACAAATAAGGCCACATCCAATCACCAGCGATAAAACACATAAACAGTTATAAGCTGATTTTATCGCACTTGGTAAATTTTTAGTTAAATTAGGACATTAGGGTCAAAACGGTCGCGCCAGTCCAACTGGGCGAACCTGTTTGGACCTGCCGGACCAGCCCAAAACGGTCGGACCTAGCAGCCCGGTAGAACTGGCCACTGGCCGAACATGTAGGCTGGTCGGCACGGATTAGTCTAATAGCCTAATCCTGTCCATACTGGGATTTGTCTAATTTCTATTTAGTCCAACTAAATATGCACGTTGTTGCGTTTTGATCCTTGATCATTTTAATTATTAATTAGTCAAACTAATTCACATCCATATCCAGTTTAATCCTTTTGGTGTGTTACCCTGCATGTTTCTATTAAGTTGGCAATAGGAATTATAAACATCGAGCGGTGTCTAGCAACACGGTGTGAAATGTGTTTTAGTGAAAGATGATAAAAAAACTTACCCAAATATAAAAGTAGGAAGAATCAGAAGGAATGACCCAATGAGGAAATTTGGTATAATTGGAAGGAACGGGGGAAGAATTATCTGCTATCAACGCAAACCTTCAAGGTTGAAGTGAGGGGAACACTATCGTCTCCTCCTTACATAAATACATGGCATAAATTTTTTCTCCAAAACATGACACAATCTTGTAGGGGCATTTGGTCAAGTAGATTTTACTTCATAATGCCATTCGGCCCTAACCTCCAAACCACAAGAATCTCCACATACCTCTCTACCTCTCTACTTCTTCATATTATTATGTCCCCGACCATTAGCATTAAGGCTGCACATACTCAAAGCAAACCATATGCTAAACATCCTCCTTCCTTAGCACCCATGGGCTTAAAAGTCCCTATAGAAGCAGAAGTTGGATAAAACCCTCATAATTAAGCAAAGTTTGGACTAGAAGTCCTCAAAGGCAGAAGTTCCTAGCAAGCACACCGTGAGCCTAAATGCACCATTCATATTTGCTAGTCAACACATTGACTCCTCAAATGTTGAAAATTACCTGATCCTACAGCCAATTTTCCAATCATTTCCTAATCCTTGCCCGTATTGCCTTTTTCATTTAATTGCACACTTTTCACTCATGTTCACCGAGCTTTTAGTCAACAAATCCCTCATTGATTTTCGATAAACCCCAAATTATCGTTTAATTGCGCAATTCACCTAGATTGAGGTGATCTATGAACGTCCTCTAAACATCCATGTTGGAGAAGTCTCAGTTGCAAAGTGAATTGTTGGTTGTTCAAAGATGAAATTGATATTCTTAAATCTTTGAGGGCTGAATTGAAATATATCCTAAATTGAAGGGTAATAAATTAGTATTTTCCTAAATTATAATAGACCGGGACTTTGCTATGAACATTTCAAACCCGGTTCTTTTGTAAATAAACCGACTGTAACCGTTCGGACCGTCATTCTTAGGTTTGAAGAAGCATCAGTTATACCTCCATCCTTCGCCTCCCTCCCTTTGCTAGCTAACCCTTGAGTAGGGTTTCTGCAAACTTTTCTCTCTATCTACAAACCCACCGCCGGCCACCATGGTGAGTCTCTCCGTCAATCTCTTTAACTTTCCGGCAGCTGATTATCATTCATTCGAGCCTGTATTGATTCGATTGTCTATTTGTGTATAGCCTCAAGGAGATCACATCGACCTCCATCAGAAGCGGTATGGGCGCCGCCTCGACTATGACGAGAAAAAGCGCAAGAAGGAAGCTCGTGCACCTCACATGCATTCCAAAAAGGCCCAGAAGGTTCTCAATTTGTGATTTTGTTTCTTCTGTAGATGTTGTGACTATGGATGTTGTACTGATATATTTTTTTGCTTTGTCTAGTCTCTGGGTATCAAGGGTAAGATGATTGCTAAGAAGAATTATGCTGAGAAGGCCCTGATGAAGAAAACGTCAGTCTCTCTCACTTGCAATTTACCTAACTTTACTGTCCTTAACATGCCATTACATTTTGTACTAGAACTGCTTATACCTAGACTAGCTGTTCACTTGTGTGATGAGTGTTATTGAAGGTGCAGTGATTTTGAAGCTTTTGAACTCTTAAAGTGTCTAACGTTCTGTAATGCCCTTGTTGTTATCTGTAGTTAATATTGTAGAGGCAAGCAATTTCATTAAGTAGTCGATCAGAACTTTTGAAAACTCGCCATACCTTAACCTATGTTTGTTTGCAGATAACTATCCACATTAGTGATGATTGATTGATGGTTTTGATATTTCCAGAAACTATCTAATTCAGTCTCTACGGAATAATATCTCTACTACTAAAAAGTTTGTAGTGTTCCTAACCCTAAAGTGTTCCTGATACTTTTTGTTTGACAAATATACCCCTATGAAATTGAAATGATGCAGTATGTGTCATCCTGTTTATGATACCACTCCCGTTCCCTCTCTTCCTACCCCTTGGAGAGGGCACGGATATTAAGAAAATTTCACCTTTTCCTGTTTTGCCCTTCTCTATTTTTAATATCACTCTCATGTCCTCTTCTCTCTCTACCTTGTTAAGAACCAGAAAAACACTACCACCACAACCCGTCCTCCACCACCAGTCAACCACCATATGAACAGCACACAAACAATCGAAGTGGAAATTTTACAGATCCATACAAAAATATAACAGATCCGAACAAAAAAATTACAGATCGAAGAAAAAATTGACAGAGGAAGGAGAAGAAGAGAAGAGGAAAAGTAGAGATGAGGAAAAGAAGTAGAGGAAGAAGAGCACACTGGCCAGATGTGCGCTCATAGGTCGCCGCCTCCTCCACCACCGCCTCGCACCGTCAGATCTGCGTGGTCGCCGCCTTCTCCACCGGCGTCCTCATCTCCAGCAACAATCTCCTTCTCTCGGCTTTTCTCTCTCTCTCTCTCTCTGCTGATAGAGGTTGTGGTGTCGGTGATCTAAGGAATGGGTGTTGGGTAGTTGTTTCAGTCAGTGGCTGTGTTGTCGGTGATTTATGGAGGAGGTGATGGTATTGTTGGTGTCTGGCGATGGAGAAGAACCAGAGAGGAGTTCTTGTTGACTTGTTTCAGTCGGCAGAGAAGATAATGAAGAGAAAGAAGAGATAAGAGTGTTGGGGAGGTTGTTTGGGTGTTAGATTAGGTTAGTATTTTGGGTTAGGTCAGTAGATATAGTATAATGGGCCACTGATTTGTATATATTGGTGGGCCAATCTAGATTATGAATGGGTTTATTAATATGTTGGGTATTATTTGTAAGGGTATATGAGTAATTGATCCTCATTAAATTTGTCAAAAGAGGAAAGGGGTAGGAAGAGAGGGAACGGACAAAAATAGAAAGGGGTAGGAAGAGAGGGAACGGAGTGGTACAAGTTATACAACGTTTCAGTTGAAACTTGAAACACATCTTTTCTGATTTCGCCATACGCCGCCTCATGCAACTTAACCCTCGAACTGACTCCATGGATGCTAAGCATCGCCTTCCCAATCTCTGATGTCTCGATCCTCAGAATACCTCGTCCTTTCGTTTCTCTCGCTTTGCTTCTGCATCTACCAATAGTAACGCTCCTAGATCAGGAATATCCTTCAAAGCGTAAAATCAAGGACTAGGTGTCTAGGTTACGTTTATTTCGTTCCTTACTATGTCCACCGAAGCTTTAAGGTATACTAGCAGTGAGTCTCCACTGCCTAATTGCCTAATCATGTAACGTTTTGATCGGCACAGAGCTACTAATCTGGAAGGTAATCAAATTTCACGAGTGTTTATGGTTGTTCTATGTTTTTGTATTGTTTTCTCTTACAGTTCTGTGATATTGCTTTGTGCAGTTCCTTTTTCTGTTTTTGTGTTATATTGGTACTCGTTCTCGCCCGCTGGGTGTTATCGGTTGAACAAACTAAATGGATACGTCTCTTCATATTTGCCTACTAATTCATCCACGGAAATACTTGGAAAGCTGTGGCACCCTGAAACATCGCCTTGAATATTGCATCAAAACGTACTAAATTTTTGTTTGGGAATGGAGGGAGGGTTAGTAGGTTGATTTTGAGGGTTACACAATCTTTCTTGCGGCTGCTTTGGATACTATGCCTTCTGGTATAGCTTGGCATCACTGCTACCAAATTTAGAATGTTTGGTATTGATTCAGTGGGATCTCAAATGCTTACAGTTCAATCATAATTTCCACAAGAATGTTGACAAATGAACCTGTTGAACCAAGCGACTTCATCCGACAAAGAACTTCTGACTTCACGCCTTCTGCTAAAGATCCCGGGATTTTGAACATAATGGGAGCAGCCTTGTTAGCCTTCCTTGGTTTCTGCTTAAGCTAAGCATCGTTTTGGTTTTCTTTTTGATTAGTATCATATCTAACACCAAAGCATAAAGTATGGTCGTCTAACCCAGTCATGGCATTATTTTTAGTATACTATTAGCAAAAGTTCGGAGGTAGGCGGAGTTCCCATCATAGTTTAGCCCCACATAGGCGCCAATTTAAATTAATCTTTCCAATAATACACATGAACAAAAGAGGTAAAAATATTTAAAGTGTTTATTGCAATGGATAGCCTTTTGGGATACTTGAAAAAAAGTCAAAAATGTAGATATGCAAGGACATAATAGTAGAAAATGGGGTTGAGGAGCAAGATTGACCTTGGATAACTTCAATACAATGGTTTAGCAAAGAGTAGAGAGTGATGTTGATAAGAGATCAAATACGTTTACGCTTCGGATTTATTAAAATGAAATTATAAATTCATATGTTAAACTGTTGCACAATATTTGTCGTGATTTGTGGGATTCTTCTGATTTAAAACACAACCATGCATCCCATTTATCCTACTGATGAGGGATGATGCTTGTTTTATGCGTCCTTTGTTTTTCATAGTGCAGTAAGGGCGATCTTTATTCAGTAACCTAGATTTTTTCTATGAGGAATAAATCTGTTTTTCGGAGTATAATTATTCAGTTTTGTGTATCTTTAGAGGTAGTGTGCTAAGGTGGTGAAAAAGACAAGTAATAGAGAAACCTTACATTTTATTTAAGTGATCTCTTTATAACTTCTCAGATAGATATCTAGATTTCTTTTTTGTATGATCTAAGATGCCTACTTTGCACATAATTGTTTGAAAGTTTCCTTGCAGTGTCTTTATTTGTTACTACTAAAAAATACTCGTAAGATCTCGACATAAGCAACTGAAAAGCATTAGAGTCAACCCACGTGCAAAGCACGTGCCCTAACTAGTATGATAAAGAACTTCAGATTTTCATTACTATTTTCTGACCCCAATCACATGTTCATGTCTGTTATTCTGTTTCGTACCTTTGCCGCAATATTTTTTGCTTCAATGTTTCTTTATATTCTACGATACATGTTGCTTGGTTTCTCTCATTGTTTCTTATGTTTCTGTTGTAGGTACTGTGGTTCCTCAGTGTACTATTAGTTTAAATAATGTAACTCATGGATGAATTATGTCTACAGGTTGTCCATGCATGAAGAATCATCAACCAGGCGGAAGGTGGATGATGAGGTTCAAGAAGGAGCTAGGCCAGCCTATTTGCTTGATCGTGATGATACGGCACGGGCAAAGGTGTGTTTACGGAGTTTTCAGTGTATGCCATGCTATATTAAGTACTTGTTTTGACTGTTCAGGAACTCATTATGCTGAAATGGTTTTCTCTAGCTTCTTAGCAACACTATCAAACAAAAGCGAAAAGAGAAGGCTGGTAAATGGGAGGTTCCCCTACCCAAGGTAAGCTAAATGTTAAATAATCACCCAGCACATTTGCACAGAAGTAACTTTTGTAATGATGATAACAGTGCACATAATTTTTAACCCTACAGGTCAGGCCTGTGGCTGAAGATGAGATGTTCAGAGTTATCAGAACCGGGAAACGGAAAAGTAAGCATTGCTGATTCTTATTTCTTAGATCTTTTAAAATTCATCTTTTTTGAAATGTTCAGTGGAACAATTATATGTTCAGTGGAACAATTATACATGGTTATTTGTAGGGGTTCAGTAAAGGTGTTTCATGTACTCTGTTTTCTGTTTTGTCTTCCGTGGCTTGTTTGAAGTGAATGAATTATGTCAGGTGTTTAATATCGAATGGCATTATGATGCTGTATATGATAAAATCACTCCAACAATGGCTTCCAAATATCACACATTATGCCATGAAATAGAGGAAGGATTAAGAAACTCCCCACGAACTACCACTACTTTCTCACTCACCACCGCAAACCACCAAACATCGGATTTAACCTTGTCAAACTACCAGTTTATTAATTTCACCTTGCTCTTCAAGTCTTTCCAACTCTGGTAACCACGTGTTCCACAAGTGAGTATTTCATAATTAGTTGCCTATTCTACCCTTTTCTACCCTCTCTTTTTCTATTGGTCTCGTGCCCATGAACCAATTTATCTCTTTCTTCCACTCCACATCTTTCTTCTAAATTCGAACCCCAAAATGAACAAATCTATTCCCTTTCCTCATCCCTTTTGAGGTCGCTTCAACTCCTACCTCTTCACCAATTAGACCACCCACCGACCAACCATCCTAACTCTTACTTTTACCCAAACTATGCTGAGTATGTTCCAATTAGTTGAGTTGTCACTAAGAAAACATCTATTTCTGACATTGCATACCTCACCAATGTGTTTCCATGGTAGACCTGCGAATGATAAGTTTTCTACGAATTCGGGACACCGGTGTGAGATTAGGTGGATTAGAATCCAAAGCATAGACAACATGGTTTTGGTTTTTAATAATAAGGTGAAGAAAAAAAAAAGAAATTAACTGTCTTCTACCCTCGTCTCGAATTTGTCAACATCTTACCACATTTGACACAAACCTTGATTTTGTACGTTCACTGCTGTGTCAGATGATTGATATTGAAATCACCTGTTCTCGAGGGCTTAGCGCGAGATTTGTTCTCAAAAAAATATACATAGTCCCGGCAATGGTTTGAATACACAACTCAATAATCGCGAGCATTCCTAATGGAGGAATCAAGATGGAATTGGTATGTATATCTTCATGGGTGTGAAGGTGGGCTGAAGCACTTAAAAATCACATGACTACTAATAACGGAAAGTATCTTGAAATTGTAGGGAAATTTGGAAAATATTGGTAGTTCAATGTGGTAAACTAATTAATTTTGGTAGTTTCTCGAAATAATGTCATTCATTATCTTTAATCATAGGCATTTGAAATTAGAATGATTGAAGAAAGTAGTACAAGATAAGAAGCATAATAGTACAAAACATAACTCGGTGGGATTTGCTGACCTATCTTCTAGGATTACTCAATCTCCACTATCCCGAACCACTTCTGAACAGTGGTATGCTAAATTTTCACCACCAATTACCAACGAGCCTTTTGACTCCAACAACGGGAGCAATTTCGGGGGTGGGTGGGGGGGGGGGCTAAAGATGTTAAAGCGCTGTCATGACATTGAAATTTGGCTCCCAAGAAAAATAGCTTTAAGCAGATCTGTGAAGATTGTTACCCTATGGCGGAAGAAAACTGCACTTAGGCATGAGAGAATCGTTGAAAAAGCAACAAATTGCCAATATAGAACTATAATCTCCATCCACTCGCATCAGTTGATGGGAGTCATCTGATTTTCCAGAGGTTGTCTTACATAGAAACCAAGCACGGATAGAACAGTATTTTTCTCTCCGCCTAGGGCCACAGTGTCCTTGTTGAAACATGCCAGCAAACCCATATAACTATAGATCCTTGAGATCCAAATAGGGTAGAGAAAGACGATGTAGGGAAACTCATCAGCACGAAGGCTGGTGAGATCCCATTGGCGGAAGGATGAAGGAAGAAGTTGGGGCAGATTTTTGGGAGAGAACTAGAGGATGGAGATAGCAGATTGATTCATTTTAGTTTGGTGGGGGTATCTCAGAAAGTGGTTGTAGTTCAGGTCGAATCATTTGGTAGTTTGGTGGGGGTGTCTCAGAAAGTGATGGTAGTTCATGTTGAGTTATTGAAGTTAATCGTAGAGAAATCTGCATCCGAAGTTCATATCTGAACTTGCTGATGAACAAATGTACTGCATTCTGCATCCGAAGTAGTTTCGTGAAGGTAGAATCAAGAACAATTATGATGTGCTTTTTATACAAAAAAGAAAATGATGATTAAAACAAAGTTTGTTTTCTTTCAGCTCGGCCTGTTCATTGGGTTTTAGTTCTTGGAACTGAGAGCACACTATATTCTGAAGATAGCAAAAATACCTATAAAAATGAATGTAGTGAACACTTGTCATATATATCCCAGAAGACTGTGAGCTTATTTTGTCCTTCTAAATGTAGAGCTATGTGATAAATATTCGGATAAAAAAAAGTGAAAGAGTAAGCCAAAAAATGTAAGTATAATGTGGCGTTTACAGTTCAAAACCACGTATCCATGATGCAACTTGAAGAATTTTATACTGTCTCAAACTTATGGTGGCATCTGATCTTTTGTCTGCCATGAGTACTTGGCTTAGAGTGTAAAACTGGGTGAAAAAGATAGATCATTCTAGTAAAGGGTTTCTCTTTTCAAACTCGCTAATTGCTTGTTATTTAGATTAATCCACTTCTCTGGGTAGTATCCATCTGAAATAGTTTGGCTAAATTTCACCAGAGGTACCCATAGTTTGAAAAAACCGTGGATTAGGTACTCATAGTTTTAATTTCAGCGCTCACGGTCCCAAACTTTGAAAATCCATGCAACCAGGTACCCAATCTCAATCTCACACATAAAGTTTGAAAAATTATAATTGTTAACTTCAAATATAAAATCTATACAAAAATACCACAATATTACTTTTTTAGTTTTTTTTTTTTTTTTTCATGAAAATGAAAAATATTCTCACTTAAAGTGCTTTTTTTAAAATTACAAATAGCTCTCCATGATTGAGGGTAAAGGGATATTTGTAATTAAAAGAACACTTTAAGGGATTTTTTGGGTAAATGACAGAAACCACCCGTGGTGTGGACAATTACCAGATCACTACTCTGTGGTATGAATAATACCACAAACCACCCTTCTGTTAGGCTAAAGATTAGACAAAATCCACCCTTCCATCCAATTCTGTTACTTTTACACTTGGGGGCATTTTTCTGGACCATTTTGCCCTCTCTCTTGTTCTTCCCCTTCGCAATTTCAAACCCCAGCACCACCACCAGCGGCACATCCACAACACCTTTTTGGAACTTTTTTACGCCGACAACGCCAGTACCCTCTCCCTTTCCTCTCTCACCACCACTATCACCCTCCTTTGTCGACCCAGAACCAACAACACATCACATCACTATCCAACCTTCAGCTCTCGGCCTCCACCCAAGCACCACCGTAAATCAACTCCAACCCTGGCCTACATGGAAACGGAGTCAGTCGGAGAGGCACCTTTGTTCGAGATAGAGATGCATGTTCAGTTCAACCGAACCGGAACCGAACCTACTGCCTCGGTTCCATCGGTTCCGGTTCGGTTAAACCGAGCCGGTGCCTTAAACGGTTCGGTTGAACCGAAACCGGTAGATTTGCTATACCTAGAACCGGACCGGGACCGGTTAACCGGAACCGTCGGTTCGGTTTACCGGTTCCGGTCCTAACCATTTTGTATTTATTATTATTATTATTATTATTATTATTATTATTATTATTATTATTATTATTATTATTATTTTTTTTTTTTTTTTTTTTTTTGTTCTTAAACTTTGGGATGGGTCACAACGTTCATTTTTTAAACTTACCGTTGGAACCGGCGGTTCCGGTTCCAGTTTTGAAAAATGCCCAACCAAACCGTACCCGTTTAATACCGCGTCCGGGTACGGTTCGGTCCTTTAGTGCTCGGTTCGGTCGCCGATTATTCCTTTTCGGTTCTACCGGTTCGGTTTTAACCGGAACCGCCGGTTAAACCGAACCGGCGTGCATCTCTAGTTCAAGACAAGGGCCCTTGGAAAAAAAACCCAGACCATCGACGGGTTGACTCCCCAAATCAAAGAAGAAGAAGAATCCATTAGCCCCCACCGCCATTAAACTTATAAAATGCAAGAAGGGACGGCAAAACTCCCCATCGCTAACACCCCGAATCGTCGCAACCATAACTCAATCCAACAAATCCATCGAGCCCAATCAACCAAAATCGAATTCACCACAAAAAATTCGAATCGCCAACAACTAGCCTCCTTCCTAATCTCAAGCCATCCCAATCGATGAACAACGAACCTGAATTGGTTGCCTCGGTTGGGTTGTCATTTGGTCGATTGGGTCTGGATGGGTTCTGATTAGGTGGTGGTTTTCAGATGAGAAATTGAGAGAAAGGGAGCTGTATGGTACTGGTGATGACAGTAGTGGCGTTGAGACTCAAAATTGTGAGAAAGGGAGAGGGAGATAGGGAAGAAGGGGAGTGGTGGGTTGTTGGTGAAGAAGAAGTAGGAGACAGAGGGAGGGAGAGATTGTTGTTACATAAATTAATAAACTGTAAATTTTGTGAAGGAGATGGGTAAAATTGGCTTTTCAATTTCCCTGTCACTCTCTGTCAGTCATAGGGTTGGTTTTTGGTAATATCCAAACCACAGGGTAGTGGTTTGGTAATTTCCCATATCACAGGGGTGGTTTCTGTCATTTACCCTTTTTTTTCATTTTCATGAAATGGAAAAAAATTTAAACAAGTTGTGGTTTGTATAGAGTTTATATTTGACGATAACGATTATAATTTTACAAACTTTGTGTGATACGCGTGGGGTAGCTGTGATGTTAGCGATGCAGTGACCGTGGGGTGTTGCCGGTGATGTTGTCCGAGGTGAAGCTGGGGCTCGTATCCTGTAGAGTCATCAATTATAGGGCCAGAGTGAATGAGTAGTTTTATCTGATGTTAAAGCATTGGAGAAGAGCTGAACTCTGCTGTCAGCATTTTGCTAGTATGTAAGCCCTGCCAGTTAGAAATATGTTAGTGCGCTGTCGAATATACCGTCTTTACTCTGACACAGATCAGTGGATTCTACAAGTAACATACTTCTGAGAGATAAAGCTCTTGCACGCCTTTGTTTTTTGCATAATAGTATACAGTTGTGATGTATGGCTAACCTTGTATAAGGCGCGGAAGCTGAAGTCCCCATTAGCACGACTATAGGGGCTAACTGTGAGCTCTAGAGTTACAGTGGGACTCCCATCCAACATCATCAGAGTTGTTCAGTGACCAACTCACATTTCTAGCAAATCCATCCTGCTAGTCAGCCTGAATCAAGCCACCTAAATTCAGAATTCATTATGCATTAATTTCAGGGAAATTCCGAAAGTTTCTTGAGTAAATCCGAAGTAATTCATTTAACCTGAGCACACACTCTTTTGGTTTGAAGCTATAAACTTCTAAACTGAAGTTTTATAGAGCAAATTCATAGCTAAGTCAAGTTAACATTTACCCAAAACACTTCAGATTTGCTCTAGTTACAGTGTCTAAATGGATGATGATCAGCAAACAAATCAACACCCATAGAGTAACCAGTTCAAAGTTTAGATTCTATCCGCCAGAAGTGCAATCTTTCTTCTCGTCTGATTTAAGCTGTGTGGTTGTTGGTGTTCGGAAGGTGGTTGGTTTTGTGGCCGGTGTTGTGGTTGGCGTGTTGGACGTGTAGAAAGATGCGTGACTGGTGTCTGGGTTGTTTTATTATTTGGTGGTGTTGGCCGTAGTTGGATTTAGGAGTTCCATGACAGCATATTCGGAACTCGTAGGTTTTTTATTGTGAATGGAGGCTTTAAAAATCCAGATAAGTAGAGAATAACTTGCATCTACTTCCGTTAGTAGATAGATAAAAAAGGTACTTACTTGCTGACCTCTTTCGGGTCCCTCATTGCACTAATTATACACCATTGTTAGAGCATCTACAATAGATTAACTAAAACAGCATGAAGAGCAAGGATTGTAGCTCCGGTAGATGAGTAAGTTGCTGAGTTCTATTCCGCTTCTTTGGTGCCACTTAGTGACTAAACTCTCCCTACTTCCCCTGTGCATATGGTGAAGTTCATTCCCTTGCCATCATCAAATTCTCCTACATTTTAGGGTTCTTTAGGGTATTACTTGAGTGAGCGTTGAGCTCATCAAAGAGACTTGGTTTTGCCGTGAAACAAACAAAAGCAACAGTCTACAATCCTTCCTCAAATTAATCGCTGAAGAGAAGAATAAAGAAGAACAAACGATAACTCAAAGAGTAAGAAAAGCGTGAAGGTTGATTACCAATGGTGGGAAAACTTTTTCTGCAGCACGCCGAGGGACAGAGAATCCCCCAGTGGTATCACTGGCTGTCAATGTCTTGCATAAGTTACTGGTCGGCTGCTTTCTTGAAATCACAGGAACATACGTGTCTTTCTGCTCTTGCTGAGTTCATACCAATTTTGAACAAGCAATTTAGTAAACAGAAGATTGATCGAATAACCAAACAATTTAAAGATTCCAACTTGAAGACAAACTAAACTATACCGACGTCAAGGGCTGCAACGTCATCTGCGCATAAACTTCATCAGTTTCAACATCTGCCTGAGATGCCAGAAACCGATGCGTTCTTTGATTGGGTTTAAAGAAAATTCACAACAACTTGGTTAAGGTAGATAAATGCGAATAGTTAGAAGTGTATACCCCACATGCATTGTGACATAGTGCAGCTGAAGTACAATTGAGCTTATACAAATTGGTTTTGTCCATGGTTCACATAAATTAGAGTAGAAACAAGAAAAAGGTTCATACATCCTGAAATGCAAAGACCTGCTCGCTGTGGGCTGTGGCCCCGAGGGGAGTACACCACACAGGTCCTGGAGGACGGGAGGGATGTCAGAGTGCCGACACAGGCATGCCACAGCTCATAATTCAAGCATTGTTTCTCCTCTATCAAAGGACAAAGCAAGAAGTACCATCAACAAATGGGTATTCATCTCATGGCTAATTGCAATACAATTATAGTAAGATTATAAGACTGAAGCTATATGATTCAAGAAACACATCATAGAAAAAGACAGATAACTAATCCATATACAGTATCAATTCTTTAAGGAAAATGAGATGGAGAAAGTGAAGGATGAGAATGATGATGATACCTTCATGAGGAGGCTGCTACTGACCCAATCCTGATGTTGAAAGCTTCATTTCTCAATTGTCTTCCAGGCTTTTGTGCTTACAATAATAACTGATAATTCCAAGAATATTTATTTTAATTTAAAGGGGTGGAAAGAAAAAGAACAACACCCTTCAGCTCAAATGACACACTCTCCCTGAGCCCTAAAACTGCTACTGAAAAAGGCACCTTCTTCTTTCTCCTCAATCATCCAAACACCATGATTAATCTCCTTGAGCAGACCCAGAAGCTTCACTCCATACCCGATAAAGTAAAGTTCACGTGCATCTCATAAGTCCCACCCCACAAGCAGAGAAAAAAGCCCTTTTCAATTTCACAAATTAGACTCCCACCCACCATAATCAAACCCTAACACTGAAAAATTCAGCCAACACCCACCTCAGAGAGAGGCGTGTACTTCAGGCAGCCATTATAGGAGCTAACCCTGAACACGAAACACTCTGGAGAACCCGCTTTGCCCCGGCCAGCGAGAAGATGGGTGGGAGTGTGAACAAAAATGAGAGAGGGCGAAAAGTGGAGTGTGAATGTATTATAAAAGTACGCGACACCAGAACAAAAGAGGTCGACCTGGTAGCCGTAGAGAGAGCTGGTGGAGGAAGAGGTGAATGCGAGATGCGGTGAAAAGAGGGAAGATAGCTCCTAGGAAGAGAGAAAAAATTGTCGTTGGGAAGCTCAAGCTCTAGCCTTAATGGCATGGTTGTAAATTTTCCAACTCATGAGGATACAGAAGTAATTGTCATTTGATACAATCCGCTGATATGTCAAGAGGCCAGTGGTCCAGGTTGGATATTTCGTTGATGTGTCAACATGCTTAGTCTCTTTATGTAAGGGCCATAGATTGAGAGGGTATTATAGTCTTCTTATCCAGATCCATCAAAAAGATGGACAGAAGTTGGGTACCTGAGTGCATGGATTTTCAAAGTTTAGGACCGTGAGTGCTGAAATTGGAACTATGGGTACCTAATCCACGTTTTTTCAAGCTATGGGTACCTCCGCTGCAATTTAGCCAAATAGTTTTATTCATGCCGATCATTTTGAAGTGTGAATTGTGAACAGTGCAGTGGATTTATAAGTTTTTCTTGTCAACTTATGTTTGGTGCCCCAAGATAGGTTGTTGTGTTCTCGTGTTTGCGAAATAATGAATTATATATGGTTTGATTAGTTCTGAACAGTATAACGTGCTTTGCCGATACCATAGGATGATGACTCTGGCAAATGGCTCTAATGCTAATATTTGGGTTTTTTGCAGCCAAACAGTGGAAGAGGATGATCACCAAAGTCACATTTGTTGGTCCAGGATTCACCAGGAAGCCCCCTAAGTACGAGCGGTTCATTCGCCCGTCAGGGTTGCGGTTCACTAAAGCCCATGTAACACACCCCGAGCTCAAGTGCACTTTCAATCTCGAGATCATTGGAGTGAAGAAGAATCCCAATGGTCAAATGTACTCCACTCTTGGTGTAATAACCAAAGGAACCATTATTGAGGTACCATACTTGTGTTAATTTGGTCCTTGCTTGTGGTAATATCATTGAAACGGCTTTTTTTTTTTTTTTTTTTTTTTTTTTTTTTTTTTTTTTTTTTTTTTAATCCTAGCTCGTTTTGTTAATTTCACCATTTGAAGTGTTAATATGCTTTGGGTCTTGGATTCGCTGGTATCTGAAAACTGAATGTTTGTTTCAGGTTAATGTCAGCGAACTTGGTCTGGTCACACCTGCTGGGAAAGTTGTTTGGGGTAAGACTGTTACTGTCATGGCAAATTGTGTTTGGGTTGTTTAAAAACCTGCCCTCTCTCAAAACTTTGCTCACACGCCGTCTCTCTTTTGCAGGGAAATATGCTCAAGTAACTAATAATCCAGAGAATGATGGTTGCATTAACGGTGTTCTCCTGGTCTAGAACAAGCTGCTGCCCGAAGCAGACACAATTTTCTCCCAACAACAGAGGATAATGTACTGTTACCGATCAGATTCATTGAATTTGAATCACTTCTCAGTCTTCGGGGACCTTTTGGTATTTAGGATATTGTTATATGTTGTCACGACTACTCTAATGGGAATGCTAGTAGAAATACAAAACTTGGCGTGTAGTTTTGAATTTTAGTGCTTGTGCTTACTCTCTCCAGAATTCAGAATCGTATGATCAATGGTAATTTCTACAATGTCGCCTTCGTTGTCTCGCATTTCTGTAGAGGCTCAACTTCCTTGATATGCCGAGAAGCGTCTGCCATATCTTAGAATTGCTCATCTTTACAAACCCTTTACAAACCCTTTGGCCTGTGTTGTGAAAGGATTACAAACCCTTTTGGCCTCTGTGTTGTGAAAGGATGCGTAGTGGTAGTATTAGTAATGAAGCGATTGATAGGCATCGGTGCAGTATTGGGTTAGCTTTAAGAATGTGTTTGTTCGAGTACCACTCCGTTTATTTTCTTTAGCCCCCTTCTTTTTTTGAGACGTTTCCTCTCTTGCTTCCATTTTTCTCATTTGCCAAGTTTTTTTTATTGCAAAAAGACTATTTTATCCTCCAAAGAATTTTGCAAAAAGACTGTTTTACCCTCTAAAGAATACCCACTTGATTGGTTTATATTATTTTCAATCAGATTTTTTTGTTTTCTCTCACCATTCACTGATTCCCAATCTCTTATCTTTCATTCTTCACCACTCACCATTTCTTATCTTCTTCTTATTCTCCTTCTCCCTCACCACTCACCAACAACACCCTCACCTCTCCATTTTCATCACAACTCATTGACATCCTCCGTCTTCATCACCACCCACTGACCATCCCCCTCTCCCTCACCATCTCCATCTCTGACTCCGAGAGGGAAGACGCCTCTGCCGGTAACGTCTGGAGGCCGCTGCCACCGTTAGCGATGGAGGACGCCGCCACAACGCCGTTAGCGATGGAGGACGACGCCACTGTCACCGATCGATGGAGGCAAGACTCACTGATGGAGGACGCTGACTCCTCCCTCCCTCTATATCCTCTTATCTCCTCAACTCTCAAAATCTCCGATCTATGTTTTTGTTTGCAGATCTAGAGATGGAGGTTCAGATTCGTGTTGGGGTCGACATGTCTCCTCTTCAGATTCATCTTACTTGATTCAGAACGCCGGTGAGGAGGCGGATCTGTGCTCTCCGGTGTTGGTGGCGATTGGGACTTGCTCTACGACGACCACAACAGCTTCTTCCTCTTCTCTTCTTCTTCCTCTGATTTTTTTCTTCAATTTGTAATTTTTTGTTTGATTTGTAATTATACTTTTCATTCTGTAAAGATGTCGTTGGTGGATCTATTACAAAGTGTTGTTGGTAGTGGTTGTTGACTGGTGGTGGTGGAGGTGGTGGTGTTGTTACCAACGAGAGAGAGAGGGAGGGGACAAGGACAAGAGAGAGGGGAGGGGTAACATAGTCTTTTATCCAATTTTCTTAATCCCCGTGCAAACCCAAAGGGGGCTAAAGAAGAGAAACGGAGTGGTAAAGGATAGACAAACAGTTAATTTACTAGAAAGACCAGATTTTTTTGCTGTCAGACAGTAGATATATATTGACACTTAGCTTGACATTATTGACATTTTGGTGCACGTAGTTTCAAAATTGACACTGAAGTGCACGCAGTTTGACATTTCTGACACTTCGATGCATGCAGTTCAAAATTGACACTTAAGTGCACGCGACAACACGCTCCAATTCCGATGGCGCCGTCAGTTGATTTTCAAGTGACGCACTCATCGAAATTGGAGCGTGATGTTGGTAATTTGCGTATCGCATGCATTTGAGTGTTAATTTTGAAACTGCGTGCACCAAAGTGTCAAGAATGTCAAACTGCACGGTAGTTAAGTGTCAATTTTAAAATTGTGTGCACTAAAATGTTAGAAGTGTCAAACTGCATGGTAGTTAATCGTCAATTGTTCTATATAAAACCAAGCAAACAGCAACACCTCACACCCCATCTTCCTAGCTAACTCCTCAACCACCAAGTCATTACATGCACACGACTCAACATCACCCCTAAAAAGTTTCACAATGCTATCTGCAACAGTGTTTGCACCCCTGGGAATCCATTTGGGAGAGTAATTCATTACTCTACTAGGAACTGTAATATCATTAAGCAACCTACGTCCTTCAACTCTGTTTGCATCAAAACTTTGTTGTCACCTTCAAAACACATACTTTTCTCTGTCCCAGGTGGCCAGATTTCTGACTTCCAAATTGCCAATCTAAGGGCTAAAGTTTCTGCTGCAAGGAGAGAGGCTGCATACTCAGAGCTCCACCCCCATTTCAACACTTTGCCATCACTCCCTCTGTCTCTGATCACCCATCCCAGATTCTACCACAATTTGGCACAGAGTGTGAAAGAGGAGGAAGAGTATTATCTGGAGTCCAGGCTTGTTGGAGAGCTCCCCAAAAGGATTTACATTTAATCACTGATAAGAGGGGGTTGATCTTTGAGTTACAAAAGACATGTGCATTTCTGGACAACCATATAGACCAGCACCCTGACACTACCAAAAGAGTTCTTGACATGTCTTCTTCTTCCACCGAAGCAAGGAGCCAAGCTTTAACAAAACCAAAATTTTGTTTTGGCACATCAACATCCAGCCCTATTCCAAACGAGAAACTTCTTGTCCAGTCACATCAACTTTACATATCACTATTTCAATTCTCTAAATCACCCTTCTCATTTCTTTTAAGTTCAACGACCTCTAGACTGAGGATAATGTGGCTAGAAAGGATTGGGAATTCTCAGAAGTGTGCCCACCTCTCTTCTGTAAACGCACATTGTTGATGTACGGAACAATATCAAGTACTCTTGGAATCCTTTTGATGTGGACGATGATAAGTTTTGTGTGTGAAACATGATCAAAATCGATATGTCATTGAGAGTATCACATGATGCTCTACAACCAATGAGTGTCTGCCACTCACTGACAATTTGTTTAAGTGTTAAACTACTAATTGGTTGCAGAGCACTACGTGGTGCTCTAATGGAGCACTAAAAACACTTACCATCGAGCGGTGCTTAGTGACTTAATCAAACTCTCGAAGATGTGGGATACATGGTGGCATAGTCAAACTCTCATCCTTCACAATACACAATGAGTTGATCGAATATGGTGAGGTGGATAACGGCAGGGGCGGAGCCAACCCGCGCCACTGGTAAACCCGTGCCCTACCCAAAATTTTGAAAAATTACAATTTTAACATGTAATGTATAAAAAGTTCAAATTGTGCTCTTGCCAAAATTACTAGAGTGTCCTAAGTATTTTGAATACCTTGCCCCACGTGTTTAGAATACGTTACTCCGCCCCCTGAATAACGGTACTTGAATCAGACGGTATAAGGCAATAAAAATAGCTCGGCGTGGATGTGTAGATCATCATTTCACTCATAAGCTAACTTACTACCCGAGGGTATAAGGGGATTGAATAATCCCATGTTTACAGGATTCAGGTGTGGGCCCATGATGGTCCTAGAATGAGAACTAAACGCATGGGCAAACCCGCGACAACCTTATGTTCACCCAAGTTTCGATCTCAAGACTTCTTGTGTTCACCCAAATTCGAGCTCAAGACCTCTAGGTAAAATTTTACACACGCATGCCTGATCGACTCAACTACACTCTATGAACAAGGTTTGTTTCTATTACTGTCATGCGTGGGGATCGCTCCCGTGCTTGACCAATACATAGTTGTCTCCCCAACCAAGGTAAACACCGCTTGCAATCTAAACTGTAGAGCACACTATAAGGACATGACATGCAATGCACAACAATCTCTCCCTCAAATCATGGAGATTATCTCTTCAATATTGTTATTATTGTTACCATACTTATCTCCTTTGACTTATCTCATTTAATTTGTATTTATTCCTTTGATTTGTATTCATCCCCTTATTGTAATCATAGTGTAGTATAAAAAGATGATGTACTAGTGATTATGAATAACATTCATTTTATTCTCTCACTCTCATCGCTTTATGGTATCAGAGCACTGATCCATGCCTCTACTGCCGCCACCATGTCCACCCTCTCCGACACAACCGATCCCTCAAAACCCTTCACAATCATCAACACTCATAACGTCCTAAAACTCACCTCACAAAACTACCTATCGTGGAAGCTTCAAGTCGAAGCTCTTCTCGTTGGCCACGATCTCTATGGCTATGTCGATGGCACCCTCACGTGCCCATCTCCCACCGTCACAAGCGATGACAAAACCTCCCCAAACCCAGCCTTCATCAAACGGAACCGCCAAGATCGTCTACTGTTTGGTGCCCTCATCGGAACAATCTCTCCAACCCTTGTTCCTCTCATCTCTCAAGCCAAAACTTCCGCCCAACTTTGGAACAAACTCAACAACACCTTTGCCATGCCATCTCGTGGCCACATCAAGCAACTCAAAGACAAATTTAACAGAATTGTCAAAGGCACTGCTACCATCAAAAATTTCATGCGATCCGTGAAAGAATGTGCCGACCACCTTGCTGCTCTTGGCAAACCGATTGAAGATGAAGACCTCATTGACAGAATCCTTGCTGGCCTTGATGACTCCTACAAGTCCGTGATTGATTCAGTCAATGCCCGAGACACAATCATCACCTTTGAAGAACTTCATGAGAAGCTCATCAACAAAGAACTAGCCATTCTTCAATCCCAAACCCGAACCGATCCATCCCTCCCTGCCACTGCCTTCACTGCCACATCAAGATACAACAACCGCAACACCCCTCGGCCTCCTACCCAAGGTCTACTACCCACACCAAAACAGTTCCGCCCCTTCCTCGGCAAGTGCCAATGGTGCCGAGAACAAGGCCATGTTGTCGCCCACTGCCCCTTGTTCACTAGCCAATTCCCCTCTGCATCACCTTCCCCTCCCCGACCACCTATAACCCACACACATCGATCTCACACCAAACCGCAAGCCCACACGGCTCCACTCCCATCACCCCTAGCCTCTACTCCGTGGCTGCTCGACAGTGGGGCCTCCCACCACGTCACCAATGATCTCAACAATCTCTCTCTCCATGCGCCATATGATGGAACCGAAGAACTCATAGTTGGTGATGGTAAGGGTCTCCCTATAACCCACTTTGGATCTTGCTCTCTATCCTCACTCACACTTAAAAATTTTCTAGTTGTTCCTTCCATATCTAAAAATATAATCTCTCTCTCTCAACTATGTGCTGACAATAATATCTCAATCTCTTTTGTCTCCAATTCCTTTCTTTTGAAGGACCTTTCAACGGGTAAAGTGCTATTTCAAGGGACTCCTAATCAGGGTATCTATGAGCTCCTCCCTCCCTCTCCTCAAGTCCGCACGAGTACCACTTCCTCTCTAGCATGGCACCATCGGTTGGGACATCCCTCCCGGAATATTTTCAAGCTTCTAGCAACTCGCTATAATCTTAGTGTTTCCTCTATTTCTACTCTAGACTGCAATTCTTGTGCCTGCAATAAAAGTCATAACTTCCGTTCTCTACCTCCTCCATAAAGTCTAACGCTCCTCTTGAATATGTGTACACTGATCTATGGACTTCTCCAATCCACTCTCATGACAACTTCAAATACTATTTGATTTTTGTCGACCACTACTCCAAATACATATGGCTCTACAATTTGAAGCAAAAATCGGACACCAAATCTGTTTTCGTTCGCTTCAAAGCTTTAGTCGAAAAACACTTCCAAATCCCCCTTAAAACCCTCTATTCCGATAACGGTACTGAATACTTAGCCTTGTAGGGTTTTGATTCATGGATCGCGCAACGGAAGCATAATCAAACAAATAGCCATGCAAAACCCTCCAAGGATCACAAGTCTAGATGCATAACGATAGTAAAGGTAAGAAATCATAAACACACCTTTGGGTTCTCCTTGATGACTTCAAACGCGAATAGTGTCACGTTCTCTATAGTTGATCCACGCCTAGAGTTGATCCTAGATCTCCCAAACTCCTTGGTGCTAGCCCGGAATGAGAGGAGGGTGAAGGAATCACGAAAAACGAGACAAAAAGAGGGGCTCGGCCCTCTTTTGGCCGACGGGGACGAGGGCGGCGGCAAGGGGCGGCGTTGGCTCCTTGTTGCTTGCTCTCTCTCTCCTTTGTTCTCTCCCACTCTTGTTATGATCACTAATGAGCATAAGTTATAAGGAAGGAAGGAAGGAGGGTCCTTTATATAGTCCAACAACTCCTTGTTAACTACCTAAAGGACTTATTCTAGTCCTACTAGAATTCAATTTAGTCCCTTCCTTGCAAATTAGTCCCTACTAAGTTTGCAAGGGTTTGCAAAGTGATCCTTCTAATTAATTAATCCAATTAATTAATTCCAAATCTAGTACAACTCTATATAGCGTGTGACCCCATAGGTTCTATCTAGTTGGTAGCAACCATTTGCTAATATGGAGCGGTTTCTAGCAAAACATCCATTCTAGCCAACTAATAGAATAGTCATCTAGACAACCTTGTACAAGTAATTGTCTCATCCCTTTGCCCCCATATCCGGATTGGACACGAGACATACAAGTCACACTCGTATATCCAATCCATAGTTTCTCGATCCATGGAATAGCCTTATTCGTGCAAATAACATCAATATCCCATATTGATTTATTTGAGTCTGGCCAGACATTCTATAAGCACTATCCCTCGAGTGGCCTAGGATATTTGCTCCCATTATGTGGGAGGGGAAAATCCTCTCTACGTCCACTACGATCTCTAAGCTTGCTTCTCATTGTATCCAGTACACGCCTTTATAACTACCCAGTCACGGTGTAGCGTTTAACGCTACCAAGATCACAATGATCCACAACTAGAATATCTAGTGACTTCAAGTCTAAGGATGACAATACCATTGCACCGCGAGAAGCACTTGTGACTCAACATAACATGTATGTAGCCTTCTCGGTGATGGGTCAATCCAGTGCAACATTCCGTAATGCACACCTATGTGTTGGATCGTGATATCTCCATATCAATCCAACCCCATACTAGTCTATAGATGATTGTCCCATTAATCATTATACTTGACTAGGGATATTTAAGATAAACAACACAATTGTAAATCTAAGGACTTCATTATATTAAATATCCAATAAATAATAAATGAATTTTCTAGCCATATACAAATTCATACTAAACTAGATTGCCTCTAGGGCATCTATTCCAACAGTCTCCCACTTGCACTAGAGCCAATCTGGCGCATCTCGTATGCCCATACTCCTAGTGTGCCCTTCATGCTTCCACTGCGTGAGAGGCTTCGTAAGCGGGTCTGACAGATTATCATCTGTAGGAATCTTGCATATCTGAACGTCTCCTCTATCGATAATATCTCGAATCAGATGAAACTTCCTGAGCACATGCTTGGACTTCTGGTGCGATCTGGGTTCCTTTGATTGCGCGATCGCCCCAGTGTTGTCACAGAACAACTCCACTGGATCCGAAATGCTAGGGACCACACCAAGTTCAGAAACAAACTTTCTGATCCAAACAGCCTCCTTTGCTGCGCCATTTGCAGCAATGTACTCAGCCTCTGTTGTAGAATCAGCTACCGTCTCTTGCTTGGAACTCTTCCAGCTCACCGCTGCTCCATTCAGGCAAAACACATATCCCGACTGTGATCTAAAGTCATCTCTGTCGGTTTGGAAGCTTGCATCAGTGTAACCCCTTACACGCAACTCTTCCTCACCGCCAAACATCAAGAAAGCATCCTTAGTTCTTCTCAAGTACTTTAGGATGTTCTTGACAGCAATCCAGTGACTCTCACCCGGATTGGATTGGTATCTGCTTGTCATACTTAAGGCATATGACACATTTGGTCTAGTACATAACATGGCATACATGATGGATCCTATGGCCGAGGCATAGGGAATCCTACTCATGCGTTCCTTCTCAATCTCATTGGAAGGACAACCACTCTTCGAAAGAGTGATTCCATGTGACATGGGCAAGAATCCCTTCTTGGAATCTTGCATGTTGAACCGTTTCAACACCTTGTCAATATATGTACTTTGACTTAGGCCTAGCAACCTCTTAGATCTATCTCTATATATCTTTACACCGAGTATATAGGCTGCTTCCCCTAAGTCCTTCATTGAGAAACACTTTCCTAGCCAATCTTTCACAGATTGCAGCATGGGAATGTCGTTTCCAATGAGTAGTATGTCATCCACATACAAGACCAGAAAAGCTACAGAGCTCCCACTAACCTTCTTGTAGACACAAGACTCATCTTCGTTTCTGATGAAGCCAAACTCTTTGAACACTTCATCAAAACGTCGATTCCAACTCCTAGAAGCTTGCTTCAATCCATAAATGGATCGTTGCAGCTTACAGACTTTGTTGGCTTGCTTTGGATCCTCAAAGCCCTCCGGTTGTATCATATATACGTCCTCGAGGAGATTCCCATAAAGGAATGCTATTTTGACATCCATCTGCCAAATCTCATAGTCATAGTATGCTGCAATTGCAAGTAGGATTCAGATGGATTTGGTCATAGCGACTGGTGAAAAGGTTTCATCATAGTCAATACCATGAATCTGTCTGAATGCTTTAGCCACCAATCGGCCCTTATAGGTAATCACATTACCATCCATGTCGATCTTCTTCTTGAAGACCAACTTGCACCCTATGGGCCGCGCCCCATCAGGTGGTTCCACCAAAGTCCATACTTTGTTGGTATACATGGATTCCATCTCGGATCTCATGGCCTCAAGCCACTTCTGTGAGTCTGGGCCATTCATGGCCTCCTCATAGGTAGTAGGCTCATCATCTATGAGCATTGTGTCACCGGAATCAGTTACGAGAAGTCCGTACCTCTCGGGTTCCTGGCGCACTCTACTAGATCTACGAAGCTCTTGTGTTACCTGAACAGGTGGCTCCACAAATGCTTGTGATTCCTGTTCATGTTCCATAATCGGTTCAGTGATTTGTGGTTCTTGAATTTCTTCAAGTTCTACATTCCTCCCACTTGCTTCTTTAGAGACAAACTCTCTTTCTAGAAACACGCCGGTCCGAGCAACAAACACTTTGTTCTCGGTTGGATTGTAGAAGTAGTATCCCTTAGTTTCCTTAGGGTACCCCACAAATTTACACTTATCCGATTTAGGCCCTAGCTTGTCTGATTGTAAACGTTTTACATAGACATTGCAGCCCCAAATCCTCATGAACGACAGTGTGGGACGCCTCCCACTCCACATCTCATATGGTGTCTTCATGACTGATTTGGATGGAACACGGTTAATGGTGAAAGCTGCACTTAATAGAGCGTAGCCCCAAAATGATAATGGAAGATCGGTTTGACACATCATAGACCGAACCATATCCAATAGGGTTCGATTCCTCCTCTCGGACACGCCATTACATTGTGGCGTTCCGGGTGGAGTGAGTTGGGACACGATCCCACACTCTCTAAGATAGTCGTCAAACTCTTGGCTCAAGTATTCTCCTCCACAATCCGATCGTAGAGCCTTGATACTTTTGCCAAGTTGCTTCTCTACTTCATTCTTGAATTCTTTGAACACTTCAAAGGATTCGGATTTTGCCCTCATAAGGTACACAGATCCATATCTACTGTAATCATCAGTAAATGTAATGAAGTAGACATAACCACCCCTGGCAGGCGTGGCAAATGGCCCACACACATCGGTATGTATGAGTGCCAATTGCTCACTAGTCCTCTCACATTTCTTATTGAAAGGGGACTTTGTCATTTTTCCCAATAAACAAGCCTCACATGTCTCATATGATTCAAAATCAAATGAGTCTAGTAATCCATCCTTATGGAGTCTAGATACACGTTTCTCATTTATGTGGCCTAAACGACAATGCCATAAATAAGCAGGATTTAAATCATTTATTTTAATCCGCTTGGTATTAATGTTGTAGACAGGATTGCTTAGATCAAGGACATAAAGTCCATTAAATAATTGCGCACTAAAATAGTGAATATTATTCATATAAATGGAACAACAATTGTTCTTTATTGAAATAATAAAACCTTCCTTGTCCAAACAAGAAATAGAAATAATGTTTCTGCTCATAGCAGGCACAAAATAGCAATTATTTAATTCTAAAACTAATCCTGAAGGCAGAGATAGCTCGCACACGCCTATGGCCAACGCAGCAACCTTTGCTCCATTCCCAACGCGCAGATCTACCTCTCCTTTAGCCAATCTTTTACTTCTCTTTAGATCCTGCATATTTCGACAAATATGAGATCCACATCCAGTATCTAATACCCATGATGTAGAGACAGTTAAATTGACATCTACAACAAAAATACCTGGTGGTGGTGGAATCACTATTCCAAGCCTCTTGTCCTCCAGATATTTTGGGCAGTTCCTCCTCCAGTGTCCAGGTTGACTGCAGTAGTGACACTCACCCTTAGTCACGACCTTGGCAACGCCACCAACAGGCTTAAGGGCTTGTTCCTTGGACTTGGCAACTGACTTGCCTTTGCCCTTGGAGGAAGAGGCAAACCTTTTGCCCTTTCCTTTATGCACCATCATAATGGCCTTGCCCTTACCCTTGTTGATGCTCTGTTCAGCCGTCCTCAACATGTTGAGCAGATCTGGCAGTGGTTTAACGATCTCGTTCATGTTATAGTTCATAATGAACTGTCCATAACTCTCGGGCAACGATTGCAACACGAGATCGGTTGCCAACTCTTGGCCGACCGGGAACCCAAGCCGGGCGAGATTCTCCAAGTACCCGATCATTCGGAGTACATGGGGTCCCACCGGGTTCCCTTCTGCCAGATGACATTTGAACAGTGCCTTTGAGACCTCATACCTCTCTACCCTCGCCTGCTCTTGGAAGAGCTGCTTTAGATGTTCGATCATATCGACATCATTCATGTTCTCATGTTGCTTCTGAAGCTCAGAGGTCATGGTGCAAAGCATAAGGCAGGCCGCATCATTAGCGTCATCAACACGCTTTTGATACGCCTTTAAGGCAACAGGTGTCTGATTCTCTGGACCTTCTGGAACATGCTCCTCTATTGCGTACAGTTTCTTCTCTTGCTTGAGAACAATTCTCAAGTTTCTGTACCAATCAAGAAAGTTGGTTCCAGAGAGCTTGTCCTTCTCAAGGACAGATCGTAGGGAATGTTGTGAACTCGATGAGTTGTTTGCCATTTGGAATTCTACAAAAGGAAAATACGCAAGTTTTAGTATTTGTGAATTTTTGACTATATTTAATAATGGCTAGTTTATTAAATATAGCTCCCACTATTTTTCTACGGATTAATAACCCTCAAGATATTAATGCGGAAAATATCCTTATATTTTCTAGTGGGCCAAGATCCATCTTTTCATCTCCTTATGAGCTTGCTTTGGCAAGTCACCCATAATTTGACTACTTTTAGGTAGGAACAATTTCTAATTGCATCCCATATGCAACTCTTGGTTCAATCGGGCAAATAACTCCTTATTTATCCATCCACATGGATAATCCCAATTGATTGCCTCTAGGTTTCTTAATCAAATTAATAGCCTAGTTGTGTTCAACCTCTTATCTAAACAATTGCACATTGTTACGTGCCATCGCATTCCATCATTATGAACCAAGTCGCCATGCTTTGGCACGCACGAACTTGATAAATAATGATGATAATGAGTGTTTAAATAACGAGAAGGCAAGAACACAATATTTAAATTTTGAGGGATTTTATATTCAATTTTAATTATTTTGTTGATCAATATCAACTAATCTATCTATTTGAGTTTGGGCACAACTCCAAATAATAGATCCGGGTTGTCTAATTATCTTATTATCCTAATTGCATGCATCATCCATACACCAACCACACAAATAATAAGACAATAAATAAACAACCACAAAAACAGAAAATAAACGTGATGTGGATATGGCCTTTTCTAGACTAAGATAATTCCAAGCCAATGGAATTATCTATGAACCCTAAGCAAACACATCTCCATGCGTCTTGGTCTTTTGGTCCATCCTTCATAGTCATGTGGAATGCTCCATGCTCCATGCTCCATCTTTTGTGGCTTCTTTGGCTTTGGGCTTCTTTTCTCCAATCCTGGCTAACAATCTACTTTATCTAGCACTAGCTAATATCTATACTAAATAAAATAAATCTCACAAGTTGAGAAAAAAAATGGCACGCAGGCCATAAAACCCTAATTAATTATTACAATTAATTGATCAGCTCGCAGGCCGTAAAACCAAACCACAAAATTAAACATCCACATCAAACCATATCCTAAGGCCATATCCAATCACCATGCGATTTGCACATAAACAGTTAAAATCCAATTTTAACGCGCTTGGTCAATTTTAATTGATTTTAGGATTTCTAGGGTTAAAACGGTCCATGGGCCGAACAATCCAATTGCCCGGGCCCAATAAAGTGAACCATAAGGCCCTAGGGCCGGCCCGGCCCAAAACCCGCAAGCTAGGCCCGCGGGTTAGGGCCGCCCGGCCCCTTAGGGCGGCCAAGCTTGGGCGGCAAGCAAGGGGGCGGTCCCCTAGGGGGCCGAACCTCCTCATGGAGGTTGTTTCCAAAACAACCTCCTTGCTTGGAGCCCAAGTTTGGTTGTTTCCTTGTTTTGGGAGAACTCCTTCTTCCCCAAGGATGCCCAAACCCTAGATCTAAGATCCTAAAATTTCTCAAACTCACCAATTCATGCATCCAATGCAAAAAATTGGATCTTGTTATGGGTAATTGTTGACAAATTGCATCCCATGCTTGATTTGTCTTGTTTTACGCGATAAACAACAAATTAAGGTGTAAAACAACAAGAATGTAACACATAAACTACGTTTATGCTCTATGACCTGTGGCTCTGATACCACTGTAGGGTTTTGATTCATGGATCGCGCAACGGAAGCATAATCAAACAAATAGCCATGCAAAACCCTCCAAGGATCACAAGTCTAGATGCATAACGATAGTAAAGGTAAGAAATCATAAACACATCTTTGGGTTCTCCTTGATGACTTCAAACGCGAATAGTGTCACGTTCTCTATAGTTGATCCACGCCTACAGTTGCTCCTAGATCTCCCAAACTCCTTGGTGCTAGCCCGGAATGAGAGGAGGGTGAAGGAATCATGCAAAACGAGACAAAAAGAGGGGCTCGGCCCTCTTTTGGCCGACGGGGACGAGGGCGGCGGCAAGGGGCGGCGTCGGCTCTTTGTTGCTTGCTCTCTCTCTCCTTTGTTCTCTCCCACTCTTGTTATGATCACTAATGAGAATAAGTTATAAGGAAGGAAGGAAGGAGGGTCCTTTATATAGTCCAACAACTCCTTGTTAACTACCTAAAGGACTTATTCTAGTCCTACTAGAATTCAATTTAGTCCCTTCCTTGCAAATTAGTCCCTACTAAGTTTGCAAGGGTTTGCAAAGTGATCCTTCTAATTAATTAATCCAATTAATTAATTCCAAATCTAGTACAACTCTATATAGCGTGTGACCCCATAGGTTCTATCTAGTTGGTAGCAACCATTTGCTAATATGGAGCGGTTTCTAGCAAAACATCCATTCTAGCCAACTAATAGAATAGTCATCTAGACAACCTTGTACAAGTAATTGTCTCATCCCTTTGCCCCCATATCCGGATAGGACACGAGACATACAAGTCACACTCGTATATCCAATCCATAGTTTCTCGATCCATGGAATAGCCTTATTCGTGCAAATAACATCAATATCCCATATTGATTTATTTGAGTCTGGCCAGACATTCTATAAGCACTATCCCTCGAGTGGCCTAGGATATTTGCTCCCGTTATGTGGGAGGGTCAAATCCTCTCTACGTCCACTACGATCTCTAAGCTTGCTTCTCATTGTATCCAGTACACGCCTTTATAACTACCCAGTCACGGTGTAGCGTTTAACGCTACCAAGATCACAATGATCCACAACTAGAATATCTAGTGACTTCAAGTCTGAGGATGACAATACCATTGCACCACGAGAAGCACTTGTGACTCAACATAACGTGTATGTAGCCTTCTCGGTGATGGGTCAATCCAGTGCAACATTCCGTAATGCACACCTATGTGTTGGATCGTGATATCTCCATATCAATCCAACCCCATACTAGTCTATAGATGATTGTCCCATTAATCATTATACTTGACTAGGGATATTTAAGATAAACAACACAATTGTAAATCTAAGAACTTCATTATATTAAATATCCAATAAATAATAAATGAATTTTCTAGCCATATACAAATTCATACTAAACTAGATTGCCTCTAGGGCATCTATTCCAACAAGCCTTACAAAACTTCCTCACTATTGATGGCACTTCCCATCTCACAAATCCTCCTCATACCCCCCAACACAACGGTTATTCCGAACGCCGTCACCGACATACTGTTGAGACCTTTCTCTCTCTCCTATCCCACGCCAATATGCTCCTTCAATATTGGTCGCATGCTGCTTCCACTGCCGCCTATTTAATCAATCGCCTTTCTACTCCCACTCTCAACAACGTTTCCCCCTTCTTCAAACTCTTTGGTCACCAACCCAACTATACTAAACTTCGTAGTTTCGGTTGCCTTTGCTACCCATGGCTCAAACCATATGCTTCCCACAAACTAGACCCAAAATCTATTCCATGTGTATTCATCGGCTACTCTCCCACACAAAGTGCCTACTACTGCCTCGACCCTACCACTTCACGCATCTATGTCTCTCGCCACGTCCAATTCAATGAAACTACATTCCCTTTTTCCACGTTACAATCCACACATGTCAATCCCACTGATCTTATAAATCAATGGGCTCCCCTCTCTGTCTCCACCATACTCTCTCCTACCCCGCAACCCTTACCAACCGAACACAACTCCCAACAACCACCCTCATCTCCACCCCCACGGTTACTTCATCACCTAATCCCGCCGAAACCATCTCCCAGCCCTCTCCACCTCCACTACCCACGTCCACCACAACAAACCCACTGCCATCAACCTCTGGTTTTGTCACACGCCTCCAAAGTGGCATTCGAAAACCCATCTCCAAACTCAATCTCAATGCCGAAGTTCATGAAACAACCCTACCCAAAAATATAACCCAAGCTCTCAAAAGCCCTACTTGGCGCAAAGCCATGGAAGACGAACTACATGCTCTTCACAAAAACAAAACTTGGTCCCTTGTACCATCCAATCCCTCTCAAAATGTTGTCGGTTGCAAATGGGTATTTCGTATAAAGAGAGAAAAAGATGGCAGCATCACCCAACAGAAAGCACGCTTTGTGGCCAAATGTTTCACTCAACGTGTTGGGGTTGATTATGGAGAAACATTTAGCCCCGTAATCAAACCAACCACGGTGCGTCTTGTCCTCTCCCTTGCGGTTGCTCACGGTTGGCCGTTGCGTCAACTTGACATCAACAACGCCTTTCTATAAGGTTCTCTCACCGAAGATGTCTACACAATCCAACCACCAGGTTTTGTTGACCCCAAATATCCTACTCATGTGTGTAAGCTCAACAAAGCTCTCTACGGTTTAAAACAAGCTCCTAGAGCTTGGTACACCGAACTCCGCAACCACCTTCTCCATCTTGGTTTTCGTAACGCTGTCTCTGACTCTTCTCTCTTTACACTCTTCGTTAATGGGATCACCACATACTTACTTGTCTATGTTGATGACATTATCATCACCTCTAGTAACCCATCCTTCCTTGACACTCTCATCACCACTCTATCCTCTCGGTTCTCTCTAAAAGACTTGAGCAACCTCTCTTATTTCGTGGGAGTAGAAGTTCAACCACAACCAATGGGCTATTTCTTAGTCAAACACGCTACATTCAAGACCTCCTAACCAAAGCAAACATGGCAAACTCTAAACCCACACCCACACCCCTCGCGGTTCATCCCCCCCCCCTATCCACCGCCGGCACACCACTCCTCGTCCCATCCCATTATCGCACCTTAATCGGTGACCTTCAATACCTAAGCCTCACCCGCCCTGATATCGCCTTTTCTGTTAACAAACTTGCCCAATATATGCACTCCCCCACCCATGCTCACATGCAATCTCTCCACCGTCTTCTACGCTATCTCAATGGTACCTCCACCATGGGCCTAACAATTCACAAAAATACCCCCCTAAACCTACACGCCTTCTCGGATGCCGACTGGGCCCGAGACACGGATGATTTCATATCAACTACGGCTTATGTTGTCTATCTTGGTCGGACGCCCATATCTTGGTCCTCAAAGAAACAAAAGACCCGCGCGCGATCCTCTACTGAAGCCGAGTACAGAGCTGTCGTCGCTGCCTCTGCCGAAATCTTGTGGATAATGCATCTACTATGATAATGCAGGAGCTACGTATGTATGCGCAAACCCAAAACGGGCTGCCATGAATAAGGACATGACATGCAATGCCCAACAATCTCTCCCTCAAATCATGGAGATTATCTCTTCAATATTGTTATTATTGTTACCATACTTATCTCCTTTGACTTATCTCATTTGATTTGTATTTATTCCTTTTATTTGTATTCATCCCCTTATTGTAATCATAGTGTAGTATAAAAAGATGATGTACTAGTGATTATGAATAACATTCGTTTTATTCTCTCACTCTCATCTCTTTACACACTTATCTCCTCTCTCGCACCATCAAGTTTTCACCAGATGCTCTCGGTTCACTTACCGAGTTTGATATATGAATATCACATTATCACGACATTGTGACCTGTTTCTGCGAAATCTCCAAGTCTAGTTTCTCACAGTTAGTTACCTTTATGCCAAAAGAGATGCAGGAGATAAAACTCATGAAGGAAGAGGCCATACACTCCCATTTATTAATCTCAAGTCTGGAAATACTTCAAACCATCCACAACAAGTTCAAACACAAAAATTATTATTATTATTATTATTATTATTATTATTATTATTATTATTATTATTATTATTATTATTATTATTATTATTATTATTATTATTATTATTATTATTGAAAATCTGCGTCAATGGTATCCAACTGTTTATTCAGATGTTAGAAGGACCGAATTCATCAGAATACATCGAAATCGGCATGGGGACTAACCCTGGATGTGCGGATAAGTAACAGATGTATACCTACATCAACAACATACTTCTGTCTCAGTGTTCTTGTCGACAAAAAAATGGGGAGTAAAAAATACCAGTTATACCAGACAACATTTTATACTTAGTTATCTCAAAATGACGCTGAAATAAGAACGAATATATTAAAAAATAACAAATGTTGACATCAACTTGTGGCACAATGCTGGAAAGACAAACATAAGGAGTTAAGGGTACAATAGTTCCGGTGCAACAGCCAAAGCTTAAATCTACTATATTGGTGACAAACAGAGGCAATAAGTGGCGAAAGCAAAAAAATCTCGCAAAATATGCTCCTCTTTCGCGGTTCTTAATCTCCCAAACACTTTGCATTCATGTTTGTAAGTGGATGTACAATTTTACCCTTACAAAAGGTCACTCTTGTCAACTGAAGATTGGTTATGTGAACTCATGGACGTAACATAGCTAACCCAAAACCGATTGCAATAAGTATCGCTGTTGGAGGAGGCACTAAAGGAGTTTTATGATTTGTTTTGTTTCTTTTAAATGGGAGAGCCAACATGAAAGTTAGGTAATATTGGGGATAGGAAACTAGGAATTAAGTCTAAAATCAGAAATCCGCAATCACTGTAGGGGTGTGCTCTAGAGAGAGAAAATTCTCTCTACACTTTTCGAAAACCCTAATTTTCATCCCTTTCTCTCGGCTTCCTTCAAGCGCCGCCGCCGATGCCGAGATCTATCCTTCTATCAATTGCAGGTTCTCTTTTTCGTTATCATCCAGTTTTTCTCTTCCATCGACTCTTGCTCTCGTGAGTGGGTCGAGTTTCTTTCTCTGTTTGTCCGTTTCTCACCGCCGGCGAAGTCAACGGCTTTACCATCTCTTATTGTTGCAGTTCCCTGTTTTAAGTTTTCTGATCCCGTTTACCGGATCGTTCATCTCTGTTCGATTGCTGCTCTTAGTATATTTTTCTTGTTCTGTGGGATTTTTTGGTTGTCTGGTCTTGTTCGCCATCAGCTCACCAAGCAAACTGGCATTGTTTTCTTGTTTCTCTTGCTATTGTTTATGTTTTCTATACCTATTGATCTATTCATTAGACATTTGTGTTCATCACCTGTTTGTTTCTTTCAGCTCTTTCTCTAGGCCCTGAGCCTTCTCTTCTATCTTCTGTTTATTTCTCTGTTCTTGTTCCCAGATCCCTCTCTTGCTTCTAGGTTTCCTTTGGTTCTTTTATTGCTCTATATTTTGGCTTTGTTTTCCCATTTTGCCGCGTAGTCTATCCCTTATCTAGCTCTCGTTTTTGGATTTCCCCTCTTTCCCCTGTTTCCCCATGGGTTTCTCTGTTTGTTATGGGATTGAAACTCTTTCATCAAATTTCGTTTGCGGAAATAAGAGAAGAAGGTCGACAAAACCCCCAAATGAGATTTCACAGGGTTTCGCCCCTCAAATAAAAAAAAGAAGAAAAACATTTCTTCTCAGCACTCAAGTCATCCCTCTATCTCGAAGGTTCGTTGTTACAGTAGAGAGGACCTGTTACGGCTCCGTTTCTCTCATCCACCAACAGCAGATGTCAAAAGAGCATGCAAAATTGTTTGTGAGGAAATGGTGCAAAGCTGTTCTAAACATCCACAGTTAAGGTTTGCTTTTCTAAATCGACGCACAAACCAGATGGTTCAGATTGATCCTATGTGGTATGAGAGGCAAGTTCGTCGATCAATGAAACTGAACGGGGATCAGTCAGGTCCTATCCGGGTTGATTATTCGGCTTTGCAGCGGCTTCTCCATGGCAAGAAAGAGCGTATAATGAAGCCTTCTACTCGATCTTGCTCTCCTGGAGTCTCAGTCCTAGTTCAGACACCAAAGGGGCTTCAGCCCCCCTCCCAAACAGGTTTTTCTGAAACAAAAAGTGTCGATGAAGTGTGCAAAGTGCAGGTTAAGGAGGGATTTGCTGTCAATCTTGATGAGACAAAAATTGGAACCACTAATCTGAACGCGATGGACATTGACAGCCCCCTGCTTGTTCAAAGATTTCCGATTCGGAAGAGGAATCTTGATCTTTGGGAATCTCCGCCTGAGTGTTCTCGTACTTCCAAATCTTTAAGGCTCATTTTCAACTTCAGATCACCCACAAGAAGAATTGGAAATTGGTGCATTTGATGCTGCTGTCCAATTGCTATTGCCACTCCATCCTCGCCATTGATATTGATGTGGTTTATTGCTTGCTATTTTCTGTTAGGTGTTTGGTTTGATGTTTTATGTTTTCTTTCAGGAGGGAGGTTTGAAGCGCGCCAGGTCTTCGCTATCCATTGCATCCGAATCTGCGATGCATTATGTTTTCCTTGCTTTCTGGTTTCATTTGTTTTAGCTATTCCCAGATGATGTATCCTCTGATTAGGTTTGATGTATTAGCTTTAGCTTATTAGATCTGAATGTATGATGAAATCTATTGTACTACTTCTCTGATATTGAATTGATGTTCTTTGGCTGACCGCAAAAAAAAAGTCTTAAATCAGAGAAGATACTTATCCTACTTAGTAACAAGTTTTGAAGTTATTCTAGCTAAGCTTGTTTGGTATCCTTTTAAAAACAATGAAACAGGAAAAACATGCTTGAATAAACATGATTAAAACATAATAAAAAATATGTTTGGTATGTACTAAAAAAATGTGTTCGGAATAAAAAACACAATTGTCAACATTACTAAATTTGAATGTTAATTTTACTTGAATATCTATTTACTTAGGATATCGACGTTGTAGATAGTGCTTTCTAGACAGGCATATCTTAGCCACGTGGCGATCATCCAGCACACCTAGCTGTGCTCCACACACACCAGATCACCACCCGCGCTGATCCACGTGGGGGCTGCGAGACAGGGCCCTCGCATACCACCACACGGGACTTGTAGGGACTTAGTGTTTGGAGGCTAGAGTAAGTCCTGTCGTGCGCGAGCGACAACCAAGCCCGCGCGCGACCCCTAGTAACTGCTTTGAGAGATTTATGGCACGAGCTCCATAAACCCGGTCAACCTCATAACGGTTCCGATATACGCGGTTAACGTGCGTAACGGTCCCTATAGACGCGGACGAACGTGCCGTTGTGGTTAAGCTAATTAAGCCGCCATTAATGGGCGCATTAACCCACTACAACGGTCACATTCTCCGTTATATATAGGATCGTTAACCCTTCCATACAGGGGCGAATCACCTGAGATACGCGGAAGCTCTGCCAAAATCCTGTCTCTCTCTCATACACTACTATTGTCTTACTCTCTCCATACACACAACCTTACTCTTCCTGTGTTCTTTCTATCCCCTACTCTCGGTGTATATTGAGTTCTCTCTGCAGGATTCTCTCGTACACATTTGGTGAACCCGACGTGAAACTTACCATTGCAAGCAACCATGTCTCATGAAGATGATGTCAGTAACAGATCGCCCTCCACGGAGACCACCTCGAGAAAGGGGACCCGTCACGCTTCAGCGGCTGCCAGTGAGACTCCGAATTTGGAGGCAGTAAACGCCACCATTCAGAATCAGGGAAAGGCCCTTCAGGCTCAATCCGCACAGATGGAAGGGTAATGGCCATCCTGGGAACCCTTGCCCCGAATCCTACATCGGGCACTGCCGTCTCTCAGGGAGGGGGAGCCTCTACCACCCAAGGGACTGAGGTGATACCGACACCACCTAACCCTAATCCGCAAACTCCACCAGCAATGGTGCAGTTACCCTCTGTTCAGGGGAAAACGGCTCAAATACCGCCCCTTACCACACATATTCCTCAACCACCAACCGTGGCACCCAACCTCTCTTCGCAATATCCCTTTCCTCCTCTGTCGACACTGCTGGGCAACATGACCTACACCCCTAGCTCGACCGCAGCATACGTGTCCTCGCCGGCTACAACCTTTCCTCCTACTACCGGGGAAAGTGCACTAGAATGTATGACGTCGCTGCGGTGGCGCATAGAGACGTTCTTAGCCAATCAACCATTCGCGGACACCATTATCCCGAAGGTTGATATCGATCCGCCTATCCCACACGAGATCTACCTAATGCCTAACCCCGCCGGGTACAAGGCTCCTAAGTGGGACAAGTTAGAAGACGTCAACGGGAACGCCCACGAGCATGTCATGCGTTTCATTTATGTGATGGGACCATATGGGGCTGATCCCAAACTGCTGATGCGCGAGTTCCCGAAATCTTTGGGAAATGTGGCCTACAAATGGTATAGGACGCTGGAAGCCGGATCTGTCAAAACTTGGGACGACATGGTCCAGAAGTTCTACACGAAATTCTTCCAGGTGGAAGAGAAGGTTACCATGATTCATCTCTCCCGCATGTATCAGAAGCGTGAGGAAGATGGAGTCACTTTCATCAAGAAATTCAGGGCCAAATCCTTGGAATGCAGAGACGAGGTGCTCGAGGGCAGGATCGTAGAGATATGTTTACAAGGCATGCGAGATGAGTACAAAGGTATGCTGATCAACCTGCAGACTCCTACCTTTTCAAAATTGATGGAGTGCACGAAAAATATAGAGCCTATAGTGGAGAGGCAGAAGAAGAAGCACGCCCCTAAACGGCCCTCGAGTGGGACCACTTTCAAGATTGGAAGGTTCAGTTACAAGAGGGGGCGTTAAGCTGAGGTTAATACAGTTTCGCCGCAAAAGCAGCCCAGGGTTACAAACTCGGACGCGCCACCTCTACCATGCTCGATAGAGGAAGCGACTGACTTGTGTAAGCAGTGGCGTAAAGATGGTATCTTGCCTCCGCTCGAAAGGATACCCTCCAAGGAGATGATGAGGGACCCGAAGTCGTGCGAATGCCACGGGAAAATCATGCACCACACAGCTGATTGCAAGAAGCTCAGGAACATTGTAAGCCGGAAAATGAAAGACGGCGAGTTGATTGTCAGCGATTAGAGGCAGGATGTGCGAAGCAATCCACCGCCGGCTCATGCGGAGCAAGAGCCGAAAGGCAAAGAAGTAGCCATGATCACGATCATTGATCTCGAAGAGATTGCGGAAGACGGCTTGCCTATCATTGCCGAAGTTTGCAATGATGAGGATTACACTATAGACACGGAGGATGAACGTGTCGATCGGATGAAGGGGTCGCACGGGTTCAGCAGGTTCTTCGATGAAATGAACTTTTCGGAGAAGTGTCGGAAAGAAATGACAAAAGCGATTATAAGGATAGAAGAGGACTACGAAGAAGACATTTTGGTTTCCAATGGGAAAGTTGTTAGGGCGTCTCGCTCTACGGAAAATGTCATGACCTTCTCCGCAAGTGACAAGAAGACAGATTCGAGCCACCAGAAGCCTTTGTGTGTAACGGTGGCGATCAATGGTGTCGAATTCAAAAGGGCATTCGTTGACGGAGGAGCGGAAGTCAACGTGGTCTCTCTCAACACTTTAAAGTTAGCAGAAATCCCGGAGCAGAAGATTGTCAGACGTCCATCCCCGCTGATGGGATTTGGAAGCGATTCTAGGATGACGATAGGATGGATTCGCCTGGGCGTCCAGATAGGAAAAATCAAATGTTCAGCCAAATTCTACGTCATTGATGCGAACACTACGTATCACATGATCATAGGGCGATCTTGGATTCATCGCTTCGACGCAGTCCCCTCGACAGCTCACCAGGTGATGAAGGCTATCTGGAACGACAAAATAGTGGAGATACCAGCTTCGGTAAACCCTTTCAATTTAGACGAGGCACACCTCACTGAAGCAGTATGGTTTACTGAAATGGCGGACGAGCAAACGCTAGGGCCGTTTAATCCAACCCCTTTGCCTCGATGGGAAGACATCAAGGATCAATCACCAGCGGGAGTGATGGTGACAAGGGAGGAGGCCAAGGAAAAGTCGTCCGCGCGGGAAGAGGCACCGCAGGACGCCTATCAAAGGAAGAATGTGTACACCCTGAAAAGAGTAGTAAAACATGACCCCGCGGGCAAAGAGATAGAAAGCTTCTACTCTAATGGGAAGAAATGCTACCGCATATGAAGGTGCGCGGGGATACCCCCACACAAGCATGGGGATATTCCTGGGCAAATCAATCAAATCGAGCGTGTCATGGAAGTAGACAAGCCGACACCAGACGTTTTGGAGGATAAGCTAAAAGAGGCGCCTGAATGCATGGAGGATAAGCCAAAACCTCAGAAAGAGGAGCTGAAGGAAGTATTCCTGAGCCCAGGCGAAGAAAAGAAGAGGCCCGTCTTTCTGAGTGCAGACCTCACAAGCAAGGAAGAAGCAAGAATGATGCAGCTCCTGACTGAGTACAAAGATGTGTTTGCATGGGAATACGACGAAATGCCCGGCCTGGACACGAGCATCACCATGCACAGGTTAGATGTAATCCTGGGATCTAAGCCGGTAAAACAAAGCACAAGGAGCTTCAGGCCGGAGATAAACGTGAAAATCAAGCAAGAAATCGTCAAGTTACTGACTGCCAGGTTTATCGAACCAAATCATCATCCCACATGGTTGGCTAACATTGTGCCCGTGGTAAAGAAGAATGGGCAGCTTCGCATTTGTGTAGACTTCAGAGATCTCAACCGCTTCTGCCCCAAGGATTATTTTCCGCTGCCCAACATCGATCTCCTCATTGTTTCGACTGCGGGTCATCGTATGTTCAGCTTCATGGATGGTTTCAGCGGGTACAATCAGATAAAAATGGACACTGAGGATGCACAAAAAACCGCGTTCATCACGCCAGTGGGAGTCTTTAATTACACGGTTATGCCATTTGGGCTCAAAAACGCGGGCGCGACTTACCAGCGAGCGATGATGGCTCTCTTTCACGACATGATGCACAAAGAAGTGGAGTTTTATGTTGATGACTTGGTTTTCAAGTCCAAAGAGGACGCGGACCATTTAGGGGACCTGCGAAAAGTATTTGAAAGATGCAGAAGTTTCCAGCTAAAGATGAACCCCATGAAGTGTGCGTTCGGAGTGACCTCAGGGAAGTTCTTGGGATGTGTGATACATCGCCAGGGCATCGAGCCCGATCCCGCAAAGGTATCAGCCATCACTAGCATGACGGCACCACACAATCAAAGCGCTCTGAAAACATTCTTGGGGAAGTTATCTTACCTGCGATGGTTCATCCAAGCGATCGTAGAAATAACCTTCTGCTTCAGCGATCTCCTTAAGAAGAATGATGTGTACAATTGGACCGCGGAGCACGAGGCCGCATTCGGGAGGCTGAAGGACTTGTTGACATCGCAAAGGGTAATGATCGCACCGCAGCTTGGATCACCGCATTTGTTGTATCTGACGTCGATAAAGAGGTCTATAGGGGCGCTTTTGGCTCAGGAATATGAAGGGCAAGAAAGGCCGATTTACTATATTTCTCGCATAGTGCAACCAGCCGAATCAAGGTACACATATATCGAACGTCATTGCCTTGCCCTATTCTTCGTGATAGAAAAGTTGAAGCACTACTTTGCCTCGCACAAAATGGTGGTGGTTACAAAGAGTGACCCCATACGATACCTCTTGACTCATACCTCCCCTGGCGGAAGATTGGCAAAATGGTATATGACCATTTCCCAATACGACATTACGTGCGTTCGACCGCAGGCAATCAAATCACAAGCAGTGGCGGATCTGCTAGCACAGTTCCCGGATAACAGCTACGTGCCCATGATCGAGGAGGAACTAGAGGGACCCAAGATCTATGCAGTCGAGTTACCTTACTGGACGCTTCATTTGGATGGATCGTCAACAAGGAAATGTGGAGGAATTGGAATCATTTTGACTAAACCGGACGGGGAGGTCATCCAAATGTCCACAAAACTCAATTTTGCAGTCACCAACAATGAAGCGGAGTATGAGGCTCTCATCGCAGACCTCCGTGCAGCTAGGGCACTGGAAGTCAGCAATTTGACGGTATGGGGGATTCCAAGTTAATCGTCAAACAAGCTTCAGGCGAGTACGGATTAAAAGAAGTAAATCTATTGCCCTACCGGACTTTGGTGCAGAAGCTGGTGCAACAATTTTGCGATGTTAGGTACGAGCACACACCTAGAGCAAATAATCGGCATGCTGATGCTTTGGCCACTCTGGGATTTAAAGTTAGTGCGGATAAGTGCCCTGCGAGAATCTCGATTGAAGTACGAATGTCGTCGGCGTTGACAGAGGACGCATGCAAGGATGAGTGTATGGATGATGCAGACTGGAGGAAACCGATATTACACGCCATCGCCGAAGGAACGAGCAAAGAAAATTGGGCATCCACTAAGGGGTACTGCATACATGATAACGCTCTCTACTACAAAGGTCCAGGAGGAATACTCATGCGATGCGTCTCGCAGCAGGAGGGGTAAGCATTATTGGAAAAGATTCACCAGCATACTTGCGGAGAAAGTGAGGTGTCCATCTATCGGAAAGCCCAAAGGTATGGGATTCACTGGCCGGACATGTCAACGGCTCCTGCGATAATTCAAGGGAACTGCGAGAGTTGCGCATTGATCAAGGATTCTTTAACAATCTCCCTGGTCGATGATGACATGGACTGGAGGAAGCCACTCTTCGATTTTCTCACGGAAGGAATCGAGCCTGAGTCAAGAAAGGAAGCCGAGAAACTGAAAAGAAAGGCGGCCTGGTATGTAGTACAAGAAAACATACTCTGGCGAAGGAGTCACGAGGGTAATCTACTTCAATGTCTAGACAGCAAGGAAGCGCAAGAGGTGATGGATCTCTCTCACCAAGTAGAGCATGAGGGAGGTGCGAAACTATGCAGACAGCTCCTCACAGTTGTCTATTTCTGGCCCACAATGGAGGCAGATTGCCGCACTAAAGTAAGGAGATGCCAGGAGTGTCAATTCAAGGGCAACCTCGTACAAGCCCCTGCCGTAGATCTACACGCATTGGGAACACCATGGCCATTCCACACTTGGGCTCTAGATTTTGTTGGCATTCGACCAGCTTCACACGGGAACCAGTTTATCCTCACCGCGACCGAGCTATTTACTAAGTGGGTGGAGGCAATACCACTGAAGACGGAAAACGCGCTCGCTGTGGTCCATTTCGTCCAAGAGAACATCATATACAGGTTCAGAATTCCCAACACAATTCTATCTGATAATGGTACCCCTTTTGTAAATCGCCAGGTGGCCTCAAAGCTAGCGGAGTACAACATTAGGCAGGTCTGTTCCAATCCTTATTACCCAAAAGGGAATGGTCAGGCAAAAGCAACCAACAAAACACTGCTAAGAATCCTGAGCAAGATGGTCGCAGACGATCACAAGAAATGGGCCGATTCGTTGAACATAGCATTATGGGCGTATCGAAATTCGCCGAGGACTCCCACAGGAGTCTCCCCGTTCCTTATATGTTATGGAGCTGAAGCTGTTGTACCGGTGAGGTGAAAATCAACTCTGCGAGATTGGCCTTTCATGCATTATATGACAACCAGCGCGACCATGACTTGATTTTATTGGAGGAAAAGCGAGAGCAAGCCAAGCGGGCTAACAAACGGTACAAGGAGAGGATCGCTCGCGCATACAAAAAAACAGTCCAACATCGAGACTTCGCGGTTGGGGACCTGGTTTTGCGCGCTTCAGATAATTGCATGCGGGAGGCAGCCCATCCAAAGTTTGCAGCCAACTGGGTAGGACCATTCGAAGTTAAAGAAGTCTTTGACAGTGGTTACTGCAAAATACAGAGGCTACATGGGACGGCCACAACCCCAAGCTCAGTCAACATGCGCTGGATTAAGAAGTATTATCCCTAACTTCTCTCTTTACATGCATCAGATTACAATGTCTATTTACGTCTAGTATTTTGATAGACTCATGCATCGTTCCTCTCATATGAGGGATTTGTAATCTTGCCTCTCCCATATGAGGGACTTGTAATCTTGGCTCTCCCATATGAAGGTTCTTATAATAAAAGAATTCTCCCAAATGAGAAGATTTTATTACTTTAGTTGCCTTTCATTGTTTTATTTACTTCTCAGTTTATTAACAACAAAAACCTATCTGCTGAGATAGCAGCACTATTCAAATACGATCTCATGCGATCCGACGCCTATCTGCCGAGATAGCAGCACTAATCAAATGCGATCTTGAGTGATCCCAAAGCCTATCTGCCGAGATAGCAGCAATATTCGAATGCGATCTTAATTGATCTAAAAGCCTATCTGCTGGGATAGCAACAATGTGAAAATACGATCTTAAGTGATCTAAAAGCCTATCTGCCGAGATAGCAACAATGTGCAAATACGATCTTAAGTGATCTAAAAGCCCATCTGCCTAAGATAGCAACCATGATGTATGATCTTAACTGGTCTGCGAGCCTATCTGTTAGATAGCCAACTATAGCAGCAACACCCTGTGTGAATTCGAAATTTATCAAGCTTGAAACAAAGAATTATTCAGGCAAGTGTCCGAATGCAAAGGGCGAAAGAAACATAACTTGTTTTTATAGCCAGAACGCATGCGATATTACAATTTGTTGTATCAAACAAGAACAACAAATGCTACAGAATACTTCCTTAAGAGTCAAAATGACTTACAATTTATCTGTCTAGATAGTAGCTTACAAGAAAGTAAAAACTCATAGTAAGAAAATTCTTACTATAAAAGGATCGGCCTACTGGTCCTAACAAAAGCTATGCGACATAGCAGCTTACAAGCAAAAGTTTATAGCAAGAAGAGTCTTGCTGTAAAATGAACGACCTACAAATGCTAATAAAGCTGTACGACGCTAGCAACAATGTCCTAGATCTGAACAAGGTCCCTGACTGGTCTTCTGCCTAAGAGATGTGCCAGATGAACCACCTATCCAGGCAGATGCGGCGGTGAAGAACAAGCGGAGAACAACTCCTGGGGCAAAAAGCTTTTTGTCCACGGAGACGAGCGCCATGGCTCGTCACCCCTATTTCAAGAACGTGGAGGAAAATAGTTCTCCTCTAGGAAAGCTAGAGGAGAAACACTCCATTCATTACGAGTTGGTAAAAAGGTCTGTACAGAACTGCACCTCGCCAGAAGGAAGCCGAAGATACGACCTGCAAACATAATAAATGAAGAAGAATCTTCGTACAAACATGAGGTATTTTGTATATCTTCTTCACAGTAGTCATGAAAATCAGTAAGCTTCATAAAGAAGATCTTGGGAGCTATTTCTATGGCACAAGGCACAAACTCAGGCTTTACAACTTGAGATTGCCATGAGTCAACAAAAGACAAGCATCGAAGCCAGCAGTCGTAAGGACTCATGGCAAGCCACATTTTGGGATGAAGAACCCAAGCAGCAAGAGGCAGAGTTTATATAGACTCTACGGGGACTCTTCGGTTCCCTAGCTGAGTCTGCAAAGCTTGGAAAAAGGGGTAAGAATCAATTACTTACGTCTCAAAAGAGGTAAAATTCAATTACCCTACTAAAGGCTATGACAATTCGGTGGCGTGCCCTAATTAATGACGGAAGGTCATAATACGGATGGACTTCCCAAGGAAATTGTGCTTATCTAATAAATCGTTAGCGCGAAAATCAAGGGAGATACGTCGCCATGTGACGTCATAATTGATACGCACAAAAATATTTGAGCAAATCCCCGAAAGGGAAAAATGGGACATGCAAGTTCTAGATAAAAAAAGGGGGAGAAACCCTAGCAGCATTACAATAATATTTTTGTTTTAAACAAATATTTTTGTTTCTTTCTCAAAATAAATCCTTGATCAAAGGGTCTTCTGGAGAGAACGAGAGTGATGCATCTCTCACTTGGTCCACTTCTCGCTTCAGTTGTTTGTACTTTGCCTTCATCTCATGAAAAAGCTTGACAGCTTCTTCAGCCTTCTGTCTTTGTTCCTCTACCTTCCTTCTCTCAGCTGTGAGGTTGTGGAAACTGCGCTTCAAATTCACAGCTGCGCGAATTTGGGTGACCCTGTTGAGAAGATACCCGAAGCCTAGCTTGCCTTGAACTTTGGCTTGAAGGCCTTGGCATGTGCTGAAAAGTAGCTGCGCACTATGAGGAGAAATGGTCGTAGGAGTGGCTACAGACAGTTGCTCCAGAATCCAGATGGCTTCGGTCAAGAAAAGCCTCCTATCATACGGCTCTATCTCTATAGATCTCGCGAATGATCAGGGGTATGAGAGGCGCATCCGAACCAACCAATCCACATCAGCTTGCTTCAATCCTGATAAAGTTGGTTCAAGTTTAGAGCATAAAAGCTTCAAAACAAAGGTATAGAATGCAAAGAAGATAACGTACCAGTTCCCTTAAGGATCTCACGCAATGAAGGAATGCGCACTGCTGGAAAAGCTGAAGCATGCCCTTGCTGCATGGCTTGTCTGTCAGCTGCGAGCTCGAGCTCATCATAGTTGGAAGGGAGAGTATAGGCCGCAATGGGTGTGATCGCAGCCCCGACTTGCGAGCTCCACAAACTCCATGCTTGAAGAACCTCTAGGAGCTCTACCCCTGTTGAAGGAATGGCAGCAGTAGGAGCGGCCACCCGCCTGGGAACCTCTTCGGCTGCGAGGGGCTCTTGCGGCTCGGGAGCATTCATTTGAACATCAACATTTGCATGCGATGCTATGTCTTCCACGACCTGCTCATCTTCACGAACTGCGACTCCACTACCATATGTTTCCATTTCCTCAACTACAGCATCAACATCTTCTTCCATTAGCACGGTATCAACTTCGATATCATTGGAGACCTCGATGATATCCTCCAGAGGCTCTCCTGCATACTCAGTAGCAGCGACAGGCTTCTCAACATGAGAGCTTCGCTCTGGAGCATAAGATGCAGGGGGCTGACTTCTCTGTTCTGGTATGTCCGCATCAGCATCATCTGCGATACAAGGCAGGAAAATGTTGAGGTAACTTGTATCATATAGTGTTATGTTATTTTGATAGATAAAGAGCGAGCACCTCCACTCGTAGGTGGGATTGCAGCGCCTTCATCATATGCTAAAGACGCGACACCATATCCTACTAGAGTATCTTCATTAAGCTCATCCTTAAGGTGAGCGTGACCTGGGGTGCGAAAAATCTTGTTATGATGATGATTGGGTTACTAAGCCTAGTTTACAGACATTGCTTGAATGATTACCTGAGGGTTCACCACACTTGCTTACTAGCCATCGGCGAATATCAGCTTTTGATAAGCCATGCTTTAACGCACCGGTAATCACTTCTTGGTAAGTCACAGCAAGGTTAAAAATCTCACCTTGTTTATCACCTGCAATTTCCTCAAAATCTGTTTGAGCTTGTTCCAAAGCAGCCGCATCCATATCATCAACTTGTTCCACCAAGTCATCCACATGTTGCTCTTCTAAAATTCTCCTCTTTATGAGCTCGATATCATCTTCTTCTCGCTTCCTCCTTCTCTCTGCAGCCTCCGCAACTGTTCTTTCAGACTCAGCAAGGATGTCCTCATCTATGGCTTCGCCGGAAACGCCAGAGTGAGAACCCTTGGTTTTCTTCTGCATCTTAGCTAGAAGGCCGCTGATGGTTTCTGTGTCATCATCTGCGAAAGAACAAATTGTTCAATAGATATGGTAAGAGCTAAAGTAATGAGAAGATAAGTTCGTTTGAGATACCTTCCGAATCTTCTTCTTGTATTTCATCTCTTTCCTCTTCACTTTCGACTCTTTCTTCTTCATCATCATCTCTTCCTCTCACTTCTCTTCTCTCATCTTCCTCTTCCTCCTGACCAAAAGGGACGAAAGTCTCAACTGCGAGCTCCTTCCGCACTTTGCTTGGCATGCGACCTTTGCCCTTAGAAGTGAAGGACTTCGCAGGAGAGGAAGCTGGAGCACTCCTAGGAGGAGAAGAGATTATAATGCCCTTCTGCTTTTGTCTCTTCGCCCTTGGGGCAATGACTACGGGAGGAGATGGAGCGTTCCTAGGAGGAGACAAAGCTGGGGTGTTGTCTATCAGCGAGTCAGCAAATGCATCCATTACCTCGCGAATCCGAGCCTCGACTGCGGGAGCCATTCCCATTGTTAGCAGAATTTTCTCGCCCTGCCTTCTCACAGCAACAATGGTATTGATCAGCGAATTGGAGCGCTCACCAGATGCGAACCTCCTCAGATAGCACTAAAATAGAAAATGGAGCGTAAGTTTCAATGCATCAGAGGAAAGAAACTTAACACGCACAAAGGAAATTTTTTACCTTGGAAAAATCTTCGCTGTACTTGATAACATGCGAAGCACCATCCCTAACTGCGCCCATATTTTCCTCAAGAATGGTGGATGGGCACAAGTGATTCTCGTGATCCAGCAAGGAGTAGCAGCCATACTCAGAGTCATCTAAGCTGCAGTTAGGACGGAATGGGAAGGAATTTCTCTTGATTATAGGAGCTCTGCTGGGCTAAGGGGTTGACTGTGTCTCGAATCTGGCCTGCTGAGTAGTCCAATAAGCAACCCAATTTTCGGAGAAGCGACCTGCACGACCACCTGAAGGTTGAACAAAGGGCAAGTTTCTCCTCAAGATCGTTTGGCACTCGCCGGACAACAGCCGCTTGTAGCAGCCTCTTACGATGGATCTAGGCCAAACTGAGGGCGCCACTATATCAAAGCCAAACTGGGGAGAAACGCGAGTTGGATCGACGTCCACTGTGATCCTCTCATACTTGGGAGTAAGCTCAGGAACATGCTCCGCAAGAGCAGGGAGAGAACCCCTTAGACACCAGCAGAAGAATTTGCGATAGCGCTCATGAAAGCGCTCATGAACTTCGAAAAGGAGCTCTTCTGATAAAGCAATAGATTTGGCGGGATACAGCTTCGGGAACCATCGCACATTCTCAATGCGCGTGGCATAAGGCCTAGCCGTAAACTTGCTTCGGTCATTGCATATCAGGCTCAAGGTGCACTTGGGAGGATTGGTTCTAAACCATCAAGCAACTCTCCCACTTGAAAGTTCATCCTCCGCACCTGGGACACAGCACTTGTTGGGCCTAGAAGGAACAGGAGCATAGGAGGGCCATCGCTCAAAAACCCACATGGTCAGGAATGCGATGTTGACATAAGTCAGCACATCAAGATGACCGCGAGAGTCCTTGGTCACCACTACCAATTGGTCCAATCTGTGATATAAAGTGCCCAAGACTAGCGGCCCAAGTGCGACTCTCTGGCCGAGGGTCAGTCTCACAGCAAGAAGGAGGACATGGTAGAAAACCCCATCATGAGGGTGACTATCGATCAGGTACCTTGATAACCAAGCACAGAGGAAGCCGCACAAGGTGAGATGGTACCCTTTCCCATTTACATAATTTTTTTGCCTTTGGGTTCTGGTCCAGAAGTTTCTTGGTAATACTACTACTCGCATAGTCGCGGAAGAAGTACTGCACCCATTTTCCCCAGGTGTTCTTCGCAGATGTATCCACAAACTGCCAGTCAGGAAGGACTTTCGCAGATGTCCACCGAGTGGAGATCTTCTTTACTTCGGACAAGCATTCCTCCATCTGCTTGTACAGAGCAAGTTCTAGATCAGTCCTCAAAGGGCGCAGAGGATCCACTTCACCAAGGGGAAAAAGGTCATACAGCATGTGCACATCCTCCAGAGTGGGAGCAGCCTCGAACTCAGCAAAGTGGAAGGTATGATTCGCAGGCGAATAGCGAGAGATAAGGTTTAGAAGCATGGACAGATCCAACTTCACGGCAACACCCTTCATAGCAAGAACTGCGAAATAAACGCCAGCATTGTTCAATGCGATGGCATGGTGGGTCAATACGTGGTCGATCCACTCATCCATGAAGTCCAATTTTTGGACAAACGCTTGGGTAGAAATTGCGGTATGGGGGAAAAACCCATTTTCAACCCCTAACCTAACCACATCCTTGGAATCGATCAACTCTAGCATGGCTGCGTTGACAGGAGGGGTCAATGTCCACAACTCTCCAGAGGAAACGGGAGTCGGTAGATTCTTCACCTTAACCCTCGCATGATAAAAATCTTTTCCACCAAAATAGGGGGCTTTTCGCCATAAGGTTTGGGGAAGATCAAGTATTTCTTCAGCCTCTTTAATGGGTTTGGATCCTTTTGTCTTGGCCATTCCTGCGGAAGAGCAAGAAAAAAGGGGGGAGAAATATACACACTTTCAGTTTGAATTTCAAGAAGCAATTATGTTTTGTCAAAAAAGAAGAGGAACAGTCCGGGGTCAATTCTGGGTTTAGAAGTTCATAATTCGTCTATAATGCTCATAATTCGTCTACATTCAAAATCGTCACAATTTGGTGATTGGATCAGTTCTGGGTTTAAGAAAAGGGCCTCTTTTGCAGTTCTCAATGAACGACATATCTCAAATAACTATGGGTTTATAGATCCAAGGCAGTTCAAAGCATATTTCAGTACATTAAATGGAACTGAGCAAAGCCAACCTTGTTTTGGTAAAGCTTGTTTTGATGAAGCCAGTTGAAGGAGACGATTGACCAGGAAGAACTGATGATTAATCACTTGAATCTGCTCTTGAAGGCTTCCGGGTATCATTCACTTTAGAGAGAGAAGTGATGCTTTGCAACAATGGAGAGCACACAGTATTTATCCAAAAACAATGAGGAGTCGCGTCCTTTCAGTAGTCGAATCGCAACCGTCACCGTCGAATCGCGCAATCACATGACAAGCTGACGTCATGCCTAAAACCCTAAAAGAACAGACGGCACGACTTTAGGTATTTTAGGTCATAATGGCACGCACGGGGGCTGATTTTGCGTCTATTTGAATTGGTGCGTGGCGGCGACGCGTACATTGGTTCCTGCGCATTGAAGCCTATCCGGCTGTGCGTCTTCACGCGCAGAAAGGGGGCTAATGTAGATAGTGCTTTCTAGACAGGCAGATCTTAGCCACGTGGCGATCATCCAGCACACCTAGCTGTGCTCCACACACACCGAATCACCACCCGCGCTGATCCACGTGGGGGCTGCGAGACAGGGCCCTCGCATACCACCACACGGGACTTTTAGGGACTTAGTGGTTTGGAGGCTAGAGTAAGTCCTGTCGTGCGCGAGCGACAACCAAGTGATAAAGCCCAAATAAGGGTTATCTTTTAGCCTAATTTGACGTGCCATTGTGTCAGAAAGCCGCGTTTTAGCAAGAATTCACCATCGGAAAGCCTCGGTTTTAGGGACGAGACGTTTATTAGCTCTTCGTAAATTTCTGCATGTTTTGTACTTTTATTGTATATGATCGCGGGTTTGTTCATGTTGTCTTTACAGGAACAGGTTCGGAAAGTGCATTGGGATGCGTGCCGAGACAGAACCGGGTTCGCCTCAGGAAACGTGCAGAAAATGCTCAGAGCAGGATTTGACCGAGACTGGTACAAGGGAGAGCGGAATGGAAAACGGAAAGACTGGAGGAAAAACGAGCAGTGAAAACCGACCGAGGAAGCTGAAAACGCCAAAACCGAGAATCGTCGGGATGCGCTCGGTTGACAATATCGTGAGCTTGACTTGGAATTTTGAAGTGAAACCAGGGGCAAAAGAACGGAGACGTCAAGGGCTTTCCGAAAACAGGTTATAATGCTGAAACGGATTCCGGCCGAAAAACCGACTCACGTCACGTGTGGGTCCCTGACAGGCCACGTCCGAGTAAGGAGTCTCGGTTCCCGATGCCCGGAGTCATGAGCAACTATTTCATGTTCGTGAGGATTTCCGGGACAGTTTTGGCCTAGGGGTATTTTGGTCAATTTGGCACAAGGCCCGGGTTTCCGAAGTCAAGTTCAGATTTTGTCTCCCAAATTCAGTCAGCAGTTTTCCTATGGCCAGAGTCAGGATTGGGCAGAATTTGGAGCGGTTTTGACCCAGGGGTATTTTCGTAATTTTGACAAGTTTCGGGTCTAAACGCAGGCCGAGGCAGAAAATAGCAGGAAAACACCAAGGAATGCAAACCGAAGATTTCAGGCAGAAGTGTGGGACCCAGAAGACCCAACCGGGCCCAGCAGAGGACCAAGCTGGGCCAGGACACAGCTCCTGCCTGCGTATTGTGTGTCAAAACGAGTCTGGACGAGTCTTGAAGTAGTGTTGTTTTTTCCCGAAACGTGTGCGCCAGAAATTACGAAAACTGCCACCGGTCCACCGACTTTGGAAAAAAGTCAAACTGGCTGCGTATATACGCAAGGGTTGCGTATATACGCAAACAGGTTCGGAAAGTGCATTGGGATGCGTGCCGAGACAGAACCGGGTTCGCCTCGGGAAATGTGCAGAAAATGCTCAGAGAAGGATTTGACCGAGACTGGTACAAGGGAGAGCGGAATGGAAAACGGAAAGACTGGAGGAAAAATGAGCAGTGAAAACCGACCGAGGAAGCTGAAAACGCCAAAACCGAGAATCGCTGGGATGCGCTCGGTTGACAATATCGTGAGCTTGACTTGGAATTTTTAAGTGAAACAAGGGGAAAAAGAACGGAGACGTCAAGGGCTTTCCGAAAACAGGTTATAATGCTGAAACGGAGTCCGGCCGAAAAACCGACTCCCGTCACGTGTGGGTCCTTGACAGGCCACGTCCGAGTAAGGAGTCTCGGTTCCCGATGTCTGGAGTCATGAGCAACTATTTCATGTTCGTGACGATTTCCGGGACAGTTTTGGCCTAGGGGTATTTTGGTCATTTTGGCACCGGGCCCGGGTTTCTGAAGTCAAGTTCAGATTTTGTCTCCCAAATTCAGTCAGCAGTTTTCCTATGGCCAGAGTCAGGATTGGGCAGAATTTGAAGCGGTTTTGACCCAGGGGTATTTTCGTAACTTTGACAAGTTTCGGTGCAAAACGCAGGCCGAGGCAGAAAATAGCAGGAAAACACCAAGGAAGGCAAACCGGAGATTTCAGGCAGAAGTGTGGGACCCAGAAGACCCAACCGGGCCCAGCAGAGAACCAAGCCGGGCCAGGACACTGCTCCTGCCTGCGTATATACGCAGCTGATGCGTATATACGCAGGCAGGGGGTATGGGAGCATGATTTGTGGGCCCCTGGTTGCGTATATACGCAACCCTTGCGTATATACGCAGCCAGTTTGACTTTTTTCCTGGGTCGGTGGACCGATGACAGTTTTCGTAGTTTCTGGCACAAGCGTTTCGGGAAAAAACAGCACTATTTAAAGACTCGTCCAGACTCGTTTTGACATCAACACAATACACAACACAATACACAGCACAACCGAAGAACAAGTCGGAGCATCCCCGGAGAGCACGGAAACGAGAATCCAGATTCAAGACACGCGTTTTCTCTTCTTCTCTCTCATTCAAAAACTGTGTTATTTACATTATGAATTTCAGTAGCTAAACTTTTACCTAGGTTCTCGGTGAACCTAGGGTTTCGTTTTCAGAGATTAGTTCTACGTTTTGACTATGAATTCATGATCGTACTATCTTAATTCAACAGTTTTTATCAGTTATTCTGTCTTTGAATGTTACTGTTCATGCATGATCGGAGTAGCTAACCAGAATTGCTACAGACCCGAGCCGGTAGGTGAAAACGTCTGGTTAGGGTTAGGAAGAGAAGACAGAATTTAGCACCTTACCCCGATGGGCCGACTAGCAAAGGGGAGTTAGGACTAGCCTGAAATCGTTGAGACCAACTGTTAGAGAATCTGACCCGGGCCATTAGGACAGGTTAGAAGCCCTAGCAGCCTTAGAACGAGACTGCAGATTTAGGCAGCTGAACAGGAATCCGACAGTCTGCAGGATTGTGATAACGTGCAGGAAAAGAAAAGATACTGCACAATTGGTATGTGGCACGGATAACGAGACTGCTGTGTGTTTTCATGTCAAACAAAGAACGAAAATCTGAAGAACCCTAGGGATCCCGGGACCTAGTATCTCAAACCCTAGTTTTACAACCTTAAGATTATTCAGAAAATTCTCGCAAAAAGATTTACGTTTCAGTTATTTACTTTCAGTACTTAGTTAGGAAACAAACTCTCAAAATATTCCTCCTTTTTACACTCTGCAACTTAAAACTGATTACTAGAAAAACCTGCAAAGTCCTTGTGGGATCGATAATCCGAGTCGAAAATACTCTCTATATTACTTGATTCGTATACTTGCGAATAGTACGCTAAATTGCGCATCAAGTTTTTGGCACCGTTGTCGGGGACTTTTTAGGGTTTATTTAGTAGTCCGAATTAATTTTTAGAGTTTTTGTTTTTATTTTATTTTATTTTATTTTATTTTTTATTTTTATTTTTTTGCTGTTATCTCACTGCTCTTGAGAACTCTACTTTTTCAGGATGGGCGACAATACCGAGAGAACGCCAGAACTGCCCGAGACACGTACTCCAGCCGAGATGGCTCGGTACATCGAGGATCTGATAGCAGCAGGATTCGCTGCCCGGAGCAACCAGAGGACGTACAACAGGTCTGGAAAGGCGTTGGTGGAAAACTTTGAGGTCCCTACGGGAGGGCATGAACGAGATATTGTGGTGCCCGAGATCACCGCAGAACACTTTGAAATCAAACCCTCCACCATCCAGACTGTGCAGACCCTCTGCCTGTTTTATGGCAAAGCCGACGAAGATCCGAACGACTTCATCAGGAAATTCGAGGACTACTGCAACAAAGTCCGGTATAAGGGAGTCGATGCACAGGCACTTATGCTAATTCTTTTCCCATACTGCCTGTACGGAGTGGCCAACGAATGGCTCGAATCCCGACCACCCAGGTCTATCACAACATGGGAGGGGTGTGTCACGGATTTTTTGGCAAAATTTTACCCCGCTTCCCGGGTCATTCAACTACAAAGCAAAATTCTGTCATTCAAGCAGAAGACGGGGGAGACGGTGGTAGACGCATGGGACATATTGATGAGATTGGTGAAAAAGTGCCCGAACCACGGTTTTGGAGATCCGAAGATCCTGCAGGTATTCTACCATGCCTTAGACAGGGAGAGTGCCGACAGGATTGATAGAGAAGCCGAAGGAAACTTCCTGTACCATGTGGACAAAGACGGGGCCTATGAGCTAATGAAGCAGTTAGCCAAGAAGGACACTCGACCATTTGACGATCGCAGAATCACGGCCCGAGCCGAACCAGTGGAAGACGACCGGATAGATAATCTGGCCAAGATTGTGCAAGACTTGGTTAAGAAAGTCTATTCGAGAAAAAAGACTTTTGCAGCAGTAGACGAACCAGATTTGGACACAGCCATCGAGGGGCTCGGAAACGAAGATGCCATTTACGTACAACAGCAGTGGGATCCGAGCCGGTACAGACCGGGCACGAGAGATCATCCCGGGTTCTGGTACGAAAACCCGAATTCCGCAATTTATGTACCGGGGTTCCAGCACAAGACACCGACTTAGCAGGCCGCACCGGTACCGCAGGTTCGGTCGGGCCCATCTGCACTGCAGTACGACGCCCAGATGAAGAAGATCGAGTCCATGTTTCAGACCATCGAGTCTCAGTTCGCGCATATGGATGCCCTGACAGCCGACATGCAGACGACCAAAACGTCACTGTGCGCTTTGGAGGTACAAGTAGGGCAGTTAGCACAGCAGCTAACTGAGAGAGCACCAGGGAACTTATCCTCAACAACAGTAAATAATCCACGTGCTCAGGTCAATGCCATCACCACTCGGAGTGGATTAGCACTACAGGATCCGTCGTATCCTAGCCATGCCCGTGCAGAAAAGTCGAAGGAAATTGAGCGCGAAGTATTTGGCCAGGATAACAGCTTAACCGACCGCCCCCATCCGAAGGGCTCGGTTGAGCAGGATGCAGTGCAGAACGAGAAGGAAGCAGAAACGCTACCTGTCTCCAAGGAGGTGTCGTATCCTTTGAAGACACGAAAGAGGGATGATAGCAAGGACTACGCCATATTTCTCGAGATTTTAAAACAGCTGAAGATCAACATACCCTTTGCGGAGGCGTTGGCAAAGATGCCCACTTATGCCAAGTTCCTCAAAGATATTTTGTATGGACGGAAACGTATGAGCGATTTCGAGAGAATAAATCAGACGGCAGAAGTGAGAAACTGTGTGAAGAACGGGCTACCGAGGAAGAGGAAGGACCCTGACAGTTTTGTCATCCCGGTGACCCTAGGTAATGCTTACACAGGAAAGGCTCTGTGTGACCTAAGGGCCAGTATCAATCTGATGCCTTTGTCGATTTTCAAAACTTTGAAAATCGGTGAACTCAGGCCCACCAGAATGAAGCTGCAGATGGCGGACAGATCCGTGAAGCAGGCTTACGGAGTTATAGAAGATATTCTGGTGAAAGTCGGAGAATTGATTTTTCCGGCAGATTTTTTAATTCTGGACATGGAGGCAGGAGACGTACCACTCATTCTAGGCAGACCATTTCTGGCCACTGGAGAAGCCATGATAACTTGCAAGAGCGGAGAACTGACCATGCTGATTAATGAAGACAAGGTGAAGTTCAACGTTTTCAAAAATCTGCAACTACCGAATTATTACGAGCATGATGACATCTTTGCAGTGGAGGTAGTCGAAGAAGGCTGGGAAAACGAGGAGATGGATGAGCTATTGGCAGAGATTGACAGAGTGGACAGAGAGAACGAGGAGAGATTCCAGGAGGAGAAGGCCATGCAAGATGAAAACCGGACCTCTTTACAGCTGGACGAAAAAAGTGGGCAGAAATCGGTCCTGGTCCCGTCAATCAAAGAGCCACCAACACTAGAGCTGAAACCGCTCCCGAGCCATCAAACTTCAGCACAGCCAAAGCAGTTTCAAGTAGGTCAGAAAGTACTTATCTGCGATTCTAGGAAGCAGTTTTTCCCAGGAAAATTGAGATCTCGGTGGTCAGGACCGTTTATCATCAAAGAGGTACTTTCATGGGACGCGGTCGAATTGGAGAATTCGCATGACAGTACAACTTGCAGGGTGTGCGGAAACCGAGTCAAGCCATATCTGAGCCCGGAAGCAGACGACAAGTTAAACCCTGGCGGTTTTGACGTCCCTTGAGCAAACATGAGGTAACTGGGTCGGGCCGTCGACCGTAACTTACAAGCGCTCTGGCAAATTCAGTAAATTACCTCCATACACAGATCCTTGGAGTTTGAAGTGAATTCAGAAAATTTCGTAGAAGGAAAGGAAGATTTTCAAAATCTTGAAGAATCGACCCCGGTGCGCTCTGGCACACTCAACCATCACATGGACTCATACGAGTTGGGGATTTTTCAGGAACAATTTTTCTGCACAACGGAGCAATCGACCCCGGTGTACGAAAGTATACTCGACCATATGGGAGCACATTTTCACACACAATGGTGCTCGGGGATTGCACATTCGCAGAGCGCATATAGAGCCCGGAAGGTTGACAACTTCCGTCGAGAAATTTTCCAGCGACCGGTCAACGGTCCTTCTCCACCGATCTCTGCGGAAAAGTCAGCACCTGTAAGAACTGACTCCGGGTGCACAGGTTCAATTTCTGTCTCTCGCTTTATTTTTCTGCATATGCTACCAGTTGTTCCAATTCGATGAGGCAAGCCAGCTCATCCAATCCAGATTGTATGCCTAATGATAAGTACCATGATGGCATGACACCATCCAGTGTGTGGGTGGTGGCGTTGTAACTGCATTACTTTTTATTTGAAAAAAAATTAAAAATTAAAAAATTGAAAATTTTGAGACTGGGCGAAGGATTTAGCTTAAAACTGAAGAGAGCTTAATGATAGAAAATTTCCCAAAGTGGATAACTTAGGTGAGGAAGAGCTGCGAGAATCTGTCTAGGGGAGTTAATAGAGCCAATACACTTCAGAAAACGCAAGTAGCTGTCTCCGAGCCACGTATCCGACTAGTTGCCAGACCACCGTCACCAGGTAGTCGTCAACCCGCCATCACGGTCACCACATCATTTGGTTGAGTGATAGGCCATAGGGGACCTCACGTCCTGTCTCGTGCCTTAGGTCCACTAGTGAGCCCCGTTGATCCATTAACCCTTTTCTTGGTAACCGTTTGACCTAGGAAGCCACTTTTTTGATACTCGCATCATTGTTAGTATTTTTACCTTTCCTACGCGTCATAGCACAAGGGAGTTGAGTTGAGGGGGATTTTCTGGAGTAGAGCAGATTTGTCATATTTGAAAGTGGATGAGCTTCATTTGTATATTTGAGGGTGTGTAAGGGTGAGATAGTGACGGCAGCACACTTCGGTGTGGCGGTGACTCACGACATTACACCGTGAGCACAGGAGGAGAGCCGTAGTGCGTAAATATTCCGCACGACATGGGGAACTTGGGTTTACAGGGTTATTTGGAGGACGCTTTGTGCGATTTAGACATCCTTGGAGTGAGAAGGATCGGTTGGAAAAAGCGCGAATATTTTACAGATTGACTACATGGTTCGAAATTAGTGTGGGGGTGGTCGTTTCATATTTCATTTCAGTATTTTTTCTGCCACCCCACGTTTTTGGTTTATCATAGAGTTGGCCTGGCTTATATTATTGTTGTTTATTGTGTTGCCTCGAAAAAAAAAACGACAGAAAGAAACAGAGAAAAAAAAATGAAAAAAATGTATTAAAGGTAGAAAATTCAGGGTGCTTGATTGATTTTATTTTAAAACGCCGGGCCGACAATTTTTATAACAGTTTCACATTCGTTCACAGTTGTGGCCGCAAAAACGGCAGTTACACCGGGACTGGGGAAATTGAGTGTCTAGAATATGTGATTTGGGTCAGTTTCCATCATCTTGGTGAGGGAGTGTGAGATTGGAGTATGTGTGAGTGTGCTGTGACGTTTAGGACATTGCTTCTAAATGACTTATCCTACCGTCCCAAAGACGGTAGATTTACATTACACCCGGAGTAAAAGCACAGAAGGTGTGCGTTAGGGATACGCTCGGTTTGCGTGCAAAAGCAGAAGTAAGTGGTGTTCGTGCTTGTTCCTAACCTAGGCTGGCCGCAAGTTCTTCCGATCACTGCAGTTTCTTAAACCTAGGGGAATATGAGAACTTGATGATGTTTGGTTGGAGTGGAAGAGATTGTCCAGTCTCACAAAAAAAAAAAAAAAGATAAACTGTTTTTATCATAGTAATACTGTTTTTAAATAAGTGCAGTTACACTGCTCTGGATTGATTCAGGATAGTATGCATTGGTAGTATATAGTTGGAGGTTGCTCGGGATGAGCAAAGTTTAGTGTGGGGGTATTTGATAACGCCCAAATAGGGGTTATCTTTTAGCCTGATTTGACGTGCCATTGTGTCAGAAAGCCGCGTTTTAGCAAGAATTCACCATCGGAAAGCCTTGGTTTTAGGGATGAGACGTTTATTAGCTCTTCGTAAATTTCTGCATGTTTTGTACTTTTATTGTATATGATCGTGGGTTTGTTCATGTTGTCTTTACAGGAACAGGTTCGGAAAGTGCATTGGGATGCGTGCCGAGACAGAACCGGGTTCGCCTCAGGAAACGTGCAGAAAATGCTCAGAGCAGGATTTGACCGAGACTGGTACAAGGGAGAGCGGAATGGAAAACGGAAAGACTGGAGGAAAAACGAGCAGTGAAAACCGACCGAGGAAGCTGAAAACGCCAAAACCGAGAATCGTCGGGATGCGCTCGGTTGACAATATCGTGAGCTTGACTTGGAATTTTGAAGTGAAACCAGGGGAAAAAGAACGGAGACGTCAAGGGCTTTCCGAAAACAGGTTATAATGCTGAAACGGATTCCGGCCGAAAAACCGACTCACGTCACGTGTGGGTCCCTGACAGGCCACGTCCGAGTAAGGAGTCTCGGTTCCCGATGCCCGGAGTCATGAGCAACTATTTCATGTTCGTGAGGATTTCCGGGACAGTTTTGGCCTAGGGGTATTTTGGTCAATTTGGCACAAGGCCCGGGTTTCCGAAGTCAAGTTCAGATTTTGTCTCCCAAATTCAGTCAGCAGTTTTCCTATGGCCAGAGTCAGGATTGGGCAGAATTTGGAGCGGTTTTGACCCAGGGGTATTTTCGTAATTTTGACAAGTTTCGGGTCAAAACGCAGGCTGAGGCAGAAAATAGCAGGAAAACACCAAGGAATGCAAACCGAAGATTTCAGGCAGAAGTGTGGGACCCAGAAGACCCAACCGGGCCCAGCAGAGGACCAAGCTGGGCCAGGACACAGCTCCGGCCTGCGTATTGTGTGTCAAAACGAGTCTGGACGAGTCTTGAAGTAGTGTTGTTTTTTCCCGAAACGTGTGCGCCAGAAATTACGAAAACTGCCACCGGTCCACCGACTTTGGAAAAAAGTCAAACTGGCTGCGTATATACGCAAGGGTTGCGTATATACGCAACCAGGGGCCCATAACCACCCACCACCACCTCCCTGCCTGCGTATATACGCAAGGCTTGCGTATATACGCAGCCCCTGCGTATATACGCATGCAGGGGCTGTGGTGGTGGCCCTGCTTGGTCCTCTGGTGGGCCCGGTTGGGTCTCCTGGGTCCCACTCTTCTGCCTGATGCCCCCGGTTTGTCTTCCTTGGTGTTCTCCTGCTTTTCCGTGTTCCCGTCTTGGCCAGCTCTTGTACACGTTTCCCGAGACGGTCCTGGTTTGGTGCACGTTTCCCGAGACGGTCCCGGTTTGGTCCCGACACGCTTCCCGATGCACCTTCCGAACTTGTTCCTGAAAAGGAAACATGAACGAAACCCGCGATCATATCCAATAAAAGCAATAAATAAGCAGGAATCCTGAAAGTAAAATATAAACATCTCGTTCTAAATTCCCGAGGCATTCTAAGGCAATTTCCGGCAAAATACGCTGTTTCCGCCGCAAACGCTCGTGAAATCAGGCTATAAGATAACCCCTAATTGGGCGTTATCAAATACCCCCACACTAGGCAATGCTCGTCCCGAGCAACCCCGCCTGCACTAGCCTGTAATCATATATTTCTGCCCTCGTGAGACTAGCTCTGTGCTTACACTACCTTTGCATACTCTTTCGACCCGAACCTTTCAACCGGACGACTCGATAGAAAACCGACTCAGATAGAATGTACACATACTCAAACGACTAAAAACAGACTTATGACAAAATATTTTGGTGAGATTGGGCAACCTCAAAAACATAACCAGTGTGTCCTCGTGACCTCATCCTTTTCAGAATGTACTTTCCTGCAAGCGATCGGTAAGTCTGAACAGATTTATATGGTGGATTTAAGCACTGGACCAAAGTACTATTACTTTAGTTATCAATCTGAGCAAATCCCTAGCTAACTTGACCCAGGGGTATTTTCGTAATTTTGACAAGTTTCGGGTCAAAACGCAGGCCGAGGCAGAAAATAGCAGGAAAACACCAAGGAATGCAAACCGAAGATTTCAGGCAGAAGTGTGGGACCCAGAAGACCCAACCGGGCCCAGCAGAGGACCAAGCTGGGCCAGGACACAGCTCCTGCCTGCGTATTGTGTGTCAAAACGAGTCTGGACGAGTCTTGAAGTAGTGTTGTTTTTTCCCGAAACGTGTGCGCCAGAAATTACGAAAACTGCCACCGGTCCACCGACTTTGGAAAAAAGTCAAACTGGCTGCGTATATACGCAAGGGTTGCGTATATACGCAAACAGGTTCGGAAAGTGCATTGGGATGCGTGCCGAGACAGAACCGGGTTCGCCTCGGGAAATGTGCAGAAAATGCTCAGAGAAGGATTTGACCGAGACTGGTACAAGGGAGAGCGGAATGGAAAACGGAAAGACTGGAGGAAAAATGAGCAGTGAAAACCGACCGAGGAAGCTGAAAACGCCAAAACCGAGAATCGCTGGGATGCGCTCGGTTGACAATATCGTGAGCTTGACTTGGAATTTTGAAGTGAAACAAGGGGAAAAAGAACGGAGACGTCAAGGGCTTTCCGAAAACAGGTTATAATGCTGAAACGGAGTCCGGCCGAAAAACCGACTCCCGTCACGTGTGGGTCCTTGACAGGCCACGTCCGAGTAAGGAGTCTCGGTTCCCGATGTCTGGAGTCATGAGCAACTATTTCATGTTCGTGACGATTTCCGGGACAGTTTTGGCCTAGGGGTATTTTGGTCATTTTGGCACCGGGCCCGGGTTTCTGAAGTCAAGTTCAGATTTTGTCTCCCAAATTCAGTCAGCAGTTTTCCTATGGCCAGAGTCAGGATTGGGCAGAATTTGAAGCGGTTTTGACCCAGGGGTATTTTCGTAACTTTGACAAGTTTCGGTGCAAAACGCAGGCCGAGGCAGAAAATAGCAGGAAAACACCAAGGAAGGCAAACCGGAGATTTCAGGCAGAAGTGTGGGACCCAGAAGACCCAACCGGGCCCAGCAGAGAACCAAGCCGGGCCAGGACACTGCTCCTGCCTGCGTATATACGCAGCTGATGCGTATATACGCAGGCAGGGGGTATGGGAGCATGATTTGTGGGCCCCTGGTTGCGTATATACGCAACCCTTGCGTATATACGCAGCCAGTTTGACTTTTTTCCTGGGTCGGTGGACCGATGACAGTTTTCGTAGTTTCTGGCACAAGCGTTTCGGGAAAAAACAGCACTATTTAAAGACTCGTCCAGACTCGTTTTGACATCAACACAATACACAACACAATACACAGCACAACCGAAGAACAAGTCGGAGCATCCCCGGAGAGCACGGAAACGAGAATCCAGATTCAAGACACGCGTTTTCTCTTCTTCTCTCTCATTCAAAAACTGTGTTATTTACATTATGAATTTCAGTAGCTAAACTTTTACCTAGGTTCTCGGTGAACCTAGGGTTTCGTTTTCAGAGATTAGTTCTACGTTTTGACTATGAATTCATGATCGTACTATCTTAATTCAACAGTTTTTATCAGTTATTCTGTCTTTGAATGTTACTGTTCATGCATGATCGGAGTAGCTAACCAGAATTGCTACAGACCCGAGCCGGTAGGTGAAAACGTCTGGTTAGGGTTAGGAAGAGAAGACAGAATTTAGCACCTTACCCCGATGGGCCGACTAGCAAAGGGGAGTTAGGACTAGCCTGAAATCGTTGAGACCAACTGTTAGAGAATCTGACCCGGGCCATTAGGACAGGTTAGAAGCCCTAGCAGCCTTAGAACGAGACTGCAGATTTAGGCAGCTGAACAGGAATCCGACAGTCTGCAGGATTGTGATAACGTGCAGGAAAAGAAAAGATACTGCACAATTGGTATGTGGCACGGATAACGAGACTGCTGTGTGTTTTCATGTCAAACAAAGAACGAAAATCTGAAGAACCCTAGGGATCCCGGGACCTAGTATCTCAAACCCTAGTTTTACAACCTTAAGATTATTCAGAAAATTCTCGCAAAAAGATTTACGTTTCAGTTATTTACTTTCAGTACTTAGTTAGGAAACAAACTCTCAAAATATTCCTCCTTTTTACACTCTGCAACTTAAAACTGATTACTAGAAAAACCTGCAAAGTCCTTGTGGGATCGATAATCCGAGTCGAAAATACTCTCTATATTACTTGATTCGTATACTTGCGAATAGTACGCTAAATTGCGCATCAAGTTTTTGGCACCGTTGTCGGGGACTTTTTAGGGTTTATTTAGTAGTCCGAATTAATTTTTAGAGTTTTTGTTTTTATTTTATTTTATTTTATTTTATTTTTTATTTTTATTTTTTTGCTGTTATCTCACTGCTCTTGAGAACTCTACTTTTTCAGGATGGGCGACAATACCGAGAGAACGCCAGAACTGCCCGAGACACGTACTCCAGCCGAGATGGCTCGGTACATCGAGGATCTGATAGCAGCAGGATTCGCTGCCCGGAGCAACCAGAGGACGTACAACAGGTCTGGAAAGGCGTTGGTGGAAAACTTTGAGGTCCCTACGGGAGGGCATGAACGAGATATTGTGGTGCCCGAGATCACCGCAGAACACTTTGAAATCAAACCCTCCACCATCCAGACTGTGCAGACCCTCTGCCTGTTTTATGGCAAAGCCGACGAAGATCCGAACGACTTCATCAGGAAATTCGAGGACTACTGCAACAAAGTCCGGTATAAGGGAGTCGATGCACAGGCACTTATGCTAATTCTTTTCCCATACTGCCTGTACGGAGTGGCCAACGAATGGCTCGAATCCCGACCACCCAGGTCTATCACAACATGGGAGGGGTGTGTCACGGATTTTTTGGCAAAATTTTACCCCGCTTCCCGGGTCATTCAACTACAAAGCAAAATTCTGTCATTCAAGCAGAAGACGGGGGAGACGGTGGTAGACGCATGGGACATATTGATGAGATTGGTGAAAAAGTGCCCGAACCACGGTTTTGGAGATCCGAAGATCCTGCAGGTATTCTACCATGCCTTAGACAGGGAGAGTGCCGACAGGATTGATAGAGAAGCCGAAGGAAACTTCCTGTACCATGTGGACAAAGACGGGGCCTATGAGCTAATGAAGCAGTTAGCCAAGAAGGACACTCGACCATTTGACGATCGCAGAATCACGGCCCGAGCCGAACCAGTGGAAGACGACCGGATAGATAATCTGGCCAAGATTGTGCAAGACTTGGTTAAGAAAGTCTATTCGAGAAAAAAGACTTTTGCAGCAGTAGACGAACCAGATTTGGACACAGCCATCGAGGGGCTCGGAAACGAAGATGCCATTTACGTACAACAGCAGTGGGATCCGAGCCGGTACAGACCGGGCACGAGAGATCATCCCGGGTTCTGGTACGAAAACCCGAATTCCGCAATTTATGTACCGGGGTTCCAGCACAAGACACCGACTTAGCAGGCCGCACCGGTACCGCAGGTTCGGTCGGGCCCATCTGCACTGCAGTACGACGCCCAGATGAAGAAGATCGAGTCCATGTTTCAGACCATCGAGTCTCAGTTCGCGCATATGGATGCCCTGACAGCCGACATGCAGACGACCAAAACGTCACTGTGCGCTTTGGAGGTACAAGTAGGGCAGTTAGCACAGCAGCTAACTGAGAGAGCACCAGGGAACTTATCCTCAACAACAGTAAATAATCCACGTGCTCAGGTCAATGCCATCACCACTCGGAGTGGATTAGCACTACAGGATCCGTCGTATCCTAGCCATGCCCGTGCAGAAAAGTCGAAGGAAATTGAGCGCGAAGTATTTGGCCAGGATAACAGCTTAACCGACCGCCCCCATCCGAAGGGCTCGGTTGAGCAGGATGCAGTGCAGAACGAGAAGGAAGCAGAAACGCTACCTGTCTCCAAGGAGGTGTCGTATCCTTTGAAGACACGAAAGAGGGATGATAGCAAGGACTACGCCATATTTCTCGAGATTTTAAAACAGCTGAAGATCAACATACCCTTTGCGGAGGCGTTGGCAAAGATGCCCACTTATGCCAAGTTCCTCAAAGATATTTTGTATGGACGGAAACGTATGAGCGATTTCGAGAGAATAAATCAGACGGCAGAAGTGAGAAACTGTGTGAAGAACGGGCTACCGAGGAAGAGGAAGGACCCTGACAGTTTTGTCATCCCGGTGACCCTAGGTAATGCTTACACAGGAAAGGCTCTGTGTGACCTAAGGGCCAGTATCAATCTGATGCCTTTGTCGATTTTCAAAACTTTGAAAATCGGTGAACTCAGGCCCACCAGAATGAAGCTGCAGATGGCGGACAGATCCGTGAAGCAGGCTTACGGAGTTATAGAAGATATTCTGGTGAAAGTCGGAGAATTGATTTTTCCGGCAGATTTTTTAATTCTGGACATGGAGGCAGGAGACGTACCACTCATTCTAGGCAGACCATTTCTGGCCACTGGAGAAGCCATGATAACTTGCAAGAGCGGAGAACTGACCATGCTGATTAATGAAGACAAGGTGAAGTTCAACGTTTTCAAAAATCTGCAACTACCGAATTATTACGAGCATGATGACATCTTTGCAGTGGAGGTAGTCGAAGAAGGCTGGGAAAACGAGGAGATGGATGAGCTATTGGCAGAGATTGACAGAGTGGACAGAGAGAACGAGGAGAGATTCCAGGAGGAGAAGGCCATGCAAGATGAAAACCGGACCTCTTTACAGCTGGACGAAAAAAGTGGGCAGAAATCGGTCCTGGTCCCGTCAATCAAAGAGCCACCAACACTAGAGCTGAAACCGCTCCCGAGCCATCAAACTTCAGCACAGCCAAAGCAGTTTCAAGTAGGTCAGAAAGTACTTATCTGCGATTCTAGGAAGCAGTTTTTCCCAGGAAAATTGAGATCTCGGTGGTCAGGACCGTTTATCATCAAAGAGGTACTTTCATGGGACGCGGTCGAATTGGAGAATTCGCATGACAGTACAACTTGCAGGGTGTGCGGAAACCGAGTCAAGCCATATCTGAGCCCGGAAGCAGACGACAAGTTAAACCCTGGCGGTTTTGACGTCCCTTGAGCAAACATGAGGTAACTGGGTCGGGCCGTCGACCGTAACTTACAAGCGCTCTGGCAAATTCAGTAAATTACCTCCATACACAGATCCTTGGAGTTTGAAGTGAATTCAGAAAATTTCGTAGAAGGAAAGGAAGATTTTCAAAATCTTGAAGAATCGACCCCGGTGCGCTCTGGCACACTCAACCATCACATGGACTCATACGAGTTGGGGATTTTTCAGGAACAATTTTTCTGCACAACGGAGCAATCGACCCCGGTGTACGAAAGTATACTCGACCATATGGGAGCACATTTTCACACACAATGGTGCTCGGGGATTGCACATTCGCAGAGCGCATATAGAGCCCGGAAGGTTGACAACTTCCGTCGAGAAATTTTCCAGCGACCGGTCAACGGTCCTTCTCCACCGATCTCTGCGGAAAAGTCAGCACCTGTAAGAACTGACTCCGGGTGCACAGGTTCAATTTCTGTCTCTCGCTTTATTTTTCTGCATATGCTACCAGTTGTTCCAATTCGATGAGGCAAGCCAGCTCATCCAATCCAGATTGTATGCCTAATGATAAGTACCATGATGGCATGGCACCATCCAGTGTGTGGGTGGTGGCGTTGTAACTGCATTACTTTTTATTTGAAAAAAAATTAAAAATTAAAAAATTGAAAATTTTGAGACTGGGCGAAGGATTTAGCTTAAAACTGAAGAGAGCTTAATGATAGAAAATTTCCCAAAGTGGATAACTTAGGTGAGGAAGAGCTGCGAGAATCTGTCTAGGGGAGTTAATAGAGCCAATACACTTCAGAAAACGCAAGTAGCTGTCTCCGAGCCACGTATCCGACTAGTTGCCAGACCACCGTCACCAGGTAGTCGTCAACCCGCCATCACGGTCACCACATCATTTGGTTGAGTGATAGGCCATAGGGGACCTCACGTCCTGTCTCGCGCCTTAGGTCCACTAGTGAGCCCCGTTGATCCATTAACCCTTTTCTTGGTAACCGTTTGACCTAGGAAGCCACTTTTTTGATACTCGCATCATTGTTAGTATTTTTACCTTTCCTACGCGTCATAGCACAAGGGAGTTGAGTTGAGGGGGATTTTCTGGAGTAGAGCAGATTTGTCATATTTGAAAGTGGATGAGCTTCATTTGTATATTTGAGGGTGTGTAAGGGTGAGATAGTGACGGCAGCACACTTCGGTGTGGCGGTGACTCACGACATTACACCGTGAGCACAGGAGGAGAGCCGTAGTGCGTAAATATTCCGCACGACATGGGGAACTTGGGTTTACAGGGTTATTTGGAGGACGCTTTGTGCGATTTAGACATCCTTGGAGTGAGAAGGATCGGTTGGAAAAAGCGCGAATATTTTACAGATTGACTACATGGTTCGAAATTAGTGTGGGGGTGGTCGTTTCATATTTCATTTCAGTATTTTTTCTGCCACCCCACGTTTTTGGTTTATCATAGAGTTGGCCTGGCTTATATTATTGTTGTTTATTGTGTTGCCTCGAAAAAAAAAACGACAGAAAGAAACAGAGAAAAAAAAATGAAAAAAATGTATTAAAGGTAGAAAATTCAGGGTGCTTGATTGATTTTATTTTAAAACGCCGGGCCGACAATTTTTATAACAGTTTCACATTCGTTCACAGTTGTGGCCGCAAAAACGGCAGTTACACCGGGACTGGGGAAATTGAGTGTCTAGAATATGTGATTTGGGTCAGTTTCCATCATCTTGGTGAGGGAGTGTGAGATTGGAGTATGTGTGAGTGTGCTGTGACGTTTAGGACATTGCTTCTAAATGACTTATCCTACCGTCCCAAAGACGGTAGATTTACATTACACCCGGAGTAAAAGCACAGAAGGTGTGCGTTAGGGATACGCTCGGTTTGCGTGCAAAAGCAGAAGTAAGTGGTGTTCGTGCTTGTTCCTAACCTAGGCTGGCCGCAAGTTCTTCCGATCACTGCAGTTTCTTAAACCTAGGGGAATATGAGAACTTGATGATGTTTGGTTGGAGTGGAAGAGATTGTCCAGTCTCACAAAAAAAAAAAAAAGATAAACTGTTTTTATCATAGTAATACTGTTTTTAAATAAGTGCAGTTACACTGCTCTGGATTGATTCAGGATAGTATGCATTGGTAGTATATAGTTGGAGGTTGCTCGGGATGAGCAAAGTTTAGTGTGGGGGTATTTGATAACGCCCAAATAGGGGTTATCTTTTAGCCTGATTTGACGTGCCATTGTGTCAGAAAGCCGCGTTTTAGCAAGAATTCACCATCGGAAAGCCTTGGTTTTAGGGATGAGACGTTTATTAGCTCTTCGTAAATTTCTGCATGTTTTGTACTTTTATTGTATATGATCGTGGGTTTGTTCATGTTGTCTTTACAGGAACAGGTTCGGAAAGTGCATTGGGATGCGTGCCGAGACAGAACCGGGTTCGCCTCAGGAAACGTGCAGAAAATGCTCAGAGCAGGATTTGACCGAGACTGGTACAAGGGAGAGCGGAATGGAAAACGGAAAGACTGGAGGAAAAACGAGCAGTGAAAACCGACCGAGGAAGCTGAAAACGCCAAAACCGAGAATCGTCGGGATGCGCTCGGTTGACAATATCGTGAGCTTGACTTGGAATTTTGAAGTGAAACCAGGGGAAAAAGAACGGAGACGTCAAGGGCTTTCCGAAAACAGGTTATAATGCTGAAACGGATTCCGGCCGAAAAACCGACTCACGTCACGTGTGGGTCCCTGACAGGCCACGTCCGAGTAAGGAGTCTCGGTTCCCGATGCCCGGAGTCATGAGCAACTATTTCATGTTCGTGAGGATTTCCGGGACAGTTTTGGCCTAGGGGTATTTTGGTCAATTTGGCACAAGGCCCGGGTTTCCGAAGTCAAGTTCAGATTTTGTCTCCCAAATTCAGTCAGCAGTTTTCCTATGGCCAGAGTCAGGATTGGGCAGAATTTGGAGCGGTTTTGACCCAGGGGTATTTTCGTAATTTTGACAAGTTTCGGGTCAAAACGCAGGCTGAGGCAGAAAATAGCAGGAAAACACCAAGGAATGCAAACCGAAGATTTCAGGCAGAAGTGTGGGACCCAGAAGACCCAACCGGGCCCAGCAGAGGACCAAGCTGGGCCAGGACACAGCTCCGGCCTGCGTATTGTGTGTCAAAACGAGTCTGGACGAGTCTTGAAGTAGTGTTGTTTTTTCCCGAAACGTGTGCGCCAGAAATTACGAAAACTGCCACCGGTCCACCGACTTTGGAAAAAAGTCAAACTGGCTGCGTATATACGCAAGGGTTGCGTATATACGCAACCAGGGGCCCATAACCACCCACCACCACCTCCCTGCCTGCGTATATACGCAAGGCTTGCGTATATACGCAGCCCCTGCGTATATACGCATGCAGGGGCTGTGGTGGTGGCCCTGCTTGGTCCTCTGGTGGGCCCGGTTGGGTCTCCTGGGTCCCACTCTTCTGCCTGATGCCCCCGGTTTGTCTTCCTTGGTGTTCTCCTGCTTTTCCGTGTTCCCGTCTTGGCCAGCTCTTGTACACGTTTCCCGAGACGGTCCTGGTTTGGTGCACGTTTCCCGAGACGGTCCCGGTTTGGTCCCGACACGCTTCCCGATGCACCTTCCGAACTTGTTCCTGAAAAGGAAACATGAACGAAACCCGCGATCATATCCAATAAAAGCAATAAATAAGCAGGAATCCTGAAAGTAAAATATAAACATCTCGTTCTAAATTCCCGAGGCATTCTAAGGCAATTTCCGGCAAAATACGCTGTTTCCGCCGCAAACGCTCGTGAAATCAGGCTATAAGATAACCCCTAATTGGGCGTTATCAAATACCCCCACACTAGGCAATGCTCGTCCCGAGCAACCCCGCCTGCACTAGCCTGTAATCATATATTTCTGCCCTCGTGAGACTAGCTCTGTGCTTACACTACCTTTGCATACTCTTTCGACCCGAACCTTTCAACCGGACGACTCGATAGAAAACCGACTCAGATAGAATGTACACATACTCAAACGACTAAAAACAGACTTATGACAAAATATTTTGGTGAGATTGGGCAACCTCAAAAACATAACCAGTGTGTCCTCGTGACCTCATCCTTTTCAGAATGTACTTTCCTGCAAGCGATCGGTAAGTCTGAACAGATTTATATGGTGGATTTAAGCACTGGACCAAAGTACTATTACTTTAGTTATCAATCTGAGCAAATCCCTAGCTAACTTACCATCCGAGCTTTTTCCGAAAGGATCTATGTCTAATCAGGTAGAAGGTATGTATGTATGTATCAAGGCATGGCATAATCCTATTTGATATGACATTCTCACAATTTACCAAACTCACACCCCTCACCGAGATCCCGAAAAACTGTCCGAAACACCTAAGTTTCTGTTTTCCCAATTCTTCTGTTCCCTGGTGTGTCTTCGCAGTGCTCGCGGCCACAAATGTGAAGTGGTGTAAACGTTTCGAAAATTGTGCCACTCACTCAGCTTTTTATTTAAATAACAAAAACGTAAAACAAAACTAAAACTAGAACATGACTTTTTTTTCTTTCTTCTTTTTTTTTTCTTTTTTTTTCCTTTTCTATTTTTTTCCCATTTTTTTCTTTCTTTTTTTTCTGTTTTTTTTTCTATTTTTTTTTTAATAATAATACGACTATATACATAAATACACGAATAAGGACAACACTAAACTGACTAAAGCTGAGTGAGTGAAAATAAATCTCTGTCGTGGGGTATGTAAAATGTCCTCATGTGAAGTACCCCCACACTAATCCTGAAGCGCTGATCCTGCAGTCGAAATGATACTGTGCAGTCCCACCGAACCTCCTCATCACCAAAGATGTAGAAAAACGGCACAACCACCAATTAACCCTACAACCCCCCGAAACCGCGTTTTGTGCGAAAAGATGCTCGCACGAGACTAACTCCTCCTGTGGTCACTATGTAATGCAGTGATCCACCTCCGCAAATTAATGCACTGTCGCCACTATCTCACCCTGTCCTTCCCTCGAAAAATGTGCTGATATCAAAACTGTCCAAAACTGATAAATCATGAAGCTCACCCATATAAAACCACTCTACTCACTCCCTCTGTCATAACACGTAGAATAGCCAACTATCGACTGGTGAAGGTCTCAAAGAAGGCTGCCTAGGCTATAGTGGCTAAGAAGAAAGAGGGTAAATGGCTTCAAACGGGTTGACTAATTGGACCTAGGGGTAAGAAACAGGACGTGAGGTCCCTTGATAGCCAGTCACTCCACCGAAAAATGCGATGACCGTGACGGCGCCCGTGGGCGGGTTGTCGACTACCTAGATGACGGTGGTGTAGCAACTAGTCGGATTCTTAGCTCAGGTGATAATTACTTGCAGATTCCAAAGGTCACTGGCTCTCACCTATCTACTATACCTCGGTGCAAGTTTTCTTTTCTTTCAAAGGATTCAACCTCGATTTCTTCACTGTTTCTGTTATCTCGATTGCCCTTTCTCATTTTATTTTTCTTTTTAAAAAATAAAATAAAATACTGCTGTCTGCGTATATACGCAGCAGCTGTGTATATGCGCAACCAACAGTATAATTTTTTTAATTTTTTTGATTTTTTTTAAATATATACAATGCATGGCTAGAATGTTTGTGGTGGGTTGACTCAAATAACGAAAATATGCTAACTCAAAAATATAAAATAAAAACTACAAATAAACATGAAAAAACGTGCAGACTGGGTAATGCAGACACGACAACCACCCACACACTAAGAGGTGGCATGCCCTCATGGAACTCACTCGTCCGGAAAAAATGTTGGGTCTGACCCGATTTCCGAAGAACCGGATATGCTGCCTGGAGAGCTGCTGCTAGAATCAGTCCTGTAGACGACCGACCGACGTACTCGGGAACGAGGCCGGTAATCGGAGGACTGGGACTCTGAGCCCGTCCAACTGCTAGGTGGCTGGGATCTCAATCTCGTCCTGCCACTCGAAGGCTGCTGGGTACGGGACCCAGTCTGACGACCTGTGGGCTGCTGGGATCGTGTCCCAGGCTGACGTCTCTCCTGTCTCTTAGGTGGAGGAGGTGGCTGAGTCGGGGGTGGCGGCTGAGTCGGGGTAGGCAGAGCGGAGGTATACTCGCTAGAGTCTCCCTCGTCAGACCAACTCGTGGTAAAGCTGCTGGAGTAGGTAGGAGGAAAATACAGCGGGAGTGGCGGTTCTCGGCCTGCGTGCCCAGCTGCCTCACGCTGCTCCTCTCGAATACTAGTAAAAGCATCGTTATGGTCCTTCGCAATCTTGCGCTGGGTCCGTCGGGTATGTGTGACAGCCCTCCAAAGTTTGCCCGCTTTCGCGAGCAGTCTCTCCCCTACAGACTTGTGTCCCCCGCGACATCCCTCAAATCCCTCGTCAACTAGGGGCAACCTACGTGGCGGGGCCGGTCTAGCTCTTATAAGAATCAAGTAATATAGAGAGTATTTTCGACTCGGATTATCGATCCCACAGGGACTTTGCAGGTTTTTCTAGTAATCAATTTTAAGTTGCAGAGTGTAAAAATGAGGAATATTTTGAGAGTTTGTTTCCTAACTAAGTACTGAAAGTAAATAACTGAAATGTAAATCTTTTTGCGAGAATTTTCTGAATAATCTTAAGGTTGTAAAACTAGGGTTTGAGATACTAGGTCCTGGGATCCCTAGGGTTCTTCAGATTTTCGTTCTTTGTTTGACATGAAAACACACAGCAGTCTCGTTATCCGTGCCACGTACCAATTGTGCAGTATCTTTTCTTTTCCTGCACGTTATCACAATCCTGCTGACTATCGGATTCCTGTTAAGCTGCCTAAATCTGCAGTCTCGTTCTAAGGCTGCTAGGGTTTCTAACCTGTCCTAATGGCCCGGGTCAGATTCTCTAACAGTTGGTCTCAACGATTTCAGGCTAGTCCTAACTCCCCTTCGCTAGTCGGCCCATCGCGGTAAGGTGCTAAATTCTGTCTTCTCTTCCTAACCCTAACCAGACGTTTTCACCTACCGGCTCGGGTCTGTAGCAATTCTTGTTAGCTACTCCGATCATGCATGAACAGTAACATTCAAAGACAGAATAACTGATAAAAACTGCTGAATTAAGATAGTACGATCATGAATTCATTGTCAAAACGTAGAACTAATCTCTGAAAACGAAACCCTAGGTTCACCGAGAACCTAGGTAAAAGTTTAGCTACTGAAATTCATAATGTAAATAACACAGTTTTTGAATGAGAGAGAAGAAGAGAAAACGCGTGTCTTGAATCTGGATTCTCGTTTCCGTGCTCTCCGGGGATGCTCCGACTTGTCCTTCGGTTGTGCTGTGTATTGTGTTGTGTATTGTGTTGATGTCAAAACGAGTCTGGACGAGTCTTTAAATAGTGATGTTTTTTCCTGAAACGCTTGTGCTAGATATTACGAAAACTGCCATCGGTCCACCGACCCGGGAAAAAAGTCAAACTGGCTGCGTATATACGCAAGGGTTGCGTATATACGCAACCAGGGGCCCACAAATCATGCTCCCATACCCCCTGCCTGCGTATATACGCAGGCAAGAGCTGTGTCCTGGCCCGGCTTGGTCCTCTGCTGGGCCCGATTGGGTCTTCTGGGTCCCACACTTCTGCCTGAAATCTCCGGTTTGCCTTCCTTGGTGTTTTCCTGCTATTTTCTGCCTCGGCCTGCGTTTTGACCTGAAACTTGTCAAAATTACAAAAATACCCCTGGGTCAAAACCGCTCCAAATTCTGCCCAATCCTGACTCTGGCCATAGGAAAACTGCTGACTGAATTTGGGAGACAAAATCTGAACTTGACTTCGAAACCCGGGCCCGGTGCCTAAATGACCAAAATACCCCTAGGCCAAAATTGTCCCGGAAATCGTCACGACATGAAATAGTTGCTCATGACTCCGGGCATCGGGAACCGAGACTCCTTACTCGGACGTGGCCTGTCTGGGACCCACACGTGACGGGTGTCGGTTTTTCGGCCGGACTCCGTTTCAGCATTATAACCTGTTTTTGGAAAGCCCTTGACGTCTCCGTTCTTTTTCCCCTGGTTTCACTTCAAAATTCCAAGTCAAGCTCACGATATTGTCAACCGAGCGCATCCCGGCGATTCTCGGTTTTGGCGTTTTTAACTTCCTCGGTCGGTTTACACTGCTCGTTTTTCCTCCAGTCTTTCCGTTCTCCATTCCGCTCTCCCTTGTACCAGTCTCGGTCAAATCCTGCTCTGAGCATTTTCTGCACGTTTCCCGAGGCGAACCCGGTTCTGTCTCGGCACGCATCCCAATGCACTTCCCGAACTTGTTCCTGTAAAGACAACATGAACAAACCCGCGATCATATACAATAAAAGTACAAAACATGCAGAAATTTACGAAGAGCTAATAAACGTCTCGTTCCTAAAACCGAGGCTTTCCGATGGTGAATTCCTGCTAAAACGCGGCTTTCTGACACAATGGCACGTCAAATCAGGCTAAAAGATAACCCTTATTTGGGCGTTATCACCAAGCCCGCGCGCGACCCGTAGTAACTGCTTTGAGAGATTTATGGCATGAGCTCCATAAACCCGGTTATCCTCATAACGGTTCCGATATACGCGGTTAACGTGCGTAACAGTCCCTATAGACGCGGACGAACGTGCCGTTGTGGTTAAGCTAATTAAGTCGCCATTAATGGTCGCATTAACCCACTACAACGGTCACATTCTCCGTTATATATAGGATCGCTAACCCTTCCATACAGGGGCGAATCACCTGAGATACGCGGAAGCTCTGCCAAAATCCTCTCTCTCTCTCTCATACAGTACTATTGTCTTACTCTCTCCCTACACACAACCTTACTCTTCATGTGTTCTTTCTATCCCCTACTCTTGGTGTATATTGAGTTCTCTCTGCAGGATTCTCTCGCACACAGACGTATATTTGTTACTTTATGCATCCAATCCAACCAGGGTTGAAATGTCTTTAACCACGGAAGTATGAAATAAACACCGAAGTTGCTATTTGCTTAAACAAGGGTAAATGACACAGCCCCCCCTTGGTATGGATGGCTTATTACCAGGCTACTACCCTGTAGTTGAATATTACCGAAAACAACCCTCGTGATTGACAGAGACTAACATAATATCAAAAGGTCGCATATACCCCTTGTGCTTAGTTAAATTTACACCCCTTTAATTGAAAAAATTACTCTCTCTCTCTTTCTCTCTTCCATGCCGATAGATCTCCCGTTTGTTTGTCTCCATCGCCACCGCCACTGCCACCAGACCACCACCCCCGTTCTCTATGGAAAAACACCCTCACACACCATCGTCTTGCATAACCCTCAATAGTCAACACTCGCCATATCTCCCTCTCACCCATATGTCTCAAGAACCTAATTTCTACAACAAATAGCACCCAAAGTGAACCCAAATCGGAGGTCGCGTATGCAGAAGAATTAGGGGTTGAACCTAGAAAAGGGTTCACTCAACTCTCAAGCCTCAGGATTTGTCGTCGTTTGGATTATATTTTCATATTTTTCCTGGGTTGAACTGAAGAGCTAGTTTACTTTAGATTGGGGATAATCGGTTAAGGTTCAGGTTCAATTTTCCGATCTCGACTATTGTTATTTATGTTTTTTTTTTGTTCTGAGTATGCTCTTCAAATCTGACTGAGTATTAAACTTTTGAGTACATAGGGTGTGTTTGGATGAGCTTAAATGACATGAAAGTTTATGTTGGAATTAGTGGCTGAGGTGGAGGAGAGCCCTCACCTGAACCACTCATTCCAAAAATCTCGTAACCTCCCCTCTCAAATACCCTCATCCAAACAGCCCCATAGTGTTTTCAACAACATATAATCTTTCAATACATGTGATAGAGCTCTTGGGATAACTATCTGATGATGATCTATGCAGTAGGTCTGTCAATGGTTGATTCTGAGTATGAATCCAAATTCTACACTTGGTCTAATAGCCTGTTAAGGCAGTATTTGAATTTTGCAGGATGTCACCAAAGCTATGAAGGATCAAAAGTGGATTTTGGATAGTGGTTGTTCCAGTCACATGAGTGGAAAGAAATATTTATTCACTGAGCTTAAGTAGCAATCAGGAGGAACAATTAAACTTGGTGACAAATCTAGGTGCAACATCATTGGTATAGGTAGTATTGGTAATGATTCTGCAAGTTCAATTTTTGATGTTTATTTGGTTGAAGGTCTAAAGTATACTTTTCTTAGTATCTCAGTGATGTGATAGAGGTAATAAAGTAGTCTTTGACAAGGAGAAATGTTTGGTGCAAGATGAGAAATCCGGAAATTGCATACTCACTGCTCCTAGGTCACATAATGTTTATGCTTTCAGTACAAACAAAGTTGCAGGTGAAAGTCTGAAGTGTCTCAAAGCTTTGAAGCAAGACTCAAAGCTTTGGCATAGAAAGCTTGGGCATATCAGCATGCATACAATGAACAAACTCATCTCAAAAGATTTGGTAAGAGGACTACCAAGCCTGAAATTCAAAGATGATGAGATTTTCAAAGCATGTGCCCAATGTAAACAGACCAAGAGTTCATTCAAGCCAAAGAACTTTGTAAGTACCTCCATACTCTTAGAATTGATGCATATGAACTTTTGTGGTCCTATGAGAGTTCAGACACCCAGAGGTAAGAGATACATGCTTTTTGTGGTAGATGATTACTCTATATTTACATGGGTTATGTTCATTAGAGACAAGTCTGAAGCATTATCTAAATTCTAAAATCTTTGTAAGGAGCTTCAAACTTTGAAAAACTTACTTGTTACATCAATTAGAAGTGATCATGGTATAGAATTTGATCAGCTTGATTTTGATTTATTTTGTGCAAAGCATGACATCTCATACACCTTTTCTGCACCTATAACTCCTCATCAAAATGGACTAGTTGAAAGGAAAAATAGGACACTTGAAGATAGGTTTATAACCATGCTACTTGAAAGTAATCTGCCAATGTATTTGTGGGCAGAAGCTGTTAACAATGCTCATTATGTGCTCAATAGTTGTTTGATCATGCCTATTTTGAAGAAAAATCCTTATGAACTTTTCAAAGGTAGAAAGCCAACTATTTCTATTTTAAGCCTTTTGGCTGTACTTGTTTTGTGCATAATAATGACAAGGATAATCTTGGCAAGTTTGATGCTAGAAGTGATGAAGGTTTATTTCTTCGTTATTCTCAAACCAGCAAGGCATATAGAGTTTTCAATAAGAGAACTAAGATTGTAGATGAGAGCATTCGTGTTATTTTTGATGAAAGTACTGACTATTCTTTGAGTGAAAGTTTTGCAGATCTCAATTTGAATAAGTATGAGGCAGACGATGATTATGAAAAAGAGAAAAGAAGCAAAATTAAGTTGAAGAATTAGTCAGAAGAATCCAAAGGCCTAGAACCTCCTGCTGAGCCAAAATCTCAAAGCCTTAAGACTGAGATTGACATAACTCAAGATGCTCCTACTACTGTGTCAAGATCTCAAAGCCTTGAAGGACCTATACCTGGACACCAAGGAAGAAGTTCAAATACCTATCAGATCATCCTGTAGAAAACATCATTTCAGATCCAACCACTGGAACGTAGACAAGAGGACAGCTAAGGAATCTGTGTGCTTTCAGTGCCTCTGTATCGCTTATTAAGCCTAAAATTGCAAAGGAGGCACTAGAAGATGCAAATTGGATCATTGCAATGTAGAATGAGCTGAATGAGTTTGAAAGGAATAAGGTTTGGAACTTAGTTCAAAGACCAAAAACTCAGTATGTTATTGGAACCAGATGGGTATTCAGGAACAAACTTGATGAAAATGGTAAGGTTGTAAGAAACAAAGCCATACTTGTGGCACAAGGGTATAATCAAGAGGAAGGAATTGATTATGAGGAGTTGCTCCCGTTGCCAGATTAGACATTCTCAGAATATCAAGAAACCGGTTGTAGATTCGATTAAGTATACTATACTCAGCAATATTAAGAACTTTCTTACATTATTTTACCTTGTTAGGTTAAATATCTATCTTTAAGTTACTAATATGCAAATCGCCGATTTTATCTGAACCAAAGAGGCTAAAATCGAGGATGAGGCAAAGCCGAACCGAGAGTAAACCAAACCGCTGAGGCTACGAGTTTTTCTCCTCAAACCAACCGAACATTTTGGCTTTTTTCTCCTCAAACGTGCTAAAATAACGACATAACTCCTGACAATATAACATAATAAAATGACGTATCATTACATAAATAGAAAAAGAGGGGTTTTAACCAAAAAATGCATTTTATTTTCTTAAACCATACTCGCTTTGGTGTTTGGTGTCCCACCTTAATTTTAGTTACACATATTGGCTCCGATATGTCAAAATTTATATAAACCAAACCACTTATGTAATATAATAAAGATAGGAGGGACGTGTTTGTAATTAATTAATTGTTAGTGAAGGAAATCTATTTGGATTATGAGTACGAGCACTAAGTTGCTTGCGTACTACTTCAACTGAATTTGGAGACCTGAAAAACCGACTTACAAAACCTATATATACCCCAGCTGCTATGCTGGTTTGTTCAAGACCCAAACCCTCTCTATCAATCCACGTACAATATACTCATCCATCTATCTCATCCCTCATAAGATCTTTGTGCCAGAATAATACTACATAATCTATCATGATGATGCTACCGCTACCACCAGGCGCCCGATTCGCCCCGATAGATGATGAGCTAATTACTCATTATCCTCATAAGAAATCAACGTAGAGCCTTTTCCACCAAATTTTGTTATAGAACGTGACTTGTATGGTATGTCGCCCTGGAATGTGTTGAACAATCCAGCTGACCCCTGGCAGACATCCAAGGTCAGAAACAAGGCTAGTCATGTGGGTTGAACGGATCGCGTTATTTATGTTATCACCAAGTTGAAGAAGGCCAGCGAATGTAGGATTTCCAGGGTGGCTGGCTACGGCGTATGGCACGAAGAAGGAGGGCCATTCAACATCCACGACGACAACGGCGTGATCATAGGTACGGAGAAGACATACGCCTTCCAATTTATGGACAAATCGCAGGAACGCATACCACCAGAAGGACACTGGATCATGCATGAAATCAACGCTTGTACGGGTACATATAATAATTATGTTATATGCAAGATATCAAGAGACGATACTAAGTGTCCCAAGGAACACAAAAAGCTATCATCCGCCAAGAGAGCAAGGCCGAGCTGTGTTTCTCTTGGAGAAGAAGACAACAACGTTGATCTTTTGCAGAGGAAGAAACTGAAGATGAACAATTAATAAGACGAGGACAATCAAGAAGCCAACGGTGGGAACACCCATACCAAGGATGCAGCTGCCCTATTAGAAGCAACAGAAGAAGATAAGAACAACAATGTTGCCTCCCAAGAAGATGAAGTTCACAAATACACATCAGAGTTCGATGCTGAATTAGAAGCAAAAGAAGAGAACAACAACAACAACAACAACAACAACAACAACAACAACAACAACAACAACAACAACAACAACAACAACAACAACAACAACAACAACAACAACAACAATGTTGCCTGCAATGATGATGAAGATGAACTGGACAACTTCGCAGCAGGGTTCGATGCAGAATCGGACCAAGAAGACGAAGAAGAAGAGACGAACAACAACAGCATCTTGGCTCCTCTACACAAGTAGAGCTTGAATGGGAGTCAATATTGGAAGATCCGGACTTCCGTGAAGAATATATGAGCAACGTCAGACGACATTTGTGGAATGAAGAGTTTGATAAGCAGATGATGAGCAACACCATGCAACATGTGTGGAATGAGTTTGATGAGCAGATGAGATTACTACACGAGTACCAGCCAGTTGATTGGACCAATTAAAAGTAAAATACTAGTTATCTGGACAATGTCGATGTTGTGGACTAAAATTTTCTTTTCTTGCATCTTCATGTAAACAGTACACACTGCTGTACCCATTGTGATTTTCTGTTGGAGTTGTTCTTTGTGTTGTCAATCCGCTCCAAGGTATTCTCCTCCAATCGTTTCCGCCGCGGTCTGTCTTGTTCTTTCTGGTTCATTGTTCTTACTGTATTTGTCTATCTAATTGTTATACACAATATTGTTAATTTGCATTATAACATTCTACATGGATACAACTAACTCCTATTTCTATAGAATACAACTACATCGAATTTTAAAAAAACATTGTTTTTAAACAGGGGTTGTAGCCTCCACTTGAGTGTATGCATGATCCGCGCCTCGTGGTCACCGCTTGAATACAAGTGCTTGTTAGAGTGAACACAACCTTTGTCTAAATCCCGTTCTGAAGCCTCCATCAACGCATTCCTAATGGCCAGGGCTGCTAAACTTGGCGCCTCAGTCTTCGGGGACCTTTTGGTATTTAGAATATTATTATATGCTGTCACAATTACTCTTATGGGAATGCTAGTAGAAATACAAAACTTGGCGTGCAGTTTTGAATTTTAGTGCTTGTGCTTACTATCTCCGGAATTAAGAATTGTATGATCAGTGGTAATTTCTACAATGCCTCTCCTGGCCTTTGTTTTGTTTCGCTTACATTTCTGCATAGTCTCAACTTTCTTGATTTGCCGAGAAGCATTTGCCATAGCTTAGAATTGATATTTTTTTACGAGCCCTTTTGGAATCTGTTTTCAGCTTTAATGTGAAGGATGGGTAGTGCATTATAGTAGTAGTAATGAAGGGATTCGATGATGTAGTACTGGGTCAGCTTTAGACAAGTTGCTATTTACTAAAATGACAGATTTACACATATAATTTAAATTCTCAATCACCTCCTTCTCTGGAACAAAATGAACTCACGATATCCATGGCTGTGTTGGGCTTAGTCTATGTTGGTCTTAGTCTCCGACTGAATTTACACCTATACTCATTATTTCAATTCTCTCGGTCACCCTTCTCTTTTCTTTTAATTTCAACGACCTCTTGACTGAGGATAACTGAGACTGGAAAGGAATTGGATATTTCCAAGATTGGGGCCCCATCTCTCTTCTGTAAACGCACATCGTTGAGGAGATGATTTCCGAAATAAAATCAAGTACTCTCGGAATCCATTTCTTTGTGTTCGATTTAGTTTCCGGGTTCTTTATCATTTTGACGATAAGTTTTTTTTGTGTGAAAAACATGTTCAAAATCGATGTCATCGAGTGGCACCTAGCGACAATCAAACTCTCGATGAAAGTGCAATCACAATGCACACTGAGTTTATCGGAGATGATGAGGTGGATAGGTTCGGGGCCTGATGGTGTAAGACAACAAAATTAGCTGAAGTGGACGGGAGATCATCATTTCACTCTCTTACCGTCCGGTAACACACGACGCAACAAGCCTCACGGCAGAGAGAACGAGAGGAGACAAGAGATAGTTAGGGTTGAAAAAAATTCTCATTATCTGGTATGGAAAAATTTACACCCTTTTTATACCTCTAACCCTGACGGTTCGACATATTCCTAATACGAGTAAAGAACCGTAAAGAAACCCCGGATTTGTAAAATAACATCAACTCAGCGATAAACGTTTATATTCTCAAATCAAAAATAAAAAAAACATAAATAAAATACTAAGAACTAAAATAAAATACTAACGCTTCAGCCTGGGCTGAACGTAGTCTCTCAGATAAGATGGCGGACCCATAGTACGTCTAAGCCTCTCTGCAGGTTGGACGTGAGAATCAATCGAATCATCCTTGGCTATACTTTCCTCATGTGTTGGCGTTACTGGGTTTTGGTGGAGTCCTTTTGAGGAATTATTAAATTTTAATCGATTAGCTCACATTAGAAGACATGATTAAAACTGATAGGGAATCATAAGTGACGATATTTGATTCCTAGAATTGCTACTATGTTTTGGTGGAGTCCTTATGAGGAACTATTAAATTTTAATCGAGTGTCTCAATGTTAGCTAAGTAAATTCTAGTGATTAACTTCCTCAATGTCTCAATCAATCGTGTCTAAATCGAAACTGTAAAGGCTAAATGGTGACAACAACGACATGACGTGTCGTCGTACTATGTAACCATCCGTTGGACATAGGTTGTCAAACCACCTAAAAATATGGTCGAACCTATGATGAATAAGTTTTCACAGCAGCACATAGACATTATCTTAAGGCTCACCAATAGTGGGAGGCACCAGTCAAGATAATGTCATAGAGCATGCTATGAAAAGGCGGGGAAATGACCTCACCAGCAAGTTCATGACCTCTTTCAAAATTGTAGGGATTGGCCAAAGAAGAATCTTGGATCCATCTTAGCCATCTGCGTACATAAATTGTGAGTAGTGACTCATAATATACTTGCCTTAACTGTGAGTTATGGCTCATGTCAAAATATTGGGCACTCGACTGTAACGTCTGAGATTGATGCCATTTATGATCAGAAAGTTAAAGGCTGCCAGAGGTTCCCTAGTGGCAATCTAGTTTAGTATGAACAATAAATTGGCTAGAACATTCATTGTGAAAGGGGGAGTATGTTGATGAATATGCAGCACATATACTCTAGAAGGGGGGGGGGTTGAATAGAGTATGCCAAATTTTTGCAAAACTTGAGGAGAAAAAATATTTTTAGTTCGAGTGCAAAGGAGTTCAAGGACTTGAGCACAAATTCAAGCCTTTGGAATGAAATACAGTTTGCAATGAAACATACAAGTCTTTTTCAAGGCCTTTAAAAGAGTTTAAAACCCTTGAAAAACAGACAAGTTTGAGTGCTGTAAAAACTATGAACGTGAATGAACTATAAATGCAAGAGACAAAGGATTTATCGAGTTCAGTGCACTTGGACCCACGTCTCTACCTCAGGGATCTCCTCCCTGCAGGATTTTCAACTCAATTCTTATTAATCAAAAGCTAAGCCCTAGGTCTCAAGCACAGATAATTGCCTTACTCTGTTACAGCTTGTGGTACTCCCTAACCTATCTAGTACCTTCTCTAGCTAACTGATTAAATAATAATTCTCTATTGTTCACTTTGAACAATCCTAGAGAATGAAGTATAGAAGTATTATAGAAATGATCTACAAATAAAGTACAATACATAAGAACACTGGAGTATAGAACTGCAGTGATCTTTTGTGAGTTGGATTGTGAGAGTAATGGAATTCTTTGATGCTTGTCAATCCAGAATTGCGTCTCTCTTTTTGCCCGTTGAGTGTTCTCTCTTGTTGATTCAAACTGGGCTCTATTTATACAGTTTTAAACTCTGCAAATCTCCCCATATTTTCAGCAACAGCTTCATGTATTTTAGGCAACAACTTTGACTCTCTTTCAACAACCTTCTCCAACGGATAGTTGATCACAATCTTCAAAGTTATTTTTGTGATCTCGTTTTTAAAAAAATTGAGAAGCTATTATGGAGACCTAATTGATCATAGGATCATCTTTACCAAGTAATTTCCTTCCTGCAAAAGCCAGATAAGGAAACAAATCATGCACATTTAGGAAATAAAGTTTCCCTGCAAAACTGAGTCAAACTGATGGATTAAAACATGTTTGATATATCAAAGCAGTTTTTCTTTCATCATCAAATAATAACACATCAAGTACATGGGTGAGAGGAGTAGAATCAAATCAAATGAGTTTACAAAAACTCCCCCTCAGAACATGTATGCAGTTCAGACAGTTTCAAGGCTTTGAATCCTGGTTCAAGGCCTTGAAATAGCCTGTGAACCAGATTCAAGGCTTTGAAAACTGGTTCAAGGCCTTGAAACATATGACCTTACAATCTCCCACTTGATGAAAGACAAAACCTCAACTGTTTGATTCTTACTTTCTGCAAAAAATACTAATTAGTACACAATTCACACAAATAATATTAACACATTATTTCCAAAAGATCCAATTTATTAATGAACAAAAGCAACAACTGCAAGTAAGTTGCAGAAAATCCTACTAACCCAAAGATAAGTCATCTAAACATAAATAAAATCAATACAACCTAAGATTTTTCTCCCTCTTTTTGACTTTCATCAAAAAGAACGAGAAGATGTTGGATCAATGTCTGGAAAATTTTGAAAATAAAAACTTAAAAAAAAATTAAATATAAAGAATGGGAAAGAAAGAGTAGGCAGGATTAAGGGGTTGGGTCTTCATCTCCATCCTGATATCCCTCTTCTTCCTCACTGTCTTCATCAGTCTTGTCCTGTTCTTCTTGTTCCTCTTCATTCTCACCAGCAGCAGTCACTTCTTCAGTCTTGTACTTAGTGGCAGCCTTTGGAGATTTCTTTTTCTTCTTCAGACTAATCAAAAATCATCTGAGTCAGGGCTGTCTACTTCACCTCCTTCCTGAGCAGTTTGTTCAACTACCACATGCTTTCCTTTATCTTTAACAGAAGCAGCCTCTTCCTGGTTGGAATGTTCATTTGGCAAGTTTTTTTCAGAGCCACCTTTCTTGGCTCTTTCTTCATCCTCAGGAATATCAAACACAGTCATACTTCTAAAGATGGTTTCCACCATGTACTTGACTTGTGAGAGATCAGTCTCAAACCCATGCTGATTCTCTTTGATCTCACTGTTATCCATCTCTAGACCATCAAGTTTCTGAAGGATGGAAGACAAATCAAGAGGCTGAGAAGTCTGGCTTGAAGTAGGGGTCAAGGTCTTGGGCTTGAAAAACTTCTTTGCATTGAGCTCTTCTTCTGTCAAATCAGAATACAACTTCCAAACCTTTATTTGTTTTTGACCACTCCAATCTTCTCAAAAGCTTTCTCATTCAGTACACCAATTCCAGAATTGATAGACTCCTCACCAACAATAAGAATTTCAAGGTGTTGAAAGAACAGAGTTAGCAGATTTTCATAAGGCAAAGGATGCTTTCTCTGATCAGTTTGGTTGAACAACATATGCTCCATTACATGCTTCTGCAGATCAATCTCATATCCATGCATAACCAGATACATAATATAGAGTATTCTCTCGGTGATTAACTCCTTTGAATGTTTTCTTGGAAAGATGCATCTCATCAATATAGTGAATAACACTTTAGCTTCAACATTTAACACAAAGTGTGTTAATTGTATGGATGATGCAGAAACATTTGGTAGAAAGAATTCCTGTCTGGCCAATTCAAGGCTTCATTCTTGGGTGGATGATTCTTTGTGTTATACCTTTTGAGACAGCCTAGAACAGTTGAGAACTCAGAATGATCCAACTCCATGGTAACACCAGCAACTGCAGTCTTGATTCCCAAGTGTGGGGAATTCTTAAGTTGCTTCATGTTGAGATAAAACAGTTTGGTAAGCCTATGGTATGCTAGCTCAGGAGGATTTAGCATGAACCAAAAATATTTTCTTTAACATGGTAATGCAATTGAGATTCCTTTCAGTTAACACATGCATGTTGACCAAACTACAGAAAGAAATAGGCCTAGAAGCAAAACCATCTAGCTACTAACCTTTTGAAGTATTTGAGATGAACCAAGATTCATCAGGAGCAGTATTATTTGAGTAGATCTGCAATGCTTTCTCCACATTGTCTTCTGGCTGTTCCTCTATTACCTTTCCTTTCCCTTTTTCAGCTTGAGTTGCCTTATTCTTTTTCTTCAACTTCTTGGGGCTAGAGATCTCTGTTTCTGGTTGCTTCTCTGAAGCAACCTTCTCTTTATTCTTCTTCTTCTTCTTCTTCTTCTTCTTCTTCTTCTTCTTCTTCTTCTTCTTCTTCTTCTTCTTCTTCTTCTTCTTCTTCTTCTTCTTCTTCTTCTTCTTCTTCTTCTTCTTCTTCTTCTTCTTCTTCTTCTTCTTCTTCTTCTTCTTCTTCTTCTTCTTCTTCTTATCTGAGGAGGGAGTTGCATCCTTCTTAGCTTTCTTCTTAGGTGGAGGAAGCTTTGAAACTACCTCTGCACTAGGTTTTTTAGAGCTGGAGTTTCCACTAATCTCTTGAACTTCATCCACTGCTGTCTTTCTCTTCTTCTCTGTACTCTGTTTTGAACCTCCGGCCATCTTAATTATGTCTGAGACTCTTCCAGTGCGTTTGGGATAAGAATAGAGAGAGGTGGATTTGATACGGAGTGAAGGAGAGGAGAAGGAGATAAATACTCAGAGAGTTTGTATTTGAAAAGGAAACTGCAATATTTTTCTGATCTTAAAAGATCTGTAATGATCAACAAAGATTCAAATCTTTGAAGCCGTTGGAAATAAATAATTTAATACTATATTTGGATGAAAATTAATTTTGAAAAATGTGGGGGCAATATTGAGCAAATATCTACAAAGATAGCACCCAATACTAAATGATCCATAACTTTTTCACTAATCAGTTATCAGACTTATTTTCAAGGGTTTGAAAATAGTTTCAATGTCTTGAAATGTTGTTAAGCTGAAATACATAAGACCAAAGCTTTGAATAGATTTCCAAGGCTTTGAAAATCAGTTCAAAACTTTGAAACACATAATAACTTACCTTCCTTACCTGATGCTCCCCCTAAACCAATGCATCCTTATTTAGCATGCCTAATTCCAGTCTTAGAGCTGAGAATCTTTCATCTGGCAATGGTTTAGTGAAGATATCTGCAAGTTGCATGTTAGTAGAAACAAATTCAAGAACATTATCACCTTTCTCAGCATAATCTCTGATGAAATGATGTCTAACATCAATATGCTTGGTTCTTGAATGTTCTACATGATTCTTTGTAATAGATATTCCACTAGTGTTGTCACACTTGATGGGAATACTTCTGAAATCAAATCCAAGATCCCTCAACTGTTGAGCAATCCACCACACTTGTGAACAACATGCACCAGCAGATATATATTTAGCTTCAGCTGTTGATAGAGCAACTGAGTTCTGTTTCTTGAAGTGCCAACTGATCAGAGATGATTGAAAGTTTGTAATGTAGACTAAATACAGAACCAAAATACTCTATAAGGGGGGGGGGGTTTGAATAGAGTATGGAAACTTTTTGCTAAACACAAATTTTAACTAAGTAAATATGTGAGAAACTCAAATCTCAAGGCCTTGAGATTTTAGAAAACTAGTCAGAAACTTTCTAAGGGAAACAGAAAGCTTCAAGGCCTTGAACTACCACGAGTTCTGAACAGTTTGTAAACCCTAGTTTGATTTGAGTTGCTTGCAACAGAAAATAACAAAAATGTAAGGTAAAGAACACAAGACAATTTACAGAGTTCAGTGCCAATGGACCTAATCTCTGCCCGAGGGATCTAATCCCACCAGGATTGGGCAAATACTTCTTATTACTCACACATAAACAGCCCTAGATCTCCAAGCCTAAGTGAATTCCCTTACACCTATACAGCTTGTGGTTCCATTCCTATCTAGTACCAGCTACTAACTGTTGAGCTAACAAGAACCTCTTGTTGTTCACTTGAACAACCAACCACTAGGTTTAGTGAGGTTTTAGATATAAAAAAGATAAGAATATTACAAAACACAAGAAGAACACAGTAGAGAAATAAGCTTGTGAAGGCCTGGATGTGTTCTTCAGGAAACTGGAATGATTGATCTTCTGAAAGCTGTAATTGAAGCCTGAATGTATGTGTGTTTGAATGTCTGATCTTCCACGAATTTTCCACACTTCTCTCAGTTCTCTGCAAGCTTCTATCTCTTTCAAAATTCAAACCAGTATTTTATCCACTCTCTGCAACTGAATGAGATATTTTAGGATCTCAGTTTTTGCAAATCCTCATCCTTTCCAACTAAAATTCAAACAACTTTGAGTAGATATCCGTTGGAGTTTGTTGAGATTGCATTTGCAAGTTTAACAAACCTGCAACAACATTAAAACACGGCAACAACAAAATCCAGAAATATAACAGCACTAAGTTTGTTTGGATTTCCAGTTTCTGAATAAAAACTGGATGAGTGAATAAAATAATATTCTGATTAACTTCTGAAACATATAACTCATGATAAACTATTTTAAGACTTTTAGAAGTCATTAAACAATCAAAATAATAAAGATCAAACCCTGCAAGAAAGAATCAAATTAACTCTGTAAAAACTGTCAGCAGCTCAAGGCACATCTCAAGGCCTTGAAGCTCTGAACATGCTTCACGGTCTTTCAATGTTGAGACCATAAATCTTTGATTCGCTCTGATCAGGATACCTGCAATTATGTTAGATGTATAAAGAATATATAACATAGATATTTGCAGCAAATCTCATATCTTAAACATCAGATATACAACTTGCAACACAAGATTATTAGAGCATACAGTATAATAAAGCAATTCTCAAGGCTTTGAAGCTCTGATCAGTATCTCAAGGCCTTGGAGCCTCATAAATACTTTTTCTTTGTCTTTCATCACTCAAAACAGTTACTTCTCAAAACACACTTAGAGGTCTTTGAGTCAACAATCTCCCCGTTGATGAAAGACAAAACCCATAATCTTGTGTAAATATTCCTGCAACTTCTTGTAAGAATTAGATATCAACATTTGCGGAAACAATAAACTGTAATACCAGTCAAACCACACTAGATCTACATAACCTGTAATCACAGATCACAAATAATCACAGAACACAACTGATTAACACAAGAACTCAAAATATCATTTGCTAAACTTAACCAAACACTAACTTATCCAAACACTGAAGATAACACTAGTAGCATGTAATTTCTCCCCCTATTTGACTTTCATCAAATAAAGGTGAAGAAATGTTGGATCATTACTCAGAGTCTTAAAAAAAACTTAAAAAAAAAATAAGTTCCTACTGAATGTCAAGGCCTTGAGAACAGAAAAGAAGAAAATAAAAAGACAGAAAGAAATGATCAAGGCTTTGGTCTTCTCAGATATTCACTTCTTCTTTGATGCTTGGCCTTTCTCTGAGCCTTATCCAACCTCTTCATCACTTTCAGCATCTTCAGTAGACTGATTTTCTTCTTGTTCAGCATCCGTCTCAGTAACAACTTCCTCAATGATCTCATCCACCTTCTTGTTCTTGATCTGCACTGAATCACCCTCTGTAGCTGCATCAACACCTGTGTCTTCACCAGCTTCTTCTTCATCAGTTTGCTCATACAGATCCTTTGAAGTGAGCACCACTTGAATAGGCTTCTTCGTCTTCTTCTTCTTCAAGAATTCACCTAGCCTTTCATCTGAGTCAACACTGGTGTCATGACTAGTAGCAGAAGGAATCTTTTCCAAGTTCAAACCTTTGATGACAACTTCCAGTTTTCCCTTCATCACATTCATCAAACCCTTGAACTGATTAAACTCAGAAGATAGATCAAACAGTCTTTGTATAAGATCTTCAATCTCAACCTGCTGATCTTCAAACTTCTCAACCAACAAAGAGTAATCATCATTTGCTTGTCCCTTTGCTGTTGTAGCCCCCCTTAGGTTTAACAAACTCTTTCTCTTCAAGCTCAGCCTTGGACAACTCTGAATAGAATTTCCAATGACCTTTTCCTGTCTGAACTACTCCAATCTTCTGTGAAGCAGTCTCATCAATTATCCCAAAACGACCAATTATCTTCTCCTCTCCTTTCACTGGTACCTCAAAATGCTCAAAGAAAATAGGTAACAGGTTGGCATAGGGAAGAAAATGGTTTCTAGTTCTAGTAGCACAGTAGATCATATGCTCCATAATCAATGTTGGCAAGTCAATCTCAAACCCTTTACATATCAGGTACATCAGGATAAGAACTTTATCAGTGACCAACTCTCTTGAGTTTTCCCTAGGAACAACACTTCTCATCAGAATTGTAAACAAAATTTTGGCTTCACAGTTGAGCACAGAGTGTGTCAACTGTTTGGGACCAGAGGGAACACCATTAACGAAGAACATAGCTTTGTCTTTCTCTAGACACTTCTTCCTATCAGGATGATTACCAACATTATATTTCTTAGGAATGCCCAAGACTTTGGAAAAATTCATATGATCTAGCCTAAAGTTTATCCCAGCTACCTTAGAGGTTCATACCAATTTATCTTATCCTTCTTGAACCAAGTTTAGATAAAACAGTCTAGCTAACCTAGGATAAGATTTTGAACTAGGATTTAACACCTTCCAAACGGCAGAATCCCTTAACTTCCTCATACAGTCAACATCCAGTTTATCTAATAACTCTTCAGAAATCATACTACAAAAAGCAACCTTAGAAGAAGCATACCCTTGCATCTAAACTGTCCTAACTTCAGAACTAACAAACCAATATGAAGGAAGTACATTTTTACCTTGATAACCCTTTTTGGTTGCAGCAGCAACTTGCTTAACCCTTGATTTCTTCTCAGTAGGTTTCCTGAGCAGATTTCCCCTTTTCTTCTTCACCAGACTTTTTCTTCTCTCCCCCTTTCTTCTTGTCTGACCTAGGTTGATCACCACCCTGAGTCTCTGTCTCCTTCTGTGGATCAATACTTCAACCTTCATCTCCCTTTTCTGTTATGATCTTCTTTGCAGGAGGAGTGTCCTCATGCAAATTTTGAGTGTTCTCTGAATCCGAATCAGAGATCACAATCTTCTCCTTCTTGTTTGCCCTCTTCTTAGATCTGCCAGAAGACTTTCCCTGTTGTTGAATCCTGGCTGATTTGCGCTCCATTGTGGGTTTAGGGTTTTGAGAGAAGAATGAGATTGAGAGAAATAGAGAGAGAGCAGAGATACGTAGAGAATTGAGAGAGAATGAAGAAGAATAAGACCTGACTTTCATCTTAAGTAGGTTGAAAGAATAAGTTATAATATGACTCTACTGAAATCAACATGCAAATCGAATCTTAAAAAATATTTTTGGATATTTTAGAAATTCTATGAGTAATTCAAATATTATACAATCATCTAAAGAGATAACATATAATATTTGATGATCCATTTTTTTAAAAAATAATTACAGATGTTTCAAGACCTTGGAGAACAATCTCAAAGCCTTGAGATTTTCTGCAGTCTTAGAAATTTCAAAGCTTTTTACTATACATTCAAGGCTTTGGAAACTATAATCTCAAGGCTTTGAGATTTCAACACATAAACACAAGTAAGTACTAATACTCCCCCTAAACCAATGCATCCTTGTTTAACATACCCAGTTCAAGCCTTAGGGATGAAAACCTATCATCTGGAAGAGGTTTAGTGAAAATATCAGCAATCTGCATTGAAGTGGAAATAAAAGATAGAACAACATCACCTTGTTCTGCAAGATCTCTAAGATAGTGATGTCTCACATCTATGTGCTTGGTTCTTGAGTGCTGTACTGGATTCTTAGAGATTGAAATAGCACTTGTGTTGTCACAATGAATAGGCACATTTCTGAAATTATAGCCAAGATCTCTCAGTTGTTGGGCAATCCACAACACTTGTGAACAGCAAGCTCCAGCTGCAATGTATTCAGCTTCTGCAGTTGATAATGCTACATAATTTGGTTCTTAGAATGCCAACTAATCAGTGAAGATCCGAGAAATTGGCAACATCCAGAAGTACTCTTCCTATCTACTTTATATCATGCAAAATCTGCATCTGAATAGCCACTCAACATAAAATTAGATCTCCTTGGATACCAAAGCCCCAAGTCTTAAGTTCCATTCAAATATCTAAAAATTCTTTTGACATCAGTTAAATGACTTTCCTTAGGATCTGTCTGAAATCTTGCACACATGCAAACACTGAACATAATATCAGATCTACTAGAAGTTAAATACAAAAGAGATCCAATCATACCTCTATATTTCTTTTAATTTACACTCTTACCATTTGAATCCTTATCTAATGAGAGTGATGAACTCATAGGAGTTTTAAGTACCTTTGACTGTGTCATATTGTACTTGTTCAATAAGTCCTTGGTATACTTTCCTTGATGTACAAATATCCCTTTCTTCATTTGTAAAATATGAAGTCCAAGAAAGAAATTCAGTTCTCCCATTAAACTCATCTCAAACTCCCTGCACATCAGACTAGAGAACTATTTTGAAAGAGCATCATTAGTAGCACCAAACAAAATATCATCTACATAGATCTAAACTACTAACAAATCACTTTCATGATGTTTAATGAAAAAGAGTTTTATCTACTAGACCTCTCTTGAAATTATTGTCAAGTAAAAATTTTGAAAGTCTATCATACCAAGCCCTTGGAGCTTCTTTTAAACCATAAAGAGATTTTTCTAGTTCGTAAACATGATCAGGGAAATTTTCATCTTCAAAACCATGAGGTTGTGCTACAAAAACATCTTATTGTAAATAACCATTCAGAAAAGCACATTTGACATCCATTTGATAAAGCTTTATGTGATTGTGAGATGCAAATGCAAGAAGTATTCTAATAGCTTCTAACCTGGCAACATGAGAAAATGTCTCCTCATAGTCTATACATTCTTCCTGATTGTAACCATGTGCCACAAGTCTGGCTTTGTTCCTTACCACTTTGCCATTCTCATCAAGCTTATTTCTGAATACCCATCTGGTTCCAATAATTGACTTCTCTTTTGGTCTGGGAACCAGATTCCATACCTTGTTTCTTTCAACTTCATTCAGCTTACTTTGCATTGCAATGATCCAGTCTGCATCTTCCAGTGCTTCCTTAGTATTCTTAGGCTCAATCAATGATACAAAAACACTAAAAGCACACAAGCTCATCAACTGTCCTCTTGTCTGAGTTCCAGCTGTTGGATCAGATATGATATTGTCAGCTGGATGATCTGCAAGATACTTAAACTTCTTCCTTGGTATCCAGGAATATGTTCCTTCAAGGCTTTGAGTTCTTGAAACAGTAGAGGGAGCATCATAGAAAGTTTCAGTTTCAGTCTCAAGGCTTTGAGATTTTGGCTCTGCAGGGGGTTCAAGGCCTTGAGATTCTACTGATTGATTCTGCACTTTAGTTTTGCCTTTGTCCTCTTTCAAAGCATCATCATCAGACTCATGCTTGTTCAAATTTAGATCTGCAAAACTTTCCCTCAGAGAATCCTTAGTACTTTCATCAAAAAACACATGAATACTCTCTTCTACAATCTTGGTTTTTCTATTATAAATTCTATAAGCTTTGCTAGTTTGAGAATATCCAAGAAATACACATTCATCACTTCTAGCATCAAACTTACCAAGATTGTCTCTACCATTATTATGCACAAAATAGATACAACCAAAAAGTTTAAAATAAGAGACACTAGGCTTCCTACCTTTAAACAGTTCATAAGGAGTCTTTTTCAAAATAGGTCTAATCAAACATCTATTCAGCACATAATTGGCAGTATATACAGATTCTGCCCACAAGAACTTTGGCAAATTACTTTCAAGTAGCATGGTTTTAGACATATCCTCAAGTGTCCTATTTTTCCTTTCAACTACTCCATTTTGTTGTGGAGTTCTGGGTGCAGAAAAGTTGTGTGATATGCCATGCTTTGCACAAAATAAATCAAAGTCAAGTTGATCAAATTCCCTACCATGATCACTTCTAATAGATGCAACAGAAAAATTTTTCATAGTTTGAAACTCTTTGCACAGTCTAGAAAATTCAGATAAAGCTTCAGTTTTGTCTCTAATAAACATCACCCATGTAAATCTAGAATAATCATCTACTATAACAAGCATATACCTCTTACCTTTTGGAGTCTGAACTCTCATAGGACCCCACATGTCCATATGCAACATTTCTAGGGGTCTAGAAGTACTTACAAAGTTCTTTGGCTTGAATGAGCTTCTTGTTTGTTTACCTTGTACACATGCCTTGCAAACCTCATCATCTGAAATTTTTTGTGATGGTAATCCTCTTACCAAATCCTTTGAGATGAGTTTATTCAAGGTGTGTATGCTAATATGCCCAAGCTTTCTATGCCAAAGTTTTGAGTCTTCCTTCAAGGCCTTGAGGCATTTCAGCATGTCACCTGCAACACTGTTAGTACTCATAGTGTAATACCCCGTTTAATTAGTAGGGGTAAAAAGGTCATTATAATAGCATAATAATAATTTTATTGACAAATAATGTTTTAATAAATTTTGAGTGTTAATGTTTTAGAATAGTTATTAAATTAACAATCGTGAAATAATACGATAACGTTTCGTAGATTTAGTTAAAGTATAATTTTAAACGTGTACCCAACCACCGCGAGACTAGGTGTGGTTGCCACACCCAATCACTAAAAGCACTAATACTTCACCCACACACTATAACTCCTCCCTCTCTCATATCCACCAACTCTTTTCTTCACGGCAAAACAAAATCTCACCGCCTCCAACCCTTCACCGCCCCAACACCATTCGGGAGGCTTCTCACTGCCCTCCACTCCTTGGCCACCAAGCAACCAGCCTATATAAGGCCCTCACCAGCAGCCACCATCTCCCTCATACACACAACAGCCACCTCCAACACCACCACCTTCACCACCGTCAACATCATCATCACCACCATTGTTGTAGCTTCGGCAGAAACCCACCACCATCACCACTTTCATCTCTCACTCTCACCCTCCACCTACCTGCCACTAGAGAACAGCAGCAGCAGCAGAGGAAGAGTGGCTGCAGCCACCCCTCCACCACTGCCGCCATTACTTCCGACAGCAAGAACCACCAAGCAACCAACCACCACCACTGCCGTCCTCTGCTCTCTTTCACGGTCTGAAAACAGTAGCTGCAACGAAAGCAGAGGTGGCTGCAACCACCTCCACCACCATAGTCACCATTGTTGCCGGAGGCAACAACCTACGAGAAAACCCACTTCCATCTCACTCATCACTCTCAGCTCTCTCTCCCTTTCTCTGCCTCTCTGCACTTCATACTCTGCCCGGAAACAGAGGCCAAGAAGCAACTGCAGCAGAAGCCACTACCGCCCCGTCAACCTCCATTAAAACCGGCCAACTTTCCGGCCAAGCTCCGACGAAGTGAATCAGCGGCTCCCACTCCCTCTCTCTGCTTCCAGTAGACTCCTAAGGCCCCGACTAGGACAGCAGCAGGCTCAGAACCGGCCAAGAAGCCATCAAATCCGGCGGGTGAGCTTCAAAGTCCGGCGACTCCGACTTGAGACTTCGACCCGACGCATATCTCAACAGTTTCCGGCCATTTTTGGCCTAGGTACGTGCTATACCCTTTGCTTAGTCGTTATACATAATCCAAATCAACATTTGATAGCTAGATTCATGATTAGAAGAGCTAAAACGGAATTGTTCTTGAAAATGGGTCAAAGTGTAATTTTTATAAACCTCTTAACATGGCTAAAGGGGGGACTGTTTGATATTTTCAGAAACTATAGGGTGACCAGTGAACTTTTAACATAACTGTTTAATATAATATAGAGTATTTGTTGATTTTATTACAAATTAGAGTTTATATAATTAAATCACACTTTTAGTTAAAAATAAAAATATTACTAATAATAATTTCGGATTAACGATGATTTCTAAAAATAGTAGCTTTTGTTCTCGTCTCGAAAATTTATTCGGTTGAAGAAATTGTAAGCGGGTTGTTTGAAACTAAAATAGAAACGTTTTTGTAATAAGCTTTTATTAAATATTGTTTAATCACAAAGTCTATAAAATTGGTTATTAAACTTGTAAAAATTAGACTTTTCTAAATATTATAGTGCCATGTAAAGTTTTCTTAAAACTTAATAGTCGAAATATCACTTTGTCGTTATAATTCAATTAGTTCTTAAGTATAATTTCTTTAGCTCATATTTTTATTAGTCACCTTTAAATAATAATAATAATAATAATAATAATAATAATAATAATAATAATAATAATAATAATAATAATAATAGTTGTTTAAAAATAGATGAGTTGTTTTATTTCTAGGAAATTATAAGTGGGTAATAAAACGATAGAAATATAAATAGTGGGGTTTAAGTTGATATAAATACTCTTTTAGGACTTATAGCATTTTATTTGGGTATTTGTTGACGTAGAAGACACGATTTGTAGGTGACGTCTTTCTAGGCCCGAGCCACTGCTAGGACGTGCTTTTGCTACGGAAAATAAGGTAAATGAACATGCCAAGTCTTGCGAGCCTAGTTCCTTTCGTGTCTCGTTTTAACTTTTATATTCGTCTCAAAATATTTGTTGTTTATTTTCATGTTAAATTGTGACGTTCGTATATTTTCATAAGTTGATTTGTTTACTACTGTCACACGAATAACATTAATGCATAATTAATTAAAGTGGAAAGAGTTGTGCGGGGATCGTTGTGATTTCTTTTATCTAGATTGGTCGTGTTGGCTTCGTCCACTCGACCCGCTTATTTTAACCCGGTCGCAACCTTCCGGGTCGCTCCATGTACTCACCTCTCTGGCCGCGAGGAGTCTTAGGGGGGTGCCGGCAATTAAGGTCATGGCTGCGAGTGATAGTATAGTAGATCTTCCCCGTATCAACACAGATTAATAATACAACATTTTTCTGAGTTTTAGATATTATAAAAGAAAGAAGTTTGATAAAGAAGAGAAGTTTCAGTTGAGCTTTTGTTTCATAGAAGTTATCTTATTCCTGTTATTCATTGTGCTGAGTTATTGCAAAAGAAAAGATATTAATTCTTCATCTGTTTTACATGCTTGGGTGTCGCTTACTCAGTCTTTTGTACTGACTTTGAAACTGCGGTTCCTGTTTCCTTCCCACCGCAGGCTTAGGAGCTGAGGACTATGGCATAGCAGGGTACGGGACTCACGTAGACGGTTTTCAGCACGAGTAGTGATGTAGTTGGCTAGCTCACCTTATGTAGTAGTGTTGGAAAGACTTATGTAATATCTAATGACTTTTTGGATGTTTAATGTTATAAATAAGTGGGGTGTTATGCTTTTGATTTCGGCCGTGACTTTTAGCATCGCCCTCCCGATCTTGTCCGAGCCGGATAAGGGGGTTGTTGCACATAGCATACAGATTATATGATCTAGGAGCAGTGAGTATGCAATCTCCAGATTTCTCATCTTGCACCACACATTTATCCTTGTCAAATATAGCTTTATAACCTTTATCACATAACTGAGAGATACTAAGAAGATTATATTTAAGTCCATCCACAAGATAAACATCTGAGATAGAGTTGGTAGAACCATTACCAATACTACCTATACCAATAATATTGCATTTTGCTTTGTCACCAAGTGTAATTGTTCCTCCAGATTTTTCTGTGAGCTCAGTAAAGAGAGATTTCTTTCCACTCATATGTCTGGAACAACCATTGTCTAATATCCATTTCTGATCTTTCAAGGCCTTGGTGACATCCTGCAAAAGTAAATCATTGCCTTAACAGGCTGTTGGACCAAGTGCAGAACTTTGAGTCATACTCAAAATCAGCCATGTTGGGTGGTCTAATTCCTTTTGGAACCCAAATATGCCTAACATGTCCCTTTAGCTGATAAGGATAAGTATTCCTCATAATATGAGGTTCTGATCTTCTGAAGGGACAAGTTAATCTGATATGAGCAATTTTTCCAAAGTAATGACATTTTGGAGAATGTCTGCTACCAGATTTGACAAAAGTAGTTTGAATTTTCTTTGGAAAATTTGGATTATAGCCAATCCCACTTTTATGCATTGATTTCAGACTTCCTCCAAGAATGAGATTTAGATTATGTTATGAGCCTGTACAATTGGCTAGGACCTTTTTAGACTCTTTAAGTTTCTCAGTCAAGGTACATAATTGTTGTTCTAAATCCTCTGAATGAGTCTTTAGATCATGATATCTTTCAGTTAAGAGAGTGTTTTGATCAACAATCTCTTTTATCTGTGCCTTCAAGGCTTTGAACCTGCTGTCCAAGGCCTTGAAGTCCTTTTCAATTTTTGTCTTAGAAACTTCAACAGTTTTGTTGGCAAAAACTAGGTCCAGGTTTTCTTTTACCTGCTCATGAATCATAATATTTAAAGAATAAATCTCACTTCTATAACATTCCTCATTTAAAAACATACTCTTGAGAATTTCAAGAAGTACATCAGAAGGACTAGCAAGAAGATTTTTTACCATTTCCTCAATATGTCTGTCTGATGACTTTTCTTCATCATGTTTAGCCATGAAACACAAATTTGCTTGATCTTCTTATGTGTCTGAGTCACTTAATGAATCAGAATCACTCCAAGAGGCCATCATGGCTTTCTTCCTTCTGTTGTCATTGTCTTTCTTTTGAAAGTTCCCGTTCTTCTTATTTTGTGGACAATTCCTTACTAAATGATCTGCATCACCACATTCAAAACAATTCATTACTTTAGTTTTATGTGACTGTGATGAAGACTTACCTTTGTAGTCCTTGCTGCTTGAAGGTCTTGATCTCTCTCTGTTGTAGTCCCTGTTACCAGAGTTTCTTTTCTTTTTTAGAATCCTGGCCAAGGCCTTGGAGATCAATGCTAAAGCCTCTTCATCATCATGCTCATCTTCAGTCTCAAGGATTTGAGATTTTTCATTATCTTTAGCTTTCAGTGCTAAGTTCTTGATGTTTTCACTCAGATCACCTTCTACATCTTTCATAGACATTTCATTAGTGAGAATCTTTCCTTGTAGATCATCTAGCTGAAGAAGACTTCAGTCCTGAGCTTCCTCAATAGTTGTTGTCTTTGGCTCCCACTTGCTTTTGGCAAGCTCCTCATAATTTTCCTGACCTTTTCTTCATTTGAAAACTTCTTTCCCAATGACTCCAGATTATTCACCACATCAGTGAACCTTTTGAACATCTCCTTGATGGTCTCATCTGAGTTCATCTTGAACAGCTCATATTACCTCAAAAGTATGTTGATCTTGGTCTGTTTAACCTGACTTGTTCCTTCATATGTCACAACCAGTTTGTCCCATACTTCTATGGCACTTTTGCAATTTGACACTCTGTTGAACTCATCTGCATTAAGAGCACAGTATAACAGATTCATAGCCTTGTAATTTTTTGATACATTTTCCAGTTCAGTAACTGAGAGATTTTCCTCAGACTTGATGCATCTAACTCCATCTATGGTTAGTGTAATACTCATGAGGACCATTCTGAACTATTGACCACAGTTCCATGTCTTGATCTATAATGAACATCTTCATCAATGCCTTCCAGTGCATGAAGTTATCTCCACAGAACAGTGGAGGTCTGTTTACTGCCCTTCCTTGTGAGAATCCACCATCTCCTACATTACGCATAGTCACAAGATTGTTAGATCTATATTAGTGACCCAAGCTCTGATACCAATTGAAAGTTTGTCATGTAGACTAAATACAGGACCAAAATACTCTAGAAGGGGGGGGGGTTGAATAGAGTATGGAAACTTTTTGCTAAACACAAATTTTAACTAAGTAAATATGTGAGAAACTCAAATCTCTAGGCCTTGAGATTTTAGAAAACTAGTCAGAAACTTTCTAAGGCAAAACAGAAACCTTCAAGGCCTGAACTACAACCAGTTCTGAACAGTTTGTAAACCCTAGTTTGATTTGAGTTGCTTGCAACAGAAAATAACAAAACTGTAAAGTAAAGAACACAAGGAAATTTACAGAGTTTAGTCCTAATGGACCTAATCTCTGCCTGAGGGATCTAATCCCACCAGGATTGGGCAAATACTTCTTATTACTCACACAGAAACAGCCCTAGATCTCAAAGCCTAAGTGAATTCCCTTACACCTATACAGCTTGTGGTTTCAAACCTATCTAGTACCAGCTACTAACTGTTGAGCTAACAAGAACCTCTTGTTGTTCACTTGAACAACCAACCACTAGGTTTAGTGAGGTTTTAGATATACAAAAGATAAGCAGATTACAAAACATAAGAAGAACACAGTAAAGAAATAAGCTTGTGAAGGCCTGGATGTGTTCTTCAGGAAACTGGAATGATTGATCTTCTGAAAGCTGTAATTGAATCCTAAATGTATGTGTGTTTGAATGTCTGATCTTCCACAAATTTTCCACACATCTATCTGTTCTCTGCAAGCTTCTATCTCTTTCAAAATTCAAACCAGTCTTTTATCCACTCTCTGCAACTGAATGAGAGATTTTAGGATCTCTGTTCCTGCAAATCCTCATCCTTTCCAACTAAAATTCAAACAGCTTTGAGTAGATATCCGTTAGAGTTTGTTGAGATTGCATTTGCAATTTGAACAAACCTGCAACAACATTAAAACACAGCAACAACAAAATCCAGAATTATAACAGCACTAAGTCTGTTTGGATTTCCAATTTCTGAATAAAAACTGGATGAGTGAATAAAACAATAATATGATTAACTTCTGAAACATATAACTCATGATAAACTATTTTAAGACTTTTAGAAGTCATTAAACAATCATAATAATAAATATCAAACCCTGCAAGAAAGAATCAAATGAACTCTATAAAAACTGTCAGCAGCTCAAGGAACATCTCAAGGCTTTGAAGCCCTGAAGATGCTTCACATTCTTTCAATGTTGAGACCATAAATCTTTGATTCTCTCTGATCAGGATATCTGCAATTATGTTAGATGTATAAAGAATATATAACCTAGATATTTGTAGCAAATCTCAGATCTTAAACATCAGATATACAACCTGCTACACAAGATTATTATAGCATACAGTATAATAAAGCAACTCTCAAGGCTTTGAAGCTCTGATCAGTATCTCAAGGCATTGGAGCCTCAGAAATACTTTGTCTTTGTCTTTCATCACTCAAAACAGTTACTTCTCAAAACACACTTAGAGGTCTTTGAGTCAACAATGATCCAATAAATTGTCAAGTTCCAGACGTGCTTTTTCTATCAACTTTGTAACCTGCAAAGTCAGCATCCAAAAATCCATGAAAAGAGAAGTTAGAATGTCTTGGATACCAAAGCCCTAAGTCTTTGGTACCATTGGATATCTGAATATTCTATTCACAACAGTTAAGTGTGATTCCTTTGGATCAGCTTGAAATCTTGCACACATACATACACTGAACATGATATCTGGTTTACTAGCAGTAAGGTATAGTAATGATCCAATCATACCTCTATACTCTTTCACATTGACACTCTTACCAGATTCATCTATATCTAAAGACAGTGTAGAACTCATTGGAGTCTTGATCTCTTTGGATTGAGACATGTTGTACTTGTTCAGCAAGTCCCTAGTATACTTGCTTTGATGCAGAAAGATTACCTTATTCAATTGACGTATTTGAAGTCCAATGAAGAAGTCCAACTCTCCCATCATACTCATTTCAAATTCCCTGCTCATAAGACCTGAGAATTCTTTGCATTGAAGATCATTAGTAGCTCCAAATAGAATATCATCAACATAAATCTGAACTACAAGTAAATCTTTCTCACGAGTCTTTATGAAAAGTTTCTTGTCTACCAATCCTATTTTGAAATCATTTTCAAGCAGAAACTTTGACAATCTTTCATACCAAGCCCTTGGAGCTTGTTTCAAACCATAAAGAGGTTTGTCAAGTTTATAAACATGATCTGGAAACTTATCATTTTCGAAACCAGGATGTTGTTCAACATAAACTTCTTCTTGCAAGTATTTGGAAATGCACATAGTTTTATGTTTTTGAAAGATGCAAATGCAAGCAGAATTCTAATTGCTTCTTACCTGGAAAATGGAGAAAAAGTTTCATCATAATCAATACCTTCTTCTTGATTGTAACCTTGAGCAACTAACCTTGCTTTATTTCTGATCACTTTGCCATCCTCATCTAATTTGTTTCTGAACACCCATCTGGTACCAATGATTAATTGGTTTGTAGGTTGAGGAACTAGGTTCCACACCTTGTTTCTTTCAAACTCGTTGAGTTAACTTTGTATAGCTATAATCTAGTATGCTTCTTGTAAAGCTTCCTTCACAGTTTTGGGTTCTACAAGAGAAATGAAAGAATTGAAAGCACAAAGATTCTTCAACTGTGATCTTGTTTGTGTACTAGTGGTTGGGTCAGAGATGATATTGTCAGATGGATGAGATGAGAGATATTTGAATATCTTTCTTGGAGACCATGGTTCAGGTTCTCCATATATCTTCTCTGTTCTTCAAGTAGTGGCCTGATCATTCATCTCTTTCTGATCATCTTCGTCAAGGCTTTGATCTCTACTTTCAAGGCCTTGAGATCTGTTTTCATGGTCTTGAAAATGGCTTATGTTTACTTCTGAACCTTTCTTGAACACAATAGGGTTCTCAGATTCTTCTTCTGATTCATGCTTGTTCGGATTTAAGTGTGCAAAACTTTGACTCAAAGAACCATCATAACTTTCATCAAAAATAACATGAATACTTTCTTCAACCAAATTGTTTCTTTTATTATAAATTCTATAAGCTTTGCTAGTAAGAGAGTAACCAAGAAATATACATTCATCACTTCTTGCATCAAACTTACCCAAGTTGTCATTACTAGTGTTGTGGACATAGAATGTGCAACCAAAGGGTATGAAGTATGAGATGTTTAGCTTTATCCCTTTGAAGAGTTCATAGGGGGGTTTTCTTCAAGATAGGACTGATCAAGCACCTGTCCAGAATATAATTTGCTGTATTCACAGCTTCTGCCCAGTAATGTTTTGGCAGCTTATTTTCTAGAAGCATTGTCCTTGACTTGTCTTCAAGAGTCCTGTTCTTCCTTTCAACAACTGCATTATGTTGGGGAGTTCTAGGAGCAGAGAAATTGTGAGAGATACCATGCTCAAAACAAATCAAATTCTAATTGATCAAACTCTCCACCATGATCACTTTTAATTGAAGAAATTGTAGGTTTTTCAAGTTTTGAAGTTCTCAGCAAAGCTTTGAAAATTCAGAGAGGGCTTCAGATTTTTCTTTAAGAAACATAACCCAAGTATATATAGAGTAATCATCTAAAATAACTAGAATATACCTCTTACCTTTTGGAGTTGGTGTCCTCATAGGACCACACAAATCCATGTGAAGTAGTTCAATAGGTCTAGAAGTACTTACAAACTTCTTTGGTTTGAATGAGCTTCTGGTCTGCTTACCCTGAGCACAAGTTTTGCATACTTCATCTTCTTTGAACTTGATAGATTGTAATCTTCTTACCAGATCTTTGGAGATCAATTTGTTCAAGGTATGCAAGCTAATGTGACCAAGCTTTCTCTGCCAACCCCTTGAATCCTCTTTCAAGGCCTTGAGACACTTTAAGCTCTTACCTGCAACTTTGTTAGTCTGAAAGGTATAAGTATTGTTTGATCTAGAGGTTGTGAGAATGAAATTGCATGATTTCTCATTTTGCACCACACACTTCTCTTTATCAAAGATAACCTTATTGCCATTATCACAAAGCTGAGATACACTAAGCAAGTTAAATTTCAAACCATCAACTAGATATACATCAGAAATAGAATTTTCAGAATTTGTAAAAACTTTACCAATACCAAGAATGTTGCATTTTCCTTTGTCACCAAGAGTAATTGAACCTTCAAATTGCTCTTTTAATTCTGAGAATAGAGATCTCTTTCCACTCATGTGTCTTGAGCAAACACTGTCCATGAACCACTTATGTTATTTGATGTTGGTGACAACCTGCAAACACCAATCACTGCCTTACCTAGCTGTTAGACCAAGTTTGGAATTTGGACTCAAACTCAGGATCAACCATGTTAGGTGGTCTGACCCCTTCAGGAACCCAAATCTGTCTGACTTGTCCTTTAAGTTGAAATGGAAATGTGTTCCTATTATATGAGGGTCTCTTCTTCTGAAAGGACAAGTCATCTTCATATGACCAATTTTTTTGCAAAAAAGACACTTAGGAGAAGTTTTGCTTCCAGCTTTCACAAATCTGGTATTGTTATTTCTTGGAAAACTTGAATTGTATCCAATACCAGCTTTATGAACAGACTTTGAACTTCCTCCAAGAATCAAGTTTAACTTATGTTCTGAGCCTGCAAGCTTGACTTTGACTAATTCGGATTCTTGAAGTTTCTCAGCAAGAGTATTCTTTTTGTTTATCTAATTCATCAACCTGATGTTTCAGATTAACAAGGCTGTTACTCAGTAAAGAGTTCTCAGTGAATACTTCCTTGACTTGTGTTTTCAAGGCTTTGAAACTGGTTTTCAAGGCCTTCAAATTACTGTCAGTTTTCATCTGAGAGATTTCAAGATTCTGATTTAGACAAACAAGTTGTAAATTCTCTTTTTCTTGCTCATGAACTTTTTCGTTCAAAAGTCTAATCTCTTTCAGATAATCTTCTTCATTTATAAGCATTGTTCTAAGATAATCTGAAAGAGCATCTTTTGGTTTTGAAATCAGACAGTTTACCATTACCTCAATGTTCTTCTCATAATGTTCATCATGCTTGGTCATGAAGCATAGGTTGGCATTTTCTTCTTCAGATTCAGATTCACTTGAGTTGTCTGAATCACTCCATGAAGCTATCATAGCTTTCTTTTTCCTGTCATGATCTTTCATCTGAAAGTTCTTTCTTTTCTTGTGTGGACAATCTCTTATCAAATGTCCTGCATCACCACACTAAAAGCAGTGCATGAATTTGGATTTATTTTGTGAAGAAGACTTACCTTTGTAGTCCTTGCTACTGGATGATCTGTTTCTTTCTCTGTTGAAGTCTTTGTTTTCAAAGTTTTTCTTCATCTTGATAATTATGGTCAAGCATTTGGAAATCAATGCAAAAGGATCTTCATCATCATCATCATCATCTTCAGTTTCAAACCTTTGAATTTTCTCATTCTCTTTGGCCTTGAGTGCTAAGTTCTTGACACCTTCAGGTAGCTCTCCATCAGCTTCATTCATGGATATTTCATGTGTCATGAGCTTCCCTTGTAGGTCATCAATTTGTAGTGATGAGAGATCTTGAGCTTCTTCAATGACTGTTGTCTTTGGTGCCCATTTGGCCTTTGGAAGACTTCTCAGTATCTTCCTCACCTTTTCTTCATTGGAAATATGTTTTCCCAAAGAATCAAGGTTGTTGACAATGTCTGTGAACCTCTTGAACATTTCCCTGATTGACTCATCTGCATTCATCTTGAACAACTCATATGTCCTGAGATAGATGTTGATATTGGTTTTATTGACTTGACTAGTTCCTTCAAATGTCACCACAAGGTTATCCCATATTTCTTTGGCAGTTCTGCAGCCTGAAATTCTGTTGAATTCATCTGTACTCAAAAGCACAATACAATATGTTAATAGCTTTGTAATTCCTAGAAAATTGTTCTAACTCAAAGGAAGAGAGTGAGTCTTCAGATTTGGGAGTTTTGATCCAATCTTTCTCTGTAAAGAAAGTGTAAGGTCCATTCTAAATAATGGTCCAAAGCACTATGTCTTGATCAATGATGAACATCTTCATCAGGGCTTTCCAGTGAGAAAAGTTGTCTCCACAAAATAGAGGAGGTCTGTTGGAAGCTATTCCCTATGAGAAACCACCATCACCTGCAGTAATCATGATCACCAGATGGTTAAATCTTATACAGTGATACAAGCTCTGATACCAATTCAAATGGGCAGTATGCAGATGAATATGCAGCACATATACTCTAGAAGGGGGGGTGAATAGAGTATGCCAACTTTTTTGCAAAACTTGAGGAGAAGAAGAGTTTAAGTTCAAGTGCAAAGGAGTTCAAGTTCTTGAACACAAATTCAAGCCTTAGGAATGAAATACAGTTTGCAATGTAACATGCAAGTCTTTTTTAAGGTCTTGAAAAGAGTTTCAAACCCTTGAAAAACAGACAAGTTTGAGTGCTGTAAAAACTATGAATGTGAATGAACTGTAAATGCAAGAGACAAAGACTTTATAGAGTTCAGTCCACTTAGATCTACGTCTCTACCTCAGGGATCTCCTTCCTGCAGTATTTTCAACTCAATTATTATTAATCAAAAGCTAAGCCCTAGATCTAAAGCACATAGAATTGCCTTACTCTGTTACAGCTTGTGGTTCTCACTAACCTATCGAGTACTTGCTCTAGCTAACTGATTAACTAAGAATTCTCTATTGTTCACTTTGTAAAATCATTTAGAATGAAGTATAGAAGTATTACAGAAATGATCTACCAATAAAGTACAATACATGAGAACATTGGAGTATAGAACTGCAGTGAAGAATGCAGTGAACTTCAGTGAGTTGGATTGTGAGAGTAATGAACTTCTTTGATGCTTGTCAATCCAGAATTGTGTCTCTCTTTTTTCCCGTTGAGTGTTGTCTCTTGTTGCTTCATACTGGGGTCTACTTACACAGTTTTAAACTCTGCAAATCTCCCCATATTTTCAGCAACAACTTCCTGTATTTTTAGTCAACAACTTTGACTCTCTTTCAACAGCCTTCTCCAACGGATACTTTATCACAATCTTCAGAGATATGGTTGTGATCTTGTCTTTAAACAAATTGAGAAGTTTTTATGGAGGTCTCATTGATCATAGGATCATCTTCACTAAGTAATTTCCTTCCTGCAAAAGCCAGATAAGGAAACAAATCCTGCACATTTAGGAAATAAAGTGTCCCTGCAAAAATGAGTCAAACTGATGGATTAAAACATGTTAGATATATCAAAACAGTTTGTCTTTCATCATCAAATAATAACACATCAAGCACAGGGGTGAGAGGAGTAGAATTAAATCACAAGAGTTTAGAAAAACTCCCCCTTAGAACATGTATGCAGATCAGACAGTTTCGAGGCTTTGAATCCTGGTTCAAGGCCTTGAAATAGCAGAGCCTGTGAAACCTAATTCAAGAATTTGAAAACTAGTTCAAGGCCTAAGTATTTCAAGTCCATGAAACATACGACGTTACACATTGTATTATTTATTAGATATTTAATATAATGAAGTCCTTAGATTTACAATTGTGTTGGTTATCTTAAATATCCCTAGTCCATTATTATGATTAATAGGACAATCATCTATAGACTAGTATGTGGTTGGATTGATATGGAGATATCACGATCCAACACATGGGTATGCATTAGGATTAATGGCATACTGGGTTGACCCATCTGCGAGAAGGCTACATACAAGTTATGTAAAGTTACAAGTGCTTCACGCGGTGACAACGGTATTGTCATCCTTAGAATTGAAGTCACTAGATCATCTAGTTGTGGAGTATTGTGTTTTGGTAGCGTCAAACGCGACACCGTGACTGGGTAGTCATAAAGGCGCGTATCGGATACAATAGGAAGCAAGCTTAGATATTGTAGTGATGTAGATAGTGTTTTTCCCTCCCAAATAACGGGAGAAAATATCCTAGGCCACTCGAGGGATAGTGCTTATAGAATGTATGGTGGCAAGACTCAAGTAAATCAATATAGGATATTGATGTTATTTTGCACGAATAAGGCTATTCCCACGATCCAGGAATTGTGGATTGGATATGCGAGTGTGACTTGTATGTCTCGTGTCCAATCCGGATATTGAGACAAAGGGATGAGACAATACTTGCACAAGGTTTGTCGGATGACTATTTATATTAGTTGGCTAGAATGGATGTCTTGCTAGAGGCCGCTCCATATTAGTAAATAGTAACTACCAACTAAGTAGAAACCTATTGGGTCACACGCCATATAGGATTGAACTAGACCTGAGAATTAATTAATATGATTAATTAATAAGAAGGATCAATCGGAACAACTTGCTAACTTAGTAGGACTAATATGCAAGTTGGACTAATCCGAACTTGAGTAGGATTAGGAGTATGTAGTAACAAGGAGTTGTTGGACTATATAAAGGATGCTTCTAGCTTCCTTCCCTACAGCTAATGCTCATAACATAAGTTGAGTAGGAAATAAGCAAGGAGAGAGAGCAAGAAAGGAAGCCGCCGCCCCCTCTACCCGTCGGCCACAACAAAGAGGCCGAGCCTCCTTTTTGGTGCTCCGTTGCGTGATTCCTTCTTCCTCTTCCATTCTTCCTAGCTAGCACAAGGTGTTTAAAGGATCTAGATCTCAATCCTCTGCTTGGATCAACCGTAGAGACGTGATACTTTTCGCATATGAAGTCATCAAAGGAGACCTACAAGGTACATAACACGAATCATTTACCATTGTCATGATTTCTCTTCCCGTGATCCTTGGAAGGTCTTGATCGGATAAATTTCTATTATTCCACTGCGTATCTATGATCAAAACCCTACAGAGGTATCAAAACCCTACAGAGGTATCAGAGCCACAGGCCGAGCCTTGGTCCTTTTTGGGCGGTTCGACTATATTGATGGTGGACCCCCTGGACCGTTTTGACCCTAGCACATCCAAAATCAATTAAAATTGACTAAGCGCGTTAAAATTGGTTTTAACTGTTTATGTGCAATTCGCATGGTGATTAGATATAGCCATAGATGTTTCTTGTTGTGAATGTTTAATTTTTGTGGTTTGTTTACTCCCTTCGAGCTGATCAATTTGATGTAATAATTAATTAGGGTTTACGGCTGCGAGCCGGTATTTTTTCTCAACTTGTGAGATTTATTTTATTTAATATAGATGTTATCTAGTACTAAAGAAAATAGATGATAGCCGAGATTGAAGAAAAGAAGCCCAAAGAATTAAAGGAGCCACAACATGGAGCATGGAGCATTCCACAAGGCTATAAAGGATAGACGAAGAGATGGAGGCACATGGAGATGCGTTTTCTATTCTAGGGTTCATAGATATTCTCATTGGCTTTAGAATATCTTAGTCTAGGAGGCCATATCCACATCACGTTAATTTCTGTTTTGTGGATGTTTACTTTATTGTCTTATTATTGTTGTTGGTGTATGGTCGATGTATGCAATTTGATAATAAGATAATTAACAACCTGGATCTTTTGTTTGAAATTTTTCCCAAACTCAAATAAGTAGAGATATGAATCAACAAAACAACTTAAAATTGAAAATAAAATCACTCAATTTAAATATTGTGTTTTTTCCTTCTCTTTATTTAGACACTCTTCATGATCATGATTGTCAAGCTCGTGCGTGCCAAAGCATGGCGTTTTGATTTTCATGATTGTGTTGCGATGGCACAAGCAAGTAATGTGCAACTGTTTAAGTAAGAGGTTGGAAGCAACTAGGTGATTTTAATAAGATTAAAAGCCTAGAGGCAAACAATTGGGATAAAAATATCCATGGGATGGATAAATAAGGAGTTATTTGCCCAATTGAACCAAGAGTTGCATAAGGATGCAATTGGAATTGTTCATACCTAAATAACTAATTTTGGGTGACTTGCCAAAGCAAGCTTAAAAGAAGTGAAATATGGATCTTGGAACCCACTAGAAAATACAATGATATTTTCCTCATTAATATTTGAGAGTTATTAATCTGTAGATAAATAGTGGGAGTTGTATTTAATAATCTTGCAATTATTAAATATAGTTAATTGTTCATAAATACTAAAACTTGCGTATTTCCTTTTTGTAGAATTCCAATGACAAACAACTCATCAAACTCATCTCACTCCCTACGCTCTGTGCTTAAGAAGGACAAGCTCTCCGGGACCAATTTTCTAAACTGGTACAGAAACTTGAGAATCGTTCTCAAGCAAGAAAAGAAACTGTACGCTCTAGAAGAGCAAGTTCCTGAGGGTCCGGAAAACAACGCACCTGCAGCCGTAAAGGCGTATCAGAAGCGTTTTGATGACGCTAATGATGCAGCCTGCCTAATGCTTTGCACCATGTCCTCTGAGCTTCAGAAGCAACATGAGAACATGAATGCAGTCGATATGATCGCACACTTGAAGCAGCTCTTCCAAGAGCAGGCTAGGGTTGAGAGGTATGAAGTTTCCAAGGCATTGTTCAAATGTCATTTGTCAGAGGGAAACCCCATGGGGCCGCACGTGTTGCGTATGATCGGCTACCTAGAGAGCCACGGCCGCTTAGGGTTTCTGGTGGGTCAAGAGTTGTTCACCGATCTCATATTGCAATCGTTGCCTGAGAGTTATGGACAGCTCATAACTACAACATGAATGAGATCGTGAAACCTCTGCCAAATTTACTCAATATGTTGAGGAAAGCTGAACAAAGCATCAAAAAGGGTAAGGGCAAACCATAATGATGGTGCAGAAAGGAAATGGCAAAAGGTTTGCCTCTACCTCCAAAGGAAAAGGCAAGGCAGTTGCCAAACCCAAGAAATCTGCCCTTAAGCATGTTGGTGGCGTAGCCAAAGGTGTGACTAAAGGTGAATGTCACTACTGCAGTCAGCCTGGACATTGGAGGAGGAACTGCCCAAAATATCTGGAGGATAAGAGGCTTGGAATAGTGATTCCACCACCACCAGGTATTTTTGTTATAGATGTCAATATTACTTTCTCTTCATCTTGGGTATTGGATACTGGATGTGGATCTCACATTTGTCGAAATGTGTAGGATCTAAAGAGAAGTAGAAGATTGGCTAAAGGAGAGATAGATCTGCGCGTTGGGAATGGAGCAAAGGTTGCTGCATCGGCTGTAGGCGTGTACGAGCTGTCTCTACCTTCAGGATTAGTTTTAAAATTAAATAATTGCTATTTTGTGCCTGCTATGAGAAGAAACATTATTTCTATTTCTTTTTTGGACAAAGAATGTTTTACTATTTCAGTAAAGAACATTTGTTGTTCCATTTATTTTGATAGTATTCGCTATTATAGTGCGCAATTATTTAATGGTTTATATATCCTTGATCTAAATAATCATGTTTATAACATAAATACCAAGAGGATTAAAATAAATGATTTAAATCCTGCTTATTTATGGCACTGTCGTTTAGGCCATATAAATGAGAAACGTGTATCTAGACTCCATAAGGATGGATTCCTAGACTCATGTGATTTTGAATCATATGAGACATGTGAGGCTTGTTTATTGGGAAAAATGACAAAGTCCCTTTCAATAAGAAAGGTGAGAGGACTAGTGAGCAATTGGCGCTAGTACATACTGATGTATGTAGTCCATTTGCCATGCCTGCCAGGGGTGGTTACGTCTACTTCATCACGTTTACTGATGATTTCAGTAGATATTGATTTGTATACCTTATGAAGGCCAAATCCAGATCCTTTGAAAAGTTCAAAGAATTCAAGAATGAAATAGAGAAGCAGCTTGGCAAAAGTATTAAGACTCAACGATCAGACTGCGGAGGAGAATACTTGAGCTAAGGGTTTGACGACTATCTTAGAGAGTGTGGTATAATATCCCAACTCACTTCACCCGTAACTCCACAATGGAATGGCGTGTTCAAGAGGAGGAATCGAACTCTATTGGATATGGTTCGATCTATGATGTGTCAAGCTGATCTTCCATTATCATTTTGGGGCTATTCTCTATTGAGTGCACCTTTCAGCGTTAACCGTGTTCCATCTAAGTCTGTCATGAATACACCACATGAGATGTGGAGTGGGAATCGTCCCGCAGTGTTGTTCATGAAGATTTGGGGTTGCGATGTTTATGTAAAACGTTTACAATCAGACAAGCTAGGGCCTAAGTCGGACAAATTCAAGTTTGTGCGATACCCTAGGGAAACTAAGGGATATTATTTCTACAATCCAACTGAGAACAAAGTATTTGTTGCTCAGTCCGGCGTTGAAAGGGGAGTATGCATATGAATATGCAGCACATATACTCTAGAAGGGGGGAGTTGAAGAGAGTATGCCAACTTTTTGCAAAACTAGAGGAGGAAAAGAGTTCTAGTTTTAGTGCAAAGGAGTTCAAGGCCTTGAACACAAATTCAAGCCTTTGTAATGAAATACAGCTTGCCATAACAGAGACAATTCCTTTTCAAGGCTTTGAAAAGAGTTTCAAACCCTTGAAAAACAGACAAGTTTAAACGCTGTAAAAACTATGAATGTGAATGAACTGTAAATGTAAGAGTCAAAGGATTTATACAGTTCAGTCCACTTGGACCTACGTCTCTACCTCAGGGATCTTCTCCCTGATTTTCAACTCAATTCTAATTAATCAAAAGCTAAGCCCTAGATCTCAAGCGCATAGAATTGTCTTACTCTGTTACAGCTTGTGGTTCTCCCTAACCTATCTAGTACCTGCTCTAGCTAACTAATTAACTAAGATTTATCTATTGTTAACTTTGAAACATACTTGAGAATGATGTGTAGAAGTATTACATAAATGATCTACCAATAAAGTACTATACAGAAGAACACTAGAGTAGAAAACTGCAGTGAAGAATGCAGTGAACTTTTGTGTGTTGGATTGTGAGAGTGATGAACTTATTTTATGCATGTCAATCTAGAATTGTGTCTCTATTTTATCCCGTTGAGTGTTATGTATTGATGCTTCAAATTGGGCTCTATTTATGCAGTTTGAAACTCTGCCAATCTTCCCATATTTTCAGCAACAACTTCCTGTATTTTAGGTAACAACTTTGACTCTCTTCAACAGCCTTCTCCAACGGATAGTTGGTCACAATCTTCAGAGATTTTGCTGTGATCTTGTCTTTAAAAAAATTGAGAAGTTTTCATGAGTCTCTGATTGATCACATGATCATCTTCACTAAGTGATTTCCTTTCCTGCAAAAGTCAGATAAGGAAACATATCCTGCAAATATAGGAAGTAAAATTTCCTGCAAAACTGAGTCAAAATCATGGATTAAAACATGTTAGATATATCAAAAAAAAAAATCTTTCATCATCAAATAATAACACATTAACTACAGGGGTGAGAGGGATGGTATTAAATCAAAAAGAGTTTAGAAAAACTCCCCCTCAGAGCATGTGTGCAGGTCAGATAGTTTCAAGGCTTTGAATCCTGGTTCAAGGCCTTGAAATAGGTTCAAGCCTGTGAAACCGGATTCAAGGCTTTGAAAACTTGTTCAAGGCCTAAGTATTTCAAGTCCATGAAACATGTGACCTTACATGCGTGTTTCTAGAAAGAGAGTTTGTCTCCAAAGATTCAAGTGGGAGGACTGTATAAATTGAAGAAGTTCAAGAACCACAAAGCATTGATCCTACTACGGAATATGAATAGGAACCGCAAGAGGTTGTGGAACAACATGTTCAAGTAACACAAGAGCTTCGTAGATCTAGTAGAGTGTGCCAGGAGCTAGAGAGGTATGGAATTCTAGTGACTGAGTCTGGTGACACGTTGCTCATAGATTATGAGCCTAATATCTATGAAGAGGCCATAGAAGGGTCGGACTCTCAGAAGTGGCCTAAGGCCATGAGATCCGAGATGGAATCCATGTATACCATTAAAGTATGGACTTTGACGGAACCACCAGAAGGGGCTCGACCCATAGGGTGAAAGTGGGTCTTCAAGAAGAAGATCGACATGGATGGTAATGCGACTACCTATAAGGGCCTATTGTTGGCTAAAGGATTCCGACAGATTCATGGTATTAACTATGATGAAACTTTTTTAACCAGTTGCAATGACCAAATCCATCCGAATCTTACTTCCTATTGCAGATTACTACGACTATGAGATTTGGCATATGGATGTCAAAATAGCATTTCTTTATGGGAATCTCCTCGAGGATGTGTATATGACACAACCTGAGGGTTTTGAAGATCCAACGCAAGCCAAAAAAGTCTGTAAACTGCAACGATCTATGGATTGAAGCAAACTTCTAGGAGTTGGAATCGATGTTTTGATGAAGTAGTCAAAGAGTTTGGCTTCATCAAAAATGAAGATGAGTCTTGTGTTTACAAGAAGGTTAGTGGGAGCTCTGTTGCTTTTCTGGTCTTGTATGTGGATGACATACTACTCATTGGAAACGACATTCCCATGCTGCAATCTATTAAAGATTGGCTGGGAAAGTGCTTCTCAATGAAAGACTTAGGTGAAGCAGCCTAAATACTTGGTATAAAGATCTATAAAGTTATATCTAAGAAGCTGCTCGGCCTAATTCAAAGTACATATATAGACATGGTGTTGAAACGGTTCAGCATGCAAGATTCCAAGAAGGGATTCTTTCCCATGTCGCATGGAGTCACTCTTTTGAAGAGTGGTTGTCCTTCCAATGAGATTAAGAAGGAACACATGAGTAGGGTTCCCTATGCCTCGGCCATAGGATCCATCATGTACGCAATGTTATGTACTAGACTAGATGTGTCATATGCATTGAGTATGACAAGCAGGTATTAGTCCAATCCAGGTTAGAGTCACTGGATTGCAGTCAAGAACATCCTAAAGTACTTTGAGAAGAACTAAGGACGCTTTCTTGATATTTGGAGGCGAAGAATATTTGCGTGTAAGGGTTTACACGGATCAAGATTCCATACCGACAAAGATGATTTCAGATCATAGTCGGGGTTTGTGTTTTGCCTGAATGGAGCAGCGGTGAGCTGGAAGAGTTCCAAGCAAGATACAGTGGTTGATTCTACAACAGAGGTTGAGTATATTGTTGCGAATGGCGCAGCAAAGGAGGCTGTTTGGATTAGGAAGTTCGTTACTGAACTTGGTGGGGTTCCTAGCATTGCGGATCCAATAGAGTTGTATTGTGACAACACTGGGACGATCGCGCAATCAAAGGAACCCAGGTCACACCAGAAATCCAAGCACATACTCAGGAAGTTCCATCTTATTCGAGATATTATCGAAAGAGGAGACGTTCAGATTTGCAAGATTCCTACAGATGAGAATCTGTCAGATCCACTTACAAAGTCGCTTGTTCAGCGTAAGAATGAAGGGCACACTAGAAGCATTGGCATATGAGATGCACCATATTGGCTCTAGTGCAAGTGGGAGACTGTTGGAATAGGTGCACTAGAGGCAATCTAGTTCAGTATAAATAAGAAATTGGCTAGAACATTCATTGTATTATTTATTGGATATTTAATATAATGAAGTCCTTAGATTTACAATTGCGTAGTTTATCTTAAATATCACTAGTAAATTATAATGATTAATAGGACGATCATCTATAGACTGGTATGGGGTTGGATTGATAGGGAGATATCACGACCCAACACATGAGTATGCATTAGGAGTAATGGCATACTGGATTGACCCATCTCCGAGAAGGCTACATACAAGTTATGTGAAGTCACAAGTGCTTCTCGCGGTGACAATGGTATTGTCATCCTTAGACTTAATGTCACTAGATCATTTGGTTGCGGAGTATTGTGTTTTGGTAGCGTCAAACGCTACACCGTGACTGGGTAGTCATAAAGGCGTGTATTAGATACAATAGGAAGAAAGCTTAGATATCGTAGTGATGTATATAGAATTTGTCCCTCCCACATAATATGAGCAAATATCCTAGGCCATTCGAGGGATAGTGCTTATAGAGTGTCTGGGCAGACTCAAATAAATCAATATAGGATATTGATGTTATTTGCACGAATAAGGTTGTTCCTAGGATCCAGTAACTGTGGATTGGATATACGAGTGTGACTTGTATGTCTCGTGTCCAATCCGGATATTGAGACAAAGGGATGAGACAATACTTGCACAAGGTTTGTCGGATGACTATTTGTATTAGTTGGCTAGAATGGATGTCTTGCTAGAGGCCGCATCATATTAGTAAATAGTTACTACAAACTAAGTAAAAATCTATGGGGTCACACGCCATATAGGATTGAACTAGACTTTGGAATTAATTAATATGATTAATTAATAAAAATGATCAAATCGCAACAGCTTGCTAACTTAGCAGGACTAATATGCAAGTTGGACTAATCCGAACTTGAGTAGGATTAGGAGAGGACCTTTATGTAGTAACAAGGATTTGTTGGACTATATGAAGGATGCTCCTAGCTTCTTTCCCTAAAACTAATGCTCATAACATAAGTTGAGTAGAAGAGAAGCAAGGAGAGAGATAGAGCAAGCAAGGAAGCCGTCACCCCCTTGCCGCCCCCTCTACCCGTCGGCCACAACAAGGAGGTCGAGCCTCCTTTTTGGTGCTCCGTTGCGTGATTTCTTCTTCCTATTCCATTCTTCCTAGCTAGCACAAGGTGTCTAGAGGATTTAGATCTCAATCCTAGGCGTGGATCAACCGTAGCGACGTCATACTTTTCGCGTTTGAAGTCATCAAAGGAGACCTACAAGGTACATAACATGAATCCTTTACCATCGTCATGATTTCTATTATTGTGATCCTCGAAGGGTCTTGATCGGATAAATTTCTATTATTCAAGTGCGTATTCATGATCAAAACCCATACAGCCAGGTGCATAATATCCGATTTTCAATTTTTTGCAATCTATGTCGCGTTTCACGAAACGTTATATGGCACACTTTGTAAGTTTCAAGATGTTTGGATGAGACCAAACATCACCTATTCTAGGATCTAAGCCAAAGGAGTTTTTCTAGGAACACTAGTCCGGCATACTTCGGATGTCTAAGCAATATATGATTGCTAAAGGCTGTGAATGAAGTATGATTGGCAGATAAAGTCCCTAGTCTGGTTTCATGATTTTAGGAGATGATTTGATATTGTAAATTGGCCTCTAAAGTCAGAGATACAATTCTGTCGAGAATTGTAGCTTCACATTGTTTAGAAAACTGGAGTTTTTTGGAATTTCTAAGAGTTATGTGTGACTTATTTGTGAAATTGAACATAAATATAGGTGCATTAGTGACATTTATAATCATATTCATGTATAGCATGTATTCGACACGTGAGTATACAACTTGAGAAAGCGGGTTAATTGGGATTATTGGGATGGACTTAGTACCCGACCTAGACAAACATCCATGCAGTTGTTTACCCAGTTGTGGCATCATTGTGACTAAAGACTTTTAAATTGTAGAGGACGAATTCGTGGACACAGGCTTCGTCGACGCCCCTTCATACTAACTGCTGTGTCGAATTTAGGTGAGTTACATGCTTAGCCTTGTGTGTGCCTGGCTAGCCTAGCTCTCTTCGTGTCAAATTGTGATTTTATATTATGTCTCAAAATGTACACGTGAGTTTACATGCTTAGTCTTGTATGCGAGCTTCTTTCGTTTCCAAACGTGATTTTATAACTTTTCTCAAAATGTCTTTTGTGATCCACATGCTTTACTTGAGTTGGTTACGTTTTGAAATGGTTACTTTCAAAGTGTCACACGATGAATAATAATCCGTTAATGACCTAAGGTGGACGAATTCGCCTATACCGAAACCAGTTTTTGTTACGTATCATGGGTTTCGATCCCCCCTGGTTTTAGACCATAAAATGCGGGACTATGTGTGCCCCCGACTCCATTATCTGTAGGCTGGAGTACTGCTTCTAGATACCACTCATTTGATTGACTCTCTTAGGAGGGTGTTGCAACACTTAAGGTCTAGAATGTCTGATATGGTCATGATGGCTAGCGGCACACAGGATACGATCCACAACGCTTGGTGGAGAGGTCTGGGTTCTTGAACCCTCCTATACACCAGTACCATATTTTAATTTGTTCTGGTCTACTCGGGTTACAGCGCGATATATTACACTTCTTTGCCTCTATGTTGGAAATGTACGACAATTTAGAATTTAAATTAGTGATTTATTCTTGCCACATTCATAATTGGTTATCTCAGTTGCAAACTCTGATCTTGTTTTTACTTATAATCTGTTATTGTTATTTTACTTAACTCGTAATTCAGCATCAATTCTCAGCTTCCTGTTTTTACATGCTAAGGTGTATCTCGCTCAGCATTTTTGCTGACTTTCGAAAAATGCGGTTCTTGTTTTTAATACCACCGCAGATCTAGGAGTTGGGGTTTATGGAATGGAAGGGCGCGCAACTCACCTAGACGATCAATGTCACATAGTATGTAGTAATGTTAGTTGGGCAATTGTGTAATAGTAATCATCTAGTGTGTAAGACCTAATTTTTTTGTTTAATATTATAAATAAGTGTTATGTTCTGCCGCTTCTATAAAGCATTGCCCTCCCGGTCTTGTGCCGAGCCGGATAAGGGGGTTGTTGCAGGTGGTATCAGATCATTTGTTTCCACTAAGGAATAAAAACATGAAGGGTAACCTAAAATGAACATGGGGTAAGATAAAATACGGAAATTCGGGTACTTAGGGAGGTAGGATTCATTTTCTCATGCGTGATGAAATTCTACTTATTATGTGGAATTATTATGTTTCATGTTGGGGCCCTAGTGCCAATTAACGTATATGGTTATGAAGCCTTATTTATATTATCCTTTTTATGTGTGTTCTTTTCTGTGTATCTTGACGAGATATATTGTGTGATTATGTGATATTGAATACTTACTGTTTGTGACATGTTACTTATGCTAGTACGTGTGTCGAGGTAGGAGATCCTCTAGGGTAATAAAATGGAGGGAGAGGAAGCACTACACCCGTAAGTGGCTTTATTGATCAATCAGATGGGTCAGTTTGTTCAGGCAGTGAACAACAACAACCAGAACAATAACAACAATGTCATCATTGAACGAGAACCCGGCTAGAATAAGAAGATAGCTCAACGAAACCCTAGTTGCTTTTATGGAAAATAAGATCACGTATTTCTTGAGAACTGGATCCGGGACTTCGACAAGATTTTCCAGGCGATGGAGTGCCCAGAAGCCTGAAAGATTAACGAGGCGGCATTCTACTTAAGGAGAAGGCTGATAATTGGTGGAAAACCAATCGAGCAAGACTCATGGCTCAAGAAGGCTTCAACTATGAGGCACTGAAGACTGAAATGAGGAATAATTTTTACCCAGAGCATGTCAAGGAGAAGAAGTACCAGGATTTCATTAAACTGAAGCAAGGCAACGAATCTGTAATAGACTACTATGACAAGTTTGTGGCGTTAGCCCGGTTTGTAAAGGATACATTGCCTATTGAGGGGTGCATGGTCACTCGCTTTATAGGAGGTCTGAAAGTGGAAATTCATAGGACGATGCTCACGAGGAGCTACAGTACCTTATTTGAAGTCTATGGAGTAGCAACAAACATCTGGAGAGTCAATCATACACTAGCTCTACAATTGGGAGAGAGAAAGATGGAAGGCCAAGGTAGTGGCAACTCTAGCCAAGGTGGAGACAACAATCAGGGAACAATAGATTCGGGACTGAAAATGATAGAGGTAACCAGAAATGGGGAAGTGGGGAAAATCAAAACCAGCAACGCAACCTTAACTGCAACGGGTGTGGTTGTAATCATCCATGATACATTTGTGATAATATTAGATGATAATCTTTCCTACTGTCATCTCATTTAATTATCTATTTATTTGTGTCTTACCAATTCCTCTCACACCAACGTAAACCCTCATAAATCTCTCCCTCTCCCAATATGGTTAAATTCTTATAAAAATTTTAAAAAAATATTTTAAATCTCTCTCACACACAGAGTTAAAGAACTAAGAATATCTTAACTTCATTCCAAAATCCATGATCCATATATGGATTTTTTAGGAGTTGGAGAATTGGACCTCAAGTGGTGTGTCTGCAATCAGTAAGCCAGTATGAAGGCCTTGAATATCATTTTCATCTGCATTTCTTAAAACTGTCATCAACTTGCGAGGAGTAATGCCGCTATAACGTGCAGTTGAAAGAACCTCGCAGTTTCCTTATCACGTAAGAACCCTGCAAAAGAAACAATAAGCAAAATGCTAGAGATAGGACTGTCGTCATCATATGCAGATAAAAAGGAAGGTTAAAGGTAAGACACCTCATAGGCTACCTTTACTTCTTCTCTTTCTTCTTCTTCAGCACCGTCGAGATTAGACGGTACAGATCTCAAGTTCAAAGGAAAAAAGATGAAATTATTGGGAGATCAAAATCGGATTTACAATTATAAATCTGCAATCATTATCTTTAGTGAACCATATGTTCAACAGATTCTATCAAGAAGAAATGTTCAACAGAGAGCTTCAAACCACAGTTTGAACCGCGAGCAGGTTGAACTCGCCGGCGGTGGAGTAATGGACAAAATGGCAATGATTTGGATTGAGAAATTGTAACTCTAGAAAGCAAATAACAGGGAGGTAAGATATGGTTTCCATTTAGGGGCATTTTAGTCACTAGAGCTTCTGTGCGCGTGAGGGTGGAAATTACTTGTATTTTCCAGATCTTTGGTAGTGATACGTGGCACAATCTGCATCGTTGGATACAAACTGCACAAGTACCGTACCGAAGATGACCGGACCAAAGCCAGACCCACAATGACAAGCTTTAGTTGACCACATCATAGAATTTAATTGACAGTGAATATTTTAGACTCCAAGCACAAATCTGCTACAGAAACCCAAGTGACAGGTTTAACGAAACAATCACACCTTACCTCTTTTTAAATTCGTTTCTTCCTTCTTTTTCTTATCAAAGAGTAAATACAGACCCAATTGTGCTAATTTTTCATTTAATTTTTTAGGCAATGCTTATTTTATTTTCATTACTACTTGGTGTATTTAACACATTTTCGTATCACTTTGTTTGCTAAATTAGTCGATCAAAATGAACTGAAAAAGAGAGACGAAAGGAAGTTAGTATTACCTATGTTTCTTCTCTTTCAGCTTACTTCACTTTTTGACATTATTCACTGGGTCACTTTGACCCGGTGATTTGGTTAGGAAAACGATACACGATTTTGGTAATTTTTGCATGATCTTGTAGAGTAAACTACAAACAACACTATGAATTGCCAAAAAAAATACACCGTTTTGCTATCCAAATCACCGAGTCAAAAGTGACCCAATTATGGGTAAAAAAGTCAAGCGCCATTGAAAGAGAGGAAATAGGTAGTGTAAAATTTGAGCAAAATACACAACTACTGGTGTAAGAATTTGAAATCAATTGTAGCATTTGTATAGTTACAAGTTCCACCCGCTTTGGGTGGCTCCACCAGTGTAAGTATGATACAATTTTACGTGAATTTTCTTTCTTTAAATCATGGGTCAACCAAGAGAAACGAGCCCAAAATCACATTGTCATTTCGGTATAAGTGAGATAGTCTTTAGATGAAAGTAGAAAATTAACAAATCATTGTTTTTAGAACGAGAGATCAAAGAAACCTAAACACTAAAGGATGGTATATCACAGGAACATGAACACAAAAGCTGACAAGTGAGACTGCAAGAGTGTTTACTTCGTTTCACCACCTCTATCTTTCCTATTTGATTTTTGGGTCACTTTGACAAGGTGTTTTTGTTTGCGAAGCGATACAAGAATTTCGTAATCTGTTCATGGTGTTGTAAAGCAAAGTTTACTCTTCGACATCATGAAAAGATTACGAAATTCTTTTATCGTTTTGCTAACCAAATCACCGGATCTAAATAATCTGTGAATAGTAACTGAAAAGAGAGGTGGAACGGAGGAAGTATCACGTCCCAGTGTTTATTATCATATTCCGACTCATGATTTCATGCATTTCGAATGAAACATTAACCAGTAAGATTCAAAGAACTCGCAAGTTGTAGAACACAACTTATGCGTGCAGTGGGATCACGAGTGTGCTCACAATGTATTATTGTTAGTTTCTTAGGCCTAACCACCCAACTAATCCTATGAATATACTGTTCTGTGGTACAAAACTTGCCATCCAATTAGTACAGATTCCAAAAGCTGATAGAAGTTATCAAATTATATGTCATCTAGATTGTAAAGTGCTGAAATAATACCTCCCCATCACTTCTCACACAACTGTCACAAAATGGAAGTCTTGAGATAGATTTTTCATCTCCGTCCCTCCCCTTCTATGTTCTTGTTTTGCAGTCATGGATCTTCAAGCTTTGGAGCAGCATGAAGAATCAAACTCTTCTTCTGGAGCCCACCGACTGTCCTCTCAGGCTGAAGCTTCGCAACAGCTCTCCCCACCTCGTCAAGAGGTTATGTTTGGTAGCCTACACCCCCTCCCTCCCCCCCCCCCCCCCCCCCCCGGCCACCTTTCCAAACTCTCTACAGCCACCTCCTCTAGCCCCAACCCTTCCACCCTTCCACATTGACCCCAGCTAACTTCAAAGCCCCCCACTCCCCCCCCCCCCTCTTCCCCTTCACACTCCTCTCCTTCTCAAGTGATCTCTCTCTCTCCCTCTCCCTTTTCCACCCCCCCCCCCCCCCCCCCACTTACTCTTACTTATGACGACGTCACCAAAACCAAAAATGGTTCCTCAACCCTCTTTGATCTGTTGATGAGGACATTTTCTTGGATGACCCTTCTACTGACAGTAGTGCCTACTGTATGTTCCCCTTATTGATCAGGACATGAAGAGAGCCACTTCCAGGTAAAAATCTACCTTAATTATCGTTTATATAGGTCATTTAGCCATGATTATCAGATTTCCAGAATCAAGGAGCTCTGCAAGCCCGAAAGGTAGGATCCTAGGCATTAATCTTGGGAATAGTTTAATGTTTATCTCCTTTGACCATGCCGCTGATAGGGAAGCAGCCTTCTTGGAGGACCTTGTTCATTAGTGCTTAGTTTCTGAGTGTTCAGAATTTGCATGTTTTAGTTATTTTACAACAATTCTTATTTCCTAATTCTCTTTTCCTTTCAGTGATAATCTTTTGAATTGTTAGATGTTATAATCCTATGCATACATGTATTTGTAGTGAATTGGTATTACGATACAAAAAATATATTGGAACTAATATGCCCCATTGGAACTAACGCGTGATTATTTATTTACTTGGACAGAAATGGAAATAGAAGATTTACTCGCTTTCATCAGCCATCTTTTCTTTTCATGAAACATTTATTGTTAAAAATCGTACTTATTGAGATAATCAAAATCATTGTATGTAAATGATGAAATATGTCGTTTGGCGATTTACTTGAGGGATATTGATGGTCTTACTCACATGATATCTCTATTATACTATTAGTTTTCATCCTATGTTATATGGGAGAGGAAAGGTCTCGTCCTACCAATCCTTAATTTTTAAGAAACTCAAGTAGACCAAACAAGTTGGCATCCTATTTATATGAATACCATCTTTCTAGTAAAACTTGTCGTGCTGTCAGTAATTCTTCTAACTGTCATGATTTGACAAATCTCTTGGCTTATGGTAACCTGCTTGGTCTACGCAAGGCCTTCATAATTACTTCATCATTTTCTACTGAACCCAAAACTTACAAGGAAACAACTACTCAACCAGAATGAAAAGTTATTATGAAGAAGGAAATTGATGGTTCTAATCATACATGGCACATCTTCTGTCTGTGCCTCTTGGTTAACAAACCATTGGTTTTCATGTACCGAGGTTACCCATGAGCACAGTGTCTGAATTACATTCACAGTTTCTCGTTCGTTTCCAAATTAGCTACTGCTAAATATGTTTTCTCAACGGCGAGCTCTTTAAGGATAGAGCACTTATGAATAAAAACATTCTGTCGCGTAGTAGTTCCATAAACTTTTTACCATAGTGATTGGTTCTGCTTTTAGCAGTCCCAGGTTGATTATACTTTGTCCATTCATCAACAATCGTATGTTGATATGTTATTAGTGTATGGATGATGTAATCCTCACTAGTAATGACTTGTCTTTTCTCAATTTTGTCATGACCAATCTACATCGTCACTTATAATCTCCATATTTGATCGGGTTTTGAGATTTTCTTAACCAATGAGGGTATGTAATAAATTCGACGATGTTGGTTCAATCACCTAACGGCACTGTTCCATTTATACTCCCATTCGCTATTAGTATGTCATTTAGTTTATTTCGGTTGGTTTGACCTTTCCACCGTGGCATAAGGTTGGTGGCATAAACAGCTAACTCTCTAATCTCTTCTTTTAAGTTTCCTATTAATGAATTTCCCCTATCTCTCTTCTTCAATACGTTTTTAGAGCGCTAGGGTTTTTCGACTGGACTTTGATTTCAGTTGTTGTGTCAACCATAGTTGTGAATACCGTTTCGGTCCCCGTTCCGTTCCCAAAACGGAACGGTCCCGCATCCGGACGGAACGGCGATCCGTTCCGGATTTACCGCATTTTTTACTATATATATATATATATATATATATATATATATATATATATATATATAACACAATATTAGTGATGCCCATAACAACATGACAATGCAATTTCTCCAAAATACTTACTAAGTGAACACACAAATAAACGCAAGTCCAAGAACATCACACAAATATATTGACTACTTAGTAACAACATCAAAATACAATTTTTTTTTTCAAAATACTTCAATATTTATTGACATTCTAATCTTCATTCACTTAATAGAGTTACATTAAAAATAATATTATTTATCTTATGTAAATATGTGGTTTTAAAGTTCTTAAAAAAAACATGTGATTTTGATGATGTTAAATTTTAAGTTGCATAAAACAACACACAAACACACATAACTAAATTCATTAGTTATGTTTATATTTAATATCATATATGATAAATTTGATTCAATAAAATGGTGTGTTTTAATCATTATTTGTCATTTAAACTAAACTGAGGAATATAATAATTAAAACCAACAAAATAAGTAAAGAGGCACTTGCCCCAGCGGAAAGTGGAGTTGTTTGTTACCTTCAGGGTGGCTGTTCGAACCATGGCAGTGGCAAATAATATTTTTGCAGAGATACTCGGATTTCGGGCGGATCTAACCGGCCCGGATCAGGCGGATCTAACCGGAACGGAACGGAATTCACAACTATGGTGTCAAGGGTAAGATAGGGCTGTGTGTTGCATACCAATCTATCTTGGTCTTCCAGTGCAAATTTGCCAATTTTTCAATCACGTCTAACCATGGAAATGATATCACCCCAACACAACCTAGGGTTACGGTTGATTTTGGATCACGAGCTGCGATGGACAGATCTTGGTCGTATTTCCTTCATAACTCCGATTTGTCATGTATAGTTGTGGTTTCTTAAGTCTTATATATCTATGACCGTTCTCTAGAAACTAAAAACAAGTGAGATTCCGTTACCGGTGTGATAATTTTAGCATTGGGTACAAATCTATAATTGTTTCGTAGGAGACAAAACAAGGTAGACTTTGATCCTGGCTTGATTGTTTGAGTGTGAGAGATAAAATGATTTGTAGGCCTTGTGGAAGAGATGTTACAGAATGGTCACTTCATGTATTTTAAAATCACTTTGAAAAGGGATTCCTCTAGTGTGAATTATAATATCACACCAAAGGAGATTTGGTTAATTTAATTAACACTTTTTTTACAGGATTAAATTTGCATTCCAGCTTTTAATCCAAATTCTGATGACTTTTGTTAGATGTTTGAGCACCCACACAGTTTGTGGGTGGCCTTTTGCTGGAGGATGTTAGGACTGGTTCCTCCCCGCGGATCTTTTATCCCCATTAGTTTCTTGTTTTGAATGAAATCCAGTTTATCAACAAGAAGTAAAGTGCTGAAAGACAACATACAAGAGACCTGACAAAACGTCTTATATATAGACCATCTCCCACGAGGAAGGCTTTCAAACATAGAGGAGATTTGACTCACCAAATTTCGAAATCCCCCTTCCAAGTTTGCAGTAGTAAAATCCCAACACTAAGCCAATAATAAACAGAGCGAGACGAGTAATTGGTTGTTATTTATCTTCTCTTTATTTCAATGTCCTTTTGTTACAGAATGAACCAGAATGAACCCATAAGTAACAACACAAAAATATCCAGGTCATAGCAGGCATGTTAAACTCAGACTTGTTGTACGTCAGACAGGGAGTAATACCTAGAGAACACCCTGCAAAAGCTGTGGTATAACAATGAAAGGTCTCCTTTCATCCAATCACTGAAAGTAAAGAACCTGACGCCTTCAGTGCCCAGGAGAAGCTAACATGTCTTCGAAATCGTATAAAAGAGCCATAGACCTGTAAAAATTGAAGATTCCCTGCAAGAGCTTTAGAAGAGAAGCTAAACCAAATCATCTGAGAAAACACCACTTAACCAGCATTGATGTGGCTGAGGCACACCCCTGAAACTCATAACTAACCCGATTTTTGGTTCCAAGACTTGTGTAGCACTCCTATAAAAGTCTGGCCTTCTTCTGTTATACTGACTTGAGCCCCAACTCAACACAAGTAGCTCCTACTATATAGATTATAAAATGCCATATGCCAGGTAGTTGTCTTTTCCTTTATGATTTTAATATTTGTACCTTGATTTAACTGTATGTAATTTTTATATTTTTGTATTGAATGCTATGATTTATTTTTGCATATTTTGTATTCTGATATGTTGGTTAATGAGTCAAAAAATCGGTCTAACTATTGTATGAAACTCTTATTACAGAGTGTGATAGAGAGTTTTGTTTCTCTCTTTGAAGAGGAGCAGGATCGTGGACGTGGTATCATTATGGCAGCAACAAGTTCTGTATTGAACCCAATTATCATGTCTCGCAGAAGAACATATACCTATGAGGTTTCTTACCTTTAAACTTCCTTACCATAGTACGGAAACTTAGATAACGTCTTTATATGATATCCTTTACCATTTAGTTCACAGGGTGAAAGCCGGTATTTTGTTAATAAGGCTACTTCTGCCTCTTTTCCTTCCTTTTTCCCTCTCTGCATAGGACGACAGTCCTATCTATAACTTTTGCTTATTGTTGACTTTGCAGGGTTCTTACATGATAAGAAAACTGCGAGGCTCTTTTAGCTGTTCAGGTGATGGCGGCATCAGTCGTGGCAAGTTGATGACAGTTCTTACATGATAAGAAAACTGCGAGGCTCTTTTAGCTGTTCAGGTGATGGCGGCATCAGTCGTAGCAAGTTGATGACAGTTCTAAGAGATGCACACTGAAATGATATTCAAGGCCTTCCGTTTGGACTACTGCAAACAGTAGGCCAACCGATAGGCCGTGAATTTCATTTCGATCTGCATCTCTTAAAACTGCCATCAACTTGCCACAATTGATGGCGCCATCACCAGAACAGGTGAAATAACCTCGCAGTTTGCTTATCATGTAAGAACCCTGCAAAAGCAATCAATCATCAAAAGCTACAGATAGGACTGCCATTGTCGTATTCAGTTAGGAAAAGATGAAGTGAAATAAGCAGCTTGATTAACAAAACCCCACCCTTTTATCCTGTGTACTTAATGGTAAAGGATATCATATAAAGACGTTAAACAATTCCTTACTATGGTACGGGATGGTTAAAGGTAATAAACCTCATACGTATATGTTCTTCTGCGAGACATGATTGTTGGGGTCAGTACAGAACCAGTTCCTCCCATAATGATACCACGTCCACGATCCAACTCCTCTTGAAATAGAGAAACAATACTCTCTATCACACTTTTTAATAAGATTATCATACAATGATTACACGGATTTATTGACACATTAACCAACAAATCATAATTCAAAATATGCAAAAATAAAGCATGGCATTAAAAACAAGGATATAAAAATGACATACAGTTAAATCAGGGTACAAACTAGAAACATAAAGGAAAAGAAAACTACAAGCCATATGGCATTTTATAATCTATAGAGTAGGAGCTACTTGTGTTGATTTGGAGCTCAAGTTACTATAACAGAAGAATTCCATATTTTTATTTGGGTGGCTACACAAGTCTAAAGGACCCTGCATAAGGTTACCCATGCTCATCCGTACTCGACTACTTCTCTTTCTCACAAATTCTGACCGTAATACAGTTTTGGCTATCAGTATAATTAACCTGTCTGAATTTGGAGAGACCCTTGATAATTTACTTATATGTCTCCAGGTATTTGAGATATCATTCCGACCCTTGTCGCATTAAATCATGTAGTGTAAGCAATGAATTGGACAATTGGCGTCTCTATTAGTCGAGCCGATTGTGCAGAGTTAGCTATGCTTACATTTGAACTTTCTAGAATCGCACCGAGGTGCTTTAATGTTTTAAGTGCACGTTAAAATCTATCATAGGATTATATCATTTGAAATGTGAACTTCTAGGTTTGTATAGGTGCAGTATCGTACCGGAGCAGGGGAGCAATTATGCTTGTGACACTACTGAATTTTCGCGGTACAGATAAGTGTACCGGAGCAGGGGTAGCACTCATTCTTGTGACATTCTACAGACATTTTCGTGTTTTACTAGACTCTGGTTTCCTGTATTTAGGAAGTCTAAGCACAAGATGCTTTGACAAGCTTAGGGTTATCTTGTTCACAGCGATGTGATTGGCCAGAAATATTTATATTGCATATCTTTGAGTGTTCTGAATTTGTCTTCTGTATGGAAGCTAAATTTCAACATTTTTACAGAGGGTAGTTAGACAAGAATAGGGGATTCAGTCGACAGTATTGTTGAACTTGAGATAGAGTGACATTACAAAATATGAAATGACTTGACAGAAATCTACTGCATGCTAGAAAAGCTACGGATCAATTTGGTACATATATGAAATTCACTGCAAACATAAGTCCATGATTTAGTATAACGACTATTTCTCCAAATACTTTACTACTAGTATGTTTTGGTGCAAAGGTTGAAATTTGATTTGTTCCAAACCTTCTACTCTCTGGAATCAGGATCTCAATAAAGGAATTTTTCAAGTGAGTGATGCACTTGCCTCGCAAATATCAACAATATAAAACTTATTCTGGATATATAACCTTGAGCCAAGGCTATATATTTTGTATTATTAAATTGATCAAAATCCATTTGGTATAAGCTGACCATTGTAAATTATTGATTTGATCTATTTGACAAAGTTAAAAAAAAAATACACTGTCAAAATTATATTATTGTTCTTGTGTCAAAAAGAGAGGTTTCAAACTGTTTCCTCTTCTCATTAACACATCTTACACCTATTTGCCAGATGAAGTCTTCTCTCTCTTTTTAGATTATTAATGGTGAGGATAGAATTCCGAATAACAGCCGAAGTAAAAAAATCTCTTTGGCAATTCTGATTTCTATAGTTCAAAACAGTCAAAAACAACTCAAGTTTACCTAGAATTTGATAGAAGAGACGGCATAAAATATGCATTTTCACTCAAGACACTGTTTGAATCTACGATAAAGCAATAATACCAATAGTGGAACCCAAAACAAGCTACAAGATCGGAACCCTGTAATGAATTCGAACCTTATTAGATTTCAAATAAATTCACATGTGAAGCGTAGACGCATTCAGGGCCTGCCCAAGGAATTTCACAATCACAATGAGAATTTAAATTTGTATAACCCATTAAAGATTTTGTACAAAGTGGATATGGAATCAAGATAATAGAAGAACGCTTAAAGATATGGAAATCAAAATCCTTCTAGATTTAATAATATGGACAAGTAGCAATCAGGTCGCTTTGAACAAGATAACCATTGTATGATATTCTTATTGCAGAGTGTGATAGAGAGTATTGTTTCTCTCTTTGAAGAGGAGCACAATCGTGGAAGTTGTATCATTATGGCAGCAACAGGTTCTGTATTGAACCCAACTATCATGTCTCGCAGAAGAACATATACCTATGAGGTGTCTTACCTTTAACCTTTATGTACCATAGTACACGAACTTAGTTAAAGTCTGTATATGATGACCTTTACCACTTAGTTCACAGGGTAAAAGCCGACATTTTGTTAATAAGGCTACTTTTGCTTCTTTAACTTCCCTTTTTCCTATCTGCAAAGGACAACGGCAGTCCTATCTATAACTTTTTTTGATTATTGATTTTGCAGGGTTCTTACATGATAATAAAACTACGAGGCTCTTGCAGCTTTTCAGGTGATGGCGGCAACCCTCGTGGTAAGTTGATGGCGCCATCACTTGAACAGCTGAAAGAACCTCGCAGTTTGCTTATCATGTAAGAACCCTGCAAAAGCAATCAATCAGGAAAAGCTAAAGATAGGAGTGTCATTCTCATATTCAGTTAGGAAAAAAGAAAGTGAAATAAGCATAAGAAACTTGATTAACGAAACACCGGCCTTTTATACTAAATGGTAAAGGATAGAATATACAGACGTTAACTAAATTCATTATGGTATGGGAAGGTGAAAGGTAAGAAACCTTATACGTATATGTTCTTCTGTGAGACATGATAGTTGGGTTCAATACAGAACCAGTTGCTGCCAAAATAATGATACCACGTCCACGATCCTGCTCCTCTTGAAATAGAGAAACAATACTTGCTATTTTTACAAAAATTCCCTTATACATCTGACACATTTAATTAGGAGTATATATACTAGTTTATAGATGCATTACCCTTCATAGTTCAACTAAAACTAGTTTCACGGGATTCACCGGTTTCCTCTCTTTTCCCCAACCACCACGGCACACTAGTGTATACATTAGATACCACATCTTGCTGCATACCTAGAAATTCACACTTCATATGAAAAAAATCTTTCGATGGATAGCTAGAATGAATGATGAACCTTTTTTACATTCTAGCGTACGTCCAAAATAATGAAAACACATCAGAGCGATTTGAGAAAGTTGAAATGTGAACATACCTTGATTATTACAACTAATAGACAGGTTGATTGGCAAGTTGGTAGCTAATAGAACTACAAGAGTTACAACGACGAGCATCAATATGACATCTGAGAGACAAAGAGAGAGGGAGATAAGCAATCACGGGTTTCTTCTCAAAACTCAATAGGGGCATTTATAATAGTCAATGCATTTTCATGGTCAATATTGAGTCAACTAGATCAAGCTTGTAGTTGTTTGTGCAAGTGAGAGAGAGAAAGTGGAGTAGGGACGTCTATGGGTTTATCCTTGCATATTACAAATCGAAGTCCTTTAACGACCCTCTTAGTTAATGTAAAGCACAGTTATTGTCCAGTAACAGTTTTTTGTTACAGAACAAACCCATGAGGCATAACACAAACGCATCCAAGTCTTAGCAGGTCTGTTCAAGTCAGCCTCGTCCATACCTCAGACATCATCCCACCGGAAATAGTTGTGGGAACCCCTCTTAAACATACCCAGGAGCAGACACCGCTAAAGCTCTTATAAAACTGAAAGTAAAGATCCCGACGCCTTCCTGGGCCAGGAGAAGCTAACAGATCTGAAAAATAAAACGAATGAGCCCTGGTACCCCTATGTGTACAGGACCAGGAATCGGAGCATTTATTCCTGTGACGTTGTACTGACTTTTTTGTTTCTGATATTCTGATTTCTCCAATTGAGGAAGTCTTACACAAGGTAATGTGCCTAGCTTAGGGTCATTTTGTTCATAGCGACGTGATTGGTACATGTTCAACTTTTAGAACTCAGACAACCACACAATTCTGCCCATAACCAAAACTGATAAGTCATAATGTGTTTCCCAATACAGACCGATTTCACATTGCAATACAGTGTACATGTCGATTGCTAAGACAATTGCTTAAAAAACATGTTTATTCTGGACAATATGATCAGTCATTTTTAATGAGGCTTCATTTACGTGAGAATAGGCAGTGAAAATGTTGCAATATTCTAGGAAACTGTACACGAAGGAAAAGTGGGGGACATCGTTCTCAAACTAGATCTTGAAAAGGCTTATGAAAACCTTGAATGGAGTTTCGTAAGAGCCACCGTTTAATATTTCAACTTTCCTCGTACCCTAATCCACATAATCTTCAGTTCATCCTCATTAATCGATCTCACACACAAGCTTTTATTCCCTGAAAAACCTTAGACACTATTCCCCTCTCCCCATACCTTTTGTTCTTTTATGGAATGGCTTTCTAATAAAATCACGGACAGAATTTTGTGCAAGGCTTATAGACCAGTCAAAGCCTCCTAGAGAGGGTCTATCCGATTCCATTAGTTCTTTTCAGATGATCTTATTCTCATTGGTAACGCTTATGTAAGTAACTGTCAGCTTACAACTGACATTATGGAGGAGTTATGTACTTAACATGTATGCAGGGAAAATTTATTGAAGGCTAACATTCAGAAAAAATCTGAACCGCCAGTCCTTAGATATATAGAATCAATACATACCGGAAGCTCAGATTCTGTATTTACTCCAAGCACAGGTTTGTCGTGAGCCTAAATACCCCACCTGCCCAAGGAAATTCACAATCAGGAAGACGATCTAAATTTGTGCAACCCATTCAAGGTTTTTTATGTAGAGGATAGGAAATCTAAATTAAGATCAATCTTCCAGCAGCCAATTCAATTCAAGGTCATGGGTACAGAACCTATCGTTTTGACCTCTTTCGAAACTCCAAATTCGATTTTGGAAATACCATAACTAGATACGACAGTTATTTTTTTGACTTTGGAAACCTACTGTTTAACCTCTTTCGGAACTCCAATTTCGGTACTTCATGAAAAAAAAATTAAACTCAAATTGACCAATTAGTTTAAAGAGGAGAGTTTCTTAAAAAAATTAAAGAGTAAAACTTTTAACATACATTTTCACTCAAGATGCAGTGTCGAAATCTACAATTCAAAACGTATGTACCTGTGTTCGCTCACGGTAGTATATACGATTATCTCTATTGATAACATAGATGTTCGGATTAGGTGGGACCTAAGGAGAAAAACAAGAAGCTTCACAGTGTACTGTGAGTAAAAGTCATCGGAAGAGACAATCTGAAGTGCAGGTCAGATTCAACCTAAAGTACTGAAATTTTTCCATTTCCATTCCGCTCGCATTATTCCCTTTTTTAGATTTTCAAGTTCATAAACCTTAATTGCTCAAAGAATATTCACATGCATACTTAATTCTCTAACAAGCGCTGATCAGACATGAATTCAAAGAGTCAAATTGACAATGAATATGCAATATACCTGAAGATTATATGCATTAGGAGAGAAACGCCCTTCCTGCACAAGAAAAATTCACAAAGAATGACTCAGGATATAACTATCTTTGTATAATCGCTACCAATTCAAGATCTAGAATAAAGATCTGCAGCCAATTCATCAACAGAATTAAACATGAGCGAGAGAGAAGAACTTACATCAAAATCAAAAAACGATTAAATGGTAATTCATTGATCCCATTAGTATAATAGCTCTTATGCAGTAGATTTGTGGTTTCTACTTCTTCCTCTTCGTGATATCCATTGAAGGAGCACTTGAAGAGAAGGTATATCTCTCTCTCTTGTCGGCCGAGGAAGCAGTGCTTTGTTTATATATGCATGCAGATTACTCATAAGATTAGGGTTCTGAGCCAAGCTCAAACATGTGGCCCAAATCTAACCGTAGAAATCGAAGGATTAACAGCATTTGGCACGCTTGTGGTTAGGGGTGTGAAGGAAAAGAACCCCATGTGTAATGATTTAAAACAACCCGATTGACTACAGAAATTATATACGAGAAGAAAAGGAAAAAAAATTATCCGGGTATTCCACTAACGTATTTTGATTTATGAAGAAATTAAGAAACGATTCTCTCTTTTTTTTATGAGCTGGGAAACAGAAAGCAAGTCAAAAGGTGAAATTTTCATTAGCAAATTTATGTTGCAGATATATACCAAGAGCATATCTAGTGACTCCAAAATCAAGAAAGTAAGTCAAGTCAACCAAATTCTTTAACTTAAAAGTAGATTTGAGAGTAGACTTGATGTGTTGTGAAGTTGATGTGTTTGTGCCGGTGATTACAACATCAACATAAACCAGTAGATAAGAAGTGGTATATTTGAGAAGAAGGTCAACTGTTAGGGTAACCACTGATGATACTGGGAAGAATGACTGTGAAGAAAGAAAATATCGTTGCAATTCAGCTACTCGTCCAGTGGAGCCACTCCTCACCTGCAGAAGGTACGTGGGAGGATTATGATGATCTTTGCACAAGATTTCTCCATTTTGATCCTTCAGCCACAGATGCAAATACATAGAAATGCAGAAAAGTTACTCTTCATTTGGTCACGACTAGACCAAATGAACAGTTTACTCAAGAGTAGCAGTTACCGTATATCACAAAACCCGAAGAAGCAGCTACCGTCAGATTAAAAGACGTTGAGGTTCAAATCTTAAGTCTTACGGTGTCGTTTCACTATTGGACGGGTCGTTCCTTTAAGGGGGTGGAATGTTTTGAATAGAACTTACTTCAATCGACAAATTAGTCATTTAATAGTTTTAACTGAAATTGTCGAGAAACGTGTCCAGTATGGAAACTAACCGACTCTGTTATTTCCTACGTTGGCAGCTGCTTGTAACCCAGAATTGGGGTTTTGCAGATTATCGAATAAATTACAATTTCTCTTCTACTTCTCTCTCTCTCATCTTTCCAATTCTTCAATTCTTGTCCAATCAGTTTACCATTTTAATTTTAATTGTGGAATCCATCATTATTAGGGTTTAAGCTTCTTCAACCCTAACATGGTACCGTTGTGAGATTCGATAAAAAGATTGTTCTCTGATCTGCATTGCTGAAATCCCATTTGAAGAATTGTTTCCGACAACGTGATAAATAACTGCACATATACATGTCTGAGGTCCTAATCGCATTTTTGAAGCCTACAGACCAAGTTCTTCTCATTAATCATAAAAGGAAGTTGTTCCAAACCTTGGGAAGTGCCGGATACACCTGTTCTATTCAATCAACATATAACAATGCATTGTTGACATCCAATTTTAGAATATCCCAATGATGCACAGTTGCAAGAGTAAGCAAAACCTAAGCCATAGGGTAAAAGGTTCAAAGGTTATCAGTGCCTTAGTTGAGTATAGCCCTTGGCTAGAAACATTGCCTTCTATCTATCAGTACTGCCATCTGACATGTACTTGTTCCTGTACGCTCATTTGCAGCCCACTTTCTAGTGTCCTCGATGTTGTTGAGTTACAATCCAAGTGTTGTTAGCTTCTGAAGCTTTCAACTCATCATTCATGGCCACAACCACTTGTTGTCCCCCTATGTAAACCACCCTCTTTGTTGTGAACATTATCATCTTATCAATAAGTATTACTTTCATGAATGTAACATATAAAAAATTCAATAAAATAAAAGTTGAATATGTCGTAGAATTGAAAAGTTAAAGGCGGTGGGTTAGTTTAGGAAACAAAAGTGAGGCGGAGGGTTTTGTGGGCTTGGGCCTCTTCTTCACCTCCTTGGGGGTTTCCCTAGCACTTTATAAAGAACTTAGTAGCCACACTATTAGGTAGGCAAAATCATTGTGATTGCTCATCTTGTAAAATATGATGCTTTTCCACCATGGACTTAGTTCGCGAATTTTTGCCAGCGAACCTTGTAAAAGCCCGTGTTCTTTTATTCGTATATTGTTCATGAGGTGATTTTTCATAACAAATTGGTATCAGATAAAGGTTTTCAGTGCTTCAAGATTAAGATGGAGCAAAAGAGCTAGAGTTTCACAACTTTGTGAAACCAAAGTTAGGGTTTCTCGATTTAGGTGGAGCACGCGACTATGGTTCAAGATCCACCAAGAACTAATATCGACTGATTTTTCTAACGGAACAACTTCAGTCTGTGGAAGATCAAGATATGTGACTTATTGAAGTTGCAAGGAATCTTGACACCTTTGGCTACTAACAAGGGAGGCGTTGAAGTTGCATCACCAGAGTATAGGATGATGGAGGAGAAGGCACAGTCGACGATCTTGCTGTGCTTATCGTATGACTTTGTTACTGAGGTCGCACATCAGGCAGTGGCAGTGGCTCTATGGCTCAAGTGTTGGGTTTTGACATAGGTAACGCAGCGGAATAACAAAATATCCTACTCAAAGCCCACCAAAGATCACAGGAAGAGTTATCATAACATGATTAGAGCATAGATGATGTGTACCTTGGTTTGGGAAATCACACGAAGAATAGTGTCTTCATATCTATGACTATAAACACATTGGATCTTGATTGGATTCCTTTTCACCGCAATGTGCTAGCAACAGAAGAAGGAGGAGGATGATCACGCAAAACGGAGCACCAAGGCCTTGCCTTGGTGTGTCTGACGGCAAGGGTGCGGACGGGTATAGGGCTTTGGACTTCTTCCTTATCTCTCTCTTTTGCTTTGTTATTTTCTCTCAAATAAGGACTTGTGTTGAGAAATAACAAGCTAGAGTTCCTTTATATAGTCATAACTCTTTATTAACTACATAAAGGCCCCAATACTAATCATGTCCTTACATGGACTAGCCCACTTACAAATTAGTCCCACTAAGTTTGCTTGTGGTTGCGTTATGATCCATTTTATTAATTAGTCCAACTTATTAATACCTATATCTAATTTAATCCATTCAGTGTGTGACCCCATAGGTTTCTACTTAGTTGGTAGTAACTTATTACTAACATGGAGCGGTGTCTAGCAACACATCGAACCCACCCAACTAATAGAAATAAGTCAGTGATCCCGACAAACCTTGTGCCCAATATCACATATTGTATTATCCCTTTGTCTCCATATCCGGATTGGACACGAGACATAAATAGTCACACTCGCATATCCAATCCATAGTTTCTCGATCCTGGGAATATGCTTATGCAATTAGATAACATCAATATCCCCATATTGATTTATCTGAGTCTGGCTAGACATTCAATAAGCACTATCCCTCGAGTGGCCATATACATTCAATAAATAAAAATCATAAATAATTTTAAAAAATGAATTTCTATTAATAATCAATCAACCCATAGTACATATACATCAACCAATTTACATCAATCCTAACAAACTATCGTCCAAAACAAACTACAAACTTAGAATAATAATAAACGAGTGTCTATGAGTGTCAAATGTTTGCCTACTTTCTTTCAGCGGACATTCTTTCTGTTTTCACCTCCAAAAACTCCATGCACGAAACAAAGAAACCTATGAACCAAGAAAGCAAAAAGAACTCGGAACATCCAGTTATTTCACTTGGCATACCAAACAGTCGTTGATTCAATGGCAGTGTAATTTTGTGAGACAAAACATTCACGTAAACCATTGTTTGCATCCAGAAGCTATTAATAAGCAGTAATGACAATATAGTGCAAATTCTCCACCCGGGAGGAGTCTCCACCCCACCACGCAGGGGTCTTGTTAACAAAGTATGGAGCTATAGTGTAAGAGACAAAGAACTCACATGTACCAATAGGATTTTGGGTTGATAAAGCAATTGAAAATGTAATCCAGAGACAAAGAACTCACAAATACCAAGAGGATTCTGGGCTGGCAAAGCCATTGAAAAAGTAGTCCATTTGATGCGCTGCACCAAGTGAGAAGCGAACCCTCACAACCTTAGAGTGAATATCACAAGACACGGTACTGCACAACAACAAGAAAGAAACAGTGACTACCCTATATAATCACAGTCCATTTACACATCAAAATAGGCAAAAAGAGAAAAAATAGTATTGTGCAAGAAATACAGGGAGTTTGGCTTCTATGTCCTAAGTCCTAACTACAATCCCAATTTAATGTTTTTGTACATGATATTTTGATCTTGCAATAAGTATGAAGAGTTACCATAATTAGTTATTTCAAAGCATGCTTTAAAGGATCAAGTTAATATAAATTAAGAGAATAATGTTGCCTGCTATGAGAAAACTGTCAAAAAGCAGGTTTGAGAAAACGACTTCTAGCGTCTTTCTCAAATTAGCTATCAAAAGATAATTATTCTTCTTAAAAAACAACTAAAATCTTCTTTCAGAGAGAGATGTTTTCCAGGGAAGCAACAACATTGTCAAACTCAACCTAATTTGTTCAATTTCCAATTTTGAATGTAATTTATAACTAACAAAAATAGGAAGAAACATAAACTAACGACATAATGAAGATTACCTGATAGGTAACCTGGATCAAGCTCAGTGATTGCAGAAAGACCACTATCAGGGTGAGACTTACATTCTAAATGATCAGTCTGGTTGTAAGGGTCTAGATTCCATATTCAGTTCCCCATTCCTCTACCACCCTAATCCATCCTGAAATACTAAACCTTAAGTGTGCACACTCTCTCTGGATCGCAACCCAGAGGCAGAACCTAGCTGTCTAGCCGTGAGCTAGCAATGTACCGGCTGTAAGCCCCTAGATCGGGTCCCATATATATAGCAAGCCCGTAGTCCGGGTTTCAAAATATTTGACCATATCGAGGTCTAGGGTACATGAATCAATTATTAAATAAGTTTACAAGACCATCATGAACAATAATTCTACTTACCTGTTTGGGTGCACATGTAGATGTCCAGCTCAGGATTTTGTTATTCCCCAATTTCTCTATCTCATACTTGTAGACAGGTACGTACAACTAATCCAACATTCCTCAATAGCAAATGAGCAAACATGTGCTTACCTGGCAGCCTGCTTAGTATTCTCGACCAGCGTTGCTAATTATGTATCCCGATAACCTATACAAATACAAGTGTATGAGTACTTATTTGTACAAGTCCTCGTTAGTGAGGTAAAAATGCATATGCAAGTGTCATGCTAACTGTCTAGCCCGGATTGACTATTCGGTCCCCAAAGTCTCATTCTTATCAGTACAGTCCCTAATTGTAACTGAACCCCTTTGCTATCACTACTGGGCAAAACTTACGAATTACTAAGTCTCCCTGGAGCCTACTTGGTTTGAATCCCCATTTCTGATTATTTACACTCAAGCCCCTGTAATTTGTTCTAATTGCATTTTAGCCCCCTAATTGAGTTTGAACTCCTCAAACAAGTCGAACAATGCTTAGAAGTTAAATTTTCATTTATCACTCGTTGTTAGTCATAGGGTTGAAAATTACAAGTTTTAATTATTTGCACTTAGGCCCCCTAAAGTAAGCAAAACTTAAAATAGACCCCCAAATAGTTGACTTGGTAAAAATTAACCCAGAATAGCTTATTACAACTCCAAATATCCATTTAAGACATGATTATAACACCAAGACATTGATTTCAACCCGACACAACTCTTATGTGAATTACAATGTTACCTCTTTTTTCTTACAGTTCGATCCAAATAGCATTTTCTAGGAGATCAACTTGGTAAAATTTGACGAGCGGTTTCCAAATAGCAATATGAGTAAATTTTCTTAAGGATGTGAATGCCCGAAAGGTCATTTCGACTAACAAACTAAGAGTCAAAGCATAAGAGAAATGAACACATGAAACCAACTTTGAAGCTGAATTACGATCAATTGAGAGAGTGTTTCGCAAAAATGAGAATGGAGTTTTGAAGATGGATCATCAAGGATTCCAAAACATATTCAAGTTCTCAGAGACTCAAAATAAAGAGAGAGAATGCATATCAAAGTTCGACAAAATCAAGCAATGACCAACACTTAGCCAATTTTTAGCATGATAATAGTTTTACAAACATTATGCATCAAGTTTGGCTTGAATCCTAGACATACACGAGGGATTACATGAGAGGATTTTCATAAGGATCTGAAGATTTATGCCAAATGAAGAATATGGTCCAATATTCATTTCAATCCATCAGGTAATGAAGAAGATTCAAGGTATGAAAGATTACATCAACACAACTCAAAAAAACAAGCAATAAAACATCTTTTTCGGCGAATTTGATCAACATTTGAGCATGATACAGACTAAATTAGGAGCTTTTTATAACATGAAATTTTCAGAGGAAAAGGCAGCGAACAAGAAGGTCCAAACCCCACACAAAAACATCAAGAAAATAGGGAGATATAGCTCTCCAAAGATTAACCAAAATGCAGCTCATGATGAAGAACCTCAAGAACACAGTTTAACCACCAGCACAAATCTATCATGTTTGGAACGATTTTAAGGCGACCTAGAGAGGAAATCATAGCATTTAACCCACACTATGTTAGAAACCAATTCCTAGGGTTCCCAAAAATCCAGAGATCACTGAAAACGGATCAAAAATAAGGAAGTTAGAGTGGCCTAAACCCGGCCAAAAACATGCCGGAAAAACACCCAGTCATGAATTCAAACCCGAATCTAACAACGACCTCGCTTGCAATGCAGGGTCTAGAGCTGTTCTATATGATCTAAGGATCATTTTTGTGCAAGAATGACCAGAAACCGAGAAGAACTGAGGGAGAACGAAGTTCTACCTTCGCTTCGGAAAGTATGGAGATTTCGGCGAATATTGGCAGCCAAAAAACGGTGATTCGTTCACGTTGGATCCTGATAAATAATTCTAGATTAGTCACATGCCTCAAGAGAGAAGTTGGAATGGAATTTAAGCGACCCATACCGATAATTACTGAGCTTCCAACTGTCGCAGCGTTTTCTGGCAGAAGAGTCGAGTTTCCGGCGACCGTCCCTATAATCGACGATTCAGCGGCCTTGGTTGGGTCCAATGGGTTCGTCTTTGAACAAGGAACAAGAATTTATAGGCTAGAAACGATGAATTATAACTGTTGAAGAGAATTTATCCGAGAGATGAAGTTAGGGTTATTTTCTTTGAAATTGAATTCTGACCTCGTTAGTTGATCAATCAACGAATCACTTGAGGCCTTTTTACTCCTGAAGCCACGGGGAATCTCCCACCACAACAGGTCGGGGAGGGAGAGAGAAACGGAGGAGTTGCATTAGAGAAGTAGGTGGTGTTTCATGGTGGTGATGCAGGAGGAAGAAGGTTGAGGATGGAGATAGAGATAGATGATTCCAGAATTAGTTGGTGGAGAGGGAGGTGCCACCTCATGGGGTGAGGTGTCAAACATGAACATGGGTAGGGGACAAGTGGGGCTCATGCCCTAGGGGGTGGAAATGTAATTTCTTCAAAGTTAGGGTACGAAGTAGAATTAGGAAGAAATTGTATACTTCAAATAAATTGAACTATAGCCCAACATACAAGATCTTTTTACAACTGTATCCCAATTTCCAGTGTTCATAGTTTGGGCAAAAGAGCCAGAAGTTTAAGAATTACACAATTGCCCCAGATTCTTACTAATTGAATAATTTCCCAGAGCCTGAAAATGCAAACCAGTTAACTCCTTCTTTTCAAGTGTCAGCAACACTGCTAAATCAAGCAGTTTTTACAAACAACTCAAACTTCTATTTTATTACAATTTTGACCCCATAAAAATTACAGGGTGTCACAATACAAGATACCGTAACCATCCCGATCAGGGTTGCATTATTTGCAGCCTGCTGTGATCATCTCCTATTTTTTTTCATGAGTACTGACGTGGGGCTCTTCATACTATTATGATGTTCTTCATGCTCATTGTTTGCTCACTGTACAAGGTTGTGATGATACATATCTTTATAATTACTCGCTGAAGCTGATAGAGTGTGATATGCATGGCGAGGGAAAGTCTTTGCATCCAGTGATCATATGCTATTTGGTTTTCATGAGTATAGATCTGAGCATCGTCATGCTCACTGAAGAGGACGTGGTGATATAGATGTATTTAATTCACTCATTTTAGCCGATAGAGTGTGATATGTATGCCGAGGCAAAATCCATTTGTAGCCTTGATCATTGATCTCTTATCTAGTTTTCATGAGTACTACTATGATAAATAACACATGATGCTCTAATTGTACTTGTTTAGTTCATAAATGCTAGTTTACGCGGAATGCTCTAGTTTTACTTGTGCAGTACGGATACGAGCCTATCGTTTATCTTTATGATGTTCTTGATGCTCGTTGCTTGCTCAGTGTAAGAAACCGTGATGATATGGATATATATCTAATTCACTATATTGTGTGTCAGTAATAGCTAACTACCCTCCATTAAAGAGGAGGAGGTCACGAGTCCTCTCACATAACGGCCTCCAGTGTATTTGAATGCTCCAATGGTCATCTTTGATTCAGATGATGAAAATGATGACCCACCGAAACTGACTGTATTCCAGAAAATTATGAATCAAGAAGCTGGCATTGAAAAGAAAATCGAGCTACTTGAGAATATCAAGTTTAAATTAATCAGTGATAAAGAATTCGTTCCAAGTAAATAATAATTATGAATTAGTTCCAATAGGGTATATTAGATCTAAAATCTTGTCTGTACCAGAAGACCAATTCACTTACAATTACATGTACTAATTGCATTATAACATCTGACTTCAAATTATTTTCACCGAAAGGAAAAGAAAATTGTGGAATAAGAATTGTGGTGCAATAAGAAAAACCAACAGATAAAGTTTATCAAAGATTAAGAACATAGCATTTTAAGTGTGCTACTGCGGACAAGAATGGACTAACAAGAGTTTAATACAAATAACGAAACCACAGTTCTGTAGATAATCGAAGACTTCATACAGATATATTTAGATCTCAACTTCTGCTTATAGTAATTGTTGTGTTCTTAATCTGTCGTTCTGGCATCTTTTTAAGTATCATAAACTGCCATGACCGCAACATATATGCTATGAAGGTGATCACAAACCGCGTAACGCATCTCAAAATATGGTATACCGAATATAAGAAAGATCAATTAGGTAATCTACGAATCTCACCGTGTTCAGTTTCCAAAATTCTAATGCTAAAATTTGGACTACAACTCGGGCGGGTTGGGCAAGTTGGCCCCATTGTCCAAAGCCAAGCCCGAGTTCTGTCAGGGTTGCCCAAGCCCAGCCCAGCCCAGATTAGAAGTATCGCCAACCCGTCCAAGCCCAAATTCGTAGAAATCAATTCGGGTTCAGGCTGAATTCGGGCTAGCCCATTAAACTAAATAAATTAACATATTCATCGCACTCAACTCAATTAGAAGTGTCCCTTAAGGCTAAGTTAAGAGCTTGACAAAAAGTCTCTCCGTGTAAATCGGAGACGTAGAGAAACCCTAGCATGGAGACAGCAGCCGAAACCCCGCCGACGGCCTTCGAATCTCTCCGCCTCACGGCGAAGGAAGCGGACGAGATTGATTTTGAGGAGGATTTCTGCAACCAGGCTGAGAAAGGCTTCGAATGGTGCCTTATCTCGAGGTTCTTGACGGGAGAAGAGATAAACCCGAGGGCTGCAAAAGCGTACCTATGAAGAATATGGACGAAAGGAGATCAGATCAACTTCCTCTATGTAAGTCGTAACACCTTTCTGTTAAAATTCCCAAACAAATCCCTTAGGGACAGAATAGCAGCGGGAGGACCATGGGTTTTTGACGGAGCAATCATGATGTTAAAACCATGGGTTCTAGGGGACGAAACGGAGAAGCCAAAGTTCGAAACAATGGATGTGTGGGTTCAGGTTCATAGCCTACCGGTCCATTTAACAACAGAAGAAGTAGGGCGTAAAGCAGTTCGGAATGTTGGAGAAATTATTGATTCGGATCCAAGAATAGACAATGAAGGGCTGGAAAATTACGTTAGAGTTCGAGTAAGGATGCCGATCTTTGAATCCTTGCCTCGAGGGGTCTATGTCAATGTCAAAAAGGAGAGGGTGTGGCTAGACTTCAAGTATGAACGGATCCCCTCAGTATGCAAGTGGTGCGGCTACTTGGATCATCATAGTAGTGGATGTGATAGACAGAGTGAACTAGATGATGAGGCGGGTTATGGCGATTGGATGTTATTCCAACCACCAAAGAAAGGAAGACAAAACCCAGTTAGGGTTCCCAAGGCTAAACCAACGGGGAGGAAGAAGGACAGTGGGGAAGAGAAAGGAGAAGAGGGGGACGAAAGGTTTGACCTCAACAAGAATTTTGTAGACTCTACGATGGAAGACACTGCGGCAGGAGGAATTTCAAGTGAAGGAGAACAGCCACAAGAGAAAGGGCCGAATGAGGGAGGGGTTAACATTCCTGAGAAGACTACAAGTCAAACAGGGGATAGACCAACCAGCTCCTTGGGAAAGAATACAAGGGAGTCGGCCCCGGCGAAACAAGGTGAAGCACAGGTGCGGCAATCGGTCCTTGGTCCAGTGGCTAGACCGATCAGTGAAGCCAGGAGCAGGGACAATCAACCGGGGTCACGTCCAGCCTCCCCTAAGAGAAAGACAGCCCCCGAACTAAGTCCCTCTTCCGTACAAGTACACGACATTTCCAAAAGAAACAAGCAGATAGAGATGGAAAGGAGATATCTAGGAGCAATAAGGGCTGGGAAGGAAGGAGAAGGGAAAGGTGAACATGCAGTAAATCGGGCGGTGATTGCCTCAAAAAAAAAAAAAAGGCTAAGTTAAGAAATTACATATAAAAATAGATACAGAATGTAGACACTTGACTTTGACTAAAGAATAACGACTATATGTTCTTAGAGTGAGTTAAAAGGTTATCCATTTACACATGGGTTGTTTAAAACCGAGAGCTCTTTTTTTAAGGTTTTGGGTAACACCACCCTATTCTCAACAAGGGAAAAATTCCCATACTCTGGAGGTACATGTTCATGTAACGAGTCTTTAAGCTTATAACAGCCATCTAGTCGAAGACAGCACCACCAAGAGAATGTTAGTTATTTCGCAACAAATTCTACTAGTTGTGAACATAAACAAAATTAAAAATAACACTAATAATTAATAGAAAAATAATAGATTTTTGATAAATATGCTATATAATACTCTCTAAATATAATATTATAGGTAATGAGTATACAACTCGGGCAATTCAGGCTAGCCCACCGTTTAATATTCGTACCCAAGCACGAACCTAATTGTAATTCGGGGAAAAAATTCTGCCCGAGCCCATCGAAACTACGCAAAACATGTGCGCCGGGCTAGGTTCGGGTTGGTCGGGTTCAGCCCGTCCAAGTTGCACCCCTAGCTAAAATGCATGCTTCTTTAGACGTTTGACTTGTGAGATGCTACAGAGATCGACCTTGTGTGAGGTTTTATAATCCACAAGAAAATTAAATTATTACGTTTCTGAAGGGGTATTTATATAAGCCTTCTTGTATCGAACAACAATAGCTTGCATAGCAAACCCATTAAAGGCAACCAAAAAAATTAGATTTTATCCTCGGGAAGAAAAATGTCCTGGAATAAATGTTTGAACAAAAAGGTCCGATGAGCTTTGTGCAACGTTATGATCCAGGAAGAAGATGCCGCACGAATAGTACAAAACATGTCTCAAATAAATAGTCCCCTCAAAGAGGTGTTTAATGTCGCGTTTCCTTTATTCAAATGTCAATAGTAACCTAAAAGAGGTGCTTAAGAACAACCAGATTCATTGCACGCACCGATCAAATTTTGGTGGTTGTGGTAAGTTTAATAAAGTTTTGGTTCACATATGGTTTCATGTACTCAAAGCACGAGGAATGGTCCTGCTCTTCGTATGTATAAGGACATGACATGCAATGCCCAACAATCTCTCCCTCAAATCATGGAGATTATCTCTTCAATATTGTTATTATTGTTACCATACTTATCTCCTTTGACTTATCTCATTTAATTTGTATTTATTCCTTTGATTTGTATTCATCCCCTCATTGTAATCGTAGTGTAGTATAAAAGGATGATGTACTAGTGCTAATGAATATATTCATTTTATTCTCTCACTCTCATCTCTTTATGCTATCAGAGCACTGATCCGTGGCTCTACTGCCGCCACCATGTCCACCCTCTTCGACACCACCTCTTCCTCTCAACTCGCCAAAACAACCGATCCCTCAAAACCCTTCACAATCATTAACACTCATATAGTCCTAAAACTCACCTCACAAAACTACCTATCGTGGAAGCTTCAAGTCGAAGCTCTTCTCGTTGGCCACGATCTCTATGGCTATGTTGATGGCACCCTCACGTGCCCGTCTCCCACCGTCACAAGCGATGACAAAACCTCCCCAAACCCATCCTTCATCCATTGGAATCGCCAAGATCGTCTACTGTTTGGTGCCCTCATCGGAACAATCTCTCCAACCCTTGTTCCTCTCATCTCTCAAGCCAAAACTTCCGCCGAGCTTTGGAACAAACTCAACAACACCTTTTTAATGCCATCTTGTGGCCACATCAAGCAACTCAAAGACAAATTTAACAGAATTGTCAAAGGCACTGCTACCATCACAGATTTCATGCAATCCGTGAAAGAATGTGCCGACCACCTTGCTGTTCTTGGCAAACCGATTGAAGATGAAGACCTCATTGACAGAATTCTTGCTGGACTTGATGACTCCTACAAGTCCGTGATTGATTCAGTCAATGCCCGAGACACAATAATCACCTTTGAAGAACTTCATGAGAAGCTCATCAACAAAGAACTAACCATTCTTCAATCCCAAACCCGAACCGATCCATCCCTCCCCGCCACTGTCTTCACTGCCACATCAAGATACAACAACCGCAACACCCCTCGGCCTCCTACCCAAGGTCTACTACCCACACCAAAACAGTCCCGCCCCTTCCTCGGCAAGTGCCAATGGTGTCGGGAACAAGGCCATGTTGTCGCCCACTGCCCCTTGTTCACTAGCCAATTCCCCTCTGCATCACCTCCCCCTCCCCGACCACCTATAACTCACACACATCGCTCTCACACCAAACCGCAAGCCCACACGGATAAACTACCATCACCCCTAGCCTCTACCCCATGGCTGCTCGACAGTGGGGCTTCCCACCACGTCACCAATGATCTCAACAATCTCTCTCTCCATGCGCCATATGATGGAACCGAAGAACTCATAGTTGGTGATGGTAAGGGTCTTCCTATAACCCACTTTGGCTCTTGCTCTATATCTTCTCTCACACTTAAAAATGTTCTAGTTGTTCCTTCCATATCTAAAAATATAATCTCTCTCTCTCTCAACTATGTGCTGACAATAATATCTCAATCTCCTTTGTCTCCAATTCCTTTCTCTTGAAGGACCTTTCAACGGGGAAAGTGGTATTTCAAGGGACTCCTAATCAGGGTATCTATGAGCTCCTGCCCCCCTCTCCTCAAGTCCACACGAGTACCATTTCCTCTCTAGCATGGCACCATCGGTTGGGACATCCCTCCCGGAATATTTTCAAGCTTCTAGAAACTCGAAATAATCTTAGTGTTTCCTCTATTTATACTCTAGACTGTAATTCTTGTGCCTGCAATAAAAGTCATAAACTTCCGTTCTCTACCTCCTCCATAAAGTCTAACGCTCCTCTTGAATATGTGTACACTGATCTATGGACTTCTCCAATCTACTCTCATGACAACTTCAAATACTATTTGATTTTTTTCGACCACTACTCCAAATACATATGGCTCTACGATTTGAAGCAAAAATCGGACACTAAATCTGTTTTCGTTCGCTTCAAAGCTTTAGTCGAAAAACACTTCCAACTCCCCCTTAAAACCCTCTATTCCGATAACGGTACTGAATATTTAGCCTTACAAAACATCCTCACTATTGATGGCACTTCCCATCTCACAAATCCTCCTCATACCCCCCCCCCCAACACAATGGTTATTCCGAACGCCGTCACCGACATATTGTTGAGACCTTTCTCTCTCTCCTATCCCACGCCACTATGCCCCTTCCATATTGGTCGCATGCTGCTTCCACTGCTGCCTATTTAATCAATCGTCTTCCTACTCCCACTCTCAACAACGTTTCCCCCTTCTTCAAACTCTTTGGTCACCAACCCAACTATACTAAACTTCGTAGTTTCGGCTGCCTTTGCTACCCATGGCTTAAACCATATGCTTCCCACAAACTAGACCCAAAATCTATTCCATGTGTCTTCATCGGCTACTCTCCCACACAAAGTGCCTACTACTGCCTCGACCCTACCACTTCACGCATCTATGTCTCTCGCCACGTCCAATTCAATGAAACTACATTCCCTTTTTCCACGTTACAATCCACACATGTCAATCCTCCTGATCTTATCAATCAATTGTCTCCCCTCTCTCTCTGCACCATACTCTCTCCTACCCCGCAGCCCTTACCATTCGAACACCACTCCCAACAACCACCCCCATCTCCACCCCCCACGGTTACTTCTCCACCTTCATCACCTAATCTCGGCGAAACCATCTCCCAGCCCTCTCCACCTCCATTACCCACTTCCACCACAACACACCCAACCCCATCAACCTCTCGAATTGTCACACGCCTCCAAAGTGGCATTCGAAAACCCATTTCCAAACTCAATCTCAATGCCGAAGTTCATGAAACAACCCTACCCAAAAATATCACCCAAGCTCTCAAAAGCACTACTTGGCGCAAAGCCATGGAAGTCGAACTACATGCTCTTCAAAAAAAACAAAACTTGGTCCCTTGTACCATCCAATCCCTCTCAAAATGGTGTCGGTTGCAAATGGGTATTTCGTATAAAGAGAGATAAAGATGGCAGCATCACCCAACGCAAAGCACGCTTCGTGGAGAAAGGTTTCACTCAACGTGTTGGGGTTGATTATGGAGAAACATTTAGCCCCGTAATCAAACCAACAACGGTGCGTCTTGTCCTCTCCCTTGCGGTTGCTCACGGTTGGATGTTACGTCAACTTGACATCAACAACGCCTTTCTCCAAGGTTCTCTCACCGAAGATGTCTAAACAATCCAACCACCAGGTTTTGTTGACCCCAAATGTCCTACTCATGTGTGTAAGCTCAACAAAGCTCTCTACGGTTTAAAACAAGCCCTAGAGCTTGGTACACTGAACTCCGCAACCACCTTCTCCATCTTGGTTTTCGTAACGCTGTCTCTGACTCTTCTCTCTTTACACTCTTCGTTAATGGGATCACCACATACTTACTTGTCTATGTTGATGACATTATCATCACCTCTAGTAACCCATCCTTCCTTGACACGCTCATCACCACTCTATCCTCCCAGTTCTCTCTAAAAGACTTGGGCAACCTCTCTTATTTCTTGGGAGTGGAAGTTCAACCACAACCCAATGGGCTATTTCTTAGTCAAACACGCTACATTCAAGACCTCCTAACCAAAGCAAACATGGAAAACTCTAAACCCGCACCCACACCCCTTGCGGTTCATCCCCCCCTAACCACCGCCGGCACGCCACTCCTCGACCCATCCCACTTCACACCTTAATCGGTGGCCTTCAATACCTCAGCCTCACCCGCCCTGATATCGCCTTCTCTGTTAACAAACTCGCCCAAAATATGCACTCCCACACCCATGCTCACATGCAATCTCTCCACCGTCTTCTACGGTATCTCAATGGTACCTCCACCATGGGCCTAAAAATTCACAAAAATACCCCCCAAAACCTACATGCCTTCTCGGATGCCGACTGGGCCCGCGACACGGATGATTTCATATCAACTACGGCTTATATTGTCCATCTTGGTCGGACACCCATATCTTGGTCCTCAAAGAAACAAAAGACCCGCGCGCGATCCTCTACTGAAGCCGAGTACAGAGCTGTTTCCGCTGCCTCTGCCAAAATCTTGTGGATACAAAATCTTCTCCATGAGCTTTGTCATCCTCTGTCCTCCACTCCGGTCATCTACTGTGATAATGCAGAAGCTACGTATGTATGCGCAAACCCAATGGTTCATTCCCGCATGAAACACCTAGCCCTTGACTATCACTTCGTACGCGAAAATGTGCAAGCAGGCAAACTTCGTGTTGCCTACATCTCAAACAACGACCAACTCGCTGATGCTCTCACGAAGCCTTTACCGCGAGGACCATTCACTACTATCATCAACAAAATCGGCATTCATTCATGGCAGCCCGTTTTGAGGGGGCGTATAAGGACATGACATGCAATGCCCAACAATCTCTCCCTCAAATCATGGAGATTATCTCTTCAATATTGTTATTATTGTTACCATACTTATCTCCTTTGACTTATCTCATTTAATTTGTATTTATTCCTTTGATTTGTATTCATCCCCTCATTGTAATCATAGTGTAGTATACAAGGATGATGTACTAGTGCAAATGAATATATTCATTTTATTCTCTCACTCTCATCTCTTTAGTATGTGAAGTGCCAGAGTCACGGTTAACCGAACAACCGGACCATACATAATAGTATTTGATAAATGACCTTTCCTGTGTTTTGTATCTGGTCAATAAACCATATAATATATATTCTTCTCCAAAATGTAAAGTATTTTGGCCTTTTGTCCTCATAATTTCATCAAACGAGTTGTTGGTTAGTTGACCAACATCAATGTCAAATTTTGTCATTTTCAAGCAACTGCCTATACGAATCACTTGAAATCAATTTTTGGGTCATAGAAACCATTGGATTTGAATGATCAAAAAGATTAAGGCCACGAAACCATTTGAGAAGCGATTTTTCATTTGACTTGCATCAATTTCTCATACACAAAAATATGCCAATTGTGGAAATTATTCACCAACTTTGAAACAAGTCAATATTGATCGAATCAGAGCAAGACATTAATGTTTTATCTATCAAGCCTACAGATAGAGTTCCCAAAGGCTGGAGATATCAAGCCTACAAATGACAAGCATTAGTTGACCACATCATAGAATTTAATTGACAGTGAATATTTTAGACTCCAAACACAAATCTGCTACAGAAACCCAAGAGACATGTTTAACGAAACAATCACACCTTACCTCTTATTAAATTCATTTCTTCCTTCTTTTTCTTATCAAAGAGTAAATACAGACCTGATTTTGCTCATTTTTTATTTAATTTTTTAGGCAATGCTTATTTTATTTTCATTACTACTTGGTGTATTTAACACATTTCGTATCACTTTGTTTGCTAAATTAGTCGATCAAAGAACTGAAAAAGAGAGACGAAAGGAAGTTAGTATTACCTCTGTTTCTTCGCTTTTAGCTTACTTCACTTTTGAACATTATTCACTGGGTAATTGTGAACCGGTGATTTGGTTAGGAAAACTGTTATGACGCAGCGGATAAATCCGGGTATCAAGCAAGAACGATAACAAACTATAAAGAACGAGAGACAAAAAATTAACTTGGATCGCTAGTTTTAATACTAGCTACTCCACAACCCGAACCTGATTTTATTGAGAGAAACCAACCCGAACCCGATTACAATCCCGAACACACACACTCGAAAAGAACTCACAAACTAATTGCTTTGAGACCAGCCGTGCATGTGTGTTTACTGTGCATTGCTACTGACCACTATTTCAGATACAAAGGCATGAAGCCTTTATATAGACAATCTAGTGCTGGTGGAATCAACTAAGTAGGAAACAAATTACTTTGTCTCCAAGCAAAGTAATTCCACCCAAAAACCACACTGCCGAATTGATTTGTTTCCAACCCAAAAGAAATTTGGTGGACTTTGACAAATCAATTATTTCCTTATTGCTTTGATTGGCTTGGACTCAAAGCAGTTACCAAAAAAGATTATTCCAATTCAAACTTTAACAAATCTCCACCTTGACTTGAATCATCTCAGCAACCCTGAACCAGAACTGATGTTTCTCTCGAACCTAAAACAGATGCGTCTCCCTGAATCTGAAACGAGCACGCCTCCACCTATAACCTGACACGAATACATTCACTGAGAAAGCAGGACCGAATGTATTCCCGATGCGCTCCAAACAGCGCCAGAACCAGTGCACCATGACAAGTACCCAGATGTCGTCCAGACCTGATGCACCGACGACGAGTGCCACAAATTGTCATGCCAGATGCGCCCCGTATGCCTCAGATTATTCCGAAACCCTAGTGCGCGCCAGAAATCTTTTCGCCCCTAGAACATGAACCCGATTCGCGTGCTAGAGATCTCACGCGCCAGATGCTCCATGCCAGGAGCCCAGAACCCCCCCGGGGGCTCAGTGAAGAATGTCGTCCTCGGAGGAGGTCCCTCCACCTAGAACTTGATTCGTCTGGTTCTTCTTGGGACACTCCCTCTTCCAGTGACCTTTCTCCTTGCAGTAGGCACAGACGTCCTGTGGTAAGCTGGATCCTGCAAACCTCTTGTATCCCTTACCTTTTCCTGCTTTGACCATTAAACCAGCCGCATAATGGTCACATGAATTGCCTGCAGCCTTGTGCCTCAGACTCCTAGTGTGAAAAGCAGATCTGACCTGTTCTAGGGTTATCGTATCTTTACCACCAATCAAAGATTGCACGAAACCCTCATACGATGGAGGCAGCGACACCAACAAAATTAAGGCCGCATCCTCATCACTTATTTTCTCCTCACTATTACGCAATTCAAGCAGAATAGTGTTTAGAGCATCTAACTGATCACTAATTTGCGTACCTTCAGACATTTGCAACCCGAATAGCCGCTGCTTGAGCATCAACTTGTTTGCCACTGATTTCTTCTTGTAGAGCTCCTCCAATTTGACCCATAAAGCAGCCTCCTTCTCCTGATCTGCGACACCGGTGATCACGTCGTCCGTCAGACACAACATGATCGTTGCGTGCGCCTTCTCCTCCATCTTCAGATACGCCGATGTGGGTGTGTCCACGTTGCCCTTGTTGGACGCCAGAGGCAGCCAAAGATCGTCGCGTTTCAACAGCGCCTTCATCTTGATCTTCCACAGACTGAAACTGTTTCTCCCACTGAACTTCTCGATCTTCATAGTACCTGACAACGTTTCTTCTTGAAACCCTAACCTGACCCGAGATCTTATACCAGTTTGTTAAAACTGGTGATCCTCCTAACCTGGCTCTGATACCAGTTTGTTATGACGCAGCGGATAAATCCGGGTATCAAGCAAGAACGATAACAAACCATAAAGAACGAGAGACAAAAATTTAACGTGGATCTTTAGTTTTAATACTAGCTACTCCACAACCCGAACCTGATTTTATTGAGAGAAACAAACACGAACCCAATTACAATCCCGAACACACACAATCGAAAAGAACTCACAAACTAATTGCTTTGAGACCAGCCGTGCATGTGTGTTTACTGTGTATTGCTACTGACCACTATTTCACATACAAAGGCATGAGCCTTTATATAGACAAACTAGTGCTGGTGGAATCAACTAAGTAGGAAACAAATTACTTTGTCTCCAAGCAAAGTAATTCCACCCAAAAACTACACTGCCAAATTGATTTGTTTCCAACCCAAAAGAAATTTGTTGGACTTTGACAAATCAATTGTTTCCTTATTGCTTTGATTGGCTTGGACTCAAAGCAGTTACCAAAAAAGATTATTCCAAGTCAAACTTTAACAAAAACGATACACGATTTTGATAATCTTTGCATGATCTTGTAGAGTAAACTAAAACACTATGAATTGCCAAAAAAATTACATCGTTTTGCTATCCGAATCCCGAGTCAAAAGTGACCCAATTACGGGTGAAAAAATCAAGCGCCATTGTAAGAGAAGAAACATAGGTAGTATAAAATTTGAGCAAAATACACAACTACTGGTGTAAGAATTTGAAATCAATTGTAGCATTTGTATAGTTACAAGTGCCACCCGCTTTGAGTGGCTCCACCAGTGGAAGTATGATACAATTTTACGTGAATTTTCTTTCTTTAAATCCTGGGTCAACCAATAGAAACAAGCCCAAAATCACATTGTCATTTCTGTAAAAGTGAGATAGTCTTTAGATGAAACTAGAAAACTAACAAATCATTGTTTTTAAAACGAGAGATCAAAGAAACCTAACACTAAAGGATGGTATATCACAGGAACGTAAACACAAAAGCTGACAAGTGAGACTGCAAGAGTGTTTACTTCGTTCCACCACCTTTATTTGATTTTTTGGTCATTTTGACATGGTGTTTTGGTTTGCGAAGCGATACAAGAATTTCGTAATCTGTTCATGGTGTTGAAAAGCAAAGTTTACTCTACGACACTATGAAAAGATTACAAAATTCTTGTATCGTTTTGCTAACCAAATCACCGGATCTAAATAATTTGTGAATAGTAACTGAAAAGAGAGGTGGAACGGAGGAAGTATCACGTCCCAGTGTTTACTATCATATTCCGACTCATGATTTCATGCATTTCGAATGAAAAATTAACCAGTAAGATTCAAAGAACTCGCAAGTTGTAGAACACAACTTATGCGTGCAGTGGGATCACGAGTGTGCTCACAATGTATTATTGTTAGTTTCTGAGGCCTAACCACCTAGCTAACCCTATGAATATACTGTTCTGTGGTACAAAACTTGCCATCTAATTAGTACAGATTCCAAAAGCTGATAGAAGTTATCAAATTATATTTCATCTAGATTGCAAAGTGCTGAAATAATACCTCCCCCTCACTTCACACACAAGTGTCACAAAATGGAAGTCTTGAGATAGATTTTTCCTCTTCGTCCCTCCCCTTCTATGTTCTTGTTTTGCAGGTATGGATCTTCAAGCTTTGGAGCAACATGCAGAATCACACTTTTCTTCTGGAGGTTCTGTTTGGTAGCCTACCCCCTCCCCACCCCCCCTCCCACCCCCCCCCCCCCCCCACCTTTCCAAACTCTCTACAGCCACCTCCTGTAGCCCCAAACCTTCCACATTGACCCCTAAAACCTCAGCTAACTCCAAAGCCCCCCCATCTCTTCCCCTTCACACTCCTCTCCTTCTCAAGTGATCTCTCTCTCTCTCTCCCTCATCCCCCCCTCTTACTTATGACGATGTCACCAAAACCAAAAATGGTTCCTCAACCCTCTTTGATATGTTGATGAGGAAATTTTCTTGGATGACCCTTTTACGGACAGTAGTGCCTACTGTATGTTCCCCTTATTGCTCAGGACAAGAAGAGAGCCACTTCCAGGTAAAAATCTACCTTGATTATCGAATATGTGGATAGGTCATTTAGCCATGATTAACAGATCTCCAGAATCAAGGAGCTCTGCAAGCCCGAAGGTAGGATCCTAGGCATAAATCTTGGGAATAATTTAATGTTCATCTCGTTTGACCGTGCCACTGATAGGGGAAGCAGCCTTCTTGGAGGACCTTGTTCATTGGTGCTTAGTTTCTGAGTGTTCAGAATTTGCATGTTTTAGTTCTTTTACAACAATTCTTATTTTCTATTTTTTTTTTCATTTCAGTGATAATCTTTTGAAGTTAGATGTCATAATCCTATGCGTACATGTATTTGTAGTGAATTGGTCTTACGATACAAAAAATATATTGGAACTAATATGCCCTATTGGAACTAATGTGTGATTATTTATTTACTTGGACAAAAATGGAAATAGAAGATTTACTCGCTTTCATCAGCCATCTTTTCTTTTCATGAAACATTTATTTTTGAAAATCGTACTTATTGAGATACTCAAATTCATTGTATGTAAATGATGAAATAAGTCGTTTGGCAATTTACTTGAGGGATATTGATGGTCTTACTCCCATGATATCTCTATTAGACTATTAGTTTTCATCTTATGTTATATGGGAGAGGAAAGGTCTCGTCCTACCAATCCTTAATTTTTAAGACACTCAAGCAGACCAAACAAGTTGGCATCATTTTTATATGAATACCATCTTTCTAGTAAAACTTGTCGTGCTGTTAGCAATTCTTCTAACTGTCATGATTTGACAAATTTATGGACTTATGGTAACCTGCTTGGTCTACGCAAGGCCTTCATAATTACTACATCATTTGCTACTGAACCCAAAACTTACAAGGAAACAACCACAATGACAAGTTATTTTATGAAGAAGGAAATTGATGGTTCTAATCATACATGGCATCTTGTGTCTGTGCCTCTTTGTTAACAAACCATTGGTTTTCATGTACCGAGGTTACCCTTGAGCACAGTGTCTGAATTACAATGAAAGTTTCTCTTTCGTTTCCAAATTAGCTACTGCTAATATGTTTTCTCAACGGTAAGCTCGTTGAGGATAGAGCACTTATGAATAAAAATATTATTTCGCGTAGTAGTTCCCTAAATTTTTTACCATAGTGATTGGTTCTGTTCTTAGCAGTCCCAGGTTGATTATACTTTGTCCATTCATCAAAACTCGTATGTTGATGTGTTATTAGTGTATGGATGATGTAATCCTCACTAGTAATGACTTGTCTTTTCTCAATTTTGTCATGACCAATCTACATCGTCACTTCGAGTTGTTAATCTCCATATTTGATCGGGTTTTGAGATTTTTTGAACCAATGAGGGTATGTAATAAATTGGACGATGTTGGTTCAATCACCTAACGGCACTGTTCCATTTATACTCTTTTTTGTTTTCTCCGCCGGATGTGAGTGCGTGGGACACTCCCATTCGCGATTAGTACGTCATTTAGTTTATTTGAGTTGGTTTGACCTTTCCACCGTGGCATGAGGTTGGTGGCATAAACAGCTAACTCTGTAATCTCTTCTTTTAAGTTTCCTATTAATGAATTTCCCCTATCTCTCTTCTTCAAGACGTTTTTAGAGCGCTAGGGTTTTTTCGGCTGGACTTTGATTTCAGTTGTTGTCAACGGTGGTTCAAGATAGGGTTGTGTGTTGCATACCAATCTATCTTTAATTTGCCAATTTTTCAATCACGTCTATCCATGGAAATGATATCACCCCAACACAACCTAGGGTTACGGTTGATTTTGGATCGCGAGCTGCGATGGACGGATCTTCTTCGTACTTCCTTCATAACTCAGATTTGCCATGGATAAAACAAGGTAGATTTTGTTCCTGGCTTGATTGTTTGAGTTTGAGAGATAAACTGATTTGGTTTGATTTTATTAACACTTTTTTTAAAGGACTTTAAATTTGCATTCCAGCTTTTAATCCAATTTCTCATGAATTTTATTAGATGTTTGAGCACCCACACAGTTTGTGGGTGGCCTTTTGCTGGAGGATGTTAGGAGTGGTTCCTCCCCGCGGATCTTTTATCCCCTTTAGTTTCTTGTTTTGAATGAAATCCAGTTTATCAACAAAAAGTAAAGTGCTGAAAGACAACACACAAGAGACCTGACAAAACGTCTTATATATAGACCATCTCCCACGAGGAAGGCTTTCAAACATAGAGATTTGACTCACCAGATTTCCAAATTCCCCCTTCCAAGTTAGCAGTAGTAAAATCCCAACACTAAGCCAATAATAAACAGAGTGTGACGAGTAATTGTTTCTTAATTATCTTCTCTTTATTTCAATGTCCTTTTGTTACAGAATGAACCCATGAGGAACAACACAAAAATATCCAGGTCATAGCAGGCATGTTAAACTCAGACTTGTTGTACGTCAGAGAGGGAGTAATACCTAGAGAACACCCTGCAAAAGCTGTGGTATAACAATGAAAGGTCTCCTTTCATCCAATCACTGAAAGTAAAGAACCTGACGCCATCAGTGCTCAGGAGAAGCTAACATTCCCTGCAAGAACTTTAGAAGAGAAGCTAAACCAAATCATCTGAGAAAACACCACTCAACCAGCATGGATGTGGCTGAGGCACACCCTGAAACGCTTAACTAACCCGATTTTTGGTTCCAAGACTTGTGTAGCACTCCCATAAAAATCTGGCCTTCTTCTGTTATACGAACTTGAGCTCCAACTCAACACAAGTAGCTCCTACTATATAGATTATAAAATGCCATATGCCAGGTAGTTGTCTTTTCCTTTATGATTTTAATATTTGTAACTTGATTTAACTGTATGTAATTTTTATATCCTTGTATTGAATGCTATGATTTATTTTTGCATCCTTGTATAAAATGCCATATGCCAGGTAGTTGTCATTCTAATTGTATGAAACTCTTATTACAGAGTGTGATAGAGAATATTGTTTCTCTCTTTGAAGAGGAGCAGGATCGTGGACGTGGTATCATTATGGCAGCAACAAGTTCTGTATTGAACCCAATTATCATGTCTCGCAGAAGAACATATACCTATGAGGTTTCTTACCTTTAAACTTCCTGTACAATAGTACGGAAACTTAGATAACGTCTTTATATGATATCCTTTACCATTTAGTTCACAGAGTAAAAACCGGTATTTTGTTAATAAGGCTACTTCTGCCTCTTTTACTTCCTTTTTTCCTATCTGCATAGGACAACAGCAGTCTTATCTATAACTTTTGCTTATTGTTGACTTTGCAGGGTTCTTACATGATAAGAAAACTGCGAGGCTCTTTCAATTGTTCAGGTGATGGCGGCATCCGTCGCGGCAAGTTGATGACAGTTCTAAGAGATGCAGATGGATATGATATTCAAGGCCTTCCGTTTGGACTACTGCAAACAATAGGCCAACTGATAGGCCATGAATTTCATTTCCATATGCATCTCTTAAAACTGCCATCAACTTGCCACAATTGATGGCGCCATCACCTGAACAGGTGAAAGAACCTCACAGTTTGCTTATCATGTAAGAACCCTGCAAAAGCAATCAATCGTCAAAAGCTACAGATAGGACTGTTATTGTCGTATTCAGTTAGGAAAAGATGAAGTGAAATAAGCAGCTTGATTAACAAAACCCCGCCCTTTTATCCTGTGTACTTAATGGTAAAGGATATCATATACAGACGTTAAATAATTCCTTACTATGGTACACGAAGGTTAGAGGTAAGAAAAATCATACGTATATGTTCTTCTGCGAGACATGATTGTTGGGGTCAATGCAGAACCAGTTCCTGCCATAATGATACCACGTCCACGATCCTACTCCTCTTGAAATAGAGAAACAATACTCTCTATCACACTTTGTAATAAGATTATCATACAATGATTACACGGATTTATTGACACATTAACCAACATATCATAATACAAAATATGCAAACATAAAGCATGCTATTAAATACAAGGATACAAAAATGGCATACAGTTAAATCAAGGTACAAATTAGAAACATAAAGGAAAAGAAAACTACAAGCCATATGGCATTTTATAATCTATGGAGTAGGAGCTACTTGTGTTTATTCGGAGCTCAAGTTACTACAACAGAAGAATGCCATATTTTTATTTGGGTGGCTACACAAGTCTAAAGGACCCTGCATAAGGTTACCCATGCTCATCCTTACTCGACTACTTCTCTTTCTCACAAATTCTGACCGTAATACAGCTTTGGCTATCAGTATAATTAACCTGTCTGAATTTGGAGAGACCCTTGATAATTTACTTATATGTCTCCAGGTCTCTGAGATATCATTCCGACCCTTGTCGCAATAAATCATGTAGAGTTAGCAATGAATTGGACAATTGGCGTCTCTCTTAGTTGAGCCGATTGTGCAGAGTTAGCTCTGCTTACATTTGAACTTTCTCAAATCGCACGAGGTGCTTTAATGTTTTGAGTGCACGTTAAAATCTATCATAGGATTATATTATTTGAAATGTGAACTTCTAGGTTTGTATAGGTGCACTATCCTACCGGAACAGGGGAGCAATTATGCTTGTGACACTACTGAATGCTCGCGGTACAGATAAGTGTACCGGAGCCGGGGTCGCACTTATTCTTGTGACATTCTACAGACATTTTCGTGTTTTATTAGATTCTGGTTTCTTGTATTTAGGAAGGCTAAGGACAAGATACTTTGACAAGCTTAGGCTTATCTTGTTCACAGCGATGTGATTGGTACCTATCCATATATCAGCCAGAAATATTTATATTGCATATCTTTGAGTGTTCAGAATTTTTCTTCTGTATGGAAGCTAAATTTCAACATTTTTACGTAGGGTAGTTAGACAAGAATAGGGGGTTCAGTCAACAGTATTGTTGAACATGAGATAAGTGACATTACAAAATATGAATGACTTAGACAGAAATCTGCTGCATGCTAGAAAAGCTAAGGACCAATTTGGTACATATGTGAAATTCACTGCAAACAAAAGTCCATGATTTAGTATAACGACTATTTCTCCAAATACTTTACTACTAGTAGGTTTTGGTGCAAAGGTTGAAATTTGATTTGTTCCAAACCTTACACTCTCTGGAATCAGGACCTCAATAAAGGAACTTTTCAAGTGAGTGATGCACTTGCCTCGCAAATATCAACAGTATAAAACTTATTCTGGATATATAACCTTGAGCCAAGGCTATATATTGTGGATTATTAGTTTGATCAAAATCCATTTGGTATAAGCTGACCATTGTAAATTATTGATTTGATCTATTTGACAAAGTTTAAAAAAATACATTGTCAAATTATATTATTGTTCTCGTGTCAAAAAGAGAGGTTTCACACTGTTTCCTCTTCTCATTAACACATCTTACACCTATTTTCCAGATGAAGTCTTCTCTCTCTCTTTTTAGATTATCAATGGTGAGGATAGAATTCCGAATAACAGCCCAAGTAAAAAAAAAAATCTCTTTGGCAATTTTGACTTCTATAGTTCAAAACAGTCAAAAACAACTCAAGTTTACCTAGAATTTGATAGAAGAGACGGCATAAAATATGAATTTTCACTCAAGACACTGTTTGAAACTACGATAAAGAAATAATACCAATAATGGAACCACAAACAAGCTACAAGATCGGAACCCTGTAATGAATTTCGACCGGGATATTAAGGAGTCCTTATTAGATTTCAAATAAATTCACCTGTGAAGCTTAGACGCATTAAGGGCCTGCCAAAAGAATTGCACAATCACAATGAGAATTTAAATTTGTATAACCCATTAAAGATTTTGTACAAAGTAAATATGGAATCAAGATAATAGAAGAACACTCAAAGATATGGAAATCAAAATCCTTCAAGATTTAATAATATGGACATGTAGCAATCAGGTCGCTTTGAACAAGATAACCATTGTATGATATTATTATTACAGAGTGTGATAGAGAGTATTGTTTCTCTCTTTGAAGAGGAGCACAATCGTGGAAGTGGTATCATTATGGCAGCGACAGGTTCTGTATTGAACCCAATTATCATGTCTCGCAGAAGAACATATACCTATGAGGTGTCTTACCTTTAACCTTCAAGTACCATAGTACACAAACTTACATAACGTCTGTATATGATGACCTTTACCATTTAGTTCACAGGGTAAAAGCCGACATTTTGTTAATAAGGCTACTTTTGCTTCTTTCACTTCCTTTTTTTCTATTTGCATAGGGCAACGGAAGTCCTATCTATAACTTTTGCTGATTATTGATTTTGCAGGATTCTTACATGATAAGAAAACTGTGAGGCTCTCAGTGATGGCGGCATCCGTCGTGGCAAGTTGATGACAGTTCTAAGAGATGCAGATGGAAATAAGATTCAAGCCCTTCCGGTTGGACTACTGCAAATAGTAGGCCAACCGATACGCCATGAATTTCTTTTCCATCTACATCTAATAAAACTGCCATCAACTTGCCACAATTGATGGTGCCATCACTTGAACAACTGAAAGAACCTCGCAGTTTGCTTATCATGTAAGAACCCTGCAAAAGCAATCAATCAACAATAGCTAGAGATAGGAGTGTCATTCTCATATTCAGTTAGGAAAAAAGAAAGTGAAATAAGCATAAGAAACTTGATTAACTAAAAACCTCCCTTTTATACTAAATGGTAAAGGATAGAATATACAGACGTTAACTAAATTCATTATGGTATGGGAAGGTAAAAGGTAAGAAACCTCATACGTATATGTTCTTTTGTGAGACATGATAGTTGGGTTCAATACATAACCAATTGCTGCCAAAATAATGATACCACATCCACGATCCTGCTCCTCTTGAAATAGAGAAACAATACTTGCTATTTTTACAAAAATTCCCTTATACATTTGACGCATTTAATTAGGAGTATATATACTAGTTTATAGACGCATTACCCTTCATAGTTCAACTAACACTAGTTTCACGGGATTCACCAGTTTCCTCTCTTTTTCCTCAACCACCACGGCACACTAGTGTATACTGTATACATTAGATACCACATCTTGCTGCATACCTAGAAATTCACACTTCATATGAAAAAAATCTTTCGGTGGATAGCTAGAATAAATGATGAACCTTTTTTACATTCTAGCGTACGTCCAAAATAATGACAACACATCAGAGCGATTTGAGAAAGTTGAAATGTGAACATACCTTGATTATTACAACTAATAGACAGGTGATTGGCAAGTTGGTAGCTAATAGAACTACAAGAGTTACAACGATGAGCATCAAGATGACATCTGAGAGACAAAGAGAGAGGGAGATAAACAACCACGGGTTTCTTCTCAAAACTCAATCGGGGCATTTATACTAATAGCCAATGCATTTTCATGGTCAATATTTTTTTTTTGTCTAATATGGTCAATATTCAGTCAACTAGATCAAGCTTGTAGTTGTTTGTGCAAGTGAGAGAGAGAAAGTGGAGTAGGGACATCTATGGGTTTATCCTTGCATATTATGATATTACAAATCGAAGTCCATTAACCACTACAACAAATATGACCTTTGTTGACAGTTTTTTTGTTGACAGACGGTTTTATGTAGCTAGTTGCGCGATTAGTCGACAATATTTGTGTTTGTCGATGCATATGATTTTTTTGTCGACCTTTTCGTTTTTATTTTATTCTACCCAAAAACTTGGTCAATGATTGTGACAATTTATTTAAGTTTGACAACTAATTATATAGTGACATACCCAATTGTCAACTCTTGCCAAAAAAAATGGAGGGTATAAAAAAGTAATCTATATCTATCTATATAATAAAACATATAGGATATTTCAAGAGACATTTTGAACCTTTGATTTATAAAGATATAATATTCTGAACCGTTCGATGTTCATCAATAAATTATAACCTATTGACTTCCAGACCTACCCACGGGAGTATCCAGAAGGCTCAAACCAACGCCTTCGTTCCTCCTGTTCGTCTTCTTCGAAGATGGCGTTCCGCCCTTTATGCCATCGCCAGCGGCATCACCCAGGTATTCTACTCTCACTCTCTTCGTAGTTATGAAAATTCTCTTTAATCTTCCCTTTGCGATCGCTAGGTCAAGGATCTTTTAGATTTGAAGAACCAAAACCGCTCTCTGTATCGTCCTGATCATCAGCCACCTCTCCGGATTGAAGAAGTAACCGCATCAGAACTCCGCTAATCATCTCAATCAGGTAATTATTTATCTACCTTCAAACTCCCGACTAAATTTTACATCTTTACTATTCTAGGATTTCATGGGTAATTGTTTCATTCGATCGGTAGTTCCATTTGATTGGTTTCATTTGAGATTCAATAATGCATTTGAGATTCTTAGATACACGTGCTTTATTTTTAATTCTTAAGTATAATAAAAATTCCCTGTTTCTATAATTCTTAGATTCATTGCTGGTGATTACACCGACAACCACACTCCTTCTTCCGATTTGATCCAAGGTCGCGGCAGATTCGTTGAGGTAAACTTGAATTTCTAACGAATATATTCGGTTAGGTTTGTACCCATGTCTGACCGATGTCCATACCTGTTTGTTAAGGAGTTTTGTTTTATAATTATCTTTCTGATTTCTTGGATGAAATTGGTACTTATAAATTAGAGTGGATGTCTCAACCCCAGCATGTTAACAAAAATTATTGTGGAAGCAAATAATGTGTACTCTATCCTCCAACTCTCCGGAGATTGCTCTATAGTTTGAAGAGGTGGCTTACATCTCCCAACAAGTTGCTCACGTGGAACAAGAAATTCATTTGGAATTTAGGCTTTTCACTTTCATCTTCCCTTTGATATGATTTTGGTTATGAGATACAGGGCTAGCAATTGATGACTTTAATAGTTAAGATTCCTACACTTTGGTTGAATGCACAAACTCTGTTATTTGATTGGCACTAGCTCGATGTTAGTTACATTTTGATAAAAGAGAAGCATGCATGCCCCTTTTCCTCGGTCTTCATATTACTTTTATTTTACATCCTTTTTATCTTTCTACATTGAAAGAACTGCTTGCAATCAAGTTCATCGTGTTCTAAAAGACTGACATGGGTATGAAAGCCATCAATGATTTACGGTAATTTTTACTTAAAATGTTTTCGCAGGGATCCATGGCATATTCTGACGGCACAACTGAACATCGAGGGCACTACATTGCTTGCTACCCGTAATAAGCAGAAGCACGAAGAGTCCCTTCCACATTGCATTCGAAGTGCGGCTTCTTTGATTTTGATCTAGGTTGCTTGCAATAGTTCATCTGACCCCCCTCCCCTCGCTGGTGAATTCTATAATCAGGTTGGTCCGGCTCATCTTCGATACCATTGTTTATTTTTCCCCCTTTTATTTGTTCTTTTCCCCCTTTCCAGTTCATATTACAGGATCCGCGCCTAGCAGCCCCTCTTTGATTCTTGATCTGGTTTTCTTGCAATAGTTTAGATGCCGCCCCTCACTGGTGATTTCTTTACTCAGTTTTTTCAGTCGCTTATGTTGATATTATTGTTTCTTCTTTCTTTTTTCCTCTTGATTGTTTTTTCCCTTTTTTTTGCCTTTCCAGTTCATATTGTTTCTCTTATTTTTTTTCCTGTGTATGTTTTTCCCCTTTTGAATGTTTCTTTTTCCCCCTTCCCTGTTGAAATTATAGGAAGTTCAGTCGGCGGTAGCAGCTTCTTCTTTGATTCTTGATCTGGATTGCTCGCAATAGTCCATATCTCGCACCCTCGCTGGTGATTTCTAGACTCAGATATCTTTTTTTCTTGATTCTTTTCCAAAATATCAAGCTGGTCCAATTGTTTTTTATCCTCATCCTTGACAGGCTTCTTAAATACTCTTTTTTTTGGACGTAATCGGCAGATTATTGGAGATTGATTATATTGGCATCTCTATGAACCAACCAATTAGAACCACCAAAAAAAACAATAACGTGTTTTTTATCCTCATCCATCACAGGCCTCTGAATCCTCATTTTTCCGCTTTTTTGCCACCTAATCGGCGAATTATTGGCGAGTGATTATCTAGGCATATTCATATGAACCAACCAATGAGAACCACCAAACCAAAAATAAAATGTGAAACAAGTACAACTATATTGTTGCAATGGTAAAAATATTAAATGGTTTCGATGATTGTATAACTTTATGTTTCCACACGTTACAGAAAACTGCTCTATTCTCGCAGAAAAGTGTAATTGTAAATTGGCTATACTTGATTATCGAGATTTTAGAGTTTGTTGTTGCATGTCATAATGCATGTTTGTTGCATCTTCCTGCAAATTTTTTTTCTTCTTTACTTCCTTTTTAAGGATATGTTTATGAGTTGTGGGGTTTGTTTTTGGTTACATATGGTTGGTTAAATTTTAATTTAACCTAGTTTTGAGAAAGCTGGAGAGTCTGATCCATGTATCTGACTGAAGTTAAGCTCGGAAAAAGCTTGTATATGATTACCATTTACAATTAATATGTATATGATGAGTTGGTGTTGTAACTCGTATGATGTATATCGTACGCGATATTCATTGTTGTCAAACCATACAACTTATGATTCTTTTTTTTATTGTTTGCAGGTTTTCGCGTCGCTGGTATAGGTTCAGCTCATCGAAGGACCGAAATAACTACTGGCCGGTGATTCTGGACACTTGATGATATAACAATTAGTAGTTGAATTCTGGGCACTTGATTCCTCTAGATGTAATAGTTTTTGAACTTTGAAATGCAAGCTGCTTCTTTTGTTAACTTAATATTACGACTCTTTAATTTGTACAACTCTTTAACTCGGCTAAGGATGCAAAATACTTATTATGCAATAATATTTTGGTTTTTGATGTAAAAAATCCCACTTTTTGAAGGTTGATCTTGGATTTGAGCACAGTTGTGCATATATGTTTGAGTGGTGTTGGAATTATGGGTGCATGTCTGCATATTAGTAAAAATCCCCATTATTTTTTTTTTATTTGGTCGTGATACAGCCGACAAACACGTGTGTCGCCAGGAAGATGTAATCATATCTACTAGTGACAAATATATTTGTCACTTATTTACATAAACTACAAAGTTTACTTGTCGGTAGTTGTACTAGCGACAGAAAAAGTTTGTTGTTAGATTTAAACTGTCGACAAAAACTGATGTCGCCTTTTTTTTTGCCGATGTAATTGAGGTTTGTCGGCTTTAATACTAACGACCGACTTGTAGTGACCATTTTCCGTCAAAAAATTATTTGTCGGTAGAATTTCTACCGACATATTTGGCCTTTCTAGCGACAATTTTTGCTGTCAACGGAGGCATAATTTGTTGTAGTGAACGACCATCTTAGTTAATTGTAAAGCACAGATATTGTCCAGTAACAGTTTTTTGTTACAGAACAAACCCATGAGGCATAACACAAAAGCATCCAAGTCTTAGCAGGTCTGTTCAAGTCAGCCTCGTCCATACCTCACACATCATCCCACCGGAAATAGTTGTGGGAACCCCCCTTAAACATACCCAGGAGCATACACCGCTAAAGCTCTTATAAAACTGAAAGTAAAGAACCCGGCGTCTTCCTGGGCCAGGAGAAGCTAACAGATCTCAAAAATAAAACGAAGGAGCCCTGGTACCCCTAGGTGTACAGTACCAGGGATTGGAGCATTTATTCCTGTGACGTTGTACTGAATTTTTTGTTTCTGATATTCTGATTTCTCCTATTGAGGAAGTCTTACAACTAGGTAATGTGCCTAGCTTAGGGTCATTTTGTTCATAGCGACGTGATTGGTACATGTTCAACTATTAGAACTCAGACAACCACACAATTCTGCCCATACCCAAAACTGATAAGTCATATCAGAAAAATTATGTGTTAGTTTTGGCAAAAACTTCTGTGCGTCCCTATGGTAACCGGCTAAGCCGGTACTAGCCGGTTATTACGAAAATGCCAGCTACCGGACGAAAAAAGTGATCCCAGAGGCCAGCTTCGGGACAAAAAAAGTGGTCACAGGAAGATTCCTTTTTAACCTAGATAGTATTGTTAACACTATAGAATGAACTAAGCTGAATAAGATAACACAGTGATATCTTTGATTAATCTTTAGTTAGTGTGTTTAACAGTTATGACATTAACCCTTTCATTTAAGATAAACTCGGAGATATCACTGTTAACAAAACTTGAATCCTTAACTAATCACAGCAGAATTAGAATTAAATACAGGATAAACTATCATACATTGAAATTAAAATGTTGAAAATGACAAAAATCACAACATACAACAGTTTCACACGAAAATAGTGGGCTTTTGAAGCATTCTCGGCCCCTTCGAGTCTCACACTTAACTGAACACAACAGAATAGAGAAGGAAACTATCTTACTTCAAAATTAAAACGATGAGAATGACAAAAATCACAACGTACAGCAGTTTCACATGAAAAGAGTGGGCTTTAGAAGCATTCTCGGCCCCTACGAGTCTCCTACTCAACGTTGTTACCTCCTCCTGAAGTTGTTGGAGATATGGAGCAGAGCACGGACTGGAAAATTCATCTTCCCAGTAGAAATAGTTGCATTGTTGACCTCTAGGCTTGGCACAAGTCCAAAACATGCGTACATCATTTTCGCGCGTATGGGCGGTACGACTTACAGGGTATCGGCCACAGTAGCACTGCCCAGGCCTACACCCTGACCTCAGGGATGCATCTCCTCTTAAATATGAAGGTGGGTTGCTTGGTGAGGGTGAAGATCTTACACTAGGTTGAGACATTTGTTAGAGAGAAAGAAGATAAGGGTGAAAGAGAAGGAGAACTGATGAGATCTGAGAGTGAAGAGAGAAATAAAGAGTTAGTTGAGAGTGGTTGGAGATAGTATAAAGAGCGGGCAGTGGGTAGGTTGGTTGATATAAATGCAGGTATATACAGTTAAGATAGAGACCTCAACACTTTATAATGGATAAATAATAACCCAGTAGTGCATTTATTAATTAAGTTTTGGTAGGTGAGGGTAGTTGGCCAACACCAAATGCACGTTAAATAAATTTAACTGTACAATTTGTGTTCACAAAAAAGCACAAGAAATTTTTCAGAAAACAACACAAGCCATCAATTAATAAGCAAAAAAAACATTGGCTCATCAACGTTGGAAAACATTGTTCATAACATACATTCTCCCAAACAACCCACAACATTAACTGACATAAATATTTTTCATGTTACAAAACCCCCAACAACATAACACAATTTCACTTTTTTCCCTTCTTCCCCGCCGACTTCCTCGGCGACTTCCTCGACGACTTCCCCGAATTTCATAAAACCGTAGAAACAGTGTCAAATTTTTGGTACATGTTCTGGAACTCATAGAAATTCTCTTGAACAGACTTCAATTTCATCAACTCCTTAAAAACTGGGCAAAGTGTTGGTTGTAGTCTGATCTAGCCATTTCATTAGCAACCCAGATTCTGAGCTGCTCCACTTGGACATCGAAATTCTTCTTTGTAGTTGGAATCAAATCCCTCAAGTGGGTCATTGAAAAGCAGACATGAGGGGCAACAATCATACCTGATAGGTTAAACCAGAATACAGTTTCAATACATACGATAGTAATTTTAACAAATTAGTAATAACTTCTAATGAATCAGATTATTACCCGTTCGGTTGTTTGGGAATCTGTTTCATTAACAAGTCAAAATAAAATAAGTTCAACAAAGTATGAAAGTATAAATCAACTTGTATTGATAGAAATCGTGAAACTTACGTATCCCATCTCGCTCCACGTTCCTCCAAACTGATCAAAAACTTTGAAAATTTTAAGACCATCCGTGGGCTAAACAAGAATTACAATTAATGATTCTATTTTGTAGATTATTTTAAATTGAGTGATATTATCAAATGACAAGGGAATGAACTTACGGCATAAACTGTACCGAGGTACCATATCACCAACAGATTGTTGTACTCAACTTGAGGACTTTGTGCCTCCCTTTGGTTTGTCTCATGTGTGGCACTGTGTAAAAGATCAAAAAACCCACATATTGGCATCTTCGCGTATTGATTTTACTGAGTATTAAGAACTCATTCTAAACTTTTAACTTTACCTTCCAAAATACTAAACCCTAGAGTGAATTCTATCTTATTATTTAAGATATATATTCCTGTAAAATACCATTTATTTTTTGTTTCTTCATCGATTGAATGACTTAGGGTGTCGCCATGTGTCCTGAACAACATAACAATAGCAAGTGTGGGAGTTACTTTGAAGTTACTTTAATTTATCTTTCTCTAAGTTACCTATAAAGACCCAAAATGAATGAAAACTCGATCATTGTAGTTGTTAAACCATGAAATATGTCCCATTCAAGCCAAATATGATTTAATGTTCTAATTGTGTCATTTTAACAAGCCCGAGAGTTTTGAGGTGACACCCAACTATGGGACTTGAACAACAAGGGATAGGGTGTAACCCCTATCGACATCGTGAGATGTAAAGTTGTGAAAAATCACAATGCGTTGTAAGTCCCATAATTGGTCTTAATAATCCATATATTGTTAATATGTATTGAAAGGTGGCACACATGAGATGCATATACATCAATCAAACTCAATTTGTGTAACGCGTACCCATTGGAAATATTGTTCTTTCCCCTTAACTACATCACCAACAGAATGTTGTACTCAATTTGAGGACTTTGTGCCTCCCTTTGGTTTGTCTCATGCGTGGCAATGTGCAAAAGCTCCAAAAACCCACATATAGGCATCTTTGTGTATTGATTTTACCGAGTACTAAGAACTGATTCTAAACTTCTGACCTTACCTTCCAAAATGCTAAACCCTAGAGAGAGTTCTATCTTATTATTTAAGATATATATCCCTGTAAAATACCATTTATTTTGGTATCTTCATCGATTGAATGACTCAGGGTGTCACCAAGTGTCCTGAACAACATACTTATAGCAAGTGTGGGAGTTAATTTGAAATTAATTTAAATTATCTTCCTCTACGTTACCTATAAGTACCCAAAATGAATAAATACTCGATCATTGTACTTGTTCAGGCATGAATATGCCTCATTCAAGCTAAATATGATTTAACGTTCTAATTGTGTCATTTGAACGAGCCCGGGAGTTTTGAAGTGACACCCAATGGGACTTGAACAACGAGGGATAGGGTGTAACCGACTATCGACATCGTGGGACGTAACGTTGTGAAAAATCACAATGCGTTGTAAGTCCCATAATTGGTCTTAATAAGCCACATATTTTTAATATGTACTGAATGGTGGCACACCTGTGATGCATATACATGAATCAAACTCAATTTTTGTAGTGTGTACCCATTGGAAACATTAATCTTTCCCATTAACTACATCACCAACAAAATGTTGTACTCAATTTGAAGACTTTGTGCCTCCCTTTGGTTTGTCTCATGCGTGGCAATGTGCAAAAGCTCAAAAAACCCACATATTGGCATCTTTGTGTATTGATTTTACTGAGTATTAAGAACTCATTCTAAACTTCTGACTTTACCTTCCGAAATGCTAAACCCTAGAGAGAGTTCTATCTTATTATTTAAGATATATATCCCAGTAAAATACCATTTATTTTGGTTTCTTCATCGATTGAATGACTCAAGGTGTCACGATGTCTCCTGAACAACATAACAATAGCAAGTGTGGGATTTAATTTGAAATTACTTTAATTTATCTTCCTCTAAGTTACCTAAAAAGACCCTAAATGAATGAAAACTCGATCATTGTGCTTGTTCAGCCATGAAATCTGCCTCATTCAAGCCAAATATGATTTAATGTTTTAATTGTGTCACTTTAACGAAAACGGGAGTTTTGAGGTGACACCCAACTCTGGGACTTGAACAACGAGGGATAGGGTGTAACCAACTATCGACATCATGAGACGTAACGTTGTGAAAAATCACAATGCGTTGTAAGTCCCATAATTGGTCTTAATAAGCCATATACTGTTAATATGTATTGAAAGGTGGCACACATGTGATGCATATACATCAATCAAACTCAATTTGTGTAATGCGTTCCCATTGGAAACATTGTTCTTTCCCATTAACTACATCACCAACAGAATGTTGTGCTCAATTTGTGGACTTTGTGCCTCCATTTGGTTTGTCTCATGCGTGGCAATGTGCAAAAGCTCAAAAAACCCACATATTGGCATCTTTGTGTATTGATTTTACTGAGTATTAAGAACTCATTCTTAACTTCTGACTTTACCTTCAAAAATGCTAAACCCTAGAGAGAGTTCTATCTTATTATTTAAGATATATATCCTTTTAAAATACAATTTATTTTGGTTTCTTCATCGATTGAATGATTCAGGGTGTCACCATGTGTCCTGAACAACATACCAACAGCAAGTGTGGGAGTTACTTTGAAATTACTTTAAATTATCTTCCTCTACGTTACCTATAAGTACCCAAAATGAATAAATGCTCGATCATTGTACTTGTTCAGCCATGAAATATGCCTCATTCAAGCTAAATATGATTTAACGTTCTAATTGTGTCATTTGAACGAGCCCGGGAGTTTTGAAGTGACACACAACTATGGGACATGAACAACGAGGGATAGGGTGTAACCGACTATCGACATTGTGGGACGTAACGTTGTGAAAAATCACAATGCGTTGTAAGTCCCATAATTGGTCTTAATAAGCCATATATTTTTAATATGTATTGAATGGTGGCACACCTGTGATGCATATACATGAATCAAACTTAATTTTTGTAATGCGTACCCATTGGAAACATTAATTTTTCCATTAACTACATCACCAACAGAATGTTGTACTCAATTTGAAGACTTTGTGCCTCCCTTTGGTTTGTCTCATGCGTGGCAATGTGCAAAAGCTCAAAAAAACCCACATATTGGCATCTTTGTGTATTGATTTTACTGAGTATTAAGAACTCATTCTAAACTTCTGACTTTACCTTCCAAAATGCTAAACCCTAGAGAGAGTTCTATCTTATTATTTAAGATATATATCCCAGTAAAATACCATTTATTTTGGTTTCTTCATCGATTGAATGACTCAACGTGTCACCATGTCCCCTGAACAACATAACAATAGCAAGTGTGGGATTTAATTTGAAATTACTTTAATTTATCTTCCTCTAAGTTACCTAAAAAGACCCTAAATGAATGAAAATTCGATCATTGTGCTTGTTCAGCCATGAAATCTGCCTCATTCAAGCCAAATATGATTTAATGTTCTAATTGTGTCACTTTAACGAAAACGGGAGTTTTGAGGTGACACCCAACTCTGGGACTTGAACAACGAGGGATAGGGTGTAACCAACTATCGACATCATGAGACGTAACGTTGTGAAAAATCACAATGCGTTGTAAGTCCCATAATTGGTCTTAATAAGCCATATACTGTTAATATGTATTGAAAGGTGGCACACATGTGATGCCTATACATCAATCAAACTCAATTTGTGTAATGCGTTCCCATTGGAAACATTGTTCTTTCCCATTAACTACATCACCAACAGAATGTTGTACTCAATTTGTGAACTTTGCGCCTCCATTTGGTTTGTCTCATGCGTGGCAATGTGAAAAAGCTCAAAAAACCCACATATTGGCATCTTTGTGTATTGATTTTACTGAGTATTAAGAACTCATTCTTAACTTCTGACTTTACCTTCAAAAATGCTAAACCCTAGAGAGAGTTCTATCTTATTATTTAAGATATATATCCCTTTAAAATACCATTTATTTTGGTTTCTTCATCGATTGAATGACTCAGGGTGTCACCATGTGTCCTGAACAACATACAAATAGCAAGTGTGGGATTTACTTTGAAATTACTAGAATTTATCTTCCTCTAAGTTACCTAAAAAGACCAAAAATGAATGAAAACTCGATCATTGTACTTGTTCAGCCATGAAATATGCCTCATTCAATCCTAATATGATTTAACGTGCTAATTGTGTCATTTTAACGAGGCCGGGAGTTTTGAGGTGACACCCAACTATGGGACTTGAACAACGAGGGATAGGGTGTAACCGACTATCGACATTGTGAGACTTAACGGTGTGAGAAATCACCATGTGTTGTAAGTCTCATAATTGGTCTTAATAAGTCATATAGTGTTAATATGTGATGAATGGTGCACACATGTGATGCATATACATTAATCAAACTCAATTTGTGTAACGCATACCCATTGGAAACATTGTTCTTCCCATTAACTACATCACCAACATAATGTTGTACTAAATTTGAAGACTTTGTGCCTCCATTCGGTTTGTCACATGCATGGCAATGTGCAAAAGCTCTAAAAACCCATATATTGGCATCTTTGTGTAATGATTTTACAGAGTATTAAGAAGTCATTCTATACATCTGACCTTACCTTCCAAAGTGCTAAACTTCAGAGATAGTTCTATCTTATTAATTAAAATATATATCCCTGTAAAATACCACTTATTTTGCATTGCAATCGACAACCTTAATATGCGGGAGCAGTAACAGTTTCTTTAAGGATTTTATGTCCTTCTGGGACAAATTGGAAGATGTTTGCAAGGGATTCGTGACCGGGGTAGATAAGCTACGCAACATCGAGCGCGAGAAACACTTTCGCACCGACCAATCAGACCCCGTGTTAACAACGGGGTTCAGGGATATCGAATCCCATGCAGCAAAGGTCTTCACCTAAGCTGTCTTCAATATGTTTAGGATACAAGCTTGAAAGGGTAAGGATTATAGACTGTTGAAAGTCAAAACTCTTCCAGAAGATAACTTGGACTTGTTTTACGTGATGAGAGGTGAAATCAATAAATTATTGGTATGTATATCAGTTTTCATTTACATACTCATATACAATGTACACATATACTTGATTTTAATTGTTAAAGTATATCTTCTTCATTCCTAACTATTACTTGACTTATCTTAACTATTTAAACATCTATTTTAAAAGTTAAAGTCACATTCTATAAACTACCGTCTACTTTTTTTGTTAACAGTTTACACTCTGTCTATCATTGTATTGTTTCCTATTAAGATCTGCAAACACATGTTGTTTGTTCTGAAACACAAGGGTGTAAATAGGATTCCAATCTCCTTAATTTCTAAAAGGTGGACAAAAACTGAGAAAGAATTCTACCGCACTGAGTCATCAATGAAGGAGCCTCTTAGGAAGAACTGTGATGACCCAGATGTTCAAACCTTTCGCCAGGGTTCTATATGGAGCCAAGTTAAACTGTATGCCAATTTGGGATGTACATCTTCTAACACAATTAAGTTCTTCTTAAAGCATATGGCCGATGGGATTCGAAAAATGCAGAGAATCATTTATAAACCTACTCAGGGTACAGAGGGGAAAATTAAGAAGGAAGAAAATCCCTATGCCCATGTGAGAAATCCGAACCCCCCGAACAAAAAACGCCAAAAAGGACCCAAGAAAGACAAGAGAAGGCAGTATGGAGTTCCAAGGAGCTGGGACACAATAGAACCACATGCCCCAATCCTCCGGTGGACTCCGCCGAACAAGTAGGCGATCCGGAAGGCGATTTTGCACAAATACCATTCGAATATTTTGTTAAAGAGGAAGTCTTCTGGTCTCAATCAAGTAATCTGTCTAGGAAATACGAGCCTGATTGATCTAGGTTTGTTTAGAGTGATTTTATTCGTGATTTCTTTACAAGAAAGACGGTCCGAGAGACAATTCTCAACAAGTACCATCTGATTTTAATGTTATTGTGAAATTATTCCAGTATTAATCTTTAAACATGCCTATAAAATACATTTTAATTGTTATTGGTCTGCTTGTAGTTTATTTAATCGTTATTTCTTAACAAATTATTAACAAAGCTATCTTAAGTTGAAGCTTTTCTTTCGAGTTGTTAAAAATTATTAACTTTATGCTAACCTTTACTATCTACCTGTGGCGCAGACATTAACAACTTTATCTAAAGCGAAAATATCTGTTAACAACTCTATCCCCAGCCGAGGTTACCTGCTATACCGGGTAACCTTTTTTGTCCTGTAGTAGCGGGGACCACAAAAAAAAATAAAAAGTTGTCCGGAATCCTAATAAGAGACGCACCATAGACAACCCCGTTAGTTTTGTTAGCTGATAGCCAGGGTGTTGGCAATATCAGAAAAATTATGTGTTAGTTTTGTTTAGGTCGTCTGTTTACCGAAAAAAAAAAAAAACTGATAAGTCATAATGTGTTTCCCAATACAGACCGATTTCACATTGCAATACAGTGTACATGTCGATTGCTAAGACAATTGCTTAAAAACATGTTTATTCTGGACAATATGATCAGACATTTTTAATGAGGCTTCATTCACGTGAGAATAGGCAGTGAAAATGTTGCAATTTTCTAGGAAACTGTACACAAAGGAAAAGTGGGGGACATCGTTCTCAAACTAGATCTTGAAAAGGCTTATGACAACCTTGAATGGAGTTTCGTAAGAGCCACCGTTTAAGATTTCAACTTTCCTCGTACCCTAATCCACATAATCTTCAGTTCATCCTCATTAATCGATCTCACACACAAGCTTTTATTCCCTGAAAAACATTAGACACTGATCCCCTCTCCCCATACCTTTTGTTCTTGTATGGAATGGCTTTCTAATAAAATCACGGACAGAATTTTGTGCAAGGCTTAGAGACCAGTCAAAGGCTCCCAGAGAGGGTCTATCCGATTCCATTAGTTCTTTTCAGATGATCTTATTCTCATTGGTAAAGCTTATGTAAATAACTGTCAGCTTACAACTGACATTATGGAGGAGTTATGTACTTAACATGTATGCAGCGCAAATTTATTGAAGGCTAACATTCAGAAAAAAATCTGAACCGCCAGTCCTTAGATATATAGAATCAATACATAACGGAAGCTCAGATTCTGTATTTACTCCAATCACAGGTTTGTCGTGAGCGTAAATACCACACCTGCCCAAGGAAATTCACAATCAGGATGACAATCTAAATTTGTGCAACCGATTCAAGGTTTTGTATGTAGAGGATAGGAAATCTAAATTAAGATCAATCTTCCAGCAGCCAATTCAATTCAAGATCATGGGTACAGAACCTATCGTTTTGACCTCTTTTTCGAAACTCCAAATTCGATTTTGGAAATACCATAACTAGATACGACAGTTATTTTTTTGACTTTGGAAACCGACTGTTTAACCTCTTTCGGAACTCCAATTTTGGCACTTCATGAAAAAAAATTAAACTCAAATTGACCAATTAGTTTACAGAGGAGAGTTTCTTTAAAAAAAATTAAACAGGAGAGGAAGTTTAAAACTTTTAACATGCATTTTCACTCAAGATGCAGGGTCGGAATCTACAATTCAAAAAGTATGTACCTGTGTTCGGTCACGGTAGTATATACGATTATCTCTACTGTATAACATAGATGTTGGGATTAGATGGGATCTAAGGATAAAAACAAGAAGCTTCACAGTGTACTGTGAGTAAAAGTCATCGAAAGAGACAACCTAAAGTGCTGGTCAGATTCAACCTAAAGTACTGAAATTTTTCCATTTCCATTCCGCTCGCATTATTCCCTTTTTTAGATTTTCTATTTCATAAACATTAATTGCTCAAAGAATATTCACATGCATACTTAATTCTCTAACCAGCGCTGGTCAGACATGAATTCAAAGAGTCCAATTGACAATGAATATGCAATATACCTGAAGATTATATGCATTAGGAGAGAAACGCCCTTCCGGCACAAGAAAAATTCACAAAGAATGACTCAGGATATAACTATCTTTGTATAATCGCTACCAATTCAAGATCTAGAATAAAGATCTGCAGCCAATTCATCAACAGAATTAAACATGAGCGAGAGAGAAGAACTTACATCAAAATCAAAAAACGATTAAATGGTAATTCATTGATCCCATTAGTATAATAGCTCTTATGCAGTAGATTTGTGGTTTCTACTTCTTCCTCTTCGTGATATCCATTGAAGGAGCACTTGAAGAGAAGGTATATCTCTCTCTCTCTCTTGTCGGCCGAGGAAGCAGTGGTTTGTTTATATATGCATGCAGATTACTCATAAGATTAGGGTTCTGAGCCAAGCTCAAACATGTGGCCCAAATCTAACCGTAAAAATCGAAGGATTAACAACATTTGGCACACTTGCGGTTAGGGGTGTGAAGGAAAAGAACCCCATGTGCAATGATTTGAAACAACCCGATTGACTACAGAAATTATATACGAGAAGAAAAGGAAAAAAAATTATCCGGGTATTCCACTAACGTATTTTGATTTATGAGAAAATTAAGAAACGATCCTCTCTTTTTTTTATGAGCTGGGAAACAGAAAGTAAGTCGAAAGGTGAAAATTTTATTAGCAAATTTATGTTGAAGATATATACCAAGAGCATATCTAGTGACTTCAAAATCAAGAAAGTAAGTCAAGTCAACCAAATTCTTTAACTTAAAAGTAGAACTGAGAGTAGACTTGATGTGTTGTGAAGTTGATGTGTTTGTGCCGGTGATTACAACATCAACATAAACCAGTAGATAAGAAGTGGTATATTTGAGAAGAAGGTCAACTGTTAGGGTAACCACTGATGATACTGGGAAGAATGACTGTGAAGAAAGAAAATATCGTTGCAATTCAGCTACTCGTCCAGTGGAGCCACTCCTCACCTGCAGAAGGTACTTGGGAGGATTATGATGATCTTTGCACAAGATTTCTCCATTTTGATCCTTCAGCCACAGATGCAAATACATAGAAATGCAGAAAAGTTACTCTTCATTTGGTCACGACTAGACCAAATGAACAGTTTACTCAAGAGTAGCAGTTACCGTATATCACAAAACCCGAAGAAGCAGCTACCGTCAGATTAAAAGACGTTGAGGTTCAAATCTTAAGTCTTACGGTGTCGTTTCACTATTGGACGGGTCGTTCCTTTAAGGGGGTGGAATGTTTTGAATAGAACTTACTTCAATCGACAAATTAGTCATTTAATAGTTTTAATTGAAACTGTCGAGAAACGTGTCCAGTATGGAAACTAACCGACTCTGTTATTTCCTACGTTGGCAGCTGCTTGTAACCCAGAATTGGGGTTTTGCAGATTATTGAATAAATTACAATTTCTCTTCTACTTCTCTCTCTCTCATCTTTCCAATTCTTCAATTCTTGTCCAATCAGTTTACCATTTTAATTTTAATTGTGGAATCCATCATTATTAGGGTTTAAGCTTCTTCAACCCTAACATGGTACCGTTGTGAGATTCGATAAAAAGATTGTTCTCTGATCTGCATTGCTGAAATACCATTTGAAGAATTGTTTCCAACAACGTGATAAATAACTGCACATATACATGTCTGAGGTCCTAATCGCATTTTTGAAGCCTACAGACCAAGTTCTTCTCATTAATCAGAAAAGGAAGTAGTTCCAAACCCTGGGAAGTGACGGATACACCCGTTCTAATCAATCAACATATAATAATGCATTGTTGACTTCCAATTTTGGAATATCCCAATGATGCACAGATGCAAGAGTTAGCAAAACCTAAGCCATAGGGTAGAAGGTTCAAAGGTTATCAGTGCCTTAGTTTGAGTATAGCCCTTGGCTAGCCACATTGCCTTGTATCTATCAATACTGCCATCTGACACGTACTTGTTCCTATATGCCAATTTGCATCCCACTTTCTAGTGTCCTCGATGTTGTTGAGTTACAAACCAAGTGTTGTTAGCTTCTGAAGCTTTCAACTCATCATTCATGGCCACAACCACTTGTCGTCCCCCTATGTAAACCACCCACTTTGTTGTGAACATTATCATTTTATCAATAAGTATTACTTTCATGAATGTAACATACAAAAAATTCAATAAATAAATGTTGAATATGTCCTAGAATTGAAAAGTTAAAGGCTGTGGGTTAGTTTTGGAAACAAAAGTGAGGCGGAGGGTTTTGTGGGCATGGGCCTCTTCTTCACCTCCTTGGGGGGTTTCCCTAGCACTTTATAAAGAACTTAGTAGCCACACTATTAGGTATGCAAAATTAATGTGATTGTTCATCTTGTAAAATATGGTGCTTTTCCACCATGGACGTAGTTCGCAAATTTTTGCCAGCGAACCTTGTAAAAGCCCGTGTTCTTTTATTCGTATATCGTTCGTGATGTGGTTTTTCATAACAAAAATGGTATCAGATAAAGGTTTTCAGTTCTTCAAGATTAAGATGGTGAAAAAGAGCTAGAGTTTCACAACTTGGTGAAACCAAAGTTAGGGTTTCTCGATTTAGGTGGAGCACGCGACCATGGTTCGAGATCCACCAAGAACAAATATCGACTAATTTACCTAAGGGAACAGCTTCAGTCTGTGGAAGATCAAGATTTGTGCCTTATTGAAGTCGCAAGGCATCTTGACACCTTTGGCCACTAACAAGGGAGGCGTTGATGTTGCATCACCAGAGTAGAGGATGATAGAGGAGAAGGCACAGTCGACGATCTTGCTGTGCTTATCGTATGACTTTATCACTGAGATCGCATATCAGACAATGGATGCGGCTCTATGGCTCAAGTGTTGGGTTTTGACGTAGGTAACGCATCGCAATAAAAAAAATCCTATTCAAAGCCGACCAAGGATCACAAGAAGAGTTATCATAACATGATAAAAGCATAGAAGATGTGTACCTTGGTTTGGGAGATCACACGAATAATAGTGTCTTCGTCTCTATGAATATCCACACCTTGGATCTTGATTGGATTCCTTTTCACCGCGATGTGCTAGCAATAGAAGAAGGAGGAGGATGATCACGCAAAAGGGAGCACCAAGGCCTTGCCTTGGTGTGGCTGACGGCAAGGGGGGCGGACAGGTAGAGGGCTTTGATCTTCTTCCTTGTCTCTCTCTTTTGCTTTGTTATTTTCTCTCAAATAAGGACTTGTGTTGAGAAATAACAAGCTAGAGTTCCTTTATATAGTCATAACTCTTTATAAACTACATAAAAGCCCCAATACTAATCATGTCCTTACATGGATTAGCCCACTTGCAAATTAGTCTCACTAAGTTTGCATGTGGTTGGGTTATGATCCTTTTATTAATTAGTCCAACTAATTAATACCTATATCCAATTTAATCCATCCGGTGTGTGACCCCATAGGTTTCTACTTAGTTGGTAGTAACTTATTAACTAACATGGAGCAATGTCTAGCAACACATCCATGCCACCCAACTAATAGAAATAAGTTAGTGATCCCGACAAATGCTCCATATCACATATGGTATTATCCCTTTGTATCCATATCCGGATTGGACACGAGACATAAATAGTCACACTCGTATATCCAATCCATAGTTTATCGATCCTGGGAATATGCTTATGCAAGTAGATAACATCAATATCTCCATATTTATTTATCTGAGTATGGCCAGACATTCAATAAGCACTATCCCTCGAGTGGCCATGGATATTTTCTCCCATTGTAAGGGAGGGAAAAATCATCTCTACATCACTACGATCTCAAAGTTTGCTTCCTATCATGCCTGATAGCTATCTTTATAGTTGTCCGGTTAAGGCGGAACATTGGATAACATCAAAGCAAGATATTTCACAACTAGAGTATCTAATGACTTCAAGAAGGATTACAATATAATTGTCACTACGAGAAGCGATTGTGACTTTGACATAATCTAATGTATCCTTCTCGTCGTGGGTCAATCCAGTATGCCATTACTCCTAATGCATACCCATGTGTTAGACTTGATATCTCCATATCAATATACACACATACTACTCTATTTTGATCGTCCTATTAACCAATATAATGGACTAGGGATATTTAAGATAAACAACACATTGTATCTAAGGACTTCATTATATTAAATATCACAATAATTAATAAATTAATATTCTAGCCAAAACATTGTTCATACTAAAATATAGATTGCCTCTAGGGCACCTATTCCAACACTCTCCACTTGCACTAGAGCCAATCTGGTGCATCTCGTATGCCTATAGATCTAGCATGCCCTTCATGCTTTCTCTTCGCAAGTGGCTTTGTGAGCCGATCTGAAAGATTGTCATCCCTTGGAATCTTGCACATCTTCACATCTCCTGATCGATCATATCACGAATAAGATGGAATCTCCTATGTACATGCTTTGATTTCTGGTGTGATCTTGGTTCCTTGGCTTGTGTGATCGCTCCAGAGTTGTCACAATACAACTCTATGGGATCCACGATGCTAGGGACCACACCGCGCTCAGTGATAAACTTCATTATCCAAACTGCCTCATTTGCTGCTTCTGCAGCAGCAGTGTACTCAGATTAAGTTGTAGAATCAGCAACTGTCCCTTGCTTGGAACTCTACCAGCTCATAGCTCCTCCATTCAGGCAAAACATGTATCCCGACTGCGATCTGTAGTCATCTTTGTCGGTTTGGAAGCTTGCATCAGTGTAACCAATTACACTCAACTCTTCCTTTCCTCCAAATATCAAGAACATATCCTTTGTTCTTCTTAAGTACTTTAGGATGTTCTTGACAGCAATCTAGTGAATCTCACCCGGATTGGACTGATATATGCTTACCATACTCAACTCGTATGATACGTCTGGTCTAGTACACCACATGGCGTACATGATGGATCCTATGGCCGAAGCATAGGGTATCCTACTCATGCAGTCCCTCTCAATCTTATTGGAAGGACAGTCAGTCTTAGATAAGGCGACTCCATGCTACATGGGCAAGAATATCTTCTTGGAATCTCGCATGTTGAACCTTTTCAACACCTTGTCTATATATGTACTTTGTCTTAGGCCGAGCAGCTTTCTAGATCTATCCATATAGATCTTGATACCATGTATATAATCTGCATCTCATAAGTCCTTCATTGCGAAACACTTTCCTAGCCAATCTTTAACAGATTGCAAAGTATGAATATCGTTTCCAATGAGCAGTATGTCATCCACATACAATACCAGAAACACTACAGAGCTCCCACTAACCTTCTTGTAAACACAGGGATCATCTTTGTTCTTGATGAAGCCAAACTCTTTGAACGCGTCATTAAAACATCGATTCCAACTCCTAGAAGCTTTCTTTAATCCATAAATGGATCTTTGCAGCTTACAGACTTTATTGGCATTCTCTGGATCCTCAAAACCCTCCCGCTGTGTCATATACACATCCTCGAGGAGGTTACCATAAAGAAACGCTGTTTTGACATCCATTTGCAAAATCTCATAGTCATAGTAGGCTGCAATAGCAAGTAGGATTCGAATGCATTTAGTCATGGCGACCGGTGAAAAGGTCTCATCATAGTCAATACCATGAATCTGTCTATAACATTTAGCCACCTATCGTCCCTTATAGGCAACTACCTTGCCATCCATGTCGGTCTTCTTCTTGAAGACCCACTTGCACCCTATGGGCTGAGCCCCTTCAGGTGGTTCCACCAAAGTCCATACCTTGTTGGTGTGCATGGAATCCATTTAGGATCTCATGGCTTCTAGCCACTTCTTGGAGTCAGGGCCTCACCGTAGGTTACAGGCTCATCATCCATGAGTGGAACGTCATCGGGCTCAGTCATGAGAAGTATGTACCTCTCTGGCTCATGACGTACCCTCCCCGAGTTCCTGTGTCACCTGAGCATGTTCTTCCACAACAACTTGCGGTTCCTGTTCATGTTCCATCATTGGTTCAGTGGTTTGTGGTTCTTGAATTTCTTCAAGTTCTACAGTCCTCCCACTTGCTTCTTTAGAGACAAACTCTCTTTCTAGAATCACGCCGGTCCGAGCTACAAACACTTTGTTCTCGGCTGGATTGTAGAAATAATGTCCTTTCGTTTCCTTAGGATATCCCACAAACTTACACTTATCTGGGTTGGGCCCGATCATGTCTGTTTATAAACGCTTTTGACACGAATTCTTAACGCGCTTAAACGCAAGTATACGCTCAAGTAGTATTAGGAGTATTTTACGACTCCGAGTATCGAACCCAAGGGAATTTACGATTATTAGCTAACTAGAAAGTAATTATAGGAGATCCAAGTAGTCGGTAAAAATGGTGTTTGGTTTTGTAACGTTGTCGCCCACAAACAAGCGACTTAAACTAAATAACAACTAACTAAATATTTTTAGAGAATTTTCACTTTTAACGAAGATAAATTGTGATGTAATACGATTAATAAAGAAGAACTAGGCAATTGATGTCCCTAGGGTTGTTAACGATTTCCGAAATTATGCATGAAACACTCTACTCATGTTCTAGTTATATCGGGTAATACTCATCACGATCTTCTCTCGATCTCACGTGAATTTGTGTAAATAATAGATTCCGGGTCCTCTCGGTCCACCTCCGTCTATCACTACAATCTAATTGATTTCCTAGACTTGTTCACCGGGTCCTATCGGTCCACCGAATTCACTAAGTTCTAACAAAAATCAATTGAAACTACCCTCACACGATTAATCAAGTTTCTATCTCCTCTCGGTCTCAAGAAACTACGAGATCACCTAACTATTCTTTAACACGTCTCAAAGAATTCACTTTCGTGCAATTCTATCAACAAGTAGCATTCTACGGGTGATCAAACCAAGAACACTAAGAATTGAGTACAAGAATAGATAAGCTAACAAGAACGTTCATAGAATTAAGCAAAAGCATGCATCAAGTCCAAAATCCGGAAAATCATCCAACAAACCCTAGTTTCTCATCAATCACCTAGCTTTAAGAAGTTTAGCTAGACATAATATTGTTCCACATATCCAAAATAGTGAAGTTCATGAAGAATAGAAGAAGAAAAGATGATCAAACGCTTGAATCTTCAATGTTGATGATCTTCCAAGCTCCAAGCTTTGTCTCCCTTCTTCCCTAGCTCCCAAGACTTCAAAGATGCGTCAATTCCCTGTTCTTAGGTCGTTCTCCCCGTTTTTTACCAGCTGGGCACGTTTTTTAATGAAAACTAACCGAAATTGCACTTCAGCCCCTCTACTTTGTAATTCCCGGACAGAATTATTTGCTGATTTTGCGCGGGCTGTATCTCCCTCATACGAACTCGTCTTCGGGCCTACCATATACCGTTGGAAAGCTACGGATGTCTACTTTCCAATGCAGCAAGCCTTGCTTCAAAATGTCTTGTAGATTTTTCTGGGCATCGAAAATAGTGCAGGCTGGTCTTGTGTGGCTTTTCCAACTTTGCTTCGTTTTTGCGTTTTCTTTTCTCCTCTTCATCTAGCTCCATTCCAAGCATATCCAAGCATCTCATAAGCTCCATTGCACCTATTTTACCTGAGATACACAACACTAAACAACCCGTGCAATTATCATAGCATATATGAGAGAAAACATGCACAAATAAGCTAAAAACACAACTTTTCACTCGAAGGCTTAAAAATAGTCAAATTCACATATTTGTGTAAATATAACATATAAATCATGTGAAATAGGCCTATTACAAATAATATGGAAGTATAAAAATAACTCCTAAAAGAGATTTATCAGCTTTACATAGAAATTGCAGCCCTAAATCTTCATAAACAACACTATGGGACGCTTTCCAGTCCATATCTCATATGGGGTCTTTACGACTGATTTAGATGGAACACGGTTAATGGTAAAAGCTGCAGTCATTAGAACAAGTCCCCAAAATGATATTGGAAGATCCGTTTGACACATCATAGATCGCACCATATCTAGTAGCGTGAAATTTCTCCTCTCGGACACGCCATTCCATTGTGGCGTTCCGGGTGGAGTGAGATGGGATACTATCCTACACTCTCTAAGATATTCGTCAAACTCTTGACTCAAGTATTCTTCTCCATGATCCGATCGCAAATCCTTAATACTTTTACCAAGTTGCTTCTCTACTTCATTCTTGAATTCTTTGAAAATTCAAAGGATTCGATTTGGCCTTCATAAGGTACACAAACCCATATCTACTGAAGTCATCAGTAAACGTAATGAAGTAGGTTTAACCACCTTTGGCAGGCATGGGGAACGGCCCACATACATCGGTATGTATGAGTGCTTGTAACTCACTAGTCCTCTCACCTTTCTTATTGAAAGGGGACTTTGTCATTTTTCCTAATAAACAAGACTCGCCTGTCTCATATGATTCCAAATCAATAAGTCTAATAGTCCATCCTTATGGAGCCTAGAAATGCGTTTCTCATTTATATGGCCTAAACGACAGTGCCATAGATATGTAGGATTTAAATCATTAGTTTTAATCCTTTTAGTATTTATGTTATAGATGGAATTATTTAGATCAAGGATATAGAGTCCATGACAAATGCGCACTTCAATAGTGCATACTATCAAAATAAATGGAGAAACACCTGTCCTTTATTCAAATAGAAAACCCTTCTCGTCCAAATAAGAAACGGAAATAATCTTTCCGCTCATAGCCGGCACATAATAGCAATTTTCTAATTCTAAAATAAGTCCAGAAGGCAAAGATAGTTCATAAACGCTTATAGCTAATGCAGAAACTCTTGCTCCATTCCCAACGCGCAGATCTATCTCCCCTTTAGCCAATCTTCTACTTCTTTTCAAATCCTGCACATTTCGACAAATGTGAGAACCACATCTAGTATCCAATACCCAAGATAAGGAAATAGATAGATTGACGTATATAAAAAAATACATGGTGGAGGTGGAATTGTTAGATCAAAATAGAACTTCATGTAGATTATCTAAAGGCGGAATCATAATCTACAACACATAAACTATCATCTAGAATAGCCAAGAACATAAGAACTTTAAATTAGACTAACCTCGGTCCATAGCTAGTGTATTCGTCTTCAACATCATGATGATCTTGAGTGAACCGCGATCTTCCAACCACAACTCGGACCAGTTTCAATGATCTCTCTCAATGGGAAGAGTGAGAATACTGTATTCGAATGTGTTGGGGATCACAGCCCTAGTAGTCTTTATATACTAAATTGATGAGGCTCCCATAACCCTAATCAATTAGTAATGGGCTACTACACATTACAAAGCCCACACCACTTTATGTTCCTACGAGCCCAATTATTAATTAGATCACGTTAGTGGCCCGTTTATTTGATAGCCCAATAATATAACTACCAATATTTTCAAATTGGCCAACAAGAAAATAAAATTTCCCAACAATCTCCCACTTGGGCCAAACTTGAAAAACCGGATGTAGTTATATTCCATAATCTTTAGTGCTAGCAAAAGTGCTATCATCCTTAGAACATTCCTTATAACAATCTGGTCCATTGTCTATACCGGTGTGAGACCAAAGCGACCTTTGCCACATTTAATATAGTCGTAACAAAGACCCATCAATGATCACCAAACCAATATATTCAATGACATAGATCAAGTGTGGATGTGTAGCGGGAAATTACATGCAATGTGATCTCAAACATGCCTATTTCCACTGATCCTTACAGAAGTGAGATCAAACCTTATAATTTCCATCTTTATGCTAAACTGCAATTGGAAATTCAAAATAACAATAATTCAGAGTAACTTGAATAAAAATAAAAATTTATTCTGCAGAAACTGAAGTAAGTGTCTCGAGAAACGACATTCATTAGATACAAACTCCCACTAAACCAAAGTACCTTAGATATTACCACTTCAAATGAGCAATCCGCTCCTCAACACTTTATGTGGTAATTCCTTAGTTAAAGGATCCTCAAGAATGGAGTTTATCATAGTAATGTCACATTGACACAAACACTCTGAATATTTTCTTAAGAAGAATAAGACTTTATGTCAATAAACTTGACATAATCCTCGGAATTAGATTCAGTGATCTCAAAACTATCTGAATTCCGATAAGTGAGCGTGTAGTCTTTCGTTCTCTTCAATACTTTACTAACCGATTGTATGTTTACCCTAATACATACAATGATTAACCAAAATTATACCAAATATACCAATATGTAAACAATAACCACATGTGTACATATTCTGGTATACAGAAGACTCATTTATTCGATGTATAACGAATCTTTGCATCCTTTATTACTTATCTAAATATTCTTGAAATACTGAATAAGACTAGAAATTGTCTCCTTAAGTAGTAGGATTATTCTTCAGTGCACAACCTTAAGTACCCGATCTAGCAAATACCTTATCGATATAGATCTCTTGCCGAATACTCAATGATACACCCCAAGAGCATTTATTTTCGACACAGGAAATATGTCCTCCAGATCTTCTCTTTAGAAACCTTATAAAGAATATCTTGGTCCACCCAACAAGTCTATATCAGTACTAGTCAAAAGAGTAGAATCAAAATGATGCACCAGAAAATTACTCCCACTGAACTGTGGTACTCACAAATATCTACCGTAGTTATCTCGCACAACATGAGATAATAACTTTATGAATGTTGCGATACCATATCTAGAAGCAAGCTTTTAGACTATAAATGGAATCGTGTAATTGACAACACATTTACTTTGAATTACCAAAGTCAAAGTTATATGATTGTAATCCACTTATCCATATATATGTACATATACTTTAAGTAATTGTACATTATATAACAACTCAAAAGAGAATTCGTAAAACTTTATGAAGTCTCTTTAGTCAGTGCCTCCTTTAGATGAAATGTAATGACAATGTATGATCTTCATATCTTTCATAATTACCAACAGCACACCTTCTTTATTGTAACTAACAATAAATTATGCTATTATGAAAGATTCCATATGTCTCTAATTTTGTCAGAGATATCATCTTACCATTACAAAATCAATTCACTTTAATATTTGTTTGACTTGTAAGAAGTTGATAGAATCATCTTCCACAAACCTTATGTCAAACCCAAATACATGAGAATAACATGTAATACATAAATCATATTTCTCATGTCATTAGTGAATTACTTTAGCGGCACTTCATATTTGAGGCTGATGAGTTTGCCTATTATGAGTATCCTTATGGAATATTTCTTTGAACGGTGTGAATAACTAAATATGCACCCTCTTATTTGGCCAAACAAATAATCTTCCTTTGGGCCGATTAACGTTCGCATAAACAAGTATGCCTTATTATTTGGCCACACAATGACCTTCCTTTGGGCCGATCATTGCTTGCATAAACAATAGACATGTGCATTTCACAAACTTTATGTTCAAAGCAAATATTCCTTATAATCGTATCTCCCACTCAAACTCAACATCCTCAAAAGTCTCAAGAAAAAGGGCTTTATTTGAGAAGACAAATTGCGATATTTAGAACTTCCCAATTGTTAATGACATCAATAAAAGTGGCAACGAGCAAATACCAAATTCAATATCTCCCACTAGACCAATATGGACTCACTTTAGGTGGGATGATCGGAAATGAGAATCTCCTTATGCTAGGTATTCGCCTAGCCAATCATATATGGTACTAAATAGCCACTTTAATACATAAAATATTTTATATGTAAGCTGCAACCTTAAATCTTTATTCCCATAGCCTCATGATAAAGAAAATGACTACTCATTCTCCTTACAATATCCAAATATGTTTAATTTCATTCCCACAAACTTAATTTATGACAAGTATGTCTATAACTCCATGTAGGGAAGAAACTTTGTGCACATCTATAGGAATTAAGTTAACATTATGAATGTTGTTACCTTATACATTCACATACTTTACTTCTCAAACCAATTATAGGTGTTGATGAGGTGGACAAAAGTCTTATGAACTACATATGATACTGTTTTCCACTCAAAACAACTATAAAGAGTGGTCTACCATATCAGTACATAAAAGTTCTAGTATGTCCTTATTCAACGCACACCTAATTCTTTGTACACCCCTTTACGTTTTCAACACAAATTTAAAATATTTGTGAAATAGGGGATGCTACGAATTCTATAACACACAAGCATCTTAATTCTTCCAACGAAGATATTCCTTAAGCTTTTGTGTCATACCAAATATAGAATTCTCACTCTGCACCATTGTACCTCAAACGATGACATGCATGGTCTTTCTTAATGAAGCAGTACTTTTGAAATATTACTTTTAATCGAAATGAAGCATTTACAACTTTCCGAATTACCAAAATTTCTGAATTTATCCCTAAAACATTATTTCCTTAACATTAGTAAATGCACAAAATTCAAACAATGTTTAAAAATAAGCTAAAAGTCTTTATTGCTTCAACTATATTTGTTTTGCCATTGCGCATAAAGATGAATCTTTCAGCATCAAGTGGCTATTGGCCCAACAACCAACCATGCATAAATATTCTTAATTGAGTAGTTGCACCAAAAACTACTCACCAAATATGATCCGGTACAAAACTTAAATTAATCCATAGTGAGAAGTAAAATTTTCCGTATCCAACATGTGGCATATTCACACGTCCACTCATATTTATGTAAAAATATCAAAAAAACTACCGAATGATATTATATTTATATAATTGGACTGTGATTCAACTGCAACTTACATTACTGTATCCCCTTTATCTCGACTATTATCCTTAGGGTAAATATTAAACGAGTACGTTTAGTTTAATCTCACACAACTATTTTCTCTTTTAACACATAGTGAGTGAAAAGTTCACAAGGAACTTATTTATCCACATGAGCGTTACAACTATCCGTATACTCACTTAAGTGCTTAAGAGAAAATATATATACACCTTATGAGCATGTCCTTAGACAACTCTAACTTTAGTACTTAAGTTCTTAATTGAGATTAAAGCTTTCCTGATGTACTCCCTTATGTTCCTCTTTTAACAAGACAATATTGACTAAAAGTCCTCTTAATGTTCTCTTTAGAAAACTCGGACACATAAGCTTGAGGAACTCAATAGCATTACCATTACTTCACTTAAAAGCTTCTAGAATTAACTTTATTTTCAAGAATTTATACATGCTATAAAGCACTAAATGCGAGTCTTCATCAGCAATAACAAATAATAAATAAGCTGACTTAAATAGAAAACAAGTTAAAGACATGAGCTCAAAATACAAATATATTGTACAAGCATGAAATAAAATATAACCACAAAGTATTCATGCAAGACATAAATCAACAATATATTTAACGGGTTCTTTACAAGATACCTAGCACAACATTGTTGTTTAGTCTTTGGACAGAAACAACAACTTGTAAGTGGTACTCTCCACGCAGTAATCAAATATTGACAGTAAATCCGGTCAAACAATAGGTCTTCCTTTGGGCCGACGTATTGTTCACATGGAATAACTTGATAACTGTCACATATTTACTACCACAAGTGTGCTTATTATTTGGCCAACTAACAACCTTCCTTTGGGCCGATTAGCTAGTCGCATAAATAATAAACACACACATCTTTATATCCCAAAATAAATAAATTTTACACAATAGAGGTCACTTTGGCGACATATTGTTTCAACCGATTTATTCTAGGATACAAGATTATTTTATTTTAGTGTAAAATACCAAAAGTACCCTAATGTCTAAAATGTATATTTTAGTGTAAAATGCCAAAGTTACACTAATGTATTAAATGTAGAACCCGAAATATTAATCTTTTAATGTAGTACAAAAGATTACACCCAAAATATTCATAATGGTGTAAGATATCAAATATGCACCAAATATACTTAATGGTGTAAGAATACCAAATATACATCAAATTTCATATGGTGTAGGATACCAAATATACACCAAAATACACTTAATGATGTAAGAATACCAAAAATACACCAAAGATATTTACTGGTGTAAAAATACCAAAGATACACCAAATATCAATTATGGTGTAAGATACCAAATATACACCAAAGATATTTAATAGTGTATGAATACCAAAGATACACCGAATATACATAATGGTGTAAGATACTAAATATACACCATATTTCATATTGTGTACTATACCAAATATACACTAATGATTTATAATGGTGCAACATACTAAAAATACACCCCAAAAACTAACAACAGTAATAATCTCACATATTTTATCCATGAATCAAGTCATAAATATGATATAATTACAGTAGTATCATGAGAGAGATATTACTTTAGTCAAAACATGGAAATAATGAGATTACATGTCCAAAAACATGCTAAAATACGAAATTATTTATTATGCCCAGAAAAATATTCTGAATCTGAAAAATCTGACCGTACAGATGGATTCAAAAGACCCAAAAATCTAGGGTTTGACTATTGAATCGCCCAAATCGGATATCTAGAACTCCCGGAATAGCCAAAACAATATGAGTCGTCGGATCCGGGCGGCACAACAAAGCAGCGGTACACGCTGCCACACCGGATCGAAACTCGCACAGCCCAGATCTAAGGCAGTGTTTGGCAAATCATTAATCGGAGCAGTTGGTTTAAAACACCATAACTTTCAAACCGTAAGTCGGAATTAAGCTTATAATATATTGTTGGAAAGCTTATTTTGAGATCTTCGAAACCATATGAAGAAAACTGAGATCCGAGTTGAACACAGAAAACGAGGTACCAAACTCTAATTCGGGATTAACACATAATTACCCATTCTCAACAATTCTAGCATGATAGTGGCTCTAATACCACTTGTTAGATCAAAATAGAACTTCATGTAGATTATCTAAAGGCGGAATCATAATCTACAACACATAAACTATCATCTAGAATAGCCAAGAACATAAGAACTTTAAATTAGACTAACCTCGGTCCATAGCTAGTGTATTCGTCTTCAACATCATGATGATCTTGAGTGGACCGCGATCTTCCAACCACAACTCGGACCAGCTTCAATGATCTCTCTCAATGGGAAGAGTGAGACTACTGTATTCGAATGTGTTGGGGATCACAGCCCTAGTAGTCTTTATATACTAAATTGATGAGGCTCCCATAACCCTAATCAATTAGTAATGGGCTACTACACATTACAAAACCCACACCACTTTATGTTCCTACGAGCCCAATTATTAATTAGATCACGTTAGTGGCCCGTTTATTTGATAGCCCAATAATATAACTACCAATATTTTCAAATTGGCCCACAAGAAAATAAAATTTCCCAACAGGAATCACTATTCCAATATTCTTATCCTCAAGATACATGGGGCAATTCCTCCTCCAGTGACTCAGCTGGCTACAGTAGTGACAATCACCTTTAGCCACACCCCACTAGGCTTTAGGGCTATCTTGGACTTTGCAACTTTCTTGTGCTTTCCTTTAGAAGTAGAGGAAACTCCCTTGCCCTTCCTCTTATTCACCATCATTATGGCCTTGACTTTGCCTTTGTTGATGCTCTTTTCAGCTGTCTTCAGCATGTTCAGCAATACTGACAGAGTCTTACTGATCTCATTCATGTTATAGTTCATGATGAACTGGTTATAACTGTCAGGAAACGATTATAAGAAAATATCAGTAGCCAACTCTTAGCCGAGTGGGAACCCCAGTCTCGTGAGTTTCTCAATGTACCCGATCATTCGGAGTACATGAGGCCCAACTGGGTTCCCGTATGCAGGACTACTCTTGAACATTGCCTTGGAGACCTCATACCGCTCACGCTTTGCCTATTCCTGAAACAACTGTTTCAAGTGTATGATCATATCATAACCTTCCATGTTCTCGTGTTGCTTTTGAAGCTCAGAGGTCATGGTGCAAAGCATGAGACAAGTCACGTCGTTAGAATCATCTATATGTTTCTGACGTTCTCTTACATCGGCAAGAACAGACTCATCCTGGGGTGGTTCTAGAATAAGATTGTCTAAAACGTACAACTTCTTTTCTTCCTTAAGGAAGATCTTTAAGTTTCTGTACCAGTCAAGGAAATTTATTCCAGACAGTTTTTCCTTCTCAAGGACAGATCGCAGGGATGAAGTCGATGCGTGATTGTTTTCCATTTGGAATTCTACAAAACGAGAAAGACGCAGATTTAGTATTTTGAACTATTTAACTATATTCAACAATGGCTAGGTTATTAAATATAGCTCCCACTATTTTTCTCGAATTAATAGCCCTCACCATTAATGCGAAAAATATCATATATATTTTCTAGTGGGTCCAAGATCCATATTTCACTTCTTCTTGAGCTTGCTTTGGCAAGTCACCCAAGAATTGGTTATTTAGGTAGGAACCATTCATATTGCATCCCATGCAACTCTTGGTCCAATTAGGCGAATAATTCATTGTTCTTATCCTTTAGATAATTCCTAATTGTCATGTCTCTAGGCTCATCAATCCAATTGATTTTACCGAGTTGCGTCCAACCTCCTGCTTCAACAATCACACATTACTTTCTTGTGTCGTCTGCAACATGTCAAGGTGAATTAAAACTCCTTGCTTTGGAAAGCCCGAATTTAATAGACCTTGATCATGAAGGGTGTTTAGGCAAGATAAGGCAAAACGCAATATTTTCATTGAGATATTTAATAGGTCATTATTCGTTTGGTTGATACCATCAACATGATCTACTTATTTGGATTGGGAAATCTACAATAAAAGACCACCCTGGTTTATTATTATCTTGTTAACGTTTTTCTAGTATCGCCATAAAAAAAATAACAAGACTTAAATAATAAACTTCCACAAAAGAAAAATTAACGTGGCATGGATATGGCCCCTAGACTAAGATATTACCAAGACAATGATAATATCTATATGCTCTAAAGTGACAAGCTCATCTTCATATGCTCCACCATAGTCGCACGCTTAGGGATAGGAGTCTTCATCGTCTTTGTGGCTTCTTGGTTCTCCGGTCTTCTACTCCATGCTAATGGCTATTATATAAATATTTCTAATTCTAGCCTAGCATCTAGAATAAATAAATACATAAAATCTCACATGCAGAGGAAGATGATCAGCTCGCAGGCCGTAAAATTAACTAACTATTACATTAATTTGATCAGCTCGCAGGCCGTAAATTAAAACCACAACAAAAAAAAATCCACAACCTAGGCCATATCCATCCACCATGCAACAAAGCACGTATTACAGTTAAAAGCAATTTTAACGTGCTTGTTCAATTTTAGTTTGAAATTGGGTAATTAGGGTCACAACGGTCCAAGAGATCCCCCATGCACCATGGTCAAACAATCCAAGGACCAAGGCTATGCCTTCGGGTCGTCGGCCGAGCCTCACGCGCGGCTAGGCCGTACGCAAGGCCGGCCCAACCATTTGGCCGAGCCTTGGTTCGACGGCAAGGCAAGAGGGACGGTCCCCATGGGGGCCGAACCTCCTTATGGAATTGTTTTCAAAACAATTCCTTTCCTTTTTGCCCAAACTTAGTTGTTTCCAAAGTTTTTTTTGTAATTGGAAAAACCCCTTTTCCCATTTATGTTCCCAAGTACCCCAATTTTGCAAGAACCAAATTATTCACATCCTATGTGATTAAACTCACCAATTTACGCATCCAATATTAAATTAGATCTTGTTTGTTCTTGAATCAAATTCAATTTGCATCTAGTATGCCAATTAATTTCAGTTTCGCGTAATATGAATAAAACGGTGTAGTAACTGAAATCGTAGCACATAAAATCATGTTATGCACTACGACATGTGGATCTGATACCACTGTTGGGTTTTTAACGTAGGTAACGCAGCAGAATAACAAAAATTCCTACTCAAAGCCAACCAAGGATCACTGGAAGAGTTATCATAACATGATAATAGCATAAAAGATGTGTACCTTGGTTTGGGAGATCACACGAAGAATAGTGTCTTCGTCTCTATGAATATCCATACCTTGGATCTTGATTGGGTTCCTTCTCACCGCGATGTGCTAGTAACGGAAGAAGGAGGACGATGATCACGTAAAATGGAGCGCCACGGCCTTTCCTTAGTGTGGCCGACAGCAAGGGGGCGGACGGGTAGAGGGCTTCGGCCTTCTTCCTAGGCTCTCTATTTTTCTTTGTTATGTTCTCTCAAATAAGGACTTGTGTTGAGAAATAACAAGCAAGGGTTCCTTTATATAGTCATAACTTGTTATTAACTACATAAAGGCCCCAATACTAATCATGCCCTTACATGGATTAGCCCACTTGCAAATTAGACCCACTAAGTTTGCTTGTGGTTGCGTTATGATCCTTTGATTAATTAGTCCAACTAATTAATACCTATATCCAATTTAATCCATCCAGAGTGTTACCCCATATATTTCTACTTAGTTGGTAGTAACTTATTATTAACATGGAGCAGTGTCTAGCAACACATCCATGCCACCCAACTAATAGAAATAAGTCAGTGATACCGAAAAACCTTGTGCCCAATATCACATATTGTATTATCTATTTGTATCCATATCCAGATTGGACAAGAGACATAAATAGTCACACTTGTATATCCAATCCATAGTTTCTTGATTTTGGGAATAAGCTAATGCAAGCAGATAACATCAATATCTCCATATTGATTTATCGAGTCTGGCCATACAATCAATAAGCACTATCCCTCGAGTGGCCATGGATATTTTCTCCCATCATGTGGGAAGGAAAAATCCTCTCTACATCACTACAATCTCTAAGCTTGCTTCGTATCATGCTTGATACCTATCTTTATAGTTGTCCGGTTAAGGTGCAACGTTGGATAACATCAAAGCATGATATTTCACAACTAGAGTATCTAGTGACTTCAAGTGTAAGGATTACAATATAATTGGCACTACGAAAAGCGATTGTGACTTTGACATAATATAATGTATCCTTCTCGTCATGGGTCAATCCAGTATGCCATTACTCCTAATGCATATCCATGTGTTAGACTTGATATCTCCATATCCATCTACACACATACTAGTCTATATTTGATCGTCCTATTAACCAATATAATGGACTAGGGATATTTGAGATAAACAACACATTGTATCTAAGGACTTCATTATATTAAATATCACAATAATTAATAAATGAATATTCTAGCCAAAACATTGTTCATACTTAAAAAAGATTGCTTCTAGGGAACCTATTCCAACATCAAGTTGGGGAGTGTCTACATGTTGAAATGACACACCATAAAGTTGATGCCAAAGCAACGACTGTTTACCATGCGGATGCTCAAAAGTACGGCTTGCAAGGATCATCTTGATCAACTGAATACTTCTTTACTTACGTAATATTGGCGAGAAGGTGAATGATGAGGATGTCGCACTCTTTTGGTTGATTTCGTCACCCGCGAGAACTTTGTGCATTCCTTTATTATGAATAAGGACATCATACCTTTAGAGGAAGTCAGATCGGCTCTCCATTATGGGAAATTGCGCCACAAAGGTGCATGCACAGGTACAGAGGACAATGCTTCTTGATTGATGGCGACATAGAAAGCAAGAAGGTTAAGAAGAACAAGAAAAAACCTGTTTTTTGTTTCTAAGTTGCCCAATAATGTATATGCTTGGTGCAAAGAAAAGGGGCACTGAAAGAGAGATTGCCCGAACGACTCAACTCGGGCAGAATGGATTCGCATCCGTGGCGGAAGAGGGTAATTCGTCCTAGCACGATTACATTCTATTGAAGGGTGTTGTTACGCAATTTCCATATGCGGGGGTCCTTGACTCAAGATATTACTATCATATTTGCTCTAACATGGAGTTGTTCTCAACAAACACCAAAACAGATGGAGGATCTATCTATATGGAAAATTGAGCCGTCTGCAAGTTGATCGCAAACGGCTCAGTTACGTTGAAGATGAATGAAGGGAAGTTATGTACTCTTGAGCAATTCAGACATGCACCACTTATCAAAAAGAACCTTAAATACTTGATAAAGAGTAACCATTTCAAATGTGAAGGTGGAGATCTACAAGTCTACAAGGGTTCTAAGGTGATTCTTTAGGGAGTTAAGAACTTTGTACATGCAACAAGGTTTGACGATCACAGGTTCTGTCGGATTTGTTTCAGTCGAGATTAATGAATCTAATCAAACCAAGATATGGCATATGAGGCTAGGTCATATGAGTGAATGTTGAATGCAGGAACTTCACCATAAAGGCTATCTTACTCGGCACACTCCCAAGAGCCTAGGGTTTTGTGAACACTACATGTATGGGAAGCTACATTGTAGCAAGTTCCCAAAGGTGGTTCATAGAACGAAAGGCACTCTGGATTACATTCATTCGGATTGCTAAATCCCATCTCGAGTTGAGGCAATAGGCAGGTATAAGTATTTTCTGAGCATCAATGATGAAAAACAAGTATGACTTGAATATTCATGGTGGAGCACAAAAGTGAAGACTTCACAAAATCCAGGGAGTGGAGGACCTTAGTAGAGCATCGGGTGGGGAAGAATGTGAAGAGGTTGCGCACGGAAAATAGCTAGGATTTTTGTTCATCAAAGTTTAATGAGATCCGCAAGGATCAGATGTTACTCTCCATCACACCGTTCGACACGCACAACACATGAATGGTGTAGCCTAAATAATGAATTAGACACTTTTAGCGAAGACGGTGTATGCTTTTGAATGCAAGTCTTATTAGAGGTTTATGGGGAGAGGCTTTCTATGGAATGTTATCTCGTAAATCAGAACACGCACACAGGAATAGGATGCAAGATTCCTATTGAGGTATGGTCCGGATAAGCAGCAAATTACTCAGATCTGAGGATCTTTGGTTGTGGTGTCTGTTATCATGTGGATTATGGCAATCTAGAACCAAGGGAGAAGAAGGGGGTATTCATGGTCCATGAGACTTGTGTGAAGGGGTACAAGATTTGGAAAAACAACAAGATTATACTTAACAGAAGTGTAACCTTTGATGAGAGTCCAATACTATAGTCAATTTCAATGAAGATAGAGGTTGGAGCTACAGAAAAAAGGTGGAGGAATGTTCGGTCCAAAAGATCCTAAGGAGCCTGAATTTCCATAACTGTCGCTGCATGAAACCAAAGAGAAAGAAGAAGAAGAGTCTGATGAGGATGCATCGCTACCAGAGGTACCAATTCATAAGAGTATAGTAAAGGAAGACCAAGGAGAGTCATAAAGCCTCCATCAAGGTACAGAGATGATAATATGGTGAGATATGCATTGCATGTAGCCAAATAGGTGGAGGATGATGCATCCACGTACAAGGTAGCAATTTCTAGTTTCGAGTCAGCATAGTGGATTGCCGCAATGGGAGAAGAGATGGAATATCTTAGCAAGAACTCCACTTGGGATCTTGTTAAATTTCCAACGGGAAGTGTAGGGTTTTGATGCAGGTTACGCAGCGTAATAACAAAAGTTTATCCTGCTCAAATCCCTACAAGGATCACAGGAAAGCTATTGTAACATGATGAGGTAGAGAACATGTGTACCTTAGTTTGTGAGATCACCACGAAGAATAGTGTCTCCGTCTCTACGAGCATCCACACCTTTGGATCTTTGACTGTAGTCCTTCCCACCGTGTAGTGATAGAAACGGAAGAAGGAGGCAAGAGATCACGCAAAACGGAGCACCAAGCCGTGCATCACATGAGGCTGATGACAAGGACGGGCGGGCGAATATGGGGCCGAGCCTTTTCTTTGTCTCTCTCTCCTTGCTTTGTTATGTTCTCTCAATAATGACTTGAGTATAGAAAATAAAAAGATATTTAACTATATAAGTTCCCCATTAATAATTTTTTCCATACACGGATTAGTCCACCTTGTAAATTAATCCTACTAACTTTGCTTGTGGTTGCATTTAGATACTCTTGATTAGTTAGTCCAACTAATTAATGCCCATATCTAGTTTAATCCATATGGTGTGTGACCTCATATGATTCTTATAGTTGGCAGTAACTCTTTACTAACATGGACCGGTGTCTAGAAACACATTCATGCCACCCAACTAATAGAAATAGTAAGTGATCCGACAAACCTTGTGCCCATTGTTACAGTATTGTATCATCCATTTGTCTCCATATCCGGATTGGAAACGAGACATAATCGTCACACTCGTATATCCAATCCATAATTTCTCGATCATGGGAATATTCTTATTTAAACAGATAACATCAATATCTCTATATTGATTTATCTAAGTGTGGCCTCACATTCTATAAGCACCATCCCTCGAGTAGCCCATGGATATTTACCCCCATTATGTGCGAGAGACAAACCTTTCTACATCACTACAATATATCAGCTTGCTTCTTATCATGCCCGATATCTATCTTTATAGTTACCCGATTAAGGCACAACGTTTGATAATATCAAAGCATGATATTTCACAACTAGACTATCTAGTGACTACAAGTCTAAGGATTACAGTACCATTAGCACAAAGAAAAGAACTTGTGACGTTGACATAATCTAATGTATCCTTCTTGTTGTGGGTTAATCCAGTATGCCATTACTCCTACTGCATACCCATGTGTTAGGCTTGATATCCCCATATCAATATACCCACATACTAGTCTATAGTTGATCGTCCCGTTAATGAATATAGTGGACTAGGGATATTTAAGATAAACAACAAACATTGTAATCTAAGGACTTCATTATATTAAATATCTCCATAGATAATAAATGAGTATTCTATCCAAACAATATTCATACTAAATATAAATTTCCTCTAGGGCACCTATTCCAACAGGAAGGAAGATAGTCACTTTCAAGTGGATTTTTAGAAGAAAGGAAGGAAATTCAACTGGAGAAGGCGTAAAGTACAAAGTAAGGTTTGGTACAAGAGGGTTCAGTCAAAAGAAGGATCTGACTATAAAGAGATTTTCTCACCGGTGGTCAAACATTCTTCTATTAGGGTGCTACTAGTTTTGTTGCACACCACGACTTAGAGATTGAGCAGCTAGACGTAAAAATAACTTTCCTACATGGGGATTTGGAAGAGGAGACATATATGAGCCGAGCTACTAGTTTGTTGCTCTTGGAAAAGAAGATCATGTGTGCAAGTTAGAAAGATCTCTCTATGGACTTAAGCACTCTCCGAGGAAATGGTAAAAGAGGTTTAACTGCTTCATGTTGAAGATTCGTTACTAGAAGTGCGAGTATGATTGATGAGTGTATCACAACTCTTACGAGCTGAGCACGTATCTACCTAGTTCTGTATGTAGATGATATCTTAATTGGAACCAAGGATATGGACGACATACAAGAATGAAGAAGTCTCTCAGTGCCGAACTACTTGAAAGATTATAGGAGTTTAGATCTTTAGAGATAGGAAGAAGAAGAAGAAGAAGAAGAAGAAGAAGAAGAAGAAGATTGTCCTATCACATCAAGGATACATCAAGAAGGTCTTGGGGAGATTCACGATGTTATCCGCAAACGCTATAGATACTCATACGGCGACTCGCAGCAAGCTTGAAATGTACACCGTTCAGACTGATGAGGAGAATGATTACATGTCCAAGGTTCCATATGGTAGCGCAGTTGGAAGCCCCATGTATGCTATGGTTTGTACTCGGCTAGACATAACATTCGCTGTTAGAGTGGTAATTCGTTTTATAGCTCAACCGAGTAAGGATCAATGGCAGGCGGTGAAATGCATATTCAGACACCTTAAGCACACGCCATTCATTGGCCTTTGCTATGGGGCTAATGAAAATATCTTGGTTGATGGGTTCTCGTATTCGGACTATGCAGGTGATCTTGGTAGCAGGAGATTACTGACTTGCTATGTATTTGTTCTAGGAGGTTATGTTGTGAGTTGTAAGGCTACACTACAGCCAACGGTGACTTTGTCAACCACGGAGACGGAGTACATGACTCTAACAGAAGAAAAAGGAGGCAATATGACTAGAAGGGATGTTTAATGATCTAGGCCTAATTCATGATCAAGCGATAGTCTACTGTGATAGCTTGAGTGCAATTTTCTTGACTAAAGATCAGGTTCACCTTGAAAGAACCAATTATATCGACATTAGGTATCATTTTTTGAGAAACGAGAGCATAATCAACTAATAAAGGTAATGAAGGGGGGACAACTGACACCTTCCCCCCGGATATGTTCACGAAGCCAGTTCTGAAGAGCAAGTTTCAGCATTGACTGGAATTGCTCAACCTCTTGAGCCAGTGAGGCCCTTCAAGGCATATTGAACCAGGTGGGGGTCCAGTGAATCTTTGTGATGAGAGACATTGGGCGCAAAGAAAATGTATCTTTTTTTACGAGAAGATGAGCAACTGTTGTTGACGAGAGAATTCAAGGCAAGGTGGAGATTGTTGAGTATACCTTAGAATTGAAAAACCAAAGGCAGTGGTTTAAATTAGGTAACAATTGTGAGGTGGTGGGTTTTCTGGTCTTGGGCCTCTTTGTCACCTCTTCGGGTATTTTCCTAGCACTATATGAAGAACCTAGTACCCACACTATTAGATAGGTATGTTCATAAACCCGCTCGACCCGCCCAACCCGCCTGGACCAACCCGAATCAAGCCGTGGTGGAGTTAAGTAGGGTAAATGTGGGTGATTATGGTTTTAGAATATCCAAACCCGCAAAAATCAGGGTGGTCACGTGTGTCATTTTCTAAATCCATAAATACCCGCCCTGCCCCAAAATTTATATAGATACTAATATTTTTATTAATATATTTGAGATATTTTCATTATTATTAGATATTGTAATACATATAGCTTTCTAGTTGTTCTCCACTTTCTCTCATAAGTCAAGTCTGTCATCACCCATTGATGTTTTTCCCTCCCTAACAACAGACTGAAGAGGACACCAATTTAGTAACAACCAGAAACTCATCAGATTCGGCAATTTGAGGGTTAGTTCCAGGTGGTCCGCAGCCGATTTACCAGCGAGTCAAGCCCGATTTTTGTTTGGTGCTTTCAGGCTTCTAATTCAACGCATTTTCGATTTCAACCTACCATTAGTCATCTTAACACAAAGACTGCTTTCTTTCTCCTTCTTTGTCACTACATCGCAGCAAATATGGAGAAAACATGGTACTAAACTACAAGCACCCCTTCTTCTTCTAATTTTGACAGTATAGTATCAGTATCTCTGTCGTACCTCATTTACTAGGGTCTCTTTGTGTTGTAATTTGTATCATGTGCTCTTTAATTTTTTAAGGTCCTGTTAATATCATGTGTTTTTAGATGATGTTAAATTATAAAGTCACATAACAAGAAAAAAATGAGGTACAAACATGTTAATATCTTTTAGGTCAAACTTCAAAGTAACATGTCTAGTGAAAACATGAGTGCTTAAAAGAGATTTGTATGATTTAAACCATGTGTTTGACTGAGTAACACACTGTCTTCAAATTGGTATGAAATTCAATTTGTATAAATGCAGTGCCCTTGAGGTTGTGTTATGGAATGCCAATCTTTCATGGATTATTTTTACAACTCAATGTTCACTACTGGAAACGGACCGAAAAACGGCGGGAATATATCGCCATTTATGAGGTTTTTCTCGCCGTTTAAGGCATAAACGGAAAAATTTGGTTCGACCGCGAGGTATTTTGATGTTAATGCTATGCGGAAAGAAAAATCATCGCCGTAAATGAGCAATCGCCATACTTAATCATCAAAAAATCCGATAATCTCGCCGTTTATTACAGAATATATACGGCAAAAATACCTAATCTCGCAGTTTTTGACGAACCATATGCGGCAATAAATTTGTCGTTGAAAGCAATAAGGTTTGCTGTTTTTGGTTTACATCAAATACGGCGAGACAATTCGCTGTTTACGAGACAAACTCTTGTCGTAATTGATTGCATTTTTTTACGGCAACAAATTGAACTTTGTCATTTTTGTTGTTAACTAAAACAGCAAGAATGTATTCTTTCCGTATTTGAGCTTAACCCTGCAACTAGTCCTGTTCATAACTGGAGAATTCCAACCTGTACCTTATTTTCAGGCACAAATATACACCTGCAGCCTTATAGTTTCAGGAAAAACCAACAGAACAAACATTACCAATCAATGTATCTTCACTTTCAAAATAAGACATCTCATATTTCTGTAGCTAGCTTTACCTTTGTATACCTAAGTGCGAAAAAATGGATTCAAGTACGAGCTCCCACTTCACATTTGCGCACTGCGAAAAAACGGTCACGATAGCATCCACCTTGCAGCTGCACCTCAGCTGCAACAACATGAAGAAGAAAAGTCTCAAGATTTAGCATGCATCATAGAATAGTTCCAGCACATTTTGAGTCAAGACTATGGTTGAACGCAGTCTCTGTACTTTGTGTATTTAATCTTCTAGTTGTGGTTAGGCTTGTTCAGTAACTATGATACTAGGTGGGGCACTAAGTGTGGTAGATAGTTCTACCTTAGAGCAAAAAAAAAAAAAAAAAAAGCTATTTTGTGACAATAATATCCAAACAAGTCAAAGAAACGAAGATGATATTGAAGACGACAAAGAAACTAGACTTTAACAGCGATAAGATTGATTATGAGATGTTGGTTAGGTTGCTAATATGAGGGCAAATTAACCTGGAATTCAATGTGCAGGGTCGTTAAAGATAACGACTAGCACAAAGAACCCAACACTTGATAATTACCAGTCCAACACCCAATAAATCGCATTTCAACAAGAGAACATGGAATTGTATACAGCATCAGAGAGCATGGGAAACTGCGGAACTGTAACGGCTCCGGCTGATGTCACTTATCCGTTCTGTATGGCTTGACGCAGATCTCCGAAGTATCCTCAAACTTCATGAACCGGCTCATCTGGGTGGCTGGCCGATGCGCGTAGCAAACAAAAGCAACTACGAACCAACACCATAGAATTGACAATTACATGGGTATTATTTCGTAGTTTCCCCTATTTGCAACGCACATCGATTAGCCACCAAGATGAGTCAATTCATGAAACTTGAGGATCAGTTGGAGACGTTGCAAAGACATGATGGTTGGGGAACAGAGCAGTAACATCAGCCGAAGTCGTGCAGGTGCCGCAGTTGCCCAAACTCAATCATTCTAATTATGCAGCTCCATGTTCTCGCCATTGAAAGGCAACTTAATGGGTGTTCGAACGGTGTTTATTCAACTGTTGGGTTGAAAAATCTAGCCATTGTACTGGATTCCTCGGAAAATATGTACGAAGACAAACTAACAACTTGATCTTGTGAAGGAAATCTCAATTTACCAGAAGCAAATATGAGCTACTGTATATCAAATTTAAACCTTGTACATATAGAATCTGAAGTTTGCGGACAAATCAAAGAACCAGCAAAGCCACATGTACACAGTTAAGCTATTTTGCGAAAACAATTTCCAAAACAAATCAAAGAAACCAAGTTGATTTCGAAGACGACAAACACACTAAATTTTAACAACGAGAAGATTGATTTTGAGATGTTGGTTAGGTTGCTAATATGAGGACAAATTAACCTGAAATTCAATGTGCATGGTTCGTTGAAAATAGCGAATAGGAGGACGAACCCAACACTAGATAATTACTAGTCCAACACCCTTGAAGTCGTGTTTCAACAAGAGGACATGGAATTGGAAACAACATCTGAGAGCATGGGCCATTGCGGCACTGTAACGGCTCTGTTTTATGTCACTTGTCCTTTGTGTATGGCTTGACGTCGATCTCTGAAGTATCCTCAAACTTAATGAACCGGCTCGTCTCGGTGGATGGCCGATGCGCGTAGCAAACAGGAGGAACTACGAACTAACGCCATAGAATTGAAAATTCCATGGGTATTTTTTCGTATTTGCCCCTATTTGCTACGCTCCTCGGTTAGCTACCCAGATGAGCTAATTCATGAAGTTTAAGGATCAGTTGAAGACGTCGCCAAGGCATGGTGGTTGGGGAACAGAGGAGTAACATCAGCCGGAGTTGTACCGGTGCCGCAGTTGCCCAAGTTCAGTCATGCTAATTATGCAGTTCCATGTTCTCGCCGTTGAAAGGTGACTTAATGGGTGTTGGAACGGTATTTATTCAACTGTTGGGTTGAAAATTCTAGCCATTGAACTGGAACCCCAGAAAAATAAGTACGATGACAAACTAAAAAATTGATCTTGTGAAAGTATGAGCTACTATATATCAAATTTAAACTGTGTACATATAGCATCTAATGTTTACGGATAATACAACGAACCAGCAGAGCCACATGTACACGATCAAGCTATTTTATGACAGGGCAAGTCACAGTCAAAGAACTATATAACCAACATGTGTGCTGCAGAGAAGAGATGTTGCTTGAAAAAGGAAGAAGACGTACCACAACATAATGCAGGTATTACAGTTCTCCCAAATCCTAATACATGTACAGTGTTCATCCATGGAGAAGTTAGCAAGAAAGGAGAGGGGGTATAACTATATGACTTGACGTCGATGTCCGAAGTATCAAATTTGGTGACCTGTCTCCACTGGGTGGCGGCCGATGCGCGTTGAAAACCGGTGCAACTACAAACCAACACGATAGAATTGACAATTCAATGGGTATTATTTTTTTGTTGCACATATTTATCGGTCAGCCACCCAGATGGGACAGTCCATGGAATTTGAGGATCGGTTGGGACAGTTAATGGGGTTGTCTAGAAAATAATCCATAGCAGACTTCAAAAATTACAAACCAATTAGAATAAGACAATATTTACAAAAGGGTAAATATTAATTTAGTACTTGAGCATGAACATAAACTCACACAGCAACAGTGGCGGAGCTAGGAAATCAAGTAATCGGGGGCAAGATTCTCGAAGTCAAAAGTCAAAGTCAAAGTCAACAGTCAAAAGTCTTTATATTTCATAAGCAACAATACACAAAAATATCAAATTAATAATGAAGGAAAAAAGAAAGAAAAAGAATTTGTTGACTGGGAGGAGATTCGAACCTGAGTAATGGGTTTTGCCAATTAAAACAACTAACCACTTAGGCTAGTGGAAGCTTGGAATTTCGGGGGGGGGGGGGGGGATTTCTATATTCCTTATGGTATATCTTCGAAAATCTATAAAACTAGGGGTACTAGTGGAAATTTTTAAATTTCAGGGGGGGGGGGGGGGAAACTGCCACCCCTTGCCAGGTCAGGAACGGTTGCATGCATCTATAACTGCTTCCTTGATTCCTCTTGATGCATCTGTAACTGCAGTCTTTTTGGCTTCACATATGCATGCTCCGTCCTCTCATGTCATCATGCATTAAGGGTCCTCTCACCTCTTCCATTAGTGATTCTTCAATACATCAATTGCAATTGTTACAGAGGATCAATGCTATGAATGCCCCTACCTCAGTCCTCTTTTGTCACATATCCACACCCAATCACCTTCTCTTTCAGTAATCCCTGCCCCCCAACCATTGATATGAGGCAACTTCCCATCACTTTCAAGAAATTGAGGCAGACAAGTTTTGTTATGAAATCCCCTAATAAGAAAGCAAAAAGAAAGACAATAAAAGGAAAAAGAACGAAGAAGAGTCATATTGAATATGGTGGAAAGGGAAGGTTCAGAAAAGGGTATCACGAGTTGAAACGACCATGGTTCCACTTTATGACGTTATGCCCTTATCAATGCTCCCTCCTCTGGAAGACACTCCTGTCTCCTCTGATGTTCTTTTGGCCCTGCCTACTCCTGTTGGTTCTGGCTCTCCTACTATTTAGAACATGTTTTCCATTTAGTTATTTTTCTTAGTTGTTTTGCTATTTTGGGGGTTATTTATGTAATTTCCCACTCATGTTGTCCTATACAATTTTAGTATTAAAAGGGTTTATTTATTGCACTTGAACATCCGTTTATTTTGTATTTCAATTGTGCTATATTCACGGGCTAGCAAGTCGGCAATAATCGAAACAAAAATACAAAATCAATCACTCATCTACCAATTTCAAGCTTTACAGTAGGCAAACAACAACTAAAATCAACGAATCAATTAAGCACAGAAAAATTAACAAAATTCTATTAACATATTGGAAAAAAGCCTTAATTCTGGAACAAATTCGTCAAAGCTGTGAAATTCATGACAATTGAACATCCCATTTTGATGAATTCACCAAATGCAGGTTAAAAAGAAAATTTTCACACAAACCACAAAGGGGCTAGAAATCAAAATACTATTAAGTCTTTTGTTTGTTTATTGTTTTGACATACCACCTAAAGAACGATATACGAATAAAAGAAGAAAACGTGATTTACGTGGTTCGCTAGTGTATGCAAGTAAATGAAGGGATAGATTTGGATGTGTACCTGTATTAGACAAGAACAAACACAAAATAAAGATAAAGAACAAGGGATTACGGATTCAAGGGTGAGAGTAAGCCTTATCAGTAGTCTGAGAGAGAGACAGTGTGTAGGGTGATAACCAAAAGATACGAACTTAGAACAGAAGACAACATTCCTATGTATAGGGGTCTTAGTACAACAGTTACAAGGAGTTATATAACCGTATGCGGCGGTTATATAACTACCTCGCACGTGTACGGTCGACCGCATATATAGGCGTGTGATTCGCAAGTCTCTCAGATAACTGAAAAGGATTGCACGTGAGTTTAACCGCTACTCACGGGCGAAGATCCTTACTCTAGCCTCCAAGCCACTTAGACCCCTTGACTCCCGTATGGTTTACATGCGAGGGTGCCCCTGTCTCGCGGCCCCATATAGATAAACGCAAATATAGAGATAAGTATGTAGTGATAGTGGAGTACCATAAAGCTTCATCACTGGCTGCCTCGTGGATGATGAACGATAAACACGAGATGTACTATCTACTGTTAGCACATAATTCGTTAACTATGTCCACGGCGAAAAAGAACTCTTTACTTCACAAGAGGAACACCTACAATGATTTTGCGTATAGGGATGTTCGCGGGGCGGTTCGGGCAGGCAAAACCCACATCTTTTCCCCAACCCCATGAGACTGGGTTGGAAAAATCATTACCCAAACCAGACCAAAAAATTGCCAAACCCAATCCTAATCAGACATTGCGGTTTGGCTCGGTTCGGTCCGGTTAATGCGGGTTCAAACCTACAAACTGAGTACAATAATAACATTGTACAAAAATAAATAACCGTCATCCACTAACCATAGCAACAAGATTCTAATCCAAAATGCAGCCCTTCACGAGTTCAAGCGGTCCATTCGACAAAGTTATAATAAATTACATAATAGATACATCATAAAAATACAGAGACCACATAATTTACAATAACCATCACAGAAAATATAAGGCAAGAACAACTATTGAGGCTCTGAGTGATAAACTTGGACTGAACATCTAGATAACACAAAATCTTCTCAAAATTCAGCTTCTACATTTGCAATGTATAAAACAGAAGGACATCTTTTATTATTACATGAAAATGGGCTAATTTGAGGGAGATAATTTGGAAAACGTTTAACCCCTAGAAAAGAAAATATATGAAACCTACTGCAATCGCCACATTTGAGAAATCATATATGCATGAAGGATAAAGAATTTTACCAATTGAATGTAGGGGCACATAGTGCGACGTTCGTAGTTCAGTTGATGCTCTATTCTATTGGTAGCGGACGTGGGACTTAGAATCCATCGTTAACTGTCACTTACTTAACAAAGAGGCGCACAAGGAGCAGCATAGCACTATCTGGAGTGTGGAATTTCGCGCGACACCTACATGTTTTTTTGGATATTTAGACACAGTTAACTGAAGATAAAACCTGCAAAGTAGAAACCCTTGAGAAGATATCACCTCAAAGAGGGTTGTTGAAGACTTGAAGGAGTATATGGAACATAAAAAATGAACTTCTCCAGCTTGTACCCCTCTGTGTGTCCATCTACTGAATGGATCTTCTTCTCTGCAAGATGAAAACTGCATTTGTGTAGAATTGAAGGTGAAAACAACCGAGTAAATTTCACTATAACAGAAGGATGGACACACAGAAGAAAATCTGAATGAAACAGAGAACGATACTAACGAGAAAAACTGAATGAAACAAGGTAAAGAGCATTAAATTACTCCAATAGAATCGAAGGCGTCCATGTTCTTGATTAATTTCACTAGATAGCGATTGATCAAGCTTGATGTACCCAAGAAAATTCTTAAAAACAAAAGTTTTGTTTTTTCGCTCTCATATCAGGTTTTGGAGTTTTGGGTGCTATAAATACATTTGATATTTGTTGATCTGTGTTTCATCGGTTACCTTGCGAACCACCTTTCCATCAGCATCTTCATATTTCTCCATAAAATATCCCTAAAAGTAGGATCAGCGACACGGACCTGCTCAAGTTGCTAAAATGGTCTAATTAATCAAGAACACGTAAACATGTAGGGTTTTGATCATGGATACGCAGCGGAAAAAGATAATTTATGCATTCAATACCCTCCAAGGATCACAGGAAGATAAGCATAACGGTGGTAAGGAAGGCTCATGTTACACACCTTAGGGTTTCTCCAGTGATGACTTGTAACGTGAATTGTGTCACGTCTCTATGGTTAATCCACGCCTAGAGTTGAGATCTAGATCTTCCTTCTCCTTTGTGATAGCTTGGACCGGAGGAAGAGGAAGAAAAACTCACACAACACGAGGCAACAAGGAGGTTTCGGCCTCCTTTGTTGGCCGACGGGGACAGGGCGGCGCAAGGGGGTCGGGTTCGGCCCTCTTGTTGCTTGCTCTCTCTCCTTTTTTCTCTCCCAATAAAGTTATGAATAATATATTCGTAAGTGTGGGAAGGACGGAAGGAGCATCCTTTATATATTCTAACAAATCCTTGTTAACTACCTAAAGGCCTTATTTTAGTCCTACTCGAATTCGGTGTAGTCCCTTCCTTGAAAATTAGTCCTACTAAGTCTGCAAGGTGTTGCAAAGTGATCCTTCTAATTAATTAATCATATTAATTAATTACCAAATCAAGTTCAAATCTATCAAGCGTGTGACCCCATAGGTTCTATCTAGTTGGTAGCAACAATTTGCTAATATGGAGCGGTCTCTAGCAAGACATCCATTCTAGCCAACTAATAGAATAGTTCCGACAAACCTTGTGCAAGTAATTGTCACATCCCTTTGTCTCCATATCCGGAATTGATACGATACATACAAGTCACACTCGTATATCCAATCCATAGTTTCTCGATCCTGGGAATAGCCTTATTCGTGCAAATAACATCAATATCCCATATTGATTTATTTGAGTCTGGCCAGACATTCTATAAGCACTATCCCTCGAGTGGCTTCGGATATTTTCTCCCGTTATGTGGGAGGGACTAATTCTATCTACGTCTAATACGATTTCTAAGCTTTCTTCTTATTGTATCCAGTACACGCCTTTATGGCTACCCAGTTACGGTGTAGCGTTTGACGCTACCAAAATCACAATAATCCACAACTAGACAATCTAGTGACTTCAAGTCTAAGGATGAAAATACCGTTGTCACCACGAGAAGAGCTTGTGACTCAACATAACATGTATGTAGCCTTCTCGGAGATGGGTCAATCCAGTGCGCCATTACCCTTAATGCACACGCATGTAATGGATCACGATATCTCCATATCAATCCAACCCCATACTAGTCTATAGATGATTGTCCTATTAATCATTATAATGGACTAGAGATATTTAAGATAAACAACACAATTGTAAATCTAAGGACTTATATTAAATATCCAATGAATAATACAATGAATGTTCTAGCCAAAATAAATTCATACTAAACTAGAATGCCTCTAGGGAATCTATTCCAACAGTCTCCCACTTGCACTAGAGCCAATCTGATGCATCTCGTATGCCAATGCTCCTAGTGTGCCCTTCATGCTTCTCATCTGTAGGAATCTTGCATATCCGAACGTCTCTTCTATCGATAATATCTCGAATAAGATGAAACTTCCTGAGCACGTGCTTGGATTTCTGCTGTGACCGGGGCTCCTTTGATTGCGCGATTGCCCCAGTGTTGTCACAGTACAACTCTACTGGATCCGCAATGCTAGGAACCACACCAAGTTCAGAAACAAATTTTCTGATCCAAACAGATTCTTTTGCTGCGCCATTCGCAGCAACATACTCAGCCTCTGTTGTAGAATCAGCCACCGTCTCTTGCTTGGAACTCTTCCAGCTCACCGCTGCTCCATTCAGGCAAAACACATATACCGACTGTGATCTAAAGTCATATCTGTCATTTTGGAAGCTTGCATCCGTGTAACCCCTTACACGCAACTCTTCCTCACCGCCAAATATCAAGAAAGCATCCTTAGTTCTTCTCAAGTACTTTAGGATGTTCTTGAATGCAATCCAGTGACTCTCACCAGAATTGGATTGGTATCTTCTTGTCATACTCAAGTCATATAACATATCTGGTCTAGTACATAACATGGCGTACATGATAGATCCTACGGCCGAGGAATTGGGAATTCTACTCATGCATTCCTTCCCAATCTCATTGGAAGGACAACCACTCTTCGAAATAGTGAGTCCATGTGACATGGGCTAGAATCCCTTCTTGGAATCTTGCATGTCGAATCGTTTCAACACCTTGTCAATATATGTACTTTGATTAGGCCTAGCATTCTCTTAGATCTATCTCTATAGATCTTTATACCGAGTATATAGGCTGCTTCCCCTAAGTCCTTCATTGAGAAACACTTCCCTAGCCAATCTTTAACAGATTGCAGCATGGGAACGTCGTTTCCAGTGAGTAGTATGTCATCCACATACAAGACCAGAAAAGCAATAGAGCTCCCACTAACCTTCTTTTAGACACAAGTCTCATCTTCTTTTCTGATGAAGCCAAACTCTTTGACTACTTCATCAAAATGTCGACTCCAACTCCTAGAAGCTTGCTTCAATCCATAAATGGATCGTTCCAGCTTACAGACTTTATTGGCTTGCTTTGGATATTCAAAACCCTCCGGCTGTATCATATACACGTCCTTGAGGAGATTCCCATAGAGGAATGTTGTTTTGACATCCATCTGCCAAATCTCATAGTCGTAGTATGCTGCAATTTCAAGTAGGACTCGGATAAATTTTTTCATAGCGACTGGTGAAAAGGTTTCATCATAGTCAATACCATGAATCTGTCTGAATCCTTTAGCCACCAATCGTCCCTTATAGGTAATCACATTACCATCCATGTCGATCTTCTTCTTGAAGACTCACTTGCACCCTATGGGTCGCGCCCCTTCGGTTGGTTCCACCAAAGTCCATACTTTGTTGGTATACATGGATTCCATCTCGGATCTCATGGCTCCAAGCCACTTATGAGAGTCTGACCCTTTTATGGCCTCTTCATAGGTAGTAGGCTCATCATCTATGAGCATCGTTTCACCGAAATAAGTCACGAGAAGTCCATACCTCTCAGGTTCCTGGCGCACTCTACTAGATCTACGAAGCTCTTGTGTTACCTGAACAGGCTGTTCCACAACTTCTTGTGGATCCTGTCATGTTCCATAGTTGGTTCAGTTATTTGTGGTTCTTGAATTTCTTCAAGTTCTACAGTCCTCCCACTTGCTTCTTTAGAGACAAACTCTCTTTCTAGAAACACGCCGGACCAAGCAAGAAACACTTTGTTCTCAGTTGGATTTTAGAAGTAGTAACCCGTAGTTTCCTTCGGGTACCCCACAAACTTACACTTATCCGACTTTGGCCCTAGCTTGTATGATTGTAAATGCTTTAGATAGACATCGCAGCCCCAAATCTTCATGAACGACAGTGTGGGACGCCTCCCACTCCATATCTCATGTGGTGTCTTCATGAATGATTTAGATGGAACACGGTTAATGGTGAAAGATGCAATTAATAGAGCATAGCCCCAAAATGATAATGGAAGATCGGTCTGACACATCATAGATCGAACCATATCCAATAGAGTTCCATTCCTCCTCTCGGACACGCCATTCCATTTTGGCGTTCCGGGTGGAGTGAGTTGGGACACTATCCCACACTCTCTAAGATAGTCGTCAAACTCTTGGCTCAAAAATTCTCCTCCACGATCCGATCGTAGAGCCTTGATAATTTTTCCAAGTTGCTTCTCTACTTCACTCTTGAATTTTTTGAACCTTTCAAAGGATTCAGATTTGGCCTTCATAAGGTATACAAATTCATATCTACTGAAATCATCAGTAAATGTGATGAAGTAGACGTAACCACCCCTGGCATGCATGGCAACTGGCCCACACACATCAGTATGTATGAGCGCCAATTGCTCACTAGTCCTTTCTCCTTTCTTATTGAAAGGGGACTTTGTCATTTCTCCCAACAAACAAGCCTTACATGTCTCATATGATTCAAAATCAAATGAGTCTAGAAATCCATCCTTATGGAGTCTAGATACGCGTTTCTTGTTTATGTGGCCTAAACGACAGTGTCATAAGTAAGCAGGATTTAAATCATTTATTTTAGTCCTCTTGGTATTAATGTTGTAGGCAGGATTGCTTAGATCAAGGACATATAGTCCATTAAATAATTGCGCACTACAATAGTGAATATTATTAAAACAAAAGGAACAACAATTGTTCTTTATTGAAATAATAAAACCTTCCTTGTCCAAAAAAGAAATAGAAATAATATTTCTGCTCATAGCAGGCACAAGCAATTATTTAATTCTAAACCTAATTCTGATGGCAGAGACAGCTCACACACGCCTAGCGCGGATTACTAGCGCGTATTACGCAAGTGCACGGTCAAGTAGTAAGAGTGGAGTATTTTTAAAACTCCGGGTTGTCGAACCCTCGAGGAAAATCTCGCAACAAGTTTATAATTAACAAAATAGTGCAGTTCACTGAGTAACCGGAGTAAAAAGTGTGTGAATTGTGGTGTTGCCACCCCCAAACAAGTGGTTGCGATCAATAACAAAAATAATAGTAAACTGGAATTAAGAAGAATTATTAATCAATTAATGGAGAGGACTAGGCAATCACGTTGATGACCTAGGGTTGTAAGCGATTTCCGGATTATCTGAGCAACACGTTAACTATATTCTAACTAAGCCGGGTAACAGCTCTGGCTATCTCCTGTTAGTCTCAAGTCCTTCTACTTCACGGTATAGTACAATCTCCTATCGATCTCTTGTGTCTACCGGTCCGTTCTAGTAGGCTAACGACATGCACATAAATGGGTCATGCCGGTCCACCGTTGCACGAAACAGTCGAATCTCACCTACTGAATCTACCCACACTAGCCACTCCTAACACGTCTCTTCTCAGTCTCAGTGATACGGGATTGATGTTCCAGTCTCATCCAAGTTAGTTAGAATCACTTTCCTGCATTCACTAACTAAGCAGTGTTTACGGTTAGCTACTCCATTAACACTGAGTATTAAGCACAATACAAGAAGAATTGAATTAAAATAAGCTAACTTTAAGAATGAATTAACTATTGAACAAAACCTAGTTCTTGAACCCTAGTTTTATCTCCTAATCGTGTCACTCAATTAGGATTACTAACATAAACAAGAACCTAGAATTTATTCAAATGAACAAATCAAAAAAATCATGAAGCAAAGTTCAAATCCGGAAAAATATCATCGTTGGCATGAACCCTAGGCTCTCAAATCGAGATGCCTAGCAAAATTGTTTAGCTACAAATAAAAAATTTGAAATACTCATGAGTTTCTCCATTAAAATTGAATAAGAAGAGTAGAAGAAATCAAACGCAAAGGAGCTTCAATGGTGGCTTCGTGTTCCTCGTCGTCTCCTTCTCTTCTCACGTCTCTCTCTATTAGAATGACTCTCCTTGATTAATTGTAGTTTTATGTTAAGTAGGAAAAGCAACCTGTGCTTTTTCCTTCGTCCATGTATTTTTTCTTAAGCAGATCGCACGACATCCTTAAAGCTGATCGTGCGATCTGCTTTTCCTCTTGCCTCAGATCGTACGATATATTTGTAAGGACCAAGTCAGGTCGCACGAGCTGAAATATCAAGTCGTGCGACTTGATTAATGATCGTACGATCATCCACTAAAATCGTGATAACAGTGAGTTCTTCAATTTCTTCTCCGGATTTTTTCTAAGTCTTGCTCCAGATCGCACGACCACAGTTTTGCAAGTTGTGTGATCTGCTGAACTTGTCTTCTTTCTTCTGCGCCTACTTCCTCTCTTATCTTTTCTTGACCAATCCCGAGCTTTCTCTCAATTTCCAAAGTTCGTTTCTCTTCTTCGTTCAGTCTCCGAGTTAGGTTTCCTGTCAAAACAACACGAAACACACCCGTGCGATCAAACGTGACAAAATAGCATAAAATAACGCAAGAAACGCCCGGATTTACAATTTATCGCTCGAAGCTAAACTTACAAAATTTCCTCAAGTTCATAGTGTATTTCTAATATAATCTACCGAAATTCACACAAAACAGTACACAAACGTAGAAGAAATATAACTCTAATACAGAGTTATCAACGCCCACGACCAATGCAGCAACTTTTGCTCCATTCCCAACGCGCATGTCTATCTCCCCTTTAGCCAATCTTCTACTTCTCTTTAGATCCTGCACATTTTGACAAATGTGAGATTGACATACAGTATCCAATACCCATGATGTAGAGATAGTTAAATTGACATCTACAACAAAAATACCTGGTGGTGGTGGAATCACTATTCCTAGCCTCTTGTCCTCCAGATATTTTGGGCAGTTCCTCCTCCAGTATCCAGGCTGACTGCAGTAGTGACACTCACCTTTAGTGACACCTTTGGCAATGCCACCAACAGGCTTAAGGGCAGGTTCCTTGGACTTGGCAACTGACTTGCCTTTTCCCCTGGAGGATGAGGCAAACCTTTTGCCCTTTCCTTTCTGTACCATCATAATGGCCTTGACCTTACCCTTGTTGATGCTTTGTTCAGCTGTCCTCAACATATTGAGCAAATCTGGCAGTGGTTTCACGATCTCGTTCATGTTATAGTTCGTGATGAACTGTCCATAACTCTCACGCAACGATTGCAGCACGAGATCGGTGGCCAACTCTTGGCCGACCGAAAACCCTAGTCGCGCGAGATTCTCCAAGTACCCGATCATGCGGAGTACATGAGGTCCCACAGGGTTTCCTTCATCCAGCTGACACTTGAACAATGCCTTAGAAACCTCACACCTCTCAACCCTTGCCTGCTCTTGGAAGAGCTGCTTCAAATGCTCAATCATATCGACATCATTCATGTTCTCGTGTTGCTTCTAAAGCTCAGAAGTCATGGTGCATAGCATAAGGCAGGCCCCATCATTAGATTCATCCACACACTTTTGATACGCCTTTAGGACTGCAGGGGTATTGTTCTCTGGATCTGCTAGAACTTGCTCCTCTATTGCGTACAGTTTCTTCTCTTGCTTGAGAACGATTCTCAAGTTTCTGTACCAATCTAGAAAGTTAATTCCATAGAGCTTGTCCTTCTCAAGGAAAGATCGTAGGGAATGTTTTGAACTCGATGATTTGTTTGCCATTTGGAATTCTACAAAAGGAAAATACGCAAGTTTTAGTATTTGTGAATTTTTGACTATATTCAATAGTGGCTAGTTTATCAAATATAGCTCCCACTATTTTCCTACGGATTAATAACCCTCAAGATATTAATGCGGAAATATCCTTATATTTTCTAGTGGGCCAAGATCCATGTTTCACCTCCTTTTGAGCTTGCTTTGGCAAGTCACCCAAAATTTGACTACTTTAGGTAGGAACAATTCCAATTGCATCCCTATGCAACTCTTGGTTCAATTGGGCAAATAACTCCTTATTTATCCATCCTTTTGGATAATCCCAATTGATTGCCTCTAGGTTTTAATCATATTAATAGCCTAGTTGTGTCCAACCTCTTATTTAAATAATTGCACATTACTTGTTTGTTTCATCGCATTCCATCATCATGAACCAAGTCGCCTTACTTTGGCATGCACGAACTTGATAAACCATGATGATAATGAGTGTTTAAATAACGAGAAGGCAAAAAAACAATATTTGGATTTTGAGGGATTTTAAAATTTAATTTTAATCGTTTTGTTGATCCATATCAACTTGATATATCTATTTGAGTTTGGGAACAACTCTAAATAATAGATCCGGGTTGTCTAATTATCTTATTATCCTAATTGCATGCATCATCAATAAACCAACCACAAAATAATAAGAAAACAAAATAAACAACCACAAAATAAAACAAAACGTGATGTGGATATGGCCTTTTCTAGACTAAGATAGATCCAAGCCAATGGGAGTATCTATGAACCCTAAAAGCAAAAACATCTCCATGCGTCTTCATCTTTTGGTCCATCCTTCATAGTCATGTGGAATACTCCATGCTCCATCTTTTGTGGCTCCTTTTGGCTTTGGGATTATTTTCTTCAATCCTTGCTAACAATCTATTCTATATAGCACTAGCTAATCAACTATACCAAATAAAATAAATCTCACAAGTTGAGAAAAAAATGGCTCGCAGGCCATAAAACCCTAATTAATTATTACATCAAATTGATCAGCTCGCAGGCCGTAAACCAAACCACAAAAATTAAACAATCACATCAAACCACATACTAAGGTCATATCCAACCACCATGCGATTTGTACATAAACAGTTAAAATTCAATTTTAACGCGCTTGGTCAATTTTTAATTGATTTTAGGATTTCTAGGGTTAAAACGGTCCAAGGGGCCCCCCATCTAATGGCCGAACCCTATTGGAGTCGTCCCGGGCTGAGCCTATACCTGTTGGCCCAAGCCTAGGGGTCGGACGAACGCCTAGGCCTTCGGCCTAGGTGGCTTGGACGGCAAGGAAGGAGGAGGGCGGTCCCTAGGGGCTGAACCTCCAAGTTGTTTCCAAAACAACTCCTTCCTTGTTCCCGAAGTCCAAAAAGTTTCCAAATTTGAAACTAGTTTCTAAATTGGTGCCCAAACCCTAGATCTAAGATCCTAAAATTTCTCAAACTCACTAATTCATGCATCCAATGCAAAAACTATGCCTTGTTTTGTCTGATTATTTACAAATTGCATCATATGCTTGATTTGTCTTGTTTTACGCCAATAACAATAAATTTAAAGTGTTAAACTATCAAAACGTAACACATAAACCACGTCTATGTTCTACGACATGTGCCTCTGATACCACTGTAGGGTTTTGATCATGGATACGCAGCGGAAAAAGATAATTTATCCATTCAATACCCTCCAAGGATCACAGGAAGAGAAGCATAACGATGGTAAAGGAAGAATCATGTTACACACCTTAGGATTTCTCCAGTGATGACTTGTAACGTGAATTGTGTCATGTCTCTACGGTTGATCCACACCTAGAGTTGAGATATAGATCTTCCTTCTCCTTTGTGCTAGCTGGGACCGGAGGAAGAGGAAGAAGAAATCACACAACATGAGGCAAAAAGGAGGTTTTGGCCTCCTTTGTTGGCCGACGGAGACGGGGCGACGCAAGAGGGTCGGGTTCGGCCCTCTTGTTGCTTGCTCTCTCTCCTTTGTTCTCTCCAACTCAAGTTATGAATAATAGATTCATAAGTGTGGGAAGGAAGGAAGGAGCATCCTTTATATAGTCCAACAAATCCTTGTTAACTACCTAAAGGCCTTATTCTAGTCCTACCAGAATTCGGTTTAGTCCCTTCCTTGCAAATTAGTCCTACTAAGTTTGCAAGGTGTTGTAAAGTGATCCTTATAATTAATTACTCATATTAATTAATTCCCAAATCTAGTTCAAATCTATCTAGCGTGTGACCCCATACGTTCTGTCTAGTTGGTAGCAACAATTTGCTAATATGGAGCTCTCTAGCAAGACATCTATTCTAGCCAACTAATAGAATAGTCATCCGAAAAACCTTGTGCAAGTAATTGTCACATCCCCTTGTTTCCATATCCGGATTGGACACGAGACATACAAGTCACACTCGTATATCCAATCCATAGTTTCTCGATCCTTGGAATAGCCTTATTCGTGCAAATAACATCAATATCCCATATTGATTTATTTGAGTATGGCCAGACATTCTATAAACATTATCCCTCGAGTGGCCTCGGATATTTTCTTCCGTTATGTGGGAGGGACAAATTCTATCTACATCTATTACGATTGCTAAGCTTGCATGTTATTGTATCCAGTACACACCTTTATGGCTGCCTAGTTACGGTGTAGCGTTTGACGCTACCAAAATCACAATAATCCACAACTAGACAATCTAGTGACTTCAAGTCTAAGGATGTCAATACCGTTGTCACCACGAGAAGCGCTTGTGACTCAACATAACATGTATGTAGCCTTATCGGAGATGGGTCAATCAAGTGCGCCATTTCCCTTAATGCACACCCGTGTGTTGGATAACTGTATCTCCATATCAATCCAACCCCGTACTAGTCTATGGATGATTATCCTATTAATCATTATACTGGACTAGGGATATTTAAGATAAACAACACAATTGTAAACCTAAGATCTTCATTATATTAAATATCCAATAAATAATACAATGAATGTTCTAGCCAAAATAAATTAATACTAAACTAGATTGCCTCTAGGGCATCTATTCCAACAAAACAGGCCAAGGAAAACCAGCATCGAGAATTAGTTGAGAGATTAAATCTTCTACTAGAAATGTCAGCAGTAATTGTAAGTTTATGTAGATGAAATAATATAAAAAACTGAATGACATAGCTATTCAGGGTGAAGAATTTCAATCCTGCAACAATATCAACCTCGTTATAGCAATTTAATTACAAGTTATACTAAAGGATGAAGTACCAACTCTATGTATGTTTACCTAAGAAATATACATAAATGTGTATTAAAACATGCAATAGTATGAGGAAACCATATATTACAGTGTGTTCCTTGTTCCCATAGGATATTGAGATAATAGTATTAGATCATACTACAAATTTTACTCCACATATACTTTCTCCACCAGTGGATATTGTTTGTTCACCGTAATTCCAAAAATACCTGCTCCAGAAATACTAAAGCAGGTTCCAAAAAATACATAACAGATTTGAAAATTATAATGCATGTAACAAACACAGGATCAAATACTCTAGAAGGGGAAGGGGGTTGAATAGAGTATGAATTTTTTTGCCAAAAGAATGAATTGAAAACATTTTTATAAGAACTTGAAGTTTTTCAAAGATTTAAACTCAGTTTCAAAGCTCTAAAACCAATACAAACAGTTAGAAAGTTACTGATAATTTTCAAGGCTTTGAAAAGCCTTTCAAAGCTTTGAACCGAAACGTGTTTTAAAGAAGTTATAAAGATAAGTGCAGAACTGAAATGTAAAACAATAAACATAGTGATTTGTTACGAATTTCGGTCCAAAGTGACCTACTCTCTGCCTGAGGGATATGATCCCTCTAGAATTTCAACAAACTTCTTATTTATCAAAAGCTAGGCCTTAGATATCAAGCCCAGAGAATTGCCTTACTCTGTTACAACTTGTGGTTCTTCATAACCTATCTAGTACTGCTCTAGCTAACTGATACAATAAGAATTCTCTGTTGTTCCTCTTGAACAACTCACGATAAAGATGGTTTAATGATATAGCAAATGATATACAAATAAAAGCTCAGATGAAGAACACAGTGAAGCAGTAAAGCTTGAAGTGTTCTTCTGGAAACTAAAATGGGTTGAGTGGATGTATGATCTCCTTCAATGATGTTGTCAATACGTGTGAGTGTTCGAATGCCTGTGAAATGCTATGTGTTTCTGAATCTCTCTCAATCACTACTCTATACTGTCAATTTGAATTGCAGAATATAAAGGGAGTCTGCAACAGAAATCCATAAAAATCCCCTGAATATCTTTGACTCTCAAAAACTTGCTCCAACGGCTAGCTGCTTGATTTCCTCATTGATTTTGATACGATCTTCGATTTGCAGGCTTAAGGAAAGTTCAGATAAGTTTCCATATCAGCATGATCAATTGCAGACTTGGATTTCCTTCCGCAGTAGATAGTTAGCTTAAAAAAACCTGCAAACACTTAGGCAAACAATGTGATTAAGACATGATATAACACATTATTAGTTTTTCTTCCATCATCTAGTATAGTATAATCAAGTATAAGAGATTAGAGATTGATTAGGAAGAAGAACTCCCCCTGAGTTCATGCTATGAATAGTTGTACAATTTCAAGGTTTTGAAGCCAGTTTCAAGGCTTTGAAACAGCTTTGAAATTTTAATCTCTTTAGCTGTGAACTCACAATAGTAATAAAAAAAATATATATCAACTACTTACCTTATGCTAATATTATGGGACTTCCTTCCAAAAATTGCGAAGACAATACCAAAACCTCTATATATATAGTTATTCCCAAAAAGGTAAGTAGTAGTTATCTATGTTTCGTATCGAGTAACAAAGTTATGATTTTGATCTGTTATTACATCAAAATGTGAAAAAGAATAATAACAGATATAGCATTCTGATTACTCGTCAACGAGAATAGAGCCAGGACTAACCAGCTCTGCCAAATGGAAGTATAAGTGCAAGACTATAAACAACATAGCCACACAAAAAATAAAACTCTTAAGAATTAAAATAATATGATACCTGAACAAGGTTCTATTTCATCATAAGATGACACAACGTCCATATAATTACGTAAATCAATACGATTCATGTCTCTTTCAACCAAATTTGGCCATAGATAAGAGCATCCACCATTTTCGGTGACATTAGACCTACGAACCAATCAAGAATACGCCTACCAATGCTAAATGTAGTTTCTGATGCGACAGTGAAGATGGGGATAGCCAAAACATCCTTAGCATTTTTAGAAACAACTGGATACTTAGTTTCATACAACTTCACCAACTAAGAATGTAAAAACAGTCGTCTATTATTTCGCAACCTTCAATCAGATACTTGGCCAATTCAGTTTTCGTCTCCATGCATTCTTCATATTCAAATTTTTTTCATACTTAGATTCAGCTGCTTGCCTTTTATTTTCTTTTTTGGAGCAAGTGTTTCAGCACAACACAGTGCCTCATTGATTGGATAAGTACTACTACAACCATTACGTTGCACATCAAATTCAAACATTTTAAGCAAGGCAACCTCAACCATCTTCATCATTTACAAAGCTTTAGCCACGTCATGCACTTGACCAAAGCAAAATTTCACACACTTCAAGTTGTAACGAGGATCGAGAACAACAACCATGTAAAGTAGAAGGTTGATATTGTCGTATGTTATCCAGATAGTTATCAAACTTATTTTTCATCCTATCAGCCATCACCTTCAAATCAGTGTCCTCACTATCAATCATTTCAATTAGTGTATCTTGAATCCCCACAATCTCATCAAAACAATTATTTGATGTCACATAGGATGAACCAGAAAAGCGCAAAGTTTTATGATAAAATTCTTCCAAATAATGATTAAAGAACCTTGCCCTTTTCCAGTCATCCTTATTAGGATATCCAATATTCGTGTTACTTTTGTCCCTAGCCTTTCTTACACAATTTTCTTCATTTTATTCGCTATTAAAATACGAGGAGTACTTAGAAACATTCTCCTCAAGCCTGATGAATGCTCGTTCAAATTTTTTAGCAGCTTTAAGCATCTTGTAGGTTCAATTCCACCTTTTCTTACATCTAAACACAACAAACGCTTACTTGTGATATTCTCTTCTTCTACACATTTTTGAAATTTTCAGGCCTACTTGGAGAAGGCCTTACATACCGGACTGCATTTCTTAATTTACCAATAGAATCTTCAATCTCTTCCAAACGATCTCTTACTATCAAGTTTAAGATATGAGCAAAATATCGAACATGAATAAACTCGTGCCAGAGTATGGGGCCCCTCCAATCTTTAGTTTTCCTTTTTAAGTAACAAATTGCATTGTCAACAATTGTGGTGAATAGTTTACTGATTCCCCAATCTTTTAAACTAGCCTCAATGACCTTTCCAACTGTCTCACCTTTGTGATTAGGCACTTAACAAAAGGTCAAAATTATCTTATGATACTTCCAAGACTCATCAATCCAATTACAAGTGATACACATATAATTGAAATTCTGGATTGATGTCCATGTATCTGTGGTAAGACACACACATTGATTCTTTAAATCTGTTTCAACTTTTCCTTTTCGTCTTCATAAATTTTCAGTACATCTCGTGCCGCTCTTATCCTAGAAGGGATGTAAAACGCGGCTTCATTCCATAAAAAAGTTAAAACCTGTCCCCTCTACCATTCTAAAAGGCAATTCGTCAATAATTACATTATAGCAAAATCTTTCCTACTAACATCTCGACTAAGCACCACATCATTAAGATTGCCTACATTTTCTTTGCCAACACAAGGAGTAAACGCCAATGTTTTTTGCCTTTTATCTTCTAAGCGGTAAGGGTAATTCTTGCAGCTGTGAAGTATATGATTCCACATAATGCTAGTTCCATTGATTTTGGGTCGGCAGCATCAACTTTAGGGCAATAATTACATTTTCACCTAAGTGTATCATCTATCCTTTAAATTGATCCCACACTTCAGATGTAGAATTATTACCAACATGTTTCTGCTATATAAAAAGATTTTTTGTTCTTTTTTGGATGACTGGGAGGTGGTTTAGAATTACTTTTTGTTTGGTTGTGAGTTTTCCACTTCGTCGACTTGTTACCAATACCTCCATCCTCAATATGGGACTGTTGTCCTCTTCATCAAGAGTAAGATCCGTGATATCAGCCTATTGACAAGAAAAATTACAAGTTATAAGGAGATTCAACCGCCTACAATCATATATAACTGAATGACGAGCACCATGAAGGTCGAATAATCATTTGAAATGATAATTATAAGATATATATTCCCACTTCTCACTTCTCAAGGTTTTTTTGGGGAGTTAAATTCATCAAACCACTACTAGAAATGAACACAGAAATGGCAAAAGTATTGTAAAAATTTGCGCCGCAAGACTATTTATCGCCTTTAATAACATCATAAACGGCGAGATTTATTATGCTCGCTTAAGATGGCCTTATACGGCGAGAAAAATGGGTCTGCTTTATAGTTTAGTAAAATCTGTAAGTATTTGAAGAAAAATGACAAGAATTTTAATCTCCGTTAATGCGCTTATCATAAACGACAAGAAATTCTTACTAACGATGTTATTTTATTATCTCGGTAAATAATATCAGAAGAAACAGAGAGAGTTAATTGAGGCCGTTATTAACAGTTTTATACGACGATTTCTCTAGCCGTATCTTCACTTTTTACACGTGTCCCAAATTGTTTGATTGTCCGCCAAATTTTGGGACAAAAATTTGCATACCCCCGCGCGAGTGAAGGGAAAGAAACGCTTCTAACCCTTCTCTTCGAGGTCTGGGGAATGAAACCCTTCACATCCAGGTCTAAAGAGAAGCGAGAAAAGACAGAGAATGGAGGAGCGGTCCACCCAGAAGCCACAAGAAAGAGAGAGAATGGAGGAGCGATTTCTTTGACCTCGTTCTTCTTTTCCCTGCCTCCCCATCGTCGACCCTTCTCCATAAAACGACCATGGTTCCAGTTTATGATGTTAGTACAGAAATACCTCTCTATCTCTTCAAAGCTTGTAACCCTATCTAAATGTTCTAACCCTTCAAATTAATCTCAGTTGATTTTGATTTCTAGTGTGGGGTTAGTTGTTTACCTAGTTGTTATAAATTGTTCTGTGCATAATAGTATTTTTATTTCTAGCCCCTTTGTGGTTTGTGCGAAACTTTTCTCTTGAACCTGCATTTGGTGAATTCACCAAAATGGGATGTTCAATTGTCATGAATTTCACAGCTTTGACGAATTTGTTCCAGAATTAGGGCTTTTTTTCAATATGTAAATAGCATTTTGTTAATTGTTCTGTTTTTAATTGATTCGTTGATTTTAGTTGTTGTTTGCCTACTGTAAAGCTTGAAATTGGTAGATGAGTGATTGATTTTGTATTTTTGTTTCGATTATTGCCGACTTGCGAGCCCGTGAATATAGCACAATTGAAATACAAAATAAACGGATGTTCAAGTGCAATAAATAAACCCTTTTAATACAAAAATTGTATAGGACAACATGATTGTGAAATTACATAAACAACCCCTAAAAAAGCAAAACAACTAAGAAAAATAACTAAATGGAAAACATTTCCTAAATACCAGGAGAGCCAGAACCAACAGGAGTAGGAAGGGCCAAAAGAACATCAGAGGAGACAGAAGTGTCTTCCACAGGAGGGAGCATTGCTAAGAGCATAACATCATACAGTGGAACCATGGTCGTTTCAACTCGTGATACCCTTTTCTGAACCTTCCTTTCACTCTTTCCACCAGATTCAATATGACCCTTCTTCGTGCTTTTTCCTTTTCTTGTCTTTCTTTTCGATTTCTTATTAGGGTCTTTCATAACAAAACTTGGCTGCCTCAATTTCTTGAAAGTGATGGTAAGTTGCCTCATATCAGCGGTTGGGGGGAGGGATAACTGAAAGAGAAGGTCATGGGGTGTGGATATGTGACAAAAGAGGACTAGGCAGGGGCTTTCATAGTGTTCATCCTCTGTAACAGTCGCAATTGGTGTATTAAAGAATCACTAATGGGAAATGTGAGAGGACCCTTAATGCATGATGACATGAGAGGACGGCGCATGCATATGTGAAGCCAAAAAGACGGCAGTTACAGATGCATCAAGAGGAATCAAGGAAGCAGTTACAGATGCATGCAACCGTTCCTGACCTGGCAAGGGTTGGCAGTTCCCCCCTCCCCCCTGAAATTTGTAAATTTCCACTAGTACCCCTAGTTTTATAGATTTTCGAAGATATACCATAAGGATTATAGAAATTCCTCCCCCCCCCCTCTGAAATTGCAAACTGCCACTAGCCTAAGTGGTTAGTAGTTTCAATTGGCAAACCCCATTACTCAGGTTCGAATCTCCTCCCAGTCAACAAATTATTTTTCTTTCTTTTTTCCGTTCATTTTTAATTTGACATTTTTGTGTATAATTTCTTATGAAATATAACGAATTGTGACTGTTGACTTTGACTTTTGACTTCGAGAATCTTGCCCCGGCTTACTTGATTTCCTAGCTCCGCCACTGTTGCTGTGTGAGTTTATGTTCATGTTTAAGTATTAAATTAATATTTACCCTTTTGTAAATATTGTTTTATTCTAATTGCTTTGTAATTTTTGTAGTCTGCTATGGATTATTTTCTAGACTGTCCCATTAATTGTCCCAACCGATCCTCAAATTCCATGGACTGTCCCATCTGGATGGCGGACCGATAAATCGGTGCAACAACAAAATTATACCCATTGAATTGTCAATTCTATTGTGTTGGTTTGTAGTTTCACCGGTTTGCTACGCGCATCGGCCGCCACCCAGTGGAGACAGGTCACCAAATTTGATACTTCGGACATCGACGTCAAGGCATATAGCTATACCCCTCTCTTTTCTTTCTAGCTTCTCCATAGATGAACACTGTACATGTATTAGGATTTGGGAGAACGGCAATACCTGCATTATGTTGTGGTACGTCTTCTTTCCTTTTCAAGCATGATCTCTTCTCTGCAGCACACATGTTGGTTATATACTTCTTTGACTGTGACTTGCCCTGTCATAAAATAGCTTAATCGTGTACATGTGGCTGTGCTGGTTCGTTGTATTATCCGTAAACTTCAGATGCTATATGTACAAGGTTTACATTTGATATATAGTAGCTCATATTTTCACACGATCAATTTCTTAGTTTGTCATCGTACTTATTTTTCCAGGGTTCCAGTTCAATGGCTAGAATTTCAACCCAACAGTTGAATAAATGCCGTTCCAACACCCATTAAGTCGCCTTTCAACGGAGAGAACATGGAACTGCATAATTAGCATGACTGAACTTGGGAAACTGCGGCACCGGTACAACTCCGGCTGATGTTACTCCTCTGTTCCCCAACCACCATGTCTTGGCGACGTCTCCAAATGATCCTCAAACTTCATGAATTAGCTCATATGGGTGGCAAACCGAGGAGCGTAGCAAAAAGGGGCAACTACGAAAAAATACCCATGGAATTATCAATTCTATGGCGTTAGTACGTAGTTGCTCCTGTTTGCTACGCGCATCGGCCAGCCACCGAGACGAGCTGGTTCATAGAGTTTGAGGATAATTCAAAGATCGGCGTCAAGCCATAGAGAACGAAAAAGTGACATCAGCCGGAGCCGTTAATGTGCCGCAATGGCCCATGCTCTCTGATGATGTTGCCAATTCTATGTCCTCTTGTTGAAACACGACTTCAAGGGTGTTGGACTAGTAATTATCTAGTGTTGGGTTCGTCGTGCTAGTCGCTATTTTTAACGAACCCAGCACATTGAATTTCCTCATATTATCAACCTAACTAACATCTCAAAATCAATCTTATCGTTGGTAAACTTTAGTGTGTTTATCGTGTTTGAAATCAACTTGGTTTCTGTGATTTGTTTTGGAAATTGTTGTCGCAAAATAGCTTAACTGTGTACATGTGGCTTTGCTGGTTCTTTGATTTGTCCGCAAAATTCAGATGCTATAAGTACAAGGTTTAAATTTGATATACAGTAGCTCATATTTGCTTCTGGTAGATTGAGATTTCCTTCACAGGATCAATTTGTTAGTTTGTCTTCGTACATATTTTCCCAGGAATCGAGTACAGTGGCTAGATTTTTCAACCCAACAGTTGAATAAACACCGTTCGAACACCCATTAAGTTGCCTTTCAATGGCGAGAACATGGAGCTTCATAATTAGCATGATTGAGTTTGGGCCACTGCGGCACCTGTACGACTCCGGCTGATGTTACTGCTATGTTCCCCAACCATCATGTCTTTGCGACGTCTCCAACCGATCCTCAAGTTTCATGAATTGGCTCATCTTGGTGGCTAATCGATGTGCGTTGCAAATAGGGGAAACTACGAAATAATACCCATGTAATTGTCAATTATATGGTTTTGGTTCGTAGTTGCGCCTGTTTGCTACGCGCATCGGCCAGCCACCGAGACGAGCCGGTTCCTGAAGTTTGAGGATATTCGGAGATTGGCGTCAAGCCATACAGAACGGATAAGTGACATCATCCGGAGCCGTTACAGTTCCGTAGTTTTCCATGCTCTCTGATGATGTATACAATTACATGTTCTCTTGTTGAAACGCGATTTCTAGGATGTTGGGCTGGTAATTATCAAGTGTTGGCTTCGTTGTGCTATTCTCTATCTTTAACGACCCTGCACATTGAATTCCAGGTTAGTTTGCCCTCATATTAGCAACCTAACCAACATCTCATAATCAATCTTATCGCTGTTAAAGTCTAGATTCTTTGTCGTCTTCGAAATCATCTTCGTTTCTTTGACTTGTTTGGAAATTGCTGTCATAAAATAACATTTCTTTTTTTGCTTTAAGGTAGAACTACCTACCACACTTAGTGCCCCATTTAGTATCATAGTTACTGAACAAGCCTAACCACAACTAGAAGATTAAATACAAAAAGTACAGAGACTGCCTTAAACCATAGTCGTGACTCAAAATATGCTGGAATTATTCGATGATGCATGCTTAATCTTGAGGCTTTTCTTTTTCATGTTGTTGCAGTTGAGGTGCAGCTGCAAGGTGGATGCTACCGTGACCGTTTTTTCGCAGTGCGCAAATGTGAAGCCGGAGCTCGTACTCGACGCCATTTTGTCTCACTTAGGGATACAGAGGTAATGCTAGCTACAAAAATATGAGATGTCTTATTTTGAAAGTGAAGATAGCTAGCTCAAAAGCCGCGGAGTATAGATTTTGGTATAATGGAATTGTAAATTTGGGGTAAATTTTGGCAATGTAAACTTGGTAAATAATTGTTCCTTAAACGACTGTTTTATTGACATATATCTATAGTATAAAATAGCATTGTTTAACTAACTTATGATTTTTCAGCTGTTAGATTAAATCAACAACAACTCCACCATTAGATCTCACTTACTTATTACATTTCTAACTACCCACTCTCCTTGGACATCCCTAACTACCCACTCTCTTTGGACATCCCGAACTAATAGGAGAGAGGTTGTGAGTGATTCCCACGTTCATTATAATGCTCATCCCATACTTGAAAGTTGTTCTTTTTTTTTCTTCTTCTTTTCTTCCACCACATTTGTAAATATAACATCTCTAAATTCTTTTAAAAAAAGAAACACCTCTAAATTCAAAAACTATCTAAATAGGGATAGTGCCCTCGGACACGGGCAATACTATAGTATATATATATATATATATTGATATTTTTGAAATGTGTTTTGTGTATTTTTTTCAAGTTCAATACATTGATTGGTAATGTTTGTTCTGTTGGTTTTTCCTGAAACTATAAGGCTGCATGTCTATATTTGTGCCCTAAAATAAGCTACATGTTGAAGTTCTCCTATTATGAACAGGACTAGTTGCAGGGTTATGCTCAATTACGGCAAGAATACATTCTTGCTGTTTTAGTTAACAACAAAAACGACAAAGTTTAATTTGTTGCCGTTAAAAAATACAATCAATTACGGCAAGAGTTTGTCTCGTAAACAGCGAGAAATTGTCTCGCCGTATTTGATGTAAACCAAAAACAGCAAACCTTATTGCTTTAACGAAAAATTTATTTCCGCATATGGTTCGTCAAACACTGCGAGATTAGGTATTTTTTCCGTATATATTATGTAATAAACGACGAGATTATCGCAGTTTTTGATGATTAAACATGGCGATAGCTCATTTACGGCGATGGTTTTTCTTTCCGCATAGCATTAACATCAAAATACCTCGCGGCCGAACCAAATTTTTCCGTTTATGCCTTAAACGGCGAGAAAAACCTCATAAACGGCGTTATATTCCCGCCGTTTTTCGGTCTGTTTCTGGTAGTGAACATTGAGTTGTAAAAATAATCCATGAAAGATTGGTATTCCAGAACACAACCTCAAGGGCACTGCATTTATACAAATTTAATTTCATACCAATTAGAAGACAATGTTTTACTCAGTCAATAACACATGGTTTAATTCATACAAATCTCTTTTATGCACTCATGTTTTCACTAGACTAGTTACTTTGAATTTGACCTAAAAGATATTAACATGATTGTACCTCGTTTTTTTCTTGTTATGTGACTTTCGAATTTAACATGATCTAAAAACACGTGATATTAATAGGACCTCAAAAAATTAAGAGCACATGATACAAATTACAACACAAAGAGACCCTAGTAAATGAGGTACGACAGACATACTGATACTATACTGTCAAAATTAAAAGAAGAAGGAATGCTTGTAGTTTAGTACCATGTTTTCTCCAAATTTGCTTCGAAGTAGTGACAAAGAAGGAGCAACAAAACAGTCTCTGTGTTAAGACGACCAATGATAGGTTGAACTCGAAAAGGCGTTGAATTAGAAGCCTGAAAGTACCAAACGAAAATTGGACTTGACTCGCTGTTGAATCGGCTGCGGACCACCTGGAACTAACCCTCAAATTGCCGAATCTGATGAGTTTCTGGTTGTTACTACATCGGTGTCCTCTTCACTCTGTTGTTAACGAGAGAAAAACATCAACGAGTTATGACTGACTTGACTTATGAGAGAAAGTGGAGAACAACTAGAAAGCTATATGTATTACAATATCTATATAATAATGAAAATATCTCAAATATATTAATAAAAATATTAGTATCTATATATATATAGTTATTCCCAAAAAGGTAAGTAGTAGTTATTTATTTTTCGTATCGAGTAACAAAGTTATAATTTTGATAAGTTATTACATCATAATGTGAAAAAGAATAATAACTGATATAACCTTCAGATTACTCGTCAACGAAAATAGAGCCAGGACTATCCAGCTCTGCCAAATGGAAGTTTAAGTGCAAGAGTATAAACAACATAGCCACACAAATAATAAAACTTTTAAGAATTAAAACAATATGATACCTGAACCAGATTCTATTTCATCATTAGATGAAAAAACGTTCATAGAATTACGTAAATCAATACGTTGCATGTCTCTTTCAACCAAATTTGGCCATAGATAAGAGCCTCCACCATTTTCGGGGACATTGGACTTCACAACCAATCAATAACACGCCTACCAATGCCAAATGTAGTTTCTTATGCCACAGTGAAGATGGGGATAGCCAAAACATTCTTAGCAATTTTAGAAACAACTGGATACTTAGTTTCATTCAACTTCCACCAACCAAGAATGTAAAAACAGTCCTCTATTAATTCGCAGTCTTCAATCAGATACTTGGCCAATTCAGTTTTCGTCTCCATGCATTCTTCATCTTCAATTTTTTTTTTCATACTTAGATTTCAGCTGCTTGCCTTTTATTTTATTTTTTGGAGCAAGTGTTTCAGCACTACACTGTGCCTCATTGATTGGATAAGTACTACTACAACCATCACATTGCACATCAAATTCAAACATTTTAAGCAAGGCAACCTCAACCATCTTCATCATTTACAAAGCTTTAGCCACATCATGCACTTGACGAAAGCAAAACTGCACACTTTTCAAGTTGTAACGAGGATCGAGAACAACAACCATGTAAAGTAGAAAGTTGATATTATCGTATGTTATCCAGATAGTTATCAAACTTATTATTCATCCTATCAGCTATAACTTCAAGTCGTTGTCCTCACTATCAATCATTTCAATCAGTGTATCATGAATCCCCACAATCTCATCAAAACAATTATTTGATGTCACATAGGATGAACCAGAAAAGCGCAAAGTTTTATGATAAAATTCTTCCAAATAATGATTAAAGAACCTTGCCCTTTCCCAGTCATCCTTATTAGGAGATCCAATATTTGTGTTACTTTTGTCCCTAGCTTTTCTTACACCATTTTCTTCATTTTATTCTCTATTAGAATACGAGGAGTACTTAGAAACGTTCTCCTCAAGCCTGATGAATGCTCGTTCAAATTTTTCAGCAGCATCAAGCATCATGTAGGTTGAATTCCTCCTTGTCTCAACATCTAAACGCAACAAACTCTTACTTGTGATATTCTCTTCTTCGACACATTTTTGAAATTTTCAAGCCTACTTGGAGAAGGCCTTACATAACGGACTCATTTCTTAATTTACCATAGTATGGGGCCCCTCCAATATTTAGTTTTCCTTTTCAAGTAACGAATTGCTCCATCGTTGGAGCTTGCATTGTCAACAATTGCGGTGAATAGTTTACCGATTCCTCAATCTTTTAAGCTACCCTCAATGACCTTTCCAAATGTCTCACCTTTGTGATTAGGCACTTAACAAAAGGTCAAATTATCTTATGATACTTCCAAGACTCATCAATCCAATTACAAGTGATACACATGTAATTGAAATTCCGGATTGATGTCCATGTATCTGTTGTAAGACACACACATTGATTTTTTAAATCTGTTTCAACTTTTCCTTTTCGTCTTCATAAATTTTCAGTACATCTCGTGCCCCTGTTATCCTAGAAGGGATGTAAAACGCGGCTTCATTCCATAAAAAAGTTAAAACCAGTCCCCTCTACCATTCTAAAAGGAAATTCGTCAATAATTACATTATAGCAAAATCTTTCCTAGTAACATCTCGACTAAGAACCACATCATTAAGATTGCCTACATTTTCTTTAACAACACAAGGAGTAAACGCCAATGTTTTTTTCCTTTTATCTTCTAAGCGGTAAGGGTAATTCTTGCAGCTGTGAAGTATATGATTCCACATGCTGCTAGTTCCATTGATTTTGGGTCAGCAGCATCAACTTTAGGGCAATAATTATATTTTCACCTAAGTGTATCATCTATCCTTTAAATTGATCCCACACTTCAGATGTAGAATTATTACCAACATGTTTCTGCTATATAAAAAGATTTTTTGTTCTTTTTTTGAATGACTGGGAGGTGGTTTATAATTACTTTTCGTTTGGTTGTGAGTTTTCCACTTCGTCGACTTGTTACCAATACCTCCATCCTCAATATGGGACTGTTGTCCTCTTCATCAAGAGTAAGATCCGTAATATCAGCCTATTGACAAGAAAAATTACAAGTTATAAGGAGATTCAACCGCCTACAATCATATATAACTGAATGACGAGCACCATGAAGGTCGAATAATCATTTGAAATGATAATTATAAGATATATATTCCCACTTCTCACTTCTCAAGGTTTTTTTGGGGAGTTAAATTCATCAAACCACTACTAGAAATGAACACAGAAATGGCAAAAGTATTGTAAAAATTTGCGCCGCAAGACTATTTATAGCCTTTAATAACATCATAAACGGCAAGATTTATTATGCTCGCTTAAGATGGCCTTATACGGCGAGAAAAATGGGTCTGCTTTATAGTTTAGTAAAATCTGTAAGTATTTGAAGAAAAATGACAAGAATTTTAATCTCCGTTAATGCGCTTATCATAAACGACAAGAAATTCTTACTAACGACGTTATATTATTATCTCGGTAAATAATATCAGAAGAAACGGCGAGAGTAAATTGAGGCCGTTATTAACAGTTTTATACGACGATTTCTCTAGCCGTATCTTCACTTTCTACACGTGTCCCAAATTGTTTGATTGTCCGCCAAATTTTGGGACAAAAATTTGCATACCCCCGCGCGAGTGAAGGGAAAGAAACGCTTCTAACCCTTCTCTTCGAGGTCTGGGGAATGAAACCCTTCACATCCAGGTCTAAAGAGAAGCGAGAAAAGACAGAGAATGGAGGAGCGGTCCACCCAGAAGCCACAAGAAAGAGAGAGAATGGAGGAGCGATTTCTTTGACCTCGTTCTTCTTTTCCCTGCCTCCCCATCATCGACCCTTCTCCATATAACGACCATGGTTCAAGTTTATGATGTTAGTACATAAATACCTCTCTATCTCTTCAAAGCTTGTAACCCTATCTAAATGTTCTAACCCTTCAAATTAATCTCAATTGATTTTGATTTCTAGTGTGGGGTTAGTTGTTTACCTAGTTGTTATAAATTATTCTGTGCATAATAGTATTTTGATTTCTAGCCCCTTTGTGGTTTGTGCGAAACTTTTCTTTTGAACCTGCATTTGGTGAATTCACCAAAATGGGATGTTCAATTGTCATGAATTTCACAGCTTTGACGAATTTGTTCCAGAATTAGGGCTTTTTTCAATATGTAAATAGCATTTTGTTAATTGTTCTGTGTTTAATTGATTTGTTGATTTTAGTTGTTGTTTGCCTTCTGTAAAGCTTGAAATCGGTAGATGAGTGATTGATTTTGTATTTTTGTTTCGATTATTGCCGACTTGCGAGCCCGTGAATATAGCACAATTGAAATACAAAATAAACGGATGTTCAAGTGCAATAAATAAACCCTTTTAATACAAAAATTGTATAGGACAACATGATTGTGAAATTACATAAACAACCCTTAAAAAATCAAAACAACTAAGAAAAATAACTAAATGGAAAACATGTTCTAAATACCAGGAGAGCCAGAACCAACAGGAGTAGGAAGGGCCAAAAGAACATCAGAGGAGACAAAAGTGTCTTCCACAGGAGGGAGCATTGCTAAGGGCATAACATCATAATGTGGAACCATGGTCGTTTCAACTCCTGATACCCTTTTCTGAACCTTCCTTTCGCTCTTTCCACTAGATTCAATATGACTCTTCTTCGTGCTTTTTCCTTTTCTTGTCTTTCTTTTCGATTTCTTATTAGGGTCTTTCATAACAAAACTTGGCTGCCTCAATTTCTTGAAAGTGATGGTAAGTTGCCTCATATCAGCGGTTGGGGGGAGGGATAACTGAAAGAGAAGGTGATGGGGTGTGGATATGTGACAAAAGAGGACTAGGCAGCGGCTTTCATAGTGTTGATCCTCAGTAACAGTCGCAATTGGTGTATTAAAGAATCACTTATGGGAGATGTGAGAGGACCCTTAATGCATGATGACATGAGAGGACGGCGCATGCATATGTGAAGCAAAAAATACCGCAGTTACATATGCATCAAGAGGAATCAAGGAAGCAGTTACAGATGCATGCAACCGTTCCTGACCTGGCAAGGGTTGGCAGTTCCCCCCTCCCCACTGAAATTTGTAAATTTCCACTAGTACCCCTAGTTTTATAGATTTTCGAAGATATACCATAAGGATTATAGAAATTCCCCCCCCCCCTCTGAAATTGCAAACTGCCACTAGCCTAAGTGGTTAGTAGTTTCAATTGGCAAACCCCATTACTCAGGTTCGAATCTCCTCCCAGTCAACAAATTATTTTTCTTTCTTTTTTCCGTTCATTTTTAATTTGACATTTTTGTGTATAATTTCTTATAAAATATAACGAATTGTGACTGTTGACTTTGACTTTTGACTTCGAGAATCTTGCCCCGGCTTACTTGATTTCCTAGCTCCGCCACTGTTGCTGTGTGAGTTTATGTTCATGTTTAAGTACTTAATTAATATTTACCCGTTTGTAAATATTGTTTTATTCTAATTGCTTTGTAATTTTTGTAGTCTGCTATGGATTATTTTCTAGACTGTCCCATTAATTGTCCCAACCGATCCTCAAATTCCATGGACTGTCCCATCTGGGTGGCGGACCGATAAATCGGTGCAACAACAAAATTATACCCATTGAATTTTCAATTCTATCGTGTTGGTTTGTAGTTGCACCGGTTTGCTACGCGCATCAGCCGCCACCCAGTGGAGACAGGTCACCAAATTTGATACTTCGGACATCGACGTCAAGGCATATAGCTACACCCCTCTCTTTTCTTGCTAGCTTCTCCATGGATGAACACTGTACATGTATTAGGATTTGGGAGAACGGCAATACATGCATTATGTTGTGGTACGTCTTCTTTCCTTTTCAAGCATGATCTCTCCTCTGCAGCACACATGTTGGTTATATACTTCTTTGACTGTGACTTGCCCTGTCATAAAATAGCTTAATCGTGTACATGTGGCTGTGCTGGTTCGTTGTATTATCCGTAAACTTTAGATGCTATATGTACAAGGTTTACATTTGATATATAGTAGCTCATATTTTCACACGATTAATTTGTTAGTTTGTGATCGTACTTATTTTTCCAGGGTTCCAGTTCAATGGCTAGAATTTCAACCCAACAGTTGAATAAATTCCGTTCCAACACCCATTAAGTCGCCTTTCAACGGCGAGAACATGGAACTGCATAATTAGCATGACTGAACTTGGGAAACTGCGGCACCGGTACAACTCCGGCTGATGTTACTCCTCTGTTCCCCAACCACCATGTCTTGGCGACGTCTCCAACTGATCCTCAAACTTCATGAATTAGCTCATATGGGTGGAAAACCGAGGAGCGTAGCAAATAGGGGAAACTACAAAAAAATACCCATGGAATTTTCAATTCTATGGCGTTAGTACGTAGTTGCTCCTGCTTGCTACGCGCATCGGCCAGCCACCGAGACGAGCTGGTTCATAGAGTTTGAGGATAATTCAGAGATCGGCGTCAAGCCATAGAGAACGAAAAAGTGACATCAGCCGGAGCCGTTAATGTGCCGCAATGGCCCATGCTCTCTGATGATGTTGCCAATTCTATGTCCTCTTGTTGAAACACGACTTCAAGGGTGTTGGACTAGTAATTATCTAGTGTTGGGTTCGTCGTGCTAGTCGCTATTTTTAACGAACCCTGCACATTGAATTTCCTCATATTAGCAACCTAACCAACATCTCAAAATCAATCTTATCGTTGTTAAACTTTATTGTGTTTATCGTCTTTGAAATCAACTTGGTTTCTGTGATTTGTTTTGGAAATTGTTGTCGCAAAATAGCTTAACTGTGTACATGTGGCTTTGCTGGTTCTTTGATTTGTCCGCAAAATTCAGATGCTATAAGTACAAGGTTTAAATTTGATATACAGTAGCTCATATTCGCTTCTGGTAGATTGAGATTTCCTTCACAGGATCAATTTGTTAGTTTGTCTTCGTACATATTTTCCCTGGAATCCAGTACAATGGCTAGATTTTTCAACCCAATAGTTGAATAAACACCGTTCGAACACCCATTAAGTTGCCTTTCAATGGCGAGAACATGGAGCTTCATAATTATCATGATTGAGTTTGGGCCACTGCGGCACCTGTACGACTTCGGCTGATGTTACTGCTATGTTCCCCAACCATCATGTCTTTGCGACGTCTCCAACCGATCCTCAAGTTTCATGAATTGGCTCATCTTGGTGGCTAATCGATGTGCGTTGCAAATAGGGGCAACTACGAAATAATACCCATGTAATTTTCAATTCTATGGTGTTGGTTCGTAGTTGCGCCTGTTTGCTACGCGCATTGGCCAGCCACCGAGATAAGCCGGTTCCTGAAGTTTGAGGATACTTCGGAGATTGGCGTCAAGCCATACAGAACGGATAAGTGACATCAGCCGGAGCCGTTACAGTTCCGTAGTTTTCCATGCTCTCTGATGATGTATACAATTACATGTTCTCTTGTTGAAACGCGATTTCTAGGATGTTGGACTGGTAATTATCAAGTAGTGGGTTCGTTGTGCTAGTCTCTATCTTTAACGACCCTGCACATTGAATTCCAGATTAGTTTGCCCTCATATTAGCAACCTAACCAACATCTCATAATCAAGCCTAACCACAACTAGAAGATTAAATACACAAAGTACAGAGACTGCCTTAAACCATAGTCTGGAACCATAGTCTTCGAAATCATCTTCGTTTCTTTGACTTGTTTGGAAATTGCTGTCATAAAATAACATTTTTTTTTGCTTTAATGTAGAACTACCTACCACACTTAGTGCCCCATTTAGTATCATAGTTACTGAACAAGCCTAACCACAACTAGAAGATTAAATACACAAAGTACAGAGACTGCCTTAAACCATAGTCTTGACTCAAAATGTGCTGGAATTATTCGATCATGCATGCTTAATCTTGAGGCTTTTCTTCTTCATGTTGTTGTAGTTGAGGTGCAGCTGCAAGGTGGATGCTATCGTGACCGTTTTTTCGCAGTGCGCAAATGTGAAGTCGGAGCTCGTACTCGAAGCCATTTTGTCGCACTTAGGGATACAGAGGTAAAGCTAGCTACAAAAATTATGAGATGTCTTATTTTGAAAGTGAAGATAGCTAGCTCAAAAGCCGCAGAGTATAGATTTTGGTATAATGGAATTGTAAATTTGGGGTAAATTTTGGCAATGTAAACTTGGTAAATAATTGTGCCTTAAACGATCGTTTTATGGACATATATCTATATTATAAAATAGCATTGTTTAACTAACTTATGATTTTTCAGCCGTTAGATTAAATCAACCACAACTCCACCATTAGATCTCACTTACTTATTACATTTCTAACTACCCACTCTCCTTGGACATCCCTAACTACCCATTCTCTTTGGACATCCTGAACTAATAGGAGAGAGGTTGTGAGTGATTCCCACGTTCATTATAATGCTCATCCCATACTTGAAAGTTGTTCTTTTTTTTTCTTTTTTTCTTCCACCACATTTTAAAATATAACATCTCTAAATTCATTTAAAAAAAGAAACACCTCTAAATTCAAAAACTATCTAAATAGGGATAGTGCCCTCGGACACGGGCAATACTATAGTATATATATATATATATATATATATATATTGATATTTTTGAAATGTGTTTTGTGTATTTTTTTCAATTTCAATACATAGATTGGTAATGTTTGTTCTGTTGGTTCTTCCTGAAACTATAAGGTTGCATGTCTGGATTTGTGCCCTAAAATTAGCTACAGGTTGAAATTCTCTTGTTATGAACAGGACTAGTTGCAGGGTTAAGCTCAAATACGGCAAGAATACATTCTTGCTGTTTTAGTTAACAACAAAAACGACAAAGTTTAATTTGTTGCCGTTAAAAAATACAATCAATTACGGCAAGAGTTTGTCTCGTAAACAGCGAGAAATTGTCTCGCCGTATTTGATGTAAACCAAAAACAGCAAACCTTATTGCTTTAACGAAAAATTTATTTCCGCATATGGTTCGTCAAACACTGCGAGATTAGGTATTTTGCCGTATATATTATGTAATAAACGACGAGATTATCACAGTTTTTGATGATTAAACATGGCGATAGCTCATTTACGGCGATGTTTTTTCTTTCCGCATAGCATTAACATCAAAATACCTCGCGGCCGAACCAAATTTTTCCGTTTATGCCTTAAACGGCGAGAAAAACCTCATAAACAGCGTTATATTCCCGCCGTTTTTCGGTCCGTTTCTGGTAGTGAACATTGAGTTGTAAAAATAATCCATGAAACATTGGTATTCCATAACACAACCTCAAGGGCATTGCATTTATACAAATTGAATTTCATACCAATTTGAAGACAGTGTGTTACTCAGTCAATAACACATGGTTTAATTCATACGAATCTCTTTTAAGCACTCATGTTTTCACTAGACTTGTTACTTTGAAGTTTGACCTAAAAGATATTAACATGATTGTACCTGGTTTTTATCTTGTTATGTGACTTTCGAATTTAACATGATCTAAAAACATATGATATTAACAGGACCTCAAAAAATTAAGAGCACATGATACAAATTACAACACAAAGAGACCCTAGTAAATGAGGTACGACAGACATACTGATACTATACTGTCAAAATTAGAAGAAGAAGGGATGCTTGTAGTTTAGTACCATGTTTTCTCCAAATTTGCTTCGAAGTAGTGACAAAGAAGGAGCAAGAAAACAGTCTCTGTGTTAAGACGACCAATGATAGGTTGAACTCGAAAAGGCGTTGAATTAGAAGCCTGAAAGCACCAAACAAAAATTGGACTTGACTCGCTGTTTAATCGGCTGCGGACCACCTGGAACTAACCCTCAAATTGCCGAATCTGATGAGTTTCTGGTTGTTACTACTTCGGTGTCCTTTTCACTCTGTTGTTAACGGGAGAAAAACATCAACGAGTTATGACTGACTTGACTTATGAGAGAAAGTAGAGAACAACTAGAAAGCTATATGTATTACAATATCTATATAATAATGAAAATATCTCAAATATATTAATAAAAATATTAGTATCTATATGTATTGTTATTCCCAAAAAGGTAAGTAGTAGTTATCTATTTTTCGTTTCGAGTAACAAAGTTATAATTTTGATAAGTTATTACATCATAATGTGAAAAAGAATAATAACTGATATAACCTTCAGATTACTCGTCAACGAAAATAGAGCAAGGACTATCCAGCTCTGCCAAATGGAAGTTTAAGTGCAAGACTATAAACAACATAGCCACACAAATAATAAAACTTTTAAGAATTAAAACAATATGATACCTGAACCAGATTCTATTTCATCATAAGATGAAAAAACGTTCATAGAATTACGTAAATCAATACGTTGCATGTCTCTTTCAACCAAATTTGGCCATAGATAAGAGCCTCCACCATTTTCGGGGACATTGGACTTCACAACCAATCAATAACACGCCTACCAATGCTAAATGTAGTTTCTTATGCCACAGTGAAGATGGGAATAGCCAAAACATTCTTAGCAATTTTAGAAACAACTGGATACTTAGTTTCATTCAACTTCCACCAACCAAGAATGTAAAAACAGTTGTTTTTTATTTCGCAACCTTCAATCAGATACTTGGCCAATTCAGTTTTTTTCTCCATGCATTCTTCATCTTCAAATTTTTTTTCATACTTAGATTTCAGCTGCTTGCCTTTTATTTTCTTTTTTAGAGCAAGTGTTTCAGCACTACACTGTGCCTCATTGATTGGATAAGTACTACTACAACCATCACATTGCACATCAAATTCAAACATTTTAAGCAAGGCAACCTCAACCATCTTCATCATTTACAAAGCTTTAGCCACATCATGCACTTGACGAAAGCAAAACTGCACACACTTCAAGTTGTAACGAGGATCGAGAACAACAACCATGTAAAGTAGAAAGTTGATATTATCGTATGTTATCCAGATAGTTATCAAACTTATTATTCATCCTATCAGCTATTACCTTCAAGTCGTTGTCCTCACTATCAATCATTTTCAAGCCTACTTGGAGAAGGCCTTACATAACGGACTCATTTCTTAATTTACCATAGTATGGGGCCCCTCCAATCTTTAGTTTTCCTTTTCAAGTAACGAATTTCTCCATCGTAGGAGCTTGCATTCTCAACAATTGTGGTGAATAGTTTACCGATTCCCCAATCTTTTAAGCTACCCTCAATGACCTTTCCAACTGTCTCACCTTTGTGATTAGGCACTTAAGAAAAGGTCAGAATTATCTTATGATACTTTAGTGAGCCATCAATCCAATTAAAAGTGATGCACATGTAATTGAAATTCTGGATTGATGTCCATGTATCCGTGGTAAGACTCACATATTGATTCTTTAACATATGTTTCAACTTTTCCTTTTCGTCTTCATAAATTTTCAGTACATCTCGTGCCGATGTTATCCTAGAAGGGATGTAAAACGCGGTTGCATTCCATAAAAAAAAAAGTTTAAAACTAGTCCCCTCTACCATTATAAAAGGCAATTCGTCAATAATTACATTATTGCAAGATCTTTCCAAGTCACATCTCGACTAAACACCACATCATTAAGATTGCCTACATTTTCTTTACCAACACAAGGAATAAATGCCAATGTTTTTTGCCTTTTATCTTCTAAGCGGTAAGGGTAATTCTTGCAGCTGTGAAGTATATGATTCCACAGGCTGCTAGTTCCATTGATTATGGATCAGCAACATAAATTTTAGGGCAATAATTACATTTTCACCTAAGTGTATCCTCTATCCTTGTAAAGTGATCCCACACTTCAGATGGAATTATCACCAACATGTTTCTGCTATTTAAAAAGCTTTTTTGTTCATTTTTTGGATGATTAGGAGGTGGTTTAGAATTACCTTCCCGTTTGTTGTGAGCCTTCCTCTTCGTCGACTTGTTACCAATACGTCCATCCTAAATATGGGATTGTTGTCCTCTTCATCAAGAGTAAGATCCGTGATAGCAGCCTATTGACAAGAAAAATTACAAGTTATAAGGAGAGTCAACCGCCTACAATCATACATAACTGAATGACGAGCACCATGAAGGTCGAATAACCATTTTACATGATAATTATAAGATATAGACTCCCACTTCTCACTTCTCGGGGATTTTTGGGGAGATAAATTCATCAAACCACTACAAGAAATGAACACAAAAATGGCAAAAATATTGTAAATTGCGTAGTAAGACTATTTATCGCCTTTAATAACATCATAAACGGCGAGATTTATTATTCTCGCTTAATATGGCCTTATACGGCAAGAAAATGGGGTCCCCGTTATAGTTTAGTAAAATCTGTAAGTATTTGAACAAAAACGACAAGAATTTTAATCTCCGTTAATGCACTTATCATAAACGACAAGAAATTATTACCAACGACGTTATATTATTATCTCGGTAAAAAAATATCAGAAGAAACAGCGAGAGTTAATTGAGGCCGTTAGTAACAGTCTTATACGACGATTTCTCTTGCCGTATCTTCACTTTTTACACGTGTCCCAAATTGTTTGATTTGTCCGCCAAATTTTGGGAAAAAAATTTGCATACCCCGCGCGAGTGAAGAGAAAGAAACACTTCTAACCCTTCTCTTTGAGGTCTGGGGATGAAACCCTTCACATCCAGGTCTAAGGAGAAGCGAGAAAAGACAGAGAATGGAGGAGCGGTCCACCCAGAAGCCACAAGAAAGAGAGAGAATGGAGGAGCGATTTCTTTGAGCTCGTTCTTCTTTTCCCTGCATCCCCATCGTCGACCCTTCTCCATCAAATTACCATGGTTCTAGTTTATGATGTTAGTACAGAAATACCTCTCTATCTCTTCAAATCCTGTAACCCTATCTAAATGTTCTAACCATTGAAATTAATCTCAATTGATTTTTATTTCTAGTGTGGGGTTAGGTGTTTACCTAGTTGTTATAAATTGTTCTGTGCCCTACCAATCTGAACCTCTTATGTATCAGAGTTTAATCAACCAGAAAAAAGTCTTTACCAACAAGAACATGTACTTTTGTGACAAATAGAGCACAAATCCAGTAATTAGTATGTAAGAATCAAACATAATAGAATTGGAGCAATATTGTAACTCAAAAAATTAAACATTTCGCACATTTGTTGTAGTAATTTGAGTTTTATAATTTTTTATCACAGGTTCATGTAAAGCTATACATGGACGGGGTGGTTCAAGAAGCTTGACACTAAACAAAGGCATCAGAGTGTATGGTGGAAAGTTACCCCTCACATTCCCAAAAGAGGCATTGAAGCTGGTTAGTGATTTTGCGCGAATGTTTGTCTCTGAGTTGGGTATTCAGTGTCAAAGCTTTATACACACCAAGTGAAGGATGTGAGCCTCGATGACAAACACGAATTTTTATATATATGATGGTATATTCATCTAAGGTTATTGTATTTATGTACTACTAATAAATATTTTTATTCAATCTAAAAATAATGATCTAAAAACATTTTCTTCATAAGGCAAGTTCGAAAATGACATTTAGAATCTTAGTGTCTTCGATTATATAGAAGAAAATCTAATGAGCTTACACAAACAGTGGATTTATCGGCTGACGTGAATTTTAAAAGTTATCTTTCTCTGGAAAAGCAATTCAACATCAGCCCAAGATGATTGGGAGAACCTCTGAAATGTTCTTTTCACTAATGAAGAATACAAGGTAAAAGAGATATATTTACTGGCGGTCCCAATACCATGAGGCGATAGTGACATTTTTATATGTTGACATGTTTTTATTTTTAGAAAAAGTGTAGGACAAACACAACAAACAGGTCAAAACGCGAGATTTCTAATTCTCTTGGGTCAAGATCATAACTCATTCTTTTATCGTTTGGCTAATAAAATAACCTCCTAAAAATATTTCGTCAGCTTGGTCAAAAAAACATCAAATGTAAAAGCAGATGGGGGAAGTATATGTGATTTTCATGAAACAGTTAGGGTATCTATATCAACTCTTTGGCACATAACCTGCTTCATATCCTGCATTATATCCGACAACACCCAAACGCAGACAGCCAGCATATCTTATCAGGGGTTATCTGTAGTAACCCGCATAATTATGTTGCATGTTTATGTGTTAAGCGATATTATTATCTTCTAAATATGTGTGTTAATGTTAATATTTTACTAAGTATGCTTGACTTTAAAGAAAATATTTGCAAGAATGTTATGTTTGTGCCAACTTGTTAGTTAATATTAAACTTCTAGTTTGCCCCATAACTTTATGTAAATTTGTAATGTTTCCAAACTTGAAGTATTTATGTATTCACCTACCTATTATTGGTTTTTACATTATTGATCCCAAACTAGCATGTCTTCCAAATCATATTTACATCTCAATCATTCTTCCACTCAACTACTTATATATGATATGATATTGTTCTCTCATTTCATGTATGGCTCTTTATGTGTTCCATCAAGTCATTCTCTCATGTCTCTCATAGTCTCTCTGATTCTCTTCCACACTCAAAACTCATCCCCAAGAACACCATTCCTGGTTTTTGGTGTTGACCCTCACAAAACACCCTCAAACCCCCATTTTCTAGCTCTCAATTCATTAAAAACTCAAGGTCAATGTTATACTATGCATTGGGGGAGTCTTTTCCTTCATTTTCCTCAAGAATCCAAGCTCCTCCAACCTCCAAGAACTCAAGATTAATCTCTAATTTCTCTCAAGAAATATAAGTAAGCACTATTCTCTTCTTTATGTGTTAAATTTGTAGATAATGCATGTTCTTGACATGAAATTGCTTGATCTTGAGTTGCATGTGTTATTTGATCTTTGATTTGTAACTTTTAAGGTTGATATTCCTCATCTCCAAGCATGCTTCATCATTTTCATGGCTAGATCATCAAATTGGTACTTGAATGTTGCATATTTCATAAAACCCACATTTGAACATACATGCATGTCATCAAAATCAAGTTTCTTGTTAGAATCATGTAAGAAGATGATGTGGGTAGTGATATGTGTATTATTTAGACCTTGTTTTAGTTAAATTTCAGATTTTGATGGAATGGTCCTTGCATGCAACAAGTTTTTAAAGTATAGAAAACCATAAAGTTCATGTTTGAGTCTATTTACACAAAATTGGGAAAAATACCTAAACTTTTCAGAAAAATATGAAAAATTTAAAGTTTGTGTATTTGTATGTGATATTTGTACAGTAAAAATTTCAGAGCCATTGGACTTGTATTTAATTTTTAATCGACTAAAAACTTGGGCTGTTTTTACAATCTGTCCAACCCAGACCAGAGAAGTTTTTCATTGATTTCATGTACTTATTCTACTCCAATAGTTACAAAATTTGGATATGTTGTTCATAGGGGTGTTCTTTACTTCCAGTTAAAATTTCATAAGTTTTGGAATTACTATGAATATGTTATGAATTTATTATCAAGATCGCTTTTCAGCCTCTGTTTTATACCTAAACCACTCTGAAAATTAATGTTTAAAAATACTTATAAGTTTTCATAATTTTTGATATTTTTATATGTTAAGTGTAAACTCTTTATCTATGTTATGTCAAAATTTGAGGTCCCAAATAATTATTTTGAATCACATATGAATTTCGTACTAGCGATGGTTACTCTTATCTTATAAGCATGATTTAGAAGTTTATCAAGTTATTAAAGCTAGTTTATGCAAGTTACCTTATGTGCTGCATTTTACATTGCATATGCATCTAATAAAATGTTTAATACAATACAAGCATATGGATGTGTGAGAAGTTTGTTTATCTTGCATTTATAAGACTAGTATCATTTTGCTAAGTGATTTAGGCATGTCTATGTTTGGAATGATTTCATGCCAAGTGATTATGTGCTATGTTTGGAATAAATTCATGCTAAGTGATTATGTGCTATGTTTGGAATGATTTTGTGCTAAGTGATTATATGTATGATTTGTAGCGTTCTTTGCTATTTACGTGACAACGGAGTTGATGATCGTTTGCTTAAAGATGAATGAATTTGGAATAAGGAATGTTAAATAAATGGATTAAGCTCGCAAGGTGAGTTACCCTACCTCCCGAAGTTTGTACCGAACCTCAATTTTCTTACAATCTTATGTATGTTCATGTCGTCCCTATATTATGTATCTATACTTTCTTTACTCAAGTAAAATGTTTATACCCCATGAATGCTAACAAAGAAAGTTAACGTTTCATAAGATAAATTACGGTTTTCAGAAAAGGCCACGGTTACCATAGTGAAACCCCCTGTCGGGTATAGGCAGGCTACGGCCCTTTTGCCGGGGCAATATAAGCAGGCAACGCGTCGCCTCAGGAGCCGTCGCGATGGACATGTCCCTGATAACTCTCTTTTAGGAGTTATCTTTATACTTCCATATTACTTGTAATAGGCTTATTTCACATGATTTATATGCTATATTTGCACAAATATGTGAATTTGACTATTTCTAAGCTTAAGAGTGAAAAGTTGTGTTTCTAGCTTATTTGTGCAAGTTTTCTCTCATATTTGCTATGATAAGTGCACGGGTTGTTTAGTGTTGTGTATCTCAGGTAAAAGAGGTGCAATGAAGCTTATGAGATGCTTGGATATGCTTGGAATGGAGCTAGATGAAGAGTAGAAAAGGAGACGCGCAAACGAAGAAAAGTTGGAAAAGTCACACAGGACCAGCCTGCACTCTTTTCGATGCCCAGGAAAATCTACAAAGAATTTTGAAGCAAGGCTTGCGGCATTGGAAAGTAGACATCCGTAGCTTTCCAACGATATATGGTAGGCCCGAAGACGAGTCCGTATGAGGGAGATACAGCCCGCGCAAAATCAGCAAATAATTCTGTCCAGGAATTACAAAGTAGAGGGGCTGAAGTGCAATTTCGACCAAATAACATAAAAAATCGTGCCCAGCTGGTAAAAAACGGGCAGAGACGACCTAAGAACAGAATATTCACGTACGGGAGCCATTGGAGAGCACCTAGGAGCTTGGGGATTGCACGGATTCGCCAAAGCTTTGGCGATTTCATCGTTTGATTCTTCTCTTACCCTCTCTTTATCATTCTATGGAGAATACTTGTGATTTTGGCATAACAATGAGTAGCTAATTTCTTTGTTAGGCTCTATGGAGAGCCTAGGGTTATGACTTAGACTTATTTTCCGGATTTTGTTGATTGATTCATGCGTTTGATCCAATTAATGTTTATTATTCTTTATCTTCTATTGTGAATCCGTAAGCTAAGGCTATTGACACGTTTTAGTGATGAATGGAATGACCAAGTTAGATGAAGATGATGAACTAGTTGAATTCATAGCTTAATATTACAAACCAATTGATTAGAAATCATGATCTAGGCTTAATTCTTAGCAACAATGGAGTCGCGAACCGGAGTTGTTAGTTAACTAGGTGGGTGCTCGACAGAGACTTAACCCGGTTACGAATAAGATCATGTTTTTATTCCCGAATCATTGAGACCGATAGGTGAGATGAATAGGAGTAGTCATGTGTGGGTAGATTCGGTTGAACTAGTTAGGTGAGTGAATCGGTGGACCGACAGGACCCGGTGAACGAAGTTGACTAGCCAGCTAGAACGTAACGGTAGATGGAGGTGGACCGACAGGACCCAAAGTAAACTGTTACGTAAAATTACATGAGATCGACAGAAGATTGTAAGTGCTATTACCCGGCATAATCAGTTAGTGCGTAATGTGTTTCAATACAAATTCCGGAACTGTCTAAAGACCCTAGGTGATTCATAGATCGCCTAGTTTTCTCCATACTTTGATTAAATTATTTTAATTGAAAAATACAAAAACATTGTCTCTACATTCATTTTATTCAGTCGCTGGTTCGTGGGCGACGAACATTCAAACTCAAACCACTTTTTACCGGTTACTTAGGTATCTTCTAATTGATTCTTAATTAGCTAGTAGTCGTCTATTTCCCTTGGGTTCGATACTCGGAGTCGTAAAACACTCCACTTACTACTTGACCGTGCACTTGCGTATACACGTAAGAAATCGTGTCAAGTTTTTGGCGCCGTTGCCGGGGAATTAAACGGTTTATTAGTTTAGTTAAAAATTAATTTACGATACTTCTTTTATTTTATTTTTGTTACTATCTGTTTACCTCACGGGTGTGCTAGTGCTGTTTTCTCAGGTAGCGATGGCGGAAGGACAAGGGCAGATTAGCCTCACCACAGAGCAGCTACAAGCTTTGGTGGCTGAAGCTGTAGAGAAAGCACTGGCAGCAACATCTATACCGCGCCCGACCTCAATGCCATATAATCGATCAGGGAAAGCAATAATCCAGGCATTTGAGGCGGATCTTAAAGGAAGGGAGCCAGCAATTGTGGTGCCACCAATTCAGGCAGAAACCTTCTGTCTCAAGCTGGGAACAATTCGATTTGCTCAGGATCAGTGCACTTTTGCTGGGACAGCCGAGGAAGACCCACATGCATTCATTGGGAGATTTCAGAGCCACTGTGGGCTAATCCGTTATAGTGGGGTCACTTCCGAATCAATAAAACTGATGCTCTTCCCTCATTGCCTCAAGGGAGCTGCTATGGATTGGCTGGATTCATTGCCATCATGTTCAATCAAAACGTGGGAAGAGTGTGTCGCACAGTTCATGAGTAAGTTCTATCCTATTTCACGTGTGATTCAGCTTCAGAATGAGATCTGGATGTTCAGGCAAAAGCAGGATGAATCACTTGTCAAAGCATGGGAGCGCTTCAATCATTTGCTACGTAAATGTCCCAACCATGGTATTGACAAGCGACAGTTAATCCAGGTCTTCTATGATTCACTTGGACAGCCCAATAGAGACAAGATGGATATAGAAGCTGGGGGAAACTTCTTATTTAACTGTGATCATGAAGGGGCATATGCATTGATGAGATGTTTGGTTCAGCAAGAGGAGAGCTGGGATTATGAGCACCAACAAAAAGAACCGATGAAGCATATCTCAGTGGCATATAGCACGGTTCAGGTGAATGCGGTAGAGGTAGTGCATGATATAAATGGTCCAGAGATGCATCAGCAGCAGCCAGTACCACCTTCAGAGTCGACCGAGATGACAGGGATAATAAAGACAATGGCTCAGCACATGTCGGACATGTCCACACAGGTCAGCTCTGTAGCAATTGCACTTCAAGTGGCTCAAGCAGAAATAAAATATCTAAAGGAACAACTTGAACAAAGAGCACTGGGTAGCATTGTTGACACATCAGAGGGACAGGCTCAAGCCATCACCACTCGAAGTGGTATTGCACTTACAGATCCTCCATATTCGAGTCATGCCAGAGCGGAAGCCTCAAAGGCTAAGGAACATGAAGTCTTCGATTCTGAGAAGACACCTGTCATGATCCCCCAATCAAAGGGCATGACTCCACCAGACGAGGAGGAGCATACTCAGGTACCACTTTCATCTTCTCCTTCTTCTTCAGAACTTCCATACCCATTACGTACTAGGAAGAAGAAGGATGATTATGAGGAATACAAGCGCTTTTTGAATGTCTTCTCTAAACTGCATATCAATATCCCATTGATTGAGGCACTTCAAAAGATGCCTAAGTATGCTCGATTTATTAAAGATGCAGTTCTTGGAAAGAAAGGGGTGGATGAATTTCAGAGAGTAAACTTAAATGAACAGGTTAGTTCATGTGTTTTGCATGGGTTACCTAAGAAAAAGAAGGATCCAGGTAGCTTTGTCATTGAGGCCACATTGGGTGATTCCTACACTGGAAGAGCTCTCTGTGATCTGGGAGCGAGCGTGAATTTGATGCCGTTGTCGGTATTCAAAAAGTTAGGTGTGGGGGAGCCCCCGAAAACCTGGATAACACTCCAATTTGCAGACAAGTCATCCAAGAAAGCATGTGGGATGGTTAAAGATGTGCTAGTGAGGGTCGGAAGTCTGATCATTCCGGCTGATTTTGTTATATTGGATATGTCAGTAGGTGATGTTCCGCTAATTCTAGGCAGGCCATTCTTGGCGACTGGTCGTACTCTCATTGACGTAGAGAATGGAGAACTAATTATGAGGGTACACGATGACATGGAGACTTTTCGGGTCTTCAAACCGTCACCCAGTGTTCATGGGAGTATCAACCAGGTGTGCCATTTGCTGTACAAGTGAAGCGCCAAATTCCAGAGTTGTCGCAAGGAAATCCACCTGATTACTGGGAAAGAAATAAGCCATCAGCAGTGCACGCACACGAAGCAGTGCTTCAAATTCAGCACAGGAAAGCAAAGCTGGAAGCGGCACAAAGTGCCAGACCACCCTCGTGAGGTGGCAGAGGTGACTGGGTCGGGCCGTCGACCGTAAATTACAAGCGCTTGTTGGGAGGCAACCCAACGTATTTTTATGCTTTAGTGTAGAGAGTGTGTTTTTAAATACTGTCGTGTGCGTTTTTAATACCGTTTTGTTATATGAGGGGTGAGAGAGTGAGGATCTTATATTTGAATTGAGTCGTGCAGGCATACAGGTTGGAGACGCGGTCCGGACTCCCCTTCTTGATGCGTGAAAAGAGGAAACGCATAAAAACCGAGAAAGCGACATAATGATCACGAAATTTGAGGTTAGGAATTCTGAAGTTTACTCCGAAAAATTTGAAGTCACTATTGCGAAATCAGAACGTGCGCGAAACGAGTTTTCCAACGGTATGTAATATGCGTGCATCGGAGTCTGGAGACGTAATCTAGAAGCCAAAGCAAACGAAGCGGAACGAAAAAAAAAAAAAAAAAAAAAAAAAAAAAAAAATTAATCTGGAGTCAGGGGTGTTCCTGCGAACACCCCCTGTGTTCACACGAACAAAAGGAAGTCACAAAACATTCTGCTGAGTCATAAGAACAAGAATTATTGCTCACACGAGCAGGGGTAAAAAAGAGAAATCAGCGGTTTTTGAGGGCAAATTCGGAATTTCGGGAGAAATTGCTTCTGGTTCATCTTCCTTCCTCCATCCCTCACAAACACAAACACAGACCTTCAAACACTTCACACCCATCGATCCCAGCAGCTTCCTCCTCGATTCTCCGGCGTTTTTGTTCGATTCTCCGGCGTGTTCTTCCCCTTCTCACTCCGGCAACCTCCCTCTGTCACTCCGGCGACCCCAGCAGATTCCAACCTCTCTCTCCCCGTCGGGTTCAATCCCCAAAAGACCACCAACACCACCGGTCCTAACTTCCGGCGGTGTCGCGGTGGTTTTCAGGCCGCCTCTCAACTATGGCGGATTCTCTCTCTCAATTAGGCGAAACCGCAGCCCCACCCTCTCTCTTCAATCCGACTACCCAGCCACCACTTCCACGGCAACACAAACCCACAACCCCAACCCTGAACCACCTCCGTCGCCATACACACTCTACACCGTCGAACCAGTCACCGGACCCAATCAAAACCGAAGCCCGAACAATCTGCAGCCCATCACCATCATCGTCCTCCCCTGCCAATTCGCAGAACCCACCTCTCTCCCTCTGTGCCTTGAATTGCAAACCAGAACCCCCCTTGACTGCAATTACAAAAACACCATCCCAACAACCCACTTCCGACGCAAGCCGCCCCTCTGCCTTTCGTACTTCTATTACCGGCCTCTACTCTAATCACCGCCTACAGTTTCGCCTCTCAAGTACCGAGATCCGCAATTCCACAATCATCCGATTCGGGCCACAACCAATTATCACCCGAACCCTTACCAGTGATACTGGAATTGAACCAGCCATGTCTTCAGTTGGAAGAAGCTACTGGTGAAAATTTACAGAAAGAGGGCAGTTTAGTTGACCATTAAATTGTCTTAATTTAGTAAATTGGATACTGTTAATGGGGAGGACATGACACCTATATAGACTGTTGGGTTATGTGGAGAGTGTTTGCAAATTCAAGAAAGGAAATCCATGTTAAAAAAAAAAAAAAAAGAAAAAAAAAAAAGAAATCCATAGGCTACTCTTGGTGAGAAATTTACCGAAGACATCGACCCCGGTGTGCTATTGCGCACTCGATCATTACGGGAGCTAGTATTGTCGAACGCGATACGAGTTCGGGGATTCTTCGTTCTCTATTCGTCAGCAGCAATGGATCAATCGACCCCGGTGTGTTTCGCACACTCGACCGCAAGGGAGTTTGCATTGTTCTGGACAATGTTAGCTTGGGGATTGTTCTCGCTATCTCAGTCAGCACCTATCGGATTTCGTCCCTGACCTTGTGTCGGTTGTGAGTATTCTTCTCTCTCTTTACTTACCGTTTAGGCACATCGTACGTGCTCTAGGATTTTATTTTTAGAATTCTAGGGAATTACTTGAGTACTTGCTTAATTTCGGTACACACAACTCGTTCACGTGCACGTAGCTTGAATTATCTCTAAATTTGTTATAGCTACCTTCTTGTGCTGTGACTTTAACTTCGAGTAGAACCACCGCCCTTCGCATTTGAATGCTGAGTCTTCTTGGTTAATCTCTAAATTCGTTGAGGACAACGAAGCGCTCAAGTGTGGGGGGAGTTTTAGTCTTGACTAGCCAGTCAGTGTTTGCATCGCCATGTCTGCATATAGTTGTTCGTGTCGTATTGTGTCTAATTTTGTAGTCCGTGTCGTGATATTGTGATAGTATGTCATATTGTGTTGTGTTAGTCGTGTATATATTTGTTTGTGTTTGTGTTTAATATTGCACGTTTTCTTATTTGAGTCTACCTACCCTATCGACTGTTTTGTGTAGTTTCGTTCGTGTCGGCTTGCATGTAGTGTAGGAATTATATGAAAAAAATAAAAATTGAAAAATCCAAAAAAAAAAAGAAAAAGAAAATTAGAACGAGAAAATTTTGAGAAAAGGGCAATCAAAAGAGGCTAAAATTTGATAAATCGCGAGGTGTGAGGATTTTAGGCGTAGAGCATGATTTGCGACCGAGAGTGACGACGTGAGTCCCCCCTAGTAGGTATAGAGAGACTTTCTTTGCGGGAGTGCCTACCTATTTTTAACACTTACGTGATTTTCAAGTCAAAGTGTGTGCCTATTTTCTTACAAGAGATGAGCTAGGTGTGAGCTAAACAAGCCGAACATCCATGTGTACGTCTTAGGTAGTCGCCAACCCGCCTCGTAGTGGCACACGAAACAGCTGTGCGAGGTCGTGTATTAGAGCACTCACTGCTTTTAGAACTCACCTTGTAGGACCATTAGACGCCCCAATTTGAACCATGGATTCTTTGCTAGCCCTCGGACCTAGGGTGACGATTCTTGGCCTTCATAACAAATTGATTAGAATTACCACTTTAGTGCGTCACGAGGGGGTTGTGTAGTTGAGGGGGTTCGATGTTCGATGAGGGAGTGATTATACAATTTGTTGAGTTCTACATCTTGCTTGCACTTCATTGATCAACGAGGGGATGCGAGGGTGAGTGAGTAGGCTTGCGCACTTCGGTGTGGCGGTGTTCCATGCCATTACATCATGGACACAGTTGTGGAGAGCTGTGAGTGCGTGAATCTAATACGCACGGAATTGGGTTGGGAGAACTTAATTGGTGGATCGTGCTAGGTACCGGTTTTGATTACTTTGGTGTAGGAGGATCGGTTGGATTAGGCACGAGATACATTCATCTTCGGGACTACTTGAGAGGGGTTATGGTTACATTCGAGTGTGGGGGTGTCGACTTTTGACTTCGGAAATTGAGATTGAGCTTGCGACGACTCCACTCCCACACATGTATTTCATTGATTCCGCGGCTTGGACTTTACATGGACTTTGATTGAGTTAGGAGGAGATGATATTTTTATGTGATATTCATTCATCGATTTACGTGTTTCCTTCTCCTAGCATATTTGATTGTTATTTGAAGACCACTCGGATATTATTGTTGGATTTTGATGGGATTTTGAGAGAATTTGAAAAAAAAAAAGAGCAAAAAAAAAAATGAGAGAAAAAGAGAAAGGAGAGATGAAATAAAGTTTGAATTGGAGTTGAATTGGAACGAGTGGTGGAGCTACTTTGACGACGACGGTTCACGTTTCATGCACGACGAACGACGATGGCCACGGAGATCACTAGTGTACCGGGGTTTGAGGGAATTGAGGGCCGGAGGTGGTGAGCTTTGGGTTTTGGTTCCTATCATCGTGGTGAGGGTGTGTGAGATGTGGGATTTGATGTGAGAATGTGACGCTTAGGACTTGATTTCGACGAGATTATTTATATGTCCCTAAGCCTCATCATGTGAAAACCGTTAGCGGATTAGGAGCTCGGACCTTGGATGTGGCTTTGCCTAGCGTAGTCTCTTATTTCGTGGCACACGCGAAGAGGTAGCGTACTCTTGTACTTAGTAAAGTTAGGCTTTCTATACTAACTAGGGGGAGAGTCTCGTTGTCGAGTTTAGTTTCAACTCATGCTTTGTTCCTAGGATTCTCATCACTTCATGATAATCGATTAAAGCCAATGGAGATTGCCCGATCTCAACCAAAAAGATAAAAAGTGTGTTTTGTGTATATATGTGTTTGTGTAGGATCGAGTCATAGTTTGCATTTGCATCATATTGTTGCATTGTCGAGTCTTGTGTCGTTTGCGTCTTGAGTCGGCTAGTAAATAGTGGTTTTACTCGGGACGAGCAAAAGGTAAGTGTGGGGGTATTTGATAACTCTCTTTTAGGAGTTATCTTTATACTTCCATATTACTTGTAATAGGCTTATTTCACATGATTTATATGCTATATTTGCACAAATATGTGAATTTGACTATTTCTAAGCTTAAGAGTGAAAAGTTGTGTTTCTAGCTTATTTGTGCAAGTTTTCTCTCATATTTGCTATGATAAGTGCACGGGTTGTTTAGTGTTGTGTATCTCAGGTAAAAGAGGTGCAATGAAGCTTATGAGATGCTTGGATATGCTTGGAATGGAGCTAGATGAAGAGGAGAAAAGGAGACGCGCAAACGAAGAAAAGTTGGAAAAGTCACACAGGACCAGCCTGCACTCTTTTCGATGCCCAGGAAAATCTACAAAGAATTTTGAAGCAAGGCTTGCGGCATTGGAAAGTAGACATCCGTAGCTTTCCAACGATATATGGTAGGCCCGAAGACGAGTCCGTATGAGGGAGATACAGCCCGCGCAAAATCAGCAAATAATTCTGTCCGGGAATTACAAAGTAGAGGGGCTGAAGTGCAATTTCGACCAAATAACATAAAAAATCGTGCCCAGCTGGTAAAAAACGGGCAGAGACGACCTAAGAACAGAATATTCACGTACGGGAGCCATTGGAGAGCACCTAGGAGCTTGGGGATTGCACGGATTCGCCAAAGCTTTGGCGATTTCATCGTTTGATTCTTCTCTTACCCTCTCTTTATCATTCTATGGAGAATACTTGTGATTTTGGCATAACAATGAGTAGCTAATTTCTTTGTTAGGCTCTATGGAGAGCCTAGGGTTATGACTTAGACTTATTTTCCGGATTTTGTTGATTGATTCATGCGTTTGATCCAATTAATGTTTATTATTCTTTATCTTCTATTGTGAATCCGTAAGCTAAGGCTATTGACACGTTTTAGTGATGAATGGAATGACCAAGTTAGATGAAGATGATGAACTAGTTGAATTCATAGCTTAATATTACAAACCAATTGATTAGAAATCATGATCTAGGCTTAATTCTTAGCAACAATGGAGTCGCGAACCGGAGTTGTTAGTTAACTAGGTGGGTGCTCGACAGAGACTTAACCCGGTTACGAATAAGATCATGTTTTTATTCCCGAATCATTGAGACCGATAGGTGAGATGAATAGGAGTAGTCATGTGTGGGTAGATTCGGTTGAACTAGTTAGGTGAGTGAATCGGTGGACCGACAGGACCCGGTGAACGAAGTTGACTAGCCAGCTAGAACGTAACGGTAGATGGAGGTGGACCGACAGGACCCAAAGTAAACTGTTACGTAAAATTACATGAGATCGACAGAAGATTGTAAGTGCTATTACCCGGCATAATCAGTTAGTGCGTAATGTGTTTCAATACAAATTCCGGAACTGTCTAAAGACCCTAGGTGATTCATAGATCGCCTAGTTTTCTCCATACTTTGATTAAATTATTTTAATTGAAAAATACAAAAACATTGTCTCTACATTCATTTTATTCAGTCGCTGGTTCGTGGGCGACGAACATTCAAACTCAAACCACTTTTTACCGGTTACTTAGGTATCTTCTAATTGATTCTTAATTAGCTAGTAGTCGTCTATTTCCCTTGGGTTCGATACTCGGAGTCGTAAAACACTCCACTTACTACTTGACCGTGCACTTGCGTATACACGTAAGAAATCGTGTCAGTCCCCACGTTATGTTAAGTCACAAAGGTTACACGGGTCATAAGATAAGAAAATAATCAAGCATGTTCAAGTATGTTATGGTCTCCACGTGAGACAAGCAAGGTTCCTACTTGGAACAATACGATTTCACAAGTCTCAAGTTATGCTTTACGTTACGCTTTCTTTACGATACAAGTTATGTTTTATGAATGTCATGCTCTTTGAAGTTTCACAAGTATATGTATGTATGACTATGCCTTATGTTCATGTCGCTCCATGGGAAAAGTATCCCTTCCTTTTCTTCTTTACTTTCTATATTTGGATATGCAATGATGATTTTTGGTTTTCCAAACCTACGGAGGGGCGTAGATGTAACTCACTGAGCTAGTTGAGCTCTTACAATTTTTTTGTCAGGTTTTAAGGACACGTAGAGCAAGAAGTAACAAGGTGTTGAGTTTATATGTGTTGGCTTTGTTGGCTTGATGACGCTTATGTGCTTGGATGTCGAGTATATGCTAGATGGCTTGGAGATACTATGAAATACATGTTGATAGATTACTATATGAATGTAAAAGTTGTGTAATTATGTATATAAGAATTTGTATGGGCCATTGTATGATACCTAGAAACATTCCCGAATTATGCTCTGTTTACGTTATGAGTCGAGAGGACTAAATGATATCGATTTTCAAGTTCCAACTTGCTTTTCTTTACAATTCAAATTGTTTATCAAGACGACCCCAAGTGATTTGTTATTTACGCTTCCGCAAAGTTATTTTTGGAAACTTTTATCACGACTTTTATAAATAACTTATTTAGCCTCTCGACGAGTCAAGGCCGCACCGGCGTGTCGCGCCCTCCTCCCGTTAACGCAAAGCTTTATGGTTAATCGCTAATCGGGGTCGGCGGGAGGGGGATGTGACATTTTGTGGTATCAGAGCAATAGGTTATAGATAGTTAAGATTAGTAAACCTTAGGAACCCATTATGTCCTTACTTATGTGAATGTTTATGTGTGTGTATGTGGTGTGTATCCATGTAAATAAGTATAGTACGTGGTTATCAGTTCTTGAATGTTTTCCTAAATAAAGTGATAAGCTGGATGTTTGAAATATTATAGTGTGGTATGATAAGTGTTTTCATGTGATTCATATGCTATCTTGGTGTCTCGTTCATGTATGTAGGGTGCTATGTATGTAAACGCATGTACTTTTTATGTGAAGATAATGAAACTAAATATTCTATGTTACTCGATTATGCATGAAGTTTATAAAAGAAAAATGATAAAATTAGAAAAATACAACATACTTTGAAATATGTTATTGGTTGTTCCCAATTGAAGTGTTTATATGCGACACATTTGTTAAGCTATGTCATGAAATATGTTGGAATTGTGCCCTAGAGGCAATCAATTAATTGTGACATTTATGGATTTACGATTCATTATGTTATCGATATGGAGATATGTTAACATGAATGAATTCCTTAGAATATAAGTGTTATATTCTTAAATATCCCTAGTCAATTATAATGATTAATAGGACAATCATCTATAGACTAGTATGGGGTTGGATTGATATGGAGATATCATGATCCAACACATGGGTATGCATTAGGAGTAATGGCATACTGGATTGACCCATCTCCGAGAAGGCTACATACATGTTATGTTGAGTCACAAGCGCTTCTCGCGGTGCAATGGTATTGTCATCCTTAGACTTGAAGTCACTAGATATTCTAGTTGTGGATCATTGTGATCTTGGTAGCGTTAAACGCTACACCGTAACTGGGTAGTTATAAAGGCGTGTACTGGATACAATGAGAAGCAAGCTTAGAGATCGTAGTGGACGTAGAGAGGATTTGTTCCTCCCACATAACGGGAGCAAATATCCTAGGCCACTCGAGGGATAGTGCTTATAGAATGTCTGGCCAGACTCAAATAAAACAATATGGGATATTGATGTTATTTGCACGAATAAGGCTATTCCCACGGATCGAGAAACTATGGATTGGATATACGAGTGTGACTTGTATGTCTCGTGTCCAATCCGGATATTGAAACAAAGGGATGAGACAATTACTTGCACAAGGTTTGTCATGATGACTATTCTATTTGTTGGCTAGAATGGATGTCCTTCTAGAGACCGCTCCATATTAGTAAATAGTTACTACCAACTAAATAGAACATATGGGGTCACACGCCATATAGGGGTGAACTAGACATGGGAAATAATTAATTAATATGATTAATTAATTAGAAGGATCAAATCGCAACAACTTGCTAACTTAGTAGGACTAATATGCAAGTTGGACTAATCCATGTATAGACATGGTTAGGATTTGCCAAGGTGGCCTAATTCATGTAGAGACATGATTAGGATTAATTTGCAAATAGAACTAATCCATGTATTGACATGATAAGGACTATTTTGCAAAAGGGACTAATCCGAACTTGAGTAGGATTATGAGGGGTTCTTTATGTAGTAGGACAAGGAGTTGTAGGACTATATAAAGAACACTCCTAGCTTATTTTTCTCTCTACACAACACACATACACATCTATTTTTATAGAAGTAAGGAGAGAACAAAGCAAGGAGAGAGCAAGTCCCATAGAGGGCCGAAACCCCTTGGGACCGCCGCCCCTTACCCGTCGGCCTAAAGGGAGCCGCCCCACCTCTTGGCACTCCATTGTTGGCGATTCCTTCTTCCTCCTCCATTCTTCCTAGCTAGCACATGGATTTGGAGGATCTAGATCTCACCTCTAGGCGTGGATCAACCGTAGAGACGTGACACTATTCGCGTTTGAAGTCATCAAAGGAGAACCCTAAGGTGTGTTTATGATTTCTAACCCTTACCATCGTTATGTCTCTTGACTTTTGATCCTTGGAGGGTTTTGCATGGTTTTATGTTTGATTATGCTTCCGTTGTGCAATCCATGAATCAAAACCCTACAAATATTATGTTATGTCTACTTATGTGCTTGAAGTATGTCTTTATGTTTACTAATTGAGCATATAAGTTGTGTGACGGGGCAGCCCTAGCCCGCGGCCTAGCCGCGTGGGCTAGGGGCCGGCCGGCCCTAGGGCCTTGCGGTTCACCTTTTTTGGGCCCGGGCAATTGTATTGTTGGGCCCATGGACCGTTTTAACCCTAGAATATCCTAAAATCAATTAAAATTGACCAAGCGCGTTAAAATTGGATTTTAACTGTTTATGTGCAAATCTCATGGTGATTGGATATGGCCTTAGGATGTGGTTTGATGTGGATGTTTAATTTTGTGGTTTGGTTTTACGGCCTGCGAGCTGATCAATTAATTGTAATAATTAATTAGGGTTTTATGGCCTGCGTGCCATTTTTTTTCTCAACTTGTGAGATTTATTTTATTTAGTATAGAAGTTAGCTAGTGCTAGATAAAGTAGATTGTTAGCCAAGATTGAAGAAAAGAAGCCCAAAGCCAAATGAGCCACAAAAAGATGGAGCATGGAGCATTCCACATGACTATGGAGGATGGACCAAAAGATCAAGACGCATGGAGATGTGTTTGCTTTTAGGGTTCATAGATAATTCCATTGGCTTGGAATTATCTTAGTCTAGAAAAGGCCATATCCACATCACGTTTAATTTCTGTTTTGTGGTTGTTTACTTTATTGTCTTATTATTGTGTGGTTGGTGTATGGATGATGCATGCAATTAGGATACTAGGATAATTAGACAACCCGGATCTATTATTTGGAGTTGTGCCCAAACTCAAATAGATAGATTAGTTGATATTGATCAACAAAACAATTAAAAGTTGTATTTAAAATCCCTCAAAATTCAAATATTGTGTTCTTGCCTTCTCGTTATTTAAACACTCATGATCATCATTATTTATCAAGTTCGTGCGTGCCAAAGCAGGGCGACTTGGTTCATAATGATGTAATGCGATGGCACGTAACAATGTTCAATTGTTTAAATAAGAGGTTGAACACAACTGGACTATTAATATGATTAAGAAACCTAGAGGCAATCAATTGGGATTATCCATATGGATGGATAAATAAGGAGTTATTTGCCCAATTGAACCAAGAGTTGCATAAGGGATGCAATTGGAATTGTTCCTACCTAAAGTAGTTAAATTATGGGTGACTTGCCAAAGCAAGCTCATAAGGAGATGAAACATGGATCTTGGCCCACTAGAAAATATAAGGATATTTTCCGCATTAATATCTTGAGGGTTATTAATCCGTAGTAAAATAGTGGGAGCTATGTTTGACAATTTAAATCCTTGTTGAATATAGTTATACGTCACAAACTTTGCATAATCCTATTATGTTGAATACCCATGGCATTAAACAAATAAAAACGCGACTCTATCTATTTCCTAGACTGGTATAAAATTGAGAATTGTTCTCAAATAAAAGAGAAATTGTTGTACATCGTAGAACATAAAGATCTCTTCCTACCAACTACCAAAACACACTAAAACCTAATGGAAAGGACATCAAAGAATGGTTCTTTGGATGTGACTTGCCTCATGTTAGCTGCCATGAACTCTGAGCTTTGGAAGCAAGAAGAGAAACATGGAGAAGTATGATATGATCATATATTGAAAGAAGCTCTTTCAAAAGAGCGAGCTAGTCATGAAAGGTTTGAAGTGTTACTCCACTTTGCGTTATGCAAATAAGCTAATTCAATATGATTGAATCATTAGTGAATGGGCATTATCTATGAGATAGATAAAGAATAAGTGGTTATTCACCCAAGTGGACCAAGAATTGCATTAGATGCAATTATAGTTTTGTTTTAAAATTGATTTACTCAATATGATTGAAAAATCACTAAACAAAACACTCATAATGGGCATGGGCAAAGCTGTTAATGGTTAACAGCATGGGTAAGGGCAAATAGTTTGCGCTAAACCCATGGGTATAAAGCAAGCCTGTTGCTAAAACCAAGTTGCCTTGGAATCCCATAGGTGGTGTAGAGGAAGAGAGGCTACCCAAAGTACCTGGAAGTAAGTAATAAAGGAATTATGAATTCCAATATGGGTATTTTGTTATAGAAATCAATGTGTCTATCTTATCATCATAAGTATATGATACTAGATGAGGATCTCACATTTATAGAAATGTGGAGAATCTCAAGAGACGAAGACAATTGGATAAGGAAGAAATAATCCTACACGTGGGGCTATGAAGCAAAGGATTGCTGAAAAGCCGTAGGGAATTATTTCTACCTTTAAGAAATTGTTCATGAATTAGACAAAAGTGATAATGTCCCTACTATGAGTAGGACCATTATCATAGTTTCTTGTTTGGACAAGAAAGCTCCTTATCATAATAAAAGGACAAATGATGTTCCATTTATTATGGTATGCATTATTGTAATGCAATTTTGTCTAAGTGGATTCTATATCCATGATCATTATAATTTCATCTATAACATTAATACCTAGAGGTTTGCATATAATGATATGAACTTTACTTATCTTTAGCATTATAGTTTAGGCCCCATAAATAAGAGATACATATCTAGAACTCCATTATGATGGATTTACTGGGACTCATTTGATTATTGAATCATATGAGACATGTAAGACTTATTAGGCAAAGATATGATCTTTTGGGAATCATACATATTGATGTATGAAGGCCGCTAAGCACAAATACTAAAGATGGTTTTAGTACTTCATCATGTTTACTGATAGGATCAGAGAAATATGGATTTGTGTATCTTATGAAGAAACAAATCAGAATCCTTTGAATTGTTCAAAGTATTCAGGAATGAAGTAGAGAACCAATTTGGCAAAAGTATTTAGACTCTACGATTGGATCATAGAAGAAAGTACTTGAGCCAAGAGTTTGACAAGAATCTATGGGAGTATTGGATATGATCCAAAACTCGCTCCACCTAGCAGGCCACATGGGTTTGGCGTGTCTAAGAGGAGAGTTCAAACTGTGTAGGACACAGTTCGGTCCATGATGAGTCAAACAGAACTTCCAGTTTACTTTTGGGGCTATGTTCTAATTACAGCAAATTTCGCCCTTAACCTTGTTCCATCAAAAACAAATTATGAAAACACCAAATGAGATATGGACTAGGAAGTGCCCTAGTATGTCATTCATAAAGGTTTGGGGTTATGAAGTTTATGTAAAGGAGTTTACAAATAAACTTGGACCCAAGTCGGATAAATGTTTTGTGGGAAATTCTGAAAAGGATATTATTTCTACAACCCAATCGAGAACAACCTGTTTGTTGCTCGAACTACAGTGTTTCTAGGTAGAGATTGTCTCTAAGAGAAACAGTGGGAGGACAGTAGAACTTGAAAAGTTCAAGAACCACAATAGAACATTGATCCGTTTGATGGAACATGAGCAGGATCACAAGGTGTTGTGAAGTAACCTACTCAGATAACACAAGAACCTCGTAGGTCAGGTAGGATATATCGAGGGACTAGAGAAATAAGGATTTCTCATAACCCGTGATATATTGCTCATAAAGATGAGCCTACAACCTATGAGATGGCCACGTGTGGCCATACTCTCAGAAATGGCTTGGAGCCATGAGATACGATATGGAATCCATGTATACCAATAAAGTATGGACTTTGGTGGAACCACCTGATGGGTATGACCCATAAGGTGCAAGTGGGTTATGAGGAAACCAACATGGATGGTAATATGATTACCTTTAAGGGAAAATTGGTAGGAAAGGGATTTCATGTGAGTTCATAGTATAGACTATGACGAAATCTTTCCCCAATTGTGATGCTTAAATCCATTCGCATCTTGCTTGTAGCAATCTATTTGTAGATTGGATCAAGCTTCTAGGAGTTGGACTCTTCAAATGAATGATGTAATCAAAGGATTTTGGTTCCATCAAAATTTAAGATGAGACTTGTGTCTACAAGAAGGTTAGTGGGAGCACAGTTATGTTTCTGGTCGTGTATGTGGAGACATACTTAATCATTGGGAATGTTGCCCCTACTTGGCAGTCTTACGTAGATTGACTAGGGAGTTGACTTTCTAATGGTAGACTTAAGCGAAGCAACTTGTGAAGATCTATTGAGGTAGATCAAGATGGTTGTATAGCTTAGGTCATAGTACACAAATTGACAAAGGAGTTGAAATGGTTCAACGTGAATAGAATATTGATTCTTACCCATGTCACATGGAATTAGTCTTTGGAACGCTAATTGTCTTACCAATTAGATTGGGAATGGACCGTATGAATTAGATTCACAAGATACGCCATGAGATGTACTAGGCCAGACGTGTCATAAAGCATGACACAAAGATACCAGTCATATCCGGGTGAGAGTCACTGGATAAAATATCAAGATTATCCTTTAGTACTTGAGAAGGACTAAGGATGAATTATTGATAAATAGATAATGTGAAGAGTTTGCTGTAAGGGGTTACAGTGATGCGAACTTCAAATCTGACAAAGAAGATTTCAGATTATAAGTCAAGTTTTGAGTTTTGCCTTAGTGGGAGCGACTGTGAGCTGGAAAGGTTCCAGGCAAGATTCAGTCACTGATTCTAACATAGAGGACTGAGTAAATTAATGCATAAGATGCATTTATTCAGAATATTCAATCTCAATCAAATTGTTGATGGAGGAGATGTGAATATTTGCAAGGTGCCAGCATATGTCTCGCCCCTACGTAGCGTAAGCGTGGAGGGCCGCGCTAGATCAATAGGCATATGATGCAGGAGATTGACTCTAGTGCAAGTGGGAGACTGTTGGAATTGTGCCCTAGAGGCAATCAATTAATTGTGACATTTATGGATTTGCGATTCATTATGTTATCGATATGGAGATATGTTAACATGAATGAAGTCCTTAGAATATAAGTGTTATATTCTTAAATATCCCTAGTCAATTATAATGATTAATAGGACAATCATCTATAGACTAGTATGGGGTTGGATTGATATGGAGATATCATGATCCAACACATGGGTATGCATTAGGAGTAATGGCATACTGGATTGACCCATCTCCGAGAAGGCTACATACATGTTAAATTGAGTCACAAGCGCTTCTCGCGGTGCAATGGTATTGTCATCCTTAGACTTGAAGTCACTAGATATTCTAGTTGTGGATCATTGTGATCTTGGTAGCGTTAAACGCTACACCGTAACGGGGTAGTTATAAAGGCGTGTACTGGATACAATGAGAAGCAAGCTTAGAGATCGTAGTGGACGTAGAGAGGATTTGTCCCTCCCACATAACGGGAGCAAATATCCTAGGCCACTCGAGGGATAGTGCTTATAGAATGTCTGGCCAGACTCAAATAAATCAATATGGGATATTGATGTTATTTGCACGAATAAGGCTATTCCCATGGATCGAGAAACTATGGATTGGATATACGAGTGTGACTTGTATGTCTCGTGTCCAATCCGGATATTGAGACAAAGGGATGAGACAATTACTTGCACAAGGTTTGTCATGATGACTATTCTATTTGTTGGCTAAAATGGATGTCTTGCTAGAGACCGCTACATATTAGTAAATAGTTACTACCAACTAAATAGAACCTATGGGGTCACACGCCATATAGGGGTGAACTAGACATGGGAAATAATTAATTAATATGATTAATTAATTAGAAGGATCAAATCGCAACAACTTGCTAACTTAGTAGGACTAATATGCAAGTTGAACTAATCCATGTATAGACATGATTAGGATTTGCCAAGGTGGCCTAATTCATGTAGAGACATGATTAGGATTAATTTGCAAATAGAACTAATCCATGTATTGACATGATAAGGACTATTTTGCAAAAGGGACTAATCCGAACTTGAGTAGGATTATGAGGGGTTCTTTATGTAGTAGGACGAGGAGTTGTAGGACTATATAAAGAACACTCCTAGCTTATTTTTCTCTCTACACAACACACATACACATCTATCTTGATAGAAGTAAGGAGAGAACAAAGCAAGGAGAGAGCAAGTCCCATAGAGGGCCGAAACCCCTTGGGACCGCCGCCCCTTACCCGTCGGCCTAAAGGGAGCCGCCCCACCTCTTGGCACTCCATTGTTGGCGATTCCTTCTTCCTCCTCCATTCTTCCTAGCTAGCACATGGATTTGGAGGATCTAGATCTCACCTCTAGGCGTGGATCAACCGTAGAGACGTGACACTATTCACGTTTGAAGTCATCAAAGGAGAACCCTAAGGTGTGTTTATGATTTCTAACCCTTACCATCGTTATGTCTCTTGACTTGTGATCCTTGGAGGGTTTTTCATGGTTTTATGTTTGATTATGCTTCCGTTGTGCAATCCATGAATCAAAACCCTACAAATATTATGTTATGTCTACTTATGTGCTTGAAGTATGTCTTTATGTTTACTAATTGAGCATATAAGTTGTGTGACGCATTATGTGCAAGTTATGCATGTCATATATGTTTTGTGTTTGCTAAGTTATTTCCATGTATATATGCATATTGGTAAGTAAATTAATTTTAATCTGAGCATGTCGAAAGTTCAACCGATGTGCGAATGTCAAGTGTTTGGGCCACTAATGTGCAAGTTGGACGAGCAGCTATATCATCATTACGATGCTATAAGTTGTTCCCACTATGTTCTACGGTCCAACGGGTACTTCTAACACAATTACGAGCTTGCTGGAGCGGTACAAAGTGTGACGACACGATGTATTGTTCCCTCTCGTAAGCGTGAAAGACAGGACCTCTGAAACAATTACGAGCTTGCTGGAGCGGTACAAAGTGTGACGACACTGCGTATTGTTCCCTCTCGTAAGCGTGACAGGCTTGATGTATTTTCCAACCCGAGTTCAATGGTAAGATAACCTATAAGGCTAAGTTGTGCAGTGATTTCATGTTAGTTAGGATTTTATATGATCTAATTCATGTTAGAAATTCGTTAAACGAATTCGAGGACGATTCTTTATAAGGTGGGTAGAATGTAGTAACCAGCATAATTATGTTGCATGTTTATGTGTTAAGCGATATTATTATCTTCTAAATATTTGTGTTAATGTTAATATTTTACTAAGTATGCTAGACTTTAAAGAAAATATTTGCAAGAATGTTATGTTTGTGCCAACTTGTTAGTTGATATTAAACTTCTAGTTTGCCCCATAACTTTATGTAAATTTGTAATGTTTCCAAACTTGAAGTATTTATGTATTCACCTACCTATTATTGGTTTTTACATTATTGATCCCAAACTAGCATGTCTTCCAAATCATATTTACATCTCAATCATTCTTCCACTCAACTACTTATATATAATATGATATTGTTCTCTCATTTTATGTATGGCTCTTTATGTGTTCCATCAAGTCATTCTCTCATGTCTCTCATAGTCTCTCTCATTCTCTTCCACACTCAAAACTCATCGTCAAGAATACCAGTCCTGGTTTTTTGTGTTGACCATCACAAAACACCCTCAAAACCCCATTTTCTAGCTCTCAATTCATGAAAAACTCAAGGTCAATGTTATACTATGCATTGGGGGAGTCTTTTCCTTCATTTTCCTCAAGAATCCAAGCTCCTCCAACCTCCAAGAACTCAATATTAATCTCTAATTTCTCTCAAGACATATAAGTAAGCACTATTCTCTTCTTTATGTGTTAAATTTGTAGATAATGCATGTTCTTGACATGAAATTGCTTGATCTTGAGTTGCATGTGTTATTTGATCTTTGATTTGTAACTTTTAAACTTGATCTTCCTCATCTCCAAGCATGCTTCATCATTTTCATGGCTAGATCATCAAATTGGTACTTGAATGTTGTATATTTCATAAAACCCACATTTGAACATACATGCATGTCATCAAAATCAAGTTTGTTATTAAAATCATGTAAGAAGATGATGTGGGTAGTGATATGTGTATTATTTAGACCTTGTTTTAGTTAAATTTCAGATTTTGATGGAATGGTCCTTGCATGCAACAAGTTTTTGAAGTATAGAAAACCATAAAGTTCATGTTTGAGTCTATTTTCACAAAATTGGGAAAAATACCTAACCTTTTCAGAAAAATATGAAAAATTTAAAGTTTGTGTATTTGTATGTTATATTTGTACAGTAAAAAATTCAGAGCCATTGGATTTGTATTTAATTTTAAATCGGCTAAAAACTTGGGCTGTTTTTACAATCTGTCCAACCCAGACCAGAGAAGTTTTTCATTGATTTCATGTATTTATTCTACTCCAATAGTTACAAAATTTGGATATGTTGTTCACAGTGGTGTTCTTTACTTCCAGTTAAAATTTCATAAGTTTTTGAATTACTATGAATATGTTATGAATTTTTTATCAAGATCGCTTTTCAGCCTCTGTTTTATACCTAAACAACTCTGAAAATTAATGTTTAAAAATACTTATAAGTTTTCATAATTTTTGATATTTTTATATGTTAAGTGTAAACTCTTTATCTATGTTATGTCAATATTTGAGGTCCCAAATAATTATTTTGAATCACATATGAATTTCGTACTAGCGATGGTTACTCTTATCTTATAAGCATGATTTAGAAGTTTATCAAGTTATTAAAGCTAGTTTATGCAAGTTACCTTATGTGCTGCATTTTACATTGCATATGCATCTAATAATATGTTTAATACAATACAAGCATATGGATGTGTGAGAAGTTTGTTTATCTTGCATTTATAAGACTAGTATCATTTTGCTAAGTGATTTAGGCATGTCTATGTTTGGAATGATTTCATGCCAAGTGATTATGTGCTATGTTTGGAATAAATTCATGCTAAGTGATTATGTGCTATGTTTGGAATGATTTTTTGCTAAGTGATTATATGTATGATTTGTAGCATTCTTTGTTATTTACGTGACAACGGAGTTGATGATCGTTTGCTTAAAGATGAATGAATTTGGAATAAGGAATGTTAAATAAATGGATTAAGCTCGCAAGGTGAGTTACTCTACCTCCCGAAGTTTGTACCAAACCTCAATTTTCTTACAAGCTTATGTATGTTCATGTCGTCCCTATATTATGTATGTATACTTTCTTTACTCAAGTAAAATGTTTATACCCCATGAATGCTAAAAAAGAAAGTTAACGTTTCATAAGATAAATTACGGTTTTCAGAAAAGGCCACGGTTACCGTAGTGAAACCCCCTGTCGGGTATAGGCAGGCTACGGCCCTTTTGTCGGGGCAATATAAGCAGGCAACGCGTCGCCTCAGGAGTCGTCGCGATGGACATGTCCCTACGTTATGTTAAGTCACGAAGGTTACACGGGCCATAAGATAAGAAAATAATCAAGCCTGTTCAAGTATGTTCTGGTCTCCACGTGAGACAAGCAAGGTTCCTACTTGGAACAATACGATTTCACAAGTCCCAAGTTATGCTTTACGTTACGCTTTCTTTACGATACAAGTTATGTTTTATGAATGTCATGCTCTTTGAAGTTTCACAAGTATATGTATGTATGACTATGCCTTATGTTCATGTCGCTCCATGTGAAAAGTACCCCTTTTTGGTTTTCCAAACCTACGGAGGGGCGTAGATGTAACTCACTGAGCTAGTTGAGCTCTTACAATTTTTTTGTCAGGTTTTAAGGACACGTAGAGCAAGAAGTAACAAGGTGTTGAGTTTATATGTGTTGGCTTTGTTGGCTTGATGACGCTTATGTGCTTGGATGTCGAGTATATGCTAGATGGCTTGGAGATACTATGAAATACATGTTGGTAGATTACTATATGAATGTAAAAGTTGTGTAATTATGTATATAAGAATTTGTATGGGCCATTGTATGATACCTAGAAACATTCCCGAATTATGCTCTGTTTACGTTATGAGTCGAGAGGACTAAATGATATCGATTTTCAAGTTCCAACTTGCTTTTCTTTACAATTCAAATTGTTTATCAAGACGACCCCAAGTGATTTGTTATATACGCTTCCGCAAAGTTATTTTTGGAAACTTTTATCACGACTTTTATAAATAACTTATTTAGCCTCTCGACGAGTCAAGGCCGCACCGGCGTGTCGCGCCCTCCTCCCGTTAACGCAAAGCTTTATAGTTAATCGCTAATCGGGGTCGGCGGGAGGGGGATGTGACATTTTGTGGTATCAGAGCAATAGGTTATAGATAGTTAAGATTAGTAAACCTTAGGAACCCATTATGTCCTTACGTATGTGAATGTTTATGTGTGTGTATGTGGTGTGTATCCATGTTAGCATGACACTAGTATGTATAAGGTCTCAGAAATATAAGTTATATTCCATGATAATATAGATTTGTATGTGACTTATGTACATAAGTGCCTATTTAAATGCTTTAGTGAATTATGTTTAAGTAGTCGTGCAAGATCATGTTCGAAGTTAACTTGATTTATTTTAGATACATGAATATGTCTTATGCATGGGGCTTGTTTTGCTTTATTTAGTCATGGCTAAGATAAGAAAAGTGAATGTAAGTTTCAAGAGAATGGTTAAGCTAGGAGCATGTCTCATATGAACAAGATAAAGAGTATCTTTATGCCAAGGGTATGTAAATAAGTATAGCACGTGGTTATCAGTTCTTGAATGTTTTCCTAAATAAAGTGATAAGCTGGATGTTTGAAATATTATAGTGTGGTATGATAAGTGTTTTCATGTGATTCATATGCTATCTTGGTGTCTCGTTCATGTATGTAGGGTGCTATGTATGTAAACGCATGTACTTTTTATGTGAAGATAATGAAACTAAATATGCTATGTTACTCGATTATGCATGAAGTTTATAAAAGAAAAATGATAAAATTAGAAAAATACAACATACTTTGAACTATGTTTTTGGTTGTTCCCAATTGAAGTGTTTATATGCGACACATTTGTTAAGCTATGTCATGAAATATTATGTTATGTCTACTTATGTGCTTGAAGTATGTCTTTATGTTTACTAATTGAGCATATAAGTTGTGCGACGCATCATGTGCAAGTTATGCATGTCATATATGTTTTGTGTTTGCTAAGTTATTTCCATGTATATATGCATATTGGTAAGTAAATTAATTTTAATCTGAGCATGTCGAAAGTTCAACCGATGTGCGAATTTCAAGTGTTTGGGCCACTAATGTGCAAGTTGGACGAGCAGCTATATCATCATTACGATGCTATAAGTTGTTCCCACTATGTTCTACGGTCCAACGGGTACTTCTAACACAATTACGAGCTTGCTGGAGCGGTACAAAGTGTGACGACACGATGTATTGTTCCCTATCGTAAGCGTGAAAGACAGGACCTCTGAAACAATTACGAGCTTGCTGGAGCGGTACAAAGTGTGACGACACTGCGTATTGTTCCCTCTCGTAAGCGTGACAGGCTTGATGTATTTGCCAACCCGAGTTCAATGGTAAGATAACCTATAAGGCTAAGTTGTGCAGTGATTTCATGTTAGTTAGGATTTTATATGATCTAATTCATGTTAGAAATTCGTTAAGCGAATTCGAGGACGATTCTTTATAAGGTGGGTAGAATGTAGTAACCCGCATAATTATGTTGCATGTTTATGTGTTAAGCGATATTATTATCTTCTAAATATGTGTGTTAATGTTAATATTTTACTAAGTATGCTAGACTTTAAAGAAAATATTTGCAAGAATGTTATGTTTGTGCCAACTTGTTAGTTGATATTAAACTTCTAGTTTGCCCCATAACTTTATGTAAATTTGTAATGTTTCCAAACTTGAAGTATTTATGTATTCACCTACCTATTATAGGTTTTTACATTATTGATCCCAAACTAGCATGTCTTCCAAATCATATTTACATCTCAATCATTCTTCCACTCAACTACTTATATATAATATGGTATTGTTCTCTCATTTCATGTATGGCTCTTTATGTGTTCCATCAAGTCATTCTCTCATGTCTCTCATAGTCTCTCTCATTCTCTTCCACACTCAAGACTCATCCTCAAGAACACCATTCCTGGTTTTTGGTGTTGACCCTCACAAAACACCCTCAAAACCCCATTTTCTAGCTCTCAATTCATGAAAAATTCAAGGTCAATGTTATACTATGCATTGGGGGAGTCTTTTCCTTCATTTTCCTCAAGAATCCAAGCTTCTCCAACCTCCAAGAACTCAATATTAATCTCTAATTTCTCTCAAGACATATAAGTAAGCACTATTCTCTTCTTTATGTGTTAAATTTGTAGATAATGCATGTTCTTGACATGAAATTGCTTGATCTTGAGTTGCATGTGTTATTTGATCTTTGATTTGTAACTTTTAAACTTGATCTTCCTCATCTCCAAGCATGCTTCATCATTTTCATGGCTAGATCATCAAATTGGTACTTGAATGTTGCATATTTCATAAAACCCACATTTGAACATACATGCATGTCATCAAAATCAAGTTTGTTATTAGAATCATGTAAGAAGATGATGTGGGTAGTGATATGTGTATTATTTAGACCTTGTTTTAGTTAAATTTCAGATTTTGATGGAATGGTCCTTGCATGCAACAAGTTTTTGAAGTATAGAAAACCATAAAGTTCATGTTTGAGTCTATTTTCACAAAATTTAGAAAAATAACTAAACTTTTCAGAAAAATATGAAAAATTTAAAGTTTGTGTATTTGTATGTTATATTTGTACAGTAAAAAATTCAGAGCCATTGGATTGTATTTAATTTTTAATCGGCTAAAAACTTGGGCTCTTTTTACAATCTGTCCAACCCAGACCAGAGAAGTTTTTCATTGATTTCATGTATTTATTCTACTCCAGTAGTTACAAAATTTGGATATGTTGTTCACAGTGTTGTTCTTTACTTCCAGTTAAAATTTCATAAGTTTTGGAATTACTATGGATATGTTATGAATTTATTATCAAGATCGCTTTTCAGCCTCTGTTTTATACCTAAACAACTCTGAAAATTAATGTTTAAAAATACTTATAAGTTTTCATAATTTTTGATATTTTTATATGTTAAGTGTAAACTCTTTATCTATGTTATGTCAAAATTTGAGGTCCCAAATAATTATTTTGAATCACATATGAATTTCGTACTAGCGATGGTTACTCTTATGTTATAAGCATGATTTAGAAGTTTATCAAGTTATTAAAGCTAGTTTATGCAAGTTTCCTTATGTGCTGCATTTTACATTGCATATGCATCTAATAATATGTTTAATACAATACAAGCATATGGATGTGTGAGAAGTTTGTTTATCTTGCATTTATAAGACTAGTATCATTTTGCTAAGTGATTTAGGCATGTCTATGTTTGGAATGATTTCATGCCAAGTGATTATGTGCTATGTTTAGAATAAATTCATGCTAAGTGATTACGTGCTATGTTTGGAATGATTTTGAGCTAAGTGATTATATGTATGATTTGTAGCGTTCTTTGCTATTTACGTGACAACGGAGTTGATGATCATTTGCTTAAAGATGAATGAATTTGGAATAAGGAATGTTAAATAAATGGATTAAGCTCGCAAGGTGAGTTACCCTACCTCCCGAAGTTTGTACCGAACCTTAATTTTCTTACAATCTTATGTATGTTCATGTCGTCCCTATATTATGTATGTATACTTTCTTTACTGAAGTAAAATGTTTATACCCCATGGATGCTAACAAAGAAAGTTAACGTTTCATAAGATAAAATACGGTTTTCCGAAAAGGCCACGGTTACGGTAGTGAAACCCCCTGTCGGGTATAGGCAGGCTACGGCCCTTTTGCCGGGGCAATATAAGCAGGCAACGCGTCGCCTCAGGAGCTGTCGCCTCAGGAGCCGTCGCGATGGACATGTCCCTACGTTATGTTAAGTCACGAAGGTTACACGGGCCATAAGATAAGAAAATAATCAAGCATGTTCAAGTATGTTATGGTCTCCACGTGAGACAACAAGGTTCCTACTTGGAACAATACGATTTCACAAGTCCCAAGTAATGCTTTACGTTACACTTTCTTTACGATACAAGTTATGTTTTATGAATGTCATGCTCTTTGAAGTTTCACAAGTATATGTATGTATGACTATGCCTTATGGTCTTGTCGCTCCATGGGAAAAGTATCCCTTTTTGGTTTTCCAAACCTACGGAGGGGCGTAGATGTAACTCACTGAGCTAGTTGAGCTCTTACAATTTTTTTGTCAGGTTTTAAGGACACGTAGAGCAAGAAGTAACAAGGTGTTGAGTTTATATGTGTTGGCTTTGTTGGCTTGATGACGCTTATGTGCTTGGATGTCGAGTATATGCTAGATGGCTTGGAGATACTATGAAATACATGTTGGTAGATTACTATATGATTGTAAAAGTTGTGTAATTATGTATATAAGAATTTGTATGGGCCATTGTATGATACCTAGAAACATTCCCGAATTATGCTCTGTTTACGTTATGAGTCGAGAGGACTAAATGATATTGATTTTCAAGTTCCAACTTGCTTTTCTTCACAATTCAAATTGTTTATCAAGACGACCCCAAGTGATTTGTTATTTACGCTTCCGCAAAGTTATTTTTGGAAACTTTTATCACGACTTTTATAAATAACTTATTTAGCCTCTCGACGAGTCAAGGCCGCACCGGCGTGTCGCGCCCTCCTCCCGTTAACGCAAAGCTTTATAGTTAATCGCTAATCGGGGTCGGCGGGAGGGGGATGTGACATTTTGTGGTATCAGAGCAATAGGTTATATATAGTTAAGATTAGTAAACCTTGGGAACCCATTATGTCCTTACTTATGTGAATGTTTATGTGTGTGTATGTGGTGTGTATCCATGTTAGCATGACGCTAGTATGTATAAGGTCTCAGAAATATAAGTTATATTCCATGATAATATAGATTTGTATGTGACTTATGTACATAAGTGCCTATTTAAATGCTTTAGTGAATTATGTTTAAGTAGTCGTGCAAGATCATGTTCGAAGTTAACTTGATTTATTTTAGATACATGAATATGTCTTATGCATGGGGCTTGTTTTGCTTTATTTAGTCATGGCTAAGATACGAAAAGTGAATGTAAGTTTCAAGAGAATGGTTAAGCTAGGAGCATGTCTCATCTGAACAAGATAAAGAGTATCTTTATGCCAAGGGTATGTAAATAAGTATAGTACGTGGTTATCAGTTCTTGAATGTTTTCCTAAATAAAGTGATAAGCTGGATGTTTGAAATATTATAGTGTGGTATGATAAGCGTTTTCATGTGATTCATATGCTATCTTGGTGTCTCGTTCATGTATGTAGGGTGCTATGTATGTAAACGCATGTACTTTTTATGTGAAGATAATGAAACTAAATATGCTATGTTACTCGATTATGCATGAAGTTTATAAAATAAAAATGATAAAATTAGAAAAATACAACATACTTTGAACTATGTTATTGGTTGTTCCCAATTGAAGTGTTTATATGCGACACATTTGTTAAGCTATGTCATGAAATATTATGTTATGTCTACTTATGTGCTTGAAGTATGTCTTTATGTTTACTAATTGAGCATATAAGTTGTGTGACGCATCATGTGCAAGTTATGCATGTCATATATGTTTTGTGTTTGCTAAGTTATTTCCATGTATATATGCATATTGGTAAGTAAATTAATTTTAATCTGAGCATGTCGAAAGTTCAACCGATGTGCGAATGTCAAGTGTTTGGGCCACTAATGTGCAAGTTGGACGAGCAGCTATATCATCATTACGATGCTATAAGTTGTTCCCACTATGTTCTACAGTCCAATAAGTACTTCTAACACAATTACGAGCTTGCTGGAGCGGTACAAAGTGTGACGACACGATGTATTGTTCCCTCTCGTAAGCGTGAAAGACAGGACCTCTGAAACAATTACGAGCTTGCTGGAGCGGTACAAAGTGTGACGACACTGCGTATTGTTCCCTCTCGTAAGCGTGACAGGCTTGATGTATTTGCCAACCCGAGTTCAATGGTAAGATAACCTATAAGGCTAAGTTGTGCAGTGATTTCATGTTAGTTAGGATTTTATATGATCTAATTCATGTTAGAAATTCGTTAAGCGAATTCGAGGACGATTCTTTATAAGGTGGGTAGAATGTAGTAACCCGCATAATTATGTTGCATGTTTATGTGTTAAGCGATATTATTATCTTCTAAATATGTGTGTTAATGTTAATATTTTACTAAGTATGCTAGACTTTAAAGAAAATATTTGCAAGAATGTTATGTTTGTGCCAACTTGTTAGTTGATATTAAACTTCTAGTTTGCCCCATAACTTTATGTAAATTTGTAATGTTTCCAAACTTGAAGTATTTATGTATTCACCTACCTATTATTGGTTTTTACATTATTGATCCCAAACTAGCATGTCTTCCAAATCATATTTACATCTCAATCATTCTTCCACTCAACTACTTATATATAATATGATATTGTTCTCTCATTTCATGTATGGCTCTTTATGTGTTCCATCAAGTCATTCTCTTATGTCTCTCATAGTCTCTCTCATTCTCTTCCACACTCAAAACTCATCCTCAAGAACACCATTCCTGGTTTTTGGTGTTGACCCTCACAAAACACCCTCAAAACCCCATTTTCTAGCTCTCAATTCATGAAAAACTCAAGGTCAATGTTATACTATGCATTGGGGGAGTCTTTTCCTTCATTTTCCTCAAGAATCCAAGCTCCTCCAACCTCCAAGAACTCAATATTAATCTCTAATTTCTCTCAAGACATATAAGTAAGCACTATTCTCTTCTTTATGTGTTAAATTTGTAGATAATGCATGTTCTTGACATGAAATTGCTTGATCTTGAGTTGCATGTGTTATTTGATCTCTGATTTGTAACTTTTAAACTTGATCTTCCTCATCTCCAAGCATGCTTCATCATTTTCATGGCTAGATCATCAAATTGGTACTTAAATGATGCATATTTCATAAAACCCACATTTGAACATACATGCATGTCATCAAAATCAAGTTTGTTATTAGAATCATGTAAGAAGATGATGTGGGTAGTGATATGTGTATTATTTAGACCTTGTTTTAGTTAAATTTCAGATTTTGATGGAATGGTCCTTGCATGCAACAAGTTTTTGAAGTATAGAAAACCATAAAGTTCATGTTTGAGTCTATTTTCACAAAATTGGGAAAAATACCTAAAATTTTCAGAAAAATATGAAAAATTTAAAGTTTGTGTATTTGTATGTTATATTTGTACAGTAAAAAATTCAGAGCCATTGGATTTGTATTTAATTTTTAATCGGCTAAAAACTTGGGCTCTTTTTACAATCTGTCCAACCCAGACCAGAGAAGTTTTTCATTTAATTTCATGTATTTATTCTACTCCAATAGTTACAAAATTTGGATATGTTGTTCACGGTGGTGTTCTTTACTTCCAGTTAAAATTTCATAAGTTTTGGAATTACTATGAATATGTTATGAATTTATTATCAAGATCGCTTTTCAGCCTCTGTTTTATACCTAAACAATTCTGAAAATTAATGTTTAAAAATACTTATAAGTTTTCATAATTTTTGATATCTTTATATGTTAAGTTCAAATTCTTTATCTATGTTATGTCAAAATTTGAGGTCCCAAATAATTATTTTGAATCACATATGAATTTCGTACTAGCGATGGTTACTCTTATCTTATAAGCATGATTTAGAAGTTTATCAAGTTATTAAAGCTAGTTTATGCAAGTTACCTTATGTGCTGCATTTTACATTGCATATGCATCTAATAATATGTTTAATACAATACAAGCATATGGATGTGTGAGAAGTTTGTTTATCTTGCATTTATAAGACTAATATCATTTTGCTGAGTGATATAGGCATGTCTATGTTTGGAATGATTTCATGCCAAGTGATTATGTGCTATGTTTGGAATAAATTCATGCTAAGTGATTATGTGCTATGTTTGGAATGATTTTGTGCTAAGTGATTATATGTATGATTTTTAGCGTTCTTTGCTATTTACGTGACAACGGAGTTGATGATCGTTTGCTTAAAGATGAATGAATTTGGAATAAGGAATGTTAAATAAATGGATTAAGCTCGCAAGGTGAGTTACCCTACCTCCCGAAGTTTGTACCGAACCTCAATTTTCTTACAAGCTTATGTATGTTCATGTCGTCCCTATATTATGTATGTATACTTTCTTTACTCAAGTAAAATGTTTATACCCCATGGATGCTAACAAAGAAAGTTAACGTTTCATAAGATAAAATACGGTTTTCAGAAAAGGCCACGGTTACCGTAGTGAAACCCCCTGTCGGGTATAGGCAGGCTACGGCCCTTTTGCCGGGGCAATATAAGCAGGCAACGCGTCGCCTCAGGAGCTGTCGCCTCAGGAGCCGTCGCGATGGACATGTCCCTACGTTATGTTAAGTCACGAAGGTTACACGGGCCATAAGATAAGAAAATAATCAAGCATGTTCAAGTATGTTATGGTCTCCACGTGAGACAAGCAAGGTTCCTACTTGGAACAATACGATTTCACAAGTCCCAAGTTATGCTTTACGTTACGCTTTCTTTACGATACAAGTTATGTTTTATGAATGTCATGCTCTTTGAAGTTTCACAAGTATATGTATGTATGACTATGCGTTATGTTCATGTCGCTCCATGGGAAAAGTATCCCTTTTTGGTTTTCCAAACCTACGGAGGGGCGTAGATGTAACTCACTGAGCTAGTTGAGCTCACCGTTTTACGTTACCATTTTTTTGTCAGGTTTTAAGGACACGTAGAGCAAGAAGTAACAAGGTGTTGAGTTTATATGTGTTGGCTTTGTTGGCTTGATGACGCTTATGTGCTTGGATGTCGAGTATATGCTAGATGGCTTGGAGATACTATGAAATACATGTTGGTAGATTACTATATGAATGTAAAAGTTATGTAATTATGTATATAAGAATTTGTATGGGCCATTGTATGATACCTAGAAACATTCCCGAATTATGCTCTGTTTACGTTATGAGTCGAGAGGACTAAATGATATTGATTTTCAAGTTCCAACTTGCTTTTCTTTACAATTCAAATTGTTTATCAAGACGACCCCAAGTGATTTGTTATTTACGCTTCCGCAAAGTTATTTTTTGAAACTTTTATCACGACTTTTATAAATAACTTATTTAGCCTCTCGACGAGTCAAGGCCACACCGGCGTGTCGCGCCCTCCTCCCGTTAACGCAAAGCTTTATAGTTAATCGCTAATCGGGGTCGGCGGGAGGGGGATGTGACATTATCAGACAGCATTTATATCATTGCTCATATCCCAGCATAAGCATTATCCCTATATACCATATCATCTACTCAAACGAGGCCTTAGTATTCTATTAATGAAATAACCTACATCTCTTAATTGATATATGGTGCGGCCATCAGTAACTCTCTATCCCTCTCTTACTAATGATTAACATGTCGAAATTCTCTCATAGTATCTAAAATCCTGATAACCCTGCCAATCACAAACGACTCGAAATTTCAATAGACCAGGTTTTAGGAGCTCCTATAGACTTTTGACATGGAAAGTTCTTGTTGGTCCATGTGAAAATATATAGGGTTAATTGCATTTTATCCCCTTTGGTTGGGGGTTTGTGCGTAGGGTTCGAAATTATGCAAAAAACTCCCTTGTGGTTTGGTTTTTTCGCGATTCGGTTAAAAATAGCAGAATCTGTCAAAATTCGGGTTTACTTCCCATCATACCCTTAGAAAAATTTTCAAAAAGAAGAAGGAGAAGGGAGAGAAAATAGATCTGGAGGAGGAGGTGGAGATGGAGCGGAGAAGCACCACAGTGCCGTCGCCGGAGGAGGAGAACGATGACGGCGACGAAGGGTGGAGGACGACTCCGCTGTCGGAGAAGGTACAGGACGACGAGGACGATGACAACGGACAGCGAAGCAGCCGCCCTGCACCGCTTCTCCGCACCGCACCGACTCCCATCACGGCCAACGCCGCCTCTCCCGCTACTCTGGCACCCCTCCGGCACCTAATGTTGCTTATGTTCTTCTCTCCTTCTCTCTGTCACTTCTCCTCACCCACATCCACTCTCTCTTTTCTCCCTTTTTCCTTTAACTTTCAGATATGAAAATTCGAAATATTGTACAGAAAATTTGTGTTATGTTTAATTTTTGGTGGGTGTGAAACTCAAATTCTCCTTAATTTGACGCTCTTCTTGATTTTGGTTTGTTAAAGGTTCAGTAGTTACTTTGTATTCTTGGATCAGAAGTTGGAGAAGAAGGAAAAATGAGGCAAATGAAGATGAAGATGATGAAGATGTAGAGAAAAAAGATATACGTTATAGTTAGAGAGAATGTGAGATGTCAAAATGAGTGCATTATTCTATATATAAAATAATATTTTTAAGTCTTTTGAATCTCATTAACGGAAAATTACCCCTGTAGACACGCAAAATTTGCGGCCAATTAAATAGTGCCACGTGTCTATTATCGCCTAATTAAATTGTTGGATCAAATAGCATTCGCTGCTAAGTTACTATCCTTAAAAAATAATCAATGGGGGAACTAAATTGTAAATAAGACAACACCTTATTTACAAGCAAGGACTGCTTATGGCGATGCCACATAACTACGTGACATGGCTATAAGTCAACAAGTAAGGTCAATCACATTGTGCCACTTGTCAAAATGATGCAGCTATCAAGACTAGCAAGCTCAGCCAATCATGTTGCGCCACTTGTCAAATTGATACATAAAATAAGTAAATAATTATATTTATTTTCTACCGTGGCCAAAAAGTCGGCCCATGCCTATATAAAGGGGCCATCCCTAGGCATAAAACACACACAATTACATCTTGCAAGAAGGAGAGAGCTCTGAAGATGAAGCTTTTAAATCCCCGATGAGTTCATCCATCATCAAGATCATCATCATCAAGCTCTTCGAAGTTCTTCATCAAGTTCTTCGAAGATCATCATCGAGTTCTTCAAGCCGTTGAAGATCTTCATCCGCGTTCTTCAAGACACTCGAAGATCTTCAAGCCGTTCTTCGTGTTCTTCAGATATTCAAGAACCGGATGAACGCCTTGAAGAACATGAAGAACGCTTGAAGATCTTCGAGTGTCTTGAAGAAAGCGGATGAATATCTTCAACGGCTTGAAGAACTCGATGATGATCTTCGAAGAACTTGATGAAGAACTTCGAAGAGCTTGATGATGATGATCTTGATGATGGATGAACTCGTCCGGGCTTTAAAAGCTTGATCTTCAGGGCTCTCTCATTCTTGCAAGATGTAATTGCGTGTGTTTTATGCCTAGGAATGGCCTCTTTATATAGGCATGGGCCGACTTGTTGGCCAAGGTAGAAAATAAATATAATTATTTATTTATTTTCTGCATCAATTTGACAAGTGGCACAACATGATTGGCTAAGCTTGCTAGTCTTGATAGCTGCATCATTTTGACAAGTGGCACAATGTGATTGACCTTACTTGTTGACTTATAGCCATGTCATGTAGTTATGTGGCACCGCCATAAGCAGTCCTTGCTTGTAAATAAGGTGTTGTCTTATTTACAATTTAGTCCCCCCATTGATTATTTTTTAAGGATAGTAATTTAGCACCGAATGCTATTTGATCCAACAATTTAATTAGGCGATAATAGAAACGTGGCACTATTTAATTGGCCGCAAATTTTGCGTGTCTACAACCCCCATACTGCATAAAAAACAAATATTCTTAGAACAATGCCAAATTAAAACGTGTCTAGTTTGCTGGTTCTTTTACCACTTTTCAGCTGTTTTTTAGATTAAGTGCATGTTGGGGTCGCCGATTTTAATCCAGTTATGTCTGCAGATTTTTATCTGATACTCTGCATATTTTAATATGATAATTTGCAGATTAATATAACCTCTGTGCAATTGTAGAATCTCTAAAATTAGGGATTATGCAGATGACAATCTCTAAAAAATTAATTTTGATATTTTTTACGATATTATGATCATAGTTCAGTTATAAATAGGTGTATTCAATTACTCGACTTTAGAGCTCTTTAAATTTTGTTTTATGAATCAATTTAGTGATATATAATTTCAGCTCATACCATATAGATTGTGATTCTCAGTTAAACTGGTTTTTCTTTTCAGATTATTTTCAACTGATTATAGATATGTTTCAGCTCGTATCAAACAAGCCCTAAAAACAGCTGTCTGTACAAACACCAATCTGGCTGTATTTTGGGCTGTTTCTCTTGTCTTTAACACACTCTCAGCTTCATGTACAGGACTTGTTTGGCAGTATGATGTCATAAATAAACAGACACTATGTTTAAAAAAGCAACGAACAAAATAAATAGAATAAAATAATTCAAAAGACTATTATTAAGCAGAACATTGGGCACCCAGTGAATAGAATCAAAGAAAACCATCATATGAGAAGCAAATTATTGTTCTATGGTAGAAGATAACTGACAATTCTAGATGCTAATAGCTCGCATTAATATTGGGCTTGAGGCGCCATTGGTTGCATTCTTTGAGTTGGCTATCTGGGCGACCTTCTTTGAGAACGATAAAAGCCGATTTCTGGTCATTGTGTCAATCATTAAGCCCATGTTCTCTTTAGTTTTGCTACGACTTGCTGCTGGAGGACTCTTGTGTTTAGGGGGCGGCGATGATGTTGGCTTTGAAAGGAACTTGAACCTCTTCTTCATTGAACTCTTTAGGCGCTGCACAAAAGTTGCCATCGGTAACAGGCAATTCACAACTTTTGTTTAGGGGAAGGCGATGATGTTGACTTTGAACTACCTTGTGCATGTAAGCTGGTGTCTATTTATGTAGAAGGATACAGAGAAGGCCAGAAATAGTTATAATCCATACCGGAAACGGACTTCTAATACTTGGTGCTTGTACTTTTCTCATTAGGATTTTTCATAACATCATTATTTAATTTTTTGAGAAGTATAACATCATTATTAGTACCATTGTAATTAATACTACTTATTACTAACTTCATAATACAAAATATTGTTTCTTTAGGTAATATCTGAGTACGTATTGGATAATCCAATACCTTGAATGGTGAAGAAATCACTTTAGAACATCAACAAGGACCAAAGGAGGCTTAAGGGCATCTCCAACCCCATGGGGGGAGGGGGAGGGGGAAGGGGAAAATCGTATAAAAATATGGTTCATGTCCAACCCCATGGGGGGAGGGGGAGGGGGAAGGGGTGCTATGGGGATAACTTTTGCCTTGGGTGAGGGATGGTTAGGGGGGATTTCCCCATGGACATCCCCTCCCCCTCCCCCTACATGGAATGATGAATTAATTGTATATTTGATAATTTTAATTACACATACTATTATTTTGTGATTATATTATGTATTTTATTATTATTATTAATATTTTTATTTTATTTTTTAAAATTAATAATGTATTCACGATAGTTGGAAAGTATATTTACGAAAAGTCATCGTTATCTTATTTTTTTTTTAAATTTAATCCTTTCAACTAACGGAAGAACTTTTAATCGTTGTTAGGTTGGTTTATTTCAATTTGTGTGTTTTATCGCTCTACTCGTTGCATTTTATTATTAGTGTTTAATTTTATTTCTTGTAATAACGAATTTTTCGTACTTGTAATCGTTATATTTTCGAATAAAAGTTTTGTTTGTTAATATTATTTTAATTATTATTAGTATTATTATCATTGCTATCATTATTAACATTTTTTTGTGTGTGTATGTCTGTGTGTATATATATACACACATTGGTAAACAATTTTTCATTTACATTTTTTGGTATTAATAATTTATTTTTAAATTATTAAATATATATTACAAATTAATTTTTTGAATGGGGGGAAAGAAATGGGTTGGAGACGATTAGTAGTTTGGTGGAAGGGGAGGGGGGGGGGGGGGGGAGGGGGAAAATGGTGGGCCCGTGAGGGGAGGGGAAGGGGGAGGGGGAGGGGAGGGGAGGGGGAAAAAAGCAATGGGTTGGAGATGCTCTAAGGGAGAGCAAAGCAACAAGGCTAAAAGACCGCAGCAAGTTCGGGGAAAGTAGGTCACTCACAGGGGCGGGCAAAGTAATTTCATACTATGAGTGCACACTTACATGTGTATGGACTAATATTTTTTTCATAACATACCATTAGTTCACACTTCATTCTACGTGACTCGCCAGTTCATCGCTTTGTCGAATGGTTCTCTCTTTATTTCGTTGAAAGAATAGAAAAAAATTAAATTTTTTTATTTGAAATAAAGAACTATATAGATTTAGAATAAATTAAAAATTAAATTTTTAATTAGTGTTTAGGGCATGTTTCCACAGTTGACATCAAATTTTACTCCAAATCCTATATTTGGTGGAGAAAAATGGTTTGGCCTCCCACAGTTAACCCTCAAAAACACCATTTCACCATATTTGGTGGAAAAATAGACCTTTTGGTCTCCCACGGTTTTCACCAAATTTTACATCAAATAGTTATTTCACCATTTCACCAAATTTAGAGAATGGTATTTTTGGCTTCCCACAACAAAACATCAAATTTATCACCAAATCATGAATTTTATAACTATCAAAATAAAAAATAAAAAAATTACCAAAACAATATTACATGAAATCGTAAAATGATTAAATAACACTTAAAAAAATCTAAAATTAACCAGTCTAATCTATTTGACCATGATTATCCCATAAGTGTGCAATGAGTCTTCTTCTTAGTTCGTTATGAGCTCCTTGGTTTATCAAGTCTCGATGTCGACCTAGAAATTAGATAATGTTGATTTAGTGATATCCCTTGCAACCTTAGCATGCGGTACAAATGGTGAACTTTCATAATCAAGATTTATGGAAATGTGAGAAACATCAAAAGTGTAGGTGTTGAGATACTCGCTACGTTCCTCTTCGACTATCATGTTGTGCATGATAATGCAGGCTAACATGATCTCGTGAATGTCATTTTTCTTCCAAAATCGAGCGGCTCCTCTAACAATTGCAAATCGAGCTTGGAGAACTCCAAATGCCCTCTCAACGTCCTTGCGATAAGCTTCATATTTCTTTGTGAAATATTGTTCTTGGGCATTTTTTGATCTACGGATAGATTGTACTAAAGTCGACCATTTAGGATAAATTCCATCAGCTATATAATAACCAGCATTATAGTCCTTACCTTAGAGCATATTATTACCATGAAAGTAATGTGAAAACATGCCCTAAACACTAATTAAAAATTTGGTGTAGATTACACCAAATTCTATTTTTGCCATCAAATTTGATGGTAAAAGTAGGATTTGGTGATATAGGATAGGATTGAGGGTACTGTGGGAGATGCACTTCACCATTTTACAAAAGCTACACCAAATATAGGATTTGGTGATTTGGTGTTTTTTTGGTCAACGACTGTGGGAGGCCTACAAAAAAAAATCACAATTTTTATGGTGATTTAGTGATTTGGTGATTTGTTGTGGGAGGCCGAAAACACCAATTTTTACAATCAAATATAACATTTGGTGCACTGTGGGAGATGCTCTAAGAACATTTTTTGGGATATTATTACTTAGACAAATTTGCTCTAGTAGAGCAATAAGACGTCATGGTAATGACTTCGCAGAAAGCCAGGGATCAAACATGTACTTTATGTTTCATCATTATGTTTTGATACTTTGGTGATACTGATAGGACAACAGCCAATGCGAACAAAGAAACAAATAGAGTAGGTACAAATTTTGCAATGATCTCTACCGTTCTGTCCCAGCTCTTTCTTCTCAATTTAATTATTACCACTATTTATTGGGTCACTTTGACCCGACGATTTGGATAAGAAAATGATACAATTTTTGATAATTTTTTCATGGCATTGTAGAGTAAAGGTTGCTCTATAACACGGTGAAAAAATTATCAAAAAATCACATCGTTTTGCTATCCAGATCACCCAGTCAAAATAACTCAGATACGAGTCAAAAAGTCAGGATTGGAAGAAAGAGCTGGGACGGAGTGGTACAAGGGAACCCGGCATATGAATGTGTAAATATCATAATGTAAACCTTCATCGGCAAAGTACACAAATACATTATGGTGTTACTAATATTTGCTACTAATTGTCTTTTCTCCGGAGGCAAATCTTCCACAGTCCATGTTCCACTGTCCTCTAGATCATCTCCTTCAGCTTGTCTTCTCTCCAAAAAGTTTGGTTTAGCAGAAAAAAGATAATCACATTTCACATAATGTGCTATAAGATATGGTGTACTTGAAAATCCTTTTCCCTTTTTCCAGTAAGTCTTCATGAACCAGTACCACGCAATGAAACACTTCCCTTTTTCCAGTAAGTCTTCATGAACCAGTACCACAATGAAACACTTCCCCATTGTGACTCGTGAAACTTCCATTCCAGGACAATAATGATCATCAAGGCTAAGCCCCCGGGTTTCATATCGCTCTCACTTGACAGTTTTTTGTCTGGCTTGCATTCTTAAATTACTAGGACTCTTAAAACAGCACTCACCCTAGATTTCTAACACCGACCTTCTCAAACATGACTCAACTGGTTAAATGATCCTGATTAGTGTACTGATTCAATGCTTAGGTGTTATTTTCCTACCTAAGACTGCCTTTAAGTTTCTGTTCAACCACCAAAAAGAGTGCAAAAACAACAGTGGCTGAAACAAGCAACACACTGCCACATGCCATATGCAACAACAACAACAACAACAACAACAACAACAACAACAACAATAATAAAAGCATTATATACAGCATTAAATCAACCTAAATTTCGTCTACAACCGAGCCCCTCACGCGGCGGCCGGAGTCGACGAAATGTGGCTGATCACAACATTCTTGATCTTCCCAATCAAGTGTGTGCATTTTGGGCTACCATACTTCCCTAACTTTGGCTGAAAAAGAGAGCTAACCATGTTCTCCACAGCCTCTGCAGAGTACTTCACATACTTTGTTGGACTTGTTCCTTGTTCTTCCACCAAATCCCTATAATTCTCCAAATATTTCCTAAACCCAGGAACAATCTTCCTCACCACCATCTCACATGTCTTCAATCTCAACCCCTTTTCCATAACAACCCAACCAGATTGCTTCTTGTACATTTCATCAAACGCTTCTCCAAACGCTTTCAGCCGCTTCTTGACCAAATCGCGCGCCACAGTCCTCCCGCCAGAGAACAACACTATACCCTCTTCGCTCAGGATCGGTACCAGCCTTCCCCAGCTTTCCCTCGCATAGGTTTCCGCGTAGTACTCCACGGTTTGCTCGTGGCCCAAAGCCCACGACCCGCCCATCAAGTCGCCGAGTTTCGTGCCTTTCAAGTTCTTGGAAAGGTACCAATGACTGTTCATCATGAAAATGTAGGAAAGTGTGTCGTCCTCGTATGACCTAGCCCACGACTGCAAGTTCAACTCCATCTCGTTCACAATCTTGCGGACCTCTGTGTAAACAATCTCCTTGTGAAACTCCTGTTGTTTCCAAATCTGGTGAATCTGGAGCACCTGAAGCAAGATGGTTAGGTAATCGTCTTCAAGGAGGTGGTTAAGGTAATCAGTTACAAAACTCAACAGCCGCGGTACACTTCCATCTGCTGGAGGGCTAGAGTGTCTTTGCATCTTCACTTGATTCGGAAGGTCCCAGAAGATTTCACCCGCCCCGTTCACCACCTTCTTAATGAGATCTCTTGTCTGGGATTGGATTTCACCGCAGGCTTTCCCACCAAAGAGGCGGTTAAAGTGGAGCCTCAGTTTGTCCAGAGCTGCAAAAACATCAAGAAGCTTCAAGAGCTTGACCGCGTCTTTCTTTCCCTTTGTGATAGTGTTTCCAAATTTGAGAAAACTGTGGATTCCAGAAGTGATAGCAATCTTTGAAAAGCAACTCATCCAGATATCAGATGCTTGCTTCTTGAAGATGTCTCTGCAGAGGCTATACTCTTGCTCGTAGAGATGCTCTATCGCAAACTCCAAATGAGTGCACCATTGATCTATGTACTGTTCTATGGACTGCACACTCTCAAACTCGGACAAGTTTGTATCAAGATAATCCAAGTCAAGAGCTTGTAAAGTGGCTCTAGCGTTAGAGCTCCGGACTTCAACAAAGATCGACACACACCTTTGAATCTGGCCGTTACCATTCATTCTCTCTATAATAGCTTGCAGCTTCTGGAAAATAAGAGTAGGAAAAACCGGTTCCCCGTGTCTGTTTCCTAGTTCCAATCTCGAAAAACTGTTGTAGGCGAGGAGATGTCTAAATTCGCCTTCAAGCTTGTGCAAAGCGCAGAATAAGGTCCCACCATTGGCGCGAGACCTCGCCTCTTCTGCTTGCAACTGTCTAAGTATCCTCATAGACTTCCTCAAGTCAATCAAATACCAAACATCATCTTCAACTGTTTTTTCTTCTAGCACAAGTAGCAAATCTTCCAACCAATGAGTCACCAGCTCACAACTACTTGTGAGAAGCTTGAGTGCATCTTCGAATTGTTTGACGAGCGAGAGATAGCGAGTGAGATCAGAGCACGATTCAGCCAAGAGGAGTCGCTCTAAACCACAGACGGCTTCAGAGACCTTGAGGACAGAAGTGGCTGGGCCAAGAACACGATCAATGTGTCCTCTGATGGCGTAAAGAGAGCATTTTTCGCCAATACTTCTGAGATCCGCCTCAAGTGAAGGCAGCCTTTGGTTGATACCTTCCAATCTTGGGCTAATTTGGTCTATTTCTGAAGCTAAACCTCTTGATTTCTCTAAACTGGTCTTTAGAAGTCTCCGGGTAACTTCAATCGCCTCTGAATTGGCCATACCCGGAGTGATATCTGCAAGACTGCAACCAAAGAACTTAGGCTGATGAAGCTTAAAAGGAGATAAGGATAGTGAAATGAACTTTCTGATAACATTGTCCAACAAACTCACCAAATCAGAGTGTAAAGATGAGCAACAGATTCAAACCAACTTCACTGCCCAAACATGGAGGAAATTCACACCCACCTGGAATTCTGATTCTTTGAATAAGAAAATGCTATGAACTGGTGGTGGTACTAGTATCTTCACCTCTACTTCACTCATCATCAATTTTCTTAACTTCCACTTCTACTTGAACATTCAAGCAGCTGTACATGACACAAGTAATGCTTTTTCAGAAGTACAATAAGACCTGGCACCTCAGGAAGCACAATGTTAACGGCTTTCTCCACAAATGTTGTATTCAATATCAATTTCATTGATGAAGCTTAATGACTCTACGACACTACACTAACTCCTGAAACTACGGGAACAAGTAATCATCTATGAGCCGCTTGTTTCATAATTAACCCGCGATTGCTTCCACGGTTTCACCAAAGTCAAAATCATGATGTTTTGGTTCTACATTTCACCTGAGCCATCCTATCATTGTCCATTCATCTCTCACAGCTGGAAGACATCTTTCAGTTAGGCCATCAGATGAAAGATGAGAGTATTCCGCATTTCAGGCTTTTGCTAAAAATAGGAAATTGATAAGAGCTAGGGAAATGGCACACAAGGATTTGAAGTTCGGCCAACATAAACCTCTCTATGCAGTATTCTAACCTTAATTTTCAATGTTCTTCCTGATGAAATCTGATACAGACCAACAACCAACCAAACCTTAAAGTGCTCATGAAGAAAAATATAAATAAACCCTAGATATAACTTGTCTTGTCCATCCACAGCAACAACAGTTGCATACATATAACTTCTGTTGTCCATCCTCGGCAAATTACAGAGAACATCATATATATGATAATCTAGCCTACGTCTAGCAGAAATAGGGATGGCAATGCGGTCCGCTCCGATCCGAGATCCGGGGTGATCCGACCCTAATGGAGCGGTCCGAATCCGATCCATTTTCCTTTGGATCGGATTTGGATTACAAGTATGTGATCCGTTCGGATTTCGGATCGGATTCGGATCATATCTGTAAATATCTGATGATCCGATCCGATCCGACCCGATCTGATATATACATAAAATATCCGATAATCCGACCCGATCGGATCCGAACAACATATAATATATGTATAATTATATAATATAATCATATATTATATATATAATTATATAATAATATATAATCGACCCGATTCGATTCGTGATCCGTTCTTCTGATCCGTGATCCGTTTTTCTTATGGATCGGATTCGAACTTTTTGGGTGATCCGTCATATGATCCGATCCGAATCCGATCCGGATCCGAACAGATTCGGATCGGATTCGGATCAGGAGGTATCATTTTCGGATCGGATCGGATTATTGACAGATCCGATCCGTTGCCATCCCTAAGCAGAAACAAGAGACTTTGAACACTCTCGCTAACACCATTGTAGCAAAAACAAGAGCTAGTAGGCTAATTTATTAGTCACAACAATTCACATAACAGAGAACAACATACAGAGGAAATGTATTCGTCATCATCGTCTGTTTTCTTTCTACATTGCCACAACAAAATCTAGAATCTGGATGAAGCTAATGCATACAATCATTATACACTGACTGCAACAAGTCCAAAGACTGAGCTAGCCATGAGCATACTTCATGTTCTTCATCATCACCATCTTTTAGTATGGAACACACAACATCTAAGTTGATGATGCTTCTACTACTATATCTTTCAGTATAATTTCTGTACATATTTATCAATGACAGGAGATCATTAAGCCTAATTTTACAGGTACCTGCCTCCATACCCCATTGAAAATGAAGCTTTCATAGCCCTGTAACCTCTGTTCTTGGAGTTCAAATCTCATCTGACCAATCACTGAGCTCGCTCTCATAGAACAACCCATCAACAATCTGATCAATCAACGATTCGATCAACGAATTGCAACCCAGATTGAAGATTCCTCCAACACGTTTCCGATTGCTAGAGAACCAAGCAAAGGTTGCCGCGCCGGTGACTGACAACAAACAGAGCCCCGCTGCTTCGGCGATCCCTTGTAAGTCCATCTTCCTGAGCAACGAGTTCCCTGTGACCACCTCCGTCGTCACCGTCGTTGCAAACACGATCTGCACAATTACATCAAATTCAACCCAAGATTGAGGTATCGGCTGAAAATCTGAAAAATCAGCTGAAATAATTCTGGGTGAATAATCTAGCTGAACTAAAAATTAAAATCCGTTTGGTATGAGTTGAAATCCTAGATTGTTAATTTGACCAATTAGACAAAATTTAAAGAGCTATATCGTCAATTTCTTGAATACACCATTTATAAATGAACCATGATCATGATCATGCTTATATAAAAAACACGTTAAAATTATTTTTTTATGAGATTTTCAGCCGCATAATCACCAATTGTGGAAATTCTACAATTGCACTCAGATTATCTGATTCTGCAGATTTTCAGGTTTAAATTTTGTGTCATAACAAATAGAATTAAATTAAAATGACCAATTCTAACCGAAACAGATTAAATTCATGGTTCCCAAACATGCACTGAGTTTGTTTAATTGTTTTCTCTAATCGAAACCCAGAACCCAAATCATTTCTCATCGATTCTCTGATTCTAATCAAAACCCAGAACTCGAAATCGATTCTTTTTTAATGATTAAATATTGTTATTACCATGGCAAGACGACCGGAGATGGTCTCGAAGTCCTGGCTCTTCCTGGAGCTCTCGATGTAGTCCGAAAGAGTAGCGAAGAACTGCGAAACACCGGCACCGTCGCCACCTGCCTCGACGACGTCGTTTCTCGGCTTGATCAAACCAGCACGGTCAGATCCGTAGGTTCTGAGGGTACAGAGACGAGGCTGCAATACGATCTTCACGTTGTCCGGCGACGGAGACGAGGTCCGTGATTTCTGGATCTGGAGCTGAGGAGGAATCGCCGGAGAAGGAGTGGTTGATTTGAGTTGGCAGACGAGGGGACGAACTGCGATTGCTGCCATGAAGGGAGAGGGAATAAAAAAGGGGATGGGAATTTAGGGGTAACGGATTCTTTGGAAGGTAGTGAGAGGAGTGGATTTGAAGTTTTGAAGTGATATGAAGTGATGAACGGCGGAGGTGGGTTACGGGGTTTGGAATTATCTGGAGGTGGTTAATGAGTACACGTCGCCGGAAAGTTTCTTGTGGTTGTCGGGCTGGGGTTTGGTGGGCCTCAATGGTTTGGTGGGGCTGGGTTTGTTTATGCCCAAACGAGAAGTTTTGGTTGTTCAACGGCACCCAAGACATGACCATTGACCACCTTGAAAAAGGTTCGTTTTCTCCTGGTTTTCGTCTCACTCTTGAGTCTTTACTTCTTTCCTTTGCAGAAGGAGAAGTTTTGTTGTTCAACCTTCAACAGCAAAAGCAAGCACCGGTGGTTGGACCTAATAGCATCTCCAATGCAATTAGGTAAAAAATAGGCATATTATGCCTAAGAATACGATTTTGTATTTTCATTTTTGCACTAGGCTCCAATGCTACTAGCTATAAATTAGGCAATTTAAATTGAATGCTAATAGTTAGAGATTTTTTTCACATACTAGATAAAAATTAAAAGAAAGATTTAGGACAAGTAGTGGAGAAATTATAGGAGACATGGTTTAAATAAATAGTCACACCCCAAAAAGTGGACAAGTGTCTCAAAAACCTAAAAAGTAGGGAAAAAACAAAGATTGTTAGAGCATCTTCAGCAATGTTATGTAAAAGAAATGCAAATTATACATAAAATCACATTTTTGCCTTTTGCATCTCCACAAATTTTATTACCAACTCCAGCAATGCAAGCCAAAAGATAGGCATATTAGTTTTGTAAAATTATTTATTAGTATTATGATATTAGGACAAGTCTACTAAAAAGTAGGAACAAAACAAAAAAATAGGAATTCACCTACAAAATAGGAAAACAAATAAGATGGCAAGGGATGATTATCGCCAAACTTGGCGATCAAGATGCATGACATCCATTTTGCATGAGGAGATGCATGTTCTGCTGGATCGCATTTTTCACCCAAGTTCTTTATATTTTGCATAATAAATCGATTTGCATTGCCTGTTGGAGATGCTCTTAGGGAATGAACTTCGCCAAGTTTGGCGATAATGATGCCTATTTTGTGTTTTGCATAATAAGATGCCTAATCCATTGGACTTCTAATTTTGTTCAACTTCTTTAAATTTTGTCTAAAAATAACAATTTACCTAATGCATTGGAGATGCTCTAAGTCACCTAGAGCGGGAGCGAAAGCGAGAACGGGAGCGGGAGCGCCAAAGCGACAAATTCTAAAAATTGTGTATTTGAGAGCGTCATAAAAACGCGTATATAAAATGTATATTGTATTATAATTTTTGATATAAACATATTACATTTTAAATTTATGTGTAAAATAGATCTAATGACAATAATTACAAAACTTATATATGAGACCAGAACCCCATAGATTGAAGAATGTAATGGAAGTTCAACTTGACTGACTGCTAGCAATGAAAATTTGATCTACAATGAGGCAGGGATGGTACCCCATTAAGGGGTTGTCTAGGTTATTTTAGTTGAAATTGTTGTTTGACTTAGTTTGAAGTAGGCTTGGTAACTAAATACTGAGCCTAATTGTTAAGAAAGTACAGAGCGTTGAGAATTTTTGGAGCGAGGATTATAGGTGATTTTGAGCTTAAAGCGCCGGAGCGAGGATTGGGAGCGGGAGCGAAGCCCCTCCTAGGAGTTTTAGGTGATCTAGGATTGGACCTAGACTTGTGTTTATGCAATTTTGAGTGCATTTAATAAAACTAGTCTTAACCCCGCGCCATGGCGCGGGCTGTGCATGTAGATGTTATTTTGTTTTATTGAAAACTTACTAAGATTATTTGGAGTTTGAAAATTTGTTTCTTTAAATTATGAAAAATCATTTTACAAAGCTTATATTAACTGCACACATGTTAAGCATATAGGCCATTAAAGAATTCGAATTTTGACGAACTGTTAGTTTAAAATTGTAAACTTCATTTTGATGAAGATGTGGTTCTTAATTAAAGGAGTCTCTAATAACGAACCAAGAATACGAAATAATAATAATATAGAATCAAAGAAACAATATGCATAGTACTATTATTTTAAAACTCATAAAAATCTATATATTATAGAAAAAACTCTACTACTTTTACTTCTCTCATAAAAGAACCATATCAGAAAACAAAAAGCAAGATGTAGTCATGCCCCTCAGTTTGAGCAACTAATTTTATCATCATCTGTCAATTGTTCATTGGAATTACTCACAAACCTTAACAATTCTGACAATATACCAAGCTTCAATGTACATTGAAGGAAAAAACATACATCATTAAGTTGTCTTTTCTTTTAATGGTCTAACATCATCCATGTTGGGTAATTAAGATGAATTCTCATAGCCTAATGGAGAGTCAGTATTTCCTTTCTTGTATTAAAGAAATATTTTCATGTATAAGTTTTTTTCGCATCCCGACTGGTATAAACAATTAAGAAATGATAAGCTATAGATATAGGCGATTATTATCATTGTATGAAAATAAATTGTAGTTTCACTTGCAATGATACATTTGATAAATAGGTGTTGGCTACTACTCAACATAAGTATTAGAAATTAATAGTAAAATTAAAAAGATAGGCTTAGAACTTCTAATATGTGGGTGTTGTGTGAAAACTGGCTGGTTTAAGATCCTGTAACTACATCTAAGTGAGATTTTTACGTAGCTAAGCTGCACATGGGATGAGATTTCGTAGTTCATATTCAATTAAAAAAAGGAATGATCATAAATTAACAACAAATTATGTATAATTATTTAAATAAATTGAGAGCCAAACATATTAAAGAAACATAAAAAAGAGCAAAAAAAAATAATAATTACATCCATGAGATATGGAGGAATAAATTTATAGAATTTTTCCTTAAGACGGTAGATAATAAAGAATTTGATATGAAATGTTATGTAAGTTAAGGTTCTTTATATTATCGGTGTGGGTATATATATATATATATATATATATATATACACACCTTCGTTCGGTTCATACTTTGCTTTGCTTCCTTTCTTAGTTGCTTTTGTTTAACTTTTTCAAAGTTAATTGTTTAATACCTATTTGTTTAGTTAATTTTTAATTGATTTTTTCTTGTCTTTTTGGTTATTCTTTATTTGTGATACAGGCATACAATTTCAATATAGAAGGTTAATTGGATTGAGTTTAAGAATAAAATATTAAATAAAAAATATTGTGTAAGTGTTGCACTAAAGATATTAATAGTAGTAGTTTTAATTCATCAATGCATTAAGAAACAAAATTATGTTCAAAGTGTAAGACGAAATGGAAACCGTTTATTTGTCATTTATATGTTTTTTTTATTCAATTGCATTTTTTCAATGCTAATTGTTTATAACCAATTTTATTCAATAAATTTAGTTTATATACTACGTTGATTTTTTATATTTTTCTTTGTGAGATATACATCATGTAAAGTTATTTGAATTCTACAATACTTACAAAAAAAATGCATTAAAAAGGTAAAAAAATGTAGTGAAAAGTAATCACTTTAAAATTAAAGGTTGAAGTTTCATTATATACCAATGCATATAAGAAAATACAAATCGGTGTAAAAGATTATGGTTGGAATTAGCAATTCGAATGAGTTTGTTCTAAGATTTTAAATTTATTAATTTATTAGTGTGGGTTGATATTTTGTTCAATGTAAAAATTCATAGAAAAATTCATACACTTTCATATACTCAGTTTTTAAGGTTAATTTTTATTTTTTCTATCAATGCATAGAGAAACGAAAAGTTTAATTGAAGGTGTATGGTTCAATGTAAAAATTCACTTTATATTTAAAAAACTTAGTTATTATGCACAGAGACACGAATAGTTTAATCGAAGGGGGATGATACAATATAAAAAAGTTATTTGTTTTGAAGATGTTAATTTATTATTACCTATTTTTTAGTTAATTTTTTTATATGTTCCCTTTTCTTGTTCCTTTGATTTTTCTTTTTTTCGTTGTGAGAGCTTCAATACTTTTACGTAATGTTAATTTAATTGAACACTTTCATAAAGATATTTCCATTGAATTCATAATCATTATCATAATTTTCATCAATCTCCCCATACACATACACAAACATATAAGTAAGAAAGTAAAAAAGATAAATAAATAAATATTAGATTAGATTTATGGCATTCACGCTCATATTTTGACAATTTATTTGCTTAATTGACATATTATTATTTTATGTTACATTATGTTACATTTTCCTTTTAAACATAAAATTATGATGTTCGGTTGTCACTCTCATTCTTTTGATATGCCTGTTTGCTCATGGTAAATTTGAAAACTATCGGTATTCATATTTTCCGCTCACATATGTAAATATTTGAATGCTTTTTATATAAAAGAAAAAAAAAATTGTTAAGGAAAAATTGAAAATATAATTGGATGGCCTAAAATATTTAAATCTTTGTTTCTACTCCTACTTCTTTATGCCCTTTTTAAAAAAAAAAAAAAAAAAAAAAAAAAATTGTTAGTTATCATCATGTCTTTATGCTTTGAATGTTTATTTGCTCATTTTAACACTTCTTTTGAATTAAAAGTAATGATACTTTCATGAAAATTATCACCGTGCATTTGTTTTTATGATAGTAACCTTATGTTAAGAAATTTTAAATCTTTATATTTTTTGTCTTACGTTTAACATTCTTTTAAATTTTTAGTATAATTTCATTATTAGATCAAACTGTTTTTACATGAGATTAATTGAGCTTGCTATTGGAAAATAAAAATTCTTTAGATAAAACTTCATCGGCAATGCATAGAAAATGAAAAATGAATTGTTCAAAAGATTTGAAAATATTCATGAAAATTTGATTTTAAGTATTCATACTTTATATGTCATTAGAAAATTGAGTTTTGAATATAATATGAAAATCGAGCACAATACATACACATGTCATACTGATAATTTTTCTAGAATACAATGTGACAGACGGAGGATAAAAATCTATCATTTTATATATATTTATATATATATATTGATATATATATATATATATATATTTATATATATATAATGATAGTGTGTTTTGACACGAAATCCATTGAACTGAGAATTAGAAAATAATAAGTATTTGGGCACATTTCATTGAAAATACATAAAGTTACGAAAATAAGTTGTTCAACTACCAGTCCATAAAGAGTTGAATATCACTCGAAGCTTATGTCCTGAAAAAAAATTGTCAAGAAAAGCTACAAAAATAATCGTATGGGTCGAAAGATTAACAACAAATTGCTTTCAATCGTTGTTTTTAGGTTTTGAATGCTTCTTTACTCATTTTTGCACTTCTTTTAAATAAATGTGAATACATTGTCATTAAAAAATGAATACATAAATAAAAGATTACAATGTTTGATTATCGATGGCCTTTATTTGTATTTGTTTTCTTATGTTTAGTATTCTTTAAAAAAATGTAGCCTTTTTTATAGGATAACATTATTTTGACATGAGATTCATTGAGCTTGGTATTGGAAAATAAAAATTCTTTAGATAATAATTTATCTATAGGAAAGTGAAAAGTGAATAGTTAAGATATTTGAAAAGATTCATCAAATAAGATGTTTTAAATATTTATACTTTTACATGTCATTCAAAAGTGAGCTTTGAAGATATAATAGGCAAATTGGCCACTTAACAAACACATGTCACAGTGACCTTTTTTCTCAAATCCTATAATTTTTTTGTTTATCCGTTTTTTTATTAAAAGAAAGAATAACGTTTGAGGAAAAAATGAAAATAAAGGGATTCCCTAAAAATTGAAATCTTTATTTTCACCACTACTTATTGTTTCTCTATAATGTTTATTAGCTCATTTCTAGCTTTTCTCTCAAATTAAAAGTGGATGCATTGCTATACATAGAATAATACATAAATAAATGAAAAATTATGTGGTATTCTTTTTTCCGAAAGTCTATTCTTTTTTTTTGGATGAAGATTTTTTTTTTGTCATGAGATTCATTGTACTGAAAATTGAAAATAAAATTATTTGAATATTCTTTAATTTTTAATCAATGAGAAATTAAAAATGACTTTTTTAATTATCAATGCCCGAGATATTTGAAAAGATTCATGAAAAAATAATGTTCTAGGCATGACATGTCATTTTAATTGAGTTGGCAACATGTAATTGGTTGTTATATTCTTATATGTCATTAGAAAGTTAGTTGTCAAGATTCAATTGGCCAATTCTGCCATATAACACGACAAATGTCATGTCATACTAATAACTTTTCTGAAATTCTATGTGGCAGAAGGAGAACTAACTTCTCTCATTGTTTTGCTTTTATATAGATATAGATATAGATAGACTAGTAAGCGAACGTTGTAGTAACTTTTTTGGTATGTCATAAAAGAATAATTACAACTCAAAAACACTACATTTAACTTGTACAGCCCATTTCTTTGAGGAGTACAAAATATGTTGAGATTAGCAACAAGAATTATTTCGTAAGGAGAGGTATCTGATCTCCAAAGCTTTATGTTGATTACTTGGATGGATATAAGCGGGATTTTCCGAGCTGTGTTACTTGCTTACCACTCTGTTTGTTCTCTTTAGCCTTGTTTGGGTTTGCACGGGAATTAAGGAAATTGAGTAAAAGACTCTGTTACCCCTCCTGCCTCTGTCCCCCTTCTCTCTCCTCTCTCACTCTCTACTTGAAAACACCACCACCAGTACAACCACCATTCTGTTATTCCGCCACCACCAGACCTCCACAACCACCAGACAACAACCACTACCAACAACAAAACAGATTCAACAACAAATCAAACCACTACCAACAACAAAACAGATCCAAAAATAAATCAAAAAAATATATATATGAAGATGAAGTAGAAGATGAAGTACAAGTTGAAGACAAAAACATATGAAATCAAAACACATACCAGTGAACACAAATTGAAGACAAAAACATATGAAGTAGAAGATGAATCAAACTAAAAACAGAGGGAGAAGCGAAGATGAATCTGGTCATCGACGAGCCGCCTCCTGCCTCCACTGCCTCCGGGTCCTTGAAGCAACAGCAGGGCCTCGCCACCACCGCACCGTCCAGATTAAAATCAAACAAAACCGTATGGGTTTGGTTATCGAGCCGCCTCCACCCTCCTCTGCCTCGCCACCAACACCGCCGCTGCGAATCAAAAAGAGAGATCCAGAAAAAGAAGAAGGGAGAGAATCAACGCCGCCTCGCCGTCGAGATCCAACGTCGCCTCGCCGTCGAGATCCGACTGCCTTCTGCTCCGCCTCTTCTTCTTCCTCTCTCTCTCGTTCTCTCCGTCTGCCTCTCTCTCTCTCTCTAACTCTAAAATCTTATCTATACAATGGTTGGTGAATGAGATGTGGGAGAAAAAATAGGTTATTAATATGTGGCCCAAATTGATTTCGGATATTGTATAAAAGTAAAATGTGGGGTATTTGATGAGGGTATTCTGGGTAATTGGCAACAAAAACTATGCCAAAAAGGGAAATAGGTAGCAAGAGAGGAAACGTCCCAAAATAGAAAGTGGGCTAAAGAGAAGAAACGGAGTGGTATTTAATATAGGTAAGTGACACCTATAAAAATCAAAATAGAGGTGACAAAGGTCCCTATACGTCAGTTTCTGCCGTGAATGTGTTGGCTCTAAGGCCACTATACTAATCCATGGTTGCCACATCCATCCTTTAAGTCGTGGCATTAGTGAAGAAACCTTTTGAAGTAAGAAAACAAGAGAGCCATCTTGGACAACCTAGATAATCTCATAAGAATGTTCAAATGTTTGTTGTAAGAACCCCAAGCTGGACCTTAGTGTAAGTACACTTACATCAAAGAAAGCATAAGCTGAATCAATGCCCCACAAAATAAAGAATAATCTTGAAACTTTTTGCACCCGGCCTTGTTTCGAACTGGCGAACGAATCAATTCTAAGATTCAAGAATACCCATTTGGACATTTTACCATGGAGTTCGCCATTTGAAATATTCTTTGTCATCATCATAAGATAATGTGTTCAATTTTTATCAAACCGTTTTTAACGTGAAACGCATTAAAAGCAACTTCTACTGATACTTATTTATGATTTCTAATGCAAATAAAGGACATTTCTCATCTCCCTGCACTAAATTTACGTTGAAGCTTCAAGAAAGTTGCACACATGTTCTCAAACTGGTTAACTGAAATCACGTACGTCAAAGAAGTCTGATGACTCACATATTGGATCATACCTACGAACTTCTACATTTTGGTCCCCTGTAAGAGTCCAAGTCTTTTCTAGAGTGGCCAGTAAGAACTTTCTATATTCAAAAGTTAAGGGGTCTATATGGCATTAAAGAAACTTCTTTCACTTTCATGGTGTTAGGAATCCATGTCCAAGTTGCAGCGAAGTCTCCACAAAAATCAACATTTTTTTTTTAATCGACAATGGCATCTTTAAATATCATAATCATATAACTATATTCACAGATACCAAAGAAATAATAGAAGAATAAAGCATTTTAGGTTTGACTGTATATATGTTATTTAGTCCTTCCATTTTTCCTCCTACTCTCATCTTCCTTCCTTCTTTCTCTTCAGTTGCTTTCCGAAAAAAAAAAAAAAAAAAAAAATCAAATATGCTCCCAAAGTTTGTGTTCAAGGAAGTAGCCATCTTCAAACTTTATTTATGAGCCAGTTTTTCTTAAGCAAGGCAATATATTTTTGAGCAACTTTCTCATAACCATGAATGGCATTGTAGTCCTACTTGAACCAAACTTCTCAGCATTATCAAAGATTACTTTATAACTTCTTTCATCCGTTCTTTACTACCATTATTTTTTTTTCCTTCCTGAGATATGGACAGAAAATCTTAATTTTGGACCTTTGAAGAAGGAAACAAAAACGGTATCATAAAACATATTGTACGTACTCGCTTCTTTTGCAACATATATAACAAATAAATTATCATGCCATATTCTTGTTTTTACTCATCACAAATATATTTTCTTAATTTAAATATTCCACTACATCCCTCTACTAATTATCCCTTCATTGAAATAATTGATATGTTCCTAAGTACTAAAGCTCAAGTGAATTCGATGATTCTATATCAATCTCCGCTATACCATGTAGTTGAAGCTACATGATCAAGTAATTGAAATTAACCCACTTACCAGTACTACAAACAACTGCACAAAAGTTGATAGCGTACTCGATACTAATTACAACTAAAGCAAATAAAGAATTTGATATGAAATGTTATGTAAGTTAAGGTTCTTTATATTATCGGTGTGGGTATATATATATATATATACACACTTTCGTTCGGTTCATACTTTGCTTTGCTTCCTTTCTTAGTTGCTTTTGTTTAACTTTTTCAAAGTTAATTGTTTAATACCTATTTGTTTAGTTAATTTTTAATTGATTTTTTCTTGTCTTTTTGGTTATTCTTTATTTGTGATACAGGCATACAATTTCAATATAGAAGGTTAATTGGATTGAATTTAAGAATAAAATATTAAATAAAAAATATTGTGTAAGTGTTGCACTAAAGATATATATATATATATATATACACACTTTCGTTCGGTTCATACTTTGCTTTGCTTCCTTTCTTAGTTGCTTTTGTTTAACTTTTTCAAAGTTAATTGTTTAATACCTATTTGTTTAGTTAATTTTTAATTGATTTTTTCTTGTCTTTTTGGTTATTCTTTATTTGTGATACAGGCATACAATTTCAATATAGAAGGTTAATTGGATTGAATTTAAGAATAAAATATTAAATAAAAAATATTGTGTAAGTGTTGCACTAAAGATATTAATAGTAGTAGTTTTAATTCATCAATGCATTAAGAAACAAAATTATGTTCAAAGTGTAAGACGAAATGGAAACCGTTTATTTGTCATTTATATGTTTTTTTTATTCAATTGCATTTTTTCAATGCTAATTGTTTATAACCAATTTTATTCAATAAATTTAGTTTATATACTACGTTGATTTTTTATATTTTTCTTTGTGAGATATACATCATGTAAAGTTATTTGAATTCTACAATACTTACAAAAAAAATGCATTAAAAAGGTAAAAAAATGTAGTGAAAAGTAATCACTTTAAAATTAAAGGTTGAAGTTTCATTATATACCAATGCATATAAGAAAATACAAATCGGTGTAAAAGATTATGGTTGGAATTAGCAATTCGAATGAGTTTGTTCTAAGATTTTAAATTTATTAATTTATTAGTGTGGGTTGATATTTTGTTCAATGTAAAAATTCATAGAAAAATTCATACACTTTCATATACTCAGTTTTTAAGGTTAATTTTTATTTTTTCTATCAATGCATAGAGAAACGAAAAGTTTAATTGAAGGTGTATGGTTCAATGTAAAAATTCACTTTATATTTAAAAAATTTAGTTATTATGCACAGAGACACGAATAGTTTAATCGAAGGGGATGATACAATATAAAAAAGTTATTTGTTTTGAAGATGTTAATTTATTATTACCTATTTTTTAGTTAATTTTTTTATATGTTTCCTTTTCTTGTTCCTTTGATTTTTCTTTTTTTCGTTGTGAGAGCTTCAATACTTTTACGTAATGTTAATTTAATTGAACACTTTCATAAAGATATTTCCATTGAATTCATAATCATTATCATAATTTTCATCAATCTCCCCATACACATACACAAACATATAAGTAAGAAAGTGATAAAGATAAATAAATAAATATTAGATTAGATTTATGGCATTCACGCTCATATTTTGACAATTTATTTGCTTAATTGACATATTATTATTTTATGTTACATTATGTTACATTTTCCTTTTAAACATAAAATTATGATGTTCGGTTGTCACTCTCATTCTTTTGATATGCCTGTTTGCTCATGGTAAATTTGAAAACTATCGGTATTCATATTTTCCGCTCACATATGTAAATATTTGAATGCTTTTTTTATAAAAGAAAAAAAAAATTGTTAAGGAAAAATTGAAAATATAATTGGATGGCCTAACATATTTAAATCTTTGTTTCTACTCCTACTTCTTTATGCCCTTTTTAAAAAAAAAAAAAAAAAAAAAAAAATTGTTAGTTATCATCATGTCTTTATGCTTTGAATGTTTATTTGCTCATTTTAACACTTCTTTTGAATTAAATGTAATGATACTTTCATGAAAATTATCACCGTGCATTTGTTTTTATGATAGTAACCTTATGTTAAGAAATTTTAAATCTTTATATTTTTTGTCTTACGTTTAACATTCTTTTAAATTTTTAGTATAATTTCATTATTAGATCAAACTGTTTTTACATGAGATTAATTGAGCTTGCTATTGGAAAATAAAAATTCTTTAGATAAAACTTCATCGGCAATGCATAGAAAATGAAAAATGAATTGTTCAAAAGATTTGAAAATATTCATGAAAATTTGATTTTAAGTATTCATACTTTATATGTCATTAGAAAATTGAGTTTTGAAAATAATATGAAAATCGAGCACAAAACATACACATGTCATACTGATAATTTTTCTAGAATACAATGTGACAGACGGAGGATAAAAATCTATCATTTTATATATATTTATATATATATTGATATATATATATATATATATATTTTTATATATATATAATGATAGTGTGTTTTGACACGAAATCCATTGAACTGAGAATTAGAAAATAATAAGTATTTGGGCACATTTCATTGAAAATACATAAAGTTACGAAAATAAGTTGTTCAACTACCAGTCCATAAAGAGTTGAATATCACTCGAAGCTTATGTCCTGAAAAAAAAATTGTCAAGAAAAGCTACAAAAATAATCGTATGGGTCGAAAGATTAACAACAAATTGCTTTCAATCGTTTTTTTTAGGTTTTGAATGCTTCTTTACTCATTTTTGCACTTCTTTTAAATAAATGTGAATACATTGTCATTAAAAAATGAATACATAAATAAAAGATTACAATGTTTGATTATCGATGGCCTTTATTTGTATTTGTTTTCTTATGTTTAGTATTCTTTAAAAAAATGTAGCCTTTTTTATAGGATAACATTATTTTGACATGAGATTCATTGAGCTTGGTATTGGAAAATAAAAATTCTTTAGATAATAATTTATCTATAGGAAAGTGAAAAGTGAATAGTTAAGATATTTGAAAAGATTCATCAAATAAGATGTTTTAAATATTTATACTTTTACATGTCATTCAAAAGTGAGCTTTGAAGATATAATAGGCAAATTGGCCACTTAACAAACACATGTCACAGTGACCTTTTTTCTCAAATCCTATAATTTTTTTGTTTATCCGTTTTTTTATTAAAAGAAAGAATAACGTTTGAGGAAAAAATGAAAATAAAGGGATTCCCTAAAACTTGAAATCTTTATTTTCACCACTACTTATTGTTTCTCTATAATGTTTATTAGCTCATTTCTAGCTTTTCTCTCAAATTAAAAGTGGATGCATTGCTATACATAGAATAATACATAAATAAATGAAAAATTATGTGGTATTCTTTTTTCCGAAAGTCTATTCTTTGTTTTTGGATGAAGATTTTTTTTTTGTCATGAGATTCATTGTACTGAAAATTGAAAATAAAATTATTTGAATATTCTTTAATTTTTAATCAATGAGAAATTAAAAATGACTTTTTTAATTATCAATGCCCGAGATATTTGAAAAGATTCATGAAAAAATAATGTTCTAGGCATGACATGTCATTTTAATTGAGTTGGCAACATGTAATTGGTTGTTATATTCTTATATGTCATTAGAAAGTTAGTTGTCAAGATTCAATTGGCCAATTCTGCCATATAACACGACAAATGTCATGTCATACTAATAACTTTTCTGAAATTCTATGTGGCAGAAGGAGAACTAACTTCTCTCATTGTTTTGCTTTTATATAGATATAGATATAGATAGACTAGTAAGCGAACGTTGTAGTAACTTTTTTGGTATGTCATAAAAGAATAATTACAACTCAAAAACACTACATTTAACTTGTACAGCCCATTTCTTTGAGGAGTACAAAATATGTTGAGATTAGCAACAAGAATTATTTCGTAAGGAGAGGTATCTGATCTCCAAAGCTTTATGTTGATTACTTGGATGGATATAAGCGGGATTTTCCGAGCTGTGTTACTTGCTTACCACTCTGTTTGTTCTCTTTAGCCTTGTTTGGGTTTGCACGGGAATTAAGGAAATTGAGTAAAAGACTCTGTTACCCCTCCTGCCTCTGTCCCCCTTCTCTCTCCTCTCTCACTCTCTACTTGAAAACACCACCACCAGTACAACCACCATTCTGTTATTCCGCCACCACCAGACCTCCACAACCACCAGACAACAACCACTACCAACAACAAAACAGATTCAACAGCAAATCAAACCACTACCAACAACAAAACAGATCCAAAAATAAATCAAAAAAATATATATATGAAGATGAAGTAGAAGATGAAGTACAAGTTGAAGACAAAAACATATGAAATCAAAACACATACCAGTGAACACAAATTGAAGACAAAAACATATGAAGTAGAAGATGAATCAAACTAAAAACAGAGGGAGAAGCGAAGATGAATCTGGTCATCGACGAGCCGCCTCCTGCCTCCACTGCCTCCGGGTCCTTGAAGCAACAGCAGGGCCTCGCCACCACCGCACCGTCCAGATTAAAATCAAACAAAACCGTATGGGTTTGGTTATCGAGCCGCCTCCACCCTCCTCTGCCTCGCCACCAACACCGCCGCTGCGAATCAAAAAGAGAGATCCAGAAAAAGAAGAAGGGAGAGAATCAACGCCGCCTCGCCGTCGAGATCCAACGTCGCCTCGCCGTCGAGATCCGACTGCCTTCTGCTCCGCCTCTTCTTCTTCCTCTCTCTCTCGTTCTCTCCGTCTGCCTCTCTCTCTCTCTCTAACTCTAAAATCTTATCACTCCGTTCCCTCTCTTTCTCCCCCTGTTGACTTTTTCACTCGTAGTTGGGTCACTTTGACCCGGAGATTTGGATGGCAAAACGATGTAAGTTTTAGAATTTTTTTCATGGTATTGTAGAGTAATTCTTATTCTACAACACCATGAAAGAATTATCAAAAAATTGTTTCGTTTTGCTATCCAAATCACCGGGTCAAAGTGACCCGATGAATATGTTGGGGAATTATTCGTCGAATTCCCGCCGCAACGGAAGCAAAAAATACGCCACACGATCACACACCACACACACGCAATATAGGAGAAGAAAAACGACAACACAAGAATTTAACGTGGTTCGGCCAAACCGCCTACATCCACGGGAGGAGGAGAATTTCACTATATCAATGAGGGAATACATCGTAGGGGAGAGACGGCTCAATCCGCGGACTACGTCGACGCGGTACTCTCATCCTCATGGCCTACAACCATGAAACCCTAACCTCACACATCCGCTCAAAGATATCTCTCACCAATCTCTCTCAACTCAACTCAACTCAATTAGAAACAATAGCTAGCACCTCTATTTATACTAATATAGAGGAGGTGGAAAAGCCCACCAAGCCCTAGCCATCACCTCCTCAGAGATCACCTCCTCAGAGGAGATCACCTCCTCAGAGATCACCTCCTCAGAGGACAAATCAGACGCATCGGGTACACCGATTTGTCTTGCGGAATTCGAGACAAACCCAACAAACTCCACCTTGGCTTGAATTCTGCAAGAGCCTAGCAAATTCCTCAGCCAACTCTGTTGTTGAAGTCAACTCCGCCGCATCCGCCATGCTCCAACTGCATGGACCGCCATCGCACCTCTACCGAGATGCTCTGCACCCCCTCCTAGGGCACGCCTCGCACCCCCGACACGGGTGCGTCCCAAAGCATGACACTTTGGGGAGTAGTGTGGCTCCATCTCTCCACCAGCTAGCTCATCACTGGAGAGTTCTCCACCAAGTCAAGTGCAAACGAGACTCCCTTCCTCTTCACTACTGCAGTAGCTTTCTTCATCATCGTTCTCGTCACTTGAGCTTCTTCCTGAACAACCTGCAACTTCTGCACAACCTGCACTATCACCATGCTTCAGCGTCCTCACACGTCAACCACGTGTTTCTCTACGCTAGCCCTGAGTGCTTCTCCTTGCGCTGTTGCTTCTCCTGTTCAATCCTACACCTTCACCAAGACGTCTTGCAAAGCCACCGCTTTGCAGACCCGTCGCGACTTACCTCTCTTCTTGCCTCGAGTTGCTCAAGAGTTATCGTCACGAACCACACACAGAGATATCAGGACGCCACCTCTGCCATGGCCTTGTCAACTGCGTCCACCACCTCGATCTCTGCCCTGGAGCTTCTTGTGAATTCCCTTGCAATAGTTGCCCACGTCTCTGACCAGACTCCTCTGCAACTGTTGCGTCTCGTGCTCACAAACACACAAAGCCTATGCTTCTTGCCTATGTTGAACAGCAGCTCCACCTGTCAACACACTCCCAAGCCTGCATAGGTTGCCAATCGAACGTTCAATTAGGAAAACGCCTCTAATTGACCCCACCTGATTGGACTTGAACTTGATTGACCCTGATCGCATCCCGTCGTCTTCGATCTCGCCCATCGATATCGATTGATGCCGATATTCTCAATCAACTCAGAATCTGAAAATTCTGACCGTACCGATGAATCCGCAACGTCCAAAAACATAGGTTTAGACTCCTGAATCATCCCAATCCAATCTACAGGCACGCCGTAACCACCAAAACAATTTTGGACCGTTGGATCTCACCGCAAACTGCCACGTCAGCATTCTGCAAAATCCAGCGACAATTTGCAGAATCTGACCCCGCCATCGCGCCGGGAACGTCCAAAAACCTAGGGTTCACCTCCTGTTCGAGCCCAATCGGACTTACAGGCAGCTCAGAACACCCAAACAAATATGGACCAACCGATTCGCATCTTCAACACTTTTTTTTCAATTCTTTTCTTGTTTTCTTCTTCGTCCTTGCTCAGCGTGCTCCACCTGGATCGTGAACCAGGCTCTGATACCACTTGTTGGGGAATTATTCGTCGAATTCCCGCCGCAACGGAAGCAAAAAATACGCCACACGATCACACACCACACACACGCAATATAGGAGAAGAAAAACGACAACACAAGAATTTAACGTGGTTCGGCCAAACCGCCTACATCCACGGGAGGAGGAGAATTTCACTATATCAATGAGGGAATACATCGTAGGGGAGAGACGGCTCAATCCGCGGACTACGTCGACGCGGTACTCTCATCCTCATGGCCTACAACCATGAAACCCTAACCTCACACATCCGCTCAAAGATATCTCTCACCAATCTCTCTCAACTCAACTCAACTCAATTAGAAACAATAGCTAGCACCTCTATTTATACTAATATAGAGGAGGTGGAAAAGCCCACCAAGCCCTAGCCATCACCTCCTCAGAGATCACCTCCTCAGAGGAGATCACCTCCTCAGAGATCACCTCCTCAGAGGACAAATCAGACGCATCGGGTACACCGATTTGTCTTGCGGAATTCGAGACAAACCCAACAGAATAGTGGTAAAAGTCAAAAGGGGGAGAAAGAGAAGGAACGGAGTGGTATCTATACAATGGTTGGTGAATGAGATGTGGGAGAAAAATAGGTTATTAATATGTGGCCCAAATTGATTTCGGATATTGTATAAAAGTAAAATGTGGGGTATTTGATGAGGGTGTTCTGGGTAATTGGCAACAAAAACTATGCCAAAAAGGGAAATAGGTAGCAAGAGAGGAAACGTCCCAAAATAGAAAGTGGGCTAAAGAGAAGAAACGGAGTGGTATTTAATATAGGTAAGTGACACCTATAAAAATCAAAATAGAGGTGACAAAGGTCCCTATACGTCAGTTTCTGCCGTGAATGTGTTGGCTCTAAGGCCACTATACTAATCCATGGTTGCCACATCCATCCTTTAAGTCGTGGCATTAGTGAAGAAACCTTTTGAAGTAAAAAAACAAGAGAGCCATCTTGGACAACCTAGATAATCTCATAAGAATGTTCAAATGTTTGTTGTAAGAACCCCAAGCTGGACCTTAGTGTAAGTACACTTACATCAAAGAAAGCATAAGCTGAATCAATGCCCCACAAAATAAAGTATAATCTTGAAACTTTTTGCACCCGGCCTTGTTTCGAACTGGCGAACGAATCAATTCTAAGATTCAAGAATACCCATTTGGACATTTTACCATGGAGTTTGCCATTTGAAATATTCTTTGTCATCATCATAAGATAATGTGTTCAATTTTTATCAAACCGTTTTTAACGTGAAACGCATTAAAAGCAACTTCTACTGATACTTATTTATGATTTCTAATGCAAATAAAGGACATTTCTCATCTCCCTGCACTAAATTTACGTTGAAGCTTCAAGAAAGTTGCACACATGTTCTCAAACTGGTTAACTGAAATCACGTACGTCAAAGAAGTCTGATGACTCACATATTGGATCATACCTACGAACTTCTACATTTTGGTCCCCTGTAAGAGTCCAAGTCTTTTCTAGAGTGGCCAGTAAGAACTTTCTATATTCAAAAGTTAAGGGGTCTATATGGCATTAAAGAAACTTCTTTCACTTTCATGGTGTTAGGAATCCATGTCCAAGTTGCAGCGAAGTCTCCACAAAAATCAACATTTTTTTTTAATCGACAATGGCATCTTTAAATATCATAATCATATAACTATATTCACAGATACCAAAGAAATAATAGAAGAATAAAGCATTTTAGGTTTAACTGTATATATGTTATTTAGTCCTTCCATTTTTCCTCCTACTCTCATCTTCCTTCCTTCTTTCTCTTCAGTTGCTTTCCGGAAAAAAAAAAAAAAAAAAAAAAAAAAAAAAAAAAAATCAAATATGCTCCCAAAGTTTGTGTTCAAGGAAGTAGCCATCTTCAAACTTTATTTATGAGCCAGTTTTTCTTAAGCAAGGCAATATATTTTTGAGCAACTTTCTCATAACCATGAATGGCATTGTAGTCCTACTTGAACCAAACTTCTCAGCATTATCAAAGATTACTTTATAACTTCTTTCATCCGTTCTTTACTACCATTATTTTTTTTCCTTCCTGAGATATGGACAGAAAATCTTAATTTTGGACCTTTGAAGAAGGAAACAAAAACGGTATCATAAAACATATTGTACGTACTCGCTTCTTTTGCAACATATATAACAAATAAATTATCATGCCATATTCTTGTTTTTACTCATCACAAATATATTTTCTTAATTTAAATATTCCACTACATCCCTCTACTAATTATCCCTTCATTGAAATAATTGATATGTTCCTAAGTACTAAAGCTCAAGTGAATTCGATGATTCTATATCAATCTCCGCTATACCATGTAGTTGAAGCTACATGATCAAGTAATTGAAATTAACCCACTTACCAGTACTACAAACAACTGCACAAAAGTTGATAGCGTACTCGATACTAATTACAACTAAAGCAAACAATGGGAGTATATCTTCTCCTTGTCCTCCCAAATCTCCTCCACATTTTTTGTATTTTTGCTTGTCCTACTTCCTCATGCAACACCAAAAGGGTATCTTCTGGAAAGAATTATTGCAGTGTGAGTAATAATCATCTGTCTCTCACAATGTAGAGCTTCCATGCATACAATGGTCCAAATCAATTGAAAAAAAATCATACAGCGCATGTAGGTTATAAAAGTTAACTCTCAATAGCTAGATCAGTAGTAACTTTTTCCTATAAACTATTTTCACATGTAGCAGTTGTTCTTGAATTAAACTGCACGTGGGTTTGTTTGGTTTGGAGCAGAGGTAATTATCAGCACCTTATGCAATATAAGTTTAACGTAATTCTTGATTCTTAAATCTAATTCAGTAAGCATTAGACAAACATATTTTACAGAGGTTGAGTATATATTTGTTGTCCTCTTTCTCAAAAAAAAAAAAAAAAAAAATGTTTTGCATGTTGCTTAGAATGAGGGAGACATAGATCATGCCCGTAACATTGGGTTTTCTAGAAAAAGTGATCGGCTCAGTAATAAGTGTGATTTCAAATCTGGAGTGCGTTTATTGGACTTCATATATAAATAGGAGACGAGAAAAGTTAATTGAAACAAATCCTAGTTATACCTTGTGATTTGGGGCCGGCACTATGTTTAGATTTTTTTAGTCAAAAAGCTCGAACTAGATGAATTGTATATTTTCACAACTAATGCATGTGTCATAAGTACTTCATTGTGCTCAAACTAGTGCAGTGAAGTTTTACTTCAAAAGGCGTAGTGTTCAACGAGTAATTGAGATGTCAGCTCCTTCTCATACACTATCAAAAGCTAGAAAACATTTAAAAATCTTATGTCTGTTGATATATTGGAGGTTACTAAATCATGATATAACTCCATCTTTTCCAACTTTTAAGGTATGACTCACACCCACAAATGATATTTCATGGAGTGTGTTTGGGTAGTCTTAAAAATTTAAGAAAATATGTAATTAAGTATGAGGGCAGTGAAATTGTAAACCTCGAATAACTCGTGTGATGCGTAGCAGAATAGTACTGCACAGTTGTTGCAGTAAAGACCCTCCAACTAGCAGAGAAGTATGATGAAATGGTGTCTGAGACTAGTTTTCAATAAAATGACAATCACTAAGAAAAGTTAATACATGTGATATTTTTGTTTATGTACTTGCCATTGCCAAATTAACAAAGGTGAACACATAAACATATTTTACTAGAATACCCCTCGAGTTTATATCTAATTACAAATATGTCTATTTATACATAAACTTATTTCCTCAATGTAGCGGAAGCATTCTAAGTTTGTAACTCTAGCATCAGTCAATACTCACCAACATTTGCCAATTTGCATAGAAACTTATTTCCTCAATAGAGCGAATGCATTCTAAATTTCTAACTCTAGCAACAGACAATACAACAACAGTCAACGCTTTCTCTCATTCTGCATCTCTCACTGCAACTTGTCTCCCACCCTTTCAATTCGAAGGATCCCCATGTCCCGGCCTCACCAGCGCTATCTACAATCTGGTCGCGTGTTGGCGTTAATTTAAAATTTTGAACTTAATTTATATATGTTGATGTTATTGTTATGTTTTAGAACAATTAACAGAAACCCCTCTCTCAGTATCGTTTTCCCGACCGTTTGATACATGCAGTATTGAATTTACCATTTATCATCTTTGCAGTTTGTAAAATTACGACAATTAGGTCTAATTAAACTAACATCGTTAATTGTCGTCTATTAGTGGCGGTTAAAATAGTCTTTTTCTTCTTTTTCTTTATTCTCTTTTCCTCCGCCTCCTTCATCTTCTTCTCTTGCCCCTTTATCTCCTTTTTCATCTTCCTCTACTTCTTCCTCCACCGAATACCCACGCCACCACCGTAACACAGCCACCACCAACATCGAACCAAACACCACCACCACACTGTCCTTAACCCGATTGAAACAAAGATATGTGAACCCAGACTTCCATCGCCACCATCGCCGTATTCAACAACCCAGTCGAAACTCGAAACCCCAATATAATTAAGACCAGACCCAGAATAGTGAGAATAACACCGACCCAGCCAGCGACTTGCTTCGTCCCCAACGCCAGTAACACAACAACCAGCCGCCATGAAAACCAGCGACCCAAATCTCTTTCTCTATCTCGAATTGACAACCCAAACACCCACATGAACCATCATCGAGCACAAGTTGCTACTCCCTATTAACACCACCGAAGCCGCCAAACTTCAGAAGCCAATCTGGCTCATCCTCTGACCACCGCGATTCAGGAACCTCAACAAGTAACAGTCGCACTTACCTGTCATGAACTACAGGCAGGGACTAAACTGCAAAGGGGTCATCTTTGTGGTCGTATAAATAGGACTAAACTGAATTACACGACAAACTGTGGTCGTGTAATTCAGCATAGCAGTAGCCGTCCGATTTAGGCTAGAATAGATCTGGGCCGTTCATTTATTTTTAACGTTGTATTCAAATACTGTAAGTGGGACGACGTCGTAGTGGATAGGGCTAGCCACGTAGATGACAGCTCACCGTTCTCTAGCTTGTGATTGGTCCGTGTGTGGTCATCAGCGGCTGAGCTTTCTTTTACCGTTGGTAGTTAGCTAAAACTACACTTACCTCCCCCTTCCATATAAAAGGGTTGTAGAAGGCTTATTTGATCATTATGAAATATTACACTTCTCTCCCAATTCATTTCTCTGGTTCTTCCCTCTCCTTCTTCTTCTTCTCAGATCTGCTCGGAACCCTAGTTCCGAGCCATTTCCGTTCTCAGCTCTCAGATTAAGCTTCGGAGTCACATCAAGTTGGTATCAGAGCCAGGTTTGGCTCGCAGGAGGGACAGAAATGCCGAATACTCGCAATCAAGCTGTGACAGCTACGGAGGTGGATGGACGAGTGGCGGTGCTAGAAGAGCGCATCAACGACTTGGACAGCACCATTGATGGACTCCGAGTACTATTCATCAAAGTATATGAAGGTATAAACTCTCAGATTCTCGATCTCAAGACGAATTTGTCAAATGAATTAGGTCAAAATTTGGAAAGAATTGAAAAGTTCTTCAATGAACAGTTTAAGAGGATGATGAATTGTTATAATTTGTTAAAAATTCAGAGAGATAAGGAGAAAATGGCCTCTTATTCTGAAGTATGCAACGAAAACAGTAGGACTCCTGTATCTGCACTCAGAAACACCAGTACTAGTCAAATGCATGAAAAGGAGCCAAATGAAGCAGAAAACAACACTTGTGTGAAGAATTACTCTAACAGTACCATTCCTCTACCAAAAATTGAGTTTCCTAGGTTTAATGGAACTGATCCCCTGGGATGGCTGCTAAGAGTAGAGAGGTATTTCACCATTTATGCCATTAATGATTGCCAAAAATTAGTAATGGTGTCCTTACATCTAGAAGGGGAAGCTGATAGCTGGTTCAGAGCTGAGTATGAACAGTTAGACACCATCACTTGGACTCAGTTTTGTGAACAGGTCTGTGTAGAGTTTGCTGAGCCTGGTCATGAGAATCTTTTGGGAGTATTCAACAAACTAATGCAGCACACTACAGTGGTGGAATACCAAACCAGATTTGAAACACTTAGGCCTAGAATCAAGGAAATGCACCCCTGGGCTACTGAAATGTATTTTGTCAAGAGTTTTATCAGTGGATTGAGAGAAGATTTACAAAAGGCAGTCCAGTTACAGTTTCCAAAGACACTCTCTCAGGCCAAAGCAATAGCCAGATTACAAGAAAGTCATGTGGATTCACTAGAGAAACACATCAACAAGAAGCATTATAACAAAAATGTGTCTACATTTGGTGAGAAAAGCAGAAATGCAGCTGCTACAACAGCCAAAGAAGACCACTCTGTTGCCAGAAATTACAAGAGACTAACAGCTGCAGAAATGAAGGAAAAGAGAGACAAGAAACTGTGTTTCTACTGCGATGAAGCCTACACCCCAGGGCACAAATGTGCTAAAAAGACACTATTCCTTATAATTGGCAATGAAGAGGAAGATATGGAAGACAATGCAGGACAGGTGGAGGAGCAGTTAATCACTCAAGAAGTGAAGAGTGAGCCAGAAGAAGAAAATGACACAACCCTGGGAATTTCAGTACATGCCATGGTTGGTCACTCCAACATGGAAACTATTAGGATTTCTGGGCACATAATTGGAAAGCTAGTGCATATACTGATTGACACAGGCAGCACACACAATTTCATTGATCAGAACACAGCTAAGAGAGTGAAACTCTACCCTACAGTGATCAAAGATATGCAAGTCAAGGTAGCTGATGAAAGTGTGATTGTGAGCAGTGGTGTATGCCAAAATGTCAAGATTCAGCTTCAGAAATGCATTATTCAAACTGACCTCAGGGTGCTGCCACTAGGGGGTGTGATCTGGTTCTAGGAGCTCAGTGGTTGAAGGAAGTGAGTCCCATTTATTTGGATTTTAACAAGAGGGCTTTTGGATTTCAACATCAGGGGAGATTGATCACCTTGGAGGCTAGTTCATATGAAGAACAAATAGTAGAATTGAAGCTCTCAACACCTCAGAAGTTCTGCAACCAAACACTTCAAGGAGTGACAGCTCAACTATATTCAGTTACATCTGTGGAAACTGAATCAACTATACCACCACTTCTGCAACCACTTTTGCAACAATTTGCGGACATTTTTGAGGAGCCTACACATTTACCTCCTAAGAGAGCACAAGACCACCAAATTCCTTTACAAGATGGGGCTCAACCAGTTTGTCTGAGACCCTACAGATACCCTTATGTGCAGAAAAATGAGATGGAGAAAATGGTGAAGGAAATGTTACAGAATGGAACTATACAGCCCAGTACAAGCCCTTTTGCAGCACCAGTATTATTGGTCAAAAAGAAGGATGACACATGGAGGTTCTGTGTTGACTATAGAGGGTTAAATGCCATAACTGTCAAAAACAAATTTCCTATTCCAGTAATAGATGAGCTTATGGATGAACTCAAATCTGCAGTGGTGTTCTCTAAACTAGATCTTAGATATGGGTACCATCAAGTAAGAATGGCAGAGCCTGACATCTACAAAATAGCATTCAGAACTCATGAAGGCCTGTATGAGTTCAAGGTGATTCCATTTGGGTTGACTAATGCACCTGCAACATTTCAATGTCTAATGAATCAGGTATTCAAGGAGTTCTTGAGAAAAATGGTGTTAGTCTTCTTTGATAATATTTTGGTATATAGCACTTCTCTAGAAGAGCATTATCAGCATTTAAAAATGGTGTTTGAGGTCATGAGAGCTAACCAGTTGTTTGCCAAGTTAAGTAAATGTTCTTTTGGAATTGAAGTTGTAGAATATATGGGACATATTATTAGCAAAGAGGGAGTGCAAACTGATCCCAAGAAACTACAAGCTATGAGAGAGTGGCCACAACCTAGGAACATCAAGGAGCTGAGAGGATTTTTGGGTCTCACAGGGTACTACAGAAGGTTTATCAGAAGCTATGGTTCAATTGCAAGACCTTTGACACAGTTTTTGAAGAAAGGAGGATTCCAGTGGTCTAATGAGGCCACCCTTGCTTTTGAGAAGCTCAAAGAAGCTATGAGTACAACACCAGTGCTAACTCTTCCAAATTTTGAGGAGGAGTTTGTGATTGAAACAGATGCTTGTCATGATGGAGTGGGAGCAGTGTTAATGCAAAATAATAAACCCTTGGCTTATTTCAGTAAGGCTCTCTCTCAAAAGCATTTGGGCATGTCCACTTATGAAAAAGAGTTGTTGGCTTTAGTTCTTGCCATTGCTAAATGGAGACCTTATTTAGAAGGGGCCAAGTTTGTCATTAGGACTGATCACCACAGTCTTAAATATCTGGTAGAACAGAAGTTGACTACAGTTCTGCAGCAGAAATGGATCTCCAAGTTGTTAGGGTTGCATTATGAGATTCATTACAAGAAGGGGCAAGAGAATGGAGCTGCTGATGCTTTATCTAGAAGAGCTGCCCTAGATCCTAATTCAGTGGTGCAATGTGCTGCTATCTCCACCATTACTCCTAAATGGTTGCAAGAGCTGAAGAAGAGTTATGATGAAGATGATGAGGCTAGAGAAAAAATAGCTGCTCTTGCTGTGGATCCTAGTTCACAACCTGGGTGGCAGCTTTAAGATGGGGTACTCAAGCATGATTAATTGTTATTTGCGGGGTCTGGGAATGATTTGAGAACCAGTATCATCAAAGAACTCCACAATACAGGAGTTAGTGGGCATTCTGGCATATTAGGCACTTACAAGAGAGTGAAGTTGCTATTTTATTGGCCTGGTCTCAAGAAACAATTCAAGGGGTGGGTGGCTCAATGTGACACTTGTCAAAGAATGAAATGTGAAAACTTACCTTATCCAGGGTTACTGCAACCGCTTCCCATTCCAGATAAGCCTTGGGAGCACATTGCCATGGATTTCATAGAAGGCCTGCCTAATTCAGAAGGTAAAACTACTATATTAGTGGTGATTGACAGAATGTCTAAGTATGGGCACTTTATTCCACTAACTCATCCTTATTCTGCTGAGACCATTGCTGATGCCTTCTTTCAAAATATATGCAAGTTGCATGGTTTACCTTCTTTTATAGTTAGTGACAGAGATGCAACCTTCTTGAGTAAGTTTTGGAACACCTTGTTTAAACTTATGGGGACTCAGCTCAAGTATACCACTGCCTATCACCCTCAAACTGATGGCCAGAGTGAAAGGCTCAATCAGTGTTTGGAGGTTTACTTGAGGTGTTTGACTGGAGATAGACCTAAGAAGTGGGCTAAGTGGTTGAGTTTGGCTGAGTGGTGGTACAATACTAATTACCACACTGCTTTGCAACTCACACCATTTGAGGCCTTGTATGGCTATCCACCTAGGCATTACAGCTTCCATCAATTGAACAAGACAGGACTTCCAGAGGTGGATTCATTTGTGCAAGACAGGGCCAAGCTTTTGCAACTGCTGAAAGATAACTTGTCAAAGGCACAAAATAGAATGGTGACTTATGCTAACAAACACAGGACAGAAAGGGAATTCAAGGTAGGAGATTGGCTGTTTTTGAAGCTTCAACCCTACAGGCAGAGTTCTGTCCAGCTGAGGAGTAATTACAAGTTGTCTTCAAGGTTTTATGGGCCTTTTCAGGTCATTTTGAAAGTGGGAAAAGTGGCATACAAGCTTAAGTTGCCTGCACATTCTCAGATACATCCAGTCTTCCATGTTTCACAATTGAAGGTGGCTGTTGGCAATTACAATGCATCTTCTGAGCTGCCCTCTGTAGGTCCTGATGGTCAATTTCTGGTGGATCCTATTGCAATATTGGACAGGAGGCTAGCTAAAAAAGGTAACTCATCAACTGTCCAGGTTTTAGTTCAGTGGTTTAACTTGTCGCCTGAGGAGGCCACCTGGGAAGATTACTACAAGTTGAAGGAGCAATTCCCAGATTTCAAAGCTTGAGGTCAAGCTGGTTTTGAAGAGGAGGGGACTTGTCATGAACTACAGGCAGGGACTAAACTGCAAAGGGGTCATCTTTGTGGTCGTATAAACTGAATTACACGACAAACTGTGGTCGTGTAATTCAGCATAGCAGTAGCCGTCCGATTTAGGCTAGAATAGATCTGGGCCGTTCATTTCTTTTTAACGTTGTATTCAAATAATGTAAGTGGGACGACGTCGTAGTGGATAGGGCTAGACACGTAGATGACAGCTCACTGTTCCAGAGCTTGTGATTGGTCCGTGTGTGGTCATCAGCGGCTGAGCTGTCTTTTACCGTTGGTAGTTAGCTAAAACTACACTTACCTCCCCCTTCCATATAAAAGGGTTGTAGAAGGCTTATTTGATCATTATGAAATATTACACTTCTCTCCCAATTCATTTCTCTAGTTCTTCCCTCTCCTTCTTCTTCTTCTTCTCAGATCTGCTCGGAACCCTAGTTCCGAGCCATTTCCGTTCTCACCTCTCAGATTAAGCTTCGGAGTCACATCATTACCCGAACCCACGAGCTCATGAACACAAATAAACTAGTCAACCCAAAATCCCCAGTTTTCATTATAGTAAAAAATCCCCAGTCCCAAATGTGAAAAATCCCTGAAAGTTTTTGAACCACAATAGTCAAATCAGCCTCCCAAGGCTTAGAATTGAGAGAGAGACCCACGGTAGTCGTTGACGTGGGCGGAAGAAGTAGGCGGAGGAAGGAGAGAAGAAGAAGAAGAAGACGAAGATGAAGAGAAGAAAAAAAAAAGAAAAAAAAAAAGAAAATACCACACTGCCCCCTTTCAAGTATTGAAAGACTAAAGTGCCCCTCACTTATCTAACGCAAGTTTATCCGTATTAGTTAATTGGACCTTAGTGTCCTAATTTTAGAAATTACAGAGATGATAAGTGTTAATCAATACTGCATGTATCTGCAAATAGGTGCTAGCTCAAGTGATATATATCATTTAATAACCTCTGCATGAGGTCTTGGGTTCGAGCCCAAAAAAAGTACTACATGTTTCCAACTGTCAGCGAGGGCTTTTCACAAACATGTAAGTCTTAAAAGAAAATGCATGTATTATACTGTCAGTGAGGGGTTTTCTGTCAATTGTACTGTATTTGGATTTTTTTAGATGTGTTATACATTGCAACTTGGGCTGGCTGGGCGGGTTGACACCCTTGTCCAAGCCCACGAAACCAAGCCCAGCCCAACCGGGGTTAGGAGCATCGCCAGTCCGTCTAAGCTTAAATTCGAATAAACCAATACGGGTTCGGGTTAAATTCGGGCTAGCCCCTTAAAATAAATAAATTGACATAATTATCACATTCAACTCAACTAAAATCATCCCCTTAAAGTTAAGTCAATAAATTACGTATAAAAATAGATATTGAATGTAGATACTTCAATTTTCTTAAATTTAAAGCTAAACAACAATGACTATATATTGTTAGAATGAATTAAAAAATTATCCATTTATACAAGAGAATACCAAATATTTTGTGAAAAAAATCTATTAGTTAAGAACATAAAAATAATGAAAAATATCACTAATAAATAATAGAAAAAATAGACTCTTGATGAATATGCTATATAATACTCTCCAAATATAATATTTATATGTAACAAGTATACAAATCGTGCAATTCGGACTAGCCCGTCGTTTAATATTCGTACCCAAGTCTTACCATAATTGCAATTCGGGTTCAGAATTTTTTCCTGAGTCCGTCCAAATTACTCAAAACATGTGCCCAAGCCCCGACTTCAGTCTGGGCTGGGTTCAGGCTGGTCGGGTCCAGCCCGTCAAAGTTGCACTCCTAATATGTCCACCATCTTTTATTTTTAGGGATTCATTAATATGACTATAGGACTGTTTGGATGAGCTGAAGTAAAATGAGAGGTTGAACTTAAAAGCTCATTTAATAAGAGGTGTTTGGATAAACTAGATTTTTTTTTTGAGAAAGAGAAACTTCTATTTATGGGTAGTCAGACCCAGTAAATCATTGTTCAATACATCATTATTCCAACTTGGCGTTTGAAAATAATAACTAATATCATCCTCCTCTATTGCTCGTGAGGCCATAAGATGTGCCAACTTATTTCCTTCACGGTGGACATGTTTATACTCCACTTCTTGAAATTTTGACGATAGTAACTTGCAATCCATAAGCACGTCGAAGAGATTTGAGATTACTCCTGCCTCCTTTCGAATTGCATCAGTATTCTTGCGTAGGAGTTGCACTAACCCAAGGCAGTCACTCTCCAATATGATTCTTGAATGTTCCAGCTCGCTTCCGAAACGAAGACGTTCCCGTGCTGAACAAGCTTCAGCCATCAAAACTGAGCGTTGCCAGGGAACCCTGCATTGCCTCGCTGCCAAAAAAGAGCCTGCCTCATCACGAATCACCAGCCCCAACCCAGATGCTATGCTAAATTCCTTCCATGACGCATCAATATTAATTTTCACGAAGTTCAGAGGTGGCAGCGTCCAATTGATGTTCTCCGAAGCAGGAGGCGTTGACAACTCCTCTAGCTTGCCGGTAAGGTAAACCTCCTTACTCCACAGGTAGTAGTTCAAACAATCCGACGCCAATTTTTCTGGAGGAGCACCATTGGTGTTGAAAAATTGCTCATTACGATTACGCCAAATTGCCCAGATGGTTACAACCAATTTCTCGCGACTTTCAGCACTTCCATGTGAAAAAACATTGCTAATCCAATCTTTGATGTCACCATGTTGCGTGTTCAAGAAATTTTCACCCATAGTGTAGTTCCATACCTGCTGTGAATGTATGCATTTATTGAAGAGATGATTCAATGATTCTTGTTCTTCCAAGCAAAGACAGCAAATAGGAGAGACATGTACTCCTCTATCAATCAATTTAGTTGCTACTGGTAATGAAGAGAGCCACAACCGCCAACACGGAAACAGTAATTTCTCTGGGATTTTTGTACGCCAAAAATTGCTTAACCACTTTGTATTTGAAAAACCACTCGACGAGGTAGCCGGTGGATCCGAAAATAGGCGTGATGCTTTGTAACACATACTAACAGAGTACTCCGCTTTGTCCGAGTAAACCCAGTAACACTGGTCTCTCTCCGTAGCTGAACCCGTAGGCGTGGCCAGGACGTGCTGAACATCGACAGGCCACAGATGTTGCCGCACTTTTGTTTCATCCCATGCACCGTTTTCATCCAAAAGATCGTTGACCTTCATATTTTCCGAACCAGCCGGGCAAGTAGTAATAACACTATACGTAGTCGGTCTGAGCACCCATTTATCTCCAAAGAATTTCACATTCATTCCGTCTTTGATCTTCCACACCAGTCCCCTTTTTATAAGGTCTCGACCTGCAAGAATACTCTTAAAAGCGTATGAAACTTGAGAGTTCTTCTTCAACTCATACTCAAGAATAGATGAACTACGAAAGTACTTTGCTTTAAAGACACGGCTAACCAGTGACTCCGGTTTCTGAATAAAGCGCCACGTATGCTTTGCTAGCATTACTTTGTTGAAGTCCTGGAAGTCCCGAAAGCCGATTCCTCCATCATCTTTATGTTTCTTCAGCTTATTCCAAGCAATCCAATGAATCTTTCTTTTCTGATCATCTCCACCCCACCAGAACTGACGAATCACCCGTTCAATGTCATGACATGTCTTAACAGGAAGCAAAAAGCAACTCATTGTATAAGTAGGGATAGCTTGTACTATAGTTTTGATAAGCACTTCCTTCCCAACCGTAGAGAGAAAAGCTCCCTTCCAACCTTTCAACTTATTAAAAACTTTCTCTACCACAGGGCTAAAACTAACACTACGACTTCTACCAGTCTGAGTAGGGAGCCCCAAATAACTATCATGCTGAACGTCAATCTGAACACCACAAATATTGCTAAGAGAAAGCCGAAGGTCATCTGGAACATTGTCTGAGAAAACTATCGACGATTTTTGTAAGTTAAGCATCTGTCCTGACGCAATCTCGTAATCAGCTAAGATGCTCCGAAGAACATTAACTTCCTCAGCAGTCGCCTTCATAAATAGTAGGCTATCATCAGCGAAAAACAAGTGTGATATGATCGGACCACCACGAGACACTGAGAGTCCTGAAAGTTTTCTTTCCTGCACCGCTTTTGTTAGACTACGTGATAAAGTTTCACAAACAAGCAAAAACAGGTAGGGCGAAAGAGGACAACCCTGTCTAAGTCCCCGCTATGGGGTTACATGACCGTGAACTTCACCATTGATGATGATACTATAGGTTGCTGTAGTTACACAATTCATCACGAGATTTATCCATCGAGTACTGAAACCCATCTTTTCCATAACACCCCGCAGAAAGTTCCATTCAACTCGGTCATACGCTTTGCTCAATTCGGCTTTTAGTGCTATGTAGCCTACCTTTCCCTTTTTCCTGTTTTTCATTGTATGGAGCAACTCAAAAGCTGTTAACACATTATCAGAAATCAAGCGACCCGGAACAAAAGCCAATTGATTCTCAGCAATAATCGAATCAAGAATATGTTTCAGTCGGTTCGCCATTGTCTTAGTTACAATTTTGTAGATTGTTGAACAAAGACTAATAGGACGCAACTCAGCTGGCCTTCTAACCTGCTTAACTTTCGGGATAAGAGCTATTAAGGTATGGTTCACCTTCGAAACATCTCCATTACTATTGAGAATATTAAGACACATATCCTCAACCTCAACTCCCACAATGCCCCAAAATTTCTGAAAAAACGCCGCTGGGAAGCCATCGACCCCAGGGGCTTTTGCCGGCCCAAGCTGGCCTAGGGCAGCCCGCACTTCAAGCACTGTATAGGGCTGCTCAAGTTCAGCTCTCTGACCCAAAGAGACCAGCTCTTCAACTCCTACTAGCATAGGTTCCATTCGGGCACGTAAAGGAGCAGTAGAGGTAAAAATATTCTTAAAATAAATTTCAAGAATAGAGATGACCTGTTGTTTATCAGTACTCCAAATCCCATTGTGATCTTCAAGCCCTTCAATACGGTTCCTGTTACGCTGAATAGACGCCTTTCGATGAAAAAATTTAGCATTATTGTCTCCTTTCCTCAACCAGACTTCTCTAGAACGTTGTCTCCACATTTCTTCTTCCCAAAGCAGCAAATGAAGAATCTTTTGGCGGATAACCCTGGACTCAGAGACAGCCGCTTCAGTTTGGGCTCCTTCGGCTAGGATTTTCAGCCTCTTCCGATGGTCCCGAAGCTGGAGCTTGACGCTTCCGAAGACGTTTCTGTTCCATACCGTCAGTTCTGAAGCCAGGCCCATTTTGTGTGGAACTGATTCAGCCGTAGTCCTCCACTCTTCCTCCATCAAATTAGAGCATCTCTGGTCCTGAAGCCACATCGTTTCAAATATAAAACGTCTATTAACTTTAACATTACGAACAATACCTGACGGCCAAATCACTTCGACTGGAACATGATCTGACACTTCTGCAATCAAATGATCCATTTTGCCTCTTCCAAATTCATCCGACCAACTATCAGTGACAAGACATCTGTCAAGCCTCTCTCGAATAGAAAACTCATCCCCCTGGTTATTATTCCACGTGTACCGAACTCCAGAAAAGCCGAGATCACGAAGCTGTAAACGATTAGTAACGCCGCTGAAATCCTCTATCTGACTGAAAGAGACTGGTCTTCCTCCTTCCTTATCGCAGACAGACGAAAAGGCGTTAAAATCGCCTATAACACACCAGGGTAGTCCATAAGGACAAAGACGTTCCAACAGTAACCAAGAATTGTAACGCTGGCTCCTATCGAGGTCACCATAGAAATCAGTAAGATATCCATGCTTCGATTCGCTAGGAATAGTGAAGAAGCCGTGAATATAGTGTTTTGACATCTTTGCCAAAGCAAAATCCACCTCATCATCCCACATCAATGCAAGTCCTCCTCTTCGGTCTTCACAATCATGAAAGATCCCATTACGGAAACCCAATCTATCGCGAATCCGAACCATCTCAGTTGCATACTGTTTTGTCTCCATTAAGAAGACTATGTTGGGCTTCTGTCTCCTTACTAAATCGCAAAGAGAGATAACGCTACGCGGGTTCTCAAGCCCCCGCACGTTCCAGCTTAGAAGACTCATTGCGAATGGCTAGGCTGATTAACAGCCTCAGCCAATGAAATTGTCGGGTTCTTTAAGGCTCCCCCATCCTGTATCGGAATCCGCGTAGCAGAAACCTGAGCATCATCAACATTGTTCTTCAAAACCTCCTCCTGACGAGTAGCCGGGTTTCTATGGGCTGTGTGATTTGCTTGTACGTTTCTTCGGCTACCTTGGCTGTTACTACGTCCCCCACCAGAGCTTGAGTTCGATCTTTCACCTCTGCCCCCTCCCCTTCCAAGACCACGACCCCCTTGACTAGCAGCATAGATTCCTTTTCCTCCATTGAAAATGCCCTAACCACCTTTAGGACCCGACTGTTGAATCTTCGTCTTCTCAGATGGATTCGGGCTGAGATTAATCTCACTACCTTTTCTTTTTGATCCTGTCCCTGTATTGCTCAACGCCACTGTAATGCCTTTTCCTTGGATAAACTAGATTAAATGAGAGTAATTGCATTTCTTGAAACAAAATAATATTAAATAATTAGATTTTGTGAATACTTAAAAGAAAAAGGAATCTGGATACTAAAAAAATTAATCAGTGGTAGAAGTTTGTTGACAAAAGAAAGAATCCTCAAACAAAAGCAGTAATGCTTAAACATTAATCAGAGGGGAATCTCTTTGTTTTTTTGTTCTGACCAAGACAGCTAACAACACCTCTACACGTTGAGGGGCTGTCCAGTGCCACCTCAAATGCCAGAGAAATCCTTTGCAAATCCCTATAAACGGTTTTGAAAAGAGGAATCCGGTTTCAAAAATAGGAATTTCCTCATTAAGGATTTTGGTAGTTTCTTTGACCAAATTTATGAGATAATTTGAGATGTTTGACATTTAGATTCCTCTCGTTTTAATTGCATCCAAACAGCACCTATATTACAGGCGCGAATCTATAACCAAATTTGATCCTACCCGGTGATAGTTTGACTGAATACGGATTTAATACCGATCTATCCAGCCAATTGCCCAATTCGGATATAAAACAGATGTAGTGGGTCCGATCCGAATTCAGACTGGTCGCCATCCTAATTGGAACGTAGATTAATTGTAACCCGTATCTGGCACCATGAACCAGACCCTTACGTTTAATTCGCTCATCTCTCTCAGAGATTCGATCAATCTAGCCCTATAAGGCCAGAAGAACGACCAGAAGCTCATTTCGGCAGCTGAATCACCTCAATCCGCCTACTTAATCATCTCCATAATCCAACAATGTGGCGAATTTCTTCACGATTGAAGAATATAGTGGCAAACCCACATCGCCAAATCAAATTCCGACCACTTTCTTCTCACTCTCCCGGCACGATTCAGACCATCCTCCGCCGAAACGGCGTCGCTAATGCGGCTCCCGCCCTGAGTTTCATCAGCCAGTATCCCCAGAAAGAAATATGTACTCTTCAGGACTCGACTTTTTTTGTCTAATTTACTCGTCAGTCTCACTGCAATTGATTACAAAAAATTTGCAAAAGTTGTTGTTGATCGCTTGGCAAAATGCCGTTTCCCAAGTGATGTACTTGTGGTGGAAACCATTGTTGCTTCTATGAGTTCAGTGAAGAGAAAGGTATTGGGTTTGCTTATTGAAACCTACCTTGAAAAGGGTCTCTTGGATGAGGCTGTTGGGGGTGGTTTTATTAGCTGATGATAACGACAGAGTACTGTTCTCACTTGAATCTTGTACTCCATTGTTGAGGGAACTCTTGAAGGAGAAAAGATTCCAATGGTTCTGGAAAGTTCTTGGCACATTTTATGATTTAAGAGTTCCTCTATATGTTCATCTATATTCCCATGCCGCCCTTGGTCCTTGTGTTCAGCCTGATTCAGTTTCTGATTACTACTTCGCGGAATTGAGGGCTAAATGCGACATTGCGTATTGCTGCATCGAGTGTCGCTCAGATTCTTCATGGATCTGTTTTGGCCGTTGATGATACGGGTAGTCCTTATGGGCGCTATGATTTTAGGGCAGCCAGTGAGTATGTTATGCTTGCATTCTGCGAGGACAAGAGCTTAGAAGAGCTCAAATCAGTGAAATCGAGATGAATGCTATTGGTCTAGAACCAGGCAGACCTGTTTATAACGTGTTTATACATGGGTTGATGATTGCAGACTGTATAGAAGAGTGTTTCAAAATGAGAGATGAGATGGTCGCAGGTCGCCTATGCTGGAACTAAAGAAGACTTGTATACGTTCAACAAACTCATCCGAGGAATTTGTAAAATTGGCAAAGTTGAAGAAGCTGAGAAACTTGTGAACGAGATGAATGGAAAGGGATTCAAACCTGACCTGATCACGTATACTTGTCTCATGGAGGGCTATGTTAAACAACTCAATATGGAAGCTGCTTTTGATGCCTTTGAGCAAATGAATGCTCCTTTCAGGACGACATATCTTTTGCTGGTTCATAGGCTTTGTAAATGTGGGAAACCCCAACATGCCGGTGTGGTCTATCGTGATATGGTTGCGAATGTGATGGAAACGGATCCCTTGGCTTACAAGGTTCTGATTGCTACTCTTTATTGCTGCTTATAGGAAATATTGTGAAGGAAATATCCTGCTCTTTACCAGGATATGGATGCGTTGACGAAGAGGAACGAGAAAATATATAGCAAGTATGCTAGTTTAGCAAAAGATTGAAAAATAGTATAGTAAAAGCTCGACGAAAATTATAATGCTATCCTTGCTGCATAATGTTTTGCTTTGGGCGGCTGTTTTTGTACGTTTTTTTCTTCTTTTTTTTTTTTTTTTTTAACTTTAGCGATTACTTGATGAAAAATTGAGAGTTAAGTCTTGTTTTCACAATGGACCTAGTTCTGTCTTCGACCAGTGTATTGCATTTTGCCATGTATTGCTTTTTTCTCTGATGTTATCCACACAAAGTGTGGGGCTGAAAACCTATGCAAAAACTTCGAAGTGATTTGTGTCAGTTTTTCTACCTTGTAGTGCCATTTTAGTAGGTAATGATTCCAGGGTAGAATAATTTCCTACAGTCGTTTGCGAGAGGAATGTGTAATAGGGGATCTACAGGAAACTTATTTCTATAAGCAATGTTTTCAAACATTGTCAAAAACATTAGAATGCATGCCTCATGATTGTAGCTCCTGATAAATAAATAGAGTAAAGCACGGATCCTTTGCTACACCTCATAGTTGGTAATTTTATTTATTTATTTTTTATTTTATTTTTTGTGGTATAACAGTTGTTTCATGGCTTCAACATTTAAGAGAATCAATGGTTGCACAGCTAGTTTGCTTCGGGATCTTCTTATTGAAGGCAACGTTAAAAAGAACCAATACAATTCCAACTTCTCTCTTTATCACCTAACTGCCCAGGCAAGCTGCTATTTTTGCAGTGGTTGTAGAAAGAAGGCTGATTAGGTAATGAACTCGAACATTGGACAAATGCGCTTGCGCTCAAACCTTTTTACTGAACGTGTCCATAACAATTTGGAATAGTTACAAGGAAAGAAATTCACCTTCATTTTCCACTAAAGCGAAAATTGTTCCAGTGTAAAAAAAAGAAATTGTTAAAAACAAGTTTTAGATGATTACAATGATTACAAATAAGTTCATTATGCCAATACAGATCAAAGAAAACCAGTGGAAGATAACTCAATAGTAAAAAAGTTCATCTGATTGACCTGTTTTGCCTTTTAAGAGACAGGAATGAGAAACAAAACACAAAAGTGTCTAAAACCAAACCCATTGGCGTAAACAGACTGTCCAAAGCAATGTGGTCAGTCAACTTGACAGAGCTGGCATGTCGTGTTCTAGTAGAGTAGTAAATTCACGAGTACTAAAGAGCTTTTGTGGATATCTATCCCCATTTGATGATAGAATTTTTAAGTAAAATATTTGTGTACTATCTGAGTAGGAATCAATATGACTGTTTTGTAAATGTCTATGGATTTCGGTATGGTAAATAAGGGTTCAAGCTTTCCTTTTTTGATTTGGTAAATAATATCTCTGTACACTTGTTAGTAACAAGGTCTATGAAGTTCAAGATGTTATTTACTGCAGAGATGTTAGAAGAGTTGACAAGAAGGGAAAAGGTTGCTAATATGGGATCCAGATATTGATATCTTTGTTAAGGTCAGAAAACTATGTTTCTTCTGCAAAGCATTTTCTTCCATTTTGCAATCTTGCCACTATAAAAAATTCATGATTTTATTTATACTCTGAAGATTATAAGCTACAATGCACTCTGTGGCAACAGAAGGTCAGGATAATCATTGTTGTTGCGGTTTATTTTCTGACGGTAACATTGATGCAGGAGCAGACGATTCAGATGAAGCTGAACTGTCAGATGCGACTAATTTGGCGCTTCTCTACCATGAGATGGAAGATAAGCGCAAGGGACGGAAGAAATTGCAGCTTTTGGTGTCGCCGCACTGTTTGGGCCATAACTTTGGCTACGGGTATCGGAATGACGCGAGCCACCCCAATTCGGAAAGCTCTCGACGAGACGCACAGTGTCCCGATGAGCTGAGCTCCATCGGGGTCCATCTTCATCCCCAAATTCCACTGTTTGACCTATCAAACGGGCGTTTTTAGTTATTTTTTACTATTTTTGGTAACATTTCCATTGCTTATTAGGACCTCAGTTTGACACCGTTTTGGGTCAAACTTTCACGTACGTGTTTCTTTCAATAAGGCCAAACTGTTGGGCCAATTTCGGAATTTTGCCATTTTTGGCATATTTTGTGATTTTAGCTATATATGCCCGGCTTGTGGGCAGAATTGAGCAGTTTTTGATCAATAGATATTTTCTTCGAACCCTAGAGTCTCTCTACTGGTTTATGCCTTTCTGTTTGTTGTTCTGCTGCGTTTGATCTCTCGCCTTGATTCAATTCGGCGTCAAACATTTTGCAAAATTGTTTGTTGACCGCTGAGTGCTAGTCGGTTGAAATGACCTGCGTACTCGGAAGTGACGGATTCTGGGGCTGGAAACATCTGCAGATACTATGATATTCACCTTCATTCTCAATTACACTGCTCTCCGCTCACTGCGCTCCAACCCACACCAGAAACCACGCAATGATCTGTTTGAGGATATTATCCTTTTCTTTGAAGAGTAGCTGACTTCTTGCAACAAGTAATTTTAGGAAGTTGATTTTGAGTTAATGGTTTCTTAGTTTCAGAAAATGAACACAACCACTATCATTTGCAGGTCAGGTCATGAAAAGATGGGAGGTACCAAGGTAGTATTGCAAAATAATGACGAACCCTATGGCTTTGTGACTGTCAAAGAATTTGCCAAGGCATTCCAGTCATTTCGTTTTGGAAGGGAATTGGATGATGAGAAAGCGACTCCATTTCAGCGGAGCAGAAGTCATGGAGTTATTGGCAATATGGTTCTCCAAAAAAAGCTTGCTTGTCAAGAGAATTCAGAACTCATTGTCCATACCACTTGGGTAATTCCTTATTTCATAATCTGCATCACCGATTGCATTCTGTTCTGTCAATGTTGCAATATTAGCATCAGTTACCATGACACACTTTCTAAGAACAAAGATGCGTTGAAGGTCAGTTTTGATGGTTTACTTGTAACGGCTGTCCCCGTATGTTTCCATCTTCATATTTTGTTTATCGGACTTCCAGAGCTTCATGCAATTCTCACATAATTGTGGAAGCTTAAGTTTGGGTATTGCCAATCTCCTATGTCATAGATTATATGATGTTCTTCATATTCTTGCTCTTACATATCTCAGAGGTAAAGACAATAGCCCTTCTTGATTTGAGAATTACGACCGTAAGATGATTGCACTAATACTCTGCAGAAACTAGCAGCGTTTCAGCAGCGCCGGATGCTTATGTCCGATAGCCTGAAGAAACCAAATCTAGTGATCATGATCAACATTTCAGAGGCGTTGCACTAGTTGACAGAAGTTGTCCTGAACCTTCTTTATTATGCTATAAAACTGAATTGCATGGTTGTTTCTGTTAGTAAAAGAACACATTATATAAGACTATCAGAGTCACACTTATTTTGGTTATTACTTATAACCACTAACTAATTGAGACTTGTGATTTCATGCTAGCACTACATGAACTCGTGAAATATATTCACGACTACTACATGAATCACGGGTTTGACATGCCTAGATTAGCTAAAGTCACCAAGTTTGATTTCAAAGTGTTATGTTGTAGTAGTACTTGAGAGACCAATTCTTTACCATCAAACAATAAAAAAACGTAACATTACTTCTAGTCTATGATTGATATGTTGGAGGCAACCAAATGATACAGTATATTGTGACTTTGCTGACATTTATGTATTTCAAGAGGCTGATTAAAATGACGCACTGTGAGGCAAATGCTCGTGGTTGATTAACTATGTGAATACCCTTCACTGTTGGGGAGTGATTTACAATCAATAAAAACGAGACTACAGACCTATGTTGTAAAGTTTAGAGAAAACGTGTTCGGTGTGGTTTCTGTTGAGTTTAGGGACATGGACAATCCACTGTTCCATGCCACCATGTTGTTAGTGGCCTTGTTTGGGTATGTCGGTTTTTATTTTTACATAACAAACTGGGGCTTGCCCGGAAGGTTGGTTTAATTTTTGATTGCCGAAACTGGTGCACCGGTGGCCCAACCAGGGACACCAGATATATTTAATAATAGTTTTCAGACACAACTCGCGAGTTGTCCGGTTAGAACAAACCGGTGCACAGTTCGCCTCGGTTTTGATAACCCTATAAATCAGATTACCAATCAATCTTTGGCTTTGTGTTGCTAACTGTACTTCTCGGTTAATCAATAAAATATACTTCCCTTCTAAAAAAATCAGATTAATATACGGAAAAAACATATAACCCGAACAACCTCAATATACGTTCTCCATCCTTTTCCAAATCAAATATAAATGTAACAAAAAAATTAGAAATATAGTGAAACTCACAAATCAGTGCAACACTATCCAGTGAAAAAGCTATAGAAAAGCTTCAAATACTCAACTGTTACTAGAACCGTTTTTACACAATGTATAAGTCCACCCCAAACACAACTTATAAGCTGAATTGAACTTATAATCCATAATTGACTTATAAGTTGCTTAAAGTCAATACAAAACTCACCCATTGTCCCGAATAGTTGATTTTTCTTACAAAAGGATCCCCATTACATTGCTGCTAAATGTGAGCCGTTTGATCACTAATAAGAGTGTACATGTATTTTACACGAATAGAATCATGTTCTTCAACACAAGTTATACATAATTTCTTCTATCATTGCTAGATGTTTTTGGAAAGATGGCATTGAAAGGATTGTGAATTGGATCTCTTGGCAGCAAATGTGTCTGCCAAAATTTTGGGGTGTTCTAGGCTTGAAAGACCGCGTCTCTTTTAATCAATCTCTTTTAACCAAGTAAGCTTGGAAGTTGGTTTCATGTCAAAATTCAGTCTTCTCTTCTTACTTGTTTTCCAGATATTGTAAAAGAAAATCCTTTTTAAATCGTAGTAAGTCTTTTCCCCTTCCTCTTCTTTGGTATGTAAAGGTTTTTGTAGTGCAAGTTCTTGGATTAAGAAAGGGATGATGTGGGAAGGTGGAGATGGTAAGCAAATGTCAAATGTAAGCAGGTTTTGAAATTTGAGTACTGGACACTAAATTATTATTGTCCTAGGCTCTATACAAAAACTCTCCTTACTCCCGACACGGTGGTCCCTAGAATCAATAACTGGTATTACGTTATTCCCACTTATTTTGCAAAAACATTTCTATAAGTAAGTATCATCTTACAGTCGCGATTTACTAAAGGCTATAAAAACATTTCAGTGCTATCTTGTTATATCGACTACAAAATCGCGCATGCCTGAGGGCACTTCCAAAACACATGAAATGTCAAATGTAACCTTGTCAGTGATGTTTTTTTCTCAAAATGGGAAGCACTGGAATTTTCAGTGCATCAAAAAATTCTTTCCAAGGTGGTTCGTTTTAAAAATCTCATCTATTCCAATCCCCAAAACCCCTCAAGCAGATAATTTCTTTTGAGAGTTCTCTGCCTCAGGAGTCTTCAGCATTAAATCAATCTATAAGGATCAAAATGATCATTTAAACCCCACAAGATAAAGAGTACTCAAGGTTATATCTAAAATGGACCAAAATTTTCCTTGGAAGGATTTCCGTAGATTAAAGCTGACCTTAATAGTGATGATCGATCTGCACTATTTAAGCTTGGCATTCTCCCGAACTGATTTAGGTCCTCTTTGTCTTAAGCATCCAGAGTGTGTTTCTCATGTGTTTCTTCGTTGTTCAAAGTTGAATTCTGGGTCTGTTTTTCCTTCTCTTTAATCTTTCTTCAAGTTTCTTTTGTCTTCTTCTCATTCAAATCATTTGCCTCTTACCTTCTCGTGGACGGGAGAATTCATGTGGGAGGTCCGTAAATTTTGGAATAGTGTGATCCTTCAATGTCCCCGTACTAGCTCAAATTATATAGATTTTCTTTTATCTATTTCACAATCTGCTTATGTCAAATTATGGAAACATCTTCAAATAAGGATGATTTTCTTTCATCTGTTTCCATGATTTTGTTATCTTTGTTACTAATAAGGATGTTTTACATTGCTTGCAGAGGCTTTCTCTTTGGTAGCCCCAGATGAGTATATGACGAGGGATCTAGATCAGTTTAGGAATCAAGGTTGCTGCTGCCGTGTCCATCTGCTTCTTTAGCTCTTTCTGTGTTTTAATGAAGTTTTTTTGGTTGCTAGACTTTGATGGGTAGTGCTTGTAGGCCTTTGCATGGCTGTTGTTTTTTGGAGGTTTTTTGAAGTCTTCTCTAGATGACTAGATGTGTATTGATCTGGTATGAATTTTTTTTGGAGGTTGTTCCAGGTATAATTTAGATGTGTAATGTTTTAATTTATTTATGATATTCTCTCTTTTGTCAACAAAGAAGGTATATGTAACATTTGAATATCTTGGCAAATAAACGATCTTGACCTCATTGTATTTTCGTAAATGAATAATCCGAAGAAATTTGGTTAGACAACATGACAGAGCTGGCATGTCGTGTACATTTTACCAAATGATTCTATCATCAAATGGAGAGAACACTACATTTTACCAAATTCATGAGTACTGGACATCTATCTCCAAATTCAGTGCTTCACAAAAAACGTCTCCGATTTAATTTTCCGTTGAAACACGGACTGAAATCTGGCAGTTATAACCGCCATATTAACCGCCTTCTCCCTCCCTATTTGTCAGTTTTGGTCGAATTCAGAAACACAGAGGAAATCATATTCGTTCTTGAAGTCTCTGTTTTATCCAATTATAGATTTCGTGCACACCGCCGAAATACTTTAATCTGAGAGTGATATCACGACTGAGAGATTATCCAAGCCATATTGTCCCGTTCAAAACACCCAAATTCCTACACTGGTTTGTATAATCCAATTTGTATTGGAATACGATGATCAGTCCGGGAGAGGACTTTCACACCATCTCTCGATCTTACATCTCCATTTGTTTCCATCTTTATATTTTTGTTTATTGGACTACCAGTGCATCCTGCAATTATCACTTAATTGTGGAAGCTTCAGTTTGGGTATTGCCAATCTCCTAGGTCATAGATTATGATCCCAATGTTGAAGGTTTCAGTTACGTATTGACATTTAACAGGTGATTCAATTGATCTTTTCTTGAACCAATTAAAAGGATTAATCTTTTCTTGAATGTTTAACTCTAGACGAAGAAAGAAATTTCCAAATGCGGTCTATTTAAACCGCAACTCCTCTCTTTGTTGGATAGTATCTTCAGGACTGTTCAGATTTTTTTGGAGCAGTAGGCAAGGATTTGATTTGATTTGATTCTTTTGGGTGGATCTGTCTAATTACAAGGTATGATCCTGAAAAAAATTTTGAGTACATATCTGTGTTAAATATGGCCTTTTCATAGACTTCCTCAATTGCCAGAGAAGTACTTGGATGAGTGGACAGAGTGGAATTACAGAATATGAGTTTCTGGGCAACAGTTGGAAATATGTCAGCTCTTTCTCAGAATCTCTGATGAGCTACATATTTTACGATTCAAACTCACTTTTTTTTTCTCTTTTTAAAATTGGTCCATACTTTGCAGAAAAATTATGAGTTGAAACTTGCAAATCTCAAGAATTAGATACTGAAGCCAATTGGTATGGGATTTGAGTCATGGCAACAACTGTCTTTAATGAGTCATGGACTCATACGTTGTTCTTCATATTTTTGCTCTTGCATATCTCAGAGGTAAATACTCTGGCCTTTCTTAATCTGAGAGTTATGAGGACGAGATGCTTCCACTAATACTCTGCGGAAACTTCACACATTTCAGCAGCATCAGATGCTTATGTTCGAGAGCCTTGAGAAACCAAACCCAGTGATCATGATCAACATTTGACAGTTGTCGCACTAGTCGACAGATCATGTCCCGAACCTTCTTTATTATGCTATAAAACCGAACTACATGGTTGTTTCGGTTAGTTAAAGATCATGTCCTGAACCTTCTTTAATATTTATAATTTAAAAAAAGACTGGTTTATGTTTCTGTTAGTAAAAGAACACAGTAATAAACACTATCAAAGTCGCGCATATTTTGGGATTTACACGTTATCAAAGCTAATTAAGACTTTTGCTCAAAAATAAAATAAAAAATTAAATTAAGACTTGTGATTTCTTTCTAGCACTACATGAACTGGTAAAATATTCACGACTATGATATGAATCATGGTATTGACATGCCTTGATTAGCTAAAGACACGAAGTCTCGTTTCAAAGTGATATGTTCAGTTCAGAACTTCAGATGCCAATTCTTATCACCATGTAATAATAAATTGTTACATAACTACTGGCTCATGATTTGATATGTTGGAGGTAACCAAATGATAAAGTATGATGTCACTTTTCTGACATGTAGGGATTTACAAGCGGCTAGTTATAACGAGGCATTGTGAAATTGTTAAGATGCAATATTTACAAGTTCATCTATGTGAGGCGACACATCTTGGAGGATGGTTTCAAACAAGGGCAACATATACTTTGCACCTTTATGTTTACGTAAACAGACACGGTATCCGCTCGTGTTTTGATTAATTCCACTTTGCTCTATTTTAAAATAGAAAAATGTTAAGACACTTAACACCCCCCTGTCATGTTATCATGTACTGACACTATTTTCTCGTACCTTATTCGTATGAACACCAACAAATCCCTCTTTCAACACTCTCAATTTCCATTACACCACTACTACCAAGTTACAACCTATCACCTCTCTCATATTATGAGCTTTGAGGGGTTGACGCTCGTGGAAAGTGGAGCCGTTGTTATTGCATAGTACTACACTGGCACGGGCTATGTAAAATCTAAGATGAAATTCAACCCATATACAAAGAGGGAAGGAACCGAAACTTGAGAGCTGCAGAACAGATTAACTTGTGAAGGAACCCAAAGTTAAGAGTTGCAAAACAAATAAACTTCACCTGCTAGGATGAGTTCCACTCACACTTTCTGATAAACAAGAATGCCCAACAGTACCTCATTCGGGTTTCTTCTGCTGCCACGGTTATTCCCAGCAAGACCAATCTCACCCAACAGTCAAGCCACCAAGAACAACCACGAATCCCAAGCGAGCTACCATAGAAACCAATACTAAGAACCTTACCTGAACTTTGCAAATCCATAAAGTGATGTGACTCCGGAGCTTAACCTCAGAGTTGTGAACGGAAATGGCTCAGAACTAGGGTTCCGAGCAGATCTGAGAAGAAGAAGAAGAAGAAGAAGAAGAAGAAGAAGAAGAAGAAGAACCAGAGAATGAATTGGGATTGAGATGTAATATTTCATAATAATGAAAAAAGCATTCTACAATCCTTTTATATGGAAGGGGGAGGTAAGTGTAGTTGAAGCTAACTACCAACGGTAAAGGACAGCTGAGCCGTTGGTGACACACACGGACCAATCACAGGCCAGAGAACGGTGAGCTGTCATCTACGTGGCTTGCCCTATCAGCTAACGACGTCGTCCCACTTACAGTATTTAAATACAACGTTAAAAAGAAATGAACGGCTCAGATCTACTCTAGCCTAAATCAGACGGCTACTGCTATGCTGAATTACACGACCACAGTTTGTCGTGTAATTTAGTTTAGTCCTATTTATACGACCACAAAGATGACCTCTTTGCAGTTTAGTCCTTGCCTGTAGTTCATGACAAGTCCCCTCCTCTTCAAAACCAGCTTGACCTCAAGCTTTAAAATCTGGAAATTGCTCCTTTAACTTGTAGTAGTCCTCCCAAGTGGCCTCCTCAGGTGACAAGTTAAGCCACTGAACTAGAACTTGGACAGTGGATGAATTACCTTGTTTAGCTAGCCTCCTGTCCAAGATTGCAATAGGCTCCACCAGAAATTGACCATCAGGACCTACAGAAGGTAGCTCAGGAGAAGCATTGTAATCACCAACAGCCAACTTCAATTGTGAAACATGGAAGACTGGATGTATCTGGGAATGTGCAGGCAACTTGAGCTTGTATGCCACCTTTCCCACTTTTAAAATGACCTGAAAAGGTCCATAGAACCTTGTAGACAGCTTGCAATTACTCCTCAGCTGAATAGAACTCTGCCTATAGGGTTGAAGCTTCAAGAATACCCAGTCTCCTACCTTGAACTCCCTTTCTGTTCTGTGTTTGTTAGCATAAGTCACCATTCTGTTCTGTGCTTTAGACAAATTATCTTTGAGCAGCTGCAAGAGCTTGACCCTGTCTTGCACAAATGCATCCACCTCTGGAAGACCTGTCTTGTTCAATTGATGGAAACTGTAATGCCTGGATGGATAGCCATACAAGGCCTCAAAGGGTGTGAGCTGCAAAGCAGTGTGGTAATTGGTGTTGTACCACCACTCAGCCAAACTCAACCATTTAGCCCACTTCTTAGGTCTATCTCCAGTCAAACACCTCAAATAAACCTCCAAACACTGATTGAGCCTTTCACTCTGGCCATCAGTTTGAGGATGATATGCAGTGGTATACTTATGCTGAGTTCCCATGAGTTTAAACAAAGTGTTCCAAAATTGACTCAAGAAGATTGCATCTCTGTCACTGACTATAGAAGAAGGTAAACCATGCAACTTGTAGATATTTTGGAAGAAGGCATCAGCAATGGTCTCAGCAGAATAAGGATGAGTAAGTGGAATGAAGTGCCCATACTTAAACATCCTATCAATCACAACTAATATGGTAGTTTTACCTTCTGAATTAGGCAGGCCTTCTATGAAGTCAATGGCAATGTGCTCCCAAGGCTTATCTGGAATGGGGAGGGGTTGTAGTAGCCCTGGATAAGGTAAGTGTTCACATTTCATTCTCTGACAAGTGTCACATTGAGCCACCCATCCCTTAACTTGTTTCTTAAGACCAGGCCAATAAAATAGCAACTCTACTCTCTTGTAAGTTCCCAATATGCCTGAATGACCTCCAACCCCTGTGTTGTGGAGTTCCTTGATAATACTGGTTCTCAAATCATTCCCTGACCCCACAAATAACAGTTTATCATGCTTGAGTACCCCATCTTGAAGTTGCCACCCAGGTTGTGAACTAGGATCCACAGCAAGAGCAGCTATTTTTTCTCTAGCCTCCTCATCTTCATCATAATTTTTCTTCAACTCCTGCAACCATTTAGGAGTAATGGTGGAGATAGCAGCACATTGCACCACCGAATAGACTCTAGGTCAGCTCTTCTAGACAAAGCATCAGCAGCTCCATTCTCTTGCCCCTTCTTGTAATGAATCTCATAATGCAACCCTAACAACTTGGAGATCCATTTCTGCTGCAAGACTGTAGTCAACTTCTGTTCTAGCAGATATTTAAGACTGTGGTAGTCAGTCCTAATGACAAATTTGGCCCCTTCTAAATATGGTCTCCATTTAGCAATAGCAAGAACTAGAGCTAGCAGCTCTTTTTCATAAGTGGACATGCCTAAATGCTTTGGAGAGAGAGCTTTACTGAAGTAAGCCAAGGGTTTGTTATTTTGCATTAATACTGCTCCCACACCATCATGACAAGCATCTGTTTCAATAACAAACTCCTCCTCAAAAATAGGAAGAGTTAGAACTGGTGCTGTACTCATAGCTTCTTTGAGCTTTTCAAAAGCAATGGTAGCCTCTTTAGACCACTGAAATCCACCTTTCTTCAACAATTGTGTCAATGGTCTTGCATTTGAACCATAGTTTCTGATAAACCTTCTGTATTACCCTGTGAGACCCATAAATCCTCTAAGCTCCTTGATGTTTCTAGGTTGTGGCCACTCTCTCATGGCTTGTAGTTTCTTGGGATCAGTTTGCACCCCCTCCTTGCTAATAATATGTCACAGATATTCTACAGCTTCAATTTCAAAAGAACATTTACTCAACTTGGCATACAACTGGTTAGCTCTCATGACTTCAAACACCTTTTGTAAATGCTGATAATGCTCCTCTAGAGAAGTGCTGTATACCAAAATATCATCAAAGAAGACTAACACCATTTTTCTCAGAAATTCCTTGAATACCTGATTCATTAGACATTGGAATGTTACAGGTGCATTTGTCAATCCAAATGGCATCACCTTGAACTCATACAGAACTTCATGAGTTTTGAATGTTGTTTTATAGATGTCAGGCTCTGCCATTCTCACTTGATGGTACCCAGCTCTAAGGTCTAGTATAGAGAACACCACTGCAGATTTGAGTTCATCCATGAGCTCATCTATTACTGGAATAGGAAATTTGTTTTTGAAAGTTATGGCATTTAACCCTCTATAGTCAACACAGAACCTCCATGTACCATCCTTCTTTTTGACCAATAATACTGGTGCTGCAAAAGGGCTTGTGCTGGGCTGAATAGTTCCATTCTTTAGCATTTCCTTCACCATTTTCTCCATCTCATTTTTCTGCACATATGGGTATCTGTAGGGTCTCAGACAAACTGGTTGAGCCCCATCTTGCAAAGGAATTTGGTGGTCTTGTACTCTCTTAGGAGGTAACTGTGTAGGTTCCTCAAAAATGTTAGCAAATTGTTGCACTAGTGGTTGCAGAAGTGGGGGTATAACTGATTCAGTTTCCACAGCTGTAACTGAATATAGTTGAGCTGTCACTCCTTGAAGTGTTTGGTTGCAGAACTTCTGAAGTGTTGAGAGCTTTAATTCGGAAAAACTCAGCGGAAAAACATAATTTATCCATTCAATACCCACCAAGGATCACAGGAAAAGAGACATAACGATGGTAAGGGAAGAAATCAAGTTAAACACCTTAGGGTTTCTCCTGTGATGACTTGTAATGTGAATTGTGTCACGTCTCTATAGTAGATCCACGCCTAGAGTTGAGATCTAGATCTTCCTTTTCCTTTGTGCTAGCTAGGAATGGAGGAAGAGGAAGAAGAAATCACGCAACACGAGGCAACAAGGAGGGTGGTGTCCTCCTTGGTGGCCGACCGGATAGGGGCGGCGGCAAGGGGGTCGAGCGGCCCTCTTGCTTGCTTGCTCTCTCTCCTTTTGTTCTCTCCCACTCAAGTTACGATCAAAAGTATCATAAGTGTGGGAAGGAAGGAAGGAGCATCCTTTATATAGTCCAACAAATCATTGCCAACTACCTAAAGGACATATTCTAGTCCTACTAGAATTCGGTTTAGTCCCTTCCTTGCAAATTAGTCCTACTAAGTTTGCAAGGTGTTGCAAAATTATCCTTATAATTAATTAATCATATTAATTAATTCCCAAATCTACTTCAAATCTATATAGCGTGTGACCCCATAGGTTCTATCTAGTTGGTAGCAATAATTTGCTAATATGGAGCGGTTTCTAGCAAAACATCCATTCTAGCCAACTAATAGAATAGTCATCCGACAAACCTTGTACAAGTAATTGTCTCATCCCATTGTATCTATATCCGGATTGGACACGAGACATACAAGTCACACTCGTATATCCAATCCATATTTTCTCGATCCTGGGAATAGTCTTATTCGTGCAAATAACATCAATATCCTATATTGATTTATTTGAGTCTGGCCAGACATTCTATAAGCACTATCCCTCGATTGGCCTAGGATATTTGCTCCCGTTATGTGGGAGGGACAAATTCTATCTACGTCCACTACGATCTCTAAGCTTGCTTCTTATTGTATCCGGTACGCGCCTTTATAACTACCCAGTTACGGTGTAGCGTTTGACGCTACCAAAATCACAATAATCCACAACTAGAATATCTAATGACTTCAAATCTAAGGATGAAAATACCATTGCACCGCGAGAAGCGCTTGTGACTTAACATAACGTGTATGTAGCCTTCTCGGAGATGGGTCAATCCAGTGCGTCCTTACCCTTAATGCACACCTATGTGTTGGATCATGATATCTCCATACCAATCCAACCCCATACTAGTCTATAGATGATTGTCCCATTAATCATTTTATTGGACTAGGGATATTTAAGATAAACAACACAATTGTAAATCTAAGTACTTCATTATATTAAATATCCAATAAATAATAAATGAATTTCTAGCCACAAATAAATTCATACTAAACTAGATTGCCTCTAGGGCATCTATTCCAACACCTAACTCCTCGACGATCTTCTCGAGCCTATTCAAAGCATATTCCCACCATACCTTATTATTAGTTATATGGGCATGATTAAACCGATAAATAGCCATCCTTGAGTCTAGATTGTACTTGGTTTCATTCATGTATGAGTGGGATAACCGAGTAAAATGTTAGCAAAAAAGAATATGACGAGGCTCATTTCCATTTCCAATGCAAAACTCATCAACATATATGTTAATTTCAACACCATTTCACTTAAAAGTTAAAACTAAAACCACCATATTGGATGTAGTACATGAATAAAAACCAGTTAGACATACATGAGGATGAATAAAACAAAGGGATGTACGGCGTTGCTATGCCACACGCACCCTCGCGCTACACAATAAGCAGCACTTCACTCTGCCCTAAGGGTGTTGATGTCCACCAAGCTATGTGGGGTCCAATTCTAAGTTCGATGCAAGTTCGGTTTTGCCACCTAACTAGAGTGGGGAATGCACCAAAAAGTTACAATTAAGATAAATATTTTTGAAATATTCACGCCAATGGTGAGTCGCGTATCTCAAATTGGCGCAAGATGAATCAGTGAATATTCATGCATAATGAATCACAAGTTTGACATGCTTAGATTAACTTATGTACTGAATTAGAACAAAACGTTGTTGTATAATATTTAGCTTCTATCATTTAAGTCACTCAGCTGTAGAATGATCAACATGAACTCATATTCTATCATAATGGCTGTGGCAAATCTTATGTTCGCTAATAAGAATTTATTCGCAGTAGAGTTTTAATTTTTTGATCATAGAGCTCGAGTTTATATGTTGGTAATGCAAGTAAATTCAATTACTATTTTATGAATTACGTAAAGATATGGGTAGTTTTCTTTTGTGGGATGCTTGTTCTTTGGATATATATATAGGTATGTATATATATATATATATATATATATATATATATATATGATTTCAAAATAAGTGAGTTTATTAGTTCTGTTAGTACATATTCAAAAGTTATTTTCAAAAAGTTATTTTTTTTGTTGAGAACTAGTTAGAAGCACGTGCTTTGCACGTGGAACTTAACTGCTAATTGAATGTGCCCAAAAACTCCACGATAAGACAACAATCAATTATGTTAAACACTTCTCGTGCATGTGTATTTCATACACGAAAAGAAAATAAAAAGATGGTGCTCAATGTTATATATGCATGAATATAACAAAAGGAAATGGAAAATATAATATGCACGGTGTGAACTAGTAACTGTGTGAATCAACTCATCATCCTAAGCACCCCCATGAAGCTTCTGCTCTATTGTTTATAGCAAATATTGTTACAGCCAGCAAATCCACTCTCTCAATAATAACTCAGGAGGCATCCATAGGCATTGGAATGCATTCTATTATTTGGTGTTCTTCTTTTGCAGTTGGCGGGAAGGGAAACTTGCATGAAGCTCAGGTAGTCCATCCATATCAAATTCATTATCATGGCTCATGTTAGGAACTTGTAATTTCATTCATCATTATTTCATTTTTCAAAATATTTCATTCATCATTATTTCATTTCTCAAATCATTTTTATGATATTGAGTTCGTGCATATCTATTGTCACATATCCTCTTTTTTTTATCAAACCCTATCTGTAGTAGTAAAAGTATATGCTCAAAAATAAATTATTTAAATGAACTTGATCATCCTCAAATCTTTGTTTAAAATTATATTTTACTTATTTCTATCTGTGTAGCTAAGGTTTCCCGTCCCCAGTGGAAGGAAGAATGAAAGGAAACGATAGGAATAAAAAAAATTCTTTTGACATCAGAAATCTTAGATGGAGGCTCTAATTATGCCATAACAATCTTTCAACATACTAATTACCTAATTAAATTAAGAAGACAAATTCCTTCTGAATTTCCTCTTCAATCTCAAGCTAGATAACCATCACTTGCATAAAAAATATTGAATTTTTTATATTATGATAATTTACTCTATACATGAAACACATTTTGTTTATCGTCTTCCAAAAATCATTGTGAATAATAAGAACTTGCTTGCTTAGTTGCTTGAAGAAGAAATATCTTCCTATAGGATTTCACCCTATGAGCCCATTTGGTTATACAAAGATAAGATTGGTCATTTAATGATTACATACCTCAAATTAGGCATAACTCCTTATCGATAGATCAACGCTCCACAACTTTCACTATATTAAAGAACGTGAAAGAGTAAAAAACAGGGGAATACCCGAGGCTATATAGATGAATACCAATTATCATCTTTAACATGTAACAGTTTCAACACTTCATCAGGAGAAGAAACTTAGTGAATCCCCATTCTCCTAATCGTAGGCCTCAAGATCCTGGCTTCGCTAAATCGTATCTCAGTTTTTGCATTTTTCAAACTAAGATGCGTAATCTCATTTGTATAGTTGTATACCCCACCCATACATACACAATCTCATTTATAAATAAACAAATAAGCTCATTTGGGTGATAATCTCTCCATGTGAACCCATCCAAAAATTGATAACGGGTAATATATATTAACACCCCAACTAGATTGGAAATGTGCAGTTGGTTAATTCATATGAACTTAGGAGGTAGTCATAAATCATCAAAATAAAGAATATAATTTCCATTATGTCACTCGAGGGGAAGGTACAAAGTACTTGGCTAATTTATTTGCCTTGCAATTTTTCAATTTTCCCTCGCCGGTCATACCCTACCTTTTAAACTCATTAGTTGTCCATGAAAATGATTTATGTAATGCATCAAGAAAGGAAAGTAACATACAAAAATTTAGGGATTATTCACATAGTTAGACACATGTGGATATGGAAACACTAAAAAAATCATGAAAAAAAACATGCTAACAAAAAGTATCGTCGGAAGTATGGAAAAAAGGAGGATTATTTACATAGTTAGGCACATGTTGAGGCTGATGATCTGATAGGAATTATAGTCTCCGACTTGTTACTCAAAATCTGATTACACTGTGGCGCGCAACTATTCAAGGGTATCAAACGCCCATCGTACGTAAACGACAAAACTCAATTTGCATAACCAATGAATCAGTTAGCCACATATAACATTGAGGTTTGAGCTGTGCAATCTCAAATAAGTGTTTTGGAATCAAATTAGCATGTTTGATAGAATGAAATAGTAAAAATTTACAAACAGGGACATTTCAAGAAAAAAAAAGTAAATTTTATACGGTAGTATGATGAGATCCTTGTCCTTCACTGTTTATGGAAACAAATTGCAGGTCCGAAAATAATCAACAAAGACGAACAACATTATAGCCTCTGTAATGTGATTGAACATAGGTTGATAAGATTTTATTGGAGAATGTTATTCAAATAAAAATTGTTGCAACGCTTCCATGATTAGATTTCACAAGAAAAAATATTTAGAAATAAGATTAACAAAGAAAAATGGACTAACATGTTATTTTAATCATTCATCCATATGCTAATAAGCACCATCCAAATCACTACACTGCCGTCACATAAGTGGTGATGGACGGCCAAACCAGAGTCCTTGTAATGTCACTGCAATTGGGCGATTTCTATTGTTAGATTGAATCCGGTTACAAAGCTACTCATAGACATTTTTCTTTAATTACAAAGCTACTCATTCTTTTAGCGGCGTGATATAACACGAATAAGTTTAGAGGGTTTAGAGGCAAGGGAGCGAGATATGATTGTACAACTGTTGGAGAATGCCCTAGAGGCAACCTATTTCTTGTGACATTATATGGATGTACTATTCATTATGTTATCAGTATGGAGATATGTTGACATGAATGAAGTTCTTAGAATATAGATTTTATATTCTTAAATATCCCTGGTCGATTAAATTGATTAACAGGACAATCAACTATAGACTAGTATGGGGCTGGATTGATATGGAGATATCACGATCCAACACATGGGTATCCACTAAGGGTAATGGCATACTGGAGGATTGACCCACAATGAGAAGGCTACATACAAGTTATGTAAAGTCACAAGTTCTTCTCGTAGTGAAAACGGTATTGTCATCCTTAGACTTGAAGTCACTAGATCCTGTAGTTGGGGAATATCGTGTTTTCATATTGTCAAACGCTACATCGTAACTGGGTAGTAATAAAGGCGCGTATCAGACAAAATAGGAAGCAAGCTTAGAGATGGTAGTGATGTACATATAATTTTTCCCTCCCACATAACGGGAGAAAATATCCACGACCACTCGAGGGGTAGTGCTTATAGAATGTCTGGCCAGACTCAGATAAATCAATATGTGATATTGATGTTATCTGCATGGATAAGACTATTCCCAGGATAGAGAAACTATGGATTGGATATACAAGTGTTACTTGTGTGTCTCGTGTCCAATCCGGATATTGAGACAAGGGACGAGACAATATAGTCACAAGGTTTGTCAGAGTAATGACTATTTCTATTAGTTGGCATGGATGTGTTGCTAGACACCCCTCCATGTTTGTAATTGTTACTACCAACTAAGTAGAAACCTATGGGGTCACACTCCCTATGAAATAGACCGGACTTGGGAATTAATTAATATGATTAATTAAATAGAAGGATCAATACGCAACAACTTGAAACTTAGTAGGACTAATTTGCAAGATGGACTTATCCGTGTATGGACAGGATTAGGAGAGGGGCTAATATGTAGCTAACAAGGAGTTGTTAGAGTATATACAGAACACTCCTAGATTATTTCTCATGGTTGGTGTCATAATTTTTATCACACAAGGAGAGAACAACCCAAGGAAAGAGACAAAACACTAGAGGGCCGAACCCCCTAGTGTCGCCCCACTACCAGTCAGCCTCAAGGAGGGCGTCACCCCTCTTTTGCTTCAGTTTGCAAGATTCTTCTTCTTTCTCCTTCATCCCTAGCTAGAAAAAAGGTGTGGAGGATCCGGAGTCCCAGGAGTGGACTATTCGTAGAGACGTGAACACTATTTCACGTTTGAAATCATCCAAGGAGACAAATAAGGTATTTAATAATAAATCTTTCACTATCGTTATGATGTCTAGTCCAGTGATCCTTGGAGGGTCTTGTGCCGATCTTTATTTGTATTATTCCTCTGCGTAATACGTTACAAAACTCAACAACAACTTCATAAGTATAGTACTGATTGAGGGGATCTAGGTGTCCTATAATTAATTTTTCGTTCTTTGATACCACAAACTGCGTTTAATGAAATTAGAAGACTACCTAATAGTATACATAATAGTATGATCTGGTGAGTATAAGATGGATGTTATTAATCAGATAACTCACAGTTATGATTCTCCAAACTACTTTAGATAAGAACTGACAGAAGAGAAAACATTGTCCACCATTGGCGCGTAGGGATGTCGGGCAATTTCTTAAACCCAAAATTAAATTTAATAAATTTACGTCCACGGGGATAAAATCCAGTGAAGATGTTCTCAAATAACATACGCATACATACCTTATATTGTGTGCTTTTGAGTTGTGATATGGAGGATTTTTATAGTGGAACTTATTCGGCGATTTCTTTGGACAGGTATGCAACAATGGGGTCATGCAACAGGGATTAGAAAAACAAATTCCAGAAATTAATTCATTAGCAATTTCCATTGGCGTTGACGAATTTGAGCCTCCATCAACTACGTTGACGAATTTCATGGTGTTGATGCTTAGTATCGTTAAAGACGCAATTGCGCGTTTGTTTGTCAAGAGAAGCGGCGTTTCAGGATTAGAGTGAGAAAAGAGAGAGGCGATCTACCAGTGCATGTCGCTGGTTATTGGGATCGGTTCGAGAGTAACGATGTATCGTGAGGCAACACGTTTATCAGGGTTAGGGGTGTTTTAGTAGAGATATATAAAGATTAATGGGTTACAACTCAGGGGTACTTTAGGTATTTAATGTTAGGAACTTAGGAACCACTACTACCCGTGCGAACTTATAAATGATAAAGATTGCATCATATAGCCGACTTCGAACCCACGACCTCATGCAGGGGCTTCAAACGCTCTACCACCAATCTAACACCCATTTGCTCGAAAACTTAATTTTTATGCAGCAAACAAATTGGCAAACAACCGAGTAGATTTTACATAGATCTGTGACCAAGATAGTAAAAACGGATTCAAATGAGAGGTTTGTCGTCCTTCGCCGATGGCCTAATTTAGAAGATGATGGATTCTCTCAAGCCTGGTAAGCATGTAACAATAGTATTGTGTGACTATTTAAATTATTCAACGAATCTCTATTGGAAGCAAGCATGCAAAAATTTCTTGAAATATCAAGGATGCATTATAATGCTTCATAAAACAAAATTAATTAATTTTCAATTATGGCATTTTAGATGATCAATTTGGTTGTAGCGATGAAGATTAGAGAATTCGAGGTGCAAATTCATAAGTAAAGAAACCTCTTTTCTAAAAAACATGAAAACAAAAGTAAAGTAAACCCCATATTGAACATTTAGACACTAACAACCATTGTCGACTAGACGTGTGATTTAATGTAAAGCATTTAGACGCTAACTCGTGGGCAACTAAAGGGTCAATGAATTGATCTTTGGCGAATGTGAAATCAGTTACTAAACTTTTGTCATGCGAATTTAGTTTCATGCATCTTTTATAGATTAGATAAATTACTTTTATTCTAGTTTTTTTTTTCAAATGCTTTTATTGATGATGACTAACTGACACCCACAATGAGTGTGATAATGACAGATTCATTTTATGGAAAGTCATTTAATTTGTAGGATTATTATTGGTTGATTGTCAAGTAGGCAATACACATTTTTTAGGTTGAGAAATTATAAAGAATAATGGCGCGCTCAGATAAATTATGAGCGCTTCCTTACTTTCATATATATTATAAATTACAGGTTTTATACCCGCTGGTTACTGAAAGTGTACGATTGCAATCCTTCATTCCCAAAAATGCATGCACTGAACTAGTACTCCTGCAATGTTACCGGAGATTTTTATTATTATTAATATTAACGCATAATGAATTGGTGAAAAGTCACGCATAATTGATCACAATGATCACATGTTTGACATGCAGACTACTGTTGTGAAGTTTTAATACAAATATGTTGTCTTATGATTCAGTTGAGACGCCAACTCATTTTCATACTTGTAACAAAAGTTTAAAATGTTAAGACATTTTCTCTGGAATATGTTTTAGACTTCTATTTTCTAATTTTGATGTTGGAGGCAACTATAAAATACATTATATTGTTAAGTTTCTATCATTCAATAGCCAGCGAGGAAGGAAGAAACATGTGGGCTATTGTTCCATAAACTCTTGTTAGAGTGTAATTCATATTCACGACACATCTTTATGAGACTTTTTTCAAGAGAGTGTTTTAATTGTCGTATTAGAGAGATCAAGTTTGGATTTCAAATTCTTGTTGAGAAGTACAAGGTTTTGAGTTTGGATCACAAATGTTTGAGTTATCAAATTTTCAGGGACATGTGAATGTACCAACAAAGATATGTACTACAAACCTTTCATCCAATCACTGATCATGTTAAAGGACTTGTATCCCATATTCCCTCTTCAACTTCATTCTAATCAAATTATAAGTGCAAATTTTTCTTTTGAATTTGAAAGCCCAAACATGTAGAAACTATCCATACTCGTACCCACGAGACAAAGAGCCTTTTAAAGAAGATTATTTTTTGTTACTACAAAAATCAAGGATTTTTTACCAATTATCAATCTTATCTTTTTTGGGAAAATAATAGGTCTTCTTTCATTACTGTTATGAAATATAGTTTATCGGTATGGTGAATATTCCCCAATATTGTAATACCATATCGAGGGTATATTAATTGACTCTCAATCTCTAGAAAGAGTGATTTGATAGAGATTAATACAAGCTTCATATCACTTCATACATCGTATATATATCTCTCAGATCTCTCTCTCCCTCTTCTCTATTTCTTGAGTTTATAACAATTACAAATTTATTACTGAATCATTCTTCACAAACATCAATGTATTCCTATTCTATTACAAAGGAAATCACCTTTACATAGACTATGTTAGGTAATTCATTCTGTATTCACGTTTTCTTTGTATGTACTAAAGGAGGAAATTCTCATTTTTGGTGGTTGAGGTTTTCTTATTTGAATAGTAGCGTGAGAAGGGTAGGATAGAAATAAAACATATAAATGTACTCGATAGAAGTGTATGAAAGTGATTGGTATGGCCACGACTAAGCTTTTCAATCATTGCCTCGTGACTATGAGGAAAAAGAATACGGTTTCAAAGGAATAGATGAAGATGAAGAATTCGACTTCACTGTTATTGCGCAATATGGGGATTATGACACAAGAATATACATTATAGTTTCTATGGATGCGGAAATTAAACTCGGTAAGTAAATCTAAGATCTTGGATGGATAATACAGCTGCCAAGATAACACTTGTAAGTTCCTTGCATGAATGATATACACCAAGGAGGAGGTTGAGGCAATGACTTTTTCCAGTGAGGTTGAGGCTTATAACTGGTACAAAATCTATACATTGATGCTTGGTATTGGGACTACAAGGTGAAACTCCACGTATTTCAACCCGGACACGGATGATGGCATCAATCGAGGATATTTTTGTTTGGTCGACAATGTGTTTGATCCCATAAGTACAACTACCAAGAAAATAGAAAACTGTGGCATACCGAAAAAAATATGTGCATTTGTAAAGCTCGTATAAGAATTGAAATAACTTCACCAAAGGAGCCTTTTACATTTGATTATTTTCAACCAGGACATTCACACGACCTTTTGGATCCACAATGTACTAGCAAGCATCGTTCACCCAGAAAGATCAATGAATCTGATATTGAACACATCATATCATTGAAGGAGGTGTGTATCAAGTATTATCAATACTTTCATTCGATGGTTAAACTAGCTCGTGCCTATAGAAATGTGGGTTACACACAAAAAGATGATTACAACAAAATGGCTTCTCTAGACAGAATCTATTCTATGAAGAATATGGGCAGCAGACGCTGATGTACATCGATAGTTTGAACGAAAGTTACTATCGCGTATTCGGGAGGTTAGAATACATTTTTTTAGTATATGGTAACTCTGGTTTTGGATTTATCTTTATATTTACTTTTCTGCTTTTTCTATGCTAATCATGGAGAATATCGCGTCATTTTGAGTAAATTGGGGTTTAATTGATTATATTGAATTCATGAGCGTTCATCGTCGAATCCTGGCGTTTCTTGTATATTTTGATGCATTTATTGTGATATGATCGCGGGTTGTGGTTTCTTGTTGTGATTGGCAGGAAAATATAGCTTGAGGATCATGCGGGAATTAGAAACGAGCTTCCGAAATGAGGAACTTAACAAAAAGAAGAAGAAAAATGGAGTTTCTGGTGGTCTTCGCACTAAGACAATAGTCTTTGCACGAAGCCATTTACTTAGCCATATTTCAAGAAAAGTCAAGAACTCTTCGTGTAGCATGCTTCTGTCTCAAAAAACGAAGAGTGTTTGTGCGAAGAGCCTACATGTAATTCGTACAAAGACAGACACTTAAAAAAATTTGAAGGAAGAAGGAAAGTCTTCGCAGAACAAGCTTTGGTCGCAAAATACAAAGAATTTTCGTACGAAGAAGAAAGGTGTTTGCACGAAGATACGAAGTCTTCGCACGAAGAGATGTCCAGAGGTGGCATATCTGTTTGGGCTCTTTATGTAACTGTTCTAAACTTGTACCGTTTGATTTGGAAGCATATTTAAGGAGTCTAGGTTGTATTTTCTTGGGTTAGGCAGTACGAGACATCGTCTTGGAACTTTTGGAGTGTTCGTGAAGCTTGGAAACATCATTTGGATTCTTTTCTCTCTTCGTTTCTCTAGTTTGTTCTTGATCATCGTTAAATTTGTTAGTTTTAACATGAGTAGTCGTAGCTGAAATCATATTATCGGGATGCTCGTTTGGTAGCTAGGGTTTGCTATGAAATAGCGTTTTGAGGTTACAATTCATGTTTTTTAGCTTAGATCAATGCATTCATATCTTGCTATGAATAGTTTATGCTATTATCTCTATCGTTCTTGCATTTGACGTCACGAATGAGTGACCTTAATTGATCTTCACGTGGTAAATCCGTGAACGTTAGTCAGAAAATTGAGATATTCACCTAGTTTTATCACTATTTGGTTACTCGGTAGCGTTAACTATGATCTTAAAGTAGAATTATGAATGTAATACATGTGTAGGATTAAATCAAGCTTGGTAACTTAGATTGAATTGAACCTAGCCGTAGACGTCTCGTTTGGTAACTCGGCGAATTGCAATTGCTTGATTAACAAGAGGGATGTATTAGTTTTTCGTAAATCAAACGAAACTTCGTAGAAACCTTAGTGATCCTAGAGAGGATTCCCGGTACTTTTCTCCTTATTATACCTTACTCATCTTTCACGTTGATCAATGCGTGAATTCAGTAGTCTAGTTGTCGTTTAATTTAGTAGAAATAGTAAAAAAGATCCAACTACTAGCCCACATAATGTTAAGAACTCGTAAATAATTTACAACAAGTCCCTTGGGAAACGATAAACCCTACTTTCATTTATTAGTGCACACGACACCCGTACACTTGCGGTTATACAAATGTTTTTCTATACCTTAATATTTCTCTCCTTTCCCGCGTTGTTTTCTTTATTATAAGAATGTTATCTTGTTGGGGCAACATATTCTCTTGAGTTTATGACTTATATCTTTTAGTTAAAATGTTTGTTCACTCTCTTAAGAAGTCTTAATTTTATTTCAGGTTCAAATTAGGTCCAAACAATGAGCTTCAAAGTCTAATTTGGTGTGATAGAATATCATAGTTATATTGTGTGAGGTTGGTGATGTACTTGTTACAAAACCAACATGTATCTAAAATATTTAGTAATAAATACAAAAATTCTGGTTATTAACAACCAAGTTCATTCCGACAATAGGTTTCTGGTCGTTAATAGAAGTAAAAGCAGTCTTTTTTTTTGCGTTTGTCTTCTAGTTTGTCGGTTTTCAGATTTTAAAGACAAATTGTAGTTGTGCCACCAGAAACCGACAATTCTTCAAAAATGCAAAATTATGAACGACGAGCAATATTGTCGTCATTAATTCTAAACACAATTTTAGGTAAACTTTGGTAGCTAAATTTAGACTGAATTTTATGTTTTGGCGGGAGATTGAAAAAATTGCTAAACTTTTAGGGTGGGAAATGAAATTTCAGCAAAAATTGGAGGCAAGAATCAAATCACACCAAAAAAGAATTCACTACTCAATTAACCAACCCCCGCCAAACTCCCCCCTTTCCTCCATATCGATCGATCAAACACCAACAAACCCTAATTCCCCCTCAATCTTCCCCAGGCCACCACCGCCGGCTCTCTCTCTCTTTTTCCGCACGACAGTCGTCCTCTCGCGACCACCCCGTCTCTCTCTCTATGTCGATCCGCACCATCGTTTTCCTAATCGATACTTCCTCAATCCGATTGAGTCAATTGGTTGGATTTCAACCCTACACCTCCCTTCATATGAGAAAGGAGAACGAGCACAGGTAGAGAAATTAAATGTCTCACCCTTCACAAACATATGTCTTCACAAATGGTCTCTCTCTCTCTCTCTCTCTCTCTCTCTCTCTCTCTCTCTCTCTCTCTCTCTCTCTCAATTTTGGTTCTGAGTTTCAATTGATTGTGCAATTGAGTTCGTGCTTGAGCTCAGATCCAACAAGCCCCTTTAATTTCACGACTTAAATGGAACAAGTTGACTTGTATATCTAGCGATGCATCTTTCATGCTTCTAATTATTTTGTTTTATCTTACAAACTCCTAATCTTTATCTACAAATTTTTGGAATTCATTCTTACTACAGATAAAAAGCTTTGTGTAGCTGTGAACTGATATGTGTGGTTTCTTTTTACCATGACCTTTACGAACAGTTTAATTAGGGGTGCAATGTTGAAGTTAGGGATTGCGTAAATCATGTGTTCTGATATTCTGAGTATAAGGTGGTTTTATACTGTATGTGAAACTAATACTCTTCCTCACATAACCAAGTGGTGGTAAAGCTGAAATGAATGTGTGTATTCATGTGCTAAAGACCTTTATTCGATTAAATTTAAATGGAATTTTATGGATATCACAAGTGATATAACCTGCAACATACTGATAGAAATGTGTTTTTCATGTGTGATACTTTAGCTAGTTGAATGTGATGTTGATGAAACTCATCTAGTTGATAATGTGATGTCTCCAAATTTATATTTACGATATTAAGTTTTAAAGTACCGTGTATCTGTGTTGCTAGTTGATAATGTGATGTCTCCAAAATTTCAGTAGTGTAAGAGGCCGTAATTATATGAATCTAACTCGTTGAAGCTGTTAGAGGGTATTATGCATGGCGAGGCAAAACCCTTTTGCATCGTGTGATCATTTCTTAAGGATTTTCATGAGTACTGATCTAAGCCTCTCCATGTTTGCTGCTTGCTCACTGAAGAGGTCGTGATGATATGGATCTATCGAATTCTGCCGTTGAAGCTAATAGAGTGTAATTTGCAGGATGAGACAAAACCCTTTTTGCAACCTGAGATCATATCTTATTTGGTTTTCATGGGTACTAATATGAGCATATCTCTGTATCCGTTTGTTCGTTCCATGTTTAATTATGTATTAATTATATGTGTTGTCTCGTTCTCTGACTATGGTTTTTGGGTTTTTGGATTTCACCCTCATCGGGTACGTGTAACTTTATGGCTTTTGTGCGGAAAAAATTTACCATAATTAAAAAGAAAATTGTCTACTAATAATGATTAACATGCTATACATAGAAAAAAATATATATAAAAATAACATAAAATAATAGAAAATAGAAGTCTAGTATGCGTTGTCCTCCTTGACTTCTTTATCAGTTGGGGCCTTTTCCTGTTCCTCTTTGTCTGAAAGTTTTGTCCCGGAAGTTTTATCTTTTCCTCTGTATCTCTTCTTTATTGCACTACTAGAAATATAAACATAGATAAATAATCCATGTGGAAATGATTTTCTTGCTATTTTTGTTACTTAATGTGGCCGGAAGGTAATTTTTCCATGTAAAATTATTAATTAGGGAAAGACTAGTTTCACTCCTTAAATATTATGCCAAAAACGGCAAGAATTTAGTTTATAATGGCAAGAAATACCTCCCTCCGTAAAAGAAGACATCAAATACGGCAAGAAATTAACAATAACATTATGAATTATTTTCTCCGTAAAGAATATTTACCAAAACCGGTGAGAATTATTTTGCTTCCACTTTAGATAGTCTTATCCGACAATCATTTCTTGCTGTAAATAAATTTGGACACATGGCCGAAGAATAACCACACAAATTCGGTAAAAGCTAATCCACCAAAATCTGATCCAATTTAGTCCTGCCCGCAGCCGCGAGCGCCAGTGCGCCAATTTGGTGAAAAAAATTAAATTGCCCGCCCCATACTAACTTCACGTAGTTAGATCTGAGAGGTCAATACGTCTAAGAAGCTAAGATAAGATAAGATAAGATAAGATAAGATAAGATAAGATAAGATAAGATAAGATAAGATAAGATAAGATAAGATAAGATAAGATAAGATAAGATAAGATAAGATAAGATAAGATAAGATAAGATAAGATAAGATAAGATAAGATAAGATAAGATAAGATAAGATAAGATAAGTAAGAGATTTCCGAAGAGAAAAGAGAGATCTTGTGAGGCCACAACGCGGTTTGGTCTAGTCTCGTGAAGCCACAACTTCTAGAGCTTGCTCAAGTTTCCCGAGGTTCGGTTCTAGGTCCAGATACAGTTTCGTGAACCTATAACTTGTTTTTCATTTGAGTTACTGAATTTATTGATCTTTGTGACACTAGTTAAGGAGGGAATGCCAAGGGAACGAAATTGAGTAAACCCCCTTTTACTTGCCAAAACTCAGCTTGAAATTGGTGAAGAAGCTTTGTTACGGCTTTGTAATGGTGATTCCGAGGTGGTGGTAGTGGGTCAATGTATCTGCAAGGGGGTGGGTTGTGTTGGTGGGATAAGTTGGGGAATAAATAATTGATTTAGTTATGTCGAAAAATAGTTATGTCCCTTACTTGCTGAGGATCTCGAGCTTGCTTGGCCGGTTGTCCCAACGCGAGGGCGCTTCGGTTCCCGCATGAGTATCTCAGTGGAATGAGTTTCATAAGGAAGTTGGGGAATAACCGCAAACCCCTTTTTACTTGCCAAAACTCATTATGCCCCTTTAATTTGCCAAAACTCAGCTTGAAATTGGTGAAGAAGCTTTGTTACGGCTTTGTAATGGCGATTCCGAGGTGGTGGTAGTGGGTCGATGTATCTGCAAGGGGGTGGGTTTTATTGGTGGGATAAGTTGAGGAATAAATGATTGATTTAGTTATTTCGAAAAATAGGTATGTCCCTTACGTGCTGAGGATCTCGAGCTTGCTTGGCCGGTTGTCCCAAAGCGAGGGCGCTTCGGTTCCCGCATGAGTATCTCACTGGAATGAGTTTCATAAGGAAGTCTCTTTCTCAAAGAGCTCTTCCCATTAGAAGCAAGGAAAGCTACCAGTGCATCTAAAACCAGCAACTGAACTTCGAGAGACATAGGCATTGCTGCCTCGATACGGTTGTCAAGAATTGATGATCCTTGCAAGGCTGCTCTTTCCTCCCGTATGTGAGCAGCAAAACTCGCGCTTCTATCTCCGGACGCAAAACGCCTCAGACAACACTAAAGTCAAGATACCAATTAAAGAGGAGAAGGCAAGCGCGTTTGTACATAAAGTGAACAAAGAAGCGTGAGCATACCTGAAGAAAAGAATTGGAATACTTGGCCCTAGCCATGAAGGATTTACGCTTAGCAATTTCAATCTTTTCGTCAAGAATTAGTTGGGCGCATAAATGCCGATCTTTAGCCAGCAGGAAAAAGTAGCCATAACTGAAATCATCACGGCTACGGAGTGCCTCAAAAGGATACTCGTGGGTTTAAAATATAGGCACCCTGTTAGGAGATGGGATATCATGAAAGTTGAGCAGGAGACGAGTCTGGAATTTCCAGAAGGATACCCAGTTCGGAGTATTCCGACCCCTCATTTCACGCAAGGGTTGGATCAAAGGAAGCTCAGCAAGAAGGGAGGACACACCTTTGCCACACAAGAGACTGTCATAGAAACCCCAGTCAACGAGTTCAGGCCACAGTGGAGGAGCAACGACATCATACTCAAATTTGGGACTGACACGAACAGGGTCATACGGCACGGTAAGCTGTTCGTAATCGCCGGAAATCTCGGTATCCAGCACGTATTCAGGTAGCGCGGGAAGAAATCCTCTTCGAACCCAGTTCACAAACCTGCTGAAAGAACAACCACCTTTGGTTATGTGCTCAGCGGAAAGAGTGATATGTTGCTTCGGATATAAGTCATCCTAGAAATATATATTCTCATCCTTCAAACGGGTAGCGTAGGGTCGACGCGCAAAGAAGCGATCATCGTCGACTATCAAGGTAAATGTCCGATGTGGAGCCTCCGTATTATACCAGCTCCACGCTCGAGGACTCTGGAAGATCTGAGGGACGCTAGGAGTATTCCGAAGGCCCACCTTCCCAGGAATAGGGGCATATCCAGACCATCTCTCGAAAGCCCACAGGGACAGAAAGGCAGTATTAACAAAGGTACAAACGTTGACTCTTCCCCGCGACTGTTCGACATGAGCAGCGGCCAAGTCAAGGCGGTGATACAAAGAGCCCATCACGAGTGGGCCTAGGGCTACCTTTTGTCTAAGTGATAACCTCACTGCAACACGTGCATAAAAACTCCGTCATGGGGAAACCCATCTATCAAGCAGCGCGACAACCACACGCAAATAGAGCCGCAAAGGGTAAAACGAAACCCTTTTCCTACAAAACTGATGACCACCTCCGGGTCTTTGTCCCGCCACTCGTGAGCCACGGAGGGATCAACAAAGTCTTTAAATAAGTAGATGAGCCATTTTGACCAATTGCTCTTTGGACCAGAGGATATACGTGGGAATTCTCCACAAGGTTTGGTCGCGCCGGGCATCCACTTCGAGCCAATTCTTCCCATATCCGCTATAAGGACCTTCATATCTTCAAATAATTGAATCTCGTCCGGGTCGGTCAAAGGCGCTAAGGGATCAATGATTCCCATGCTTGGGAGGTTCAGCGAGACCTCCACGTCCTCCAAGGTAGGGGCAACTTCAAGATGGAGAGATGAAAAGTGTGGGTTTTTCTGGAATACCAGGAAAATAGTGCCTGGAGCATGGTACTTTCATGCCAGATACGGAGACCTTTGGTTGCACTAACGGCATGAAAAATATTAGCACGATTCAGGTCTGGCGCGTAATAGCAAAGGGTGTGTTCCGCCACTCCTCCATCCAGTCAAAACCAAGGACTGTGGAAGAATGTCAGTGAAGCCATACAAGCCAGCCTCCACGCCAAGGCGCTGCACATCCCCAGCATTAACCACGTCCCAATCAAACCTCACTGGTTCGGGAACAAGTTGTAAGGCATCATTCAACGGGGATGCTTGGAGAGGGGATGCCATAATGGTGGCTGCATAAAAATCATCACCCCCAAGGTATGGGGCTTTGTACCACAACTCGCTAGGCATTTCTAGAACTTCAGCAACTTTCTTGGGAGCCATCGCTACAAACAAAAATCATCAAGATCCAAAAAGTCTGTGAGGAAAAGGGAAAAGGAAAAGGGGGAGAAGAGTACCTGCAAAATTGTAAACTGCAAACTCACTAACCTGGCTGACGCTTGAATGCTCACTAGCCTGGCTGACGTTTTAATGCTTGTTTTGCTTGAGAGAGCAAAGAAGAAAAGTCTCAATCAGAGGCATAGAGGGGTTTAACTAAACCCCCGAAGAGTCGCAACCCTTGAGTACTTCTGAGTCACAAACGCTTCGGAATCTGGAAGATTTGAAGTTTGATCTATCCCTGCCTCGAAAATAGGCGAAATTGGATGATGTTTAATTAACTCGACAGAGGCCACGCTTCATCATAGGCTAAACGACGCTTCCCAAACCCTAGGCGGTCATGGCTATGACTGGGGGCTATGGGAGATTCGAATTCAAATTCAAAGGGTCTGCGTGAACTTCACGCACGGCTGATTTTGCGCGACTGCACAACAGGTATGCGCGTGAAAATCGCGCAAGAGGGGGCTATTGTAGATACTGCTTTCCAGACAGGTGGGTCATGGCCACGTGGTAGCCATCCAGCACACCCAGTTGTGCTCCATCCACACTGGATCACCACCCGCGCTGGTCCACGTGGGGGCTACGAGACAGGGCCCCCGCGCACCTTAACACGGGATCTGTAGGGACTTAGTGATTTGGAGGCGAGGGTAAGGCCCGTCGCGCGCATGCTACAACCAAGCTGTTGGAATAGATGCCCTAGGGGCAATCTAGTTTAGTATGAATTATTTGTGGCTAGAAATTCATTTATTATTTATTGGATATTTAATATAATGAAGTCCTTAGATTTACAATTGTGTTGTTTATCTTAAATATCCCTAGTCAAGTATAATGATTAATGGGACAATCATCTATAGACTAGTATGGGGTTGGATTGATATGGAGATATCATGATCCAACACATAGGTGTGCATTAGGGAATGTTGCACTGGATTGACCCATCTCCGAGAAGGCTACATACACGTTATCTTGAGTCACAAGCGCTTCTCGCGGTGCAATTGTATTGTCATCCTTAGACTTGAAGTCATTAGATATTCTAGTTGTGGATTATTGTTGAGTCATACACGTTATGTTGAGTCACAAGCGCTTCTGTGTAGTTATGAAGGCGTGTACTGGATACAATAAGAAGCAAGCTTAGAGATCGTAGTGGACGTAGATAGAATTTGTCCCTCCCACATAACGGGAGCAAATATCCTAGGCCACTCGAGGGATAGTGCTTATAGAATGTCTGGCCAGACTCAAATAAATCAATACGGGATATTGATGTTATTTGCACGAATAAGGCTATTCCCATGGATCGAGAAACAATGGATTGGATATACGAGTGTGACTTGTATGTCTCGTGTCCAATCCGGATATAGAGACAAAGGGATGAGACAATTACTTGTACAAAGGTTGTCAAGATGACTATTCTATTAGTTTGCTAGAATGGATGTTTTGCTAGAGACCGCTCCATATTAGCAAATAGTTGCTACCAACTAGATAGAACCTATGGGGTCACACGCTATATAGAGTTGAACTAGATTTGGGAATTAATTAATTGGATTAATTAATTAGAATGATCACTTTTCAAAACCTTGCAAACTTAGTAGGGACTAATTTGCAAGGAAGGGACTAAATTGAATTCTAGTAGGACTAGAATAAGTCCTTTAGGTAGTTGGCAAGGAGTTGTTGGACTATATAAAGGACCTTCCTTCCTTCCTTCCCACATAACTTATGCTCATAATTGAACATAACAAGAGTGGGAGAGAAAAAAAGGAGAGAGAGCAAGCAACAAAGGGACCCGACCGCCCCTTTGTCGCCGCCCGTCCCCGTCGGCCACAAGGAGGCCGAGACCCTCCTTTTGGGTCTCGTTTTGCGTGATTCTTCTTCCTCTTCCTCTTCCTCTTCCGGGCTAGCACCAAGGACTTGGGAGATTCTAGGATCAACTATAGGCGTGGATCAACCATAGAGAACGTGACACAATTCGCGTTTGAAGTCATCAAAGGAGAACCCTAAGGTGTGTTTATGATTTCTTACCCTTACCATCGTTATGTCTCTTGACTTGTGATCCTTGGAGGGTTTTGCATGGTTTTATGATTGTTTGTGTTTCCGTTGCGCATCCATGAATCAAAACCCTACAGTGGTATCAGAGCCACAGGTCGTAGAGCATAAACGTGGTTTATGTGTTACGTTTTAGTTGTTTTACACCTTAATTTGATTGTTTATCGCGTAAAACAAGACAAATCAAGCATGGGATGCAATTTGTCAATAATTAATCATAACAAGATCCTATTTTTGCATTGGATGCATGAATTGGTGAGTTTGAGAAATTTTAGGATCTTAGATCTAGGGTTTGGGCATCCTTGGGGAAGAAAGAGTTCTCCCAAAACAAGGAAACAACCAAACTTGGGCACCAAGCAAGGGAGTTGTTTTGGAAACAACTCCCATAAGGAGGTTCGGCCCCCCTAGGGACCGCCCCCCTTTGCTTGCCGCCCAATCTTGGCCGCCCTAGGGGCCGGGCGGCCCTAACCCGCGGCCTAGGCTTGTGTGTTTTCGGCCGGGCCGGCCCTAGGGCCTTGTGGTTCACCTTATTGGGCCCGGGCAATTTGATTGTTGGGCCCATGGACCGTTTTAGCCCTAGAAATCCTAAAATCAATTAAAATTGACCAAGCGCGTTAAAATTGGATTTTAACTGTTTATGTGCAAATCGCATGGTGATTGGATATGGCCTTAGGATGTGGTTTGATGTGGATGTTTAATTTTGTTGTTTGGTTTTACGGCCTGCGAGCTGATCAATTAATTGTAATAATTAATTAGGGTTTTATGGCCTGCGTGCCATTTTTTTCTCTCAACTTGTGAGATTTATTTTATTTAGTATAGAAGTTAGCTAGTGCTAGATAAAGTAGATTGTTAGCCAAGATTGAAGAAAAGAAGCCCAAATCCAAAGAAGCCACAAATGATGGAGCATGGAGCATGGAGCATCCCACATGACTACGAAGGATGGACCAAAAGATCAAGACGCATGGAGAGGTGTTTGTTTTAGGGTTCATAGATAATTCCATTGGCTTGGAATTATCTTAGTCTAGAAAAGGCCATATCCACATCACGTTTAATTTCTGTTTTGTGGTTGTTTATTTTATTGTCTTATTATTGTGTGGTTGGTGTATGGATGATGCATGCAATTAGGATAATAAGATAATTAGACAACCCGGATCTATTATTTGGAGTTGTACCCAAACTCAAATAGATAGATTAGTTGATATTGATCAACAAAAACAATTAAAAAAATTGAATTTAAAATCCCTAAAAAGTCAAATATTGTGTTCTTGCCTTCTCGTTATTTAAACACTCATTATCATCATTATTTATCAAGTTCGTGCGTGCCAAAGCATGGCGACTTGGTTCATCATGATGGAATGCGATGGCACGTAACAATGTGCAATTGTTTAGATAAGAGGTTGAACACAACTAGGATATTAATTCGATTAAGAAACCTAGAGGCAATCAATTGGGATTATCCATATGGATGGATAAATAAGGAGTTATTTGCCCAATTGAACCAAGAGTTGCATATGGGATGCAATTGGAATTGTTCCTACCTAAAGTAGTCAAATTATGGGTGACTTGCCAAAGGAAGCTCATAAGGAGATGAAAGATGGATCTAGGCCCACTAGAAAATATAAGGATATTTTCCGCATTAATATCTTGAGGGTTATTAATCCGTAGAAAAATAGTGGGAGCTATATTTGATAAACTAGCCATTATTGAATATAGTCAAAAATTCACAAATACTAAAACTTGCGTATTTTCCTTTTTGTAGAATTCCAAATGGCAAACAACTCATCGAGTTCACAACATTCCCTACGATCTGTCCTTGAGAAGGACAAGCTGTCTGGAACCAACTTTCTTGATTGGTACAGAAACTTGAGAATTGTTCTCAAGCAAGAGAAGAAACTGTACGCAATAGAGGAGCATGTTCCAGAAGGTCTAGAGAACCAAACACCTGCTGCCCTAAAGGCGTATCAAAAGCGTGTTGATGACGCTAATGATGCGGCCTGCCTTATGCTTTGCACCATGACTTCTGAGCTTTAGAAGCAACACGAAAACATGAATGTTGTCGATATGATCAAACATCTAAAGCAGCTCTTCCAAGAGCAGGCGAGGATAGAGAGGTATGAGGTCTTTAAGGCACTGTTCAAGTGTCATCTGGCAGAAGGGAACCCGGTGGGACCCCATGTACTCCGAATGATCGGGTACTTGGAGAATCTCGCCCGACTAGGGTTCTTGATCGGCCAAGAGTTGGCAACCGATCTCGTGTTGCAATCGTTGCCCGAGAGTTATGGACAGTTCATTATGAACTATAACATGAACGAGATCGTTAAACCACTGCCAGATTTACTCAACATGTTGAGGACGGCTGAACAGAGCATCAACAAGGGTAAGGGCAAGGCCATAATGATGGTACAGAAAGGAAAGGGCAAAAGGTTTGCCTCTTCCTCCAAGGGCAAAGGCAAGTCAGTTGCCAAGTCCAAGGAACCTGCCCTTAAGCCTGTTGGTGGCATTGCCAAGGGTGTGACTAAAGGTGAGTGTCACTACTGCAGTCAGCCTGGACACTGGAGGAAGAACTGCCCAAAATATCTGGAGGACAAGAGGCTTGGAATAGTGATTCCACCACCACCAGGTATTTTTGTTGTAGATGTCAATTTAACTTTCTCTACATCATGGGTATTAGATACTGGATGTGGATCTCATATTTGTCGAAATATGCAGGATCTAAAGAGAAGTAGAAGATTGGCTAAAGGGGAGGTAGATCTGCGCGTTGGGAATGGAGCAAAGGTTGTTGCGTTGGCCATAGGCGTGTGCGAGCTATCTCTGCCTTCAGGATTAGTTTTAGAATTAAATAATTGCTATTTTGTGCCTGCTATGAGCAGAAACATTTTTCTATTTCTTGTTTGGACAAGGATGGTTTTATTATTTCAATAAAGAACAATTGTTGTTCCTTTTATTTAAATAATATTCACTATTTTAGTGCGCAATTATTTAATGGACTTTATGTCCTTGATCTAAGCAATCCTGTCTACAACATTAATACCAAGCGGATTAAAATAAAAGATTTAAATCCTGCTTATTTATGGCACTGTCGTTTAGGCCATATAAATGAGAAACGTGTATCTAGACTCCATAAGGATGGATTACTAGACTCATTTGATTTTGAATCGTATGAGACATTTGAGGCTTGTTTATTGGGAAAAATGACAAAGTCCCCTTTCAATAAGAAATGTGAGAGGACTAGTGAGCAATTGGCACTCATACATACCGATGTGTGTGGGCCATTTGCCACGCCTGCCAGGGGTGGTTATGTCTACTTCATTACATTTACTGATGATTACAGTAGATATGGATTTGTGTACCTCATGAGGGAAAAATCCGAATCCTTTGAAGGGTTCAAAGAATTCAAGAATGAAGTAGAAAAGCAACTTGGCAAAAGTATAAAGGCTCTACGATCGGATCGTGGAGGAGAATACTTGAGCCAAGAGTTTGACGACTATCTTAGAGAGTGTGGGATCGTGTCCCAACTCACTCCACCCGGAACGCCACAATGGAATGGCGTGTCCGAGGAGGAATCGAACCCTATTGGATATGGTTCGATCTATGATGTGTCAAACCGATCTTCCATTGTCATTTTGGGGCTACGCTCTATTAAGTGCAGCTTTCACCATTAACCGTGTTCCATCTAAATCAGTCATGAAGACACCATATGAGATGTGGAGTAGGAGGCGTCACACACTGTCGTTCATGAGGATTTGGGGCTGCGATGTCTATGTAAAACGTTTACAATCAGACAAGCTGGGGCCGAAATCGGATAAGTGTAGATTGTGGGGTACCCTAAGGAAACTAAGGGATACTACTTCTACAATCCAACCGAGAACAAAGTGTTTGTTGCTCGGACCGGCGTGTTTCTAGAAAGAGAATTTGTCTCTAAAGAAGCAAGTGGGAGGAATGTAGAACTTGAAGAGGTTCAAGAACCACAAATCACTGAACCGATTATGGAACATGAACAGGAACCACAAGTAGTTGTGGAGCAACCTGTTCAGGTAACACAAGAGCTTCGTAGATCTAGTAGAGTGCGCCAGGAACCCGAGAGGTATGGACTTCTCGTAACCGATTCCGGTGACACAATGCTCATAGATGATGAGCCTACTACCTATGAGGAGGCCATGAGCGGCCCAGACTCTCAGAAGTGGCTGGAAGCCATGAGATCCGAGATGTAATCCATGTATACCAACAAAGTATGGACTTTGGTGGAACCACCCGATGGGGCGCGGCCCATAGGGTGCAAGTGGGTCTTCAAGAAGAAGATCGACATGGATGGTAATGTGATTACCTATAAGGGCCGATTGGTGGCTAAAAGATTCAGACAGATTCATGGTATTGACTATGATGAAACCTTTTCACCAGTCGCAATGACCAAATCCATCCGGATCCTACTTGCGATTGCAGCATACCACGACTATGAGATTTGGCAGATGGATGTCAAAACAGCATTCCTTTATGGGAATCTCCTTGAGGATGTGTATATGATACAGCCGGAGGGTTTTGAGGATCCAAAGCAAGCCAACAAAGTCTGTAAGCTGCAACGATCCATTTATGGATTGAAGCAAGCTTCTAGGAGTTGGAATCGACGTTTTGATGAAGTGGTCAAAGAGTTTGGCTTCATCAGAAACGAAGATGAGTCTTGTGTCTACAAGAAGGTTAGTGGGAGCTCTGTAGCTTTTCTGGTCTTGTATGTGGATGACATACTACTCATTGGAAACGACATTCCCATGCTGCAATCTGTTAAAGATTGGCTAGGAAAGTGTTTCTCAATGAAGGACTTAGGGGAAGCAGCCTATATACTCGGTATAAAGATCTATAGAGATAGATCTAAGAGGTTGATAGGCCTAAGTCAAAGTACATATATTGACAAGGTGTTGAAACGGTTCAACATGCAAGACTCCAAAAAGGGATTCTTGCCCATGTCACATGGAATCACTCTTTCGAAGAGTGGTTGTCCCTCCAATGAGATTGAGAAGGAACGCATGAGTATAATCCTCAATGCCTCGGCCATAGGATCTATCATGTACGCCATGTTATGTACTAGACCAGATGTGTCATATCCCTTGAGTATGACAAGCAGATACCAATCCAATCCGGGTGAGAGTCACTAGATTGCAGTGAAGAACATCCTAAAGTACTTGAGAAGAACTAAGGATGCTTTCTTGATATTTGGCGGTGAGGAAGAGTTGCGTGTAAGGGGTTACACTGATGCAAGCTTCCAAACCGACAGAGATGACTTTAGATCACAATCGGGATATGTGTTTTGCCTGAATGGAGCAGCGGTGAGCTGGAAGAGTTCCAAGCAAGAGACGATAGCTGATTCTACAACAGAGGCTGAGTACATTGCTGCAAATGGTGCAGCAAAGGAAGCTGTTTGGATCAGAAAGTTTGTATCTGAACTTGGTGTGGTCCCTAGCATTGCGGATCCAGTCGAGTTGTTCTGTGACAACACTGGGGCGATCGCGCAATCAAAGGAACCCAGGTCGCACCAGAAGTCCAAGCACGTGCTCAGGAAGTTTCATCTGATTCGAGATATTATCGATAGAGGAGACGTTCGAATATGCAAGATTCCTACAGATGATAATCTGTCAGACCCACTTACAAAGCCTCTCACGCAGTGGAAGCATGAAGGGCACACTAGGAGTATGGGCATACGAGATGCGCCAGATTGGCTCTAGTGCAAGTGGGAGACTGTTGGAATAGATGCCCTAGAGGCAATCTAGTTTAGTATGAATTATTTGTGGCTAGGAATTCATTTATTATTTATTGGATATTTAATATAATGAAGTCCTTAGATTTACAATTATGTTGTTTATCTTAGATATCCCTAGTCAAGTATAATAATTAATGGGACAATCGTCTATAGACTAGTATGGGGTTGGATTGATATGGAGATATCATGATCCAACACATAGGTGTGCATCAGGGAATGTTGCACTGGATTGACCCATCTCCGAGAAGGCTACATACACGTTATGTTGAGTCACAAGCGCTTCTCGCGGTGCAATGGTATTTTCATCCTTAGACTTGAAGTCACTAGATATTCTAGTTGTGGATTATTGTGATCTTGGTAGCGTTAAACGCTACATCGTAACTGGGTAGTTATAAAGGCGTGTACTGGATACAATAAGAAGCAAGCTTAGAGATCGTAGTGGACGTAGATAGAATTTGTCCCTCCCAAATAACGGGAGCAAATATCCTAGGCCACTCGAGGGATAGTGCTTATAGAATGTCTGGCCAGACTCAAATAAATCAATATGGGATATTGATGTTATTTGCACGAATAAGGCTATTCCCATGGATCGAGAAACAATGGATTGGATATACGAGTGTGACTTGTATGTCTCGTGTCCAATCCGGTTATGGAGACATAGGGATGAGACAGTTACTTGTACAAAGGTTGTCAAGATGACTATTCTATTAGTTGGCTAGAATGGATGTTTTGCTAGAGACCGCTCCATATTAGCAAATAGTTGCTACCAACTAGATAGAACCTATGGGGTCACACGCTATATAGAGTTGAACTAGATTTGGGAATTAATTAATTGGATTAATTAATTAGAATGATCACTTTGCAAAACCTTGCAAACTTAGTAGGGACTAATTTGCAAGGAAGGGACTAAATTGAATTCTAGTAGGACTAGAATAAGTCCTTTAGGTAGTTGGCAAGGAGTTGTTGGACTATATAAAGGACCTTCCTTCCTTCCTTCCCACATAACTTATGCTCATAATTGAACATAACAAGAGTGGGAGAGAACAAAAGGAGAGAGAGCAAGCAACAAAGGGACCCGACCGCCCCTTTGCCGCCGCCCGTCCCCGTCGGCCACAAGGAGGCCGAGACCCTCCTTTTGGGTCTCGTTTTGCGTGATTCTTCTTCCTCTTCCTCTTCCTCTTCCGGGCTAGCACCAAGGACTTGGGAGATTCTAGGATCAACTATAGGCGTGGATCAACCATAGAGAACGTGACACAATTCGCGTTTGAAGTCATCAAAGGAGAACCCTAAGGTGTGTTTATGATTTCTTACCCTTACCATCGTTATGTCTCTTGACTTGTGATCCTTGGAGGGTTTTGCATGGTTTTATGATTGTTTGTGTTTCCGTTGCGCGTCCATGAATCAAAACCCTACACAAGCTTCCGCGCGACCTCTGGTAACTGACTGAGAGATCTTAGGCTTACGTGTCCCATCAATGCGGCTGATCTCATAACGGTCTCCGATACTTACGGGCAGATGCGTAACGGTTCCTATATACACGGTCGAACTTGCCGTTGGGGGTCTATCTTTAAGCCGCCATTTATGGTGCATTAACCCCTCAACGGTCACTTCCCCACTATATATAGAATCGTTAGCTCTCCGTTGCGACATAAGTCATATACTGGTCCAATACCATAGCTTACTGTCTCTCTCTCACAAGCAGTTACTAGTGCTTACCCTCTCCCTACACACACCCTACAATTCTCTGTGTTCTTATTCTCTTCTTGAGGTGTATACTTGGATACCTCTTGAGGATTTCCTTGTACACACCTACAATACACAAGTTAAATTAAACCAAAGAAATTTCAGCAAGCACGGTAAAATGTCTTCATATTTAGTTCAACCATACATACACAAATAAAGTTATGCAATCCCAAAATAATAGCTATCAAAACTATGAGGACCTCCTCCAAAATAAAGGATAGGAAATTAGATAGTTTGTGGAGGTATTTTTGTCAACCTACTAACATCCTCACATACTATAATTTTTTATCCGAGCTTATACCTCCATGTTGGTGGTATAAATTTTTTTTATTAAAAGCTCTATCAGCATAAGGCAAAATAAGTTATCCCCTCTCTTATCCGGCCTTAACACTCGATTAAAAAAAAAAAAAAAAAAAAAAAAAAAAAAAAAAAAAAGGAGAGAGTATACCTTCACCTTCGCTTTGAATGTTTTATAAATCCTTAACTATCAAATTTTGTAATTTTCACATCCATCCTAAAGGATCCTCTTATCACGGGACTTGAGTACAGGCTCCAATTGTGTTGAGCCTAATAGAAGCCCACACTTCAGAAAATAAACCTAATAATAGAAGCCCAAGTTTCAAATGATCAAAATATTGAACTAAATATTAAACCGTTGTTCTTTATTCTCTACGTCCCATTTTTATTGTCACTTTTCTTGAACGAAGATTCCAAAATAATTCTCATACTTTTTACTTCATCTGTTTTATACATTTTTTAACTCTCTTACTTTCTCACTTTAAAAAATGTACAAGATAAAAAATAATTTAGTAAATTTATCAAGTCAAAAGTGTCTCATTAAATTTTGCAAAACGTCCACTAAAACAATAAAATTGGAACGGACGGAGTAATTTGTTTTCTTTAATACTTCCATCAGAATTCCTTGGTTGCAGAAGCGTTATGCCTTAAAAGCAACTCAAGATTGTGGATTTGTGAATCTTTTGATGGAGATTGACAATCAAAACTTGGCGTGGGAGGTTTTGGTCGAAGCAGAGAAGAGCGGCACCTCGAAGACCATTAGGATTCTTTTTTTTTTTTTTTGAGCCCAACCATTAGGATTCTTAATGAAGTTAGGAGGAGAGTTCGCTACCTTTTATCGTGTAGGATTATCTGGTGTTGAAAAGACAGTATCACCCTTGCAGATCATTTAGCTCATGTGGGCTTTCTTTCTAGGGAAGCTCATGTGGGCTTGGACCAAACTGTTTCTAGTTATTGGGATATATATTGCACTAGTAGCTTTGTATGAACAATGGGTCGTTCTCCTAAATGATCCATATAAGTTTTGAAATGCAAGATTCAGGAGAAAGTGCATCAAACTTTGTGGTACAATCAAACATGTACTAAGGCCTCGTATGGGTAGAGGATATAGTATGTAGGGATAAGGCTTATGTTGAGATATGAGCAAGTATATGAACTCTGTCAGATAAACCCTGATAAGATATGCTGGCTGTCTGTGTTTGGGTTCTGTCGGATATGATGCAGGATATGAAGTAGTAGATATGTTAAAATGACTGTCATACCCTCAGTGTTGTTATTTTGTATAAAAGATTGCATATTTCAAATTGATGAGGAAAAATGTATACAAAATGTACCAGTATTTATGTTTATATTTTAATACTCTTTTTTCTACGCAATAGTGACGTTGTCAAAATGTATATTAATAAGCAAAATAAACTTGTAGTAACATGCAAACATAAAAAATATTCATAGATACAACTTGGCCATAGCAAAATATGAAGTATAAATTATTAGTAGTTATTGACATATTGACATGGTGTTACAAAACCTACATTAAACAAGTTATTAAACCGACGAAATTTTAACAAGCGCGGTAAAATGTCGTTATATTTATCTCAATCATACATACTCAAATAAAGTTATGCAACCCCAAAATAATAGTTATCAAACCGATGAGGACCTCCTCCAAAATAAGGGTACCAAAATGTTGAGCTAGTTCACATAGTTAATGTTAATGATAGTGAATATTTGTTTGGTCAAAAACTTCTGATGGAATTTTAACAACTAAGTCTGGTTATCATGTTTCCTTTGAATTAATTCATCAAAAAATGGTTTCTGACATACCAGTACTAGTAGTACACAGAATAATCACTATTGGAACTCAATTTGGAAAATTTGTGCGCCGAGCAAAATTTTAATTTTTCTGTGGAGACTTCTTAAAAATTTCATTCCCACAAAAATTGAATTAAACAGATAGGGGATTTTGGTACCTATTAACTGCCCTTTTTGCAATTCACAGGAAGAAAATTTGCATAACATTTTCTTTGAATGTTCCTGAGTTAAGAAATTTTGGAATGATCCACAGTGGGGCTTAAAAATCCAACCACGTACTCTGCCGTTTAGTTTCTACATCTGGGACATTTTGTCTATGCTTTTTAAAGATCAAAAAATCCGTTTTTGTTTTTGTTATGTGGGAATTGTGGCAAATCAGAAATAAGAGAGGTGAAACGGTGAAATAGCTGATAGAGTTTGGTGGACAAGGGTAGTTAATTAGATAATTTGTTGGGATATTTTTGTCAACCTACTAGCATCTTAATATGCTATATTTTCTTATCCGAGCTTATACCTCCATGTTGATGGTATAAAATTTGTTCATTAAAAGCTCCATCAGCATAACGCAACATAACTGATCCCTTCTCTTATCCGGTACCCAAACACTTGATAAAAAAAAGAGATGACATAACTTATCTTATGTTCACTCACAAGTTGTAACTAAATAGAGATGGGTCCAGTGACAAACATAAAATAAACTTCTAACATCAAACAAAATTCTGGTTTATCTGTTTTTTTTATGAACCCGGTTAATTGTTTAATAAATAGCTAGCAATAATTAGTGAATAATTAAGTCTGGTCACAAAGTTAATTATTATTGCATGAATAATCAATCTAAATAATTGTATGATTGGGGTGAAGGGTAGCCTGGTAGGGCACATGTGTGTCGTCCATAGCAGACTAGTCTAAGTGGACGCACCTAATCCCCTTTTGTCTTCTAAGTACAAATTAGCATCTCTTTCAGAATTTTCATTTACACCCTAGATCACGCCTCCTCTTGTGATGGAATCTACATCTACTACATACACCACAAATCAAGGAGGATTTATTGCAATTTAGAAATCTAGAAATGACATGATTTTTCGGAACCGATGTTGGACTATTAGTGTTGTGCTAGTCATCGACTCACACTTTCAAGGTGACCTAAATCTCTATATAAACTCCTAAAATTGCCCATGTTTGGACTATCAAAAATCCTAAACGGATGTAACGGATTTCATTAAAACTCAGAGCCTAACATTGGCTTTGGTAATACCATTCCGTCCCGTCTCTTTGTTCCCATTTGACTTTTTTGACTCGTATCTGGGTCACTTTGACCGGGTGATTTGGATAGCAAAATAATACGATTTTTTGATAATTCTTTCACCATATTATAGAGCAACTTTTACTCTACAACACCATGAAAAAATTATCAAAAAATTACATCGATTTGCTATTCAAATCACCGGGTCAAAGTGACCCAGTGAATAGTGACAAAAATAAAATTGGGAACAAAGAGACGGGACGGAGTGGTACATCTCTGTCTAAATACTTGAGCAGCCAGCTAGGAAAGTTACCGATTCACATACATTCATTGCCTACTAGTGACTCGCGTTCCAGATGGTGTGCCACCGTATTGAACTCCCTTCCCCACGCGTCTATCTCGAGCTCTGTGTATTGACAAGAGAGGAGTAAAGCTTCCTCAATTAGATCTTTCATCTCCCCCTCTTCTCTCTTTCGTCTCTCATTTCTGGCTTCCTTCAAATCGCCGATGACTTGGGTTGAATCTCCCACCAGCATTTCACGTCGTCGACCCCATCGATGTCCCGATCTAGGCATTTTGTTACAGGCGAAATCTTCCGACTGGCGAGCAATTTCGCATCGAGTAGATAGAGAGGCACCCGCCATGAGACAAACTCCCAATCTTGTTCTGAGCACAATTCCCGCAGCAGATTTTCCGGAGCCAGGGTCCCAGCTACCTCAAATTGGAGAATTACAACATCATCTTCATCCATTTTCTTCAGGGTCGGCTCTCAGACATAGAAGCTAAGTTGTTTCCCTTTACGTACCTCTTGACCTTGCAACTTCCTTTGAATCAGCTGTAGAACAGACTATGTGTTGACATTCGTGTTCTTGAATTTCTTCAAATTTATGTCTTTCTGAATTTCCCACAAGATGATATTGTATTTTGTTAGCTCGTCTCCTTTCAAACGTAGTAGATCTGCTTGAATTCTCTCTGAGGCTTTTGAATTGGACTTTTGTAGGAGAACTTAGCCTTCCATTGAATCCCACACCGAATCTAAAGGGGCATGAGAAGAGAACATGTTTTGCCGTTTCTGCACTATCCTCGCAGAAATTACACAGGTCTTCTACTTTGATTCCTCGCTTTTCTCAGATTCTCACTAGTAAGGAGGATATTATTGGCTGCTCTCCAAACTAGGTGAATAATTTTCCCCTCTATTTTCTGCTTCCACAGCTTAGGGAAAGGGCTCTTTCCTCGGGTTGAGCTTTCCCCTGAACTCTCTTGTGTTGATTTTTCTTTCATTCCAAAAGCGTACCCAGATTTCACTCAGTAGATGCCACTGTGTGTATAATGCCAGCGAATTTTGCCAGCAGTTTGTTGTTGGGGGATACGGATTTGTGCAATTGTAGGGTTTTGTAATGGATTACGCAGCGGAAATAAACAAACAATCATCTGTACAAGTCCCTCCAAGGATCAGAAGTCTAGATATCATAATGATAGTAAGGGTTTAGTATCAAAATACCTTTTGGTTCTCCTTTGATGACTTCAATCGTGAAAAAGTATTCACGTGTCTATGGCTAGTCCACTCCTAGGATTGAATCCGGATCCTTCAAGCCTTTGTGCTAGCTAGGGATGAAGGAAGAAGAAGAAGATCACACAACGAAACCACCAAAATGGGGCTTTGTGCCTCCTAGAGGCCGACGACAATTGCAACATCCCCCAAATCATACGGCTGGCCAAACCGTACATTTGGAAAGATGCCTTCGCCCGAGGTGATGAACCCCATTAGGAACGGATAAGGATCGTCGGTTCACAGTTAGTACAACCATCGATAATCTGTAGTATATTACAAATTCAAGATAAACAGTGATAGCGTTTGAAAATCTGGAAGTACATTATTCAGTGAAATGTAATGAGATGCTATGTGTTCGATGTTCTAAGAAGCAAGCATTTCTATCCAGCAGTGTCATGAACGCCCCCATCTCATCTGTAACCTGCGGGTTTTGAAATAGCGAAAGCCGACCTTAGAAAAATTTTAATCAGTAAAAACTGAGTAAGGATCATACTACAACATGTAAAGCAAGTTTGGCTACACAATTATATAATCAACATGTAACAGGAGTAAACCCACATGAACTGTAAGAATAACTGATTTCACATTTTAATCATTGGTTTAGCTGGACGTATAAGAGACCAGCGGGTAACGAATATCCACAGAGGGATCAAGATGCAATAAACCACAATAGGGTGCCTCTTGGGATATCACAAATCCCAATTCACCTGAGCGTTATAGGAGCCCCTACATCAATCCCCGCTCATAATCATAACTATGAGAACTTAAGTGTCGACACCCCAATACCGTTGTGACCCACACAGGCATAAGTAGTACTCCATAGTTTTCACATATAAATAACCCCCGGGACTGCAGCACCTCGGTGCATGACAGCGAACCACGGGGGCCGGGTATGTAATCTCGTAGGATTAGCACCCGAGGAGGATCGACTCACATGCGTCTCCGGCCGTAGCCTCCACATGCATCCTTTGTACATCGCCTCATTTATATTATAGTGCATTATTCAACCGTCATTACACAACCGTATCATTTGATTCAAAGATCGTATCATAAACGCATATTTCCAAACGGAATATTCAAAAGGAATTCTCAAAATCATGATTCTCAAACATTTGATCCATCCATAAAATATTCTAAGCATCATGAGATATAGCAAAATTATAGTCTAGAAGCAACGCACGCCAAATTCACATTTTGACAGTTAAGGTGTTGTACATATGAACTTACCGATAACAAATAGTGTAGTGCACGTGCGACAAGCGAAGTCTTAGTTCTCGTACTCAATAAACTCGTCGTCTACGAACTGGGTGTCTACAAATACACAATTAATCATAATTAATACAACATTTTTATCACGTCTTAAATGCATTGCATGTCCCTGATAAGGTTTTTTTTTCAACCCTTCATATCCCAATATAATTTATAAGAGATTACTTATTCATATCAAGTATAAACCATAATATTTTAGGGAGTCTATATTAAGAACAAATAGAACCAGCTTTAACTATTTAACAATATATTAAAATTTATTTGACAACTGTTTATTATAGAAAGATAGTAATATTCTGAATTGCAACCAATCATTAGCGCTCAAAGAAAACTAATACTTAAATTTAATTATGAAATAGTAAAATTTTAAATATGACATCCACAATATTAAGTATAGTGAATATCTATTGAATAAACTGGAAAAAATAATATTAAATTGCTTTTCCAATTAAATTTATTTTAATAATTAGTTAAGATTTAATAAAACGGCATTATCATATATATGCACATATAAATATAGTACTACCATTATTATCGTAACTTGTAAATGTTCATTTTGTACAAACCGACCGATTAAGTGATTTAGCAAACTAAGCTTCTTTCTCTTTTTTTTCATTTATTTTTTTTTCTGTTCCATATCAATTTTTTTGCTATTTTACATATATGCACCACTAAATATATATATATGCAAGTAATACTAGTAAATAATTAATTATAATTAACAATAAAAAACATTACTAACGACATGGAAGCATAAACTGAAACTTCGGACAATTCGGGTAATTTAACTGATAGTAAAAGACAAAGATCTCCCCTATATTTTCATAAACTACAAGCAGCTCCCCAACATAATGTACAACCAAATAGAACATGATTCACTAATACCCTTAGGTAAATGCACCTAGTTCCCCCAAAACTTTCATATTATGCATGAACAACCCCTAGATACTATTAATCCTTTCAATTGTGCCATCTTCTTCACATGTAATTCGACCCAAAATGTATTCTAGCTACTAAGACCCGATTTTCATGATTAAAAACGTACTAAGATAGGATTTGGAGCATACCAATGCCAAAACGGAGAAAAACTGTCAGGGAAAGGAGCGGGTCAAGATAGCCGTCGGTGAGCTCGGCGGTGGTGGTCGATGTGGTTGTTCTGGCTACTTCTGGTCACGGTTGGATGGCTCCCTATGGTCCTTGTAGGCTCAGTAGTGTAGAGAAACGAAAATTATGGGATGGGTGTAGAGCGTTGTTTGACATGGAGTTTATCGCCGGTAAAAATGGCAGCGGCGGTGGAGTGGCTTGCGACCACTGTTTTGGTAGCTACTGTTGTTGCCTTCTTCAGTGTGACAAGAGAGAGAGCGAGAGAGAGAGAGAGAGAGAGAGAGAGAGAGAGAGAGAGAGAGAGAGAGGTAACGAGAGAGGGGAGCATTTGGGTAGAGGAGGCAAAAGCACTGGGTTTTTCGGCGGTGGGTGAGGTCTTCGTTAATGGTGTTTTCCGACGGAGTCACTGTCGGCCTCTTCCGGTGGTGCTCCTGCTGCTGTTGCCGACGGCGATTGTCATGTTCCTCAACTTGTCCCCTATTTTTTTCTCTTTTTCCGGCGAGTTGAAGGCTTCAAAGCTGCAACAATGACCAAATGGTAATCTTCCTAAAGGTTCAATGACCGTCCGATGGGGAGGTTATCTTTTAATCTCAGTCGTCCTTCTCTTATACATTAGGATTTAAAAGCTTTAAGTGTAGCGGCGTCGTTTCCAGTAGAGCGTCGTCAGCAGCCTTTCATTGGTCCACCTAGGCGAGCAACGGTCACTACTTGCTGACTTCGCTGCCTACGTGTCTTGGCCGTTACTCATTTGTGTTTATTTCATCGTTACTCAATTAGTTTTCCTCTTTCCTCATTTCTGCGTTTATCTTCAAATTTCCCTATCTTTGTTAGATTAATTATCTGTTCAGGTAGATCGGATTGTTGGAATCAGCTCGTTGCTGGCTTCCGATTGATACCCTGGAAACCTAATTTCGGTGGAGAAGTCGCTGGAAAACTGTAAGAGCTCAAGGCCCTTACAATTGGTATCAGAGCAACAGATCAGAGGCTAACCAGGGCCATGGTGAAGGTGGATGAAATAGCTAACAAGCTGAATCACACTGAATCTGAAGTGCGGGACTTGGGGGCACAGCAATCTGAAATGAAAGAAACTGTGCAAGATCTATCAGGTAAACTTGATGAATTGATATACATTTCTGCAAACACTGCCACAGAGAAGGGCAAGGAGAAGTTGGATCAAGGGGGTTAGATGAATTCAGGGGTTAGTGATCACCGATCTCCTAATTATGGGTTACCACCACCGCCGGATTTAACTCCACCACCCCTAAAATCAACCCCAACTCACAACCCATCAAAAAACCTAACTCACTGTCTCATAACCCTAATTTGGGATTTTCTCGAATCCCAAACCTTCGTAACACTCCACTTCAATTCACTTCTCCCTACCTTTCAACAAACACTCCCTTGTTTGCTACCCCCCCCCCTTTCTACGCCAGTACTACTACCAGTGTACCACCTTGGCCACCTACAAATTAGAATCCTTACACCAACACTATACCAAACTGCTACAACATTCATCAGCCCCCCACCACAGTTTACCCCAACCCCCAAGGCAATTTTGGAAGGCATGAAATGGGAAATAACCCAAAACCAGCCTGGCTTAGTAGATTTCAAGTGCCAAGGTTGGAGATACCTAAGTTTACAGGTGATGATGTGCATGGTTGGCTTCAACAATGTGAGGTATGCCTCCTCATTGGTAATGTACCCCCTGAGAACAAGGTGCTTCTAGCTTTATTTAATTTAAAGGTTTACCTAAATTTTGGTTCAAGACATTTATTCAATCTAATTGGGGTATTCCATGGGAGCTTTTCACCCATGAACAAGTAGTGAGATTTAATGAATATGGGTTTACCAATGTGATTGGTAAATTCAACAAACTGCAGCAAACTGGTAGTGTAGCCGATTATTTATTGAAGTTTGAAGAAGTAAGGTCTTTGGTGATAAGAAAAGGTGGTCAAATACTTCATGAAGGTTGGTATGTGGAAAGTTTCATAAGTGGACTTAAAGGAGACATTCAAATGGATGTGATGATTGCAAATCCAAACTCATTGAATCGGGCAATCAAGTTGGCAAAAATGTTTGAAGCTAAAGTGGAATTAGCAGCAAAGAAACACAAATCCACCAAATGGAATGCCACCACCACCACACCATGACCAAGCCAACACAAACCACCAACACCAGCTCCTACAACAAAACCTCTAGAGTGGTCACCACCCCAAATTTTTCCAACTCCAGGTGGCCTATTAAAAAGATAACTGCAGAGGAGATGCAAGCCAAGAGGGAGAAGAACCTGTGCTACTATTGTGATGAAACCTTCACACCAGGACACAGATGCAAGAGGAAGAAACTTTCATGATCATTGGGGGTGAGACACACAATGAAACCAATTATGCTGAGTTGGACGAGAACTCAGACATTGAGGAGGGAATGGAAGAGGATCTGGGAACAATGCAGATCACCCTAAATGCTTTATCAGGCAATCCCTCCAATGAGACCCTAAGAGTTAATGGGAGAGTACAGAAGAACTCTATCACCATCCTTATTGATAGTGGAAGCACCCATAACTTCCTAGATGAGAGTACAGCTAAGAAAGTGGGGTGTATACTTCAAGAGACCAAACCAATGATGGTTACACTAGCATATGGGGGAACATTGCTTAGCCCACACAAGTGTGATGCTTTTACTTGGAAAATTAATAACCAAGAGTTCACTGCTGAGATAAGAATCTTGCCATTAGGTGGCTGTGATGCTGTGCTAGGGACTCAGTGGATGAAAACCATCAGTCCAGTTTCTATGGACTTCTATGAACTCACTCTTGGATTCAGATACCAAGATCAACCAGTTCTTTGGCAAGGCGTCACTGCTGAGGGCAGTGTGCCTTCTCTGAGAATGATCGGTGTACATGGGTTTTTGAACTACATCACTAGCAATGTGAATGCTCCATGGGGTTATCTCTGCTCCATCAACACACCACAAGATGAACCTAAACATGTTCCTTCCAAAATAAAAGAAGTACTCATGGAGTTTGAAGATGTTTTCCAAGAGCCAACACAACAACCCCCTACCAGGGTTCATGATCATGCTATACCCCTAAATGAGGGAGCTGAACCAGTGAGTATAAGGTCATACAGGTACCCTTACTTCCACAAAAATTAGATTTAAATAATGGTGCAAGAAATGTTAGCCCCTGGAGTGATAAAACCAAGTGTCAGCCCCTTTGCTTCACCTGTATTGCTAGTCAAGAAGAAGGATGGTAGCCGGAGGTTCTGTGTGGATTACAGGAAGCTCAACAGTAGAACTATCAAAAGACAAGTACCCAATTCCAGTCATTGATGAAACTCTTGGATGAGCTCTAGGGTTCAACCATATTCTCTAATATGGACTTGAGGTCATGGTATCATCAAATAGGATGAGACAAGAAGACATTCATAAGGCAGCCTTTAGAACTCATGATTGCCACTATGAGTTCCAAGTGATGCAATTTGGGTTAAATAATGCACCAGCTTCCTTTGAGGCAATGATGAATGAGGTAATGAGGCCTTATTTAATAAAATTTGTATTGGTATTATTTGATGACATCTTGGTTTATAGCAAGGATATAGAACAACATGTATTGCATTTAACAGAGGTGCTAAAAACAGAGAGAGAACCATCTCTTTGCTAAGTTAAGTAAGTGTGCTTTTGGCCAAGGAAAGATGGAAAACCTTGGTCACATCATCTCTGCCTCAAGGGTAGCTGCAGACATGAAGAAGATAGGTTGTATGTTACATTGGCCACTTCCTAAGACTCTCAAAGGGTTAAGAGGTTTCTTAGGGTTTACAGGTTATTATAGGAGGTTTGTACAATAATATGGATGGATTAGCAAGCCTTTGACTGAGCTACTCAAGAAAGGACAGTTCACTTGGAGTCAACAGGCTGATAAGGCATTCAAAAAACTCAAGGCAGTTATGACAACCACTCCAGTCCTAGCCATGCCAGACTTCACCAAGCCTTTTTAAGTGGAAACCGATGCCTGCAATGTGGGAATTGGTGTTTTGCTGATGCAGAACCACAGGCCAATAACATTCTACAGCAAGGCTTTGAGTCCTAGACACCAAGCCCTATCAACCTATGAGAAGGATTTAATGGTTGTAGCTCAGGCAGTGACTAAGTGGAGGTCTTATTTAGAAGGAGTGCCATTATTCATCAAAACTGACCACCAAAGCATCAAAGATTTTTTAGAGCAGAGGTTAAATACTAGCATGCAACACAAATGGCTTTAAAAACTAATAGGCCTCAACAACACTATCATTTACAAGAAGGGAAAAGAGAACTAGGTGGCTGATGCCTTGTCCAGGTTGCCAGAAGAGGTGGAAGAAGGACAATGCAAGGCTATTACAGTGGTACAACTCCAATGGGAACAATCAGTGAAGCAATCATACAATGGTGATGCTTGGGCCCAAACTTGGATCCAAAAATTGCCCATAGACCCCAAGGCTGGTGGGGGACTGTATTCCCTTTCTAATGACATGCTCTGGAAATCTCATCAGATATATGTGGGTGAGGGCAATGACTTAAGGAAAGAATTGATTCAGATGGGTCATAACACAGGAATTGCAGGCCACTCTGGAATATTAGGAACCTACAAGAGGGTGAATCACCATTTCTTTTGGCCAGGGATGAAAACATAAGTGAAAGAATGGGTCCTTACTTGTGATGTGTGCCAGCAGATGAAACATGAGAATGTACATTATCCATGTTTGCTTCAACCATTACCTGTATCTTTTATTCCTTGGACTGATATCAGCTTAGATTTCATTACTGGGTTACCTAAATCAAGTGGTAAGGATGTGATTCTAGTGGTGGTAGACAGGATGACCAAGTATGGACACTTCATTTCCTTATCCCACCCTTTCACTGCAGCAAAAGTAGCAAAACTCTTTTTTGACCATGTTCGCAAACTACATGGCTTACCATACACCATATTCTCAGATAGGGACCCTGTGTTCTTAAGAACTTCCTCGCAATGCCTCTTTAAGTTGCTGAACACCACTATATCTCATTATACTGCTTATCATCCTCAATCAGATGGCCAAACTGAGAGGTTAAACCAATGCTTGGAAGCCTACCTAAGATGTATGACTGGAGACAGACCTTCATAGTGGAGCAAATGGTTATGTTTAGTTGAGTTTTGGTATAATAATAATTACCACACCTCCTTGAAGACTTCCCCTTTCATGGCTCTGTATGGTTATTCTCCCCCACAGTTGAGTTTCCACCAAATCATCAAATCACCTTGTGAGGAGGTAAATCAATTCTTGCATGACAGGCAAAAGCTATTTTTGTTGCTGCAGAATAATTTGAAGGAAGCACAGTCCAGGATAAAATTCTTTGCAGATCAAAATAGAAGTGAGAGAAGTATTTCAGTTGGGGATTGAGTGTACTTGAGGCTGCAAACCTATAAACAGACATCCCTCCTCCACTCCAGGTCTCACAAGCTCACCCCAAGGTTTCATGGACCCTTTCAGGTCCTAGAGAAGATAGGAAAGGTGGCATACAAGTTAGCACTACCTGCAAATTTAAAAATCCACTCAGTTTTTCATGTGTCACTACTGAAAAATAAATTGGGAGCTACTATCCCAGTGCAGCCCACACTACCATTTCAGAGCCCAGAAGGTCAATTCTTGGTTGAACCTGTGGCTGTGCTTGATCAGAGGTCAGTAAAAATAGATGGAGTTCAGGTACCTCAATTACTCATACATTGGGCAAACACTCTCAAATCAGAAGCTACTTGGGAGGATGCAACTCAAGTGAAGAGTTTCTTTCCTTCCTTCCACCCATGAGGGCATGGATGCTTTTAAGGGGAAGGGAATATCATGTTCCTCAATTTTTCCCCTGTTTTTTGCTCTTTTTCCGGCGAGTTGAAGGCTTCAAAGTTGCAGCAATGACCAAATGAACAGTAAAGTTACTATTCATTTGGTAATCTTCCTAAAGGTTCAATGACTGTCCGATGGGGAGATTATCTTTTAATCTCACTCGTCCTTCTCTAATACATTAGGATTTAAAAGCTTTAAGTGTAGCGACGTCGTTTCCAGTAGAGCGTCGTCAATAGCCTTTCATTGGTCTACCTAGGCGAGCAACGGTCACTACTTGCTGACTCCGCTGCCTACGTTTCTTGGTCGTTACTCATTTGTGTTTGTTTCATTGTTACCCCAATTTCCTTTTTATTATGTTTTGAATCCTGGAGATATAAGAGCCAGGGGACTTGTTTCTGAAGGCATGAATGATGAATATCAATTAGTTTTCTCTTTCCACATTTCTTCGTTTCTCTTCAAATTTCCCTATATTCGTGAAATTAAATTATCTGTTCAGGTAGATCGGATGGTTGGAATCAGCTCGTTGCTGGATTCCGATCGATACCCCGGAAGCCAAATTTCGGTGGAGAAGTCGCCGGAAAACTGTAAGCGCTCAAGGCCCTTACAGCGATGAGCAGAAAGGGGGGCGAAACAGCGAAAAGAGTGTTCGGCGGTGTTGGTGGTGATGATCGTTTGTGGTGTCGGGGAAAGAAGGAAGAAGGAGAAGAATATATAGAGAAATAAGAAGAAGATGATGAATGAGAAAAAGAAAAAAAAAAGTTTGTTGGGTAACACAAATGTGGCAGGTGTGTTGGGCAAAACAAAAGAAATGGAGAGAAAAAAATAAAAAATAAAATAAAAAATAGAGATGTGTAGCCATGTAAGAGTAGATGTATGTATAATTTACTATACATATGACTGCAATATAGTATAGATACGATATTGTATATGTATTAAAATACGTAGGGGTACTCTATTTATACACATATGAGTACGTCTACATGTATCGTATACAAATATACTATATAAAGTACTTACATGTGTATGTATTTTGTATATATATACGAGTACTTCTAAAACTACTACAACTACCTCGTTAGTTCCACAAATTCAAAAGTAAACTCCCCTAAACCTAGAGAAATACTCTTATTACCCCCTTTTGTTTATCACACGGAACATTAAGAAAAAAAGATCGTGTTTAGAAAAAATGATTAGGAAGAATTTAGGAGAGTATATAATTTGGGAGCTTGTATTCAATACTAAAACAAATAATAACTTGGAAATAAAAACTGAAAAGGGTCAAAAGTGTTTACGAAAATACAGTTCTCAAACGAGCCCACGTAATTTTATATAATTACCTACGTCAGAAATACAGGGGTATTACAACAATGAGAGCGGCGGACCGGGGGGGGGGTCTGTTCGGCCCTTCCTTGTCTTGCTCTCTCCTTGTTTTTCTATCCTACTCAATGTGTTATGAGCATTAGTTGAGAATATAAGCTAGGAGTGTTCTTTATATAGTCCAACAAATCCTTTTTTAACTACATAAAGACACCTCTTCCAATCCTACTCATGTACGGATTAGTCCAACTTGCATATTAGTCCTACTAAGTTTGCAAGTAATTTATACTTCTATTTAATTAATCATATTAATTAATTCCCAAGTCCGGTCTAATCCATAGGGAGTGTGACCCCATAGGTTTCTACTTAGTTGGTAGTAACAATAACTAACATGGAGCGGCCTCTAGCATGACATTCACGCTACCAACTAATAGAAATAGTCATCCGACAAACCTTGTGCAAGTATTGTCTAATCCTTTTGTCTCAATATCCGGATTGAACACGAGACATACAAGTCACACTCGTATATCCAATTCATAGTTTCTCGATCCTGGGAATAGTCTTATTCATGCAGCTAACATCAATATCCTATATTGATTTATCTGAGTCTTGCCAGAAATTCTATAAGCACCATCCCTCGAGTGGTCGTGTATATTTTCTTCCATTATGTGGGAGGGACAAATTCTATATACGTCACTACCATGTCTAAGCTTGCTTCCTTATTGTATCCGACTAACGCCTTTATTACTAACCAGTTACGTTGTAGTGTTTGACGATGTAAAAACACAATATCCGACAACTAGAGGATATAGTGACTTCAAGTCTAAGGATGACAATAACGTTGACACTACGAGAATCACTTGTGACTTTACATAACCTGTATGTAGCCTTCTCGTTGTGGGTCAATCCAGTATGACATTACCCCTAATGCATACCCATGTGTTGGATCGTGATATCTCCATATCAATCCAACCCCATATTAGTCTATAATGGATCGTCCAATTAATCATTATAATTGACTAGGGATATTTAAGATAAACAACACGTTTGCAATCTAAGGACTTCATTATATTAAATATCTCCATAAATAATACAATGAATGTTTCTAGCCAAAAACATTATTCATACGAAAAAAGATTTTCTCTAGGGCATCTATTCCAACAGCTTCTCACTTGCACTAGAGCCAATCTGGTGCATCTCGTATGCCAATAGACCTAGTGTGTCCTTCATGCTTGCTGAACAAGCGGCTTTGTAAGCGGGTCTGACAGATTCTCATCTGCAGGAATCTTGCATATCTTCACATCTCCTCTATCGATGATATCTCAAATAAGATGGAACTTCCTGAGTACATGTTTGGATTTATGGTGAGACCTGGTTCCTTTGATTGTGTGATCGCCCCAGTGTTGTCACAATACAACTCTATTTGATCCACAATGCTAGGAACCACACCAAGCTTAGTAATGAACTTCCTAATCTAGACAGCTTCCTTTGCTGCAACACTCGCAGCAATGTACCCAGCCTCTGTTGTAGAATTATTAATCGTATCTTACTTGGAAATCTTCAGCTCCTCCATTCAGGCAATAAACGAATCCTGACTACGATCTGAAATCATCTATGTCAGTTTGGAAGCTTGCATCCGTGTAATCCCTTACACGCAACTCTTCCTCCCCTCCATAGATCAAGAAAGCATCCTTAATTCTTCTCAAGTACTTTAGGATGTTCTTGACCGCTATCCAGTAACTCTCACCTGGATTAGACTGATATCTGATTGCCATACTCTACGCGTATGACACATCTGGCCTAGTACATAACATGGCGTACATGATGGATCTTATGGCCGAAACATAGGGTACCTTACTCGTGTGTTCCTTCTCAATCTCATTGGAAGGATAATCATTCTTACAAAGTCTGATTCCATGGGACATGGGAAATAATCCCTTCTTGGAATCTTTCATTTTAAACCGATTCAATACCTTGTCTATATATGTACTTTGACTTAGTCCTAGAAGCTTCCTCGATCTATCTCTATAGATCTTGATACCAAGTATATAAGCTGCTTCCCCTAAGTCCTTCATTGAGAAACACTTTCCTAGCCAATCTTTCACAGATTGCAGCATGGGAATGTTGTTTCCAATGAGTAGTATGTCATCCACATACAAGACCAGAAAAGAGCAGAGCTCCCACTAACCTTATTGTAGACACAAGATTCATCGTTGTTCTTGATTGAAGTCAATCTCTTTGACTGCTTCGTCAAAACGTCGATTCCAACTCCTAGAAACCCATAAATGGATCGTTGTAGCTTACATACTTTATTTGCATGCTCTGTATCCACAAAACCCTAAGGTTGTGTCATGTACACATCCTCGAGGAGGTTTCCATACAAAAATGCTATTTTGACATCCATCTGCCAAATCTCATAATCGTAGTAAGCTGCAACAAAAAGTAGGATTCGGATGGATTTGGTCATTGCGACTGGTGAAAAGGTTTCATCATAGTCTATACCATGAATCTGTCTGAATCATTTTGCCACCAATTGGCCCTTATAGGTAATCTCATTACCATCTATGTCAGTCTTCTTCTTGAAGACCCACTTGCACCCTATGGGTCGCGCTCCTTGGGGTGGTTCCACCAAAGTCCAAAATTTGTTGGTATACATGGACTCCATCTCGGATTTCATGGCTTTGCGCCACTTCTGAGAGTCTGGCCCTTTCACGGCCTCTCCATAGGTAATAAGCTCATCATCTATGAGCAACGTGTCACCAGACTCAAGTCACGAGAAGTCCATACCTATCTGGCTTCTGGCGCACTCTACTCGACCTACGAAGTTCTTAAGTTACTTGAACAGGTTCTTCCACAACATTTTGTGTTCATGTTCCATTTTGTGTTCATGTTCCATTGTAGGATCAGTAGGATTAGAGACAAATTCTCTTTCTAGAAACACGTCGGACCGAACAACAAACACTTTGTTCTCAATCTGATTGTGGAAGTAAAATCCCTTAGTTTCCTTAGGGTATACCAAAAACTTACACTTATCCGACTTAGGCCCGAGTTTGTCTGATTGTAAAAGTTTTACATAGACATCGCAGCCCCAAATCTTCATGAACGACACTGTGTGACGCCTACCACTCCACATTTCATATGGAGTCTTCATGACCAATTTATATGGAACACGGTTAATGGTGAAGCTGCACACAATAGAGCGTAGCCCCAAAATGATAATGGAAGATCAGTTTGACACATCATAGATCGAACAATGTCTAACAGTTTTCGATTCCTCATCTCGAACACGTCATTCCATTGTGGCGTTCCGCGTGGAGTGAGTTGGGACAAGATCCCATACTCTCTAAGACATTCATCAAACTCTTAGCTCAACTATTCTTCTCCATGATCCGATCGTAGAGCCTTGATACTTTTTCCAAGTTGCTTTTCTACTTCATTCTTGAATTTTTTGAACTTTTCAAAGGATTCGGGTTTGAACCTCATAAGGTATAAATATTCACATCTACTGAAACCATCAGTAAACGTAATCAACTAGACATAACCACCCCTGACAGGCGTGGCAAATGGCCCACATACATCAGTATGCACGAGCGTCAATTGCTCACTAGTTCTCTCACCTTTCTTTCTTATTGAAAGGGGACTTTGTCATTTTTCTCAATAAACAAGCCTCACATGTCTCATATGATTTAAAATCAAATGAGTCTAGAAATCCATCCTTATGGAGTCTATATACATGTTTCTCGTTTATGTGGCCTAAACATCAGTTCCATAGATAAGTAGGATTTAAACCATTCATTTTAATCCTCTTGGTATTTATGTTATAGACATAATTATTTAAACTAAGGATATATAATCTATTAAATAATTGCGCACTACAATAGTGAATACTGTCAAAATAAATGGAGCAACAATTGTCCTTTATTGAAATAGTAAAACATTCCCTGTCCAAACAAGAAATTGAAATAATATTTCTACTCATAGCAGGCACAAAATAGCAATTATTTAATTCTAAAATTAATCATGATGGCAGAGACAGCTCGTACACGCCTACATCCAATCCAGCAACCTTTGATCCATTCCCAACGCGCATATCTATCTCCCCTTTCGCCAATCTTCTACTTCTCTTTAGATCCTGCACATTTCGACCAATGTGAGATCCACATCCAGAATCCAATACCCAAAATGAAGAGCAAGTTATATTGACATCTATAACAAAAAATACCTGGTGGAGGTGGAATCAATATTCCAAGGCTTTTATCCTCAAGATACTTTGGGCAGTTCCTTTTCCAGTGTCCAGGCTGACTGCAGTAGTGACAATCACCCTTATTCACGCCCGGCTTAAGAGAAACCTCCTTGGATTTAGCAACTGCCTTGCCTTTTCCTTTGAAGGTAGAAGCAAACCTTTTGTCTTTCCCTTTATGCACCATTATGGCCTTGCCCTTTCCTTTGTTGATGCTTTGTTCAGCTATCCTTAACATATTGAGTAGATATGGCAGAGGTTTTACGATCTCGTTCATGTTATAGTTCATAATGAATTGTCAGTAACTCACATGCAACGATTGCAAAATGAGATATGTGGCCAACTCTTGACCCATTGGAAACCCCATTCTATCGAGATTATCTAAGTACCTAATCATTCGGAGTACATGAGGTCCCACTGGGTTTCCCCCTGACATATGGCATTTAAACAATGCCTTGGAGACTTCATACCTCTCAACCCTATCCTGCGGAAAATATCATTATATTTTCTAGTGGGTGCCGAGATCCATATTTCACTTTTTTTAGCTTGCTTGGCAAGTCGTCCAAAATTAGTTATTTATGTAAGAACAATTCCAATTGCATCCTTATGAAATTCTTAGTTCAATTGGGCAAACAACTCCTTATTTATTCACTCAATGGATAATCCCAATTGGTTAACTCTAGGCTTTTAATCTTATTAAAATCACCTAGTTGCGTCCAACCTCTTACTTAAACAATTCACATTACTTGTGTGTGCCATCGCAACACAATCATGACAAACTAAGTTGCCTTGCTTGGGCACGCACGAGATTGATAATTCATGATCATGTTGAGTGCTTAAGTAACGAGAAGGCAAAACGCAATATTTAAATTGAGGGATTTTTCTGTTTCAATTTTATTTTTTTTGTTGGTCCATATCAACTGATCTACTTATTTTGAGTTGGGAAAACTCTCAAATAAAAGATCCGCGTTGTTAATTATCTTATTATCAATTTGCATGCATCATCCATACACGAAAAATAAATAATAAGACAATATAATAAAAAACCACAAACAGAAATTAAACGTGATATGGATATGGCCTCTAAACTAAGATATTCTCAAGCCAATGAAAATATCTATGAACCCTAAAATAGCAAGCTCATCTGCATGTGCCTCCATCTTTAGTCCATGCTCCATAGCTTTTGTGGATTGTTGCCATCTTGTGGTCTTTTGTTTCTTTAGGCTTCTTCTTCTCCATGTCTTAACTATTATATATTTTATCTAATATTAGCTAGCATCTAGACGAGATAAAAATATCTCACAAGTTGAGAAGAAGACCGGCTCGCAGGCCGTAAAACTTAATTAACTATTAAATTAAATTGATCGACTCGCAGGCTGTAAAACAAACCACAAAATAAACATCCACAACAAACCACAACCTAAGGCCATATCCAATCACCATGGAAATAGCACATAAACAGTTAAAATCAAATTTTAACGCGCTTGGTCAATTTTAATTGATTTTGGATGTGCTAGGGTCAAAACGGTCCAAGAGGGTTTCACCAACATCATGTCTGAACCCCTAGAGGACCAACACACGGCCTTGGGCCCATCGGCCTTGGGCCACGCGCGGCCAATCCGTGCGCTAGGCCGTCCCGAGCCCTTGGTCGTGCCTTACTTGGGTGGCAAGGCAAGAGGGTCGGTCCCTAGAGGGGGCCGAACCTCTCTATGAAGTTGTTTCCAAAACAACTCCTTGCCTTGGTCCCCAAGTTTAGTTGTTTTCATACTTGAAAAACTCCTTTTCCAAGTATGAGCCCAAACCCTAGCCGTCTAGATCCAAAACTTCACATCCTATGTGATCCAAACTCACTAATAATTCACATCATATGTAAAAATAGATCTTGTTTGGTTGAATCATATTCAAATGCATCAAATATGCTAAATTTGTCCATTCTACGCGATAAACAACAATTAAAGTGTAAAACAATAAAATCATAACACATAAACTACGTTATGCTCTAACACATGTGGCTCTGATACCACTGTTGTAATACCCCGTCTATTTACGAAAGATAATTTTGTAATTTAAACCGTGAATAAATAAACAGATAAATAATAATAATAATAATAATAATAATAATAATAATAATAATAATAACAATAATAAAGTCGTGTAAATTATCTTTATAGTTAAGAAACTCGAGTAAAATTTTAAGAAATATTGAAATAGTATTCATAAATTATGGCAAGAGCAACTTGTTAATCTTAATCGTTAACGCGTGTAAAACCACCGCGAGACATCGTAGTAGTGCAACATCCAATCATTCAAAAGGAATGGTGTGCCCAACCACACCAAATAATACCCAAGAGTTTGTTTTGTACTTGAATTTTCCACCAGACTTCATTATTTGTTTTGTCTTATCCTTACCTTTCTTCTTCATTTCTTCTTCTTCTCCTTGTTTCTCCTTCGGCCAGGACTTTGCCCCCGACAAAACCACCGCACCACCACTCTTTTACCGACTATAAAACTTATCCCCTTTCTCCCATTCGGCCAGAACACCAAGTCATAACAACACCTACCACAGCCACCACCTCCATTAACACCGCCACCATCTTCTTCTTTGCCTCCGGCGAAATCACCGGCGAAGAAACCACCTCCACCCACACGCTCTGCTCTCTGTCCCTCTCTCTCTCTTTCTATGCTCTCTGAACTCACCAGAAGAACAGAGACAGTAGCAGCAGCAAGCAGCGGTGACAACCCAGCCACCACCGCCGCTGCCGCCGTCGGGAAGAAACCCGAGAGACACCAACACCCTCTGTTTCTCTCTGTTTCGTTCTCTCTCACTCCCCTCTCTGTACAGAACTGAATCAAGGAAGAAAAAGGGGAGACCAGTAGCTAAACAGAGCACCACCATCGCCGGACCTCCATTAAAGCCGGCGAAGCTCCGGCCAACCTCCACCCGAACCAAAACAGAGCACCCACCACCTGGAAACCGTCCCAATCCACTCATAGGGACCCGACCAAGCTAACAGGAGGCTAATTCGAACCCATAACAGCCTTATTCGCCGGCGTCGAGCTCCATCACCGGCAACCTCCGGCGTGAGCTTCGACCCGGACCGATTCGCGACCGTTTCTTTTGATTTTTGATACCGGTACGCTCTAAATCTTCCCCTAGTATGATTTCAGTAGTTAGAATCACGTATTAAGGCTTTGATTCTTGTTTCGTTCGAATGATTTGTTATGTTCTTAGAAGGAGGTAGTTTATGTAGTTTCTGAAAACTAAGGGTAGAGTTTATAGCTAATGAAACTGTTTTTAAGTGAGGAAGGGGTATTTGTGCTCTTTTAGCATATCATGGGGGTTCTCTTGACATTTAAGAATCTGAAATTACATAAAGGAAATAAAACATGTTTTTATGTTTAAATCAATTTTTACAAAATCTAGCTATCATGTTAATTAAATAAAAAGTGCGAAAATATTAAAGTAAGATGAGTACAAATAATTGTTAGTTAAAAGTATGTATTTTCTTGAAATTATATCAATTTGTTTAAATAAATATTTATTTTGAATATATATTGGCTATTAAGTAGTATTTTAGATTTAAAGTTAATGTTTTCCCAATTAATAGCAAACATGTACTTGTGTTAATAATAATAATTTCTACTAACTTGAGCATTTACATTCATTTACTAAGAATATTATAAATATTTTTAGAATATTATAAATATTTTTCATACTTAGTTTTATAAATATGATAAATAAATATCCGTTTTACTAATAATATTCTTTAAATAATTTATTGGTTAATTATAAATAAATATGTTGATAAAATAGCATCTAAAAACTATTACAAGCTTAAGGACTTAAGTTATGAGTTTCTATATAATAAAAATTAAAATGTAAATTATTATTACGAGAAATATATAAGTGATGTATTAGGGGAATTTAGTGATTTCTAATACGACTCGTTTAGACTTATAGCAAGTCTGGTTGGCATACTTGTATAGATAAATTCGTAATCGAATAAAGGAATGTACTGTGTAGGTGACCAGTTCGTTGACGAAGGCTACGTGTCCTTCTAGGGGAACGTTACGTGCTATTTACTGAAAAGCAAGGTGAGTATACATGCCAAGCCTTGCGTGCTAGCTTCCTTCGTGTCATAACACGATTTTAATGTCTGTCTCAAAATGTTTTTTTGCATTATACATGCTTTACTTGAGTTCTGTTTGTATTTTGAAATGACTGCTTTCAAATTGTCACACAATAATCAATAATTCGTAATAACGAAAAGTGGAAAGAGATGTGTGGGGAACGTCATCCGGATCATTGGTTTGGTCGTTGTTGGCTACGTCCACTCGACCCATTATTATTCTTTATTTAGCCCGGTTGCAATTTGCCTCGGGTTTGGCTCCTTGTACTCACTCCTTCTGGGCATAAAGACCCTGTTAGGGGTGTGTCGACACTTAAGGTCTTGGAAGCGGGTTTGGGATTGTGTGATGCGGCTGAATTTTCCCCATTCAACTCAGGAATTGAAAATGGTATATCTGGTTTGGAAATATATGAGTATCCGGTTCTTTATGATTAATGGAACCTCAGAGTTGGATTATTGAAATCGGATTGAAATTTTCCTCCGATGACTGGATATGGATTTAAATATTGGTTCTTGAGAATTTCTGGACTTGTGATTGGAACTTGAGAATACCTTATTAAACTGTCTTTTACTTCCGCTGTGCAAATATTATCTCTTACCGTTTTAATTTAAATAATCTCTCCTCTGTGTTTGACATGCTTGGGTGTTGCTCATTCAGTATTTCAGTGCTGATTTTAGAAACTGCGGTTCTTGTTTTCCTTCCCACCGCAGGTCTAGAAGACGGAGACTACGGAATAGCAGGGTACGAGACTCACGTAGAATGATAATGTCACGAGAAGTCGTTTAGAATGCTTGTATAATACCGTAGTTTTTAGTAAAGCATGTAATATCTTAAGACTCATGTGTAATGGTTAATAGTAATGTAATATAATGGAGGTTTTGCTTTCGATTTCCGCCGTCACTTTAGCATCACCCTCCCGGTCTCGTCCGAGCCGGACAAGGGGGTTGTTGCAGGTGGTATCAGAGCAGTTCTTTCCAATAAGGGAATTAAAACATGTAGGGAAAATAAAAATGAACATAGGGCAAGATAATTAAAATTGGAAAAGTCGATTGGATGTTGGGTAGCCTATGGATTGGCCTTGATTTTTCTTGCCTAACCTCGTCCTGTCTCGAGACGTATTACGTGTTACGTGTTACGGTGCTATGTGATATTTGGCGTATATGGTTTGAATTTTAATTGTATTTTAATGATTGTTGATGATTATGAATTTTTTTAATGAAAAGAAGGACGAAGATAGAAATTAATTTTTCTTGGATGAACTACCTTATTCAGAGAAATGAGATATGAGTTATATATAGTTTATCGAGAAATTGTTATTTGACACATGTTATGCTACATACTAATAGTGGTGCATCGAAGAGGTGGTTACGATAATATATAAATAACATATCGACATGACAATATTTACGTCACTAGGATATGTGATTCTCCTGAGAGTCATGGGTATACTAGTGAGTTTCGACCAATGATGATTTCGGACTTAAGAGTTGTAAGGTGACTGTTGGAATATATGAATTGTGAATCCCATATTCACTAACTGGATTTGTTGAGACTTCGATGATATATTTGAGGCACTGGCTGAGTTATTAATTTAGAGTCAAGGGCCAATAATACATTCATTTTGGCAGTCTCGTCGGGTGATCAAATGAATTTATTCGAGGAGGGTCCCACCCACCCTAACCTGAAAATTTGGGAGTCCACCCGTTGAGCTTCAACTATAATCTTGACAGCCATAGTTATTGAAGGATTTTGTTGTGTTAATGGTTAACTAGAGTCTACTTATTTATTTGAATCCAGAGGATTATGCTAGACTGATGTGTCATGAATAATTTGGGAATAGTGATAGTATTAAGCTATCTGAGGCATTACTTGGAGTATGGTTATGCTAATTTTACTTGATGGTTGGGATGTCTACCCAGTTATGCATTGCTCTTGGAGTTGTAGGATTATCTTGGGAGAAATTATGTTAAAATTGTGAGGTAAAGTAATGTTGGTTCACTGATGATCATCTACGAGATTTGGATGCATCCTATAATAGTCGCATGTTTTGTATTATCTTGGAGTTTCAAATAATAACTTGCAGAGTATATTTGGAGCTTGTTAAGTTGATATTTGAAGTCTGCTATTTTATGATGCTTGCCAGGGAGTTACTATAAAAACTATTGGAAGCTTCTTACATTGGTTAGCTATCTCAAATATTGGGAAATATTTGGAGCGCTGTTGCAATGTCTTTGCTTACAATTGGGATGTGTTTACTCAAAAATGAATTGTCTTTAGGTGTTTGAGCGTATGTCACTTGGAGGTTCTGAAAAAGTGCTTTGACTAGTTTGATATCATGTCATCTAGCTTATGGTTTTGCGATACAAGGTCCATGGAAATAATAATAAATAAAAGGTTGGGAAGATCTTGGAGTCTGTCAAGTGTTGAAACTGGTGGTCTACTCTAGCTTTACATTTGGAGACTTGTTTAAGTATCGATATGCGGGCAAGCAGAGTTTCAAGTTATTTGATTGGGTGCTGGAGTGATGAATTTGGATTGCAGAGAGTTATGGATCTAAACCATTGATTGGGTTTTATTAAAATGTTAGATGGGAGCCTATGGATATCAATGAATAGAATAAAATGACTTTAATACCGTCTATGTACAACAGGTGATTACCATAGTACCACCCAGTTTTTTTAAGTATTGGACCCACAAAAGAATCCAGCATAAGAAACTTAGCTCCGAATATGACCATAACACATAGTTAAAATCTTAGGAGTAACCAGTTAAGTACCATGTTTGGTTTGATAAAGGAAGACGAGACGTTAAAAGTTGGGCCACAGGTCGCAGGATCATCCCACGAAGTCTGAAATACGTTGGAGTCCAATTTTGAGGTATGATGGTATTTGGGTGTCTATTCGTAGTCCCATCCTCACTAAGTGTTAATTTGAGGTATTATGGTATTTAGGGTGTCCATTTGAAGCATCTTGGAGACATGTTATACGATGAGATGACTCGGTAGTCTAAGTTTCATTTCTTGTGGTACATACTCTTCATGTAAATCTTATTTGTAGTATTGTCGTTAATGTCCTGTTGCGGTACACACTCTTCACGTAAGCTCTATCTGCAGTATTCTTCCATTTTCGAGGGTTAATGAGTTGCTTGGGAGTCTGGTCTTCAATATCTTACTATCTCTAGTCATTTATTGAAGAATCTCAGGATCCTTGGGTGACATCGCAAAACTTGAGTTGGTGGTTACATTCCAAGGGTGAGAACAATCGTATTTTCACGAGGTCATATTGGGTGTCTTCTAAAGTCCCATGATGGAACCAATAAAGTACTACGTGTGGCTATAAAGTTAGGAATTACTTTGTACGTTGCTATTTGAAGTTTTGTTACTTAACAATCACGGGAGAAGCATAATTTCGGTCACATAATTAACTTGGAAGTCGGGAAACTAATAGGATTTCATGTGTCGTATCATGGGAGTATATTCTATGTTATTTCCTGACATATGTCATGGATTCGGTCACTATATTTGGGGTATTTTGGAGGATTTCACTGCGATAATTAATCATTTGGTATGTTCATACCTTATCTATTGAATTATGGTATAGGATGGGGCTTCTGATAGTTGGTATGATTCCTCGTGGAAGTGTTCAAATTTGGAGTTGTCACTATATTTTGGTCCATGAGATACTGATTCTCTTATCTTCTATTTCTGGAAATACATAATTCCGCTCTATGTTTTAGTTCGTTTGCACCAAAATTTATGCATATTCTCTGAAAAGCCCTGTGGACAGTGAAATAAGGAACCAGTGAAAGAAATATCTTACTTGGAATTCACGTAGATCAAATTCCAACCAGATCATCATGATAGAATTAGACGATATCGGTTTCTTAGACATAATTTTACCTGGGAATTTATTGGACATGTCCATGAAACTCATTAGACTTTAGATCATAGCTTCCAGGAAACCACAACTAAAGACTGGTAACCGCTAAGTATAACCCTCCTTCGTGACCTAATAAATCGAGTTCCGGGGACGTCACTCTCCAAGGGGGAGAGGGTGCAACTCTCCGTTCGGTACCATTATGTACTTAGAACCTTATCATAACGTCACGCGAAGCACTGGTTCTTGATAGTTAGAATGAGTTATAGAATTATTCGATACTACGTGTCCATATGACATTGTGTGCATCAGACGGTGGCCACTTGTTTGCGTAACATTATTTGTTGATTGTGTGGGAAATTAGTTCCTGGTTGGGTGATCTGTCAACATCGCAATTATTTGGTTGATTTTTTTGCTTCGAGGACGAAGCTCTCTTTAAGGGGGGAAGAATGTAATACCCCGTCTATTTACGAAAGATAATTTTGTAATTTAAACCGTGAATAAATAAACATATAAATAATAATAATAATAATAATAATAATAATAATAATAATAATAATAACAATAATAAAGTCGTGTAAATTATCTTTATAGTTAAGAAACTCGAGTAAAATTTTAAGAAATATTGAAATAGTATTCATAAATTATGGCAAGAGCAACTTGTTAATCTTAATCGTTAACGCGTGTAAAACCACCGCGAGACATCGTAGTAGTGCAACATCCAATCATTCAAAAGGAATGGTGTACCCAACCACACCAAATAATACCCAAGAGTTTGTTTTGTACTTGAATTTTCCACCAGACTTCATTATTTGTTTTGTCTTATCCTTACCTTTCTTCTTCATTTCTTCTTCTTCTCCTTGTTTCTCCTTCGGCCAGGACTTTGCCCCCGACAAAACCACCGCACCACCACTCTTTTACCGACTATAAAACTTATCCCCTTTCTCCCATTCGGCCAGAACACCAAGTCATAACAACACCTACCACAGCCACCACCTCCATTAACACCGCCACCATCTTCTTCTTTGCCTCCGGCGAAATCACCGGCGAAGAAACCACCTCCACCCACACGCTCTGCTCTCTGTCCCTCTCTCTCTCTCTTTCTATGCTCTCTGAACTCACCAGAAGAACAGAGACAGTAGCAGCAGCAAGCAGCGGTGACAACCCAGCCACCACCGCCGCTGCCGCCGTCGGGAAGAAACCCGAGAGACACCAACACCCTCTGTTTCTCTCTGTTTCGTTCTCTCTCACTCCCCTCTCTGTACAGAACTGAATCAAGGAAGAAAAAGGGGAGACCAGTAGCTAAACAGAGCACCACCATCGCCGGACCTCCATTAAAGCCGGCGAAGCTCCGGCCAACCTCCACTCGAACCAAAACGTAGCACCCACCACCTGGAAACCGTCCCAATCCACTCATAGGGACCCGACCAAGCTAACAGGAGGCTAATTCGAACCCATAACAGCCTTATTCGCCGGCGTCGAGCTCCATCACCGGCGACCTCCGGCGTGAGCTTCGACCCGGACCGATTCGCGACCGTTTCTTGCGATTTTTGATACCGGTACGCTCTAAATCTTCCCCTAGTATGATTTCAGTAGTTAGAATCACGTATTAAGGCTTTGATTCTTGTTTCGTTCGAATGATTTGTTATGTTCTTAGAAGGAGGTAGTTTATGTAGTTTCTAAAAACTAAGGGTAGAGTTTATAGCTAATGAAACTGTTTTTAAGTGAGGAAGGGGTATTTGTGCTCTTTTAGCATATCAGGGGGGTTCTCTTGACATTTAAGAATCTGAAATTACATAAATGAAATAAAACATGTTTTTATGTTTTAATCAATTTTTACAAAATCTAGCTATCATGTTAATTAAATAAAAAGTGCGAAAATATTAAAGTAAGATGAGTAAAAATAATTGTTAGTTAAAAGTATGTATTTTCTTGAAATTATATCAATTTTTTTAAATAAATATTTATTTTGAATATATATTGGCTATTAAGTAGTATTTTAGATTTAAAGTTAATGTTTTCTCAATTAATAGCAAACGTCTACTTGTGTTAATAATAATAATTTCTACTAACTTGAGCATTTATATTCCTTTACTAAGAATATTATAAATATTTTTAGAATATTATAAATATTTTTCATACTTAGTTTTATAAATATGATAAATAAATATCCATTTTACTAATAATATTCTTTAAATAATTTATTGGTTAATTATAAATAAATATGTTGATAAAATAGCATTTAATAACTATTACAAGCTTAAGGACTTAAGTTATGAGTTTCTATATAATAAAAATTAAAATGTAAATTATTATTACGAGAAATATATAAGTGTTGTATTAGGGGAATTTAGTGATTTCTAATACGACTCGTTTTGACTTATAGCAAGTCTGGTTGGCATACTTGTATAGATAAATTCGTAATCGAATAAAGGAATGTACTGTGTAGGTGACCAGTTCGTTGACGAAGGCTACGTGTCCTTCTAGGGGAACGTTACGTGCTATTTACTGAAAAGCAAGGTGAGTATACATGCCAAGCCTTGCGTGCTAGCTTCCTTCGTGTCATAACACGACTTTAATGTCTGTCTCAAAATGTGTTTTTTGCATTATACATGCTTTACTTGAGTTCTGTTTGTATTTTGAAATGACTGCTTTCAAATTGTCACACAATAATCAATAATTCGTAATAACGAAAAATGGAAAGAGATGTGTGGGGAACGTCATCCGGATCATTGGTTTGGTCGTTGTTGGCTACGTCCACTCGACCCATTATTATTCTTTATTTAGCCCGGTTGCAATTTGCCTCGGGTTTGGCTCCTTGTACTCACTCCTTCTGGGCATAAAGACCCTGTTAGGGGTGTGTCGACACTTAAGGTCTTGGAAGCGGGTTTGGGATTGTGTGATGCGGCTGAATTTTCCCCATTCAACTCAGGAATTGAAAATGGTATATCTGGTTTGGAAATATATGAGTATCTGGTTCTTTATGATTAATGGAACCTCAGAGTTGGATTATTGAAATCGGATTGAAATTTTCCTCCGATGACTGGATATGGGTTTAAATATTGGTTCTTGAGAATTTCTGGACTTGTGATTGGAACTTGAGAATACCTTATTCAACTGTCTTTTACTTCCGCTGTGCAAATATTATCTCTTACCGTTTTAATTTAAATAATCTCTCCTCTGTGTTTGACATGCTTGGGTGTTGCTCATTCAGTATTTCAGTGCTGATTTTAGAAACTGCGGTTCTTGTTTTCCTTCCCACCGCAGGTCTAGAAGACGGGGACTACGGAATAGCAGGGTACGAGACTCACGTAGAATGATAATGTCACGAGAAGTCGTTTAGAATGCTTGTATAATACCGTAGTCTTTAGTAAAGCATGTAATATCTTAAGACTCATGTGTAATGGTTAATAGTAATGTAATATAATGGAGGTTTTGCTTTTGATTTCCGCCGTCACTTTAGCATCACCCTCCCGGTCTCGTCCGAGCCGGACAAGGGGGTTGTTGCAACTGTAGGATTTTGTAATGGGTTACACAGCAAAAATGAACAAACAGTCATCCGTACAAGACCCTCCAAGGACCACAAGTCTAGATTTCATAACGATTGTAAGGGTTTAGTATCAAAATACCTTTTGGTTCTCCTTTGATGACTTCACTCGTGAAAAAGTATTCACGTCTCTATGGCTAGTCCACTCCTAGGAACTAATCCAATCCTTCAAGCCTTTGTGCTAGCCAGGGATGAAGGAAGAAGAAGAAGATCACGCAACGAAAACCACCAAAAGGGGGCCGTGTGCCTCCTTGAGGCCGACGGCAATGAGAGGGGCGGATGGGGTGGGGGCCGGTTCAGCCCTTCCTTGTCTTGATCTCTCATTGCTTTTCTCTCCTAAATATGTTACGAGCATTAGTTGAGAAAATAAGCTAGGAGTGTTCTTTATATAGTCCAACAACTCCTTGTTTAACTACATAAAGAACCCTCTCCTAATCCTACTCATCTACGGATTAGTCCAATTTGAAAATTACTCCTATTAAGTTTGCAAGTAATTGCGTATTGATCATTCTATTTAATTAATCATATTAATTAATTCCCAAGTCCGGTCTAATCCATAGGGAGTGTGACCCCATTCGTTTCACTTAGTTGGTAGTAACAATTACTAACATGGAGCGGCCTCTAGCAAGACATCCACGCTACCCAACTAATAGAAATAGTCATCAGACAAACCTTGTGCAAGTATTGTCTCATCCCTTTGTCTCTATATCCGGATTGGACACGAGACATAAAAATCACACTCGTTATCCAATCCATAGTTTCTCGATCCTGGGAATAGTCTTATTCATGCAGATAACATCAATATGTTATATTAATTTATCTGAGTGTGGTCAGAGATTCTATAACAACCATCACTCGAGTGACCGTGGATATTTTCTCCCGTTATGTGCGGAAGGAAAAATTCTATCTACGTCACTACCATCTCTAAGCTTGCTTCCTTATCGTATCCGACTAGAGCCTTTATTACTACCCAGTTACGGTGTAGCGTTTAACGATGTCAAAACACAATATTCCACAACTAGAGGATCTAGTGACTTCAAGTCTAAGGATGAAAATATCATTGACACTACAAGAAGCACTTGTAACTTTACATAATGTGTATGTATCCTTATCGCTGTGGGTCAATGTAGTATGACATTACCCTTAATGCATACCCATGTGTTGGATCGTGATATATCCATATCAATCCAACCCCATACTAGTCTATAATTGATCGTCCAATTGATCATTATAATTGACTAGGGATAGTTAAGATAAACAATACATTTACAATCTAAGGACTTCATTATATTAAATATCTGCACAAATAATACAATGAATGTTTCTAGCCAAAAATACTAAAAGGATTGCCTCTAGGGCATCTATTCCAAAAGCAATGTCATGGCAGTCAACGTCAAACATGTATTCCCTTGATTTTGGGAGTTCCACCTTCTTGTATTCTGATCATTGAAGTTTTCAACCCTCATGGAGTTAATCATGTTGTTCTTTGTAATCAATTTGAAGGTTGGTTCACGATAAATAACCACGGGGATATCATCTGCGTCGTTGTACCATCCCCGATCTGCCATCGTACCCCTTTTGCGAGAAGTTTTCTTCTAAAGATGATACTGCACCAAGCGTAGCTAGATGAGCTGCCTTCTTGTGCATTTAAGAACTCATTGTTTTCAAAATACTTTGCTTTAAGTACTTTGCTCATTGGGGATTGAGGATTATCAAAAATTCTCCAGGCTTGCTTAGTTCTCATGGCTTGGTTGAAACTTTAAAAATTTTGAACCCCAACCCCCCTTATTCTTTAGTTTCCTGCATCTTGTTCCAAGAAAGCCAATTAATTCCCCGTTCTTTCTTTGAGCTGCTCCACCAGAATTGTCTGATCTTTTCCTCAATTTTATTACAAACTCCATCAGGAAGTCTAAAGCATGACATAGTGTAACTAGGGATCGCATTTGCCACAGCTTTAATAAAAACATCTTTTCCACCAATTGATAGTGACTTTTCCTTCCAACTTCTAAATTTGATGTCAATTCTATCAAGAGTATATGAAAAAGTAGCGTATTTTTGTTTACCGATAGTCGTTGGTTATCCGAGATACTTCTCGTGCTTGTCTGTTTCAAGGATCCCACAAAGCAGCTTTATTTCGTTCGTGACAGCTTCAGGCACATTCGGGAGAACACTATTGCGAATTTGTCAAAGTTGATGAGCTGACCCGAGGCTTTGCAGTAGGAGACCACTGGTCCTCCCTGAGATGCTGTCACACCCGCTAGGCTGCAATTCCTGATGGCAGATGTGACACCTAAATTTTCTTCGCAATACAGAATCATGTTACTCGCACAAGTTTGACATAATTGGAAAAAGACGAGGTAATATAATTGAATTGGGAGAAGTTGATTGCAGACTAAAAAGTGCTTGATGCAAACAATAAAGTATAAAATAAACATTATTTATATTGTAGTTGAGTTGGTCGGACATTTAGACTCAAATACTTGGGCGTCTACTTAGAGTTCTTGAATTCAATATTTTGAAAATCCCATTGAATTACTTATTGCAGTCAAAATTTGCTCCTATTAGCTTACATCGTCTGTGATCTTGTTTACAAGCTCACATGGAAGTAGGGGAGCTCAATTAGAGTGCACCCCAAAAACTTCATTGTGGATTAGTAATAGTAGAAAATGAAAAGTAATAAATCCACAGACAAATATCTTAATGCGGCATCATGTAATGTCTTTGCATGGATTATGGACCATCTACATGTTGCATGAGTGCCCGACAAAATGGACGTAGTGTTGGGAAGAGACCGGATAGTTTCTTCTAGGTCCAAGGTTGTTGGAGGGTATGATAGTTAACCATCACATTCATAACTTTGAATCTTCAAAAAAAAAAAAAAAAAAAATCTATATTTGGCAATGGTTCAAATTTCTAGGAGACCATGTTAATTACTTACCAGATTTGTTTGATTTGGAAACATACATGTAGTTGTGTTTTAGAAGCAGTTTGATATGTATCAGCTAAAAATTTATAAAATCTTTTAATACTCTTTAAACGGTTCTCGTGAAATGATGTTGCAACATATTGGATTTCAAATTAAAAATCTTCAACCTTTAGACCATACTTTTCCTGTCAATATTGGAATGTGATTCTTCTTTTTTGCTTTTCTAGTGACTACTCTGTGTTTCATACACTCGTTTTCTTTATCGTTATGCTTTATACATTTTTAAATGCTAAGTTGTTTTTTTTTCCATCATCATTAACACAAGAAAATATCATTAACACAAGCTTTATTTTCTTTTTGGAGGGATAACATAAACATCTCTACACACTCATTCCCAAAAGGGCAAAACTTAAGAGAAGAAATCCCAAGCAACTTCATAGAGGGAATGATCAACTTCACCCAAGAGATGCTGTAAAAACGGTTGAGCTCAGTTTTAGGCCCCGTTTTCTTTAACTAAATTTAGGCGATTTTTTATCTTTTTCTAAGTCATATAAAATTTCTAATCAAGTCATTTTCGTTAAAATTTAAGCCTGATAACTTTTTTACCTTTTTATAAGATTAAAAAAAGTTAGGTTTTTCTAACTTCAACTTTTTTATCTTTTTACTCCTTAAAACTACTTTTTAGGAGATAAAATATAAGTTAAGTAAACAACATTTTCTACTAAAAAGGTAACTAAAACTTTTTAGAAAACTTATTAGGCACAAAGTAAACAACATTTTTATCTTTTTTCAAAAAAACAGATAAAAAGTCGCCTAAATTTAGGTAAAGAAAGCAGGGCCTTAGTCCAAATCCAAATCAAACCTAACTAAATGATTTGACAATAAAATCAAGCATAAAATAAAGACTTTATTCTTGGCCTTTGGGAAAAAATTGACCCTACGTAGTTTCATATTCGCGACATAACATAAAACACGACCCAATATGTAGAAAGAACGAGAAAAAAACTCCATTAATGAGAGAACCTATATGAGAGTGTGGTTTATGTTTGGACATATGCTATAACTAACCAAACGTAATGTACATGCTCAACCAGAATGAATAAAATCATTAACATATATGACTGTCAATGGGACGGGTGACCCTTGAACAACCTGGCCCTCAAATGATGCACTCGGACCTGTAACCGGACCCGACTCACTTATTCCTCTTAGGCCCAAGGGCGGATGCACACTATCATATGTGGAGGCTATAGCCTCCACTCAACTTCTTGAAATTGCAATTTCACCCATGTTTTGTTTAGATTTTCAATTTTACAAAAACTACACTCTAACCCCACTCAACTTCACAAAGTTTAGATTTTATACATATTACATTTAACTTTTCCAATTTAACCCCCACCCTAGCTAATTCCTGGATCCGCCCCTGGTTAGACTCATACCCGCCCCAGACCAGGTCGTCTGCTGTTCTTCACATCCTTTAATATGTTTTTTTTATTTTTTAAAGTTATCACAAGCCAGAAAATGTAGGTTTTGGGAGGGTCGAGGTCTTTTTAAAAGGGTCTCATGGGTCGGGTCGGAATTGGGTCATGGCTTCACATGAAAACTGATTAGTTAATTAGATATATCAAATTCAGTAAATTGTGAGATTATCAACAAAAGAATCAGTAGATTATGAACCCTGAAAATTCAAGTTTGAAACTTCTCTATCATTTTGCTGTCAAAGAATAAGATATGAAGTAGACGGATCCATATTAGGGTATATCTTTTCATATAATTATTTGACGAAAGGAACACACACAAAGGCTCCGCACTCCATTGATCATCATCAAACGCTAATCACGCAATCAAATGAATTTCTATTCTTCCATCATTCTCTTAATTTTTATAATTGAAAGTCTAAAAGAATCAATGAAAGCAACTAACAAACTCCCATTCCAGGTCTCCCAACACGAAACTGCTTGATTAAGACAGAGAAAAGAATTGAGTAACTCGATTTCAGTCAATCGTCGCAGATAGATTAGTTTGATTTTGTTAGAAAATTATGTGTGGTGTGGGGGCTGCTTTGTAATCAACTCAAACCCCAAGGGGTGCGCTACAATAGTTAGAAGTATGTCTATAAAAAGAGACAGTTTCGCAATAAATATGTATGAATGACGTAATATACATACGTAGGAACCCTAGTTCTCTCTAACATTCCTCCAAAGACGGAACGTGTTGTGAAACACCGTGTTCGCCTTAGAGGTTCACATGGATTGTTGGGAGGCGAGGAACGTTAATACAAGGGCAACAAAGATCAGGGTATTCGTCTGCGGACGATCACGTTGCAAGAGGTAAACGCTTAAAGTTTCCGCTATAATTATCATGCTATGATTTACTGATACGGGTCAACTGTATTATTATCGCTAGTTAGCATTATATAATTAATTAATTGTTAGTAGTTAGTTATTTAGTTTTAATTAGTTAGTAGACCGAGTATTCTTGTCGCTTCTTTCAAACCGTCTAGGTTAGGGCGGCGATTTCTTTCCATTTAACAGTTGTAGCCGCGCATTTTTTTATCAATCAAGAAAAGAATTAAAATGTATCGTGTCGTGTGGAGACAAGAGGATCTCAAATTCCTTAAATTATCTATATTTTACGTATCAACTGGTGCTTTCATTGAATTTCACCACAATCAACTGGTTAACTCATGACGAGTGTGGAAGATTTGTTCCACCAATTGAGGAAAAGATGATGGCCAAGTTTGAACACCTTGAGTTCAAGTTCACGAATCTGGAGGCCAGGTTCACGGATATTTTAAACCGGACAGTCCTTGAAAATCAACATGGATCGCCGCAACAAGAAAACCAGCAGCAGCCGAAAACCCGCGTGTCGCTGCCGTGTCCACAACACTCATAGCCGCTGCTTGCCCGAAGACACATGAACATTCCTCCACCCAATCATTGTTCCAATGATTACCCACCCACAATCATCAATCATTGTTTCATTGATTACCCACCCACAATCACTAATGATTGTTCCCATGATTACCCAGCCACCCATCCACCCTCCTCACAAGTCCGGCAGCAAGAACCAGAGCAATCACAACCGCCATCACAAGTCACCAGCTGCCACACTTGGTTACCCTAAACCCTCCATCAGAACGGGCGGACATTCTCTCCATCGCAGATGTGCTCGCCTCGCAACCACCGCAGACCCAGCTGATTCCAACTCCAAGCCCATCGCCGATCCCGAAACTGCTTCAGCCACTCTCATCACCACCGACCAAACCCGGATAATCCATCGCCACCACCGTTGCTTTTATTGACGCAACCATTACTTGTCTACACGGTCGTTCAGGCTTTCACCGCCGCCCTCCAAATTATGCGGCCACAGCCGGTGATTCCACCACAACCACCATCAGCCACCTATCCCTACTACAACCACAGCCACACATCCGCCAAAACAATTGGGTTCCTTCCCACATGCGCACTCTAGGGTTGAGAATTCCTATGGGATGCACTCTAATTTTTGCCTTACTTCTCACCTTGGGGATACTTGTCAAAGTGATGGGCCTCATTATCACAATGGCTAAACTCAATCGGGGCTACTCTTGGACCCAATTCGGCTTCTACTTATGGATTTGGGTCTAATTCAGATTCAAGGCATACTTCTAGATTTTGGCATCATTCTCCGATCCGCCTCGAGGACAAGGCGTTTGTCAACCGCGGGGGAGTTGATAGGGCTCACCTGTATTTTTATACCTAGTTAGCATTATTTATTTAATTAATTATTAGTAGTTACCTATTTAATTTTAATTAGTTAGTAGACCGAGTTTTCTTGTCGGTTCTTTCCCGGCTCGTTAGGTCGAACCTCTAGGTTAGGGTTGCGTATTTTTTTCTATTTAAACAGTTGTAGTCGCGCATTTTTTATCAATCAAGAAAAAAATGAGACAAACCGAGAAGCATGGAGCATGATGCATGCAGCAAGGACGAATTCAAAGACTTCACGACGAGTATTCTCAAGTGAAGAGGATGCAAGGAGCTGAATTCAATATTTTCTTAAGATGCATTCTCATTGATGAGAATGCAAACCTTAGGGGCCACATCCATGTATATTTTTCTCTATGTTCATGTATGCTTGTTTTACTTTTCTTAACTGCGTGTGATTGGATATATTTGTATATATCGTATAATCTCGCATGCTAAGGAATAAAACAAAAGTAGCTACATTAGAGACATGCAGATGGGATTAGATTCCTAGAATTGCCACTAGGTTTTGGTTTAGTCCTTATGAAACCCTGTTAAACTTTAATCAATGGCTCATTTTATGGAGCTAGGTAAAATTCTGGTATTAATTTCCTCGTATGTCTAATATTAATTAATCGTGTCTAAATCGAGTTGTGAAAGCTAAGTGGAGACAACAACGGCGTAACGTATCGTCGTACTATGTACCACTCGTTGGACATAGGTGTCAAAACCACCTACAAATGATCGAACATATGATGACTAGATGTCACAGCGACACATAGATACTATCTCGAGGCTCACCAAATGTGGGAGCCCGCAGACAAGATAGTGTCCTAGAGCGTGCTATGCCGGGGTGGGGGAGAGACCTCATCAGCAAGTTCGAAACTGTTGGAATTGTGCCCTAGAGGCAATCAATTTATTGTGACATTTAATGGACGTACTATTCATTATCTTATCGATATGGAGATATGCTAACATGAATGAAGTCCTTAGAATATAAGTGTTATATTCTTGAATATCCCTAGTCAACTATATTGATTAACAGGACGATCAACTATAGACTAGTATGGGGTTGGATTGATATGGAGATATCACGATCCAACACATGGGTATGCATTAAGGGTAATGGCATACTAGATTGACCCACCATGAGAAGGCTACATGGGAGTTATGTGAATGTCACAAGCGCTTCTCATAGTGACAATGGTGTTGTGATCCTTAGATTTGAAGTCACTAGATATTCTAGTTGTGAATTATCATGTTTTGATATCGTCAAACGTTACACCGTAACTGGGTAACTTTAAAGGCTTTAATCGGACATGACATGAAGTAAGCTTAGAGATCGTAGTGATGTAGAGATGATTTGTCCCTCCCACATGACGGGAGTAAATACCCATGGCAACTCGATGAGTGAGACTTAGAAAAATGCATAGCCATGCTCAAATAAATCAATATGGCATATTGATGTTATTTGTTTATCTAAGTCTACTCACAAATCGAGAAAACTATTGATTGGATATACAAGTGTGACACTCCATGTCTTGTGTCCAATCCGGATAGATGAGACAAAGAGATTTTACAACACTGTAACATTGGTCACAAAGGTTAGTCAGATCATTGACATTCCTATTACTTGGGAGCATTGATGTATCGCTAGATACCGCTCAATGTTTGTAATAATTATTATTACTGCCACATAATTAAGAACCTACAGGGTCACACACAATAATAGATCAAGCTGAGATTATTGCTAATTAGTTGGACTAAATAGCAATAATGAATTAATTGGACTAAAGTGTAAACTGTACTCATTAGTTGGACTAAAGAGCAATTGTGGGCTAGAATGTAACTAGTCCCACATTGGAGAATTTATGGGCAAATGTGAATTTCTCTAGCTACAAATAGGATTTATAGGCTATGAGAATTCATACTTAATTAATCCCACATTGTTGGATTAATGGGCAAAGAGGAATTTCTCTAGATATAAATAGGATTTATAGGCTAAGAAAATTCATGCTTAATTAATTCTTACACACCACAAGTTTACTAGAGAGCTAGAGAGAAAAGAAGAAAATGAGTTTTCTTCCCATGTAGGGTTTTGCCAAACCCTAGCCGCCCCACATGGGGCCGTCGGCCTACTATGGTGCCGCCCTCACTTGTGCCCACGGCATGGCGATGCCGTGTCTTCCCTTTGACGCGTTGATGGATGTGTTCCAGCCCGTGCACAAGTCCAAGTTCATCCTTCTTCTCACGATTTCTAGCACCGTTGGAGAAGAAGCCCGGTTGAGGTCTATTCGTGTGGATACCGTAGAGACAAAGATACTATTCTTTGTATGTGATCGTCACCAGCCTGGTATGGCTGATGTAACATTTCTTCCTTTCATCATGTTATGATGCTTCACCTGTGATCCTTGGTGGGATTTGAGTAGGATAAATATTTGTTATTCCGCTGCGTAACCTACGTCAAAATCCAACAGTGGTATTAGAGCCACAGGTCGATAGCGCATAACATGATTTTATGTGGTTATCTGTTTTATTAGTTTTATACCGTTCTGTCAGATTGACCGTGAAAATTGTAGCAAAACTGATATGCGTATTTTGATGCGCCATGAATGTGATTCATGTGTAGATTCAATTATTTTACACATGATGTGAAAATAATGAATTTTTGGGGATATATTTGATATATTAAATTTTTCAGTTTTGACCGTAAACTTTAATAAAATTAATATGCGTATTCTGATACGCCATGAATATGATTCATGAGGAAATTATCTAATTTTACATAGGATGTAAAAATTTGTGCTTTTCATGTACATATGATGTACAAATTAATTGGTGATATAAAGGTAGGGTTCGGACACAATGTAGGGAGAAAAGGTGTTTTTGTCCTACATTGGGGTTTGGCCAAGGAAGGGAAGGAGAAAATTTTTGATTTAACCCCTAGTGGGGTTCGACCTAGATGACCCGTCCCCTTCCCTTGCGTGGGCCGACCCAGCCGACCGGCCACGCCGGTTCGGCCAGCCGACCGGTTTGACCGGGCGGACTGGTCCGACCTGGTGGGCCCGGTTTGACGGGTCAGTTCGGTTCGGCTAGTTTAACTAGCGCAACCGTTTTGACAATTTTACCCCTAGTGTCCAAATTTAATTAATTAAAATTGAACAAGCGCGTTAAAAACTGTTTTAACTGTATTATGTGCTTTGTTGCATGGTGGATGGATATGGCCTAGGTTGTGGATGTTTTTGTTTGTTTGTGGTTTGGTTTACGGCCTGCGAGCTGATCAAATTAATGTAATAGTTAGTTAATTTTACGTCCTGCGAGCTGAACATCTTCTCGACATGTGAGGTTTTATTTATTTTTTTAATTTAGATGCTAGCTAGAATTAGATAATTAGATAATAGCCAAGAGCATGGAGAAGAAAGAGCAAAGAACCAAGAAGCCACAAAGACGATGGCGGACTTGCACACCTAGGACGCACAGTTATGGTGGAGGCGCATGGAGATGAGCTTGTCACTTTAGGGCATATAGATATTATCATTGTCTTGGTAATATCTTAGTCTTAGGGGCCATATCCATGCCACGTTAATTTTATTTTTGTGGATGTTTATTATTTATGTCTTGTTTTATTTTGATGTATGAATGATGCATGCAAAAAGTAACAAGATAGTAATAAACAAGTTTGGTCTTTTATTGTGGATTGCCCAATCCAAATACGTAGATCATGTTGATTGGATCAACCGAACAATGAATATTAAACCCCTCAATAGAATATTGCGTTTTGCCTTCTCTTGCCTAAACACCCTTCATGATCAGGGCTTATTAATTTCGGGCTTGCCAAAGCAAGGTGATTTTAATTTACCATGATGTGTTGCAGACGACACAAGCAAGTAATATGTGTTTGTTGAAGCAAGAGGTTGGAGGCAACTGGGTAATATCAATTGGATTTATGATCCTAGAGGCATGAAAATTAGGCATTATCTAAAGGATAAAGAATAATGAGTTATTCGCCTAATTGGACCAAGAGTTGCATGGGATGCAATTGGAATGATTCCTACCTAAATAACCAACTCTTGGGTGACGTGCCAAAGCAGGCTCAAGAGGAGGTAGAAATATGAATCTTGGACCACTAGAAAGTATGTGATATTTTCCGCATTAATGGTGAGGGCTATTAATCCGAGAAAAATAGTGGGTGCTATATTTAATAATTTAAGTCCTTATTAAATATAGTTAAAACGTCACAAATATTTTTCTTAATCCTTTTTGTGTTAAGTACCTATGGCATCAAACAAACAATCGACACTATCGATTATCTGGAATTTGTTTTAATAAACTGGTATAAAATTGAGAATTGTTCTCAAATAAAAGGAAATTGTTGTATATCCTAGAGCATCAAATTTCCTTCCACCAACTACCAAAACACACTAAAACCTAATGGAATGAACATCAAAGAATGGATCTTTGAATGCGCCTTGCCTCATGTTAGCTACATGAACTCTGAGCTTTTGAAGCAAAATGATAACATAGAGGTGTATGATATGATCATACATTTGAATAAGTTCTTTTTAAGAACCGGCTAAACATGAAAGGTTTGAAGTGTTGCTCCATTTGCGTTTTTATCTTCTCTTCCTTAGCACTCGTCATGATCAAGATGTAATCAAGCTCGGGCTTTCCAAAGCAAGGCAACTTGATTCATCAAGATGTGACGCGATGACACAAGCTAGTAATGTGTGATTGCTAAAGGAAGAGATCAAACGCAACTAAGCTATTTCAATAAGATTGAAAGCTTAGAATATGGGAGTTATCTATAAGATAGATAAAGAATAAGGAGTTATTCTCCCGATTGGACCAAGAATAGCATTGGATGCGATTAGAGTTTTGTTCAAAGGCGTTTTTCTCAATATGATTGAGAGCCACTGAACAAAGTACTAGCCAAAATGGTGGTGTAGTGGAAGAGGAACTGCCCAAAGTATATGGAAGAAAAGGGAATTATGAATCCCAATTTAAGGTATCTTTTTTTATAAAAGGCCAATGTGTCTATCTCATGATCATAGGTATTTGATACTAGATGAGGATCTCACATTATAGAAATGTGCAGGATCTCAAGAGATGTAGACAATTGGAAGAGATACACCTACACGTGGGGCGATGAAGCAAGGGTTGCTGAATTAGCCGTAGGAAATAATCTCTACTTTTTGGAAATATTAATGAATTAGAAAAATAAGATTATGCCCCTGCTATGAGTAGGAACATTATCACAATTTCTTGTTTGGACAAGAAAGGATTTTTCTATTAAAATAATGGACAAATATTGTTCCATTTATTTTGATAAAATACATTATTGTAATGCTAATTTGTCTAAAGGATTGTAAATCCTTAATCATAATATTTCATCTAAAACATTAAAGATATAACTTTGGCATTGTGGTTTAGGTCACGTGAATGAGAACGCATTTCTAGACTCCATATGGATGGGTTTCTGGACTCATTTGATTATGAATCATGTGAGTGATGTGAGACTTGTTTATTGGGAAAAGATATGATCTTTTGGACTCATACATACTGATGTATGTCAACCACTAAGCACAAGTGCTAGAGAAGGTTTTGGTACTTCATCATATTTGTTTGTTCAACAAATATGGATTTGGGTCTTATGAAGAACAAATCAGAATTCTTTGAAAGGTTCAAAGGAATTCGGGAATGAAGTAGAAAACTAGCTTGGGAAGAGTATCAAGACTCTACGATAAGATCGTGGATGAGAGTGCTTGAGTCAAGAGTTTGACAAGCATCTAAATGAGTGTTGGATATGATCCAAACTCACTCCACCTAGAACACCATTATGGAATGGCGTGTCTAAGGGGAGGAATCGGACCTTGTTGGACACAGTTCAGCTATGATGTGTCAAACAGGACTTCTAATTTACTTTGGGACTGTGCTCTACTTATAGCAATTTCGCCCTTAACCTTGTTCCATCAAAATTAGTTATGAATACACCATATGTGATATGGACTGGGAGGTGTCCTAGTATGTTTGGGATTGAGAAGTTTATGTAAAGCGTTTACAGATAAACTTGGACCCAATTCGGATAAATGTATTTTGTGGAATATTCGAAAGAATATTATTTCTAAAATCCAATCGAGGAAAAAGTGTTTATTGCTCAAACCGATGTGTTTCTAAAAGGAAAGTTGTCTCTAAAGGAAATAGTGGGAGGATAGTAGAACTTGAAGGAGTTCAAAAACCACAACAAAACATTCATCATTTGATGGAACATGAGTAGGATCACAAGGCGTTGTGGAGCAACCTACTCAAGTAGCACAAGAACCTCATAGGTCTGGAAGGATATGTCAAGGAGATAGAGAAATATGGATTTCTCGTAACCCTGTGATATATTTCTCATGAAGATGAGCCTACAACCTATGAGGAGGCCACAAGTGGGCCAGACTCTCAAGAATGGGTTAATGTCATAAGATATGAAATGGAATCCATGTATACCAACAAAGTATGGGCTTTGTTGGAACCACCTAAAGGGTATGACCCATAGGGTGCAAGTGGGTTTTAAGGAAAACCAACATGGATAGTAATAGGATTACTTTTAAGGGACGGTTGGTGGCTAAAGGTTTCCGATGTATTCATAGTATGTACTATGACGAAATCTTTTCCCAGTTGCGATGCTTAAATCCATTCGCATCTTGCTAGTAGCAATCTGTCTACAGATTGAATCAAGCTTCTTGGAGTTGTAATCTTTGATTCAATGATGAAATCAAATGGTTTGATTCCATCAAGAATGAAGATGAAGCTTGTGTTTGCAAGAGGGTTAGTGGGAGCACAGTTATATTCTGGTCTTGTATGTGGCTGACATACTGTTCATTGGGAATGATGTCCCTTCTCTAAAATCTGGTAAAGATTGGCTAGGGAATCGATTTTCAATAAAATTACTTAGGCGAAGCAAGTTATAAAATCTATGGAGATATATCAATAATGTTGTACGGCTTAATTCAAAGTGCATATAATGACAAAGGTGTTGAAACGGTTCAACATGAAAGAATATGAATTCTTACCCATGTCACATGGAGTTAGTCTTTGGAAGACTAATTTTCATCCCAATCAGATTGTGAGGGACCATATGAATAAGATTCATAGGACACGCCATGTTATGTGCTAGGGCCAGACATGTCATTTAAGAACGACATAAAGATACCAGTTATATCGAGATGAGAGGCATTGGATATTGATCAAGAAAAATCCTTACGTACTTGAGAAGAACTAAGGACGAATTCTTGATATATGGAGGATGTGAAGGGTTCACTGTAAGGAGTTACAATGATGCGAACTGTCAATCCAACAAAGATGATTCATGATGTAGTCAAGTTTTTGTGTTTTGCCTTAGTTGAAGGGACTGTGAGCTGGAAAGTTCCAGGCATGATTCAGTTGCCGATTCTATCACAAAGGACTGAGTGTATTGTTGCATTAAATGCAAATACTCAGAATATTCGATCTCATTCGATTGACGATAGAGGAGATGTGAATATTTTCAAAGTACCAATGAATGTCTCTCTTACCTCTTGCGCAGCGAAAGCGTGAGGGACACAATAGATCAATAGGCATATGATGCACCAGATTGACTCTAGTGCAAGTGGGAGACTGTTGGAATTGTGCCATAGAGGCAATCAATTTATTGTGACATTTAATGGACTTACTATTCATTATGTTATCGATATGGAGATATGCTAACATGAATGAAGTCGTTAGAATATAAGTGTTATATTCTTGAATATCCTTACTATATTGATTAACAGGACGATCAACTACAGACTAGTATGGGGTTGGATTGATATGGAGATATCACGATCCAACACATAGGTATGCATTAAGGGTAATGGCATACTAGATTGATCCACCATGAGAAGGCTACATGGGAGTTATGTGAATGTCACAAGCGCTTCTCATAGTGACAATGGTGTTGTAATCCTTAGACTTGAAGTCACTAGATATTCTAGTTGTGAATTATCATGTTTTGATATCGTCAAACGTTACACCGTAACGGGGTAACTATAAAGGCTTTAATCGGACATGATATGAAGCAAGCTTAAATATCGTAGTGATGTAGAGAGGATTTTTCCCTCCCACATGACGGGAGTAAATATCCATGGGCACTCGATGAGTGAGACTTAGAAAAATGCATGGCCATGCTCAAATAAATCAATATGGGATATTGATGTTATTTGTTTATCTAAGTCTACTCACAGATCGAGAAACTATGGATTGGATATACAAGTGTGACACTCCATGTCTTGTGTCCAATCCAGATAGATGAGACAAAGGGATTATACAACACTGTAACATTGGCCACAGAGGTTAGTCAGATCACTGACATTCCTATTACTTGGGAGCATTGATGTATTGCTAGATACCACTCAATGTTTTGAATAATTATTATTACTGACACGTAATTAGGAACCCACAGGGTCACGCACAATAATAGATCAAGCTGGGATTATTGCTAATTAGTTGGACTAAATAGCAATAATGAATTAATTGGACTAAAGTGTAAACTGTGCTCATTAGTTGGACTAAAGAGTAATTGTGGGCTAGAATGTAACTAGTCCCAAATTGGTGGATTTATGGGAAAATGTGAATTTCTCTAGCTATAAATTGGATTTGTAGGCTATGAGAATTCATACTTAATTAATCCCACATTGTTCGATTAATGGGAAAAGATGAATTTCTCTAGCTATAAATAGGATTTATAGGCTAAGAAAATTCATGCTTAATTAATTCCTACACACCACAAGTTTACTAGAGAGCTAGAGAGAAAAGAAGAAAATAAGTTTTCTTCCCATGTAGGGTTCGGCCAAACCCTAGCCGCCCCACATGGGGCCGTCGGCCTACTATGGTGCCGCCCCTTCTTATGCCCACGGCATGGCGATGCCGTGTCATCTCTTTGACGCGTTGATGGATGTGATCCAGCACGTGCACAAGTCCAAGTTCTTCCTTCTTCTCACGATTGCTAGCACCGTTGGAGAAGAAGCCCGGTTGAGGTCTATTCGTGTGGATACCATAGAGACAAAGATACTATTCTTTGTATGTGATCGTCACCAGCCTCATATGGCTGAGGTAACCTTTCTTCCTTTCATCATGTTATGATGCTTCACCTGTGATCCTTGGTGGGATTTTAGTAGGATAAATTTTTGTTATTCCGCAGCGTAACCTACGTCAAAACCCAACAGAAACCACCTTGGACAGTAAAGGGATTATATAAATTGGTCAAAAAAAGTATGGATCCACCTCAGACATTGATTTTTGTTCCTTGATTATGAGCGCATTAACTATTAATGATGACTTATATAATAATAATAAGCATTCGGCGATAGCGTATGAGAGCCATGCCTTTATGGTCATGGAGTTACAGGCTGCAAAGACACAAGTTACCCGATCATAATCAAACATATTCTTATGTTGCGACATGCACTACGTGTAGGGTTTTGATTCATGGATCGCGCAAACGGAAGCATAATCAAACAAATAACCATGCAAAACCCTCCAAGGATCACAAGTCTAGATGCATAACGATAGTAAAGGTAAGAAATCATAAACACACCTTTGGGTTCTCCTTGATGACTTCAAACGCGAATAGTGTCACGTTCTCTATAGTTGATCCACGCCTAGAGTTGTTCCTAGATCTCCAATCACCTTGGTGCTAGCCCGGATTGAAAGGAGGGTGAAGAAATCACGCAAAACGAGACACCAAAAGGGGTTCGGCACCCTTGTGGCGTCGGGGACAAGGGGGCGGCGGCAAGGGGGCGGCGTCCCTCTTGTGGCTTGCTCTCTCTCTCCTTTGTTCTCTCCTACTCTTGTTATGTTCTCTCTAGAGCATAAAGTGTGTAGGGAAGGAAGGAGGAGGGTCCTTTATATAGTCCAACAACTCCTTGTTAACTACCTAAAGGACTTATTCTAGTCCTACTAGAATTCAATTTAGTCCCTTCCTTGCAAATTAGTCCCTACTAAGTTTGCAAGGGTTTGCAAAGTGATCCTTCTAATTAATTAATCCAATTAATTAATTCCATAATCTAGTACAACTCTATATAGCGTGTGACCCCATAGGTTCTATCTAGTTGGTAGCAACTCTTTGCTAATATGGAGCGGTTTCTAGCAAAACATCCATTCTAGCCAACTAATAGAATAGTCATCTAGACAACCTTGTACAAGTAATTGTCTCATCCCTTTGCCTCCATATCCGGATTGGACACGAGACATACAAGTCACACTCGTATATCCAATCCCTAGTTTCTCGATCCATGGAATAGCCTTATTCGTGCAAATAACATCAATATCCCATATATTGATTTATTTGAGTCTGGCCAGACATTCTATAAGCACTATCCTCGAGTGGCCTTGGATATTCGCTCCCGTTATGTGGGAGGGGCAAATCCTCTCTACGTCCACTACGATCTCTAAGCTTGCTTCTCATTGTATCCAGTACACGCCTTTATAACTACCCAGTTACGGTGTAGCGTTTAACGCTACCAAGATCACAATGATCCACAACTAGAATATCTAGTGACTTCAAGTCTAAGGATGACAATACCATTGTACCCGAGAAGCACTTGTGACTCAACATAACGTGTATGTAGCCTTCTCGGTGATGGGTCAATCCAGTGCAACATTCCGTAATGCACACCTATGTGTTGGATCGTGATATCTCCATATCAATCCAACCCCATACTAGTCTATAGATGATTGTCCCATTTAATCATTATACTTGACTAGGGATATTTAAGATAAACAACACAATTGTAAATCTAAGGACTTCATTATATTAAATATCCAATAAATAATAAATGAATTTCTAGCCAATTACAAATTCATACTAAACTAGATTGCCTCTAGGGCATCTATTCCAACAGTCTCCCACTTGCACTAGAGCCAATCTGGCGCATCTCGTATGCCCATACTCCTAGTGTGCCCTTCATGCTTCCACTGCGTGAGAGGCTTCGTAAGCGGGTCTGACAGATTATCATCTGTAGGAATCTTGCATATCCGAACGTCTCCTCTATCGATAATATCTCGAATCAGATGGAACTTCCTGAGCACGTGCTTGGACTTCTGGTGTGACCTCGGTTCCTTTGATTGCGCGATCGCCCCAGTGTTGTCACAGAACAACTCCACTGGATCCGCAATGCTAGGGACCACACCAAGTTCAGAAACAAACTTTCTGATCCAAACAGCCTCCTTTGCTGCGCCATTTGCAGCAATGTACTCAGCCTCTGTTGTAGAATCAGCTACCGTCTCTTGCTTGGAACTCTTCCAGCTCACCGCTGCTCCATTCAGGCAAAACACATATCCCGACTGTGATCTAAAGTCATCTCTATCGGTTTGGAAGCTTGCATCAGTGTAACCCCTTACACGCAACTCTTCCTCACCGCCAAACATCAAGAAAGCATCCTTAGTTCTTCTCAAGTACTTTAGGATGTTCTTGACAGCAATCCAGTGACTCTCACCTGGATTGGATTGGTATCTGCTTGTCATACTCAAGGCATATGACACATCTGGTCTAGTACATAACATGGCGTACATGATGGATCCTATGGCCGAGGCATAGGGAATCCTACTCATGCGTTCCTTCTCAATCTCATTGGAAGGACAACCACTCTTCGAAAGAGTGATTCCATGTGACATGGGCAAGAATCCCTTCTTGGAATCTTGCATGTTGAACCGTTTCAACACCTTGTCAATATATGTACTTTGACTTAGGCCTAGCAACCTCTTGGATCTATCTCTATAGATCTTTATACCGAGTATATAGGCTGCTTCCCCTAAGTCTTTCATTGAGAAACACTTTCCTAGCCAATCTTTCACAGATTGCAGCATGGGAATGTTGTTTCCAATGAGTAGTATGTCATCCACATACAAGACCAGAAAAGCTACAGAGCTCCCACTAACCTTCTTGTAGACACAAGACTCATCTTCGTTTCTGATGAAGCCAAACTCTTTGACCACTTCATCAAAACGTCGATTCCAACTCCTAGAAGCTTGCTTCAATCCATAAATGGATCGTTGCAGCTTACAGACTTTGTTGGCTTGCTTTGGATCCTCAAAACCCTCTGGCTGTATCATATACACGTCCTCGAGGAGATTCCCATAAAGAAATGCTGTTTTGACATCCATCTGCCAAATCTCATAGTCGTAGTATGCTGCAATCGCAAGTAGGATTCGGATGGATTTGGTCATAGCGACTGGTGAAAAGGTTTCATCATAGTCAATACCATGAATCTGTCTGAATCCTTTAGCCACCAATCGGCCCTTATAGGTAATCACATTACCATCCATGTCGATCTTCTTCTTGAAGACCCACTTGCACCCTATGGGCCGCGCCCCATCAGGTGGTTCCACCAAAGTCCATACTTTGTTGGTATACATGGATTCCATCTCGGATCTCATGGCCTCAAGCCACTTCTGCGAGTCTGGGCCATTCATGGCCTCCTCATAGGTAGTAGGCTCATCATCTATGGGCATCGTGTCACCGGAATCAGTTACGAGAAGTCCGTACCTCTCGGGTTCCTGGCGCACTCTACTAGATCTACGAAGCTCTTGTGTTACCTGAACAGGTGGATCCACAACTGCTTGTGATTCCTGTTCATGTTCCATAATCGGTTCAGTAATTTGTGGTTCTTGAACTTCTTCAAGTTCTACATTCCTCCCACTTGCTTCTTTAGAGACAAACTCTCTTTCTAGAAACACGCCGGTCCGAGCCACAAACACTTTGTTCTCGGTTGGATTGTAGAAGTAGTATCCCTTAGTTTCCTTAGGGTACCCCACAAATTTACACTTATCCGATTTAGGCCCTAGCTTGTCTGATTGTAAACGTTTTACATAGACATCGCAGCCCCAAATCCTCATGAACGACAGTGTGGGACGCCTCCCACTCCACATCTCATATGGTGTCTTTATGACTGATTTAGATGGAACACGGTTAATGGTAAAAGCTGCACTTAATAGAGCGTAGCCCCAAAATGATAATGGAAGATCGGTTTGACACATCATAGACCGAACCATATCCAATAGGGTTCGATTCCTCCTCTCGGACACGCCATTCCATTGTGGCGTTCCGGGTGGAGTGAGTTGGGACACGATCCCACACTCTCTAAGATAGTCGTCAAACTCTTGGCTCAAGTATTCTCCTCCACGATCCGATCGTAGAGCCTTGATACTTTTGCCAAGTTGCTTCTCTACTTCATTCTTGAATTCTTTGAACACTTCAAAGGATTCGGATTTTGCCCTCATAAGGTACACAAATCCATATCTACTGTAATCATCAGTAAACGTAATGAAGTAGACATAACCACCCCTGGCAGGCGTGGCAAATGGCCCACACACATCGGTATGTATGAGCGCCAATTGCTCACTAGTCCTCTCACCTTTCTTATTGAAAGGGGACTTTGTCATTTTTCCCAATAAACAAGCCTCACATGTCTCATATGATTCAAAATCAAATGAGTCTAGCAATCCATCCTTATGGAGTCTAGATACACGTTTCTCATTTATGTGGCCTAAACGACAATGCCATAAATAAGCAGGATTTAAATCATTTATTTTAATCCGCTTGGTATTAATGTTGTAGACAGGATTACTTAGATCAAGGACATAAAGTCCATTAAATAATTGCGCACTAAAATAGTGAATATTATTCAAATAAAAGGAACAACAATTGTTCTTTATTGAAATAATAAAACCTTCCTTGTCCAAACAAGAAATAGAAATAATGTTTCTGCTCATAGCAGGCACAAAATAGCAATTATTTAATTCTAAAACTAATCCTGAAGGCAGAGATAGCTCGCAAACGCCTATGGCCAACGCAGCAACCTTTGCTCCATTCCCAACGCGCAGATCTACCTCCCCTTTAGCCAATCTTTTACTTCTCTTTAGATCCTGCATATTTCGACAAATATGAGATCCACATCCAGTATCTAATACCCATGATGTAGAGACAGTTAAATTGACATCTACAACGAAAATACCTGGTGGTGGTGGAATCACTATTCCAAGCCGCTTGTCCTCCAGATATTTTGGGCAGTTCCTCCTCCAGTGTCCAGGTTGACTACAGTAGTGACATTCACCCTTAGTCACGACCTTGGCAATCCCACCAACAGGCTTAAGGGCTTGTTCCTTGGACTTAGCAACTGACTTGCCTTTGCCCTTGGAGGAAGAGGCAAACCTTTTACCCTTTCCTTTATGCACCATCATAATGGCCTTGCCCTTACCCTTGTTGATGCTCTGTTCAGCCGTCCTCAACATGTTGAGCAAATCTGGCAGTGGTTTAACGATCTCGTTCATGTTATAGTTCATAATGAACTGTCCATAACTCTCGGGCAACGATTGCAACACGAGATCGGTTGCCAACTCTTGGCCGACCGGGAACCCAAGCCTGGCGAGATTCTCCAAGTACCCGATCATTCGGAGTACATGGGGTCCCACCGGGTTCCCTTCTGCCAGATGACATTTGAACAGTGCCTTTGAGACCTCATACCTCTCTACCCTCGCCTGCTCTTGGAAGAGCTGCTTTAGATGTTCGATCATATCGACAGCATTCATGTTCTCATGTTGCTTCTGAAGCTCAGAGGTCATGGTGCAAAGCATTAGGCAGGCCGCATCATTAGCGTCATCAACACGCTTTTGATACGCCTTTAAGGCAGCAGGTGTCTGATTCTCTGGACCTTCTGGAACTTGCTCCTCTATTGCGTACAGCTTCTTTTCTTGCTTGAGAACAATTCTCAAGTTTCTGTACCAATCGAGAAAGTTGGTTCCTGAGAGCTTGTCCTTCTCAAGGACAGATCGTAGGGAATGTTGTGAACTCGATGAGTTGTTTGCCATTTGGAATTCTACAAAAAGGAAAATACGCAAGTTTTAGTATTTGTGAATTTTGACTATATTTAATAATGGCTAGTTTATTAAATATAGCTCCCACTATTTTACTACGGATTAATAACCCTCAAGATATTAATGCGGAAAATATCCTTATATTTTCTAGTGGGCCAAGATCCATCTTTTTCATCTCCTTATGAGCTTGCTTTGGCAAGTCACCCATAATTCGATTACTTCTTAGGTAGGAACGATTCCAATTGCATCCCATATGCAACTCTTGGTTCAACCGGGCAAATAACTCCTTATTTATCCATCCATATGGATAATCCCAATTGATTGCCTCTAGGTTTCTTAATCAAATTAATAGCCTAGTTGTGTTCAACCTCTTATCTAAACAATTGCACATTGTTACGTGCCATCGCATTCCATCATTATGAACCAAGTCGCCATGCTTTGGCACGCACGAACTTGATAAATAATGATGATAATGAGTGTTTAAATAACGAGAAGGCAAGAACACAATATTTTAAAATTTGAGGGATTTTCAATTCAATTTTAATTATTTTGTTGATCAATATCAACTAATCTATCTATTTGAGTTTGGGCACAACTCCAAATAATAGATCCGGGTTGTCTAATTATCTTATTATCCTAATTGCATGCATCATCCATACACCAACCACACAAATAATAAGACAATAAATAAACACCCACAAAACAGAAATTAAACGTGATGTGGATATGGCCTTTTCTAGACTAAGATAATTCCAAGCCAATGGAATTATCTATGAACCCTAAACAAACACACATCTCCATGCGTCTTGATCTTTTGGTCCATCCTTCATAGTCATGTGGTGTGCTCCATGCTCCATGCTCCATCTTTTGTGGCTCCTTTTGGCTTTGGGCTTCTTTTCTCCAATCTTGGCTAACAATCTACTTTATCTAGCACTAGCTAATATCTATACTAAATAAAATAAATCTCACAAGTTGAGAAAAAAAATGGCACGCAGGCCATAAAACCCTAATTAATTATTACAATTAATTGATCGGCTCGCAGGCCGTAAAACCAAACCACAAAATTAAACATCCACATCAAACCACATCCTAAGGCCATATCCAATCACCATGCGATTTGCACATAAACAGTTAAAATCCAATTTTAACGCGCTTGGTCAATTTTAATTGATTTTAGGATTTCTAGGGTTAAAACGGTCCATGGGCCCAACAATCCAATTGCCCGGGCCCAAATAAGTGAACCACAAAGCCCTAGGGTCGGCCCGGCCCAAAACCCGCAGGCTAGGCCCGCGGGTTAGGGCCGCCCGCCCCCTTAGGGCGCCAAGCTTGGGCGGCAAGCAAGGGGGGGCGGCTCCCTAGGGGCCGAACCTTCCTTGTGGAGGTTGTTTCCAAAACAACCTCCTTGCTTGGAGCCCAAGTTTGGTTGTTTCCTTGTTGTGGGAGAACTCCTTCTTCCCCAAGGATGCCCAAAACCTAGATCTAAGATCCTAAAATTTCTCAAACTCACCAATTCATGCATCCAATGCAATAATTGGGTCTTGTTATGATTAATTCTTTGACAAATTGCATCCAATGCTTGATTTGTCTTGTTTTACGCGATAAACAACAAATTAAGGTGTAAAACAACAAGAATGTAACACATAAACTACGTTTATGCTCTATGACCTGTGGCTCTGATACCACTGTAGGGTTTTGATTCATGGATCGCGCAAACGGAAGCATAATCAAACAAATAACCATGCAAAACCCTCCAAGGATCACAAGTCTAGATGCATAACGATAGTAAAGGTAAGAAATCATAAACACACCTTTGGGTTCTCCTTGATGACTTCAAACGCGAATAGTGTCACGTTCTCTATAGTTGATCCACGCCTAGAGTTGTTCCTAGATCTCCAATCACCTTGGTGCTAGCCCGGATTGAAAGGAGGGTGAAGAAATCACGCAAAACGAGACACCAAAAGGGGTTCGGCACCCTTGTGGCGTCGGGGACAAGGGGGCGGCGGCAAGGGGGCGGCGTCCCTCTTGTGGCTTGCTCTCTCTCTCCTTTGTTCTCTCCTACTCTTGTTATGTTCTCTCTAGAGCATAAAGTGTGTAGGGAAGGAAGGAGGAGGGTCCTTTATATAGTCCAACAACTCCTTGTTAACTACCTAAAGGACTTATTCTAGTCCTACTAGAATTCAATTTAGTCCCTTCCTTGCAAATTAGTCCCTACTAAGTTTGCAAGGGTTTGCAAAGTGATCCTTCTAATTAATTAATCCAATTAATTAATTCCATAATCTAGTACAACTCTATATAGCGTGTGACCCCATAGGTTCTATCTAGTTGGTAGCAACTCTTTGCTAATATGGAGCGGTTTCTAGCAAAACATCCATTCTAGCCAACTAATAGAATAGTCATCTAGACAACCTTGTACAAGTAATTGTCTCATCCCTTTGCCTCCATATCCGGATTGGACACGAGACATACAAGTCACACTCGTATATCCAATCCCTAGTTTCTCGATCCATGGAATAGCCTTATTCGTGCAAATAACATCAATATCCCATATATTGATTTATTTGAGTCTGGCCAGACATTCTATAAGCACTATCCTCGAGTGGCCTTGGATATTCGCTCCCGTTATGTGGGAGGGGCAAATCCTCTCTACGTCCACTACGATCTCTAAGCTTGCTTCTCATTGTATCCAGTACACGCCTTTATAACTACCCAGTTACGGTGTAGCGTTTAACGCTACCAAGATCACAATGATCCACAACTAGAATATCTAGTGACTTCAAGTCTAAGGATGACAATACCATTGTACCCGAGAAGCACTTGTGACTCAACATAACGTGTATGTAGCCTTCTCGGTGATGGGTCAATCCAGTGCAACATTCCGTAATGCACACCTATGTGTTGGATCGTGATATCTCCATATCAATCCAACCCCATACTAGTCTATAGATGATTGTCCCATTTAATCATTATACTTGACTAGGGATATTTAAGATAAACAACACAATTGTAAATCTAAGGACTTCATTATATTAAATATCCAATAAATAATAAATGAATTTCTAGCCAATTACAAATTCATACTAAACTAGATTGCCTCTAGGGCATCTATTCCAACACTACGTTCATGGGATGACATGAAGACGTATTGGACACTCTCTATGAGTTTCAAAATATTTTATGAGATCAAGCATCGCTTGGTACGCAGATCTAGGAGACTAGAGATTGCTAAGAATAGTAGTCAAGCATACTTCTGAAGTCTAAGCGGTTAGAAATTGCTAAGTTGGTGGTGAAGTATCACTGGAAGATGCATTCCCTAGCTCGGTGTTGAGACCATGAGGCAAAGGTAAGAGCAAGGATAAGGGTTTCTAGGGGCGATAGTGGTCTAGGACAAATAGCTCAAGACTGAAAAACGCAAAAAGGGTGAAAGAGAGTTCCCAAGGCCAGAGACATGGTCAGGGTTGGCACTAGTTTCTGGTCTAGGGTTTTGTTTTGGATCTATAGACTTATCTTTGAGGCAATAGCCGCCAAATTTGTATTTGGCCATAGTTTTCACTTTGATCTGGTTATATTACGAATGGTTGAGGCGTTCTTAAATTCTAGCACTAGTGTGACCTCAGAATATGTGGATGTTATCTCTAGAGTGGTGACTAAGATTCTTATGGCGCGCTAGATTAAGAAACATCTGATAGCAAATGATGAACAAGCTAGCTAGTGCTTCAAACTTTGTCTTAAGTTTCCTTACCTATATGTGATTCTTTCCTTACAGGAAAGACGAAACGCAAACCATTTGGTGAAGTAGTAAGTTCTATCAAGCCATTACAACATGTTCATTCTTTTTTTGTGTTCCATTAATTGTTATAGCTAAGTGGTTCTTACTGTTCCATCGCATTCGTAGATGTCTGTACAGTCCAAGGCACTAGAGTGCATTAGACATGTATCTAAGCATGAGGTGTGTGATGGAAGGGAACAGTAAGGTAGTTGGCCATTCTCCATACTCCGCAGCAGGATGCTGTATTAGAAAGGAGGAATATGACACTGTTTGAAATGGTTTGATGTATGATAGCTCGTGCAAATTGCATGTTTCCTACTAAGGATGGGCTTTGCTAACGGATTTTGACATATTTAACCCACCAAGTCTGTAGCCACTACACCCTACTGGACATGGACTAAGATAGAGATCTCGGATAGGTCACCTTAGGCCATAGGGATCAGCATCTTATGTCCAGACCAATTTCCATAAGAGATGGAAGTTGGACCCTAGACAGAAGAAGTACATCTTCATCCGCTATTTAGAGAATTATAGGGTTCGCGTATTCATAACGAAAAAGTCGATAGGCAATGTCATGTAAATGGATTCACGAAACATAGAATTTCTCGAGGGAGATTTTCGTAGTCAGGAAAAGGTTTCTGGAGATGTCGATCTCTACAAAATGAAGGAACCGCTAGAAGACACTCGTTCCTTATTCGATTATGAGGGAATATTTCCTCAATATCCCTTGGACGGTGGAGTTACTTGCAAAGCGAGGTGCCCATCCATACGGATGAGGGCACTGAGGATCCTCCTATGCAAATGAATTGCTCGAAGGAACATACTCCATCAAATATTTGAGATCGAAGGGGAGACCGTTAGGGTCAGAAGTCATGATAATATGATAGTATCCTAGACCTTATCGTCCCCTAATTATGAAAAATGAAAAAGTTAGCTTACAATTAAAGTTGGAGTTTAGAAGGGGCAATCGAGTCTAGGACTAGGCTGAATTTTCCGGCGAATGCAAGACTATTAGAGATCAGTGGATTTCCGGGGTCAAGCAGAGTAGCAGACGAAAGCATATAAGGCATACGATTTGCATGAAGCTAAAAGCCTACTCTTAGTAGTAGAGTGTGGACATAGACGAGAAATTCTCCCCAGTAGTCGGGTAGTGAGAATTGCATCGATCCAACGTGATATTCTCCCCAAGAGTTAGGTTACCGAGAATTACTTAGGTTCTACGTGATTCTCCCTTAATGGGGGTTATGAGGATTACGTTGATTCGCTTAGCATTGGCAATAATAGTGATAATGGAATTAGAGCTCTATTCTTGATAGACGTGAAGATTACATTTCTCGATGGATTAATCCGAGGGGTGATCTATTTGACTCAACCAGAGGGTTTTGAGGTAATAGGTCAAATGCAGTATGCAAGCTAATTAAGTTCATGTATGGTCTTAGGTAGTCCTATAGATAGTGGTATTTCATCAGAGGACCATTTACTATATGTTTACGGTTACAAGAAAAACATTATGCGTATGTCAATCTCTCTGGGAGAGAGTTGATGATCATATCACTTAACATCGATGACTCACTATTGCCCAGTAGAGCTTAAGGACTGTTCGTGTCCACTAAGTGGTGGCTATCCTCTCGATTTGTGATGAATGATATTGGTAGGGAGATATGCATTCTCGTTCATTCGCATAGACTTCTTGCGTTGTCGCTAGAGGCGTACAATAAGAAGCTACTCGAACGATTCCATATGGTTGGACCCAAAACCATGCGATACTCCTGTAGCTCGTTGCAAGACTTTACGAGACTTGATATGTGCCCTATAGTACAGTAGGAGTCTCATGTACGCTATGATGTGTACTAAGACCTAACATACACAATGCAGTCGGATTAGTTAGTGATTTTAGGGAATCGCGATTTAGGACACTAGATTGCAGTCATGTGGATACTCATATATCTCTAAAGAATGTAAGATCACGTGTTATGCTATTGGAGTTAGATACTTCGACTTGTTGGCTATATATGCTGACTATGGTGGGGACCTAGAAACATGTGGATCCGCCTCAAGCTATCTTCCATGCTTGGTGGCAGGGCCATCACATGGAATAACAATACGGGGTATTACACCGCTCTATCGAGGATGGACGCCAAATATGTTGCCTGCTCTGCCACGGCGCATAAATGTGTTTGGCTGAAAAGGTTTTCGTCAACCTATGAGTTGTTGACAATCCTGTTACCACGTGTTGTGCTAGTATGGTAGTCATAGCAGAGAGCTAATTAAGGACCCGAAGCATTGCGGTAAAACCAAATACATAGGAAATGATGCCATTTCATCGGGGATGAGGTGTCTACCTGAGGAGTAATCTCGGAGTATATCATCTACGAGCCAAATTGTTGGCTCATTCCATTCCTAAGCCACTTATGAGGATTATCTTTGTGGATCGTATCAGGAAGATGGGACTTGGTGGTTGGTAACTAGCAATATGATTGATAAATAATCGATACATTGACCGTTTGGATTTTAATTGGATTTACTTGGATTATTATGCGCGTTCTTTTAGATATGTGCATGATATGTTGTATTTCATGCGCTAGCATAGAGCATGTCACACATACATAAAGATAGGCTCACTCACACGAGCGGTCGCCTTTGTGACACCCTAGATTGTGAGCATAGAGGAGACATATTCCTGATCAGAGCTACATATCGATCTGATGGATTCACTTGTCACATGGATAGATTCCAAGATGAATTTGGCACGTGTGCTATTTGAACATGGTGGATAGCCTAAACCATGTATAGTCTGTGCAGAGAGCCATATGAGAGTAATGGTTTTGCGACGCATTAGAATGTGGCATTTCAGTACTCGGGTTAGACGTCTAGACGGTGACTGAACTAGAATCTGCATAGTGATACTTATGAGATAAGACACGCGCTCAAACACTATGACATGTATTCCTTAAACATGTGCTAAAGAGAGACATGAGGTGGTGAGTAGAGTTGTCCCACGAACTCTCACCATGTGAGCCTCGTCAATCACCCGAGCATGATTGACACTGTATACCCTTACCACTCTTATCAGTTTCATAAAGTGACGGGTTAATGGTTCTACTTAGGCAAGTCACCTTACGATTATGGATGATTCGGACTTTCGAAATTGCGGAAAAAACATTAAATCCGAATCTAAGCGACACATGGATGATGGGTAGATCGTCAGTGCATCAGGCTATGTTTATTCGTTGACGCTACTTGTGAGACCCATGTGGGGTCATGCAAGATATGTATATAACAGTAGTACAGTAGACGCACTTGAGCATTGTCTATGGGACTAGACATATTCAGGGTCTATGAGATTGCACGTGAGCGAAACTATGACATACGAGAGCTAAACTGTGCATTACATTTTTTTTGGAGGATGAGCACACCTACTATTGACTCATGATGAGGTTGTTGTAGAAGCTCCCGAGATGCCGGTAGTCTCTGCAGTTGCACGACACGACCATACAATACTTTGCAGATGATTTGGTTGGAGAGTGGGAGACTAGTAGAGCTATGTGTGGCCCCACAAGTCGAGTGGGAGATGTTAAAAAATTACGTGTAATGCACAGGGGGCTGCTTCGTAACTAACTCAAACTCCAAGAGGGTACGCTGCATATTTGTTAGGACCGTAAATTAAAATCTATGTGCTGAATGCAGTTGTGTCGTAATTGAGCAGAAGAATGTAATTTACAATTTGAAGTTGTCTAATATTAATTACTATTAATACCATCTATTGTAATTAGAGAATTGAATTACTAATTACTAGTATACTTTAATAATTAATTACGAATAAAATGTTTAATCACTACGTATTTCATTATTGATTCTTAGTAATATTCTCTATTTAATTACTTAAAATTTCATTTATTGTGGCCCATACATTTACGAGGTTCTCTTCTATCATTTTCCCCATCCCAATCTGTAGATCCGTTGGAGATGCCCTGCATGATGCTGGGACGGAATTACTGAAGTTGCATTTCGTGGTAACCGACGCTAAATGATTGAGAGTAGATTTTATTTTATTTTATTTTATTTTTGTCTAATAGTGAGGGCCGATTAAATGTATTAATATTGGTAGTGTAGTAGCAGTATTAAATTGAAATTACATATAGAATTTAAAAAAAAAAAGGAAAAGGAAAAAGAAAAAGAAAAAGTAGTAAAATAAGTAGGCGCTCGGTCATTTTCCAAAATCTACGCAGAAGTGTCGGTGGTAGCAAAGAAGTGAAGCACTATACACTCTCCCTCTCTCTCCAAAGTCATATGCGTGGTGCTGATCTTCAACCTAAAATCAGCCCTTCAACTACCATTTTAATCTCTCTGGGAGAGATTCACAATTTGCAGCATAAAATAGTATTTAGACACCTAACACACAGACGAAAAGTGTTTTCGAACCATATCTTTCAACTCTCTCTCTCCCTACAAATCACCACCAGTAGCAGCAGCCTCTCTCTCTATCTCTCTCTCCCTCCCTCTCTCTCCCCTGAGGCCACACTCGTCGTCTCTCTCCCTGATTGCTGAGGGAACAAAGCTGTTGCAGATTCGGATTTCGAATCATTACCCGTAACAGAGAGATAGAGAGAAGGTAGGAAACAAGATCGATCGTTTGTTTTGATCTGTAAAAACGAAATGGCGATCGATCCACGGCAGATAGTGGCGGGGTTCTTGACGGTGACCATGTTTCTAATGCTCGCCAATATGATCAAGCAAGATCACTTCGATGCCGTCGTCGATGTAAGCTCTCTCTCTCTCACTGTTTATGAACTCGCCTGATTTGGTTTCAGTAAATCTCGACCCTTATCTTTAGTCGTCTCTAGTTCAATTGCCTTCTTCCAATTTCAAATCTCACTCTCTCTGTCTGTGTTTCGCTGTTTGATTCATGTAGATCTATAAATAGACTGTTGGGTTTGCTACTGATAGTGAAGCTACCAGAACTGGAATGATAATGATCACTTATATAAAATTGAATTGTCTTACTATGTTTATTACTGTGTTTATTGTGATTATTACGACTACTTGTGTGCTAGGCTACTACAGATTGAAAAGAGATCTGTTTATTGAAAATTTTCTTTTTAAGTGATTCATCTTCAGTCTATTACTCTAAATGTTTCACTTTATCAAACTGCAAATCATGAGTGGAGACAAATCATTTCATGATTATCTACTTTGGGATTACCTTGATTACTCTATTTTGGTTGTTTGATCTGGGTTTTAATTACCTTTTTCGCATCTTATAGAATGGAGGGCCAGGTGCTAATTTTGACTCTATCAAGAGTACGGATCACTCCATCGTTACACATCGTAGATCGAGTAATGGCCCGTGGAGTGAAGACGACTTGGATCTTAAACCATGTTGGACAAAACCTGATTCTGGTAATTCCCCCATTGAGAGTGTTATGGATTTGGCTTTTCGCATTTAACTTCTGTTTTTTGTCTTACTTGCCATTCAACTGTCATTCTTACTTCATTCTTCTTTGTGTTTACGTGTTTTAACAGAAGAGACAGATGCAACAGACGGGTTTGTTACCTTCTCGTTGACCAACGGTCCTGAATATCATGTCTCGCAGGTAACTAATTTGCTTACATTGATTGACTGTTGAAATCCAAATTCTTTACCATGGAAGTGGATAGAGTTTGTCTTTTCACATCCTGATAAAACTACCAATAAACTCTGTCCTGCTACAACTTTAAGCACTTCCACTGTCTTTTTTGGCCACTGCAATAATTAGCCACAAATTCATGTTTACCAGTGTACCTCCATACCGGAATGTAGTGCATCTTTCTTATGTGCTGCTCCATAAGTACCCAATTTACTGAGTTGACTTTATATATGATGTTATGATGTACAAGTATCTGCAGAAACTTACAAAAGTAGGAACTTTGCAATCACCAAGCATGACTTAGCTGTTGGATTATATCCTTTCTGGAGAATTTCCTTTAGTGTTATGTTTTATCTGCTGGATCTATGTTGCCAATTTTAGGCACTGCCCTAAATATAGCAGCTGATTAACCTTCTTGGTCGATATTCTCCTAATATTGGCTGCTACATGTTGGATGTAAACCTCTGTCCAGGAATCAAAACCCTAAACTCTAATTCATCATTTCTAAAGTCAACATTCACTGTTGTAATGGCCAATCCTTTCTTGTCTTGCTTGATTGAAACTGCTGTTTTCATAAGCTACTGCTCCTTGGACTCGATTCTGTATGTCCTGTCTCTCCTGCCAAAACTCGTCTCAAGTCCCCCCTTCTGCATCAAAGATCCGCCTACTTTGGAAGAGTCCTTGATCCTTCACAGTTCTTCCTAATTCTATTGCAAATTTGCAACAATCTCAGTCCCCCTAAAAAATGAATCTAATTAGGCATTCCTCAGCTGTCCAACACAAATAGATGGCTTTCTCAGTGATTACTTCAGATTCTTAAATGATGATTAAGCAAAATCAATATTATACGAGAGTTGTGCATTTATTCCTTCTAACATATTATTTCCTTTGAGTTCTCTTAGACTCCTGGACCTTCCATTTTTGGAGGACTTTCATATGTTTTGTCTATTTTCAATCTTTAATCTAATTTTGGTTATGACTCATCTTCAGATTGCTGATGCGGTGGTTGTGGCAAGATTTCTAGGCGCAACTCTTGTACTGCCAGACATAAGGGGATCGAAACCAGGTGATAAGAGGTTAGTGAAGTACTTGCTTGTAATAGCTCACACCATCTCTTGATGTACTCTTTTCTACTCTGACCTAAGAAGTTTACCATGTGGTTGTTATTGCTTTTGTAGTTCTATATTTCTGCCTTTTGGCTTTAAGCAAATTCATTACCTACAAAAAGTTTCATTGAAATAAGTTATACGAACTAGTTGGCGTGGTTTGGTTGTGGACAACTTTTCAAAGTGGTGAAATTTCATTCATTTAGTTGGTCTTGATATGTTAGTTGCTATCACATCTTTTTGCCTGGTTAGTTCATGGTTACATCTCTTCTCTGCGCCAGTATTCCCAAGTCATGACTCATGCTCTTCATCCACATAACCACCTCAATATTCCTCCATGAATACCCATTATAATTGTCCCATCTTTCAATAAATGTGAATGTTTGTCACTCTCCTAATTTGCATTGGAATGGTAGATTATGGGTATCATCAATACATAATGTATTCAACATGTCGCATGAACACAACCATACTGACTTGCTCATGTCTTCAGGAACTTTGAAGAAATTTACGATGTTGAGAAGTTTGTGAAAAGCCTCGATGGTGTGGTCAGAGTCACTAAAGATCAGCCTGCCGAAGTTTCATCGCGGAATTTAGCAGTCGTGAGGGTCCCCAATCGTGTCACTGAAGACCACATTGTAGAACACATTAAACCACTTTTTAAAATTAAGAAAACCGTGAGGATAGCAACATATTTTCCATCAATGAATATGAAGAAAACAGAGGAGCAAAACAACGCTGATTCTGTAGCATGCTTGGCAATGTTTGGAACCCTTGAGCTCCAACCAGAGGTGAATGAAGTGGTTGACTCGATAGTTGAAAGGTTAAGAACCTTAAGTCGGAAATCAGACGGTCGGTTTGTCGCAGTTGACTTGAGGGTTGACATGTTGGAGAAAAGCGGTTGCCAAGGAAATGGTGATTCTGGATCAAAAAGCTGTTACAGTCCGGAGGAGATTGCTCTATTTTTAAGGAAGGCAGGGTTTGACAAAGATACCACTGTATATTTGACCCAATCAAGGTGGGATAGCAGCCTAGATACTCTGAAGGATTTCTTTCCCAGAACTTATACAAAGGTAATGGATTTTCTTCCTCTCACTTACTTACTTAGCACTCCTTCGCATGCTAACAAAAAAATTAAAATATCTCCAAAATCGGGTTAACATTTATTTTTTGGTTCAAGGTTTTAACATTTGTTGATTTAAGTTATATATTTTCCTATTGCTTTTTATGAAATTATGCACCCTTGTTGAGATTGCTTTCCTCTCTTTGATAGAGTTTGTCGTTCTGATTGTGTTTTTTTTTTTTTGCTTTAATAACATTTACAGGAAGGAATTATGCCTGTGGACAAGAAGGAACAATACCTTAACTCAGACTCTTCAGAATTTGAGAAAGCTATTGACTTCTACATTTGTTCCCAAAGCGATGTTTTCGTACCAGCCATATCGGGCTTGTTCTATGCCAATGTAGCTGGCAAGAGAATTGCTTCAGGCAAAAGCCAGATTCTTGTCCCTTCAAACATCCCCAGTTCAACTTCAGATTTTCTATCGCCATACATTGCAGAGAAGAATCATATGGCCTACTCTTGTTTCTGCTAAGTGCTTTACTGTTCACGGTGAAAAAGCCTGAAGCGAGCGACTATGCTCTTATTATGATCATACAACCATTTGAAACCAAACATTCTCCGCTGAAAAGAAACAAGCAGGTCATTACAGTTTTCATACTTCCATTTGTGTGCTTAGTAGAGGCAAGCTTTTAATTTATTCTGTAGCGAGCACAAACTATTCCCATATGAAGTTGAATGTATTTTAGATTCTTTGTAACAACTATTATCAAAGTTGAGAAGCTTTAGGTGGTGTATTTATCAATTCGCTACATCTCTTGGGTTTAGAATCAATTTATGGGCTCGTAAACCAGCTCATCTAGTTGTGTGTGCGTGCGTGTGTGTGTGTGTTTGCGTGTGTATTTTCTTTCCATCATTTTAGTAGAAAGAACATTCATTAACAGCACCATACATAGAACAAATGACTCGGCATGTTTTACTAGTTACAGGATTGTACCTGTTCTGAGGGGTCCTGTAAGGGGGTCGTGGTTATGAGAACCAGTGTAAAAAATACTTTGAAATGGTATATAAATTTTTGCATTTACAATTGATTATGTATAAGGTGTCAGTTTAAAGAAAACACTATAACTATGTATAACCTACAAATTCTCTTGTAATAGCAACCTATGATGATTATGATATACTAGAACGGTAAAATCTCACTGGAGCAGAGGCTTCATGAAAGTCTTTTGAAGTCTATTCATCGTTGATGATAAGGCTCAGATCAGTTCGAGCAGCTCGAGCAGCTATGCATCGTTGATAAGGCTTCATGAAAGTCTTAGCAAAAGGAGTTTTTGGAACTGGAATCATTTTCCCAACCACAGCCAGAGGCCAACTGTAAATAAATAACATAAAACAATTTATTATGCCAATAGAGGGAATCTAAACATGATGGAGCCATAAATGGAGATGAGGAAGTTAAAAGACCAACCTGACAACGGCAATAACGATAGAAACAATCCAGAGCGTCAAGTTGAGTCTCACAATTGAGAAGAAGTGTCCAAGGAACATAATGATGAGAATCTATCAAAATGAAAAAAAATGATTCATGTTAACACCTATCCACTGCAAGAGAGTTCAAGGAACAGATAAACCCGGTATGTGAAGTTTAAAGGACATTGCAACATCTCTCACCTGAAGGACAAACGTTGTTCCCACAATACCCACGAACAGGCGATTCTTTAAGATTCCCTTGAAGACATTGAAGTGTTCCGGCTTCCGAGCGTTGAACTCATTGAATATCTGGATTTTAACTCTCAAAGTAAATACATGGCAGATAGAAAAATACTCACACTACTACTGATGAAGATTGATGAAGAGGATAATAGTTTGTGTGAATTTTAAGATTCGGCTTGTTGATGACGAACAAACTTACTTGACACATGACAAAGGTGTTGAAAATCAACGTATTCTTCAATTTATTTGCATGTTCCGAGTTGCTGGGGTCTAAGTTCAGAATCTTCTTCCCGTGAAAGTTCAGAACAAGGAGGACCGTGACTTGATACAGAGCCTGCAAAACTCCGGATGATCAACAGGTGGACGTGTTTCGAGTATGTTACCAAGGCCTCTAGATGACCATCAAAAGAGCTATCCAGGAGATGGAAGAGAATAAAAATTTATAATAACCTGGACGAGTAAATTTCTCCACATGATATTTGTTATCAGAGGTTCCCTGTATAACATAAGTAACTTTTTATTATTAGAAAGAAATACAACACTGAGTGTACGCCGTGCTTCAAAATTAATCAACCAAAGAAAAGAACAAATAGCACCACTGAGGTTTCATCAGTATTTCACCTATGCACTTTCAACTACAAATAGCACCACTGACGAGTGATCTTTTCAAGCCAGGTATATCATGGAACAAGACAATTCTGGTGAACACATGTTCTGTACTTCTTGACCAGATTTGTTAACCCATCAAATTGAGGAATTGAAGAAAGATAACGATGTGAATCACCCATAAGAAAGGCATCTGACACAAGATATTGACAAACTAGTCCTCCACCATATTCCCAAAGAAACAACTAAGTCACATCAGCCAGTAGAACAAAGAGCTAGTAAGAATCAGATATTTACGCAAAAAAAAAAAAAAAAAAAAAAAAAAAAAAAAAAAAACAGACATAGGAACATGGTTTTTGAAAGGTTGCATCTAATAAAAAGGGAACCTCAGCATGTAAAACAGTAAAAAGGCAAGACTAGGTACAAAATTTTGTGTTCCAAGCTTTTGCATAATATAGTTAACTTTAGATTTCTAACCTTCGACCAACAGGAGATCTGCGCATAAGAGAGTCAGTTGGTGGTTCAGTAGCTAGAGCCAGTGCTCCAAGAGTGTCCATGATAAGATTGACCCACAGTAGCTATAACAAACAACAGAAGACTTCAGTATCTTTCTATAAACATGCATCGAATGTTAATGATCCGGATTCGAAATCTAGAACGTGTAATCCGATTGTTGAGGCACTCACCTGCACTGCATTTAAGGGGACATCACCAGCCGTAATGGCTGCTACAACATTGATTACCAGTGCAGCAACATTGACAGTAAGCTGGAACTGTATGAATTTCTGGATATTTGCATATACAGATCGACCCCAGCGAACAACCTACAAGGAGAGGGCATCAGATTGGTTAGTATGCAACATCAACCATATCTCATTACTAATATCACCTTGGGATAACCCCTAGTCCCCTACTGTTAATGTCCAGCTGAAGTGTGTTATTTAGCATCTCCTTAACCACTGCAACATCACTCACTCACTGTGAAGGAAATATACACATCAATTTGTTTTAGATATTGTTAAAGTCTTGGCCCAAACTAACAAGTTAAGTCTTAATAGTGCAGAACGTGAAGAGCCACAACCTTCTCATAGCCTAGCCAATATTATAAAGTTTGTTTGAAGTCACAGAACAAGTTGTATCGTTTATATATCCATTTCCATCCCTGAATTAGAAGCTGAATTTTGGTCAAATCTCCAATTTAAGATACCCATTTGCAGGTCTTCTGGGCCCTTTACCAAACTCATCACAGCTTCTTCATAAAAGATGCTTCAAGTGCTACAGAAATTTAAAGATAACAGCGCCTTGATAGAAGCAAGTATATCTAAATGTCCTCACCTTTACAACCGAGGCAAAATTGTCATCCAAAATGATGATGTCCGAGCTCTCTTTTGCAACTTCAGTTCCTGAAATACCCATTGAGAGACCTATGTCTGCCTAAAAGATGACAAAATTAAAAACAAATCAGCTATTGGTTGCAGTATTAAATCTAAGAATCATGACTGGAATCATGTCCAGCGTATCAAAAGATAACTTTACCCTAGAGTTGGAAACTAAAAACCCAATACATAAATTCCTTGATTGTGGTATAGAAGATAGTATGAAAGTAACCTAAATTCTAGAGGACCAATAAGCATGAGTAGGCAGTTGAAATGGATGTTTCTGAATCATATTATCAGATGTGTCTTTAGTTTACACAGTACTTGAGCAATACCTTTGAGTCGCTGAATAAATAGAACAAGATCATTAATTCATATGGCTAGTCAACAACAGAGGACAATTTTATAGACTTTATCCACAGAACTCTGGAAATTTCATCTGTTTGAAACCATTCTCTTATGTTTAAGAAATCTTTGAGGTAAATATTTTGATAGATACTACAGGCACAAGATCCATATGTGACAGCAGTTTGGTTAAGAATATCAGTTAAACTTGGAAAATCTAGCTGTTGCAAGAAAATATATTAGGGTAGCTTGAGTCTCAAACCTCGTGGAGAGCAGGAGCATCATTAGTTCCATCTCCAGTTACAGCAACAACTTCTCCTCGCTTACGTAATGCTTGCACAAGCAGAAGTTTGTCACTTGGGGAAGACCTTCCCATCACCTATACATCGGAAGTATTGTATGTCAATATATTGTGGACAATAAGCAACTTCTCTTGTGATGGTAAGAATTTCCGATCTAACAAATTACCGATATTTTCATTGCTACTTGTTCCCTGTCCTTCTCGGATAACTGTCTAAATGCTTTTCCTTCAATGACATTTGGCTCTGATGTATCTGAACCTGGAGAGAGTATTCCACACTCCAATGCAATTGCTCTGGCTGTTTGAATATTATCCCCGGTGACCATGCGTACCTATAACACAGGTTTGATATAGTGACAACTCAATCAGGAAAAGCACATAAAACAACAAAAATATCTAAGAGACTTTAGCAAATGTTTTCTGTGTGCTGAAATTACACTAGAGTGATAAGACTCCTTTTTTGTTTCTTTTATATCCTGCCTATGCCTCAGTATACCTAATTGACTAAGATAACTATGGATGCTGACACTGGGAAAGACCATGCACTGTAGTTCAATTGAAAATAATTTTCGGAGTCTAAACTAAGCATGTCAATCCAGAAATGGTATATTTAGATAGTAGGAGCTGACATCGGAAGCCAGAATGAATTCCTTTGGATGAATAATATTGAAGTAGATAAAAAAAAAAGATGTCCTATTCCTATGTTGCTATAGTAATATCTCATACCCAGTAATGCCAATTCGGAAAATCAAAATCTCAAATACCAAATTTTCTAAATTGTCAGTTCAATAAATTTACCCTGGAATATTCTATAAGCTGAACCTTTCTTCAGTAGTTGACCAACGAAACATGCACGTACAGCAAAAAGTAGCTTAAGAGAATTACCTCGACACCAGCTTCTGTGCAGAGCCTGACTGCCTCTTTGACGCCTGGACGACAAGGATCCTAGATGACAGATAATATATAAGCCAACCTCGTCAATACTATTTCAGATACTAATTCAACATGATAAAATGTACTTGAGTTGTTGAATCAAGCTTCTTGTCAGACACCAATATCAGTCACTCTCTTCGTAGTTACTAGTAGGTCATGCAACCTTACCATCAACAAAGCTACAGAACAAAACTCGATCTGTTCTGTACTTAGCTTTCAGCGCATTTTCTTTTTCTTTTTTTACGGGAAATATACACGGGTTGTGAAGCGCCTCCTTGACTCTTTTCTCACTAACCTGTGTAATTCAGTGCTTAAGCTGGAATATGTACAAATCTTGATTTATCTTATAACATATCTTTCACTTGATTGCGATCTCTACCAATAGCTGGGAAGCCTGGTTATACGAACTATTTTTTAACTAAAAGCGATATACATGCCGAAGGAACCTACGGCCATGATATGCAGACATCACAATACTGGATGAACTTTATAGTTTCATGGAGGTGTTACCTTTATGCCAACAATAGCCAGCAAAACAAGGTCATCGTCGGGAAAACTCCACTGTGCTAGTTGGTCTTCATCAGTTGGAACTTTGTCCATTTCGTAAGGTCTGTATGCAAGAGCAACACAACGCAAACTCTTTGTAGCCATATCATCAATAGCTTCCTTAAAATACGACTGCAAAAAAATCATCTCATTTAGCGAAAAGCACATGAACAATTCTTAAATGCGGTTAGAAGAGAAAGGGCACAGAATTAATAGGAGCTAAGAGTTCTTGTTCCTCAAAGACTAATTTTTTTGTTAATACATGACGCATCTTCTAGAACTGTATGTGTGAGTACAAAGATTTGGGGTCTCACAAAACATAACTCAGAAGAAAACTTCATTATACGCTGAAGAACACAAGACAATTAATGACCTTATCGTTCTCAATGGGCTGTCGGGAACCTTTGATGTCAAGATACGCAGTGCAGGATGCTAGAACAAGTTCAGCTGCTCCTTTCCAATGCAAATGAACTTCAGATTCAGACTGATAATTGAGAAGAAAAACATGTCAGAGATTAGTCAATATAGTAGTGACATCTGAGTTAATACTCAGGAAAGCCATAACCGAATCACATGTACCAGTTAGGAAATATGTAGTTTGGAGTTTGGATCAATCTAGAGAATTTCGAAGTGACTTTTAGGAAAAGCATATCATGAATAAGCAAGCAGATTTTTTGTGAACACTGTATTTAAATATCATCACTGAAACACAGTGGTGTTGATTACTTATATTGTTATAATCATGCACAATGGTGTCCAACTAGATATCAGAAGTTTACAGACTCTATATCAGGAACTCGTTCCCAGTAATAACTTAATAATCGAAATAGCGCTCTCCTGGAGTTACATGAATTTGGTTCAATAGTTAATACAGTATGTACAAATCAGTTACCTTTTTGAGTGCAACACCACCTCGCTTTTTCTCCGAGTTGAAAGGACAAACATTCAGAATCTTGGATTCAGATCTGATGGCATCAAAGTTCATCCCCACCTACAGACCAAAGATTCCCAATACCATCAAACTTATTGTCAAAAAAACATGTCATGAAACATAAGTACTCTTGCTTTTTCGAATGATACCTTGAGACCCCATTGAAGGATAGCCTTTTCTGTGGGAGATCCGGAAACCTCTATACCGGCACCATCCTATCATTCAAGATATAACCAAGTGAACAAGAAATTGTGGAATCCTTAAGGTAAATGGACAAGCTACCCCATTATTCCGTAAACCACACAAAAACACAACAAGAATGCAAAAGAACAGCACACACAAAATGGATGCTAACGTAGCTATATGCTGCTGTAGTGCGTCGAACAAACAGTATTGTTTTCTAGATATGATCAATATTAACCGAATGATATTCCAACTTAGAAAATGGAAGTGGTAAAACAGAGTTGAAAAAAAGGGATTAGCCTTGTGATATTTGCATCATGTCCCCGTTAAGTTGATTCAACTAATCCCCGTTTAGTTGATTCAACTAATAGTCGATACTTCCTATCAAGTAAACTACAAAAAATAAGTGCTTTTCTCGTTGATGAAGAGGAGCCAATTCGTCCATTAAAACTCATGAGAGAGAGAGAGAGAGAACCTTAGCTGGGAACACACTCCCTGTAGTATTTTGTGCAATGCCGTCATGGAGCAGAGAGGAAAGAACCGAATCAAACTGCGAGCTGCCTTCAGAAGGATCAATCTTGTTTTTACCAACGACAGCCTCAACTACAGTCATCTGTCATAGAACACATTTTGATTAGAATTTGAGATGCCTCAAGACTTTGGTCCTCTCAGAAGGCATGTGGAATGCATCAAGAAAATTAACCATTCGGCATACATGTGGGGACAATTTGCTCCCCTCAACGAACAAAATTGGAGAGGAACAACCTAGAAAAGATAATCCTAAGGAGATCGGCATTTTTCATACATTACTAGCTATGACATATTACCCACCTGATTCAACGTCAAAGTCCCAGTTTTATCACTGCAAATTGTTGTAGCAGAACCCATAGTTTCGCATGCTGAAAGCCTACGCACCTACAAAGCAGGAACAACAAGCAACTCTCACAAGTGGTTCTCATAAGAAATCTAAAGTTTCATATAGAATGGCTAAATAATAAAGAATGAGTAAAAGATAGATACCAAGGCCTTATCTGCCATCATTTTCCTCATCGAGTACGCCAGACTGCCAAAGGATTAGAGCGTCCAGAGTAAGAGCGTAAAACGGACAAAGAGTTACAGTAGTATACAGCAGAAACATCAGAGCACACAAAAAATATATATATATGACAAGGCAGAAACATTGTCATTGGAAAAATTCAAAACACACTTACGTCAAGGTAACAGCCAAAGGAAGCCCTTCAGGTACAGCAACAACCACAATGGTGACCTAAGTAGTACCAAATTAGTCAAAAGAAAGAGTACTGAAATTGTTACACATAACAAGAGTACAGCACTTACTGCAATTGTAACGATTTTTATAACTCCATCAATTGTATCACCAACACTGGTTTTCCCACGGAGGAACTGGACCGATCCATCAGGATCTCTTGAGTTCCCAGTAAAAAATCTGGCAGAATTTACAATATTAATAATAAAGTTATAGTTATGAATATAAAAAGTACTGTTTGTGAAATATTGCAGTGTTACCTAACCAAAAGGATGGTGAGCACAGAAAGAGCAACTGCAAGCCCAACCATGCCAATAAAAGTTGCTACACCATTCAACCGAACCTATTATAGGTAACCAAAGGATACATGAATGTAATACAAGATATATGAACTTGTCATGAAAAGCGATACTATAGGGGGACGCTAGAAACCTGCAAGGGGGTTTCTTCACCGGTATCTTCAGAGATACTTGCCATCAGCAATCCCCACTCCGTGTTTATTCCAACACCAGTTACCTTGAACACATCAAAAGACAATATTATAGTCATGGTGCAATCTGATATTTGGTCTAACTATAAGCATCATAAATCAGATGGAACTGGTTTGATATTTTAATCATTTTAATTAGTTTAAAAATAGTCACACTAGTGAAAAGTGTGCGTGTTCGTTTGGTAGTTGTGAGAGCATGCATCGCAAGAGCTTATTTCATCAACAAGAAACAGCAACCCGGACCAACCACGTCTGACAGTGTAAATATACAAGATACAACATACTCCATAGAGTCAAAGTTGTCACAATCAAAATATTTGGACGACACAGCTAGGTGTGGCATCTTCTTTCCAAATATGTTGAAGTGGCATCCGATTCTCCATTCTAATTATTTTCGCACCTCACTGAAACATTTATTTATTCAGTATTCACCTTCATCACTAATGGGAACCTGAACCTACCTGTACATTAGAGATCCTAGGATTACCAAGCTAATTTTTCACATTGATTGAAATAGATTAGTTGGTATTTTACCAGCATAGTTCCAGCACCATCTGCCACCTTGCAACCAGACATCAAAAATGGAGATCTTTGATCTTTGTTGACCTAAAAATAACACATGTTTTAGAGACACGAAACCATTGATCTTGAGAATTCACATTCAGATCAGCCATCTTACAATCTTGCTTTCTCCAGTCATACTCGATTCATCCATGGCAAGGGAATGCCCGGAAATTAATATTCCGTCTGCTGGGACCTGGGAAGATGCCAAGTCTCATTGTTAGTTTCTTAACTGGTAATATCTTCATGTTTCATTGACAAAAGCCCAACTGTATGTTGACGAAGGCAGATGGACTTATTAGCATTCAGCACACAGCTAACCTGATCGCCTATCTTAAGAGGAATAACATCGCCGACAACGATGTCATATATTGAAATCTTTTCTCTCCTGCCTCCTCTAATTACCTGCAAAGTTACAAATAGAGCAAAGAATTTAGAGAGCAGAAGTTACTCGGCGAAAGTAATGTAAACCTTCTTTGATTACTGCACACACCTCCAGACGTATATTTCGCTTCTCTTCATTCAAATTTTGAAACTGGAGGGACTGTCGATAATCACTAGTTGCTATCATGATATAACAAACAGCAAGACAACATAACCAAAATAAGATGAGTCATCAGTAACGGAAAGTCAACTGTCATGAGATGCTATAATCCATTCCCAACATGCATCAAATGTAAGGCCTAACAGAATAAAAGTTCCAGCACACATAAATTGTGACCGGCAGTGTTGCGGATGCAGGACCAGGTAAGTTAGATGATTCATAATTGACAAAAATCAGAAACTTAAGCCCTCTCCAACATTCCAGTCAATAACAGGGCTATATCAGTTCCTGGTTTCACAACTAGGTAATGAGCAACACTAACTTTTGTGTTACTTCATAGCCTTCATAAATAAGCTTCTTTAATATTCTCAATCAAAAAGAAAATAATAATCTATGTTGCACGGGTGCCTTTGATTAGTCGCGCACCCGCACCGGGTGCTTCTGGGTGCTTCGTGGGTGCTTGGGTGCTCCGTGGGTACTTTGCGGGTGCTTTGTGGATAAGGCAAGGTCATATTTGAAAGTTTTAGTTCAGAGGTCTTCCAAATAGAACTAGAATTTAACAAAGAAACGTGCATCTATGTGAACCTTTTTACCCCTTAGATTACTCATCTCTCCACAGCTAAGAACAACGATATGAAGAAATTATACCACTGATATAGTAACCTTGTCTCTTCGAATGTGTGTATGAATTTCTGTTCGATTATAATAGTATAATGGTATCACTAATAATATCAGATAAAAATATAAGTAATGTGGCCGCACCACCGCCGCACCCGCACCCTTGATTTTTGGGAATTTGCAGCACCCGCACCCAGTTCCCGAACCAGCACCCGCACCCGCACCCGCACACGTGCTACATAGATAATAATAAGCTTCTTTAAGAAAACTTGATGATACATACCAGCTGGTATGGTGACTTGGCGAGCATTCAAGCTGATCGACAATGAACATAACTAACAAAGTGATATCCATATTGATTCTCTTCTTAAATTTGGAGTCAGGAATTCAATTCCGTAGTTTGTCAAGTTATAGAAAAAAAAAATAGAATTCATATGCTCAAATTCAAAATGATGTTGCTTTAACCTTTATTTATCCAGCAACCTAAGAGATATTAGTAGCAGGATGAAGAATACCAGGCAGTAGGTCATACCTGTAACAACTATAACAAGAATAACGGCAAAGGCGATGCTCCCACCATCATACCAGCCTTCTTTAAGGCCCTGTAAGCACGAAAAAAAGGTAACTCAGGTCGATACTGAGAGAGCATGGAGAACCTTAACGTCCGACATCGAGTTAAGTCAGAATGATATCTTGAGATTATGGGAAGATCAAATTTAACATAAGGTATTTTGGACCCACATGAATTGAAGCGTAAACATAGAGGCAGTACAAAAACATATAATGCATTAAGACAACTGACAGAAAGCCTTTCGTGACAACCTGACAAATAGAATGGAAAAGAGATATGAACCATATATTTAATGCACCAATGATGTGGAATGCTTACTCCAAACACAGGAGACAAATGATGAAGAAAAGAAAAAGACGAAATAATCAAGCGCAGATATTTGTATTAGGGCCATTGCTCATGAGTCATGACACTGAAAAGTCAAGTAGAGACTTAATGTTCATGGTCGCTACTATTACACACATTATGTGTCTTTAATCATATTGCGGCACTCACCTCAGTCTTTATTCCGAGTACCAGTGATGCTGCTGCAGCTATCATCAAGATAATGAGGGTTGTATCTTGCCAAGCGTCCCAAAGGAATTTCTGAAGCGATACAACAAATGTGTGTGAAACAGGAATACAGAAGACCGGTGAGAAGAATGACGAAAAGATTGCTTTCACTATCATACCCAAAATGTCTTGCCTTTCTTCACGGGATATGTATTTGATCCAAAAGTATTTCTCCGCTTGGTTAGCTCATCCTCATCAGCAATAACTCCAGTGTCCACATTTGATTTTAACATAGCTGCTACACCATTCACCTGATGCATATGAAAAAGCAGATAGAAAGGTGTAAATTATTACTACTATAGACAATTGCTTTCATAAGAAAACAAACACACAGTCATTTTTGACTTGCCCCTCCATATTGTTGTAGAGCTGAACTATTATGATCTCTGGTCATTGAAGCAAGCTGCTCAAGTCCAATTTCATAATCGCCAGGCGGAGTTGGAGGAGTTACGGTAGAACCTAACACTAAATGAAAAGAAAAACAGCACCATAAGATAATATAGCAAGCGTTCTTTATTTATTACAAGGAGTTTTGATAGTTCAAGTACAATTATATATCTGATAATCAAAGTAACAGAGTTTCAAAGACACTGCTATAAAGCAAAAAAAGAAAGAAGAAAAAAACACATTACGCTGTAGTATCTGAATAGTGCAAACACAGTTACACAAGGATCAAAAAATAACTTCCAATCTTCCTAATCTTTTCTCTTGGGGTTTATACTTGCTTTGCTACATTAACTCTTAGATAAGTCCAAAATTCTAATATCAGCAAGAAAACAATGTAACACCTCAAAAAGAAGAGGTATTCTAGGATAGGAAAACATGAATATCATTCTCATGTTCTGAGATATGTGTTGAGGAGATACATGTTTCTAAAATACTTTAAACAGAGGCAGTGAGACACATTGGCGGAGCCAGAATTTCGACACTGGGGTGGCACAATTTCTATAATCAATCTCTCTTGGCTGCACTTTTATAATAAATGCAGGGAAAAAATGAATTATAATTCAAAAGGTGGGGTGAAAATGTAGTTTCTGAAAACATTAGGGGTGCACGTGCTACCCCGTGCCTCTGCCACTGGTGAGACACCTCCACTCTGGATCTCCACAAGTCAGTCTTATCGAAAAACAATGTTATCTTTCATGATATATTTTTTTTAAGACGTAGTAGATTTTTTGCCTACAAAATTTGAGATCAGAATATCTGGAATGTAAAAAAATAGCATCCAAGTTTGATAGACCATATGAACAATAATCGATTGTTGCTTTGCGTTGAGTATACTAGCTGGCTCTTGGGTTACAGGTCCAGAAATAGAGGTGTTACATGTGTCACAAAATAACATAATAAGCTTATATCATAACTGATGAGTACGTAAGTAAATGTTATTTCTGAAGTTAAGCAACATAAAGCACCCAGAGAGAAATGTAGGAGTTGCAAATAAAACTGACTACTTACTACTTTCTCGATCTAACAACTTGGAGATTTAGGTTCACATCTAGCACAGATCTTAATTTGAAGCTTATTGCCAACCTACTAATTTTTGTGCCTTACAACGCTTATTGTAGGTACCCAGATTTTTCCCCATCAGCAGGAACAGTAAACACCTCCCCAGACAGAAACTCAATCCACTAGCTTAGAGTAGATAAATAAACGTGTTGCATACAGAATAAAGTCAAGATAGTGAGCCACAGTGTGCTAATACAATCGTTTTAAGAGGACAGACGTAACAGAAAGTCTTCCTTCAACATGTATACCTAATAAGTAATCACTAACACAAGAACTTCCAACAGCAGTATCACGAAGTAGTTACCTATTGCTCGCTGCCCAGCCAATTTAAAAAGTAATGCTGCCTGATAGAAATCAAGTATTCAAAAATTAGTAATTGATATAGCAAAACAAAGGGAAAACACGCGACATATAGTCTTGACCGATGTGACATTACCCTGATGACTTGTGCATGTGCTCTAATCATCCGTCTTCTTTGTTCTGTCTCTTCCTCCTTTCCCAAGTCTAATGTGTATCGAAAACGACGAGAAGCATTAAGCACAAGTGCAGCTTGCTGAAAGTTACAAAAATATCTTTAGTTCACATGGAATCGGTACTTTTCCACACATGATATTTTCAAACATTTCCAAGACAACGATAGCCTTATTATGTTCAGAACATGCACTTAATGGCATCAAAACTATCTTTTCCAATCACTACCCCATCCTACATCTTCACTTACTACTTCGAGGTACGAGCACTAAAATTCAATATGCTGAGTTCAGAAACTTGCTTATAGCGAAACATCCCTGCCTCACGATGGTCAATTTTTCTCAACTGAACTATAAAAAAAATGGGTAAAATTGTACACTCAAGGCGCGACAGCAAATGGTCCAGTTTCGCCATGAATTCTGCAGAATAAAGCCTAAAACGTAGCAATTGTAAAAAATACTAGATTAACTGTCAAAACAGATATATATTTCCCATGAAGAAGGGAAATTAACATGAAGTCACCTTTACTCGTACACATTGTTTCCAGAAAAGAAGTACTGAAATTAAATTTCAAATTCATCAATGATTTTGTAGAACCAAACAGCTTAGAACCGAGTGTCTTCTACCTATGTAACCATTTCCGGAGTACTTAGTTATGAAATTTCCTAAAAAGAAGAATATGCGATCATCATACATATCCAACGACCCATGAACATCATCGGACCGTCAACCAAATATTTCCTTCTACTCGTTTTTCCAGATCGTATATTTCTCAACGTGAAATCTCCTGTCAAGATCTTATTAACGCTAGTTCATTACTATTTCTGAATTGCAAAGATGAGCTAAATTGAGGAAACCATATATTGATTCAACCGCGAAACAAAGAGAATCTAAACAATTATTGAAGCCAAAATTGATGAGATAAAACTGATTCACAATCAATGTGACTATAAATGCAGTCATTATTTCATTCTCCTTCATCTAACAGCACCGTAAACAACGAGAAGCTAAACAAATTAGTGAAGCCAAAATTGATTAGGTAAAACTGATTCACAATCAACGTGACACAAATTGATTAGGTAGAACATCATAATTCTCTCTTTCCTAAGCAATAGGCCAAATCAGATCTGATTAAAAAGCAATGTGAGTCGAAATTAGGCCAAAAACTCAAAATAAGCTTCAACGGAAGGCCTTACTCTCCATCTCTTGAGTGCGTGGAAGGAAGCATTCTTAGTGTTGCCAATGTCGAAAGGATCAGCGAACTCCTCCTCGCGTTCCTCCTCCTCATGTTGTCCCCAGGCGGCGCTGCTGCTCCCGGCCTCGACGTCATGGTTCCGGCCGTTGCCAGAGGGAGAGCGATTACCGGTCGTCATCTGTGAAAATCAGAGCTCCGGCGAAAAGAGAGAGAGATGGCACCGTCGTGGATTCAACGGAGCCACCCCGAGAAAATGACGAGGAAAATTTTAGAGCGGTGTGAGGTTCGATTAGGGGGAAAATCAGGAACTGCTTTCCTCCGAGAACGAATTGAAACCGTAGAATGGAGGAGGAATGAAAAGGAATAGAGAGAGAGAGAGGGTTTCGAATTCTATTTTTAGCGAGAGGAATCGACGGAGGCTGTGCGGTGGAGAGACGAAGTCGGAAGGCTGGACCGTGGTGGTGGTGAAGCTATTTTAGGTTTTTGCAGTGTGAAATCGGAGGAGGAGAAGACGCGTGTGAGTTGAATCATTCTAAAATGGTGGTGATTTTTGCAGAGAAGAATTGAGGAAGACGAAGGGGTCTGTGTGGTGTGATGGTGGTGGTGATGAACTAACTCAGTAGTAGTAGTACAAGAGAAACGTGAAGAGGAGGAGAGAGAAAGTAATATTTTTCTTTTCCATTTTTTTCTGTTTTCTGTTTAAGGAGGAATGAGGAATTCCGAGAATCGCGCCATAAGTCGTTAGGTAGTGGGATGCATGCAAAGACTCTGGTATGGTGAGTAAGGGCTAGTTTGGGAATGTTGTGGCGGTGGTAGAAAGTTGCTGTGTTAAAACACTGTAAAGCTGCTGTGAATTCTTGATAAAATGTTGTTTGGTAAATATTACGTAGAAGCTACTGTGAAATATTGATATAGCAATTTTGTGTTTGGTAAAATCAATTGTGAAGTTGTTGTGAGAGGGTAAAATGACAAAAATATATGACACGTGTCATTTCCGGAAAGATAACTATTGATATTTTAAAAAATTGTAAGGTCAAAATCGGTTGTAGATAAATTAATCAAAAGCATTTTCTGGAAAAACATCTCCCATCTTGCTTCCTGAAAACTGCTGGGGGACAGCAGAAACTGTCCGAAAAAGCAAAAATTTTATAGTTAGCAAACACACTAAAACTGCTTCTGTTGTCGGAAAGCAGTTGTACTGAAGTAGAAGCAATCCCAAACTCACCCTAAGTGGGGCCCATCAGAAACTTGCAAGAAGTTGCATCATCGAGGGCATGGTTAGATTGAGCTAAAACTCGAACTTTTACTTTACTCGGATTCTCAATGGTGTGGTGTTCTATGACCAATTAAAATGCAAAACTTAAACAAGCTATCAGCGATTAGCAAACAGTCATTATTTGTAGAACGTCACATGGTACTTTTTTGAAGAACTAAATTCTTGTCTCTCCTATTCATATTTTTTTTAGAAGAAGAAAGATATTTGATTAACTAGTTAGCCATGTAGGGTGACATACAAAGGAGGCACTGACTACAAAGAGAATTCATAGAGTTTTACGAAATTCTCGTTTGAGCTGTTATGTCATGTACAATTACTTAAAGTAGAGGTACATATAGATGGATAAGTGGATGACAATCATATAACTTTGAATTTAGTAATTCAAATCACATGTTTTGTAAACAATTGCATTTATAGTCTAAAAGTTCGCTTCTAGATATATCGCAATATTCATAAAGTTATTATCTCATGATGTTGCGAGATAACTATGGAAGATATTTATGTGTACCACAGTTCCGTGGGAATAATTTTATGGTGCATCTTTTGGATTATACTCTTTTGGCTAGCACCGATATAGACTTGTTGGGTAGAACCAATATATTCTATAATGCTTCTAAAGAAAAGATCTTGGGAACATATTTTTAGTATCGAAAATAAATAATTTTTGTGTATCCTTCAGTTTTTGATAAGAGATTTATATCGATGAGATAGTTGCTAGATCTAGTACTTAAGGTTGTGCACTAAAGGATACTCTTTGAAAGCTCAGGTTGTGCAAGACTTGGCTATTTCAAGGCCTTGAATCAGTTTTCAAAGCCTGAAATCAGTTTCAGAGGCTTGAAAATAGTTGGCTTTGAAACTGGATTCAAAGCCTTGAAACTGCTTAACCTGAATACACATTCTCAGGGGGAGTTTTCTGCTAACTATCTGATTGGATTTACTCTCCTTCTTTGATATATTTGATTCTCTATTATTAGATGATGAAAGACAAATTGTTAAACATGTTTTTAATCGTAATATACCATCTGTTTGACCATGATAATGCAGGAAATTTTGTTTCTAAGTTTTGCAGGATTGTTTCGTAAACTGAATTGCTGCAGATTTGGAAACACTTGAACACTTTGATCTTGTGATCAATCAGACGTGTATGACAGCTTCTCATGGTGGTTAAATGAAAGATTACAACAATATCTCTGAAGATTGTGATCATCCAACCGTTTGAGAAGATTTCAAAGTAGTCAAACTCTGTTGCCTACAAAATAGGAAGGTTGTTGCTGAAAATCTGGGGAGATTTGCAGAGCTGTTTGGAGTATTAATAGAGCTCAAATTCAAAGCAACAAGAGAGAACACTCAACGGGCAAATACAGAGAGAGTATTCTAGATTTACAAGCATCAAAGAAGTTCTTCACTCCTTCTAATCAATTCACAGAAGTTCACTGCATTTCACTGCAGTTTTCTACTCTTAAGTGTTATTTGTATAGAGCTATATTGGTATATCATTTCAGTATTATTTCTACATTCATTCTCAACGATTGTTCAAAGTGAACAATAGAAAATTCTTAGTTAATCAGCTAGCTAGAGCAGGTACTAGACAGGTTAGGGAAAACCACAAGCTGTAACAGAGTAAGGGAACTCTCTGTGCTTGAGTTCTAGGGCTTAGCTTTTGATTAATAAGAATTGAGTTGAAAATCCTGCAGGGATCTAATCCCTGAGGTAGATACGTAGGTCCAAGTGGACTGAACTCTATAAATCACGTGTCTTGTGCATTTTCAGTTCATTTACTTTCATATCTTTTGCTGCATTCAAAAATATTATTTTTCAAGGGTTTGAACTTGTTTTCAAGGCCTTGAAAAAGGCATACTTTCTCTCTAATTTCTGCATCTACTTCAAAGGCTTGAACTTGTGTTCAAGGCCTTGAACTTCATTGTTTGCACAAGTTTTCATCCTCTTAGCAAGTTTTGCAAAAAATTGGCATACTCTATTCAACCCCCCCCCCCTTCTAGAGTATCTTAGCTGCTTATACATCTTTATACTCACACTTTCAATTGGTATTAGAGCTTGTATCACTGTATAAGATGTAATCATCTGGTGATCATGAGTACTGCAGGTGATGGTGGTTTCTCACAGGGAAGAGCTGCTAACAGACCTCCTCTATTATGTGGAGAAAATTTTGCTCACTGAAAAGCTCTCATGAAAATGTTTATCATTGATCAAGATTTGTAGCTTTGGACCATTATTCAAATTGGACCTCACAGACAGAGAAAGATGGGATCAAAACTCCCAAAACAGAAGACTCACTCTCCTCTTCTGAATTAGAGCAATTTTCTAAGAACTATAAGGCTATTAACTTTTATATTGTGCTTTGAGTACAGATGAATTCAACATGATCTTTGGATGCACAACTGCTAAAGAAATCTAGGATAAACTTGTGGTGACCTTTGAAGGAACCATTCAAGTCAAGCAAACCAAGATCAACATTTATCTCAAACAATATGAGATGTTCAAGATGAATGTAGAAGAGTCCATCATAGACATGTTTAAGAGGTTCACTGATATGTCAACAAACTTGACTCATTGGGAAAACACTTTTCCAATGAAGAAAAGGTGAGGAAGATTCTCAGAAGTATTCCAAAGGCAAAATGGGAACCAAAAACCACAGCTATTGAAGAAGCTCAAAATCTCTCAACTTTACAACTTGATGACCTTCAAGGGAAGCTCCTGACACATGAGATCTATGAATGAAGTTGATGGAGAACTCCAAGATGGTGTCAAGAATTTAGCCCTCAAAGCCAAAGAGAATGAGAGAACTCAAAGCCTTGAAACTGAGGATGGTGATGATGAAGATCCAATTGCCTTAATTTCCAAAGCCTTGACAAGGATTCTCAAAATGAAGAAAAACTTTGGAAACAAAGACATCAACAGAGAAATGCTCAGATCATCCAGCAGCAAGGATTACAAAGGTAAGTCCTCTTCACAGAAAAGTCAAAAGTTATGAGCTGCTTTGAGTGTGGTGATGCAGGACACTTGATAAGAGACAGTCCACACAAAAAGAGCAAGAACTTTCAAAAGAAAGATCATGACAGAAGAAATAAAGCCATGATAGCTTCATGGAGTGATTCAGATAGCTCTAGTGAATCTGAATCTGAGGAAGAACATGCCAATCTATGTTTCATGGCCAACCATGATGAAAGTTCTGAAAAGAACATTGAGGTAATGGTAAATTGCCTAATTTCAAAACCAAAAGAAGCTCTTTCAGAATATCTCAGAACAATGCTTTTAAATGAGGAATATTATCTGAAAGAGATCAGGCTTTTGAAAGAAAAAGTTCATGAGCAAGAAAAAGAAAACTTACAACTTGTTTGCCTAAATCAGAATCTTGAAATCTCTCAAAAAAAAACTGACGGTGATTTCAAGGCCTTGAAAACCAGTTTCAAAGCCTTGAAAACACAAGTCAAGATAGTAGTCACTGAAAACTCCTCAGTGAGTGACAGCCTTGTTAATCTAAGACATCAGATTGATGATTTAGAGAAACAAAAGACTACTCTTACTGAGAAACTTCAAGAATCTGAATTGGTCAAAATCAAGCTTGCTGGATCAGAACACAAGTTGAACTTGATTCTTGGAGGAAGTTCACAGTCTGTTCACAAAGCTGGTATTGGATTCAATCCAAACTTTCGAAGAAGAAACAATACCAGGTTTGTGAAAGCTGGAAACAAAACTTCTCCTACTTGTCATTACTGCTGTAAAACTGGTCATGTTAAAATGACTTGTCCTTTTAGAAGAAGAGACCCTCACATAATGAAGAACACTTTTTCTTTTCAACTCAAAGGACAAGTTAAGCAAATTTGGGTTCTTAAAGGGGTTAGACCACCTAACATGGTTGATCCTGAATATGAATCCAAATTCCACACTTGGTCTAACAACTGGGTAAGGCAGTAATTGGTGCTTGCAGGTTGTCACCAAAGAACATAAGTGGTTCATGGACAGTGGTTGCTCAAGACACATGAGTGGAAAGAGATCTCTATTCTCAGAATTAAAGGAGCAATCAGAAGGTTCAATAACACTTGGTGACAAAGGAAAATGCAATATTCTTGGTATTGGAAAAGTTGGTATAAATTCTAAAAACTCTATTTCTGATGTATATCTGGTTGAAGGTTTGAAGTTTAATTACCTCAGTGTATCTCAGCTTTGTGATAATGGTAACAAAGTTATCTCTGATAAAGAGAAGTGTGCGGTGCAAAATGAGAAATCAGAAGATTGCATTCTCACAGCCTCTACATCAGACAATGTTTATACTTTTCAGACTAACAAAATTGCAGGTGAAAGTTTGAAGTGTCTCAAGGTCTTGAAAGATGATTTAAAGCTTTAGCATAGGAAACTTGGTCATATCAGTTTGCATACTTTGAACAAGTTGATTTCCAAAGACTTGGTAAGAGGATTGGCATCCACCAAGTTCAAAGAAGATGAAATGTGCAAAGCCTGTGCACAAGGAAAGCAGACAAGAAGCTCCTTCAAGCCAAAGAAGTTTGTAAGTACAACTAGACCTATTGAATTACTTCATATGGATCTCTGTGGTCCTATGAGGACTCCTACTCGAAAAGGTAAAAGGTATATGCTAGTTGTTGTAGATGATTTTTCTAGATACACTTGGGTTATGTTTCTCAAAGAAAAATCTGAAGCACTCTCTGAATTTTCAAAGCTTTGCAGAGAACTTCAAAACTTGAAAAACCTACCTGTAGCTTCAATCAGAAGTGATCATGGTAGAGAATTTGATCAGTTAGAATTTGATTTATTCTGTGATAAGCATGGTATTTCTCACAATTTTTCTGCTCCAAGAACTTCTCAACAGAATGGTGTTGTTGAAAGAAAGAACAGGACTCTTGAAGACATGTCAAGAACAATGCTTCTTGAGAACAAGTTGCGCAAAACATTACTGGGCAGAAGCTGTGAATGCAGCAAACTATATTTTGAACAGGTGCTTGATCAGACCTATTCTGAAGAAGACTCCATATGAACTATTCAAAGGGAGGAAGCCAAACATCTCTTACTTCAGACCCTTTTGATGTACTTGTTTTATCCATAACAATGGAAAAGACAATCTTGGTAAGTTTGATGCAAGAAGTGATGAAGGTATATTTCTTGGTTACTCTCTGAATAGCAAAGCTTATAGAGTTTACAATAAAAGAACCAAACTGGTTGAAGAGAGCATTCATGTTATTTTTTATGAAAGCTATGATGGTTCTTTGAGTGAAGGTTTTGCAGATCTGAATTTGAACAAGCATGAATCAGAGGAAGAAACTGAGAATCCACTTGTATTCAAGAAAGGCTCAGAAGAGAATAGAAGACATTTTCAAGACCTTGAAAATAGTGCTCAAGACCTTGAAAATACAGCAGAAAGCCTTGAAAAATATGATCAGAAGGATTCAAGTGACAAATCCACTACTTCAAGACCAGAAAAGATCTATGGAGAACCTGAACCATGGTCTCCAAGAAAGAGATTCTAATATCTCTCATCCCATCCAGCTGATAACATCATATCAGATCCAACCACTGGTACACAAACCAGATCACAGTTGAAGAACTTATGTGCTTTTAATGCTTTCATTTCTCTTGTAGAACCAAATACTGTGAAGGAAGCTTTACAAGAAGCAGACTGGATCATTGCTATGCAAAGTGAACTCAATGAGTTTGAAAGAAATAATGTTTGGAACCTGGTTCCTGCACCTTCAAACGAGTCTGCCATTGGTACTAGGTGGGTATTCAGAAACAAGTTGGATGAAAGTGGCAATGTGATTAGAAACAAAGCAATGTTAGTTGCTTAAGGTTACAATCAAGAAGAAGGTATTGATTATGAGGATACATTTGCTCCAGTTGCCAGAGAATTCTCAAGTCTTATGAGCAGGGAATTTGAGATGAGCATGATGGGAGAATTGAACTTCTTCCTAGGACTTCAAATATATCAATTGAAGAAGGGAATCTTTCTGCATCAAAGCAAGTACACAAGAGACTTACTAAATAAGTATATCATGGCTCAATGCAAGGAAGCCAAGACTCCTATGAGCTCTACACTATCCTTAGACAAGGATGAATCTGGTAAGAGTGTCAATATAAAAGACTATAGAGGCATGATTGGATCATTACTCTATCTGACAGCTAGCAGACCAGACATTATGTTTAGTGTATGCATGTGTGCTAGATTTCAAGCTAATCCAAAGGAATCACATTTAACTGCTGTGAAGAGAATTTTCAGGTATCTCAATGGTACCAAAGACTTAGGGCTTTGGTATGCAAGACATTCTAACTTCTCTTTGAGTGGTTTTTCAGATGCTGACTTTGCAGGTTACAAGGTTGATAGGAAAAGCACTTCAGGAACTTGTCAATTCATTGGATCATCCTTGATTAGTTGGCATTCCAAGAAACAGAATTCAGTTGCTCTATTAACAGCTGAAGCTGAATATATAGCTGCGGGAGCATGTTGCTCACAAGTGCTATGGATTTATCAACATCTAAGAGACCTTGGATTTCACTTCAGAGGCATACCTATTAAGTGTGACAACACTAGTGTAATTTCAATTACAAAGAATCCAGTGCAACACTCAAGAACCAAGCACATTGATGTCAGACACCACTTCATCAGAGATCATGCTGAGAAAGGTGATATTGTTTTTGAATTTGTTGCTACTAACATGCAAATTGCAGATATCTTCACCAAACCATTAGCAGATGAAAGGTTCTCAGCTCTAAGATTGGAATTGGGAATGCTAAATAAGACTGCATTGGTTTAGGGGGAGCTTCAGGTAAGAAGGTAAGCTGTATATGTTTACAAAGGTTTGGAATGAGTTTCAAAGCCTTGAAAATCAGTTCAAAGCCTTGAATTTTACTTGTTGCAGTGTTACAACTTTTCAAGACCTTGAAAACCTTTTCAAAGCTTTGAAAATAAGTCTGCTACACTGATTGTCAATACTCTTGGATCATTCTATGTTGGGTGATATCTCTGTAGATATTTGCCTAATATGTCCCTACCCTTTTCAAAAGTTTGATTTAGCTAAAAATAGTAGTAGTATATTCTATTTTCAACGGCATAATAGTTTTGAAATTTCTCTGATCTTTGCAAATCTTTTTGAGAATCAGAGAGATAGTAGTTTCCTTTTGAAACTCAAACTCTTTCAGTATTTATCATCTTTTCTTCTCCTTCACTCCGTATCATTCCACCTCTCTCTTTTCTTCTCCCAAACCCTAATGAGAAAAAGAAGAGACTCAGACATAATCAATATGGCTGGAGGTTCGAAACCTGTCTCAGAGAAGAAGAGAAAAGCAGCAGTGGAAGAGGTTCAAGAAGTCAGTGGAGATTCTAGCTCCAGAACTCCCAGTGCAGAGGCAGTCCAAGCTCCTCCTCCAACAAAGAAGAAGATCAAGAAGGCTACAACCTCCTCTTTAGAAAATCAAAAGAAGTAGAAGGCTGTTACAGAGAAGTAACCAGAAACAGAGCCTACTAGTTCAAAGAAGGTGAAGAAGAAAGCAACTCAGGCAGAAAAAGGGAAAGAGAAGGTGAAAGAAGCACAACCAGAAGGATAATTGGAGAAGGCATTGCAGATCTATTCACAAGTCTCAACAAAGAACACAGCACCATATGAGACATGGTTTGTCTCAAACATCACTAAAGGTCAGTGGTTAGATGGTTTTGCTTCAAGATCTATTGGTTTCTTCAGTTTGGTTAATAAGTATGTGTTGGAACACATGAAACTTAAGTGCATCTTTATGTTGAAGAAGAGTTCTTTGTTGTGTATGCTGAATCCTAGAGAAATAGCCTACCCCAGACTCACCAGACTCTTCTACCTGAACCTAACCCAAGTTAAGAGAACTGCACACTTGGTGATCAAATCTAAAGTTGCTGGGATAGTGATTGAACTAGATCACTCTTAGTTTGCCGATGTGTTAGGTTGTCCAAAGAGGTTGATACTAGCAACCATCCACCAAAGTCAGAAACTTTGAAGCTAGCCAAAGAAGAATTCTTTCTTCCAAACATCTCAACCTCAGCCAAACAGTTAACACACTCTGTGTTGAATGTTGAAGCTAAAGTCCTTCATACTATACTGGTGAGATGTTTCTTTCCCAGAGAGCACTCCAGAGAGTTGGTGACTGAGAGAATGCTGCACATCATGTATCTGGTTATGCATGGCTATGAGATTGATCTTCCAAAACTAGTTATTGAACACATGCTATTTAGCCTAACCAGTAAGAGGATTCACCCTCTACCATATGCAAACCTGCTCACTTTGTTCTTTGAGAATTTTGAGATTCCTTTTACTGGAGAGGAATCAGTCACATCTGGTTTTGGGGAACTCAATGAGAAAGACTTTGAGAACATTGGAGTTGTGAAGAAAAAAGAGGAAGTTTGGAAACTTTACTCAGACTTGACTGGTGCAGAACTAGGTGCAAAGAAATTTTCTAAGCCCAAGACCTTGACTCGCACTTCAAGTCAGACTTTCCAACCTACAGACAATCAAAGACTTGATGGTTTGGAGCTAGACATGGAGGATGTCAAAGATACTATTTTTGGACTAGAAAGTGATATGGGGCATGTCAAGTACATGGTGGAAAGTATCTTCAGAAGCATGACTTTGCTTGATGTTCCTGAGGATCTTGAAGGAACAAAGAAAGGATATTCAGACAAGGATTTGCCTAGTGAGCATTCAGACCAGGAAGAAGCCACTCCAATTTCAGACAAGGGAAAGCAGGTAGCAGAACAGGCAGAAGATGAAGCCAATAGCCCTGGTTCAGATGAGCTGCTGATCACTTTGAAGAAGAAAAAGAAATCTCCAAAGGCGGGTGAAAAGGACAAGACTGAATAAGCAACTGTTGCAGGAGGGACTGCAAAGGAACAGGAAGAGCAGGACAAGACTGATGAAGAAGATAATGAGAAAGATGAAGGAGACCAGGATGATGATGAAGATCAAAACCCTTAAATCTTGCCTATTCTTTCTTCCACATTCATTCTGCTTTAAAGTTTTTCTTTTAAGTTTTCAAAATTTTCCAGACACTTGATCCAACATTTTCTTTCTTTTTGATGAAAGGCAAAAAGGGGGAGAAAATTCTAGGTTTTAGTTTCTAGTTCTTAGGTTTATTTGGTTTTATCTGCTGAACTATTTAAGTTTGTGCTATTTTGAATAAGTTGGATCTTTTTGGAAATACTGTGTTTTTAATTTATGGACTAATCAGTTTATTTTGCAGAGACTAAGGATCATACAGAATTTGGTTTTGTCTGTCATCAAGGGGGAGATTGAAAGCTCAGGTTGTGCAAGACTTGAAATAGCTTGGCTATTTAAAGGCCTTGAATCAGCTTTCAAAGCCTTGAATCAGTTTCAGAGGCTTGAAAATAGTTTGGCTATTTTCAAGGCCTTGAAACTAGATTCAAAGCCTTGAAACTGCTTAACCTGAATACACATTCTCAGGGGGAGTTTTCTGCTAACTCTCTGATTTGATTTACTCTCCTTCTTTGATATATTTGATTCTCTATTATTAGATGATGAAAGACAAATTTTAAACATGTTTTTAATCGTAATATATCATCTGTTTGACCATGATAATGCAGGAAATTTTGTTTCTAAGTTTTGCAGGATTGTTTCCTAAACTGAATCGCTGCAGATTTGGAAACACTTGAACACTTTGATCATGTGATCAATCAGACGTGTATGACAGCTTCTCATTGTGGTTAAATGAAATATTACAACAATATCTCTAAAGATTGTGATCATCCAACCTTTGGAGAAGATTTCAAAGTAGTCAAACTCTGTTGCCTACAAAATAGGAAGGTTGTTGCTGAAAATCTGGGGAGATTTGCAGAGCTGTTTGGAGTATTTATAGAGCTCAAATTCAAAGAAACAAGAGAGAACACTCAACGGGAAAATACAGAGAGAGTATTATGGATTGACAAGCATCAAAGAAGTTCTTCACTCCTTCTAATCCATTCACAGAAGTTCACTGCATTTCGCTACAGTTTTCTACTTTTAAGTGTTAATCTGTATAGAGCTATATTGGTAGATCATTTCTTTATTATTTCTACATTCATTCTCAAGGATTGTTCAAAGTGAACAAAAGAGAATTCTTAGTTAATCAGTTAGCTAGAGCAGGTACTAGACAGGTTAGGGAAAACCACAAGCTGTAACAGAGTAAGGGAACTCTCTGTGCTTGAGTTCTAGGGCTTAGCTTTTGATTAATAAGAATTGAGTTGAAAATCCTGCAGAGATCTAATCCCTGAGGTATAGACGTAGGTCCAAGTGGACTGAACTCTATAAAGCACTTGTCTTGTGCATTTTCAGTTCATTTACTTCCATATCTTTTGCTGCATTCAAAACTGTTTATTTTTCAAGGGTTTGAAATTGTTTTCAAGGCCTTGAAAAAGGCATACTTGCTCTCTACTTTCTGCATCTACTTCAAAGGCTTGAACTTGTGTTCAAGGCCTTGAACTTCATTGTTTTCACAAGTTTTCATCCTCTTAGCAAGTTTTTCAAAAAGTTGACATACTCTATTCAACCCCCCTTCTAGAGTATCTTAGCTGCTTATACATCTGTATACTCACACTTTCACTCTTGCTACTTCAGTGTTTCAAGAATATTTAGATAATTAATAAAGGATGCAGAGATTTGTTATACATCGAATCAATGGGTCTAGTGCATGCCAGAATATGTACACATGCGGTTATGCTGTTCATGGTATTATTTTGGTTAATCACTGTCTGTATTTGGGGAAATATACAATCGGTTAGTAAGGTATTGAAGACTGCGTGCTCACTTATCGGAATTCATATAATTTTGAGATCACCGAACCTTATTTCGAGGTTCAGGTCAAGTTTATTGACATTAAGTTTTATTTCTTCTTAATAAATATTCAGAGTTTTTGTGTCAATGTGACAATGATGTGATGAACTCCGTTCTTGAGGATCCTCTAACTAAGGATTACCACATAATGTGTCAAGAGCGGATTTCTCATTTGGAGCGGTAATACCTAAAGTAATTTGGTTTAGTGGGGAGTTTGTATCCAATGAATGTCATTTCTCAAGACACTTATCTTAGTTTCTGCAGAATAAAGTTTATGTTTTATTCAAGTTACTCTGAATTATTGTGATTATGAATTTCCGATTGCAGTTTAGCGTAAAGATGAAAATTATAAGGTTTATCCAACTACATTTCATTGCCAGAATCCGTGTCATCTCGGGGGAAATACGATCAGGGGGGCCAATTCAAAACTGGTTTCATTCATTCGGATGGGAATTGCGGGAATGAAAAGGTTCTCGTCTATCTTCTTTCCTTTCCGGCGGCATAACTGTACTTCCACGTCCTTGTACAATGCTCAAGACTCTAGGCTGACTTCTTGTTCTCTTCCTCTTGATGGAATAGAATGAGGTCCAATTCTCTCTCGATACCTTCCTCAAAAAATCCGATCTCACTTCAATAAGGATTAGTGTTCAAAGATCACATTGCATGTAATTTCCCTCTACACATCCACTTTATCTATGTCGCTGAATATATTAGTTTAGTGATTATTGGTGGGTCTTTTTTACGACTATATCTAAATGTAGCAAATGTCGCTTTGGTCTCACACTGGTATGGACAATGGACCAGGTTGTTGTAAGGAATGTTCAAGGTTCCTTGATATCACTTTTTCTAGCACTACATATTATAAAATATAACTATATCCAATTTTCATGTTTGGCCCAAGTGGGAGGTTATATTTATTTGTGGGCCAAAATGAAAATATTAATAGTTTTATTTTGGCTATCAAAATAAACAGGCTATTAAGGTGGTCTACTTAAATAGTTGGGCCTGTAGGAACATAAGGTGGTGTGGGCTTTTTGTAGTAGCCCATTACTAAATGATTAGGGTCATGGGGTCTAAATAATTTTGTCTATAAAGACTATCAGGGTCGTGATCCCCAAAACATTCGAATACAGTAGTCTCTCATCTTCCCATTGAGAGAGATCATTCAATGCGGTGGAGTAGTGGTTGGAAGATCGCGGTATACTCTATCGTTTTTCACTCAAGATCATTATGATGTCGAAGATGACTACACTAGCTATGGACCGAGGTTAGTCTCATATTAAAGTTCTTATGTTCTTGGCTATTCTAGATAATAGTTATGTCTTGTAGATTATAATTATGCATTTAGATAATCTACATGAAGTTTGAAGTTGATCTAACAACCCATTTGAGGCATTATTTGGTTAAAAACCTCCTACTTTCAACATCCACCAGCTGAAAAGAGCCACCTCTCCTTCAGTGAGTTATTTTTTGTAAGACAGGATTACTATGAGAAAATTACTCAAGACAAACCTCAAACAAGCTCAAGCCGAAATGAGGCACTACAATGACAAACATAGGGTTGACCAGAGCTTGGGGACTGGGTTATGCGCCTTGGTCGTACCACTAATCTTTAGTGCATTATGGAACTTCACGGAAGCTAGCTCCAAGGGATTTTGGACCCTTCCAAGTAACTGCAAAGATTGGAAAGGTTTCTTACAAGTTGCAGCTTTCTAACCACTCAGTCATTGATCTGGTCTTCCATGTGTAGCAATTGAAGAAGCGCCTTGGCAAGGATCACATAGAAGCTGGTTCCTTTTCGAGTTAAGTTGTTGGACTGTAAGATGGTTCTCCAAGGGTATGCTTATGGAGTAAAGTTCCTCGTTCAATGGGCCAAGCTACCGGCTGAAGCTAGTAAAGCTACCACCTGGGTTCATTTCCGCGACTTCTGGCGTGAGTACTCCAATTTTATGCTCTAAAACATCCTTGGGGACAATGGTGGTGAAAAATGGGTCGCCAATTTCGTGAAATAAAAAGAACTCTAACTTGTTGGGGGTGATCGTTGAAAGACAAAGGAAAAACAATGTATTGTGTGGGCTAAGTATGGGCAAATTAGGAAAATGACTAGACAAATATGAGAGATAACAAACTCTTTATAAAACCGCAACGGCAGCTGATGTGGCGAGCATCTATCTATTGGTGAAGTTCTTCCCTCTTCCATGATCCTTATAAATACCCGAACAAGCAGTCACGCATGTCATCGATCATTTGGTTCATTTTTGTTATCTTCTTCCTCAAATTCTTCTTTATCTCTCTCCCTTGTTCTGCAAACCAGTTGTATCGATCAATTATTTGTAAATACATGAATGCCAAGATAAGGTTCGTCAATTCGTGGAGAATGTTTTTTTTGTACAAATTCATGTAGAAGGTTTTCTAATCCTGATAAGTCTATGTAACATAAATAGATGGGATAAGGTTCATGGGTGTGTTTAGCTTTCAAAATTCACTAATGTGTGTAAAAGATGGATATAAGGAGTATTAGCTCTCAAAATTCAATACTGATGAAAGAATACTACATGAAGGTTCTCTGGGGGGGGGGATGAAAAAGTCAGTGACATTATTAGATGTAGGATTTTGATAACGGATACGCAGCGTAATAAACATAAATTATCCGTTCAAGACCCTCCAAGGATCACATGAAGAGACTACATAACAATAGTAAAGGATTTTAGTATCTACATACCTTTGGGTTCTCCTGTGATGACCTCACACGTGAAATTGTGCTCACGTCTCTAAGGCTAGTCCACTCCTAGGTTAGAAACCGGATCTTTCAAGCCTTTGTGCTAGCTAGGATTGAAGGAAGAAGAGGAAGAAGATCACAAAAACGCAAAACGAGGCAAAGTGGTGGGTAACATCTCTTGTGGCCGACGGGTAGGGGGCGGTCCCAAGGGGGGTTCGGCCTCCTTTGGGATTTGCTCTCTCTCCTTACTTTTCACTCCCACTCAATGTGTTATGAGCATTAGTTGTGGGAATGAAGCTAGGAGTGTCATATATATAGTCCAACAACTCCTTGTTAACTACATATTAGTCCCTTTACTAATCATGTCCGTACATGGATTAGTCCCTCTTGCTAGTTAGTCCTACTAAGTTTGCAAGTAGTTACGTATTGATCCTTCTAATTAATTAATAATATTAATTACTTCCCTAGTCCGGTCTAATCCACAGGGAGTGACCCCATAGGTTTCTACTTAGTTGGTAGTAAGGATTTACTAACATGGAGCGGCATCTAGCAAGACATCCATGCTACCCAACCAATAGAAATAGTCATCCGACATACCTTGTGCAAGTATTGTCTCATCCCTTTGTCTCTATATCCGGATTGGACACGAGACATACAAGTCATACTCGTATATCCAATCCATAGATTCTCGATCTTGGGAATAGTCTCATTCATGCAGATGACATCAATATCCTATATTGATTTATCTGAGTCTGGCCAGACATTCTATGAGCACTATCCCTCGAGTGGCAGTGGATATCTACTCCCGTTATGTGGAAGGGACAAATCCTATCTACGTCACTACCATCTCTAAGCTTGCTTCCTTATTGCATCCGACTAGCGCCTTTATTACTGTCGTGTTACAGTGTAGCGTTTGAGGATGTCAAAATACAATATTCCACAACTAGAGGATCTTGTGACTTCAAGTCTAAGGATGAAAATACTGTTGTCACTACGAGAGACACTTGTGACTTTACATAACTTGTATGTAGCCTTCTCGTTATGGGTCAATCCAATATGCTATTACTCCTAATGCATACCCATGTGTTGGATCGTGATATCTCCATATCAATCCAACCCCATACAAGTCTATAGTTGATCGTCTTGTTAATCAATATGATTGAATAGGGATATTTAAGATAAAAGACACATTTACAATCTAAGGTATTCATTATATTAAATATCTCCATAAATAATGCATTGAATGTTTCTAGCCAAAAACAGAATTCATACTAAGAGTATTGCCTCTAGAGAACCTATTCCAACAGTCTACCACTTACACTAGAGCCAATCTGGCGCATCCCATTTTCCCATAGACCTAGTGTTCCCTAAATACTTGCGCTGAACAAGCAGCTTTGTAAGCGGATCTCACATATTCTCATCTGTAGGAATCTTGCATATCTTCACATATCCTCTATCGATGATATCTCGAATAAGATGGAACTTCCTGAGCACGTGTTTGGATTTCTGGTGTGATCTGGGTTCCTTTGATTGTGCGATCGCCCAAGTGTTGTCACAATACAACTCTACTGGATCTACAATGCTAGGAACCACACCAAGTTCAGTAATTAAATTCTTAATCCAAACAGCTTCCTTTGCTACGCCACTTGCAGCAATGTACTCAGCATCACTTGTAGAATCAGAAACCGACTATTTCTTGGAACTTTTTCAGCTCACAGCTCCTCCATTCAGGCAATACATGAATCCCGATTGCGATCTGAAATCATCTATGTCGGTTTGGAAGCTTGCATCCGTGTAACCCCTTACACGTAAATCTTCCTCCCCTCCATACATCAAGAGCGCATCCTTAGTTCTTCTCAAGTACTTTAGATTGTTCTTAACCACTATCCAGTGACTCACACCCGGATAAGACTGATTCCTGCTTGTCATACTTAACGCGTATGTCACATCTGGTCTAGTACATAACATGGCGTAAATGATGGATCTTATGGCTGAGGCATAGGGTATCCTACTCATGCGTTCCTTCTCAATCTCATTGGAAGGACAATCTCTCTTCGAAAGAGTGATCCCATGCGACATGGGCAAGAATCCCTTCTTGGAATCTTGCATGTCGAACCGATTCAACACCTTGTCGATATATGTACTTTGAATTAGGCCTAGCACATTCCTCGATCTATCTCTATAGATCTTGATAGCAAGTATATAAGCTGCTTCCCCTACGTCTTTCATTGAGAAACACTTTCCTAGCCAATCTTTCACAGATTGCAGCATGGGAATGTTGTTTCTAATGAGTAGTATGTCATCCACATACAAGACCAGAAAAGCAACAGAGCTCCACTAACCTTCTTGTAGACACAAGATTCATCTTCGTTCTTGACGAAGTCAAACTCTTTGACTGCTTCATCAAAATGTCGATTCCAACTCCTAGAAGCTTGATTTAATCCATAAATGAATTGTTGTAGCTTACAGACTTTATTTGCATGCTCTGGATCCACAAAACCCTCATGTTGTGTCATGTACACATCCTCGAGGAGGTTTCCATATAGAAACGCTATTTTGACATCCATCTGCCAAATCTCATAGTCGTAGTAAGCTGCAACAGCAAGTAGGATTCAAATATATTTGGTTATTGTGACTGGTGAGAAGGTTTCATCATAGGAAATACCATGAATCTCTCTGAATCCTTTTTCCACAAATCGGCCCTTGTAGGTAATCACATTACCATCTATGTCGGTCTTTTTCTTGAATATCCACTTGCGCCCTATGGGGAGCGCCCCTTTGGGTGGTTCCACCAAAGTCCATACTTTGTTGGTATACATGGATTCAATCTCTGATTCCATGGCCTTGCGCCACTTCTGGGAGTCAGGCCCTTTCATGGCCTCTCCATAGGTAGTAAACTCATCATCTATGAGCAATGTGTCACAAGACTCAGTCACGAGAAGTCCACACCTATCTGGTTCCTGGCGCACTCTCCCGGTCCTACGAAGCTCTTGTGTTACTTGAACAGGTTACTCCACAACTTTTTGCGGTTCTTGTTCATGTTCAATAGCAGGATCAATAGTTTGTGATTCTTGAATCTCTTCAAGTTCTACAGTCTTCCCACTTGCGTCTTTAGAGACAAATTCTCTTTCTAGAAAGACGCCGGACCGAGCAACAAACACTTTGTTCTCAGTTGTATTGTAGAATTAATACCCTTTAGTTTCCTTAGGGTATCCCACAAACTTACACTTATCTGACATAGGCCTGAGTTTGTCTAATTGTAAACGTTTTACATAGACATCACAACCCCAAATCTTCATGAACGACACTGTGGGACGCCTCCCACTCCACATCTCATGTGTTGTCTTCATAACCGATTTAGATGGAACACGGTTAATGGTGAAAGTTGCACACAATAGAGCGTAACCAAAAAAGTATAATGGAAGATCAGTTTGACACATCATAGATTGAACCATTCCAACAGTGTTCGATTCCTTCTCTCGAACACGCCATTCCATTGTGACGTTCCAGGTGGAGGGAATTGTGATATTATCCCACCCTCTCTAAGATAGTCGTCAAAATCTTGGCTCAAGTATTCTCCTCCACGATCTGATCGTAGAGCCTTGATACTTTTGCCAAGTTGCTTCTCTACTTCATTCTTGAATTCTTTGAACTTTTCAAAGGATTCGGATTTAGTCTTCATAAGGTATACAAATCCATATCTACTGAAATCATTAGTAAACGTAATGAAGTAGACATAACCACCCCTGGCAGGCGTGGTAAATGGCCCACATACATCAATATGAACGAGCGCCAATTGCTCACTAGTCCTCTCACCATTCTTATTGAAAGGGAACTTTGTCATTTTTCCCAATAAACAAGCCTCACATGTCTCATATGATTCAAAATCAAATGAGTCTAGAAATCCATCCTTATGGAGTCTAGATACACGTTTCTCGTTTATATGGCCTAAACGACAGTGCCATAGATAAGCAGGATTTAAATCATCAATTTTAATCCTCTTGGTATTTATGTTATAGACATGATTATTTAGATCAATGATATACAATCCACTAAATAATTGCGCACTAAAATAGTGAATACTATCAAAATAAATGGAGCAAAAATTGTCCTTTATTGAAATAGTAAAACCTTCCTTGTATACAAGAAATAGAAATAATGTTTCTGCTCATAGCATGCACAAAATAACAATTATTTAATTTTAAAACTAATCCTGAAGGCAGACAGCTCGTACACGCCTACAGCCAATGTAGCAACCTTTGCTCCATTCGCAACGTGCAGATCTATCTCTCCTTTAGACAATCTCCTACTTCTCTTTAGACCCTACACATTTCAAAAAATGTGAGATCCACATCCAATATCCAATACTCAAGATGAAGAACAAGTTATATTGACATCTATAACAAAAATACATGGTGGTGGAATCACTATTCCAAGCCTTTTGTCCTCTAGATACTTTGGGCAGTTCCTCTTCCAGTGTCCAGGCTGATTGCAGTAGTTACAATCACCCTTAGTCATGCCTTTGGAAACTCCACCAACAGGTTTAAGATCAACTTCCTTGGATTTAGCAATTTCCTTGCCTTTTCCTTTGGAGGTAGAGGCACACCTTTTGCCTTTACCTTTATGCACCATCATTATGGCCTTGCCATTTCCCTTGTTGATGCTTTGTTCAGCTTTCCTCAACATATTGAGTAGATTTGGCAGAGGTTTTACGATATCGTTCATGTATAGTTCATAACTGTCCATAACTCAGGCAACGATTGCAACACGAAATATGTGGCCAACTCTTTACCCACCGGAAACCCTAGACGTGCGAGATTCTCCAAGTACCCGGTCATTCGGAGTACATGAGGTCCCAATGATTTTCCTCTAACAGATGACACTTGAACAAACGCTTGGAGACTTTATACCTCTCCACCCAGGTCTGCTCTTGGAAGAGCTGCTTCAAGTGTGCGATCATATCGAACGCAGCCATGTCCTCATGTTACTTCTGAAGCTCAGAGGACATGGTGCAAAGCATTACGCAGGCCGCATCATTAGCATCATCAACGAACTTTTGATGCGCCTTTAGGGCTGCAGGGGTATTGTTCGCTGGAGCCTGAGGAACTTCCTCTTCTAGAGTGTACAGTTTCTTTTCCTGCTTGAGAACGATTCTCAAGTTCCTGTACCAGTCTAGAAAGTTGGTTCCAGAAAGCTTGTCTCTCAAGAACAGCTTGTAGGGAATGTGATGAACTTGATGAGTTGTTTGCCATTGGAATTCTTCAAAATGAGAAATATACAAGTTTTAATATTTCGTGAATTAATAACTATATTTAATAATGGCTAGTGATAACGCCCAAATATGGGTTATCTTTTAGCCTGATTTGACGTACCATCGTGTCGGAAAGTCGTGTTTTAGCCAGAATTCACCCTCAGAAAGCCTCGGAAATCAGAACGAGATGTTTATTTGCTCTTCGTAAATTTCTACTTATTTCACGCATTTCGAGATATGATCGCGGGTTTGTTCATGTTGTCTTTACAGGAACAGGTTCGTAAAGTGCATTGGGATGCGTGTCGAGACAGAACCAGGATCGCCTCGGGAAACGTGTAGAAAATGCTCGAAGCAGGATTTAACCGAGACTGGTAAAAATTAGAGTGGAATGGAAAACGGAAAGACTGGAGGAAAACGAGCAGTGAAAACCGACCGAGAAAGCTGAAAACGCCAAAACCGAGAATCACCGGGATGCGCTCGGTTGACAATATCTTGAGCTTGACTTGGAATTTTGAAGTGAAACCAGGAGCAAAAGAACGGAGACGTCAGAGCTTTACGAAAAAAGTTTATAATGCTGAAACGGAGTATGGCCGAAAAATCGATTCACGTCAAGTGTGGGTCCCAGACAGGCCACGTCCGAGTAAGGAGTCTCGGTTTCCGGTGTCTGTAGTCTTGAGCAGCTATTTCAGGTTCGTGATGATTTCCGGGACAATTTTGACCCAGGGGTATTTTGGTCATTTTGACACCGGGCCCGGTTTTCCGGAGTGGAGGTTGGATTTTGGTGCCCATATTCAGTCAACAGTCTTTCTAGGGCCAGAGCCAGGATTGGGCAGAATTTGGAGCGGTTTTGACCTAGGGGTATTTTGGTAATTTTGACAATTTCGGGTCAAAACGCAAGATGGGAACACGGAAAAGCAGGAAGACACCAAGGAAAGCAAACCGGAGACTTCAGACAGAAGTGTGGGACCCAGGAGACCCAAACCTGGCCCAGCAGAGGACCAAGCCGGGCCAGGGCAACCCCCTGCCTGCGTATATACGCATGCAGGAGGTGGGGAAGTGTGACTCGTGGGCCCTGGTTGTGTATATACGCAGCCTGTTGCGTATATACGCAGTGAGGTTGACTTTTTTCACGAGTCGGTGGACCGATGACAGTTTTTGTAAATTCTGGCGCAAGCGTTTCGGTAAAAGACACTTTTTTCCCCTTAGTTTAGCCAAAAAGACAACTAGCTACCCCAAACTAAATTAAAAGACACTAAAACTTTTAGATTAAAGTCACAAAGATCCCCCAAACTCTATTAACCATTACAATTAACTCTCGACCTCCAAATCAAACTCCCCAACATTTATGATAATATCACAAAATACCCATAGTCACAAAACGGGGTATTGCAATCGAACCCAAAGGAGTTAAGACTTCTTAACCTTATTTGGGCAAAGCGCGTTGGATTTGTCGATATAATCTAATAAAGTAAATAACAAGCTAATTATTAAAACTGGGTTATTTAATATGAGGAGAAGTTCAGGATATCCTTACGGGTTCACTAGGGATTTTACACCACGTTGGATTTGAGTTCAAGTAACACGAATGTCTTCTACTTAGCTAAACGAGCACCTATACTTTGAAGATTTCTCAACCAAATCCTAAATTCGAACTCTTGTACCCGATTTCTCTAGCCTACTCAAGTTCAAATAAGCATTATGTTCTTATGGTATACCCTTAGTTCTAGCTAACTATAAGGATTTCTCAACCCTAGATACGGCTAGTGCTTGATTCAAGTTTCCGGGTAGCGAATATTAATATCTCTAACATCCTCTACCTATAATCATCCTATTGCGAGCTCAAACAATAGAAACGATAGAATTAAGTACATAAATCAAGCATAGCTAAGCATAACACATTCAATTAGGCTAAAAAGCATGAAACTAGATCCATAAATCATCAAACGTGGTGTTCAAACCCTAGCTGCCTATGAGATATCCGGAATTTAGGGTTTAGCTTCCATTACACATGATCAAGATACAAAGCTTCATGATCATAAATCAAAAACTAGAGAGAGCGAAGAGAAAAGATCTAACAAAGCGTCTCCCAAGCTCCCGTAGCTCCAAGCACTTGTCTCCAACTCAAAGATACTGAAAACTATGCCCTAACCCGTTCTAATATGTTTCCAAAGAGATTAGACAAAGTTTCAATTAATTGCACAAATCCCCTGACGAATCTAATGTTTCCGGTGATCTCTTCGTGCGAAGAGAAAATCTCTTCGTGCGAAGGTCTTCGTGCGAAGATCTTCTTATTTTGATACTGTAAGCATGCACAAGAAGACTTTCTGAAATTTAGCTAAGTAAAGTCTTCGTGGGAAGAGAAATTCTCTTCGTGGGAAGGTCTTCGTGCGAAGACAAATTGTCTTCGGGCGAAGACCCTTTAGCTCCAGGATTCTTCTTCGTCTTCAACGGTCCATAACTTTTTCGTCCGATGTCATTTTTAGCTCCGTGACCCTCCGTTGGAAAGCTCTTCGAGTCTACTTTCAATTTCCACAGATATAACTTACATATTCATTTTAGAATCCAAAATACATCCTTAATATTCTCTAAAACATTCGGGAAAAGCAACTAAGCTTTTTGAAAATCAACTAAGGACCCGAATTTTGATCCCGAACTCCGATGAATGTGATTTATTCACCTTTGGAGTCCTTTCGCAATGTAGACTTTGATCATGTAGAGTAATTCCCGTTTCCGGATTATTTTCTCGTTTTTCTCAATTATTGCCCCAATTTGACAAAAACATCCAAAACGTGCCAAATTTGCCTTTTTCTTCTATTCCGAAGCTCGTTTCTTCTGTCCACTTGATTTCCGCATGTGTAATTCATGTAAAACAACAACACGAACACTACCGCGAAGAATAAAATGTGTTAAATTATCAAAATCATACGCAAAACTATCAAGAAACGCCCGGATTGTATTTTAAAGCTCTAAAACATCCAAAAGTGCATTTTCTTCAATCTTTGGCTCAAATATCGCCGCTTTGCACCGAAACGCACACAAATAACAATGTAAAATGTACGGTAAATAACTCTTATGAAAGAGTTATCGAATACCCCCTCACTTTCCATTTGTCCGTCTCGAACAAAGCCACATCTACTGCATTCATCTGTCTACTAGCCAACAAGACTCAAACGACTCTAACATGACTCACGACACTCTAATGCAGCAAGATGATGCAAATACAATTGTAGACCCGATCTTAAAAACATAAAAGATTTTAAATTGTTTCTTTTTGTGAGATTAGGAAATTTCAATAACCTAGACTTGTGCTCATGGATGATGAAAAAGTTTGACAAGAGGTGTGAATCACAACTAAACTCGACAAAAAGTAATTCCCTATAGTTAGTATAGAAATCTAAACTTTACTATAAATATCAACCTACCTCTTCATGTGTGCTGATAAAAATAAGAGGCTAACCAAGGCTAAGCCACTTTCATAGTCCGAGCTCCTATTCCGCTAATGGTCAAATATGATGAGGCTTAAGGACAAAGAGGATATAACTGTATGAAGCAAAAAATCTTAAAGCGTCACATAATCTCACCAAACCCCATATCTCACACACCCTCACCATGATGATAGGAATCCACAACACGAATCTCACCGACTTCGGCCCTCAATCTCATCAAATCCCGGTACCATGTCATTCCCGTGGCCATCAAAGCGAATGATATGCAAAACTCAATCTCTGTCTTCAAACGGATTAAAAACCTTCACCACTCAATTTCCAATAAGCACAACTGTATTTTTCTTTATTCCTCCCCTTTTTTTCTCTCTATTTTTCTTTTCTTTCCGTTCTTTTTTCAATAATACAATAAAAATATACGAGTGGTCCTCCTCCAAGAATCAAGCAGTATAATAATGTCGGAGGAAGGAAATAAACAAATCCGTGAATAAGTCTCACAATAATAATTCATCTTCCCCTAACTCCATGAAGCGCATGATGCCACAAACCGCCAAAGTCAAAGCGTGTATGGGGATGGAGTCATCAATGCACAATCTCTATGTCTGTAGTCAAATGTCGACACCCCCACACTAGAGTGCAGTCACATCCCCCTCTCAAATAGCCATATAAGATATGTCACGTGCCAAATCCAACCGAACCACCTACACCAAGATGATAAAAATCCGATACCAAGCACGATCCACCAATTAAGTACAACCAAACCTATTTCTGTGCGGATTAGACGCTTCACGCACTTAGGCTCTCCACTATTGTGTCCACGATGTAATGACAGGGAACATCGCCACACCGTAGTGTGCAAGCCGACTCACTCACCCTCGCATCCCCTCGTAGATATCCAATGAAGCATATGCGATCTGCAGAGCTCACAAAAGTATGTAATGAAGTACTCCCTCAACGAACCCCCTGCTGCTCCCTCGTGACGCTATAGAAAGGTAATTCTAAACGATATATGATGAAGGACAAGAATCGTCTCCCTAGGTTAAAGAGGCTAACAATGAATCCAAGGATCAATTACGGTTTACTAGTGGTCCGACAAGGTAAGATCTAAAAGAAGTGTTTGCTCAAATACACATCCTCGCACAGCTGTTCTGTACGCCACTACGAGGCGGGCTGGCGACTACCTAAGATGAACAACTTGAACATTCAGCTTGTTTAGCAAACACCAAGCTCAACTCTTGTAAAAAAAACAACACACACTTTAGCTTTTAAAAATTTCGTGTAGTTTGGAAATAGGTAGGCATTCACGTAATGAGATTCTCTCTATAATCACTAGGGGGAATTCAAATTGTACATTCTCGGTCAAAATTCACACCCTATGCCTAAAGTTTTTACATCGCACTAAATCAACCAAGCCTATGCTTCTTCCAACTGCCATTTTCTCACATTTTTAATTTTATCATTTTTTTTTAATTTTTCATAATATCCAAACTCTATATGTAAGGCTTAGACTCGGAAAAAAAATTGACACTACACAACTAACTCTGTTTGGTGGGTAAACTCAATTATTAAAAAGTGCAGACAATATCTAAATCTATACTACACAATACGAAAATATAATTAAAAACATAACAAGAACCACTGGCTCTACACACAATACAACATAGACACATCCTACATGTAACTAGCTATGCAAATATTTCGACTATTAGACAGTTAAACCACCCCGCACTGAATGATTCGTTGTCCTCAACGAATTTAGAGATCATGCATAAAACTCAGCAATCAATGTATAGGATTATTAGATGAGATGAAGCATAACATATACTAAATAAAAGAAACACGAAATTCAGCAAAGAAAAAGATACTCACAACCACCTCAAGGGTGGGGACAAAATCGCGCCAAGCAGTCCCCGAGCACAGTAGTGGCTCCTGTGCTCCTATATAGTCAGTGTGTTCTCGCACACCGGGGTAGACTACCCTCTGCTAATATCCGTGTCTTGGAGAATCCCCAACTCGCATGCACGAGTCCCTGTAATGGTCACATGTGCCATGGCACAACGGGGTAGATTCTACCATAACCTGCTCATGTATGTCACTAGGAAACACATTAGTCCCTCTCTCTCTCATCTCTACACATAATATAAATAAAAGCACACACAACTGTATTAAAAACTCACTCACTAAATTAAGAAGAAAATACGTTGGGTTGCCTCCCAACAAGCGTCTTGTAATTTAAGGTCGACGAACCGACCCAATTACCTGAAAAGATGTTAAGGAGCTCTAGCATGACGTGCCTCCTCCTTAAACTTCTTGCTCTTGATCTTTTGCACCACATCATGGGAACTCACCACATTTGGATTCTTCTCTGATATCGGGCTATAAAACTGTAGGCAACCTAAGAGTAGGATTCACACGATCTTCTCTAAACTCGATCATCGCCAATTTATTCTTCCCCTTGCCCGGAACAAATGCCTTGAACACAAGTGATGAATCTAGAGCCTTAATAGTAAGCTCATTTGTCTCTAGATCCACATTTGCGCGCATTGTCTTCTAAAACGGTCTTCCAAAGATGAGTGGAACATCGCGATCCTCCTTGATGTCCACTATCACAAAGTCAGCTGGAAAGAAAAATGCACCCACTTTGACAAGTAAGTTATCAATCACCCCATTTGCTGTAATAATAGAATAATCTGCCAATTGCAGACCCATCTTCACTTGGGTTGGCGCAACAATGCCCAATCTCTGGAATAGGGACAATGACATGAGATTAATACTCGCGCCCAGATCACAAAGACCATGCGTATGATATCCACCCCCAAGAGTGCAGCCTAAGATGACACTGCCCGAATCTCTCATCATGGGAGTGTCTCGCTGTATTACAGTACTGTATGTCTCTGTCAACTTCACCGTAGCATAAGGGTCTATGCTCTTCTTGCCCCATAAGATATCCTTCAAGAACTTCTTGTACTTGGGCATCTGAGCAAGTGCTTCCACAAGAGGAATGTTTATATGAAGTTGTTTGAATATGTTCAAAATTTTACCAAAGTGTTCCTCATCATTCCTCTTTATTGCCGCCGGATATGGTATCAGTGGCTCACAATCAGCAGGATTTAGAGTGTTCTGGGGCTCTTCTTTTTCTCTACCGTGTCCTTTGATTGGGAAATCACGGCAGGCACGCAAATTTCTCCACTCAATGCCTTCTCAGTTGCCTTAGTCGCCTCAGCTCTCGCATGGATAGGATATGGATCTTGAGTAGTCACACCACTGCAAGTAGTAATAGCTTTAAGATGCTCAATAGGAACAATGGTATTATACAGAAGCAAACCTGGTGGAAATTTAACATTTTGATTGGCAATTTTCCAAATCTGCGTCTCATGGCTCTTCATTGTGGCTTCCATGGAGACAGTTTTGCTCTCCATTCTATCTTGATTAGTGTAGATAGTGCTTTCTAGACACAAAAATCTTAGCCACGTGGCGATCATCTAGCACACCTAGCTGTGCTCCACACACACTGGATCACCACCCTCACTGATCCACGTGGGGGCTGCGAGACAGGGCCCTCGCATACCACCACATGGGACTTGCAGGGATTTAGTGGTTTGGAGGCTAGAGTGAGTCCTGTCGCGCGCGAGCGACAACCAAGCCCGCGCGCGACCTTTAGTAACTGCTTTGAGAGATTTATGGCACGAGCTCCATAAACCCGGTCAACCTCATAACGGTTCCGGTATACGCGGACGATGTGCGTAACGGTTCCTATATACACGGACGAACGTGCCGTTGTAGTTAAGCTAATTAAGCCGCCATTAATGGGCTTATTAACCCACTACAACGGTCACATTCTCCGTTATATATGGGATCGTTAACCCTTCCATACGAGGAAGAATCACCTGAGATACGCGGAAGCTCTGCCAAAACTCTGTCTCTCTCTCATACAGTACTATTGCCTTACTCTCTCCCTACACACAACTCTACTCTTCCTGTGTTCTTATCATCTGATCTTGGTGTATATTGAATCCTCCCTAAAGGATTCTCTCGTACACATTTGGTGAACCCGACGTGAAACTTACCATTGCAAGCAACCATGTCTCACGAAGACGACGTCAAAAAGATATCGCCCTCCACGGAAACAACCTCGGGAGAGGAGACCCGTCACACCTCTGCGGCCGCCAGTGGGACTCCGAAGTTTAAGGCCCTAAACACCACTATCCAGAATCAGGGAAAGGCCCTCCAGGCTCAATCGGCACAGATGGAGCGGATAATGGCCATCCTGGGAACCCTTGCTCCGAATCCTACATCGAGCACTGTTGTCTCTCGGCGAGGGGGAACCTCTTCCACCCAGGGGACTGGAGTGGTACCTACACCACCTAACCCTAATTCACAAACCCCACCAGCAATGGTGCACTTACCCTCTATTCAGGGGCAAACGACCCAAATACCGTCCCTTACCACACATATTCCTCAACCACCAACCGTGGCACCCAACATCTCTTCGCAATACCCCTTTCCTCCTCCGCCGGCACTGCTGGGCAACGTGACTTACACCCCTAGCCCGACCGCCGCATATGTGTCCCCGCCGGCTACAACCCTTCCTCCTGCTGCTGGGGGGAGCGCACCGTAATGTATGACATCGCTGCAGCGGCGCATAGAGACCTTCTTGGCCAATCAACCGTTTGCAGACACCATTATTCCGAAGGTCGACAACGATCCGCCTATCGCACGTGAGATCTATTTCATGCCTAACCCCGCAGGGTATAAGGCTCCTAAGTGGGACAAGTTTGAAGATGTCAATGGGAATGCCCACGAGCATGTCATGCGTTTCATCGATGTAATGGGACCATATGGGACTGATCCCAAGTTGCTGATGCGCGAGTTCCCTAAATCTTTGGGAAATGTTGCCTATAAATGGTATAGAACTTTGGAGGCCGGATCTGTCAAAACTTGGGACGACATGGTTCAGAAGTTCTACACGAAATTCTTACTGGAGGAAGAGAAGGTTACGATGATTCATCTCTCCCGTATGTATCAGAAGCACGAGGAAGACGGAGTCACCTTCATCAAGAAGTTCAGGGCCAAATCCTTGGAGTGCAGAGATGAGGTGCTTGAGGGCAGGCTCGTGGAGATATGTCTGCAAGGCATGCGAGATGAGTACAAAGGTATGATGATCAACCTACAAACTCCTAACTTTTCAAAGTTGATTGAATGCACGAAAAACATAGAGCCTATAGTGGAAAGGCAAAAGAAGAAGCACGCCCCTGAACGACCCTCAGGGGGAACCACTTTCAAGATTGGAAGGTTCAGCTATAAGAGGGGGCGCGAAGCTGAAGTTAATACAGTTTCGCCACACAAGCAGCCCAGGGTTACAAACTCAGATGTGCCACCTTTGCCAGCTCGATAGAGGAAGTGATCGACTTATGCAAACAGTGGCGTAAAGATGGAGTCCTGCCTTCGCTCGAAAGGATGCCCTCTAAGGAGATGATGAGGGACCCGAAGTGGTGCGAGTACCAAGGAAAAATTATGAACCCCACAGCTGACTGCAAGAAACTCAGGCACATGGTGAGCCGCAAAATGAAGGAGGGCAAGTTGATTGTCAGCGATCAGAGGCAGGACGTGCGAAACAATCCGCTGCCAGCTCACACGGAGCAAGAGCCGAAAGGAAAATAGGTGGCCATGATTGCGATTATGGATCTTGAAGAGATTGAAGAAGACGGCTTGCCTATCATTGCTGAAATCCACAACGAGGAGGACTACAGTATAGACACGGAGGATGAGCGTGCCGATCGAATGAAGGGGTCGCACGGGTTCAGCAAGTTCTTCGACGAAATGAACTTTTCGGAGAAATTCCGGAAAGAAATGACAAAGGCGATTCTAAGGGTATCAGAAGACTTCGAGGAAGACATCGTGGTCTCCAATGGAAAAGTTGTTAGGGCGTCTCGATCTACGAAAAAGGTTATGACCTTCTCCGCAAGTGACAAGAAGACGAAATCGAGCCACCAGAAGCCCTTATACGTAACGGCAGTGATTAATGATGTCGAATTCAAGAGGGCATTTGTTGATGGAGGAGCAGCCGTCAAGGTGGTCTCGCTCAACACTTTAAAGTTGGCAGGAATCCCGGAGAAGAAGATTTTCAGACGCCCATCCCCGCTGATGGGATTCGGGAGTGACTCCAGGATGACGATAGGATGGATTCGTCTGGGCGTCCAGATAGGGAAAATCAAGTGTTCAGCCAAATTCTACGTCATCGATGCGAATACTACGTATCACATGATCATAGGGCGAGCTTGGATTCATCGTTTCGACGCGGTCCCCTCAACAGCTCACCATGTGAGGAAACGAGGCGCACCTCACTGAAGCGGTGTGGTTTACCGAAATGGCGGACGAGCAAACTCCAGGGCCGTTTAAACTAACTTCTTCGCCTCGATGGGAAGACATTAAGGATCAGTCGCCAGCAGGGGTAATGGTGACAAGGGAGGATGCTAAGGAAAAGTTGTCCGCGCGCGAAGAGGCACCGCATGTCGCCTACCAAAGGAAGAACGTGTACACTCTGAAAAGAGTGGTGAAACATGATCTCACGGGCAAAGAGATAGAAAGCTTCTACTCCAATGGAACGAAATGCTACCGCATATTAAGGTGCGCGGGGGTACCCCCATTCGAGCATGGGGATATCCCTGGGCAAATCAATCAAATCGTGGGTGTCACGGAGGTAGACAAACCAACATCAGAGGCTTTAGAGGATAAGCTGAAAGAAGCACCTGAATGCATGGAGGATAAGCCGAAACCCCAGAAGCAGGAGCTGAAGGAAGTGTTCCTGAGCCCAGGCGAAGAAAAGAAGAGGCCCGTCTTTCTGAGTGCAGACCTCACAAACGATGAAGAAGCAAGATTGCTGCAGCTGCTGACTGAATACAAAGATGTGTTTGCCTGGGAATACGATGAAATACCTGGTTTGGACACGAGCATCACTATGCACAGGTTAGATGTTATCCCAGGATCTAAACCAGTAAAGCAAAGTACGAGAAGCTTCAGGCCGGAGATAAATGTGAAAATCAAGCAATAAATTGTCAAGCTGTTGACTACCAGGTTCATCGAGCCGAATCATCATCCCACCTGGTTGGCTAACATTGTGCCTGTAGTAAAGAATAATGGACAACTTCGCATATGCGTAGAATTCAGAGACCTTAACCGCTTCTTCCCCAAGGACGATTTCCCGTTGCCCAACATCGATCTGATCATCAATTCTATTGCGGGTCATCGGATGTTCAGATTCATGGATGGCTTCAGTGGATATAACCAGATAAAAATGGACCCTGAAGATGCACGAAAAACTGCGTTCATCACGCCGGTAGGAGTCTTTAACTACACGGTTATGCCGTTTGGGCTCAAGAACGCGGGCGCGACCTATCAGCGAGCAATGATGGCTCTATTTCACGCCATGATGCACCAGGAAGTGGAGTTTTATGTTGATGATTTGGTTTTCAAGTCCAAAGAGGAAGCGGACCATTTGGGGGACCTGCGGAAGGTATTTGAAAGATTCAGGAGTTTCCAGCTAAAGTCCCATGAAGTTTGCATTCGGAGTGATTTCAGGGAAGTTCTTGGGATGCGTAATACATCGCCAAGGCATCGAGCCTGATCCCGCGAAGGTATCGGCTATCACAAGCATGACGGCGCCACACAATCAAAACACTCTGAAGAAGTTCTTGGGGAAATTATCTTACTTGCGGAGATTCGTTCCAGCAATCGCAAAAATAACCTTCTGCTTAAGCGATCTCCTCAAGAAGAATGCTGTGTATAATTGGACAAGGGAACATGAGGCCGCATTCGGGAGGCTAAAGGACATGCTGACATCGCCAAGGGTAATGATCGCACCGCAGCTTGGATCGCCGCTTTTGTTGTATCTGACGTCGATAAAGAAGTCTATAGGGGCGCTTTTGGCTCAAGAATATGAAGGGCAAGAAAGGCCGATTTATTACATTTCTCGCATAGTGCAACCAGCTGAATCAAGGTAAACAGATATCGAACGCCATTTTCTTACCTTATTCTTTGTAATAGAAAAGTTAAAACACTGCTTCGCCTCGCACAAAGTTGTGGTTGTTACAAAGAGCGACCCCATACGGTATCTATTTACTCACACCTCTCCCTGCGGAAGATTGGAAAAATGGTATATGACCATTTCACAATATGATATCACGTGTGTTCGACCACGACCAATCAAATCGCAAGCAGTGGCGGATCTTCTGGAACAGTTCCCAGATAACAATTATGAGCCCATGATCGAGGAGGAACTGGATTAACCTGAGACTTATGCAGTCGAGTTACCTTACTGGACGCTTCATTGGATGGATCGTCAACAAGGAAAGGTGGAGGAATAGAAATCGTTTGACTAAACCAGATGGGGAGGTCATCCAAATGTCCACGAAACTTGATTTCCCGGTAACCAACAATGAAGCGGAGTATGAGGCTCTCATCGCAGGCCTCCGTGCAGCTAGGGAACTGGAAGTAAGCAATCTAACGGTTATGAGGGATTCTAAGTTAATCGTAAAACAAGCTTCAGGCGAGTACGGATTGAAAGAGGTAAATCTGTTACCCTATCGGACTTTGGTGCAGAAGCTGGTACAACAATTCTGCGATGTTAGGTACGAGCACACGCCTAGAGCTGATAATCGGCTTGAAGATGCTTTAGCCACTCTGGGATCTAAAGTGAGTACAGAAAAATGCCCTGCGAGAATCTCGATCGAAGTCCGAATGTCACCGGCATTGATAGAGGACACATGCGAGGATGAGTCCATGGATGACGAAGACTGGAGAAAACCGATATTGCATGCAATTGCCGAGCGAACAAGCAAAGAGAACTGGGCATCCACTAAGGGGTACTGCATACATGACAACGCCCTCTACTACAAAGGTCCAGGAGGAATACTCATGCGATGCGTCTCGCAGCAGGAGGGGCAAGCGTTATTGGAAAAGATTCACCAGCACACTTGCGGAGAAGGTGAAGTGTCGATCTATCGAAAAGCCCAAAGATATGAGATTCATTGGCCGGACATGTCAACGGCTGCTACAATAATTCAAGGGAATTGTGAAAGCTGTGCATTGATCAAGGAATCTTTAACAATCACTTTGGTTGATGATGACGCGGACTGGAGAAAGCCACTCTTCGATTTTCTCACAGAAGGAATCGAGCATGAGCAAAGAAAAGAAGCCGAGAAACTGAAAAGAAAGGCGGCTCGATATGTGGTACAGGAAAACATACTCTGGCGAAGGGGTCATGAGGGTAATCTACTCTGATGCCTAGATAGCAAAGAAGCGTAAGAGGTGATGGATCTATCTCACCAGGTAGAGCATCAGGGGTCGCGAAGCTATGCAGACAACTCCTCACAGTTGGTTATTTTTGGCCCACAATGGAGTCAGATTGCCGCACCAAAGTAAAGAGATGCCAGGAATGCCAATTTAAGGGCAACCTCGTACATGCCCCTGCCGTAGATCTACACGCGTTGGGGACGCCATGGCCATTCCTCACTTGGGCTCTAGATTTTGTTGGCTCCATTCGACCGGCCTCACATGGGAACCAGTTCATCCTGACCGCGACCGAACTAAGCGGGTGGAGGAAATACCGCTCAAGACAGCTAATGCGCTCGCGGTGGTCAATTTCGTTCAAGAAAACATCATATACAGGTTTGGAATCCCCAACACAATCCTTTCGGATAATGGCACACCCTTTGTAAATCATCAAGTGGCCACAAAACTAGCGGAGTACAACATAAGGCAGGTCTGCTCCACCCCTTATTATCCAAAAGGGAATTGTCAAGCAGAGGCAACCAACAAGACACTGTTAAGAATTATGAGCAAGATGGTCGCAGACGATCACAAGAAGTGGGCCAATTCTTTGAACATAGCATTATGGGCATATCGAACTTCGCCGAGGACTCCCACAGGAGTCTCCTCGTTCCTTCTATGCTATGGAACTGAAGCTGTTGTACCGGCGGAAGTGAAAGTCAACTCTGCGAGATTGGCCTTTCATGCATTATATGACAATCAACGTGACGATGACTTGATCTTATTGGAGTAAAAGAGAGAACAAGCTAAGCGAACTAACAAGAGGTATAAGGAGAGGATCGCTCGCACATACAACAAAACAGTCCAACATCGAGATTTTGCGGTCGGGGACTTGGTCTTGCGCGCTTCAGATCATTGCATGCGGGAGACAGCCCATCCAAAGTTCGCAGCTAACTGGGAAGGACCGTTCGAAGTTAAAGAAGTCTTTGACAGTGGTTACTGCACAATACATAGGCTTCACGTGACTGCCACAACCCCAAGTCCGATCAATATGCGCTGGATTAAAAAGTATTATCCTTAACCTCTCTCTTTACATACATTGGATTCAAATGTCTATTGAATTGTATGTTTAGTACTCCGATAAATTCATGCGTTGTTTCCTACCATATGAGGAACTTGTAATCTCGTCTCTCCCATATGAGGAACTTGTAATCTTGCCTCTCCCATATGAGGGTGCTTTTAATAAAAGAATTCTCCCATACGAGAAGAATTTTATTACTTTAGTCGTCTCTTATCATTTAATTTACTTCTCTGCTTATTTACAACAAAAGCCTATCTGCCAAGATAGCAGCCATAATACGCGATCTCATGCGATCCAAAGCCTATCTGCCGAGATAGAGGCAACGTTCAAATATGATCTGAAGTGATCTAAAAGCCTATCTACCTAGATAGCAGCCATAATGTATGATCCTATGCGATCCAAAGCCTATCTGCCCAGATAGCAGCAATGTTCAAATACGATCTTAAGTGATCTAAAAACCTATCTGCCTAGATAGCATCCATAGTACACGATCCCATGCGATCCAAAGCCCATCTGCCGAGATGGTAGAAATGATCTTAATTGATCTATAAGCCTATCTGCTTAAATAGAAAGCTACAGCAACAACGCCCCATGCGACGGAAAAACTTATCAGCTTGAGAAAAAAAATTATTCAGGCGAATATCCGAATGCAAAACGCAAAAGAAACAAAACTTGTTTTATAGCAAACACGCATGCGATACTACAATTTGTTGTATCAAACAAGAACAGCAAATGCTAAAGTGCATTTCATTAATAGTCAAACTGACTTACAATTTATCTGTCTAGATAGCAGCTTACAAACAAAAGCTCATGCTAAGAAAATTCTTATTATAAAACGAACGGCCTACTGGCCCTAACAAAAGCTATGCGACGTTATTGTCGAGGTCCTAGATCTGAACATGGCTCTTGACTGGTTTTCTGCCCAAGAGATATGCCAGATGAACCTCATGTCCTGGCGGATGCAGACGTGAAGAACAAGTGGAGAACAGCTCCTGGGGCAGGAAGCTTATCGTGCAGAAAGACGAGCGCCATGGCTCGTCACACCTTGTTCAAGAACGTGGAGGCAAGTAGTTCTCCTCCAGGAAAATTAGAGGTGAAACACTCCATTCATTACTAGTTGGTAAAAAGGTCAGTATGGAACTGCGCCTCGCCGGAAGGCAGCCGGAGATACAACCTGCAAACATAATAGAAGAAGAATCTTCGCAAAAGCATGAGGTATTATGTATATCTTCTTCAAAGTGGTCATGAAGATCAGCAAGCTTTATAAAGAAGATCTTGGGAGCTATTTCTATGGCACAAGGCACAAACTCAGGTTTCACAACCTCAAATTGCCATGAATCAATAAAAGACAACTGCTCGCCAATAAAAGACAACAAGAATTGAGGCCAGCAGTCGTAAGGACTCATGGCAAGCCACATTTTGGGATGAAGAACCCAAGAAGCAAGAGGCACAGTTTATATAGACTCTATGGGAACTCTTCATTTCCCTAGCTGAGTCAGCAAAGCTTGGAAAACGGGTAAGAATCAATTACTTACGTCTCAAAAGAGATAAAATTCAATTATCCTACTAAAGGCTATGACGATTCGGTGGCACGCCTTAATTAATGACGGAAGGTCATAATAAGGATGGGCTTCCCAAGGAAATCGTTCTTATCTGATAAATCATTAGCACGAAAATCAAGGCGACTACGTCACCATGTGACGTCATAATTGATACACATCAAGATATTAGTGCAAATCCTCAAAAGGGCAAAATGGGACATAGAGTTCAAGTAAAAAAAAGGGGGAGAAGCACTAGCATTACAATAATATTTTGTTTTAAACAAATATTTTTTTTTTCTAAAACAAATCCTTGATCAAAGGGTCTTCTGGAGAAAACGAGAGCGATGCCTCTCTTGCTTGGTCCACTTCTCGCTTCAGCTATTCGTACTTGGCATTCATCGCATGAAAGTGGTTGAAAGCTTCTTCAGCCTTCTGCCTTTGTTGCTCTACCTTCCGTCTTTCAGATGCGAGGTTGTGGTAGCCGCGTTTCAAACTCACAGCTGCGAGAATTTGGGTGATCCTGTTGAGAAGATACCCGAAGCCTATCTTGCCTTGAACTTTAGCTTGAAGCCCCTTGCATGTGCTATAAAGCAGCTGTGTATTATTAGGAGAAATGGTCGCAGGAGTGGCCACAGACAGTTGCTCCAGAATCCAGATGGCTTCGGTCAAGAAAAGCCTCCTGTCATACGGCTCTATCTCCAGAGATTTCAGGAATGACCAGGGGTATGCGAGGCGCATCTGAATCAGCCAGTCCACATCGGCATGCTTCATTCCTGACAAAGTTGATTCAAGTTTAGAGCATGAAAGCTTTTAAACATGGGTTTAGAATGCGAAAAATGGTAACATACCAGTCCCTTCAAGGATCTCACGCAAAGAGGGAATGCGCATTGCTGGAAAAGCCGAAGCATGCCCTCGCTGCATTGCTCGTCTGTCAGCCGCGAGCTCGAGCTCATCATAGTTGGCAGGGAGAGTATAGGCCGCAACAGGTGCGACGGCAGCTCCAACTTGTGAGCTCCAAAAACTCCATGCCGGGGGAACCTCTAAAAACTCTACCTCTGTTGAAGGAATGGCAACAGTAGTAGCTGCTGCTCGACCAGGAACTTCTTCGGCTGGGAGGGGCTCTTGTGGATCGGGAGCATTCATTTGAACACCAACGTTTGCATGTGATGATATGTCTTCCATGACCTGTTCATTTTCATGAACTTCAGCTCCAGCACCATCTGTTTCCATTTCCTCAACTGCAGCATCAGCATCTTCTTCTATTAGCACGGTGTCAGCTTCGATGTCATCAGATACTTTGATTATATCCTCCAAAGGCTCTCCTGCATACTCAGTAGCTGCGATAGGCTTCTCAACGTGAGAGTTTCGCTCTGGAGCATATGATGGAGGAAGCTGAATCTTTTGTTCCGGCACATCCTCATCAGCGTCGCCTGCGATACAAGACAGGAAAATATTGAGGTAACTTGTATTATACAGTATTCTGTTATTTTGATAGATCAAAAGCGAGCACCTCCACACTTAGGTGGGATCACAACACCTTCATCATATGTTAAAGATGCGACACCATATCCTACTAGAGTATCTTCATTAAGCACATCTTTAAGGTGAGCGTGACTTGGGGTGCGAAGAAACTCGTTACAATGATGATTGAATCACCAAGCTGGGTTTACAAACATTGTTTGAATGATTACCTGAGGGTTCACCACACTTTCCTACTAGCCATCGGCGAATATCAACTTTTGATAAGCCATGCTTTAACGCACCAATAATTACTTCTTGGTAAGTCACAGCAAGGTTAAAAATATCACCTTCTTTGCCGCCTGCGATCTCCTCAAAGTCCTCTTGGACTTGTTCCAAAGCAGTTGCATCCGCATCATCAACATGCTGTTCTTCCAAACTTCTCCTCTTTATGAGCTCGATCTCATCTTCCTCGAGCTTCCTCCTTCTCTCTGCGGCTTCAGCAGCCGTTCTCTCAGACTCAGCAAGGATATCTTCGTCTATAACTTCGCTGGAGACGCCAGAGCGAGAACCCTTGGTTTTCTTCTTTTCCTTGGCCAGGAGGCCGCTGATGGTTTCAGTGTCATCACCTGCGAAAGAACAAACTGTTCAAAAACTATTGCAAAGAGCTAAATTATGAAGAAGGCAAGTTTGCTGAGATACCCTCTGAGTCTTCTTCTCGTATCTCACCTCTTTCTTCTTCTTCTCTTTCGATTTCATCTCTTTCTTCATCATCTTTTTCTCTTACTTCTCTTTCCTCGACTTCCTCTTCCTCCTATTCCTGACCAAAAGGAATGAAAGACTCAACTGCGAGCTCTTTCCGCACTTTACTTGGCATGCGACATTTGCCTTTGTCTTTAGAGGCAAGAGACTTCACAGGAGGCGGAGTTGGAGCACTCCTATTAGGAGGGGAGATTGTAATACCCTTCTGCTATTGTCTCTTATCCCTCGGGGCAACATCTGCTGGAGGAGACAGAGCATTCCTAGGAGGAGACAGAGCTGGAGTATTTTCTATCATCGAGCTAGCAAACGCATCCATTACCTCGCGAATCAGAGTCTCTACTTGGGGAGCCATTCCCATTGTTAAAATAATTTTGTCGCCCTGCCTTTTCGCGGTAACGATGGAGTTGATCAGCGATTTAGAGCGCTCTCCAGATGCGAACCTCCTCAGATAACACTACAACAGAAAATGGGGTGTAAGTTTCAATACATCAAGGGAAAGGAGTTTAACACGCACAAAGGAAACTGTTTACCTTGGCAAAATCTTCGCTGTACTTGATAACATGCGAAGCTCCATCCCTAACAGCGGTCATCTTCTCCTCAAGAATGGTGGATGGGCACAAGTGATTGTCAAGGTCCAGCAAGGAGTAGAAGACATACTGGGAATCATCCAAGCTGCAGTTAGGACGGAATGGGAAGGCGTTCCTTTTGATTGCAGGAGCTTTGCTGGGTTGAGGAGTCGACTGCGTTTCGAATCTGGCTTGCTGTAGCCCAGTAAGATATCCAATTCCAGGAGAGGCGACCTTCACGGCCACCTGAAGTTTGAACAAAGGGCAAGTTGCTCCGAAGGATCGTTTGGCACTCGCTAGACAGCAGTCGCTTGTAACATCCTCTTACGATCGACCTAGGCCAAATGGAAGGCGCCACTGCATCAAAACCAAACTGGGGAGAAACGCGAGTTGGATCAACGTCGACTGTGATCCTTTCATACCTGGGAGTAAGTTCAGGAACATACTCAGCAAAGCAGGAAGGGAACCCCTTAGACACCAGCAGAAGAATTCGCGATAGCGCTCATGACCTTCGAGAAGGAGTTCTTCTGAATAAGCAAGAGATTTGGCGGGATATAGCTTCGGGAACCATCGCATATTCTCAATACGCGTGGCATAAGGCCTAGCTGTAAACTTGCTCCGGTCATCGCATATCAGGCTCCAGGTGCACTTGGGAAGATTGGTTATAAACCATCGAGCAACTCTCCCACTGGAAAGTTTAGTCTCCGCACCTGGGACACACGACTTGTTGGGCCTAGAAGGAGCAGGAGCATAGGAGGGCCATCGCTCAAAAACCCACATGGTAAGGAATGCGATGTTGACATAAGTCAATACATCAAGACGACCACGAGAGTCCTTGATCGCCACTACCAATTGGTCCAATCTATGATATAAGGTGCCCAAGACCAGAGGCCCAATTGCGACTCTCTGGCCGAGGGCCAACTTGACAGCAAGGGGAAGGACATGATAAAAAAACCCATCATGAGGGTGACCATCAATCAGGTACCTTGACAACCAGGCACAGAGGAAGCCACACAGGGTCAGATGGTATCCTTTCCCTTCCACATAATTCTTCGCATCTGGATTCTTGTCAAGAAGTTGATTGGTAATACTACCATTCGCATAGTCGCGAAAGAAGTATTTCACCCATTTGCCCCAGGTGTTCTTCGCGGAAGTATCAAAAAGGTGCCAGTCAGGAAGAACTTTCGCAGATGTCCAACGAGTGGAGATATTCTTCACCTCGTGTAGGCACTCTTCCATCTGCGCATATAGAGCAAGTTCTGAAGAAGTCCTCAAAGGGCTCAGGGGATCCACTTCGCCAATGGGAGAAAGGTTATACAACATGTGCACATCTTCCAAAGTGGGAGCAGCCTCAAACTCAGCAAAATGGAAGGTGTGAGTCGCAGGTGAATAGCGGGAAAGAAGGTTTAGAAGCATGGATGGATCCAGCTTCACGGCAGCACCCTTCATAGCACGAACTGCGAAATAAATCCCAGCATTTTCTAATGCGATGGCATGGTGGGTCAACACATGGTCAATCCACTCATCCATCAGGTCCAACTTTTGGACAAAGGCCCGGGTGGAAATTGCAGTATGTGGGAAAAACCCATTTTCAACTCCTAGCCTAACCACATCCTTGGAGTCGATTAACTCTAATTCTCCGGAGGGGGCATGAGCCGGTAGATTCTTCACCTTAACCCTAGCATGATAGAAATATTTTCCACCTAAATAGGGGGCTTTTCTCCACAAGGTCTTGGGGAGATCAGGTTTTTCTTCAGACTCTTTAACGGGTTTAGATCCTTTTGTCTTGGCCATTCCTGCAGAAAAGCAAGAAAAAGGGGGGGGGGGGAGAAATATGCACACTTTCAGCTTGAATTTCAGTTCTGATTTAGGAAGCAATTATGGTTTGACATAAGAAGATGAACAGTTCGGGGTCGGTTCTGGGTTTAGAATCTCAGAATTTTAGAAAAGTTCTCAATCTGGTGATTCAATCAGTTATGGGTTTAAGAAAGAGCCTCTTTTGCAGTTCTCAATGAACGGTATATTCTAAATAGCTCTGGGTTTACAGACCCAAGACACTTCAAAGGATATTTGAATACATTAATGGAATTGAGCAAAGCCAACCTTGTTTTGGTGAAGCAAGTTGAAGGAGACGATTGACAAGGAAAAACTGGTGGTTGATTACTTGAATCTGCTCTCGAAGGATTTTAGAGAGAGAAGTGATGCTTTGCAACAATGGAGGGCATAGATTATTTATTCAAGAACAATGAGGAGTCGCGTCCTTTCAGTAGTCGAATCGCAACCGTCTCGCCGAATCGCGCAATCACAGGACGAGCTGACGTCACGCCTAAAACCCTAAAAGAACAGACGGCACGACTCTAGGGATTCTAGGTCATAATGGCACGCACGGGGGCTGATTTTGCGTTTATTTGAATTGGTGCGTGGCAGTGACGCGTGCATTGGTTCCTGCGCATTGAAGCCTATCCAGCTAGGTGTCTTCATGCGCAGAAAGGGGGCTAATGTAGATAGTGCTTTCTAGACAGACAGATCTTAGCCACGTGGCGATCATCTAGCACACCTAGCTATGCTCCACACACACTGGATCACCACCCGCGCTAATCCACGTGGGGGCTGCGAGACAGGGCCTTCGCATACCACGACACGGGACTTGTAGGGACTTAGTGGTTTGGAGGCTAGAGTGAGTCCTGTCGCGCGCGAGCGACAACCAAGCCCGCACGCGACCTTTAGTAACTGCTTTGAAAGATTTATGGCACGAGCTCCATATGTATGGTTTTGATTCATGGATGCGCAACGGAAACAATAATTAACCATGCAAACCCTCCAAGGATCACAAGTCAAGAGACATAACGATGGTAAAGGAAGAAATGAATAACACACCTTAGAGTTCTCCTTTGATGACTTCAAACGCGAATTGTGTCACGTTTTCTATAGTTGATCCACGCCTAGAGTTGATTTCTAGATCTCCCACTCCTTGGTGCTAGCCCGGAAAGAGGAAGAGGAAGAAGAATCACGCAAAACGAGACGAACCAAAGGAGTTCGGCCTTCTTTGGGCCGACGGGGAGGGGCGGCGGCGAGGGAGGGGCGGTCGGCTCCTTCCTTGCTTGTTGCTCTCTCCTTTTGTTCTCTCCCACTCTAGTTATGATCAATTATGAGCATAAGTTGTGGGAAGGGAGGAAGGAAGGTCCTTTATATAGTCCAACAACTCCTTGCTAACTACCTAAAGGACTTATTCTAGTCCTACTAGAATTCAATTTAGTCCCTTCCTTGCAAATTAGTCCCTACTAAGTTTGCAAGGTTTTGCAAAGTGATCCTTCAAATTAATTAATCCAATTAATTAATTCCCAAATCTAGTTCAACTCTATATAGCGTGTGACCCCATAGGTTCTATATAGTTGGTAGGAACTATTTGCTAATATGGAGCGGTTTCTAGCAAAACATCGATTCTAGCCAACTAGTAGAATTGTCATCTTGACAACCTTTGTACAAGTAATTGTCTCATCCCTTTGTCTCTATATCCGGATTGGACACAAGACATACAAGTCACACTCGTATATCCAATCCATAGTTTCTCGATCCATGGGAATAGCCTTATTCGAGCAAATAACATCAATATCCCATATTGATTTATTTGAGTCTGGCCAGACATTCTATAAGCACTATCCCTCTAGTGGCCTAGGATATTTGCTCCCGTTATGTGAGAGGGAAAAATTCTATCTACGTCCACAACGATCTCTAAGCTTGCTTATTATTTTATCCAGTACACGCCTTTATAGCTACCCAGTTACGGTGTAGCGTTTAACGCTACCAAAATCACAATGATCCACAACTAGAATATCTAGTGACTTCAAGTCTAAGGATGACAATACCATTGCACTGCGAGAAGCGCTTGTGACTCAACATAACGTGTATGTAGCCTTCTCGGAGATGGGTAAATCCAGTCCGTCATTACCCTTAATGCACACCTATGTGTTGGATCATGATATCTCCATATCAATCCAACCCCATACTAGTCTATAGATGATTGTCCCGTTAATCATTATACTGGACTAGGGATATTTAAGATAAACAACACGATTGTAAATATAAGGACTCCATTATATTAAATATCCAATAAATAATAAATGAATTTCTAGCCACAAATAAAATCATACTAAACTAGATTGCCTCTAGGGAATCTATTCCAACAGTCTCCCACTTGCACTAGAGCCAATCTGGCGCATCTCGTATTCCCATACTCCTAGTGTGCCCTTCAAGCTTCCACTGCGTAAGAGGCTTTGTAAGCGGGTCTGACAGATTCTCATCTGTAGGAATCTTGCATATCCGAACGTCTCCTCTATCGATAATATCTCGAATCAGATGAAACTTCCTGAGCACGTGCTTGTATTTCTGGTGTGACCTGGGTTCCTTCTATTGCGCGATCGCCCCAGTGTTGTCACAGTACAACTTAACTGGATCCGCAATTCTAGGAACCACACCGAGTTCAGAAAAAGATTTTTTGATCCAAACAGCTTCCTTTGCTGCGCCATTTGCAGCAATGTACTCAACCTCTGTTGTATAATCAGCCACCGTCTCTTGCTTGGAACTCTTCCAGTTCACCGCTGCTCCATTCAGGAAAAACACATATCCCGACTGTGATCTAAAGTCATCTTTGTCGGTTTGGAAGCTTGCATCAGTGTAACCCTTACATGCAACTCTTCCTCTCCGCCAAATATCAAGAAAGCATCCTTAGTTCTTCTCAAGTACTTTAGGATGTTCTTGACTGCAATCCAGTGACTCTCACCTGGATTGGATTGGTATCTTTTTGTCATACTCAAGGCATATGACACATCTGGTCTAGTACATAACATGGCGTACATGATAGATCCTATGGCCGAGGCATAGGGAATTCTACTCATGCGTTCCTTCTCCATCTCATTGGATTCCATGTGACATGGGCAAGAATCCCTTCTTGGAATCTTGCATGTTGAACCGTTTCAACACTTTGTCAATATATGTACTTTGACTTAGGCCTAGCAGTCTCTTAGATCTATCTCTATAGATCTTTATACCGAGTATATAGGCTGCTTCCCCTAAGTCCTTCATTGAGAAACACTTCCCTAGCCAATCTTTAACATATTGCAGCATGGGAACGTCGTTTCCAATGAGTAGTATGTCATCCACATACAATACCAGAAAAGATACAGAGCTCCCACTAACCTTCTTGTAGACACAAGACTCATCTTCGTTTCTGATGAAGCCAAACTCTTTGACTACTTCATCAAAATGTCGATTCCAACTCCTAGAAGCTTGCTTCAATCCATAAATGGATCGTTGCAGTTTACAGACTTTGTTGGCTTGCTTTGGATCCTCAAAACCCTTCGGCTGTATCATATACACGTCCTCGAGGAGATTCCCATAAAGGAATGTTGTTATGACATCCATCTGCCAAATCTCATAGTCATGGTATGCTGCAATCGCAAGTAGGATTCGGATGGAATTGGTCATAGCGACTGGTGAAAAGGTTTCATCATAGTCAATACCATGAATCTGTCTGAATCCTTTAGCCACCAATCGGCCCTTATAGGTAATCACATTACCATCAATGTCGATATTCTTCTTGAAGACCCACTTGCACCCTATGGGCCGCGCCCCTTCGGGTGGTTCCACCAAAGTCCATACTTTGTTGGTATACATGGATTCCATCTCAGATCTCATGGATTCTAGCCACTTCTGAGAGTCTGGGCCCTTCATGGCCTCCTCATAGGTAGTAGGCTCATCATCTATGAGCTTCATGTCACCAGAATCGGTCACGATAAGTCCATACCTCTCGGGTTCCTGGCGCACTCTACTAGATCTACAAAGCTCTTGTGTTTACCTGAATAGGTTGCTCCACAACTACTTGTGGTTCCTGTTCATGTTCCATAATCGGTTCAGTGATTTGTGGTTCTTGAACCTCTTCAAGCTTTACAGTCCTCCCACTTGCTTCTTTAGAGACAAATTCTCTTTCTAGAAACACGCCGGTCCGAGAAACAAACACTTTGTTCTCGGCTGGATTGTAGAAGTAGTAACCCTTAGTTTCCTTCGGGTACCCCACAAACTTACACTTATCCGATTTCGGCCCTAGCTTGTCTGATTGTAAACGTTTTACATAGACATCGCAGCCCCAAATCCTCATGAACGAAAGTGTGGGACGCTTCCCACTCCACATCTCATATGGTGTCTTCATGACTGATTTAGATGGAACACGGTTAATGGTGAAAGCTGCACTTCATAGAGCGTGGCCCCAAAACGATAATGGAAGATCGGTTTGACACATCATAGATCGAACCATATCCAATAGGGTTCGATTCCTCCTCTCAGACACGCCATTCCATTGTGGCGTTCCGGGTGGAGTGAGTTGGGACACGATCCCACACTCTCTAAGATAGTCGTCAAACTCTTGGCTCAAGTATTCTCCTCCACGATCCGATCGTAGAGCCTTGATACTTTTGCCAAGTTGCTTCTCTACTTCATTCTTGAATTCTTTGAACATTTCAAAGGATTCAGATTTTTCCCTCATGAGGTACACAAATCCATATCTACTGTAATCATTAATAAATGTAATGAAGTAGACATAACCACCCCTGGCAGGCGTGGCAAATGGCCCACACACATCAGTATGTATGAGCGCCAATTGCTCACTAGTTCTCTCACCTTTCTTATTGAAAGGGGACTTTGTCATTTTTGCCAATAAACAAGCCTCACATGTCTCATATGATTCAAAATCAAATGAGTCTAGTAATCCATCCTTATGGATTCTAGATACACGTTTCTCGTTTATGTGGCCTAATCGACAGTGCCATATATAAGCAGGATTTTAATCATTTATTTTAATCCGCTTGTATTGATGTTGTAGACAGGATTGCTTAGATCATGGACATACACTGAAACAACCCGGATCCTACGGTTCCTGCTAGTACAACTTAACGATATTCCAAAGTGCTTTATTATAGAAAAAAAAGGGAAGACCTTCCTTACATTGCTGAACAAAAATATAAATATTGCCTAAACCAAGTGATACAATTACTAAAAGATGTTTGCTACTCAAGATTCTAATTCTTAGCTCGTGTGCGCGTTCCACCCCAACTAGCTTATTCAACCCGCAGTTTTAAAATAGCAAAAGACGACGGAGCAAAACATTTTATCAGTAAAAACTGAGTAAGATTATACCACAACACGTAAAGACATAGTTTTTGGCTAACACGAGAATATACACAGTAAAAATAAGCAGTAACCACATTTTTATTCTTTTATTTGGTTGAGGCATAACACGAGCCCCAACAGGTTCGGTGTGGACAGAGAGGTCACGATGGAATAATAATAAAGTAGGGTACTTCTACGGGATATCACAGTCCATCCCGATTCTCCCTAAAAGAACTAGTGAGACCTTAAGTGTCGACACCCCTATACAGTCGTGACCTAAACATGTATAGGTAGTACTCCTAGTTTTCACGGCAAATAAGAGGGTACAATGCCCTAGGGAAATTGCACAATGGTGTTCCCGGCCTTAGCCTTCATGCGCATCCTCTGTACACCGTTGCCAATTCTATTGTCGTACAATTATTGTTCGTTATTCCACGAAAGTAATAAATCACAATTTGAAATAGTGACCACATGCTTCTCAAATCGTTCAAAATAAACGCCATAAGAATTCAAAATATTGTAAAGCGGAAATTGAATTTGAAGTTTAAAATAACGCACGCGAAGCAACACATTTTGATATTTAAAGATGTTGTGCATATAACTTACCTGATAAAGGAGAGAGATTCACACACACAAGCAAGCTACGTCCTAGTAATAGGGATCATCAACGAACTGATTGTCAACGAAATCAGAATCTACAATAATCAAATAGGCCTATATTAACACATATACATCACACGACAAGTTGCAATTAAATTGTCCTATATGAAATGCAATTGAAACCCCCCAATTAATCCCCAAGCAAAATATATCGTACTAGCTATAATTACACGTTTAGAATATAATTTAAAATAAGAAAAATAGTGGCTTATAAAAATAAAAGTAATAATTGTGGTAAGGAAGACTATATCTAATATTCTATAATATTTGTTTGATTTTTGAATGCATATTTATGTAAATAAGAAAATAGTTATTTTAATATAAGGTTTAGATTAACATAAAGGGGAAATTCCATGAAAGTTAAAACTCTACTATTCTTATTATAAAAGTTATACTAATGAAAATAACTTTATTAACTGAAAAGGAAAATCATATTTCAATATACACAAGCAAAGATAAGTAGTTGATTAAGAAAATATAATATAGATATTATACTATCCTTATTAATAAAACACTATTGTAGTTTAGTTGTAAACTTTTATTTTCGTCTTTTTGAAAAAAATGGTTGTTAATTATAGAATATTATATGTGAAATAAAATGCTAGTTTAGGTTAAAACAACTTGAACCATACTTTGTTAATATGTGAAGTAAAACATATTGTAAAAGGCACACATATACCCACAAGTTTAATAACGTACAAACAGTCCCCCCTCTAATTTCGGATCATACAAAAATACCCCCCATTGTTCACACATACGTTCAGACCTCTTCTTTTCCCAAATGAACAACATTGATCAACAACAAAACCCACCATTTCTTTACCAATACCCATTGCTCTAACATGAAATCAAATATGGGTTTAAACAAAATAACTAAGAAGGTTGAAGGATGAGGATTGAAGCAACAAATCAAAACAAGAGTTAATAAAGTTACCAATTGATGGGGACGGAGACGAACAAGGGAGACGGCGACGGTGGAGCCGACGGGGACAATCCGCCGTTGCTGCTGCTCCTGGGCTTCGGTCCTCTGGCTCGCCGGCGAGGGAGGACGACGGCGAAGAGAGGAAGAGGGGGACGGAGACGGTGGTGGGTCGACGCAGAGGGGGACGGCGATGTTGGGTCTTCTCCGCCGGACCTTGGTTCAACTCTTGTCGGGCTTGGGTTCGGCCGGACTTGGCTCGGCACCGCACACAGAGAGGGAGCGAGAGCGAGATTGAGAGGGAGGGCAACAGGGGGAGAGAGCGAGAGAGAGGGACAGAGAGTGAGTAAGAGACTGAGAGAGAGAGAGAGATGAGGGAGAAACATCTTAAGTTAAACCCAATCAGGAACTGAAAATCGAGGGAGAAATTTTCGGGTTCGAAATGATATGTCAATGGAGAAATTGATTTCATGGGTATTTGGCTTGATTTTCGCGGATTGGGACGGAAATCGGGAGAAGAGAAGTCAAAATCGAGTCTTGCCATGGGTTGGTTTTGCCGGAAAATCAGTAGAGAAACACTCTGCTCAATTGGTAGGGATGGAAGGGTTGATGGGAAAAAAGGATTATGTGTGGATGGAGCACCACTCATCGCGGTGGTGAGTCACGTAAAAATTAAGTTTTGGTCACGTGATATATACTAAACTACATGTAGTACTTCACCCACTAATATGCACAAAAGTAACTGGAAACATGTCATATTAGAAAAAAAATACTTTTGCTAAAATAATAATAATAATGATAACATTAATGATAATAGTAATAATAATAATAACAAAGTAATAATAATAATAATAATAATAATAATAATAATAATAATAATAATAATGGTAATGATAATAATAATAATAATAATAATAATAATAATAATAATAATAATAATAATAATAATAATAATAATAATAATAATAATAATAATAGTGCAAATAGGAAACAATCTAATAAAAAACAAAAAAAATACTTTTGTAATATCAAGTAATGGCACATAATATTCATTAAACTCTCCAAAAATACCCCCGAAAATACCGGGGTATTACATCACATCTCCCTTAAAACAAAGCTTCGTCCCCGAAGCTTATAGTAGACCAATCTCCCAAAGCAAGTATAAATTAATATCCCAAAGCAAGCATAAATCAAATCTGCCCATGCAAGCATGTAGTTATAATGTGCACATACAATAAGACAAAGCGGGTAATTAAATGCCGGGCTGTTAAATCACATCTCCCTTATAAGGAGTGACGTCCCCGTCACTCGACTAGTATTTGGTCGAAGAGGTGCGGGTAAGGGAGAGATCAAGTTCGACAGGCTCGCAATCAAGGATATGACTCGGGTCAGGAACATAAGCTTTTGAGTTGGCGCCAACACTTACTAGACATGCTAAAGGACAGGTTGACGTCATCGTGTGAACGTTAATTACTGAAAGAGGAGAATTTGATGTGTAAAGCGATGCGTCCAAGCATGGTTTAGGATGCAAAATTGCAAAGCGATTGATTATGCTTCTAGGTAACAACAGTCTTATGAGAAGAATTACCCTGCTCATGATTTGGAGTTGGAAGCCAAAGTGTTTGCACTGAAGATCAGGAGACATTATATCAAAGGTACGAATTGCAAGATCTTTATAGATGACAAGAGCCTGAAGAGCATATTCACTCAGAGGGAGTTGAATATGTGCCAAGGAAGGTTGCTAGAGTTAGTGAAGGGCTACGACATCAAGATCGAATACCATGAAGGAAAAACTAATGTAGTAGCGGAAGCATTGAGCTGAAAGATGAATCATACGGTAAAACAATGTGGGGTTTGCCAATTAAGCTTTGGGAAGAGTTTCGAAGTCTAGATGTTTGAGTTTGCATAAAGGGAACCACGACAAACATGTTGTGCAATTTGACGATTGTAATGGAAATCTACGTAGATAAACGGAAGACAGAAAGAGGGTGCTTTCGAACAAAATATCGAGGAGAAAATCAACATGGGCGAAGAACACGATTTCAAAGTGGAGAAAGATGGTAGGGTGAAATTAAAAGAAAGATGGTGTGTACTAATGAAATGTGCGGATGTAAAAGAGAAGATTACGGAGGAAACTCATAGCACACCATAATCGGTACATCTAGGGAAAAGCAAGTTATACAAGGATTTGGAAAAGTACTTCGGGTGGAAAGATATGAAGAAGGAAAATAGCTGATTTTGTCAGAAGGAACTATCGGTGTTTGACTTGTAAAAATGTCATGACCGAGCACAAGAGACTAGGCGGGATATTGCAATAATTGGAGATTGGAAATGGGACTCCATCTCAATGGAATTTGTTACAGCTTTACCTGTTTTGACGAATGGGTTGATCCAGATCTAGATGGTAGTCGATAGACTGAACAAGGCGCAAGATTCATTTCTGTGAAGGACACGTGAAACATGGAAAAGATGGAAGACGCATGCATCAAGGATGTGGCAAGACTATACAGAGTACTTGGCTCGATTATTTCAGATAGAGATTCAAACTTCATATCACATTTCAGGAAGGAGTTACTAAAGAACATGGACATCGAGCTAAGGTTGAGCACACATTTCACCCAGCTACGGATTGAAAGACTAAAAGGACGATTCAGACGTTGGAAGGCATGCTAAGAGCTGGCATTTTGGACTACAAATGATCGAGGTTTCAAGAAACACATTTGGATGATTCAACAAAGGATGAAGGCGATTCATGATCGAAAAAGTTCTACAAGGATTTGAAGAAAAGGCCATTGGAGTTCAAGGTTGGCGACAAAGTGTTCATAAGGGTTTCACCTACCGAAAGTGGTTATGCTTTTAATCGTAAAGGAAAGCTGAGCCCCAATTTTATTGGACCATGCGAAGTGCTGGACTGTATAGGAGAGGTAGTCATCACTTAAGAGAGGATGGTCAAGGATGACACGATTTGGATTTTGGGTTTACTGGTTATACTCTTATAGGATAGACGTTCACCTTTCGGATCCACGAAACCTTACCTTTTGGTTGACACCCTCTATGGTTGCTTTGTAGTTGCTAAGCCAATCATAATTAAGATGATGTTTGGGTTACCAAGATCGAAAAGAATCAGATAAAAAGGTAGCTTGACTCGTAAGACTTCTAGGTTGACTTCAAGGTACATGGTATTACAAGATATGACTTCTCCACCAAGCGCAAAGATGAAGATAGGTATTTGGGGTAGGAGTTGGTAAATCTGTCTTCTTAGCAAAGTAGATGATATGAAGGAAAGAATCTACTCCAGTCCACATACATGCACCACATAAGTTTTGAAATAATAAACATTTATTGATCCACCCATCAAATAATCCACATGAAAATTTAAATGATAGAAGAAACAACTCACTCCCAAAGGTAAATATCATAACATAAAGTAAGCTAAGCGTTCTCTCGTGATAAAGGGAAAGCAGTAAATGATAACCCTAAGGGTGGGATGGGCGTGGAACTACTCCTCATCGTCAGTGTTTAAACTCGATTTCAGCGGCGTCAATCTCAATCTCTTCCGCTTCGTCGATATCTTCGTGCTCAATTTCTTCAATCTCGTCCACGTCATCATCCAAATCTATACCTCCTCGCCTTGGTTCGCACCTTGGTCTTGCTCATTTTCTTGGTTCCCATCCAATTCCATGTTTTCTTGTTCCTCCTCCATTTCTTCTTCGACCTCTTCATCCTCTTCTTCTTGGTGCTCGGCGTCCTGTGCTGCTACCTGTTGTATTGCTGGGTCTAGCAACTCTTCCATTTGGAACCGAAGCTCGAGCGAGTTCAAATAGTAATAATCATAATCGCGGTGTTTGTACTTGGTGATATCAGGCACCTTTTCGCCCCATATAGTCGTGACGAACAAATCATCATAGTTTCACTTGAGGTTATTCCATAGAGGCTCATCTGGGAGGCCGTTGAGGATGTAATAGCTTATTTTCAACGGGTGAGCGTGGACCTCGTTGCCATGTGGGCTTTGGCTCCAAGCAATGCATAGGCTTCGAACGTACTTGCAGTACTCTTCTGCCGTCTCTTGTCCCGCAAGGAATGTGACATGGCGCGACGCGTGAGCAGGTGTGAGGCCAGCAGGGGCTGGGATGGGTGGTCTAGCAGCTGGACCAGGTTGGGCAGCCATCTGAAAGGGGAAAGAAAAGTCTCAGAATTGTTCTAAGCCACGTAGACGCTCATTACTTGACGAAATCATTTAAGAAAAATTAAAGCAGGCATGTAACGTGAATAACTAACAAATTAACAAGTTGCGGGTCACATAGAAAATTATTCCTTCACCACTAATAGGGATTAACAATTAACCACACAACACATTTAGGAAATTTAGAAAGAAAAACGCGGCTACGCTAACCCACATCCCCGACTTGTTTAGTTTTATTTCCGGTTTTAGTTGTCCTATGTCCATTTTAAATTTTGAAAAAGTTTCCAATTATAATTAATCTTTATTTAAAGGAAATTGAAAATTCGCACTAGCGTTGGAACCGTCGGCTCTGATACCGTCTGAAACAACCCGGATCCTACGGTTCCTGCTAGTACAACTTAACGATATTCCAAAGTGCTTTATTATAGAAAAAAAAAGGGAAGACCTTCCTTACATTGCTGAACAAAAAGATAAATATTGTCTAAACCAAGTGATACAATTACTAAAAGATGTTTGCTACTCAAGATTCTAATCCTTAGCTCGTGTGCGCGTTCCACCCCAACTAGCTTATTCAAGCAGCGGTTTTAAAATAGCAAAAGCCGACGCAGCAAAACATTTTATCAGTAAAAATTGAGTAAGATTATACCACAACACGTAAAGACAGAATTTTTGGCTAACACGAGAATATACACAGTAAAAATAAGCAGTAACCACATTTTTATTCTTTTATTTGGTTGAGGCATAACACGAGCCCCAACAGGTTCGGTGTGGACAGAGAGGTCACGATGGAATAATAATAAAGTAGGGTACTTCTACGGGATATCACAGTCCATCCCGATTCTCCCTAAAAGAACTAGTGAGACCTTAAGTGTCGACACCCCTATACAGTCATGACCTAAACATGTATAGGTAGTACTCCTAGTTTTCACGGCAAATAAGAGGGTACAATGCCCTAGGGAAATCGCACAATGGTGTTCCCGGCCTTAGCCTTCACGCGCATCCTCTGTACACCGTTGCCAATTCTATTATCGTACAATTATTGTGCGTTATTCCACGAAAGTAATAAATCACAATTTGAAATAGTGACCACATGCTTCTCAAATCGTTCAAAATAAACGCCATAAGAATTCAAAATATTGTAAAGCGGAAATTGAATTTGAAGTTTAAAATAACGCACGCGAAGCAACACATTTTGATATTTAAAGATGTTGTGCATTTAACTTACCTGATAAAGGAGAGAGATTCACACACACAAGCAAGCTACGTCCTAGTAATAGGGATCATCAACGAACTGATTGTCAACGAAATCAGAATCTACAATAATCAAATAGGCCTATATTAACACATATACATCACACGACAAGTTGCAATTAAATTGTCCTATATGAAATGCAATTGAAACCCCCCAATTAATCCCAAAGCAAAATATATCGTACTAGCTATAATTACACGTTTAGAATATAATTTAAAATAAGAAAAATAGTGGCTTATAAAAATAAAAGTAATAATTGTGGTAAGGAAGACTATATCTAATATTCTATAATATTTGTTTAATTTTTGAATGCATATTTATGTAAATAAGAAAATAGTTATTTTAATATAAGGTTTAGATTAACATAATGGGGAAATTCCATGAAAGTTAAAACTCTACTATTCTTATTATAAAAGTTATACTAATGAAAATAACTTTATTAACTGAAAAGGAAAATCATATTTCAATATACACAAGCAAAGATAAGTAGTTGATTAAGAAAATATAATATAGATATTATACTATCCTTATTAATAAAACACTATTGTAGTTTAGTTGTATACTTTTATTTTCGTCTTTTTGAAAAAAATGGTTGTTAATTATAGAATATTGTATGTGAAATAAAATGCTAGTTTAGGTTAACACAACTTGAACCATACTTTGTTAATATGTGAAGTAAAACATATTGTAAAAGGCACACATATACCCACAAGTTTAATAATGTACAAACAATCCCCCCTCTAATTTCGGATCATACAAAAATACCCCCCATTGTTCACACATACGTTCAGACCTCTTCTTTTCCCAAATGAACAACATTGATCAACAACAAAACCCACTATTTCTTTACCAATACCCATTGCTCTAACATGAAATCAAATATGGTTTTAAACAAAATAACTAAGAAGGTTGAAGGATGAGGATTGAAGCAACAAATCAAAACAAGAGTTAATAAAGTTACCAATTGATGGGGACGGAGACGAACAAGGGAGACGGCGACGGTGGAGCCGACGGGGACAATCCGCCGTTGCTGCTGCTCCTGGGCTTCGGTCCTCTGGCTCGCCGGCGAGGGAGGAAGACGGCGAAGAGAGGAAGAGGGGGACGGAGACGGTGGTGGGTTGACGCAGAGGGGGACGGCGGTGTTGGGTCTTCTCCGCCGGACCTTGGTTCGGCTCTTGTCGGGCTTGGGTTCGGCCGGACTTGGCTCGGCACCGCACACAGAGAGGGAGCGAGAGCGAGATTGAGAGGGAGGGCAACAGGGGGAGAGAGCGAGAGAGAGGGACAGAGAGTGAGTAAGAGACTGAGAGAGAGAGAGATGAAGGAGAAACATCTTAAGTTAAATCCAATCAAGAACTGAAAATCGAGGGAGAAATTGTCAAGTTCGAAATGGAATGTCAATGGAGAAATTGATTTCATGGGTATTTGGCTTGATTGTCGCGGATTGGGACGGAAATCGGGAGAAGAGAAGTCAAAATCGAGTCTTGCCGTGGGTTGGTTTTGCCGGAAAATCAGTAGAGAAACACTCTGCTCAATTGGTAGGGATGGAAGGGGTGATGGGAAAAAAGGATTATGTGTGGATGGAGCACCACTCATCGCGGTGGTCAGTCACGTAAAAATTAAGTTTTGGTCATGTGATATATACTAAACGACATGTAGTACTTCACCCACTAATATGCACAAAAGTAACTAGAAGCAAGTCATATTAGAAAAAAAATACTTTTGCTAAAATAATAATAATAATGATAACATTAATGATAATAGTAATAATAATAATAACAAAGTAATAATAATAATAATAATAATAATATTAATAATAATAATAATGGTAATAATAATAATAATAATAATAATAATAATAATAATAATAATAATAATAATAATAATAATAATAATAATAATAATAATAATAATAATAATAATAATAATAATAATAATAATAATAATAGTGCAAATAGGAAACAATCTAATAAAAGCCAAAAGAAATACTTTTGTAATATCAAGTAATGACACAGAATATTCATTAAACTCTCCAAAAATACCCCCGAAAATACCGGGGTATTACATCACATCTCCCTTAAAACAAAGCTTCGTCCCCGAAGCTTATAGTAGACCAATCTCCCAAAGCAAGTATAAATTAATATCCCAAAGCAAGCATAAATCAAATCTGCCCATGCAAGCATGCAGTTATAATGTGCACATACAATAAGACAAAGCGGGTAATTAAATGCCGGGCTGTTAAATCACATCTCCCTTATAAGGAGTGACGTCCCCGTCACTCGACTAGTATTTGGTCGAAGAGGTGCGGGTAAGGGAGAGATCAAGTTCGACAGGCTCGCAATCAAGGATATGACTCGGGTCAGGAACATAAGCTTTTGAGTTGGCGCCAACACTTACTAGACATGCTAAAGGACAGGTTGACGTCATCGTGTGAACGTTAATTACTGAAAGAGGAGAATTTGATGTGTAAAGCGATGCGTCCAAGCATGGTTTAGGATGCAAAATTGCAAAGCGATTGATTATGCTTCTAGGTAACAACAGTCTTATGAGAAGAATTACCCTGCTCATGATTTGGAGTTGGAAGCCAAAGTGTTTGCACTAAAGATCAGGAGACATTATATCAAAGGTACGAATTGCAAGATCTTTATAGATGACAAGAGCCTGAAGAGCATATTCACTCAGAGGGAGTTGAATATGTGCCAAGGAAGGTTGCTAGAGTTAGTGAAGGGCTACGACATCAAGATCGAATACCAGGAAGGAAAAACTAATGTAGTAGCGGAAGCATTGAGCTGAAAGATGAATCATACGGTAAAACAATGTGGGGTTTGCCAATTAAGCTTTGGGAAGAGTTTCGAAGGCTAGAGGTTTGAGTTTGCATAAAGGGAACCACGACAAACATGTTGTGCAATTTGACGATTGTAATGGAAATCTACGTAGATAAACGGAAGACAGAAAGAGGGTGCTTTCGAACAAAATATCGAGGAGAAAATCAACATGGGCGAAGAACACGATTTCAAAGTGGATAAAGATGGTAGGGTGAAATTAAAAGAAAGATGGTGTGTACTAATGAACTGTGCGTATGTAAAAGAGAATATTACGGAGGAAACTCATAGCACACCATAATCGGTACATCCAGGGAAAAGCAAGTTATACAAGGATTTGGAAAAGTACTTCGGGTGGAAAGATATGAAGAAGGAAAATAGCTGATTTTGTCAGAAGGAACTTTCGGTGTTTGACTTGTAAAAATGTCATGATCGAGCACAAGAGACTAGGCGGGATATTGCAATAATTGGAGATTGGAAATGGGACTCCATCTCAATGGAATTTGTTACAGCTTTACCTGTTTTGACGAATGGGTTGATCCAGATCTAGATGGTAGTCGATAGACTGAACAAGGCGCAAGATTCATTTCTGTGAAGGACACGTGAAACATGGAAAAGATGGAAGACGCATGCATCAAGGATGTGGCAAGACCATACAGAGTACTTGGCTCGATTATTTCAGATAGAGATTCAAACTTCATATCACATTTCAGGAAGGAGTTACTAAATAACATGGACATCGAGCTAAGGTTGAGCACACATTTCTCCCAGCTACGGATTGAAAGACTAAAAGGACGATTCAGACGTTGGAAGGCATGCTAAGAGCTGGCATTTTGGACTACAAATGATCGAGGTCTCAAGAAACACATTTGGATGATTCAGCAAAGGATGAAGGCGATTCATGATCGAAAAAGTCCTACAGGGATTTGAAGAAAAGGCCATTGGAGTTCAAGGTTGGCGACAAAGTGTTCATAAGGGTTTCACCTACAAAAAGTGGTTATGCTTTTAATCGTAAAGGAAAGCTGAGCCCCAATTTTATTGGACCATGCGAAGTGCTGGACTGTATAGGAGAGGTAGTCATCACTTAAGAGAGGATGGTCAAGGATGACACGATTTGGATTTTGGGTTTACTGGTTATACTCTTATAGGATAGACGTTCACCTTTCGGATCCACGAAACCTTACCTTTTGGTTGACACCCTCTATGGTTGCTTTGTAGTTGCTAAGCCAATCATAATTAAGATGATGTTTGGGTTACCAAGATCGAAAAGAATCAGATAAAAAGGTAGCTTGACTCGTAAGACTTCTAGGTTGACTTCAAGGTACATGGTATTACAAGATATGACTTCTCCACCAAGCGCAAAGATGAAGATAGGTATTTGGGGTAGGAGTTGGTAAATCTGTCTTCTTAGCAAAGTAGATGATATGAAGGAAAGAATCTACTCCAGTCCACATACATGCACCACATATGTTTTGAAATAATAAACATTTATTGATCCACCCATCAAATAATCCACATGAAAATTTAAATGATAGAAGAAACAACTCACTCCCAAAGGTAAATATCATAACATAAAATAAGCTAAGCGTTCTATCGTGATAAAGGGAAAGCAGTAAATGATAACCCTAAGGGTGGGATGGGCGTGGAACTACTCCTCATCGTCAGTGTTTAAACTCGATTTCAGCGGCGTCAATCTCAATCTCTTCCGCTTCGTCGATATCTTCGTGCTCAATTTCTTCAATCTCGTCCACGTCATCATCCAAATCTATACCTCCTCGCCTTGGTTCGCACCTTGGTCTTGCTCATTTTCTTGGTTCCCATCCAATTCCATGTTTTCTTGTTCCTCCTCCATTTCTTCTTCGACCTCTTCATCCTCTTCTTCTTGGTGCTCGGCGTCCTGTGCTGCTACCTGTTGTATTGCTGGGTCTAGCAACTCTTCCATTTGGAACCGAAGCTCGAGCGAGTTCAAATAGTAATAATCATAATCGCGGTGTTTGTACTTGGTGATATCAGGCACCTTTTGGCCCCATATAGTCGTGACGAACAAATCATCATAGTTTCACTTGAGGTTATTCCATAGAGGCTCATCTGGGAGGCCGTTGAGGATGTAATAGCTTATTTTCAACGGGTGAGCGTGGACCTCGTTGCCATGTGGGCTTTGGCTCCAAGCAATGCATAGGCTTCGAACGTACTTGCAGTACTCTTCTGCCGTCTCTTGTCCCGCAAGGAATGTGACATGGCGCGACGCGTGAGCAGGTGTGAGGCCAGCAGGGGCTGGGATGGGTGGTCTAGCAGCTGACCAGGTAGGGCAGCCATCTGAAAGGGGAAAGAAAAGTCTCAGAATTGTTCTAAGCCACGTAGACGCTCATTACTTGACGAAATCATTTAAGAAAAATTAAAGCAGGCATGTAACGTGAATAACTAACAAATTAACAAGTTGCGGGTCACATAGAAAATTATTCCTTCACCACTAATAGGGATTAATAATTAACCACACAACACATTTAGGAAATTTAGAAAGAAAAACGCGGCTACGCTAACCCACATCCCCGACTTGTTTAGTTTTATTTCCGGTTTTAGTTGTCCTATGTCCATTTTAAATTTTGAAAAAGTTTCCAATTATAATCAATCTTTATTTAAAGGAAATTGAAAATTCGCACTAGCGTTGGAACCGTCGGCTCTGATACCATCTGAAACAACCCGGATCCTACGGTTCCTGCTAGTACAACTTAACGATATTCCAAAGTGCTTTATTATAGAAAAAAAAGGGAAGACCTTCCTTACATTGCTGAACAAAAAGATAAATATTGTCTAAACCAAGTGATACAATTACTAAAAGATGTTTGCAACTCAAGATTCTAATCCTTAGCTCGTGTGCGCGTTCCACCCCAACTAGCTTATTCAAGCAGCGGTTTTAAAATAGCAAAAGCCGACGCAGCAAAATATTTTATCAGTAAAAATTGAGTAAGATTATACCACAACACGTAAAGACAGAATTTTTGGCTAACACGAGAATATACACAGTAAAAATAAGCAGTAACCACATTTTTATTCTTTTATTTGGTTGAGGCATAACACGAGCCCCAACAGGTTCGGTGTGGACAGAGAGGTCACGATGGAATAATAATAAAGTAGGGTACTTCTACGGGATATCACAGTCCATCCCGATTCTCCCTAAAAGAACTAGTGAGACCTTAAGTGTCGACACCCCTATACAGTCGTGACCTAAACATGTATAGGTAGTACTCCTAGTTTTCACGGCAAATAAGAGGGTACAATGCCCTAGGGAAATCGCACAATGGTGTTCCCGGCCTTAGCCTTCACGCGCATCCTCTGTACACCGTTGCCAATTCTATTATCGTACAATTATTGTGCGTTATTCCACGAAAGTAATAAATCACAATTTGAAATAGTGACCACATGCTTCTCTAATCGTTCAAAATAAACGGCATAAGAATTCAAAATATTGTAAAGCGGAAATTCAATTTGAAGTTTAAAATAACGCACGCGAAGCAACACATTTTGATATTTAAAGATGTTGTGCATTTAACTTACCTGATAAAGGAGAGAGATTCACACACACAAGCAAGCTACGTCCTAGTAATAGGGATCATCAACGAACTGATTGTCAACGAAATCAGAATCTACAATAATCAAATAGGCCTATATTAACACATATACATCACACGACAAGTTGCAATTAAATTGTCCTATATGAAATGCAATTGAAACCCCCCAATTAATCCCCAAGCAAAATATATCGTACTAGCTATAATTACACGTTTAGAATATAATTTAAAATAAGAAAAATAGTGGCTTATAAAAATAAAAGTAATAATTGTGGTAAGGAAGACTATATCTAATATTCTATAATATTTGTTTAATTTTTGAATGCATATTTATGTAAATAAGTAAATAGTTATTTTAATATAAGGTTTCGATTAACATAATGGGGAAATTCCATGAAAGTTAAAACTCTACTATTCTTATTATAAAAGTTATACTAATGAAAATAACTTTATTAACTGAAAAGGAAAATCATATTTCAATATACACAAGCAAAGATAAGTAGTTGATTAAGAAAATATAATATAGATATTATACTATCCTTATTAATAAAACACTATTGTAGTTTAGTTGTAAACTTTTATTTTCGTCTTTTTGAAAAAAATGGTTGTTAATTATAGAATATTGTATGTGAAATAAAATGCTAGTTTAGGTTAAAACAACTTGAACCATACTTTGTTAATATGTGAAGTAAAACATATTGTAAAAGGCACACATATACCCACAAGTTTAATAACGTACAAACAGTCCCCCCTCTAATTTCGGATCATACAAAAATACCCCCCATTGTTCACACATACGTTCAGACCTCTTCTTTTCCCAAATGAACAACATTGATCAACAACAAAACCCACCATTTCTTTACCAATACCCATTGCTCTAACATGAAATCAAATATGGGTTTAAACAAAATAACTAAGAAGGTTGAAGGATGAGGATTGAAGCAACAAATCAAAACAAGAGTTAATAAAGTTACCAATTGATGGGGACGGAGACGAACAAGGGAGACGGCGACGGTGGAGCCGACGGGGACAATCCGCCGTTGCTGCTGCTCCTGGGCTTCGGTCCTCTGGCTCGCCGGCGAGGGAGGAAGACGGCAAAGAGAGGAAGAGGGGGACGGAGACGGTGGTGGGTTGACGCAGAGGGGGACGGCGGTGTTGGGTCTTCTCCGCCGGACCTTGGTTCGGCTCTTGTCGGGCTTGGGTTCGGCCGGACTTGGCTCGGTACCGCACACAGAGAGGGAGCGAGAGCGAGATTGAGAGGGAGGGCAACAGGGGGAGAGAGCGAGAGAGAGGGACAGAGAGTGAGTAAGAGACTGAGAGAGAGAGAGAGATGAAGGAGAAACATCTTAAGTTAAACCCAATCAAGAACTGAAAATCGAGGGAGAAATTGTCAAGTTCGAAATGGAATGTCAATGGAGAGATTGATTTCATGGGTATTTGGCTTGATTGTCGCGGATTGGGACGGAAATCGGGAGAAGAGAAGTCAAAATCGAGTCTTGCCGTGGGTTGGTTTTGCCGGAAAATCAGTAGAGAAACACTCTGCTCAATTGGTAGGGATGGAAGGGTTGATGGGAAAAAAAGATTATGTGTGGATGGAGCACCACTCATCGCGGTGGTGAGTCACGTAAAAATTAAGTTTTGGTCACGTGATATATACTAAACGACATGTAGTACTTCACCCACTAATATGCACAAAAGTAACTAGAAACATGTCATATTAGAAAAAAAATACTTTTGCTAAAATAATAATAATAATGATAACATTAATGATAATAGTAATAATAATAATAACAAAGTAATAATAATAATAATAATAATAATATTAATAATAATAATAATAATAATAATGGTAATGATAATAATAATAATAATAATAATAATAATAATAATAATAATAGTGCAAATAGGAAACAATCTAATAAAAAACAAAAGAAATACTTTTGTAATATCAAGTAATGGCACAGAATATTCATTAAACTCTCCAAAAATACCCCCGAAAATACCGGGGTATTACATCACATCTCCCTTAAAACAAAGCTTCGTCCCCGAAGCTTATAGTAGACCAATCTCCCAAAGCAAGTATAAATTAATATCCCAAAGCAAGCATAAATCAAATCTGCCCATGCAAGCATGCAGTTATAATGTGCACATACAATAAGACAAAGCGGGTAATTAAATGCCGGGCTGTTAAATCACATCTCCCTTATAAGGAGTGACGTCCCCGTCACTCGACTAGTATTTGGTCGAAGAGGAGCGGGTAAGGGAGAGATCAAGTTCGACAGGCTCGCAATCAAAGATATGACTCGGGTCAGGAACATAAGCTTTTGAGTTGGCGCCAACACTTACTAGACATGCTAAAGGACAGGTTGATGTCATCGTGTGAACGTTAATTACTGAAAGAGGAGAATTTGATGTGTAAAGCGATGCGTCCAAGCATGGTTTAGGATGCAAAATTGCAAAGCGATTGATTATGCTTCTATGTAACAACAGTCTTATGAGAAGAATTACCCTGCTCATGATTTGGAGTTGGAAGCCAAAGTGTTTGCACTGAAGATCAGGAGACATTATATCAAAGGTACGAATTGCAAGATCTTTATAGATGACAAGAGCCTGAAGAGCATATTCACTCAGAGGGAGTTGAATATGTGCCAAGGAAGGTTGCTAGAGTTAGTGAAGGGCTACGACTTCAAGATCGAATACCACGAAGGAAAAACTAATGTAGTAGCGGAAGAATTGAGCTGAAAGATGAATCATACGGTAAAACAATGTGGGGTTTGCCAATTAAGCTTTGGGAAGAGTTTCGAAGGCTAGAGGTTTGAGTTTGCATAAAGGGAACCACGACAAACATGTTGTGCAATTTGACGATTGTAATGGAAATCTACGTAGATAAACGGAAGACAGAAAGAGGGTGCTTTCGAACAAAATATCGAGGAGAAAATCAACATGGGCGAAGAACACGATTTCAAAGTGGAGAAAGATGGTAGGGTGAAATTAAAAGAAAGATGGTGTGTACTAATGAAATGTGCGGATGTAAAAGAGAAGATTACGGAGGAAACTCATAGCACACCATAATCGGTACATCCAGGGAAAAGCAAGTTATACAAGGATTTGGAAAAGTACTTCGGGTGGAAAGATATGAAGAAGGAAAATAGCTGATTTTGTCAGAAGGAACTTTCGGTGTTTGACTTGTAAAAATGTCATGACAGAGCACAAGAGACTAGGCGGGATATTGCAATAATTGGAGATTGGAAATGGGACTCCATCTCAATGGAATTTGTTACAGCTTTACCTGTTTTGACGAATGGGTTGATCCAGATCTAGATGGTAGTCGATAGACTGAACAAGGCGCAAGATTCATTTCTGTGAAGGACACGTGAAACATGGAAAAGATGGAAGACGCATGCATCAAGGATGTGGCAAGACTATACAGAGTACTTGGCTCGATTATTTCAGATAGAGATTCAAACTTCATATCACATTTCAGGAAGGAGTTACTAAAGAACATGGACATCGAGCTAAGGTTGAGCACACATTTCACCCAGCTACGGATTGAAAGACTAAAAGGACGATTCAGACGTTGGAAGGCATGCTAAGAGCTGGCATTTTGGACTACAAATGATCGAGGTTTCAAGAAACACATTTGGATGATTCAACAAAGGATGAAGGCGATTCATGATCGAAAAAGTTCTACAAGGATTTGAAGAAAAGGCCATTGGAGTTCAAGGTTGGCGACAAAGTGTTCATAAGGGTTTCACCTACCGAAAGTGGTTATGCTTTTAATCGTAAAGGAAAGCTGAGCCCCAATTTTATTGGACCATGCGAAGTGCTGGACTGTATAGGAGAGGTAGTCATCACTTAAGAGAGGATGGTCAAGGATGACACGATTTGGATTTTGGGTTTACTGGTTATACTCTTATAGGATAGACGTTCACCTTTCGGATCCACGAAACCTTACCTTTTGGTTGACACCCTCTATGGTTGCTTTGTAGTTGCTAAGCCAATCATAATTAAGATGATGTTTGGGTTACCAAGATCGAAAAGAATCAGATAAAAAGGTAGCTTGACTCGTAAGACTTCTAGGTTGACTTCAAGGTACATGGTATTACAATATATGACTTCTCCACCAAGCGCAGAGATGAAGATAGGTATTTGGGGTAGGAGTTGGTAAATCTGTCTTCTTAGCAAAGTAGATGATATGAAGGAAAGAATCTATTACAGTCCACATACATGCACCACATAAGTTTTGAAATAATAAACATTTATTGATCCACCCATCAAATAATCCACATGAAAATTTAATTGATAGAAGAAACAACTCACTCCCAAAGGTAAATATCATAACATAAAGTAAGCTAACCGTTCACTCTCGTGATAAAGGGAAAGCAGTAAATGATAACCCTAAGGGTGGGATGGGCGTGGAACTTCTCCTCATCGTCAGTGTTTAACATAAACTCGATTTCAGCGGCGTCAATCTCAATCTCTTCCGCTTCGTCGATATCTTCGTGCTCAATTTCTTCAATCTCGTCCACGTCATCATCCAAATCTATACCTCCTCGCCTTGGTTCGCACCTTGGTCTTGCTCATTTTCTTGGTTCCCATCCAATTCCATGTTTTCTTGTTCCTCCTCCATTTCTTCTTCGACCTCTTCATCCTCTTCTTCTTGGTGCTCGGCGTCCTGTGCTGCTACCTGTTGTATTGCTGGGTCTAGCAACTCTTCCATTTGGAACCGAAGCTCGAGCGAGTTCAAATAGTAATAATAATAATCGCGGTGTTTGTACTTGGTGATATCAGGCACCTTTTGGCCCCATATATTCGTGACGAACAAATCATCATAGTTTCATTTGAGGTTATTCCATAGAGGCTCATATGGGAGGCCGTTGAGGATGTAATAGCTTATTTTCAACGGGTGAGCGTGGACCTCGTTGCCATGTGGGCTTTGGCTCCAAGCAATGCATAGGCTTCGAACGTACTTGCAGTACTCTTCTGCCGTCTCTTGTCCCGCAAGGAATGTGACATGGCGCGGCGCGTGAGCAGGTGTGAGGCCAGCAGGGGCTGGGATGGGTGGTCTAGCAGCTGGACCAGGTAGGACAGCCATCTGAAAGGGGAAAGAAAAGTCTTCGAATTGTTCTAAGCCACGTAGACGCTCATTACTTGACGAAATCATTTAAGAAAAATTAAAGCAGGCATGTAACGTGAATAACTAACAAATTAACAAGTTGCGGGTCAAATAGAAAATTATTCCTTCACCACTAATAGGGATTAACAATTAACCACACAACACATTTGGGAAATTTAGAAAGAAAAACGCGGCTACGCTAACCCACATCCCCGACTTGTTTAGTTTTATTTCCGGTTTTAGTTGTCCTATGTCCATTTTAAATTTTGAAAAAGTTTCCAATTATAATTAATCTTTATTTAAAGGAAATTGAAAATTCGCACTAGCGTTGGAACCGTCGGCTCTGATACCATCTGAAACAACACGGATCCTACGGTTCCTGCTAGTACAACTTAACGATATTCCAAAGTGCTTTATTATAGAAAAAAAAGGGAAGACCTTCCTTACATTGCTGAACAAAAAGATAAATATTGTCTAAACCAAGTGATACAATTACTAAAAGATGTTTTCTACTCAAGATTCTAATCCTTAGCTCGTGTGCGCGTTCCACCCCAACTAGCTTATTCAAGCAGCGGTTTTAAAATAGCAAAAGCCGACGCAGCAAAACATTTTATCAGTAAAAACTGAGTAAGATTATACCACAACACGTAAAGACAGAGTTTTTGGCTAACACGAGAATATATACAGTAAAAATAAGCAGTAACCACATTTTTATTCTTTTATTTGGTTGAGGCATAACACGAGCCCCAACAGGTTCGGTGTGGACAGAGAGGTCACGATGGAATAATAATAAAGTAGGGTACTTCAACAAGATATCACAGTCCATCCCGATTCTCCCTAAAAGAACTAGTGAGACCTTAAGTGTCGACACCCCTATACAGTCGTGACCTAAACATGTATAGGTAGTACTCCTAGTTTTCACGGCAAATAAGAGGGTACAATGCCCTAGGGAAATCGCACAATGGTGTTCCCGGCCTTAGCCTTCACGCGCATCCTCTGTACACCGTTGCCAATTCTATTATCGTACAATTATTGTTCGTTATTCCACGAAAGTAATAAATCACAATTTGAAATAGTGACCACATGCTTCTCAAATCGTTCAAAATAAACGCCATAAGAATTCAAAATATTGTAAAGCGGAAATTGAATTTGAAGTTTAAAATAACGCACGCGAAGCAACACATTTTGATATTTAAAGATGTTGTGCATATAACTTACCTGATAAAGGAGAGAGATTCACACACACAAGCCAGCTACGTCCTAGTAATAGGGATAATCAACGAACTGATTGTCAACGAAATCAAAATTTACAATAATCAAATAGGCCTATATTAACACATATACATCACACGACAAGTTGCAATTAAATTGTCCTATATGAAATGCAATTGAAACCCCCCAATTAATCCCCAAGCAAAATATGTCGTACTAGCTATAATTACACGTTTAGAATATAATTTAAAATAAGAAAAATAGTGGCTTATATAAAAAAGTAATAATTGTGGTAAGGAAGACTATATCTAATATTCTATAATATTTGTTTGATTTTTGAATGCATATTTATGTAAATAAGAAAATAGTTATTTTAATATAAGGTTTAGATTAACATAAAGGGGAAATTCCATGAAAGTTAAAACTCTACTATTCTTATTATAAAAGTTATACTAATGAAAATAACGTTATTAACTGAAAAGGAAAATCATATTTCAATATTCACAAGCAAAGATAAGTAGTGGATTAAGAAAATATAATATAGATATTATACTATCCTTATTAATAAAACACTATTGTAGTTTAGTTGTAAACTTTTATTTTCGTCTTTTTGAAAAAAAAGTTGTTAATTATAGAATATTTTATGTGAAATAAAATGCTAGTTTAGGTTAAAACAACTTGAACCATACTTTGTTAATATGTGAAGTAAAACATATTGTAAAAGACACACATATACTCACAAGTTTAATAACGTACAAAAAGTCCCCCCTCTAATTTCGGATCATACAAAAATATCCCCCATTGTTCACACATACGTTCAAACTTCTTATTTTCCCAAATGAACAACCTTGATCAACAACAGAACCCACCATTTCTTTACCAATACCCATTGCTCTAACATGAAATCAAATATGGGTTGAAACAAAATAGATAAGAAGGTTGAAGGATGAGGATTGAAGCAAAAAATCAAAACAAGAGTTAATAAAGTTACCAATTGATGGGGATGGAGACGAACAAGGGAGACGGCGACGGTGGAGCCGACGGGGACAATCCGCCGCTGCTGCTGCTCCTGGGCTTCGGTCCTCTGGCTCGCCGGCGAGGGAGGACGACGGCGAAGAGAGGAAGAGGGGGCGGAGACGGTGGTGGGTCGACGCAGAGGGGGACGGCGGTGTTGGGTCTTCTCCGCCGGACCTGGGTTCGGCTCTTGTCGGGCTTGGGTTCGGCCGGACTTGGCTCGACACCGCACACAGAGAGGGAGCGAGAGCGAGATTGAGAGGGAGGGCAACAGAGGGAGAGAGCGAGAGAGAGGGACAAAGAGTGAGTAAGGGACTGAGAGAGAGAGAGAGATGAGGGAGAAACAGCTTAAGTTAAACCCAATCAGGAACTGAAAATCTAGGGAGAAATTGTCGGGTTCGAAATGGAATGTCAATGGAGAAATTGATTTCATGGGTATTTGGCTTGTTTGTCGCGGATTGGGACGGAAATCGGGAGAAGAGAAGTCAAAATCGAGTCTTGCCGTGGGTTGGTTTTGCCGGAAAATCAGCACAGAAACACTCTGCTCAATTGGTAGGGATGGAAGGGGTGATGGGAAGAAAAGGATTATGTGTGGATGGAGCACCACTCATCGCGGTGGTCGGTCACGTAAAAATAAAGTTTTGGTCACGTTATATATACTAAACGACACGTAGTACTTCACCCACTAATATGCACAAAAGTAACTAGAAACATGTCATATTAGAAAAAAATACTTTTGCTATAATAATAATAATAATAATAATAATAATAATAATAATAACACTAATGATAATAGTAATAATAATAATAACAAAGTAATAATGATAATAAAAAAAATAATAATAATAACACTAATGATAATAGTAATAATAATAATAATAATAATAATAATAATAATAATAATAATAATAATAATAATAATAATAATAATAATAATAAAAATAATGATAATAATAATAAGAAATACTTTCGTAATATCAAGTAATGGCCCAGAATATTCATTAAACTCTCCAAAAATACCCCCAAAAATACCGGGGTATTACATAGAGTCCATTAAATAATTGCGCACTAAAATAGTGAATATTATTTAAATAAAAGGAACAACAATTGTTCTTTATTGAAATAATAAAACCATCCTTGTCCAAACAAGAAATAGAAATAATGTTTCCGCTCATAGCAGGCACAAAATAGCAATTATTTAATTCTAAAACTAATCCTGAAGGCAGAGATAGCTCGCACACGCCTATGGCCAACGCAGCAAATTTTGCTCCATTCCCAACGCGCAGATCTACCTCCCCTTTAGCCAATCTTTTACTTCTCTTTAGATCCTGCACATTTCGAAAAATGTGAGATCCACATCCAGTATCTAATACCCATAATGTAGAGACAGTTAAATTGACATCTACAACAAAAATACCTGGTGGTGGTGGAATCGCTATTCCAAGCCTCTTATCCTCCAGATATTTTGGGCAGTTCCTTTCCAGTGTCCAGGCTGACTGCAGTAGTGACACTCACCTTTAGTCACACCTTTGGCAATGCCACCAACACGCTTAAGGGCAGGTTCCTTGGACTTGGCAACTGACTTGCCTTTGCCCTTGGAGGATGAGGCAAACCTTTTTCCCTTTCCTTTCTGCACCATCATAATGGCCTTGCCCTTACCCTTGTTGATGCTCTGTTCAGCTGTCCTCAACATATTGAGTAAATCTGGCAGTGGTTTCACGATCTCGTTCATGTTATAGTTCATGATGAACTGTCCACAACTCTCGGGCAACGATTGCAACACGAGATCGGTTGCCAACTCTTGGCCGACCGGGAACCCCAGTCGGGCGAGATTCTCCAAGTACCCGATCATACGGAGTACATGGGGTCCCACCGGATTCCCTTCTGCCAGATGACACTTAAACAGTGCCTTAGAGATCTCATACCTCTCTACCCTTGCCTGCTCTTGGAAGAGCTGCTTCAGATGCTCGATCATATCGACATCATTCATGTTTTCGTGTTGCTTCTGAAGCTCAGAAGTCATGGTGCATAGCATAAGGCAGGCTGCATCATTAGCGTCATCAACACGCTTTTGATACGCCTTTAGGGCAGCAGGTGTTTGGTTCTCTGGACCTTCTGGAACATGCTCCTCTATTGCGTACAGTTTCTTCTCTTGCTTGAGAACAATTCTCAAGTTTCTGTACCAATCAAGAAAGTTGGTTCCAGAGAGCTTGTCCTTCTCAAGGACAGATCGTAGGGAATGTTGTGAACTCGATGAGTTGTTTGCCATTGGGAATTCTACAAAAGGAAAATACGCAAGTTTTAGTATTTGTGAATTTTGACTATATTCAATAATGGCTAGTTTATCAAATATAGCTCCCACTATTTTTCTACCGATTAATAATTCTCACGATATTAATGCGGAAAATATCCTTATATTTTCTAGTGGGCTAAGATCCATCTTTCATCTCCTTATGAGCTTGCTTTGGCAAGTCACCCATAATTTGAATACTTTAGGTAGGAAAAATTCCAATTGCATCCCTTATGCAACTCTTGGTTCAATTGGGCAAATAACTCCTTATTTATCCATCCATATGGATAATCCCAATTGATTGCCTCAAGGTTTCTTAATCACATTAATAGCCTAGTTGTGTTCAACCTCTTATATAAACAATTGCACATTACTAGCTTGTGCCATCGCATTCCATCATTATGAACCAAGTCGCCATGCTTTGGCACGCACGAACTTGATAAATAATGATGATAATGAGTGTTTAAATAACGAGAAGGCAAGAACACAATATTTAAATTTTGAGGGATTTTTAAAATTCAATTTTAATTGTTTTGTTGATCAATATCAACTAATCTATCTATTTGAGTTTGGGCACAACTCCAAATAATAGATCCGGGTTGTCTAATTATCTTATTATCCTAATTGCATGCATCATCCATACACCAACCACAAAATAATAAGACAATAAAGTAAACAACCACAAAACAAAAATTAAGCGTGATGTGGATATGGCCTTTTCTAGACTAAGATAATTCCAAGCCAATGGAATTATCTATGAACCCTAAAGTAAACACATATCCATGCGTCTTGATCTTTTGGTCCATCCTTCATAGTCATGTGGAATGCTCTATGCTCCATGCTCCATTCTTTGTGGCTCCTTTTGGCTTTGGGCTTCTTTTCTTCAATCTTCGCTAACAATCTACTTTATCTAGCACTAGCTAACTTCTATACTAAATAAAATAAATCTCATAAGTTGAGAAAAAAAATGGCACACAGGCCATAAAACCCTAATTAATTATTACAATTAATTGATCAGCTCGCAGGCCGTAAAACCAAACCACAAAAATAAACATCCACATCAAACCACATCCTAAGGCCATATCCAATCACCATGCGATTTGCACATAAACAGTTAAAATCCAATTTTAACGCGCTTGGTCAATTTTAATTGATTTTTAGGATTTCTAGGGTTAAAACGGTCCATGGGCCCAACAATCCAATTGCCCGGGGCTATAAAAGTGAACCGCAAGGCCCTAGGGCCGGCCCGGCCCCTAACCCACGCGGCTAGGCCGCGGGCTAGGGCCGCAAGGCCCCTAGAGCGGCCAAGACTTGGGCGGCAAGCAAGAGGGGCGGTCCCCTTAGGGGGCCGAACCTCCTATAGGGAGTTGTTTCCAAAACAACTCCCTTGCTTGGTGCCCAAGTTTGGTTGTTTCCTTCTTTTGGAAGAACTCCTTCTTCCCCAAGGATGCCCAAACCCTAGATCTAAGATCCTAAAATTTCTCAAACTCAATAATTCATGCATCCAATGCAAAAAATTAGATCTTGTTATGATAGATTATTGACAAATTGCATCCCATGCTTGATTTGTCTTGTTTTACGCGATAAACAATCAATTTAAGGTGTAAAACAACTAAAACGTAACACATAAACCACGTTTATGCTCTACGACCTGTGGCTCTGATACCACTGTAGGGTTTTGATTCATGGATGCGCAACGGAAACAATAATTAACCATGCAAACCCCTCCAAGGATCACAAGTCAAGAGACATAACGATGGTAAAGGAAGAAATCAATAACACACCTTAGGGTTGTCCTTTGATGACTTCAAACGCGAATTGTGTCACGTTCTCTATAGTTGATCCACGCCTAGAGTTGATTTCTAGATCTCCCACTGCTTGGTGCTAGCCCGGAAAGAGGAAGAGGAAGAAGAATCACGCAAAACGAGACGAACCAAAGGAGATTCGGCCTCCTTTGGGCCGACGGGGACGGGCGGCGGCGAGGGAGGGGCGGTCGGCTCCTTCCTTGCTTGTTGCTCTCTCCTTTTGTTCTCTCCCACTCTAGTTATGATCAATTATGAGCATAAGTTGTGGGAAGGAAGGAAGGAAGGTCTTTTATATAGTCCAACAACTCCTTGCCAACTACCTAAAGGACTTATTCTAGTCCTACTAGAATTCAATTTAGTCCCTTCCTTGCAAATTAGTCCCTACTAAGTTTGCAAAGTTTTGCAAAGTGATCATTCTAATTAATTAATCCAATTAATTAATTCCCAAATCTAGTTCAACTCTATATAGCGTGTGACCCCATAGGTTCTACATAGTTGGTAGAAACTATTTGCTAATATGGAGCGGTTTCTAGCAAAACATCCATTCTAGCCAACTAATAGAATAGTCATCTTGACAACCTTTGTACAAGTAATTGTCTCGTCCCTTTGTCTCTATATCCGGATTGGACACGAGACATACAAGTCACACTCGTATATCCAATCCATAGTTTCTCGATCCATGGGAATAGCCTTATTCGAGCAAATAACATCAATATCCCATATTGATTTATTTGAGTCTGGTCAGACATTCTATAAGCACTATCCATTGAGTGGCCTAGGATATTTGCTCCCGTTATGTGAGAGGGAAAAATTCTATCTACTTCCACTACAATCTCTAAGCTTGCTTCTTATTGTATCCAGTACACGCCTTTATAGCTACCCAGTTACCGTGGTAGCGTTTAACGCTACCAAAATCACAATGATCCACAACTAGAATATCTAGTGACTTCAAGTCTAAGGATGACAATACCATTGCACTGCGAGAAGCGCTTGTGACTCAACATAACGTGTATGTAGCCTTCTCGCACTGCGAGAAGCGCTTGTGACTCAACATAACGTGTATGTAGCCTTCTCGGAGATGGGTCAATCCAGTGCGTCATTACCCTTAATGCACACCTATGTGTTGGATCATGTTATCTCCATATCAATCCAACCCCATACTAGTCTATAGATGATTGTCCCATTAATCATTATACTAGACTAGGGGTATTTAAGATAAACAACACGATTGTAAATCTAAGGACTTCACTATATTAAATATTCAATAAATAATAAATGAATTTCTAGCCACTAATAAATTCATACTAAACTAGATTACCTCTAGGGCATCTATTCCAACACCATAAACCCGGTCAACCTCATAACGGTTCCGGTATACGCGGACGACGTGCGTAACGGTTCCTATATACGCGGACGAACGTGCCGTTGTAGTTAAGATAATTAAGCCACCATTAATGGGCGCATTAACCCACTACAACGGTCACATTCTCCGTTATATATAGGATCGTTAACCCTTCCATACGAGGACGAATCACCAGAGATACGCGGAAGCTCTGCCAAAACTCTGTCTCTCTCTCATAGAGTACTATTGCCTTACTCTCTCCCTACACACAACTCTACTCTTCCTGTGTTCTTATCCTCTGCTCTTGGTGTATATTGAATCCTCCCTAAAGGATTCTCTCGTACACAATTAGCGAGCAACTTTCTCAATAAAACTTTTGTTTCTTGGTCCTCCCGTTGCGAATCCTACTACTGTGGAGCCTGTATCAAAGCCTGGTATGGTGGATTTGGCAGATGACCTGGTGCATATAACCCACTGTTTGGATTGGCATAGCTGAAGTTAGGGTGATTGCGGTTGTTAGGATGATAAGTGTTCGGCCACTGCTGCTGTCGTGGTGACCCCATGTTATTCACGTCTTCAATCCCATATCCTTAACTCTCATCCGCAATCATCTCTCCCACAAAATTCACTCGTGATGATGGATTCATGTTGTTAAAAGACGAGGTCATGACTGCCATTTGCTGTTCAAATTTCTGCTCCACCATCGACTCAATTTTGCTGACTAACGCCCCATCAGATTGTGAATTCCTACGAGTCTCAGTCCTCGTAGACTCACGCTTTGCCACGCTTTTAAGCAGGTCTTAACATATCTGCACTCCCAAACCCATAAAATTACCCTGAGCCATCATGTCCAGTTCCTTTGCTGTCTCTCTATCTAGGTCATTATAGAAGTAGTGCAAAAGTTTGAACCAAGGCTCTCCGTTAGTAGGACATCCCCAAAGGAGTTGATTCAATTTTCTCCATGTGTCTCCCAAATAATCATCCTCCTGTTGCGTAAAATTTGTGATGTCACCCATTCTATGCGCAACCTTGGAAGGTGAGAGGTATTTTCTGAGAAACACCTGGCAATACTCAGCCCATGTGGTGATACAACCCACTGGAAGCTCCATGAGCCATGTCTTTTCTTTCCCCGATAAAGAAAGGGAAAAAGCATCAGCTTCACAGTGTCATCAGGCACCCTCTGATAATGAATTGTAGAGGTGATCTGGTCGAAGTTGAGCAGATGGGCATTTGGATCATCCCCCGAAGCTCCAGTAAACACACACTCATCTCGAATCATATTAATTAACTGGTGACGCAATTCAAAATGAGCTGCATTGATTTGTGGCCTGACGATCGTGGGCAAATATCCATCCGGTGTGGTTCTGAAGTAGTCTACCGACTGGCTCTCATCAACTTCAGCATTGTTGACTTGTGCCGCGACATTCTGCCTTTATTTCAACCATTGTTCCCACCGTTGTTACCCCATTATTACCTCCATTATTTTCCACTTGTGCCCTCACACCAGGAAGTGGTTGTGGAATTTGGGGGGCCAAGCGGTCCATCGCAGCCTGCATCTCGGCCATATGAGCTCTCAGCTGCTCAGTCTCTCGTGCCCGATTAGCTGCATCCTCTAAAGCTGCTAGTCTAGCTGCCTCCGCATCTTGCATACGTTTTCGGATCCTCTCAAACTCAGCTCTAGTTTGCTCATCCATAGTAACTGAGCTTGTCTTCCTCTTGTCTCTATGTTGTGTGCGTAACAGGGTTTCCAGGTCTTCAAGTGTTGGGTGCAAATGCTCGTCTCTAGAACGGGACATGAACCGTGAAATCCAACCTGAAAACATGGATCACACACAGAAAGTAGGTGAGTAATAGATATTAACGGAAACTAAAATCCTTAAGGCTAGCAATTATAACAATTTAGCCGAAGTCCCCGGCAACGACGCCTGAAACTTGGCACGATTCAACCACAAGTGTGTGGCTGTCGTGTGTAGTAATATCCGGAAATCCGGGTTTATCGAACCCAAAGGACTTCTTGTAAACTAGTTTCTTAACCTTATTTGGGCAAAGCACGTTGAGTTTGTTGAAATAATCTAAGAAAGTAAATAACAAGCTAATTATTAAAACTGGGTTATTTAATATGAGGAGAAGTTCAGGATATCTCTAAGGGTTCACTAGGGATTTCAAACCACGTTGGATCAAACCACGTTGGATTTATGTTCAAGCAACACGGATATCTTCTAATTAGCTAAACGAGCACCTATACTTTGAAGATTTCTCAACCAAAGCCTAAATTCGAACTCTTGTACCTGATTTCTCTAGCCTACTCAAGTTCAAATAAGCATTATGTTCTTATGGTCTACTCTTAGTTCTAGCTAACTATCAAGATTTCTCAATCCTAGATACGGATAGTGCTTGATTCAAGTTTTCGGGTAGCGAATATTAATTTATCTAACATCCTCTGTTGGGATAGATTCCCTAGAGACAATCTAGTTTAGTATGAACTTATTTTGGCTAGAAAATTCATTGTATTATTTATTGGATATTTAGTATAATGAAGTCCTTAGATTTACAATTGTGTTATTTATCTTAAATATCCCTAGTCCATTATAATGATTAAATGGGACAATCATCTATAGACTAGTATGGGGTTGGATTGATATGGAGATATCACGATCCAACACATGGGTATGCATTAGGGGTAATGGCATACTGGATTGACCCATCTCCGAGAAGGCTACATGAATGTTATGTTTAGTCACAAACGCTTCTCGAAGTGACAACGATATTGTCATCCTTAGACTTGAAATCACTAGATTATCTAGTCGTGGATTATTGTGATTTTGGTAGCGTCAAACGCTACACCGTTACTGGGTAGCTATAAAGGCGTGTACCAGATACAATAATAAGCAAGCTTAGAAATCATAGTAGACGAAGATAGAATTTGTCCCTCCCACATAACGGGAGCAAATATCCGAGGCCACTTGAGGGAAAGTGCTTATAGAATTTCTGGCCAGACTCAAATAAATCAATATGCGATATTGATGTTATTTGCACGAGTAAGGCTATTCCAAGGATCGAGAAATTATGGATTGGATATATGAGTGTGACTTGTATGTCTTGTGTCCAATCCGGATATTGAGACAAAAGGATGAGACAATTACGTGCACAAGGTTTGCCGGATGACTATTCTATTAGTTGGCTAGAATGGATGTCTTGCTAGAGACCGCTCCATATTAGCAAATTGTTGCTACCAACTAGATAGACCTATGGGGTCACACGCTACATAGGGTTGAACTAGATTCGGGAATTAATTAATATGATTAATTACTTAGAAGGATCACTTTGCAACACCTTGCAAACTTAGTAGGACTAATATGCAAGGAAGGGACTAATCCGAATTCATGTAGGATTAGAAAGAGCCTTTAGGTAGTTGACAAGGAGTTGTTGGACTATATAAATGATTCTCCTAGCTTCCATCCCACACTAATGCTCATAACATAAGTTGAGTGGGAAGGAAACAAAGGAGAGAGAGCAAGACAAGCTAGAGGCCGACCGCCCCTACCCGTACGCCCCTACCCGTCAGCCACAAGGAGGCCGAGAGCTTCCCTTGTGATCCTCGTTATGTGATTTCTTCTTCCTCTTCCTCTGGTCCAAGCTAGAAAAAAGGAGAAGGAATATCTAGACATCAACCCTAGGAGTGGATCAACCATAGATACGTGACACAATTCACGTTACAGGTCATCACTGGAGATCTCTAAGGTGTGTTACTTGTTTCTTCCTTTACCATCATTATGATTCTCTTCCCGTGATCCTTGGAGGGTCTTGAATGGATAAATTCTTTTATTCCGCTGCGTATCCATGATCAACACCCTCGAGTGGTTTCAGAGCCACATGTCGTATAAAATATACGTGGTTTATGTGTTACGTTTTGATAGTTTTACACTTTAAAAATTGTTGTTTATTGCATAAAACGGACAAATCAAGCATTGGATGCAATTTTTCAATAACTCAAATCAAACAAGACTTATTTTGTCCATTGGATGCATGAATTGATGAGTTTAAGAAATGTTAGGATCATAGATCTAGGGTTTGGGCACCAATTTGGAAACTAGTTTCAAATTTGCAAACTTTTTGGACTTGAGGAACAAGGAAGGAGTTATTTTGGAAACAACTAGGAGGTTCGGCCCCTAGGGACCGCCCTGATAAGTTTGAAGCTCATGGACATTATGTTGTGACTATACAGGCACATAGCTTAGGTCCTTGATGATGAATTCAAAAAACACAAGCAAAATAAATTGCTAAGTACCAAAGCCTCAAAGCTTTGAGTTACTGTAGTAGTTCCTATATGCTGAATTATCTAATTGTTTTTGTGCAGGTTTTGGTTATGATATGGATTAATTATATGAATGCATTTAGAAATCTATGTTCTAAGTTGATTACTGCAGGACTAAGTTGGATTGAAAATACAATGTTCATTCTGGTGAAGTTAGCAGGCAAAGCTTCAAATCTTTGAGATATTCTGGTTTCTCTTTACTACTAAGTTCAAATAGTTATCCTCCTGTATGCAGGTGGATTCTGTGATACTTAGAACTTGATATAAGCTGATTATTGTCTATTATTGTTTGTTCTATATTAGTTAGTTGATACATTCATGAGATTGAATATATTTGTTAACTCAGAACTGTCAGCAGACAACTCTAGCATAGTTTTCTCATGAACTGATAGCTGCGATTTTGAGCAGATCTCATTGCTAGATTGTATTGTTATTTGTTTGATCTTTTTTGCTGAGTATATGCAGGTTTGTTGGACACTCCAACGTCCATAAACAGATCAGCAATTCATTCAAATAAAGTTGTTGATTGAAGCTTATCAGAAAGGAGATATTATAGGAATTCTGTTCCTGAATTCTCTCAAGTCAGTTGCAGACTGAGATCAGCAATTTAAATTTGAATTGCAGAGAGTTAGAAGGGACAGAGATCGTGATTTTGAAGAGAGAAACTTACTGGGAAGATCAAGTTCATACAGCTCTTCAAATCATTCAGGAATTCAACTCTCCAGCAGACTGAAGATCATTCAAACTTAGAAGAACTCTTCCTGGCTTAAACAACTTATCTATTCTGAGTTCTTCTTCTTGTACTTAATTATATTATCTATTCTTCATTTCTGAAACCTCACTAAACTTAGTAGTTTGGTTTTTCAAGTGAACAACAAGAGGTTCTTATGGTTTCAACAAGTTGCAGCTTGTAACTAGATAGGTTGGGAACCACAAGCTGTATAAGTGTAAGGTAGCTCACTTAAGCTTGAGATAAAGGGATAAATTTGGGTGATTAATAATAAGTCGTGTTTGAATCCTTGAGGGATTAGATCCCTCAGGCAGAGACTAGGTCCAATTGTGATTGAACATGTAAAATCTATGTGTATTTGCTATTTACTTTTGCTGCATTTACTTTTAGTTTATATTGGAAGTTTCAAATCTTTGGAGCTTTCCAATTCTCAAAGCTTTGAAGCCTATATACTCTGCTGTTATATCTTCAAGCTTCTCAAATCCTTTTCAAAGCTTTGAGATCTCAACAGTTTGCTCTACTTAAGTTTCAAAAACTTATGTTTTGGCAAAAGCTAGCATTCTCTATTCACCCCCCCCCTTCTAGAGTATTTATATACCTGTTTACACCTACATTACACACTTTCAATTGGTATCATAGCTTTGAGTCACAATTTAAAGATCTAACAATCTTGTGACAATGAGTTTTGTAGGTGAAGGAGGATTCTCACAGGGAAGGGTATCCAATAGACCTCCACTGTTCTGTGGTGATAATTTTGTGCATTGGGAGGCATTGATGAAAATGTTCGTCATAGATCAGGACATGGAACTGTGGTCTATTATTGTGAATGGACCAAACCTGTTCTATACTACAGTCAATGGTGTCAGAACTGTTAAACCTAATGAAGATCTTTCAGTTACTGAACTGGAAAAGGTATCAAAAAGTTACAAATATTTGAACTTATTATATTGTGCTCTTAGTGCAGATGAATTCAACAGGATATCCAACTGCAAAAATTCAAAGGAGATCTGGGATAAGTTGACTTTTACCTATGAACAAACTAGCCAAGTCAAGTAGACAAAGGTTAATATCCTTTTGAGACACTGAACTGCTTAAGGTGAATTTTGATGAATCCATCAAAGATATGTTCAAAAGGTTTACATACAACGTGAATAACTTGGAATCCTTGGGAAAAGTATTCTCAAATGAAGAAAAAGTCAAGAAGATTCTCAGAAGCTTGCCTAAGGCAAAATGGGAGCCTAAAAAAGTGCAATTGAAGAAGCTCATGATTTAATTATCCTGAAACTTGATGATCTACAAGGAAAGTTACTCACTCATGAGATCTCTATGAAGGAGGTTGATGGTGAACTGAGTGACAATATCAAGAATCTGGCACTCAAGTTAAAAGACAATCAAAAATCCCAAAGCCTTAAACCAGAAGATGATGATGCCAATGAAGAGGTCTTATCCTTGATTTCCAAAGCCTTGGCCAAATTTCTCAAGAAAAAGAGAAACTCTGGGAACAAGAATTACAACAAAGAGAAGTTCAGATCCTCAACCAGCAAGGATTAGAAAGGTTAAGTCTTCTTCACAGTCATATAAACCTAAAGTTATAAATTTCTATGAATGTGGAGATGTAGATCACTTGGTTAGAGATTAACCTCAAAAGAAGAAGAACAGACAATTTTCAAACAAGAAAAATGACAACAGAAGGAAGAAGGCAATGGTAGACTCATGGAGTGATTCAGACTCTTCAGACACAGATTCTGATGAGGAGCAAGCCAATCTCTGTTTAATGGTTGGACATCAAGAAGACCATTCTACTGAGAACCCATTGAAGTCATGGTAAAAAAATATCTTATCTAGTCCTTCTGATGTGCTGCCTGAAATTCTCAAAAGCATGTTTTTAAATGAGGAGAGTTACAGGAATGAGATTGATTCTTTGAAAATAAAGGTTCATGAGCAGGCAAAGAAAATTTAGATTTGGTTTTTCAGAACAAATGTCTTGAAGCTACTAAGTTAAAAATTGATAGTGACTTCAAAGCCTTGGACAGTATATTCAAAGATTTGAAATCACAAGTCAAAGAAGTAGTTGATCAAAACACTATTTTAACAGACAAGTTTGTTGATCTAGAAAATCGTTCTGATGATTTAGAACAACAAAATACTTCATTGACTAGTAAGCTTCAAGAATCCAAGAAAATTCTTTTAACTTTTGCTGGCTCAGAACAGAAGCTAAGTCTTATACTTGGAGGAAGTATGCTTTCTGTACACAAGAGTGGAATTGGATATAACCCAAATTTTCCAAGAAAAAGCCAAACCACTTTTGTAAAAGCAGGAAGCAGACATTCTCCAAAGTGTCATTACTGCTGCAAAATTTGACATGTAAAAGTAACTTGCCCCTTCCGAAGGACAGAACCTCACATAATGAGGAACACCTATCCTTATTAGCTTAAGGGACAAGTAAAACTAATTTGGGTTCCAAAAGGAGTTAGACCACCTAATTTGGTTGACTCTGAGTATGAATCCAGATTCTACACTTGGTCTAATAGCTTGTTAAGGCATTGATTGAATTTTGCAGGATGTCACCAAAGCTTTGAAAGATTAGAAATGCATTCTAGATAGTGGATGTTCCGGGCATATGAGTGGGAAGAAATATTTATTCTCAGAGATCAAAGAGAAATCTGAAGGAACAATCACACTTGGTGACAAAGCAAAGTGCAACATAATTGGTGTGAGACGTTCGTGTTACTAGAACATAAATCATAAGTGGTGTGAGATCCCTAGTGAACCCGAACAGATATCCTGATACTTGTTCCTCGTATATATCTCAATTTTAATATTAGCTTGTTATTTACTTTCTTGATTAGTAAAAAAAACTCAATTATTTGCCCACATTAAAGTTAATCATCCTAATTAGTTCACGACAAGTCCCTTGGGTTCGACAAACCCGGATTACTGGATATTACTACACGCGACAGCCGTATACTTGCGGTTGGATCGTGTCAAGTTTTTGGCGCCGTTGCCGGGGACAATTTGTGTACATTACGGTTGTAAAACCAGAGGAGAATAATGAACAAAAAAAAATGAAATGAAAAAAAAAACATATAATTGAGCTTCAAAGATGAAACAACCTAATGTGCTTCCGTGTGCACGGAAAATTTGGATTCAATCCAACGTAGAGCTTCGAGGGAAATTAAAGTCAAGCCGTATTACACAGGAGTTGTGTCTCCCAGCAATGGGACAATTTGCATTCAAAGCAATAACGACTAAGAGGGTCTGAAAACCTCAAATGACTTGACGAAGGAAGATCATTTAGAGCTTGAGATGCCTAGACGCTTTGAGTCAAAAGACGTTCCGTGTCTTGGAATGATTTGGTGGATGTTTGGGGACGCCTTAGTGAGTTTGTGCATAGGATCATCATATCATATTTATTGCTTCGTTTCGTGAAATTTCAAAGTGAGATTGTGAGGATTTGATAATTTCGGTTTATGATAGAGAGGTTGTCCAATCTCGTAATAAGAAAAAAAAATTGTGTTGGTTCAATTTCTGCATTGTGTATAATCGAGTTGCATTATAGTTAGTTCATGTAGTTGCATAGTCGTGAGTCGTGTTGAGTCGTTTGCGTCTTGAGTTGGCTAGTAAACAGTGATTTGCTCCGGACGAGCAAAAAGTAAGTGTGGGGGTATTTGATAACTCTATTTTAGGAGTTATTATTATGCTTCCATATTACTTGTATTAGGCTTCTTTCACATGATTTATATGTTATATTTGCACAAATATGTGAATTTGACGATTTATAAGCCTAAGAGTCAAAAGTTGTGTTTCTAGCTTATTTGACCATGATTTCTATCATATTTGTGATGATAATTGCACGGGTAGTATTTTGTTGTGTTTTTCAGGTAAAATAGGTGAGATGGAGCTTATGATAGGCTTGGATAAAGTTGGTATGGAGCTAGATGAAGTGGAGAAAAGAAGACGCAAAGACGAAGAAAAGTTGAAAACGTCCCTCCTGACCAGTCTGTACTATTTTCGATGCTCAGGAAAATCTATACATAATTTTAAAGCAAGGCGTGCGGCATTGGAAAGTAGTCATCCGTAGATTTCCTACGATATATGTTAGGCCCGTATAGGAGTCCGTATGCGGGAGATACAGTCCGCGCAAAAATCAGCTTACAATTCTGTCCGGGAATTACAAACTAGAGGGGCTGAAGTGCAAATTCGGCCAAAGTTCATTAAAAAACGTGCCCAGGCCTTATGAAACGAATGGGGGAGACCTAAAACAGAGGAGGGACGATACTCTGGAGCTCTGGGAGCTTAGGGATCGATGGGAGAAGCTTGGGAGCACTTGGATCATTCGTTTGGCTTCTAAAACTCCGTTTCTTCTCTAGTTTTGATTATTGATCATGAAAACTTGTACTTTGATCATGTCTAAGCGTAGCTAAGTTTCTATTCAGGATTTCTCATAGGTAGCTATGGTTTGAACACCATGTTGGTGATTTATGGATCTTTTTCATGCTTTTAGATTAATTAAATGTGTTTTTGTTAGCTATGATTGATTTATGTACTTAATTCTATCGTTTCTATTGTTTGAGCTCTCAATAGGATGCTTATAGGTATAGGATGTTAGAGGAATCAACATTCTCTACCCGGAAACTTGAATCAAGCACTAGCCGTATCTAGGGTTGAGGAATTTTGCTAGTTAGCTTGAACTAAGAGTAGACCACAACAACATAATGCTTATTTGAACTTGAGTAGGTTAGAGAAATCAGGTACAAGAGTTTGAATATAGACTTTGGTTGAGGAATCTTCAAAGCATAGGTGCTCGTTTGGCTAAGTAAAAGACGTTCGTGTTACTAGAACATAAATCATAAGTGGCGTGAGATCCGTAGTGAACCCGAAGAGATATTCTGATACTTGTTCCTCGTATATATCTCAATTTTAATAATTAGCTTGTTATTTACTTTCTTAGATTAGTAAAAAAAACTCAATTATTTGCCCACATTAAATTTAATCATCCTAATTAGTTCACGACAAGTCCCTTGGGTTCGACAAACCCGGATTACCGGATATTACTAAACGCGACAGCCGTACACTTGCGGTTGGATCGTGTCAAGTTTTTGGCGCCGTTGCCGGGGACTTCGGTTGAATTAGTTAGAATTATTAGCTTTAGGTAATTTTATTTATTTTTGTTATTTTTTATTCTTATTACCTCACGGTATTTCTTGAGATTTGTTGTGTGCAGGCATTCAACTCTAAGCATGGAGGATGAGAAATATCGCCGTTTTGCGAGCATATTTGAAGCATGCAACCTTGCATATGGACTATTCGTGAAAGAGTGCCATGTGAATGGCGTTAGAGAGAGGGTAGCCATGGAGATACAACGCTATACCTTTCGTCCTAATGACTCAACCCCTCCCACTAAGTTACTCTTCTTCCTTGGTTGCTTGCTTGAGGAGATGATTCCTAATGTGGAAGAATGGCGACAACGAGCAACAAGAATGGGAATGGAGACAACACACATGGACGCACAATTTGTTCTCCATTCAAATCAAGAGGATGCTTCAACCTTTCAAACGATTAAAGAAGAGGATGATGAGTCATTGTGCATCCCAAGTTGTCCAAACATGGATTCATTGCTTGAGTCAAGTATGGGGGAGAAGCATGATGCGGTTTTTAGTGAGATTGAAATTTGTCTTCGAGGAATCAATGTTGTTGAGCTTGACACTCCGGTCGCAAATTTGATGGAGCATCTCGAGTTTGAGATCATTGAAGATGAAAAAGATGTCGAGATTGAATTTGTTGATGGTTCGGGTGCTACAAACGAAGGACCAGAAGGTACTAAAACATCCATAGTTTATGAGTTGTCTCTTGAAACTTCGATGAAGATATCACAAATTGAGAAGACAATCAAAAAGGACATAGATCTCTTTTTCACGGCATGGGAGACTTGTTGTTAGTGAAAGCGTTATAATGACGATTCTCAAAAATTGGAAGAAGAAGAAGAAGAAATTTTCGAAGAATTTTCACTTTTATAACACTTGTTCATCACTAGTGCGATACGTGGTACCGGCGAGATTTTATTTGAGCTCTCGTGTGAGAAGGATGAAAGAACGAAGATGGTGGAAGAAGAAAAAATGGCGAGAAAAATTTCTTTACGGGCACCGACGGTGATAAGTGTTGATTCAACAAATTTCGGAACGTCTACTGTATTTGAGCATCAGGGGAGTTACAAGTGGTAGAAGAAAAAAAATGCTTAAGTAACTGCTTATTCACGTTTGGGGAGGCAGTTGCAATTTCACAAAGTTTTAGAAAAGTCACTAGACTCCCAGTGTTGGAACACTGTGTTGCAACGCCCAGACCCCCTTGCAACTGGGGCAATTGGAAAAATGCCATTCTCTGAATTGCAGTTTGAATTCTGCACTTGGCTGAATTGGTATTTGAAAAATGCCCTTCTTTTTAAACAGATGCTTACAAGATTCATTAACAAACAAGTGGGGCTACTGGGTGTGACATGGCTGATGACATGTACCCTAAAGTGGGTGAGAAACCATTGAATATCTTGAATTACCCTGCTACCCTTGTCAGTGAGAGTGATATTCAAACTGAAAAACAAACCCTAACAAATGTGCAGCTCTCTCTCTCTAAAAACATTGAATGATTCCATCTACCCTAACCTACCAAAGTACAGTTGAATTAACTCCAACTGTAAACTTAATGAACCAGCTGCATTACAGCCTCAAAACTGGTTCATTTTTCACTCTCATTTGCTCTGGTTCTCCCACTTTGTGTATAGAAGTCTCTCTCTTTCGCCATTGTTGTTGAGCTACGGTAAACCCTAAACTCTGGTGCTACTCTTGCTATGATTGTAATATTCTCGTCATAATATTGTAGAATGTGTGCTAGTCGAGTGTTTTTATTAAATTTGATCTTCAGTTGTGTTTCTAATTAAATTTAGGTTCATTATATTGATGTGGTGTTCTTCATTCTGGGTTTGATTTGTGTTGTATATTGTGTGGAGAATGGAACGAGTAGATGCTCGTCCCTGTATTGTCTGAAAGGACTGGGACGTGCATCTGCCCGTCCCAGTCTATGAAGTGCACAACTAAGTCGTGCAACCAAAACTGAGACAAGCATTTGCCCAGTTGTATATTGTGTGGAGACTGGAACGAGTAGATGCTCGTCCCTGTATTGTCTGAAAGGACTGGGACGTGCATCTACCCGTCCCAGTCTATGAAGTGCACAACTAAGTCGTGCAACCAAAACTAAGACGAGCATTTGGTTGCACGACTTAGTTGTGCACTTCATAGACTGGGACGGGCAGATGCACGTCCCAGTCCTTTCAGACAATACAGGGACGAGCATCTACTCGTTCCAGTCTCCACACAATATACAACACACATACTGTGACGAGCATACCCTAAACCCTAAACCCTAAACCATAAAATCATTACAAAATGTTTTTAAACCTTGTAAAAAATGTTTAGTGTAATTTCTAAACCATAAAATCATGTGAGGTGAACTTTTAACCCAAAAATCATGTAATCTTGAACTATTAATCATGTAATCCTAACACTTGGATCATTACCCCTATATCATACAATGAAGTACTACCTTCAAACTAACTTAGGAACCATTACAATGATCACTACAAATGGAGTTCAAACCATGTAAAACACCTCTAATCAATAAACCATGATTTCCGAAATCCTAATTCCAAAAACCCAAGTATTGTAATCCCTTAAACCATAGATCATCTATTCTAAACCCTATAATTGTAGTCAACAAACACTTAAACCAACTAAATACCATCAATATGGTTACTAAAAATGTAATTCAACCATGTAATACCCCTCTAATCAATAAACTATGAATTCATATTTCCTAAATCCATAAACCCCAAGTCTTGTAAGCCCTTAAACCATAGATCATCTATTCTAAACCCCATAATTGTATTCAATAAACACTTAAATCAACTAAATACCATCAATATGGTTACTAAAAATGTAATTGAACCATGTAATACCCCTCTAATCAATAAACCATGAAATCCTAAATCCTAAATCCATAAACCCCAACTCATGTACCCCCTAAACCCTATATCATGCAACCTAAATCCTCTTTGTAAGACCTCCAAGACTGAGACGATGGACAGCTCGTCTCGGTTTTGAGATCCAGACGAGGTTGTTGCTCGTCTCAGTATTGGAGGTCTTCCACGTCTTAGTTTTCACTTCATAAACTGGGACGTGCATGTTCACAATACAGGGACGAGTAACTGCTCGTCTTTAGGGACGAGTAACTGCTCGTCTTTATTTGTACTCATCCTCGTCCCTGTTTTTAAAGGTTCTTACTTGCCTTATCTTGCAAGTCACCAAGTGTCACTGTTCCCACACAATGAACAAATGTGACACCAGTAACCCTAATATTGTAAACAGTAAACCCTACAATGTTACCTATACCCTTAAATCCGTCATTTTTTTGGAATCTTTAAAATCTTATTTTCATAAATAATTTTTTTTGCATATAATTTAACTTGATCTTTAAAACCCTAACATTGTGAAAAGTAAAACCATAAAGTAAAACCTAAATCATAGATTATCTAACATAATATTGTAAAATGTCAGGAATGCCTCGCAGAGATTATTATTACGTCGTATTTGTGGGTCGTCAAACGGGCATATATACCTCTTGGCCAGCTTGTCAGGAGCAAACGACAGGATATAAGAACGCTTGCTATGTTAAGTATGCAACATACGAAGAGGCTGCAAATGCGTGGTTTGAGAACGAGCAACGCCCGCGTGAAACCGACCGTACCAGACAACGAACTTCGTACGACGGTCCATCCACTTCTCTAGACGTAGTTGCTCATGCGCCTCAAAAAGCTAACTTGTTCCTTGTTCTCGTGATTGGTTTTGTTGTTGGTTTCGTTAGTTGCTATATAATCCTGTCGTAGGTATGCGTTCGTGTGTTTGTAATTGTTGGTAGTTGTTGCTTGTTCGTCGTTTTCTTATGTAATCAATTAGTACTAATAAAACAAACTTCAAAAACAAAAATCTCATTCAACACCAACAAAAGTTTTATCTCATTACAAGTTTAGTACACGAAGTCCACCTACTTACGCACCATTTTGTCTTTCCTCTTACCATCTCCATCGCAAACCTGAAAGTGAAAAGGAACCATCCAAATTAAAATACAATAATTTTCCTTCATCTTTTTTATCGCCTCCTGGTTCAGTTCAGTCCAACCCCGAATGGGATTACATTCCATAAGGTGTTCCATCATTCTGACGACATAGAAGCCCGATTCTTTCAGCATAGTTGTGGCATATCTCCATTTATCATGGGGCTTGAAGTAGTGCGTCATCGGTAACCCATTCCTTTTAATTAACAACCTGTTTGGCGCTCTGCATTGACCGGACGCTTTTAGCATCTTAGGGAATTCTTTGCGAAGAGCATCAAGGTCCCATTGCTTTTTTCCCATTCCTATCACTTGATCGAAGACTTGAAAAACCATATCTTCCACTTCAATGTAAACGAGCAACCAATGTCCTGCCCCTCCCTTAACTGGAATTTTTGAGAACCATGGCATGAGCCACTTACGTGCTTTCGCGATCTCTGTCCCACGGTACGGCCTACTAGCGTCAAAATAAATAGCCAACTCCTTCCGCCGCTGCTCCTCAGTCAAGTTCTTATTCACCCATGTGTGATACCACTTAGCGTCGGTAATGGCGATGTCGGTCCTCGCTTCGCGACATTCCTTCGAGTACAACCGTCTAAGAACATAAGTCATCTCATCCATTTGACCCCAGTATAAAGTACATTTATCCGAAAGTAAATAACGGAAGAATTCTCGTCCCAGTACCTTGCAACCACAGTTCAACCCCCGGTAATCTTGGGTTGGATCGTCTAGCCAAGTATAGAATGCTTCACGAAATTCTGGGTCCGGCTTTGTCTTATTCCTCATAGCAAAATCTGGAACACGCACACTAGTGAGCAACTTCTTTGGAATACAACCCTTTTGTGCCAGTGCAACCCCATACGGAGTAGTCTCCCAATCAATTCTAGCACGATTACGGCTAAAGTAACGTTCAACACCATTCTCATAAATAATTGGCATCTCATCCCGGCCGTATATGTCATGTAACTCATCACCTCTCTTGTAATCGTAAAGTGATTGGGGAGACCAGCCCTCATCTAATCTTTCCCTTTCAACTGCGTCATACCACCAATCCCACTCCTGAGGTCCAAACTGATCAATGGCAATCGATTCAGGCTCTGGATCTGATTCTTCAGGGAGTTCGGAGTAATTATATTTCATCCATTCCCGTAATTCGTCATCGGTGGCTGAATCCTCATCTTCCTCCAACCCACCTTCTTCTGCTGCCATGGACGGTCCTGCTTCGGTTTCTACGATTGGGGGTGCTTGGACTTGCCTGGACCCCCTTGCTTCTGTTTCTGTTGTGGGTTTAGCCTCAACTGGATTGGAGCCATCGGTTCCTTCTGTTTCAGTGACCGGGGTTGACTCGATTGTCCCGGAACCCCCTCCCGCCGTTCCTCTAACTGTGGTTGGCTCAATGACAGCTTCTCTTTCTGTATCCTACCAATAGATGAATAGATTTATTATGTCACAATTACCTTAAATTACATAAGTCAAACACCGTAAATAAGAACAATATGCGTACCTCGCTAAGGTATCGAATGCCGGTCGTTGGATCTACTCGCACTTCTTCCCAAGCGGTGTGCAGGTTTGTTACCATCTTGTGCGTTGCTTCTCCCCAAACACCGAGCTGGTTCAGTCGTTCGACCTCTTTCGTGTCGTGCCGGCTGATCTTTTCACGTACACGAGTGAAATTATTCTTACATGCATTTTTTAAGGCAACCAAATCTTCCTCCATCTTACCGACCCTACTGCTCATCTTTGTCATTTTCTCACTCAATTGGAGCTGGTTTTCTTTGATAGGAACCAATGCCTCTTCAAAAACTATCCGCATTTCCCGCTTCAAGTCTTCTAAGTCAACTCCCACAGTTCTCGAAGGTTCGGGTCGACCCATAGGTGGAGTTGTTGCAGACACCGAAGGTTGGGTTCTCGGTGGAGATGGAGGTGGGGTTGAGGAAACCAGAACTGCACCCCTTCTTCGTCTCGGGACAAGACTAGCTTCCTCCTCTTCCTCTTCTTCTTCCTCATCAACAAGAGCAATTTCATTGCGCCTCTCTGTCTTATTCTTAGTCTTCTTCGACTGTGGGCCAGGCTCGTCCTCGTTAACTGTGTTTTTCTGCTTCTTCTTCTGCGGCCCGGCACCATCATCCTTTCCAACATCCTTCTTCCTCATCCTCTTCTGCGGCTTTTGTGAAGCCACCACCTCTCCCTCAAAGTTGTAGCTGGGTGTGAACTTCCGATTAGAACTCATGTCATCCTCAAGCACTGTCCTCTTCTCGAACAGAGCAGTCCACCTGGGGTGAAGTGGTTGGTCGGGGTGAGTCCTCCTGTACTCCATGAAGCTAATCCAGTAGTGTTGTTTCTTCTCTTCCTCCGTTGGGACGAGGGTAGGATTAAAAGACTTTATCTCACCCCAGCATTCCGCTGCTTCTTTCAAGCCCAATGCGCATCCTCTCCACGTCCAATTAGCCAAGCGCGGCAACTTCCTTTCCTCACCTGCCCTCGGTTTTCCCAGCTGATCACCAAGGTGGGGTATGGCCTCGCAAATCCATGCCAGAAATATGTGCGGAAAGTACAACATGTTGTACTTCAGACGACCGAGGCCATCCGTAGCTTTATTCCAAGCCTCCTGACCCACTTGCTCAGCGAAATATGGCCACAAGTACCTGGCCCATCCGAATTTGTTTGCCCATTCAAAATCCGAAAGCAGGCCAAACGGTGTCATGGATATTGTGTCTGCATTGGTTTTCACAAACGTCATTCGTCCAATCAGGCATACCATTAGCAGTCTCGCATAATCAAATTTCTCCTCCTCAGTCAATTCTTTGATTTTGGGCTTCAGGTCATTCAAAACACTTTCAATCGCAGATACGTTGATGTTGTTACCGAGCTTGTGATCAGGGAAATACTTTGCAGCCCACGAATATGCATGCTCTTTATCACCAAAACCAGTTGTTTCGTTGAAGCTCAACCCCGAAACTAAACAAAACTCCTGCAATCCAAACCGAACTGGCATGTTGTTTATGTAGAACCAAAACTCAGGATCTTTTTTGTCCGTGTTCATCAAAGCGTGCATGACAAGATTCACAACCATACTAGGAAAGGTAACGTTGCTCGCGCAATGGATGTCCAACAAAAACTTCAGCTGGGGGAGCCTTTCTTCAATCAATTCCCGGATCTCAGGGCAGACGTATTGCAAACTCTGCTTGTACCCTTTCAAGGCTACCCTCGTAGTGATGTTTCCTTTGTCGACTTTAACCTGGCACAATGGAAGTGGTACATCTCCCAACTTCTCTTCGAACTCCGAAACCTTGATTATTTGCTTCTACAATTCAAATTAAACTTTCATTAATAATGTCAGATAAATAATGAAATAATTCAAACTATTTATAATGGTCTGTTACTTAAAAGTTTACAAGTTTTTTCCTTATTATAAGTGTTACTGAAGTTTTTTTTTGAGGGTACAAGTGTTACTGAATTTTGATGCAGTATAAGTGTGTCACATTTTTTTTTACGTGAAGTGTTGATGTGAGATCCATTACTGTTCAAGTCTATACAGATAAATAATTTTAAGTGTTCAAGTTGCAGGACTGTTCTAAGTCTGGAATGAAACAATGGGTTTTTTTTCATCTTCTAACTGCTGAGACGAGCATGTATAAGCTTGATATACCGAGACGAGCATGACTCTCGTCCCAGTATAAACTGGTCTTAACCGAGACGATAGCATTGCTCGTCCCAGTATAAACTGGTCTTATCCGAGACGAGAGTCATGCTCGTCTCAGTATAAGCTGGCTTATACAGAGAGGAGCGTGGAGTTCTCGTCTCAAGATGAGTAAACTGCTCCTCGGCAGGGTCTTGCTTTATTCTCGTCCCAGTTTTATAGGTTCTCGTCTCAGTATTCATCTCGTGATACTGAGACGAGAACTACTCGTACGAGTTCCAAGATCTAGAACAGGTCATCGTCCGAGTTCTAGATCTGGATCTCGTCCGAGTTCTTGATTTGGTGGAATTATGATCAAATTTGACAGGTAACAACAGATTCAAACTATGAGTTGTTTTCTTTGATTCAAACATCGATTACAAACAGAAACCCCTTACAAACAGGGGAAATCAAGTAAGTTACAGAATTGAGAAAGGGGGTATTTGAAAAGGCCAACCTCTTCGCCGACGGTGGGTGTGACGGGGTTGGGAAGGGGCAAGAGGGCGGCCGGAGCGGAGGAAGAAGAACCAGTGGAAGCCATGGGTGCAGTTGCAGCGAGCGCCGGTGAGTGAGTTGCAGAGAAGAGAGAGAGAGAGTGAGTTGCAGTTGCAGTTGGAGTGATAGTGAATTCGAGAGGGTGGATGATGATGTGTATAGGTTTGTTTTAAAAATTTGCCTAATTAAGTGTTAATTTAGTTGATTAAATTGTGTAACCCACGCGTGGGTTACACACGCCGAACATAAGTGAGAGACGGGTATTTTTCAAAGACCAATTCACCAGACGGGTAGGACGCCAATTCTTTCCTTGCAACTTCTATCTCTGTAAAATCAGGAGCTTGTAACAGGTCAAGCAATTGGAACCCATCTTCTCCGATCAATCTCCATGGTAGCAACAACTCGACCAGAAGCACAATCACAATCACCGCCTCTACACCCTAGCAACCCATTGCTGCCTTCTTCTCCACCCTCTGATCCAACAAAACCCAGACCCCATCGTCTCCTTCCTCTCCGTCAACCCTAGCAACGGTCCCCCTCCGCACCCTCCGACCAGAAACCACAGCACCACCTCTCCCCTGCCTCGGATCAGAAGAGAACCACCCATCGCCAATCAACCCAGAATCACAACCCAACAGCCCCCAATTCGTAAATTCGAAACCAGAACCGCCATTATCCATAACCACCCGACTCTGCTCCGCCCACACAACATCTTTGACCTCTGATCAACCTCCATCGCCTCCACAACCCCTGGCATCTGAATTCCAAATTAAACTCACCTGAAACTTCCTCTAATCCGATCAAACCAACCCACGAATCTCTGCCTTCAATCACCGAAAACCACAATCGAACCAACACAGCCGTCCATACCTTTTCTTGAAGCCTCCATTAAAACGGGCGAACCCTTTCTCTGCCCTCTTCTCTCTCACTGAATCAACTCGAAACCAGCAGCATCCTCCTTCACCTACCGCCAATACCTTGTTCCCGATCAAGAAGAAGAACCCAGGAAACCCTCCAATCACCGCACGATCTCACCATCCGTCAATTTCGATGAGCCCATCCACGGAGAAACCTCTCTATTCGACCATCAAACTCCCTCTGCCTCTGTTTCACCGTAGCACCATCACTGCGGCCTAAATGACCTCAACTTCTCCACCGACAGAACCACCAACACCGAGCATCACTGTACAAATTTTCAGCCAGAACAGTAACAGCTCCCTTCTGTAAGCAGTTTGGTGCCTTAAAAGAGGGACATATGTTTTGCAAATATGAAAATTGGGTCAATTGGGCAACATTGAAGAGGATATTATAGATTGTGTGGTTGTCAATTCAAGGATGATGAGAATGAAATTAGGTGGCTGCTTGTTACACTATTTGGCATCAATGCTTGTTTTGAAGATCTAAATAGCAGAAGAAAAAAAATATCAGAGTTATAAGTGTATCTGTATCTGAATATATCTTGATCTTGAAATTGACGAAAACATCTACCCCGGTGTGCTACTTGCGCACTCGACCGTTAAGGGAGCTCACATCATGAGTTCAGGGATTCTTCGCTCTATTGCGTTAGCAACGGATCAATCGACCCCGGTGTGTTTCACACACTCGACCGTAATGGGAGTTAGCATTGGTGCGCATAATGTTTGCTTGGGGATTGTTCTTGCTATCTCAGTCAGCATCTCTCAGATTTCGTCCCCGACCTTGTGTCCGTTGTGAGTATTTTTTTCTCTCTCTCTTTACTTACCGTTTAGGCACATCGTACTTGCTCTAGGATTTTATTGACTATTTTGTCACGGTGCATAGTCGCCGCTGGATTAGCTGTTAGAATCCTAGGGAATACTTGAGTACTTTCTTACTTTCGGTACACACAACTTGTCACGTGCACGTAGTTCGTTTTAGCTCTAAATTTGTTGAACTACCTTCTTGTGCCGTGACTTTGACTCCGAGTATGTTCACTGCCCCTCGCATTTGAATGCTGAGTCTTCGTGGTTGATCTCTAAATTCGTTGAGGACAACGAAGCGCTCAAGTGTGGGGGGATTTATTTGCTAGCCATGTCCGTGTCTGCATCGCCAGTTACATGTAGATTAGATTGTCGTATTGTGAGTTAATGTAGTACTTGTAGTCCGAATCGTATATTAAAATATTGTTGTATGGTGCTTAGTTTTAGTGTAGTTTATAATTAGGTTGTACTTTTACTTTATTGAGTCCCCCTACCCAATTGTTTTGTGGTTAGTCAAGTTGGCCTAAAGCATATAGAGTTTAGGAAAATATAAAATAATATAAAAAAATAGAAAAATCCTAAAATATTAAAATTTGAGAAAGGGCAACTTAAGACCTAAAACACAAAGATGAGGCTGCTGGAGATGATCAAGAAGGCTAGGAAGCAAGAGTGACATGGAGAACGACGTCGGAGTCGCCGAAACGCGAGTTTCGTCACGAGTTTGACTATCCCTCCAATATTTTCTATATTTTCTTGTTAATATGAACTTGTTAGCATCTATTTTCAGTATATTTGAGTAAATTTATTTGTTGGGACTCCTTGTTGGAAAGCTAGGGTTTGAACACCACGTTTTGTGATTTATGGATCTTGTTTCATGCTTTTAGCTTAATTGAATATGTTTTTCTTAGCTATGATTGATTTATGTACTTAATTCTATCGTTTCTATTGTTTGAGCTCTCAATTGGATGATTATAGGTATAGGACGTTAGAGGAATCAACATTCTCTGCCCGGAAACTTGAATCAAGCACTAGCCGTATCTAGGGTTGAGGAATCTTGCTAGTTAGCTAGAACTAAGAGTAGACCACAACAACATAATGCTTATTTGAACTTGAGTAGGTTAGAGAAATCAGGTACAAGAGTTTGAATATAGGCCTTGGTTGAGGAATCTTCAAAGCATAGGTGCTCGTTTGGCTAAGTAAAAGACGTTCGTGTTACTAGAACATAAATCATAAGTGGTGTGAGATCCCTAGTGAACCCGAAGAGATATCCTGATACTTGTTCCTCGTATATATCTCAATTTTAATAATTAGCTTGTTATTTACTTTCTTAGATTAGTAAAAAAAAAACTCAATTATTTGCTCACATTAAAGTTAATCATCCTAATTAGTTCACGACAAGTCCCTTGGGTTCGACAAACCCGGATTACCGGATATTACTACACGCGACAGCCGTACACTTGCGGTTGGATCGTGTCAAGTTTTTGGCGCCGTTGCCGGGGACAATTTGTGTACATTACGGTTGTAAAACCAGAGGAGAATAATGAACAAAAAAAATAAAATGAAAAAAAACATATAATTGAGCTTCAAAGATGAAACAACCTAATGTGCTTCCGTGTGCACGGAAAATTTGGATTCAATCCAACGTAGAGCTTAGAGGGAAATTAAAGTCAAGCCGTTTTACACAGGTGTTGTGTCTCCCAGCAATGGGACAATTTGCATTCAAAGCAATAACGCCTAAGAGGGTCTGAAAACCTCAAATGACTTGACGAAGGAAGATCATTTAGAACTTGAGATGCCTAGACGCTTTGAGTCAAAAGACGTGCCGTGTCTTCAAATGATTTGGTGGATGTTTGGGGACGCCTTAGTGAGTTTGTTCATAGGATCATCATATCATATTTCTTGCTGCGTTTCGTGAAATTTCAAAGTGAGATTGTGAGGATTTGATGATTTCGGTTTATGATAGAGAGGTTGTCCAATCTCGTAAAAAGAAAAAAAAATTGTGTTGGTTCAATTTTTGCATTGTGTATAATCGAGTTGCATTATAGTTAGTTCATGTAGTTGCATAGTCGTGAGTCGTGTTGAGTCGTTTGCGTCTTGAGTTGGCTAGTAAACGGTGATTTGCTTGGGACTAGCAAAAAGTAAGTATGGGGGTATTTGATAACTCTCTTTTAGGAGTTATTATTATGCTTCCATATTACTTGTATTAGGCTTGTTTCACATGATTTATATGTTATATTTGCACAAATATGTGAATTTGACGATTTATAAGCCTAAGAGTCAAAAGTTGTGTTTCTAGCTTATTTGAGCATGATTTCTATCATATTTGCGATGATAATTGCACGGGTAGTATTTTGTTGTGTTTATCAGGTAAAATAGGTTAGATGGAGCTTATGAGAGGCTTGGATACACTTGGTATGGAGCTAGATGAAGAAGAGAAAAGAAGACGCAAAGACGAAGAAAAGTTGAAAAAGTCACTCCTGACCAGTCTGTACTATTTTCGATTCTCAGGAAAATATATACATAATTTTGGAGCAAGGCCTGCGGCATTGGAAATAAGACATCCGTAGCTTTCCAAGGATATATGTTAGGCCCGAATACGAGTCCGTATGAGGGAGATACAGTCCGCGCAAAATCAGCTTACAATTCTGTCCGGATATTACAAACTGGAGGGGCTGAAGTGCAAATTCGGCCAAAGTTCATTAAAAAACGTGCCCAGGCCTTATGAAACGAATGGGGGAGACCTAAAACAGAGGGGGGACGCTGATTTTGAGCTCTGGGAGGTTAGGGAACGATGGGAGAAGCTTGGGAGCATTTGGATCATTCGTTTGGCTTCTAAAACTCCGTTTCTTCTCTAGTTTTGATTATTGATCATGAAAACTTGTACTTTGATCATGTCTAAGCGTAGCTAAGTTTCTAGTCGGGATATCTCATAGGTAGCTACGGTTTGAACACCATGTTGGTGATTTATGGATCTTTTTCATGCTTTTAGCTTAATTGAATGTGTTTTTCTTAGCTATGCTTGATTTATGTACTTAATTCTATCGTTTCTATTGTTTGAGCTCTCAATACGATGATTATAGGTATAGGATGTTAGAGGAATCAACATTCTCTACCCGGAAACTTGAATCAAGCACTAGCCGTATCTAGGGTTGAGGAATCTTGCTAGTTAGCTAGAACTAAGAGTAGACCACAACAACATAATGTTTATTTGAACTTGAGTAGGTTAGAGAAATCAGGTACAAGAGTTTGAATATAGGCTTTGGTTGAGGAATCTTCAAAGCATAAGTGCTCGTTTGGCTAAGTAAAAGACGTTCGTGTTACTAGAACATAAATCATAAGTGGTGTGAGATCCCTAGTGAACCCGAAGAGATATCCTGATACTTGTTCCTCGTATATATCTCGATTTTAATAATTAGCTTGTTATTTACTTTCTTAGATTAGTAAAAAAAACTCAATTATTCGCCCACATTAAAGTTAATCATCCTAATTAGTTCACGACAAGTCCCTTGGGTTCGACAAACCCGGATTACCGGATATTAATACACGCGACAGCCGTACACTTGCGGTTGGATCGTGTCAGTGACAAAGGTAATAAGGTAGTTTTTGACAAAGAGAAATGTGTGGTGCAAGATGAAAAATCAGGCAATTGCATACTGACTGCTCCTAGGTCACATAATTTTATGCACTATGTACTGACAAAGTTTGAGGTGATAGTCTTAAATGTCTCAAAGCTTTGAAGGATGAATCAAAACTATGGAACAGAAAGCTTGGTCATATAAGCATGCATTCTTTGAATAAGCTCATCTCAAAAGACTGGTAAGGGGATTACCAATCCTCAAATTCAAAGATGATGAGTTTTGCAAGGCATGTACTCAAGGTAAACAAACCAGAAGCTCCTTCAAGCCAAAGAACTTTGTAAGTACCTCCAGACCCTTAGAATTGATTCATATGGACTTGTATGGTTCTATAAGGGTTCAGACACCCAGAGGTAAGAGATATATTCTTTTTGTGGTTGATGATTACTCTAGATATATTTGGGTTATGTTTATTAGAGAAAAGTCTGAAGCATTGTCTGAATTTTCTAAACTTTGCGAAGAGCTTCAAATCTTGAAAAATTTACCTGTTGCATCTATTAGGAGTGATAATCGTAGGGAATTTGATCAACTTGATTTTGATTTATTTTGTGCAAAGCATGGCATCTCACACAACTTTTCTGCACCCAGAACTCCTCAGCAGAATGGAGTAGTTGAAAGGAAAAATAGGACACTTGAATATATGTCTAGAACCATGCTACTTGAAAGTAATTTTCCAAAATCATTGTGGGCAGAAGCTCTTAATACTTCCAACTATGTGCTTAGTAGATTTTTGATCAGACCAATTTTGAAGAAAACCCCTTATGAACTGTTTAAAGGCATAAAGCCTAGTGTTGCTTACTTTAAGCCTTTTGGCTGTACTTTTTTTGTGCATAACAATGGCAAAGATAATCTTGGTAAGTTTGATGCTAGAAGTGATGAAGGTGTGTTTCTTGGTTATTCTCAAACAAGCAAAGCTTACAGGGTTTACAATAAGAGATCTAAGATTGAAGAGGAGAGTATTCATGTTATTTTGATAAATGTATTGATGATTCTCTGAGTGAAAGTTTTGCAGATCTTAGTTTGAATAAATATGAGGCTGATGAACACCTTGAGAAAGCCAGCAAGAGTAAAACTAAGCGGAAAAAACTTTGAAAAGAATCTCAAGGCCTTGAACCCCCTGCTGAGCCAAAATCTCAAATCCTTGAGACTGAGATTGACAGGAAATATGATGCACCTTCTACTATATAAAGAACTCAAAGCCTTGAAGTTCCATACACTTGGACACCCATAAAGAAGTTCAAATATCTCTCAGATCATCCTGCAGAGAATATTATTTCAGATCCAACTACTGGAACTCAGACAAGAGGTCAATTGAGAAACCTGTGTGCATTCAGTGCGTTTGTATCACTGATTGAGCCCAAAAATGCAAAAGAAGCGCTAGAAGATGCAGACTGGATCATTGCAATGCAGAATGAGCTGAATGAATTTGAAAGAAACAAGGTCTGGAATTTGGTTCCTAGACCAAAGGATCAATCAGTGATTGGAACAAGATGGGTGTTCATAAATAAGCTTGATGAAAAAGGTAAGGTTGTGAGAAACAAAGCAAGACTGGTTGCACAGGATATAATCAATAGGAAGGTACTGATTATGAGGAAACATTTTTCCCTGTTGCAAGGTTAGAAGCAATCATAATACTTCTTGCATTTGCATCACATAATCACATAAAACTTTTTCAAATGGATGTCAAATGTGCTTTTCTGAATGGTTATTTACATGAAGAAGTATATGGTGCTCAACCACAAGGTTTTGAAAATGACACATTTCCTGATTATGTTTACAAACTGGACAAAGCCTTATATGGACTTAAGCAAGCTCCAAGGGCTTGGTGTGACAGACTCTCAAAAATTTTGTTGGAAAATAGTTTTAAGAGAGGTCTTGTTGAAAAAACTCTTTTCATCAAAAATCAGGCAAAAGATATGTTAGTTGTTCAGATATATGTAGATGATATTTTATTTGGTTCTACTAATGATGCTCTTTCAAAAAAGTTTTCAAGTCTAATGTGCAGGGAATTTGAAATGAGCTTGATGTGAGAATTGAATTTCTTTCTTGGACTTCATTTACATCAAATGAAGAAACGAATTTTTGTACATAAAGGAAAGTACACCCTGGACTTGTTAAACAAGTATAATATGTCACAGTCCAAGGTTGTAAAGACCCCTATGAGTTCATCACTTTCTTTAGACAAGGACACAACTGGTAAGAGTGTAAATCAGAAAGAGTACAGAGGTATGATTGGTTCACTTCTATATCTAACTACTGGTAGACTAGATAGTATGTTTAGTGTGTGCATGTGTGAAAGATTTCAGGCTGATTCTAAATAAAGTCATTTAATAGTTGTGAAAAGGATTTTTAGATATTTGAATGGAACCAAAGACTTGGGGCTTTGGTATCCAAGAAGATCTAACTTTATGTTGAGTGGTTATTCAGATGCAGACTTTGCAATATACAAAGTAGATAGAAAGAATACTTCTAGATGCTGCCAATTTATTGGATCGTCATAGATAAGTTGGCATTCAAAGTAGAAGAATTCAGTAGCTTTATCAACTGCAGAAGCTGAATACATTGAAGCTGGAGCTTGTTGTTCACAAGGTTTATGGATTGCACAGCAGGTAAGAGACCTTAGATATGATTTCACAAATGTGCCTATCAACTGTGATAATACTAGTGCCATTTCTATATATAAAAATCCAGTCCAGCATTCAAGGACAAGGCACATAGATGTGAGACATCACTTTCCTAGAGATCACACAGAAAAATGTGATATTGTTCTATCTTTTATTTCTACTTTTAAGCAAATAGCTGATATTTTCACTAAACCACTGCCAGATGAGAGGTTTGCATCCCTAAGGCTTGAATTGGGTATGTTAAACAAGGATTCATTGGTTTAGGGGAAGTAATTAGTTACTTTGTGTATTATCTATGTGATTTCAAGCCTTGAGATTATACTTTCTTGAGCCTTGAAAGTACGGCTCAAAGCTTTGAAGTTTCTGTAACAGTCTGAAACTTCTCAAAGCTTTGGACCCTATTACACTGCTTTGATGAGTGGATTGCATTATCTTTAAAAACTGGATCATGAAAAAGTTTGTAATATCTTTTCAGATAATTACAGAATCTCTTCAAATGTTCAGAGATTTGATCAAAATATCAACAAATATCTTTGAAAATCTTCTGAAATCTCTTTGCATGCAAATCTTCTATTTCCAGCTTCAAGACTTGTTTTTTCTCATTCTCTACTTCTAATTCTTCGTCTCTATCTCTCTCTCTCCCCATTCGATCAAACTCTCTCAAACCCTTACCCAAATGGAGCAAATATCAGAAAGGATCAAGCATCCAGGTCATACCTCCAACAAAAGGGTGAAGAGAAAGGCCAATAGGAAGATCACCATTCATGGATCAGACTCAGAAGACACAACCAGTGTTCATGAGACTTCTCCTCCTACAAAAAAGACCAAGAAGAGGAAGGAAGTTCAGGAAGAAGCAAGGGCTGGGTTAGATACATAATCTGCTACAGAGGAAGTGGTGAAAGAAAAAGGGAACAAGGATCAGGAAGAAGAGTCAAGTAAGAAAAATAAATAGGTGACTTCTGAGAAGGAAAAGAATAATGTACCATCTTCAAAATAGAAGAAGGTTGGTGACAAGAAAGCAGAAGCAACTCCAGAAAAGAAGGGTGAAGCAACACCTTAGAAGAAGAAGGTTAAGAACATTGCAGTGAAAACCAAGAAAGCCACAAATTCTGGTAAGAATCTCTTGCCTAAGTCTTGGTTTGTTAACTCTGAAGTTAAGACTGTATGGATGGCTAGGTATGCATCATCTAAGGTTTATTTTTGTAGTATGATCAATAATGAATTATTGGAGATTTCGGACTTAGACTACATTAAGAGTTTGAGAAACTCATTTGCTGGAAGTATGTTGAACCAACCTTCTGAAGCTTACCCTAGGTTAACCAGACTGTTCTATTTGAATTTGGTTCAAGAACTTGATGATAGTGATAGATACATCCTCACTTCAAGAGTGGCTGGTGTAGATATTAGGTTGGATCACAAGATGTTCTCCAAATTTTTGGGGGTACCTAGGAAGTATAAGGTTGGTGATTATCTTGATAGGAAAGAAATTCTAGAAAAAAGAGAAAGCCATGTTATTCTTGGAGGGAACCACTTCTGAACCCAAGCAGTTAACACATTCTGTGTTTAACTGTGAAGCCAAAATCTTGATCTCAATCATTATGAGATGTGTTGTTCCCATAAAATATTCCAAAGAGTTGGTAACAGACAAGGTGCTAATCTTGATGTATTTAATTTGTCAAGGATTTGAAGTAGACCTTCCTACTGTGGTGACGGAACACATGGTCTATTGTGGAAATAGGACTAGGAACCACTCCCTACCCTATGCCAATGTCTTACCATTTTTTTTCAAGCATTTTGGGATTGCTATGGAGGATGAAGAGAAGATTACTACTGGTTTTGGGGTAGTTGATGAAGCTTCTCTTCAAAGGATTGGGATTGTTTATCCTACTAAAGGCAAGTGGAAGTTCTATTCAGAGTTGAATGTTAAGGAGCTAAAGGAGAAAGAATTCATCGAACCTATAGCTGCTTCAACCGCTAAGGTGCCTGGTAATCTGGATTTTTCTCAGATTATAGATAGGGTTGAAGTTTTGGAAGATGGTGTGGAGGATTTGAGACAAAGTATGTTTGACTTATCCAATGACCTGACTAAATTCAAAGGTTTGGTGCTCAACAAAATTGACCTGATCATCAAAGGTTTGGATCTGGAGAAAGTGCCTTCTTCAGAAAGCAGAGATACCAGCATTGATTTAGAGGAAATTCTCGGAGAAGCTCTCAAGAAACAGAAGAAGAAGAAATGTATTTCTGTTATTCTGACATCAAAGGATCTCTTTGAACATTATGAAGATGAGGCAAATGCTAAGGAAGCTGCTGCAGAGAAAGCAGAAAAGGAAGCTGCAGATCTAGACAAGTTGGTTGATGAGGTTGTGGAGAAGATGGAAGTTGAGTCTATGGAAGCTGAACAACCAGGAAGGCAGACTGAAGAACAGGCTGAAGATGCAGAAGTCTCAGAAGAAGAGAAAGTGGAGACTTAGGGCAAAGGCAAGGGAAAATCAAAGTCCTCAGGATCTTCAAAGCCTTTAACCCATTCCTCTATTCTTTCTACTCTTCTCAGTCCTGAAATTTAGCTTTTTTTTTTTTTTTTTTTCTTAAAAACTATGAACAAATCCTACATTTCTTATACTCTTTTGATGAAAGTAAAAAAGGGGGAGAAAATTATGTGTTATGTGGTTTTTTTTATTTAAGTTTTATGTTTTATGGTTTGTAATAAACTCTCTGGATCTGGTAGAATGTTGTATATGCTATTTTTTGTTTTAGATAATTCTGTGGTATTTGATTTTGTGATTTTTAGTTCTGATTGTAAGTTGCAGGATATCAGTGCCCAGATAATGTGTTTTGTCTTTCATCATGGGGGAGATTGATAAGTCTGAAGCTCATGAACATTATATTGTGAATATACAGGCAGAGAGCTTAGCTCCTTGATGATGAAAGACATAAACAAAAGCATAAGAAATTGCTAAGTACCAAAGCTTCAAAGCTTTGAGTTACTGTAGCAATTCCTATATGCTGAATTATCTAACTGTTTTTGTGCAGGTTTTCGTTTTGATTTGGTTATGATTTGGATTAATTATATGAATTCATTTAGAAATCTATGTTCTAAGTTGATTATTGCAGGACTAAGTTGGAATGAAAAATCCAATGTTCATTCTGGTGAAGTTAGCAGGCAAAGCTTCAAAGCTTTGAGATATTTTGGTTACTCTTTACTGCTAAGTTCATATAGGTATCCTCCTGTATGCAGGTGGATTCTGTGATACTTAGAACTTGATACAAGCTAATTATTGTCTATTATTGTGTGTTCTATATTAGCTCCTTGATATATTCATGAAATTGAATATATTTGTTATCTTAGAACTGTCAGCAGACAACTCCAGCATAGTTTTCTCATAAACTAACAACTACTATTTTAAGCAGATCTTTTTTGCGAGGTTGTATTGTTATTTGTTTGATCTTTTTTGCTGAATATATGTGGGTTTGTTGGACACTCCAACGTCCATAAACATATAAGCAATTCATTCAAATAAAGTTGTTTATTAAAGCTTATCAGAAATGAGATATTATAGGAATTTTGTTCCTGAATTCTCTCACGCCAGTTGCAGACTGAGATCAGCTATTTAAATTTGAATCGCAAAGTATTAGATGAGACATAGATCGTGATTTTTTAGAGAGAAGCTTACTGGAAGATCAAGTTCATACAGCTCTTCAAATCATTCAGGAATTCAACTCCAGCAGACTGAAGATCATTCAAACTAAGAAGAACTCTTCCATGCTTAAACAACTTATCTTTTCAGAGTTCTTCTTCTTGTACTTAATTTTATCATCTATTCTTCATCTCTAAAACCTCACTAAACTTAGTAGTTTGGTTGTTCAAGTGAACAACAAGAGGTTCTTATTGTTTCAACAAGTTGTAACTTGTAACTAGATAGGTTGGGAACCACAAGCTGTATAAGTGTAAGGTAGCTCACTTAGGCTTGAGATCTAGGGCTAAATCTGGGTGATTAATAAGAACTTGTGTTTGAATCGTGGAGGGATTAGATCCCTCATGCAGAGACGAGGTCTAATTGTGACTGAAATCTGTAACATCTATGTGTATCTTCTATTTACTTTTGCTATATTTACTTTCAGTTTATATTGGAAGTTTCAAAGCATTGGAGCTCTCCAAGTCTCAAAGCTCTAAAGCCTCTATACTCTGCTGTTATATCGTTAAGCTTCTCAAATCCTTTTCAATGCTTTGACATATCAACAGTTTGCTCTACTTAAGTTTCAAAAACTTGTGTTTTGGCAAAAGCTAGCATACTCTATTCAACCCCCCCCCCCCCATTCTAGAGTATTTATATACATGTTTACACCTACATTACACACTTTCATTGGAAAAAATGACAAATTCCCCTTTCAATAAGAAATGTGAGAGGACTAGTGAGCAATTGGCGCTCGTGCATACTGATGTATGTGGGCCATTTGCCTCGCCTTCCAGGGGTGGTTCCGTCTATTTCATCACATTTGCTGATGATTTCAGTAGATATGGATTTGTATACCTTATGAAGGCCAAATTTGAATCCTTTGAAAGGTTTAAAGAATTCAAGAGTGAAGTAGAGAAGCAACTTGACAAAAGTATCAAGGCTCTACGATCGGATCGTGGAGTAGAATACTTGAGCCAAGAGTTTGACGACTATCTTAGAGAGTGTGGGATCATATCCCTGCTCACTCCACCCGGAACGCCACAGTGGAATGGTGTGTCCGAAAGGAGGAATCGAACACTATTGGATATGGTTCGATCTATGATGTGTCAAACCGATCTTCCATTATCATTTTGGGGCTATTCTCTATTAAGTGCAGCTTTCACCATTAACGGTGTTCCATCAAAATCAGTCATGAAGACACCACTTGAGATGTGGAGTGGGAGGCGTCCTACACTGTTGTTCATGAAGATTGGGGGCTGGGATGTCTATGTAAAGCGTTTACAATCAGACAAGTTGGGGCCTAAGTCGGAGAAGTGTAAATTTGTGGGGTACCCTAAGGAAACTAAGGGCTACTATTTCTACAATCCCAGTGACAACAGAGCGTTTGTTGCTCGGACCGGTGTGTTTCTAGAAAGAGAGTTTGTCTCTAAAGAAGCAAGTGGGAGGACTGTATAACTTTGAAGAAGTTCAAGAACCACAAAGTACTGATCCTACTATGGAACATGAGCAGGAACCACAAGAAGTTGTGGAGCAGCCTGTTCAAGTAGCACAAGAACTTTGTAGATCTAGTAGAGTGCGCCAGGAGCCAGAGAGGTATGGACTTCTCGTGACTGATTCTGGTGACACGATGCTCATAGATGATGAGCTAACTAGTTATGAAGAGGCCATGAAAGGGCCGGACTCTCACAAGTGGCTTTAGGCCATGAGATCTGAGATGGAATCCATGTATACCAACAAGTGTGGACTTTGGTGGAACCATCCGTAGGGGCGCGACCCATAGGGTGCAAGTGGGTCTTCAAGAAGAAGATCAGCATGGATGTTAATGTGATTACCTATAAGGGCCGATTTTTGGCTAAAGGATTTAGACAGATTCATGGTATTGACTATGATGAAACCTTTTCACCAGTCGCTATGATTAAATACATCCGAATCCTACTTGCTATTGCAGCATACTACGACTATGAGATTTGGCAGATGGATGTCAAAACAGCATTCCTCTACGGGAATCTCCTCGAGGTCGTGTATATGATACAGCCGGAAGTTTTTGAATATCTAAAGCAAGCCAACAAAGTCTTTAAGCTGCAACGGCCCATTTATGGATTGAAGCAAGCTTCTAGGAGTTGGAATCGATGTTTTGATGAAGTAGTCAAAGAGTTTGGATTCATCAGAAACGAAGATGAGTCTTGTGTCTAGAAGAAGGTTAGTGGGAGCTCTCTAACTATTCTGGTCTTGTATGTGGATGGGATACTACTCATTGGAAACGACATTCCCATGCTGCAATCTGTTAAAGATTGGCTACGAAAGTGTTTCTCAATGAAAGACTTAGGGTAAGAAGCCTATATACTTGGTATAAAGATCTATAGAGATAGATCTAGGAAACTGCTAGGCCTAAGTCAAAGTACATATATTGACAAGGTGTTTAAACGATTCAACATGCAAGATTTCAAGAAGGGATTCTTGCCCATGTCATATGGTATCACTCTTTCGAAGAGTTATTGTCCTTCACAATGAGATTGAGAAAGAACGCATGAGTACGATACCCTATGCCTCGTCCATAGGATCGATCATGTACGCTATGTTATGTACTAGACCACAAGTGTCATATGCCTCGAGTATGACAAGCAGATACCAGTCAAATCGAGGTGAGAGTCACTGGATTGCAGTAAAGGACATCCAAAAGTACTTGGGAAGAACTAAGGATGCTTTCTTGATATTTGGTGGTGAGGAAGAGTTGCGTGTAAGGGGTTACACGGATGCAAGCTTCCAAACTGACAGAGATGATTTCAGATCACAATCGGTATATGTGTTTTGCCTGAATGGAGCAGTGGTGAGCTGGAAAAGTTCCAAGCAAGAGACGGTGGCTGATTCTACAACAGAGGCTGAGTACATTGCTGCGAATGGCGCAGCAAAGGAAGCTGTTTGGATTAGGAAATTTGTTTCTGAACTTGGTGTGGTCCCTTGCATTGCGGATACAGTCGAGTTGTATTTTGACAACACTGGGGCGATCGCGCAATCAAAGGAGCCCCGGTCACACCAGAAATCCAAACACGTGCTCAGGAAGTTCCATCTTATTCGAGATATTATCGATAGAGGAGATGTTCGGATATGCAAGATTCCTACAGATGAGAATCTGTCAGATCCACTTAGAAAGCCGCTTGTTCAGCGCAGGCATGAAGGGCACACTAGGAGCATTGACATACGGGATGCATAAGATTGGCTCTAGTGCAAGTGGGAGACTATTGGGATAGATGCCCTAGAGTCAATCTAGTTTAGTATGAACTTATTTCTGCTAGAAAATTCATTATATTATTTATTGGATATTTTATATAGCGAAGTCCTTCGATTTACAATTGTGTTGTTTATCTTAAATGTCCCTAGTCCATTTTAATGATTAAATGGGACAATCATCTATAGACTAGTATGGGGTTGGATTGATATGGAGATATCACGATCCAACACATGGGTATGCATTAGGGTTAATGGCATACTGGTTTGAACCATTTCCGAGAAGGCTACATACATGTTATGTTGAGTCACAAGCACTTCTCGTAGTGACAACGGTATTCTCATCCTTAGACTTGAAGTCACTAGATTATCTAGTTGTGGATTATTGTGATTTTCGTAGCGTCAAAAGCTGCACCGTGACTGGGTAGCTATAAAGGCATGTACCGAATACAATAAGAAGCAACCTTAGAAATCGTAGTAGACGTAGATAGAATTTTCCCCACCCACATAACGGGAGCAAATATCCGAGGCCACACGAGGGATAGTGCTTATGGAATGTCTAACCAGACTCAAATTAATCAATATGGGATATTGATGTTATTTGCACGAATAAGGCTATTCCAAGGATCGAGAAATTATGGATTGGATATACGAGTGTGACTTGTATGTCACGTTTCCAATCTGGATATTGAGACAAAGGGATGAGACAACTACTTGCACAAGGTTTGTCGGATGACTATTCTATTAGTTGGCTAGAATGGATGTCTTGCTAGAGACCGCTCCATATTAGAAAATTGTTGCTACCAACTAGATAGAACATATGGGGTCACACGCTACATAGGGTTTAAATATATTTGGGAATTAATTAATATGATTAATTAATTAGAAGGATCACTTTGCAACACCTTGCAAACTTAGTAAGACTAATATGCAAGGAAGGGACTAATCCGAATTCATGTAGGATTAGGAAGGGCCTTTAGGTAGTTGACAAGGAGTTGTTGGACTATATAGAGAATGCTCCTAGTTTCCTTCCCACACTAATGCTCATAACATAAGTTGATTGGGAAGGAAACAAATGAGAGAGAGAGCAAGACAAGCTAGAGGTCGACCACCCCTACCCGTCGGCCACAAGGAGGCCGAGAGCTTCCCTTTTGATCCTCATTGCGTGATTTCTTCTTCCTCTTCCTCCGGTCCAAGCTAGAAAAAAGGAGAAGGAAGATCTAGACATCAACCCTAGGCGTGGATAAACCGTAGAGACGTGACACAATTCACGTTACAAGTCATCACAGGAGATCTTTAAGGTGTGTTACTTGTTTCTTCCCTTACCATCGTTATGATTCTCTTCCTGTGATCCTTGGAGGGTCTTGAATGGATAAATTATTTTATTCCGCTGCGTATCCATGATGAAAACCCTACATCCTCCACCTATAATCATCCTATTGCGAGCTCAAACAATAGAAACGATAGAATTTAGTACATAAATTAAGCATAGCTAAGCATAACACATTAAATTAGGCTAAAAAGCATGAAACAAGATCCATAAATCACCAAACGTGGTGTTCAAACCCTAGCTGCCTATGAGATATCCCGAATTAATGGTTTAGCTAAAATTACACATGATCAAGATACAAAGTTTCATGATCATAAATCAAAAACTAGAGAGAGGGAAGAGAAAAGATCAAACAAAGCGTCTCCCAAGCTCCCCGTAGCTCCAAGCACTTGTCTTCAACTCAAAGATACTGAAAAACTATGCCCTAACCCGTTATAATATGTTTCCAAAGTGATTAGACGAAGTATTAATTAATTTCACAGATCCCCCGACGAATCTGCTATTTCTGGCGATCTCTTCGTGCGAAGGTCTTCGTGCGAACACAACATGTCTTCGTGCGAAGATCTTTCTATTTTGATACTGCAAGTATGCACAAGAAGACTTTCTAAAATTTGGCTAAGTAAAGTCTTCGTGGTAAGAGAAATTCTCTTCGTGGGAAGGTCTTTGTGCGAATACAAATTGTCTTCGTGCGGAGACCATACAGCTCCAGGATTCATCTTCGTCTTCAACGGTCCATAACTTTTTCGTCCGATGCCAGTTTTAGCTCCGTGACCCGCCGTTGGAAATCTCTTAGAGTCTACTTTCAATTTCCACCAATATCACTTACATCTTCATTGTAGAATCCCAAATATCCTCAAAATATCCTTCATTTGCTCTAAAACATCCTGGAAAAGCAACTAAGCTTTGTGAAAAGCAAATAAGGACCCGAATTTTGATCCCGAACTCCGATGAATGTGATTTTTCGCCTTTGGAGTCCTTTCGCGACGTAGAATTTGATCTTGTAGAGAAATTCCCGTTTCCGGATCATTTTCTCGTTTTTTCTCAATTATTTCCCAAATTTGGCAAAAACATCCAAAACATGCCAAATTTGTCTTTTTCTTCTATTTCGAAGCTCGTTTCTTCTCTCCACTTGATTCCCGCATGCGTAATTCCTTTCAAACAACAACACGAACACTACCGCGAAGATCAAATGTGATAAATTATCAGAATCATACTCAAAACCATTAAGAAACGCCCGGATTGTACTTTAAAGCTCTAAAACATCCAAAATTGCATTTTCTTCAATCTTTGGCTCAAATCTCGTCGCTTTGCACCGAAGCGCACACAAACAACAATGTAAAATGTACGTAAGTTAACTCTTATGAAGGAGTTATCACTTTCATCAAAAATCACATGAATGCTGTCCTCTACAATTTTATTTCTCTTATTAAAAACTCTATAAGCTTTGTTGGTTTGTGAGTAACCAAGAAACACACTTTTATCACTTATACCATCAAACTTACCAAGATTATCCTTACCATTATTATGCACATAACAAGTACAACCAAAAGGCTTAAAATAAGAAACACTCGAATTTCAGCCTTTGAAAAGTTCATAAGAAGTTTTTTTTTTTCAAAATATGTCTAATCAAGCATCTATTCAGCACATAATTGGCACTGTTAACAGCTTCTACCCACAGATACTTTGGAAATTTACTTTCAAGTAGCATGGTTCTAGACATATCTTTAAGTGTCCTATTTTTCCTCTCTACTACTCCATTCTGCTGAGGAGTTCTAGGTGCAGAGTAGTTGTGTGAGATGCCATGCTTTGCAAAAAATAAATCAAAATCAAGCTGATAAATTCTCTACCATGATCACTTCTAATTGATGCAACATGTAAGTTTTTCAAAGTTTGTACCTTACAAAGTTTTGAGAATTCAGATAATGCTTCAGAATTGTCTCTAATGAACATAACCCATGTAAATATAGAGTAATCATCTACCACATCAAACATATATCTCTTACCTCTGGGTGTCTGAACCCTCATAGGACCACACGAGTCCATGTGCATCAATTCTAAGGGTCTGGGGGTACTTACAACGTTCTTTGGCTTGAATTAACTTTTAGTCTGTTTTCCTTGGGTACATGCCTTGCAAATCTCATCATCTTTGAATTTCAGGGTTGGTAAACGTCTTACCAAATCTTTTGAGATGAGCTTATTCATTGTATGCATGCTGATATGCCCAAGTTTTCTATGCCAAAGCTTTGAGTCTTCCTTCAATGCTTTGAGGCACTTTAGACTTTCACCTGCAACTTTTTTAGTACTAAAGGCATAAACATTATGTGACCTAGGAGCAGTGAGTATGCAATTACCAGATTTCTCATCTTGCACCACACGTTTTTCCTTGTCAAAGACTACTTTATTACCTCTATCACATAACTGAGATATACAAAGCAGATTATACTTTAAACCTTCAACCAAATAGACATCAGAAATTGAACTTGCAGAATTATTACCAATGCTTCCAATACCCAATATATTGCATTTAGCTTTGTCACCAAGTGTAATTGTTACACCTGAATATTCTTTGAGTTCTTTAAACAGAGACTTCTTTCCAATCATATGTCTGGAGCAACCACTATCCAGAAACCATTTATGATCCTTCAAAGCCTTGGTGACAGCCTGCAAAATTCAATCAATGCCTTAACAGGTGTGTACGAGAGAATCCTGTAGAGAGAATTCAATATACACCAAGAGTAGGGGATAGAAGGAACACAGGAAGTGTAAGGTTGTGTGTAGGGAGAGAGTAAGACAATAGCACTGTATGAGAGAGAGACATGATTTTGGCAGAGCTTCCGCGTATCTCAGGTGATTCTCCCCTGTATGGAAGGGTAAACGATCCTATATATAACGGAGAATGTGACCGTTGTATTGTGGTTAATGCGCCCATTAATGGAGACTTAATCAGCTTAACCACAACGGCACGTTGGTCCGCGTATATAGGGACCGTTACAGCACGTTGTCCGCGTATACCGGAACCGTTACGAGGTTGACCGGGTTTATGGAGCTCGTGCCATAAATCTCTCAAAGAAGTTACTAGGGGTCGCGCGCGGGCTTGGTTGTCGCTCGCGCGCGACAGTACTTACTCTAGCCTCCAAACCACTAAGTCCCTACAGGTCCCGTGTGGTGGTATGCGAGGGCCCTGTCTCGCAGCCCCCACGTGGATCAGCGCGGCTGGTGGTCCAGTGTGTGTGGAGCACAGCTAGGTGTGCTGGATGGTCGCCACATGGCTAATATCTGCCTGTCTAGAAAGCACTATCTACATTAGCCCCCTTTCTGCGCGTGAAGACGCATAGCCGGATAGGCTTCAGTGCGCAGGAACCAACGTACGCGTCGCCTCCACGCACCAATTCAAATACACGCAAATTCAGCCCCCGTGCGTGTCATTATGACCTAAAATCCCTAGAGTCGTGCCGTCTGGTCTTTAAGGGTTTTAGGCATGACGTCAGCTTGTCCTGTGATTGCGCGATTCGACGGTGGCGGTTGCGATTCGACTACTGAAACGACGCAACCCTTCATTGTTTTTGGATAAATACTCTGTGCTCTCCATTGTTGCAAAACATCACTTCTTTCTCTTAAAGTGAATGATAACCGGAAGCCTTCAAGAGCAGATTCAAATAATCAATCATCAATTCTTTTTTGTCAATCGTCTCCTTCAACTGGCCGCAGTCCATCATAAGAGGATGTTACAAACGACTACTGTCTGGTGAGTGCAAAACGATCTTAAGGAGCAACCTTCCCTTCGATCAACCCCCAGGTAGCCGCGCAGGTGGCTACTCCAAGAATTGGGTTGCCTACTGGGCTACCCAGCAGGCCAGATTTGAGACACAGTCGACCCCTCGGCTAAGCAGAGCTCTTGTGATCAAGAGAAATTCCTTCCCCTTCCGTCCTAACTGTAGCTTGGATGACTCCCAATATGGCTGCTACTCATTGTTGGACCATGAGAATCACTTGTGCCCCTCTACCATCCTTGAAAAGAAGATGGCCGCAGTTAGGGAAGGCGCTTCGCATGTCATCAAGTATAGCGAAGATTTTGCCAAGGTAAACGATTTCCTCTGCGTGCGTTAAGTTTCTTTCCTCTGATATGTAAAAACTTATGCTCCATTTTCTGTTTCAGTGCTATCTGAGGAGGTTTGCTTCTGGCGAGCGTTCCAAGTCGCTGATCAACACCATAGTTGCTAAGAGAAGGCAGGGTGAGCCGGTTCGGCTAGCAATGGGAATGGCTCCTACAATTGAGACTCGGATTCGCGAGGTAATGAACGCATTTGCTGACTCACTGATAGACAACACTCCGGCGTTGTCTCCTCCTAGGGACGCTCCATATCCTCCAACAGTTCCCGCTCCAAGGGCAAAGAGACCAAGGCAGAATGGAATCACAATATATTTCCCTAGGAGTGCTCCAGCTTCCTCCCCTGCGAAGTCCCTTACTTCCAAGGACAAAGGAAAAGGTTGCATGCCAAGCAAGGAGCGGAAAGAGCTCGCAGTCGAGACCTTCGTTCTATTTGGTCAGGAGGAAGAGGAGGGTGAGAGAAGGGAGGTGAGAGAGAGAGAGAGATGATGATGAAGAAGAGGAGAGAGTCGAAGATGACAGAGAATAAGGAAGAGGCGAGATACAAGAGGAAGATTCAGAAGGTATCTCTAGCGAACTTATCTTCTCATTATCTTAGCTCTCGCAGTCCTTATTGAACAGTTTGTTCCCTCGCAGATGATGATGCAGAAACCATCAGCGGCCTTCTGGCCAAGAGGCAGAAGAGGGGTTCTTTCTCTGGTGTTTCCAGCGAAACCATAGACGAGGACATACTTGCTGAGTCTAGGAGAACAGTTGCGGAGGCTGCAGAAAGAAGAAGGAAGCGAGAAGAAGATGAGATTGAACGCATAAAACAAAGGAGCTTGGAAGAGCAAAATGTTGACGACTTGCCGCGACAAACCAATGAGGAAGATGCGGCTCAAGAGGAAGATGCAACTCAAATCAATGAGGAAGATGCGGCTCAAGAGGAAGATGCGGCTGCTCAGGAGCAGGCTCAAGCGGACTTTGAGGAGATCGCGGGCGGCAATGAAGGTGAGATTTCTAATCTTGCGGTAACTTACCGAGACGTGATTGTCGGTGCATTAAAGCATGGCTTATCGAAAGCTGATATTCGCCGATGGCTAGTAGGCAAGTGTGGTGAACCCTCAGGTAATCATCCAAGCGATGTCTGTAAATTAGGCTTAGCAACCCAATTACCATCATAACTGGTTTCTTCGCACCCCAGGTCACGCTCACCTTAAGGATGTCCTTAACGAAGATACATTATGGTATCGCGCCTTTAGCATATGATGAAGATGCCACAATCCCACCTACGCATGGAGGTGCTCGCCCTTGGTTTATCAAAAATAATAAAATATTAAACGATACAAGTTACCTCACATTTTCCTGTCTTGTATCACATGTAATGCTGGTGAGGCCGTGCTGGAACAAAGAAGTCGACCCTCTGCGCATTATGCCCCAGAGCGAAGCTCTCATGTCTAGAAGCCTGTCGCAGCTGCCGAGTATGCAGGAGAGCCCTTGGAGGATGTCATCGAAGTTTCTGATGATGTCGAAGCTGACGCCGTACTGATGGAGGAAGATACTAATGCTGCAGCTGAGGAAATGGAGGCAGATGCTGCTGAGGCTGAGGTTCATGAGCAGGTCGTGGAAGATGTAGGATCACATCCGAATGTGAATGTTCAAATGAGTGCTCCTGAGTCTCACGAGCTCCTTGCACCTGAAGGAGTTCCTAGTCGAGCAGCAACTTCTACTGTTTCCATTCCTCCAGCAGGGATTGAGCCTCCAGAGGTTCCTCAAGCGTGGAGCTTTTGGAGTTCGCAAGTAGGAGCTGCAATCGCACCTGGTGCGGCCTATACCCTTCCTGCCAATTATGAGGAGCTAGAGCTCGCAACTGATAGAAGAGCAATGGAGCGAGGACAGCCTTCAGCTGTTCCAGCAATGCGCATCCCTTCTTTGCGCGAGATCCTTGAAGGAACTGGTATGTTACCGTTTTTCTTGTTCGCATCTTGCACTTTTCATTTACAAGCTTCATGTTCTAAGCTTGAATCAACATTGTTAGGTTTGAAGCAAGCTAATGTGGACTGGCTGGTTCGGATGCGTCTCTACTATCCTTGTCATTTGCGAGGTCTATGGAGATAGAACCTTTCAACAGAATGCTGTTCTTGACCGAGGCCATCTGGATTTTGGAGCAGCTGTCTGCGGCCACCCCTGCGACCATTTCTCCTCAGAGTGCGCAGCTACTTTTCAGCATGTGCCAAGGCCTTCAAGCCAAAGTTCAAGGCAAGATGGGCTTCGGGTATCTTGTCAACAGAGTCACCTAGATTCGCGCAGCTGTGAATTTGAAGCGCGGCTTCCATAATCTCGCAGCTGAGGGGCATAAGGTAGAGAAGCAAAGGCAGAAGGCTGAAGAGGCTGTCAAGCTCTTCCATGAGATGAGCACCAAGTACGAGCAGCTGAAGCGAGAAGTGGACCAAGTGACGAATACGTCACTCTTGTTTTCCCCTGATGACCCCCTGATCAAAGATTTATTTTGAAAAATAGCAAGTATTTGTTTTGAACAAAATGTTGAAATATTATTGTAATGTTGCTAGGGTTTCTCCCCCTATTTTTTTTATTCAAGGCTTGAATGCCCGTTTTGCCCTTTCCGGGATTTGCTCAAATATGTTTATGCGTATCAATTATGACGTCACCTGGTGACATATCCGCCTTGATTTTTGCGCTAACTGCTTATCAGATAAGCACGCTTTCCTTGGGAAGTCCATCCGTATTATGACCTTCCGTCATTAATTAGGGCACACCACCGAATCGTCGTAGCCTTTAGTAGGGTAATTGAATGTTACCTCTTTCAAGATGTAAGTGATTGATTCTTACCCCTTTTCCAAGCTTTGCTGACTCAGCTAGGGAGCTGAAGGGTCTCCGTAGGGTCTATATAAACCCTGCCTCTTGCTGCTTGGGTTCTTCATCCCAAAATGTGGCTTGCCATGAGTCCTTACGACTGCTGGCTTCACGCTTGTGCTTTGTTGATCCATGGCAACTTCAAGTTGTAAAACCTGAGTTTTTGCTTTGTGCTATAAAAATAGCTTCCAAGATCATCTTTACGAAGCTTATTGATCTTCATAACCATCGTAAAGAAGATTTACATAATACCTCATGCTTGCTCGAAGAATTTTTTTCGTCTATTATGCTTGCATGTCGTACTTTTTGGCTGCCTTCCGGCGAGGTGCAGTACTGTACTGACCTTCTTACCAACTCGTAATGAACGTGGGACTTCTCCTCTAGCTTTCCCGGAGGAGAAATATTTGCCTCCACGTTCTTGAACTCGGGGTGGCGAGCCATTGTGCTTTTCTCCGTGGACAAGGAGCCTCCTGCCCCAGGAGTTGCTTCCTGCCTGTTTTTCACCGCCGCATATGCCTGAACAGGTGGTTCATCGGGCACGTCTCTTGGGCAGAAGACCAGACAGAGGCCTTGTCAGATCCTGGGATCTTGAAGATGGCATCGCATAGCTTTTGTAGCGTTTCTAGGCCGTTCATTTTATAGAAAGGCCTTTCTTGCTATAGATCTTTGGTCGCAGACTATAATGTCGTATAGCTTTTGTTAGGACCAGTAGGCCGATCATTTTATAGTAAGGATTTCCTTTCTGTATAACTTTCTCCTGTAGGCTGTTATGTAGATGAATTGTAAGTCATTTTGACTATGTAATTAGCTCAGTCTGACTTCGCTTGTAAAGTGCTATCTAGACAGATAAATTAAGTAATTTTGACTCATAATAAAGCGCTTTGTATCATTTGCTGTTCTTGTTGCAACAAATTGTAGTTTCGCATGCATGTTGGCAAACTTTGCCCTTTGTAGTGTCGTATTCGCACTTTGCGTTGTCGCTATAATTTGCTATCTAATGGATAGATTCGCAGATCATAAAAATCATACATAAGAGCTGCTATCTTAGCAGATAAACCTTTAGATCGTTTGAGATCCCATTTGAATGTCGCTGCTATCTTTGCAGATAGGGTTTAGGATCGCTATGGATCGCATTTGCATAGTTTTCTATCTTGGCGGATAGGCTTGAGGATCACTTAAGATCAAATTTAAGTATTGCTGCTATCTCGGCATATAGGCTTGAGATCAACTAAGATCATATTCGTATAGTGCTGCTATCGCGGCAGATAGGCTTGGGATCAATTAAGATTGTGTTTTCTTAGTGCTACTATCTCAGCAGATAGGCTTGGGATCAATTAAGATCATATTTGCTTAGTGCTGCTATCTCAGCAGATAGGCTTAGGATCACTTAAGATCGCATCTGATTAATGCTGCTATCTCATCAGATAATCTTTCGTTATTGAGAAATGAAGAAGTAAATAGAGCGATAAAAGACGGCCGAAATCATAAAATTCTTCCCGTTTGGGAGAAGTCTTTTATTATAAACACCCTCTTATGGGAGAGGCGAAATTACAAATTCCTCTTATTGGAGGAACAACGCATGAGTCTATGACAGTAGTAAGCATAAAATTGGCATTGTAATCTAATGCATGTAATGAGAGGAGTTAAGGATAATACTTCTTAATCCAACGCATGTTGACTGAGCTTGGGGTTGTGGCCGTCCCATGTAGCCTTTGTATATTGCAGTAGCCACTGTCAAAGACTTATTTGACTTCGAAAGGTCCTCCCTATTGGCTGCGAATTTTGGGTGATCCGATGCGCGCAAGACCAGGTCCCCGACTGCGAAGTCTCGACGTTGGACTGTTTTGTTGTACGCGCGGGCGATCCTTTCCTGGTAACGCTTATTAGTCCGCTTAGCTTGCTCTCGCTTTTCTTCCAATAGGACCAAGTCATGATCGCGCTGATTCTCGTATAGTGCATGGAAAGCCAACCTTGCAAAGTTGATTTTTACCTCCGCAGGTACTACGGCTTCAGCTCCATAGCATAAAAGAAATGGGGAGACTCCTGTGGGAGTCCTCGGAGAAGTTCGATACGCCCACAAGGCTATGTTCAAAGAATCAACCCATTTCTTTGGTTGTCCGCAACCATCTTGCTCAGGATTCTCAGCAGCGTCTTGTTGGTTACTTCCGCTTGACCATTCCCTTTTGGATAATAGGGAGTAGATCATATCTGCCTTATTTTTTACTCCGCTAGCTTCGCAGCTACCTGTCAATTGACGAAGGGGGTACCATTATCCGAGAGAATTGTGTTAGGAATTCCGAACGTGTATACGATGTTCTCTTGGATGAAATGGACTACAGCAAGCGCATTTGCTGTCTTCAGCGGTATTGCTTCTACCCACTTAGTGAACAACTCGGTCGCGGTGAGAATAAACTAATTCCCATGCGAGGTTGGTCGGATAGGGCCAACAAAATCCAGAGCCCAAGTGTGGAACGGCCATGGTGTTCCCAACGCATGTAGATATACGGCAGGGGCATGTACGAGGTTGCCTTTGAATTGACACTCATGGCATCTTCTTACTTTAGTGCGGCAATCTGCTTCCATGGTGGGCCAGAAGTAACCCACTGTGAGAAGCTGTCTGCATAGTTTCGCACCTCCCTGATGTTCCACTTGGTGAGAGAGGTCCATCACCTCTTGCGCTTCCTTACTGTCTAGGCGTCGAAGCAGATTACCCTCGTGGCCCCTTCGCCAGAGTATGTTTTCTTGCACCACATACCGGGCTGCTTTCCTTTTCAGTTTCTCGGCTTCTTTTCTCGATTCGGGCTCGACTCCCTGTGTGAGAAAATCGAAGTGTGGCTTCCTCCAATCCATGTCATCATCGACCAGAGCAATTGTTAAAGAGTCCTTGATCAGTGCACAACTCTCGCAATTTCCTTGAATCAACGCCGCAGCCGCAGACATGTCCGGCCAGTGAATCCCATACCTTTGGGCTTTTCGATAGATTGATACTTCACTTTCCCCGCAAGTATGCTGATGAATCTTTTCTAGCAGCGCTTGTCCCTCCTGATGCGAGACGCATTGCATGAGTATCCCACCAGGGCCTCTGTAGTAGAGAGCGTTGTCATATATGCAGTACCCCTTAGTGGATGCCCAATTTTCTTTACTCGTTCCTTCTGCGATGGCGCGCAATATTGGCTTCCTCCAGTCTGCATCGTCCATGCATTCATCCTAACACGCGTCCTCTGTCAATGCCGACGACGTTCGCACTTCAATCGAGATTCTCGCGGGACACTTATCCGCACTAACCTTGGATCCCAGGGTGGCTAAAGCATCAGCATGCCGATTATCTGCTCTGGGTTTATGCTCGTACCTGACATCGCAGAATTGTTGCACCAGCTTCTTTACCAAAGTTCGGTAGGGCAATAAGTTTACTTCCTTTAACCCATACTCGCCCGAAGCTTGTTTGACGATTAGCTTGGAATCCCCCATAACCGTTAAATTGCTTACTTCTAGTGCCCTCGCTGCGCGAAGACCCGCAATGAGAGCTTCATACTCTGCTTCATTGTTGGTGACTGCGAAGTCGAGCTTTGTGGACATCTGTATGACCTCTCCATCGGGCTTTGTCAGAACTATTCCAATTCCTCCACCTTTCCTTGTCGACGACCCGTCGAAATGGAGTGTCCAGTAAGGCATTTCAACTGCATAGATCTCAGGTCCCTCTAGTTCTTCCTCAATCACAGGCTCATGACTATTATCAGGGAACTGTGCTAGCAAATCCGCTACCGCTTGCGATTTGATTGCCCGGGGCCGAACGCATGTGATGTCGTATTGAGAGATGGTCATATACCATTTTGCCAGTCTTCCACCGGGAGAAGTGTGAGTCAAGAAGTACCGTATGGGGTCACTCTTTGTAACCACTACCACTTTGTGCGAAACAAAATAGTGCTTCAACTTTTCTATTACAAAGAATAGAGCAAGGCAATGATGCTCCATATCCGTGTACCTTGATTCTGCTGGCTTCACTATGCGGGAAATATAGTAAATTGGCCTTTCTTTCCCTTCATATTCCTGAGCCAAGAGTGCCCCTATAGACTTCTTTGTCGATGTAAGGTATAGCAAAAGTGGCGATCCGAGCTGTGGTGCGATCATTACCCTTGATGATGTCAAGTCCTTTAGCCTTCCGAGCTGTGGCTGATACTTTTGCGGGATCAGGCTCGATGCCCTGGCGATGTATTACACATCCCAAGAACTTCCCCGAGGTCACTCCGAATGCGCACTTCATGGGGTTCATCTTTAGCTGGAAACTTCTGCATCTTTCGAATACTTTCCGCAGGTCCCCCAAGTGGTCCGCCTCTTCCTTGGACTTAACAACCAAGTCATCAACGTAAAATTCCACTTCTTTGTGCATCATGTCGTGGAACAGAGCCATCATGGCTCACGGATAAGTCGCACCTACGTTCTTGAGTCCGAAAGGCATAACCGTGTAATTGAAGACTCCCACTGGCGTGATGAACGCGGTTTTCCGTGCGTCTTCAGGGTCCATCTTGATATGGTTGTATCCACTGAAGCCATCCATAAAGCTAAAAATACGATGACCCGCGGTCGAATCAATGAGCAGGTCGATATTGGGCAGCGGAAAATCATCCTTGGGGCAGAAACGGTTAAGGTCTCGGAAGTCCACACAAATGCGAAGCTGCCCATTCTTCTTCACCACAGGCACGATGTTAGCCAACCATGTAGGATGGTGATTTGGCTCGATGAATTTGGCAGTTAGCAGTTTGACAATTTCTTGCTTGATTTTCACGTTGATCTCTGGCCTGAAGCTCCTTGTGCTCTTCTTTATCGGCTTAGATCCTGGAATTACATCTAGCCTGTGCATGGTGATACTTGTGTCCAGACCGGGCATCTCATCATATTCCCATGCGAACACGTCCTTGTACTCAGTCAGGAGCTGCAACAGTCTTTCTTCCTCCTCGCTGGTGAGGTCTGCACTTAGAAAGACTGGCCTCTTCTTCTCTTCGCTCGGGCTTAGGAATACCTCCTTCAGCTCCTGCTTCTGCGGTTTGGGTTTGTCCTCCATGCATTCCGGCGCCTCTTTTAGCTTCTCCTCTAAAACGCCTGGTGTGGGCTTGTCTAGTTCCATGACATGCTCAATCTGATTGATTTTCTCAGGGATATCCCCATGCTCGCGTGGGGATATCCCCGTGCACCTTCATATGCGGTAACACTTCTTCCCGTTCGTGTAGAAGCTTTATATCTCCTTGCCTGCGGGATCGTGTTTTACTATCCTTTTCAGGGTGTACACATTCTTTCTTTGATAGGCAATCCGCGGTGCCTCTTCTTGCATGGAACACTTTTCCTTGGCCTCCTCCATTGTCACCAACACTCCTGCGGGTGATTGATCCTTGATGTCCTCCCATCGAGGCAAAGGAGTCGGATTAAACGGCCCCGGCGTTTGCTCATCTGCCATCTCAGTGAACCATACTGCCTCGGTAAGGTGCGCCTCATCCAGATTGAAAGGGTTTACCGAAGCTGGTATCTCTACTATTCTGTCGTTCCAGATAGCTTTCATCACCTGGTGAGCTGTTGAGGGGACTGCATCGAAGCGATGAATTCAGGCCCGACCAATGATCATGTGATACGTAGTGTTCGCATCGATGACATATAATTTGGCTGAACACTTGATTTTGCCAATCTGGACACCCAGACGGATCCATCCAATCGTCATCCTGGAGTCACTTCCAAACCCCATCAGCGGGGATGGACGTCTGACAATCTTCTGCTCCGGGATTCCCGCTAGCTTCAGAGTGTTGAGCGAGACCACGTTAACTGCCGCTCCTCCATCGACGAACGCTCTTTTGAACTCAACACCATTTATAACTTCCGTTACGTACAAAGGCTTCTGGTGGCTCGCATCTGTCTTCTTGTCGCTTGCGGAGAAGGTTATGACCTTTTCTGTAGAGCGGGATGCCCGGACAACCTTCCCATTGGAGACCACGATATCTTCCTCGTAATCTTCCGCTATCCTCAGGATCGCCTTTGTCATTTCCTTCCGGCATTTCTCCGAAAAGTTCATTTCATCGAAGAACCTACTGAACTCGTCCGACCCCTTCATTCGATCGGCACGTTCGTCTTCCGTGTCTATGCTGTAATCCTCATCGTTGTAGACTTCGGCGACGATGGGTAGACCATCTACCGCAATCTCTTCGAGATCCATAATTGCGATCATGGCCACCTCTTTGCCCTTCGGCTCTTGCTCAGTATGGGCAGGCAGTGGATTGTTTCGCACATCCTGCCTCTGGTCGCTGACAATCAACTCACCGTCTTTCATCTTTCGGCTCACCATGTTTCTGAGCTTCTTGCAGTCAGCCGTGGGGTGCATGATCTTTCCGTGGCATTTGCACCACTTTGGGTCCCTCATCATCTCCTTGGAGGGTATCCTTTCAAGCAGCGGCAAGATACCATCTTTACGCCATTGCCTGCACAAGTCACTCGCTTCCTCTACCAAACATGGTAAAGGTGGCGCATCCAAGTTTGTAACCCTCGGCTGCTTTTGTGGCGAGACTGTATTCACCTCAGCCTCACGTCCCCTCTTGTAGCTGAACCTCCCAATTTTAAAGGTATTCCCGCTCGGGGATCGCTCAGGGGCTCTATGTTCTTTGTGCATTCGATTAGCTTTGAAAATGTAGGGGTCTGTAGGTTGATAAGCATACCTTTGTACTCGTCTCGCATGCCCTGCAGACATATTTCCACGAGCATGCCCTCAAGCACTTCGTCTCTGCATTCCAAGGACTTGGCTCCGAACTTCTTAATGAATGTCACTCCATCCTCCTCGCGCTTCTGGTACATGCGAGAGAGATGAATCATTGTCACCTTTTCTTCCACCTGGAAGAACTTAGTATAGAACTTCTAGACCATTTCGTCCCAGGACTTCACGGATCCGGCCTCCAACGTCCTGTACCACTTGTAGGCTACGTTCCCCAGAGATTTCGGGAAATCGCGCATCAGCAACTTAGAATCGGCCCCATATGGGCCCATCACATCGATGAAGCGCATGACATTCTCGTGGGCGTTTCCATTGACGTCTTCGAACTTGTCCCATTTAGGAGCCTTGTACCCGGCAGGGCATGAGGTAGATCTCGCGTGGGATCGGTGGGTCATTATCAACCTTCGGGATAATGGTATCAGCGAAAGGTTGGTTAGCGAAGAAAGTTTCCATGCGCCGTTGCAGCGACGTCATGCACTCCGGTGAACTTCCCCCAACAGCAGGAGGAGGGGTTGTTGCAGTTGGAGGCGACACATTTGCCACGGTCGGGCTAGGAGCGTACTGTGAATTCACGTTGCCCCACGTCGTCGGAGGAGGAGGCAAAGGGTATTGTGAAGACGGATTGGGTGTCAGGGTTGGCAGTTGAGGAATATGAGCTGTAAGAGGCAATATTTGAGCTGTTTGCCCCTGATTTGAGGGCAGCTGCACTGTTGCCGGCGGGGTTTGAAGGTTAGGGTTAGGTGGCGTGGGTAATACTCCCAACCCTTGAGTGGTGGAGGCTCCTCCTCCCTGAGAGACGGCAGTGGCCGATGTGGGATTCGGGGCGAGGGTCCCCAGAATGGCCATTATCCGTTCCATCTGTGCGGATTGAGCTTTAAGAGCCTTCGCCTGATTCTGGATGGTGACGTTCAAGGCCTCTAGCGTCGAAGCCTCACCGGCGGCCGTAAGAGTGTGACGGGTCTCCTCTCCCGAGGTAGTCTCCGTGGAGGGCGATCTGTTACTGACATCATCTTCGTGAGACATGGTTGCTTGCAGTGGTAAGTTCACGTCGGGTTCACCAAATGTGAACGAGAGAATCCTGCAGAGAGAATTCAATATACACCAAGATTAGGGGATAGAAGGAACACAGGAAGTGTAAGGTTGTGTGTCGGGGGAGAGTAAGACAATAGCACTGTATGAGAGAGAGACAGGATTTTGGCAGAGCTTCCGCGTATCTCAGGTGATTCTCCCCTGTATGGAAGGGTTAACGATCCTATATATAACGGAGAATGTGACCGTTGTAGTGTGGTTAATGCGCCCATTAATGGCGGCTTAATTAGCTTAACCACAACGGCACGTTCGTCCGCGTATATAGGGACCGTTACAGCACGTTGTCCGCGTATACCGGAACCGTTACGAGGTTGACCGGGTTGACCGGGTTTATGGAGCTCGTGCCATAAATCTCTCAAAGCAGTTACTAGGGGTCGCGCGCGGGCTTGGTTGTCGCTCGCGCGCGACAGGACTTACTCTAGCCTCCAAACCACTAAGTCCCTACAGGTCCCGTGTGGTGGTATGCGAGGGCCTTGTCTCGCAGCCCCCACGTGGATCAGCACGGCTGGTGATCCACTCTGTGTGGAGCACAGCTAGGTGTGCTGGATGGTCGCCACGTGGCTAAGATCTGCCTGTCTAGAAAGCACTATCTACAACAGGCTATTAGACAAAGTGTAGAATTTGGATTCATACTCATAATCAACCATGTTAGGTGGTCTAACTCCTTTTGGAACCCAAATCTGTCTCACTTGTCCCTTAAGCTGTTAAGGATAGGTATTACCTAGAATGTAAGGTTATGTACTTCTAAAGGGGCAAGTCAACTTAATATGTCCATTTTTTCCACAGTAATGACATTTTGGAGAATGTCTGCTTCCTGATTTTACAAATGTGGTTTGGTTTCTTTTTGGAAAATTTGGATTATAACCAATTCCACTTTTATAAACCAGATGCATACTTCCTACAAGCATAAGATTGAGCTTATGTTGAGAGCCAGCAAAGGTAGAAATTTTTTTCATGGATTCTTGAAGATCCTTGGATACTTATCTGTAAAAAGAGAGTTTTGATCAACCACTTCTTTGACTTGTGTCTTTAAAGCCTTGAAGTCACTATCAATTTTCAACTTAGTAGCTTCATGACACTTGTTTTGAAAAGTTAAATCTAAATTCTACTTTGTTTGCTCATGAACTTTCACTTTCAAAGAATCAATCTCATTCTTGTAACTTTCCTAATTTAAAAACATGCTTTTGAGGATTTCAGGTAAAACGTCAGATGGACTAGCATGAAGATTCTTTACCATTTCCTCAATATGTTTATCTTAGCCTTTCTCTTCATTATGCTCATCCATTAAGCAGAGATTTGCCCGTTCTTCATCAAAATCTGAGTCTTTTGAAGAATATAAATCTCTCCAGGAAGCAACCATTGCTTTCTTCCTTCTGTTGTCATTTTCCTTTTTTAAAAAATTCATGCTTTTCTTATTTTGAGGAAAATCTCTCACAAAGTAGTCTGCATCTCCACATTCACAAAAATTTAATAACATTAGTTTTATATGAATATGAATAAGATTTACCTTTATGATCCTTACTACTTGAGGATCTGAATTTTTCATTGTTGGAGTCCTTGTTTCCAATGCTCTTTTTCTTCTTCAGAATTCAGGCAAAGGCTTTGGAGATCAAGGCTAAGGCTTCTTCATCATCATCATCATCCTCCTGTTCAAGGCTTTGAGATTTTTCATTATCTTTTTCCTTGAGTGTCAGGTTCTTGATGTTGTCACTCATGTCACCATCCACTTCCTTCATGGAAATCTCATGAGTGAGTAGTTTTCCTTGCAGATCATCCAACTCTAATGTATCAAGTCCTGAGCTTCCTCAATTGCAGTTCTATTGGGCTCCCATTTTGCTTTTGGAAGGCTTCTTAGAATCTTTATTACTTTCTCTTCATTTGAGAAGCTCTTTCCCAAGGATTCCAAGTTGTTCACAATATCAGTAAACCTCTTGAACATGTCTTTGATGGATTCATCAGAAATAATCTTGAGTAAATCATACTGCCTCAGAAGAATATTGATTTTAGTCTGTTTGACTTGGCTGGTTCCTTCTTAAGTAACAGTAAGCTTGTCCCAGATCTCCTTTTCACATTTGCAGTTTGATATTCTATTGAACTCATCTGCACTAAGAGCACAATATAATAAGTTCAAAGCTTTGTAATTCGTTGATACCTTTTTCAGTTCAGTAGCTGAGAGATCTTCTTCTGATTTGACAATCCTGACTCCATCTGAGGTAGTGTAAAATGTATTGGGGCCATTAATAACAATTGACCACAGCTCCATGTCCTGGTCTATAATGAACATCTTCATCAATGCCTTCTAATGCAGAAAGTTACCACCATAAAATAGTGGAGGTCTGTCGGCTACTCTTTCCTGTGAGAATCCTCCATCACCTACATTACTCATTTTCAATAGATTGTTAGATCTTTAAGAAGTGATCCGATCTCTGATACCAATTGAAGGTTTGTAATGCAATTAGAATAACATGATCTTATACTCAAGAGGGGGGAGGGTTGAATAGAGTATTGAAACTTTTGCTCAAAACTAGTTTTTTAAAACCTTAAGTAGTTGTGCAGTTGATATCTCAAAGCCTTTGAAATGATTTGAGATGCTATAGATATAATTGCTGCTCACAGAAACTTCAAAGCTTTGAGATTGGAACTCCAAAGCTTTGGAGTTGCATGTTCTTTACTAGAATGAAGCAATCAAAATAAATAACAAAGAAACAGGGATTTTTACAGAGTTCAGTCACAATTGGACTTAGTCTCTGCATGAGGGATCTAATCCCTCCAGGATTTCAACACAACTTCTTATTAATCACCCAGATTTAGCCATATATCTCAATCCTAGGTGAGATACCTTACACTTATACAGCTTGTGGTTCCCAACCTATCTAGTTACCAGCTACAACCTGTTGAAACAACAAGAACCTCTTGTTGTTCACTTGAACAACTAAACGAATAAGTTATGTGAAGTTTTAGAAAGATAGAATGAATAATAAAATTCAATACAAGTAGAAGAACTCAGAAAAGATAAGATAATGAAGCCTGGAAGAGTTCTTCAGATTTGATGAATGATCTTCAATTCCTGCTGTGTTGATTGGCCTGATTTTTTTAGGAGTTGTGTAACTTGACCTCTATTGTTTGTAACTCTTAAATCCCACGTTGATCAGCCTCTCTCTGTGTGTCTATGTATGAAATTCAAACTCATATTTTTATCAACAACCTCCAAAAACTTTGAGATATTTTAGGAACTGAATTCCTACAAATCCTCTTCCCAGATATGCTTCTTTCAACAGCTATGCTTGGATAGCTAACAGAGTTGTTTATGAACATTGGAACGACCAACAAACCTGCACACACTCAGCAACAAGATCAAACAACATCTAGACAAAATAGCAATAAGATCTGATCTGTCACAGACAGACAGTTCCTGAGAAACTGGGCATATTTTGCCTTAGGTTAAATTCAGTTTCTATATCCAACTGAGTAGATGTAATTAGGAGTTAATAGTAAACAGGTAATAAACAATTACAATAACTCAATACTTAGTTTTAAATCCAACTAATCCAACCTGCATACACAGATTAGTCAATTTAACTTAGCAGTATATAGTCATCAGAAAATCTCAAAGCTTTGGAGCTTTGGCTGCTGGTTCACAACTATGAGCCTTAATGCTCAAACCTCCAATTTGCGTTATAAATTCCAAAACATGACTCAATAATATTTTCAAAGTACATTAGTGAATGATAAACTCATTCTTCAATCCAATTCAATAAGCCTGCTAACACAGAAACATATAGCACATTATAATCATATGAATACTACAGTATCTCAAAGCTTTAAAGCTTTGATACTTAGTATTGTTTCTCATATTCGGAGAGAGCAAACAATGGAGGCCGAACCCGACTCCCCATCCTGTCCGCGCCTCTCTTGCCGTCAGCCCCTAGAGGCACGACCTTGGATGGTTTCGTCTGCGTGATTCTTTGTGACTGCCCGTCACACTTAAAATAATTAAAATATCGATTATTCGATAAAAATCACCGTTTACCGTCAATCCGTCTGACACTTTCAGACGTCCAAAACTCAACCACCAGGACACACAGTCCTTAGAAACAACATTTTTTTTATCAAATATCTGAAATACTGTTACGTGACTGAATTATTGAAAAAGTTACACCAACTCGTCAAAACTGACATTTTTTATAGAATATCGCGACTAAACAACAAAATTATAGTTTTTACTAAAAATAGCTAAAAACAATATTTTCAACTAAAAACATGCTTTTTAGCAACTACTCCGCAATCCGATCGCGCTCCGACTCAACATGTAAAATAGAGGGGTGAGCCAAAACAGCCCATCAGGTATCGCCTAATCACTGGCGTAGAAATCTAAAATATACTTAACACAACATCCAGTTATTACACATCAGCATGCGACACCAAATACACAAACAGCGTGATTTATCAATCACCCAAACAATTATGAGATAGCTATAAAGCTTTTAAATCACACCAACACTATACACAAAAATACGCTGTAACTGTAGGAAACTTAGAGATTAGAGTTTCCCTACCTCATCTCAAGAAAAAAATCAAGCAAAGTATGTCACCAAAATGCTTCTGTCGGACAATCAGACACGCCTTTGCCAATATCCCATACACTGGTTGTGAACAAAAAAAATATATTCCCTCTCTATTACCAAAGAAAACGTACAAACTCAGTAACAAAGTGAATAGATGAGTAATAATTTAATAGCACAACATATTAGTCATCAACAATTACCAAAACCAATTCTGGACGTGGCATATAAAACTAATACAGCCACATACACATAAAAGCTCTCATTCTTATCTATATATAATAATATTTCAAAACTTACGCTATGCACTTCACCTATGAGAAAATATATATATACTATTAATTAATACAAAACATGCATGTCTATCAATCCCAAATAATATCTACCACTTTGAAATAAAATAACATGAGAGTCATTACACATACACGTCCACACTCCATATGCCATCAAGTAAAAACATAATTGATCTCATTTTTTTTTATAAAAATTGACTGAAAGAATCCAGATGTCACATTCTTCTTCTTCTTCCTTCAATCAATTGCTAGCACAAGGAGATAGGAAGGATATTAGCTATTATCCTAGGCGTGGACTATCCATAGAGACGTGAATAATATTTCACGTGTAAAGTCATCAAAGAAGAAAAATAAGGTATTTTATACTCTCCCTTATCATCATTATGATGTCTAGTCAAGTGATCCTTGGAGGGTCTTGAACGGATATTTATTTTGTTTATTCTAATGTGTAATCCGTATAAAAACCCTACAACTCATACTCATGATCAAAAAGACAAGAGTTTGTGTAATCATGAACAAAAACAAAAGAAAAGAGATCAAACGATGAAATCCTTGCTCCAACGATGTGATCCATGCTCCAAGCCTTCATCAAACGTCTTCTACCTTGCCTCTAGCTACCTAAACTTCCTCTAGACCCTAAAAATTGTGATGAATAGGGCTGGGCACGATTTTTAATGTATTTTGGCCTAATTTACAATTCAGCCCCTCTAGTTTGCAATTCTCGGACATATTTCTTAAGCTGATCTTGTGCAGGCCTTTTCTCCCTCATCCCGAGTCTGCTTTGGGCCTATATTATGTCGTTGGAAAGATCTAATGTCTAATTTTTAATGGAATAGGACTTGATCCAAATTTTCACTTTAGCTCAAGATGTATACCCATGCTGTATATTGGTCCTGTGAACTTTTCCAGCGCTTTTTCATTTTTGCGTCATCTTCGACGGACCATATCTTTCTCGTCCGGCCTTTGATTGAGCTCCATGACCTACCGACTGAAAGATCTCTGAGTATAATGTCATTTGATACTGGTCTCACTATAGAAGACTTTGTAGAACTCAAGATGTCATCAAAATAGTGAAGGTTGGTCACTTTTGATCCTCTAACTTTGCTTCTCTTGCTTACTCTTGACTTACGAAGCTCGTGTATTCTCTCCACTTGCTATCCTCATAAAATTTTCCTGTGAATCAGAATACGAACACTACCGCGAAGATCAAATGTATCATGCAAATCATACGTAAAACTATTCAAGAAACGCCAGGATTGTACATTTATGCTATAAAACATCATTAAAAGCATTTTCTCTTCAAATAAGCCTATAATTCATCACTTTGCACCGAACGCACACAATAGTAATGTAAAGTGTACGTAGGATAGCTCTTATTAAGGATTTATCAACAGTACAGGTGGAATAAGAGTGATTAAACAGTTCGTCACCCACAAACAAGTGACTGAAAATTAAAATAAACCACTAAAATAATATTTTGCACTTTTTTAAATAAATAAATCAAATACGGAGAAACTAGGCGATCTCGAGATCACCTAGGGCTGTAGACGAATTCCGGTTCAACTATGTATCAGGGCAATTCTATTCTAGATTAGCCAGGTAACTGAACTGACAATCTCATGTCATCCTACGTCTCGGTTGACTACAGTCTCATGTCGGTCTCATGAGTCTACCGGTCTGTTCTAGTAGGCTACATGCACGGCAATGGGTCATGTCGGTCCACCGTTGCACAAAAAAGTCAAATAACCTACCGAATCTACCCACTAAGGTTGATCCTAACACTTCTCCTTTTCGGTCACGGTGATTCGAGATTGTGTTCATATACTCTTCACAACTAAGTTAAGTCACTGTCCTGCACGCTCTAGTCAATTAACAAGTCCGGGTCGCGAATCCATTCTGGTTAAGGATTTAGCACAATATAAGAACATGCAACGAGAAGAAAAACTAACACTAAGCATGATTAATATCTATGAACAAACCCTAGTCTCATTGATTATCAATTCATACTCTAACCGTGTCAATAGGCTAAAATCGCAACAAGTTTGAGGAACTATGTCTATTCAAGAGATCTAAATCAATATCACGAAACAAGTCTAAACCTGGAAAATTATTCATCTACATAACCCTAGGCTCTCATAGAGACGCCTAGAAAAAAGTTTAACTGACAAACATCAACCGAACAAAGCTAAGTAGCTTCTCCCTACAAAGATTCAGAGAAGAAGAAAAAGTATAAAAAACCTAGAGATCTCCAATGGTGATCTAGATTTCTTCCTCCGTATTCGTCAGTGGCCTCTTCCTTTAACGTCAACGATATAATTATGTAAGATGTATTAATTAATCCCCCAATTAGGTTTAGGAAGTAATTAAAACAAAACTACATAGTTGTAGGAGAAGAAACTCGTCCTTGGACTTGAGCAGATCGTAGGATCAGATTTTCTGATCGTGCGATCTTCTTAACTTTGTACGTGCCTTTGGATTTTCTCCAGAAGATCGCACGATCAAGTGGGGAAGATCATGTGGACAAGTCTCTGGTCTTGTGACTCCTCTAATCGTGAGTTAAAGTGAGTTGGTAAAATTTCTCCTCCGAATTTTGGCTAAGTACGGGGAGGGGGGTTAAAGTGTCATTACACAAACTTAATTAAATGACTCTTGCCTCCCTTCTCCATGTCTTTACACCATTTTCTTCACTATTTCGTCTCCGTTTTAGCTCCCGAATAATCTCCAAACACAATTTCTCCTTTCTGCTTCATCTTCAAAGCTCCGTTTCCTATTAAAACAACACGAAACAAAACCTGCGCGATCAAACGTGACAAAAATACATAAAATAATGCGAAAATGCTAGGATTAACGAATTCATGCGCAAAGCTAAACTTCTATGTTTTCTCTCTAATTATAGTGTAAAACAAAGATTATCAACTCGTAAATCACGCAAAACGATATAAAACATGCAAGAAATTTGACTCGAATTGAGACTTATCAATACGCCTCCAAGTTATCATGTTGCTTCGGAAGCTCATAATTTATCAAGAATGAGGCAAGTCACATGCAAAGAATCATCTAAAATCTTTTAGTGTTCCTTCATTTGGGCTGCAGCGGCATTATCTGGTGGTGGAGGAAAAATTTCCTGCTCTAGTATGTACAACTTCTTATCTTGTTTGAGAACAATTCTCAATTTTCATTACCTGTCTAGAAACTTGATTTTAGACAACTTGTCCTTCTCAAGGACAGATCGCAGTGATAAAATTGATTTTTGTATGTTCGGTACCACTAATATCTACCACAGAAAGAACTACGCAAGTATATGTAATCCTTCGATTTTTAATACAATATTTCTTATAGTATGTTGCATATCATTCATGACTTTAGGTTTGCATTTAGTAGTTATACCTTGGAGTGGAGATTCATACCTTAGTGGTTTGAGGATTTGGGTTAAGCTTTGAGGACGAAGATCTCCTTAAGGAGGGAATGATGAAATACCCTGTTTTGTGGCTACGGGTGTTTTGTGGCTTCAGCATAAGTATTAGGAGTTTATTTTTTATTGTTTCTAAGCTTTTAGGGTCTTTGTGACTTTTATCTAAAGTTTTTAGTGCCTTTTAATTAAACTGGGGGTGTTAAAGTGTCTTTTACCTAAACTAGGGGTGTAAAAGTGTCTTTTCAACAGATTTGTATCATAATTGACCCAAAAACTTCATCAGACGTTATTTTTCAATTCAAAATCACGCCATTCTCTTCATCAATCGGATTCAAAATCCGAACTCCTTCCTTTCTGATAAAAAATTTCCAAACCCTTCCTTCCTCGTCGATTGTCTCTCCTAAATCAGCTCATCAACGTCCCTCTCTTCCTCTCTCGATCACAATGAGTCAAAACTTCCCAAAACCAGCCCCTGTTTCAATTTCTCGTGCGTCCCTCTCTTTCTAACTCTCTGCGTAGCCACTCCAGATGCCAAAGCAACAGCAGCAGCGACACTCCATTGCCGCCTCTCTGTCCAGGTTTGTCTCTTCTCCTTCGTCCTCTGTTTACTTCTTCTTCTTCTTCTTCTACACACAGTTTCTTCTCTTATCCTTCTCTTTGTTTTTAATTTTCCTCTTCTTATTCTCCGGTTTCCACGATCTATAGGGTCACCTCTGACCCGTTGTGATTTTCAGCATCCTACGTCGTCACATCGCGCCAACAACTTCATCTCCGCCGCTCAATCTCTAAATTCCCTCACTTATCACGTAAGTATCAAGTTGTTCAACAATTTTCAGAATCTTAGTCCCTTTAATCCTCACTTTTACTTGCTTTGATCATCTTGAAACGTTTAATTCATTGTTCTTTATGATTACCCAAGAACCCTAGTTTGTGTAGGGGTAAAATCAAGCAGAAACAATAGGCTAATTAGAAACTAACAGTTATTTTGTGCATTGGGTTGCTAAGGCGAGTTGTAATCGCCGGGTAATTGAATTAGAGTTGAAATCGAGACCGTTAGACGCGTAATTGGGTGTTCTAGGGCTTTTGAACAATCTGTCCGGTCGCAAAAAGGACTGAATTCGTTGCTATAGGGCTGTTTTTAGTTGCCGAAAGTTGCTGAAATTGTCATTCATGCTCGGGTTCAATTTGAAATGTCTAGACGTCTAAATTAGTTGGAATATGGGAGTTTTGACACCCGTTTTGTGATCTTGGCTCTAGGTAAATATGTTTGAGAGAATTTTTGAGTTACTTCTAGCAAAATATAAGTCTAATTTAATTAGTAATCTCTTTGTTTAAAATAAAATAGCTTAGGCGATGCTAAACTTGGACCGGCAAGTAGAACCGTGTCAGTAGCATAGAACCACTCGTCCTAATCAATTGTGCATCGGAATGTTGGGTTGGTGTTGGAACCTAAAACGTTGAGCGTCATGTGCATTTAATATAGTTTAGCACTTATATTACTAAAATATTGTAATTAATTAAAATATTGTTAACTTTTAGGCGACGAGTTCTGGGACGATGGGTACGTTGAGTACTACGACTGGGACGCTGTAGTTTCTTGCATTTGAGGTGAGTAAACATGTTCGGCCTAGTGTGCCTAACGCCCTTCGTGTCAAATGTTTTCCTTCTCTTATTGTCTCAAAATGAATTTTTGTGTTATGTGAAATATGTGCTATTTGAACACTTGTTCTATTTTTTGAAACATTTCTCTGAAACCATCACCATCATCTAATAATCGATGTTAACGTAAAGTGAAAGATTTGTGCGGGGTTATCTCATGGTTACTATTGGGCTTGGTTGGGTTATGCTCAGCCAATTAATTAGTTAATCCGGTTGCAAGGCCCGAGATCGCTCCTTGTACTCACCCTTCTTGCGGCAAGAAGTCTTAAGGGAGTGTCGACACTTAAGGTCCTGGATGCTTGCGAAGTATTTGGTTCTTCCCCCGCATCAACTAATTATAAATGTGAATTTTTGGATTTGATGACTATTAATGGGAAAAGAATGAGTATGAGATTTTGAAATTTACTTGGATATTGAACTCGAATTTGCGAATTATAATGATCTTGAAATCTCTCTTGTCCTCTTATAAGAGTCAAACTGTATTTTTCACTGTGTTTAAAGAGAAATTACTCCATGACAAGTTGTTTACTATTTTATAAATTGTCTCATCATCATTTTACATGCTTGGGTTTATGCTTGCAGTATTTATTGCTGATGTTGGAAACTGTGGTGTTCTTTTTGTAGGGTTTTTGAGTCATGGATGCGCAACGGAAGCATAAACAAATATAAAACCATGCAAAACCCTCCAAGGATCACAAGTCAAGAGACATAACGATGGTAAGAGTTAGAAATCAATAACACACCTGACGGTTCTCCTTTGATGACTTCAAACGCGAATTGTGTCACGTTCTCTATAGTTGATCCACGCCTAGAGTTGATCCTAGATCTCCCAAGTCCTTGGTGCTATCCCGGAAGTGGAAGAGGAAGAAGAATCACGCAAAACGAGACCCAAAAGGAGGGTCTCGGCCTCCTTTGGCCGACGGGGACGGGGCGGCGGCAAGGGGGCGGTCGGCTCCCTTGTTGCTTGCTCTCTCTCCTTTTGTTCTCTCCCACTCTTTGTTATGTTCAATTATGAGCATAAGTTATGTGGGAAGGAAGGAAGGAAGGTCCTTTATATAGTCCAACAACTCCTTGTTAACTACCTAAAGGACTTATTCTAGTCCTACTAGAATTCAATTTAGTCCCTTCCTTGCAAATTAGTCCCTACTAAGTTTGCAAGATTTTGCAAAGTGATCCTTCTAATTAATTAATCCAATTAATTAATTCCCAAATCTAGTTCAACTCTATATAGCGTGTGACCCCATAGGCTCTATCTAGTTGGTCGCAAGCGTTTGCTTATATGGAGCGGTCTCTAGCAAAACATCCATTCTAGCCAACTAATAAAATAGTCATCTTGACAACCTTTGTACAAGTAATTGTCTCATCCCTTTGTCCCAATATCCGGATTGGACACGAGACATACAAGTCACACTCGTATATCCAATCCATAGTTTCTCGATCCATGGGAATAGCCTTATTCGTGCAAATAACATCAATATCACATATTGATTTATTTGAGTCTGGCCAGACATTCTATAAGCACTATCCCTCGAGTGGCCTATGATATTTGCTCCCGTTATGTGGGAGGGACAAATTCTATCTACGTCCACTACGATCTCTAAGCTTGCTTCTCATTGTATCCAGTACACGCCTTTATAACTACCCAGTTACGGTGTAGCGTTTAAAGCTACCAAGATCACAATAATCCACAACTAGAATATCTAGTGACTTCAAGTCTAAGGATGACAGTACCATTGCACCGCGAGAAGCGCTTGTGACTCAACATAACGTGTATGTAGCCTTCTCGGAGATGGGTCAATCCAGTGCAACATTCCCTAATGCACACCTTTGTGTTGGATCGTGATATCTCCATATCAATCCAACCCCATACTAGTCTATAGATGATTGTCCCATTAATCATTATACTTGACTAGGGATATTTAAGATAAACAACACAATTGTAAATCTAAGGACTTCATTATATTAAATATCCAATAAATAATAAATGAATTTCTAGCCACAAAATAATTCATACTAAACTAGATTGCCTCTAGGGCATCTATTCCAACAGTCTCCCACTTGCACTAGAGCCAATCTGGCGCATCTCGTATGCCCATACTCCTAGTGTGCCCTTCATGCTTCCACTGCGTGAGAGCCTTTGTGAGTGGGTCTGACAGATTATCATCTGTAGGAATCTTGCATATCCAAACGTCTCCTCTATCGATAATATCTCGAATCAGATGAAACTTCCTTAGCACGTGCTTGGACTTCTGGTGCGATCTTGGTTCCTTTGATTGCGCGATCGCCCCAGTGTTGTCGCAAAACAACTCGACTGGATCCGCAATGCTAAGGACCACACCAAGTTCAGAAACAAACTTTCTGATCCAAACAGCTTCCTTTGTTGCGCCATTTGCAGCAATGTACTCAGCCTCTGTTGTAGAATCAGCTACCGTCTCTTGCTTGGAACTCTTCCAGCTCACCGCTGCTCCATTCAGGCAAAACACATATCCCGATTGTGATCTAAAGTCATCTCTGTCGGTTTGGAAGCTTGCATCAGTGTAACCCCTTACGCGCAACTCTTCCTCACCGCCAAATATCTAGAAGGCATCCTTAGTTCTTCTCAAGTACTTTAGGATGTTCTTGAATGCAATGCAGTGACTCTCACCCGGATTGGATTGGTATCTGCTTTTCATACTCAAGGCATATGACACATCTGGTCTAGTACATAACATGGCGTACATGATAGATCCTATGGCCGAGGCATAGGAAATTCTACTCATGCGTTCCTTCTCAATCTCATTGGAAGGACTACCACTCTTCGAAAGAGTGATTCCATGTGACATGGGTAAGAATCCCTTCTTGGAATCTTGCATGTTGAACCGTTTCAACACCTTGTCAATATATGTACTTTGACTTAGGCCTAGCAACCTCTTAGATCTATCTCTATAGATCTTTATACCGAGTATATAAGCTGCTTCCCCAAAGTCTTTCATTGAGAAACACTTTCCTAGACAATCTTTAACAGATTGCAGCATGGGAACGTCGTTTCCAATGATTAGTATGTCATCCACATACAAGACCAGAAAAGCTACAGAGCTCCCACTGTAGACACAAGACTCATCTTCGTTTCTGATGAAGCCAAACTCTTTGACCACTTCATCAAAACGTCGATTCCAACTCCTAGAAGCTTGCTTCAATCCATAAATGGATCGTTGCAACTTACAGAATTTATTGGCTTGCTTTGGATCCTCAAAACCCTCCGGCTGTATCATATACACGTCCTCGAGGAGATTCCCATAAAGGAATGCTGTTTTTACATCCATCTTCCAAATCTCATATTCGTGGTATGCTGCAATCGCAAATAGGATTCGGATGGATTTGGTCATTGCGACTGGTGAAAAGGTTTCATCATAGTCAATACCATGAATATTTCTGAATCCTTTAGCCACCAATCGGCCCTTATAGGTAATCACATTACCATACATGTCGATCTTCTTCTTGAAGACCCATTTGCACCCTATGGGCCGTGCCCCATCAGGTGGTTCCACCAAAGTCCATACTTTGTTGGTATACATGGATTCCATCTCGGATCTCATGGCTTCCAGCCACTTCTGAGAGTCAGGGCCATTCATGGCCTCCTCATAGGTAGTAGGCTCATCATCTATGAGCATCGTGTCACCGGAATCGGTCACGAGAAGTCCATACCTCTCCGGTTCCTGGCGCACTCTACTAGATCTACGAAGCTCTTGTGTTACCTGAACAGGTTGCTCCACAACTACTTGTGGTTCCTGTTCATGTTCCATAATCGGTTCAGTGATTTGTGGTTCTTGAACCTCTTCAAGTTCTACATTCCTCCCACTTGCTTCTTTAGAGACAAATTCTCTTTCTAGAAACACGCCGGTCCGAGCAACAAACACTTTGTTCTCGGTTGGATTGTAGAAGTAGTATCCCTTAGTTTCCTTAGGGTACCCCACAAATCTACACTTATCCGATTTAGGCCCCAGCTTGTCTGACTGTAAAAGTTTTACATAGACATCGCAGCCCCAAATTCTCATGAACGACAGTGTGGGACGCCTCCCACTCCACATCTCATATGGTGTCTTCATGACTGATTTAGATGGAACACGGTTAATGGTGAAAGCTGCACTTAATAGAGCGTAGCCCCAAAATGATAATGGAAGATCGGTTTGACACATCATAGACCGAACCATATCCAATAGGGTTCGATTCCTCCTCTCGGACACGCCATTCCATTGTGGCGTTCCGGATGGAGTGAGTTGGGACACGATCCCACACTCTCTAAGATAGTTGTCAAACTCTTGGCTCAAGTATTCTCCTCCACGATCCGATCGTAGAGCCTTGATACTTTTGCCAGGTTGCTTCTCTACTTCATTCTTGAATTCTTTGAACACTTCAAAGGATTCGGATTTTTCCCTCATAAGGTACACAAATCCATATCTACTGTAATCATCAGTAAATGTAATGAAATAGACATAACCACCCCTGGCAGGCGTGGAAAATGGCCCACACACATCGGTATGTATGAGCGCCAATTGCTCACTAGTCCTCTCACCTTACTTATTGAAATGGGACTTTGTCATTTTTCCCAATAAACAAGCCTCACATGTCTCATATGATTCAAAATAAAATGAGTCTAGTAATCCATCCTTATGGAGTCTAGATACACGTTTCTCATTTATGTGGCCTAAACGACAGTGCCATAAATAAGCTGGATTTAAATCATTTATTTTAATACGCTTGGTATTAATGTTGTAGACAGGATTGCTTAGATCAAGGACATAAAGTCCATTAAATAATTGCGCACTAAAATAGTGAATATTATTTAAATAAAAGGAACAACAATTGTTCTTTATTGAAATAATAAAACCATCCTTGTCCAAACAAGAAATAGAAATAATGTTTCTGCTCATAGCAGGCACAAAATAGTAATTATATAATTCTAAAACTAATCCTGAAGGCAGAGATAGCTCGCACACGCCTATGGCCAACGCAGCCAATCTTCTACTTCTCTTTAGATCTTGCATATTTCGACAAATATGAGATCCACATCCAGTATCTAATACCCATGATGTAGAGAAAGTTAAATTGACATCTACAACAAAAATACATGGTGGTGGAATCACTATTCCAAGCCTCTTGTCCTCCAGATATTTTGGGCAGTTCCTCCTCCAGTGTCCAGGCTGACTGCAATAGTGACACTCACCTTTAGTCATGCCCTTGGCAATCCCACCAACAGGCTTAAGGGCAGGTTCCTTGGACTTGGCAACTGAATTTCCTTTGCCCTTGGAGGAAGAGGCAAACCTTTTGCCCTTTCCTTTCTGCACCATCATTATGGCCTTGGCCTTACCCTTGTTGATGCTCTGTTCAGCCGTCCTCAACATGTTGAGTAAATCTGGCAGTGGTTTAACGATCTCGTTCATGTTATAGTTCATAATGAACTTTCCATAACTCTCGGGAAACGATTGCAACACGAGATCGGTTGCCAACTCTTGGCCGACCGGGAACCCCAGTCGGGCGAGATTCTCCAAGTACCCGATCATTCGGAGTACATGGGGTCCCACCGGGTTCCCTTCTGCCAGATGACACTTGAACAGTGCCTTAGAGACCTCATACCTCTCTACCCTCGCCTGATCTTGGAAGAGCTGCTTTAGATGTTCGATCATATCGACAGCATTCATGTTTTCGTGTTGCTTCTGAAGCTCAGAAGTCATGGTGCAAAGCATAAGGCAGGCCGCATCATTAGCGTCATCAACACGCTTTTGATACGCCTTTAGGGCAGCAGGTGTTTGGTTCTCTGGACCTTCTGGAACATGCTCCTCAATTGCGTACAGTTTCTTCTCTTGCTTGAGAACAATTCTCAAGTTTCTGTACCAATCAAGAAAGTTGGTTCCAGAGAGCTTGTCCTTCTCAAGGACAGATCGTATGGAATGTTGTGAACTCGATGAGTTGTTTGCCATTTGGAATTCTACAAAAAGGAAAATACGCAAGTTTTAGTATTTGTGAATTTTTGACTATATTCAGTAATGGCTAGTTTATCAAATATAGCTCCCACTATTTTTCTACGGATTAATAACCCTCAAGATATTAATGCGGAAAATATCCTTATATTTTCTAGTGGGCCAAGATCCATCTTTCATCTCCTTATGAGCTTGTTTTGGCAAGTCACCCATAATTTGACTACTTTAGGTAGGAACAATTCCAATTGCATCCCTTATGCAACTCTTGGTTCAATTGGGCAAATAACTCCTTATTTATCCATCCATATGAATAATCCCAATTGTTTGCCTCTAGGTTTCTTAATCAAATTAATAGCCTAGTTGTGTTCAACCTCTTATCTAAACAATTGCACATTGTTACGTGCCATCGCATTCCATCATGATGAACCAAGTCGCCATGCTTTGGCACGCACGAGCTTGGTAAATAATGATGATAATGAGTGTTTAAATAACGAGAAGGCAAGAACACAATATTTGAATTTTGAGGGATTTCAAATTCATTTTTTTAATTGTTTTTGTTGATCAATATCAACTAATCTATCTATTTGAGTTTGGGCACAACTCCAAATAATAGATCTTATTATCCTAATTGCATGCATCATCCATACACCAACCACACAATAATAAGATAATAAAATAAACAACCACAAAACAGAAATTAAACGTGATGTGCATATGGCCTTTTCTAGACTAAGATAATTCCAAGCCAATGGAATTATCTATGAACCCTAAAGCAAACACATCTCCATGCGTCTTGATCTTTTGGTCCATCCTTCATAGTCTTGTGGAATGCTCCATGCTCCATGCTCCATCTTTTGTGGCTTCTTTGGCTTTGGGCTACTTTTCTCCAATCTTGGCTAACAATCTACTTTATCTAGCACTAGCTAAATTCTATACTAAATAAAATAAATCTCACAAGTTGAGAAAAAAATGGCACGCATGCCATAAAACCCTAATTAATTATTACAATTAATTGATCAGCTCGCAGGCCGTAAAACCAAACCACAAAATTAAACATCCACATCAAACCACATCCTAAGGCCATATCCAATCACCATGCGATTTGCACATAAACAGTTAAAATCCAATTTTAACGCGCTTGGTCAATTTTAATTGAATTTAGGATTTCTAGGGTTAAAACGGTCCATGGGCCCAACAATAAAATTGCCCGGGCCCAATAAGGTGAACCACAAGGCCCTAGGGTCGGCCCGGCCCAAAACCCACAAGCCTAGGCCGCGGGTTAGGGCCGCCCGGCCCCTAGGGCGGCCAAGCTTGGGCGGCAAGCAAGGGAGGCGGTCCCTAGGGGGGCCGAACCTCCTTATGGGAGTTGTTTCCAAAACAACTCCCTTGCTTGGTGCCCAAGTTTGGTTGTTTCCTTGTTTTGGGAGAACTCCTTCTTCCCCAAGGATGCCCAAACCCTAGATCTAAGATCCTAAAATTTCTCAAACTCACCAATTCATGCATCCTATGCAAAAAAAATGGATCTTGTTATGATTAATTATTGACAAATTGCATCCCATGCTTGATTTGTCTTGTTTTACGCGATAAACAATCAAATTAAGGTGTAAAACAACTAATAACGTAACACATAAACCACGTTTATGCTCTACGACCTGTGGCTCTGATACCACTGTAGGGTTTTTGAGTCATGGATGCGCAACGGAAGCATAAACAAATATAAAACCATGCAAAACCCTCCAAGGATAACAAGTCAAGAGACATAACGATGGTAAGAGTTAGAAATCAATAACACACATGACGGTTCTCCTTTGATGACTTCAAACGCGAATTGTGTCACGTTCTCTATAGTTGATCCACGCCTAGAGTTGATCCTAGATCTCCCAAGTCCTTGGTGCTAGCCCGGAAGTGGAAGAGGAAGAAGACTCACGCAAAACGAGACCCAAAAGGAGGGTCTCGGCCTCCTTTGGCTGACGGGGACGGGGCGGCGGCAAGGGGGCGGTCGGCTCCCTTGTTGCTTGCTCTCTCTCCTTTTGTTCTCTCCCACTCTTTGTTATGTTCAATTATGAGCATAAGTTATGTGGGAAGGAAGGAAGGAAGGTCCTTTATATAGTCCAACAACTCCTTGTTAACTACCTAAAGGACTTATTCTAGTCCTACTAGAGTTCAATTTAGTCCCTTCCTTGCAAATTAGTCCCTACTAAGTTTGCAAGATTTTGCAAAGTGATCCTTCTAATTAATTAATCCAATTAATTAATTCTCAAATCTAGTTCAACTCTATATAGCGTGTGACCCCATAGGCTCTATCTAGTTGGTAGCAACCGTTTGCTAATATGGAGCGGTCTCTAGCAAAACATCCATTCTAGCCAACTAATAAAATAGTCATCTTGACAACCTTTGTACAAGTAATTGTCTCATCTCTTTGTCCCAATATCCGGATTGGACACGAGACATACAAGTCACACTCGTATATCCAATCCATAGTTTCTCGATCCATGGGAATAGCCTTATTCGTGCAAATAATATCAATATCACATATTGATTTATTTGAGTCTGGCCAGACATTCTATAAGCACTATCCCTCGAGTGGCCTATGATATTTGCTCCCGTTATGTGGGAGGGACAAATTCTATCTACGTCCACTACGATCTCTAAGTTTGCTTCTTATTGTATCCAGTACACGCCTTTATAACTACCCAGTTACGGTGTAGCGTTTAACGCTACCAAGATCACAATAATCCACAACTAGAATATCTAGTGACTTCAAGTCTAAGGATGACAATACCATTGCACCGCGAGAAGCGCTTGTGACTCAACATAACGTGTATGTAGCCTTCTCGGAGATGGGTCAATCCAGTGCAACATTCCCTAATGCACACCTATGTGTTGGATCGTGATATCTCCATATCAATCCAACTCCATACTAGTCTATAGATGATTGTCCCATTAAACATTATACTTGACTAGGGATATTTAAGATAAACAACACAATTGTAAATCTAAGGACTTCATTATAATAAATATCCAATAAATAATAAATGAATTTCTAGCCACAAAATAATTCATACTAAACTAGATTGCCTCTAGGGCATCTATTCCAACACTTTTTTCTGTTTTCCTTCACCACAGGTTCAGATGATGGGAGCCTTGCTTAGCGGGGAACGCAAATCACAGCTAGGCTTCCAGAAATTTCATTTTTTTATAAATATAACTTCTTTTAGTTATCACTTTTTCATTAGTTAGATTTTTGCCCATGTTTGAGGCAACTTTGAGTCGTAATAAAGTATTTTTTAAGAACATTAATTGAGTTTGCTTGGTATCCACTTTTAGATGTCCTTGTATCCTGGTTTCATTTCGGGTACGGAGTTACACCTACATGCTCTCATCTTGGTCATTTTGGGGGTGTTACAGTATAAGTATCATGATATTATACTATATTTAATAAGGAACTTTTATTAAATATAGCTCCAACTATTTTACTCGAATTAATGACCCTTACCATTAAGACAGAATAATATCATTTGTTTTTCTAGCAGGCCGAGATTCATATTTCACCTCCTTTAGAGACAACTTTGGTTGGTCACCCAAAACAGTTATTTAGGTAGAAAACGATTTCCAGTTACATTCCATATAACTCTTGAAACAATTATGTGAATAACTCCATATTCATAATCTATCATATTGACTAGTACCCAATTAGGTTGCCTCTAAGCTTTCAATCCTATTGAAGTAGCTTAGTTAAGTTAGAGATTTTGCTTAATAATTGCATATTAATTGTTTTTGTCATCGCGTCTTATCATTGATAAATAAAGGTACCTTACTTTGGCAAGCCTACATTCAATTGATCAAGGTCTTGACAAGTGTCAAGCAAAACAAGGGTATAACTTAATATTTTAATTTTGAAGAATTTGCTTATTTTAGCTGATATTATCAACTCACTTACTCGAAAGGATTGGGAAATTCCGATTGAAAGATCAATCATTTATTATTATCGTGTTTAACAGTCAATCATGCATCAAATACATCAATATAAATAAGACATAAATAATATAAATAAAACGTGGATGTCGCCCCTAGGCATTACGGTATTCTCAAGCCAATGAGACTATCTACAAAACCATAAGAAAGCCAAGCTCTTCTCCAAGGGCTTTCTTTTTCTAGCCCAAGCATCCAAGCATGTGTGCCTCGTCTTCTGTTGCTTCAATAGAATAAATCACCTCTACCTATCTATCTAAATTTATATATAGCAACCTCACATACAAGGGGATTTAGATGAGAAGAGAAAATATTTTGAATAAATTGAGAGGCAGGACACATATGTCGTATTCTGATTACATCAGAAACCATCAAAACCAAACAACAACAAAACAATCACATATCTAAGCCACATCCACACACCATGCGATTAAGCATCAAATAAGAAGAATAAAAATTTAGTTTTAATCGTGTATTGTTTCTTGAACGAGTAATTCATAATTACCAACTGCGATGGCGGGACCTAGAGGGGCGGCACACTGTGGCCAATATCCTAGAAGTTGGAAAAACATGTTTTCTCATTCCTTCTATTCTGGCTGAACCTCTCGAGGATAGAAAAAACCCAGTTTTTTTCTTTTCTTTTTACCCAAACCCTAGAAGCTTCAGTACATATATCGTACATACGATTTTACGGTGCACTACGTGTATCATGATTCAAAGTATACTACATATATCATATATACGATTATACAGTACACTACGTATATCATATATAAGAATTTACAGTACACTGAGTATATCATATATACGGTTTTTACAGTACACCATATTGTATCATATACAAATTTTATGATTTATCACATACGAATCATAATCCATCGCGTAACATACGCTTTAACAGTTGTAGATAGTGCTTTCTGAGCTGACAGATCTTGGCCACGTGGCAACCATCCAGCACACCATATTGTGCTCCACACACACTGGATCGCCAGCCGCGCTGATCCATGTGGGGGCTGCGAGACAGAGCCCTCGCATACCACCGCACGGGACTTGTAGGGACTTAGTGGTTTGGAGGCTAGAGTAAGTCCTGTCGCGTGCGAGCCAAGCCCGCGCGCGACCTTTAGTAACTGCTTTTGAGAGATTTATGGCACGAGCTCTATAAACCCGGTCAAACCCGGTCAACCCCATAACGGTTCCGGTATTCGCGCATAACGTGCTGTAACGGTCCCTATATATGTGGACGGACGTGCCGTTGTGGTTAAGATAATTAAGCCGCCATTGATGGGCGCATTAACCACACTGCAAAGGTCACATTCTCCGTTATATATAGGATGTTAACCTTTCCATACAAAGGGGGACACACCAGACATACGCGGAAGCTCTGCCAAACCCCTGTCTCTCTCTCAGACATTACTACTGCCTTACTCTCTCCCTACACACAACCCAACTCTTCCTGTGCCATTTCCGATCCTCTACTTACGGTGTACACAAATTTCACCCTGCCACAATCTCTTGTGCACATTTTGGTGAAACCGGCGTGAACTTTCCATCACAAGCAACCATGTCTCAGGAGGATGATGTCAGTAACAGATCGCCTTCCACCGAAGCCGCCTCGGGAGAAGAGATCCGCCGCACTCCTACGACCACCGGTGAAGCTCCGACGCTAGAAGCCTTGGACGCCACCATTCAGAGTCAGGGGAAAGCTCTCAAAGCTCAATCTGGGCAGCTAGAATGGATCATGGCTGTCTTGGGGACTCTTGCTCCAAACGCTACACCAGCCACCGCCGTCTCTCAGGGAGGAGGAGCCTCTACCACTCAGGGACTGGGAATGTCAACCACACCACCCAACCCTAATCTGCAAACTCCACCGGCGACTACATAGCTACCCTCAATTCAAGGGTCAACAGCTAAAATGTTGCCCCTCACCGCTCATACTCCTCAGCCTCCGGCTTTGGTACCTATCCCGGCCTCGCAGTATCCCGTGCCTCCTCCAACGGCAATCTGGGGCAATGTGAACGCGCCATATGTCCCTAGTCCTCCTGCGGCATATGTGTCGCCTCCGCCTGCAGCAACCCCTCCTCCTGCTACCGAGGGAAACACTCCAGAGTGTATGACGTCTCTGCAAAGGCGCATAGACACCATTCTGGCTCACCAATCATTCGCGGATACCATCATCCCGAAGCTAGAAAATGATCCCCCTATCCCACGAGAGATCTACCTCATGCCTAACCCTGTTGGGTACAACTCTCCTAAATGGGACAAGTTCGAATATGTCAATGGAAACGCTCATGAACATGTCATGCGTTTCATCGATTTCATGGGGCCGTATGGAGCCGATCCCAAACTGCTGATGCGAGAGTTCCTGAAATCCTTGGGGAACGTAGCGTACAAGTGGTACAGGATGTTAGAAGCTGGGTCCGTGAAGACTTGGGACGACATGGTCCAAAAGTTCTACACCAAGTTTTTCAAGATGGTGGAAAAGGTGACAATGATTCACCTCTCGCGGATGTATCAGAAGCGCGAGGAGGACGGAATAACTTTCATCAAGAAGTTCAGGGCAAAGTCCTTGGAATGCAAAGATGTGATACTCGAAAGCAGACTCGTGGAGATATGCCTGCAGTGCATGCGAGATGAGTAAAAAGGTATGCTTATTAACCTGCAAACGCCTACGTTTTCAAAACTAATCGAATGCACGAAGAACATCGATCCTATAGTCGAGAGACAGAAAAAGAGAAGCGCTCCGGAGCGATCCTCGGGCGGTACTACTTTCAAAATCGGGAGATTCAGCTACAAGAGAGGACGCGAAGCCGAAGTCAATACAGTTTCACGCCAGAAGCAGGCGAAGATTGTGAACTTCGATGCACCACCTCTGCCATGTTCGGTGGAAGAAGCAAGCGACCTCTGCAGGCAATGGCTCAAAGACGGTGTCCTACCGTCGCTCGAGAGGGCACCCTCCAAGGAGATGGTGAGGGACCCGAAGTGGTGCGAATACCACGGCAAGGTCATGCATCCCACGGCGGACTGTAAGAAGCTCAGGATTGTGTTCAGCCAAAAGATGAAGAATGGCGAGCTGATCGTTAGCGACCAAAGGCAGGATGTGCGCAACAATCCACTTCCTGCCCATGCGGAGCAAGAATTGAAAGGCAAAGAAGTCGCTGTGATCTCGATTGTGGATCTAGAAGAGGTCAGAGGATGGTTTACCCATTATTTCCGAAGTCCATGATGATGAAGACTACAGCATAGACACAGAGGACGAGCGTGCCGACCGGATGAAGGGGTCGCACGGCTTCAGCAGATTCTTCGACGAGATGAACTTCTCAGAAAAATGCTGAACGGAGATGACAAAAGCGATCTTAAGGATAGCAGAAGACTACGAGGAGGATCTCGTAGTCTCCAATGGGAAAGTCATCAGGGCGTCTCGCTCTACAGAAAAGATCATGACCTTTTCCGCCAGCGACAAGAAGACAGATGCGAGCCACCAGAGGCCTCTGTATGTGACGGCCATCATCAATGGCGTCGAGTTCAAAAGAGCGTTCGTCGACGGAGGAGCAGCGGTTAACGTCGTTTCGCTCCACACATTGAAGCTAGCAGGGATTCCTGAGTACAAGATTGTCAAGCGTCCATCCCCGTTGATGTGATTCGGAAGCGACTCCAGAATGACGTTAGGATGGATCCGCCTCGGTGTCCAGATCGGCAATATCAAGTGCTCAGCGAAGTTCTATGTCATAGATGCGAACACTACGTATCACATGATCATAGGACGAGCCTGGATTCATCGCTTTGATGCTGTCCCTTCGACAGCTCACCAAGTAATGAAAGCTATTTGGAATGACAGAATAGTCGAGATACCGGCTTCGACGAATCCATTCAACATGGATGAAGCACATCTCAGCGAGGCGGTGTGGTTCACCGAGATGGCGGACGAGCAAACACCGGGACCATTCAACCCCACTCCTTTACCCCTATGGGAAGATATCAAAGATCAGTCACCTACGGGAGTGATAGTGACAAGGGAGGATGCCAAGGAAAAGCCGCCCACGCGAGAAGAAGCGCCGCGGATTTCCTACCAGCGAAAGAATGTGTACACTCTGAAAAGGATAGCAAAGCATGACCCTGAAGGCAAGGAGATAGAGAGTTTCTACACCAACGGGAAGAAATGCTATCGTATATGAAGGTGCGCGGGGGTGTCCTCACGCGGGCATGGGGATATCCCTGAGCAAATCAACCAAATCGAGCAGGTTGCGGAGACAGAAAGAACAATGCAGAGCACCCCAGAAGAGAAGCTCAAAGAAGCACCCGAATGCATGGAAGACAAACCCAGACCGCAAAAGTAAGAGCTGAAGGAGGTATTCCTAAGCCCAAACGACGAAAAAAAGAGGCCGGTCTTTCTAAGTGCGGACCTCACAAGCGAAGAGGAGGAAAAACTGCTACAGCTCCTGACCGAGTACAAGGACGTGTTCGCGTGGGAGTATGATGAGATGCCCGGTCTGGACACAAGCATCACAATGCATCGGTTGGATGTAATTCCGGGATCCAAGCCGGTAAAGCAGAGCACAAGAAGCTTTAGGCCGGAGCTCAATGTGAAGATTAAGCAGGAGATGTTCAAACTCCTGGACGCCAAGTTCATAGAGCCGAATCACCATCCCACATGGCTGGCCAACATTGTGCCCGTGGTAAAGAAGAATGGGCAGCTTCGCATCTGTGTGGATTTCCGGGATCTCAATCGTTTTTGCCCCAAGGACGATTTTCCGCTCCCCAACATTGATCTGCTTATTGATTCGACAGCGTGTCATCGCATGTTCAGTTTCATGGACGGCTTCAGCGGGTACAATCAGATCAAGATGGACCCTGAAGATGCACGGAAAACCGCATTCATCACCCCAGTGGGAGTATTCAACTATACGGTGATGCCTTTTGGTCTTAAAAACGCAGGTGCAACTTACCAGCGGGCCATGATGGCCCTGTTCCACTACATGATGCACAAGGAAGTGGAATTTTATGTGGATGACCTGGTGGTTAAATCCAAACAGGAGGCAGATCATTTGGCGGATTTGCGGAAAGTGTTCAATAGATGCAGACGCTTTCAACTTAAGATGAACCCCATGAAGTGCGCATTTGGAGTGACATCAGGAAAGTTCTTAGGATGCGTAGTGCATCGCCAAGGAATCGATCCTGACCCTGCGAAAGTATCAGCCATCACCGGCATGACTCTGCCACATAACCAAAGTGCCTTGAAAATTTTCTTGGGAAAGCTATCATATCTGCGAAGATTCATCCCAGCAATTGCCGAAATCACCTGCTGTTTCAGTGACCTTTTCAAGAAAGATGCCGTATACAGCTGGACTCCGGAGCACGAAGCTGCGTTCGGGAAACTAAAGGAGCTGCTGACATCTTCAAAAATAATGATCGCGCCTCAGTTAGGATCACCGCTCTTGCTGTATCTGACGTCAATAAGAAAGTCTATAGGAGCTCTTTTGGCTCAGGAGTACGAGAGCCAAGAAAGGCCCATCTACTACATCTCTCGCATTGTGCAGCCCGCATAATCAAGGTACACGTACATCGAGCGTCATTTCCTTGCCCTATTCTTCGTGATAGAGAAGCTGAGACACTACTTTGCTTCGCATAAAGTGGTGGTGGTCACAAAGAGTGATCCCATACGATACCTTCTGACTCATACCACTCCTGGGGGAAGATTGGCAAAATGGTATATGACCATCTCCCAGTATGACATCATCTGCGTGCGATCGCGGGCGATCAAGTCGCAGGCGGTGGCGGATTTGCTGGCGCAGTTCCCGGATAACAGTCATGAGCCTTTGGTCGAAGAAGAATTGGAGGGACCTGAAATCTATGAAGTTTATTTTCCCTATTGGATGCTCCATTTTGACGGTTCATCAACAAGGAAATGTGGAGGCATTGGGATAGTCTTGACCAAACCAGATGGGGAGGTCATACAGATGTCCGCAAAGCTTGACTTCGCAGTCACCAACAACGAAGCGGAATATGAAGCTCTCATTGCGGGACTTCGTGCGGCAAAAGCCTTGGAAGTAAGCAATCTGACGGTTATGGGGGACTCCAAGCTAATCGTCAAGCAAGCCTCGGGCGAGTACGGTTTGAAGGAGATAAATCTACTATCCTACCGGACCTTGGTACAAAAACTGGTGCAACAATTCTGCGACATTAGGTACGAGCACAAGCCCCGAGCGGATAACAGGCATGCAGACGCTTTGGCTACCTTGGGATCCAAGGTTAGCACGGACAAATGTCCTGCGAGAATCTCGATTGAAGTGCGAACATCGTCGGCATTAACAGAAGACGCGTGCGACGATGAATGCATAGACGATGCAGACTGGAGAAAGTCAATCTTATGTGCCATCGCAGAAGGCACGAGTAGCGAGAACTGGGCATCCACAAAGGGGTATTTCATACATGACAACACCCTCTATTACAAGGGTCCTGGCGGAATACTTATGCGATGCGTATCCGAGCAAGAAGGACAGCTGCTGTTAGAAAAGATTCATCAACATGCTTGTGGGGAAAGCGAAGTATGAATCTATCGGAAAGCTCAGAGATATGGCATTCACTGGTCGGACATGTCAACGGCCCCAGCACTGATACAAGGAAAGTGCGAGAGTTGCGCACTGATCAAAGATTCTTTACTCATTGCTCTGACCGATGATGATGCGGATTGGAGGAAACCACTCTTTGATTTTCTCACCCAGGGTACTGTACCCGAATCAAGAAAAGAAGCTGAGAAACTAAGGAAGAAAGCAGCCCGATATGTGGTGCAAGAAAATCTGCTTTGGCAAAGGGGGCATGAAGGTAATTTGCTGCGATGCCTAGACAGCAGGGAAGCACAAGAAGTGATGGACCTTTCTCATCAGGTGGAACATCAGGGGGGTGCAAAATTATGCAAACAACTCCTCTCAATTGGATATTTCTGGCCCACGATGGAGGCTGATTGCCGCGCCAAAGTACGATGCTGCCAGGAGTGTCAATTTAAAGGTAATCTAGTGCACGCTCCTGCCGTAGATCTACATGCATTGGGAACACCATGGCCGTTTCACACATGGGCTCTAGATTTTATTGGTCCCATTCGACCGACCTCAGATGGGAATCACTTCATTCTCACCCCGACTGAGTTGTTCACCAAGTGGGTAGAATCGATACCACTGAAGACGGCAAACGCGCTAGGTGTGGTCCATTTCATCCAAGAAAGCATCATATGCAGGTTCGGAATTCCCAATACCATCCTTTCGGATAATGGCACTCCTTTTGTTAATCGCCAGGTGGCTGCGAAGCTAGCAGAATACAACATCTGGCAAATATGCTCCACCCCATACTACCCAAAGGGGAATGGGAAAGCAGAAGCGACCAACAAAACGCTGTTGAGAATTTTGAGAAAGATGGTCGCAGATGACCACTATAAGTGGGCCGATTCTTTGAGCATAGCCCTGTGGGCTTACCGGACTTCTCCAAGGACACCCACAGGGGTCTCACCATTCCTTCTATGCTATGGAGATGAGGCTGTGGTACCTGCGGAAGTAAAGGTTAACTCTGCAAGGTTGGCTTTCCACGCATTGTACGACAATCAACGCGACCATGACTTAGTCCTGCTAGAAGAAAAGCGGGAGCAAGCTAAAAGGACCAACAAACGGTACCAAGAAAGGATTGCTCGTGCGTACAATAAAACAGTCCAACGTAGAGATTTCGCGGTTGGAGATTTGGTCATGCGCGCATCTGACCATTGCATGCGAGAGGCGGCTCACCCAAAGTTCGCAGCCAATTGGGAAGGACCCTTTGAAGTCACAGAAGTCTTTGACAGTGGCTACTGCAGCATACGGAGGTTACACGGAACAACCTCAACCCCAAGCTCAGTCAACATGCGCTGGATTAAGAAGTATTATCCTTGACTTCTCTCTTTATATGCGTTTTATTACAACGTTGCCTTATGCTCTGTATAGCTATGATTCGCACATCTTCTCTCCCATATGAGAGAATTGTAATCTCATCTCTCCCATATGAGAGTTCTATAATAAAAGACTTCTCCCAAATGAGAAGAACTTTATACTTCTAGCTGTTTTTATCGCTTCATTTAGTTCGTTATTATAGTTAATAAAAGCCTATCCGCTGTGATAGCAGCCCATGCGAAAACGATCTTAATTGATCTTCTAATCCTATCTGCCACGATAGCAGCCCATGCGAAAATAATCTTAATTGATCTTCTAAGCCTATCTGCCACGATAGCAGCTCATGCGAAAATGATCTTGATTGATCTTCTAAGCCTATCTGCCACGATAGCAGCTCATGCGAAAACGGTCTTGATTGATCTTCTAAGCCTATCTGCCACGATAGCAGCTCATGCGAAAACGATCTTGATTGATCACCTAAGCCTATCTGCGACGATAGCAGCTCATGCGAAAACGATCTTAATTGATCTTCTAAGCCTATCCGCCACGATAGCAGCTCATGCGAAAACGATCATAATTGATCTTCTAAGCCTAGCTGCCACGATAGCATCTCATGCGAAAACGATCTTAATCGATCTTCTAAGCCTATCTGCCACGATAGCAGCCTATGCAAAAGCGATCTTAATTGATCTTCTAAGCCTATCTGCTATGATAGCAGCCCATGCGAATATGATCTTGAATGATCTTTCAAGCCGACCTGCCACGATAGCAGCGCTATACGAATGTGATTTTAAAAATCTTTCTTAAGTCTATCTGCCATGATAGCAGCATTATGCAAAATGATCTTAAGTGATCTCCAAAGGCTTATCTGATGAGATAGCACTTGCACTTTAATCTGAAACAAACCACAAGCCTATTTGCCAAGATAGCAAAGCTGCGCAAGCACGATCTCGAACGATCTAAAAACATATCTGCGGATTTATACGACAGATAGCAAATCGTACAAAGTGTGTATATGGCACTACAGAAGGCGAAATTCGCCAATACGCATGCGAAATTGTAATTTTTTGTAACAAGACAGCAAATCGTACAAAGCGATTTGTCATTATGAGTCAAAAGGACTTACAATTTATCTGTCTAGATAACAGCTTACAAGCGAAAAAGCTCAAATCAAGCTAACTACGCAGCCCACATGGCTTACAATGCATCTAAAAAGTAACTTACAAACAAGAAGTTACACATCGGGGGAATCCTAAATGAAAAAAGGATGAACCTAACGGTCCTAGCACAAGCTATGCGATACACAGATCTGCGACCAAAGATCTGTAGCAAGTAGGGCGCTCCTGCGAGGAGATCAGCCCCCAGCCCGCCATGTCTACAAGATCTATGCGACGCTACGTTCAAGATCCCAGCATTTGACAAGGCCCTTGTCTGATCAACACCCCAAGAGATGTTCCTGAGGAACCACCGGTTCTGGCGTACAACAGCCAAGCAGTAGCTCCAAAGGACGAAGGTTCCTTGTCCACGGAAACGAGCACATTGGCTCGCCACCCTGAGTTCAAGAACGAGGAGGCAAGAAATTCTCCTCCGGGCATGCTGGAGGAGAATCCCGCCGCTCATTACGATTCGGTAGCAAGGTCAGTACGGCACTGCACCTCGCTGGGAGGCGGCTGGAAACATGACCTGCAAGCATAATAGACCAAGAAAATTCTTCGAGCAAACATGAGGTATTATATGCATCTTCTTGATGATAGTTATGAAGATCAATAAGCCTTATGAAGCAGATCTTGGAAACTATTTCTATAGCACAAAGCACAAACTCAGGTTTCACAACTTGAAGCTGCCATGAATCAACGAAAAACAAGCGTTGAAGCCAGCAATCGTAAGGACTCATGGAAAACCACATTTTGGGATGAAGAACCCAAATAGCAATAGGCAGGGTTTATATAGACCTTGTGGAGACTCTTCAGTTGCCAAGATGAGTCAGTAGAATTTGAAAAGAGGGTAAGGATCAATCACTTACGCCTTGAAAAGAGGTAACAATCAATTACCCTACTAAAGGCTACGACGATTCAGTTGCGTATCCTAATTAATGACGGATGGTAATGATTCGGATGGACTTCCCAAGGAAAGCGTGCTTATCTAATGAGCAATTAGCCCGAAAATAAAGGCAGAATATCAATTGCTGACGTCATAATTTGATATAAACAGAGATATTCTAGCAAATCCTGGAAAGGACAAAACGGGCATTTCAATTCTTCTTTTGAAAAAAAAGGGGGAGAAACCCTAGCAACATTACAATAATGTTTCAGCTACTTATTTACTACTTTTCAAAAATCAAAATAAACCCTTGATCAAGGGGTCATGGGGAGTAAACTGACGGCTCAGATTTTCCACTTGCTCCGCTTCCTGCTTCAATTGCTCGCATTTGGCATTCATCTCATGAAAGAGCTTCATAGCCTCTTCAACCTTTTGCTTTTGCTGCTCTACCTTCTGCTTCTCAGCTGCGAGGTTTTGGTGGCCGCGTTTCAAAGTTACGGCCGCGCGAATCAGGGTAACTCTTTTGATAAGAAACTTGAAGCCCATCCTGCCTTGAACTTTGGCGAGAAGATTTTGGCACATGCCAAAGAGCAATTCGGCACTCTGAGGAGAAATGGTCGCAGGTGTGGCCGCGGACAGCTGCTCCAAAATCCAGATGGCTTCAGTAAGAAATAGCCTCCTGTCGAGGGGCCCTATCTCCAGAGACCTCGCAAATGATTGGGGGTAGGTGAGGCGTATCCGAACTAGCCAGTCCACGTCGGATTTCTTCAAACCTTAAGCAATGTCAAAAGCCAAGTTATACTATCAAACTCGCAAATGAAGAATGCATGATGCGAACAGCAAATCGCGATGTACCAGTTCCTTCAAGGATCTCGCGCAAATAAGGAATGCGCATTGCTGGGGTAGTTGAAGACTGTCCTCGCTCCATTTCCCTCCTATCAGCTGCGAGTTCTAACTCCTCATAGTTGGGGGGAAGAGTATAAGCCGCACCAGGTGCGATTGCAGCCCCGACCTGCGAACCCCAAAAGTTCCACGCAGGAAGTGGCGCCGCCGACTCAGTCATTGCTGGAGGCGTGGTGGCAGAAGAAGTTGCAGCTTGACGGGGGATACCTTCAGATGCGATAGCATCAGCAGCATTCGTTCCTATTTCCTCCGCACCCGCATGGGCATCTTCCTCCATTAACAGAGAAGGTTGACTCCTTTTCTCCAACACGGGTTCATCAGCATTGCCTGCGATACAAAAGGCGATGGTGTGAGGTAACTTGTATCGTATGTTATTTTACTATCTTTGATAAGCTAAGAGCAAGCACCTCCACGCGAAGGTGGGATTGCAGTATCCTCGTCATACGCTAAGGACGTGGAACCTTGCCCTATTAGTGTGTCTTCATTAAGCATGTATTTAAGGTGAGCGTGACCTGGGGCGCGAAGAAACCAGTCATGACTATGTTTGAGTTGCTAAGCCTAGTTCACGCATATTTTCCAAATGATTACCTGAGGGTTCACCGCACTTGCCTACTAGCCAACGGCGAATGTCAGCTTTTGACACACCGTGCTTTAACGCACCAACAATAACATCTCGATAAGTTACTGCGAGATTAAAAATCTCACCTTCATTGCCGCCTGCGATTTCTTCAAAGTCTGCTTGGGCCTGCTCTAAGGCTGCCGCATCTTCTTCTGGAGTCACGTCCTCCTCTTCCACCCGAGGAGCCACCTCTTCAGGAAGCACATCTTCCTCATCAGTTGGACGCACCAGGTCGTCGACGTGTTGTTCTTCAAGGCTCCTTTGCTTCACGCGCTCGAGCTCCTCCTCTTCTCGCTTTCTCCTCCTTTCAGCGGCTTCCGCAGCTGTTCTCCTGGACTCGGCGAGAATGTCCTCGCTTATGGTTTCATCAGAAACACCAGAATAAGCACCCCTCTTCTGCCTTTTGGCCAAAAGGCCACTGATGGTCTCATCATCATCATCTGCGAAGAAACAATTTGTTCAAGCCAAGATTGCAAAAGAGCTAAGATAATGAGAAGAGAAGTACGATTGAGATACCTCCTGATTCTTCCTCATGTATCGCATCATCCTCTCTGAATCTGACATCTTCGACTCTTTCTTCTTCTTCTTCATCTCCTTCTCTCGGCTCCCGCCTCTCCTCTTCTTCCTCCTGGCCGAATGGAACAAAGGTCTCCAGTGCGAGTTCCTTCCGCGTTTTACTGGTCATGCGTCATTTACCTTTATCTCTGGCAGAAAGGGACCTCGCAGGAGGGGAAGTTGGAGCGCTTCTAGGGGAAGAAATCGTAATTCCTCTTTGTCTGGGCCTCTTCTCTCTTGGTGCAGCAGCCACTGGGGGAGACGGATCGTCCCCAGGGGGAGACAAGGCCGGAGTGTTGTCTATCAGCGAATCAGCAAAAGCATTCATGACCTCGCGAATCCTGGCCTCGACCTCGGGATCCATTCTCGATGACAGCCGAAATGGCTGTCTTTGCCTTCTTGTAGTAACAATGGTGGTAACCAGCGATTTGGAACGCTCACCAGATGCAAACCTCCGCACGTGGCACTACAGCAAGAAGCGTAGTATGAAGTTTTCAAAATATTGAAGTAAAGAATTTTAGCGCATGCCAGAGAAGTTGCTTACCTTAGCAAAAGTTTCGCTGTATCTGATGACATGCGAGTCGCCTTTTCTAACCGCAGCAATCTTTTCATCTAGAATGATGGAGGGACACAGATGGTTTCCGCGATCCAGCAATGAATAGCAACCATATTTAGACTCGTCCAGGCTACAATTGGGACGAAAAGGAAAAGAATTCCTTTTGATCACAGGAGCTCTACTGGGCTGGGGGACCGACTGCGTCTCAAACCTTGTCTGCTAGGCGTTCCAGTATGCGAGCCAGTTTTTGGAACAGCCTCCTTCACGATTACCTGCAGGTTGTACGAAGGGGAGATTACTCAGCAAGACTGTTTTACACTCCTTTGACAACAAACGCTTATAGCAGCCTCTGATGATAGACTGCGGCCAGATTGATGGTGCCACTGCATCGAAGCCGAACTGGGGAGAAACGCGAGTGGGGTCGACATCCACGGTAATCCTTTCGTACCTCGGCGCGAGCTCACGTACATGCTCCGCGAGAGCAGGAAGGGAACCTCGTAGGAACCAGCAAAAGAATTCGCGATAGCGCTCATGGAAATGCTCTCCACCTTCGAAAAGGAGCTCTTCTGAGAAGACAACACCCTTAGAAGGATACAGTTTTGGAAACCATGGCACGTTTTCAATACGCATGGTATAGGGCCAGGCTATAAACTCTTCCCGATTATCGCATATCAGGCTCCAGACGCACTTGGGGTAGTTTGTTCCAAACCACCTCGCAGCTCTTCCGCTGTTACGTTCCTCCAACGCGCCTGGGGGACACCACTTGTTGGGCTTAGAAGCAACCGGGGCATAGGAAGGCCATCGCTCAAAGACCCACATTGTCAAGAAGGAAATGTTAATGTAAGTCAGTATGTCGAGGCGGCCACGCGATTCCTTCATGGCCACGACCAGCTGATCCAGTCTGTAGTACAGTGTTCCCAAGACCAAGGGACCGAGTGCGACTTTCTGGCCGAGAGCCAATTTCACAGCAAGAGGCAGAACGTGATAGAAGACCCCATCGTGCGGGTGGCCATAGATTAAGTACCTCGACAACCAGGCGCAGAGGAAGGCGCATAGGGTCATGTGATAACCCTTGCCATCCACATAGTTCTTAGCCTTTGGTTTTTGACTCAGAAGCTTCTTGGTGATGTTGCTGTTCGCATAATTACGGAAAAAGTACTGCACCCACTTGTTCCAAGTGTTTTTCGCAGATGTGTCAACCAACTGCCAGTCAGGAAGGATTTCTGTGGTGGTCCACCGGGTGGAAATTTTCTTTACTTCTGACAAGCACTCCTCGATCTGCGTGTACAAAGCAATCTCCGCATCCGTTCTCAAGGGACTCAAAGGATCCACTTCACCCATGGGAGACAGATCATACAGCATGTGCACGTCCTCGAGCGTGGGGGCAGCCTCGAACTCAGCAAAGTGAAATGTGTGAGTCGCAGGCGAGTAGCGGGAAAGAAGGTTTAGAAGCATGGACTGGTCCAGCTTCACGGCAGCACCCTTCATAGCACGAACTGCGAAGTATACGCCAGCATTATTTAGAGTCATGGCGTGATGAGTTAATACACGGTCGATCCACTCATCCATGTAGTCCAATTTCTGAACAAAAGCTTGGGTGGAAATGGCAGTATACGGGAAGTACCCATTTTCGACTCCCAATCGAACCATCTCTTCGGAGCCAATCAATTCGAGCAAGGCCGAGTTAACTGGAGGGGTTAATGTTTGCAATCCTTCACCAGGGACAGGGGTAGGCAGTTTCTTTGCCTTAACCCTAGCATGGTAGAAGTATTTGCCACCCAGATAGGGGGCTTTTCGCCATAGAGCTTGCGGAAGATCAGGTATTTCTTCGTCCTCCTTAGTGGGTCTAGTTCCTTTTATCTTTGCCATTCATGGGGAAAAGCAAGAAAAAAGGGGGGAGAAATATGCACACTTCAGTTTGAATTTCGAGATTCAAGATCTATTGGAAGAAAGGTGAACAGTCTGGTACCAATTTCAAAAATTAGAGATTGGAATCGTTTGCATTGTCAGGGATTTCAAAAACCCTACATTCAAGGCCCTTATCATTGGGGGATTAAATCGAAATTGGATTCAAGGATTGGAGCTTCTTCATAAGTTTTCAGCAGATAATATGTCACGGCTTTGCAGATCCAACACAGTTCAAAGCATATACTAGCATATTAAATCAAAATTGAACAAGGCCAACCTTGTTTCTGTAAAGCTTGCTTGGATGCAGACAATTGAAGAAGACGATTTGCAATTCTGAACTGGTGATTGATTATCTGAATCTGCTCTTGAAGACTTCCGGGTATCATTCACTTTAAGAGAAAGGAGTGATGCTTTGCAACAATGGAGAGTACAGAGTATTTATCTGGAAACAATGAGGGGTTGCGTCCTTTCAGTAGTCGAATCGCAACCGTCACCGTCGAATCGCGCAATCACAGGACAAGCTAACGTCACGCCTAAAACCCTAAAGGCCAGAAAGCACGACTCTAGGGGTTTTAGGTCATAATGGAACGCACGGGGGCTGAACTTACTCATATTTGAATTGGTGCGTGGCGGCGACGCGTGCGTTGGTTTCTGCGCATGGAAGTCTATCCGGTTATGAGTCTTCACGCGCAGAAAGGGGGCTAATGTAGATAGTGCTTTCTGAGCTGACAGATCTTGGCCACGTGGCAACCATCCAGCACACCATATTGTGCTCCACACACACTGGATCACCAGCCGCGCTGATCCATGTGGGGGCTGCGAGACAGAGCCCTCGCATACCACCGCACGGGACTTGTAGGGACTTAGTGGTTTGGAGGCTAGAGTAAGTCCTCTCGCGTGCGAGCCAAGCCCGCGCGCGACCTTTAGTAACTGCTTTTGAGAGATTTATGGCACGAGCTCCATAAACCCGGTCAATCCGGTCAAACCCGATCAACCCCATAACGGTTCCGGTATTCGCGCATAACGTGCTGTAACGGTCCCTATATATGTGGACGAACGTGCCGTTGTGGTTAAGCTAATTAAGCCGCCATTGATGGGCGCATTAACCACGCTGCAACGGTCACATTCTCCGTTATATATAGGACGTTAACCTTTCCATACAAAGGGGGACACACCAGACATACGCGGAAGCTCTGCCAAACCCCTGTCTCTCTCTCAGACATTACTACTGCCTTACTCTCTCCCTACACCCAACCCAACTCTTCCTGTGCCATTTTCGATCCTCTACTTACGGTGTACACAGAGTTCTCCCTGCAGGAATCTCTTGTGCACAACAGTTTATATAGTATTCGCGTAAGAAAGTAAAAACACACAATCAAATTATGGTTTCATAACCTGAATCCGATACCATTTTTGGGTTTAGGGCCATTAAACGCAGCGGAAAGAATAAAATTATTTGCCTAAAACCCACCAAGGACCCATGATAATTAAGGATTTATCTCAGTCAAACTGATTGGTGACGATCACTAGCGCAGATATGAAAACGGCGCCTCTACGGTATCCACACGAACATATCTGAAAATCGGGTTCTCACTTCCTACGATGCTAGCCTGCTGAAGAATATGGAGGATATTGTCACAAAATATGAGAAAACTTGGGAGCGCGCAATGGCCAGATCCAATATGACCCGTGGGCACAAGGAGGGGCAGATTTTGCTTGGTGGCTGAACCCTAGAGAGAACACTCTTTTTTTCTCTTTCACTTGTGTATGTGTGGGAGTATGAAACTATCAAGACCGAATTTTATAGCATACGAATCCTATTCATAGGCTAGAGAATTCATATTTTCCCTTTAATCCTAACATTTAGGATTAGTTTGCATTCTTGCCCACACTTGCTCTTTAGTCCAACTAATGATCACAGTTTACACTTTAATCTAAACAATTCGTTATTGCTATTTAGTCCAACTAATGAGAAACTAATTTCAGATAGATGAAATATTGTGTGCGACCAATTTGATTCCCAATTACATTGGAAGCAACAATAACAAACATTAAACGGTATACCGCAATACATTAACGCTACCCAAGTAATTGGAATGTCAGTAATCTGACTAACCTCTACAACCAATGTACCGTGTTGTATAATTTCTTTGTCTCATCTATCCATATTAGAACAAGGCATGGAGTGTCATCCCTGTAAATCAAATCTATAATTTTGTTGATTCTCTGAGGATACTTAGACAAAAAAAACATCAGTATCACATATTGATTTCATTTGAGCAAGGCCATGCATTTTTTTAAGTCTCACTCGTCGAGTGACCATTGATATTTTCCCATGTTATGTATGAGGGACAAATCATATCTACATCACTCACACCTATCAACATGTTTCATAGCATGTCAAATTACCGACTTCATAATCACCTTGTTACAATGTGATGTTTGACGTATTAAAACATGTAATTCACATTTAGAGAATGTAGGTGACTTCAATTCGAAGGATCACAACACCAATGTCACTATGAGAAGCACTTATGAAACTCCCATGTCGTGTTCTCGTTGCGGGTCAATCCAGCACACCATTACTCCTAAGGTGTACCCATGTGTTATAATTGATATCTCATATCAATCTACCCACATAATAGTCTTGATGCATTATAGTCATCCTAATTAACTATAATACTTTGACTAGGATATTTAAGAATACAACATTTATATTTTAAGAACTTCATTATGTCAAGATATCTACATATCGAAAACAGGATGAATAAAAAACCTTTATAAATGTCACGATAAATAGATTGCCTCTAGAGCATATTCCAACAGTAATTTCAAAAATGATGTAACCAAAAATAACTTCAAAGTAGTTATGAAGAGAGTCCTAAAATCGCATATACCCCCAAAATTCCAGAAATCAAATTCAATTTCGAAACCCTCAAAGGAAAAAAACGAAAGTCGTACATGCAAAAGGGTTTCTATGGCGAAATACCAGATGAGAAAAAGGAAAACTGGGGAGGACGATCGAGTAATGCCGTGAAAAGGATTCAGAACACCACGGATGTAACACCCCTAATTCCTGAGAGAGTTCTTAGTGCAATATCAAAACTTTGGGGGCGAATTTGTAAATAGTTTGTCACGACTTTAAAGTGTGCATTTTGGAGTGTTGGCGATATTTGGACGTTTTTAGAATGATTTTGAGGCACTAGAAATGTTCGGGGTGGTTGTGCAATTCTCTACAATTAAGTAGAACCTATAATTCTAATTTATACCCTAAAAGTTTAGAAAACTACACTTCTACCCCTATGCATGTAGGACACTTGTCCAATCCAACTTGACACCTACTACATGAGGAGTCAACACCTCCAACCCCCCTCTTCACCAGAAATCTGAAAAATAAATCATTTCTCTCTTTCTCTCATCCCTCATCTTCATCCCCTTCAATGTTCTTCCTATCCACCAAGAACACCATCATCTCAACCAAGCAACTCCACCGCCACACCACCTCTTCAAGAACTGCTACTACCGAGAATTACCCACCATCTAAGGAGCAAAATGCCCCTATCAATTTGAGGATTCATTCAGAAACGGGAAAGAAAACCCGATCCTAAGGTAAGAACCCTAGTTTCATTTTTTCATCGATTTCTCCCTCCTCATTGAAGCCCAACACAATTGAACCCTATATTCTTTTTCCTGATGTCGAGGCGAACCTAGGAAGCACAAACATGCCCGGCAATTCGCCGGATTTTGCTCCAGCCACCGCGCCACCGCCGCCAAACCTCCATAGCCACCGGATTCTTGGTATGCTCTAATTTCTTGTTCTTTTTCGATGGGTATTACATCAAAGTGACCCTTAGGGATCGATTAAACCTTTAAGAAACCCCTTACATGCTCAGAATTGATTTTGAGTTGGATTTGGTTCGGATTTTCTCGATTTTGTTCGTTTTCCGACATGCAAAACTGCCCCTGTTCGCGGGCTTGTATCTCCCTCGTTTTTAATCCATTTTGAGTGATCCTAGACTTTCTAGAATCCTCAGAAAATTGTCTACAACTCTCGTTTTTTAACTTTTGTCAAGATCAGTCTCTACCCACCTGAAAATTTAGTTGAAGTCGCTGCATTAGTGTTTTACAATCTGTCCAAGCAGTAGTTTTTTTCTAAGTGTTGAATGTTGGGTTGAAACAAACATTTCCAAACGATCATAACTCCCTCAATTATTAATCAAATCTTGTTTTTCTTTCTCCTATTTGAATTTGGTTTATAATACTTAATTTCATCGTCTCTGGGTGATCTTCAAATTATAACGGATTTCTCACAAAACGAGCCTAAAGTTGGTAGTTTGAACTCATGAAGCACTATTGAATTTTTCTAAGTATTGAATCGGATTTTTTTTGTCCAACTTTGACTAGCGATATCTCTTTGAATACTTAGAGTTTCTAGGAGTTCAAATATGTTCTGGAATCCTTGAACTATCATCACCCTATTCTAAGTTTCTCATAACCCCTTCCCAACGGATCAGAATTTAGTCACGAAGTCGACTACTTAAAATGACTTTTCGCTATCTTTGAACTTCCGTTTTGACCATTTGAACGACATTTCTAGCCTTAACGTTCTTCCTCAAACTTGGTCGTATTCACATTCTGAGTCTAAATATCAAGTTTGACCAAGTTTGACTTTTTTGAAAACCTTAATTTGACTGAATTGTATAGGAGGGGCAAAATAGTAATTTCACTTAGCTTTGAATTGAGATTCGTTTAGTGACTTGGAGTTCGTCAGGATGTATTGTATGCGTATTGGAGTACTTGTATGTAATTCAGGGCTAAGGTTGACCTAGTCCAATGTGGGGGTCTTTTTGCAGGTTTACTAAACTTCGGGGGCCTATGTGCATTTAATTAAAACATCACACTTGAACTACTTGAGACTAGGTTAATATTTTGAGACCAACAACCTGATTTAGAAGGTTATTTGAAGTCTCAAGAAGGAAGTATTTGACTTAGGAGTTATCAAATCAATAGTGGGGGTCTTTCTGTAATTTTAGCAAACTTTAGGGGCCTAAATGTAATTTACAAAAAGTTATATATTCCAATGCTACGTTCATATGGATGGGTTAACAGTCATTCTTGGATGTTGTTGGGCCAGTATGAGTTTAATTTCGGGTCCAGGCACAGTCATGGACTGTACTGGACAATTTCAAAGTATCAGGGGAATTTTGGTCAAGTTAGCTTGCATGACCTGCATTTTATTGGATTCTTGCATACAACCTCATATAGAGGGTATATGCTAATAGGTTCTATACTTTACTTGTGCATGTACAGCCGTTGTTAAGGATCGTTCCAAGTAGACGTATCTTTTCGTGCTGCTGCATTGACTGTGAGACCCGGACTCATATGAGACGAGCATTGTAGGAGTGCTAGATTTGCTTTGCGCCTTTCATGGCCCAGAGGTAAGTACATACGTGCTTTAATTATCAAAATGTGCATATGCATACGAGTTTTTAGAGTGAACGCTTTATAATATGAAATAGTATGAGAATGCATGTTTTCCACTCGAAAGTTGTTAAACTATTTTATTCATCTCCTTTGAGAACTCTCGAAAATTACTTCTGAACTGTTGATATATGATCTTGTTTATGTGAAAGAGAAGAAATAAGATATCTCTAATATATTTGGGACGATGTACAGAGTTATGTTATTAATGGGAGGCGCCAAGCGATCCTCCATTTTCTTATGGCTAAGAGCATTGAAGCAATGCTTCTTATTATTAAATAGAACTTAATTGTTCACAAATCCGCCCCCGATGAGCCAAAATTTACCAAGGTATTGCGGCCAAGGGTTTGTAGAGCTATAGAGTGCTACTTATACTTGTAAGGGTCACTACGATATAGGGGTGTCGACACTTAAGGCCTTTTAGCTAATGTTGTGAGCGGGGTTGACGAACGGGCTCCCTTAACGCTCGGGTTAAATAGGGTTTGATAGAACCTAGAAGAAACCCTTTGTGATTATTTTGTGATCCCTCTGTCTACATCGATCTTGCTGGTGGCTCTAGATAGGCCTCAGCTAAACTTAATTGTTGATTGAAGTTGAAAGAAATTTGTTTACTCTATCGATGATGTTTGTGGCTCTTGATATGCCCTAATCGATTGAAATGATTTGAAAAATTTTTGGCTACTCGTGAACTAATATCGTTATCAAGTCCTAATGGACTTTTTTACTCTGGAGATTTCACTGAATACTTATGGTTTCTTAAAGTTCTTAACCTGAGAGGTTTTGTTATTCGGTTACTTTCTGTTGTTCCAAAATCCCCAACATGTTACTGTTATTGTTTTAAATCTTCTGTTTTGTTTCAACTAATGCTTCTGTGCACTCATGCTTTACATGTTGTAGTATGTATTTACTCAGTTTTCACTGATCATTTTCTTCAAAACTGCGTCGGCTTTTGCTATTTTAAAACCGCAGGTCAACAATCAAGGCGGGGATTGGAACGCGGATCGAGACGAAACATTTAGTTTAAATTAGACCACTTAGTATATCACATAGCTTATTTTAATCACATTACATTTGTATATATATCTTCTGAAGATTGATGTATTTATTACATGAAATGTAATCTTAAGAGTTAACATTCTACTTTTGGTTATCGATTGTCTCTTTAACCCTGAACCTAGATCCCGGGTCGTTTCAGCTGGTATCAGAGCATCGGTTCTCTAGTTAAAGTGACTTTTCAATTTCCATTAGTAGGGAATGTGAAATATAAAATATTTTCGAAATTGTAAAATTAGCTAGGATAACTCAATTTGGTAATAACAAAGTAAACAAGCCGCGGGGGATTTCGGGGGTACTTACGTATTCTTAAACTCGATTTGTACCGTATTCGTTGATTAAATGTTAGCGTCTCATAGAGACATGATTTGTAAAAATTACTTGCCTATTTACATGTGTTGTTCTTGTGTGACATGCTTATTTATATCGAAATGCTTGCTTTTGTTGTGTAATGCGTACCTATGACCATGTATGTTTTTTATATTACTTTGTCGGCATGAGAGTATCAAAGTTTTGACTTAGAAGATCCTAAGACCCCTCATTTCTTACCTACGAGCGACGAATTTTAAGACAGTACTTTGTTTTGTTTCATTTCGATTTAATTTGACATGGTTCTTTCCAAAAAAAAATAAAAAAAAATAATTGAAAGTTTTGACAATAAAGTATTCTTAAAAAAATCTAGTTTCTAAAAAAAAGAAAATTGTTGGCATTTCGAGCTACCAAATGCCAAGTGATATTGACCACTTTGTGTACCAGCCCGCTAGCGCGAATGTTAGTACGAAGGTACTATAAGTTGTACCCGTTGTGCAGGCTAAGTTGGAAAATTAGAAACACATGCGAGTTGTGATGGAGAGACACGTGTGTGACGACATATAGTGTTCTTTTCCCCCTCGTATGCGTGGAACACTTGATATCATTGGTGTATGTAATTTTATACAGGTAAGACCACATTTTTAATGCGTACGAGCCAAGAAAAATTACGTGTTAGTTTCGATCAAAGTGTTTTTCTAAAAGTTTCGAGATTTGTTTAAATGCTAGAAAATTTTCAAATTGCTTTGTAAACGTGAGAAATTGCATTCTTGACTTTTCAAATTTCAGTGCGACCCTTTTACTTGAGCTAATTTTATATGAAACCCTAATGTGATGCGAGTTTAGGTTGTTATGTAGTATAGACCCCGTCGTGTGGAGAGTGAGAATGAGGAATTTCTTTCCAATGTGTTGCTAACTGACCAACTACTGAAGCCATCTATTGGGAGCAGAACATCCTACGAGAGCGGTTTATGTACTTGTCTGTTTAAGCAAAATAGATTGGGCCAATGTGCTGCATTTCATCTGCAATTCGTGTATGTGGGTAAGTATAGAATGAGATCTTCGGGGACGAAGATTCTTTTAAGGTGGGTAGACAGTAACACCACTAATTCCTGAGAGAGTTCTTAGTGCAATATCAAGACTTTGGGGGCGAATTTGTAAATAGTTTGTCACGGCTTTAAAGTGTGCATTTTGGAGTGTTGGCGATATTTAAAAAATTTTAGAATGATTTTGAGGCACTAGAAATGTTCGGGGTGGTTGTGCAATTCTCTACAATTAAGTAGAACCTATAATTCTAATTTATACCCTAAAAGTTTAGAAAACTACACTTCTACCCCTATGCATGTAGGACACTTGTCTAATCCAACTTGACACCTACTACATGAGGATTCAACACCTCCAACCCCCCTCTTCACCCACAATCGGAAAAAAAAAATCATTTCTCTCTCTCTCTCTCATCCCTCATCTTCATCCCCTTCAATGTTCTTCCTATCCACAAAGAACACCATCATCTCAACCAAGCAACTCCACCGCCACACCACCTCTTCAAGAACTGCTACTACCGAGAATTACCCACTATCTAAGGAGCAAAACGCCCCTATCAATTTGAGGATTCATTTAGAAACGAGAAAGAAAACCCGATCCTTAGGTAAGAACCCTAGTTTTAGTTTTTCATCGATTTCTCCCTCCTCGTTGCAACCCAACACAATTGACCCCTATATTAGTGTTCCTGATGTCGAGGCGAACCTAGGAAGCACAAACATGCCCGGCAATTCGCCGGATTTTGCTCCAGCCATCGCGCCGCCGCCGCCAAACCTCCATAGCCACCGGATTCTTGGTAAGCTCTAATTTCTTGTTCTTTTTCGATGGGTATTGCATCAAAGTGACCCTTAGGGCTCGATTAAACCTTTAAGCAACCCCTAACATGCTCAGAATTGATTTTGAGTTGGATTTGGTTCGGATTTTCTCGATTTTGTTCGTTTTCCGGCATGCAAAACTGCCCCTGTTCGTGGGCTTGTATCTCCCTCGTTTTTAATCCGTTTTGAGTGATACTGTACGTTCGAGAATCCTCAGACAATTGTCTACAACTTTAGTGTTTTAAATTTTGTCAAATTTGGTCTCTAACCCACCTGAAAATCGAGTTGAAGTCGTTGCATTAGTGTTCTACAATCTATCCAAGCAGTTATTTTTTTCCAAGTGTTGAATGTTGGGTTGAAACAGACATTTTCAAACGATCATAACTCCCTCAATTATTAATCAAATCTTGATTTTCTTTCTCCTATGTGAATTTGGTTTATAATACTTCATTTCATCGTCTCTGGGTCATCTTCGAATTTATAACGTATTTCTCACAAAACGAGCCTAAAGTTGGTAGTTTGAACTCATGAAGCACTATTGAATTTTTCTAAGTATTGAATTCGGATTTTGTTTGTCCAACTTTGACTAGCGATATCTCTTTGAATACTAAGAGTTTCTAGGAGTTCAAATATGTTCTTGAATCCTTGAACTATCATCACCCTATTCTTAGTTTATCATAACCCCTTCCCAACGGATCGGAATTCAGTCGCGAAGTCGACTACTTAAAATGACTTTTCGCTATCTTTGAACTTCTGTTTTGACCATTTGAACGACATTTCTAGCTTTAAAATTCTTCATCAAACTTTGTCGTATTCACATTCTGAGTCTAAATATGAAGTTTGACCAAGTTTGACTTTTTCGAAAACCTTAGTTTGACTGAACTGTATAGGAGGGGCAAAATAGTAATTTCACTCAGCTTTGAATTGAGATTTTTTTAGAAACTTGGAGTTCGTCAGGATGTATTGTATGCGTATTTGGAGTACTTGTATGTAATTTTGGGCTAGGGTTGACCAAGTCAAATGTAGGGGTCTTTTTGCAGTTTTACTAAACTTCGTGGGCCTATGTGCATTTATTTAAAACTTCACACTTGAACTACTTGAGACTAGGTTAATGTTTTGAGACCAAATCAATGGTGGGGGTCTTTTTGTAATTTTAGCAAACTTTAGGGGCCTAAATGTAATTTATCGAAAGCTGTAGATTTCAATGCTACGTTCATATGGATGGGTTAAGAGTCATTCTTGGATGTTGTTGGGCCAGTATGAGTGTAATTTTGGGTCCAGGCACAGTCAGGGACTGTACTGGACAATTTCAAAGTATCAGGGGCATTTTGGTTAAGTTATCTTGCATGACCTGCATTTTATTGCATTCTTGCATACAACCTCATATAGAGGGTATATGCTAATAAGTTCTATACTTTACTTGTGCATATCCATCTGTTGTTAAGGATCGTTCCAAGTAGACGTATCTTTTTTCATGCTGCTGCATTGACTGTGAGACCCGGACTCATACGAGACGAGCATTGTAGGAGTGCTAGATTTACTTTGCGCCTTTGATGGCCCAGAGGTAAGTACATACGTGCGACCTTTAATTATCAAAATGTGCGTTTGCATATGAATGTTTAGAGTGAACGCTTTGTTATATGAAATAGTATGAGAATGCATGTTTTCCACTCGAAATTTGTTAAACTATTTTATTCATCTCCTTTGAGAACTAAAGAAAATTACTTCTGAACTGTTGATATATGATCTTTTTTATGTGAAAGAGAAGAAATAATATATCTCTAATAGATTTAGGACGATGTACAGAGTTATGTTATTAATGGGAGGCGCCAAGCGATCCTCCATTTTTCTTATGGCTAAGACCATTGAAGCAATGCTTCTTATTATTAGATAGAACTTACTTGTTCACAAATCCGCCCCCGATGAGCCAAAATGTACCAAGGTATTGGGGCCAAGGGTTTGTAGAGCTATAGAGTGCTACTTATACTTGTAAGGGTCACTACGGTATAGGGGTGTCGACACTTAAGGCCTTTTAGCTAATGTTGTGAGCGGCGTTGACGAATGGGCTCCCTTAACGCTCGGGTGAAATAGGATTTGATAGACCCTAGAAGGTATCCTTTGTGATTATTTCGTGATCCCTCTGTCTACATCGATGATGTTTAGGGCTCTTGATATGCCCTAATTGATTGAAATGATTTGAAAAAGTTTTGGCTACTCGTGAACTAATATTGTTATCAACTCCTAATGGACTTTTTTTACTCTGGAGATTTCACTGAATACTTATGGTTTCTTAAAGTTCTTAACCTGAGAGGTTTTGTTATTTGGTTACTTTCAGTTGTTCCAAAATCCCCAACATGTTACTGTTATTGTTTTAAATCTTCTGTTTTGTTTCAACTAATGCTTCTGTGCACTCATGCTTTACATGTCGCAGTATGTATTTACTCAGTTTTTACTGATTATTTTCTTCAAAACTGCGTCGCCTTTTGCCATTTTAAAACCGCATGTCAACAATCAAGGCGGGCGATGGGAACGCGGATTGAGACGAAACGTTTAGTTTAAATTAGATCACTTAGTATATCACATAGCTTATTTTAATCACATTAAATTTGTATATATATCTTCTCAAGATTGATGTATTTATTACATGAAATGTAATCTTAATAGTTAACATTCTACTTTTGTTATCGATTGTCTCTTTAACCATGAACCGAGATCCCGGGTCGTTTCTTGCGAGGGTTTTGTGGTAAACTCAGGTACTTTCGATCGACCTAGGGTTTTTGCCAAACTCAGGTATTTTCAATCGATTCCTTCCTTTGTATTCTTGATTATTACTTGCAATCGTTTGTTGTGTTATTACGCGGACTACAGCAGTGAGTGGTTCTTGGTTTTGCCTTCGCCGCCATTTTTGGCGATTGTCCCTCTATCTCCGTCTGTGCGTTGCCATTGCTGTTCTGTGGAGCTTCGTGCGCAGTGGTGGGTTTGTATTCTGAGCGTAGGAAACGTTGTGATTGCCAGGTGGAGGTATTTCCTAGCACCTATATAAATGGTGGGTTTCGCCATTATAAGGGTTTGTGTTGCCGGTGTTCTACGCTGAGACTCTCTCTGTCTATGACCTCTGAATTCATAGAGGATTTGGGTTTGTCTAACTTTGCAGTCTTTCACTTGATTGAGACCACATTTCACAACAGAGTTATTTTTTTGTTAGAAAATCTTCCAAATGCTTCAATCTCATCTGGATGTGATATGAATGGGCATTTATACATATAATTGGTATTGAATGTGGGGAAAAAGATCATCTTTTGGTTTTGTTAATACATCGTTATCTTGTGTACTCTCACCTGTGTGAATGTGGCCCATTCCTAAGTTTTGTTTTTACTCTTGCAGGTCCTGGTTCTGATTGGGTTGTGGCCATCTTAGTTTCTCACTCGAGGCTGTGATGATAGCTTTCTGAAGTTTGTAAATTTAGACTGTGATTTGATTTGTTACGTTGGCGGGGCAATTCAGAGGGATGATGATATCTCCGTTTCGCAGCCACGTTTATGTCAGCTCAGTCTATTTGCATTGAAAGATCCGAGCCTTTTAAAAATGCAAAAAGGAGGGAAACTTAACTGCATATTCCATTCGTGAACTTCATACTCTTTCATATGAAGCGCCTGATTCTTTGAAGAAGTAACCATGTTGTAGTTATGTTTTTAACTGTTTATTTTAGGAAACCGATTTAATATATTTTTGGCTTTGCAGCTCGAAAGAGGTCTTTCTCAATTTTTTCATGGAAGAGATTTCCCAATCTTTCTCTTTAGATCTATCTGTATTTTCTCTTGCCTGCATCTCCTCTGGAACCAAACAAACACCAATCATCAAAATCAAGTTAAGGTTTAATTAGCCCTGTTTGTTGTTTTTGTGCTTTCAGAATTGATCGGTTGGCTGTATTAGTGTTTTTGATTGGGTTTTATTGTTTTTACTCTTATAGATGTTTGTTTGGGTTACAATTTTGCTAGAGAGGGAAGATTGTGAGAGATAGAGATGGTGGAAGTAGCTGTGGACGAGAGTAGCAGTGATGAAGAAAGCGAGAGTGAGGAGGAATTGGATAAGCCAGCTATCAAATCATCTGAATTGGAGCTGAAAAGGGGCTCAGATTCCTCAGATGAAGAAGAAGAGGAAAATGATGACAAAGTAGAGGATGATGACACCTTCACAGACACCACTGGTTCGGATGAAGATGATGCCATCTCAGGTGATTGGATTCTGAAGAAGGTTAAAGATCCAATCTTTAACCAGTCGCCGGAGGGGAGGTAATCGATTTCAAACTGATCATTTTCAATCAGTTAAGTTAGAAGAGGAATCCTTGAGAGATAACTTTGCTTTAGTGGTATGTCCCAATCTTCTTCCTATTTGTTCGAAGAAAGAACCTTGGTCGGCCTTCGTATGGCGGCGACAATTACTAAGTACTCTCTGTAGATGCTTAATCTTTGCCGGGGTTTCTTCTGTTTGATTGGAGATTCAGATTTGGTGGTCTTTCTGTTAGGGTTTGGGTTTAATCAAGATTTGTCTACATACAAAAGAAGTATTTGAGTGGCAACTTGTCAACCAAAATTGCTCTTTCTGGGCTATGCTTGAAGAACAGTTATGTGGATTTTATTACTTGCGAGGTTTATTCCTATTTTCTGCTTTAGCAACTAATAAATCCTCTTTTCCTATTTGTGTTTGGCTAGATTTATCAATTTTATCTCTTCGTTCACGTCCGACAACTGTCGCAATTAGGAATTGAGTTTGCGGATGACTTATTTGTAAATGGCACTTTCAATATTTTCCTCCCCAGGGACACTATGCTCGATCCCAAAGCTTCACGAGAAGTTGGAAGGTCAGTATTGTGCTCAAAACGTTTCATCTATTTCGATTGCCTCTTTAGGCTCTTATATCTAACATTTTTTTGTGTTCAGCACATGTTTTTGGGTTCATTTTGGACTATTCCAAAACGAAGAATTCCATTTTCAGTTGTAGCTACTCGAGAACCTCACACAGTGTATCCAAGCTAGAAATCTTACTGACTTACTCCCTTAATCTCGGAATACCGTTTTATTTCTAGAAATTAATTAGTTGTACTACTAGGGATTGGCACTAGAATTTGCACATAAGAAGTGAAATATTTTTGGAATCGAGTATATGGTTGAGACTAATTGTCAATAACCTGGTAACATACTTTTATCATGACACATCTTCTTAGTTTTTACTGCGTTAGTCTTGGAGTTTGATGCAAATAAGAAAAAGAAAAGAGAATGGTAGAAGGGGAATGCCCTTATACCATTCATTTATTATGCAGATTATATTTATTTGGCAAGTCAGGTCTCCTGTTTGATGCATATAAGACCAAATTAGAAGATATTGAACCTGGGTACATACTTAGTTACAATTGGTATCCAAATTACTTATATGTAGAAGGTAAATGTCCAGTGTACACACACCAAGCAGTTAGTTATTTAGATTAGAAGATATTGAAACTACGCTCATGGACTTGCTTATAGCTGAAGCAGATAACCAGTCCCTCGCTGGTCTCTGTTGTTTAGCGTTTGGGTTACTTTCCCAATCAGGGATGGTGTGTAAATACATTGGTAATCTTGAACTTATTTTCTTCGAACCAGTCCATTATGCCCTCATGTTTTGACTTCTATATCGCAACTTTCAACAGTTTTAACCGAAGAAGATATGCTCTAAAATTGGTTCCTTCACCTTTGATGGAACCCACAGCATCAACTTAGGCTTTTGGACTGCTTTCTCTTCCTTCTCCGCTCGATTGGGTTGATCTTCAAAAGAATGCATAGCCCCAAGGGTGATTTTAAATAGTTTTGTAGATTAATAACATCCGTCTGAATAAACACACAACTTGGTGGTTTACCAAACTGAAAGGTGAAGAAATCTTCTGTGCTTTATTTTATTCATCATAATGTTTAAATAGACTAATTACAAACACTACACACTAATTACAAACATAGTCCTCAACTAAGTGAGGTACGTATAAAAACGTCCTACGACTATTACTCCCCCGCAGTCGAAACTGTAGGCGTGCCAACACTGAGACTGGAACGGAAGCGCTTGAACAAGGGCCGAGGAAGACCCTTGGTGAAGATGTCGGCATACTGATAATCTGCTGGAATGTGCAACACGCGAAGCTGACCCAAACGAACCTTCTCACGAACGAAGTGTAGATCAATCTCAACATGCTTAGTGCGCTGATGTTGAACAGGATTACCAGAGAGATAGACAGCACTCACATTGTCGCAATACACGACGGTGGCCCGAGGCGGGGTGACGCGAAGCTGAAGAAGCAAATTCCGAACCCAGCAGAGTTCGGAGACGGCATTAGCAACACCGCGATACTCAGCCTCAGCACTAGAACGAGATACTGGGGCCTGTCGCTTGGACGACCAACTCAGAAGATTGTCTCCATAGAAGACACAATAACCAGAAGTGGAGCGGCGCGTGTCCGGACAACCAGCCCAATCTGCGTCAGTGTAGGCGGTGAGGGAATCAGTAGCGGAGGCAGAGAGTCGAAGACCATACTCTAGTGTCCCACTAATGTAGCACAAGATACGCTTCAGGGCATGAAAGTGCGGCTCACTCGGATCATGCATGAAGAGACAAACCTGCTGAACGGCAAACTGGATGTCTGGTCGAGTGAACATGAGGTATTGCAAGGCCCCAGCAAGGCTGCGGTATAGTGTAAGATCAGCAACCGGTGGGCCAGATGTAGCTGTGAGTTTACTCCCTACCTCAACAGGTGTGGCAGTAGACTTACATGTTGACATAGAGGCACGGCGAAGAATGTCGGTAGCATACTGATGCTGAGACAGGAACAGGCCAGACGAATCACGAGTGACAGCGATGCCCAGAAAATGATGCAGATGGCCTAGGTCAGTCACAGCAAACTCTCCAGAGAGCTGGGAGACAATCTGATCCAAGACAACCGGAGACGACCCAGTGATGACGATATCATCCACATATAGCAGGAGGTAGACAATGTCCGAGCCACGACTGTAGACGAAGAGAGACTCATCACATGAGCAACAAGAGAAAACGATAGTCTGTGTGAGGACGGTAGCAAATCGCTGAAACCAAGCACGGGGAGCCTGCTTCAGACCATATAAGGATTTGCGTAAACGGCAAACAAATTCAGGATGGCGTATGTCGCGGTAGACAGAGGGCTGATGCATGTATACCGTCTCAGAGAGATCACCATGAAGAAAAGCGTTCTTGACATCCAGCTGACGGATAGGCCAAGAGCGTGCGACGGCAATGCTGAGAACTGTACGGATGGTGGTCGGTTTGACAACCGAGCTGAAAGTCTCCTCACAATCGATCCCAACTATCTGGGACTTCCCATTAGCAACCAATCGCGCCTTATAGCACTGCAGACTGCCATCAGCGCGAAACTTGTGACGAAAGAGCCACATAGATCGCAGAACATTAGCCCCTGCCGGGCGAGGAACCAGATCCCAAGTGTGGTTCGTAACCATAGCTCCAAACTCATCATCCATGGCCGCTTTCCATTGAGGATCTGACAAGGCTAGGATGGGGGATTTGGGAAGGGGCGAGATGGGATCTGGTGGCTGGACTGCTAAAGTGAGACGGGTGACTGGTTTGACAATACCGTGCATGGATCAGGTGGTCATCTGAGGAGAGGTAGGAAGAGGAGAAGTAGCCACTGGAATTGGTGTGGGTGACTCAGGAGGGTCAGGCAACACAGGCACAGATGGTACAGTAGGAGGGCGAGTGGACACAGACCGACGGACGTAGTGCTGAGGAAAAGGTTCCACAAGGGTCCTGGACGGGGTAAGCTGTGTAGGTTCCCTAGGAGGTGTGGGTGGGGATGTGGGTACCCTAGGAGGTGTGGGTGAGGGTGTTGTAGCCACAGGGTGGAGAGCACGATGAGTGAAGAGGGGAGACGGAAGACTGTCATCGGGATCAGACGTCCTGTGAACAGAGGGAGACACTGACCCAGGAGAGGAGAAAGGAAACACCGTCTCATCAAAAGTGACGTGACGGGAAGTGTGAACACGACCAGTGCTCAAGTCGAGACACCTGTACCCACGATGGTTAAGAGGGTAGCCCAAAAAAACACATCGAACAGAGCGGGGTGCAAGCTTGTGAGGTGAGGTGGCAGAGAGGTTCGGGTAACACAAGCATCCAAACGTGCGAAGATGCTCATAGAAGGGCGAGCGATGATAGAGGGCAACAGTAGGGACAATGTTGCCAAGAAATTTGGTGGGAAGAATATTATGGAGGTAGACAGCAGTGAGAAGAGACTCAACCCAGAAAGAGGCTGGTAGAGAAGCATGAGCTAGGAGAGCACGCGTAATGTCATTGATTCTACGAATCATGCGATCAGCTTTGCCATTTTGAGATGACGTCTGAGGACATGCAAACCGAAATACTAGTCCATTATTGATGGCGTGAGAGTGAAAGGAGCCATTATCAAATTCTCCACCAAGGTCACATTGAAAACTCTTGATGGGTCGCTGAAATTGAGTTTGGACAAAGGTAGTGAATTGTTTGAATTTCAATATTGCTTCGCTTTTCTGTTTTAGTGGGAAAACCCAGAGAAAATGTGTGTAATCATCTAAGAGTAGTAGAAAGTATTTGTAGTGCGATTTGCTTAAAACTGGAGATGTCCATAAATCACTGTGAACAACGTCAAATGGACTAACAGTGGAAGAAGTAGAAGCTAAGAAAGGCAAACGCACATGTTTACTAATCTGACAAGCATGACAAAGAGTGTCTGATTTATTCCTACTACAAGCTATGAAATGATTACTACGAAGCAAATCTAAAACTTGAAGCCCGGGATGACCGAGGCGGTTGTGCCAAACTGAAGCAGGAAGAGCAGCTAACGAGAAAGCGGACGACTGTGGTGGGCCAGGCTGGAATTGATAGAGATCACCCGAACTGTTGCTCCTCTGTAAAAGAGCTCCCGAACGTAGGTCCTTCAAAGAAAAACCAAAAGGGTCAAACTCAACAGACACCTGATTGTCAGTGGTAAATTGACGAACATATACTAAGTTTTTGATAACATTTGGGGTAAAACATTTCTAAGGTGAATGGAACGGGTTTTTGTGGTAAGGGTGTGATTGTCAGATCCTTTCACTGGAATGCTAGAGCCGCTTCCCACAAGTATGTTAGGAAAATGACAAGATGAAGAGAGGGAGGAGAGGATACCTGACTGCGGAGTGAGGTGAGCAGATGCGCTGGAATCAAGATACCAAGTCTGATCCGGGACGCTGAGTGTCATGCCTGAGAGCTGAGAACCCAAATCAGTAGCAGTCGGATGGCCAGAAGCAGCTGTGAGGGTCTGATGACGCGCGGCCGGTGGTGGACCGAGAAGGCCAGCATGACTAGGCCGAGGAGTACTACAACCCGTAGTCGGATAAGGGCAGGGAGGCACAGGTCCCGTGGGGCAGGGGCACCAAACCCAGGAGCCTTGGGAGCCCGAGGGTGCAGCAGGGGGTGTCGGAGCAGCTGGTGGACCACCTCCTGTCCCGGATTTGCGACGTCCGTTCCGGCCATTCCCATTCCGACACTGTCCGCCGCCATGGTTCCCATTCCCGCCACTGGAGTGGCCGCCGGGCTGAGGAGAAGTGGCATTCGGCTGTCGGTTCGAAGGAGTCGAAACCAACACCTGATGCGAGCTAGGATGGACCGGCTCCTGTCGAGTAAGAAGACGCTCGTGTAGCCGGATCATGGAAATAGCAGAGAGATACTCCGGAGTGGGACGAGTCTGCTGAATGATCATGGCAACCCCAGTGTAGGCAGGAGTGAGACCGTTGGTGAGCTGTATGACCAACCGCTGGTTCGAGACTGGAGAGCCGACATTCCCAATACGATCCGCCAGGTTCTTCAACCTGGTGCAATAGTCGTCGAGAGACGAGCAGTGGTCCATGCGCAGATTGACGAACTCCAATTCCAGCTCTGCTAGTCGGGATCCCTGATTGTCGTGGAAGAGGTTCTCCAACTTCAACCACACTTCTCTAGCAGTCTGGGCAGGGGTAAGGATAGCAAGCGCTAAGTCGTCACTGATTGTTTGGTATATCCAAGATAGGATTACCGAATCAATAGATCTCCAGAGAGGATCACTGTCAGCAGGTGGCGGGTCTTTGTCGAGATGATCCGAAACGCCAAAGGAGTGCGTTTGGATGCGAAAGAACGTAGCCCAGTGATCATACTGGACTTTCTCATTGTCTAGAACAAAACGAACTCGTTTCTCGATGTTAGTGACCAAGAACACGAGGTGGAGGGGTTCCTTAGTGTTGCCGGAAGTGGCGACAGTGGTGTTGTCGGAGGTGGCAGAATCAGACGACATCGTGAGTGTGCAGCGAAAATTGACAAAGCAGAAGAGAGTAACCAGCCGAAGGGAAGCACGTGACTTGGAGTCTGCTTGTATTTCAAAAGCAAACAAAAAAAAACAACCTGAAACCCAAATGCAGGTCGTCTTTTTTTGTAGAGGTGGCACAACCCTGAAGAGGTGGCACAACCTGAAGCACGTGAGCACTTGAGATGTGATTGCAACAAAGAGGCAATCACCAAACCCTAATATGAGTGGTGAAGGCAATCACCTGGATGGGAGAGAGAGCAGCGGCGGCGATTGAAAGCTCCGTCGAACCTGGGTTCCATTGAGCTGTTTGGCGGATGGGTTCCTCGGCAAAACAGGCAGGGGCAGAGGGTTGCAGCATTCGTCCGTGAGGGAGGACGATTACGCAAAGTTCGGTGGCGTGAGTTTGCTGGTGAGAGAGATTGAGGGAGAGACCTGTGAGTTTGCTGGTGGGTCGGTGGCGTGAGGCCGGCGCGACGGGAAGAAGAACCGAGAGCAACAATGAGATTGCAACGGAAGAAGAACCGATCGCCGGAGGGAGGTAGCCCCGTTCACGAGCAGAACCGCCGGAGAAGAGAGAGGGGCTGCGTCCGTGCAGAGGCGAAGGGTTGCGGCGTTCGTCCGTGAGGGAGGACGATTACGCAGTGTTCGGTGGCGTGAGGTCGGCGCGACGGGAAGAATCAGAGGGCTAGGGCACGAGCTCTGATACCATGAAAGGTGAAGAAATCTTCCGTGCTTTATTTTATTCATCATAATGTTTAAATAGACTAATTACAAACACTACACACTAATTACAAACATAGTCCTCAACTAAGTGAGGTACGTATAAAAACGTCCTACGACTATTACAAACCTGTTTTTTAAACTGTTTGTGGGTTTGAAAGCTGTACCAAATCCCCTGATTTTAAGCTTGGATTTTTGTAGCATGCATGTCAATATTAAAATTGGACATTAAATATCTTACAGAGAATCGAAGGAATAACCCTCCTCATCTATCCCCCACCAACAACGACAAACTTTGATGATAAAATTTTCCTTTCGGGTATCTTTCAGATCGGGTGGTGTTGTGTTCGGTGGCGACCTGTGCAGTCGTTGCTGTTGACTAACTTTTTATATCACAATATTTGCTCCTTTTCTTGTTTTGGTAGTAGTGGCATCTAGGGAGATACAGTTTGCAGTTCTGTGAGTTCCTGAATAGTTTCATCATTTCTTTCTTTATACGTGTTCCTCAGGTGAATTGTATCTCAGAAAGGTCTGGTATTGTAACCAAAGCTGCTTGGTCACTGGTTCTTGCGGAAACTCTCCAGAAGTTTTTCCAGCCTGTATGCATGGGTTGGCTAGAAGAGCAGCTTTCTTTGAGAAGCAGCAAGCTTGATAAGGTACCTTTATAAGGTTAGCTGACCGGTTTAAATACTTCCGAGTGATGTTGTTTCCATTTCCGTTTCTGATTCTTTTAACAGACCAGGAATTGCTTTCTCTGCTGGTAGAGAAGTTAAGCAAAGACGGAATTATTTTGGATAATATAAAAAAATCAGGGAAAGAGGATCGCTATGCTGAATTAACACAATTTCTCGTACTTGGTTTTCTGAAGTAAATCTACTCGTTCTCTCAGGATATTTCTACAATTATGAATTGTGCTCCTTGGTTTCTGCAAATTAAAACAGGTTTTTCAAATATATAAGAGAAATTGGCACATCTACAGGCATTTGTTCGTCAAACACATCGAAATCAAGCTAGACGACACTTGTGTGCTTGAATTGACTGATTTGTGTATATAACCATTATCTCTGAGAACTGAAAATCAATCCATGTCTGCGATTTTCCTTGAATTATTGTGATATAGAAAATTATATCTATATTATTGTCTTTTCAGTGCTTGTGATCAGGAGAACCCGAGAGTAAATCCTCCTTTCTTGTGCTCTGATCCCATTAAGGTTTGTGCCAAGCTGTGCTACTTTGTACTAGCATTGTTATGGATTCTTAAAAACCCTAAAAGTGTTACAACCTGTGTCACTTCTCGTGCAGTATCAATATGCAAATCATAGCATCCCCAAGTATAATGCGAACGGGAAAGGCACATTCAAGATCCAGTTGATCAACCGAAGGTCAGACTTTCTTTTTCTCTATTTCCAGGCGGGATAACAGATGTATGGTTTTCCTTTCTCTTTTGCTCTATTTCCCTAATTCGGTTCAAGGGTTTCTCCGATTGATCGCGCTGTCTTCTGGATTGTAGGTTTATTCCCGAACTTGGCGTTGGATTCCGGAGACGATCGAAGGTTTGCTGCTAATCCTTCACTTTCTTGTAATGTTCTTCACTGTGATACTATTCCCTCTGGTGCAAAACTGTACTTTCATTAACAGTGCTTTTATTGAAAATGAATAAGTTTTTTAACCTGTAACCAGTGCTCTAATTTTCCATCCTACATGCGTTTTCATTTTACCATATACCAATCATGGTAGTATAGTACCGTGTGAGCTTAATTTTTTTAATGCATAGTCCAATTTGGGGATTAATGTTTGAGGTAGTAGGAAAATTTGCTGGATTAACTATGTTTTACAATTTCATGCATATTAGTGAAGACTGACATATGAACTTGTTAATCTTAGTGATGTATATATTGTAAAAACATACTTTTATTTTATATTGAAGTTGATATAGTGATACATAAGTTGCAAATGAGAATGAACAATGTCATTAGCAATTTTGGTGCTTGCCTCATGTGTGGATTTGTTATTTCTTGCTTAATCATCTTGGTAGGGTGAAGAATTGTTGGGGAGTTAAAGGCGTTTAAACATACATGGTAGTGGGAACTGTACCACTAATCTTGAATACTACAAATACTTCAGTTTACTTAAGAGTAAATTCATTCAACTAAGAATAAGCATGACAATGCTCAGTATTTGGTTTGTGTTGGTTCTTTGATTCTGTCTTACGATTTAGGGATTCATCCTTGATGCGGTTGAGTAAAGAAGTATTATTGGCTTTATTAGAAAATCTACTGATTGTTCCAGTCTTTGAAAGGATAATTAATCTATCATACTGATTGGAATAGGCTGAGTAGCCCAATGTTGTTTGCAAATCATGAGGTAACCTCCTATTCCAATATGCATATGTTATAACAAACCCCCTGCAGAAACGAGCTCTGATACTAATTTGTTAAGATCTGGAACTAGCTTAGAACGATGAATTGATGAAAAACAAGAACACAAGAAACACCCGATATAACGTGGTTCACTAGTGATTAGCTAGCTACCTCCACGACCCGAAAACCCCTGTTTATTAGAGAGAAACGATACAAATACAACCCACAAAAGCCATAGTGACAACCCACAATGTTTAGACACAACTTAGGTCCCTTATATAGACATATAGGACTGACTTAGTGCCCAAGACATCCCAAAAACAACTATAGGGCTGACTTAGTGCCCAAGACATCCCAAAAACAACTATAGAACAGATAAGGAAACAACCCAAAAACTGCCAAAGTTGGACGCCCAATTTGTTTCCTAAATCTCTTAGCCGCCTTTGACTTTTGCCGCCTTTGAATTCAAGTCATATCAACAGCATACTTGATATTCAAGATATTCATTACTATGTCCCTAATTATTCTCTTTCTCATACTGGTGGACATTACATGTCTCTTTTTGGATTTGTGTTTTTACTTTTTTTGGCCTGTTGGATTTGGATCATTCGAAAATTTACTGAGGGGATATTGAATTCATGTACTCATAGTTGATTTCCATGTCAAAAGTCATACTAGGAACAGTTATTTTACTCAATTTTGATAACTAATGGGAGCTGACATTTTTTAAGGTCAATTTTATTTTCATGTGCTTTTCCAGATAGAATTCCTCCTGGTGTTGGAGGCACAGAGGAGGTGAAGAAGATGGTGTGAAATTGCAGTTAAGGTATGGCTTTTGTCAGCCTTGAGATTCATTCACTTAATTCCAAAAGAATTGTCTATCCAAGGTGTTGGATGAGGAAGTCTCGATGCATGATGATAGAACGGAACTTTTGGGCATTGCAACACAACTACGTTTGGAATTATGAAAGACTAGGAATTAAATCAGATTTTCAGAAAGATAAAATGGTGTCCCAAACAAATTGTGTCTGCTGCAATTACAAGTTTTATGATAGAAACAATGGTGGAAAGCATGGCAATATATGTAGGCTGGAGAATTTGAGTGTACCAGCAGCTATCAACACGGCTACTACATCTGAGGCTGCTGCATCAACATCCACCGACCAAGGAAGCGAAGATGATGAGCAGAAGGACAAGGATGCTCCTCACCTGAGAATCAGGACCAGGCGCAAGAATTAGAGGGGAGGATGCGGTAGCGGGAAAAAAAGAGGTGCTAGCGATTTTTTTCCCCGGCTTTTGTTAGATGACATTCAGGATTAGTTTGTAACCAACTTTAACAGTTCTTCTCACACTGCAAAGTTCTATTACTCATATTTTAGTTTTTGGAACAAAATTCATGTACGATAATGTTGATGTCATCTGCTGGATTTCGATCACTAAAGCTCTTTGCCAGTGTCTAATTCAATGCAGTTGTATTGATGAAGACGGTAAGAACTTCATATATATATATGTATATATATATATATATATATATATATATATATATATAAGAACAAGCACGACAGAAACACATTCATAATACTAGCTTCAACGCAAAGACAGGTTGCGCGCGGAGTGTTTTCTAGTATTCAGAATAGAAATTTCCACTTATAATTAGAAGACTGAAGATGAAGAAGGAATGTGGGATATAACTCAAATGAAGAGGGAATGTGGGATATAACTCAAAACAACTTTTTGAAAGAATATTTAACAACTTGATGTGAATGATGCATCCCCGTTGTCGTCCTAACATTATCAGTGAAGGGTGAAAGCTTTGAAGTACAGAACTTTGTTGGTACCATACACATGTCAATGAGAATTTGATAACTCCTCCTTAGGAGTAATAATCTAGGATGTTTAATTACCTACCAGTTTGCAAGTTTTACAAGCCGTTTAGGAGACAAACACGACATTTGTGATCAAAACTCAAACTTTATACTCCTCAACATGAATTTGTAATCCAAACTCCATCTCTAATCCACCAATCAAAACACTCTCTTGAACCAAGTATGATATAGATATGTCATGGATATGGATTGCACTCTAACCAGAGCTATGAAGATAACATTATACTTAAATGAAATGATGAAACACGCGTTTTCTTTTTGTGAGGAAGTTAAATACTGAATTTAAAATGAAGGACTTTGGCACTCTGGCCTATTTCCTTGGTTTGGAGATTACACAGAAGGTGTCGAGGCTCTATGTAAACCAATCAAGATACACCTATGATTTACTTATCAAATTAATATGGATTAGTGCAAATCATGTTCCACACATCTTTCTTCAGGTGCCCGTAACCATGCTCAAGAAGGGGAGTTAGTGCTTCGCAATATTTAATTTTTACAAAACATGGTATAGCTCATGAAATCATAGTCCACATGTTTTTTCCTTCCTCGCTGGCTATTACATGATAGAAACCTACCATACTTGACTTGTTTGAACAGATTGAATTTGTTTCATCCTTCTCTACTCAGTCATGGTCTAATGATTTATTATGAGTATAGTAAGAATGATTTTTGGGTACTCTGGCTTTAGCCTGAGAAAGAAGGCCAAGAAAGCATTATTTTTATTATTGCCGAGGGTTCGTCGATTTTGTATACTGAGTGAGAATTTAAATTTGTGCCCCCTTAACCAAAATTCTGGCTCCGCCAGTGTAACACTGTAGTGTATTTTTTGGTTGCCTCCAACATCACAATTAGAAAACAGATGTCTAAACACCTTTGTAGGGAAAATGTCTAAACATTTTAACTATTTGTTACACATACGACCACATGTATGAAAAAGGAGTTGGGGCCTCAATTGAATCATAAGACAATAACTTTTGTACTAAAAGTTCACAAGATTAGTCTGCATGCCGAACCTGTGATTCATTATGCGTGACTTTAAACCACTTCATTATGTGTTAAAATTAATTAAAAAAAGGTTGCCTGTGGCATTGTAGGAGTAATAATTTCGTGTTCGCATTTTCTTCGCTATTTGCACATTGCCACGTAATTTGCAAACGGGAGATGCAATTAGGGAACTCTGGGAATGAAGGGGTTGCAATCGTACACTTTTCAGTAACCAGCATGTATAAAACCTGTAATTGATAAATATATGAAAGTAGGAAAGTGCTCAGAATTACTTTGAGCACGCCATTATCGTTTATAATCTCTCAACCTAAAAACATGTGTATTGCCTACATGGTCGACTGATAATAAACCCCACAAATCAAATGACATTCCATAAAATAAATCTATCATGATGCTAATTAGTCTATCATCTTGAGAAAAAATCATTTTGTAAATGCTATATGCAAATTGTGGGTGTAATTAGTCATCATCAACTAGATTAAAAGTAATTTATCTAGTCTATATAAAACATGCATGGAAATAAATTCACAAAGTATAGTAACTGATTTCATATTCAAAGACTAATTCCTTGGCTCTTTAGCTGCCAACCAGTTAGCATCTAAATGTTCAATACGGGGGTTATTGCACATTTTTTTCTATTTTTTAGAAAAGGGGTTTCTTTAAGAATTTACACCTCTAATTCTTTGAACTAGCAATTGTGGCACACGCGATGCGTTTGCTATTCATACTCTATTTACAAATAAATATAACTATTGTTCTAAACATCAAATCTGCCCAAGTAACTCTTTAACACCACTGACAATAATAATTTATGTAGTAAACTCTAGAAGCAAACATCTCATCCAAGAAGCGTTGAGAGGAAAGGGCATGAATGCCTAAGAGCATCTTTCACAGTTGATATCAAATTTTACACCAAATCCTATATTTGGTGGAGAAAAATGGTTTGGCCAAAGTTAACCCTCAAAAACACAATTTCACCATTTTTGATGAAAAAATAGCACTTTTGGTTTCCCACAGTTTTACCAATTTTTACATCTGAAAGTTATTTCACCATTTTATCAAATTTAGAGAATGATATTTTTGACCTCCCACAACAAATCATCAAATTTATCACCAAATCATGAGTTTCATAACTATCAAAATAAAAAATATATTTTATTATCAAAACAATATTACATAAAATTGGAAAATGATTAAATAATACTTCAAAAAATCTAATTGATCGGTCTAATCTATTTGATCATGATTATCCCATAAGTGTTTTATTAATGCATTGTTCTTGTCGCCATTTTTGTTTATATTTTATTTTCTATGACTAAGATTAATTATATTAGTCGTCAAAAATAATTTTTAACACTAATTGTAAAATATGACATTATGTCTCCATCTATATAAAAGTAATGTAAAAACTTACCCTAGACACTAATTAAAAATTTGGTGTTTGGATCAAGTTGAAATGCCATACACCAATTGTTGGTGTAATTAAAAATTTGGTGTTGATTACAGCAAATCCTACTCTCACCATCAAATTTTATTGTAAAAATAGGATTTAGTGATTTAAGATAGGATTTGAGGGTATTTTGGGAGATGCATTTCACTATTTCATAAAAGTTACACTAAATATAGAATTTGGTGATTTGGTATTTATTTGGTCAACGACTATAGGAAGCCTACAAATAAATTACAATTTTTTTGATGATTTGATGATTAGTGATTTGTTGTGGGAGGCCAAAGACAACAAATTTTACCATCAAATATAGAATTTAGTGCACTGTGAAAGATGCTCTAAATCGAGAAAAAAAAACCAACTTAGTAAACTCAAAGCTATAAACCATGAAACTAAATGTACCAAAACGAAGAGACGGTATAGAGCTTTAGACTTACATGTATCATGGCTTTATCAATAATGAGGTAGCGAATCTGATCCAACAAACTGTATGAAAACAAACAAAGAATGATGTTAAGAGGGGAAAGAAGAATAAAATAACAACATTTTGAATCCATCAACACCGGTGCTCATTGCTCTTTCATCCAGACAAACTACCAACGTTAGGACTAAATATAGTCAAATGAAAGATTATTCCCATTAGAAGGTTTCTTAAGTCGTGGGATTGAGACATTAGGAGGCTTTGATATGTAGTAGGGATTTCATGGAGATTAGAGCATCTCCAGTAGTAGTAGCTAAAAGTTATTTATAATTTGTTAAAAATTAAATATTTTTATTTTAGATATTGTAAAATTGTAGTAAGTGCTCCAATAGTGTTAGTTAAATACTTAGCTAAATAACACGTGGCACATTCTCAAACATTCAAGCAAAATAATTTTATGGAAATCGACGGTTACCTTTATAATATAAAAGAGAATGTGAAAAATGTATCTCCAATGGGCTCTCTATTCCGTTATTTATTATAACGGATAGTTATTCCGCTCTCAATGTTTAAAAAGCATGAAAATGGATAGCTAAATGTTTTGTGTCTATCTCTCTCCTCTTTTTATATTTCATTTTTTTTATTTAATTCCTACCTACAACAACCACTTTTAACTAACTTTTACATAGTAGCATTGGAGATCGTATCAATTTTTTTGTATAATTAAAATAAAGAATGACAAATTTATTTAAAATATAAATAACTTATAACTAGTAGCATTGGAGATGCTCATGATTAGAGAAAGTATGAAGTTATTGATCCGACTCTTCAAATATAGTGAGCGGGATAACTATCCGCTAAAATAACCGCCATATTAATAACCTATTGGAGATGCTGTTAGAGCATCTCCTGTACTAGGAGAGAAATATTAAGTAAATTATGGAAAAAACTATTTTTTTACATCTATTCTATAAAATTGAACAGTTGACTTTTATCCAACCGTTAGATTGAATCAACCCTAGCCTTAGATCTCACATATCACCCACCACTTTTGTAACTTCTCCCCACTTCCTTCACACAACTTTAACTTCCCCATATTTTTCTCTCATCCAAGAAAACCAACTTTGTAATGGTTGATATTTCAGCAAGTATATGTGTGGATGCATATTTTGATCATGCGTCTTATATTTTTTTAGATTTTTTTAATTGGGATAGTGCCCTCGGGCACGGGCAATTCCCTAGTAACAAATAATGAAGAATTCAAGAGTCTTCTCCAGTAGTGATTATGTAAAAAATATGTACTAGCATTTTTAATTTATTTTATGTTAGAAATGTGGACACATCGAGAGAAAATAGTGGAAGTTGGTGAGAAAATTTATGAAACGTGTTGTTACCCACATAAAATAGGGGGAAAATATGATTTTACATAATAAAATTATTGCCAAGTTTGACAAAGTGGATACATAATTTGTGTTTTGCCTATCAAGATACATAAGCTATTGGAGCCCAATTTTTGACCAAATTATTTATAATCAGTGGCGGAACCAGGATTTGAGTGAAGGGGTGGGGGGGGCACATACTTTTTTTTTGGGTCAGGAGAAGTGTGAGAATTTTAATGACAAAATATTAGAGGGTGTAATAAATACCAAAGTATTTTTTGTATTTGTCGCATTCGTGTATATTAAATAGGGGCACTTTTTTTTGGACAAAGAAAGAGCAAAAAAATGCCCTAAAAATACTTTTGTAAAGTTTTGAACTCGGGTTAACGACTTTAGAATACAAAGACTTAATCACTACACCATATAGAACCATTTGTGGGTTTATATATGGGGGCACATATATATTAATAAGGGTACAGACAAACAAAATGATTATGAAATGATTTCCTTTGCTTCGGTCACACACAAACAAAAATGATTATGAAATTATTTCCTTTGCTTCGGTCACACACAAACAAAATGATTGTGAAACTTTCAAATGCTGCTTTGCTCTTAATTTTTAATTATGTTCTGAGGTTGAACAATTAGGCACAGAACAACTAGTTAGCAACCAGATAGCAACTATGATACACCGAATGCAGGTGTTGATCCTGATAGGATATTCTCTTGCATTTCATATTGCTTAAGTCCCGTGTGTTTCATAGTTGAAATAGGGAGACTTTCTAGGCAGCCGTTGTGGGTAAAAGTTAACGGAATCTTCTTCAGAAGGTGAAGTAGGTGACTGGGTCAATCACCTCTCACCCGAAATGGTCGAGCGCTTAGAATGGTCAATCAACGAAAGTTTAAGGGTTTAGAACTCACAATGAGATTTTAGATTTGAGAAGTATTTAGACTTTTAAAGACTAGAGTTTACCAATTGATCGCCGGAAGATGAAAAGAACGGAGCAGTTGCGGGGAATCGGGGATGCCGGACTGCCGGAGGATGGGAGCGTTCTTCGTCGTCGTCCTGGTCTTCCACGACCAGTCATTTTTTTTATTTTTTATTTTTTTTTGTGAGAAGCGACTTATTTAATGATTAAAAGATAATATATTTCTTTTCTTTTTTTTGAGAAAAAAGATAATATATTTCAAAAAAATATTAAATAGAATCTAATTAATACCAGGTAGTCTGTGAAATGTTTTAAAGAGTTTTCATATAAATAAATTACGGGGCAATTATTATTTCGAAAAAAATAAGGTCAAAAAATTGAAGACAGAGCCAAGATTCGAACCCAGATAGACTGTTTCCATACACACGACCAAGTAGACTTTTGTATACTCAATATGGGGGCACCTGTATATATTAGAAGAGGCACACTTCAAAAAAAATCAAAAAAGTAGGGGTAACCTAGGGGCTCTGAAAAAGTTTGGTGGGGGGGGGGGGGGGGGGGGGGGGGCACGTGCCCCCCGTGCCCCTACATGGCTCCGCCCCTGTTTATAATGTAGCTAAGAAAACTGGTTTACATAATCTATTAGAAATGCTCTTATGAAATTTGAGGTGTACGTGGAGTCGTGGGATTGAGAGATGTGGGGGTGAGTTTGATTAAAATTATCGTAATGACACATTTAACCTTAAGTAACTAACAATGATTTACTACGTAGTTGGGAAAATTCAGAAAACTCAAAATATGACGAGCTTCATATTTTGATTTCATCAGACTCAGCCTTTGTTTTCTATATTAATATAGGTCTTCATCACTACGGCCGATCATCTAATCTACAATTTAATCCCTTTATGATTTGGGTCTTTTTGGGTCTTGGTCTTGCATCTTTGCAAATCCAACAAGAGACGGAGTCCATGGAAGATTCACCCCTTTCAAAGACTCTGCCTTCGAAGGTCGAATCCGGTATGTGTTCTAACGAATTAAAAATCGCACCTTTTGCTTCGAGTCGACCAACGCCGGCGCCACCGACGAGGAAGAAGACAATGAGAGTAATGATTTCAGTTGCGTACTTCAATAAGCTATCTTCTTCGTCTTCAAATCAACCAACGCCGGCAACGAGGAAGAAGACAATGAGAGTAATGATTTCCATTGTGTACTTCAATAGGCAGACCCGTCTCTATTGTAAGGCAATCTTTGCCTTTGCCTAGGGCCCCTTAGTTGAGGAGGGCCCCTAATTTACATAAGGGAGAGGTATTTTGTAATTAATTACCATTATAATCCCCTAATTTAGTCTAATAGTTCTCTATAAAATTAATTGTGAACTAGTTCATAGTATACTACTACTAATTTTATTTTTGTATCAAATCTTTCTCATCTACAGCCTCATACTCGTTACATGCCCGCTTTAACATTATTAGGATATAGTTGTATAAAAGATATGAAAACGATAATTTGTTTTGTACATTTATCTCAATAGAAACTCACATAATAAACCATTTTTTTCTTCTTATTTTCGAATTTTATTTAAAAGGTAAGCAAAAAAAATAAAGTCGCCTAAAAATTGCCTAGGGCCTCATAAAAGCTAGGGACGGCCCTGTCAATAGGCTAACTTCTTCGTCATCTTGGTAGGACAATGAAGATTTCGATCTGGGTTTAATCTCTTCTTGTGTTGGTAGTTTCTGATGAGCTTCTTGATTGTTGTATTGGTAAGAGTAGCGACTGTTCGATTGCGTACTTTACTGCACTCTCTTCATCGTCTTCTTCTTTTACCCATGAAGAACTGGATTTGGGTTTGATTTATATCTCATTTTTTCTCTGCTTTATTGACCGTTTCTTGATTGATTTGCATACTCTAATAGACTGTCTTCTTCATCTTCTTGGTAAAACCATTTAGAATCCGAAGTGGATCTACAATCGATCTCACTTCAGTATCGCACAAGAGTCTTGAATGATTTGGGTATTCAACAAGCGTGACTTTCACGTGGATGGCAGACGGAACTTTAGACAGAAAAACTCTGTGCAACAGGGAGCAAACGTTATGTGCTATAAGTGAAAGTTTTGAAACCATATGTCAGTTATAGGAACCGAGCCTAAACAACAGGTCATGTTTTTGTAATTTATCCTTTATAGTTTCCTCCAACATCACAACTAGAAAACAGATGTCTAACACACACCTTTGCAGGGAAAATTTCTAAACATTTTAAACTTTTGTTACTCTGACGACATGTATGAAAATGAGTTGGGATATGACTTGAATCATAAGACAATAGTTTTTGTACTAAAACTTCACAACAATAGTCTGCATGTCAAACCTGTGATTCATTATGCGTGACTTGTCACCACTTCAGCATGTGTTAATATTAATTTATTAAAAAAACTGCCGGCCGCATTGTAGGAGTACTAATTTCGTGTCCATATTTTCTTTGCCATTTGCACATTACAATGTAATTTGGAAATGGGAGATGGAATTAAGAAACTCTGGGAATGAAGGGTTGCAATCCTACACTTTCGGTAACCAGTGCGTATAAAACCTGTAATTGATAAAATATATGAAGCAGGGAAGTGTTCAGAATTAATTTGAGCACGCCATTATCGTTTTGAATATCTCAAACTAAAAACAAGTGCATTTTCTCAACAAAAAAAATCACGAAAGAAAAAACAACTGCATTGCCTACTTGGAAATCAACTAATAATAACCACAAATCAAATGACATTCCATAAAATAAACCTGTCATGATGCTAATTAGTCATCATCTTGAGAACAAAACACGTTATGTAAATAGTATACACTAATTATGGGTGCCAATTAGTCATCATCAACTAAATTAGAAGTATATTCTCTAAAAAAAAACTAAATTAAAAGTGACTTATCTAGTCTATAAAAGATGCATGGGACTAAATTCACATATTAAGACAAAGTGTAGTAACTGATTTCACATTCATGAAAGACTAATTCCTTGGCTCGTTAGCTGCCCGCGAGTTAGCATCTAAATGTTCCATATGGGGTTACTTCACATTTTTTTCTATTTTTTAGAAAAGGGGTTTCTTTACATATGAATTTGCACCTCCAATTCTTTCATCTTCTTCACTACGGCCAAATCGATCATCTAAATGCCGTAACTGAGAATTAATTAATTGTTGTTTTAGGTGGCATTATAATACATCTTGATAGTGTTTCTTTTTGTCATGTTCGATTGCAATAGCGGCAATTCATTAAATAATTAAAATAGTCACGCAATGCTATTGCTGCATGCTTCCCAGGCTTGAGAAATCCATAATCTTCTAAATTAGGCCATCGGCAAACGACGACAAACCTCTCATTTGAGTCTGTTGTTACTATATATCTTCGTCACAGGTCTATGTAGAATCTTAGTTGGTTGTTTATCAATTTGTTTGTTGCATAAACAACAAGCTTCTGAGGAAATTGGTGCCAGCTCAGTGGTAGAACGTTTGAAGCCCCTGCATGAAGTCCTGAGTTCGAATCCGGTTATATGATGTAGTTCTAAAAAACGTTAAGTTTTCTAATAAGTGCTAACATGATACGGTATTCGTATCAATATTTAGGTGTTTATTAATTTATTTATCAGTATTTAGGTTATTTAATAATATGGACTTGGCCCGTTATGTCTAGGGTTAGGGTAGGTTAGGGTCATTTTATCTATTTAAGCAATTGTAGTCCCCCAGCATTATTCAATCAATAAAGAAATCATTCTCTGATCCCTAGTCTCTCTCCCTTTATCAGTCTCTTCAATCTCTCTCCAATCTCTCTGCCTCTCTCTTATCAGTTTCTTCAATTAATCGATACGTTCAACGTATCATTGGTGCTTTCATTGAGAGCGTCGGTCGGACTTTTTGTTCGCGGCGCTCGCCCCCGGACTCTATGGATCTCCCGTTCGCGATTGTTGATCTCAGTCGCAAAGGGGTCCAACTAGTGCTCCTCGATGAAATCGACGAGCTCTACCAGCAAGGTGAAACAATCAACTGTCTCACCTTGGCAGAACTTGAATACTTCCAAGCTAAAGGGTATATCACCCAGTCAAATCTGGAATACCTCAAAGCATGTCGGAAGCAATTCCGATTGATTTCAACGGATGAGTTCTGCCGCCTCCAAGACATTTTCAGAGACGGCGAGCTGCCGCCGTTAGATGAAGAGCAGCCGCCAACTGCAGACCACCACCAGCAACCCCGGCAAGAACAACAACAGAAGTCGTCGCCGCTGCCACCGCCATCACAAAAGCAAGAGCAATAGCAGGAGGCGCAGACCGAATCGCAACAAGAATCCTGGCCACAAACCCAGCAGATCGGCTGTGTCCTTCCGACGCTTCCCCAGCCGCTGCAACCGCAGCCAACGCCGTTGATTCCGGCGAATCACCCGTCGCCGGCGATCCAGACCCTGGCAAAACCAGAGGTGACCGCCACAGCCAAGCGCGGACTCCCGTCGCCGCTTCCCGAGACCCACGGCCCACGGACGAACGAGAAAACGTCGACACAACCACTGTCCCCTGCCCGCCCTCTGTTCCAGACGACGGCCGCCCCAAAAGCGCCCTCCGGCGACTTCCCAGTGACCCAGAATTCGGCCGGTACCACAGACCACTCCGGCGACGAACTTCCTCCGCCCACCGCAATCCTCGGACCAGCAGATCCGCACCACCACTCCGGTCTCCGTCCAAAACCACTGTCGTCGCTCATCCTACCAGAACCGCCACCGTCCTTCGTCATACCATCTCCGCCGCCATCGCAAGAAGAGCCGCCACCGCCGACCATCCTCCCAGATCCGCCGCCACACCTTCATCAGCTAGGTTTCAACAATTGGGCTTCAAAAATAAAGTGGGCTCATGTGTTGTTCTGGGCCGAACCAACTAATAGGCTTAGTTTTAATTTTCCAAGTGGGCTAAGTTCTCAAGTGAGACTTGATTTTTCAGATGGGTTTTCTTATCAAAGTGGGCTGAAATCAAGTGGGCCTATTAAAATTGGGCCTCATTCATATGAGTGTTACCAAATTAGCTTGGATCAGCCTACAATTTGTGGAATTGGACTTCAAAATGAGATTCTCCCGTTCGTTTGCCGCCAATTTGACCCGGGCAAGATTAGTGGCAAGTTGAGACTACGAAGTGGCGTTTTGAAGACCGTTCGACGTCAATTCGATCCGGGAAAAAATAGAACCAATTTTTCAACGTCCGTCTTGAGGGCAAGGCGATTTTCAAGCGTGGGAGAGTTGATACGGGTAGCCGTATCAATAATATTTAGTTTATTTAGTTTATTTAGTATTTGAGTTATTTAATTATGTTATTTATGTTTTTTAATAATTGGGCCTTGGCCCGTTAGGTCTTGGGTTACATTAGGTCAGTTATTTATCTATTTAAACAATTGTAGTCTTCCAGCTTATGCGTTAATCAATAAATCAACCGGCAACGCAGAGGTTTCCGACGACCTCGTCCAATTGGACCTCCACCCCGACCGTCTAAAGACACCCGAATCCCCTGACCCCGTCGGCGGACTCCAACACCAAACACCGCCGTCCCCAGAACAACCACCACCAAATCCAACACCACCTCTGTTCCACTCGACCTCCACGGACCTCCCACCGACGATTCAACCACCAGTCACACCACCACCTTGGTCGATTACCTCCCAGGCGCTCGATCTATCGCTCCAGCCACCACCAGTAGACCCAGCGAAGACCGACGACCCTCCTCCGGCGTACCAGCAGCCTCTGCCACTCCGGCCATTCCTTGCGCCACCACCACCGCGGTTCAAGCCACCAGACCCGCCACCATTACAAACGGGTTCTGTTCCTCAGCAGCAAGGGGCTAGTGCAACAAGCCATGGGCTGAATTTCAGTAATTGGGCTCATGGGGTCCTTTGGGCCAATACAGAGGGAGTAAGAGTTCAAAAACCAATTGGGTTTACTTATTTTGGTGGGCTGAAAGTTGCAGTTGGGCAGAGAAAAGTTGGGCTTGTTGCTGATGTTGGACTACAACCCAAGATTTTCAAGACTGTTCGACGACAATTTGATCCGGGCAAGATTAGTGGTAAGTCGAGACTACAAAGTGGCGTTTTGAAGACCGTTCGACGACAATTCGATCCGGGCAAGAATAGAAGCAATTTTTCAACGTCCGCCTTGAGGGCAAGGCGATTTTCAAGCGTGGGGGAGTTGATACGGTATTCGTATCAATATTTATGTGTTTATTTATTTATTTATCAGTATTTATGTTATTTAATAATATGGGCTTGGCCCGTTATGTCTAGGGTTAGGGTAGGTTAGGGTCATTTTATCTATTTAAGCAATTGTAGTCCCCCAGCATTATTCAATCAATAAAGAAATCATTCTCTGATCCCTAGTCTCTCTCTCCCTTTATCAGTCTCTTCAATCTCTCTTCAATCTCTCTGCCTCTCTCTTATCAGTTTCTTCAATTAATCGATACGTTCAACATATCATAACATCATATATTTTTTAAAAAGAACTCATTCATTTTGCACTGATACATATGTCCAAAAAAAAAAAACTACCCATATCATTACGTATTCCATAAGATAGTAAATTAAATTTACTTGCATTACCAAAATATAATCTCGAGCTCTCTAATCCACAAATTAAAACTCTAATGCGAACAAAGTCTTATTAGCTAACATAAGATTTGCCATCGCCGTTATAATAAAATCTGAGATCATGTTTATCATTCTTTAGCTGAGGGACTTAAATGATAGAAACTAAACATTGTACAACAACATTTGTACTAATTCATTACATAAGTTAATCTAAGAATGTCAAACCGGTGATTCATTATGCATGAATATTCACTTGTTCATCTTGTGCCAGTTTGAGATATGCGACTCACCATTGGCGTGAATATTTCAACAATATTTATCTGAATTGTAACTTGCTGGTGCATTCCCCACTCTAGTTAGGTGGCAAACCGAATTTGCACCTTAAATTAGAAGCGAACCTGGAATTGGACCTGACATAGCTTGGTTGGACATCCAATATGGTGGTTTTAGTTTTAACTTTTAAGTGAAAAGGTGTTGAAAGTAACATATATGTCGATGAAATTATGCATTGAAAACGGAGCTGAGCCTCATCATATTCTTTTTCTTTGCTAACATTTTACTCTGTTATCCCACTCATACTTATAACTGAAATGAAGTACTATCTAGACTCAAGGATGGCTATTTATTGGTTAAATCTTGCCCGTGTAATTAATAATTAGGTATTATTAGCTCAAGACTATTTCAGTTATTTTTTCTTTTGTACATCAAGATAGCTCCTCTTTCCCCTAAAAAAAGATAGCTCCTCTAATCAATGAAATAAAATAGCTTTCATCCTTCTCAATATTCAAAGCGCTACCACTTCTGGTGACTAGTGCTATCAGCTTCCGTCTCCCTGGCACGCCTGCAGACTTTCATTTATGTATTTTTCTTGCCGTCCCTTCACATTTCTCCTTGGTTGATCATTATAGCTTCGCCCTATTGTTTCTCATGCCTTAGGAGACATTCTGCAGCTGGAGTCAATCGCTTGAAAAGTCAATAATACCCAGTAACATTGTGAATTTACTGAGTGAAGGTGACTTAACAAAAATTAAAAAGACTAAGATGGTGTTTTATGTAAAAAAACTGACATTTTGGAAAAGATTGAACAAACAGATGGGACGTCAAAATTAATTAGGATAAATTGAACAAACGGGCGGGACGGAAGGAGTATTATTATAATAAATCGAGGGAATTGCTTCTTACACTGGTTATTATTGATGGTTACACCGATTTTTAGTTAGCATGACATTTTTACCCTCAAACACTAGTTAATAATATTTTTCCTACATAATTATTAATTCATTATTTTAGGTAATTTCATATATTTAATATTCTGGACCTAATTGCATTAATCATTTTTTATAGATTTTGGATGGCAAATCACGTTCAAAATAAATTTTGAATGTTGAACTTTTGACCTGTTTAGACCTACTTCAGTTTTTGTTTGAATATTTAATCTGATATTAAGAATTATGTGTTCTTGTTTCCCTATCTTAGAACATCAAATAGCTCAAATAAGCACACATTTCATTTCATTACCAAATCATATCAATTCACTTATTGCCATAATCACTGTAGAAATATAAAAGGGTGGCCATGTTTTTTAGATGCATCAAGAGTCTAACGATGATGAAAGTGGTACAGTGAAATGTGGGAAGAAGTGGAGGTGACTGTAAAAGATAATTGGGAGCAGTTTTAGAAACAACTTCAGAGATTTAGAGTAATAATTTTGCGAAGAACTAGAAAATGCTACATGAATAATACATATTCATCAAATGAGGCGAGGGCAAACTAATGGACCTGATTTCTTGAATGTTTGCAAACACAAAGTACAAACTCATATTTCATGAATCACGTACTGCATGTTTGTAAAATACTTTAAAGGAAATCTTCTTCATCTAAAATTGCAATCCGTTATAATACTCTATACTAGTTTCAACAAGACTTATTGTTTGCTCGAACTATGTCAATTGTAATTGACGAATCCTTGTATATGCATTCTAGTTGATGATTGCGACTATATAAATCCTTCACAATGTTAGCATTTATCATACTATCCATTTGGAGCATGAATTTATCCACTTTGTGGGATATCCCCAACAATTATACATATAAGTCATAATTCACGCTTTAAGAATGGTAACTTCACCCTCTAGTATTTACAAAGTCCTTTGTAAGTACGAGAACTTCTATCCCAACTCAACCCGAGTGGTAATTTACAAAGTGTTTGTAAAATTTTGGTTCCCAAAATTCAAACTAATTACTCATTCTTTGTCCAATATTATCTCTACCAGCTAACTATATATTTAATAAATAACTCCATCTATTCATGACACATTGAATCATGATTTTTCCATCGATATACTATATGCATATGAGATCATATCCTTTGTGATCTCTTGGTTCAATTTATCAATATCCATGAATTTTATGTTGCCCAATTATACTTTTATTTAATAAACAAATCATAAGTAGTATAAAACTCCTAAGTTGCGTTCTGCTAAATTTTATATCTGTGAGTGATTGAAAACTCTTGAAATCGTATGTCCATGAATGTTTACAAGATACATATCACATGTCTATTTCCCAAGTATTCATATATAAGCGCAAAAGAATATTAAACTTTTTAAGTTTCATAACAACTGTAATTCAGTCCAGAAAGTATAATTTTTTTTTCACTATGTGACATGAGCATTTCTAAATCAAGTACACGATAAAAGAACAAGAGTTCCTGACGGGTTACCATATGTACTTTTCTAGAATAAGCAAATTGTGGGAATTATACTATTCAACTGCGTTGACTAGATAGCATGATTACAAGTGCCATGATAAAATTAACCCACCATAAATAGAGCAATGCGCTGGAATGTAGTTTCAAACAATCATATGTGGTTTTATTTTATTTTTAATTGGTATGCCCTTCAACCTCGATGCATGTGATTTTCGGTAATGCCTAACATCATCATGATGAGATCTGTTTCAATTTGGACATCTCTTTTAAGTCGGTAATAGTTAGTGGCGGAGCCAGAATTTTGGTGAGGGGGGGGGGGGGGGGCACAGTTTCTTTTTAAGGAGAGGGTATATATTTTAAATGAATAAAAAATTATTCTAGTATAATAAATACCATGGTCCTTTTCTGTATAAAGTCATCCTGCCAGGAATCCAACTCAAAACCTATGTTTTGCAAACTAGACACATAACCACTGGACCAAAATATCAATTGGGTCAGAAAGGGGTAATTGTGTATATTAAATAATTCGTGCTTCCTTTTGTCCAAAAAGTCATGCAACTGTCAGGAATCGAACTCGAAACCTATGTTTTGCAAAACGAACTCCTAACCACTGGACCAAAGTACCCGTTATCTCATAAAGGGGGGGGGGGGGGGGGGGGAGGGGGAGGAACAAGCACAGATTCAACAATACTGACACAACTAAAAAAGAACTAAAAGATATAAAGGTATCTTAGTGTTTTCGAAAAAGTTAGGGGGGCACGTGCCCCCCGTGCCCCTACATGGCTCCGCCCCTGGTAATAGTCACATATCTCCTATGACTTTAAATTCTATCAACCGAATATATTTTGGTTTGTAAACTACTCCTTAACACAATTAAATTAAAATCTTCAACCATCCATTACTTGGTTGGAATATCACTCATTTTCTCAGTTGTCGTAATATTTCCCATTTAATGATTCGCAAAATAATTGCACCACACATACAAATTACTTATGTTAGTAATTTACTTGAAAATGACTCGTAAGTATTATCAAAGATGGATTCTCAGGTTATGCACTAAGCAAACACTGAGCCATTTTTAGAGTGATACACCATCTAATAATTCTAATGATGACATTAATCTCTTGCAGGATAAAGAAGTACATTTCCTTGCACCCAAAAGTTTGTGACTGCTCGTATAAAACAGCATACCTCGTGAAAGAATAACAAAACAATTACAATACTTTTCACATGCACAAACAATTCATGAAATTATCTATCGTTAATACAATATTACCGTCGTTCGCAATTCCGAAATTGACATACGTTGTTTCATCCAAAACTGCTACAAGTTGTCACTATTTTTTACACGTTCAAAAAATTATTGTTAGGGTTTGGACACCTTCCACAAAAAATAAATCAAATTGCCTAAAAGTGCAATATTGATTTTCTTCTATGTTACCATCACCGTAGACAATATCCATTGAACAATCTTTTGATAGAGCTTACCTCTCATGGTTGATTAAATTCTCTAATTTGATAATGTTACATACCTCTTATCCAATTTGAACAAAGGGATATGATTTTTTTTTTTTTTTTTGTCCAAAGGATATGAAATCATTAACACCCTCCTTGGAGGATCATTGTATAAATTTGAGGAAAACGGACATTCAGATGTGTTGGTGAACGAGATGAAGAGAATGAGTTTGGTGTAAGCTAAGGCGGTGTAGGACATATATTTAAGATAGCTATTTACTCCATTAGTTTGTGCAAATTTGGCTACGTGAAAATCCAATCTACTGATACAATACCCGCCCCGGTGAAGAAGAATAAGATTATATTTTTGTTTCAAAATAAAACCCATACTGGAAAAATATATAGAGATTTATATGATAGCAAGAACAATATAATAAACTTGGAGTAGAACAGTTGTTCCCTTGATGGACAGAGTGCAAGGCTTCTAAAGACACAACTCTCGCAGGAGACACAACTCTCGCAGGAGACACAACTTTTAAATCAACTTTTAATTAAAGTACTATAACTTCGTCCCACCTCTTTTTTACCATTTGATTTTTACCATTATTCATTGGGTCACTTTGACCCGGTGATTTGGATAGCAAATTTTTGTAATTTTTATATAATTTTTTCGTAGTGTTGTAGAGTAACTCTTATTCTACAAGACTATAAAAAAATTATTAAAAAATTGGATCATTTTACGATCCAAATCACCGAGTCAGAGTAATCCAGTTACGGGTGAAAAAGTCCAAATGATGTATTTCAGGTGGGACGAAGTGGTACTGTTTAACAAGTAACTGTCAAACAGTTAGTGCTTTCAAACTTCCAACAGAGGGTTAGTTTGGATAGATAGTTTTTTGGTTTTTATTTTAATATAATCAGAGGTGTTTGGGTGCAGGTGTTTTTTATTTTGGTTTTTGGTCAATCCGGTGTACTGGTTTAATACACCCTGGGCACCGGATATTTTCTTTTGTTTTCTACCATATAGCCGGGCACCTGTTCATGTATTAAATGTCCACATGTCTTCCTTTTGGGAATAAAGTCGCCACAAGTGAAAGAGTGAGCCAATGGTGAGGTGACATGTGTCCTTATGAAACAAAACTTGACTATTTATAATTGTTAACCGGTGCCCAGCTTAGGTAGCAATTGTATATATACCCGGACACCGGTTTAACACCCGTGTACCTGTTCGTGAGCTTTTTTCGGTTTCTCAACCATTAGAAACTAGATTAAGTTTTAATAAAAAACCAAAAAAACCAATGTAGCCAAACTACCTCAGAGTCATGACCGTCAGTGACTTAATATTATGCAACACATGGTAAATAATAGGGTAAAAGACACTGACCACCCCAGAGTTTAGGCTTAATTCCACTCCGCTACCCTGTGTTTTGAAAAAAGACAGTCTGCATATTTTTTTGGATGGAGGCTAACAGTTGACTAATAGCATGAGTAAAAAGACTATTTTATCCCTGAAATGTTGTAAAATTACCTCCTCTATATTACCCTAATCTCTCTCTCCCTCTCATTTCTAACCCTAATTCCTCTCTCTTTCCCTCTTACTCTCTTCCCTTCATCTCTTGCTGTGAAATCAGCCGTAACTTTTCCTTTTCTCCATCATTTCCTCATCTTCTTCTTCTCTCTCTGTCCACCGAAAGTAGAAGCAGCAGTAGCCCCTAAGCGGCCGCCCCTGACGGGAACCAACCCCAGCAGCCTCTGCCGTCGATTTCGCAGATGAAGCATCATGAGAAAATGCTTCGTCTTCGCCTCTTCCTGGTCGCCTTCCTGCACTACAAAAAAATTGGTTTATTACGACGAGTAAACTCATCGTTAAAACACGATATATCGTCGTTAGAATGAAAAGACGACGGGAAAAGTTCGTCCAAAAAGCGTCGGAATAGCCCCGTCGTTAGTTCGACGGGGCGACAACTGCTGCTGACCACAACTTTTCGTCGTTGATAATTTTGCCGGCGACTTACCGACCATTATACTAAGTGGTCAAAACTTTTGCCGAAGAATATTTTGACCAACATTTGTAGTCGTTAATCTTTTCCCGACCACACGCCGATCATTTACTCGTTTTTAAAAACTAGTGCCGACGACATTAACGACTACTTTTTCCTGTCGTGGGTATAATGCAGACTACTTTAGTCTTTGTTGTTAAGTTTTATTCGATTGTGTTTTTTTTTTAATTTCATTTTCACGACCACTTTAATCGTCGTAATATGAATTTGTCGACAGACTTCCTGGTCGTCTTTTTTTTGTGTTTCTCGTAGAAGACTACTGACGTAGTCGCCTATCTCACAAATTTCTTGAATCTGCTCGCAAAATAAATCAAAAAAATCAGTAGCCAGGTGATCATTTTTGATCACCCATGCATACACACATACAACACCAACAATTGCAAAATACTAGTTTCATTCCAAGCTTAATGCAATCAAACTTACACCAACGTACAGTTACAATAATTCGATTGTTCGAAACATTAAGCCACAAAAACCGGGCCATATACACATCCACACACAAACTTCCTCCAAAAATTAGTTACAATGCATGTCCACAACAATTCCTCAAAATTCAAAACATTGTTCAGATTTCTTTAACCCTTGTACCTCAGAATGATGGCGAAGAAGTGTTCATGTGTTGGCGCATTGAAGACAGGATGAGCATATGGATGGATGTGCTGCTGCTGCTGCTGGCGGAGCTGTAATTGACATTATTGCTGTGATTTCAAAAAAAATGCAGAAGAAAATAAAAAACAGTCATGAAAAAAAAATTAAAAAAAAAAATCATGAATATTGAACACGGCGAGGGGAACGAGACTAAAATGCTGCTGTTTGTATGCATGACATACAAAAACTCGCAGGCCCAAAAGCAGAAAAAGTATCGAAGGGAAGTATTCACAAACACCGGACGCTGTAAAACAAGTATGTGGTTCACCTATTATTTAAATTAATGTTCAACGAATTCCAACAACTGAAACTAATCACATACCCGCCACTACCTCATCATGAATGAACTTAATGCCTGTCTCCTAAATGATCATCATAACAACCACCAACCAGTAATAACCATGCATATATGCACCCACAAACACTGAATGCAACTGTTCGAATTCCGAAAATTATTGATAGGTTAATGACCTGCCCTCCCTATTTAATTTGTAACCTCCATTTCATTCTCAGACACAGCAAATCCCCTCCCCGGAATCTTCTTACCATGGAACCCATTCGCAAATGCCAACGTGAAGAGGAGGAGGTCAGCAGTCCTTTCACAGGACTGCCAGGGTCCTATGTGGATGTTCCAATAATCATCTCAGATGATGACAAGCAGTGTCAACGAGCCTGTTGTCGGGTTGTTTAAGAAGAAGAGATATAGGCTTGAGGAAGGCCCGCTGATGAGATATGCAAGAAGATACGAGATACTGCGGAAGATGAAGAAGAGATACACAGGAGATGGGGGGGCTTCCGGGACAAATCTTGAGACCCCCGATGAACAAGTGAAGGACGACAATGTGGAGCCATCAAACCCCATGCTCCAGCACTAGCCAGACTTCTATTTTATGTTCTTACTGTTTTTTATTTTATGTTATTTTCCTGAACTTTTTGTTTAATTTTGTCCTGAAGACACAACTACTTAAATTCTCACAATTACGCAACTGTTGCAACCACGGAAATATATATCGATCAGTCAACTGGTGGAGTTGCATATTCCACGCGTAATCGACAAGAACAACACAACGGTAAGTAACAAAGCTGTCCAAAACAAGACGCGAAGAGTTATTTCACCCGGTAAAACGAAACACAATAAGCCTAGAGCCATGGTATACTTTAAAACTGAGTTTCGTAAAAATGAATTTGGAGGTCACATTATCAACTAACTTAATTAGTTTCATATATCCAGCACGTACTGGGCCGGAGACATCACTTTCAACTATATCCAAATTAAAAGTGCCACAAACTTCATGCATACACGAAAACAGCTAAAATTTAATTTGTCTACACAGCATACTCAACATGTCATTTATTCACATACTGAATTGAAAATTGACATTTAAATTACCTTAATAATCCTCCGAAGATGACGAAGAATGATGCCCGCTCGACGCCTTCTGGACCATCGGCTGGTTGGCCATCAAGGACTCCATGTTCTTAAGCCGTTCTTCCATTCCGGTCATTAGGTTTACATATTCATTTTCCCTTCTCACTGCCTCTTTAGCATTTTTCTCGGCTTCCTTTGCCTTTTTATCAGCCTCCTCCGGTCTTCTACTGGCCTCCTCGGCGCCTTTCTCTAAAACATGTGCCCTAAGCTCAGCAGCTTCAGCCATCCTTTGTGCTTCAGCAACCGTGCACCCATTAGCCTCCATGACTTCTTGAAACGTGAATGAAGTCCTCGGGAGCTGACCAGCACCATATCCCACTACAAATCCACTCATGCCCCCAAAAACCATCTCCACTATCTTATCTTCGGTCATCAACCTCTCTGTATCATTATCCCGCATCTCCACCATCCTTCTCAGTAGTTTAAACAAGGCATAAAATCTTAACACCATAGCATGTATAATAAAACATGGCGAGGTAATTACGAAACTAACGTGTTTCTCCTGCGCATCCGCACTTATCCATGTCCCTGAGTTCTTTCTGGTGTGTGTTGTTTTGTAGCTGTCGATGAGGGAGGGGTTCTTCTGCACAAGATAATATTCCAAATAAATATTTCATACAGAAATAAGTTCTAGCTGTGAAACTTATAAATTGATGCGAAAGAGCGGATGACATGGAACTTACCATCTCATATAAACGCTGGACAATGGACTTTGAACCTGCGGTAGAAAGATTTTTGACTTTTGATCGGTTCAACTTAGCTCTGGCACTCCTACACTGCAATGACATAATAGTGGACATGAAGTCAAAAGCAAACCTAAATTAGTTTGCTGCAATGAAAAAGCAGCCAATATTTTACCTTCCACCCATCTGTCTGAAAAAGTGCGCACACTTTTTCCCACTGCTCCTGGGAGACACTTGGTGCTGGGTTTTTAATTGCTTCAGCAGGGGTGCGGAAGTTCTTGAAGTGTGTGTGCAGCTTATAACGGTACTCACTATAGGCTTCCTTTGCCATATAATTGATGGCCCGCAGAGTGGTTTTTCTGTTGAAGTCGAGGTCAAACAGACCCTGCATACGACAAGATATGTGGTCATAAGTACACATTCACAGAATGTTATTGCATAAAAAATATGTTCACATGTATTTTACATCACTTACTTGAAGATGATCGTATATGGGTTTCAGGTCAACCTCGTCCATATCTTTCCACCCAGACTTGTCCAGTGGTGCATTCTTTCGCACTGCTATACCCACCTCTGCAGTGACCTCCTTCGCATTTTTTCCAACTGACTTCTTCTTGCCAAGAGGGATGTTACAGGTAACTTCCCTCCCTCGCCCAATTCCCTCCTCTTCGAAAGGCCACGATTCACGCCTCTTCCTCTTCTGCTTGAAGGCGGATCTGCCACAATATAATTAATTGCTAATTAGTTATATTAGGATCATAAAAGATATATACTAGTTGGGTTAAGTGAATGAGATACGTACTCGATGTAGGTGGGGGCCCTGCGTCATTCTGTGTAGGGGCGGATTGAGCCACCAGCGTAAAGGGGGACCTGGGGGACGAGGGGGACCCAACTTGTTGAAGCCGCTGCGATCTCCTCGGTGTTGTAGCCTGGGACGTCACGTTCTGCAAGAAAACATTCAAACCTCTGAGCTGAAGCAATAAATAAAAAAAAGACGACGAACAGAAAACAAAAAAAAAACATGTTAACTATATAAGTACTGACATCAGCAGCCATTTCACTGGCATTCAGCTCTCCCATTGTCATGTCAACAGTCTTGCGGCCCTTAGTCAATGGCAGCGACCATCCCTCAATTTCCTGTGATTCCTCATCGGCCTGCAGTAAGACATAGACCTACCGAGCTCATGTACGACAATCACCTATCTTCAAATTCAGTATCATTCACGAATACCCACCTCGTCGACCAAACTGTACGAGTCTTTTCTGTGCTTCCTTTTCAATCCTCTTGATCCCACTACAACTGCGAATGAGAACAGGAATCACTAGCTAGGTAAAAGCACCAACAACAAAAAACCACCAAACCAAATACAAGTGCAATATAAGAGGAAATGAATTTAATGTTACCATTCGGTTGAGAAAGCCTTTCAACAGATCTTCTTATCAACTAGGAATCAAAAGGAAACATGTCATAAAAGAAGAGAGCAAAACCATCGGTCACATTTAAAAGAAATATCGAAAGCCATAATATATAATCCATGACTGGTTCTTCATATCACACATATACCTCACTGTCAGATAGAATCTCCTCCGCCACTGCAGCCTTAGGCGTAGACCTATTTTGGGCTTTACCATTCCCCCCCCTCAACAGTCCTTCCTTTCCCACTGGGGGATTTGCATTGCTGGATCACAGGTGGTAAAATCTATAACGTTTGCACGTAAATATTACATTTCAAGCCTAACAGTAATATGAAAGAAAACAGGGACGGTGTAAATTGGTTCAAACATGATCTAAATTACCTCTGTGTTTGAGGGAAACAGCTCTGCCCGAGCTGCAGTAGATGGAGACCTCTAGTCGGCTGGTCCAGGAACCCCATGAACAGCTGCAGCATTACCGCGCGGGGATTTATGGTGTTGATTGGCTGTTGGTAAAACCTACAGCATTTGCAAGAAAAATGGTACATTTCAAAAGTATTAGTAATATTGAACAAAACAGTGGCTGTAACTTGGTTCAAACATCATCTACATTACCTGAATGTTGGCCAGAAACTGCGGCGTTCGTGCTGCAGTAGACGTAGCCCTCTTCACGGCTTCTGTATGACCACCACCAACAGTACTGTTTAGTTTCCCATGCGGGGATTTAGCTTGCTGTTCCACAGGTGGTATGACTTACAACGTTTGCACAAAAAACGTCACATTTCAAGATTACTATGAATATCAAAAAAACAATTATAGACCTGATCACCTTAATACTTGTGGTGGTTCCCGAATCCATGTCGAAACCGGCACTCTTCAACTTCTTTGCCTGATTCGTAGCTGCCAAAATACACGATAGTACCTATTAGATAGAACCTCATTCCCAAAGTGATTTAGTTTACCTTCCAATCCACATAAGATTGAAATGCTAATTAAATGTATTAGCCTACTATTACAACTTACCCTCTTGGTCGACATTCAACTTCCTCGCAGCATTCGATCTTTCAAGGTTTTTTTCTTTAGCCCGTTCCATCAAATAACCGGGTGGTACATTATACGCCTTATTCTAAATTACCAACAATTAGATGTGTGGAAGCAATGCAATTTCAATAAGAAACAAAATATCATCAGTTTCACAGATATACCTGCGATGTAACCCCTCCAGCACCAGCGTCAGCACTTCCATTTTGGCCATCGCTGCCCAAACTATTCTCTCTTTCCGACACAGCCTTCCGCGTTTGTACGCCTTCAGAAATATTGGAAGCGCTGCTCCTCAGCACATGCGATCCTGCAGGGACTAAGCATTACAAAACAGACTTGTAAGATTATAAGCACAGCAGATAGAGTAAGGATGCATCAAATATAGACGAAGGGTCATATTAACCACGATGGCCGCCAGTGCCGTCGAGCTTGGCCAACCCCTTCGTCGGATTGCCTTGGGCAATTTTTTACATTAACCATGTTGTGAGATATACGTAAGGAACTTATAGATACCAAAATATTTAAGTTACAAAAAGACTAACGTAAAGTGAAAATGAACACTGCTCATTACATATAAGCGTTCACGCTAACAGAACATAACATATCACCTCTATCTTCACCTTATGCGCAGCAGCAGCACCACCAACAGAATGATTCTTTATGTCCTGGACGTTCTGCGAGCTTGTAGAAACTTTAGTCGAACCAGTTTCTGTAACTACACAAGGAAGGAAATATCTGCAGTATGAGTCGATAATATGTGAAGACATAAAAGTTGCAATAACGTAGGACAACTATCACCATGATTTCCGGACGACGAAATGTCCTCCGCGGCTTTTAGTGGACTGAGCCGGCCCGACCTTCTAATCTTTTTGGTCGTCGACATCATGTAATCTGCTTATTTACAAGATATAGCAAATGTCAATACAGGACCCTGTAATATGAACTGAGAATATTTGAATTACTTGCCATGTCAACAATTTACGTAATCCTCACCAAGTCATTCAAAGCAAGTCGTTGTAATCCTCTACGTAAACAAACAACACGCAGGAAATGCAAGCCTTCATGTACAACATATGATCTAAAACAAAACAACTTAAACAGGTCATCATTCCAGTACAAGTACTGGAACCATTTTCGCTTCAGTGGAGAATGAAGGTGAATTTTTTCCTTTATAACTATTCCACATTGTTACGGACATGTTCGGTCACAAGTTTGAGCACAAGAGCATTTATCCAATCTTCGAGTTGATTACCTAATCGGCCTTCTTTCTACAGTCAGTTCATACATAGCTGCTTGACTGGGCAGTTGGGAAATAAAGAAAGAAGTTGGCATTGTACTGGTTCCTCATTTTCTGCGAACAAAGCCAACTTCTTATTCAGGTTACCTTCAAGAAGAAGATCCTGAAGCAAATTAGTTCTGCAACCATTGATTCTCTTGAATGTTGATGATATGAAACAACTGTTACCCCCAAAAAATACTAATTATGAGGTGTAGCAAGGGATCCGTGTTTGACTCTATTTGTTTATCAGGAACTACATAAATGAGGTATGCATTCTGATGTTTTGACAGTCTTTGAAACAATGCTTATGTAAATAAGTTTCCTATAGGTCCTATTTTGCATCCCTCTCTCAAACAAATGTAGGAACTTATTATACCCCGGAATTACCTACTAAATGGCACTATAAGGAGGAAACGGACACAAATCCCCTCGGAAGATTTTACATAAGCTTTCAGCCCCACACTTTGGCTGGATAACAGAAAGTCAGGATCATACATAACAAAATGCAATACACCCATTGTGAAAACAAGACTTAAATCCCATTTTTTCATCGAATAACCACTTGAGTTAAAAATGGATTAGACTCATACAAAAACAACTGCCTAAAGCAAATCATTATGCAACAAAGATAGTATTTCAGTTTTCGTCAAGATTTTACTACACTGCATCTCACCAAGTATCGTTCACTAAACAAGCGTACTTACTATATTTTTTTCTCATTCCTCTTCGTCAATGCATCGATGTCTTGGTAAAGTCTTCCGGCGTCCTCAATATTCCCTTCATCATAATAAGCAGCAACCAGAGCCCTATGACCCAAGGGATCTGATTCCATCCCATTCGCAACCAGTTCACGATAGACCACACCGGCATGTTGGGCTTTCCCACATTTTCAAAGCCCATGAACCAGAAAAAGATACGTAGTACGGAAAAGAGCAGAGTTATCTTTCTTCATTCGCTCAAAGGAATCAATAGCAGCTTCCATATTGAGCTGCTTAACATAGCCCTCCGTGAGACAAGTATATCAGGTCAGGTTTGAATCCAGTTCCATTCATCTCGTTCACAAGTTTCTCAGCTTCTTCAAGTTTGCCAATTTTACAAACTCCTCGAACTGAGTTTATTGAACGTATACAAATCTTCTTTAATTCCAGCAGAGGTGACCATCTCATCCATCATTTTGAAACATTCTCCCATACAGTCAGCAATCATCAACCCATGTATAAACACATTACAAACAGGTCTGCCTGGTTCTAGACCAATAGCATTCATCTCAGATATCACTGATTTGAGCTCTTCCAAGCTCTTGTTCTCGCAGAATGCAAGCATAACATATTCACTGGCTGCCCTAAAAATGTGACCGTTCGGTAGAATGTATTTAAGGCTATGTTTAGGTCGAATACAATCAGACGGTTCTTCTCTTTCTCTGCCGTCTCCATCTTCTTCCTCTTCTCTCTCAAAAACCCTAAAATCGTTCATGGTATCAGAGCCTCATGTTGGCTACCATGGCTCAATCCACATCAAATCCCTTATACCTTCTTCAAATATACACCATTTGATGCCTTACAAACTTGATAATTCCAATTATGTTCTTTGGAAACACCAGTTATCCTCGATCTTTCGCACGCAGAACCTGTTTGGGTTCCTTGATGGTTCCACCGCTCCGCCGCCAGAGTTTCTCACTGTTGTTGATGGCCCGACGGTTCCAAATCCGGCGTTTCGAGAATGGTTTCAGACAGATCAGGCCTTACAAACCCTCATCAACGCCACTCTTACTCCCGAAGCTCTCTCTCATGTTATTGGTAAGACCTCATCTGAGCCGTTTGGCTTGCGCTTGAGGGGAGGTATGCGTCACTGACTCGATCTAATATTCTACAACTCAAATCTGACTTGCAAACTCTGCGCAAACGCTCTGATTCAGTAGATCTATACATGCAAAAGCTGAAAAATATTCGTGACAAACTTGCTGTTTCTTTGGTGACGATTGATGATGAAGACATGCTTTTGTATGCTTTGAATGGCCTGCCTAGTGAATATAACCCCTTTAGAACCACTATCCGTGGTAGATCTGACCCTATTAGTTTTGAAGAGTTGCATGTCTTGCTAAAAGCTGAAGAACAAATGCATGAATCTCAATCTGCTGAACTTTCTGACTCTACTGCTATGAATATTTCTGCTGCCTATTCTGTTTCTTCCAACTTCTATCAAGGATCTGGTCGCGGTCGTGGACGAGGTTTTCTCGGACCTGGACCACCCACCGGTAGAGGAGGCTATGGCCGAACCGGTGGCTCCTACGGCAGATCCAACTACGGATCTGGACCGAGGAACCAGGGAGGTAGATTTGACCAGTCCAGGGGTCGTGGTGGTGGTCAAAGGGGCTACCACCGTGGTGGTGGTGGCGGCCGTTACAATTCCAACCCTAGATCCACCACAACTCCCATTAACTGTCAAATTTGTGGTCTTGACTATCATTCTGCTGCTGATTGTTGGCATAGAACATATTATTCTTACCAAGGGAAGCCTCCCTCTGACAACCTCACTGCCTATAATGCTTCATCTTCTGGCTCTTCAACACCTGAATATTGGTTGTCTGATTCTGGAGCCACCAATCATATGACTGCTGATTTGAGAAATCTTTCTCTTGCTGATACTTACACTGGAACTGATCATGTTACTATGGGAAATGGGCAAGTTTCACAAATTAATCATACTGGTACTGCCTCTTTTCAAACCCCCAATCATACTTTTCAATTAAATAACACTTTACATGTTCCAAACTTAGCTACAAATTTGCTATCTGCTCATCAAATGTGTTCTCAACATAACTGCTGCTTTGTTTTCTCTGCAAACACTTTTTATATTTAGGATCTAGACACAGGCAAAATACTATACAAAGGCTTGAGTGAAATTGGACTCTATCCTATTTATCCTTCTCCTTTTTCTGTTTCTTCTCCCAAGGCTTGTTTGGGTAGTATTATTAATGTTCATTTGCTACATGCTAGACTGGGTCACCCAGCTAATGATGTTTTGACACAAATTACTGGTTCAAACACTAAATCTCCTTCTTCTGCTATGTGTGAATCTTGTCTTAAAGGCAAGATAACTAGATTGCCTTATACTAGATCTACTACTGTTTCTCCTGTTCCTATGCATTTATTACATTCTGATGTTTCGGGACCTGCATCTGTGAAATCTTTACAAGGCTATAGGTTCTATGTTTTATTTATTGACAACTATTCTAGGTATACATGGCTGTTTCCTTTGATACACAAATCTGAAGTACCTGCTGTGTTTGCTAAATTTCAGAACCATATTGAGAATCTCTTAGGTTTTAAAATCAAAATTCTTAGATCAGATGGAGGTGGAGAATACATTTCTGTAGTGTTTCAAAAATACTTAAACTCTCAAGGCATTACTCATCAAAAGTCTTGTCCACACACACCTCAACAAAATGGTGTGTCAGAAAGAAAACATAGGCATATTCTTGAAACTGCAATTACCATGCTTCAACATGCTTCTTTGCCTCATCATTTCTGGTTTCATGCTATTGCTACTGCTGTGTTTTTAATTAATAGAATGCCTAGTCCTGTTACTCATAACAAGTCTCCTTATGAACTTCTGTTTCACAAATTACCTGATTATGCTTCTATGAGAGTGTTTGGATGTGCATGTTATCCCAATCTTAGACCTTATAATTCATCTAAACTGGATGCTAGAACACAATAGTGCATTTTCCTTGGCTATGTTGACAATTATAAAGGTTATTTGTGTTATCTGAAATCTGCACAAAAATTTTATGTTAGTAGATATGTTATTTTTAATGAACAACTGTTTCCTTACACCTCCTTGCCTTCTGCAGATACCTCCACATCACTGTTTCATGACTCTTCTTCTACTGTGCCTTCATACCATGGATATGATGACATTCCCCAAACTTCTACTGCCCCAGTTGGTGAGAATGACATGTTACAACCAGAAATGCAGTCAGCAGTGATGAATGAGGGTGATTCCCCAGAACAGATACACACTTCTGCAGAACAAATACCTTCACCCTCTCCTCCTCACTCTGACATGGCACCTCTGAGTCCTCAATCTTCTCATCCAACTCAGGGTCATCCAATGCAGACCAGAAGCAAGTCAGGAATCTTCAAAAAGAAGATTCTTGACTTTGCTTCACTAAAGGGAAAAGGGTCTGATCCACCATTCAAATTTACTGGGTTTGGTAAAGTCTCTGGTTTTCCTACTACTATTACTGCATTAAACACCACTATTTCTGATCCTACCTGTTTTTTCTGAGGCTAAGAAACATACTCACTTGCAAGAAGCCATGTCAACTGAATATCTTAGTCTCTTAAATCAAAAAACTTGGAGTCTTGTTGAACCACCTCCTAATGCCAATATAGTTGGTAACAAATGGGTTTTCAAAACTAAATACAAAGCTGATGGGACTATTTCCAGGTTTAAGGCTCGCTTAGTAGCCAAAGGGTTTCATCAAACCCCTGGCTTAGACTATGATGAGACCTTCAGTCCTGTGATTAAGCATGCTACTGTACGCACTATTTTAGCTCTTGCTGCTACTTTTGACTGGCCTTTACAGCAACTTGATGTGAAAAATTCTTTCTTACATGGTCAATTACAAGAAACAGTCTACATGAAACAACCTCCTGACTTTGTGGATCCCTCAAAACCTCATTATGTTTGTCAATTGCATAAGTCCATCTATGGACTCAAACAAGCTCCAAGAACATGGTTTCATCGCTTTACTTCTTATATTACTTCCTTGGGTTTTGTTCAATCAAATGCAGATAGTTCTTTATTCATTAGACACTCATCTACTGGTATTACTATTCTTCTCCTATATGTTGATGATATAATTTTAACTGGAAATGATACTAGCTATCTCAAAGTTTTGGTTCAATATTTGCAACTTGAGTTTGACATGACCAATCTTGGTCCATTACACTACTTCCTTGGTCTTCAAATTACTAGAACTGCTGCTGGTCTTTTTATCAATCAACACAAATATATTCAAGATTTGCTTGTTAGATTCAATATGATGAATTGTAAACCTTGTTCAAATCCTCTTCCTGCTTCTGGGAAGTTTCATGCTCTTGATGGTTCACCACTTTCTGATATTACTCTTTATCGCTAACTTTTGGGCTCTTTGCAATATTTGGCTTTCACTCGTCCAGATATTGCATTTGCCATTAACCATTTATGTCAATTTATGCATGCTCCCACCACTTCTCATCTTATTGGTGCCAAACGCATTTTACGCTATCTTAAGGGTACTATTCACCAAGGTTTGTTCTACTCCAAAGGCCCAATCCCAATAAATGCTTTTACAGACGCTGATTGGGCTGGTAACCCAACGGACCGTCGCAGTACTACGGGCCTAGTTATTTTTATTGGGCCCAATCCAGTTCATTGGGCCGCAAAAAAACAGCCCACTGTGGCCCGGTCCTCTACTGAAGCTGAATACCGGGCCCTGGCTGTCACAGCAGCTGAACTATCTTGGTTAAAAATGTTATTCCAAGACCTCCATATTCGTCTCAATAATCCCCCTACTTTATGGTGTGACAACGTATCCGCCATAAAAATGACAGCAAATCCTATCCTTCATGCTCGAACGAAACATATCGAAGTTGACTATCATTTCGTTCGAGAGAAGGCTTTACGCAACGAACTCATTGTTTCTTTTGTTTCAGGCACTAATCAACTAGCTGACATATTCACAAAGGGGCTACCTACACCACGATTCCAGCAGCTACGAAGCAAGCTCATGACAGAAGCCCAGCCTTGAGCCTGAGGGGGGGAATTAACCCAATCCATTATTGAAGCCCAATTGAAGCCCAAGAAAAGCCCAAAGAAGTCAAGCAGCCCAACACCATTTGCAGACCCAACGAAGTCCACACGGTAGATCCTTCCAGAAGGACCCATTCATGAATCTGTCAAAACCTAAGAGTCCTTTGTGTAATAAATGACAAATTGAAACGGCACAAAATGTGACCGTTCGGTAGAATGTATTTAAGGCTATGTTTAGGTCGAATACAATCAGACGGTTCTTCTCTTTCTCTGCCGTCTCCATCTTCTTCCTCTTCTCTCTCAGAAACCCTAAAATCATTCACTAAAATCATAGCGGCCACAAGGACTAACCGTATCATCAACAGCCAAAAATTCTAAGTCCTGAAGAGTACCTATTTCTTGCTGGGGATACTGGTTGATGAAACTCAGGGCGGGAGCCGCATCAGCGACACCGTGTCAGCGGAGGATGGTCCGAATCGTGCCGGTGGTCGGCTTGGGCTTGTTCTCCGATCCCAGGATGTTCATCCACTGAATCTCTCTCAGGTCACGCTTCAGAGTTTCTTCAGTAGCTGATGGTGGTGGTGGTGGTGATTGTGGGTGGTGGAGGAGTGAGAAGAAAGTGGTCGGAATTTGATTTGGAGATGTTGGTTTGCCAATAAATTCTTCAATCGTGAAGAAACTTGCTGCTTTGTTGGCAGGGGCGGACCTATGTGTTATGTCCAAGCCCATGTGAAGGGTCCCAATTAATTGGTGTGACGGGCCATTGAATTTTTCCTCATGCATGGCATGAGATGGCCAAAGCCCAATATGTGGGATTGGGAAATTAATGTGGCGGTGGTGTGTTTGGTTACTTTGGCTCCAAGCCAAAGTTATTTCCTTTGTTGACTTCCACCGCCACAACAAGCCATCAGTGGCCTATATAAGGGATGATGGCATTGGTTTAAAGTGACACACACATCAGAGTATTGTTTAATGAGTGATTACCTCTCACTTTTGTGAGACTTACGAGAGATGAGTTAGATCATTGTGATCAATGTGATTTCCTTGAGTCTGGAGTATTTCAAGAAGGTTATTCCATACTTCGTGTGTGATCTACGAGGAGTACCGCGACGTGATCGTTCGCGACGACGACGAAGATTTCAGAAGCTGATTTCGGGTAACTTTTGTAGCAATTAGTTTGCTTTGTTTCCGCCTAGCGGCGAGGTTTAGTTTTAACCGTTTATTAGTTTCTAGTTTTTTTTTACCCACATTCGTTGTGGAAGATTGTTTACCCATTGTAATCGTTATAGTGGAAGTTTGTGGGTCGTTTTGTCCCTCTCGATTAGAGGGTTTTCCCCACTTTAAATTCTCTTTTCCTACATCTTCTACTTTTCCGCACTTGTTCGTGTTGGCGTTGTTTTCGCGTTCTAGTCCGTCTGATTCAGCCCTGTAAACCAACAAAAGTGGTATGAGAGTCTGGTTTAATGGGGGAGTCAACGGGTTCCATGATCAACTTGACAGCTTGCAACTACTTGATATGGAAGCCTAGGATGCAAGACTTGCTTTATTGCAAGGATTTGATGGACCCAATTCTTGCGAAAGGGTTCAAGCCAACACTAGTTAAAGATGATGAGTGGACCAAGATGAATATGAAGAGGATTGGTCATATCCGCCAGTGGATTGACAATTCGGTGTTCCACCATGTTGCTCAAGAGACGGATGCCTACCAACTATGGATAAAGTTGGAGGGCATGTATGAGAGGAAGAACGCGAGGAACAAAGCGTTGCTGATGAGATCGCTCGTGAACCTGAAGTACAGAGACGGTCAACAAGTTGCAGAGCACTTGAGTGAGTTTCAGAGTCTCATAAACCAATTGGCTACCGTCAAGCTCAATTGGGATGATGAGACACAAGCCTTGTTGCTTCTTAGTTCCCTACCACCTCGTGGGAGACGTTGGTCGTGTCATTGAGCAATTATGCCCCTGATGGAAAGTTGTCCATGAGTATGGTCAAGGACGAGATGTTCAACGAGGAGGCAAGGAGGAAGGAGATGGGCACTGACAGCGCGCATGCTCTTGTCACGGAGAATAAATACAAGAACAAGGATCGAGGGAAAATCCAAACAAGGCACAAGAACAGAGGTCGCAGCAAGTCCAGGAATGGAGGTTCTCAGCCAAGATCCAAAGTCAAGCGCTATAATTGTGGAAGGCAGGGTCGCATGGCTAGATCGTGTCGGTTCCCGAAGAATGACCAGAACCAAGGCGACAATAGAAAGTACCAGAAGAATGATAAGAGTGAGGATGATGATACAACTGTCACAATCTCTCAGGACCTTGTGGTACTCTCAGTCGGAGAGGTGCCTTCACGTTGCAATGAATCAGGAAACTATGTGGGTTGTTGATACAGCCGCTTCATACCATTCAACTTCGAGACGAGATTTCTTCACTACATACAAAGCTGGAGACTTTGGCACTATAAAGATGGGAAACACGAGTACCTCGAAGATCGCAGGGATTGGAGATATTCACATTCAAACTAATGTTGGGTGCAAGATGGTGTTGAAGGATGTGCGTCATATTCCTTATTTACGAATGAACATACTCTCTGGTATTGCTCTAGATCGCCAAGGATATGATAACTACTTTGGTAGTGGTAAGTGGAAGCTGACCAAGCGATCAATGGTCGTGGCTAGAGTAGAAGCTTGCTGCACACTCTACAAGAATCATGTGAAGGTACTTGGTGATAGCCTGAATGCAGTTGAGGATGCAGCATCACCAAACTTGTGGCACAAGAGGCTTGCTCACATGAGTGAGAAAGGATTGAAGATTCTGGCAGGGAAGTCTCTAACTCCTTTTGCCAAAGGTACACCACTAAATCCTTGTGATTATTGCTTGTTTGGAAACATCACAGGATTACGTTTAGTTCCTCTGCTAAATGAAAATCGAAGATACTGGATTTAGTGCACTCTGATGTGTGTGGTCCCATAGAGGTGGAGTCTATTGGTGGTCACAGATATTTTGTGACCTTTATTGACGATGCTTCACGTAAAGGGTGGGTGTATTCCCTGAAAACTAAGGACGAAGTATTTGAACACTTCAAGAAGTTTCATGCAATGGTTGAAAGAGAGACAGACAATCCTTTGAAGCGTCTACGTACAGACAATGGTGGTGAATATACTTCAAAGGAGTTTGAAGCCTATTGTGATGCTCACGGTATTCGGCATGAGATGACGGTTCCAGGTACCCCACAACACAACGGCGTTGCCGAGAGGATGAACCGGACTATTGTTGAGAGAGTCCGATGTATGCTCAGAATGGCAAAGCTGCCAAACTCATTCTGGGGTGAAGCAGTTCGTACCGCCTGTTATGTGATTTACAGGTCTCCATATGCTCCTTTGTGTTTTGAGATTCCAGATAAGGTATAGCATGGTAGAGACGTTTCCTACTCTCATCTGAAGGTGTTTGGTTGCAAGACGTCCGCGCATATACCCAAGGAGAAACGACTTCAGCTTGATGACAAAGCCAATCCATGTGTTTTTGTGGGCTATGGAGATGCGGAGTTTGTCTATAGGTTATGGGATCTAGTGAATAAGAAGCTGATAAGAAGCAGGGATGTGGTTTTCTATGAGAACCAGACTATTGAAGATATTGAGATGTCTTCAAAGTTGAAGAAAGTTGTTGCTCCCGAACTTAGTCCAGATACCTCCCCTAGTGCTACGGGTGGAGAAGAGATTCCTGGAGATGTTCCAGAGATAGAGATTCCAGAAATGGAAGATGACGATGATGATGATGATTCCGATGAAGAGGGTGTTGAGCAGGGAGCATCCCCCTCCACCAGAGAACGAAGAACCTCAGCTCAGAAGGTCCACCAGGAATCCGCAACCATCTGTCAAGTACCCATCGTCATAGTATATTTTAGCTACTGATGAGGGGGAGCCTGAAAGTTTCCGGGAGGCACAAACTCATAAAGATAAGTCCAGCTGGATGAAGGCTATGCAAGAAGAGATGAGTTCCTTGCGTAAGAATGATACTTATGAGGTACTGAAGCTCCTGAAGGAAAGAGAAGCACTGAGGATTGTTCGTGAAAGGAAAGTCATGAAGCTTTGTTGGTCACAATAGAGGTACGTTGAACATGTGATCGAAGGGTTCAACATGAGTAGTGCTAAGTCTACTAGCATTTCGCTTTGCAGCACATGTCCCTCTAGCAAACATGCTAGAGATGAGATGGAAGCAATTCCCTACTCTGCTACAGTAGAAAGGTTCAAGAATGTTACGGTATGCACTCGGCCAGAGTTCGAGCCCTGCAGGGACATGGCCGGGATGGACTTCAAGTGATGGAATCATGGTAGCGTTCCCTCCTCCAGTTGGGCTTGAAGGGGGAGATTTTTTAGGTCCAAGCCCATGTGAAGGGTCCCAATTAATTGGTGTGACGGGCCCATTTAATTTTTCCTCATGCATGGCATGAGATGGCTAAAGCCCAATATGTGGGATTTGGAAATTAATGTGGCGGTGGTGTGTTTGATTACTTTGGCTTCAAGCCAAAGTTGTTTCCTTTGTTGACTTCCACCGCCACAACAAGCCATCAGTGGCCTATATAAGGGATAATGGTATTGGTTTAAAGTGACACACACATCAGAGTATTGTTTAATGAGTGATTACCTCTCGTCTTTTGTGAGACTTACGAGAGAAGAGTTGATCACTGTGATCAACATGATTTCCTTGAGTCTGGAGTATTTCAAGAAGGTTATTCCATAGTTCGTGTGTGATCTACGAGGAGTACCGCGACGTGATCATTCGCGACGACGACGAAGATTTTAGAAGCTGATTCCGGGTAACTTTTGTAGCAATTAGTTTGCTTTGTTTCTGCCTAGCGGCGAGGTTTAGTTTTACCCGTTTATTAGTTCTAGTTTTTTTTTACCCACGTTCGTTGTGGAAGATTGTTTACCCATTGTAATCCTTATAGTGGAAGTTTGTGGGTCGTTTTTGTCACTCTCGATTAGAGGGTTTTTCCCACTTTAAATTCTCTTGTCCTACATCTTCTACTTTTCCGCACTTGTTCGTGTTGGCGTTGTTTACGCGTTCTAGTCCGTTTGATTCAGCCCCGTGACCCAATACTATGTAGGGGCAAGTTGTTGGTATTTCTACTAGTACCCCTAGTTTTATAGATTTTTGATGACTATATGGTAAGGTATATAGAATTTTGTCCCCTATAAATTTCAAGCTGCCCACATGTCCAAGTGCTTAGCTATTTTAGTTGGCAAATCTCATTACTAGTGTAACACCCTCCCAAATCGCAAGGTCGGTCGGGCCCACGTTCGGAAGAGATGTCTCCGCCCGAGGTGATGAGCCTCATTGGGAACGGATAAGGATCGTCGGTTCACAGTTAGTACAACCATCGATAACATAAAACTTCAAATTATAACTTTTACAATTTTCATACATACAAACAGTGACAATCTTTTGAAAATCAAGGAATACACTTTTAGGTGAGATAATATACTATGTGTTCTTCCAACTAGCAAGCTTTCCTGTCCAAAGTGTTGTGAACGTTCCCCCACCTCGATAGCCAACCTGCGGTTTTAAAATAGCAAAAGCCGACGCAGTTTTTACAGAAAATGATCAGCAAACGGCTGAGTAAGCTAACACCCATAGCATGTAAACAGATGATGAGACATATGATAGGAATAACCAATTCGCTGATAAATAAATATCAAAAACTCGGGGGAAAAGCGTTCACAGCTGATTTGGTGTGTCAAACTCCGTAACGATCTCAAATTTCGTATTTCGTCCCGAAGATGTGGTCCATCTCGAGAAAATCACTGTTAATTGCAACTCACAATATTACTTTAAATCTCAAGATAATATTCTCATCGATATGAATCGAGTCCCGAAATCCATTTCAGTAACTAGTTGATACGGAGCGTGACCATATCCAATCCACAACCTCTTTCTCATATGTGCAAAAGCACCCACATAACCATACTTAACCACTGGAGGTTCGCATCACAGCGCCTCATAACCATATCATAATCAAAAGGAGGTCAGAGCCTCATAACCTCATAATCTCATAACAGTAACCAACACAATATGTCAGAAATGTATCGTATCAGGGATATGGCACAAACCCACGCACAACGGCTTTCCACTTTACATAATTACGTCCTTTCTTTCAAGGTGTAGAATCGTGTAAGGAGCTCCGAACAAAAAGCCGGTGTGGCAAAATAAAGTAATAATAATCGATGTGTGATTGAGAGACATATTCAGATTCGACCAATAAATGAGCAGTGTGCTACTTTTGGTAACCGAGGCAACGATTTGAAATTTCGTACTTCCAACCCAATGACGTGGTCCGTCTTGGGGTATCACTTTTACAAGTATTTCATTTAGATGTTCCTCTTTCGGATTGTTATTTAGATTTGGATATCGGTTTCAAACGAGACTTCAAAGAGGAGTATTTCAAAACAAATAAGCAACTCAAATAAATCAAGTACGGTAGTAATTTTACAAACAACACACGCGATACGCTAAATGAAAGAAAGGCACACGAGGCTAGGCATATTAACTTACCAATAATCCAAGCACGTCCTATAATTCGTTCTTGTCTACGGAATCGTCACCTACAAATCGGAGCTTCTAACTTAATATAATCTTAACAAATATACAACCTATATATATTACTAGCTCATTTTATTTTTCTCAAGACAATACTAATTTTAACTTATTTATAAACCCAAAATTATATTTTCTTCAATAATATTTTCCCCCAAAAATATAGTTATTAATTTATAAATAATAATCTAATCAAATTAAAGAAAAACTAATTTCATAAATAAATCTGAAATTAAAAACTGCAAAAAGTTTCTGAAATGTCAATTGCCTCCCCCTAAGTTTCTGAAACGACATTATAACCCCCTGAAAACTTTCTGAAAAAGACACTTTAACCCCATAAACATGAATATTCAAACTAACCGATTAAAACGTGGATTTCAGGCCTTAAAAATTGGGTTTGATTACTAAAAACAACTCAGGGGAAGATTTCAAGCATACCCAGTCCAAAGATTGCGAGAAACGGTGAAGAAACGGGTCGGGTCGAGGCCGCCGTCGGTGTCGCCGGAGTTGGAGCTCGCCTGGGCGTTCTCCGGTCGTTCTTGGCTTCGATGGAGGCCTCCGGGAGCTAGGTCGGGTTTTTCAGAGTTTAACGGTACCGATTTGGCGTCTTGGGTCGTCATGGTTGAACTCTGGCGAAGAACTCGCCAGAATCCATGGAGGTCGCCGGAGTTTCGTTTCTGCCGCTGCTATGCGGCCTCTGCTGCTGCTGTGGTTGTTCAGAGAAGGAGAGAGAGGTCAGGGGGATATGAGGGAGAAGGCAGAGAGTGATGAGGGTGGTGGTCGTTGCTCCCGTCGGTGTTTTCTCCGGCGGGTTCTCCAGTGGTAGCAGCGGCAGTGGGTTGCCGCTGCTGTTGCTGCTGCTTCTCCTGGTGTTGCTCGACAGATGGGAGGGAAGGCAGAGAGAGGGAGAGAGCTAGGCAGAGGGTGGTGGTAATGGCGTCGGGAGTGGTGGTGGTTGATGATGGTGGTGGTCTCGCAGGTGTTGGTGTCGGAGGTGGGTTCTCTCGGCCAGAACCAGAGGAGGGAGAGGGGGAGTGAGACAGGGAGATGGATGGGGAGAGGAGGTGGTGTCGGGTGGGGTGGTGTTGAAGGAGAAGAGGGAGAGCAGAGGTTAAATAGAGGGAGGGAGCAGAGAGATAGAGACGGGGAGAGAGAGAGAGACGTGAGAGGGGCAGAGATGAGGGTGTTGGGGTTTGGGAAACATGTGTTGGGGGTGGTGATTTTTTGGGGAACGGGGGAGAAGTCAGGAGGAAGGGAGAACACAAATTTCATTTTTTTTAATTAATTATTCATTATTATTATTGGTATATAGTATGTGAGTATAAAATACGGTATTAATACGTATAGGTGTAAGTATATATACGGTATACACTACGTATAGTATAAATACAAAAATACAAGTATAAAATATTAAAAGTTTTTACTTCTTTTTTTACCACATTGACTTATTGGAGGGACATTCATTCTTAGAAAGAGTGACTCCATGCGACATGGGCAAGAATCCCTTCTTGGAATCTTCCATGTTGAACCTCTTCAACACCTTGTCTATATATGTACTTTGACTTAGGCCGAGAAACCTTTTAGATCTATCCCTATAGATCTTTATACCAAGTATATAGGTTGCGTCTCCTAATTCCTTCATTGCAAAGCACTTTCCTAGCCAATCTTTAACAGATTGCAAAGTAGGAATATCATTGCCAATGATTAGTATGTCATCCACATACAAGACCAGAAATACTACAGAGCTCCCACTAACCTTCTTGTAAACACAAGGCTCATCTTCGTTCTTGATGAAGCCAAACTATTTGACTCGGTCATCAAAACGTCAATTCCAACTCCTAGAAGCTTGCTTTAATCCATAAATGGATCTTTCCAGCTTACAGACTTTATTGGAATTCTCTGGATCCTCAAAACCCTCCGGTTGTGTCTTGTACACATCCTCGAGGAGGTTCCCATAAAGGAACGCTGTTTTGACATCCATTTGCCAAATCTCATAGTCGTAGTATGCTGCAATAGCAAGTAGGATTCGAATGGATTTAGTCATGGCGACTGGTGAAAAGGTCTCATCATAGTCAATACCATGAATCTGTCTATACCCTTTGGCTACCAATCACCCCTTATAGGCAGCTACCTTGCCATCCATGTTGGTCTTCTTCTTGAAGACCCACTTGCACCCTATGGGCCGAGCCCCTTCGGGTGGTTCCACCAAAGTCCATACTTTGTTGGTGTACATGGAATCCATTTCGGATCTCATGGCTTCAAGCCACTTCTTAGAGTCTGGGCCTTTCATGGCCTCTCTGTAGGTTGCAGGCTCATCATCTATGAGTGGTACGTCATCGGGCTCGGTCACGAGAAGTTCATACCTCTCTGGCTCATGACGTACTCTTCCTGATCTACGGAGTTCCTGTGTTACTTGAACAGGTTCTTCCACAACCACTTGCGGTTCCTGCTCATGTTCCATCATCGGTTCAGTGATTTGTGGTTCTTGAATCTCTTCAAGTTCTATAACCCTCCCACTTGCTTCTTTAGAGGCAAACTCTCTTTCTAGAAACACGCCGTTATGAGCAACAAACACTTTGTTCTCGATGGGATTGTAGAAATAATATCCTTTAGTTTCCTTAGGATATCCCACAAATTTACACTTGTCCGCTTTGGGCCCGAGCTTGTCTGTTTGTAAACGTTTTACATAGACATAGCAGCCCCAAATCCTCATAAACGACACTATGGGACGCTTCCCAGACCATATCTCATATGGTGTCTTTATGAATGACTTGGAAGGAACACGGTTAATGGTAAAAGCTGCCGTCATTAGAGCATGTCCCCAAAAGGATATCGGAAGATCTGTTTGAGACATCATCGATCGCACCATATCTAATAGAGTGCGATTCCTCCTCTCGGACACGCCATTCCATTGTGGCGTTCCGGGTGGAGTGAGATGGGATACTATCCCACACTCTCTAAGATACTCATCAAACTCTTGGCTTAAGTATTCTCCTCCACGATCCGATCGTAGATCTTTAATACTTTTGCCAAGTTTCTTCTCTACTTCATTCTTGAATTTTTTGAACAGTTCAAAGGATTCGGATTTGGCCTTCATAAGGTATACAAATCCATATCTACTGAAATCATCAGTGAATGTGATGAAGTAGGTATAACCACCTCTGGCAGGCGTGGGGAATGGTCCACATACATCGGTATGTATGAGTGCCAATAACTCACTAGTCCTTTCACATTTCTTATTGAAAGGGGACTTTGTCATTTTTCCTAATAAACAAGATTCACATGTCTCATATGATTCCAAATCAAATGAGTCTAGTAGTCCATCCTTATGGAGCCTAGATATGCGTTTCTCATTTGTATGGCCTAAACGACAGTGCCATAGATATGTAGGATTTAATCATTAGTTTTAATCCTTTTAGTATTTATGTTATAGATTGGACTATTTAGATCAAGGATATAGAATCCATTAGACAAATGCGCACTACAATAGTGCATACTATCATAAATGGAGCAACACTTGTCCTATATTGAAATAGAAAAACCCTTCTCGTCCAAACAAGAAACGGAAATATTGTTTCTGCTCATAGCATGCACATAATAGCAATTGTCTAATTCTAAAATAAGTCCAGAAGGCAAAGATAGCTCATTAACGCCTACAACTAATGCAGCAACTTTTTCTCCATTCCCGACGCTCAGATCTATCTCCCCTTTACTCAATCTTCTACTTCTTTTCAAATCCTGCACATTACGACAAATGTGAGAACCACATCCGGTATCCAATACCCAATATGAAGAAATAGAAAGATTGACGTCTATAACATAAATACCTGGTGGTGGTGGAATCACTATTCCAAGCTTCTTATCCTCCAGATATTTAGGACAATTTCTCCTCCAGTGACCCGGCTGGCTGCAGTAGTGACATTCACCCTTAGCCACGCCTCCACTAGGCTTTAGGGCTTCCTTGGATTTCGCAACTTTCTTGCGCTAGCCTTTAGAAGTAGAGACAACTGACTTGCTCTTCTTCTTATGCACCATCATTATGGCTTTTCCCTTGCCTTTATTGACGCTCTTTTCCACTGTCTTTAGCATGCTCAATAAGTCAGGCAGAGTCTTACTGATCTCGTTCATTTTATATCATGACGAACTGATTATAACTGTCAGGCAACGATTGCAAGACAAGATCAGTAGCCAAATCTTGGCCCAATGGGAACCCCAGTCTCTCAAGGTTCTCTATGTACCCGATCATTCGCAGTACATGAGGCCCTACTGGATTCCCCTCTGCAAGACTATTTTTGAATAATGCTTTAGACACCTCATTGCGCTCATGCCTAGCCTGTTCCTGAAACAATTGTTTCAAGTGTATGATCATATCATAGGCTTCCATATTCTCATGCTTCTTATGAAGCTCAGGAGTCATGGTAAAAAGCATGAGGCAAGTCACGTCACTAGAATCATCAATATGTTTCTGACGTGCCCTCACTTCCGCTAGAAGAGACTCGTCTTGTGGTGGTGCTGGAATTTGAGTGTCCAAGACGTACAACTTCTTTTCTTGCTTAGGGAAAATCCTTAAGTTTCTGTACCAGTCAAGGAAATTTTTTCAAGACAGTTTATCCTTCTCAAGGACAGATCGTAGGGATGAAGTCGATGCGTTGTTGTTTGCCATTTGGAATTCTACAAAACGAGAAATGTGCAATTTTAGTATTTTAAACAATTTGTCTATATTCAATAATGGCTAGATTATCAAATATAGATCCCACTATTTTTCTCGGATTAATAACCCTCACCATTAATGCGGAAAATATCATTATATTTTCTAGTAGGTCCAAGATCCCTTTTTCACTTCTTCTTGAGCTTGCTTTGGCAAGTCACCCAAGAATAGGTTATTTAGGTAGGAACCATTCCAATTGCATCATATGCAACTCTTGGTCCAATTAGGTGAATAACTCTTTTAATCTTTATCCCATGGATAACTCCCAATTTCCATGCCTCTAGGCTTGTCAATCCAATTGATTCTTGCCTAGTTGCGTCCAACCTCTTGCTTCAACATACACACATTACTAGCTTGTGTTGTCCGCAACACACCATGGTAAATTAAAATCGCCTTGCTTTGGCAAGCCCAAATTTTAATAAACCATGATCACGAAGGGTTTTTTGGCAAGAGAAGGCAAAACGCAATATTTAATTGAGGGATTTTTTTTTCTTTAATTTGTTTGGTTGATCTTATCAACATGGTATACTTATTTGGATTGGGCAATCCATAATAAAAGACCAACCTTTTTTACTATTATCTTGTATTGTTTTCGCTAGTATCGCCATACACACAAAATTAAATAACAAGGCACAAATAATAAACATCCACAAACATAAAAGAAACGTGGCATGGATATGGCCTCTAGACTAATGATATTATCAAGCCAGTGATAATATCTAATTGCGCTAAAGTGCCGAGCTCATATCCATGTGCTCCACCATAGCTGCGCGCCAAGGGATGTCTTCTTCGTCTCTTGGCTCCTTTGGTTCTCCGGTATTTTTCTCCATGTTCTTAGCTATCATCTAAATATATCTAATTCTGGCCTAACATCTAGAATAAATAAATAACAAAAGCCTCACATGTTGAGGAGAAAAAGACGACTCGCAGGCTGTAAAACCTAATTAATTATTACATTAATTTGATTTGCTCGCAGGCCGTAAACCAAACCACAAAGCAATAAAACATCCACAATCCTAAGCCATATCCATCCACCATGCAATAAAGCACATAAAACAGTTAAAACCAATTTTAACGCGCTTGTTTAATTTTAATAAAATTGGGTAATTAGGGTTTACAACGGTCCAAGGGGTTCAAAAGCCAACAAGGGGCCCGAACCCCTAGGACCGCCACCGCCACAAGGCCTGGCCCAAGGCCGGCCGCCTCTATGGCCCGTGGCCTTTGCTTGGCGCGCAAGGGAGGGGGCGTACGGCTAGGGTTTCGGCCCTAGTCTTCCTTCCCTCTTCCTTGTTGCCCAAGAAAGGTTGTTTCCTTAAGGATTTATTTCCATAAATTTATTTCCATAACTGAAAGCCCCTTTTCAATCATGTGCCCATGAACCCTAGTTTTTCAAGAACCCAATTATACACATCTTATGTGATTAAAATCACCAATTCTCACATCCAATGTTAAATTGGATCTTGTTCTATTGAATCAAATTCAATTTTGCATCTACTATGCCAATTAATTTCAGTTTTCGCGTTATAAACAATAAAACGGTGTGTAAACTGAAATCGTAACATATGCATCATGTTATGCTCTACGACCTGTGGCTCTGGTACCACTCTTGGGTTTTGAAGTAGGTAACGCAGCGGAATAACGAAATTTAATTATACTTAAATGCCCACCACAGATCGTCATAAAGAGACATCATAACATGATAAGAGACATAGTATTGTCTACCTTTGAATTTGTGAGATCACACGAAGAATGATGTCCTCGTCTCTACGGTTGATCCACGTCTAGATGTGAGATCTAGATTCTTTCTTCAAACAAGTGCTAGCTTGAACCCGGAGGAAGAGGGAAGAAGATCAAAGCAACAAGGCAACAAAGGACCAATAGGGGATCGTCCCCTCTTTTTGGCGCCGACGGGAAGGGCGGACGGGGCTAAGGTTTCGGCCCCAGCTCTTGTCTTGCTCTCTCTTGCTTTCTCTCACTCACTTTGTTATGTCTAATAACATTAGTGTGGGAAGGGAGCTTAGGCCTCTTTATATACTCCAACAACTCCTTGTTGTTTCCATAAAAGAGTTTCCTAATTCTAGATGAACTAGAACTATTCCCTTCCTTGCAAATTAGTCCTACTAAGTTTGCAAGGTGTTGCACAATGATCCTTCTATTAATTAATCAATATTAATTAATCCCAAATCTAGCTCTACTCTATTTGACGTGTGACCCCATATGTTTCTATATAGTTGGTATTAATATGGAGCGGTGTCTAGCAACACATCCATGCCACCTAACCAATAGAAATAGTCAGTGATGCCGACAAACCTCTTGTGCCCAATATGTCATACTGCACTATCCCTTTGTCTCCATATCCGGATTGGACACAAGACATTGAACGTCACACTCGTATATCCAATCTATAGTTCCTCGATCCTGGGAATATGCTTATGCTTGCAGATAACATCAATATCTCTATATTGATTTATCTGAGTCTGGCCTGACATTCAATAAGCCTCATCCCTCGAGTGGCTGTGGATATTTACCCCCATTATGTGGGAGGGAAAATCCTGTCTACATCACTACGATATCTAAGCTTGCTTCCTATCACGCCCGATAGCCATCTTTATGATTACCCAGTTACAGTGTAACGTTTGATAATATCAAAACGCAATATTCTACAACTAGAGTATCTAGTGACTTCAAGTCTAAGGATGCAATTATATTAGCACTACGTAAAGCGATTGTGACTTGACATAATCTAATTGTAGGGTTTTTTTTCATGGATGCGCAACGGAAACAATAATTAACCATGCAAAACCTTCCAAGGATCACAAGTAAAGAGACATAACGATGGTAAAGGAAGAAATCAATAACACACCTTAGGGTTCTCCTTTGATGATTTCAAACGCGAACTGTGTCACGTTCTCTATAGTTGATCCACGCCTAGAGTTGATTTCTAGATCTCCCACTCCTTGGTGCTAGCCCGGAAAGAGGAAGAGGAAGAAGAATCACGCAAAACGAGACGAACAAGGAGGTGTTCAGCCTCCTTGTGGCCGACGGGGACGGGCGGCGGGCTAGGGGCGGCGAGCTCCTAGCTTGCTTGCTCTTTTCTCTCCTTTTGTTCTCTCCCACTCTTGTTATGATCAATAATGAGAATAAGTTGTGTGAAGGAAGGAAGGAAGGAAGGTCCTTTATATAGTCCAACAACTCCTTGCCAACTACCTAAAGGACTTATTCTAGTCCTACTAGAATTCAATTTAGTCCCTTCCTTGCAAATTAGTCCCTTTTAAGTTTGCAAGGTTTTGCAAAGTGATCCTTCTAATTAATTAATCCAATTAATTAATTCCTAAATCTAGTTCAACTCTATATAGCGTGTGACCCCATAGGTTCTATCTAGTTGGTAGCAACTATTTGCTAATATGGAGCGGTTTCTAGCAAAACATCCATTCTAGCCAACTAATAGAATAGTCATCTTGACAACCTTTGTATAAGTAATTGTCTCATCCCTTTGTCTCTATATCCGAATTGGACACGAGACATACAAGTCACACTCGTATATCCAATCCATAGTTTCTCGATCCATGGAAATAGCCTTATTCGTGCAAATAACATCAATATCCCATATTGATTTATTTGAGTCCGGCCAGACATTCTATATGCACTATCTCTCGAGTGGCCTAGGACATTTGCTCCCGTTATGTGGGAGGGACAAATTCTATCTACGTTCACTACGATCTCTAAGCTTGCTTCTTATTGTATCCAGTATACGCCTTTATAACTACCCAGTTACGGTGTAGCGTTTAACGCTACCAAATCACAATAATCCACAACTAGAACATCTAGTGACTTCAAGTCTAAGGATGACAATACCATTGCACCGCGAGAAGCTCTTGTGACTCAACATAACGTGTATGTAGCCTTCTCGGAGATGGGCCAATCCAGTGCGTCATTACCCCTAATGCACAACTATGTGTTGGATCGTGATATCTCCATATCAATCCAACCCCATACTAGTCTATAGATGATTGTCCCATTAATCATTATACTGGACTAGGGATATTTAAGATAAACAACACAATTGTAAATCTAAGGACTTCATTATATTAAATATCCAATAAATAATAAATGAATTTCTAGCCACAAATAAATTCATACTAAACTAGATTGCCTCTAGGGCATCTATTCCAACACTAATGTATCCTTTTCGTTGTGGGTCAATCCAGTATGCCATTAATCCTATTGCATACCCATGTGTTAGACTTGATATCTCCATATGAGTCTACCCACATACTAGTCTATATTTGATCGTCTTATTAATCAATATAGTGGACTAGGGATATTTAAGATAAACAACACATTTTATCTAAGGACTTCATTATATTAAATATCACAATATGTAATAAATGAATATTCTAGCCAAAACAATGTTCATACTAAATCTACGATTACCTCTAGGGCATCTATTCCAATAGAAGAGACCCTCACAAGGACAAGTTAAACAGATTTGGGTTCCTAAAGGGGTTAGGCCACCTACATGGTTGATCCTGAGTATGAATCCAAATTCCACACTTGGTCTAACAGGTGGGTAAGGCAATGATTGGTGTTTGCAGGTTGTCACCAATATCAAAGAACAGAAGTGGTTTATGGACAGTGGTTGCTCAATACATATGAGTGGAAAGAGATCTCCATTCTCAGAATTGAAGGAGCAATCAGAAGGTTCAATTACACTTGGCGACAAAGGCAAATGCAATATTCTTGGTATTGGAAAAGTTTGTACAAATTCTGAAAACTCTATTTCTAATGTATATCTAGTTGAAGGGTTGAAATTTAATTTGCTTAGTGTATCTCAGCTTTGTAATAATGGCAACAAAGTTATCTTTGATAAAGAGAAGTGTGTGGTGCAAAATGATAAATGAGGAGATAGCATTCTCACAGCCTCTAGATCAAACAATGTTTATATTTTCAGACTAACAAAGTTGCAGGTGAAATTTTGAAGTGTCTCAAGGCCTTGAAAGAGGATTCAAAGCTTTGGCACAGGAAACTTGGTCATATCAGTTTGCATACTTTGAACAAGTTGATTTCCAAAGACTTAAATAAGAGGTTTTCCATCCATCAAGTTCAAAGAAGATGAAATGTGCAAAGCCTGTGCTCAAGGCAAACCGACCAGAAGTTCCTTCAAGCCAAAGAAGTTTGTAAGTACAACTAGACCTATTGAATTGCTTCATATGGATCTATGTTGTGCTATGAGGAATCCTACTCCAAAAGGTAAAAGGTATATGCTAGTTGTGAAGAATATGGTAATACTCACAACTTTTCTTCTCCAAGAAATCCTCAACATAATGGTGATGTTGAAAGAAAGAACAGGAGTCTTGAAGATATGTCAAGAACAATGCTTCTTGAGAACAAGCTGCAAAACATTATTGGGCAGAAGCTGTGAATACAACAAACTATATTTTGAACAGGTGCTTGATCAGACCTATTCTGAAGAAGACCCCTTATGAACTATTCAAAGGGAGGAAGCCAAACATTTCATACTTCAGACCCTTTGTATGTACTTGTTTTATCCACAACAATGGAAAAGACAACCTTCATAAGTTTGATGCAAGAAGCGATGAAGGTATATTTCTTGGTTACTCTCTGAATAGAAAAGCTTATAGAGTTTACAATAAAAGAACCAAACTGGTTGGAGAGAGCATTCATGTTATTTTTTATGAAAGCTATGATGGTTCTTTGAGTGAAAGCTTTGCAGACTTGAATTTGAACAAGCATGAATCAGAGGAAGAGACTCAGAATCCATTACGATTGAAGAAACGCTCAGAAGAAAATAGAAGAAATTTTCAAGATGGTGTTCAAGGTCTTGAAAGTAAACCTCAAAGCCTTGAAAAAGATGATCAGAAGGATTCAAGTGACAAACCCACTACTTCAAGACCAGAGAAAATCTATGGAAATCCTGAACCATGGTCTCCAAGAAAAAGATTGAATTATATCTCATCCCATCCAATTGATAATATCATCTCAGATCTTACCACTGGTACACAAACTAGATCAGAGTTGAAGAACTTATGTGCTTTTAATGCCTTTATCTCTCTTGTAGAACCTAAAACTGTGAAGGAAGCTTTACAAGAAGCAGACTGGATCATTGCTATGCAAAGTGAACTCAATGAGTTTGAAAAAGAATAAGATTTGGAACCAGGTTCCTCCACCTACAAACCAGTCTGTCATTGGTACCAGATGGGTATTCAGGAATAAGTTGGATGAAAGTGGCAATGTGATCAGAAACAAAGCAAGGTTAGTTGCTCAAGGTTACAATCAAGAAGAAGGTATTGGTTATGAGGAAACTTTTGCTCCAGTTGCCAGGTTAGAAGAAATTATAATTTTGCCAATTGTAATTTTGCTTGTATTTGCATCTCACAAGAACATGAAACTATTTCAAATGGATGTAAAGTGTTCTTTCTTGAATGGCTATTTACAAGAAGAAGCTTATGTTGCACAACCACCTGGTTTTGAAAATGACAAGTTTCCTGATCATGTTTACAAACTAGACAAAGCTCTTTATGGTTTGAAACAAGCTTCAAGAGCTTGGTATGAAAGACTGTCAAAGTTTCTGCTTGAAAATGATTTCAAAAGAGGTTTAGTAGACAAGACTCTTTTCATAAAGACTCATGAGAAATATTTACTTGTAGTTCAGATATATGTTGATGATATATTGTTTGGAGCTACTAATGATCAATTATACAGAGAATTCTCAAGTCTTATGAGTAGGGAATTTGAAATGAGCATGATGGGAGAGTTGAACTTCTTCCTAGGACTTCAAATACATCAATTGAAGAAGGGCATCTTTCTGCATCAAATCAAGTACACATGAGACTTACTAAACAAATATAGCATGGCTCAATGTAAGGAAGCCAAGAATCCTATGAGTTCTACACTATCCTTAGACAAGGATGAATCTGGTAAGAGTGTCAATGTGAAAGAGTATAGAGGCATGATTGGATCATTACTCTATCTCACAGAAAGCAGACCAAATATTATGTTTAGCGTGTGTATGTGTGCTAGATTTCAAGCTGATTCAAAAGAATCACACTTGACTTCTGTGAAGAGAATATTCAGATATCTCATTGGTACCAAGGACTTAGGCTTTGGTATCCAAGACATTCTAACTTCTCTTTGCATGGTTTTTCAGATGCTGACTTTGCAGGTTACAAGGTTGATAGGAAAAGTGCTTCAGGAACTTGCCAATTTATTGGATCATCACTAATCAGTTGGCATTCCAAGAAACAGAATTCAGTGGCTCTATCAACAGCTGAAGCTGAATATATAGCTGCAGGAGCATGTTTCTCACAAGTGTTATGGATTGCTCAACAGCTAAGAGACCTTGGATTTGATTTCAGGAGCATACCTATTAAGTGTGATAACACTAGTGCAATTTCAATTACAAAGAATCCACTGCAACACTCAAGAACCAATCACATTGATGTCAGACACCATTTCATTAGAGATCATGCTGAGAAAGGTGACATTTTTCTTGAATTTGTTTCTACTAACATGCAAATTGCAGATATCTTCACTAAACCATTAGCAGATGAAAGGTTCTCAGCTCTAAGATTGGAATTGGGAATGCTAAATAAAGATGCATTGGTTTAGGGGGATCATCAGGTAAGAAAGGTAAGCTTTATGTGTTTTCAAAGGTTTGAACTGAGTTTCAAAGCATTGAAAATCAGTTCAAAGCTTTGGTTTTTACTTGTTGCAGTGTTACAGTTTTTCAACACCTTGGAAACCTTTTCAAAGCCTTGAAAATAAGTCTGCTACACTAATAGTCAATAATCTTGGATCATTCTGTGTTGGGTGATATCTCTGTAGATATTTTCCTAATATAGCCCCTACCCTTTTCAAAAATTTGATTTAGACAAAAATAGTATTAGTATACTTTATTTTCCAACGGCATAAAAGATTTGAAATTCCTTTGATCATTGCAAATCTTTTGAGATAAGAGAGATACTAGTTTCCTTTGAAACTCTTTCAGTATTTATCTTCTTCTCTTCTCCTTCATTCCGTATCATTCCACCTCTCTCTATTCTTCTCCCAAACCCTAATGAGCACAAGGAGAGCCTCAGACAGAATCAAGATGGTTGGAGGATCGAAACCTGTCTAAGAGAAGAAAAGAAAAGTAGCAGTTGATGAAGTTCAAGAAGTCTGTGGAGACTCTAGCTCCAGAAATCCTAGTGCAGAGGCAGTTCAAGATCTTCCTCCACCAAAGAAGAAGGTCAAGAAGGTTACAACCTTCTCTTTAGAAAAGAAAAAGAAGAAGAAAGTTGTTACAGAAAAGCAACCAGAAACAAAGCCTACTAGTTCAAATAAGCTGAAGAAGAAAGCAACTCAGGCAGAAAAGGGGAAAGGAAAGGTGACAGAAGCACAACCAGAAGGTCAATTGGAGAAGGGACTGCAGATCTATTCACAAGGCTCAACAAAGAACTCAGCCCCAGATGAGACTTGGCTTGTCTCAAACATCTCTTAAGGTCAGTGGTTAGATGGGTTTGCTTCAAGATCTATTGGTTTCTGTAGTACGATCAATCAGCATGTGGTGGAACACATGAAAATTAAGTGCATCTCTATGTTGAAGAAGAGTTCTTTGTGGTGTATGCTGAATCCTAAAGAATTAGCCTACCCTAGACTCACCAGACTCTTCTACCTGAACTTGACCCAAGTTAAGAGATCTTCGCATTTGGTGATCAAATCTAAAGTTGCTGGGATAGTAATTGAATTGGATCACTGTGAGTTTGCCAATGTGCTAGGGTGTCCAAAGAGATATGACACTAGCAACCATCCACCAAAGTCAGAGACCCTGATGTTGGGTTTTGACGTAGGTTACGGAGCGGAATAACAAAAATTTATCCTACTCAAATCCCACCAAGGATCACAGGTGAAACATCATAACATGATGAAAGGAAGAAAGGTTACCTCATCCATACCAGGCTGGTGACGATCACATACAAAGAATAGTATCTTTGTCTCTAAGGTATCCACACGACTAGACCTCAACCAGGCTTCTTATCCAATGGTACTAGCAATCTGAGAAGAAGGATGAACTTGGACATGCACGGGCTGGATCACATCCACCTACGCGGCGAGGAAGAGTCACGACATCGCCATGTTGTGGGCACAAGAGAGGGGCGACACCAAGAGGTGGCCGATGGCTTCCTAGGGGTGGCTAGGGTTTGCCGAACCCTCATGGGAAGAAGAAACTTCCTTTCTTCTTTTTTCTCTAGCTCTCTAGTAAACTTGTGGTGTGTAGGAAGTAATTAAGCTTTTATTTTCTTAGACTGTAAATCCTATTTATAGCTAGAGAAATTCATCTTTGCCCATTAATTCAACAATGTGGGACTTATTAAGTATGAATTCTCATAGCCCATAAATCCTATTTATAGTTAGAGAGATTCACCTTTGCCCATAAATCCCAATGTGGGACTAGTTACATTCTAGCCCACAATTGCTCTTTAGTCCAACTAATGAGCACAAATTACACTTTAGTCTAATCAATTCATTATTGCTATTTAGTCCAACTAATTAGCAATAATCCCATATTGATCTATTACTGTGTGTGACCCTGTAGGTTCCTAATTATGTGGCAGTAATAATAATTATTATAAACATTGAGCGGTATCTAGCAATACATCAATGCTCCCAAGTAACAAGAATGTCAGTGATCTGACTAACCTCCGTGACCAATGTTACAGTGTTGTATAATCCCTTTGTCTCATCTATCCGGATTGGAAACAAGACATGGAGCGTCACACTTGTATATCCAATCCATAGTTTCTGGATCTGTGAGTAGACTTAGATAAACAAATAACATCAATATCCCATATTGATTTATTTGAGCATGGACATGCATTTTCTTAAGTCTCACTCATCGAGTGGCCATGAAAATTTACTCCCGTCATGTGGGAGGGACAAATCCTCTCTACGTCACTCCAATATCTAAGCTTGCTTCATATCATGTCCGATTAAAGTCTTTATAGTTATCAGTAACGGTGAAACGTTTGACGATATCAAAACATGATAATTTACAACTAGAATATCCAGTGACTTCAAGTTTAAGGATCACAGCACCATTGTCACTATGAGAAGCGCTTGTGACATTAACATAACTCCCATGTAGCCTTCTCATGGTGGGTCAATCCAGTACGCCATTACTCCTAATGCATACCCATGTGTTGGGTCGTGATATCTCCATATCAATCCAACCCCACACTAGTCTATACTTGATCGTCCTGTTAATCAATATAGTTGACTAGGGATATTCAATAATATAAAACTTATATTCTAAGGACTTCATTCATGTTATCATATCTCCATATCGATAACATAATGAATAGTAAGTCAATTAAATGTCACAATAAATTGATTGCCTCTAGGGCACAATTCCAACAGTCTCCCACTTGCACTAGAGTCAATCTGGTGCATCATATGCCAATTGACCTATTTCACCCCTCACGCTTTCGTTGCGCATAAGGTAAGAGAGACACTCACTGGTACTATGCAAATATTCACATCTCGTCTATCGACAATCGAATGAGATCGAATATTCTGAGTATTTGTATTTATTGCAACTATACACTCAGTCCTTTGTGATGGAATCGGTAACTAAATCTTTCCTGGAACCTTTCCAGGTCATATTCTATTTGGAATCATCCTTGTTGGATTGGAAGTTCGCATAATTGTAACTCCTTACAGTGAACCCTTCCTATCCTCCATGTATCAAAAATTCATCCTTAGTTCTTCTTAAGTACCTAATGATTTTTCTTGATCAATATCCAATGACTCTCATCTGGATATAACTGGTATCTTTATGTCATTATCAAATGACATGTCTGGCCCTAGCATATAACATAGCGTATCCTATGAATCTTATTCATACGGTACCTCACAATCTAATTGGGAAGATAATTAGTCTTCCAAAGACTAACTCCATGTGACATAGGTAAGAATCCATATTCTTTCATGTTGAACCGTTTCAACACCTTTGTCATTATATACACTTTGAATTAATTCGTATAACATTATTGATCTATCTCCATAGATTTTATAAGTTGCTTCGCCTAATTTATTTCATTGAAAATCGATTCCCTAGCCAATCTTTACTAGATTGCAGAGTAGGGACATCATTCCCAGTGAACAGTATGTCAACTACATACTAGACCAGAATATAACTGTGCTCCCACGAACCTTCTTGTAAACACAAGCTTCATCTTCATTCTTGATGGAATCAAACCGTTTGATTGCATCATTGAATCGAAGATTTCAACTCCAAGAAGCTTGATTCAATCTGTAGACAGATTGCTACAAGCAAGATGCGAATGGATTTAAGCATCGCAACTGGGAAAAGATTTCTTCATAGTCCTTACTATAAACTCATAGGAAACCTTTAGCCACCAATCGTCCCTTAAAAGTAATCCTATTACCATCCATGTTAGTGTTTTATAAAATCCACTTGCGCCCTATGGGTCATACCCTTTAGGTGGTTCCAACAAAGTCCATACTTTGTTGGTATACATGGATTCCATTTCATATCTCATGGCCTTAAGCCATTATTGAGAGTTTGGCCCACTCATGGCCTCCTTATAGGTGGTTGGCTCATCTCCATGAGTAATATATCAAAGGATTATGAGAAATCAATATTTCCATAGCTCCTTGACATATCCTTCATTACCTACAAGGTTCTCGTGCTAATTAAGTAGGTTGCTCCACAACACATTATGATCCTACTCATGTTCCATCAAAGGATGAAAGTTTGGTTGTAGTTCTTGAACTCCTTCAAGTTCTACTATCCTCCAACTGTTTCTTTTAGAAACAACTTTCCCTTTAGAAACACAGCGGTTTGAGCAACAAACACTTTGTCCTCGACTGGATTTTAGAAATAATATTCTTTTGAATATTCCACAAAATACATTTATCCGAATTGGGCCCAAGTTTATCTGTAAACGCTTTACATAAACTTCACAATCCCAAACATTTATGAAATACTAGGACACATCCCAGTCCATATCAAATATGGTGTATTCATAACTGTTTTGATGGAACAAGGTTAAGGGCAAAATTGCTATAAGTAGAGCATAGCCCCAAAAGTAAATTGGAAGTCCTGTTAGACACATCATAACGGAATCGTGTCCAACAAGGTCCGATTCCTCCCCTTAGACACGCCATTCCATATTGGTGTTCAAGGTGGAGCGAGTTTAGATCATATCTAACACTCATTTAGATGCTTGTCAAACTCTTGACTTAAGCATTCTCATCCACGATCTAATCGTAGAGTCTTGATACTCTTGCCAAGCTAGTTTTCTACTTCATTCCTGAATTCCTTTGAACCTTTCAAAGAATTCTTATTTGTTCTTCATAAGACCCAAATCCATTTTTAATAAACAAGCAAATATGATGAAGTACCGAAACCATCTCTAGCATTTGTGCTTAGTAGTTCACATACATCAGTATGTATGAGTCCAAAAGATCATATCTTTGCCCAATAAACAAGTCTCATATCTCTCACATGATTCATAATCAAATGAGTCCAGAAATCCATCCATATGGAGTCTCGAAATGCGTTCCCATTCACGTGACCTAAACCGTAATGCCAAAGTTATATCTTTAATGTTATAGATGAAATTATCATGATTAAGGATTTACAATCCATTAGACAAATTAGCGTTACAATCTATCAAAATATTTGGAACAGCATTTGTCCATTATTTTAATAAACAATCCTTTCTTGTCGAAACAAGAAATTGTGATAATGTTCCTACTCATATTAGGGATATACTCGTACATGTCTAATTCATGAATAATTCCAAAAGGTAGAGATAATTTCCAACGGCTAATTCAGCAACCCTTGCTTCATCTCCCCACGCGTAGGTGTATCTCTTCAATTGTCTACATCTCTTGAGATCCTACACATTTCTATAAATGTGAGATCCTCATCTAGTATCAAATACCTACGATGATGAGATAGACACATTGACCTTTTATAACAAAGATATCTTAAATTGGAATTCATAATTCCCTTTTTTTTTCTTCCATGTTCTTTGGGCAGTTCCTCTTCCACTACACCACCTTTTTGGCTAGCACTTTGTTCAGTGGTTCTCAATCATATTGAGTAAATCGCCTATGAACAAAACTCTAATTGCATCTAATGCAATTCTTGGTCCAATTGGGAGAATAACTCCTTATCCTTTATCTATCTTATAGATAACTCCCATATTCTAAGCTTTCAATTTTATTGAAATGGCTTAGTTGCGTTTGATCTCTTGCTTCAGCAATCACACATTACTAGCATGTGTCTTCGCGTCACATCTTGATGATACAAGTCGCCTTGCTTTGGCAAGCCCGAACTTGATTACATCTTGATCATGACGAGTTCTAAGCAAGAGAAGATAAAACGCAAATGGAGCAGCACTTCAAACATTTCATGTGTAGCTGGATCTTGAAAAGAACTTATGATCATATCATATGTCTCCATGTTCTCATCTTGATTCAAAAGCTCAGAGTTTATGGTAGCTAACATGAGGAAAGTCACATACAAAGAACCATTCTTTGATGTTCCACCCTTTAGGTTTTAGTGTATTTGGTGGTTGGTGGAAGGAATTTTATGCTCTAGGATATACAACAATTTCCTTTTATTTGAGAACAATTCTCAATTTTATACCAGTTTATAAAACAGATTCAATAAAATCGATAAAGTCGAGTTTGTTTGCTTAATGCCATAGGTATTCAACACAAAAGGATTAAGCAAAATATTTGTGACGTTTGAACTATATTTAACAAGGACTTAATTCATTAATATAGCTCCCACTATTTTTCTCGGATTAATAGCCCTCACCATTAATGCGGAAAATATCATATACTTTCTAGTGGGCCAAGATCCATATTTCTACCTCCTCTTGAGCCTGCTTTGGCACGTCACCCAAGAATTGGTTATTTAGGTAGGAACCATTCCAATTGCTTCCCATGCAACTCTTGGTCCAATTAGGTGAATAATTTCTTATTCATTATCCTTTAGATAACACCTAATTGTCATGCCTCTAGGCTCATCAATCCAATTGAATCTTCTCAGTTGCGTCCAAACTCTTGCTTCAACAATCACACATTACTTGCTTTTGTCGTCCGCAACATACTAAGGTAAATTAAAACGCCTTGCTTTGGCAAGCCCGATTTTAATATACCTTGATCATGAAGGGTGTTTAGGCAAGAGAAGGCAAAACACAATATTTCTTTGAGGGATTTAATAGTCATTATACGTTTGGTTGATCCCATCAACATGATCTACTTATTTGGACTGGGCACTCCACAATAAAAGATCAAACTTGTTTCTTATTATCTTGTTACATTTTGCATGCATCATCCATACATCAAAATAAAACAAGACATAAATAATAAACATCCACAAAAATAAAATTAACGTGGCATGGATATGGCCCCTAAGACTAAGATATTACCAAGCCAATGATAATATCTATATGCCCTAAAGTGACAAGCTCATCTCCATGTGCCTCCACCATAGTTGCGCGTCCTAGGTGTGCAAGTCCTCCATCGTCTTTGTGGCTTCTTGGTTCTTTGGTCTCTTCTCCATGCTCTTGGCTATTATATAATTATCTAATTCTTTCTAGCATCTAAATTAAATAAATAAATAAAACCTCACGTGTCGAGAAGATGATCAGCTCGCAGGCCGTAAAATTAACTAACTATTACATTAATTTGATCAGCTCGCAGGCCGTAAACCAAACCATAAAAAGTAAACATCCACAACCTAGGTCATATCCATCCACCATGAAACAAAGCACATAATACAGTTAAAACCAATTTTTAATGCGCTTGTTCAATTTTAATTAATTAAATTGGGACACTAGTTTCAGACATAATACTGTTTCAGTATTTATCTTCTTCTCTTCTCCTTCATTCCGTATCACTACACCTCTCTCTATTCTTCTATCAAACCCTGATGAGCACAAGGAGAGCCTCAGACAGAATCAAGATGGTTGGAGGATCGAAACCTGTCTCAGAGAAGAAAAGAAAAGTAGCAGTGGATGAAGTTCAAGAAGTCAGTAGAGACTCTAGCTCCAGAAATCCTAGTGCAGAGGCAGTTCAAGATCTTCCTCCACCAAATAAGAAGGTCAAGAAGGTTACAACCTCCTCTTCAGAAAAGCAAAAGAAGCAGAAAGCTGTTACAGAAAAGCAACCAGAAACAGAGCCTACTAGTTCAAAGAAGCTGAAGAAGAAAGCAACTCAGGCAGAAAAGGGGAAAGGAAAGGTGACAGAAGCACAACTAGATGGTCAATTGGAGAAGGCACTGCAGATCTATTCACAAGCCTCAACAAATAACTCAGCCCCAGATGAGACTTGGTTTGTCTCAAACATCTCTAAAGGTCAGTGGTTAGATGGTTTTGCTTCAAGATCTATTCACTGAGAGTTTGAACCTCTCACTTAGGGTTCAATAACTCAGCCTTCTCTGCACTTAGGGTTCTTGAATTTGAATCATCACTGAGAGTTTGAACCTCTTCCTCCATAGTCTATCTCTTCTTCTCAAAGACTTTCTCTGAGCCTCCAGCCATCTTGATTCTATCAGAAGTTCTTCTTGTGCTCATTAGGTTTTGGGGATATAGAAAGGACAGACAGGAGTGATACGAGAGAGATAAATAAGAAAGAAGATAAATACTTAAGAGTTTGAGTTTGAAAAGGAAACAAAATATTTCCAAATCTTTCAAGATGTGCATAATTAGTTAAATTCAAAATTGTGTGTGTGTGTGTGACGAGGGAAAAGAAACAATATAATACTGGTTTTGAATGGAAAATAATTTTTAAAGTAAAACCAATATTGAGCAATTATCTATAGAGATAACACCCAACATTGAAAGATCCAATTTATTGACTAAGGAGCATACATACTTATTTTCAAGGCTTTGGAAAGGGATTCAAGACCTTGAAAAGCTATATAACTGAAGCAGATAAAATCAAGGCTTTGAAGAGATTTTCAAAGTCATATATTCAAAACTTTGAAACACATAATACTTACCTGACACTTACATGATACTCCCCCTAAACTAATGCTTCTTTATTTAGCATGTCCAATTCTAATCTCAGGGCTGAGAATTACCCTCTGTTAGTGGTTTGGTGAATATATTTGCCAATTTCATGTTAGTAGACAAAAATTCAAGAGCAACATCACCTTTCTCATCATGATCTCTGATGAAGTGATGTCTAACATCCATGTGTTTGGTCCTTGAGTGCTGAACTGGATTCTTTGTGATTGATGTTGCACTGGTGTTGTCACATTTGATAGGTGTATCTCCAAAATAAAATCCAAGATCTCTCATTTGTTGTGCAATCCATAGTACTTGTGAGCAGAAAGCTCCATCTGCTATGTATTCAGTTCTGCTGCTGACAGGGCTACATAATTTTGTTTCTTTGAATGCCAGCTGATCAGTGATGTTCCAAGAAATTAGCAACACCCTGATGTTCTTTTTCTATCCACTTTGTAACCTGCAAATTCAGCATCTAAATGGCCACACAAAGAGAAACTAGATTGTTTAGGATACCAAAGCTCTAAGTCTTTGGTACCATTGAGATATCTGAGTATTCTTTTGACAACAACCAAGTGTGATTCTTTAGGATCATCTTGAAATATAGCACACATACACACACTAAACATGATACCTGGTCTACTTGCAGTGAGATATAGCAATGATCCAATCATACCTCTGTATTCTTTTACATTCACACTCTTACCAGTTTCATCTTTATCTAGTGACAGTGTGGAGCTCATAGGGTTTTTTGCTACATTGGACTGAGACATATTGTACTTTTTTAACAAGTCCTTAGTGTACTTGTTCTGATGCAGAAAGATTCCATTATTCGTTTGATGTATATGAAATCCAAGAAAAGATTTGAGCTCTCCCATCAAACTAATTTCAAATTCCATGCTCATAAGACTTGTGAAATCCTTGCAAAGAGAGTCATTAGTAGCTACAAATAGAATATCATCAACATATACTTTAACTACTCGAATATATTTCTCACGAGTCTTTATGAAAATTGTTTAATCTACTAATCCTATTTTGAAATCATTTTCAAGTAAAAACTTCTTGTTTCAAACTATAAAGAGCTTTTTCAAGTTTGTAAAAATTATCTTGAAACTCATCATTTTCAAAACCAGGAGGTTGAGCAACCTAGAATTCGTCTTGCAAATATCCATTTAGAATGGCACATTTTATATCCATTTGAAAAAGTTTCATATTTTTGTGGGATGCAAATGCAAGTAACATTCTAATTGCTCCTAACCTTGCAACAGGAGCAAAAGTCTCCTTATAATCAATACCTTCGTCCTTTTTTTAGCCTTGAGCTACTAGTCATGCTTTGTTTCTGATTACCTTACCATTTTCATATAACTTGTTTCTAAATACCTACCTGGTACCAATGACAGACTGATCTTTAGGAGATGAAACAAGATTCCATACCTTGTTCCTCTCAAGTTCATTGAGTTCACTATGCGTTGCAATGATCCGGTATGCTTCTTGTAATGCTTATTTCACATTCTTAGAGGTTCCATAAGGGAGACAAAAGCATCAAAAGCACAAAGGTTCTTCAACTGTGATCTTGTCTGTGTACCAGTGGACGAATTAGATAAAATGTTGTCAACTGGATGAGATGAAAGATATCTCAATATTTTCCTTGGTTTCCATGGTTCTGGTTCTCCAGGAAGCTTCTCAAGTCTTTGTGAACTTGAAGTAGTAGCTTGTTCACTTTGATTGTTTTGAGGTTATTTTTCAAGGCTTTCAGACTCATTTTCAAGGCCTTGAAAATTCTTCTTGTTTTCTTGCAAGCTTTCCTTGGAACCATTTGAAGGCTCTACTTCATCTTCTGACTCATTCTTGTTTAAACTCTAGCCTGAAAAACTTTTACTCAAAGAACCTTCATAGCTTTCATAAAAAATAACATGAATGCTTTCTTCAACAAGCTTGGTTCTCTTATTATATATTCTATAAGATTTGCTAGTCAGTAAATAACCAAGAAAAATACCTTCATCACTTCTGGCATCAAACTTACCAAGATTGTCCTTACTATGTTGTGAACATAACAAGTGCTACCAAAAGGTCTGAAGTAAGAGATGTTTGACTTTCTTCCTTTGAGAAGCTCATAAGGATTCTTCTTCAGGATAGGCCTAATCAAGTACCTGTTAAGTATATAGTTGGCCGTGTTCACAACTTCTGCCCAAAAGGATTTTGGCAACTTGTTCTCTAGAAGCATTGTCCTTGACATGTCTTCAAGAGTCATGTTCTTACTTCAACAACACCATTCTGTTAAGGAGTTCGAGGAGCAGAGAATTTTTGAGAGATGCCATGCTTAGCACAAAATAAATAAAACTCAAGTTGATCAAATTCTCTACCCTGACCACTTCTAATAGAAGCAATAGGCAGGTTTTTCAGTGTTTGAATTTCTTTATAAAGCTTTGAAAAATCATAAAGAGCTTCAGATTTGTCTCTAAGAAATATCACCTAAGTAAATCTAGAGAAATCATCTACAATGACTAACATGTACTTCTTACCCTTTAGAGTTCGAGTTCTCAATGGACCATAGTGATCCATATGCAATAATTCATTAGGTCCAGTATTACTTACAAAGTTCTTTGGCTTGAATGAACTTCTTGTCTTTTTACCTTGAGAACAAGCTTTGCATACTTCTTCATCCTTTAACTTGATAGAAGGTAGACCTCTTACTAGGTATTTAGCAACTAATTTGTTCAGAGTGTGCAAGCTAATTTGTCCAAGCTTTCTGTGCCAAAGCTATGAATCCTCTTCTAAGGCCTTGAGACACTTCAGACTTTCTCTTGCAACTTTGTTAGTGTGCAAATTATAAACATTGTTTGACCTTTAGGCAGTGAGGATGCAAATTCTAGATTTATCATTTTGCACCACACATTTATCTTTGTCACATAACTGAGATACACTAAGCAAATTGAATTTCAAGCCATCAACTAAATAAACCTTAGAAATATAATTTTCAGAATCTGTACCAACTTTACAAATACCCAGTATGTTGCACTTGCCTTCGTCACCAAGTGTGATCGAGCCTTCAGATTGCTCTTTCAGTTCTGAGAATAAAGATATGTTTCCACTCATATGTCTGGAGCAACCACTGTCCATAAACCATTTATGTTCTTTTCTCTTGGTGACAGTCTGTAAATACCATTCACTGCCTTACCGAGCTGTTAGACCAAGTGTGAAATTTAGATTCATATTTAGGGTCAACCATGTTAGGTGGTCTAACCCCTTTAGGAACCCAAATCTGTCGAACTTGTCCATTAAGTTGAACGGGAAAAGTGTTCCTCATTATGTGAGGGTCTCTTCTTCTAAAAGGACAAGTCATCTTTACATAACCAATTTGTTGCAGTAATGGGACTTAGGAGAAGTTCTGCTTCCAGCCTTCACAAATCTGGTATTGTTCTTTCTAGGGAAATTCTGATTATAACTAATACCAGTTTTGTGAACATAGTTTAAGCTTCCTCCAAGAATCAGGTTTAGATTGTGTTATGAACCAGCAAGTTCGGTAATAACTTCTTTGAGTCTTGAAGTTTCTTAGCTAGAGTAGTCCTTTGTCCCTCTAATTCGTCAGCTTGATGTCTTAGAGCAACAGTACTGTTACTCAAAAGTGAGTTCCCAGTGACTACTTCCTTGAATTGAGTTTTCAAGTCTTTGAAATTGGTTTCCTAGGCCTTGAAATCCCCGTCAGATTTCTTATGAGAAAATTTCAAGATTCTGATTATGACAAACAAGATGCATATTCTCTTTTTCCTGCTCATGAACCTTTTCCTTCAAATTCCTGATTTCTTTAAGATAGTCCTCTTCGTTTAAAAGCATTGTTATTATATAATCAGAGAGGTCATCTTTTGGTTTCGAAATCAAACCGTTTACCATTACCTCAATGTTCTCTTCAAAACTTTCATGATGCTTGGCCATAAGGAAGAGGTTGGCCTGTTCTTCTTCAGATTCAGAATCGCATGAGGAGTCTGAGTAACTCCAAGAAGCTATCATAGCCCTCTTTCTCCTGTCATGGTCTTTCTTCTGAAAGTGTTTGCTGTGTGGACAGTTTCTAATGAAATTTCCTGCATCACCACACTCAAAGAAATTCATTACTTTAGACTTATTACCATGGGAAGAAGATTTACCTTTGTAGTCTTTGCTATTGGAGGATTTGTGTTTATCCTCGATGAAGTCTTTGTTTTTAAAGTTCTTCTTCATCTTGATAATTCTACTCAAGGCTTTGGAAATTAAAGAAAAGGGATCTTTGTCATCATCTTCTTCTTCTTTTTCAAGGATTTGGGATGACATATTCTCCTTAGCCTTGAGAGCTAGATTCTTGATATTATCTGGCAGTTCTCCATCAACTTCATTCATGGAAATTTCATGTGTGAGCAACTTTCCCTGCAAGTCATCAAGTTGAAGTGATGATAGATCTTGAGCCTCTTCAATAGCAGTAGTCTTTGGTTCCCATTTGACTTTGGTAAGGCTTCCCAAAATCTTCCTGACTTTCTCTTCATTGGAAAAATATTTTCCCAAAGAGTCCAGGTTGTTCACAATGTGATAACTCCACATTAGGAGTTATATTCGTATAGAATTCATCACCCTTTTGCGTGACTTAGATGCATTTACGTGAGATATTGACCAACTTTTAGGCGTTTTGAGCATGCTTGAGTATTTGGATTCGATTGTTTAATTGGGGCGTTTCTTGTGTAATTTCTAGATATTTTTGTCACATTTGATCTTTCGGTATGTTTCGTGTCGTGATTTTCCGGAACCTGGAGCTTAGAGATGTGCATTGGCAAGAGGAACGAACTTCGGAAAGTTTGAAGGCTCAAGAATGGTGCGTGGAATGGAGACGGGTGAAGGAAATATCAATGAAGCGAAGAAAAATATGACTTTTTCCCAGACAGGTCCTAGGACTAGTAAACTGGTCTTAAAGGCAGTCTTTACTTAGAATTCTGGGCGAAATCAGCTTGAAGACCACCCGTTGCTGGTCCTAAGACCAGTCTGACTGGTCCTAAGACCAGTCTGACGACCTACACACAAAATTCTGGGGTTCCAATGCAATTTTTAACAACATTTGGGCAATAAGTGTTGGGAATTATGTATTAAATGACCTAGGAGCTGGGGAGATGATTCATTCACGTATTTCTGGAGGACTGACGTCTTTGGAGAGCAAGAACAACGCCAGAGACAAGGATTGAAGGCGAAGATCAACAAGACTTGAAGATTTTTCGTTTGCTTTCTCATATTTTACCCTCTTAGTTTATGATTATGGAGATTATCGTTTTGTTAAATGTTTTGATGTCTAGCTAAAATTTCTGAGCTGGGCAATTGATGAAGAACTAGGGTTTGTTTGATATTTCCCGGATTTGGAGACTTGATTCATGCTTGATGCTTAATCCTAATGATGTTTTATTTATCTCTCATATTCTTGTGTTTCATTTTTAGCGTACTTGGATTGATTGACCGTAGTAGGCTAGTTTTCAGAATTGTTGCACGATAGTGAGCTATTCTAGGCGTTTTGAAGAATATAGAGAGTGATCTTGTAGTTCTTTGAGACTGAGAAGAGATTATAACTTGATTATCCATATGAGGGTTATTTCGGTTGGTGTCGGTAGTACTTAGTGAAAACTGTAGGCCAACGGGACCCGGTGAGCGAGTCTATGAGCCAATTAGATTGTAAAGGTAAACTACGGTTGACTGAAAGGACCCGAAGTCATTCGATTACGCAAATTCGTGTGAGATCAAGAGAAGATCACTATGAGTGTTACCCGGTGTAACTCAAACATCAGTAGAGTATTCCAAGCATAGTCCGGAAATTGTTAAAGACCCTAGGGACCATTAATTGCCCAGTTATTCTCCATAATCGAATCACATTATAATCATTCTATTCAATTGAAAAACCTACAAAAAAGATAGTTAGCTTAGTCTGTCTTTCAGTTTAAGTCACTTGTTTGTGGGTGAAGTACCTTCAAATCAAACACTTTTTAACGGTTTAGGTATCATATTATTAATTCTTAATTGACTATTAATTATCTAATTCCCTTGGGTTCGATAATTCGGAGTCTAAAATAATCCACTTACTACTTGACCGTGCGCTTCGTTAAACGCGTTAGTAAACTGCGTCAAGCTTTTGGCGCCCTTGCTGGGACTTTAAACGGTTATTTAGTTTAGTTAAAAACTATTTTAGGATACATCTTTTATTTTTGTTTGATTTTCTATTTTGGTTTCTGATTTGTATATGATTATGCTTTTCAGGTATTCGGTGTATGCACAGGATCCCTATTGACCTTGTGCCCCCACTCGAAGACCTAGAACAATTTCTCAAATACCAAAGGAGAAGGCAGAAACAGAGTACCATGGGCGAACAATTAACCAGCACGCAACTCAATATGCGGTTGGAAGAGCTGACTAAGCAGCTAAATGATCGTAACTCCCAGACACCGTACAACAAGTCTGGGCAAGCTATTGTGGAGAAATTTCAATAGTCCACCTATGGACACAGTCCAGCAATTGTAATGCCAGATATACAGGTCGAGCACTTCGATCTCAAACCTGCAACAATTCAGACGGTGATCAACCAATTTCAATTCTATGGGAACAGGGAGAAGACCTCAATGAATTTATTTGGAAATTCAATGCATACATAAAGACTACCAAGTAGAAGGATGTGACAGCAGAGGCATTAAAGCTCATTATTTTCCCATACTGTCTGAAGGGTGCAGTGCAGAAGTGGCTAGAGTCAAGGGCATCTGAGTCGATCACTACATGGGCTCAGTGTGTGGACGAGTTCATGGCCAATTTTTACCCACTTAAGCGGGTAATTGAGCTACAGGGTGATATTCTAGGCTTTCTGAAACATGCCGATGAAACCGTGGTGGATACATGCGACCGATTTATACAATTGATCAGGAAGTGCCCAAATCACGATTTTTGGGATTACAAAATTTTGCAGGTCTTTTACCATGGTCTAGAACATCATAATCAGGAGCTGGTTAACAGAGAAGCTGGGGGAAAGTTTCTATACTCCGTTGACAAAGAAGGAGCTTATGCGCTCATGAAGCAGCTTGCTAAGCAGGATTCACAATTTTATGATTCCAGAAGATTATCGACATTGCCTGAACCTAAGGATAATTAGTGGAAGACAGGAATCAGCAAGATGGTGTCTGACTTAGCCGAGCATATTTATCAGGACAAGAAGACAGTTGCAAGCGTAGAGGAGCAAGAATAAGAGTCATCCTTGGCCCAAATAGCAAGCGAGGATGTAAACTATGTGGAGGCACTAGGACAGCGGCAGAATTGGAATCAACAGAACTACAGACCAGGCACAAGAGATCATCCAGGATTTAGGTATGGGGATCAGTCTGGAGCGGCCTATGCACCAGGGTTCCATCATAGGTCACCAATTTCGCAGGCCCCACCAGCAGCTGCTGTAGCACCAAACCTACAGATTTCTGAACTGACCAAGGAATTGACACAACTGAGTAACAACATGAACGCTATGACTACCAACGTGAACAATATGTCTACACAGGTTACTGCTGTATCTTCTGATTTGCAGGCTACGAAGACTTCTCTTCGTTCACTTGAGGTTCAGGTTGGGCAAATTGCTACTCAGCTATCTACAAGGGCTCCAGGTTCATTGCCGTCAAACACTTCTTTATGTGATTTGGGGGCAAGCATCAATTTGATTCCCTTGTCCGTATTCAGGAAACTAGGTGTGGGGGAGCCTTGTCCCACAAGAGTTACCTTGCATATGTAAAATAGATCTATTCGCAGAGCATATGGGGTAATCGAGGACATCTTGGTTAAAGTAGGCACTCTCATAGCTGATTTTGTCATCCTAGACACGGAGGTTGGCAAAGTACCTTTGATTCTTGAAAGTCCATTCCTAGCTACGGGAGAGGCTATTATTCATGTGAAAAGTGAGAAACTCCCTATGTGGATTAATGATGATAAAGTGTTCTTAGATGTTTTTAAGGCAATGAAAATGCCTTCATGCTATAATAATGAAGACTGCTTTGGCATAGAAGTTTTTGACGAGGATATGGGAGATGATGAGGCGGAATTGATGTGGGAGGAAATAGATGACATGTACAAAGATGAAGATCATAATACTCCCATGGATGTGTGCCACATGAGCAGCTGGACCAAGCTGGATCTATATGAGCAAGGGGAGAAAAAGTTAGCTCTTGTTCCTTCACTCAAGTCACCACCCGTGCTTTAGTTAAAGCCATTGCCGAGCCATCACAGGTATGCAAGGCAAGAAGCCAGTGATCGAAGCACATCATAGGTTGAATCCGCACATGAAAAATGTGGTGCGAAAAGAGGTCATGAAGTGGCTAGAGGCTTATATTCCCTATCTAAGACAACACTTGGACTACCCTAGTCTAGTGTGTGCCTAAGAAAGGAGGTATAACTGTGGTTGAGAACGACAAGCATGATCATATTGCTCAACAGATAGTTATTGCCTTACCGGTTGGCGTGTGTGCATGGATTACAGGAAGCTTAATGAAGCCACGCTCAAGGATCACTTTCCGTTGCCATTTATTGATCAAATGCTTGACAGGTTGGGCCACCACGAGTACTACTTCTTTTTGGATGGCTATTCAGGTTATAATCAGATAGTGATTGCTCTAGAGGATCAGGATAAGACAACCTTTACATGTCCCTATGGCACTTTTGCGTTCTGTCGCATGCCTTTTGGACTATGTAATGCATCGGTTACTTTTCAGCGGTGTATGATGGCTATTTTCTTAGATATGACTGAGAAGAACTTGGAGGTTTTCATGGATGATTTCTCCCTATATGTTGACAGTTTTGAGGACTGTCTACATCATCTTGGCTGTGTCTTGGTTCGTTGTGAAGACACCAATCGTGTGCTGAATTGAGACAAAGGCCACTTCATGGTCACTAAGTGGATTTTTCTTGGACACAAAATTTTGCGCAAGGGTTTGGAGGTTGATCAAGCAAAGGTAGAGACAATCAAGCAACTCCCTTATCTGACTTCAGTGAAGGGGTTTAGAAGCTTTTTGGGACATGCTGGTTATCGCAGGTTTATTAAAGATTTTTCAAAGATTTGTAAGCCTATGTGTGAATTGATTGGGAAGGATGTCCCATTTGTGTTTGATGAAGCATGCAAGATAGCCTTCGACTTTTTGAAGGGACGGCTCACCTCAGCCCCTATTATTACAACTCCGGATTGGAGTTTGCCATCTGAGCTCATGTGCGACGCCAGTGATTTCGCCATTGGAGCAGTGTTGGGGCAGAGAAAGGAGAAGATATGACATGTTATTTATTATGCGAGTAGGGTTCTTTAATGAGGCCCAACCTAACTATGGCACTACTGAGAAGGAGCTGTTGACTGTAGTTTTTTCTCTTGATGAATTTCGGCCCTATCTTGTTGGATCGAAAGTTATTATCTTTACAGATCACTCGAAACTGAAATATTTTCTTCATAAAATAAACGCCAAGCCGATTTGTTGCGGTGGGTCTTTTTGGTGATAGAATTTGATGTAGAGATCCGCGACAAGAAGGTTGTTGAGACTGTGGTAGTGGACCACCTCTTAAGACTTGAGACTGGCGTGAGAGAAAGTGCATATTCAAAAGAACTTTCCTGATGAGAGTTTGATGAGCCTGGGAGATACTGAACCATGGTATTGGGTTATTGCCAACTATTTGACCAACGGGGATATCCTTAAGGATTGGACAGTGCAGCAGAGGAAGCGGTTCTTATATGAGGTGAGACATTACTTATGGGAGGATTCGTATCTGTTCAATATGGGGGGCCCACAATATCATCAGGAGATGCGTGCCTACGCATGAGATTTATGATGTGATCAAGCACTGTCATGCGCGCCTAGCGGAGGTCATTTCAGCGGTCCGCGCACCGCCATGAAGGTATTACAATCTGGTTTTTTTTGGCCAACTACTTTTAAAGACTGTCATAACTAGGTTGCAGGGTGTGATATTTGCCAGAGAAGAGGAAACATCTCCAAGCGATATGAGATGCCCATGTTCGAATGGCTTGAGGTGGAGCCGTTTGATGTGTGGGGCATATATTTCATGGGACCGTTTTCGACTTCGTATGGTAATCTATATATCTTACTCGCTGTTGATTATGTGACAAAGTGGGTGGAAGAAATTGCTTGTCCCAAGAACGATGCAGCCACAGTAGAGAAGTTCTTGAAGAAGCACATCTTCACTCGGTTTGGCACACCAAGGGTAATGGTGAGCGATGAAAGGTCATGTTTCATAAAACGAGTATTTGAAAGATTTTTAAAGTAATATTTATAAGGTTTCCCTACCTTATCACCTCCAAACTAATGGGAAAGCAAAGGTGTCCAACAGGGAGATCAAGGGAATTTTGCAGAAAACTGTCAATGTCGGGCACAAGAATCGGTCTGCGAAACTCGATGATTGATAGCGCCTTTTGGGAGCTATATATTACCATCATTTTTCACATTATCATGAGATATTTGAGCTTAATCGTTGAAACTATGTTGTGTTTTATCACTTGATGCTTCATATGCGCTTTATTGTTAGTCCGGGCGTTTCTATCCATATTTCGTTTTTATTTGTCAAATATAATCGCTTGGTATGTTTGTTCATGTTGTCTTGGCAGGAACGGATTCTAATTGGTTGATAGGAGGCATGGAACGAACTTCGGAAACAACAGGAGCACAAGTGGAACACAGAGAAGCCAAGTTGGAGGAGCTAGAATGACCAGTCTTCACTAATATGATGATATATGAAGTCCTACAATTGAGTGAAACTGGTGCCAAATTAAATTAGACTCAAAGAGATTTCCAACGATAGGTCACGGAGCTTAATCGGAGTCCGGAGGAGAGAGTAATGGCTCCCGCAAGATCAGCTTACAATTCTGTCCGAGAATTACAAACTGGAGGGGCTGAAATGAAATTTCGGCCAAAGTACATTAAAAACTCGCCCCCAATTGGTTAAAAAGGGATAGAAGACCTAGATTGGGTCATTCACGCATACGGAGGAAGATAGAGACGCAAGGGAGCTCAGGAGATCAATTGGGATCATCCCGAAACCGGAGATTTCACCGTTTCATTTCTTTCTCTTCTCTTTTCATCAATTTTATGGAGAAACTCTATTGCTTTGCTACGATTTCAATTAGTATCTAGACGTTTTTCCAGGCTTCTCTAGAGAGCCTAGGGTTTATGTAGACAATGTTTTCCGGATTTTAGACTTGTCTCATGCTTTTGGATTTTGATCTATTGGATGAAGTTTGATTTCATGAACTTGTTAATGAGCGTAGTCTATTGACACGACTATGTTAGGAATTGATATTCATCGGACTTATGTGTTCTTCCTAGATTTTAATCTTGCTTAATGTTAATATTTTTTCTAGTTATTGTTCATATACTATGCTTAATCCTTGGCAAGAATGGAGTAATTAACCGGACTTGCTAATTAACTAGCGAGTGCGTGAGGGCGACTTAGACCTAGTTGTGATGAGATATGAACAACAATCCTTAATCACTGAGACTGAGAAGAGAATTGTGTAGGATTGGCCTTAGTGGGTAGATTCAGTAGGAGATGGTGAGGTGTTCGTGTGGTGGTGGTCTGAGAGGACATCATTCCGTGCACTGTCGTTAGCCTACTAGAACGGACCGGTAGATGTAGGTGGTACGACAGGACACCAAGTAAACCGTGACGTAGAACGACATGAGACTGATAGGAGATTGTCAGTACCGTTACCCGGCTTAACTAGAATAGGATTAACGTGTTACATAGCTAATCCGAAAATGGTTAACAGCCCTAGGTGATCTAGAGATTGCCTAGTTTTTCCATACTGTTTTCATTAAATAGAAATACAAAATAGTAGTTTAGTTTGTTTATTTCATTCTAGTCACTTGTTTAAGGGTGAAAAATGTTTAAATCACAATCTCTTTCTCCCAGTTATAGTATGCTAAACTAATTGCTTAATTAAATAATCTCAAGCTTGTCCTTGTGGGATCGATAATCGGGGTTGAAATACCACCCCTATATTACTTGACCGTGCACTTGCACATACACGTAAGAAATCGTGTTAAGCTTTTGGCGCAGTTGCCGGGGACAGCGGTAGATTATTTAGTTAGGAGTTAGTATAGAGTAATTTTCTTTTAGTTCGTTTTATTTTGTTTCTATCTCTGTGCTTCATGGGTTTCTTGTGAGTTTGTTTTTGCAGGAACGCATGAAGCAGGAGACATAATGAGCATGTGGAGCGACGAGGATTATATGGGATCTCTGATTACCCCTACTATTGTGCTAAATGCAGATTTCGGCACAATGATGACACATGCTCAATTGTTTGGTGCTACAAATGCAATAAGGATCACAAGTATGAACACGCATGCATATTTGATCCACCACAGCTTCATCAGCATCAAGAGGACTCGTCAGCAAGCATGGCAGACTTGTACAATATTATGGGGGAGATCCAAGCACGCATCACATGGATGTCCATTGTTACAGATGAGCCACAGAAGGAGCCTATTCCATACGTTGAGCCTCTAATTGAGCCCCTATTGTCACCATCGCAAGGGGACGATTTGGTTGAACTTCATTGGCTACCAGTTGTCCAAGAGATGCAAAGGAAACTGACAGCTAGGATAGAGAAAGAACGTGAATCCGCGTCGTGAGCTTTAGTTGTGGAAGAAGAGGTACCTGAGCCGAGCGAAGAGTGCATTGTCCAAAGCTAGTTGTGGACTTTGCCACTTATGAGGACTCAAACTCTGATTCAGAATGGGGTGGAGTTGTGTATCCAACATGGGAGGAGGCGATACTTTGTGAAAGGGAATCTCAAATTATCTCACAGCCTTGGCATGATTGGGATGACACATACATTGAGAGCTTGTGGGGTGCTGATGATGAAACTGATGAAACACTTTTGATTGTTGCTATTGAGGATTTGGAAATCAGCAAGTGTGGGGGTGTGAGTGAACTGCATGTGTTGACTGGCGAGCATAAAGCACAAAAGATGTACTATTGTGATGAATTTATGGCCACAAATTCATTTGAGCCCATTAGTACTTCATAGAAGCTGATTAAGAAGAAAAATTGCAAGATGAAAGGGGTTAGCTTCCATAACTCGCCACGATCTTCACATCACAGGGGTGCACTTCAAGTTCTGGAGAAAATATGGTGGAAGAAGAAGAAGTGGAGGTATAAAGCATCCTCCATGTTCCTTTTCGGTTGAGGTAACCGAGTTGGGCCGTGGACTTTAAATTACAAGCGCTTCTTGGGAGGCAACCCAATGTAGAGTAGGATATTTGCTATTTTGTTTAGTTTTTGTATTTAGTTCTCCATACTTGATTGTGAGGGGTGAGATAGAGTGGTTTTAATATTTCCTAAGAGTGTGCAGGACACAGGTACCAAAGACTACTCCGAATTCCCCTTCTTGAAGCGTGTGCATGACTTTGCACGCAAAACGAGAAACTAGTGGCTAACCGGAAGAATTTTGCAGGATAGAGGAGCTACTTGGGGTTGAGGATTAGCTTATTGTTCGTGAGGATCATGGGAGCGAGTTGTTACACCGGGTTTGCACGCATCGGAATCCGGAGTGGGGATAGAGTTCAAGAGCTTTTGGAGGCGAGATTTTTGCACATGAGAGAGAATTTGAGAAGAAATGGAAAATTTCCTGGATTTGGTAATTTTCTAGGCAAAAATGGATTCCTCGTTGAATAAGGATTCGATCGGTGCAAGAATCGCGCGAAACGGATGCCGGATGAAGAAGTTAGAGCAAAAACAAGTTGGAGAGTTCCAGTGATTTCGGCCACCATGCCCGAATAGGAAAGGGTAGCTATGAGCCAAAAACCGTATTTTTGATCTTCCCCACCCCCAATTCTGATCAAACACTCCTTTTCTTCATCCTCTTCCTCTCAAAGCTCAAGAACACCCACACACCCAAAACTCAAAACTCATCCAAATCACGAAAATTTTGCTGGGTTTTTGCGCCTTGCAAACCCAACTACAACATTAACTCTTGAGTTTTTGAGAGGTAGTGAGCGGTTGAGTGTGGGGGAATTCAAAGAGGAAGAACTCCAAGAACGAAAATTGTACAATTCGTCGCTTTAGAGGGGCATTCGGACAAAGCTCCAAGAGGGACTTGCAACGGGAACACCGAGGAGCACAACATGGTAGTCTTGCTTGTCGAAACATTGGTCGACCAACCGGTCCATTCTCGACCAATTTTTGCGAAACCGGTCCCCTAAGAACGATACTCCGGAATCGTAGGTACAATTTTCTCTCTCGCTTTAAGATTCGTATCTAGTCACTCTAGGCGAAGTGCCATGCAACACTTGTCATTTTTGCACTTTAATCCTTGCACTTGGTGATCATATCCTATGGGGGGGGGGACACTCTAAATTCATTGAGGACAATGATTATCTCAAGTGTGGGGGGTTTTACACATATCTTTGCTCGCCTTAACTTGCATAGCCTTGTTACATGTAGATTAGTGAGTAAGTTTGCATGTACGAGTCAGAGTTAGGATGGCATGTCCACGTTTAATTATTGCATTGTATATATTATTTACACTTTTAATTATCGAGTCGACCTACCCATATGTGTTGTTAATCGAGTTGGCCCAAGCATATAGTGTTAGAAAAACTCAATTAAAAACAAAGAAAATAATAATAATAAAAAATTTAAAAACCCCAAAAAATTGAAATTCTTGAGAAAGGGCAATTGAAGAGAGTGAACGTGGTGAGGGCTCAATTATAGAAATTCCTTAGGAGTAGGAAAATCTGAGGTGAGGTAGACGCGAGAATCTGGAGTAGAAAGGCTATAGGGCCAATGCACTCTAGAATTGAACGTGGTGAGTGCTCAATGATAACAATTCCTTAGGAGTAGGAAAATCTGAGGTGAGGTAGACGCGAGAATCTGGAGTAGAAAGGATATAGGGCCAATGCACTCTAGAATTGTGAGTAGCTGTTTCTCAGACTAGTTATCCTACTAGTGCTACACCACCGTCGCTTAGGTAGTCGTCAACCCTCCTCGTAGTGGCAACGGAACAGCTGTGCGAGTGATTTTTATGGGGACCTCACGTCCCGTCTCCATCGCCTAGGTCCACTAGTTACCCCAATTTGATCCATTTACCCCTTTTATTCACAGCCTCTAGCCTAGGAAGCCATTCCTCGTGACTTTCATCACTAGTTAAAAGGTCCCTTCCTATGCGTCATGATAGAAGGAGTCGAGTTAGGGAGGTTCGTTGAGGGTGATCTAATATTATACATCTTGATTGGACACCCTTACATGTCATCTTTTGAGGGAATGCGAGGGTGAATTAGAGACGGGAGCACACTTCGGTGCGGTGGTGAGTCGTGTCCTTACACTACGGTCACAGGTGGAGTGCCGTAGTGCGTGACATTATTTCTGCAGGATATGGGGTGGGTTCATTGATATTATAGGAGGACGTTCTTGTGCTTCATTTATATTTTCTGCATCTTAGGTGATGAGGAGAATTGGTTGGAAAAGAACGATTATACATTGACTACCGGGTTTTTGATATGGTTTACATCGAGTGTGGGGGTGTCGACATCTATTTTGATTACATCATTGATTTGAAACATTCCACCCCATGTATCTATTTTGATATTTGATCTCCTCGGATATTACTATCGTATTGGTGGCTCCATGTGCTTATTTGTATGGAAATGAAATTAAAAATAAAAAAAGAAGAGAAAAACAGAAGTTGAAAGTGAATTGGAATAGGGAGACGGAAACGAAACATCATGAAGACCGAGGAGATGAGCTACGAGTTTTGATGACTTCTTCACATTTGTGGCCGCGAGAACGGCGTTGCACCAAGATTGAGGGAACGAGGGCCGGAGTAGTAGATTCGGTGGGGTTCCTTGGATTTTGGTGAGGGAGTGTGAGAATCGGGTTTTGTGAGACATATCATGACATCTTGGACTGCGCTTCTAAATATCCTATCCTACCCGTCCTAAGCCGTCAAAAATTTAACCCGTGGATAAATAGCTCGGATGCTAAGTGTTAGGGATACATTTGATGATTGTGCGGAAGCAACTTATTTTTTGTTCGTGCCCGTTCTGTCTGACGAAACTGGCTGCAAGTTCTACCGATCACCGAAGTTATATAATCTTCTAGGGGATGTGACAGCCTTATGACATGCCAGTTTGTTCTTCGAGATTGCCCAATATCTAACTAAAAATAAAAAAATATGTTCATTACTTCCCTGCATTGTTTATAATCGAGTTGCATTGTTCAAAGTCATGTAGATTGCATAGTCCAGTGTTTGATTCGTTGTGTCTAAGGCAAGGTAAAGATATGTGTGAATCCTGGCAGCAAGTGTTGCTCTGGACGAGCAAGATGTTAGTGCGGGAGATTTTAATAGCGCCTTTTAGGAGCTATATATTACCATCATTTTACACATTATCATGAGTATTTGAGCTTAATTGTTGAAAATATGTTACGTTTTATCACTTGATGCTTCATATGCGCTTTATTGATAGTCCAAGCGTTTCTAAACATATTTCGTTGTTATTTGTCAAATATAATCGCTTGGTATGATTTTTCAGGTTGTCTTGGCAGGAACGGATGCTAATCGGTTGATAGGAGGCATGTAAAGAACTTCGGAAACAACGGGAGCACCAATGGAACGAAGAGAAGCCAAGTTGGAGAAGCTAGAATGACTAGTCTTCACTAATCAGATTATATCTGAAGTTCTAAAACTAATTTGGGAGTGATACTAATGATACATGAAAGTAGACTCAAAGAGTTTTCCAACGATAGGTCACATAGCTTAATCGGAGTCCGGAGGAGAGAGTAATGGCTCGCGCAAGACCAGCTTACAATTCTGTCCAGGAATTACAAACTGGGGGGGCTGAAATGCAATTTCGGCCAAAGTTCATTACAAACTCGCCCCCAACTGGTAAAAACGGGATAGAAGACCTAGAGGGGGTCATTCACGCATACGGAGGAAGAGAGAGACGCAAGGGAGGTGAGGAGATCGATTGGGATCATCCCCAAACCGGAGATTTTACTGTTTGATTTCTTTCTCCTCTCTTTTCATCAATTTTATGGAGAAACTCTATTGCTTTGCTACGATCACTACTAAAAAATAGCCTGTTACGGCAGTTTGAAATACGGCAGAAGTAAAAACCGCCGTTTATAGAGTCCAGTTACGGTGGTTTTGATTGAAGCGACGTATATTTAACGTCAACTAATATAAACCGCGGTATTTATGATTCCATTTACGGCGGAAATTGTTCAACCGCCTTATTTTTACGGCGGTTATTACTCTTGCGCCATTAAATACACGGTGGTTTTGTGACTAGGCGCCGTTAGTGGTGCGGTGGTTTTAAAAACCGCCTAAAGTGATATTTTATTCTTATATTTAATTTGTATTGTATAGATACTTATGTATTTACAAGATTTAATCAGGGCCGTGGGTTAGAATCCCTACCAGATCTAACCTGAATCGTTCATTACCAACCCTATCTTTATAAACCACAAACCTCTCTCTTTCTCACATTCTCCATCCACCTCCTCCACCTCCAAGCTCGTCTCTCTCTCTCTCTCTCTCTCTCTCTCTCTCTCTCTCTTCCATCTTCTTGACCTTTCCAGCCATCTTCGGCAACACTAATTGTATGGTCACAAGTTTCATGGACTTGAAATAATTAGTTATTTCAAAGCCTTGAACCAGTTTTCAAAGCCTTGAATCAGGTATCACAGGCTTGAAATAGCTGAAGGCCTTGAACCACGATTCAAATCCTTGAAACTGTCTGACTTGTATACATGTTCTGAGGGGGAGTTTCTCTAAACTCTTTTGATTTAATTCTATCCCTCTCACCCCTGTACTTAATGTGTTATTATTTGATGATGAAAGAAAAAATATTTTGATATATCTAACATGATTTAATCCATCAGTTTGACTTAGTTTTGCAGGGAAATTTATTTCCTAAATGTGCAGGATTTGTTTCCTTATCTGGTTTTTGCAGGAAGGGAAATACTTAGAGAAGATGATTCTGTGATCAATCAGAGACTCATGACAGCTTCTCAGAGTGTTTAAAGACAAGATCACAACAATATCTCTGAAGATTATGATCAACTATCCGTTGGAGAAGGCTGTTAAGAGAGTCAAAGTTTGTTGCCTACAAAATAGGAAGTTGTTGCTGAAAATCTGGGAAGATTTGCAGAGCTTCAAACAGTATAAATGGAGCTCATTTTGAAGCAAAAAGAGTCAACACTCAACGGGCAAAAAGAGATACACAATTCTGGATTGACAAGCATCAAAGAAGTTCATCACTCTCACAATCCAACTCATAGAAGTTCACTGCATTCTTTACTGCAGTTATACACTCTAGTGTTCTTCTGTATTGTGCTTTATTGGTAGATCATTTCTGTAATACTTATATATGTCATTCTCAAGGATTGTTCAAGGTGAACAATAGAGAATTCTTAGTTAATCATTTATCTAGAGCATGTACTAGATAGGTTAGGGAGAACCACAAGCTGTAACAGAGTAAGGCAATTCTCTGTGCTTGAGATCTAGGGCTTAGCTTTTGATTAATAAGAATTGATTTGAAAATCCTGCAGGGAGAAGATCCCTGGGGTAGAGACGTAGGTCCAAGTGGTTTGAACTCTATAAATCCTGTGTCTCTTGCACTTACAGTTTCATTTACATACTTAGTTTTGTAGCATTCAAACTTCTCTGTTTTCAAGGGTTTGAAACTCTTTTCAAGGCCTTGAAAAAGACTTGTCTGTTTCATTTCAAACTGTATCTCATTCCAAAGGCTTGAACTTGTGTTCAAGTCTTTGAACTCCATTGCTCTTGAACTAAAACTCTTTTCCTCGACAAGTTTTTCAAAAAGTTAGCATACTCTATTCAACCCCTCCTTCTAGAGTATATGTGTTGCATATCCATCTGCATACTCCCCTTTCAATTGGTATCATAGCTTGTATCACTGTATAAGATTTAACCTTCTGGTGATCATGAGTACTGCAGGTGATGGTGGTTTCTCACAGGGAAGAGCTTCCAACAGAACTCCTTTATTTTGTGGAGACAACATTGCTCACTGGAAAGCCCTGAGGAAGATGTCATCATTGATCAGGATATAGAGCTTTGGACCATTATTCAGAATGAACCTCACACTTTCTTTACAGAGAAATATGGGATCAAAACTCCCAAATCTGAAGACTCACTCTCCTCTTCTGAATTGGAACAATTTTCTAGGAATTACAAAGCTATTAACATCTTGTATTGGGCTTTGAGTACAGATGAATTCAACAGGATTGCAGGATGCAAGACTGCCAAAGAAATTTGGGATAAGTTTGCGATGACCTTTGAGGGAACCAGTCAAGTCAAGCAAACCAAAATCAACATCTATCTCAGGTAATATGAGTTGTTCAAGATGAATACAGATGATTCAATCAGAGAGATGTTCAAGAGGTTCACAGACATTGTCAACAACCTTGATTATTTGGGAAAACATATTCCCAATGAAGAAAAATTGAGGAAGATACAGAGAAGTCTTCCAAAGGCCAAAGGGGAACCAAAGACAGCAGCCATTGAAGAAGCTCAAGATCTCTCATCACTACAACTTGATGACCTACAAGGGAAGCTCCTGACACATGAAATATCCATGAATGAAGCTGATGGAGAGCAACATGAAGGTGTCAAGAACTTAGCACTCAAGGCCAAAGATAATGAGAAAACTCAAAACCTTGAAACTGGAGATGATGATGATGAAGATCCATTTGCATTGATATCCAAAGCCTTGACCTGAATTCTCAAGATGAAGAAAAAATTTGGAAACAAAGAATTCAACATAGAAAGAAACAGATCTTCCAATAGCAAGGACTACAAAGGTAAGTCTTCTTCAAAGAATAAATCCAAAGTCATGAACTGCTTTGAGTGTGGTGATGCAGGACATTTGATAAGAGATTGTCCACACAAGAAAATCAAAGAGCTTTCAGAAGAATTACCATGACAGAAGAAAGAAAGCCATGATAGCTTCATGGAGTGATTCAGATAGCTGAAGTGAATCTTAATCTGAAGAAGAACATGCGACCCTATGCTTCATGGCCAAGCATGATGAAAGTTCTAAGAAGAACATTGAGGTAATGGTAAACTGTTTGATTTCAAAATCAAAAGATGCTCTTTCAAATTATCTCAGACAATGCTTTCAAAAGAAGAAGATTATCTTAAAGAGATTAGACTTTTGAACGAAAAAATTCATGAGCAAGCAAACGAGAATTTACAACTTGTTTGTCTAAATCAGAATCTTGAAATCTCTCAGAAGAAAACTGAAAGTGATTTCAAGGCCTTGAAAACCAGTTTCAAAGCCTGAAAGCACAAGTCAAGGAAGTATTCACTGAGAACTCTTTATTGAGTAACAACCTTGTTAATCTGAGACATCAGGTTGATGAATTAGATAAACAAAAGACTACTCTTGCTGAGAAACTTCAAGAATCTGAATTGGTCAAAGTCAAGCTTGTAGGCTCAGAACATAATTTAAACTTGAATCTTGGAGGAAGTTCAAAGTGTGTTCACAAAACTGGTATTGGATATAATCCAAGTTTTCCAAGAAATAATAATACCAAATTTGTGAAAGATGGAAGCAAAACTTCTCCTAAGTGTGATTTTTGTAACAAGATTGGTCATATGAAGATGACTTGTCCTTTCAGAAGAAGAGACCCTCATATAATGAGGAACACATTCCCATTTCAACTTAAAGGACAAGCCAGACAGATTTGTGTTCCTAAAGGGTTCAGACCTCCTATCATGGTTGATCCTGAGTATGAGTCCGAATTCCACACTTGGTATAATATCTGGGTAAGGCAGTGATTGGTGTTTGCAGGTTGTCACCAATGTCAAAGAACAGAAGTGGTTTATGGACAGTGGTTGCTGAAGACACATGATTGGAAAGAGATCTCTATTCTAAAAATTGAAAGAGCAATATGAATGTTCAATTACTCTTGGTGACAAAGGAAAATGCAACATTCTTGGTATTGGTAAAGTTGGTACAGATTCTGAAAAATTCTATTTCTGATGTATATCTAGTTGATGGTTTGAAATTTAACTTGCTTAGTGTATCTCAGCTTTGTGATAATGGCAATAAGGTTATCTTTGATAAAGAGAAGTGTGTGGTGCAAAATGAGAAATCAGGCAATTGCATTCTCACAGCCTTTAGATGAAACAATATTTGTATCTTTCAGACTAACAAAGTTGCAGGTAAGAGCTTAAAGTGTCTCAAGGCCTTGAAAGAGGATTCAAGGGTTTGGCACAAAAAGCTTGGTCATATTAGCGTTCATACCTTGAACAAGCTGATCTCCAAAGATCTGGTAAGAGGGTTACCATATATCAAGTTCAAAGATGATGAAGTATGCAAAGCTTGTGCTCAGGGTACCAGAAGCTCATTCAAACCAAAGAAGTTTGTAAGTATTTCTAGACCTATTGAACTACTTCACATGGATTTTCAGTGTGGTCCTATGAGGAAACCAACTCCAAAAGGTAATAGGTATATGCTAGTTATTTTAGATTATTATTCTAGATATACTTGGGTTATGTTTCTGAAAGAAAAATCTAAAGCCCTCTCTGAATTCTCAAAGCTTTGCAGAGAACTTAAAAACTTGAAAAACCTACCTATTTCTTAAATTAGAAGTGATCATGGTAGAGAGTTTGATCAATTAGAATTTGATTTGTTCTGTGCCAAGCATGGTATCTCTCACAATTTCTCTGCTCCTAGAACTCCTCAACAGAATGGAGTTGTTGAAAGAAAGAATAGGACTCTTGCAGATATGTCAAGAACAATGCTTCTAGAAAACAAGCTGCCAAAACACTATTGGGCAGAAGCTGTGAATACAGCAATTTACATTTTGAACAGGTGCTTGATCAGACCTATCTTGAATAAAACCCCCTATGAACTCTTCAAAGGGAGAAAGCCAAACATCTCATACTTCAGACCCTTTGGTTGCACATGCTATGTCCACAACAATGGTAAGGAAAACTTGGGTAAGTTAGATGAAAGAAGTGATGAAGGTATATTTCTTGGTTACTCTCTTACTAGCAAAGCTTATAGAATCTAATAAAACAGCCAAGCTGGTTGAAGAAAGTATTCATGTTATTTTTGATGAAAGCTATGATGTTTCTTTGAGTGAAAGTTTTGCAGACTTGAATCTGAACAAGCATGAATCAAAAGAAGAAGCTGAGAACTCTCTTGGGTTCAAGAAAGGTTCAGAAGGAAAAATAAGCCATTTCAAGACCTTGAAAAAAGGTCTCAAGGCCTTGAAAATAGAGATCAAAGCCTTGACAATGATGATCAGAAAGATATGAATGATCAGGCTACTACTTCAAGACCAGAGAAGAAATATGGAGAGCTTGAATCATGGTCTCCAAGAAAGAGATTCAAATATCTTTCATCTCATCCAGCTGACAACATCATCTCTGACCCAACCACTGGTACACAAACAAGGTCACAGTTGAAGAATTTTTGTGCCTTCAATGCTTTCATTTCTCTTATAGAACCCACAACCGTGAAGGAAGCTTTACAAGAAGCAGTGAACTCAATGAGTTTGAAAGAAACAACGTGTGGAACCTAGTTCCTCCACCTACAAACCAGTCTGTCATTGGTACCAGATGGGTGTTTAGAAACAAATTGGATGAGAATGGCAAGGTGATCAGAAACAAAGCAAGGTTAGTTGCTCAAGGTTACAATGAAGAAGGAGGTATTGATTATGAGGAAACTTTTTCTCCAGTTACCAGGTTAGAAGCAATTAGAATTCTGCTTGCATTTGGATCTTTCAAAAATATGAAACTATTTCAAATGGATGTGAAATGTGCATTTCTGAATGGCTACTTGTAAGAAGAAGTTTATGTTGCACAACCTCCTGGTTTTGAAAGTGATAAGTTTCCAGATCATGTTTATAAACTTGACAAAGCACTTTATGGTTTGAAACAAGCTCCAAGAGCTTGGTATGAATGACTGTAAAAGTTTTTGCTTGAAAATGATTTCAAAAGAGGATTGGTAGACAAGACCCTTTTCATAAAGACTCATGAGAAAGATTTACTTGTAGTTCGGATTTATATTGATGATATTCTGTTTGAAGCTACTAATGATCTTCTATGAAAAGAATTGTCAAGTCTTATGAGTAGGGAATTTGAAATGAGCATGATGAGAGAGTTGAAATTTTTCCTTGGACTCCAGATACATCAATTGAAGAAGGTCATATTTCTGCATCAAAGCAAGTATACTAGGGACTTGCTGAACAAGTACAACATGTCTCAATCCAATGAGATAAAGACTCCAATGAGTTCTACACTGTCTTTAGATAAAGATGAATCTGGTAAGAGTATTAATGTAAAAGAGTACATAGGTATTATTGGATCATTTCTATACCTTACTGCTAGAAGACCAGATATCATGTTCAGTGTTTGTATGTGTGCAAGATTTCAAGCTGATCCAAAGGAATCACACTTGATTGATGTGAAGAGAATATTCAGATATCTCAATGGTACCAAAGATTTAGGGCTTTGGTATCCAAGACATTCTAACTTCCCTTTGCATGGATTTTCAGATGCTAACTTTTCAGGTTACAAAGTTGATGAGGAAAAGCACTTCTGGAACTTGCCAATTTATTGGATCATCTCTGATCAGCGGGCACTCCAAGAAACAAAACTCAGTGGCTTTCTCAACAGCTGAAGCTGAATATATATATATGCTAGAGCATGTTGTTCACAAGTATTATAGATTTCTCAACAATTGAGGGATCTTGGATTTGATTTCAGAAGTCTTCCCATCAAATGTGACAACACCAGTGCAATATCTATTACAAAGAATCCAGTATAACAATCAAGAACCAAGTATATTGATGTCAGACACCATTTCATCAGAGATCATGCTGAGAAAGGTGATATTGTACTTGAATTTGTTTGTACTAACATGCAACTTGCAGATATCTTCACTAAACCATTGCCAGATGAAAGATTTTCAGCTCTAAGACTGGAGTTAGGCATGCTAAATAAATATGCATTGGTTTAGGGGGAGCATCAGGTAAGGAAGGTAAGCTTTTATGTGTTTCAAAGGTTTGAACTGATTTTCAAAGCCTTGAATATCTATTCAAAGGTTTGGTCTTATGTGTTTCAGCTTAGCAGCGTTTCAAGACCGTGAAATTATTTTCAATTCCTTGAAAACAAGTCTGATAACTGGTTAGTGATTATTTTTTGGATCATTCAGTATTTGGTGCTATCTTTGTATATATTTGCTCGATATTTCCCTTACCTTTTTCAAAATTGTTTTTCAGCCAAATATAGTATTAAATCATTTACTTCCAACAGCTTCAAAGATTTGAATCTTTGTTGATCATTACAGATCTTTCAAGATCAGAAAAATATTGCAGTTTCCTTTTCATATACAAACTCTCTGAGTATTTATCCCCTTCTCTTCTCCTCCACTCCGTATAAAATATACTTCTCTCTGTTCTTCTCCCGAACCCTAATGAGCACTAGAAGAGCCTCAAACAGAATCAAGATGGCCGGAGGTTCAAAACAGAGTACAGAAAAGAAGAGAAATTCAGCAGTGGATGAAGTTCAAGAGATTAGTGGAGACTCAAGTTCTAGAGCACCTAGTGCAGAGGCAGTTGCAGAGCTTCCTCCACCCAAGAAGAAAGCCAAGGAGGGCTCAACTCCTTCCTCAGACAAGAGGAAGAATAAGAAAGAGAAAGCTGCTGCAGAGAAGCAACCAGAAACAGAGGTATCCATCCCTAAGAAGTTGAAGAAACAGAAGAAGGTAACTCAAGCTGCGAAGGGGAAAGGAAAGATAACAGAGAACAACCAGGAGACAATGTGGAGAAAGCCTTGCAGATCTACTCGAAGAACACTGCTCCTGATGAATCTTGGTTCATCTCAAACATTTCAAAAGGTCAGTGGTTGGATGGTTTTGCATCTAGGAAGATTTCTTTCTGTAGCTTGATCAGTATGCATATGTTGCTTGGAATGAATCTGAATTGCATCATTATGTTGAAGAAAATCTCTCTGTGGTTCATGCTAAACCCCTCTGAGCTAGCCTATCCAAGCCTCACCAGATTTTTCTATCTCAACATGAAGCAACTTAAGAACTCTCCACATCTAGTTATCAAGTCTCTATTTGCTAGGGTTACAATGGAATTAGATCATGCTGAGTTTGCATCTGTCATAGGGTGTCCTAAGAGGTATGACACACAAAACTACCCTCCCAAGAATGAAGCTTTGAAGTTGGCCAGAGAAGAATTCTTTCTACCAAATGTTCCTGCCTCATCCAAACAATTAACACACTCTGTGTTAAGTGTTGAAGCTAAAGTGTTATTCACTATATTGATGAGATGCATCTTTCTAAGGGAACATTCTAAGGATTTAGTCACTGAGAGGGTGCTGTACATTATGTACTTAATTATGCATGGCTATGAAATTGATCTGCAGAAGCATGTATTGGAAGACATGCTATTCAGTCAAGTAGATCAGAGAAAGCATCCCCTACCTTATGCAAATTTGCTCAACTTATTCTTCCAACACCTTGAGATTCCTACTGCGGGTGAGGAGTCTATCACTTCTGGGATTGGTATGCTGAATGAGAAAGCTTTTGAGAAGATTGGGGTGGTAAAGTCCAAAGAGAAAATTTGTAAGTTGTATTCAAACTTGACTGAAGAAGAGCTGAATACAAAGAAATTTGTTAATCCCAAGGCCTTGACCCCTACTTCAAGCCAGAACTCTCAACCTCCTAATTTGTCTTCAATCCTTCAGAGACTTGATGGTCTAGAGATGGAAAATAGTGAGATCAAAGAGAATCAGAATGGGTTTGAGACTGATCTCTCACAAGTCAAATACATGGTGGAAACCATCTATAGAAGCATGAATTTGTTTAATGTTCTTAAGGATGAAGAAGGTGCCAAGAAAGGTGGCTCTGACAAGAACTTGCCAAGTGAACATTCCAATCAGGAAGAGGATGCTCAAGTCAAGGATAAAGGAAAGCAGGTGGTAGTTGAGAAAGCTGATCAAGAGGGAGATGAAGTAAACAGTCCTGGCTCAGATGATTTGCTGATAACCCTGAAGAAGAAGAAGAAGAAGAAGAAGAAGAAGAAATCTCCAAAGACTGCTGATAAGGTCAAGAATGAATAAGAAACTGCTGGGGAGATTGAAGAGGAACAAGAAGAACAGGATAAGACTGATGAAGACAGTGAGGAAGATGAGGGAGATCGGGATGGAGATGAAGACCCAACCCCTTAATCCTGCCTACTCTTTCTTTCCCATTCTTTATTTTTAAAGTTTTTATTTTGAAAATTTTCCAGACATTGATCCAACATCCTCTCATTGTTTTTGATGAAAGTCAAAAAGGGGGAGAAAAATCTCAGGTTGTTTTGATTTTATTCCTGTTTAGATGACCCATCTTTTGGTCAGTAGGATTATCTGCAACTTACTTGCAGTTCTTGTTTAACTTTATTAATAAGTTGGATCTTTTGGAATTACTGTATTATTACTATTTTTTTGAATTGTGTGCTAATTAGTTTTTTTTTTTTGCAGATACTAAGAATCAAACAGATCGAGGTTTTGTCTTTCATCAAGGGGGAGATTGTAAGGTCACAAGTTTCATGGACTTGAAATACTTAGTTATTTCAAGGCCTTGAACCAGTTTTCAAAGCCTTGAATCAGGTTTCACAGGCTTGAAATAGTTGAGCCATTTCAAGTCCTTGAACCCTGTCTAACGTGCATGCATGTTCTGAGGGGGAGTTTCTCTAAACTATTTTGATTTAATTATATCCCTTTCCCATGTACTTGATTTTTTATTATTTTATGATGAAATAAAAACTATTGTGATATATCTAACACGATTTAATCCATCAGTTTGACTCAGTTTTGCAGGGAATTTTTGTTTCCGAAATGTGCATGATTCGTTTCCTTATCTGGTTTTTGCAGGAAGGGAAATACTGAGAGAATATGATTCTGTGATCAATCAGAGACTCATGACAGCTTCTCGGAGTGTTTAAAAACAAGATCACAACAATATCTCTAAAGATTGTGATCAACTATCCGTTAGAGAAGGCTGTTAAGAGAGTCAAAGTTTGTTGCCTACAAAATAGGAAGTTGTTGCAGAAAATGTGGGAAGATTTGCGGCGCTTCAAACAGTATAAATGGAGCTCATTTTGAAGCAACAAGAGACAACACTCAACGGGCAAAAAGAGAGACACAATTCTGGATTGACAAGCATCAAAGAAGTTCATCACTCTCCCAATCCAACTCACAGAAGTTCACTGCATTCTTCACTGCAGTTCTACACTCTAGTGTTCTTATGTATTTTGCTTTATTAGTACATCATTTCTGTAATACTTATATATTTCATTCTCAAGGATTGTTCAAGGTGAAAAATAGCGAATTCTTAGCTAATCAGTTAGGTAGATCAGGTACTAGATAGGTTAGGGAGAACCACAAGCTGTAATAGAGTAAGGCAATTCTTTGTGCTTGAGATATAGGGCTTAGCTTTTGATTAATAGAAATTGAGTTGAAAATCTTGCAGGGAGAAGATCCCTGAGGTAAAGACGTAGGTCCAAGTGGACTGAAATCTATAAATCATGTCTCTTGCACTTACAGTTTCATTTACATAGTTTTGCTGCATTCAAACTTGTCTATTTTCAACGGTTTGAAACTCTTTTCAAGGCCTTGAAAAAGACTTGTCTGTTTCATTTCAAACTCTATCTCATTCCAAAGGCTTGAATTTGTGTTCAAGGCCTTGAACTCCATTGCTCTTGAAATAAAACTCTTTTCCTCCACAAGCTTTGCAAAAAGTTGGCATACTCTATTCAACCCCCCTCTAGAGTATATGTGTTGCATATCCATCTGCATACTCCCCTTTCACTAATGGAGAGCCACCACCAGCAAATGATGTCCTCGATCTCTTTTTCTCCAGATCAGTTTCTCCTCCATCTTCACTTGTTTCTCGAACGGACAGAAGCGCCTGAAGCCGCTCCGCCGCTGCCACAATCTTTTCCGGCGACAAAAGAAGGAGTAACTCTCCTTCTCTCTCTCTGTGATTCCTCGCCGGCGATGCAACACCACCAGTACCTCTCTCTCTTTCTCTCTTTATAACCTTCCTCGATCAGATTCCCCCTGGCTTCCCCTCGATCTGATCTACAATTCACTAGATAGTTCTTCACGTTGAAGTTGAGATCTGGTCTGATTATTGATGATTTGGATGTGGACCTTTTTTTTGAGGATATGGTTCTTTTTTTTTAATAATATTGGGGATAAGATTCTTCAATTCAAGTCGAAGACAGGTTTTCTGTTCAAAAAAAATGTGTTGAAGAGAATCGATATATAAAAATAGTGAATAAAAAAACCAATTAAAATGAAAAATTAATTAATTTATAAGAACAATATTTGTGTAAGGCGGTTTAAATGAAACTGACGCTGCTGTATATTTTTGCCTTTTGGTTTAAAGCGGTTTCCAAAAACCACCGAAAAAAATAACGTCGGTTTTAACCGCCCTTTTCACATTAACGACGGCGCTGTTGAAGTCACCTAAAGAACCACCACAAAAACCGCCGTCTTCAGATTTAAGGAGGTTTTTGGTTAACTTTAAGGGGGTTTCGAACCGCCGTTTCAAGCTATATTTCTAGTAGTGGATTTCAATGAGTAGCTAGACGTTTTGCTAGGCTTCTCTAGAGAGCCTAGGGTTTATGTAGACAATGTTTTACAGCTTTTAGACTTGTCTCATGCTTTTGGATTTTGATCTATTGGATGAAGTTTGATTTCATGAACTTGTTAATGAGCGTAGTCTATTGACACGACTATGTTAGGAATTGATATTCATCAGAATTAGGTGTTCTTCCTAGATTGTAATCTTGCTTAATGTTAATATTTGTTCTAGTTATTGTTCATATACTATGCTTAATCCTTGGAAAGAATGGAGTAATTAACCGGACTTGTTCATTAGCTAGCGAGTGTGTGAGAGCGACTTAGACCTAGTTGTGAAGAGATATGAACAACAATCCTTAATCACTGAGACTGAGAAGAGAAGTGTGTAGGATTGGCCTTAGTCAGTAGATTCAGTAGGAGATAGTGAGGTGTTCGTGTTGTGGTGGTCTGAGAGGACATCATTCCGTGCACTGTCGTTAGCCTATTAGAACGAACCGGCAGATGTAGGTGGACCGACAGGACACCAAGTAAAGTGCGACGTAGAACGACATGAGACCGATAGGAGATTGTGAGTACCATTAACCGGCTTAACTAAAATAGGATTAACGTGTTACATAGCTAATCCGAAAATCGTCTACAACCCTAGGTGATCTAGAGATTGCGTAGTTTCTCCATACTATTTTCATTACATAAAAATACAAAAATAGTAGAATAGTTTGTTTATTTCATTCTAGTCACTTGTTTGAGGGTGAAAAATGTTTAAATCACAATCTCTTCCTCCTAGTTACAGTACGCTAAACTAATCGCTTAATTAAATAATCTCAAGCTTGTCCTCGTGGGATCGATAACTTGGGGTTGTGAGCATATCGTACAGCATGGAAGACGTCGTTGAATATGTCACAATTTCAGCTAGTCTTCGGTATGGCATGTCGTCTCCCTGTTGAGTTAGAGCACAAGGCGTATTGGGTAATCAAGCGGTTGAATATGGACCCAGATTTGGCGGGGCAAGCACGGAATTGAAATTGCTTGAGCTAGAAGAATGGAGACTGCAGGCATATGACAGATCCAAGATTTACCAGGAGAAGACCAAGAAGAACTCTGTGTGGGACAACTAGTCTTGCTATTCAAATCTCGCATGAAGTTCTTTCCGGGAAAACTTCGTCTAGATGGTCCGGGCCGTTCCAGATCCACCAGGTCTATCCTTGGGGTGCGGTTGAGTTAGAGGACCCTCACACGAAGGAGTGCTTCCGATTTAATGGAAGACGAGTGAAACTGTACCTGGAATATGTGTCGAAACCGGCCAAAGTGGATGCTATCTACTTTGATGAGCCGTTATCTTTATGAGGTAACTGGATCGGGCCCTCGACCGTAAATTACAAGCGCTTGTTGGGAGGCAACCCTACGTACTTTTCTGCTTTAGTTTAGCGAGTTTTTTAAATAATGTCGTGTGTGTTTTTCATACTGTATTATTATTTGAGGGGTGAGAGAGAGTGGATCTTACATTTGAATTGAGTCTTCGCGGGATTACAGGTGGAGATGCAATACGGACTCCCATTCTTGATGTGCGCATACACAGAATGCACGAAAATCGAGAAAGCCACTTGTCAAAATTTTCGCGGAACAGGCACCCGTAAGAACGGTACTCCGGGTGCCACAGGTCAATTCTTAATCTCTTGTTTCAATTCAACGTTTAGTCACACTTAGGTTCAATAAAATAACTGTGAAACTTGTTGGGCTGCTGCTTAGTGTTTTGAGCGTGAATCGTCGCGAATATTACGTGCTTACATGTTTAATTTCTGTTCACACTTCTTGTCACGTGCAGTTAGTTGTGTATTTGTGAATCGTTTTTGAAATTTGTGCACCATGAGCAAGAGAGTGCGTTTGGCTAGTAGTGACCTGGATTATGCACCCGATGATGAGGGGGTAGTGAGGAAGAGATGGTCATGGGTGGAGATAGCGGCGATTTCACATACGCGGTCCCGCTATCTCCGTAAAGGGCAGAGTTAGCGAGAACTTTACCAAGTGGGTTCCCGATCATTTACAAAGGGAGGCTTGGGAAGAAGCTAGAATTGAAAGATGGCGTACAATGAACCCCTCAGCTGTTTAGTAGCTTCCAGTTCATATCGGCGGATGCTCACCTCTCGTATGAATATGGTACTCGCATTTCGGGCAATGCGAATGCTGATAGATTCTTCCCAATGGATGGTGTGTCATCAGAATTAGTGACTGTGGCGAAGAGAGAGAATTTCGAGAGATGGATGCGTTTGATTGATGGTAAGGAGAGTTCGACTCTTACCAAAGAGATTTGGGTTAACATCATTGACTATGACTGTGCGGAGGGTCGCCATCTCTGTCATCAGAGAGTTATTTATGTCAGGCGAAAATGGATTCTCTTCTCTCCTGAGACCATATCGGCGGCTCTTCAGTGTCCACCACAGAGAGTTGTTTGATGAAGTTAACCAGTTTTGTTGCCGGTGTGTGGAAGGTGCTGAGTGGTTTCGGAGAGCGAGCCTTAGGCGGTGGACAGATCAAGATAGGTTCTATTCTTCCTAAGGCTCGATGGTTGATTGAGATCTTAGAGTCGTGGGTCGAGGGGATGCCACCCCAGCGTTATGCGTACTTTGATACTTGTTTGATGGCTTGATGCTTATCGAAGGGTGATCGAATTGATATCCCTAGACGACTATACCTTTCTTTCCTGTCTAGGAACAAGAAAGACAACAGAAAGGTTGCGGGATACGGGTATCTTTTGAAACACCTTGCTGAGAGCGCGAATGAAAAAGTAGATCACGATGAGTGGGATATAGTGGGTAGTAGGGAGAGAAAATATAAGATGATACCAGATCCTTTGAAAACGAAAGTTGTCGTCGAGGAGGGTCCTAGTTCGAGAGCCCCTGGTTCTAGATCCGGTCGTTCCTGCTCGTCTGAGTCTGAGCTTTCTCGGGAGATGAGACTCACCGGAGATATGATAGCGGCTTCCTCTACGATGAGAAACCGGCAGTATACTCATGTGCGCCACGACATGCGTCAGTTGGGTGAGGGGTTACAGCGGATGGGTTTGCATCAGGATAGGCAAGACCGGAGGATTGAGGAGATAGCGATTTCATGTGGGATTCTGGAGGAGCCGGCACCCGGAACGGAACTTGATTTCACCTATGCCTCGAGTGATTACTCAGGACACCAGGGTGGTGAGGATTCCGAGTAGATTCATCGCCCCTCACATTGGAATTGTCGAGTCCTCTTGATTGATCTTCAAATTCGTTGAGGACAACAAAGCAGTCTAGTGTGTGTGTATGGGGGGGGGGGTCTTAACTAGCCAGTCTGTGTCTGCGTTAACCTATCACAAATAGATTGTTAGTTCGTATTGTGTCATATTTTTGGTCCATGTCGTGTCTATTTATAGTGGCGTATTGTGATGTTATTAGCTCTGTATATATATATACATATATATATACATATATATATATATATAGGGAGCTGATAATTACAGCACAAAAATAGCTGGTTACAGCACAATTATTTTTTGTAAGACCATAATACCCCTCTATGAATGAATTGTGGGCCACTGTCATCTAATCTGCATCCCCTTTCTCTGTCTTCTCCATTCCAATCGATTAAAAATTTCACACAGCCAGGCTTCTCAACTCTATCTTTCTTCTAACTTATCGATTATCTCCAGTATGCGAGGCACCAAGATTTATATTGGAGAAGGAGTTGATGATCTCCAGGATTTCTACCATGAACTCCTTGGTCAATTTTCAGATCCATCAACCCTAAGAAGCCTTCCGGCAACAGCAAACTCCTACCGCATATGAAACCACAAAGGCATCTTCACTATGTTCTTCGCACGACCCACATCCTCGTTATTGTATATAGAGAATTATAAAATTGGTCTCTCTCTTTCTAAATTATTGTGGGTGAGTTTGATTAGCAATCAATCCAAGATTGTTGTGGTTGCAAAATTGAAATTGAATATTTGGGAATAATGGTGCTGTAGTTTTGTCTAGTCTATTTGTAAGTTGAATTGAATGTAGGTTTTGTTGTTATTGATCGAGGAAGAGGGTTTCTGAATGGTGGAACCTACAGTTGGTGCATTGATTTGAGAAATTTAACGGGTGGGTGGTTGCAATGGAGGAGAGGGACCATGGTGGTGGTGGCGATGGTGGACTCGTAGTTCTGGTGGATGAAAGACTCGTGAAAATGGGCTGGGAACACAAAAATGGTGAGGAAGAAGAAACAAGAAAATAAAAGTAAATGTGGGGTTTGTTGGGGAGAGGATCAAGGAGGAGAGATAAGGGAAGGAAGGGTAAAGTGGTCTTCTTGCAACTAATTGTGCTGTAATTAGTTAATTGCGTGCTGTAATTATCAGCTCCCATATATATATGTATGTGTGTGTGTGTGTGTGTGTTAGTTGTTTAATTTTTGTTGCACGTTTACTTAATGGAGTCTACCTACCCGAATTGAGTCAGTTTCGAGTCTTCTTTCGTGTTTGGCCTTGTAATTGATAAAAAACAAAAGTAATGAAAATATGATAAATTGAAAAAAAACAAAAAAAAATATTTTGAGAAAGGGAAAAGGAAAAGATTTTGAACGTGGAGAGAGCTTAGTGATGAAGGTGCGTGAGTGATTATGTAGAACTTAGCGTAGGTATGTGGAAACCGAGAAAGCTAACCCGAAGTTGAGAATCCCCAAGAATGCATAGAGAAAGTTCGTAACTCGGGTGACAAAGCCATTTTGAGCTTAACCAAAAATTTGAATCTGAAAGTGTGTGCTGTTTTTGAGACATTTAAGTAGTTAGCCAATAGTGCATGACCACCGTCTTAGGTAGTCGACAACCCCTCCTCGTACTGGCAATAGAACAGTCATGCGAGTGAGTTTTATGGGGGCCTCGTGTCCCGTCTCACAGCCTAGGTCCACTTAGTTAGCCTCATTGATCCGTGTACCTCTTTATTCGTCGCCTCTACGCCTAGGAGCCATTCATTGTGGCTTCCAACACTTGATTAGTTTGGCCTTTTTCCTATGAGTTTTGACACAGAGAGTGAGCGAGGGAGGTTCGATGAGGGAGTGTATTTCATTACATATCTTGTGGATTTCATATTCTGTCGTTTTACGAGGGGATGTGAGGGTGAGTGTGAGATGGCTAGCGCACTTAAGTATGGCGGTGAGTCGTGTCCATACATCACGATCACGAGGAGGCGAAGCCATGTGCGTGACATTCTTTCTGCACTACTTGGGTGGGTTGGTTGATTTGCATTGGAAGGCGTGCCACAAATTTACTTTCATCTTTCGGTGTGGCAGAGGATAGGATGGGTAGTGGCACGCATTCACATTACATATTCAACTATTTTAGAGAGATTGAACTCCATAGAGTGTGGGGATGGTGATTACTTCACATAATTCAACATCTACTTCAGCTTCTATCCCCACATATTTTTTTACGAGATTCTGGACTACTCGGATTTATGTCTTTAGTGATATTCTATATTTCTTGTATTATGTTTTGTTTATAAAAAAAACAAAAAAAATGAAAAAAAAGAGATGTACTTCTTCAAGTTTGTGCCGCGAGATGTACTTCTTCATGTTATCAAATGAAAAAAAATGAAAAAAAGTGATGAGTTCTATACGAATATAACTCCTAATGTTGGTTCATTTGATTTAGTAGTTTCGTAGAATAAAAAACCGAGTAATAGCTTTTATCACTTGTGCTTCTTCACGTTTGTGCCGCGAGAACGGCGTCACACTTGTGGTGAGGGAATCGAGGGCCGGAGTTGTGAGATTTGGGCTTGGTATTCATTCATCGTGGTGAGGGATTGTGAGAATGGAGTTATTGGTGAGATTTGTCACCACAAGTAGGACTTCGCTTCTAAAAAGCATATCCTACCGTCCCTAAGCCTTCAACCTTATAAACACGTTGAGATTAAAAGCTCGGATGGTACACTAGGCTAGGCTAGGATGTCTCTACCATTTTCGGCGCACACGAGAGGTTAGTCACTTGTAGAGAGAAACGTTAAACTCTCTATGCTTTCTAGGGGGATTTCAAGTTGAGAAACGTAAGTCTCACTCGGTTTGCGCTTATTTACGTTGCATGTTCTGTGATTTGAGAGGACAAAGAGCTTGATGAAACGCCCGTACGAATTATTTGAGATTGCCCCATCTCACGCAAAAAGATAAAGAGTTAGTGTTTGTGTATATATATGTATTTTTGGAATCGAGTCGTAGTATTGCATTGCATCATATTTTTGCATCTTTGAGTCATGTATTGAGTCTTTGTTTGTGTCGAGTCGGCTAGTTGAGATTTGTATGCAACGGTATTCCTAGTAAGTATAGAATTGTAGCGACTCGTATCGTGTTGGTGGAATGGAAGTTGAAGTAAGAGTGTGGTCGGATTTTGATTTGTTACTCGGGACGTGCAATAGGTGAGTGTGGGAATATTTGATAACTCAACATTAGGAGTTATATTCGTATAGAACTCATCACCTTTTTGCATGATTAGATGCATTTTCGTGAGATATTGACCAATTTTTCGGCGTTTTGGGCATGCTTGAGTATTTGGACTTGTGAAATTTCTTGTGTAATTTCGAGCTATTTTTGTCACATTTGATCTTCCAGTATGTTTCGTGTCATGCTTTTCAGGAACCGGGAGCTTGGAGATGTGCATTGGCAAGAGGAAACAAACTTCGAAATGTTAGAAGGCTCAAAAATGGTGCGTGGAATGGAGACGGGTGAAGGAAAGACCAAAGAAGCGAAGAAAAAGAGGTTTTTTTTTTAGACTGGTCCAGTCTGTACTTAGAATTCTAGGCGAAATCAGCTTGAAGACCATCGCTGCTGGTCCTAAGACCAGTCTGACGACCTACACACGAAATTCCAGGGTTCCAATGCAATTTTAACAACTTTTTGGCAAGAAGTGATGGTCATTATGTATTAACTGACCTAGGAGCTAGGGAGATGATTCATTCACGTTTTCCTGGAGGATTGGCGTATTTGGAGAGCAAGAACAACGCTAGAGACAAGGATTGAAGGCAAAGATCAACAAGACTTGAAGATTTTTTGTTTGCTTTTTCATATTTTAGCCTCTTAGTGTATGATTATGGAGATTGTCGTTTTGTTAACAATTTTATGTCTAGCTAAACTTTCTGAGCTAGCTATTATTGGAGAACTAGAGTTTGTTTAATATTTTCCGGATTTGGAAACTTGATTCATGCTTGATGCTTAATGCTAATGATGTTTTAGTTATCTCTCATATTCTTGTGTTTCATTCTTAGCGTACTTGGATTGATCAACCGTAGTACGCTAGTTGTCGGAATTGTTGCACGATAGTGTGCTATTCTAGGTGTGTTTAAAAATATAGAGAGTGATCTTGTAGTTCTTTGAGACTGAGAAGAGATTAGAACTTGATTATCTATATGAGGGTTGTTTCGGTTGGTGTCGGTAGGACTTAGTGAAAATGATGGGTCGACGGGACCCGGTGAGCGAGTCTATTGAGCCAACTAGAACGTAAAGGTAGACGTCGGTGGACCGAAAGGACCCGAAGTCAATCGATTACGCAAATTCGTGTGAGATCGAGAGAAGATCACGATGAGTGTTACCCGGTGGAACAAAAACATCAGTAGAGTGTTCCAAGCATAGTCCGGAAATTTTTAAAGACCCTAGGGACCATTAATTGCCTAGTTCTTCTCCATAATCGTATCACATTACAATAATTCTATTAAATTGAAAAACCTACAAAAAATAAGTTAGCTTAGTCTGTCTTTTAGTTTAAGTCACTAATTTTTGGGTGACGAACCTTCAAATCAAACACTTTTTACCGGTTACTTAGGTATCATATTATTAATTCTTAATTAACTATTAATTGTCTAATTCCATTGGGTTCGATAACTCGGAGTCTAAAATACTCCACTTACTACTTGACCGTGCGCTTGTGCTAAACGCGTCAGTGAACCTTTTGAACATGTCCTTGATGGACTTATATCCATTCATTTTAAACAGTTCATACTGTCTAAGAAATATGTTGATCTTTTTTCTGCTTGACTTGAGTGGTTCCTTCAAAGGTTACCACCAATTTGTCCCATATTTCGTTAGCAGTCTTGCAACCTGAAATCATGTTGAATTCATCTGCACTCAAAGCACAATACAAGAGATTCAAAGCTCTGTATTTTTAGAATATTTTTCTAACTCAAAAGCAGAAAGTGAATCCTCTGTCTTGGGAGTTCAGATCCCATCTTTCTATGTGTAGAATGTGTGAGGACCATTTTGTATGATAGTCCACAACTCCATATCCAGATCATTGATCAACATTTCATCAAGGCTTTCCAGTGCAAAAAGTTGTCACCACAGAATAGAGGAGGTCTGTTAGCAGCTCTTCCCTGACAGAAACCACCATCACCTACAGTACTTATAATCACCATATGGTTAAATCTGCAAATCTTGACTTGTTTAACAGCTCTTCCCAATGGCTAGTTGCTAAATATCTTCAAAGATTTAAACTTGATCTTTAAGCTGAGTATTTTAGGAAGGTTCAGACATGTTTGCATAAGCACAAAATCAATCTATCAACCAAGTTTCCTTTTCTGCAAGAACACAATTCAGGAAATTGACCCTGCAAAATAGGTAACAACTTTTCCCTGCAAAAAAATTGTTCAAGCATATGGATTAAGGACAGTTTAGAACATCAAAATGATTTTTTTCATCATCAAAATACTTATAATCAAGCATATGATGGAATAGATTCCCTAGAGGCAATCGTAGATTTAGTATGAACATTGTTTTGGCTAGAATATTCATTTATTGTATACTGTGATATTTAATATAATGAAGTCCTTAGATAAAATATGTTGTTAATCTTTAATATCCCTAGTCCACTATATTGATTAATAGGACGATCATATATAGACTAGTATGTGGGTAGATTGATATGGAGATATCAAGTCTAACACATGGGTATGCATTAGGAGTAATGGCATACTGGATTGACCCACAACGAAAAGGATACATTAGATTATGTCAAGTCACAATCGCTTTTCGTAGTGCTAATATATTGGCAATCTTTAGACTTGAAGTCACTAGATACTCTAGTTGTGGAATATTGCGCTTTGATGTTATCAAACGTTACACCGTAACTGGGTAATCATAAAGATGGCTATCGGGCGTGATAGGAAGCAAGCTTAGAGATCGTAGTGATGTAGATAGGATTTGTCCCTCCCACATAATGGAGGTAAATATCCACGGCCACTCGAGGGATGAGGCTTATTGAATGTCTGGCCAGACTCTGATAAATCAATATAGAGATATTGATGTTATCTGCAAGCATAAGCATATTCCCAGGATCGAGATACGAGTGTGAAGATGTATATCTCCTGTCTCTGGATATGGAGACAAAGGGATAAGTGCAATATGAAATATTGGGCACAATAGGTTTGTCGGGATCACTGACTATTTCTATTGGTTGGGTGGCATGGATGTGTTGCTAGACACCGCTCCATGTTAGTAAGAGTTACTACCAACTATATAGAAACCTATGGGGTCACACGTCAAATAGAGTAGAGCTAGATTTGAGATTAATTAATATTGATTAATTAATAGAAGGATCATTGTGCAACACCTTGCAAAATTAGTAGGACTAATTTGCAAGGAATGGAATAGTTCTAGTTCATCTGGAATTAGGAAACTCTTTTATGGAAACAACAAGGAGTTGTTGGAGTATATAAATGATGCTTTAGCTTCCTTCCTACCTAATTGTTATTAGACCTAACAAAGAGAGTGGGAGAGAGCAAAAGAGAGAGCAAGACAAAGCTAGGGCCGAAACCCTAGCCCGTCCGCCCCCTTTCCCGTCGGCTCAAAGAGGAGCCCGAACCTCCTCTCGTTCCTTTGTTGCTTTGATCTTCTTCCCTCTTCCTCCGGGTTCAAGCTAGAACTTGTTTGAAGGAAGAATCTAGATCTCACCTCTAGACGCAGATCAACCGTAGAGACGAGGACATCATTCTTTGTGTGATCTCACAAATCAAAAGGCACACAATACTATGTCTCTTATCATGTTATGATGTCTCCTCCTGACGATCCGTGGTTGGCATTGAATTAGGAATTAAATTTTTGTTATTCCGCTGCGTTACCTACTTCAAAACCCAACGGTGGTATCAGAGCCACAGGTCGTAGAGCATAACATGATGTATATGTTAAGATTTCAGTTTACACACCGTTTTATTGTTTATTACGCGAAAACTGAAATTAATTGGCATAGTAGATGAAAAATTTAATTTGATTCAATAGAAAAAGATTCAATTTAACATTGGATGTTAGAATTGGTGAGTTGAATCACATAAGATGTGTACAATTGGGTTCTTGAAAAATTAGGGTTCATGGGCACGTTATTGAAAAGGGGTTTTCAATTATGGACACAAATGAATGGAATTAAATCTATAAGGAAACAACCTTGCGTGGGCAACAAGGAAGAGGGAAGGAAGAATAGGTCCGAAACCCTAGCCGTCCGCCCCCTCCCTTGCGCGCCAAGCGAAGGCCGCGGGCCAATGGGGCGGCCGGCCTTGGGCCGGGCCTTGTGGCGGCGGCGGTCCTAGGGGTTCGGGCCCCTTGTTGGCTTGAACCCCTTGGATCGTTGTAACCCTAATTACACAATCTCATTAAAATTAAACAAGCGCGTTAAAAATTGGTTTTAACTGTATTATGTGCTTTATTGCATGGTGGATGGATATGGCCTAGGGTTGTGGATGTTTTATTGCTTTGTGATTAGGTTTACGGCATGCGAGTCGTCTTTTTCTCCTCAACATGTGAGGCTTTTATTATTTATTTATTCTAGATGTTAGGCTAGAATTAGAAATATTTAGATGATAGCCAAGAGCATGGAGAAGAAGACCGGAGAACCAAAGGAGCCAAGAGACAGAGAAGACATCCCTAGGCGCGCAGTTTTGGTGGAGCACATGGATATGAGCTCGGCACTTTAGGGCAATCGGATATTATCATTGGCTTGATAATATCATTAGTCTAGAGGCCATGTCCATGCCACGTTTTTTTATGTTTGTGGATGTTTATTATTCATGCCTTGTTATTTAATTTTGTGTGTATGGCGATACTAGCGAAAACAATAACAAGATAATAATAAACAAGATTGGTCTTTTATTGTGGATGGCCCAATCCAAATAAGTAGACCATGTTGATAAGATCAACCAAACAAATTAAAAGGAAATCCCTCAATTAAATATTGCGTTTTTCCTTCTCTTGCCAAAACACCCTTCATGATCACGGTTTATTAAAATTCGGGCTTGACAAAGCAAGACGATTTTAATTTACCATGGTTTGTTGCGGACGACACAAGCTAGTAATGTGTGTATGTTGAAGCAAGAGGTTGGACGCAACTAGGCAAGAATCAATGGGATTGATGAGCCTAGAGGCATGACAATTAGGGGTTATCCATGGGATAAAGAATAAAAGAATTATTCACCTAATTGGACCAAGAGTTGCATAAGATGCAATTGGAATGGTTCCTACCTAAATAACCTATTCTTGGGTGACTTGCCAAAGCAAGCTCAAGAAGAAGTGGAAAGGGGATCTTGGACCCACTAGAAAATATGATGATATTTTTCGCATTAATGGTGAGGGCTATTAATCGGAGAAAAATAGTGGGAGCAATATTTAATGATCTAGCCATTATTGAATATAGTTAAATTGTTCAAAATACTAAAATTGCACATTTCTCGTTTTGTAGAATTCCAAATGGCAAACAACAACGCATCGACTTCATCCATACGATATGTCCTTGAGAAGGATAAACTGTCTGGAACAAAATTACTTGACTGGTACAGAAACTTAAGGATTGTCCTTAAGAAAGAAAAGAAGTTGTACGTCTTGGACACTCAAATTCCAGCACCACCACAAGACGAGTCTCTTCTAGCGGAGGTGAGGGCACGTCAGAAACATATTGATGATTCTAATGAAGTGACTTGCTTCATGCTTTGTACCATGACTCCTGAGCTTCAGAAGCAGCATGAGAATATGGAAGCCTGTGATATGATCGTACAATTGAAACAATTATTTTAGGAACAGGCTAGGCATGAGCGCTATGAGGTGTCTAAAGCATTGTTCAAGAGTAGTCTTGCAGAGGGGAATCCAGTAGGGCCTCATGTGCTCTGAATGATCGGGTACATAGAGAACCTTAAGAGACTGGGGTTCCCATTGGGCCAAGATTTGACTACTGATCTTGTCTTGCAATCGTTGCCTGACAGTTATAATCAGTTCATCATGAACTATAATATGAACGAGATCAGTAAGACTCTGCCTGACTTATTGAAAATGCTAAAGACAGCGGAACAAAGCGTCAACAAAGGCAAGGGCAAGGCCATAATGATGTTTCATAAGAAGAAGGGCAAGTCAGTTGCCTCTACTTCAAAAGGAAAGCGCAAGAAAGTTGCAAAATCCAAGGAAGCCCTGAAGCCTAGTGGAGGCGTGGCTAAGGGTGAGTGTCACTACTGCAGCCAGCCGGGTCACTGGAGGAGGAACTTCCCTAAATATCTGGAGCATAAGAAGCTTGGAATAGTGATTCCACCACCTCCAGGTATTTATGTTATAGACGTCAATCTTTCTATTTCTTCATCTTGGGTATTGGATACCGGATGTGGTTCTCACATTTTTCGTAATGTGCAGGATTTGAAAAGAAGTAGAATATTGAGTAAAGGGGAGATAGACCTGCGCGTCGGGAATGGAGCAAGAGTTGCTGCATTAGCTGTAGGCGTTTATGAGCTATCTTTTCCTTCTGGACTTACTTTAGAATTAGACAATTGCTATTATGTGCCTTCTATGAGCATAAACATTATTTCCGTTTCTTGTTTGGTCGAGAAAGGTTTTTCTATATCAATAAACGACAAGTGTTGCTCCATTTATTTTGATAGTATGCACTATTGTAGTGCGCATTTGTCTAATGGATTGTATATCCTTGATCTAAATAGTCCAATCTACAACATAAATACTAAAAGGATTAAAACTAATGATTTAAATCCTACATATCTATGGCACTGTCGTTTAGGCCACATAAATGAGAAACGCATATATAGAATCCATAAGGATGGACTTCTAGACTCATTTGATTTGGAATCATATGAGACATGTGAATCTTGTTTATTAGGAAAAATGACAAAGTCCCCTTTCAATAAGAAAGGTGAAAGGACTAGTGAGTTATTGGCACTCATACATACCGATGTATGTGGACCATTCCCCACGCCTGCCAGAGGTGGTTATACCTACTTCATCACATTCACTGATGATTTCAGTAGATATGGATTTATATACCTTATGAAGGCCAAATCTGAATCCTTTGAATTTTTCAAGGAATTCAAGAATGAAGTAGAGAAGCAACTTGGCAAAAGTATTAAGGCTCAACGATCGGATCGTGGAGGAGAATACTTAAGCCAAGAGTTTGATGAGTATATTAGAGAGTGTGGGATAGTATCCCATCTAACTCCACCCGGAACGCCACAATGGAGTGGCGTGTCCGAAAGGAAGAATCACACTCTATTAGATATGGTGCGATCTATGATGTCTCAAACAGATCTTCCGATATCCTTTTGGGGACATGCTCTAAGGACGACAGCTTTTACCATTAACCGCGTTCCATCCAAATCAGTCATGAAGACACCATATGAGATATGGACTGGGAAGCGTCCCATAGTGTCGTTTATGAGGAATTGGGGCTGCGATGTCTATGTAAAACGTTTACAAACAGACAAGCTCGGGCCCAAAGCGGATAAGTGTAAATTTGTGGGATATCCTAAGGAAACTAAAGGATATTACTTCTACAATCCATCTAGAACAAAGTGTTTGTTTCTCGGACCGACGTGTTTCTAGAAAGAGAGTTTGTCTCCAAAGAAGCAAGTGGGAGGGCTGTAGAAGTTGAAGAGATTCAAGAACCACAAATCACTGAACCGATGATGGAACATGAGCAGGAACCGCAAGTAGTTGTGGAAGAACATTTTATGGTAACACAGGAACTCCGTAGATCAGTAAGAGTGCGTCATGAGCCAGAGAGGTATGGACTTCTCATGACTGAGCCCGATGACAAACCACTCATAGATGATGAGCCTACGACCTACGGAGAGGCCATGAAAGGCCCAGACTCTAAGAAGTGGCTAGAAGCCATGAGATCCCAAATGGATTCCATGTACACTAACAAAGTATGGACTTTGGTGGAACCACCCGAAGGGGCTCGACCCATAGGGTGCAAGTGGGTCTTCAAGAAGAAGACCGACATGGATGGCAAGATAATTGCCTATAAGGGGCGATTGGTAGCCAAAGGGTATAGACAGATTCATGGTATTGACTATGATGAGACCTTTTCACCCGTCGCCATGACTAAATCAATTCGAATCCTACTTGCTATTGCAGCATACTACGACTATGAGATTTGGCAAATGGATGTCAAAACAGCGTTCCTTTAAGGGAACCTCCTCGAGGATGTGTACATGACAAAGCCAGAGGGTTTTGAGGATCCAGAGAATGCCAATAAAGTCTGTAATCTGCAAAGATCCATTTATGGATTGAAGCAAGCTTCTAGGAGTTGGAATCGACGTTTTGATGACACAGTCAAAGAGTTTGGCTTCATCAAAAACGAAGATGAGCCTTGTATTTAAAAGAAGGTTAGTGGGAGCTCTGTAGTATTTCTGGTCTTGTATGTGGATGACATACTAATCATAGGAAATGATATTCCTACTTTGCAATCTATTAAATATTGGCTAGGAAAGTGCTTTGCAATGAAGGACTTAGGAGACACAGCCTATATACTTGGTATAAAGATCTATAGGGATAGATCTAGTAGGTTGCTCGGCTTAATTCAAAGTACATATATAGACAAGGTGTTGAAGAGGTTCAACATGCAAGATTCCAAGAAGGGATTCTTGCCCATGTCGCATGGAGTTACTCTTTCTAAGAATGACTATCCCTCAAATGAGATTGAGAAGGACCGCATGAGTAGGATACCCTATGCTTAGGCCATAGGATCCATCATGTGCGCTATGTTATGTACTATACCAGACGTATCATACGCGTTGAGTATGGTGAGCAGATACCAGTCCAATCCGGGTGAGAGTCACTGGATTGCTGTCAAGAAAATCCTGAAGTACTTGAGAAGAACTAAGGATGTATTCTTGATATTTGGAGGTAAGGAAGAGCTAAGTGTAAAAGGTTACACTGATGCAAGCTTCCAAACTGACAAAGATGACTACAGATCGCAGTCTGGATACGTGTTTTGCCTGAATGGAAGAGGTGTGAGCTGGAAGAGTTCCAAGCAAGGGACAGTTGCTGATTCTACGACAAAAGCTGAGTACATTGCTGCTGCGGAAGCATCAAAAGAGGCAGTTTGGATAAAGAAGTTTTTCACTGAGCTCGGTGTGGTCCCTAGCATTGTGGATCCCATAGAGTTGTACTGTGACAACTCTGGGGCGATCGCACAGGCCAAGGAACCAAGATCACACCAGAAATCAAAGCATGTACTTAGGATATTTCATCTTATTCGTGATATGATCGATCGAGGAGATGTGAAGATGTTTAAGATTCCAACGGATGACAATGTTTCAGATCCGCTCACGAAACCTCTTGCGCAGCGAAAGCATGAAGGGCACGCCAGATCTATAGGCATACGAGATGCGCCAGATTGGCTCTAGTGCAAGTGGGAGACTGTTGGAATAGATGCCCTAAAGGCAATCGTAGATTTAGTATGAACATTGTTTTGGCTAGAATATTCATTTATTATATATTGTGATATTTAATATAACGAAGTCCTTAGATAATATGTGTTGTTTAACTTAAATTTCCCTAGTCCACTATATTGATTAATAGGACGATCAAATGTAGACTAGTATGTGGGTAGATTGATATGGAGATATCAAGTGTAACACATGGGTATGCATTAGGAGTAATGGCATACTGGATTGACCCACAACGAAAAGGATACATTAGATTATGTCAAGTCACAATCTCTTTTCGTAGTGCTAATATATTGGCAATCCTTAGACTTGAAGTCACTAGATACTCTAGTTGTGGAATATTGCGCTTTGATGTTATCAAACGTTACACCGTAATTGGGTAATCATAAAGATGGCTATCGGGCGTGATAGGAAGCAAGCTTAGAGATCGTAGTGATGTAGATAGGATTTGTCCTCCCACATAATGGGGGTAAATATCCACGACCAATCGAGGGATGAGGCTTATTGAATGTCTGGCAAGACTCAGATAAATCAATCTAGAGATATTGATGTTATCTGCAAGCATAAGCATATTCCCTGGATCGAGGAACTATGGATTGGATATACGAGTGTGACGATGTATGTCTCGTGTCCAATCCGGATATGGAGACAATGGGATAAGTGCAATATGACATATTGGGCACAAGAGGTTTGTCGGGATCACTGACAATTTCTATTGGTTGGGTGCCATGGATGTCTTGCTAGACACCGCTCCATGTTAGTAAGAGTTACTACCAACTATATAGAAACCTATGGGGTCACACGTCAAATAGAGTAGAGCTAGATTTGGGATTAATTAATATTGATTAATTAATATAAGGATCATTGTGCAACATCTTGCAAACTTAGTGGGACTAATTTTCAAGGAAGGGAATAGTTCTAGTTCATCTAGAATTATGAAAATCTTTTATGGAAACAACAAGGAGTTTTTGGAGTATATAAAGGAGGCTTTAGCTTCCTTCCCACCTAATTGTTATTATACATAACAAAGAGAGTGGGAGAGAGCAAAAGAGAGAGCAAGACAAAGCTAGGGCCGAAACCCTAGCCCGTCCGCCCCCCTTTCCCGTCGGCTCAAAGAGGAGGCCGAACCTCCTCTTGTTCCTTTGTTGCTTTGATCTTCTTCCCTCTTCCTCGGGTTAAAGCTAGCACTTGTTTGAAGGAAGAATCTAGATCTCACCTCTAGACGGGGATCAACCGTAGAGACGAGGACATCATTCTTCGTGTGATCTCACAAATCAAAAGGTACACAATACTATGTCTCTTATCATGTTATGATGTCTCCTCCTGACGATCCGTGGTGGGCATTGAAGTAGGAATTAAATTTTTGTTATTCCGCTGTGTTAACTACTTCAAAACCCAACAGCATAGGGCATTGGGAATCAGATTAGGATCAAAAGATCCCCCTAAGTTCATACTGTATACTGCACTGTATGCTTCAAACCTTTGAAACAGTTTCAAGACCTTGAAACAGACAAGCTATTTCAAGCCTTTTAAACAAGCTGAATTTACACGAGTTCTCAAGCTTGATTTAATCCTACACATGCATTACATTCATAATTCTACTTGAAGATCCCAGTTAAGGCCATCGAGTTACCAAGTAGTGATAAAACTAGGTGAATATCTCAATTTTCCGACTAACGTTCACGGAGTTACCACGTGAACATCAATTAAGATGACTCCTACGTGACGTTAAATGCAAGAACGATAGATATAATAGCATAAACTAGTCATAACAAGAGATGAACGCATTGATCTAAGCTAATGAATTGTAACCTCAAAACGTTATTTCATAGAAAAACCCTAGATAGCAACGAGGATCCCGATAATACGATCTTAGCTACGACTACTCATGATCAAACTAAAAAATTTAATGATGATCATGAACAAACTAAAGAAAAGAAGAGAGAACATAATCCAAATGATGTTTCCAAGCTTCAGGAATCCAAAACGATGACTCGTAATGTCCAACCCCAAAAAATACGACCTATACTCGTTAAATACGTTTCCCAAAAAAACGGTACAAGCTTACAACAATTACATAAAGACCCCAAACAGATCTCCGGCCTCTGGACATTTCTTCGTGCGAACACCTTTTCCTCTTCGTACGAACAATGTTCATATTCTGCAACCGAAGCTTGTTTTGTGACTTTCCTTCTTCCTTCAAAATTTTCTAAGTGTCTGACTTTGTACGAAGACCTGTAGGCTCTTTGCACGAAGTGTTTTGAGATAGAAGCATGCTACACCAAGAGTTTGTGACTTTTCTTGAAATCTGGCTAAGTAAATGTCTTCGTGCGAAGACTATTGTCTTCGTGCGAAGACCACTAGAAACTCCAATTTTCTTCTTCTTTTTGTTAAGTTTCTCATTTCCGAAGCTCGTTTCCAACTCCCGCATGATCCTCAAGCTATATTTTCCAGCCAATCACAACAAGAGACCACAACAATGATAATATCATAATAAATGCATCAAAATATACAAGAAACGCCCGGATTCTATGATGAGCGCACATAAAACTCAATATAGTCAATTAAAGCCCAATTTACTCAAAATGACGTGATATTCTCCATGATTAGCATACAAAACGCAGAAAAGTAAGTATAAAGATAACTCCAAAACCGGAGTTATCATATACTCAAAAAAAGTATTCTAACCTCCTAAATACGCGATAGTGACTTTCGTTCAAATTGTCGATGTACATCAACGTATGCTGCCCATCTTCTTCATAAGAATAGATTCAGTCTAGAGAAGCCATTTTTTTGTACACATCTTTGTGTGTGTAACCCACATTTCTATATCCAAGATTTAGTTTAACCATCAAAAGAAAGTATTGACGATACTTGATACCCACCTCTTCAATGATATGATGTGTTCAATATCAGATTCATTGATCTTTCTGTGTGACCGATGCTTGCTAGTGCACTGTGGATCCAAAAGTTCGTGTGAATGTCCTAGTTGAAAATAATCAACTGTAAAAGGTTCATTAGGTGAAGTTCTTTCAATTCTTATACGAGCTTTTCAAATGCACCTAGTGTTTCCGATATGCTCCAGTTTTCTATTTTCAGGGTAGTTGTACTTATTGGATCTCACACCTAATGGAACACACACAAATAACTTCGATTGATGCCATCCCCTGTGTCCGGGTTGAAATACGTGGAGTTGCACCTTCTACTTCCATAAGAAAGCATCAACGTATAGATTTTGTACCAGTAAAAAGCCTCAACCTCACTGGAAAAAGTCATTGCCTCAACCTCTTACTTGTTGTATATCACTACTGCACTGAACTTACAAGTGTTTCTTGGAAACTAAACTATCCATCAAAGAGCCTAGATTTACTTATTGAGTTCATTATCTGCATCCAGAGCAACTATAATGGATATTCTTATGTCAGCATGACCATATTGCTCAGTAACAATGAAGTCAAATTCTTCGTCTTCATCTATGCCTTTGAAATTGTATTCTTCTTCCCCAAAATCTCGAGGCAATGATTGCAAAGCTTTGTCGTGGCCATACCAATCACTTTCATACACTTCTCTCGAGTACGTCTATACGTTTTATTTCTATCCTACCCATCTCGCCCTACTATTTAAATAAGAAAACCTCAACCATCAAAAAATGAGAACTGCCTCCTTTAGAACATAAAGTTCACAAAGACAAAGTGAATACAGAATGAATTATCTAACATAGTCTATGTAAGGTGATTTCCTGAGTAACAGAATAGGAATACATTAATGTTTGTAAAGAATAATTCAGTAATAAATTTGTAATTGTTATAAACTCAAGAAAATAGAGAAGAGAGAGAGATCATATATATAGACAATGTATGGATTGATATGAAGCCTGTATTAATCTCTACCACAGCACTCTTTATAGAGGTTGATAGTCAATTAATATACCCTCAATATGGTATTACAATATTAAGGAATATTCATCATACCGATAAACTATATTTCATAACAGTAATGAAAGAAGACCTATTATTTGCCCGAAAAAGAGAAGATTAATTATTGGTAAAAAAAAATTTCTCAGAAAAAAAAATTATTGGTAAAAAAATCCTTAATTTGTGTAGTAACAAAAAAAAATCTTCCTTTAAAGGCTCTGTCTCGTGGGTACGAGTATGAATAGTTTCTACGTGTTTGGACTTTCAAATTCAAAATAGAAATTTGCACTTGTAATTTGACTAGAATGAAGATGAAGAGGGAATATTGGATAAAATTCCTTCAACATGATCAATGAAGGGATGAAAGATTTGCAGTAAATATCTTTGTTGGTAGCACTCACATGTCTCTGAAAATTTGATAACTCAAAAAATTGTGATCCGAACTCAGAACTTTGTACTTCTCAACAAGAATTTGTAATCCAAACTTGAGCTCTCTAATACACCAATTAAAACACTCTCTTGAACCAAGTCTCATTAAGATATGTCGTGAATACGAGTTACACTCTAATCAGAGTTTATGAAATAATAGCCCACATGTTTCTTCCTTCCGTGCTGGCTATCAAATGATAGAAACTTAACACTATAATATATTTTATAGTTGCCTCCAACATCACAATTAGAAAATAGAAGTCTAAAACATATTCGCAGGAAAAATGTTAAAACATTTTAAACTTTTGTTACATGTATGAAAAGGAGTTAGCATCTCAAATGAATCATAAGACAACATTTTTGTATTATAACTTCACAAAAGTAGTCTGCACGTCAAAGATGTGATTCATTGTGATTCATTATGCGTGACTTTTCACCAATTCATGATTCGTTAATATTAATAATAAAAAATAATCGCCGGTAACATTGTAGGAGTACTAATTCAGTGCTCGCATTTTTTGGAACGAAGAGTTGCAATCGTACACTTTCAGTAACCACCGTGTATAAAACTTGTAATTTATAATATATATGAAAGTAGTTAAGTGCTCATAATTAATCTGAGCACGCCATTATTGTTTATAATTTCTCAACATAAAAACATGTGTATTTCCTACTTGGCAATCAACCAAAAAAAAAACCCCACAAATCAAATGACTTTCCATAAAATGAATTTGTCATTATCACACCAATTGTGGGTGTCAGTTAGTCATCATCAACTAGAATAAAAGTACTTTTGACAGAAAACCCCTACAGTATCATTTCGCAGACATTTAGCTACCATCAGTATTGATTTTGTCAAAAAATCCCCCTACAATTTCACTTTTACCAACATCGCACACCATTTTACTAAAACTGCTGGTACCTAAGAGTCATATAAAAGTGAAACTGCTGGGGGGTTTCTGTTTAAAAATTTGTGCGCGTTGTCGGTAAAAGGGAAACTACTGGGGGGGGGGGGGGGGGGAGGGGGGAGGGTTCTAACAAAATTCATACTGCGGGTAGCTAAGTGTCAGCGAGACGATACTGCAGGAAGGTTTTCTGTCAAAAGTTTAAAAGTAATTTATAAAAGATGCATGGACCTAAATTCGATTGACAAGAGTTTAGTAACTGATTTCACATTCACCAAATATTTATTCCTTGACTCTTTAGTTGCCCACGAGTTAGCGTCTAAATGCTATACATTAAATAATACGTCTAATCGAAAATGGATGTTGGTGTCTAAATTTACAATACGGGGTTACTTAACTCTTTTTTTATTTTTTTTTAGAAAAGATGTTTCTTTACTTATGAATTTGCACCTCGAAGTCTTTAATCATCAATGTTACGACAAAATCGATCATCTGAAATGCCATAAGTAAAAATTATTTAATTGCTGTTTTAGGTGGCATTATAATGCATCCTTCATATTTCAACAACTTTTTGCATGTTTGCTTGCAATAGCGATTCATTGAATAATTCAAATAGTCACACAATACTATTGCTACATGCTTCCCAAGCATGAGAAAATCCATCATATTCTAAATTAAGCCATCAGCGAACGACGACAAATCTCTTAATTGAATCTGCTGTTACTATTTTGGTCACATAATATGTAAAATATAGTCGGTTGTTTGTGAATTTGTTTGCTGCATAAACATTAAGTTTTCGAGCAAATGTGTGTTAGCTTGATGGTAGAGCGTTTGAAGCCCCTGCATGAGGTCTTGGGTTCGAGGTCGGCTATATGATGCAATATTTACTATTTAAAAATTCGCACGGGTTTTAGTGGTTCCTAAGTTCCTAACATTAAATACCTAAAGTACCCATGAGTTGTAACCCATTAATATTTATATATTTCTACTAAAACACCCTTGACCCTGATAAACACGTTGCCTCATGATACATCGTTACTCTTGCATCGATCCCAATAACCAACCACATGCACTGGTAGATCGCCTCTCTCTTTTCTCACTCCAATTACGAAACTTCGCGTCTCTTGAAAACAAACCCTCAATCGCGTCTTTAACGATACCAAGCATCCTGGCCATGAAATTCGTCAACGTAGCCGATGGAGTCTCAAATTCGTCAACGCCAGTGGAAATTTCCAATGAATTTCTGTCTGGAATTTGTTTTTCTAATCCCTGTTGCATGACCCCATTGTTGCATACATGTCCAAAGAAATCGCCGAGCAAGTTCCACTACAACAATCCTCCATATCACCACTCAAAAAACGCACAACAGATTGTATGTATGCTTATGTTATTTGAGAACGTCGTCACTGGATTTTATCTCTGTGGACGTAAATTTATTCAATTATCAAGTTTAGGTTTAAGAAATTGCCTGACCCTACAGCCCGATGGTGGCCAAGGTTTTTCTCTTCTGTCACTTCTTATCTAAAGTAGTTTGGAGAATTAAAATTGTGAGTTATCTGATTAATAAGATCCATTGTATACTCACCAGTTCATACTATTAGTTATACTATTAGGTAGTCTTCAAATTTCATTATATGTAGTTTGTGGTATCAAAGAACAAAAAAATTAATTATAGGACACCCAGATCCCCTCAATCGGTAGTATACTTATGAAGTTGTACAATCATATCTCGCTCCCTTGCTTCTAAACCCTCTAAACTTATTCGTGTAATATCATGCCACTGAAAGAACGAAAAGTAATTAAATAACTATGTCTATGAGTAGCTTTGTAACCGGATTTAATCTAACCAGAGAAATCGCCCAATTGCCGTGACATTACAAGGACTATGGTTTGGCCGTCCATCACCACTTATGTGACGGCAGTGTAGTGATTTGGATGGTGCTTATTAGCATATAAATGAATGAATTAAATAACATGTTAGTCCATTTTGCCTTTTATATCTTAATCTAAATATTTTCTCTAGTGAATTCTAATCATGGCGACATTGCAACAGTTTCTATTTGAATAACATTGTCCACTAAAACCTTATCAACCTATGTTCAATCACATTACAAAGTCTATAATGTTGTTCGTTTTTTTTTTTTTGTTTTTTTTTTTTTTTGATTTTTTGGACCTGCAATTTGTTTCCATTAACAGTGACGGACAAGGATCTCATAATACTACCACATGCAACTCACTTTTTCTTTCTTGAGATGTCCATGTTTGTAAAGTTTTATTATTTCAGTCTATCAAACATGCTAATTTGATTTATCAAAATACTTATTGAAGATTGTACAGCTCAATCCTTAATGTTATATGTTGCTGACTGATTCATTGGTTATGCGAATTGAGTTTTTGTCGTTTATGTCATCGTACGATGGGCGTTTGATCCCCTTGAATGGTTGCCCGCCACAGTCCAATCAGATTATGAGTAAGGAGTCCAAGACTATGATTCCTATCAGATCATCAGCCTCAATTAGGAGAGCATTATTTTTACATGGGAGCCCATGTATGTCTCTCCTCCTTTTTTTCCATACTTCCGACGATACTTTTTGTTATCATACTTTCTTCATGATTTCTTTAATATTTCCATATCCACATGTGCCTAACTATGTGAGTAATCCCTAAGGCTTTTATGTTACCTTCCTTTCTTGATGTGTTACTGTAGATAGTGTATTCTGTGTACATCGATCATCGTCCACGTGTCAGTCAATTATGAAGCTTCATGGTACTCCACTATCACTCTATACTCGTTCTTATATTTATACTTATCTATATGGCGGCTGTAAGGAAGGGTCACCCTCGCGTATGATATGAACGGGAGTCAAGGGGTCTAAGTGGCTTGGAGGCTAGAGTAAGGACCTTCGCACGTGATTAACGTTACACTCACGTGTGATCCTTGTCAGTTATCTGAGAGACTTGCTATTCACACGCCTATATAGGCGTTCGACCGTACACGTGTAAGGCAGTTATATAACCGTCGCATGCGGTTATATAACTCCTTGTAACTGTTTTCCGAAGACCCCTATATATAGAAATGTTGTCTTGTACTCTAATATGGTTCTTTTGGCTATCATACACACACTGTCTCTCTCTCAGACCATTGACAAGGCTTACTCTTACCCTTGCACACTTACTCTTACTCTCTGTCTATTGTGTTTTGTGTTCTTGTCTATTGCAGGTGCACGCCCAGATCTCCTTACCAGTATCCCCAATCCACAATTACATAAATCATTTTCATGGACAACTAATGGGTTTGAAAGGTAGGGTATGACCGGCGAGGGCTAATATGGTGAAAAATTGCAAGACAAATAACATAGCCAAGTACTTTGTACCTTCCCATCGAGTGCCATAATGGAAATTAGATTCTTTATTTTGATGGTTTAGGACTACCTCCTAAGTTCATATGTATTAACCAACTGCACATTTCCAATCAAGTTGGGGTGTTAATATACATTACCCATTATCCATTTGTGGATGGGTCCACATGGAGAGATAATCACCCAAATGTGCTTATTTGCTTAGTTATGAAATAAGATTGTGTATGTATGGCTGGGGTAATATAACTATACAAATGAGATTACGCATCTTTGTTTGAAAAATGCAAAAACTTATATACGAGTTAGCGAAGCCCGGAATCTTGAGGCTTACCATTAGGAGAATGGGGATTCACTAAGTTTCATCTCCCGATGAAGTGTTAAAACTGATAGTTGGACTACTCCTTTCTTCTTTGTTCTTTTACGTGTTAAAGATGATAATTGGTATTGCTCTGTATAGCCTAGGGTATTCCCCTGTTTTTGTACTCTTTCATGTTTTTTAATATAGTGAAAATTGTGGAGTGTTGATCTATCGATAAGGAGGTATGCCTAATTTGAGGTATGTAATCTCTAAAGGACCAATCTTATCTTTTCATAACCAAATGGGCTCATAGGGTGGAATTTTATAGGAAGATACTTCTTCTTTAAGCTACTAAGCAAGCAAGTTCTTATTGTTCACAACAATTTTTGGAAGACGAGAAACAAAATGTGTTTCATGAATAGAGTAAATTATCATAATATAAAAAAATAAATATTGTTTATGCAAATGATGGTTATCTAGCTTGAGACTGAAGAGAAAATTTAGAAGGAAAATGTCTTCTTATTTTATCTAGTTAATTAGTATGTTGAAAGATTGTTAGAGCATAATTAGAGCATCCAATTCAGATTTCTAATGACAAAAGAATATTTTTTTATTTTCCTATTGTCTCCTTTCATTCTTCCTTTCACTGGGGACGGGAAACCTTAGCTTCACAGATAGAAAGAAGTAAAATATGATTTGAAAGAAATATTTGAGGAAGATCAAGTTCATTTAAATTATTTGTTTTTGAGCATACACTTTTACTACTACATATAATGTTTGCTAAAAAAGAGGATATGGGACAATAGATATGCACGAACTCTATCTCATAAAAATTATTTGAGAAATGAAATAATGATGAATGAAAATGATTTGAGAAATGAAATAATGATGAGTGAAATTACAAGTTCCTACCATGAGCCATGACAATGAATTTGATATGGATGGACTACCCGGGTTTAATGCAAATTTCCATCCCCGACAATTGCAAAAGAAGAACACCAAATAATAGAATGCATTGCAATGTCTATGGATGCCTGTTGAGTTATTCTTGAGAGAGTGGATTTGGTAGCTGTAACAATATCTGCTATAAACAATAGAGCAGAATCTTCATGGGTTTTTAATATCACTTGAAGTCAAAGGCAGCTAAGAGATTTAGGAACAAATTGGGGCGGCAAACTTCGGCAGTTTCTGGGTTATTTCCTTATCTGTTCTATAGTCGTTTTGGAATGTATTGGGCACTAAGTGTAGGGTTTTGATCATGGATACGCAGCGGAAAAACAAATTTTATCCATGCAATACCCTCCAAGGATCACAGGACAAGAGACATAACGATGGTAAGGGAAGAATATCAAGTTACCCACCTTAGGGTTTCTCCTGTGATGACTTGTAACGTGAATTGTGTCACGTTCTATGTAGTTGATCCACGCCTAGAGTTGAGATATAGATCTTCATTCTCCTTTGTGCTAGCCCGGAATGGAGGAAGAGGAAGAAGAAATCACACAACACAAGGCAACAAGGAGGGGCGGCCTCCTTGTTGGGCCGACGGGAAGGGGCGGCGGCAAGGGGGGCGTGCGCCTCTCTTGCTTGCTTGCTCTCTCTCCTTTTTGTTCTCTCCCACTCAAGTTATGAACTAAAGGCTCATATGTATATAGGAAGGAAGGAGCATCCTTTATATAGTCCAACAAATCCTTTTCAACTACCTAAAGGACCCATTCTAGTCCCACTAGAATTCGGTTTAGTCCCTTCCTTGCAATTTAGTCCTACTAAGTTTGCAAGGTGTTGCAAAGTGATCCTTCTAATTAATTAATCATATTAACTAATTCTCGAATCTAGTTTAACTCTATATAGCGTGTGACCCCATAGGTTCTATCTAGTTGGTATCAATAATTTGCTAATATGGAGCGGTTTCTAGCAAAATATCCATTCTAGCCAACTAATAGAATAGTCATCCGACAAATCTTGTACAAGTAATAGTCTCATCCTTTAGTCTCTATATCCGGATTGGAAACGAGACATAAAATTCACACTCGTATATCCAATCCATAATTTCTCGATCCATGGGAATAGCCTTATTCGTGCAAATAACATCAATATCCTATATTGATTTATTTGAGTCTGGCCAGACATTCTATAAGCACTATCCCTCGAGTGGCCTAAGATATTTGCTCCCGTTATGTGGGAGGGATAAATTTTATCTACGTCCACTACGATCTCTAAGCTTGCTTCTTATTGTATCCGGTACACGCCTTTATAACTACCCAGTTACGGTGTAGCGTTTAACGCTACCAAAATCACAATAATCCACAACTAGAATATCTAGCGACTTCAAGTCTAAGGATGACAATACCATTGTACCAAGATAAGCACTTGTGACTTAACATAACGTGTATGTAGCATTCTCGGAGATGGGTCAATCCGGTGCGCCATTACCCTTAATGCACACCCATGTGTTGGATCATGATACCTCCATATCAATCCAACCCCATACTAGTCTATAGATGATTGTCCTATTAATCACTATACTGGACTATGGATATTTAGGATGAACAACACAATTGTAAATCTAAGGACTTCATTATATGAAATATCAAATAAATAATACAATGAATTTTCTAGCCAAAATAAATTCATAGTAAACTAGATTGCCTCTAGGGCATCTATTCCAACAATTTCCCACTTGCACTAGAGCCAATATGACGATCTCGTATATCCGAACGCCTCCTCTATCGATAATATCTCGAATCAGATGGAACTTCCTGAGCACGTGTTTGGTTTTCTGGTGTGACCTAGGCTCCTTTGATTGCGCGATTGCCCCAGTGTTGTCACAGTATAACTCAACTGGATCCGCAATGCTAGGAACCACACCAAGTTCAAAAACAAACTTTCTGATCCAAACAGCTTCCTTTGCTGCGCCATTTGCAGCAATGTACTCAACCTCTGTTGTAGAATCAGCCACCGTCTCTTGCTTGGAACTCTTCCAGCTCACCGCTGCTCCATTCAGGCAAAACACATATCCCGATTGTGATCTAAATTCATCTCTTTCCGTTTGGAAGCTTGCATCCGTGTAACCCCTTACACGCAACTCTTCCTCGCCGCCAAATATCAAGAAAGCATCTTTAGTTCTTCTCAAGTACTTTAGGATGTTCTTGACTGCAATCCAGTGACTCTCACCTGGATTGGATTGGTATCTGCTTTTCATACTCAAGGCATATGACACATCTGGTCTAGTACATAACATGGCGTACATGATAGATCGTATAGCCAAAGCATATGGAATTCTGCTCATGCGTTCCTTCTCAATCCCATTGGAAGGACAACCACTCTTCGAAAGAGTGATTCCATGTGACATGTGCAAGAATCCCTTCTTGGAATCTTGCATGTTGAACCACTTCAACACCTTGTCAATATATGTACTCTGACTTAGGGCTAGCAGTCTCTTAGATCTATCCCTATAGATCTTTATACCGAGTATATAGGCTGCTTCCCCTAAATACTTCATTGAGAAACACTTCCCTAACCAATCTTTAACAGATTGCAGCATGGGAACGTTGTTTCCAATGAGTAGTATGTCATCCACATACAATACCAGAAAAGCTACAGAGCTCCCTCTAACCTTCTTGTAGACACAAGACTCATCTTTGTTTCTGATGAAGCCAAACTCTTTGACTACTTCATCAAAACGTCGATTCCAACTCCTAGAAGCTTGCTTCAATCCATAAATGGATCGTTGCAGCTTACAGAGTTTGTTGGCTTGCTTTGGATCCTCAAAACCCTTTGGCTGTATCATATACACGTCCTCGAGGAGATTCCCATAAAGGAATGTTTTTTTGACTTCCATCGGCCAAATCTCATAGTCGTGGTATGCTGCAATCGCAAGTAGGATTCGGATGGATTTGGTCATAGCGACTGGTGAAAAGGTTTCATCATAGTCAATACCATGAATCTGTCTGAATCCTTTAGCCACCAATCGGCCCTTATAGGTAATCACATTACCATCCATATCGATCTTCTTCTTGAAGACCCATTTGCACCCTATGGGCCGCGCCCCTTCGGGTGGTTCCACCAAAGTACATACTTTGTTGGTATACATGGATTCCATCTCGGATCTCATGGCTTCTAGCCACTTCTGAGAGTCTGGGCCTTTCACGACCTCAACATAGGTAGTAGGCTCATCATCTATGAGCATCGTGTCACCGGAATCGTTCACGAGAAGTCCATACCTCTCGGGTTCCTGGCGCACTCTACTAGATCTACGAAGCTCTTGTGTTACCTGAACAGGCTGTTCCACAACTACTTGTGGTTCCTGTTCTTGTTCCATAATCGGTTCAGTGATTTGTGGTTATTGAATCTCTTCAAGTTCTACAGTCCTCCCACTTGCTTCTTTAGAGATAAATTCTCTTTCTAGAAACACGCCGGTCCGAGCAACAAACACTTTGTTCTCGGTTGGATTGTAGAAGTAATAACACCTTAGTTTCCTTAGGGTACCCCACAAATTTACACTTAGCCGACTTTGGCCCTAGCTTGTCTGATTCTAAACGTTTTACATAGACATCGCAGCCCCAAATCTTCATGAACGACAGTGTGGGACACCTCCCACTCCACATCTCATGTGGTGTCTTCATGACTTATTTAGATGGAACACGGTTAATGGTGAAAGCTGCACTTAATAGAGCATAGCCCCAAAACGATAATGGAAGATCGGTTTGACACATCATAGATCGAACCATATCTAATAGGGTTCGATTCCTCCTCTCAGACACGCCATTCCATTGTGGCGTTCCGGGTGGAGTGAGTTGGGACACGATCCCACACTCTCTAAGATAGTCGTCAAACTCTTGGCTCAAGTATTCTCCTACACGATCCGATTGTAGAGCCTTAATACTTTTGCCAAGTTGTTTTTCTACTTCACTTTTTAATTCTTTGAACATTTCAAAGGATTCGGATTTGGCCTTCATAAGGTACACAAATTCATATCTACTGTAATCATCAGTAAATGTAATGAAGTAGACATAACCACCCCTGGCAAGCGTGGAAAATGGCCCACACACATCAGTATGTATGAGCGCCAATTGCTCACTAGTCCTCTCACCTTTCTTATTGAAAGGGGACTTTGTCATTTTTCCCAATAAACAAGCCTCACATGTCTCATATGATTCAAAATCAAATGAGTCTAGTAGTCCATCCTTATGGAGTCTAGATACACGTTTCTCGTTTATATGGCCGAAACGACAGTGCCATAAGTAAGCATGATTTAAATCATCGATTTTAATCCTATTGGTATTAATGTTGTAGACAGGATTGCTTAGACCAAGGACATACAGTCCATTAAATAATTGCGCACTAAAATAGTGAATATTATTAAAATAAAAGGAACAACAACTATTCTTTATTGAAATAATAAAACCTTCCTTGTTCAAACAAGAAATAGAAATAATGTTTCTGCTCATAGCAGGCACATAATAGCAATTATTTAATTCTAAAACTAATCCTGAAGGCAAAGATAGCTCGTACACGCCCACGGCCAACGCAATAACTTTTTCTCCATTCCCAACGCGCAGATCTATCTCCCCTTTAGCCAACCTTTTACTTCTCTTTAGATCCTGCACATTTCGACAAATGTGAGATCCACATCCAGTATCTAATACCCATGATATAGAGACAGTTAAATTGACATCTACAACAAAAATACCTGGTGGTGGTGGAATCACTATTCCAAGCCTCTTGTCCTCCAGATATTTTGGGCAGTTCCTCCTCCAGTGTCCAGGCTGACTGCAGTAGTGACACTCACCTTTAGTCACACCTTTGGCAATGCCACCAACAGGCTTACGGACAGGTTCCTTGGACTTGGCAACTGACTTGCCTTTGCCCTTGGAGGATGAGGCAAACCTTTTGCCCTTTCCTTCTTTGTTCAGCTGTCCTCAACATATTGAGAAAATCTGGCAGTGGTTTAACGATCTCGTTCATGTTATAGTTCATGATGAACTTTCCATAACTCTCAGGCAACGATTGCAACACGAGATCGGTTACCAACTCTTGGCCGACCGGGAACCCCAGTCGGGCGAGATTCTCCAAGTACCCGATCATACGGAGTACATGGGGTCCCACCGGGTTCCCTTCTTCCAGATGACACTTGAACAATGCCTTAGAGACCTTCATACCTCTCAACCCTTGACTGCTCTTGGAAGAGTTGTTTCAGATGCTCGATCATATCGACAGCATTCATGTTTTCGTGTTGCTTTTAGCATCAGGCAGGCCGCATCATTAGCGTCATTAACACGCTTTTGATACGCCTTTAGGGACGCAGGGGTATTGTTCTCTGGACCTGCTGGAACTTGCTCCTCTATTGCGTACAATTTCTTCTCTTGCTTGAGAACAATTCTCAAGTTTCTGTACCAATCAAGGAAGTTGGTTCCTGAGAGCTTGTCTTTCTCAAGGAAAGATCGTAGGGAATGTTGTGAACTCGATGAGTTGTTTGCCATTTAGAATTCTACAAAAAGGAAAATACGCAAGTTTTAGTATTTATGAATTTTTGACTATATTTAATAATGGCTAGTTTATCGAATATAGCTCCCACTATTTTTTTTCTACGGATTAATAACCCTCAAGATATTAATGCAGAAAATATCCTTATATTTTCTAGTGGGCCAAGATCCATGTTTCATCTCCTTATGAGCTTGATTTGGCAAGTCACCCATAATTTTACTACTTCAGGTAGGAACAGTTCCAATTGCATCCCTTATGCAACCCTTGGTTCAATTGGGCAAATAACTCCTTATTTATCCATCCGCATGGATAATCCCAATTGATTGTCTCTAGGTTTTAATCATATTAAACACCTAGTTGCGCCCAACCTCTTACTTAAACAATCTGCACACGAGGTGTGCCATTGCACCACATCATTATTAACCAAGTCGCCATGCTTTGGCACGCACGATCTTGGGAAAACATGATGATGATGAGTGTTTAAATAACGAGAAGACAAAAACGCAATATTTGTTTTCGAGGGATTTTCAATTCAATTTTAATTGTTTTTGTTGATCAATATCAACAAATCTATCTATTTGAGTTTGGGCACAACTCCAAATAATAGATTCGGGTTGTCTAATTATCTTATTATCCTAATTGCATGCATCATCCATACACCAACCACAAAATAATAAGACAATAAAATAAAAAACCACAAAACAAAATAAAACGTGATGTGAATATGGCCTCTTCTAGACTAAGATAATTCCAAGCTAATGTAATTATCTATGAACCCTAAAAGAAAACACATCTCCATGCGTCTTCATCTTTTGGTCCATCCTTCATAGTCATGTGGAATGCTCCATGCTCCATCTTTTGTGGCTGCTTTTGGCGTTGGGCTTCTTTTCTTCAATCTTGGCTAACAATCTACTCTATCTAGCACTAGCTAACACCTATACTAAATAAAATAAATCTCACGAGTTGAGAAAAAAATTGGCTCGCAGGCCATAATACCCTAATTAATTATTACAATTAATTGATCAGCTCGCAGGTCGTAAACCAAACCACAAAATTAAACAATCACACCAAACCACATCCTAAGGCCATATCCAATCACCATGCAATTTGCACATAAACTGTTAAATTCCAATATTTAACGTGATTGGTCAATTTTGATTGATTTTAGGATTTTATAGGGTTAAAACGGTCCATGGGGCCCAACAATCAAATTGCCTGGACCCAAAAAGAGGACAGCAAAGGCCTTGGGCCGGCCAGCCCCTAGGCCGTCCCTTGCTTGGGCGGCAAGCAAGGAGGGGCGGTTCCCTAGGGGGGCCGAACCTCCTTTGGGAGTTGTTTCCAAAACAACTCCCTTGCTTGGAGCCCAAGTTTGGTTGTTTCCTTGTATGAAAAGAACTCCTTCTTTCCATAGGATGCCCAAACCCTAGATCTAAGATCCTAAAATTTCTCAAACTCACTATTTCATGCATCCAACGCAAAAACTAGGTCTTGTTATGATTGATTATTGATGAAAGGGGAATTCGCCATTTTTCCTAATAAACAAGATTCACACGTCTCATCTGATTCATAATCAAATGAGTGTAGGTGTCCATCCTTATGGATTTTAGAGATGTGTTTCACGTGTATATGGCCTAAACGACAGTGCCATGGATAAGTATAATTTAAGTCATTAGTTTTAATCCTCTATGTATATATGTTATAGACAGAATTATTTAGATCAAGGATATACAACCCATTAGACAAATGCGCACTACAATAGTTAATACTATCAAAATAAATGAAGCAACACTTGACTTTATTTCTGCTCATAGTAGGCACAAAATAGCAATTGTCTAATTCTAAAATAAGTTCAGAAGGTAAAGATATTTCATAAACGTCTATGGCTAATGCAACAACTCTTGCTCCATTACCAACGCGCAAGTCTATCTCCCCTTTAGTCATCTTCTATTTCTCTTTCGATCCTGCACATTTCGACAAATGTAAGTGAAAGTGTGAGTATGCTGATGTATAAGCAACCAAGATACTCTAGAAGGGGGGGGGGGGGTTGAATGGAGTATGCCAACTTTTTGCAAAACTAGCTAACAAGTAGAAGAACTAGAGTAGACAATGAGGTTCAAGGCCTTGAACACAGATTCAAGCCTTTGAAACGTAGCATAAAGTTTTTAGAACAAGTAATCCTTTTTCAAGGCCTTGAAAACAAGTTCAAACCCGTGAAAAAATAAACAGTTTTTGTATGCTTCAAAAGTTTTGAAAGTAGATGAACTGAAAATTCACAAGACAAGTGATTTATAGAGTTCAGTCCACTTGGACCTACGTCTCTACCTCAGGGATTAGATCCCTGCATGATTCTCAACTCAATTCTTATTAATCAAAAGCTAAGCCCTAGAACTCACTAAAGCACCGAGAGTTCCCTTACTCTGTTACAGCTTGTGGTTTTCCCTAACCTGTCTAGTACTTGCTCCAGCTAACTGTTTAACTAAGAATTATCTATTTTTCACCTTGAACAATCCTTGAGAATGAATGTAGAAATAATACAGAAATGATCTACCAATATAGCTCTATACAGAAGATCATTTAAGAGTAGAAAACTGCAGTGAAATGCAGTGAACTTCTTTGTATGGATTGGAAGAGATGAAGAAATTATTTGATGCTTTTCAATCCATAATGCTTTCTCCGTATTTGCCCGTTGAGAATTGTGTTGTTTTTGCTTCGAACTTGAGCTCTTTAAATACTTCAAACAGCTCTGCAAATCTCTCCAGATCTTCAGCAACAACCTTCCTACTTTGTAGGTAACAGTGTTTGACTATGTTGAGATCTTCTCCTACAGTTGAATGATTGTAATCTTCTGAGATATTGTTGTAATCCTTCATTTAACCATCATGAGAAAGCTGTCAAACACATCTGATTGATCACACGATCAAAGACTTCAAGTGTTTCCAAATCTGCAGCAATCCAGTTTAGGAAACAATCCTGCAAACTTAGAAACAATATTTCCTGCATTATCATGGTTGAACAGTTGATATAGTACGATTCAAATCAAGCATATGCAAGAGAGATGATAAATTAGATCAGAGAGTTAATAGAAAAACTCCCCCTGAAAATATGCTTTCAGGTTTAACAGTTTCAAGGCCTTGAAAATAGCTAACACTATTTTCAAGCCTCTAAAGCTGATTCAAGGATTTGAAAGCTGTTTCAAGGCCTTGAAATAGTCAAGCTATTTCAAGCCTTGAGCAACCTGAGCTTTCAATCTCCCCCTTGATTAAATACAAAACCAAATTCTGTTTGATCCTTAGTCTCTGCAAAATATACTAATTAATTTGCAATTTAAAGACACAGTTATTCCAAAAAGATCCAACTTATTTAAATACCAAAAAACACCTAAAACAAATTCAGCAGATAACATCAAATAACCCTAAGATCCTAAACTGAAAACCTAGAATTTTTCTCCCCCTTTTTGACTTCATCAAAAAGGTAGAAGATGTTGGATCAAGTGTCTGGAAAATTTTGAAAATTTAAAGAAATAAAGCAGAGAGAATATGGAAGAAAGAATAGGCAAGATTAAGGGTTTTGATCCTCATCTTCCTCCTGATCTCCTTCATCTTTCTCATTGTCTTCTTCATCAATCTTCTCTTGCTCCTCCTGTTCCTCTGCAACTTCTTCAGCAGTAGCTGTCTCATCAGTCTTGTCCTTTTCAGATGCCTTTGGAGATTTCTTCTTTTTCTTCAAAGTGATCATCAGGTCATATGAATCAGGACTATCAGCTTCATCCTCTTCCTGTTCTATTGTCTGCTTTCCCTTATCTGAAACTGGAGTAGCTTCTTCCTGTTCTGAATGCTCACTAGGAAAATCCTTGTCTGATTCTCCTTTCTTTGTTCCTTCGGGCTCCTCAGGAACATCAAGCAAGGTCATGCTTCAGAAGATACTTTCCACCATATACTTGACTTGTACCATATCACTTTCTAGTCCAAAACAGTAGCTTTGACATCCTCCATGTCCAGTTCCAAACCATCAAGTCTTTGATTGTCTGTAGGCTAAGAGGTTTGGATTGAAGTGGGAGTCAAGGTCTTGGGCTTAGAAAACTTCTTTTCACCTAGTTCTGCTTCAGTAAGTTCTGAATACAGTTTCCAAACTTTCTCCTCGGTTTTCACAACTCCAATTTTCTCAAAGGCTTTCTCATTGAGTTCCCCAAAACCAGATGTGACTGATTCTTCTCTAGTAAAAGGGATATCAAAGTGTTCAAAGAACATGGTAAGGAGGTTTTCTTATGGCAGAGGGTGAACTCTCTTATTGGTTAAGCTGAAGAGCATGTGTTCAATGATTAGTTTTGGGAGATCAATCTCATAGCCATGCATAATCAGGTACATGATGTGCAGATTTCTCTTAGTCACCAACTCTCTTGAGTGCTCCTAGGAAATACACATCTTACCAGAATAGTATGAAGAACTTTGGCTTCAACATTTAACACAGAGTGTGTTAATTGTTTGGCTGAGGTTGAGACATTTGGAAGAAAGAACTCTTCTTTGGCTAGGTTCAAAGTTTCTGACTTTGGAGGATGGTTGCTAGTGTCATACCTCTTTGGGCAACTTAAAACATTGGCAAACTCTGAGTGATCAAGTTCAATTGTTATCCCAGTAACTTTAGATGTGATCACTAAGTGTGCAGATGTCTTTACTTGGGTGAGGTTCAGATAGAAGAGTCTCGTGAGTCTAGGGTAGGCAATATCCCAAGCTTATCATACACCACAAAGAGCTCTTCTTTAACATAGGGATGCACTTGAGTTTCATGTGTTCCAACACATACTTATTAACCAAACTGCAGAAACCAATAGACCTTGAAGCAAAAAATCTAACCACTTACCTTTGGAGATGTTTGAGACAAACCATGTCTCATCTGGAGCTGTATTCTTTGTCGAGACTTGAGAATAGATCTGCAAAGCCTTCTCCAATTTTCCTTCTGTTTGTGCTTCAGTCACCTTCCCTTTCTCTTTTTCTGCCTGAGTTGCCTTCTTCTTCACCTTCTTTGAACTGGTAGGCTCTTTTTCTAGTTGTTTTTTTGTAATGGCCTTCTGCTTCTTCTGCTTTTCTGAAGAGGAGGTTGTAGCCTTCTTGATCTTCTTATTTGGTGGAGGAGGATCTAGAACTGCTTCTGCACAAGGAGTTGGAGCTAGAGTCTCCACTGACTTCTTGAACCTCTTCCACTGCTGCTTTTCTCTTCTTGTCTGAGACTGGTTTTAACCACCAGCCATCTTGATTCAATATGAGGCTCTTCTTGTGATCATTAGGGTTAGGGAGAAGAAAAGAGAGAGAATGAATGATACAGAATGAAGGAGAAGATAAGAGGATAAATACTGAAAGAGTTTGAGTTTCAAAAGGAAACTAGTATTTCTCTGATTCTAAAAATATTTTCACAGATCAGAAAAAAATTCAAACTATTATGCCGTTGGAAAAAGAATATACTAATAATATTTTTGGCTAAAACAAATTTTTGAAAAAGGTAGGGGCTATATTAGGCAAATATCTACATAGATATCACCCAGTATAGATAGATCCATGTTTATTGACTATTAGTATAACATATTCATTTTCAAGGCTTTGAGAAGGCTTTCAAGGCCTTGAAATACTGGAGCACTGAAACATTTAAAAGATCAAAGCTTTGAAATGATTTTCAAGGCTTTGAAATTCAGTTCAAACCTTTGTAAACACAAATAACTTACCTTTCTTACCTTAAGCTCCCCTTAAACCAATGCAGTCTTATTTAGCATTCCCAATTCCAATCTTAGAGCAGAGAATCTCTCATCTGCTAATGGTTTGGTGAAGATATCTGCAATTTGCATATTAGTAGCAACAACTTCAAGAACAATATCACCTTTCTCAGCATGATCTCTGATGAAGTGGTGTCTGACATCAATGCGCTTGGTTCTTGAGTGTTGTACAGGATTCTTTGTAATTGAAATTGCACTAGTGTTGTCTTACTTAATAGGTATGCCTCTGAAGTCAAATCCAAGTTCTATTAGTTGTTGAGCAATCCATAGTAATTGTGAGCAACATGCTCCTGCAGCTATATATTCAGCTTCAGTTGTTGATAGAGCAACTGAATTCTGCTTCTTGGAATGCCAGCTAATCAAAGATGATCCAATGAATTGACAGGTTCCAGAAGTGCTTTTTCTATCGACTTTGTAGCCTGCAAAGTCAGCATCTGAAAAACCACTTAATAAAAGTTAGAATGTCTTGGATACCAAAGCCCTAAGTCTTTGGTACCATACACTAAACATGATATATGGTCTGCTTGCTGTCAGCTAGAGTAATTATCCAATCATGCCTCTATACTCTTTAACATTGACACTCTTACCAGATTCATCCTTGTCTAAGGATAGAGTGGAGCTCATTGGGGTCTTAGCTTCCTTGCATTGAGCTATGCTGTATTTATTCAACAAGTCTCTTTATACTTGCTTTTATTTTAAAAATTCCCTTCTTCAATTGATGTATTTGAAGTCCTAGGAAGAAGGTTAATTCTCCCATCATGCTCATTTCAAACTCCCTTCTCATAAGACTTGAGAATTCTCTGCACCATTGATCATTAGTAGCTCGAAACAGTATATCATCAACATGTATCTGGACTATAAGTAAATCTTTCTCATGAGTCTTGATAAAAAGAGTCTTGTTTACTAAACCCCTTTCGAAATCGTTTTCAAGTAAAAACTTTGACAGTCTTTCATACCAAGCCCTTGGAGCTTGTTTCAAACCATAAAGAGCTTTGTCAAGTTTGTAAACATGATCTGGAAATTTGTCATTTTCAAAACCAGGATGTTGTGCAACATAGAATTCTTCTTGTAAATAACCATTCAAAAAGCACATTTTACATCCATTTGAAAGAGTTTCATGTTCTTGTAGGATGCAAATGCAAGTAAAATTCTAATTGCTTCTAACCTGTTAACTGGAGCACAGGTTTCTTCATAATCTATACTTTCTTTTTTATTGTAACCTTGAGCAACTAACCTTGCTTTGTTTCTGATTACATTGCCACTTTCATCCAACATGTTTCTGAATACCCATCTGGTACCAATGACAAATTGGTTTGTTGGTGCAAGAACCAGGTTCCAAACCTTATTCCTCTCAAACTCATTGAGCTCACTTTGCATAGCAATAATCCAGTCTTCTTCTTGCAAAGCTTCCTTCACAGTTTTTTGTTCTACAAGAGAAATAAAAGCATTAAAAGCACATAAGTTCTTCAACTGTGATCTAGTCTGTGTACCAGTTGTTGGATCTGATATGATATTGTCACCTGGATGAGATGAGAGATATTTGAATCTCTTCCTTGGAGACCATGGTTCAGGATCACCATAGATCTTCTCTGGTCTTGAAGTAGTAGCTTTTTCACTTGAATCCTTCTGATCATCTTTTTCAAGGCTTTTAGATGTATTTTCAAGGCCTTGAGAACTGTTTTCAAGGTCTTGAAAATGTCTTCTATTTTCTTCTCAGCCTTTGTTGAATCCTATTGGATTCTCAGTCTCTTCCTCTGATTCATGCTTGTTCAAATTTAAATCTGCAAAACTTTCAGTCAAAGAACCATCATAGCTTACATAAAAAATAACATGAATGCTTTCTTCAACCAGTTTGGTTCTTTTATTGTACACTCTATAAGCTTTGCTATTCAGAGAGTAACCAAGAAATATACCTTCATCACTTCTTGCATCAAACTTACCAAGATTATCTTTTCCATTGTTATGGATAGAACAAGTGCATCCAAAGGGTCTGAAATAAGAGATGTTTGGCTTCCTCCCCTTTGAATAATTCATAGGGAGTCTTCCTTAGAATGGGTCTGATCAAGCACCAGTTCAAAATATTGTTTGCTGTATTCACAGCTTATGCCCAGTAGTGTTTTGGCAACTTGTTCTCAAGAAGCATTGTCCTTGACATATCTTCGAGAGTCCTGTTCTTTCTTTCAACAACACCATTCTGTTGAGGAGTTCTTGGAGCGGAAAGTTATGAGAAATACCATGCTTATCACAGAATAGATCAAACTCTAACTGATCAAATTCTCTACCATGATCACTTCTGATTGAAGCTACAGGCAGGTTTTTCAAGTTTTGAAGTTCTCTGCAAAGCTTTGAAAATTCAGAGAGAGCTTCGGATTTTTCTTTGAGAAACATAACCCAAGTGTATCTAGAGAAACCATCTACAACAACTAGCATATACCTCTTACCTTTTGGAGTAGGAGTCCTCATAGGACCACAGAGATCCATATGAATTAATTCAATGGGTCTAGTTGTACTTACAAATTTCTTTGGCTTGAAGGAGCTTCTGGTCTGCTTTCCTTGTGCACAGGCTTTGCATAACTCATCTTCTTTGAACTTGGAGGATGGCAATCCTCTTACCAAGTCTTTGGAAATAAATTTGTTCAGAGTATGCAAACTGATATGACCAAGTTTCCTATGCCAAAGCTTTGAATCTTCTTTCAAGGCCTTGAGACACTTCAAACTTTCACTGCAACTTTGTTAGTCTGAAAAGTATAAACATTGTTTGATCTAGAGGCTGTGACAATGCAATCTCGTGATTTCTCATTTTGCACCACACACTTCTCTTTATCAAAGAAAACTTTGTTACCATTATCACAAAGCTGAGATACACTAAGTAAATTAAACTTCAAACCTTCAACTAGATGAACATCAGAAATAGAGTTTTCAGAATTTGTACCAACTTTTCCAATACCAAGAATATTGCACTTTTCTTTATCAGCAAGTGTTATTGAACCTTCTGATTGCTCTTTTAGTTCTGAGAATAGAGATCTCTTTCCACTCAATGTCTTGAGAAACCACTGTCCATGAACCACTTCTGTTCCTTGGTGACAACCTGCAAGCAACCACTGTCCATGAACCACTTATGTTAGACCGAGTGTGGAATTTAGATTCATAATAAGGATCAACCATGTTAGGTGGTCTAACCCCTTTAGGAACCCAAATCTGCTTAACTTGTCCTTTAAGTTGGAAAGGAAAAGTGTTCCTCATTATGTGAGGGTCTCTTCTTCTAAGAGGACAAGTCATTTTAACATGACCAGTTTTACAGCAGTAATGACAAGTAGGAGAGGTTTTGTTTCCAGCTTTCACAAATCTCGTATTGCTTCTTCTTGGAAAGTTTGGATTGAATCCAATACCAGCTTTGTGAACAGACTGTGAACTTCCTCCAAGAATCAAGTTCAACTTCTGTTCTGATCCAGTAAGCTTGATTTTGACTAGTTCAGATTCTTGAAGTTTCTCAGTAAGAGTAGTCTTTTGTCTTTCTAAGTCATCAACATGATGTCTTAGATTAACAAGGCTGTCATTCATAGAGGAGTTTTCAGAGACTACTTCCTTGAATTGTGTTTTCAAGGCTTTGAAACTGGTTTTCAAGGCCTTGAAATCACTGTCAGTTTTCTTCTGAGATATTTCAAGATTCTGATTTAGGCAAACAAGTGGTAAATTTTCTTTTGCTTGCTCGTGTACTTTCTCTTTCAAAAGCCTGATCTCTTTCAGATAATATTCCTCATTTAAAAGCATAGTTTTGAGATATTCTAAAAGAGCTTCTTTTGGCTTAGAAATTAAACAGTTAACCATTACCTCAATGTTCTTTTCAGAACTATCATCATGCTTGGCCATGAAGCAAAGATTGGCATGTTCTTCTTCAGATTCAGATTCACTGGAGCTGTCTGTATCACTCCATGAGGCTATCATGGCTTTCTTTCTTCTTTCATGATCTTTCTTCTGAAAGTTCTTTCTCTTTTTGTATGGACAATCTCTTATCAAGTGTCCTGCATCACCACACTCAAAGCAGTTCATAACTTTTAACTTGCTTTGTGAAAAGGGCTTACCTTTGTAGTCCTTGCTGCTAGATGGTCTATGCATTTCTTTGTTGAACTCTTTGTTTCCAGAGTTTCTCTTCATTTTGAGGATCCTTGTTAAGGCTTTGGAAATCAAGGCAATTGGATCTTCATCATCACCATCATCAGTTTCAAGGCTTTGAATTCTCTCATTCTCTTTGGCTTTGAGGGCTAGATTTTTGACACCTTCTGGGAGTTCTCCATCAACATCATTCATGGATATCTCATGTGTTAGGAGCTTCCCTTGGAGGTCATCAAGTTGTTAAGTTGAGAGATTCTGAGCCTCTTCAATAGCAGTGGTTTTTGGGTCCCACTTTGCCTTTGGAAGACTTCTAAGTATCTTCCTCACATTTTCCTCATTGGAAAAGTGTTTTCCCATTGAGTCAAGGTTGTTGACAATATCAGTGAATCTCTTGAACATATCTCTGATGGATTCATCTGCATTCATTTTGAACAGCTCATACTGTCTGAGATAAATGTTGATCTTGGTCTGTTTGACTTGGCTGGTTCCTTCAAAGGTAACCACAAGTTTATCCCAGATTTCTTTAGCAGTTGTGCATACAGAGATCTTGTTGAATTCATCTATACTCAAAGCACAATACAAAATGTTAATAGCCTTGTAATTCTTAGAAACTTGCTATAATTTAGAAGAGGAGAGTGAGTCTTCTATTGTAGGAGTTCTGATCCCATCTTTCTCTGTATAGAAAGTATGAGGTCCATTTTGAATAATGTTCCAAAGCTCTAGATCTTTATCAATGATAAATATTTTCATGAGAGCTTTCCAGTGAGCAAAATTTTCTCCACAGAATAGAGGAGGTCTGTTAGCAGCTCTTCCTTGTGAGAAGACACCATCACCTGCAGTACTCATGATCACCAGATGGTTAAATCTTATACAGTGATACAAGTTGTGATACCAATTGAAAGTGTGAGTATGCAGATGTATAAGCAACTAAGATACTCTGTAAGGGGAGGGGGTGAATAGAGTATGCCAACTTTTTGCAAAACTAGCTAACAAGTAGAAGAACTAGAGTAGACAATGAAGTTCAAGGCCTTGAACACAGATTCAAGCCTTTGAAATGTAGCAGAAAGTTTTTAGAACAAGTAAGCCTTTTTCAAGGCCTTGAAAACAAGTTCAAATCCTTGAAAAAATAAACAGTTTTTGTATGCTGCAAAAGCTTTGAAAGTAGATGAACTGAAAATGCACAAGACAAGTGATTTATAGAGTTCAGTCCACTTGGACCAACGTCTCTACCTCTAGGATTAGATCCCTGCAGGATTTTAAACTCAATTCTTATTAATACAAAGCTAAGCCCTAGAACTCAAGCACAGAGAGTTCCCTTACTCTGTTACAGCTTGTGGTTATCCCTAACCTGTCTAGTACATGCTCTAGCTAACTGATTAACTATGAATTCTCTATAGTTCACCTTGAAAAATCCTTGAGAATGAATGCAGAAATAATACAGAAATGATCTACCAATATAGCTCTATACAGAAGATCACTTAAGAGTAGAAAACTGCAGTGAAATGCAGTGAACCTCTGTGTATGGATTGGAAGAGATGAAGAACTTCTTTGATGCTTTTCAATCCAGAATGCTTTCTCTGTATTTTCCCGTTGAGAATTTTTTTGTTGTTGCTTCAAATTTTTGCTCTTTAAATACTTCAAACAGCTCTGCAAATCTCTCCAGATTTTCAGCAATAACCTTCCTACTTTGTAGGTAACAGAGTTTGACTATGTTGAGATCTTCTCCAACGGTTGAATTATTGTAATCTTCTGAGATATTGTTGTAATCCTTCATTTAACCATCATGAGAAGCTGTCAAACACATCTAATTGATCACAGGATCAAAGTGTTTAAGTGTTTCCAAATCTGCAGCAATCCAGTTTAGGAAACAATTCTGCAAACTTAGAAACAATATTTCCTGCATTATCATGGTCGAACAGTTGATATAGTACGATTCAAAACATTTTTAACAATTTGTCTTTCATCATCTAACAACAGATAATCAAACATATGCAAGAGAGATGATAAATTAGATCAGAGAGTTAATAGAAAAACTCCCTCTGAGAATATGCTTTCAGGTTTAACAGTTGCAAGGCTTTGAATCCAGTTTCAAGGCCTTGAAAATAGTTAACATTATTTTCAAGCCTCTGAAGCAGATTCAAGGCTTTGACAGCTCTTTCAAGGCCTTGAAATAGTCAAGCTCTTTCAAGCCTTGAACAACCTGAGCGTTCAATAAGATCCATATCCAGTATCTAATGCCCAAGATGAAGAGATAGATAAATTGACATCTATAACAAAAATACCTGGTGGTGGTGGAATCACTATTCCAAGCCTATTATGCTCCAGATACTTGGGGCAATTCCTCTTTTAGTGACCAGGCTGACTACAGTAGTGACACTCACTTTTAGTCACGCCTCCAGCAGGCTGTAAGGCTTCCTTTGATTTTTTCTTGCTCTTTCCTTTGGAGGTAGAGGCAACTCCCTTGCCCTTCCCCTTATTGATCATCATTATGGACTTGCCTTTGCCTTTTTTAATGCTCTGTTCAGCGGTCCTCAACATATTGAGTAAGTCTGGCAGAGGTTTGTTGATCCCATTCATGTTATAGTTCATGTTGAACTGGCTATAACTATCCGACAACGATTACAGGTTGAGATCAGTGGCCAAATCTTGGCCAAATGGGAACCCCAACCTCTCGAGATTCTCCATGTAACCGATCATGGGGAGTACATGAGGCCCGACTGGGTTCTCCTCTGCGAGACTGCACTTGAACAGTGTTTTAGATACTTCATACCTCTCATGAATTGCATGCTCTTGGAAGAGCTGTCTCAAATGTACGATCATATTGTACGCCTCCATGTTCTCATGTTGCTTCTGAAGCTTAGAGTTCATGGAACAAAGCATGAGGCAAGTGACATCATTAGAATCATCCAAATGTTTCCGATGTGCAACAGTCGCGGCAAGAATAGCATCCTCTCCTGGTGGGTCTGGAATAGGATTGTCTATGACCTACAGTTTCTTTTCTTACTTGAGAACAATTCTCAAGGTTCCGTACCAGTCCATAAAATTTGTTCCCGATAACTTTTCCTTCTCAAGGACATATCGTAGGGATGAAGTCGATGCTTGTTTATTGTTTTCCATTGGAATTATACAAAATGAGAAATATACAATTTTAGTTTTTTTTTTGAACAATTAACTAAATTCAATAATGGATCAATTATTAAATGTAGCTCTCACTATTTTTCTCAGATTAACATCCCTCACCATTAATGCGGAAAATATCATATATTCTCTAGTGGTTCCAAGATCCATATTTCACTTCTTCTTGAGCTTGCATTGGCAAGTCACCCAAGAATTGGTTATTTAAGTAGAAACTCCCTCCAACTGCATCCTATGCAATTTCTGGTTTCAATCCTATTGAATTTATCTAGTTGCGTCCAACCTCTTACTTCAACAATCACACATTACTTGCCTGTGTCGCCGCATCACATCATAGTGAATTAAAATCGCCTTGCTTTGGAAAGCCCAAATTTAATAGACCTTGATCATGAAGGGTATTTAAGTAATAGAATACAAAAAAAATATTTTGTTTGAGGGATCTAGTTGTCATTATTAATTGTTTTGTCAATGCTATCAACATAATCTACTTATCTGGATTGGGAAATCCCAAATAAAAGATCAACCTTGTTTATTATTAATCTTATTACCTTTTGCGTGCATCAACCATACATCAAAATAAATAAAAAGACAATAAATAATAAACATCCACAAAAATAAATAAACCTGGCATGGATATGGCCCTTAAGACTAAGATATTGCCAAGCCAATGATAATATCTAAAAGTCGTAAAGTGACAAGCTCATCTCCATGGGCCTCCTCTTTAGTCTCGCGCGTCCTAGCTTGGGAGTTCTCCTCGTCTTGTGGTTTCTTGATTTCTTTGATCTTCTTCTCCATGCCTTGACTATCTATTTATTTAATTCTATGTAGCATCTAAACTAAATAGAGATACCTCACAGGTTAAGGAGAAGACGACACGCAGATCGTAAATAATTGATTACATTAATTACATTAAAAAAACCACAAAAATTAAACATCCACAATCTAGGCCATATTCATCCACCATGCAACAAAGCACATAATACAGTTAAAATCCAGTTTTAACTTGCATGGTCAATTTTAGTTGAAATTTAGATTTTCTAGGGTCAAAACGGTCCAAGGGCCACACCAAGCTAGTTTGGCCGAACCCCAAAGGACCACCGCAACCTGCCCAAGCCGGAACGCCCTAGTTCGCAAGGTCAGACCGTCGGTCTAGGCTTAATGAGTCTTGAATGTGGATTTCTTGGCGCACAAGTAAGGGGGCGGACGACCCTAGGGTAAAACCCTAGGGTTGTTTCCTTCCTCCTTCCCTTGTGTGCTTGTTTCAATTAAGAACTCATTTTCCCTAATTGTCCACAAACCCTAGATTTTCAAAACTCAAAAACACACATCATATGTAAACTAAATTCGCTAAATTTTATACGATATGTAAAATTGGCCCATTCTCTATTGAATCATATTCAATTTGCATCATATGCTTAACTTCAGTTTTTCGTCAAAAAGTGTAAAAACGGTGAAAACTGATAAACTGTAACACATAACATCATGTTATGGGCTATGACATGTGGATCTGATACCATTGTTATGTTTTTATTAAGGTTACTCAGCGGAATAATAAAACTTTAATCATGCTCAAATCCCTCCAAGGATCACATGCAAGCAATCATAAAATGATGAAGGTAGAAAACCGTGTATCTTAGTGTAGGGTTTTGATAACGGATACGCAGTGGAATAAACATAAACTAATCCTTTCAATACCCTCCAAGGATCACATGAAGAGACAACATAACAATAGTAAGGGATTAGTATCAAAATACCTTTAGATTCTCCTTTGATGACTTCTCACTTGAAATTGTGTTCACGCCTCTATGGCTAGTCCAATCCTAGGATTGAAACAGGATCCTTCAAGCCTTTGTGCTTGCTAGGATTGAAGGAATAAGAAGAAGAAGAAGATCACGCAAAACGGAGCAAGGAGGGGTGGTCTCCTTGTTCGGCCGACGCGGTAGGGGCGGTCCTAAGGGGGGTTCGGCCCTATTTGGGATATCTGTCTCTCCTTGCTTTTATCTCCCACTCAATGTGTTACGAGCATTTGTTAGTGGGAAGGAAGCTAGGGTTGTCCTTTATATAGTCCCACAACTCCTTGTTGACTGCATAAAATCCCATATCCTAATCCTACTCATGTACGGATTAGTCCCACTTGCAAATTAGTCCTACTAAGTTTGCAAGTATTTGCTATTGGAATAGGTGCCCTAGAGGCAATCTATATTTAGTATGAACAATGTTTTGGCTACAATATTCATTTATTAATTATTGTGATATTCAATATAATGAAGTCCTTATATACAATGTGGCTTTTATCTTAAATATCCCTAGTCCATTATATTGGTTAATAGGACAATCAAATGTAGACTAGTATGTGTGTAGATTGATATCGAGATATCAAGTCTAACACATGGGTATGCATTAGGAGTAATGGCATACTGGATTGACCCACGACGAGAAGGATACATTTGATTATGTCAAAGTCACAATCGCTTCTCTTAGTGCCAGTTATATTGTAATCCTTAGACTTGAAGTCACTAGATACTCTAGATGTGAAATATCATGCTTTGATGTTATCCAACGTTGCGCCTTAACCGGGCAACTATAAAGATAGCTACCGGGCATGATAGGAAGCAAGCTTAGAGATCGTAGTGATGTAGAGAGGATTTATCCCTCCCGCATGATGGGAGAAAATTTCCATGGCCACTGGAGGGATGGTGCTTATTGAATGGGCCAGACTCAGATAAATCAATATGGAGATACTGATGTTATCTGCTTGCGTAAGCATATTCCCATGATCGAGGAACTATGGATTGGATATACGAGTGTGACTATTTATGTCTCGTGTCCAATCCGGATATGGAGACAAAGGGATAATTCAATATGTGATATTGGGCACAAGGTTTGTCGGGATCACTGACTTATTTCTATTAGTTGGGATGCATGGATGTGTTGCTAGACACCGCTCCATGTTAGTAATAAGTTACTACCAACTGAGTAGAAAGTTATGGGGTCACACGCCTAATAGAGTTGAACTAGAATTGGGAATTAATTAATATGATTAATTAGTTAGAAGGATCACTTTGCAACACCTTGCAAACTTAGTATGACTAATAAGCAAGGAAGGGACTAATCCAAGTTCATGTAGGATTAGGAAGGGCCTTTATGTAGTTAACAAGGAGTTGTTGGACTATATAAATGATACTTCTAGCTTCCTTCCAAAAAGTAATGCTCATAACATAAGTGAGTGGGAGAGAAATCAAGAGAGAGAGGAAGAAAACAAGAGGTCGATGCCCCTTGTCGTCCGCCACAAAGAGAGGCCGAATCCTCTCTTTGTTCTTCGTTGTGTGATTCCTTCTTCCTCTTCCTCCGGTCCAAGCTAGAACTAAGGAGTAGGAAGATCTAGACTCACCTCTAGGCGTGGATCAACCGTAGAGACGAATACACTATTCTTCGTGTGATCTCCCAAACCAAAAGTTACACGTCTTCTATGCTCTTATCATGTTATGATTGTCTCTTCCTGTGATCCTTGGTTGGCTTTGAGTAGGAAAATTTTGTTATTCCGATGCGTTACCTACGTCAAAACCCAAAAGTGGTATCAGAGCCACAGGTCGTAGTGCATAACATGACTTTATGTGTTACGATTTCAGTTTATACTCTGTTATATTCATATGACACGAAACTGAAATTAATTGGCATAGTAGATGCTAATTGAATTTAATTCAAGATAAGATCTAATTTATCATTTGATGTGTAAATTTGTGAGTTTAATCACATAGAATGTGAATAATTGGTTTCTTGAAAATTATGGTTCATGGGTACATAATTGAAAAAGGGGTTTTTCAATTATGGAAACGATTATATGGAAACAACCAAGCTTGGGGAACAAGGAAGGAAGGGGAAGGAGACTAGGGCCAAAACCCTATCACCCCCCCCCCCCATTCCTTGCGCGTCAAGAAAGGCCGCGGGTCACCTAGGGGCTTCCGGCCCTGGGCCAGCCCAAGGAGGCGTGCGGCAGTCCATAGGGGTTCGTCCTATCCGTAGGTTGGACCCCTTGGACTGTTGTAACCCTAATTACCCAATTTCAACTAAAATTAAACAAGCGCGTTAAAAATTTGTTTTAAATGTATTATATTCTTTGTTGCATGGTGGATGGATATGGCCTAGGTTGTGGATGTTTGTGTTTGTTTGTGGTTTGGTTTTACGGCATGCGAGCTGATTAATTAATGTAATAGTTAATTAGGTTTTACGGCCTGCGAGTCGCTTTTCTTCTCAACATGTGAGGCTTTATTTATTTATTTATTTATTCTAGATGTTAGGCTAGAATTAGAAATATTTAGATGATAGCCAAGAAGCAAGGCAATTTAAATTTGGTCTTGCCAAAGCAAGGCAATTTTAATTCACCACGATGTGTTGCGGACGACACACGCAAGTAATGTATGATTGTCGAAGCAAGAGGTTGAACGCAACTTGGTAAGATAAATTGGATTGATGAAACTAGAAGCATGACAATTAGGCGTTTTCTAAAGGATAAAGAGTAATGAGTTATTCACCTAATTGGACCAAGAGTTGCATAGGATGCAATTGGAATGGTTCCTACCTAAATGACCAATTCTTTGGTGACTTGTGAAAGCAAGCTCAAGAAGACGTGAAATATGAATCTTGGACCTACTAGAAAATACACATGATATTTTCCGCATTAATGGTGAGGGCTATTAATCCGATAAAAATAGTGAGATATATATTTAATGATCTAGCCATTATTGAATACAGTTAAATTGTTCAAAGTACTAAAATTGAATATTTCTCGTTTTGTGGAATTCGAAATGGAAAACAATCACGCATCGACTTCATCCCTGCGAATGTCCTTGAGAAGGAAAAACTGTATGGAACAAATTTCCTTGACTGGTACAGAAACTTAAGGATTGTCCTTAAGCAAGAAAATAAGTTGTACGTCTTGGACACTCCAATTCCAGACCCAGCCCAGGATGAGTCCATTCTAGCTTATGTAAAGGCACGTCAGAAACATATAGATGATTCTAATTATGTGACTTTCCTCATGCTCTGCACCATGACCTCTGAGCTTCAGAAGCAACACGAGAACATGGAGGCCTATGATATGATCATACACTTGAAACAGTTGTTTCAGAAACAGGCAAGACATGAGCGGTATGAGGTGTCTAAAGCACTGTTCAAAATAGTCTTGTAGAAGGAAACCCAGTTGGGCCTCATGTACTCCAAATGATCGGGTACATTGAGAAACTCGGGATACTGGGGTATCCACTCAGCCAAGATTTGGCTACTGATCTTGTCTTGCAATCGTTTCGTGACATTTATAACCAGTTCATCATGAACTAAAACATGAACGAGATCAATAAGAATCTGCCAGACCTGCTGAACATGATAAAGAGAGCTGAACAGAGCATCAACAAAGGCAAGGGCAAAGCCATAATGATGGTGAATAAGAGGAAGGGCAAGGGAGTTTCCTCTACCACCAAAGGAAAGCGCATGAAAGTTGCAAAATCCAAGGAAGCCCTAAAGCCTAGTGGGGGCGTGTCTAATGGTGAATGTCACTTTTGTAGCCAGCCAGGTCACTGGAGGAGGAAATGCCCTAAATATCTGGAGGATAAGAAGCTTGGAATAGTGATTCCACCACCACAAGGAATTTTTGTTATAGACGTCAATCTTTCTATTTCTTCATCTTGGGTATTGGTTACTGGATGTAGTTCTCACATTTGTCGAAATGTGTAGGATTTGAAAAGAAGTAGAAGATTGGCTAAAGGGGAGATAGATCTACGCGTCGGGAATGGAGCAAGAGTTGTTGCATTAGCTGTAGGCGTTTATGAACTATCTTTGCCTTCTGGACTTATTTTAGAGTTAGACAATTGCTTTTATGTGCCTGCTATGAGAAGTAACATTATTTCCATTTCTTTCTTGGACGAGAAGGGTTTTTCTATTTCAATAAAGGACAAGTGTTGCTCCATTTATTTTGATAGTATGCACTATTGTAGTGCGCATTTGTCTAATGGATTGTATATCCTTGATCTAAATAATCCCATCTATAACATAAATACTAAAAGGATTAAAACTAATGATTTAAATCCTACATATCTATGCAACTTTCGTTTAGGCCCTATAAATGAGAAACACATATCTAGACTCCATAAGACTCATTTGATTTGGAATCATATGAGACATGCAAATCTTGTTTATTAGGGAAATTGACAAATTCTCCTTTCAGTAAGAAAGGTGAGAGGACTAGTTGGCACTCATACATACTGATGTATCTGGGCAATTCTCGCGCCTGCAAAAAGTGGTTACACCTACTTCATTACGTTTACTTATGATTTCAGTCGATATGGATTTGTATACCTTATGAAGGCCAAATCTTAATCCTTTGAATTGTTCAAAGAATTCAAGAATGAAGTAGAGAAGCAACTTGGTAAAAGTATTAAGGCTTTACGATCGGATCGAGAAAGAGAATACTTGAGCCAAGAGTTTGATGAATAACTTAGAGAGTGTGGGATAGTATCTAATCTCACTCCACCCGGAACGCCACAATGGAATGGCGTCTCCGAGAGGAGGAATCGCATACTATTGAATATGGTGCGATCTATGAAACGGATCTTTCAATATCATTTTGGGGACATGCTCTAATGACGGCATCATTAACCGTGTTCCATCCAAATCGGTCATGAAGAAATCATATGAGATATGGACTGGGAAGCGTCCTATAGTGTCATTTATGAAGATTTGGGGCTGCGATGTCTATGTAAAGCGTTTACAAATAGACAAGCTCGGGCCCGAAGTGGATAAGTGTAAATTTGTGGGATATCCTAAGGAAACAAAAGGATAATATTGCTACAATCCAACCGAGAAAAAAGTGTTTGTAGCTCAGACCGGCGTGTTTCTAGAAAGAGAGTTTGTCTCTAAAGAAGCAAGTGGGAGGACTGTAGAACTTGAAGAAATTCAAGAACCTCAAATCACTGAACTGATGATGGAACATGAGCAGGAATCGCAAGTTGTTGTGGAAGAACCTGTTCAGGTAAAAAAGGAACTCCGTGGGTAAGGAAGAGTACGTCATTAGCCAGAGAGGTACGGAATTCTCGTGACTGAGCCCGATGACATACCACTCATGGATGATGAGCTTGCAACCTACGGGGAGGCCATGAGGGGCCCAGACTCCAAGAAGTGGCTAGAAACCATGAGATCTGAAATGGATTCCATGTACACCAACAAAGTATGGACTTTGGTGGAACCACCTGAAGGGGCTCGGCCCATAGGGTGCAAATGGGTCTTCAAAAAGAAGACCGACACGTATGGCAAGGTAGTTGCCTATAAGGGGCGATTGCTGGCTAAAGGGTATAGACAGATTCATGGTATTGACTATGATAAGACCTTTTCACCAGTCGCCATGACTAAATCCATTCGAATCCTACTTGCTATTACAGCACACTATGACTATGAGATTTGGGATGTGGATGTCAAAATAGCGTTCCTTTATTAGAACCTCCTCGAGGATGTGTACATGACACAACCAGAGGGTTATGAAGATCCATAGAATGCCAATAAAGTCTGTAAGCTGCAAAGGTCCATTTATGGATTAAAGCAAGCTTCTAGGATTTGGAATCGACGTTTTAATGACGCAGTCAAAGAGTTTGACTTCATCAAGAATGATGATGAGCCCTGTGTTTACAAGAAGGTTAGTGGGAGCTCTGTAGTATTTTTGGTCTTGTATGTGGATGACATACTTCTCAGTGGAAACGATATTCATACTTTGCAATCTGTTAAAGATTGGCAAGGAAAGTGTTTCGCAATGAAGGACTTAGGAGATGCAGCTTACATACTTGGTATAAAGATCTATAGGGATAGATCAAGAAAGTTGCTCGGCCTAAGTCAAAGTACATATATAGACAAGGTGTTGAAGAGGTTCAACATGAAAGATTCCAAGAAGGGATTCTTACCCATGTCGCATGGAATCACTCTATCCAAGACTGGCTGTCCTTCCAATGAGATTGATAAGGACCGCATGAGTAGGATACCCTATGCTTCGGCCATAGGATCCATCACGTACGCCATGTTGTGTACTAGACCAGACGTATCATTCCAGGTTGAGTATGGTAAGCAGATATCAGTCCAATTCGGGTAAGAGTCACTGTATTGTTGTTAAGAACATCCCAAAGTACTTGAGAAGAACTAAGGATGCGTTCTTGATATTTGGAGGTAAGGAAGATCTAAGTGTAATTGGTTACACTAATGCAAGCTTCCAAACCGACAAATAAGACTACAGATTGCAGTCAGGATACGTGTTTTGCCTGAATGGAGGAGCTGTGAGCTGGAAGAGTTCCAAGCAAGGGATAGTTGGTGATTCTACAACAGAAGCTGAGTATTGCTGCTGTAGAAGCAGCAAAAGAGGCAGTTTGGATAAAGAAGTTTATCATTGAGCTCGGTGTGGTCCCTAGCATCGTGGATCCTATGGAGCTGTATTGTAACAACTCCGGAGCGATCGCACAAGCCAAGGAACCACGATCACACCATAAATCGAAGCATGTACTTAGGAGATTCCATCTTATTCGTGATATGATCGATCGAGGAGATGTGAAGATGTGCAAGATTCCAACAGATAACAATCTTTCAGATCCACTCACAAAGCCACGTGCTCAGGGAAAGCTTGAAGGGCACGCCAGATCTATAGGCATACCAGATGCATTACATTGGCTCTAGTGCAAGTGGGAGACTGTTGGAATAGGTTCCCTATAGGCATCTTTATTTAGTATGAACAATGTTTTGGCTAGAATATTCATTTAGTAATTATTGTGATATTTAATATAATGAAGTCCTTAGATACAGTGTGTTGTTTATCTTAAATATACCTAGTCCATTATATTGGTTAATAGGACAATCAAATATAGACTAGTATGTGTGTAGATTGATTTGGAGATATCAAGTCTAACACATGGGTATGCATTAGGAGTAATGGCATACTGGATTGACCCACGACGAGAAGGATGCACTAGATTATGTCAAAGTCACAATCGCTTCTCGTAGTACCTGTTATATTTTAATCCTTATACTTGAAGTCACTAGATACTCTAGTTGTGAAATATCATGCTTTGATGTTATCCAACGTTGCGCCTTAACCGGGCAACTATAAAGATAGCTATCGGGCATGATAGGAAGCAAGCTTAGAGATCCTAGTGATGTAGAAAGGATTTGTCCCTCCCGCATAATGGGAGAAAATATCCATGGCCACTCGAGGGACGGTTCTTATTGAATGTCTGGCCAGACTCTGATAAATCAATATGGAGATATTGATGTTATCTACTTGCATAAGCATATTCCCAGGATCGAGGAACTATGTATTGGATATACGGGTGTGACTATTTATGTCTCGTGTATAATCCGGATATGGAGACAGAGAGATAATGAAATATGTGATATTGGGCACAAGGTTTGTCGGGATCACTGACTTATTTCTATTAGTTGGGATGCATGGACGTGTTGCTAGACACTACTCCATGTTAGTAATAAGTTACTACCAACTGACTAGAAACCTATGGGGTCACACGCCTAATAGAGTTGAACTAGAATTGGGAATTAATTAATATGATTAATTAATTAGAGGGATCACTTTGCAACACCTTGCAAACTTAGTAGTACTAGTATGCAAGGAAGGGACTAATCCAAGTTAATGTAGTATTAGGAAGGGCCTTTATGTAGTTAACAAGGAGTTGTTGGACTATATAAAGGATGCTTCTAGCTTCCTTCCAATAACTAATACTCATAACATAAGTGAGTGGGAGAGAAAGCAAGAGAGAGAGCAAGACAACAAGTGGCTGAACCCCCTTGTCGTCCGCCCCTTCCCGTCGGCCACAAAGAGAGGTCGAATCCTCTCTTTGTTCTTCGTTGTGTGATTCCATATTCCTCTTCCTCCGGTCCAAGCTAGCATCAAGGAGTAGGAAGATCAAGATCTCACCTCTATGCGTGGATCAACCGTAGAGACGAAGACACTATTCTTCGTGTGATCTCCCGAACCAAAAGGTACACATCTTCTATGCTCTTATCATGTTATGATTGTCTCTTCCTATGATCCTTAGTGGACTTTGAGTAGGAAAATTTTGTTATTCCGCTGCGTTACCTACGTCAAAACCTAACAGTTGCGTATTGATCCATCTAATGAATTGATCATATTAATTACATCCCTAGTCTGGTCTAATCTATAGGGAGTGTGACCCCATAGGTTTCGACTTAGTTAGTTGGGAGTGTGACATCCATGCTACCCAACTAATAGAAATAGTAATCCGACATACCTTGTGCAAGTATTGTCTCATACCTTTGTCTCAATATCCGGATTGGACACGAGAAATACAAGTCGCACCCGTATATCCAATCTATATTTTCTCGATCATGGTAATAGTCTCATCCGAGCAAATAGCATCAATATCCCATATTGATTTATCTTATTATGGTCAGACATTCTATGAGCACCATCCCTCGAAGGGTCGTGGATATCTACTCCCGTTATGTAGGAGGGAAAAATTCTATCTACCTCACTGCCATCTCTAAGCTTTCTTCCAAATTGTATCCAACGAACGCCTTTATTACTACCCAGTTACGGTGTAGTGTTTGACGATGTCAAAATACAATTTTCCACAACTAGAGGATCTAGTGACTTCAAGTCTAAGGTTGACAATACCTTTGTCACAACAAGAAGCACCTGTGACTTTACATAACATGTATGTAGCCTTCTCGTCATGTGTTGTGTCGTGATATCTCCATATCAATCCAACCCCATACTAGTCTATAATCGATTGTCCTATTAATCAATATAATTGACTAGGGATATTTAAGATAAACAACATAGTCGCAATCTAAGGAATTCATTTTATAAAAAATCCGCATAAATAATACAATGAATTTTTCTAACCAAAATCACTATCCATACTAAAAAGATTGCCTCTAAGGCACCTATTCCAACGGTCTCCCACTTGAAATAGAGCCAATCTAGCGCATCCACAATGCTAGGAACCACACCAAGTTCAGTAATGAACTTCCTAATCCAAACAGCTTCCTTCGCTGTGCCACTCGCAGCCATGTACTCAACCTCAGTTGTAGAATCAGCAACTGTCTCTTGCTTGGAACTCTTCCAGCTCACAACTACTCCAATCAGGCAATACACGAATCCCGACTGCGATCTGAAATCATCTATGTCGGTTTGGAAGCTTGCATCTGTGTAACTTCTTACACGCAACTCTTCTTCCCTTCCATAGATTAAGAACGCATCCTTAGTTCGTCTGAATTACTTTAGGATGTTCTTAACCTCTATCCAGTGACTCTCACCTGAGACTGATATCTGCTTTTCATAATCAACACGTATGAAACATCTGGTATAGTACATAACATGGCGTACATGATGATCCTATGGCCGAGGAATAGGGTATCCTATTCATGTGTTCCGTCTCAATCTCATTGGAAAGACAATCACTCTTCGAAAGTGTGATTCCATGCGACATGGGCAAGAATCCCTTCTTGGAATCTTGCATGTTGAAACGATTCAACACCTTGTCTATATATGTACTTTGACTTAGGCCTAGCAGTTTCCTCGATATATATCTATACATCTTGATACAAAGTATATACGTTGCTTCCCCTAAGTCTTTCATTGAGAAACACTTTCCTAGCCAATCTTTCACAGATTGCAGCATGGGATTATTGTTTCCAATGAGTAATATGTCATCCACATATAATACTAGAAAAATCATTAAAGCTCCCAGTAACCTTCTTGTAGACACAATATTCATCTTCGTTCTTGATGAAGTCAAACCCTTTTGACTGCTTCATCAAAACGTCGATTCCAACTCCTATAAGCTTTCTTTAATCCATAAATGAATCGTTGTAGCTTACAGACTTTATTTGCATGCTTTGGATCTACAAAACCCTCAGTTTGTGTCATATACACATCCTCAAGTAGTTTTCCATACAGAAACGCTGTTTTGACATCCATCTGCCAAATTTCGTAGTCGTAGTAAGCTGCAATAGCAAGTAGGATTCGGATGGATTTGGTCATTGCGACTGGTGAAAAGGTTTCATCATAGTCTATACCATGAATCTGTCTGAATCCTTCTGCCACCAATCGGCCCTTATAGGTAATCACATTACCATCCATGTCGGTCTTCTTCCTGAAGACCCACTTGCACCCTACTTGCTCCGATTCCATGTATAACATGTCGAATCCATGTATACTAACAAAGCCATGCCCCTTGGGGTGGTTCCACCAAAGTCCATACTTTGTTGGTATACATGGATTCCATCTCCGATTCCATGGCTTTGTGCCACTTATGAGAGTCAGGCCCTTTCATGGCCTCTCCATAGGTAGTAGGCTCCTCATCTACGAGCAACGTGTTCAGTCACGAGATGTTTATACCTCTCTGGCTTCTGGCGCACTCTATTGGCCCTACGAGGATCTTGTGTTACTTGAACAGGTTCCTCCACAAAAATTTGGGGTTCATGTTCATGTTCCTAGCATGATCAGTAGTTTATGGTTCTTGAATTTCTTCAAGTTCTACAGTCCTCCCACTTGCTTCTTTAGAGATAAATTCTTTTCAGTACTTATTTAGGATCAGTACTTTGTTCTCAGTTGGATTGTAGATGTAATACCTTTATTTTCCTTAGGGTATCCCACAAAATTAAACTTATCCGACTTATGCCCCATTTTGTTTGATTGTGAACATTTTACATAGACATCGCAGCCCCAAATCTTCATAAACGACATTGAGGGACGCCTCCCACTCCACATCTCATTTGGTTTATTCATGGCCGATTTAGATAGAGCACGATTAATGGTGAAAGTTGCACACCATAGAGCGTAGCCCCAAAATGATAATAGAAGATCAGTTTAACACATCATAGATCGAACCATGTCCAACAGTGTTCGATTCTTCCTCTCGGACACGGCATTCCACTGTGGCGTTCCGGGTGGAGTGACTTGGGATATTATCCCACACTCTCTAAGATAGTCTACAAACTCTTGGCTTAAGTATTCTCCTCCCCGATCCGATTCTAGAGCCTTAATACTTTTTTCAAGTTGCTTCTCTACTTCATTCTTGAATTCTTTGCACTTTTCAAAGGATTCGGATTTGGCCTTTATAAGGTATACAAATTTCATATATACTCAAATCATCAGTAAATTTAATGAAGTAGACATAACCACCCCTAGCACGCGTGGAAAATGGCCCACACATATCAGTATGCACGAGTGCCAATTTCTCACTAGTCGTCTCACATTTCTTATTGAAAGGGACTTTGTCATTTTTCCAAATAAACAATCCTCACATGTCTTGTATGATTTAAAATCAAATGAGTCTAGAAATCCATCCTTATGGATTCTAGATACAGATTTCTCGTTTATATGGCCCAAACGACAATGCCATAGATAAGCAGGATTTAAATCATTCATTTTAATCCTTATGGAGTCTAGATACAATATTGAATACTATCAAAATAAATGGAGAAACAATTGTCCTTTATTGAAATAGTAGAACCTTCATTGTCCAAACAAGAAATAGAAATAATGTTTCTGCTCATAGCATGCACAAAATAACAATTATTTAATTTTAAAACTAATCCTGAAGGCAGAGACAACTCCTACACGCCTACGACCAATGCAGCAACCTTTGCTCCATTCCCTACACGCAGATCTATCTCTCCTTTAGTCAATCTTGTACTTCTCTTTAGAACATGCACATTTCGACAAATGTGAGATCCACATCCAGTACCAATACCCAAGATGAATAGTAAGTAATATTGACATCTATAACATAAATACCTGGTGGTGGTGGAATCACTATTCCAAGCCTTTTATCCTCCACATACTTTGGGTTGTTCCCCTCCAGTGTCCAGGCTGACTGCAGTAGTGACAATCACCCTTAGTCAAGCCCTTGGCAATGCCACCAACATGTTTAAGAGCAACTTCCTTGGATTTAGCAACTGCCTTGCCTTTTCCTTTGGAGTTAGAGGCAAACCTTTTGCCTTTCCTTTATGCACCATCATTATGGTCTTGCCCTTTCCCTTGTTGATGCTTTGTTTAAATGTCGTCAACAGTTTGAGTAGATCTGGCATAGGTTTCATGATCTCGTTCATGTTATAGTTCATGATGAATTGTCCATAACTACAGGCAACGATTGAAACTCGATATCTGTGGCCAACTCTTGACCCACCAGAAACCCTAGACGCGCGAGGTTCTCCAAGTACCAAATCATTCGTAGTACATGAGGTCCCACCGGGTTTCCCTCTAAAAATGACATTTGAAAAATTCCTTGGAGACTTCATACCTCTCAACCCTAGTATGCTCTTGAAAGAGCTACTTCAAGTGTGCGATCATATCGAACGCAGCCATGTTCTCATGTTGCTTCAGGAGCTCAGAGGACATGGTGCAAAGCATCAGGCATGCTGCATCATTAGCATCATCAACGAACTTTTGATGCGCATTTAGGGTTGCAGCTGTATTGTTCTCTAAAGCCTGAGGAACTTCTTCCTGTAGAGTGTACAATTTCTTTTCCTACTTGAGAACGATTGTCAAGTTCCTGTACCAGCCTAGGAAGTTGGTTCCAGATTGTTTGTCCTTCTCAAGGACAGTGCGTAGGGAGTATGATGAACTCGATGAGTTGTTTGCCATTGGAATTCTACAAAATGAGAAGTATATAAGTTTTAGTATTTAGTGAATTAATAACTATATTTAATAATTGCTAGATTATTAAACATAGCTCCCACTATTTTTCTCGGATTAATAAACCTAAAATAGTAATGCGGAAAGTATCATTATATTTTCTAGTGGGTGCCAATATTCATATTTCATTTCTTTTGAGCTTGCTTTGGATAGTCACCCAAAAATTAGTTTATTTAGGTAGGAACAACTTCCAATTGCAACCTTATGCAACTCTTGGTTCAATTGGACAAATAACTCCTTATTTATCCATCCCATGGTTAATCCTAATTGGTTGCCTCAAGGTCCTTAATCTTATTAAAATTACCAAGTTGCGTCCAACCTCCTACTTAAACAGTTGCACACTACTTGTTTGTGCCATCGCAACACAATCATGACAAATCAAGTCGCCCTGCTTTAACACGCACGAGCTTGATAATCATGATCATGAAGAGTTTTTAAATAACGAGAAGGCAAAAACGCAATATTTAAAATGAGGGATTTTTCCTTTTTCCTTTTAGTTTTTTTGTTGATCCATATCAACTGGTCTGCTTATTTTGAGTTGGGCTAACTCACAAATAAAAGATCCGGGTTGTTAATTATCTTGTTATCAATTTTCATGCATCAACCATACACCAACAATAAATAATAAGACAATAAAATAAACAACCATAAAAGAAAAATTAATGTGATATGGATATGGCCTCTTAACTAAGATATTCTCAAGCCAATGAGAATATCCATGAACCCTAAAATATAGCAAGCTCATTTCCATGTGCCTCCATGTTTTGGTTCATGCTCCATAGCTCTTCTGGATTGTCGCCTTCTTGTGGTTTCTCCCTTTCTTTAGGCTTCTTTTTCCCATGTCTTGACTATTATCTATTTTATTTATTTCTAGCTAGCATCTAGACTAAATAAAAAGATCTCACAAGTTGAGAAAATACCGTTTCGCAGACCGTAAAAACTAATTAACTATTACATTAATTTGATCAGCACGCATGTCGTAAAACAAACCACAAAATAAACATCAACAACAAACAACAACCTAAGGCCATATCCAGTCACCATGCAATAAGCACATAAACAGTTAAAATCCAATTTTAACGCGCTTAATCAAATTTTAATTGTTCTTTGAATGTTCTAGGGTCAAAACATTCAAATAGGGTTCTCCATGGCTTTAGATGAAACCCTAAAGGATCATGGCACGACCTTGGGGCGGTCGGCCAAGCTGTTGGCTAGGGCCGGCCCAAGCCCTTGGTCGTGCCTCTCTTGGGCGGCAAGGCAAGAGGGGCGGTCCCAAGGGGGGATGAACCACTCCATGGAATTGTGTTTCCAAAACAACTCATTGCCATGTTGCCCAAGATTAGTTGTTTCCATGTTTGAAAAACCCCCTTTCCAAGCATGTGCCCAAATCCTAGCTGACAAGATCCAAAAATTCACATCCTATGTGTTTCAAATTCACTAATCCTTACATCTCATGTAATATTTTATCTTATTTGATTGAATTGATGACAAATTGCATCAATATGCTTGATTTATTCGTTTTACCCGATAAACAACAATTTAAAGCATAAAAGTACATAAATCGTAACACATAAACAGTCATATGCTCTACGACCTATGGCTCTGATACTATTGTAGGATCTTGATAACGGATACACAGCGGAATAAACATAAATTAATATGTTCAAGACCTGCCAAGGATCACAGGAAGTGACAACATAACAATAGTAAGGGACTACTATCAAAATACATTTAGATTCTCCTTTGATGACTTCTCACGTGAAATTGTGTTCACGTCTCTATGACTAGTCCACTTCTAGGATTGAAACCGAATGCTTAAAGCCTTTGTGCTAGATAGGATTTAAGGAAGAAGAAGAAGAAGAAGATCACGCAAAACATATTAAGGAGGGGCGGTCTTCCTTATTCGACCGACGGGGTAGTGGCGGTCCCAAGGGGGATTCGGCCCTCTTTGGGATTTCTCTCTCTCCTTGTTTTTCTCTCCCACACAATGTGTTATGAGCATTCGTTAGTGGGAAGGAAGCTAGGAGTGTCCTTTATATAGTCCAACGACTCCTTGTTGACTGCATAAAGCCCCTATCCTAATCCTACTCATGTACAGATTAGTCCAACTTGTAAATTAGTCCTACTAAGTTTGCAAGTAGTTGCATATTGATCCTTCTAATTAATTCATTATAGTAATTACTTCCCTAGTCTGGTCTAATCCCTAGGGATTCTGACCCCATAGGTTTCTACTTAGTTGGTAGTAACAATTGACTAACCTGGAGCGGCCTCTAGCAAGACATCCATGCTACCCAACTAATAGAAATAGTCATCCGACATACCATGTGCAAGTATTGTCTCATCCCTTTGTCTCAATATCCACACCTTGGATTACTATTTGGAATCCTTCTTCATGTGTAGTGTTAGAAACGGAAGAAGGAAGCAAGAGATCACGCAAAACGAAGCAAGCCACGCGCCTAGGGAGGTCGACGGCACCACAGGGGCGGATGGGTAAGGGGGAGATCCTCCTACTTGTCTCTCTCCTTGCTTTTTTATGTTCTCTAAATAATGACTCACTTGAGAAAATAACAAGCTAGGTAGTCTTTATATAGTTAATAACTCCTTATTAACTACATAATTGCCCCAGTACTAATCATGTCCATACACGGATTAGTCCACCTTGTAAATTAGTCCTCCTAACTTTGCTTGTGGTTTCGTTTAGATCCTCTTATTAATTAGTCATACTAATTAATGACCATATCAAGTTTAATCCATATTGTTGTGTGACCCCATAGGTTTCTACTTAGTTGGTAGTAACTATTTTTAACATAGAGCGGTGTCTAGCAACACATCTATGTCACCCAACTGATAGAAATAGTCAGTGATCCGACAAACATTGCGCCCATTGTTACCGCATTGTATTATCACTTTGTCTCCATGTCCGGATTGGAAAAGAGACATAGTAGTCGCACTCGTATATCCAATCCATAGTTACCCGATCATGGGGATATGCTTATCCGAGCAGATAACATCAATATCTCCATATTGATTTATCTGAGTCTGGCCAGACAATCTATAAGCACCATCCCTTGAGTTGCCCATGCATATTTGCTCTCATTATGTAGGAAGGACAAATCCTCTCTACATCACTACCATCTCTCATCTTGCTTCCTATCATGCCCGATAACTATCTTTATAGTTACCCGGTTAAGGCACAATGTTAGATAATATCAAATCATGATATTTCACAACTAGAATATCTAGTGACTTCAAGTCTAAGTACTACAATACCATTAGAACTACGAGAAGAATTGTGACTTTGACATAATCTATTGTAGCCTTCTCATTGTGGGTCAATCCAGTATGCCATTGAAAGTGTGTAATGCAAGTCTAAAGCAGGATCATAGTACTCTAGAAGGGGGGTTGAATGGATTATGGACAATTTTTCTAAAATTGAACTTTTAAAAATCTAACACGAGGAATTAATGAAATATCAAGGCTTCGAAAAGATTTGAAAAGGATGGAAACATATTGAGACTATCTGAGGCTTCAAAGATTTGAGACAGGAAATTCCCCAAAGCTTTGAAGCGTCTTGTATTGTGCAGACTAGTTTGTAGAATGACTAACCAGAAAAGTAAAGTAATGAGCACAAGAGATTTTTACAGAGTTCAATCACAATTGGACCTACTCTATTCCTGAGACTTGATCCCTCCAGGATTTGAACACACTTCTTACTAATCACTAAAATTTAGCCCTAGATCTCAAGCCTAAGTGAACTACCTTACACCTATACAGCTTGTGGTACCAAATCTATCTAGTTCAGCTACAATTTGATGAATCAATAAGAACCTCTTGTTTATCACTTGAACAACTAACTTCTACAAGTTGGTGAGGTTAAGAAACACTTAATAATATTACAATGAAAGCACAAAGATGAACACTGAAAATAGATAAGTAATGAATGCTCAGAAGTGTTCTTCAGAATCTGGATGATTGATCTTGTTCAGCAGTGTTGAATCCTTGATTGAGTGAAGAGTTGTGTGAAAACTCTCTTCTCTTTTACATATGATAAGCTCACTTCCTCTTTGAAATTCAAATTACTCTGATAACAAACTACAGTAACCACTAGAGAGATTTCAGGAACAAACTCCTTGAAAATCCTCTCCCTTCAACAGCTTCCTTCAACAGCTATACTTGAATAGAGAATTTGATTTGTTAGGAGGAGAACAACCCTGCAAAAAATAATCATTACAACACAACCAATCCAGCATCTAGCACAGATAAACTGATTTGTTTGGCAGATCAGTTTACATAGTAAACTCAGCTAGAATCTATTTTTCAATTTTGATTCTATGCACATATAAGTTGTATATGTGATCATAACAATAATCAAAGTAAAAATATGACCTGAAACAAGTCATTAACCAATCACATAAACATTTTAAAATATGACCTGAAACAAGTCATTAACCAATCACCTAAAATAAATAAATAATAATTAAAGTACCACAGATAAATGATCCTACACAAACACCTTACAAATTATTACACATTAAGAACCTTAAACACTTAAACACGCACATCCTCTCGCCATTTTGAATTTTATCAAAAGGGTAAAGGATTTAGGATCATACTCAGAGTTTCTTAAATAAAACAATAAGAAACCTAAACAGAAAATAAACCAACTTCAAGGCATTGAGGGAGATGAAACAGAAAGAAGGGTTCAAGGCTTTGAGGCTCCATCTGTAGCATATGTAGCATCCTACTTGGTTGTCTTCTTTCCTTCCTTGATCTTGCTTTTCCCTTTGCATTTTCCTTATTTAGCTTGAGTTTCTTCTTGTTCTTCTTCTGATGATCCTTCCTCACTTGAAGCTCCTTCATCTCCAGACTGATCCTCAACATTTTCAGCTTCAACATCAGTAACTACCTCATCAATCACCTCATCAACCTTTTCAGCAAATTTCTCTGCAGCTTCCTCAGCAACCTCATCACCACCAGCTTCATTATCATCAGTTTTCTCAAACAGATCTTTAGAAGCAAGAACCACTGAAACTTTCTTCTTTTGCTTCAGAGCATCTCCAAGCACCATGTCAGACTCAATGCTATCAGAATTCTGAATCTCAGAAGATGGTACTTTCCCCATGTTAAAACCTTTGATAATCAAGTCTAGCTTCCCATTCATCAAAGCTTTGAATTTGCCAAACTCAGTGGACTAGTCAAACTGACCTTGCCTTAAATCCTCAATTCCATCTTCCATGTTCTCAACTCTGTCAATAATCTGAGAGAAAATCAAATTTGTTGAAGCCTTTGGTGTGGTTGGAGCTTTAGGTTTAATAAAGTTCTTCTCCTTGAATTCATCAGCAGACAGTTCTGAATAAAACTTCCAACTACCTTTCCCTGTCTGTACAACTCCAATCCTTTCGAGAGAATCCTCATAAACTAGACCAAACCCACTAGTAATCTTCTCCTCATCCTTCACAGGTATCTTAAAATACTCAAAGAACAAGGCAAAAAATTTGCATAGGGAAGTGAATGACTTCTTGTCCTAGTCCACAATATACCATATGCTCCATAATCACACTAGGCATATCAATGTCAAAACCTTGACAGATAAAATACATAATCAACACCCTATCATTTAACAACTCTCTTGAGTGTTCTATTGGCACAACACACCTCATGATGATAGAAAATAGGATTCTGACTTCACAATTTAACACTGAATGTGTCAATTGCTTGGGTCCAGATGGTACAACCTCTACAGTAAAATCCGACTCAGCCTTCTCAAAACATTCCTTTCTATCAGGATGTTCATCAACATTGTACTTACTAGGGATACCCAAAACCTAGGCAAACACCTTATGATCAAACCTTATATCAGCACCAGCCACCCTAGAAGTTACGACATAACTTTCCTCATCTTCTTGCACCAAATTCAAATAGAAAGGTCTTGTCAACGTAGGATATGTTGGAATAGATGCCCTAGAGGCAATCTAATTTAGTATGAATTTATTTTGGCTAGAACATTCATTGTATTATTTATTGGATATTTAATATAATGAAGTCCTTAGATTTGCAATTGTGTTGTTTATCTTAAATATCCCTAGTCCATTATAATGATTAATATGATAATCATCTATAGACTGGTATGGGGTTGAATTGATATAGAGATATCATGATCCAACACACGGGTGTGCATTAAGGGTAATGGCGCACTGGATTGACCCATCTCCGAGAAGGTTACATACATGTTATGTAAAGTCACAAGCGCTTCTCGTGGTGACAACGGTATTGTCATCCTTATACTTCACGTCACTAGATTGTCTAGTTGTGGATTATTGTGATTTTGGTAGCGTCAAATGCTACACTGTAACTGGGTAGCTTTAAAGGCATGTACCGAATACAATAAGAAGCAAGCTTAGAAGTCATAGTGGACGAAGATAGAATTTTTAACTCCCACATAACGGGAGAAAATATCCGAGACCACTCGAGGGATAGTGCTTATGGAATGTCTGCCAAGACTCAAATAAATCAATATAGGATATTGATGTTATTTTCACGAATAAGGCTATTCCCAGGATCGAGAAACAATGGATTGGATATACGAGTGTGACTTGTATGTCTCGTTTGCAATCCGGATATGGAGACAAAGGGATAAGATAATTACTTGCACAAGGTTTGTCGGATGACTATTCTATTAGTTGGCTAGAATGGATGTCTTGCTAGAGACCGCTCCATATTAGCAAGTTGTTGCTATCAACTAGATAGAACCTATGGGGTCACACGCTATATGGAGTTGAACTAGATTTGGGAATTAATTAATATGATTAATTAATTAGAATGATCACTTTGCAACACCTTGCAAACTTAGTAGGATTAATTTGCAAGGAAGGGACTATACCGAATTCTAGTAGGACTAAAATAGGGCCTTTAGGTAGTTGACAAGGATTTGTTGGACTATATAAAGGATGCTCCTTCCTTCCTTCCCATATACTTATGAAACTATTGTTCATAACTTGAGTGGGAGAGAAAAAAGGAGAGAGAGCAAGCAACAAGGAAGGGCCGAACCCGACCCCCTTGCGCCGCCCGTCGGCCAAAACAAGGAAGCCGAACCCTCTTTGTTACCCGGTTGTGTGATTTCTTCTTCCTCTTCCTACGGTCCAAACTAGCACAAAGAAGAAGGAAGATCTATATCTCAACTCTAGGCGTTGATCAACCGAAGAGACGTGACACAATTCACGTTACAAGTCATCATAGGAAAAACCATAAGGTGTGTAACATGATTCTTCCTTTACCATCGATATGCTTCTCTTCCTGTGATCCTTGGAGGGTATTGAATAGATAAATTATCTTTTTTCCGCTGCGTATCCATGATAAAAAACCTACAGTGATATGAGAGCCAGGTTGTTGAACATAGACGTGAATTATGTGTTACCTTTTGATATTTTTACACTTTAAATTTATTGTTTATCGCGTAAAACAAGACAAATCAAGCAAATGATGCAATTTTTCAATAATCAAACATAACAAGACCTAGTTTTTGCATTGGATGCATGAATTAGTAGGTTTGAGAAATTTTAGGATCTTAGATCTAGGGTTTGGGCACCAATTTGGAAACTAGTTTCAAATTTGGAAACTTTTTGGACTTGGGGAACAAGGAAGGAGTTGTTTTGGAAACAACAAGGAGGTTCGGCCCTAGGGACCACCCCCTCTCCCTTCCTTGCCGCCCAAGCCACCTAGGCTGAAGGCCTAGGCGGTCGGCCGACCCCTCGGGTTGGGCCAATCGGCCTAGGCTCGGCCCGGGACGGCTCCAATAGGGTTCGTCCATTAGATGGTGGGCTCCTTGGACCGTTTTAACCTTAGAAATCCTAAAATCAATTAAAAATTGACTAAGCCCGTTAAAATTGGATTTTAACTGTTTATGTGCAAATCACATGGTGGTTGGATATGGCCTTAGTATGTGGTTTGATGTGATTATTTAAATTATGTGGTTTGGTTTACGGCTTGCGAGCTGATCTATTTGATTTAATAATTAATTAGGGTTTTATGGCCTGCGAGCCATTTTTTTCCTCAACTTATGAGATTTATTTTATTTAGTATAGTTGTTAGCTAGTGCTAGATAGAATAGATTGTTAGCCAAGATTGAAGAAAATAAGCCAGAAGCCAAAAGGAGCCACAAAAGATGGAGCATGGAGCAATACACATGACTATGAAGGATGGACCAAAAGATGAAGGCGCTTGGAGATGTGTTTGCTGTTAGGGTTCATAGATAATTCCATTGGCTTGGAAATATCTTAGTCTAGAACAGGCCATATCCATATCACGTTTAATATTTTGTGGTTGTTTATTTTATTGTCTTATTAGTTTTTAGTTGGTGTATGGATGATGCATGCAATTAGGATAATAAGATAATTAGACAACCCGGATCAATTATTTGGAGTTGTTCCCAAACTCAATGAGATAGATCAAGTTGATATGGATCAACAAAACAATTAAAAAATTGAATTTTAAAATCCCTCAAAATTCAAATATTGTGTTTTTTTTTCTTCTCGTTATTTAAAAACTCATTATCATCATGAATTATAAAGTTCGTGCATGCCAAAGCAAGGCGAATTGGTTCATAATGATGGAATGCAATGGCACAAACAAGCAATGTGGAATTGTTCAAATAAGAGGTTGGACACAACTAGGCTATTAATATGATTAAAAACCTAGAGGCAATCCATTGGGATTATCCATACGGATGGACAAATAAGGAGTTATTTGCCCAATTGAACCAAGAGTTGCATTGGATGCAAATGGGATTGTTCCTACCTAGAGTAGTCAAATTTTGGGTGACTTGCCAAAGCAAGCTCAAAAGGAGATGAAATGTGGATCTTGGCCCACTAGAAAATATAAGGATATTTTCCGCATTAATATCTTGAGGGTTATTAATCCGTCGAAAAATAGTGGGAGCTATATTTGATAAAATAGCCATTATTGAATATAGTCAAAAATTCACAAATACTAAAACTTGCGTATTTTCCTTTTGTAGAATTCCAAATGGCAAACAACTCATCGATTTCACAACATTCCCTACGATATGTCCTTGAGAAGGACAATCTCTATGGAACCACCTTCCTTGATTGGTACCGAAACTTGAGAATCGTTCTCAAGCAAGAGAAGAAATAGTACGCAATAGAGGAGCAAGTTCCAGCAGGTCCAGAGAACAATACCCCTGCAGCCCTAAAGGCGTATCAAAAGCGTGTGGATGACGCTAATGATGCGTCCTGCTTTATGCTATGCACCATGACCTCTGAGCTTCGGAAGCAACATGAGAACATGAATGTTTTCGATATGATCGAGCACTAGAAGCAGCTCTTTTCCAAGAGCAGGCAAGGGTTGAGAGGTATGAAGTTTCTAAGGCATTTTTCAAATGTCATCTGGCTGAAGGAAACCCTGTGGGACCTCACGTACTTCGTATGATCGGGTACGTGGAGAATCTCGCGCGACTTGGGTTTCCGGTCGGCCAAGAGTTGGCAAGCGATCTCGTGCTGCAATCGGTTCCGTAGAGTTATGGACAGTTCATCATAAATTATAACATGAACGAGATCATGAAACCACTTCCAGATTTGCTCAATATGTTGAAGACAGCTGAACAAAGCATCAACAAGGGTAAGGGAAAGTCCATTGTGATGGTACAGAAAGGAAAGGGCAAAAGGTTTGCCTCATCCTCCAAGGGAAAAAGAAAGTCAGTTGCCAAGTCCAAGGAACCTGTCCTTAAGCCTGTTGGTGGCATTTCCAAAGGTGTGACTAAAGTTGAGTGTCACTACTGCAGTCAGCCTGGACACTGGAGGAGGAACTGCCCAAAATATCTGGAGGACAAGAGGCATGGAATAGTGATTCCACCACCACCAGGTATTTTTGTTGTAGATGTCAATTTAACTATCTCTACATCATGGGTATTGGATACTGGATGTGGATCTCACATTTCTCGAAATGTGCAGGATCTAAAGAGAAGTAGAAGATTGGCTAAAGGGGAGATAGACCTGCGCGTTGGGAATGGAGCAAAGGTTGATGCATTGTCCTTAGGCGTGTGGGAGCTGTCTCTACCTTCAGGATTAGTTTTAGAATTAAATAATTACTATTTTGTGCCTGCTATGAGCAGAAACATTATTTCTAACAAGGAATGTTTATTATTTCAATAAAGAACAATTGTTGCTCCTTTTATTTTAATAATATTCACTATTGTAGTGCGCAATTATTTAATGGACAATATGTCCTTGATCTAAGCAATCATGTCTACAACATTAATACTTAGAGGATTAAAATAAAGAGATTATTATTGTTAAGGAAGAAAATTAGAAACTAATTACTCTTAAGGCATGAAAAGAAAAGTAATTATTTATATAATAACTTTTAGAAAACTATTTACTAACAAGGCAAAAACATCAAACTTGGTACTCCAAATGACATTGCTACCCATTACATAGGGAAATAATAAAATTACTTTTTTCAGCCATATCTACCTACTTCATACATAGTTAAGTTACTTTGTTTCTCTAGAGTAATGAAAAACAAAATTGCGTTTTTCAAGCCTTAGTCAATGCAAGTAACACCCAGAATGTGAATATCAAAAGAATAGTACCATGTGATAGAAGAGCAAGATCAAGATTACTAAAAATAATCTTGTCACACTGGAATGATTTATAGTTTTAAATTCAATTTTTTTTTAGTTTCCACCTCAGTTGAATGTATTTCACGAACACAATCTTTACGGTCATGATGGCCCCATGGATGCCCGACATTTATACGAAGCAACTATATATCGAGAAATTCAAAAACCTTCTGGCTTGAATAAAGAGAGATAGGTTGACATACTTTGAGGTTTAAAGTATGGAAAATATTCTCCTGCACAATCAAGAATCGATGGAGGAGACTAGAGTTAGGGTTTCGTGTGAAGGCAAAGATGAAAGATTGTAGTATTTTAAATTATAGTATTTTAAGTAAAGGGTATCATTGTCATTATAGGTATTAAAATATAATTTTACCTTATTGGTAAATAGTTTTTAAGGAGATCCGTTATAAATAATTATTTTTCTTTTTATGCCTTAAGAATAATTAGTTTTTAATTTTCTGCCTTAACTGTAATAATCCCTAAAATAAATGATTTAAATCCTTCTTACTTATGGCACTGTCGTTTAGGCCACATAAATGAGAAACGTGTATCTAGACTCCATAAGGATGGATTTCTAGACTCATTTGATTTTGAATCATATGAGACATGTGAGGCTTGTTTATAGGGAAAAATCACAAAATCCCCTTTCAATAAGAAAGGTGAGAGGACTAGTGAGCAATTGGCGCTCATACATACTGATGTGTGTGGGCCATTTTCCACGCCTGCCAGGGGTGGTTACGTCTAATTGATTGCATTACTGATGATTTCATTAGATATGGATTTGTGTACCTTATGAGGGCCAAATTCGAATCATTTGAAAGGTTTAAGGAATTCAAAAGTGAAGTAGAGATGCAACTTGGCAAAAGTATCAAGGATTTACAACGGATCGTGGAGGAGAGTACTTGAGCCAAGAGTTTGACGACTATCTTAGAGAGTGTGGGATCGTGTCCCAACTCACTCCACCCGGAACGTCACAATAGAATGGCGTGTCCGAGCGGAGGAATCGAACACTACTGGATATGGTTTGATCTATGATGTGTCAAACTGATCTTCCATTATCATTTTGAGGCTATGCTCTATTAAGTGCACCTTTCACCATTAGCGGTGTTCCATCTAAATCAGTCATGAAGACACCACATGAGATGTGGAGTGGGAGGCGTCCCACACTGTCGTTCATGAAGATTTGGGGCTGCGATGTCTATGTAAAGCGTTTACAATCAGACAAGATGGGGCCAAAGTCGGATAAGTGTAAGTTTGTGGGGTACCCGAAGGAAACTAAGGGTTACTACTTCTACAATCCAACTGAGAACAAAGTGTTTGTTGCTCGGTCTAGCTGTTTCTAGAAATGGAGTTTGTCTATAAAGAAGCAAGTGGGAGGACTGTAGAACTTGAAGAAATTCAAGAACCACAAAACACAGAACCAACTATGGAACATGAACAGGAACCGCAAGAAGTTGTGGAACAGCCTATTCCAGTAACAAAGGAGCTTTCGTAGATCTAGTAGAGTGCGCCAGGAGCCCGAGAGGTATGGACTTCTCGTGACAGACTCAGGTGACACGATTCTCATAGATGATGAGCCTACTACCTATGAAGAGGCCATGAAAGGGCCAGACTCAAAGAAGTGGCTTGAAGCCATGAGATCCGAGATGGACTCCATGTATACCAACAAAGTATGGACTTTGGTGGAACCACCCGAAGGGGCGCGGCCCATAGGGTGCAAGTGGGTCTTCAAGAAGAAGATAGACATGGATGGTAATGTGATTACCTATAAGGGCCGATTGGTGGCTAAAGGATTCAGACAGATTCATGGTATAAACTATGATGAAACCTTTTTCACCAGTCGCTATGACCAAATCCATCTGAATCCTACTTGCCATTGCAGCATACTACGACTATGAGATTTGGCAGATGGATGTCAAAACAGCATTCGAATATGGGAATCTCCTCGAGGACGTGTATATGATACAGCCGGAGGGTTTTGAAGATCCAAAGCAAGCCAGCAAAGTCTATAAGCTGCAACGATTCATTTATGGATTGAAGCAAGCTTCTAGGAGTTGGAATCGACGTTTTGATAAAGTAGTCAAAGAGTTTGGCTTCATCAGAAACGAAGATGAGTCTTGTGTCTACAAGAAGGTTAGTAAGAGCTCTGTAGCTTTTCTAGTCTTGTATGTAGATGACATACTACTCATTGGAACGAAGTTCCCATGCTGCAATCTCATAAAGATTGGCTAGGAAAGTGTTTCTCAATGAAAGACTTAGGGGAAGCAGCCTATATACTTGGTATGAAGATCTATAGAGATAGATATAAAAGAGTGCTAGGCCTAAGTCAAAGTACATATATTGACAAGGTGTTGAAGCGGTTCAACATGCAAGATTCCAAGAAGGGATTCTTGACAATGTCACATGTAATTACACTTTCGAAGAGTGATTGTCCTTCCAATGATATTGAGAAGGAACGCATGAGTAGAATTCCCTATGCCTAGGACATAGGATCCATCATGTACGCCATGTTCTGTACTAGACCAGATGTGTAGTATGCCTTGAGTATGACAAGCAGATACCAATCCAATCCAGGTGAGAGTCACTGGATTGCAGTCAAGAACATCCTAAAGTACTTGAGAAGAACTAAGGATGCCTTCTTGATATTTGGCGGTGAGGAAGAGTTGCGTGTAAGGGGTTACACGAATGCAAGCTTCCAAACCGACAGAGATAATTTTATATCACAATCGGGATATGTGTTTCGCCTGAATGGAGCAACGGTGAGCTGGAAGAGTTCCAAGCAAGAGACGGTGGCTGATTCTACAACAGAGGCTGAGTACATTGATACAAATGGCACAACAAAGGAACCTGTTTGGATCTGAAAATTTGTTTCTGAACTTGGTGTTAGCATTGCGGATCCAATTGAGTTGTACTGTGACAACACTGGGGCGATCGCGCAATCAAAGGAGCCACGATCACACCAGAAATCCAAGCACGTGCTCATGAAGTTTCATCTTATTCAAGATATTATCGATAGAGAAGACGTTCAGATATGCAAGATTCCTACATATGAGAATCTGTCAGATCCACTTACAAAGCCGCTTGTTCAGTGGAAGCATGAATGGCACACTGGGGGCATTGGCATACGAGATGTATCAGATGGCTCTAGTGCAAGTGGGAGACTGTTGGAATAGATGCCCTAGAGGCAATCTAGTTTAGTATGAGATTATTTTGGCTAGAACATTCATTGTATTATTTATTGGATATTAAATATAATGAAGTCCTAAGATTTACAATTGTGTTATTTATCTTAAATATCCCTAGTCCATTATAATGATTAAAAGGACAATCATCTATAGACTAGTATGGGGTTGGATTGATATGGAGATATCATGATCCAACACATGGGTGTGCATTAAGGGTAATCGCGCACTGGATTGACCCATCTCCAATAAGGCTACATACATGTTATTTAAGGTCACAAGCGGTTCTCGTGGTGACAACGGTATTGTCATCCTTAGACTTGAAGTCACTAGATTGTCTAGTTGTGGATTATTGTGATTTTGGTAGCGTCAAACGCTACACCGTAACTGGGTAGCTATAAAGGCGTGTACCAGATACAATAAGAAGCAAGCTTAGAAGTCATAGTGGACTTAGATAGAATTTGTCCCTACCACATAACGGGAGCAAATATCTGAGGACACTCGAGGGATAGTGCTTTTGGAATGTCTGGCCAGACTCAAATAAATCAATATAATATTTTTGATGCTATTTTTGCACGAATAAGGCTATTCCCAGGATGGAGAAACTATGGATTGGATATACGAGTGTGACTTGTAAGTCTCATTTCCAATACGGATATGGAGAAAAAGGGATGTGACAATTACTTGCACAAGGTTTGTCGGATGACTATTCTATTAGTTGGCTAGAATGGATGTTTTGTTAGAGACCGCTTGTAGATACTGCTTTATGACATGGCAGATCTAGGCCACGTGGCAACCATCCAGCACACCATATTGTGCTCCACACACACAGGATCACCAGCCGAGCTGATCCATGTGGGGGCTGCGAGACAGAGCCCTCGCATACCACTGCACGGGACTTGTAGGGATTTGTGGTTTGGAGGCTAGAGTAAGCCCTGTCGCGTGCGAGCCAAGCCCGCGCGCGACCTTTAGTAACTGTTTTGAGAGATTTATGGCACGAGCTCCCTAGACCCGGTCAATCCGGTCAAACCCGGTCAACCTCGTAACGGTTCCGGTACTTGCGCACCACGTGCTCTAACGGTTCCTATATACTCGGACGAACGTGCCGTTATGGTTAAGCTAATTAAGCCGCCATTAATGGGCGCATTAACCACACTACAACGGTCACGTTCTCCAGTATATATACATCGTTAACCTTTCCATACAAAGGAGAACAACACTGCCATACGCGGAAGCTCTGCCAAACCTCTGTCTCTCTCTCAGACATTGCTACTGACTTACTCTCTCCCTACACACACCCCTATTCTTCCTGTGCGATCCCTGATCCACTACGTACGGTGTACACGGAGGTCTCCCTGCCGGAATCTCTTGTGCACATTTTGGTGAACCCGACGTGAATCTTACCAGCAAAAGCAACCATGTCTCAGGAGGATGATGTCAGCAACCGGTCGCCTTCCACCGAAACTCCCTCGGGAGACGAAGTCCGCCGTACTCCGACGACTCCCGGCGAGGCACCAACTTTGGAGTCTTTGGACGCCACTGTCCAAAGTCAGGCAAAAGCTCTCAAGTCTCAATCTGCGCAGTTGGAGCGGATCTTGGCCGTTCTGGGCACCCTTGCGCCAAATCCTCCACCAGGTACCGCCACCCCTCAGGGAGGAGGAACCCCTACTGCTCCAGGATTGGGAGTATCGGCCACGCCTCCCAACCCTCATCTGCAAACTCCACCGTCAGCCGCGCAGCTGCCTTCGATCCAAGGATCAACAGCGCAAATGCTACCCCCTGCCGCTCACGCCTCTCAGCCCACGGCTTTGGCGTCTAACCCAACTTTGCAGTACACTCTGCCTCCACCGGCGACCATATGGGGAAACGCGGGTAGCCAATACACTCTCAATCCTCCGGCGACATATGTATCGCCACCGCCTACGGCAGCCCCTCCGGCAGCTACCGAGGGAAGCCTCCCAGAATGCATGACATCCTTGCAGAAGCGCGTGGACTCCATCCTAGCTCATCAATCGCTCGCGGATACCATCATCCCGAAGCTAGACAATGATCCACCCATTCCACGAGAGATTTATCTCATGCCTAACCCGGCAGGGTACAAGGCTCCCAAATGGGACAAGTTCGAAGACGTCAATGGAAACGCTCATGAGCATGTCATGCGTTTCATCGATGTCATGGGTCCATACGGAGCTGATCCCAAACTGCTGATGCGAGAGTTCCCAAAGACTCTTGGGAACGTAGCATACAAATGGTACCGGACGTTGGAGCCCGGATCTGTGAAGACCTGGGACGACATGGTCCAGAAGTTCTACACCAAGTTCTTCCAGATGGAAGAGAAGGTGACGATGATCCACCTCTCGCGGATGTATCAGAAACGCGAGGAAGATGGAATCACTTTCATCAAGAAATTCAGAGCGAAATCCTTAGAATGCAAGGACCCAATGCTCGAGAGTCGGCTCGTAGAGATATGCCTGCAGTGCATGCGAGATGAGTACAAGAGCATGCTAATCAATTTGCAAACACCCACATTTTCAAAGCTCATCGAGTGCACGATGAACATCGAGCCCATCGTCGAGAGACAGAGGAAGAAGAGCGCTCCAGAACGACCTGCGAGCGGCACCACCTACAAAATCGGAAGATTTGGCTACAAGCGAGGACGCGAAGCTGAGGTCAATGCAGTTTCGCCCCAGAAGCAAGCAAAAGTTACAAACTTCGACGCACCGCCCCTGCCATGCTCGGTGGAGGAGGCAAGCGATCTCTGCAGACAGTGGCGTAAGGACGGCGTCCTCCCACCGCTCGAGAAAGCACCCTCCAAGGAGATGACGAGGGACTCTAAGTGGTGCGAATACCACGGCAAGGTCATGCACCCCACAGCCGAGTGCAAGAAGCTCAGATTCGCACTCGATCAGAAGATGAAGAGCGGCGAACTCATCGTCAGCGACCATCGGAAGGATGTGCGCAACAACCCGCTGCCTGCCCATACAGATTCGGGCTCAAAAGGCAAAGAGGTCGCCATGATCTCGATAGTCGACTTGGAAGAAGTCGCAGAGGATGGTCTGCCCATCGTTGCTGAAGTCCATGAAGATGAAGACTACAGCATGGACACGGAAGATGAGCGTGCCGACCGCATGAAAGGGTCGCACGGCTTCGACAGATTCTTCAACGAGATGAACTTCTCCGAAAAATGTCGAGCGGACATGACAAAAGCAATCTTAAGGGTAGCAGAGGACTACGAGGAGGACCTCGTGGTCTCCAACGGGAAAGTCGTCAGGGCGTCCCGTTCCACAGAAAAGATTATGACCTTTTCTGCCAGCGACAAAAAGACAGATGCGAGCCACCAGAGGCCCCTGTACGTGACCGCCATCATCAACGGCGTCGAATTCAAGCGAGCATTCGTCGATGGAGGAGCAGCGGTCAACGTTGTTCCACTCCACACACTGAAGCTAGCAGGGATCCCCGAGCACAAGGTAGTCAAGCGTCCATCCCCGCTGGTGGGATTCGGAAGCGATTCCAGAATGACGATCGGGTGGATCCGCCTGGGCGTTCAGATCGGCAGAATCAAGTGCTCGGCGAAGTTCTATGTCATAGACGCGAACACCACATACCACATGATCATAGGTCGGGCCTGGATTCATCGCTTTGACGCAATCCCTTCAACGGCTCACCAAGTGATGAAAGCTATCTGGAACGACAGGATTGTCGAGATACCGGCCTCAACTAACCCGTTCAACTTGGATGAAGCGCATCTCAGCGAGGCGGTGTGGTTCACCGAGATGGCGGACGAGCAAACACCCGGACCATTCAACCCTACTCCCTTACCTCTCTGGGAGGACATCAAGGACCAGTCACCTGCAGGCGTGATGGTGACAAGGGGAGACACCGAAGAAAAGCCGCCTACCCACGAAGAGGCGCCGCGCATCGCATATCATCGCAAGAGTGTCTACACTCTGAAGAGGATCGCAAAGCACGACCCCGAGGGCAAGGAGATAGAGAGCTTCTACGCCAACGGGAAGAAATGCTATCGCATATGAAGGTGCGCGGGGACGTCCTCACACGGGCATGGGGATGTCCCTGGGCAAATCAATCAAATCGAGCAAGTTGCGCTCACAGAAGAGCCAACACGGGGCACTCCAGAGGAGAAACTTAAAGAAGCCCCCGAATGCATGGAAGACAGGCCAAGACCACAAAAGCAAGAGCTTAAGGAAGTGTTCCTCAGCCCGAACGAGGAAAAGAAAAGACCAGTCTTCCTGAGTGCGGACCTCACAAGCGAAGAGGAACAAGGACTGCTGCAGCTCCTAACTGAATACAAGGACGTGTTCGCATGGGAATACGACGAGATGCCGGGTCTGGACACGAGCATCACCATGCACCGTTTAGACATCATCCCAGGGTCTAAACCGGTCAAGCAAAGCACCAGAAGCTTTAGGCCAGAGCTCAACGTGAAGATCAAACAGGAGATTGTCAAACTCCTAGATGCCAAGTTCATAGAGCCCAATCACCATCCCACATGGTTGGCCAACATCGTGCCAGTGGTGAAGAAGAACGGACAGCTCCGCATCTGCGTGGACTTCCGAGATCTTAATCGCTTCTGTCCTAAGGACGATTTCCCGCTGCCTAACATCGATTTACTCATTGATTCAACAGCAGGCCATCGCATGTTCAGTTTCATGGACGGCTTCAGCGGATACAATCAAATCAAGATGGATCCCGAAGATGCAAGGAAAACTGCATTCATCACTCCCGTGGGGGTATTCAACTATACGGTAATGCCATTCGGTCTTAAGAATGCAGGCGCGACCTATCAGCGGGCCATGATGGCCCTATTCCACGACATGATGCACAAAGAAGTGGAATTCTATGTGGATGACCTGGTAGTCAAATCCAGGCATGAAGCAGATCACCTTGCAGACCTGCGAAAGGTATTCAACAGATGCAGGAGCTTTCAACTGAAAATGAACCCCATGAAATGCGCGTTCGGCGTGACTTCGGGGAAGTTTCTGGGATGCGTAGTCCATCGCCAAGGAATTGAGCCTGACCCTGCGAAAGTGTCAGCCATCACCAGCATGACACCACCTCAAGACCAAAGTACCTTGAAAACATTCTTGGGAAAATTGTCATATCTGCGGAGATTCATCCCGGCAATCGCCGAAATCACATGCTGTTTCAGCACTCTTCTCAGGAAGGACGCCGCGTACAACTGGGCTCCTGACCATGAAGCGGCATTCGAAAAGCTAAAGGAGATACTTACATCCCCGAAGATTATGATCGCGCCTCAACTGGGATCGCCGCTGCTGCTATATCTTACATCAACGAGGAGATCTATAGGAGCACTCTTGGCCCAGGTATATGAGGGACAAGAGAGGCCTATCTATTACATCTCTCGCATTGTGCAGCCTGCTGAATCAAGGTACACGGACATCGAACGTCATTTCCTTGCCTTATTCTTCGTAATAGAGAAGTTGAGACACTATTTTGCATCGCACAAAGTAGTGGTGGTCACCAAAAGCGACCCCATAAGATACCTGCTAACTCACACTACTCCGGGCGGGAGATTGGCGAAATGGTACATGACCATCTCTCAATACGATATCACATGCGTAAAACCAAGAGCGATCAAGTCGCAGGCGGTAGCAGATCTGCTGGCACAGTTTCCTGACAACAGTCACGAACCTGTGATCGAAGAAGAACTTGAAGGCCCTGAAATCTACGCGATCGACGTGCCCTATTGGACCCTCCACTTCGATGGTTCGTCAACCAGAAAAGGCGGAGGCATTGGGATAGTCTTGACAAAGCCGGACGGGGAAGTCATACAGATGTCCGCGAAACTCAACTTCGCAGTCACGAACAACGAGGCGGAATACGAGGCTCTGATCGCGGGACTCCGTGCGGCGAAAGCTTTGGAAGTGAGCAACTTAACAGTCATGGGAGATTCCAAACTGATTGTTAAACAGGCCTCGGGCGAATATGGGTTAAAGGAGATCAACCTCCTACCATACCGCACCCTAGTGCAAAAGCTGATGCAGCAATTCTGCGACGTGAAATACGAGCACAAACCCCGAGCGGACAACAGGCATGCAGACGCCTTAGCAACTCTGGGATCTAAGGTCAGCATAGACAAATGCCCCGCAAGGATTTCCATCGAAGTGCGAACATCGTCGGCATTAACAGAAGATGCGTGCGACGACGAACACATGGATGACGCAGACTGGCGAAAAGCAATCCTGCAAGCTATTGCGAAAGGCACCAGCAGCGAGGGCTGGGCACTCACGAAAGGATACTGTATCCACGACAACACCCTTTACTACAAGGGTCCCGGAGGAATACTCATGCGATGTGTCTCCGAACAAGAGGGACAACAGCTGTTAGAAAAGATTCACCAGCACGCTTGCGGAGAAAGCGAGGTGTCAATCTACAGGAAAGCTCAGAGATACGGCATCCATTGGCCAAGCATGTCTACAGCCGCAGCCCTGATACAAGGGAAGTGCGAAAGTTGCGCACTAATCAAAGATTCTCTTCTTGTCGCTCTAATCGACGACGACACAGACTGGAGAAAGCCATTGTTTGAATTCCTCATCAAAGGCACTATACCCGAATCGAGAAAAGAGGCAGACAAATTGAAGAGGAAAGCTTCTCGATATGTGGTTCAGGAAAATCTGCTTTGGCGAAAAGGTCATGAAGGCAACTTGCTGCGATGCCTAGACGATAGGGAAGCACAAGAAGTCATGGACCTCTCCCACCAGGCGGAACACCAGGGAGGTGCGAAATTATGCAGACAGCTTCTCTCAATTGGATACTTCTGGCCCACGATGGAAGTCGATTGCCGCACCAAGGTGCGACGCTGCCAAGAATGTCAATTCAAAGGGAACCTAGTGCACGCTCCCGCCGTGGACCTACATGCACTAGGAACGCCATGGCCATTTCACACATGGGCTTTGGACTTCATTGGCCCCATCCGACCAACGTCACATGGGAACCATTTCATTCTCACCGCAACTGAGCTGTTCACCAAATGGGTGGAAGCAATACCACTGAAGACGGCAAACGCGCTGGCTGTGGTCAACTTCATCCAGGAAAACATCGTATGCAGGTTCGGAATCCCGAATACTATTCTTTCAGATAACGGTACTCCTTTTGTTAATCGTCAGGTAGCTACAAAACTTGCGGAGTACAATATCAGGCAGATATGCTCTACCCCCTATTATCCAAAGGGAAACGGGCAAGCCGAGGCGACTAACAAAACGCTGCTGAGAATTCTGAGCAAGATGGTCGCAGATGACCACAAGCAGTGGGCCGACTCTCTTAACATAGCTCTGTGGGCCTACAGAACTTCTCCAAGGACACCCACAGGGGCCTCGCCATTTCTACTATGTTATGGGGCTGAAGCCGTGGTACCTGCGGAGGTCAGAGTCAATTCGGCAAGGCTGGCCTTCCACGCGCTCTACGAAAACCAACGCGATCATGATTTAGTCTTGCTGGAAGAAAAGCGAGAACAAGCCAAAAGGACTAACAAGCGGTACCAAGAAAGAATCGCTCGCGCCTACAACAAGACGGTCCAGCGACGGGATTTCGCAGTTGGCGACCTGGTCTTGCGCGCATCTGATCACTGCATGCGAGAGGCAACCCACCCAAAGTTCGCAGCTAATTGGGAGGGACCCTTCGAAGTCACAGAAGTCTTCGATAGCGGCTACTGCAGCATACGAAGGTTGCACGGCACAACCTCAACTCCAAGCTCAGTCAACATGCGCTGGATCAAGAAGTACTATCCCTGACTTCTCTTGTTTCATACGTTTTATGATAACGTTGCTTAATGTCTCATGTGGCTACGATATTCGCAATCTCCTCTCCCATATGAGAGGATTGTAATCCTATCTCTCCCATATGAGAATGTCATAATAAAAGAATTCTCCCAAATGAGAAGTTCACATTTATCAGCTGTTTATATTGATTATCTAATTTGTTACAACTGTTAACACTGATTTATGCGCTTCAATAGTAACAAATGTAAACACGATCTTAAATGATCATCAAAGCCTATCCCTTACGATAGCGAACGCGATCTTAACTGATCATCAAAGCCTATCTCTTACGATAGCGAACGCGATCTTAACTGATCATCAAAGCCTATCTCTTACGATAGCGAACGCGATCTTAAATGATCATCAAAGCCTATCTCTTACGATAGCGAACGCGATCTTAGTTGATCATCAAAGCCTATCTCATATGATAGCAAACGCGATCTCAATCGATCATCTAAAGCCCATCTCCTACGATGGCAGCCACTACAAATGCGATCTTAATCGATCATTTAAAGCCTATCTCTTACGATAGCAATTAAATACAAATGCGATCTTAAGTGATCATCTAAAGCCCATCTCCTACGATGGCAGCCACTACAAATGTGATCTTAATCGATCATTAAAGCCTATCTCTTACGATAGCAATTAAATACAAATGCGATCTTAAGTGATCATCTAAAGCCCATCTCCTACGATGGCAGCCACTACAAATGTGATCTTAATCGATCATTAAAGCCTATCTCTTACGATAGCAATTAAATACAAATGCGATCTTAAGTGATCATCTAAAGCCCATCTCCTACGATGGCAGCCACTACAAATGTGATCTTAATCGATCATTAAAGCCTATCTCTTACGATAGCAGTTACCCGCGAGCGCGATCTTAAGTGATCATTAAAGCCTATCTCTTACGATAGCAGCCACTACAAATGCGATCTTAAGTGATCATCTAAAGCCTATCTCCCATGGTAGCAGCCAAATGCAAATGCGATCTTAAGCGATCATTAAAGCCTATCTCTTACGATAGCAGCCAAACGCAAATGCGATCTTAAGTGATCATCTAAAGCCTATCTCTCACGGTAGCAATCAAATACAAATACGATCTTAAGTGATCATTAAAGCCTATCTCTTGCGATAGCACCCAAACGAAAACACGATCTTACATGATCATCCAAAGTCTATCTTTTGCGATAGCAGCGAAATACAAAAACGATCTCAATCGATCATCTAACGCCTATCTCTTGAGATAGCGGGCCATACAGATGCGATCTTATAATGATCTCCTCAAGCTTATCTGTTACGATAGCAATTTTGGTTAATTATCCAAACCCGTCTGATATGATGGCAACACGAGTGCAGAGTTATCTTATTAGATCTTCTAAAGATCTGTCTGCTATGATAGCAGTTTATGCGAGAAACGATCTCAGACAAAGCCTATCGTCTATGATAGCAATTTGCACAACGATCTTGATTGATCTCTGGAAAATTATCTGGAACGATAACAACGTTGTGAACGTGATCTCATACGATTTACAACGACCAACTGCAAGCCCATCCGTCAAGATGGCACAGCTGCGAAATAACGATCTCGAATGATCTAGCGAAATATCTGTAAATTGACATCGCATATGTGAAATCATTACATGTCATTATGCAAGGCAAAACAAGCCGAAACGCATGCGAAATTGTATTTTGTTGCAAAGAACAGATGATACAAATACTACTTATCATTATGAGTCAAATGACTTACAAATTATCTATCTAGATAGCAGCTTACAAGCGAAAAGCTCGCATCTAACTACACAGCCAACATGGCTTACAATACATTCGAAAAATGGCTGATAAGCCAGAAATGCGCCAAGGGAACTCTCGACTAAGGAAAAAGAGAATCCACCGGTCCTGACACCGGCAGCACAGTACGCAGATCCGCGGCCAAAGATCTATAGCAAAAGGGATGCTGCCGCGAAGAGATCAACTCGTCATTCGCCACATCCCTAGCGGCAAGAGCCGGGCAAATCCACGTCCAAAGATCTTGGGGTCTGACGAAACCCCTGTCTGATCAAGATATGTACCAGAGGAACCACCTGTTCCGGCATATGCCGTTGTGCACAACAGGGGAAGCCGTCATTCCTCTGGTACTGGGCTCCTTGTCATGATAGACAAGGGCGTTGGCGAGCCTCCTGAGTTCAAGAGCGAAGAGGCAAGAAACTCTCCTCCGGAGATGCTGGAGGAGAATCACGCCGTTCATTACGAGACGGTAGCACGGTCACTTCGGCGCTGCACCTCACCACGAGGCGGCCGGAAACATGACCTGCACACATAATACACGAAGAAATTTCTTCGAACACACATGAGGTATTATCTGCATCCTCTTTATGATGGTTATAAACGGCAATGAGCCTCATAAAGTGGATCTTGGAAACTATTTCTATGGCACAAAGCGCAAACTCAGGATTCAAAGCCTGAAGTTGCCATGAATCAACGAAAAACAAGCGTTGAAGCCAGCAGTCGTAAGGACTCACGGCAAAGCACATGTTTGGGATGAAGAACCCAAATGGCAAAGACAGGGTTTATATAGGCCCTGTAGAGACTCTTCGGTTGCTTAAGATGAGTCAGCAAATTCAAAAAGAGGGTAAGTTCAATCACTTACGCCTTGAAAAGCGGTAACAATCAATTACCCTACTAAAGGCTACGACGATTCAGTTGCGTATCCTAATAAATGACGGATAGTCATGATTCGGATGGACTTCCCAACGGAAGCGTGCTTATCTGCCGAGAAATTAGCGCGAAAATCAAGCAAAGAATCAATTGCTGATGTCATAATTGGATATGCACAGAAATGTCCAATCAAATCCCGAAAGGGGCAAAACGGGCAAACTCATTGTTTGTTGTTAAAAAAAGAAGGGGGAGAAACCCTAGCAATATCACATTAATGTTCAAAACATTACATTAATGTCTCAGCCATTTTCCTGTTTTCTTTTCAAAAATTCTAAAAGTCAAAACAAATTTTTGACTAAGGAGTCCTGGGGTGCGAACTGCTCGCTCAGCTTCTCCACTTGTTTCACTTCTTGCTTCAGTTGCTCGCACTTGGCATTCATTTCCTGATACAGCTTTACAGCATCATCAACCTTTTGCTTTTGCTGCTCCACCTTCTGCATCTCAGCTGCGAGATTCTGGTGACCGAGATTCAAAGTTACAGCTGCGCGAATCAGTGTAACTCTGTCCTTGAGGAATTTAAAGCCAAGTCTGCCTTGGACTTTGAGCACGAGATTTTGGCACATGCCACACAGCAATTCAGCACTCTGGGCCGAAATGGTCGCAGGTGTAGCCGCACACAGCTGCTCTAGTATCCAGATGGCTTCAGTAAGGAATAGCCTCCTGTCAAAAGGACTGATCTCCAGACACCTCACAAACGATCGGGGGTATCTGAGGCGCATTCGAACCACCCAGTCTACATCGGTTTGCTTCAAACCTGAGACGTCAAAAACAAGTCATGATGTCAAAACTAGCAAGCAAATAATGCGACGTACGAATGGTAAAATCTCTGCTTACCGGTCCCTTCCAGAATTTCATGAATAGAAGGAATGCGAGCCACCGGGTTGTTCGAAGACTGCCCTCGCTCCATGGCTCTCCTATCAGCTGCGAGCTCCAAACTCTCATAGTTAGGAGGAAGAGTGTAAGCTGCACCAGCTGCGATTACATTCCCAACCTGCGAGCCCCAAATGCTCCACGCAGGAATGGGTGCTCCTGGCTCAGTCATCGCCGGAGGCACAACCGAGGTCGCTGGACGGACATTCCCGGATGCGGAAATGGCAGCATCGCTTGTCCTTTCCTCCTCACCACCAGTACGGACACTTTCGTCCATCCGCACAGCATCAGCTTCGACATCATCGGAGAGCTCGATGACATCCTCGAGACGCTCACTTACATGTCCAGCGTCCGCGACGGGCTTCTCAGTATGAGAGCTCGAGATTGGAACATGGGATGCAGAAGGCTGACTTCTCTGCTCCAGCTCAGGTTCCTCAGCATGACCTGCGATACCAAATGCGACAATATGAGGTAACTTGTGTTATAAGTTATTTCACTATCTTTGCTAAAGCTAAGAATAAGCACCTCCACGCGAAGGTGGGATTAAGGTATCCTCATCGTACACTAGGGACGTGGAACCGTGCCCTATCAGTGTATCTTCACTAAGCAAATCTTTAAGAGAAGCGTGACCTGGGACGCGAGTAAACCAGTCATGATTTTGCTTCAAGTGACTAAAGCCTAGCATGCGCATATCACTCAAAATAATTACCTGAGGGTTCTCCGCATTTGCTTACCAACCAACGGCGAATGTCAGGCTTTGACACACCGTGCTTTAACGCACCCACAATTACATCTCTATAAGTAACTGCGAGATTGAAGATCTCACCTTTATCGCCACCTGCGATCTCTGCGAAGTCCGCTTGGACTTGCTCTAGCTCTGCTGTGTCCTCTCCAGGAACCTCATCTTCCTCCTCCACATGAGGAGCCACTTCTTCGGGAAGCTCGTCTTCCTCGCCAGTTGGACGCGCTAAGTCGTCAACATGCCGCTCCTCGAGGCTCCGCTGTTTCACAAGCTCGAGTTCCTCTTCCTCTCGCTGCCTTCTTCTCGCAGCAGCCTCCGCGGCTGTCTTCCGGGATTCAGCAAGAACATCCTCGCTTATGGGATCATCTGAAACGCCAGCATGGGCATTTCTCTTTTGCCTCTTGGCCACGAGGCCACCAACGGCTTCATCATCATCACCTGCGAATATACAATTGGTTCAAAGAAAAGAACTGCATAGAAGTTATGATAAAGGACAAGAAAATGCGGCGGAAGTACCTCCTGACTCTTCCTCGCGCATCACAACTGTTCCTTCTTCTTCTTCTTCATTACTTGCTTGGGGCTCCTGTCTCTCTTCCTCTTCCTCTTGATTGAATGGAACGAAGGTTTCAACTGCGAGATCTTTTCGCACCTTGCCGGGCATACGACCCTTACCTTTGTCCTTGGCAGAAAGGGACCTCGCTGGGGGCGAAGCTGGAGCGCTCCTAGGGGAAGAAATCGTAATCCCCTTTTGCCTAGGCCTCTTCGCTCTCGGTGCCGCAGTCGCTGGAGGGGACGGGTCATCTCTAGGAGGAGACGGAGCCGGAGGGTTGTCTATCAGCGAGTCAGCAAAAGTGTTCATGACCCCGCGAACTTTTGTTTCGACCTCGGCATCCATCCTCCATGCTAGCCGATACGACTCCCCCCTTCTTCTGGTCGCAACAATGGTATCCACCAGCGATTTGGAACGGTCACCAGCTGCGAACCTCCGCACATGACACTAGACAATACAGAACAAAAAGCATCAGTGCAAGCAAATCAAAGAGCTCAAAGCACACAAGGAAACTGCTTACCTCAGCAAACGCCTTGCTATATTTGATGACCTGCGTGTCACCCTTCTTGATTGCATCGACCTGCTCCTTCAGAATGAAATCGGGGCACAAATGATTCTCGCGGTCCAACAACGAGTAGCAACCGTACTCAGACTCGCTCAAACTGCAATTGGGGCGAAACGGAAAAGAGTTTCTCTTGATCAAGGGGGCCCTTCCTGGCTGCGCCGCCGCCTCCGTCTCCATCCTCGTATGCTGGGCAATCCAGTATGCGATCCAATTCTGGGAACAACCACCCCTGCGAGTTCCCGCAGGCTGCTCAAAGGGAAGATTGCTCATAAGGACCGTCTTGCATTCCTTTGTCAGCAAGCGCTTGTAGCACCCTCTAACGATAGACTGGGGCCAGATTGATGGGGCCACCGCATCGAAACCAAACTGAGGAGAGACCCGAGTGGGGTCAACATCCACTGTAAGCCTTTCATATCGTGGCGCGAGCTCACGAATATGCTCTGCAAGTGCAGGAAGAGAACCCCGCAGACACCAGCAAAAGAACTCACGATAGCGCTCGTGGAAATGCGGTCCCTTTTCAAAAAGAAGGTCTTCTGACAAGACCATACCTTCGGAGGGGTATAGCTTCGGAAACCACCGCACATTCTCAGCACGTGTGGCGTAAGGCCTGGCAGTGAACTCCCTTCGCTTGTCGCATATCAAGCTCCAAGTACACTTGGTGTTGCTTGCCCCGAACCATCTCGCAGCCCTTCCGCTGTTGAGCGCTTTCGTCTCGCCTGGGGGACACCACTTCTCAAGTGGGAGGGGAGTTGGAGCATAAGACGGCCAACGCTCGAAAACCCACATTGTCAAAAAGCTGATATTGACAAAGGTCAGAACATCGAGGCGGCCACGCGATTCCCTCATCGCCAGAACCAGCTGATCCAGCCTGTAATATAGCGTGCCCAAGACCAAGGGTCCAAGTGCGACTCTCTGGCCAAGAGCGAGCCTCACGGCAAGTGGCAGCACATGGTAGAAGACCCCATCATGGGGGTGACCATCAATCAGATACCTCGACAGCCAAGCGCAGAGAAAGGCGCAAAGGGTCAAATGATAACCCTTGCCCTCTACGTAATTCTCGGCCTCCGGGTCTTCGCTCAAAAGCTTCTTAGTAATGCTGCTGCTCGCATAGTCTCGGAAGAAGTATTGCAACCACTTGTTCCAGGTATTCTTCGCGGACGTATCAACCAGCTGCCAGTTCGGAAGAGGTTTTGTACTGGTCCACCGAGTGGAGATTTTCTTCACCTCTGCTAGGCACTCCTCCATCTGCGCGTACAAGGCTAATTCCGCAGATGTCCTTAAGTGACTCAAGGGGTCCACCTCGCCCATGGGGGAAAGCTCATACAGCATTTGAACGTCCTCGAGCGTGGGGGCAGCCTCGAACTCAGCAAAGTGAAACGTGTGAGTCGCAGGCGAATAGCGGGACAGAAGGTCTAGAAGCATGGACTGATCCAACTTCACGGCAGCACCCTTCATAGCACGAACAGCAAAGAAAATGCCGGCTTCATCAAGAGTTTCGGCGTAATTACCCAACACGTGGTCAGTCCACTCATCCATATAGTCCAACTTCTGGACAAACGCCTGAGTAGAAATCGCAGTGTATGGGAAGTGCCCGTTCTCGATTCCCAATCGAACCACATCCTCGGAGCCAACTAACTCGAGCAAGGCTGAGTTAACTGGGCGAGTCAGTGTCAACAACCGCTCAACGGGAACAGGATCAGGCATCCTCTTCGCCTTCACCCTCGCGTGGTAAAAATCTTTCCCACCCAGAAAGGGGGCTTTTCGCCACAGAGACTGCGGAAGCTCCGGCATCTCTTCATCTTCCTTGACGGGTCTGGTTACCCTTGTTTTGGCCATTCCTGCGAAAGGGCAAAAAAAAAAAGGGGGGGAGAAATACCACACCAGTCAGTTTGAATTTTGAATTCGAGACTTATGCAAAGGAATGCAAACAGTTCCGGTGCCGATTTCAGAAATTGGGTAATTGCAAGATCCAATATCGTCGAAAGAGTAAAGCGAAGCGGGTTTAAAGATCAAAGCCTCTTCACAGATTTCATGAGTTTACAGATTCAACGCAGTTCAAGACAAACGCCGGAATTTTAAAATCAAAAAGTAAACGAGGCCAACCTTGTTTCCTTGAAGCCTGCTTGGAGATGCACAATTGAAGAATACGATTTGCAGTCTTGAACTGATGATTGATTATTTGGATCTGCTCTCGAAGATCTCCGGGTACCATTCACTTTAAGAGAGAAAAGCAATGCCTTGCAATGATGGGATACAAGGTATTTATCCAGAAGAATGAAGGGTTGCGTCCCTTCAGTAGTCGAATCGCAACCGTCACCGTCGTGTCGCGCAATCACAGGACGGGCTGACGTCACGCCTAAAACCCTAAAGGTCAGATGGCACGACTCTAGGGGTTTTAGGTCATAATTACACGCACGGGGGCTGAATCTACCCGTATTTGAATTGGTACGTGACGACGACGCGCATGTTGGTTTCCGCGCATGGAAGCCTATACAGCTACAAGCCTTCACGCGCAGAAAGGGGGCTAATGTAGATACTGCTTTATGACATGGCAGATCTAGGCCACGTGGCAACCATCCAGCACACCATATTGTGCTCCACACACACAGGATCACCAGCCGAGCTGATCCATGTGGGGGCTGCGAGACAGAGCCCTCGCATACCACTGCACGGGACTTGTAGGGATTTGTGGTTTGGAGGCTAGAGTAAGCCCTGTCGCGTGCGAGCCAAGCCCGCGCGCGACCTTTAGTAACTGTTTTGAGAGATTTATGGCACGAGCTCCCTAGACCCGGTCAATCCGGTCAAACCCGGTCAACCTCGTAACGGTTCCGGTACTTGCGCACCACGTGCTCTAACGGTTCCTATATACTCGGACGAACGTGCCGTTATGGTTAAGCTAATTAAGCCGCCATTAATGGGCGCATTAACCACACTACAACGGTCACGTTCTCCAGTATATATACATCGTTAACCTTTCCATACAAAGGAGAACAACACTGCCATACGCGGAAGCTCTGCCAAACCTCTGTCTCTCTCTCAGACATTGCTACTGACTTACTCTCTCCCTACACACACCCCTATTCTTCCTGTGCGATCCCTGATCCACTACGTACGGTGTACACGGAGGTCTCCCTGCCGGAATCTCTTGTGCACACCGCTCCATATTAGCAAGTTGTTGCTACCAACTAGATAGAACCTATGGGGTCGCACACTATATAGAGTTGAACTAGATTTGGGAATTAATTAATATGATTAATTAACTAGAATGCTCACTTTGCAACACCTCGCAAACTTAGTAGGACTAATTTGCAAGGAAGGGACTAAACCGAATTCTAGTAGGACTAGAATAGGGCCTTTAGGTAGTTGACAAGGATTTGTTGGATTATATAAAGGATGCTCCTTCCTTCCTTCCAGTATACTTATGACACTATTGTTCATAAATTGAGTGGGAGAGAACAAAGGAGAGAGAGCAAGCAACAAGGAAGAGCCGAACCCGACCCCCTTGCGCCGCCCGTCCCCGTCGGCCAAAACAAGGATGCCGAAGCCTCTTTGTTTCCCGGTTGTGTGATTTCTTCTTCCTCTTCCTCCGGTCCAAGCTAGCACAAAGGAGAAGGAAGATCTAGATCTCAACTCTATGCATGGATCAACCGTAGAGATGTGAAAAAATTCACGTTACAAGTCATCACAGGAAAAACCCTAAGGTGTGTAACATGATTCTTACTTTACCATCGTTATGCTTCTCTTTCTGTGATCCTTGGAGGGTATTGAATAGATAAATTATATATTTCCACTGCGTATCCATGATCAAAACCCTACAGGATAAGCCTCATAATTAGGGTTTAACATCTTCTAGACATATGAATTTCTCAAATTACAAATACAGTCACTATCAAGTTTATCTAACAACTCTTCAGAAATCATGCTAAAATAGGCAATCTTTGATGAGGCATACCCATCCATCGATACACCCTTAGCTTATTTACTTATAAACCAAGACTCAGGAAGTAAGTTCTTACCATACCCAGAAGCTCATTTGCTCTTGGCTTCAGCAGCACTGTGCTTTACTCTTGTCTTCTTCTCAGAAGGCTGAACATCCTTCTTATCTTCTGGTTTCTTCTTCTTTGGAGTCTAATATACCTTCTTATCTTCTGCAGACTTCTTCTACTTATCTCCTTCCTTCTTCATTGATTAAGATTGATCACCCTGATCTTTCTTCCCTAGTTCTTGATCCTTCATGACTTCTCCCTGTTCCTTCTCAGATTCTAACCCCGCTTCTTGTACTCCTTTTTCCTTTGTGATCTTATTTTATGGAGGAGAAGCATCTTGCATGCTGCTGGTCCTCTCTGAATCTGAACCAGAGATGGTGATCTCTATTTTCCAATTTGCCCTTCTCTTCTTCCTCATTGGAGCTCCCTAAACTTTCTCCTGGAGTCTTTGTGACTTTCGCTCCATTAGGTTTAGGGTTTTCAGAAGAGTTAGAGAGAATAGAGAAAGAGGTAGAGACGAAGGGATCGAGATCGAGTTGGAGAGAAAAAGCCCTGAAGTTCAGCTTATAAGTTGGAAAATTTTCAGCTATAATGTTTAAAAAGGGCTTTAAAGATTTTGCATGCACAGAATTGTATCTGAAAGATATTTCTAGATATTTTTTCATATTTTGAATAAATCTCTGATTAAATTAAATATTTTGAAATTATCTATTAAGATAATACATAATATTTTGTAATCCAATTTTTTAACATAACATACAGTTTTTCTCCATTCTTTGAGATACAAGTCCAAAGCTTTGAGAAACTGTATGACTGTTTCAGAAAACTTTAAAGCTTTGAGGCATACTTCCAAGGCTAGGAAAGTATAATTTCAAGTCTTTGATATTTTCACACATAAGCACATACATGATCCAATACTCCCCTAAACCAATGCATCCTTGTTTAGCATACCAAATTCAAGCCTTAGAGATGCAAACCTCTAATCTGGTAAAGTTTTAGTGAAAATATCAACAACTTGCTTAGCAGTAGATATAAAATACAAAGACACATCACCTTTCTCAGCATGATCCCTTATGAAATGGTGTCTTACATCAATATGCTTAGTTTTGGAGTGCTGCACAGGGTTCTTTGTGATTGAAATGGCACTAGTATTGTCACAATTAATAGGCACATTTCTGAATTCATATCCAAGATCTCTTAATTGTTGAGCAATCCATAGTACCTGTGAAAAAAAAGCACCAACCACAGTTTATTCAGCTTCTTCAGTTGACAAGGATACTGAATTCTGCTTCTTTGAATGCCAACTAATCAATGATGAACCAAGAAATTGGCAACATCCTGAAGTAATTTTCCTCTCAACCTTGTAGCCTGAAAAATCTGCATATGAAGATCCTTTTAACAGCTACTAAGTGACTTTCTTTAGCATCTGCTGGAAACCTTGCACACATACATACATTGAACATCATTTCTGGTCTACTAGTAGTTAAATACAATAGTGAACTAATCATACTCTATAATCCTTTTGATTCACACTCTTACCATGTGATTTTTAACTACCTTGCCTAAAGATAATGAAGAGCTCATGGGATTTTTAACTAACTTAGACTGAGACATATTGTACTTATTGAGAAAGTCCTTGGTATATTTGCCTTGATGTATGAAAATTCCTTTCTTCATTTGATGTACATGAAGTCCAAGAAATAAATTTTGATCTCCCATCAAGCTCATTTCAGATTCTCTTCACATTAGACTTGAAAACTCTTTAGACGGAGCATCCTCAGAAGCACCAAGCAATATATCATCAACATAAATCTGTACTAATAATATGTCTTTCTCATGAGTCTTAATAAAAAGAGTAGTGTCTACTAGGCCTCTCTTAAGGTTATTGTCAAGTAAAAACTTTGAAACTCTGTCATACCAAGCCCTTGGAGCTTGTTTAAGGCCATAGAAATCTTTGTCGAATTTGTAAACATGATCAGGGAAATTGTCATCTTCCAAACCAGATGGTTGAGCAATATAAACTTCTTCTTATAAATAGCCATTTAGAAAATCACATTAGACATCCATTTGATAAAGCTTTATATGTTTATGGGATGCATATGCAAGAAGTATTCTGATAGCTTCTAACCTGGCAACAGGAGCGAATGTTTCTTCATAATCAATACCTTCTTCTTGATTGTAACCCTGTGCCACAAGTCTGACTTTTTTCTATACCACTTTACCATTCTCATTAAGTTTGTTTCTGAACACCTATCTAGTTCCAATGACTGATTGAGTCTTTGGCCTAGGAACCAGGTTCCAAACCTTGTTCCTTTCAAATTCATTTAGCTCATTCTTCATTTTAATGATTCAATATGCATCTTGTAATGCCTCCTTTGCATTCTTAGGTTCCATAAGTGATACACAAGCACTAAAGGCACACAAGTTCTTTAGTTGTCCTCTGGTCGGTGTACCAGCTGTTGGATTTGAAATGATATTGTATGTTGGATGAGCTGACAAGTATTTGAACCTCTTCCTTGGTGTCCATGGTTCTGGTTTAGCAGGTAACTTTTCAAGCTTTTGACTGGAGAACTTTGTGTTCTGTGAGATCCAGTCTCAAAGCTTTGAGATTTTGATTCAGGAGGATTGACAAAGCTTTGAGATTCTTCTATTTGTTCCTGCAGAATAGTTTTGCTTCCTTTCTCTTCCTCAAGATCATCATCTGCCTCATACTTGTTCATATGAGATAAAGTTCTTTGGCTTGAATGAACCCCTTGTTTGTTTAGCTTGGGTACATGCCTTGCAAAACTCATTATCTTTGAATTTTATGGTTGGTAATCCTCATACCAAGTCCTTTGAGATGAGTTTGTTCATTGAATGCATGCTTATATGTCAAAGTTTTCTATGCCAAAGCTTTGAGTCTTCTTTCAAGGCTTTGAGGTACTTCAGACTTTCCCCTGAAACTTTGTTAGTACTTAGAGCATAAACATTGTATGACCTAGGAGCAGTGAGTATGAAATTTCCTGATTTTTCATCTTTCACAACACATTTCTCCTTGTCAAAAACAAATTTATTACCCTTATCACACAATTGTGATATACTAAGCAGATTATATTTAAACCTTCAACTAAGTAAACATGAGAAATAGAACTTGTAGATTTATTACCAATACTACTCCAATGATATTGCATTTTTCTTTGTCACCAAGTGTGATTGTTCCTCCAGATTGCTCTTTTAAATGTCCTCAACAGTTTGACTAGATCTGGCACAGGTTTCAAGATCTCGTTCATGTTATAGTTCATGATGAATTGTCCATAATTACAGGCAACGATTGCAACTCGATATCTGTGGCCAACTCTTGACCCACCAGAAACCCTAGACGCGCGAGGTTCTCCAAGTACCCGATCATTCGGAGCACATGAGGTCCCACCGGGTTTCCCTCTGACAAATGACATTTGAAAAATTCCTTGGAGACTTCATACCTCTCAACCCTAGTCTGCTCTTGAAAGAGCTACTTCAAGTGTGCGATCATATCGAACGCAGCCATGTTCTCATGTTGCTTCTGGAGCTCAGAGGACATGGTGCAAAGCATCAGGCATGCTGAATCATTAGCATCATCAACGACTTTTTGATGCGCATTTAGGGTTGCAGCTGTATTAATCTCTAAAGCCTGAGGAATTTCTTCCTGTAGAGTGTACAGTTTCTTTTCCTACTTGAGAACGATTCTCAAGTTCCTGTACCAGCCTAGGAAGTTGGTTCCAGATTGTTTGTCCTTCTCAAGGACAGTGCGTAGGGAGTATGATGAACTCGATGAGTTGTTTTCCATTGGAATTCTACAAAATAAGAAGTATATAAGTTTTAGTATTTAGTGAATTAATAACTATATTTAATAATGGCTAGATTATTAAACATAGCTCCCACTATTTTTCTCGCATTAATAAACCTAAAATATTAATGCGGAAAGTATTATATTTTCTAGTGGGTGCCAATATTCATATTTCATTTCTTTTGAGCTTGCTTTGGATAGTCACCCAAAAATTAGTTTACTTAGGTAGGAGCAACTTCCAATTGCAACCTTATGCAACTCTTGGTTGAATTGGGCAAATAACTCCTTATTTATCCATCCCATGGTTAATCCTAATTGGTTGCCTCAAGGTCCTTAATCTTATTAAAATTACCCGGTTGCGTCCAACCTCCTACTTAAACAGTTGCACACTACTTGTTTGTGCCATCGCAATACAATCATGACAAATCAAGTCGCCCTGCTTTGGAACGCACGAGCTTGATAATCATGATCATGAAGAGTGTTTAAATAACGAGAAGGCAAAAACGCAATATTTAAAATGAGGGATTTTTCCTTTTTCCTTTTAATTTTTTTGTTGATCCATATCAACTGATCTACTTATTTTGAGTTGGGCTAACTCACAAATAAAAGATACGGGTTGTTAATTATCTTATTATTAATTTGCATGCATCAACCATACACCAACAATAAATAATAAGACAATAAAATAAACAACCATAAAAGAAAAATTAATGTGATATGGATATGGCCTCTTAACTAAGATATTCTCAAGCCAATGAGAATATCCATGAACCCTAAAATATAGCACGCTCATTTCCATGTGCCTCCATGTTTTGGTTCATGCTCCATAGCTCTTCTGGATTGTCGCCTTCTTGTGGTTTCTCCCTTTCTTTAGGCTTCTTTTTTCCATGTCTTGACTATTATCTATTTTATTTATTTCTAGCTAGCATCTAGACTAAATAAAAATATCTCACAAGTTGAGAAGATACCGTTTCGCAGACCGTAAAAACTAATTAACTATTACATTAATTTTATCAGCACGCATGTCGTAAAACAAACCACAAAATAAACATCAACAACAAACCACAACCTAAGGCCATATCCAGTCACCATGCAATAAGCACATAAACAATTAAAATCCAATTTTAACGCGCTTAATCAAATTTTAACTGTTTTTTGAATGTTTTAGGGTCAAAACAGTCCAATAGGGTTCTCCATGGCTTTGGACGAAACCCTAAAGTATCATGGCACGGCCTTGGGGCGGTCGGCCAAGCCGTGCGCTAGGGCCGGCCCAAGCCCTTGGTCGTGCCTCTCTTGGGCGGCAAGGCAAGAGGGGCGGTCCCACGGGGGGATGAACCACTCCATGGAATTGTGTTTCCAAAACAACTCATTGCCATGTTGCCCAAGATTAGTTGTTTCCATGTTTGAAAAATCCCCTTTCCAAGCATGTGCCCAAATCCTAGCTGTCAAGATCCAAAAATTCACATCCTATGTGTTTCAAATTCACTAATCCTTACATCCCATGTAATATTTTATCTTATTTGATTGAATTGATTACAAATTGCATCAATATGCTTGATTTATTCGTTTTACCCGATAAACAACAATTTAAAGCATCAAAGTACATAAATCGTAACACATAAACTACGATATGCTCTACGACCTGTGGCTCTGATACTACTGTAGGATCTTGATAACGGATACACAGCGGAATAAACAGAAATTAATATGTTCAAGACCCTCCAAGGATCACAGGAAGAGACAACATAACAATAGTAAGGGATTAGTATCAAAATACATTTAGATTCTCCTTTGATGACTTCTCACGTGAAATTGTGTTCACGTCTCTATGACTAGTCCACTTCTAGGATTGAAACCGAATGCTTAAAGCCTTTGTGCTAGATAGGATTTAAGGAAGAAGAAGAATAAGATCACGCAAAAAAGAGCAAGGAGGGGCGGTCTTCCTTGTTCGACCGACGGGGTAGTGGCGGTCCCAAGGGGGATTCGGCGCTCTTTGGGATTTCTCTCTCTCCTTGTTTTTCTCTCCCACACAATGTGTTATGAGAATTCGTTAGTGGGAAGGAAGATAGGAGTGTCCTTTATATAGTCCAACAACTCCTTGTTGACTGCATAAAGCCCCTATCCTAATCCTACTCATGTACAGATTAGTCTAACTTGTAAATTAGTCCTACTAAATTTGCAAGTAGTTGCATATTGATCCTTATAATTAATTAATTATAGTAATTACTTCCCTAGTCTGGTCTAATCCATAGGGATTCTGACCCCATAGGTTTCTACTTAGTTGGTAGTAACAATTTACTATCATGGAGCGGCCTCTAGCAAGACATCCATGCTACCCAACTAATAGAAATAGTCATCCGACATACCATGTGCAAGTATTGTCTCATCCCTTTGTCTCAATATCCGTATTGGACACGAGACATACAAGTCACACTCGTATATCCAATCCATAGTTTCTTGATCCTGGGAATAGTCTCATCTAAATAGATAACATCAATATCCCATATTGATTTATCTGAATTTGTCCAGACATTCTATGAGAACCATCCCTCGTGTGGCCGTGGATATCTACTCCCGTCATGTGGGAGGGACAACTTCTATCTGCGTCCCTACCATCTCTAAGCTTGCTTCCTAATTGTATCCGACAAACGCCTTTATTACTACCCAGTTAGAGCGTAGCGTTTGGCGATGTCAAAATACAATTTTCCACAACTAGAGGATCTAGTGACTTCAAGTCTAAGGATGAAAATACCATTGTCACTACGAGAAGCACTTGTGACTTTACATAACATGTATGTAGCCTTCTCGTCATGGGTCAATCCAGTATGATATTACTCCTACTGCATACCCATGTGTTGGATCGTGATATCTCCATATCAATCCAACCCCATACTAGTCTATAATTGATCGTCCTATTAATCAATATAAGTGACTAGGGATATTTAAGATAAACAACATATTTTCAATCTAAGGACTTCATTATATTAAATATCCGAATAAATAATACAATGAATGTTTCTAGCCAAAATCACTATCCATACTAAAAAAATTGTCTCTAGGGAACCTATTCCAGCACTTAGTTTGTGTGATCACTGTGAAGAATTTTGTCTCCGTCTCTAAGAGTATCCACACCTTGGATTACTATTTGGAATCCTTCTCCATGTGTAGTGTTATGAACGGAAGAAGGAAGCAAGAGATCATGCAAAACAAAGCAAGCCACGCGCCTAGGGAGGTCGACAGCACCACAGGGGCGAATGGGTAGGGAGGAGATCCTCCTACTTGTCTCTCTCCTTGCTTTGTTATGTTCTCTAAATAGTGACTCACTTGAGAAAATAACAAGCTAGGTAGTCTTTATATAGTTAATAACTCCTTATTAACTAAATAATTGCCCCAGTACTAATAATGTCCATACACGGATTAGTCCACCTTGTAAATTAGTCCTCCTAACTTTGCCTGTGGTTTAGTTTAGATCCTCTTATTAATTAGTCATACTAATTAATGCCCATATCAAGTTTAATCCATATAGTTGTGTGACCCCATAGGTTTCTACTTAGTTGGTAGTAACTATTACTAACATAGAGCGGTGTCTAGCAACACATCTATGTCACCCAACTGATAGAAATAGTCAGTGATCCGACAAACATTGTTCCCATTGTTACCGCATTGTATTATCACTTTGTCTCCATGTCCGGATTAGAAACGAGACATAGTAGTCACACTCGTATATCCAATCCATAGTTTCTCGATCATGGGGATATGCTTATCCTGGCAGATAACATCAATATATCCATATTGATTTATCTGAGTCTGGCCAGACAATCTATAAGCACCATCCCTTGAGTGGCCCATGCATATTTGCTCCCATTATGTAGGAAGGAAAAACCCTCTCTACATCACTACCATCTCTCAGCTTGCTTCCTATCATGCCCGATAACTATCTTTATAGTTACCCGGTTAAGGCACAATGTTTGATAATATCAAATCATGATATTTCACAACTAGAGTATCTAGTGACTTCAAGTCTAAGTAATACCATTAGCACTACGAGAAGAATTGTGACTTTGACATAATCTATTGTAGCCTTCTCATTATGGGTCAATCCAGTATGCCATTGAAAGTGTGTAATGCAAGTCTAAAGCAGTATCATAGTACTCTTGAAGGGGGGTTGAATAGATTATGGACACTTTTGCTAAAATTGAACTTTTAATACTCTAACACGAGGAATTAGTGAAATATCAAGGCTTCGAAAAGATTTGAAAAGGATTGAAACATATTGAGACTATCTGAGGCTTCAAAGCTTTGAGACATGAAATTCCCCAAAGCTTTGAAGCGGCTTGTATTGTGCAGACTAGTTTGTAGAATGAATAACCAGAAAATTAAAGTAATGAACACAAGAGATTTTTACAGAGTTCAATCACAATTGGACCTACTCTATTCCTGAGACTTGATCCCTCCAGGATTTGAACACACTTCTTACTAATCACTAAAATTTAGCCCTAGATCTCAAGCCTAAGTGAACTACCTTACACCTATGCAGCTTGTGGTACCAAACCTATCTAGCTCAGCTACAATCTGATGAATCAATAAGAACCTCTTGTTGTTCACTTGAACAACTAACTTCTACAAGTTGGTGAGGTTAAGAAACACTTAATAATATTACAATGAAAGCACAAAGATGAACACTGAAAATAGATAAGCAATGAATGCTCAGAAGTGTTCTTCAGAATCTGGATGATTGATCTTGTTCAGCAGTGTCGAATCCTTGATTGAGTGAAGAGTTGTGTGAAAACTCTCTTCTTTTTTTCAGATGATAAGCTCACTTCCTCTTTGAAATTCAAATCACTCTGATAATAAACTGCAGTAACCACTAGAGAGATTTCAGGAACAAACTCCTTGAAAATCCTCTCCCTTCAACAGCTTCCTTCAACAGCTATACTTGAATAGCTAATTTGATTTGTTAGGAGGAGAACAACCCTGCACAAAATAATCATTACAACACAACCAATACAACACAACCAATCACCTATTCTAAGAGACTGAATTATCAATCTCCCCCTTGATGAAAGACAAAACAAATATTCTTAAATTCTCAGCATCCTGCAACTCATTACCCATAAGTACCCAGCATATATAACAGCAACTAAAGTACAAAGCATGTAATCCACAAATATGACACAGATATGAAGCAAAAATTAAAAATTAAAACTAAAATAGATAAATAATAATTAAACTACCACAGATAAATGATCCTACACAAACACCTTAAAAATTATTACACAATAAGCACCTTAAACACTTAAACACACACATCCTCTCCCCGTTTTTAATTTTATCAAAAGTGTATAGGATCATACTCAGAGTTTCTTAAAGAAAACAATAAGAAACCTAAACAGTTGACAAACCAACTTCAAGGCTTTGAGGGAGATGAAACAGAAAGAAGGGTTCAAGGCTTTGAGGCACAATCTGTAGCATATCCTACTTGGTTGTCTTCTTTCCTTCCTTGATCTTGCTTTTCCCTTTGACTTTTCCTTATTTAGCTTGAGTTTCCTCTTGTTCTTCTTCTGCTGATCCTTCCTCACTTGAAGCTCCTTCATCTCCAGACTGCCTCAACATTTTGAGCTTCAACATCAGCAACTACCTCAGCAATCACCTCATCAACCTTTTCAGCAACTTTCTCTGCAGCTCCCTCAGCAACCTCATCACCACCAGCTTCATCATCATCAATTTTCTCAAACAGATCTTTAGAAGCAAGAACCAGTGGAACTTTCTTCTTTTGCTTCAGAGCATCTCCAAGCACCATGTCAAACTCAATACTATCTGAATTCTGAATCTCAGAAGATGGTACTTTACCCATGTTCAAACCTTTGATAATCAAGTCTAGCTTCCCATTCATCAAAGCTTTGAATTTGCCAAACTCAGTGGACTATTCAAACTGACCTTGCCTTAAATCCTCAATTCCATCTTCCATGTTCTCAACTCTGTCAATAATCTGAGAGAAAATCAAATTTGTTGAAGCCTTTGGTGTGGTTGCAGCTTTAGGTTTAATAAAGTCCTTCTCCTTGAATTCATCAGCAGACAGTTCTGAATAAAACTTCCAACTACCTTTCCCTGTCTGTACAACTCCAATCCTTTCGAGAGCATCCTCGTCAACCAGACCAAACCCACTAGTAATCTTCTCCTCATCCTTCACAGGTATCTTAAAATACTCAAAGAACAAGGCAACAAATTTTCATAGGGAAGTGAATGACATCTTGTCCTAGTCCACAATATACCATATGCTCCATAATCACACTAGGCATATCAATGTCAAAGCCTTGACAGATAAAATACATAATCAACACCCTATCATTTAACAACTCTCTTGAGTGTTCTATTGGCACAACACACCTCATGATGATAGAAAACAGGATTTTGACTTCACAATTTAACACTGAATGTGTCAATTGCTTGGGTCCAGATGGTACTCCCTCTACAGTAAAATCCGACTTAGCCTTCTCAAAACATTCCTTCCTATCAGGATGTTCATGAACATTGTACTTACTAGGGATACCAAAACCTAGGCAAACACCTTATGGTCAAACCTCATATCAGCACCAGCCACCCTAGAAGTTAAGACATAACTTTCCTCATCTTCTTGCACCAAATTCAAATAGAAAGTTCTTGTCAACGTAGGATATGTTGGAATAGATGCCCTAGAGGCAATCTAGTTTAGTATGAATTTATTTTGGCTAGAACATTCATTGTATTATTTATTGGATATTTAATATAATGAAGTCCTTAGATTTACAATTGTGTTGTTTATCTTAAATATCTCTAGTCCATTATAATGATTAATAGGACAATCATCTATAGACGAGTAAGGGGTTGGATTGATATGGAGATATCATGATCCAACACACGGGTGTGCATTAAGGGTAATGGCGCACCGGATTGACCCATCCCTGAGAAGGCTACATACATGTTATGTAAAGTCACAAGCGCTTCTCGTGGTGACAACGGTATTGTCATCCTTATACTTCAAGTCACTAGATTGTCTAGTTGTGGATTATTGTGATTTTGGTAGCGTTAAACGCTACACCGTAACTGGGTAGCTTTAAAGGCGTGTACCGGATACAATAAGGAGCAAGCTTAGAAGTCATAGTGGACGTAGATAGAATTTTTCCCTCCCACATAACGGGAGAAAATATCCGAGGCCACTCGAGGGATAGTGCTTATGGAATGTCTGCCAAGACTCAAAAAAAACCAATATAGGATATTGATGTTATTTTCACGAATAAGGCTACTCCCAGGATCGAGAAACAATGGATTGGATATACGAGTGGGACTTGTATGTCTCGTTTCCAATCCGGATATGGAGACAAAGGGATGTGAAAATTACTTGCACAAGGTTTTTCGGATGAATATTCTATTAGTTGGCTAGAATGGATGTCTTGCTAGAGACTGCTCCATATTAGCAAATTATTGCTACCAACTAGATAGAACCTATGGGGTCACACGCTATATGGAGTTGAACCAGATTTGGGAATTAATTAATATGATTAATTAATTAGAATGATCACTTTGCAACACCTTGCAAACTTAGTAGGACTAATTTGCAAGGAAGGGACTATACCAAATTCTAGTAGGACTAGAATAGGGCCTTTAGGTGGTTGACAAGGATTTGCTGGACGATATAGAGGATGCTCCTTCCTTCCTTCCCATATACTTATGAAACTATTATTCATAACTTGAATGGGAGAGAAAAAAGGAGAGAGAGAAAGCAACAAGGAAGGGACGAACCCGACCCCCTTGCGCCGCCCGTCCCCGTCGGCCAAAACAAGGAAGCTGAACCCTCTTTGTTACCCGGTTGTGTGATTTCTTCTTCCTCTTACTCCGGTCCAAACTAGCACAAAGGAGAAGGAAGATCTAGATCTCAACTCTAGGCGTGGATCAACCGTAGAGACGTGACACAATTCACGTTACAAGTCATCACAGGAAAAACCCTAAGGTGTGTAACATGATTCTTCCTTTACCATCGTTATGATTCTCTTCCTATGATCCTTGGAGGGTATTGAATGGATAAATTATCTTTTTCCGCTGCGTATCCATGATAAAAACCCTACAGTGATATCAGAGCCAGGTTGTTGAACATAGACGTGGTTTATGTGTTACGTTTTGATAGTTTTACATTTTAAATTTATTGTTTATCGCGTAAAACAAGACAAATCAAGCAAATGATGCAATTTGTCAATAATCAAACATAACAAGACCTAATTTTTGCATTGGATGCATGAATTAGTAGGTTTGAGAAATTTTAGGATCTTAGATCTAGGGTTTGGGCACCAATTTGGAAAACTAGTTTCAAATTTGGAAACTTTTTGGACTTGGGGAACAAGGAAGGAGTTGTTTTGGAAACAACAAGGAGGTTTGGCTCTAGGGACAACCCCCTATCCCTTCCTTGCCGCCCAAGCCACCTAGGCTGAAGGCCTAGGCGGTCGTCTGACCCCTCGGGTTGGGCCAACCGATCTAGGCTCGGCCCGGGACGGCTCCAATAGGGTTCGTCCATTAGATGGTGGGCCCCTTGGACCGTTTTAACCCTAGAAATCCTAAAATCAATTAAAATTTCACTAAGCCCGTTAAAATTGGATTTTAACTGTTTATGTGCAAATCACATAGTTGTTGGATATGGCCTTAGGATGTGGTTTGATGTGATTATTTAAATTGTGTGGTTTGGTTTACGGCATGCGAGCTGATCTATTTGATGTAATAATTAATTAGGGTTTTATGGCCTGCGAGCCATTTTTTTCCTCAACTTGTGAGATTTATTTTATTTAGTATAGTTGTTAGCTAGTGCTAGATAGAATAGATTAATAGCCAAGATTGAAGAAAATAAGCCCCAAGCCAAAAGGAGCCACAAAAGATGGAGCATGGAGCATTCCACATGACTATGAAGGATGGACCAAAAGATGAAGGTGCATGAAGATGTGTTTGCTGTTAGGGTTCATAGATAATTCCATTGGTTTGGAAATATCTTAGTCTAGAACAGGCCATATCCATATCACGTTTAATATTTTGTGGTTGTTTATTTTATTGTCTTATTATTTTTTAGTTGGTGTATGGATGATGCATGCAATTAGGATAATAAGATAATTAGACAACCCGGATCAATTATTTGGAGTTGTTCCCAAACTCAAATAGATAGATCAAGTTGATATGGATCAACAAAACAATTAAAAAATTGAATTTTAAAATCCCTCAAAATTCAAATATTGTGTTTTTGTCTTCTCGTTATTTAAACACTCATTATCATCGTGAATTATCAAGTTCGTGCATGCCAAAGCAAGGCGACTTGGTTCATAATGATGGAATGCGATGGCAAAAACAAGTAATGTGCAATTGTTTAAATAAGAGGTTGGACACAACTAGGCTATTAATATGATTAAAAACCTAGAGGCAATCCATTGGGATTATCCATACGGATGGATAAATAAGGAGTTATTTTCCCAATTGAACCAAGAGTTGCATTGGATGCAAATGGAATTATTCCTACCTAGAGTAGTCAAATTTTGGGTGACTTGCCAAAGCAAGCTCAAAATGAGATGAAATGTGGATCTTGGCCCACTAGAAAATATAAGGATATTTTCCGCATTAATATCTTGAGGGTTATTAATCCGTAGAAAAATAGTGGGAGCTATATTTGATAAACTAGCCATTAATGAATATAGTCAAAAATTCACAAATACTAAAACTTGCGTATTTTCCTTTGTAGAATTCCAAATGGCAAACAACTCATCGAGTTCAAAACATTCCCTACGATATGTCCTTGAGAAGGACAAGCTCTTTGGAACCAACTTCCTTGATTGGTACAGAAACTTGAGAATCGTTCTCAAGCAAGAGAAGAAACTGTACGCAATAGATGATCAAGTTCCAGCAGGTCCAGAGAACAATACCCCTGCAGCCCTAAAGGCGTATCAAAAGCGTGTTGATGACGCTAATGATGCGTCCTGCTTTATGCTATGCACCATGACCTCTGAGCTTCAGAAGCAACATGAGAACATGAATGCTTTCGATATGATCGAGCACTTGAAGCAGCTCTTCCAAGAGCAGGCAAGGGTTGAGAGGTATGAAGTTTCTAAGGCATTGTTCAAATGTCATCTGGCTGAAGGAAACCCTGTGGGACCTCACGTACTCCGTATGATCGGGTACTTGGAGAATCTCGCGCGACTGGGGTTTCCGGTCGGCCAAGAGTTAGGCAGCGATCTCGTGCTGCAATCGTTGCCGGAGAGTTATGGATAGTTCATCATGAATTATAACATGAACGGGATCGTGAAACCACTGCCAAATTTGCTAAATATGTTGAGGACATCTGAAAAAAGCATCAACAAGGGTAAGGGCAAGTCCATTGTGATGGTACAGAAAGGAAATGGCAAAAGGTTTGACTCATCCTCCAAGGGCAAAAGCAAGTCAGTTGCCAAGTCCAAGGAACCTGTCCTTAAGCCTGTTGGTGGCATTCCCAAAGGTGTGACTAAAGGTGAGTGTCACTACTGCAGTCAGCCTGGACACTGGAGGAGGAACTGCCAAAAATATCTGGAGGACAAGAGGCTTGGAATAGTGATTCCACCACCACCAGGTATTTTTGTTGTAGATGTCAATTTAACTATCTCTACATCATGGGTATTGGATACTGGATGTGGATCTCACATTTGTCGTAATGTGCAGGATCTAAAGAGAAGTAGAAGATTGGCTAAAGGGGAGATAGACTTGCGCGCTGGGAATGGAGCAAAGGTTGTTGCATTGTCCTTAGGCGTGTGCGAGCTGTCTCTACCTTCAGAATTAGTTTTAGAATTAAATAATTTCTATTTTGTGCCTGCTATGAGCAGAAACATTATTTCTATTTCTTGTTTGGACGAGGAATGTTTTATTATTTCAATAAAGAACAATTGTTGCTCCTTTTATTTTAATAATATTCACTATTGTAGTGCGCAATTATTTAATGGACTATATGTCCTTGATCTAAGAAATCATGTCTACAACATTAATACTAAGAGGATTAAAATAAAGAGATTATGATTGTTAAGGAAAAAAATTAGAAACTAATTACTCTTAAGCATGAAAAGAAAAGTAATTATTTATATAAGAACTTTTAGAAAACTATTTACTAACAAGGAAAAAACATCAAACTTGGTACTCCAAATGACATTGCTACCCATTACATAGGGAAATAATTAAATTCCTTTTTTCAGCCATATCTACCTACTTCATACATAGTTAAGTTACTTTGTTTCTCTAGAGAAATGAAAAACAAAATTACGTTGTTCAAGCCTTAGTCAATGCAAGTAACACCCAGAATGTGAATATCAAAAGAATAAAACCATGTGATAGAAGAGCAAGATCAAGATTACTAAAAATAATCTTGTCACACTGGAATGATTTATAGTTTAAAATTCAATTTTGTTTTAGTTTCCACCTCAGTTGAATGTATTTCACGAACTCAATCTTTACGGTCATGATGGCCCCATGGATGCCCGACATTTCTACGAAGCAACTATATATCGAGAAATTCACAACCCTTCTGGCTTGAATAAAGAGATATAGGTTGACATACTTTGATGTTTAAAGTACAGAAAATATTCTCCTGCACAATCAAGAATCGATGGAGGAGACTAGAGTTAGGGTTTCGTGTGAAGGCAAAGATGAAAGATTGTAGTATTTTAGATTATAGTATTTTAAGTAAAGGGTATTATTGTCATTATAGGTATTAAAATATAATTTTACCTTATTGGTAAATAGTTTTTAAGGAGTTCCTTTATAAATAATTATTTTTCTTTTTATGCCTTAAGAATAATTAGTTTTTAATTTTCTGCCTTAACTGTAATAATCCCTAAAATAAATAATTTAAATCCTTCTTATTATGGCACTGTCGTTTAGGCCACATAAATGAGAAACGTGTATCTAGACTCCATAAGGATGGATTTGTAGACTCATTTGATTTTGAATCATATGAGACATGTGAGGCTTGTTTATAGGGAAAAATGACAAAATCCCCTTGTGCACAAGAGATTCCAGCGGGGAGACCTCCGTGTACACCGTATGTAGTGGATCAAGGATCGCACAGGAAGAGTGGGGTTGTGTGTAGGGAGAGAGTAAGTCAGTAGCAATGTCAGAGAGAGAGAGACAGAGGTTTAGCAGAGCTTCCGCGTATGGTAAGTGTGTTCTCCTTTGTATGGAAAGGTTAACGATCTATATATACTGGAGAACATGACCGTTGTAGTGTGGTTAATGCGCCCATTAATGGCGGCTTAATTAGCTTAACCATAACGGCACGTTCGTCCGAGTATATAGGAACCGTTATAGCACGTGGTGCGCGAATACCGGAACCGTTACGAGGTTGACCGGGTCTGACCGGATTGACCGGGTTTAGGAAGCCCGTGCCATAGATCTCTCAAAAAAGTTACTAAAGGTCGCGTGTGGGCTTGGCTCGCACGCGACAGGGCTTACTCTAGCCTCCAAACCACTAAGTCCCTACAAGTCCCGTGCAGTGGTATGCGAGGGCTCTGTCTCGCAGCCCCCACATGGATCAGCTCGGCTGGTGATCCAATGTGTGTGGAGCACAATATGGTGTGCTGGATGGTTGCCACGTGGCCAAGATCTGTCAGCTCAGAAAGCACTATCTACATTAGCCCCCTTTCTGCGCGTGAAGACTCATAGCTGTATAGGCTTCCATGCGCGGAAACCATCATGCGCGTCGCCGCCACGCACCAATTCAAATACGGGTAAGTTCAGCCCCCGTGCGTGCCATTATGACCTAAAACCCCTAGAGTCGTGCCGTCTGGCTTTTATGGTTTTAGGCGTGACGTCAGCTTGTCCTGTGATTGCGCGATACGACGGTGACGGTTGCGATTCGACCACTGAAAGGACGCAACCCTTCATTGTTTTGGATAAATACTTTGTATCCCCCATTATTGCAAAGCATCACTTCTTTCTCGCAAAGTGAATGGTACCCGGAGATCTTCGAGAGCAGATTCAGATCATCAATCATCTGTTCAGAACTGCAAATCGTGTTCTTCAATTGTGCATATCCAAGCAGGCTTCAAGAAAACAAGGTTGGCTTCGTTTAATTTTGATTTAAGATACCAGTGTTTGCCTTGAACTGCGTTGAATCTGTAAACCCATGAGATTTGTGAAGAGGCTTTGATCTTTGAACCCTCTTTTTCTTTAATCCTTCAACAATATTGGATCTTGCAACTCCCTGATTTCTGAAGTTGATACCAGAAATTGTTCGTCTTCCTTTGCATAGATCTTGAATTTCAAAATTCAAACTGAAGTGTGGTATTTCTCCCCCCTTTTTTCTTGCTCTTCCGCAGGAATGGCCAAGACAAAAGGAACCCGACCTGTCAAAGAAGATGAAGAGATACCCGACCTTCCACAGGCCTTGTGGCGAAAAGCCCCCTTTTTAGGTGGGAAAGATTTCTATCATGCGAGGGTGAAGACGAAGAGGATGCCTGATCCTGTCCCGGCTGAGCGATTGCTGACACTGACTCGCCCAGTTAACTCAGCCTTGCTCGAGTTGATCGGTTCCGAGGATGTGGTTCGATTGGGAATCGAGAACGGGCACTTCCCCTACACTGCGATTTCTACCCAAGCGTTCGTCCAGAAATTGGACTATATGGATGAGTGGATTGACCACGTGTTGGACCATCACGCCGCGACTCTTGATGAAGCCGGCGTATACTTTGCCATCCGTGCTATGAAGGGTGCTGCCGTGAAGCTGGATCAGTCCATGCTTCTAGACCTTCTGTCCCGTTACTCGCCTGCGACTCACACGTTCCATTTTGCTGAGTTCGAGGCTGCCCCCACACTCGAGGACGTTCAAATGCTGTACGAGCTTTCCCCCATGGGCGAGGTGGACCCTCTGAGTCCCTTGAGAACGTCTGCGGAGATTGCCTTGTACACGCAGATGGAGGAATGCCTAGCAGAGGTAAAGAAAATCTCCACTCGGTGGACCACTACAAAGCCTCTTCCGAACTGGCAGTTGGTTGATACGTCTGCGAAGAATACCTGGAACAAGTGGTTGCAGTACTTCTTCCGAGACTATGCGAACAGCAGCATTACTAAGAAACTTCTGAGCGAGGACCCGGAGGCCGAGAATTACGTAGAGGGCAAGGGTTATCATTTGACCCTTTGTGCTTTTCTCTGTGCCTGGATGTCGAGGTACTTGATTGATGGTCACCCCCATGACGGAGTCTTCTACCATGTGCTGCCACTTGCTGTGAGGCTCGCTCTTGGCCAGAGAGTCGCACTCGGACCCTTGGTCTTGGGCACGCTGTACTATAGGCTTGATCAGCTGGTTCTGGCTATAAGGGAGTCGCGTGGCCGCCTCGATGTACTGACCTTTGTCAATAATTCCTTTTTGACAATGTGGGTTTTCGAGCGATGGCCGTCTTATGCTCCGACTGCTCTTAAGCTTGACAAGTGGTGTCCCCCAGGCGAGACAGAAGCGCGCAACAGCGGAAGAGCTGCGAGATGGTTCGGAGCAAGCAACACCAAGTGCGTTTGGAGTTTGATATCCGACAAACGGAAGGAGTTTACTGCCAGGCCCTATGCCACGCGCATCGAGAATGTGCGATGGTTTCCAAAGCTGTACCCCTCTAAAGGTATGGTCTTCTCAGAAGAGCTTCTCTTTGAAGAGGGACCGCATTTCCACGAGCGCTATCGCGAGTTCTTTTGCTGGTGTCTGCGAGGTTCCCTTCCTGCCCTTGCAGAACATATTCGTGAGCTCGCGCCGAGATATGAAAAGCTTACTGTGGATGTTGACCCCACTCGAGTTTCTCCTCAGTTTGGTTTTGATACGGTGGCCCCATCAATCTGGCCCCAGTCTATTATCAGGGGGTGCTATAAGCGCTTGCTAACAAAGGAGTGCAAGACGGTCTTTATGAACAATCTTCCCTTTGAGCAGCCTGCGGGAACCTACGAGGGTGGTTGTTCCCAAAACTGGCTCGCATACTGGGCTGCCCAGCAAACGAGGATTGAGACGGAGTCGGCGGCGCAGCCAAGTAGAGCCCCCCTGATCAAAAGAAACTCTTTTCCGTTTCGCCCCAATTGCAGTCTGAGCGAGTCTGAGTATGGTTGCTACTCACTGTGGGACCGTGAGAACCATTTGTGCCCTGATGCCATCCTGAGGGAGCAAGTCGCCGCAGTCAAGAAGGGCGACACGCATGTCATCAGATATAGCAAGGCATTTGCTGAGGTAAGCGATTTCTTCGCGTGCGTTAAGCTTCTTGATTTCCTTATGCTGACATTTTCATTCTGTACTGTTGTAGTGTCATGTGCGGAGATTCGCAGCTGGCGATCGCTCCAAATCGCTGGTTAACACCATTGTTGCCACCAGAAGGCAAGGGCAGTCGTTCCGGCTATCGTGGAGGATGGACGCTGAGGTCGAAACAAAGGTTCGCGCAGTCATGAATGCTTTTGCCGACTCACTGATAGACAATCCTCCGGCTCCGTCTCCTCCTGGAGATGACCCGTCCCCTCCAGCGACTGCGGCGCCGAGAGTGAAGAGACCTAGGCAAAAGGGAATTACGATTTCTTCCCCTAGAAGTGCTCCAGCTTCTCCTCCAGTGAGGTCCCTTTCCATCAAGGACAAAGGCAAAGGTCGCATGCCCAGCAAAGTGCGGAAAGAGCTCGCAGTTGAGACTTTCGTTCCATTCAATCAAGAGGAAGAGGAAGAGAGGCAGGAGCCCCAGGAAGGTGATGAAGAAGAAGAAGCAACAGTTGTGATGCATGAGGAGGAATTGGGAGGTACCTCCGTCGCATTTCCTTTCCCATTGTCGTAACTTGTTTGTACTTCTTTTCTTAAACCGATCATCTCTTCGCAGATGATGATGATGATGAAACCCTTGGTGGCCTTTCGGCCAAGAGACAAAAGAGAGATGCCCATTCTGGCATTCCAGATGATCCCATAAGCGAGGACGTTCTTGCTGAGTCCCGGAAGACAGCCGCGGAGGCTGCTGAAAGAAGGAGGCGGCGAGAAGAAGAGGAGCTCGAGCGTGTGAAACAGCGGAGCCTCGAAGAGCGGCATGTTGACGACTTAGTGCGTCCAGCTAACGAGGAAGATGAGCTTCCCGAAGAAGCGGCTCCTCATGCGGAGGAGGAAGATGCGGTTCCGGAAGAGGATGCAGCGACACTGGAGCAAGTCCAAGCGGACTTTGAGGAAATCGCGGGCGGCGATAAAGGTGAGATCTTCAATCTCGCAGTAACTTATAGGGATGTTATTGTGGGTGCGTTAAAGCATGGTCTGTCAAAGGCTGACATTCCCAGGTCACGCTTCTCTTAAAGACTTGCTTAGTGAGGACACACTGATAGGGCATGGGTCCACGTCCTTAGTGTATGATGAGGATACCTCAATCCCACCTTCGCGTGGAGGTGCTTACTCTTAGCTTTAGTAAAGATAGCAAAATAACTTATAGCACAAGTTACATCATATTATCGCATTTGATATCACAGGCCATGCTAAGGAAACTGTGTTGGAGCAGAGAAGTCAGCCTTCCGCGTCCTATGTTCCGATTCCGAGCTCCCATACCGAGAAGCCCGTCGCGGCTGCTGGACACGCAAGTGAGCCTCTCGAGGACATCATCGAACTTTCCGATGATGCCGAAGCTGATGCTGTGCTGATGGATGAAGGTGTCCATGCTGGTGCTGAGGAGGTAAGGACAAGTGCTGCTAATGCTTTCGCATCTGAGAGCGTCCTTCAGCAGGCGACTCCGGCTGTTACTCCGCCTCCGGCGATGACTGAACCGGTGGCACCTATTCCTGCGTGGAGCTTTTGGGGCTCGCAGGTTGGGAATGCAGTCGCAGCTGGTGCGGCCTACACTCTTCCTCCTGACTATGAGAGGTTGGAGCTCGCAGCTGATAGGAGAGCCATGGGGCGAGGGCAGTCTTCGAACAACCCGGCAGCCCGCATTCCTTCTCTTCATGAGATTCTGGAAGGCACTGGTAAGTAGAGCTTTACCGTTCGCACGTCGCATTATTTGCTTGCGAGTTTTGACATCATAACTTATTTTTGAAACCACTTTAGGTTTGAAGCAAACCGATGTAGACTGGGTGGTTCGAATGCGCCTCACCTACCCCCGATCGTTTATAAGATCTCTGGAGATCGGGCCCTTTGACAGGAGGTTGTTCCTTACTGAAGCCATTTGGATTTTGGAGCAGCTGTCTGCGGCTACGCCTGCGACCATTTCTGTCCAAAGTGCTGAACTGCTATGTGGCATGTGCCAAAATCTTGTTACCAAAGTCCAGGGCAGACTTGGTTTCAAATTCCTTAAGGACAGAGTCACACTGATTCGCGCAGCTGTAACTTTGAAACTCGGCCACCAGAATCTCGCAGCTGAGAAGCAGAAGGTGGAGCAGCAGAAGCAAAAGGTTGATGAAGCTCTGAAGCTGTATCATGAGATGAATGCTAGGTGCGAGCTACTGAAGCAAGAAGTGGAACAGGTGGAGAAGCTGAGCGAGCAGTTCGAGCCCCAGGACTCCTTAATCAAGAATTTGCTTTGACTTTTCGGATTTTGAAAAATAGCAAGGAAATAGCTGAAACATTAATGTAATGTTGCTAGGGTTTCTCCCCCTTTTTTTTTAACAACAAATAATGAATTTGCCCGTTTTGCCCTTTCCGGGATTTGACAGGATATCTTTGTGCATATCCAATTATGACATCAGCAATTGATACTTTGCTTGATTTTCGCGCTAATTTCTCGGCAGATAAGCACGCTTTTGTTGGGAAGTCCATCCGAATCATGACCATTCGTCATTTATTAGGATACGCAACTGAATCGTCGTAGCCTTTAGTAGGGTAATTGATTGTTACCGCTTTTCGAGGCGTAAGTGATTGAACTTACCCTCTTTTTGAATTCTGCTGACTCATCCTTGGCAACTGAAGAGTCTCCACCCTGTCTTTGCTATTTGGGTTCTTCATCCAAAAATGTGCTTTGCCGTGAGTCCTTACGACTGCTGGCTTCAACGCTTGTTTTTCGTTGATTCATGGCAACTTCAAGTTTTGAATCCTGAGTTTGCGCTCTGTGCTATAGAAATAGTTTCCAAGATCCACTTTATGAGGAATATTGCTCTTTATAACCATCATAAAGAAGATGGAGATAACATCTCATGTGTGCTCGAAGAAATTTCTTCGTGTATTATGTGTGCAGGTCATGTTTCTGGCCGCCTCGTTGCGAGGTGCAGCGCCGAAGTGACCGTGCTACCGTCTCGTAATGAACGGCGGAATTCTCCTCCAGCATCCCTGGAGGAGGATTTCTTGCCTCTTCGTTCTTGAACTCAGGGTTGCGAACCGCTGTGTTCATCCCCGTCTACAAGGAGCCCTTGCCCTTTGGAGCTTCTGCTTGCATGTTGATCGCTGGAACCGGTGGTTCCTTGGGCAAATGTTATGGGGTGCAAATCTGACGAGGGTCTTGTCAAATACTGGGATCTTGAACGTATGGCTTCATGTGGCTCTTTGGAGCAAGATCCCAGCTGCGACAGATGTTCACCCGCAGATTTGTGAACGTATTGTATAGCCGGTGTTGGAACTGGTGGGTTCATCCTTTGCAGTCAGGATTCCCGTAGTGTGTTTCTGCTGGCTTGTCAGCTGCTTTTCGAATGTATTGTAAGCCATGTAGGCTGTGTAGTTAGATTCGAGCTTTTTCGCTTGTAAGCTGCTATCTAGAGGGATAAATTGTAAGTCTTTTCGACTCATAATAACAAATAGCTTTTGTATCATCTGCTGTCTCTTTACAACAAAATACAATTTCGCATGCGTTTCGGCATATTTCGCCTTGCATAATGCTATGTAATGGTTTCGCATTTGCAATATGTTAATTCGCGGATGCTTCGCTAGATCGTTCGAGATCGTATCTTCGCAGCTGTGCCATCCCGGCAGATGGGCTTGTGGTTGACCGTTGTGGATCATTTAAGATCATTTTCACAATATTGCTATCGTAGCAGATAGTCTTTAGCAAATCAATTAAGATCGTTAAGTGGTGCGAATTGCTATCATGGCAGATAGGCTTTATTAGAGAATCGATTGAGATCATGTCTCGCATAAACTGCTATCGCAACAGATAGACTTTTGGAAGATCCAATAAGATCGTTTTGCGCATGCGTTGCCATCGTAACAGATAGGCTTAGGTGATCAACTAAAATCACTTTGCATATAAGTTGCTATCGTAACAGGTAGACTTAGGCGACCAATTAAGATCGCACTTGCATAGGCTGCTATCGTGGCAGATTGGCTTAGATGATCAATCAAGATCGCACTTGTGTAGGCTGCTATCGTGACAGATAGGCTTTTATGATCAATTAAGATCGCATTTGCATAGGCTGCTATCGTGAGAGATAGGCTTAGATGATCAATTGAGACCGCATTCGCATAGGCTGCTATCGTGGGAGATAGGCTTAGATGATCGATTAAGATCGCATTTGCATAAGCTGCTATCGTGAGAGATAGGCTTAGATGATCGATTAAGATCGCATTTGCATTGGCTGCTATCGTGAGAGATAGGATTAGATGATCGATTAAGATCGCATTTGCATTGGCTGCTATCGTGAGAGATAGGCTTAGATGATCGATTAAGATCGCATTTGCATTGGCTGCTATCGTGAGAGATAGGCTTAGATGATCGATTAAGATCGCATTTGCATTGGCTGCTATCGTGAGAGATAGGCTTAGATGATCGATTAAGATCGCATTTGCATTGGCTGCTATCGTGAGAGATAGGCTTAGATGATCGATTGAGATCGCATTTGCATAGGCTGCTATCGTGGGAGATAGGCTTAGATGATCGGTTAAGATCGCATTTGCATAGGCTGCTATCGTGGGAGATAGGCTTAGATGATCGGTTAAGATCGCATTTGCATAAGCTGCTATCGTGAGAGATAGGCTTAGATGATCAATTGAGATCGCATTTGTACGGATTGCTATTGCGGCGAATAAACCATTGTTAACAGTAATAACAAACTGAATAGAGCAACATAAACAGCTAGAAATGTGAACTTCTCATTTGGGAGAATTCTTTTATTATAACGCTCTCATATGGGAGAGATGGGATTACAATCCTCTCATATGGGAGAGGAGATTGTGTAAATCGTAACCATACAAGATATCAAGCGACGTTATAATAAAACGCATGAAATGAGAGAAGTCAGGGATAGTACTTCTTAATCCAGCGCATCTTGACTGAACTCGGAGTTGAGGTTGTGCCATGCAACCTTCGTATGCTGCAGTAGCCACTGTCGAAGACCTCTGTGACCTCGAAGGGTCTTTCCCAATTAGCTGCGAACTTTGGGTGAGTTGCTTCTCGCATACAGTGGTCAGATGCGCGCAAGACCAAGTCTCCGACTGCGAAATCTCTTCGCCGGACTGTCTTATTGTAGGCGCGAGCGATTCTTTCCTGGTACCGCTTGTTGGTCCTTTTGGCTTGTTCTCGCTTTTCCTCCAGCAAGACTAAGTCATGATCGCGTTGATTTTCATAGAGTGCATGGAAGGCCAGCCTTGCCGAATTGACTCTAACCTCCGCAGGTACTACAGCTTCGGCCCCATAACATAGTAGGAATGGCGAGGCCCCTGTGGGTGTCCTTGCAGAAGTTCGGTAGGCCCACAGAGCTATGCTTAGGGAGTCGGCCCACTTCTTGTGGTCATCTGCGACCATCTTGCTCAAAATTCTCAATAGCGTTTTGTTAGTCGCTTCGGCTTGTCCGTTTCCCTTTGGGTAATAGGGGGTAGAACATATCTGCCTGATATTGTACTCCGCTAATTTTGCAGCTACCTGGCGGTTAACAAAAGGAGTACCGTTATCTGAAAGAATGGTGTTTGGGATTCCGAACCTGCATACGATGCTTTCCTGGATGAAGTTGACCACAGCCAGCGCATTTGCCGTCTTTAGTGGTATTGCTTCCACCCACTTGGTGAACAGCTCAGTTGCGGTGAGAATGAAATGGTTCCCGTGCGACGTCGGTCGGATGGGACCGATGAAGTCCAGAGCCCACGTGTGAAATGGCCACGGCGTCCCTAGTGCATGTAGATCCACGGCGGGAGCGTGCACTAGGTTCCCTTTGAATTGGCATTCCTGGCAGCGTCGCACTTTGGTGCGGCAATCGACCTCCATCGTGGGCCAGAAATACCCGATTGAGAGGAGCTGCCTGCATAACTTCGCACCTCCTTGGTGTTCCACCTGATGAGAAAGGTCCATGACTTCTTGTGCTTCTCTGCCGTCTAGACATCGCAGCAAGTTGCCCTCGTGACCTCTTCGCCAAAGCAGGTTTTCCTGTACCACATATCGAGACGCTTTCCTTTTCAATTTTTCGGCTTCTTTTCTTGACTCGGGCACGGTGCCCTGGGTGAGGAAATCAAACAGTGGGTTCCTCCAGTCCGTGTCGGCATCGGTTAGGGCGATGAGTAGAGAATCTTTGATTAGTGCGCAACTTTCGCACTTCCCTTGTATCAGGGCTGCGGCTGTTGACATGTCTGGCCAATGAATGCCATATCTCTGAGCCTTTCTGTAGATTGACACCTCGCTTTCTCCGCAAGCGTGTTGGTGAATATTTTCTAACAGCTGTTGTCCCTCTTGCTCGGAGACGCATCGCATGAGTATTCCTCCAGGACCCCTGTAGTAAAGGGTGTTGTCGTGGATGCAGTATCCTTTTGTGAGTGCCCAGCTTTCGCTGCTGGTGCCTTTCGCAATAGCTTGCAGGATTGCTTTCCGCCAGTCTGCGTCATCCATGTGTTCGTCGTCGCACGCATCTTCTGTCAATGCCGACGATGTTCGTACTTCAATGGAAATCCTTGCGGGGCATTTGTCTATGCTGACCTTAGATCCCAAGGTTGCTAAGGCGTCTGCGTGCCTATTGTCCGCTCGGGGCTTGTGCTCGTACTTCACATCGCAGAATTGCTGCATCAGCTTTTGTACTAGGGTGCGGTAAGACAGGAGGTTGATCTCCTTCAAACCATATTCGCCCGAGGCTTGCTTAACAATCAGTTTGGAATCTCCCATGACCGTTAAGTTGCTCACCTCCAAAGCTTTCGCCGCACGGAGCCCCGCGATGAGAGCCTCGTATTCCGCTTCGTTGTTTGTGACTGCGAAGTTGAGCTTTGCGGACATCTGTATGACTTCCCCGTCTGGCTTTGTCAAGACTATCCCAATGCCTCCGCCTTTCCTGGTTGACGAACCATCGAAGTGGAGAGTCCAATAGGGCACGTCGATTGCGTAGATTTCAGGGCCTTCGAGCTCTTCTTCGATCACGGGTTCGTGGCTGTTGTCGGGGAACTGTGCCAACAGATCCGCTACCGCCTGCGACTTGATCGCTCGTGGTCTCACGCATGTGATATCATATTGAGAAATGGTCATGTACCATTTCGCCAATCTCCCTCCGGGAGTAGTGTGGGTTAGCAGATACCGTATGGGATCGCTCTTGGTAACCACTACTACTTTGTGTGATGCAAAATAGTGTTTCAACTTCTCTATCACAAAGAACAAGGCAAGGCAATGACGTTCGATGTCTGTGTACCTTGATTCAGCAGGCTGCACGATGCGAGAGATGTAGTAGATAGGCCTCTCTTGGCCTTCATACTCCTGAGCCAAGAGCGCTCCTATAGATCTCCTTGTTGATGTCAGATATAGCAGAAGCGGTGATCCCAGTTGAGGCGCGATCATTATCTTTGAGGACGTGAGTAAATCCTTCAGCTTTTCGAATGCGGCTTCGTGCTCCGGAGCCCAGTTGTACGCGGCGTCCTTCTTGAGAAGAGTGCTGAAACAGCATGTGATTTCGGCAATTGCTGGGATGAATCTCCGCAGGTATGACAGTTTTCCCAAGAATGTTTTCAAGGTACTTTGGTTATGGGGTGGCGTCATGCTGGTGATGGCTGACACTTTCGCAGGGTCAGGCTCGATCCCTTGGCGATGGACTACGCATCCCAAGAACTTCCCTGAGGTCACCCCGAATGCGCATTTCATGGGGTTCATTTTCAGTTGAAAGCGCCTGCATCTATTGAACACCTTTCGCAGATCTGCGAGGTGGTCTGCTTCGTGCTTGGATTTAACCACCAGGTCATCCACATAGAATTCCACCTCTTTGTGCATCATGTCGTGGAATAGAGCCATCATGGCCCGCTGATAGGTCGCGCCCGCGTTCTTAAGACCGAACGGCATCACCGTGTAGTTGAATACCCCCACAGGAGTGATGAATGCAGTTTTCCGCGCATCTTCGGGATCCATCTTGATTTGATTGTACCCGCTGAAACCGTCCATGAAACTGAACATGCGATGGCCCGCTGTTGAATCGATAAGCAAATCGATGTTGGGCAGTGGGAAATCGTCCTTAGGGCAGAAGCGATTGAGATCTCGGAAGTCCACGCAGATGCGGAGCTGTCCGTTCTTCTTCACCACTGGCACGATGTTGGCCAGCCATGTGGGATGGTGATTCGGCTCTATGAACTTGGCATCTAGGAGTTTAACAATCTCCTGCTTGATCTTCACGTTAAGCTCTGGCCTGAAGCTTCTTGTGCTCTGCTTGACCGGTTTAGACCCTGGGATGATGTCTAAACGGTGCATGGTGATGCTTGTATCCAGACCTGGCATCTCATCATACTCCCATGCGAACACGTCCTTGTATTCAGTTAGGAGCCGCAGCAGTCCTTGTTCTTCCTCGCTTGTGAGGTCCGCACTTAGAAAGACTGGCCTTTTCTTTTCCTCATTCGGGCTGAGGAATACTTCCTTTAGCTCTTGATTTTGTGGTCTTGGCCTGTCTTCCATGCATTCAGGCGCTTCTTCGAGTTTCTCGTCCGGAGCGCCCTGTGTTGGCTCTTTCGTCAGCGCAACTTGCTCGATTTGATTGATTTGCCCAGGGATATCCCCATGCCCGCGTGAGGACATCCCCGCGCACCTTCATATGCGATAGCATTTCTTCCCATTGGCGTAGAAGCTCTCTATCTCCTTGCCCTCGGGGTCATGCTTTGCGATCCTCTTCAGAGTATACACATTATTTCGATGATATGCGATACGTGGCGCCTCTTCGCGTGTAGGCGGCTTTTCCTTGGCATCTTCCCTTGTCACCATCACGCCCGCAGGTGACTGGTCTTTGATGTCCTCCCAGAGAGGCAAAGGAGTAGGGTTGAATGGTCCGGGTGTTTGCTCGTCCGCCATCTCAGTGAACCACACCGCCTCGCTGAGATGTGCTTCGTCCAAGTTAAACGGGTTCGTCGAAGCCGGTATCTCGACTATTCTGTCGTTCCAGATAGCTTTCATGACCTGGTGAGCCGTCAAAGGGACTGCGTCAAAGCGATGAATCCAGGCTCGACCTATAATCATGTGGTACGTGGTGTTCGCGTCTATGACATAGAACTTTGCTGAGCACTTGATTTTGCCAATCTGGACGCCCAGGCGGATCCATCCGATCGTCATTCTAGAGTCGCTTCCGAATCCCACCAGCGGAGATGGACGCTTGACTACCTTGTGCTCGGGGATCCCTGCTAGCTTCAGTGTGTGGAGCGGAACAACGTTGACCGCTGCTCCTCCATCGACGAATGCTCGTTTGAATTCGACGCCGTTGATGATGGCGGTCACGTATAGGGGCCTCTGGTGGCTAGCATCCGTCTTCTTGTCGCTGGCAGAAAAGGTCATAATCTTTTCTGTAGAACGAGACGCCCTGATGACTTTCCCGTTGGAGACCACGAGGTCCTCCTCGTAGTCCTCCGCTATCCTCAAGATTGCTTTCGTCATATCTGTTCGGCACTTGTCATAGAAGCTCATCTCGTCGAAGAATTTGTTGAAGCCGTGCGACCCTTTCATGCGGTCGGCACGTTCATCCTCCGTGTCCATGCTGTAGTCTTCGTCTTCATGGACCTCGGCGACGATGGGTAGACCATCCTCTGCGACTTCTTCCAAGTCGACTATCGAAATCATGGCGACCTCTTTTCCTTTCGAGCCTTGCTCTGTATGGGTTGGGAGCGGGTTGTTTCGCACGTCTTTCCTGTGGTCGCTGACGATTAGCTCGCCGTTTTTCATCTTCTGGTCGAATGCGAACCTGAGCTTTTTACATTCCGCTGTGGGGTGCATGACCTTGCCGTGGTACTCGCACCACTTAGGGTCCCTCACCATCTCTTTGGAGGGTGCCTTCTCGAGCGGTGGCAGGACGCCGTCCTTGCGCCACTGTCTGCAGAGGTCGCTTGCTTCCTCCACTGAGCATGGCAGAGGCGGTGCATCGAAGTTCGCAACCTTCGCTTGTTTCTGGGGCGAAACTGTATTAACCTCAGCTTCACGTCCCCTCTTGTAGCTAAACCTCCCGATCTTGTAAGTAGTGCCGCTCGCAGGTCGCTCTGGAGTGCTCTTCTTTTTCTGTCTCTCGACTATAGGCTCGATGTTTTTCGTGCATTCGATTAGCTTTGAGAACGTAGGTGTTTGCAAATTGATTAGCATACCTTTGTACTCATCTCGCATGCACAGCAGGCATATCTCTACGAGCCGGCTTTCGGGCATTGGATCCTTTCACTCCAAGGATTTCGCTCTGAATTTCTTGATGAAAGTGATTCCGTCTTCCTCGCGCTTCTGATACATCCGCGAGAGATGGATCATCGTCACCTTTTCTTCCATTTGGAAGAACTTGGTATAAAACGTCTGGACCATGTCGTCCCAAGTCTTCACGGATCCGGCCTCCAATGTTCGGTACCATTTGTATGCTACGTTCCCAATAGATTTTGGGAATTCTCGCATCAGCAGCTTGGGATCGGCTCCGTACGGACCCATGACATCAATGAAACGCATGACATGTTCATGAGCGTTTCCATTGACGTCCTCGAACTTATCCCATTTAGGAGCCTTGTACCCCGCCGGGTTAGGCATGAGATAGATCTCTCGTGGAATGGGTGGATCGTTGTCTAACTTCGGGATAATGGTATCCGCGAATGACTGATGAGCCAGAATAGTGTCCACACGCTTCTGCAAAGACATCATGCATTCTGGAATGCTCCCCTCGGCAGTTGATGGAGGGGTTGCAGCAGGCGGGGGCGACACATACGCCGTCGGAGGGTTGGGAGCATACTGACTACCCGCATTTCCCCAGATCATTGTTGGGGGAGGCAAAGGGTACTGCAGAGTCGGGTTGGATGCCAAAGCCGAGGGCTGAGGAGCGTGAGCAGCAGGAGGCAGCATCTGTGCCGTTGATCCCTGAACTGAAGGCAGCTGCATAGCCGACGGCGGAGTCTGCAGATGAGGGTTGGGAGGTGCGGTTGACACTCCCAATCTTGGAGCGGTAGGGGTTCCTCCTCCCTGAGGGATAGCGGCGGCTGGTGGAGGATTTGGCGCAAGGGTGCCCAGAACGGCTAAGATTTGTTCTAATTGCGCAGATTGAGCCTTGAGAGCTTTCGCCTGACTTTGGACAGTGGCGTCCAAAGACTCTAACGTCGGTGTCTCGCCGGGAGTCGTTGGAGTACGGCGGGTCTCGTCTCCCGAGGGGGTTTCGGTGGAGGGCGATCGGTTGCTGACATCATCCTCCTGAGACATGGTTGCTTTTGTTGGTAAGTTCACGTCGGGTTCACCAAAATGTGCACAAGAGATTCCAGCGGGGAGACCTCCGTGTACACCGTATGTAGTGGATCAAGGATCGCACAGGAAGAGTGGGGTTGTGTGTAGGGAGAGAGTAAGTCAGTAGCAATGTCAGAGAGAGAGACAGAGGTTTAGCAGAGCTTCCGCGTATGGTAAGTGTGTTCTCCTTTGTATGGAAAGGTTAACGATCTATATATACTGGAGAACATGACCGTTGTAGTGTGGTTAATGCGCCCATTAATGGCGGCTTAATTAGCTTAACCATAACGGCACGTTCGTCCGAGTATATAGGAACCGTTATAGCACGTGGTGCGCGAATACCGGAACCGTTACGAGGTTGACCGGGTCTGACCGGATTGACCGGGTTTAGGAAGCTCGTGCCATAGATCTCTCAAAACAGTTACTAAAGGTCGCGTGCGGGCTTGGCTCGCACGCGACAGGGCTTACTCTAGCCTCCAAACCACTAAGTCCCTACAAGTCCCGTGCAGTGGTATGCGAGGGCTCTGTCTCGCAGCCCCCACATGGATCAGCTCGGCTGGTGATCCAGTGTGTGTGGAGCACAATATGGTGTGCTGGATGGTTGCCACGTGGCCAAGATCTGTCAGCTCAGAAAGCACTATCTACACCCCTTTCAATAAGAAAGGTGAGATGACTAGTGAGCAATTGGCGCTCATACATACTGATGTGTGTGGGCCATTTTCCACGCCTACCAGGGGTGGTTACGTCTAATTCATTACATTTACTGATGATTTCAGTAGATATGGATTTGTGTACCTTATGAGGGCCAAATTCAAATCCTTTGAAAGGTTCAAGGAATTCAAAAGTGAAGTAGCGATGAAACTTGGCAAAAGTATCAAGGCTCTACGAACGGATCGTGGAGGAGAGTATGAGCCAAGAGTTTGACGACTATCTTAGAGAGTGTGGGATCGTGTCCCAACTCACTCCACCCGGAACGTCACAATGGAATGGCGTGTCCGAGCGGAGGAATCGAACACTACTGGATATGATTCGATCTATGATGTGTCAAACCGATCTTCCATTATCATTTTGAGGCTATGCTCTATTAATTGCAGCTTTCACCATTAGTCGTGTTCCATCTAAATCAGTCATGAAGACACCACATGAGATGTGGAGTGGGAGGCGTCCCACACTGTCGTTCATGAAGATTTGGGGCTGCGATGTCTATGTACAGCGTTTACAATCAGACAAGCTGGGGCCAAATTTGGATAAGTGTAAGTTTGTGGGGTACCCGAAGGAAACTAAGGGCTACTACTTCTACAATCCAACTGAGAACAAAGTGTTTGTTGCTCGGTCCGGCTGTTTCTAGAAAGAGAGTTTGTCTATAAAGAAGCAAGTGGGAGGACTGTAGAACTTGAAGAAATTAAAGAACCACAAAACACTTAACCAACTATGGAACATGAACAGGAACCGCAAGAAGTTGTGGAACAGCCTGTTCAAGTAACACAGGAGCTTCGTAGATCTAGTAGAGTGCGCCAGGATCCCGAGAGGTATGGACTTCTCGTGACAGACTCTGGTGACACGATGCTCATAGATGATGAGCCTACTACCTATGAAGAGGCCATGAAAGGGCCAGACTCACAGAAGTGGCTTGAAGCCATGAGATCCGAGATGGACTCCATGTATACCAACAAAGTATGGACTTTGGTGGAACCACCCGAATGGGCGCGACCCATAGGGTGCAAGTGGGTCTTCAAGAAGAAGATCGACATGGATGGTATTGTGATTACCTATAAGGGCCGATTGGTGGCTAAAGGATTCAGACAGATTCATGGTATAGACTATGATGAAACCTTTTCACCAGTCGCTATGACCAAATCCATCTGAATCCTACTTGCCATTGCAGCATACTACGACTATGAGATTTGGCATATGGATGTCAAAACAGCATTCCAATATGGGAATCTCCTCGAGGACGTGTATATGATACAGCCGGAGGGTTTTGAAGATCCAAAGCAAGCCAACAAAGTCTATAAGCTGCAACGATCCATTTATGGATTGAAGCAAGCTTCTAGGAGTTGGAATCCACGTTTTGATGAAGTAGTCAAAGAGTTTGCCTTCATCAGAAACGAATATGAGTCTTGTGTCTACAAGAAGGTTAGTGGGAGCTCTGTAGCTTTTCTAGTCTTGTATGTAGATGACATACTACTCATTGGAAACAAAGTTCCCATGCTGGAATCTCATAAAGATTGGCTAGGAAAGTGTTTCTCAATGAAAGACTTAGGGGAAGCAGCCTATATACTTGGTATAAAGATCTATAGAGATAGATATAAAAGAGTGATAGGCCTAAGTCAAAGTACATATATTGACAAGGTGTTGAAGCGGTTCAACATGCAATATTCCAAGAAGGGATTCTTGACCATGTCACATGGAATTACACTTTCAAAGAGTGATTGTCCTTCCAATGAGATTGAGAAGGAACGCATGAGTAGAATTCCCTATGCCTTGGCCATAGGATCTATCATGTACGCCATGTTCTGTACTAGACCAGATGTGTCATATGCCTTGAGTATGACAAGCAGATACCAATCCAATCCAGGTGAGAGTCACTGGATTGCAGTCAAGAACATCCTAAAGTACTTGAGAAAAACTAAGGATGCCTTCTCGATATTTGGCGGTGAGGAAGATTTGCGTGTAAGGGGTTATACGGATGCAAGCTTCCAACCCGACAGAGATAATTTTAGATCACAATCGGGATATGTGTTTTGCCTGAATGGAGCAGCGGTGAGCTGGAAGAGTTCCAAGCAAGAGACGGTGGCTGATTCTACAACAGAGGCTGAGTACATTGATACAAATGGCACAGCAAAGGAACCTGTTTGGATCTGAAAATTTGTTTATGAACTTGGTGTTAGCATTGCGGATGCAGTTGATTTGTACTGTGACAGCACTGGGGCGATCGCGCAATCAAAGGAGCCACGATCACACCAGAAATCTAAGCACGTGCTCAAGAAGTTTCATCTTATTCGAGATATTATCGATAGAGGAGACGTTCAGATATGCAATATTCCTACACATGAGAATCTGTCAGATCCACTTACAAAGCCGCTTGTTCAGTGGAAGCATGAAGGGCACACTGGGGGCATTGGCATACGAGATGTATCAGATTGGCTCAAGTGCAAGTGGGAGACTGTTGGAATAGATGCCCTAGAGGCAATCTAGTTTAGTATGAATTTATTTTAGCTAGAACATTCATTGTTATTTATTGGATATTAAATATAATGAAGTCCTTAGATTTACAATTGTGTTGTTTATCTTAAATATCCCTAGTCCATTATAATGATTAAAAGGACAATCATCTATAGACTAGTATGGGGTTGGATTGATATGGAGATATCATGATCCAACACATGGGTGTGCCTTCAGGGTAATGGCGCACTGGATTGACCCATCTCCAAGAATGCTACATACATGTTATTTAAAGTCACAAGCTCTTCTCTTGGTGACAACGGTATTGTCATCCTTAGACTTGAAGTCACTAGATTGTCTAGTTGTGGATTATTGTGATTTTGGTAGCGTCAAACGCTACACCGTAACTGGGTAGCTATAAAGTCGTGTACCAGATACAATAAGAAGAAAGCTTAGAAGTCGTAGTGGACGTAGATAGAATTTGTCCCTACCACATAACGGGAGCATAAATCTGAGGACACTCGAGGGATAGTGCTTTTGGAATGTCAGGCCAGACTCAAATAAATCAATATAAGATTTTTGATGCTATTTTTGCACGAATAAGGCTATTCCCAGGATGGAGAAACTATGGATTGGATATACGAGTGTGACTTGTAAGTCTCATGTCCAAGACGGATATGGATACAAAGGGATGTGACAATTACTTGCACAAGCTTTGTCGGATGACTATTCTATTAGTTGGCTAGAATGGATGTCTTGCTAGAGACCACTCCATATTAGCAAGTTGTTGCTACCAACTAGATAGAACCTATGGGGTCACACGCTATATAGAGTTGAACTAGATTTGGGAATTAATTAATATGATTAATTAATTAGAATGCTCACTTTGCAACACCTTGCAAACTTAGTAGGACTAATTTGCAAGGAAGGGACTAAACTGAATTCTAGTAGGAATAGAATAGGGCCTTTAGGTAGTTGGCAAGGATTTGTTGGATTATATAAAGGATGTTCCTTCCTTCCTTCCCATATACTTATGAAACTATTTTTCATAACTTGAGTGGGAGAAACAAAGGAGAGAGAGCAAGCAACAAGGAAGGGCCGAACCCGACCCCCTTGCGCCGCCCGTCCCTGTCGGCCAAAACAAGGAGGCCGAAGCCTCTTTGTTACCCGGTTGTGTGATTTCTTCTTCCTCTTCCTCCAGTCCAAGCTAGAACAAAGGAGAAGGAAGATCTAGATCTCAACTCTAGGTGTGGATCAACCGTAGAGATGTGAAAAAATTCACGTTACAAGTCATCACAGGAAAAACCCTAAGGTGTGTAACATGATTCTTCCTTTACCATCGTTATGCTTCTCTTTCTGTGATCCTTGGAGGGTACTGAATAGATAAATTATCTTTTTTTGCTGCGTATCCATGATCAAAACCCTACAAGATAAGCCTCATAACTAGGGTTTAACATCTTCCAGACATATGAATTTCTCAAATTACAAATGCAGTCAAAATCAAGTTTATCTAACAACTCATCAGAAATCATGCTAAAATAGTCAATCTTTGATGAAGCATACTTATCCATCCATATACCCATAGCTTATTTACATATAAATCAAGACTCAGGAAGTAAGTTCTTACCATACCCTGAAGCTCATTTGCTCTTGGCTTTAGCAGCACTGAGCTTTACTCTTGTCTTCTTTTCATAAGGCTGATCATCTATCTTCTGGTTTCTTCTTCTTTGGAGTCTAATATTCCTTCTTATCTTCTGCAGACTTCTTCTTCTTATCTCCTTCCTTCTTCTTTGATGAAGATTGATCACCCTGATCTTTCTTCCCTAGTTCTTGATCCTTCATGACTTCTCCCTGTTCCTTCTCAAATTATGACCCCGCTTCTTGTACTCCTTTTTCCTTTGTGATCTTATTTTATGGAGGAGAAGCATCTTGCATGCTGCTGGTCCCCTCTGAATCTGAACCAGAGATGGTGATCTCTATTTTCCTATTTGCCCTTCTCTTCTTCCTCATTGGAGATCCCTAAACTTTCTCCTGGAGTCTTTGTGACTTTCACTCCATTAGGTTTAGGGTTTTCAGAAGAGTTAGAGAGAATAGAGAAAGAGATAGAGACTAAGAGATTGAGATAGAGTTGGAGAGAAAAAGCCCTGAAGTTCAGCTTATAAGTTGGAAAATTTTCAGCTATAATGTTTAAAAAGGACTTTAAAGATTTTGTATGCACATAATTGTATCTGAAAGATATTTCTAGATATTTTTTGATATTTTGAATAAATTTCTGAGTAAATTAAATATTTTGAAATTATCTATTAAGATAATACATAATATTTGGTGATCCAATTTTTGAACATAACATACAGTTTTTCTCCATTCTTTGAGATACAAGTCCAAAGCTTTGAGAAACTGTATGAATGTGTCAGAAAACTTCAAAGCTTTGAGGCATACTTCCAAGGCTAGGAAAGTATGATTTCAAGTCTTTGATATTTTCACACATAAGCACATACATGATCCAATACTCCCTTAAACCAATGCATCTTTGTTTAGCATACCAAATTCAAGCCTTAGAGATGCAAACCTCTAATCTGGTAAAGTTTTAGTAAAAATATCAACAACTTGCTTAGCAGTAGATATAAAATACAAAGACACATCACCTTTCTCAGCATGATCCCTTATGAAATGGTTTCTTACATCAATATGCTTAGTTCTGGAGTGTTGCACAGGTTCTTTGTGATTGTAATGGCACTAGTATTGTCACAATTAATAGGCACATTTCTAGTTCATATCCAAGATCTCTTAATTGTTGAGCAATCCATAGTACCTGTGAAAAACAAGCACAAACAACAATTTATTCAGCTTCTGCAGTTGACAAGGCTACTGAATTCTGCTTCTTTGAATGCGAACTAATCAATGATGAACCAAGAAATTGGCAACATCCTGAAGTACTTTTCCTCTAAACCTTGTAGCCTGAAAAATCTGCATATTAATAACCACTCAACAAGAAATTAGTACTTCTTGGATACCAGAGCCCCAAGTCTTTGGTTCCATTCAAGTATTTGAAGATCCGCTACTAAGTGACTTTCTTTAGCATCTGCTGGAAACCTTGCACACATACATACATTAAACATAATTAATGGTCTACTAGTAGTTAAATACAATAGTGAACTAATCATACTCTATATTCCTTTTGATTCACACTCTTACCATATGATTTTTAACTACCTTGCCTAAAGATAATGAAGAGCTCATGGGATTTTTAACTAACTTAGACTGAGACACATTGTACTTATTAAGAAAGTCCTTGGTATATTTTCCTTGATGTATGAAAATTCCTTTCTTAATTTGATGTACATGAAGTCCAAGAAAGAAATTTAGATCTCCCATCAAGCTCATTTCAAATTCTCTGCACATTAGACTTGAAAACTCTTTTGACGGAGCATCATCAGTAGCACCAAGCAATATATCATCAACATAAATCTGTACTAATAATATGTCTTTCTCATGAGTCTTAATAAAAAGAGTTGTGTCTACTAGGCCTCTCTTAAGGTTATTGTCAAGTAAAAACTTTGAAACTCTGTCATACCAAGCCCTTGGAGATTGTTTAAGGCCATAAAAATCTTTGTCTAATTTGTAAACATGATCAGGGAAATTGTCATCTTCCGAACCAGATGGTTGAGCAATATAAACTTCTTCTTATAAATAGCCATTTAGAAAATCACATTAGACATCCATTTGATAAAGCTTTATATGTTTATGGGATGCATATGCAAGAATTATTCTGATAGCTTCTAACCTGGCAACAGGAGCGAATGTTTCTTCATAATCAATACCTTCTTCTTGATTGTAACCCTGTGCCACAAGTGTGGCTTTGTTCTATACCACTTTACCATCTCATCAAGTTTGTTTCTGAACACCTATCTGGTTCTAATGACTGATTGAGTCTTTGGCCTAGGAACCAGGTTCCAAACCTTGTTCCTTTCAAATTCATTCAGCTCATTCTTCATTTTAATGATTCAATATGCATCTTGTAATGCCTCTTTTGCATTCTTAGGTTCCATAAGTGATACACAAGCACTAAAGGCACAAAATTTCTTTAGTTGTCCTCTGGTCGGTGTACCAGTTGTTGGATTTGAAATGATATTGTATGTTGGATGAGCTGACAAGTATTTGAACCTCTTCCTTGGTGTCCATGGTTCTGGTTTAGCAGGTAACTTTTCAAGCTTTTGACTGGAGAACTTTGTGTTCTGTGAGATCAAGTCTCAAATCTTTGAGATTTTGATTCAGGAGGATTGACAAAGCTTTGAGATTCTTCTATTTGTTCCTGCATAATAGTTTTGCTTCCTTTCTCTTCCTCAAGATCATCATCTGCCTCATACTTGTTCATATGAGATAAAGTTCTTTGGCTTGAATGAACCCCTTGTTTGTTTAGCTTGGGTACATGCCTTGCAAACTTCATCATCTTTGAATTTATGGTTGGTAATCCTCTTACCAAGTCCTTTTAGATGAGTTTGTTCATTGATTGCATGCTTATATGTCCAAGTTTTCTATGCCAAAGCTTTGAGTCTTCTTTCAAGGCTTTGAGGTACTTCAGACTTTCCCCTGAAACTTTGTTAGTACTTATAGCATAAACATTGTATGACCTAGGAGCAGTGAGTATGAAATTTCCCGATTTTTCATCTTTCACAACACATTTCTCCTTGTCAAAAACAAATTTATTACCCTTATCACACAATTGTCATATACTAAGCAGATTATATTTAAACCTTCAACTAAGTAAACATGAGAAATAGAACTTGTAGATTTATTACCAATACTATTCCAATGATATTGCATTTTGCTTTGTCACCAAGTGTGATTGTTCCTCCAGATTGCTCTTTTAGATCCGTAAATAAAGATTTCTTTCCACTCATATGCCTGGAACAACCATTATCTAAAATCCTTTTCTGATCCTTCAAAGCTTTGGTGAAAGCCTGCAAAATTCAATCAATGCCTCAACAGGATATTAGACCAAGTCCAGAATTTGGATTGATATTTAGAATCAACCATGTTAGGTGTCCTGATTCCTTTAGGAACTCAAATCTGCCTCACTTTTCCCTTAAGCTGATAAGGATAAGTGTTCCTCATAATGTGAGGTTCTGTCCTTCTAAAGGGGCAAGTTAGCTTCACATGACCAAGTTTCAACAGTAGTGACACTTTGGAGAATATCTGCTTCCTGATTTCACAAAAGGGGTTTGGTTTTTCTTTGGAAAATTTGGATTGTAGCCAATCCCACTCTTGTGTACAGATTTCAGACTTCCTCCAAGTATGAGATTGAGATTGTGTCCTGAGCCTGCAAATTTGGATAAAATTTCCCTAGATTCTTGAAGTTTCTCAGTCGTTGAAGTTTTCTGTTGTTCTAAATCATCTGAATTATGTTTTGATCAACATATTTATCAGTTAAAAGAGAGTTTTGATCCACAACTTCTTTGACTTCTGCCTTCAAAGGTTTGAAACCACTGTCCAAGGCTTTGATGTCACTGTCAATTTTTTACTTAGATGTTTCAACAGTTTTGTTGAGAAAAATCAAATCTAAATTTTCCTTTTCCTGCTAATCAAATCTAAACATGCTTTTGAGAATTTCAGGTTGAACATCAGAAGGACTAGCAAGAAGATTTTTTACCATATCTTTAATATGCTTGTCTGAGTCTTTTTCTTCTTCATGATCAGCCATTAAGCAAATATTGGCTTGTTCTTCATCTGAGTCTGAATCAGCTGATGAATCAGAATCACTCCATGAGGAAACCATTTCTTTCTTCCATCTGTTGTCACTTTCCTTCTTAGGAAAATGCGTGCTTTTATTCTTTTGAGGGAAATCCCTCACCAGGTGATCTGCATATCCACATTTAAATCAATTCATTACTTTAGATTTATGTGAATATGAATAAGACTTACCTCTATGATCTTTGCTGCTTGAGGGTCTTGACTTGTCTCTGTTGTAATCCTTATTTTCAAAGTTTTTCTTCATTTTCAAGATTCTGGTCAAGGCTTTGGAGATCAAGGCTAAGGCTTCCACATCATCATCCTCCTTCTGTTCAAGGCCTTGAGATTTCTCACTGGCTTTTGCCTTGAATGACAGGTTCTTGATTTTGTCACTCATGTCACCATCCACTTCCTTCATAGACATCTCATGAGTGAGCATCTTGCCTTGCAGATCATCTAGCTCCAGAAGACTCAAGTCTTGAGCCTCCCCAATTGCAGTTGTATTTGGCTCCCACTTGGATTTTAGCAAACTTCTTAGAATCTTTCTGACATTTTCTTCATTAGAGAATGCCTTTCCCAAGGACTCTAAGTTATTTTACCATGTCTGTGAATCTTTTGACCATGTACTTGATGGACTCATCATAATTCATATTGAATAGCTCATACTACCTTAGTAGAATATTGATCTTGGTCTATTTGACCTGACTGGTTCCGTCATAAGTCACAAAAATCTTGTCACAAACCTCTTTGGCACTTTTTCGGTTTGATACTCTGTTGAACTCATCTGCACTAAGAGCACAATATAACAAGTTCATAGCTTTATAGTTCTTTGATACCTTTTTCAATTTCTGTAACTGAGAGATTCTCTTCGGTTTTGACAGTTCTGATCCCATCTCTTGTAGTGCAGTATACATAAGGACTATTTAGAATGATTGACCACAGTTCCATGTCCTGATCTATGATGAACATCTTCATTAATGCTTTCCAATGCATGAAATTGTCACCACAGAAAAATGGAGGTCTTTTGGATGCTCTTCCTTGTGAGAATACTCCATCACCTACATTACTCATTGTCACAAGATGCTTAGGTCTTTACAGTGACACAAGTTCTCATACCAATTGAAAGTGTGAAATGCAAGTCTAAAACAGGATCTTAATACTCTAGAAAGGGGGGTTGAATAGAGTATGGAATCTTTTGCTAAAATTAAACTTTTAAAACTCTAACACAAGGAATTAGTGAAATATCAAGGCTTTGAAAAGATTTGAAAAGTATTGAAACAGGTTGAGACTATTTGAGGCTTCAAAGCTTTGAGACATGAAATTCTCCAAAGCATTGAAGCTTCATGTATTGTGCAGACTAGTTTGCAGAATGAATAACCACAAAAGTAAAGCAATGAACACAAGAGAATTTTACTGAGTTCATTCAAAATTGGACCTACTTTCTTCCTGAGGGAATTGATCCCTCTAGGATTTGAACACACTCCTTATTAATCACTCAGATTTAGCCCTAGATCTGAATCCTATGTGAACTACCTTACACCTATACAGCTTGTGGTTTCAAATCTATCTAGTTCAGCTACAATCTTATGAATCAATAAGAACCTCTTGTTGTTCACTTGAACAACTAACTTTTAACAGTTGGTGAGGTTAAGAAACACTTAATAATATTACAATGAAAGCACAAAGATGAAAACTGAAAATAGATAAGCAATGAATGCTTAGAAGTGTTCTTCAGATTCTAGATGATTGATCTTGTTCAGCAGTGTTGAATCCTTGATTGAGTAAAGATTTGTGTGTAGATCTTCCACGAATTAAAACTCTCTTCTCTTTTTTCAGATGATAATCTCTCTTGCTCTTTGAAATTAAAGTCAATTTTTATAACAAACTGCAGTAATCACTTGAGAGATTTCAGGAACAAACTCCCTGAAAATCCTCTACCTTCAACAGCTTCTTTCAACAGCAATATTTGAATAGCTAGTTTGATTTGTTAGGAGGACTTCAACGATGAACATCCCTGCACAAAATAATCATAACAACACAACCAATCCAGACAATCTAGCACAGATACACTGATCTGTTTGGCTGATCAGTTTACGTAGTAAACTCAACTAGGAATCTATATTGTAATTTTAATTTTCTGCACATATGACCTGTATATGTGATCATAACAATAATCAAAGTAAAAATATGACCTGAAACAATTCATTAACCAATCACAGAAACAATTTAAAACAAATCTGCAACAAGAATCAGTTAGTCACAGAGATAACTACCAGAGGCTCAAGGGTAACCTCCAAATCTTTGGAGCTTTGGATGCCTTTCAAAGCTTTGGCCTAACTAACTCTGATCCTTGATGCAATCAATCTGAGAAATTTGTTAGCATTTGAAACACAATATACCAATTTAAGAATATTTGTAAGAAATAAAATTAGGCTTATAAGCAATATCCAATCCCTTCTCGGGCCTGCAACACAGAAACTGTCAGCTAGCAGTTAACAAGTATACATGCATAGTCATACTTCAAATCTTTGTTGCTTTGAAACTATCTCTTGAGTAAATCTATATTTCATCATCAACAAGGTATATACTCCCCCTGAGTTCATACATATCACCAATTCTAAGAGACTGAATTATAAGCCATTACCCCTAATTCATACCCATGTCTTAGACGTGATATCTCCATATCAATCTACCCACATACTAGTCTATAGTTATTGTCGTGTTAATCAATATAATGGACTAGGGATATCTAAGATAAACAACACACATTGTAATCTAAGGACTTCATTAAATTGAATATCTCCATAAATAATAAATGAATATTCTAGCCAAATAATATTCATACTAAATCCAGATTGCCTCCAGGGCATCTGTTCCAACAAAGAGATCTCAATTTTCTTTTAGGAGCTCCAATTGGGCCTTTCTGTGTCCCTCTCAGAGATTGGCCGATATAAGTTCTGGTCTCTTGATATCTTCGTCGGGGCATAAGTGCACCTCCTGAATGTCTTGCTTTTGAGACTTATTTTTGTCTTTGAAACATTATGTGCGGTCGGTAAGTCTTCTTCCACGGTCATGTCACATCCAATTTTAGCTCCGTTCTTGATTGTGTAGGAGCATTTGTTCCCGGGGTCGTCCTCGTGAGTTGAAGACGACCCCGCACACCTTCAGATGGGATATCACATCTCTTCCATTGCTGTAAAAGCTAACCACTTTTCCTTCTTCAGTGCGCTCCACGAATTTTTTCAAGGAGTAAATGTGCTTGTTATGACCAGGTTACGTTGGATGCGGACTTGCATCGGCCTTCTCAACATTAGCCCTGCTTGGGACTGGTCTTTGATGTCGTCCCACTTAAGTAGGGGAATCAGCTTGTATGGTCGTGCAGTTGCTTAATCTTGTAGCTCGTTCCACCATACTGCTTCGGTGAGGTGCGCTCCATCCAGTTTAATGGATTAACCGAGGCTGAGATATCCACCACTCTTTCCAGATTGCTTTCATCATTTGGTGGGAAGTGGAAGGTACTGCGTTAAACCGGTGAATCCATGCTCGACTAATGATCATGTGGTAAGTCGTGTTGGCCTCGATCACATGGAACTTAGCGGAGAAAGTTATTTTCCCAATCTGTAACCCTAGTTAGATAAATCTGAGGGTCATCTTCGAATCGTTACCGAATCCCATCAACAGGGAAGGTGTTCTCACTATCCGTGCATTGGGGATCCCAGCCAGCTCGGGATGACATTTACCGCAACTCCTCCATCTAAAAAAGCTCTTTGGAATGCCATGCCGTTATCATCGCAATAACGTACAGTGGGCGGAAATGCCGCGCATCGGACACTTTGTCCCCTTATGAGATTAAGATCAGTGTGGATGGTGACCTTTCTTCCTTTATGAATTTACCATTCGATTTTACCAGGTCTTCTCTGAAGTCCTCGAAAATTTAAAGGAGGCCTTCATCATTTCCATCATGCAATATTTGGAGAAATGCATCGCGTCAAAGAACATTTTTAATTTGTTCATGTTGACTAGCTACGATGCTCGCATGTCTTCAGTATCTTAATCAAGGTCATCATACTCCTACACGTGATTGATCTCGAAGGCTTCCTTGCCACCTTCTTCCGCGATTTTCACTATGGCAACTTCTTTTCCCTGGGGTACCCTCGCTGTCGTGCGAAGGTAAGGGATTCTTCCGGATGTCCTTCTTGAGCTCTTCGATGAACAGTTCTTTGTCTTTCATCTTCTCGTTTATGTGGTACCTCAGCTTCCTGCACTCCGTGGTTGGGTGTGAGATCTTACCATGACACTCGCACCACTTAGGATCTAGCAACTGTTCTCCTGTCAGTGGTCTTTGCAGTTTGGGCGGAGTACCAACCCTCTCCATGCTTTGCAGAGTTTTACAACTTCTGCTAAAGGACACGGAAGAGGAGGGAGTGGTTTGTAGGCCCCTTTCTGGAACCTCGATGCTCTGACACAACATGGACTTCGACATCGTGTCCTCTTCTGAAATTGAATCTTCCCCCTTTGAACTTTGATGCAATTGATGAGTGCTGATTTTTCCCCCTCACTATTGGCTCGATGTTTCGGGTGCAGTTGAGAAACTTGGAGAAAGTAGGAATTTGGTGGTTCATCAGTCTTTCTTTGTACTTGAGTAACACCCCCTACAAGAAAATTTCTACGAGGCGCTGCTCTGCGACCTCCTCTCAGCATTCGAGGGATTTTGATCGGAAACGCCTAATATAAGAAACTCCGTCTTCATCGTGTCTATGGGTCATGAGATGAACGATGTGACATGTTCTTTAACTTGGAAGCATTTGATGTAAAACGTCATGACCATGCCACCCAACTTCGCACACATCCATGCTCGAGCTTACTGTACCATTTGTATGCTATGGGTCCCAAGGACTTGGAGAACTCGCGAAGTCGCATGTTTCTGTCGCTTCCGTAAGTCCCCCGGAGATCAACGAAGCGCAAGACGTTCTCCTGTGCGTTCATTTCAACCTCATCAAGCTTCTTCCACTTTGGCGGTTTGTATCCCAGTCCCATCAGGTAAACCTCCGTTGGGATCGGATGGGAACACACAATGTTGGGCAAAATTTTGCTGGTAACGCTGTGACTTGCCATGAAGTTCTCCAATATCTACTCCAAGGAGGCAAAGATCATCACAACAGGAGAGGGACCCATAGGCTGCACCTGCGAGAAGGGCACATTCTAGCTGTAAGCGGTGTACGTACTTGCATATGCGTTTGGCGTCCCATAGACGGGAGCCTAGAAGTGTTGGTCTCCTGCGGGTGGTGGTATATGTTGGAATAGATGCCCTAGAGGCAATCGTATATTTAGTATGAACATTGTTTTGGCTAGAATATTCATTTATTATATATTGTGATATTTAATAAAATGAAGTCCTTAGATACAATGTGTTGTTTATCTTAAATATCCCTAGTCACTATATTGATTAATAGGACGATCAAATATAGACTAGTATGTGGGTAGATTGATATGGAGATATCAAGTCTAACACATGGGTGTGCATTAGGAGTAATGGCATACTGGATTGACCCACAACGAGAAGGATACATTAGATTATGTTAACGTCACAATCGCTTCTCGTAGTGCTAATATAATTGCAATCCTTAGACTTGAATTCACTAGATACTCTAGTTGTGGAATATCGTGCTTTGATGTTATCAAACGTTACACCGTAACTGGGTACTGATAAAGGTAGTTATCGGGCATGATAGGAAGCAAGCTTAGAGATCGTAGTGATGTAGAGAGGATTTGTCCCTCTCACATAATGGGAGTAAATATCCACGTCCACTCGAGGGATTAGGCTTACTGAATGTCTGGCCAGACTCAGATAAATCAATATGGATATATTGATCTTATCTGCTTGCATAAGCATATTCCCAGGATCAAGGAACTATGGATTGAATATACGAGTGTGACTATTTATGTATCGTGTCCAATCCGGATATGGAGACAAAGCGATAAGTGCAATATAAGATATTGGGCACAAGAGGTTTGTCAGGATCACTGACTATTTCCATTAGTTGGGTGGCATGGATGTGTTGCTAGACACCGCTCCATGTTAGTAATAAGTTACTACCAACTAAGTAGAAACCTATGGGGTCACACGTCAAATAGAGTAGAGCTAGATTTTAAATTAGTTAATATGATTAATTAATAAGAAGGATCATTATGCAACACCTTGAAAACTTAGTAATATGCAAGGAAGGGACTAATCCAAGTTCATGTAGAACTAGGAAGGACTTTTATAGAAAAAAAAAGGAGTTGTTGGAGTATATAAAGAAGGCTCTAGCTTCCTTCCCACTAAGTGAATGTTATTAGACATAACACAAGAGAGTGGGAGAGAGAAAAAGAGAGAGAGCGAGACAACACCTAGAGGCGCACGCCCCTAGGCCGTCCGCCCCCTTCCCGTTGGCGCTATCTAGATCTCACCTCTAGACGTGGATAAACAGTAGAGGCGAGGACATCATTATTCGTGTGATCTCACAAACCAAAAAGGTACACAATACTATGTCCCTTATCATGTTATGATATCTCTTCCTGACGATCCTTGGTGGGCTTTGAGTAGGATTAAATTTTTGTTATTCCGCTGCGCTACCTACGTCAAAACCCAACAATGGTATCAGAACCACAGGTCGTAGAGCATAACATGAATTTATGTGTTACGATTTCAGTTCATACACCGTATTATTGTTTTTACGCGAAAACTGAAAAATAATTTGCATAGTAGATGCAAATTGAATTTGATTCAATATAAACAAGATCTAATTTAACATTGGATGTTAGAATTGGTGAGCTTAATCACATAGGATGTGAATTATTGGGTTCTTGAAAAATTAGGGTTCATGGGCACATAGTTGAAAAGGAGTTTTCAATTATGGAAACAAATTTATGGAAACATCCATAAAAGCAAACAACCATGCTTGGGCAACAAGGAAGAAGGGAAGGAGGCTAGGGCCGAAACCCTAGCCGTTCGCCCCCTTCCTTGCACGCCAAGCAAGGGCCGCGGGTCACATGGGGCGGCCGGCTTTGGGCCGGGCCTAGTGGCGGGCGGCGGTCCTTGGGGTTCGGCCTAAGCTTAGGTTGGACCCCTTGGACCATTGTAACCCTAATTACCCAATTCAATTAAAATTAAACAAGCGCGTTAAAAATTGGTTTTAACTGTATTATTTGCTTTGTTTCATGGTGGATGGATATGGCCTAGGATTGTGGATGTTTATTGCTTTGTGGGTTGGTTTATGGCCTGCGAGCTGATCAAATTAATGTAATAATTAATTAGGTTTTACGGACTGCGAGTCGTCTTTTCTCCTCGACATGTGAGACTTTTATTATTTATTTATTCTAGATGTTAGACTAGAATTAGAAATATTTAGATGATAGCCAAGAGCATGGAGAAGAAGACCGGAGGAACAAAGGAGCCAAAAGACAAAGAAGACACCCCCTAGGCGTGCGGCTATGGTGGAGCACATGGAGATGAGCTTGTCACTTTAGGGCAATTAGATATTATCATTGGCTTGATAATATCTTAGTCTAGGGGCCATATCCATGCCACGTTTTTTTATTTTTGTGGATGTTTATTATTTATGTATTGTTATTTATTTTGTGTGTATGGCGATACTAGCAAAACGTTAACAAGATAATAATAAACAAGGTTGGTCTTTTATTGTGGATTTCCCAATCCAAATAAGTAGACCATGTTGATTAGAACAACCAAACAAATTAAGAAAATTAAATCCCTCAATTAAATATTGCGTTTTGCCTTCTCTTGCCAAAACACCCTTCATGATCAGGGTTCATTAAAATTCGGGCTTGCCAAAGCAAGGCGATTTTAATTTACCATGGTGTGTTGCGGACGACACAAGCTAGTAATGTGTGTATGTTGAAACAAGAGGTTGGACGCAACTGGGTAAGACTCAATTGGATTGATAAGCCTAGAGGCATGACAATTAGGCGTTATCCATGGGATAAAGAATAAAGAGTTATTCACCTAATTGGACCAAGAGTTGCATGGGATGCAATTGGAATGATTCCTACCTAAATAACCTATTCTTGGGTGACTTGCCAAAGCAAGCTCAAGAAGAAGTGGAAAAGGGACCTTGGACCTACTAGTAAATATTGTGATATTTTTCACATTAATGGTGAGGGCTACTAATCCGAGAAAAATAGTGGGAGCTATATTTGATGATCTAGCCATTGTTGAATATAGTTAAATTGTTCAAAATACTAAAATTTCACATTTCTCGTTTTGTAGAATTCCAAATGGCAAACAACAACGCATCGACTCCATCCCTACGATCTGTCCTTGAGAAGGATAAACTAACTGGAACGAATTTCCTTGACTGGTACAGAAACTTAAGGATTGTCCTTAAGCAAGAAAAGAATATGTACGTCTTGGACACTCCAATTCCAGCCCTACCACAAGATGAGTCTGTTCTAGCGGATGTGAGGGCACGTCAGAAACATATTGATGATTCTAATGACGTGACTTGCCTCATGCTTTGCACCATGACTCCTGAGCTTTAGAAACAGCACGAGAATATGGAAGCCTATGATATGATCATACACTTGAAACAATTGTTTCAGGAACAGGCAAGGCATGAGCACTATGAGGTGTCTAAAGCATTATTCAAGAGTAGTCTTGCAGAGGGGAATCCAGTAGGGCCTCACGTACTCCGAATGATCGGGTACATCGAGAACCTTGAGAGACTGGGATTCCCACTTGGCCAAGATTTGGCAAGTGATCTAGTCTTGCAATAGTTGCCTGACAGTTATAACCAGTTCATTATGAACTATAATATGAACGAGATCAGCAAGACTCTGCCAGACTTATTGAACATGCTAAAGACAGCAGAACAGAGCGTCAACAAAGGAAAGGGAAAGGCCATAATGATGGTGCATAATAAGAAGGGCAAAGGAGTTGCCTCTACTTCCAAAGGAAAGCGCAAGAAAGTTGCAAAATCCAAGGAATCCCTAAAGCCTAGTGGAGGCGTGGCTAAAGGTGAATGTCACTACTGCAGCCAGCCGGGTCATTGGAGGCGGAATTGCCCTAAATATCTGGAGGATAAGAAGCTTGGAGTAGTGATTCCACCACCACCACCAGGTATTTATGTTATAGACGTCAATCTTTCTATTTCTTCATCTTGGGTATTGGATACTGGATGTGGTTCTCACATTTGTCGAAATGTGTGGAATTTGAAAAGAAGTAGAAGATTGAGTAAAGGAGAGATAGATTTGCGCGTCAGGAATGGAGCAAGAGTTTCTGCATTAGCTGTAGGCGTTTATGAGCTGTCTTTGCCTTCTAGACTTATTTTAGAATTAGACAATTGCTTTTATGTGCCTGCTATGAGCAGAAACATTATTTTCATTTCTTGTTTGGACGATAAGGGTTTTTCTATTTCAATAAAGGACAAGTGTTGCTCCATTTATTTTAATAGTATGCACTATTGTAGTGCGCATTTTTTTAATGGATTGTATATCTTTGATCTAAATAGTCCAATCTATAACATAGATACTAAAAGGATTAAAACTAATGATTTAAATCCTACATATCTATGGAACTGTCGTTTAGGCCATATAAATGAAAAACGCATGTCTAGACTCCATATGGATGGACTCCTAGACTCATTTTATTTAGAATCATATGAGACATGTGAATCTTGTTTATTAGGAAAAATGACAAAGTCCCCTTTCAATAAGAAAGGAGAGAGGACTAGTGAGTTATTGGCACTCATACATACCGATGTATGTGGACCATTCCCCACGCCTTCCAGAGGTGGTTACACCTACTTCACCACATTTACTGACGATTTCAGTAGATATGGATTTGTATACCTTATGAAGGCCAAATTCGAATGCTTTTAATTGTCCAAGGAATTCAAGAATGAATTAGAGAAGCAACTTGGTAAAAGTATTAAAGCTCTACAATCGAATCGTGGAGGAGAATACTTGAGCCAAGAGTTTGATGAGTATCTTAGAGAGTGTGGGATAGTATCCCATGTCACTCCACCCGGAACGCTACAATGGAATGGCGTGTCCGGGAGGAGAAATCGCACACTATTAGATATGGTGCAATCTATGATGTCTCAAACAGATCTTCCGACATCCTTTTCGGGACATGCTCTAATGACGGCAGCTTTTACCATTAACCACGTTCCATCCAAATCAGTCATGAAGACACCATATGAGATATGGACTGGGAAGCTTCCCATAGTGTCGTTTATGAGGATTTGGGGCTGCGATGTCTATGTAAAACGTTTACAAACAGACAAGCTCGGGACCAAAGCGGATAAGTGTAAATTTGTGGGATATCCTAAGGAAACTAAAGCATATTACTTCTACAATCCCATTGAGAACAAAGTATTTTTTGCTCGAACTGGCGTGTTTCTGGAAAGAGAATTTGTCTCTAAAGAAACAAGTGGGAGGGCTGTAGAACTTAAAGAAATTCAAGAACCACAAATCACTTAACCGATGATGGAACATGAGCTGGAACCGCAAGCTGTTGTGGAAGAACCTGTTCAGGTGACACAGGAACTCCATAGATCAGGAAGAGTGCGTCATGAGCCAGAGAGGTACGGACTTCTCGTGACTGAGCCCGATGACGTACCACTCATGGATGATGAGCTTGCAACCTACAGAGAAACCATGAAAAGCCCAGACTCTAAGAAGTGGCTAGAAGCCATGAGATCCGAAATGGATTCCATGTACACCAACAAAGTATGGACTTTGGTGGAACCACCTGAAGGGGCTCGGCCCATAGGGTGCAAGTGGGTCTTCAAGAAGAAGACCGACATGGATGGCAAGATAGTTGCCTATAAGGGGCGATTGGTAGCCAAAGTGTATAGACAGATTCACGGTATTGACTATGATGAGACCTTTTCACCAGTCGCCATGACTAAATCCATTAAAATCCTACTTGCTATTGCAGCATACTACGAATATGAGATTTGGAAAATGGATGTCAAAACAGCGTTCCTTTATGGGAACCTCCTTGAGGATGTGTACATGACACAACCAGAGGTTTTTGAGGATCCAGAGAATGCCAATAAAGTCTGTAAGCTGCAAAGATCCATTTATGGATTAAAGCAAGCTTCTAGGAGCTGGAATCGAGGTTTTGATGACGCGGTCAAGAGTTTGGCTTCATCAAGAACGAAGATGAGCCTTGTGTTTACAAGAAGGTTAGTGGGAGCTCTGTAGTATTTATGGTCTTGTATGTGGATGACATACTAATCATTGGCAATGATATTCCTACTTTGCAGTCTGTTAAAGATTGGCTAGGAAAGTGCTTTGCAATGAAGGACTTAGGAGATGCAGCCTATATACTTGGTATAAAGATCTATAGAGATAGATCTAGAAGGTTGCTCGGCCTAAGTCAGAGTACATATATCGACAAGGTGTTGAAGAGGTTCAACATGCAAGATTCGAAGAAGGGATTCTTGCCCATGTCGCATGGAGTCACTCTTTCCAACAATGACTGTCCCTCCAATGAGATTGAGAAGGACCGCATGAGTAGGATACCCTATGCTTCGGCCATAGGATCCATCATGTACGCCATGTTTTGTACTAGACCAGACGTATCGTACGCATTGAGTATGGTGAGCAGATATCAGTCCAATCCGGGTGAGAGTCATTGAATTGCTGTCAACAACATCCTAAAGTACTAGAGAAGAACTAAGGATGCGTTCTTGATATTTGGAGTTAAGGAAGAGCTAAGTGTAAAGGGTTACACTGATGCAAGCTTCCAAACCGACAAAGATGACTAAAGATCGCAGTATGGATACATGTTTTGCCTGAATGGAGGAGCTGTGAGCTGGAAGAGTTCCAAGCAAGGTACAGTTGCATATTCTACAACAGAAGCTGAGTACATTGCTGCTGCGGAAGCAGCAAAAGAGGCAGTTTGGATAAAGAAGTTTATCACTGAACTCGGTGTGGTCCTTAGCATCGTGGATCCCATAGAGTTTTACTGTGACAACTCCAGGGCGATCGCACAAGCCAAGGAACCAAAATCCACCAGAAATCAAAGCATGTACTTAGGAAATTCTATCTTATTCGTGATATGATCGATCGAGGAGATGTGAAGATGTGCAAGATTCCAACGGATGACAATCTTTCAGATCCGCTCACAAAACCTCTTGCGTAGCGAAAGCATGAAGGGCACGCCAGATCTATAGGCATACGAGATGCGCCATATTGGCTCTAGTGCAAGTGGGAAACTGTTGGAATAGATGCCCTAGAGGCAATCTTATATTTAGTATGGACATTTTTTTGGCTAGAATATTCATTTATTATATATTGTGATACTTAATAAAATGAAGTCCTTAGATACAGTGTGTTGTTTATCTTAAATATCCCTAGTCCACTATATTGATTAATAGGACGACCAAATATAGACTAGTATGTGGGTAGATTGATATGGAGATATCAAGTCTAACACATGGGTATGCATTAGGAGTAATGGCATACTGGATTGACCCACAACGAGAAGGATACATAAGGTTATGTTAAAGTCATAATCGCTTCTCGTAGTGCTAATATAATTGCAATCCTTAGACTTGAAGTCACTAGATACTCTAGTTGTGGAATATCGTGCTTTGATGTTATCAAACGTTACACCGTAACTGGGTAATCATAAAGGTAGTTATCGGGCATGATAGGAAGCAAGCTTAGAGATCGTAGTGATGTAGAGAGGATTTGTCCCTCCCACATAATGGGAGTAAATATCCACGGCCACTCGAGGAATGAGGCTTATTGAATGTCTGGCCAGACTCAGATAAATCAATATGGAGATATTGATCTTATCTTCTTGCATAAGCATATTCCCAGGATCGAGGAACTATGGATTGAATATACGAGTGTGACTATTTATGTCTCGTGTCCAATCCGGATATGGAGACAAAGGGATAAGTGCAATATAAGATATTGGACACAAGAGGTTTGTCAGGATCACTAAATATTTCTATTAGTTGGGTGGAATGGATGAGTTGCTAGACACCGCTCCATGTTAGTAATATTACTACCAACTAAGTAGGAACCTATGGGATCACACGTCAAATATAGTAGAGCTAGATTTGGGATTAATTAATATGATTATTTAATAGGAAGGATCATTATGCAACACCTTGCAAACTTAGTAATATGCAAGGGACTAATCGAAGTTCATGTAGAACTGGGAATGACTTTTATGGAAACAACAAGGAGTTGTTGGAGTATATAAAGAAGGATCTAGCTTCCTTCCCACTAAGTGAATGTTATTAGACATAACACAAGAGAGTGGCAGAGAGCAAAAGAGAGAGAGCAAGACAACACCTAGAGGCGCACGCCCCTAGGCCATCCGCCCCCTTCCCGTCGGCGCCAAAGGAGGGCCGAACCCCTACTTGTCCTCGTTGCTTTGATTCCTTCTTCTCTCTTCCTCCGGTTCAAGCTAGCACTTGTTAAAGGAAGACTCTAGATCTCACCTCTAGATGTGGATCAACCGTAGAGACGAGGACATCATCCTTCGTGTGATCTCACAAACCAAAAAGGTACACAATACTATGTCCCTTATTAGGTTATGATATCTCTTCCTAACGATCCGTGGTGGGCTTTGAGTAGGATTACATTTTTGTTATTCCGCTGCGTTACCTACGTCAAAACCCAACAGCACGCTGATCGGTGGTATTCCGCGTGTCATTGGGGGAGACGGTAACAGGCTGACATTCTGGGATGAGTGTGAGGGAGTTCCTACTGGTAAGGAATTCCCCAGCATTCAAGCAGTCACCTGCAGTATGTACGCCTGCACAGACAGGAATGGAAAAACGTACGGAGGTCACGAAACCGGACTGGTAGGGGATCATGGTGTGCTTTCTGCCATGTGTGTCGTATGCGTCCACTGGTTATGCGTTGGAATCTGCATCTGCGCGATCAAGGCCGATTACGACCGCTTTGTTCTTGTAGATACAGCTTTTTGGATAGATAGATCACGGCCACGTGGCAGCAATCCAGCACACCTAGTTGTTCTCCACACACACCGGACACCTACCTATGCTTCTCCACGTGGGGGCTGCGAGACAGGGCCCTCGCGTACCAACACAGGACTTGTAGGGACTTAGTGGTTTGGAGGCTAGGGTAAGGCCCGTCGCGCGTGTGCGACAACCGAGCTCGCGCGCGACCTCTGGTAATTGACTGAGAGGTTTTAGGCTTACGTGTCCCATAAATGCGGCTGATCTCATAACGGTCTCCGATACTTGCGGGCAGATACGTAACGGTTCCTATATACACGGTTGAACATGCCGTTGGGGGGTCTATCATTAAGCCACCATCTATGGCGCATTAACCCCCTCAACCGTCACTTCCCCACTATATATAGGATCGTTAGCTTTCCATTACACAACTGATGAGTACATACCAATACATCTCAGCTCTTGGAACGCTAAGAAACCTACTCTCTATCAGCCTACTGTCTCTCTCTCGAGCAGTTACTAGTGCTTACCCTCTCCCTACACACACCATACATCTCTCTGTGTTCCTATTCTCTACTTGAGGGGCACACTTGGATCTCTCCGAGGGATTCTTGTGAGCACAATTTGGTGAACCCGATGTGAAACATCCACCTTCAATCCTTTTTAACCCTTCCATAATGTCTTCTGATGCACACGTTCGTGACGGCGAGCGGTCCCCTTCCCATGAGGAGACCTCGGGAGAAGAGGGACTTCTCAATACCACCGCCAATCCCAGCGTCCGTGCGCAAGTAACTGCTGGAGGAGCGCCCTCTTTAGAGGCACTCCAAGCCACGATTCAGAGTCAAGCTCAGATGATGCAAACCCAATCCACCCAGATTGCTCAAATCATGGCAATCTTGGGAAGGATTGCTCAAAACACCACCGCAGGGACTTCAGCCCACCACTGACAGCCCCGTTGCCTATACCCATGACGGAAACCACATCCATAGTGCATACGTCTGTTGCACAATCTTCTTTTTCCTTGGTTTTGGGTCTCAGGCTCCGGGCAATCCGACGAGCTCTTCCCTTACGACAATGGGGAACCCTACATCATACTCGGCGGTGCCTTATCACGCAGGTGGGAACCTAGGCAGCCATGCACTTCCACCGCCACCTCCCTATGATCCGACGATGCCCTACATTCTGGGCTTTGCGGCCTTGGAACAACATATAGACAGCATCATCGCGGGCCAGATCTTCGCAGAGGTCGTCATCCAAAAGGTTGACAGTGCGCCTCCCATTCCACGGGACATCTACCTGATGCCCAACCCTACTAGATAAAAAGCACCCAAGTGGGAGAAGTTTGACGACGTCGGCGGGAACGCACACGAGCATGTGATGCGATTCGTTGAAATGATGGTCCCACACGGGGTAGAAACCAGGTTATTTATGCGCGAGTTTCCCAAGTCCCTGGGGCCTGTCGCGTAAAAATGGCATAGGACCTTGGAGGAAGGATCAATCAAGACGTGGGAGGATATGGTGAAGAAGTTCTACACCAAATTCTTCCAGGTCGAATAAAAGGTCACCACTATCCACCTCTCACGCATGTACCAGAGGAGTGACGAGGAGGGGGTCGCCTTAATCAAAAGATTCAGGGCCAAGTCCTTGGAATGTGTGGATGATGTCCTGGAAAGTCGACTGGTGGAGATATGCCTTCAGGGCATGCACGATGAATACAAAGGTATTCTCATTAACTTAAAAATGCCTACCTTTTCCAGATTGTATGTGGAGCCTCTGGTGGAAAGGATGAGGAAGCGGTACGCTAACGAGCGTACACCGGCGAATCCCAATTTCAAGGTGGGAAAGCTCAGCTACAAACGGACGCGAGATAACGATGGCCATGCAGTATCATCCCCCAATAAACAGTGGCGACCCGCGCCCCTAGAAGCACCGCCTCTGCCTTGTTCAGTTGAGGAGGCAGTCAATCTTTGCAAGAAGTGGCGAAATGACGGGATTTTGTCGATGCTAGAACATAGGCCAAAAGGGGAGCAACTGCGGGACCCCAAGTGGCGTGAATCCCACGGACAGGTCACGCACCTACAAAAGAATGCAAAAAGCTCAGATGGCTGATGAGTAGGCAAATTGAGCAGGGGCAGCTAGTCACCAAGGAATTGTCCAAGGAGGTGCGTAGCGAGCCCTTGTCATCTTATGCGCAGAAGAGATCCAAGGGGAAGGAAATAGCTATGATATCAATTACGGACCTCGAGGAGCTCGCGGAGGAAGAAGCCCCGGTGACCGCGGAGGTTTATGAAGATGAGAACTATGGTCTCGACACCGAGGATTCGCGTGCTGAGCGTATGAAGGACTCTGCCAAGTTTGTTAAATTCTTCGATGAGATGAATTTTTCAAACAGCTACAGGCATGAGATGATAAAGGAGATCTTGAGGGGAGTGAGGACCATGGGGAGGAATTGGTAATTTCCAACGGATGGGTCGTGATGGCCGCGCGACCAGGAGGTTTGAGCATAACGTTTGATGAATCAGACAAGAGGACTAATGTCAATCATCAGAGGCCGCTATACGTAACGGCACTATCAACCATGTGGAGTTCAAAAGGGCCTTTGTTGATGGAGGAGCTGCAGTGAACGTCATCCCTCTCAGTACCTTGGAATTAGGAGGAATTCCCCAAGACAATATCGTTAAGAGGCCGTCACCACTAATGGGTTTTGGAAGCGACTCCAAAATGGCAGTCGGCTGGATTCAATTGGGGATTCTGATTGGCCAGATCAAGTGTTCTGCAAAATTTCACGTCATTAAGGCCAATACCACTTACCACATGATTATCGGTCGGGCATGGATCCATCGCTTCGACGCTGTACCCTCCACGGCTCACCAGGTTATGAAAGCCATTTGGAAGAACAAAGTGGTTACTATACCTGCCTCGGTGAACCCCTTCAATTTAGAAGAAGCACATTTGTCCGAAGCTGTATGGTTTACAGAATTGGCGGATGAACCTACTCCATACCCATTCCGGTCAACCCCCTTACCCAAGTGGGAAGATGTTGAGGGGCAGTCACCAGCTGGAGTCATGGTAATGCACGAGGAATCTGAGAGGGAACCCACTGATAACTCCGTTTTCGGAGTTATTCTATGCCTTTTATTTCTACGTTTTGCGTGCTCAACATGGAGAATTTGTCATATTTTGAGTAAATTGAGCTAAAATGTGATATTGTGAGTTCATGTGCTTTACTTGTTAAATCAGGGCGTTTTTTTAGTTATTTGATCTTTTATTGTGATATGATCGCGGGTTGTGTTTTCGTGTTGTGATTCGCATAGAACAGGGCTTCGAGAATCATGCGGGAGATGGAAACAAACTTCGGAAGCAAGGAACTCAAAGGAAAAGTCAAAGGAAGCAAGAAGGAAGTCAAAGGAAGAAAGGAAAAAGTCAAAGAAAGATGCTGAAAAAGGGGGTCTTCGTACGAAGACAATTGTCTTCGTACGAAGACAAAAGACTTAGCCAATTTTTGGGGTTCTGAAGATGTCTTCTTAAACAAGCATGCAGTATCTGTATAGGAAGACCTTCGTACGAAGAGCACTTGTCTTCGTACGAAGACAAATGTCTTCGTACGAAGACATCGCTGGAAGTCAGAAATTTATGCGGGGATTTTTCATAATTTACCCAAACTTTGTAATCGTATTATGGAAACATATTTAAGTGTTCTAGGTCGACCTTTTCAGTAGTTCCTCACGTTAGAAACACTTTTGGGAGATCAAGGAGCTATTGGGAGAGCTTAGGAGCTTTGGATCATCCGTTTGGATTCTCAACTCTTCTCTTTTCTTAGTTTTTATTGTTAAAACTCATGAAACTCATTGTTTTGAGTATGAATCGTAGTAGCTAAACTTTATTTGCTGGGAATTCTCGTTTGGTTTAGCTAGGGTTTGATCTAAATAACATGTTATGAGATTGTGATTCATGTTTTAACTTAATCTCGCGTGTTTTTTCATTGTTATGGATTATTTACGATTGTAATCACATTATTTTTGCGAGTAGCTTACGTAAAGATAAACTTAATTAATTTTCACGTGGTAACTCCGTGATAGTTAGTCGGTAAATTGAATAATCAATCGAGTCGAATCAATGTTTGGTAACTCGATATTGTTAACTAGGATCGTTAGAGTAGAATTATGATTTTAATGCATGCTTAAAGCTAAAATAAACTTGGTAACTCGGTATGTTTTGGATTTAAGTATAGTTGACTTGCTTGGTAACTCGGTAAGTTTAATATTGCTCGATTAATAGCGAACGACACGCGGTTGTTTTATGAATCAAAGCATAAGTTTAGATCAACCTAGTGAACCTAGAGAATTCCCGGTATTTTTCCTCATATTATAAAAACCCTAAAATCATTCTTTATTAATCGTGACCTACTTCACTCGGTTAATTGAGAATTTTGCATTTTTTATTTAGTAGAAATAGAACAAAACACAACTTGCGACGTGCCCACATAAGGTTCGAAATAATAACTAGTTTAAACAAAGTCCCTTGGGTTCGATAGCCCGGATTTCCGGTTTATTACTACACACGACAACCATACACTTGTGGTTAGAGCGTGTCAAGTTTTTGGCGCCGTTTTCGGGGACTTCGGCTAAATTAGTTATAATTCCTAGCCTTAGGGATTTTAATTTATTGTTTATATCTGTTACTCACCTACGTTTTGTGTGCATTGTGATTTCAGGTTGATTTACACGGTGCATGACCCGTTCTAGAGACGAGCCTTTGTACCCAACGTTTGAAAACCCGGAATCCTTATTGAAAGCACAGCGTAGAGACAAGAGGAATTCAAGCTCTGTCACCATGGATGATGAAACTAGAGCTGAGTTTGAAAGAATCCGCAAAAGTGTGCAAGATGCGGAAGCAGCTAGAGCAGCTGCTGTAGAGGAGGCAGCAAACAGAGCCGCGAAAACCGAGCAACTTAGGGCTTAAAAATGCTGAGATGCAGGCGATGATTGATCGCCTGAAGCCTCCAAATCCACAACAACATCCTGGTGCGGAGGTAGTTGGCAGAAATAACGGTGGTAATGGGAATAATGGAGGCAATAATCGGAACAATATTGGTCGGAATGCGGCAGAGCAAGTCAACAATGCTGAGGAGGATGAGCGTCCTTTGGTGGACTACTTCAGAACTACACCGGAGGGTTATCAACCAACTATTTTCAGGCCTTTGATTAATGCCGCACATTTCGAGATTCGCCAACCGTTGATCAATATGGTTAGGGATGAATGCTTATTCACTGGAGCCCCAAGTGATGATCCACATCAACACTTGCTCAATTTCGAGCAGATTAATTCTACCATGTATGATCAGAGGGTTCCACTCAAGACGATAAAGCTCATGCTTTTCCCCTTCTCTTTATCGGGAAAGGCAAAGACATGTCTTATGGAACTTCCAGCAGGCAGCATAGTTACATGGGCAGATTGTAGCAAAGAGTTTCTCAGGAAGTATCTTCCACCATCCAAGGTTGCTCAACGGATGGCTGGTATAACCAAATTTACACAGCAGGAAGATGATACTCTGGGAGACACGTGGAGAAAGTTCAAACAGCTCCTTCGCAAATGCCCTACTCACGGAGAGCCATGGTACAAACTTCTGCACTATTTTTTATAATGCTTTAGACAGAGAGACTGCTAGCGAACTGGACATGATGGCTGAAGGCAATTTTATGGGAATGGGATTACAGAGATGTCGTGATCTGCTAGATAATGTAGCTAAATGTGAATCCACGAGGTCTGAGACTCGTAGAAACACAAAATCAGATGGGGCATTGGTTAGTAAGATTGAGTCCATGGTGTAACAGAAATTTGAACATCAGATGGCAGTGATGACTTCGGATTTCAGTAATTTGAATCCATCGGCACAGGTGAAGTCAGTGGGAGAGATGGTAGCAGATGCAAATCAGGGATATGGGGATGGTATTGAAGACGTGAACTAAATGGGTCAACCAAGACAGCAGCAATGGCCAAACACCTATCATCCCAACAACCGCAATCACCCCAACTTCAGCTATGCCAATCCGAATAGTGGACTATATGCGCCAGGTCAAAGGCCAAATGTTCCTTACCAAGCTCAGAGACAGGCTCCACAGCAACAGGCTCCACCTCCACCCTCAGAAGAACAGGATACAAATGCATTGTTGAGGAAACTGTTAGCTAGCAATGATAAGATTGAGAGCAAGATTGTCGCGATAGAAGCCTCGATAAAGAGTCATGAAACACATATTGGCCAAATAGCTAACCATAATACTCGACTTCCACCAGGTATTCTACCTTCTAACACAATCGCTCCACCTGAGCAATTGAAGGCTATCACTACTCGCAGTGGGACCACCACTAAGGATCCTCCATATCCTACACACGCGCGAGCCGAGGAAACTAAGGCCACAGAAAAAGCATTAGATGAAGAAATTCCCGTGCCTACCGTGAGTCCCCAATCAAAGGACACGAGTAGGAAGTCGGAGGAAAAGCCTAAGCCAAAGGAAGAGTATAGTGTTCGTGTTCCCTACCCGCAGAGATTGAAGAGTCAAGAGGATGCCAAGTACTTCAAGAAATTTGTGGATATCTTCAAGAAGTTACACATCAATATCCCCTTTGTTGAAGCAATTTCACAAATGCCTAAATATGCAAAATTTCTCAAGGACCTACTCTCTAATAGAAGACGCATGGATGATTTTGAGACCGTGACCCTGAATGAGGAGTGTAGTGCCGTAGTGCAAAAAGTGTTACCCAAGAAGATGAAAGATCCGGGTGGTTTCATTATTCCTGTGACATTGGGAGATGCGTTCCATGGTAGAGCACTGTGTGATCTTGGCGCGAGCATCAATTTGATGCCCACATCAGTATTTGAGCAACTTGGTGTGGGGGACCCAAAACCTACTCGTCTGTGTTTACAGATGGCTGATCGTACTATCAAACGACCACGGGGTGTTTTGGAAGATGTGCTTGTGAGAGTCGAATGACTCATCTTTCCCGTTGATTTTGTGATCCTAGACATGGATGCAGATGATGATGTCCCACTCATATTAGGACGACCATTCCTTGCTACGGGAAATACGATGATTGATGTTGCCAATGGAGAGTTGACTGTGCGTATTAACGATGAGAAGGTGGCATTCAATGTTTTTGAAGCTATGAAATTTCCTGCATATGCAGTGAGCGAACAGTGTTTTGGTGTGGAGGCATACACACCGGATGAGGAGGACGATATCTTATTGGAGCAGCTGTATGAGGAACTGACCTTACTTGATTCGAGTGAAAAAGAACAAGCTATGGAGGCCAGCTGCCGTTCACCCCTACCCCTCTTTAATGAGGGAAGCAGGAAGATTCTTACTCCTTCTCTTATTACTGCTCCTGATTTAGAATTACAACCTTTACCTGCTCATCTAAAATATTATACTTGGGATCTAATAAGACTTTACCTGTGATTGTTTCTGCGTGTTTGTACAGAGAACAGGAGGAGGAGCTTCTCAAGGTATTGCAGGAACGGAAAGCATCTATGGGATGGACCATAGCGGATATCAAGGGGATCAGCCCCACAGTTTGCCAGCACAAGATTCGGCTCATGGAAGACAAGAAGTCGGTAGTTCAGTTTCAGCGCCGCCTCAACCCTCACATGCAGGAGGTGGTGAAGAAAGAGGTGCTTAAATGGTTGGAAGCAGGTATCATCTATCCGATTTCTGACAGCACGTGGACTAGCACGGTGCAGTGTGTCCCTAAGAAGGGAGGTATAACTATGGTGGATGGGGAAAAAGGTGAACAGATTGCCACTCGTACAGTTACTGGGTGGAGAGTTTGCATGGATTACCGCAAACTCAATGATTCCACTTTGAAGGATCATTTTCCCATCCCATTTGTGGACCAGATGCTTGATAGGCTGGCAAGTCATTCGCATTACTGCTTTTTCGATGGATACTCTGGGTATAATCAGATAGCGATTGAGCCAGCTGACCAGGAGAAGACGACATTTACTTGTCCTTATGGGACCTTTGCATTCAGACGCATGCCCTTTGAGCTATGCAATGCACCTGCTACGTTTCAGAGGTGTATGATGTCTTTTTTCTCTGACATGATGGAGCAAAATTTCGAAGTCTTCATGGATGATTTTTCACTTTATGGTGATGGATTCGAAGACTGTCTACAGCAGCTAGCACGGGTACTAGACAGCTGTATTGACACCAACCTAGTGCTTAACTGAGAGAAGTGCCATTTCATGGTGACCGAGGGGATAGTGTTGGGGCACAAGATTTCCAGCAAGGGCTTAGAGGTAGACCGGGCAAAAATTGAGGTGATTGAAAAGCTTCCTTATCCTACATCTGTCAAAGGGGTACGCAGTTTCTTGGGACATGCAGGGTTCTACCAGCGTTTCATTAAAGACTTTTCGAAGATCACAAAGCCTTTATCTGGATTGCTTGAAAAAGATGTCGTCTTTGATTTCAATGAAGAGTGCAAGACAGCTTTTGATTTGCTCAAGAAAAAGCTAATCAGCTCTCCCATTATAGCCACCCCAGACTGGACCTTACCGTTTGAGCTTATGTGTGATGCCAGCGACTATGCGGTGGGAGCAGTACTGGGACAGCGGAAAGACAAGGTAGTGTTGGAATAGATGCCCTAGAGGCAATCTAGTTTAGTATGAATTATTTGTGGCTAGAAATTCATTTATTATTTATTGGATATTTAATATAATGAAGTCCTTAGATTTACAATTGTGTTGTTTATCTTAAATATCCCTAGTCGAGTATAATGATTAATGGGACAATCATCTATAGACTAGTATGGGGTTGGATTGATATGGAGATATCACGATCCAACACATAGGTGTGCATTAGGGAATGTTGCACTGGATTGACCCATCTCCGAGAAGGCTACATACACGTTATGTTGAGTCACAAGCGCTTCTCGCGGTGCAATGGTATTGTCATCCTTAGACTTGAAGTCACTAGATATTCTAGTTGTGGATTATTGTGATCTTGGTAGCGTTAAACGCTACACCGTAACTGGGTAGTTATAAAGGCGTGTACTGGATACAATAAGAAGCAAGCTTAGAGATCGTAGTGGACGTAGATAGAATTTGTCCCTCCACGTAACGGGAGCAAATATCCTAGGCCACTCGAGGGATAGTGCTTATAGAATGTCTGGCCAGACTCAAATAAATCAATATGGGATATTGATGTTATTTGCACGAATAAGCCTATTCCCATGGATCGAGAAACTATGGATTGGATATACGAGTGTGACTTGTATGTCTCGTGTCCAATCCGGATATAGAGACAAAGGGATGAGACAATTACTTGTACAAAGGTTGTCAACATGACTATTCTATTATTTGGCTAGAATGGATGTTTTGCTAGAGACCGCTCCATATTAGCAAATAGTTGCTACCAACTAGATAGAACCTATGGGGTCACACGCTATATAGAGTTGAACTAGATTTGGGAATTAATTAATTGGATTAATTAATTAGAAGGATCATTTTGCAAACCCTTGCAAACTTAGTAGGAACTAATTTGCAAGGAAGGGACTAAATTGAATTCTAGTAGGACTAGAATAAGTCCTTTAGGTAGTTGACAAGGAGTTTTTGGACTATATAAAGGACCTTCCTTCCTTCCTTCCCACATAACTTATGCTCATTATTGAACATAACAAAGAGGGGGAGAGAACAAAAGGAGAGAGAGCATGCAACAAGGGAGCCGACCGCCCCCTTGCTGCCGCCCGTCCCCGTTGGCCACAAAGGAGGCCGAGACCCTCCTTTTGGGTCTCGTTTTGCGTGATTCTTCTTCCTCTTCCTCTTCCGGGCTAGCACCAAGGACTTGGGAGATCTAGGATCAACTCTAGGCGTGGATCAACCATAGAGAACGTGACACAATTCGCGTTTGAAGTCATCAAAGGAGAACCCTAAGGTGTGTTTATGATTTCTAACTCTTACCATCGTTATGTCTCTTGACTTGTGATCCTTGGAGAGTTTTTCATGGTTTTATGATTGTTTATGCTTCCGTTGCGCATCCATGAATCAAAACCCTACAGTGGTATCAGAGCCACAGGTCATAGAGCATAAACGTGGTTTATGTGTTACGTTTTAGTTGTTTTACACCTTAATTTGATTGTTTGTCGCGTAAAACAAGAAAAATCAAGCATGGGATGCAATTTGTCAATAATTTATCATAACAAGATCCAATTTTTGCATTGGATGCATGAATTGGTGAGTTTGAGAAATTTTAGGATCTTAGATCTAGGGTTTGGGCATCCTTGGGGAAGAAGGAGTTCTCCCAAAACAAGGAAACAACCAAACTTGGGCACCAAGCAAGGGAGTTGTTTTGGAAACAACTCCCTCAAGGAGGTTCGGCCCCCCTAGGGACCGCCCCCCTTGCTTGCCGCCCAAGATTGGCCGCCCTAGGGGCCGGGCGGCCCTAACCCGCGGCCTAGGCTTGTGGGTTTTGGGCCGGGCCGGCCCTAGGGCCTTGTGGTTCACCTTATTGGGCCCGGGCAATTTTATTGTTGGGCCCATGGACCGTTTTAACCCTAGAAATCCTAAAATCAATTAAAATTGACCAAGCGCGTTAAAATTGGATTTTAACTATTTATGTGCAAATCGCATGGTGATTGGATATGGCCTTAGGATGTGGTTTGATGTGGATGTTTAATTTTGTGGTTTGGTTTTACGGTCTGCGAGCTGATCAATTAATTGTAATAATTAATTAGGGTTTTATGGCCTGCGTGCAATTTTTTTCTCAACTTGTGAGATTTATTTTATTTAGTATAGGAGTTAGCTAGTGCTAGATAAAGTAGATTGTTAGCCAAGATTGAAGAAAAGAAGCCCAAAGCCAAAGAAGCCACAAAAGATGGAGCATGGAGCATGGAGCATTCCACAAGACTATGAAGGATGGACCAAAAGATCAAGACGCATGGAGATGTGTTTGCTTTAGGGTTCATAGATAATTCCATTGGCTTGGAATTATCTTAGTCTAGAAAAGGCCATATCCACATCACGTTTAATTTCTGTTTTGTGGTTGTTTATTTTATTGTCTTATTATTGTGTGGTTGGTGTATGGATGATGCATGCAATTAGGATAATAAGATAATTAGACAACCCGGATCTATTATTTGGAGTTGTGCTCAAACTCAAATAGATAGATTAGTTGATATTGATCAACAAAACAATTAAAAGTTGAATTTAAAATCCCTCAAAATTTCAAATATTGTGTTCTTGCCTTCTCGTTATTTAAACACTCATTATCATCATTATTTACCAAGCTCGTGCGTGCCAAAGCATGGCGACTTGGTTCATCATGATGGAATGCGATGGCACGTAACAATGTGCAATTGTTTAGATAAGAGGTTGAACACAACTAGGCTATTAATTTGATTAAGAAACCTAGAGGCAATCAATTGGGATTATCCATATGGATGGATAAATAAGGAGTTATTTGCCCAATTGAACCAAGAGTTGCATATGGGATGCAATTGGAATTGTTCCTACCTAAAGTAGTCAAATTATGGGTGACTTGCCAAAGCAAGCTCATAAGGAGATGAAAGATGGATCTTGGCCCACTAGAAAATATAAGGATATTTTCCGCATTAATATCTTGAGGGTTATTAATCCGTAGAAAAATAGTGGAAGCTATATTTGATAAACTAGCCATTATTGAATATAGTCAAAAATTCACAAATACTAAAACTTGCGTATTTTCCTTTTTGTAGAATTCCAAATGGCAAACAACTCATCGAGTTCACAACATTCCCTACGCTCTTTCCTTGAGAAGGACAAGCTCTCTGGAACCAACTTTCTTGATTGGTACAGAAACTTGAGAATTGTTCTCAAGCAAGAGAAGAAACTGTACGCAATAGAGGAGCATGTTCCAGAAGGTCCAGAGAACCAAACACCTGCTGCCCTAAAGGCGTATCAAAAGCGTGTTGATGACGCTAATGATGCGGCCTGCCTTATGCTTTGCACCATGACTTCTGAGCTTCAGAAGCAACACGAAAAAATGAATGTTGTCGATATGATCGAACATCTAAAGCAGCTCTTTCAAGAGCATGCGAGGGTAGAAAGGTACGAGGTCTCAAAGGCACTGTTCAAATGTCATCTGGCAGAAGGGAACCCGGTGGGACCCCATGTACTCTGAATGATCGGGTACATGGAGAATCTCGCCCGACTGGGGTTCCCGGTCGGCCAAGAGTTGGCAACCGATCTCATGTTGCAATCGTTGCCCGAGAGTTATGGACAGTTCATTATGAACTATAACATGAACGAGATCGTTAAACCACTGCCAGATTTACTTAACATGTTGAGGACGGCTGAACAGAGCATCAACAAGGGTAAGGGCAAGGCCATAATGATGGTACAGAAAGGAAAGGGCAAAAGGTTTGCCTCTTCCTCGAAGGGCAAAGGCAAGTCAGTTGCCAAGTCCAAGGAACCTGCCCTTAAGCCTGTTGGTGGCATTGCCAAGGGCGACTAAAGGTGAGTGTCACTAATGCAGTCAACCTGGACACTGGAGGAGGAACTGCCCAAAATATCTGGAGGACAAGAGGCTTGGAATAGTGATTCCACCACCACCAGGTATTTTTGTTGTAGATGTCAATTTAACTTTCTCTACATCATGGGTATTAGATACTGGATGTGGATCTCATATTTGTCGAAATATGCAGGATCTAAAGAGAAGTAGAAGATTGGCTAAAGGGGAGGGAGATCTGCGCGTTGGTAATGGAGCAAAGGTTGTTGCGTTGGCCATAGGCGTGTGCGAGCTATCTCTGCCTTCAGGATTAGTTTTAGAATTAAATAATTGCTATTTTATGCCTGCTATGAGCAGAAACATTATTCTTCTTGTTTGGACAAGGATGGTTTTATTATTTCAATAAAGAACAATTGTTGTTCCTTTTATTCAAATCATATTCACTATTTTAGTGCGCAATTATTTAATGGACTTTATGTCCTCGATCTGAGCAATCATGTCTACAACATTAATACCAAGTGGATTAAAATAAATGATTTAAATCCAGCTTATTTATGGCACTGTCGTTTAGGCCACATAAATGAGAAACGTGTATCTAGACTCCATAAGGATGGATTACTAGACTCATTTGATTTTGAATCATATGAGACATGTGAGGCTTGTTTATTGGGAAAAATGACTAAGTCCCCTTTCAATAAGAAAGGTGAGAGGACTAGTGAGCAATTGGCGCTCATACATACCGATGTGTGTGGGCCATTTGCCACGCCTGCCAGGGGTGGTTATGTCTACTTCATTACATTTACTGATGATTACAGTAGATATGGATTTGTGTACCTTATGAGGGCAAAATCCGAATCCTTTGAAGTGTTCAAAGAATTCAAGAATGAAGTAGAGAAGCAACTTGGCAAAAGTATAAAGGCTCTACGATCGGATCGTGGAGGAGAATACTTGAGCCAAGAGTTTGACCACTATCTTAGAGAGTGTGGGATAGTGTCCCAACTCACTCCACCGGGAACGCCACAATGGAATGGCGTGTCCGAGAGGAGGAATCGAACCCTATTGGATATGGTTCGATCTATGATGTGTCAAACTGATCTTCCATTATCGTTTTGGGGCTACGCTCTATTAAGTGCAGCTTTCACCATTAACCGTGTTCCATCTAAATCAGTCATGAAGACACCATATGAGATGTGGAGTGGGAGGCGTCCCACACTGTCGCTCATGAGGATTTGGGGCTGCAATGTCTATGTAAAACGTTTACAATCAGACAAGTTGGGGCCGAAATCGGATAAGTGTAAATTTGTGGGGTACCCTAAGGAAACTAAGGGATACTACTTCTACAATCCAACCGAGAACAAAGTGTTTGTTGCTCGGACCGGCGTGTTTGTAGAAAGAGAATTTGTCTCTAAATAAGCAAGTGGGAGGAATGTAGAACTTGAAGAGGTTCAAGAACCACAAATCACTGAACCGATTATGTAACATGAACAGGAACCACAAGCAGTTGTGGAGCAACCTGTTCAGGTAACACAAGAGCTTCGTAGATCTAGTAGAGTGCGCCAGGAACCCGAGAGGTATGGACTTCTCGTAACCGATTCCGGTGACACGATGCTCATAGATGATGAGCCTACTACCTATGAGGAGGCCATGAGTGACCCAGACTCTCAGAAGTGGCTGGAAGCCATGAGATCCGAGATGGAATCCATGTATACCAACAAAGTATGGACTTTGGTGGAACCACCCGATGGGGCGCGGCCTATAGGGTGCAAGTGGGTCTTCAAGAAGAAGATCGACATGGATGGTAATGTGATTACCTATAAGGGCCGATTGGTGGCTAAAGGATTCAGACAGATTCATGGTATTGACTATGATGAAACCTTTTCACCAGTCGCTATGACCAAATCCATCCGAATCCTACTTGCGATTGCAGCATACAACGACTATGAGATTTGGCAGATGGATGTCAAAACTGCATTCCTTTACTGCTCCTGATTTAGAATTAAAACCTTTACCTGCTCATTTAAAATATTATACTTGGGATCTAATAAGACTTTACCTGTGATTGTTTCTGCGTGTTTGTACAGAGAACAGGAGGAGGAGCTTCTCAAGGTATTGCAGGAACGGAAAGCATCTATGGGATGGACCATAGCGGATATCAAGGGGATCAGCCCCACAGTTTGCCAGCACAAGATTCGGCTCATGGAAGACAAGACGTCGGTAGTTCAATTTCAGCGCCGCCTCAACCCTCACATGCAGGAGGTGGTGAAGAAAGAGGTGCTTAAATGGTTGGAAGCAGGTATCATCTATCCGATTTCCGACAGCACGTGGACTAGCACGGTGCAGTGTGTCCCTAAGAAGGGAGGTATAACTATGGTGGAAGGGGAAAAAGGTGAACAGATTGCCACTCGTACAGTTACTGGGTGGAGAGTTTGCATGGATTACCGCAAACTCAATGATGCCACTTTGAAGGATCATTTTCCCATCCCATTTGTGGACCAGATGCTTGATAGGCTGGCAAGTCATTCGCATTACTGCTTTTTCGATGGATACTCTGGGTATAATCAGATAGCGATTGAGCAAGCTGTGCACAAGAGATTCCGGCGGGGAGACCTCCGTGTACACCGTATGTAGGGGATCGAGGATCGCACAGGAAGAGTAGGGTTGTGTGTAGGGAGAGAGTAAGTCAGTAGTAATGTCTGAGAGAGAGACAGAGGTTTGGCAGAGCTTCCGCGTATGGCAATTGTGTTCTCCTTTGTATGGAAAGGTTAACGTCCTATATATAGCAGAGAACGTGACCGTTGTAGTGTGGTTAATGCGCCCATTGATGGCGGCTTAATTAGCTTAACCATAACGGCACGTTCGTCCGAGTATATAGGGACCGTTACAGCACGTTGTGCGCGAATACCGGAACCGTTACGAGGTTGACCGTGTTTGACCGGATTGACCGGGTTTATGGAGCTCGTGCCATAAATCTCTCAAAACAGTTACTAAAGGTCGCGTGCGGGCTTGGCTCGCATGCGACAGGGCTTACTCTAGCCTCCAAACCACTAAGTCCCTACAAGTCCCGTGCAGTGGTATGCGAGGGCTCTGTCTCGCAGCCCCCACATGGATCAGCTCGGCTGGTGATCCAGTGTGTGTGGAGCACAATATGGTGTGCTGGATGGTTGCCACGTGGCCAAGATCTGTCAGCTCAGAAAACACTATCTACATTAGCCCCCTTTCTGCGCGTGAAGACTCATAGCTGTATAGACTTCCATGCGCGGAAACCAACATACGCGTTGCCGCCACGCACCAATTCAAATACGGGTAAGTTCAGCCCCCGTGCGTGCCATTATGACCTAAAACCCCTAGAGTCGTGTCGTCTGGCTTCTAGGGTTTTAGGCGTGACGTCAGCTTGTCCTGTGATTGCGCGATTTGACGGTGACGGTTGCGATTCGACTACTGAAAGGACGCAACCCTTCATTGTTTTTGGATAAATACTTTGTATCCTCCATTGTTGCAAAGCATCACTTCTTTCTCTTAAAGTGAATGGTACCCGGAGATCTTCGAGAGCAGATTCAGATAATCAATCACCAGTTCAGAACCGCAAATCGTGTTCTTCAGTTGTGCATATCCAAGCAGGCTTCAAGAAAACAAGGTCGGCCTTGTCCAATTTTGATTTAAGATACCAGTGTTTGCCTTGAACTGCGTTGAATCTGTAAGCCCAGAACATATAATCTGTTGAAACTTGCGAAGAAGCTTTGATCTTTGAACCCACTTTTGCTTTAATCCTTCAATAATAAGGGCTCCGGCTGTGAGATCTTGAAATCACTGATAGTGTAACCCTTAATTTCTGAAATTGATACCAAAAACTGTTCATCTTTATTTTCATACTAGATCTTGGATTTCGAATTTCAAATTGAAGTGTAGCACCTTTCTCCCCCTTTTTTTCTTGCTCTTCCGAAGGAATGGCCAAGACAAAAGGAACCAAACCCGTCAAGGAGGATGAAGAGATACCCGACCTTCCGCAGGCCTTGTGGCGAAAAGCCCCCTATCTAGGTGGCAAAGATTTCTATCATGCGAGAGTTAAGGCGAAGAGGATGCCTGATCCTGTCCCGGTTGAGGGATTGCTGACACTGACTCGCCCAGTTAACTCAGCCTTGCTCGAGTTGATTGGTTCCGAGGATGTGGTTCGATTGGGGATCGAAAACGGGTACTTCCCCTACATTGCGATTTCTATCCAGGTTTTCGTCCAGAAATTGGACTATATGGATGAGTGGATTGACCATGTGTTGGACAATCATGCCGCGACTCTCGATGAATCCGGCGTATACTTTTCTATCCGTGCTATGAAGGGTGCTGCCGTGAAGCTGGACCAGTCCATGCTTCTAGACCTTCTGTCCCGCTACTCGCCTGCGACTCACACATTCCACTTTGCTGAGTTCGAGGCTGCTCCTACACTCGAGGACGTGCAGATGCTGTACGATCTTTCCCCCATGGGTGAAGTGGACCCTTTGAGTCCTTTGAGGACGGCTGCGGAGATTGCCTTGTACACGCAGATGGAGGAATGCCTGGCAGAGGTAAAGAAAATCTCCACTCGGTGGACTACTACGAAAGCCCTTCCAGACTGGCAATTGGTTGATACGTCTTCGAAGAACACTTGGAACAAATGGTTGCAGTACTTCTTTCGAGACTATGCGAACAGCAGCATCACTAAGAAGCTTCTGAGTGAGAACCCAGACGCCGAGAATTATGTGGAGGGTAAAGGCTATCACTTGACCCTCTGTGCTTTCCTCTGTGCTTGGTTGTCGAGGTACTTGATCGACGGTCACCCCCATGATGGGGTCTTTTACCATGTTTTGCCACTTGCTGTGAGGCTCGCCCTTGGCCAGAGAGTCGCACTCGGACCCTTGGTCTTGGGCACTCTGTATTACAGGCTTGATCAGTTGGTTTTGGCCATGAAAGAGTCGCGTGGCCGCCTCGATGTACTGACTTTTGTCAACATCTCCTTTTTTACAATGTGGGTCTTCGAGCGGTGGCCATCCTATGCCCCAACTGCTCTCAAACCCGACAAGTGGTGTCCCCCAGGCGAGACGGAGGAACGCAACAGCGGTAGAGCTGTGAGGTGGTTCGGAGCGAAATAACCAAGTGCGTTTGGAGCTTGATATGCGACAAACGGAAAGAGTTTACTGCCAGACCCTATGCTACACGTGTTGAGAACGTGCGATGGTTTCCAAAGCTGTACCCTTCTAAGGGTGTTGTCTTCTAAGAAGAGTTGCTCTTCGAAGAGGGATTGCATTTCCATGAGCGCTATCGCGAGTTCTTTTGCTGGTGTCTACGAGGTTCTCTTCCTGCCCTCGCAGAGCATATTCCTGAGCTCGCACCAAGGTATGAAAGGATTACCGTGGACGTTGACCCCACTCGAGTTTCGCCCCAGTTCGGTTTCGACGCGGTGGCACCATCAATCTGGCCCCAGTCCATTATCAGAGGTTGCTATAAGCGCTTGCTAACAAAGGAGTGCAAGACAGTCTTCATGAACAATCTTCCCTTTGAGCAGCCTGCAGGGACCCGCGAGGGTGGTTGTTCTCAGAACTGGCTCGCATACTGGATCGCCCAGAAAACGAGGATTGAGACGCAGTCGGCCGCACAGCCAAGCAGAGCCCCCTTGATCAAGAGAAATTCTTTTCCGTTTCACCCCAATTGCAGTCTCAGCGAGTCTGAATATGGTTGCTACTCACTGTTGGATCGTGAGAACCATTTGTGTCCAGACATCATTCTAAAGGAGAAGGTCGCCGCAGTTAAGAAGGGCGACACGCATGTCGTCAGATACAGCAAGGCATTTGCTGAGGTAAGCAATTTCTTCGCGTGCGTTAAGCTTCTTGTTTTCCTTATGCTGACGCCTTTATTCTGTACTGTTTTCTGTAGTGTCATGTGCGGCGATTCGCATCTGGTGATCGCTCCAAGTCATTGATTAACACCATTGTTGCCACCCGAAGACAAAAGAAGTCGTTTCGGCTAGCATGGAGGATGGACCCTGAGGTCGAGACCAAGATTCGCGCAGTCATGAATGCTTTTGCTGACTCGCTGATAGACAATGCTCCGGCCTCGTCTCCTCCCGGAGATGATCCGTCCCTTCCAGCGACTGCGGCGCCGAGAGTGAAAAGACCTAGGCAAAAGGGAATTACAATTTCTTCCCCTAGAAGTGCTCCAACTTCTCCTCCGGTGAGGTCCCTTTCTGCCAAGGACAAAGGCAAAGGTCGCATGCCCAGCAAAGTGCGGAAAGAGCTCGCAGTTGAGACTTTCGTTCCATTCAACCAAGAGGAAGAAGGAGAGAGACAGGAGCCCAGAGAAAGTGATGAAGAAGAAGAAGAAAGAACAGTTGTGATGCATGAGGAAGAATCAGGAGGTACCTCCGTCGCATTTCCTTTATCGTAATTCTTTTGCACTTCTTTCTTGAACCGATCATTTCTTCGCAGATGATGATGATGATGAGATCACCGGTGGCCTTGTGGCCAAGAGACAAAAGAGAGATGCCCATTCTGGCATTCCAGACGATCCCATAAGCGAGGACATTCTTGCTGAGTCCAGGAAGACAGCCGCGGAGGCTGCTGAAAGAAGAAGGCAGCGAGAAGAGGAGGAGCTCGAGCGTGTGAGACAGCGAAGCCTCGAAGAGCAGCATGTTGACGACTTAGTGCGTCCATTTGACGAGGAAGATGAGCTTCCCGAAGAAGTGGCTCCCCAGGCGGAGGAGGAGGATGCGGTTCCAGAAGAGGATGCAGCAGCCCTGGAGCAAGTCCAAGCGGACTTTGAAGAAATCGCAGGCGGCGATAAAGGTAAGATCTTCAATCTCGCAGTAACTTATAGATATGTTATTGTGGGTGCGTTAAAGCATGGTGTGTCAAAGACTGACATTCGCCGTTTGCTAGTAGACAAATGCGGAGAACCTTCAGGTAATTATTTGAGCGATATGCATGTGCTAGACCTGAGCAACTTGAAACAGGATCATGACTGGTTTCTTCGCATCCCAGGTCACGCCCCTCTTAAAGACTTGCTTAGTGAGGACACACTAATAGGACATGGTTCCTCGTCTTTAGTGTATGACGAAGAGGCTTCAATCCCACCTTCGCGTGGAGGTGCTTGCTCTTAGCTTAAGTAAAGATAGCAAAATATTATTTAATGCGAGTTACCTCATACCATGGGCATTTGTGTCGCAGGCAATGTTGAAGAACATGCGCCGGAACAAAGAAGTCAGTCTTCTGCATCCTATGTTCCGACTCCGAGCCCTCATACTGAGAAGCCCGTCGCAGCTACTAATCATGCAGGTGAGCCTTTCGAGGACATCATCGAACTTTCCGACGATGCTGAAGCTGGTGCTATGCTAATGGATGAAGATGCCCATGCTGCACTGAGGAAATAAGGACAAGTACTGTCGATGCTTCCGCATCTGAGAATGTTCCTCGCCAAGCGACCTCGGCTGTCACTTCGCCTCCGGCGATGACTGAGTCGGCGGCACCTATTCCTGCGTGGGGCTTTTGGGGCTCGCAGGTTGGGAATGCAGTCGCAGCTGGTGCGGCCTACACTCTTCCTTCTAACTATGAGGAGTTAGAGCTCGCAGCTGACAGTAGAGCCATGGAGCAAGGGCAGTCTTCAACGACCCCAGTAATGCGCATTCCTTCTCTTCGTGAGATTCTCGAAGGAACTGGTAAGTAGTGATTCACTGCTTGCATCTCGCATGGTGCATTTGCGAGTTTGATAGCATAACTTAGCTTTGACATTGCTTCAGGTTTGAAGCAAACTGATGTGGACTGGCTAGTCCGGATGCGCCTCACCTACCCCCGATCGTTTGCAAGATCTCTGGAGATAGGGCCCTTCGACAGGAGGCTGTTTCTCACCGAAGCCATTTGGATTTTGGAGCAGCTGTCTGCGGCCACGCCTGAGACCATCTCTGTCCAGAGCGCCGAATTGCTTTGTGGCATGTGCCAAAATCTTCTTACCAAAGTTCAAGACAGACTGGGTTTCAGATTTCTTATGAAAAGAGTCACTATGATTCGCGCAGCCGTAACTTTGCAGCTCGGCCACCAGAACCTCGCAGCTGAAAAGCAGAAGGTGGAGCGGCAGAAGCAAAAGGCCGAAGAAGCTACGAAGCTCTATCATGAGATGAATTCCAAGTGCGAGCAATTGAAGCAAGAAGTGGAGCAGGTAGAGAAGCTGAGCCATCAGTTCGCGCCTCATGACTCCTTGATCAAGAATTTGCTTTTGACTTTTTGAATTTTGAAAATAGCAAGGAAATGGCTGAAACATTAATGTAATGTTTGAAACATTAATGTAATGTTGCTAGGGTCTAGGGTTTCTCCCCTCTTTTTTTTTAACAACAGGAATCAACTTGCCCGTATTGCCCTTTCCAGGATTTGATAGGATATCTCTGTGCATATCCAATTATGACATCAGCAATTGATACTCTGCTTGATTTTTGCGCTAATTTCTCGGAAGATAAGCACGCTTTCGTTGGGAAGTCCATCCGAATCATGACCATCCGTCATTTATTAGGAGACGCAACTGAATCGTCGTAGCCTTTAGTAGGGTAATTGATGGTTACCGCTTTTCAAGGCGTAAGTGATTGGCCTTGCCCTCTTTTCAAATTCTGCTGACTCATCTTTGGCAACTGAAGAGTCTCCGCAAGGTCTATATAAACCCTGTGTTTGCCATTTGGGTTCTTCATCCCAAAAATGTGCTTTGCCGTGAGTCCTTACGACTGCTGGCTTCAACGCTTGTTTTTCGTTGATTCATGGCAACTTCAAGTTGTGAATCCTGAGTTTGCGCTTTGAGCTATAGAAATAGTTTCCAAGATCCACTTTATGAGGAATATTGTTCTTGATAACCATCATAAAGAAGATGGAGATGATATCTCATGTGTGTTCGAAGAAATTTCTTCGTGTATTATGTGTGCAGGTCATGTTTCCGGCCGCCTCCCGGTGAGGTGCAGCGCCGAAGTGACCGTGCTACCGTCTCGTAATGAACGGCGGAATTCTTCTCCAGCCTCCCTGGAGAAGAACTTATTGCCCCCACGTTCGTGAGCTCAGGGTGGCGGACCGCTGCGTTCATCCCCGTCTACAAGGAGCCCTTGCCCTTTGGAGCTTCTGCTTGCCTGTTGATCGCTGGAACCGGTGGTTCCTTGGGCAAATGTTATGGGGTGAAGATCTGACAAGGACCTTGTCAAATACTGGGATCTTGAACGTATGGCTTCATGTGGCTCTTTGGAGCAAGATCCCACTTGCGACAGATGTTCAGTCGCAGACCTGTTTATCGCATTGACGGTGTTAGGACCGTTGGGTTTATCCTTTTCAGTTAGGATTCCCGTAGTGCGTTTCTGCTGACTTGTCAGCTACTTTTCGAATGTATTGTAAGCCATGTTGGCTGTGTAGTTAGATTTGAGCTTTTTCGCTTGTAAGCTGCTATCTAGACAGATAAATTGTAAGTCTTTTCGACTCATAATGATAAATAGCCTTTTGTGTTATCTGCTGTCTCTTTGCAACAAAGTACAACTTCGCATGCGTTTCGGCATATTTCGCCTTGCATAATGCTATGTAGTGGTTTCGCATTTGTTATCTGCCATATGAATTCGCAGATGTTTCACTAGATCATTCGAGATCATATTTTCGCAGCTGTGCCATCTCGGCAGATGGGCTGGTGATCTGCTTTCAGATTCAAGTGCTATCATATCAGATATACCTCTGTAGATCACTTAGGATCATTTTGCATGATATTGCTATTGTAGCAGATAGGCTTTAGTAGATCAATTAAGATCATTTCTTTTCCGCATGAGTTGCTATCGTAACAGATAGACTTTTAGAAGATCAATCAAGATCGTATTTGCATAAGTTGCTATCGTAACAGATAGGCTTAAATGATCAATCAAGATCGCATTTGGATAGGCTGCTATCGTAACAGATAGGCTTAGATGATCAATTAAGATCGCATTTGTATGGGCTGCTATCGTAACAGATAGGCTTAAATGATCAATTAAGATCGCATTTGTATGGGCTGCTATCGTAATAGATAGGCTTAGATGATCAATTAAGATCGCATTTGCATAGGCTGCTATCGTAACAGATAGGCTTAGATGATCGATTAAGATCGCATTTTCATAGGCTGCTATCGTAACAGATAGGCTTAGATGATCAATTAAGATCGCATTTGCATAGGCTCCTATCGTAACAGATAGGCTTAGATGATCGATTAAGATCGCATTTGCATAGGCTGCTATCGTAACAGATAGGCTTAGATGATCAATTAAGATCGCATTTGCATAGGCTGCTATCGTAACAGATAGGCTTAGATGATCGATTAAGATCGCATTTAGCAGATTGCCATTGTAGCGGATAACCCATTGTTAACAGTTATAACAAACTAAAATGAAGCAAAATTGACATCCAGAAATACTAAGTTTCTCATTTGGGAGAATTTTTTTTATTATAACGCTCTCATATGGGAGAGATGAGATTACAATCCTCTCATATGGGAGAGGAGATTGTGCAAATCATAATCATACAAGAGATTAAGCGACGTTATAATAAAACGCACGAAATGAGAGAAGTTAGGGATAGTACTTCTTTATCCAGCGCATGTTGACTGAACTCGGGGTTGAGGTTGTGACGTGCAACCTTCGTATGCTGCAGTAGCCACTGTCGAAGACTTCTGTGACTTCGAAGGGTCCTTCCCAATTGGCTGCGAACTTCGGGTGAGTCGCTTCTCGCATACAGTGGTCAGACGCGCGCAAGACCAAGTCTCCAACTGCGAAATCTCTTCGCAGGACTGTCTTATTGTAAGCGCGAGCAATCCTTTCTTGATATCGCTTGTTGGTTCTTTTGGCTTGTTCTCGCTTTTCCTCCAGCAAGACTAAGTCATGATCACGTTGATTCTCGTAGAGTGCGTGGAAGGCTAGCCTTGCCGAATTGACTCTCACTTCCGCAGGTACCACGGCCTCGGCCCCATAGCATAGTAGGAATGGTGAGGCTCCCGTGGGTGTCCTTGGAGAGGTTCGGTAGGCCCACAGAGCTATGCTTAGAGAGTCGGCCCACTTCTTGTGGTCATCTGCGACCATCTTGCTCAGAATTCTCAACAGCGTTTTGTTGGTCGCTTCGGCTTGTCCATTTCCCTTCGGGTAATAAGGGGTAGAACATATCTGCCTGATATTGTACTCCGCTAATTTCGCAGCTACCTGGCGATTAACAAAGGGAGTACCGTTATCTGAAAGAATGGTGTTTGGGATTCCGAACCTGCATATGATGTTTTCCTGGATGAAGTTGACCACACTTAGCGCATTTGCCGTTTTCAGTGGTAAGGCTTCCACCCATTTGGTGAATAGCTCAATTGCAGTGAGAATAAACTGATTCCCGCGTGACGCTGGTCGGATGGGACCGATGAAGTCTAGAGCCCATGTGTGAAATGGCCATGGCGTCCCTAATGCATGTAGATCCACAGCGGGAGCGTGCACCAGTTTTCCTTTGAATTGACACTCCTGGCAGCGTCGTACTTTGGTGCGGCAATCGACCTCCATTGTGGGCCAGAAATATCCAATTGAGAGGAGCTGCCTGCATAATTTCGCACCTCCTTGGTGTTCCACCTGATGAGAAAGGTCCATGACTTCTTGTGCTTCTCTGCCGTCTAGACATCGCAGCAAGTTGCCCTCGTGACCTCTTCGCCAAAGCAGGTTTTCCTGTACTACATATCGAGATGCTTTCCTCTTCAATTTCTCGGCTTCTTTTCTTGATTCGGGCACGGTGCCCTGGGTGAGGAAATCAAAGAGTGGCTTCCTCCAGTCCGTGTCGTCATCGGTTAGGGCGATGAGTAGAGAATCTTTGATTAGTGCGCAACTCTCGCACTTTCCTTGTATCAGGGCTGCGGCTGTTGACATGTCTGGCCAATGAATGCCATATCTTTGAGCCTTCCTGTAGATTGACACCTCACTTTCTCCACAAGCATGTTGGTGAATCTTTTCTAACAGCATTTGTCCCTCTCGCTCGGAGACGCATCACATGAGTATTCCGCCAGGACCCTTGTAGTAAAGGGTGTTGTCATGTATACAGTACCCTTTTGTGAGTGCCCAGCTTTCACTGCTTGTGCCTTCCGCAATAGCTTGTAGGATTGCTTTTCTACAATCCGTGTCATCCATGTGTTCGTCATCGCACGCATCTTCTGTCAACGCCGACGATGCTCGCACTTCGATAGAGATCTTCGCGTGACATTTGTCTGTACTGACCTTGGATCCCAAGGTTGCCAAAGCATCTGCATGTCTCTTGTCTGCTCGGGGCTTGTGCTCGTACCTCACATCACAAAACTGCTGTACCAGCTTTTGCACTAAGGTGCGGTAAGACAGAAGGTTGATCTCCTTCAAACCGTACTCGCCCGAGGCTTGTTTGACGATTAACTTGGAGTCTCCCATGACCGTTAGATTGCTTACTTCCAAGGCTTTCGCCGCACGGAGCCCTGCGATGAGAGCCTCGTATTCCGCTTCATTGTTTGTGACTGCGAAGTTGAGCTTTGCGGACATCTGTATGACCTCCCCATCTGGTTTGGTCAAGACTATCCCAATGCCTCCACCTTTCCTTGTGGACGAGCCGTCGAAGTGGAGCGTCCAATAGGGCACGTCGATTGCATAGATCTCAGGGCCTTCGAGCTCTTCCTCAATCACGGGCTCGTGGCTGTTATCGGGGAACTGTGCCAACAGATCCGCTACCGCTTGCGACTTAATCGCTCGCGGTCGCACGCATGTGATATCATATTGAGGGATGGTCATGTACCATTTCGCCAATCTCCCACCAGGAGTAGTGTGAGTTAGCAAATATCGTATGGGGTCGCTCTTGGTGACCACTACTACTTTGTGTGATGCAAAATAGTGTTTTAACTTCTCTATCACAAAGAATAGGGCAAGGCAATGACGTTCGATGTCCGTGTACCTTGATTCAGCAGGCTGCACGATGCGAGAGATGTAGTAGATAGGCCTTTCCTGACCTTCGTACTCCTGAGCCAAGAGTGCTCCTATGGATCTCCTTGTTGATGTCAGATATAGCAGAAGCAGTGATCCCAGTTGAGGTGCGATCATTATTTTTGAGGATGTCAGCAAATCCTTCAACTTTTCGAATGCGGCTTCGTGCTCCGGAGCCCAGTTGTACACGGCGTCCTTCTTGAGAAGAGTGCTAGAACAGCATGTGATTTCGGCAATCGCTGGGATGAATCTTCGCAGATAGGATAGCTTTCCTAAAAATGTCTTCAATGCACTCTGGTTATGGGGCGGCGTCATGCCGGTTATGGCTGATACTTTCGTAGGGTCAGGCTCGATTCCTTGGCGATGAACTACGCATCCCAAGAACTTCCCTGATGTTACCCCAAATGCGCATTTCATGGGATTCATCTTTAGTTGAAAGCGCCTGCATCTATTGAACACCTTTCGTAGATCCGCGAGGTGATTGCTTCGTGCTTGGATTTAACCACCAGGTCATCCACATAGAATTCCACCTCTTTATGCATCATGTCGTGGAACAGAGCCATCATGACCCGCTGATAGGTCGCACCCGCGTTCTTAAGACCGAACGGCATCACTGTGTAGTTGAATACTCCCACCGGAGTGATGAATGCAGTTTTCCGCGCGTCTTCGGGATCCATCTTGATCTGGTTGTACCCGCTGAAACCATCCATGAAACTGAACATGCGATGGCCCGCTGTTGAATCGATAAGCAAATCGATATTGGGCAGTGGGAAATCGTCCTTGGGGCAGAAGCGATTGAGATCTCGGAAGTCCACGCAGATGCGGAGCTGTCCGTTCTTTTTCACCACTGGCACGATGTTGGCCAGCCATGTGGGATGGTGGTTCGGCTCTATGAACTTGGCATCTAGGTGTTTGACAATCTCCTGCTTGATTTTCACGTTAAGCTCCGGCCTGAAGCTCCTTGTGCTCTGCTTTACCGGTTTAGACCCTCGGATGATGCCTAAACGGTGCATGGTGATGCTTGTATCCAGACCTGGCATCTCATCATACTCCCATGCGAACACATCCTTGTATTCAGTTAGGAGTTGTAGCAGCCCTTGCTCTTCTTCGCTTGTGAGGTCCGCACTTAGAAAGACTGGCCTTTTCTTTTCCTCATTCGGGCTGAGGAACACTTCCTTTAGCTCTTGCTTTTGCGGTCTGGGCCTGTCCTCCATGCATTCAGGTGCTTCCTTGAGTTTCTCGTCTGGAGCGCCCTGCGTTGGCTTTTCCGTCAGCGCAATTTGCTCGATTTGATTGATTTGCCCAGGGATATCCCCATGCCCGTGTGAGGACATCCCCGCGCACCTTCATATGCGATAGCATTTCTTCCCATTGGCATAGAAGCTTTCTATCTCCTTGCCTTCGGTATCATGCTTTGCGATTCTTTTCAGAGTATACACATTCTTCCGATGGTATGCGATACGCGGCGCCTCTTCGCGTGTAGGCGGCTTGTCCTTGGCATCTTCCCTTGTCACCATTACTCCCGCAGGTGACTGGTCCTTGATGTCCTCCCAGAGAGGCAAAGGAGTAGGGTTGAATGGTCCCGGTGTTTGCTCGTCCGCCATCTCGGTGAACCACACCGCCTCGCTGAGATGTGCTTCGTCCAGGTTGAATGGGTTCGTCGAAGTTGGTATCTCGACTACTCTGTCGTTCCAGATAGCTTTCATAACCTAGTGAGCTGTTGAAGGAACCGCATTGAAGCGATGAATCCAGGCTCGACCTATAATCATACGGTATGTAGTGTTCGCGTCTATGACATAGAACTTTGCTGAGCACTTGATTTTGCCAATCTGAACGCCCAAGCGGATCCATCCGATCGTCATTCTAGAGTCGCTTCCGAATCCCATCAGCGGAGATGGACGCTTGACGATCTTGTGCTCGGGGATCCCTGCTAGCTTCAGTGTGTGTAGCGAAACGACGTTGACCGCTGCTCCTCCATCAACGAATGCTCGTTTTAACTCGACGCCGTTAATAATAGCTGTCACGTACAGAGGCCTCTGGTGGCTCGCATCTGTCTTTTTGTCACTGGCAGAAAAGGTCATAATCTTTTCTGTAGAGCGAGACGCCCTGATGACTGTCGGAGACTACGAGATCCTCCTCGTAGTCCTCCGCTATCCTCAAGATTGCTTTCGTCATGTCTGTCCGGCACTTCTCGGAGAAGTTCATCTCGTCGAAGAATCTGCTAAAGCCGTGCGACCCCTTCATCCGATCGGCACGTTCGTCTTCTGTGTCCATAGTGTAGTCCTCGTCATTGTGGACCTCTGCGATGATGGGTAGACCATCCTCTGCGACTTCTTCCAAGTCGACAATTAAGATCATGGCAACCTCCTTGCCTTTTGATTCTTGCTCCGCGTGGGCAGGAAGCGGATTGTTGCGCACGTCCTTTCTACGATCGCTGACGATCAGCTCGCCGTTCTTCATTTTCTGGTCGAATGTAAACCTGAGCTTTTTACATTCCGATGTGGGGTGCATGACCTTGTCGTGGTACTCGCACCACTTAGGATCCCTCACCATCTCCTTAGAGGGTATCTTCTCGAGCGGTGGCAGGACGCCGTCCTTGCGCCACTGTCTGCAGAGGTCGCTTGCCTCCTCTACTGAGCATGGCAGAGGTGGTACATCGAAGTTTGCAACCTTCGCTTGCTTCTGGGGTGAAACTGTATTGACCTCAGCTTCGCGTCCCCTCTTGTAACTAAATCTCCCGATCTTGTAGGTGGTGTCGCTCGAAGGTCGCTCCGGAGCGTTCTACTTTTTCTGTCTCTCGACTATAGGCTCGATGTTCTTTGTGCATTCAATTAGCTTTGAAAACGTAGGTGTTTGCAAATTAATGAGCATACCTTTGTATTCGTCTCGCATGCACTGCAGGCATATCTCTACAAGCCGGCTTTCGGGCATTGGATCTTTGCACTCCAAGGATTTCGCCCTGAATTTCTTGATGAAAGTGATCCCGTCCTCCTCGCGTTTCTGGTACATCCGCGAGAGATGGATCATCGTCACCTTTTCTTCCATCTGGAAGAATTTGGTGTAGAACTTTTGGACCATGTCATCCCAAGTCTTCACAGACCCGGCTTCCAACGTTCGGTACCACTTGTACGCTACGTTCCCTAAAGACTTTGGGAACTCTCGCATCAGCTGTTTGGGATCGGCTCCGTATGGCCCCATGACATCAATGAAACGCATGACATGTTCATGGGCGTTTCCGTTGACATCCTCGAACTTGTCCCACTTAGGAGCTTTGTACCCCGCGGGGTTAGGCATGAGATAGATCTCTCGTGGGATGGGTGGATCATTGTCCAGCTTCGGGATAATAGTATCCGCGAATGACTGATGAGCCAGAATAGTGTCCATGCGCTTCTGCAGAGACGTCATGCATTCTGGAATGCTTCCCTCGGTAGCTGAAGGAGGGGTTGCCGCCGGCGGGGGCGACACATACGCCGTCGAAGGATTAGGGACATATGGACTACTCGCATTGCCCCAGATCGCCGTTGAAGGAGGCAAAGGGTACTGCAAAGTTGGGTTAGACGCCAAAGCCGAGGGCTGAGGAGTGTGGGCAGCGAGAGGTAACATCTGAGCTGTTGACCCCTGAATTGGAGGCGGCTGCGCAATCGCCGGTGGAGTCTGCAGGTTAGGGTTGGGAGGTGTGGTTGACACTCCCATTCCCGGAGCGATAGGGGCTCCTCCTCCTTGAGAGACGGCGGTGGCTGATGAAGGATTTGGTGCAAGGGTGCCCAGAACGGCTAAGATCCGTTCTAGCTGCACGGATTGGACTTTGAGAGCTTTCGCCTGACTTTGAACAGTGGCGTCCAAAGATTCCAGCGTCGGTGTTTCGCCGGGAGTGGTAGGAGCACGGCGGGTCTCCTCTCCCGAGGCGGTTTCGGTGGAAGGCGATCTGTTGCTGATATCATCCTCCTGAGACATGGTTGCTTTGGTTGGTAAGTTCACGTCGGGTTCACCAAAATGTGCACAAGAGATTCCGGCGGGGAGACCTCCGTGTACACCGTATGTAGGGGATCGAGGATCGCACAGGAAGAGTGGGGTTGTGTGTAGGGAGAGAGTAAGTCAGTAGTAATGTCTGAGAGAGAGACAGAGGTTTGGCAGAGCTTCCGCGTATGGCAAGTGTGTTCTCCTTTGTATGGAAAGGTTAACGTCCTATATATAGCAGAGAACGTGACCGTTGTAGTGTGGTTAATGCGCCCATTGATGGCGTCTTAATTAGCTTAACCATAACGGCACGTTCGTCCGAGTATATAGGGACCGTTACAGCACGTTGTGCGCGAGTACCGGAACCGTTACGAGGTTGACCGGGTTTGACCGGATTGACCGGGTTTATGGAGCTCGTGCCATAAATCTCTCAAAACAGTTACTAAAGGTCGCGTGCGGGCTTGGCTCGCACGCGACAGGGCTTACTCTAGCCTCCAAACCACTAAGTCCCTACAAGTCCCGTGCAGTGGTATGCGAGGGCTCTGTCTCGCAGCCCCCACATGGATCAGCTCGGCTGGTGATCAAGTGTGTGTGGAGCACAATATGGTGTGCTGGATGGTTGCCACGTGGCCAAGATCTGTCAGCTCAGAAAGCACTATCTACACCAGCTGACCAGGAGAAGACGACATTTACTTGTCCTTATGGGACTTTTGCATTCAGACGCATGCCCTTTGGGCTATGCAATGCACCTGCTACGTTTCAGAGGTGTATGATGTCTTTTTTCTCTGACATGATGGAGCAAAATTTCGAAGTCTTCATGGATGATTTTTCACTTTATGGTGATGGATTCGAAGACTGTCTACAGCAGCTAGCACGGGTACTGGACAGCTGTATTGACACCAACCTAGTGCTTAACTGAGAGAAGTGCCATTTCATGATGACCGAGGGGATAGTGTTGGGGCACAAGATTTCCAGCAAGGGCTTAGAGGTAGACCGGGCAAAAATTGAGGTGATTGAAAAGCTTCCTTATCCTACATCTGTCAAAGGGGTACGGAGTTTCTTGGGACATGCAGGGTTCTACCAGCGTTTCATTAAAGACTTTTCGAAGATCACAAAGCCTTTATCTGGATTGCTTGAAAAAGATGTCGTCTTTGATTTCAATGAAGAGTGCAAGACAGCTTTTGATTTGCTCAAGAAAAAGCTAATCAGCTCTCCCATTATAGCCACCCCAGACTGGACCTTGCCGTTTGAGCTTATGTGTGATGCCAGCGACTATGCGGTGGGAGCAGTACTGGGACAGCGGAAAGACAAGGTAGTGTTGGAATAGATGCCCTAGAGGCAATCTAGTTTAGTATGAATTATTTATGGCTAGAAATTCATTTATTATTTATTGGATATTTAATATAATGAAGTCCTTAGATTTACAATTGTGTTGTTTATCTTAAATATCCCTAGTCGAGTATAATGATTAATGGGACAATCATCTATAGACTAGTATGGGGTTGGATTGATATGGAGATATCACGATCCAACACATAGGTGTGCATTAGGGAATGTTGCACTGGATTGACCCATCTCCGAGAAGGCTACATACACGTTATGTTGAGTCACAAGCGCTTCTCGCGGTGCAATGGTATTGTCATCCTTAGACTTGAAGTCACTAGATATTCTAGTTGTGGATTATTGTGATCTTGTTAGCGTTAAACGCTACACCGTAACTGGGTAGTTATAAAGGCGTGTACTGGATACAATAAGAAGCAAGCTTAGAGATCGTAGTGGACGTAGATAGAATTTGTCCCTCCACGTAACGGGAGCAAATATCCTAGGCCACTCGAGGGATAGTGCTTATTTAATGTCTGGCCAGACTCAAATAAATCAATATGGGATATTAATGTTATTTGCACGAATAAGGCTATTCCCATGGATCGAGAAACTATGGATTGGATATACGAGTGTGACTTGTATGTCTCGTGTCCAATCCGGATATAGAGACAAAGGGATGAGACAATTACTTGTACAAAGGTTGTCAAGATGACTATTCTATTAGTTGGCTAGAATGGATGTTTTGCTAGAGACCGCTCCATATTAGCAAATAGTTGCTACCAACTCGATAGAACCTATGGGGTCACACGCTATATAGAGTTGAACTAGATTTGGGAATTAATTAATTGGATTAATTAATTAGAAGGATCACTTTGCAAACCCTTGCAAACTTAGTAGGGACTAATTTGCAAGGAAGGGACTAAATTGAATTCTAGTAGGACTAGAATAAGTCCTTTAGGTAGTTGACAAGGAGTTGTTGGACTATATAAAGGACCTTCCTTCCTTCCTTCCCACATAACTTATGCTCATTATTGAACATAACAAAGAGTGGGAGAGAACAAAAGGAGAGAGAGCAAGCAACAAGGGAGCCGACCGCCCCCTTGCCGCCGCCCGTCCCCGTCGGCCACAAAGGAGGCCGAGACCCTCTTTTTGGGTCTCGTTTTGCGTGATTCTTCTTCCTCTTCCTCTTCCGGGCTAGCACCAAGGACTTGGGAGATCTAGGATCAACTCTAGGCGTGGATCAACCATAGAGAACGTGACACAATTCGCGTTTGAAGTCATCAAAGGAGAACCCTAAGGTGTGTTTATGATTTCTAACTCTTACCATCGTTATGTCTCTTGACTTGTGATCCTTGGAGGGTTTTGCATGGTTTTATGATTGTTTATGCTTCCGTTGCGCATCCATGAATCAAAACCCTACAGGTAGCTCATGTCATTTACTATGCCAGTCGCACTTTTAATACTGCACAGGTTAATTATGCCACCACGGAGAAAGAGATGTTGGCTATTATCTTCGTTTTGGACAAGTTTCGTCCATACCTTGTGGGTTCTCAGGTGACCATTTTCACGGACCATGCGGCCCTCAAATATCTTCTTACTAAGAAGGATGCAGAGCCAAGATTGATCCGATGGGTTTTGCTAATGCAAGAGTTTGACATAGTGATCAGGGACAAGAAGGGAGTAGAGAACGTTGTTGCAGACCATTTGTCACGACTGGAGAATGAAAAACAAGAAGATGTGCCAATTAGAGAAGATTTTCCAGATGAACAACTTATGGTAGTGGTAGCAGTTGTGCCTTGGTTTGCGGATTTGGCAAATTTCAAGGCGCTCAACATTGTCCCAAAAGACATGACCTTCCATCAGAAGAAGAAGTTCTTCGCAGATGCACGACACTATTTTTGGGATGACCCCTATTTGTTCAAGTTGGGAGCTGACAACGTGTTGAGAAGATGCGTAGCTGAGCCAGATACTTTGGATATTCTTAGGCATTGCCATGAACTGAATTGCGGAGGGCATTTTGGCAAAACGCGCACTGTGGCAAAGGTATTACAAAGTGGATTTTATTGACCTTCTTTACATAAAGATGCTCATTTATTTGTACAGCAGTGTGACCGATGTCAGAGAACCGGCAACATCTCCAACCGAAACGAGATGCCTCAAAATTTCGTGTTGGAAGTAGAGCCCTTTGATGTGTGGGGCATTGATTTCATGGGCCCATTCCCTTCTTCACTTGGAAATCTTTATATACTTTTAGCTGTGGATTATGTGACCAAGTGGGTAGAGGCAATGTCTTGCCCCAAGAATGATTGAGCTATTGTAGAGAGATTCGTGCGTAAGAACATATTCACACGGTTTGGAACTCCCAGATCTATTATCAGTGATGAAGGATCGCATTTCGTGAACAAAGTATTTGCCAATGTTTTGAGAAAATATGGGGTAAAGACGCATAAGATATCACTGGCTTATCATCCGCAGTCGAATGGGCAAGCAGAAGTTTCTAACCGAGAGATAAAAGGGATTCTGGAGAAGACAGTCAATCCGGGACGCAAAGATTGGTCTCTGCATTTAGATGATAGCTTATGGGCATATAGGACTGCATACAAGACTCCTTTAGGCATGTCTCCCTATCAGCTAGTATTTGGGAAGTCGTGTCATCTTCAAGTGGAACTTGAGCACAAGGCATTTTGGGCCTTGAAGAAGATCAATTTGGACGCTAAGCTCTCAGATGAGCTACGGAAGCAAACACTACTTGAACTTGAGGAATTTCGATTGATGGCATATGAAAGTGCAAGAATTTATAAGGAAAGGACAAAGCAGTGGCACGACAGGAACATCATCCCGAGAGAATTCAAATTCGGACAGAGAGTGCTGATCTTCAATGCCAGACTAAAGCTGTTTCCAGGGAAATTGAAATCTAGATGGAGTGGTCCCTACACAATTACTGCAGTTTATCCGTGGGGATCTCTTGAGGTGGAGGATGCAAATGGGAACAGGTTCAAGGTGAATGGCCAGAGAGCGAAACCGTACGTGGATGGGAATTTCATTGGAGTCATTGAATGGCTTCATGCAACTCCCGCTATTTGATTAATATCTGAGGTAACTGGGTCGGGCCGTCGACCTTAAATTATAAAGCGCTTGTTGGGACGCAACCCAACCTATTTATTGCTGTAGATTAGGTTTTAATACAGTTCTGTAATTTTTATTCTATTTGATTTATTTGAGAGGTGCGAGAGAGTGGATTTAATGTTTCCAATGAGTATGTGCAGGATTCCGAGGTGAAAGGCCTATTTCGGATCCCCCGTCTTGATGCGCGCGTGCGAAACAGAGTGAAGATTGAAGAATTGCAGCCCAATACGCGTATCGGGATCCGAAGTGAAGGAATTGAATATTGAAGCCATTCCTGCACTTATTCAACACACGCACCTGGGGAAGATCATGCTCCCGGACTCCCCGTCTTGATATGCGCAAGAATTTGATTGATGAACGGAGAAAGCTAGCACGCCGGCACGGATTACGAGGTGATATTTTTAAGAACATACTGAAAACAGAATTGAATATTGCCAACGTGTGGGGGTGGTCGAGAGATTTCTGTAGACAGGTGGATCGCGCATATCGGAGTCCGGATGAGGAAGTTACGACAAAAAGGATGCTCAAGAGAGTAAAACGAGGCCAAAAACATCCGGAAATGCAAAACGTGCCTTGGAACGCGTGAAATTGACAAATAGAGCACTCCCCGGATTTTGGGAGTGTTTTAAGGTGAAAAGGAAATCTCGAGGTCGAGGAGATCCTTCAGAAAGCAAAGGCACGATCGGATACGCGGAAATTGGACAAAAAGGATGTTTTTGGCAAGCTCCATCATTGTCTTCGTACGAAGACAATTGTCTTCGTACGAAGACTTTGTACTTAGAAAAAAATTTGGTCTGAACAATTGTCTTCCCAGACACCCTTGCAGTATCTATCTTGGAAGACCTTCGTACAAAGAGCAATTGTCTTAGTACGAAGACTCTTGGTACGAAGACAATTGTCTTCGTACGAAGACATCGGGCGGAATCCCAGTTTTGTCCAAGCACGGAAACTAGATCAAGGGTTAATGCTTGGGGGTATTTTAGACTTTTCTCATGGAATTTTGAGGTCAAATGGAGCTCACCCCGTCCATCTTCTTCATTTCTTCACCAACACAGTTCTTAGTTTCCTCCATAGCCGAACACACCCAAGCTCTCTTCTCACTCGTTTCTTCACCAAATTCAACAAGCAAGGGTTTTGCTCGCAATTCAGAGGAGAACAAGGATTTGTAAGGGGTTTTGAGTGAGATTGAGATACGAGAGAGAAATCAGAGGAGGAAGAGTTAGGGTTTTGAAGATAGATTGAAAAATTGGACGAGTTGGAGCTTGATTCAGCTTGCGGTCAAGAAGACAAAGTTAACGGGGACATCACAAGGAGTACGGAGCACCAATCGATTCAAGTTTTCGAAAAAATTTCTCGGCGGCCTCCAAAACAGTCCGTCTTGTCGGAATTCTGAAATTTTTGTGCCCGTAAGACTTGCTCCGGGCACGTAGGTACACTCTAAAACTAGCAATTTCAATACTCGAGTCTTAGGCACAAATTGAGTAAAAGCCCATTTTATTTTTGTTGCGCTTAGTAGTGTGCTTGGGGGCGATTGCTTAGAGTCCTAGGATTGCGTGCTTACTTGCTTACGTGCTTAATTTCTGTACACACTTCTTGTCACGTGCACAAGTTGAATTTCTCGTTTATACTTGAATTTGAGTTAAATGGCGGGTGGAAAGAAACGGAAGACGGGAGAGGGTACTTCACAAGAAGCATCCGGGTCGGGCGAGCCTCAATTAGAAATACCGCCCATACCCCAATATGCTATTTTGAATGCCCCTCCCCCGACTAAACCGGGAATTCTAGGCCGACGAACGGCAAAAGTAAATTTGAAAGAGCGGAATATTGGGCCCGCGTGTTATGATATTTATCGTTTTGTCACCTACGAGGCCCATCTTGACTCTCGCAAGGATACATACTTGACTAAGAACGGACAGCCCGAGAAAGAATTTCCATTGCACGAGGACATGCCTCAAGCAATAAAGGAAATTTTTGAGCGCGAGAAGCTAACCAATTGGTTTAAGCTTGTAGGGTCGTCTAGTTCTCATATAGCGCGAGAGTTTTTCCTCAACTTGAGGTATGCGAAAGATGGTGAGAGGCGAGACCCCCGTCTTGTCTATTGTCGGAACGAGTGGATAGTCTTCACACAAAACCCTCAGTACTCTTTCCGTCTATCTGTCTTGGCTCCCTGCCTTTATACCGGGGTTAGGGTCGATATCCCTAAGTTGATTTGGGAGAATTGTTTAGAGAGGGTGTCAAGGACTAACAAGTTGGGTCCCGGTCATACTTGTTTGCTAACTCATCTAGACAAAACCTCCGAAGTAGTCAATGGGAGAGACATGGACTTGAAACTGTTCACTGCTAGGAAATGGCATAGGTTTGATGAGACGGCTAGAAAGAAGGGAAAGGGTAGGTGAATGAACGCCTCTCGGTTTGATAACCAAGTAGCTTATGACCACTTGAGAGAAGAGATGGCCCGGGATAGACTCGAGAGAAAGGTGCCAGTTTGCCCACACTAGGGACAATCAGGTGAAGCTGGGTGGCTTAATCCAGATGGTGGGCCAGTGGGTGATTCAGTCGAGTAGTCAGGCGGCGGGGGAGTTTGTTCCACCAATCCCGACGGCGGATCCGTGGTTCCAGGAGGATGAATTTGAGTATCCGGTTCCGCCGAGTGAGGACGACGAAGAAGAAGAAGATGAGGAAGAAGAAGAGGAGGAGGAAGAGGAAGACGAGCAGTGGAGTGTGCCCTCATGCTAGGATTGTTGAGTCCTCATGTTATCGTTGAGGACAACGATGCATCCTAGTGTGGGGGTGGTTGATACCTTTTTACTAGTCAGTATTGAGTCTTTGCATCGCCCGTGTCAGCATTTAGTTAGGAATTTTGGTTATGTCCTTATTTTCTCTTTATTATTCATATTTTGCGTGCACGTTTTATAATAATTGAGTCATCCCACCAAACTATCGAGTCAGTAGTCGAGTTGGCCGTGCATGTAGTATAGGTATATATATATATATATAAAAAAAAACCTTAAAAATGTGAAAAACACCAAAAAAAAATTAAAATTTGAGAAAGGGCAATCAAAAGAAGCTAAAAATTCGGTAAAATCGAGAAGTGTGAGATTTTTAGGCATAGGGCATGAATTGCGATCGAGAGTGACAATGTGGGTTCCCCTTAGTAAGTATATAGGAGCTTTCTTTACGGGAATGTGTGCCTATTTTATACACGGACTTAATTTTTCAAATCTAAAGTGTGTGCCGAGTTTTCTTACAAGAGTTGAGCTAGGTGTGAGCTAAACAAGCCGAACGTTCTTGTGTACGTCTTAGGTAGTCGCCAACCCGCCTCGTAGTGGCACACAGAACAGCTGTGCGAGGTGTGTATTAGAGCACTCATTGCTTATAGAACTTACCTTGTAGGACCACTAGTAAACCCTGTTTTGAACCTTGGATTCTTTGATAACCTATGGACTTAAGGTGACGATTATTGACCTTCATCATTGATTGGTTAGAATCACCGCTTTAGTGCGTCACGAGGGTGTTGTAGTTGAGGGGGTTCGATGAGGGAGTACTTCATGATATACTTGTGTGAGTCGTACATATCGCATGTGCTTCATTTGTGATTTTCGAGGGGAATGCGAGGGTGAGTGAGAGTAGGCTTGCGCACTTCGGTGTGGCGGTGTTCCATGGCATTACAACATGGACACAGTTGTGGAGAGCCGTGGGTGTGTACCATCTAATACACACAAAACTTGGGTTGGGGGAATTTAATAGGTGGATCTTGCTAGGTACCGGATCTTACTCATCTTGGTGTAGGAGGTTTGGTTGGATTAGGCACGGGACATATATTCGATTGGCTACTTGAGAGGGGACAGGATTACATTCGAGTGTGGGGGTGTTGACTTTTAACTTCGGACATCGATATTGAGCTTGCGACGACTCCATCCCCACACGTGCTTTATTGTGTTAGCGGCTTCGTTTGTTACACCGAGGATTGCATCGACTTAGGGGGAGAGAAATTTATTTGTGATTCATATGTGCTGATTTGGTTATTTTCTCCCCTTATCATCTTATTTTGGCTTGACACTTCGAAGACCACTCGAGATGTATATTGAAGAAGTTGTGCAGAAATTTGAGAGATAAAAAAATAAAAAAAAAGTAGAAAAAACATAAAAAAAGAGAGAAAAAAAGGAGAGTTGAATAAAGGAAGAGTGGGAAGCATTTTGGAAGATCGAGTGGAGAAGCGACTAGTTCACGAACAGGAAATTTTGTTTTACGCATCATTCATGACAATGGCCGCGGAGATCGTAATTGTACCGGGGTGTGAGGGGATCGAGGGCCGGAGATGGTGAGTTTCGGGCTTGGTTTCTATCATTGTTGTGAGGGTATGTGAGATGTGGTATTTGCGAGAATGTGATGCTTTAGGACTCGTGCTTGATTATTATCCGATTTGTCCCTAAAGCCTCATCATTCTAAACCCGTTAGCGGATTAGGATCTCGGACCTTGAACGTGGCTTAGCCTGGCGTAGCCTCTTATTTTGTGGCACACATGAAAAGGTATTGCATTCTTGTACATAGTAAAGCTAGGTTCTCTATACTAGCTAGGGGAGATTCGCGTTGTCGAATTTGATTTCAACTCATGCCTTGTATCTAGATTTCTCATCGCTTCGTGTGAACCGGTTTAAGCTAATGGAGATTGCCCAATCTCGCAAAAGAAAGAGAAAAGTTGTTATTTCAATACTTGCATTGTGAATATTGCATTTGCATATAGGTGCATTGTGTATAATCGAGTCGTGTCGACTAGTAAAAAGGATGGTTTGTGGATTGATCTACTCGGACTAGTATGCAATTGATGATGGTTTTGTATGCAATGTGAGGTGGAAGTATGAAAATAGCCTAGGGAAGTTATGCAATGAATAATTAGGTTAGTATGCAAAGTTGAATGGATTGCTGGAAAGTGAGAGAAGTTTTTGCTTGAGAATTGGAATTGACTTGGAAAATTTGCTCGGGACGAGGAAAAAGTAGTGTGGGGGTAGTTGATAACTTTGTTTTCGGAGTTATTTTATGCCTTTTATTTCTACGTTTTGCGTGCTCAACATGGAGAATTTGTCGTCTTTTGAGTAAATTGAGCTAAAATGTGATATTGTGAGTTTATGTGCTTTACTTGTTAAATCCGGGGGTTTCTTTAGTTATTTGATCTTTTATTGTGATATGATCGCGGGTTGTGTTTTCGTGTTGTGATTCGCAAGGAAACAGGGCTTGGAGAATCATGCGGGAGATGGAAACGAACTTCGGAAGCAAGGAACTCAAAGGAAAAGTCAAAGGAAGCAAGAAGGAAGTCAAAGGAAGAAAGGAAAAAGTCAAAGAAAGATGCTGAAAAGGGGGGTCTTCGTACGAAGACAAAAGACTTAGCCAATTTTTTGGGTTCTGAAGATGTCTTCTTAAACAAGCATGCAGTATCTGTATAGGAAGACCTTCGTACGAAGAGCATTTGTCTTCGTACGAAGACTCTTCGTACGAAGACATCGCTGGAAGTCAGAATTTTATGCGAGGCTTTTTCGTAGTTTATCCAAACTTTGTAATCGTATTATGGAAACATATTTAAGTGTTCTAGGTCGAATTTTTCAGTAGTTCCTCACGTTAGAAACACTTTTGGGAGATCAAGGAGCTATTGGGAGAGCTTAGGAGCTTTGGATCATCCGTTTGGATTCTCAACTCTTCTCTTTTCTTAGTTTTTATTGTTAAACTCATGAAACTCGTTGTTTTGAGTATGAATCGTAGTAGCTAAACTTTATTTGCTGGGAATTCTCGTTTCGTGTAGATAGGGTTTGATCTAAATAACATGTTTTGAGATTGTGATTCATGTTTTAAATTAATCTCACGTGTTCTTTCATTGTTATGGATTTTTTACGATTGTAATCACATTTTTTTTGCGAGTAGCTAACGTAAAGATAAACTTAACGTGGTAACTCCGTGATAGTTAGTCGGTAAATTGAATAATCCACCTAGTCGAATCAATGTTTGGTAACTCGATATTGTTAACTATGAGAGTAGAATTATGATTTTAATGCATGCTTAAAGCTAAAATAAACTTGGTAACTCGGTATGTTTTGGTTTTAAGTATAGTTGACTTGCTTGGTAACTCGATAAGTTTAATATTGCTCGATTAATAGCGAACGAGACGCGGTTGTTTTACGAATCAAAGCATAAGTTTAGATCAACCTAGTGAACCTAGAGAATTCCCGGTATTTTTCCTCATATTATAAAAACCCTAAAATCATTCTTTATTAATCGTGACCTACTTCACTCGGTTGATTGAGAATTTTGCATTTTTATTTAGTAGAATTAGAACAAAACACAACTTGCGACGTACCCACATAAGGTTTGAAATAATAACTAGTTTAAACAAAGTCCCTTGGGTTCGATAGCCCGGATTTTCGGTTTATTACTACACACGACAACCATACACTTGTGGTTATAGAGTGTCACCCACGCGATAGGAGATTCCCAAAGTTGCTTACAAGAAGAGTGTCTACACCCTGAAAAGGGTCATCGAACATGACAGTGAGGGCAGGCAGGTAAATAGTTTCGACTCCAACGGTAGGAAGTGCTATCGCATCTAAGGGCTGTCGCGGACTACTATCACTCGAACACCAGTCAAGAATACAATGATACTGTCCTTAGCCTTCTCTTTATTGGATTTTGTGACTAACGACTGTACATTCCCATACGAAGGTCTCACGAGTAATAATAATCCTCCCCTAAGGAATCCCTTTCCTGATTAACTTTCAGACTCACCTTGAAACTCTATATGAGGTATAACCCTATCTGCCTAGATAGCAACCGCTCATAAGAACAAAGCCTATCTGTCTAGATAGCAGCAAAATGAAAAGCATATCTCTTTAGATAGCAGCTAAGCGCGATCAAAGCCTATCTGTTTAGATAGCAGCAGAATACAAAGCCTATATGTCTAGATAGCAGCAAAATGAAAAGCCTATCTGTTTAGATAGCAGCTAAGCGCGATCAAAGCCTATCTGTTTAGATAGCAGCAAAATACAAAGCCTATTTGTCTAGATAACAGCAACATGAAAAGCCTATCTGTTTAGATAGCAGCCAAGCGCGACCAAAGCCTATCTGTTTAGATAGCAGCAAAATACAAAGCCTATATGTCTAGATAGCACCAACATGAAAAGCCTATCTCTTTAGATAGCAGCCAAGCGCGATCAAAGCATATCTGTTTAGGTAGCAGCAAAATACAAAGCCTATCGGCCTAGATAGCAGCAAAATGAAAAGCCTATTTGTTTAGATAGCAGCCAAGCGCGATCAAAGCCTATATGTTCATATAGAAGCAAAATACAAAGCCTATCTGTTTAGATAGCAGCCAAATGCAAAGCCTATCTGTCTAGATAGCAGCAAACGCGATCGAAGCCTATCTGTCTAAGATAGAAGCAGAAGTGAAGGGCTTAACTGATCAGACATCGGCTAAGCGCGACCAGGATCTATCTACTCAATTAAATGGCAGGACAGTACGTGAAGTTAAAAGTCTACTATAGTAGACAAAAAATAGTGAAGAAAAAGCATACTTTCATAACAGTGAAATCTGGGTTACAATTTATCTGTCTAGATAGCAGCTTAAAGCAAGGCTTACAAACGAAAAAGAAGGATTGCAACTGAAAAGCAAAATGTTCTTAAGGAACACTCCTACATGACTCTACGACTACGAAGCGGGAGGCTACAGTCAACGTTCTCGACCAGAACAGAGCTCTTGTCGATGCCCCTAACATGGTGAGATGCAAAATGAACTTCAATCCATGAAGGTTGTTGATGTGAAGAACAAATGGGAGAACAGCTCATGGGGTAGGAAACCGAGCATGTGCAAGAAAAATCACACCTACTCGTGGTCCCCTGGGGGAGATGATGGTGGCAAATAGTTCTCCGATGGAAAGCCAACGAAGATGAACACCGCTCATTACTTGCTGGCATAAGAATCAGCGTAAAGTTGCTCTTCGCCGGAGAACCACCGGAGGTGACCCCTACAAACATGATAAGGGAAAAGATGTCTTCATCCCGATACGAGAGACTACATAGTTGGTCCTCGAGAAGACCATGACGACTCGGGGATTCTTTAGCTAATTCCTTGGGAGTCATTTCTATAGCACAACGCACAGATTCAAAGCCAATGAACCAGAACTGATACGAAGTGAAAAGGGGCGAGGAACAATGAAGAGAAGGGCAAGCACCCAGGAGATGTGGCATTTCGCCAATTACATGAAGAATGAAATAGCAAGAAAGGGGGTTTATATAGGACTCAAAGGAGGCTCTTCAATTTCCCAGCTGAGTCAGCAATATCTCGAAAATGAGCAAGAATCAATGGGCCTATTAAAGACTATGACGATACCATAGCCCTAGGCAATAATGAGGGTTCAACCTGCTGTGTAACGGCCATACCTTATCAAAACTCCACGCCGGCACAGCTATTCAGACGATGATGACGGCTTTTGGGGACTTGAACCGCGACCATTAAGATATTCAGAACATTGTGAATCTAAAGTTTTCGAACCACTGCAAGATGCGACAAACATGCATAACCCTATTCGTCTTCAATAGCGGCAAAATGTCGAGACAAGTGTAAGCCTACATTTCTAAGTAGCAACAAGAAGCATGGACAAGCTATATCACATGATAGCAATTATATGTAGCAATGTGCGGGCCTATCTTTTGAGAAGCTAAAACATACAAATCGCAGCGAAATGCTATCTGATCTAGTTAAATCTTTTGCCTAAGTAGTGGCGAAGATCCTGTTTAAAGCTTGGCACTTGAGTAACATAAGCCAATCAAAAGCACGAAAGAAGGCATCTCATAAGGCGCAAAACTAGCGCGCGCCAAAATGACAACGTCACACATGTTCACACGACCCGAGGGTCGCGACTACAAGTTACACAAAAGTTACATCAAAATATAGTCCAAAAAGCAATGGAATAACAGTGCCGATATTTCAATCTTTAAAGAAATCCTTTAGGAGGGAGTCTCTCAATGACAACTTGAGTGAATTAGCAGCGAGTTTCTCAATGCGAGTTTTATTCTCCTCGTGATGCTTCACAGCAGCCTTGTATTCCCTAGCCATTTGTTCTAGTGCTTCCCTGCGCGCATTAAGAGCAGTTGCCTCCTCTTTATAAGCAGTGTATTCAGACCCAGGAGTAGCAGAGTTACAGACTTTGATTAATCTCTGTACAATAAATTCCAGGTCTAGCCGCCCTGTCGCAATCTGCTAAAGTTTCTGCGCGCTTGCAAGAAGGTCTTGGGCGCTCGCAGCTGTGGTGCTTGCAGAGTTTTGTGCCCGCTCTCTAAAAGGGTAGTCATATCTTTGAGAAGTTCTTCTATGTCCTTTGGTGCCAGTTCCAACACTCGAGCGAAAGCAGTAGGGAAAGACACACGCACTTTCATCAACAACTCGAGGCAAGCTTGATCAATTCTTGCGCACGTAAACACAACAATACTTAGCCAAATATGGGTTTAAGAGTCAAAGTATCCTAAGAAAAAAGGGGGATGATATTACCAGTTCCTTCGACAATTTGCTGAAGAGGAGCAATGGGCACTGATGCCTGCGAACTACCACTGGCCGCCTCAGCCAACCTCCGATCTACTCGGGACTCGCGTGCAAAATACGCCTCGAGAAACACAAAGTACCTCTCAATTGAAACAAGGCTTGCAGTTTGCGAAATCCACACTTCAAAAGGATTCTCAAAGAAGAGAGCTTCCAGATCAAAATCAATGCCTCCTGCAGGGTCAGCACTTCTCATCACATTAGATACAGGGAATGCAGTGCGATCGACGACTTCAACATTCTGAGTAATAATAGGATCGTGCTCAGACAAAGAAGCTTTTGTAGAATTACCCTCAACAAGAGCAGCATGCTCAACTAACCCAGCATCACACTCAACCCCTTCAACACTCTTCTCAGTGAACACATCATGCTAGGCATCAGTGGCCGTCGCGGCCTGCTAAGGACTTGCTTCTTGCTGAGCATCCGCATCGTCTAAAGAAATGGGTATTACTTGAGTAAGGGAGCAATAACATTCTCCTGATCCTTCCGGTTCTCTTCTTCCTGCTCGATAATGGGCTGTACACCTAGATCACCCTCCACTATTGGAGTATCCTCTGTCAAGACTTGTCCTGAAAAGCCTGCACCAAAAGCGTAGCCAGCAGACTCAGGAATACGGCACTATGAACGCGACGGCGTATCAAAGGGCAAGGTCCGGGCTCTGCAAAAATGATATGTCACTAATGTGCTCTCGGGAGAAGGAAAAGAAGGGCTCATAAGGCTAGATGTTGACTGTATTCTTCACAATTAGCACAACCTGTGAATACTGATTATCGTTGGACATTCTTTAAGTTTTTTCCTAAAGGTGTGTTAAAATTTAGCTTTACACGTACTGGATAAAGAACTAAACAATACATGCATAATTTTCCTCGTGTACCAATTAAACACTGGGCTCATAAGGCTAACTCTTAAATTAGAGAGATGAGATCCCAGATTAAGCACGGAGATATGAATATTAGGGCAGAAACAGTGCGGAAAGGCTAAACCTCAATTGTAAAACTTTCCAGTCCGCTAATTCAAATATATTGCAACGTGTCATATGAAAAGATTCAACAGTGCCCTTGATCTCAATGTATGTCATGACTATGCATAGACTTCAAAATAAAAAGTAAGCAAAAGTGTCGAATATCATGGGAACTGATACTATTTCTCATTTATACTCTGGTTATCTAGAATTGAATTTGACACTGTTTGATTGAATAATGTCAGGTTTTAAAGAGACGAAATTCTTATGCGCTGTAATATGGCAAAAGAATATCAGAGAGTGAACCTTAGACAGGGTGACACATCAAGCATTCTGTAAACAGAAGCAGCTTAAGACCAAAACTGAAGAAAGAAAGGCATGCAGTTCGATTCTTCTGTGGTTTTATTCTTCATGGGTAATAATCGTAACACGATGGATTTCCATCTACCATGTTATTGCTTCAAATCTGCATTTTTTGAACTTATAGTTGACAATTTGATTGAATAATATCAAGTGTTCCCTTTGGAGTCAGATGAATTCAGCTTAATGAATTTGCTTTTTCTGGATGGAGGACTTAATGCATTTTATTCTCGATTAACTGTACGGATCCAAGAGCATCTTGCTTGAATGAAATCAAAGAGGAAGTCGTGAGTATCTTCTTTATGTCCCATGGTTCCAAATTCTCATTCTGAAATGTCTCCCCTCAGAAGTTGATTTATTATGCTTGTAACTGAGGGGTGTGTTAGGGTTATACTACTTTGTCCATTGCAAAACCCATTTGGCTCTTGAAGATTACACTACTTTGTCCTACTTTTAATTATTGTTTTAAGCAATCCATGCCTTCGTAGTATCATTAATATTGTTGGTATGAAATGCACAAGGCAGAGATGATATACATGTCGGAAGTAAAATTTTCCCATTACCGGTTTCTTCTGTTCATGGTAGGGCAAAATATTGATTTTGCGGCTATAACAGTAGAGAGCTTACTTGGCATTTTTATTCCGATTACATATCTGAGCCTGTCCCACTTTGAAACTCTGTCACGTTTTCCTGGGAGAGCTATTTCCTAGAAGTGATTGCTTCATTCAGACTTTCGGTTTCTGCCAATTCATTTGTTGTTTTTGGTATCGAAGGATGGTCAATTCAGTGATTGAAGAAAGATGGCATCTTTTCGTTACCCACTTTCAAGTTTTTTTTTCCAGGTTATGCTTTTCAGTGATGAGCAACCCATGCCTTCGTAGTATCATTGATATTGTTGGAAAGGAATGTACAGGGCAGTGATGATATATACATGTGGGAAGTAAAATTTTCACATTACCAGTTTGTTCTGTTCATGGCAGGGAAAAATATTTAATTTTGCAGCTATATAACAATTGAGAGCATGCTTGGTATCGCTATTCTGGTTACATATCTGAGCCTGCCCCGCTTTGAATCTCTTTCATGGCTTCTTAGGAGAGCTATTTCAATAATTTTCAGTTGTTTATTGTCGAGTTTTGGTCTAATGTAAATCCTTGCATCTGTTTGGGAAACAAGTAGGTATTTCCAATCCATGAAGTGCAGGAATTATTGCAATACTTTCGCTGGTTGTGTTTCTGGCTGTAGTGATTCTTGGATTTGTCTGAATGGTATAGAATCCTAATGGTGCTGTTTAGGGCTCCATCTTTGATCTTTAACGATTCGCCTATAGGAATTCCTAGACATTTGTACTTTTAGCTGGTTTTTTAATTGGTGCAGGGTGGAGGGTGTTTCGGGTGCTTAGGAGACTTTTTAATGCATGTGTGTTACTTCAATCGATTTAAAATTCCTGTACGCTGTTACGAACTCAATCGAAATCATAGAGCACGAAAAGGCCAGAGGAAGCTGCTAACACACTTGATAATCTAGGAATTTGCGTGCACCCTTCAATTGTTACAGTTCCGATGCTGCCTTCTTCTTCGTGATTTAAATTGCTGTATACTGTTGTCAATTGTCATTATCCTCAAAGTTATTGTCTCAAGAAATAGAAGAAAAGGAGACAATGACCATGAAATACCTTGTGGAGTTTGAGATATGTATTCGGGGGGGTACACATTTGCTTATATTTTTGTCTTCATGTTATAATTTTGTTGTAGTAGAAATGATCAGTGAGCTCAAATTACATCTAAAAGAGTAGATGAAAATAACTCAACAGGAAACACCTGTTGCATCAAAAGCTACTGCTCTATCTAACCAATCTGGTAGATTATCTTGCCACGGTCCTATTCATTAAGTTGCTTGGAACTCGCAGCAAGAATATGTGCTGGTGAGTTGAGCTGTCGTGGCACCAAAACACACATCCATTGCTTCAACGCCACTTAGGAGCTCCACAATCTCCTTCCAAACATCCGCTGAAATGGATAATTGGCTTTGGGGGCCAAGTATAAAGATATTGTGTTTGTGACCGGGAAGTATTCAATGGTGTAGTTTCTTCCGATTTATATTGCTGTAGACCTTAACCCCACTTATTATACTCATAAGACTCACATTTCTACCATGTTACCTATCTCCAACCCTCATAAAACTACGTCTCCCCTCTTATTTTTTTTTTATTGTAAATAAACTACCCTTTATTTCTCTCCTCTTAACTTTTCAACAAACATAAAGAAAAGTAAAAATTAACATTTGCCCACTTCGTGGGCCAGCCAGGCGACTGCCCTGCTTAGATTGTTGCTTTGGTGGGATGGCCATTCATTGAAGTGTTGTGATATACTAATTCAGATAATTTCATCAGACTCGACTACCCTGCTTGGATTGTTGCTTTGGTGGGATGGCCATTCATGGAAGGCTCTGACACTGTAAGTTATATTGGTTTATTTAGCGAAAATAACGTGACAAGGAGTTTATGGTTTACACTAATAGTTGTTTTTAACCTTACCTTTCGGATAAGGTAAGGTTTAAAACAACTATTGCTACTATTGCTGAGTCATTATGTGGATGCACTGAACGAGTAGGCGTCAATGTTCAATCATCACTGCTCCTGCTATTGTACAATAAACTTAATTTTTTTAGAACTCTTATTTACTTATACTATTATGAAAATCGCTTACATTTAAAAATGCCTCATTGTATTTGTTTGCCAGGGGTTGAATGTCTAACAGATTCTCACTAGATCTCTCATTGCCGCGTTCTGCTTCTGTACCTAACAGCTGGTAGGAACTTCAAATTTTCTTTAGTGCTTTGTTGTATGATAACTTTAATAACATTATTTTTCGGTGACCTGTGAGGTAGTATGCACGCATAGAAGACGTGTTTATGAATAATTCCATTTGTATTTGTTTGTTGAAGAGATAATTACATAATTTGGCCAATTTTCATATTTGTAGGCCATACTCTTTGATTTGGGACAGGAGAAGAGCTACTCAACCAGACCCCATTTCAATGAAATGGGGTGATTCCGGTGGGATGTTGAGCAGACTGGTATGGGGTAATATCCTATACTAATTCATAATCAAGAAAGGTACTTATCCTTTCTGGCATTACTTTCTATGATCAGTTGCATTTCCTGCATCGGTGGATGAAGCATTTTCACTAATAGTTTCAGTAATAAAACATGGTTTGTATTAGTTTGTTGAGCTAAAACACTGGATCTTACAGCATATTGTCACTGATGCAGAACAACTTCGAGTAGCAGAATATGTCACAGATTAAACTGTAACTGTGAACCTGATTATGCGAATTGCGGGTAACTGTGAATATCTTTTAATCAGAGATTCGTTCAGACTTCTGTGTTGTATCTTGATACTGAAGGATTTGAAAGTATTTGAAAGTCAAATGTCTATGATGACCGTTAATCTCTCCGCAGCTTCTTCCATATGCTTTATCCTATTTTCACGCTTCCTTTCTCCTTTGCTAATCTCTCGCTGCTTCTCTCTGTACCTTCCATCTCGGTGTCTTCCTTTGTTTCGTATCTCTCACTAACAGTAGCAGGGGGTGAATTGGATTAATTACTAGAATATTAACTGGCTGTGAATTGGATTAGAAAAGGTAAACTAATGTAAATAGAATGAAATGGCAGTGATGATAATATAGATATAAACAGCTGATTTAAATTTTAACCAAGAAACGAGATGAATCCATGAAATTGGAGAAAAATTTAAAGGATAATAGCATACATGAAAGAGATGTACATAACATTATAATGGGATTCCGTAAGGGACTCAAATTGCAACTGGGTTTAGGATCTAAAATAGTATGATTTAGGGTCAAGTGAGGTGGTTTAATGTGCATAATGTGCTAAGTTTCAATTAAATTATTATGCAAGCTTGAGAGGTGTTGTGAGGTTCTGGGGTTCCAAGAATCTTCATTTGTTTGACATGTGAATGTTATGGGTATCAATTTAGGGTTCTGTCTTGGTCTTGTCAATTTGCTGTTTTCTTTGAAGTTGGGAACTTTGGGGAATTAGTGGGATCGCTAGGTTTGGGCTCATGGCAATAGCCTTCCCACCGATTTTGAATTCATGTTTGTTGAATTTGCTTGAATTGTGTGAATTAGTATCACTCAGGATAACGAATCATGAAGAACCGTAGGAGTTTCGTTGTTTGTTCCTACAATTTCTGATTTGGATTGGTATGGCCTGAAAACTGAAACCTCTATGCGAAAACCTGAAATTCTACATTGCAGTCTTATTGTGTGGAATTCTAATATGCTTTATACAATAGAAGAATAACTCAGACCTGTTTCTTTTTGTATTGAAGTTATGGTCTATTCCATAATTGGGGAAATGACTGGTTGAGTTAGGCTGCTTTGAGTTTCAAATTATGCATATTGTTTCATTTCTCATCTATGATATTAATATTTGCATCTTGTATATGTACAATCTTTAGTGACTCAAATCAAATAAGGACGCCAACAGGGGGCAGGGTGGAATTCAAAAGTTATTAGTTGTAGAGCAAGAGACCCAGCAAATTGTAAGTGCTGCCAGAGCAGGTAACTTCTTTCGCCAGAGCAGGTAACTTCTTTTAAACCCCAGTCTTCTAGGACTTCTTTCACATCTCACGTGGTGCAGAGGACTGGCAGTCCATTCACCATTGTTGATTACCTACGAGCAGACTAGACCAGTCTATGCCAGTCCTGTCACGGAGTTTTGAAGCTCATACAGTTTTCAAATGCTCTTTATCTTATGGATTAGAAGGTTGTTAGGACGCTCTTCTTCACTTTCTTTCGCTGCCTAGGAAAGATGGATATCGGGTTATCTGGGTTGCATGTTTGTTCTTCCTTTTGACTTGAATTCGGGTCAGAAGGTCTCTGAAGAATTTGAGCATGGGGCTCACTTTGTGAGATCAGGAAACTGATGCAAAGAAGCACAAGCAGAACAAATAGGCAATTAAATGAGAATGAAAATTTATAATAGGTTCAGGTAAAGTTTGCTATTGTTTATTACAGATGGCTACATTTGATTATAATGGATTGATTACAACAAAGCAATACAAAGACTCCCATTGTTCGGTGTGCTTTGTTGGGGGAAGCGGTAAGGACTACTCCCCCGGTCGGGCTTTTTTTTGTTAATGTAAAATGTCATCTCACTTTTTTCAATTCTGGAGTCGCTATATTTTGAAGCTATTGTTGATACTATCGTGTCTGGGTGGTTACTTTGGTTGATATTTGTTTATATTGTTCGTACATGTGTTTTATTTTCCCCGGGATTTCTTTTACGGGACAGTTTAGGTATGGTCCCTGGTATTCGTAACCCATTCTCTAGGGAGCAGCAATTAGAAATGAACGATAACCCTTGTAGGGATAGGAAGATTTTCGGGGTTAATATGACACGGAAACAGGCACGATCGTAAATTTATGATGTTCTTCTCTGACAACTTCACATATGGGTAGACTGTCAAGGCCTGACATTAAGTTTTTTCTTAGGCTTTCATTTCTGTTTTGTGAACCCAAATTTGCCCCTATGTATCTTGCATTTCCTAATAGCCTGACACTCAATTGGTTTGTTAATAGCAAATTGGACGAGTCCAAGTAAAGCATATTCATCTGTTTGGTAGATTATACACTCCAGATGAAATTGAACCTAAATTATACCAAGAGAATTATGCAGTATTTCTGAAGTCGACTACAACATCAATGGCGATTTTGAAGACTCTACTGGCCATCATTTACTGTGTGGACTAATTGGTTATTTTGAATTCGGAGCGTGCGTACAGAATGTTGTGGATTGTGTGATTTCATTATTGTTGATGATAAGAATCACAATAGTTGTTGGAAGATTAGACATTTTTCAGAGATGGTGTACATAGCAGGGTGATGCTCTTAAGATCAAATTCCAAGGACTGGTTAAATTGGAGTTAATGTATAAACGAGTTTAACCTTTAGTTGATGCTCTACCGGAGAAGGTTTATATGCTACGACTGTCTGTATAGTGTTTAGTGTCTAAGTTTTTGTGTAATCATTGTGTGGTGCATATTATGACGCAATTGGTTCCATTGAACTCCTTATACAATAGTAATGGGACTTTCTCTACACAGTGTACTCAATTTCAACGCCAATGCTCAACGCGGCCACCACCATAGCCAATCCAACCCTAGACGCAGCGGCAATTGATTTGCAAATCCACCACAATCGTGAGGCTACGTTTTCTTCCAAACTTCTGTAGAAACTAGATATTGTTGATTTGTGCTATCATTACTAGATATTTGATATTGTTGATATTGAGGTTGTATTTGTACTCTTCAATTCATTCGGATGTATATTCATCGAGCCGTTGTTAGTTAATCTGTCTTCACGATTACCTTGTTCCGGCTTACAACTACGCACATCACGGCAAGGCCACACCGCGCGCAAAGCGCGCGGGGTGGAACCTAGTAGATATAAAGTAGATGTACACTCCATCACAAAGGGTAGGCAGGTGATCTAGGGGTTTAAATGAAAATTCTTAAAAAGATGTTAAATTTGTAATTTTAGAAGACAAAAGGGGAATAGGTGTGTCCAAACATCTCTAGTGGTTTAGGTAAAAAAGTTAATTTAGTTAAAATTTACATAATTAGAGAAAATAACTAGCTCAAATGGGCCAGTTAAGTGACTCAAATATTATATATTATATAATTTCGCTCTCTGTTAGTAGCTACATAGAAAGTAATTAGTTAAACTTTTTGTGTTTATCTTTCTAATACTTTAATTTAATGAATATATATTTTTATCATTTAAAAAAAAGTGAATATATATATTTATAATTTAATACACACAACGTTATGTAAAATACTTCCTCTGTATCGCTTCTTTCTCTATGTTTCGAATTTTTGACTCGTATCTTGGTCACTTTGACCGGGTAATTTGGATTGCAAAACGGTATAATTATTTGATAATTTTTTCACTGTGTTATAGAACAATTTTTACTCTACAACACAAAGAAAAGATTATCAGAAAATTAAATCGTTTTGCTATCCAAGTCACCAGATCAAAGTGAAGCAGTGAATAGTGACAAAAGTCAAAACGTAGAGAAATAAACGTTACGAAGAAAGTACTACTAAAACACTACTGGAACAAACACTAAAAAGTCATGTTTTCATACTAATTGAAATTTAGTTAATTAGTGATTTTATTGTTAGAGATGCTCTTAGAGCAACTAAAAATTTCCTACGAGAGCAAATAAAAGGGTGGGTTTGGTATGGGATTTTTTGTGGATTAAAATCCAAAATCCACTTTTTGGCTTTTTGAACTTTTTTCAGGGGTTTGGTATGAGCTTTTTTGAACATATTTTGGATTTTGGATTTTGGATTTGTAGGGTAGAGTGGGTGGAAGAAAAAAGTTGGGGTTGAGGAGATTTTTTGTGTCTTTTTTTGCTGAAATCACTCAAATGACAATTTTGTCCTCCATCATCAATTATAATCACACCCTCTTGTTAGTTACTTTTCATCATGCTATACCTTAATTAACACTACCCACCCACACCCTACCCACTAGGGCTGAGAAAAAACCCGCCAAACCGGTCCGAATCGGCCGGTCCGAATCGAATCGCCCCATAAAAGAGTCAAACCCGGATTATATGATTGATTATGGGTTGATTTAACAAATACCCGCCAAATTCGGGTGGGGCATGGGTACTATGTTAATAAACCCGTTTCAACCCGCCCCGCCCCGTACATGTTCAAAAAACCCAAAACTATTTTTTAGATTGTGTTTTACAGTACACTTGAATGATCCTTGGACTGCTCTTGCTCCACTATAAGGGGGTTGCTGAATTGTTGTAATTAAATGTACGATGTTGGATAATGTGGAGATGTGTTTTCTTATCGGATGCAAGTCGTTATTATGCACAAATTTGACAGTAAATGTCCATACTTAGGCTGATATTTCCAATTCACAGTGGAAATTTTGAGTCATCATTTGTGTTTTTTAAACCCGCTATAACCGGTCCGGTCCGGTCCGAACCGAGAAATTTGATTGGGTTTGGGTTTGGGTTTGGGAGTTACTCGATTGGGTATGGGTTGTGGATAGGCCTACCCGGAATCATTGGGTTGGGTAGGAAATACGGCTCGTACCCGCCCAACCCGGTCCGTGCTCTCCCCTACTACCCACCATGACTCCCTCTGTCTTAACTATGTATATTTCTTACACTACCCACCACAACTCGAGTGCGGACAATATGAATGCAATCCGCTTGGAAATTGCAAGTGCTTTAAAACGGAACACAAATAGGGGATCAAGGGCGACATAAGTTTAATGTTTATCATTTAATTTGTAATGACATGTGTTGGTAATTATTATTAATGTAATAAGATAATTTTTATGTAATGAAAGTTGTAATTTTTCATCAATTTGTGTACGCATATTTTTATGACATTCATATAACTATTTGTTTGTATTTTCACATTACTATACAAGATATTATAAAATAGAACACGTAAAAAAATAAGCACTACGAAATTATAATTTAATAAAATAATTTAGTAGTGTTGGCATGTTTGTAAAACTTGTTAAATAAGTCAATAAATACACACAAATGGGTATTATAGTAACTTTCACTAGACAACAAAACTGTCACATCACTGACTGTTAAACAGCACCAACTTTTTTTACCAAACCCATACATCTTTTTTCTTGAACTTTTGTGTCACAGACTTTTTTCACACCATCTTAAAAGACAGCTTAAAATCCAAAAAGTCCACACCAAACCCACCCAAAATTTCCTACGAGGCTACTACACACGTGCCCTACGAGGCTACACTTAGTGCATGTTTGGTACCGCCGATTTTAATCCAATTGGATTAAAATCGGCCTCTTTTCAACAATTTCATTTGTTATGCATGCAGATTTTAATCTGATAATCTGCAGATTAAAATAATCTCTGTGCAATTGTAGAATCTCCAAAATTGGGGATTATGCAGCTGAAAATCTCTGAAAAATTATTTTTGATATTTTTTTAACATTAGCATGATCACAATTCAGTTATAAATAGGTGTATTCAATTATTTGACTTTAAAACTCTTTAAATTTTGTTAAACTGATCAAGTTGGTGATCTATAATTTCAGCTCATACCAAACAGATTGTGATTCTCAGTTAAGTTGGATTTTTCTCTCAGATTTTTTTCAGCTGATTATTGAGATTTTCAGCTGGTACCAAACATGCTCTAAGAGTTTCTCTACAACACTACCAAAAAATGATCTAAAATTTCAAGTTTTGCTATCAAAAGAGGTGGACGGAGTTGTAGTTATTTTCTTTAAAAAAAAATCCTCTAGTTGCTGAGGTGTTCTCTCTTTTCCTACCTCAAAAACAAAAAATAAAAAAACGTCTGATGGCTTGAGGACAGTGGTGGAGAAGTATCTCAAAAACAAAAAATAAAAAATAGGAGGGTGAAGCCATCACCAATATCATCAGAGCCTTCTCCGATTCGGCTCTGGGGAATTCATTTGGTGCGTATGGCTGTCTGGTGATCTGATCGCGGTCTACTCCATTTCACGGCTCATCTCTCTGTGTTGTGGAGGCTAACTTCTCACAACCAATTTCGAGGTTTAAGGGAGCATAATTCTAGGGTTTTGTGTGTAGCTATGGATTCAGATGAAGATAGGCTCGATGCATTTTCCGTCGACTCTGGAATTGATTACTACAGCGACGATACGGCCGTAGACTACATAGACGGTGGTGACGGTGACGGTGACGGTGACGATGATGACGATGGTGGTGGTGATTACGACTACTACGACGATGACTCCGGGAACATAATGAGCAGTGACCAGCAGGTAAATGGCTGGAAATATTGAGAGAAGTCCACTCCCTTTAGGGCTTATAGCTGAATGGTTGTGTATTGCTGGTTGAAGTTATATATGTTTCTGCGCAATGATGTTTAGTAGTAATTCAGATTATATTATTCATTGTAATTGAATTGGGTAAGATTAATTTCTGAAAGTTTCTTGCCTGGTCTTAGTTTCATTCTTTAATAACTTTATCTCTAGTTCTGCACTAACTTGTATTTTTGGCCCCGAGAAAGTATTAGTTAATAAGTTATATGAGATTGTTGATGCTAACCCAGTTAAATGATACCCACAAACCCATTTATATGATATTGTTGTTTTAGTTGCATAATGTTTTCCTTCATACTGTTAAGCTATGCTTACCCAGTTAACTGATATCCACAAAACCCCTAGCTATTGATGTTGTTTCGAGACGCAACAATAGTAAGTCTTCTGGCATACATTGTATGCAGTGCTAAGGTTTCTTATGGAATCTGTACCCGTCTAGCTTAACTTGCCTTGGGTATAACTTTTATGGAGATAATTAGGACTCTTTGGAAAATAATCGTGAGACATACGTGCGGTGTGGTTGCCTGTTATAAGAGAACATGATATATGATGAGGCCGTGTTGTGAATATCCATTTAGGCATCACATACACTGACTTTTGTGTAGAATCTCTTCATTAGATTGTATTCTTAATTGCTGCTTCTTAATCTGACATGCCTTGTTTTTACTGTTCAGAAGAACTATATTGCATTAAAAGATGCAGATATACGCCAGCTCCAAGAAGAGGATATTAAAAACGTTGCCACTGTCCTTTCCATATCAAGCGTAGAATCAAGCATTCTACTTCTTCATTATCATTGGTAACGATTTTGGCCTTGCATCAGATTCCTCATTTTAGTTTCCCCCCCTTAAGAATGAAGGAAAATTAGTAAACTGATTGTTTTCAGAAGGCATAGTACACTATGTTGGTTCTTGTTTTTTGCTCCATGTACTAAATCTTTTAATTGCACAGGAGTGAGAGCAAAGTACACGAGGCATGGTTTGCCGATGAAGGTGGAGTACGCCAGACTGTAGGCCTGTTGGAACCAGTTGTCCCCTTACCGAATGACAAAGAAGTAAGATTTTTGGTTAATATGCTTGTGGCGTCTGATGCTATATGTCAGACAGGCTATACATCTGTACTATGTTCTGACATACCAGCTAATTCTTTTGGCAGCTAACTTGTGGGATATGTTTGGAAAGCTGTCCTCGTGACCTGTTCAGCTCTACTGCATGTGGACATCCTTTCTGTAATTCATGTTGGGGAGGTTTGCCTCGTTGCTCTAGTTTCTTTTGAACATGTTTCTCCGAACCGTTTGCTTCCTTGCTGTGAATATATTAGTTGCAGTTTTATGTTAATGTTAGTTCATGTTGCAGTTTCTTTATTGTTAGGCAATACCGTGGTTTTTTCTCAGGATTATCTTATAGTAAGTTCCGACAAAGCAATAATAAATACAAACTAGTTTTTCTTGTGACAATCTAACCTTCAAATCAATTAAAAGTTCATTCATCGTAGAGAACATATATTATTGGCGGTTTTGAATTAATTTGATCATATAACTTACGAGGTTTTACTTAATCTTCCTAGGTTATATTCACACATCCATTGTTGATGGCACTGGATGTTTGACGCTGAGATGCCCTTATCCCTCTTGTGTTGCTGCTGTTGGTCAAAATATGATTGAAATGTTAGCGACTGATGAAGATAAGCAGAAGTATGCTCGTTACTTTCTTCGTTCTTATGTTGAAGAGAATAGAGAGGTACATACATCTTACATTGATGGTTCAATAAATTCTGAACTACTGTATCACATTTTCCCACATTTTATATATTTTCCCCACCTTCCATTCGTTGATTTTGCCTGGTTTGTTCTACATCTGTTCTGGAGCAGCTATGGCTTCTCTGATTTATAGTACGAAGTGCAACCCTTTTAAATAGGGATCCCATGAAACCACAAATACTCGCAAAGTGATGTGTTTCAGGTGGGGTTGCATTTCATAGTGCATCTAATTTATAATCCATCATGTCGAATTTCAAAGTGTATCTAACTGTTTAACTTGTTATGAGAATAGGGAGACACATGCTGAATACATTTTTACAGATTATAGACTTGTTTTAAGGCGAACTCATATAAATAGGATATTCCCCTGAAAAGTTATTGTAATAGCCTGCCAAGTGGTGCATGATCGTAGTCTTGTAGGCATACACAGTTACAATAGTATATGCGAGCATTAATATCGTGGTTAGGGCAGCTCTTCTAGCTCGACTGGTAATGCAGCTCATTTTAAAAATAGGTTATATGGTTCTTACGGTGTGTAATGGTTTTTGTATTTTTCTTGTCTGTCTACGTCCTCATGTGAAAAGGCCTAAACCCGATTGACTGTATCGTCCGCAGAAACCAACATCCATACAAGCAACACTACCAATGGTCATCTTTGAGTTCAGTGTTCACAAATGGATCTTCGACATTCCCCATCCTCTGCAAGAAACTGTATAGCCCTTAGCGCAAATGCTAAATAATAGCATTGTAACTCAAATTTTGTAGAAAAAAAGAACAGGAAACACATTTAACGTTGTACCGAGGTTTCAGGATACAACAACGGTTAGCTCTGAGTTCAATGTTCACTCACAATTGGATCTTCCACACTCCCCATCTTCTGCAAGCAGCTGTATAGCCCTTCACGCAAATGCTAAATAACAGCATTGTAACTCAAAATTTAGTACCAAAAGAAGAACATGAAACACATTTAGCAAAGTATCGAGGTTTCAGGATGTAACACTACTAATGTAGATAGTTAATCAGGTATTTCAATCTGAATATGAAATATTGCCCACAGCCCAAGTAATCAAAACTCCAAAACCATCATAGAATTTTGGTACATAAATCATAATCACATAAATATAAGCTAAACACTATCAATCCATCTTAACATGCCAACATAAATAGTGAGACCACAAACATTAAATCTCGCATACTTTAAATCTCTCACACAATTAAATATCCATCACTCGATTGGAGAGAAGGCCCCTTCTAACTTGCCAATCATTGTACATAGATGTGCAATGGTATCACGACAATCATTGTACATAGATGTGCAATGGTATCACGCCAATCAGGGATCTTCATACTTGGGATCATCATCTTCAAGGGGGTCACCCATCAGGAACCAAGCTCGAGGGGGTCGATAGGCATCACTCGGCGAATTAAGTTGTGTAGTAAGTGGCTGTTCTCATAGCCGCTTACTTAATCTTTAATTGTTCAAAACACCTCTCTACAATACTGAGTAGGCCTGTTACCCTCTCACTTATACAAATTGTACCTTCTGCCCCTGTATGGTGCTAAGAAACCCTCCCCGTTTGTTTACCTAGCATCAATCGAATAATAACAGCCTGCATTAGCACAATACTTCAATACTACGGTGTTAACACCTCCAAGTTTATAAAGAAACAAATTACTTGGAGACATATCAAGCTAACCTGTCGGAACTCTCAAACTGTTGGACCTAGTGATAGCATTTTTAAATATCCTAATATCAGCTACGGACCAGTAGAGATATATCACGTTCCCATTTCGGTCCTAAACACCGAAGACGCTGGTTGCAAGAAATCCCTTTCGGTTGCTATATCTTCCACTATCTACCTTCACACAGGCGTTAACATGTATCCCATTTAGCGCTCCGGTGAAATTCTATAAGTTAAAAAAAATACTCAGCAATGTAGTAAACAAGTACATCCTTCTGAGGTTTTCACAAATGTTAAAACTACATGAAATGGAGTTGCCTAGGCTCAATCTTGTCATCCTGAATTGGTTGTGGTCGCACAAGAAAGATGTTACGTAATTGCAAAACCACCAATAAGGTTCTGAAATGTATGCTAACAATGTGGTCACTGACAAAATCAAGGTTAATAACATTGTTTTTCTTGTCATGTGCCAATTCTGTTAGGAACATAGCTACTTTCTCCTCCAATCACACCCTTTTCGTTCTAGGCAGCCCCCTACATTCTCTACCAAATTGCACAATTTCCTAAAGCACCTTCTAGCCACATGAAGTTGCTCAGCACATATGATGCCGCTTTATGAACCAAGCGATCAATGTCATCCACCCTCCTTGTTCAGAATTAAAACCGTCAATCACCTCTACCGTCCTCCTACGACGCCTCATCAACAACGTATGCATAACACATAATAACCATTTACACAGACCCGACTTCTGTAATAAATTGTTGCGTAGCAGCCAACACAACAATCTGACATCCATGTTTGGAATCGTTGCCCTTCTATGATGTCAATAAATACAAGTACTAGTATCTGTGAAGAGGAAGAAGTGGAGAGATCCACAAAAAAGAACTCATAGCTTACCTTAAGAGGGATTTGTCTGTTTCTTTGTACATAGTAAGAAACCTAGCCTACTCCTAAGGGGATGGGGTGAGGGGGCTCGAACCTGAGCCAATGAACTGGCTTAAAGGCTTCCTAAACAACTGGGACAACGGCCAAGTTCGAGGGATTTGTTTGTTGAAGCTGGAAATGCTGGTGTTGGAGATGGAGCCCGTCGCCTGTGGAGAAGAATCCCGCGCTGGTTCTCTCTCTGTTTCGTCTGCAAGAAATGAGTATCCCAGGTGGTATAAGTTTGTAGGAAAAAATGAGGAGGGAGGATAAGGGGGTATGGATTATACCTGTTGCTTATACCACACTCAAACATGAGATAAGAGGCAGCAGGTACAATTTATCCCTATTCCGCCCTCCTTATACCTTACCCAAGCAAGGCCATTGGATAAAAGCATAGTGGACGGAGTGAATGAGTGCATTCAGTGTGTTTTGTGATTTAGGGTCCCTGCTAGCTTGGAGGGTGACATTGTAAGACCCACTTTGATGTACGTGTTGGAGTTTTTCACGATTAAAAAATAATAATAGTAAAAAATTAGTAGTAGAAATGGGAATGCTAAAATTGATGAGTGTGTAACTAGGAAAATATTAGATTAGATACAGAATGACATTAGAAAGACTCTAGACATTACACCTATAGAAAAGAAGAAGGGAGAACCGTTAGAGACAGTTCGGTTATGTGCATCACATGACGGTGGCTGAAGAGGGCGAGAGCCCAAAACGAACCTCGATAGAAACAATAAGACACAACACAATCAAATCAAAACTAAGGGAGGAGGTCACGAGTCTGGAGATTGGAAAAGCTTGATCCATGTATCTGACTTGGTCAATCTGGGAAAAGGTTGTTACATTTTCTGCAATGTAGTGGAAACTGTTTATACCTTGCTTTTAGTCTGGTTTCATACTGAACGTATTTTTCAACAGTAAACACGTTGACAAATTCATCATTTTAGCTGCTTGTATTGGATGGTGGGTGACTTGTAGAGTATCATGTGTGAGAGGTTGTTCGAAGATGTGGGTGGTTAAAAATAGTTTCATTTGGTACCAATTCATAGAATTGATCTTTTGGTAAGTTGGTTCCCAAATCATACGATGGTGGAAATGAGTTTGGACATTGGAAAAGCTTGATCCATGTAGCCGACTTGGTCAATCTGGGAAAAGCTTGTTACATTTTCTGCAATGTAGTGGAAACTGTTTGTACCTTGCTTTTAGTCTGGTTTCATACTGAACGTATTTTGAACAGTTATCACGTTGACAAATTCATCATTATTAGCTGTTTCTATTGGATGGTGCGTGACATGTTGTTGAGTATCATGTGTAAGCGGTTGTTCGAAGATATGGGTGGTTAAAATAGTTTCATTTGGTACAAATTCATCGAATTTTGATCTCTTAGAAAGTTGGTGTCCCAAATCATACGATGGTGGAAATGAGTTTGGACATTGGAAAGTCTTGATCCATGTAGCCGACTTGGTCAATCTGGGAAAAGCTCGTTACGATTTCTGCAATGTAGTGGAAACTGTTTATACCTTGCTTTTAGTCTGGTTTCGTACTGAATGTTCTTAGCAACAGTAAACACGTTGACAAATTCATCATTATTAGCTGTTTGTATTGGATGGTGGGTGACTTGTTGTTGAGTATCATGTTTGAGCGGTTGTTCAAAGATGTGGGTGGTTAAAATAGTTAAATTTCTTACCAATTCATAAAATTGATCTTTTGGTAAGTCGGTGTCCCAAATCCTACGATGGTGCTTCCTCCTCGCGGTGCTTAATCTCCTTAGAAGTGATACTAAAGTCGATGGTACCGTCTGCGTGGTGAATCGAAGGATGAGAGATGTTTGTAGAACTCCTTTAGAGGGCAAGGTTGTTAGAATCGCGCTCCAACTCGTAGGATCGCATGATTCTACGATCCAGAGGAGGGGTGCGATTTGGATTGGTAAGAAACTCGTTTTCCGGTAGACACGGGTGGGATCCCGTCCAAACTCGTAGGATCGGTGGGATCGTGCGAGCCACCGATCCGACTCCGAAGACAAGTCCAGGCAACCGTTGCCATCTCCGTCGCCGCTGTCTGCCGTCCGCCATCGCTGTTTTTCGCCTTCGCCATCGCGCCGTTGACCCCTCTCTGGTTTTCTCTCTTCGTTTGCAGTTAATAATCTGGGTCGACTCCAAGTCGACGAGGCTGAAGATCTGTGGGAGGTTGGACAGAAAGTAAAGGGTAGAACAAGAAGACCTCTCAGAGAAGACTTCTCGGAGGTTCGACTGGTAAATCGGAGAGCAGATACGTTTTGGGTTAGAAAGAGATAAGAACAAGAGACAAGATGTGTGGTAATATATGGGTAGGTATAAAAATATAATACCATTGTGTCACTTGGACTGTGTGGGTGTCACCCCACTGGGTCAACTTGCACATGTGTGGTTTAAAGATTTCCAGTTGCTGAGAGTAGTTGACTACTGTTAGTAGTGTCCCATGATAGTTTCTTATTGACAATTCCACCCATGTAAGTTTCTTTATTGACACTTTAACCCATGTCCTATAAAAATATACAATTTTGGTATAGTAATTGATGATTTTTTTTACCAGTTTGAGAGTTTAAGTCATTAAACAATAAAAAATACAGTTTTGGTAGGATCTTATGATCCGATCCTACGATCCTGTGGGACACTCCGCGTTCCTACGTAGGATCACGATCCTGAAAACCTTGTTAGAGAGTCAAAATAATTGCTCTGTATATGTTTTGTGAACCACAATAGTGTTTATAAAGACCTACATCAAGTACTGATTTAGGAAACTACTGCTGAGACTATTTAGGCGACAATAGTAAATATAAAAAAATACTTAGGAAACTACTAATTTAGGGAACTCCTGATTTAGGAAACTACTAATTCTCTACACCCTCCCGCAAGATGGAGGGTCAAGACGAGACTCCAATCTTGGACCGAAGTACGAGAACTATAGAGCAAGACAGTGGATTACGAGTCAGTCGGCGAGCTCATCTGCAGATGAAACATGTGAAACGCAAAGAGCACCTGCTTGAACTTGTTCTCGGACGAAGTAAAGTCAAGAGCGACGTGTTTCACCCGTGAGTGAAGACCGGATTAGAGCACAGATAGTTGGTACGAAGGTTATCACAATATACCACTGGAGCTGCAGAAATGGTGACACCAAGTTCAAATAGAAGAGAGCAAATCAGACGTAACTCAGGCAGAGGCAGTAGCAACGGCACGATATTCAGCCTCAGTAGATGACTGAGCGACGGTATTCTGCTTCATGGAGCTCCATAAAAGCGGTGATCCGCCAAGATAGACTATATACCCAGACGTGTAGGTGTAGGTACCCCTGTTGACAGCCTAGTCAGCATCAGAAAAGGCATTCAGAGAGCACGGCCCACGCCGAATCAAGATACCAAGATCACTAGACCCTTGCAGATAGGGAAGCAGTCGTTTGGCGGCTTGCCAGTGGACCGTCGCAGGCCTGTGAATAAACTGAGACAGACAGTTGACGGCGAAGGCAGTATCCAGTCATGTCAGAGATACTGCAGAACAACGGCGATTCATGTTCTGATTCTCGATTTGACAACTATGGGCAGAACGTGGTAGAAGCAAGTACTGTTGTCGCAATCTTACGATTCACGATTCATACAATTCGATTCGGTTCACCCATGAAACGATGCGAATCCCTCTGTGAATCTTACATGGAGCAAAAATAATCTGATTCCCAATTCAAGAGCCTGAATCCTACGATTCGTAGCGATTCAGACTGATTCATGCAATTCATCATTGGTGGAGTTAGTCTACGAAATCATACTTTTCCTATTTCTATCCGTTTTGCTACCCTTGTTTGTCGAAATAACTATTACATTTTTGTAAGGCCAAGACTAGTTGTTTTCCTATCATTTTATCACTTTATGTTATCTTGGTATCTTATGGGTACTTGCTCCACATGCATACCTTCTTATATCGTTGTCATTTTTTATCTTTTGGGTAGATGCATAAGGCTCCATGACTGCAATTTTCTGAAAGCTTGTGTTTATTTGTTGAAATAGGAATTTATTATTCACACATGCTTACAGATTTAAGAGATATGCAATCTTCTATATGCCTAAGAAGATTTGAACCGAATCTTTACGATTCACAATTCGATTCAATTTGCGATTCAGTAAAGTGGAATTCCGATTCATGATTTGAGTCTCGATTTGACAACTATGGGCAGAACGTGGTAGAGATACTGCAGTAAGTACTGTTGCTGCGGCTGCGTGTCGGGTCTGCAGTACGCAGCTTGTGCTGCTGGTCTGTCGTGTTCTGACGAGTGCTACATGAGGTTGGAAGGTCGACGTAGATTGACAGTGAGGGACGTCAGTCTGAATGGTGCTGGAAGGAGTTTTCGACGGCGCTGGAACGACGCAAGTCTACAGCTCTGTGGGTCACTCATTTCTATGCGGAGCTGCTGGGTTGTCGGAGGCAGAGAGGGCGGTGTAGCTTTCTGGTCGGGTAAAGCAGTGACGGGAGCAGCGGCGGGAGGTGCGTCGTTGGGTTTGACAGAAAGTTTGGCAACGACGCAGGTGCCAGGAGCCTGGACAGAAAGAAGGAAAAAAATGAAGATACATTTTTTGGTGCTTTCCGACGATAACTCAAGTTGCCTGGGGACCCACTCTGATGCCATGTAGAACTCACATTTAGAGAGTCAGAATAATTGTTCTGTATTTGTTTTGTGAACCACAATATTGTTTGTATAGAGCTACATCAAATACTGATTAGGAAACTACTGCTCAGACTATTTAGGAAACTATAGTAAATATAGAAAACTTCTTAGGGAACTACGGATTTAGGAGACTACTGATCTCTACAATGTTGTGGTTAAGGGGATGGGTCTTCCATGAATGGTTGACCAAGTGTTCCTTTGGACAGTCAACTTCCTGTGGTGCACAGCTGTCAAACCGAGATTCAGATAGTGAATTGAAATTCACATTCATTGATTTGTGAATCGAATTGTGAAGATTCCCTTGCAATTCTTTTCAGTATATAGAATAACATATTTCATAAAATTGTAACATGTGTGAATAATATATTCATACGTTAGTGAAAAGAAAACTCTGTGATTACTCACTATGAGTTACACATCTAAAACATAAGAATGACGAAGATATAGAGGTATGTTAAAGCAAGGAACTACAAGATGCCGAGAGAATGGAAAATAATAGTAAGTTGTTATCCTTGGTCCTTATGTTGCACTGACATAAATGTAGAGAGTATTATTTCTTATATCTTCTCAAGTAAGACTTTTAGTTGGATCAATGTTGAACTGTAAGAATCCGTGTGAATTGCATCTGAATCATAACAATTGGTCTCTAGAATTGTGATCCATAATAATTTTGTCCATCTGAAGGATTAACATCTTTTCATGGGTGAATTGAGTCACACCGTAGGATACAGATGGTGAATCGCTAGATTCTGACAACTGTGCTCAGGACCAGACAGATGGTTGTCATGTGGTCACAGATGGTACTGCGGTGCACTCTCACATAGGTGATTCTAAGAAATCGGGTAACGCCTCCGCGCGCTGGGGAGCATGTTAAAGAGTACACACACGAGAGGAGATTGATGGGTATCATGTGAGCGGTTGCTCCACATCGAAACGGTTTAAAAGATGTGGGTGGTTAATATAATATTGATTTGGCCCCTAACTCATAAGGGTTGGCCTATTGGGTTAGCGGCTGCCCCAGATGACACGGTGATGCTCCCTCCTCCCAGCGTTCACTTGTTGATTTATGCGTCTTTCTTTGTTATTGTTTCTATTTTATTTTGTATTGATGTGTATTAGATGATAGGGCTACTGTTTACCCTTGGCTGTTCTATGGGTCGTGTTTAATTATTTCATTTCTATGCATGTTGAATGCTCGTCTGTTACAATTGAAGTGTACCTTGATTATGCAGATATGGTGGTTGTTGTGACTGGATCTATGCATTGTTTTTCTTTCTGCTAGATCTAAGCCAATTTAGTTTTTTCTTTGTTTTGTTGTCGCTGTTCATCTCTTTCTCTCTTGTGATTGACAGATAAAGTGGTGTCCGGCACCAGGCTGTGAGCATGCTGTTAAATTTGATGTCGGAAGTGGAGCATGCGATGTTACTTGTCTCTGCTCATATGCATTTTGTTGGAAGGTAAGTAACCTCTTGTTTCCTGAGAACGACCAGCTTGGGGTTTGTTTCTTACGGGTAGTGATGTTTGCAGTGTACAGAAGAAGCTCATCGTCCTGTGGATTGTGAGACTGTTTCCAAGTGGATTACGAAAAGCAGTGCAGAATCTGAGAACATGATTTGGTATGTTATTCATCGACGGTTAGGATGCTATCAGGCTGCAACTAATTTGCTGCTGACATTTACTCTTGAAGTACTGATCCTATCTGACTCTGCATTCATGTATTTTGGTCATTTGTGATTATAAAATTTACTTTCTGTCTCCTAGTATATCCAGTGTTTCTCATCCGTAACGAGTGGACTAGGTTACTTGAGGGGTTGGCATTGGTTCATCATCACAGATTTCTTTCGGAATTAGGTAGAAATCCCTCCAAACAAGAAAGGAAATGGAAGTTACTGAGTTCGTTTATTTTCTTCAAGCTTTCGATTGGCTCATTCAAGACTGGGGAACAAGCAAAGTACCATGATTTAATAATGACGTTCTTCTAACTATTATTAATTTGTCTTTTGCTTAATGTTCAATGCGCAGGTTTAAAATTTATGTGTTGAAGTTGTTATTTAGTCATTGTCATAGTAGAGTTAGGAGGCTGAAATATGTGTCCATTCTGTAGTGTCTGTACATGATGATGGTACCTGGGTATAGTACACATTTTTTTGAGAGAAAAGTTAGTTTTGTTGACATTAGTTCTTTCAAAAGTTTCATGCATCTGTAAAAACAATTTGGAACATCCATGAGGAGATTGATAAAATGGACCTCCATATAGGTCTCTGTCTAAATTATTATTAGATATCAACGATGGAGTACCTGGCAATCTTTTGGTCTATTTAATTTGGTATGAGATAACCTTGTATGGTGTGATTACAAAACCAATCCTGTAACCGGACTAAAGTAAAATAGTAAATTACCAGTATACTAGACCATTGTTGTGAAATCGAGATTGAAGAGTGAATCGAAATTAAACTTCATTGAATCGTGAACCGAATGGAATCGTGTATCGTAAAGACTCACTGACAATCTCTTTAAACATATATAATAACATAGTCCATAAAACAGTTACATGTATGAACAATATGTTCATATTTCCACAAAGCAAGCTCAAGTTTTTGGTTAATTGCAGTTAATTTGAGTTTTTATGAGTTGTACCCACCTAATATATGAGAATAATGAAGGTATAGGAAAGTATGTAAAGCAAGGAACTGTAAGATACCAATAGAATGAATTGTAACATGAAGCTAATAGCCTCGAAGTTGAGAACAATGTATCAACAAACAAACATATTTGCTAAACAAACACAAACCGAGGAAAGTTTGTATTGTGAATGGTTACTAACTCAATAAGACTCTCAAGCTGAGTTGATGATGAATTGTATGAATGGATCTGAATCGTAAGATTCGTTCTCTTGAACCGGGATTCAGATAAAAAAACTTTTGGTCCACTTAAGATTCACCCTATGATTCGCATTGTCTCATGCGTTATTTGAATCGAATCGTAGGATATGAATCCTGAATCGTAAGATTCTGACAACTATGTACCAGACTTTCTGACAACTATGTACCAGACTATAATAAATAAGCTGAAGCACAAAGCTTTTTGCACTTATGAAATCTTCTCCTTGTAAAAACTAAAAAGTTAGGCCATTCCTCTCCTTCCTTATAACCCAGATAATAGCCAACAGAATAATCATCAAGTTGTCTGCTCTACATCCTTGACCTTTTTGACCTAGACACCTCTCATGCAGCAAAAAAGTGTCTGGATTTAGGTGCCAAACTTTACCCTGGAGTTTTTCTATTGGCTTATGCACTTGTCTCATTCCCTTCTCTATCCAAGTTGGTATGTAGGGACAGGTGGACCAGAAAGACCAGCTGTAGCAAGAATATACGAAATGTGGGTGTAATGCACTAATTTCTGGAATTTCATTTCAGCTGTGCATTCTCTGATTAGGAAATGAGATTGTACACCTGTGTTTGCTTGATTCACATAATACTCGAACTTTTATGTGAAAAATGATCAGTATCTTTCTGTCTGGAGGTACCTGCTCAAATAACAGGGGCTTTCAGCGAGTTGTCTTTCGTATGATTACTAACCTGTTTATCCTTCTATCAGGATACTAGCTAATTCTAAACCTTGTCCCCGGTGCAACCGACCAATCGAGAAGAACGAAGGTTGTGTGCACATGATATGCAAACCCCCTTGTAAACATGAATTTTGCTGGTAAGCATATGCTGCAATATTTATGTAAAATTCTATCAGAAACTTTTTCTATTCTTTTGTACTCAATAAAACGTCAAAGCTTGAAATATTAGTTTACACTAGGGCATTCTATTTTCCTTAATGTTTCTGCTCCATTGGTATTTCATTATACAGGTTGTGCCTTGGTGCATGGAGTGAACATGGTAAGAGTTCAGGTGGTTTCTATGCGTGTAACAAGTATGAGAAAGCCAAGCAAGCGGGAGCGGTAATGTGGTGTCCAGTGATTGATTTATGTAGTTTTGATGCATCTAGTTTGTATATGAGACTTTTTTACTCTGACATTTCGAATAGAATTGCTCATGATTCTTTTGATATGTTGATGTAGTATGATGAAACTGAGAAACAGAGAGAGATGGCTCAGAATGACCTAAAGAGATACGCACATTACTATGAACGTTGGGCAGCCAACCAATCGGTGTGCACAAAATTTAACTTATTATTTTGCATACCTTGTAGTCATTAGCTGTCGAACTTCTTTACATTTGTTCTCAAGAGTTCTGAGTTATTGAAATTGGCATACATAAATAGCCGATATACAATAGTTTGTATCTAGAACATGCTTTGAATGTCTGATGTGTCTCTGTGAGTAGTCTGTCTATATTTTGAATAGTTCTATCCTGCTTGGCTTGATTTTGTAGTTTGACGTATCTTTACTTGTCCTTGTAATTATAACTGTACACTGCCTCTGTGAGTAACCTATTTTCCACAACTATTTTTTCTTAACAGTCAAGGAAGAAAGCTCTTGCCGATTTACATCATATGCAAATTGTTTGTGTAAGTAGACTTACGTTTTTACTTCATTTTACATTTCCTTTCAAAAGATCAAGATATATTCTGATTGTAGATTTGATGTACAATCTATGTGGAGAATGTGTATTTTTTCTGACTTTTGACCACAAGTTTATCACTGTTCATTTTGCCTAAGAAGTCCAACATTAAGTGCGCAAGTCATCTGCTTGCATATGGTTGTATCATATTTTTTTGCATGCATATATTTGTGGCTGCATTGGGAATTTTGATTCTTTTTGAAGTGTGTAATTTTGGAACTGTAAGTCGTGCAACCGTACGGCGTTGCATAGGCATAAGTGAGAGGCTTCCATTCGTGAAATGTGAACTCCAAAGGGCCATGATGGGATATACTCCGAGTAAATGTTGTCAATTATAGAAGATGTATAGAAATAATTATTAAATAATTAGGCAATGAAATGAGAAATACCTTGTCTTATTTGGGGGGGGGGGGGGTGGGTGGGTATTGTTTTCTGGGTGTTACTCCTAAAATGTTGCCGAAGGTAAAATGTTAGGTACTTTGATACTTTCTTTGTGTAAGAGTGGTTGTGAAAAGTCTTTTTTATGCTCGTTGTAGACTCTTCTTATTTTTTTTTGCCATAAAATCTGTACTTCATCCAGATGTTGTAGTGCGTTCTATTCGACATCTTCTCCTGTTTCGCAATATAATGAAGGAGGAGGTTGATATCCGCTTGAGAATTCCGACCTTCGGGCTTTCGGTGTAGTATGCTACGGTTATGAGAAATATTTTAGTTTTGAGTAATCTAGCACTGTTACCTCAGGTTTTATCTACATGGACATGCGATTTCTGAACTCCCCATTACTCCAGTTTTCTGGACCTTGACATATGTGCCATTCCTAGTATCTGTTTTGTTAGTTTTTATCTCAAAGGCTCGACAAAAAATGACTGGCCAGACATGAGATGTCTGACATCCTCATTATCAAGCAGACAAGAACTCCCAGCCTTTCAATATTTGATTTTGGGGATCAGGTCTGACAGTACAAGGCCACGACTGTGTTTCTAGTCAGATCATATTGTGGCAGCAGCAACTTCTGTTAAAGAAGTAATTGCAGTTCAGAACTTACTGCTTTGGTCTGGTAGTTGGGAGCTGACATGTGGATGGTGAAAGTGGTGAAGCATGGAATGCAGTAGCAATTTGTTGTCTAGCAGAAAGGGAGGTTGGTGAAAGGAGAAAAAGAAGTGTGTGTGTGTGTGGGGGGGGGGGGGGGGGTTGTTGAGCAGAGTTTCAAAACGGCCTTTTATAATCTAAGAAACGGGCAGAGGAGGAGCTTCAGTCTTCACATTAGAAGACATGGAAATACATACCATCTCTTCAAAGTATTTACTGGAATTAATCTAACTTTTAGGAAGGCTAAATTTGGACATGGAATAACATTCAATCTCATGATGCAAAATTATTTTCCTGTCGGGCTTTCAACAGTTGAATTCAGTGGCTGACCCACCCACCCCTATGGGATTTCATATTACAATTCAGCTGTTATGCTTTTTAGCGAGAACTATGATTATCTCCTATGCAATTCTGAAAATCCTAAAAATTATTTTGCACTAATGATAACCTATAGTTGCACTTATCTCCTTTTCTTATTACAAGACTCATAAGTGTCTTAATTTTGTTTATTCGAAGGAATAGTGACTATGCTTTAAAGTTGGTGGCGGTCAGTAGTGACAAACTTACATTAGGCAGAAGTTCAGTATTAGATATGCAGTTTTGAGTGATTGAGGATTAGATGGGACCATGGTAAGGTCACACAAGATATCATGATTGGTTGAAGGCGACATCTAGTTGATCTATTTTTGTAATTTCGAGTAGAACTGTTTGCGACAGATAAGTACTAGGTTGCTCTATGAATAATCTCTTGATTTCATTACTAAAGTTAACTGCAAAAACTGTGTTTAGTATAATTATTTTGCACTAATGATAACCTATAGTTGCACTTATCTCCTTTTCTTATTACAAGACTCATAAGTGTCTTAATTTTGTTTATTCGAAGGAATAGTGACTATGCTTTAAAGTTGGTGGCGGTCAGTAGTGACAAACTTACAGTAGGCAGAAGTTCAGTATTAGATATGCAGTTTTGAGTGATGAGGATTAGATGGGACCATGGTAAGGTCACGCAAGATATCATGATTGGTTGAAGGCGACATCTAGTTGATCTATTTTTGTAATTTCGAGTAGAACTGTTTGCGACAGATAAGTAATAGGTTGCTCTATGAATAATCTCTTGATTCTGAAGCTTGACAAAGTCAATGCTTCATAACAGGTTTCATTACTAAAGTTAACTGCAAAAACTGTGTTTAGTATAATTATTTTGCACTAATGATAACCTATAGTTGCACTTATCTCCTTTTCTTATTACAAGACTCATAAGTGTCTTAATTTTGTTTATTCGAAGGAATAGTGACTATGCTTTAAAGTTGGTGGCGGTCAGTAGTGACAAACTTACAGTAGGCAGAAGTTCAGTATTAGATATGCAGTTTTGAGTGATGAGGATTAGATGGGACCATGGTAAGGTCACGCAAGATATCATGATTGGTTGAAGGCGACATCTAGTTGATCTATTTTTGTAATTTCGAGTAGAACTGTTTGCGACAGATAAGTAATAGGTTGCTCTATGAATAATCTCTTGATTCTGAAGCTTGACAAAGTCAATGCTTCATAACAGGTTTCATTACTAAAGTTAACTGCAAAAACTGGGTTTAGTATAATTATTGAAGTAGCTGCAGCTACAATATTTGAGGCCGGTTCAATGCGCCATTTAAATCTCTTCATTGCTGGTTGGTCTGCAGCTTGAGAAGCTTAGTGATATACAAGCCAGGCCTGAGTCACAGCTCAAGTGTATTACAGAAGCATGGTTACAGGTTAGTTTGATTTTGGTACTACAAAACACGCGACTAATCATCTCAATTACTTCTTTATTTCAGTTGATTAAGTTATCTTGTACAGCGTAAATGTTTAGGTATCTGCACGTTTGTCTTTGCCAATTTTTTTGACCTTATAGACTTGAAACTAATTTGAATTGAGGCACTTTAATGTTTCAGATTTGGGTCTTGATGAGTTCTTATATCTGTAGTACTTATTATTTTGTAACTAAGTACGAAATAATAAATCAATTGCTGACATGGTTTGGGATAGCTGAACTTAAACGTTGATGTAACCCAGAAGGAAGGAAAATGCAGAGTGATGAATGTCATCGTAACGTCAAACGATATCAGTTCGATTTATTCTAAATAGCCTAATACATATTTAGTATGTCAACCCATTTTGAACTGAAAGTAGTGCATCCGTGATCTTTGGGTTGGTGATTTCTTCAAGCTCATTCGTCATATTGTTCTGCCACTTGTCCGCAGATAGTTGAATGTAGGCGAGTGCTGCAATGGACATACGCATATGGATATTACTTACCTGAGCATGAAAAGGCAAAGAGGCAATTCTTCGAGTACATTCAAGGTTTGTTGGTTCTTAATGCTCTTCCAAATTTGGTTATAATATGCTTACTGCAAGTATTCTTATGATAATGAGGCCTGATCTTTTTGCAGGTGATGCAGAAGATGGGCTCGAGAGGCTTCATCAATGTGCTGAGAAGGACTTGCTAGTTTACCTACATGCAAAATCCCCTTCGAAGGATTTTGATTATTTTCGTAAAGAGCTTGCTGAATTGACTAGGTAATTTCTTAGTCCAGAACCATTCATTCCGTAAGTTCATCCATCAACCAGAGTAATACTCGTGGAAACAGGATAGAAGAAGACTCGGGTTTTTTCTTTCTGGTATATGTTTGTTTTCTCCTGGTGTTTGATCCATTTAAATTTAAAGATGATACATGTGACATGCTTGTTTAAGTTCCTTGGATTCTGGGTACCTACACAATTATATTACCTTTTTGCAAATAGCTTTGGGGAGTTCATGTGATGTAAGATCACTCACAACAGTAAATATAATCCGTGTCTAAACCTATGTTACCAGAAACGTAAAAGTAGCCGCGTTTCTCGTTCCGAGTCGCACGTACCGAAACGCGGTACGTTTTCGACCCGAAACACAGAAAGCATCGACCCAAACGTTTCTTAGAGCGAGTACATAATTGACGTGTTTATATTACTAGTTTTCAGTGGTACTTATTTGCAGAAAGTTATGTTATCATGATAATTGGATTTGAGAATGGAAGTATGAAACTATTTAAATTGACATTGTTGGAGTTTTTAGGTAACTGTTGGGAAAATTGTTCCCACATAGTGTTCCTCGTTCCTAGTAATTGTATTTCGTCCTCGACAATGTTCCGGAGAATTCTACCGCTAGCGTACCCTGTACCGGCACCTAGCGCGTTTCCCGTTCCCGTTCCCGTCCCACGTACCGCAGCGTACCACGTTTCTGGTAGCATAGGTCTAAACATAAAAAGTGTCGTTATATTTTGAACAGAAACAGATGCGGTACACCTGAACAATAAATGACAATACAGTTATCTTATCACTTTATCTTTCACTGGGGTTTTGCTAATTTTAAGTGTCATTAAATTTTGGTTCACAATTAAGCTCATTTAGCATTTCGCAGTTTTAGCCTTGTCTATCTTCTAAGGTTCTTCTATGCCATATTCTAGTTCTGCAAGTTTCTCTATGGGTTCTTGATACAGTGAACTCTAATTTATGGTGTGATGGATTCTATGAAACAAGAGGAATGTTGTAGATGCAAACTTAAGAGTACTAATCAATAAATAGATAAAATAAAACCGCTTTTCAATGAACGATCAACTGAAACTGCTCAAAACACATACCTGGAAAAATATGATAAGTTTGATTATACTCACCGCAGTGTGTGTGTGTGTGTGTTTTCTTAATAAAAAACTGTTCCAACTCCCATCAGATTTGATTCATCTAAAGAAACTACCACCTTCTGGGATTGCTGCTGCTAAGTAGCGCATTCTTACCAGAAAATCTCCGCATTCAAAGGACTTGCTTAAAATCTTGCAAGAACCTCCTGAGGTGTAACTACAATAAAAAAGACACATTTTATTACAGAGTGGAAAATAGTCAGGAACTATCATGGGGGCAACATCCACGAACCACTCTCGAAATTATCACATAACAAATGTCTCAGAATGTTAGGAGTGTCGTGCGGTCGTTCTCCTTTGGCAGAAGCATGAGATATAAATTTGTTATGTATAAACACAACAAATGTCTCAGAATGTTGGTATAAACACAGAACTTTTTACACCCTTATATCCATTTTGTTACTTGGGACCTGAAGGGCAAGAGATATACATCTTTAAGTCTCTGTGCCCAGTATGTAATGTCCCTGGTATTAAATCCAGGGGTTCAAGAATATCTGGAAGATGGCTATATCTGTGGTTGTCACAAAATCTATCTTGCACGAGTATTATAGACCAAGGAGAAGTATGAATGAACGGCGTACGCATGTGCCCTTGCTTCGGTCAGCTCCTATGCAGTCTTAGTGTGTATTGTATGTATGTACCTAGTGAGAGAGATATCCCTTTCTGCTGACATCTTATTTTAGTTTATAACTTTCTTAATAGTCAATCCTTCATGGTAACATAGTTTGCACTGTAACAGAGTGACTCGAAATTTCTTTGAGAAGTTGGTTCGAGAATTAGAAGAGGGATTACCAGACGTTGATGCTCAAGAGGGATGCAGCAATGCAGCAAACTCAAAAGTTGGAGCGACAACGAAAGGGAAGGGCGCAAAAGGAAAGGGAAGCTCAAGGTGAAGTAGAAGCTTGGATGATGCGGGCGGTTGAGCATGTGATAAGTGCATTTACATGAATGGTAGATCCGCAACCAGATGTCAAATTTGCAATCACCGCTGTTAATAATATCTCTCGTGCTTGCGTTTTTGGCTTGCGAGGAAGACGCCTTTCCAAAATGAGTGTTCACTGGACGACATTCTTTGGTGTAGAAACTTCTGTGCACACTCTTTCATGGGCTGTGTAGCCTGTGTAATGTGATGGGAATGCTCTCTTTGCGTGGGTTTTGTTGTAGTAATGGTCAAATTAGTGTCGTTGGGTTCATCAATGTCAATGGCTTACACAGACCTTAATGCGACTGATAAGCAAGCTGGTGTCCGTAATCTATTTGGGTGGTTTTCCTTTAATAGTGTCTCCATTAGATTGTGAGGTTGTCACACTTGGAGGTCGACCTCCTCCATATGGAGAGGTCTCTATGTTAGATGTTCAGTCCTGATGAAAATGAATTATGGGATCTTAACCTTTGCACAGAATGAATATCCAGAGTTGTAGGGAAAAACCAAGAGAAGTCAGTGTCTACAGTTCCACCGATGAATATGAATCTGTAGATCTATTTCGTACATTTGGTTACAAAATGAAGGTAATACTAGTAGTAACCTAAAATTAGAGATTGGCCCTTTGGCACATGGAAGGAAGGCTATTTTATAGGGTTCAAACTCTCTGTAAACCCTCGAAAGCTTAAAAGTAAACTTATAATCCATGCAAGCCGAGTTCGCGACCGCTGGTAGGGACACTTATCTCAGTTTCTGCTCAAAATCAGGCCGTTGCACCAGAAAGAGCGGCAACCAAACTCCACTCTCCTTTTTATCTCCTAAACTAGTAGAACAAAATAAACTATTTATTGCAGTCGCGCATACAGCAGCATCTCGAGTTTGTTGAAGCAATATATGAACAGAGGGAAAAGAAAGACAAAAAACAACATTTCTTTCCTAAAGACAAAAAACAACATTTCTTTCCAGAAAATGTGTGGTTTTCTTATCTATATGTCAGATAAGTTAACTCCATTCTCCCATAAAAATAAGGTAGATCTTCTGCAGATTCTTCAAAGTGGATTCAAGAATCATCAGACTACACATTTGGGTCTGAAACTGTGGAGTTTTTGGGTTCCCAACTCTTTTCGTCGTCCGAGTATGTGCCAGAAGATTTGGATTTGTCAGATACAGAAGAAGCCGACGTGCCTCTTTTTTGGCCATCCGATGAGAAATCTGATTGGTCCCCAGAGTCGAAATGGGACTTGTTTATCATCTCACCGCGTAAAGTAGCTCGTAAAAATGAAACATCAACAGCCGAGCTCATCCCCTTGAGAAACTATGATTCCAAAGAAGGGTACTCCAGAAGGAAGATTGTCTTGAGCTCAGGGTATAAATCGTCCAAGGTATTGAAAATGAAGCTGCGTGCAAATGGAGCCAAGGAGATGAAGAGGATGAAAACAATGCCTTCAAGGTTAGGGAATCCTCCTGAGAGTTCGGTGAAGATAGTGTGCCTCTTGATGATCAAGCGACAGAACTAGCCAGTGAGAAGATTCTGCAACCTCAGAAGTCCATGGTGAGGTATGAAAACATCATGGAGTACGGTTTTCCACTCAAGGATGAGCTTCCCATAGAGTCGTTAATGGGGCTTGAAGAATTCTACGACCATGAGGGGATTGATTCTGGATTCAACAAAGATTATTTCTCTTTTGACGAGTCTCTCTGAGTCTCCTGGTGCTGAATTCAGCAATCTTGTTTATGAAATCCCAATTTTTGTAGAGAGGTATTGTTTGTGTGGGACTCAAGTTTGAGTATTGCTACTATATATTATGCATAGAGTTGGACATTGCTTTCAGAAAAAGAGTTGTTCGTAATGGTATGGGTAACAGCTCTAGAATCGGACGTTATCTTGAAGTAGCCACAGCTGTAGGCGCTCGGAATTGCCCTACATATTACATATAGGAGATGTTAAGAGACAGCTTCTTTGTGAGCTTGACCGAGACACATTGCTTGTGAAAAATGTATTTGATGCTTAAGCTTGAATGGTGAATTTTCGTACTAATATTGTGTTTGTTCATGAACCATATGTGTTGTGTCTGCACGCATCATAATCATAAAGGAAAGAAGAGTTGAAGAAAAAAAAAGAACAAAAAAACGAAAGATACGTTTGTTAGCGAAGCAGTATTTTGATGTTGTGACAGCTTCCAATGGTTTGGTTTTCCTCTGTAATGTATTTTGTTAATGAGCTTTAATCTGTTTGTATTGTATGGGTGAAAGATTCCAGACAAAGAAATGATTATGTTTAAGTTGTCTCAGCAAAGAAGTCTCTTCTCTGCACCCTCAACAAAGCCAATCCAGACCAAAGTTCAGAACTTGCTGCTTTGGTCTGGTAGTTAGGAGCTGACATGTTGGTAGGTGAAAGTGGTGAAGCATGCAATGCAGTAGCAATTTATGGTCTAGTTAGTGAAAGGAGAAGAAAGGGGTGGGGTGGGGGTGGTTAAGCAGAGTTTCTATTATCTAAGAAGGCATGCCATCTAAGAAATGGGCAGACGAGGAGCGTGAGTCATTACATGTCGACATGGGAATACGTACGACCTCTTTCCTACCTGCGCCCGTGATCCTTGTTCAATACTCCTATGTTCTCAATCCTAATACAACGTCTGGTGATTACTTATATCCTTTAGTTAACACCTTTACACACCCTAGACACTAAACAAATCTACTTTTGATGTGCCAATCAATAACCACGGCTCGTGTGGATCTTATTCAACCTTATCACGTCTTTCTCCAACAGTGAACGAATTAAGTGATAAGTGACACGATTTCTTACGTGTTACCGTAAGTGCACGGTTCAAGTAATATAGGATAATATTTCAACCAGGAGTTATCGATCTCACGAGGACAGATAGTAAGTTTATAGCTAATTAGAAACTAAAATAAAGAGTAAAGTAATTAAGTATGAGTGTAGCTTGAGTGATTTATTCCTAACTAATAAACTGAAAGTAAATAATTAAAGAGACGATATTTTGTCTGACAATATTCTTGGTACTAGGTCTCCTACGGATCCCCTAGGGTAACTTCAATTCCCGGAATTATGTTTTGATACACAGATAATGTTTTGATTTGCCAAACGAGCGATAATGCTAACCGAGTTACCAAGCTAGCTTTCCATGCCTAGGTCAAACTACAACCGAGTTACCAAGTTCTAATTATCCCTAAAACATATAATGACGATCATCTAATTCTACTCAACGTTCACAGCCCGTGGTTGATTTCTCTAACCTGCGACTACGTGCTTAATTCACTTATCCGGTTAATTCGTTGCTTTCACTAACGTATTACATATAATCTTCATATTGGTTGCCAAACAATACAAAGATAAATTAAGAACGAGAATTAAACATAGAAAAAACATTCATCATCTATTAAGTTCAATCAAAGAAGGTGAATTCAAATCAAGAATCCGGAAACCAAAACATAGCCCTAGGTTCTAGAAAGTTAATTTAATCAAATATACTCAAAATAGATGCTAACAAGTTCATAGTAACAAGAAAAGATAGAAAAGATAGGAGGGATAGTCAAACTCGTGACGAAATTCACGTTTCGTATACTCCGGCGTCGTTCTCCATGTCCCTCATGCCTCCTAGCCTTCTTTGATAGTCTCTAGCAGCGTCTCTGTGTGTTTTAGGTCTGAGATTTCGTTCCTCAAGGCGTGGGCACGCTTTTTAATGAAAGTTGGCCGAAATTGCACTTCAGCCCCTCCAGTTTGTAATTCTCGGACAGAATTGTAAGCTGATCTTGCGCGGGCCATTCCTCTCTCATCCGGACTCGTCTTCGGGCCTATCATATATCGTTGGTAAGCTACGTATGTCTACTTTCCAATGCCGCAGGCCTTGCTTCCAAAACCTTTGTAGATTTTCCTGAAAATCGAAAATTGTACAGGCTGGTCATGAGTGACTTTTCCAACTTTTCTTCGTCTTTACGTCTTCTTTTCTCCTCTTCATCTAGCTCCATACCAAGCATATCCAAGCCTATCATAAGCTCCATTGCACCTATTTTACCTGAGTTACACAACACTAAACAACCCGTGCAATTATCATAGAAAATATGAGAGAAAACATGCGCCAATAAGCTAGAAACACAACTTTTCACTCTTAGGCTTATAAATAGAGCCGGCCCTATGAGCAAGCAGCCGGTGCGGCCGCTTTAGGCCCCCGGGCCTGCATGAGCCTATTTTTTTTTACAAGTTCTTCACATTTATTTGGATAAATTAATTTTTTTTATTTATAGTTCTATTAAATGATGCATTAGTTCAGTGGTAATTCAATTTTTTGCCACAAACTTGACACAAGTTCGACTCTCGTTGATGACGTATGTGATTTTATTTTTTTAATTTTAATATATTAAAAGCTGCAAGACTATTGATTACTAATTAAAATCAACCCAATCTATTCTCTACATGAATAACATAAGTATTGCAAGTTTAAAAATTATTTTATGTGCATTTTTTAAGGCCTCAATTTTATTATCCGCTTTAGGCCTACAATTATCTTGGGCCGGCCCTGCTTATAAATCGTCAAATTCACATATTTCTGCAAATATAACAAATCAATCATGTGAAATAATTCTAATACAATTAATATGTAAGTATAATGATAGCTTCTAAAAGAGAGTTATCAAATACCCCCACACTTACCTTTTGCTCGTCCCGATCAAATCACCGTTTACTAGCCAACTCAAGACGCAAACGACTCAACCCGACTCACGAATATGCAACTACGTGATATATACAATGCAACTCAACTATGCACAATGCAATAAAGTAAACAAATGTTTTTTTTTTCTTTTTCCGAGATAGGGCAACCTCTCTATCATAAACCGAAATCATCAAACCCTCACATGCTTACTTTGAAATTTCACGACCCGTAGCACGAAATAATATATGATGATCCTATGCGGAAGCTCACTAAGGCGTCCCCAAACATCCACCAAATCATTCCAAGACACGACACGTCTTTAAACTCAAAGCGTCTAGGCATCTCAAGCTCTAAATGATCTTCCTTCGCCAAGTCATTTGAGGTTTTCAGACCCTCTTAGTCGTTATTGCTTTGAATGAAAATTATTCCATTACTGGGAGACACAACTCCTATGTAATACGGCTTGACTTTAGTTTCCCTCTTAAGCTCTACGTTGGATGGAATTCAAATTTTCCGCGCAAACGGAAGCACATTAGGTTGTTTCTCCTTGAAGCACATTTTTTTCAGATTTTTCATCTTTCTTTTCTTTCCTCCACTGTTTTTACAACCGTGCATTAGAGGTTAAGAGTGTGGGCTTTTTAGGATTTTCTTTTGGAACCACCTTAAGGGATGGTGGTGTACGCTCTCCGACTTCGCTTAGGCCGAAGACTCGTACCACATGGAGTCGACTCTACTCGAAGGTCCACCCAGATTCTAAGAGTCCACAAGTTTCCACCGAAAACGGAATAATCAATCACTTAAAAACTCAATTCTCTTAGCACAATAAAGGAGTCAAAAGTACGCCCGTAATCTACCTTGACCTTTCCCTGATACCCAGGACATCCCTTCATGATATTTGTGCACAAAATACTAGAATTAAAGTCTCCCTACCACGGTGCTGCCTACCCTCATGTGCACTTTCACTGGATTCTCTTTGGTTTCTAGGTCCTATGTTGCCCCTTTCCCAAATTTTTTAGGATTTTTCTATTATTCTTTTTTTTTCATTTTTTCCTAACTCTATATGCATTTGGCCAACTCGATTAACCAACACTTTGGGTAGGGTGACTCAATAATGTAAACGTGCAACCTGAACAGATACTACTCTAAAATCAAACACACTACAACAATATATTAAAAAAAAGACTCGGACTACAAGTACTACACTGACTCACAATACGAAAATCTTATCTACATGTAACGGGTGATGCAGACACAGACATGGCTAGCAAATAGCTAAAAATCCCCCCACACTTGAGCGCTTCGTTGTCCTCAACGAATTTAGAGATCAACCAAGAAGACTCAACATTCAAATGCGAGGGGCGATGATTCTTCTCGGATTCAAAGCCACGACACAAGAAGGTAGCTACAACAAATTTAGAGGTAAAACGAACTACGTGCACGTGACAAGTTGTGTGTACCGAAATTAAGCAAGTACTCAAGTATTCCCTAGGATTCTAACAATTAATCCCATCGACGACTATGCACCGTGACAAAGTAGTCAAAATAAAATCCTAGAGAAAGTACGATGTACCTAAACGGTAAGTAAAGAGAGATAAAAGAAACTCACAACCGACACAAGGTCGGGAAAGAAATCCGAGAGGTGCTAGATGAGATAGCAAGAACAATCCCCAAGCAAACATTGCCAGGAACAATGCAAGCTCCCTTGCGGTCGAGTGTGTGAAACACACCGGGGTCGATTGATCGTTGTTGTTGACGAAAAGAGAACGAAGAATCCCCAAACTCATGACATGAGCTCCCGTAACGGTCGAATGCGCACGCAGCACACCGGGGTAGATGTCTTCGTCTAACTAAATTCCCCTCTTCGAATTATCTTTACTCACCCATGGCCAAAGTCAGTCACTTAACAAACCATCCTCGTCCCACCAATGATTCTTTCCAAACATCCTCGTACAGTGAGCAGTTCATCCCCCAGCCAAATAGAAAACCAATACGGGTGATCTGGGAGACTTAGAGTCCACAAATTTCCTAGTCTAGTTACAAATTCCATTCACCACCGTTGTCAGCACAACCGAGTAGTCAACAATTTCGTCATGTACAATATTGAGAGGCCACTTTAGTAAACCAAAGAAGGGTTGAAGGCAGTCCACCCTACTAGTTAGATCTATTGAAATTTACCAGAAAGGAAATCGCGTCCCATAACTTAATTCGATGGTGGTGCTGACTGGAGGTGGAGCGGCTGGTGCGGATGGGTGATTATGTTTCAGGGTTTTTCCAGTTTCCATGGACGGTTTGCAGATCGGGGAATCACAGAGAGATGGAGGTTTTTGGGTTTGGGTTTTCAATTCGAAGCAGAGAGCGGGAGATGGATTGAGGGCTGGAGATTTCGGTGATGGAGGCTGGGTTTATTCGAGCGTCGGGTTTAATTGGGTCTGACGGGGAGGATCGTCGGTTATGGGTTTTGTGGATTGCAGGTGGCCGGAGGTCGAGTCGCCGGTTTTAGGCGTTGATTTCTGTGTTCGATTGGAGGCGGGGTTCTGGGTTTGTTTCGCGGCAACCACAGATTTGCCTGGAGAGATGGTGGTCACGCCACCGACTTTAATGGTTGTCAGCGGTTGGGTTTGCTTTCAATTGGGGGTTCGAAGATGGGGTTTCTGGCGGTGTTGGCGCTGGTAATTGGTACTGGAGGTGATTCTGGCTGTGTTGATGGATGTAATGTCTTCTGGTTAAGGCTTAACTGAGAAGAAGACACGATCGATTCAACATTACTGCTGAAAAATTGAGAGTGTGAGATGCTGCAAGGGTACCTACGATGTTGAACCTCAGTGTTGCAACGTTGGGGGTACCCAACTGTATTTTTCAGCCTTCTTCATATTTGCACTCGCCTCCCCCTGAGCTAAGAAACAACCCGGATGACATTTTTATAAGCATTATGAAACTGCGCACAACACCCCAGCTGCTTGGGAGTAAGATTTTTCTCGCCATTTCTTCTTCTTCCACCATATTTGTTCTTTCATCCGTCGCACAATAGAGCTCAAATAAATTCTCGCGAGTCTCGCAACTCTCAACAATGAACACGAGTTGCAAAAGTGAAAGATCTCCGCAACTTTTTTCTTCTTATTCCAATTCATGAGAATTGTCATCATAACGATTTCAACAATAAGCTCAAGTATCCCATGTCGTGAGAAGAGATTGATGTCATCTTTGATCGCCTTTTCAAATTGCAACAAATATACTGAAAATTCAAACGGAAACTCATAAATTATGAATGATTGTGTACCTTCATATTCTTCATATGAATTAATCGAATCATCTACAAACTCAATATCGGCGTCTTGTACATCTTCAATGAGCTCAAACGTGAGACCCTCTAACAAATTTGCAACCGGAGATTCAAGATCATCAATATTAATTCCATGAAGGATGGCGTCAATCTCACCAAAAATTTCATCATGCTTGACCCTCATATTTGACTCGAGCCATGATTCTATGTTTGGACAACTGGGGATGCACAATGGCTCATCATCGTCTTCTTTAAGCGTTGGAAAGGTTGGAGCATCATCTTGATTTGAATGGAGAATAAGTTGTGTGTCCACGTGTTTTATCTCCATTCCCATTCTTGTTGCTCGTTGCTTCCATTCTTTAACATTTGGGATCATCTCCTCAAGCATCAAACCAAGGAAGAAAAGTAACTTAGATGGAGGAGTTGGGTCATTAGGACAAAATGTATAACGTTGCATATCCATTGCTACCCTCTCTCTAATGCCATTCACATAGCACTCCTTCACGAGTTGCCCATATTTAAGGTTGCATGCTCGAAATATGCTCTCAAAACGAAGATATTTCTCATCCTCCATGCTTATAGTAGAACGCCTGCACACAGAAAATCTCAAGAAATACCGTGAGATAATAAGAATAGATAAATAAATAAACTCTCTAAACTAATTTCTAATTAGCAAATAAACCGCTGTCCCCGACAACAGCGCCAAAAACATGACACGATTTCTTACGTGTTACCGCAACTGCACGGTTCAAGTAATATAGGGCAATATTTCAACCCGGAGTTATCGATCCCACGAGGACAGATAGTAACTTTATAGCTAATTAGAAACTAAAATAAAGAGTAAAGTAATTAAGTAGGAGTGTAGTTCGAGTGATTTGTTCCTAACTAATAAACTGAAAGTAAATAATTAAAGAGACGATATTTTTGTGTGACAATTTTCTTGGTACTAGGTCTCCTACGGATCCCCTAGGGTAACTTCAATTTCCGAAATTATATTTTGAAACACAGATAATGTTTTGATTTGCCAAACGAGCAATAATGCTAATCGAGTTACCAAGATAGCTTTCAATGCCTAGGTCAAACTACAACCGAGTTATCAAGTTCTAATTATCCCTAAAACATATAATGACGACCATCTAATTCTACTCAACGTTCACAACATGTGGTTGATTTCTCTAACCTGCGACTACGTGCTTAATTCACTTATCCGGTTAATTCATTGATTTCACTAACGTATTACCTATGATCTTCAGATTGGTGGCCAAACAATACAGAGATAAATTAAGAACGAGAATTAAACATAGCAAAAACATTCATCATCTATTAAGTTCAATCAAAGAACGTGAATTCAAATCAAGAATCCGGAAACCAAAACATAGCCCTAGGTTCCCCGTAGGAACCTAGAAAATTTACTAAAATATACTGAAAATAGATGCTAACAATTTCATAGTAACAAGAAAAGATAGAAAAGATGGGAGGGATAGTCAAACTCATGACGAAATTCGCGTTTCGGCGACTCCGGCGTCGTTCTGCATGTCCCTCATGCCTCCTAGCCTTATTTCATCGTCTCCAGCAGCGTCTATGTTTGTTTTAGGTCTTATGTTTCGTTACTAAAGGCCTGGGCACGCTTTTTAATGAAATTTGGCCGAAATTGCACTTCAGCCCCTCCAGTTTGTATTTCTCGGACAGAATTGTAGCTGATCTTTCGCGGGCCATTACTCTCTCATCCGGACTCGCATTCGGGCCTACCATATATTTTTGGAAAGATAAGAATATATAATTTCCAATTCCTCAGGCCTTTCTTCCAAAATATTTGTATATTTTTCTGAGCATCGAAATTAGTACAGGATTGTCATGAGTGACTTTTCCAACTTTTCTTCGTCTTTGCGTCTTTTTTTCTCCTCTTCATCTAGATCCATACCAAGCATATCCAAACCTATAATAAGCTCCATTTCACCTATTTTACCTGAGTTACACAACACTAAACAACCCGTGCAATTATCATAGCAAATATGAGAGAAAACATGCGCCAATAAGCTAGAAACACAACTTTTCACTCTTAGGCTTATAAATCGTCAAATTCACATATTTTTGCAAATATAACATATAAATCATGTGAAATAAGTCTAATAAAAGTAATATGGAAGTATAATAATAGCTCCTAAAAGAGAGTTATCAATACCTGATGTCAATGCTGTAAGTTCACAGGAGCTATTTCAAGGCCTTGAACCAGTTTTCAAAGCCTTGAATCAGGTTTTACAGGTCTATTTCAAGGCCTTGAAACTGGATTCAAAGCCTTGAAACTGTGTGACCTTTATGCACATCTTAGGGGGAGCTTTTCTGAACTCTTCTAATCTGATTATATTTCTCTCACCCCCATGCTTGATCTGTTGTTATTTGATGATGAAAGACAAACTATTTTGATATATTATCACCAGTGAATCCATCTGTTTGACTCAGTTTTGCAGGGAAATTGTATTTCCTAAATTTGCAGGATTGGTTTCCTAATCTGGCTTTTGCAGGAAAGGAAACATTAAGAGAAGATGATTCTGTGATCAATGATAGCACCTTTTAGGAGCTATATATTATTTTTATTTCCCACATTATCATGATAGATTTGAGCTTAATTGTAGAGAATATGTTGCGTTTTCTCACTTGATGCTTTATACGCACTATAATGTTAGTCCGGGCGTTTCTATGCATATTTCGTTGTTATATGTCAAATAACTTGGTATGGTTTTTCATGTTGCTTTGAAGGGATCAAATGCTAATCAGTTGATAGGAGGCATGGAACGAACTTCAGAAACAATGGAAGCACAAGTGGAGTAAAGAGAAGCTGAATTGGAGGAGCTAGGATGCCCAGTTTACACTAATCTGAATATATCTTGATTTCTACAATGAATTTGGGAGTGACACCGGTTCCAAATGAAAGTAGACTCAAATTGATTTCCAACGATAGGTCACAGAGCTTAATCGGAGTCCGTAAGAGAGAGTAATGGCCCGCGCAAGATCAACTTACAATTTTGTCCGGGAATTACAAACTGGAGGGGATGAAATGCAATTTTGGCCAAAGTATGTTAAAAACTCGCCCCCAACTGATAAAACGGGATATAATACCTAGAGGGGGTCATTCACGCATACGGAGGAAGAGAGATACACAAGGGAGCTGAGGAGATCGATTGGGATCATCCCCAAACCGGAGATTTCACCGTTTGATTTCTTTCTCTTCCCTTTTCATCAATTTTATGGAGAAACTTGTTTGCTTTGCTACGATTTCAAGTAGTAGCTAGACGTTTAGCTAGGCTTATCTAAAGAGCCTAGGGCTTATGTAGACGTTATGTTTTCCGGATTTTAGACTTGTCTCATGCTTTTGGATTTTGATTTATTGGATGAAGTTTGATTTCATGAACTTGTTAATGAGCGTAGTCTATTGACACGACTATGTTAAGAATTGATATTCATCGGAATTAGGTGTTTTTCCTAGATTTTAATCTTGCTTAAAGTTAATATCTGTTTTAACTAATTGTTCATATGCTATGCTTAATCCTTGGCAAGAAGGGAGTGATTAACCAGACTTGTTAATTAGCTAGCGAGTGCGTGAGAGCGACTTAGACCTAGTTGTGATGAGATCTGAACAACAATCCTTAATCACGAAGACTGATAAGAGAAGTGTGTAGGATTGGCCTTAGTGGGTAGATTCTGTAGGAGATAGTGAGGTGTTGGTTTGGTGGTGGTCTGAGAGGACATCTTTCCGTGCACTGTCGTTAGTGTACTAGAACAGACCGGCAGATGTAGGTGGACGACAGGACACCAAGTAAACCGTAACGTAGAACGACATGAGACCAATAGGAGATTGTCAGTACCGTTATCCGGCTTTACTAGAATAGGATTAACGTGTTACATAGCTAATCCGGAAATCGTCTACAGCCCTAGGTGATCTAGAGATTGCCTAGTTTCTCCATCTTTGTTTAATAAAGATAAAAACCTAAAATATTAGTTTAGTTGTTTATTTTATTTCATTCACCTTTTTGAGGGTGACAACTCTTTAATTTAAAATTCTTCCTCCTTGTACCGTACTCTAATCTAATAACTAATTAAATAATCTCAAGCTTGTCCTCGTGGGATCGATAATTCGGGGTTGAAATACCACCCCTATATTACTTGACCGTGCACTTGTGCATACACGTAAGAATTCGTGTCAATCAATCAGACACTCATGGCAGCTTTTCAATTGTTTAAAGGCAAGATCACAAAAATATCTCTGAAGATCATGATCAACTATCCGTTGGAGAAGGCTGTTAAGAGAGTCAAAGTTGTTACCTACAAACCAGGAAGTTGTTGCTGAAAATCAGGGAAGACTTGTAGAGCTTCAAGCTGTATAAATAGAGCTCATTTTGAAGCAAAAAGACACAACACTCAACGGGAAAAAAAAGAGACACATTCCGGGATTGACAAGCATCAAATAAGAACATCATTCTCACAATCCAACTCATAGAAGATCACTGCATTCTTCACTGCAGTTTTACACTTCAGTTTTCTTCTGAATTACACTTCATTTGTATATCATTATTATACTAATTCTTTCACTCATTCTCAAGGATTGTTCAAAGTGAACAATAGATAATTCTTAGTTAATCAGTTAGCTAAAGCAGGTACTAGATAGGTTAGAGAGAACCACAAGCTGTAACATAGTAAGGCATATCTCTGTGCTTGAGATCTAGGGCTTAGCTTTTCATTAATAAGAATTTTGTTGAAAATCCTGCAGGGAGAAGATCCCTGAGGTATATTCGTAGGTCCAAGTGGACTAAACTCGATAAATTCTGTGTCTCTTGCATTTGCAGTTCATTTACATAATTTTTGCAGCATTCAAACTAGTCTATTTTCAAGGCCTTGAAAAAGACTTGTCTGTTTTCTTTCAACTGTATTTCTTCTTGAAGGCTTGGAGCTTTTTTCAAGGCCTTGAAATTCACTGCTCTTAAACAGAAACTCTGCTCTTTAACAAGTTTTGAAAAAAGTTGGCATACTCTATTCAACCCCCCTTCTAGAGTATATGTGCTACATTACTATCTGCATACTCCCCTTTCAATTGGTATCAAAGCTTGTATCACTGTATAGATTTAACCATCTGGTGATCATGAGTACTACAGGTGATGGTGGTTTCTCACAGGAAAGAGCTGCTAACAGACCTCCTCTATTTTGTGGAGATAATTTTTCTCATTGGAAAGCTCTGATGAAAATGTTCATTACTGATCAAGACATAGAGCTATGGACCATTATTCAGAATGGACCTCACACTTTCTACACAGAGAAAGATCGGATCAAAACTCCCAAATCTGAAGATTCTCTTTCCTCATCTGAATTAGAACAATTCTCTAATAATTACAAAGCTATTAACATTTTGTATTGTGATTTGAGTACAGATGGATTCAATAGGATTCCAGGCTGCAAGACTGCCAAAGAGATATGAGATAAGCTTGTGGTGACATTTGAAGGAACCAGTCAAGTCAAGCAAACCAAGATCAACATCTATCTCAGACAATATGAGCTTTTCAAGATGAATGCAGATGAGTCAATCAAAGAAATGTTCAAAAGGTTCACTGACATAGTCAATAACCTTGATTCACTTGAAAAACATATTTCCAATGAAGAAAAGGTGAGGAAGATTCTGAGAATCCTACCTAAGGAAAAATGGGAACCAAAGACTACTGCAATTGAGGAAGCTCAAGATCTCTCATCACTTCAACTTGATGACCTACAAGGGAAGCTTCTGACACATGAAATATCCATGATTGAACCTGATGGAGAACTACCAGAAGGTTTCAAGAATTTAACACTCAAGGCCAAAGAGAATGAGAAAATTCAAAGCCTTGAAACAGAAGATGATGGTGAAGATCCATTTGCTTTGATTTCCAAAGCCTTAACCAGAATCCTCAAGATGAAGATAAACTTTGGAAACAAATACTTAAACAGAGAAAGACACAGATCATCCAGTAGCAAGGACTACAAAGGTAAGTCTTCTTCACAAAATAAATCAAAAGTCATGAACTGCTTTGAGTGTGGTGATACAAGACACTTTATAAGAGATTGTCCATACAAAAAGAGCAAGATATTTCAGAAGAAAGATCATGACAGAAGAAAGAAAGCTATGATAGCTTCATGAAGTGATTCAAATACTTCAAGTGACTCTGAATCTGAAGAAGAACATGCCAACCTATGCTTCGTGGCCAAGCATGATGATAGTTATGAAAAGAACACGAGGTAATGGAAAACTGCTTGATTTCAAAACCAAAATAAGCTCTCTCAGATTACCTCAGAACAATGCTTCTAAATGAAGAGGACTATCTGAAAGAGATTATAATTTTGAAAGAGAAAGTTCATGAGCAAGCAAAAGAGAATTTACAACTTTTTTGTCTGAATCAGAATCTTGAAATCTCTCAGAAGAAAACTGACAGTGATTTCAAGGCCTTGAAAACCAGTTCAAAGCCATGAAAACACAAGTCAAGGAAGTAGTCACTGAGAACTCCTTACTGAGTAACAGCCTTGTTAATCTGAGACATCAAGTTGATGAATTAGATAAGCAAAAGACTACTATGACTGAGAAACTTCAAGAATATGAATTAGTCAAAGTCAAGCTTGCAGGCTCAGCACACAAGTTGAACTTAATTCTTGGAGAAACTTCAAAGTCTGTTCACAAAACTGGTATTGGATACAATCCAAATTTTCCAAGAAAGAACAATACCAGATTTGTGAAAGTTGTAAACTAAAGTTCTCCTAAGTGTCATTTTTGCAATAAAAAATTGGTCATGTTAAGATGACTTGTCCTCTTAGAAGAAGAGACCATCACATAATGAGGAAAACTTTACCATTTCAAATCAAGGGACAAGTCAAACAGATTTGAGTTCCTAAAGGGGTCAGACCACCTAACATGGTTGATCCTGAGTATGAATCGAAATTCCACACTTGGTATAACAGCTGGGTAAGGCAGTGATTGGTGCTTGCAGGTTGTCACCAATGTCAAAGAACAGAAGTGGTTTATGGATAGTGGTTTCTCAAGACACATGAGTGGGAAGAGATCTTTATTCTAAGAATTGAAAGAGCAATCTGAAGGTTTAATTACTCTTGGTGACAGAGGCAAATCCAACATTCTTGGTATTGGTAAAGTTTGTACAGATTCTGAAAATTCAATTTCTGATGTATATCTAGCTGATGGCTTGAAATTTAACTTGCTTAGTGTATCTCAGCTTTGTGATAATGGCAATAAGTTTATCTTTGATAAAGAGAAGTGTGTGGTGAAAAATGAGAAATCAGGCAATTGCATTCTTACAGCCTCTAGATCAAAAATGTGTATACATTTTAGACTAACAAAGTTGTAGGTAAAAGCTTGAAGTGTCTCAAGGCCTTAAAAGAGGATTCAAATCTTTGGCACAGAAAGCTTGGTCACATTAACTTTCATACCTTGAACAAGTTGATCTCCAAAGATCTAGTAAGAGGTTTACCATCTATCAAGTTCAAATATGATGAAGTATGTAAAGCTTGTGCTCAAGGTAAGCAGACCAGAAGCTCATTCAAGCCAAAGAAATTTGTAAGTACTTCTAGACCTATTGAATTACTCCATATGGATCTCTGTGGTCCTATGAGGACTCCAACTCCAAAAGGTAAGAGGTATATGCTAGTTATTGTAGATGATTATTCCAGATATACTTGGGTTATGTTTTTAAAAGAAAAATCTGAAGCCCTCTCTGAATTTTCAAAGCTTTGCAGAGAACTTCAAACCCTGAAAAACCTACCTATTGCTTCAATCATAAGTGATCATGGTAGAGAGTTTGATCAATTAGAATTTGATTTGTTCTGTGTTAAGCATGGTATCTCTCACAATTTCTCTGCTCCTAGAACTCCTCAACAGAATGGTGTTGTTGAAAGAAAGAACATGACTCTTGAAGATATGTCAAGAACAATGCTTTTAGAAAATAAGCTGCCAAAACACTATTGGGCTGAATCTGTGAATACAGCAAATTACATTTTGAACAGGTGCTTGATCAGACCTATCTTGAAGAAGACCCCCAATGAACTTTTCAAAGGGATAAATCCAAACATATCTTATTTCAAATCCTTTGGTTGCACATGCTTTGTCCACAACAATGGTCAGGACAACTTGGGTAAGTTTGATGCAAGAAGTGATGAATGTATCTTTCTTGGTTACTCTCTTACTAGAAAAGAGTTTATAATAAAAGAACCAAGCTAGTTGAAGAAAGTATTCATGTTATTTTTGATGAAAGCTATGATGGTTCTTTGATCGAAAGTTTTCAGAATTGAATCTGAACAAGCATGAATCAGAAGAAGAAGCTGAGAAGTCACTTGGGTTCAAGAAAGGTTCAGAAGGAAACAAAATCCATTTTCAAGACCTTGAAAACAGTTCTCAAGGCCTTGAAAACAGAGATCAAAGCCTTGACAAGGATGCTCATAAGGATATGAGTAATCAGGCTACCACTTCAAGACCAGAAAAGCAATATGGAGAGCCTGAACCCTGGTCTCCAAGAAATAAATTCAAATATCTTTCATCTCATCCAGCTGACAACATCATATCTGATCCAACCACTGGTACACAAAAAAGATAACAATTGAAGAATCTTTGTGCTTTTAATGCTTTTATTTCTCTTGTAGAACCCAAAACTATGAAGGAAGCATTACAAGAAGCAGACTGGATTATAGCTATGCAAAGTGAACTCAATGAGTTTGAAAGAAACAAGGTGTGGAACCTAGTTCCCCCACCAACAAACCAGTCTGTCATTGGTACCAGATGGGTGTTCAGAAACAAACTAGATGAGAATGGCAAAGTGATCAGAAACAAAGCAAGGTTAGTTGCTCAAGGTTACAACCAAGAAGAAGGTATTGATTATGAGGAAACTTTTGCTCCGTTAGCCAGGTTAGAAGCAATTAGAATTTTACTTGCTTTTGCCTCTTACAAAAACATGAAACTATTTCAAATGGATGTGAAATGTGCATTTTTGAATGGGTACTTGCAATAGGAAGTTCATGTTGCACAACCTCCTGGTTTTGAAAGTGATAAGTTTCCTGATCATGTTTACAAACTTGACAAAGCTCTTTATGGTTTGAAATAAGCTCCAAGAGCTTCGTATGAACGATTGTCAAAGTTTCTGCTTGAAAATGATTTCCGAAGAGGATTGGTAGACAAGACCCTCACTACTACAAACATGCCTTTAAACGGCGGTCCAAAACCGTTACTTTAGTTACCTAAACCGTGGTTTTTGAAAAAAACAACGGTTCCTACTGCGGTTCCAGAACCGTTACTTCGAACGGTGTCGGTAAATATTTGCGACGGAAGTCAAACCGTTGTTTTAGGCTAATACGACGGTTATATGAACCGTCACAAATGCAAAAGAAGAACAACGGTTCAAAACCGTTGTTCTTGGTATTGTAACGGTTCACAAGACTGTTATATATTCTTTCTGTTTACGGCGGTTTCCTGAACAGTAGTTTTAGTAAATGTGACGGTCCCATGCTGTAATTGTTGTTATTTTCTTATGACAGTTTTATATGAACCGTTGTTATTTTAATATGACAGTTTGTCTTTTACCGTTGTTATTTTTATATGACATTTCTGTTAACCGTTGTTTTTTCTTCTGTATTTACAGCGCATTTCTACAAACCGCCGTTTTAACTGTTATTCTATGTTACAGTTTGCACACAACAATACAGTTGCCAACCTGTTCTGAACCTGCCTGTAAATACACAACAACAACAACTTATAAAACATGTTTCTAACTGCACAATGGGTCAATTCCCAGAAACCACATCCGTCATTACATTTTTACACCGGTTTTCAAAACTGACATTGACCAAAATATATACAACCAACAAAACAGTAATAACAGTTATTTGGGTACTTTGCAACATGTTTCTGCTAATTACATATATGCAGTAGGCAAACTAGTTACACAAAACTATCCAAGGGCGCACATATATAAACCGGTAATTGCTGTAGTAGTACTAACAAGCTTTCTCTTTATTGACCACCACCTTTCTCCGCAATGGCATTAGCTGCATACCTATACACACCAATTAGCAGCAAGACTCAAAATAAGTTCGGCGGCATGAAAAACTACACATTTTATATCTAAATATAACACAACATGCCTTATTCAGCGGCCAAGCAACAGTTTTGTTTAGCGCATCTTCAATTGTCCTGACATTGTCATAGGGTCTGAAGAGATAAAACCCAGAGAAAGTGGCGTGGTTGATTTTCACCGCTGCATTCTCCTTGCCCACCCGAACCCCATTTATAGTCCTTGTCGGATCAGTAGAAATTACAGTTCCACGAGCCAGGTGGAGTTCAGGACTGGTTTTGGACCATACCGAAACATGTGTAAGTCCTCCAACCTTGTACATTATACCACAGAACATCAGCAGCAACAGCAGTAAACATTTTAATAATTGGACATATTGTAGACATTATTTGTGCAGTAACCTCAAACTGAAGCAAAGTTTAATCCATGATGTTTTGATTTGGTAGTGGTTGTTTGGATTAGGAATCCCAGGTGCTGAATGTTAGCAATTTATGGTCTTTATTGACGAATTTAACGTTTCACAGATGCATGCTTGCGTGTTCAGCTGAATTAGTTCTTGCCAATCATGAGATTGTAACTATGTTATTTCCTGCTGTCTTAGAGAGATCTGGATTTACAGCCTTTGATCTCAGTAAAGTCATAGAAAGTTTTATTAGACACGAGGCCTCCCTCCCCAGAAATAAACCAACACACACTCGAGAAGAATTCCTAATCTACCAGATAGCGGCTTTCCTAAGGCATTGATGATTAACATGTATACAGACACACATCTAAAGCACGGAAAATGTCCAAACATCAAAGTATTTTCCTAAGCACCTTCAAAAATTATCGGATGTCGAGCCACACGCAATTCTGAACCATTAAACATATGTTGGGTTTACAGTAAAATCATCGACACCATTTCAGTAATGAAACACAAAGTAGGAGGACACCAATAAAGCCTGCAATACCACCAAGTTCCTACTTATTTTTATTACAACTTTTATATTCTTTTTTTGCCAGAAATTTAACATCATGGATTCAAGGCGAGCAGCGGTTTGAAAACCGTAGAGTATACAAATCCAGCAGCATATAATTCCAGTAAACTATACAAGTATTGATGTAAAATAATATGCAGGTTCCTAGCAAGTTTATCTTTATTTTTTGCCGGTAAAGACACGGATTCAAGGCCAGCATCTCACACAGAGTTGTTCATTACTGCACCGAGAATAAGCAGCACAAACAGTTAATGGATTGAAGGCTGGGAACTAATACATATTGACTTACCCAGCTAGCTACTACGTAAAACTGAAACATTCCCTTCAGATACAACAATCAATACATGAAATACTACTGAACTCAATCCCAGGGAAGCAGGAGAAAGCCAATTACCCAGATTTTACCGGCATCACAAATTACTTGGTACCCAGATTTCAACGCTTCGTTTGCAGATCAGTAATACTACTTATGGTAAATTGCAGCAAATTAAAGTGTTTAATGAATATGAGGAGTCACTGAACTAACAATATTGTAACCCAAAATTGCAGCGGAAGGTTGAACAGAAACCAATAAGGTGATTACTGTTGCATGAGATCCACGGGACCCTATTGACTAGATAAATGCATTAATGTATTGCGTGCATATCTTATCAACATCATGAGATGCAACATCACCAGCAGCATTAGCAGCAACAGGCTTATGCAGTCGTTTAGAACTTCTTTTTTGATTGGGCATCCTGATCTGGACATCCTGGTTCAGCAGGGTAATATTAAGAAAGTTTTTAGCGGAATGTTTACTTAATCATATTTCAGTACCTACATACATATATATACATATATATGGATGTTTTGTGTGGATACCTTGTCATTTTCATGAGACATAGCTGACGCAGCCACCTCCACTCGTTCAGGTACGCTTGTCGGATTGGGCATCATCTTCTCATTAGATGGTTGATCAGGGTAAGGACTCTGATTACATGAAATAGGGACAGGCACACCTCCCTTAGCCAAACTGGAAATTGCCTCTTGCATTTGTTTCATCTGAGCTTCAAAGGCAGCTTGTCTCTCAGTCTCACGAGCTAACATCTCAGCTTAGCGGGCTTGAATTGCAGCATCTACACGCGATTGCATCTCTTTTTCTAAATCTGCACGTAGTTCTTCTCGTACTTGGTCGTAGATGAAGTGACGAGATCCACGGCCCATAGATGAGCCAAACACTTGAGTTGGAGATGGTCCAAGACCGATAATCCATACTCGACCATGCTTATCAGGTCCCATTACATCAACAAAAGCTTTTTCACATACCTCAGGTGTCAGCTCAGATTCATCAACTGAAGCGACAATTTCATTCATTTTTGCCTGGAAAGAAGATTGAAAAAAATGTATGTTAACAAATTTTTAAGGAAAGTCGACAACAGTAAAAACCAAAAAGGTATGCATATGTATATGTAACACCACCTTCCGAGCCGCTGCAGTCGGGTTTGAAGGATCGCGTGTTTTAATATACATTGCAATCCGATCATGTCGTTTTCCCTTCCTCTTGAGCTACATTTGAACGTTCAAATACGGTTCAGTGAATATGATTCAGTGAAAAACACATAATTTTTCATAATCTTATGGAAAAAACCAGATTCTACTATTGGCGCATGCAAAAAATGTTGACAAAAATATTACAAATTTGGTTTCTGGGTACATATATATATACCTTCTGTCGTATCACTGCATGAGATCTCCTCCCTATCCTATGAACATCATCTTGCTTATTTATGTTAATTTTGTTCTTCCCACTGGTCGCCTAATTTAGATATGTTGGAAAAATGGTAAACATGTGACTGTGACTTTGCAAAACTATCGTACACTGAATTTTAGGAGTGTTGTACATAGCTTGGCGTATTCACCACCAAACCAATTCACTAGAATAGGCTAATGAGTTTTTGGTATTCTTGGTGGGCAATTAGCTAATCGTTCCGCATTAGTGGAGTATTTCAGGTAGTGTTCTCTTTTAACATTTGCCTTCCAACTTCTCTATTTAGCGCCTAATCTTTCATGCACACTTCTATGTACTCATCTGGGCAGTTTGTATTTTTCTACAAACACAAATACATACTAAAATTAATGGTCCGAACATTAACACGTATCTCATATGGTCAATGTCAAATATCTCTTACAGTAAATCTTATAACTTAGGTGCCCTAAACCAAATTTTTTGATGCTGGATATATAACAATATATATATATATGTATGTAGATATATGTGTACCTTAATCTCATACCATAATGAGTCCTTGTACGACTGTAGACCTTTACTTCTCCATGATTTGTATACCAAGGGAAGCTTCGTACCATCCTTGGCCAAGATTCCCAACTGGCTGGCAAACTTGGGTTGGTTATTGCTAACAACTTGCATAAACTCATTGAATGTCAACTTCAGTACTTATTTTCCTGAATTCCAGCCTTTTTTGGGGTGTGCGAATGCTCTTCGTTTCATCACACTACCTTCAGAGAAAAGAAGTTAAATATAATAATTACAAACTTTGTTCAGAAATATTCAATGCAGAAGTCTAATGTACCAGACATGCCTTCCTCCACCGGTGTTTCATCTACAGCTGGAGCTGAGGAGGGCAGAACATGAAGTGCATGAGATGATGGTACGGATTGTGGTGCCACCGGGCTATCTGGTATGCCCGAAGCTGCTGCTCGTGCTCGTGTGTTTGCTTAATTTGGCATTTCCATAAGGCCATCATATATTTTTGGGGATGGTCCTTGTGTACGTGCAGTTGGTGCAGATGCAGGTTCCATAAAGGCCGTCGTCATCACATGGCAATTGTCCATGGTCATTGCTGGCAGAAGACGGGTTCTCCATAAGTCCGTCGCACCTGGAACTTGGTTTCCTTATTTAACCTGCAAAGCTGTCTACATACTTACTAAACATCGACATGGAGAACTATCAAAGTAATATATAACCAATATGAATCTAGAAGCATACACATGCACATTGTATAGGAAAATGGAAATAACATTATAACATAACTATTACAAAGTCCAAAGCAATGACATCACACTTGAAAAAATTATTAAGTAAGTTTAAATATTAATCGTTCTCGTCGTCGTCAAGTCCCATCATACTCGCTATCACCCTTCTCCTGATCCAAATCTTCGTCTTCCTCATCGTCTTCAGTCTCTTCGAATTCAGCACCATCCACATCATCTAAATCTTCCTCCTCATCCTCGTTAAGATCTTTAGATTTAGGACCATCACCATCATTATCACTGTCATCCCGATCATGAGCATCACATAAATCGTCTGGTGCTAGTAAAATGTCATCGTCATCCAATTCGTGCTCATCATATGGATCAGCTTGTGGGCAGTCTATCCATGATGACCTTGCATCTTCCATTTTCATATAAAGTTATATCTAGGGGTCATTGGAAAAACTAAGTTCCAATTTGGCTCAATAGGGTCTTTCACATACCAAACTTGTTCAGCTTGTGACGCCAAAATGTAAGGTTCGTCAGAAACGGTATTCTTCTTGTACATCAAATGGCTGAAATTGACAAGTGTAAACTTAAGCTCATCCTCTTTATTTCCCATGGAATTATCGATCCACTCACACTTAAACATATGAAATTTCAGATCAGAAGCATAACATAACTCTATGACATCAATTACCCTTTCATGATAATCAACGTCTCCAGTTACAGGACGCGCATCTTTTGAAGTTGCATAGCAAGGTGTTGATGCTCTTAACATGACACCACTATTTTGGCACTTAAGTCCTGCAGCATAACATTTCTTGTGAAATTTTAAGCTGTTTATTGCATAGCCCTGGCTGTAAGATAAAGCCCAGTGACTGGGTCCTCTGCTCAATTTCAACAATTCATCCATTATATGTGGACTTCCAATAGAGTGATAAACCTACATTGGATAAATAGTTGATTATTTTAGTGTAATATTTGATTTATGCAGCACATACCTGGGGTTTGAAATATACAAGTACACATGTGACTTACGTGACAGCGAAACCATTCAGGAAATTCGTCGTTATGCTTCTTCTTTAACTTAGAGTAGCGAAGGCGACGATTATTCTGTTTTAATTCATTCAAGTGCTTTTTGTGTTGGGAAAGTTCCAGGGTCAGAGGCAGGTGGTTACAGTAAAAGACTAGTTAGAGGAAGCACTTTACTGAACTTACTCTCTGAAAGGGTCAACTGAAGAAGAGTTCGCGAGTACATATCTATGAGCTTGTTCCAACTCAACGTGTCCAAGATATATGCTGGATGCTTCTCTAAAAAAACCTTCCTTGTACCTTGTGGGTCGATTTTCTTTTGTTTCAACATGTTCATCTAGGTATCGACTACAGAATGTTAAAAACTCTTCTGCCAGATAACCCTCAGCAATAGATCCCTCGGGAAAGTTCCTTTGCCGCACGTAATGCTTAAGGGTAAGTAAGTACCTGAGTAATCATCATATATTAAATTATATTAATAATAAATATCAACTGTTATTTAATAATTAAATGACTAATTCAAAAGCAAATATCCTGCTTAATCTGAAATAAACTTTGTACCTCTCAATAGGGTACATCCAACGATATACTACCAGCCCACCGAGTCTTGCCTCATCAGCTAAATGTACGGGCAAATGCATCATTACGTCAAAGAATGATGGTGGGAAAATCTTCTCAAGACGGCACAATGTCAGGACAAAGCGCTCTTGTAGACGGTCTATATCAGATAAAGTCATCACTTTACAGCAGAGTTGTCGAAAACGGTTGCACAACTCGATCAATGGCTTTGCAACATTCTTAGGCAATACTCTTCTGAGGGCAATTGGTAGTAACTGTTGCATTAACACATGAAAATCGTGACTTTTCAAACCTGTGAAAGATTTCTCTTTCACTTTAACACACCGTGAAATGTTGGATGCATAGTTATCGGGGAATTCGACTTCTTTCAACACTTTACAAAATAACATTTTATGCTCGTTGCTTAAAGTGAACACAGCACGGGGGCAACCCACTTTACCGCGGTTGTTTTCGGTTGGATGAAGTGACTTTCGGATACAAAAATGTTTTAGATCTCGTAGAGCCTTTAGACCATCCTTAGATTTTCCTTCAACACCTAATAAAGTGGATATTATACTTTCACACACATTCTTCTCAACGTGCATGAGATCGAGACTGTGGCGTAACAAATTGTCCTTCCAGTAAGGAAAATCAAAGAAAATGATTTTTTTCTTCCAATTATATACAGGCATCTGTTTCTTGTTAATAGTTTTACTTCTTGGTCTCTTCTTACCAGATAAATGACCCTCAGGTTTTCCAAACTTATTTTCAATATGTTCAACCTGTTTGAAAACTTCTTCGCCAGATAGTTGTGGAGGCCTAGGCCTTGTCTCAGTTTTACCTACGTAGTGGGTTGAATCTTTCCTAAATGGATGTCCAACATTTAGAAAACGTCGATGTCCTCCATATGAATGCTTTTTACAATATTTCAACCATCGAAAATCAGTATCTTTGTTACATGAAGGAGATGCCAACTCTCCCTTCGTGCTCCAACCTAACAAGTTTGCATATGCAGGAAAGTCGTTTATAGTCGTCATCAGAGCAACACGTAACTGAAACATTTCCTTACAATCGGCATCATAAGTGGCTACCCCATGAGTCCAGTACTCCTTCAGTTCCTCAATCAACGGCTGCATATACACGTCAATATCGTTTCCAGGTGCCTTGGGTCCATCAATCAAACATGACAAGATGAAAGTAGGTTGTTTCATGGTCAACCACGGGGGGAAATTGTACAGGATCAACACGACAAGCCAGGTGCTATGAACTATACTCATAGTTCGAAAAGGATTAAATACATCTGATGCTAAACCAAGTCGAATATTTCGACGATCATTGGCGAAATCCGGGTGAGGCTCATCAAATGACTTCCAAGCTAAAGAATCAGCCGGATGCCTTTGTATTCCGTCATCAACCCGTTCTTCTGCATGCCACCATATCAATCGGGCCATTTTTGCAGACATGAACAACCTCTTCAGTCTATCTTTGAGTGGGAAATAACTTATTTGTTTTAAGGGCACACGTTTTATCCTACGGGTCCCTATGTCATCCTCTACGTCGACCTCCCGGTATCTCGGTGACTTGCAAACACTATAGGTTGTGTCCCCTTCTTTTTCTTTCAAATACAACATACAATCATTAGGGCAGGCATCATATTTTATGTAATTGAAACCTACTGAATCGTATAATTTCCTAGCCATGTAATATGATTTTGGTAGTGTCTCTCCTTCTGGAAATGCCTCTTTCATTAGCTTCATAATGTCAGTGAATGATCTGTCACTCCACCCATTCAGAACTTTTATTTGTAACACTCGAACAACAAAAGACAAAGTGGTAAACTTCTGAAAACCTGGGTACAGATCACTACCAGCATCCTCTAGAAGTTCTAAGATTTTTTTTCGTATCTTCATTAGGGCCTGATCTATTACTAAACTCATCATCTTCTCTCACAAAGTGGGCATCGTTCACCATGTTAACCATTTCAGCTTCAAAGTCGTAACCATCGTCTTCGCTGAAAACTTCCTCACTCGTACCACAAGTCTCGCCATGACTAGTCCAGATCATGTAATCACTATGAAATCCATTGCAAATCATGTGCTCAAACACTGTATCTCTATCCTTGTAAAATCTATTCATGCACTTCTTACATGGACAGTTTATTTCTGCTCGTCCCTGACTATTGCACCATGTCCAATATTCAACAGAAGACTTCTTTTTGAGAATCCATGATTTATCCATGGCAAAACAATAGTTCACAGAAACAAGAGAGAGGTCCACATGCACGAGAGAACTATATCACTGAAATATTAAAGTAATAGCTACTGTTCATGAGAGAACGATATTTAAGTGAGATATATACTATACTGAAAAAAGCAATCATGCCAGGAAAGCGAGTATCTATACTACAATCACTGAACACCAAGCAAAGAAAATCTTCCAGACATCAACTACCAAGCAAAACATAATGAAACATCAAATGCTTCAGACATTTGCAAACCGTTCCAGACATGAACTACCATTCCCTACACACAACACTACTGGGCATGGAATGAACAAAAATAAATTTAGCTAGTGTATCAAATCTTGCAGCTTAATACACAATGACAGTTTAATTATATTCCTTAGTCACCATCTTACTTTCTCAACCATAGAAAATAACCCGTCCCGTTGGGACTAATGTCATTTGTTCTAATTAGGCTGATAGTCTAAGGAATTTGTCAAATTTATCTTATTTGATCTAACACATTTTACGTGAACTGAAGTAACTAAACATATATTTCATACAACCTGCAGATGTCGCATATGTCAATACGACTGTTCTCAAGTTGGTATCTAAACTTTGCTCAAGTAACTATTCAAACTTGGCAATCAAATAATCATATTCAAAGTTGACATGAACTTCATGAACTATCCTATTGGCAGAAGCTAAGGACAAGAAGAATTGCAATGGTAATGAAAATGGAAAGAGGGTGAGAAAGAGTAAACAGAAAATGTCTGAAGTATATGATGATTAGTAAACCTAGTAGTTAAAAGAAAAAAATCCAGATTAGTAATAAAATTGAAGACCCCAATTAGAAATTTATGAAATCTGACTGAATTAGAAGAAGAGAAAGCATCTACCTAATCAAGCAGCAAAGCCAAAACCAAGTTACCCAGAGCAACTGACTTTACCGAAAAGGTCAGGATTTGACCTTCCCTACACAATAACCATCTTAGAAACAATAACCATCTTTGTGCAGCAAGGCTTCAAGACAAAAGAGAAGGAAAAGAGCAAATGCATTTCGGGTTTTCTCATTTCTGCAAGGCTATATAGCCTTATTACTGCATATAACAGTATGACACACATAAGAAAACCATTAATTGTCATTTCATTTTATTATAACATACCCAATGTTGAGAGATACAGATGGAGAAAAGATTGGCAAAACAATTTCAAATATCCTCTTCAGAAAGTATCATCAACATGAAATGGAGTATCCCCAGTTAATTCAATTTCTTAGAAAGCATCTACCTAATCAAGCAGTTTCCGTATTTGGAAGACCTAATCATCTACTCGCAGCCAGATTTACTCGAAGACCTAATCATTTACTCATACCTAATCATCTACTCGCAGCCAGATTTACTTGAATACCTAATCATCTACTCATACCTAATTAATTACTCGCAGCCAGATTTGAAAGAAAGTGGACAGTAACTCATACCTTGCCTTTAGCCTTCAAACCCGATGAGAACCCCTACCTTCAACCTTGCCTTCAACTGCCTTCAACCTTCTCCTCGATCCCCTGGCTTCAACCTCCCCAAAGCTCTCACCGACGCCCCTCTTTCGAGAACCCTAATTTTGTGACTGAATGAGATAGAGGAAGGGTGTGAGGTGCGCCTAATTTGCCCAACTTTTCAGATGCGCGCGCTTCAGTTTCATTTTCACGGCATTGAATTAAGTCAAAAAGTCAAAGAATAAATGACAGCTCTCTAAAAACCGTTGTTTATTTATTAAAAAAAAATGTGTAATACGACGGTTTAAGTTCAACCGTGATTACAGCTTCACCAAATATAGCGGTTTTTATAAAACCGTTGTATTATGCATTAACTAAAACTATGGTTCCAAAATAACTGTGGTTATTGCTGTAACAGAAACCACAATAAATGGAACTGTTACTTTTGGTTCCATATACCACGGTTTTTGGAACCGTGGTTTTTTTCTGTGCTATCTGGCTGTTTTGTAGTAGTGCCTCTTCATTAAGAATCATGAGAAAGATTTACTTGTGGTTCAGATTTATGTTGATGATATTCTATTTGGAGCTACTAATGGTCTTTTATGCAAAGAATTCTCAAGTCTTATGAGCAGGGAATTTGAAATGAGCATGATAGGAGAGTTGAACTTCTTTCTTGGACTTCAAATACATCAGTTGAAGAAAATCTTTCTGCATCAAAGCAAGTACACTAGGGACTTGTTAAACAAGTACAACATGTCTCAATCCAAAGAAATAAAGACTCATATGAGTTCTACACTGTCCTTAGATAAAGATGAATCTGGTAAGAGTGTCAATGTGAAAGAGTATAAAGGTATGATTGGATTATTACTATACCTTACAGCTAGTAGACCAGATATCATGTTCATTGTATGTATGTGTGCAAGATTTCAAGCTGATCCAAAGGAATCACACTTAAGTGTTGTGAAGAGAATATTCAGATATCCCAATGGTACCAAAGCCTTAGGGATTTGGTATCCAAGACATTCTAACTTCTCTTTGCATGGATTTTCAGATGCTGACTTTGCAGGTTACAAAGTTGATAGGAAGAGCACTTCAAGAACTTGCCAATTCATTGGATCCTTCTTGATCAGTTGGCACTCCAAGAAACAAAACTCAGTTGCTTTATCAACAGCTGAAGCTTTATATATATCTACTGGAGCATGTTGTTCACAAGTGTTGTGGATTGCTCAACATTTGAGAGATCTTGGATTTGATTTCAGAAGTAAAACCATGAAATGTGACAACACTAGTGCAATATCAATCACAAAGAATCCAGTTCAGCATTCAAGAACCAAGCATATTGATGTCAGACACCACTTCATCAGAGGTCATGCTGATAAAGGTGACATTGTTCTTGAATTTTTTTCTACTAACATGCAACTTGCAAATATCTTCACTAAATATTTTCAGCTTCTAAGACTGGAATTAGGAATTCTAAATAAAGATGCATTGGTTTAGGGGGAGTACAAGGTAAGGAAGGTAAGTTATTATGTGTTTCAAAGATTTGAACTGATTTTCAAAGCCATGAAAATCTCTTCAAAGCTTTGATTTTACCTGTTTCAATATAACAGCTTTTCAAGACCTTGAAACCATTTTCAAAGCCTTGAAAATAAGTCTGATAACTGTTTAGTTAGTAATTCTTGGATCATTCAGTATTGGGTAATATCTTTGTAGATATTTGCTCAATATTGCCCCTACCTTTTTCAAAATTCTTTTCAACCAAGTATAGTATTAAATTATTTTATTTCCAACGGCTTAAAAGATTTGAATCATCTCTGATCACTACAAATCTTCTGAGATCAGAGAGATTGCAGTTTCATTTTCAAACACAAACTCTTTCAGTATTTGTCTTCTTCTCTTCTCCTTCACTCCGTATCAAATCTACCTCTCTGTATTCTTCTCCCAAACCCTAGTGAGAACTAGAAGAGCCTCAGAAAGAATCAAGATGGCCAGAGGTTCAAAGCCCAGTGCAGAGAAGAAGAGAAAGACAGTTGAGGATGAAGTTCAGACAATCAGTGGGGACTCAAGCTCTAGGACTCCCAGTTCAGAAGCTATTGAAGAACTTCCTCCACCAAAGAAGAATGTGACACTATCTTTGTTGGAATTGTGCCCTAGAGGCAATCAATTAATTGTGACATTTATGGATTTACGATTCATTATGTTATCGATATGGAGATATGTTAACATGAATGAAGTCCTTAGAATATAAGTGTTATATTCTTAAATATCCCTAGTCAATTATAATGATTAATGGGACAATCATCTATAGACTAGTATGGGGTTCGATTGATATGGAGATATCATGATCCAACACATGGGTATGCATTAAGGGTAATGGCATACTGGATTGACCCATCTCCGAGAAGGCTACATACACGTTATGTTACGTCACAAGCGCTTCTCGCGGTGCAACGGTATTGTCATCCTTAGACTTGAAGTCACTAGATAGCCTAGTTGTGGATTATTGTGATTTTGGTAGTGTCAAACGCTACACCGTAACTGGGTAGTTATAAAGGCGTGTACTGGATACAATAAGAAGCAAGCTTAGAGATCGTAGTGGACGTAGATAGAATTTGTCCCTCCCACATAACGGGAGCAAATATCCTAGGCCACTCGAGGGATAGTGCTTATAAAATGTCTAGCCAGACTCAGATAAATCAATATGGGATATTGATGTTATTTGCACGAATAAGGCTATTCCCAGGATCGAGAAACTATGGATTAGATATACGAGTGTGACTTGTATGTCTCGTGTCCAATCCGGATATTGAGACAAAGGGATGAGACAATTACTTGTACAAGGTTTGTCATGATGACTATTCTATTTGTTGGCTAGAATGGATGTCTTCCTAGAGGCCGCTCCATATTAGTAAATAGTTACTACCAACTAAATAGAACCTATGGGGTCACACGCCATATAGGGGTGAACTAGACATGGGAAATAATTAATTAATATTAATTAGAAGGATCAAATCGCAACAACTTGCTAACTTAGTAGGACTAATATGCAAGTTGGACTAATCCATGTATAGACATGATTAGGATTTGTCAAGGTGGCCTAATTCATGTAGAGACATGATTAGGATTAATTTGCAAATAAGAACTAATCCATGTATTGACATGATAAGGACTATTTTGCAAAAGGGACTAATCCGAACTTAAGTAGGATTATGAGGGGTTCTTTATGTAGTAGGACAAGGAGTTGTTGGACTATATAAAGAACACTCCTAGCTTATTTTTCTCTCTACACACACAACACATCTATTTGATAGAAGAAAGGAGAGAATAAAGCAAGGAGAGAGCAAGTCCCAAAAGGGGCCGAACCCCCCCTTGGGATTGCCGCCCCCTACCCGTCGGCATAAGGAGTGCCGCCCCACCTTGGTGCTCCATGGTTGCGTGTTCCTTCTTCCTAGCTAGCACAAGGGAATTGGAGGGTCTAGTCTCACCTCTAGGCGTGGATCAACCGTAGAGACGTGACACTATTCGCGTTTGAAGTCATCAAAGGAGAACCCTAAGGTGTGTTTATGATTTCTAACCCTTACCATCGTTATGTCTCTTGACTTGTGATCCTTGGAGGGTTTTGCATGGTTTTATGATTGTTTATGCTTCCGTTGCGCACCCATGATTCAAAACCCTACAGTGGTATCAGAGCCACAGGTCGTAGAGCATAAACGTGGTTTATGTGTTACGTTTTAGTTGTTTTACACCTTAATTTGATTGTTTATCGCGTAAAACAAGACAGATCAAGCATGGGATGCAATTTGTCAATAATTAATCATAACAAGATCCAATTTTTGCATTGGATGCATGAATTGGTGAGTTTGAGAAATTTTAGGATCTTAGATCTAGGATTTGGGCATCCTTGGGGAAGAAGGAGTTCTTCCAAAACAAGGAAACAACCAAACTTGGGCACCAAGCAAGGGAGTTGTTTTGGAAACAACTCCTATATGGAGGTTCGGCCCCCCTAGGGGACCGCCCCTCTTGCTTGCCGCCCAAGTTTGGCTGCCCTAGGGGCCGGGCGGCCCTAGCCCGCGGCCTAGCCGCGTGGGTTATGGGTCGGGCCGGCCCTAGGGCCTTGTGGTTCATCTTTTTGGGCCCGGGCAATTTGATTGTTGGGCCCATGGACCGTTTTAACCCTAGAAATCCTAAAATTAATTAAAATTGACCAAGCGCGTTAAAATTGGATTTTAACTGTTTATGTGCAAATCGCATGGTGATTGGATATGGCCTTAGGATGTGGTTTGATGTGGATGTTTAATTTTGTGTTTTGGTTTTACGGCCTGCGAGCTGATCAATTAATTGTAATAATTAATTAGGGTTTTATGGCCTGCGTGCCATTTTTTTCTCAACTTGTGAGATTTATTTTATTTAGTATAGAAGTTAGCAAGTGCTAGACAAAGTAGATTGTTAGCCAACATTGAAGAAAAGAAGCCCAAAGCCAAAAGGAGCCACACAAGATGGAGCATGGAGCATTCCACAAGACTATGAAGGATGGACCAAAAGATCATGACGCATGGAGATGTGTTTGCTTTTAGGGTTCATAGATAATTCCATTGGCCATATCCACATCACGTTTAATTTTTGTTTTGTGGTTGTTTACTTTATCTTAGTCTAGAAAAGGCCATATCCACATCACGTTTAATTTTTGTTTTGTGGTTGTTTACTTTATTGTCTTATTATTTTGTTGTTGGTGTATGGATGATGCATGCAATTAGGATAATAAGATAATTAGACAACCCGGATCTATTATTTGGAGTTGTGCCCAAACTCAAATAGATAGATTAGTTGATATTGATCAACAAAACAATTAAAATTAAATTTAAAATCCCTCAAAATTCAAATATTGTGTTCTTGCCTTCTCGTTATTTAAACACTCATTGTCATCATTATTTATCAAGTTCGTGCGTGCCAAAGCATGGCGACTTGGTTCATAATGATGGAATGCGATGACACGTAACAATGTGTAATTGTTTAGATAAGAGGTTGAACACAACTAGGCTATTAATTTGATTAAGAAACCTAGAGGCAATCAATTGGGATTATCCATATGGATGGATAAATAAGGAGTTATTTGCCCAATTGAACCAAGAGTTGCATATGGGATGCAATTGGAATTGTTCCTACCTAAAGTAGTCAAATTATGGGTGACTTTCCAAAGCAAGCTCATAAGGAGATGAAACATGGATCTTGGCCCACTAGAAAATATAAGGATATTTTCCGCATCAATATCTTGAGGGTTATTAATCCGTAGTAAAATAGTGGGAGCTATATTTGACAATTTAAATCCTTGTTGAATATAGTTATAAGTCACAAACTTTGCATAATCCTATTATGTTGAATACCCATGGCATTAAACAAATAAAAACGCGACTCTATCTATTTCTAGACTGGTATGAAATTGAGAATTGTTCTCAAATAAAAGAAAAATTGTTGTACTTCGTAGAACATAAGGTTCTCTTCCACCGACTACCAAAAACACACTAAAACCTATGAAAGGAACACCAAAGAATGGTTCTTTGGTTATGACTTGACTCATGCTAGCTACCATGAACTCTGAGCTTTGGAAGCAAGAAGAGAAACATGGAGAAGTATGGTATTATCATACATTGAAAGAAGCTCTTTCAAAAGAGGGAGCTAGACATGAAAGGTTTGAAGTGTTGCTCCACTTTGGGTTATGCAAATATACTAATTCAATATGATTGAAACATTAGTGAATATGCATTATCTATGAGATAGATTGAGAATAAACGGTTATTCACCCAAGTGGACCAAGAATTGCATTGGATGCAATTATAGTTTTGTTTTAATGTTGATTTACTCAATATGATTGAAAAATCACTAAACAAAATACTAATAATGGGCAGGGGCAAAGTTGTTAATGGATAACAACATGGGTAAGGGCAAATAGTTTGCCCCGACCCCAAGGGTATAAAGCATGATTGTTGCTAAAACCTAGTTACCTCGAAGTCCCATAGGTAGTGTAGAGGAAGAAAAACTACCCAAAGTACCTGGAAGTAAATAATAAAGGAATTATGAATTCCGATTTGGGTATTTTTGTTATAGAACTCAATGTGTCTATCTCATCATCATAAGTACATGATACTAGATGAAGATCTCACATTTATAGAATTGTGGAGGACCTCAAGAGACGAAGACAATTGGATAAGGAAGAAATAATCCTACACGTGGGGCTATAAAGCAAAGGGTTGCTGAAAAGCCGTAGGGAATTATTTCTACCTTTCAGAAATTGTTCATGAATTAGACAAAAGGGATAATGTCCCTGCTATGAGTAGGACCATTGTCATAGTTTCTTGTATGGACAAGAAAACTCCTTATCATAATAAAGGACAAATGTTGATCCATTTATAATGATATGCATTATTGTAATGCAATTTTGTCTAAAAGGATTGTATATCCTTGATCATGATAATTTCATCAATAACATTAATACCAAAGAAGTTTGCATATTATGATATGAACTTCACTTATCTTTAGCATTATCGTTTAGGCCCCATAAATAAGAGATACATACCTAGAACCCCATGAGGATGGATTTCTGGAACTCATTTGATTATTGAATCATATGAGACATGTAAGACTTATTAAGAAAAGATATGATCTTTTGGGAATCATACATATCGATGTATGAAGGCCACTAAGCACAAATGCTAAAGATGGTTTTTAGTACTTCATCATATTTACTGATAGGATCAGAGAAATATGGATTTGTGTATCTTATGAAGAAACAAATCGGAATCCTTTGAATTGTTCAAATTATTCATGAATGAAGTAGAGAATCAGCTTGGCAAAAGTATTAGGTCTCTACGATTGGATCATAGAGGAGAGTACTTGAGCCAAGAGTTTGACAAGAATCTATGGGAGTGTTGGATATGATCCAAAACTCGCTCCACCTAGCACGCCACATGGGTTTCGCGTGTCTAAGAGGAAAGTTCGGACCTTGTAGGACACGGTTCGGTCCATGATGAGTCAAACAGAACTTCCATTTTACTTTTGGGGCTATGTTCTAATTACAACAAGTTTCGCCCTTAACCTTGTTCCATCAAAAACGGATTATGAATAATGCCATATGAGATATGAACTAGGAAAGTGTCCTAGTATGTCATTCATAAAGATTTGGGATTATGAAGTTTATGTAAAAGAGTTTACGAATAAACTTGGACCCAAGTCGGATAAATGTTTTGTGGGATATCCTGTAAAGGATATTATTTCTACAACCTAATCGAGAACAAACTGTTTGTTTCTCGAACCACAGTGTTTCTAGGTAGAGATTTTCTCTAAAAGAAACAGTGGGAGGACAGTAGAACTTGAAAAGTTCAAGAACCACAATAGAACATTGATCCGTTTGATGGAACATGAGCAGTATCACAAGGTGTTGTGGAGCAACCTACTCAGATAACACAAGAACCTCGTAGGTCAGGTTGGATATGTCAAGGGACTAGAGAAATAAGGATTTCTCATAACCTGCGATATATTGCTCATCAAGATGAGCCTACAACCTATGAGATGGCCACGTGGGCCATACTCTCAGAAATGGCTTGGAGCCATGAGATACAATAAGGAATCCATGTATACCAACAAATTATAGACTTTGATGGAACCACCTGATGGGTAGGACCCATAAGGGAAAGTGGGTTATGAGGAAACCAACATGGATGATAATATGATTACCTTTAAGGGATAATTGGTTGGGTAAGGATTTCATGTGAGTTCATAGTATAGACTATGACGAAATCTTTCCCCAATTGTGATGCTTAAATCCATTCGCATCTTGCTTGTAGCAATCTATTTATAGATTGGATCAAGCTTCTAGGAGTTGGACTCTTCAAATGAATGATGTAATCAAAGGAGTTTGGTTCCATCAAAATTGAAGATGAGACTTGTGTCTACAAGAAGGTTAGTGGGAGCACAGTTATGTTTCTGGTCGTGTATGTGGAGACATACTTAATCATTGGGAATGTTGCCCCTACTTGGCAGTCTTACGTAGATTGACTAGGGAGTTGACTTTCTAATGGTAGACTTAAGCGAAGCAACTTGTGAAGATCTATTGAGGTAGATCAAGATGGTTGTATAGCTTAGGTCATAGTACACAAATTGACAAAGGTGTTGAAATGGTTCAACGTGAAAAGAATATTGATTCTTACCCATGTCACATGGAATTAGTCTTTGGAAGGCTAATTTTCTTTCCAATTATATTGGGAATGGACCGTATGAATTAGATTCACGAGATACGCCATGGAATGTACTAGGCCAGACGTGTCATAAAGCGTGACACAAAGATACCAGTCATATCCGGGTGAGAGTCACTGGATAAAATATCAAGATTATCCTTTAGTACTTGAGAAGCACTAAGGATGAATTATTGATAAATAGATAATATGAAGAGTTTGCTGTAAGGGGTTACAGTGATGCGAACTTCAAATCTGACAAAGAAGATTTCAGATTATAAGTCAAGTTTTGAGTTTTGCCTTAGTGGGAGCGACTGTGAGCTGGAAAGGTTCCAGGCAAGATTCAGTCACTGATTCTAACATAGAGGACTGAGTAAATTAATGCATAAGATGCATTTATTCAGAATATTCAATCTCAATCAAATTGTTGATGGAGGAGATGTGAATATTTGCAAGGTGCCAGCATATGTCTCGCCCCTACGTAGCGTAAGCGTGGAGGGCCGCGCAAGATCAGTAGGCATACGATGCAGGTGATTGACTCTAGTGCAAGTGGGAGACTGTTGGAATTGTGCCCTAGAGGCAATCAATTAATTGTGACATTTATGGATTTACGATTCATTATGTTATCGATATGGAGATATGTTAACATGAATGAAGTCCTTAGAATATAAGTGTTATATTCTTAAATATCCCTAGTCAATTATAATGATTAATGGGACAATCATCTATAGACTAGTATGGGGTTCGATTGATATGGAGATATCATGATCCAACACATGGGTATGCATTAAGGGTAATGGCATACTGGATTGACCCATCTCCGAGAAGGCTACATACACGTTATGTTAAGTCACAAGCGCTTCTCCCGGTGCAACGGTATTGTCATCCTTAGACTTGAAGTCACTAGATATTCTAGTTGTGGATTATTGTGATTTTGGTAGCGTCAAACGCTACACCGTAACTGGGTAGTTATAAAGGCGTGTACTGGATACAATAAGAAGCAAGCTTAGAGATCGTAGTGGACGTAGATAGAATTTGTCCCTCCCACATAACGGGAGCAAATATCCTAGGCCACTCGAGGGATAGTGCTTATAAAATGTCTGGCCATACTCAAATAAATCAATATGGGATATTGATGTTATTTGCACGAATAAGGCTATTCCCAGGATCGAGAAACTATGGATTGGATATACGAGTGTGACTTGTATGTCTCGTGTCCAATCCAGATATTGAGACAAAGGGATGAGACAATTACTTGTACAAGGTTTGTCATGATGACTATTCTATTTGTTGGCTAGAATGGATGTCTTGCTAGAGGCCGCTCCATATTAGTAAATAGTTACTACCAACTAAATAGAACCTATGGGGTCACACGCCATATAGGGGTGAACTAGACATGGGAAATAATTAATTAATATGATTAATTAACTAGAAGGATCAAATCGCAACAACTTGCTAACTTAGTAGGACTAATATGCAAGTTGGACTAATCCATGTATAGACATGATTAGGATTTTCCAAGGTGGCCTAATTCATGTAGAGACATGATTAGGATGAATTTTCAAATAAGAACTAATTCATGTATTGACATGATAAGGACTATTTTGCAAAAGGGACTAATCCGAACTTGAGTAGGATTATGAGGGGTTCTTTATGTAGTAGGACAAGGAGCTGTTGGACTATATAAAGAACACTCCTAGCTTATTTTTCTCTCTACACACACCACACATCTATTTGATAGAAGAAAGGAGAGAATAAAGCAAGGAGAGAGCAAGTCCCAAAAGGGGCCGAACCCCCCCTTGGGATTGCCGCCCCCTACCCGTCGGCATAAGGAGTGCCGCCCCACCTTGGTGCTCCATGGTTGCGTGTTCCTTCTTCCTCCTCCATTCTTCCTAGCTAGCACAAGGGAATTGGAGGGTCTAGATCTCACCTCTAGGCGTGGATCAACCGTAGAGATGGACACTATTCGCGTTTGAAGTCATCAAAGGAGAACCCTAAGGTGTGTTTATGATTTCTAACCCTTACCGTCGTTATGTCTCTTGAGTTGTGATCCTTGGAGGGTTTTGCATGGTTTTATGATTGTTTATGCTTCTGTTGCGCATCCATGATTCAAAACCCTACAATCTTCAGACAAGAAGAAGAAGAAGAATAAGAAGAAGAAGAAGAAGAAGAAGAAGAAGAAGAAGAAGGCTGCTGCAGAAAAGTAACCAGTAACAGAGATCTCAAGCCCCAAGAAAATGAAGAAAAAGAAGAAAGCCTCTCAAGCTGAAAAGAGAAAAGAGAATGTGTCATAGGAAGAACCAGAAGAAAATTTGGAGAGAGCCTTAATATCTACTCAACGAACACTGCTCCTGATGAATCTTGGTTCATCTCAAATACTTCCAAAGGTCAGTGGTTGGATGGTTTTGCCTATATGAAAATTGTTTTTTGTAGCTTGATCAGTATGCCTATGTTGACTGGAATGAATCTGAATTGCATTACCATGTTATAGAAAATCTCTTTGTGGTTCATGCTAAACCCTCCTGAGCTAGCCTACTTAAGACTAACCACATTCTTCTATCTCAACATGAAGAAACTTAAGAACTCTCCACACTTAGTAATCAAAACTAAAGTTGCTGGTGTTACTATGTAATTGGATCATGATTAGTTTGAAACTGTCCTAGGCTATCCTAAGAGGTATGACACACAGAACCATCCTCCCAAAAATGAAGCTTTGCAGTTGGTCAGAGAAGAATTCTTTCTACCGAATGTCCCTGCCTCATCCAAACAGTGAACACACTCTGTGTCAAATGTTAAAGCCAAAGTTTTATTCACTATCTGGATGAGATGTATCTTTCAAAGAGAACATTCCAAGGAATTGGTCACTGAGAGAGTGCTACACATTATGTATTGATTATGCATGGCTATGACATTGATCTTCAGAAGCATGTAATGGAACACGTGCTGTTTAGCCAAACAGATCAGAGAAAGCATCCTTTTCCTTATGAAAACTTGCTCACTCTGTTCTTCCAACACCTTGATATTCCTACTACTGGTGAAGAGTCTGTGACATATGGGATTAGTATGCTTAATGAGAAAGCTTTTGAGAAGATTGTAGTGGTGAAGACCAAGGCAAAAATTTGGAAGTTGTATTCAGATTTGACAGAATAAGAGTTGAATGCAAAGAAGCTTGTTAAGCCCAAGACCTTCACCCCTACTTCAAGCCATACCTCTCAGCCTCCTGACTTGTCTTAAAATCTTCAGAGACTTGATGGTGTAGAGATGGACAATAGTGAAATCAAAGAGAATCAGCATGGGTTTGAGACTGATCTCAGGCAGGTGAAGTACATGGTGGAAACCATCTTTAGGAGAATGACTGATGTTTGATGTCCCCGAGGATGAAGAAGGCATCAAGAAGGGTGATTCTGACAAGAACATTCCAGTGAACACTCCAACCAGGAAGAGGCTGCTCAATACAAGGACAGATGGAAGCAAGTGTTAGTTGAACAAGAGGGAGATGAAGTAGAAAGTCCTGATTCAAATGCCTTGCTGATAAACCTGAAGAAGAAGAAGAAATCTCCAAAGGATGCTACTAAAGACAAGGCTGAAGAAGAGACTGATGGTGTGAATGAAGAAGTTGCAGAAGAACATGACAATGATGAAGACAGTGAGGAAGAGGAAGAAGATCAGGATGGAGATGATGACCCAACCCCATCAATTCCTGCCTATTCTTTCTTTACCACCTATCTTTTTAAGTTTATTTTCGAATTTTCCGAAGACTCTGATCCAACATCTTCTCATTCTTTTTGATGAAAGTCAAAAGGGGGATAAATCTTAGGTTTTTTGTTTATGGTTTGGTGACCTATCTTTTTATCAGTAGGATTTATTTGGACTTATGTGTTTCTCTGTTTATCATTGAATAAGTTGAATCTTTTTGGAACCAATGTGTTACTATTATATGAAGTGTGTGCTAATCAGTATTTTGTTTTTGCAGAAACTAAGATTCAAACAGATTGAGGTTTTTTCTTTCATCAAGGGGGAGATTGTAAGTTCACAGGATTCACAGGCTTGAAATAGGCCTTGAACCAGTTTTCAAAGCCTTGAATCAAGTTTCACAGGCTTGAAATAGCTATTTCATGGACTTGAAACTGGATTCACATCCTTGAAACTTTCTGACCTGTATGCACATACTTAGGGGGAGTTTTTCTGAACTCTTCTAATCTGATTCTATCTCTCTCACCCCTATGCTTGATATGTTGTTATTTGATGATGAAAGACAAACTATTTTGATATATTTATCACCAGTTAATTCATCTGTTTGACTCAGTTTTGCAGGGAAATTGTATTTCCTAAATTTGCAGGATTGGTTTCCTAATCTGGCTTTTGCAGGAAAGGAAACATTAAGAGAAGATGATTCTGTGATGTATTTCCTAAATTTGCAGGATTGGTTTCCTAATCTGGCTTTTGTAGGAAAGGAAACATTAAGAGAAGATGATTCTGTGATCAATCTGACACTCATGACAGCTTCTCAATTTGTTTAAAGGCAATATCACAACAATATATCTGAAGATCATGATCAACTATCCGTTGGAGAAGGTTGTTAAGAGAGTCAAAGTTGTTACCTACAAAACTGGAAGTTGTTGCTGAAAATCTAGGAAGATTTGCAGAGCGTCAAGATGTATAAATAGAGCTCATTTTGAAGAAACAAGACACAACACTCAAAGGTAAAAAAGAGAGACACATTTCAGGATTGACAAGCATCAAAGAACCACATCATTCTCACAATCCAACTCATAGAAGATCATTGCATTCTTCACAACAGTTTTACACTTCAGTGTTCTTCTGAATTGCACTTCATTTGTATATCATTCTTATACAACTTCTTGCACTCATTCTCATGGATTGTTCAAAGTGAACAATAGAGAATTCTTAGTTAACCAGTTAGCTAGAGCAGGTACTAGATAGGTTAGAGAGAACCACAAGCTGTAACAGAGTAAGGCATATCTCTGTGCTTGACATCTAGGGCTTAGCTTTTCATTAATAAGAATTGTGTTTAAAATCCTGCAGGGAGAAGATCCCTGAGGTAGAGATGTAGGTCCAAGTGCAGTAAAATCTATAAACTCTGTGTCTCTTGCATTTACAGTTCATTTACATACTTAATTTTTGCAGCATTCAAACTAGTATGTTTTCAAGGGTTTGAAACTATTTTCAAGGCCTTGAAAAAGACTTGTCTGTTTTCTTTCTACTGTATTTCTTCTCAAATCCTTGGAACTTTTTTCAAGGCTTTGAACTTCGCTGCTCTTCAACAGAAACTCTTGTCTTAAACAAGTTTTTCAAAAAGTTTGCATACTCTATTCAACCCCCCCTTCTAGAGTATCTGTGCTACATTACTATCTGCATACTTCCCTTTCAAATGTGTTTCGTCCTTGCATGAAAAGTGGAATTCTTCGCCAAATGAATTGCACTCTGACTGTCACTGTACAACTTGCAACTTTTCTACTTCTTCCCAAGTTCCCTCAAGAAACTTTGTAGCCAAACCATTTCTTTTCACGCTTCCGTAGCTGCTACATATTCAGCTTCAGTAGTAGATAGGGCAACGATTTTCTACAACCTCAAAACCCAACTGACTGCTCCACTGCCAAGTGTAAACACATGGCCTGCAATGCTCTTTATTCAGTCCAAAAATACTCATCTTTAGTCTTAATACATTCTACTGTCACGTCTTAATGGTCTACATGTAGCTCCATTTCCTAAACCGACACTATCCTCAGGTCTAGGACGACTGACAATGTCATCCCGCTACAAGTCCGGATTTTAATTCAGCTGCTTCTATTCCTTCCTAGTTAAGGAATCTACCCATAGTTTTGTCTAGGGAAACATTCCCTTATAATTACACGCCATCCTCTTAGCTGACCAAACATGTGTTGGGTTTTGTGCAATCAAACACAACGGAAGTACAAAAATGAATTTGCCAAAAACCACCAAGGACCCATGTGAATGAGCTCAATATGATGATTAGAGGTTTACCTCAGTCAAATTGACTGGTGACGACGATCACAAGCGTAGATTGAAGAAATTTCGCCTCTACGGTATCCACACGAATAGATCTGAACTGGGCTTCTTATCTAATGGTGCTAGCAATCACAGGAAGAAGGAGGATCTTGTCGCACAAGACAACAAATCTGGACGCGCATGTGGACCAGGTTCAACCCAATCCGTGATGAAGAAGAGGATGGGGCGGCTACTCCTTTTGGTCGAACCCTAGGAGAGATTTTACCTCTTTTCTCTCTAGCTCTCTAGTAAGTGTGTAGGAGTATGAATGAATTAAGACTAAATTTTCATAGCCTATAAGTCCTCTTTATGGCTATTGAAATTCATATTTTCTTTTAAATCCAACAGTTTGGATTAGTTTGCATTCTAATCCACAATTGCTCTTTAGTCCAACTAATGAGCATAGTTTACACTTTAGTCCAATATTCATTATTGCTCTTTAGTCCAACTAATGAGAAAATAATTCCAGTTTGATCTATTCTTGTGTGTGACCCTGTAGTCTCCTAATTACGTTGGCAGTAATAATATTTACAAACATTGAGTGGCATCTAGCAATACATAAATGCTACCCAAGTAATAGGAATGTCGAAGGAGGAACAAAAAAAGAAAATATAAGATAGAGAAAAGGCTCTTGCTTCTCTCTACTTTCGAGAGAGAAAACCCTCGGTCATTTAGCTCTGGCGGGTTTGCCGCTTTAGCGCGCCCGTCCGACTTCTCTACTTTCTAGAGAGAGAAACCTCCCCGGTCGTTTTGCTCCGGCGGGTAGTTTTTTTCTTGTTCGCAGGTTTGTTTTGCTAGGTCTATGTTTTTTTTGGGTTTTCTCCGATGGAGAAGTTTTGGCAGTGCTTTTTGGCGACGATTTCAACCAGCGTTGTCCCTTATGGTTCATGCCTTGTCTCATGCCAAATCAAAATAGGGCTTCTTGCTACCCCAGGGCTTAAAGCCCTTACGGTCCAAATTAAGCATGTGTTTTAGTTGCTTTTGTGTTCGAAATAGGGCTTCGTTGCAGGTTCGTCGGCGATTGCTTCATCTGCTATCTTTTCTCTCAGGCTCTAAGCCTTTTAGGCCATATCATGAAAGCGTTCTTGGTTGTTGCTGTGTCTTCCCCTCTTTTGCTACAAACTTTGAGCTCTTTTTTTGAGGGGGGGGGGAGGTTCGTTTACCGCTGCATCCTTCCCAGCTATCTTCTTGTCTTCCCCGTTGCCGAAAGCCCTTTCGGGCTAGATCAATTCAGGGGTTCTGCAAGTTTCGTTCCCCTTCCGCGTTCAGCCTCTTTCAGGCCATATTCAAAGGGGATCTTCACCTCGGGTGCGGCCATTGATTTATATCTAGCTATTGCCGGCCACTACCCCTGATCTGGCGACTTGCTCGACGTTGTTCAGTCGGTCTCCGCATTCCCCTACCGCCTCAATACCTCGCCATCCCAGCCACATCTCCGTCACCTCTGCCGTCCCACTGTTTTTCTTTCTTTTTTTTTTATTTTATTTTTTGTGTCGGCGGCTTCGGGATTGATTACACCTGTGGTGGGCTTCCTGGCCACGTGGGCTTGGGCTCGACAAGTGGCATTTCAAGGTGTTCTTTCGGCCTTTATATCAGTTGATTTGTTTCAGCCAGTGTTTTGATTTTTTATCTAGCTAGCTACTCTAAGTTTTTTAAACTTTTAAGTGTTCTATGTTGTTTAGTATAGTTAGATCTTACATTTCGACTGTAGATACTCCGCAACGACGATGAAGGCCTTCAGACGAATCTCGTTGTATTCAAGATCTGGTTGAACTTTTATCTTATCAATGAAATTTCTTACCTTTGATAAAAAAAAGTAATAGAAATGTCAGTGATCTGACTAACCTCTGTGACCAATGTTACCGTGCTGTATAATTCCTTTGTCTCATCTATCTAGATTAGACACAAGACAAGGAGTGTCACACTTGTATATCAAATCTATAACTTCTCAATCTATGAGTAGACATAGACAAACAAATAACATCAATATATAATATTGATTTATTCCAACATGGGCATGAGTGAGACTTGGATATTTACTCCCGTTATGCAGGAGGGAAAAGTCCTATCAACATCACTCACACCTCTCATCATGTTTCATAGCATGTCCAATTATCACTTTTATAATTACCCCGTAACGGTGTACGTCTGACGACATCAAAACGTGATAATTCACATCTAAAGAATGTCGTGACTTCAAGTCGAAGGATTACAACACCATTGTCACTATGAGAATCACTTGTGACGTTCACATAACTCCCATGTAGCCTTATCATGGCTGGATATCCAGTACGCCATTACTCCTAATGCATACCCATGTGTTAGACTTGATATTCCCATATTAATCTACCTACATACTAGTCTTAATGCATTAAATTTGTCCTACTTAACTGTAATACTTCGACAAGGGATATTTAAGAAAACAACATTTATATTAAGGATTTCATTATGTTAACATATCATTATATCGATAATACAACGAATAGATATCCTATATGAATGTTCACGATAAATAGATTGCCTCTAGACATACTCGAACAGTATCCCACTTGTACTAGAGCCAATCTGGTGCTTCTCGTATGCTTATTGATCTAGTGTGGCCCTCATGCTTTCGCTGAGCTAGGGGTTTGGTAAGCCGGTCCAAGAGATTGTCATATGTCGTTACTTTACATATCTTCATATCTCCTCTATTTATGATCTCTCTAATGAGATGGAATCTCCTAAGTATGTGTTTGGATCGTTGGTGAGATATGGGTTCCTTAGCTTGTGATATCGCACCATTGTTGTCGCAATATAGTGCTATAGTATCCACTATACTAGGAACAACTCCTAGTTCAGTAATGGTCTTCCTGATTCAAACAACTTCCTTGGATGCATCTGATGTAGCAATATACTCAGCCTCTGTGGTACAACCGACAACTATCTCTTGCATCGAACTTTTCCAGCTCACTGCCCATCCATTTTGGCAAAATAAAAAACCTGACTGCGATCAGAAGTAATCTTTTTTCGGTTTGGAAGCTTGTATCACCGTAACCCTTTACAGTGAGGTCCTCCTCTATTCCATATATCAAGAAATCATACTTAGCCCTTCTCAAGTACTTAAGGATATTCTTGACACCTATCATCGACTCTCACCTGGATTTGACTGGTATCTACTTGTCATACTTAAAGCATATGACACATCTGGCCTAGTACATAACATGGCATACATGACATATCCAATTGCCGAAGTATACAGAATCTTGTTCATGCGGTCCTTCTCAATCTAATTGAAAGGACAATTAGCCTTCGAAAGACTAGTTCCATGTGACATGGGTAAGTGTCCTTTCTTGGATTATTGCATGCTGAACTGTTTCAACACCTTGTCAATGTATGTACTTTGACTTAGACCGGGCGGCTTTCTTCATGTATCTCTATATATCTTTACACCAAGTATATAGGGTGCTTCGCCTAAGTATTTCATTGAAAAACAATGCCCTAGCCAATCTTTAACAGATTGCAGAGTAGGGACATCATTAACAATGAGTAGTATGTCATCCCCATACAAGAAAAATAATACAATTGTTCTCCCACTAACCTTCTTGTAAACACAAGGTTCATATTCGTTCTAGATGAAAACAAAACTCTTTGACTGCAACATCAAATTGAAGATTTTAATTGCTAGAAGCTTGCTTTAATCCATAAATGGATCGCTGCAACTTACACACCTTATCGGCATGCTCTAGATCGACAAAACCCTCGGGATTAGTCATGTACAGATCCTCATGGAAGTTTCCTTAAAGAAACGGTGTTTTGACATCCATATGCCATGTTTCATAATCATGGTAAGCAACAATTGCAAGTAAGATACCAGTGGATTTAAGCATAACAACTGGGGAAAAAGCTTCGTCATAGTCTATACCATGAACCTGTTTGAAATCCTTAACCACCAATGGTCCATCGAGAAGTAATCACATTACCATACATGTACTTTTTCTTCTTGAAAACCGACTTGCACCCTATGAATTTTACCCCTTCAGGTGGTTCCACCAAAGTCCATACTTTTTTTGGCATACATGGATTCGATTTCGGATCTCATGGCTCCAAGCCACTTATGAGAATATGGCCCATTTGCGGCCTCCACATAGGTTGTAGGCTCATCTTGATCCATGAGAAATACATCACTGGATTCCGTTACGAGAAATCTGTATCTCTCGGGCCCTTAAAGCATCCTACCAGGCCTGCGAGGTTCTTGTGTTACTTGAGCAGGTTGTTTCTCCACAACTTCTTGTTGATCATGCTCAAGTTCCATCAAAGGATCAATGCTTTGTTGTAGTTCTTGAATTTCTTCAAGCTCTACTTTGCTCCCACTGGTTCTTTTAGAGACACTCTCTTTACAGAAACACACCAACTCGAGCAACAAACATTTTTCCTCGATTGGATCGTAGAAATAATATCCTCTCGTTTATTTAGGATATCCCACATATTTATATTTGTCCGATTTGGGTCCAGGTTTAAACGTTTTACATAAACTTCACAACCCCAAATTCTCATAAATGAAATACTAGGACGCTTCCCAGTCCATATTCATACGTGTTTTCATAACTAAATTAGATTGTACGTGGTTAAGGGTGAAAATTGCTGTAAGTAAAGAATTACCTGAAACAACCCTGGAACCTACGGTTCCTTGCTAGCACAACCAAACGAGAATCCAAAGTGCTACAACCATTGTTTGGAATAAACAAAATGACAATTATTCAAATCTAAGTTCTGAATAAAAAGGTTCCTAAACAAATGAAATGCTTCCTAGCAACCTGCTCCTAATCTTCATTTCACGTGTGTGCGTCCCCCAATTTATTCATAACTGTGAGTTTTCAAATGGCAAAATACGACTCAGTAAATGTTTGTCAGTAAAAACTGAGTAAGAATACACCACAACATGTAAAACAAGAATTTTGGCTAACTGGAAATTATAATCAGAATAACCACATATTAATCCTTGATTTGGTTGAGGCGTATCCCGCGAGCCCCAACAGGTACGATGTGGACAAAGAGGTCACGATGGAATAAATAATAATAATAGGGGTACATGTTGGGATGTACCAATTTCTCCCCGTACGTTAGTAGATAACCCTTCGCTATCCCGCCCTAACCATTCTAATGAGGCCTTAAGTGTCGACACCCCTATACAGTTGTAGATACTGCTTTCTGACATGACAGATCTTGGCCACGTGGCAACCATCCAGCACACCATATTGTGCTCCACACACACAGGATCACCAGCCGAGCTGATCCATGTGGGGGCTGCGAGACAGAGCCCTCGCATACCACTGCACGGGACCTGTAGGGACTTAGTGGTTTGGAGGCTAGAGTAAGCCCTGTCGCGTGCGAGCCAAGCCCGCACGCGACCTTTAGTAACTGTTTTGAGAGATCTATGGCACGAGCTCCCTAGATCCGGTCAATCCGGTCAAACCCGGTAAACCTCGTAACGGTTCCGGTATTCGCGCACCACGTGCTCTAACGGTTCCTATATACTCGGACGAACGTGCCGTTATGGTTAAGCTAATTAAGCCGCCATTAATGGGCGCATTAACCACACTACAACGGTCATGTTCTCCAGTATATATATATCGTTAACCTTCCCATACAAAGGAGAACACACTGCCATACGCGGAAGCTCTGCCAAACCTCTGTCTCTCTCTCAGACATTGCTACTGACTTACTCTCTCCCTACACACACCCCTACTCTTCCTGTGCGATCCCTGATCCACTACGCACGGTGTACACGGAGGTCTCCCTGCCGGAATCTCTTGTGCACATTTTGGTGAACCCGACGTGAAACTTACCAGCAAAAGCAACCATGTCTCAGGAGGACGATGTCAGCAACCGATCGCCTTCCACCGAAACTCCCTCGGGAGATGAGGCCCGCCGTACTCCGACGACTCCCGGCGAGGCACCAACTTTAGAGTCTTTGGACGCCACTGTCCAAAGTCAGGCAAAAGCTCTCAAGTCTCAGTCTGCGCAGTTAGAACGGATCTTAGCCGTTCTGGGCACCCTTGCGCCAAATCCTCCACCAGCCACCGCTATCCCTCAGGGAGGAGGAACCCCTACCGCTCCAGGATTGGGAGTGTCAGCCACGCCTCCCAACCCTCATCTGCAAACTCCACCGTCAGCCACGCAGCTGCCTTCGGTCCAAGGGTCAACGGCACAAATGCTACCCCCTGCTGCTCACGCCTCTCAGCCCCCGGCTTTGGCGTCCAACCCAGCTCTGCAGTACACTCTGCCTCCACCAGCGACAATCTGGGGAAACGCGGGTAGTCAATACGCTCCCAATCCTCCGGCGGCATATGTGTCGCCACCGCCTACGGCAACCCCTCCGCCAGCTACCGAGGGCAGCATTCCAGAATGCATGACGTCTTTGCAGAAGCGCGTGGACTCCATCCTGGCTCATCAGTCGTTCGCGGATACCATCATCCCGAAGCTAGACAACGATCCACCCATTCCACGAGAGATCTATCTCATGCCTAACCCGGCGGGGTACAAGGCTCCCAAATGGGATAAGTTCGAGGACGTCAATGGAAACGCTCATGAGCATGTCATGCGTTTCATTGATGTCATGGGTCCATACGGAGCCGATCTCAAGCTGCTGATGGGAGAATTCCCAAAATCTCTTGGGAATGTAGCATACAAATGGTACCGAACATTGGAGGCCGGATCTGTGAAGACTTGGGACGACATGGTCCAGAAGTTCTATACCAAGTTCTTCCAGATGGAAGAAAAGGTGACGATGATCCATCTCTCGCGGATGTATCTGAAACGCGAGGAAGATGGAATCACTTTCATCAAGAAATTCAGAGCGAAATCCTTGGAGTGCAAGGATCCAATGCTCGAAAGCCGGCTCGTAGAGATATGCCTGCAGTGCATGCGAGATGAATACAAAGGTATGCTAATCAATTTGCAAACACCTACGTTTTCAAAGCTCATCGAATGCACGATGAACATCGAGCCCATTGTCGAGAGACAGAGAAAGAAGAACGCTCTAGAACGACCTGCGAGCGGCACCACCTACAAGATCGGCAGATTTGGCTACAAGCGGGGACGCGAAGCTGAGGTCAATACAGTTTCGCCCCAGAAGCAAGCAAAAGTTGCAAACTTCGACGCACCGCCTCTGCCATGCTCGGTGGAGGAAGCGAGCGATCTCTGCAGACAGTGGCGCAAGGACGGCGTCCTGCCACCGCTCGAGAAAGCACCCTCCAAGGAGATGACGAGGGACCCTAAGTGGTGCGAATACCACGGCAAGGTCATGCACCCCACGTCCGAGTGCAAGAAGCTCAGATTCGCGTTCGATCAGAAGATGAAGAACGGCGAACTCATCGTCAGCGACCACCGGAAGGATGTGCGCAACAACCCGCTGCCTGCCCATACAGATTCGGGCTCAAAGGGCAAAGAGGTCGCCATGATCTCGATAGTGGACTTGGAAGAAGTCGCAGAGGATGGTCTACCCATCATTGCTGAAGTCCATGAAGATGAAGACTACAGCATGGACACGGAGGATGAGCGTGCCGACCGCATGAAAGGGTCGCACGGCTTCAACAAATTCTTCAACGAGATGAACCTCTCCGAAAAGTGCCGAACGGATATGACAAAAGCAATCTTAAGGATAGCTGAGGACTACGAGGAGGACCTCGTGGTCTCCAACGGGAAAGTCATCAGGGCGTCCCGTTCCACAGAAAAGACTATGACCTTTTCTGCCAGCGATAAGAAGACAGATGCGAGCCACCAGAGGCCCCTGTACGTGACCGCCATCATCAACGGCGTCGAATTCAAGCGAGCATTCGTCGATGGAGGAGCAGCGGTCAATGTTGTTCCACTCCACACACTGAAGCTAGCAGGGATCCCCGAGCACAAGGTAGTCAAGCGTCCATCTCCACTGGTGGGGTTCGGAAGTGATTCTAGAATGACGATCGGATGGATCCGCCTAGGCGTTCAGATTGGTAAAATCAAGTGCTCGGCAAAGTTCTATGTCATAGACGCGAACACCACATATCACATGATCATAGGTCGAGCCTGGATTCATCGCTTCGACGCAATCCCTTCGACGGCTCACCAGGTGATGAAAGCTATCTGGAACGACAGGATTGTCGAGATACCGGCCTCAACTAACCCGTTCAACTTGGACGAAGCACATCTCAGTGAGGCGGTGTGGTTCACCGAGATGGCGGACGAGCAAACACCCGGACCATTCAACCCTACTCCTTTGCCTCTATGGGAGGACATCAAGGACCAGTCACCTGCGGGCGTGATGGTGACAAGGGAAGATGCCAAGGAAAAGCCGCCTACACGCGAAGAGGCGCCACGCATCGCATATCATCGGAAGAATGTGTACACTCTGAAGAGGATTGCAAAGCATGACCCCGAGGGTAAGGAGATAGAGAGCTTCTACGCCAACGGGAAGAAATGCTATCACATATGAAGGTGCGCGGGGACGTCCTCACACGGGCATGGGGATGTCCCTGGGCAAATCAATCAAATCGAGCAAGTTGCGCTGACAGAAGAGCCAACACAGGGCACTCCAGACGAGAAACTCAAAGAAGCGCCCGAATGCATGGAAGACAGGCCAAGACCACAAAAGCAAGAGCTAAAGGAAGTGTTCCTCAGCCCGAACGAGGAAAAGAAAAGGCCAGTCTTCCTGAGTGCGGACCTCACAAGCGAAGAGGAACAAGGACTGCTGCAGCTCCTAACCGAATACAAGGACGTGTTCGCATGGGAATATGATGAGATGCCGGGTCTGGATACGAGCATCACCATGCACCGTTTAGACATCATCCCAGGGTCTAAACCGGTCAAGCAAAGCACCAGAAGCTTCAGGCCAGAGCTCAACGTAAAGATCAAACAGGAGATTGTCAAACTCCTAGACGCCAAGTTCATAGAGCCAAATCACCATCCCACGTGGTTGGCCAACATCGTGCCGGTGGTGAAGAAGAACGGACAGCTCCGCATCTTCGTGGACTTCCGAGATCTCAATCGCTTCTGCCCTAAGGACGATTTCCCACTGCCTAACATCGATTTGCTCATCGATTCAACGGCAGGCCATCGCATGTTCAGTTTCATGGACGGTTTCAGCGGGTACAATCAAATCAAGATGGATCCCGAAGATGCACGGAAAACTGCATTCATCACTCCCGTGGGGGTATTCAACTACACGGTAATGCCATTCGGTCTTAAGAACGCAGGCGCAACCTATCAGCGGGCCATGATGGCTCTATTCCACGACATGATGCACAAAGAAGTGGAATTCTATGTGGATGACCTGGTAGTCAAATCCAAGCATGAAGCAGATCACCTTGCAGACCTGCGAAAGGTGTTCAACAGATGCAGGAGATTTCAACTGAAAATGAACCCCATGAAATGCGCATTCGGCGTGACCTCGGGGAAGTTTTTGGGATGCGTGGTCCATCGCCAAGGGATCGAGCCTGACCCTGCGAAAGTGTCAGCCATCACCAGCATGACGCCACCTCACAACCAAAGTACCTTGAAAACATTCTTGGGAAAATTTTCATATCTGCGGAGATTCATCCCAGCAATCGCCGAAATCACATGCTGTTTCAGCACTCTTCTCAAGAAGGACGCCGCGTACAACTGGGCTCCTGACCACGAAGCCGCATTCGAAAAGCTAAAAGAGCTACTCACATCCCCAAAGATAATGATCGCGCCTCAACTGGGATCACCGCTGCTGCTATATCTTACATCAACAAGGAAATCTATAGGAGCACTCTTGGCTCAGGTGTATGAAGGCCAAGAGAGGCCCATCTATTACATCTCTCGCATTGTGCAGCCTGCTGAATCAAGGTACACAGACATCGAACGTCATTGCCTTGCTTTATTCTTTGTGATAGAAAAGTTGAGACACTATTTTGCATCGCACAAAGTAGTGGTGGTCACCAAAAGCGACCCCATAAGATACTTGCTAACTCACACTACTCCGGGCGGGAGATTGGCGAAATGGTACTGACCATCTCTCAATACAATATCACATGCGTAAAACCAAGAGCGATCAAGTCGCAGGCGGTAGCAGATCTGTTGGCACAGTTTCCCGACAACAGCCACGAACCCGTGATCGAGGAAGAGCTCGAAGGCCCTGAAATCTATGCGATCGACGTGCCCTATTGGACCCTCCACTTCGACGGTTCGTCAACCAGAAAAGGCGGAGGCATTGGGATAGTCTTGACAAAGCCAGACGGGGAAGTCATACAGATGTCCGCGAAACTCAACTTCGCAGTCACGAACAACGAGGCGGAATACGAGGCTCTTATCGCGGGGCTCCGTGCGGCGAAAGCTTTGGAAGTGAGCAACTTAACAGTCATGGGAGATTCCAAACTGATTGTTAAGCAAGCCTCGGGCGAATATGGGTTAAAGGAGATCAACCTCCTGTCATACCGCACCCTAGTGCAAAAGCTGATGCAGCAATTCTGCGACGTGAAATACGAGCACAAGCCCCGAGCGGACAACAGGCATGCAGACGCCTTAGCAACTCTGGGATCTAAGGTTAGCATAGACAAATGCCCCGCAAGGATTTCCATCGAAGTGCGAACATCGTCGGCATTAACAAAAGATGCGTGCGACGACGAACACATGGATGACGCAGACTGGCGAAAAGCAATCCTGCAAGCTATTGCGAAAGGCACCAGCAGCGAAAGCTGGGCACTCACGAAAGGATACTGCATCCACGACAACACCCTTTACTACAAGGGTCATGGAGGAATACTCATGCGATGTGTCTCCGAGCAAGAGGGACAACAGCTGTTAGAAAAGATTCACCAACACGCTTGCGGAGAAAGCGAGGTGTCAATCTACAGGAAAGCTCAAAGATATGGCATTCATTGGCCAGGCATGTCAACAGCTGCAGCCCTGATACAAGGGAAGTGCGAAAGTTGCGCACTAATCAAAGATTCTCTACTCGTCGCTCTAACCGATGACGACACAGACTGGAGGAAGCCATTGTTTGAATTCCTCACCCAGGGCACCGTACCCGAATCAAGAAAAGAAGCCGACAAATTGAAGAGGAAAGCGTCTCGATATGTGGTTCAGGAAAACCTGCTTTGGCGAAAAGGTCACGAGGGCAACTTGCTGCGATGCCTAGACGGCGGGGAAGCACAAGAAGTCATGGACCTTTCTCATCAGGTGGAACACCAGGGAGGTGCGAAATTATGCAGACAGCTCCTCTCAATCGGATACTTCTGGCCCACGATGGAAGTCGATTGCCGCACCAAGGTGCGACGCTGCCAAGAATGCCAATTCAAAGGGAACCTAGTGCACGCTCCCGCCGTGGATCTACATGCATTAGGGACGCCATGGCCATTTCACACATGGGCTTTGGACTTCATCGGCCCCATCCGACCAACGTCACATGGGAACCATTTCATTCTCACCGCAACCGAGCTGTTCACCAAATGGGTGGAAGCAATACCACTGAAGACGGAAAACGCGCTGGCTGTGGTCAACTTCATCCAGGAAAACATCGTATGCAGGTTCGGGATCCCAAATACCATTCTTTCAGATAACGGTACTCCTTTTGTTAATCGTCAGGTAGCTACGAAACTCGCGGAGTACAATATCAGGCAGATATGCTCTACCCCCTATTATCCAAAGGGAAACGGACAAGCCGAAGCGACTAACAAAACGCTGTTGAGAATTCTGAGCAAGATGGTCGCAGATGACCACAAGAAGTGGGCCGACTCCCTTAACATAGCTCTGTGGGCCTACAGAACTTCTCCAAGGACACCCACAGGGGCCTCGCCATTTCTACTATGTTATGGGGCCGAAGCTGTAGTACTTGCGGAGGTCAGAGTCAATTCGGCAAGGCTGGCCTTCCATGCACTCTATGAAAATCAACGCGATCATGACTTAGTCTTGCTGGAAGAAAAGCGAGAACAAGCCAAAAGGACTAACAAGCGGTACCAAGAAAGAATCGCTCGCGCCTACAACAAGACAGTCCAGCGACGGGATTTCGCAGTTGGCGACCTGGTCTTGCGCGCATCTGACCACTGCATGCGAGAAGCAACTCACCCAAAGTTCGCAGCTAATTGGGAAGGACCCTTCGAAGTCACAGAAGTCTTCGATAGTGGCTACTGCAGCATACGAAGGTTGCACGGCACAACCTCAACTCCAAGCTCAGTCAACATGCGCTGGATTAAGAAGTACTATCCCTGACTTCTCTTATTTCATACGTTTTATGATAACGTTGCTTAAATATCTCATGTGGCTATGATCGACGCAATCTCCTCTCCCATATGAGAGGATTGTAATCCTATCTCTCCCATATGAGAGCGTTATAATAAAAGAATTCTCCCAAATGAGAAGTTCATATTTCTAGCCGTTTATATTGCTCTATTTAATTTGTTATTACTGTTAACAATGATTTATTCGCTGCAATAGCAATTTATACAGCGATCTTAATTGATCATCAAAGCCTATCTCTTACGATAGCAGCAAATACAAACGCGATCTTAAGTGATCATCTAAAGCCTATCTCTTACGATAGCAGCCAATACAAACGCGATCTTAAGTGATCATCTAAAGCCTATCTCTTACGATAGCAGCCAATACAAACGCGATCTTAAGTGATCATCTAAAGCCTATCTCTTACGATAGCAGCCAAATACAAACGCGATCTTAAGTGATCATCTAAAGCCTATCTCTTACGATAGCAGCCAAATACAAACGCGATCTTAAGTGATCATCTAAAGCCTATCTCTTACGATAGCAGCCAACACGAATACGATCTTAATTGATCATCTAAAGCCTATCTCTTACGATGGCAGCAAACGCAAATGCGATCTTAAGTGATCATCAAAGCCTATCTCTCACGATAGCAGTCAACACGAATACGATCTTAATTGATCATCTAAAAGCCTATCTCTTACGATGGCAGCCAATGCAAATGCGATCTTAAGTGATCATCCAAAGCCTATCTCTTACGATAGCAGCGAAATACAAAAACGATCTCAATCGATCATCTAAAGCCTATCTCTCACGATAACGGTTTATACGAATGCGATCTTATATGATCTTCTCAAGCCTATCTGTTACGATAGCAATTTATACGCAAAGTGATTTTAGTGGATCACCCAAGCCCGTCTGTTACGATGGCAACGTAAGTGCAGAATCATCTTATTGGATCTTCTAAAGGTCTATCTGCTGCGATAGCAATTTATGCGAGAAACGATCTCAAGCAATTCTCTAATAAAGCCTATCTTCTATGATAGCAATTCGCACCACTCGACGATCTTAATTGATCTGTTAAAAACTATCTGTTACGATAGCAAAGTTGTGAACATGATCTCATATGATTTACAACGACCAACTACAAGCCCATCCGTCAAGATGGCACAGCTGCGAAATTACGATTTCGAATGATCTAGCGAAACATCTGCGAATTGACATCGCATATGTGAAATCATTACATGACATTATGCAAGGCAAAACGAGCCGAAACGCATGCGAAATTGTATTTTGTTACAAAGAGAGCAGATAATACAAAAGCTATATATCATTATGAGTCAAATGACTTACAATTTATCTATCTAGATAACAGCTTACAAGCGAAAAGCTCGAATCTAACTACGCAGCCAACATGGCTTACAATACATTCGAAAAATGGCTGATAAGCCAGAGACACACTAGGGAACTCCTGGCTAAGAAAAGAGAGAACCCACCGGTCCTAACACCGGCAGTGTAGCACGCAGATCTGCGGCCAAAGATCTATAGCAAAAGGGATGCTGCCGCGAAGAGATCAACTTGTCATTCGCTACATCCCTAGCAGCAAGGTCGGGGATGCGATACGCCCAAGACCCCAAGGAATGACAAAAGCCTCTGTCTGATCAAGATAGGCGCCGGAGGAGCTTCCTGTGCCGACAGATGCTACTCTGCAAAACAGGCGAAGCAGTCATTCCTCTGGTGATGGACTCCTTGTCATGTTGGACAAGGGCATTGACGAGCACCCCGACCTCACAAATGTGAGGGCGACGGATTCTTCCCCGGAGATGCTGGAGGAGAATCCCGCCGTTCATTACGAGACGGTAGCACGGTCACTTCGGCGCTGCACCTCGCCACGAGGCGGCCGGAAACATGACCTGCACACATAATACACGAAGAAATTTCTTCGAACACACATGAGATATTATCTGCATCCTCTTTATGATGGTTATAAACAGCAATAAGCCTCATAAAGTGGATCTTGGAAACTACTTCTATAGCACAAAGCGCAAACTCAGGATTCAAAACTTGAAGTTGCCATGAATCAACGAAAAACAAGCGTTGAAGCCAGCAGTCGTAAGGACTCACGGCAAAGCACATGTTTGGGATGAAGAACCCAAATGGCAAAGACAGGGTTTATATAGACCCTGTGGAGACTCTTCGGTTGCCTAAGATGAGTCAGCAAAATTCAAAAAGAGGGTAAGTTCAATCACTTACGCCTTGAAAAGCGGTAACAATCAATTACCCTACTAAAGGCTACGACGATTCAGTTGCGTATCCTAATAAATGACGGATAGTCATGATTCGGATGGACTTCCCAACGGAAGCGTGCTTATCTGCCGAGAAATTAGCGCGAAAATCAAGCAGAGAATCAATTGCTGATGTCATAATTGGATATGCACAGAAATGTCCAATCAAATCCCGAAAAGGGCAAAACGGGCAAACTCATTGTTTGTTGTTAAAAAAAGAGGGGGGAGAAACCCTAGCAACATTACATTAATGTTTCAAAACATTACATTAATGTCTCAGCCATTTTCCTGTTTTCTTTTCAAAATTCGAAAAGCTAAAACAAATTCTTGATTAAGGAGTCTTGGGGCTCGAACTGCTCGCTCAGCTTCTCCACTTGTTTCACTACTTGCTTCAGTAGCTCGCACTTGGCATTCATTTCGTGATACAGCTTCAAAGCTTCATCAACCTTTTTCTTTTGCTGCTCCACCTTCTGCATCTCAGCTGCGAGATTCTGGTGACCGAGTTTCAAAGTTACAGCTGCGCGAATCAGTGTAACTCTGTCCTTGAGGAATTTGAAACCAAGTCTGCCTTGGACTTTGAACAGGAGATTTTGGCACATGCCACACAGCAATTCAGCACTCTGGGCCGAAATGGTTGCAGGTGTAGCCGCAGACAGCTGCTCCAGTATCCAGATGGCTTCAGTAAGGAATAGCCTCCTGTCAAAAGGTCCGATGTCCAGAGATCTCACAAACGATCGGGGGTATCTGAGACGCATTCGAACCACCCAGTCTACATCGGTTTGCTTCAAACCTGAGACATCAAAAATGAGTTACAATGTCAAAACTCGCAAGCAAATAATGCGACGTGCGAACGGTAAATCTTTACTTACCAGTGCCTTCCAGAATTTCATGAAGAGAAGGGATGCGGGCCACCGGGTTGTTCGAAGACTGCCCTCGCTCCATGGCTCTCCTATCAGCTGCGAGCTCCAACCTCTCATAGTCAGGAGGAAGAGTGTAGGCCGCACCAGCTGCGACTGCATTCCCAACCTGCGAGCCCCAAATGCTCCACGCAGGAATAGGTGCTTCTGGCTCAGTCATCGCCGGAGGCGAAGGGACAGCCGAAGTCGCTGGGCGGAGGACACTCCCAGATGCGAAAACATTAGCATCACTTGTCCTTTCTTCCTCACCACCGGTACGGACACCTTCGTCCATCGGCACAGCATCAGCTTCGACATCATCGGAAAGTTCGATGACATCTTCGGGGGGCTCTCTTATGTGCCCAGCAGCTGCGACGGGCTTCTCGGTATGGGAGCTCGGAATTGGAACATGGGATGCAGAAGGCTGACTTCTCTGCTCCAGCTCGGGTTCCTCAGCATGACCTGCGATACCAAATGCGATAATGTGAGGTAACTTGTGTTATAAGTTATTTCGCTATCTTTACTAAAGCTAAGAATAAGCACCTCCACGCGAAGGTGGGATTGAGGTATCCTCATCGTACACTAGGGACGTGGAACCGTGCCCTATCAGTGTGTCCTCACTAAGCAAATCTTTAAGAGAAGCGTGACCTGGGATGCGAGTAAACCAATCATGATTTTGCCTCAAGTGGCTACAGCCTAGTACGTGCATATCACTCAAAATAATTACCTGAGGGTTCTCCGCATTTGCTTACCAACCAACGGCGAATGTCAGGCTTTGACACACCGTGCTTTAACGCACCCACAATTACATCTCTATAAGTAACTGCGAGATTGAAGATCTCACCTTTATTGCCACCTGCGATCTCTTCGAAGTCCGCTTGGACTTGCTCTAGCTCTGCTGCATCCTCTCCGGGAACCTCATCTTCCTCCTCCACATGAGGAGCCCCTTCTTCGGGAAGCTCGTCTTCCTCGCCAACTGGACGCACTAAGTCGTCAACATGCTGCTCTTCGAGGCTCCGCTGTTTCACACGCTCGAGCTCCTCTTCCTCTCGCTGCCTTCTTCTTTCAGCAGCCTCCGCGGCTGTCTTCCGGGATTCGGCAAGAACATCCTCGCTTATAGGATCATCTGGAATGCCAGAATGGGCATCTCTCTTTTGCCTCTTGGCCACAAGGCCACCAACGGCTTCATCATCATCATCTGCGAATACATAATCGGTTCAAAGAAAAGAACTGCAAAGAAGTCATGATAAAGGGCAAGGAGATGCGACGGAAGTACCTCCTGACTCTTCCTCGCGCATCACAACTGCTCCTTATTCTTCTTCATCACTTACCTGGGGCTCCTGCCTCTCTTCCTCCTCCTCTTGGTTGAATGGAACGAAAGTATCAACTGCGAGATCTTTTCGCACTTTGCTGGGCATACGACCCTTGCCTTTGTCCTTGATGGAAAGGGACCTCATTGGGGGAGAAGCTGGAGCACTCCTAGGGGAAGAAATCGTAATTCCCTTTTGCCTAGGTCTTTTCACTCTCGGCGCCGCAGTCGCTGGAGGGGACGGGTCATCTCTAGGGGGAGACGGAGCCGGAGGGTTGTCTATCAGCGAGTCAGCAAAAGTATTCATGACTGCGCGAACCCTTGTTTCGACCTCGGCATCCATCCTCCATGCTAGCCGGAACGACTCCCCTTTCCTTCTGGTGGCAACAATGGTGTCCACCAGCGATTTGGAGCGATCACCAGCTGCGAACCTCCGCACATGACACTGAAACAGTACAGAACGAAAAGCATCAGCGCCAGGAAATCAAAAAGCTTAAAGCACACAAAGAAATTGCTTACCTCAGCAAACGCCTTGCTATATTTGATGACATGCGTGTCGCCCTTCCTGATTGCGTCGACTTGCTCCTTCAGAATGAAATCGGGGCACAAATGGTTCTCGCGGTCCCACAGCGAGTAGCAACCATACTCAGACTCGCTCAAACTGCAATTGGGGCGAAATGGAAAAGAGTTTCTTTTGATCAAGGGGGCCCTTCCTGGCTGCGCCGCCGCCTCTGTCTCAATCCTCGTTTGCTGGGCAACCCAGTATGCGAGCCAGTTCTGGGAACAACCACCCTTGCGAGTTCCCGCAGGCTGCTCAAAGGGAAGATTGCTCATGAAGACCGTCTTGCACTCCTTTGTCAGCAAACGCTTGTAGCACCCTCTGATAATAGACTGGGGCCAGATCGATGGGGCCACCGCATCGAAACCAAACTGAGGAGAGACCCGAGTGGGGTCAACATCCACTGTAAGCCTTTCATACCTTGGCGCGAGCTCACGAATATGCTCTGCAAGGGCAGGAAGGGAACCTCGCAGACACCAACAAAAGAACTCACGATAGCGCTCGTGGAAATGCGGCCCCTTTTCAAAGAGAAGTTCTTCTGACAAGACCATACCTTTGGAAGGGTATAGCTTTGGAAACCACCGCACATTCTCGACACGTGTGGCATAGGGCCTGGCAGTAAACTCCTGTCGTTTGTCGCATATCAAACTCCAAGTACACTTGGTATTGCTTGCTCCAAACCATCTCGCAGCCCTTCCGCTGTTGCGCGCTTCTGTCTCGCCTGGGGGACACCACTTATCAAGTGGGAGGGGAGTTGGAGCATAAGACGGCCAGCGCTCGAAAACCCACATTGTCAAAAAGCTGATATTGACAAAGGTCAGAACGTCGAGGCGGCCACGCGATTCCCTCATCGCCAGAACCAGCTGATCCAGCCTATAATATAGCGTGCCCAAGACCAAGGGTCCGAGTGCGACTCTCTGGCCAAGAGCGAGCCTCACGGCAAGTGGCAGCACATGGTAGAAGACCCCGTCATGGGGGTGACCATCAATCAGATATCTCGACAGCCAAGCACAGAGAAAGGCACAAAGGGTCAAATGATAACCCTTGCCCTCTACGTAATTATCGGCCTCCGGGTTCTCGCTCAAAAGCTTCTTAGTAATGCTGCTGTTCGCATAGTCTCGGAAGAAGTACTGCAACCACTTGTTCCAGGTATTCTTCGCAGACGTATCAACCAGCTGCCAGTTCGGAAGAGGCTTTGTAGTGGTCCACCGAGTGGAGATTTTCTTTACCTCTGCTAGGCACTCCTCCATCTGCGCGTACAAGGCCATTTCCGCAGATGTCCTCAAGTGACTCAAGGGGTCCACCTCGCCCATGGGGGAAAGCTCATACAGCATTTGAACGTCCTCGAGCGTGGGGGCAGCCTCGAACTCAGCAAAATGAAACGTGTGAGTCGCAGGCGAGTAACGGGACAGAAGGTCTAGAAGCATGGACTGATCCAACTTCACGGCAGCACCCTTCATAGCACGGATAGCAAAGAAAACGCCGGCTTCATTGAGAGTCTCGGCGTGATGATCCAACACGTGGTCAATCCACTCATCCATATAGTCCAATTTCTGGACGAACGCCTGAGTAGAAATCGCAGTGTATGGGAAGTGCCCATTCTCGATCCCCAATCGAACCACATCCTCGGAGCCAACTAACTCGAGCAAGGCTGAGTTAACTGGGCGAGTTAGTGTCAACAATCGCTCAACTGGAACAGGATCAGGCATCCTCTTCGCCTTCACCCTCGCATGATAAAAATCTTTCCCACCCAGAAAGGGGGCTTTTCGTCACAGAGCCTGCGGAAGCTCGGGTATCTCTTCATCTTCCTTGACGGGTCTGGTTATTCTTGTTTTGGCCATTCCTGCGAAAGGGCAAGAAAAAGGGGGGAGAAATACCATACTTCAGTTTGAATTTTGGAATTCGAGATCTATGCAAAGGAAAGCAAAACAGTTCCAGTACCGATTTCAGAAATCGGGGAGTCGCAAGATCCAACATTGTTGAAAGATTAAAACAAGGCAGGTTCAAAGGTCGAAGCCTCTTCACAAATTTCATGGATTTACAGATTCAACGCAGTTCAAGGCAAACACTGGTATTTTAAATCAAAAGTAAACGAGGCCAACCTTGTTTCCTTGAAGCTTGCTTGGATATGCACAATTGAAGAATACGATTTGCAGTTCTGAACTGGTGATTGATTATCTGGATCTGCTCTCGAAGATCTCCGGGTACCATTCACTTTCAGAGAAAGAAGTGATGCTTTGCAATAATGGGGATACAAGGTATTTATCCAAAAGAATGAAGGGTTGCGTCCCTTCAGTAGTCGAATCGCAACCGTCACCGTCGTATCGCGCAATCACAGGACGGGCTGACGTCACGCCTAAAACCCTAAAGGTCAGACGGCACGACTCTAGGGGTTTTAGGTCATAATGACACGCACGGGGGCTGAACTTACCCGTATTTGAATTGGTGCGTGGCGGCGACGCGCATGTTGGTTTCCGCGCATGGAAGCCTATACAGCTATGAGCCTTCACGCGCAGAAAGGGGGCTAATGTAGATACTGCTTTCTGACATGACAGATCTTGGCCACGTGGCAACCATCCAGCACACCATATTGTGCTCCACACACACAGGATCACCAGCCGAGCTGATCCATGTGGGGGCTGCGAGACAGAGCCCTCGCATACCACTGCACGGGACCTGTAGGGACTTAGTGGTTTGGAGGCTAGAGTAAGCCCTGTCGCGTGCGAGCCAAGCCCGCACGCGACCTTTAGTAACTGTTTTGAGAGATCTATGGCACGAGCTCCCTAGATCCGGTCAATCCGGTCAAACCCGGTCAACCTCGTAACGGTTCCGGTATTCGCGCACCACATGCTCTAACGGTTCCTATATACTCGGACGAACGTGCCGTTATGGTTAAGCTAATTAAGCCGCCATTAATGGGCGCATTAACCACACTACAACGGTCATGTTCTCCAGTATATATATATCGTTAACCTTTCCATACAAAGGAGAACACACTGCCATACGCGGAAGCTCTGCCAAACCTCTTTCTCTCTCTCAGACATTGCTACTGACTTACTCTCTCCCTACACACACCCCTACTCTTCCTGTGCGATCCCTGATCCACTACGCACGGTGTACACGGAGGTCTCCCTGCCGGAATCTCTTGTGCACAACAGTCGTGACCTAAACATGCATAGGTAGTACTCATAGATTCCACGATAAATTAGAGGGTATGTACCCTAGCGAAATCACTAAAGTGTGTTCCCGACTGTAGCCTTCACGCGCATCATCTGCACATCGTTCACAGTTCCATTATCGTACATTTAGATATCACATGATCATTCTAGTAACCACAAGTAACCGCATACTTTCCAAAGAGATATTTCAAAATTTAATACTTTAAAACAGTTGTATGATATACCAGTAACACACGCCAAACACATTTTGATAGTTGAAGGTGTTGTGCATACAAACTTACTTGGATTGGAAGAGAAATCATCACACGAAAGCAAGCAAACTCCTAGTATTTGTAGTATAGATCCTCCACAAACTCACCGTCTATGATCTCGGTGTCTACAATAGAAAACATTCCTAATTAACACACCACTATCACGACAATAGTGCATACAAATCCTATATGAAATGCATATAATCCCTCTTATTAATTCCCCCAAAATTTGCTAGAGTAAACCATGAATTTTATTTAACATATGCTTTCTATACATACATACATACATACATACATACATACATACATACATACATACATACATACATACATACATACATACATACATACATACATACATATATATATACATATATATATAAACTAAGGTTTACAAAAACATACTATACTATAATTATATTTAAAACCCTACTTGTATCCAAAAATAAAAGAAAGAAAAAAAACTATTTTAGTTTAATAACAAATATCATTTATTTATTTCCATAAAGATAATCAATTAAATAAAAACAAAGTCTATATACATATATATATATATACTATATAGTATACAACTATAATGACAAACAAGAATCAACCGGGGGGTTACAAGGGAGAGCAAACAAATGGTTGGTTAACAGAAATTGAGTAACCGTTTTTCTCTGATCTCTCTCCTCCACGTCATCTTTCCTATTGTTTAGATTTTCTTTCTACCTGGACAGTTATCTCTTCCCAAGGAGATAACCGCCATGTAACCTCCAGTGTTCTTGATCTTGCATAACAATTTGACAATTTCTTGACTGTTACAAGAAGTTATTTTCAGTTACTACTTTGTCCTTTTGTGCTACAGGCACTTCAATTTAGCCATCTGGGCTTCGTTTTTTCTCATCTACCTACTACTTTTCACGTTCTGAATTCTCAAAATGCCTACTAAACCAAATCCAAATCCATGTCTTTCTTACGACATCACATAAAGACTAGGCGGGATGAATCTCACGGCTAAAGAAAGACAGGGTGTCACTATACCGGCAGAAGCATTAGCGGACAGGCAAGAGGAATGTCTTAGAAGTATTTTTGGTAAGATTATCACTACCAAAAATATTAATCTGGGTAATTTGATGAATATCATGTCAAAGGCTTGGGACGATCCCATTGGGTTTCGTGTTATCCCGTTGGGTAACCAAATCTATCAGTTCGTCTTCGAAAGGGAAGATCAGGTGCAGACAATCATGGAATCACAACCATGGTTCGATCGTGGTGCTATGATTGTTATGGAGAAATGGTACCCCTCGAAAGATATGCGATAAAGTAGGTATAATGAAGCCTACTTATGGGTACAAATCTGGAACCTCTGTTCAGATGTAATAATGAAAAGGCAGGAAAGATTATTGGATCCACTATTGGACGATTTCCCGAAGTCGTTGTACCATCTCGAGGCATTCTGGTCGGGAAATGTATCCGAGTAAAAGTTTTTGTGAGAATTGCTGAACCGCTGCTGCGGGCATGCTCTATCAATCTGCTGGAAGATCGTACTGAGTGGGTTCTACTGAAGTACGAGAAATTACCAAGTCTTTGCAACTACTGTGGTAGGATGGGCCATGAAATGAGGGAATGTGTTGAGTTATCTGATTTCACTGGTCTCTGGGAAGAAATACCGCACAACTATGGCCCTTGGATGACTGCCACAGCAATGTTATAATACTGATCCTACTTCGGCCTTTGGTCCGTTTGGCATTCTAGACGATTGCAATATACTGAGACAAGTGTCACCTCTTCCAGAAGCGTACACGGAGTATACGGGTGGAAGTGATGAGGAGAGGGATGAAGAAATAGATCCTGACTCGGATGAAGGACAGTTTATGCTTCGCCAAATGGAAAAAGAATCCGATCTTGAACTCCTCAACGAATCCACGGTGGATTCGTCCATAAATGACGGCGACGAAGAATACAACGTGGATGACTTAGTGTCGGTGTCTACAGGTAAAACAATTGATTTAACTATGGATAACACTATTTCGGGAGGAAAATGTGTTCTTGATGTAGAAGTTGTAGAATGGGCAAAAAAACTCAAGGGAGATCGAGACAGTTCTCTCTCCCCCCCTACGGCAGAGGCTGGCGCGCTCCATCCCTGCCATCAGCCATGAGGACCCTATGTTGGAACGTTAGAGGACTAGGGAGTGCCTCAACGTTCCAAAGCTTACACTCCCTTATTAGGGATAAGCAACCGGATATAACATTTCTTATGGAGACTAAATTGCTTATTCCTGTCGCAGATTCTATTTGTTTTAAGTTGGGTTATCATCATGCATGGAACGTCCCCCAACATGGGTTGGGGGTGGCCTTTCACTTTTTTGGAGAAACGATGTTAAAATTCAAGTTCTGTCCAGCAATCGTTTCCTCATACATTGCTTTGTTCGTCCACCGGAGGCGGGAGTAGAGGGCTATTATTTTACGGGGTTTTATGGCGACCCCGTTACTGGAAATCGTCACTTGTCGTGGATTTTGTTGAAGTGCCCTAAACCAGGGAATAATTCCCCGTGGTTGGTAGCAGGCGATTTTAACGAAATCCTTTCAAATTCGGAGAAAAATGGTTGGAATTATCGGTGCTGGAACCAAATTAACCAGTTTGCGGAGGCTCTTTCAGATTGCGAGTTGTATGACCTAGGCTACAAAGGCGAGTTTTTTACCTGGTGGAATGGAAGAAGTCATCCCTTTTCTATCCAAGAAAGATTAGACCGTGGGGTTGCAAATCATTCCTGGAAACAGATGTACCCAGCCAACTATGTTGAGGCGTTGCAAATGATCGGGTTTGATCATCTTCCCATCCTAATTAGCGGATCTCCACACCAACCGGTCCACCCAAATTGTCGAAGATTTCATTTTGCTGCGGAATGGTCTCGCAATCCTGACTGTGCAGCTCTTGTGGAGGAGGTATGGCCTATCTATAGTCCTAATTCTAATTATATACATGATTTTGCTCTAAAAATTAATTACACTGCTAATCATATTCGTAATTGGGGAAAAATAAATCATGTCAACAATTGTAAAGAAAAAAAGTTGCTGTTGTGTAGACTTTCTAGCCTGTCTTCTCGTAAACAAACTCGCAATGTCCTCTGCCAAAGAAAAGATATTCATGTCAAACTTCAAAAAAATTTGTCGGATGAAGAGCTGCATTGGAAGCAGCGTTCCCATGTCAACTGGCTTAGAGAAGGAGACCGTAATACAAATTTTTTTCACAAATTCACTAAGGACAGAAGGAGGAAAAACACTATTTCTACCATTACTGATCTTGATGGCAATGTTTTCACAGAAATAAATGACATTAAAAACTGTATTAGTAACTATTTCAAAACTCTTTTTACTCCCATGCCTACTCGTCATTACCAGACTTTAAATAGTGTTCCTTCAAAGATTACACCATCCATGTTTGCCATGCTTTCTGCTCCTTTTACTGAAGGGGAATTTTTAGCTTCTTTAAAGTCTATTGGTGGCCTCAAGGCCCCCGGTCCAGATGGACTTCCAGCCTTATTTTACCATTCTTATTGGTCTACAATAGGTAACGATATTGTCACAATGTGCCTTGATTTCTTATATAATGGTGGTGATATTACAAAAAATAATGAGACTTGTATTTCCCTTATTCCGAAAATCAAAAATCCTCGGTTAGTTTCGGATTTTCGCCCCATTTCTCTTTGCAATGTGTCGTACAAATTAATTTCTAAAACCATTGCTAATCGTATCAAAATGATACTTCCCGGCATTATTGACCCGTCTCAATCAGCCAATGTGAAAGGTGGACAGATTTCGGACAATTCCATTATTGCCTTAGAGACCTTACACACCATTAATAACCAAAACAGTAGGGTCGGCTCCTTTTCGCTTAAATTAGACATGGCTAAGGCTTACGATAGAATTGAGTGGTCCTACTTGGAGCAAATTTTATCTAAACTAGGTTTCCCTCCTACCCTTATCGATAGAATTATGACTTGTGTGACCTCGGTTTTATTCTCCATTTTAATCAATGGTCAACAAACAAATAATTTTCATCCTACTAGAGGCATTCGCCAAGGTGACCCTCTCAGTCCTTATCTTTTCGTTATCTGTTGAGAGGGCTTATCGTCCCTAGTTAACCAAGCGACTAATAACCGTTCTCTTCAAGGTGTTAAGGCGGGTATGGGTTCTCCTGGTATTACACATCTGCTTTTTGCGGATGATAGTATATTTTTTTCAAAAGCTACTATCCAAAACGCTATTACCATTCGCTCAATTTTTTTCCAATACTGTGCTGCTTCGGGTCAATTAGTAAACCACAACAAAACCAACATGGTTTTCGGCCCTAGGGTTCCAAATACTATCAAAACCACCATCTCCCAAATTCTACAAATCCCGATTTCTGATCATCGTGACAAATATCTCGGTCTCCCCATCCTTTTTGGACGTAAGAGAACGAATTTCTTTAATTCCATTAAGACCAACGTTTGGAATAAACTCTCGGGTTACAAAGAAAGATTACTCTCCTAGGCGGGTAAGGAAATTCTAATAAAGTCTGTTGCCCAATCTATCCCTACCTACATTATGTCGGTTTATCTTCTTCCTATCATTGTTTTAAATGATATTCAGCAACTTTTTGCTCGTTTCTGGTGGGGAAATGATTTAGAGAAAAACAAAATTCATTGGAAATCTTGGGATGCTCTTTGTAATTCAAAATATCATGGGAGTATGGTTTTCCGCAACTTGTATGCCTTCAATTTAGCGCTCCTTGGGAAACAGGTTTGGCATATTTTGAATAATCCTACTTCCCTATTAACTAGAGTTCTCAAAGGCAAGTATTTTAATCATTCCGACATTATTTCTGTAGAAAAGAACTCTAGAACCTCTTATATTTTTAAAGGTCTGATTGAAGCCTGAAACATCACTTTTAAAGGTGTTCGCCAAGGAATTGGGAATGGACAATTTACTCAAATCTATCACCATCGGTGGATTCCAATAGGATTTGGCCGAAAACCCTACAACTATCCTACCTTACCAAGCAATTCTTACGTTTCAGATCTAATTTATGATGACTTCTCCTGGAATAGAGACCTTATTTTTCAAAATTTCTCGGAAGAAGAGGCCACTGCTATTGTCAATATTCCTCTTAACTCCCCTTCCTTTCAAGACAACTATGTCTGGTCTCAAACCACATATAGTAATTACAGTGTTAGATCTGCATATTTTGTTGATTTATCTATGATTTGCCCAAACAGTTTCAAAAATCACACTTCAAATTCTCAAAACAGTTCGGACTTTTTCTAGAAAATCGTTTGGAACTTAAAGATTCAAGATAAAATCAAAATTTTTATCTGGAAGTTGTCAAATAACTGTTTAGCTACAAAAAATAATTTGATTCAAAGAGGTATTGCCATACCTACTGTTTTTTGTTTGTGCAATAAAGAGGATGAAAAACCATCTCATCTCTTCCTAGATTGCCTTTGGACTCGCCAACTTCTGGACTCTGATAGATCTGATATAGCTATTTCTAAGTCTTCTCTTCCCTTCACAGCACGTCTGAGACAAATTTTCTTTCAGTTGGAACCTGAAAAAAAAAATATGTTTTGTTATATTCTGTGGAACATTTGGGTTGAACGAAATCGTAGACTTTTTTCAAGGGAGGAGAAAGAGTTTCAAACAGTTCTAACTATAGCTTTATCAACTTTTTTGAATTCAAAGATACCACTTATCTTGATTTTGGGATGGTACATGCAGGTCCTTCAAGAGACCAATCGCAGGCGAAATGGTCGGCTCTACCCGATGGCTTTCTGAAAATGAACATAGATGCCTCCATTGATACCAACAACAATAGATCTGGAGGAGGCGTTGTAATCAGGAACAGTAGAGGTGAATTTGTGGTAGGGATGGCTTTCCCAATCCCTTTCTCTTCAGACTCGACGGTGGCTGAGGCTTTTGCTATGAAGAAAGCAATTCAATTAGCAAGAAATAGAGGGTTTATCTCATTGATGATCGAATCAGACTCGCAACAACTCACTGGGAAGATGAAGTCGAGAGAGGCGCCGCAGTGCTTCTCTGAGAAAGAGAGAAACATAGCAAGTGTTAGGAAAGAGCTGGAAAGCTTGTTTTATAGTAGGGTTTCGTGGTGCTCTAAGGACAAAAATACCCTCGCGCATGGGTTAGCAAAATTGAGCCTTCAATGTAATGTTAGTTCTTTTTGGGCTGTTCAATGCCCTATAAGCCTGTATGACATTTTGGATATGGATAAAGCCCACTACTAAATAAAATCAGGTTTGTTTGCAAAAAAAAAAAAAAAAAAAGAAAAAAAAATCTACAATGACAAACAAAAAGTACAAGCAGTACCCTTACTATAACAAACAGTTTTATAAAAAGACATTAATTCCCACGTTTTAGTTTCATACTTCCTCTGTTTCTCTTCTTTCTTCCTACTTGCCTAAAACGGACGTTTCCTCTCTTTCTTCCACTTTCCTCTTTTGGTAACCTTTGCAAGAGTAATTGGCAAAAATACCCTTTTCTAACCCTACCCACAAACCCACCCAACTACTCCCACCAGCTCTTCATTTCCTCTCTATCTCATCATCTACGCTTCTCTCTCTCTACCTTATCCTCACAACTCACCCTCTCCATCTGAAACACACGGTTGGAGTAGCAACCTCCGGTTCTCTACCCGCTACCCCCTTTTCTTTCTCTGCTCTCTCCGATCCCCTCCCCCTTCTCTCTCCGATCCCCTCCTCTCTCTGCTTCTCCCCGATCCCCTCCTTCTCCCTCTCTGCCTCCCTACCTCTGCAATCCGCACGGTGGAGCCGACGGTGGCCACCGAAGCTCTGGATCGGTGAGGCTTCGCCGTTCGGGTTCGAGCGGCGGCGGCGGCGATGTAGCGGCGGCGAGGCGGTGGCGATGCAGCGGCGGTGACACTGTCTTCATCTGTTCTTCTTCTCTTATTTTCCTTCCTCTTCGTGCTGTTATTGTAGATCTGTTTTTTTTCTTCATTTTGTTTTTCTTTGTATCTAGATCTGTTGTATTGGAGACGTATCTAGATCTATTTTGCCGTTTGATTATGTTGTTGATACTGTTAGTTGTGGTTGTGGTGGTGTTTGTGGAGGAGGCAGGGGGAGGAGAGGAGAGAGAGGGAGACTGAGGTTGAAGTTGAGAGGCAGGGACAGAGGGGAATTCATGTGAAAGGAAAGGGTAATTTCGTCTTTTCATTGAGTTTCTTAATCTACGCGAGTACAGTAAATGGAAGAAACAAGAGAAACAGAGGAAGTAACGCACTAACCTTACCTTCACATAGTTCAGTTCATACTCTCCACACCAAGACCAATTAAATCATCCAACTACACTATCTTCCTAAAAAACAACCACCCACAGTAACAACTCCACAAAACTACCAGACTTGAAAGAATGACAAGGTTGAAATTGAAAGCAAGGAGAAAAAAATGGAAATCAAAACAGAGGCGTTCGGGAATTAAGGAACGAATGGACGGAATGGCGATGACGCGCTGACCCTCTTCGGAGGCAGAGAGGACGACGGAAAGGGAAGCGACGCTGGGCTTCGGCTTCGTCGCAGCTGAGTTCGCCTCGCCGGACTGGGCTCAATTCCTGCGCATCTGGGTTCGTCGGACGGGATTGGGTGGCTGGATTTTCTCGTAAAAGTAGGGCAGGGAGAGAGAGACAAAGGCGCGCGAGAGATTTTGGAGTGAAAAATCGGGGTTTGGAGGTGGTTATATATAGATTTTGGAAGTAGTTTCCGGCGAAGAGGAGGAGACCCACCGGAAAATTCTTGGGTTGAATTGGGTCGCAATTCGGACGAGGTTCAGTCCGTGATTGAGTCCAATTGCTTTGGGGCGAAACCAAGCAATGAATCTGGTCGATACTGGAGGCGGTGGTGGTGGTCTTGTAGTTGAAGTCGGAGAGGGAGACGAAGGAGAGGGAATCGGGGAAGCCATTCCCTGTTCGGGTAAGGAGAGGTGGAAGATGAGGGTGAAAATGTTTGGCTGTGCCTGGCTTACCACATGATGCGGTGGTGGTCGACTATGTAACATTAAATAAAACGTGGCGTTTTGGTCACGTATTAAAACGTCATACGACACGTTACCTTTTTTAAATAAAACAACTAAAAATAAATAAACTGTATATATAAATTTTTCTTTTTATTTTTTAAAAATAAATATTTTTACTAAAAATATAATATACATATATAACATAAAAGATACAAAATTACTTATATAAGTCTTACTAACAGCCCAAAATGTTCACTAAATTATTAAAAATACCCCCATAATTCCGGGATGTTACGTTACCCCAAAAGGAAACTGAAAATCCTGCTTGACGCATCATGGACCGAACCATGTCTAACAAGAACCGATTTCTCCTCTCAGATACACCATTCCGTTGTGGTGTTTCAACTGGAGTAAGTTGGGATAAGATCCCACACTCCTTTAGATATTCGTCAAACTCTTGGCTTAAGTATTCTCCTCCACGATCTTATTGTAGAACTTTATACTTTTTCCAAGCTGGTTCTCTACTTCATTCTTGAATTCTTTGAACTTTTCAAAGGATTTTGATTTGTTCTTCAAAAGATACACAAATCCATATCTACTGAGATCATCAGTGAATGTGATGAAGTATGAAAACCACCTACAGTTTATCACCAAAAAAAAAGAAAAAGAAAACCACCTCTAGCACTTGTGATTAGTGGTCCACAAACATGAGTATTTAAGAGTCCCAAAAGATCACTAGCCCTTTCACATTTTCCTGTGAATGGGGGCTTAGTTATCTTTCCCAACAAACAAGCCTCACATGTCTCATACAATTCAAAATCAAATGAGTCCAGAAAAATTGTGTAATACTATTTGAAATTATTACGTATATTTGGGACTTGTTTGTAATTATTTAAAAAAATAGGTCTTGACATTTATATACATAATATATTATTTGGAGCTGATTGGTACCATATAAACTAGGTTTAATGTGTTATATATTAATTGAAAATTATATTTTCACCCCTCAGCTTTTAGCTTTCTCATTTCAACCCCAACTAGCAATTCATACTCCTCCACTCACTATCTTTGGTCAACCCCATTAGGAGTTTCACAAAAAAAAAAAAAAATAAAATAAACCCCGTGATGAGATTTCCAGTTCATCCGTCTATGGACATATACTCTCTTGTTACATCAAAACTCCATCATGTCCATCACTCTCTATCTACTTCTCATGTTTCACATATTCTTTTCATCAAGAGCGCTCAAACACACTCTCTTTTCTCTCATTAAACTCCATTCCCGTTTTCGACATTGACCTTCACAAAACACCATCAAAACTCCATTTTCTAGTGTTAAAATCACGAAAAACTTGAGTCCAAGCATAGCATGATCATGGAGGGGAGTTATTTCATGATTCTTCTCAAAGATTGAAGGCCAATTTCACTTTATTTCTCCCCATCTTCTTCAATCTTGAGATAATTTTTCTTCTAATCTTGAATTCATGCTTGCATGTCCATGTTTAGCTTTGATTGATGAAATTTCATCTTATATTTATCAATTGTCATGCTTGATTCTTCATTTCCATGGTTAGATCATGTGTTTGACTTCAAAATTTAGTTTATTTCATGAAACATACACTATAACCCACATGTAACTTGTGAATTTCTTGTTAGTTGCATTTGAATCTCAAGAATATTTTGAAAATTTGTGTCAAGGGCCTGTAAAAATCTAATTTCATGCTTAAAATGATGTTATTTGGTTGAACAAAGTATTCTTAAATTTCATGTACTACTAGAACCATTCTTATTCATTTTAGGAAAATTTGCATGTTGATACAATCTGACCAGTTTGTGCAAAATATGGATTATCTCAAAATTGCGTCTCTGTGAAATTTTTAACTCTTGCATATTTTGAAAGTAGACTCAGATAGGGTCATTTTGAGGAAAAAAAATCATCTTCATGACATTCTTAGTTCAAGATATATGGTCTTTTGAACTTGCATGTTTTCTGAAATTCTGTTTGCGGACCACTCTTGCCATTTTTATTAAAAAACCCATTTTCAGAAACTTTTGTCACCTCATCGTACTTTTGTTGTAACTAGACACAATGAGGGTTAATTATTGAGAAGATGAGCATTATTTATATTCTCAAAGTGGTAGTAATCACTTTTTAAAGTTGAGATTTACTTTTAGAATTGTCTCTACACAACCTCATTTGTTTATTTTCTATCTTTAAATATATAACAACTTATTCTTTATGTTTCATAAAGTTGACACATTTATCTATCTTATGAACGAGTTTCATAATTTATGAAGTACTTTTATATGGTATATGGGTCTCTAAAGTCAGAGCTACAATTATGTCCAGAATTGTAGTTTCACATGTTTTAGAAAACTTGAGTTTTTGAATTTCTAAGTGTTATATTTGATTTATTTTGGTAAGTAAATATCATTATATGAGTATTATTGACATTTAAGACTATGTGGCATGTAGTTTTGCATTTCTATTATGCATGTGTAAATTGGTTATAACGAGTACACTATACGTGTGATTGTAGACATCAGCCTCGTAGGAGATAGCGGTTGCCATCGGAGTGCTAGAATTAGTTTATTGCTTTTGGTTGTGCTTGATCTCAGCGTTAAGTACATATGTGCGACCCTTACTTATCAAAATGTGAGTATTTTTGTGATTTCTCAAATGAATATTTCGTTAATTGAAAAGTAGGAAAATCATGATTTATACTCGAAAGTTGTTTGGATATTCATGAATCCTTTGTGAGAACTCTTAAATCATTACTTGTGAAATCTGATTTTTTTATGGTAAAGAGAAGAATTAAAACACTTCTAATAGATTTAGGACGATGTACGGAGTTGTGTTTATTTATGTCTCCGGCCAGAGGCGCCAAGCGATCCTCCAATTACTTATAACTACGACCATTAAAAAATGTTTCGAATTATAGGATATAACTTTTGTTCATAAATCCGCCCCCGACGAGCCAAAATTTACCAAGGTATTGCGGCCAACGGGTTTGTAGAGATATAGAGTGCTACTTATACTTCTAAGGGTTGACACATAAAGGCCTTTTAGCTAGGAATTGTGAGCGGGGATTGGCGTATGGGCTCCCTTAAAGCTCGAGTGAAATAGGATTTGATAGACCGTAGAAGGAACCCTTTATGATTACTTTGTGATCCCTCTGTCTACATTGATATAGCTGGTGACTCTGGACATGCCTCAGCTTAACTGAACGGTTAATTGAACTTGAAAGAAATTTGACTACTCTATTGATGTTGTTTGTGGCTCTGGATATGTCATAATCAAATGAAATGAGTTGAAAAGCATTGGCTAATCGTGATTTAATTTTGTTATTAGTTCAAAATAACTTGTTTGCAGTTGATAGTTTACATCAAAAAATTTGTCTTTCATCAATATTGTACATATAATCAAGCATAGGGGTTTGTGAATCCGATTAGGATCAAAAGCTCCCCCTAAGTTCATGCTGTATACTGCACTGTATGTTTCAAACCTTTGAAAACAGTATCAAGGCCGCCTTTTGTAGATACTGCTTTCTGACATGACAGATCTTGGCCACGTGGCAACCATCTAGCACACCATATTGTGCTCCACACACACTGGATCACCAGCCGAGCTGATCCATGTGGGGGCTGCGAGACAGAGCCCTCGCATACCACTGCACGGGACTTGTAGGGACTTAGTGGTTTGGAGGCTAGAGTAAGCCCTGTCGCGTGCGAGCCAAACCCGCACGCGACCTTTAGTAACTGTTTTGAGAGATTTATGGCACGAGCTCCATAAACCCGGTCAATCCGGTCAAACCCGGTCAACCTCGTAACGGTTCCGGTATTCGCGCACCACGTGCTCTAACGGTCCCTGTATACTCGGACGGACGTGCCGTTATGGTTAAGCTAATTAAGCCGCCATTAATGGGCGCATTAACCACACTACAACGGTCATGTTCTCCAGTATATATAGATCGTCAACCTTTCCATACAAAGGAGAACACACTGGCCATACGCGGAAGCTCTGCCAAACCTCTGTCTCTCTCTCAGACATTGCTACTGACTTACTCTCTCCCTACACACACCCCTACTCTTCCTGTGCGATCCTTGATCCACTACACACGGTGCACACGGAGGTCTCCCCGCCGGAATCTCTTGTGCACATTTTGGTGAACCCGACGTGAACTTACCAACAAAAGCAACCATGTCTCAGGAGGATGATGTCAGCAACCGATCGCCTTCCACCGAAACTCCCTCCGGAGACGAGACCCGCCGTACTCCAACGACTCCCGGCGAAGCACCGACGTTAGAGTCTTTGGACGCTACTGTCCAAAGTCAGGCGAAAGCTCTCAAGTCTCAATCTGCGCAATTAGAACAAACCTTGGCCGTTCTGGGCACCCTTGCGCCGAATCCTCCACCAGCCACCGCTATCCCTCAGGGAGGAGGAACCCCTACCGCTCCAGGATTGGGAGTGTCAGCCACACCTCCCAACCCTCATCTGCAGACTCCACCGTCGGCTACGCAGCTGCCTTCGGTTCAAGGATCGACGGCACAGACGCTGCCTCCTGCCGCCCACGCTCCTCAGCCCTCGGCTTTGGCATCCAACCCAACTCTGCAATACCCTTTGCCTCCCCCGACGATGATCTGGGGAAACGCGGGCAGTCAGTATGCTCCCAATCCTCCAGCGGCGTATGTGTCGCCACCGCCTACGGCAACCCCTGCGTCAACTACCGAGGGGAGCATTCCAGAATGCATGACGTCTTTGCAGAAACGCGTGGACACTATCCTGGCTCATCAGTCATTCGCAGATACCATTATCCCGAAGTTAGACAACGATCCACCCATTCCACGAGAGATCTATCTCATGCCTAACCCGGCGGGGTACAAGGCTCCTAAATGGGATAAGTTCGAGGATGTCAACGGAAACGCTCACGAGCATGTCATGCGTTTCATTGATGTCATGGGTCCGTACGGAGCTGATCCCAAACTGCTGATGCGAGAGTTCCCAAAGTCCCTAGGGAACGTAGCCTACAAGTGGTACCGAACATTGGAGGCCGGATCCGTGAAGACTTGGGACGACATGGTCCAGAAGTTTTATACCAAGTTCTTTCAAATGGAGGAAAAGGTGACAATGATCCATCTCTCGCGGATGTACCAGAAGCGCGAGGAGGATGGGATCACCTTCATCAAGAAATTCCGGGCGAAATCCTTGGAGTGCAAAGATCCAATGCCCGAAAGCCGGCTCGTGGAGATATGCCTACAGTGCATGCGAGATGAATACAAAGGTATGCTCATCAATCTGCAAACACCTACGTTTTCAAAGCTAATCGAATGCACGAAGAACATCGAGCCCATAGTCGAGAGACAAAAAAAGAAGAGCGCTCCAGAGCGACCTGCGAGCGGCACCACTTACAAGATCGGGAGGTTTAGCTACAAGCGGGGACGCGAAGCTGAGGTCAATACAGTTTCGCCCCAGAAACAAGCGAGGGTTGCGAACTTCGATGTACCGCCTCTTCCATGCTCGGTAGAGGAAGCAAGTGACCTCTGCAAACAGTGGCGCAAGGACGGCGTCCTGCCACCGCTCGAGAAAACACCCTCCAAGGAGATGGTGAGGGACCCTAAGTGGTGTGAGTACCACGGCAAGATCATGCATCCCACCGCCGAGTGCAAGAAACTCAGGTTCGCGTTCGATCAGAAGATAAAGAACGGCGAGCTAATCGTCAGCGACAACAGGAAGGACGTGCGCAACAACCCGCTTCCTGCCCATACAGAGTCAGGCTCGAAAGGCAAAGAGGTCGCCATGATCTCGATAGTAGACTTGGAGGAAGTCGCAGAGGATGGTCTACCCATCATTGCTGAGGTCCATGAAGACGAAGATTATAGCATGGACACGGAGGATGAACGTGCCGACCGCATGAAAGGGTCGCACGGCTTCAACAAATTCTTCGACGAGATGAATTTCTCCGAGAGGTGCCGGACTGATATGACAAAAGCAATATTAAGGATAGCGGAGGACTACGGGGAGGACCTCGTGGTCTCCAACGGGAAAGTCATCAGGGCGTCTCGTTCCACAGAAAAGATCATGACCTTTTCTGCCAGCAACAAGAAGACGGATGCGAGTCACCAGAGGCCTCTGTACGTGACCGCCATCATCAACGGCGTCGAATTCAAGCGAGCATTCGTCGATGGAGGAGCAGCGGTCAACGTTGTTCCACTCCACACACTGAAGCTAGCAGGGATCCCCGAGCACAAGGTAGTCAAGCGTCCATCTCCACTGGTGGGATTCGGAAGCGACTCTAGAATGACGATCGGATGGATCCGCCTGGGCGTCCTGATTGGCAAAATCAAGTGCTCAGCGAAGTTCTATGTCATAGACGCGAACACCACATACCACATGATTATAGGTCGAGCCTGGATTCATCGCTTCGACGCAGTCCCTTCGACGGCTCACCAGGTTATGAAAGCCATCTGGAACGACAGAATAGTCGAGATACCGGCTTCAACAAACCCGTTCAACTTGGACGAAGCACATCTCAGTGAGGCGGTATGGTTCACTGAAATGGCAGATGAGCAAACACCCGGACCATTCAACCCTACTCCTTTGCCTCTCTGGGAGGACATCAAGGACCAATCGCCTGCAGGGGTAATGGTGACGAGGGAAGATGACAAGGAAAAGCCGCCTACACGCGAAGAGGCGCCGCGTATCGCATATCATCGGAAGAACGTGTACACTCTGAAGAGGATCGCAAAGCATGACCCCGAGGCAAGGAGATAGAGAGCTCCTACGCCAATGGGAAGAAATGCTACCGCATATGAAGGTGCGCGGGGATGTCCTCACGCGGGCATGGGGATATCCCTGGGCAAATCAATCAAATCGAGCAAACTGCCCTGACAGAAGAGCCAACGCAAGGCACTCCAGACGAGAAACTCAAAGAAGCGCCTGAATGCATGGAAGACAGGCCAAGACCGCAAAAGCAAGAGCTAAAGGAAGTGTTCCTCAGCCCGAACGAGGAAAAGAAAAGGCCAGTCTTCCTAAGCGCGAATCTCACAAGCGAAGAAGAACAAGGGCTGCTACAGCTCCTAACTGAATACAAGGATGTGTTCGCATGGGAGTATGATGAAATGCCAGGTCTGGATACAAGCATCACCATGCACCGTTTGGACATCATCCCAGGGTCTAAACCGGTCAAGCAGAGCACCAGAAGCTTTAGGCCAGAGCTTAACGTGAAGATCAAGCAGGAGATAGTTAAACTCCTAGATGCCAAGTTCATAGAGCCAAATCATCATCCCACATGGCTGGCCAACATCGTGCCGGTGGTGAAGAAGAACGGACAGCTCCGCATCTGCGTGGACTTCCGAGATCTCAATCGCTTCTGCCCTAAGGACGATTTCCCACTGCCCAACATCGATTTGATTATCGATTCAACAGCAGGCCATCGCATGTTCAGTTTCATGGACGGTTTCAGCGGGTACAATCAAATCAAGATGGATCCCGAAGATGCGCAGAAAACTGCATTCATCACTCCTGTGGGGGTATTCAATTACACGGTGATGCCGTTCGGTCTTAAGAACGCGGGCGCGACCTATCAGCGGGCCATGATGGCTCTATTCCACGACATGATGCACAAAGAGGTGGAATTCTATGTGGATGACCTGGTGGTTAAATCCAAGCACGAAGCGGATCACCTTGCAGACCTGCGAAAGGTGTTCAACAGATGCAGGAGCTTTCAACTGAAAATGAACCCCATGAAATGCGCGTTCGGCGTGACCTCGGGGAAGTTCTTGGGATGTGTAGTCCATCGCCAAGGGATCGAGCCTGACCCTGCGAAAGTGTCAGCCATCACCAGCATGACGCCACCCCACAACCAAAGTACCTTGAAGACATTCTTGGGAAAACTGTCATATCTACGGAGATTCATCCCAGCAATTGCAGAAATCACATGCTGTTTCAGCACTCTTCTCAATAAGGACGCCGCGTACAACTGGGCTCCGGACCACGAAGCCGCATTTGAAAAGCTGAAAGAGCTACTCACGTCCTCAAAGATAATGATCGCGCCTCAACTGGGATCACCGCTTCTGCTATATCTTACATCAACAAGGAGGTCTATAGGAGCACTCTTGGCTCAGGAGTATGAAGGCCAAGAGAGGCCCATCTACTATATCTCTCGCATTGTGCAGCCTGCTGAATCAAGGTACACAGACATCGAACGTCATTGCCTTGCTTTATTATTTGTGATAGAGAAGTTGAGACACTATTTTGCATCACACAAAGTAGTGGTGGTCACCAAGAGCGACCCCATCTAAGCCTATCTCTACGATAGCAACTAATGCAAATGCGATCTTAAGTGAGAAGTTCATATTTCTAGCTGTTTATGTTGCTCTATTTAATTTGTTCTTACTGTTAACAATGGTTTATTCGCTGCAATAGCAATCCATACAAATGCGATCTTAATTGATCATATAAGCCTATCTCTACGATAGCAGCTAATACAAATGCGATCTTAATTGATCATATAAGCCTATCTCTACGATAGCAGCCAATGCAAATGCGATCTTAATTGATCATCTAAGCCTATCTCTACGATAGCAACTAATGCAAATGCGATCTTAAGTGATCATCTAAGCCTATCTCTCACGATAGCAGCCAATGCAAATGCGATCTTAATTGATCATCTAAGTCTATCTCTCACGATAGCAGCCAATGCAAATGCGATCTTAAGTGATCATCTAAGCCTATCTCTCACGATAGCAGCCAATGCAAATGCGATCTTAATTGATCATCTAAGCCTATCTCTACGATAGCAGCTAATGCAAATACGATCTTAATTGATCATCTAAAGCCTATCTCTTACGATAGCAGCCAAACGCAAACGCGATCTCGATTGATCATAAAAGCCTATCTGTTACGATAGCAGCCTATAAAAATGCGATCTTGATCGGTCATCTAAGCCTATCTCTCACGATAGCAGTTTATACAAGTGCGATCTTAATTGATCACCTCAGCCTATCTGTTACGATAGCAACTTATACGCAAAACGATCTTACCTGATCTTCTCAAGCCTATCTGTTAAGATAGCGCCTCATAAGCAAAATGATCTTATTGGATCTTCTAAAAGTCTATCTGTTGCGATAGCAATTTATGCGAGAAACGATCTCAAAGCAATTCTCTAATAAAGCCTATCTGTTGTGATAGCAATTCGCACCACTTAACGATCTTAATTGATCTGCTAAAGACTATCTACTACGATAGCAACGTTGTGAAAACGATCTTAAATGATCCGCAATGGCTAACCAACAAGCCCATCTGCCGGGATGGCACAGCTGCGAAGATACGATCTCGAACGATCTAGCGAAACACCCGCGAATCAATATATCGCAGATGCGAAACAATTACATAGCATTATGCAAGGCGAAATATGCCGAAACGCATGCGAAATTGTATTTTGTTGTAAAGAGACAGCAGATAATACAGAAAGCTATTTGTCATTACGAGTCAAATGACTTACAATTTATCTGTCTAGATAGCAGCTTACAAGCGAAGAGCTCGAATCTAACTATGCAGCCAACATGGCTTACAATACATTCGAAAAATGTCTGACAAGCCAGAAACACACTACGGGAATTCCGACTAGAAAAGGATGAACCCACCGGTTTCAACACCGGCTACGCAACGCCCAGATCTGCGGGTGAACATCTGTAGCAGGGGGGATCTTGCTCTAAAAGAGCCACATGAAGCCATACGCTCAAGATCCCGGTATCCCACAAGACCGTTGTCAGATATGCACCCCATAACATTTGCCCAAGGAACCACCGGTTCCAGCGATCCATAGGCAAGCAGAAGCTCCAAAGGGCAAGGGCTCCTTGTAGACGGGGATGAACGCGACGGTTCGTCATCCCGAGCTCTCAAACGTGAAGGTGACGGATAATTCTCCGGAGATGCTGAAGAAGAATTCCGCCGTTCATTACGAGACGGTAGCACGGTCACTTTGGCGCTGCACCTCACCACGAGGCGGCCGGAAACATGACCTGCACACATAATACACGAAGAAATTTCTTCGAACACATATGAGATATTATCTGCATCTTCTTTATGATGGTTATAAAGAGCAATAAGCCTCATAAAGTGGATCTTGGAAACTATTTCTATAGCACAAAGCGCAAACTCAGGATTCAAAACTTGAAGTTGCCATGAATCAACGAAAAACAAGCGTTGAAGCCAGCAGTCGTAAAGACTCACGGCAAAGCACATCTTTGGGGGATGAAGAACCCAAATAGCAAAGACAGGGTTTATATAGACCCTGTGGAGACTCTTCAATTGCCAAGGATGAGTCAGCAGAATTCAAAAAGAGGGTAAGTTCAATCACTTACGCCTTGAAAAGCGGTAACAATCAATTACCCTACTAAAGGCTACGACGATTCAGTTGCGTATCCTAATAAATGACGGATGGTCATGATTCGAATGGACTTCCCAACAAAAGCGTGTTTATCTGCCGAGATATTAGCGCGAAAATCAAGCAAAGTATCAATTGCTGACGTCATAATTGGGTATGCACAAAGATATCCTGTCAAATCCCGAAAAGGGCAAAACGGGCAAACTCATTGTTTGTTGTTAAAAAAAAAGGGGGAGAAACCCTAGCAACATTACATTAATGTTTCAAAACGTTACATTAATGTTTCAGCTATTTCCTTGCTATTTTTCAAAACTCGAAAAGTCAAAGCAAATTCTTGATCAAGGAGTCTTGGGGCTCGAACTGCTCGCTCAGCTTCTCCACCTGTTCCACTTCTTGCTTCAGTAGCTCGCATCTAGCATTCATCTCATGATACAGCTTCAGAGCTTCATCAACCTTTTGCTTCTGCTGCTCCACCTTCTGCATCTCAGCTGCGAGATTCTGGTGACCGAGTTTCAAAGTTACAGCTGCGCGAATCAATGTGACTCTGTCCTTAAGGAATTTGAAACCAAGTCTGCCCTGGACTTTGATCAGGAGATTTTGGCACATGCCGCACAGCAATTCAGCACTCTGGACCGAAATGGTCGCAGGTGTAGCCGCAGACAGCTGCTCCAGTATCCAGATGGCTTCAGTAAGGAATAGCCTCCTGTCAAAAGGCCCGATCTCCAGAGATCTCACAAACGATCGAGGGTAGGTGAGGCGCATTCGAACCACCCAGTCTACATCAGTTTGCTTCAAACCTAAAGTGATTTAAAAAATGAGTTACGATGTTAAAACTCGCAAGCGAGTAATGCGATGTGCGAACGGTAAAGCTTCACTTACCAGTTCCTTCCAGAATCTCATGAAGAGAAGGAATGCGGACTACCGGGTTGCTCGAAGATTGCGCCCGCTCCATGGCTCTCCTATCAGCTGCGAGCTCCAACCTCTCGTAGTCAGGAGGAAGAGTGTAGGCCGTACCAGCTGCGACTGCATTCCCAACCTGCGAGCCCCAAATGCTCCACGCAGGAATAGGTGCCTCTGGCTCAGTCATGGACGGAGGCGAAGGAACAGCCGGAGTCGCCTGCTGAAGGACGCTCTCGGATGCGAAAGCATTAGCAGCACTTGTCCTTACCTCCTCAGCACCAGCATGGACACCTTCATCCATCAGCACAGCATCAGCTTCGACATCATCGGAAAGTTCGATGATATCTTCGTGAGGCTCACTTGCATGTCCAGCAGCTGCGACGGGCCTCTCGGTATGGGAGCTCGAAATTGGAACATAGGATGCAGAAGGCTGACTTCTCTGCTCCAGCTCAGGTTCCTCAGCATGACCTGCGATATTAAATGCGATGATATGAGGTAACTTGTGTTATAAGTTACTTCGCTATCTTTTACTAAAGCTAAGAGTAAGCACCTCCACGCAAAGGTGGGATTGAGGTATCCTCATCATACACTAGGGACGTGGAACCGTGCCCTATCAGTGTGTCCTCACTAAGCAAGTCTTTAAGAGAAGCGTGACCTGGGATGCGAGTAAACCAGTCATGATTCTGCCTCAAGTGGCTACAGCCTAGTATGTGCATATCACTCAAATGATTACCTGAGGGTTCTCCGCATTTGCCTACTAACCAACGGCGAATGTCAGCCTTTGACACACCGTGCTTTAACGCACCCACAATAACATCTCTATAAGTTACTGCGAGATTGAAGATCTCACCTTTATCGCCGCCTGCGATCTCTTCGAAATCCGCCTGGACTTGCTCCAAGGCCGCTGCATCCTCTCCGGGAACCTCATCTTCCTCCTCCACATGAGGAGCCACTTCTTCGGGAAGCTCGTCTTCCTCGCCAACTGGGCGCGCTAAGTCGTCAACATGCTGCTCTTCGAGGCTCCGCTGTTTCACACGCTCGAGCTCCTCTTCCTCTCGCTGCCTTCTTCTTTCAGCAGCCTCCGCGGCTGTCTTTCGGGACTCAGCAAGAACGTCCTCGCTTATGGGATCATCTGAAATGCCAGAATGGGCATATCTCTTTTGTCTCTTGGCCACAAGGCCACCAACGGTTTCATCATCATCATCTGCGAATACACAATTGGTTCAAAGAAAAGAATTGCAAAGAAGTTATGATAACGGGAAAAGAAATGCGACGGAAGTACCTCCTGATTCTTCCTCGTGCATCACAACTGTTACTTCTTCTTCTTCATCACTTGCTTGGGGCTCCTTCCTCTCTTCCTCTTCCTCTTGGTTGAATGGAACGAAAGTCTCAACTGCGAGATCTTTTCGCACTTTGCTGGGCATGCGACCTTTGCCTTTGTCCTTGATAGAAAGGGACCTCACTGGGAGAGAAGCTGGAGCACTTCTAGGGGAAGAAATCGTAATCCCCTTTTGCCTAGGTCTCTTCACTCTCGGCGCCGCAGTCGCTAGAGGGGACGGGTCATCTCTAGGAGGAGACGGAGCTGGAGGATTGTCTATCAGCGAGTCGGCAAAAGCCTTCATGACTGCGCGAACCTTTGTTTCGACCTCGGCGTCCATCCTCCATGCTAGCCGGAACGACTCCCCTTGCCTTCTGGTGGCAACAATGGTGTTAACCAGCGATTTGGAGCGATCACTAGCTGCAAACCTTCGCACGTGACACTAAAGCAGTACAAAATGAAAATATCAGCATAAGGAAATCAAGAAACTTAACGCACGCGAAGAAATTGCTTACCTCAGCAAACGCCTTGCTATATCTGACGACATGCGTGTCGCCCTTCTTGATTGCGGCGACTTGCTCCTTCAGAATGAAATCAGGACACAAATGGTTCTCACGGTCCCACAGTGAGTAGCAACCATACTCAGACTCGCTCAGGCTGCAAGTGGGGCGAAACGGAAAAGAGTTTCTTTTGATCAAGGGAGCTCTACCTGGCTGCGCCGCCGCCTCCGTCTCAATCCTCGTTTGCTGGGCAACCCAGTATGCGAGCCAGTTCTGGGAACAACCACCCTCGCGGGTTCCCGCAGGCTGCTCAAAGGGAAGATTGTTCATGAAGACCGTCTTGCACTCCTTTGTCAGCAAGCGCTTGTAGCATCCTCTGATAATAGACTGGGGCCAGATTGATGGGGCCACTGCATCAAAACCAAACTGAGGAGAAACCCGAGTGGGGTCAACATCCACTGTAAGCTTTTCATACCTTGGCGCGAGCTCGCGAATATGCTCTGCAAGGGCAGGAAGGGAACCTCGCAGACACCAGCAAAAGAACTCACGATAGCGCTCGTGGAAATGCGGTCCCTTTTCAAAGAGAAGTTCTTCTGAGGAGACCATACCTTTGGAGGGGTATAGCTTTGGAAACCATCGCAAATTCTCGATACGCGTGGCATAGGGCCTGGCAGTAAACTCCTTCCGTTTGTCGCATATCAAACTCCAAGCGCACTTGGTGTTGCTTGCTCCAAACCATCTCGCAGCTCTTCCGCTGTTGCGCGCTTCTGTCTTGCCTGGGGGACACCACTTATCAAGTTTTAGAGCAGTCGGAGCATAAGACGGCCATCGCTCGAAAACCCACATTGTCAAAAAGGAAATATTGACAAAGGTCAGAACATCGAGGCGGCCACGCGACTCCCTCATAGCCAGAACCAGCTGATCGATCCTATAATACAGCGTGCCCAAGACCAAGGGTCCGAGTGCGACTCTCTGGCCAAGAGCAAGCCTCACAGCAAGTGGCAACACATGGTAGAAGACTCCGTCATGGGGGTGACCATCAATCAAGTACCTCGACAGCCAGGCACAGAGAAAAGCACAAAGGGTCAAATGATAACCCTTGCCCTCTACGTAATTCTCGGCCTCCGGGTCCTCACTCAGAAGTTTCTTAGTAATGCTGCTGTTCGCATAGTCTCGGAAGAAGTACTGCAACCATTTGTTCCAGGTATTCTTCGCAGACGTATCAACCAGCTGCCTGTTCGGAAGAGGCTTTGTAGTGGTCCACCTAGTGGAGATTTTCTTTACCTCTGCTAGGCACTCCTCCATCTGCGTGTACAAGGCAATTTCCGCAGATGTCCTCAAGGGACTCAGAGGGTCCACCTCGCCCATGGGGGAAAGCTCGTACAGCATTTGAACGTCCTCGAGTGTCGGGGCAGCCTCGAACTCAGCAAAATGGAACGTATGAGTCGCAGGCGAGTAACGGGACAGAAGGTCTAGAAGCATGGACTGATCCAACTTCACGGCAGCACCCTTCATAGCACGGATAGCAAAGTATACGCCGGCTTCATTAAGAGTCTCGGCGTGATGATCCAACACGTGGTCAATCCACTCATCCATATAGTCCAATTTCTGGACGAACGCCTGAGTAGAAATCGCAGTATATGGGAAGTGCCCGTTCTCGATCCCCAATCGAACTACATCCTCGGAACCAACCAACTCGAGCAAGGCTGAGTTAACTGGGCGAGTCAGCGTCAGCAATCGCTCAACCGGAACAGGATCAGGCATCCTCTTCGCCTTTACCCTCGCATGGTAGAAATCTTTGCCGCCTAAAAAGGGGGCTTTTCGCCACAAGGCCTGCGGAAGCTCGGGTATCTCTTCATCTTCCTTGACGGGTCTGGTTACTCTTGTCTTGGCCATTCCTGCGGAAGAGCAAGAAAAAGGGGGGAGAAATACCACACTTCAGTTTGAATTTTGGAATTCGAGATCTATGCAAAGGAAAACGAACAGTTCCGGTACCGATTTCAGAAATTGGGGAGTTGCAAGATCCAATATTGTTGAAAGATTAAAACGAAGCGGGTTCAAAGATCAAAGCCTCTTCACAAATTCCATGGGTTTACAGATTCAACGCAGTTCAAGGCAAACACTGGTATCTTAAATCAAAAATAAACGAGGCCAACCTTGTTTTCTTGAAGCCTGCTTGGATATGCACAATTGAAGAATACGATCTGCAGTTCTGAACTGGTGATTGATTATCTGGATCTTCTCTCGAAGATCTCCGGGTACCATTCACTTTAAGAGAAAGAAGTGATGCCTTGCAATAATGGGGGATACAAGGTATTTATCCAAAACAATGAAGGGTTGCGTCCTTTCGATAGTCGAATCGCAACCGTCACCGTCGAATCGCGCAATCACAGGACAAGCTGACGTCACGCCTAAAACCCTAAAGGTCAGACGGCACGACTCTAGGGGTTTTAGGTCATAATGACACGCACGGGGGCTGAATCTACCCGTATTTGAATTGGTGCGTGGCGGCGACGCGCATGTTGGTTTCCGCGCATGGAAGTCTATACGGCTATGAGTCTTCACGCGCAGAAAGGGGGCTAATGTAGATACTGCTTTCTCACATGACAGATCTTGGCCACGTGGCAACCATCCAGCACACCATATTGTGCTCCACACACACTGGATCACCAGCCGAGCTGATCCATGTGGGGGCTGCGAGACAGAGCCCTCGCATACCACTGCACGGGACTTGTAGGGACTTAGTGGTTTGGAGGCTAGAGTAAGCCCTGTCGCGTGCGAGCCAAACCGGCACGCGACCTTTAGTAACTGTTTTGAGAGATTTATGGCACGAGCTCCATAAACCCGGTCAATCCGGTCAAACCCGGTCAACCTCGTAACGGTTCCGGTATTCGCGCACCACGTGCTCTAACGGTCCCTGTATACTCGGACGGACGTGCCGTTATGGTTAAGCTAATTAAGCCGCCTTAAATGGGCGCATTAACCACACTACAACGGTCATGTTCTCCAGTATATATAGATCGTCAACCTTTCCATACAAAGGAGAACACACTGGCCATACGCGGAAGCTCTGCCAAACCTCTGTCTCTCTCTCAGACATTGCTACTGACTTACTCTCTCCCTACACACACCCCTACTCTTCCTCTGCGATCCTTGATCCACTACACACGGTGCACACGGAGGTCTCCCCGCCGGAATCTCTTGTGCACACCTTTAAAACAAGCTGAACTTACAATCTCCCCCTTGATGAAAGACAAAACCACAATCTTCTTAAGGAATGAGTCTCTGCAAAAAATATTCATTAGAGAATAGCAGAGTAATCATGAAGATAAACTGTAACACAAAATATCCAAATAATCCAAATAATCCAACTTCTTCTATATCCTCACCATCTTTTTGTTCTTCTTCTGTAGCAGCTTCATCATCAGCATCACCAACCACCTCATCATCAAATAGATCTGCCTCAATCACTACCTTTGGAATGTTTGCCTTTGGTTTCTTCTTCTTAAGATCTTTGATCAACATCCCTGAGTCGGGACTTTCAGCATCATCTTGTTCCTGTTCCTCACTACCTTGTTCTTGAACCACTTGTTTTCTTGTGTCCACAACCCCTGTAGCCTCATCCTGAGTAGTATGCTCACTAAAAAAATATTTGATTAAACCAGCCTTCTTGGATCCTTCTGCAGCCTGAGAGACTTCCTCTTCCACATGGATCACATTGATTCTTTTGAAAATGCTTTCAACCATGTACCTTACTTGCTTGAATACATTGCAAAACTCATGCTGATTTCCTTTCAACTTGTCCATATCCTTTTCAAGAGTATCAAGTCTTTACGGTCGACGACCCGGCCCGACCCAGTTACCTTTAAAAACGCACACAATAGTATTTAAAACACACTCTCTAAACTAAACTAAAGAAAGACATATGTTGGTTGCCTCCCAACAAGCGCTTGTAATTTACTGTCGACGGCCCGACCCAGTTACCTCATAATTATCACGGCTCATCAATGTAGATTGGATCCACTTTGGCCGGTTTTGGCGCAGATTCCTGGTACGGTTTGACTCTGCTTCCATTGACTCGGAAGCACTCATTCATGTGAGGGTCCTCTAATTCAACCGCACCCCAATGATAGACATGGTGGATCCGGAACGGCCCATACCATCTAGAACGAAGTTTTCCCGGAAAGATCTTCATGCGAGAGTTGAATAGCAAGACTTGTTGTCCCACACAAAGTTCGTTAGGCTTACGACTGTCATGCCATCTCTTGGTCTTCTCTTTGTAAATCTTGGAACTGTCATATGCCTGCAGTCTCCATTCTTCAAGCTCGAGTAGTTTCAGTTTCCGTGCTTTCCCCGCCAACTCGGGGTCCATGTTCAAACGCTTGATAGCCCAATAGACCTTGTGCTCTAACTCAACAGGGAGGTGGCACGCCTTACCGAAGTCCAGCTGAAATGGAGACATATTCCGGGGTGTCTTCCATGTAGTTCGGTATGCCCACAATGCATCATCAAGTTTCACGGACCAATCCTTGCGCCCGACATTGACAGTTTTCTACAAAATCCCCTTGATCTCCCTATTGGACACTTCTGCTTGCCATTAGTTTTGGGGTGATAAGGTAGGGAAACCTTATGGATAGACACCCCATATGACTTTAAACCTCTGGAAAATACTCGATTCATGAAATGTGACCCTTCATCGCTCACCATTTCCCTTGGTGTGCCAAACCAAGTGAAGATGTGCTTCTTCAGAAAATTCTCTACCGTGGCCGCATCACTCTTGGGACAAGCGATTTTTTCCATTCAATTTTTCACATAGTATACAACAAGTAGAATGTAGAGATTACCATAGGAGGCTGGGAATGGTCCCATAAAGTCTATGCCCCTACATCAAATGGCTCCACCTCAAGTCATTCAGACATGGGCATCTCATCTCGCTTGGAGATGTTACCTGTTCTCAGGCAGCTATCACACCCTGCAACCCAGTCATGACAATATTTAAAAATAGTTGGCCACAAAAAACCAGATTGTAATACTTTCATGGCGGTGCGCGAACCGCTGAAATGACCTCCACTAGGCGTGGCATGATAGTGCTTGATCACATCATAAATCTCATGCGTAGGCACACATTTCCTGATGATATTATCGGCCCCCATATTGAACAGATATGGATCCTCCCAAAAGTAGTGCTTCACCTCATACAAGAACCGCTTCCTCTACTGAACTGCCCATTCCTTAGGAATCTCCCCATTTGTCAAATAGTTGGCAATCGCCCAATACCACGGTTCAGTATCCCCCAATGACATCAAACTCTCATCAGGAAAGTTCTATTGAATAGGCACTTTCTCTTCGATGCCATTCTCGAGTCTTGAGAGGTGGTCCGCTACCACATTCTCAACACCCTTCTTGCCGCGGATCTCTACATCAAATTCTTACATCAAAAGTACCCACCGCAACAATCTCGGTTTGGTGTCCTTCTTATAAAGAAAATACTTTAGTACCGAATGATCTGTAAAAATAATCTCCTTCGATCCAACAAGATAAGACCGAAATTTATCAAGAGAAAAAATCACAACCAAAAGATCCTTCTCAGTAGTACCATAGTTGAGTTGAGCCTCATTAAGAACTCTATTCGCATAATAAATGACATGGAGTACCTTTTCCTTTCACTGCCCCAACACTACTCCAATGGCGAAATCGCTGGCATCGCACATGAGCTCAAATGGCAAACTCCAATCCGGAGTTCTGATGATGGGGGCTGAGGTGAGCTGTTCTTTCAGAAAATCAAAGGCTTTCTTGCATGCTTCATCAAACACAAATGGGACATCTTTCCCAAGCAATTCACACACAGGCTTGCAAATCTTTGAAAAGTCTTTGATAAACTTGCGATAGAAACCTGCATGTCCCAAGAAGCTTCTGACCCCCTTCACTGAAGTCGGATAAGGGAACTGCTTGATTGTCTCTACCTTTTCTTGATCAACCTCCAAGCCTCTACGCGAAATCTTGTGGCCAAGAACAATCCCCTCAGTGACCATGAAGTGGCATTTCTCCCAATTCAGCACAAGATTGATGTCTTAAAAACGGATCAAGACACAACCAAGATGATGTAGACAGTCCTCAAAATTGTCACCAAATAGGGAGAAAGTATCCATGAAGACCTCCAAGTTCTTCTCAATCATATCGGAGAAAATAGCCATCATACACAGCTGATAAGTATCCGGTACATTACATAGTCCAAATGGCATGCGACGGAACGCAAAAGGGCCATAGGGACATGTAAAGGTGGTCTTCTCCTTGTCCTCTGGAGAAATGGCTATCTAATTATAGCCTGAATATCCATCCAAAAGCAATAGTACTCATGGTGGGCCAACCTGCCTAGCATCTGATCAATAAATAACGGAAAGTGGTCCTTGAGCGTGGCTTCATTAAGCTTCCTGTAATCCATGCATACACGCCAACCAGTAACCTTCCATTGAGAAATTTGCTCATGCTTTTCGTTCTCCACCACAGTCATCCCTCCTTTCTTAGGAACACACTGGACCGGGCTAGTCCAAGTGCTGTCTGAGATAGGGATTATAATGCCAGCCTCTAGCCACTTCATGACCTCTTTACGCACCACATATTTCATATGCGGATTCAACCTCCGCTATGCTTGGACCACTGGTTCCTTGGCTTCTTCCACCCAGATCTTGTGATGGAAATACGCGGGGCTGATCCCCTTAATATCGGCAATCATCCATCCAATTGCTGCTTTATGCTTCCTTAGCACATCCAACAGCTGCACCTCCTATGCCTAAGATAAAACAGAAGAACTGATTACGTGTAACGTGTTATCAATACCAAGAAATACATACCTGAGATGGCCGACAATGGCTTCATCTCAAGCACGGGTGGTAACTTGAGTGAGGGAACAAGAGATAACTCTTTCTCCCCTTTCTCATATAAATTCAGCTTGGTCCAGCTGCTCATGTGGCACACATCCATGGGAGAACTCTGATCTTCATCCTTGTACATGCCATCTATTTCCTACCACATCAATTCAGCTTCCTCATCTCCCATATCATCATAAAAAACCTCTATGCTAAAGCAGTCTTCATAATTATAGCAAGAAGGCATTTTCATTGCCTTAAACACATCAAAAACCACTTTGTCTTCATTAATCTGCATAGAGAGTTTCCCACTTTTCACATGAATAATAGCTTCTCCTGTAGCTAGGAATGGCCTTCCAAGAATCAGAGGTACTTCACAAACCTCCATGTCTAGGATGACGAAATCAGCAGGGAAGATGAGGGTGACAACTTTAACCAAAATGTCCTCAATTACCCCATATGCACTACGAATAGATAGATCTACCATTCAAAAGGTAACTCGGGTGGGATGAGGTTCCCCCACACCTAGTTTTTTGAATACGGACAAGGGCATCAAATTGAAGCTTGCCCCCAAATCACATAAAGCAGTCATAGCGAGAGAATCTCCAAGGGTAACCGGTCTCACAAAGCTTCCAGGGTCTTTCTTTTTCTTGGGCAGTCCATTCCTGACGTATTCAGAAGTCTCAACTGTCAAGTTCACATGTGCAAAATCACTCATGCGCCTCTTTAATGAAATAATATCTTTGAGGAACTTGGCATATGTAGGCATCTTAGATATGGCTTCAGCAAAAGGAATGTTAATCTCAAATTTCTTGAATATATCGAGAAATCTCTGAGAATCTCTAGAATCATCCCTCTTTCGCGTCCTAAGAGGATTTGGAAATGCCTTAGAAACAGTAGTATCAACACGTACCTCATCCTTCTCTTTTTTCGCCTCCTCATCCGTCGCGCCCTTTGATTGGGGGATCACGACATTGTCATCTCTATCAAAAATCTCATTCTCTTTAGCCTTAGAAGCACCGGCTCTAGCATGAGTGGGATATGGCGGATCTTTCAATGCAACCCCGCTTTGAGTAGTGATCGCATTAACTTGACGAGGATTCTTTTCAGTGTTTTAGAAGGAAATGACCATGGAGCTCTTGTAGATAGCTGAGTAGCAATTTTCCCAACCTGAACCTCAAGTGAACGAAGAGAAGTCTTCGTAGCCTGTAAATCAGAAGATACATCAGTAACCTATGTAGACATATTGTTCACGTGGTACTCATAGCGTTCATGTTGTTACTCAACTGTGTCAATACTTTGGTCAGTTCAGAAATCACTGGGTTTGGCGCTACAGCAGCTGCTGGTGGAGCCTGCGAAACTGGTGGCATGTGTTGGAACCCCGGTGCATATGATGCTCCAGACTGATCTCCATACCTGAAGCCTGGATGATCTCTTGTGCCTGGTCTATAGTTCTGCTAATTCTAATTTGCCGCTGTCCTTGTGCCCCCACATAGTTCACATCCTCGCTTGCTATCTGGGCCAAGGCTGACTCATATTCTGGCTTCTTTACGCTTGAAATTGTCTTCTTGTCCTCATAAATATGCATGGCTAAATCAGACACCATCTTGCTGATCCCAGTCTTCCACTCATCATCCTTAGGTTCAGGTAATGCCGATAATCTTCTGGAATCATAAATTTGTGAATCCTGCTTAGCAAGCTGCTTAATGAGCGCATAAGCTCCTTCTTTGTCAACGGAGTATAGAAAATTTCCCACAGCTTCTCTGTTAACCAGCTCCTGATTGTGACATTCTAGACCATGGTAAAAGACCTGCAAAATTTTGTAATCCCCAAAATCATGATTTGGGCACTTCCTGATCAATTGCATAAACTGGTCCCACGCATCCACCACGGTTTTCGTCAGCCTATTTCCGAAAGCATATAATATCACCCTGTAGCTCAATTACCCGCTGAAATGGATTAAACTTGGCCATGAAAACTTGTCCACACACTGAGCCCATGTAGTTATCGATTCCGGTTCCCTTGACTCTAGCCACTGCACCCTTCAGACAGTATGGGAAAAGAATGAGCTTCAATGCCTCTGTTGTCACATCCTTGTACTTGGTAGTCTTTATGTATGCATTGAATTTCCCAAAAAAATCATTGGGGTCTTCATCCCTGTTCCCATAGAATTGAAACTGGTTGGTCACAGTCTGAATTGTTGCAGGCTTGAGATCGAAGTGCTCGGCCTATATCTCTGTCACTACATTTTCCAGATTGTGTCCATAGGTGGACGACTGAAATTTCTCCTTAATAGCCGGCCCAGCCTTGTTGTACGTTGTCTGGGTGTTGCGATCATTCAACTGCTTAGTCAACTCTTCCAACCGCTGATTGAGTTGCGCGTTGGTTAACTATTCGCCCATGGGGCTCTGTTTCTTTCTTCTCCTTTGGTACTTGAGTAACTGCTCTGGATCTTCGAGTGGGGGCACAAGGTCAATAGGGATCCTGGGCATACGCTGAATACCTGAAAAGAAGATTCAAATATTAAATAGGAACCAAAATAGCAAATAAAACAAAAATAAACGAGGTATCCTAAATGGATTTTTAAGTATAATATATAACCGTTTAATCCCCGGCAACGGCGCCAAAAAGTTGACGCGATTTACTAACGCGTTTAAACGCAAGCGCACAGACAAGGAGTAAGTGGAGTATTTTACGACTCCGAGTATCGAACCCAAGGGAATTATACGATTAGTAGCTAATTTAGAATTGACCTTGAGATACTTAAGTAACCGGTGAGAAGTGGTTTTATTTGAACGTTCGTCACCCACAAACAAGTTACTTAAACTAAATAACAACAAAGTTAACTATTTTTTATGATTTTCAGTTTAAACGAAGATAAGTGTAGTGAATACGATTATGGAGGAGAACCAGATAATCTAGGGTCCCTAGGGTTGATAATGATTTCCGGACTACTCTGAAGACACTCTAGTTATGATTGAATACACCGGGTCACACTCAACACGCTCTTCTGTCGATCTCACGAAAATTTGCCATACGGTTAACTTTGGGTCCATTCAGTCCACCTACGCTTACCATTCCGCTCTAGTTGGCTTGTTAGGTTCGTTCACCGGGTCCTGTCGGTCCACCGCTTTCACTAAAACCTAACCAATCCCAACCCAAACAACCCACACTCGGTCAAACAAGGTCTTTTCGCCTCTCGGTCTCCAAGAACTACAAGAATGTCAATTATGTTCTTAACACACCCGGATTAGTTCACTATCGTGCAACTAACTAGGTAACTAGCATGCTGCGGGTGATCAATCCAAGCACACATAAAAATAAGAACAAGAACACAATGAGTAATCAAATCATAAACATAGAATTAAGCTAAAAGCATGAATCAAGTCATAATCCAGAAAATCCTAATAAAAAACCCTAGTTCTCCATATATTATCTAGCAAAGAGAGTTTAGCTAGACATAAACTTGTGTAGCATAACCAAAATATCAATAATCATAGAGAAGAGATGAAGAAAAAGTAAGCAAACGCTAAAATCTTCACGAATGATGATCTTCTCCGCTCCAAATCTTCGTATCCACCTTCTATGGCTCTACGTGAGTAAAACTTAGCCCTAATAAGTCTCCTAAAGTGTTTAAATACGCCTTCCACCGTTACCTAAAAAGTTTCCAGAAGATACGTCTAAAATCAGAACATACTGCGCAATCCTACACTACAACAAATTCTGCCTCCGTTGACAGAAAAAATTGTCGCTAGAAAGGCCAAAAATGTCGGTAGAAATTCTACCGACAAATAATTTTTTGACGGAAAATGGTCACTACAAGTCGGTCGTTAGTATGAAGGCCGACAAATCTCAATTACGTCGGCAGAAAAAAAAAAGCGACATCATTTTTTGTCGACAGTTTAAATCTAACAACAAACCGTTTCTGTCGGCAGTACAACTACCGACAAGTAAATTTAGTAGTTTATGTAGATAAGTGACAAAAATATTTGTCACCAGTAGATATGTTTCTCACTTTTACATCTTCCTGGCGACACACATGTTTGTCGCCAGTATCACGACCAAATAAAAAAAAAATAGAAATTTTTACATATACTAGTTCTACCCCGCGCGCGTTGCACGCGTGGTACCTTTGCAACGACCTTTGTGTATAAATGCGGTGCGATTTGGGATTAAATGTGCAAAGTTAAGAATAATACAGAAAATTACGGACAGAGCTGCGACTTAGAAAAGAAGGTGCATGATGGAGGAAACAATTACATCATGAAGCAACAACTCTTATCATATATGAAAGTTGTTATATAGTAATCGAAGATTATTTCTTGGGCCGTCTTCAGACTTCCTTTTATTGATGACACAGTACTGGATTCACTACAATCCTCCTCGTCTTCTTGAATCAGCATCTTCAACAGCTGGTGTATTGGTGTTAGTATTTGAAGTTTGACTGGGGTGCTGGGTTCCACATGTATGAGGGAACTTCTTGTCGTAGTAGGCAAGGGGGGAACCAGAGATATAGTCGCAAGTCGAGTGTCGAACACCTATCATGGCTGGCTCCTGTATGTACTGCTTATTCTGCTCCACCAACTGCTTCTAGTATGAAGTTCCGTGTTTCACAACAAACTGAGAAGCTTGACACACCGATTGCAATGAACATACTTGATGTTGTTCTGCTTCTTGTGGCAAAAGAAATCAAATTGAGCCCTCCTTGAACGAAGAATACAACCTTGAACTCCAAGTGCCCATAAATAGAGAAATGCTTCACAGCCAAGTGTTCCTCCCAGTCATTGGTTACGCTCATGTAGACAGCAGCATACTCTTCCTTGCTGATCTCTTCTGGCTTCCTCATCCATATTGCCTTCTGTTTGTTCACCAAAGACCATTCATGGTTCACCTCCTTCATCTTCTTCTTTTTCTTCCCCTATCTCTCTTTCTCTTCATCAATCTCATCTAGCTTACCCTCATCTTTCTTTTCTTCTTCATCCTCATCATCATAAATCTCCATCTCAGTGGTCTTCTCAATCCAGAGAGAGATTAGGTAGCTGATGAACTCGGAGTGCTTCTTGATCAGGTTCTTGAGCCTCCTCTCCTCAAGGTATTTAAGGTGATCCCAAACATACTGTTCATCATCGTTGTGTTTTGTGGTCATAATGACCTTCTCAGCAACCAATTAAGCAGAGTAGAAACCGAGACCAAATCATGCTCACATCGGCACCAGCAACAATAGCTTCCATAAACTCCCTGGTGCCATACCTTGCAGTTGTACACAGATTGTTCACCAGTGAATATTCATTAGTTGTGGTCACAAGTATTTAAGAAGATCGCAAAGCAGTTAACTACATACCAGCTTTGGTCATGCCAACTCCACTGTCAGTGATTGTCAAGGTGTTGTTTGTTTTGTCGGGAACAATGTGAATAAAGAGCTCTGGTTGAGCATCTAGCTTGCTCTTGTCTGTCAAGCTCTCAAAACAAATCTTGTCCAGAGTCTACAAATTCCAAGGTGATTAGAAGCAGGGAAAAAGATGCATGTACAAGAGGTGAGATTAGAGCCTATATAAATCAACAAATTCAGGAAAAAAAATGCATATCCAAGGTGATTAGAGCCTATAGAAATTCACAAATTCAGGTCGGAAGTATCCTCTACACTGAATATAGCTTTTCTGAAATGAGTATCTCCTAACCTTTTGGAGTGAACTTACAAAATTGCACCGCAATGGTCGTACTGAGTGTAAAACAACCCCTAAGAACAGCTTTATAAAATAAATCCTCTTCAGTTACGCGCTCCCTACGTGCAGGTGATAAATATTTGGACAGTTTCACATAGAGGCAAATTCCAATAGCGTATAGGATTGGACTGGTTTACATGGATAACTTCTCAAAGAAGTCATACATCATCTCTTCTCAATAACATTTTGTTACCCTAAAATAAGATTAGATAGAAATACCTGGAAGAAATAAGCAGATAAGTAAAAGGAATAAACCATGTTAAACTCTTATTTATCAATGCTATAGAACATGCAGCCTATCTTGCATTCTGATTTCAGTTTTTGCCATTCTCTGGTATGGCCCTAATAGCTATAACACATACAAGCCTATGACGTCATCCTATATATAGAAGGCATCAAAATCGGCTGAGATTTAGAACAATCCTAGATTATGATGTCTTGTACCAACATCTATCAAGCCATGACCGGAGTGTTTTTGGATGACAACAGGAACAATCTGATTGTGCCCCTTTTGATTAGACAACTACTACTTATTAATCTGCTAAATTTAGACAAATAACTCTTTCAGCAGTTCCACGGATTCCGTAGTAGTCGCATTCTAGTATCTGCATAAAGATACTAATAATCCAGCGGAGATAGTAAAAAGAGAGATCTCTAATTTTCAGGGTAATATCACGAAGAAATATCAATTTTGCAACAAGAACTTTTGATGTGTGATCAGCATTCAGTGCACATAAACAAGAAGATCCTAAGCGAAGCTTCGACCGCAGCCTAGCAGATACTAAGTTCAATTTAGGTATGTCAATTTATCCAAGCCGACATGCAGTTAAGAAAATTAATTAAAAAATGCACAATCTTACAAGTATAGGTGACTTGGAGTTTCAAGGAATCAAGACATGTGGTCTTTTCCTCACACGGCAACATGACTTGAGAGCTCTTCCTCGCAATAGCCAGTGTCATATAGCATCCATCCGTCGCATATTATACTTTCGTGATCCAAGAAAGAGTGATTCTAAGCCAAACGCAGACAATGCATTGCAGTACCTTGACAGTTTAACCTGCACAGTTGCAATGTGAGTACCCCTTCCACATCTGAAAGTAACAAAAAATAATTGTTCAAGATCAAAAAACGTACCCCTCTCAGGTTGTGTGACCCCGAAACGGGAAACACGGTCTATTGAGCGTGTCCTGTAACATAAAGATGCCCATGCATCAATCAGGATATTCTCTTTTTATTCAGCAATCAGATAGATTTTATCAGAAACATAGGAATCCACCTCTAAGGAAGCAATAATATTCTGAGTACTTGACCGATACCTTTAATAGTTTCCCTTCCTAGAAACCAATCAAAGAGCATCAACTACAAAGATCTCCTACAAATAGAAAAGAAGGAAAATAGAAAATCAAAGATAGTCAATTCTCCAGCAAGGCAAGACATGCAGAGTGACTTGTTCTTCCTCTCTGAGACACTCGAACAAACATCAAATTCCAATACTAACCAGTTTTATTTTACTTATTAGTAGATAACAGTGCATTGTCAATCATGTGAGCAGTGAAAAACATGATGCGCTTCCTCAATCATGTGAGCACATATGTTCAATTACATAGAATTTTTTAGTACATAGATTGAGTTCATAAAAACATACATGTTAGATTTTTAAGTTATGATTCAGATTACCTGAGTTGACGCTAAAGGGTTACAGTCCCAATTTCAGTCTAAGAAAACACATTCAAGAAGCCTCAATTAGGAATCAATTTTGCAACGCTGGGGTTCCGAAAGACAGGGGAAGCGGAGAGAACCATGTTTGCCCAGTGATTCTGAAGATGGTCTTGGTGAGAGCGACTGTGAGTACCCAAAATATGCAGGGTTATACCTGCATAATACACGGAACATTAGAGATTGAATCATATGAAGAGAAAACAACAATTTAAGTTCAGTCCATTACTCGGGAGAAGATTATATGACTACGTGAATCCATGGATTTTTTGCAATTTGTGTGTTCCATTGCGTGGGACGATTATCTCTGAGTTTTCATGAGAAGAGGCATAGAGAGAGATCGCTTATTATGCTTTTAACCACGATCTCAGTTGTTTCTCCTGATGCCCTGTCTCCACAATAACATACCAACAATTTACAAAGAAAAAAGAAGATCTAAGTCAGGTTTTTCAGAGAATGAGCGTAACAGAAAAAGATGTAAAAGGAGAATAAAAGAAGAAATTGAGAAGCAGAGAAGGAGAAGGTGAATCGGATCCACCAACACCGCCACCGTGGTCCGCCAATACCGCCATCGTTGTCCGCCGAAGCCGGGGTCGTCGTCCTCCTTCCCTCGGTGCGTCACAGCCATCGCCGAAACCAACTCCAACGCCACTCAATCATCCAGATCTGAACATAGAGACAGAGAGAGAGAGAGGCGAGAAGACGGCGCACCGGAGACGACGACGGGCCATCGGAGATGACAATCGTCCCATGCCTCTTTCGCATCTCTCTCTCTCACTCTCTCAATTTCTATGGTAGTGAATTGAGGTTGAAGATGTTTCCAGAGAGAGAAATAGGGGGGAGGATAGAGTCCAACCTCTGTGCAAGATCCATCGACGGCAAAGATGGAGAGTACCGGACCTCCGCCGCCCTCATCGCCCGTCGAAAACACTCGTCCGCTGGTTACACCATTCTCGTCGTCGCCAAGAAACCCTGGTCGAAGCCCTCTCGCCAAATCGGAGTCGGGTTTGTCTAATCGGCGCTCATCGCCATGGCCATCGCCGCCCACCACCATCGATGGATCTGCATACCCACTCCCTCCTTCTTCTCTCTCTTTCTCTCTCTTGCTACCGTCTGCCTCTTTTCGTCTCTCTACTCTCTGAAATGTGCGGTACTGGTACTGTGGAGAAGAGAAGAGAAGAGGGGTAAGGTTTTTTTTAGATAAAAAAATGGGTTGGTGGGGGTAATGTTCAAATGTGATTAAAATGTCCCACCAAAATGTCTCTTTGAAAATGTGATAAATTTTTTATTCCCTCCTTACAATTTGGGAGTGTGGGAAACTGTTTTAATTTACCCTCCAATTTTTTAAAGCAGGAGTTGACAAAAAGATATGTCACTATGTAAGTAGATGTCAAAATCAAATAAATACTCCCAATATATTGACCACATTATTGGGAAGAATAAAATAATAACTAAAAGGTCGACAAAAAATATCATGTGCATCGACAAATTCTGATATTGTCGATTAATCGCGTAACCATCGACATAAAACTGTGTGTCGACAAAAAAACTGTCAACAAATGTCATATTTGTTGTAGTGCTACGCCGCACTCGTACGAGTGCAGGTGCAGTCGTACGAGTGTCTGATCCTACTCGTACGACTGTCTGATCCCACTCGTACGACTGTCTGAGAGGTACCCTACGATTGCAATTCCTTCACAGCCTTCATTTTGCTAAGTAAACCCACTCGTACGATTGGGTGGCCACTCGTACGATTGGCTGCAGTTGACCAAATCTTTTTCTTCATTCTCCCTTGCTTCTTTGGCCTCGTCTTCTATTCCAAGCATCGTTCTTGAGCTTTCAAACATTCCGAAGTTCGTTCCCTCTTGTCAATGCACGTCTCAAAGCTCTCTGTTCCTGATAAGCACAACACGAAACATACCGGAAGATCAAATGTGACAAAAATAGCTCGAAATTACACAAGAAATGCCTGGATTAAACAATCAAGTCCAAACACTCAAGCCTGCTCAAAACGTACAAGAATTGGTCAATTTCTCACATAAATGCATCGAAGTACACGCAAAACGGTGGTGAATCCTATAAGAATATAACTCCTAATGTAGAGTTATCAGTATCAGTGGATGGATCAAATATAATGTTGTCAACTGGATGAGATGAAATATATCTGAATCTTTTCCTTGGTGTCCATGGTTCAGGTTCTCCAAGAAGCTTCTCTGGTCTTTGTGAACTTGAAATAGTAGCTTGTTCACATTGATTGTCTTAAGGTTCTTTTCCAAGGCTTTGAGACTCTTTTTCAAGGCCTTGAAAATTCTTCTTGTTTTCTTGCAAGCTTTCCTTGGAACCATTTGAAGGCTCAGTTTCATCTTCTGAATCATGCTTGTTTAAATTCAAGTAATTATTGTGAACATAACAAGTGCAAACAAAAGGTTTGAAGTAAGAGATGTTTGGCTTTATTCCTTTGAAAAGCTCATAAGGATTCTTCTTCAGGATAGGCCTAACCAAGCACTTATTGAGTATATAGTTGGCAGTGTTCACAGCTTCTGCCCAAAAGGATTTTGGCAACTTGTTCTCTAGAAGCATTGTCCTGACATGTCTTCAAGAGTACTGTTCTTTCTTTCAACAACACCATTTAGTTGAGGAGTTCTAGGAGAATAGAAGTTGCGAGAGATGCCATGATTAGCACAAAATAAATCAAACTCAAGTTGATCAAATTCTATACCATGATCACTTCTAATAGAAGCAATATACAGGTTTTTCAGTGTTTGAAGTTCTTTACAAAGCTTTGAAAATTCGGAAAGAGCTTCAGATTTGTCTCTAAGAAATATCACCCAAGCAAATCTATAGAAATAATCTACAATGACTAACATGTACTTCTTACCCTTTGGAGTTGGAGTTCTCATTGGACCACCGAGAACAATATGCAATAATTCAATGGGTCTTGTAGTACTTACAAAGTTCTTTGTCTTTAATGTACTTCTTGTCTATTTACCTTGAGCATAGGCTTTGCATACCTCTTCATCCTAGAACTTGATAGGAGGTAGACCTCTTACTAGGTCTTTAGAAGCTAAGTTGTTAAAAGTGTGCAAGCTAATGTGTCCAAGCTTTCTGTGCCAAAGCTTTTAATCCTCTTTCAAGGCCTTGAGTCACTTTAGACTTTCTCCTGCAACTTTGTTAGTGTGCAAAGTATAAACATTGTTTTACCTTGAGGCAGTGAGGATGAAAATTCCAGATTTCCCATTTTGCACCACACATTTCACTTTTTCAAAAATAACTTTGTTTCCATTTTCACATAACTGAGATACACTAAGTAAATTGAATTTCAAGCTGTCAACTAAATAAACATCAGATATAGAGTTTTCAGAACCTGTACCAACTCTACCAATACCAAGTATGTTGCATTTGCCTTTGTCACCAAGTGTGATTGAGCCTTCAGATTGCTCTTTCAGTTATGAGAATAACGATCTCTTCCCACTCATATGTCGGAAGCAACCACTGTCCATAAACCATTTATGTTCTTTGCTCTTGGTGACAGCCTGCAAACACCATTCACCTCCACACCCAGCTATTACACCAAGTGTCGAATTGAGATTCATATTCAGGGTCAACCATGTTAGGTGGTATAACCCCTTTAGGAACCTAAATCTGTATAACTTGTCCTTTAAGTTGAACTGGAAAAGTGTTTCTCATTATGTAAGGGTCTCTTCTTCTAAAAGGACAAGTCATCTTAACATGACCAATTCTATTGCAGTAATGGCACTTAGGAGAAGTTCTGCTTCCAGCCTTCACAAATTTGGTATTGTTCTTTCTAGGTAAATTTGGATTGTAACCAATACCAGTTTGTGAATAGACTTTAAGCTTCCTCCAGGAATCGGGTTTAGATTGTGTTCTGAGCAAGCAAGTTTGGTAATAAATTCCTCTGATTCTTGAAGTTTATCAGCTAGAGTACTCCTTTGTTCCTTTAATTCATATGACTGATATTTTAGAGCTACAATACTGTAACTCAAAAGTGAGTTCTCAGTGACTACTTCCTTGACTTGAGCTTTCAAGGTTTGAAATTGGTTTCCAAGGCCTTGAAATCCTTGTCAGATTTCTTCTGAGAAGTTTCAAGATTCTGATTTTGACAAACGAGATGCGAATTCTCTTTTTCCTGCTCATGAACCTTTTCCTTCAAATTCCGGATTTCTTATAGATAGTCCTCTTCATTTAAAAGCATTGTTCTAAGATAATTTGAGAGGACATCCGTTGGTTTTGAAATCAAACAGTTTGCCATTACCTCAATGTTCTTTTCAGAACTTTCATCATGCTTGGCCACAAGCAGAGATTGGTCTGTTCTTCTTCAGATTCAGAATCACTTGAGGAGTCTGAGTCACTCCAAGAAGCTATCATAGCCCTCTTTCTCCTTTCTTGATCTTTCTTCTGGAAGTGTTTGCTTTTCTTGTGTGGACAGTCTCTAATCAAATGTCCTGCATCACCAAACTAAAAAAAAATCATTACTTTAGACTTACTACCATGGGAAGAAGATTTTCCTTTGTAGTCTTTGCTACTGGAGGATATGTGTTTATCCCTGCTGAAGTCTTTGTTTCCAAAGTTCTTCTTCATCTTGAGAATTTTAGTCAAGGCTTTGGAAATTAGAGAAAAGAGATTTTCATCATCATCGTCTTCATTTTCAAGGCTTTGAGATGGCATATTCTCCTTAGATTTGAGAGCTAGATTCTTGACATTATATGGTAATTCTCCATCAACTTCATTCATGTAAATTTCACGTGTGAGCAGCTTTCCCTGCAGGTCATCAAGTTGAAGTGATGATAGATCTTGAGCCTCTTCAATAGCAATAGTCTTTGGTTCCCATTTGGCTTTGGGAAGTTTCTCAAAATCTTCCTGACTTTCTCTTCATTGGAAAAAGATTTTCCCAAATAGTTCATACTGTCTAAGAAATATGTTGATCTTTGTCTACATGACTTGACTGGTTCCTTCAATGGTTACCACCAATTTGTCCATATTTCTTTAGCAGTCTTGCAGTCAGAAATCCCGTTGAATTCATCTGCACTCAAAGCAAAATACTAGAGATTCATAGCTCCGTAATCTTTAGAATATTGTTCTAGCTCAGAAACAGAAAGTGAATCCTCTTTCTTGCGAGTTCTGATCCCATCTTTCTCTGTGTAGAATGTGTGAGGACCATTATGTATGATAGCCCACAACTCCATATCTTGGTCAATGATGAATATTTTCATCAGGGCTTTCTAGTGCACAAAGTTGTCACCACAGAATAGAGGAGGTCTGTTAGAAGCTCTTCCTTGAGAGAAACCACCATCACCTACAATACTCATAATCACCAGATAGTTAAATCTATGCAGTGATACAAGATCTGATACCAATTGAAAGACATTGATGTAGGCAGAAATGCAGGATCAATACTCTAGAAGGGAAGTTGAATAGAGTATGGAAACTTTGCAACTTTTGCTAAAAGATGGGTTTCAAAGAAGTTTGTGCAAAGATGTGAGTATTTAAAGGCCTTGAAATGAGTTTGAAGTCCTTGGAATCAACACAGATAACATAAATAATGATGAGGATTTTCAAGGCCTTGAAATGCCTTCCAAATCTTTGAACTTAAAACCTGTTTTTGCAGAGAAAACAAGATAGGTAAATAACAGCAAGATAAATGCAAGAGACACCGAGATTTATAGAATTCAGTCCAATTGGACCTACGTCTCTACCTTATGGATTTGATCCCTGAAGGATTTTCAACTCAATTCTTATTAATCAAAAGCTAAGCCCTAGATATCAAGCACATAGAGTTCCCTTACTTGCTCTAGCTAACTGATTCAACAAGAATTCTCCATTGTTCACTTGAAAAACTCACAAGAATAAGATGTAGAAAGTATTATCTAAATGAGAAACAATTATAGATCAGAAAGAAGAACACTGAGAACTGATGAAATAGTTGAATGTGCAGTGATCTTCTGAGGAATGGATTGAGTGAAATAAATCTCCTTCTGTGTTTCTTTTCAATCCTGTGAATGTTCTGAGTCTCTGTGTTCATGTCTCTATTTGAAAATCTTCAGTCATTCCCTCTTATGCAGCTTGTTTGAATATCAGACCTTCTCATAACAAACTTTCCAAAAAGTTAGCTGCAAATCTTGACTTGTCTAACAGATCTTCCCAACGGCTTGTTGCTCAATATCTTCAAAGATATTGACTTGATATTGTACCTGAGTATGTTTGGAAGGTCCAGACATGTTTTCATAAGCACAAAATTAATCTATCAATCCAGTTTCCTTTTCTGCAAGAACACTGTTAAGGAAATTGACCCTTCAAAATAGGTAACAATTTTTCCCTGCAAAACCTTATTCAAACAGATGGAATATTAACAGTTTAGAGCATAAAAAATATTTCATCATCAAAATACATATAATCAAGCATAGGGGTTTGTGAATCAGATTAAGATCAAAAGCTCCCCCTAAGTTCATGATGTATACTGCACTGCATTTTTCAAACCTTTGTAAAACAGTTTCAAGGCCTTGAAACAGACAAGCCGTTTCAAGCCTTTGAAACAAGCTGAACTTACACCAAAGATAAATGATAAGTTCCTACAGCTAATGCAACAACGCTTGCTCCATTTCCAACACGTAGGTCTATCTCGCCTTTAGCCAATGGTCTACTTCCCTTGAGGTCCTTCACATTTATACAAATGTGAGTTCACATCCAGTATCCAATACCCATGATGAAGAGAAAGACATATTGGCGTCTATAAAAAATATACCTGAAGTGCCTGAAGTGGAATTTTTAAGTCCCTTATTCTTGTCTTCCAGGTACTTCATGCAGTTCCTCTTCCAGTGGCCAGCGAAGCCGCCATGATGACATGTGTCATCCTTAGTTATACCACCTTTGGTTTTCAAGGCAACCTCCTTGGTTTTAGCAACAACATTTTCTTTACCTTTAAAGTTTTGAGAAAACTTTTGCCCTTTCCTTTGTTGTTAACCATCAGTATGGTTTTGACTTTGCCCTTATCAATGCTTTGTTTAGCAGTTCTCAACATATTGAGAAAATCTAAAAGATGTTTATTAATGTCATTCATGTTATAATTCATGATGAACTAACTTTAACTACCGGTCAACGATTGCAGGATGAGATCATTGACCAACTCTTGACCAAATGGTAAACCTAGCCTTTCGAGATTCTCCAGGTACCTAATCATCATGATCACATTAGGTCCCACTGGGTTTACTTATGGAAGATTACATTTGAACAAAGCTTTTGACACCTTAAACATCTCATGCCTAGCTTGCTCTTGAAATAGCTGTTTCAAATGTATGATCATATTGTGTACAAGGAAATCCCAAGAGAAGATCCAATTGTACACCTGTAACAGGGAAAAAGAACAAGAGTAGAAAGCACAGAGAGATTATAGGTGGGTATAGGGGAAGAGTAAGCAATGGTTAACTGTTCTTGAGAGAGAGACAGTATAACGACTAGCAAAAGATCCGAGAGTTGCCATAGAAGGTTAACGTTCCTATATATAGTAGGGAAGTGACCGATATGAGGGGTTAATGCGCCCATGAATGGCGGCTAGATATCCGCCTCGTAACGGCACATTCGACCGTATATATAGGGTATGTTACACGATTGTCCGCATATGTAGGGACTGTTACACGATCGACCGCATTTATGGGATACGTGGTCATTAAATCTCTCAGACAGTTACCAAGGGTCTCGCGCGAGCGCTGTTTTTGCTCAGGCGCAACGTTCCTTACTCGAACCTCAAAGCCACTAAGTTCCAACAACTCCCGCGCTGTTAGTATGGCGGGCGACCCTATCTCGTAGCCCCAATATGGATAAGCTCGAATATAAGTGTATGCAAATCATAAAGATATGATAGGGTGTAACGGAGTACCATTAGATATGCTGGATGGATGCCACGTGGACGATGGTTAATCTGCTCAGAATGCACTATCTAAATTAGTCCCCTTTTGCGCGTCCGTCACGCGCGCCCTTGCGCAGACACGCAAAACCAACCATGCATAGCTCCACGCGGGTCTTCGACTTGGAGCATTTTATGTTCGAAAACCCTAGCCCCCAGAAGCAATCATCATTTCCTAGGTATCTGTAATGTCATAGCCTTTAATAGGGCACGACCGTTGAGAAGTTAATCAGACTCCTTCCACATATTTTCACCATTTTTCAAGTCAGAAATGATTCGAATAAATCCGATAGGTCGCAAATTTCAGTGATTTTTGACGTAACGCCGATTAAGAAAATCTGAAGGGTCACAACCCTTATAACGATTAGAAATTTTCCCCCATCCTTGCTATCAAAGTTTTTGAGCCAGAGAGAGAACCCCCAGCAGCTCAGATCTTCGATCAAATTCTCGACAGCATCACTCAAGCTGTTCAATCACTCAAGAAATAGCAAGGTTAGCAATTCTCATCTTTCACTTCATGTTTTGAAATCATATTATAGGAATGAAACCAAATCAGGGTTTAGCGTTCATACTCGTTCTTAGCCTGCAACCCATTCTGGGTTTAGTGTTCGATGTTCTTGATGTTTAACAGAGATGGCTCACACCAAGACTCTGAAAAGAGGCAGCGGAACTCCCAGAAGTCCCTACAGATCTATGGTGTAAGGCCCCTACTTGGGTGGAGAGGAATTTTATCTGGCGACAATCATAGGGACAACTATTGAACCATCCCCGCGAAGAAAGTCTTGCAATTGGCGCGTGAGCCCGAGAGATTTGATTGGGATCTCGCCACTGTTAACGACACACATAGAATTGGTCTCGAGGATGGGCTCTATCCTTTCACAGATATTCTTCATCAAACCTGTACCGAGAAACTAGACTACATGGAGGAGTGGACGAAATTCATTTTTGAACACTATGAATCCGAATTGACGAAGGACGGAATTTATGGTGCTGTGTGCGTAACTAAAGGGCTAAGTGTGAGGCTCGATAAGGATATGCTGATGAATTTGTTTTCCAGATATTCAAAGAAAACTGATAGCTTTCACTTTTCAACCTTTTAGGCCGGGTCTACACTTGAAGATGTTGAGGCATTGTTATAGCTTCTTTGGATGGGCTCTGTGGATCCTCTGGCTCCTTTGAGTACGGATGAAGAACTTATGATCTTCGAGGAGATGAAAGGGTGCATCGGGAATCTGAAGAAGAATTCCACAAGGTGGACATCGAGAAAGCATGCAAAGTCATATTCGACTGTTGCGTCCAGCGCGAAGAACATCTGGTCTAAGTGGATCACCTATTTCCTCCCCGATTTTGCGAACTCGAAGAGCGCCCAAGAGGTAGTAGAAAAGAATCCAAACGCGCTAACTTCGCTGGAAGGGAAAGGTTCCACTTACACCCTGTGTGGTTTCCTTTTCCTCTGGTTGTAAAGGTACCTTATAGACGAACATCCTCATGACGGCGTATTTACGCATATCCTCGCACTTGCGGTCCGGTTTTCACTTGGGAAAAAAGTGGCGTTAGGACCTTTGGTCCTTGGCTCTTTGTACCATGGCTTGGTCTTAGTAATGGCACATGTGGAGCAGTCCCAAGGTCGATTCGACGTCGTGACCTATGTCAACGTCGCATTTCTTTCGATGTGAACGTATGAGCGATGGCCTTTGTATGCTCTTGCCCCCTCAGCTGTGAAATTGGGGAATGCGCCTAAGGCTAAAAAGCAACTCCCTTGACCACGAGCATGGAGTTGTTATAAAACCAAGGGTGTTCAGCCCTCGTTTGCTTTGATATGCGACGACTCCACTTATTCAATCCACGAACTTATGCTCATCAGCCGGACAACATCGTTTTCACGGATGACATGTACCCTGATAGGAATGTGAAGTTCTCCCGCGCGCATATCACTGAAGGCTCGCTCTGCTATTCTAGGTTCGTTAACTGGTGAAGAAGAGGTTATTTGCCTGCCTAGTCCGAGTATGATATTGAGTGCGCGTGCTATCAATCCATCACCGTCCACTATGATCCTGTTCGAGTGAGCCCCCCAGCTAGGCTTCGACACTGTGGCTCCCTCTCTATGGTTCCATTCAGTCGTGAAGGGTTACTACAAGAGACTTCTGTACAAGGGGTGCAACGATTTGCTAATTAGTATGCTCCCACTAACACAAACCTCCGATAGTAGGCAAGGGGAACTGACCCCCAGCTTGGGTTTCATTTTGGAACGCGCATACTCGTCTTGAATCGAGGTCTCGAATTCAATTTCAGTCAATCAGGGCTACCGCCATCAGAATAGGGGATTATCCCTTCAAGTCAAAGCCATCCATGGACGCGACTAAATATGGGTATTATTCGCTGTTGGATAAGGATCCCCATCTATGCGCGTAGGTAATTTTTGGAGAAAAGATTGAGGAGGTTAAGAAAGATTCCAATGAAGCAAGAAGGGACTATGCAAATGATTTCGAAAAGGTATTTGAACAACTCATCCTCTTCTTTTCTTTTGAAGCATCTTTGTTTGCAATATTGAATTTGCTCTTTTCTATAGTGCTGCTTTAGGAGGTTCGTGTAGATCGAGGAGATCGCAGTGCTGCTCTTGCAAATATGCTGCGCTCGAAGGACGAAGCTGATTTCGTTATCGAGCCCGAGATGCCTATCGGGAAAGAGATCGAGGCTAAGATCTGGTCTTCTCTCGCGATCTTCATATCGACTATCGCAGAGTCGAGCCAAAACCCGAAGAAGGCAAAAGCTCCCGGCGAGCCTTCAACAGACGCGGCGACACCTAGACCAACAAAATGTTCAAGAACTAAACCTGCTCCAAAGGACAATCTTGCTCCCTAGGAGAGAGTGGTTTCCAAAGGAAGAAGCAAAGCTCAGCCTTTAACTGCAAAACGTTTGGCCAGCTCACGAAAAAAACATAACTAGTTTTGTTGAATACAATCCAGATGACCCTTTCGTTAGGTGAGAAGGTAAATAAACCAGAGACTTTTAGTCAGCCTTCGAAGCAAAGGTTATTTCACTGACGTACATACGTACTTTGTGTTGGAATAGATTCCCTTGAGGCAATCTAGTTTAGTATAAACTTATCTTTGGCTAGAATAATCATTGTATTACTTATTGGATATTTAATATATTGAAGTCCTTAGATTTACAATTGTGTTGTTTATCTTAAATATCCTAGTCCATTATAATGATTAAATAGGACAATCATCTATAGACTAGTATGGGGTTGGATTGTTATGGAGATATCATGATACAACACACGGGTATGCATTAAGGGTAATGACATACTCAATTGACCCATCTCCTAGAAGCCTACATACAAGTTATGTAAGGTCACAAGCGCTTCTCATGGTGACAACGGTATTGTCATCATTAGACTGGAAATCACTAGAGCATCTAGTTGTGGAGCGTTGTGGTTTTCGTAGCGTCAAACACTACACCGTAACTGGGTAGTCATAAAAGCGCGTATCGGACACAACATGAAGCATTCTTAGATATCATAGTGACGTAGATAGAATTTTTCCTTCCCATATAACGAGAAAAAATATCCTAGGCCACTTGAGGGATAGTGCTTATGGAATGTCTACAAGACTCAAATAAATCAATATGGGATATTGATGTTATTTGCACGAATAAGGCTATTCCCAGAATCGAGAAACTACGGATTGGATATACGAGTGTGATATATATTTCTAGTGTCCAATCCGAATATTGAGACAAAGGGATGAGACAATACTTCCAAAGGTTTGTCGGATGACTATTTTATTAGCTGGATAAAATGGATGTCTTGCTAGAGACCGCTCCATATTAGCAAATTGTTGCTACCAACTAGATAGAACCTATGGGGTCACACACCCAATAGGGTTGAACTAGATTTGGGAATTAATTAATATGATTAATCAATTGGAAGGATCACTTTGCAACACCTTGCAAACATAGTAGGACTAATATGCAAGAAAGGGACTAATCGGAATTCTAGTAGGATTATGAAGGGCCTTTAGGTAGTTGACAAGGAGTTGTTGGACTATATAAAGGATGCTCCTAGCTTCCTTCCCACATTAGTTCTCATAACATAAGTTGAGTGGGAAGGAAACAAGGAGAGAGACCAAGACACAAGGAGGCCGAACCCGACCCCCTTGGTCCGCCCCTACCCGTCGGCCAAGAGAGAGGTCGAGCCTCTTCTTTGATCCTTGTTGCGTGATTTCTTCTTCCTCTTCCTCCGGTCCAAGCTAGCACAAAGGAAAAGGAATATCTAGACCTCAAACCTATGCGTGGATCAACCGTAGAGACGTGACACAATTCACGTTACAAGTCATCATAGGAGACCTCTAAGGTTTGTTACTTGTTTTTCCTCTTACCATCGTTATGATTCTCTTCCTCTGATAATTGGAGGGTATTGAATGGATAATTATTTCTTCCGATGCGTACCCATGATCAAAACCCTACAGTGGTATCAGATCCACAGGTCGTAGAACATAGACGTGGTTTATGTGTTACGTTTTATGTCCTTTACACCCATAATTGTCAGATTATTCCGTTAAAAACAGACAAATTAAGCATAAAGATGCATGTTGAATATGATTCAACTAAAAAAGACCTAGTTTGTGCATTGGATGCATGGATTAGTGAGTTTGAGAAATTTTAGGATCTTAGATCTAGGGTTTTGGGCACGAATTTGAAACTAGTTCTAATTTGGAAACGTTTTTGGAATTGGGGAAAAAGGAAGGAGTTGTTTTGGAAACAACTAAGAGGTTCGGCCCCCCTAGGGAGACCGGCCCTCACCTTCCTTGCCGCCCAAGCCACCTAGGCTGAATGCTTAGGCGGTCGGCCAACCCCACGGGTTGGGCCAACCGGCCTAGGCTCGGCCCGGGGCGACTCCAAAGGGGTTCAGCCATGTAAGAGCGTTAAAATTGGCTTTTAACTGTTTATGTGCAAATCGCATGGTGATTGGATATGGCCTTAGGATGTGGTTTGATGTGATTATTTAAATTTTGTGGTTTGGTTTACGGCATGCGAGCTGAACAATTAATGTAATAGTTAATTAAGGTTTACGGCATGCGAGCCGATTTTTTTCTCAACTTGTGAGATTTATTTTATGTAGTATAGTTGTTAGCTAGTACTAGATAGAATTGATTGCTAGCCAAGATTGGAGAAAAGAAGCCCAAAGAGAAAGAAGCCACGAAGATGGAGCATGGAGCATTCCACGAGGACTATGGAAAATGGACCAAAATATTGAGGCGCATGAAGATGTGTTTGCTTTTAGGGTTCATGGATTTTCTCATTGGCTTGGTAATATCTTAGTCTAGAAAGGCCATATCCACATCACGTTTTTTTGTTATTTTGTGGTTGTTTATTTTTCTGTCTTATTATTTTGTGATTGATGTATAGTTGATGTATGCACTTAGGATAATAAGATAATTAACAACCCGGATCTATTATTTTGAGTTGTGCCCAAACTAAAGATAGATAGATCAGTTGATATAGATCAACAAAACAATTAAAATTGAATTTTAAAATCCCTCAAAATTCAAATATTGTGTTTTGCCTTTTCGTTATTTAAAAACTCGCCATTATCATCATTTATCAAGCTCGTGCATGCCAAGCAAGGCGACTTGGTTCATAATGATGTGATGCGATGGCACAAGGAAGTAATGTGCCATTGTTTAAATAAGAGGTTGGACACAACTAGGTTATTATTAAAACCTAGAGGCAATCAATTGGGATTGTCCATACGGATGGATAAATAAGGATTTATTTTCCCAATTGAACCAAGAGTTGCATGGGATGCAATTGTAATTGTTCCTACCTGAAGTAGTCAGTTTTTGGGTGAATTGCTTAAGCAAGCTCAAAAGGAGATGAAACATGGATCTTGGCCCACTAGAAAATATAATGATATTTTCTGCATTAATATCTTGAGGGTTATTAATCTGTAGAAAAATAGTGGGAGCTATGTTTAATAATTTAGCCATTATTAAATATAGTCAAAAGTTCACAAATACTAAAAATTGCGTATTTTCCTTTTTTAGAAATCCAAATGGCAAACAACTCATCGAGTTCACAACATTCCCTACGCTCAGTCCTTGAGAAGTACAAGCTTTCTGGAACCAATTTTCTACACTGGTACAGAAACTTGAGAATCGTTCTAAAGCAAGAAAATAAACTGTACGCTACAGAGGAGCAAGTTCCTGCAGGTCGAGAAAACAATACTCCTGCAGCCCTAAAGGCGTATCAGAAGCGTGTTAACAAAGCTAATGATGCTGCCTGCTTCATGCTTTGCACCATGACCTATGAGCTTCAGAAGAAACATGAGAACATGAATGCAGTCGATATGATCGAACACGTGAAGCAGCTCTTCCAAGAGCAGGCAAGGATTGAGAGGTATGAAGTTTCCAAGGCATAGTTAAAATTTCATCTGGCTGAAGGAAACCCTGTGGGACCTCATGTACTCCGTATGATCGGGTACTGAGAGAATTTCGCACGACTAGGGTTCCCGGTCAGCCAAGAGTTGGCCACGGATCTCGTGTTTCAATCGTCGCCTGAGAGTTATGGACAGTTCATCAATGATATACAACATGAACGAGATCGTGAAACCACTGCCAGATTTACTCAATATTTTGAGGACAGCTGAACAAAGCATCAATAAGGGTAAGGGCAAGGCCATTATGATGGTGCAGAAAGGAAAGGTCAAAAGGTTTGCCTCACCCTCCAAGGGCAAAGGAAAAGCAGTTTCCAAGTCCAAGGAACCTGCCCTTAAGCCTGTTGGTGGCATTACCAAAGGTGTGACTAAAGGTGAATGTCACTATTGCAGTCAGCCTGGAAACTGGAGGACGAAATGCCCAAAATATCTGGAGGACAAGAGGCTTGGAATAGTGATTACACCACCACCAGGTATTTTTGTTGCAGATGTCAACTTAATTATCTATACATCATGGGTATTGGATACTAGATGTGGATCTCACATTTTTCGAAATGTGCAGGGTCTAAAGAGAAGTAGAAGATTGGCTAAAGGGGAGATAGACATGCGCGTTGGGAATGGAGCAGAGGTTGCTGCATTGGGCGTAGGCGTGTACGAGCTGTCTCTGCCTTCAGGATTTTTGTTTTTAGAATTAAATAATTGCTATTTTTGTGCATGCTATGAGCAGAAAAATTATTTCTATTTCTTATTTGGACAAGGAAGGTTTTATTATTCAATAAAGAACAATTGTTGTTCCATTTATTTTAATAATATTAACTATTGTAGTGCGCCATTATTTAATGGACTGTACGACCTTGATCTAAGCAATCCTGTTAATATGAAGAGGATTAAAATAAATGATTTAAATCCTGCTTACTTATGGCACTGTCGTCCCAAACTCCATAAGTATGGATTTCTAGACTCATTTGATTTTGAATCATATGAGGCTTGTTTATCGGGAAAAATGACAAAGTCCCCTTTCAATAAAGAAAGGTGAGAGGAATTGTGAGCAATTGGCACTCGTACATACTGATGTATGTGGGCCACTTGCCACGCCTGCCAGGGGTGGTTACGTGTACTTCATCACATTTACTGATGCTTTCAGTAGATATGGGTTTGTATACCTTATGAAGGCCAAATCCGAATCCTTTAAAAAGTTCAAAGAATTCAAGAGTGAAGTAGGAGAAGCAACTTGGCAAGAGTATCAAGGCTCTATGATCGGATCGTGGAGGAGAATACTTAAGCCAAGAGTTTGACGACTATCTTAGAGAGTGTGGATCGTGTCCCAACTCACTCCACCTGGAACGCCACAGTGGAATGACGTGTCCGAGAGGAGGAATCGAAAACTATTGGATATCGTTCGATCTATGGTGTGTCAAACTGATCTTCCATTATCATGTTGGGGCTATGCTCTATTAAGTACAGCTTTCACCATTAACTGTTTTCCATCTAAATCAGTCATGAAGACACCACATGAGATGTGGAGTGGGAGGCGTCCTACACTGTCGTTCATGAAGATTTGGGGCTGCGATGTCTATATAAAGCGTTTATAATCAGACAAGCTAGGGACCAATTCGGATAAGTGTAAGTTTGTGGGGTACCCTAAGGAAACTAAGGGTTACTATTTCTACAATCCAACTGAGAACAAAGTGTTTGTTGCTCGGTCTGGCGTGTTTCAAGAACGAGAGTTTGTCTCTAAAGAACCAAGTGGGAGGACTGTAGAACTTGAAGAATTTCAAGAACCACAAGGCACTGATACTTATATGGAACATGAGAAGGAAGCACAAATGGTTGTGGATGAACCTGTTCACGTAGCACGAGAGCGTCGTAGATCTAGTAGAGTGCGCCAAGTGTTAGAGAGGTATGGACTTCTCGTGACTGAGTCTGGTGACACGATTCTCACAGATGATGAGCCTACTACCTATTAGGAGGCCATTAAAGGGCCGAACTCTCAGAAGTGGCTTGAGGCCACGAAATCCGAGATGGAATCCATGTATAACAACAAAGTGTGGACTTTGGTGGAACCTCCCGAAGGGGCGCGACCCATAGGGTGCATGTGGGTCTTCAAGAAGAAGATCGAAATGGATGGTAATGTGATTACCTATAAGGTCCGATTGGTGGCGAAAGGATTTAGACAGATTCATGGTATTGACTATACTGAAACCTTTTCACCAGTAGCTATGACCAAATCCATCCGAATCTTACTTGCTATTGCAGCATACTACAAAAATGAGATTTGGCAGATGGATGTCAAAACAACATTCCTTTATGGGAATATCCTCGAAGGCGTGTATATGATACATCCGGAGGGTTTTGAAGATCTAAAGCAAGCCAACAAAGTTGTAAGCTGCAACGAGCCATTTATGGATTGAAGCAAGTTTCTAGGAGTTGGAATCGACGTTTTGATGAGGTAGTCAAATAGTTTGGCTTCATCAGAAACGAAGATGGGTCTTGTGTCTACAAGAAGGTTAGTGGGAGCTCTGTTTCTTTTCTGGTATTGTATGTGGACGGCATACTGCTCATTGGAAACGACATTCCCATGCTGCAGTCTGTTAAAGATTTGCTAGGAAAGTGTTCTCAGTGAAGGACTTAGGGGAAGCAGCCTATATACTTGGTATCAAGATATATAGAGATAGATCTAGGAGATTTCTAGGCCTAAGTCAAAGTACATATATAGGCAAGGTGTTGAAACAGTTCAACATGCAAGACTCCAAGAAGGGATTCTTTCCCATGCCACATAGAATCACTCTTTCGAAAAGTGATGTCCTTCCAATGATATTGAGAAGGAACACATGAGTAGGGTTCCCTATGCCTCGGCCATAGGATCCATCATGTACGCCATGTTATGTTACTAGACCAGATGTGTCATATTCCTTGAGTATGACAAGCAGGTACTGGTCCAATCCAGGTGAGAGTCAATGGATTGCAGTCAAGAACATTCTTAAGTACTTGAGAGGAACTAAGGAAGCCTTCTTGATATTTGGTGGTGAGGAAGAGTTTCGTGTAAGGGGTTACCCGGATGCAAGCTTCCAAGCCGACATAGATGATTTCAAATCATAATCGGGATATGTGTTTTTTCTGAATGGAGCAGCGGTGAGCTGGAAGAGTTCCAAGAAAGAGACGCTGGCTGATTCTACAACAGAGGCTAAGTACATTGCTGCGAATGGCGCAACAAAGGAAGCTGTTTGGATTAGGAAATTCGTTTATGATCTTGGTATGGTTCCTAGCATTGCGGATCCATTAGAGTTGTATTGTGACGGCACTGGGGCGATTGCGCAATCAAAGCAGCCTAGGTCACACCAGAAATCCAAACACGTGCTCAGGAAGTTCCATCTTATTCGAGATATTATCGATACAGGAGACGTTCGGATATGCAAGATTCCTACAGATGAGAATCTGTCAGATCCACATTTCCAAAGCCGCTTGTTCAGCGCAAGCATGAAGGACACACTAGGAACATTGGCATACGAGATGCACCAGATTGGCTCTGTTGCAAGTGGGATACTGTTGGAAGAGATACCCTAGAGGAAATCTAGTTTAGTATGAACTTATCTTTGGCTAGAATAATCATTTTATTATTTATTGGATATTTAATATAATGAAGTCCTTAGATTTACAATTGTGTTGTTTATCTTAAATATCCCTAGTCCATTATAATGATTAAATAGGACAATCATCTACAGACTAGTATGGGGTTGGATTGATATGGAGATATCATGATCCAACACATGGGTATGCATTAAGGGTAATGGCATACCTGATTGACCCATCTCTGAGAAGGCTACATACAAGTAATGTAAGGTCACAAGCGCTTCTCGTGGTAACAACGGTATTGTCATCCTTAGAATTGAAGTCACTAAAGCATCTAGTTGTGGAGCGTTGTGGTTTTGATAGCGTCAAACGCTACACCGTATCTGGGTAGTCATTAAGGCGCGTATCGGACACAACATGAAGCAAGCTTAGATATCGGAGTGATTTAGATAGAATTTTCCCTCCCACATAACGAGAGAATATATCCTAGGACACTCGAGGGACAGTGCTTATGGAATGTCTGGCCAGACTCAAATAAATTGGGATATTGATGTTATTTGCACGAATAAGGCTATTCCCAGGATCGAGAAACTATGGATTGGATACACGAGTGTGACATATATGTCTCGTGTCCAATCCGGATATTGAGACAAAGGAATAAGACAATACTTCCACCGAAGCTGCCTCAGGAGAGGAGACCCGCCGTACTCCCGCGACCCCCGGCGAGGCACCGACGCTAGAATCCTTGGACGCCACCGTCCAAGGTCAGGCGAAAGCTCTCAAAGCTCAGTCTGCGCAGCTAGAACGGATCCTGGCCGTTCTGGGCACCCTTGCACCAAACCCTTCACCAGCCACCGTCGTCTCTCAAGGGGGAGGAGCCTCTACCGCTTCAGGATTGGGAGTGTCGACCACACCTCCCAACCCTAATCTGCAGACACCACCGGCGACTACGCAGCTGCCTTCAGTTCAGGGGTCAACAGCTCAGATGCTGCCTCTCACTGCTCATACTCCTCAGCCTCCGGCTTTGGCTTCTAATCCGGCTTCGCAGTATCCCTTGCCTCCGCCAATAGCGGTCTGGGGCAACGCGAACAGCCAATATGTCCCCAATCCTCCGGCGGCATACGTGTCGCCTCCGCCAGCGGCAACCCCTCCTCTTGTTACCGAGGGAAGCATTCCAGAATGTATGACGTCTCTGCAGAAGCGCATGGACACTATTATGGCTCATCAATCATTCGCGGATACCATCATCCCGAAGCTAGACAACGATCCACCCATCCCGCGGGAGATCTATCTCATGCCTAACCCGGTGGGGTATAAGGCTCCTAAATGGGATAAGTTCGAGGATGTCAATGGGAACGCTCATGAGCATGTCATGCGTTTCATTGATGTCATGGGACCATACAGAGCCGATTCCAAACTGCTGATGCGAGAGTTCCCAAAATCCTTGGGAAACGTAGCGTACAAGTGGTACCGAACGTTGGAAGCTGGATCCGTGAAGACTTGGGACGACATGGTCCAGAAGTTCTATACCAAGTTCTTCCAGATGGAAGAAAAGGTGACGATGATCCACCTCTCGCGGATGTATCAGAAGCGCGAGGAGGATGGGATAACTTTCATCAAAAAGTTCGGGGCGAAGTCATTGGAATGCAAAGATCCAATGCTCGAAAGTCGGCTTGTAGAGATATGCCTGCAGTGCATGCGAGACGAATACAAAGGTATGCTCATCAATTTAAAAACACCTACGTGTTCAAAGCTAATCGAATGCACGAAGAACATCGAGCCTATAGTTGAGAGGCAAAAAAAGAAGAACGCACCCGAGCGATCTTCGAGCGGCACTACCTACAAGATCGGGAGATTCAGTTACAAGAGGGGACGCGAAGCTGAGGTCAATACAATTTCACCCCAGAAGCAAGCGAAGGTTGTGAACTTCGACGTACCACCTCTGCCATGTTCGGTGGAGGAGGCAAGCGACCTCTGCAGGCAGCGGCGCAAGGACGGTGTCCTACCGCCGCTCGAGAAGATACCCTCCAAGGAGATGGTGAGGGACCCGAAGTGGTGCGAGTACCACGACAAGGTCATGCACCCCACAGCGGAATGTAAGAAGCTCAGGATTGTATTCAACCAGAAGATGAAGAACGGCGAGCTGATCGTTAGTGATCACAGGAAGGATGTGCGTAACAATCCACTTCCTGCCCATGCGGAGCAAGACTCAAAAGGCAAAGAGGTCGCCATGATCTCGATTGTGGACTTGGAAGAAGTCGCAGAGGATGGTCTACCCATCATTGCCGAAGTCCATGATGACGAGGACTACAGTGTAGAAACAGAGGATGAACGTGCCGATCGGATGAAGGGGTCGCACGGCTTTAGCAGATTCTTCGACGAGATGAATTTCTCTGAGAAGTGCCGGACAGAAATGACGAAAGCAATCTTGAGGATAGCGGAGGACTACGAGGAGGATCTTGTAGTCTCCAACGGGAAAGTCATCAGGGCGCCTCGCTCTACAGAAAAGATTATGACCTTTTCTGCCAGCGACAAAAAGATAGATGCGAGCCACCAGAGGCCTCTGTACGTGAGGGCCATCATCAATGGCGTCGAGTTCAAACGAGCATTCGTCGATGGAGGAGCAGCGGTCAACGTCGTTTCGCTCCACACGCTGAAGCTAGCAGGGATCCCCGAGCATAAGATTGTCAGGCGTCCATCTCCGCTGATGGGATTTGGAAGCGATTCTAGAATGACGATTGGATGGATCCGCCTGGGTGTTCAGATCGGCAAAATCAAGTGCTCAGCGAAGTTCTATTTCATAGATGCGAACACTACGTATCACATGATCATAGGTCGAGCCTGGATTCATCGCTTTGACGCGGTCCCTTCAACAGCGCACCAAGTCATGAAAGCCATCTGGAACGACAGAATAGTCGAGATACCGGCTTCAACGAATCCATTCAACATGGATGAAGCACACCTCAGCGAGGCGGTGTGGTTCACCGAGATGGCGGACGAGCAAACACCAGGGCCGTTCAACCCCACTACTTTACCTCTTTGGGAAGATATCAAGGACCAGTCACCTGCGGAAGTGATGGTGACAAGGGAGGATGCCAAGGAAAAGCCGCCCACACGCGAAGAGGCGCCGCGAATCGCTTACCAGCGAAAGAACGTGTATACTTTGAAGAGGATAGCAAAGCACGACCCTGAGGGCAAGGAGATAGAGTGCTTCTACGCCAATGGAAAGAAATGCTATCGCATATGAAGGTGCGCGGGGATGTCCTCACACGGGCATGGGGATATCCCTGGGCAAATCAACCAAATCGAGAAGATTACGCTCACAGAAAGGCCAATGCAGAGCACTCTAGACGAGAAGCTCAAAGAAGCACCCGAATGCATGGAAGACAGACCCAGACCACAGAAGCAAGAGCTAAAGGAAGTGTTCCTCAGCCCGAACGAGGAAAAGAAGAGGCCAGTCTTTCTAAGTGCGGACCTCACAAGCGAGGAGGAGAAAGGTCTGATACAGCTCCTGACTGAGTACAGAGACGTGTTCGCATGGGAGTCTGATGAGATGCCCGGACTGGACACCAGCATCACTATGCATCGTTTAGACATCATCCCGGGTTCTAAACCGATAAAGCAAAGCACAAGAAGCTTCAGGTCGGAGCTTAATGTGAAGATCAAACAGGAGATCGTCAAACTCCTGGATGCCAAGTTTATAGAGCCGAATCATCATCCAACATGGTTGGCCAACATAGTGCCATTGGTAAAGAAGAATGGACAGCTCCACATCTGCGTGGACTTCAGAGATCTCAATCGTTTTTGCCCCAAGGACGATTTTCCGCTCCCAAACATCGATTTGCTAATCGATTCGACAGCGGGACATCGCATGTTCAGTTTCATGGACGGCTTCAGCGGGTACAACCAAATACAGATGGACCCCTAAGATGCACGAAAGAATGCCTTCATCACCCCAGTGGGAGTGTTCAACTACACGGTGATGCCCTTTGGTCTCAAAAACGCAGGTGCAACCTACCAGCGGGCCATGATGGCCCTATTCCACGACATGATGCACAAGGAAGTGGAGTTTTACGTGGATGACCTTGTGGTTAAATCAAAGCAAGAGGCAGACCATTTAGCAGATTTGCGGAAAGTGTTCAACAGATGCAGACACTTCCAGCTGAAGATGAACCCTATGAAATGCGCATTCGGGGTAACATCGGGAAAATTCTTGGGATGCGTGGTACATCGCCAAGGAATAGAGCCTGACCCTGCGAAGGTTTCAGCCATTGTCAGCATGACCCCGCCGCACGACCAGAGTGCCTTGAAAACATTCTTGGGGAAACTATCATATCTGCGAAGATTCATCCCTGCGATTGCCGAGATTACTTTCTGCTTCAGTAATCTCCTCAAGAAAGATGCCGCATATGACTGGACCCCGGAGCACGAAGCTGCGTTCGGGAAGCTGAAGGAGCTGCTGACGTCTTTAAAAGTACTGATCGCACCTCAGTTAGGGTCGCCGCTTTTACTGTATCTGACGTCAACCAGGAAATCCATAGGGGCGCTTTTGGCTCAGGAGTACGAAGGTCAGGAAAGGCCCATCTACTACATCTCTCGCATTGTGCAGCCCGCAGAATCAAGGTAAACAGACATCGAACGTCATTGCCTTGCTTTATTCTTCATAATAGAGAAGTTGAGACACTACTTTGCGTCGCACAAAGTGGTGGTGGTTACAAAAAGTGATCCCATACGATATCTGCTAACTCACACTACTCCTGGAGGAAGATTGGCGAAATGGTACAGGACCATCTCTCGATACGATATCACATGTGTGCGACCGCGAGCGATCAAGTCGCAGGCGGTAGCAGATTTGTTGGCACAATTCCCCGACAACAGTCATGAGCCCGTGATCGAAGAAGAACTCGAGGGACCTGAGATCTATGCGATCGATGTACCTTATTGGACACTCCATTTCGACGGGTCGTCAACAAGGAAATGCGGAGGCATTGGGATAGTCTTGACCAAGCCAGATGGGGAGGTCATACAGATGTCCGCAAAGCTCGACTTCGCAGTCACCAACAACGAGGCAGAATATGAAGCCCTCATAGCGGGGCTGCGTGCAGCAAAAGCCTTGGAAGTAAGCAATTTGACGGTCATGGGAGACTCCAAGTTTATCGTCAAGCAAGCCTCGGGCGAGTACGGTTTGAAGGATATTAACCTTCTGTCCTACCGCACTCTGGTACAAAAGCTAGTGCAGCAATTCTGCGATGTGAGGTACAAGCACAAGCCCCGAGCAGACAATAGACATGCAGATGCTTTGGCCACCTTCGGATCCAAGGTTATTACATACAAATGTCCCGCAAGGATCTCCATTGAGGTGCGAACATCGTCGGCGTTGACAGAGGACGCGTGCGACGATGAGCACATGGATGATACGGACTGGAGAAAAACAATTTTGCGAGCTATTGCAGAAGGCACAAGCAGCGAAAGCTGGGCACTCACAAAGGGGTATTGCATACATGACAACACCCTTTACTACAAAGGCCCTGGCGGAATACTCATGCGATGTGTTTCCGAGCAAGAGGGACAATTGCTGCTGGAGAAAATTTACCAACATGCTTGCGGAGAAAGCGAGGTATCAATCTATCGGAAGGCTCAGAGATATGGCATTCATTGGCCGGATATGTCAACAGCCGCTGCCCTAATACAAGGGAGATGCGAGAGTTGTGCACTGATTAAAGATTCCTTACTCATCGCTCTAACCGACGATGATGTAGATTGGAGGAAACCACTCTTCGATTTCCTCACCCAGGGCATCGTACCTGAATCGAGAAAAGAAGCGGAGAAGCTGAAAAGGAAAGCGTCTCGATATGTGGTGCAAGAGAACTTGCTTTGGAGAAGAGGTCATGAGGGCAACTTGCTGCGATGTCTAGACGGCAGGGAAGCACAAGAAGTCATGGACCTTTCCCATCAGGTAGAACACCAAGGAGGTGCGAAACTATGCAGGCAGCTCCTCTCAATCGGATATTTCTGGCCCACGATGGAGGCCGATTGCCGCACCAAAGTAAGACGTTGCCAAGAGTGTCAATTCAAAGGAAACCTAGTGCATGCTCCTGCTGTGGACCTACATGCATTGGGAACGCCATGGCCATTTCACACATGGGCGCTGGATTTCATTGGTCCCATCCGACCGACTTCGCACGGGAATCATTTTATTCTCACCGCAACTGAGCTGTTCACTAAATGGGTGGAGGCGATACCATTAAAGACGGCAAATGCGCTAGCTGTGGTCAATTTCATCCAAGAAAACATTGTATGCAGCTTCGGAATTCCCAACACCATCCTTTCGGATAATGGTACTCCTTTTGTTAATCGCCAGGTGGCTGCAAAGCTGGCAGAGTACAATATCAGGCAAATATGTTCCACTCCCTACTACCCGAAGGGGAACGGACAAGCCGAAGCGACCAACAAAACGCTGTTGAGGATTTTGAGCAAAATGGTCACAGATGACCACAAGCAGTGGGCTGATTCTTTAAACATAGCCCTGTGGGCTTACCGGACTTCTCCAAGGACACCCACGGGGGTCTCACCGTTCCTCCTATGCTATGGAGCTGAGGCCGTGGTACCTGCGGAGGTCAGGGTCAATTCGGCGAGATTGGCCTTCCATGCATTGTACGACAATCAACGCGATCATGACTTAGTCTTGCTAGAAGAAAAGCGAGAGCAAGCGAAAAGGACCAACAAGCGGTATCAAGAGAGGATCGCTCGTGCTTACAATAAGACGGTCCAGCGAAGAGATTTCACAGTTGGAGATTTGGTCCTGCGCGCATCCGATCATTGCATGCGAGAAGCGGCTCACCCAAAGTTCGCGGCTAATTGGGAAGGACCCTTCGAAGTCACAGAAGTCTTCGACAGTGGTTACTGCAGCGTACGGAGGTTGCATGGAACGACCTCAACACCAAGCTCAGTCAACATGCGCTGGATTAAGAAGTACTATCCCTGACTTCTCTCATTTTATGCGTTTTATTATAACCTTGCCTCATGTATCGTATGGCTATGATTCACACAATTTTCTCGCCCAAATGAGAGAATTGTAAGCTTATCTCTCCCATATGAGAGCATTATAATAAAAGGATTCTCCCAAATGAGAAATTCATATTTCTAGCTATTTATGTTGCTTTATTTAGTTTGTTATTACTGTTAACAATGGGCTGTCCGCCACAATAGCAATCTATGCAACTGCGATCTTAACCGATCTTCTAAGCCTATCTGTCACGATAGCAGCTCATGCGAAATGCGATCTTAATTGATCTTCTAAGCCTATTTGTTACGATAGCAACCTATGCAAATGCGATCTTAATCGATCTTCTAAGCCTATCTGTTACGATAGCAACCTATGCAAATGCGATCTTAATTGATCTTCTAAGCCTATCTGTCACGATAGCAGCCTATGCAAATGCGATCTTAATTGATCATCTAAGCCTATCTGCCACGATAGCAGCCTATGCAAATGCGATCTTAATTGATCTTCTAAGCCTATCTGTCACGATAGCAGCCTATGCAAATGCGATCTTAATCGATCTTCTAAGCCTATCTGTCACGATAGAAACCTATGCAAATGCGATCTTAATCGATCTTCTAAGCCTATCTGTCACGATAGCAGTCTATGCGAATGCGATCTTAATTGATCATCTAAGCCTATCTGCTACGATAGCAGCTCATGCAAAAAATGATCTTAATTGATCTACTAAGCCTATCTGCCACGATAGCAGTTCATGTGAAAGCAGTATCAAGTGATCTTTCAAGCCTATCTATTGTGATAGCAGCATATGCGAACGTGATCTTAAATGATTCCTCAAGCCTATCTAATGTGATAGCGGCGTTATACGAATGTGATTTAAGAAATTCGTATTTAAATGTGTCATAATCTTAAGTGATCTCCAAAAGGTCTGTCTAATGACATAGCACCTGCACTTGAATCTAAAGATGAATCACAAGCCCATCTACAAAGATGGCACAGCTACGCAAATACGATCTCGAACGATCCAATAACATATCTGCGAGTTTATACGGAAGATAGCAAATGCGAAGTATGTATGTGGCATTACAAAAGGCGAAATATGCTGATACGCATGCGAAATTGTATTTTGTTGTAACGAGACAGCAGATAATATAAAAGCCATTTATCATTATGAGTCGAAAAGACTTACAATTTATCTGTCTAGATAGCAGCTTACAAGCGAAAAAGCTCAAATCTAACTACGCAGCCAACATGGCTTACAATGCATTCGAAAAGTAACTTACAAGCTTGAAGTTACACATCGCGGGAATCCTAGCAGAAAAAGGATGAACCTAACGGTCCTAACACCGGCTATGCAATGCACAGATCTGCGGCCAAAGATCTGTAGCAAGTAGGATGCTTCTGCGAAGAGATCAACTCGCCATTAGCTGCATCCCTGGCGGCAATGGTCTGGGTGGTTCTACGTCCAAGATCTCAGGATCTGACAAGACCCCTGTCTGATCAAGATATGTACCAGAGGAACTACCTGTTCCGATGTATGCAGTCGTGCAAAACAGGGGAAGCAGTCATTCCTCTGGTACCGGATTCCTTGTCATGATAGACAAGGGCATTGGCGAGCCTCCTGAGTTCAAGAACGAAGAGGCAAGAAATCCTCCTCCAGGGATGCTGGAGGAGAATTCCGCCGTTCATTACGAGTCGGTAGCAAGGTCACTACGGCGCTGCACCTCACCGGGAGGCGGCCGGAAACATGACCTGCAAACATAATAGACGAAGAAAATTCTTCGAATACACATAAGATATCATCTCCATTTTCTTTATGAAGGTTAAAAAGATTAGTAAGCCTCATAAAGCGGATCTTGGAAACTATTCCTATGGCACAAAGCGCAAACTCAGGTCTCATGACTTGGAGTTGCCATGAATCAACGAAAAACAAGCGTTGAAGCCAGCAGTCGTAAGGACTGACGGTAGAGCACATTTTTGGGATAAAGAACCCAAATGGCAAAGACAGGGTTTATATAGACCTTGTGGAGACTCTTCAGTTGCCAAGATGAGTCAGCAGAATTTGAAAAGAGGGTAAGGTCAATCACTTATGCCTTGAAAAGCGATAACGATCAATTACCCTACTAAAGGCTACGACGATTCAGTTGCGTATCCTAATAAATGACGGATGGTCATGATTCGGATGGACTTCCCAAGGAAAGCGTGCTTATCTTACGAGAAATTAGCGCGAAAATACCCCTGAATATCAATTGCTGATGTCATAATTAGATATGCACAGAGATATTCCATCAAATCCCGGAAAGGGCAAAACGGGCATATCGATTCTTTTGTTCAAAAAAAAGGGGGAGAAACCCTAGCAACATTACATTAATGTTTCTAGTAAAACTACATTAATGTTTCTGCTATTTGTTTGCTACTTTTGAAATTCAAAAGTCAAAGTAAATTCTTGATCAAGGAGTCATTAAGGGTGAACTGACGGCTCAGATCCTCCACCTTCTCCACTTCTCGCTTCAATTTCTCGCACTTGGCATTCATCTCATGATAGAGCTTCAGAGCCTCTTCAACCTTTTGCTTTTGCTGTTCTACCTTCTGCTTCTCAGCTGCGAGATTTTGGTGGCCGAGTTTCAAAGTTACGGCTGCACGAATCAAAGTAACTCTTTTCATAAGAAACTTGAAACCCAGCTTGCCCTGAACCTTAGTCAGAATATTTTGGCACATGCCAAAAAGCAATTCGGCACTCTGAACAGAAATGGTCGCAGGCGTAGCCGCACACAGCTGCTCCAAAATCCAAATGGCTTCGGTAAGAAACAGCCTTCTATCAAAGGCCCCTATCTCCAAAGATCTCACAAATGATTGAGGATAGGTGAGGCGCATCCGAACTAGCCAGTCCACATCAGCTTGCTTCAAACCTAAAGCAATGTCAAAGCTAAGTTACGATATCAAACTCGCAAATGAATAGTGCGAGATACGAACAGCAAACCACGACTTACCAGTTCCTTCAAGGATCTCACGAAGAGAAGGAATGCGCATTGCTGGAGTGGTCGAAGATTGTCCACGCTCCATAGCTCTCCTATCAGCTGCGAGCTCTAACTCCTCGTAGTTAGAAGGAAGAGTATAAGCCGCACCAGTTGCGATTGCAGCTCCGACCTGCGAGCCCCAAAAGCTCCACGCAGGAAGTAGCGTCGCAGACTCAGTCATCGCTGGAGGCATAGTGGTAGTCGAAGTTGCTTGGCGAGGGACACTTTCAGATGCGGTAGCATCGACAGTACTTGTCCTTACCTCCTCAGCGCCAGCATGGGCATCTTCCTCCATTAACACAGCGTCAGCTTCGTCATCATCAGAAAGTTCGATGATGTCCTCAAAGGGCTCTCCTGCGTATTCAGCAGCTGCGACGGGCTTCTCGGTATGAGAACTCGGCAATGGGACATAAGATGCAGAAGTTTGACTTCTTTGCTCCAACACGGGTTCATCAGCAGTACCTGCGATACAAAATGCGATGATGTGAGGTAAATTGTATCATACGTTATTTTACTATCCTTTGCTAAAGCTAAGAGCAAGCACCTCCACGCGAAGGTGGGATTGCAGTGTCTTCGTCATACACTAAAGACGTGGAACCATGCCCTATTAGTGTGTCCTCATTAAGCATGTCTTTAAAAGGAGCATGACCTGGGGCGCGAAGAAGCTAGTCATGATTATGCTTCGAGTTACTAATCTTAGTTCATGCATATCGATCAAGTGATTACCTGAGGTTTCACCGCACTTGCCTACTAGCCAACGGCGAATGTCAGCCTTTGACACACCATGCTTTAACGCACCCACAATAACATCTCGATAAGTTACTGCGAGATTAAAAATCTCACCTTTATCGCCGCCTGCGATTTCTTCAAAATCTGCCTGGGCTTGCTCCAAAGCTGCTGCATCCTCTTCTGGAGCCGCATCCTCCTCCTCATCTTGAGGAGTCACCTCTTCGGGAAGCACATCTTCCTCATCAGCTGGACGCACTAAGTCGTCGACATGTTGCTCTGCGAGGCTCCGCTGCCTCACACGCTCGAGCTCCTCCTCTTCTCGTTGCCTTCTCCTTTCAGCAGCTTCCGCGGCTGTCTTCCTAGACTCGGCGAGAACGTCCTCGCTTATGGGTTCGTCCGAAATGCCAAAATGAGCATCCCTTTTCTGTCTCTTGGCCAAAAGACCACCGATGATCTCATCATCATCATCATCTGCGAAGAAGCGATTGGTTCAAGAGCAAGTTGCAAGAGAATTATGATAATGAGAAGGAAAACGCAATGGAGGTACCTCCTGATTCTTCCTCATGTATCACATTTGTTCTTTCTTCTTCTTCTTCATCACCTTCTCTGGGCTCCTGCCTCTCCTCTTCTTCCTCCTTGTTGAATGGAACGAAGGTCTCAACTGCGAGCTCCTTCCGCGCTTTACTAGGCATGCGACCTTTGCCTTTGTCCTTGGCAGAAAGGGACTTCACTGGAGGAGAAGTTGGAGCGCTCCCAGGGGAAGATATTGTAATTCCCTTCTGTCTGGGTCTCTTCGCTCTCGGCGCTGCAGTCGCTGGAGGAGATGGATTATCTCTGGGTGGAGACGAGGCCGGAGCATTATCTATCAGCGAGTCAGCAAAAGCATTCATGACTGCGCGAATCCTGGTTTCGACCTCGGGGTCCATCCTCGATGCTAGCAGGAACGACTGTCCTTGTCTTCTTGTGGCAACAATGGTGTTAACCAGCGACTTGGAACGATCACCAGATGCGAATCTCCGCACATGACACTACATCAAATAGAATAGAATAGAGACATCAACGTATGGAAATCAAGAAGCTTAACGCATGTGAAAAAAGTTGCTTACCTTAGAAAATGTCTCGCTATATCTGATGACATGCGAGTCGCCTTTCTTATCTGCGGCGATCTTTTCATTCAGAATGACGTCAGGGCATAAATGGTTCTCATGGTCCAACAATGAGTAGCAACCATATTCAGACTCGCTCAGACTGCAATTGGGGCGAAACGGAAAAGAGTTTCTCTTGATCAAGGGAGCTCTGGTTGGCTGAGGAGCCGACTGCGTCTCAAACCTGACGTGCTGGGCGATCCAGTATGCGAGCCAGTTCTTGGAACAACCACCCTCACGGTTACCTGCAGGCTGCTCAAAAGGAAGATTGTTCATAAAGACTGTTTTGCACTCCTTTGTCAGCAAGCGCCTATAGCAACCTCTGATGATGGACTGTGGCCAGATTGAGGGTGCCACTGCATCAAAGCCGAACTGGGGAGAAACTCGAGTGGGATCAACATCCACGGTAATCCTCTCATACCTGGGCGCGAGCTCACGAATATGCTCTGCGAGAGCAGGAAGAGAACCTCGCACGCACCAGCAAAAGAATTCGCGATAGCGCTCGTGGAAATGCGATCCTTCTTCAAAGAGGAGCTCTTCTGAAAAGACAATACCCTTAGAAGGGTATAGCTTTGGAAACCATCGCACGTTCTCAATACGCACGGCATAGGGCCTGGCAACGAACTCTTTCCGGTTGTCGCATATCAGGCTCCAAACGCACTTTGTATTGTTCGCTCCGAACCACCTCGCAGCTCTGCCGCAGTTACGTTCCTCCACCTCGCCAGGGGGACACCACTTGTTGGGTTTGGAGGTAGTTGGGGCATAAGAAGGCCACCGCTCAAAGACCCACATCGTCAAGAAGGAAATGTTGACAAAGGTTAGTATGTCGAGGCGGCCGCGCGACTCCTTCATGGCCACAACCAGCTGATCCAACCTATAGTACAATGTGCCCAAGACTAAGGGTCCGAGTGCGACTCTCTGGCCAAGGGCCATTTTCACAGCGAGCGGCAGAACATGGTAGAAGACCCCATCGTGCGGGTGACCATCGATTAAGTACCTCGATAGCCAGGCACAGAGGAAAGCACAAAGGGTCAAGTGATAGCCCTTACCCTCCACGTAGTTCTTGGCCTCCGGGTCTTGACTCAGAAGCTTCTTAGTGATGCTGCTGTTCGCGTAGTCACGAAAGAAGTACTGCACCCATTTATTCCAAGTATTCTTCGCAGACGTGTCAACCAACTGCCAATTGGGAAGAGCTTTGGTAGTGGTCCACCGGGTGGAGATTTTCTTTACCTCTGATAGGCACCCTCCATCTGCGTGTACAAAGCGATCTCCGCATCCGTCCTCAAGGGACTCAAAGGGTCCACTTCACCCATGGGAGACAGATCGTACATCATATGCACGTCCTCGAGTGTGGGGGCGGCCTCGAACTCAGCAAAGTGAAAAGTGTGAGTCGCAGGCGAGTAGCGGGAAAGAAGGTTTAGAAGCATGGACTGGTCCAGCTTCACGGCAGCACCCTTCATAGCACGAACAGCGAAGTATACGCCGGCCTCATTGAGGGTCGCAGCATGATCGGTCAACACATGGTCGATCCACTCATCCATGTAGTCCAATTTCTGGACAAAAGCTTGGGTGGAAATCGCAGCATAGGGGAAATACCCATTTTCGATTCCCAGTCGAACCACATCCTCGCAGCCAATCAACTCGAGCAAGGCTGAGTTAACTGGGGGAGTCAACGTCAGCAATCCCTCATTGGGGACAGAAGCAGGCAGTTTCTTTGCCTTAACCCTCGCGTGGTAGAAATCTTTGCCACCCAGGTAGGGGGCTTTTCGCCACAAAGCTTGGGGAAGATCAGGTATCTCTTCGTCCTCCTTGGTGGGTTTGGTTCCTTTTGTCTTGGCCATTCCTGCGGAAGAGCAAGAAAAAAAGGGGGAGAAATATGCCACACTTCAGTTTGAATTTTGAGATTCAAGATCTATGAAAAAGAAGATGAACATTTTCTGGTATCAATTTCAGAAAATTAGAAGTTGGAAATTGTTTGCATTATCAGGGATTTCTAAACCCTACATCCAAGGTCCTTATCATCGAAGGATTAAGCAACAATTGGGTCCAAAGCTTGAAGCTTCTTCACAAGTTTCAACAGATTATATGTTATGGATTTACAGATTCAACGCAGTTTGAAGCATATATTGGTATTATAAATCGAAATTGAACAAGGCCAACCTTGTTTTCGTGAGGCCTGCTTGGATATACACAGTTGAAGAAGACGATTGGCAGTTCTAACTGGTGATTGATTATCTGAATCATCTCTCGAAGACTTCCGGGTACCATTCACTTTAAGAGAAAGAAGTGATGCTTTGCAACAGTGGAGAGTACAAAGTATTTATCCAAAAACAATGAAGGGTTGCGTCCTTTCAGTAGTCGAATCGCAACCGTCACCGTCGAATCGCGCAATCACAGGACAAGCTGACGTCACGCCTAAAACCTTTGTGCTTTCCTAGGGGTTTTAGGTCATGATGGCACGCACGGGGGCTGAATTTGCTCGTGTTTGAATTGGTGCGTGGTGGCGACGCGCATGTTGGTTTCCGCGCATGGAAGTCTATACAGCTATGAGCCTTCACGCGCAGAAAGGGGGCTAATGTAGATAGTGCTTTCTGAGCTAGCAGATCTGGGCCACGTGGCAACCATCCAGCACACCATATTGTGCTCCACACACACTGGATCACCAGCCGCGCTGATCCATGTGGGGGCTGCGAGACAGAGCCCTCGCATACCATTGCACGGGACTTGTAGGGACTTAGTGGTTTGGAGGCTAGAGTAAGTCCTGTCGCGTGCGAGCCAAGCCCGCGCGCGACCTTTAGTAACTGCTTTTGAGAGATTTATGGCACGAGCTCCATAAACCCGATCAATCCGGTCAAACCCGGTCAACCTCATAACGGTTCAGGTATTCGCACATAACGTGCTGTAACGGTCCCTATATAAGCGGACGAACGTGCCGTTGCGGTTAAGCTAATTAAGCCGCCATTGATGGGCGCATTAACCACACTGCAACGGTCACATTCTCCGTTATATATAGGATGTTAACCTTTCCATACAAAGGAGAAGACACTAGCCATACGCGGAAGCTCTGCCAAACCTCTGTCTCTCTCTCAGACATTACTACTGCCTTACTCTCTCCCTACACACAACCCAACTCTTCCCGTGCCATCTCTGATCCTCTGCCTATGGTGTACACGGAGGTCTCCCCGCCGGAATCTCTTGTGCAGAACTATATAAAGGATGCTTCTAGCTTCCTTCCCACACTAATTCTCATAACATAAGTTGCGTGAGAAGGAAACAAGGAGAGAGAGCAAGACACAAGAAGGCCGAACCCGACCCCCTTGGTCCGCCCCTACCCGTCGGCCAAGAGAGAGAGGTCGAGCCTCTTCTTTGATCCTCGTGGCGTGATTTATTCTTCCTCTTCCTCCTGTCCAAGCTAGCACAAAGGAGAAGAAATATCTATACCTCAACCCTAGGCGTTGATCAACCGTAGAGACGTGACACGATTCACGTTAAAAGTCATCACAGGAGACCTCTAAGGTGTGTTACTTGTTTTTCCTCTTACCATCGTTATGATTCTCTTCCTGTGATCCTTGGAGGGTCCTGAGTGGATAATTATTTCTTCCACTGCATATCCATGATCAAAACCCTACACTTTGCAGATGGCGATGAGTCCTGAGGAAAAAACAAACTGAGAGGGATGCGCAGCTGCAGGAAGAGCGCGACATTGCAAAAGCTATGAAGAAGAGCCTTGAAGAAAAAACTTAGTGTTCGCAATCCGTCGTGGGTCTACTGTAGCGCGCCAAACAGGACTTTCAATAGATTGTCGGCGACGATGATGAGGAAGGTACTATATACCTGTTTGCCTTATCTCGTCACGAACTTATCTTTGAAGCTTTAAATCATGGGGTATCTAAGAGTGACGTTCGTCGTTGATTAGTGGACTAAGGCGGTGAAGCGTCAGGTAAACAATTCCTTTAGAATTGTTATAGTCTATTTCATCACCTTCAAACGATAATGATAACCTACTTCGCGTATAATCAGGTCACGCGACATTTAAAGGAATCCATGATAACCTACGTCATAGTACTTACGCAGATATCCCATATGAATGTGGAGGTATTTTTTATCATAAGCCCTTTTGAATTTTGGCCGTGTGAATCCTTAGGCTTTAGACTTAATAAAATTTGCATTTTGGTAGAGCTTGCAGAGTAACCATTGATGCTGAGAAGATCTCGGCTTTGTAGTGCTGTTGTTCGCGCCCCTCAGTTTGTCTTTGAGGCTAACAGGAGGACATGGAAGTGGAAGAAGGAGATGCAGTCACGCTTCAAAGGCCCAGCACTGAAGAGATAAACTCTGAAGAGGAGTGTCTTGAGTTCATTGTGGAGCAAGAAAGAGAAGGTTTCCAACAGGAGCGCGAGCCTGATGCTTCCCTTGGCAAAAATTTTGAGCAGACTAGTTCTCTTCAAGAGAGAAACAATGTGCCTGCTGAAGCTCCTTCAAGCGTTGAGCAGACTAGTTCTCTTCAAGATACAAACACTGTACCTACTGAAGATTCTTCAAGTGTCGCGCCTGAGAACGTCCCACCGACATATGCCATCATGGGAGATCTTCCTCAGTGAGAGGACGCTGAACAAGTTGAGTTACCTCAAGAGGTGATCATTCCATCCACTGAGGGTCCCTCAAATGTCGGTGCAGAAAATATCCCGCAAGCAGAGACTGTTGGTGGTATTACCGAGCAGGAGAATACTCAACCAGAAGAAAATACTTCGTTCAAGGAGACCAAGTAGATGTCGCTCCCAAAAATGTGCTTCAAGCAGATGAGGTTAGAGGTGCGACCAGACCACTAGAGCTAGAAGCGCAAGCAGATGGTGCAGCCTGCCCTGAGCGAGGTGCTGCGAATGCGACTGCGACTGAGCCAACCCAAAATGCGTCATCGAGATCAAATACCCCTGTGGTCGGGGCGGGATTTATTCAAACAAGAACTCAAAGCAAAGACATACAACTCTCCAATCTATTAGAAGAATCCCATGGTGAAAGTCAAGGGCCTGCTCTAAACTTGGATGCAATTCTCGCTTAGAACCCTTTGGGAGCGTGGCCCACAAATTCCCTTGAACCCATTGAGGCTGAGGTAAATCACGTTATTACTGAGGAATACCTTATGCGAGAACCCCTCGTAGACCGGCGATTGGCTGAGGCGGGAGCTTCGAGTAGTGATCCATCAGTATCGACCCCAATTTCTTCGCTTCGCGAAATAGTTGTAGGCCTTGGTAAGCATATTTAACCATGAAATCATGGCCATCTATTAATTGTTTTTAAAAGCCATAATAAATCTCTTAACCCTCTTGAACATGCAGGCATAATCGAGTCTTGCTTAAAGTGGCTTATGAAGGTTCGTCTTTCGTATCCGAAGACTTTTGCCAAGGACCTGGAGATACCGGCTAAAGACAGGAAGTATCTCTTTCAAGAGATAGCGCGCCTCATGGAGAGGATATGCGAGACTACTCCAGAAACTATTTCTGTCTCAAAAGCGCAATACTTACTGAAAAACGTGCAGGGCCTTCAGATCGCTTCGCAGGGCATGCTCAATCTCGAGTTTCTTGTTGAAAGGTTGATAAAGATCAACAATTCTGTGAACCTCAGGTTTGGCTACGTGAATTAAAACATGGAGCAGGCCAGGCTTTGTGCTCAAAGGGAAGAAATTGTCAATGCTTTTAATCAATACAAGGAGGCCAAGATGAAGCACCAGCATCACAAGGCTTATCTGGATCAATGTGCTGGAAATAGCATAAAGCTAGCAGCTGAAGATCCGCTTTTCAAGGACTTGTTCGCAGAAGATGCAAACTTTTAGTTTTGTGTTCTCAGGCTCAGATGTATAAATAATCTTCGTTTGAACTTTTAAATTTTCTAAGACTGCTTGTTTTTCAAATGTTTGCACGAGTCTATGCTTGTTTGAAGCTGTATTTCCATAAATATGAAGTTTTTATCGATCATCCATATTGAATCTGCATCACGCATCACTGCTATCTTGAAGAGATAATCTTATATTTGCACGTCATTAAATTAAAATGAATGTGCTTGTGATCGCATTTAGATAAAATCTAAGCAGATAGGCTTCAAGTATTGCCAACCTAAACAGGTAGGCTTAGGCTCTAAATTTTGTTGCTGTTAGACGAATTTGCTTGTACAGGAATTCGTTGCCATGTAAACAGATAAGCTTTAGTTTTCATGTTATTAGTTTCACGTATGGCTGCTATCTAGGCAGAGAGGCTTTAGCTTTGCTCCTATCTAGACATATAGGCTTTAGTTCGCTCACGACTTCTATCTAAACAGATAGGCTTTAGTTTTGCTACTATCTTAACATATAAGCTCTAGTTTCATGTTGCTGCTATCTAGACAGATAGGCTTAAATTTGCGAAGTAATTGACTATCAGTATTAACATGTAATGCAATAATAAAAGGAAACTAGCAATTGATAAAAGATCTCTCATATGGGAGACTCATTATCAATAATCAAATCCTCATATGGTAGGATGTAAGCAATGTAAATGGAAAGGAAAGAAGAAAGAGACTAAAAGGGGAGTACGCAGGTAGAAGTGAAGTATATATACTCTAGAAGAGGGTGGGGGGGGGGGTTTGAATAGAGTATACCAATTTTTTTTGAAACGTGCAAAGATAAGAGTTTTCAATGAAGTTCAAGGCCTTGAAAACAATTTCAAGCCTTTGAAGAGAAATATTGTGTAAGTAAAAAACAGCCAAGTCTTTTTCAAGGCCTTGAAAAGAGTTTCAAACCCTTGAAATATACTAGTTTGAATGCTGTGTAAACCAAGTATGATAAGGAAATGATAAATGAAAGAGACAAAGGATTTGTAGAGTTCAGTACCTTTGGACCTACGTCTCTACATTAGGGATCTTCTCCATGCAATATTTTTTCAACACAATTCTTATTAATCAAAAGCTAAGCCCTAGATCTCAAGCACAGAGATATGCCTTACTCTGCTACAGCTTGGAGTTCCTACTAAATAATTAAATAAGAATTATTTATTCTTCACTTTGAAAAATCCTTGAGAATGAGAGCTAGAAGTAGTATAAGAATGATATACAAATTGAGCTTAGAATAGAAGAACACTGGAAATAAAACTGCAGTGAATAATGCAGTGATCTTCTGTGAGATGGATTGTGAGAATGATGTGCTTCTTTGATGCTTCTCAATCCTGAAATGCGTCTCTATTTTTTGCGTGTTGAGTCTTGTATGAACTGCTTCAAATTGATCTCCATATATACTGCTCAACAGATCAGTAGATCTTCCTGATTTTCAGCAACAAACTTCATGTTTATTATGCAACAAACTTTGACTTCTCCAACAGTCTTCCCAACGGATAGTTGATCAGGATCGTCAAAGATAATGTGTTGATCTTGTCTTTAAATGTATTGAGAAGCTGTCATGAGTGTCTGATTCATCACAGAACCACATTCTCTTAATATTTCCTTTCCTGCAAAACCCTGGTTAGGAAACAAATCCTGCATAAAAGGAAATAGATTTTCGCTGCAAAAACTAAGTCAAACATATTAATTAGATAAAGTCTAAGTGAATCACAAGATTTTGTATTTCATCATCAGGTAATAACAGATCAAATATAGGGATGATAGAGTTGGAATAAGATCAGAAAAGCTCAGAAGAACTCCCCCTTAGAACATGCATACAGGTCAGACAGTTTCAAGGCTTTGAACATTGTTTCAAGGCCTCTGCTATTTCAAGCCTGTGAAACCTGTAATTCAAGGCTTTGAAAACTGTTTCAAGGCCTTTAAATAGCTCTGTATTTGAAGCCTGTGAAACCTGTGAACTTACATTCTCCCCCTTGGTGAAAGACAAAACCACAATTTGATTGAATCTTAGTTTCTGCAAAAAATACTTATTAGCACACAGTACATAAATTAATAGCATATAAGTTCCAAAAAAATCCAACTTATTCAATAACAAGATTAAGCAGAAAAACACATAAGTCTCAGATAATTCCTACTGACCACAAGACAGGTCACTAAACAAATAAAAACAACCTAAGATTTCTCCCCCTTTTTGACTTTCATCAAAAGAATGAGAAAATGTTCGATCGGAATCTTTGGAAAGTTTTGAAAATAAAATTAGAAACGAGTAAGAAAGAGTAGGCAAGAGTTTATGTGGTTGGGTTTTCATCATCTTCCAGTTCTCCTTCTTCTTCCTCACTGTCTTCATCATTAGCTTGTTCTTCTATAACCTCTTCATTCACACCAGCAGTGTCTTCTTCAGCCCGATCTTCAGTAGTAACAACTTCTGGACTGATTGAATTTTGAGATTTCTTCTTCTTCTTCTTCTTCTTGATGTTTATTAGTAGTGCATTTGAATTAGGACTGTCTACTTCTTCTCCCTCTTGATCAACTTGTTCATCTATCACCTGCTTTCCTTTGTCCTTGTATTGAGCAGCCTCTTCCTTGTTTGGGTGTTCACTGGGCAAATTCTTTTCTGAACCATCCTTCTTGAAACCTTCTCCAGCTTGAAAGACATCCTCTGGGACATCAAACACAGTCATGCTTCTAAATATGGTCTCCACCATGTACTTTACCTGCCTGAGATCAGTCTCAAACCCATGCTGATTTTCTTTGATTTCAGCAGAGTCCATCTCTAAACAATCAAGTCTCTGAAGAATTGAAGAAATATCAGGAGGCTGTGAGGTCTGGCTTGAAGTAGGGGTCAAGGTCGTGGGCTTAAGAAACTTCTTTGCACTCAATTATTCTTCTGTCAACTCTGAATACAACTTCCAAGTTTTTACCTTGGTCTTCACCACTCCAATCTTCTCAAATGCTTTCTCATTAAGCAAACCAAACGCAGAAGTGATAGTCTCTTCTCCAGCAGTTGAAATCTCAAGGTGTTGGAAGAAAAGTGTGAGCAAATTTTCATAAGGTAAAGGATGCTTCCTCTAAACTGTTTGGCTAAACAACATGTGTTCCATTACATGCTTTGTAAGATCAATGTCATACCCATGCATAACGAGATACATAATGTATAGCACCCTCTCAGTGATCAACTCCTTGGAATTTTCCATTGGAAAGATACATCTCATCAAGATAGTGAATAAAACTTTGGCTTCAACATTTAACACAGAGTGTGTTAACTATTTGGATGAGGTAGGAGTGTTGGGTAGAAAGAATTCTTCTTTAGCTAACTTCAAAGCTTCACTCTAGGGAGGGTAATTGGTTGTGTCATACCTCTTAGGACAACCTAAAACAGATGAGAACTCAGCATGGTCTAGATCCATATTGACACCACCAACTCTGGTTTGAACAACTAGATGAGAAGTTTTCTTAAGTTGCTTCATGTTAAGGTAGAAGAATCTGGTAAGTCTTGGATAGGCTAGCGGGGGAGGGTTTGACATGAACCACATAGACCTTTTCCTTAACATTGTGATGCAATTCAGATTCATTCCAAGCACCATTGGAAGACTGACCAATATAAAGAAAGCAATAGGCATAGAGGCAAAACCATCTAACCACTGACATTTAGAAGTATTTGTGATGAACCAACTTTCATAAGGAGGATAGATCTTTGAGTAGATCTGCAAGGCTCTTTCCAGATTGTCTTCTGGTTCTTCCACTGTCACATCTTCTTTTCCCTTTTAAGCATGAGAGGCCTTCTTCTTTTTCTTCAGCTTCTTGGGACTTGAGATCTGTGTTTCTGGTTGCTTTTCTCCTGTAGTTTTTCTCTTTCTTCTTCTTCTTCTTCTTCTTCTTCTTCTTCTTCTTCTTCTTCTTCGTATTCTTCTTATTGTTCTTCTTCTTCTTATTTTCCGCAGATGGTGTCACATCCTTCTTAGCTTTCTTCTGTGGTGGAGGAAGTTCTGCAACTGCTTCTGCACTGGGAGATCTATAACTTGAATCCCCAATGATTGTTTGAACTTCATCCTAAGTTGTCTTTCTTTTCTTCTCTGTACTAGTTTTAGAACCACCAGTCAAGTTGATTCTATCAAAGGATCATCTTGTGCTCATAAGGGTTTAGAGAAGAATAGAGAGAGGTAGGATTGGTACGGAGAGAAGGAGAAGAGAAGAGGATAAATACCAAAAGAGTTTGATTTTAAAAATGAAACTGCAATGTCTTTCTGATCTGAAAAGATTCGTAATGATCAGAGAATATTCAAATATTTGAAGCCGTTAGAAAAAAATATTTTAATCCTATAATTGGCAGAAAAAAGATTTTGAAAAAGGTAGGGGCAATATTGAGTAAATATCTACAAACATAGCACCCAATACTGAATGATCCAAGAGTTATTGATCTATCATTTTAACATATTTATTTTCAAGGCTTTGAAAAGGCTTTCAAAGTCAACACTGTTTTACTGAAACAAATAAAATCAAAGATTTGAATAGATTTTCAAGGCTTTGAAAATCAGTTCAAACCTTTGGAAACACATAACAACTTACCTTCCTTACCTTGTACTCCTCCTAAACCAATGCATCTTTATTTAGCATGCCTAATTCCAGTCTTAGAGCTAAAAATCTTTCACCTGGAAATGGTTTAGTGAATATATCTGCAAGTTGCATGTTAATAGAAACAAATTCAAGAACAATATCACCTTTCTCAGCATGATCTATGATGAAATGGTGTCCGACATCAATGTGATTGGTTCTTGAATGTTGAACTGGATTCTTTGTGATTGATATTGCACTGGTGTTGTCACATTTGATAGGTGTGTCTCTGAAATCAATTCGAAGATCTCTCAACTGTTGAGAAATCCATAATACTTGTGAGCAACAGGCTCCAGCAGCTATGTATCCAGCTTCAGCTGTTGATAAAGCAACTGAGTTTTGTTTCTTGGAGTGCCAAATGATCAAGGCGGATCCAATCAATTCACAAGTTCCTGAAGTGCTTTTCCTATCAACATTGTAACCTGCAAAGTCAACATATGAACATCCACACAAAGAAAAGTTAGAATGTCTTGGATACCAAAGACCTATGTCTTTGGTACCATTTAGATATCTTAAGATTCTTTTTCACAGCAGTTAAGTGTGACTCATTTGGATCAGATTGAAATCTTGCACACATACATACACTGAACATGATATCTGGTCTACTAGCAGTAAGTTATAGTAATGATCCAATCATACCTCTATACTCTTTCACATTGACACTCTTACCAGAGTCATCCTTATCTAAGGACAATGTAGAACTCACAGGGGTCTTGATTTCTTTGGATTGAGACATACTGTACTTGTTTAACAAGTCCCTAGTGTACTTGCTCTGATGTAAAAAGATGCCCTTCTCCATTTTATTTATTTGAAGTCCTAGGAAGAAGTTCAGCTCTCCCATCATGCTCATTTCAAATTCCCTGCTCATAAGACTTGAGAATTCTTTGCAAAATAGATCATTAGTAGCTCCAAATAAGATATCATCAATATAAATCTGAACTACAAGTAAATCTTTCTCATGAGTCTTTATGAAAAGGGTCTTGTCTACTAATCCTCTTTTGAAAACATTTTCAAGTAAACACTTTGACAATCTTTCATACCAAGCTCTAGCAGCTTGTTTCAAACCATAAAGAGCTTTTTCAAGTTTTCAAACATGATCAGGAAACTTGTCATTTTCAAAACTAGGAGGTTGTGCAACATAAACTTCATCTTGCAAGTATCCATTCAAAAATGCACATTTCACATCCATCTGAAAAAGTTTCATGTTCTTGTAGGATGCAAAGGCAAGTAAAATTCTAATTGCTTCTAATCTGGCAACATGAGATTTTTTTTTTCTCATAATCAATACCTTCTTCTTGTTATAACCTTGAGCAAATAACCTTGCTTTTTTCCTGATCACTTTGCCATTTTCATCCAATTTGTTTCTGAACACCTATTTTTTACCAATGAGAGAATGGTTTGTTGGTGGGGGAATTAGGTTCCACACCTTATTTCTTTCAAACTCATTGAGTTCACTTTGCATAGCTATAATCCAGTCTGTTTCTTGTAATGCTTCCTTTACAGTTTTGGGTTGTACAAGAGAAATAAAACCATTAAAAGCACACAGATTTTTCAACTGTGATCTTGTTTGTGTACAAGTGGTTGGATCAGAGATGATGTTGTCAGCTGGATGAGATGAAAGATATTTGAATCTCTTTCTTAGAGACCAGGGTTCAGGTTCTTCATATTGCTTCTCTGCTCTTGAAGTAGTAGCCTGATCACTCATGTCTTTCTGATCATCCTTATCAAGGCTTTGATCTCTATTTTCAAGGCCTTGAGACCTATTTTCAAGGTCTTGAAAATGGATTTTTTTTTCCTTCTGAACCTCTCTTGAAACCAAGTGAGTTTTCAGCTTCTTCTTATGATTCATGCTTGTTCAAATTCATGTCTGCAAAACTTTCACTCAAAGAACCATCATAGGTTTCATAAAAAATAACATGAATACTTTTTTCAATTAGCTTGGTTCTTTTATTATAAAATCTATAAGCTTTGCTAGTCAGAGAGTAACCAAGAAAGATACCTTCATCACTTCTTGCATCAAACTTATCCAAGTTGTCCTTTGCATTGTTGTGGACAAAGCATGTGCATACAAAGGGCTTGAAATATGAAATGTTTGGCTTTATCCCTTTGAATAGTTCACAGGGGGTCTTCTTCAGGATAGGTATGATCAAGCACCTGTTCAAAATATAGTTTGCTGTATTCACAGGTTCTGCCCAATAGTGTTTTGGCAGCTTGTTTTCTAAAAGCATTTTTCTTGACATATCTTCAAGAGTCCTGTTCTTTCTTTAAACAACTCCATTATGTTGAGGAGTTCTAGGAGTAGATAAATTGTGAGAGATGCCATGCTTAACACAGAATAAATCAAATTCTAATTGATCAAACTCTCTACCTTGATCACTTCTGATTGAAGCAACTCTCTACTATGATCACTTCTGATTGAAGCAATATGTAGGTTTTTCAAGGTTTGAAGTTCCCTGCAAAGCTTTGAAAATTCAGAGAGGGCTTCAGATTTTTCTTTCAGAAACATAACCCAAGTAAATCTAGAATAGTCATCTACAATAGCTAGCATATACTTCTTACCTTTTGGAGTTGGAGTCCTCATAGGACCACATAGATCCATATGAAGTAATTCAATAGGTCTAGTAGTACTTACAAACTTCTTTGGCTTGAATGAGTTTGTGGTCTGCTTACCCTGAGCACATGCTTTTCATACTTCATCATCTTTGAACTTAATAGATGGTAATCCTGTTACCAGATATTTGAATATCAATTCGTTCAAGGTATGCAATATGATGTGACCAAGATTTCTGTGCCAAAGCATTGAATCCTCTTTCAATGACTTGAGGCACTTCAAGCTTTTACCTGCAACTTTGTTAGTCTGAAAAGTATAAACATTGTTTGATCTAGAGGCTGTGACAATGCAATTGCCTGATTTCTCATTCTGCACCACACACTTCTCTTTATCAAAGATAACCCTATTACCATTTTCACAAAGATGAGATACACTAAGCAAGTTAAATTTCAAGCCATCAACTAGATATACATCAGAAATCGAATTTTCAGAATCTGGACAAATTTTACCAATACCAAGAATGTTGCTTTTTCCTTTGTCACCAAGTGTAGTTGAACCTTCTTATTGCTCTTTCAATTCTGAGAATAGAGTTAAGTTTCCACTCATGTTTCTTGAGCAACCACTGTCCATAAACCATTTATGTTCTTTGATCTTGGTAACAACTGGCAAACACCAAACAATGCCTTACCCAGCTGTTATACCAAGTGTGGAATTTGGACTCATACTCAGGATGCACCATATTAGGTAGTCTGACCCCTTTAGGAACCCAAATCTGTTTGACTTGTCCTCTGAGTTGAAATGGGAATGTGTTCCTCATTATGTGAGGGTATCTTCTTCTGAAAGTAAAAGTCATCTTAACATGACCAATTTTATTGCAGAAATGACACTTAGGAGAAGTTTTGTTTCCAGCTTTCAAAAATCTGGTATTGTTCTTTCTTGGAAAGTTTTGATTGTATCCAATACTAGTTTTGTGAACAGACTTTGATCTTTCTCCAAGAATCAAGTTCAACTTGTTTTCCGAGCTTGCAAGCTTGGCTTTGACTAATTAAGATTCTTGAAATTTCTCAGTAAGAGTAGTCTTTTGTTTATCTAATTCATCAACTTGATGTCTCAGATTAACAAGGATATCACTTAGTAGAGATTTCTTAGTGACTACCTCCTTGACTTGTGTTTTCAAGGCTTTGAAGCTGGTTTTCAAGGCCTTGAATTCACTGTCAGTTTTCTTCTCAGAGATTTCAAGATTCTGATTTATACAAACAAGGTGTAAATTCTCTTTTGCTTGCTCATGAATTTTTTCTTTCAAAACTCTAATTTCTTTCAGATAATCCTCTTCATTTATAATCATTATTCTAAGATGATCTGAGTGGACTTCTTTTGGTTTTGAAACCAAGCAATTCACCATTACCTCAATGTTCTTTTCAGCACTTTCATCATGCTTAGCCATAAAGCATAGGTTGGCATGTTGTTCTTCAAATTCAGAGTCACTTGAGGTATCTTAATCACTCCATGAAGCTATCATAGATTTCTTTCTTCTATCATGATCTTTCTTCTCGGAGTTCTTGCTTTTCTTATGTGGACAGTCTCTAATCAAGTGTCCTGCGTCACCACACTCAAAGAAATTCATGATTTTTGATTCATTATTTTGTGAAGAAGACTTACCTTTGTAGTCCTTTCTACTGGATGATCTGTTTCTTTCTCTGTTGAAGTCTTTGTTTCCAAAGTTTTTTTTTCATCTTAAGGATTTTGGTCAAGGCTTTGGAAATCAAAGCAAATGGATCTTCATCATCAACCTCAGTTTCAAGGATTTGAATTTTCTCATTCTCTTTGGCCTTGAGTGCTAAGTTCTTGACACTTTCTGGTAGCTCTCCATCAGCTTCATTCATGGATATTTCATGTGTCAAAAGCTTCCCTTGTAGGTCATCAAGTTGGAGTGATGAGAGATATTGAGCTTCCTCAATTGCAGTAGTCTTTGGTTCCCATTTTGCCTTTGGAAGACTTCTCAGAATCTTCCTCACCTTTTCTTCATTGGAAATATGCTTTCCAAGTGAATCAGGGTTATTGACTATGTCTGTGAACCTTTTGATTATGTCTTTTATTGACTCATCTGCATTCATCTTGAACAACTCATATTGTCCGAGATATATGTTGATCTTGGTTTGCTTGACTTGACTAGTTCCTTCAAATGTCACCAAAAGCTTATCCCAGATCTCCTTGGCAGTCTTACAGCCTGGAATCCTGTTGAATTCATCTGTACTCAAAGCACAATACAAGATTTTAGTAGCTTTGACATTTTTTTAGAATTGTTCGAATTCAGATGAAGAGAGAGAGAGAGTCTTCATATTTGGGAGTTTTAATCCCATCTTTCTCTGTGTAGAAAGTGTGAGGTCCATTCTGAATAATGGTCCATAGCTATATGTCTTGATCAATGATGAACATTTTCACCAGGGCTTTCCAGTGATCAAAATTATCTCCACAAAATAGAGTAGGTCTGTTAGCATCTCTTCCCTGTGAGAAACCACCATCACCTACAGTACTCATGATCACCAGATGGGTAAATCTATACAGTGATACAAGATCTGATACCAATTGAAAGGGGATTAAGCAGGTAGAAGTGCAGTATAGATAGTCTAGAAGGGGGGGGGGGAGGGGGTTGAATAGAGTATGCCAACTTTTTGTGAAACTTGATAAGATAAGAGTTTTAAATGAAGTTCAAGGCCTTGAAAACAGTTTCAATACTTTGAAGAGAAATACAGTGTAAGTGAAAAACTGACAAGTCTTTTTCAAGACCTTGAAAAGAGTTTCAAACCCTTGAAAACAAACTAGTTTGATTGTTGTGTAAAACAAGTATGAGAATGAAATGATAAATGCAAGACACACATGATTTATAGAGTTCAGTACACTTGGACCTACGTCTCTACCTCAGGGATCTTCTCCCTACAGGATTTTCAACACAATTCTTATTAATCAAAAAGCCTTAGATCTCATGCACTGAGATATGCCTTACTCGGTTACAGCTTGTGGTTCTTACTAACCTATCTAGTACCGACTCTAGCTAACTGATAAACTAAGAATTCTCTATTCTTCACTTTGAACAATCCTTTAGAATGAGATCTATAAGTAGTATAAGAATGATATACAAATTGAGCTCAGAATAGAAGAACACGGGAAATAAAACTGCAGTGAATAATGCGGTGATCTTCTGTGAGATGGATTGTGAGAATGATGTGCTTCTTTGATGCTTGTCAATCCTGAAATGTGTCTCTCTTTTTGCCCGTTGAGTCTTGTATGAACTGCTTCAAATTGAGCTCCATATATATTGCTCAACAGATCAGCAGATCTTCCTGGTTTTCATCAAAAGGTTTCTTGTTTATTAGGAAACAATCTTTGACTTCTCCAGTAGTCTTCCCAACGGATAGTTGATTAGGATCTTCAAAGATAATGTGTTGATCTTGTCTTCAAATGTATTGAGAAGCTGTCATGAGTGTCTGATTGATCAGAAAATCACATTGTCTCAATATTTCCTTTCCTGCAAAACCCTGCTTAGGAAACCAATCCAGCTTAAAAGGAAATAGATTTTCCCTCCAAAAACTAAGTCAAACAGGTTAATTAGATAAAGTCTAAGTGAATCACAAGATTTTGTATTTCATCATCAAGTAATAACATATCAAATATAGGGATGAGAGAGTTGGAATAAGATCAGTAAAACTTAGAAGAACTCCCCCTTAGAACATGCATACAGGTCAGACAATTTCAAGGCTTTGAACATTGTTTCAAGGTCTTGAAATAGCTCTGCTATTTCAAGCCTGTGAAACCTGTAATTCATGGCTTTGAAAACTATTTCAAGGCCTTGAAATAGCTCTGTATTTCAAGCCTGTGAAACCTCTGAAGTTACATAGACAAAGTTAAGGATAGTACTTCTTAAGCCATCGCATATTGACCGGATTGGGAGTCGTGGAAGTCCCATGGTATCGTAAGATAGAGCAATAGCCACTGTCAAAGACTGCATTAAATTTGAATGGTCTTCCCTGTTGGCAGCGAACTTGGGATGAGATGCTTCGCACATACAGTAATAGGAAGCTAGTAAGATCAGATCTCCAACAGCAAAGTCTCGGTGCTGAACAGTTTTGTTTTAGGCTCGAGAGATTCTGTCCTTGTACTTCGCATTCTTACTCTTGGCTTGCTCACGTTTCTACTGTAGCAAAATAAGATCATGGTCGCGTTGGTTCTCGTATAGACCACTGAATGCCAACCTTGCAGAGTTGACCTTGACTTCAGCTGGAATAACTGCCTCAGCTCCATAACACAACAAAAGTGGCAAAGTTCCTGTAGGAGTTCTTGGTGATGCGGGATACGCCCATAATGCCACGCTCAGGTAGTCTTCCCACTTCTTGTGATCGTCTACGACCATTTTTCTCAGGATCCTTAGAAAAGTTTTGTGTGTAGCCTCGGCTTGTCCATTTCCTTTTGGATGATAAGGCGTCGAGCATACTTTCCTAACTTTGTACACCATCAGCTTCGAGGCGACTTGGCGATTGACGTACGGAGTGCCATTGTCAGATATAATTGTGTTGGGGATCCCAAAGAGATAAATGATATTCTCTTGGATGAACTTCATGACTGCCCGCGCGTTTGCTGTTTTGAGAGAAACAGCTTCCACCCATTTTGTGAACTGCTCTGTTCCAGTCAAGATGAATTGGTTCCCATGTGATGCTGGGCGGGTGGGACCAATAAAGTCCAGATACCAAGTGTGAAATGGCCAAGGAGTTCCCAATGCGTGCAAATCGACTGCGGGAGCATGCACTAGGTTGCCGTTGAATTGGCATTGTTGACATATCTTTACCTTCATGCGACAATCAGCTTTCATGGTTGGCCATAAATATCCAACCGTTAAGAGTTTCCTATAGAGCTTCGCGCCTCCTTGATGTTCCACCTGGTGCGACATTTCCATGACCTTTCTTGGCCATTCAAGCATCTGAGCAAGTTTCCCGCGTGTCCCTTTCGCCATAACAGGTTTTCCTTCAACACGTACTGAACTGACTTCCTCTTGAGCTTCTCAGCCTCCTTCTTATCGTCCGGTAGGATTTCATCTTGTAGATAGTCAATTATGGGCTTCCTCCAATCAACTTCATCATTGATTGCAGCAATTTCGAAAAAATCTTTTACCAACGCGTACTTTTCACTGTCACCTTGCAAGGTCGCAGTATAGAACGACATCTGTGGCAAACAGATTCCATATATTTGCGCTTTTATGTAGATAGAGACTTCGTTTTCTCCGCAATAATTCTGGTGAATTTTCTCTAGCAAGACTTGTCCTTCCTCTTCCGTGACACATCGCATCAAGATTCCTCCAGGCCCTTTGTAATAGAGCAAGCTGTCATGTATGCAGAACCACTTAGTGTAAACCCAACTATCCTTGCTTGTTCCTTCATCCATTGCGCGCATGATGAGATTCCTCCAGTCCCCAGCTTCGACATACTCTTCTTCACACAAATCCTTGATTAGAGAAGGGGTTGTTCTGCCTTCAATTGAGATCTTTGCTGGATATTTATCTGAACTGATCTTCGATCCTAAAGTGGCCAAGGCGTCTTCATGTCGATTGCCGGATATAGGAGTGTGCTCATACTTGATGGAATCAAACCTTTGCTCTAGCTTCTGCACGATCGACCTATAGCTCAGCAAGTTCACTTCTTTCAAACCATATTCGCCCGAGGCTTGTTTAACAATCAGCTTGGAATCTCCCATTACTATCAGGTTCTGTGCTTCCAAAGCCTTGGCCCCGAGGAGACCAGAAATTAAAGCCTCGTACTCAACTTCATTGTTAGTTGCTGCGAAGTCCAGCTTGCTTGAAATTTGAATGACCTCCCCATCAGGTTTAGTCAGGACAATGCCAGTTCCTCCTCCAGCTCTTGTCGATGATCCATCGAAGTGTAATTTCCTGTAAAGAGAGTCCATCACGTAGGCTTCTGGCCCTTCAAGCTCCTCTTCCATAATAGGCTCATAGTTCTCATCCGAGAATAGTGCCAACAAGTCTGCCACTGCTTGAGATTTGATGCCTTTGTTCGCGCACACGTTATGTCGTATTGGGATCATATACAATTTTGCCAATCTCCCACAAGGTGCTGAATGTCCCAACACATATCGAATAGGATCGCTTTTGGTCATAATTACAACTTTTTGGGAGGCAAAGTAGTTCTTCAATTTTCCTATGACAGAATAAAGAACGACAATGACGTTCAATGTCTGTGTACCTGGACTCTGTAGATTGGACTACACGTGATATGTAGTAGATGGGTCTCTCCTCTCCTTCCAACTCTTGAGCCAATAATGCTCCGATAGACATCTTTTTTGAAGTAAGGTATAAGAGCACAGGAGATCCCAATTGAGGTGCGATCATAAATCGTGGGGATGTCAACAGTTCTTTCAGCTTCTCGAACATGACCTGGTGCTCTTATGTCCAAACATATGTCGCATTTATCTTGAGTAATTTACCAAAGTAGAATGTTAACTCTGCAATTGCTGGTATGAATCTTCGCAGGTACGAGAGCTTTCCCAAAAATGTCTTTAATGCACTTTGGGTCTGAGGTATTGGCAAGCTGGTGATAGCTGAGACCTTTGCAGGATCAGGCTTGATGCCATGTCGATGGATCACGCATCCTAGGAACTTTCTTGTGGTTATTCCGAATGCGCACTTCATGGGATTCATTTTCAGTTGGAATCTCCTGCTTCTTTCAAACACCTTCCTCAAATCCTTCAGGTGATCTCCTTTGCTTGGAATTGATGACCAAGTCATCAACGTAAAAATCGACCTCTTGATGCATCATGTCATGGAAAAGTGCCATCATCGCGCGTTGGTAGGTTGCGCCAACATTCTTCAGGACAAAGGGCATGACTGTGTAATGAAATACTCCCACGGGCGTGATGAAGGCCGCCTTCTTTGCATCCTTGGGGTCTCTTGATCTGCTTATAGCCACTAAACGCATCCATGAAGCTAAACATCTGATGTCCTGCTGTGGAATCAATGAGTAAGTCTATGTTTGGCAGTGGAAATCATCTTTTGGGAAGACCCGGTTCAAATCTCTGAAGTTAACGCAGATGCGAAGTTGTCCGTTCTTCTTCAGGACTGGTACAATATTGGCAAGCCAAGTAGGATGATGCTCAGGCTTGATGAACTTTGCATTAAGTAACTTCACCATCTCTTCTTTTATCCTCACATAGATTTCTGGGCGGAAGCTTCTTGTACTCTGCTTTACTGGATACAACCCTAGGATGACATCCAACCTGTCCATGGTGACCTTTGTATCTGGGCCAGGCATTTCGTCGTATTCCCACGCGAAAAAGTATTTGTATTACGTTAACAGCCTCACCAGGCCATGTTCTTCTTCTACAACAAGATCCGCGCCCAAGAATATTGGCCTCTTCTTCCCTTCTATCGGGCTCAAGAGCACGTCCTTCAATTCTTGCTTATGTGGCTTTGGTTTGTCTTCCATGCATTCGGGCGCCTCTTTCAGCTTCTCCATTGATTTCCCGCTCATGTATTCATTTGGCAACTTCTCTACTATCTCATTGATTTTCTCAGGGACACCTTCGACCAGTGGGGTCGAATATGGCCACGCACACCTTCAAATGCGATAGCACTTCTTTCCATTTGCATAAAATCTCTCTATCTTCTTCCTCTTATCATCGTGTTTGACAACCCTTTGGAGAGTTTAAACATTCTTCTTCTGGTATGCTACCCTCGACACCACTTCTTGTGTAGGATGCTCCTTCTAAGCTTCTCTCATCACCATCACTGCTGCTGGGAATTGAACTTTGATATCCTCCAACCAGGGAAGAGGAGTGGGTTTGAATGGTGCTGGCATCTCATCGTTTTCCATCTCTGTGAACCACACTGCCTCGGTTAGGTGCGCTTCATTAAGGTTGAATGAATTTGCCAAAGCTGGTAGATTCACCACCCTGTCTTTCCAGATGGCCTTCAACTTTTGGTGAGCTGTGGATGGCACGTCATCGAAGCTATGAATCCATGTTCTTCCAATGATCGTATGGTATGTGGTATTGGCATCAATGACATGAAACTTTTTTGAGCACTTGATTTGGCAATCTAGATCCCTAGGCGGATCCATCCAACAGTCATCCGCGAGTCGCTCCCGAAGCCCATAAGAGGAGATGGCCGCTTGGCAATCTTACTCTTTGGGATACTAGCTGAAAGTTTGTAATGTAGGTGTAAACAAGTCAAGTAATACTCTAGAAGGGGGGGGGGGTTGAATAGAGTATGCTAGCTTTTGCCAAAACTCAAGTTTTTGAAACTTTAGTAAAGCAAACTGTTGATATCTCAAAGCTTTGAAATAGATTTGAGAAGCTGAAAGATATAACACCAAAGTATAGAGGCTTCAAAGCTTTGAGACTTAGAAAGCTCCAAAGCTTTGAGACTTCTAAATTTAAACGGTATGTAAAAGCAGCAAAAGTAAATAGCAAGGAAACATATATTTTGCAGAGTTCAGTTACAATTGGACCTACTCTCTGCCTGAGGGATCTAATCCCTCCAGGATTCAAACACAACTTCTTATTAATCACCCAGATTTAGCCCTAGATCTCAAGCCTAAGAGAAATACCTTACACTTATACAGCTTTTGGTTCCCAACCTATCTTGGCTACAACCTGTTGAAATAATAATAACCTCTTTTTGTTCACTTGAAGAACCAAACTACTATGTTTAGTGAGGTTTCGAAATACATAAAAGGTGATACAATTAAGTACAGAGAGAAGAAATCAGAGGGAATAAGCTGTTGAAAGCATGGAAGAGTTCTTCTGGATTTGAGTGATCTTCAGCCGTCTTGAATTTATTCCCAGAATTATTTTGAAGAGCTATATCAATTTGATCTTCCCAGATTATTTCTCTCTTCAAAAATACGACCTTTGTGTCTATAAATAGTCTCTGTAATTCAAACTTGGTTAGCTGGTTTAGTCTGCAACCAACTTGAGAGATTTCAGGAATAAAATTCCTAAAATATATCTTATCTGTTAGGCTCCTGTTAACATCTAAATTTGAGTACATTGCTGATCTATTTATGGATGTTGGAGAGTCCAACAAACCTGCAAATACTTGGCAAACAAGATCAAAAAAATATCAATACAATCTAGCAAAGCGATCTGCTTGAAACAGCAACTAACTAATAAAGAGATAATCATGCTAGACAGTCTGCTGATACTTCTGAGTTAAAAGTTATATTCAATCTAATGAATATATCTAATACCCAATATTGAGTACACAATAATAGACAATAATCAGCATGTAACAACATCCAAGTAACACTGAAACTATCTGCACACAGAAAGATGGTTAGAAGAACTTAGCAGTAAAAAGGGTAACTTTAAAATCTCATAGCTTTGAAGCTTTGCCTGCTAACTTCTTCAGAATGTGTATTGGATTTCCAATCCAATCTAAACCTGCATTGAACCTCTTAGAATATAGATTACTGAATATAACTATATAACTAAACTAATCATCATCAAAACATAACCAAAAACCTGCAAAAAATAGTTAGATAAATTCAGCATACAAGAACTGCTACAGTAACTCAAAGCTTTGAAGGTTTGATACTTAGCAAATTCTTATGCTTGTGTTTCTGGCTTTCATAATCAAGGAGCTAATCTTCTGCCTATAATTTCATATCATAATGTCTATGAGCTTCAAAATTATCAATCTCCCCCTTGATGATAGACAAAACACATTATCTGAACAATTTGATATCCTGCAACTTACAACATCAGTTAATAAATCACATAACATTCAAAACAAAACACAAAATTGCATAGACAATCATCATCAGATCCACAAATTATTACACATTGTAAAAGTAGATATTAAACATACTAAACATCCTAAAAACATGAACCTAAAAAACATATATGAACTTAATAAACATAAAACACATAATCTTTCTCCCCTTTTTTGACTTTCATCAAAAAAGTTGAAGAAAATGTTGGATCTGTTCAGAGTTTTTGAAAAGAAAAAGAAATAGTAGCCTAAGCTTCAGAACTAAAGAGAATGAGCAGAATAGATGGTTGAGGTCCAAGGATTTGAAGATCCTGTAGACTTTGCTGCTCCTTCTCCTTTCCCCTGAGTCTCTTCATGTTATTCTTCTAAGACTTCTGCATCTTCTGCCTCTCCCTCAGCTGGCTCTCCTTGCTCTTCAGTCTTCTTTCCTTGAGCTTCCTCAGTTTGCATCTTCTCAACAACCTCATCAACCAATTTTTCCAGATTAACAGCTTCCTGTTCAACTTTCTCGGCAGCAGTGTCCTCATCTACTGCCTCTTCATCATACTGATCAAAGAGATCCTTTGATTTCAGAACAACAGGAATACCTTTCTTCTTCTTCTTCTTCTTCTTGTTATGTTTCTTGAGAGCTTCTCCCAGAACATATTCTGAGTCAATACTAGTCTTTCTGCTCTCTGAAGAAGGTACTTTCTCTAGATCCAAACCTTTGATGATCAGGTCAAGCTTGTTAAGCACCAAACCTTTGAACTTAGTTATATCATTGGATAAATCAAACAATCCTTGTCTCAAGTCTTCCGCACCATCTTCCAGAACTTCAACCCTATCTATGATTTGTGAAAATCCTAGATGACCAGGTACCTTAGGTGTTGAAGCAGCTCTAGGTTTGATAAACTCTTTTTTCTTCAGCTCTTTAGCACTTAACTCTGAATAGAACTTCCACTTTCCCTTAGCAGTATACACAATCCCAATCCTTTGAAGGGATGCTTCATCAACTATCCCGAAACCAGTAGTAATCTTTCCTTCATCCTTCAAAGATACTCCAAAATGTTTGAAGAACAGTGGTAAAAGATTGGCATAGGGTAGAGAATGTTTTCTAGTTCTAGTCCCACAATAAACCATGTGTTCCATCACCACAGTGGGAAGGTCTACCTCAAACCCTTGACAAATCAAGTACATCAGGATTAAAACCTTGTCTGTTACCAACTCTTTGGAGTATTCCCAGGGTACCACACACCTCATGATAATAGAAAATAGGATTTTGGCTTCATAGTTGAATACAGAACGTGTTAGTTGTTTTGGTTCAGAAGTGGTTCCCTCCAAGAAAAACATGGATTTGGCTTTCTCTAGGATCTCTTTCCTATCAGTGTAGTCACCAACCTTATACTTCCTAGGCACTCCCAAGACTTTGGAGAACACCCTGTGATTTAACCTGATTTTCACTCCAGCCACCTTTGAGTTTTGGACATATTTGTCACTATCATCAAGTTCTTGTACTAGGTTGAAATTGGAAATCTGGTTAACCTAGGGTATGCTTCTGATGGTGGGTTTAACATACTTCCAACAGATGAATTTCTCAAGTTCTTTCTGCAGTCTAAATCTAAAATCTCCGATAAATCAGGACTGATCATACTGCAAAAAGAAACCTTTGAAGATGCATACCCATCCATCCAAACTTTCTTGACATCATTTTTAATAAACCAATATTCAGGCAAGAGATTCTTACCAAAGTTTTTAGCTTTCTTGGTTTTTACTGCACTATGTTTCACCCTCTTCTTCTCAGTGGTTTCTTCACCCTTCTTCTATGGGGTTGCTTCTGCTTTCTTGTCACAAGTTTTCATCTCCTTTGTAGAAGATACATTCTTCTTTTATTTCTCAACAATCACCTCTCTATTTTTCTTGCTTGACTCCTCCTGATCCTTGTTCCACTTTTCTTTCACCGTCTCCTCTGTTGCAGATTCTGAATCTGAACCATCCCTAGTTTCCTCTTGAACTTCCTTCCCTTTCGTGGTATTCTTTTCAGGAGATGAGGTCTCATGAACACTTGCTGTGTCTTCAGAGTCCAATCCATGAATGGTGATCTTTCTGTTAGCGTTTCTCTTCACCCTCTTGTTGGAGGTCTGACCTAGCTGCTTGATTCTTTCGGATTTACTCTCCATTTGGGTAGGGTTTGAGAAATTGAGATAATGGGGAAAGAGAGAGACAGAGACAAAGACGAAGAGATTGAAGAGGAGAATGAAAGAAAATAAGTCCTGAAGCTGGCTTAAGTAGGTAGAGAGTTTGACTAAAAGTAGGAGATTTGTATGCAAAAAGATCTCAAAAGATTTTCAGGATATTTGTAGATATTTTGATCAAATCTCTAAACATTTGAAAAGATTCTGTAATTATCAAAAAAGATATCACAAAAATTTTCATGATCCTATTTTTTTAAAAGATAATGCAAATCCACTCATCACAGCAGTGAAACAGTAGTTCAAAGCTTTGAGAAGTTTCAAACTAACACAGAAACTTCAAAGCTTTGAGCTATATTTTCACGGCTCCAGAAAACATAATCTCTAGGCTTTGAAATCACACAGATAATACACATAGTAACTGATTACTCCCCCTAAACCAATGCATCCTTGTTTAACATACCCAATTCAAGTCTTAGGGATGCAAACCTCTCATCTGGCAGTGGTTTAGTGAAAATATCAGCTATTTGCTTAGAAGTAAAATAAAAGATAGAACAATGTCACCTTTTTCTGTGTGATCTCTAGCAATATGATGTCTCACATCTATATTCTTTGTCCTTGAATGTTGTACTGGATTCTTTGATATTGAAATGGCACTTGTATTTTCACAGTTGATAGGAACATTTCTGAAATCATATCCAAGATCTCTTAGCTGCTGTGCAATCCATAAAACCTGTGAACAGCAAGCTCCAGCTGCAATATATTCCGCTTCTGTAGTTGATAGAGCCTCTGAATTCTGCTTCTTTTACTTCCAACTTATCAATGAAGAACCAAGAAACTGGCAGCATCCAGAAGTACTCTTTCTGTCTACTTTGTAACCTGCAAAGTCTGCATCTGAATATCCACTCAACAGAAAATTTAGTCCTTCTTGGATACCAAAGCCCAAAGTCTTTGGTTCCATTCAAATATCTAAAAATCCTTTTTCACATTAATTAAATGACTTTCTTTAGGATCAGCCTGAAATCTTGCACACATACATACACTGAACATAATATCAGGCCTACTGGCAGTTAGATACAAAAGTGAACCAATCATACATCTGTGTTCTTTTGATTTACACTCTTACCAGTTGTGTCTTTATCTAAATACAGTGATGAACTCATTGGAATCTTTACAACCTTGGATTGTGACATGTTATACTTTTTTAACAAGTCCAGGGTGTACTTTCCTTGATGCACAAAAATTCCTTTCTTCATTTGGTGTACATGAATTTCAAGAAAGAAATTCAGTTCTCCCATCAAGCTCATTTCAAATTCCCTGCACGTTAGACTTGAAAACTCTTTTGAAAGAGCATCATTAGTAGCACCAAAAAGAATATTATCTACATATATCTGAACAACCAACATATTTTTTTAATGAATTTTGATAAAAAGAGTTTTATCAACCAGACCTCTCTTAAAACCATTTTCTAGCAAAAAAATTGAGAGTCTGTCATACCAAGCCCTTGGGGCTTGTTTAAGACCATATAAGGCTTTGTCCAATTTGTTAACATGATCAGGAAAGATATCATTTTCAAAACCTGGTGGTTGAGCAACATATACTTCTTCTTGTAGATAACCATTCAAAAAAGCACATTTAACATCCATTTGAAAATTTTTTATTTGATTATGTGATGCAAATGCAAGAAGTATTCTGATAGCTTCTAACCTTGCAACAGGGGAAATGTTTCCTCATAATCAATACCTTTCTCTTGATTGTATCCCTGTGCAACCAGTCTTGCTTTGTTTCTCATAACCTTAACTTTTTCATCAAGCTTATTTCTGAACACCCATCTTGTTCCAATCACTGATTGATCTTTTGGTCTAGGAACCAAATTCAAGACCTTGTTCCTTTCAAATTCATTCAGCTCACTCTGCATTGCAATTATCCAATCTGCATCCTCTAGTGCTTCCTTTGCATTTTTGGGCTCAATGAGTGATACGAAAGCACTAAATGCACACAGATTTCTCATTGACCTCTTGTCTGATTTCAAGTTGTTGGATCTGATATAATATTCTCAGCAGGATGATCAGAGAGATATTTGAACTTCTTTCTGGGTGTCCAAGTGTATGGACCTTCAAGGCTTTGATTTCTTGATACAGTAGAAGGAGCATCATATTTCCTGTCAATCTCTGTCTCAAGGCTTTGAATTTTGGCTCAGCAGGGGGTTCAAGGCCTTGAGATTCTTTAAAAAGTTTTTGATGTTAGTTTTGCTCTTGCTGACTTTCTCAAGGTCTTCATCAGCCTCATATTTATTCAAACTAAGATCTGCAAAACTTCCACTCATAGAATCATCAATACTTTCAGCAAAAACAACATGAATACTCACCTCTACAACTTTAGAGTTCTTATTATAAACCCTGTAAGCTTTGCTGGTTTGAGAATAACCAAGAAACACACCTTCATCACTTCTAGCATAAAACTTACCAAGATTAAATTTTCCATTGTTATGCACAAAACAAGTATAGCCAAAAGGCTAAAAGTAAGCAACACTAGGCTTCCTGCCTTTAAACAATTCGTAAGGAGTTTTCTTCAAAATTTTCATGATCAAGCATCTATTGTGCACATAATTGGCAATATTAACATCTTCTGCCCACAATGACTTTGGCAAATTACTTTCAAGTAATATGGTTCTAGACATGTCTTCAAGAGTCCTATTTTTCCTCTCAACTACGCCATTTTGCTGAGGAGTTCTAGGTGCAGAAATGTTGTGTGATATGCCATACTTTGCACATAATAAATCAAAATCAAGTTGATCAAATTCCCTACCATGATCACTTCTAATAGATGCAACAGTTAAACTTTTCAAAGTTTGAAGCTCCCTGCAAAGTTTAGAAAATTCAGACAGTGCTTCAGACATTTCTCTAATAAACATAACCCAAGTATATCTAAAGTAATCATCAACTACAAAAAGCATATATCTCTTACCTCTGGGTGTTTGAACTCTCATAGGACCACACAAGTCCATATGCAGCATTTCTAAGGGTCTGGAGGTACTTACGAAATTATTTGGCTTGAATGAGCTTCTGGTTTGCTTACCTTGAATGCATGCTCTACAAAACTCATTATCTTTGAATTTAAGGATTGGTAATCCCCTCACCAGATCTTTTGAGATAAGTTTTATGAAGGAATTCATGCTTATATGACCAAGCTTTATGTTCCATAGTGTTGAGTCATCCTTCAAAGCTTTGAGACATTTCAGACTATCACCTGCAACTTGGTCAGTACACAGTGCATAAACTTTATATGACCTAGGAGCATTGAGAATACAATTGCCTAATTTCACATCTTGCACCACACATTTCTCATTTTCAAAGAAAACCTTGTTACCTTTGTCACATAGTTGAGAAATACTCAATAAATTATACTTAAGACCATCAACTAAATAAACATCAGAAATTGAATATGCAGAATTGTTACCAACATTTCCAATACCATAATTATGTTGCACTTTGCTTTGTCACCAAGTGTGATTGTTCCCTCTGATTGTTCTTTCAGTTATGAGAATAAAGATTTCTTCCCACTCATATGCCTGGAACTTCCACTATCCCATATCCATTTATGGTCTTTCAAAGCTTTGGTGACATCCTGCAAAAAATTAATCAATGCCTTAACAGGCTATTAGACCAACTGTAGAATTTGGATTCATACTCAGAGTCAACCATATTAGGTGGTCTAACTCCTTTTGGAACTCAAATCTATTTCACTTGTCCCTTAAGCTGATAAGGATAGGTGTTCCTCATTATGTGAGGTTCTGTCCTTCTAAAGGGGCAAGTTACTTTCACATGTCCAATTTTACAGCTATAATGACACTTTGGTGAATGTGTGCTTCTTGCTTTCACAAATGTGGTTTGGCCTTTTCTCGGAAAATTTGGATTATATCCGATTCCACTCTTGTGAACAGATTGCAGACTTCCTCCAAGCATGAGACTTAACTTCTTTTCATAGCCAGCAAAAGTTGAAAGAATTTTCTTGGATTCTTGAAGCCCACTAGTCAAAGTAGTGTTTTGTTGTTCTAAATCATCAGAATAATTTTTTAGATCAAAAAACTTATTAGTTAAAATAGTATTTTGATCAACTACTTCTTTGACTTGTGATTTCAAAGCTTTGAATCTACTGTCCAAGGCTTTGAATTCACTATCAATTTTTAACATAGTAGCTTCAAGACATTTATTTTGAAAAACCAAATCTAATTTTTCTTTTTCCTGCTCATGAACCTTCATTTTTAAAGAGTCAATCTCATTCCTGTAACTCTCCTCATTTAAAAACATACTCTTGAGGATTTCAGGTAGCACATCAGAAGGACTAGATAAGAGATTTTTTACCATGTCATCAATTGGTTTCTCTTTGAAATGGTTCTCTTGATATCCAGCCATTAAATAGAGATTGGCTTGCTCATCATCAGAGTCTGAGTCTGAAGAGTCTTAATCACTCCATGAAGCCACAATTGCTTTCTTCCTTCTGTTGTCATTCTCCTTCTTTGAGAATTGCCTGTTCTTTTTCTTTTGAGGACAGTCTCTCACCAAGTGATCTGCATCTCCACATTCATAGCAGTTCATAACTTTAGGTTTTTATGATTGTGAAGAAGACTTACCTTTCTGATCCTTGCTAGTTGAGGATCTAAACTTTTCTTTGTTCTAATCCTTGTTTCCAGAGTTCCTCTTTTTCTTGAAAATTCTGGCCAAGGATTTGGAAATCAAGGCTAAGGCTTCCTCCTCCTCATCATCTTCTTCTGGTTCAAGGCTTTGGGATTTTTAATTGTCTTTTGCCTTAAGTGCCAGATTCTTTATGTTGTCACTCAGTTCACCATCACCCTCCTTCATAGAAATCTCATGAGTGAGCAAATTTCCTTGCAAATCATCCTGTTCCAGAGTGCTTAAGTCCTGAGATTTGTCAATAGCTGTAGTTTTGGGCTCCCATTTTGCTTTAGGCAAGCTTCTGAGAATCTTCCTGACTTTTTCTTCATTTGAGAATACTTTTCCTAAAGATTCCAAGTTATTCACAATATCTGTAAACCTTTTAAACATATATTTGATGGACTCATCAGTGTTCATCTTAAATAGTTCATAGTGCCTCAAAAGGATATTAATCTTTGTCTGCTTGACTTGGCTAGTTCCTTCATAGGTAACAATCAACTTATCCCAGATCTCCTTTGCATTATGCAGTTAGATATCCTGTTGAACTCATCTGCACTAAGAGCACAATACAATAAGTTCAAAGCTTTGTAATTTTTTGTTACCTTTTCCAGTTCAGTAACTGAAAGATCTTCATCAGGTTTGACATTTCTAACACCATCCACAGTGGTCTAGAATAGGTTTGGCCCATTCATAATAATAGACCATAGTTCCATGTCCTGATATATGATAAACATTTTCATCAATGCCTTCCAATGCACAAAGTTATCACCACAGAATAATGGAGGTCTATTTGATGCCCTTCATTGTCACAAGATTGTTAGATATTTAAACTGTGACCCAAAGCTCTGATACCAATTCAAAGTGTGTAATGTAGGTGTAAACAAGTCAATTAATACTCTTTAGGGGGGGGGGTTGAATAGAGTATGCTAGCTTTTGCCAAAACTCAAGTTTTGAAACTTTAGTAAAGCAAGCTGTTGATATCTCAAAGCTTTGAAATAGATTTGAGAAGGTGAAAGATATAACAGCAAAGTATAGAGGCTTAAAAGCTTTGAGACTTGGAAAGCTCCAAAGCTTTGAGACTTCCAAATTTAAACTGTATGTAAAAGCAGCAAAAGTAAATAGCAAGGACACATATATTTTACAGAGTTCAGTAACAATTGGACCTAGTCTCTGCCTGAGGGATCTAATCCCTCCAGGATTCAAACACAACTTCTTATTAATCACCCATATTTAGCCTAGATCTCAAGCCTAAGAGAACTACCTTACACTTATACAACTTGTGGTTTCCAACCTATCTAGTTACAGGCTACAACCTGTTGAAACAATAAGAACCTCTTGTTGTTCACTTGAAGAACCAAACTACTAAGTTTAGTGAGGTTAAGAAATACATAAAAGATGATACAATTAAGTACATAGAGAAGAACTCAAAAGGAATAAGATGTTGAAAGCCTGGAAGAGTTCTTTTGTATTTGACTGATCTTCAGCCTGCTTGAATTGAGTCCTAGAATGATTTGAAGAGCTGTATCAATTTGATCATCCCAGATTATTTCTCTCTTAAAAAATACGACCTCTGTGTCTATAAATAGTCTCTGTTATTCAAACTTGGCTAGCTGTTTTAGTCTGCAACCAACTTGAGATATTTCAGGAACATAATTCCTAAAACATCTCTTATCTGTTAGGCTCCTGTTAACAGCTCAATTTGAGTACATTGCTGATCTGTTTATGGACGTTGTAGAGTCCAACAAACCTGCAAATACTTGGCAAACAAGATCAAACAAATATCAATACAATCTAGCAAAGAGTTCTGCTTGAAACAACAGCTAACTAATAAAGATATAATCATGCTAGTCTGTCTGCTGATACTTCTGAGTTAACAGTTATATTCAATATCATGAATATATCTGAAACCCAATATAGAGTACACAATAATAGACAATAATCAGCATGTAACAACATCAAAGTAACACTGAATCCATCTGCACAAAGAAATATGGTTAGAAGAACTTAGCAGTAAAGAGTAACTTTAAAATCTCAAAGATTTGAAGCTTTGCGTGCTAACTTCTTCAGAATGTTTATTGGATTTTCACTCCAATCTAAACCTGCAGTGAACCTATTAGAATATAGATTACTGAATATAATTATGTAACTAAACTAATCATCATACAAACATAACCAAAAACCTGCACAAAATAGTTAGAAAAATTCAGCATACAAGAACTGCTACAGTAACTCAAAGCTTTGAAGCTTTGATACTTAGCAAATTCTTATGCTTGTGTTTCTGGCTTTCATAATCAAGGAGCTAAGCTCTCTGTCTGTAATTTCATATCATAATGTCCATGAGCTTCAGACTCATCACCAGCCAAATCAAGTGTGTTGAGCGGTATCACATTCACTGCGGATCCCCCGTCGACGAAAGCCTTCTTGAACTCGACCCCATTGACTACTGCTATCACGTATAGTGGTCTTTGGTGGTTAGCATCTACCTTCTTATCTGCTTGCACAAAGGTCATTTCCAAGCCAATCGATCACGCAGCCCTGATAACTTCTCCATTCGAAACCAAGAATTCCTCTCCAAAGTATTCAGCCACCCTTAGGATCGCCTTTTTCATCGAAGATATCCTCAAATTTATGCGAGCCCTTCATTCGTTCAGCTCTAGAGTCTTCCGTTTCCGAGGAGTACTCCTCATCTTCGCAGATCTCAGCTATAAATTGAATGCCTTCTTCTGTGACTTCCTCATAATCGCACGTGAATATCATTGCTATCTCCTTTCTGTTAGGCTCCAATTGAGAGTGGGAGGGCAGCGTATTGTTACGAGCATCCTTTGTTGGCTCATCAATGACCAGTTTTCCTTCCTTGATTTTCCTATCCACCAGCCATCTTAATTTCTTGCACTCCTTGGTTGGGTGCATGAATTTACCATGGCACTCACACCATCTGGGGTCTTGTAGCTGCTCTATCGAGGGTTTATGCTCCAATGCTGGTAAGATCCCATCTTTCCGCCATTGTTTGCATAGGCCTGTGATTTCCCCTATCGAAGACGGCAGCGGAGGCGACTCCTTTGGTGGACATCGTGGTTGCTTTGGAGCCGAGACTGCATTAACGTCAACCTCGCGTCCTCGCTTGTAGCTAAGTCTCCCAACTTTGAAACCAGAGCTTGCTGGTTAGCGATCATTCGTGTACCTCTTCTTATGCCTGTCCACCAGTGGCTCGATGTTCCTGGTGCGGTCAATTAACTTTGAAAAAGTAGGCATGTTCAGGTTGATTAGTATACCTTTGTACTCATCGCGCATACCTTGGAGACAGATCTCTACAAGGCGGCTCTCAGCCACTTTATCCATACACTCCACCGACATGGTTCTGAACTTATTGATGAATGCGACCCTTCCTCGTCTTTCCTCTGACCATATCCTCCCAGGTCGTGATCGAGCCCGCCTCCAGGGTTCTGTGTGGGCCTATTAAATCAACGAACAACATCACATGCTCCTGCGCATTTCCGCTGACTTCGTCAAATTTCTCCCACTTAGGCGCCTTGTACCCAGCAGGGTTAGCAATTAGATAAATATCGCGCGGGATTGGCGGCGCGCTATCAACCTTTGGGATGGCGGTATTCGCAAAGCACTGGTTCGCGATAAGATTGTCTAGCCGTTATTACAGGGCCGTCACGTTAGAGGGTGCACTTCCTCCTGGGGTAGACGATGGAGCCGCTGCGAGCCCAGGTATGTCGGGCACGCTAGGATCATAGGGAGGTGGAGGTGTGTACCTGGCTTGGACTCCAGTCGCGTACGACGGCAACACGGGGTACGAGGATGGATTTCTTGCAGGCGCACTTTCTGGTTGATAACCAGGCGGGAGAGGTGGCATTGACGACAACCTTGGTTGCTTAGGCGCATGGCCCTGAGGAAGAGGAGGCTGAATCAAAGACGTTGGATTCGATTGAGCAGGGTTATGTGACACTTGTGTCGTGATTGTACCTTGAGGGACTGGAGCTCTTTGAATAGAATTTTAAGTAAGCCCCCCCATGATCGCCATGACCTGGGCTATCTGGGGAGATTAGGCCTGCATAGCCCTATCTTGGCTCTGGATTGTGACATTCAGCATCTCCAAGGAAGGATTGTTCCGAAAAGTGGTTTGATCCTGGACATTGGTATTGGTAGTAACATTAAGTGGGTTCTTCTCTCTCGGGACATCGTCCCTTATGGGAGACTGGTTGCCTTCACGGGGGTTGGTTTCCTGAGACATGATTGCAGAGATTTTGGAAGATCTGAAGGTGGTTTCACGTCGGGTTCACCAAATGTGTACAGGGAAATACCAAGAGAAGATCCAAGTGTACACCTGTAACAGGAAACAAGAACAAGAGTAGAAAGCACAGAGAGATTCTAGGTGGGTGTATTGGAAGAGTAAGCAATGGTTATCTGTTCTTGAGAGAGAGAGACAATATAACGACTAGCAAAAGATCCGAGAGTTGCCATAGAAGGCTAACGTTCCTATATATAGTAGGGAAGTGACCGTTACGAGGGGTTAATGCGCCCGTGAATGGCGGCTAGGTATCCGCCTCGTAATGGCACGTTCGACTGTATATATAGGGTATGTTACACGATTGTCCGCATCTGTAGGGACCGTTACACGATCGACCACTTTTATGGGATACGTGGTCATTAAATCTCTTAGAAAGTTACCAAGGGTAGTGCGCGAGCGTGGTTGTTGCTCAGGCGCGACGTTCCTTACTCTAACCTCCAAGCCACTAAGTCCCTACAACTCTCGCGCGGTTAGTATCGCGGGCGACCCTGTCTCGCAGCCCGCATATGGATAAGATCAAATATAAGTGTATGCAAATCATAAAGATATGATAGGGTGTAACGGAGTACCATTAGATATGCTGGATGGCTACCACGTGGACGATGGTTGATCTGCTCAAAATTCACTATCTACACATATCATACCCTCCAAGTTCTAATGTTTTATGAAGCTCAGAGTTCATGGTAGTTAGCATGAGGCAAGTCACATCCAAAGAATCATCTATAATACTTTGGTGTGCTTCTTATGAACTTGAGTGACATTATCAGGTGGTGGAGGAGGAATTTCCTGCTCTAGGATGTACAGTTTTTCATTGTTTGAGTATCGTGTTATTATACTATATTTATAATTGCTATTTTATCAAACATAGCTCCCACTATTTTTATCAAACTAATGACCCTCACCATTAAAAACAAAAAATATCATATCTCTCCCTAGTGGGCCAAGATCCATATTTCACCTTATGTTGAGCCAACTTTGGCATGTCACCCAAAATTCAGTTATTTAGGTTGGAAAAAATTTAAAATTACATCTAATGTAACTCTTCAAATAATTGGGTGAATAACGCCTTATTCGTAATCTATCATATAAACCAGTACCCAATTAACTTGCCTCTAACCTTTCAATCCCACTGAAGTAGCCTAGTTAAATTAGACTTTTCACTTAGCAGTTTCATATTACTATCTTATGCCATCGCGCCTTGCCACGATAAATCAAGGCACCTTGCTTAGGAAAGCCCACACTTAATTGATCTAGGTCTTGACGAGTGCCAAGTAAAATAAGTTTATAACTTAATATTTTGAGTATGAGGGATTTGTCAGTTTTAGATGATCTCATCAACTAATCTACTCAAACGGATTGGGCAATTCCTATTGAAAGATCCACCTTTTAATATTATTTTGTTTATCATTCAATCATGCATCACATACATCAAAAAAATAAACAATACATAAATAATATAAAACGTGACATAGATGTGGCCCCTAAAATTAAGATATTCCCAAGCCAACGAGAATATCTATGAAACTATAAGAATTACAAGCTCTTCTCCAAGTGCTTCCTTCTTTTAGTCGAAGCATCCAAGCATGTTCACCTTCTCCTTCGTTACTTCAATGGGATTAGTCGCTTCTATCTATCTATTTATCTTATCTATCTAAAATTGTAGAAACCTCAAAACGAGGGGATTAAGATGAGAAGAGAAAACATCTAGAATAATAGAGAGGCATGACACGCAGAATGTATTTTGATTACATAAAAAATTATCAAAAATAAACCACAACAAACCAAACACACATCTAAGCCACATCTATGCACCATGCGATTAAACAACAAATAAGACGAATAAAAATTTAGTTTAACCGCGCGTTGTTTAATTTATTACATAATTCATATTTAAAAACCGTGACTACCGAGTCATGTAAAGGGCGGCACACCAAAAAGGGGGGGGGGGGCTTCATGGACGAAACCCTAGGGTAGCGAATTTTTTGTTCCTCTTCTCCCTATGGTGGTCGAACCTCTATAGGAGAAAAATCCAATGTTTCTTTTTCCTTCTTTGCCCAAACCCTATAAATCACAACACATATATCGTATGTACGATTTTTCAATACACTACATATATCATAAATACGTTTTCAGTAAATCATGTATACATTACACTGTATTATATCATATATAATTTTAATGATTGCATCACATACAAATCATAATCTTAGGGAGATGATTCTTACAGAGCGGAGATTGATCCTTACAGAGCCACTAACTAGTCTTGTGTCTAGAATGACAAATTTAACCCTCTTATTATTTGTTATGTTATCAACAACCATTACTAATTAAAGTTTATGTTTCCAATGTTCAACCATTTTTATTTATTATCACCTTATCTTTCCATTTTTTTAATTTCTAAACAATCTTAATAACAATACCTTTTCCATCAGAGGGTACACATTTGCATTTGTTGAACTCCTGTGGTTCATCTCGGTTTGGTAAGTTATATCTTTTACATAAGTGTGGTCTACTTTTATATACTATGTTTTTTCTCATTCTTGTTTAACTTTGGAAATTTACCATTGCTTCGTGGACCTTGTTTACATTCTAGGACTGACACCGGGCGAAGTTTATCGAAATTTGATGGTATTATTTTACATAGTTTCGTTGTAAATAACAAAAATAATTGAGTTACTGATGTACAAAAAGTAACTTAAGTAATACTAGTAATATGGAAGCTAGCTTTACTAATTTGTCGCCAACTATTTGTGGAACTTTCGAAACTCCATTCACGTGATTAACTTGGAAAGTTTAATTAGCTCCCTGATAAAGATGAGGCCGCAAAATTATACTACTACAGAATTTGTATTTGTATTTTTTGCTTGTGATTTTGGTTCTACTGGTTTTGCAGAATTATCATATAATCATTATATTTTTTTTCAAGGAAGTGCTTTCATATTCCTAATACAAAGATAAAACATCATTTCGAGTTTCTAGTGATTGATTACATTAAATCCCATTTTTATAATCCAATAATGCAGTGAGAAGTTACGATTAAGTTGGCTGATGTGAGATAGAAAGACACAATGAGTAGAGAATAGAGATATAAAATAAAAAAACATTTTGAAAAGATGCGTGGTATAAACTTTTTACATACGCGTCAAGTAATTGCTAGATTTCTTCTAGAAAGCTATGGATAGAATTAAAGGAATGAGAGTTTAGGCATTTTGTTTCTCTGCATGACAATGTGGTCAGAAATTTCCCCAGCATCACCAAGTCAGTGGTTCGGGAACTTCATCAACAAGACAAAACAAATTGATACTCTTTAATATAAATTGATTGTTATTCAAAGTGGTTAAGAATGAAAAAATCTTGAAAATATCAGGTGATTAGGAAGAGAGTGTTTTAGCATTGGAAATATAAAATTTAATTAGTAAATGTTTCCTTGTTGACAACATAACAAATTGTAATTAAGAGGGCTAAATTTGTCATTCAAGACTTAAAACTAGTTAGTGGCTCTGTAAGGATCAGTCTCTGCTCTGTAAGAATCATCTCCCTAATCTTATCATATCATATATGATTCAACAATTTTTACAGTTTACGCGTAAATCAGTGAAACAATAAAACACATAATCAGATTATGGTTTCACAAGTGGCTTTGATACCACTGTTGGGCTTTGTTCAATCAAACGCAGCGGAACAAAAACTAATTTTTCAAAACCTACCAAGGACCCATGTGAATGAGCATAACCAGATGATTGGAGGTTTACCTCAGTCAAATTTGATGTTGACGATCACAAGCGTAGATTAAAGAAATTGCGCCTCTACGGTATCCACACGAATAGATCAGAACCGGATTTCTTCTAAAATGGTTCTGGAATTCGTAGGAAGAAGAAGGATCTTGTCGCACAAGACAACAAATCTGGACCCGCACGTGGACCGGGTCCAATCCAATCCATGAGGAAGAAGAGAAGGGGGTGGCTACTCCTTGTGGCCAAACCCTAGGAGATATTTTCTCTCTTTTCTCTTTTCTCCAGCTCTCTACTAAGTGTGTAGGAGTATGAACGAATTATGAATTTATTTTTATAGCCAATAAATCCTATTTATAGCCGGAGAAATTCATATTTTCCCTTATATCCAACATTTTTGATTAGTTTGCATTTTAGTCCACAATTGATCTTTAGTCCAACTAATGAGCATAGTTTACACTTTAGTCCAATATTCATTATTGCTCTTTAGTACAACTAATAAGAAACTAATTCTAGTTTGATATATTCTTATGTGTGACCATGTAGTCTCCTAATTACGGTGGCACTAGTAATAATTACAAACATTGAGGGGCGTCTAGCAATAAATTAATGCTACTCAAGTAATAGGAATGACAGGGATCTGACTAACCTATGTGAAAAATATTACCGCATTGTATAATCCCTTTGTATCATCTATCCATATTGGACACATGACATGTAGTGTCACACATTTATATCCAATCCATCGTTTCTCGGTCTTTGAGTAGACTTAGATACAAAAATTACATCAATATCTCATATTTATTTATTCGAGCATGGCCATGCATATCTCCAAATCTCAATCATCGAGTGGCCATGGATATTTACTCCCGTTTTGTAGGAGGGACAAATCCTATCTACATCACTATCATCTCTCAGCGTGCTTCATATCATGTCCGATTATCGCATATATAGTTACCTAGTTACGGTGCGACGTTTGACGACATCAAAACATGATAATTCACAACTAAAGTATCTAGTGACTTCAAGTCGAAGGATCTCAACACCATTGTCACAATGAGAAAAACTTATGACATTCACATAACTCCCATGTATCCTTCTCATGGCGGGTCATCCAATACGCCATTACTCCCAATGCGTCCCCATGTGTTAGACTTGATAACCCCATATCAATCTACCCACATACTAGTCTCGATGCATTGTAGTTGTGTCATAGTTCACTGTAATACTTTGAATACGGATATTGAACAATACAACATTTATATTAAGGATTAGATTATATTAATATATCTCCATATCGATAGTACAATGAATAGATTGCCTATATAAATGTTCACGATAAATAGATTGCCTTTAGGTCATACTCCAGCACCATGTCCTCAAGAAGTAACGTACTATACGAGATATTCCTATCCCATACAGGGTTCATACCAACTTTTTTCAGGTTTCTGGATCATTTCGGAAACCATCCAAGTACTGCTCCATATTCAATATTCTTTTTCCGTATCATGCAAAACAATGCAACATCTTCAATATCAGCCCGAGTTACCAAAAGCATAAGCCTAATTGGCAAAATAATGCATATAAAACTCTCTCGTCAGTGCTCTCCCCATACATTATATTACAGTTTTAGTCTTGTTTCCTATCCAGTTATCCATAGAGAGAGAATGTTTTTTTTCTGGAACACAATCCTAGAAAAATCGTCGCATTTCAAAAATTTAGCCTTTTTAGAAATTATATTAATTCTAGTAAATAATTTGATTCAGCGATTGGATCTATCATGTACATTATGTTATGTACTAGGCCAGTTGTGTCATATGCTTTAAGTATGACAAGTAGATACCAGTCAAATCCAGGTGACAGTCACTGGATAGTTATCAAGAATATCCTTAAGTACTTGAGAAGAAATAAGAACGAATTTTTGATATATGGAGGACATGAAAACCTCACTGTAGCGGGTTACACCGATGCGAGCTTCCACACCGACAAAGATGTTCAGATCGCAGTCAGGTTTTGTGTTTTGCCTAAACTGAGGAGCTGTGAGATTGAAAATTTCGAAGCAAGAGATAGTTAACAATTCTACCACAGAGGTTGGAGCTGTATGGGTCAGGAAGTTCACTACTGAACTAGGAGTTGTCCCTAGCATTGTGGCTCCTATAGCACTGTACTGTGGCAACAATGTAGAGATCGCCCAAGCTAAGTAACCCAGATGTCACCAACGATCAAACACATACTAAGGAGATTTCATCTCATTCGAGATATCATCGAAAGAGGAGATGTGAAGATATGCAAAGTACCGATAGATGAAATCTTTCGGACCCGCTTAACAAACCCCCTTCTCAGCGAAAGAATGAGAGACACACTAGATCAATAGGCATACGAGATGCACCAGAGGAAAGTGGGAGACTGTTGGAGTATGTCCTAGAGGCAATCTATTTATCATGAACATTTATAAAGACTTTTTATTCATTGTACTATCAATAAGGAGACATGTTAATATAATGAAGTCCATAGAATAAACATTTTCTATTCTTAAATATCTCTTGTCAAAGTATTACAGTTAATTAGGAAAACTATATGCATCAAGACTAGTATGTGGGTAGATTGGTATGGACGTATCAAGTGTAACACATGAATACGACTTAGGAGTAATGGCGTACTGGAGACCCACCATGAGAAGTGTAATAATCGACATTTCTAAGTCATGTTAGCACGTTAATAATACGTGATTATATGTTAATATTTCATTTAACGATTGACTATTAGCTCATGTAAAGTTGTTTGGAATAGAGTTGAATGCATTGTTGTAATATTCGAGTTTAATCTTGTGAAGTGTGTGATAAATAAATTATGTGACTAGTTAGATTAAATGACTAGTTTATTAAATGTTAATTGTTGGTTGCTTAAGTTGCTAATTGAATGCAGTGTTTCAGGTACACAAGTATTACGTGCTAGTTTTGCTATCAAGTGCGTAGCCATATTCGTGAATGTCATAAATTTATGACCGTGTATAATAGTTAAGTTGATGCAATTGTTGCACCAAATCAAACCCATGTGCATGTGCAAAGCTCCACACTTGTCACCCCTCCATAAAAGTGTCACATATCCCTCCTTACACATGTAACTCTCTCCCTAGTCTCTTGGACATATAAAAGCCACTAAGTACATCTTCCCCTCATTTTCTCCATAATTTTCTCTCTCTAGAAAGTCTTTCGAGCTCTCATTTCTCTCTTCTTCACTTCAATCCCGATTTTGATCTAGACCCATCAAAAACATGGTCCAAACATCAAGTTTTTAAGGTTCTAAGTTATGGAAAATCATCTTGGGTGTTAGTATATCAAGTGAATGGAAAGTTTTGAGCGTCTTCTTCATCATTGAAGCCCCTAGGAGCCATGAATCATCACTTCTCCATAACCCTTCTCAAGAACTTCATGAGTATGATGGGTAAGTTCAAGTCATTGCATATACATCATGATTTTGGTTCTTCACATCTCATTCTTCTGATTCCATGTCAAATCTATAGTTTCATGTTAGTGGATCATCATTTTAAGACAATCTTTTAGCATTGACCATCTCATTTGTATGCTAGCATGGTGAATTTCTAGTTGCATGTTTTTGATTCATCACCATTTTCATGATCTATATACATGCATGAAAGAAATTAAGAAGCAAGATCACCTAGTAGTGTAAATCATGTTTTACAAGTTATATTTATGCTATGTCTTTGAATTATCTTGCATATATGTCTTAGGGTCTTAATTGGAGCTAGAGGCATGAGTTTATTTGAAAAAGTTTTAAGGAAATGAAAGAAGAAACAAGAATTTTTGGACAGAAAAATCTGCTCTCGGTAAAAGTTTTGACCCAACTTTAGAGGGTCATAACTCACTCATATGAACTCAGTTTTGGGCATCTTTGGTACGCTTTCAAAACTATATGCGTCTACTATAATTTCCAGTTGGTTTTATGCCAAAAGGCCCTCCAAATTTTCTATAATATTAAAAATACTAAAGTGTTTCCGACCTGAATTTTTCTAACTATTTGACAGATTTTATGCCATGTTTGATAATCAATTTGTGGTGCCTCCAAACCATGAAATGACATGAAAATAAGCATGCATGTGATTGAATATGTCTATTTTATTGTGTTATAATTTAGAAGTTCATAATTTAGAAGGTTACATGAAAGTAAGCAAGTTTGCCAAGCTAGTTTATGTAAGTTTCATGTTTTAGCTCATAATATGTCATATTGCATTATGTGTTGCATTAGACATTCTCATTTGCATCCACTAAAGAATATAAGGTACATGAAGTATGTGAATATAGGAAAATTTAGTCCATATGCATAGACATGTGCTATGCTTTGATTGAATTCATGCTAAGTGATTACATGTATAAATTGCAGCCTTCTTTGCTATTTACGTGACGTGGAGTTGATGCTAGTACGATTAAATATTATTTAATTCGGACTAAGGAATATTAAGTAAATGGATTAAGCTCGCAAGGTGAGTTTCCCTACCTCTCTAAGTTTGTACCTACTCTCAAAGTTTCTTAAAAGCTTATGTACGTTCATGTTCTCCCTATTATTATGTATGTATGCTTCTACTCAAGTGAAATATTTTATGCCCATGGATGCGAAGAAAGATAATTGAACATTTAATAAGATGAAATACGATTTCTGAAAAGCCACGGTACCGGAGTGAAACCCCCTGTCTGGTATAGGAAGGCTACCGCCCTTTTGCCGGGGCAATATAAGCAGGCAACGCGTCGCCTCACGAGCCGTCGCGATGGACATGTCCCTACGTTATGTAATTTTAAGTCACGAAAGTTACACGGGTCATAAGATAAGAAACTAAGAAAACATGTTCAATTATGATAAGGTCTCTACGCGAGAGAAAGCAAGGTTCCTACTTGGAACAATACGATTTCACACGATACAAGTTATGCTTTACGTTACGCTTTCTTTACGATACAAGTTACGCTTTCTGAATGTCATGATCTTTCAAGTATCACAAGTATATGTATGTATGTACGACTATGATTTATGTTCATGACGCTCCATGGGAATGTTAGCCATTTTTTGTTTTCGAAACCTACGGAGGGGCGTAGATGTAACTCACTGAGCTAGTTGAGCTCACCCTTTCACTTTACCCCCTTTTTCAAGTTTTAAGGACATGTAAGAACTAAGGAGTAGCACGGCGTCAAGTTTATACATGTTGACGTGTTGGCTTGAAGATGCTTATGTGCTCATATGTTGCAAATATGTTTGATAACTTGAAGCGATTATGTACATGTTCTTTATTTGTATTAATAATGTTAAAGTTATGTAAGTATGTATATAAGACCCTGTATGAGCCTTGTATGATACCTAGAACAGTTCCCGGTTTATACTCAGCTTACGTTATGAGTCGAGAGGGCTAAATGTAAATAATTTTCAAGTTCCAACTTTATTTTCTTGAGCAACTTTTACAAGTCAAATTGTTATCATGACGACCCCAAGTAATTTGTCAATTACGCTTCCGCAAAGTTTTCGAAGAAATTTAAAATCACGACTTTTAAAAATAATACGTTTAGCCTCTTGACGAGTCCAGGCCGCAGGCCGCACCTGAAACAACCCGAAATTTAATTGCGTACTTTAAGAATAAATATGCATGTTTTATGGTAATATAGAGTGTAGACTGACATCTTGACCTTAATATTTTGTGGTACTATTTTTATGTGGCTAAGTTCTAATAAAAATAACATGGTGCTATATGTCTACCAAAATAATATTTGATAACGTGTACACTATTATAGTATCACATATTTTACGTGGCAACTTTTATCGTCCTATTCCTATTATTACTGTAAAATCACCACACCCAATTATTTACAACATGTCGGTAACATTTCTTCTGCAAGTCTTCATCTGCAACAAAGAAAATGTAGTCAAATGTTTATTTCCGCAAAAGGTGAATCTTGCCATATGAAAATAATTCACATTCACCTTCCTACAATTATTCACCTACCTTTTTCTATTATTTTCTTCATTTTTCTTCCTATGAATAGTCATACAACTCATATGGCATCTCCATGGCAACACTAGCAAAAACTTCAAACTCCATAGCCACCGCCACCATCATCCTCACTGTCATCACCAACTCTTCCATCTCCAACACCAACACCACCTCCACCAATACAACCCCTTCACCTCCCCGGAAAACTCCATAGCCACCAAGCTTTGGTGACTTCCCGAGAGCACTACGCAACCTCCTTGTTCACTAAAACCACCAACGACCACCATTTAAGTCACGGTTACTACCAATCACTCCGTGACACTCCAAAGACTCATTTACAACTATCCGGAGAGACTCACAAGGTCCCAAAAGCTCATTCCGTTTCACCGCCTACTTTAGCGAAAAATCGGTACAACTTCCTTACCTTACTTCGCATTCAACATATTCTTTCATATTCTTCCTCACACATGTCTCTAGAGTCATCCATGTTAATTTGGTCAAAAACAGAACGTTAGAAATCGCATAGCTAATTATTTCATATTTTGGGGTAGTAGTTGTCTTTTACAATTACTTTCAGTCAAATTTTAGGTATTAAACGCTCTAAAAAGAGCAGTGTTTGAAACTACCGTCCATATATTTTTACATAAAAATGATAATTAGTGTCCCGGGAACCACCCACGATATTTTCGTCGAAATCGGAAAAGTTAAAAAAATAATATTTTGTAATGGGGTGAAAGTGTCTTTTAAGAAACTAGCAACAACTAACTTTTAAGAATTTGATTACTTTAAGGGTAAATGTGCAATTCCTACCCTACCCATACTTTCCTATAAATACAATTGACTACCCTTGTTTTATTTTAGTACTTGATTAGTAAACTAATTTTAATTAAAATTATGACCAGTGGTTAGCATATAAATAATTAGAGTTATTAAACTAAGATTAAGACGTGTAGATTAGTATTAGTTTGTAATTAAATAAATAAATAAAGATTAACTAACTTGAACCAATAAAAATGTCCAAAGATTTTAATTAGAGGAACACCATTAAGACTTAAGTAGGTCACGTACCTAATCACCGCCGGATAATTAACTAGGATCAACACGCATATCATACATATTATATTAGACACTTGCATATTAAGAGATTAAGTGTTAATTAGGGTATATCCTTATTTGTAGACACCGAGTTCACCGACGAAGGCTACGTCGAGTACATTTGAACCACAAACGGACGTGTAGGTGAGTTCGTAGGCTCAACCCTTACTCTTAAAACGCGTGCTTAACTATAATGCCTCTACTTGCTTGACTTGGATATTAAAATTTTTAAAATCATGTTTACTCATTACTTGTATTTACTAAATATCTCACTTCGTCAAATGATCTCATTCTTTTACACGTTTGAACTTAATATTTTGGGAACCTTACATGGTTGACCAAGCAAAGCTTGGGACATAATATGGTAGACCAAGCAAAGCTTGGGACATGAGTCGAAGGTGACTCTATGAGTACCCCTGGGGCACATTAGCACAAGGTAAGGATCTAGTACCACTCTCTAGGGACAAAAGCTTCCCTCGTAGGGGGTGTCGATACTTAAAGTCTAGTTGCCGAGGTGGAATCGGTTCGGACAGGCGAATGACTTCGACGTCCACACTGGATACGATATTGCTGATGGGTCATCCCGATTAAATAGTTAAAATGCTTTTTCGGAATAAATGAACTTGGAATAACTTGTCGTGCCTTATTCTTGTTTACGCGTTGTGATACGTTCTCACTCAGTTTTCACTGACTTTTCAACTGTGGTGTCCTTGTTTTGTAAAACCACCACAGGAGAGGCCTACGCCGGGGATGGGAACGTCGAGTACTAGCGCAAGCATCACCTAGCCTAAATAAAGTAGTAATCTCACTATTTTCCGCTGTTTGTAATATATTGGTTTGTAATAACTCTGAACAAGGTTGTGAACGCTTTTATGTATTAAAGTATGTTTTTCTGAATCCGAAGCAAAGATCCTTTTCCTGATCATGGTGGGTAACTCTCCATGAGAAGGGCACGCCCAGACTTTCAGTAATGAAAATTTGGGGGTGTTACATTTGGTATCAGAGCATCTTTGGATTCAAAGTTTAATACACCCTAATTAAAGTGGAAATCGATTTCCGAAAAAAAAAAACGAAAGATTTATTTCACAAAAAAAATGGATTAGGGAAAGATAAAACATGAACTTAAGGAATGAGGACGGGGGAAAAAGGGTACCGACGATAATGTGAGAAGCATGCTCTATTTACGTGGTATAACTGGACACTAAACGTGTAATTCCTTTCTAGATAGAAATCTGGAAGAGTCGCGATCTAGACAGTGACCACCGGGTCAACACCACCTTGGGTGATGGGGAGGATTTTACCGACTACCTTGGGCGTATGATTGACCGATGTTCCGATTGGGCGGACATGCATGAAGGCTACACCGAGATCAGATTTATGAACCTGAAGGTCATTATGTACTGCATGCTAGCGGCCTTACCCAACGACAACTCTGGATCCTACTCAAGGAGCTATACCAAGATGCCATCACATGCAACTTCTTCCCGAACCCCTACGTGTACCCCCTCATACCCTGTCCACGAACACTTCCAGACCTAATGCTAGGAGTCAAGGAGCACAGGGAGAGAGGAAGATTTTATGATAAATTCTACAGGAGGTGTAGAAAGTACAAACCAAGACCGAGATGCAGAATAACAACTGCGAGGAAGAGTGTGTTAGCTCGCCCACGTTTGCCTAAATGAATGGTTGAGTCTACCTAAGCGTTTTATTATGATGCCTAAGTATTATGTGTGCGAATAATTATGTGGTGTGCCTTAATGATCTTGTTGTGTGTACTTGTACTACGTAGTCAAGTTGATCTGTAATAAAAGACCTTCTTGTTAGAAATATTGGTAACTCTTTGCAAAATAAATAAATAAATAAATAAATAAATAAATAAATAAATAAATAAATAAATAAATAAATAAATGACTTTTATTCAAAAAGGAAAATAGGAAATAACTACATCACTGTTACTTCATCCTTTCGTACATCGTTGTCTCCTGTTTTTCCCAACGAAATGCTACCAACATTAGAATGAAGCCGAACAACCAAATCAGAAGGAAAGGGAGCAATGGCTGATTGATGAAGGGGAAGCCGAGTCGCACGAAGAGGACCACCACATACAACGTAAGGATTAGTGTCATAATAGCCATAGTACCCTCCGAAGACATTTCTATATATGTTTGAGTTGTGGGAGTCGTATGGTACAATGCTTCTATTTATAGAAATCCCAAGGACATCAATTTACGTTTCTAACCTCCCAACTAGCCGTTATACGCATATGTTGAAGGGTATAATTGACTTTTAGCCTTGTATAGCCGTTGGAGGGACTGCTGACCGTTGGAGAAAAAACAATGTGTCTTTTCTGTAATTATAACCGTTGGGGGGGGGCAATTAGATCATTTAAAAAAAACAAATAATAATAATAATAATAATAATAATAATAATAATAATAATAATAATAATAATAATAATAATAATAATAATAATAAAAATAATAATAATAATAATAATAATAATAATAATAATAATAATAATAATAATAATAATAATAATAATAATAATAATAACAATCATAATAATAATAATAATAATCTGCTAAACAGGCTTAGGACTAATAAATTACTTCCTTAAGAACGGAGAAAATACAATGCCGAGGCCATTACACTTAGAGACACATAGTACAACACTGAATATGACCATGGACTATCTAGGAACGAGCATTCTGTGACCCTTCATTACGATTCTCTCTTGTAGGATCAGCTAGATCCCGAATAGCATGACGAGCGTGCCGAAAAAGCCATTCAATAACTTGGGTGTCATTGTGGAGCCTAAGCAACCGCCCCAATTGACCCAGGAGAACGTGAACCTCTTCTGAGAGCATGACCGAGCATGCACGAGCAGCGAAACGTGGCCGACCCACTGGTCGCAATGGAAAAATTGGGGATGACCTCAGCACCGAAGGTGGAGTTGGCAATGGCATTGGGATACTGCATAGCCAAGGGAGGGGACCTGCCGAATCTCTATGGAAAGGAGAAATGCCAAAGATAGCCTCTGTCTCTGATATAACGCACACCGGTACAGGCTCGGGTATAGACACCAAGGGATTTGGAAGAGCCAAGGACCACGAGGATGGAGAAGGAGGGGGAGTCCTTGTGTGAGACTCAGACATGGCGATGCCTAAAGCACCTTAGCAACTTAGAAAATGAGTTCAAGGAGGGGTGTGGTACGTTCTATCTGAGGTGAAAGTCTAATATAGGCAATAAGAAGAACTGTTAAGGGAACCATACCCGCAAACTAAGAAGAGTACATCGGAAACTTGTCTCCTTATTCCGTGCCACTGAGACTTTTGACTACGAATGTTTGACCATCGACCTAGTTGGCAACACATCAGGGAACACAGCATAGATATTGCAACCCCTAATTTATAATGCTTAGATACGTGTTACCATTAGCCTTGCCCTGATTGAACTAATCTAACTGCGCTATTGTAGTAGGAACTCGAAAATGTCGGCAGCAAGGAGGAGCCCCCAAATGAAGGAACTACTCATACAATATTGCGATCTCGTTGCATGGAGAGAAGAGAAGGAACAAAGAGAAGAGAGGGAAAGAGAAGAGAGAGAACAAAGGGAACATGTTGGGACAAACTGGGCTAAGAGAGTTGCCGAGAGAAACCCAACCTACTACCTGGGGCAAGAGGACCCAGTAACCCTCGAGAACTGGATCAGAAAAATGGAGAAAATCCTGATCTCTGTCGGTTGCCCACCCGACCAAAAGGTGGATATAGTAGCACTCTACCTCGACGAAGAGGCAGATACCAGGTGGAGGTTGATGGCCCATGGTAACCTTGACTGGGAAACATTTGTTCAAGCACTGAGGGAACGCTTCTATACCTTCCATGATAAGGACCTGAAGTATGAAGAGTTTCTGACCCTGAGGCAAGGCAACGTGACAGTGTCGGAATACTACAGTAAGTTCACAGAATTGTCGCGCTTTGCCGGGGCACTGGTGGAAACCAAAGATTTGAAGGTCAGACGCTTCGTCAAAGGACTTCGCTACGGAATCCAGAGGGACGTGATTCCTTCTAGAAGTGCTAACCGAAGGGAGGCGTACGAATTAGCAGCTCTCATTGGGGAAGTCGAGGGAGTGCAAGGGAATCGGGCCAACAAGAGGAAGGAGGAAGAAGTAAACAACTACAAGGAACACAACCATGCTAACAAGAGGTCCAAGCCCAACACATCCGAGGGATACCGTGGAATGAACCGCACAAACTTCGGGAACTACAACACTGACGCCAACGGATGACCCCGTCACTACCATTGCAAGCAATGTGGTAGAGACCACCCTGGAGTTGACTGCGAAGGAAAGACCGTGGAATGTTTCTACTGTAAGAAGCGTGGCCACCGAGTGTTTGAGTGTAACGCTAAGAAAGCTGATCTCCAGAATGGCAGGGCAGGAGGGACCGGATACCCCAGACAGAACCAGGGAAACCCTCGCCCGAACTACCAGCATGGAAACAAGTATCCACCTAACAATAACCAATTCGGAGGAAATGGTCGTAGAAACAACAACAATCATGCAGGGAAAACCCAAGGGAACAACTACAACGCACCTGCAGGAAGCAACAATCAGAATGCACAACCAGCTGGGAACGGGAGCAATAAAAACAAGGGGAACGGAAACCTGAGGAGCGCGGGACAAATCTATGCCATGAACCAGACGGAAGCAGACGCTGCGACGAACGTGGTTACTGGTACATTCTTAGTTCACAACACTCCTGCGTACGTACTCTTTGATAGTGGAGCATCCTATTCTTTCATATCGTCATCTCTTGCTAGAAAACTAGGACTTCAATCCTCTCCTATGAACCCTGTGTCTATATCTACACCTGCAAAACTGGTAGTAAATTGTGATTCCATCATAAGGGGAGTAGTCATAACCATCCAGAAAAGAGAGATACCCACTGACTTAATCCTCTTCGACCTACAAAACCTTGAAGTTATCCTAGGAATGGACTGGCTAGGAAAACACCATGCTCATATAGATTGTCGTAACCAAAAGGTAAGCCTTAGAGGACTAGATGGGAATAGAATCTCTCACATAGGAATCACCGAGAAACCGAATCTTCAAATTGTGTCCGCACTTTCTGTAGTTAAAGCCATAAGTAAGGGTAACCAAGCCTATCTATGTTCTGTCCGAGACGATAGTGTGGGAACGATGAAACTTGAGGACATCCCAGTTGTTCATGAGTTTCCCGATGTATTTCCCGACGAGATCCAAGGAATGCCACCTGAAAGAGCCGTCGAGTTTACCATTGACCTTGTACAAGGGACATGACCGATCTGCAAAGCACCTTAAAGGATGGCGCCGGTAGAGCTAAAAGAGTTGAAGGAAAAACTAAGGGAGCTGTTGGATAAGGGGTATATCAAGCCGAGTGTTTCACCATGGGGGGAACCAGTCTTGTTTGTCAAGAAGAAGGATGGTAGTTTGAGAGTGTGCATTGATTACAGGGAGCTTAACAATGTGACTGTCCAAAACCGATACCCACTTCCAAGGATAGATGACCTCTTTGAGCAGCTGCAGGGAGCCGATACCTTTTCCAAGATCGACTTAAGGTCAGGTTATCACCACTTAAGGGTAGATGAGAAGGACATCCCTAAGACTGCCTTTATAACCAGATATGGGCATTACGAGTTCACTGTTATGCCTTTTGGTCTAACCAATGCACCTGCTGTATTCATGGATGTGATGAACCGGGTCATGAAACCTTACTTGGACCGCTTTGTGGTAGTGTTCATTGATGACATTTTGGTGTACTCCAAAGGGAAAGAAGAACACGAGGAACACTTTAGAGCAGTTTTGCAAACCGTTAGGCAAGAACAGTTGTATGCTAAGTTTTTCCAAGTGCGAATTTTGACTGGATAGGGTACCTTTCTTGGGACACATAATATCTAAGGAGGGAATTTCTGTAGACCCAGGAAAGATAATCGCTGTTAGGGATTGGCAACGACCCAAGAGTGCAACGGACATCCGTAGTTTCTTGGGACTAGAAGGTTATTGCCGGAGATTCTTGAAGGATTTTTCCAAAATAGCCAGACCACTGACCAATCTGATGAAGAAAACCACCAAATACCAAACCCTAAAACAAAGGCTAACCACAGCACCTATTTTGACCCTACCATCAGAGTCGAGGGAGTTTGAGGTCTATAGTGATGCTTCGAAACACGGGTTAGGATGTGTTCTAATGTAAGAAGGGAAGGTGATTGCATATGCTTCACGACAGCTAAAATCTTATGAGGAGAATTACCCAACTCATGACCTAGAGCTAGCCGCGATTGTCCACGCATTGAAAATTTCGAGACACTACCTTTATGATGCAACCTGTAATATTTTCACCGACCACAAAAGCCTTAAGTATTTGTTTACCCAAAAGGACTTGAACATGAGGCAAAGGAGATTGTTGGGTTTGATCAAAGACTATGAACTTCAAATCCAATACCATGAAGGAAAGGCAAATGTAGTTGCAGACGCTTTAAGAAGAAAGACGAGCCATACCATCAATGCGTTAAGAAGCTTACCGAGGGAGTTGCGAAATGACATTCAGAAACTAGGAATTGAAATCAATCAGAACGGAGCAAGGGAAGACGTGCTGTGCAATTTAGTAGCCACCCTATACATCTTTGAAGAGATTAGAAAAGGACAACCAGGAGATGTAAAAGCTAGAAAGGATCAAGGAGAAGATCGAGGATGGATCGACCAAGCACTACCGAGTACACGACGATGGGAGAATAAGGTACAACAAGAGATGGTGTGTACCCCAAAAGTGTACGGAGGTTGAGGAACGGCTGATGAAGGAAGCCCACAACACGCCATACTCTGTCCATCCAGGAGGTGATAAACTGTACAAGGTTCTGAAGAAGCAGTTCTGGTGGCCAAGGATGAAGAACGAAGTTGCAGAGTTTGTAGCTCGATGCCTCACTTGCCAGAAGGTGAAGTTCGAACACAAGAGGAAAGGAGGTTTAGTGCAACCTTTAGAATTACCCATGTGGAAATGGGATTCCATCTCGATGGACTTTTTGACTACTTTTTGAACTAGATTTGGGTTGTGGTGGACAGATTGACAAAGACGGCAAGATTCATCCCAATGAAGGACACTTGAGATATGGAGTAGCGAGCGGACTCATACATTAAAAATATCGTTAGATACCATGGAGTTCCAAAGGACATCGTGTCAGACCGAGACCCAAACTTCCTGTCACATTTCTGGAAAGAATTAAAAAAAAGCCTTAGGAACTCAGCTAAAGTTTAGTACCGCTTTCCATCCAGCTACAGATGGACAAACAGAACGAACCATACAGACCCTGGAGGATATGTTACGAGCATGTGTCATGGATTTCCAAGGTTCTTGGGTAGACCGGTTGCCGCTAATAGAGTTCTCGTACAAAAACAGTTACCACGCAAGTATAGGGATGGCACCCTATGAGGCACTATACGGGCGAAAATGTAGGACACCCTTGTGTTGGAACGACATCAGCGAGACGCTAGTATTTGGGCCACAAATGATTGAGTAGATGATGATTTACGTTAGAATCATCCAACAGCGGATGAAAGCAGCTCAGGATCGACAGAAGTCTTATGCTGACCAGAAACGAAGACCCGTGGAGTTTCAGGTTGGAGAAAAGGTCTTTCTGAAGGTATCACCGACCAAAGGAGTCTCTCGTTTCAATCAGAAAGGAAAACTCAGTCCCAAGTTCATCGGTCCCTACGACGTACTGGACAGGATAGGAGAAGTAGCCTACCGCTTAGATCTTCCTTCCAATTTAGGTCGAGTCCATAATGTCTTCCATGTGTCTCAACTTAAGAAGTACATTCCAGACCCATCACATATCCTAGATCCTGAACCCTTCGAATTAGACCCTATTCCTACATCCGAAGAACATCCTGTTAAAATCCTAGACACAAAGACTAGAAAGACTCGTACCACGTCAACCACGTCAGTCAAAGTGTTATGGAACAGTCATCTGACTGAAAATTTCACATGGGAAGCTGAACCCGACATGAAACAACGATATCCACACTTATTTGACCAGGTACTAACTCGAGTGACGAGGAAGTCACTTCTTTAAGGGGGAGGAGATCGTCGCACTTTTATTGTCACACGTTCATACTACATTACATACATTGCATTCTTATCATTACATTTACCTCTATGAGATATTATCTTTGCGCTTTGAGGACGAAGCTCGATCTTAAGGGGGGAAGGATGAAACAACCCGAAATTTAATTGCGTATTTTAAGAATAAATATGCATGTTATATGGTAATATAGAGTGTAAACTGACATCTTGACCTTAATATTATGTGGCTAAGTTCTAATAAAATTAACACGGTGCTATATGTCTACCACAATAATATTTGATAACGTTTACACTATTATAGTATCACATATTTTACGTGGCAACTTTTATCGTGCTATTCCTATTATTACGGTACAATCACCACACCCAATTATTTACAACATGTCGGTAACATTTCTTCTGCAAGTCTTCATCTGCAACAAAGAAAATGTAGTCAAATATTTATTTCCGCAAAAGATGGATCTTGCCAGATGAAAATAATTCACATTCACCTTCCTACAATTATTCACCTACCTTTAATATTCTTTTCTTAATTTTTCTTCCTATAAATAGCCATACAACTCATATGGCATCTCCACAGCAACACTAGCAAAAACTTCAAACTCCATAGCCACCGCCACCATCATCCTCACTGTCATCACCAACTCTTCCATCTCAAACACCAACACCACCTCCACCAATACAACCCCTTCATCTCGCCGGAAAACTCCATAGCCACCAAGCTTTGGTGACTTCCCGAGAGCACTACGCAACCTCCTTGTCCACTAAAACCACCAAAGACCACCATTTAAGTCACGGTTACTATCAATCACTCCATGACACTCCATATACTCATTTACAACTATCCGGAGAGACGCACAAGGTCCCAAAAGCTCATTCCGTTTCACCGCCTACTTTAGCGAAAAATCGGTACAACTTCCTTGCCTTACTTCGCATTCAACATATTCTTGCATATTCTTGGTCACACATGTCTCTAGAGTCATCCATGTTAATTTGGTCGAAAACGGAACGTTAGAAATCGTCATAGCTAATTATTTCATATTTTGGGGTAGTAGTTGTCTTTTACAATTACTTTCAGTCAAATTTTTAGGAATTAAACGCTCTAAAAAGAGCAGTGTTTGAAACTACCGTCCATATATTTTTATATAAAAATGATAATTAGTGTCCCGGGAACCACCCACGTTATTTTCGTCGAAATCGGAAAAGTTAAAAAAATAATGTTTTGTAATGGGGTGAAAGTGTCTTTTAAGAAACTAGCAACAAATAACTTTTGAGAATTTGATTACTTTAAGGGTAAATGTGCAATTCCTACCCTACCCATACTTTCCTATAAATACAAATGACTACCCTTATTTTATTTTAGTACTTGATTGGTAAACTAATGTTAATTAAAATTAGGACTAATGGTTAGCATATAAATAATTAGAGTTATTAAACTAAGATTAAGACGTGTAGATTAGTATTAGTTTAGTAATTAAATAAATAAATAAAGATTAACTAACTTGAACCAATAAAAATATCCCAAGATTTTAATTAGCGGAACACCGTTAAGACTTATGTAGGTCACGTACCTAATCACCGCTGGATAATTAACTAGGATCAACACACATGTCATACATATTATATTAGACACTTGCATATTAAGCGATTAAGTGTGGGTTTATCCTTATTTTTAGACACCGAGTTCACCGAGGACGGCTACGTCGAGTACATTTGAACCACAAACGGACGTGTAGGTGAGTTCGTAGGCTCAACCCTTACTCTCAAAACGCGTGTTTAACTATAATGCCTCTACTTGCTTGACTTGGATATTAAATGTTTTAAACTCATGTTTACTCATTACTTGTATTTACTAAATATCTCACTTCGTCAAATGATCTCATTCTTTTACACGTTTGAACTTAATATTTTGGGAACCTTACATGGTTGACAAAGAAAAGCTTGGGACTTAATATGGTAGACCAAGCAAAGCTTGGGACATGAGTCGAAGGTGACTCTATGAGTACCCCTGGGGAACATTAGCACAGGGTAAGGCTCTAGTACCACTCTCTTGGGACAAAAGCTTCCCTCGTAGGGGGTGTCGACAATTAAAGTCTCGTTGCCAAGGTGGAATCGGTTCGGACAGGCGAATTACTTCGCCGTCCACACTGGATATGATATTGGTTATGGATCATCCAGATTAAATAGTTAAACTGCTTTTTCGGAATAAATGAACTTGGAATAAATTGTCGTGCGCCTTATTCTTGTTTACGCGTTGTGATACGTTCTCGCTCAGTTTTCACTGACTTTTTCAACTGTGGTGTCCTTTTTTTGTAGAACCACCACAGGAGAGGCCTACGCCAGGGATGGGAACGTCGAGTACTAGCGCAAGCATCACCTAGCCTAAATAAAGTAGTAATCTCACTATTTTCCGCTGTTTGTAAGATATTGGTTTGTAATAACTCTGAACAAGGTTGTGAACGCTTTTATGTATTAAAGTATGTTTTTCTGAATCCGAAGAAAAGATCCTTTTCTTGATCATGGTGGGTAACTCTCCATGAGAAGGGCACGCCCAGACTTTCAGTAATGAAAATTTGGGGGGTGTTACAGCACCGGCATGTCGCGCCCTCCTCCCGTTAACGTAAGGTTTTATCGCCGCTAATCGGGGTCGGCGGGAGGGGGATGTGACAAGAAGGCTACATGGGAGTTATATGAATGTCACAAGTGCTTCTCATAGTGGCAAAGGTGTTGCGAACCTTCGATTTGAAGTGACTACATTCTCAAGATGTGAATTATCGTGTTTTGATGTCGTCAAACATCACATCGTAACAGGGTGATTATAAAAGAGATAATTGGACCAAACAAACTGAGAGGTGTGAGTGATGTAGATAGGATTTTTCCTCCTACATAACGGGAGTAAATATCCAAGGCTACTGGATGAGGGAGACTTAAGGAAATCCACGACCATGCTTAATAAATCAATATGAGATATTGATGCTATTTGTTTCTCTAAGTCTACTCACAGATCGAGAAATTATAGATTGGGTATACAAGCGTGACACAACATGTCTTGTGTCCAATCTGGATAGAAGAGACAAAGGGATTATACAACGCGGTAACATTGGTCACAGAGGTTAGTCAGATCACTAACATTCCTATTACTTAGGTAGCATTGATGTATTGCTAGATGCCGCTCAACGTTTATAATTATATTACTGTTGGCGTAATTAGGAACCTACATTTACATATTATATTTCAAAAATTAGGAACCTACAGGGTCACACAAAAGGAATAGATCAAACTGTATTTGGTTGCTAATTAGTTGGACTAAATAGCAATAATGAATATTGGACTAAAGTGTAAACTATGATCATTAGTTGGACTAAAGAGTAATTGTGGACTAGAATGAAAACTAATCCAAAATATTGGATTAAAGGGAAAAGATGAATTGTCTAGCCTACAAAAAAAGTATTAATATGTTATGCAATTCAGTCTTAATACATTCATAGTACTACACACAAACTTGAGAGCTAGAGAGAAAAGAGAGAAGGAGACTTTTCCTCCAATGGTTTCACCACCAAGAGGAAGTCGAACCCTTCCATCTCTCCCACGGGTTTGTGTTGGACCCGGACAATGTGTTGAAGGGAAAATTCATGATATTTGTCCGCGACCACATGATTTATGCTGAGAATTAATATTAGGCATTCTAAAATAATTGTGCTAAGTTAACTTGCGAAATAAAACTTACCACATTCAATCCGAACAGATATGATGCGATTCCCGAAACGTTGACCACCTTCAGGCAAGTCTATGTTTGGAATTTTACTGCGGGAACAATGACGTTAGATTCGTCTCGTCGAGATACACAATTTTCATATATGGCTCATCTTCATCCGAAATCTGTAGCTCTGAAATCTGTAGCTCTGGTAAGCTTCAAAAAACGAATTCATGTCCTGCAGAAAATCGACTCTGGGCCAGAAACTTTTGTAAGTTCAACCTGTTTCAAAGGCTTGAAACAGCTTGTCTGTTTCAAGGCCTTGAAACTGGTTTCAAAAGTTTGAAACACTTGATGCAAGTTTCACCATGAACTTAGGGGGAGCTTCTGATTTTATTCTATCTCCTGATTCCCTATGATGGATTATATGTTATTTTATGATGAAAGACAAATCATTCTGTTATTCTATACTATGATTAATCTATCTGTTTGACTAAGATTTTGAAGGGATATACAGTTACCTATTTTGCAGGAATTAGTTCCTAAACTGAATGTTGCAGAAAAGGAAACCAAGCTGATTGATCTGATTATGTGCTAGCTAAAATCTGACGTGGACCTTCCTAACACACTCTCAATCAAAGTCAAAGACAGTGTCCTTGAAGATACTGAGCAACTAGCCGATGGAGGAAGCTGTTAGAAGAGTCAAGATTTGAAGCTATTTTTTAGGAAAGTCTGGTAAGCAGATCCTGAAGGTATTCAATTCAAACTGAATTCTTAAATGAGAGCATTACTAAAGAATTTTGAGAGAGCAACACACATAGACATTCATAAACTACAGAGGATTGACAAGAAACCAAGAAGCAGATCTACATCACTCAATCCAATCATCTAAAGAACACTGCAATCTGACTGAAGACTTAGTTCTCAATGTTCTTCTCTTCTGATCATTATTTTTATATCATCTAGATAATACTTCTAGTTCTTATTCTCTTGGATTGTTCAATGTGAACAATAGAGAATTCTTGATTAATCAGTTAGCTAGAGCAAATACTAGATATGTTAGTGAAAACCACAAGCTGTAATAGAGTAAGGCATTCTCTGTGCTTGAGATCTAGGGCTTAGCTTTGATTAATACGAATTGATTTGAAAATCCTACCCGGATTAAGTCCCCGAGGTAGAGATTTAGGTCCAAGGGTACTGAACTCCATAAATCGCTGTGTCTCTTGCATTTACTTTGTTGTTAGTTACTTAGCTTGTTTACTGCACAAAACAGGTTTCTGTTCAAGGGCTTGAAACACATTTCAAGGCCTTGAAAACTTTCAACTTTCTCTTTACTTTCAGTTTTAACTCCAAGGACTTGAAACATTGTTTCACTTCATAAAACACCTTTGAAACCACTCTTTTAGCAAAAGTTTCAGAGGTTTCCATACTTTATTCACCCCCTTCTAGAGTATTGATCCTGTAGTTATTCCTACATTATTGTCTTTCAATAGGTATCAGAGCTTCTATCACTGCATAGATCTAACAATCTTGTGATTATGAGTACTGTAGGAGATGGTGGTTTCTCACAGGGAAGAGCTGCTAATAGACCTCCCTTGTTTTGTGGTGACAATTTTGTGCACTGGAAAGCCTTGATGAAAATATTGATCATTGTTCATTGATCAGAAGGGTCCACATATATTATACACTTAAAGGGATGGGATGAGGACTCCCAAAACTGAGGATTCTCTTTCTTCTTCTCAATTACAACAATTTTCTAAAAACTATAGAGCTATGAATTTCTTATACTGTGCTTTGAGTGCAGATGAATTCAACAGAACTTCAGGATGCAAGACTGCCAAGGAAATATGGGATAATATTGTGATGAAATTTGAAGGAACTAGCCAATTCAAGTAAACCAAGATCAACATATTCCTTAGGAAATATGAGATGTTCAAAATTAATGGCGATGAATCCATTAGAGAAATGTTCATAAGATTAACTGATATGGTTAACAACCTTGATTCATTGGGGAAACACATTTCCAATGAATAAAATGTTAGAAAGATTCTAGAAGACTTCCTAATGCCAAATGGGAACCAAAGACTACTGCCATTGAAGAAGCTCAAGATCTATCATCCCTCAAACTTGATGATCTGCAAGGAAAAATTTGCTCACACATGAAATCTCTATGAATTAAGCTGTTGGAGAATTACCAGACAGTGTCAAGAATCTAGCTCTCAAGGCCAAGGAGTATGAACCTTCTCAAGGACGTGAACCAGTAGAGGATGATGATGAAGATCCCTTTGCACTTATTCCAAAGCTTTGACTAGAATTTTGAAGATGAAAAAGAACCTTGGAAACAAGGACTTTAGCAGGGACAAACACCGATCCTCCAAAGTTAAATCTAATTCTCATGGTAATAAGCCTAAATTACTGAATTTCTTTGAGTGTGGTGATGCCGGAAACTTAATCAGAGACTACCAACACAAGAAAAGCAAACACTTTCAGAAAAAAGACCATGACAGAGAAAGAAAGCTATGGTAGCTTCCTGGAGTGATTCTGATTCCTTTCGTGATTCTGAATCTGAAGAAGAATAAGGCCAACATCTGTCTTATGGCCAAGCACGATGAAAGCTCTTAAAAGAACATTAAGGTAATGGTAAAATTTTTGATTTCTAAACAAACACATGTCCTCACTTATTATCTTAGAACAATGCTTTTAAATGAGGAGGACTATCTGAGAGAAATTAGAACTTTAAAAGAAAAGGTTCATGAGCAAGCAAAAGAAAACTTGGAACTTGTCTGTCAAAATCAAAGCCTTGAAATTTCTCAGAAAAATTCTGAAAGAGATTTCAAAGCTTTGGAAAACAATTTCAAGGCCTTGAAAACTCAAGTCAAGGAAGTAGCCTCTGAAAACACTCTTCTTAGTGACAGGCTTGTTACTCTAAGATATCATTTTGATGAATTAGATGAACAAAAGACTACTCTAACTGAGAAACTTTAAGATGCTAAGAAGGTTATGACCAAGCTTGTTGGCTCTGAACACAATCTGAACTTGATTCTTGGAAGCTTACAGTTTGTTTCCAAAACTGGTATTGGCCATAATCCAAACTTTCCTAAAAAGGACAACACCAGATTTGTGAAGGCTTGTAACAGATCTTCTCCTAAGTGCCATTACTGCAACTGATTGGTCATGTTAAGATGACTTGGGCTTTTAGAAGGAGAGACCCTCAAATCATGAGGAACACCTTTCCAGTTCAACTTAAAGGACAAGTTAGACAAATTTGGGTTTCTAAAGGGGCTAGGCCACCTAACATGGTTGACCCTGAGTATGAATCTAAGTTCCACACTTGGTATAACAGTTGGGTAAGGCAGTGAATGGTGTCTGCAGGATGTCACCAAGAGCAAAGATCAAAGATGGTTCATGGACAATGGTTGCTCAAGACATCTGAGTGGAAAGAGATCCTTAATTTCAGAGTTAAAAGAGCAATCTGAAGGATCAATCACACTTGGTGACAAAGGAAATGCAACATCTTAGGTTTTGGTAAAGTTGGTACAAATTCTGAAAATTCTATTGTTGATGTCTATTTAATGGTTTGAAATTTAATCTACTTAGTGTATCTTAGCTTTGTGATAATGGTAACAAGGTTATCTTTGAAAAAGATAAATGTGGTGAAAAATTGGAAATCAGGAATTCGAATTCTCACTGCCTCAAGGTCAACAATGTCTATACTTTACACACTAACAAAGTTGTAGGTGAAAGCTTGAAGTATCTCAAGGCCATGAAAGAAGACTCAAAGCTTTGGCACATAAAGATTAAACACATTAGCTTGCTACCTTGAACAAGTTGATATCTAAAGACCAGGTAAGAGGTCTCCCTTCTATCAAATTCAGAGATGATGAAATATGCAAAGCATGTGCTCAAGGTAAGCAGACAAGGAGCTCATTCAAACCCCAGAAATTTGTAAGTACTATCAGACCCATTGAACTACTTCAAATAGATCTATGAGGTCCTATGAGGACTACAACTCGAAAGGTTAAGAAGTATATTCTAGTTATTTTTGATGATTATTAAGGATTTATCTTGGTTATGTTTCCTAGAGATAAATCTGAAGCTCTAACTGAATTATTAAAGCTTTGTAAGGAGCTTCAAACTTTGAAAAACCAGCCAATTGCCTCAATCAAAAGTGATCATGGTAGAGAATTTGATCAGCTTGAATTTAATTTATTTTGTGCTAAGTATGGTATCTCTCAAAACTTTTCTTCTCCAAGAACTCCTCAACAGAATGGTGTAGTTGAAAGAAAGAACATGACTCTTGAAGATATGTCAAGAACAATGCTTCTAGAGAACAAGTTACCAAATTCATTCTGGGCAAAAAGCTGTGAACACAGCCAACTACATACTCAACAGGTGCCTAATCAGGCTAATTTTGAAGAAAACCCCCTATGAGATTTTCAATGGAAGAAAGCCAAAAATTTAAAATTTCAAACGTTTTGGCTGTACTTGTATTATCCACAACAATGGTAAGGATAATCTTGGTAAGTTTGATGCAAGAAGTGATGAAGGTATCTTTCTTGGTACCTCTCTGACTAGCAAAGCTTATAGAATTTACAATAAAAGAACTAAGCTTGTTGAAGAAAGAATTCATGTCATTTTTTTATGAAAGCTATGATGGTTCTTTGAGTGAAAGTTTTGCAGACTTGAATTTGAACAAGCATGAGTTAGAAGATGAAGCTTAGAATTCACTTGGTTTCAAGGAAAACATAGTGGATAACAGGACGAATTTTCAAGGCCTTGAAAATGGTTCTCAAAGCCTTGAAAAAGAGGAACAGAATGATCAAAGTGATCAAGCCACTTCCTCACGATCTTAAAGGATTGAAAATTTACCTGGAGAGCCTGAGCCATGGACTCCATGAAAGAGATTCAAATATCTCATCTCATCTCATCCAGTTGATAACATCATATCTGATCCATCCACTGGTACACATACAACAACTCAATTGAAAAACTTGTGTGCTTTTAATGCTTTTTTTCTCTTGTAGAACCCAACAATGTGAAAGAAGCATTACAAGAAGCAGACTGGATCATTGCAATATGTTGAGTCAAGATCCCTGAATGTGCTTTGACTGGTAATTGTTTTGCGTGATGAAAGCCAAAAGGCTAAGACATAAGAAGCAAAGCATGTCAGTTATCTCAAGGCCTTGAGATTGACTGAACTTCAAAGCCTTGAGTTATCTTATTATGCTGTGTGTTCTAACATTTCTGTGTTGCAGAATTGGATATCTGATTATGCAAATCAATGTTTTACTGCATATACTTTTGTTTTATACTATTTATATATCTAACACAATTGCAGATGATCAGAACAGGAAGAATCAAAGTTATCTGGGTTTAACTTTGAAATTCTGTGAAGCAGGTTCTGAGCTCCAAGGCCTTGAGATATGCCTTTAGCTGCTGACAGTTCTTATAGAACTTAATTGATTCTTTCTTGCAGGTTTTGATTCTTAGTATTTTGATTATTTACTAACTTCTAAGTGTCTTCAACTTGCTTTTCATGATACATATATTTTAGAAGATATACAGGTTATTGTTCTAAGTTTGTTAAACAGTTTTATCATAAACTATATAACCAAACAGTCATAGTATTGTTAGCTTTCTGGATTTTGTTGTTGCAGTGTTTCAATGCTGTTGCAGGGTTTTTAAACGTGCAGGAGAAATCTCAACAAACTCCAACGGATATCCACCTGAAGCTGTTTGAATTTAAGTTGAAAATAGAAGGAGGATTTGTAGGAACTGAGATCCTAAAATCTCTCAATCAGTTGCAGCTATGGATAAAAGAGACTGGTTTGAATTTTGAAGCAGATAGAGGCTTGCAGAATACTCTGAGAGGTGTGACAAAATCGTGGGAGATCATCCATTCAAACACACAATCATTCAAGCTTCATTCCAGACTTCTGAAGATCAAATCAATCCAGTTTTTTCAGAAGAACACTTCCAGGCTTCAATAGCTTATCTTCATACTGTGTTCTTCACTTGTACTTCTATCTGTGTATTTCTAGATTATTTTAAACCTCACTTAACCTAGTGGTTGGTTGTTCAAGTGAACAACAAGAGGTTCTTGTTAGCTCAACAGTTAGTAGCTGGAACTAGATAGGTTTGGAACCACAAGCTGTATAGGTGTAAGGGAATTCACTTAGGCTTGAAGATCTAGGGCTATTTCTGTGTGGATAATAAGAAGTGTTTGCCCAATCCTGGTGGGATTAGATCCCTCAGGCAGAGATTAGGTCCATTGGGACTTAACTCTGTAAATTGCTTTGTGTTCTTTAATTTTCTGTTTGATTATTATCTGCTGCACACAACTCAAATCAAACTAGGGTTTAAAAGCTGGTTAGATTTGTTCACAGTTCAAGGCCTTGAAGCTTACAATTTTTCCTTAGTGAGTTTCAGACAGTTTACAAAATCTCAAGGCCTTGAGTTTTGAGATTCACACAAAGCTTTCTTGTTAAACTTTAAGTTTTGCAAAATGTTTCCATACTCTATTCAACCCCCCCCCCCCTTATAGAGTATTTAGGTCCAGTATTTAGTCTACATTACACACTTTCACAATACAAAGTTAACTCAATGAATTAAAGAGAAAAAAGGTGTGGAATCTGGTTCCTCCACCTCAAGATCAAGATGTTATAGGCACAAGGTGGGTGTTCAAAAACAAGGTAGATAAAAAAGGGAAGGTAATCCGAAACAAAGCTAGACTAGTAGCTCAAGGCTACAATCAGGAAGAAGGTATTGACTATGAGGAGACTTTTGCTCCTGTTGAAAGGTTAGAAGCAATTTGAATATTATTTGCATTTGAAGATTACATGAACATTAAAAAAATTCAAATGAATGTCAAGTTTGCATTCCTGAATGGTTATTTGCAAGAAGAAGTTTATGTTACTCAACCTCCTGGATTTGAAAGTGATCAGTTTCCAGATCTTGTTTATAAACTTGACAAATCTCTTTATGGTTTAAAACAAGCTCCAAGGGCTTGGTATGAAAGACTGTCAAAGTTTTTACTTGAAAATGGTTTCAAGAGAGGACTAGTTGATAAAACTCTTTTCATCAATACTCACGAGAAAGCCATTTTAGTAGTTCAAATATATGTTGATGATATCTTGTTTGGAGCTACTAATGATTCTCTTTGCAAGGATTTCTCAAGTCATATGAGCAAGGAATTTGAGATGATCTTAATGGGAGAATTGAACTTCTTCCTTGGACTTCGGGTACATTAGATGTAGAAAGGAATCTTTCTGCATAAAAACAAGCATATTAGAGAATTGATCAACAAATACAATATGTCAGTCCAAGGTAACAAAGAATCCTATGAGGTCTACACTATCCTTAAACAAGGATCAAGCTGGTAAGAGTGTAAATAAGAAATAGTATAGAGGTATGATTGGATCATTGCTATATCTCAATTCTAGTAGACCAAACATTATTTTTAGTGTGTGCATGTGTGCAAGATTTCAATTTGATCCCAAAGTGTGACATTTAAATGTTGTTAAAAGGATTTTCAGATATCTCAATGGTACCAAAGACTTAGGGCTTTGGTATCCCAAACATTATAACTTCTCTCTTTGTGGATATTCAGATGCTGACTTTGCAGGATATAAAGTGGACAGAAAAAGCACTTCAGCGTGTTGCCAATTCCTCGATTCAGCTATAATAAGCTGGCACTCAAAGAAACAGAACTAAGTGGCATTATCAAGTTTTACAAAAAGTTCCCATACTCTATTCAACCCCCCCCCCTTCTAGAGTATTTAGGTCCTGTATTTAGTCTACATTACACACTTTCACAATACAAAGTTAACTCAATGAATTACAGAGAAAAAAGGTGTGGAATCTGGTTCCTCCACCTCAAGATCAAGCTGTTATAGGCACAAGGTGGGTGTTCAAAAACAAGGTAGATAAAAATGGGAAGGTAATCCGAAACAAAGCTAGACTAGTAGCTCAAGACTACAATCAGGAGGAAGGTATTGACTATGAGGAGACTTTTGCTCCTGTTTCAAGGTTAGAAGCAATTTGAATATTATTTGCATTTGCAGATTACATGAACATTAAAAAAATTCAAATGGATGTCAAGTTTGCATTCCTGAATGGTTATTTGCAAGAAGAAGTTTATGTTACTCAACCTCATGGATTTGAAAGTGATCAGTTTCCAGATCTTGTTTATAAACTTGACAAATCTCTTTATGGTTTAAAACAAGCTCCAAGGGCTTGGTATGAAAGACTGTCAAAGTTTGTACTTGAAAATGGTTTCAAGAGAGGACTAGTTGATAAAACTCTTTTCATCAAGATCACGAGAAAGCCATTTTAGTAGTTCAAATATATGTTGATGATATCTTGTTTGGAGCTACTAATGATTCTCTTTGCAAGGATTTCTCAAGTCATATGAGCAAGGAATTTGAGATGAGCTTAATGGGAGAATTGAACTTCTTCCTTGGACTTCGTGTATATTAGATGAAGAAAGGAATCTTTCTGCATAAAAACAAGCATATTAGAGAATTGATCAACGAATACAATATGTCAGTCCAAGGTAACAAAGACTCCTATGAGGTCTACACTATCCTTAAACAAGGATCAAGCTGGTAAGAGTGTAAATAAGAAATAGTATAGAGGTATGATTGGATCATTGCTATATCTCAATTCTAGTAGACCAAACATTATTTTTAGTGTGTGCATGTGTGTGAGATTTCAATTTGATCCCAAAGTGTGACATTTAAATGTTGTTAAAAGGATTTTCAGATATCTCAATGGTACCAAAGACTTAGGGCTTTGGTATCCCAAAAAGTCTAACTTCTCTCTTTGTGGATATTCAGATGCTGACTTTGCAGGATATAAAGTGGACAGAAAAAGCACTTCAGGGTGTTTCCAATTCCTCGATTCAGCTATAGTAAGCTGGCACTCAAAGAAACAGAACTCAGTGGCATTATCAACAGCTGAAGCTGATATATAGCAGATGGAGCCTGGTGCTCACAAGTGCTATGGATTGCTCACCAAATGAGGGATATTGGATTTGATTTCTGAGAAATACCTATCAAATGTGACAATACCAGTGCTATCTCAATCACAAAGAATCCAGTTCAGCATTCCAGAATCAAGCACATAGATGTTAGACATCATTTCATAAGAGATCATGCTGAGAAAGGTTATATTAATCTTGAGTTTGTTTCTACTAACATGCCACTGGCAGATATATTCACTAAACCATTTCCAAAAGAACGATTTACATCCCTTATATTAGAGCTGGGCATGCTTAATAAGAAAGCATTGGTTTAGGGGGAGTATCATGTAAGGTACGGGTAAAGTATGATGTGTTTCAAAGTTTTGAACTAATTTTCAAAGCCTTGAAAATCATTTCAAAGCCTTGATGTTTCTTGTTTGAGCAGTATAGCTTTTCAATGTCTTGAAAGTCTTTTTCAAAGCCTTGAAAATAAGTTTGTATGCTATAGAATGATAAATTGGATCTTTAAATGCTGAGTGCAATCTCTTTAGATTATTGCTAAATATTTTTTTTAACTTTTTAAATTTATTTTAATTTAAATCAATATTATTTTATTTCCTTTCCCACGTCACACACACACAAATTTTGAAATTTCATTCAAACTGCAAAGATCTTAAAAGATTTGGAAATATTTATGTTTCCTTATCTAACTCAAACTCTATAGTATTTATCTTCTCACTTTTCTCCACCACCCCTCTATATATATATATATATATATATATATATATATATATATATATATATATATATATATATATACATATATATTTTCTCCGTATCACTCCTGCCTATCTCTTCTTCACCCATAAACCCTAATGAGCACAAGACGAGAATCCCGAATAATCAAGATGGCCGGAGGTTCAAAGGTGGTTTCAGAAAAGAAGAGGAAGACTGCAGAAGATGTAGTTCAATCTGTCAATGGTGTCTCCAGAACTCCAACTGAAGAAAGTGCTGCTTCTCCTCCAAAGATGAAAAGAAAGAAAGATCTGACACCAACTTCTATCAAGAAGAAGAAGAAGACTGATCAATCTATTCCTAAGAAACAGCCAGAGTAACAGATTGCCAGTCCAAAACAAGTTGAAGATGAAGAAGCCTACAAAATCTGACCAAGGCAAAGAAAAGGTTTTGGAGGAAGAGCAAGGGAAAAGCACTTGAAAAGAACTACATATCTATTCAGAAAAGCCTCAATCCCCTGGTAAGAAATCTTTTATTTCCACCAAGTTGTTTAGTTCTCAAACTTCTAGAGGAAAATGGCTAGATGGTTTCGCTTCTGGACAAGTAGCCTATTGTAGCATTGTTAGTGTTAACATACTGAAAACCATGAATCTTGAGTGTGTTAAGAGGCTGAAGAAAAGTTCACTCTGGAAAGTCATAAACCCTCATGAAGTGGCCTATCCGAGGCTTACTAGGCTTTTCAATCTAAACATGAAGCAAATCTCAACTTTTAACTTGGTGACTCAATCCAAAGTTTCTGGGATCCAATGGAGTTAGATTACTCAGAGTTTTCCAATGTTTTAGGCTGTCCCAAGAGATATAACACAACAAACTGTCCCAACAAGGTTGAAGCATTTGGACTGGGTAGGGAAGAATTACTTCTAACTAATGTCTCTACCTCATCTAAGAAGTTACCACACACTGTGCTAACTGTTGAAGTCAAAGTTTTGTTTACTATCGTGATGAGGTGTGTAGTGCCTAGGGAGAATTCAAAAGAGCTGATCACTGACAAGGTGTTATATTTGATGTATTTGGTCATGAATGGATATGATATTGATCTTCCTACAATTGTGATGGAACACATGCTCTACTCCTAAACCAAGGAAAGAAAGCATCCTTTGTCTTATGCTAATCTTCTTTTTGCTTTCTTTCTACATCTTCAACATACTAGTGAGAGAGAAGAAATTATTACCACTGGTTTTGGCATGCTTCATAAGAAGGCATTTGAGAGAACTGGTGTAGTGAGGGCGTATGAAAGTTATACTCTGATTTGTCTGAAAAGGATTTGCAATCCAAGAAGTTTCCCAAACCCAAGGCCTTGACGTCCCCTTCAAACCCTCCCTCACAATCTGAAGACCTTTCCATGGTGGTTCAAAGACTTGAAAATGTTGAGAAGAATATGGATGAACTGAAGGAAATTAGCATGAGTTTGGAACTGAATTCAAGCAAATGAAATACACGCTTGAAAGCATTTTCAAAAGAATCAATGTGCTTCATGTGGAAGAAGAAGTGTCTCAGGTTCCAGAAGAATCACAGAAAGATGCAGAAGGTTCAACCAGAGATTTGTTCAGTGAGCATACAACGCAGGATGAGGATACAGGGGTGGTGGACAAAGGGAAAAAGGTATATCAAGAACAGGGAGATGAAGATCAAGAACAAGAAGATGCTGACAGTCCAGACTCAAGGATGTTAATCAAGGATCTTAAGAAGAAACAGAAAAAAAATTAACATTCCAGGTATACTGACTGATGCAGACATATTTGAAGAAGATGTGGATTCAGGTGCTGCTAGTAAGGCTGCTCAGGAAGAAGAACAAGGTGCTCAGGATGCTGAGCCAAAAGGGAGATGGAGACCCAACCCCCTATTTCTTGCCTCTTCTTTCTATCCTCTTCGAGGCCTTGAATTTCTTTTCAAAGTCCTGAAAATCTCTATCCTTTCATATTTTTTTACTCAGTTTTCAAAACATTGATCCAATATTTTCTCACTTTTTTGATGAAAGTCAAAAGGGGGGAGAAATTTAGGTGTTTATTTGTTTACTTTTAGTTTATTTTTTTACATTTAGTAATTTTTAACTGGCTTAGATATCTAGTTTAGATCACTAGGGTTTTCTAGACATTGCTACTGCTTTACATGCAAATAAGTTGGATTACTTGGATATCCAGTGTTAAAGTTTATTATCATAGATTCTGCTATGCTCTAATGAATATCTTTTGCAGATAATCAGTCCCTACAATATTTTGGTTTTGTCTTTCATCAAGGAGGAGATTGTAAGTTCAGCTTGTTTCAAAGGCTTGAAACAGCTTGTCTGTTTCAAGGCCTTGAACTGGTTTAAAATGTTTGAAACACTTGATGCAGTTTTCAGCACGAACCTAGGGGGAGATTCTGATTTTATTCTATCTCATGTTTCCCTATGATTGATTATATGTTATTAGATGATGAAAGAAAAATCATTATGTTTTTCTAAACTGTGATTAATCTATCTGTTTGACTAAGGTTTTGTAGGGATATACAGGTACCTATTTTGCAGGAATTAGTTCCTAAACTGAATGTTGTAGAAAAGGAAACCAAGTTGATTGATCTGATTCTGTGCGGGCTCAAATCTAACCTGGATCTTCCTAGCACACTCTCAAACAAAGTCAAAGACAGAATCCTTGAAGATACTGAGCAACTAGCCATTGGAGGAAGCTGTTAGAAGAGTCGTGATTGAAAGCTATCTCTTACGATAGTTTGTTAAGAAGATCCTGGAGATCTTCAATTCTAACTGAATGCTTAAAAGAGAGAATTATTGAAGAATTTTGAGAGAGCAACACACAGAGACGTTCATACACTACAGAGGATTGACAATCCAATCATTTGAAGAACACTTCATTCTGCCTGAAGACTTAGTTCTCAGTGTTCTTCTCTTCAAATCATTATTTGTATATCATCTAGATAATACTTCTAGTTATTATTCTCGTGGATTGTTGAAGGTGAAACATAGAGAATCATTGATTAATCAGATAGCTAGAAAGGTGCTTGATAGGTTAGTGAGAACCACAAGATGTAACAGAGTAAGGCATCTCTATGTGCTTGAGATATGGAGCTTAGCTTTTAATTAATAAGATTTAATTAGAAAATCCTGCAGGGATTAAGTCCTTGAGGTAGAGACGTAGGTCCAAGTGGACTGGACTCTATAAATCACTGTGTCTATTGCATTTACTTTGCTGTTATTTACTTATCTTGTTTACTGCACAAGACAGGTTTCTCTTCGAGGGCTTGAAACTCATTTCAAGGCCTTAAAACTTTCAACTTTCTCTTTACTTTCTGTTTTAACTCCAAGGACTTGAAACCCATTTCAGGGTCTTGAAATACTTGCTGCACTTCATATAACATCTTTGAAACCACTCTTTTAGCAAAAGTTGCAAAAGTTGCCATACCCTAATCAAACCCGCCTCCCCTTTCTAGAGTATTGATCTTGTACTTATTCCTACATTAATGTCTTTCAACTTTGACCAGCGATATTTGGAATTCTACAACTCTGATAGGGGCGCCATTTTTTCATGTTGCTTTTTTTTTAATATCTAAAATTTGTTTGTCTTTACCAAAAACGGTCCGAGATAGTTATCCTGGACAAAACATCGAGAAACGAAGTATGTCTTGTAGCCTTCGGATGTATGATCCAAGCTCTGTTTCAAGTTCGGTGGTGATTCGAACATGAAAAGCTCATGAACGCACAACTACGGTTTTCTCTCTTGTTCGAAAAATATGTATGAACCATAATTCTTACTTATGAATTATGATGGAATATTCGTAAAGACTTATTACTAACCCTAATATTATGAAAACTCATAATTGCACACAAGTCCTTTTTAGGAAAAAAATTCATAGCAAGTCCCTCCCTACTAACTTTTGTGTGGCTTGACATTAAGTCCTAATCCTATTGTTTATAGTAATAGCCATCAAATATAAAATACCAAATATAATCTCAATTTACATTCCACACACTTGAGACTTGAAAAAACTTGTGAATCACATGATCATGCTTATGTTGGACTATGTTTAGGAATTATGGAAATAATAAATGAATCGGCTCCCAATAATAAATTTGAACTTATAATTCAATCAAACTCAAAACTAATTATTAATTATACTTTACTCCACCATAAACTATAATTTCACTCGGACATTTATTCCTATCATTATGTATGAGCTCCTGTTATTAATATTAGATAACTCTCCGATCTAAAATTACAGATACCCGTTAATGCCGATGTACTCTTACTGATAAGTTCAATCTCATAAACATATTATGTATTCCTTGATATATACCGCTAAACCCGTATCCGTTATGTATGATTACAAATAACCAGCTCGCCAGACATGACATAGTGAAACCTAATGAGCTCCCGGGAGGGTACATCATTCTCATACGAGACGTGGATTCTATGATTCGATTAGATTTTACCAAATCCTAACAATTGATATCCAATATACCAGGATTATTGACTGGTATTTGAATTTCACTCAATATATTAAAATAGTGATTAGTCATGATTTGTGTCCACGTAAACAATCATAGATTAAGAGTTTCCAATATGATCAATAACAATGAAATATTATATTATCTTACTTCGGGCAGTCCGAGAAAGTTATATTTCATATGGCGGTCCTGTTCAACATACACAAAGTAAGCTAGTGTAACAATTTGAACCTATACCATTTCCTCGACCGAGATGTTTAACTATAATGTTACACTACAATCAATCCAATGGTTTGTCCAAAATCATCTAGACTGTGAACCGTTACTTATATTCCACAAATAACTAACAATCAATCTCGCGCATGCCCAAACTCGTCTGCATGTCGGATTGTCTTAGGTATAGAACATTGTACTTTATAATTCATATTTATATGACAAATAATAGATAGCATTTGCATACACATGTGTTTGCTATATCAAGATGAAAATAGTAATCAATTAAGAATTATTTATTCAATCATAAATATGGATTTTTGAATACAATTCCCAACACATGCGCGTTCAGATATATCATCTTGTGAGACAAGATCCTCCCTCTTCTTACGATTGCTAGAACTTTTGCGTAGAAGTCAAATTCAGATCTATTTGTGTGAATACATTAGAGTCGCAGTTTCTTCAATCTATTTGATTGCCTGGTCATAAAGAATGATTTAAGACCTGAATGCTAGTTTAATCCCCATGCCAATTTACATATTAAGCTTGTATTTCACCTTATCTTTCACAACTACCTCTTTCAGTCGCTTCATGTAGATGCATCCATCAAGAATTTCAGTGAGGAAATCTATCCTGACATACATCTTCCATATCTCATTACTGAAATGAGCAACAAATATGAACAAGAATCTCAATAGACCTATATATAGATACCAGCATAAAAATCCTAGCATCTTAAGTTTTTCACTTGTTTTCCTACTCTTCTCTTATTCTTGTAGGACAATGGCAATGCTATTTATCTCACCTTGCAAATCTACAATCTCCCAAAGGTAGCTGGGATACATGAATGATATCATAGATGCTACAGACTAATGCCATGTCTCTGCATCTTCATCCTTTATTGTCTCGTCATAGTATTAGGATTGAGTTGAAACTTATCTGAGATTCAACTAATCCCAAGTTTACCAACATGTGAGGTTGTTATATAAGTCTTCCACTACGATAAAGATCTCTCGTTTCTTGTGTTTTCGAAACAACATAAATTTATAATTGTTTTGTTTGTGTTATCTCTTAATTAACAACTTGAACATCTCCCTTAAGCTCCTTTAAAACAACTCTAGGTTACAGTTTCTTATTCATACGTTTCCCTATTTCAAGAATCAGTTATTGTTCCTACAATGACCTTCTGATCCTTAAGACCATAAAATAAGTAACATTCTTGTCCTCCAACTATTCAACCAAGAGACATACTTCTAATTTAGCTTCTAACTTATCAAAATGACTTTTCCATACCTGAAAGTGTCTAGAGAAGATCTTACCCTTTTCTACAATTCCATGGATGTAGTCATGACCAGTTTAGAGTTTGCAAAATTCAACAGTATTCAATAGTCTCTAATGCATAGGGCTGGAAGGAAAACCATATATACCGGTCAAACCGCTGAACGAAACCAAAATCCTTGATTATGGACCGTTTTTTTTAATGTTCGGTTTATGAACGGTTCAAATTTTCACAAACCGGTCTAATCGGTTCAGTTTTTGGTTTGTAAAATATCACACCGCACCAAATTGAACCGAACCGATATGTGCCTAGAGTACTTTTATTAAAATGGATATTGCGTGAAGTATATTAAATAATCTAAGAAATAGAACACACGTAGATAGATTCAGTTAAAATGATCATATTAATCTTACTATTTTCCATTTTATTCACGTTCCATCGTATTTTTCTCTAAACTGATTGTTGTGGAAGTTTTTTTATGTCTATTTAATCTCTTTCTCCCTTAATTATGAAATTCGTTGACAATGCAGTATTATAATATCCATTCAATAACGATGCAGTATTATAATATCGATTCGAATAACACTGAATAGACAATAAAAATAAGGTCAATTACTTATTACCCGCTTCCAGTTTAGGGAAATGATCCAGTTACTACCCCAGTTTGAAAACTAACTCATTGCCCCTTCGTGCTGTTGATCGCAAACAATCAACATCTGGGTATTTTCCATCCAACATTTTCCGTTACTTTACGGTTATTGAGGGGAAAATGGTCCGATCAACAAAAATATGAACATGAAGAACAACAATATCAACCGCCGCACTACCACCATTACGGCCAACTTAAAGTCAAAATATGGCACAGGCATTCCAGATTCCGGCGACTAATTGGTTTTTCTTTTGCTACAGATTCGTCGTCACAAGCAAATCAAAAGAAGAAGTGAGTACTTTCTTGAAAAAAAAAAGGGTACAAGAAGAAGTCAGTATACTTATCTTACCAAGAAAAAACAAAAACAAATGGCTTAAAAAAATGCCCATCACAGACGCCTCCTCGCCGGCAAAACTCCAATAATGGCGTCGAACCCAAAAACAGATCAACCACTGCACAAACCAAACCCCGTCGCCTGCTCGAAACGAGAGAGATAGGCAGATGGAGAGATAGGGAGAGAGAGACAGGCATATCAAGAGATATAAAGGGAGAGACATACAGATTGAGAGAGAGAGAGAAAATTAGAAATCGTTAGACCATACACCACAGACGATCATATTCCGGCCAAAACAAACAGCTCGACCTCCACACGAAAACCCACAAACCCTACCACACGAACTTAATCATGCTCAGCTCAAAACAGAGAGTGGGGAGTCAGATGGAGATCGATCGGGTGATAAGAGAGAGAGAGAGCCGAATAACCATCTCCATTGATTCGGCCGATGTCCCTCTTCTCCTAATTCTTTTGTTTTTCTCCTTTCTTTCACGATCTGTTCTTCTTTTTCTTTCTCCCTTTCTTGCTTTTCTTCTTTTGTTTTTATTGTTCTTTTCTTGTCTCCATTAGTTTATATTTCCATTTTTATAAATATGAAATTGTTAATTCATTTTGACGATGATGCCCCTAACAGGGTAAAATTTTCTAACATAAATTTCAAACATTTGTTGATGTTTGCATTTATAAACAGAAGGGGGTAATAAGAGGGTTTTGAAAGTGGAGGTGGCAAGTGGATTATTACCCTAAACTGGAAGTTGGTAATATGTAATTGACCCAAAAAAATATTAGTCTAATCTTTTCGTATTAGGAGATATTATGGTACTTCAAATATAATTGTCACCACTATGCTAAATAACATTTTCCTCAAATTTAGCACATAAGAAAATCTCTCGATACTAAAGTTGCACCATAATATTTGCAGGATTTTGATGCAGGATGCGCAACAGAATTACAATAATCATTTCTTGATCAAAACCCTCCACGAGTCGCAGGTTAAGCCATCATAACGTGATAATTGAAGAGTTGTGTACCTTGTAAGTTTGTATGATCACAACGAAGAATAGTGTCTTCATCTCTTCCTGTGTCCACACCTTGGGATTGGGAACTTGATCTTCTTCATGCCTTGTGCTAGTAAAATAGAAGAAGGAAATGCCGGATCTTGATTAAATCAAGAAAATCACGCAAAACGGAGCAACAGGGTCGAACCCTCTAGGTGGCCGACGGGTATAGGGGGGCGGCTCCTTTAAGGTATCTCTCCTTGCTAGGATATGTCACTCAATGATAATTCTTGTAAAATATTTTAGCTCGGACACCTCTTTTATAGTCAGTAACTCCTTATTTACTACAAATTATCCAAATACTAATCTTGTCCATACACATATTAGTCCACTTTGAAACTTAGTCCAACTAAATTTGCATGTGGTTGCATTTTCATCCTTTATCCTTTTAATTTTTAATTAGTACAACTAATTAACATCATTTCCAGTGTAATCGTTTTGGTGTGTGACCCTGTAGGTTCCTATTAATTTGGGAGTAACAATTACAAACATAAAGCGGTGTCCAGCAACACATCTATGCCATCCAACCAATAGAAATAGTTAGTGATATGACAAACCATGTGCCCAATGTTACGGTGTTGTATATAACCATTTGTCTCCACATCTGGATTGGACACGAGACATAATTGTCACACACGTATATCCAATTCATAGTTTCTCGATCCTGGGAATAGGCTTATTTGTACAGATAACAACGATATCTCATATTTATTTATCTGAGTCTGGCTAGATATTCCATAAGCACTACCCTCGAGTGTTCGTGGATATTTACTCCCATTATGTGAGAGGGACAAATCATCTCTACGTCACATCCATCTCTAAGATTTCTTCATATCATGTCCAATTATCGCCTTTATTGCTACCCAATTACAGTGTTCGTTTGACGAGATCAAAACATGATATTTCACAACTAGAGTATCTAGTTACTTCAAGTCTAAGGACTACAACACCATTGTCACTACAAGAAGCACTTGTGGCGTTAACAAAATTTTATATGTAGCCTTCTCGTGGTGGGTCAATCCTGTAAGCCATTAATTCTAATGCACACCCATGTATTGGACTTGATATCTCAATATCAATCTACCCACATACTAGTCTATAGTGATTGCCCTATTAATCAATATACTTGACTAGGGATAATTAAGATAAAAAACAATTGTAATCTAAGGACTTTGTAATATTAAATTTCTCCATAAATAATAAAAGAATGTTCTAGCGAGAACACTGTTCATACTAAAATAAAATTGCCTCTGGGGTATCTAATCCAACAATATCCCACTTGCACTAGAGTCAATCTGGAGCATCTCGTATGCCTATAGATCTAGTGTGTCCTTCATGATTTTGCTGAACACGCAGCTTTGTAAGAGGGTCGGAAAGATGATTATCTGTTGGAATCTTGCAAATTTTCACATCTCCTCTTTCGATGATTTCTCAAATGAGATGGAATATCCTAAGTACGTGCTTGGGTTTCTGTTGTGTCATAGGTTCCTTGGCTTGTGCGATCGCCCTAGTATTGTCACAGTGCAACGCAATGGGATCCACTATTCTTGGAACCACACCCAGCCCAAGGATGAACTTCTTGATCTAAACAGCCTCCTTTGCTACGCTTGACACAGAAACGTACTCATCTTCATTTGTAGAATCAGTAACTGTCTCTTTCTTGGAACTCTTCTGGCTCACATCTCCTCCATATAGGCAAAATACATAACCCAACTGCGATCTGTAATAATCTTTGTCGGTTTCGATGCTTGCGTCATTGTAACCAATTACACTAAGATCTTCCTCCCCTCCAAATATCAAGAATGAATCCTTAGTTCTTCTCAAGTACTTAAGGATATTTTTTACAGCAATCCAGTGACACTCACCCGAATTGGACCGGTATCTGCTTGCCATACTCAACACGCATGACACATCTGGTCTAGTAAATAACATGGAGTACATGATAGATACAATATCCCAAGCGTATGGGATCTTACTCATCCAGTCCCTTTAAATCTGATTGGAAGGACAATTAGCCTTCGTAAGGGTGACTCCATGCGACATGGGAAAGAAGGCTTTCTTTGATTCTTTCATGTTGATTTGTTTCAACACCTTGTCTATATATGTACTTTTATTTAGGTAGACAAGCTTCCAAGATCAATCTCAATATATCTTGATACGAAGTATATAAGCTGCATCTCCTAAGTCCTTCGTTGAAAAACACTTCCCTAGCCAGTCTTTAACAGATTGCTAGGTAGGGACATCGTTTCAATAAGTAGTATGTCTTCCAAATACCAGACCAGAAACACAACAGAACTCCCACTAACCTTCTTGTAGACACAAGGTTCAGCTTAGTTCTTCATGAAGCTAAACTCTTTGACCGCATCATCAAAACGTAGATTCCAACTCGTGGAAGCTTGATTCAATCCATAAGTGGATCGCTGCAACTTACAGACTTTGTTTGCATGCTTTGGCTCCTCAAAACCCTCTGGTTATTTCATGTACACATCCTCAAGGTGGTTTCCACACAGAAACTTTGTATTTACATCCATCTGCTAAATCTCAAGTCGTGATAAGCTGCAATAGCAAGTAAGATACGAATGGATTTGGTCATCGCGACTCGGGAAAATGTTTCATCATAGTCAATACCATGAATCGAGCTGAATCCTTTTTCCACCAATCGGCTCTTGTCGGCAACTAAATTTCCATCCATGTCGGTCCTCTTATTGAAGATCCACTTGCAACCTATGGGTCGAGCCCGTTCGGGTGGTTCAACCAAAGTCCATAATTTGTTTGTATACATGGATTCCATTTCGTTTCTTATGGCCTCAAGCCATTTTTTAGAGTCCGGCCACTTTACAGCCTCTCCATAGGTAGTAGGCTCATCATCCATGAGTAGTATGTCACCGGGCTCAGTCACGAGAAGTCCATACCTCTCTGGCTCCTGACGTAACCTACTCGAGCTACGAAGCTTTTGTGTTAATTGAGCAGGTTTCTCCACAATAGCTTGTGGTTCCTGCTCATGTTCCATTGTAGGTACAGTCTTTTGTGGTTCTTGAACTTCTTCAAGCTCTACAGTCCTCTCGCTGGCTCCTTCAAAGACAAACTCTCTTTCTAGAAACACACCGGTCCGAGCAACAAATTTGTTCTCGGTTGGATTGTAGAAGTAATATCCTTTCGTTTCCTTAGGATATCCCAATGGCTAACACTTATCCGACTTGGGTCCGAGCTTGTCTGTATGTAAACGCTTTACATAGACGTCGCAACCCCAAATCTTCATAAACGCGCCTCCTCGTCCATATCTCATATGGTGTCTTCATGACTGATTTGGATGGGACACGGTTAATGATAAAAGTTGTAGTTAATAGAGCATGACCCCAAAACGATATGGGAAGATACATTTGACACATCATCAATCGCACCATGTCCAACAGGGTACGATTCCTCCCCTCGGACACGCCATTACATTGTGGCATTCCGCGTGGTGTGAGTTGAGACAAGATCCCACACTCTCTAAGATAGCCATCAAACTATTGGCTCAAGTATTCTCCTCCATGATCCGACCGTAGAGCCTTAATACTCATGCCAAGTTGCTTCTACTTCATTCTTGAGTTAATTGAACCTTTCAAAGGATTCAGATTTGGCCTTCATAAGGTACACAAATCCATATCTACTGAAGTCATCAGTAAATGTAATGAAATAACGATAACCACCTCTGGAAGGCGTGGAAAATGGTCCACACACATCAGTATGTATGAGTGCCAATAGCTCACTAGTCCTATCACATTTCTTAATGAAAGGCAACTTAGTCATTTTCCCCAATAAACAAATTTCACATGTCACATATGATTAATAATCAAATGAGTCTAGAAATCCCTCATTATGGAGTCTAGACATGCGTTTTTCATTTAAATAGCCTAAATGAAAATGCCATTTATAAGTCATATTTTAATCATTAGTTCTAATCCTCATAGTATTTATGTTATAAAGGAACTATCTAGATCAAGGACATACAAACCATTAGACAAAAGTGCATTACAATAATGCATACTATCAAAATAAATGGAGTAACATTTTCCTTTATTATGACAAAAAAACCTTTCTTGTCCAAACAAGAAATAGAAATAATGTTTCTGCTCATAGCAGGCACATGAAAATAATTGTCTAATTTTTGAATAAGTCATGAAGGTATAGATAACTCATAAATGCCTACGGCTAATACAGCAACTCTTGCTCCATTCCCAACGCGCAAGTCAATCTCCTCTTTAGTTAGTTGTCTACTTCTCTTTCAATATTGCACATTTTGACCAATGTGAGATCCACATCAGGTATCTAATACCAAAGATGAAGATTCAGACAAATTGACATCTACAACAAAAATACCTGGTGGTGGTGGAATCACTATTCCAAGCCTTTTATCTCCCAGATATTTTGGGCCGTTCCTCTTCCAGTGACCTATTTGACTACAATATTGACATGCACCCTTAGAGACGCCACCGACAGGATTTTAAGGCAACTTCCTTAGGTTTTGCAACTGCCTTGCTCTTCCCTTTGGAGGTGGAAGCAATTCACTTGATCTTCCTTTTATTGACCAAAATTATGTGAAAGGGAACTATGCAGATGGATATGCAACACATATACTCTAGAAGGGGGGGGGTTGAATAGAGTATGCCAACTTTTGCAAAACTTGTACAAGAGAAGAGTTGATGGGTAAGAGCAATGGAGTTCAAGGCCTTGAACACAAATTCAAGCCTTTGAATTGAAATACTGTTTGAAATGAAACATACAAGTCTTTTTCAAGGCCTTGAAAAGAGTTTCAAACCCTTGAAAACAGACAAGTTTGAATGCTGCACAGACTAAGTATGTAAATGAACTGTAAATGCAAGAGACACAGGATTTATAGAGTTCATTTCACTTGGACCTACGTCTCTACCTCAGGGACTTCTCCTTGCAGGATTTTCAACTCAATTCTTATAAACCAAAAGCTAAGCCCTAGATCTCAAGCACATAGAGTTCCCTTACTCTGTTACAGCTTGTGGTTCTCCCTAACCTATCTAGTACTTGCTCTAGCTAACTGATTAACTAATAATTCTCTATTGTTCACCTTGAACAATCCTTGAGAATGAAATATAGAAGAATTAGAGAAATGATCTACCAATAAAGCACAATATAGAAGAACCCTAGAGTGTACAACTGCAGTAAAGATTGAAGTGAGCTTCTGTGAGTTGGATTGTGAGAGTGATGAACTTCTTTGATGCTTGTCAATCCAGAATTTTGTCTCTCTTTTTGCCCGTTGAGTTTTGTGTGTTGTTGCTTCAAACTGAGTTCCATTTATACTGTTTGAAGCTCTGCAAATCTTACCAGATTTTCAGCAACAACTTCCTATTTTGTAGGCAACAGCTTTGACTCTCTTTAACAGCCTTCTGCAACGGATAGTTGATCACCATCTTCTGAGATATTGTTGTGATCTTGTCTTTAAACAATCTGAGAAGCTTTCATAAATCTCTGATTGATCACAGGATCATCTTCACTAAGTGATTTCCTTCCTGCAAAATTCAGTTAAGGAAACAAATCATGCATATTTAGTAAATAAAATTTCCCTGCAAAACTGAGTGAAAATGAAACAGCACGGGATCTCAGTTCAGGGTTAAAAGAGACAATCGATAACCAAAAGTAGAAAATTAGCTCTTTAAAATTACATTTTAATTAATGTATACAACAAATTTCTCAAAAAAAAAAATGAGTACAATTTGGATAAAGAAAAAAATGTGTTGTGATCTACTAAGTGACAACTTTGTCTCTATTCGCGTTCCCATTCTCCCACCTTGATTCATGACCTGCGGTTTTAAAATGGCAAAAGCCGACGCAGTATTGAAGAAAAAATAATCAGTAAAAACTGAGTAAATACACACTACGACATGTAAAGTAACGAGTGGCACGGAAGCATGAGTTGAAACAAATCAGAAGATTTAAACAGTAAAACTATCATGTTGGAGAATTTGGAACAACTGGAAGTAACCGAGTAACAAAACCTCTCAATTTAATAACATTGAGAAACCACGAGTAGTTGGTAACATATCCCGGGTAAACAAGTCAATTTAAGAGAATGACTTAGTAGCCAAAGCATTTCAAATCATTTCAATTGATTAGGGCAATCCAGAGCCACAAACAACATTAATAAAGCAGTCAATTTTTAATTTCGACTTCAATCAACAGTTTAATTTAGCTGAGGCATGTCCAGAGCCACCAGCAGGATCGATGTAAACAGAGGGATCACGAAATAATCACTAAGGGTTCCTTCTAGGGTCTATCAAACCCTATTTCACCCGAGCGTTAAGGGAGCCCATTCGTCAACCCCGCTCACAACATTAGCTAAAAGGCCTTAAGTGTCGACACCCCTATACCGTAGTGACCCTTACAAGTATAAGTAGCACTCTATAGCTCTATAAATCCCTTGGCCTCAATATCTTGATATATTTTGGCTCTTCGGTGGCGGATTTGTGAACATTAACGTTCTATCCAATAATAAGAAGCATTGCTTCAATGGTCTTAGCCATAAGAAAATGGAGGATCGCTTGACACCTCCCATTAATAGCAGTACTCTGTACATCGTCCTAAGTCTATTAGAGGTATTTTACTTCTTCTCTTTCACATAAACATAATCAGAGTATCAACATTTCAGAAGTAATTTCCGAGATTTCTCAAAGGAGATGAATAAAATAGTTTGACAACATTCGAGTGGAAAACATGCATTCTCATGCTTTTTCATATAACAAGCATTCATTTGAAGCATCGAACGCATACACACATTTTGATATGAAAAGGTCGTACATATGTACTTACCACTGAGATGAAGTACAATTAAAAGCAAGAAACTAAGCCTAGCACTCCGACGACAACCGCTCTCCCCTACGAGGTCGATGTCTTCAATCCTTGAGAAGAATGATGAAATAACCCCCCTCCATGGTTATACCAAGCTTGGAACCAAATTTTTCATGCTTGGAAGACTAGAAAATAAAATTTTCATGGTGTTTTTGTGAGGTCAACTCCCAAAAACGGGAACGGAGTTTTGAGAGAGAGAATAGAGCTAGTAAGTGTTCTTCAATGGAGAAATTGAGTGAAGAAGTAGAATATGATGATGAATAGGATGTGAGAGTTAGTGGATGTGAGAAAAGAGTGATGGTGATGAACATGATGGGGGTATGTATGCATAAGGTGTCGTACATTTGAAGTGATTTATTGTAAAGGAGTAGTCATGAAGAGAAAAATAATTAGATGGTAGTGATAAAGATAGGCAATTTTATTTTATTAGAGTTGACCAAAGATAGTGGGTAGAGGCATATGATGCAAATAACGAGAGTTGGATTCCTAGTTGGGATAAAAAATGTAATATTGATAAATGAGAGGTATCTTTGTGAAAACTAAAAGTTAAGGGGTGAAAATATAATTTTCAATTAATAGCTAACACACATATAAGTTAATTTTCATATATAATAAAATGTCCAAATAATTTTAAATACACCACTTGTATATAAATGTCAAAATGCACTTTTAGAAAACTACAAGTATTTCCCAAGTATACAAAATAAGTTCCATATAGTTTTATCAAAGTTTCAAAAATTACAAAATAGCCTCAAAATGAAATTTTATATAATTATAGATGCCCAATGGTACATTTATACTCTAAAACTAAGAACTAGTTTGAAATATAAGTTTATTGAAATTCTCAAATACTATTTCAAAATTACCAAATAACCATTAATTAAAATACGGGATATTACATTATATCCCCCTTAAAATGAAGCTTCGTCCCCGAAGCTTAAGAAAACTTTTGAGCGAAATTAGAAACATATTTCAAGAGAATGCAACTAATGCACATGAGACTTGTATGCAATGCTAATGCACATGCGACACCTTAATTAACGAGAAATGCGCTCGCGATCAGTTACGTCTCATCTCACTCGTACAATAGTAGGGAATCAAATAAAATTAGCTCAAGTAAATGGTCGGCACCAAATTTTGAAAGGTCTAGACCAACTTACAAGATCTCACGTTTTCAAGGCAACTCGAAAATTTTCTAGCGTTTAAAAAAAATCTTGAAGTTTATAGACACAAAATAATTTGATCGAACCTAAAACGTCATTTTGCTTGGCTCATCCGCACTAAAAATGTTGTCTTACCTGTGTAGGGTTTGATAGACCAATCACCTCACGTGTTCCACGCATACGGGGAGAAAAGAACACTATGTGTCGTCACACAAAGTGTCTATCCATCACAACTCGAATGTGTTTCAAATGTTCCAACTTAGTCCACACAGCGGGTACAACTCATAGTACCGTCGTACTAAGAGTCACGCCAGCGGACTGCTAAACAAAGTGGTCCATATCACTTGGCATTTGGTATCTCGACCCCCAACAATTTTTTTTTTTTTTTTTAAAACTATTTTTTTTGGGGTCAAAATTTTCTAATTTTGGAAACGACCAAGTCGAATTAACTCAAAATGAAACAAAACAAGGTATTATCTTAAAATTCGTCGCCCGTAGGTATGAAAAGAATGGTCTCAGGGTATTTAAGTCAAAAGGTCGTTACTCTCTCGTAGACAAGGTAGGATGACCAAGCAAAGGAACACGAATGCGCATCGCACAACAATGACAAGTTATTTCTATATAGCAAGTAAACATGCTCATAGGATAGCAAACATATAAATAAGCAAGTAGATTCCGCATGGAGAACATACCAATTAGCAAGTAACAGTTAATCAACAAGTACGGTACACATCGTGTTTAAGAATACGTAAGTACCTCAAAATCCCCCGCGGCTTGCTTACTTTGTTATTACCAAATTGAGATATCCTAATCAATTTTAAAATTTTGAACGTCTTATCTTTCTTCTTTATCTACTTAAGGAAATCGAAAAGTCTCATTAACCGGAGAACCGATGCTCTGATACCATCTGAAACAACCCGGGATCTCGGTTCAGGGTTAAAAGAGACAATCGATAACCAAAAGTAGAAAATTAGCTCTTTAAAATTACATTTTAATTAATGTATACAACAAATTTCTCAAAAAAAAAAAAAATGAGTACAATTTGGATAAAGAAAAAAAATGTGTTGTGATCTACTAAGTGACAACTTTGTCTCTATTCGCGTTCCCATTCTCCCACCTTGATTCATGACCTGCGGTTTTAAAATGGCAAAAGCCGACGCAGTTTTGAAGAAAAAATAATCAGTAAAAACTGAGTAAATACACACCACGACATGTAAAGTAACGAGTGGCACGGAAGCATGAGTTGAAACAAATCAGAAGATTTAAACAGTAAAACTATCATGTTGGAGAATTTGGAACAACTGGAAGTAACCGAGTAACAAAACCTCTCAATTTAATAACATTGAGAAACCACGAGTAGTTGGTAACATATCCCGGGTAAACAAGTCAATTTAAGAGAATGACTTAGTAGCCAAAGCATTTCAAATCATTTCAATTGATTAGGGCAATCCAGAGCCACAAACAACATTAATAAAGCAGTCAATTTTTAATTTCGACTTCAATCAACAGTTTAATTTAGCTGAGGCATGTCCAGAGCCACCAGCAGGATCGATGTAAACAGAGGGATCACGAAATAATCACTAAGGGTTCCTTCTAGGGTCTATCAAACCCTATTTCACCCGAGCGTTAAGGGAGCCCATTCGTCAACCCCGCTCACAACATTAGCTAAAAGGCCTTAAGTGTCGACACCCCTATACCGTAGTGACCCTTACAAGTATAAGTAGCACTCTATAGCTCTATAAATCCCTTGGCCTCAATATCTTGATATATTTTGGCTCATCGGGGGCGGATTTGTGAACATTAACGTTCTATCCAATAATAAGAAGCATTGCTTCAATGGTCTTAGCCATAAGAAAATGGAGGATCGCTTGACACCTCCCATTAATAGCAGTACTCTGTACATCGTCCTAAGTCTATTAGAGGTATTTTACTTCTTCTCTTTCACATAAACATAATCAGAGTATCAACATTTCAGAAGTAATTTCCGAGATTTCTCAAAGGAGATGAATAAAATAGTTTGACAACATTCGAGTGGAAAACATGCATTCTCATGCTTTTTCATATAACAAGCATTCATTTGAAGCATCGAACGCATACACACATTTTGATATGAAAAGGTCGTACATATGTACTTACCACTGAGATGAAGTACAATTAAAAGCAAGAAACTAAGCCTAGCACTCCGACGACAACCGCTCTCCCCTACGAGGCCGATGTCTTCAATCCTTGAGAAGAATGATGAAATAACCCCCCTCCATGGTTATACCAAGCTTGGAACCAAATTTTTCATGCTTGGAAGACTAGAAAATAAAATTTTCATGGTGTTTTTGTGAGGTCAACTCCCAAAAACGGGAACGGAGTTTTGAGAGAGAGAATAGAGCTAGTAAGTGTTCTTCAATGGAGAAATTGAGTGAAGAAGTAGAATATGATGATGAATAGGATGTGAGAGTTAGTGGATGTGAGAAAAGAGTGATGGTGATGAACATGATGGGGGTATGTATGCATAAGGTGTCGTACATTTGAAGTGACTTATTGTAAAGGAGTAGTCATGAAGAGAAAAATAATTAGATAGTAGTGATAAAGATAGGCAATTTTATTTTATTAGAGTTGACCAAAGATAGTGGGTAGAGGCATATGATGCAAATAACGAGAGTTGGATTCCTAGTTGGGATAAAAAATGTAATATTGATAAATGAGAGGTATCTTTGTGAAAACTAAAAGTTAAGGGGTGAAAATATAATTTTCAATTAATAGCTAACACACATATAAGTTAATTTTCATATATAATAAAATGTCCAAATAATTTTAAATACACCACTTGTATATAAATGTCAAAATGCACTTTTAGAAAACTACAAGTATTTCCCAAGTATACAAAATAAGTTCCATATAGTTTTATCAAAGTTTCAAAAATTACAAAATAGCCTCAAAATGAAATTTTATATAATTATAGATGCCCAATGGTACATTTATACTCTAAAACTAAGAACTAGTTTGAAATATAAGTTTATTGAAATTCTCAAATACTATTTCAAAATTACCAAATAACCATTAATTAAAATACGGGATATTACATTATATCCCCCTTAAAATGAAGCTTCGTCCCCGAAGCTTAAGAAAACTTTTGAGCGAAATTAGAAACATATTTCAAGAGAATGCAACTAATGCACATGAGACTTGTATGCAATGCTAATGCACATGCGACACCTTAATTAACGAGAAATGCGCTCGCGATCAGTTACGTCTCATCTCACTCGTACAATAGTAGGGAATCAAATAAAATTAGCTCAAGTAAATGGTCGGCACCAAATTTTGAAAGGTCTAGACCAACTTACAAGATCTCACGTTTTCAAGGCAACTCGAAAATTTTCTAGCGTTTAAAAAAAATCTTGAAGTTTATAGACACAAAATAATTTGATCGAACCTAAAACGTCATTTTGCTTGGCTCATCCGCACTAAAAATGTTGTCTTACCTGTGTAGGGTTTGATAGACCAATCACCTCACGTGTTCCACGCATACGGGGAGAAAAGAACACTATGTGTCGTCACACAAAGTGTCTATCCATCACAACTCGAATGTGTTTCAAATGTTCCAACTTAGTCCACACAGCGGGTACAACTCATAGTACCGTCGTACTAAGAGTCACGCCAGCGGACTGCTAAACAAAGTGGTCCATATCACTTGGCATTTGGTATCTCGACCCCCAACAATTTTTTTTTTTTTTTTTAAAACTATTTTTTTTGGGGTCAAAATTTTCTAATTTTGGAAACGACCAAGTCGAATTAACTCAAAATGAAACAAAACAAGGTATTATCTTAAAATTCGTCGCCCGTAGGTATGAAAAGAATGGTCTCAGGGTATTTAAGTCAAAAGGTCGTTACTCTCTCGTAGACAAGGTAGGATGACCAAGCAAAGGAACACGAATGCGCATCGCACAACAATGACAAGTTATTTCTATATAGCAAGTAAACATGCTCATAGGATAGCAAACATATAAATAAGCAAGTAGATTCCGCATGGAGAACATACCAATTAGCAAGTAACAGTTAATCAACAAGTACGGTACACATCGTGTTTAAGAATACGTAAGTACCTCAAAATCCCCCGCGGCTTGCTTACTTTGTTATTACCAAATTGAGATATCCTAATCAATTTTAAAATTTTGAACGTCTTATCTTTCTTCTTTATCTACTTAAGGAAATCGAAAAGTCTCATTAACCGGAGAACCGATGCTCTGATACCATCTGAAACAACCCGGGATCTCGGTTCAGGGTTAAAAGAGACAATCGATAACCAAAAGTAGAAAATTAGCTCTTTAAAATTACATTTTAATTAATGTATACAACAAATTTCTCAAAAAAAAAAAAAAATGAGTACAATTTGGATAAAGAAAAAAAATGTGTTGTGATCTACTAAGTGACAACTTTGTCTCTATTCGCGTTCCCATTCTCCCACCTTGATTCATGACCTGCGGTTTTAAAATGGCAAAAGCCGACGCAGTTTTGAAGAAAAAATAATCAGTAAAAACTGAGTAAATACACACCACGACATGTAAAGTAACGAGTGGCACGGAAGCATGAGTTGAAACAAATCAGAAGATTTAAACAGTAAAACTATCATGTTGGAGAATTTGGAACAACTGGAAGTAACCGAGTAACAAAACCTCTCAATTTAATAACATTGAGAAACCACGAGTAGTTGGTAACATATCCCGGGTAAACAAGTCAATTTAAGAGAATGACTTAGTAGCCAAAGCATTTCAAATCATTTCAATTGATTAGGGCAATCCAGAGCCACAAACAACATTAATAAAGCAGTCAATTTTTTATTTCGACTTCAATCAACAGTTTAATTTAGCTGAGGCATGTCCAGAGCCACCAGCAGGATCGATGTAAACAGAGGGATCACGAAATAATCACTAAGGGTTCCTTCTAGGGTCTATCAAACCCTATTTCACCCGAGCGTTAAGGGAGCCCATTCGTCAACCCCGCTCACAACATTAGCTAAAAGGCCTTAAGTGTCGACACCCCTATACCGTAGTGACCCTTACAAGTATAAGTAGCACTCTATAGCTCTATAAATCCCTTGGCCTCAATATCTTGATATATTTTGGCTCATCGGGGGCGGATTTGTGAACATTAACGTTCTATCCAATAATAAGAAGCATTTCTTCAATGGTCTTAGCCATAAGAAAATGGAGGATCGCTTGACGCCTCCCATTAATAGCAGTACTCTGTACATCGTCCTAAGTCTATTAGAGGTATATTACTTCTTCTCTTTCACATAAACATAATCAGAGTATCAACATTTCAGAAGTAATTTCCGAGATTTCTCAAAGGAGATGAATAAAATAGTTTGACAACATTCGAGTTGAAAAAATGCATTCTCATACTTTTTCATATAACAAGCATTCATTTGAAGCATCGAACGCATACACACATTTTGATATGAAAAGGTCGTACATATGTACTTACCACTGAGATGAAGTACAATTAAAAGCAAGAAACTAAGCCTAGCACTCCGACGACAACCGCTCTCCCCTACGAGGTCGATGTCTTCAATCCTTGAGAAGAATGATGAAATAACCCCCCTCCATGGTTATACCAAGCTTGGAACCAAATTTTTCATGCTTGGAAGACTAGAAAATAAATTTTTCATGGTGTTTTTGTGAGGTCAACTCCCAAAAACGGGAATGGAGTTTTGAGAGAGAGAATAGAGCTAGTAAGTTTTATTCAATGGAGAAATTGAGTGAAGAAGTAGAATATGATGATGAATAGGATGTGAGAGTTAGTGGATGTGAGAAAAGAGTGATGGTGATGAACATGATGGGGGTATGTATGCATAAGGTGTAGTACATTTGAAGTGATTTATTGTAAAGGAGTAGTCATGAAGAGAAAAATAATTAGATGGTAGTGATAAAGATAGGCAATTTTATTTTATTAGAGTTGACCAAACATAGTGGGTAGAGGCATATGATGCAAATAACAAGAGTTGGATTCCTAGTTGGGATAAAAAATGTAATATTGATAAATGAGAGGTATCTTTGTGAAAACTAAAAGTTAAGGGGTGAAAATATAATTTTCAATTAATAGCTAACACACATATAAGTTAATTTTCATATATAATAAAATGTCCAAATAATTTTAAATACACCACTTGTATATAAATGTCAAAATGCACTTTTAGAAAACTACAAGTATTTCCCAAGTATACAAAATAAGTTCCATATAGTTTTATCAAAGTTTCAAAAATTACAAAATAGCCTCAAAATGAAATTTTATATAATTATAGATGTCCAATGGTACATTTATACTCTAAAACTAAGAACTAGTTTGAAATATAAGTTTATTGAAATTCTCAAATACTATTTCAAAATTACCAAATAACCATTAATTAAAATACGGGATATTACATTATATCCCCCTTAAAATGAAGCTTCGTCCCCGAAGCTTAAGAAAACTTTTGAGTGAAATTAGAAACATATTTCAAGAGAATGCAACTAATGCACATGAGACTTGTATGCAATGCTAATGCACATGCGACACCTTAATTAACGAGAAATGCGCTCGCGATCAGTTACGTCTCATCTCACTCGTACAATAGTAGGGAATCAAATAAAATTAGCTCAAGTAAATGGTCGGCACCAAATTTTGAAAGGTCTAGACCAACTTACAAGATCTCACGTTTTCAAGGCAACTCGAAAATTTTCTAGCGTTTAAAAAAAATCTTGAAGTTTATAGACACAAAATAATTTGATCGAACCTAAAACGTCATTTTGCTTGGCTCATCCGCACTAAAAATGTTGTCTTACCTGTGTAGGGTTTGATAGACCAATCACCTCAAGTGTTCCACGCATACGAGGAGAAAAGAACACTATGTGTCGTCACACAAAGTGTCTATCCATCACAACTCGAATGTGTTTCAAATGTTCCAACTTAGCCCACACAGCGGGTACAACTCATAGTACCGTCGTACTAAGAGTCACGCCAGCGGACTGCTAAACAAAGTGGTCCATATCACTTGGCATTTGGTATCTCGACCCCCAACAATTTTTTTTTTTTTAAACTATTTTTTTTGGGGTCAAAATTTTCTAATTTTGGAAACGACCAAGTCGAATTAACTCAAAAATGAAACAAAACAAGGTATTATCTTAAAAATCGTCGCCCGTAGGTATGAAAAGAATGGTTTTAGGGTATTTAAGTCAAAAGGTCGTTACTCTCTCGTAGACAAGGTAGGATGACCAAGCAAAGGAACACGAATGCGCATCACACAACAATGACAAGTTATTTCTATATAGCAAGTAAACATGCTCATAGGATAGCAAACATATAAATAAGCAAGTCGATTCCGCATGGAGAACATACCAATTAGCAAGTAACAGTTAATCAACAAGTACGGTACACATCGTGTTTAAGAATACGTAAGTACCTCAAAATCCCCCGCGGCTTGCTTACTTTGTTATTACCAAATTGAGATATCCTAATCAATTTTAAAATTTTGAACGTCTTATCTTTCTTCTTTATCTACTTAAGGAAATCGAAAAGTCTCATTAACCGGAGAACCGATGCTCTGATACCATTTGAAACAACCCGGGATCTCGGTTCAGGGTTAAAAGAGACAATCGATAACCAAAAGTAGAAAATTAGCTCTTTAAAATTACATTTTAATTAATGTATACAACAAATTTCTCAAAAAAAAAAATGAGTACAATTTGGATAAAGAAAAAAAATGTGTTGTGATCTACTAAGTGACAACTTTGTCTCTATTCGCGTTCCCATTCTCCCACCTTGATTCATGACCTGCGGTTTTAAAATGGCAAAAGCCGACGCAGTTTTGAAGAAAAAATAATCAGTAAAAACTGAGTAAATACACACCACGACATGTAAAGTAACGAGTGGCACGGAAGCATGAGTTGAAACAAATCAGAAGATTTAAACAGTAAAACTATCATGTTGGAGAATTTGGAACAACTGGAAGTAACCGAGTAACAAAACCTCTCAATTTAATAACATTGAGAAACCACGAGTAGTTGGTAACATATCCCGGGTAAACAAGTCAATTTAAGAGAATGAATTAGTAGCCAAAGCATTTCAAATCATTTCAATTGATTAGGGCAATCCAGAGCCACAAACAACATTAATTAAAGCAGTCAATTTTTAATTTCGACTTCAATCAACAGTTTAATTTAGCTGAGGCATGTCCAGAGCCACCAGCAGGATCGATGTAAACAGAGGGATCACGAAATAATCACTAAGGATTCCTTCTAGGGTCTATCAAACCCTATTTCACCCGAGCGTTAAGGGAGCCCATTCGTCAACCCCGCTCACAACATTAGCTAAAAGGCCTTAAGTGTCGACACCCCTATACCGTAGTGACCCTTACAAGTATAAGTAGCACTCTATAGCTCTATAAATCCCTTGGCCTCAATATCTTGATATATTTTGGCTCATCGGGGGCGGATTTGTGAACATTAACGTTCTATCCAATAATAAGAAGCATTGCTTCAATGGTCTTAGCCATAAGAAAATGGAGGATCGCTTGACACCTCCCATTAATAGCAGTACTCTGTACATCGTCCTAAGTCTATTAGAGGTATTTTACTTCTTCTCTTTCACATAAACATAATCAGAGTATCAACATTTCAGAAGTAATTTCCGATATTTCTCAAAGGAGATGAATAAAATAGTTTGACAACATTCGAGTGGAAAACATGCATTCTCATGCTTTTTCATATAACAAGCATTCATTTGAAGCATCGAACGCATACACACATTTTGATATGAAAAGGTCGTACATATGTACTTACCACTGAGATGAAGTACAATTAAAAGCAAGAAACTAAGCCTAGCACTCCGACGACAACCGCTCTCCCCTACGAGGTCGATGTCTTCAATCCTTGAGAAGAATGATGAAATAACCCCCCTCCATGGTTATACCAAGCTTGGAACCAAATTTTTCATGCTTGGAAGACTAGAAAATAAAATTTTCATGGTGTTTTTGTGAGGTCAACTCCCAAAAACGGGAATGGAGTTTTGAGAGAGAGAATAGAGCTAGTAAGTGTTCTTCAATGGAGAAATTGAGTGAAGAAGTAGAATATGATGATGAATAGGATGTGAGAGTTAGTGGATGTGAGAAAAGAGTGATGGTGATGAACATGATGGGGGTATGTATGCATAAGGTGTAGTACATTTGAAGTGATTTATTGTAAAGGAGTAGTCATGAAGAGAAAAATAATTAGATGGTAGTGATAAAGATAGGCAATTTTATTTTATTAGAGTTGACCAAAGATAGTGGGTAGAGGCATATGATGCAAATAACAAGAGTTGGATTCCTAGTTGGGATAAAAAATGTAATATTGATAAATGAGAGGTATCTTTGTGAAAACTAAAAGTTAAGGGGTGAAAATATAATTTTCAATTAATAGCTAACACACATATAAGTTAATTTTCATATATAATAAAATGTCCAAATAATTTTAAATACACCACTTGTATATAAATGTCAAAATGCACTTTTAGAAAACTACAAGTATTTCCCAAGTATACAAAATAAGTTCCATATAGTTTTATCAAAGTTTTTAAAATTACAAAATAGCCTCAAAATGAAATTTTATATAATTATAGATGTCCAATGGTAAATTTATACTCTAAAACTAAGAACTAGTTTGAAATATAAGATTATTGAAATTCTCAAATACTATTTCAAAATTACCAAATAACCATTAATTAAAATACGGGATATTACATTATATCCCCCTTAAAATGAAGCTTCGTCCTCGAAGCTTCAGAAAACTTTTGAGCGAAATTAGAAACATATTTCAAGAGACTAATGCACATGAGACTTGTATGCAATGCTAATGCACATGCGACACCTTAATTAACGAGAAATGCGCTCGCGATCGGTAACGTCTCATCTCACTCGTACAATAGTAGGGAATCAAATAAAATTAGCTCAAGTAAATGGTCGGCACCAAATTTTGAAAGGTCTAGACCAACTTACAAGATCTCACGTTTTCAAGGCAACTCGAAAATTTTCTAGCGTTTAAAAAAAATCTTGAAGTTTATAGACACAAAATAATTTGATCGAACCTAACACGTCATTTTGCTTGGCTCATCCACACTAAAAATGTTGTCTTACCTGTGTAGGGTTTGATAGACCAATCACCTCAAGTGTTCCACGCATACGAGGAGAAAAGAACACTATGTGTCGTCACACAAAGTGTCTATCCATCACAACTCGAATGTGTTTCAAATGTTCCAACTTAGTCCACACAGCGGGTACAACTCATAGTACCGTCGTACTAAGAGTCACGCCAGCGGACTGCTAAACAAAGTGGTCCATATCACTTGGCATTTGGTATCTCGACCCCCAACAATTTTTTCTTTTTTAAAACTTTTTTTTTTGGGGTCCAAATTTTCTAATTTTGGAAACGACCAAGTAGAATTAACTCAAAATGAAACAAAACAAGGTATTATCTTAAAATTCGTCGCCCGTAGGTATGAAAAGAATGGTCTCAGGGTATTTAAGTCAAAAGGTCGTTACTCTCTCGTAGACAAGGTAGGATGACCAAGCAAAGGAACACGAATGCGCATCGCACAACAATGACAAGTTATTTCTATATAGCAAGTAAACATGCTCATAGGATAGCAAACATATAAATAAGCAAGTAGATTCCGCATGGAGAACATACCAATTAGCAAGTAACAGTTAATCAACAAGTACGGTACACATCGTGTTTAAGAATACGTAAGTACCCCAAAATCCCCCGCGGCTTGCTTACTTTGTTATTACCAAATTGAGATATCCTAATCAATTTTAAAATTTTGAACGTCTTATCTTTCTTCTTTATCTACTTAAGGAAATCGAAAAGTCTCATTAACCGGAGAACCGATGCTCTGATACCATCTGAAACAACCCGGGATCTCGGTTCAGGGTTAAAAGAGACAACCGATAACCAAAAGTAGAAAATTAGCTCTTTAAAATTACATTTTAATTAATGTATACAACAAATTTCTCAAAAAAAAAAATGAGTACAATTTGGATAAAGAAAAAAAATGTGTTGTGATCTACTAAGTGACAACTTTGTCTCTATTCGCGTTCCCATTCTCCCACCTCGATTCATGACCTGCGGTTTTAAAAGGGCAAAAGCCGACGCAGTTTTGAAGAAAAAATAATCAGTAAAAACTGAGTAAATACACACTACGACATGTAAAGTAACGAGTGGCACGGAAGCATGAGTTGAAACAAATCAGAAGATTTAAACAGTAAAACTATCATGTTGGAGAATTTGGAACAAATGGAAGTAACCGAGTAACAAAACCTCTCAATTTAATAACATTGAGAAACCACGAGTAGTTGGTAACATATCCCGGGTAAACAAGTCAATTTAAGAGAATGACTTAGTAGCCAAAGCATTTCAAATCATTTCAATTGATTAGGGCAATCCAGAGCCACAAACAACATTAATAAAGCAGTCAATTTTTTATTTCGACTTCAATCAACAGTTTAATTTAGCTGAGGCATGTCCAGAGCCACCAGCAGGATCGATGTAAACAGAGGGATCACGAAATAATCACTAAGGGTTCCTTCTAGGGTCTATCAAACCCTATTTCACCCGAGCGTTAAGGGAGCCCATTCGTCAACCCCGCTCACAACATTAGCTAAAAGGCCTTAAGTGTCGACACCCCTATACCGTAGTGACCCTTACAAGTATAAGTAGCACTCTATAGCTCTATAAATCCCTTGGCCTCAATATCTTGATATATTTTGGCTCATCGGGGGCGGATTTGTGAACATTAACGTTCTATCCAATAATAAGAAGCATTTCTTCAATGGTCTTAGCCATAAGAAAATGGAGGATCGCTTGACGCCTCCCATTAATAGCAGTACTCTGTACATCGTCCTAAGTCTATTAGAGGTATATTACTTCTTCTCTTTCACATAAACATAATCAGAGTATCAACATTTCAGAAGTAATTTCCGAGATTTCTCAAAGGAGATGAATAAAATAGTTTGACAACATTCGAGTTGAAAAAATGCATTCTCATACTTTTTCATATAACAAGCATTCATTTGAAGCATCGAACGCATACACACATTTTGATATGAAAAGGTCGTACATATGTACTTACCACTGAGATGAAGTACAATTAAAAGCAAGAAACTAAGCCTAGCACTCCGACGACAACCGCTCTCCCCTACGAGGTCGATGTCTTCAATCCTTGAGAAGAATGATGAAATAACCCCCCTCCATGGTTATACCAAGCTTGGAACCAAATTTTTCATGCTTGGAAGACTAGAAAATAAAATTTTCATGGTGTTTTTGTGAGGTCAACTCCCAAAAACGGGAATGGAGTTTTGAGAGAGAGAATAGAGCTAGTAAGTTTTATTCAATGGAGAAATTGAGTGAAGAAGTAGAATATGATGATGAATAGGATGTGAGAGTTAGTGGATGTGAGAAAAGAGTGATGGTGATGAACATGATGGGGGTATGTATGCATAAGGTGTAGTACATTTGAAGTGATTTATTGTAAAGGAGTAGTCATGAAGAGAAAAATAATTAGATGGTAGTGATAAAGATAGGCAATTTTATTTTATTAGAGTTGACCAAAGATAGTGGGTAGAGGCATATGATGCAAATAACAAGTGTTGGATTCCTAGTTGGGATAAAAAATGTAATATTGATAAATGAGAGGTATCTTTGTGAAAACTAAAAGTTAAGGGGTGAAAATATAATTTTCAATTAATAGCTAACACACATATAAGTTAATTTTCATATATAATAAAATGTCCAAATAATTTTAAATACACCACTTGTATATAAATGTCAAAATGCACTTTTAGAAAACTACAAGTATTTCCCAAGTATACAAAATAAGTTCCATATAGTTTTATCAAAGTTTCAAAAATTACAAAATAGCCTCAAAATGAAATTTTATATAATTATAGATGTCCAATGGTACATTTATACTCTAAAACTAAGAACTAGTTTGAAATATAAGTTTATTGAAATTCTCAAATACTATTTCAAAATTACCAAATAACCATTAATTAAAATACGGGATATTACATTATATCCCCCTTAAAATGAAGCTTCGTCCCCGAAGCTTAAGAAAACTTTTGAGTGAAATTAGAAACATATTTCAAGAGAATGCAACTAATGCACATGAGACTTGTATGCAATGCTAATGCACATGCGACACCTTAATTAACGAGAAATGCGCTCGCGATTAGTTACGTCTCATCTCACTCGTACAATAGTAGGGAATCAAATAAAATTAGCTCAAGTAAATGGTCGGCACCAAATTTTGAAAGGTCTAGACCAACTTACAAGATCTCACGTTTTCAAGGCAACTCGAAAATTTTCTAGCGTTTAAAAAAAATCTTGAAGTTTATAGACACAAAATAATTTGATCGAACCTAAAACGTCATTTTGCTTGGCTCATCCGCACTAAAAATGTTGTCTTACCTGTGTAGGGTTTGATAGACCAATCACCTCAAGTGTTCCACGCATACGAGGAGAAAAGAACACTATGTGTCGTCACACAAAGTGTCTATCCATCACAACTCGAATGTGTTTCAAATGTTCCAACTTAGCCCACACAGCGGGTACAACTCATAGTACCGTCGTACTAAGAGTCACGCCAGCGGACTGCTAAACAAAGTGGTCCATATCACTTGGCATTTGGTATCTCGACCCCCAACAATTTTTTTTTTTTTTTTAAAACTATTTTTTTTGGGGTCAAAATTTTCTAATTTTGGAAACGACCAAGTCGAATTAACTCAAAATGAAACAAAACAAGGTATTATCTTAAAAATCGTCGCCCGTAGGTATGAAAAGAATGGTTTTAGGGTATTTAAGTCAAAAGGTCGTTACTCTCTCGTAGACAAGGTAGGATGACCAAGCAAAGGAACACGAATGCGCATCACACAACAATGACAAGTTATTTCTATATAGCAAGTAAACATGCTCATAGGATAGCAAACATATAAATAAGCAAGTCGATTCCGCATGGAGAACATACGAATTAGCAAGTAACAGTTAATCAACAAGTACGGTACACATCGTGTTTAAGAATACGTAAGTACCTCAAAATCCCCCGCGGCTTGCTTACTTTGTTATTACCAAATTGAGATATCCTAATCAATTTTAAAATTTTGAACGTCTTATCTTTCTTCTTTATCTACTTAAGGAAATCGAAAAGTCTCATTAACCGGAGAACCGATGCTCTGATACCATCTGAAACAACCCGGGATCTCGGTTCAGGGTTAAAAGAGACAACCGATAACCAAAAGTAGAAAATTAGCTCTTTAAAATTACATTTTAATTAATGTATACAACAAATTTCTCAAAAAAAAAAATGAGTACAATTTGGATAAAGAAAAAAAATGTGTTGTGATCTACTAAGTGACAACTTTGTCTCTATTCGCGTTCCCATTCTCCCACCTCGATTCATGACCTGCGGTTTTAAAAGGGCAAAAGCCGACGCAGTTTTGAAGAAAAAATAATCAGTAAAAACTGAGTAAATACACACTACGACATGTAAAGTAACGAGTGGCACGGAAGCATGAGTTGAAACAAATCAGAAGATTTAAACAGTAAAACTATCATGTTGGAGAATTTGGAACAAATGGAAGTAACCGAGTAACAAAACCTCTCAATTTAATAACATTGAGAAACCACGAGTAGTTGGTAACATATCCCGGGTAAACAAGTCAATTTAAGAGAATGACTTAGTAGCCAAAGCATTTCAAATCATTTCAATTGATTAGGGCAATCCAGAGCCACAAACAACATTAATAAAGCAGTCAATTTTTTATTTCGACTTCAATCAACAGTTTAATTTAGCTGAGGCATGTCCAGAGCCACCAGCAGGATCGATGTAAACAGAGGGATCACGAAATAATCACTAAGGGTTCCTTCTAGGGTCTATCAAACCCTATTTCACCCGAGCGTTAAGGGAGCCCATTCGTCAACCCCGCTCACAACATTAGCTAAAAGGCCTTAAGTGTCGACACCCCTATACCGTAGTGACCCTTACAAGTATAAGTAGCACTCTATAGCTCTATAAATCCCTTGGCCTCAATATCTTGATATATTTTGGCTCATCGGGGGCGGATTTGTGAACATTAACGTTCTATCCAATAATAAGAAGCATTTCTTCAATGGTCTTAGCCATAAGAAAATGGAGGATCGCTTGACGCCTCCCATTAATAGCAGTACTCTGTACATCGTCCTAAGTCTATTAGAGGTATATTACTTCTTCTCTTTCACATAAACATAATCAGAGTATCAACATTTCAGAAGTAATTTCCGAGATTTCTCAAAGGAGATGAATAAAATAGTTTGACAACATTCGAGTTGAAAAAATGCATTCTCATACTTTTTCATATAACAAGCATTCATTTGAAGCATCGAACGCATACACACATTTTGATATGAAAAGGTCGTACATATGTACTTACCACTGAGATGAAGTACAATTAAAAGCAAGAAACTAAGCCTAGCACTCCGACGACAACCGCTCTCCCCTACGAGGTCGATGTCTTCAATCCTTGAGAAGAATGATGAAATAACCCCCCTCCATGGTTATACCAAGCTTGGAACCAAATTTTTCATGCTTGGAAGACTAGAAAATAAAATTTTCATGGTGTTTTTGTGAGGTCAACTCCCAAAAACGGGAATGGAGTTTTGAGAGAGAGAATAGAGCTAGTAAGTTTTATTCAATGGAGAAATTGAGTGAAGAAGTAGAATATGATGATGAATAGGATGTGAGAGTTAGTGGATGTGAGAAAAGAGTGATGGTGATGAACATGATGGGGGTATGTATGCATAAGGTGTAGTACATTTGAAGTGATTTATTGTAAAGGAGTAGTCATGAAGAGAAAAATAATTAGATGGTAGTGATAAAGATAGGCAATTTTATTTTATTAGAGTTGACCAAAGATAGTGGGTAGAGGCATATGATGCAAATAACAAGTGTTGGATTCCTAGTTGGGATAAAAAATGTAATATTGATAAATGAGAGGTATCTTTGTGAAAACTAAAAGTTAAGGGGTGAAAATATAATTTTCAATTAATAGCTAACACACATATAAGTTAATTTTCATATATAATAAAATGTCCAAATAATTTTAAATACACCACTTGTATATAAATGTCAAAATGCACTTTTAGAAAACTACAAGTATTTCCCAAGTATACAAAATAAGTTCCATATAGTTTTATCAAAGTTTCAAAAATTACAAAATAGCCTCAAAATGAAATTTTATATAATTATAGATGTCCAATGGTACATTTATACTCTAAAACTAAGAACTAGTTTGAAATATAAGTTTATTGAAATTCTCAAATACTATTTCAAAATTACCAAATAACCATTAATTAAAATACGGGATATTACATTATATCCCCCTTAAAATGAAGCTTCGTCCCCGAAGCTTAAGAAAACTTTTGAGTGAAATTAGAAACATATTTCAAGAGAATGCAACTAATGCACATGAGACTTGTATGCAATGCTAATGCACATGCGACACCTTAATTAACGAGAAATGCGCTCGCGATTAGTTACGTCTCATCTCACTCGTACAATAGTAGGGAATCAAATAAAATTAGCTCAAGTAAATGGTCGGCACCAAATTTTGAAAGGTCTAGACCAACTTACAAGATCTCACGTTTTCAAGGCAACTCGAAAATTTTCTAGCGTTTAAAAAAAATCTTGAAGTTTATAGACACAAAATAATTTGATCGAACCTAAAACGTCATTTTGCTTGGCTCATCCGCACTAAAAATGTTGTCTTACCTGTGTAGGGTTTGATAGACCAATCACCTCAAGTGTTCCACGCATACGAGGAGAAAAGAACACTATGTGTCGTCACACAAAGTGTCTATCCATCACAACTCGAATGTGTTTCAAATGTTCCAACTTAGCCCACACAGCGGGTACAACTCATAGTACCGTCGTACTAAGAGTCACGCCAGCGGACTGCTAAACAAAGTGGTCCATATCACTTGGCATTTGGTATCTCGACCCCCAACAATTTTTTTTTTTTTTTTAAAACTATTTTTTTTGGGGTCAAAATTTTCTAATTTTGGAAACGACCAAGTCGAATTAACTCAAAATGAAACAAAACAAGGTATTATCTTAAAAATCGTCGCCCGTAGGTATGAAAAGAATGGTTTTAGGGTATTTAAGTCAAAAGGTCGTTACTCTCTCGTAGACAAGGTAGGATGACCAAGCAAAGGAACACGAATGCGCATCACACAACAATGACAAGTTATTTCTATATAGCAAGTAAACATGCTCATAGGATAGCAAACATATAAATAAGCAAGTCGATTCCGCATGGAGAACATACGAATTAGCAAGTAACAGTTAATCAACAAGTACGGTACACATCGTGTTTAAGAATACGTAAGTACCTCAAAATCCCCCGCGGCTTGCTTACTTTGTTATTACCAAATTGAGATATCCTAATCAATTTTAAAATTTTGAACGTCTTATCTTTCTTCTTTATCTACTTAAGGAAATCGAAAAGTCTCATTAACCGGAGAACCGATGCTCTGATACCATCTGAAACAACCCGGGATCTCGGTTCAGGGTTAAAAGAGACAATCGATAACCAAAAGTAGAAAATTAGCTCTTTAAAATTACATTTTAATTAATGTATACAACAAATTTCTCAAAAAAAAAAATGAGTACAATTTGGATAAAGAAAAAAAATGTGTTGTGATCTACTAAGTGACAACTTTGTCTCTATTCGCGTTCCCATTCTCCCACCTTGATTCATGACCTGCGGTTTTAAAATGGCAAAAGCCGACGCAGTTTTGAAGAAAAAATAATCAGTAAAAACTGAGTAAATACACACCACGACATGTAAAGTAACGAGTGGCACGGAAGCATGAGTTGAAACAAATCAGAAGATTTAAACAGTAAAACTATCATGTTGGAGAATTTGGAACAACTGGAAGTAACCGAGTAACAAAACCTCTCAATTTAATAACATTGAGAAACCACGAGTAGTTGGTAACATATCCCGGGTAAACAAGTCAATTTAAGAGAATGACTTAGTAGCCAAAGCATTTCAAATCATTTCAATTGATTAGGGCAATCCAGAGCCACAAACAACATTAATTAAAGCAGTCAATTTTTAATTTCGACTTCAATCAACAGTTTAATTTAGCTGAGGCATGTCCAGAGCCACCAGCAGGATCGATGTAAACAGAGGGATCACGAAATAATCACTAAGGATTCCTTCTAGGGTCTATCAAACCCTATTTCACCCGAGCGTTAAGGGAGCCCATTCGTCAACCCCGCTCACAACATTAGCTAAAAGGCCTTAAGTGTCGACACCCCTATACCGTAGTGACCCTTACAAGTATAAGTAGCACTCTATAGCTCTATAAATCCCTTGGCCTCAATATCTTGATATATTTTGGCTCATCGGGGGCGGATTTGTGAACATTAACGTTCTATCCAATAATAAGAAGCATTGCTTCAATGGTCTTAGCCATAAGAAAATGGAGGATCGCTTGACACCTCCCATTAATAGCAGTACTCTGTACATCGTCCTAAGTCTATTAGAGGTATTTTACTTCTTCTCTTTCACATAAACATAATCAGAGTATCAACATTTCAGAAGTAATTTCCGAGATTTCTCAAAGGAGATGAATAAAATAGTTTGACAACATTCGAGTGGAAAACATGCATTCTCATGCTTTTTCATATAACAAGCATTCATTTGAAGCATCGAACGCATACACACATTTTGATATGAAAAGGTCGTACATATGTACTTACCACTGAGATGAAGTACAATTAAAAGCAAGAAACTAAGCCTAGCACTCCGACGACAACCGCTCTCCCCTACGAGGTCGATGTCTTCAATCCTTGAGAAGAATGATGAAATAACCCCCCTCCATGGTTATACCAAGCTTGGAACCAAATTTTTCATGCTTGGAAGACTAGAAAATAAAATTTTCATGGTGTTTTTGTGAGGTCAACTCCCAAAAACGGGAATGGATTTTTGAGAGAGAGAATAGAGCTAGTAAGTGTTCTTCAATGGAGAAATTGAGTGAAGAAGTAGAATATGGTGATGAATAGGATGTGAGAGTTAGTGGATGTGAGAAAAGAGTGATGGTGATGAACATGATGGGGGTATGTATGCATAAGGTGTAGTACATTTGAAGTGATTTATTGTAAAGGAGTAGTCATGAAGAGAAAAATAATTAGATGGTAGTGATAAAGATAGGCAATTTTATTTTATTAGAGTTGACCAAAGATAGTGGGTAGAGGCATATGATGCAAATAACAAGAGTTGGATTCCTAGTTGGGATAAAAAATGTAATATTGATAAATGAGAGGTATCTTTGTGAAAACTAAAAGTTAAGGGGTGAAAATATAATTTTCAATTAATAGCTAACACACATATAAGTTAATTTTCATATATAATAAAATGTCCAAATAATTTTAAATACACCACTTGTATATAAATGTCAAAATGCACTTTTAGAAAACTACAAGTATTTCCCAAGTATACAAAATAAGTTCCATATAGTTTTATCAAAGTTTTTAAAATTACAAAATAGCCTCAAAATGAAATTTTATATAATTATAGATGTCCAATGGTAAATTTATACTCTAAAACTAAGAACTAGTTTGAAATATAAGATTATTGAAATTCTCAAATACTATTTCAAAATTACCAAATAACCATTAATTAAAATACGGGATATTACATTATATCCCCCTTAAAATGAAGCTTCGTCCTCGAAGCTTCAGAAAACTTTTGAGCGAAATTAGAAACATATTTCAAGAGAATGCAACTAATGCACATGAGACTTGTATGCAATGCTAATGCACATGCGACACCTTAATTAACGAGAAATGCGCTCGCGATCGGTAACGTCTCATCTCACTCGTACAATAGTAGGGAATCAAATAAAATTAGCTCAAGTAAATGGTCGGCACCAAATTTTGAAAGGTCTAGACCAACTTACAAGATCTCACGTTTTCAAGGCAACTCGAAAATTTTCTAGCGTTTAAAAAAAATCTTGAAGTTTATAGACACAAAATAATTTGATCGAACCTAACACGTCATTTTGCTTGGCTCATCCACACTAAAAATGTTGTCTTACCTGTGTAGGGTTTGATAGACCAATCACCTCAAGTGTTCCACGCATACGAGGAGAAAAGAACACTATGTGTCGTCACACAAAGTGTCTATCCATCACAACTCGAATGTGTTTCAAATGTTCCAACTTAGTCCACACAGCGGGTACAACTCATAGTACCGTCGTACTAAGAGTCACGCCAGCGGACTGCTAAACAAAGTGGTCCATATCACTTGGCATTTGGTATCTCGACCCCCAACAATTTTTTCTTTTTTAAAACTTTTTTTTTTTGGGGTCCAAATTTTCTAATTTTGGAAACGACCAAGTAGAATTAACTCAAAATGAAACAAAACAAGGTATTATCTTAAAATTCGTCGCCCGTAGGTATGAAAAGAATGGTCTCAGGGTATTTAAGTCAAAAGGTCGTTACTCTCTCGTAGACAAGGTAGGATGACCAAGCAAAGGAACACGAATGCGCATCGCACAACAATGACAAGTTATTTCTATATAGTAAGTAAACATGCTCATAGGATAGCAAACATATAAATAAGCAAGTAGATTCCGCATGGAGAACATACCAACTAGCAAGTAACAGTTAATCAACAAGTACGGTACACATCGTGTTTAAGAATACGTAAGTACCCCAAAATCCCCCGCGGCCTTCTTACTTTGTTATTACCAAATTGAGATATCCTAATCAATTTTAAAATTTTGAACGTCTTATCTTTCTTCTTTATCTACTTAAGGAAATCGAAAAGTCTCATTAACCGGAGAACCGATGCTCTGATACCATCTGAAACAACCCGGGATCTCGGTTCAGGGTTAAAAGAGACAACCGATAACCAAAAGTAGAAAATTAGCTCTTTAAAATTACATTTTAATTAATGTATACAACAAATTTCTCAAAAAAAAAAAATGAGTACAATTTGGATAAAGAAAAAAAATGTGTTGTGATCTACTAAGTGACAACTTTGTCTCTATTCGCGTTCCCATTCTCCCACCTCGATTCATGACCTGCGGTTTTAAAATGGCAAAAGCCGACGCAGTTTTGAAGAAAAAATAATCAGTAAAAACTGAGTAAATACACACTACGACATGTAAAGTAACGAGTGGCACGGAAGCATGAGTTGAAACAAATCAGAAGATTTAAACAGTAAAACTATCATGTTGGAGAATTTGGAACAACTGGAAGTAACCGAGTAACAAAACCTCTCAATTTAATAACATTAGGAAACCACGAGTAGTTGGTAACATATCCCCGGTAAACAAGTCAACTTAAGAGAATGACTTAGTTCATGAGTAGCCAAAGCATTTCAAATCATTTCAATTGATTAGGGCAATCCAGAGCCACAAACAACATTAATAAAGCAGTCAATTTTTAATTTCGACTTCAATCAACAGTTTAATTTAGCTGAGGCATGTCCAGAGCCACCAGCAGGATCGATGTAAACAGAGGGATCACGAAATAATCACTAAGGGTTCCTTCTAGGGTCTATCAAACCCTATTTCACCCGAGCGTTAAGGGTGCCCATTCGTCAACCCCGCTCACAACATTAGCTAAAAGGCCTTAAGTGTCGACACCCCTATACCGTAGTGACCCTTACAAGTATAAGTAGCACTCTATAACTCTATAAATCCCTTGGCCTCATTATCTTGATATATTTTGGCTCATCGGGGGCGGATTTGTGAACATTAACGTTCTATCCAATAACAAGAAGCATTGCTTCAATGGTCTTAGCCATAAGAAAATGGAGGATCGCTTGACGCCTCCCATTAATAACAGTACTATGTACATCGTCCTAAGTCTATTAGAGGTATTTTACTTCTTCTCTTTCACATAAACATAATCAGAGTATCAACATTTCACAAGTAATTTCCGAGATTTCTCAAAGGAGATGAATAAAATAGTTTAACAACATTCGAGTGGAAAACATGCATTCTCATACTTTTTCATATAACAAGCATTCATTTGAAACATCGAACGCATACACACATTTTGATATGAAAAGGTCGTACATATGTACTTACCACTGAGATGAAGTACAATTAAAAGCAAGAAACTAAGCCTAGCACTCCGACGACAACCGCTCTCCCCTACGAGTTCGATGTCTTCAATCCTTGAGAAGAATGATGAAATAACCCCCCTCCATGGTTATACCAATCTTGGAACCAAATTTTTCATGCTTGGAAGACTAGAAAATGAAATTTTCATGGTGTTTTTGTGAGGTCATTTCCCAAAAATGGGAATGGAGTTTTGAGAGAGAGAATAGAGCTAGTAAGTGTTCTTCAATGGAGAAATTGAGTGAAGAAGTAGAAGATGATGATGAATAGGATATGAGAGTTAGTGGATGTGAGAAAAGAGTGATGGTGATGAACATGATGGGGGTATGTATGCATAAGGTGTAGTACATTTGAAGTGATTTATTGTAAATGAGTAGTCATGAAGAGAAAAATAATTAGATGGTAGTTGTGCACAAGAGATTCCGGCAGGGAGACCTCCGTGTACACCGTACGTAGTGGATCAGGGATCGCACAGGAAGAATAGGGGTGTGTGTAGGGAGAGAGTAAGTCAGTAGCAATGTCTGAGAGAGAGACAGAGGTTTGGCAGAGCTTCCGCGTATGGCAGTGTTGTTCTCCTTTGTATGGAAAGGTTAACGATGTATATATACTGGAGAACGTGACCGTTGTAGTGTGGTTAATGCGCCCATTAATGGCGGCTTAATTAGCTTAACCATAACGGCACGTTCGTCCGAGTATATAGGAACCGTTAGAGCACGTGGTGCGCAAGTACCGGAACCGTTACGAGGTTGACCGGGTTTGACCGGATTGACCGGGTCTAGGGAGCTCGTGCCATAAATCTCTCAAAACAGTTACTAAAGGTCGCGCGCGGGCTTGGATCGCACGCGACAGGGCTTACTCTAGCCTCCAAACCACAAATCCCTACAAGTCCCGTGCAGTGGTATGCGAGGGCTCTGTCTCGCAGCCCCCACATGGATCAGCTCGGCTGGTGATCCTGTGTGTGTGGAGCACAATATGGTGTGCTGGATGGTTGCCACGTGGCCTAGATCTGCCATGTCATAAAGCAGTATCTACATTAGCCCCCTTTCTGCGCGTGAAGGCTTGTAGCTGTATAGGCTTCCATGCGCGGAAACCAACATGCGCGTCGTCGTCACGTACCAATTCAAATACGGGTAGATTCAGCCCCCGTGCGTGTAATTATGACCTAAAACCCCTAGAGTCGTGCCATCTGACCTTTAGGGTTTTAGGCGTGACGTCAGCCCGTCCTGTGATTGCGCGACACGACGGTGACGGTTGCGATTCGACTACTGAAGGGACGCAACCCTTCATTCTTCTGGATAAATACCTTGTATCCCATCATTGCAAGGCATTGCTTTTCTCTCTTAAAGTGAATGGTACCCGGAGATCTTCGAGAGCAGATCCAAATAATCAATCATCAATTCAAGACTGCAAATCGTATTCTTCAATTGTGCATCTCCAAGCAGGCTTCAAGGAAACAAGGTTGGCCTCGTTTACTTTTTGATTTTAAAATTCCGGCGTTTGTCTTGAACTGCGTTGAATCTGTAAACTCATGAAATCTGTGAAGAGGCTTTGATCTTTAAACCCGCTTCGCTTTACTCTTTCGACGATATTGGATCTTGCAATTACCCAATTTCTGAAATCGGCACCGGAACTGTTTGCATTCCTTTGCATAAGTCTCGAATTCAAAATTCAAACTGACTGGTGTGGTATTTCTCCCCCCCTTTTTTTTTTTTTTGCCCTTTCGCAGGAATGGCCAAAACAAGGGTAACCAGACCCGTCAAGGAAGATGAAGAGATGCCGGAGCTTCCGCAGTCTCTGTGGCGAAAAGCCCCCTTTCTGGGTGGGAAAGATTTTTACCACGCGAGGGTGAAGGCGAAGAGGATGCCTGATCCTGTTCCCGTTGAGCGGTTGTTGACACTGACTCGCCCAGTTAACTCAGCCTTGCTCGAGTTAGTTGGCTCCGAGGATGTGGTTCGATTGGGAATCGAGAACGGGCACTTCCCATACACTGCGATTTCTACTCAGGCGTTTGTCCAGAAGTTGGACTATATGGATGAGTGGACTGACCACGTGTTGGGTAATTACGCCGAAACTCTTGATGAAGCCGGCATTTTCTTTGCTGTTCGTGCTATGAAGGGTGCTGCCGTGAAGTTGGATCAGTCCATGCTTCTAGACCTTCTGTCCCGCTATTCGCCTGCGACTCACACGTTTCACTTTGCTGAGTTCGAGGCTGCCCCCACGCTCGAGGACGTTCAAATGCTGTATGAGCTTTCCCCCATGGGCGAGGTGGACCCCTTGAGTCACTTAAGGACATCTGCGGAATTAGCCTTGTACGCGCAGATGGAGGAGTGCCTAGCAGAGGTGAAGAAAATCTCCACTCGGTGGACCAGTACAAAACCTCTTCCGAACTGGCAGCTGGTTGATACGTCCGCGAAGAATACCTGGAACAAGTGGTTGCAATACTTCTTCCGAGACTATGCGAGCAGCAGCATTACTAAGAAGCTTTTGAGCGAAGACCCGGAGGCCGAGAATTACGTAGAGGGCAAGGGTTATCATTTGACCCTTTGCGCCTTTCTCTGCGCTTGGCTGTCGAGGTATCTGATTGATGGTCACCCCCATGATGGGGTCTTCTACCATGTGCTGCCACTTGCCGTGAGGCTCGCTCTTGGCCAGAGAGTCGCACTTGGACCCTTGGTCTTGGGCACGCTATATTACAGGCTGGATCAGCTGGTTCTGGCGATGAGGGAATCGCGTGGCCGCCTCGATGTTCTGACCTTTGTCAATATCAGCTTTTTGACAATGTGGGTTTTCGAGCGTTGGCCGTCTTATGCTCCAACTCCCCTCCCACTTGAGAAGTGGTGTCCCCCAGGCGAGACGAAAGCGCTCAACAGCGGAAGGGCTGCGAGATGGTTCGGGGCAAGCAACACCAAGTGTACTTGGAGCTTGATATGCGACAAGCGAAGGGAGTTCACTGCCAGGCCTTACGCCACACGTGTTGAGAATGTGCGGTGGTTTCCGAAGCTATACCCCTCCGAAGGTATGGTCTTGTCAGAAGACCTTCTTTTTGAAAAGGGACCGCATTTCCACGAGCGCTATCGTGAGTTCTTTTGCTGGTGTCTGCGGGGTTCTCTTCCTGCACTTGCAGAGCATATTCGTGAGCTCGCGCCACGATATGAAAGGCTTACAGTGGATGTTGACCCCACTCGGGTCTCTCCTCAGTTTGGTTTCGATGCGGTGGCCCCATCAATCTGGCCCCAGTCTATCGTTAGAGGGTGCTACAAGCGCTTGCTGACAAAGGAATGCAAGACGGTCCTTATGAGCAATCTTCCCTTTGAGCAGCCTGCGGGAACTCGCAGGGGTGGTTGTTCCCAGAATTGGATCGCATACTGGATTGCCCAGCATACGAGGATGGAGACGGAGGCGGCGGCGCAGCCAGGAAGGGCCCCCTTGATCAAGAGAAACTCTTTTCCGTTTCGTCCCAATTGCAGTTTGAGCGAGTCTGAGTACGGTTGCTACTCGTTGTTGGACCGCGAGAATCATTTGTGCCCCGATTTCATTCTGAAGGAGCAGGTCGATGCAATCAAGAAGGGTGACACGCAGGTCATCAAATATAGCAAGGCGTTTGCTGAGGTAAGCAGTTTCCTTGTGTGCTTTGAGCTCTTTGATTTGCTTGCACTGATGCTTTTTGTTCTGTATTGTCTAGTGTCATGTGCGGAGGTTCGCAGCTGGTGACCGTTCCAAATCGCTGGTGGATACCATTGTTGCGACCAGAAGAAGGGGGGAGTCGTATCGGCTAGCATGGAGGATGGATGCCGAGGTCGAAACAAAAGTTCGCGGGGTCATGAACACTTTTGCTGACTCGCTGATAGACAACCCTCCGGCTCCGTCTCCTCCTAGAGATGACCCGTCCCCTCCAGCGACTGCGGCACCGAGAGCGAAGAGGCCTAGGCAAAAGGGGATTACGATTTCTTCCCCTAGGAGCGCTCCAGCTTCGCCCCCAGCGAGGTCCCTTTCTGTCAAGGACAAAGGTAAGGGTCGTATGCCCGGCAAGGTGCGAAAAGATCTCGCAGTTGAAACCTTCGTTCCATTCAATCAAGAGGAAGAGGAAGAGAGACAGGAGCCCCAAGCAAGTAATGAAGAAGAAGAAGAAGGAACAGTTGTGATGCGCGAGGAAGAGTCAGGAGGTACTTCCGCCGCATTTTCTTGTCCTTTATCATAACTTCTATGCAGTTCTTTTCTTTGAACCAATTGTATATTCGCAGGTGATGATGATGAAGCCGTTGGTGGCCTCGTGGCCAAGAGGCAAAAGAGAAATGCCCATGCTGGCGTTTCAGATGATCCCATAAGCGAGGATGTTCTTGCTGAATCCCGGAAGACAGCCGCGGAGGCTGCTGCGAGAAGAAGGCAGCGAGAGGAAGAGGAACTCAAGCTTGTGAAACAGCGGAGCCTCGAGGAGCGGCATGTTGACGACTTAGCGCGTCCAACTGGCGAGGAAGACGAACTTCCCGAAGAAGTGGCTCCTCATGTGGAGGAGGAAGATGAGGTTCCTGGAGAGGACACAGCAGAGCTAGAGCAAGTCCAAGCGGACTTCGCAGAGATCGCAGGTGGCGATAAAGGTGAGATCTTCAATCTCGCAGTTACTTATAGAGATGTAATTGTGGGTGCGTTAAAGCACGGTGTGTCAAAGCCTGACATTCGCCGTTGGTTGGTAAGCAAATGCGGAGAACCCTCAGGTAATTATTTTGAGTGATATGCGCATGCTAGGCTTTAGTCACTTGAAGCAAAATCATGACTGGTTTACTCGCGTCCCAGGTCACGCTTCTCTTAAAGATTTGCTTAGTGAAGATACACTGATAGGGCACGGTTCCACGTCCTTAGTGTACGATGAGGATACCTTAATCCCACCTTCGCGTGGAGGTGCTTATTCTTAGCTTTAGCAAAGATAGTGAAATAACTTATAACACAAGTTACCTCATATTGTCGCATTTGGTATCGCAGGTCATGCTGAGGAACCTGAGCTGGAGCAGAGAAGTCAGCCTTCTGCATCCCATGTTCCAATCTCGAGCTCTCATACTGAGAAGCCCGTCGCGGACGCTGGACATGTAAGTGAGCGTCTCGAGGATGTCATCGAGCTCTCCGATGATGTCGAAGCTGATGCTGTGCGGATGGACGAAAGTGTCCGTACTGGTGGTGAGGAGGAAAGGACAAGCGATGCTGCCATTTCCGCATCCGGGAATGTCCGTCCAGCGACCTCGGTTGTGCCTCCGGCGATGACTGAGCCAGGAGCACCCATTCCTGCGTGGAGCATTTGGGGCTCGCAGGTTGGGAATGTAATCGCAGCTGGTGCAGCTTACACTCTTCCTCCTAACTATGAGAGTTTGGAGCTCGCAGCTGATAGGAGAGCCATGGAGCGAGGGCAGTCTTCGAACAACCCGGTGGCTCGCATTCCTTCTATTCATGAAATTCTGGAAGGGACCGGTAAGCAGAGATTTTACCATTCGTACGTCGCATTATTTGCTTGCTAGTTTTGACATCATGACTTGTTTTTGACGTCTCAGGTTTGAAGCAAACCGATGTAGACTGGGTGGTTCGAATGCGCCTCAGATACCCCCGATCGTTTGTGAGGTGTCTGGAGATCAGTCCTTTTGACAGGAGGCTATTCCTTACTGAAGCCATCTGGATACTAGAGCAGCTGTGTGCGGCTACACCTGCGACCATTTCGGCCCAGAGTGCTGAATTGCTGTGTGGCATGTGCCAAAATCTCGTGCTCAAAGTCCAAGGCAGACTTGGCTTTAAATTCCTCAAGGACAGAGTTACACTGATTCGCGCAGCTGTAACTTTGAATCTCGGTCACCAGAATCTCGCAGCTGAGATGCAGAAGGTGGAGCAGCAAAAGCAAAAGGTTGATGAAGCTGTAAAGCTGTATCAGGAAATGAATGCCAAGTGCGAGCAACTGAAGCAAGAAGTGAAACAAGTGGAGAAGCTGAGCGAGCAGTTCGCACCCCAGGACTCCTTAGTCAAAAATTTGTTTTGACTTTTCGAATTTTTGAAAAGAAAACAGGAAAATGGCTGAGACATTAATGTAATGTTTTGAACATTAATGTGATATTGCTAGGGTTTCTCCCCCTTCTTTTTTTAACAACAAACAATGAGTTTGCCCGTTTTGCCCCTTTCGGGATTTGATTGGACATTTCTGTGCATATCCAATTATGACATCAGCAATTGATTCTTTGCTTGATTTTCGCGCTAATTTCTCGGCAGATAAGCACGCTTCCGTTGGGAAGTCCATCCGAATCATGACTATCCGTCATTTATTAGGATACGCAACTGAATCGTCGTAGCCTTTAGTAGGGTAATTGATTGTTACCGCTTTTCAAGGCGTAAGTGATTGAACTTACCCTCTTTTTGAATTTGCTGACTCATCTTAAGCAACCGAAGAGTCTCTACAGGGCCTATATAAACCCTGTCTTTGCCATTTGGGTTCTTCATCCCAAACATGTGCTTTGCCGTGAGTCCTTACGACTGCTGGCTTCAACGCTTGTTTTTCGTTGATTCATGGCAACTTCAGGCTTTGAATCCTGAGTTTGCGCTTTGTGCCATAGAAATAGTTTCCAAGATCCACTTTATGAGGCTCATTGCCGTTTATAACCATCATAAAGAGGATGCAGATAATACCTCATGTGTGTTCGAAGAAATTTCTTCGTGTATTATGTGTGCAGGTCATGTTTCCGGCCGCCTCGTGGTGAGGTGCAGCGCCGAAGTGACCGTGCTACCGTCTCGTAATGAACGGCGTGATTCTTCTTCAGCAGTAATGAAGAAGAATCCGTCACTTTCATGTTTGTGAGCCCGGGGTGACGAACCGTCGCGTTCATCCCCGTCTACAAGGAGCCCTTGCCCTTTGGAGCTGCTGCTTGCCTGTAGATCGCCGGAACCGGTGGCTCCTTGGGCAAATGTTATGGGGAGCCTATCTGACAACGGTCTTGTCGGATAGCAGAATGTCGAGCGTATGGCTTCATGTGGCTCTTTTCAGAGCGAGATCCCCTTTGCTACAGATGTCACCCACAGATTTGGGCATCGTGTAGCCGGCGCTCGAAGCCAGGGCGGTTCATTCTTTGCAGTCCGGGTTTCCGTATCACGTTTCTGCTGGCTTATCAGCCATTTTTCGAATGTATTGTAAGCCATGTTGGCTGTGTAGTTAGATGCGAGCTTTTCGCTTGTAAGCTGCTATCTAGATAGATAATTTGTAAGTCATTTGACTCATAATGATAAGTAGTATTTGTATCATCTGTTCTTTGCAACAAAATACAATTTCGCATGCGTTTCGGCTTGTTTTGCCTTGCATAATGACATGTAATGATTTCACATATGCGATGTCAATTTACAGATATTTCGCTAGATCATTCGAGATCGTTATTTCGCAGCTGTGCCATCTTGACGGATGGGCTTGCAGTTGGTCGTTGTAAATCGTATGAGATCACGTTCACAACGTTGTTATCGTTCCAGATAATTTTCCAGAGATCAATCAAGATCGTTGTGCAAATTGCTATCATAGACGATAGGCTTTGTCTGAGATCGTTTCTCGCATAAACTGCTATCATAGCAGACAGATCTTTAGAAGATCTAATAAGATAACTCTGCACTCGTGTTGCCATCATATCAGACGGGTTTGGATAATTAACCAAAATTGCTATCGTAACAGATAAGCTTGAGGAGATCATTATAAGATCGCATCTGTATGGCCCGCTATCTCAAGAGATAGGCGTTAGATGATCGATTGAGATCGTTTTTGTATTTCGCTGCTATCGCAAAAGATAGACTTTGGATGATCATGTAAGATCGTGTTTTCGTTTGGGTGCTATCGCAAGAGATAGGCTTTAATGATCACTTAAGATCGTATTTGTATTTGATTGCTACCGTGAGAGATAGGCTTTAGATGATCACTTAAGATCGCATTTGCGTTTGGCTGCTATCGTAAGAGATAGGCTTTAATGATCGCTTAAGATCGCATTTGCATTTGGCTGCTACCATGGGAGATAGGCTTTAGATGATCACTTAAGATCGCATTTGCATTTGATTGCTACCGTAAGAGATAGGCTTTAATGATCACTTAAGATCGCATTTGTAGTGGCTGCTATCGTAAGAGATAGGCTTTAATGATCACTTAAGATCGCGCTCGCGGGTAACTGCTATCGTAAGAGATAGGCTTTAATGATCGATTAAGATCACATTTGTAGTGGCTGCCATCGTAGGAGATGGGCTTTAGATGATCGATTGAGATCGCGTTTGCTATCATATGAGATAGGCTTTGATGATCAACTAAGATCGCGTTCGCTATCGTAAGAGATAGGCTTTGATGATCATTTAAGATCGCGTTCGCTATCGTAAGAGATAGGCTTTGATGATCAGTTAAGATCGCGTTCGCTATCGTAAGAGATAGGCTTTGATGATCAGTTAAGATCGCGTTCGCTATCGTAAGGGATAGGCTTTGATGATCAATTAAGATCGCGTTCGCTATCGTAAGGGATAGGCTTTGATGATCATTTAAGATCGTGTTTACATTTGTTACTATTGAAGCGCATAAATCATTGTTAACAGTTGTAACAAATTAGATAATCAATATAAACAGCTGATAAATGTGAACTTCTCATTTGGGAGAATTCTTTTATTATGACATTCTCATATGGGAGAGATAGGATTACAATCCTCTCATATGGGAGAGGAGATTGCGAATATCGTAGCCACATGAGACATTAAGCAACGTTATCATAAAACGTATGAAACAAGAGAAGTCAGGGATAGTACTTCTTGATCCAGCGCATGTTGACTGAGCTTGGAGTTGAGGTTGTGCCGTGCAACCTTCGTATGCTGCAGTAGCCGCTATCGAAGACTTCTGTGACTTCGAAGGGTCCCTCCCAATTAGCTGCGAACTTTGGGTGGGTTGCCTCTCGCATGCAGTGATCAGATGCGCGCAAGACCAGGTCGCCAACTGCGAAATCCCGTCGCTGGACCGTCTTGTTGTAGGCGCGAGCGATTCTTTCTTGGTACCGCTTGTTAGTCCTTTTGGCTTGTTCTCGCTTTTCTTCCAGCAAGACTAAATCATGATCGCGTTGGTTTTCGTAGAGCGCGTGGAAGGCCAGCCTTGCCGAATTGACTCTGACCTCCGCAGGTACCACGGCTTCAGCCCCATAACATAGTAGAAATGGCGAGGCCCCTGTGGGTGTCCTTGGAGAAGTTCTGTAGGCCCACAGAGCTATGTTAAGAGAGTCGGCCCACTTCTTGTGGTCATCTGCGACCATCTTGCTCAGAATTCTCAGCAGCGTTTTGTTAGTCGCCTCGGCTTGCCCGTTTCCCTTTGGATAATAGGGGGTAGAGCATATCTGCCTGATATTGTACTCCGCAAGTTTTGTAGCTACCTGACGATTAACAAAAGGAGTACCGTTATCTGAAAGAATAGTATTCGGGATTCCGAACCTGCATACGATGTTTTCCTGGATGAAGTTGACCACAGCCAGCGCGTTTGCCGTCTTCAGTGGTATTGCTTCCACCCATTTGGTGAACAGCTCAGTTGCGGTGAGAATGAAATGGTTCCCATGTGACGTTGGTCGGATGGGGCCAATGAAGTCCAAAGCCCATGTGTGAAATGGCCATGGCGTTCCTAGTGCATGTAGGTCCACGGCGGGAGCGTGCACTAGGTTCCCTTTGAATTGACATTCTTGGCAGCGTCGCACCTTGGTGCGGCAATCGACTTCCATCGTGGGCCAGAAGTATCCAATTGAGAGAAGCTGTCTGCATAATTTCGCACCTCCCTGGTGTTCCGCCTGGTGGGAGAGGTCCATGACTTCTTGTGCTTCCCTATCGTCTAGGCATCGCAGCAAGTTGCCTTCATGACCTTTTCGCCAAAGCAGATTTTCCTGAACCACATATCGAGAAGCTTTCCTCTTCAATTTGTCTGCCTCTTTTCTCGATTCGGGTATAGTGCCTTTGATGAGGAATTCAAACAATGGCTTTCTCCAGTCTGTGTCGTCGTCGATTAGAGCGACAAGAAGAGAATCTTTGATTAGTGCGCAACTTTCGCACTTCCCTTGTATCAGGGCTGCGGCTGTAGACCTGCTTGGCCAATGGATGCCGTATCTCTGAGCTTTCCTGTAGATTGACACCTCGCTTTCTCCGCAAGCGTGCTGGTGAATCTTTTCTAACAGCTGTTGTCCCTCTTGTTCGGAGACACATCGCATGAGTATTCCTCCGGGACCCTTGTAGTAAAGGGTGTTGTCGTGGATACAGTATCCTTTCGTGAGTGCCCAGCCCTCGCTGCTGGTGCCTTTCGCAATAGCTTGCAGGATTGCTTTTCGCCAGTCTGCGTCATCCATGTGTTCGTCGTCGCACGCATCTTCTGTTAATGCCGACGATGTTCGCACTTCGATGGAAATCCTTGCGGGGCATTTGTCTATGCTGACCTTAGATCCCAGAGTTGCTAAGGCGTCTGCATGCCTGTTGTCCGCTCGGGGTTTGTGCTCGTATTTCACGTCGCAGAATTGCTGCATCAGCTTTTGCACTAGGGTGCGGTATGGTAGGAGGTTGATCTCCTTTAAACCATATTCGCCCGAGGCCTGTTTAACAATCAGTTTGGAATCTCCCATGACTGTTAAGTTGCTCACTTCCAAAGCTTTCGCCGCACGGAGTCCCGCGATCAGAGCCTCGTATTCCGCCTCGTTGTTCGTGACTGCGAAGTTGAGTTTCGCGGACATCTGTATGACTTCCCCGTCCGGCTTTGTCAAGACTATCCCAATGCCTCCGCCTTTTCTGGTTGACGAACCATCGAAGTGGAGGGTCCAATAGGGCACGTCGATCGCGTAGATTTCAGGGCCTTCAAGTTCTTCTTCGATCACAGGTTCGTGACTGTTGTCAGGAAACTGTGCCAGCAGATCTGCTACCGCCTGCGACTTGATCGCTCTTGGTTTTACGCATGTGATATCGTATTGAGAGATGGTCATGTACCATTTCGCCAATCTCCCGCCCGGAGTAGTGTGAGTTAGCAGGTATCTTATGGGGTCGCTTTTGGTGACCACCACTACTTTGTGCGATGCAAAATAGTGTCTCAACTTCTCTATTACGAAGAATAAGGCAAGGCAATGACGTTCGATGTCCGTGTACCTTGATTCAGCAGGCTGCACAATGCGAGAGATGTAATAGATAGGCCTCTCTTGTCCCTCATATACCTGGGCCAAGAGTGCTCCTATAGATCTCCTCGTTGATGTAAGATATAGCAGCAGCGGCGATCCCAGTTGAGGCGCGATCATAATCTTCGGGGATGTAAGTATCTCCTTTAGCTTTTCGAATGCCGCTTCATGGTCAGGAGCCCAGTTGTACGCGGCGTCCTTCCTGAGAAGAGTGCTGAAACAGCATGTGATTTCGGCGATTGCCGGGATGAATCTCCGCAGATATGACAATTTTCCCAAGAATGTTTTCAAGGTACTTTGGTCTTGAGGTGGTGTCATGCTGGTGATGGCTGACACTTTCGCAGGGTCAGGCTCAATTCCTTGGCGATGGACTACGCATCCCAGAAACTTCCCCGAAGTCACGCCGAACGCGCATTTCATGGGGTTCATTTTCAGTTGAAAGCTCCTGCATCTGTTGAATACCTTTCGCAGGTCTGCAAGGTGATCTGCTTCATGCCTGGATTTGACTACCAGGTCATCCACATAGAATTCCACTTCTTTGTGCATCATGTCGTGGAATAGGGCCATCATGGCCCGCTGATAGGTCGCGCCTGCATTCTTAAGACCGAATGGCATTACCGTATAGTTGAATACCCCCACGGGAGTGATGAATGCAGTTTTCCTTGCATCTTCGGGATCCATCTTGATTTGATTGTATCCGCTGAAGCCGTCCATGAAACTGAACATGCGATGGCCTGCTGTTGAATCAATGAGTAAATCGATGTTAGGCAGCGGGAAATCGTCCTTAGGACAGAAGCGATTAAGATCTCGGAAGTCCACGCAGATGCGGAGCTGTCCGTTCTTCTTCACCACTGGCACGATGTTGGCCAACCATGTGGGATGGTGATTGGGCTCTATGAACTTGGCATCTAGGAGTTTGACAATCTCCTGTTTGATCTTCACGTTGAGCTCTGGCCTAAAGCTTCTGGTGCTTTGCTTGACCGGTTTAGACCCTGGGATGATGTCTAAACGGTGCATGGTGATGCTCGTGTCCAGACCCGGCATCTCGTCGTATTCCCATGCGAACACGTCCTTGTATTCAGTTAGGAGCTGCAGCAGTCCTTGTTCCTCTTCGCTTGTGAGGTCCGCACTCAGGAAGACTGGTCTTTTCTTTTCCTCGTTCGGGCTGAGGAACACTTCCTTAAGCTCTTGCTTTTGTGGTCTTGGCCTGTCTTCCATGCATTCGGGGGCTTCTTTAAGTTTCTCCTCTGGAGTGCCCCGTGTTGGCTCTTCTGTGAGCGCAACTTGCTCGATTTGATTGATTTGCCCAGGGACATCCCCATGCCCGTGTGAGGACGTCCCCGCGCACCTTCATATGCGATAGCATTTCTTCCCGTTGGCGTAGAAGCTCTCTATCTCCTTGCCCTCGGGGTCGTGCTTTGCGATCCTCTTCAGAGTGTAGACACTCTTGCGATGATATGCGATGCGCGGCGCCTCTTCGTGGGTAGGCGGCTTTTCTTCGGTGTCTCCCCTTGTCACCATCACGCCTGCAGGTGACTGGTCCTTGATGTCCTCCCAGAGAGGTAAAGGAGTAGGGTTGAATGGTCCGGGTGTTTGCTCGTCCGCCATCTCGGTGAACCACACCGCCTCGCTGAGATGCGCTTCGTCCAAGTTGAACGGGTTAGTTGAGGCCGGTATCTCGACAATCCTGTCGTTCCAGATAGCTTTCATCACTTGGTGAGCCGTTGAAGGGATTGCGTCAAAGCGATGAATCCAGGCCCGACCTATGATCATGTGGTATGTGGTGTTCGCGTCTATGACATAGAACTTCGCCGAGCACTTGATTCTGCCGATCTGAACGCCCAGGCGGATCCACCCGATCGTCATTCTGGAATCGCTTCCGAATCCCACCAGCGGGGATGGACGCTTGACTACCTTGTGCTCGGGGATCCCTGCTAGCTTCAGTGTGTGGAGTGGAACAACGTTGACCGCTGCTCCTCCATCGACGAATGCTCGCTTGAATTCGACGCCGTTGATGATGGCGGTCACGTACAGGGGCCTCTGGTGGCTTGCATCTGTCTTTTTGTCGCTGGCAGAAAAGGTCATAATCTTTTCTGTGGAACGGGACGCCCTGACGACTTTCCCGTTGGAGACCACGAGGTCCTCCTCGTAGTCCTCTGCTACCCTTAAGATTGCTTTTGTCATGTCCGCTCGACATTTTTCGGAGAAGTTCATCTCGTTGAAGAATCTGTCGAAGCCGTGCGACCCTTTCATGCGGTCGGCACGCTCATCTTCCGTGTCCATGCTGTAGTCTTCATCTTCATGGACTTCAGCAACGATGGGCAGACCATCCTCTGCGACTTCTTCCAAGTCGACTATCGAGATCATGGCGACCTCTTTGCCTTTTGAGCCCGAATCTGTATGGGCAGGCAGCGGGTTGTTGCGCACATCCTTCCGATGGTCGCTGACGATGAGTTCGCCGCTCTTCATCTTCTGATCGAGTGCGAATCTGAGCTTCTTGCACTCGGCTGTGGGGTGCATGACCTTGCCGTGGTATTCGCACCACTTAGAGTCCCTCGTCATCTCCTTGGAGGGTGCTTTCTCGAGCGGTGGGAGGACGCCGTCCTTACGCCACTGTCTGCAGAGATCGCTTGCCTCCTCCACCGAGCATGGCAGGGGCGGTGCGTCGAAGTTTGTAACTTTTGCTTGCTTCTGGGGCGAAACTGCATTGACCTCAGCTTCGCGTCCTCGCTTGTAGCCAAATCTGCCGATTTTGTAGGTGGTGCCGCTCGCAGGTCGTTCTGGAGCGCTCTTCTTCCTCTGTCTCTCGACGATGGGCTCGATGTTCATCGTGCACTCGATGAGCTTTGAAAATGTGGGTGTTTGCAAATTGATTAGCATGCTCTTGTACTCATCTCGCATGCACTGCAGGCATATCTCTACGAGCCGACTCTCGAGCATTGGGTCCTTGCATTCTAAGGATTTCGCTCTGAATTTCTTGATGAAAGTGATTCCATCTTCCTCGCGTTTCTGATACATCCGCGAGAGGTGGATCATCGTCACCTTCTCTTCCATCTGGAAGAACTTGGTGTAGAACTTCTGGACCATGTCGTCCCAGGTCTTCACAGATCCGGGCTCCAACGTCCGGTACCATTTGTATGCTACGTTCCCAAGAGTCTTTGGGAACTCTCGCATCAGCAGTTTGGGATCAGCTCCGTATGGACCCATGACATCGATGAAACGCATGACATGCTCATGAGCGTTTCCATTGACGTCTTCGAACTTGTCCCATTTGGGAGCCTTGTACCCTGCCGGGTTAGGCATGAGATAAATCTCTCGTGGAATGGGTGGATCATTGTCTAGCTTCGGGATGATGGTATCCGCGAGCGATTGATGAGCTAGGATGGAGTCCACGCGCTTCTGCAAGGATGTCATGCATTCTGGGAGGCTTCCCTCGGTAGCTGCCGGAGGGGCTGCCGTAGGCGGTGGCGATACATATGTCGCCGGAGGATTGAGAGTGTATTGGCTACCCGCGTTTCCCCATAGGGTCGCTGGTGGAGGCAGAGTGTACTGCAAAGTTGGGTTAGACGCCAAAGCCGTGGGCTGAGAGGCGTGAGCGGCAGGGGGTAGCATTTGCGCTGTTGATCCTTGGATCGAAGGCAGCTGCGCGGCTGACGGTGGAGTTTGCAGATGAGGGTTGGGAGGCGTGGCCGATACTCCCAATCCTGGAGCAGTAGGGGTTCCTCCTCCCTGAGGGGTGGCGGTACCTGGTGGAGGATTTGGCGCAAGGGTGCCCAGAACGGCCAAGATCCGCTCCAACTGCGCAGATTGAGACTTGAGAGCTTTTGCCTGACTTTGGACAGTGGCGTCCAAAGACTCCAAAGTTGGTGCCTCGCCGGGAGTCGTCGGAGTACGGCGGACTTCGTCTCCCGAGGGAGTTTCGGTGGAAGGCGACCGGTTGCTGACATCATCCTCCTGAGACATGGTTGCTTTTGCTGGTAAGTTTCACGTCGGGTTCACCAAAATGTGCACAAGAGATTCCGGCAGGGAGACCTCCGTGTACACCGTACGTAGTGGATCAGGGATCGCACAGGAAGAATAGGGGTGTGTGTAGGGAGAGAGTAAGTCAGTAGCAATGTCTGAGAGAGAGACAGAGGTTTGGCAGAGCTTCCGCGTATGGCAGTGTTGTTCTCCTTTGTATGGAAAGGTTAACGATGTATATATACTGGAGAACGTGACCGTTGTAGTGTGGTTAATGCGCCCATTAATGGCGGCTTAATTAGCTTAACCATAACGGCACGTTCGTCCGAGTATATAGGAACCGTTAGAGCACGTGGTGCGCAAGTACCGGAACCGTTACGAGGTTGACCGGGTTTGACCGGATTGACCGGGTCTAGGGAGCTCGTGCCATAAATCTCTCAAAACAGTTACTAAAGGTCGCGCGCGGGCTTGGCTCGCACGCGACAGGGCTTACTCTAGCCTCCAAACCACAAATCCCTACAAGTCCCGTGCAGTGGTATGCGAGGGCTCTGTCTCGCAGCCCCCACATGGATCAGCTCGGCTGGTGATCCTGTGTGTGTGGAGCACAATATGGTGTGCTGGATGGTTGCCACGTGGCCTAGATCTGCCATGTCATAAAGCAGTATCTACAGTAGTGATAAAGATAGACAATTTTATTTTATTAGAGTTGACCAAAGATAGTGGGTAGAGGCATATGATGCAAATAACAAGAGTTGGATTGCTAGTTGGGATAAAAAATGTAATATTGATAAATGAGAGGTATCTTGTGAAAACTAAAAGTTAAGGGGTGAAAATATAATTTCCAATTAATAGCTAACACACATATAAGTTAATTTTCATAGATAATAAATGTCCAAATAATTTTAAATACACCACTTGTATATAAATGTCAAAATGCACTTTTAGAAAACTACAAGTATTTCCCAAGTATACAAAATAAGTTCCATATAGTTTTATCATAGTTTCAAAAATTACAAAATAGCCTCAAAATGAAATTTTATATAATTATAGATGTCCCATGGTACATTTATACTCTAAAACTAAGAACTAGTTTGAAATATAAGTTTATTGAAATTCTCAAATACTATTTCAAAATTACCAAATAACCATTAATTAAAATACGGGGTATTACAAAAAATGATGGATTAAAACATGTTACATATATCAATACAATTTGTCTTTCATCATAAAATAATATCACATCAAGTACATGGGTGAAAGGGATATATTTAAATCAAAAGAGTTTAGAGAAACCCCCCCTTAGAACATGTATGCAGGTCTGACAGTTTCAAGGCTTTGAATCCTGGTTAAAGGCTTTGAAATAGCTCTGCTATTTCGAGCCTGTGAAACCTGATTCAAGGTTTTAAAACTGGTTCAAGGCCTTGAAATACCTAAGTATTTCAAGTCCATGAAACAAGTGAACTTACAATCTCCTCCTTGATGAAAGACAAAACCTCAACTGTTTGATTCTTAGTTTCTGCAAAAATATACTGATTGGCACACAATAATAACAATGCAATAATTCCAAAAGATCCAATTTATTAATGAACAAAAGCAAAAACAGCAAGTAAGTTGCAGAAAATCCTACTGACTAAAAGATAGCTCATCTAAATAGACATAAAAGAAAATAGGCCATCTAAACATAAATAAAAGCAAAAACAACCTGATATTTCCTAATATTTCTTCCCCTTTTTGACTTTCATCCAAAAGAATGAGAATATGTTGGATCAGTGTCTGGAAAATTTTGAAAATAAAAACTTTAGAGAGAAAGAATGGGAAAGAAAGAGTAGGCATGATTAAGGGGTTGGGTATTCATCTCCATCCAGGTCTCCCTCTTCTTCCTCACTATCTTCATCAGTCTTATCCTGTTCTTCTTGTTCCTCTTCATTCTAACCAGCAGAAGTCACTTCTTCAGTCTTGTCCTTAGTGGTAGTATTTGGAGATTTCTTCTTCTTCTTCTTCTTCTTCTTCTTCTTCTTCTTCTTCTTCTTCTTCTTCTTCTTCAGATTAATCAGCAAATCATCTGAGTCTCAGGGCTGTCTATTTCATCTCCTTCCTGATCAGCTATCAACTACCACCTGTTTTCCTTTATCTTTGACTGGAGCAGCCTCTTCCTGGTTGGAATGTTCACTTGACAATTTCTTGTCAGAGCCATCTTTCTTGGCACCTTCTTTATCCTCAGGGACATCAAACATAGTCATGCTTCTAAACATAGTTTCCACCATGTATTATCCTGTGAGAGATCAGTCTCAAACCCATGATGATTCTATTTGATCTCACTATTTTCCATATCTATACCATCAAGTCTCTGAAGGATTGAAGATAAATCAGGAGGCTGAGATGTCTGGCTTGAAGTAGGAGTCAAGGCCTTGGGCTTAAAAAATTTCTTTGCATTCTGCTCTTCCTCAGTCAAATCTAAATAAAACTTCAAACTTTCTCTTTGGTCTTAACTACCCCAATCTTCTCAAAAGCCTTCTCATTCAGAAAACCAATCCCATAAGTGATAGACTCTTCACCAGCAGTAGGAATCTCAAGGTGTTGGAAGAATTTAGTGAGCAAATTTGCATAAAGCAGGGGATGCTTTATTTTAGCATGTGTTCCACTACATGTTTCTGCAGATCAATATCATAGCCATGCATGATCAAATACATAATGTACAACACCCTCTCAGTAACTAACTCCTTAGAATGTTCCCATGGAAAGATGCATCTCATCAAGATAGTGAATAGAAATTTAGCTTCAACATTTAACACAGAGTGTGTTAACTATTTGGATGAGGCAGGGACATTGGGTAGGAAAAATTCTTCTCTGGCCAACTTCAAAGCTTCATTCTTGGGAGGGTAGTTATGTGTGTCATACCTCTTAGGAAACCCTAAGACAGATGGAAACTCAGCATGATCTAGTTCCATTTTAACTCCAGCAACAAAAGACTTGATAACTAAGTGTAGAGAATTCTTAAGTTGCTTCATGTTGAGATAGAGGAATATGGTGAGTCTAGGATAGACTAGCTCAGGGGGGTTTAGCATGAACCACAAAGAGATTTTCTTCAACATAGTGATACTGTTTCGATTCATTCCAAGCAACATATGCATACTGATCAAACTGCAGAAAGAAATCTTCCTAGATGCAAAACCATCCAACCACTGAACTTTTGAAGTGTTTGAGATGAACCAAGATTCATCAGGAGCAGTGTTCTTTGAGTAGATCTGCAATGCTTTCTCCACATTGTCCTCTAGTCGTTCCTCTATTACCTTTCCTTTCCCATTTTCAGCTTGATTTGCCTTCTTCTTTTTCATCCACTTCTTGGGGCTAGAGACCTTTGTTTCTGGTTGCTTCTCTGCAGCAGTTTTCTCTTTCTTCTTCTTCTTCTTCTTCTTCTTTTCTGAGGAGGGAGTTGCATCCTTCTTGACTTTCTTCTTGGGTGCAGGAAGCTCTGCAACTGCCTCTACACTAGGAGTTCTGGAGCTGGAGTCTCCACTAATCTCTTGAACTTCATACACTGATGCCTTTCTATTCTTCTCTGTACTCCGTTTTGAAACACCTGCCATCTTGATTCTGTCTGAGGCTCTTCTAGTGATCATTAGGATTTGGGAGAAAAATAAAGAGAGGTGGATTTGACAGGGAGTGAAGGAGAAGAGAATGAGATAAATACTCAGAGAGTTTGTATTTGAAAAGGATACTGCAATAAGTTTCTGATCTTAAAAGATCTGTAATGATCAAAAAATATTCAAATTTTGGAAGCCGTTGGAAATAAATAATTTAATAGTATATTGGATTAAAATCAATTTTGAAAAAGGTAGGGGCAATATTGAGCAAATCTCTACAAAGATAGCACCCAATACTAAATGATCGAAGACTTATTCACTAATCAGTTATCAGACATATTTTCAAGGCTTTGAAAATAGTTTCAAGGTCTTGAAATGCTGTTAAGCTGAAACACATAAGACCAAAGCTTTGAATAGATTTTTAAGGATTTGAAAATCAGTTAAAATTGAAACACATAATGAATTACCTTCCTTACCTGATGCTCCCCCTAAACCAATGCATCCTTATTTAGCATGCCTAATACCAGTCTTAGAGTTTAGAATCTTTCATCTGGCAATGTTTTAGTGAAGATATCTGCAAGTTGAATGTTAGTAGAAACAAATTCAAGAACAATATCACCTTTCTGAGCATGATCTCTGATGAAATGATGTCTGACATCAATATGCTTGGTTCTTGAATGCTGTACTGGATTCTTTGAAATAGATATTGCACTGGGGTTGTCACACTTGATGGGAATACTTCTGAAATCAAATCCAAGATCCCTCAATTGTTGAGCAATCCACAATAATTGTGAGCAACATGAAGCAGATATATATTCAGCTTCAGTTGTTGATAAAGCAACTGAGTTTTGTTTCTTGGAGTGTCAACTGATCAGAGATGATCCAATAAATTGGCAAGTTCCAGAAGTGCTTTTCCTATCAACTTTGTAACATGCAAAGTCATTATCTAAAAATCCATGCAAAGAGAAGTTAGAATGTCTTGGATACCAAAGCCCTAAGTCTTTGGTACCATTGAGATATCTGAATATTCTATTCACAGCAGTTAAGTGTGATTCCTTTGGATCAGCTTGAAATGTTGCACACATACATAAACTGAACATGATATCTGGTCTACTAGCAGTAAGGTAAAGCAATGATCCAATCATACCTCTATACTCTTTAACATTGACACTCTTACCAGATTCATCTTTATCTAAAGACAGTGTAGAACTCAATGGAGTCTTCATCTCTTTGGATTGAGACATGTTGTACTTGTTCAGCAAGTCCCTAGTATACTTGCTTTGATGCAGAAAGATGCCGTTCTTCAATTGATGTATTTGAAGTCCAAGGAAGAATTTCAACTCTCCCATCGTACTCATTTCAAATTCCCTGCTCATAAGACTTGAATTCTTTGCATAGAAGATCATTAGTAGCTCTAAACAGAATATCATCAATATAAATTTGAAGTAGAAGTAAATCTTTCTCATGATTCTTTATGAAATGGGTCTTGTCTACCAATCCTCTTTTGAAATCATTTTCAAGCAAAAACTTTGACAATCTTTCATACCAAGCCCTTGGAGCTTGTTTCAAACCATAACGAGCTTTGTCAAATTTATAAACATGATTTGGAAACTCATCAGTTTCAAAACCGAGAGGTTGTGCAACATATACTTCTTCTTGTAAGTAGCTATTCAGAAATGCACATTTCACATCCATTTGAAATTGTTTCATGCTTTTGAAAGATGCAAATGCAAGCAGAATTCTAATTGCTTCTAACCTGACAACTAGAAAAAAAGTTTCCTCATAATCAATACCTTCTTCTTGATTGTAACCTTGAGCAACTAACCTTGCTATGTTTCTGATCACTTTGCCATCCGCATCCAATTTTTTTCTGAACACCCATCTGGTACCAATGACAGACTTTGTAGGTGGAGGAACTCGGTTCCACATCTTGTTTCTTTCAAACTCATTGAGTTCACTTTGCATAGCTATAATCCAGTCTGCTTCTTGTAAAAGCTTCCTTCACAGTTTTGGGTTCTACAAGAGAAATGAAAGCATTGAAGGCCCAAAGATTCTTCAACTATGACCTTGTTTGTGTACGAATGGTTGGGTCAGAGATGATATTGTCAGCTGGATGAGATGAAAGATATTTGAAACTCTTTCTTGGATACCATGGTTCAGGTTCTCCATATATCTTCTCTGGTCTTGAAGTAGTGGCCTCATCATTCATATCTTTCTGATCATCTTTGTCAAGGCTTTGATCTCTATTTTCAAGGCCTTGAGACCTGTTTTCAAGGTCTTGAATATGGCTTCTTTTTCCTTTTCAACCTTTCTTGAACCCAAGAGAGTTCTCATCTTCTTCTTCTGATTCGTGCTTATTCAGATTCAAGTCTGCAAAACTTTCACTCAAAGAACCATCATAGCTTTCATCAAAAATAACATAAATACTTTCTTCAACCAGCTTGGTTATTTTATTATAGATTCTATAGGATTTGCTAGTAAGAGAGTAACCAAGAAATATACCTTCATCACTTCTTGCATCAAACTTACCCAAGTTGTCCTTACCATTGTTGTGGACATAACATGTGCAACCAAAGGGTCTGAAGTATGATATGTTTTTCTTTCTCCCTTTGAAGAGTTCATAGGGGGTTTTCTTCAAGATAGGTCTGATCAAGCACCTGTTCAAAATGTTATTTGATGTATTCACAGGTTCTGCCCAGTAATGTTTTTGGCAGCTTATTTTCTAGAAGCATTGTCCTTGACATATCTTCAAGAGTATTGTTCTTTATTTCAACAACTCCATTCTGTTGAGAAGTTCTGGGAGCAGAGAAATTGTGAGAGATACCATGCTTAGCACAAAACAAATAAAATTCTAATTGATCAAACTCTCTACCATGATCACTTCTAATTGAATCAATGGGTAGGTTTTCAAGTTTTGAAGTTCTCTGCAAAGCTTTGAAAATTAAGAGAGGGCTTCAGATTTTTCTTTCCGAAACATAACCCAAGTATATCTAGAATAATCATATACATTAACTAGCATATACCTCTTACCTTTTAGAGTTGGTGTCCTCATAGGACCACAAAAATCCATGTGAAGTAGTTAAATAGGTCTAGAAGTACTTGCAAACTTCTTTGGTTTGAATGAGCTTCTGGTCTGCTTACCCTGAGCACAAGTTTTGCATACTTCATCTTCTTTGAACTTGATAGATGGTAATCCTTCGAACAGGTCTTTGGAGATCAATTTTTTCAAGGTATGAAAGCTCGTGTGACCAAGCTTTCTGTTCCAAACCCTTGAATCCTCTTTCAAGGCCTTGAGACACTTTAAGCTCTTACCTGCAACTTTTTTAGTCTGAAAGGTATAAACATTGTTTGATCTAGAGGCTGTGAGAATGCAATTGCATGATTTCTCATTTTGCACCACACACTAATCTTTATCAAAGATAACCTTATTACCATCATCACAAAGCTGAGATACACTAAGCAAGTTAAATTTCAAACCATCAACTAGATATACATCAGAAATAGAATTTTCAGAATCTATACCAACTTTACGAATACCAAGAATGTTGCATTTGCCTTTGTCACCAAGAATAATTGAACCTTCAGATTTCTCTTTCAATTCTGAGAATAGAGATCTCTTTCCACTCATGTGTCTTGAGCAACCACATTCCATAAACCACTTCTGTTTTTTGACATTGGTGACAACCTGCAAACACCAATCACTGCCTTACCCAGCTGTTAGACCAAGTGTGGAATTTGGACTCATACTCAGGATCAACCATGTTAGGTGTTCTGACCCCTTTAGGAACCCAAATCTGTCTGACTTGTCTTTGAGTTGAAATGGGAATGTGTTCCTCATTATATGAGGGTCTCTTCTTTTGAAAGGACAAGTCATATTCGTACGACCAATATTGTTACAAAAATGACATTTAGGAGAAGTTTTGCTTCCAGCTTTCACAAATCTGGTATTGCTATTTCCTGGAAAACTTGAATTGTATCCAATACCAGTTTTGTGAACAGACTTTGAACTTCCTCCAAGAATCAAGTTAAAGTTGTGTTATGAGCCTGCAAGCTTGACTTTGACTTATTCAGATTCTTGAAGTTTCCCATCAAGAGTAGTCTTTTGTTTATCTAATTCATCAACCTGATGTTTCAGATTAACAAGGCTGTTACTCAGTAAAGAAATTCTCAGTGACTACTTCCTTGACTTGTGTTTTCAAGGCTTTGAAACTGGTTTTCAGGGCCTTGAAATCACTGTCAGTTTCTTCTGAGAGAATTCAAGATTCTGATTCAGACAAACAAGTTGTAGATTCTCTTTTTCCCGCTCCTGAACTTTTTCTTTCAAAAGTGTAATCTCTTTCAGATAATCTTATTCATTTAAAAGCATTGTTCTAAGATAATATGAAAGAGAAACTTTTGATTTTGAAATCAAACTGTTTACCATTACCTCAATGTTCTTTTCAGAACTTTCATCATGCTTGGCCATGAAGCATAGGTTGGCATGTTCATCTTCAGATTAGATTCACTTGAGCTATCTGAATCACTATGAAGCTATCATAACTTTCTTTATCCTGTCATGGTCTTTCTTCTAAAAGTTCTTGCTTTTCTTGTGTGGGCAATCTCTTATCAAATGTCCTGTATCACCACACTCAAAGCAGTTCATGAATTTTGATTTATTTTGTGAAGAAGACTTACCTTTGTAGTCCTTTCTACTGGATGATCTGTTTCTTTCTCTGTTGAAGTCTTTGTTTCCAAAGTTTTTCTTCATCTTGAGAATTCTGGTCAAGGCTTTGGAAATCAATGCAAAAGGATCTTCATCATCTTCATCTTCAGTTTCAAGGCTTCGAATTTTCTCATTCTCTTTGGCCTTGATTGCTAAGTTCTTGACACCTTCAGGTAGCTCTCCATCAACTTCTTTCATGGATATTTCATGTCTGAGGAGCTTCCCTTGTAGATCATAAAGTTGTAGTGATGAAAGATCTTGAGCTTCTTCAATGGCTATTGTCTTTAATTCTCATTTGGCCTTTGGAAGACTTCTCAGTATCTTCCCCACCTTTTCTTTATTGGAAATATGTTTTCCCAAAGAATCAAGGTTATAGACAATGTCTGTGAACCTCTTAAACATCTCTGTGATTGACTCATCTGCATTCATATTGAACAACTCATATTGCCTGAGATAGATGTTGATCTTGGTTTGCTTGAATTAACTGGTTCCTTCAAATGTCACCACAAGCTTGTCCCAGATTTCTTTGGCAGTCTTGCAGCCTCAAGTTCTGTTGAATTCATTTGAACTCAAAGCACAATACAAGATGTTAATAGCTTTGTAATTCTTAGAAAATTATTCCAATTCATAAGAGGAGAGTGAGTCTTCAAATTTGGGTGTTTTGATCCCATCTTTCTATGTAAAGAAAGTGTGAGGTCCTTTCTGCATAATGGTCCAAAGCTCTATGTCTTGATAATGATGAACATCTTCATCAGGGCTTTCCAGTGAGCAAAGTTATCTCCACAAAATAGAGGAAGTCTATTGGAAGCTCTTCCCTGTGAGAAACCACCATCACCTGAAGTACTCATGATCAGCAAATGATTAAATATTATACAGTGATACAAGATCTGATACCAATTGAAAGGGGAGTATGCAGATGGATATGCAACACAGATACTCTAGAAGGGAAGAGGGGTTGAATAGAGTATGCCAACTTTTTGAAAAACTTGTAGAAGAGAAGAGTTTATGTTGAAGAGAAATGGAGTTCAAGGCCTTGAACACAAATTCAAGCCTTTGAATTGATATATTGTTTGAAATGAAACAGACAAGTCTTTTTCAAGGCCTTGAAAAGATTTTCAAACTCTTGAAAACAGACAAGTTTGAATGCTGCACAGACTTTGTATGTAAATGAACTTTAAATGCAAGAGACATAAGATTTATAGATTTCATTCTAGTTGGACCTACGTCTCTACCTCAGGGACTTCTCTCTGAAGGATTTTCAACTCAATTCTTATTAATCAAAAGCTAAGCCCAAAATCTCAAGCACAAAGAGTTCCCTTACTTTGTTACAGCTTGTGGTTCTCCCTAACCTATCTAGTACCTGCTCTAGCTAACTGATTAACTAATAATTATCTATTGTTCACATTTAAAAATCCTTGAGAAGGAAATATATAAGTATTATAGAAATGATCTACCAATAAATCACAATACAGAAGAACACTAGAGTGTCGAACTGCTGTAAAGAATGCAGTGAACTTCTGTGAGTTGGATGTGAGAGTGATGAACTTCTTTGATGCTTGTCAATCCAGAAATATGTCTCTATTTTTGACCATTTAGTTTTGTATGTTGTTGCTTCAAAATGAGCTTCATTTATACTGTTTGAAGCTCTAAAAATCTTCCCAGATTTTCAGCAACAACTTCCTATTTTGTAGGCAACAACTTTGACTCTCTTTAACAGCCTTCTCCAACGGATAGTTGATCACAATCTTCAGAGCTATTGTTGTGATCTTGTATTTAAAGAATCTGAGAAGCTTTCATGAGTCTATGATTGATCACTGGATCATCTTCACTACGTGATTTCCTTCCTGCAAAAGTCAGTTAAGGGAACAAATCCTGCATATTTAGGAAATAAAATTTCCCTGCAAAACTGAGTCAAAATGATGTATTAAAACATGTTAGATATATCAAAACAATTTGTCTTTCATCATTAAATAATAAAAAAATCAAGTACAGGGGTGAGAGGGATATATTTAAATCAAAAGAGTTTAGAGAAACTCCCCCTCAGAACATGTATGCATGTCAGACAGATTCAAGGCTTTGAATCCTTGTTCAAGGCCTCTGCTATTTCAAGTCTGTGAAACCTGATTCAAGGTTTTGAAAACTGGTTCAAGGCCTTGAAATACCTAAGTATTTCAAGTCCATGAAACATGTGACCTTACATTATGGACTTGCCTTTGCCTCTAATAATGCTCTGTTGCGGTACTCAAAATTTTGAGCAACTCTGACAGAGTTTTGTTGATCTCATTCATGTTATAGTTAATGATGAAATGACTATAACTATACGGCAAGGATGGCAGGATGTGATCAGTGGCCAAATCTTGGACGAGTGGGAAGCCTAACCTCTCGAGATTTACCATGTATACGATCATTCCGATTACATGAGGCCCGAATGGGTTCTCCTCTGGTAGACTGAACTTGAACAATGCTTTAGATACTTCATACCGCTCATGTCTTTCTTGCTCTTGGAAGAGCTGTCTCAAATGTACGATCATATCATATGCCTCCATTTTCTCATGTTGCTTATGAAGCTCAGATTTCATGGTGCAAAGCATGAGACAAGTCACATTATTAGAATCATCCACGATATTTTTATATTCCCTTTTAGCAACATGAAAATCATCTTCTCGTGGTGCCCCTGGAACATGATTGTCTAAAATGTACAACTTTTTTTCTTGATTGAGAACAATTTTCAAGTTTACGTACCAGTCTAGGAAATTGATTCCTGACAGCTTGTCCTTCTAAAGGACATAACAGAATGAAAGAGTCGATGTCTGATTGTTTTCCATTGGAATTCTACAAAATAAGGAATATACAATTTTAGTATTTATGAACAGTAAACTACATTTAACAATGGCTAGATATTAAATATAGCTCCCACTATTTTTCTTGGATTAATAGCCCTCATTATTAATGCGGAAAATATCATATACTTTCTAGTGGGCCAAGATCGAATTTTCACCTTATCTTGAGCTTTCTTTGGCAAGTCACCCAAAAGTTAGTTATTTAGGTAGGAAAAAATTCCAATGGCATCCTATTGAATTCTTGGTTCAAATGGGCAAATAACTCATTATTTATCTATCTCACATATAATCCCAATCGTCTTGCCTCTAAGCTTTGAATCCTATTGAAGTAGCTCAGTTGTGTGTAACCTCTTTCTTCAACAATCGCACATTATTAGTTTGCGTCGTCGCGCCATATCCGGAAGAATCAAGTCGCCTTGCTTTGGCAAGCCCGAACTTAACAGTCCCTTATTATTACGAGTGTTAAGAAAGAGAAGGAAAACGGAATATTTATCATTGAGGGATTTCCTTATCAATTTTAATTTTTTGATCATATCAACTTATCTAGTTATTTGGATTGCGCAATCCCAAATAAAAGATCTAACTGTTTAATAATTATCTTGTTACGTTCTGCATGCATCAACCATACACCAAATAAAAACTAAAAAGAAAATAAATAAAAAATAAAATGTGGTATGGATCTGGCCCCTAAAACTAAGATATTCCCAAGACGATGATAATATCTATAAGCCCTATAGTGACAAGCTCATCTCCATGTGCCTTAATCTTAAGTCCATGCGTCCAAGCTTGTGGGTCTTCATCGTCTTGTGATTTTTTTAGTCTTTGATCTTCTTCTCCATACCTTGAATATATTCTATCTATCTAATTCTATCTAACATCAACAACTAAATAGAAAGACCTCACAGGCGAGAGAAAAGACGACACGCAGGCCGTAAATTAATTAAATTAATTACATATTAAACCTAAACAAAAACAAAAACAAACCACAAAATAAACATCCAAAACCTAGGCCACGTCCAACCACCATGTGATAAAACATATAAACAGTTAAAATCCAATTTTATCGGGGTTGGTCAATTTTAGTTGAATTTTGGAATTCCGTGGGTCAAAATAGTCAAACGGTTGCGCCAATCCAATTGGCCAACCCACTTGACTAGCCGAGCCATGCAAAACCGGTCGGACCATCCCGTACGGTCAAACCGGCGGCAGGCCACACCCGCTAGGCTGGTCAGCCTTAGTCCGCGTGCCGAGGAGAAGGGGACGGGCATATGGCCGAACCCCAGAGGGAAAATATCAAAATATTTTTCCTTTACTTGCGAGTAAATTCTCATGTGTAGGCAAAAACAAATTTTTCCCCAATGTTTAAGCTTCGTATTCAAAGCCCTCTTTAAGGGTGGAAGGATGAAATACCCCGTTTTGTGTCGACGGGTGTTTTTGTGCTATTAGTGTAAGTGTTGGGAGTTTTTTTTATTGTTAATAATTTTTTGTAGTTTTTGTGACTTTTACCTAAAGTTTTTAGTGTCTTTTAAGTAAAATAGAGGGTGTTAAAGTGTCTTTTACCTAAACTAGGGGTGTGAAAGTGTCTTTTTCAACTGATTGGTATAAAATTTACACCCAACAATCAAAACTGACGTAGAATTTTTCATCAATCGGATGCAAACCCGTTTACCTTCCTTTCCTCCGTGATTTTCTCCAAATCTTCCTTCATCATCATTATCACAATCTCTCTCTCGTTCATCTCTCTCTCTTTCTCACGATCTCTCTCTCTCCCTCTCTCTCTCTCGTGGTTGTTCTCTGTCCAGGAGAAACAGGAGTAGCGACACAGCAGCAGCAGCTGCGTGACCACCGCCGTCCAGGTTCTTCTTCTTTTTGCCCCTTTTCTTCTTTCTCCGCAGTCTCTTTTCGTCAAGAAAGAGGGCCAATACTGACCCCGTACTTTCCTACAGTTTGCTGCGTTCCAAGGACCCAATCGGGTTAGTTCATCACCGCCTCTTCTCTTCGTCAATTCCATCTCTTTGTTGGATTCAATCGTGCTCACTTGTAAGTTCATATCGTTTGAAAATTTCATAATTTTCAGTCTTAATTTCCTATTATTATCGCGTTATTTTTCATGAATCGTTATATTCGTTCATGTTTACATTTTACCCATAAACCCTAGTTATGGAGGGACGTTTGATTAATTGATTTGGATGATTTGATGATCCTAGTATGTGGGTAGTAACTTGGTTTGAAGTGGGTATTCATTGTACATTGAATTTAGTGTCAATACGAGTTTAACTAGATGTTTTGGAGGATAGTTTATATGAAAATCCATAACTCCCGTATGGGTAATGGGGGTGTGACTAGAAAGTTGAAACATGCATATCTTTTGATCCGGGAATCAAAATTCGGATCCGTTTGATGATAGAATTATTTTTCGGAGTGTTTGATAACGCCCAATTAGGGGTTATCTTTTAGCCTGATTACACGAGTATTTGTGTCGAAAATAGCGGTTTTTGCCGGAAAATGCCTTAGAATGCCTCAGGAATCTAGAACGAGACGTTTATTTGTACTTCCTGGATTTCTTCTTATTTATTGCTATATTTGGATATGATCGCGGGTTTTCGTTCGTGTTGCCTTTTCAGGAACAGGTTCAAGAGGTGCATCGGGAAGCGTGCCGGGACCAAGCCGGGACCGTCTCGGGAAACGTGCACAAGAGCGGGACAAGACGGGAACACGGAAAAGCAGGAGAACACCGAAGGAGGCAAACCGGGAGCATCAGGCAGCAGAGTGGGACCCAGGGGACCCAACCAGGCCCACCAAAGGACCAAGCAGGGCCCACATCTCCACCCCCTGCCTGCGTATATACGCAGGCCTGCGTATATACGCAGCCTTGCGTATATACGCAGGCAGGGAGGGAGATGGGGGGTGGTTGATAGGCCCTGGTTGCGTATATACGCAACCCTGCGTATATACGCAGCCAGTTTTGACTTTTTGGTCAAAGACGGTGGACCGATGGCAGATTCCGTAATTTCGGGCACAAGCGTTTTGGGGAAAACAGCACTATTTAAAGACTCGTCCAGACTCGTTTTGAAGACACGGAGACACAACACAATTCTCAGCACAACCGAAGGGCAAGTCAGAGCATTCACGGAGAGCACGAAAGCGCGATTCGAGATTCGAAGACTTAGTTTGATTTCGTTCTCTCTCTTTATATTCAGAAACTGCGTTTTGTATTATGTCTAGTCGTAGCTAAACTTCTCACCTAGGTTCTCGGTGAACCTAGGGTTTCGTACTCAGATTTTATGACTACGTCGTTTATGGATTCATGATGATTATCTTAATTCAGCACGTTATATCTTTTATTCTGGTTTTGATTGTTATCGTATATGCATGATAGGATTGATCACCCAGAATTGCTACAGACCCGAGCTTGTAGGTGAAAACGTCAAGTTAGGGTTAGGAAGAAAAACCAGGATTTAGTACCTTACCCTGATAGACCGACCAGAGAAAGGGAGATAGGGCTAGCATCGAAAACGTGAGACCAACTGTTAGAGAATTTGACCCGGGCCAATCGGACAGGTTAGAAACCCTAACAGGATTAGACCGAGACTGCAGATTTAGGTAGCTTAACAAGAATCCGAAAGTCTGCAGGATCGGGATTACGTGTGGAATCTGAAAAGTCACTGCACAACTGGTACGTTGCACAGATATCGAAACTGCTAAGTGTTTTCATAATCAAACGTAAAACTGAAATCTGTAGAAACCCTAGGGGATCCTGGAGCCTAGTCTTCATCTATTATCGTTAAACCCGATTCAGCTTATTTCAGAAAACGTCACAAAAAATATTTGCGTTTACGTTTTTAATTTCTGTTTTTAGTTTAGTCACTACAATCACAACCTACTCCTCCTTGTTACTACACTCGGTTAACCTAAACTGACAACGTGAGTAAACCCGAAATAGTCCTCGTGAGAACGATCACCCGAGTCTAATTGCACCCGGTATTACAAGATTCGTACACTTGCGACAGCACGTTAGTTTGTGCATCAAGTTTTTGGCGCCGTTGCCGGGGACTTTTTAGGGTCTATTTAGAAGTCAGGATTAGTTTTCTGAGTTTTTGTTTATTTTCAGTTTTGTTATTTTTCTTTTTATCTCACTGCGTTTTCGAATCTACGTTTTCAGGACTGTTTAGTTGATGCCCAGATTGCCTCGCGATTTGGTGTCACCACTCGACAACCCGGAAAAATTGTATACCGAAAAGAACCGCAGAAACCGAGAAAGCAGGATGGCAACCAACCAGAGAGATACACCCGAGAACACCGAAGCCGGTGGACAGGAACGAGAGACACGTACCCCAGCCCAGATGGCGCGGTACATTGAGGAGCTTGTCACAGCGGGACTTGCTGCCCGAAGCAACCAGAGAACATATAACCGATCTGGGAAGGAATTGGTGGAAAATTTCGAAGTCCCCACCGGGGGGCATGAGCGAGCTATTGTGGTGCCCGAGATCACCGCCGAGCACTTTGACATCAAACCATCCACCATCCAGACGGTACAAACTCTCTGCCCGTTTCATGGCAGGGCCGACGAAGACCCGAACGACTTTATCGGGAAATTCGAAGATTACTGCAACAAGGTCAGATACAAGGGGGTAGAAGCAGAGGCACTCATGTTGATCTTATTTCCATACTGTCTTTATGGAGTAGCCAAAGACTGGCTCGAATCCCGATCCATCACCACATGGGAGGAGTGTGTCGCAGATTTTCTGGCAAAGTTCTATCCCGCCTCCCGAGTCATACAGTTACAGAGCGAGATCGTGTCATTCAGACAGAAGATGGGGGAGACGGTGGTGGACGCATGGTACAGGCTCATGAGATTGTCAAACGGTGCCCGAACCACGGTTTTGGAGACGCGAAAATCCTGCAGGTTTTCTACCATGCCCTAGACAGGGAGAACGCTGACAGGATTGATAGAGAGGCCGGGGGAAACTTCCTGTATCACGTAGACAAAGAAGGTGCGTATGACCTGATGAAGCAGTTGGCCAAACAGGACACCCGACTGTTTGACGATCGGAGGATGGCAGCTAGAGTCGAACCTGCAGAGGATGACCGGACAGACAATCTGGCCAAGATCGTTCACGACTTGGTCAAGAAAGTCTACTCGGATAAGAAGACTGTTGCAGCAGTCGAAGAACCTGATCTGGACACAGCCATTGAGGAGCTAAGGACCGAAGACACCAATAACGTACAGCAGAAGTGGGACCCGAGCCGGTACCGACCGGGTACGAGAGACCATCCCGGGTTTCGGTACGGAAACCCGAACGCAGCAGTTTATGCACCGGGATTCCAGCACAGGCCACCAGCTCAGCAGGCTGCCCCGGCCCCGCAGGCTCACTCCATGTTCCAGACCATGGATTCCCGGTTCATGCACATGGATACCCTGACGGCAGATATGCAGACAACCAAAACGTCACTGCGCGCTTTGGAAGTACAGGTGGGACATTTAGCACAGCAGCTAACAGAGAGGCAGCCAGGAAACCTACCCTCGAATACAGTAAACAATCCACGGGCTCAGATCAATGCTATCTCCACTCGGAGTGGATTGGCACTGCAGGATCCACCGTATCCCAGCCACGCATGTGCAGAAAGTTCGAAAGAAGTAGAACGCAACTTGTCGGGCCAGGATAACAGCACAGTCGACCGCCCCCTTCCGAAGGGCTCGGTTGAGCAGGATGCAGTGCAGAACGAGACAGGTGCAGAAACTGTACCCGTCTCCAAGGAGGTCCCGTACCCCTTGCGAACACGAAAGTGGGATGACAGCAAGGACTACGCCAGGTTTCTCGAGATGTTAAGCAGCTGCAGATTAACATACCTTTTGCTGAGGCGTTGGCTAAGATGCCCACTTACGCCAAATTCCTCAAGGACATCTTGTATGGGAGGAGGCGGATGAGCGATTTCGAGACCATAAACCTGACGGCAGAAGTGAGCAATTGTGTGAAGAATGAGCTACCGAGGAAGAGAAAGGATCCTGGCAGTTTCGTTATACCGGTCACCCTAGGTAACGCTTACACAGGAAAGGCTCTGTGTGACCTAGGGACCAGCATCAACCTAATGCCGCTAACGATTTTCAAGAGTTTGAAAGTCGGTGAACCCCGACCCACCAGAATCATGCTGCAGATGGCGGACAGGTCCGTAAAACAGGCTTATGGGGTTATCGAGGATATTCTGGTCATGGTCGGCGAGTTGATCTTTCCGGCAGATTTCGTCATCCTGGACATGGAGGCAGGGGAGGTACCGCTCATACTTGGCAGGCCGTTTTTGGCCACGGGCGAAGCAATGATAAACTGCAAGAGTGGGGAGCTGACCATGCAGATTAACGAGGAAAAAGTGAAATTCAACGTTTTTAAAAATCTGCAACTGCCAAATTACTACGACCACGAGGACATCTTTGCTATAGATGTGGTGGACGAAGGCTGGGAAAACGAGGAGATGGACCAATTGTGGGAAGAGATCGATAGCATGTACGGGGATGAAAAGGAGAAGACTCGGTGCGAGCACGCCATGAGAGCCGAGGATTGGACCACTTTGCACCGGGACGAAGACGGCGGGCAAAAGATGATTCTGGTCCCGTCACTCAAGGAGCCACCCGCACTGGAGCTGAAACCGCCCCCGAGCCATCTCAGGTATGCGTATCTCAGGTACTCTGCCCGTAATTGTTTTGTCTCGTTTATCTCAGGAACAGGAGCAGAAGCTGCTGGAAGTATTGCGAGAGCATAAGGAAGCAATCGCCTGGACGATTGCAGATATCAAGGGGATCAGCCCCTCCTACTGCATGCACAAGATCCGAATTGAAGAAGGCAAGAAACCGGTGATTCAGCCCCAGCGGAGACTGAATCCGAACATGAAGGACGTTGTGCGAAAAGAGGTCATGAAGTGGCTGGAAGCGGGAATCATATACCCCATATCGGACAACACGTGGATCAGCCCGGTCCAGTGCGTGCCCAAAAAGGGGGGTATCACGGTGGTGCAGAATAACGACCAGGAGCAGATTGCGCAGCGTACCGTTACAGGCTGGCGGATCTGCATGGACTATCGGAGGTTAAACGACGCAACACTGAAGGACCACTTCCCGTTACCATTCATGGACCAGATGCTGGACCGGCTCGCCCACCACGCCTATTACTGTTTTCTGGACGGGTACTCCGGGTACAACCAGATTTGCATAGCCCCAGAGGATCAGGAAAAGACGATGTTTACCTGCCCGTATGGTACGTTCGCGTTTCGGCGCATGCCGTTCGGGTTGTGTAATGCTCCTGCCACCTTCCAGAGATGTATGATGGCGATTTTTTCCGACATGATCGAGAAAAATCTGGAGGTCTTCATGGACGAATTTTCACTATTCGGGGACTGTTTCATTGACTGCCTGTTCCATTTGGGCCAGGTTCTGATCCGATGCAAGAAGGCGAATTTGGTGCTCAATTGGGAAAAGTGTAACTTTATGGTCACCGAGGGGATCGTGCTGGGTCACAGAATTTCCATCAAGGGACCCGAGGTGGACAGGGCTAAGATCGAGGTGATAAAGCAGCTTCCATACCCGACAAACGTAAGGGCGATCAAGAGTTTTCTGGGACATGCAAGATTTTACCGAAGATTCATCAAAGACTTTTCCAAGATCACAAAGCCACTCTACGCTTTACTCGGAAAAGACGTACCCTTTGATTTCGATGCAGCATGTCGGCAGGCTTTTGACCATTTGAAGGAGAAGCTGACCACAGCCCCGGTTATAACCACGCCAGATTGGTCACTCCCTTTTGAGCTGATGTGTGACGCCAGCGACTATGCAGTCGGGGCAGTTTTGGGACAGCGAAAGGATAAGGTATGCCACGTCATTTATTATGCAAGCCGGGTACTCAACGATGCCCAGCTCAACTATGGCACGACAGAAAAGGAACTGCTGGCCGTGGTGTATGCCCTGGACAAATTCAGGCCCTATTTGGTCGGGTTAAAAGTTATCGTTTTTACCGACCATAGTTCCCTGAAATACCTGCTGGACAAGAAGGACGCAAAACCGAGACTGTTGAGGTGGGTACTACTGATGCAGGAATTCGATGTGGAAATCCGGGACAAGAAGGGAGTCGAGAACGTGGTAGCGGATCACCTATCCAGACTTGAGAACGTGAAGGTTGACCCGGTGCCGATCAAGGAAAACTTCCCGGACGAGCACATCATGGCAGTAAAAATCGGGAGACCGTGGTACTATGCCATAGCCAATTACTTGGTAACTGGCACGCTTCCCGAGGATCTTACCCCATCGCAGCGGAAAAAGTTCATTGCCGAAAGTCGACAGTATTTCTGGGACGACCCGTACTTATTCAAACAGGGGGCCGATAACATCCTGAGAAGGTGTATCCCGACCCACGAGGCTTGGAACGTGATCCGACACTGCCACTCATCACAGTGTGGGGGTCATTTTGGGGGAACGCGAACAGCTCATAAAATACTGCAGTCCGGTTTTTTCTGGCCGACAATCTTCAAAGACTGTCATGACTATGTGCAGGGATGTGATAGGTGCCAGAGGACAGGAAACACGTCACACCGGCACGAGATGCCGATGACCGTGTGGCAGGAGGTAGAGCCATTTGATGTATGGGGGATTGACTTCATGGGTCCGTTCCCGTCTTCGATGGGAAATCTTTACATTCTGCTGGCAGTAGATTATGTGACAAAGTGGATCGAAGAGATCGCATGTCAGAAAAACGATGCAGCTACCGTTGAGCGTTTTCTGAAACGTAACGTTTTCACTCGTTTCGGGACTCCCAGGGCAATGATTAGCGACGAGGGCTCTCACTTCATCAATCGAGTTTTTGCGAAAGTTCTGAAACAGTACGGCGTGTCAGTTCATAAAGTCTCGTTACCCTACCACCCGCAGACAAACAGGCAAGCTGAGGTGTCGAATCGAGAGATCAAGAGCATACTCGAGAAAACAGTGAATCTCGGCCGAAAGGATTGGTCCGTCAGACTGGACGATGCGCTTTGGGCCTACAGGACTGCTTTCAAAACACCGCTGGGAATGTCACCATACCAGCTCGTTTTTGGGAAAGCGTGTCACTTACCGGTGGAACTGGAGCACAAGGCGTATTGGGCCATCAAACTGCTCAACTTGGACCAGAATCTAGCAGGAGATAAAAGGAAGATGGCGCTGCTGGAATTAGAGGAATTCCGCAGAACGGCTTTCGAGAGCGCCAAAATTTACAAAGAGAAGACAAAGAAGTGGCATGATAACCGTATCACGCCAAAGTAGTTTAACGAAGGCGACAAAGTGCTTCTCTACAATACCCGGATGCGATTCTTTCCGGGAAAGTTGAGGTCTCGTTGGTCGGGACCGTTCATCATCAAGCAGATTTTTGCCTGGGGGGCATTCGAGCTGGAGAATCCAAAAGACAAGTCCAGTTTCAGGGTGAACGGGAACCGGATCAAGCCGTATCTCGAGACCGCCGAAGTCGTCCAAATAGACCCAGTCTATTTTGATGATCCGTAAGAGGTAACAAGGTCGGGCCGTCGACCGTAAATCAGAAGGCGCTGTCTGGGAGGCAACCCAAAATTAATCGTTTATTTATTAATTTTTATTAGTTTATTACGTTATTATGTTCATTTCTGAATTTCCGAGAGAGGCGAGATGAGCGGGTTTTTGACTTTGAATTTGAGAATGTGCAGATACAGAAACATCCAAAACAGCCAGAACCGGGAAACCAGAGGGAGAGAGAAAATTTGAAAAAAAAATAAATAAATTTTTTTGCCTCAGGCTGCGTATATACACAGCCCTGCGTATATACGCAACCCGAGACAATTTTTTTTTATTTTTTTTGTTTTTTCTTTTTGATTTTTGATTGGGTATATACGCAGTATTGCGTATATACGCAAACAGAAAGAAAAAAAAAATTGTAATTTTTTCAAAACCCCAAGGGCATTTTGGTCATTTTGACTTTTTAGGGTTTATGAGGGGGAAGGCCGCGGCTAGCACCATTGTTGCCCTCCTCTCTCTCTCTCTTCCTCCATTTTCTCCCACTTGAAGAACACAAATTTTGCATCGGACCTCAGAATCAAAATCCGGGCACATTTCTGGAATCCCCTCGTTGCAAGGAGCAAGTTTCATCCATCAAAATCCAGAAACAAGAGAAAATCGAGCGGGCAATTTCCATCAAAAAGTGAGGTGTTCTTGAGGAAAAGCGAGATTCGAAGGTGTTAGAGCAAGAACTAGCAAAAACCGTACAAGGGAACGTGTACGAGGAGATCGAGGGCTTCGATTTGGTGGGTTCGGATTTCAATTCCGGGCAGTTTCGTTTTCCGGCGACCGCCGGCGACTTTTCCTGCGACTTTCCGGGCAGAATCTCCGGTCTTCACCCCTGTTTAGGGAAGGTCGAAAATCTCAACCCTCGCTTTATTTTCCGTTTTGGCACGGTCCGTAGCCGGGCCCGTTATTTTTGGTATTTTTGCTTTTGGAGCGGCACTTGCCGTGTGGACCTCTGGTAGCTCTTAGGTGGACTATCTATTGAGACACACTATTTTTGTGCACTTTTCACGTTTTTTCTTAATTTTCCCGAGTCGGCACGTTTTACGAGGTTTTGTCTGTTATGGAGTTTAATGTACCCATCCTAGACCCAGAGCGTGACGACCTCCCTACTGACTATGAGGCGGACGAGATTACCTCTAGGAGGTTTGACAGTTTTAGGTTCGTCAACCATAACGCTCAATTTTACTTTATGACCGGAACCAAAATGGGTCATAGCCTTCCCGTAGACTACCAGTTTCAGGCCGACCATATGAACATGCCGCCAGAGATGGCAGAGTATGCGAGTCGACCGGAAATTTTCGGAACGTCCCTAGCGGGATTTCCGGAGGTTTCTAGTTCTGACTTGGTGCGTGAGTTTTACGCAAACCTCATGCATAAGGGGGAGGGCGAGGCCAACGGGGATGTTCGGTGGGTGTATTTACGGCGTACGTTTTTGTTGATCACGGCGGATACCATCCGCCAAGCGTACCAGATCCCGATGCGCCATTTCTCGTGCGCATATGCTGAGTGTGCAGATTACCCGCCTAGCGATTCTAAGCTTTTTCGGGTTGTGACTGGGGGGTACCCGGGGGCCCATTTTGAGAGAGAGGGGCCAGGCGAGATAGGCAAGAAATTTCATTCTCGTTTTATTACCGGCCCGCCACGTTGGTGGGCCGAGTGGGTAGTGAACAGGGTAGTACGTATTAAGCATTTTACCTACCTTGACTTTGAGTACGTACTCTTAGTCTATTGCCTTGTTCTTCGACGAGAGGTCGACATTCCTCGTCGCATATGGGTGTACATGCAGGAGCGGAACTGCTCCGGTAGCCACAAGGGATTGGGGTACGCCAACCTCATCGCCAAACTGGCACGGGATTTTGAGGTTCCGATGTATGATGTAGAGGGTGATCTACTTCCTCCAAGGCCACGGCCTTATAGGAAGATCATAGCCCGTCACCCGGGCCCACCACAGCCGGTCGTTGACCTCGATGAGGATGACGACATTATGGAGGAGGACCCGGCTCCTGCACCTGCACCTGCCCCTGCCCCTAGGAGGCGTTCGACTCAGGAGCGACCAGTCAGTCGCCAGGCATCGGCCGGACTTCGGCGGTGCCGTACTAGTAGAGAGAGTGAGCGTCCCGAGTCGAGTCGACAGGGGACTGAGAGGAATGCCCAGCCCCAGCCAGCCCGACAGCATGGTGAGCCGGCCCCACGGGCCAACCCGACCCCACGAGCTAGACCAGCCCCGCCACGTAGACTGCCCCGAGTGGACGAGAGATTTGAGGGGTGTCAGGGTGGACGCAAGTCCATAGGAGAGAAGGTGTATGAGAGCGTGGGCAAGCTTTGGAGAGCGTTGACGCATAACAGCCGGACTCAGCGGAAGGTCACGAATGACACCCAGGCTGCCCTAGCTAGTATTCGAGAGGAGCAGCGGGATGCGGCTCGGCACGCAGGCCGAGAACCGCCACTTCCGCTGTATTTTCCACCCACCTACTCCAGCAGCTTTACCGAGGGTTGGTCGGGTGACGGGGACTCTAGCGAGTGTACATCCGCTCCGACACCTCCGACCCAACCACCTCCCCCGACTTAGCCATCACCGCCACCTGCCCGACAGGAGAGACGGCAGCCTGGGACACGATCCCGGCAGCCTACGGGCCGTCAGACTGGGTCCCGTACCCAGCAGCCTTCGAGTGGCAGGACGACTTTGCGATCCCAGCCGCCTAGGAGTTGGACTGGGTCTGAGTCGCAGTCCTCTGATTACCGGCCCCGTACACGTGCGCGTCAGCCGGTCGTCTTTAGGTCTGATTCAGGTAGCAGCTCGCCGGGTAGCATATCCGGTACGTCCGAGACCGGGTCAGACCCGACATTTTTTCCGGACGAGTGAGTGCCATGAGGGCATGTCACCTCTTATTGTGGGGGTGGTAGTCGTGTCTGCATTAACCCGGTCTGCACGTTTTTTCATATTTATTTGCAGTTTTTATTTTTATTTTTTTTGAGTCAGCATATTTTCTTTATTTGAGTCAACCCACCACAAACATTCTGGCCGTGCATTGTATATAATTTAAAAAAAAAATGAAAAATTAAAATTTTTTTATGCTGCTGGTTGGGTATATACGCAGACCTGCGTATATACGCAAACAGCAAGTATAAATTATTTTTCAAAAAAAAAAAGGGTTTAAAATCGGAAAATTTTGAGAAAGGGCAATCGAGATAACGAAAACAGTGAAGAAATTGAGTTTGAATCCTTTGAAAGAGAAGAAAACTTGCGTCGAGGTATAGTAGATAGATGAGAGCCAGCGACCTTTGGAATCCGCAAGTAATTATCACCTGAGCTAAAAATCCGACTAGTTGCTACACCACCGTCACATAGGTAGTCGACAACCCGCCCACAGGCGCCTTCACGGTCATCGCATTTTTCGGTGGAGTGACTGGCTATCAAGGGACCTCACGTCCTGTTTCTTACCCCTAGGTCCAATTAGTCAACCCGTTTGAAGCCATTTACCCTCTTTCTTCGTAGCCACTTTAGCCTAGGCAGCCTTCTTTGAGACCTCATCAGTCGATAGTTGGCTATTCTACGTGTTATGACGGAGGGAGTGAGTAGGGGCGGGTTTTAGATGGGGGAGCTTCATGAGTTATCAGTTTTGGACAATTTCGATATTGACACGTTTTTTGAGGGAAGGACAGGGTGAGTTAGTGGCGATAGTACATTAATTTGCGGAGGTGGATCACTTCACTACATAGTGACCACAGGAGGAGTTAGTAGCGTGCGAGCATCTTTTCGCACAAAACGGGGTTCCGGGGGGTTGTAGGGTCAATTGGTGGTTGTGCCGTTTTTCTACATCTTTGGTGATGAGGAGGTTCGGTGGGACCGCACAGTTTTATCTCGACTACAGGATCAGCGCTTCAGGATTAGTGTGGGGGTACTTCACATGAAGACATTTTACGTACCCCACGACAGAGATTTATTTTCACTTACTCAGCTTTAGTCAGTTTAGTATTGTTGATATTTGTGTACGTTTGTATATATAGTTGTGTTAAAAAAAAAAAAAAAGAAAAACAGAAAAAAAGAAAAGAAAAAAAAAGGAAAAATAGAAAAAGAAAAAGAAAAAAAAAAAGAAGAAAAATCATGATCTAGTTTTCATTTTGTTTATGTTTTTGTTATTTAAATAAAAAGCTGAGTGAGTGGCACAATTTTCGAGACGTTTTGCACCGCTTCACATTTGTGGCCGCGAGCACGGCAAAGACACACCGGGGGACAGGAGAATTGGGAAAGCAGGAACTTAGGTGTTTCGGGCAGTTTTTCGGGATCTCGGTGAGGGGTGTGAGTTTGGTAAATTGTGAGAATGTCATAACAAGTAGGATTATGCCGTACCTTGATACATATATTTATCCTACCTGATTAGACATAGATCCTTTTGGAAACAGCTCGGATGGTAAGTTAGCTAGGGATTTGCTCAGTTTGATAACCAAAGTAATAGTACTTTGGTCCAGTGCTTACTTCCACCATATAAATCTGTTCAGACTTACCAATCGCTTGCAGGGAAGTACGTTCTGAAAAGGATGAGATCACGAGGACACACTGTTTATGTTTTTGAGGTTGCCCAATCTCACCAAAAATATTTTTGTAACTAGTCTGTTTTGAGTCGTTTGAGTCTGTGTATATTCTATCTGAGTCAGTTTTTCTATCGAGTCGTCCGGTTGAAAGGTTCGGGTCGAAAGCGTATGCAACGGTAGGGTATGTACAGAGTCATTCACGAGGACAGAAATGCAGGCTAGAGTTGGCAGGATTTCTCGGGACGAGCAATGTTTAGTGCGGGGGTATTTGATAACGCCCAATTAGGGGTTATCTTTTAGCCTGATTTCACGAGTATTTGTGTCGGAAATAGCGGTTTTTGCCGGAAAAGGCCTTAGAATGCCTCGGGAATCTAGAACGAGACGTTTATTTGTACTTCCTGGATTTCTGCTTATTTATTGCTATATTTGGATATGATCGTGGGTTTTCGTTCGTGTTGCCTTTTCAGGAACAGGTTTGGGAGGTGCATCGGGAAGCGTGCCGGGACCAAGACAGGACCGTCTCGGGAAACGTGCACAAGAGCGGGACAAGACGGGAACACGGAAAAGCAGGAGAACACCGAAGGAGGCAAACCGGGAGCATCAGGCAGCAGAGTGGGACCCAGGGGACCCAACCAGGCCCACCAAAGGACCAAGCAGGGCCCACATCTCCACCCCCTGCCTGCGTATATACGCATTGCGTATATACGCAGGCAGGGAGGGAGATGGGGGGTGGTTGATATGCCCTGGTTGCGTATATACGCAACCCTGCGTATATACGCAGCCAGTTTTGACTTTTTGGTCAAAGACGGTGGACCGATGGCAGATTCCGTAATTTCGGGCACAAGCGTTTTGGGGAAAACAGCACTATTTCAAGAATCGTCCAGACTCGTTTTGAAGACACGGAGACACAACACAATTCTCAGCACAACCGAAGGGCAAGTCAGAGCATTCACGGAGAGCACGAAAGCGCGATTCGAGATTCGAAGACTTAGTTTGATTTCGTTCTCTCTCTTTATATTCAGAAACTGCGTTTTGTATTATGTCTAGTCGTAGCTAAACTTCTCACCTAGGTTCTCGGTGAACCTAGGGTTTCGTACTCAGATTTTATGACTACGTCGTTTATGGATTCATGATGATTATCTTAATTCAGCACGTTATATCTGTTATTCTGGTTTTGATTGTTATCGTATATGCATGATAGGATTGATCACCAAGAATTGCTACAGACCCGAGCTTGTAGGTGAAAACGTCAAGTTAGGGTTAGGAAGAAAAACCAGGATTTAGTACCTTACCCTAATAGACCGACCAGAAAAAGGGAGATAGGGCTAGCATCGAAAACGTGAGACCAACTGTTAGAGAATTTGACCCGGGCCATTCGGACAGGTTAGAAACCCTAACAGGATTAGACCGAGGCTGCAGATTTAGGTAGCTTAACAAGAATCCGAAAGTCTGCAGGATCGGGATTACGTGTGGAATCTGAAAAGTCACTGCATAACTGGTACGTTGCGCAGATATCGAAACTGCTGAGTGTTTTTATAATCAAACGTAAAACTGAAATCTGTAGAAACCCTAGGGGATCCTGGAGCCTAGTTTTCATCTATTATCGTTACACCCGATTCAGCTTATTTCAGAAAACGTCACAAAAAATATTTGCGTTTACGTTTTTAATTTCTGTTTTTAGTTTAGTCACTACAATCACAACCTACTCCTCCTTGTTACTACACTCGGTTAACCTAAACTGACAACGTGAGTAAACCCGAAATAGTCCTCGTGGGAACGATCACCCGAGTCTAATTGCACCCGGTATTACAAGATTCGTACACTTGCGACAGCACGTTAGTTTGTGCATCAGTGTTTTGGATCTAATGATATTATTTTTGAGTCATGATCTTTTTGGGAAGTTGGAGTAGTAAATTTGTAAAGTTATGTTAGGTTACGTGCACATGAGGTTATAGGATTTTGGGGCAAGATTTTGGGTTGTGTTTTAAAGTATGAATTAAGGGGTGAACTAGAGACTTAAAAAAAAACCTTGTAGGGTAATTATCTTGCTAATTAGGCATTGTCTATTTTTTTAGTATTGTCTTTTGATTTCTGAATTATTAAATTTGTAGGCGACAATTTCATTGATGAAGGATACGTCGAGTATTACTAGGAAGTGATTTGCTTTTGCTTGAGATTTAAGGTCAGTAAACATGCCAGGCCTAGTGTGCCTAACTCCCTTCGTGTCAAATGTTTTCCTTCTCTTATTTTCTCAAAACGAGTTTATTTGTTATGTGAAATATGTGCTATTTGAACACTTGTTCCACTTTTTAAAATGTTTCTCTGAAAACATCACCATCATCTAATAATTGATGTTAATGTAAAGTGGAAGAGTTGTGCGGGGTTATATCATGGTTAATATTGGGCTTGGTCGGGTTATGCTCGGCCAATTAATTAATTAATCCGGTTGCAAGGCCCCGGATCGCTCCTTTGACTCACCCTTCTGGCCACAAGAAGTCTTAAGGGGGTGTCGACACTTAAGGTCCTGGATGCTTGCGAAGTGGTTGGTTCTTCCCCCGCATCAACTAATTATATATATGTGAATTTTCGGATTTAATGATTATTAATGGGAAAAGAATGAGTATGAGGTTTTAAAATTTCCTAAATTGGATATTGTCTCGAATTTGCGAATTATAATGATCTTGAAATCTCTGTTGTCCTCTTATAAGAGTCAAATTGTATTTTCCGCTGTGTTTCAAGAGAAACTACTCCATGATAAGTTTTTAACTGTTTTATAAATTGCGTCATCGTCATTTTACATGCTTGGGTGTTTGCTTGCCAGTATTTATTGCTGATGTTGGAAACTGTGGTGTTCTATTTCTGTTTTCCTTCACCAGAGGTTTAGATGATGGGAGCTTGGCTTAGCGAGGAACTCAAATCACAATAAGGCTTCCATAATTTCATTGTTTATAATATAATTTCTCTTAGTTATCACTTTTTCATTAGTTGGATTTTTGCCCATGTTTGAGGCAAATTTTGAATTGTAATAAGTATAACGTTTACCCTTAAATTGAGTTTGCTGGGATCTGGTTTTAAATGTCCTTGTATCCGGGCTTCGTCGCGGATACGGAGTGACACCCCCCAGGCTTTCGGCTTGGTCATTTTGGGGGTGCTACACCTAGAGGCAATCTATTTCTTGGGACATTTATATGGATTTACTATTCATTATGTTATCGATATGGAGATATGTTGACATGAATGAAGTCCTTCGAATATAAATGTTATATTCTTAAATATCCCTAGTCGATTATAATAATTAACAGGACAATCAACTAAATACTTGTATGGGGTTGGATTGATATGGAAACAATAACACATAAATCACTTTATGCGCTATGAACAGTGGCTCTGATACCATTGTAGGGTTTCAATGCAGGATACGCAGCGGATTTACAATAATAATTTCCTGATCAAGACCCTCCATGAATTGCAAGTTAAGCAATCATAACGTGATAATGGAAGATTTGTTTGTAGGGTTTTGTAACAGATTACACAGCTGAATAAAAAAAATATCCGCACAGGACACTCCAAGGATCACAAGACTAGACATCATAACGATAGAAAAGGATTTAGTATCCAATACCTTGTTTGTCTCCTTGGATGACTTCAAACAAAAAATAGTGTTAACGTCTCTAAGGATAGTCCACTCCTAGGATTGAATACGGAGCTTCCACACCTTTATTCTAGCTAAGGAAGGAGGAAGAAGAGGATGAATCACGCCCGGAGCAAAAGAGGGGGCGACACCCTCCTTGAGGTCGATGGGTAGAGGGGAGCACTAAGGGGTTCGGCCCTGTAGTGGTTTGTCTCTCTCCTTCCTTTGCTCTCTCTTGTGTGATAGAAATTATAACAAACTTGAGAAATAAGATAGGACTGTCCTATATTTAGTCTTAAAGCTCCTTGTTAACTACATATTAGCCCCTCTACTAATCCTGTCCATACACGGATTAGTCCAACTTGCAAATTAGTCCTACTAAGTTTCCAAGTAGTTGAGTATTGATCCTTCTATTTAATTAATCATATTAATTAATTCCTAAGTCCGGTCTAATCCATAGGGAGTGTGATCCCATAGGTTTCTACTTAGTTGATAGTAACAATTACAAACATGGAGTGGTGTCTAGCAACACATCCATGCCACCCAACTAATAGAAATAGTCATTACTTAGACAAACCTTGTGATTATATTGTCTCATACCTCTGTATTTATATCCTGATTGGACACGAGACACACAAGTCACACTGGTACATCCAATCCATAGTTTTTCGATCCAGGGAATACACAAGTGAGTTGTTCATCCTTTCCTTAAAATAACAAGTTGTTTCTTCGTAAAGTATTTTCTGCTAGAAAATAAAACACTCGCCTTTCGTCTTTCATTAGCATAACGTTATACGAAGAAAAACAAGAACCTGAATTCGATCTATGCATATATTCCTACTTCCTACTACCAGATGGTTTAGAAGTAGAATCAATTTTCAATTACCAAATTTCATAGTTGTACCCTGACGAGTCTTTCCCCCACAAATAATTCAATTAGAATTTTTATCAATGAAGAACTCAACATATCAATGTTGCATTCATTCAAAATTGCTTAAAAAGAATTAATATGGCCTGTCTAGTTTTCACTATCGATATGATATCCCTTGATCAAATGCTCACCCAAAAGACATATCATCCTTTCAAAAATGATCACATACTGGGATCTAACTCATATATGTGATCATTAATACCCTTATTGCTACTTACATTTCAACCTCATCTTGATTCCAAATAACTCAACAAATTTTCATCATATTGTATGCATATGACACCGGTTTATGCTGAAGTTGTTTCATCATATTGTATGCACTAGATTTGACATATACCAAGATGTAACCTGCGACATCTCACCAACCTTCTCCTTCCTTTCATAGGCCCGGGTATTTACACCACCCTCCTCATCGCTAGGTTCTTAAGTTAAAAACTTGGTCAACGCACACTTGTAATCCTTCGAAGTTAAGATAACTTTTCAAATTCTCTTCCAACTACTACAATTCTACTTAATTTATATTAATCACATCCTGGGTTCAAACCCTAGCATCTTTAATTATCTGACAGACACGATAAGTGATAAATATTCATGTTCCTGAGTGTGCTTAACCGTTGAATTCAACTTATATTAGAATTCATTGGCAATTCGATTTCCATTTCAATTTTCTGTGACGATGGGCCACTCGAATTTCAAATAAACCAAACAGACAATGTCTCTTTAGATTTCCTATCTAGACATTTACCTGTCCAATAAAACTAAATAGCTGATTCTTAGGCCCATCAAAATCAGTAATAAAAACCTCAATGGGAGGATATTACCAACTTTATTGTTATGCGATTCAACAATTACTTTGTACTGAACTGAATATCTTAATTTTAAAGAACAGTTCCGATGGGGAGATTTGTCCAACATAACTAGATTCAACAACTATCCTTGTAAGGAAATTTGCCAAACGATCTGCAACTAACCATGGTACCGATGTGGCATTTATATCAGTTACATTGTTTTCAAATTAGTAATGGAGGCCTCGGGCTTCATTAATTTGCCAAAGAAAACCATTTAGCCACTTAATGATTTTTTTTAAATACCTATTTTACTAATCATGAAAAATATGCTCCTTATTTGATTGACTAAAATTTATAGAATAATACCTAGTTTAAATAAACAATTATTTAGTGACCAATTTTGATCTCAATGAGGGAATGATTTTTTATTAATAAAATTAAATTACAACACAATTAGATTGAAATCGACATGCATACATCGGTTTTAATATCCATGATGTCCGTGATATCTTGATTAGTGACTATTAACAAATAATAAACCAATCAACACTACATAATAAAACATCCACTACAATAACAAAAATAACGCATAACAGTTATTAAGGTCATATCTTCGTCATCTCGATAGTCGCTTCCGATCTTTGAATGCTCCATCATTTTCGTCTGATCTTTTGGTCCACCATGTTCTTTTAATTTCTATTACATAGTTCTATCTTACTACATGTATCTAGACTACATGAAATTTAAAAACAAGCTACCAATTAATTTACTTTTCTCCACAAACCGGAGACTTTACGATTAATTACAACCCAAAATAATGCAAAAAAATACGGCAAAAAAAAACAACAACCACAAACATAAAATCAAATTTTAATATGGGCATAATAACAATGAACCTGCAAAACAGCGTTAGCACAATACAGACCATTCACACGATTATCGTATTTTAACCGAAAAAAAAAAAGTTAGATTAATCCAAGCATATAATCAACTTTAAGTTCAGCTTGTTTCAAAGGCTTGAAACAACTTCTCTGTTTCAAGGGCTTGAAACAATTTTCAAATGTTTGAAATATACACAGCGATATATAGCATGAACTTAGGGGAAGCTTTTGATTCTAATCAGATTCCTAATCTCCTATGCTTGATTATATCTTACTTGATGATGAAAGACAAACCATTTGATACTCTAAACCGTGGCTAATCTATTTTTTTGACTAAGTTGTTGCAGGGATAAATAGTTACCTATTTTGCAAGAAATGTTTCCTTATCTGTATGTTTTGCAGGAAGGGAAATTGGATTGGCAAATTGATTCTGTGATTCTGCTAAGTTGTCTGGAACTTCCTAACATACTCAGTTACAAGATCGAGTCTGTATCTTTGAAGATACTGAGCAACTAGCCGCTGGGAAGAGCTGTTAAAGAAGTCAGGATATGCTGCTGATTTTTAGGACAGTTTGTTTTCTGAAGATCCTGAAGATCGCAATTTAAACTAGCTGCATAAGAGAGAAAAACTGAAGAAAAAAAAAGCAGAGGACGAATGGAGAGACATTCTCAGGATTGAGAAGAAACACAGAAAGAGATTCATTTCACTCAATCCAGTCATCTGAAGATCACTGCACATTCAACTGCTAAATCAGTTTCTCAGTGTTCTTCTCTCTGATCTTAGTTTGTATATCATTTAGATAATACTTCTTACAACTTAATCTCGTGAGTTTTTCAAGTGAACAATAGAGAATTCTTGCTGAATTAGTTAGCTAGAGCACGTACTAGATAGGTTAGTGAGAACCACAAGCTGTAACAGAGTAATGGAACTCTTTGTGCTTGATATCTAGGGATTAGCTTTAGTAATGGAACTCCCAAAATTGAGGATTCACTTTTTTGCTTCTGAGTTACAACGGTTTTTTAAAAGTTACGGAGCTATGAATCTCTTATATTGTGCTATGAGTGCAGATGAGTTCAACAGGATTTCAGGTTGCAAGACTGCGAAAGAAATATGGGAAAAACTGGTGGTGACCTTTGAAGGAACTAGCCAAGTCAAGCAGACAAAAATAGACATATTTCTTAAACAATATGGACTGTTTAAAATGAACAGAGAGGGATCCATCAAGAAAGCACATATTCAAGAGGTTCACTGACATTGTCAACAATCTGGACTCCTTGGGAAAGTCTTTTACAAATGAGGATAAAGTCCGAAATATCTTGAGAAGCCTTCCCAAAGCCAAATGGGAACCAATGACTACGCTATTTAAGAAGCTTAAGATCTATCATCTCTTTAAATTGATGACTTGAAGGGAAAGCTGCTTACACATGAAATCTCCATGAATGAAATTGATGGAGAACTAACAGAAAGTGTCAAGAACTTGGCTCTTAAGAATAAGGAGGTGATCCATATCAAAGCCTTGAAAATGAAGAAGATCATGATTAAGACCACTTTGCTCTCATTCCCAAAGCCTTGACCAGAATTCACAAGATGAAAAAAGAACTTTTGAAACAAAGACTTCAGATGGGATAAACAAAATCCTCCAGTAGTAGAGAATACAAAGGTTATCCTCTTCTCATGATAATAAGCCTAAATTAAGGAATTTCCTTGATTGTGGTGATGCAAGACATTTTATTGAAGACAATCCACACAAGAAAAGCAAACACTCTCAGAAGAAAGACCATGACAGAAGAAAGAAGGCTATGATAGTTCTTGGAGTGATTCAAACTCCTCAAGTGATTATGAATATGAGGTAGAACATGTCAACCTCTGCCTTAAGGCCAAGCATGATGAATGTTCTGAAAAGAACATTGAGATAATTGTAAACTCTTTAATTTCAAAAACAACAGATGTCCTCTCTGATTATCTTAGAACAATGCTTTTAAATGAAGAGGACTATCTGGAAAAAATCTGGAATTTGAAAGAAAAGGTTCATGAGCAAGCAAAATAAAATTTTCACCTTGTTTGTCAAAATTAGAATCTTGAAATTTCTCAAAAGAAATCTGACAGAGATTTCAAGGCCTTGGAAACCTATTTCAAAGCTTTGAAAAATCAAGTCAAGCAAGTACTCACTGAGAACTCTCTTTTGAGTGACAGTATTGTTGCTCTAAGACATCAGTTTGATGAATTGGAGTAACAAAGGACTACTGTACCTGAGACACTTCAAGAATCTTAGAAAGTAATGACCAAATTAGACAAGCCACTACTTCAAGTTCTCAAAGATCTGAGAACACTACTGGAAAAGCTGCCTAAAACGGCGCTTGCAAACCGTCGTTAAAAGACTCAAAACCGCCCTTTCCAGGCCTTACGACGGTTTTGACGGCGGTTCAACATGTTCTGTTAAGCTAAGTGTCGTATGTATGGTAAGGGCGCTTTCAACCGCCATTTCAATTAACAACGCCTGAAGAAAGCGCCGTATATTTGAACGGTGGTTGCTGTGAAACCGCCTTATCCGGATATTAGTATTTTTATTTTTTTAATTAATTTTGAATTCTTTTTCATATGTTTTTCTTAATTTTTTTCCAGATATTTTTCTTTCTCTGATATACTGCAAGTTTAAGAGTTTTTTTTCTTTATTTTCTAGATCTTTTCATTATTAAATTTTTATTCTTTCCAATCCAAATCCAACCAAAAGTATTCTTCAAACATTAAATTTTTCCAACCCACTGTTCTTCATCCCTATCTTCAAGCATCATCTCAAAACCCAGATATACAACTTTTGTTAGACATAGATCGGGAAAATGAAGAAAGAGAGAAAAGAGGGGAAGGAGAACAGATCATGAAGACGAAGAAAGACAGAAAAGGGGGGATGGAAAACAGATCGGGAAACTGAAGAAAGAGAGAAAAGAGGGGATTGTGAAACAAATGGGGAAAAACGAACAAAGGGAGAAAAAGAATAGACGGAGAAACAGATCGGGAAACAAAGAGAGGGATGGAGGACATGGAGAAAGATGGGACATATGAACCACACCTGCAGATCAAGAGGATCGAGCTAGCGGAAAAAGAGCAGATCCAGACGGAGGGGGAGAGAGAGAATCTGATTGGAGGGGGATAGGAAGGAGGATGAAAGAGTTGGGAGGAGTTACCTGATGCCACCACCACCATGGAGAAGAAAGACAAGAGAAGGACGAGGAGGGATATGGAGGTTGCTGAGAGGAAGGAGATGCCGCAGTTAAATGAAGAAGGGAAGGGTTGGGTTTCTTATAAGGTAGGGTTTGCACTTGAACGGTCCAGATTTAATCTGGAAAAAGTGGCTGACCTTAAGGCGTTATTTACTAGCGCCATACTGTTAACGGCGTAAAACAAAAAAGCACCTTAATATTAACGGTGTCATACTAAAAAAGCGCCCTTTCCAAATTTATAAACAGCGCTTTCTTGCGAACCGCCGTATACTGCATCTTTTAAACAACATTTTTAAGAAAACCGCCGTTATTTATGGCACTTTATCGAAAGTCGCCGTTAAGGTATTTCAAAAACGGCGGACCCATTTTGAAACCGCCGTTTTAGGAAACTTTTCTAGTAGTGGAAGCTTCCTGGAGAACCTGAACCATAAACACCAAGGAAAATACTAGATATCTTTCATCTCATTATATATGATCCATCCACTGGTACACAGACAAGGTCAAAATTGAAGAACCTATGTGCTTTTAATACTGTTGTATCTCTTATGGAGCCTAAGAATGTGAAAGAAGCATTACAAGAAGCAGACTGGATCATTGCAATACAATGTTAACTCAATGAATTTGAGAGGAAAAAGGTTTGGAATCTAGTTCCTTCACCTAGAGATCTGTCTGTAATTGGCACCAGATGGGTATTCATAAATAAGTTAGATGAGGATGGCAAGGCTACAATCAAGAAAAAGGTATTGATTATGAGGAGACTTTTTCTCATGTTGCAAGGTTAGAAGCAATTACAATTTTACTTGAATTTGCATCACATAAAAATATGAAAATTTTTCAAATGGATGTGAAATGTACTTTTTTAAATGGATATTTTCAAGAAGAAGTTTTTTTTGCTCAACCTCCTAATTTTGAAAGGGATGAGTTTCCAGATCATGTTTATGAATTAGATAAAGCTCTTTATAGTTTGAAACTAGCTCCAAAGGCTTGGTATGAAACAATGTCAAAGTTTCTACTTGAAAATGATTTCAAAAGAGGATTACTAGATAAAACCCTTTTCATAAAGACGAATGAGAAAGATATTATAGTAGTTCAAGTATATGTTGATGGTATTCTGTTTGGAGCTACTAATGATTCTCTTTGCAAGGATTTCTCAAGTCTTATGAGCAGGGAATTTGAGATGAGTTTGATGGGAGAGTTGAACTTCTTTCTTGTACTTCATGTACATCAAATGAAGAAAGGAATGTTTCTACATCAGAACAAGTTTACCAAGGACTTGTTACACAAGTACAATATGTCTGATTCCAAGGTAACAAAAAACCCTATGAGCTCTACACTGTCCTTAGACAAGAATCAAACTGGTAAGACTGTAAATGTGAATGAGGATAGATGTACGATTGGATCATTTCTATATTTCACTGCAAGTAGACCGGATATCATGTTTAGTGTTTGTATGTGTGCTAGATTTCAAGATGATCCTACAGAATCAAACTCGGTTGCAGTTAAAAGAATTTTTAGATATCTCTATGCAACCAAAGACTTAGGGCTTTGGTATCCATAAAAATCTGATTTCTCTTTGTGTTGCTATTTAGATGATGACTTTGCTGATTACAAAGTTGACAGAAAAGTCACTTTAGGGTGTTGCCAATTTTTTGGATCATCCCTGATTAGCTGGCATTCAAAGTAGCAAAATTCAGTAGCTTAATCAACTGCAGAAGGTGAATCCATAGCAGCTCGAGCTTGCTGTTCACAAGTGTTATGGATAGCTCAGCAAATGAGAGATCTTGGATTTTGATTTCAGAGATATACCTATCGAATGTGACAACACCAGCATTATCAATTACAAAAATCCAGTTCCGCACTCAACGACCAAACACATAGATGTTACACATCATTTCATCAGAGATCATGCTGAGAAAGGTGATGTTACTCTTGAATTTGTGTCTACTAACATGCCATTGGCATATATCTTAACTAAAAAACTGTCACAAGATAGATTCTCAGCCAAGAGATTAGAATTGGGCATGTTAAAGAAGGAAGCATTGGTTTAGGGGGATTATCAGGTAAGTATTATATGCTTCAAAGTTTTGAATGGATTTTCAAAGCCTTGAACTCTTTTCAAAGCCTTGGTTTTATTTGCTTCAGAAGTATAGCTTTTCAAGGCCTTGAAATGCTTACCAAAGCCTTGAAAATAAGTCTTTATGCTACATAGTCAATAAATTGTATCTTCAATGTTGGGTGTTTTCTCTGTAGATAATTGCTCAATATTGCCTTTACCTTTTTAAATTATTTTCTTATCAAAGTTAGTATTATATTATTTCCTTTCCCACGTAACACACACACAATTTTGAATTGAACTTATTCTTCATATCTTAAAAGATTTGGAAATATTTTGTTTCCTTTCCAAACTCAAACTCTTCAGTATTTATCTCTTTCCTTCTCTCTCTCTCTCTCTCTCTCTCTCTCTCTCTCTCTCTCTCTCGTATTACCTCTCTCTTCTATACCCTCAAACCCTAATGAGCATGAAAAGTTCTGATAGAATCATGATGGCTTGAGGTTCAAAAAAAGTTCTGAAAAGAAGAGAAAGACTACTGAAGAAGAAGTTCAAACCTTAAGTGATGATTCTAGTTCCAGAACCCTTGGTGCAGAAAAGGCTCCTTCTCCTCCAAAGAAGAAGATCAAGAAGGATCAAACTCCAAATTCTATCAAGAAGAAGAAGAAGATAGATCAGTCAGCTCCTGAAAAACAGCCATAGGAACAGATTGCTAGTCCTAATAAGGTGAAGAAGAAGAAGACAACAAAAGTTGACAAAGGAAACGGAAGGCTATAGATGAAGAACTAGAGAAGAACACTAGAGAAGAACTCACTACTGGAAATGTACCGAAATACGGCGAGAAATTAACGTCGTTTATAGGGTTTTTCTCGCCGTTTAATGCTTAAACGGAGAAAAATGGCTCGGTCGCGAGGTATTCTGACGTTAATACTATGCAGCAAGAAAAACCCTCACCGTAAAATCCCTCCCGCCAGGAAGACAATCGCCGTAAATGAAAAAATATATACGGCGACAGTATCCTCATATCGTAGTGTTTGGCTTCCATATACGAAAATTAATTTTCCGTAAAAGGAGTTAATTTTGTAGTTTATGTCCTACGTATTACGACAAAAGTAAAGCCATATCAAATTATTCTTGTCGTATTTGAGTGTTATTTTTTATGGCATAAAAAAAAACTTTCGTCATTTTTGTTGATAACTAATACAACAAGTTTGTTTTCTCGCCGTATTTGAGGTAGACCCTGCAGCCATTCTAGATCATAGCTGGACGATTCCAACCTGTAGCTTATTGTCAAGCACAACCAACACAAGACACACCTTCTAATCTTGAAAGAACACACAAAAAATTTCAAAAACATCAATATCATATACATATATATATGTATATATATGTGTGTGTGTGTGTGTGTGTGTGTGTGTGTGTGTGTGTGTCCACAAAATTTACATTGCCAAAGTTTTACCCCAAATGTACAAGTCCAGTAGACGAAAACCTATACTCTGCGCATTATACCAAATTCTATATTCTACGGCTTTTGCACTAGCTATCTATCTTGAAGCTGCAAAATAATACGTCTCATCTTTCTGTAGCTAGCTTTACCTCTAGCTGTATCTCCCTAAGTGCAAAAAAATGGCTTCGAAGCCGCGGGTTCCCTATTCACATTTGCGGGCTGCTCCAAAATGGTCATGATAATGTGCACATGACAAAGCCTGGATAAACCTAAACAAGATAACAGTACATACCAAGAGCAGAATAGGGATAAGATCATGGTATATCAAGAGCTAAGAAGATCAAGATGTCTAACTCTATGGTACTTAGTTTACTATCTTTGTATTTGGTTAATTTAATGAAGTTCTCAAAAAATAAAAAATAAAAGCTATTTTACGACAGCAATTTCCAAAACAAATCAAAGAAACCAAGTTGATTCCAAAGACGACAAACAAACTAGACTTTAACAGCGATTAGATTCTAAGATGTTGGTTAGTTTGCTAAAATGCGGGCAATCCAACCCAACACTTGAGGGCAAACTAATCTGTAAATTCAATGTGCAAGGTTCGTTAAAGATAGCGACTAGCACAACGAACCCAAAAAATTGATAATTATGAGTCCAACACCCTTGACGTCGCGTTTCAACAAGAGAATACGGAATTGGAAATAGCATCAGAGAGCATGGGAAATTGCGGAACTATAACGGCTCCGGATGATGTCACGTGTCCGTTCTTTATGGCTTAATGTCGATCTCCGAAGTATCCTTAAACTTCATGAACCGCCTCGTCTCGGTGGCTGGCCGTTGCGCGTAGCACACAGGGGCAACTGCAAACCAAAACACCATAGAATTGAAAATTCCATGGGTATTGTTTTGTAGTTACCCCTATTTGTTACGCACCTTTGTCAACCACCCAGCTGGGGCAATTCATGAAGTTTGAGGATCGTTTTGAGACGTCGCCAAGACATGGTGGTTGGGGAACAGAGCAGTAACATTAGCCAGCGCCGTACGGGTGCTGCAAATGACCAAGCTCAGTCATGCTAATTATGCAGTTCCATGTTCTCATCGTTGAAAGGTGAATTAATGGTTGTTGGAACGGTATTTATTCAACTGTTGGGTTGGAAATCTAGACACTGAACTGGAACCTTGGAAAAAGAACGAAGACAAACTAACAATTTGTTCGTGTGAAGAAAAGAGAGGGGGTATAGATATATGGCTTCACGTTGTTGTCCTAAGTATCTTCAAATTTAGAGAACTGGCTCCACTAGGTGGCGTGTAGCAAACCGGTGCAACTACAAACCAGCACCATAGAATTCACAATTGCAAGGGTATTATTTTTGGGTTGCACCGATTAGTTGGGCATCCATCCTGATGGGCCAGTTCATGAAATTTGAGGATCGGCTGGGACAGTCCAGAAAACAATCCATACCAAACTACAAAAAGTAAAAACCAATTTGAATAAGACACTTTTAAGCAACGGGTAAATAGTAACTTACGACTGAAACATGAGCATAAACTCTCACGGCAACATCAAACAATTTTCTTTCACGAATCAATTAGGTTATAAGATATCAAATTATCAACCATGGTAGTGAGAAAGAACTGAAAACACAACCATACATATACAGAAGTTGAATAATACTTGTTTAGTACTAATGTATTTAAATGGGTTGCTCCCAATAATAATTATTTATTAAATATACAAGACCAACCCATATATAATGTGGTTAAAATGGTTAAAATGGGTTGCTCTAAATAATAATTCTTTATTAAATAGACAGGACCCAACCCATATATAATGTGGTAAAAACCCAATGGGTCATACCCGGTTGCATGCATCTGTAACCAATTCCTTGAAGCAGCTTCATGCATCTGTAACTGCAGACCCTTTGGCTTCACAGATGCATGCCAGTTCAGGGTCCTCCCACCTCTCCCATTAATGATCATTTAATCCACCAACTGGACTGTTACGCAGGATCAACACTATAAAAGCCCCTACCTCAATTCTCTTTTTCTACATATCTACACACAATCACCTTCTCTGTCACTAATCCCCCCCACCTGCAGATATGAGGCAACTTGCTACCACTTTCAAGAAACTGGGGAAACCAAGTTTGGTTATGAAAGCCCCTGATAAGATAGTGTAAAGAAAGACAAGAAATGGTAAAAGCACGAAGAAGATACTTTCTGGTGGAAAGAGTAAATGGAAGGTTTAGAAAAGGGTTGCACAAGTCGAAACAACTATGGTTCTAGTTTATGATGTAATGCCATTAGAAATGCTCCCTCCTTTGGAAGACACTCCTCTTTCCTCTGATGTTATTTTGGCCCTGCCTGCTCCTACTCTTTAGTTGTTTTCTGTTGAGTTGTTTTGCTTTTTTTCGGTTTGTTTATGTAATTTCCCTATTAGGCAGTATATTAACAGTGTTTATATATTGAACTTATTCTTCGTGTTTATTTTTGTATTTCAATTGTTGTTTAATTTATTAACGGGCTCGAGAGTCGGAAATAATCGAAACAAAAATAGAAAACCAATTACTCATAAACCAATCAAGCCTAACAGTATGCAAATCAATAAGATGATATAAAATAGAGATACATAAAAGAAAATGTTTTTGATTTGCCAAATTGCTGAGGCATATTGGAGGATAGAGATTCTCCTTTCATTGTGAATGGTATTAACTCTTGCTCTAAATTCAGAAGAAGACACAAGTGCCCTAGCTGATTACACACCCCCTTATACATTCCATAACTCTATAGCTTTACCGGGACAACGACAAACCCTGTAGTGTGCAAAGCCTAACTATAAGCTAACTCATCCCACTTTGAATTCCCTAGATACCCAGAACCAGAAATTGAGACTACCAAACCTCAAAGATGTAGTATTCTGGATATTTCAAACATACTACATCTTTATTACCACAAGCAAAGCCAAACATAGAACAACACATAACCATCTACCAGATCCAAAAATCCAATAAAAGAAGAGAAATGGTTTAAGAGCTACAAATCAGAATAGCCAGGAGGTAGATGAGTGGTTGCACCCTATAACTTCCTTCCCTTGAAATAAGCTTCTTCCACGCTCAGACCGTCCACTTCAATCGCTTCAATAACCCAACACAAATAAATAATGAAAATAAACGAACCCCAGTTCATGCTAAACAACGAGGTATGCAAAACGAAAATCAATTGAAATATGAGAGATAGAGAAGGCTTTATGATTCAGCTTACGGGATTTGCAGAGAAGGGTCGACGATGATGTGCGTTTGATGGAGAAGGGTCGACAATGGGGATTTGCATTTCTTGTGGCTTCTTGGTGCACCGTTCCACCATTTTCTCTCCATTATCTCTTCTCTCTCTTTTCTCTTTTCTTTTTCCTTGTGGCGATGCGAAGGGTTTCATTCCCCAGACCTAAGGTTTTCTCTCTTCACTGGCGCGGGCTAAGACAATCTTTGCCCCAAAATTTGGCGGACAAATCAAACAATTTTGGGCATAGTGGGACAAGTGTACAAAAACACATATTCGGCGAGTTAACTCGTCATATAAGATGGAAACTAACGGCGTTAGAAAAGGTCTCTCCGTTTCTTTTAAATATCACTTACCGGGATAATGGAATGGCGTCGTTACTAATAATTCCTCGCCGTTTATAATAAAATAATTAACATATATATTTCTTTTGGTCGTTTTAGGCAAAAACCTTGTCGTTTATGCCAAACTAAATAATAAATACACTTTTAAGCGAGAATAATAAAATCGCCCTTTGTGACGCAATAAACGGCGAAAAAAGCTCTTGTCGCGCGAAATTTAGCATATATTTGCCATTTTAATGTTCATTTTTAGTAGTGCCTGCAGATCTATTCAGAGAAGCAACAATCCCCTTGTAAGAAATCTAGCATTAATGGCAAATGGTTTGTTAGTAATGTTGCTAGAAGATTGTGGTTAGATGGTTTTGCTTCTAGACCAGTAGCCTACGAGTATGATTGGTGTTAGCATGTTGAAAAGTATGATCTGGAGTGCATTAAGAGGTTGAAGAAAAGTTCTCTTTGAAAATTCTAAACCCTCCAAAAGTTATCCACCCTAGACTCACTAGACTTTTCTACCTGAACATGAAGCAAATCAAGACCCTAAACTTGGTGATTACATCTAAAGTGGCTGGTATAAGCATGGAGTTAGATCACTCAGAATTTGCCAATGTTTTAGGAAGTTCTAAGAGGTTTAACACATACAACTATCCCAAAAAGAGTGAAGCATTGAAACTGGCTAGAGAATCTTGATGAGGTGTTTAGTGCTTAAGGATAATTCAAAAGAGTTGTTGTCTGACAGTGTGTTATAATTGATGTACTTGATTATGCATGGGTATGAAATTGATCTTCCTTCAATTGTGATGGAACACATGCTTTATTCCCAAACTAACAAAAGAAATCACACTTTGCCTTATGCCAACCTATTGTCTCTTTTCTTCCAACACCTTGAGATTCCAAATGACAAATAACAAACTATTACCACCGATTTTGGTATGCCTAATGAGAAATCCTTTGAAAGGATTGAAATTATGAAAACCAGTAAGGGAACTTGGAAGTTATACTCTGATCTGTCTAAAGAAGAACTGCAATCCAAGAAGTTTCCGAAACCCAAGGCCTTTACCTATCCTTCAAAAATATCCTCTCAATCTCAAGATGTTTCCATGGTGTTTCAAAGACTTCATGTTCTGGTTAAGGATATGGATGAGTTGAAGGAAAATCAGCATGAGTTTGGCACTGAGTTAAAACAGGCCAGGTATATGGTTGAAAGCATATTTAGAAACATCTATGTGATCCATGTGGAAGAGGAACTTCTCAGGATGTAGAATGATCAAAGAAGGCCGGTTAAACCAAAGATTTATTCAGTGAGCATACTACACAAGATGAGGCTACAGGGGTACTGGACACAAGTAAACAAGTTGATCAAGAAAAAGTGGTGAAGAACAGGAACAAGAGGATGAAGACAGTCCAGACTCAGGGATGTTGATCAAGGATCATAAGAAGAATAAAAAGAAGGCAAACATTCCAGAGATAGTGACTGAGTCAGAACATTTTGATGAAGAAGTGGTTGCTGATGCTGGTGTTTAAGCTACTCAAGAAGAAGAACAACAAGGTGATGAGGTTCATGAAGGAGAAAGTGGTGAAGAGGATGCTGAGCTGAATGGAGATGGAGAACCAACCCCCTGATTCTTGCATCTTCTTTCCTTCTTTCTTTTCAAGTCCTTGAATCCCTCTTTAATATCTAGAAAATTTCTATCTTTCAAAACTTTTTTATAGGCTTTCAAATCTTTGATTCCATCATTTTGTCATTATTTTTTGATGAAAGTCAAAAAGGGGGAGAAATTTAGGTGTTTATTGTTTGGTACTTTTGCTGGTTTTGAGATCTGGTTTAGATCAGTAGGATTTGATTCTTAATGGTTTAATAAGTTGGATTGTTTGGATACTTTGTGCTTCAGTTTATTATCAGAGATTATCACAGTTATTCTGCTCTGCTCTAATGACTATTTTTTTGGAGAGACCCAGTTCTTAAAAGAATTTTGGTTTTGTCTTTCATCAAGGGGGAGATTGTAAATTCAGCTTGTTTCAAAGGCTTGAAACAGCTTCTCTGTTCAAGGCCTTGAAAAAGTTTCAAAGGTTTGAAATATACAATGCAATATATAGCATGAACTTAGGGGGGACTTTTGATTCTAATATGATTCCTGATCTCCTATGATTGATTATATCTTACTTGGTGATGAAAGAAAAACCATTTTGATACTCTAAAATGTGGTGAAGCTATTTTTTTGACTAAGTTGTTGCAGGGATAAATAGTTATCTATTTTGCAGGAATTGTTTCTTTATCCGTCTGTTTTGCAGGAAGGGAAATTGGATTTACAAATTGATTATGTGATAGTGCAAACTTGTCTGGAACTTCCTAACATACCCAGATACAAGATCAAGTCAGTATCTTGAAGATACAAAGAAACTAGCCGTTTGGAAGAGCTGTTAAAGAAGTTAAGATATGCTGTTGATTTTTAGGAAAGTTTGTTTTGAGAAGATCCTGAAGATCTACAATTCAAACTAGCTGCATAAGAGGGAATGACTGAAGAAGTAAAAAGCATAGGACGAACAGAGAGACATAGAGACATTCTGAGGATTGACAAGCAACACAGAAGGAGATTCATTTCACTCAATCCAGTCATCTGAAGATCACTGAACATTCAACTGCTACATTAGTTTCTCAGTGTTCTTCTTTCTGATCTTAATTTGTATTTCATTTAGATAAGACTTCTTACATCTTATTCTCACAAGTTTTCCAAGTGAACAATAGAGAATTCATGTAGAATTAGTTAGCTAGAGCAGGAACTAGATAGGATAGTGAGAACCACAAGCTATTACAGAGTAAGGGAACTCTATGTGCTTGAAATCTAGGGCTTAACTTTTGATTATAAGAATTGAGTTAAAAATCCTGTAGGGATCAAGTCCCTGAGGTAGAGAAGTAGGTCCAAGTGGAGTTAACTCTATAAATCTCTGCGTCTCTTGCATTTCTCTTACTATTTTGTACTTAGCTTATTTACTGCACAAAACAGGTTTTCAGTTCAAGGACTTGAAAGCCATTTCAAGGCCTTGAAAACTACCAGCATTCTTTATACAATATGTTTTGTTTCCAAGGACTTGAAATTCATTTCAAGGCCTTGAAATACTCTCTGCTTTCCATAAGCTTCTTTGAAACCACTCTTTTAGCAAAAGTTTCCATACTCTATTCAACCCCCCTTCTAGAGTATTGATCCGATATTACTTCCTACAATACTGTCTTTCATCAATGTTGGCTCTGATACAACTCGAAGGGAAAATTCGAAGAGTTTTTTTGCGGACAACGAAATTATTGTGGTAAGTTAACTTGCGAATAAAATTTACCACAGTCTATCCGGACTGGTATGGCGCGATTACTGAAACTTTGACCAGCTTCTGTCAGTTCTGTGCTCCGAATCAGACTGTCATACCAATTCCATTAGATCCGTCTCGTCGAGATACACAATTTTCATATATGGCTCGTCTTTATCCGACATATGTAGCTCCAATTAAGCTTCAAAAACCGAATTCATACCTGCTGAAAATGGACTACGGACCAGAAACTTTGACCAGCCGTATCTGGAGTTCTAAAACTCCGGTCGGGAAGCCTTTTATCTCTGTTGCTTTGTTTTTTGAGATCTACAATTTTTGTGTTTTAGCAAAACCAATCCAAGATAGTTATCATGGAAAAAACATCAAGAAACGGAATATGGTATGTCCGGAAGCCTTCCGACGTATGATCCAAGTTCTGATTGAATTTTGATAGTGATTCGAATATGAAAAGTTCATGAACTCACAACTATGATTTTCTCTATTCCGTGAAAAAGAAGTATGAACCATCATTCTTACTTATGAATTATGATAAACTATTTGACAAAAAAAAATGGTGGACTACTTATATGGACTTATTACTAATTCTTATATATATCAGAAATACCCATAAATGCACACAAGTCCCTCCTAAAAATTTTCATAGCAAGTCCCTCCCTACTAACTTTAGTGTGGCTTGCAATTATGTCCTAATCATATATATTATAGTAATACCCATTGATAGCTTGAAAATGGGATTAGTCTGGGACATCTTTTTACCATTGGTTCTAACCCTGTGAGAGTTGAGTTTGCCCATTTTCAGCTTATTTTCCCCCTGATACGAGGCAGAGATTTATAGAACATGACTGCAAGATTTGAGTAATTTCATGCATAATTTTGTTTGTTGGATATGATCGCGGGTACATGTTATGGTGTGTAGGTAACAGGTGCCGAGAAATGCATGAGATTGACTTGGATGGGGAGGCAGCGTATCAGGAAAGCTGAGCAGAAAAAGAGCAGAAAAAGTCTAAGTTGTGCGTTCAAACGCAGGGCAGCTGCGTTCAAACGCACCACATGGCAGCAGCGGGAAAATGGCGGAAAAGAGGCTAAGGCGTGTGTTCAGACGCACGGCCTGCGTTCAAACGCAGGACTCAGATCCAAAAGTGCAGAAAAACTAAGGTGTGCGTTCAGACGCACAACCTGCGTTCAAACGCAGGACTCAACATCAGAAGCAGAAAGACCAAGTTGTGCGTTCAAACGCAGGTGAGCTGCGTTCAAACGCACATGTCCGAGAAGTCAGAAGCCAGAAGGAAAAAGTAGTTAAGGCCTGCGTTCAAACGCAGGAGGTGTGCGTTCAGACGCACTGCGTTTGAACGCAGGAGAGTTGCGTTTGAACGCACGGAGGGTTTCCAGAAGCTTCCAGGACGGGTTTTTGCGAGGGTAAAACAGGAATTTCGTGCATCAGTTTTGGAGACTGTGGCAGTATAAAAGGAGATGTCCCAGCACAGAATTAGGGTTACACATACACACTCACACATCTACAATCATCATCACAGCAGCCAGTTTCAGAGCCGTCAGGATTGGAGCAGAGCAGGATTGGAGCAGTTTTTCAATATTCAGCCAATAACTTGTTTGATCTTTTCTCTCTTTTATGAAACATTGTTTTTCAATAATGCAAGCTAGCGAGACCTTTTTCCTAGGTTCTTGGTGAGCCTGGGGTTTATGAATTCAGCAGACTGGTTTGTTTGATTTTCAGATGCATGGCTAATTGAAGTCTTAATACAGGATGGATTGTTTATTATCTTGTCTTTGATTTTATTTACATACATGAATGGCTTGATCACCCAGGAGTGTTATAGACAGGATCTGGTGCGCGAGAGTGACCAGTGAGAGTTAGGAAGAAAAGACAGGATTTAGTACTCTGCCTTGATGGACCGAGAGGTGAAAAGAATCAGGGGACTAGCCAAGAAGCATTCGACCAACTGCTAGACGTTTAGGGGGAGACCGAGAGGAGAACCTGTAACCCTAGCAGACTTAGAACGAACCTGCAGATTTAGGTGGACCGAGAGGACCCGAAAATCTGCAGGAGAGTGACAGGTACATGAGACCGAGAGGAGATTGTACTATTGGTATGCTGGCATAAACAAAACCACTGTGTGTTTCTGAAATCAAATATATCAGGCAAGCTGGAGAGTAACCCTAGGGGATCCTAGGACCTAGATTCTTAGAATTATCGATTTTTACAACTACCACAATTCCTGCAACTTACTTAAAAGAAAATAAAATAAGTTTTTCTAAATATTGTTTTATTTACTGCAATTTAGTGAGTAGAATCACATCCCAACGTTCCTCCTTTTTACAGACTTTGTGTCTAATTCTAATTCTAATAAGCAAAACTTAAACTGTTCTCGAGGGTTCGACAACCAGAGTCACAATTACATACTCTATATTACTTGATCGTACACTTGCGAAAAAGCAGATAGATTTAAGCTGTCAAGTTTTTGGCGCCGTTGCCGGGGAACGGTTACAGTTTTTGTTAAAAAGACATTAGAATAAGTCTCAAAGTTTTTTTTTTCTTTTCTTTTTACGTTTATTTTCTTTTGACTCATTGCTCTTGAATTCTAATTTTCAGGCTATTCTAGTTTATGTCCAGATTGCCTAGCAAACTGGTATCACCACTTGAAGATCCTGAAAAACTTTTCAGAGAGCAAAGTCGCAGACACCGAGCCGTGATGTCTGAGCACGGAGAAGACACAACAACCGAAACAGGAACACCCACAGGACAGCAGCAACGTACTCCAGCACAGATGGCTCTTTTCATTGAGGAGCTGATAGCAGCAGGTTTTGCTGCCAGGAACAATCAGAGGACTTACAACAGGTCTGGAAGGGCGTTAGTTGAAAACTTTGAAGTCCCGACCGGAGGACATCAACCAGCTATCGTAGTGCCACCCATTACAGCAGAGCACTTCGATCTGAAATCATCCACCATTCAGACCGCCAAGACTCATTGTCCTTTCAATGGGAAAGCAGATGAAGATCCAAACGACTTCCTTGGAATGTTCTAAGACTACTGCAACAAGATTAAGTATAGAGGAGTCGAAGCGGATACACTAAAGCTGATTTTATTCCCATACTGCTTGTTCGGAACAGCAAAAGACTGGCTGGAAGCAAGACCACCGAGGTCTATTACTACCTGGGATGGGTGTGTTACTGATTTTTTGGCAAAATTCTACCCCGCATCCCGAGTTATCAAGCTGCAGAGTGAGATTTTATCTTTCAAACAGCAGATGGGGGAAACGGTGGTAGACGCATGGGATAGGCTGATGAGACTCGTTAAAAAATGCCCCAATAACATCAATATCTCATATTGATTGACAGGGAAACTGGGGGTAACTTTCTATACCATGTGGATAAGGATGGAGCATATGAACTGATGAAACAATTAGCCAAACAGGATACCCGCCTGTTTGATGACCGCAGGCTCACAGCGATAGCAGAACCAGTGGCTGATGACAGGATTGACAATCTCACGAAAGTGGTACAGGACTTAGTTAAAAAGGTGTATACAGAGAAGAAGCCCGTGGCATCAGTAGACGAACCTGACTTTGACGCAGCAATTCTGGAGCTTCAGACCGAAGATGCCAACTATGTTCAGCAGCAGTGGGATCCTAGTCGCTACAGACCAGGCACACGTGACCATCCAGGGTTTCGTTACCGAAACCCCAATGCAGCAGTCTATGCACCAGGATTCCAGCACATGCCACAGGCACAACAGACAGCCCCAGCTCAGCATGCACCAGCAGAACCACCGCAGCTAAATTTATCACAGCAAAATTTTGAGTCCTATATGGAGAAATTCAATAAGCAGTGGGAAACTATATTTGCGCAGATGGAGTCATTAACTGCCGATGTAAGCCAAATGAAAATTGCTATCCGCAACTTGTAGGTGCAGAATGGTCAGCTTGCACAGAACCAGGCAGAACGAGCCCCAGGGAACTTACCGTCAAATACAGTGAACAATCCACGCGCTCAAATCAATGCTATCACAACTCGGAGTGGAATTTCACTGCAGGATCCGTTGTATCCCAGTCATGCACGTGCAGAAAATTCAAAAATTATTGAACAGGAAGTGATTGACAGGGAAGACAGTTCAACCGCAAACCCTCAGAAAAGGGGTTCGGTCGAGCAGGAAGCAGCGCAGACTAATGAGGGTAGCCCAGAAACAGTGCCAATTTATAAGGAGGTTCCTTACCCTCTGAAGACACGTATGAGATATGACAGCAAAGACTACGCCAGATTTATGGAGGTATTCAAACAATTACAGATAAACATACCTTTTGCCGAAGCACTTGCCAAAATGCCTACCTATGCGAAATTTCTCAAAGACATATTGTATGGGAGAAGGCGAATGAGTGACTTCGAAACAGTGAATCTGACGGCAGAAGCGAGCAGTTGTGTAAAAAATGGTCTACCACTGAAAAAGAAAGACCCTGGCAGCTTTGTTATTCCAGTAACCCTGGGCAGTGCATATAGAGGAAAAGCCTTATGCGACTTGGGCGCCAGCATCAACCTGATGCCACTGACCATCTTCAAAAGTCTGGGAGTCGGAGAACCACGTCCAACAAGAATTATGCTTCAAATGGCTGACAGATCTGTGAAACCTGCCTATGGAGTAATTGAAGATATCCTGGTAAAAGTTGGAGAGCTTATTTTTCCAGCAGATTTTGTGATCCTGGATATAGAGGCCGGAGAGGTCCCGCTAATCCTGGGCAGACCTTTCCTAGCAACTGATGAAGCCATTATTAACTGCAAAAGTGGAGAGTTGTCCATGCAAATCAATGAAGAAAAAGTGAAATTTAATGTTTTCAAATCTCTCCAGCTTCCTGACCATTATGGGCATGAATACTGTTTTGCAGTAGAGGTAATTGATGATCTGGAGAATGATGAGACGGAAAATTTATGGAAGGAATTTGAGGACATGTATCCAGAGGAAACAGAGGAGCAACAGGATGAGCAGATCATGGGAACAGAGAGCTAGGTCACGCTATATAGGGATGAAGGAGGCGAGTAGAAAATGACACTGGTCCCATCACTCCAGGAACCACCAGTCCTGGAATTAAAACAGTTGCCAGACCACCTCAGGTACGCTTTTATTGGTGAAAATAATACTCTGCCGGTAATTGTTTCTTCTCTTTTATCTCAGGAACAGGAACAAAAGCTGTTGGAGGTACTTCGAGAGCATAAAGAAGCCATCGGATGGACAATTGCGGACCTAAAGGGAATCAATCCAGATTACTGCATGCACAAAATAAGAATTGAAGAAGGAAAGAAGCCAGTCATCCAGCCTCAACGGAGACTAAACCCAATTATGAAAGATGTGGTACGAAAGGAGGTCATGAAGTGGCTAGAAGCAGGAATTATATACCCCATATCAGACAGCACCTGGGTCAGTCCTGTCCAATGTGTACCAAAGAAAGGGGGTATTACAGTAGTACAGAATGCTGATAAGGAGCAGATCGCCCAGCGCACTGTCACTGGCTGGCGAATCTGTATGGACTACCGGAAGCTGAACGATGCAACACTAAAAGACCATTTTCCGCTGCCATTCATGGACCAGATGTTGGACAGACTGGCTCACCATTCTTATTACTGCTTTCTTGACGGGTATTCTGGCTACAACCAGATCTATATAAATCCAGAAGATCAAGAAAATACGACGTTCACCTGCCCATACGGAACGTTTGCCTTTATACGAATGCTATTTGGATTATGCAATGCTCCAGCAACATTCCAAAGATGTATGATGGCCATTTTTTCTGACATGATAGAGAAAAATTTGGAAGTTTTTATGGATGATTTTTCGTTATTTGGAGACAGCTTTGAAGACTGCTTGTACCATCTGGCCAGAGTTCTGATTCGCTGCAGAAAAACTAACCTGGTACTCAACTGGGAAAAATGCCACTTCATGGTTACAGAAGGGATAGTGCTGGGACACAGGATTTCCATCAAAGGACTGGAAGTAGACAGGGCAAAAATAGAGGTGATCAAGCAGCTGCCATATCCAACCACAGTGAAGGCAATTAAGAGTTTTTTGGGCCATGCAGGATTTTACAGAAGGTTTACTAAAGATTTGTCAAAAATTACAAAGCCACTATGTAATTTGTTGGGAAAAGATGTGCCCTTCGTATTTGATGAAGCCTGCAAAGAAGCCTTTGACGTGCTTAAAGAGAGGCTGACAACTGCACCCATTATCACAACGCCAGACTGGACCCTCCCATTCGAGTTGATGTGCGACGCCGGTGATTACGCAGTGGGCGGGGTACTGGGACAGCGAAAAGATAAGGTGTGCAGTGTCATCTACTATGCCAGCAGGGTCCTGAATGAGGCACAGATTAATTATGGGACTACAGAGAAGGAGCTGCTGGCAGTTGTTTTTGCTCTGGATAAGTTCAGATCCTATCTGGTAGGTTCAAAAGTCATCATATTCACAGATCATAGTGCACTGAAATACTTACTGAAGAAGAAGGATGCAAAGCCAAGGCTGCTGCGTTGGATTCTGCTGATGCAGGAATTTGATGTCAAAATCAAGGATAAAAAGGGAGTTGAAAATGTGGTAGCTGATCATCTATCTCGCCTGGAAAACCCTACAGAAGAATTGGTTCCAATTCAAGAAATTTTTCCGGATTAACATATTATGAAGATCAAGACCAACAGACGGCCCTGGTATTACGCCATAGCCAATTATTTGGTTAATGGGGCACTCCCTGAAGACATCACCCCTTGGCAGAAAAAGAAGTTTATTTCAGATTGTAGACAATATTTCTGGGACGATCCTTATCTGTTCAAGCAAGGGGCAGATAATATTCTCCGTCGTTGCATCCCATGTCACGAGATTTTGGAGGTAATTCAGCACTGCCACTCAGCACAATGTGGGGGACACTTGAGCGGACCAAGAACAGCCCACAAAGTGCTGCAGTCAGGATTTTTCTGGCCAACAGTCTTCAAGGACTGCCATGATTATGCACAGAATTGCGATCGCTGCCAACGGACATGAAATATCTCCCAGCGAAATGAAATGCCCATGACACTTTGGCAGGAAGTTGAGCCTTTCGACGTTTGGGGTATTGATTTTATGGGTCCATTCCCTTCGTCTCCGGGAAATCTCTACATCTTATTGGCAGTAGATTACGTGTCAAAATGGGTGGAAGCAATAGCCTGCCAGAAGAACGATGCGTCAGTCGTGGAAAGATTCCTCAAACGTAATATCTTTACCAGATTCGGAACACCGAGGGCCATGGTCAGTGATGAAGGTTCTCATTTTATCAATAAGGTCTTTGCCAAGGTTCTAAAGCAGTACGGGGTGTCTATCCATAAGGTATCATTGCCTTATCACCCTCAGGCAAACGGGCAAGCAGAGGTGTCCAACAGGGAGATAAAAAGCATACTGGAAAAAACTGTGAATCCTGGACGCAAGGACTGGTCATTAAAGCTGGATGATGCGCTCTGGGCATACAGAACTGCTTACAAAACCCCGCTGGGAATGTCCCCATACCAGCTGGTGTTTGGAAAACATGTCACTTACCAGTAGAATTGGAGCACAAAGCATACTGGGCAATCAAGCAGCTGAATATGGATCACAGTTTATCGGGAATCAAACGGAAGATGACACTCCTTGAACTGGAGGAATTGCGTAAAACTGCATATGAGAGTGCCAAAATTTAGAAAGAATAAACGAAGAAGTGGCATGACAATCGCATTCTACCAAAGAAAATAGAAATCGGGCAGAAGGTTCTCCTTTACAACTCAAGGATGAAATTCTATCTAGGGAAGCTGCGCTCAAGATGGTCTGGACCATTTATTGTGAAGGACATTACATCATGGGGAGTGGTGGAGCTGGAGAACCCGAGGGACAATACAGTTTTCAAGGTGATTGGGAATAGAGTCAAGCCATACAGAGATCCTCAGAAGATCATGGAGGTAGAGGCAATCAACCTCGACCTTCCGTGATTACAACAGAGGTAACAAAGTCGGGCTGTCGATTGTAAATCACAAGCGCTGGTTGGGAGGCAACCCAACATAGATTAGTTGTTTTTATATAATTTTTATAATGTTCATAATTTGAGAGAGAAAGTGAGAAAGAGGGGTTTAATATTGAATTCAGTATTTCAGGAATCAGAGGCGTGCGTTCAAACGCAGGAGACATGCGTTCAAACGCACATGTGCGTTCAAACGGAGACACCCTGCGTTCAAACGCAGACCCACCAACAGAGCGAAGAAACACTGAAAATGGCTAACACTTCTGCGTTCAAACGCAGACCACCTGCGTTCAAACGCAGATCACACAATGAAGATTTCCAGCCAACAAGTGGTGCGTTCAAACGCACAAGATGCGTTCAAACGCAAGAAGAAAAAGATGGGTTGGGAAAGCCTAAGGACGTGCGTTTAAACGCAGAGGTTGCGTTCGAACGCAAGAACCAATCAGCAGAGAATTTCTAGAGACAAGGCGTGCGTTCAAACGCAGATCATATGCGTTCAAACGCAACTCATCAGAATCATTGCAGAAGACAAGCATTGCGTTTAAACGCAACTCATGTGCGTTCAAACGCACATCAACAAACCCAGAAACTTCATATAACTTCAAGCACTGCGTTCAAACGCATGGGGTGCGTTCAAACGCAGATCAAGAAAAAATTCAAATTTCCAGAAAATTTGAAGCAGTGCGTTCAAACGCAGAAGCTGCGTTCAAACGCACATTCAAGCGGGATCAGAAAATTTTGAAAAATTTGAAAAAATTTGAATTTCAGGGGCCATTCTGCAATTTCTGAAAGTTCGCCTATATATACTGTACGGATGACAGTGACTCATTTTCACTCCAGTCAACCAGTTTTCAACTCTCTATCTAGAAATTCACTCTGCCCTAGCAGCCGCCAGAAGCAGTCAGCCGCCAGCAATCTCCGACGACCACCGCAGGAACACCAGAAAGTCAGGAACAGTGTGGGGGTGGTCCAACTCATCAGATCCAAACAACTACAGATCCACTTCAGAGAGCAATTTCCAGATCTCTACCCGTAAGATTTACTCCGGGTAGTCAGGTTCTATCTTTTCCTTCTCTTTGAAGATTTCCATTTTTTCTGTTTGAATCTTGAAATGGATGAGGATAGCCCATACATGAGGCCTGATAGGGCGATTGCACCCTTGAACATCATAGATTGCAGATTGCTTAAGGTTGACCATTTCTGCGACCATAGGTTTGTTAACATGGAGGCTCACCTTTTCTTTCGGCAAGACAAAAAGATTCGGTATGATATACCTGCTGAGAGAACTTTTCTCCGTGATAGAGTGGCGATGGGGGATGAACTGTTCAACTATACTGGGCAGGATCATTTTGGGGATTTGTTTACTGGTTATACCAATCTGCAAGTCAGTTCTGTGCTGGCTAAGGAGATTTTCAGCAATCTCCAGCAGTGCATGAACAGTGAAGCCCAGTTAATTGACTGGATTTACTGCAGAAAGAGATGGATTCGAATCACCCCAGAGAGTATTCGAGAGAGTCTGGGTCTGGAATTATTGTTGGATGACTGTCAGTTTCAGGAACTGAGGCGTCATCCCTCTGAACAGCTAAGCGAACAGATCCTAACCACCTTGTGTGATGGTGTACCAGGCGCTGCTTGGTACTATCCTGAACGGAGTCCTTCCTACCGGAAAATCCCTGCGACCTACCTGATTCGAGAGGCGAGATGGTGGACTGAGTGGGTAAACAACAAGATTGTGGGTATTAAACACTTTACCCGCATAGATTATAACATTGCCCTTTTGGTGTACTGTCTGATGGCCCGAGAGCCTGTGAGCCTCCCGGAGATTATTTGTGAGTTTTTCCGGGAACGGAGAGAGTCCCACAGCAAGAAGGGTTTGGGTCTCCTGGGGATGTTAACAAAAATGGCGCAGGATTATAGGGTGGTTATTCCTTGCGATCTGAGAGATATCCGACCAGTGCAGGTACGCAAGTACTGAAACATGAGATGTGCTTTGCACGAGGGTCTGAACGGGCCTCCAGAATTTTTCCAAGTGGACGATGATGATGATGATGCTCCGCCTCAGGGTGGGGGTGTTGGCATGCCACCACCACCTCCTCCCGGTGATGGGGGTTTTCCAGCCTTACCAGGTCCCCTTCGACTGCCACGATCTGCCAGTTCCAGTGAACACAGGCAGACAGAGCCCGACCTAGGGCAGTCCAGTAGAGGGGCCAGGCGCAGTTCTTTTGGGCGCCTGGAGAGGACTGAGCATGAGGAATGGGTCAGAAAGAAAATTAAGGCCCAAGAAAAAGTGCAAAACTACCTGGTAAGGACGGTCAAGAAAATGGCCAGGGGTCTTGGAAAGTTGTTCAAGACCCAGAAGCATATTTACCACGCTAACACAGCCGCATTGAGAGCTCATGAAGCGGCACTCGCTGAAATTCAGAGCAACATGCGTGGTAAGAGATTTAACTTCCCGGACCGCTATTCGAGTGATAATTGTCCCAGTTGGACAATGGAGGATAGTCGGCCCTACGACAGCTTCTCTGGCCATGACCCCACACCGAGTCCGGAACACGCAGACAGTGTTGGTGACCCCGGCAGACCCGTTACCCAGTACCCACCTAGGAGGCAGCATGTAGACCCAGGGGCCAGTAGTGCCCATCCCGGTGCCAGCCACGCTGGTACCGCTGCCGCAGCACGCCATGCTGCGAGGAAACGCCCCAGAGGGCGAACCCCTTCACCATCTCCAGAGCCTATTGACCAGTCTACTCCGGAGAACACAGATTCTAGTTACAGGCCAGATCAGTAAAGTCGCGAGGACGCGCCACCTCTAGTGTGGGGGTGGGGAATCGTGTCCTCCTGCATAGCCATGTCAGCATATTTTTGTCAATTTTATTTTTCATTTTATTTTCATTTTTGAGTCAGCACGTTTATTATGTTGAGTCTACCCACCAACTTTTCTGACCCTGCATGAAAAAAAAATAATATAAAATAAAAAAAAAACGGAAAAATATAAATAATTTAAAAACTTTTGAGAAAGGGAAACTTAGGACCTGGAAACTGAAGAGAATTCAATGAAAGAGCTCATGAGAGTAGGAAGCACCGTAGTGGGGATACTTCAGATTTTAGTATTTTGTGCGCAAGTCTCACGACAGGATGTCCCGGGTATTCAGGAATGGTGAAAGTAGATAACAGGCATACTTTTGGCTTCTCTAGTGTGCTAGGAGGATTTGGTCTTTAGATAGTTGACTATTCCGTTTCCCGTGGAAACTTGTGGACTCTTGGAATCTGGGGTGGACCTTCGTGTAGAGTCGGTTTTATGTGGTACAAGTCTTCGGCCTAAGCGAAGTTGGGGAATGTACACCACCATCCCTTAAGGTGGTTCCAAGAGAAAATCCTAAAAAGCCCGCACTCTTAAAGCTCTACTGCACAGTTGTAAAAACATAGGAGGTTTATAAATATATATATATATATATATATATATATATATATATATATATATATAAATAATTATTTGTGCTTCAAGGAGAAACAACATAATGTGCTTCCGTTCACACGGAAAATTTGGATTCAATCCAATTTAGAGCTTAAGAGGGAAATTAAAGTCAAGCCGTATTACATAGGAGTTGTGTCTCCCAGCAATGGGACAATTTGCAAAATCAAACGCAATAACGGCTAAGAGGGTCTGAAACCTCAAATGACTTGGCGAAGAAAAATTATCTAGTGACTTAAGACGCCTGGACCCTCTAAGTCAAAAGACGTGCTTTATCTTGGTTGGTTTGGTGGATGTTTGGGGACACCTTAGTGAGTTTGTGCACAGGATCAGTTTATACCATTTCTTGCTGCGTGTTGTGGAATTTCAAAATGAGCTTGTGAGGATTTGATGATTTCAGTTTATGATAGAGAGGTTGCCCAATCTCAGAGAAAAAAAATTTTTGTTTTGTCTTGAGTCAGTCTGTGTATATTATGTATCTGAGTCGGTCATCTGTTGAGTTTTTTGGTCTGTAGCATGAATCTGTGATAAAGGGGGGAAGTATGCAAATAAAGTATGCAAAAGAAGGGTCTGCAAGGCAGTATGCAAGGGTCTGCTCGGGACGAGAAGAGTTTAGTGTGGGGGTATTTTGATAGCTTGAAAATGGGATTAGTCTGGGACATCTTTTTACCATTGGTTCTAACCCTGTGAGTGTTGAGTTTGCCCATTTTCAGCTTATTTTCCACCTGATACGAGGCAGAGATTTATAGAACATGACAGGAAGATTTGAGTAATTTCATGCATAATTTTGTTTGTTGGATATGATCGCGGGTACATGTTATGGTGTGCAGGTAACAGGTGCCGAGAAATGCATGAGATTGACTTGGATAGGGAGGCAGCGTATCAGGAAAGCTGAGCAGAAAAAGAGCAGAAAAAGTCTAAGTTGTGCGTTCAAACGCAGGGCAGCTGCATTCAAACGCACCACATGGCAGCAGCGGGAAAATGGCGGAAAAGAGGCTAAGGTGTGCGTTCAGACGCACGGCCTGCCTTCAAACGCAGGACTCAGATCCAGAAGTGCAGAAAAACTAAGGTGTGCGTTCTGACGCACAACCTGCGTTCAAACGCAGGACTCGACATCAGAAGCAGAAAGACCAAGTTGTGCGTTCAAACGCAGGTGAGCTGCGTTCAAACGCACATGTCCGAGAAGTCAGAAGCCTGAAGGAAAAAGTGGTTAAGGCCTGCGTTCAAACGCAGAAGGTGTGCGTTCAGACGCACTGCGTTTGAACGCAGGAGAGTTGCGTTAGAACGCACGGAGGGTTTCCAGAAGCTTCCAGGACAGGTTTTTGCGAGGGTAAAACAGGAATTTCGTCCATCAGTTTTGGAGACTGTGGCAGTATAAAAGGAGGTGTCCAGCACAGAATTAGGGTTACACATACACACTCACACATCTACAATCATCATCACAGCAGCCAGTTTCAGAGCCGTCAGGATTGGAGCAGAGCAGGATTGGAGCAGTTTTTCAATATTCAGCCAATAACTTGTTTGATCTTTTCTCTCTTTTATGAAACATTGTTTTTCAATAATGCAAGCTAGCTAGACCTTTTTCCTAGGTTCTTGGTGAACCTAGGGTTTATGAATTCAGCAGACTGGTTTGTTTGATTTTCAGATGCATGGCTAGTTGAAGTCTTAATACAGGATGGATTGTTTATTATCTTGTATTTGATTTTATTTACATACATGAATGGCTTGATCACCCAGGAGTGTTATAGACAGGATCTGGTGCGTGAGAGTGACCAGTGAGAGTTAGGAAGAAAAGACAGGATTTAGTACTTTGACTTGATGGACCGATAGGTGAAAAGAATCAGGGGACTAGCCCAGAAGCATTAGACCAACTGCTAGACGTTTAGGGGGAGACCGAGAGGAGAACCTTTAACCCTAGCAGACTTAGAACGAACCCGCAGATTTAGGTGGACCGAAAGGACCCGAAAATCTGCAGGAGAGTGACAAGTACATGAGACCGAGAGGAGATTGTACTATTGGTATGCTGGCATAAACAAAACCACTGTGTGTTTCTGAAATCAAATATATCAGGCAAGCTGGAGAGTAAACCTAGGGGATCCTGGGACCTAGATTCTTAGAATTATCGATTTTTACAACTACCACAATTCCTGCAACTTACTTAAAAGAAAATAAAATAAGTTTTTCTAAATATTGTTTTATTTACTGCAATTTAGTGAGTAGAATCACATCCCAACCTTCCTCCTTTTTACAGACTTTTGTGTCTAATTCTAATTCTAATAAGCAAAACTTAAACTGTTCTCGAGGGTTCGACAACTAGAGTCACAATTACATACTCTATATTACTTGATCGTACACTTGCGAAATTAGCAGATAGGTTTACGCTGTCACCCATCAACTATAAAAATACCAAATATAATCTCAATTTACATTCCACACACTTGAGACTCGAAAACACTTGTGAATCACATGATCAAGCTTATGTTGGACTACGTTGGGGAACCCTGTAGAAAATAAATGAACCGGCTGCCAATAATATATATGAACTCATAATTCAACCTTTACTAAATTTAAAACTAATTATTAATTATATTTTACTCCACCATAAACAATAATTTCACTCTGACGTTTATTATCATCATTATGTGAATGGGTGTACAGTAGGTAGAAATGCAGGATCAATACTCTAGAAGGGGGTGGGGTTGAAGAGAGTATGTCAACTTTTCCAAAACTTGCAAGAAGAGTGGTTTCAAAAGAATTGTAGTGAGCGAAGAGTGATTCAAGGACTTGAAATGAGTTTCAAGCCCTGGGAATGAAAACAATTAAAGTTTAAAAGATAAGTCTATTTCAAGGCCTTGAAATGAGTTTCAAACCCTTGAAATGAAAGAGTTTCGAATGATGCATAACAACTATGTATGGAACAAAAAAGTAGATGCAAGAGACACAAGATATATATTGTTCAGTCGACTTGGACCTACGTCTCTACCTAAGGGATCTTCTCCCTGCAAGATTTTCAACCTAGATCTGAAGCGCAGAGAGATGCCTTACTCTGTTACAGCTTGTGGTTCTCACTAACCTATCTAGTACCTGCTCTAGCTATCTGATTAACTAGGAATTCTATATTGTTCACCTTGAACATTTCTTGAGAATAAGAAATAGGTATATTATTAAAATGATATACAAATGAAGTTCAGAAGAGAAAAACACTAGAACTGAATCTGCAGTGAGTATGCAGAGTTCTTCAGATGCTTGGATTGAGAGAATGAATCTGCTTCTTTGTTGCCTGTAAATCCTTGAATGTTTTTTAGTGTCTCCTCTAATTTTCCCGTTCTAATGCTTCAGCTTTCCCTCTTTTTATAGAGTTGTTTGAATTGCATATCTTCAGGATCTTCTCATAACAAACTTCCTTATTTTGTAGCTTCACCTTTGACTTCTCTAACAACTTCTCCAACGGATAGTTTCATCAGTATCTTCAATGATACTGACTTGATATTGTAGAAACATCTGTTAGGAAACTTCCAAACACAGCAGGATTGATCACTGAATCAAATCATCACACAATTTCCTAGCCTGCAAAACTTAGGTTAGGAAATAACTCATGTAAAATAGGAAACAAAACTTCCCTGCAAAACTAAGTCAAACAGATGGATTCGATATTGTTAAATGTGTCAAAACAATTTGTCTTTCATCATCAAGTTTCAATTTGTCTTTCATCATTAAGTATCAAGAATTTTTCTTCTCCACAAAGCTTTGAAAATTCAATGAGAGCTTCAGATTTTTCTCTAAGAAATATAATCCATGTATATGTAGAAAACTCATCTACAATAACAAGTACGTACTTCTTAACCTTTGGAGTTGGAGTTCTAATAGGACCACATAGATCCATATGCAGTAATTCAATGGGTCTAGTAGTACTTACAAAGTTCTTTGGTTTGAAAGAGCTTCTGGTTTACTTGCCTTGTGCACAAGCCTTGCATACGTCTTCATATTTGAACTTGATAGATGGTAGACCTCTTAGAAAGTTCTTGGAAACTAGCTTGTTCAAGGTATGCAAGCTAATGTGTCCCAACTTTATGTGCCTAAGTTTTGAATCTTCTTTGAAGTCCTTGAGGAACTTCACGTTTTCTACCGCAACTTTGTTAGTTTGAAAGGTATATACATTGTTTGACCAAGAGACAGTGAGGACGCGATTTCCAGATTTCGAATTTTTCACCACATTTCTCTTTGTCAAAGATAACCTTGATACACTAAGCAAGTTAAATTTCAAACCATCAACTAGATATACATCAGAAATGGAATTTTCAGAATCTGGACAAACTTTACCAATACCAAGAATGCTGCATTTACCTTTGTCACCAAGTTTAATTGTTATTTTAGATTGCTCTTCCGGTTCTGAGAATAGATATCTCTTTCCACTCATGTGTCTTGAGCAACCACTGTCCATAAACCATTTGTGTTCTTTGATCTTGGTGACAACCTGCAAACACCATTCACTGCCTTACCCAGCTGTTAGATCAAGTGTGGAATTTATATTCATATTCAGGGTGAACCATGTTGGGTGGTCTAACCCCTTTAGGAACCCAAATCTGTCTAACTTGTCCTTTGAATTGGAATGGAAAAGTGTTCCTCATTATCTGAGGGTCTCTTCTTCAAAAAGGACAAGTCATCTTAACATGACAAATCTTATTGCAGTAATGGCAGTTAGGAGATGTTCTACTTCCAGCTTTCACAAATCTGGTCTTTTTCTTGTTGGGCAAATTTGGATTGTATCCAATACCAAATTTATGAACAGACTAAGAGCTTCCTCCAAGAATCAAGTTCAAGTTGTGTTCTCAGCCTGCAAGTCTTGTTTTGTTTGATTCAGAATCTTAAAGTTTCTCAGTTAGAGTAGTCTTTTGTTTATCCAATTCATCAACTTGATGTTTTAGATTAATGTTGCTGTCACTCAAAAGAGATTTCCTAGTGACTACTTCCTTTACTTGTGTTTTCAAGGCTTTGAAACTCGTTTTCAAGGCCTTGAAATCACTTTCAGTTTTCTTCTGAGAGATTTCAAGATTATGATTCAGGCAAAGAAGATGCAAGTTTTCTTTTTCTTTCTCTTGAAATTTTTCTTTCAAAACTCTAATCTCTTTCAGATAGTCCTCGTCATTAAAAATCACTGTTCTACGATAATCATAGAGGGCTTATGTTGGTTTTGAAATTAAGCAGTTTACCATTACGTCAATGTTATTTTCAGAACTTTCATCATGCTTGGCCATAAAGAATAGGTTGGCATGTTATTTTTCAGATTCAGAGTCACTTGAGGTTTCTCAATCACTCCAGGAAGCTATCACAGCTTTCTTTCTTCTATCATGATCTTTCTTCTAAAAGTTCTTACTCTTTTTTTGTGGACAGTCTCTGATCAAGTTTCCTGCATCACCACACTCAAAGCAATTCATGACTTTAGGCTTATTACAATGTGAAGAAGATTTATCTTTGTAGTCTTTGCTACTGGAGATCTGTGTCTATCTCTGCTGAAGTATTTGTTTCCACAGTTCTTCTTCCTTTTAAGAATTCTGGTCAAGGCTTTTGAAATCAAAGAAAATGGATCTTCATCATCATCTTCAGTTTCAAGGCTTTGAGATGGCTCACTCTCCTCTGCCTTCAGAGCTAGGTTCTTGACACCTTTTGGTAATTGTCCATTAAGTTTATTCATGGATATTTCATGTGTAAGGAGCTTCCCTTGTAGGTCATCAAGTTGAAGTAATGAGATATCTTGAGCTTCCTCAATAGCAATAATTTTTGGTTCCCATTTTTCCTTTGGAAGACTTCTCAGAATCTTTCTAACCTTTTCTTCATTGGAAATGTGTTTTCCAAATGAATCAAGATTGTTGGAAATGTCAGTAAATATTTTGAACATGTTTCTCATTCACTCATCTCCATTCATCTTGAATAGCTCATATTGCCTGAGATATATTTTGATCTTAGTTTGCTTGAATTGGATGGTTCCTTCAAAGGTTACCACAAGCTTATCCCAGATCTCTTTGACAGTCTTGCAACCCGAGATCTTGTTAAGCTCATATGAACTCAAACCAAAATAGAAGAGATTCATAGCTTTATATTTTTTGGAAAATTGTTCTAACTCAGAAGAGGAGAGAGTGTCTTCAGATTTGGGAGTTATAATCCCATCTTTATATGTGTATAAAGTGTGAGGACCATTCAGAATGATAGTCCAGAGTTCCATATCTTGATCACAACGAACAAAATTGTCTCCACAGAAGAGAGGAGGTATGTTAGCAGCTCTTCCCTCAGAGAAACCACCATCACCTCATGTACTCATAATCACAAGATGGTTAAATCTATGCAGTGATACAAGCTCTGATACTAATTTAAGGGGTGTATAGTAGGTAGAAACGCAGGATAAATACTCTAGAAGGGGGGTTGAATTGGATATATGGTTATTCAAATCAGAGGTTTATGGTATATATTTGTGGATTGTACAATTTATAGATCTAACACAATTGCAGATGATCAGAACAGGAAGAATCAAAGCTATCTGGGCTTATCTTTGAAATACTGTGAAACAGGTTCAGAGCTCCAAGGCCTTGAGATATGTCTTGAGCTACTGACAGTTTTTACAGAACTTGATTGATTCTTTCTTGCAGGTTATGACTCTTAGTATTGTGATTATTTACTCACTTCTAAGTTTCTTAAACTTGTTTTCCATGACTTAATTGTTTTAGAGTATATGCAGATTGATGTTCTGAGTTTATTAAACAGTTTTACCAGAAACAGTATAACCAAACAGTCTCAGTACTGTTAGTTGTTTGGATTTTGTTGTTGCGGTATTTCTTTGATGTTGCAGGTTTGTTAAACGTGCAGGAAATATCTCAAAAAACTCCAACGGATATCCACCTGAAAGCTGTTTGAATTTAAATTGAAAACAGAAGGAGGATTTGTAGGAACTCAGATCCTAAAATCTCTCAATCAGTTGCAGCTGTGGATAAAAGAGACTGGTTTGAATTTTGAAGAAAAGGAGGCTTGCAGAATACTCTGAGAGGTGTGAAAAATTCGTGGGAGATCATCCATTCAAACACACATTCATTCAAGCTTCATTCCAGACTTCCGAAGATCAAATCAATCCAGTCATTCCTGAAGAAAACTTCCAGACTTTCAACAGTTTATCTTTATACTGTGTTCTTCATTTATACTTCATCTGTGTATCTCTATCTTATTTCAAACCTCACTTAACCTAGTGGTTGGTTGTTCAAGTGAACAACAAGAGGTTCTTGTTAGCTCAACAGTTAGTAGCTGGAACTAGATAGGTTTGGAATCACAAGCTGTATAGGTGTAAGTGAAATCACTTAGGCTTGAATATCTAGGGCTGTTTCCTTGTGAGTAATAAGAAGTGTTTGCCCAATCCTGGTGGGATTAGATCCCTCAGGCAGAGATTAGGTCCATTGGGACTGAACTCTGTAAATTGCTTTGTTTTCTTTACTTTTCTGTTTGATTTTTATCTGCTGCACACAACTCAAGTCAAAACTAGGGTTTAAAAGCTGTTTAGTATTGTTCACAGCTCAAGGTCTTGAAGCTTACAATTTTGCCTTAGTGAGTTTCAGACAATTTACAAAATCTCAAGGCCTTGAGATTTCAAGTTTCACACAAAGCTATCCTGTTAAACTTTAAGTTTTGAAAAAAGTTTCCATACTCTATTCAACCGCCCCCCCCCCCCTTCTAGAGTATTTAGGTCATGTATTTATTCTACATTACACACTTTCAATTGGTATCAGAGCTTGTGTCACTGTTTTTAGATCTAACAATCTGGTGACTATGAGTAATGTAGGAGATGGTGGATTCTCACAAGGAGGGGCTGCTAACAGACCTCCATTCTTCTATGGTGACAATTTCATGCATTGGAAGGCTTTGACGAAGATGTTCATCATAGATCAAGACATGGAACTATGGTCAATAGTTCAGAATGGTCCTCATGAGTATTACACTACAATTGATGGAGTCAGAACTGTCAAGTCTGAGGAAAATCTCTCAGTCACTGAATTGGAAAAGGTATCCAAAAATTACAAAGCTATGAATTTGCTATACTGTGCTTTGAATGCAGATGAGTTCAACAGAGTATCAAATTGAAAAAGTGCCAAAGAAGTGTGGGATAAATTGGTGGTGACATATGAAGGAACCAGCCAGGTTAAGCAGAAAAAATTCAACATACTTCTGAGGAAATATGAGTTGTTCAAGATGAATTCAGATGAAACCATCAAGAAAATGCTCAAAAGATTCACTGATGTGGTGAACAACCTGGAGTCCCGGGGAAAAATGTTCTCAAATGAAGAGAAGGTCAGAAAGATACTAAGAAGCTTGCCAAAAGCAAAGTGGGAGCCAAAGACAACAGCCATTGAGGAAGCTCAGGACTTGAGTCTTCTTCAGCTAGATGATCTACAAGGAAAGTTGCTCACTCATGAAATGTCTATGAAGGATGTGGAAGGTGATCTGAGTGAAAATATCAGGAACCTAGCTCTTAAGGAAAAAGATAGTGAAAAATCTCAATGCCTTGAGACTGAGGAGGAACCTGATGGTGAAGAGGCTCTAGCATTGATCTCCAAGGCCTTGGCCAGGATTATCAGAAAGAAAATAAACTCTGGCAACAGGGATTACAACAGAGAGAGATCAAGACCCTCAAGCAGCAAGGATTACAAAGTTTAATCTTCATCACATTGAGACTGAGGAGGAACCTGATGGTGAAGAGGCTCTAGCATTGATCTCCAAGGCCTTGGCCAGGATTATCAGAAAGAAAATAAACTCTGGCAACAGGGATTACAACAGAGAGAGATCAAGACCCTCAAGCAGCAAGGATTACAAAGTTTAATCTTCATCACAGTCACATAAAAACTAAAGTAATGAATTGTTTTGAGTGTGGTGATGCAGATCATTTAGTAAGGGATTGTCCACAAAAGAAGAAGAACAAAAAATTTCAGAAAAAAGATGGTGACAACAGAAGGAAGAAGGCCATGATGGCTTCCTGGAGTGATTATGACTCATCAAGTGATTCAGACACAGAAGAAGAGCAAGCAAACTTATGATTCATGGCAAAGCATAATGAGGAAAGTTCATCAGACACACACATTGAAGACATGGTAAAAAATTTACTTGCTAGTCCATCTGATGTACTTCCTGAAATTCTCAAAAGTATGTTTTTGAATGAAGAGAGTTATAGAAATGAGATTTCTGCTTTAAAGATTAAAGTTCATGAGCAGGTAAAAGAAAACCTGGACCTTGTATTTTCAAACAAAACTGTTGAAGTTTCTAAGACAAAGATGGAAAAAGACTTCAAGGCCTTGGACAGCAGGTTCAAAGTCTTGAAGGCACAGATAAACGAGGTTGTTGATCAAAACACTCTTTTAACTGAAAGATATGCTGATCTAAAAGCTCATTCTGAGAATTTAGAACAACAGATCTGTACTTTGACTGAGAAACTTCAAGAATCCAAGAAGTTCCTAGCTAAGTTTACAGGCTCAGAACATAATCTAAATCTCATTCTTGGAGGAAGTCTAAAATCAATGCATAAAAGTGGGATTGGCTATAATCCAAATTTTCCAAAGAAAGGCCAAACTCCTTTTGTCAAATCTGGTAGCAGACATTCTCCAAAATGTCATTACTGTGGAAAATTGGTCATATCAGATTAACTTGTCCCTTCAGAAGATCAGAACCCCATATTATGAGGAATACTTATCCTATCAGCTTAAGGGACAGGTTAGGCAGATTTGGGTTCCAAAAGGAATTAGGCCACCTAATATGGCTGATTCTGAGTATGACTCAAAGTTCTGCACTTGGTCTAATAGCCTGTTGAGGCAATGATTTGTTTTTGCAGGATGTCACCAAGGCCTTGAAAGATCAGAAATGGATATTAGACAGTGGTTGTTCTAGACATATGAGTGGAAAGAGGTCTCTTTTTACTGAACTTACAGAGAAATCTGGGGGAACAATTACACTTGGTGACAAAGCAAAGTGCAATATCATTGGTATAGGTAGTATTGGTAATGGTTCTACAAATTCTATATCTGATGTTTATCTGGTAGATGGACTTAAGTATAATCTTCTTAGTATCTCTCAGTTATGTGATAAAGGTTATAATGCTGTATTTGACAAAGAGAAATGTGTGGTGCAAGATGAGAAATCAGGTGATTGCGTACTCACTGCTCCTAGGTCATATAATCTATATGCTATGAATACTAACAGTGTTACAGGTGATAAGCTAAAATGCCTCAAGGCCTTGAAGGAAGATTCAAAGCTTTGGCACAGAAAGCTTGGGCATATTAGTATACATAATTTGAATAAGCTCATCTCAAAGGACCTTGTAAGAGGTTTACCATCTCAGAAATTTTTAGATGATGAGGTTTGTAAGGCATGTATACAAGGTAAACAGACCAAAAGCTCTTTCAAGCCAAAGGGTAAGAGGTAAGAGGTAGACCCTTAGAATTGCTGCATATGGACTTGTGTGGTCCTATGAGAGTTCAGACCCCAAAAGGTAAGAGGTATATGCTAGTTATAATTGATGATTATTCTAGATTTACTTGGGTGATGTTCATCAGAGACAAAACTGAAGCTTTATCTGAATTTTCTAAATTGTGCAAAGAACTTCAAACTTTGAAAAACTTACCTGTTGCATCCATTAGAAGTGATCATGGTAGAGAATTTGATCAGCTTGATTTTGATTTTTTTTGTGCAAAGCATGGCATTTCACACAACTTTTCTACACCTAGGACTCCACAGCAAATTGGAGTAGTTGAAAGCAAAAATAGGACACTTGAGGATATGTCCAGAACCATGCTGCTTGAAAGTAACTTGCCAAAGTTTTTATGGGCAGAAGCTGTTAATATTGCCAATTATGTGCTGAATAGATGCTTGATTAGACCTATTTTGAAAAAGACTCCCTATGAAATGTTTAAAGGGAGAAAGCCTACTGTTTCTTATTTTAAACCATTTGGTTGTATCTGTTTTGTGCATAATAATGGTAGAGACAATCTTGGTAATTTTGATGCTAGAAGTGATGAAGGTGTATTTCTTGGTTATTCTCAAACTAGCAAAGCTTATAGAGTTTATAATAGAAAAACCAAGATTGCGGAAGAGAGCATTCATGTAATTTTTGATGAAAGTACTAAGGATTCTCTGAGTGAAAGTTTTGCAGAGCTAGATTTGAACAAGCATGAATTAGATGATGATGCTGTGAAAGAAGAAAAAAGCAAAACTGTTGTTCAGAATCAACCAGCAGAATCTCAAGGCCTTGAACCTCCTGCTGAACCAAAATCTCAAAGCCTTGAGACAGAAGCTGAAACTTTCTATGATGCTCCCTGTACTATTTCAAGGACTCAAAGCCTTGAAGGAGAATACTCCTGGGTACCAAGAAAGAAGTTTAAGTACCTTGCAGACCATCCAGCTGACAATATTATATCAGATCCATCAACTGGAACACAGACAAGAGGACAGTTAAAGAACTTGTGTGCTTTCAGTGCATTTGTATCTTTGATTGAGCCTAAGAATACCAAGGAAGCTCTGGAAGATTTAGAATGGATTATTGCAATGAAGAGTGAGCTGAATGAGTTTGAAAGGAACAAGGTTTGGACCTTAGTTCCCAGACCTAAAGAGAAGTCAGTTATTGGAACCAGATGGGTATTCAGAAACAAGCTTGATGAGAATGGCAAAGTGGTAAGAAATAAAGCCAGACTGGTAGCTCAAGGATATAATCAAGAAGAAGGTATAGACTATGAGGAGACTTTTCCTCCTGTTGCCAGGTTAGAAGCTATTAGAATTCTTCTCGCATTTGCATCTCACAATCACATAAAGCTTTATCAAATGGATGTCAAATGTGCTTTTCTAAATGGATATTTACAAGAAGATGTTTTTGTAGCACAACCTCCTGGTTTTGAAGATGAAAATTTTCCTTATCATGTTTATAAACTGGACAAAGCTCTTTGTGGTTTAAAACAAGCTCCAAGGGCTTGGTATGACAGACTTCCAAAATTTCTACTTGAAAACAATTTCAGAAGAGGATTAGTAGACAAAACCCTTTTCATTAAACACCAACAAAGTGATTTGTTAGTAGTTCAGGTTCATGTAGATGATATGTTATTTGGTGCTACTAATGATGCTCTTTCAAAAGAGTTTTCTAGTCTAATGTGCAGGGAGTTTGAGATGAGCCTAATGGGTGAACTAAATTTCTTTCTTGGACTTCATATATTACAAATGAAGAAAGGATTTTTTGTGAATCAAGGAAAATATACCAAGGAATTATTGAATAAGTACAACATGTCAGAGTCCAAGGTGCTTAAGACCCCTATGAGTTCATCACTCTCTTTAGACAAAGATTCAACTGGTAAGAGTGTGAATCTGAAGGAATACAGAGGTATGATTGGATCACTATTGTATTTAACTGCTAGCAGACCTGACATTATGTTTAGTGTCTGTATGTGTGCTAGATTTCAAGCAGATCCTAAGGAGAGTCATCTAACTAAAGTTTAAAGAATTTTTAGATATTTGAATGGAACCAGAGACTTAGGGCTTTGGTATCCAAGAAGATCTAACTTCATGTTAAGTGGTTATTCAGATGCATATTTTGCAGGTTATAAAGTAGACAGGAAAAGTACTTCTGGGTGCTGTCAATTTCTTGGATCTTCATTGATCAGTTGGCATTCCAAAAAGCAAAATTTTGTACCATTATCAACTGAAAAGGTTGATTACATTGCAGCTGGTGCTTGCTGCTCACAAGTGTTATGGATTGCTCACCAACTTAGAGATCTTGGCTACAACTTCAGAAATGTGCCAATTCATTGTGATTATACAAGTGCTATTTCAATCTCTAAGAATCTAGTTCAGCACTCGAGGACAAAGCACATAGATGTGAGACATCACTTCCTTAGAGATCATGCAGAACAAGGTGATGTTGTTTGAAATTTCATCTCTACTTCAATGCAAATTGCTGATATTTTCACTGAACGATTGCCAGATGATAGGTTTTCATCTCTAAGGCTTGAATTGGGGATGTTAAACAAGGATGCCATTGGTTTAGGGGGAGTATTAGTACCTATATGTGTATATGTGTTGGAATCTCAAAGCCTTGAGATCATACTTTCTGAAGCCTTGAAAGTATAGCTCAAAGCTTTGAAGTTTCTCAATCTGCAGAAAATCTCAAGGCCTTGAGATTGTTCTCCAGGTCTTGATAATATCTGCAAAAAAAATTAAAAAAATTGGATCATCAAATATTATATCTTATCTTTTTAGATAACTGTATAATATTTGAATTACTCAGAGAATTTTCTAAAATATCCCAAAAAGATTTTTCAAGATTCTATTTTTGCATGTAGATATTGCAGAGTCCTTTTATGACTCATCCTCTCAACCTACTTAAGCTGAAAGTCAGGGCTTTTTCTTCACATTCTCTTCCAATTTTCTGCGACTACTCTCTCTCTCTCTCAAATCCTCTCAATCACATTCTCTTCGCAAAACCCTAAACCCTAAAATGCAGCGCAAATCAGCCAGAATTCAGCAACAGGGGAAGCCCTCTGGCAGATCCAAGAAGAGAGCAAACAAGAAGGAGAAGATAGTGATTTCTGATTCAGATTCAGAAAACACACAGATTTTGCATGAGGATACTCCTCCTGCAAATAAGTCAAGGACAGATAAGGGTGATGAAGGTTCAAGTGTTGATCCACAACAGGAGACTCAGGGTGGTGATCAACCTAGGTCAGAGAAGAAGAAAGGGGGAGAAAAGAAAAAGACTACTGAAGAAGAAAAAGGGAAGTCAACTCAGGAGAGCCAGAAGAAATCAACTGAAGGAGTACAAGAGAAGGTCAAACCCTCTGAGAAGAAGACTAGGGTTAAGCAAGTTGTTGCTGCAACTAAGAAAGGATATCTAGGTAAGAATGTACTTCCAACTGAGTGGTTTATTAGTTCTGAAGTTAGAACAGTTTGGATGCAAGGGTATGCATCTTCTAAAGTGGCTTTCTGTAGTATGATTTCTGATGAGTTGTTGGATAAACTGGACATAGAATGCATGAGAAAATTGAGGGAAACTGCTGTTTGGAAAGTTTTAAATCCTAGTTCAAAGATTTATCCTAGGTTAACTAGGTTATTTTATCTGAACTCGGTGTCTGAAGGTGATGATAAAATGGTTTTAACATCTAAAGTGGCTGGTGTGGATTTGAGGTTAGATCATAGGACTTTTGCCAAAGTCTTGGGCATTCCTAGGAAATACAATGTTGGAGATTATCCTGATAGGAAGGAGTGTTTAGATAAGGCAAAGGAGATTTTCTTTGTTGATGTTGTTCCCTCTGGTCCAAAACAGTTGACACACTCTGTGCTCAACTGTGAAGCCAAGATTTTATTTACTATTTTGATGAGGAGTGTAGTTCCCAGGGAGAACTCAAGAGAGCTGGTAACTGATGAAGTTCTGATTTTGATGTATCTGATATCTCAAGGGTTTGAGATAGACCTTCCTACAGATGTGATGGAGCATATGATTTATTGTGCAACCAGGACTAGAAACCATTATCTACCTTATGCCAGCCTTTTACCTCTTTTCTTTGAGTATTTTGATGTGCCTGTGAAAGGAGAGGAAAAGATTACTGGAGGTCTTGGTTTCATAGATGAGACTGCACTTCAGAGGATTGGGGTAGTTCAGACTGGGAAAGGGCATTGAAAATTCTATTATGATTTGTCAAAAGAGGAACTTGCTGAGAAGGAGTTTGTGAAGCCTAAGGGGACTGCATCTGGGAAAGGACAAGCTAATGAGGATTACTCTATGCTGGTAGAGAAATTAGAAGATCACCAAGTTGAGATTGAGGATCTCAGGCAAAGGGTGTTTGACCTGTCAACTGAATTTCATAAGTTCAAGGGTTTGATGAATACTATGAATGGGAAGTTGGATGTTGTCATCAAGGGCTTGAATCTGGAGAAGATACCTTCTGCTACTATTCATGACACCAGTGTGGATTCAGATGAGAAGCTAGGAGAATTTCTGAAGAAGAAGAAGAAGAAGCCAATTCCAGTGGTGCTAGCTTCAAAAGATTTATTTGAACAAACTGGTGAGGAAGATGCTGATGAAGACACAGGTGTTGATGCAGCTACAGAGGTAGATTCAGCACAGGCTACGAACAAAGTAGATGACATAATCCAAGAAGTGGTCACTGAAGTTGAAGCTGAAGAAGGTAACCAGTCTGCAGAAGAAGCTGCAAGTGAGGAAGAAATTGGGGATGGCTCAGAGAAAGGCCAGACATCAAAGAAGAAGTGAAGATCTGAGACTGCCAAAGCCTTGACCATCTTTCTCATTCTCTTCTATCTTTTCTGTCTCAAGGCCTTGACTTTTTAGCTAGTTTTTGTTTTAATTTTTTTTTAAAAAAAAAAACTCTGAGTAATGATCCTACATTTCTTCTTCCTTATTTGATGAAAGTCAAAAAGGGGGAGAATGTATTTGTGTTCTGTTTGCAGTATTCAGGAAATAATAAGAGTTGGTTAATTTTTTTGTTTCTTCTGTTATAATTATGTGGTATTTGGTTATCTGTTTTGGTTCAGTATATATTTTATCTGCAGATTGTGGTTATTTAATTTTTGCTTATGAGTAGCAGGAAGATCTATGCAATACTATAGGTTTTGTCTTTCATCAAGGGGGAGATTGTTGAGTCAAGATCCCTGAATGTGCTTTGATTGCTAATTGTTTATGAGTGATGAAAGACAAAAGGCTAAGATATTAGCAGCAAAGGATTGTTAGTCATCTCAAGGCCTTGAGATTGACAGTAACTTTCAAAGCCGTGAGACTACTTATTCTGCTATGTGTTCTAACATCTTTGTGTTGCAGAATTGGATATCTGGTTATTCAAATCAGAGGTTTATGGTATATATTTGTGGATTGTAATATTTATACATCTAACACAATTTCAGATGATCAGAACAGGAAGAATCAAAGCTATCTGGGCTTATTTTTTAAATACTGTGAAATAGGTTCAGAGCTCCAAGGCCTTGAGATATGTCTTGAGCTACTGACAGTTTTTACAGAACTTGATTGATTCTTTCTTGCAGGTTATGACTCTTAGTATTGTGATTATTTACTCACTTCTAAGTGTCTTAAACTTGTTTTCCATGACTTAATTGCTTTAGAGTATATGCAGATTGATGTTCTGAGTTTATTAAACAGTTTTACCAGAAACTGTATAACCAAACAGTCTCAGTACTGTTAGTTGTTTGGATTTTGTTGTTGCAGTATTTCTTTGATGTTGCAGGTTTGTTAAACGTGCAGGAAATATCTCAACAAACTCGGATATCCACCTGAAAGCTGTTTGAGTTTAAATTGAAAACAGAAGGAGGATTTGTAGGAACTCAGATCCAAAAATCTCTCAATCAGTTGCAGCTGTGAATAAAAGAGACTGGTTTGAATTTTGGAGAAAAGGAGGCTTGCAGAATACTCTGAGAGGTGTGACAAATTCGTGGGAGATCATCCATTCAAACACACAATCATTCAAGCTTCATTCCAGACTTCTGAAGATCAAATCAATCCAGTCATTCCTAAAGAACACTTCCAGACTTTCAAAAGTTTATCTTTATACTGTGTTCTTCATTTTTACTTCATCTGTGTATCTCTATCTTATTGCAAACCTCACTTAACCTAGTGGTTGCTTGTTCAAGTGAACAACAAGAGGTTCTTGTTAGCTCAACAGTTAGTAGCTGGAACTAGATAGGTTTGGAACCACAAGCTGTATAGGTGTAAGGGAAATCACTTAGGCTTGAAGATCTAGGGTTGTTTCTGTGTGAGTAATAAGAAGTGTTTACCCAATCCTGGTGGGGTTAGATCCCTCAGGCAGAGATTAGGTCCATTGGGACTGAACTCTGTAAATTGCTTTGTGTTCTTTACTTTTCTGTTTGATTTTTATCTGCTGCACACAACTCAAATCAAAACTAGGGTTTAAAAACTGTTTAGTATTGTTCACAGCTCAAGGCCTTGAAGCTTACAATTTTGCCTTAGTGAGTTTCAGACAGTTTACAAAATCTCAAGGCCTTAAGATTTCAAGTTTCACACAAAGCTATCCTGTTAAACTTTAAGTTTTGCAAAAAGTTTTCATACTCTATTCAACCCCCCCCCCTCTTCTAGAGTATTTAGGTCCTGTATTTAGTCTACATTTCACACTTTCACCATCAAACTATGCATGCTTCCTCTTCTTCATGGTTACCCCTGTAGTAAGAACAGTAGGGGGGACCGGAGCAATAGTCTTCGCTCCACATGCCTAGTAGAATCTCCTGCTTACTTTGTTCCTGAGAAAACAAACTCACAAGACACCCGTGAAGCAAAGATAAATAAAAGAAAACAAAATAAAAGCTAAAATATAAGTACTCTAAACTAGCTCCTGACTAAATAACCTACCGCCGTCCCCGGCAACGTCGCCAAAAACTTGATGCAAATTCTTAACACGTATGCGCAAGTGCACCGTTAAGTAATATAGGGGTGGTGTTTCAACCCCGAGTTATCGATCCCACGAGGACAGACTCGAGACTATTTAATTATTTACTTAATTTAGATACAGTACAGGAGGAAAGATTTGATTGATTTGAGAATTGAAATAACAACTAAGCCAATATTTTTGTATTTTTCTATAATGAAGAAATCAAATACGGAGAAACTTGGCGATATCTAGATCACCGAGGGCTGTACACGAATTTCGTTTCAGCTATGTAACACGTCAATCCTATTCTAGTTCAGCTGGGTAACAGACTATGACAATATCCTGTCAGTCTCATGTCATTTTACGTCTCGGTTAACTACAATCTCCTCTCGGTCTCATGTTGTCTACCGATTTGTTCTAGCAAGTCATATACTGGAACGATAACGGTCCTGTCGGTCCACCGTTTCACGGAACAGCTGTATAATCCTACCGAATCTACCCACACTAAGGCCAATCCTATCACTTCTCATTTTCGGTCTCGCTGATTCGGGATTTTTGTTCACATCTTATCAAGGCTAGTTTGAGTCACTGTCGCGCACTCGCTAGCTATATAGTATTTCCGGGTCATGACTCCTTCAACACTAAAATTAAGTGTAGCATGTGAACAATTGACCAGAATGAAATCAACATTAATCTAGGTTTGATCCACGAAGAACTCTAGTTTTCATGAATGTTAATATCTTAATCTAGCCGTGTCAATAGACAAGATTCAATAACAAGTTCATGAAACTAATACTTATCCCAAAGATCAAATCATAAAGAATGAAACAAGTATTGAAACCGGATTTGATCATCTACATAAAACCCTAGGCTCTCATATAGACGCCTAGAAAAACGTCTAGCTAATATTTATCAAACTAGCAAAACTAACAAGTTTCTCTATAACACGATTGGAAAAGGAAGAAGAAAAAGAAGAATGACCTCCCTTTCTTCCACACGTCTAGTTCTTTCTCCCGTCGCCTCCTTTGTTTTTTAGGTCTTAGGGTGCATTAATTAATCACAAAAAACTATTAATTAATAAACCTAATATCCGCCTTTAATTTCTATGAGTGTGCTGGTGGTAACAGCAGATCGCACGAACAAATTCTGATTGTGCGATCTCCTGGAGAATGACATCTCTACTCCTCTGTCTGATTGTGCGACCACAATTTCTGATCATGTGATCAACTTCTGATCCTATGTCTGATCGTGCGATCAACTTCTGATCCTCCGATCAAATTTTGATCCTACAAGTCAGTGAGTTGGTAAAACTTTCTCCTCCGAATTTTAGCTAAGTATTGGGAGGGGGGTTAAAGTGTAATTACACAAACTTGATTAAATGACACTTGCCTCCCCTCTCCATGTATTTACACCATTTTCTTCACGATTTCTTCTCCTTTTTAGCTCCCGAATAATCTCCAACACTCGTTTCTCCTCCCCGCTTCATCTCGTAAGCTCTGTTTCTTGTCAAAACAACACGAAACATAACCCGTGCGATCAATCGTGAAAAAAATACATAAAATCATACGAGAAACGCCAGGATTAATAAACTAACACCTAGAGCTAAACTTCTATGTTTTGTGTGTAATCATAGTGTAATACGAAAATTATCAACCTGAAATTACGCAAAACGATATAATACATGCAAGAGATATAACTTTAATAGAGAGTAATCAAATCCACCCACACTACCTTTTTTTGCGTCCCCACCATAATCAAGCCACACACTACATTTCAATCCACCCAATGGCATCCAATATCACTAGCCACGTGACACAAACAACACACACAAACACGATGCAATCCACATGGCTATACAATGCAAATCAATTATAGAACAATGCAAGAATTAAAAAAACACGTGTTTTTTCTTTTTCTTAAGAGATGGGCAATCTTGCTATCACTAACAGAAATCATCAAGCGCTCACAAGTATCTTTTGCAATTCACACAACCGCAAAAAGGAATTGAAAATACTAATATCCTAAACACAAGATCACTAAGGGGTCCCCAAAAATCAACCAATATCAACCATGATTTGGGCACGTCCTTTAGCTCTGAGAGTCTAGGCATCCTTAGTCTTATGGTATACTTTCGTCGCCAAGTCATATGAGGTTTTCAGACCCTCTTTGCCATTATTGCATTGAATGCAAGTTATCCCAGTGACAGGAGACACAACTCCATGTAATAGGGCTTGACTTTAATTTTCCTTAGACACTCTAATTGGATTGAATCAAAATTCCCCGCGCGAACGGGGTCACATTAGGCTATTCACCGTATCTAGTCCAAGAGAAGATTTTGATTTCTTTTATTTTCATTATCTTCTAATTATTTCAGCCGTGCATTTAGAGCAATTAAGTGTACACTCCTCAACTTCACTTAGGCTAAAGTAGTGTATCACATTGAACCGACTCCACCCGAAAGTCCACCCCATATTTCAAGAGACCATGAGCAGTCACAGAAAACAGACTATTCAATTCCTTAGAACTAAATCCTCCTAGCACTGTATAGGAACTAAAGGAATGCACAAAAATCTATATTCCACTTTTCCCTGAATACCCGGGACTTCCTTTCGGGAAACTGGTGCGCATGGTACTAAAAATTAAGGTTTTCCCCACTACGGTGCTTCATATTCATTGAGACCATTTCACCGAACTCTCTCTGGTTTCAAGCTTCATCAATTTCCCAACTCAAAAAATTTGAACTCAAATATTAGATAAAATACATGTAACAAGGCTATGCAAGACAAAAACATGGCTAGTGAAATTACACACAACCCCCCCCCCACACACTTAAGCGTTTCGTTGTTCTCAACGAATTTAGAGACCAATTAGGAGGTTTCCTCGCATAAATGTAAGAGCGGTGGATCTCAAAAAGTATTGCTCAAACGTAGAAATGAGAGAGAGAGTAAGAGATACCTGGGTGCCCGGACCTACATGGGCACCGTGTCCGTGAAACTGCAACAAGAAGGGGTCTTGTGAATCGTTGACAGTTTCCCTCTTATGAAGCTCCCTTGAGCAATCCCCAAGCTACATCATGCTAAAATGTAGCTCCCCTAAGGTCGTGTGTGCCTCGCACACCGAGGTAGATTGCTCCATTCTACGAGCAATGTGCACGAAAAATCCCCAACTCCCTCACGAGTCCCCATGTGGGTCAAATGTGCCATGGCACACTGGGGTAGACATCTCGCTCAACATCACCTGCAAACACTAGATAACTCATCAGTATCTCTCTCTCTCTCTCTCACCTCTCAAAATCAGGTATGGAGAACTAAAAACAGAAATAAAGAAAATAACATCATACTCTACATGGGGTTGCCTCCCAAGCAGCGCTTGTAGTTTGAGGTCGACAGCCTGACCCAGTTACCTCAACCGAAGAGGATAGTGGAGGATGCTTTATCCCTCCACTTCTTCTTCTTCCACCATTTCTTTTCAATGACTTCAAGTGCACCCCTCTGCTGTGTGGATGGTGGAGAGTTGTAGAAGCTGACTCGTTTTTTTTTAAATGTTATCTTCTTAATCAACTTCCACCAAGTACCACTAGGCTCAAATGCATCGTTCTTAATAAATTCATCCCAGTAGTACATCTTATGTACTAGATGCTCATCAAATAACCCATGCAATTCATTCACACTCCCGCACTTGTTGATTACTAACTCCTTGACTATGGCATGTATATCATTATTATAATGGACCAAAGAATAATAGATTGAATATTTCTGATGTCGTTCTTCCCCATAAGAGTTCCATACACAAGTATTTCGAACTCATCGCAAACATGATGAATATGAGATATGGAAAAACTCTTCAAAATTCTGAGTTGGGGTTTTTACCTCAATAGCAACGGGCACAAGTGCTTCATTAGCTTCGTAATCACCACACCACAAGCTTATGAAGCCGGTGTCTTCCCATTCATGCCAAGGATGTGATATCGCCTGCGGTTTTGGCTCGCAATACGGCAGGTCCTCCCATATTTGACACACAAGTGCACCCCAGTCAGAGTTAGAGTCTAAGTCATAATAAATGGCACAGTCCACCACTAGTTCATGGACATTGCATTCTTCGCTCGGCTCAGATACCTCTTCTTCCACAAGTGCATCTTGCAATGCACGATCTCGTTCTTGCTCCTTTTTATCCGAAAATTTTTTCTGCATCTATCGCAAAACTAGAAGCCAATCAGGAACATCTGAATCGTCCTCTTGTGATTATGGTGACGGTGGTTCAATTTGAGGCCCAATGTCATGTGGAGCTGGTCAAAAATGACATTTTTATAAATATCTGGCCCAAAATAGTAATTTACAACAAACAGCGAAAAATAGCTAAAAACAACATTGTTAACTTAAAATACAAATTTTAGCAACTACTCCGCGATCCAGTCGCGCTCCAGCTCAACCTGTAAAACAGAGGGGTGAGCCAAAATAGCCCAGCAGGTACCGCCTAACCACTGGCGTAGAAATCTAAAATCTACTTAACAACAGTCTGTTATTACACATCAGCATGCGGCACCAAATACACAAACAACGTGATTTAACAATCACCAGACAATCAACATATAGCTAGAAAGCTATAAAATTCACACCAGGGATTCTGTTTGTGGCTCTTGAGTATCTAATAACTTTTCCAATGACACTGACAGTTCCTCTACTTGCTTTGTGTTCCTATCTACCATCGCCCTCAAGTATTTAATACTTGTCCCTAAATCCTCTTGTGGCTGCTTGAAGGGGTGTACAGTAGGTAGAAATGCAGGATCAATACTCTAGAGGAGGGGGTGGTTGAATAAACTATGCCAACTTTTTGCTAAACTTGCAAGAAGAGTGGTTTGAAAAAGAATTGAAGTGAGTGAAGAGTGATTCAAGGCCTTAAAATGATTTTCAAGCCCTTGGAATGAAAAAATTTGAAGTTTAAAAGATAATTCTATTTCAAGGCCTTGAAATGAGTTTCAAACCCTTAAAATGAAACTGTTTTGAATGCTGCAAAAGAACTAAGTATGGAACTGAAAAGTAAATCCAAGAGACACGAGATATATAGAGTTCCGTCCACTTGGACCTACGTATCTACCCCAGGGATCTTCTCCATGCAGGATTTTCAACACAATTCTTATTAATCCACAACTAAGCCCTAGATCTCAAGCACGGAGAGATGCCTTTCTCTGTTACAGCTTGTGGTTCTCACTAACATATCTAGTATGTACTCTAGCTATCTGATTAACTAATAATTCTCTATTGTTCACCTTAAAAATCCTTGAGAATAAGAACTAGAAGTATTATCAAAATAATATACAAATGAAGTTCAGAAGAGAAGAACACTAGAACTGAATCTGCTTTGAGTAAGCAGTGTTCTTCAGATGCTTGGATTGAAAAAAATGAATCAGCTTCTTTGTTGCTTTTCAATCCTTTAAGTTTTTTAAGTTTCTTTACTAACTGTCACGTTGCAATGCTTCAACTTTCCCTCTTTTTATAGAGCAATTTGAATTGCAGATCTTCAGGATCTTCTCATGACAAAATTCCCTATTATGTAGCTTCATCTTTGACTTCTCTAACAGCTTCTCCAACGGATATTTTTATTAGGATCTTAAATGATACTGATTTGATATTGTATAAACATCTGTCAGGAAACTTCCAAACACATCAGGATTGGTCACAGAATCAAATCATCACACATTTCCTTCCCTGCAAAACTTAGGTTAGGAAATAGATCCTGAAAATTAGGAAACAAAAGTTCCTTTCAATACTAAGTCAAACAGATGGATTAGAAACTGTAAAATGTGTCAAAATACTTTTGTCTTTCATCATCATGTATCAACTAATCAAGCATAGGGGTTTAGGAGTTGAATCAAGATCAGAAACTCCCCCTAAGGTCATGCATATAAAGCATAGTCAATTTCAATGCTTTGAAAGCTGTTTCAAGGCCTTGAAATAGACTAGTTATTTCAAGTCTTCGAAACTGAGTTGAACTTAAAATCTCCCCCATGATTAAAGACAAAACCACAACCTGTTTGGTACTATGTTTCTGCAAAAAATAATCAGCAGCATATGATGTCCAAAACCACAACCTGTTTAGTACAATCAATTATAGCATGATGTCCAAAAAAAATCCAACTTATTAAGTTACTGAAAATAACATCAAAGTTCAGATAATTCTACTGAACAAAAACCAGGTCAGGTCTCCTAGTAAGCAAACAAATAAAAACCAAAATTTCTCTACCCCTTTTTTAATTTCATCAAAAGAGAATGAGAAAAGATGTTGGACCAAAGTTTTTAGAAAGATTTGAAATACTGTTTGAAAAGAAAGAATTTTCAATACTTTGAAAAGTATTTCAAGGCCTTGAAAAGGAGAAGAAAGAGTAGGCAAGATTTAAGGGGTTGGGTCATCATCTGCTTGCTGCTCTGCATCTTCTTCCTCACTATTTCCCTCATCATCAACCTGTTCTTCTTCCTGTTGAGCCACATTATCACCCGCTTCACCTTCTCCCTCAAACAAATTAGCAGCAGTCACAATTTCTGGAATACCTGTCTTCTTTTATTTCTTCTTCTTAAGGCCTGTGCTCCTGAATCTAGACTGTCAACTTCTTCCTCTTGATCTTCATCAACTGGTTCATCAACCACCTGCTTTGCTTTGTCCTTTACCTGATCAGTCCCATCCTGAGTTGAGTGTTCACTGAGAAGATCCTTGGTTGAATTGGTACCCTCTGCAGCTTGAGATACCTCTTCAGGAACATCAAACATTGTCAAGCTTCTGAAGATGTTTCAAACATGTACTTCACCTGCCTAAGATCAGTTCCAAACTCATGCTAATTTTCCTTCACTTCATCAATGTCCATTTGAAGTCCATCCAGCTTTTGAAGGACCAAGAATTTATCTTGAGGCTGAGAGGTTTGGCTTGAATTAGGGGCCAGGGACTTGGTTTTGAGAAATTTCTTGGAACTCAATTCTTCCTCTTACAAGTCTAAGTACAGCTCCCAAGTTTTCGCACTAGTTTTCACCACACCAATATTCTCAAATGCTTTCTCATTAAGCATTCCAAACCCAGAAGTAATAGTCTCTTCCCTATCAGTTGGAATTTTAAAATGTTGGAAGAATGAGGTGAGCAATTTAGCATATGGCAAGGGGTGTTTTCTCTAATTGGTTTGGCTATACAGCATATGTTCCATCAAAATTTTTGGAATATCAATCTCATAACCATGCATATTCAATTACATTAAGTGCAAAACCCTTTCAGTGATTAACCCCTTTAAGTATTCCCTTGGTACTACACATCTCATCAAGATTGTGAACTAGACTTTGGCTTCAACAGTCATCACAGAGTGTGTTAACTGCTTAGATGTGGTAGGGTATTGGGTAGAAAGAACTATTTTTTTGATACTTTCAGTGCTTCACTATTTGGAGGGTAGTTACTGGTATCATACCTCTTAGGACAACCTAGAACATTGGCAAACTCAGAGTGATCTAGTTCCATATCAATGCCAGCAACTTTGATCTGAATCACCAGGTTTGTAGTATTTCTTGGATTGTTTCATGTTTAGGTAAAAGAATCTGGTAAGGCTGGGGTAGGCTATCTCTGGAGGATTTAGAAAAAACCAAAGAGAGCTTTTCTTCAACATTTTGATACACTTAAGATTCATACCATGCAAATAGAAACACTGGTCATACTACAGAACCCAACTGGTCTAGAAGAAAATCAATCTAGCCATTGACCTCTAGAAACATGAGTAATGAACCATGTGTTATCAAGGGCTGATTTCCTACCACTGGATTTCTTCTACTCTGAACAGATTTGTAGTGACTTCTCAATGTTCTCCTATGGTTCATCCTCTGTCACTTTTTCTTTTCCTTTGCCTTTGTATGCTTTGACATCCTTCTTCTTCACCTTCTTAGGACTACCAATATGAATCCCCTTCTAATTTTCTTGAGCAGATTTCGCTGTCTTTTTCTTCTTGCTGTACACTGGTGTCTGATACTTCTTTGCCTCTTTCTTGGGAGGAGGAGGTTCCATGTCTACTGCAGTAGGTGTCTTCGAACTTGAATCTCCACTGATGGTCTGAACCTATTCCACAGTGGCCTTTCTTTTCTTCTCTGTGCCAGTCTTTGAACCACCAGCCATCTTTATTCTGTCAGAGGCTCTTCTAGTGCTACGGTTTGGAAATAAGAAGAGATAGGTAGGATAGATACGAAGGAGAGAAAGAAAGAAGAAGCTAAATAGAAAAGAGTTTCAGTTTGAAAATGAAACTAAATATTCTTCCTAATCTTTGAAGATCTGCTGAATAAAAAAGATTCAAATTTTGTGTGCTCCGTTGGAAATGAATGATATAATACTACTTTGGCTGGAAAGGGGTGTTTGAAAAATTTTGGGGAAATATTTAGAAATTATCTGCAAAGATAACACCTAACATTGAAAGATCCAAATTATTGACTAACTAGCATACAGTCTTATTTTTCAAGGCTTTGTAATGGATTTCAAGGCCTTGAAAAGCAGTATGGATTAAAGCACATATACTAAAAGCTTTGAAAATTAGTTCAAACCTTTGAAACACATAATACTTACCTGATTCTCCCCCTAATCCAATGCACCTTTATTTAGCATGCCCAATCCCAATATTACGGATGAGAATCTTTCATCTGGCAATGGCTTAGTGAAGATATCTGCAAATTGCAAGTTAGTAGAAACAAATTCAAGAACAGTATCACCTTTTTAGCATGATCTCTCATGAAGTGATGTCTAACATCAATATGCTTTGTTCTTGAATGCTGAACTGGATTCTTTGTAATTCATATTCCACGTGTGCTATCACAATTAATAGGTATATCTCTCAAATCAAATCCAAGGTCTCTCATTTGTTGTGCTATCCATAACACTTGTTAAAATCAAGCTCCAGCTGCTATGTATTCAGCTTCAGCTAATGATAGTGCAACTGAGTTTTGCTTCTTTGAATGCCACTTGATTAAAGATGATCCAAGAAATTGACAGCATCCTTATGTACTCTTTCTATCAACTTTATTTTTTGCAAAGTCCGCATCTGAATAGCCACACAAAGAGAAGTTAGATTGTTTAGGATACCAAAGCCCTAAGTCTTTGGTACCATTGCAATATCTGAATATTCTCTTAACTGCAGTCAAGTGTGATTTTTTAGTATCATCATGAAATCTAGCACACATGAAAACACTAAAAATGATATATGGTCTATTAGCTATGAGCTATAGTAATTATCCAATCATACCTCTATACTCTTTTACATTCACACTCTTACCAGATTCATCTTTATAAAGACAGTGTAAAACTCATGGGGGTCTTGATTTCTTTGGATTGAGACATATTATACTTCTTTAGCAAATCTATTGTGTACTTGCTTAGATGTAGGAATATGCCTTTCTTCATCTGATGAATTTGATGTCCGAGAAAGAAGTTTAATTCTCCCATCAAGCTCATTTCAAATTCCCTGCTCATAAAACTTTAGAATTCCTTGCAACGAAGATCATTAGTAGCTCCAAACAAAATATCATCAACATAAATTTGAACTACAAGCATGTCTTTCTCATGAATCTTTATAAAAAGGGTCTTATCTACTAATCCTCTTTTGAAATCATTTTCTAGTAGAAATTTTGACAATATTTCACACCAAGCTCTTGGAGCTTGTTTCAAACCACAAAGAGCCTTGTCAAGTTTGTAAACATGATCTGGAAACCTCTCATTTCCAAAAACTGGAGGTTGAGCAAAATAAACTTCTTGTTGTGAATAGCCATTTAAAAATGCACACTTCACATCCATTTGAAAGAGTTTCATGTTCTTGTGAGATGCAAATGCAAGTATAATTCTAATCGCTTCTAACCTGACAACATGAGAAAATGTTTCTTCGTAGTCAATACCTTCTTCTTGATTGTAGCCTTGAGCTACCAATCTAGCTTTGTTCCTGATTACCTTTCCACCCTCATCTAACTTGTTTTTGAATACCCATCTGGTGCCAATGATAGACTTATTTCTTTGTGGAGGAACTAGATTCAAAAACTTGTTCCTTTCAAACTCATTGAGTTCACTTTGCATAGCTATAATCCAGTCTGCTTCTTGTAATACTTCCTTCACAGTTTTAGGTTCTACAAGAGAGATAAAAGAATTAAAAGCACATAGATTCTTCAATTGTGATCTGGTTTGTACTAGTGGTTGGATTAGAAATATTGTTATCAGTAGGATGAGATGGGAGATATTTAAATCTCTTCCTTGGTGTCCAAGATTCAGGCTCTCAAACTTGTTTTTCAAGTCTTTGAGAACTTGAAGTAGTAGCTTGTTCTGTTGTCTTCTCTGGAGTTTCTGATTCAAGGCTTTGAACGTTAGTTTCAAGGCCATGAAAATTCCTTGTTTGTTCCTGTAACAGTTCCTTGGGACGTTTTTAGGATTTTTCTTCAGTATTTGAATCATTCTTGTTCATGTTAAGATCTGCAAAACCATCACTCAAAGAACCATCATAGCTTTCATCAAATATAACATGAATGCTTTCTTCAACAAGCTTGGTTCTCTAATTATAAACTCTATAGGCCTTGATTGTCTTTGAATAGCCAAGAAAAGTACCTTCATCACTTCTTGCATCAAACTTACCAAGATTTTCCTTACCATTATTGTGGACAAAACAAGTACCGCCAAAAGGTTTAAAGTAAGAAATGTTTGGCTTTATTCCTTTCAACAGCTCATAAGGGGTCTTCTTCAGAATAGGTCCGATCAAGCCCTTGTTAAGAATATGATTTGCTGTATTTACATCTTTTTCCCAATAATACTTTGGCAATTTGTTTTCCAGAAGCATTGTTCTTGACATGTCTGCAAGAGTCATGTTCTTTCTTTCAACAACTCCATTCTGTTGAGGAGTTTTAGGAGAAGAAAAGTTATGAGAGATACCATGCTTAGAACAGAATACATCAAACTCAAGATGATCAAACTCTCTACCATGATCACTACTAATTGAATCGATAGGTAGGTTTTTCAAGGTTTGAAGTTCTCTACAAAGCTTTGTAAATTCAGTTAGAGCTTCATATTTTTCTCTAAGAAACATAACCCAAGTATATCCAGAAAAATTATCAACAATAACAAGCATGTACTTTTTACCCTTTCGATTTAAAGTTGTCATAGCACCACAGAGATCCATTTGCAATAATTCAATGGGTCTAGTAGTACTTACAAAGTTCTTTGGTTTGAATGAGCTTCTAGTTTGCTTGCCTTGTGGACATGCCTTGCATACTTCTTCATCTTTGAACTTGATAGAGAGTAGACCTCTTGCTAAGTTCTTGGAAACTAGCTTGTTCAAGTAATGCAAGCTAATGTGTCCCAAATTTCAGTGCCAAATCATTGAATCTTCTTTCAAGGCCTTGAGACACTTCAAGTTTTCTCCTGAAACTTTGGTAGTTTGAAAAGTATAGACATTGTTTGACCTAGAGGCAGTGAGGATGCAATTTCCAGATTTCTCATATTGTACCGCATATTTCTCTTTGTCAAAGATAACCTTGTTACCATTATCACAAAGCTGAGATACACTAAGCAAGTTAAATTTCAAACCATCAACTAGATATACATCAGAAATGGAATTTTCAGAATCTGGACAAACTTTACCAATACCAAGAATGTTGCATTTTCCTTTGTCACCAAGTGTTATTGATCTTTCAGATTGCTCTTTCTGTTCTGAGAAAAGAGATATCTTTCCACTCATGTGTGTTGAGCAACCAGTGTCCATAAACCATTTCTGTTATTTGATCTTGGTAACAACTTGCAAACACCATTCACTGCCTTACCATGCTGTTAGACCAAGTGTGGAATTTAGATTCATATTCAGGGTCAACCATGTTGGGTGGTCTAACCCTTTAAGAACCCAAATCTGTCTAACTTGTCCTTTAAGTTGGAATGGAAAAGTGTTCCTCATTATGTGAGGGTATCTTCTTCTAAAAGGACAAGTCATCTTAACATGACCAATCTTATTGCAGTTATGGCATTTAGGAGATGTTCTGCTTCCAGCTTTCACAAATCTGGTATTGTTCTTTTTGGAAAAAATTTGATTGTATCCAATACAAGTTTTGTGAAAAAACATTGAGCTACCTCCAAGAATAAAGTTTAAGTTGTGTTCTGAGCCTGCAAGTGTTGTTTTGACAGATTCAGATTCTAGAAGTTTCTCAGTTAGAGTAGTCTTTTGTATATCCAATTCATCACCTTGATGTCTTAGATTAACAATGCTGTCAATCAAAAGAGAGTTCTCAGTGACTACTTCCTTGAATTTTGTTTTCAAGGATTTGAAACATGTTTTCAAGGCCTTGAAATCACAGTAAGTTTTCTTCTTAGAGATTTCAAGATTCTGATTCAGGAAAACAAGATGAAAGTTTTCTTTTCCTTGCTCATGAAATTTTTCTTTCAAAACTCTAATCTCTGTCAGATTGTCCTCTTCATTGAAAAGCATTGTTCTAAGATAATCAGAGAGGGCTTCAGTAGGTTGTGAAATCAAGCAGTTTACAATTACCTCAATGTTCTTTTCAGAAATTCCATCATGCATGGCTATAAAGCATAGGTTGGCATGTTCTTCTTCAGATTTAGAGTCACTTGAGGTTTCTGAATTGCTCCAGGAAGCTATCATAGATTTCTTTCTTCTATCATGATCTTTCTTCAGAACTTTCTTTCTCTTTTTGTGTACACAGTCTCTGATAAAGTGTTCTGCATCACCACACTCAAAGCAATTCATGACATAAGGCTTATTACCATGTGAAGAAGATTTACCTTTGTAGTCTTTTCTACTAGAGGATCTGTGTCTATCTCTGCTGAATTCCTTGTTTCCAAAGTTCTTCTTCATTTTAAGAATTCTGGTCAAGGCGTTGGAAATCAAAGAAAATGGATCTTCATCATCATCATCTTCAGTTTCAAGGCTTTGAGATGGCTCATTCTCCTTTGCCTTGAGAGCTAGGTTGTTGACACCTTCTGGTAATCCTCATCAACTTCATTCATGGATATTTCATGTGTAAGGAGCTTCGCTTGTAGGTCAACAAGTTGAAGTGATGAGAGATCTTGAGCTTCCTCAATAGTAGTAGTCTTTGGGTCCCATTTTTCCTTTGGAAGACTTATCAGAATCTTTCCAACGTTTTCTTCATTGGAAATGTGTTTTCCCAATGAATCAAGATTGTTGACAATGTTAGTCAATCTTTTGAACATGTCTCTGATTGACTCATCTCCATTCATCTTGAATAGCTCATATTGCCATAGATATATGTTGATCTTGGTTTGCTTGACTTGGATGGTTCCTTCAAAGGTCACGACAAGCTTATTCCAGATCTCCTAGGCAGTCTTGCAACCTGAGATCCTGTAAAACTCATCTACACTCAAAGCACAATATAAGAGATTCATAGCTTTATAATTTTTGGAAAATTATTCTAACTCAGAAGAGGAGAGAGTGTCTTCATATTTTGGATTTTTAATCCCATCTTTCTCTGTGTAGAAAGTGTGAACTCCATTGTGAATTATAGTCCAGAGTTCCATATCTTGATCAATAATGAACATTTTTATCAAAGCTTTCCAGTGGACAAAATTGTCTCCACAGAAGAGACGGGGTCTGTTAGCATCTCTTCGTTGAGAGAAATCACCATCACCTACAGTACTCATAATCACAAGATGGTTAAATCTATGCAGTGATACAAGCTCTGATACCAATTGAAGGGGTGTACAGTAGGTAGAAATGCAGGATCAATACTCTATATCCAATTGAACAGAGTATGCCAAGTTTTTGCTAAACTTGCAAGAAGAGTTGTTTCAAAAAGAATTGTAGTGACTGAAGAGTGTTCAAGGCCTTGAAATGAGTTTCAAGCCCATGGAATGAAAATAGTTGAAGTTTAAAACATAAGTCTATTTCAAGGCCTTGAAATGAGTTTCAAACCCTTGAAATAAAACTGTTTTGAATGCTGCAAAAGAACTAATTATGGAACGAAAAGTAAATGCAAGAGACATGAGAAATATAGAGTTCAGTCCACTTGGACCTACGTCTCTACCCCAGGGATCTTCTCCCTGCATTATTTTCAACACAATTCTTATTAATCCACAGTTAAGCCCTAGATCTCAAGCAAAGAGAGATGCCTTACTCTGTTACAGCTTGTGGGTCTCACTAACGTATCTAGTACGTGCTCTAGCTATCTGATTAACTAAGAATTCTGAATTGTGCACCTTGACCAATCCTTGAGAATGAGAACTAGAGGTATTATCAAATTGATATACAAATTAAGTTCAGAAGAGAAGAACACTAGAACTGAATCTGCAGTGAGTATGCAGTGTTCTTCAAATGCTAGGATTGAGAGAAATCAATCTGCTTATTTGTTGCTTGTCAATCCTTGAATGTTTTTCAGAGTCTCTTCTAATTGTCATGTTGCAATGCTTCAGCTATCCCTCTTTTTATAGAGCAGTTTGAATTGCAGATCACGAGGATCTTCTCATAACAAATTTCCCTATTTTGAAGCTTCAACTTTGACTTCTCTAACAGCTTCTCCAACGGATTGTTTGATCAGTCTCTTCAATGATACTGATTTGATATTGTATAAACATCTGTTAGGAAACTTCCAAACACAGCAGGATTGATCACTGAATCAAATCATTACACAATTTCCTTTCCTGCAAAACTAAGGTTAGGAAATAGATCCTGTAAAATAGGAAACAAAACTTCCCTGCAAAACTAAGTCAAACAGATGGATTTGATACTGTAAAATGTGTTAAAATACTTTGTATTTCATCATCAAGTATCAACTAATCTAGCAAAGGGGTTTAGGAGTTGAATTAAGATCACAAACTCCCCCTAAGTTCATGCATATAAATCATAGTCAGTTTCAAGGCTTTGAAAGTTGTTTCAAGGCCTTGAAATAGACTAGCTATTTCAAGTCTTTGAAACTGATGAATTACATTGCTGATGGAGCTAGGGCGGATGAACTCGACATGGGTCTCTATTGTCATGATAAATGTCGCATCGATAGCACCAAACTATGCATCAGTCCTTTTCTTCATGGTTACCCCTGCAGTAAAAACAGTAGGGGGACCCGAATAATAGTCTTCGCTCCACATGCTTAGTATAATCTATTGCTTCCTGTGTTCCTTAGAAAAAAACTCACAAGACACCCGCGAAGCAAATAGAAAGAAAAGAAAAGAAAATAAAATAAAAGCTAAAATAGAAGTACTATAAACTAACTCCTAACTGAATAATCTACTGTTGTCCCCATCAAGGTTGCCAAAAACTTGATGCGATTTGTTATCGTGTATGCGCAAGTGCACAGTCAAGTAATATAGGGGTGGCGTTTCAACCCCGAGTTATTGATCCCAGGAGGACATACTCGAGACTAGTTAATTAGTTACTTAATTTAGAGTACGGTACAGGAAGAAAGATTTGATTGATTTAAGAATTGAAATAACAACTAAGCTAATATTATTGTATGTTCGGGTCATGAGTCCTTCAACACTAAGAATTAAGTGTAGCACGTGAACAATTGACAAGAATTAAATCAACATTAAGCAAGATTTGATCCACAAAGAACCCTAGTTTTCATGAATGTTAATATCCTAATATAGTCGTGTCAATAGAGAAGATTCAATAACAAGTTCATGAAACTAATACTTATCCAAAAGATAAAATCATAAAGCATGAAACAAAACTTGAATCCGGATATTAATCGTCTACATAAAACCCTAGGATCTCATAGTGACGCCTAGCAAAACGTCTAGCTAGTATTTATCAAACTAGCAAAACTAAAAAGTTTCTCCATAACATGATTGAAAAAAAAAGGTAAAAGGTATGCTCCTATCCCGAGGGTCGTATAGTCTCTTAGAAACGTAGGAAAGCTTCAACTTTCTTAGATTTATCGCGCACCTCGGCAGTCATAAGATGAGGGATTTATGGATTTTATGTTCCAAAGAGAAAGGAGGAGATCACGTGGAAGAGAAGGTAGCTGCTCTTGCTGCAGCGAAGGTCTCATTATATAGTCTGACTTAAGGAAGAGACCATGAAACTCAATGGACCCGTTTCACTGCCTTTGTACCCAAAAAAATAGACCGCAAGAAGAACTCAAACCCTAGATCATCAATGGAGGTCTTTGCATTCTTCTTCTCCGTAGGTTGTAGTGTGGCCTCCCTTTCTTCCTCGCGTCTTGTTCTTTCTCCCGTATCCTCCTTTGTTTTTAGGTATTAGGGTGCATTAATTAATCACCAAAGGCTATTAATTAATAATCCTAACCCCCTCCCCCCTTTTAATTTTCGTGAGTGTGCTGGTGATAACAGCAGATCGCACGACCACAAATTATGATAGTGAAATCTCCTGGAGAATGGAGTCTCTACTCCTCTGTCATGTCGTGCGACCACAATTTCAGATCGTGCGATCAACTTCTGATCCTATGTCTGATCGTGCGATTAACTTTTGATCCTGCGTTCAACTTTTGATCCTACAAGTCAGAGAGTTGGTAAAACTTTCTCCTCCGAATTTTGGCTAAGTATGGGGAAGGGGGTTAAAGCGTCATTACATAAACTTGATTAAATGAAAACTTGATTAAATGACAATTGTCTCCCCCCCTCCATGTCTTTACATGATGTCTTCTCCTTTTTAGCTCCCGAATAATCTCCAACACTCGTTTCTCGTCTCCGCTTCATATCCTAAGCTTCGTTTCCTGTCAAAACAACACGAAACACAACCCGTGCGATCAAACGTGATAAAAATACATAACATCATACGAGAAACTCTAGGATTAAAAAACTAATGCCTAGAGCTAAACTTCTACCTTTTCTCTCTAATCATAGTGTAATACTAAATTTATCAACCCAAAAATCACGCATAATGATATAAAACGTGCAAGAAATATAACTCTAATAGAGAGTTATTAGTTTGATCTTTAATGATGAAATCCAAAAGGATCACAGCTGTTATAAGTATCAAAGTTTCAAAGCTTTGAGATACTGTTTGCTTGTGCTAACTGTCTATTAATATTGATTGAATGAAGACTTGATTGAATGATGATTCAATCATTCAATATGAATATTAACAAATTTCATTCAGCTTATTTTTATGATCGAATTAGTTTTGCATATTACAGGATTCAGTTTAGAAGTTATTCATAAGAACTGGAAATCAGAGCTCCAAAGCTTTGAGATTGCTGTTATGCTCAGAACTGCATAACTAATTTAGGTATGCAGGATGGGATTGATGGATTCATGATAGGATTGGGAGTTAATCTAACTTCTTATCCTGTTATCTATCTTGTCTTATAGTTATATATACATGTGGCTATTTATATTGGTTTTTATCTAAGGCAAAATCAGTTAGAGTTTATGCTGGAACTGACTGTATAACAGATCAGATCTTGTGTAGCTACTTCGTTTGAATTTCAGTTGATCTTTGTTGCTGAGAGTGTGCAGAATTTTTAGTCTCCCAAACTTCCATAAAAAATTCAAAAGCTATTCAAACATAGCTGTTGAAAGAAGCATATCATGGGAGAGGATTTGAAGGAATTCAGTTCCTCAAATCTCTCAAGTTGTTGCAGGTTGTTGATAAAAGCTGGAGTTTGAATTTCAAACAGAGGGAAAATGAAAGAGAGTCTGATCAACAGAGATTGGAGAGAGTTTCATACGTGGGAGATCTAATTAAACAACTATTCAAATCAATTAGGACAATCAACACTACAAGAGGAGAAGATCATTCATCAAAATCTGAAGAACACTTCCAAGCTTCATCTTCTTATATCTTCTGTGTTCTCCAACATGTAGTGAATCTGTTTTATTCATTCTTGTTTCTAAACCTCACAAACTTAGAAGTTTAGTTGTTCAAGTGAACAACAAAGAGGTTCTTATATTGTAAACAGGTTGTAGCTGCTACTAGATAGGGAGGGAACCACAAGCTGTATAAGTGTAAGGTAGCTCTAGGGCTAAATTTGTGAAATTAATAACAAGTGTGTTGAAATCCTGGAGGGATTAGATCCCTCAGGCAGAGACTAGGTCCAATTGTGACTGAACTCTGTAAAAATCCTTGTGTTCTTGTTCTTTACTTTACTGCTTTTCATATCTATTTATTCTCGTTCAAAACTAGTAACTCCAAAGCTTTGGAGACTTTCCAATCTCAAACCTTTGAAGCTACTGTATTCTGCAGATGCATCTCTAGCTTCTCAAATCTTTTCCAAAGTTTTGAGATTTCAACTGTACATTTACTTGAAGTTTCAAAAGACAAGTTTTGAGCAAAAAGTTTCCATACTCTATTCAAACCCCCCCCCCCCTTCTAGAGTATTAGATCCCGTTAATTTACTTCCATTACAAACTTTCAATTGCTTTATCGATTTTATGTGTTCTTATTTTGTGCTTTCGTTGTAATATTCTTAAGTGTTTCTTAACCTCACCAACAGTTAGAAGTTAGTTGTTAAAGTGAATAACAAGTGGTTCTTTTTGTATCATCAGATTTTAGCTGAAACTAGATAGGTTTGGAACCACAAGCTGTATAGGTGTAATGTAGTTCACTTGGGTTTGAGATCTAGGGCTGAATCTGGGTGATTAATAAGAAGGTGTTCAAATCCTAGAGGGATGATGTCCCTTAGGCATAGAATAGGTCCAATTGCGACTGAACTCTGTAAACATCCCTTGATTCATTGCTTTACTTTTCTGATTACTGATTATGCAAACAAGTCTGCACAATACAGGAATCTCCAAAGCTTTGGAGAATTTCATTTCTCAAAGCTTTGAAGCTTCAGACAGTCTTAACCTGTTTCAATCCTTTTTAAATCTTTTCAAAGCCTTGATATTTCATTAGTTCCTTTTGTTATATTTTTAAAAGTTTAATTTTAGCAAAAGTTTCCATACTCTATTCAACCCCCTCCCCCCCCCCCCTTCTAGAGTATTAACATTTTGTTTTACACTTGCATTACACACTCTCACAATTAATATACGCAAATGGCTAAGGTGTATCCAAGATTCTTCTTTGGCCAATTCCTACAATGCTTGAATTTCGAAGTGTTCTTTAACTTGTCGATGAGTTCATTTCCCCACCCTGGCATAGCACGATCTATGGCATTATCTTGACTGCTCTCTCTCACTGCTGGTGATCCTTAAGATAATGTCTTTGTGCTGCTGTGACAACTAGTCATCACAGGTTCGATCATATTCGTAGATGGTTTGACAACCTATGTCCAACGGATGGTTACATAGTTCGACGATTCGTCATGTCGCCTTTTGTCACCATTTAGTCTTTACACTTTCGATTTAGACACGATTAATTTGAGACGTTGCTTAGGAAATTAATACTAGCATTTACTTAGCTCCAAAAACATGAGACATCGATTTAAAATTTAATAGTGTCTCATAAGGACTCCACCAATACCTAGCGTATGTCCTAAGATCAAATATCTTCAATTATGATTCCCTATCAATTTTAATAATGTCTACTCATGTGAGCTCTTTTGTTTTAGTTCTCTAGCATGCGATGTCATACATATATATCCAATCACACGCAGTTATAACATAAAACAAGCATAAGCATAAATAAATATGCGTGGATGTGGCCCCTAAGGTGCATATCAAAGAGAATAGTTCATGAGCAAGTCTTGAATCTCGCGTCATGCAGTATCGCCTATTTCGAGAGTGCCATTCTTGAAGCTCCGTAGTTCGTCTATTTGCTCCATGCACCTTGTGCCTTGTCTTTTGGTTTGGCCACCTCTCTTGAAGATTTTATCTTCAATCTTCACGAACTATCTTATTTATAATAAGAAGTAACCTAACAAGGGGCGATTGGATGAGAACACAAGACAATAGAGTATGTAGAGAGGCATCACACGCATGCCATATTTTGATTACATAATTAAAACCAAACCAAAACTGAAAATTAAAGTAAACATCCACATCTATACCACATCCATTCAACCTACAACTGTGTGTAAAACAGAATAATATACATTCTGAAATTTTCTGGAAATTTCGAGAATATAACTCTAATTACTTGAAATATTAAGCAGTAATCTAGTTACTCTAAATAATCAAGTTACTCTCTAAGCCTCCTAAGGTCTCACCACCTATGGTAGAAAGTAGGGAAAATGACTTTAGTGAAAACATTGTGCTTAAAGTCGCCTAATTGCCTGGGGAAGGTGTGATAAACATTAATTAACTAATCTGGAAAGTAATAAAATCTTCCGTATTTCCAAAAATTGTGAAAAATATCCCAGAAAATAGGAAACTTAATTTTGAGTATATAGTAAAATTTGATTAAAAATTACGGTAGGAGGAGGCCGCACGTACTCTCACAAGCTGTCGCGCGTGGGCGCGTCCGCCTCCGTCACCTGCCATCAGCGGCCTCATGCCACATGAACACGTGACACGTGGCATGCCACGCCAGCACATATGATGACAAGGAGGCCACATCATCAAGGCACTCCAACTGCCACGTCAGCACATATGATGACAAGGCCACCACATCAGCACGACACGCCAGCAACCACGTGGCTGCCACGTCACCCCTAACGCTGATGTGTTAGTGCCACATCATGCTACGTCATCCCTAGTGCCACGTAAACAGCTGCCATAGCCCTTTAGCGCATGCGGTGCGCATGGCGACGTCGTCAGTGGAGCGTGTAGCCCACAATCCGCCTTCCCGTGCGCTGTTCCCCATGATTTTTACATCACTGGAATCGTCTTTTCGTCCTGATCTCAACTATGTATTCAAAGTCCAATTTGAACAACTCTGGAAAAACTCGATTTAATAATCAGATAAAATAGTCCAGATTGGGATAGTTTCAATCATAAAACAGTCATAACTTTCTCTATGTTTGTCCAATAAATACAATCTTTATATTTCTGGAACCCTCGTGAAAAGATCTACGCGTCCAAATAGGATAAATCTGCTCATTATGAAAATCCAGAAAATCGATTTTCTACAGCAAGTCAGATTCAAGTACAAATTACAAGGCACGAACAACAAGCCAATGGCTCTGATACCAATGAAGGACAAGGCTAATCTAAACATGTATAGATCAAAATATATATTTAAGACGGCAGATGTGTTACCTCTTCTCCTGTGCTCCTACGCAGCGGATTACGATCTTTGATAATGCTAGCTTTCATGTGCCTTCACCTTCGTCTTGCTCACTTCGGTCTAGTGTGAATCTCGAGGACGAAAACTTCGATTCACACCATGTTCCACCTTTTAGATAAATGTTAGAGAGAGAGAGGCTAGGGTGTCATAGAACTCTCTTTGATCAGCACATGATCTCTACACAGTTTTCTGCTTCTACTACTGAATTATTTAGTAGGAGGTTGACTGTTACAAGGCGTTAATTTGTGCCATGAAGGATGGCAAGATATCCGCCTCGTAACGGCACGTTCACCCGTACATATAGGTCACGTTACACGTCCATCTGTATAGATAGGTAACCGTTCAAACGGTTACCCGCATATATAGGAAATGTGATCATCCGATCTTTCAAGCACTTAAAAAGGGTCGCGCGCGAGCTTGGTTGTTTCTCTAGCGCGACGGGCCTTACTCTAACCTCCAAGCAACTAAGTCCCTACAAATCTCGTGCGGTTAGAATCGTGGGAGACCCTGTCTCGTAGCCCCCACATGGATAAGCTCTCGTATAAGCATATGTGAATTAGAAGAGACATGATAGAGTGTATGCGGTGTACCGCTAGATATGTTGGATGGTTGCCCCCAAAAGTAGCCATGATTGCCTAGGTCTCTGTAACGTGGAATAGCCTTTAATAGGGCGTGGCCGTTTCAAGGTTAATCAGACGCCATCCAAATAATTTCGCCATTTTTCAAGGCAAGAATGATTTGAATAGATTCGATAGGTCTCAAATTCGCCGATTTTCAATGTAACATCAATTCGACAATCCTAAAGAGTCACAAACCTTCGAAGGCCTATATAAACCTCTTCTATATAACGATTATAACTTTTCCACAATTTTTTCTATCAAATTCTTATGAACCAGAGAGAGAATTCTCAGCAGCAAGTTTAGAATTTCGATCATATTCTCGACAGCATCACGCAAGCAGTTCAAGCACTCAAGAGGAAGAAAAGTTAGAAATTCTTAATCCTCAATCCATTTTTTTAACTTGAAATCAGATTTGCAACCCAACCTGGGTTTAGCGTTCATATTTGTTCTTGGCATGCAACCCAATATGGGTTTAGTGTTCTTCACTGTTGTTCACTGTTCTTCACTTTTCTTCATACCCGAACAGAATATTGATCTTCAATCCTTGATTTGCACCTATTATTTGTGTTGTATAAATGGCTCCCATGAAATCTCAGAAGGCATCAGTCGATTGGCCTGAAATCTTCAAGGATCTGTGGTGAAAAGCCCCTTACTTGGGCAGTGATGATTTCTACTTGGCTACCATGAAAGGTACCACTCTCCAGGAACCTCCGGTGAAAAATGCATCACAGTTGGTATCTGAGCCACAGAGGGACGACTGGGATTTTGTTAGTGCCCAAGACGTGCAGAGACTAGGCCTCGAAGCTGGGTTGTACCCTTTCACTGATGTTCTTTTTCAACCGTTTATGGAGAAACTCGATCGGATGGATGACTGGACAGAGTTCATCCTCGACAACTACGAAGAAGAATTGACGAACGCTGGGATATACAACGCCGTTCGCGCGACGGAAGGACTTAGACTCAGGCTCGACCATGACATGCTGAGGGTCCTGTTTTCAAGGTACTCCAGGAAGACTCACACATTCCACTTCTCCACCTTCGAGGCTAGGCCGACCCTCGAGGATACAGAGATCTTACTGGAACTTCCTATTATGGGAGTTGTAGACCCCTTGGATCCTTTAGTTTATGATGATGAGCTCACACTTTTTTGAGCAGATGAAAGAGTGCATCGCCGATATGAAGAAGGCGGCCTCAAGATGGAACCCAAACACAAACACCTATGCTGACACGTATATGTCTGTCTCTCCTGGCGCAAAGAACATCTAGTCCAAATGGGTGATGTACTGGACAGAGTTCATCCCCACATGGATAAGCTCGTGTATAAGAATATGTGAATCAAAAGAGACATGATAGAGTGTATGAGGTGTACCACTAGATATGTTGGATGGGTTCCACGTGGACAATGGTTGATCTGCTCAGAATGCACTATCTGCAACACCCACATGGGCACAATACGTAATTTTCTGAAATATTTTCTATCTTTTCTTGTTACTATGAACTTGTTAGCATCTATTTTCAATATATTTGAGTAGTTTTTTTTTCTAGGCTCTATTGAGAGCCATAGATTTTGTTAGACAACTTTTCTGGATATGGTGGTTTGATTCACGCTTATAAATGCTAGTTTATGAATGATTTTCTTCTCTATTGATGTATTGTTGAGCTATAGTTATTTACATGCTCTACGTATGATGTGAATGATCAATAGAGACATTTTTGATTCATAAACTTGATACTTTCTTAAAGTAATATTGAATTGCTTCTTCTAGTGATCTTGCACTTTATTTTATGTTAACCTAGCGTCAAGAACTAGGGTAGAGACTTGGTGAAAGATCGATGGACTAACATGTGAAAGTTGATTAGCTTGTGAATCTAGGATTGCAAGTAACCCTGTATCATGATGGACCGGAAGGAAGAATGTTAGGTTTAGATCAATACATAGAATTACTCTTAATGCTTGTTGGGTGACGTTGTTTATGGATCGACAGATGACGACTAGTGAATCTAGCATAGACTTACATGAAATCGGTAGGAGACTCTAGGTAGTTAAACGTGATCAAGCGCATATTTAATATTAAGTGTTTCATAAAATATCCGGACTCTCTACAGCCCTAGGTGATCCATAGATCACCTTTTCCTAGGCTCTATTGAGAGACTTATATTTTGTTAGAAAACTTTTCTGGATATGTTGGTTTGATTTACGCTTATGGATGCTAGTTTATGAATTATTTTCTTCTCTATTGATGTATTGTTGAGCTATATTTATTTACACGCTCTACGTATGATGGGAATGATGAGTAGAGACATTCTTGATTCATAAACTTGATACGTTCTTAAAGTAATATTGAATTGCTTCTTCTAGTGATCTTGCACTTTATTTTATGTTAACCTAGCGTCAAAACTAGGTTAGAGACTTGGTGAAAGATCGATGGACTAACATGTGAAAGTTGATTAGCTTGTGAATCTAGGATTGCAAGTAACCCTGTATCATGATGGACCGGAAGGAAGAATGTTAAGTTTAGATCAATACATAGAATTACTCTTAATGCTTGTTGGGTGACGTTGTTTATGGATCGACATATGACGACTACAGAATCTAGCATAGACTTACATGAAACCGCTAGGAGACTCTAGGTATTTAAACGTGATCAAGAGCATATTTAGTATTACGTGTTTCTTACAATATCCGGACTCTCTACAGCCCTAGGTGATCCATATATCACGTTTTCTTCTCTATATTTGAATAAACCGTTTTTTAATTCAGAAAGTACAAAATTATTTTCTTTTTAGTTATTTCAATTCAGCCACTTGTTTGGATGGCGAATTCTTAAACTGCAAACCAACTCCTCATGTTATTTCAATTATGCTATTTAGATTTAAACTCTAGTTAACAATAAACCTACTATATGTCCCCGCGGGATTCGATAACCCGATATTAAAATACACTCCACTATATTACTTGATTGTGCACTTACGCATACGCGTTCAAAAATCAAGTCAAGTTTTTGGCTCCGTTGTCGGGGACAACGGTTTATTTGTTAGTTAGAAATTATTTTACGGAGTCTTTTCTTTTACCATCTTTTCTTATTACCTCACTGTATTTCTTGAGAAATTTGGTGTGCAGGTTTTTCTATAAGCATGGGGGATGAGAATGATCGTCGTTTTGCGAGCATAATTGAAGTATGCAACCTTGCGGGTTGGCAAATCGTGAAGGAGGTTCGTGTGGATGGCACTAGAGAGAGGGTAGCCATGGAGATAGAACGTTATATAGTTCGTTCTATTGATCAGACCCCTCCCATTGAGTTAGTGTTCTTCCTTGGTTGAATGCTTTAGGAGATGATCCTAAATCTTAAAGAATGAAAGCAACGAGCAGCAAAAATAGGAATGGATACGACACTTGTGGACGCACAACTTGGTCTCTATTTAAAAGTAGCAGATTCTCCGACCTTCCCAACGCTCAAAGAAGATCATGAGGTGGCATTGTGCATCCCAACATGTCCAAACATATAATCATAGCTCGATTCAAGTATATATGATGGTCAAGCACAATGATGTATTTGGTGAAATTAAAAGTCTCTTTCAGGGACTCAACATTGATGAGCATAAATCCCCACTTGCGATTTTGATGGATCATATCACGTGTGAGGTCAATGAAGATGAGAAAGACGTCAAAATTGAAGTTGTTGATGATTTGGGAGCTTATATGATGAAAATGAAGGTACTCGAAGTTTCATACTTTATGGATTTTCATTAAAAATTTTAATGCAGATATCGCAAACTTAGAATAAAATCGAAGAGGACATCAATTTCTTCCCGAAACAAGGGAGACTTGAGGTTAATATTGAAATCATTATGATATCGATCCGCATGAATTGGAAGAAGAGGTGAAAGTTTACGGTAAACTTTCTCTTTTTTCAACACGTGTTCATCTTTATTGAGATATATGATCCTTGTGAGAGTTTGTTCGTGCTCAATTGAGAATAAATTGAAAGAGAAAAGATGGTGAAAGAAGAAGAAATGGCGATAAAAACAGATTTCCCAGCACTAGGGGAGGCACATGAAAATTTCCTCTTCGAATGGCTGATCTAACAGTTGCTGGAAACGAAATTTAAGACCATGTTTTATTTGTTTTGAGCATCAGGGGATGCACATGCAAATTACAAGATTTCATAAAATTACACCCATTTACCCCACTAAGGCAACACGGCGTTGCAACACAAGAAAAAATTGGTGTTTAAGCAGGTACGAACATGATCTTTGCAATCTACCCGACATTGACTAAAAATCACTTATTGACCTCGTTTGAGGTTAACAAGGATAATTAATCAAAAATAATAACAGTTTTACAAAACTTAACATTTTTTATTAAACACAAAATATTCAAATCTTTGTCCTTATCTTCTCAGAAATCTCTCTCTCTCATATGCAACTTTTCTTTTTTTCTTCATCCGCTTCAATGGCTTCCTCCTTCTCTGCAGTTGCTTTGTCGTCTTCATCGGCTTCCATGGTCGCTACGGCCTCTGACAAACAAATTTCTCTCTCTCCACTTTCCATCGTAATGACTTTCTCCAACAATTTCATGGTAAAAATCTTTGTTAAGACCTTTGATTCACGAATCGTGGAATGATACCAGTTAGATCTAGGAGTGAGACGAGTTAACTCAATATTTTGATTAAATCTTAGATCTAAGTGATACCAGCTAGATCTAGGGTTGCTATTAACGTTGTATCATGATGGACCAAGAGGAGAAATGTTAGGGTTTAGATCAATACGTAGAATTACTCTCAATGCTTGTTAGGTGACGTAGTTTATGGATCGACAGATGATGACTACTGAATCTAGCATAGGTTTACATGAGACCGAGTTTAATAGCATATTTAGTATTACGTGTTTCATACAATATCCGGAATTGTCTACAGCCCTTGGTGATCAATAGATTTCCTAGTTCCTCTATATATATTGTATTAAACCGTTGTTTAATTTAGAAAATACAAAAATATTGTCTTTTTATATATCAATTCAGCCACTTGTTTGTGGGTGTAAAATTCTTAAATCACAAACCAACTCCTCATGTTATTTCAATTAAGCTCTTTATATTTAATCTCTAAGTAACAATAAACCTACTATCTGTCCTCGGATTCGATAACCCGGGGTTGAAATACACTCCACTACATTACTTGACTGTTCACTTGTGAATTCGAGTTAAGAAATCGCGTCACAGATTTTCGGGTCTTCTCGGCCCACCTAGATCTGCAGTCTCGTTCTAATTCTGCTATGATCCTGAGATATCCTCTCGGTCTCACCCAATTCTAATGGCAGACGATATGTACGCTCGGGCTACTCCTAACACACTTAGCCTCTCGGTCTATGATGTGATACGGGAATAAAATCTATCTTTTTCTTCTTACCCTAATCTGGTCACTCTTATGCACCAAGATCTGTAGTAATCTTGGCTAGCTACTCCGTTCATACTTGAAAATAAGCATCAAAGGCTTAAAATCTAAGTAGAACGTAAAACTACATTGAAATTCGAAGATCATGAAAATAAGCATCAAAGACTTGTACTTTGAGAAGGGCTTTCGCTCTCGACTGAAAGGAGAAGGGAATCATTTGAAGTGAAGCTTTTCGAATGGGCTTGGTCCAACGCGTGGGAGTTTGGGGCTGAAAAAAAACTTTCTTTTCGATCTTGTACTCACGTACACGGAACACCAAGCCAATCTCGATTCAAAAAACGAAAGAGTCGCAACTACGAAATTCACGGACGCTTTCTTTATTTCTAATTCATAGGCGCTATCAATTCGCTATATTATACTATCTATATAAATCTATATATATACAAATAAATACAAGAAGTGTGCAGTGGACTGGTCGTCATCATATAAAGTGCGAGTTCTTCTCGCCTCCCCCGTAGGTGTTTCTACATGAAAATAAGCATCAAAGGCTTAAAATCTAAGTAGAACGTAAAACTGCATTGAAATTCGAAGATCATGAATCCATTTCGAAAGTCCAGAAAAACTGAATCAGAACCCTAAGTTCACCGAGAACCTAGATACTTACAGGGGTGTCTTACTAATTTTCTGAGCACATCATATTAATCCTAAACTAGCCTACCTCTAGCTAGATTTGAACTCGGGACCTCATCCAGGGGGCTTCAAATGTTGAGCTGGCCCGTTCATACACTGAAGAAAATTAGATACTCCATTCATACACTGAAGAAAATTAATATGAATTATTTACACACATATACACAAATGTAATATGATTTCTATCATGTTAACATCTTAATATGAAATTCACACTTAAATTAATTTGAATATCATCTAAGTGAGAAATTGTTTTAGCTCATTATCCAGTGATGATTTAATTGAGTATACGATCATAACGTGTGAGCATCATTCTAATAAGTATGTTTCTATATTTTCTCGGAGAAAAATTGCCCAAACAGAGCTGAAACGGGACGAGTCAAAATTGTTTGTTAGGTTTGGGTTTATTGATTAATTTTTTAAGTAGAGATTTTCTAACATGAGGTAGTTGGGTTGAGGAGAAAATATAGCTATCACCTGCCAAAACAGTCCCGCGGACACCCTAGTACAGGGTATGGGTGTGGTAAACATCCATGCTCCAGCTTAAGGGGGAGGTCGTATTGAAGAACTTATATTTTAGCATCCTTATCTTGCAAATAAGAAGAAGTCTTGCTAATTAAGGTATCCTTAATTAGCTCGATTCTCTGGTTGTTTAAGAAAAAGTGGATTCATTGTAATTAGATATTTCCTTATATTTACTTTTTATAGGTTGTGTAATAAGGCGGGATCAATGGATTGTTATGATATAAGACCATCTACAATCGTGGGCAAATCCTCACACACCGGTCCCACTTTAACCCCACTTATTACACTCCTAATATCTACAATTCTACCTAGTTACCTCCAACATTAAAAAACTCTGATTATTTTTTATTATAAATACACTCACCATTATTCTTCTTCTCTGGACTTTTCAGCAAACAAACAAATAAAAATAAACAGTTACCCACATCGTGGGCTAGCCAGGAGACCTCAGGGGCTCACCCAGACTACCTGTTTGAGTACTTTTCTTTCAAAAGATGCAGTTATGCACCAAATGAGTTTTATCCTCCTTCTACAATTTTCTTTCTTCTTGAATCCACAAATTATTTTAGCTTAACAACAAATAATCATTTTGACAGTCGTGCATGCTAATGTAAGTCTAACAAATGGGTTGGAGAAAAAACCGTGTGTACTATTCGAGGTTACACGCCCTTTAGATGAGTTTTGCATGCTTTTGCGATTATCATAAGTTCTAATCCTCCCCCATTCTGAATTTTTGTTGGCAGCATGGTATGAATGCCAACAATATCTTTCACCATTGGTTTACTTTGTGACTATCCATACGATTATTCCATTCGATTTGTCATGTAATATGTGTGAGTGAACTTACTTTAACTAGGCCTTCGCGTCCAAAAGAGTAGTCCCATCTCCAATGCATTACTTCCGACATTCATTCAACTTGAAAATGAGGGCATATTAGTCACTTAAATTGTTTCCAATCTCGTGTTATGTTTTCTTTACTTGAGATTTTGGAAGATACTAAAACGCATTTTATAATTGAGATGATTTACATTTAGCAACACATGCATGCACCTGGATTGGCTAACACGATCCTCAACACATAGTTGTCACACGTGTTCATCTAGAGAGCACCGAAACAAGTATGTCATCTGGTAGATCCCTAATTCTTTCAGGTAATTGACCTAATACGGTCCTTCAATACATATTGTTGACGTGTATTCATCTATATTACATTTTCTTCTAAAAGAATCTATACTACAATTAAACAACAGTAATTCAACATTGGGCTTGTTTAGATAAGCTTAAGTAAATGAATTTTGGAGCTCAAAAAGCTCATTTAATCTGGGACGTTTGGATAGTGTAGATTGAGTGTGTACATTTTTAAACGAAAATAAATAAAAAATAATTTTTCAGAATCCACTTTTACGTGCTTTATAAAAAAAAACATTCATTTAGCTAAGTAACATCCTTTATACATATATTTCCCTTCAATTCTAACTGAAATCACCACTTTCTTCTAAATTATATGGTTTCTCAAGTCATTTACAACTTCTCCCTTAACTCCAGTAATCATTTACTCCCCGTAATGTGGCCCAATCACTAAACTCAAACTAAATCCCCGACTAATAAACCCTCCAACTAATTGCTCCGCATTTGGTCTTTTTCCAAACATACAGTGATGCTTTCAAACACATTTGAAATTATTCACGAACTTACAAAATATATGCTACTTACTTTTATCATCTCATACTAACTATAAGGTGATGGACGATGAACTTATTTGGATAAAAGGACTGATCAAGTAACACAAATGACTTATTACGTTGATTGTAAAAGATGCTATTAAGCCGCAATACAAATTATTGATACTAATTTTGATCATCTTTTTGGGAGCTTTTGACATATAACCCCACTACAGTATTACCTCGCTGACACTTTGGTACAGACAGTTTCAGAATTGACACATAACCCCATTCAGTTTCAAAAGTACCGACATCGCGCACAAATCTATTAACGGTCGTTGCTAATATTTTGAAAACCAACGTTTGGGCGGTACTTAGCAGGGTTAAAGTTGTAATACCCCTGTATTTAGTAGGGTATTTACTTGTGTATTATTCATAAATTGGGGTAATTGTTATTGTTTTTAAATTGGGGGTATGCATTTGTAGTTTCCTAAACATAAGTGTAACCTTACTTGGGGGGTTAAAGTGTCATTTCTCAAACTTCTTACCCACCTGCAACTCCCTCTCTCTCTAATCAACGGGAAGAAACCCATCTTCCCCAAATTCTTCGGACCACCATCACCACCATCACCACCAAGCCACGTTCTCCTCAATCTCAACCCACTTTCATCATATATCAACTCGCCGTCTTCTCTTCGTCAAAAAAAAAACCCCATCGCAAACACTCTGATTCCAGAAACAAAGACAAGCCAGAGACTTTCCCCTGTTTATCCAGAACCACCGTTGAAACCACCACCTCAGTTCGTTCGATTTCCGGCGAAAACCACCACCAACAGGTCGCCTCCCCTCCCTCTTCTTTCCGACGAATCAGCTGGGATTAACCAGGGTCATCATCGGCGCCATATTGCACAGACCCGGATTCCGACCCGGCTGAAACCCGGTTCCGACGGGAGTTCCGAACCAGCGCCGACCAAGCCACCGGCATCGTCTCCCCTTCTCCGTCGTCTCTCCTTGTCCGGCGACCACCCCAGTAGCAGCAACTGCAGCGGCGACCCTCCAATCGCCGCCGTCGTCCCCATCGCCGCCGCCGTCTTCTTTAATCGCTCCGTTTCTTCTTCAATTGGTAAACACCCAGGACCCATCTTGTAATTCTCATTTTGGTGCATTATTCTCTGTCTTCCTCCAGCTTTGTAGGTGTAGTCATGTATGTAAGTATGTGGGTATTGTGTTGGAGGCACTGTGGTGAGTAAGTTGGAGAAGAAGGTGAAATTGAAAGGTTGTAGTTGATTTGGGGGTGGTTGTTGTACTTTCTGAAATTGTTGGGAGGTTATGTTATTAACTCTAAACTATTTCTTTTAGTTATTATTCTTATATTAATAATTAGTGTTTGTTATTAATTCCAATTAATTAATTTCCTTAAAAATGAAAATAAATATAAGTTGTATAGTATAATTTTATAAGAAGAATTTTAGTAAAAATAAATAGTTGTTGCTAAATAAAATTGTATTTCTTAATATCTATATAACTTTATATTGTGTGTTATTTCAAGATTCTTATTTATAAAATATATATATATATATATTGTTTACAATTAGATATCTACTCTTTTAATAAGTAAAGCTAACTTTTCTTTAATACTATTATCATCTTTCAAATATTATACCCTTTTCTATATGACTAGTTGAAAATCGATTTTAAGAATATAGTTAATGAGTTTAAAGTTTATTTCTATTATTTTAGTTTATTATTATTATTATTATTATTATTATTATTATTATTATTATTATTATTATTATTATTACTATTACTATCATAACTTTGTAAACCATTATTCTTTTCTAATATTAGAGTGACGTAAATTAAATTGGGAACTTGTCGGGGAAATATTCTTTGCATTTGCATATAGGGCATAATTGCATTTGTTGTATGAGTTTGGTCACGTGTTAATATTAGGATTATGTGATAATTGTAGATTCCGAGTTCGTAGACGATCAGTTCTTTGACGGTCCGTGCTACGAGTACTAGTTCCGTGCTTGCTTGTGTGTGTGGAGCTTTCTTCAATCCAAGTAAGTCTATATGCACAATATCTTAACTGTCAAAATGTATTTGGCGTGTGTTGTTTTCCAAAGTCATAAACTGTTATCCATCGTAAAATACTTGGTTATCGTGGAAATCGGAAACTGAATCTCTAGCATGTTTAATCGATGAAAGTACGATAATATAATTAGGACGATGTGCAGAGGATGTGCGTGAAGGCTAAGGCCGGGGACACATGTGAGTTGATTCCCCTTTAGGGTACTTACCCTCTTATTTTATCGTGGAATCTATGAGTACTACCTATGCATGTTTAGGTCATGACTGTATAGGGGTGTCGACACTTAAGGTCTCATTAGAATGGTTTGGGCGGGATAGCGTTGGGCTATCTACTAACGTCCGGGGAGAAATTGGTATATTCCAAGAATGCACCCCTTTATTATGATTTATTGCATCGTGACCTCTCTGTCCACATCGTACGTGTTGGGGCTCGTAGGCTACGCCTCAACCAAACCGAACACTAAAATCTGGATTTTGGTTACTGTTCCATATGCTCAATTTTCCTTCATCCCTGGTTTACTATCACTGAGTTTATCAGTTACTCTTGGCATCTTTCAAATGGAATTTTATCAAATCGTGTGTATCTTGAGCCAAAAACTCTTGTTTACGTATTGTGGTATATACTTACTTAGTTTTTACTAATTAAAATTTTCCTGCGGTCGGCTTTGTCTATTGTAAAACCCGCAGGTTGGCATTGAGGTGGGGGAAACGCGCACACGTTGAAGCTTAGGATTTTATCAGCAAATAAAGTTTAGTTTTCATTTCGTCACTTAGACATTTCAGAAGTTTAGTTTTGTTATTTCTTTGTTTCCAAACGTTGTTGGAGGGTTTCTCCTTTTTGTTTATAAATAATGTACTTGGGATTTGGTTGAATTGTACTAGCTGTGAACCGTGGTCCTTCGGGCTGTTTCAAAAGTGGTCAAATCACTCTTCTATCTCATTAATTAAGGTTAGTTGTGTCATTTACTGTTCATTTAAAAGAAAAAAAAACGAACGTTACCAATGTGCAGGTGAACGTTGGGAGAAGTTGATGGTGTATATAAGGGGTTGAACGTTGGGAGAAGTTGATGGTGTATATAAGGGGCTGTTTGGTTCACTTTTGTGAGACACTTTGTAGCTAAAAGTTTATGTCCTCCAAAAAACGAAGTGAGAGGTTTTGATGGCCGGTAGATTGTGCCGTTGTGGAGTTGAAACTGCTCTTGTTACGTCATGGACGAATGATAACCCGGTTCGGAGGTTCTATGGATGTTCGAACGGTTCGGTAAGTGTGCTATTTTTGTTTTTTAGCATTAATAACCGAAATTCTTGACTGGTCATGCACAATATTGTTATTGCAGTTGCAAAATGGTGGTTATGGATATTTTGGTCAGTGGTACGATCCTCCAATGTGCGCAAGATCGAAAGAAATCATTCCTGGACTACTAAGGAGGTGTAATATGTTCGAAGCTCAATTGAAGCAAATGACTGAAAAAGCAGATCAAGTTTTGAGCTATTGTGATTTACTCGAAACCAAGACGAATAAGATGACTGAAAAAGCAAATCGACTTCAGTATTTAGCGTACGTGTTGGCCGCAATTATGCTTCTCCTAGCACTAAGCCTGATAATTTAGAGTCAGCAATATCAATTGTATTAAGCTTTGAATCAAAATCTGTTATGGTATTAATGTATGTCCCAAAAAAAATTGTTTGATCTCGCACCTACATTAGAACAAAACAAAACAATGCACATTTGTGCATTTCTCAGCAGTGCACTGTCTTAACAAAAAAACCAAACCAAACAATTGTATTAGGCACTTCCTTAACCATGCCAAAACAAAGAAAAATTGTCAAAAAAATCAAATCAAAGCACTGCCAAAACAATTCCAAAGCACTTCCAAAACAGAACAAATTTCCAAAAATTCAAACAAGGCACTGGATTAACCCAAAATACACTTCCAATGTTGCATCTTAACTAAAAACAACTGTAACTGTTGCACTGTCTTCTACTAAACCAAAATATGTTCTTCATCATTCAACCTACACCATAATACACAACATATAGCCCTTTTAACCAAAAAGTACATTAGCATTCACATCTGCTATTTTACCCAATGCCTTCACCAAAACAGAAAGCCAACACATCAAGTTACAATTTCCATCTTTTCACAGGAGTAGCTTTCTTCCTCTTACCCAATGAAGCTGTTGAAGTTGGTGGCCGTGGTGGTCTGGTTAATGTAGATGGTGGTCTTGTTGTAGCATCTGAGTTTTGGCTGAAGCTCACAAAATCTGCTAGTTGGACATAAACAGTCAATGTGTGAACTTGCTGAAACAAAGATCAAATAAAAAATGTCGAAAGAATATAACTTTTATGAGCTATAACCTGCATAAGATGATGGCATGTTTCTAGGAGTTGCTGAAGCACTGGATCCTTGAGTGGCACCATTAAAACCTGTCAAAACATAAGCACTGGATACTTAAGAAAAAAGAAATAAGATGAAAGAAAATGAGAGTAATTGAAATGCGCCAGAACCTGGAGGTGCATATGAATAAGTGGGTTGATGAGGAGGTGCAGAAGAGGAGCCACTGTGATTCTCATGGTAACCTATGAGTATACAAAAAAATATTTAGAAGACAATAACAATAACAATAACAATAACAATAACAATAACAATAACAATAACAATAACAATAACAATAACAATAACAATAACAATAACAATAACAATAACAATAAGAATAACAAATTTTTTGAATGAGCTAGTAAATAATTTATGGCAAACCTGCAACTGAGTGTGTTGAATGAGGAGGATTCGCAGAACTTGATGAATTGACATTTCTATTGAAACATGTTTGGATTGTCAATATACCCATTCAGTTTCAAAAGAAAAAAACCTAATACATACAATGTATTATAGTCAATTTAAAAAGAAAATAAGCCATTACCTGATGGTGCATGGGATCTGATAGATTGGGGAGGTGGAGGTGGTACACTGTCATATGTGGACTTCCTCTTGGGCCTACCTCCCTTATTTTTGGGCCTAGAAGCTGCAACTTCCTTTGCTGCTTTCTTAGCACATTCAGCAGCATTCTGCACATGACACAACCTTATATTTCTTAGCACTTAATTTTGGTAGTTGAAGACAGATGCACATCATGCCAAACACATAAATACACCTAACATATAGACACTAACCTTACCATCTAGGAGTATGCTTTCTGAGGTGCTTCCACTGTCAACAATTCCCACAAAGCACACTTCTCTTACCATTCTTACTCTTTGTGGATGCAGGTTCATCTCTTCTCTTGTTCCTTGCCCCTTTTGGTCTACCCGCTTGTGGGTGGTAGAATGGTGGTAGTGGTCTAGGGTAGCTGGTGACTTCCCATAAGTCCGGACCATTGATGGGGTATATGATATTTTCATATGCCTTCTCATATGTGGATAGTAAGTAACACTCATCTACATAGTCTTCTGGTCTCTCTCTTTTGCGGAAAATGGAAGTCACTGCATGAGGACATTGTGTGCCACTCAGTTGCCAAACCCTACAACCACAATTCCGTGCATTCAGATTCACCTCCCATCTACCATTACACACTGTGGAGTCTACTTGATACAACGCAGGTGCTGCTTCTGATGGAATCAAAGAACATGCTCCAATCTTGTTCTCATCAACCATTTCTTGAATGTTTGGTCACAATATACCACTGTAAGTTGGGATAAGATTCCTTCTCACATTTGTTCTTTTCATTAGGAGCTCCCTCATACTCTCACAAAGTCACAAGACAGGAGTCTCCCTAGCATCTTTAATAGCAGCGTAGAATAGGCCCTTCATAGCTATATAGTTGCCTTCTTATCAGCCTTCTCAATATCATACATTGCCATTCTGAACTCAGGTTATGTTGAAGCTTTGGCTGCAGTGTAGAATAGGCCCTTCATAGCTAATCCTTTAAATTTCTCCCTGTAAAGATGAATTAGATAATGCCTTTACTGTGAAGGGTCATAACTGTAATTAATCAATATAAAAATAGAATACTAAAATGTCAAATAACCTGAAATTGGAGTACATGTTCCATATACATAATCTGTGTTCTGCATTGGGTAGAACTTCCTCCAAAGCAGGTATAAGACCCTACAAACAGTTCAAAGAATTGGTATAAGATGTCAAATACACCCTAAGAAAATATTGATATAACATACAGTGTTTAAGTTATACCTTTTGTTTATCTGTTATGAAAGTATATTCAAAAGAATTGGTAACTCCCAAATCCTCAGCTATAAGTTGTAGAAACCACTTCCATACAGCCTTGTTCTCTGTCTCCACAATAGCATAAGCAAATGGGAATGTTTGGTTATTCCAATCCAAACCAATAGCAACAAGTACCTGAAAAGTGTGAGTACCCCTAAGATGTGCTCCATCCATCCCAATAATCTTTCTAAATCCATCTCTCATGCCCTTCTTCAATCCCCCTAGACAAAGATACATCCTTTGGAACACCTTCTTTTCATCTTCAATGTCCCTTGTCACAATAAGTGCAGTAGTGTCAGGGTTTGTTCTTCTAACTTCATTCAGATAGTCATACAACCTTCCATACTGATCTGTGTCACAGCCTTCAATCCATTTCTGTGCTATTTTCCTTTCCCTATACAGTTGTCTTTCACCAGGACATACATGCCAATCTTTCTGCACTTTAATTTTCAAAACACTGGTTGGAATCTTTGGTTGTGCCCTAATATCTTGCAAGTATTTAGAAGCAATCCAGTCTGCAGTTTCCAAATGGTTGAAGTACTGTCTAGTGCAAGTGTGTTCATCAACAAAAATCTTAACTTGTAAGGTGTTCTCACCATGCATTGGAGTAACCGAAATCTTCCATGGACATCCACTACTACAGCAAGCTTTCAATCTGTCACCATCATTTCTAACCCACATTATTGGTTTTCAATTTTTGATTGCATAGTCTCTAAGTGAAGCCCTGTATTCATTAGCACTGCTGAACATTAACCCCTCCACAAACTTGACATGCTTCATATCTGTCTCGGGGTTGAACTGTGGAAACCTTATCTTTGAATTGACAGCATCCTCATCACTTGAGTAGTCTTTGTCAGGGTCATTTTCACTTATGGACTTCCCATGGTCACTATCAACACAATTCACATCATCAAAGTTTCTCACACCAAGTGGATGATAACCAACAATATTTGTTGCAAAACCTCCCCACTCAACCTCCAGGTCTATGTTTTCCATGTAATCATTATCATCATTGTCATTCATTTCACTATCATCAGCTTCATAATCAGCATCAACCTCAGCAGAGGAGTCATCATCTTCAGCAACCTGTTCCTCAGTGGCTTGGTGAGCACCTCCATTCACTTGTTCAGAAGTTCCATGTACTTCAGAATCCTCTTCTTGATCATCATCGTTAGAAGGAGCAACAACCAACGGCGGTCCAACATTAATCAACTCAATATACATCTCCAACTCTGTCCTTTCAGGGGTTAGATAAATTATAAAATCCATCAAATGTTCATCTGTTTGCAAGAGCCTTAAACCACCATCAAGATCTCTTCCAGGAATTCTATAACAATACACCATACCCTCATAATATTCGAGCTTTGCAACTTCTGTGTTCAATTCAATCAAGCTGAATCTCTCAGAGTCAACATCAACTAAGAAACTTAACTGTCCCCCAACATACCTCTTCACTGGATCATTCACAAACTCTCCACCATGGTGTATTTTCAAAGTGAAGTACTCATCTGCAAGTGAGATAAACAATTTCAGATAAACAACTAAACAATGTCCCTAAAATAATTTAAGATAAGCAATAAAGGTAGTTACTAAACAATGTTATATAGACAACAAAACATATTCAGTAAAGAATGTTAATTATAGTAGTTCTTAAACAATGTTTTGTGTGGCCAAGTTGTATTAAAATAACCCTAAGTCAGGAAGTGTGTGGCCAAGAACTGGCATACAAAGAAATAGAACAAAAAACACCAGCTTTGGTCCAAGATTCGAACTTTATTCTTGTTGTACAATTCAGAGCCATATTCTAATGAATAGAACAAAAAGCCCCCTTTTGTGGTCCAATAATTGAACTTTGTGCATATACAGAGAAAACCCTAGATTTGATTGCAACAAAGGAACACCACAAAATGAAGCTATAAACTACTTTACACACTCACCCATTGTTTACGACCTCCAATTCAACAATATTTTGTCAGATTCTTCAGTGAACATATGGACTTTAACCTCCCATTGTCGGCTTCTTTGCTGGTTGGATCTTCAACTATGAAGACCTATCAATCACCCCTGCAGTTCGTCTTCTACTACGGCGTCCTTCCTTCGCTTCGAACACCACTTAATCGGAACCCTGACCAGTAGCCACCGAAACCCTAGAATCTACCATTCCTCGTCGCTCTCTATCCCTCGGTGAAGTGGGAGTGTATTGTGTGAGTAATCTCACTAAAGGCACGACTTTATGAAGATGACAGTGACTAGACAATAATACCCAGACTCTATTGCTCTAAGATGACTTAAATGCCCTCGACCCAGCGCACGTGTGTGACGGAAAAATCAATTCACCAACGGCCGTTAATAGATTTGTGCGCGATGTCGGTACTTTTGAAACTGAATGGGGTTATGTGTCAATTCTGAAACTGTCTGTACCAAAGTATCAGCGAGGTAATACTGTAGTGGGGTTATATGTCAAAAGCTCTCTTTTTGGGGTCAAAGTATAGAGTTCATTAAAAGAAAAAGAGTACAAACGGGTAGAAAGTAGAGTCTGCAAAACAACAAGGACCTGCATCGTACATTAAATAAACATAAACATTAAAATTGAGAAAACCCATCCAAAACTGTTGTCGATCTAGAAACCACCACAAGAGAAGACGGTGAGGCGGTGATACTCACGAGAAGAGGCATAGCGTTGGGCGGCACCTGGTTTGTGGACGTCCAATCGGCGATGAGGGCGTCTGATGCAGCACCGGGAGAGGAAGATCCCCAAGGAGACGAGGCCGGAGATGGCTTAACGCGAAGGGGACCAAACCTAAAAGACGAGATCCCTATGTGTTGGAATAGGTGCCCTAGAGGCAATCTTTTTAATATGAATAGTGTTTATGGCTAGAAACATCCATTGTATTATTTATGGAGATATTTAATAGAACTAAGTCCTTATTGCAAATATGTTGTTTATCTTAAATACCCCTAATCAATTATATTGATTAACAAGACGATCAACTATAGACTAGTATGGGGTTGGATTGATATGGAGATATCACGATCCAACACATGGGTATGCATTAGGAGTAATAGCATACTGGCTTGACCCATAACGAGAAGGCTACGTACGAGTTATGTAAAGTCACAAGTGCCTCTAGTAGTGACAGCGATATTGTCAGCCTTAGACTTGAAGTCACTAGATGCTCTAGTTGTTTAATATTGTGCTTTGACATCGTCAAACGCTACACCGTAACAGGGTAGTAATAGAGGCGTTAGTCGGATACAATAAGGAATCAAGCTTAGCTATGGTAGTGACGTAGATAGAATTTGTCCCTCCCACATAAAAGGAGCTAATATCCACGGCCACTCGAGGGATGGAGCTCATAGAATATATGGCCAGACTCTGATATATTAATATAGGATATTGATGTTATCTGCATGGATAAGACTATCCCCAGGATCGAGAAACTATAGATTGGATATACGAGTGTGACTTGTATGTCTCGTGTCCAATTCGGATATAAAGACAAAGGAATTAGACAATAGTTCCACAAGGTTTTTCGGATGACTATTTCAATTATTTGGGTAGCATGGATGTCTTGCTAGAAGCCGCTCCATGTTAGTAATAGTTACTACCAACTAAGTAGAAACCTATGGGGTCACACTCCTTATGGATTAGACCGGAATTGGGAATTAGTTAATATGATTAATTAAATGGAAAGATCAATACGCAAGTACTTACAAACTTAGTAGGACTAATTTGCAAGATGGACTAATCCGTGTATGGACGGGATTAGGATAGGGGCTTTTATGCAGTCAACAAGGAGTTGTTGGACTATATAAAGGACACTCCTAGCTTTTTCTTAATACTATAGAGAGACAAGCAAGGAGAGAGAGCGATACAAAATGAGGACGAAGCCCCCCTTTGCTGCTCCTCACGCCGTCGGCCACCAAGGAGGACCGCCCCCTCCTTGCTCTGTTTTGCTTGATCATTTTCTTCTTCCTCTTCCTCCTTCAATCCTAACTAGCACAAAGGCTTGAAGGATCCCGATTTAATCCTAGGAGTGGACTAGCCATAGAGACGTGAATACTTTTTCACGAGAGAGTCTCCAGAGAACGTCAAATCTACGACCTTCAAAAGTCCGTTCTTGATTTGGCCCTTAAGGGCTGTCGTCATCAGGGGCGGACAGAGCAGAGCCCAAGAAAATATGCCCTTAGAGAGGCTCGTGGCAAGGGTACAGACCAATCATCGAAACAAAGTCTCATACGGATGTGGCTCGAATGGGAAAAGGCAGAGGAAGGAATAACAACACCGCCAATAACAAACCCATCCATGGAAACGGAAGCCTTCAGATCCACCTGCAAAGATCGATGACGGTGGCGATGGAGCGGTGCATGTGCGAAGAAAACGCCTAAGACAACATCGAAAAGGATATACCGAAGAATAAACAACCTAAGGGAGACAACAAAACCGACTGACTGAGAGCCACCACAGGTGAGGCGGTGTTTTCTCTCTATAAAACTAGAGAGAGGTCATAGCAATTTTGATCATTTAAATTGCGCTAGAGACAATTGCATTGTACTAGGTATGCCATTCTCAAAGTACAAGATAAATCGATTTCTTTAGGATTAAATTGAAATATTTTTAATTAAATTTAACCTTATACTTGTTTCTACTAATCAAGGAGCTAAGGGTACGTTTGGGTTTCTAGGATTAGCGGTATTTGTTGGGACTGGACTAATCCAAGTATTAGTTTTTTTTTTATGACGTGGGAACCCGCAGCCACTACCCTTCGGGTGCGCTCTAGGTAAACCCCCGCTCTAATGCAATAGCCTGCAAACCACACTAGAGAGGCAAACCAGCCTGAGAAAACCCGGGCTGACAGGCTTGCAGTTGAGAAGGCCAATAGGCTGCCCTTGGGTTTCCCCATGGTTTGAACTCAAGACCTAAGGCAAATGCCCAAAGTCTTAAGAATGCTCACCCAACCAACTCAAGTACACCCCGAAGGGTAGTACAGGTATTAGTTAATACTGTGTTTGGTTGTTCTGGACTAATTTTTATACCGGTATTAAATAGTGAAAAGATGAGGTTTAATACCCCAAATTAGTACCCTCTCATATATGAGGGTATTAGCTGGATAGGATTACTTGTATCTTAATGTTGAATTAATAATGCACGAAACCAAACAAATTATTAATTATAGTTCAGCTAATCCAATCATATCCGAAAAATTTAATCCAATCCAATCCAGTCTTGGTAGTCCGAAAAACCAAACATGCCATAAGGGGATTGGTATATCCAAGAAAACGTGACACCTTCAACCAACCAAAGAGTAGAAGTCCAAACAGCCAATATGGGGATAACAACTCAGATACTGCTTTTTTTGTTTTTTTGAGGGAATCGGATAACGCTTTTGATTGGTTGACAAGCCAAACACTTCTCACAAACAGACTTTCAACGACTATGCTTCACTGTTTTCATTTCCAAATTTGAAACACTCACATCTCTCTCTCTCTCTCGACTCTTCTTGCAGATCTCCCTCGCCGATTTTCTGCCTCGAGAAGTACGACCCTATCATATCTCTCTTCTGCTATCCGAATCGGGGAATGGCTAGTGTGCCCACGGCTGAGACGGCAGAAGTGAGCAGTGACATGAATTGCCCACTCTCAACGCTGACTAGTGGGTTGGAAATGGGGACCATCCAAGTTTGGTTTTAATACAGATGGCTCCCCTAAAAAAAGACGCTCCCCACCCGCAATTTGTGCATCATTGGTCCCTGGTGGGGGATGCAACGATTTGCATCGTTAGTCCTTTAGTTTGGCAAAACTATTCCATTGGTCCTTAGTTAGTTTGTGATATATTTTCTTTAATTGCAACGTAAACACTCATTGAGGGACTATTTCCCTATATATGTTAGAAATATAAAAAAGATTAATTGATCTAAGGTTCTTTTGATTGAAGTACTTAAGCTCCGCATTTTTTTTACCTAAATTGTATTACTTTTATCTTTTTTCTAAGAAAAGATAAATCTATTAAGTTTTTTAAAAAAAATTGGTTATTTTTTTTGTAGAATTTTTTTTTTTACTTAACTTTTATTTTACAACCTATGTTTCTTCTCTTTCAACTTTGGTTACTTTTTTTTACCCGTAACTGGGTCACTTTGACTCGCTGATTTGGGTAGGAAAACGATGTAAGTTATTGACAATGTTTTCATAGTATTGTAGAGTAAAATTTACTCTACAAGATCATGTAAAGCTTATCAAATTTGTGTCTCTTTTTGCTAACCAAATCACCGGTCAAAGTGACCGAGTGAATACTGTCAAAAAGTGAAATAAGATGAAAGTAGTATCTTCTAAATAGTAGTTTTAAGAAGTGAAAAGATAAAAAATCTGATGTAATTCTTTTGAAAAGAAAAAGATTTCAAAAAATTAAGTTAGAAAAAAGCTAGCTTTTTTTAGTCTTACAAAAATATAAAAAGTTATCTAAAAAAAGTAAGGAGAAAAAATAAAGCAAAATATAACTTTTTCATGACTTTAAAAATGTAGGCAGTCGCGGAAAATTATGAAAAGAAAGTAGAGCCTTAGTCTAGCAAAAAAAAAAAAAAATTTGAAAAAATAAATAAATAAAAATAAATAAAAGCCATACTAGTACAGTCTAATAATTTCTTTTCAATGCCTTGCACAGAATATCACCGTTTTTTCTCGGAAAAAAGATATATATATATATATATATATATACATATACATATCCATATACATATACATATACATACATATATACTTCTATAAAAATTGATTTTCGGGCGATCAAATAGGTTGAATTAAGTGACATTCTTTAGTCAAAATATTAATGCGACTTTTAAGAAAACATTGCATTTTTGAATACTTCTGCTCTTTTTTCTTATTAAACAAAGGTTTGAAAAAAATAGTTGTTTACATTTTGTAATAATTTTTTTAATTAAACAACAGTTTACTATTAAAAAATCAGTTTACAATTTTCTATTAAAATTCATCATTGCCTTAAACTATGTGAACAAAGTGAATTAAGTATATGATGCTAGCTAATTAAGATAAGTTCAATCAATTGGGTATTGGGTACTGTATACAAAATGGATTTTAAATATGGTAGTAAAGTTTTTTTGCTAGCTAATTAAGATAAGTGTAATCAATTGGGTATTGTATGTCTATTACTGTAAACTATTTTAAATATTGTACTGACATTCTAAAAGTCTTTTTTGTTATAAAATATGTTATTGGGCTGATGTGAATATCCACCACATAGTTGGGTGTATTTTGTATAATTATATTCTGGTCCAGAAGCCCACCTAATGCCTATATAAGGAGGCTTAGGGTTGGAGAATAATAAACAACTCAATACTTCTCTCCTTACATCTTGTCTCTCTTATTATCTCTTCATCTCTCTCAAATCTCGTTTCACAACACGTTATCAGCACGATAACTCGACTGCCGGATGATAATCGCTGAAGAACAGGTATGGGGTTTGTATTTATTAAAAAGTAATGTGACGGGAAAGAATGTTGTTTTAGAACTCAGATTTATTGGTTGAATGCCTCTCTGATACTGGGTTGCCTCTGATATCCACGTGAGCTACTTTGTTTTGTGTATCTGTTTGTTTCTTTTTCCTATTCGCCTACCAAAAGGAATTGAATAAACAATGGTTGATATAAAAAAAAAAAAAAAAAAAACACAATGGTAGAATTGATGTGTAACCCAGTTGTCCATAAAGAAAAAGAAAACTCCTTTGTTTCTATTAGTTCACTGGTACGAAAAATTATAGAGCTACGATGACTGTTCATTTTTGTCACACCAGTGACCTCCATTATTTATTTATTCATGGAAACAACAATATGTTTGTGCCATTTTTTTACACACGTTTGAATGGAGATTAGTGTAAAAGTGTTCACAAGGGTAGAACCCAGAAATTATTTTGCATATGTTTGTGTTTTAATATTATTTTTATGACTTTGTTTATTGTCATCCTCCATAATACTGTATGGCATATAATGTCTTATTTCTTGCTTTATACGCTTTCTCCTCTATCTTGAGGAAATCGAGACATTATTTCATGACTTCTAATGGGACGGAGTGGTATTTTGAACCAACGATTTGTACATATGATTACTTGATATGACTTTATATTTGTATGCTGAGTTTGCAAAGAAATTTTTGGGACTAATTCTTATTTTTTCTTCAAGTAATTGATAGGCTTACTCAAACCATGTTTGACTATGCTCCCAATTAAGTATGCTGAATCATTGATATTGTATCTTTATCAGTCTACTATGCGTACTTAGTATTTGAAGTATCATCGTCCATTTTTTTTATATATTACTAGTATTATTGAATGGATAGTGGGAATCTCCAGAAGAGTTTTTACCTACTACAATAAAGAGTGGCGATAAGCATTTTATATGCTTACTAAAATCAACTTTCACACTTGAAGTTGTGAATTTTATGATGATTTATACGTAACCTGAATTTGCGACATGATTTTTCTTTATATGACCTGGAGTCATAGTATATTATTGTTTCATCTCCTGAAGAGATCTCATGCGATTTTTCTATAACCTCCAGAAGAGGTTTTGTATTGGTGATCATGAGTTGGTCCAAGCTTTTGATATGATTACAAAATGTTTCACACCTGAAGTTGTGAACTACACCAATCTTTGATTGTAACTTGAAGTTGCGACATATTTTTTTATGACCTGAAGTCATAAAAGACGATTATTTAAGAGATCATATTAAACTCTTAATAGACTTGCGAAAGTCATGATCCATACTTGAAGCTATGGATTACATGGAGTATTAATCATAACATGAAGTAACAACAATATTTTTATGACCTGAAGTCATAGTTATTATCACTACATCCTCTAAAGGGATGTCTGCAGCCCCTAAAACGCTTGTTATTACCAGGCCTCCAGAAGAGGTAGCGTTCCGCGTTCTTTAATTTATGTTATTTTTGTGCACTTAATTTTTTTTTTGTATTTCATTATTTTGTTTTATTTTTCTTATTATGGATAAAAACGAATCTCCGGAAGAGGATTCGTAGTTACTTTCAATGTTCATTCATATAAAAGCCAAGTAATATGTACCCGAAGTAACATATTACATGATATCATTCGTAACCAGAAGTTATGAATCCTATAACCTGAAGTTATAGAACATTCCAGTTAATAATCTCCTGAATAGATTGCTACAATCGGCATAAATATCAACCCTCCTGAAGAGGTTATACTATGTTTATTTCTTGCATCATATATATATATTTTTTTAATCGTGTCTAGCACTTTGCCGTTTCTACACTTGTTATTGATTCAAAGTAGAACATCCAGAAGGTGTTCTTAGTCCGTGAGGGTTTATTGGACAAACGCATTGTATATGCGTAAAAAGTGATTTTCATACCAGAAGTTATGAAATTATGACGATGTTTATAACACGGAGTTATAAAATAACATCTTAAGATCTCCCTGAAGAGAGAATCTACAAGCACTCATTTTTTTAATAAAAGTATTGACATTTATGTCTCTTTTTGGGTTTCTTGGAGAAACTTTGATTAGAGAACTACGGCGTCCAAGAGATTGCTTATTGTCAATATTTTTATTTTAATTTGAGGATTGGTTTACACAAAGTACACATGAGACAAATGGATGCCTGAAGCATCAACAAAGTATCATTATGGTTATGATCATATTGCTCACGTCATGAGGGGGAGAATGGGTCCTATTACATGACATGAGCCAAAATATCATTGTCTCTACGGGTATGTACTAATGCAAAATCTCAATAAATGGATAGCTTCTCGACAAATAGGTGTCGGTTTGAGTATACACTTTAAGCATAAAAGGGTGGCTTGTGTACATATGTTGATCCTCCAGAAGGGGAACATAAATCAAAGCATCCAAAATAATTTGGGATATGGTTAATATGCTCTACAAATTAAGAACACCAAACTCTGGAGAAATCTTGGGGTTTCATATATACATCATCATAATGGATCAAAACCAACGTTGGTAATTGAATAGCCATGGGAGAGGCTCATAGCTCTGGAAGTAGCTAAAAGGTACCGTAATACAATAGTATGATCCTATTAATAATGATGATACAATTGAGGAAGCGCTATACAAATCATATGGGTTAAAGGGAAAAGTGTTGACTAGATAATCAATGGCCAAACAAAGTCAACAAGTGCATAGAAAATTGCTCGGGTACAATCATTTTGAATATGTAGAGCATACAAAACCCGAAGCAGATATTACATACTATGCAGAGACTACATATCCGTCGGTAAGCGTGGGATCTTTGTAGTTATTATATGTCCGCTATTAAGCGTGAGACTCATGTTAAGGTTATATGTCCGCTGTAATGCGTGGGACTCATATCGAGGTCTATGTCCGCTTTTAAGCGTGGGACTTGTAAAATGAGAAACATGATGTATGGGTCATGACAAATTCTCATTAGTATAATCATCTCGTGGTGAGAATGATGTAATGTTGTATTAGTCTTGGGGACTAAGGTACAATAAAATATGGGTTGAAAAGTAACTTGTTACAATACGATCGTATAAATCACAAATTTGTGAAATTTCATGGAGGTTGGTTCCCATGAGAAAATATTTACCCAAAGCAAATCAAAAGTGTACACTCGCGAGTAGTTTTAGGTGCATATGCATTTTATTATATTTTAGTAATTATATATTATTAGATTGTGGTCTTGCAATGGTTTTTTTTTTGTCAGGTACTAGGATATTCCAATGAGGGGGAGATCCAATGAAATGCTAAAAGCGCGGCACTCTTTTTCCTTCGCTACGGTTTTTGTCCCACAGGGTTTTTCCTAGCAAGGTTTTAACGAGGCTTGCGAAGATTATCCAGATGCGTTCCAGAAGAATGTCATCTCCCATGTTGAGCTAATAGAATTCACTAGATGTACTCTTTTTCCTTAGTCATTGATTTTGTCCCACTGGGTTTTTCATGACAAGGTTTTAACGAGGCATCGTAGTGGTGAATATTCAAGGGGGAGTGTTATAAAATATGTTATTGGGCTGATGTGAATATCCACCACATAGTTGGGTGTATTTTGTATAATTATATTCTGGTCCAGAAGCCCACCTAATGCCTATATAAGGAGGCTTAGGGTTGGAGAATAATAAACAACTCAATACTTCTCTCCTTACATCTTGTCTCTCTTATTATCTCTTCATCTCTCTCAAATCTCGTTTCACAACATTTTTTTACTATTTTTTTACTAACTAATTTCGGTTTACTAATTTCGGTTTTTTATTATTTGTCAACGAATATTAAATTTAAAATTTAATAGATTAAATATGCATGAAACATAATATTACGGGCACCGTGTACGATGAGCAACATTTAATTATAATATAACGTTTGAAACGAATCTACTGGTGCTATATTTTGTAAGATCAATTCATATACTTTATGCAATAAAATATATTAATACTAGTTATATTAGGAACATATTGTTTCAATTTGGTGCGGTGTGGTATTTTTTCTAACTGAAAACCTAAACGATTAGATAGGTTTGTGAATCGATATACTGCTCTATACTATGCTCAGCAACACTTTGTTACTAATACGTAGTAGTACCATTCAAACCTGAATAAAAATATAGGTAATGTAATTAATGCTCATGAAAGGCATGTTCCCGAATTAGAGACCTTGTGGTTCCAGTTTGGGTGTGGAAGACGGAGGATGAGGGAATACTGGGAGCGTACGCTTATCGATTCATGAGATCGTCATCCGACAGTAAAAGATAAGTTCAATCAATTGGGTATTGGGTACTGTATACAAAATGGAGTTTAAATATGGTAGTAAAGTTTTTTTGCTAGCTAATTAAGATAAGTGTAATCTTAAACTATTTTAAATATTGTACTGACATCCCAAAAGTCTTTTTTTACTATTTTTTTACTAACTAATTTCGGTTTACTAATTTCGGTTTTTATTATTTGTCAACGAATATTAAATTTAAAATTTAATATATTAAATATGCATGTAACATAATATTATGGGTATCGTGTACGATGAACAACATTTAATTATAATATAACGTTTGAAACGAATCTACTGGTGCTATATTTTGTAAGATCAATTAATATACTTTACGCAATAAAATATATTAATACTAGTTATATTAGGAACATATTGTTTCTGTTTGGTGCGGTGTGGTATTTTTTCTAACTGAAAACCTAAACGATTAGATAGGTTTGTGAATCGATATACTGCGCTATACTATGCTCAGCAACACTTTGTTACTAATACGTAGTAGTACCATTCAAACCTGAATAAAAATATAGGTAATGTAATTAATGCTCATGAAAGGCATGTTCCCGAATTAGAGACCTTGTGGTTCCAGTTTGGGTGTGGAAGACGGAGGATGAGGGAATACTGGGAGCGTACGCTTATCGATTCATGAGGTCGTCATCCGACAGTAAAAGGTAGCGGTCGTGGGATGGGGTGAGTTCTAGTTTGAGGGCGTCGATCACATTGGATGGTTGTCGACTAGCGTAACCGACGCGCGTTGTACCAGGACAGAACCCGACTATAACAGGTTGAAAATATAGTCCATCTCCACTCAGCGGATAGAATAAATCGCACTCCGACTCCAAATTATTGAATATGTTGTATTCATCAACAAAGTAAGTTCTACAATTGACGTATTCAGGTCGAAGGACGACAGTTTAAAATGTGTCGCCCTGCTATATATGGTCGTGGTTTCCGGTCCTCTACTAATACGTTTCCGGTCAACTAATACGATTCGGATCTATTAGATGGAAATGGATCCCAAGAGCCGAACGGCCAAGCTAATGCACTCTCTAGAATAGCGTTAAGCTTCAACAATTCAGCCAAATCGAGACAATGGACTCATCAGTTTCCAACACCTCCATTGTGGCTTCATCTTCCTATGTCAACTAATATACATATGTGATTTCCTCAACATAAATAAAAGTGCATAAAATAAATAATTTAATACTGCCATTTAATTTTTATTCAAGTCACTTCCAATATCAAGTTTCTCAAATTACATTAAGCTTATATTATATTTTCTTTTCAACTTTTATCTCAATATCTTTCTTTTTAATTATGGATACATCTTTCTTCCCCTCAAAAAAAAAGTATTGATACATTTGTATTGTGTCAATTGAGGTAAATGTTAATATACTCAAAATTGTCTTACTTCTAAAAAGTAACATAAATATTGATGTGTCATTTTGCCATTGTGTGCATATATTTTTGCATTCATATAAAGATTGGCTAATGTATATATATTTTTTTTTTGAGGAAAGGCTTGTATATTAATCAATCATTGGGTATTACATCAGAAGCATCTTTGCTGATATATTCACCTAGCAAAACTGGGACATTAAAACTGCTAAATTGCAAGGTATTGACATCCTCTATAGCGTGAATAGCTAAGATATGGGCAGCACTGTTTGTAATCCGAGAACCGAACTTTACTTCTATGGACGTGAAGCAATTGCCAAGTCTTACTACATCTTCTATCATGGCCCCTGTTTCCGTGAGATCCTCTTCCCCTCTGCCTTCTATAGCTCTGTTGATCTGGTCAATGAGGAGTTTTGCGTCTCCTTCCACTGTTAACTCTCTGCAATTTAAGCTCTTGCAGAGTTTCAGCGCTTCTATGGCTGCTATGCATTCCACGTGTTTCGCCGACAAACTAGTCGTGATGTTCTTCGCCATTCCGGTGATTACTCCGCCGTATTCGTCTCTGACAACGATCCCTATGCCTGCCTTTTTTGTTGTCGTGCACCAAGCTCCATCGAAAGTAACTTTGGTCCATCCTCGCTTCGGTTTCTCCCATCTGTTCTTCATGCTTCTATCATTAACTGTCTTCTTCAAGACCGCCTCTTTGTCCAGGGAGTTGGCGAATTCCTTTACCGGGTTGTCCACTTCTGCAATTATATCATTCGAAGAATAGCTCCTGCTTCTGAAAATCGCATTGTTCCTTGCTCTCCAGAGCCACCAAATTGTGGTGGCAAACACAACCAGGTCTGACATGTCCGATTTTTCACACCAGTAGCAGGCCCATTCAGAGAACTCATTCGGTTGTTTCGTAAGAAACATGCCGTTTGCTACTCTTCTCCATACATTCTTGGCTATCAGACATAAACACATAACATGCGTAGTAGATTCACCTTGATTCCCGCAAGCATGGCAGAGGTTAGGGACATCTATTGTTCTTCGTCGGAGATTGTCAACCGTAGGAATGTTGTTCTAGATGCTTCTCCATAAGTGGTGATCTTCCATATTTTTCCCATAGCTTGGTAGACCGGACTAGAGGGACCTTCCAATACTGTCGCTTCCTTGATCCGAACTGCTTGTTTGTAACCTGATCGGACCGTATAGTGGCCCAAATCATCATAATGCCACAACAATTAATCTTCTCGGCCATTGTCCGGCAGAGGGATTCGAAGAACTTCCACTCGATCCACCGGTGCTAGTTGTGCTTCCAGGGCCTGTTTATTCCACTTACCATCCTCGTCAATGAGATCAGCCACCCTCAAGTCTTGTTTACACGGTTGAACATACAGTTTTAAAGATGGTTCCCGTGGGATCCAGTTTTCGGAGACTTTTATTTGTTTCCCGTCTCCCACTCTCCATCTTAAACCTGCTTCCAACAACTTCCTACCAACTAGAATACTTCTCCACGCATAAGAAGGTGTAAAGCCAAGTTCAGCTTGAAGGAAATTTTCGCGCTTGAAATACTTAGCTTTTAAGATACTACTAAGAAGTGAATTAGGGTACCTTAAAATTCTCCAACTTTTCTTGGCAAGGAGAGCATCGTTGAAGAGCTTAAGGTCTTTGAAAGCTAGGCCGCCCCTATCCCTATCTTGTTGTATTCGGTCCCAACTGACCCAACTGATCCCCTTTTGCTTCTCCGCTTTGCTCCACCAAAATTGGCGGATGAGTTGTTCCATCCTATCGCATATCCCGTCCGGCAACTTAAAACATGACATGGCGTAACTAGGGAGAGCTTGGGCGATTTCCCTAATTAGTACCTCTTTGCCCCCCGCTGAAAGTGTACGTTCTTTCCATCCCTTCAGTCTTGATATCAGTCTTTCAACAAGAATAGCAAAAGTGATAGCTTTCTTTCTGCCCATCGTAGTTGGAAGTCCCAAATACTTGTCATACTGCTCCACCTCTCCTACACCACATTGAAGCATAATTTCAGTCTTGTCCGCATCTGGGGTGTTTGAGGAGAACACTATAGCTGATTTGTCCAGATTTAGCTGTTGCCCAGAAGCTCGTCCGTACAGATTGATTATGTCCATTAGTTTGCGCACCTCGTCTGGATTTGCCTGTGTAAAAAAGAGACTATCGTCAGCAAAAAACAAATGGGAGACCACTGGTCCTCCCCTAGATGCAGTTACCCCGCTTAGTGCTCCTTCTTCTACCGCGGCAGTAACTGATCTAGACAATAGCTCACTGAAAAGAAGGAAAAGATATGAGGAAAGAGGACATCCCTGTCTCAACTCTCTCTCAGAAGTGACTTGCCTAACCACCGATCCATTACGGATGAATCTATAGGACACTATGGAGACGCAATCCATCACCGTTTCTATGAATCGAGGTCCAAAATTCATATGGGTCAAAGCTTCATGTAGGAACTTCCACTCAACTCTATCATAAGCCTTACTCATGTCCACCTTTAGTGCCAAACAACCCTCTTTTCCTCTCTTTATTGTTTTCATCGAGTGAATAACTTCAAAGGGAGTCAAAATGTTATCAGAGATTAACCTCCCTGGTACAAAGGCACTCTGATTTTCAGCAACCAAATAACGCAACACTTTTTTGAGTCTATTAGCCACAGTCTTAGAAACAATTTTGTAGATCACATTGCAAATACTAATCGGGCAGAGATCACTAGCTTTCCTAGGTTGCTTAAATTTTGGAATCAAGGCAATAAGTGTGGAATTAAATTCAGATACACTTTTACCTCTATTGAGAATGTCCAGGAAAACCTTTGTAACATCTCCTCCGACAATCTCCCAATGCTTTTGATAAAACCCCGCCGTGAAACCATCTTCGCCGGGAGATTTATCCGGCCCCATTTGGAGCAGAGCCGAATACACATCATTGGCCAAATACTCGCTGTCAATCCACTCTCGATCCTCCGTCGTAATCATCTCTGCCGAATGGTGTAACAACGGACTGATGTCGTCCATTGTCGGGTTTGATGACGTGAAGATAGCCGAGAAGTACTCATGCAGTGAACTGGTTATCTCATTGTCCTCGGTAACCCACTCCCCCGTGCTGTTTTCGATCCCTGCTATAGTGTTTTTAGCTCTTCTCATCGTGGCTTTTTGATGGAAGAACCGCGTGTTCTTATCACCATGTTTTAACCAATCCACCCTCGATCTTTGTTTCCACATCAATTCTTCCCTTGCCAAAATCTCGTTTAACTCTTTTGTTTTCAACTTTACTTCTTCAATACGTTCCCTTGTCTGCATCTGACCTTCTAGGGTTTCAATCTTTGCCACAATGTCCTTCTTCTGCTGAGAGATAATCCCAAATTCTGAGCGAGCCCAATCCGAGAGACTAATCACAAGGAACTGTAGTCTCTGCTTCATCCCTTGTCCACCCGAAGTGGACCAGTTGTCTGCTACAGTAGTGTTGAAATTTTCGTGGCATCGCCACATGTTCTCATAGCAGAATCTCTTCTTCCCCCTTTCCCCTTGTTTCTTCTTAAGCCATTCCACTAAAAGCGGAGAATGATCCGAGTTAGGACCCACCAGGTGTGAAACCCTAGGTCCTCGGTACCGATCGACCCACTGGAGGTTACCAACAGCTCTATCGATACGTTCCCTTATATTGGCCTCGTCCGCTTGGCGGTTGGACCAAGTAAAAGGATTACCAGCAAATCCGAGATCGATGAGTTTGGGTTCTTGTAACACATCGTTGAAATCTTGAACTTGTGAAAAGATAAAGTCTCTTCCACCTTCTTTCTCCTCTTGAGACTTGATAGCATTGAAATCTCCCACTACTAGCCACGGGATGTCCATCGTAGGAGCAAGTCTACGAAGGAGTTCCGAAGAATGTTTCCTCTCCTCTCTCACCGGGTCTCCGTAAAAACCCGTCAACTTCCACACTTGTGTTGTGGATATCTCCTCAATGATGAAGTCTATGTGATGAACCGTGGAACTTTGTCGAGTTACTTTCACCATGTCCTTCCACATTATCGCTAACCCTCCTTTTTTGCCAACCGCATCCACATAAAAACCACTTGAATACCCAATTCTTTTCCTCACGTAATCCATATCACTGGCTTTCAACTTTGTCTCCATGAGAAAGAAAAGTTGAGGGGAATGACGTTTGACAACGTCATGAAGGGATCGGACCGTGTCGGGATTCCCCAAGCCCCGCACGTTCCAGCTTAGGAGATTCATTGTGCGCGGCAGTGCTGCGAAGCATCCACTGCCGTTTTTGCGTTAAGACCGTTAGAGTGGATCCCATCCTCTTGCATACATGAGCTTGATAAATTGAACACTGCCGCTAGACTCTTGACTGCTGAGCCTCCTTTTGATTTCTTACCATTGAGGTCTGGATTCGAAACCTTTGGAGGGGGGTGAGAATGTTGTCAAGCTTTCTCTTCTCTTTCCCTATTTGCGATACAGAGTCCTCAGCCATGGAATCCATACTCGTAACTTCTTGTTCTTCAATTTGCTCTGGTTGTTCCAAAGGACCCTGCTCCTTTGAAGTTCTCTGTGTTTCGTCACCATCCCCTTGGAAATCTTCCTCTGCATCCATGGATTCTGCCTTCTCGTGCTTATCCCCTGGTGCAGCACTTTTCGGTGATTCCGGTGGGGTTCTCTCTCTGCTCTTCTCCTTCATCCCCTTGTCTGCAGGTTGTTTCTTTCTAGTTGGTGGTTGGTACGAAAGCCATCTGGAATAACCCGGTGGTTCTCCTGACGCCAGCTGCTTCTCTCTGTCTTCGCAAAACCCACTCCCATGATCGAATCGTCCGCACCACACACAAACGTCCGGTAGTCTTTCATATCGGAAATCAATCCACATTTTCCCATCTTTCGTCATGGCGTTTCCTCCCCTTCTCAGCGGTTCATGTACAGGTATCCTAACCCTATCCCTTTGATAGGCTGAGCCATCCTCGAAAGAGACTCTCGGATTTGTGTCAAGAACTTCACCCATAATTTATGCCGCCATCGTTTCCGTCTTAGGTTTGAGTAAGTGGACTGGGAGGTTCAAGATCTGGACCCATAGGTCAATAGTATCCAATCTGACATTATCAATCTCTTCCCCTAACTTCCATTCTTTCCAGACAAGCACCAGACCATCAAAGACCCATGGCCCTCCGCTCACAACCCTAGCCTTGATTTATCATCTGGAAACTTGAAGAGGAAGACACCCTCTTTGACTTCAATCACCTCAACTTTGTCGCCATTGATCCATATTCTCCTAAAGAAAGCCTGCATGGCAAAACTATTGACCTTGCCTCCTAAGAAACTGCCTATCATGCATGATTGGCACTCTTTCTCTGCTGATTATATCCTTCTCCTCATTGAGCGTTACATAGAGATCGAACTGGTTGGTCATCGAATCTGCCATCTCCGGCAGCTAGAAGAGATACGGCGGCGCTATTTAGGTTAAACCTCCAGAGAGAACCCTAGAGGACTCGATTCTGTTATGTTATAGATTGGCTAATGTCTAATCGCAAAATTAAGAATGCATGAACAATGGCTATTGTTTTAGTGGTTAATGCCAACATTTAGAATTCACGAGCAATAAAAATGTTGAGAATCCATCTATCAAAAATAAATATAGCAAATTCTTTGTGCAACATCCCAAATAAGAGAGGTTATAGTTTGTAAAAACAAGATGTGTACTTTAATTACACACTAATGTTGTAGGTACGTCGAGAATATATATATTTAGGCCTTAGTTTTAAAATTTGCCTACGGCCACCGGAATCCTTGAGACGGCCCTGAATGGATACACTGCACTATACTATGCTCACCAACCCTTTGTTATGAATATCATTCAAAAACATATCGGTAATGCGATTAATGCTCGTGGCAGGCATGTTCCCAAATAAGAGACCTTGTGGATGGGATGAATGGTTTCTATTTTGGGTATGGAGGGAGGATGATGAGGGGATACTGCGAGTCAAGGGGTATCGATTCATCAGGTCGTCATCCATCAAAGAAAGGTAGCGGTCGTGGGATGGGGTGAGTTTTAGTTTGTGAGTGTCGATCATATTGGACGGTTGTCGACTACTATTCTCTGTGGACCGGTCTGTTAGAACGGAAACTGACAAGAAAAGGTTGAAGATTATAGTACATCTGTACTCTGCGGATAGATATGGTCGCACTCCGACTAGAAATGATTGAACCTCTTGAAGTGAACGACAAAGGTTGTTCTTCTGTCGACCAGTTTAGTTCGGAAGCTGACTGTCTAAAACCTAAGTCGACCTCATCTGGTCGTCGTTAATGGTCCGCTACTTTTATACTACCGTTCAACTACGCGTCGTTGCGTTAGTAACGTACCATTCGTACTCGGAGTCGAGACTTGGGAGAAATGTAATTTCTGTATTGAACGAGGTCACAACGTGTGATACATAGATTGCAAGAACTTGGTCAAGCGATATTTCTGCATTGGTCTTGCCAAAACAGGGTTTGGGAAGTCCAATTCTGCCTGATTGGGAGGTGGTACAATATGTTCACCAATTTATTGGTGAAACTATGTGATGTTCAATTTGTGATGATGATGCTTGAGGATGGAAGAGTTTGTTTTTAAATTTTAGAATGTTCCTCGAACGGGGTGTCGCTACACACGTTTCATACTTCAAAATTTTAAATGATACTTCATACGGCTGTACGAGACACGTAGTACATTATGCAAGGGCTTATTACGCTATATACATGTACCCTTTATTACATAAATCATAGTTTTGAATCATTAACCGGGTTTGAACCGGCGCCTCAAGCAGGGGCTGCCAAAGCTCTACCGCTTGAGCTACAACTTGAGCTTCGACCCTAGCTGCAAACCCGGTTGAGCTACCACTTGAGCCACAAACGACCTCTTCGAAGGGCTTATTATGCTATATGAATGTACCCTATAATTCATAAATCATGTAGTTTTATGTCGTCAACTTGGATCCAATATCGACCTCTTGAGCTACCACCCTAGCTGGAAATTATAGCTTCACTATATTTCATTTCTTTATTTTGATTATATGAAATTGAAATATATAAACTGTTGTCTTATTTTATATTGGTTGTGTTTTTATACCGTAACGTTTAACTTATAATTATCGTACAATATTAATAAATTCAATTTATTTTGCAAACATCAACGGAGAGGTTCTTGGCCGAGTCAATCCGGAGCGTGGTCTCCGACAGGGTTGCCCACTTTCGCCTTACTTATTTTTACTTGTTTGTGAAACCCTATCACGAAGTCTTATCTGTGCGGTGCAGGAAAGAAAAATTTCGGGCCTCGCAGCTTCTCGTGGTGGTCCGATCGTGTCTCATTTGTTTTTTGCAGATGACAGCCTTCTATTCACAAAGGCTACTCCTGAGGAGATCAGGACTCTAAAGAGTATTCTTACTTCCTATGAGAATGCATCCGGTCAGATTATGAATCTTAATAAATCTTTGGTGGTGTTCTATGATAATGTTTCAGAAGAGCACCGGCTATCTCTCAGTGCCTTGTGTGGTGTTCAGATTGAGTCCCAGAACGATAATTATTTGGTTCTCCCTGCCCAAATTGGCAGAGGTCGCAACGTTAGTTTCAGTCCAGTAGTAGAGAAAGTGTTCAATAAATTGAAGGGGTGGAAAGGAACATCACTTTCCACAAGTGGTAAAGAAGTTCTAATCAAATCAGTTGCTCAAGCTATCTCCACATGCACGATGAGCTGCTTTCTTCTTCCAGTTTTGACTTGTCAAGATATTGAACGCATTATCCGTCAATTTTGGTGGGGTGGAGATGGTACTAGTAAAAATATTCACTGGATTGCATGGAATAAGTTGAAAAAACATAGAGTCGGGGGGTAATTGGCTTAAGAGATTTTGAAGATTTTAACAAGGCGATGCTGGCTAAGCATACTTGGCGTTTTATTCAAAATCCGACTTCTTTGGTCAGCCGAGTCTACAAAGCTAAGTACTATCGTAATTCCTCTATAATTGACTTTGAGCTGAAGAAAAATTCTCAAGTCTCATATGCCTTTAAGAGCATCCTTGCAGGGCGCGACCTTGTCAAGAGTGGTTTGGTAAGGAATGTAAGAACGGGGAAGGATATTAAGGTATTTGGGGACAAATGGATGATGCGAAAAAACACCTATAGTGTCATTACAAGTTGTACGGAAGGAATGGATAATCAGAAAGTCAGCGATTTACTGAAGAATAATGGGACTGCTTGGATGAAGAAAATGTTCGGGCTGTTCTATGGCCAATTGACGTTGATTCGGTGCTAACTACAACTATGGGCCCAGTAGAGGTCACGGACTCGTGTTATTGGGTCCACTCCGATGATGGTTGCTACTCGGTAAAAAGTGGTTACAAGGATGCTCGCCTAGTGGCTGACCCGACAACCTCCTCGTCAGGTAATCTTTCGGATATGGCTTGGCTAAACAATTTATGGCATACCATCTCCCGAAAAAACTATTGGTCCCATGTTGGATATTATGGCACTCTTCACTCCCAGTTGCGAATAAATTGATTATCAGAGGAGTTGAAGTTAATCCGATTTGTTGTCTATGCAACGATGATAGAGAATCTGCTGATCACTTATTTTGCAGGTGTGTTCATTCTAAATAGGTGTGGAGAGGCATATTGGGCGAGGAATTTCTAAATTCACAGCAAGGAGATATCAAGGAATGGATGTGAGATGTTTATATGAAAGGAAGCTCTAAAATACGTGAAAAAATGCTCTTGCAGTGTGGGCTATTTGGGGGAACCGAAACGGGCAAGTATTTAACAGAAACGGCAAAGATCCGAGCACTGTTGCTGTGGAAAGTTTGAATTATTATCGATGGTGTCAAGAAGTCAGAATCACCAGCAAACTGGAAGAACTTTCGGATCTTCCAAACAACTCACCACACATATGGACGGCGCCTAAACAAATCTTTGTCAAAATCAATGTCGATGCCTCGTGAGATTATATGGCGCAGCTTCTGGACTTGGTGTACTTATACGCAGTGACACAGGAAGTTTTTTAGCAGCGAGGCAACGGAGGTTTTTCCGGAAACGGTCAACTCGGTTAGCGGAAGCTTGTGCGGAAAGAGAAGGTTTACGTTTTGGGTATAGAACTGGGTCACTCGAGAACAATACTGGAGTCTGATTGCAGGAGCTTTATTGTGCTCCTTCGCAAGCTGATTGATGGTTCAAATATAGAAGTGAAGGTAATCTCAGACCTTTATGAAGTACTACTTGAATGTAAAGCTCTAGTATCACAGTTCCATGAGATCGAGTTCCAACACATCTACAGAGAGGGAAACAATTTTGCTCACCTGCTAGCTGATGCGCAATTTAGTGTGCTATTCGCAAGTATACGAATCAAGTAATATAGAGAGTATTTTCGACTCGGATTATCGATCCCACGGGGACTTTGCAGGTTTTTCTAATAATCAGTTTTAACTAACAGAGTGTAAAAAGAGGAATAGTTTGAGGTTTTGCTTACTAACTAAGTACTGAAAGTAAATAACTGAAACGTAAATCTTTTTGTGAAGGTTTTCTGAATAATCTTAAGATTGTAAAACTAGGGTTTGAGATACTAGGTCCCGGGATCCCCTAGGGTTCTTCAGATTTTCGTTCTTTGTTTGACATGAAAACACACAGCAGTCTCGTTATCCGTGCCACGTACCAATTGTGCAGTATCTTTTCTTTTCCTGCACGTTATCACAATCCTGCAGACTGTCGGATTCCTGTTAAGCAGCCTAAATCTGCAGTCTCGTTCTAAGGCTGCTAGGGTTTCTAACCTGTCCTGATGGCCCGGGTCAGATTCTCTAACAGTTGGTCTCAACGATTTCAGGCTAGTCCTAACTCCCCTTCGCTAGTCGGCCCATCGGGGTAAGGTGCTAAATTCTGTCTTCTCTTCCTAACCCTAACCGGACGTTTTCACCTACCGGCTCGGGTCTGTAGCAATTCAAGTTAGCTACTCCGATCATGCATAAACAGTAAAATTCAAAGACAGAATAACGAATAAAGCTGCTGAATTAAGATAGCACGATCATGAATTCATAGTCAAAACATAGAACTAATCTCTGAAAACGAAACCCTAGGTTCACCGAGAACCTAGGTAAAAGTTTAGCTACTGAAATTCATAACGTAAATAACACAGTTTTTGAATGAGAGAGAAGAAGAGCAAACGGGTGTCTTGAATCTGGATTCGCGTTTCCGTGCTCTCCGGGGATGCTCCGGCTTCTCCTTCGGTTGTGCTGTCTTGTGTTGATGATCAAAACGAGTCTGGACGAGTCTTTAAATAGTGCTGTTTTTTCCCGAAACGCTTGCGCCAGAAATTACGAAAACTGCCACCGGTCCACCGACTCTGGAAAAAAGTCAAACTGGCTGCGTATATACGCAAGGCTGCGTATATACGCAACCAGGGGCCCAAAATCCACCCACCACCACCTCCTTGCCTGCGTATATACGCAGCCCTGCGTATATACGCAGACAGGGCTGTGTCCTGGCCTGGCTTGGTCCTCTGGTGGGCCCGGTTGGGTCTTCTGGGTCCCACACTTCTGCCTGAAATCTCCGGTTTTCCTTCCTCGGTGTCTTCTTGCTTTCCCGTGTTCCCGTCTTGCGTTTTGACCCGAAACTTGTCAAAATTTCCAAAATACCCCTGGGTCAAAACCGCTCCGAATTCTGTCTAATCTTGGCTCTGGCCATAGGAGAACTGCTGACTGAATTTGGGAGACAAAATCTGAACTTGACTCGGAAACCCAGGCCCGGTGCCAAAATGACCAAAATACCCCTAGGCCAAAACTGTCCCGGAAATCGTCACGAACCTGAAATAGTTGCTCCTGACTCTGGATACCGGGAACCGGGACTCCTTACTTGGGCGTGACCTGTCTGGGACCCACACTTGACGGGAGTCGGTTTTTTGGCCGGACTCAGTTTCAGCATTATAACCTGTTTTCGGAAAGCCCTTGACGTTTCCGTTCTTTTGCCCCTGGTTTCACTTCAAAATTCCAAGTCAAGCTCAAGATATTGTCAACCGAGCGCATCCCGATGATCCTCGGTTTTGGCGTTATCAGCTTCCTCGGTCGGTTTTCACTGCTCGTTTTTCCTACAGTCTTTCCGTTTTCCATTCCACTCTCCCTTGTACCTGTCTCGGTCGAATCCTACTCCGAACATTTTCTGCACATTTCCCGAGGCGATCCCGGTTCTGTCTCGGCACGCATCCCAATGCACTTTCCGAACCTGTTCCTGTAAAAAACATGAAAAAACCCGCGATCATATCCAATAAAAGTACGAAACATGCAGAAATTCACGAATAGCAAATAAACGTCTCGTTCCTAAAACCGAGGCTTTCCGAGGGTGAATTCTGGCTAAAACACGGCTTTCCAGCACAATGGCACGTCAATTCGGGCTAAAAGATAACCCCTAATTGGGCGTTATCAAATACCCCCACACTAAACTTTGCTCGTCCCGAGCAAATTCCAGCAATATACTACCAATGCATACTATCCCGAATCAATCCAGAGCGGTGTAACTGCACTTATTTAAAAACAGTATTAATATTATAAAAACAGTTTATATTTTTTTTGGTGAGACTGGGCAAGCTCTTCAACTCAAACTGAACATCATCATGTTCTCATATTCCCCTAAATTTCAGAAACTGCGGTGATCGGAAGAACTCGCGGCCAGCCTAGGTTAGGAACAAGAACGAACACCACTTACTTCCGCTTTTGCACGCAAACCGAACGTATCCCTAATGCACACCTTCCGTGCTTTTATTCTGGGTGTAATGTAAATCTGCCGTCTTTGGAACGGTAGGATAAGTCATTTAGAAGCGATGTCCTAAACGTCACACCATACTCACACATACCCCAATCTCACACTCCCTCACCAAGATGACAGAAACTGACCCAAATCACCTAAGATTCTAGACACTCAATTTCCCCAGTCCCGGTGTAACTGCCGTTCTCGCGGCCACAACTGTGAACGAATGTGAAACTGTGATAAAAATTGCCGGCCTGACGTTTTGAAATAGAATCAATCAAGCACCCTGAATTTTCTGCCTTTGATATTTTTTTTTGCGGGGCAACACAATAAACAATATAAACCAGGCCAACTCTATGATAAACCAAAAACGTGGGGTGGCAGAAAAATACTGAAATAAAATCTGAAACGACCACCCCCACACTAATTTCGAACCATGTAGTCAATCTGTAAATTAATCGCGCTTTTTCAACAAATCCTCCTCACTGCAATGATGTCTAAATTGCACAGCGCGTCCTCCAATAACCCTGTCAACCCAAAGTCCCCCATGTCGTGCGGAAAATTTATGCACTACGGCTCTCCTCCTGTGCTCACGGTGTAATGTCGTGATTCACCGCCACACCGAAGTGTGTTGCCGTCACTATCTCACCCTTACACACCCTCAAATATAAAAATAAAGCTCATCCACTATCAAATATGATAATTCTGCTCTACCCCAGAAAATCTCCCTCAACTCAACTCCCTCGTGCCATGACGCGTAGGAAAGGTAAAAATAATAACAATGATGCGAGTATCAAAAAACGGCTTCCTAGGTCAAATGGTTACCAAGAAAAGGGTTAAAGGATCAACAGGGCTCACTAGTGGACCTAAGGCGTGAGACAGGACGTGAGGTCCCCTATAGCCTATCACTCCACCAAATAATGTGGTGACCGTGATGGCGGGTTGACGACTACCTGCTGACGGTGGTCTGGCAGCTAGTCGGATACATGGCTCGGGAGACAGCTACTTGCGTTTTCTGGAGTGCATTGGCTCTATTAACTCCCCTAGACAGATTCTCGCAGCTTTTCCTCACTTAAGTTCGTCCACTTCGGGAAATTTTCTATCATTAAGCTCTCTCCAGTTTTAAGCTAAATCCTTCGCCCAGTCTCAAAATTTTCAATTTTTACCAATTTTTGATTTTTTTTAATAAAACGTAATGCAGTTACAGCGCCACCACCCCCACACTGGATGGTGCCATGCCCTCATGGTACTAATCATCAGGCATATAATCTGGATTGAATGAGCTGGCTTGCCTCATCGAATGGGAACAACTGGTAGCATATGCAAAAAAATAAAGCGAGAGACAGAAATTGAACCTGTGCACCCGGAGTCAGTTCTTACAGGTGCTGACATTTCCGCTGAGATCGGTGGAGAAGGACCGTTGACCGGTCGCCGGAAAATTTCTCGACGGAAGTTGTCAACCTTCCGGGCTCTATGTGCGCTCTTCAAATGTGCAATCCCCAAGCACCATTGTGTTTGACAATGTGCTCCCATATGGTCGAGTATACTTTCGTACACCGGGGTCGATTGCTCTATTCTGCAGAAAAACCGTTCCTGAAAAATCCCCAACTCGTATGAGTCCCTGTGATGGTCGAGTGTGCCAGAACACACCGGGGTCGATTCTTCAAGATTTTGAAAATCTGTCTTTCCTTCTACAAAATTTTCTGAATTCGCTTCAAACTCCACGGATCTGTGTATGGAGGTAGAGAGAGAAAAATGGGGCAAAAACGTGTTGTTGTCCAAAAAAAATTATTATTATTTATTTTTTCTTTTATTTTTCTTCTTCTGCCTGCGTATATACGCAGTACTGCGTATATACGCAAACAGGGAGCATTTTGAAAAAGATTTTTTTTTTCAAAATTCCAGATTTTCGCTGCTGACTGCGTATATACGCAGGATTGCGTATATACGCAGACAACACGTATTTTTTTTTTAAATTCTGAAATTTTACTGCTGGCTGCGTATATACGCAGCAGCAGCAAAATTCCAATTTTTCATTTTTTTTCTCTCTCTCTCTCTACCCCCACACAGAGTATTTCTGCTCCGTTTTGTTCTCGTTTTCTGTTCTGCTGTATCTGCACATGCTCAATTCAAAGTCAATACCCACTCATCTTACCTCTCTCAGAATTCAAAACTGAAAATAAAACTGAAATAATTTAAACTAACTTCCTACGTTGGGTTGCCTCCCAACCAGCGCTTGTAATTTACGGTCGACGGCCCGACCCAGTTACCTCATGTGCTTAAGGGACGTCAAAACCGCCAGGGTCTACCTTGACGTCTGTTTTCGAGCCCAAATATGGCTTGACCCGATTTCCGCTCACCCTGCAAGTTGTACTGTCATGCGGATTCTCCAATTCAACTGCATCCCATGAAAGTACCTCTTTGATGATTAACGGTCCTGACCACCGAGATCTCAATTTTCCCGGAAGAAACTGCTTCCGAGACTCGCAGAGACGTACTTCCTGCCCTTCTTGAAACTGCTTTGGTTGTGCTGAACTTTGATGGCTCGGGCTCGGGAGCGGTTTAAGCTCTCGGGTCGGTGGCTCCTTGAGTGACGGGAGCAGGGCCAATTTCTGCCCACCTTTTTCGTCCAGCTGGAAACTGGTCCGGTTTTCAGTTTGCATGGCCTGCTCCTCCTGGAATCTCTCCTCGTTCTCTCTGTCCACTCTGTCAATTTCTTCCCATAGCTCATCCATCTCCTCGTTTTCCCAGCCTTCTTCGACTACCTCCACTGCGAAGATGTCTTCATGCTCGTAGTAATTCGGTAGTTGCAGATTTTTGAAAACGTTGAACTTCACCTTGTCTTCATTGGTCTGCATGGTCAATTCTCCGCTCTTGCAGTTTATCATGGCTTCTCCAGTGGCCAGAAACGGTCTGCCCAGTATGAGTGGTACGTCTCCTGCCTCCATGTCCAGAATCACAAAATCTGCCGGAAAAATCAGTTCTCCGACTTTCACCAGAATATCCTCAATGACTCCGTAAGCCTGCTTCACGGATCTGTCCGCCATCAGCAGCTTGATTCTGGTGGGCCTGAGTTCACCGATTTTCAAAGTTTTGAAAATCGATAACGGCATTAGATTGATACTTGCCCCTAGGTCACACAGAGCCTTTCCCGTGTAAGCATTACCTAGGGTCACCGGGATAACAAAACTGCCAGGGTCCTTCCTCTTCCTCGGTAGCCCGTTCTTCACACAGTTGCTCACTTCTGCCGTCAGATTTATTGTCTCGAAATCGCTCATACGTATCCGTCCATAGAAAATATCTTTGAGGAACTTGGCATAAGTGGGCATCTTTGCCAACGCCTCCGCAAAGGGTATGTTGATCTTCAGCTGTTTGAAAATCTCGAGAAATCAGGCGTAGTCCTTTCTATCATCCCTCTTTCGTGTCTTCAAAGGATATGGCACCTCCTTGGATACAGGTACCGTTTCTGCTTCCTTCTCCTTCTGCACTACATCCTGCTCAACCGAGCCCTTCGGCTGGGGCGGTCGGCTGAGCTGTTATCCTTGCCAAATACTTCACGCTCGATTTCCTTTGATTTTTCTGCACGTGCATGGCTAGGATACGGTGGATCCTGTAGTGCTAATCCACACGAGTGGTGATGGAATTGATCTGAGCATGTGGATTATTAACAGTGTTCGAGGGTAAGTTCCCTGGTGCTCTTTCCGTTAACTGCTGTGCTAACTGCCCTACTTGTACCTCCAAAGCGCGCAGTGACGTTTTGGTCGTCTGTACGTCGGCTGTCAGGGCGTCCATATGTTTGAACCGGGACTCCATGGTCTGGAACATGGACTTGATCTCCTTCATCTGATCGTCGTACTGCTGGGCAGATGGGCCCGATTGAGCCTGCTGCGTCGGTGCAGCCTGCTGGGCTGGTTGCCTGTGCTGGAACCCCGGTGCATAAACTGCTGCGTTCGGGTTTCCGTACCGAAACCCGGGATGATCTCTCGTACCCGGTCGGTACCGACTCGGGTCCCACTGCTGCTGTACGTAATTGGCATCTTCGTTTCTGAGCCCCTCACTGGCTGTGTCCAAATCTGGCTCGTCCACCACTGCATTAGTTGAGTAAACTTTCTTGACCAAATCTTGAACGACCTTGGCTAGATTGTCTATCCGGTCGTCTTCCACTGGCTCGGCTCGGGCCGTGATCCTGCGATCGTCAAATAGTCGAGTGTCCTGCTTGGCTAACTGCTTCATTAGCTCATAGGCCCCGTCTTTGTCCACATGGTACAGGAAGATTCCTCCGGCTTCTCTATCAATCCTGTTAGCACTCTCCCTGTCTAGGGCATGGTAGAATACCTGCAGGATCTTCGGGTCTCCAAAACCGTGGTTTGGGCACTTTTTCACCAATCTCATCAATCTGTCCCATGTGTCTACCACCGTCTCCCCCATCTTCTGCTTGAACGACAGAATCTCGCTTTGTAATTGAATGACCTGGGAGGCGGGGTAAAATTTGGCAAGAAAATATGTGACGCATCCTTCCCATGTAGTGATCGATCTGGGTGGTCGGGATTCGAGCCAGTCGTTGGCCACTCCGTACAGGCAGTATGGAAAGAGTATTAGCATGAGCGCCTCGGCTCCAACTTCCTTATACCGGACTTTGTTGCAGTAGTCCTCAAACTTCCCGATGAAGTCGTTCGCGTCTTCGTCAGCTTTGCCATGGAATGGACAGAGGGTCTGAACCGTCTGGATGGTGGAGGGTTTGATGTCAAAGTGTTCTGCGGTGATTTCGGGCACCACAATAGCTCGCTCATGCCCCCCGTGGGGACTTCAAAATTCTCCACCAACGCCTTACCAGACCGGTTGTATGTCCTCTGGTTGCTCCGGGCAGCGAATCCTGCTGCGATCAGATCCTCGATGTACCGAGCCATCTCGGCTGGAGTACGTGTCTCGGGAAGTTCTGGCGTTCTCTCGGTATTGTCGCCCATCCTGAAAAAGTAGAGTTCTCAAGAGCAGTGAGATAACTGAAAAAAAATAAAATAAAATAAAAATAAAAACTCAGAAAATTAATTCGGGTTACTAAATAAACCCTAAAAAGTCCCCGACAACGGCGCCAAAAACTTGATGCGCAATTTAGCGTGCTATTCGCAAGTATACGAGTCAAGTAATATAGAGAGTATTTTCGACTCGGATTATCGATCCCACGGGGACTTTGCAGGTTTTTCTAATAATCAGTTTTAACTAACATAGTGTAAAAACAGGAATAGTTTGAGGTTTTGCTTACTAACTAAGTACTGAAAGTAAATAACTGAAACGTAAATCTTTTTGTGAAGGTTTTCTGAATAATCTTAAGATTGTAAAACTAGGGTTTGAGATACTAGGTCCCGGGATCCCCTAGGGTTCTTCAGATTTTCGTTCTTTGTTTGACATGAAAACACACAACAGTCTCGTTATCCCTGCCACGTACCAATTGTGCAGTATCTTTTCTTTTCCTGCACGTTATCACAATCCTGCATACTGTCGGATTCCTGTTAAGCTGCCTAAATCTGCAGTCTCGTTCTAAGGCTGCTAGGGTTTCTAACCTGTCCTGATGGCCCGGGTCAGATTCTCTAACAGTTGGTCTCAACGATTTCAGGCTAGTCCTAACTCCCCTTCGCTAGTCGGCCCATCGGGGTAAGGTGCTAAATTCTGTCTTCTCTTCCTAACCCTAACCGGACGTTTTCACCTACCGGCTCGGGTCTGTAGCAATTCTAGTTAGCTACTCCGATCATGCATAAACAGTAAAATTCAAAGACATAATAACGAATAAAGCTGCTGAATTAAGATAGCACGATCATGAATTCATAGTCAAAACATAGAACTAATCTCTGAAAACGAAACCCTAGGTTCACCGAGAACCTAGGTAAAAGTTTAGCTACTGAAATTCATAACGTAAATAACACAGTTTTTGAATGAGAGAGAAGAAGAGCAAACGGGTGTCTTGAATCTAGATTCGCGTTTCCGTGCTCTCCGGGGATGCTCGGACTTCTCCTTCGGTTGTGCTGTCTTGTGTTGATGATCAAAACGAGTCTGGACGAGTCTTTAAATAATGCTGTTTCTTCCCGAAACGCTTGCGCCAGAAATTACGAAAACTGCCACCGGTCCACCGACTCTGGAAAAAAGTCAAACTGGCTGCGTATATACGCAACCAGGGGCCCAAAATCCACCCACCACCACCTCCCTGCCTGCGTATATACGCAGCCCTGCGTATATACGCAGACAGGGCTGTGTCCTGGCCCGGTTTGGTCCTCTGGTGGGCCCGGTTGGGTCTTCAAGGTCCCACACTTCTGCCTGAAATCTCCGGTTTTCCTTCCTCGGTGTCTTCCTGCTTTCCCGTGTTCCCATCTTGCGTTTTGACCCGAAACTTGTCAAAATTACCAAAATACCTCTGGGTCAAAACCACTCCGAATTCTGTCCAATCTTGGCTCCGGCCATAGGAAAACTGCTGACTGAATTTGGGAGACAAAATCTGAACTTGACTCCGAAAACCCAGGCCCGGTGCCAAAATGATTAAAATACCCCTAGGCCAAAACTGTCCCGGAAATCGCCACGAACCTGAAATAGTTGCTCCTGACTCTGGATACCGGGAACCGGGACTCCTTACTTGGGCGTGGCCTGTCTGGGACCCACACTTGACGGGAGTCGGTTTTTCGGCCGGACTCCGTTTCAGTATTATAACCTGTTTTCGGAAAGCCCTTGACGTTTCCGTTCTTTTGCCCCTGGTTTCACTTCAAAATTCCAAGTAAAGCTCAAGATATTGTCAACCGAGCGCATCCCGGTGATTCTCGGTTTTGGCGTTATCAGCTTGCTCGGTCGGTTTTCACTGCTAGTTTTTCTTACAGTCTTTCCGTTTTCCATTCCACTCTCCCTTGTACCAGTCTCGGTCGAATCCTGCTCCGAACATTTTCTGCACGTTTCCCGAGGCGATCCCGGTTCTGTCTCGGCACGCATCCCAGTGCACTTTCCGAACCTGTTCCTCTAAAAAACATGAAAAAACCCACGATCATATCCAATAAAAGTACGAAACATGCAGAAATTCACAAAGAGAAAATAAACGTCTCGTTCCTAAAACCGAGGCTTTCTGAGGATGAATTCTGGCTAAAACACAGCTTCCCAGCACAATGGCACGTCAAATTAGGCTAAAAGATAACCCCTAATTGGGCGTTATCACTAGCGTCAAAAGAAATGGAGGAAGAAGACATTAGTTACTATTTTCAAACGCCTATCTGGGCTATCGATGTAATGAACAATGATTTAACGGGCCTAACTACCCATTAATAGACTTTACTATTATTTCTCAAAAACAAATCTATACAATAAAATAGAACATTGTTTTCTGCCAGTACGATTGCAAAGGAGCAATTTCTATAATTTATTTTCTCAACTTTTAATCTCGACCGCTCTTTGTCTCTTGATATATTTCGTAAATAACTATATCTTCACTGTATATTACAAGGGTGCCATTAATGTTAATATGGAATATACATAATGACAACCAAATCACTTCTTATTCGTGTTTCATTTCTTCCATAATATTCCCTCCAAATTCGAAAGTATCCTCTACCCCTTTAATCATTTAATTATATGGAAATGGAAAATAGTAATATATTGTTGTTACTCTTAGTAATCATTTATTATGTCTATAAGTAAATTTCCATTATTTTTTTTCTCCTTTAATAAATCCATGATTCCTCAAACAAACAAACATACCTCAATGATTTCCCTTTCTGAGCGTTGAAAAACAAACTGCAAAGGAAACATGAGCAATTCGAAGAAAATAATGAATTGTTAGAGAAAAAAATAAATTCTCTTTTTAACGTTGATAATACGTTGACTTCTCTCAAAAACTCTTATATGAGTCATTTGATCCTGTAATATTTTGGAAACAAATGATTCATTGCTTTTGAGTTGCCTTTCAGTTGTAATGTTAGTTTTTGTTAGTGATTTCGTTTGGTTGATCACAAACAAAAAATAACATGACAACTAAAAGCCAACTCAAATAGGGAATTTGAGTTTTTTTTTCAGGTGAGCTTTTTACTATTAGATCGATTAAATACATCACCATATTTTGTCTTATGCATGTTCGGTTTGTGTTCAAATAGAGAATTTGTACGTTTGTTTTGTTTTTAAGTAAATTTTCTTACTCCTGCATTTCTATAAACTTCCTCTTTCATTCTATAAAGTAGATTGAAGCACGATTCAAATTGTGTTTTTTGTTTTTTGAATTATCATTTGTCGATTCATGAAAATGCTAAGAAAAATAATCATTCTGTTAAAAATATTATACATGTTTATAGGTTTGAATTTTTTTTTTTTTTTTTTTTTTTTTTTTTGCACCAAAGTAAGAAAGTTTTATAAAAATCAAAATAGATATTACATAGCAGTTCACTTATCCGTTGTCATAGTTAGAAATATGTTTTACAAAGGCAGTCACTTCCTTTAGAGCAATCCTAGCCATGTCATGGGCCATTTGAACTTCCCCCCCCCTTGCTACCTTGTTGATCTTGCAGAAATCCAGTTGATCCACCTGATCTCGAAGTACTTCTGTTTGCCTCCTTGTATGCATTGTACAGTTCTTGAGCTTTCCCATCTGCAAGACAAGATCGACACAGTCTGTTTTAATAAATACAACATTGAGTTTGTGACATATGCACCATGCAACAGCAGCTTCCATTGCAGCCATTCCCGCTTGCAAGGCTGTAAAAGTTGTGATTTGCCTGGCCAGTTGCATTAAGCAACGACTATTTCCTGTGAAAATCGCAACACCTATCCCCGTTTGATGAGAGACGTTATCCCACGCTCCATCCACAATGGCTACAGCCACATTGAAGAAAGGTATCAAATATTGTGTATAATCAATGATCTCAGTAGGCGACTTTAGAGATTGAATAATTGAACTGTTATTCACTTCCCAATGTTGTGCCTTCATGAACCAAATGGCTGATTCTCTTGTGCGATTCAAGACTGCTGACAGGGTGAATTGAGTGCCTGTGAAGATCAGATCATTCCTTTGATTCCATATTGCCCACAAAATAGCCACAAAAATATGAAGTAAGTATAGATCAGCTTGAGCATTGAGGTGGAATAACCAATGAAGCAGCAAATCTTTGAGATTTCTTCTTTTCTCTGCCAAACGAAAACAGAAAATAGAAGCAAACCAAATTCTTTGAATTTCCGGACATCCTATGAAGAGATGGTGTGCACTTTCTGTTTCTTGTTGGCAAACTGAGCAATTGACATTAATGTTTCGGATTTGCCTATGTAAAAGGACTTTAACAGGAAGTGCATCACTCAAAAATTTCCATAAAAATACCTTGATTCTTTCTGGAATCCCGAGTTTCCAAATCAACATCCAAACATTTCTCTGTTTTCCCTCGAAATTGTACCATGTATGAGTTGGACTATACTGACTGTTTTGATGTTGTGATTTCATCTTTCGCAGCAACTTGTATCCATATTTTACCGTGTAAATACCATCTTCCCTCCATTACCACATAGGTAAGTCCACCTCAGTAGCAGCAAGCAAAGTCATTTGCACAATGAGGCATAAGATATGATGTGGGACCACATTCTTCAAAAGCTCATAGTTACACTGTTGGCGATGTCCTTCAACTAGAATAAAATCCGAGACCGTGAAATAAGATTTGCCTTGAACATCAATTGCTGATCCTAAACCTGTAACCCATTCGTCAACATAAAAAAATACTGATTTACCATTTCCAATTTGCCAAAAAATACCCTTGCCTAGCAACTCTCTCCCATAAAGCAAGCTATTCCATGCCCAAGACCCGCCATTTCCCCTTGATTGAACGTGCAAGAAACCTTGCTTGTTACAATAACGAGGAAGCAGTACCCGCGCAATAAGACTGTCAGGTTGGCTTAGCAATCTCCAAGCTGATTTAGCTAGTAAAGCTAAATTGAAATCCTCAAAAAGTCTCACTCCTAAGCCCCCATTACTTCGAGCCTGGCACAAGTGTTGCTTGCTAACCCAATGTATGGCTTTTCCGTCACTTGTCTGCCACCAAAATTTCATCGTCATACTATTCATCTTATTGCAAAGGGATAACGGGATTTTGAACGATGAGAAAGCATAAAGAGGTAGCCCTGCAAGAAATGACTTGACCAAAACAAGTTTCCCAGCTTTTGGTAAACATTTCGGCTTCCAACTTTGAAGTTTGCCATCGAATTTACTAAGCACACAACCAAACTGTTCCTTCTTCTGTTTAGAAATCAAAAGTGGTAAGCCTAAGTAGTTATCAGGCTTCTCTTTAAGCGCCACTGCAAAAAAACCTTATTAACTGGCTTCTAATGTCTGGGGTTGCATTTGGGCTCAAAAAAACAAAGGACTTTTGCGTATTGATCACTTGTCCGGTAACCCTACTGAAGTCCGCAAGAGCATTACTGAGGGCTTCGCATGAGGGTTGGGTTGCATTAAAGAAAAGCATACAATCATCCGCAAAAAATAAATGTGATATGCTGGGACTCCTCCTTGATAACTGCAGCCCTCTACCCAAATTCATACGATCCAAATACGAAAGAACCTCCGAAAAAAGGCTCTAAATATAACACGAATAAAAAGGGGGACAATGGATCACCTTGCCATAATTCCTGAGTTGTCTTGAATAAGCGAGAAGTCATTCCATTAAGAGTGACTGCAAAGGAGCCTGTTCCGACACATTGTTTTAATAGATTTATCCACCTTTCTGAAAATCCCATTCGTCTCATCGCTTCAAACAGAAAGATCCAATCATGGTCAAACGCCTTGCTCATATCTAATTTCAATGCAGCATAAACTGATTTTCCTTTCGTATGATTCTTTATGAAATGAATCAACTCATTACCCAGCAAGACATTATCAGTTATCTATCTGCCTGGAATAAATGAATTTTGAAATGGAGATATAATTTCATGCAGAACCTGCTTCAAACGATTGGCAAGGACTTTTGCAATGATACGATATAAGACATTTGTCAAGCTGATGGGTCTAGAGTCGGCTGGAGTTTGAGGATTATCAACTTTCGGTATAAGTGTGAGCAAAGTGCAATTTACCTCCTGAAGAAAATAACCAGAATTGAAGAATGACATAATTGCAGAAACAATGGAATCACCACGAACATTCCAATAGAATTGATAGAAAGAACCCGGTATACCATCTGGTCCAGGGGACTTTCTTGGAGCCATCTGGAAGACCGCCATCTTGATTTCATCAGCCAAAAATGGGCGGTCCAGAAAATCCTTGCTCTTATAAGTAAGAGAGTTGGAAAAATGATTCCAACCCGACCATTGTTTAATATCTGCCTCAGAAGGGCCTGTGTATTTGAATAAATCCTCAAAATATGGGGCTAAGCCTTCAAGAATGTCACCTTTTGAAGTAGCAAGATACCCATCCCTTAAAGTCAGTTCATTTACTCTTCTACCAGCACTTTTTTGTTTCACTAGACGATGGAAATATGACGCATTTTTATCGCCCAGACTGATACCTTTAGCTTTAGCCCTCTGAGCCCAAAAAATTTCCTCTTGCATCAACAAACCTTCAAGCTCCCCTCTAATATGCATTTCTTTGCTCAAATCACAGTTGTCAGGCTCTCTTTGTTGAACCTCCAATAACTCCTTTTCTTTTGCTGCAATCTCCTTTTCAAGAAAGCTCACAGCAGCTCTTTTCCATTGTTTTAGCCGTTGTTTCACTATCTTCAATCGTGAAACAGTTTGGTATAAAGCTGATCCCAGAACTGATTCCTTCCACGAGGATTCAACAATCTGCTTGCATTCGGTTTTAAGAAGCCAATAATCTTCAAATCGAAACAACCGCCTTGATGTGAACCTTTTTTTTGCGAATTTTAAGAACAGTGGACTATGATCAGATACACATAATGGAAGTAGATTAGCTTCAATGTGGTCAAAAAGCCGGAACCACTCCAGTGAAGCATAGCATCTATCAATCCTTTCCATGGTACAACCACTTTCCTTCCTATTGTTTGTCCATGAATACTTTGCTCCATATAATTGTATCTTCATTAACTGAAAAATAGCAAGAAAATCCTTCAACCATTCTGCCCCTGCAAACTCGAATCTTCGTTTCCCCCATTTTCCATCTGGACTAATAACTTGATTGAAGTCCCCTTGACACACTAAAGGACCAAGCAATTATGAAATAACAGCAGCTATCTTGTCCCATGTTTGTCGACGATGTTCAACCATTGGATGCCCATAAATGAAGGCATGAATCCAGCGACGTCCACCATGATCTTCACAATTAGCTAGAATTAAGTTCACTGAAAGATGCAAGATTTTCACATTGCAGCTTCGTTTCCAGCCAAGCCATAACCCGCCTTTCATACCATCAGCATCAGTACCGACACTATCCAGAAAACCCCTGCTTTGAAGCAATCTATAGACTTTAACTTTCTCAGTTTTAGTTTCCATCAAAAAGAGAATATGGGGAGAGAACTCCCTGGCCAGTCGTTTAATTTTGTGAACTGTGAGAGGTCGACCGACACCTCTACAGTTCCAGCTGAGTGAATTCATTGTTGTTCCCGTGGTCGTACGTCGACCACGGTACTGATATTTAACAATGAACCCAGAAACATACTTAATTGCCTGTTTTTATCTGAAGCCTTGGTGCACATTTTCTTAATTAGAGGATGAAACTGGTTGTTCCCATCCCCATGGTCGACCTGCAACTTGCGTTTTCCCAATGTGCAGGCAACAAATTTAGAGCATGTCAAGAACTTGTAGCTTGCATTTGACTGTGTCCACTTGGGAGTCGAGCTAAGTCCTTCACAAGACATAAGTTTGAGACTTTGTACATTCTCGCGATCCTTTGCTTTCTCAAAAGCATTTGGACAAACTAATCATGTTCGACTTAAAGTCGACCCTCCTGGATCAACATTTGTTGAATCACATGAACCAACCTGTTCCGTCACTGAAAGAGTAGACGTGCAATACTCACCCTTGTGATCTGTAGCTAACTTTTGTCTTCTTTTTTCGACTTCCAGAACCTCATTGACATCTTTCATATCGTTTTCAAATTTCAGAATCTGATCAATTGCCTTTGGAGAAACTGTTATCCCATTATGTTCTGCTTTGGCCTTCCTTTCACCAACAAAATCAGAATCAGACATGTTGTCCATTCTTTCATAAGAACTACTATCACCAGCTGGAATGGAACAATCTGTAGCCAACAAAGAGCTTGTCGAGGAAGTATTATTTTATCTTCACTTTTATTGTGTAGATTTCCTTAAATTTTCTTTTGCAAAGTTCCCTGTGGGAATGGGTAATTAACTAGAGTTAAGATAAATGGACATTATATACCTTAATAAAACCAAATTTTCGATGAATATGTCCTAATAAATTTTTTATAACTGGATCAACAACTGTTATTTTTATTATTTTTTAAAAGAGCAACAACTATTTTTTTTAGAACAAAGATCAACAACTTATATAAAGATAAATATATTATAAAAAAAGAAATTTAAAATTAATCAAAACATATCGTCATCATTCGTGGTTAACTTAATAGTCTACTTCATTCCTGTTGAAGTGGGAGGCGTTTGTCCACCGCTCGCCGTCACTGTATCCCATGGCAAGAGGTAAGTGCGTTAGTGGTCATGAGGCCTTCAGAGCTAGTCGCAGGGGTATGTCTAGGAAGGCTCCGCCAAGGGTATGTTCTCCTCCCGGCAGTGTGGGTGTCAGATCGACAGCCCCGATGGCGAAGAGAGTTTTTCATCCTTGTATGGCGTCGCTGAAAGTGGGAGAATTCTTCCGTAATTTGTCCTCGAGTATTCACACCGTTAAATAGGTAATTACAACACTAATTACACAGATTAGTCCTCTAGTAATTACAAGACGAGTCCTATAACTATTACTCCCCCGCAGTCGAAACTGTAGGCGTGCTAACACTGAGACTGGAACGGAAACGCTGGAACAAGGGCCGAGGAAGACCCTTGGTGAAGATGTCGGCGTACTGATAATCGGCTGGAATGTGCAACACGCGAAGCTGACCCATACGAACCTTCTCACGAACGAAGTGTAGATCAATCTCAACATGCTTAGTGCGCTGATGCTGAACAGGATTACCAGAGAGATAAACAGCACTCACATTGTCGCAATACACGACCGTGGCCCGAGGCGGGGTGACACGAAGCTGAATAAGCAAATTCCGGACCCAGCAGAGTTCGGAGACGGCGTTAGCAACACCGCGATACTCAGCCTCAGCACTAGAACGAGATACCGTGGCCTATCGCTTGGACGACCAACTCAGAAGATTGTCCCCATAGAAGACACAGTAACCAGAAGTGGAGCGGCGCGTGTCCGGACAACCAGCCCAATCTGCGTCAGTGTAGGCGGTGAGGGAATCCCTAGGAGGGGTGGGTGAGGGTGTGTGTGCCACAGGGTTATGAGCACGATGAGTGAAATGGGGAGACGGAAGACTGTCATCGGGATCAGACGTCCTGTGGACAGTGGGAGACACAGACCCAGGAGTGGAGAAAGGAAACACCGTCTCATCAAATGTGACATGACGGGAAGTGTGAACCCGACCAGTACTCAAGTCTAGACACCTGTACCCACGATGATTAAGAGGGTACCCCAGAAAAACACATCGAACAGAGCGTGGTGCAAGCTTGTGAGGTGAGGTGGCAGAGAGGTTCGGGTAACACAAGCATCCGAAAGTGCGGAGATGCTCATAGGATGGTGAGCGATGGTAGAGGGCAACAGTAGGAATATTTTTGCCAAGGACTTTTGTGGGAAGAATGTTATGAAGGTAGACAGCAGTCAGAAGAGACTCAACCCAGAAAGAGGCTGGAAGGGAGGCCTGAGCTAGGAGGGCACGACTGATGTCATTGATTCGACGAATCATGCGTTCAGCTTTGCCATTTTGAGATGACGTCTGAGGACACGCAAACCGAAAGACAAGTCCATGATTAATGGCGTGAGAGTGAAAAGAGCCATTATCGAATTCTCCACCAAGGTCACATTGAAAAGTTTTGATGGGTCGCTCAAATTGAGTTTGTACGAAGGTAGTGAATTGTTTAAATTTTGATATCGCTTCGCTTTTCTGTTTAAGTGGGAAAACCCAGAGAAAATGGGTATAGTCATCTAATAGGAGTAGGTAGTATTTGTAGTGCGATTTGCTTAAGACCGGAGATGTCCATAAATCACTGTGAACAATGTCAAATGGACTAGAAGTAGAAGAAGTAGATGGTGAAAAAGGCAAACGCGCGTGTTTACTAATTTGACAAGCATGACAAAGAGCTTCTGAATTATGTCTACTACAAGAAATGAAATGACTACTACGAAGCGAATCTAAAACTAGACGCCCGGGATGACCAAGGCGGTTGTGCCAAACGGAAGCAGGAAGAGCAGCAAAAGAGACAGCAGACGACGGTGGTGGGACAGACTGGAATGGATAGAGATCACCCGAACTGTTGCTCCTCTGTAAAAGAGCTCCTGATTGTAGGTCCTTTATAGAAAAACCAAAAGGGTCAAACTCGACGGAAACGTTGTTTTCAGTAGTGAATTGGCGAACAGAAACTAGGTTTTTGATAACGTTTGGGGTGAGTAAGACATTTCTAAGGTGAAGGGAACGGGAGTTGGTGGTAAGGGTGTGATTGCTGGATCCTTTCACTGGAATGCTAGAGCCGTTTCCCACAAGTATGTTAGGAAAAGGACAAGATGACGAGAGAGAGGAGAGTATACCTGACTGCGGAGTGAGATGAGCAGATGCCCCGGAATCAAGATACCAAGTCTGATCCGGAACGTTGAGTGTCATGCCAGAGAACGGAGATCCCAAATCAGTAGCAGTCGGGTAGGCATGAGCGGCTGTGAGGCCCTGCTGAGAAGGTCCTGGACCAAGAATACCTGACGTAACTGTAGGCGGAGAGGATCCTGACTGTGTCCAATCCGGTGGCGGAGGATAGGAGATCGACTGAGCAGTCAGGGGTGATGGGGCAGGACACCACACCCATTTACCGTGAGGGGAGGTCAGGGGCACAGTGTGTTGCTGAGTGTGACCATGTGCTTTTCGGCCATCCTGAAGACGACCACCATGTCCCTGACGACCTTGTGACCGTGACAAATGGCAGAAGCGGCAGAGAAATTGATAGTTCGATTTGCCATGACAAATGGCTAAACTATAGCCCCAAAAGAATTCTAAGTTGAATCTGTGTAATTAAAAAATCAATCACAAATGATTGAACTGGACCCACAACTAATGAATTGAACCCACAAAGGAGAAGGGTTAACTCACACAGTGGTAAGCCACGAGTTTCCACTGTGGAATTGATTCTCTAATCTCCACCGAATCGGAAAGTAACCCTGAGTCCAAAACAAAGAGCGGTCGTAGAGCGCAATCAAACGGCGAGCATAACCAGAGAGCAAAACAGAATCAATTAGTCGCTGATAGCAGATCGTCGGAGGGAGAGAGCAACGATTGCGAGGAACGATCGGCGATGGCGGCTGGAGGCGAAGGCACGCGCACGAACAATCGGGTGAAGAAAACGATGAAGAAGAGCGCCGGAGGCAGAGCACAAATCGACCGGAGCAGCAGCAAGGATTGCCGGACCTGGGTTTGGCGTCGGGTCAAATCCGGGTCAAATCTGGGTTTCTCTACGAACAAGCTACTGCTGTTGTAGCTGGTACGTGCGGCCTTCTGGGTCGTCGTGGGGAGGGGCGACGGAGAAGGAGAGTGCGGCGGAAGGCTGGGGAAGCACCAGACGTGATTCCGTCGGACCTGGTTTGGTCGGCGAACAGGGGGAAGCAGAGATCGCTCGAGGGTGGACGACGGTCGTGATGACGCAGCTCGAGGCACGAGCGGAAGCTGGTGGAGTGATGGCGGCGGTCGTCCGAGAAAGAGGACGATGGCGGCCTGCGGTGGCGTGAGGCCGGTCGACGGAAAGGTAAAAAAGCAGAGACTTATGTTAGGGCTCTGATACCATGAAAGTGGGAGAATTCTTCCGTAATTTGTCCTCGAGTATTCACACCGTTAAATAGGTAATTACAACACTAATTACACAGATTAGTCCTCTAGTAATTACAAGACGAGTCCTATAACTATTAGTCGCGGGCAACGGACCGATCCGGTCTGACGACGATGGATCTGAAGAATGTGACTACTCAGACGAAGATGATATGGACGATTGGGTAAGCTCTAATATTTTGTATGTATAGTACATTGCGATTCGGTCGCTAATAGTATGTCTAGTTTATAGCAATGCTAACCCTAAATTCGGTATCTCATTCAGTCAGACTGCAGCCAAATTCATATTTCTAGTTTCTCAAACTGAACACAGTCCAAAATTATTAGAAGTACAGTTGACCAATATGATGTGCCCTTCCAACCGAAAGATCTTAGACTCATAGTATTAACAAAAATGTTCACCATTAACTAACATTTCATACTAGAGAACCCTAAGAAATGTGAGAAATCACAAATAGACAGTTAGAACCCTTATTACAGGGAAATGTAAATCAACTGGCTCATTCTTTTTATCCCCCTATGTGTATGGATAACTATTAAAAGGGTCTCTATGAGCAACTAAATCCTTTTTTGGATAGCTTATCCATTAAAGATTTTTTTTTTTTAATATAGATATGCAAGTAGGTGTTATCATATGTCTGCAGTATATGGATGCGCAACAACAGATCTGTTGTATGATCATGTTTCCAAAGTAGTGCAATGACTGTGCAGACTTGCACTGGCTTTGTAGTTGCTCGCCAGAATCATACCCAATTGCCTAGTTAACATAACATTCTTCCTCGCAGTGTCACCACTATGGTGTCAGTGCTGAGTGATTAATGTTGATATAGTTATAGTTGTTTGTTTAATATACCAGTGTAATTCCAGGTACCTTCTAAATTGGCAAATCCCGGTGAGTTCGGTTTATTGGACGAGGATGAAGATTTAAATAAAAACTACGGGCAGGGCATCAATGATAATAGAGCAGGTGTGGTGGACCTGCAAGAGATCCCACAGACAGTCCAACGGGTAGAAGTAGATAGCAAACAGATACCCAGGGCAGACGCTGCTTGTTCGATACGTGAATCTGTAATTTTCCTATTTCTAATTTTCCTTAATGTAGTGCGATATTAGATAGCATTCTTATCAATATAAGTAATTTTGTTTATTATTTTTGAACACACAGGATAAAGTCAATGACGGCCCCGTCTGGGCTGGAAGAATGGAGAGTTGCTTTGACAATCAGACTAAGGCGCCGAATGAACTGTTATTTTCATTGCAACAATGGGTCTCCTCCTCCACAAAGCGTAGTTGTGAATCAGATGTTGTGGAGTCCTTTGAGTACGAATCTCCTGACAAACGGGTTAAACGTAAATCTCGTCGGTCACTTAGTTTCGAGAACGACAAACTCATCATTTTGGATGATGATGATGTGGACAGGAGTCCGGATGACGGGAGAATCAACTTAGCTGACTACGACGATGGAAAGTGCCGCGGGGTGGAGTCAGTGAGGAAGTGTTATGCAGGGGAATCTGTCGGTGATGGGGTCAGTCCGGCAGCGGTGGCAAGGAGTCTGGATGACGGGAGAATAAACTTAGTTGACTAGGACGACGATGGGAGGTGTTGCGGTATGGAGTAAGTGAGGAAGTTTTATGCAGGGGAATCTTCGATGATGGGGTCAGTCCGACAGGGGTGGCAAAGAGTCCGGATGACGGGAGAATCAACTTTAGGTGACTACCTGGACGCCGATGGAAGGTGGTGCGGGGTGGAGTAAGTTAAGAAGTGTTATGAAGGGTAATCCGTCGGTGATGGGGCCAGTCCAGCAAGGGTGGCAAGGAGTCTGGATGACAGGAGAATCAACATAGGTGACTACCTGGACACCGATGGAAGGTGCCGCAGGGTGGAGTCTGTGAGGAAGTCTTATGTGGGGGCATCCGTCGATGAAGGGGTCCATCCGGCAGGTGTGGATAGGAGTCCAAATGACAAGAGAATAAACTTAGGTGACTACCTTGACGCCGATGGAAGGTGCCGCGCGGTGGAGTCAATGAGGAAGTCTTCTGTGGGGGCGTCCGTCGGTGATGGGGTCTGTCCACCCGCGGCGCGGAGTAGTTCGGATGAGTGAAAATCAAATTGGTTGATTTCCTGGATGCCGGTGGACATTGTCGTGCAGTGGAGTCAGCGAAGAAATATGATGCGGGGAGATCAAAACACGGAGGGATAGACGAAACTGACCCGTATGCTGAATTGCCAGGCACAAAACGTGGGGAGTTTGTTGGTACTTGCATTCCTTCGGTTTCCTGCAATAATTTTGACTTACTGATCTGTTGAAGACCCCGACTTCGACAGTTGGTTACCGTCCTCGGCAATCCGATCGTCAGAATGTTGGCCCCCGCGTAACAGAAAAAGTCAAGGCAGTGGAGTCACGTAAGAAGTCTGTGTCCCACCACAGTGTACTACAGTTCACAGCTGGTACGCCCAAAGAAGGGGAAGAGTTTCCTCTAAGTAGGAGTGTACGTGCCCCAGAGACAAGGGTTCTGTGGATGAACTGGTAAAGAAGGGACGCTCACGAAGCCCCAAAAGCAAAATATTTATGGTGCCGAAAGTGTTGTCTTGCTCGTCCCTTCTACTATTTGACTACTGTACGTGTTACTCAGATGTCTTCGGTCGTCCAGTTATGAAGTTTGTCATGTTTCTGTCATTTGTTAGTTTCAAACTTTCAATGACCATGTGATTTATGGTACTCCGTTAACATATACATATTTAGACATGTAGTGAGAAGATTGTCGATGTTGGTGGATCTCTTATTCTGACGCGGGCTGACCTAGAGAGCTTGCGCCCTCAGGCTCGCTTGCATGGCGATGCACGTTAATTGTCAACTTCATTCATGATGTAGTCCTTAATGTCGTAAGGCAGATGATACTCACGGTAGTGACATTTAATTGTGTTTTTCTGTTCTCGAAACGAACGTTGAACAGGTAATTGACGGAATAGGGCGTCTTTGCACCACTGAGCATAGGATGGGAAATTAGAAACAGATCACTTGGTTTCTAACAACCAAGTCTGTTGTATTTGTAGCTTTTAATTTTGTTTTATCATTCCTAGTCACACATTCAACGCGTTACCGAATACAAATATTTCAAATGTTTTTCGCACAGACGGCTACATGTAGCTTCAGAGAACTAGAAGGCGCTCTTGTAGGCCGGTCTGAGGATCTTGAGAGGGTAAGGTTATTACACGAATGTCAATAAAGTATTTTAGGAACATATGTATTGTTGCTTCCACATTAGTAATATTGGGTACTACGGCCAACGTGGTTACTGGAAGGTTGTTTGCGGAATTAATGGTCGATAACGTTGATTATATATAGATTTAGGTGATGAATTATTTATCTAATTGGATTGTAGATTGTGTTACCATGCTTTGTGATGTTGACTCATTTGATTGTGCTCTGTTTTGAGTTGAAAGACCATGTGGTATATGTACTTGATTCAGATGCATACCACCCACGCAAGCACAGTACGATTGAATGGAAGAAGGTATGGAAATTTACCCAAACTTGATATCACTTTCCTGTACTACAATGACGTAATCCAAAACTCAATTAGCCGATTTCGCACTTTTTTGTATTAACAAATTCTGCGCAAACTCAAGTACGACGGCATTAGAACAGTTGTAAGCACATCGTTGTTTGCTGAAATGTGTACTTGTGTTTAGATAATGCATAGTAGTAGTATGATATAAATGCTTTGTGTATTGTCTTTGTATTTTGTAGATCCGCTTATTTAAAAAAAGATGTGAAACGTCGTTCAGTGTCGCATTCCCATACAACATGGAAGAATTCATTTTCGAGTTACCAGAGTGGGCACCGCAACAAGCTACTGAGTGCGCTTACTTTCTTAGGACTTATTTCTTATTTCCTCCACTAACACTTAAATAGTTGGATTTATTGAATTTGAAATTCATGTGTTAATGTTTAGGTTCGACTGCGGTCCTTTTGCGTGCATGTTTATGCTGTTTTTGGGATTGCTTATTTCGCCGCCGAACTGTAAAGTTGCGAACAACATGCCCATAGTGAGGCCTTAGCTGGCGGGGCTGTTGTTATTGTACGAGGTTAATTACGAGCGAGGGCAAGTGATACAAAAGATTTCTTTGATGGATACGTTGTTGGTCAAGTACCCCCCTATCGTTGGGAAAACTGATAAAAGAATAGCAGAATCTAGGTGTGCCGAAAGCAAAAAAGATTATCAGAACATTTGTGTAGGCCGGTGGTTAACGGCATTTTTGGATTCTCATGTCTTTTTTGTAGACGTTGGCACGAGTGGTCTTTTTGATAGGTTCGGCCATTGATATTTTCCCCTTTTGTTTATCATGCTGATTCCCAATGCTGCATCTGTTGTAGTTTGTATTTGCAGGAGATTAACATGATCATCGGGGCAAAAATTTTCCTACACATTTCGAATTATAATTTTGAGATCTGGCAAAGGTTGTGAAGAACTCCGGGACGACAAATTTTTGCGGGTATGTACCGTAATGCAAAATGCAGTGAATTTTGTCAGTTATTAACTTGATATTTATAGTTTGTTACTAAAAAGCATGCAAATTATTGCGGTTCTGCCAATAACAGTGAATTTTGACTTTTCCAACGATAGTGAATTTTGAAGTCATTGTAAAACAGGCTTAAACTTCACGAATGTCCCACAAATCATTGCTACACTATAAAAATATGGGGAATGGTATATGTAATACAACCACAATACATTGTTGAATTGTATAATACTACTATCAAATAATTCTCATTGCAGGCAAAGAAAACATTGAAGTCGATGAAATTACGTGGATTAACACTGTACATTAAATCGAATCTGAATATCACTATTTGGTTGGAGCTGCAGCGGTTTGATCTGGTTTTCGGCATTTACCTAATTGTATATGTGGACTCTGAATGATTTAGGTGTGGTCGGTTTGTAGTGAGATTAAGCACCGCGAGAGAGGAGCACCATAGTATGATCTGGGACACCCACTTACCCAAAAGGTCAACCTTATGAGTTAGGGCCCAAATCATACTATATTTACCATGAACCTCATGTCCACCATCCCGATGTGGGACAAACTGTTCACACATGATACCCAACAATCTCCCCCTTCATGTGTGAGCCCTTCAACATGCTCCCCCTCGCCCGGAAGCATTCGCCGAATTTCTTGGAATCACCTTTGTGAGAGTGCACCGGACCAACATATGCGAGACCACCTGCTGGAGCAACACAGGAATTTGACTGTCCGCAGGAACACCCGGTCCACAATTCATGGAAGACCCATCCATGAGAACACCGCACATCTCACCCTTGATTCACCACGGCAGCGCGCACGAACCATCAGCTCTGATACCACTTGTTGGGAGATTAAGCACCGCGAGAGAGGAGCACCATAGTATGATCTGGGACACCCACTTACCCAAAAGGTCAACCTTATGAGTTAGGGCCCAAATCATACTATATTTACCATGAACCTCATGTCCACCATCCCGATGTGGGACAAACTGTTCACACATGATACCCAACACGGTTCTGGTAGTCTGGTCTAACTTAATACTATAATTGTGATTATGGGTTCGTTGTTATCACTGCTGAAACCCACCCAAATGCGCGTCCGCTGGGTATACGGACTCCTATTCGGGTTACCCTTCCTCTTGATCGTGTATTAAGTAAGCCTCACCAATCAAATATACTTTACTACTAACATACCTACTAAATTTCGTAGTCTTCATCCTGCATGCAACAACCATATGGATGAGCGTGGGTACATCGTAGGAGGGGATTATTGTCTACGGTCCACGAACTCCGCATCTATAATTGAGGCTGAATATACATTTAACGGTTAGAGTTCCTTTGAATGGGATAGCGTAACGGAGTGGTTTCATTTTTTGCAACCATGCATCCGCTCCAACAGGAATTTACAAAGTCACTGTCCAACCTAAGTGAATCATCTGCGTGTAATTAGTGGTTAGTAGTTTAGGTAATATATTGCATCAATAGTGATTAACCCGTGCCCTCGGGCACCACCGAATCCTCGTGCACGGGTAATACACGCAAACTCTTCTGGTTATTTGAGAAACCCATTCACTATTGAGACATACTTTGTTAATATATGAATAATTACGGAAAGGAAGATTGTATTTGATTAGACATCATACTTATTAATGGAAAGTCATATTGGTTATTTTGTATGACCGGATGGGACGGTGGAGAAGTGACAAACTAGGGGACGGGGCTGTATTGGATGGGATGGTGAATAGTATTGACGTATGGTATGAATGCAGCTGTTTGGTAGCAGGGCATTGTGAAGGGTTTGGATAACCTATCCAAAATCAACATACTTTGTTATAATATTGTTTTGTATATTCGTTGTACCAGCCAGACTGATTCAATTAAAAATGCAACGAGGTGGTTCATATTCAGGAATCGCAGTTAAGCGTGCTTTTATCTCACAATTCACAATTAGGGCAGGATATTGCATAATGGTTCGACACAGACCTGGGTATGTGACTTGTAGTACTGCATGTTGTTCCTGTTCATTACATTGCGTTGAATGCGTAACCTGAAGCCCCCTTCCTGTTGGCAATATAATAATTGTTGTAGATAAACCTCCAGTAATTGCGCGGCGGGCGGTGGCAGTACATATTTGTTGCAAAAGCACAATTTTAATTTGAGTGTTAGTTTGGCTAACGTTGGTGCATGTCGTTTCAGAACTACCTACACTCGTTCGTTACAAGGATATGCAACTGCATCATTGTCGTATATCATCAATCCATGAAGGTGGCCCTGCAATTGAGAAGGCAATCGAGGATGAACTTACTTATCTAGCAACTACCGTACTTTTTTGTACTGCATGATTGGGTTTGTTGAACGCGAACGATGACTGAAGTTTTATGTAAAGACAAGTAGAGAAGTATAACGATGGATACACTTTGCAGATCATATGTATTTTGGGGGGACTGAGTTTTTTAATTGGGATATTGGCCCTGTTTGGATATCAGGGTTTTGTTAACCTCCACAAAAAATTAACCAAATTTTAACCTAAAATTTGTAAGACCCACATTCCACTTATTTTTCTACTCACATAAATGTCAAAACCTTAAAATCAAACCCATCAAATCCAAACATCCACCTGGTTTGGTTAACTAAACACGCCCAACCATGTTATCCAAACAGGGCCATTGATTGTTTGAAAATGGTCCTATGATTAGGTTGTATTGGCTTTGGTTTTTTCAATCACGAATTTTGACAGGTTACGATGGAGACGAACACAGTCGCATTCACATTGACAGAAGAAAAAAAAGGATGCTAGCTAGATGGCATACCATATGTTCCTGTAATTGATCGCAGACCATATGTTCCGGCAATCAATCGGAAACCATATATAAAACATTTAACATCTGGAATGGACAAGTACCTTGTCAACAAAGGATAAAGTTGTCGTCGTTCCGCCGACGTTCCAAAACCATAGCATGAACCGCAAACTTGCATCCGGAAATGATTCGTATACATGGACCCTAGGATCTCAAATAATCTGCTTTCTGGTCATTGGAGCGGCTCTATGACTCCGCAGTCCGTTGAGCAGATTGTGCATTCGTCTAAACACACGAGATGTGCCCACATTTTCCAGAAGTAGACCCAATTAAGGCACTAAGTTTAATTGTCCTGGAGTAGACCCAATAAGACCGAACACAATCAATCATGCCCCAGTGAGATTTAGTAAAATCTCAAAATGAGAAATTGGTGGTTTGTTTAAAAAAGAATTGGTTGTAAATAAGTTTTTCCACCTACTAGGTCGAACCAGTGTGTGCTCGGATTACTACGTGCCTTCAGACTACGTGGGCTCATTGGGGACATAGAAACGCCCAAATTTATTTGGATCAGGGCAAAAATACAATAAGTTCGCCGGCCTACAATTTTTTTTGTTAAAAGTAAATGCAAAAAAAAAGTTAAAAAAACGATATCACAATTTCTTTTATCAACAAAATTTAAACTCCACCATTTCAGAAGGAAACATCCACTACATGAACCCACCAAATAGGAAAACCCCAAACCCAACTACTGTGTTCACCGCTTTTGCCGCCTCTCCGTCTCGTCTCAGGCTCCCCCCAAACCCCTTTATCTGTCTCTGAAACCCTCCACTTTGACCGTCACTCTCATGGTTGCTACCGGCCGATTCAATGTGGTGGCCGGCGATTAGAGGGACGAAGAGGCATTGCTGGACACAGATGATGGCGAATATCAGGGGCGGAGCCATGTAGGGGCACGGGGGGGGGGGGGGGGGGGGGGGGGGGGGGGGGGGCACGTGCCCCCCCAAACTTTCCCAGAGCCCCTAGGGTACCCCTATTTTTTTTTTTCTTTTTTTTTGAAGTGTGCCCCTTTTAAGATATATTGGTGCCCCCCCCTAATCTAGACACAAAAGCCTACCTGCCCGAGCAGTTAAGAACTCGCTGTGCGTCCTGATCGAGCAGGGTTCGAAACTCTGCGAAGACATACTTTTTTGACCTTTTTTTTTTATGAAAAAGTAACTACCCAATTACATGAAACTCCTTACAATTTTTAAGAAATTACAAAAACAGATCAGATATTCTATTGTATTTTAAATGTTATACACTTTTTTTTTAAATGAGTTATTATACACTTTTTTTACAAAACAAAACATAAAAAAACAAAAAAAATAAAATAAAAAAAAGAGGAGAAGACAAAACGACGAGAGACGACGAAGGCTGGACGCAGAGACAGAGCACGAACTGCGTCCGCCACTCCGCCTCCCGCCATCAACCCTCACTGCCGCGTCAGACTCCGACCGCCCCTGCGTCGCCGGCGGTCGTCCGGCACCGCATCCCCGCCGGCCGCCGCCTTCCATCTCCGGCGATTAGCTCCAACCTCTTGCGATTTCAGGTAATTGGTAAACCTAGACTCCAAATCTAAATCACCATTAATCACTGACTCCAAACCCGATTTCAATTTTGATTTCAATTTTGATTGTTGGTGTTCTTGATAGTTGATTCTTGAATCTTGATAATAATGCTTTGACAATTGAAATTAATTTTTTTTTCACAGTGATGTTGAAGTTTTTCCAAAAGAAACCGAAGAGTGTTGATGATGCTTCAACATCAACCGGAGCCTCTCCAATTCCAAACACGAATGTGAGTGCTCCAACTTCTTCTCAAGATATCCCAAACGTGAATGAAAGTCTCAATACTTCTACTCAAGTTTCTCCGGACATGAATGAAAATGAAACTCTATTGTTATCTAAATATGCTAAGCTTCCATCGGATCCGGCTAGAAGGCGACATATATCGAGTTACCCCCCCCCCCCCCCCCAAGGAAATTGAAAATGTTCGTCGAACTTACTTGTTAAGAGGCCCACATCGGCCAAAATTAAATGATTTTCCCCTAACGGAAATTGGTAAGAAGAAGCGGCGCTTCAACAAGGCTTGGTTTTCAAAGTATCCATATTGGTTGGAATATAGCGAGAGCACAAATCGAGCTTATTGTTTATGTTGCTATCTTTTTGGAGGGGATAAAGCCGATGACTTTGGTCGCAATGGTTTTAAGAATTGGAAGAAGCCCGAGAAATTGAGAGAACATGAAGGGAAGCCTAATAGTGTTCACAATCAAGTTAGAAGCAAATGTCAAGATTTGATGAATCAAGCACAACATATGGATACCCTTTTGCACAAGGTCAATGATCAAGAGAAGCTTGAATATCGGATTCGCTTGGTTTCATCAATTAAGTGCATTCGACTTCTTCTTAAGCAAGGTCTTGCGTTTAGGGGGCATGATGAGTCCGAGGATTCAATGAATAAAGGTAACTTTCTTGAAGTCTTGGAGTTTCTTGCGAATGAAAATGAAGAAGTAAGAAATGTGGTGTTGAATAATGCTCCAAAAAATCTCAAGTTGACATCTCCCGATGTTCAAAAAGACATTGTTAATGCATTTGCGCAAATGGCCGTTGTTGGAGATGCACTCTTTTCTATTTTGGTTGATGAGGCCCGCGATGTCTCCACCAAAGAGCAAATGGCCGTTGTTATTCGCTATGTGAACAAAAAAGGCATTGTAATGGAGCGTTTCATTGGGATCCAACATATTAGTAGCACAAAAGCTCCATGTCTCAAGGTAGCAATTGAAGAAATGTTTAATCTCCATGGATTATCTATTTCAAGACTACGCGGTCAAGGATATGATGGGGCTAGTAATATGTAAGGAGAGTTCAATGGCCTCAAAGCACTAATATTGAAGGAAAATCCAAGTGCCTATTTTGTTCATTGTTTCTCCCATCAATTGCAATTGGCGCTTGTGGGCTTGGCAAAGCATCACGAAGATGTAGAAGAATTTTTCTCGGTAGTTACAAGAGTGATTAATGGTGTTGTGAGCTAATGCAAGCGCAAAGATGATTTGTTAGAGAAACAAAAGGAAAAAGTGATAGAAGCTCTTAGTTGTGGAGAAGTATCAAGTGGAAGGGGATTAAATCAAGAAACAAATCTTAAGCGCCCTGGAGACACTCGATGGGGAACACATTATCAATCATTGCTTAGCTTGATAAATATGTTCCCGGCGGTTATTGAAGTCCTTGAGGTAATTGGTGTTGACGGTGTTTTAACTTCGCAACGAAATGAAGCAAATAAGTTGCTTTTCATTTTACGACACTTTGAGTTCATCTTTTTCCTCCATCTAATGGTGAAGGTTTTGGCTACAACATGTGAGTTATCTAAAGCTTTGCAACGGAAAGATCAAGATATAGTGAATGCAATGAACTTAGTGCAAGTAGCCAAAATCAATCTCCAAAAGTTAAGGGAAAATGGGTGGGAACCTCTAGTTATGGATGTCAATGCATTTTGTGGAAAATATGGTATCAATGTGCTCTCCATGGAAGATGAATATGCGCCATTTGGGAAAATTAGAAGGGGAGCTAAAGTTTCCAACTCGCACCATTACAAAGTACAAGTGTTTAACACGGTATTAGACACACAATTCCAAGAGTTGGATAGAAGATTCGCCGTTTCGACTACGGAGTTGCTTCTATGTGCGGCATGTTTGTGTCCTTCTAATTCGTTTGCTAGATTTGACAAGAGCAAGTTGTTGCGTATGGCCGAACTTTATCCTCTTGACTTTTCTTCACTTGATCTTCTAGCTCTTGGTGGTCAACTTGATTCTTACATTACGGATATGCGTCATTGTAACGGCATGTCAAATTTGAAAGGTATTAGCGATCTTGCTCAAAAGATGGTGGAGATGGAAACCGATAGAGTATATCCATTGGTTTTTAAGCTTGTCACATTGGCATTGATCTTACCGATTGCCACCGCTACGGTTGAAAGATCATTCTCCGCGATGAATATTGTGAAGAATAGGTTAAGAAATAGGATGGGAGATGTGTGGATGAATGATAACTTAATTGCTTATATCGAGAAAGATGTCTTCAAAGGGATCGATGATGATGTTATCATTCAACGATTCCAACAAATGAAGCCAAGAAAAGTTTTTTTGCCGTTGTAGTAACATCTTTTGAATTCGATGTAGTGAACTTTGCTTGTACGAAAATACAAGCCTCTTTTGTAAAAAAATATCTATGATGCCATATTATATATTTTTGACGTTCCTAGGTAAATTTATTTTTTTTTTGGACAAAAAAAAAGTAAATTTCATTTTCTTAAATGTGTGCCCCCCCCCCCCTTACCAAAATCCTGGCTCCGCCACTGCTGTTGACTTCCAGGCCTTCGTAACTGTTTGTGTTTAAAAACTTTTTGTTGGTGTATTCTCAGTTTCATACTCTTTACTTTATACCAGTTGCTAACCGTTTAATTGTTTAGCATTTAGACTTGCTTCTATAAACTCAGCAAGTTTCTTCAATATTTTGTTCAGTACTATTTATCATCAAATTTTATAGTACTGTAAATTCAGATTTTCAGATTATTGTTAATTCTGTCTGATAGTAACAGAAACATTTCTATTTGTAGAAATGGGAGACAATTCCGGAAAAGAGGCGGGTGAAACGTCAAACTTGACTTCCGCTACCGCCAACCCCGTTGTACCCGTTGGTTCTCATCTTGTTGAAAAGCCGGAGAAATTTACGGGCAAGGACTTCAAACGTTGGCAGCAAAAGATGTTATTTTACCTGACGACTTTGAGTCTTGCGAAATTTCTCAACGAATATGCTCCTCCATGTCCAGAAAATGCCGATAGACAAACCGTTGCAGCGGTGGAGGCTTGGAATCACTCCGATTTCCTTGCACGCAACTATATCTTAAATAGTTTAGATAACCAGTTGTACAATGTCTATTGCGCTGTAAAAACGGCTAAGGAACTTTGGCACTCGCTCGAAAATAAATATAAAACCGAAGATGCTGGTGCCAAAAAGTTCGTAGTCGAGAACTTCCTAGAATTTAGAATGGTAGACTCCAAGGGGATAATGCAACGGGTGCAAGAATTTCAGTGTGTAATACATGATGTAATAGCGGAGAAAATGATTCTCCCGGAAGAATTTCTTGTAGCCGCGATGATACACAAACTACCCTCCTCGTGGAAGAACTACAAAAATTACTTGAAGCACAAGAGGAAGGAAATGAAGATGGAGGAGCTCATCGTTCGACTTCGGATTGAAGAAGGCAATCGACTAGCCGAAGACAAGCCGTCAACAAGCTATCAGTCTAAGGCCAACGTCGTAGAGGAAAAGCCAAAGAATAATCTGAAGAGGAAGGCTACGAATGAGAAGAAAAAGTTCACGGGTAAATGTCACAATTGTGGCAAGACCGGGCACAAGATAAAAGATTGTCGGAAAAAGAAGAACACCTCCAAAGGGAAGAAACCTGAAGTCAACATGGCCGAGGAGGGAGAAGACGGAAACGACTTTGCAGCCGTAGTCTCGGAAGTGAACCTCGCCGGAGGCAATCCCAAGGAGTGGTGGATCGACACCGGTGCCACAAGGCACATATGTTCCGACAAGGCTATGTTCTCATCGTTCGAGCCGACTGAAAATGAAGAACCATTGTACATGGGAAATTCAGCAACTTCCGCCATAAAAGGGAAAGGAAGAATAACGCTGAAAATGACTTCCGGAAAAACCCTTACCCTCAATGATGTTCTCTATGTTCCCGATATTAGGAAGAAACTAGTGTCAGGATCGCTGCTTAGTAAGAAAGGGTTTAAGCTTGTATTTGAGTCGGACAAATTTGTTCTGACTAAAAGTGGAGAATATCTAGGTAGGGGGTATCTCAAGGATGGGCTATTTAAGCTCAATGTAATGACTGTGTTTCCGACTATGAATAAGAAAGCGCAAGTTAACTATTTGTCGGAGTCTTCTACTTCTTGTTTATGGCATGCACGATTAGGTCATGTTAATTACGAGTCAATTCGTAAATTAATGAAATTGGACCATCTTCCTAAAAGCGCAATTAATTCCGATCACAAGTGTGAAATATGCGTAGAGGCAAAATTGATAAGTAAGCCATTCTAACCTATCGGTTCGAAATCAACGAGTCCTCTCGAATTAATTCACACGGACATATGCGATCTGAAATTTGTGCAGACAAGAAGTGGAAAGAAATATTTTATAACGTTTATCGACGACTGCACTAAATACTGCTATCTTTATTTATTGCATAGTCGAGATGAAGCGTTAGACGCATTCAAGAAATATAAGGCCGAGGTGGAAAATCAATTGAATAAAAAGATTAAGATTCTTCGAAGCGATCGAGGAGGAGAATATGATTCTCCATTTGCGGAAATTTGTTCGCAAAGTGGAATCATCCATAAAACCTCGGCACCCTACACACCCCAACAAAATGGGGTTGCGGAAAGGAAAAATAGAACATTAAAAGAAATGCTCAACACATTACTTTAAAGTTCAGGGCTACCACAAAACATGTGGGGGGAAGCTTTATTAAGAGCCAACTATATTCTAAATAGAATTCCCAAAAGGAAATTGGACAAGACCCCATATGAAATGTGGAAAGGCCGGAAACCCTCATACAAACATTTGAGGGTATGGGGATGTCTTGCTAAAGTAGCAACCCCACTACCGAAAAAGTTCAAGTTAGGACCTAAAACGATAGATTGCATCTTCATTGGATATGCGGCGAATAGTAGTGCTCATCGATTTCTGGTCCACAAATCAGAAATACCCGGTATTCACGAGAACACTATTATTGAATCAGCCAATGCCTCCTTCTTCGAAGATATATTTCCTTGCAAGATGAAGGAAGTAGAAGCGTCCGGAAAACGGTCGCATGATACCGCCATTGGCGATGACCAGGAGGAAGAGGTAAGGCGAAGTAAACGAGCCAAAACGGCAAAAACTTTTGGACCTGATTTCCTAACATATTTAACGGAAAATGATCCAACAAGTTACAAAGAGGCCATGTCCAGTGTTGATGCTCCATATTGGAAGGAAGCTATAAATAGCGAGATAGAATCCATCTTACAAAATAATACTTGGGAATTAGTAGACATTCCACAAGGCTCCAAGCCCCTTGGATGTAAGTGGATTTTTAAGAAAAAGCTTAAACCCGATGGTACGATCGACAAGTACAAGGCAAGACTTGTCGCGAAAGGGTATAGGCAGAAAGAAGGACTAGATTTCTTTGACACATATTCTCCTGTGACCAGAATAACGTCTATTCGAATGCTTATCGCAATTGCTGCAATATTCAATTTTGAAATTCACCAAATGGACGTTAAAACGGCTTTCTTGAACGGAGAATTAGAGGAAGAAATCTATATGGAACAACCGAAAGGGTTTAAAGTTCCTGGAAGCGACAACAAATATTGTCGGCTAAAGGAGTCCCTTTATGGACTAAAACAGACCCCCAAGCAATGGCACGAGAAGTTCGACAAATTCATGAGCAGTCATGGATATCGAACTAATGAATGTGATAAGTGCGTATACTATAATAAAATAGGAAAAGAATGTGTCATAATATGCTTGTATGTCGACGACATGCTAATAATGGGGAGCAGCAGGGCAATAATTCTTGACACCAAGAAATTATTGTCTACAAAGTTTGACATGAAAGACCTAGGAGTGGCGGATGTAATTTTAGGGATTAAAATTACAAAGACTCCAGATGGTTACGCACTTTCTCAAACTCACTACATAGAGAAGGTGATCGAAAAGTTTGACAAAGGGAACAATAAACCGATTACCACACCAGTAGACGTGAGTTTGCATCTCGCCAAGAATCGTGGCGAATGTGTTAGGCAATTGGAATATGCACAAATAATTGGTAGCCTCATGTACATCATGAATTGTACAAGGCCGGACATCGCACAAGCTGTCGGAAAATTGAGTCGCTTTACCAGTAACCCTGGAAAGGATCATTGGACAGCCTTGATTCGAGTGTTGAGGTATCTTCGTTATACAAAAGACTTGGGTCTACAATACTCGAACTATCCAGCTGTCGTAGAAGGATATTGCGATGCCAATTGGATCTCTGACTCAAGAGACTCCAAGTCCACAAGTGGATATGTATTCACTCTCGGTGGAGCGGCAATATGTTGGAAATCTTCAAAGCAGACGTGCATTGCAAGGTCTACTATGGAAGCGGAATTCATAGCGTTAGACAAGGCAGGGGAAGAAGCAGAATGGCTTCGTCATTTCCTTGAATATATTCCAACATGGCCAAAACCAGTGCCTCCTATATGCATTCATTGCGACAGCCAATCGACAATAGGTAGAGCACAAAGTAGAATGTATAATGGTAAGTCTAGACATATACGTCGGAGACATAATACCATTAGGCAACTTCTCTCAAGAGGAATAATATCGATCGATTATGTAAAGTCAAAAGAAAATATAGCGGATCCGTTGACTAAAGGTTTATCGAGAGAACTAGTTGCAAGTTCGTCAAGGGGAATGGGATTAATGCCAATCTCGTAAGAGTTGCACGTAGCGGCAAACCCAACCTAGGTGACTGGAGATCCCAAGAAATAGGTTCAAAAGGGAAAACCCAACTACCAGTGCAAATAAATATATCACTCACCCGGAAATTAAGTTTCCAAACTCATTCCTAGGACGAACACCGAGTGATGGGACAGGGTAAGCTAAAGGCTTTTAATGAGACCACATCTTAAGGCACTTTGAGAAGAGTATGTTAGGATACTCGTTGTGTGTCTCAACTATGTGAGTAGGAACGGGCCGGTTCTAGGAGGATGACGTGGCTACACTCCTCTAAGTCTACTCATGAAACCAGGAAAAGTGTTTCAAGGCCGAAATGAACACAACCGTGAGAACGGACTACGTTTAGGTTGTTAATTGTGTGCGATCTACCGACTAGGTATACAACGCGGCAAGCAGTTCAAGGCGTCTCGCTCACTGTCAAGCCAGTATAGCCTGTAGTATCTCACTAAGGGGAAGGTTCAAAGTCTATGACTACCTTTCTTTACGCAATTAACTACCGCCAAAGGAGTTTCAACCACATAGAGACATTTTACGCTTTGAGACGTGAATTTGTCATTCATGTGGGGGATTGTTGGAAGAAATGGTTTAGACGGTAACATTTTATACCCGACTTTGAGCTCGGTTTGAACCCGACTCACTTGAGGGTTAACAACACCAATTGCATCCTTAGAAAGAGGGCAACTTGGTGGTCGTTTCGGACATGCACTCGTCAAAAACCATTAAGAAATGAATGATCAAATTAAGCTCTCAAAATGGGTTCATGATCAAACTTGTGTTGTGAAGAAAATAGGAACCACATCTTGGTTCAAGAAGGAAACTTGAGAGTTTAACTACTCCAAGTTTGGACTATAGGGCACGCCCTTTGGGTGGAGCAATTTATGGCAGGAGAGAGGACCTAGACAAAGGTCGAACCACCACACGCGCGCTGCGCGCGCCGCCGCCGCCGTCCGTCCGGCCGGCTCGGCTCGGCTCGGCTCGGTCTCGGGTTCGAGCACGGGCACGGGCCGGGCCGTGACGTGGTGTGGTGTGGTGTGGGTTGGGCTGTCTAGTTAGTGGGCCTCATTAAGTATTAATCTTTTTGGGCCAAAAACTAACTATTAATTAATTTCATTAACAGTTTTATATTCAGTCGAAATTAATTATGAACAGTTGCAAATCAAACCGATGCAACCGTTCCTACAGTTGCAACTGTTCCGTTTTGAACAGTAACCGCTCCAACCACCTTCTATAAATTGCCAGTTTCATTCCTCAATTGGGTATCTGAAACCAGCCGAATTTCTCCAGAACACTATCTTCCAAACACAAACAGAAACTTCAACGTGGTCTCAGTTCGTTGTGTGCGGCGCTGTACGCCGTGCTTTCCACCGCCGCACAGGGAAGCTTTCATCCTGGGAAGCAGTCGTCCGATCGTTCCATAGCAAGCACGTGTGGGGGACGAATCTGCTTTAAGGAACCTCGTTCTACATGAACGAAACTGTCTTCCAACTTTGTACAACATTCGGAAATCTAACTATCAGTAAGTTCGTTCTTTGTTTTAGTTATTTTCGGGTACTGCTTGATTATTCACAACTTGTCCGGGTAATTAAAATCTGATAACACAGAGGTGGTACTACCTAACATTTTGTTACACGATCTACAAATAACTACCTTCATTTTCCGGGTATTTCGCTACTAGTAGTGGTAGTAGGTGAACGTAAAGGGCAATGGAAGACTGAGTGGGTTTTTGCGTACCCAATAAAAGACTGAGTGGGTTTTATGTAATTTTTGGGGGGACAGACATGACCGGCAAAGCACGTCTCTAGGGGTGACATGACTGGACATGCTGCAATGGACGAAAGATGGTGCATCATTAGTCAAAAATCTTTTGCCGCCCTTTATTAAAAAATCTGCACCAGAAACGCGACTAGTGGACGAAACGTAGGGCTCCAGGTATATGTAATACACCCAGTGAACCAAAACAACCCGTATGCTGCTACTGCATTCGATTTAGAAGAAAATTATTTTACATACGTTAATTGCGTAACAACTAATTTACTTCGCATTATCCTATAAAAACAAAGAACTAACGACTACGTTTTCAAATAACCCGCATAATAATTTACTACGCATTATCAAGCAAACATTCGGTTAATATGAGAACAGCAAGAACCGGCAAATCATATGAAAATGCCAGGGAAAACAGCATTAATATCAGACTAACAGTGTATAAGAATGAATTTAGCACAAAATTTATTATTAAATGTATACCTAAACTGTCATTGCGGCATGCGTATGCATTGACGCTTCACGTCCAGCCATGATGGTTGTCATCTGATAATTGAATAATACTTTTTCGACAACTCGGATACGTTCAACCTCATGTCATTCCATATAATGGCATTGTAACGAAACAACGTTTCCGTGATACAACCCTCTACATAGTAAATTTATTAAGGACTGTGTTCGCTCCGAGCCGCTTTCGGGAGACCATTCACTAATGTCGACTTCAGAAGATCGAGCTCCGCTTGAATCAGAGCGAGATTCGGCTATGATGGACCAAAACCCGACCACCTTCGCCGACGCTCGCTTTAGGTTGACCGAAACACGGCCATATTTGTCCGGACCACAAAATAGTCAAAGTCGGACTACGTCCATATCAAAATTTAAGGCGATCTACGTAGTCGTGCACCGGTATTGCAATGTCGAAAGCTTTGACGGTAGCGTGACTACTATATTTATTTTCAGTTTATGTTCCTTCTGTACACTTTTTATTGTCGTCGATATTTTGCGACTAATGCTCCAAAAGTTGTCACGGACACAACCAAGGGGAGCAAATTGGTATATCGCCATATGGGGGATCCAAAAATTCACAACTGCGACATGTTAGACGTCTTATATTCCAAAATATGCATGGGTATAAGTTTACCGGGTATATGTGTAATACCCAATCCCATACTGGAAGTCCAGTATTAGATGTTTGTTATATAGTAATTCTGTAGATTACTAATAATTGACAGCTGCGAAATGTTAGTATGTACATCCAATGTGAAAGATCAGGTTGTGCAAGATTTGGAATAGCTCAGTTATTTCAAGGTCTTGAACCAGCTTTCAAAGCCTTGAATCAGTCTCAGAGGCTTAGCTATTTTCAAGGCCTTGAAACTGGATTCAAAGCCTTTAAACTGCTTAACTTGAATGCACACTCTCAGGGGGAGTTTTATGCAAACTCTCTGAGTTTATTTCCTCTCTATTTTTCATATGTGATTCACTGTTATTAGATGATGAAAGACAAATTGTTCTAACATGTTTTGATCATAAGATATCATCTGTTTGACCATGATAATGCAGAAAATATTCTTTCCAATATTTGTAGGATTTGTTTCCTAAACTGAAGCTATGCAGTTTTGGAAATAGATGAATACTTTGATCCTGTGATCAATCAGAGACTTATGACAGATTCTCAGATTTCTTATGGACAAGATCACAACAATATCTCTGAAGATTGTGATCAACTATCCGTTGGAGAAAGTTGTTAAAGAGAGTCAAAGTTGTTACCTACAAAATAGGAAGTTGTTGCTGAAAATCAGGGAAGATTTGTAGAGCTTCAAACAGTTTAAATAGAGCTCACTTTGAAGCAACAAGAGACGAGACTCAACGGGCAAAAACAAGAGACAAGCTTCTGGATTGACAAATCACCAAAGAAGAACACCATACTCTCAATCCTTTCCACAGAAGTTCACTACACTTTCACTGCAGTTTTCTACTCTATGTATACTTCTGTATTGAGTTGTATTGGTAGATCATTTATGTATTATCTCTACATATATTCTCAAGGATTATTCAAAGTGAACAATAGAGAATTCTTAGTTAATCAGTTATCTAGAGCAGGTACTAGACAGGTTAGGGAAAACCGCAAGCTGTAACAGAGTAAGGGAACTCTCTGGGCTTGAGTTTTAGGGCTTAGCTTTTGATTAATAAGAATTGAGTTGAAAATCCTGCAGGGATTCAATCCCTAAGGTAGATACGTAGGTCCAAGTGGACTAATCTGTATAAATCACTTCTATTCTGCATTTATAGTTCATTCTTTTTCATAATTTTGCAGCACTAAAAACGTACTGTTTATTCTTTAAGGGTTTGAATTGTTTTCAAGGCCTTGAAAAAGGCATACTTGCTTTATACTGTCTACATATTCTTCGAGGGCTTGAACTAGTTTTCAAGGCCTTGAACTTCATTGTTTGCACAAGTTCTCATCCTCCTAGCAAGTTTTGCAAAAAGTTGGCATACTTTACTCACCCCCCCCCCCTTCTAGAATATCTTAGCTGCATAAACATCTGCATACTCACACTTTCAATTGGTATCAGAGCTTGTATCACTGTATAAGATTTAACCATCTAGTGATCATGAGTACTGCAGGTTAAGGTGGTTTATCACAGGGAAAAGATGCTAACAAGCCTCCTCTATTCTGTTGAGAAAATTTTGCTCACTGGAAAGCTCTCATGAAAATGTTCATTATTGATCAAGATCTAGAGCTTTGGACCATTATCCAAAATGGACCTCATACTTTCTACACATAGAAAGATGGGATCAGAACTCCCAAAATAGAAGACTCACTCTCCTCTTCTAAATTAGAGAAATTTTCTAAGAACTACAAGGCTATTAACATTTTGTATTGTGCTTTGAGTATAGATGAATTCAACAGGATCTCTGGATGCACAATTGCTAAAGAAATCTGGGATAAACTTGTGGTTACTTTTGAGGGAACTAGTCAAGTCAAGCAAACCAAGATCAACATTTATCTCAGACAATATGAGCTGTTTAAGATGAATGCAGATGAGTCCATCAGAGACATGTTTAAGAGGTTCACTGATATTGTCAACAACCTTGACTCACTGGGAAAACATTTTTCCAATGAAGAAAAGGTGAGGAAGATTCTCAGAAGTCTTCCAAAGGCAAAATGGGAACCAGAGACCACATCCATTGAAGAGGCTCAGAATATCTCAAATTTACAACTTGATGACCTACAAGGGAAGCTCCTGACATAAGAGATATCTACGAATAAAAATGATGGAGGATTCCCAGATGGTGTTAAGAACATAGCTCTCAAATCCAAAGAGAATGAGAGAACACAAAGCCTTGAAACTGAGGATGGTGATGATGAAGATCCAATTTCCTTAATTTCCAAAGCCTTGACAAGGATTCTCAAAATGAAGAAAAACTTTGGAAATAAAGATTTCAACAGAGAAAAGCATAGATCATCCAGCAGCAAGGACTACAAAGGCAAGTCCTCTTCACAAAACAAATCAAAATTTATGAACTGATTTGAATGTGGTGATGCATGACACTTTATAAGAGATTGTCCACACAAGAAAATCAAGAGCTTTCAAAAGAAAGATCATGACAGAAGAAAGAAAGTCATGATAGCTTCATGGAGTGATTCAGATAGCTCTAGTGAATCTAAATCTGAGGAAGAACATGCCAACCTATGCTTCATGGCCAAGCATGATGAAAGGTCTGAGAAGAACATTGAGGTAATGATAAAGTGTCTCATTTCAAAACCAAAAGAAGCTCTTTCAGAATATCTCAGAATAATGCTTTTAAATGAGGAATATTATCTGAAAGAGATCAGAATTTTGAAAGAAAAAGTTCATGAGCAAGCAAAAGAAAACTTGCAACTTGTTTGCCTAAATCAGAATCTTGAAATCTCTCAGAAGAAAACTGATAGTGATTTCAAGGCCTTGAAAACCAGTTTCAAAGCCTTGGAAACACAAGTCAAGGAAGTAGTCACTGAGAACTCCTCAGTGAGTGAAAATCTCGTTAATCAAAGACATGGTTGATGAATTAGAGAAACAAAAGACTACTCTCGTTGATAAAATTCAAGAATCTGAATTGGTCAAAGTCAAGCTTAATGGATCAAAACACAAGTTGAACTTGATTCTTGGAGGAAGTTCACAGTTTCTTCACAAAGCTGGTATTGGATTCAATCCAAACTTTCCAAGAAGGAACAATACCTGATGTGTGAAAGATGGGAACAAAAATTCTCCTACATGTCATTACTGCTGCAAAATTGGTCATGTTAAGATGACTTGTCCTTTTAGAAGAAGAGACCCTCACATAATGAGGAACACTTTTCCTTTTCAACTCAAAGGAAAAGTTAAGTAGATTTGGGTTTCTAAAGGGGTTAGGCCACCTAACATGGTTGATCCTGAATATGAATCCAAATTCCACACTTGGTCTAATAGCTGGGTAAGGCAGTGATTGGTGTTTGTAGGTTGTCACCAATATCAAAGAACAGAAGTGGTTCATGGACAGTGGTTGCTCAAGACATATGAGTGGAAAGATATCTCTATTCTCAAAATTAAAGGAGCAATCAGAAGGTTCAATAACACTTGGTGACAAAGGAAAATGAAACATTCTTGGTATTGGAAAAGTTGGTACAAATTCTGAAAACTCTATTTCTGATGTGTATCTAGTTGAAGGTTTGAAATTTAATTTTCTTAGTGTATCTCAGCTTTGTGATAATGGCAACAAAGTTATCTTTGATAAAGAGAAGTGTGTGGTGCAAAAACAGAAATCAGGAGATTGCATTCTCACAGCCTCTAGATCAAACAATGTTTATACTTTTCAGACAAACAAAGTTGCAGGTGAAAGTTGGAAGTGTATCAAGGCCTTGAAAGAGGATTCAAAGCTTTAGCACATGAAACTTAGTCATATCAGTTTACATACCTTGAACAAGTTGATTTTCAAAGACTTGGTAAGAGGATTGCCATCTATCAAATTCAAAGAAGATGAAATGTGCAAAGCCTGTGCTCAAAGCAAGCAGACCAGAAGTTCCTTCAAGCCAAAGAACTTTGTAAGTACAACTAGACCTATTGAATTACTTCATATGGATCTCTGTGGTCCTATCAGGACTCATACTCCAAAAGTTAAAAGTTATATGCTGGTTGTTGTAGATAATTTCTCTAGATATACTTGGGTTATGTTTCTCAAAGAAAAATCTGAAGCACTCTCTGAATTTTCAAAGCTTTGCAGAGAAATTCAAAACTTGAAAAACCTACCTGTAGCTTCAACCAGAAGTGATCATGGTAGAGAATCTGATCAATTAGAATTTGATTTATTCTGTGATAAGCATGGTATTACTCACAACTTTTCTGCTCCAAGAACTCCTCAACAAAATGGTGTTGTTGAAAGAAAGAACAGGACTCTTGAAGATATGTCAAGAACAATGCTTCTTGAGAACAGGTTGCCAAAACATTATTGGGTAGAATCTGTGAATACAACAAACTATATGTTGAACAGGTGCTTGATCAGACCCATTCTGAAGAAGACCCCCTATGAACTATTCAAATGGAGGAAGTCAAACATTTCATACTTCAGACCCTTTGGATGTACTTGTTTTACCCACAACAATGGAAAAGACAACCTTGATAAGTTTGATACAAGAAGTGATGAAGGTATATTTCTTGGATACTCTCTGAATAGCAAAGCTTATAGAGTTTAAAATAAAAGAACCAAACTGGTTGAAGAGAGCAATCATGTTATTTTTTATAAAAGCTATGATGGTTCTTTGAGTGAAAGTTTTGCAGACTTGAATCTGAACAAGCATGAATCAGAGGAAGAGACTGAGAATCCATTAGGATTCAAGAAAGGTTCAGAAGAATATTAGGAGATTTACAAGACCTTGAAAACGGTCCTCAAGGCCTTGAAAGTAAATCTCAAAGCCTTGAAAAAGATGATCAGAAGGATTCAAGTGACAAAGCCACTACTTCAAGATCAGAGAAGATCTAGGGAGAGCCTGAACCATGGTCTCCAAGAAAGAGACTCAAATATCTCTCATCCCATCCAGCTGATTATATCATATCAGATCCAACCACTGGTACACAAACTAGATAAGAGTTGAAGAACTTATGTGCTTTTAATGCCTTTATTTCTCTTGTAGAACCAAAAACTGTGAAAGAAGCTTTACAATAAGAAGACAGGATCATTGCTATGCAAAGTGAACTCAATGAGTTTGAAAGGAATAAGGTTTGGAACCTGGTTCTTGCACCTACAAACCAGTCAGTCATTGATACCAGATGGGTATTCAAAAATAAGTTTGATGAAAGTGGCAATGTGATCAGAAACAAAGCAAGGTTAGTTGCTCAAGGTTACAATAAAGAAGAAGGTATTGATTATGAGGAAACTTTTGCTCCAGTTGCCAGATTAGAAGCAATTAGAATTTTGCTTGCTTTTGCATCTTACAAGAACATGAAACTGTTTCAAATGGATGTGAAGTGTGCTTTCCTGAATGGCTATTTACAGGAAGAAGTTTATGTTGCCCAACCACCTCGTTTTGAAAATAAAAAGTTTCCAAATCATGTTTACAAACTTGACAAAGCTCTTTATGGTTTGAAACAAGCTCCACGAGCTTGGTATGAAAGATTGTCAAAGTTTTTACTTGAAAATGATTTCAAAAGAGGTTTAGTAGACAAGACTCTTTTCATAAAGACTCATGAGAAAGATTTACTTGTAGTTCAGATATATGTTGATGATATATTGTTTGGAGCTACTAATGATCAATTGTGCAGAGAATTCTCAAGTCTTATGAGCAGGGAATTTGAGATGAGCATGATGGGAGAGTTGAACTTCTTACTAGGACTTCAAATACATCAATTTAAGAAGGTCATCTTTCTGCATCAAAGAAAGTACACAAGAGACTTACTAAACAAATATAGCATGGCTCAATGTAACGAAGCCAAGACTCCTATGAGTTCTACATTGTCCTTGGACAAGGATGAATCTGGTACGAGTGTCAATGTAAAAGAGTATAGAGGCATGATTGGATCATTACTCTATCTAACAGCAAGCAGACCAGATATTATTTTTAGTGTGTGTATGTGTGCTAGATTTCAAGTTGATCCAAAAAATTACACTTGACTGATGTGAAGAGAATATTCAGATATCTCAATGGTACCAAGGACTTGGGGCTTTGGTATCCAAGACACTCTAACTTCTCTTTACATGCTGAATTTGCAGGTTACAAGGTTGATAGAAAAGGTACTTCAGGAACTTGCCAATTCGTTGGATCATCCTTGATTAGTTGGCATTCCAAGAAACAGAATTCAGTTTCTCTATCAACAGCTGAAGCTGAATATATAGCTGTAGGAGCATGTTGATCACAGGTGTCATAGATTTCTCAACAGATAAGAGACCTTGGATTTGACTTCAGGGGAACCCCTATTAAGTGTGATAACACTAGTGCAATTTCAATTACAAAAAATCCAGTGCAACATTCAAGAACCAAGCACATTGATGTCAGACACCACTTCATCAGAGATCATGCTGAGAAAGGTGATATTGTTCTTCAATTTGTTGCTACTAACATGCAAATTGCAGATATCTTCACTCAAACATTAACAGATGAAAGGTTCTCAACTCTAAGATTGGAATTGGGAATGCTAAATAAAGATGCATTGGTTTAGGGGGAGCATCAGGTAAGAAAGGCAAGGATTATGTGTTTTCAAAGGGTTGAACTGAGTTTCAAAGCCTTAAAAATCAGTTCAAAGCCTTGGATTTTACTTGTTGCAGTGCTACAATTTTTCAAGACCTTGAATACTTTTTCAAAGCCTTGAAAATAAGTCTGCTACACTGATAGTCAATAATCTTGGATCATTCTGTGTTGGGTGATATCTCTGTAGATATTTGCCTAACATAGCGCCTACCCTTTTCAAAAATTTGTGTTAGCCTAAAATAGCATTAGTATATTTTATTTTCCAATGGCATAAAAGATTTGAAATCTCTCTGATCATTGCAAATATTTTGAGATCAGAGAGATACTAGTTTCCTTTTGAAACTCAAACTCTTTCAGTATTTATCTGTTCTCTTCTCCTTCATTCCGTACTACTCCACCTCTCTCTATTCTTCTCCCAAACCCTAATGAGCACAAGGAGATCCTCAGATAGAATCAAGATGGCTAGAGGTTCAAAACCTGTCTCAGAGAAGAAAAGAAAAGCAGCAGTGGATGAGGTTCAAGAAGTCGGTGGAGACTCTAGCTCCAGAACTCCTAGTGCAGAGGCAGTTCAAGATCTTCCTCCACCAAAAGAATAAGGTCAAGAAGGTTACAACCTCCTCTTCCGAAAAGCAAAAGAATAGAAAGTTGTTACAGAAAAGCAACCAGAAATAGAGCCTACTAGTTCAAAGAAGGTTAAGAAGAAAGCCACTCAAGAAGAAAAGGGGAAAGGAAAGGTGACAGAAGCACAACCAGAAGGACAATTGGAGAAGGCACTGCAGATCTATTCACAAGCCTCAACAAAGAACACAGCACCAGATGAGACTTGGTTTGTCTCAAACATCTCTAAAGGTCAGTTGTTATATGGTTTTTCTTCAAGATCTATTGGTTTCTGTAGTATGGTTCATAAGCATGTGGTGGAACACATGAAACTTAAGTGCATCTCTATGTTGAAGAAGAGTTCTTTGTGGTGTATGCCGAATCCTAAAGAATTAGCCTACCCTAGACTCACCAGACTCTTCAACCTGAACTTGAACCAAGTTAAGAGATCTGCACATTTGGTGATTGTGCACAAGAGATTTCGACGGGGAAACCTCCGTGTACACCGTATGTAGAGGATCAGAGATCGCACAGGAAGAGTGGGGTTGTGTGTAGGGAGAGAGTAAGGCAGTAGTAATGTCTGAGAGAGAGACAGAGGTTTGGTAGAGCTTCCGCGTATGGCAAGTGTGTTCTCCTTTTTATGGAAAGGTTAACGTCCTATATATAGCAGAGAACGTGACCGTTGTAGTGTGGTTAATGCGCCCATTAATGGCGGCTTAATTAGCTTAACCATAACGGCACGTTCGTCCTTATATATAGGGACCGTTACAGCACGTGGTGCGCGAATACCGGAACCGTTACGAGGTTGACCGGGTTTGACCGGATTGACCGGGTTTATGGAGCTCGTGCCATAAATCTCTCAAAGCAGTTACTAAAGGTCGCGCGCGGGCTTGGCTCGCACGCGACAGGGCTTACTCTAGCCTCCAAACCACTAAGTCCCTACAAGTCCCGTGCGGTGGTATGCGAGGGCTCTGTCTCGCAGCCCCCACATGGATCAGCTCGGCTGGTGATCCAGTGTGTGTGGAGCATAATATGGTGTGCTGGATGGTTGCCACGTGGCCAAGATCTGTCAGCTCAGAAAGCACTATCTACATTAGCCCCCTTTCTGCGCGTGAAGACTCATAGCTGTATAGACTTCCATGCGCGGAAACCAACATACGCGTCGTCGCCACGCACCAATTCAAATATGGGTAAGTTCAGCCCCTGTGCGTGCCATTATGACCTAAAACCCCTAGAGTCGTCCCGTCTGGCTTTTAGGGTTTTAGGCGTGACGTCAGCTTGTCCTGTGATTGCGCGATTCGACGGTGACGGTTGCGATTCGACTACTGAAAGGACGCAACCCTTCATTGTTTTTGGATAAATACTTTGTATCCTCCACTGTTGCAAAGCATCACTTCTTTCTCTTAAAGTGAATGGTACCCGGAGATCTTCGAGAGCAGATTCAGATAATCAATCATCAGTTTAGAACTGCAAATCGTCTTCTTCAACTGTGCATATCCAAGCAAGCTTCGCGAAAACAAGGTTGGCCTTGTTCAATTTTGATTTAAGATACCAGTGTTTGCCTTGAACTGCGTTGAATCTGTAAACCCATAACATATAATCTGTCGAAACTTGTGAAGAAGCTTCAAGCTTTGGACCCAATTGCAGCTTAATCCTTCAATAATAAGGACCTTAGATAGGGTTTTGAAATCCCTGATAATGCAACCCTCTAATTCCTGAAATTGATACCAGAAACTGTTCATCTTTCTTTTCATAGATCTTGAATCTCGAAATTCAAACTGAAGTAGCATATTTCTCTCCCCTTTTTCTTGCTCTTCCGCAGGGATGGCCAAGACATAAGGAACCAAACCGACCAAGGAGGACGAAGAGATACCCGATCTTCCGCAGGCTTTGTGGCGAAAAGCCCCCTATCTCGGTGGCAAAGACTTCTACCATGCGAGGGTTAAGGCGAAGAGGATGCCTGCTCCTGTCCCAATTGAGGGATTGCTAACACTGACTCGCCCGGTTAACTCAGCCTTGCTCGAGTTAATTGGCTCCGAGGATGTGGTTCGATTGGGAATCGAAAATGGGTACTTCCCCTACACTGCGATTTCTACCCAAGCTTTTGTCCAGAAATTGGACTACATGGATGAGTGGATTGACCACGTGTTGACCAATCATGCCGCGACTCTTGATGAAGCCGGCATATACTTCGCTGTTCGTGCTATGAAGGGTGCTGCCGTGAAGCTGGATCAGTCCATGCTTCTAGACCTTCTTTCCCGCTACTCGCCTGCGACTCACACATTCCACTTTGCTGAGTTCGAGGTTGCCCCCACACTCGAGGACGTGCATATGCTGTACGATCTTTCTCCCATGGGTGAAGTGGACCCTTTGAGTCCTTTGAGGACGGCTGCGGAGATTGCTTTGTACACGCAGATGGAGGAATGCCTATCGGAGGTAAAGAAAATCTCCACCCGGTGGACCACTACCAAGGCCCTTCCAAACTGGCAGTTGGTTGATACGTCTGCGAAGAACACCTGGAACAAATGGTTGCAGTACTTCTTTCGAGACTATGCGAACAGTAGCATCACCAAGAAGCTTCTGAGTGAGAACCCAGAGGCCGAAAATTAGGTGGAGGGTAAAGGCTATCACTTGACCCTTTGTGCCTTCCTCTGTGCATGGTTGTCGAGGTACTTAATTGATGGTCACCCACATGATGGGGTCTTCTACCATGTTTTGCCACTTGTTGTGAGGCTCGCCCTTGGCCAGAGAGTCGCACTCGGACCCTTGGTCTTGGGCACGCTGTACTATAGGCTTGATCAGCTGGTTCTAGCCATGAAAGAGTCGCGTGGCCGCCTCGATGTACTGACTTTTGTCAATATTTCCTTTTTGACAATGTGGGTTTTCGAACGATGGCCATCCTACGCTCCAACTGCTCTCAAACCCGACAAGTGGTGTTTCCCAGGCGAGACGGAAGAGCGTAACAGCGGCAGGGCTGCGAGGTGGTTCGGAGCGAACAATACCAAGTGAGTTTGGAGTTTGATATGCGACAAACGGAAAGAGTTTACTTCCAGGCCCTATGCCACACGCATTGAGAACGTGCGATGGTTTCCAAAGCTGTACCCCTCTAAGGGTGTTGTCTTCTCAGAAGAGCTCCTCTTCGAAGAGGGATCGCATTTCCATGAGCGCTATCGCGAGTTCTTTTGCTGGTGTCTACGAGGTTCCCTTCCTGCCCTCGCAGAGCATATTCGTGAGCTCGCGCCAAGGTACAAGAGGATTACCGTGGATGTTGACCCCACTCGAGTTTCTCCCCAGTTCGGCTTTGATGCAGTGGCACCATCAATCTGGCCCCAGTCCATTATCAGAGGTTGCTATAAGCGCTTGCTAACAAAGGAGTGCAAGACAGTATTCATGAACAATCTTCCCTTTGAGCAGCCTGCAGGGACCCGCGAGGGTGGTTGTTCTCAGAACTGGCTCGCATACAGGGTCGCCCAGCAAACGAGGATTGAGACGCAGTCGGCCGCGCAGCCAAGTAGAGCTCCCTTGATCAAGAGAAATTCTTTTCCGTTTCGCCCCAATTGCAGCCTGAGCGAGTCTGAATATGGTTGCTACTCACTGTTGGATCGTGAGAACCATTTTTGTCCTGACGTCATTCTGAAGGAGAAGGTCGCCGCAGTTAAGAAGGGCGACACGCATGTCGTCAGATATAGCGAGGCATTTGCTAAGGTAAGCAATTTTTCCCGCGTGCGTTAAGCTTCTTGATTTCCTTATGCTGACGCCTTTATTCTGTACTGTTTGCTGTAGTGTCATGTGCGGAGATTCGCATCTGGTGATCGCTCCAAGTCATTGGTTAACACTATTGTTGCCACCAGAAGACAAAAGCAGCTGTTTCTGCTAGCATGGAGGATGGACTCTGAGGTCGAAACCAAGATTCGCGCAGTCATGAATGCTTTTGCTGACTCGCTGATAGACAATTCTCCGGCCTCGTCTTCTCCCGGAGATGATCCGTCCCCTCAAGCGACTGCGGCGCCGAGAGTGAAGAGACCCAGGCAAAAGGGAATTACGATTTCTTCCCCTAGAAGTGCTCCAACTTCTCCCTCGGCGAGGTCCCTTTCTGTCAAGGACAAAGGCAAAGGTCGCATGCCCAGCAAAGTGCGGAAAGAGCTCGCAGTTGAGACTTTCGTTCCATTCAACCAAGAGGAAGAAGGAGAGAGGCAGGAGCCCAGAGAGAGTGATGAAGAAGAAGAAGAAAGAACAGTTGTGATGCATGAGGAAGAATCAGGAGGTACTTCCGACGCGTTTCTCTTCTCATCATCGTAATTCTTTTGTAATTCTTTCTTAAACCAATCATATCTTCGCAGATGATGATGATGATGAGATCATCGGTGGCCTTTTGGCCAAGAGACAAAAGAGAGATACCCATTCTGGCATTCTAGACGATCCCATAAGCGAGGACGTTCTTGCTGAGTCCCGGAAGATAGCCACGGAAGCTGCTGAAAGAAGAAGGCAGCGGGATGAGGAGGAGCTCGAGCGTGTGAGACAGCGGAGCCTCGAAGAGCAGCATGTTGACGACTTAGTGCGTCCAGTTGACGAGGATGATGTGCTCCCCGAAGTAGTGACTCCTCAGGCTGAGGAGGAGGATGCGGTTCCAGAAGAGGATGCAGCAGCCCTGGAGCAGGCCCAGGCAGACTTTGAAGAGATCGCAGGCGGCGATAAAGGTGAGATCTTCAATCTCGCAGTAACTTATAGAGATGTTATTGTGGGTGCGTTAAAGCATGGTGTGTCAAAGGCTGACATCCGTCGTTGGCTAGTAGGCAAGTGCGGAGAACCTTCAGGTAACCATTTGAGCGATATGCATGTACTAGACCTGAGCAACTTGAAACAGAATCATGACTGGTTTCTTCGCATCCCAGGTCACGCTCCTTTTAAAGACTTGCTTAATGAGGACACACTAATAGGACATGGTTCCACGTCTTTAGTGTATGACGAAGATACATCAATCCCACCTTCGCGTGGAGGTGCTTGCTCTTAGCTTTAGCAAAGATAGTAAAATAACATTCAATGCGAGTTACCTCATACCATCGCATTTTGTGTCGCAGGCAATGCTGAGGAGTCTGTGCTGGAGCAGAGAAGTCAGCCTTCTGCGTCCTACGTCCCGATTCCGAGCCCCCATACCGAGAAGCCCGTCGCAGCTACTGAACACGCAGGTGAGCCTCTCGAGGACATCATCGAACTTTCCGATGATGCTGAAGCTGATGCTGTGCTAATGGATGAAGATGCCCATACTGGCGCTGAGGAAGTAAGGACAAGTACTGCTGATGCTTCCGCATCTGAGAGTGTCCCTCGCCAAGCAACCTCGGTTGTCACTTCGCCTCCGGCGATGACTGAGTCGGCGGCACCTCTTCCTGCGTGGAGCTTTTGGGGCTCGCAGGTTGGGAATGCAGTCGCATCTGGTGCGGCTTATACTCTTCCTCCTAACTACGAGGGGTTAGAGCTCGCAGCTGACAGAAGAGCTATGGAGCGGGGACAGTCTTCGACCACTCCGGCAATGCGCATCCCTTCTCTTCGTGAGATTCTGGAAGGAACTGGTAAGTAGAGATTTGTTGTTTGCCTCTCGCATTATTCACTTGCGAGTTTGACATCATAACTTAGCTTTGACATCGCTTTAGGTTTGAAGCAAATTGATGTGGACTGGGTGGTTCGGATGCGCCTCACATACCCCCAATCCTTTGTGAGGTCTCTGGAGATAGGGCCCTTCGACAGGAGGCTATTTCTTACTGAAGCCATTTGGATTTTGGAGCAGCTGTCTGCGGCTACGCCTGCGACCATCTCTGTCCAGAGTGCTGAATTGCTTTGTGGCATGTGCCAAAATCTCTTGACCAAGGTTCAAGGCAGGCTGGGTCTCAGATTTCTTATGAAAAGAGTTACCCTGATTCGCGCAGCCGTAACTTTGAAGCTCGGCCACCAGAACCTCGCAGCTGAGAAGCAGAAGGTGGAGCAGCAAAAGCAAAAAGGTTGACGAAGCTCTGAAGCTCTATAATGAGATGAATTCCAAGTGCGAGCAACTGAAACAAGAAGTGGAGCAGGTAGAGAAGCTGAGCCATCAGTTCGCGCCCCATGACTCCTTGATCAAGAATTTGCTTTGACTTTATGTTTTTGAAAAAAATAGCAAGGAACATTAATGTAATGTTTGAAACATTAATGTAATGTTGCTAGGGTTTCTCCCCCCCCCCTTTTTTTTAACAACAAGAATTGGCTTGCCCGTTTTGCCCTTTCCGGGATTTGATAGGATATCTCTGTGCATATCCAATTATGACATCAGCAATTGATATTCTGCTTGATTTTCGCACTAATTTCTCGGAAGATAAGCACGCTTTTGTTGGGAAGTCCATCCGAATCATGACTATCCGTCATTTATTAGGATACGCAACTGCATCGTCGTAGCCTTTAGTAGGGTAATTGATCGTTACCGTTTTTCAAGGCGTAAGTGATTGGCCTTACCCTCTTTTCAAATTCTGCTGACTCATCTTAGCAACTGAAGAGTCTCCACAAGGTCTATATAAACCCTGTCTTTGCCATTTGGGTTCTTCATCCCAAAAATGTGCTTTGCCGTGAGTCCTTACGACTGCTGGCTTCAATGCTTGTTTTTCGTTGATTCATGGCAACTTCAAGTTGTGAATCCTGAGTTTGCGCTTTGTGCTATAGAAATAGTTTCCAAGATCCACTTTATGAGGCTTATTGCTCTTCATAACCATCATAAAGAAGATGGAGATGATATCTCATGTGTATTCGAAGAATTTTCTTCGTGTATTATGTTTGCAAGTCATGTTTCCGGCCGCCTCCCGGTGAGGTGCAGCGTCGAAGTGACCGTGCTACCGTCTCGTAATGAACGGCGGAATTCTTCTCCAGCCTCCCTGGAGGAGAACTTATTGCCCCCACGTTCGTGAGCTCAGGGTGGCGAACCGCTGCGTTCATCCCCGTCTACAAGGAGCCCTTGCCCTTTGGAGCTTCTACTTGCCTGTTGATCGCCGGAACCGGTAGTTCCTCAGGCACATCTCTTGGGATGTTGATCTGACAAGGGCCTTGTCAAATACTGGGATCTTGAACGTATGGCTTCATGTGGCTCTTCGCAGCAAGATCCTACTTGCGACAGATGTTCGGTCGCATATCTATGTATCGCACGGACGGTGTTAGGACCGTTGGGTTCATCCTTTTCAATCAGGGTTCCCGTAGTGTGTCTCTGCTGGCTTGTCAGCTACTTTTCGAATGTATTGTAAGCCATGTTGGCTGCGTAGTTAGATTTGAGCTTTTTCACTTGTAAGCTGCTATCTAGACAGATAAATTGTAAGTCTTTTCGACTCGTAATGATAAATAGCTTTTGTATTATTTGCTGAGCTGTTGCAACAAAATACAATTTCGAATGCGTATCGGCATATTTCGCCTTGCACAATGCTATATACATGTTTCGCATTTGCTATCTGCCATATGAACTCGCAGATGTTTCACTAGATCGTTCGAGATCGTATTTTCGCAGCTGTGCCATCTTGGCAGATGGGCTTGTGATTAGCTTTCAGATTCACGTGCTATCATATCAGATAGACCTTTGTAGATCACTTAAGATCATTTTCACAATATTGCTATCGTAGCAGATAGGCTTTAGTAGATCAATTAAGATCGTTCTTCGCGTGAGTTGCTATCGTGGCAAATAGGCTTTAGTAGATCAATTAAGATCGTTTTTCGCATGAGTTGCTATCGTAGCAGATAGCTTTAGAAGATCAATTAAGATCGTTTTTCGCATGAGTTGCTATCGTAACAGATAGGCTTTAGAAGATCAATTAAGATCGTTTTTCGCATGAGTGGCTATCGGAACAGATAGGCTTAGATGATCAATTAAGATCGTTCTCCGAATGAGTTGCTATCGTGGCAGATAGGCTTTAATAGATCAATTAAGATCGTTTTTCGCATGATTTTCTATCATAACAGATAGGCTTTAGAAGATCAATTAAGATCGCATTGGCATAGGCTGCTATCGTAACAGATAGGCTTAGATGACCAATTAAGATCGCATTTTCATAGGCTGCTATCGTAACAGATAGGCTTAGATGATCAATTAAGATCGCATTTGCATAGGCTGCTATCGTAACAGATAGGCTTAGATGATCAATTAAGATCGCATTTCGCATGAGCTGTTATCGTGACAGATAACCCATTGTTAACAGTTATACCAAGCTGAAATAAAGCAAAATTGACGTCCAGCAATAAAAAGTTTCTCATTTGGGAGAATTTCTCTTATTATAACGCTCTCATATGGGAGAGATGGGATTACAATCCTCTCATATGGGAGAGGAGATTGTGTAAATCGTAACCATACAAGACATTAAGCGACGTTATAATAGAACGCATGAAATGAGAGAAATCAGGGATAGTACTTCTTAATCCAGCGCATGTTGACTGAACTCGGGGTTGAGGTTGTGTCGTGCAACCTTCGTATGCTGCAGTAGCCACTGTCGAAGACTTCTGTGACTTCGAAGGGTCCTTCCCAATTGGCTGCGAACTTTGGGTGAGCCGCTTCTCGCATGCAGTGGTCAGATGCTCGCAGGACCAAGTCTCCGACTGCGAAATCTCTTCGCTGGACCGTCTTATTGTAAGCGCGAGCAATCCTTTCTTGATACCGCTTGTTGGTCCTTTTGGCTTGTTCTCGCTTTTCCTCCAGCAAGACTAAGTCATGATCACGTTGATTTTCGTAGAGTGCGTGAAAGGCTAGCCTTGCCGAATTGACTCTCACCTCCGCAGGTACCACAGCTTCGGCCCCATAACATAGTAGGAATGGTGAGGCCCCCGTGGGTTTCCTTGGAGAAGTTCGGTAAGCCCATAGAGCTATGCTTAGAGAGTCGGCCCACTTCTTGTGGTCATCTGCGACCATCTTGCTCAAAATCCTCAACAGCGTTTTGTTGGTCGCTTAGGCTTGTCCGTTCCTCTTTGGGTAATAAGGGGTAGAACATATCTGCCTGATATTGTACTCTGCTAACTTCGCAGCTACCTGACGATTAACAAAGGGAGTACCGTTATCTGAAAGAATGGTGTTTGGGATTCCGAACCTGCATATGATGTTTTCTTGAATGAAGTTGACCACAGCTAGCGCATTTGCCGTCTTCAGTGGTATTGCCTCCACCCATTTGGTGAATAGCTCAGTTGCAGTGAGAATAAAATGATTCCCGTGTGACGTTGGTCGGATAGGACCGATGAAGTCTAGAGCCCTTGTGTGAAATGGCCACGGCGTCCCTAATGCATGTAGATCCACGGCGGGAGCGTGCACTAGGTTTCCTTTGACTTGGCTCCTGGCAGCGTCGTACTTTGGTGCGGCAATCGACCTCCATCGTGGGCCAGAAATATCCAATTGAGAGGAGCTGCCTGCATAATTTCGCACCTCCTTGGTGTTCCACCTGATGAGAAAGGTCCATGACTTCTTGTGCTTCTCTGCCGTCTAGGCATCGCAGAAAGTTGCCCTCATGACCTCTTCGCCAAAGCAGGTTTTCCTGTACTACATATCGAGATGCTTTCCTCTTCAATTTCTCGGCTTCTTTTCTCGATTCAGGCAGGGTGCCCTGAGTGAGAAAATCAAAGAGTGGCTTCCTCCAATCCGTGTCATCATCAGTTAGAGCGATGAGTAGAGAATCTTTGATTAGTGCGCAACTCTCGCACTTCCCTTGTAGCAGAGCCGCGGCTGTTGACATGTCTGGCTAATGAATGCCATATCTCTGAGCCTTCCGGTAGATTGACACCTCACTTTCTCCGCAAGCATGTTGGTGAATCTTTTCTAACAACAGTTGTCCCTCTCGCTCGGAGACGCATCGCATGAGTATTCCGCCGGGACCCTTGTAGTAGAGGGTGTCGTCATGTATGCAATACCCTTTTGTGAGTGCCCAGCTTTCACTGCTTGTGCCTTCCGCAATAGCTTGTAGGATTGCTTTTCTCCAGTCCGTGTCATCCATGTGTTCATCGTCGCACGCATCTTCTGTCAATGCCGACGATGTTCGCACTTCAATGGAGATCCTTGCGGGACATTTGTCTGTGCTGACCTTAGATCCCAAGGTTGCCAAAGCGTCCGCATGCCTGTTGTCTGCTCGGGGCTTGTGCTCGTACCTCACATCGCAGAATTGCTGTACCAGCTTTTGTACTAGAGTCCGATAAGGCAGAAGGTTAATCTCCTTCAAACCGTACTCACCCGAGGCTTGCTTGACGATCAACTTGGAGTCTCCCATGACCGTTAGATTGCTTACTTCCAAAGCTTTCGCCGCACGGAGCCCCACGATGAGAGCCTCATATTCCGCTTCATTGTTTGTGACTGCGAAATTAAGCTTGGCAGACATCTGTATGACCTCTCCATCCGGCTTGGTAAAGACTATCCCAATGCCTCCACCTTTCCTTGTTGACGAGCCGTCGAAGTGGAGCGTCCAATAGGGCACGTTGATTGCATAGATTTCAGGGCCTTCGAGCTCTTCTTTGATCACGGGCTCGTGGCTGTTGTCGGGGAACTGTGCCAACAGATCCGCTACCGCCTGCGACTTGATCGCTCGTGGTCTCACGCATGTGATATCATATTGAGAGATGGTCATGTACCATTTCGCCAATCTCCCGCCAGGAGTGGTGTGAGTTAGCAGATATCGTATGGGATCGCTTTTGGTAACCACTGCTACTTTATGCGACGCAAAGTAGTGTTTCAATTTCTCTATTACGAAGAACAAAGCAAGGCAATGACGTTCGATGTCTGTGTACCTTGATTCAGCAGGCTGCACGATGCGAGAGATGTAGTAGATAGGCCTTTCCTGGCCTTCGTACTCCTGAGCCAAGAGTGCTCCTATGGATCTCCTTGTTGATGTCAGATATAGCAGAAGCGGTGATCCCAGTTGAGGTGCGATCATTATTTTTGAGGACGTCAGCAGATCCTTCAGCTTTTCGAATGCAGCTTCGTGCTCCGGAGCCCAGTTGTACACGGCGTCCTTCTTGAGAAGAGTACTAAAACAGCATGTGATTTCGGCAATCGCTGGGATGAATCTCCGCAGATAGGATAGCTTTCCTAAAAATGTCTTCAAGGCACTCTGGTTATGGGGCGGCGTCATGCCGGTTATGGCTGATACTTTCGCAGGGTCAGGCTCGATTCCTTGGCGATGAACTACGCATCCCAAGAACTTCCCTGATGTTACCCCAAATGCGCATTTCATGGGATTCATCTTTAGTTGAAAGCGTCTACATCTATTGAACACCTTCCGTAGATCTGCGAGGTGATCTGTTTCGTGCTTGGATTTAACCACCAGGTCATCCACATAGAATTCCACTTCTTTATGCATCATGTCGTGGAACAGAGCCATCATGGCCCGCTGATAGGTTGCACCCGCGTTTTTGAGACCGAACGGCATCACTGTGTAGTTGAACACCCCCACCGGAGTGATGAATGCAGTTTTCCGCGCGTCTTCGGGGTCCATCTTGATCTGGTTGTACCCGCTGAAGCCATCCATGAAACTGAACATGCGGTGGCCCGCTGTTGAATCGATAAGCAAATCGATGTTGGGCAGTGGAAAATCGTCCTTGGGGCAGAAGCGATTGAGATCTCGGAAGTCCACGCAGATGCGGAGCTGTCCGTTCTTTTTCACCACTGGCACGATGTTGGCCAGCCATGTGGGATGATGATTCGGCTCTATGAATTTGGCATCCAGGAGTTTGACAATCTCCTGCCTGATTTTCACATTAAGCTCCGGCCTGAAGCTTCTTGTGCTCTGCTTTACCGGCTTAGACCCTGGAATGATGTCTAAGCGGTGCATAGTGATGCTTGTATCTAGTCCCGGCATCTCATCATACTCCCATGCGAACACATCCTTGTATTCAGTTAGGAGCTGTAGCAGCCCTTGCTCCTCCTCGCTTGTGAGGTCCGCACTTAGAAAGACTGGCCTTTTCTTTTCCTCGTTCGGGCTGAGGAACACTTCCTTTAGCTCTTGCTTTTGTGGTCTGGGCCTATCTTCCATGCATTCAGGTGCTTCTTTGAGCTTCTCATCTGGGGTGCTCTGCATTGGCTCTTTCATTACCGCGATCTGCTCGATTTGATTGATTTGCTCAGGGATATCCCCATGCCCGTGTGAGGACATCCCCGCGCACCTTCATATGCGATAGCATTTCTTCCCATTGGCGTAGAAGCTCTCTATCTCCTTGCCTTCGGGGTCATGCTTTGCGATTCTCTTTAGAGTATACACATTCTTCCGATGGTATGCGATACGCGGCGCGTCTTCGCCTGTAGGCGGATTTTCTTTGGCATCTTCTCTTGTCACCATTACTCCCACAGGTGACTGGTCCTTGATGTCCTCCCAGAGAGGCAAAGGAGTAGGGTTGAATGGTCCCGGTGTTTGCTCGTCCGTCATCTCGGTGAACCACACCGCCTCGCTAAGATGTGCTTCGTCCAAGTTGAATGGATTCGTTGAAGCCGGTATCTCGACTATTCTGTCGTTCCAGATAGCTTTCATAACCTGGTGAGCCGTTGAAGGAACTGCGTCGAAGCGATGAATCCAGGCTCGACCTATGATCATGTGATACGTGGTGTTTGCGTCTATGACATAGAACTTTGCTGAGCACTTGATTTTGCCAATTTGAACGCCCAGGCGGATCCATCCGATCGTCATTCTAGAGTCGCTTCTGAATCCCATCAGTGGAGATGGGCGCTTGACGATCTTGTGCTCAGGGATCCCTGCTAGCTTCAGTGTGTGGAGTGAAACGACGTTGACCGCTGCTCCTCCATCGACGAATGCTCGTTTGAACTCGACGCCATTGATGATGGCTGTCACGTACAGAGGCCTCTGGTGGCTCGCATCTGTCTTCTTGTCGCTGGCAGAAAAGGTCATAATCTTTTCTGTAGAGCGAGACGCCCTGATGACTTTCCCGTTGGAGACTACAAGATACTCCTCGTAGTCCTCTGCTATCCTTAAGATCGCTTTCGTCATTTCTGTCCGGCATTTCTCCGAGAAATTCATCTCGTCGAAGAATCTGCTGAAGCCGTGCGACCCCTTCATCCGGTCAGCACGCTCATCCTCTGTGTCCATGCTGTAGTCTTCGTCTTCATGGACCTCGGCAACGATGGGCAGACCATCCTCTGCGACTTCTTCCAAGTCTACGATCGAAATCATGACAACCTCTTTGCCTTTTGAGTCTTGCTCTGCATGGGCAGGAAGCGGATTGTTGCGCACATCCTTCCTGCGATCGCTGACGATCAGCTCGCCGTTCTTCATCTTCTGGTCGAATGTAAACCTGAGCTTTTTACATTCCGCTGTGGGGTGCATGACCTTGCCGTGGTACTCGCACCACTTAGGATCCCTTACCATCTCCTTGGAGGGTATCTTTTCGAGCGGCGGCAGGACACCGTCCTTGCGCCACTGTCTGCAGAGGTCGCTTGCTTCCTCTACCGAGCATGGCAGAGGTGGTACATCGAAGTTCACAACATTCGCTTGCTTCTGGGGTGAAACTGTATTGACCTCAGCTTCGCGTCCCCTCTTGTAACTGAATCTCCCGATCTTGTAGGTGGTGCCGCTCGAAGGTCGCTCCGGAGCGTTCTTCTTTTTCTGCCTTTCGACTATAGGTTCGATGTTCTTCGTGCATTCAATTAGCTTTGAAAACGTAGGTGTTTGCAAATTGATGAGCATACCTTTGTATTCGTCTCGCATGCACTGCAGGCATATCTCTACGAGCCGGCTCTCGAGCATTGGATCTTTGCACTCCAAGGACTTCGCCCTGAATTTCTTGATGAAAGTAATCCCATCCTCCTCGCGTTTCTGATACATCCGCGAGAGATTGATCATTGTCACCTTTTCTTCCATCTGGAAGAACTTGGTGTAGAACTTCTGGACCATGTCGTCCCAAGTCTTCACAGATCCGGCTTCCAACTTTCGGTACCACTTGTACGCTACGTTCCCTAAAGATTTTGGGAACTCTCGCATCAGCAGTTTGGGGTCAGCTCCGTATGGCCCCATGACATCAATGAAACGCATGACTTGCTCATGAGCGTTCCCGTTGACATCCTCGAACTTGTCCCATTTAGGGGCCTTATACCCCGCCGGGTTAGGCATGAGATAGATCTCCCGCGGGATGGGTGGATCGTTGTCTAACTTCGGGATAATGGTATCCGCGAATGACTGGTGAGCCAGAATAGTGTCCATGCGCTTCTCCAGAGACGTCATGCATTCTGGAATGCTTCCCTCGGTAGCTGAAGGAGGGGTTGCCGCAGGCGGAGGCGACACATACGCCGCCGAAGGATTGGGGACATAGTGACTACTCACATTGCCCCAAATCGCCGTTGGAGGAGGCAAGGGGTACTGCAGAGTCGGGTTAGATGCCAAAGCCGAAGGCTGAGGAGTGTGAGCAGTGAGAGGCAACATCTGAGCTGTTGACCCCTGAATCGAAGGCAGCTGTGTAGTCGCCGGTGGAGTCTGCAGATTAGGGTTGGGAGGTGTGGTTGACACTCCCAGTCCCGGAGCGGTAGGGCCTCCTCCTCCTTGAGAGACGGCGGTGGCTGATGAAGGACTTGGCGCAAGGGTGCCCAAAACGGCCAAGATCCGTTCTAGTTGCGCAGACTGAGCTTTGAGAGCTTTCGCCTGACTTTGGACAGTGGCGTCCAAGGACTCTAGCGTCGGTGTTTCGCCGGGAGTGGTAGGAGTACGGCGAGTTTCCTCTCCCGAGGCGGTTTCGGTGGAAGGCGATCTGTTGCTGATATCATCCTCCTGAGACATGGTTGCTTTTGTTGGTAAGTTCACGTCGGGTTCACCAAAATGTGCACAAGAGATTCCGGCGGGGAGACCTCCGTGTACACCGTATGTAGAGGATCAGAGATCGCACAGGAAGAGTGGGGTTGTGTGTAGGGAGAGAGTAAGGCAGTAGTAATGTCTGAGAGAGAGACAGAGGTTTGGCAGAGCTTCCGCGTATGGCAAGTGTGTTCTCCTTTGTATGGAAAGGTTAACGTCCTATATATAGCAGAGAATGTGACCGTTGTAGTGTGGTTAATGCGCCCATTAATGGCGGCTTAATTAGCTTAACCATAACGGCACGTTCGTCCTTATATATAGGGACCGTTACAGCACGTGGTGCGCGAATACCGGAACTGTTACGAGGTTGACCGGGTTTGACCGGATTGACCGGGTTTATGGAGCTCGTGCCATAAATCTCTCAAAGCAGTTACTAAAGGTCGCGCGCGGGCTTGGCTCGCACGCGACAGGGCTTACTCTAGCCTCCAAACCACTAAGTCCCTACAAGTCCCGTGCGGTGGTATGCGAGGGCTCTGTCTCGCAGCCCCCACATGGATCAGCTCGGCTGGTGATCCAGTGTGTGTGGAGCACAATATTGTGTGCTGGATGGTTGCCACGTGGCCAAGATCTGTCAGCTCAGAAAGCACTATCTACAGTGATCAAATCTAAAGTTGCTGGGATTGTAATTGAACTGGATCACTCTAAGTTGCCAATGTGCTAGGGTGTCCAAAGTGGTATCATACTAGCAACCATCCACCAAAGTCAGAAACCTTGAAGCTAGCTAAAGATGAGTTCTTTCTTCTAAACATCTCGACCTCAGCCAAACAGTTAACACATTATGTGTTGAATGTTGAAGCCAAAGTCCTTCATACCATCCTGGTTAGGTGTATCTTTCCCAGAGAGCAGTCTAGAGAATTGGTGACTGAGAGAATGCTTCATATCATGTATCTGATTATGCATGGCTATGAGATTGATCTTCTAAATCTAGTGATTGAACACATGCTCTTTAGCCTTACCAGTAAAAGGATTCACCCTCTGCCCTATGCAAACTTGCTCACTTTGTTCTTTGAACACTTTGAGATTCCAACTATTGGAGAGGAATCAGTCACATCTGGATTTGGAGTACTTAATGAGAAAGCCTTTGAGATTATTGGAGTGGTGAAGACCAAAGAGAAAGTTTTGAAACTTTACTCAGACTTGGCTGAAGCAGAACTAGGTGCAAAGAAGTTTCCTAAGCCCAAGACCTTGACTCCCACTTCAAGCCAGACTTCTCAGCCAACAGACAATCAGAGACTTGATGGTTTGGAGTTGGACATGGAGGATGTCAAAGCAACTGTGTTTGGACTGGAAAGTGATTTGGGGCAAGTCAAGTACATGGTGGAAAGCATCTTCAGAAGCATGACTTTGCTTGATGTTCCTGAGGATGCTGAAGGTACAAAGAAAGCAGACTCCGACAGGGATTTTCCCAGTGAGCATTCAGACCAGGAAGAATTTACTCCAGTCTCAGATAAGGGAAAGAAGGTATCAGAACAGGCATCACAGGAAGAAGATGAAGCCAATAGCCCTGACTCGGATGAACTGTTGATTACCTTGAAGAAGAAAAAGAAATCTCCAAAGGCTGCTTCAAAGGACAAGACTGAAGAAACAACTGCTGCTGGTGGGTATGCAGAGGAACAGGAAGAGCAGGACAAGACTGATGAAGAAGACAATGAGAAAGAGGAAGGAGATCAGGATGAAGAAGAAGATCCAACCCCTTAATCTTTCCTACTCTTTCTTCCCCATTCTCTTTTCTTAAGATTTTTTCTTTCATGTTTTCAAAATTTTCCACACTTGATCCAACATCTTCTATATTTTTGATGAAAGTCATAAAGGGAGAGAAATTCTAGGTTTTTGTTTTTTTGGTTATTTTTTGTTTTTAGGTTTATTTGTTGAATTGTTTAAGTTTTTGTTGGTATTATGAACAAGTTAAATCTTTTTGGAAATATTGTGCTATAAATTGTGAACTAATTAGTTTATTTTGCAGAGACTAAGGATCAAACAAAATTTGGTTTTGTCTTTCATCAAGGGGGAGATTGAAGGATCAGGTTGTGCAAGACTTGGAATAGCTCGGCTATTTCAAGGCCTTGAACCAGCTTTCGAAGCCTTGAATCAGTCTCAGAGGCTTGAAAATAGTTTAGCTGCTATTTTCAAGGCCTTGAAACTGGATTCAAAGCCTTAAAACTGCGTAACCTGAATGCACATTCTCAGGGGGAGTTTCTTGCAAACTCTTTGAGTTGATTTCCTCTCTCTCTTTCATATGTTTGATTCACTGTTATTAGATGATAGAAGACAAATTGTTCTAACATGTTTTGATCATAAGACATCATCTGTTTGACCATGATCATGGAGGAAATTTTCTTTCCAATATTTGCAGGATTTGTTTCCTAAACTGAAGCTATGCAGTTTTGGAAATAGATGAAAACTTTGATCCTGTGATCAATCAAAAACTTATGACAGCTTCTCAGATATCTTATGGACAAGATCACGAAAATATATCTGAAAATTGTGATCAACTATCCGTTGGATAAAGCTGTTAAAGATAATCAAAGTTGTTACCTACAAAATTGGAAGTTGTTGCTGAAAATCTGGGAAGATTTGCAGAGCTTCAAACAGTTTGAATAGAGCTCACTTTAAAGCAACAAGGAAGAGACTCAACGGGAAAAAACAAGTGACAAGTTTCTTAATTGACAAAGCACCAAAGAAGATCATCATACTCTCAATCCTTTCCACATAAGTTCACTAACTGCTGTTTTCTACTCTATGTACTTCTGTATTGAGCTGTATTGGTAGATCATTTCTGTATTATCTCTACATCTATTCTCAAGGATTGTTCAAAGTGAACAATAGAGAATTCTTAGTTAATCAGTTAGCTAGAGCAGGTACTAGACAGGTAAGGGAAAACCACAAGCTGTAACAGAGTAAAGGAACTCTCTGGGCTTGAGTTCTAGGGCTTAGCTTTTGATTAATAAGAATTGAGTTGAAAATTCTGCACGGATTCAATACCTGAGGTAGAGACGTAGGTCCAAGTGGACTGAACTCTATAAATCACTTATCTTCTGCATTTACAGTTCATTCTTTTTCATAGTTTTTTCAGCACTCAAAACTGTTTATTTTTCAAGGGTTTGAACTTGTTTTCAAGGCCTTGAAAAATGCATACTTGCTTTTTACAGTCTACATCTTATCCAAGGGCTTGAACTAGTTTTCAAGGCCTTGAACTTCATTGTTTGCACAAGTTCTCGTCTTCCTAGCAAGTTTTGCAAAAAGTTGGCATACTCTATTCAATTCCCCCCCCCCTTCTAGAGTATCTTAGCTGCATAAACATCTGCATACTCACACTTTCACAATGTATTAGCGTATTAACTAAAGTAGATTGTATCTACTATTTGCGAAAATTCAAATGTTCATCATGTTCATTTGCAGATTGTATCTATTAGCGTATTAACTGATACTACCAGGAAAACGTCTTATCTTCCAAAATATGCGTGAAGGAAAGAGTTCCACGTGTATTATTTTTGTAACGACCCAAAACTAGGGTGGTTATTTTATGATAATATTGAAGGCAAGAGTCCTGCAGATCAACACCGCAGTACCAAACTCGTATGCCAAACAGGTACCGTCTGACCCACCAGCTCAGGTATCAAAGACGATATCGTATTTCAATAAATGCATATTCATTTAGTTAATAAAATATGATACTGTTGTTCGTGACTTGGATAAAAAATATTAAGTTAGGAAAGACGGTTACAAAGAAACCATTACAATAATTCAAATAACAAGATTTACTCAAATCTAATAAATCAATCGCTTCAATTCCACCGTCTGGTCCGTTCGTCGTAACCTCCAAACACTGTTAGGGAGTGAACTGTTTCGGATGTTCACCGCAACAATAAGGTGAAATGCAATAAAAAATATAATTATAGCAGGTTACACTTAATATCACATATCACGTAATAATCAAGTAGCACACAATAGACTGCGAATCGATAATAACAATAACAAAAAGATCGACATCTATATACTACTACCAGGGGTTCATGATATCACTGGAGACTTTTAGCCTGATCTGAACTGTTGGATTGGAAAGAAATCAACGGTAGCAAGTTTATGAGAGATAAGGGAATGGGACGTCACGTCAGTGTAAATCGTCAAAGCTCCTCTACACATCAGTCCAACTTGTCTCCATTTAATGCAATAGGCCGTGAGTTTTTCAAGAGGACAACTTCGGGTGAAAAGTCAAAACATGGGATTAACAAAGGAATTTCAAAAATATTGTTTCGAAAATATAAAATTATTAATCTTTTCATTTCACTTATTCGCTACGAAAGAGATTAACATACTAATTTGACATAAATGCACGTATGTTAATTGGCCATGTTGGGATTGCAAAGTTAAATATTTTTCGGAAAATCACACTTGTGTGTTTTTGATATGAGGATTTTGGTTTTGAGATTTTGACTTTTATATTAGTAGAAAAATGAGGGGAACGTGTGTCCAAAAAGACCGATATGTACGATAGTCCCAACGAGACGAGTTTTTTACTAGCCTCTATATAAATATAGCACATTCTCTTACAGTTCAACTATAAGTCAGTGGGAAAATTTCAGGCTTTGGATTGTTAAGAAATAACTGGTTGGTATTAGAGTTTGATCCTATCAACATTTTAGTGGCCTATGGCCGCAGGGGCATTTACTAGTACTTCTACAAATTACAATGAATTACAATAAATGTGCAAGTCAAAGACTTTTGAATAAATAGATGTACCCATGCATTCACATTGACCATTCCACATTCATTAGTTCCGTCAAATCTCCAAAGAGCCCCCTAGAACCCTCTTCCCTCACGACCTCAGAAATGGCTCAAGACAACCATTTTTCGGCGATAAAATGACGCACACTCATAGAAGGCCATAGGGAGTTTGATATTTTCTCCGATCAATACGAGGCCCAGCTTGTCACGACAAATTACCCTACCAGTGATTTCGTCTGTCGTGTTCAAACTTCATCCTGCGGATTCTTCTTTAATTATCAACGGGCATTTATTGATGCCCTGCCGCTGAAGCCAGACGATGCAGACTGGGTAGCCACCCCTGAAGCTGAGAACTATATCACATCACACATAGATTTCGCACGGCGTCTTAGGACTCGTGTCCTATTTTGGAACTGCGCGGGTGTTTGCCTATGCAAGTTCCATGAAGCAATTTCATATATCAGACACACACATACTCCTGATGTTCTTGTCATACTTGGTGGTCCTGCTGAGGATGAAAGAAAAGTGCGTCTCTGGAGTGAATTTGGCCGCGAGGGCTCGACAATATCCAACTTCAGTGGACAAGATCCAAATGTGACAATGAAGTGGAATGATTTGCTGGTTGATGTGATTGTGACCGAGGAGTTCATTCGGAACAGTACCCATCCATTAACGGTGGGTGTAGACCGTCATGTTTGTACCGATGCTATTTGGTGTACCCTCGAGTACGCAGATGAACCCATCGAGGGTTCTTCAAATGCTGAGGAGGACCCCATCGTTGATTGGTCAGATCTGAGTGACCCAAGTACTGAGGAGGATGATTCGTCAAATGAGGGTTCTAATTGAGGAGTAGTAGTGACCCATGTTTATTTCTAGATTTACGCCACATGCTTAATTTCACATTATCTTTGTGGTTAGTGTTTACGCCGTTAGCCGTTTGATTACAACCAACTATGTAGCATAATTTTATTTGACAACATCCATTGTGTCATTTGGATTATTGTCATATTTGTTGTCTTCTATATATCCTAGTAGTAGTAATTAATGGTTATATCACTTTTTGACTTTTTATGAAAAAGTAGCGCCAAAAAACGACAAAAAGGTGTGTTCCAAAGAAGGAAATAGCTAGCATCTCAATCCCGGGACTCTAATATTTTAATATTTTCACTTCGAAGCGGAAGTCAATTCCGATGAGGAACGCTAAAAAAATCATGTAATAGTGAAGAGGGGAGGTTGGTGTATTTTGTTAAAGGCTGGACGACCTACTTATAATATTATAGAGGCTGGTGTTGTGCTGAGTGTATTTTTCACTCGGGTTGTTACATAACACAAATATTTCGTGAGCATGAGCATTTACGAGCACGTCGTCATAAATATATTGTGAAAGTTTGGGATAAAAAAAATATTAAGAACCTGATTGGTGTTATTTCTTATGACCCCTTCCTAAATAAAATGTGTTCATACAACATTTTTAATTTTTTTTAATATGAGATGCCAATATCATTGTAGATGACCGAAATTTGATAAAAATGTCATTGAAATTTATTCGATGATCAATATCACTGTTGGAGGAAATATCGGGAAAAAAATTCATTGAAATTTATTCGGACAACAAGATTCGAACCCGAGCAGATCGAGAATTTAAAACATATTAAACCGCCGAGTCACACCGAGCAACTTAATTTGTGGTTGTCCTCATCCACAACCATATGATCCAGCAACTTCGGCCCATCAAGCCGAACATAATTTCGCTCTTTTTTTTAGGAATAATATTAAATTGGTAACTGAAGAAAGCTTTTACAGTCGTTTATCTCTACCAACTAAATGCAGTAACTTTTCTCAAAAAAATTTAAAATTAAAAACTAAATGCAGTAACCAAGGGGGTTTTATGACTTCCCATACGCGGTTTTCGGAACTATCAAGCCCAACCTACTATCGCTCTTAGTTTCTAACAAAAAAAATATCGCTCTTACAGTATCCTCATTGAGATCAAGTATCTAAACACCTAACAGCAACTGTAGCGTAGCCCGGAAAAGGAACCATCGATGACTATTTTGGAGATTCGCAGGCATACACTAAGCAACTTATACTCAGTCGGTCTATTTTCGGGTTACATCTACTGTAACTCCCGCTGTAAGATCTGAACGTACATGCAATTCATTGTTTATCTATATTGTTTGTGGCAGTGGACTATTACCAGGTTCTTTCCATTGCTTGCATCGCCATAGATCTGCATTATTAGGAAGTCATATTCGATTTAGTGAATAGGAGAATGACGAAGTGTGTTTTCACAAATCGGCCAATAGATTTTTTCTTCTTCAGTTTAGATTGTAAAGGATTTATATATTTGCTCTTTCGTTTTAATGTTTACAGTACGGTTATGGTGGCAAAGCATCGTCTGATTGTGCAACTTCCCCAATTCTTGCTTTAATGTCTTCAACATTTTTTGTTTTGACAAAGTAAATACCAAATTACATCTCTTTTTTACAGTATGTATTCTAAATATTGTATATATAAAGCTGTTTTGTACTTTAAGAATTCTAAACCATGGTAAAACTGCTTTAACATCAAGTGTCATCTTTAATTCTAGCGACAAATTTACCAAGTGGTCCGTTGCATATGAAGCCATCTAGATCATTGAACATCAAGTGTCGTCTTGAATTATTTGAGGACATTATGAGTCAGTAATGATATCAAAATATTAGGGTCTTTGTGCGAAAACTATAGGGAACGCCAAAATCGCGCGATCTGGATCACGCACGACATCGAATTGGGATTGATTTGGATCACACCCCGTCGAGGGATTTCTGGTAACTATGGTCGAACCACCGGTCCATTCCGGTTTTAAAAACAATGGTGAGACAATTATCATAAACCAAACGGCATATCCAAAATTAGGTTACGAATTTGTATAAATTTTTGATAGCCTGTCCAAAATCAAACGCAGTTTGTTATGTACTACCTCTGTTTCGCCTGTTTCAGCCTACTTCACTTTTTGTCACTATTCACTGGGTTACTTTCATCTGGCGATTTGATTAGCAAAACGATACAAGAATTTGGTAATCTTTCCATGGTGTTACAGAGAAAAGTTTATTCTAAAATACCATGAAAAAATTGTTAAAAAATTATATCGTTTTGGTACCCAAATCACCAAGTCAAAGTGACTCAGTTACGGGTTAAAAAGTCAAACGCAGACGAAACAGACGAAACGGAGGTAGTAGATGTTATCCAAATACAAACTCATTGGTAATATACATGTCTTCCTAGTTTTTTACAATGTTCAACGTGATAATTAAGTGCCGTCAGATGTCTAATACAAACTCGTTGCACCGCCTTGATTTTGGTTGGCCACATATAGCTTCAATTCTTGGCAAACAACACCAATTATGATGTTTTTCCTCTATTAATTTACAAACTTGCTTTATGAGTCGTTTACCATACCATCTGATATAGTATACCCCCTGTACTTACTGTTATGATATATGTATAATGTGTTTGTCCCACATCGTACATTTCATTCATTCTACTTATTGTATAGTCTATAAATAGGACACTTTGTACATTGCTTTAGTCAAGTTGAATACTACATTTATTTGCTTCCGCTCTAAATTATAACATGGTATCAGAGCCTACACGGTTCTAGGGTTTTGATTTTTTTTTGGTTTGTTAAATTGATCGAGGTACCACTCTGAGTTTGCTTCTTGTTTGACCGTCTAGCGATCGTCGAGAAAAGACACCTCCACCCCCTAGTAGACTCGGAATTCGATTCCGAGCCAGACCCGAAAATTTCAGTTCAATCGGAGCTTGCACGCGCTTCCACGCGCCACTAGAAGTTCCTGTCGTTCCGAGATCGCCACCACGCACACCGACGCGCCACCCGTCTCTCGCGGCTCCGCTCAAGCCGACCGCAAGTCGTCAGCTCACGCGTAAGCCAGTGTCTTCCGTGTCAGCCGATCTTCAAGCCGGTTTCTAAACGGCTTTCGTCCGAGCCGATCTTGAAGTCGGTTTCTAAACGGCTTTCGTCCGAGCCAGCGGCTCTACTCCGCGCCTTTCCTTCTGACCTGCGCCGTTTTGCGCCGTTCCGCGGTGATTCTACCGTTCTGCGCCTTTGAGCGTCCGTTTCAGCTATTTTTTCTTCGGATTTGAGCCATATAATATTGGTTCCCAAGGTTTTTTGATCTTCTGAATCTGTTTGCGGACTCCGTTTTGCGATACTCGGATTGCTTCTCAGTGCTTCTCGGTATTTTAGGGTTATTTGAACCCGTTTTAGTGGATTTCTCTCGCATTATTGGGTTGTTGACTTATAAAAATGAATAAGTTGGATGCTTATCAGCCTAAATTGGATATCTTAGAGGATTATTGCTCATATTGTCATGAAAATGAGCATAAACTCCTATATTTTCCAGTTCGTTACTGTCGATTTTGTGGACAGAAGCAGCCTGGCCACTACTTGTCTGAACGCCCTGAGAATCCAAGATTTCAGTCCAAGCCTAGTCCATCACTGAACCAGGGGCCTCCTTCATCGCCTCTTGATGCTTCATCGCTCTCTAGATTGGCCAATTTTATTAAGGGCATCCTTGAAACAGCTCGCGAGAAGACTCAATCTACTTCTCTGTCTGCCACCTCAGGTAAGGATTCTTGGTATTTTGACTTAGGATGTTGCAATCACATGACTTATAATCCGGAAATATTTAGTTCTCAGCGTAATACTTCTATTACTCAGACTGTTCATACTGCTGATGCTTCTCGTATGCGCGTTATGTTGGAATTGTGCCCTAGAGGCAATCAATTAATTGTGACATTTATGGATTTACGATTCATTATGTTATCGATATGGAGATATGTTAACATGAATGAAGTCCTTAGAATATAAGTGTTATATTCTTAAATATCCCTAGTCAATTATAATGATTAATAGGACAATCATCTATAGACTAGTATGGGGTTGGATTGATATGGAGATATCATGATCCAGCACATGGGTATGCATTAGGAGTAATGGCATACTGGATTGACCCATCTCCGAGAAGGCTACATACATGTTATGTTAAGTCACAAGCGCTTCTCGCGGTGCAATGGTATTGTCATCCTTAGACTTGAAGTCACTAGATATTCTAGTTGTGGATTATTGTGATCTTGGTAGCGTTAAACGCTACACCGTAAATGGGTAGTTATAAAGGCGTGTACTGGATACAATAAGAAGCAAGCTTAGAGATCGTAGTGGACGTAGATAGGATTTGTCCCTCCCACATAACGGGAGCAAATATCCTAGGCCACTCGAGGGATAGTGCTTATAAAATGTCTGGCCAGACTCAAATAAATCAATATGGGATATTGATGTTATTTGCACGAATAAGGCTATTCCCATGGATCGAGAAACAATGGATTGGATATACGAGTGTGACTTGTATGTCTCGTGTCCAATCCGGATATTGGGACAAAGGGATGAGACGATTACTTGCACAAGGTTTGTCATGATGACTATTCTATTTGTTGGCTAGAATGGATGTCTTGCTAGAGGCCGCTCCATATTAGTAAATTGTTACTACCAACTAAATAGAACCTATGGGGTCACACGCCATATAGGGGTGAACTAGACATGGGAAATAATTAATTAATATGATTAATTAATTAGAAGGATCAAATCGCAACAACTTGCTAACTTAGTAGGACTAATATGCAAGTTGGACTAATCCATGTATAGACATGATTAGGATTTGCCAAGGTGGCCTAATTCATGTATGGACATGATTAGGATTAATTTGCAAATAGAACTAATCCATGTATTGACATGATAAGGACTATTTTGCAAAAGGGACTAATCCGAACTTGAGTAGGATTATAAGGGGTTCTTTATGTAGTAGGACAAGGAGTTGTTGGACTATATAAAGAACACTCCTAGCTTATTTTTCTCTCTACACACACTACACATCTATATGATAGAAGTAAGGAGAGAACAAAGCAAGGAGAGAGCAAGTCCCATAGAGGGCCGAAACCCCATGGGACCGCCGCCCCCTACCCGTCGGCCTAGAGGGTACCGCCCCTACCTTGGCACTCCATTGTTGCTTGATTCCTTCTTCCTCCTCCATTCTTCCTAGCTAGCACATGGATTTGGAGGATCTAGATCTCACCTCTAGGCGTGGATCAACCGTAGAGACGTGACACTATTCGCGTTTGAAGTCATCAAGGAGAACCCAAAGGTGTGTTTTTGATTTCTAACCCTTACCATCGTTATGTCTCTTGACTTGTGATCCTTGGAGGGTTTTGCATGGTTTTATGTTTGTTTATGCTTCCGTTGTGCAATCCATGAATCAAAACCCTACAGTGGTATCAGAGCCACAGGTCGTAGAGCATAAACGTGGTTTATGTGTTACGTTTTAGTTGTTTTACACCTTAAATTGATTATTTATCGCGTAAAACAAGACAAATCAAGCATGGGATGTAATTTGTCAATAATATATCATAACAAGATCTAATTTTTGCATTGGATGCATGAATTAGTGAGTTTGAGAAATTTTAGGATCTTAGATCTAGGGTTTGGGCATCCATGGGGAAGAAGGAGTTCTTTCCATACAAGGAAACAACCAAACTTGGGCACCAAGCAAGGGAGTTGTTTTGGAAACAACTCCCAAAGGAGGTTCGGCCCCCCTAGGGGACCGCCCCTCCTTGCTTGCCGCCCAAGCAAGGCCGCCCTAGGGGCCGGGGCAGCCCTAGCCCACGGCCTAGCCGCGTGGGCTAGGGGCCGGCCGGCCCTAGGGCCTTGCGGTTCACCTTTTTGGGCCCGGGCAATTGGATTGTTGGGCCCATGGACCGTTTTAACCCTAGAACATCCTAAAAACAATTAAAATTGACCAAGCGCGTTAAAATTGGATTTTAACTGTTTATGTGCAATTTGCATGGTGATTGGATATGGCCTTAGGATGTGGTTTGATTTGGATGTTTAATTTTTGTGGTTTGGTTTACGGCCTGCGAGCTGATCAATTAATTGTAATAATTAATTAGGGTTTTATGGCCTGCGTGCCATTTTTTTTCTCAACTTGTGAGATTTATTTTATTTAGTATAGAAGTTAGCTAGTGCTAGATAAAGTAGATTGTTAGCCAAGATTGAAGAAAAGAAGCCCAAAGTCAAAAGGAGCCACAAAAGATGGAACATGGAGCATGGAGGATTCCACAAGACTACGAAGGATGGACCAAAAGATCAAGACGCATGGAGATGTGTTTGCTTTTAGGGTTCATAGATAATTCCATTGGCTTGGAATTATCTTAGTCTAGAAAAGGCCATATCCACATCACGTTTAATTTCTATTTTGTGGTTGTTTATTTTATTGTCTTATTATTGTGTGGTTGGTGTATGGATGATGCATGCAATTAGGATAATAAGACAATTAGACAACCCGGATCTATTATTTGGAGTTGTGCCCAAACTCAAATAGATAGATTAGTTGATATTGATCAACAAAAACAATTAAAATTGAATTCAAAATCCCTCAAAATTTAAATATTGTGTTCTTGCCTTCTCGTTATTTAAACACTCATTATCATCATTATTTATCAAGTTCGTGCGTGCCAAAGCATGGCGACTTGGTTCATAATGATGGAATGCGATGGCACGTAACAATGTGCAATTGTTTAGATAAGAGGTTGAACACAACTAGGCTATTAATGAGATTAAGAAACCTAGAGGCAACCAATTGGGATTATCCATATGGATGGATAAATAAGGAGTTATTTGCCCAATTGAACCAAGAGTTGCATATGGGATGCAATTGGAATTGTTCCTACCTAAAGTAGTCAAATTATGGGTGACTTGCCAAAGCAAGCTCATAAGGAGATGAAACATGGATCTTGGCCCACTAGAAAATATAAGGATATTTTCCGCATTAATATCTTGAGGGTTATTAATCCGTCGTAAAATAGTGGGAGCTATATTTGACAATTTAAATCCTTGTTGAATATAGTTATACGTCACAAACTTTGCATAATCCTATTATGTTGAATACCCATGGCATTAAACAAATAAAAACGCGACTTTATCTATTTCCTAGACTGGTATAAAATTGAGAATTATTCTCAAATAAAAGGAAATTGTTGTAAATAGTAGAACATAAAGCTCTCTTCCTACCAACTACCAAAACACACTAAAACCTAATGGAAGGGACATCAAAGAATGGTTCTTTGGATGTGACTTGCCTCATGTTAGCTGCCATGAACTCTGAGCTCTAGAAGCAAGAAGAGAGACATGGAGAAGTATGATATGATCATACATTGAAAGAAGCTTTTTTTTCCAAAAGAGCAAGCTAAACATGAAAGGTTTGAAGTGTTGCTCCACTTGGCGTTATGCAAATAAGCTAATTCAATATGATTGATACATTAGTGAATGGGCATTATCTATGAGATAGATAAAGAATAAACGGTTATTCACCCAAGTGGACCAAGAATTGCATTGGATGCAATTATAGTTTTGTTTTAAAGTTGATTTACTCAATATGATTGAAAAATCACTAAACAAAACACTAATAATGGGCATGGGCAAAGCTGTTAATGGTTAACAGCATGGGTAAGGGCAAATGGTTTGCGCCGACCCCATGGGTATAAAGCAAGCCTGTTGCTAAAACCAAGTTGCCCTGAAGTCCCATAGATGGTGTAGAGGAAGAGAGACTACCCAAAGTACATGGAAGTAAATAATAAAGGAATTATGAATTCCGATTTGGGTATTTTGTTATATAAATCAATGTGTCTATCTCATCATCATAAGTATATGATACTAAATAAGGATCTCACATTTATAGAAATGTGGAGGATCTCAAGAGACGAAGACAAATGGATAAGGAAGAAATAATCCTACACGTGGGGCTATGAAGCAAAGGGTTGCTGAAAAGCCGTAGGGAATTATTTCTACCTTTAAGAAATTGTTCATGAATTAGACAAACGCGATAATGTCCCTACCATGAGTAGGACCATTATCATAGTTTCTTGTTTGGACAAGAAAGCTCCTTATCATAATAAAAGGACAAATGTTGTTCCATTTATTATGGTATGCATTATTGTAATGCAAATTTTGTCTAAGTGGATTCTATATCCATGATCATGATAATTTCATCTATAACATTAATGCCTAGAGGTTTGCATATAATGATATGAACTTCACTTATCTTTAGCATTATCATTTAGGCCTCATAAATAAGAGATACATATCTAGAACTCCATGAGGATGGATTTCTCGAACTCATTTGATTATTGAATCATATGAGACATGTAAGACTTATTAGGCAAAGATATGATCGTTTGGGAATCATACATATTGATGTATGAAGGCCGCTAAGCATAGATGCTAAAGATGGGTTTTCAATACTTCATCATATTTACTGATAGGATCAGGTAAATATGGATTTGTGTATCTTATGAAGAAACAAGTCAGAATCCTTTGAATTGTTCAAAGAATTCAGGAATGAAGTAGAGAACCAACTTGGAAAAAGTACATAGACTCTACGATTGGATCATAGAAGAAAAGTACTTGAGCCAAGAGTTTGACAAGAATCTATGGGAGTATTGGATATGATCCAAAACTCGCTCCACCTAGCACGCCACATGGGTTTGGCGTGTATAAGAGGAGAGTTCAAACCGTGTAGGACACAGTTCGGTCCAAGATGAGTCAAACAGAACTTCCAGTTTACTTTTGGGGCTATGTTCTAATTACAGCAAATTTCGCCCTTAACCTTGTTCCATCAAAAACGGAATATGAATAACGCCATATGAGATATGGACTAGGAAGTGTCCTATTATGTCGTTCATAAAGATTTGAGGTTATGTAGTTTATGTAAAAGAGTTTACAAATAAACTTGGACCCAAGTCGGATAAATGTTTTGTGGGATATCCTGAAAAGGACATTATTTCTACAACCTAATCGAGAACAAACTGTTTGTTTCTCGAACCACATTGTTTCTAGGTAGAGATTGTCTCTAGAAGAAACAGTGGGAGAACAGTAGAACTTGAAGTAGTTCAAGAGCCACACTAGAACATTGATCCTCTTGATGGAACATGAGCAGGATCACAAGGTGTTGTGGAGTAACCTACTCAGAAAACACAAGAGCCTCGTAGGTTAGGTAGGATATATCGAGGGACTAGAGAAATAAGGATTTCTCATAACCAGTGATATATTTCTCATCGAGATGAGCCTACAACCTATGAGATGGCCACGTGTGGGCCATACTCTCAGAAATGGCTTGGAGCCATGAGATACAAAATGGAATCCATGTATACCAACGAAGTATGGACTTTGTTGGAACCACCTAAAAGGTGCAAGTGGGTTATGAGGAAACCAACATGGATGGTAATATGATTACTTTTAAGGGAAAATTGGTTGGAAAGGGATTTCATGTGAGCTCATAGTATAGACTATGACGAAATCTTTCCCCAGTTGAGATGCTTAAATCCATTCACATCTTGCTTGTAGCAATCTATTTATAGATTGGATCAAGCTTCTAGGAGTTGGACTCATCGAATTGATGATGCAATCAAAGGAGTTTGATTCCATCAAAATTGAAGATGAGACTTGTGTTTACAAGAAGGTTAGTGGGAGCACAGTTATTTTTCTGGTCTTGTATGTGGAGACATACTTAATCATTGGGAATGTTGTCCCTACTTGGCAGTCTTACGTAGATTGACTAGGGAGTTGACTTCCTAATGGTAGACTTAAGCGAAGCAACTTGTGAAGATCTATTGAGGTAGATCAAGATGGTTGTATAGCTTAGGTCATAGTACATAAATTGACAAAGGTGTTGAAATGGTTCAACGTGAAAAGAATATTGATTCTTACCCATGTCACATGGAATTAGTCTTTGGAAGGCTAATTGTCTTACCAATTAGATTGGAAATGGACCGTATGAATTAGATTCACGAGATACGCCATGAGATGTACTAGGCCAGACGTGTCATATGGCATAAAGATACCAGTCATATCCGGGTGAGAGTCACGGGATTAATTATCAAGATTATCCTTTAGTACTTGAGAAGCGCTAAGGATGAATTATTGATAAATAGATAATATGAAGAGTTTGCTGTAAGGGGTTACAGTGATGCAAACTTCAAATCTGACAAAGAAGATTTCAGATTATAAGTCAAGTTTTGAGTTTTGCCTTAGTGAGAGCGACTGTGAGCTGGAAAGGTTCCAGGCAAGATTCAGTCACTGATTCTAACATAGAGGACTGAGTAAATTAATGCATAAGATGCATTTATTCAGAATATTCAATCTCAATCAAATTGTTGATGGAGGAGATGTGAATATTTGCAAGGTGCCAGCATATGTCTCGCCCCTACGCAGTGTAAGCGTGGAGGGCCGCGCTAGATCAATAGGCATATGATGCAGGAGATTGACTCTAGTGCAAGTGGGAGACTGTTGGAATTGTGCCCTAGAGGCAATCAATTAATTGTGACATTTATGGATTTACGATTCATTATGTTATCGATATGGAGATATGTTAACATGAATGAAGTCCTTAGAATATAAGTGTTATATTCTTAAATATCCCTAGTCAATTATAATGATTAATAGGACAATCATCTATAGACTAGTATGGGGTTGGATTGATATGGAGATATCATGATCCAGCACATGGGTATGCATTAGGAGTAATGGCATACTGGATTGACCCATCTCCGAGAAGGCTACATACATGTTATGTTAAGTCACAAGCGCTTCTCGCGGTGCAATGGTATTGTCATCCTTAGACTTGAAGTCACTAGATATTCTAGTTGTGGATTATTGTGATCTTGGTAGCGTTAAACGCTACACCGTAAATGGGTAGTTATAAAGGCGTGTACTGGATACAATAAGAAGCAAGCTTAGAGATCGTAGTGGACGTAGATAGGATTTGTCCCTCCCACATAACGGGAGCAAATATCCTAGGCCACTCGAGGGATAGTGCTTATAAAATGTCTGGCCAGACTCAAATAAATCAATATGGGATATTGATGTTATTTGCACGAATAAGGCTATTCCCATGGATCGAGAAACAATGGATTGGATATACGAGTGTGACTTGTATGTCTCGTGTCCAATCCGGATATTGGGACAAAGGGATGAGACGATTACTTGCACAAGGTTTGTCATGATGACTATTCTATTTGTTGGCTAGAATGGATGTCTTGCTAGAGGCCGCTCCATATTAGTAAATTGTTACTACCAACTAAATAGAACCTATGGGGTCACACGCCATATAGGGGTGAACTAGACATGGGAAATAATTAATTAATATGATTAATTAATTAGAAGGATCAAATCGCAACAACTTGCTAACTTAGTAGGACTAATATGCAAGTTGGACTAATCCATGTATAGACATGATTAGGATTTGCCAAGGTGGCCTAATTCATGTATGGAAATGATTAGGATTAATTTGCAAATAGAACTAATCCATGTATTGACATGATAAGGACTATTTTGCAAAAGGGACTAATCCGAACTTGAGTAGGATTATAAGGGGTTCTTTATGTAGTAGGACAAGGAGTTGTTGGACTATATAAAGAACACTCCTAGCTTATTTTTCTCTCTACACACACTACACATCTATATGATAGAAGTAAGGAGAGAACAAAGCAAGGAGAGAGCAATTCCCATAGAGGGCCGAAACCCCATGGGACCGCCGCCCCCTACCCGTCGGCCTAGAGGGTACCGCCCCTACCTTGGCACTCCATTGTTGCTTGATTCCTTCTTCCTCCTCCATTCTTCCTAGCTAGCACATGGATTTGGAGGATCTAGATCTCACCTCTAGGCGTGGATCAACCGTAGAGACGTGACACTATTCGCGTTTGAAGTCATCAAGGAGAACCCAAAGGTGTGTTTATGATTTCTAACCCTTACCATCGTTATGTCTCTTGACTTGTGATCCTTGGAGGGTTTTGCATGGTTTTATGTTTGTTTATGCTTCCGTTGTGCAATCCATGAATCAAAACCCTACACGTTACTCATACTGGGGATATCTCACAAGATAATCTATCACTTCCTGATACATTTTTATTTCCAGATCTTGCTCTAAATCTTATATCTGCTGGACAAATATGTGAACTTGGCTTGGATGTTATATTTTCCTCCAGTGGGTGTCGTGTGCAGGACCCTGAAAGTGGAAAGACACTTGGCTTTGGTTGTAAAGTTGGATGATAATTCCAACTCACAAGCCTCAATCTCCCATCGACATGTTCAGTTGCTGCAGCCACATCTCCGGTATCATCTTCTCTTCACTTGTGGCATTCATGGTTGGGTCATGCCTCTATTGGCCGTTTTCGTTCCCTTGTCTCCACTTGTAAATTAGGCACTGTCGAGGATGAGCATCTTGACTGTGTGCCATGTCAGTTAGCCAAGCAGCCTGCTTTGCGTTTTCTCACAGTGTGACATCTTCCTCAACACCTTTTGACCTGGTTCATTTAGATGTTTGGGGGCCTTCCCCTCACGCCATAATGGGGGGATCAAGATATTTTGTTATATTTTTCGATGATTTTTCTCGATATACTTGGATATTTCTGATGAAGTATCGTTCAGAGTTGGCTCAAATCTATTTTGACTTTGCAGCTATGCTTCAGACACAGTTCTCGTGCCCGATCAAAGTTTTTCGGACAGATAATGCAATGGAGTATAAGTCTTCTGAGTTCTTGGCTACTATTTGCAAGCATGGGACACTTCTCCAGAGATCTTGTCCCGGGACATCTCAGCAGAATGGCCGTGCAGAACGCAAGCATCGCCATAATCTTGATAAGACACGTGCTCTCCTATTTTCTTCTTCATGTCCAGAGCGCTTTTAGGGGAAGCTGCTTTAACTGCTGTGTATACAATTAATCGGGTCCCTACATCTGTTCTTAAGAACAAGACTCCATATGAAACATTATATGGTACGTCCCCTGATTATTCTTCTCTTCGGGTCTTTGGAAGTGTCTGTTTTGTTCTGCTTCAGCCTCACGAGCATAATAAGTTGGAACCTCGATCAAGAATGTGTTGTTTTCTTGGATATGGTATTGAACATAAAGGATATCGATGTTGGGATCCAGTTTCAAAGCGTCTTTGACTCTCCCTCCACGTGGTCTTCATGGAACATAATATGTTCTCTACAGTTTCGTCCTTCGATGCTTCCACCACTGTTGACCATACCCGTCTTACAGATCCATCCTTTGATCCATTCTTCGAGGATTCTTTAGTGGACAGTTCATTTTCATCACAGACCCCTCCTCTGGATTTGTTTGTTCATGAAGTTATCTCCCATGTTCATGCTCCTGCTCCGGTTATACATGATGATGTTCCTACTTCGCATGCTCTTGTTACTGTTCCTCCTCCAGTTACACATGGTCATATTCCAGGTTCACACGCTCCTGTTACTCTTCCTACTCCAGATTCGTCTTTAGATTTGGTTCCACAAGCTACAACTTTGGTTTCTGATTCTGAAGATGATGCATCCTCTGATCCTGAGAATGACATAGACGGTTCTACTTCTTCTACAGTTCGTCGGTCCACCAGAGAACGTAGACCACCTGTTCGGCTTCATGATTACGTTACTTCTGCTATTGTTCAACATCATGAACCTCAATCCTATCGGGAAGCTAACTCTGATCCTATTTGGCGAAAATCAATGTAAGATCAGTTGGATGCTCTCGCACGAACTCATACTTGGGACTTGGTTTCATTACCTTCTGGTATGAATGCAGTTGGGTGCAGGTGGGTGTATAAGATCAAGACTAGGTCTGATGGTTCCATTGAGAGATATAAGGCTCGGCTAGTAGCTAGAGGTTTCACACAGGAGTATGGCATTGACTATGAGGAGACCTTTGCTCCTGTTGCTCGACTTACCTCAGTTCGCACTCTGATTGCTGTAGCTGCTATTCGACGTTGGACCTTATTCCAGATGGATGTTAAGAATGCATTTCTTAACGGTGATCTTACTGAGGAGGTTTACATGAAGCCTCCCGCTTGTCTCGATGTTCACCCCTCACAGGTATGTCTCCTACGTCGTGCATTATATGGTCTGAAGCAAGCCCCTCGGGCTTGGTTTGATAAGTTCAGTTCTACTATGGTCGAGCTTGGGTTCTACTCCAGTGCTTATGACTCAGCTCTTTTCATTTGTCATACGAATCGTGGAGTTATTCTATTGCTAATGTATGTTGATGATATGATCATTACTGGGGATGATCTCTTTGGTATTCATGAGCTAAAGAAGTCTTTGAACCGCCATTATGAGATGAAAGACTTGGGACCTCTCAGCTATTTCTTTGGTCTCGAGGTTACTTCTGATGCTGATGGTTACTCTTTGTCTCAGACTAAGTATGCTTCTGATTTTCTTGCCTGTGCCGGAATGACCGATCCTCAGGTTGCCTCCATGCCATTGTAGCCCAACCTGAAGCTCACTCCCTTAGATGGTGAACCTCTCTCTGATCCTACTCGATACCGACAGATTGTTGGTAGTCTGGTTTATCTCACAGTCACTCGTCCTGAATTATAATACGCTGTTCATCAGGTCAGTCAGTTTCTCACTTCTCCACGGTCCACACACTATGCTGCTATTCTTCGAATTCTTCGCTACGTCAAAGGTACTTTGTTTTGCGGTATTCATTTCTCTGCACGGTCTACACCAGTCCAACATGGATTTTCTGATCCTGGTTGGGCTACTGATCCTACTGATAGACGCTCAACCATGGGGTACTGTTTCTTCTTGGGTGACTCGCTTATATCCTGGTGCAGCAAGAAAAAAATTGTAGTTTCACGATCCAGCACTGAGGCAGAGTTTCGTGCTCTGGGTGACGCTACACAGGAGCTCGTCTAGCTTCGTTGTTTATTAGCTGATATGGGGATCCCTCTGTCGTCTGCTACTACTATATGTTGTGACAATCGTAGTGCCATCCAGATTACCCACAATGATGTTTTTCATGAGCGGACGAAACACATTGAGATAGATTGTCACTTTACCCGCCATCATCTTCGTGCTGGCACGGTTCATGTGAAGTCTGTATCTTCGTCAGAGCAAACTGCTGATATTCATATGAAGTCTCATCCACCTGGACTTTTTCGTAACTTGGTTTCCAAACTTCCGCTTATCACGACAGCTTCAGTTTGAGGGGGCTGTTATGATATATGTATAATGTTTTTGTCCCACATCGTATATTTCATTTATTCTACTTATTGTATAGTCTATAAATAGGACCCTCTGTACATTGCTTTAGTCAAGTTGAATACTACTTTTATTTGCTTCCGGTCTAAATTATAACACTTACAATGATTAAAAATACATCATTTCCGTGGATTGGATATTGACTCGGATTCCATATGTAGTAATTTCAATAGTTGATGTATGTTGATTAAGGTACCCAGTTATATCTTTCAGACACTGTTGCCTGCCTATTTTATTGCATTTCACAGGTCGATTACATCCCAGACGACTAACTCACTACTCCTCTTCTCTCATGTGTATTAGCTATTCTGGTGCCTACCAGCCTTTTTGAACCGCATAGTCACCTTTCTGATTTGTTTACTATTGCAGGAACACACACATCTAGCAATGTTTCAATTATATAGGATTATATTTCCTGCCACAGCCGCTACTTTTCCCGAAATTGCTTCCACACACAAAGTCGTAAGATTTTCTCACTCAAATTAATAATTTAATTAGACATTTCATCAGCGGCACGTTGTTTATCTACACAAAATTACATTAGTCTATTCACTTTCAAATAATGTTGAAAGTGTGTAATGTAGACTAAATACAGGACCTAAATACTCTAGAAGGGGGGGTTGAATAGAGTATGAAAACTTTTTGCAAAACTTAAAGTTTAACAGAAAGACTTTGTGTGAAACTCAAATCTCAAGGCCTTGAGATTTTAGTAAACTGTCTGAAACTTACAAAGGCAAAATAGTAAGCTTCAAGGCCTTGAACTGTGAACAATTCTAAACAGCTTTTGAACCCTAGTTTGATTTGAGTTGTGTGCAGCAGATAATAATCAAACTGTAAAGTAAAGAACACAAAGCAATTTACAGAGTTCAGTCCCAATGGACCTAATCTCAGCCTGAGGGATCTAATCCCACCAGGATTGGGCAAACACTTCTTATTACTCACACAGAGACAGCCCTAGATCTTCAAGCCTAAGTGATTTCCCATACACCTATACAGCTTGTGGTTCCAAACCTATCTAGTTCCAGCTACTAACTGTTGAGCTAACAAGAACCTCTTGTTGTTCACTTGAACAACCAACCACTAGGTTAAGTGAGGTTTAAGATAATCTAAAGATACACAGATAAAAGTACAAGTGAAGAACACAGTATGAAGATAAGCTGTTGAAGCCTGGATGTGTTCTTCTGGAAAACTGGATTGGTTTGATCTTCAGGAATCTGGAATGAAGCTTGAATGATTGTGTATTTGATGAATGATCGCCCACGATTTTGTCACACCTCTCTGAGTATTCTGCAAGCCTCTCTTCTCTTCAAAATTCAAACCAGTCTCTTTTATCCACAACTGCAACTGATTGAGAGATTTTAGGATCTCAGTTCCTACAAATCCTCCTTCTGTTTTCAACTGAAATTCAAACAGCTTCAAGTGGATATCCGTTGGAGTTTGGTGAGATTGCTCCTGCACGTTTAACAACCCTGCAACAGCATTGAAACACAGCAACAACAAAATCCATAAAGATAACAGTGCTATGACTGTTTGGTTATACAAATTCTGATAAAACTGTTTAACAGACTTAGAACAATAACCTGTATATCTTCTAAAACATATGAATCATGAAAAACAAGTTTAAGACACTTAGAAGTGAGTAAATAATCACAATACTAAGAATCACAACCTGCAAGAAAGAATCAACTAAGTTCTGTAAAAACTGTCAGCAGCTCAAGGCCTTGGAGCTCTGAACCTGCTTCACAGAATTTCAAAGTTAAACCCAGATAACTTTGATTCTTCCTGTTCTGATCATCTGCAATTGTGTTAGATATATAAATAGTGTAATCCATAAGTATATGCAGTAAACCACTGATTTGTATAACCATATACCAATCTGCAGCACAGAATTGTTAGAACATATAGCAGAATAGTATAACTCAAGGCTTTGAAGTTCATTCAATATCTCAAGGCCTTGAGATAACTGGAATGCTTTGTTGCTTATGTCTTGGTCTTTTGTCTTTCATCACTCAAAAAAATTACCAACCAAAACACATTCAGGGATCGTGACTCAACAATCTCCCCCTTGATGAAAGACAAAACCTACAGTCTTGTATAGATCTTCCTGCCACTCATATTCAAAAATTAGATAACCACAACTTGCAGATACAATATATACTAATGCCAAACAGATAACCAGTTACCACAGAAATATAAATACACAACTGAATAAACCACAAAACAACTAGGCATTATTATTATTATTCCAAACACTGCAAACAGAAAACACAAAAGAACCACATAAATTCTCCCCCTTTTTGACTTTCATCAAATAAGGTTGAGGAAATGTTGGATCATTACTCAGAGTCTGAAATTAAACTTAACAAAAAAATTTAGCTAAAAAGTCAAGGCCTTGAGAACAGAAAAGATAGAAGAGAAAGAGATAGAGGGTCAAGGCTTTGGCAGTCTCTGATCTTCACTTCTTCTTTGATGTCTGGCCTTTCTCTGAGCCTTCTCCAATTTCTTCTTCACTTGCAGCATCTTCAGCAGACTGATTACCTTCTTGTTCAGCTTCCACTTCAGCAACCACTTCTTGGATTATCTCATCCACTTTCTTCTTAGCCTGTACTGAATCTACCTCTGTAGCTGCATCAACACCTGTGTCTTCACCAGCATCTTCTTCATCAGTTTGTTCATACAAATCTTTTGAAGTTAGTACCACTGGAATTGGCTTCTTCTTCTTCTTCAGAAAATCTCTCAACTTTTCATCTGAATCCACACTAGTGTCATGACTAGTAGCAGAAGTTATTTTCTCCACATTTAAGCCCTTGATGACAACATCCAGCTTCCCATTCATAGCATTCATCAAACCCTTGAATTGGTTGAATTCAGTTGACAGGTCAAATAACCTTTGTCTGAGATCTTCAATCTCAACCTGCTGATCTTCTAACTTCTCAACCAGCAGTGAGTAATCCTCGTTGGCTTGTCCTTTCCTAGATGTAGTCCCCTTAGGCTTCACAAACTCCTTCTCAGCAAGTTCTTCCTTTGACAAATCAGAATAAAATTTCCAATGCCCTTTCCCAGTCTGAACTACTCCAATTCTCTGAAGTGCAGTCTCATCTATCAACCCAAAACCTCCAGTAATCTTTTCTTCTCCATTCACAGGTACATCAAAATATTCAAAGAAAAGAGGTAACAGGTTGGCATATGGAAGAGGATGGTTTCTAGTCCTGGTTGCACAATAAATCATATGCTCCATAACAACTGTTAAAAAATCTATCTCAAACCCTTGAGATATCAGATACATCAAAATCAGAACCTTATCAGTTACCAAATCCCTTGAGTTTTCCCTAGGAACTACACTTGTCATCAGAATTGTAAACAAGATTTTGGCTTCACAGTTGAGCACAGAGTGTGTCAACTGCTTTGGACCAGAGGGAACACCTTCAATAAAGAACATCTCCTTTGCCTTATCCAGACACTCCTTCCTATCAGGATAATCTCCAACATTGTATTTCCTAGGAATGCCCAAGACTTTGGCAAAAGTCCTATGATCTAACATCAAATCCACACCAGCCACTTTTGAAGTTAATACCATTCTATCATCACATTCAGAAACCAAGTTCAGATAAAATAACCTAGTTAACCTAGGATAAGCCTTTGAACTAACAAACCACTCTGTAGGAAGTACATTCTTACCTTGATATCCTTTCTTAGTTGCAGCAGCAACTTGCTTAACCCTAGTTTTCTTCTCTGAGGGTTTGGTCTTTTCTTGTCCTCCTTCAGTTGGTTTCTTCTGGCTTTCCTGAGTTGATTTCCCTTTTTCCTCTGCACCAGTCTTTTTCTTTTCTCCCCCTTTCTTCTTCTCTGACCTAGGTTGATCACCACCCTGAGTCTCTTGTTGTGGATCAACACTTGAGCCTTCATCTCCCTTCTCTGTTCTGGACTTCTTTGCAGGAGGGGTATCCTCATGCAAACTTTGAGTGTTTTCTGAATCTGAATCAGAAATCACTATCTTCTCCTTCTTATTTGCTCTCTTCTTGGATCTGCCAGAGGGCTTTCCCTGTTGCTGAATTCTGGCTGATTTGCGCTCCATTTTAGGGTTTAGGGTTTTGAGAAGAGAATGTGATTGAGAGGAATTGAGAGAGAGAGAGAGTGAGTAGAGTCGCAGAAAATTGAAAGAGAATGAGAAGAAAAAGCCCTGACTTTCAGCTTAAGTAGGTTGAAAAGGATGAGTCATAAAAGGACTCTGCAATATCAACATGCAAAAATAGGATCTTGAAAAATCTTTTTGGGATATTTTAGAAAATTATCTGAGTAATTCAAATATTATACAGTTATCTAAAAAGATAAGATATAATACTTGATGATCCATTTTAAAAAAAATACAGATATTATCAAGACCTGGAGAACAATCTCAAGGCCTTGAGATTTTCTGCAGTTTGAGAAACTTCAAAGATTTGAGTTATACTTTCAAGGCTTCAGAAAGTATAATCTCAAGGCTTTGAGATTCCAGCACATAAACACATATAAGTACTGATACTCCCCCTAAACCAATGCATCCTTGTTTAACATCCCCAATTCAAGCCTTAGAGATGAAAACCTATCATCTGGCAAAGGTTTAGTGAAAATATCAGCAATCTGCATTGAAGTAGAGATAAATATTAAAACAACATCAACTTGTTCTGCATGATCTCTAAGGAAATGATGTCTCACATCTATGTTCTTTGTCCTTGAGTGCTGAACTAGATTCTTAGAGATTGAAATAGCACTTGTATTGTCACAATGAATAGGCACATTTCTGAAGTTATAGCCAAGATCTCTAAGCTGCTGAGCAATCCATAACACTTGTGAACAGCAAGCACCAGCTGCAATGTATTCAGCTTCTGCAGTTGATAATGCTACAGAATTTGCTTTTTGGAAAGCCAACTGATCAATGAAGATCCAAGAAATTGACAGCATCCAGAAGTACTTTTCCTGTCTACTTTATATCCTGCAAAATCTGCATCTGAATAGCCACTTAACATAAAATTAGATCTTCTTGGATACCAAAGCCTTAAGTCTCTAGGTTCCATTCAAATATCTAAAATTTCTTATACTGCAGTTAAATGACTTTCCTTAGGATCTGCTTGAAATCTAGCACACATACAGATACTGAACATAATATCAGGTCTGCTAGCAGTTAAATACAATAGTGATCCAATCATACCTCTGTATTCCTTCTGATTCACACTCTTACCAGTTGAATCTTTGTCTAAAGAGAGTGATGAACTCATAGGGGTCTTAAGCACCTTGGACTGTGACATATTATAGTTATTCAATAAGTCCTTGGTATATTTTCCTTGATGCACAAAAATTCCTTTTTTCATTTGTAATATATGAAGTCCAAGAAAGAAATTCAGTTCACCCATTAGGCTCATCTCAAACTCGCTGCACATCAGACTAGAAAACTCTTTTGAAAGGGAATCATTAGTAGCACCAAATAATATATCATCTACATAAATCTGAACTACTAACAGATCACTTTGATGGTGTTTAGTGAAAAGTGTTTTGTCAACTAAGCCTCTTTTAAAATTGTTTTCAAGTAGAAATTTTGAAAGTCTGTCATACCAAGCCCTTGGAGCTTGTTTTAAACCATAAAGAGCTTTATCCAGTTTATAAACATGATCGGAAAAATTTTCATCTTCAAAACCAGGAGGTTGTGCTACAAAAACATCTTCTTGTAAATATCCATTCAGAAAAGCACATTTAACATCCATTTGATAAAACTTTATGTGATTTTGAGATGCAAATGCAAGAAGTATTCTAATAGCTTCTAACCTGGCAACAGGAGCAAAAGTCTCCTCATAATCTATACCTTCTTCCTGATTATATCTTTGAGCTACCAGTCTGGCTTTACTTCTTACCACTTTGCCATTCTCATCAAGCTTGTTTCTGAATACCCATCTGGTTCCAATAACTGATTTCTCTTTAAGTCTGGGGACCAGATTCCAAACCTTGTTCCTTTCAAACTCATTCATCTCACTCTGCATTGCAATGATTCATTCTGCATCTTCTAGAGCTTCCTTGGTATTCTTAGGCTCAATCAAAGATACAAATGCACTAAAAGCACACAAGTTCTTTAACTGTCCTCTTGTCTGAGTTCCAGTTGATGGATCTGATATAATATTATCAGCTGGATGGTCTGCAAGGTACTTAAACTTCTTTCTTGGTACCCAGGAGTATTCTCTTTCAAGGCTTTGAGTCCTTGAAACAGTAGAGGGAGCATCATAGAAAGTTTCAGCTTCTGTCTCAAGGCTTTGAGATTTTAATTCAGCAGGAGGTTCAAGGCCTTGAGATTCTGCTGATTGATTCTGTACATTAGTTTTGCCTTTGTCTTCTTTCACAGCATCATCATCTGATTCATGCTTGTTCAAATCTAGATCTGCAAAACTTTCACTCAGAGAATCCTTTGTACTTTCATCAAAAATTACATGAATGCTCTCTTCCACAATCTTGGTTTTTCTATTATAAACGCTATAAGCTTTGCTAGTTTGAGAATATCCAAGAAATACACCTTCATCACTTCTAGCATCAAACTTACCAAGATTGTCTCTACCATTATTATGCACAAAACACATACACCCAAAGGGTTTGAAATAAGAAACAGTAGGCTTTCTACCTTTAAACAGTTCATAGGGGGTCTTTTTCAAAATTGGTCTAATCAAGCATCTATTCAGCACATAATTGGCAGTGTTAACAGCTTCTGCCCATAAAAACTTTGGCAAATTACTTTCAAGAAGCATGGTTCTGGACATATTCTCAAGTGTCCTAGTTTTCCTTTCAACTACTCCATTTTGCTGTGGAGTTCTAGGTGCAGAAAAGTTATGTGAAATGCCATGCTTTTCACAAAACAAATCAAAGTCAAGTTGATCAAACTCCCTACCATGATCACTTCTAATGGATGCAACAGGTAAATTTTTCAAAGTTTGAAGCTCTTTGCACAGTCTAGAAAATTCAGATAAAGCTTCAGTTTTGTCTCTAATAAACATCACCCAAGTAAATCTAAAATAATCATCAATTATCACAAGCATATACCTCTTACCTTTTGGATTCTGAACTCTCATAGGACAACATAAGTCCATATGAAGTAATTCTAAGGGTCTAGAAGTACTTACAAAGTTCTTTGGCTTGAATGAGCTTCTAGTTTGTTTACCTTGTACACATGCCTTGCAAACTTCATCATCATCAAATTTTTGTGATGGTAAACCTCTTACTAAGTCTTTTGAGATGAGTGTATTCAAAGTATGTAGACTAAAATGCCCAAGCTTTCTGTGCCAAAGCTTTGAATCTTCCTTCAAGGCCTTGAGGCATTTTAGCTTGTCACCTGCAACACTGTTAGTATTCATAGCATATAGATTATATGATCTAGGAGCAGTGAGTATGCAATCACCAGATTTCTCATCTTGCACCACACATTTCTCCTTGTCAAATATAGCTTTATAACATTTATCACATAACTGAGACATACTAAGCAAATTATACTTAAGTCCATCTACCAGATAAACATCAGATATAGAATTTGTAGAACCGTTACCAATACTACCTATACCAATGATATTGCATTTTGCTTTGTCACCAAGTGTGATTGTTCCCCCAGATTCTTCTGTAAGTTCAGTAAAGAGAGACTTCTTTCCACTCATGTTTCTAGAACATCCACTGTCTAAAATCCATTTCTGATCTTTCAAGACCTTGGTGACATCCTGCAAAAAAATAAATCATTGCCTTAACAGGCTGTTAGACCAAGTGCAGAACTTTGAGTCATACTCAGAATCAGCCATATTTGATGGCCTAATTCCTTTTGGAACCCAAATCTGCCTAACCTCTCCCTTAAGCTGATAAGGATAAGTGTTCCTCATAATATGAGGTTCTGATCTTCTGAAGGGAAAATTTAATCTGACATGACCAATTTTTCCACAGTAATGACATTTTGGAGAATGTCTGCTACCAGATTTGACAAAAGTAGTTTGGCCTTTCTTTGGAAAATTTGGATTATAGCCAATCCCACTTTTATGCATTGATTTCAGACTTCCTCCAAGAATGAGATTTAGATTATGTTCTGAGCCTGTAAACCAAGCTAGGACCTTCTTGGATTCTTGAAGTTTCTCAGTCAAAGAGCAGATCTGTTGTTCTAAATTCTCAGAATGAGTCTTTAAATCAGCATATCTTTCAGTTAAAAGAGTGTTTTGATAAACAATTTCTTTTATCTGTCCCTTCAAGACTTTGAACCTACTGTCCAAGGCCTTGAAGTCTTTTTCCAGCTTTGTCTTAGAAACTTCAACAGTTTTGTTTGAAAACACTAGGTCCAGGATCTCTTTTACCTGCTCATGAATCTTAATCTTTAAAGCAGAAATCTCATTTCTATAACTTTCCTCATTTAAAAAAATACTTTTGAGAATTTCAAGAAGTACATCAGAAGGACTTGCAAGTAAATTTTTTACCATGTCTTCAATGTGTCTGTCTGATGAATTTTCCTCATCATGCTTTGCCATGAAGCATAGGTTTGCTTGCTCTTCTTCTGTTTCTGAGTCACTTGATGAATCTGAATCACTCCAAGAAGCCATCATGGCTTTCTTCCTTCTGTTGTCACTATCTTTCTTCTGAAAGTTCATGTTCTTCTTCTTTTGTGGACAGTCCCTTACTAAATGATCTGCATCACCTCACTCAAAACAATTCATTACTTTAGTTTTATGTGAATGTGATGAAGATTTACCTTTGTAATCCTTGCTGCCTGAGGGTCTTGATCTCTCTCTGTTGTAATCCCTGTTACCAGAGTTTCTTTTCTTTTTGAGAATCCTGGCCAAGGCCTTGGAGATCAATGCTAAAGCCTCTTCATGCACTGGTTCATTGTCAAATCAACCAGTGCATGAAGTTATCACCACAGAACAATGGAGGTCTGTTGGCTGCCCTTCCTTGTGAAAATCCACCATCTCCTACATTACTCATAGTCACCAGATTGTTAGATCTAAAAACAGTGACACAAGCTCTGATACCAATTGAAAGTGTGTAATGTAGACTAAATACATGACCTAAATACTCTAGAAGGGGGGTTGAATAGAGTATGAAAACTTTTTGCAAAACTTAAAGTTTAACAGAAAGACTTTGTGTGAAACTCAAATCTCAAGGCCTTGAGATTTTAGTAAAATTTCTGAAACTTACAAAGGCAAAATAGTAAGCTTCAAGGCCTTGAACTGTGAACAATTCTAAACAGCTTTTGAACCCTAGTTTGATTTGAGTTGTGTGCAGTAGATAATAATCAAACTGTAAAGTAAAGAACACAAAGCAATTTACAGAGTTCAGTCCCAATGGACCTAATCTCTGCCTGAGGGATCTAATCGCACCAGGATTGGATAAACACTTCTTATTACTTACACAGAGACAGCCCTAGATCTTCAAGCCTAAGTGATTTCCCTTACACCTATACAGCTTGTGGTTTCGAACCTATCTAGTTCCAGCTACTAACTGTTGAGCTAACAATAACCTCTTGTTGTTCACTTGAACAACCAACCACTAGGTTAAGTTAGGTTTAAGATAATCTAAAGATACACAAATAAGTACAAATGAAGAACACAGTATGAAGATAAGCTGTTGAAGCCTGGATGTGTTCTTCAGGAAAACTGGATTGATTTGATCTTCAGGAATCTGGAATGAAGCTTGAATGATTGTGTGTTTGAATGAATGATCTCCCACGATTTTCTCACACCTCTCTGAGTATTCTGCAAGCCTCTCTTCTCTTCAAAATTTAAACCAGTCTCTTTTATCCACAACTGCAACTGATTGAGAGATTTTAGGATCTCAGTTCCTACAAATCCTCCTTCTGTTTCAACTGAAATTCAAACAGTTTCAAGTGGATATCCGTTGGAGTTTGTTGAGATTGCTCGAGCACGTTTAACAACCCTGCAACAGCATTGAAACACAGCAATAACAAAATCCAGAAAGATAACAGTGCTATGACTGTTTGGTTATACAGTTTCTGATAAAAATGTTTAACAGACTTAGAACAATAACCTGTATATCTTCTAAAACATATGAATCATGAAAAACAAGTTTAAGACACTTAGAAGTGAGTAAGTAATCACAATACTAAGAATCACAACCTGCAAGAAAGAATCAACTAAGTTCTGTAACAACTGTCAGCAGCTCAAGGCACATCTCAAGGCCTTGGAGCTCTGAACCTGCTTCACAGAATTTCAAAGTTAAACCCAGATAACTTTGATTCTTCCTATTCTGATCATCTGCAATTGTGTTAGATATATAAATAGTGTAATTCATAAGTATATGCAGTAAACCACTGACTTGTATAACCAGATATCCAATCTGCAGCACAGAATTGTTAGAACATATAGCAGAATAGAATAACTCAAGGCTTTGAAGTTCAGTCAATATCTCAAGGCCTTGAGATAACTGGAATGCTTTGCTGCTTATGTCTTGGTCTTTTGTCTTTCATCACTCAAAACAATTACCAACCAAAACACATTCAGGGATCTTGACTCAACAAATGTGAAGTAAATTTGTGACCAGAACTAGTCAATACAGAAACTGCCACGGCCCTTTGTGGACCTTTACGACAATGACTTACAGAAGCAAGTTCGTCTGCGAGTCGGGAATGGTTTTTCCTAGAATGTGCAGCTAGTCAGAAGAGGAAGTGAACTATATCTTGCGGAGGGCTGGCACGATTTCACAATTCGCTACAGCATAAGTGTCCATTTCTTTCAAGTCTTCAAGTACTTGGGTAATAGCTATTTCCAAGTGCGCATTTTTCACCCCTGTGCTAGTGAAGTATCATACCGGGAAGAACAACATCAAAACGTTGAAGTCATCAATGTATCAGATAACATTGATGAAGGGGATGAAGAAATATGGGATTCAGAAGAAGATGCTATCCACCCATCTTTCACATTTAAGGTCATGAAATCGCACGTTTCACCAACTGGCGGCCTGGTAAAGACAACCTTAAAATAACGTGCTGTTTTGCCAATTTGTATATTGCTACTTGATAATTCTAACTTGAAATTCCTGCAGAACATACCATCCGAGTTTACAAGTATCTTAAGGGAAAGCGAATTGGTTGTGACTGGAGAATGCAAAGGGTGAAATGAAGTGGAGTGCTCGCTGCATCTTTACACATGCTGGCTAAAGCACCAGGCGTCCCATCCATTGGCAGAAATTCGTCATTGATAATGACATAAAAAAAAAAAAAAAAAAAAAAAAAAAAAAAAAAGATGATGCTTGCCTTGTGGAGCTAATCGATGCCAGTAAGCAAAGATTCAAATTTTTCTGTGATTTGAAAATGAATTTCTGTTATCAAAACTGTTTTAAACTCCGGGGACCACTTAGTTGGTTTGGTAATGTTTAATCTTTTGGATCAACTTGGTAATATGTTTTGGGTCTGTCTGTCGTTGTTTTGAAGTATGATGGTTTGCTTTATGTGGCTCGTTTTTAGCTTTGACGAATTCCAGCCGCGACAGTGAAGTGGGTTAAGGAATTTGTAGACGTTGTGGTCACTAACCAGACACGTGCAGACCCGTCTAATATGCAGTCAATGCAGTTGCTATTACTTTAGATAAAATGAGTATATTAAGGAACAAAATAACATAGTAGAATAATCTATTACTATAGGTATATGTTTAATTTATGTTAATGAAGAGATCAAATAATCCGGTTTCATTCTTACAGAGATAATATTTATGGTATTATAATTTAATGAATTGCCCCAACTAGGGTGGTAGCTCAAACGCTAGAGCATCATGAGGTCCCCGGTCCAAATTCGGTTGACGATAAAAATATTTATAAGAAAAAGTAATGAGTTGCTTTTATGAATTTTGTATTAGACGTCAAACTTCTAATAAAATAGAGACTCCACGACAATCAGAGTTGATTTTTTTTTATTTTTTAGTTTTTTTATTCAAGTACCAATTTTATTTAACTAATAATAGTTGGTACATCTGCCATTATGGCAGTTTCTAGAAAAGGAGGACACTGAGTCCACAAATAAAAGTCATTACTGATCACAAATTTCCTACCACTCCGTTTCTTCTCTTTAGCCCACTTTCTATTTTGGGACGTTTCCTCTCTTGCTCCCTGTTTTCTCTTTTGGTATGCTTATTGATGGAAAATGACCAATGTAACCTTATAATTAATAATCACATTCAGAACATACCCAACCCTACTGCCTATTTTCTCTCTCTCACATCTCATTCTAACCAACCATTATAGATAAGATTGTGACCAAGTTAGAGAGAGAGAGAGGAAGAAAAGGCGGAGAAAAAGAGAGAGAGAGAGAGGAAGAAAAGCCGGAGAAAAAGAGAGAGAGAGGAAGAAAGAGGCAGACGAAGAGAAAGAGAGAGAGAGGAAGAAGAAGCCGGAGAGAGAGAGAGAGAGAGAGAGAGAGAGAGGAAGAAGAAGCCGATCTTGAGGGCAACGGCAACCAAGGTATGGATCTTTTCTTTTCTCTCCCTTCTTCTTATTCTGGATCTCCTCTTTAGATCTCGTTTCTTGATTCGCATAGGCGGCGTTGGTGGCGAGGCAGCGGAGGAAGAGAGGAAGAAGAAGATGATGGAATATCTCGACGGCGGTAACACACCATCGTCGATCTCGACGGCGATCTGGCCGATCTCGATGTTGACTCAGCGGCGTTGACTCGACAATGATCTCGACGGAATTTCGACGGTGTTGAGTCGACGGCGATCTCGACGGTGCTGCGAACGACGAGAACGGCGGACGACGGCGGCGCAGTGGACGAGTGTTTCTGTGCTTTCCGACGAATTTCTTTGTTCCTCTTTTTCCTCTTCTTATTTTCCTCTACATCTCCCTCTGATTTTTTTTCTTGGATTTGTGAGTTTATTCTAAGATCTGTTAGTTTATGTTGAAACTTATTAACAACGAATTGATACTAATTGTTGGATCTGCTACTTTATGTTGTTGGTTGTTGACGGTGGTCGTGGTGGAGGAGGTCTAGTGGCGGTGGTTGACTGGTGGGGGACGACCTGTGTTGGTGGAGGACTAGTCTCTCGTAGAGAAGAAGATATGAGAGGAAATTAGAAAAAGATTAGGGGTAAAAAAGTAAATGACGTGATTTTCTTAATTGTCGTGCCCACCCAAAGCGGGCTAAAGAGAAGAAACGGACTGGTAGCTAATAAATTATCTACCATATTTCCATCTCTTCTTGTCCAAGAGATCTGACCATTGACTTTTTTAACCACTTGCCTCTTCACTTCTTCAAGGAAAAGTCTCTCCTCAGTTTGTCTCCCAGGCAGCGAGCTTTGGATGTATCGCCATACATTGATGGAATCTGTTTCGATATCCACATCTCTCAGATACCACGAATTCAAACGACGAAGAACTTCTCCAATTACCGCTCGCTATGCAATGTTTGTGTCCTGCACATATTTGATCGGAAATTTTATTTCCATTCGAAAACCGCCATGATGATCGCGTATGACGCATGCTCCACAAGCACTCTGGTTCTGAGCGGATAGACCAACGTCTACATTCATCTTGTATCTCCCCATCTCCGGCGGTTTCCAAGTCACTGTAGAACTCATAGGATCTGTAGAAAGACGAAGGTCAGAAAAAATTAATTGTTGGTATTCTTCAATTAAATTCTGCGATCTTGAGACAATAGCCCCAAAATCCATCTTCCTATTTTGAAACACTAATTGGTTTCTGGAATTCCAAATTTCCCATAGGATTATGCTGAATAATTCCGCCTGTGGCTGATTTTCCAACATGCACTTGTGTATCCATACTAAGAACGGACTTGTTGACCAACATACATGTACAAGATGAGCACTCGATTTCCAAAATTTAGCAATTTGAGGGCAGTCTCTGAATATGTGCTCTCTGGTTTCGGATTTCTATTTACACAGTGGACACAAATTAGGTATTTGAATCCCCCTTTTTATCAGATTTGATCGAGTAGGGATAATGTTAAGCGCTAATCTCCATATAAAGACTCTTCTTTTTGGGGGTATCTTCATATACCAGATTTTTTTCCAATAGCTGTCACGCGTAGAACTCGTCCCAAAATCCATCTTCTTCTGATCTTTAACCATGCTTCTAGCCACATAGTATGCAGATTTCACCGTAAAATGACCAGACTATATTGCACCCCAAACCAAAAAATCATTAGTTTTGTTGTGGCAGAGTGGAATATTTAAAATAGCAGAAGCTTCAGTTTCTGCAAAATTTGTGACTATTAGGTTCCTATCCCACTGTCCATCCTCTGCAATTAAATCTGCAACCTTAGTTTCAGCTCCTAAATGTGGGTAACTGTATGATCTTGTACCTGTACCAATTGGAATCCACTTATGCTTGTAGATCTTTGTACTCCTTCCATCGCCAATCCCATGTGTTGCCCCCTGCAAAATCACATTCTTCGCCGCCATAAAGCCTCTCCAAATATCAGAAGATTTATAACCAATTTCAGATTGTAGTAAGTTGCACTCACTATGATACTTTGCTTTGATAACTCTAGCCACCATTGAAGTTGGGTTGGAAATTAGTTTCCATACCTGTTTGGCTAACATAGCCAGGTTGAAGGAATGTAAATTCCGAAAACCTAATCCACCTTCCGATTTATGTTGACACAACTTATCCCAAGCCAACCAATGAATTTTGTGCTAATTCGCATCCTGAGACCACCAAAAATTAGCTATTAAAGCCTGCGCTTTTTCACAAAAAGAAATTGGTAATTCAAAAATTGACATAATGTAAGTTAGCATAGCTTGAACAACCGCTTTGATCAGAATTTCTTTTCCTGCCGGCGACAAATATTTCTCCTTCCACCCATTTAGTTTTGCAGAAACTTTTTCAAGAACAGGTTTGACATTTTGAGTTTTATTTCTGCCGATCCAAGTAGGCAAACCCAAATACTTATTCAGATTATCAGACATAGGTGTATGGAGCATTAAGGAAATTTGATTTTTTGTAAGTCCGTCAACACATGGGCTGAAAGTGATAACTGATTTGCTTCGTTTATCTTCTGTCCAGATGCCCGACAATAATCAGAGAGCAGAATTTTCAAGGAGTATGCATTTGGGATTGTTGCTTTTCCAAAAATCAAACAATCATTAGCAAACAACAACTGTGAAATCAATGGAGCTGTTCTTGCCATGTTAAAACCGAGATAAGTCTTCTGATTCATCTTATGTGAGAATAAACTCGTCAAACCTTCAGTCACTAGGAGGAATAAGTAGGGGGATAAAGGATCCCCTTGTCTAATCCCCCTAGAAGGTTTGAAATCCTCTGTTCTTTGTCCATTTACCAAACTAGAGAAAGATACAGTTTGAATGCAAGTCAAGATTCTTTGAACAAAAATTTCTGGGAAACCCAACTTAGTCATAACCAACCTGAGATAGGTCCGGTCAACTCTGTCATACGCTTTAGCCATATCTTATTTCAAAGCAAAATTTCCCAGACCCGTCTTTTGTCTCTTCATTGAATGCATCGTCTCAAAAGCTACAATTACATTGTTAGTAATCAATCTTTGTTCAACAAAAGCACTTTGAGACTGATCGATGATTTGAGGAAGAATCTGTTTCAATCTATTTGCTAAGGTTTTAGAAATAATTTTATAGACCACATTACATAAAGATATGGGTCTATACTCTTCAACTTTTCTTGGATTTTTATTTTTTGGGATTAACACAATTAGTGTCTCGTTTATGCAGGAAATATCTGTTCCATGATTGAGGAAATTCAAGACTAAAGAAGACACACTCTCCCCTATTATATCCCAATAAGATTGATAAAACACTGCAGGTAAACCATCTTTACCAGGAGCTTTCCAAGGATGCATTTGCTTGATGGCAAAAGTAACCTCTTCCATAGTAAAAGGTTATAACAATAGCATATTCATTTCGTTGGTTACCTTTGTTGGAATGAAATCAATGACAGTATCATAATGAGTATCTTCAGCTGTAAAAATTTGTCAAAATTAATCAACAAAAATTCCACTTACCTTATTAGACTCCATTTCCCATTTTCCTTGCCGATCTGCTATTCCCATAATCAGATTTTTCTTTTTTCTTTATTTAGCTTTCTTGTGAAAATACCATGTATTTCGATCGCCCTCATTAAGCCAGCAAACACGGGACATCTGCTTCCAATAAACTTCATTATCGGCTATGATCTCTTCGATTCTTTGGCTGACTTGCTTTGCTTTTTCCAGATTTTTGGGTGATGGATACGCGTTTTTCAGTTGCTGAAGACGGTGCTGACATTCCTTCAGATCTTTGTTGGAATCCCTCCATTGCATACTTCCCCAAAACTGCAAATCAGATGACATATTAGAGGTTGTTAGCCTCCAATTTTCAGGGGTGTGATTATGTAATTTTCTGTAGTCTTCCCAATGCTTTTCCACTTTTTTTTTGCAATCTGTTTTTCGAATCCAATTTGCAAAAAAATGAAATATGCGGTAAGGAGTAGAGATAGGAGGTCTAGAAGCAAGGTTAATGCAAATTGGTTCGTGATCTGAAACTGTTGAAGAAAAAACATGCACCGACGAGTACAGGTACACCCTTATCCAAGCCTCATTTGCATAACCTTTATCTTGTCTTTGGCGAACATTGTGAACCCCTTCCCTTCCATTATTCCAAGTATATTTTTGTCAATAATACCTCAGATCTTGAAGATCACAATCTTGCAGGGCATTTCTGAAATTCATCATTTTTCTATAACTTCTATCATTTTTCCCAGACTTTTCATGATAAAAGAAAATTTCGTTAAAATATCCATACACAAGCCAAGGCATATGTGGTTCGGGATTTAGTCTTCTTAATAAGTTCCAAGATTCATTTATGTATTGGGTGTCAGGATCACCATAAAAGTTTGTAACATAATATCGTCCAGTAGGAAAATTTGTATCCTTAACAAAGAAATGTATGTGGAACTTATTAGAAAACTTAACATCCACCGAGATATCTGAAGACCACAGTAAAGATAGGCCACCAGAACGACCAACAGCATTAACATGGAAACCATTTTCATAACCAAGTCTAGAACGTGCCTTATCACCCGCCATGTTCTTCAGTTTCGTTTCCATGAGAAACACTACTTTTGGATCATGACGACGTGTTAGGAAATGAAGAGCATGGAACGTGTGGTCATTTCCCAAACCCAGCACGTTCCATGATAAGTGATTCATGGCGTCCGGCGGGACTGGTCAGTACCAGTCACCGCCAATATCAGTGTGGGAGGGAGAAAAGTCTCAACCTCCACATAACGAAGTTTTTTGTTGTTAGTCTTCGCATCAGTGTCCTCGCCGCTCTGCCATTTCTTGTCCTTTAGATTCCTATTATCAACATTTTGTCCTTCCGTTGGTTTGACTGATCCAGAATTCTCACCAGAGAAAATGGAGAAAGGATTATGCGGCACCTTCGTCGCTCTGATTCCCTTTCTGGTAGTAGTAGAGGGTTTTGACTTCATTGCACTTGCCTAAACATCTACTACCTCTTTTCCTTTATCTGTGGCTCTTGAATTTGGCGTCTTCCTTTTTGGTGGTTCAACATCCTTGATAACAATTCCTTTGTCTGCAGACTTTTCCTTCCTAGCGGCTTTCTTGGACTTGGCAAGATCAGAAATGACCGTGAAAAGGCAGGATCTCGAAGTCATAAACACCCGTTGCCCTCAAAAGCTTGTTAGAATCACAGAAGCCTTAAGCCAATCCCCATAAAGTATGGGAATTTTTTCAAGATCCATCTGTGACTTTAGCACCACTTCACAACTTTTGGCTTCGTGACCAAGTATACCAAAAAATTGACAATAAAGTGGTACACGTTCATACCTGAATTGGCACGATTTGATCTTGTTCTCTCCAACGTTGACGAACTTTCCCCTTGGTAGTGCCTTGTTAATGTCCAACATAACTTTGACCCTTATGAATCGACCTTCCCATGTTCCTTTTTCTGGGATCTGCGTTTCCAACAGGACACCAATTGATGCACCCACAGACTCTGCGACGTCCATAGTAATGGCTCTGGGTAGAAGTCTCCATAGTTGGACCCATATGATCCCTTGGTCATAAGGAAGATCCGCCATTTCGACTGGATCATCATATTTCTCCATGACCAGCAGCGAGGGACCATAAAGCCATGGTTGTCCATCCACAACAAAGCGTAGCTCTTCTTCACTGGAAAGATAAATTGGAAAATATTTCCCCGGCAAGGTGCAACCCGCAAGCCAGGCATACGATTCCAGACTAGAGACATCGTTCCTTGGATAGCGTGAGCATTAGCAGGCCTGGAAGAAATAACTTTGACAAAAAGACTGTTATGACATTCGTCAATTCCTTCTTGCAGATTTTCCTCCGACAGGATGATGGGTTCGGATTCAAATTCAGTGAGGTGGAGGTTAGAGATTTGTGAAGTTAGATCTTCATCCATGGTGGAATGAAAGAGAAAAAAGTAGACGCAATACATACATATCACTTTTTAAACACAGGGAAACCTGGTATGACCAGGAAATCTACATGCTAGATTTAAATAAATCTAACAAGAAACGTCCACTCCTAAGAGGAGTGGTAACTACTCTGGATGCGCACGTTCTCCTCCAATTTCGGAAGCTGATAACTGTCAAAAATTGGCAGTTATCTTCATCCACTAGAATATCCCGAAGAGAAAGGCAGGAAAAAATGTCCAAAAATGTCCAAAATAATTATTATAGTATATATACATATATACTATAATAATGTGTACGCAAACACTAAAAAACGAGTTACTTGTTCGGCTCGTGGTCGGCTAGTTTAGCAGACGAAAATATTTTCATGTTTAAGTTTGTTTGATTAATATTTTTAAATTTTTGTCGCATACTGATAAATTTTGGTCAGATATTAAGCATCAGAGGTTAACACCATTTTTCTTATATTAAGGATAATTAAATACAATTACTCTTTAGTGCTTCTACTCCACTGGTAGTAGTTTTCAGAGTTCAGATCCTCTGTATCCTTGGTGTGTATCATTTTATGTATCCTTACTATGATTGGTACATTTCATATTTTTAAATTCAACATCATTGTTTCAAAATTCTATCATATTGAATAAAAAAATATAGAATATACCAATTATAATAAGGATACATGGAAGGATACACACCAAGGATACAGAGGATCCGGACTCTAGTTTTCAATGTAATCTTCGTACATCTAGGCGAATTGGTTGATGGAAAGAATAAAGGTACTTCTATTACTTCAATGCAGTTGGTTATTAACATTAAGGGTAGTGATTCTTACACTCAGAAGAAAAACTTCTTACACTATTGTTTCCTTGCAGTGACATATTTGCCCTTCATTAACTTTAGCTAGTTTAATTCTGTATCATTAATTCCACTACCTTTAGTTCTTCAAACACTAATTCTAATAGGCAAACAAGATTAAATGCTTGAGTTCCCTACACAGCACCTCTTCTTCTCTCCGTGGAGTCTGTTCGATGCCCTCTGCAACCCAATTCTACTTTCTTTCTTTTTTGTCAAAACTCGATTTTACTTCATCACAACAATTTCCCCTTCACTATCTCTGCTCATTCAACCCAAATTAAGGATTTCGTAGAAAATGTTAGAAAGTATTTTATGGGTTTGGTGTGGAATAAAAGGGGGAAAAGATGACTGATAGAGGTAAATGACAGAAGATGAGTGGCGATGGGAACAGATTTTGTCAAAACAATTTGAGGGTTGCCTACAAACAATTATATGATTCCCAGATATAATGCCATTTGGTGACAATTAGTGACATTATTTGTAGTGTTAATCGACCGTGCGTAATGTAAGTGGGTATTAAACATGTTGTGTTGGGCGCCAAGAGACATCTCAAGCATGTTCCATGTAAGTTGCAGATGATATTGATACTGCGTCGACAACGGAGTTGCGAACTAATGATCAGACACTGCAGAAGAAGCTACATTGTGATACTTGCTGCTGCGGTGCGATACACCGCAAGAATGGGGTAGGTGTACCCGTTAAAGAGGATTGTGAATGCCACTTCAGTCGGATGTGGAATTACATAGCAACAATCCTCCAGCACATACCTGGCTCAATCGTCCACCTTGTGGTGCAAAAGGATCGGGACAGTCATCTGATGCGCAATTTAGCGTACTATTCGCAAGTATACGAATCAAGTAATATAGAGAGTATTTTAGACTCGGATTATCGATCCCACGGGGACTTTGCAGGTTTTTCTAATAATCAGTTTTAACTAACAGAGTGTTAAAGGAGGAATAGTTTGAGGTTTTGCTTACTAACTAAGTACTGAAAGTAAATAACTGAAACGTATCTTTTTGGGAAGGTTTTCTGAATAATCTTAAGGTTGTAAAACTAGGGTTTGAGATACTAGGTCCCGGGATCCCCTAGGGTTCTTCAGATTTTCGTTCTTTGTTTGACATGAAAACACACAGCAGTCTCGTTATCCGTGCCACGTACCAATTGTGCAGTATCTTTTCTTTTCCTGCACGTTATCACAATCCTGCAGACTGTCGGATTTTCTTGTTAAGCTGCATAAATCTGCAGTCTCGTTCTAAGGCTGCTAGGGTTTCTAACCTGTCCTGATGGCCCGGGTCAGATTCTCTAACAGTTGGTCTCAACGATTTCAGGCTAGTCCTAACTCCCCTTCGCTAGTCGGCCCATCAGGGTAAGGTGCTTAATTCTGTCTTCTCTTCCTAACCCTAACCAGACGTTTTCACTTACCGGCTCGGGTCTGTAGCAATTCTGGGTAGCTACTCCGATCATGCATAAACAGTAAAATTCAAAGACGGAATAACGAATAAAGCTGCTGAATTAAGATAGTACGATCATGAATTCATAGTCAAAACATAGAACTAATCTCTGAAAACGAAACCCTAGGTTCACCGAGAACCTAGGTGAAAGTTTAGCTACTGAAATTCATAACGTAAATAACACAGTTTTTGAATGAGAGAGAAGAAGATCAAACTAGGTCTTCGAATCTGGAATCGCGCTTTCATGCTCTCCCGGGATGCTCAGACTTCTCCTTCGGTTGTGCTGTGTATTATGTATATTTCAAAACGAGTCTGGACGAGTCTTTAAATAGTGATGTTTTTCCCGAAAACGCTTGCGCCAGAATTTACGAAAACTGCCATCGGTCCAACGACTCGGCTAGTCGGCCCGGGTCAGATTCTCTAACAGTTGGTCTCAACGATTTCAGGCTAGTCCTAACTCCCCTTCGCTAGTCGGCCCATCAGGGTAAGGTGCTAAATTCTGTCTTCTCTTCCTAACCCTAACCTGACGTTTTCACTTACCGGCTCGGGTCTGTAGCAATTCTGGGTAGCTACTCCGATCATGCATAAACAGTAAAATTCAAAGACGGAATAACGAATAAAGCTGCTGAATTAAGATAGTACGATCATGAATTCATAGTCAAAACATAGAACTAATCTCTGAAAACGAAACCCTAGGTTCACCGAGAACCTAGGTGAAAGTTTAGCTACTGAAATTCATAACGTAAATAACACAGTTTTTGAATGAGAGAGAAGAAGATCAAACTAGGTCTTCGAATCTGGAATCGCGCTTTCATGCTCTCCCGGGATGCTCAGACTTCTCCTTCGGTTGTGCTGTGTATTATGTATATTTCAAAACGAGTCTGGACGAGTCTTTAAATAGTGATGTTTTTCCCGAAAACGCTTGCGCCAGAATTTACGAAAACTGCCATCGGTCCAACGACTCGGCTAGTCGGCCCGGGTCAGATTCTCTAACAGTTGGTCTCAACGATTTCAGGCTAGTCCTAACTCCCCTTCGCTAGTCGGCCCATCAGGGTAAGGTGCTAAATTCTGTCTTCTCTTCCTAACCCTAACCTGACGTTTTCACTTACCGGCTCGGGTCTGTAGCAATTCTGGGTAGCTACTCCGATCATGCATAAACAGTAAAATTCAAAGACGGAATAACGAATAAAGCTGCTGAATTAAGATAGTACGATCATGAATTCATAGTCAAAACATAGAACTAATCTCTGAAAACGAAACCCTAGGTTCACCGAGAACCGAGGTGAAAGTTTAGCTACTGAAATTCATAACGTAAATAACACAGTTTTTGAATGAGAGAGAAGAAGATCAAACTAGGTCTTCGAATCTGGAATCGCGCTTTCATGCTCTCCCGGGATGCTCAGACTTCTCCTTCGGTTGTGCTGTGTATTATGTATATTTCAAAACGAGTCTGGACGAGTCTTTAAATAGTGCTGTTTTTCCCGAAAACGCTTGCGCCAGAATTTACGAAAACTGCCATCGGTCCAACGACTCGGGAAAAAAAAAGTCAAACTGGCTGCGTATATACGCAGGGTTGCGTATATACGCAACCAGGGGCCAAAATCCTCCAACCATCACCTCCCTGCCTGCGTATATACGCAACCAGGGGGTGTGATGGTGGCCCTTGGTTGGTCCTTTGGTGGGCCCGGTTGGGTCTCCTGGGTCCCACACTTCTGCCTGAAATCTCCGGTTTGCCTTCCTTGGTGTCTTCCTGTTTTCCCGTGTTCGCGTCTTGCGTTTTGACCCGAAACTTGTCAAAATTACCAAAATACCCCTGGGTCAAAACCGCTCCGAATTCTGTCCAATCTTGGCTCTGGCCATAGGAAAACTGCTGACTGAATTTGGGAGACAAAATCTGAACTTGACTCCGGAAACCCGGGCCCGGTGCCAAAATGACCAAAATACCCCTAGGCTAAAATTGTCCCGGAAATCGTCACGAACATAAAATAGTTGCTCCTGACTCTGGACACCGGGAACCGAGACTCCTTACTTGGGCGTGGTCTGAATGGGACCCACACGTGACGGGAGTCGGTTTTTCGGCCGGACTCCGTTTCAGCATTATAACCTGTTTTCGGAACGCCCTTGACGTCTCCGTTCTTTTGCCCCTGGTTTCACTTCAAAATTCCAAGTCAAGCTCAAGTTATTGTCAACCGAGCGCATCCCGGTGATTCTCAGTTTTGGCGTTTTCAGCTTCCTCGGTCGGTTTTCACTACTCGTTTTTCCTCCAGTCTTTCCGTTTTCCATTCCGCTCTCCCTTGTACCAGTCTTGGTCAAATCCTGCTCTGAGCATTTTCTGCACGTTTCCCGAGGCGATCCCGGTTCTGTCTCGACACGCATCCCAATGCGCTTTCCGAACCTGTTCCTGTAAAAAACATGAAAAAACCCGCGATCATATCCAATAAAAGTACGAAACATGCAGAAATTCACGAAGAGCGAATAAACGTCTCGTTCCTAAAACCGAGGCTTTCCGAGGGTGAATTCTGGCTAAAACACGGCTTTCCGACACAAAGACAGGTCAAATCAGGCTAAAAGATAACCCCTATTTGGGCGTTATCAAATACCCCCACACTAAACTTTGCTCGTCCCGAGCAAACTCCAGCTATGTACTACCAATGCATACTATCCCGAATCAAACCAGAGCGGTGTAACTGCACTTATTTAAAAACAACATTAATCTGATAAAAACAGTGTATTATTTTTTTGGGTTAGACTGGGCAATCTCTTCAACTCAAACTTAACATCATCAAGTTCTCATATTCCCCTAAATTTTAGAAGCTGCGGTGATCGGAAGAACTCGCGGCCAGCCTAGGTTAGGAACAAGCACGAACACCACTTACATCCGCTTTTGCACGCAAACCGAACGTATCCCTAATGCACACCTTCCGTGCTTTTACTCCGGGTGTAATGTAAATCTGCAGGCTTTGGGACGGTAGGATATGTCATTTAGAAGCGATGTCCTAAACGTCACAGCACACTCACACATACCCCAATCTCACACTCCCTCACCAAGATGATAGAAACTGACCCAAATCACCTAAGATGCTAGACACTCAATTTCGCCAGTCCCGGTGTATATGCCGTTCTCGCGGCCACAACTGTGAACGAATATGAAACTGTGATAAAAATTGCCGGCCTGGCGTTTTGAAATAAAATCAATCAAGCACCCTGAACTTTCTGCCTTTGATACTTTTTCGTTTTTTTTTCATCATTTTTTTTTGCGGGGTAACACAATAAAAACAATAATAAAAACCAGGCCAACTCTATGATAAACCAAAAACGTGGGGTGGCAGAAAAATACTAAAATAAAATCTGAAACGACCACCCCCACTTTAATTTCGAACCAAGTAGTCAATCTGTAAAATAATTGCGCTTTTCCAACCGATCCTCCTCACTCCAAGGATGTCTAAACCGCACAGCGCGTCCTCCAAATAACACGGTCAACCCCAAGTCCCCCATGTCGTGCGGAAAATTTACGCACTACGGCTCTCCTCCTGTGCTCACGGTGTAATGTCGTGAGTCACCGCCACACTGAAGTGTGCTGCCGTCACTATCTCACCCTTACACACCCTCAAATATAAAAATAAAGCTCATCCACTATCAAATATGACAATTCTGCTCTACCCCAGAAAATCCCCCTCAACTCAACTCCCTCGTGCCATGACGCGTAGGAAAGGTAAAAATACTAACAATGATCCGAGTATATAAAAAAATGGCTTCCTAGGTCAAAGGGTTACCAAGAAAAGGATTAATGGATCAACGGGGCTCACTAGTGGACCTAAGGCGCGAGACAGGACGTGAGGTCCCCTATAGCCTATCACTCCACCAAATAATGTGGTGACCGTGATGGCGGGTTGAAGACTACCTGGTGACGGTGGTCTGGCAGCTAGTCGGATACATAGCTCGGGAGACAGCTACTTGCGTTTTCTGAAGTGCATTGGCTCTATTAACTCCCCTAGACAGATTCTCGCAGCTCTTCCTCACCTAAGTTCGTCCACTTCGGGAAATTTTCTATCACTAAGCTCTCTCCAGTTTTAAGCTCAATCGTTCACCCAGTCTCAAAATATTAATTTTTAAATTTTTAATAATTTTTCTTGTTTTTTTTTTTTTTTTATAAAAAGTAATGCAGTTACAACGCCACCACCCCCACACTGGATGGTGCCATGCCCTCATGGTACTAATCATTAGGCATATAATCTGGATTGGATGAGCTGGCTTGCCTCACCGAATGGGAACAACTGGCAGCATATGCAGAAAAATAAAGCGAGAGACAGAAATTGAACCTGTGCACCCGGAGTCAGTTCTTACAGGTGCGGAACTTTTCAAAGATCCCGGTGGAGAAGGACCGTTGACCGGTCGTCAGAAAATTTCTCGACGGAAGTTGTCAACCTTCCGGGCTCTATGTGCGCTCTTCAAATGTGCAATCCCCGAGCACCATTGTGTGTGACAATGTGCTCCCATATGGTCAAGTATACTTTCGTACACCGGGGTCGATTGCTCTGTTCGGCAGAAAAACTGTTCCTGAAGGATCCCCAACTTGTACGAGTCCCTGTGACGGTCGAGTGTGCCAGAACACACCGGGGTCGATTCTTCAAGATTTTAAAAATCTGCCTTTCCTTCCAATAAATTTTCTGAATTCGCCTCAAACTCCACGGATCTGTATATGGAGGAAGAGAGAGAAAAATGGGGCAAAAACGTGCTGCTGTCTGCGAAAAAAATTCCTGCGTATATACGCAGTCTCCTGCGTATATACGCAAACACGGAGCATTTTGATTTTTTTTTTTTTTTAATTCCGTATTTTCACTGCTGGCTGCGTATATACGCAACCCTGCGTATATACGCAGGCAGCAACAAAAATAATTTTTCAATTTTTTTTGTTTTTTTTTTTTTGAAATTTTCGCTGCTGACTGCGTATATACGCAGGGTTGCGTATATACGCAAACAGCATGTAAAAAAAATTATTTTCTTTTTCTTTTTTTTTTTCTTGGAAAAAAAATTCTCCCCTGGTTGCGTATATACGCAGGGTTGCGTATATACGCAACCAGCAGAGTATTTTTTTTTTTCTCTTTCTTCCTCTTTCCCTTTCTCTGCCTGTTCTCTGTTTTGCTGTATCTGCACACGCTCAATTCAAAGTCAATACCCACTCATCTTACCTCTCTCAAAATTCAAAACTGAAAACAAACCTGAAATAATTTAAACTTACTACGTTGGGTTGCCTCCCAACCAGCGCTTGTAATTTACGGTCGACGGCCCGACCCACTTACCTCATGTTTGCTCAAGGGACGTCAAAACTGCCAGGGTCTACCTTGACGTCTGCTCCCGGGCCCAGATATGGCTTGACCCGGTTTCCGCTCACCCTGCAAGTTGTACTGTCATGCAGATTCTCTAAATCAACTGCATCCCATGAAAGTACCTCTTTGATGATAAACGGTCCTGACCACCAAGATCTCAATTTTCCCGGGAAAAACTGCTTCCGAGAATCGCAGAGACGTATTTTCTGACCTACTTGAAACTGCTTTGGCTGTGCTGAAGTTTGATGGCCCGGGAGCGGTCTAACCTCTCGGGTCGATGGCTCCTTGAGTGACGGGACCAGGGCCAATTTCTGTCCACCTTTTTCGTCCAACTGTAAAGTGGTCCGGTTTTCGGCTTGCATGGCCTGCTCCTCCTGGAATCTCTCCTCATTCTCTCTGTCAACTCTATCAATCTCTGCCCATAACTCATCCATCTCTTCGTTTTCCCAGCCTTCTTCGACTACCTCCACTGCGAAGATGTCTTCATGCTCGTAATAATTCGGTAGTTGCAGATTTTTGAAAACGTTGAACTTCACCTTGTCTTCATTGATTTGCATGGTCAGTTCTCCGCTCTTGCAGTTTATCATGGCTTCTCCAGTGGCCAAAAACGGTCTGCCTAGAATGAGTGGAACGTCTCCTGCCTCCATATCCAGAATTACGAAATCTGCCGGAAAAATCAATTCTCCGACTTTCACCAGAATATCTTCAATAACTCCGTAAGCCTGCTTCACGGATCTGTCCGCCATTTGCAGCTTGATTCTGGTAGGTCTGAGTTCACCGATTTTCAAAGTTTTGAAAATCGAAAAAGGCATCAGATTGATACTGGCCCCTAGGTCACACAGAGCCTTTCCTGTGTAAGCATTACCTAGGGTCACCGGGATGAAAAAACTGCCAGGGTCCTTCCTCTTCCTCGGTAGCCCATTCTTCACACAGTTGCTCACTTCTGTCGTCAGATTTATTGTCTCGAAATCGCTCATACGTTTCCGTCCATACAAAATATCTTTGAGGAACTTGGCATAAGTGGGCATCTTTACCAACGCCTCCGCAAATGGTATGTTGATCTTCAGCTGTTTGAAAATCTCGAGAAATCTGGCGTAGTCCTTGCTATCATCCCTCTTTCGTGTCTTCAAAGGATATGGCACCTCCTTGGAGATAGGTACCGTTTCTGCTTCCTTCTCCTTCTGCACTACATCCTGCTCAACCTAGCCTTTCGCCTGGGGGCGGTCGGCTGAGCTGTTATCCTTGCCAAATACTTTACGCTCGATTTCCTTTGATATTTCTGCACGTGCATGGCTAGGATACGGTGGATCCTGTAGTGCTAATCCACTCCGAGTGGTGATGGCATTGATCTGAGCACGTGGATTATTAACAGTGGTCGAGGGTAAGTTCCCTGGTGCTCTTTCCGTTAACTGCTGTGCTAACTGCCCTACTTGTACCTCCAAAGCGCGTAGTGACGTTTTGGTCGTCTGCACGTCGGCTGTCAGGGCATCCATATGTTTGAACCGGGACTCCATGGTCTGGAACATGGACTTGATCTCGTTCATCTGGCATCGTACTGCTGTGCAGATGGGCCTGACTGAACCTGCTGGGCCGGTGCAGCCTGCTGGGCCGGTGCAGCCTGCTGGGCTGGTGGCCTATGCTGGAACCCCGGTACATAAATTGCAGAATTCGGGTTTTCGTACCGGAACCCGGGATGATCTCTCGTGCCCGGTCTGTACCGGCTCGGGTCCCACTGCTGCTGTACGTAATTGGCATCTTCGTTTCTGAGCCCCTCAATGGGTGTGTCCAAATCTGGCCCGTCCACCACTGCATCAGTTGAGTAAAATTTCTTGACCAAATCTTGAACGATCTTGGCTAGATTGTCTATCCAGTCTTCTTCCACTGTCTCGGCTCGGGCCGTGATCCTGCGATCGTCAAATAGTCGAGTGTCCTGCTTGGCTAACTGCTTCATTAGCTCATAGGCCCCGTCTTTGTCCACATGGTACAGGAAGTTTCCTCCGGCTTCTCTATCAATCCTGTCAGCACTCTCCCTGTCTAAGGCATGGTAGAATACCTGCAGGATCTTCGGGTCTCCAAAACCGTGGTTCGGGCACTTTTTCACCAATCTCATCAATCTGTCCCATGCGTCTACCACCGTCTCTCCCGTCTTCTGCCTGAATGACAGAATCTCGCTTTGTAATTGAATGACCCGGGAGGCGGGGTAAAATTTGGCAAGAAAATCTGTGACGCATCCTTCCCATGTAGTGATCGATCTGGGTGGTCGGGATTCGAGCCAGTCGTTGGCCACTCCGTACAGGCAGTATGGAAAGAGTATTAGCATGAGCGCCTCGGCTCCAACTCCTTTATACCGGACTTTGTTGCAGTAGTCCTCGAACTTCCCGATGAAGTCGTTCGGGTCTTCGTCAGCTTTGCCATGGAATGGACAGAGGGTCTGAACCGTCTGGATGGTGGAGGGTTTGATGTCAAAGTGTTCTGCGGTGATCTCGGGCACCACAATAGCTCGCTCAAGCCCCCCCGTGGGGACTTCGAAATTCTCCACCAACGCCTTCCCAGACCGGTTGTATGTCCTCTGGTTGCTCCGGGCAGCGAATCCTGCTGCGATCAGATCCTCGATGTATCGAGCCATCTCGGCTGGAGTACGTGTCTCGGGCAGTTCTGGCGTTCTCTCGGTATTGTCGCCCATCCTGAAAAAATAGAGATCTCAAGAGCAGTGAGATAACAGAAAAATAAAAATAAAAAATAAAATAAAAATAAAAACTCTGAAAATTAATTAGGATTACTAAATAAACCCTAAAAAGTCCCCGGCAACGGCGCCAAAAACTTGATGCGCAATTTAGCGTACTATTCGCAAGTATACGAATCAAGTAATATAGAGAGTATTTTAGACTCGGATTATCGATCCCACGGGGACTTTGCAGGTTTTTCTAATAATCAGTTTTAACTAACAGAGTGTTAAAGGAGGAATAGTTTGAGGTTTTGCTTACTAACTAAGTACTGAAAGTAAATAACTGAAACGTAAATCTTTTTGTGAAGGTTTTCTGAATAATCTTAAGGTTGTAAAACTAGGGTTTGAGATACTAGGTCCCGGGATCCCCTAGGGTTCTTCAGATTTTCGTTCTTTGTTTAACATGAAAACACACAGCAGTCTCGTTATCCGTGCCACGTACCAATTGTGCAGTATCTTTTCTTTTCCTGCACGTTATCGCAATCCTGCAGACTGTCGGATTCTTGTTAAGCTGCCTAAATCTGCAGTCTCGTTCTAAGGCTGCTAGGGTTTCTAACCTGTCCAGATGGCCCGGGTCAGATTCTCTAACAGTTGGTCTCAACGATTTCAGGCTAGTCCTAACTCCCCTTCGCTAGTCGGCCCATCAGGGTAAGGTGCTAAATTCTGTCTTCTCTTCCTAACCCTAACCAGACGTTTTCACCTACCGGCTCGGATCTGTAGCAATTCTAGGTAGCTACTCCGATCATGCATAAACAGTAAAATTCAAAGACATAATAACGAATAAAGCTGCTGAATTAAGATAGTACGATCATGAATTCATAGTCAAAACATAGAACTAATCTCTGAAAACGAAACCCTAGGTTCACCGAGAACCTAGGTGAAAGTTTAGATACTGAAATTCATAACGTAAATAACACAGTTTTTGAATGAGAGAGAAGAAGATCAAACTAGGTCTTCGAATCTGGAATCGCGCTTTCGTGCTCTCCCGGGATGCTCAGACTTCTCCTTCGGTTGTGCTGTGTATTATGTATATATCAAAACGAGTCTGGACGAGTCTTTAAATAGTGCTGTTTTTCCCGAAAACGCTTGCGCCAGAATTTACAAAAACTGCCATCGGTCCAACGACTCGGGAAAAAAAAGTCAAACTGGCTGCGTATATACGCAGGGTTGCGTATACGCAACCAGGGGCCAAAATCCCCCAACCATCACCTCCCTGCCTGCGTATATACGCAACCAGGGGGTGTGATGGTGGCCCTTGGTTGGTCCTTTGGTGGGCCCGGTTGGGTCTCCTGGGTCCCACACTTCTGCCTGAAATCTCCGGTTTGCCTTCCTTGGTGTCTTCCTGTTTTCCCGTGTTCGCGTCTTGCGTTTTGACCCGAAACTTGTCAAAATTACCAAAATACGCCTGGGTCAAAACCGCTCCGAATTCTGTCCAATCTTGGCTCTGGCCATATGAAAACTGCTGACTGAATTCGGGAGACAAAATCTGAACTTGACTCCGGAAACCCGGGCCCGGTGCCAAAATGACCAAAATACCCCTAGGCCAAAACTGTCCCGGAAATCGTCATGAACATGAAATAGTTTCTCCTGACTCTGGACACCGGGAACCGAGATTCCTTGGGCGTGGCCTGAATGGGACCCACACGTGACGGGAGTCGGTTTTTCGGCCGGACTCCGTTTCAGCATTATAACCTGTTTTCGGAAAGCCCTTGACGTCTCCGTTCTTTTGCCCCTGGTTTCACTTCAAAATTCCAAGTCAAGCTCAAGTTATTGTCAACCGAGCGCATCCCGGTGATTCTCAGTTTTGGCGTTTTCAGCTTCCTCGGTCGGTTTTCACTACTCGTTTTTCCTCCAGTCTTTCCGTTTTCCATTCCGCTCTCCCTTGTACCAGTCTTGGTCAAATCCTGCTCTGAGCATTTCCTGCACGTTTCCCGAGGCGATCCCGGTTCTGTCTCGGCACGCATCCCAATGCGCTTTCCGAACCTGTTCCTGTAAAAAACATGAAAAAACCCGCGATCATATCCAATAAAAGTACGAAACATGCAGAAATTCACGAAGAGCGAATAAACGTCTCGTTCCTAAAACCGAGGCTTTCGAGGGTGAATTCTGGCTAAAACACGGCTTTCCGACACAAAGACAGGTCAAATCAGGCTAAAAGATAACCCCTATTTGGGCGTTATCATCATCTCCAGCAATTCCAGAGATTGTACTTCCGACTTGGAAAACCGAAAAAAAAGCTTTTATGTTGACGAATAGGCCCCTTGTCGGTGTTCAAGGATGCATGCTGAGCTCCCATCTAGGTGGAAACCTGCTGATTGCATGTTCCAGGGACGCAAATGACAACGTTCTGTCGATTACGATGGCCATTGTCGGAAAAAACGACTACGCAACTTGGACCTGGTTCTTCCACGTATTACTGTCCGACATTGGTAGTGCGTACAAATTGCGGTGGACATTTGTCACCCCAATTGACAACAACATCATCTCAGCGCCGAATGTAGTAATCTCGAGGGTCGACTACATAATCTGTTTGTAGTCATTGGTTACCGTATTTAGTGAGAAGCTCTGCGCATATAATTTGTGTGACAAATTTTGGTCTGTGGTGACTGCGCCTAGTAAGGAAGAATTCACTGCTGGGATGGCTGAAATACTGAAATATTGACCTAGCCAACCATACCGCTGGCTTTAGGGTAGAAACCCCGCAACCTGGGCGTTAAATAGGTTGGGGATTAACATCAATTGCAAGGTCTGAGACGACTCAGAAACTCGTTATCCCATTTTGGGAACAAACTACGCTGCAAAGAACAGGTAAACTTTGCATGCAATGAGTGGATGCGCAAAAATGATAGCGCCCTCGATCTGAATGGCATCGAGCTTCTAGAGTGGTTCAGAGTGAAGATTGAAAAACTGTTCCATGGGCGATTTAGAGATATTGAATTGTTGGCAGGGATGGTTAATAAGAGAGTTAAAGACAAAGTGTTGGCGCCCAATTGCAAATAAGCTGAAGCTGTGGTGCTGATACATGAAGACAAGAAGTGCTGAGGCAGTTATGTTAAACCTTGGACTAAAATGTAAGAAGCCAGAAACTAGTAAGTCATCTCTAATAATATCTTCTAGATATTTCATCCAACGGTCACAAATTGTGCCGTTTGGTTAATCTTTATTTAAGGGGTTCTCCAAAACCATAAAAGTATGATTCATTCATCATCTAATGGAATCTGATTATTATTCATAGTACCCTCTCTTTGTTTTCTTCAATTGTTGATTCATCTTCTTCTGCTATTCTATAAATCATACTTTCTTATCATGGTATCAGAGCTTTTGGGTTTTTGAATCCTTGTTTCTACGTTCTTCACTTTCCTTTCACGAATCAACCGTAAATCCTGTCGATTACCCTAGTTTCTGCCTCAAACCCTAGCAATCCTCACTATCTTCTGCAAAATATCAACAACCTCATTCCTTTTAAACTTTACAACAACAGTTATGTGGTCTGTAAACACAAGATTTATGATGTTCTGCGTACTCAGTCGGTGTTTGGTTATGTTGACGGTTCACTTCCAGAGCCGCTGCCGCTCATCACCGCCGCCGATGTTTCCACTGCTCCTAATCCGGGGCATGCAACTTGGGTTGTCCAAGATCATACCATCCAAGCCCTAATCAACGCCACTCTCTCTCTCTCTCTCAAGACGCCTTAATCCATGTTATCGGTCAGCCTACTGCTTTTGCTTCATGGTCCGCTTTGGACCGCAGGTATGCTTCTTTGACTAGTGCAAGTATCTTACAACTGCAAAGTGATCTTCAAGCCATCAAGAAAAGGTCTGATTCTATGGATTTGTATATGCAAAAACTGAAAACGTTTCGTGATAAACTACTAGCTTCATCTGTTACTATTGATGATGAAGATATGTTATTGTTTACACTCTGTGGTCTACCTGCTGAGTACAACCCCTTCAAATACTCTCTTAATATTCGTTCTACACCAGTATCGTTTGAAGAACTCCATGTTTTACTTAAAACTGAAAAAATGCATGATACTCGTTCTAATACTGATGACATGAATGTGGCTTTTTCCTCTCTAAACACTGGGACCTCTTCCTACTCCTCTTACAATCATTCTAGAGGCAGAGGAAGGGGTGGTCGTAACCCTAACCAAAACTCTCACAGAGGAGCTTGGGGTGGCTCCTCTAGAGGGGGGTATAGACCACCTGGAGGTCGTTTTACTCAAACTTTTGACCTGGAAGAAATTTTTCTGGTCGTGGTGGTGGTAGAAATGATAACAACAGAGGGAGGTCTAGTAAACTGGGAGGCTCTTTTCACTCGAATGGTACTCCAATTAACTGTCAAATATGTGGTCGAGACTATCATTCTGCTGTACATTGTTGGTATAGGATGGATTATTCCTATCAGGGAAAGCTCCCCCCTAATCAATTGACTGCTTATACTGCTGCAAATGGGAGTTCTTCTCCCAACCACCCTTCTACTTGTTGGCACTCAGACACCGGAGCCACCAACCATATGACCACTGATCTTTACAACTTGCCTTCTGCTGAGTCTTACACTGGTTCTAATCAAGCAGCTATTGCTAATGGGAACACTCTCCCTATTACTCATTGTGGTAAAGCCTTACTATCCACTAAATCTCATGATTTTCTTATTTCAAACACTTTATTAGTACCATCTCTAGCTACAAATCTCCTCTGTGCATAAATTATGTGTTGAACATAACTGTAAATTCATTTTTGGTGCTCATTCATTTCTAATTCAGGACTAGGATACGGGTCAAACTCTTTACACGGGTCAGAGTAGCAATGGTCTATATCCCATACACTCTGGGTGTTTCTATAAGAAGAGTCAAGTTTATCCACATTTTGACACAAAATCTCTTCACCTCTTTGGCATTCTAGATTAGGGCATCCCAGCGATGCTGTTTTAAATCTTATTTTTCCTGCTATTTCTTCTTCATGTACTGAAAGTCTCTGCAAAAACTGTCTAGAAGGCAAAATGTCTAGGTTACCTTATAAATCATCCACAACTAAAACAGTCAATCCTTTAAAAATGTTACATACTGATGTGTGGGGTCCTGCCTAATGCAAGTCTTTGAATGGTTATAATTTTTATGTTCTGTTTATTGATGATTCAATTAGATGTCAATAATGCCTTTCTGAAGGGAGACGAATCCCTCGACCTGTTCAATTGCATGTCTGCTATAACGATTAAAATTTTGTTAGTTTATCAACAAGAACGCCATAACCCTACTAGGCGGATTTGGGTTCATACCTGCGTCCTAGCTAGATGATGTAGGTCTGAATCAATCCGGATCTTCTCCCGTATTCATGAAGTTCCTCCTGGATGTAAGTGGGGGATTTCTGCTTCCAGAATCCTTCTTGGCCTTCAGACGAAGTTCTCTCACTCTCGAAACCCTAGATTTCGGTGTGTATCTGAAGCATACGAATTTTGAAGACTAAGGACACTTATATAGGATACGGGATGGACCTGGAGGAGAAAATACGAATCAAGCTCCTAACTTTATTAGGACTTCTGGTTCCACCTGAACCTAGTCCGAATAAAGTTAATAACAGTTAGTACCAATAAATAAATGTTATTACACTCCTGTCCATATTCTCAAAAACTAAATATGTTCAGCTCATGTTATTAAATACTTCTTATCTCCCTATGTTAATATTACAGATATCTGTCGATTAAATTAGCTGCTGACTTATTCATTTAATCGACCTCTTCCCAATTCCTTGATCCTTAAAACTTAACTTATTTGATATGTCCAGATTACCAAGTAATCTACCTGCATGATTTGACATAATCAAAACTTATAAGTCTCGTCAAGGGGATATCATCAATCCCATAACCGGGACATGGATTCCTTCGATATATCAATTTACACCATGGACTCAATAGTATCACCCAACTCATCAAGGTTATTGACTACATAGGATCTCACTCACTTGACTTGTCAAATCAATAACTACTAAATAAATGTACACATTGACTATCTAAGGATTAAGAGCATAAGTAATCATGATAAACATGAGACATAGCTTGTCTTATTATGTCAGTACAAAGAAAATGATCTCAACTTTGTCGTGTTTAATATACACAAAGTATACTAGCACATTGAGTTGAAACTATAGTATGAACTATATTGTTTCCTGTAGCCAAGACATACCTACTTAAAAATTGTGCTACAATCGCTCCGATGGTTTGTCTAATTCCATCTAGATTGTGAACTCACAACTTTCATTCCACAAGAACCGAAGATAAGATCTTCTGTGTGTAAGCTATACTCTACACACCAGATCTTCTACTATGCAGAACAATAGACAACTATGCACAATAATAATATAATTCAAAAACATTGCACAAAACCATTATCATAAATATCAAATTCATATAATCGAATACAAAAAGCATGGCTTTTAGTATTCAATCCAACAATCTCCCACTAAGACTCAAAGCCATGCAGCAACACACCTCAAACACATTCCCTCTATGTGACCATCAAAAGCCTTAGCTGTCAAACACTTCGTAAATGGGTCTGCCAGGTTATACCCTGATGCAATCTTCATCACTGCCACATCACCTCAGTGCAAGAATTCTCTAATCAAATGATACGCTCTATGTGTTTTCCTTTATTGTGAGATCTTGGTTCCCTTGAGTTTGCAACCGCACCGCTATTATCGTAAAAAAGCGTCATAACCGGTTGTGCACTCGGTACCACTCCAAGATCCATTGGAAAGTTTCTGAGCCAAACAGCTTCCTTAGAAGCTTCCGAAGTAGCCACATATTCAACTTCCATGGTGGAATCAGCAATGCAAGATTGCGGGATGCTCCTCCAACTAATGGCTCCACCTCCCTATGTGAAAACATATCCAGAGGTAGACTTCCTGGAATCCCTATCTGACTGAAAATCTGAGTATGTGTACCCGATGGGTACAAGACTATTTTCATGGTAAACCAACATATAGTCTCGAGTCCTTTTGAGGTACTTCAATATATGTTTTACCGCAGTCCAATGTTCTCTTCCAGAGTTCGAATGATATCAAATACCCATGCCAACAGCAAATCAAATATCCGGTCTAGTACATAACATCGCATACATGAGGCTTCCTACTGCAGAAGCATAAGGAACTGCTTTCATGCTTTCTATCTCATCAGGTGTCTTAGGACACTGATCCTTAGATAGACTGATTCCATGTCTGAAAGGGATCAATCCTTTCTTGGAATCCTGCATGCTAAACCTTGCAAGAACAGTATCAATATAATTGGCTTGTGACAAGCCCAACATCCTATTTTTCCGATCTCGAATAAGCTTGATCCCTAGAACGTATGCTGCTTCTCCCAAGTCTGTCATATCAAATTGACTTGATAACCATACTCGCACACTAGATAATACACCCACATTGTTTCCAATGAGCAATATATCATCAACGTAAAGTATCAAGAATACCACTACGTTTTCCTTACACTTCTTGTAATCACACGGCTCATCCGGACATTGATCAAAACCAAAAGATTTGATTGCCTAATAAAAACGGATGTTCGATGATCTAGATGCCTGCTTAAGTCCATAAATAGACCTCTTAAGCTTGCACAACTTGTGCTCCTGACCCTTATCTATGAATCCTTTTGGGTGCATCATATAAATGCACTCATCAAGACTTCCATTAAGGAAAGCTGTCTTGACATCCATTTTCCAAATTTCGTAATCGAAATGAGCTGCAATGGACAAGAGAATCCTGATAGACTTAATCATATATGGCTACTGGCGAAAAAGTTTCCTCATAGTCGATCCCTTCTTTCTGAGTAAAACCTTTCGCAACAAGCCTTGCTTTGAAGGTTTCGACCTTCCCGTCTACCCCTCTCTTTTTCTTGTAAATCCACTTACACCAGATGAGTTTTACCCCATCTGTTGGATCTACAAGATCCCAAACCTGATTGGAGTACATAGACTCCATCTCAGAAACCATTGCCTTTTTCTACTTTTCCGCATCCGTACTTCCAACAGCTTCATTATAGTTACTGGGATCAGTATCATGTTCATCAGGGACCTTGTCAAAAGACTTTCCCAAGTACATGTATTTGTCTGGTTTACGAGAAACCCTCCCACCACGATGAGGCTATACTTGTGGTCACTAGCAGTAACATTTTCCCCACTGCTCCGTTGCGGCGAAATGTCACTACTATCTTGTGGATCACTAGTATTGTCATTTTCCCCACTGCCCTCTTGCGGTGGGATGTCAACACAATTTTGTTGTGTATCACGAATATCTACATTTCTCAAACCACCCAAAGGTAGTTGAATCCTTTCTGGTATCCTAAAAAGACACATACTTTTGTCCTTGATTCCAACTTACATGCGTTCCGCTTCAGCACATGTGCTGGACTACCCCAAATCCGAACTTGTCGTAGACTGGGCTTGCGCCCAATCCAAAGTTCTGTGGGTGTGGTTGGTACTGACATAGGCGGAACCAAATTCAAAATATATGCAGCTGTCTCTAAAGCATGCCCCCAAAAGGAAGTTGGTAAATCTGAATAACTCATCATGGATCTCACCATTTCCAAAAGAGTCCTATTCCTTCGCTTTGCCACACCATTCTGTTGTGGCGGACCTGGAGCAGACAGCTGGGATTGAATCCCTTGTTCCTCCAAGTAATCCCTGAACTGTCCCAAGAGGTACTCGTCACCTCGATCAGATCAAAATGACTTGATATATTTTCCTAGACGCTTCTCTGATTGCGCATTAAAAAATTTAAATTTCTCAAAGGCCTCAGACTTACGCCGCATCAAATAAATATATCCATATCTTGAGTAATCATCAATAAAAGTAATGAAATACTCAAAACCTCCCCTCGCTTGGACATTCATTGGTCCACAAACATCTGAATGGATAAGCTCCAACAGTTCTTTGGACCTATTACCCTTTGCCAAAAATGGCCTCTTGGTCATCTTACCTTCTAAACTTGACCCACATGCTGGTAGTGCCTCCACTTTTAATGAGCCTAATGGTTCATTCTGAACCAGCCTTTGTATTATGTTTTTATTGATATGACCAAGTTCTAAATTCCAAAGATATTTTTGGTTTAACTCACAAGGTTCCTTTCTCATTTTAGGTGAGCTATCGGAGTTATTCAGTTCATATAGCTGCGCTATGGGAGTCTCAGGATTTATAATATAAAGACCATCCACCAATGTACCAGAACAAATAAAATATTTATTTTTCTTAATAACCACAGAGTCATTAAAATAAACTGCATATTCATTCTTAACCAACTTAGAAACTGAAATCAAATTCCTTCTAATGGAATGTACATAAAGACAATATTTCAAAACTAAAATCCTATCTTCCCGAAATGTAAGAAACAAATTCCTATTGCAACTGCAGCTACTTTATTGGTGTTGCCCAAGTGTAGATAAATCTCGCCATCACTAAGTTGTCTGGTTTCTTGGAACCCGTGCAATGAATTGCAGACATGGTCAGTGGCTCCTGAATCTACACACCAGGTTCTAGTAGATCGAGCCGCTAAACATGATTCAACTATTACTGAAAAAGATATACCTGAAATGTTATGGATTGGACGAGTCAGGAACTTTGGACATTGCTTCTTCCAATTCCCTCTCTGGTTACAGAGGAAAAACATCCCTTTCGGCTTTCCCAATTTCACCTAAGGAGCAAGTGCTTGTTGTGGCCCACGAGCTATTCCTTGAGGTGCCGGAGCAACCTTCGTATTACTGCTTGTGCAAATTTATTCTTCTTCTTATCCCTAGGGTTAGAAGTAGAAGTCTTTTCAGCCACCATTACATTAACTGTTTCTGTATGGGTCCATCTGCTGCTTGAAGCTCCTTTAACAATTCGGCTAAAGAATAAGTCTTTTTGTTCATATTATAATTTAGCCGAAAACTGTTAATGAATTAGACAGCGTCATGAGCACGATATTAACCTGAGTTTCCTCATCGATTACCGCTCCAAGGATCTCTAGTTCACCTAGAAGACTTATCATCTTCAGAACATGATCCTTTACAGAGGATTCTTCAACCATTTTTGTGTTCATGAGGTTTTTCATAGCAACCTGCCTGGCAGCACGATCATGATCCCCAAACATCTCTTTGAGATTCTCCATGATCTCAAGAGCAGAGCACATGTTCTTATGCTGATGTAGCAACACATTAGACATGGAGCCTAATATGTAGCATTTAGCCATCTGATCGACTTTCTGCCACCTCTTATAAGGCTTGGTTTCTTCCTCAGAAGCCCCTTCTAGAGGTTCTGCAGGACATTCCTCAAGAAGCACAAAATTGTAATTTTCAGCAGTTAACACAATATTCAAATTCCTCTTCCAATCAATATAGTTTGATCCAGTGAGTTTGTTTTAATTCAACAGAATAGATAGTTGGTTGAATGAGTTCGACATTTTGAACCTGAGAATCATGTAAATAAAACATATAAGGGCAATGTAAACCACCAATAGTCTAACATACAAAAAAAAAATAGTATGCCACGATGGGTTGACATCTACCATTCACTCTATAGTTAGACATGGTACCTTTGGTCCTGCAAGACATAGCAGTGACTCCGATGGGGAGGATACTATAACTTACATCTAAGTGTATACCATCATTTTACTTCTAACCTCATTACCCCATTACATGCCTCTCAGATGGAGAGATGACACATAAACAGTAATTATTAGAAGTATCCTAATAGGAATTTATACTAGTGATATTGTAGTGGTTATGTCCGATAAGAAGGTTAACTCCAAGGCTAACACACACAACCAACTACATCACTTATAAATCAATGATGGAGACCGTGGGATCTATAAGCACTAGACTCCCTCTCCCACTTAGTTGTTTCAACAATTTAATGCAAATTAAATTCATTATCAATGTTGTCCATGATTTAACATGAAAGCATCCACAATAATCATAGACACAGATATAATCAAGCACATAACATGAATTCAACCACACACAGCCCATCTATTATGGTCGGAGCTTCTTTAGTCGGGTTAGCAAGATCCATCTGACCCCGCGACACATGGATCGACCTTCTTTAGTAAGGTCGCCGAAAAAAAAATCCGAAAATCGCCATGCCGTCACTGTGGAAAACTTGACGATCTGCAATCTTTCGTCCTTCTATCTCCACTAATATTACAGTAACCCTAGTATCCATGGATTCCGCAAATCAGTTTGTAACAGAGTACCAGAGACTACTACAGACTTTCAATGCCACAAAGGAGCTCACACGTTCATCTAATACTGGATTAAGAGAACCTAGGGCTTACTATTACAGAAGGTTACAATTATTTTACATCCACGTAAAACAGCATGGGAATCAAAACCAAATCAAACCACATACATCAAACAGTATGACCATAATAGCAGGATACGATTCAATCTGCAAAACTGAGTTAGAAATCGCAATCTTCCTACTCTAACATGCATAGCCGGTTTGATTACTGGACAACATGGCTGTATAGCAGATATGCGGAGTCGAACCAGGCTCTGATACCAATTGAAGGGAGGCGAATCCCTGGACCAGTTCGATTGCATGTCTGCTATACCGATAAAAATTTTGTTCGTTTATCAACAACAACGCGATAACCCTATTAGGCGGAATTAGGGTTCATACATGCTTCCTAGATAACTGATGTAGGTCTGAATCACTCTGGATCTTCTCCCATATTCCTGAAGTTCCTCCTGGATGCAAGTGTGGGCTTGCTGATTCCAGAATCCTTCTTGTCCTCCAGATGAATTGCTCTCACTCTCGAAACCCTAGATTTCGGTGTGTATCTCAAGCATACTAATTCTGAAGACTAAGGACACTTATATAGGCTACGGGAGGGACCTGGATGAGAAAATACGAATCAGGCTCCTAACTTTATTAGGAATTCTGGTTCCACCAGAACCAAGTCCGAATAAAGTTAATAACAGTTAGTACCACTAAGTAACTGTTATTGCACTTCTGTCCATATTCTTAAAAACTAATATTTCGAGCTCCTGTTATTAAATACTTATTATCTCCCCATGTTAAGATTACAGATATTCGTCGATTAAATTAATTGCTTACTAATTCATTTAATCGACCTCTTCCCAATTCCTTGATCCGTACCACTTAATTTATTTGGTATGTCCAGATTACCAAGTAATCTACATGCAGGATTTGACATAATCAAAACTTATAAGCTTCATCAAGGGGATATCATCAATCCCAAAAACGGGAGGTGGATTCTTTCGATATATCAATTTACACCATGGACTCAATAGTATCACCAACCTCATCAAGGTTATTGACTCCATAGGAATCTCACTCACTTGACTTGTCAAAGAAATAACTACTAAATACATGTGCACATTTACTATCAAAGGATTAAGAGCATAAGTAATCATAATAACCATGAGACATAGCTTGTCTTATTATGTCAGTACAAAGACAATGATTTCAACTTGGTCCTGTTCAATATACACAAAGTATACTAGCACATTGAGTTGAAACTATAGTATCAACTATACTGTTTCCTGTAGCCAAGACAGACCTACTAAAATAATGTGCTACAATCATTCCGATGGTCAAGATTGTGAACTCACAACTTTCATTCCACAAGAACTGAACATAAGATCTTCTGTGTGTAAGCTATACTCTAAACACCAGATTTTCTACTATGCAGAACAATAGACAACTATGCACAATAATAATATGCAACAACATTGCTTAAAACCATTCTCATAAATATCAAATTCATATAATCCTATGGACACTTAAGAGAAACTGTTTATATGACTCAGCCTCAAGGCTTTGTCCATCCTGCTTTTCCTCATCATGTTTGTCAATTGCAGAAATCTATCTATGGCCTAAAATAGGCACCCCGTGCTTGGTTTGAAAGATTCATCTATTTCATACAGTCTCTTGGTTTCAAAGCTTCCGGTGCAGACTCTTCTATGTTTTTAAGACACTCTAGTAACAAACTTATCCTTCTCTTACTTTATGTAGATGATATCATAGTCACAGGTTGTGATTCTGTCTACATTGCATCCTTAGTTCAAAAGCTGAATCATGAATTTGATATGAAAAACCTTGGCAGTTTAACCTACTTTTTTGGGTTTACAAATTAGAAGATCTTCTTCAGGGATCTTTGTGCATCAAACCAAATATGTGCATGATCTGCTTGATAAATTTAACATGTCTCATTGAAAACCTTGCAAAACTCCTATCTCTCCTGGTACTAAGTTTCATATCAATGATGGCACACTTCTTCATGACTTCACTCCTTATAGACAATTAGTACACTACAAAAAGATCGGTTTATTATGACGAGTCAACTCATCGTTAAAACCCAATATTTCGTCGTTAAAAGAAAATACGACGAAAAAAATTTGTCGAAAATGCGTTGGAATAGCTTTGTCGCTAGTTCGACGGGGCGACAACATATTCCGGCGTCGGTGAAAGTTATTTACCGACCACATTTTCGACAACTTTGTTCGTCGTTATTACCTTTGCCGACTACATCCCGACCATCTAATTTTGTGGTCAAAACTTTTGCCGAGAACTTTTCTCGTCTTCTTTAATAAATTTATGTGCTGTTGCCCTTTTTTATTATATTTTTTTGTTGAAACGACGATTCTTGTCGTCGTTGTTTGTTGTGAAACGACGATTCTGCTTGTCTTCTTTTATCTTTTTCCCCTCCCATTTTTTTGGAACGACGAGTTTACTCGTCGTCTTTTATCTTTTTCCCCTCTTATTTTTCGTCGTCTTTAAAAGCAAGAATTTCCAATAAATAAATATTAAAATCATAAATAACTTCTGAAAAAAATATATTATATTAATATGAAGCCAACCCATAGTACAAAAGAGTTATACATTTAAATCAACCAATTTACATCAACTAGTTTTTACCCCCGTGCGCAACGCACACGGGGTAGCTCTGACTCGGATGCGTGCATTGGAGTGACTTTCCGTGAGCCAGGTACATGCGACGAATGGTACCCAAAAAGCCCTTCCTCTTGCTGTTGAGCTATCTCTGTCCAGATGTCATGAATGCAGGCTAAAGAGAAGCTTCGGAGGGGAAGAGAACGCAATGTCAGTAACTTGTTTCGAGTCTGCTCCTACAAATTGGGACAAAACAGCATATATATTAAGCAGTACTTTACAAGGACACAGTCAAGATGAATTCCAATACAGTGAACAAATAAAAGAGAAAGCGCTGGCGTGGTTACGTATGTATAGAGCATCATGTACTCTTCGTTCACATTACTAGGCCGAACCTATTAGCTTTACTTAGTGGAAATCACAAAGAAGACCGTTGACTTTCCTGTTGACTTCCGTCTGCCGTTGACCTTAGCATTAACCTCTGAACTAAACGTTGACTTTTTTTTACCGAACCTATTAGCTTAGTTTAGCGGTGTCCGCAATAGCTATTGTTAACTTTAGCGTTGACTTTTGAGTTCATCGTTGACATTACTAGGCCGAACTTATTAGCTTAGTGGAGATCACAAAAATGACCGTTGACTTAATTGTTGACTTCCGCGTATGCCGTTGACCTCAGCATTCAACTCTGAGCTGAACGTTGACTTTATTTGACCGAACCTATTAGCTTAGTTTAGTGGTGTCCGCAATAGCTATTGTTGACTTTAGCATTGACTTTTTAGTTGACCATTAAATTTACAAGGACCAATTTCTTACAAAAATGCAACAAATAGATTCACTCTTACGAAATTCAATGAAAATACCAAATCATATCCAAACGCAACAAATTAGCGTCAAAGTTATAATTAAAGCGCACCAGTTTGCAATAATGTACAAAAAACTTCCACCTAGCGAATGAGAAATCAACAAAGTCTACAAAAGCATCGTCAATTTGAACAACTCATGTTAGCCCAGCCCGGACCAAATATCAAATAGAATAAGTGAAGCATCGTCAATTTGTAAATCGGCATATCACACATTGCTCGATTGTTGCTGAGATCAAATGGTGCATACGCTCCTGTAAAAACTAGGATCACTACATGCAATGATGCCAACTACATGAACAATCATCAAAACATATAAAACTCAAACTAACCAGCTTGTGGAGGTGGATGAGAATGTGATTTGCAACTCTGGTACACCAAAGACATGCATAGGCTCCGGCCAGTCTGGTACAGGAGATGCAGCCCAAATTAATGCTTTCTTTCTGGATTGAGGAACACCGAATGTTCCAGCTTTAAGGATGCCAAATCTCATCTGGCAAGAGCAAAAGAGTACTTAACTTTGTTCAGATTTACATGTATAATACTTTGTTGAAGGATAAGGATGCTCCTATACTTGCCTGATAGCCTATCTCTAGAAGTCAGGCTAGAGTTAAACAGAAAGTCTGTCCTTTGTTGAAGGATAAAAAGGTCCTCACATTCTCGAAAAGGAAAAACTTGGGACAGAAGTAGTCACCAAAGGATATAAATGCTAAGATCATCTCAACTGAACTTTCCTCCAAGTTCCCTGATTAAATCTGTTCATTCCAGAGAATCTGTGACACCTGAAAACCCAAACCAGTTAATGGGAAGTCAGTTGTAGCTGCTAGCACATAGGCCTAAACCGTATGGAAATAAGATGAAAAGGTTATCAGACTGCTGCAATCTGTCTGACAAACCCCCACCAATCTGGTAAAAGAGCCGAACGCTGAATCTGCAAAGAGAGACATAGGCAATTAATAATGGGTAAAAGTGTGCACCAGATTACAAGCATGTACTGCTTACAAGTACTATTGGACTAATTACAAGAGTTTTGCCAGACCATTGAGACTTAATCTTAATAGGGAAATATGCCAGAGTAAATCCATTAACTCTTTTGTAGTAACTTAAGCGACCAAGCAGGCACTGTGCACATTATTTCAGGCAGGGCAGAGACAAGGCAAGAAAACCCCTGAGCTCATATTGCCAGGGAAAAATAATTAAACTTATCCTCTTCTCTTAAATATGTGCATATGTGGGAATGTTTATGTAGATGTTCATATGATTTCTGGTGAATTTGTTCATATCAACATACAATACCAAATGACAAAATTAACTAACAGTCCAAAGTAAAGGGAACTTAAAATGAAAAAAAAAAAATTAAGTGACCAGCTCTCTTATTGTTAATGTACCAGAAGACGTACTAAAATGGAACGGAGCATGATGCGTAATCATCCGCAAAGAAGCGAGGATCGAAGAAAAAATAATGATAAATAATGACTCTGTTGTCTCTGGGGGAAGTATACCGTGCTTGAGTGACGATGTATTGTTGTCGACTTGGTGTCTGCCTATCTATGTTCGTCCTTCGCCACAATCTGAAGAAAAAAAGCCACAGTGTAGGTTCAGGGGTACAACTAAGATCATGTTTGAAAAAAGGCACAGTTCGAAACACACCCAATCCAGTGTTCCTTTAAACGTTCAAATGAGCCGAAAATTTAGAAAACTGGGTGTCACTCTACTGAATTCAAAAGTCATCAACAACATTATGATAAAGACGTTGTGAAAGAGGAACACCAGAAAACACTGACAAGTCAGGCTAAGTTCAAATCAACTGGGGACTTCTTAGGACGAAAGAAACATAACTTACCTCAGGTTACAAAAAATACCAAGCCTTCCATGTTCACTTAAAAAATAGATAGCATAAAACTACTTAAAAATACTCGTGAACTTTAGCCCTGCGGAAGATGATATGCAATCAAGCTATATGTAAGAATTAATGCAACTTGCTCCGCCCTGTAAGTCATTTGCTATTCGAAGAGAAGTAGGGCAACACAATTAGTTACTGTAAAGTAATTTCAAAATAACAAACTCGGAGCATAACATATTTGTATAACTGGACTATTGGATTCCTTCAAATGGAGTATACTGTTTTTCATTATTCTAATGTCAATTATGGCAATACGCATTATCGGAGATCTGAGAGCCCATTCCAGAGACACTAGATATACTACAATAATCATCCATAGTGACAGAGAGCTTACTCTATGAGCATTCATAATTAAAAGCTCCATTTGCTGCTGCTGCTTAAGAGGAATCACTTCAAGAGCAAGGTGCAAAACCAAACACCAATTTTGCGCGCAACAATGGCTGATACATTCTTCTTCAGCAAAGAGTTCTTGAGCTGGTACCTTATCACCCTCGAGCTCAAACAAACATTGGAAGCTGGGATCCAGAAGACTCCAACTCTGATAACAGCAGCTTCCACCAGATCAATAGACAAAAACCTCCAGATATGCTGCAGCAGAAAATGAGATGGAGTCAATCCCAGTTTGCTTACAAAATCAAAACAGAAACCAGTGGAGGATCAAAAGCATCTGAATCAGATTGGATAATACACATACAAGAGAAACTCGAACAAGCCAGTCAGGACAATGTATCTAGTACTTAGGAAAAGCTGTCCATCTACAGATTGCCCGAGGCACTCAAAAAAGACGATAAAATTTCCTACCACCCCCAGACTGTCGAGAGTTTACCAAAATGTCAAAGTAGCTGATTGGAGATGAAACTATACCTTAATTGCGACTTCTCACAAGCTTCCTGATCTGTGATGCTTGCAGCAGCGGGTGTAGAGAATTCCTCACCTAGAAGAAGAAGCAGCTGGTTGGACGGGGTAGTAGAGAATTCCTTAAGGTCTCTGAACAAATTTTAACTGAAACAAGATAACCACAATCAAGTTTTCCATCAATTGTCCCAGATGTTTCGAACTATGCAAATAGGCAAATAGGCAAATTGTGAAGACAATTATATTCCCAAAAACTGAGAAAGCAATAATAATAGTGGCCGTTATTTTTCTGAAATGTTTTCCATGAATCTAACTGAAATGACTCAAATTTCCGTCTATTGACGACCAGACCGCGAAGCTATAAGATCCATAAGTCATAAGAACAAATAAATGATACAAAATACTGCAAAAGATCATGACATAAAAGAACCGCCAAGAAAAGTGAAATATTTGTTGTGAAAGTGAAGAACCTTCCAAAATATGTATATGCAACTGCCTAAAAAGATCACGAGAGACACCAAGCCAGAGGGTTGGATTACTACATTAATACATTTTATAGGAGAGTTCGGAAACATAACAGAAAATTCACATTCAGGCAAAACCTGAATGCATTACACTATCCGCATGACAGTATTAGATTCTACAAACTGTAACTTTACACTGATCCTGTAAAACCTGAATGCATTACACTGATCCTGTAAAACATAGAGTACCATTTAACAAAGTGTAAAATTTCTTAAATAATTAAGAAACTAGCATCTTCTTTCTACCAGACCATTGTAAAGCAAATAACAGATATAGGAGTAGTTAACCAAGCTCCAACTGACCCAAAACAAAGAAGCACCCTAGACTAGTAAAATAAATACTCTGCGAGCAAGACTTCAGAAACCCCAAACAATGCAACCACTAATAAGCTTCTCAATCAGTTTATAGGAATCCATTTTTCACTAAATAAACTACTTCATGTCAAGGGTTGTTGTACCTGGGTTGGATGTTCGTCACAGACATAACTTCAAAAAGTGGAAGTAATATAAATCATCCGTGGAGAAGAAGTGCGGACCAACCAGTCTTCATGGAGAGGCTCTTGTTCTTGCGTCATCTTCTCTCTCGATCTGTCTTGCCCTAATCCATTGGCTTCCAATTTAATACTGGGTTCAGAACAAGAAGCCCCAATCTGAAGTAACCAGAAACCCTAGAACAGGAACAACATAAACCATCAGATTCACATCAAAATTGAACTCTCAATCGACACACAAATTCGCGTAACTTCATATCTTGAGCCGTGTAAGGAGTTGCGATGGTGTCGAGCCTTCAATTTCGTTGGCTCCGGCGAGACCCTGGATTGGGTTCTTCGATTGTATCCGTGCAGGTTGCTGGGTCGTGCCTCTCTGATGAGCGATTGAGAGAGATGAGGGAGTTGTGGACAGAGATGGAGTCGAGAGGGAAGAAGGGAGAGAGTCTAGAAGATTGAGCTGAACTAGATGAAGAGAAAACGAGAGGGTGGAGGGAAGATTGATAGAAAAGTCGCGGGAGAAGATTGATCCAGAGGCTCGAGCAAAAAATCTCAAAGTTGAGGACCTGCCTCTCTTTTACGGTCAGTGGCTAACTAATAAAGCCATGATCAACTACGCTCTGGGTTTAACAACTGATATGGCTCATGCGTTTGGTCCATCGGCAGCCACAACCTCTACTCCAGTGGATGTGGGTATCCAGGCCCAGGGGTCAACTTATACCGGTGGAACGTTTGAAGATGATGACGAGGATTTAGGCATGTCGCCCGAAGAGAAGGAGTTTCATGAAAAGCAGCAGAAAAAAGAGGCCAGAAAAGAGATGCTTTGGGAACTAAACACAGTTGACATAGGAGAAGATGATGATTGTGAATTTCTAGAGGAGACGAGTCTCCTGCGTCAGAAATATGGCCTTCCTCAGACTACAGGAGATGCGGGCTCAACTTCAAAGGCTAACTTTACGGGAGTGAAACGAAAGGAAACGCCAGTTGGTACTGACAAAGAGAACAACACTACTACGGGGGAGCACTCTCTGGATCAGTTAGTAGGCACTACTAAGAACATCAAGAAGAAGAAATCTGACAGCAACTCTAGCACATCCGACACATCATCGGGTAATCGAGACTGTTCTCTTACCCACCAAACGGCAGAGACCGGCGAGAACCGGTCCTGCCGATCGCCATGAAACTCATAAGTTGGAACGTACAGGGTATGGGAAAGCCCTGTACGTTCAACTCCGTTATTTCCCTGTGCAAACGCGCAAACGCAGCCACCCGGATGTTATCTTTTTCATGGAAACTAAACAAACTTCTCCACAAGCAGATCGGTTGAAATTCAAGTTGGGCTTTTCTCAGGGGTGTTCGGTTCCAAGAGAAGGTCTTTCCGGTGGGTTGTCTTTGTACTGGAAGAGAGATATTGATTTGAGGGTCTTAAAAATCAACAAGTTTTTCATACATACCTTTATTCGTCCTCCAGACGAAAACCAAAAAACCTTTTATGCAACTTTCTTCTACGGTGATCCCATTACATCAAACAGGAAGTTTTCTTGGGAAACTCTGCGTCGTTTAAACCCAGGGGGTGGTTGGCCTTGGGTTGTTCTAGGTGATTTTAACGAGATTTTCTTGCAGAAAAAGAAAAAAGGGAGAAAACTCGGAAATTGGAGACAAATCCAAGATTTTTGATGTGCTTTGTCAGATTGTAACCTAAGGGATGTTGGATTCAGAGGCAACGCTTATACCTGGAATAATAGACGGCCAGGGACGGCTTTTGTTTCAGAACGTTTAGACAGAGCAGTGGTGAATCATTCTTTCGAGATGCAGTTCTGCAACATTGGGGTCGAGAACTACCTTACTGCTGGATCAGACCATATTCCTGTGATCATGTCTTTGTCATCAGTTCCTCAGACTCAACTTGGACCGAGGAGATTCCACTTCGCAGCGGAATGGACGAAATCTTCGGATTGCAAACATGTAATCCAGCAGGTATGGCAATCTACTCATACGTTTAATGTTTTATCTTTACACTCTTTACATGATAAATTACATGTGGTTACTCAAAATCTTAAAACTTGGGGTAAACAAAATCATAGGGAGAAAAATCGGTTACGCCAAGATCTGCACCATGCTCTAAACTTCTTGAATTCCCAGCCTCCTACTGCTTCTAACCTGGAAAAAATACAAAGTACTATGAAAGAAATTAACGATTTGAACACTAATGATGAGCTGAGATGGAGACAACAATCAAGAGCTATTTGGTTAAGAGAAGGAGATAAAAATACTGCTTTTTTCCATAAAATTGCTTCTAATAGGAAAAGGAAAAATTATATCTCCACGATTTTTACTGACGATAATAATGATGTTACCGATCCTGTCCATATTGGTAAACTATTCACTGACTATTTTGAAGAACTTTTTAACAGTGAAAATAATAATTTCGACATGGTTGTTAACACTATTCAAAACAAAATTTCGACTAATATGTTTACTCAGCTAAACCAACCTTTTACTTCGGACGATATTTTATCAGCTTTAAATGAAATGCATCCGCTCAAAGCCCCTGGACCGGGATGACATTGGTCTCCCTGCCTTATTTTATAAAACGTACTGGGATGACATTGGGAATGAAGTTGTCAATTGTTGCTTAATTTTTTTAAATAATGGGTGTGACATTTCAAAGTTAAATGAAACGTGTATTGTTTTAATTCCCAAAAAGAAGGATGCTAAAAGAGTAACCGATTTCCGTCCTATTAGTTTATACAACGTCATTTATAAAATCATTTCTAAAATTATAGCGAATAGATTGAGAAATTTCCTTCCTTTTATTATTGACGAATCTCAGTCTGCTTTTATTAAACAAAGACTTATCACGGATAATGCTATCATTGCTATGGAAACCCTTCACACTATGCATAACCAAAAGGGTAAACTTGGTTCTTTTTCTCTTAAACTTGATATGGCTAAAGCGTATGACAGAATTGAATGGAACTATCTTGCTGCGATTCTTCACAAAATTGGTTTTCCTCCCATGTTAATTGAGAAGATTATGCGTTGTGTTTCCACATTTAGTTTTAAGGTCCTTATAAATGGCCAAACTACACCTACTTTCTATCCTAAGCGTGGTTTGAGACAAGGAGACCCTTTAAGCCCTTACCTGTTTGTTCTTTGTACGGAAGGCCTCTCGAGTCTCATTAAGAATTCCGTTCAGTCTAACCACTTAAGAGGTGTCAAAGCTAGTAGACATAGCCCTAATATTACTCATCTTTTATTTGCTGATGATTGTTTACTTTTTCAGCAAGCTACGGTTAGCAATGCCATCACCTTGAATTCCATTCTTCACCAATACTGTCATGCTTCAGGCCAGATGATAAACAAGGACAAGTCTTCCTTAGTGTTTAGTCCCAAAGTTCCTATGACTACTAAGACTGACATTTCTTTCATTTTTTAAATTCCTCTAGCTAATGGTCATGACAAGTATTTAGGGTTTCCGATGATTCTTGGTAGAAATTCTAAAAATTATTTTGCTGGTCTTAAGCAGAAAATTATAGACAAGACTTGTGACTGGAAAAGTAAATTACTTTCCTTCGGGGGGAAGGAAACCCTTATTAAGTCCATTGCTCAAGCGTTCCCTACTTATATCATGTCCATGTACCTTATCCCTTTATCTTTATGTGATGAAATCCACAATATTCTTTCCCTTTTTGGTGGACAAACAATAATGTTGACAGAAGGATTGTTTGGAGAAAATGGAATAAGATGTGTATTCCTAAAAAGGATGGGGGTCTAGGTTTTCGAAATTTTCACGCTTTCAATCTTTCCCTCCTAGCAAAACAAATTTGGAGGTTATGGGAGAATCCAAATTCTTTAGTTGCACGAGTGATGAAGGGTAAGTACTATCACTTCTCCAATCCCCTAGTTGCTTACCCTAATAACCATGCTTCCACAATTTGGAGAGGTCTGACTCTGGCTAGAGATATTGTTTTTAAAGGATTTCGCCATGGAATTGGAAATGGTTGTAACACCTTTGTTTACCATAACAGATGGATTCCAATAGGCTACGGTAGGGCTTCTTTGTCCTATCCCAGATTACCCCATCATACTCTTGTTAGGGACGTGTTCACTGCCTCTAGAAATTGGAATGCTGAGCTTATTGAGAATAATTTTTCGGATGATGAAGCAGAAGCGATTTTAAACATCCCCAGAGCTGATTTTAGCGAAAATGACTCTCTAGTGTGGACTCAAACCAAAGATGGCCTCTACAATGTAAAGACTGGTTATCATGTGGCTTTCTCTATCTTAAACCATAACCTTTTTGAACAAATTGCAGGTTCCAGTACAAGACTTTCAACTCATTCTATTATTTGGAAAATGCAAATTCCCAGTTGTAGATACTGCTTTCTGACATGACAGATCTTGGCCACGTGGCAACCATCCAGCACACCATATTGTGCTCCACACACACAGGATCACCAGCCGAGCTGATCCATGTGGGGGCTGCGAGACAGAGCCCTCGCATACCACTGCACGGGACTTGTAGGGACTTAGTGGTTTGGAGGCTAGAGTAAGCCCTGTCGCGTGCGAGCCAAGCCCGCGCGCGACCTTTAGTAACTGTTTTGAGAGATTTATGGCACGAGCTCCATAAACCCGGTCAATCAGGTCAAACCCGGTCAACCTCGTAACGGTTCCGGTATTCGCGCACCACGTGCTGTAACGGTCCCTATATACTCGGACGAACGTGCCGTTATGGTTAAGCTAATTAAGCCGCCATCAATGGGCGCATTAACCACACTACAACGGTCATGTTCTCCAGTATATATAGATCGTCAACCTTTCCATACAAAGGAGGACACACTGCCATACGCGGAAGCTCTGCCAAACCTCTGTCTCTCTCTCAGATATTGCTACTGACTTACTCTCTCCCTACACACACCCCTATTCTTCCTGTGCGATCCCTGATCCACTACGCACGGTGTACACGGAGGTCTCCCTGCCGGAATCTCTTGTGCACACCAGTAAAATAAAAATCTTTTTGTGGAGAGTCATCAACAATCTGCTTCCTACCAAAATGAATCTTCGTCGTAAAGGAGTAGATTTACCTGAGAATTGTCCTTTCTGTTTGACAAATCAAGAGGACCTGAACCATCTGTTCTTTTTGTGCAATCGAGTCAAACCCATCTGGAAGGACGGAAGTTTGCCCTTCAATTACACACCCAACAATCTGCCTCTTTCTATAGCTATCTTGGATGTGTTGCAATCTTTACAAACTTCTCACAGAGCCTTATTTGCTTTACTGCTTTGGGAAGTATGGGTTTCTCGAAACAAAAAAATTTTTTAGTCAAAATCAGTTTCAACCCAGCAAATCATTAACAGGGCTAAAGCTCCAATCAGGATTTTGTGGAATCGACTTACACTTGCGGTACTGTTCGTCTTGCAGGTCCAAATCGAAGGAATAATAGGTGGAAAGCTCCGTCGGAGGGAACGCTTAAGTGTAATTTTGATGCCGCCATCTGCATGTCTTCCAAATCGGCTACCGGAGCTGCAGTGCTTCGAAACTCCGATGGCACCTTCGTTAAGGCTTGGGCCTATCCTATTCCGTTTCACACTGATAGTACTACGGTGGAAGCAGAATCCATGAGAAGAGGTTTAGATCTGGTGTACTCCCATGGATTTCAAAGCTTTGAAGTGGAATCTGACTCTCAACAACTGGTGATGAAACTAAACAAAGTGATGAAGAAGGGGACTTTTGAGTTGAAAAACAGAAGACCCTCTGGTTCAGAAATGAACCGGCTGCTTCATTCACTTGCTTTTAATTTAATGTCTACGAATATTAGGTGTGTGTTTTGGGTTTCCCGAGAAGGGAACCAATTAGCTGATAAGATTTGCTATTATGCTTCAGGAACACCAAATGTATTAACTTGGTGTGCTGTTTGCCCTGACTTTGTGTGTAACGAATATTTGGCAGATAAAGAAATGTCCTTAGTCTATATATTTCCATTTCAAAAAAAAAGTTGTTTTTGGCTCCAATTACTTGGGTGAAATTTCAATCCTCCTTCCTTAATCTTGTTGCTTGCCTCCAACAATTGGTACTAATTAAATTGTATAAATTCAGTTAAAATTCTATTTCCTGTCCAAAAATTTGGTCAAAATTGCGTTTAGATCGATTGACGACAATACTACACGTCGTTGATAATTTTGGATTTCGGATATCTAGTCGTTTCCCCCCACGACAGAAACACAGCTGGTCTTTAAAAATTTAAAAGACGACAAGCCAGACGACTATGATAAAAAAGGCTGTACCGCTATCAACGACTGTAATCCTGATAGTCGGAATGAAACTGGTCGCTGAAAGAAGGATCTGTTTGTAGTGGTAGGAGCCCTTCAATATTTTACCTTCACCAGACCTGATATCTGCTTTGCTGTTTACCATCTATGTCAATTTATGCATGCTCCTACTGACATACATATAATTGCTGCAAAATGGATTCTGAGATATCTTAAAGGTACTCATACTCATGGAATCTTCTATCAACAAGGCCACCTCCCCATTCATGCTAATAGTGATGCAGATTGGGCAGGAAACCTCACTGATAGGAGGAGTACCACTGGATTAGTTACCTTTCTGAGCCAGAATCCTATTCACTGGGCTTCTAAGAAGCAATCCTCAGTTGCTAGGTCCTCAGCTGAAGCTGAGTATAGGGTCTTAGCCACAACTGCAGCAGAAATTAGTTGGATACAAATCATGTTCAAAGAAATTGGTATAAGAATACCTCATGCTCCCACAATCAGTGTGATAGCATGTTTGCCATTTCTATGTCTGCAAACCCAGTTATGCATTCTAAAACAAAGCATATAGATCTAGACTACCATTTCATTAGAGAAAGAGTTATGAGAAAACTTATTCAGATATCTTTTGTTGCAGGAAAAATCAAGTTGCTGACATCTTCACTAAAGGGGGACTCAACAACAATGTCAATTCCCACAAAGACAAACTCATGGTTCCCAGACCACCATGAGTTTGAAGGAGGGTAATAAGAGAGCTAAAGACAAAGTTTTGAGGCCAAATTGCAAATAAGCTGAAGCTGTGGTGCTGATACATGAAGACAAGAAGTGCTGAGGCAGTTATGTTAAACCTTGGACTAAAATGTAAGAAGCCAGAAACTAGTAAGGCGTCTCTGATAATATCTTCTAGAGATTTCATCCAACGGTGACAAATGGTGCCGTTTGGTTACTCTGTATTTAAGGGGTTCTCCAAAACCCTAAACGTATGATTCATTCATCATCTAATGGAATCTGATTATTATTCATAGTACCCTCTCTTCGTTTTCTTCAATTATTGATTCATCTTCTTCTACAATTCTATAAATCATACTTTCTTATCAATGGTCTGTCCCGCAATCAGAGTGGTTTGGATGAGATCATATCAACCATGGGGGACTATATAGTTGGCAATGAGGTTGGAGACACTTGTATAGTGGTGGGGGGTCGTATCGTGTGAATTTAGGCACAATGGAATGTTCTTGTACCCAGTGGCAGGCTAGTGGAATTTCGTGCGGACATGTCGTAACATGCATCGTGGATAAGAATATTTAAACCCTCAACGATATGTTGATTACATTTACAGCTGTAAGTCATTTGCCAAATATTTTCAAACGGATTCCCCCTTTACCCGGCCTCACAACCTAGACACAAGCGCAATGTTGATATGTCATGCCTCCAATTAATTCCTTGTGCACTCACGCGGTGATCCAAACGGATGACCACAAAGTAGGACGTCGTAAACATAAATGGGCTGCGGTAGAAGACGATTTTGTAACCATCTTCAAGCGGAACCCATGCCCAAGACGCCAATCATGCGTTGTACAAGGCATACACGGAGCTTCAGGATCGAATAGGTGATTCTCCATAAAGCGCCTTTTAAATATTTACATTTATAAAGTGTCCATGTTTTGTAACTAGTATTGACTCCAACTAATTAACGTATAATTATGTAATTGTCGTAGGGAAACTGTGCCGTGCAGAACATGTGCTTCGAACATCCCACTGTATCATGCCAATAACTCCTCTCCGTAATCATAGCAGTGTGATTATCCATAGGCTTCAACACCGTTTAATATTGGATGATGCTATGTTGAACGATTTGTCACAGCCGCATTTGGGAGTTCAGTAAACAACTGTGATGAAGACACAGCTCACGTCCATAACAACTGCTTGAGTTGTTTGTGTTGTTACTATTTTTAAGAAACAATGTTAAATCTTAATCGATGTTGTATGTTATTGTCAACTGGCCCACATTGTTTGACGTCATTCATATACATGTTTAGTTTAGTGTATCCGTAACTAGCGCCGATAAATGTTGTTTCATGTCAAATACGACTATCATGTGTATGTGACAAAGTAAATCCCCAAGTAACACAACACAACGATCAATTTCATAACTCATCACCACCCTACACACCCAGCGGCTATGATCTTGTACAAGCATGCGCAATTTGGTAAGTAAGGTGAGAATACAACTGACATTTTACGGTACTGATTATTGATTCGGTTGCGAACTGTAGCATTAGAACTTTCATCTTCGGCAACATTCCTATTGTTGGACATGCTGGATCCCGAGTTGACATCCACGAGCAAAATAGGCATCAGGATTCTCGTATTCACGCAATTGGACCACGAAAAACCAACGACGGGTTTATCGGCGACGAAAGTAGGTAAGAGTTGCTATGCCTAAATAATGACTGCGAAATGATGGAGTACTGATGAGAATGACTCTGTATGGAACGAGTGGTTGAATTGATGAGAGAACCTGCATCTATCTTCACCTCAACCACGCATTTCAATAAATTGATATAATTTCAGCCCATTTAAGCTCGTCCAAATACACCCATTTGGGTTATAATTGTCATGACACTTGCAGACAGGAATTAATAGCGTAAACTAAATAATTTGAAGCGCCACATTTTACAAATAGTGACCCATTGATTAGCAGGGGAACGTTAGATCTGGCGCTGCCTATATAAGGGTCCATTGGGTGAATGATTTTTTATACATTTTAAAGGTCAGATTTTTTTGCTATTCAAAGAAAGACCGAGGCAGATTGTAATGGCAAGTACATTGTGCCACTGTGGAGTTGAAGCTACAATCGTCACGTCGTGGACGAGTGAAAATCCGGGTAGGCGGTTTAATGGATGTACGAATGGTTCGGTGAGTGTTCATTATCAATGTCTATGTTACGTCCGTAATTTATATCTGTTGGAACCTGTTCAAGAATCTGACCCGGAAATGGAAATAAACTGAAATAATAAAACTTACAGAGTTTGGATAATTGCAGCAGTAAAGCAGAGACGATCTCGTGCATAGACACGATGGCCTTAAGGCTTTATTCGCTCCCAATTGGTACTGTTGATCCGGAGCGAAGGCCTCCCAGGATAATCGCCTCTCACCGTGCAAGCAGAAGTACCGTATAGAATTGCACCCGTCGAACCTGTTAATTGGTGTGAATATCTCTCTGTGTTTGAAGGAGGAAGAGTACTGGATTTCGGAATGAATAAAATAGAGGAAGGTGTCTGCCTTTTAAAGAAGACAGACACCCGTTAGGAACAGTTGGAAATGGTTGGGCAACGAAAAACAGTTGTAACTGTTCAAAAGAGCAGTTAAAAAACGGTCTGGTGAAGAATTATTTCCGGGCTGATTTTAATTCTGAAAAGGAGTTGGTTTATGGCCCAAAAAGATTAAGTTATTGCTTAATCAGGCCCAAGCCCACACCACACCACGTCACGGCCCGGCCCGTGCCCGAACCCGAACCCGAGACCGAGCCGAGCCGGCCGTCCGGACGGACGGCGGCGGCGGCGCGTGCGCGCGCGTGTGTATTGGTTCGGACCATAGCTAGGTCCTCCCTCCTACACAAAATGTGTATCACCCAAAGGGCGTGCCCTATAGTGCAAACTTGAACTACATAAGGTGAACAAGTTTGTTCTTCCCTCCAATGTGGGATGAATTAATTTTCCCACTTGAAGTTGCCTCCATCACCTCTTGAGGTAGCCATCTTCACCCATGAATTTTTCATTCACCCGAACTCGATTTGGGTCGAAATAAAGTAGTAGGACGATCACCTCGACATAAGGTTTCCAAAACTACTTTCACCTCGACGAATCGATAACCCGATTCTTCACAAATCAGGTCACAAGTTGACCCAAAATTGATATTTTCCAACAATCCCCCACATGAATGATAAAATTGGCTGAGTAGCCGGGATGTCAAAGGATTGAGAGAGATATCACGCGAATGATAATCGAAATGAGAAGGTAGTCAGAGACTTTGAACGTTCTCTTAGTGAAGTACCAACGGGTATACTGGCTTGTCAGTAGCGAATCGCCTTGAACTGCTTGCCGTGACGTATACCTAGTCATTAGCTCCCACACGATTATCATTCTTCCAATTACGGTTCTCATTGTCGTGCCCGTTTTGGCCATGGAACACTTATGTCCTGGTTTCATGAGTGGTCTTAGAGAATTTAGCCTCGTCATTCTCCTAGAACCGGCCCCCAGTTCCCACTCATATAGGTGAGTCTCATAAAGAGTATCTTGCCATACCCCACTTGGTCGTTTAACCAAGATATGAGCTCATTAAAAGCTTCAACGCTTAACCTTGTCCAATGCAAGCGTCACTCGGCGTTCACCCTAGGAATAGGTTAGGAAATTAAATTTCCTCAGTGACTAAATATTTGCACGATAGGTAGGTTGGCCCTTTCAACTTAGTTATTGGGATCTCCAATCTTCTAAGTTGGGTTTCCGCTATGTGCAACTCGGTGAGATAGGCTTTAGTCCCATTCCCCTCGATGAACTAAACACTTGCTCTCTCGGTAATCCCTTTGTTAGAGGGTCAGCTAAGTTCTCCTTAGACTTCACGTAATCGATCGATATTATTCCATTTGAGAGCAATTGTTTAATGGTGTTGTGTCTACGACGAATATGTCTAAATTTACCATTATAGATACTATTTTGCGCCCTCCTAATTGCCGATTGACTATCGCAATGGATGCAAATAGGTGCCATTGGTTTTGGCCACATTGGAAGTTCTTCTAAAAATTGTCGAAGCCATTCTGCTTCTTCCCCTGATTTATCCAAGGCAATGAATTAGGATTCCATTGTGGATCTTGCAATGCAGGTTTGTTTAGAAGACTTCCATGACACGGCTGCACCTCCGAGGGTAAAGACATACCCACTTGTGGATTTAGAATCCCTTGTATCCGATATCCAATTGGCATCACTATACCCTTCAAGTACGGCTGGGTACCTAGTATAGTGCAGTCCGTACGTTAAAGTATGTCTTAAATACTTTAGCACCCGAGTCAATCCTTTCCAGTGATTTGCACTAGGATTGCTCGTGAATCGACTGAGTTTGTCAACTGCTTGAGCGATATCGCGTCTGGTGCAGTTCATGAGATACATTAGACTTCCGATAACTTGAGCATATTCGTTTTGCCTTACACTGGCCCCATGATTCTTGGCGAGGTGTAGATTAAGATCAACAGGAGTCTTAACTTCCTTGCCGTCGTTCTTGTCGAATTTCTCAAGTATCTTTCCAACATAGTGTGACTGAGATAATGTGTATCCACTTGATGTTCTAGTGATTTTCATCCCTAGTATAACATCTGCGATACCCATATCTTTCATGTCAAACTTTGTCGTCAACAATTCTTTGTTGAATTGATGATATTCTTATTACTTCCCATAATTAGCATATCATCGACATATAAGCAAACAATGACATAACCATCACGAGTGGTTTTGTAATAAACACACTTGTCACATTCATTTATATGAAAGCCATTTGATAACATTGCGTTATCAAATTTGACATGCCATTGTTTTGGTGCCTGTTTCAGCCCATAAAGAGATTTGACTAACCGGCAAACCTTGTCTTCTTGTCCGGGAACATGAAAACCTTCAGGTTGCTCCATGTAAATCTCTTCATCCAATTCACCGTTCAAGAAAGCAGTCTTTACATCCATTTGGTGAATTTCGAGATTATTTATAGCGGCAAGCACTATAAGCATGCGAATGGATGTAATCCTTGTGACTGGTGAGTAGGTATCAAAATAATCGATACCTTCCTTTTGTTTGTATCCCTTTGCTACAAGGCGAGCCTTGTATTTTTCGACAGTTCCATCAGTTTTAAGCTTCCGCTTAAAAATCCATTTGCAACCTAATGGTTTGCATTCTGATGAAAGACTCACCAATTCCCATGTGTGATTTTGAAGTATTGATTCAATTTCACTATTTACCGCTTCCTTCCAATATGACTCCTCACTGCTAGACATAGCCTCCTTGTAGGATTGAGGCTCATTTTCTACCATATAGGTAAGAAAATCTGGTCCAAAGGTTTTTGCTGTTTTAGCCCGCTTGCTACGTCTAGGTTCTACCTCTTCTTCGCACTGTTCAGACGTGGAGTCACGAGTTCGTTTAGAACTTTCCACATTCTTGGTTTTGTACGGAAATACATCTTCAAAAAATGTAGCCGAACAAGACTCAATAATAGTATTTTTGTGTATATCTTCAATTTCTGATTTTACTACCAGAAATCTATATGCACTACTATTATGAGCGTACCCGATGAAAACGCAGTCCACCGTTTTCGGTCCCAATTTAACCTTTAGGTTCCGGTATTGCTACCTTTGCGAGACACCCCCACACTTTGAGGTATTTGTAGGACGGTGCTTTTCCTTTCCATAGTTCATATGGAGTTTTGCTAAGCCTTTTTCGAGGAATCCTATTAAGGATAAGGTTAGCGGTCAGCAGGGCTTCCCCCCACAGTTCTGAGGTAAACCCGAACTTATAAGTAATGCATTCATCATTTCCTTTAAAGTTCGATTTTTCCTCTCTGCAACGCCATTTTGTTGTGGCGATTACGGTGCCGTAGTTTGATGGATGATCCCACTTTCTAGACAAATGTCTTTAAGTGGTGATTCATATTCACCTCCTCGATCACTACGCACAATTTTAATTTTTCTATCCAATTGATTTTCTACTTCATTTTTGTAATGTTTAAACATATCTACTGCTTCGTCTTTGCTTCTAAGAAGATAGACGTAGCAATATTTAGTGCAATCATCTACAAAGGTAATGAAGTACTTCTTTCCTCCTCTTGTTTGCGTATATTTTAGATCGCATATATCCGTATGGATTAACTCGAGAGGGGATGTGTAACGACCCCCTTATTCCGGCTCGGGGGAGACCGGGAGGGTGCTACTTGTAACGAAACGGCGAAAATCATGAACAAAACATCCACAGCTATATATTACAAATGGCATAATTGTCTCATTATATTACAAGTGATAAATTTAAACTAAGCGTTCAACCTAACAAAATAAACTAAGATAAACTAGTACGGCTTTTGCGATCCCTCCTACATTGAGCTTCCTTCGCCTAGGCCTGCGGGGGAAAGAAACAAAGACCGCAGTTTTTCCAAAGTCAGCGAGAAATGCTGAGTAAGAAAACACCCAAACACGTAAATCGGATAAGAGGCATTTCTATTTTATAAACCAAGTTGATAATTGGAAGGTAATCAAATATGTTTTCATGATTGACCATGTATGAAAGGAATCTATTTTTCCCAACTCTTTATTTAATAACGATTTTAGGAACGTGATCTCAAATAATCAGTACACAAAAAAAAAAACATTCACAATCCATACCATTGCCCCAATTAGGGGATTCCAAGAATTCAATTCACCACAAATTACCCACATAAAAAGCCACATCATTATTTTGTTGTAGCGGGGAAGAACCAACTGCCAATATATCACAACATATCCATAACCAAGCTACCAAGACCTTAAGTGTCGACACCCCCCTAAAGGGTTCTTGCGCCCAGAAGGAGTGAGTACAAGGAGCGACCCGGGGCTAAGTGCGGCCGGGTTAACCATAAAAGTATCCAAGTATCCAAATAGTGTTCCGCCGCCCAACTCTTTCCACTTTATGTTATTACACATTATTAATTAATCATATGATAACTTTGAAAGGAGCATTTAGAAACATAATCAAAATCTCAAGTTGAACATGTACATCACAAATCACATTTTGAGACATGAAATCATAAAAATATTTGGACACGAAAGGAGGACGGGCTCACTAGGCCTGGCATGTTTATTTACCTCGAGTAGCAACGAAAACTAGCACGATAATATATTCTACGAAGAGACGTAGCCCTCGTCTATGAACCCTTCACCTACAATTTAATTGGCAAGTTTCTAGTCCCACGGTTGTACTCTTAAACAAATGAATGTACTAACCCTATATGAATGCCTTGTTAGGACATATGATTAGATCTAATTCTTACGGTCCGAATAAATATCAAAATGATATGTGCAAATGGTGATAACTCAAGGTTAATTTTTATCATACTAGTAGTTAATACTATTTTTAAGTAAATCTCGTTTGAGGGAGTTATGAGTTATTGCAATAGGGTTCAAGATTAAAATTTTCAACTTGACACAGTTTACAAAAATCAGTATTTAAAAATATATACAATTTATTTTGGTATGAAACCACTTGGAGATGAAAGTAGACACGTAGGGCTTCGTAACGGTATAAAGTGGAGCAAAAACGGAGTTCGTATGAGTGATTTATGACCTCACAAAGTTGGGTCAAATAGTATGTCCGAATCCAGATTTTCAAACCCGACTAATCTTACAAAAAATGGAATTCTGGAAAAATTATAAATGATTTGGATGTGAAACCAGTTGGAAATGAAAGTAGACTAGTCGCCCTCCGAAACGATATAAGGTGGGACAAAAACCGAATTTCTATGAGTGAGATATGACCTCTCAAAGTCAGGTCAAGAATTTTGGCCGAAAATTGAGTATCAAAATGAGACTAACTTTTTTCAAATTTCATTTCTTTCCACAATCTTATGGGAATACTTCATTTTAGTTATATCAAATAGAAGGAAGAGGGTCTACATGAGGAATTAATAATGAAATTGAATAACTCTAGTGTAGAAGATGCATGAATGATCAAAATAAAGAACTATGATTGAAACTTACCAACTTGGTCTTTAGGAATACCCAAATGAAGTGAAAAGGAAGATGGAGCTTGAGGTATTCAACTATGGAAGTAAGAGGAGAGTGTGGTGATGGTTTCATCCAAGTGAGAGAGGTAGGTATTTATAGGGAGAGGTGGAGCCTTGGAGTGAATGATGTGACTTGACATGTAGAGTATTAGAGTGGAGTGCTGTGACTACTCATGTTGAATGTTGGATTGGATGTGACTGCTCATATGGAGTATAAAAAAGGAGTGATGTGACAAGTCATGTTGAGTGTTGGATTGGATGTGACTACTCATATGGAGTATAAAAATGGATTGATGTGACAAGTCATGTTGAGTGTTGGATTGGATGTGACTACTCATATGGAGTATAAAAATGGATTGATATGACAAATCATGTAGAGTGTTGGAATAGATGATGTGACTAGTCATGTTGTGTATAAAAGTGAGGTGATGTGACTAGTCATGTGGAGTGTTGAAATGTTTTACTTTACTTGAAAAGACTACACAAGTGTGTGATGATGGCCAAAGATGGCTTGAGTATTTTCTAAGCAAGTTATGCCTAGTCATTTAAGAGTATGATGATGACTTTTGGTTTTTGGTGTTCTTATGCAATAATCTTATAGTCTTCATATATGGTTTGTTATTATAGCTTCTTTGTGGTCTATATTGATAAGAGATGTTAGAAAATAGTCATTGGATCCATATATATACATATTCCCCTTATTTTTCTACACTTAGAGCAGTAAAATAACAAGTTTCGGTCATGTTTTGAGAGGCCATCCTCTCAAATTCGGGAATACACTAGGAAAGTGTGATTTATTGGATAAGATAGCTTGAAAAATGAGAAATGTAAAGTTTGTAGGGGAAATAAGCTTGATGGGACAAAAGAGACATGACTAGCATGGCTAAAGCTAGGAAAATCATGAGTCTCAACCTTAGGGCAAACATGAGTCTAACCCTTCCCTACACTAGATGTATATGCAAACCATATGTACATAATATATTAGTACATATATTAAAATTTTAGGAATACCTTCAAACCATTAATCTTAAAGACTCAAATTGAATTCTTGTCTTAAATCACCAATTTACCCCTAGTCTTAAAACGGGGTATTACAGGATGTCACTTTCCCATCAATTGGTCGGAAATACTTCTTTGTTTGCTTTGCTTCAACGCACGTTTCGCATTTGTGGGATCTATTAATTTTTGCACTAGGAAGATGTTCCATAGACATTAACTTGCGAATGGATTCAAGATTTGCATGTCCTAATCTACTATGCCATAAATTAGAAGACTCCAACAAGTAAATAAAATTGACGCTCTTATTTATAGCCTTAATTGGCGTCACAATCATTACATTTAGTTTGAACATACCATCGCTAAGGTATCCCCTGCCTACATACGAACCACTTTTCACTAGTACAATTTTGTCGGATTCGAAGACAAGCTTGAATCCTTTCTTAACTAAGACGGATCCCGAAACCAAGTTCTTGCGAATCTCCGGCACGTGGAGCACATCGTTGAGCACGAGCATCTTTCCCGAGGTCATTTTAAGAGTGACGGTGCCTTTTCCTTCAACGGTAGATGAGGCGGAGTTGCCCATGAAGACCGGTTTCCCATTTTTCACCTCCTCGTATTTGGTAAACATTGATTTGTCCGAGCAAATATGGCGTGTCGCGCCGGTGTCGACCCACCATTCCCTTAGGTTGCTGCCAATCATGTTCACCTCCGAGACGACCGCTGACAAGCGAATCCCATCATCCTCGTTTGCTTCCGCAACGTTGGCCTCGGACTTCTCTTTGTTCTTTTGAGGTTTGCGCTTCTTTTTAAACTCGCTTCGACGATGTCCCGTTTTGCCGCAATTGAAGCAGTTCCCCTTGAACGATTTATCACCCGCATCGGCGGAGTCCGTGTCTTTAGCCTTTCGTTTCTTTTTCGGCCCTTGTTCCACGACGTTTGCTTTGGCTTGCACAATACCTGTTTTGGGGTCGACATTGCGGTTTTCCTCCTCAATCCTCAAGCGCACGATGAGTTCCTCGAGCTTGATTTCCTTGCGCTTGTGCTTGAGATAATTTTTGAAGTCCTTCCATGATGGAGGCAACTTCTCAATTATACAAGCTACTTGGAATGATTCGCTAAGAACCATCCCCTCGGCATGGATCTCGTGGAGGATCACTTGCAACTCCTGAACCTGACTTATTACAGTTGTTGAATCTACCATACAAAATTTCAGGAATCTAGCCACTACAAACTTATTAGCCCCGGCATCTTCCGTTTTGTACTTTTTGTCTAAAGACTCCCACAATTCCCTAGCGGACTTAGCACCACAATACACACTATATAATGAATTGTCTAAGCCGTTAAGAATGTAGTTTTTAGCCAAAAAATCCGACTGCTTCCACGCGTCTACCGCTGCCACGACATCCTTTTCGGAGTTTTCGGTCAACGCTGGTGCGTCTTCATTCAGAACGCCGGCCAAGTTGAGGGTTGTCAAGTAGAATAGCATTTTTTTGTTGCCATCTCTTGAAATCCTTTCCGGTGAACTTTTCCGGACGTTCCCCATGTCCGCCGATAGCCATCAAAAACAACAAATTCTTTCGATAATTGATTCCGAAAGATAGTAACGTAACAGATAATCCAACTGTTAAAGAATTTAAACAGAAACAGAAAAAATTATCTGTTACAGAAAAATATACAGAGCAGTTTATTTTACCGTTGCAGAGAATTTCTACAAAAACTGAAGAAATAATACTGTAACAGAAAAAATAAACAGCAGCAATATTTAACAGTAACAGAAAATTTACAGTACCAGAAAATAATACTGAAACTGAAAAATAAAATGTACTGCAGAAACAGAAACAGAAAAATAACAGTAACAGAAAAATTTTCCGGTCACGGACGAAACTGGAAAATTTTAACAGAAACAGAGAAATAGTCTGATTCTTGAACAGATTAGAGATAAAGCCTTAAGATTGTTGGAACTTGTTCAAGAATCTGACCCGGAAATGGAAATAAACTGAAATAATAAAACTTACAGAGTTTGGAGAATTGTAACAGTAAAGAAAGGACGATCTCGTGCATAGACACGATGGCCTTAAGGCTTTATTCGCTCCCAATTGGTACTGTTGATCCGGAGCGAAGGCCTCCCAGGATAATCGCCTCTCACCGTCGAACCTGTTAATTGGTGTGAATATCTCTCTGTGTCGGCGCGCGTGGTGGTTCGGACCATAGCTAGGTCCTCCCTCCTACACAAAATGTGTATCACCCAAAGGGCGTGCCCTATAGTGCAAACTTGAACTACATAAGGTGAACAAGTTTGTTCTTCCCTCCAATGTGGGATGAATTAATTTTCCCACTTGAAGTTGCCTCCTTCACCTCTTGAGGTAGCCATCTTCACCCATGAATTTTTCATTCACCCGAACTCGATTTGGGTCGAAATAAAGTAGTAGGACGATCACCTCGACATAAGGTTTCCAAAACTACTTTCACCTCGACGAATCGATAACCCAATTCTTCACAAATCGGGTCACAAGTTGACTCAAAATCGATATTTTCCAACAATATCGACGCTTCTCATACAATAGTTGTTCAATTACAGCTGTGAAATGGCGGATGTGGATATTTTGGCCAGTGGTACGATCCACTGATGAGCGCAAGGTCCAAGGAGATCATTCCCGACCTGTTGAGCAGGTGTAACAGGCTCGAAGAGAAGGTCCAATAGTTGGTTTTTTTGTTGGCTGTACTGATGCTTCTATTGGCATTGGCCATGTTTGGATAACATGGTTGGACTTGTTTAGTTAACCAAATCAGGTGGATGTTTGAATTTGATGGTTTTGGTTTTGAGGTTTTGACTTTTATGTGAGTAGAAAAATGAGTGGAATGTGGGTCCAATAAATTTTGGGTTAAGGTTGAGTTAACTTTTTTTGGAGGTTAACCAAACCGTGATATCCAAACAGGGCCGTTATACCTGATCACATATGAGTATTGTAATAATTGAATGTGGTTAATGAATAATTGGTTGGTGGGTTGACCAAAAAAAAAAGAATGAATAATTGCTTGTTTATCAGTTGCTACTATTTCAATAGTAATTTATACTTTTCAACACGCGTAATAGCAACCGTGTACTTGTAATTAGCAAGTACCAAGTCTGTCTTAACATAAACACCAAATAAATACTAATTACTTGTAAAATAACAAAAAGACACACAGATAACAAACTGGCGTTATATGTCAACAACGAGGTCTATATTAGAAACTAATTGGTGTGAATGGATAGATAACATAAAATCCAAAACAAACTAGTTTCTTCTGTAATAAAAACACACACATTACAAACAAGGGCCCTCTTCAACAACAAGAGATAGACCATGTGGTAGTTTTTGAAAGCATCGTTGCTCACCGTTCGTCGCCACTGTTGGCGGAGACATCAGGCGATCGCAATTGAGTATCTGGGGAGACAATATGTCCAAAGGCACTTTCGATTGTTTCGTTGAAATTTAGGCGGTGCACATGCACCATCAAACCACGTACCCCAAGAGCGTTCGGTACCATGTTTTCCTTTCTATGCAAACCTACCACACTTTCATCCCATTTAACTGTTACGGTCGGGCCATTCCCATCAAAGTTAGAGATGACAGACCCCGTTAGGCCCAGGTCAATCCAAAAACTTTCTGAATTGTTGTCTCCAGCCAGACCACCAAGGATGATTGCAACGTCAAAGCCGTATCCGCCATGAAGATCGAAAATTGTGCTGCGATAGTTGGACAGGCAAACGCCGGTGCAGTTCTAAAAAAGAACACGAGTGTTCAGGAACTCCCTCATATAATCTTCATTTGTGAGCATAATCACGGCCTTATGGTTCAGTACCATCGTAGCAGCTAGGTGGTCAAGCGGCAAGCAATGAACATGACCTTGCTGGTTATGTTCGCCTTCTTCATAACATGGTTTAGTCAGAACCCGACAAATAAATTCCTTCACCGGGTTAGTAGTTGTAACCATGTGTACCTGGTTCACGTTGCGAAACATCGAAAAACGCGTATGGCCACTGCTGACGGTATGTGGGATTACGATCGGGTGTTGATCGGGGTTTGCCATCAATTTGGGAGTGATGGTTTGATTTAAACAAAATGCGTAGTACGAAAGTTTTATTGTGAATGAAGCCAAGCAACGTTATTTATATGGTCGTTCCATTGGTTTGTGTTCCTGCATTACTACGACAATTTAATGTAAATTCAAAATGTTAAAAAATAATCATGCTAGAGAAAATATGTCGACACAAATGGGTGGTAGTTTAAATGGTAGAACGTTAGAAGCCCTTGTATCAGGTTCCGAGTTCAAACCTGGTAGACGACAAAACTTCTCAAAAAAAAAAAAAAAAAAAAAAAAAGCAGTGCTACTACAAAGCAGGTTGATAAATTTCCTGCGATAACGGCTCTCCTGAAATTGTGATAAGGGTCTCACAGTGCTGCTAAAAAAAATATAGGAAACTACAATTTTGGAAAAATTATCTTTTGATATCTGTCAATAGTTCCGATGGTTACACATGTTCAATCTTATGACAAATCATTAAATTAAAATTATATATTGTCATAATGTACAAAATGATGTTAATATTGGATTTTAAAATAAACCGAACTTCTATTACACGAGCTATAAGTATATGAGAAAACAATTTGTTATTTATTATTTTTTTACCATTATACTACCTTCATTTTGCTCTTAAAAAACAATGGCCCTCTTTGGATAACAAGGTTGGGCAGGTTTGGTTAACCAAACTAGGTGGATGTTTGGATTAGAGGGTTTTGGTTTTTAAAGTGTTGACTTTTATGTGAGTAGAAAAATGAGTGGAAAGTGGGTCCTACAAATTTTGGGTTGAGGTTTTGGTTAACTTTTTTGTGAGATTAACCAAACCATTGTATGCAAACAGGGCCAATAACTCTCGTATCATTGGCCTAAGATTATCTATCACACTAAAACTACAAAAATAAATGCCCTTAAAAAAAAAAATTACTCTCGTATCACTGGCGGACAAATTCAAAACTACTCCTGCAAGAAAAAAGAAAAATCGAAACTACAAATGTAATTGGTGAACGCGGAGAGCTGTTGCAGTTCAAGTGGGTTTCCGTAATTTTTCGAGGCGACAGACGTGACCGGCCAATTACGCCTATGCGTGTGACAAGACTGGACATGCTAGGATGGACGTAAAATGGTGTTTCAGAAGACAGAAATCTTCTTCCACACACTATGATACATGGACCAAAGCCTGTGTCAATCGCGACTTCTGAGGATGTAGGTCACTACTCGGAACAGTAGCCGAATTGATGGACGAAACGTAGGGGTCAAGGCCCAACGTAATACACCCAGTGAAGCAATACAAACCGTAAGCTGGGTAAAATTCTCCAACTTTTTTTTTTCAAGAAAAAGAAGCTTAGATTAACAATAAAAGGCAACCCCAACTACTACAAGAAAATAAACTTAAATATAATAATTTGGGTAACGATTATTTACTACGCATTATCCCACCCAAAAAAAACAAAAAACAAACGATTTATGTTCAAATGACCTGTATATGAAATCTCAAAATCAAATAAGTTCAAACATTGCTCCCTCTATATGATAATGAAATGTTAAATTAATAAGTTCAGACTAACAGTGGATCATTGCTCCCTCTGTATGCATCGCAAATTCACTAGTTACTAAGTAGTGGATCGTTAACTCAAATACATTCAACCTCATGTCATTCAATATAGTCGCATTATAAGAGCATCTCCAACCATGAGGGGGGAGGGGGAAAACCGTATAAAAATACGGACCATGTCCAACCATGATGGGGGAGGGGGAGGGGGAGGGGGAAGGTGGGGGGAGAATTTAGGCATGGGTGGGGGATGGTTAGGGTGCATTTCTCCCCTAACATCCCCGTCCCCCTCCCCCACCATTACAGCTAATTAATCCAATTTAGAGATATGTTAATTACACTTACTACTATTTTATTATTACAATATGAATTTTTAATCATGATTAATATATTTTAATTATTATTTTTATTATAAAAAAATAAGTATATTTTTTCGATAATTGAACAAAATATGTACGAAAAATTATCGTTATTTTATTTTGTTGTCAATTTGATATATCTTATTCTTTTTATAATTAGCAATTATATTTATTATTTTTTTGAAAACATAGTTAAAAATATGCCAAATTTATTATTGTTACTATTCTTTTTTATTATTGCTATTTTTAGTATTATGTTATCATTTTTTTGAGTATATATTTATATTAATATTATTTCATATTTACTTTTAACAAATAATTTATTTTAAATCATTAAATATATTTTAAGAATATACCTAATTAGGTGGGGGGAGGGGAATTGTTGAAGATGAGTAGTAGTTTAGGGGAGGGGGAGGGGGAGATTGGTGGGCCCGTGGGGGGAGGGGGAGGGGGAGGGGGAGGGGGAGGTGGGTGGAGGGGGAAATGCGACATGGTTGGAGATGCTCTAACAGACAAACATGGTCGTAATACACACCATCTACTTAGTTACTCGATTAAAGGCTGTGTCCCCTCCGGGTCATCACTACTGTAATTGGGAACTCAGAGCATGACATCCAGGTACGATGGCAGAATTATGGGTTCCACGGGCTTTCGTCATCCGGTGCTCTAGAAAAAGTGGATCTTCGACTTGGATACGTTCAACCTCATGTCATTCCATATAATCGCATTATAACGAACCAATGTGTCGTAATACAACCCTCTACATAGTTAGTCGATTAACGACTGTATTCGCTCCGGGCCGCTCTCGGGAGACTAATTACCATACTCGATGTCAATTGATCGAAATCCGGTTATTTTCGACACACTCTCGATTTCTCTAGACCGAAGCATGTTAAACCTGGTGATCCCCTGACCTGGCTGTGATACCAGTTTGTTGTAACGTGTGGGTATTCGAGCAAGAACAACGAAAGCAAAACAAGAACGAGACAGATATTTAACGTGGTTCACTAACGAATTCGTACCGAACCCGCTAGCTAATCCACGGCCAGAACCAGATATTTTATTGAGAAGAGAACCCGATTACAATGCACGCCGTGGCCGCAACGGCCACGGCGGCCACCCGAAACACCCACCCGACACACACAACCAAAACTCACAGAGCACCAAATAAACTCTCAAGCTCTAACCCGTGTGTGTTCATGTAATGAGCACAAAGCATAGCCTTTAAATGATACTATTGAGGCGGTGGTATTTATTACCAAAGATTTGGAACCTAACCTGCACCACCGCCCTCATTAAGAAGCACTATGCTTTTGCCAATTTTAATTGCAAGTTTCTTAATTTGATTTTGTCTTCAAGTTTCCTAATTTGATTGCAAGCCAAACTAACAAATCTCCACCTTGACTTGAATCATCTCAGCAACCGGAAAACGGAACCTGATGCTTCTTTTCTCAAACCTGAACCAGATGCGTCTCCCTGAACCAGAAATGAGCACGCCTTCTCAAACAGATTTTTCGCAGTTGTATGCGAAACCCGAATCGCCAAATCGTTGCTCTAACTACCATGCGTTCCTGCAACGAATGCGCCCGATGTGGTTGCACTTCCGGAAACAGAAACAAGTGCTCCACCCAGAACTAGACTTGAATACATTCACTGAGAAAACAGGACCGAATGTATTCCCGATGCGCCCAATTGCGCCAGACAGATGCACCATGACAGAATGCCCAGATGTCATCAAGACCAGATGCACCGATGACGAGTGCCCAAATTGTCATGCCCGATGCGCCCCGTATGCCTCAGATGCGCCAGATGCTCGCCAGAAACAGATCGCGCCAGATGCGAGCTCAGTGCGTGTCATGGTACACGCTGTAAAACCAGATGCACGCCAGAACAAACTCGTGCATAATGCGCGCCAGAACCAGAATCAGATGCGCGTGCCAGAAATATCACGCGCCAGATGCTCCATGCTGTTGCTCCAACTCCAACGAGTTCTTGCAACGCATGAGCCAGAACCAGATTCCATTCACACGCCAGATGCTCCACGCCGGGAGCCGGATCGCGCCTGAACGTCAGTCTCTATAAAGCCAGATGCGCGTGAACCGCCAGATTCGCGCCAGTACTGAATGCGTGATGGATTTGCCAGATCCCTTGCACGCCTAATCAGATGCGCGCCAGATTGCTCCAACAGGATCCCGGATAGCCCCCTGCACAGGACTTCAGATGGTGGGTGTACCTGCTTCTCTCTCACGAACAGATCGATCTTGATCGCCAAACCAGACATCATTCTTGGCGGAATCTCGAAACCCAACCTCCCGATAGCCTGCTCCACCTGGATCGCGAAGCCCTAGTTTTGAGTTCCACCAAAACGTGAAAGCCTAGCTCTTGGCTCCACCCTGATCTTGGAACCTCGGCTCTGATATCAGTTTGTTAAACGTGGTGATCCCTTGACCTGGCTGTGATACCAGTTTGTTGTAACGTGTGGGTATTCGAGCAAGAACAACGAAAGCAAAACAAGAACGAGACATATATTTAACGTGGTTCACTAACGAATTCGTACCGAACCCGCTAGATAATCCACGGCCAAAACCAGATATTTTATTGAGAAGAGAATCCGATTACGGCCACGGCGGCCATCCGAAACACCCACCGACACACACAACCAAAACTCACAGAGCACCAAATAAACTCTCAAGCTCTAACCCGTGTGTGTTCTTGTAAAGAGCACAAAGCATAGCCTTTAAATAATACTATTGAGGCGGTGGTATTTATTACCAAAGATTTGGAACCTAACCTGCACCACCGCCCTCATTAAGAAGCACTAGGCTTTTGCCAATTTTAATTGCAAGTTTCTTAATTTGATTTTGTCTTCAAGTTTCCTAGTTTGATTGCAAGTCAAACTAACAAAGCACGACTTACTTTTCTCCTGACTATTTGATTCGTTCGGAACACAAACTACTACCGACCGGACCACGTCCATATCAATCCGTCGGGCGATCTACAAGGTCGGACCACGCCGGCTCTAGGTCGGTGAAACTTATTGGGACGTAACTCCTGAGGACGACGTCAGCCTACTTAGTTCTGACCATTTGGCATGTTAGGACCACGTAGTAGAATTGTCGGCTCACGAATAAATCAATCCTTTGGTCGACCTCAAAAGTCGTTGACCTTCCACAGTCAGCCATGGCCTCTGATGGGGCCATACCTTTTGTCCATCGGATGAGATCGGACTGCGTGATCTGTATGACAAATTAGGAGCTCTACATAATGGGCGTCGACCTCTTTGTTCTCCACCCACATCGGCGTCCCTCTTCTATGGGGTAATGCTAGAAGATAGCTTACTGTATTTGATGGTACGATTCCTGCGGTATGTACTCTTTTTAGCTAAGACAGAGAAAATCAAAGGACTCCTTATTCGGCTCATTTTCTTACTTTTGAGTCACCCCCTACTGTGCTTCAGTGGCTATAAAAGGAAGCACCAATGCTTCATCCAGAGTGTGCTTTCTTATATTCCTCACTTCTCTCTAACAATGATCATGCGGGGTAAGGGAGGTGCTCTCACGCTGCATACTTCTTTTGTTGGTTCAAGAAGAAAAATCGTAGTAATTTTTCTTTTTGAACCTCCCAACGATGTAGCCGGCGCTGGGTTAGCCGTGGCTCGCGGTTCTTTATTGGAACAAGAGGGCAATAAACGATCCACTGTTATTGGCAGTTCCTATGTTTGACTTCTTGAATCCACCAAATGTAGACCCCACATATTGGGGCGCAGAAGAAACTTCCTTGGAAAAATTCTGGTCATGGATCACAATTTGATCCGCTAAATATGGCTTATATGGCTAAAATTGGCTCTAACGCCGCACATAATTCGAGAGAAAAAGCTTTTTTCTTAGACCAAATAGTGGTCGTGGATCAAAATTGGTCCACAGAATATGGATTACATGGCTAGGATTGACTCTTAAGGATTGGCTCCCTGATGGTGGGGAGCAAAAGCTTTTGTCTTGGTCATGCTATTCACATTGTATGTTTACTAGGTTCCACCCCGCGCGCGTTGCGCGCGGTGTGGCCTTGGCATGTCTGCTTGTCCGATGGGCGGAGATATACATTTGCTAATTCAGGATTCTTACGTACCGCCTTTGGATGCATCACATTTGTATTACATTGTATAGTCACGAGATTAGAATAACGAGATAGTAGGCATAGAGTATCTCAGCATCATAGTGAGGTAGTACAGGAGTAGTAGACGAGCGTGTCATTGATGGCAACTTAAATTGGCTACATAGATATTGGTTGCGCCTGCCTTTGAATTAGGTGTTGTCTTTTTGGCAACATATATTGAGTAATATGTTTTACAATGATATAGTTCGGCAATCTTCCTTATTATCGGGCTGTAACTACATAATATATGGGTTGTGCAGTCAAACTTGGGAAACTTCTAGCGGCTGATATAATGCAGTGCTTTCAGATATTCAATGTTTGTGAGATAGGTATCGGGAATTTTCTTTGTGTTTTTAATTGATATTTACAATTATCTTATTTTGCTCTCTTATGAGCATCATGAGCTTCCTGAGCCTAACAAAATCATACTCATAACATGTTACCTTCCAATGTCAATGCTTGTTATCTTCTCCAACCACCCAACATCTATGTCCTTCTGGTTTGGGTTTCATCATTTACATGCATTGGTTGATGTAAATTGAAGATTTATTTAGTAGATTGAGTTGGGCTTGCAGTATCTTGTGCTTGATTCACCTGTCTTGCAGGTTGCATTTATTGGAGATGTGTTTGTGTAAATATGCATGTCAATCAGTTCAATGAGAGGACATGAACGGATGCTATGTATTAGCAGTTCATGCACAATCTATTCCATTGTCAACGCCTATTACCTTACCCAATGAGTCACCATCTCTCTCCTTCTGCTTTAGGTTTCATCATTTAGATGCATTTCTTGATGTGCATCGAAGATTTCTTAAGTAGATTGAGTAGGGTTTGCAGTGTTTCGTGGTTGATTGACCTGTCCTTCAGATTACATTTACTGAAGATGTGTCTGTCTAAGTAATCATGTCCATCAGTTTAATTAAAGGTCATGAAAACTTGCTATGGTCTTTTGACGTCCTTACTTACTTCTAGTATAAAAGCATAAGCAGTTGGCCTAAGTTACAACATACTGTAATTCAATGGACTCTGGTAAGGAAAATACCGATGACAAAGAGAGAAAGACTGCTAAGATGAAGAGCAAGGAGCAGAAGAGGAAAAGTAAAAAATATCAGAGTGAGGAAGAATTCACAACCGACGAATCTGAGTGGGAGAGTTGGGCTGAACACGGTTATGTGGTCGGGAAGGGCTCGGAGACTACGGTGTACTCAGATGCGGAGGAAGAAGATGACTTCTGGGGAACTGATACGGCTTCCTCGTATCCGCTGAAGTTGAAGCATTCTGTCTCTCGTTCTTCCAGTTCAGGTGGAAAGAAGAAGGAAAAAGTCATAGCCGGAGGTAGCGAAGACTCGCAAATGAAGAAATCAATTCTTCCGCTGGATGCGACACCAGATAAGGGCAGCAAGAGGAAGAATACTGGAGAAGATGTTCAAGATTCATGCAAGAAGAAACCAAGATTATAGAGTGTCTAGGTTTTTTTTTTTTTTTTTTTTTTTTGTGCTATGTTATGGTGGATTGTAGTTTCATGTTACGTCTTATGAGTATTAATGTTGAGTTTGGTCATGTTTACTTTGTGATGGGGTTATGGATTGATGTCATCTTGGTCTATATTTCATGTATCAATGCAGAGTTTGCTTTCTTCATAATCTAATAATCGTTTAGAATGATGTATTATACTATGTTATTCATGGATTGATGCATATTGTGTCTGCTTGATCGAACGAGTAATATTTTTTTGGTCTGAGATGTGTGGATAACATCGTCTTTGTGCATCGTCTTTGCTTGATGCGTATTGATGTTTTCTTAAGTTAAGTATGCTTGGCAGTAGATGATGCTTGATTGACTTGTATTGCAGATTGCATTTATTGGAGATGTGTGTGGTTAAATATGCATGTCAATCAGTTTAATCTAATCATGATATGAACAGGTGCTATATATTACCAGTTCATGCACAACCCAGTGCATTGTCAATGATTATTATTTCAAACTTGATATTTAAGATACAGATTGATACTCATTATTTGTACCGAAGACTTATCTATATACATGCACCAACTCTCTATATAAACCACCCTCCACGTATTATTTTCTATCAACTCTCTCTGTAGTGCAGCAGCACCAAGAACAAGAACACAATTAGCTATTTTCAACACAACTATGGCGCCGCTGAGGTCATCCGTAAGAAGAAGGAACACAAAGGAGAGCAATTCCTCCACCATCAACTCACTCCCGAAAGAGTTAATCACAGAAATATTGGCAATTTTGGGATCTTGTTCGTCTGATGATTTGTTCACCGCAAAGAAAAGGTAATATTCTATGTTCTTCTGCTTCTCTATCTCCCTTGTTTCGTTTAATATTCATAATCTTCAAAGCTCAATCTGAATATCAATAGGAATAGTATTAGAATAAGAAGGATTTTATCATATCATACCGATAGAGTTGGAGAGTTTTCTATTTTCACTTGCCATGTTTGTGTACATGACCCAGTGTGTTTTTTTGTCTCTATAAAAGCTTTGACACGGACATGGGCGGATTTAGAATTTGGCCGTGTGAGTACAAGAAAAATTTCAAGTTTAATGACGGATCTGTTGATAAATTTTGAAGTATTTAATAGCTAAAATGACAAATTGATAGATTGTTGAAGTGAATATATTATACGAGTGGGAACTAATGCAATTATATTAATAGAATGTAGGCTAAATGTTGTGAATATTAAAACTTTGTGTGGGGGCTAATATAATAAAATAAATAAATATAGCGTAAAAATTGGGAATTTCAAAATTCGAGTGGGGGTTGGTCTCCATATAAGAGTGCCACTGGACATAGAGATTGAAGACAGAGATTATGTCTATGTTCTTACATTTTAATAAACACGATAAACCAATTTTTGATCCGCTGTCTTCCTAGCCCTCAATTTCGAGCAATGACGTAGTGTCTGTTGAGCAAAAGCTCATTCTTTAGGTGTTGGTGGTGGGAGCAATAGGAGGCGATCACCAGTTTCAGAACATCTGTATTTTGATTTCTGAATGTGCTCTTGTTTAGTCTATTTCAAACAATAACCCCTAATTAATGGAAACACATTAGATGGTGAGGGATTAAACTGGAAACTTTACCATATTATAGGGGGTAAAAGACACTTTCACCCCCTCAACTTTGATGCAAAGACACTTTCACCCCTTTCCAGTTTGATGATTATCTGCAATTCTTTGCAACATGTAGCAGTTTGAAGATGTTCAATGAAGCATCTAACTATAATTGCGTATACGAGAAGGTGTCACTTAAGAAGTTCCCTGTCGTTCCATGGCGGTCCAGTCAGCAGTGGATTTGGGGATTCTCGCGATTTATGAAGAGATGCAATGACAGTGGGAACCCAGAAGCTCTATTTAGGCAAGGAATGGTAAGCGGCAGTTCTATTGATTTATCATAACGTGGAGCAAGAAGAAAAGCTAAGTTAATCGTTGTGAAGTGACATAAACTGACGTACATTTTTTTCCCTTTTTTTTAATTTTAGATTGATTACTTCAGTTTGTGCCGATATAGTGATGGCTTAGACGCCTTACAAAAAGCAGCAGAAGCTGGACTTGGAGAAGCACGTTATATAATTGTCATCATTTTGGTGTTGAGTGGAGACAAATACCGTGAGAAGGGAATCGAGTTGTTCCGTGGAATGACAAAAGACAAGGAGATAGAAACAAAATTGGAGGAGTACCGGCAAAAGGTTAAGTCAATTTTAAGGAGCATCTGGATTAAAAATCCAATCATACAGATGGAGAAACAGCGTTGCTGTGCATCACAACCCCAACACAGGTGGAGATCAGGATGGGCGCGGAACGAAGACATTATATTGTGTGATGCTTGTAGATGTGATAGGGAAGTCGACTTTATTTGTAAGATATTTCCTCATAACTAAAATGTTTAAGAAAATTTTTTCCCAATAACAATATCAATGATCCCAAAAATTGTAACTTAATACGAGAATTACAAATAATTAGCAGATACACGAGTATGGACTTGGGATCTCTTTCCTAAAGGGATCTGAAAACTAAATTCAGGGTTATTTGTATTTTATTCATCTTGCGGGTAGTGGTGTGTTGCAAAACACCTCATCTAATTTCAATGATGTATTTGCAGGATGACGCGTGCATGGAACGAGTTACAATGCCACAAAAAGAATTTAAGCAAATATAACTTGTAAAAACACTCCAGTGCGATCTACTTGCACTTAGAAGCATAAGCGATTAATGTGTTATGATGCCCAGCCTGAATTTCTCCCTGTAATAGTATACGTTCAGTTGTTGTTCACACTGTCACAAAAGCGTGGTTTAATACAATTTCAATAGCTATCCGAACTATTGTTGCATTTATGATTTGAGTTTAATCTTGTAGATGGCCGTATAAATCGCCGTTAAAATCACCGATTGGATTTTTATTCGTCCTAGCATGTGTTTTATATTAATTCGCTATTCTACCGCATAATTGACTTTGCAATTAAGGATAAAATGTGTAACAAATGTAGTGGGGACATCATATTATGCAGACCGAACTACAATATTACGTGGACATTAACTGATAACAGAGCGTTGATTACAATAACATAAAAGACGACAATGGCATATTTTCTTAATTAGTTCGTCGATGGGGCTATGTTTTTATGTGTAAGCGTGCATCAAGCTTCAACTACATAGCGTACGGTCCAACCATTCATTGGGAATACATTTCCATTGGTGCACCGGGAAAGGAGGAAGTAAAATCTTCTTGCGCCGCTGTTCGTGTTCACGGACTCAAGCACGCTTTGTTGTTCCTTGAAACAAACACAGTGCCGAATATAATAAGCTATTTGGGTATGGGGTATAATTTTGAATCGAGAAATTTTGTTTCATACCTCAGCCGACATTGATGACATGGTTGTTGCATTTATCCCCAACACAGTGTCTACTGACTGTCCGAAGATGCGTACCTGGAGTTCGGCACTACCATCATGAAGTTGCACAGTTATACGTCCCCTGGGGAGAAACAAAAAAAAAAAAAAAACCAACATTTGGCAGTTAGATTTCGCGTCCTCTTTGAAAAAAGGTGTTAAATTGATGTTGTGTAAAATTAGGTTGATACAGTCTACAGCGTAATGCTTGTTAGTGTCATTACGTACCACGGTATAGCATCACAATCATTATTTTGACAAGCAGAGCATTGGAATCTGTTGTTTGGATAACGATTTGCAACACGATTGCACAACTTGCATGCGTAATACCATGCTTGCTGATTTGTTGGTAAAGCATGAACGGTGGCTTGTACCCAAATCTCGCGTATTGTAGCCTGCAGTTACTCATAAAAAACATACAATCTAAAATGAAACTGTTGGGAAAGCTGCATTACTAAGCTGGCAGTGATTGTTCATTACCGAAGGAAATTCTCACCGGCAGTGTTGGCAGATCGACTATTGCACAGAGTGTCATTTCTTGTTTGTATGTTTGAAGACGATACAAACTTTGATGCTTGGATGAATTGTTCTTGCGAGGTGCAAACAAAGCTTATGGGACAAAGCAATGGTGCTTGGTTGTTGTGCATTATGAGGTAGTTGATCTGTATGTTAGTATTTATAGTAACATTTGATGCAAGGGTTGGTGGGTACCTGAGCTGTATGTGATATAGTTATATAATGTCCTGTGCTAAATGCTTTTTATTTGCTGTTTTTGTTTGTGTTCTTTTTTTTTATAATTATTAGATATTTGTTTCGCATTCAGACTGAGACATGCTGTAACACTGAAATCACCTGGTGTGGGTGGTAATGTCATCTGTAAATAATTTGCATACGATGGCACGCATTACAAGAATACCAGCAACCTACTTATTTATATTTATCCATGTACATAACTAAGTGATAAATTCTTTACAGCATGGTACGATGCATTTTTTTCAGAGAAACATCACTTAGGAAAATTATGAGTAATTAAGCCAAATTGGTAGTTGGCTAAACCAGTTGAATGTGATGTAGCAAACGTACAAGATGCGTAACGATGATAAGTAATTAGTGGATAACCAATCCATTTTATTGATAAAACAATATTAGTTGTAACCACTGATGGTTATTCATTGCCACTATATGTTGAAGAACACATCGATTATTGGAAAGTTGGGTAGCGTCTGGGGTTATGTTTTGTCTGTCAATGCAATATTGATTTGTGATGATTCCATGTTTGGTTAGAACGATTTATCATACCTTGCTAACTATACCTTGTATTGATTCTAGGCAGAGGTTGTAGTGTATGGTTTCGGTGTTTTTCGTGCTACTGTTCTTATATAATTCGGAGGAGGCATTCTTGTATGTGCATTGTGACAGGATATTATTTGATCAAAAAACATGCCGGCAATACTCTCCAGAAGTGCATGTCAACTCCCTGTGATGATGCACGCAACGAATGAAGAATGCAAATGTAACATCAAGATTGATGTACATCTCTGGATTTGTTTGCATTTATCGCATCGAACGAAGGACACGAGCCCAATACATGATTTGCGTCTTGTGGAGTTTGTATTATCAAACGGGGATGGCAGCTTATGCAAGAACGACAAAACCATATTAAAGCTATTGCAATCAATGATTGTGCCTTTTGTATATGTGAGAACATTGATTATCATTTTCACTGGATATGCCTACCCTAATTTTGGATTTGATTGCTTCAGGTCTGAGTACATCGTGGACCTAGCTGGCTTGACATGAAGGATTGCTTATTGTGATATCTGGAATGAAATTTTACTTGTCAGACGCTTTCATAACCCACACATCTATACAAGTTTTGATTAGTTGTCCTGTGAAATTCTTACGAATATTACATCCATCTGCCAATACCCTTTGGACGTCTGCTTGTCGGATGAGCGGAGAAATGTGATTGTCATTGCCGGTCACTGTAAATAGTCTTAAGATATGTAGGTATATTATATTTAGAGTAATCGGATTCATAGCTGATAGTAGCTTCTCCATAACATGAATAGTTTAAAACTTGTGAATATTACATTAAAACAGCAAGAAGATAAACACTCGATATTGCAGCATTGCAGCAAGGAAAGTACATTGGCAGTCAACATGCATGGCATCAATAAAAGCCTGTACTATATTTGCCTTCAGTAATGGTTCTTATAAGTGTTTAGTCTGCTTTTTGAACCCGGCGAACGACCCACCTCGTTACTCTTGGGTTCCTGTTTTGTGTGCATCTGAGTATGCGGACGTAGAATTTCTGTGATGTTCCTCTTGCATTTGCGGCTAGTAGGAGATTCTGTTGTTCCTGAATATGAAATTGTGGTTGGTGTTGTTATCGAGTATATACATTGCCTATTTTAAAAGATAAGAATACCTGCTCAGACATTGTTGACATTGTGACAAGGGTGTTGTCTAAGACAGTTTCAACAGGTAGCCCAAATATTGTGGCATCCATTATCCCAGTGTCATCCTGTAACTCAACATAGAGGCGGCCGCTGTATCGAAGGGTTGTGTGGTTGTTAGTTTGCATATATTTCACGTCAAGAACAAATGTAGTATAGAGTAGAATAATTGTTGCATATATTGTACGCTGAATAGTTATCTAACCATATGATTGCATCCTGGGTAGAATTGCCGCATTTATTGCAGATCTGTCCCAAGCACTCATTTTTGCAATTTCGGCATGCTTTGAACCATGGCTGCTGGGTTGTTGGTATTGCAGTCATTGATACCTTAATCCATGTTTCTCTGTATAAGGGCTGTCATGTATAATTAATTAGGTGTTAGCTTTTTGCAATTGTTATGCTGTGGACAAGATAACTAAATGGAAGAAACAACTCACCAAAGTAGCCCTAACTGCTGATATGTTGCTGACTTCCATTGAAAGCCGTCGCACCAATGCTGTATGTTGATAATAGTATAGATTCTGGAGGTACTGCTTATATAGGATACTTGCTCTACTTAGTTAGTTGAACTATTGTGCACAGGATAGAATGGCACGCATTACTATGTGTTGCATACACCGAGGCCACCGCATATCGATGAAATGAAACATGCTCAGCAAAGTTGGGATGAAATGATATACGAATGTTAATTACGATGCTGTTGGTTATAGTGTCAACATGATTTAGTTATATATGCATATTCTTATCCTCTTGTTCAGCATAACGGTAGGCATGCAATTACATGGTCGACATAGTTGGGATTGGGTTATAGCCGAAGTAGATATGAAAAATAAGTAATCCTTGTCTGTCTACGCTGTTGTATTTACAGTCAATTATAGGAGTCTGTACACTATGCAGTATCAACAATAATGGCAAAGTAGAAAATATAACAAAATTTTATTCAATGCAACAAAGCCACACGGAAACATGGTACTGCACCACATATCGTACAACAAAGGGAAATGAAATATAACAAAGTACGTCACGAGACAAATTTATGTCGATACATATTCACGACTGGATCTTATTCACTATTATTGCCATTGCGTCGTCACGTTCATGCAATCTTAACATGGCGGACCACTCACCTAAATATGCTGCGATTGGTTTGGTGTACGCCCTTTACAACACGCACATAGAAAGGTGTTGATGCATTGCTTATGTTGGCATTGATGATGAGAGACTGGCATTCCTGGTGTTACATTATAACATTGAAGTGAGGCACAAATTTCATTGTAAATATGTTATGGATGTTGTATTATGTAGTTAGATGATGTATTATTTGTAAGTACTATATTGACACCTCTAGCGTCATTCGGGCCAAGGTTGCAGCTGTTGTGTTAAGCACAGTTTCCCCCGCTTGCCCAAACAGCGTAACATTCACTATACCGGTGTCATCTTTGAGCTCAACCATGAGACGGCATCTGTATCGAAATAAATATTTGTATGTAAAATATTGATCTAAACATCTTTAAATGTGAATTTGCATGTGTTATAGCTGGTTAACCTGGGAGTAGTGTTGGATTGGGAGTTGCGGCAAGTATGACAGTTTGAATGAATACACTCTTGCTGGCACATATCACATGCATTGAACCATCCCTGCTGTGTGGTTGGGATGATACGAATGCAGACTCTTATCCAAGCTTCGTTGTATGCTTCCTGAGAAAAATGTGGCAGTGATTCAATTTAATATCGCATTGTTGTGTAGTAAGAGATTACATGACCTGACATTGGAAAGTAATATGACAACAGTATTGCGTGAAGTAATGATACCAATGCCGGCTGAAGTTCTGCAATCGTGGATGGTGTCATGATGTTCGGTCTGGCGATTGAATGTTGGTGGTGCAATTGTTGGAACATAAGATGCGTTTAATGGTACTGGATGCATGTCTCGTTTGGGCAGCTAATGGTTTATATAGTGCATAACTGGTAAGTGGTAAATTGTTTAGGAAGTATATTAAGAATACGATGTGGGGTAATGTGCTCTATTAGCAAAAAATCATGTGTATTGTTAGCTGGGGATTCAAAGATTGTTTCGTATCCATGCCGATACTTAGAAATTAGTGAAGGAGGCGTATTTCTGTACATATTCAATCATGTTGTGTAATTTGCTACTTGTCAATTTACCAACAACAGGATAGTACTGTATTACACTGATAGATACTGTAGCATCATCAATGTTATGGTTCGTGAAATGACTGCGATGTAGTTTTACAGATGGTTAAAGTTGTTATGGTATTGTTTGTGCCAAGTGTGTGGGTGCAATACTGTTGTATGCCAAGTGTTTGGGTTGCATGGTAGATAGGCATATGTTGAGAATGCATGTGAGCAAGCTAGCCGATAAAGCATTCAGAGTGTTCATCATCATTTCACTGCAATTGTCAGTTTTGCATAGCTAACTTATCCATTTGTTGGCACACATTTCTATTTCATGGGGAAACTGACAATGAGATGGGTTTGGTATAATTGATCAGTTGTTAGTAGCTCAAATGTATCAGTATGTTATACTGAGCTTGCCTTTTAGATGGTTATAAGAGTCAAGCTTATCACAAGTTGTGTGTGTGATCTGAATTTGCAGGGCTATGAAGTGTTGCCACAATACTGTTATGTGTCAGCTGTCCAAGTTGCATGTTGGATGCAAATTTCCTAAGCTTGCATGTAGTGTCGGTATGCTTCTAAAGTTGAATAGCAACTTTTGATGTTTGTGATGAAAATGCCAGTCCCAGCATGTTTCATACGTTAATTGACTGGCACGCATACCTAGTCTAGTTGGGAAGATAGCCATTGTGTGAGAAAAGATTGTGATTTGTGAAAACCAATCAGGGAAAAGATAATTGGTATATTACATATAACATGTGTGATATTGTGATAATACGTTATACACATATGTTGTGTAGCTGTTCAAAGCTAGGAATTAATCTATTGATATGAATGAATGCACAAATTGTGTGCCAGATATATGACCATTGCGTTAGATTATTGTTGGCGGTAATGGTTGTCGTAGCTTACAAATCCCACTACACAAGTTCAATTCTTCTCCCGGTCAACTATACACACAAGGGATGTATGTGGTATTTGCATTTTCACAATTACAATTATAGGACCAAGTTATCAAGTTTTCCATGAAAATGTATGTATACGATTGTATGGGTAGGGCAATAAGTTATTTTTTGGGTGGTGCTGGAGCATTACACGACACGTGAAGAGGCTAAACAACAACCTACATACGTAAAAGCTGGAGAAGTTGGTTGTTTGATCAACATTGGAATTAAAGTGATATATTGCTAAAAAAAGGAAAAAAAAAAACCTTAAAATTAGGTATATGTACGGAGGACATTATCAATGTAATGCATTCAGTGCACAAGTAACACAGTAATCGAAGAATATTAAATGAAGCATGTAATAATACGAATTGTTAATTACATGACTCAAACCAACGAGTATACAACTGGTCCGCAAGTATTAAGTTGCGTACTATTTCAGGAACATCATATAATATATTTAACGCACAATAGTAGGGACCAGTATGGGAAGCAGTAAAGCGGATACTGTTGGATCATATGTCGATTTCGATAAGATAGCAAATAATGTGGTACAGTTTTTTATAAAAAGCCAGTATGAATCTCGATCGTAATAGTTAGTGGAATGTGATCTAGGTAAAGAAGCATCGTGCGAATATTCACATATCTTTTGAATTTGTTTAGACTGATCATGTTTAGAAATTATTGAAGCTACGTGCTTGCAAGGCTATATAGACTTATGTGCTAATACCCTGTCTTACCTATATAGGTTAATAATAAGGTTATGCATTTGGTCAATTTGATGTCTTAAGCATAGAGGACCTTATCGCTTGATTATACATGCGGCTGTAACAATATAAGTAAGCAACATCAGAATCAGTAATTTCGAAATGCCAAACAACCACACGCTGAACATTTATTCAAAATATGATACAAATAGCTGGAATTATGCAGCTAATCCGTATCACTGGGTGACATATAACGACTACACGCTTCTAACTTGTCTTCTGTAATCAAATCCTGTATAATTTCTGGGGCTTCATTTAGAATTTTGCATTCATCTAATTGCTGTGCTCCCATACTTGCAAGCTGTTTGGCGACGCAATTTTCTAAGTAGTCGATATGATTTAGGGCTATGTGCATGTCTCGCAGCAGAATATGCCCCTGGTTGATTTGATTTCTCATACCTGCAGGAAAATCTCTGACAAAATGGAATATCTTTATTGCTTTGTAGCATGAAGTCTGTATTTCTATGTTACTCCAGTTTTTATCACAAGCTAAGTGAATGCCGTGATAGATTGCCCAAAGTTCACTCTCGAGTTTATTTGTTGCGTCTAATTTTCCTATGAAACCAAGCATCCAGTTATCTTCATTGTCTCGGCAAACTGCACCGATACCACCACTGCTTGTTGCAGAAGCTGCAAAGCCATACACACTTATTCTGGCAATCCCTGTATCAACCATATTTTATGCACAGAATTACACCACAAATCATAAAACACATGCACATTTATGTTATCGGTGATTAACATGACTGAATGTATAGTACTTACTTTGCAAGTTAGGCACGCTCCTAGGAGGGATTCCACCCTGGAAAGTTGTTGCACTGAGTAAAGTTCGGGATGTAGCAGATGAGTCTGACGACTCCTCCTTTGGAGATGACATCAATGGCAGCGATTGTTAATTTTCCCAGTTTTGTCTAGCCAGTTGTTGTGGTGGTGCAACATTGGGTTGTATGAACAGGGAGACATATTTAGTTTTATAGCTGACAAATTATGGCACGCATTTCGATAGTAGCAACTGGATATGTTGCCGTGTCTTCTGGTGCTCATGTATTCTGATCACGTGTATAAATTTGGATGCGTGTAATTGTGTGTACATTTATATACATGATTTGGATATGAATGAAGTGGTATTGGAGTACATTTCATACGCATCTGTAACTATAAATGTATGGCAGTTAATATTTCAGTTGGTAATAGTATCAACACAGTTGAACAAAAGACAACTTCATCTAATGTGCGTAAGATGCCGTAATAGCAAAACTACATCCCATTTACGATTAGTATTGGTATACGTGTACGTGATCGGCTACATGAGATGTCACAAATGCTGTTCAAGATAACGCTGTGTGCCAATTGAAGTTGATTACCAAGCCGGAGAGTAATAAAGCGAATTAGTGACTATATAGTGTCAATGTATGTATTTTTTTTTTATGTTTCCCTCTTTTTTTTTAATGCTCCATTTTTTTTTTCTTATCTTTTTTCTTTTCCTTTTTTGTTTTTTTTTTTTTTTACAGGTGTTTGTTTAGTTTAACATGTTATTGCGTCCAGCTGCACCAGGAAGAGAATTATATCGCGTGGCAGACAACAGTCAGTGGATACAACTTCATATAGAATCGAGCAACGATGAATGCCAAGAACAACAACAAGACAGCAGTTTTGAGGAGGTTAGCAAAGAAACTGATACAGAAGAAGAAAATGCAATTGCGATGAAGGATATTTTCGAGGAAGAAAGTACTTGTTAAAGTGACTGCATTCTGGTTAAGGTTCGGTGTCAACATTATACTCTGACGACAGCAAAGATGACGATGGCTGGGGGTTCTTTATATTATGATTCTTTGAATTGGTAATGGTTTTACAAATGATTATAGAAAGTAACAATATCAATTTGGATTATATCGTTTGCGGACAGTGTCAGCACCGAGTATTAATCGATCAGAGATTTATTTTTTTTTGTTTTTTTTTTTTTTTTTTTTTTTTTTAATTTTTATTTGATATACAAACGAGAAATATACAGAGACACTGTATTTTGAAACTGATGCAGCTATCTTTGATACATTACACAAAACTGTGTAACTCTTTAATGCAACCTATGGTGGGAAATTGTATCTATATACATGCAACAATAAATACAACATTGAAAAGGGGATCTATGCAATGCATACAGTGGGTGGAGATTAAAACAGTCAGTGGGCTCTTCATCTTCCATTATATTGCTGTTGCTATAAAAACATTCCTAAAACTTTCAAAAAGATTATATCAGAATAGCTATGGACAAGAAAGAGGACGGTGCAAGAAAGTCTCCAGAAACTGCAGAAAAGAAATCGAGCAGCAAGGGGAAGCGACACAATGAAGTCAAAAAGCGGAAGAAGCCGAAGTATACTGTAAGCACGGAGAGCAGTGAAAGTGATAATGAAATTGATTCGGAAACATGGCATCAGCATGATTATGTTGTTGGCAAAGGATCTGAGACTACAGTTTACTCAGGAAACGAAGACGAAGACGAGGCATGCGACAGTGATACGGCGAGATCGTACGAAAGGAATAAGAAAGCTATTTTAGCTATGTTTCGCCGACAGAGGGAGGAAGGACGTAAAGAAAGAGCAGAGCGACAGGAACGATTGAAAATGAAAGCCGACGATGTTAATGAAAAAATCTCAAAGAAGAAGCGTAGAAAATAAATTAATTATTATATTTTATTTGTAATATGTCGCATAATTTATGTTACAAATCTATTACTTGGGCATGAATGGCTATTATAAATTTTGAAGTTCATATCAAGGATGTCTGCTTTGGTTAGTTTCATTATGGAAAGTTATTGGTGGTCGTTGCATAATAATATACCACGAAAATGCACAAAATAGGAATTACATGAGAAAAATATGAGCAAGATTACTGCTGTATCTTGGATTATCAGACGTTTAGAATTCAATACAATCCAATGTATATTACGAAAGTATATTTCATGTATTAATTGAGGTTTCATATATGATCAACACCAAGTTTTACCAAATCAGATGATGTCTACGACACAGGTATGAAACATCTGTTCACAAAAGCCTATTAAAACAGGCAACTGTTAGCTTTACTCTGGTTACATTAGCAATACAGTTCTGCAGAAGGGGGATAAACGAGAAATAACATAACAAAAAGCATACACAAATACCACAGATGATTGCTACGCATGACAAATTACTGGCGGTAGACTGTTGCCCGAAACATTGGAATACTGGGATCAACCAATTCAATCACGCATGCATCATTAAGCGCTAGCTGAGAATGCAGCACGTATTTAAACCAAGCAAGACGACGGTGGAAAGGATTTCCTGCGTGCGTGAAACCACATGTTGTTTCCCATCTCATGTAGCCATTATCCGATGTTTCTAGCCACACTTTGTTCGGGGTACCAGTCAAGTATTCTCATACAAAATATGTAGGAATGTTCTGCACAATTTAAAATAACCTGTTGATATCATGCATCAATGCAAATGTCCCAAGGAATTAGAAATTAAGTACTTACAACTCCGCCCTTTCTCGTAGTGTAAGAATGAATGATGCGGAATGCAAAGAATGGCACTTCAGTGTTGTGAGCTTGCGCACGGGCGAGAGCATGATTTTCTTGTGGACCCATTCGAAAGACAGAAGAATTGAGCCCGTAGTTGATTTCCACAGCAGATTCATCCATGATACGGACCTTGAAATTCAAATTGCCTTCATATTTGAACATAAGCACAGCTTTAGGAGGGATGCGATAAGCACTGGCAAATTGAAGCCATCCCATGCCAAAGTAATGCTCATTTTCTACTTGATCGATGCAGATATTCCACGATGCCCCGTTAGGCACATGTAGGTAAACAATGGGTGCAATGCTGTCGTAGTGACGAGCAACATACTTTGAAGGGATTCGCTGCACAAGGAAAATGGTTATCCAACAGAGGTAGCTAATCAATAAATTGTAATTAAGGAGAACATATACACAAATTGCCCGAGATTGTTACCATGGTGGTATCTTTCTTGTTAAATGGATCGTAAAGCTTGAAGAAGCGAGGTGCTATTTCTTTAATGCCTGAAGTAGCGTGGCTTTCCTGCTTAACAATACTGTGGTAAGTGATTTCGGTGCACGTTGGATCCATTATCCTTATATCATAGATCAGATTCGCTCTAAATTTGAAGAAAACAAAATATCCCAAACTGATTGAGTTGACTTTGACCACAGTTTTCCACCCATTGCCAAGATACAGTTCATTGTTGCCTGCAAGAATCGTCGTGTCAAAGATTGCGCCGGAGGGAGTTCGTAGCTGGACAATCTTTCCAACATCTTTCCTGTATACATCAACAAAGATACGGGGCAAGGACTGCAAGCGGAACAACGGTTGATTAGATTGCATGCTTGAAATAATATTGTTAAGTTCCTTGTATGCAGAACATGTACTTAATAACTATTTTAAAACATAGGCATATACTGGTATTAGAAGCTTTATATATAAACTTACCAGTCTGTCATTTTCTGGATCACTGGATACGATAACTTTGAAGAAATTCATACTGATTCCAATGCTGAGGCCTTAACTGCTAATGTTTGATTATAGAATGTAGGCTGTGTATACAAATGGCAACCACATCAGTTCTTTAATAAGTTCATATTGTATTACACACACACACACAAACGCACACTACAGTGACAAACCGGAAGGATTATAACATAGTTATGCATTCTCACAGTGACACAAACATAATGCGGTTCAAAGTACCCAAGAACTCGTGTTTTATATATTTATTCATTTACACATTTCAAATCTTCGGCATCTTGAGCATGCATACTTTGATGAAATAGTACATACAGGCAAAAGTACAGAAACAATATCGAAGGGGGAAAAACAGATTGTCACTATAAGCTCGCAATTGCAAACACTACAGATTGAAAATGTTGAATACAATAACACAAACAAGTGATAGCTGATTTCAATGAGTTGGATACATATATATAAGCAGGTATTCTTATGAACTTGTTCAAATCCCTTTTTTTTTCATGTGATATTACAATTTGGAAGGAAAACCCTAAACGAAACGTACCTGAAGCAGGTGAATCCTGGCGGCGATACCTAAGATTTGCAATATGAAGGGTTGGGTGGGAGGAGCAGTGGGTGGTCATGAATACCCAACGAAGTTTTGCGCGATTAATTTATTATGCTCGACTAAAATTGCAGTGCAGGCCCTCCTATGTCTAGATATTTAATATTATGCATATGATTGGCCGAGTTTAATCGAGAACTAATACATAATAGTTGTTTGCTGGGAACTAATTGAGTCTTCGTTTAAGAAATTAATATATCTGCATCGGCGTTTAAAAATTATACGAAAGATTATTACGTATAAATTGGAGTTTAGTCTTGCATTGTACTAAGGTTGCAATCTTACTAATAACTGATCTTATTACGATTTTGTATTCATCAAAGTTCAAATTGCTATGTCATCTATCACACCGGCCTGATTTGTGCGTAGGTAAATTTAACTAACTGTTAATTGCATCAAAACAATGTGTACATAATAAGTTTCATATAGATGTCTATAAAAGACGTCTATTTTACAATGACACAACAATAATCAGACACTAAGTCGAATAATATATGCAAATACATGAATCATAGAAAATTACTGACGTCAAACAACATTGGATTGCCAGCAAACAATGTGAAGCTGGATATCTTAAAGAGATGGATGTGCAATGAATAAATATTAGAGGTGGCGTACGAAAATGTATGAAGGAAAAGCACCGATACAAAACAAACAAAACATTATATGTTATCTTACACATATGTTGTCCCAAAAGTATACCCAAAAAAATACCCAGGTCTCTGCTATGATTCGAGACATTACTTTACCCTTCCACTACAACAGAACAGGAAACTATATAGTATGGCATCTTCATATGCACAAAATGACTGACATGTTTTGCTCTGAAACTGCACAAAAAATATTAGCAAAAGGCATAAAAATAACAACTGTGTAAGCACAAGTTGTTAATTTTATGCACTGCTGTCTCCAGGATGCACTGCTAAGTGCAGTCCTCATATCTACATACATATCTGATCACATAGTTTTACAGGCCTTCATCACAGAGTTAATTTTATGCAATCTCAACTTGGCGAACACTCCACTTGTTAAGCCAGCGTGGATTCTTGCTGCTGGATGGAGCCAGGCGGAAATAGAACCGTTTGTCTACCGCTGCATTATTTGCCTTGGACAACACATCGCTCTGTTCCTGCATAGCAATATAAGACGACTATATTAATTAACATCACATGGAATCAGCCGCATTTCAACTCAAAATTGCGATATATGGGCGTAGTTAGCTTACATCTGGAGTCATTGCAGACAGGATAACCGCACTCTTATTTAGCACTGTTTCAACAGCATGTCCAAATATAGCAACCTCAAGTTCACCACTGCCATAACCAATTCGAACTCCGAGGTGCCCCCTGCACGATATCAATTTTTTTACATCACAATTAGATATCATATAATTACATGAGAAAGACACCGTTTCTCACAAATGGACTGTTGTGTATACAACCATTGATGACATGAGTTATTGAATTGGTAAACATTAACTTCAAAAAAATTATGTGAGATGGAACGCGGCATACCATGGTGCAGAAATGCAGTCATTTTTTTCACAGCCTGGGCAAGCAAATACTTCGCCTAGCACGTGGTTAGTAGCCCGGTTGCACTTGTTGCATGCGGTACACCACGGCCGCTGACTACATGGTGCTACAACAACAGACACTCTCACCCAGACTTCATCAAAACCAGCCTGCTGCAATGCAAAATAACATTAATTCAATCGGGAACATCGTAGATAAACTTGCTCGCGATTACAATGCTAGACAGGACAAGTTACCGGACTACTTGGTAAATCTGCAATCTTCACAAGTTTGAACTCAGATGTAGAAGTATTGGCAACTTTCTTTTTCAGTAACATCTCAGGGTCACTGATAGCATCAATTTTCTCGTAGTTAGCATCGCGCCTGCAATATCTTTAGATTGTTAACATAAACTACCAGACGACAACCTATGCACTACATATAGGTAGATAATGAAGGCAGTTTACCAATCCAACAATTCATCAACTCGTGCATCAGGAACGTCAGTCAAGAACATCGTAGACATGGTAGTTTTCAAGGAGAATCCTGGGAGACACAGGCAAAACCATTTATAAACATAACAGTAGATACAAACATAACATATCATACATCAACATTTCAGCAAAAGATAGCATGTTGATACCGGAGTATTTCGATGCCACAACATTAGTGACGATGACCACCGGCTGGGACTTTGCTAACTTGGCCAGTTTTTCTGCATCAGTAGTTGCTATCTCATCCCAAGCTGAAAGGCACACTGGACTCAAACTGTTTGGCAAGGCAAATGAAGTTAGAGAAAACAACAAATAGATAGAGTGGATAAGATTCAGGGGAAGGGAAAAGACACGACATGATATCATCGATTACATAACAATTTTCAGCATCATAAATAACTAAAGGCATCTTACATATATATAACATGTATATTTCATATCTGCATTCCATACCAGTATAAACTAAACAAAATTGATGAATCAAAGGAACATACAAGTGTTATACATGCTCATATTAATTTATCAGGCAAATCAAGAATATCTTTATTGCATAAACTGATGGTTCATTGCTCACAAGTCATATTGTACAAGCTTAATGTTGACCTGGTATGCTTTCGTTCTTCTATTACTTTACAGAGCATAACAAAGCAATATTTGCAGTGTAGGAGACAATATTTAATTATACTATTGATTTAAGAACTTCCACTGCCTATAATATGATCATACCTAACTAACAAGAATAGGCGCAGAGCAGTATATTAGAAGTAAGCAAGGCACATCCAAAAACTTACGTATCGTCGACAACAACTATATCTCGAACCTTCGAACGAGCACTTGAATCCTTCCATGGCACTGTTTTCGGCGACATGACAGCTATGATTATCACTGCAACATCTGCACATGGATACATATATTGTGAGTATGTAAATTTTGATGGAACGAAGAGAGATAGCCACGGCAAGCACAGCAATAACAAGCACAACTAAATAAGAGCGACGCATAATCAACACAGCAAGCGATACAATGCTAAAATATTGGGGGAAACTACCAAATTTGTCAGGTTTCCCGATGAGGTCGCGGGCGTCAGTCAAATTCTTGAAATTGAACGTAATAGCTCCCCTTTCATCTGCAGCATCTTCGACTGGTACAATTTTCATCTGAGGATCCAGAACAAGGACATAATCGTGATCAATGTAGCGATGTTGCGGGTTAACACGGCGTACAGCTCCATCACTGAACCAGTATGTATGATATGGATGTAGCTGTTTGTCGAACGTTTCAATTTCAGAGTCAAAAGCTGTGGCTTGTATCTTTTTGCCCTGCACAGGACAAAGCAGGTAATGATAATTATGACACAGGTATTGGGTGAGGTCAGTGTACTACTCGCTAACTAACCTCGCTATCACAAAGGACATATCGCTGATACTTAGTGTTGCCAAATCGAGCTGTTGTTGCACGGTACTTCTCAACGACACGAAGTTTAATCTTCCATTCTTTCAATTGATCAGTCAGGGCAGATAACTTCAGCATATCACTTTCCATCCCTAGTTTACAACAACAACACAGAAACAGCATATATAAGCACCACATTTGTAGTTACATGCTTTTCAGATCGTAAAAAAAACTTGATGCATAATCACGCAATCGTTTAACTTTGCAGCAAGTACATTTGATATAGCAAAATCAAGCGAACAACAAATTTAAACCACAATAATGCAGACAGGCAAGATTATAGCAAGCACATATTCGGGGCCATAATTTCATGTGTCGTATTTCCAGTGACACGAACGAAAGCACGACACAAAAAAAAAATAATAATAATAATAAATAGATAATAATAAAAAAAAACAAAAGATTATATATATATGTATGTATATATAGTATTTGCCATTCCTATTGCGAATCACTATTATAATTGCCCCGATGCTCGACGCAGCAGATGTTTATACACAACATTCTGGGTACTGTCAACAGTTTGGATATTATCAAGTGGATGTATTAAAATTTTCACTGACGCAGACAACGTTGCTCGAGATAATGCAACATAGAGTTGACCGTGCGAGAATACTGGTTGAGGAAGATAAATACCAACATACTGCAAAGTTTGGCCTTGGGACTTGTTAATTGTCATAGCAAAGCATGGTCGGACCGGGAATTGTTTTCTTTCAAACTCAACTGGGTAGTTATCTGTCTCAGATGGCCTGAGTGGTATCCTAGGTATGAAGACATCCTTCCCTTTATTGTGTCCTATAGCTATTTCAGCATGTATGACATTAGGGAGGAGATTTTTACAAATGAGTTTAATACCATTAGACAGCCCGGCAGATGGATCTAAATTTCGTAACAACATCACAGGACAACCACGTTTTAAGCGTAGCTCATGAGGAGGCAGTCCATTAGGTGTAAGAGTATGTAAAAACTCTAATGAATGGTTATCTCGGCTACCAGGAAGACAATGATCAAAACTTGTGTAGACATGTGTGTTACCAGGGAATCTACCAAGTAAAATTTGATTCAGTAAATCAACACAATCATTTCTTGGTGTCAAGATGGCCCGATAGACAAGGTAATCAGATTTCAAGCAATCGCTTTCAAAGTTAGGGTAAACGTAATCAATGAAAGCATTAATCGATGCTCTTTCATTTACAAAAGGCACAACCATAGATTGCGGTAGCTTTAATAAGGATTCATCATTTTCTTGCAAGCTGCCATCCCCGACTGATAGTAGAAACTCCGCAAAAGATGGATCATGTATTGCCCTCATGTTCGCCGTTAGACGTAATAGGCGCATATGAGGCCACAGGTGTGAAGCAACAATGCTGTTACATATGCATTCCTCCTTCGTTGCTCGCACTGTCACAGGAAGTACTTGCCTAAAATCACCACCGAAAACAACAACCTTCCCTCCAAACAATTCGTTGCTCGAGCATATATCGCGGAGCATAGATTCAAAAGCCTCGATATTCTGCTTCTTTGCCATTGTGACCTCATCCCATATAATTACACTTGATTGTCGAATCAGCTCTGCTAAGGCAGTCCGCTTCCCAATGTTGCAGCAACTCCTCTCTTTTGTGTCCAGAGGTAGCTTGAAGCGAGAATGCGCTGTTCGACCCCCAGGTAAATTGGATGCTGCAATACCTGTACTGGCAGTAGCCAATGCAATATAACCCATGCCACGAATACGAGCGAGGATAGCTCTGTAAAGGAATGTCTTCCCAGTCCCACCAGGCCCATCAACAAAGAAACACGCACCTTTCTTCCGCAAAACATGATCAATGATTACATCATATGCAGTTTGCTGGTCCTCGTTCAGTTGCTTCGATGCCGCAATGTCTTCTGGAGGGATAGGAATTGCTAACTCTTCATCGATCTCTCGATTTAGCGGTGCAACTTCATCGGAACCATTAATATCCATCGGCAAGTTATAATCTCTTAACTGCCTTCCCATTGACTCGAGAACCATGTTTACATGTCTTAGAGTTCTTGAAAGGACCTGACCTTCACTATAGGCTTCTCCACGACGATAGTCTTCAGAAAGCTTAGCATAAAATCGTTCCCACAGCTGCCGAGGATTACTCAGCTGGCAGAAGACCAGAATGGTGGCAAACAGTCGTCGTAAAGTGTGTGGCATCTGGAATGTTGTAGCCTCTTCTAAACAATCTTCCAATGCAGTGTCTTTCTCAAGCAGCCCAAGTTTTTCGCAAGCATCACGATATGTTTCACACACATGACTACCGACGGTCCGAAGATGCTCGTATGATTCTGCACCTCTGACATGCATTAGTAGTATACGCAAGAAGAAACGCTCACCTTCCGCGGGATTAGCAGCCACTATACGACCAATAGCACCACCTCTCTTCCGAGGCGTCCACTCCGACTTCGTAGAATTCCACACATAATGTTCAGGAAACTCACTGTAGAGCCACCGCCTAGCTTCTGGATCCCGTTTGTTTGTTTCAAAATATTCGGTTAACATCGTCTTCTTATATTTCTTATCCGTCGCGATATACGCAAGTTTCGTATATTTGTTGAATGCAATGGACTGCATTCCAGGTAGATGAAGCTGGAGGACAGTGACATGAGGATACATCTCATTCAAAGGAAACTTGAAGATACGCCAAGCAGCTTCAGGCGGGGAAATCCATCTAGCAGACTGAAAAGCCTTTATTTCATCTATGCAACCCTTCTGCTCCGATATCACTTGGAACACAACCCTGTCGTGACCTTTGTATATATATTTGTACAGATATTTTACAGCCTTTATGGTTGAGCATATTTCCACATTTATGTGGCAGTCATACTTAGCAAGCAAGTAAGGATTATACGGCACAACCCACCTGTTGTCCAATGTTTGCCCTCTTACCTCAACAGTTCGGCCATTTCTTTGCCGGCGATAAACTGCGAATGCATCATCACCAGTCCTTGTAACATCTGAAAATTCCCGGGGATATTTGTTCTTGCAGCCAGTTTTAGGTCGCATGCAAGGGCACTGTCGGTTAAACTCACCACATGGACCATGCATCATATGTTTCTTCACTGCATTATGTAAATGAGGATTTGCATGCGGGTCAGGTATTTCGGCAGATATGTACTTGTCAATTCTATCAGGACTCATTAACTTGGCAAATTTCTTTAGAATCAGTAGGAAATGCACATGTGGTAGACCCCGCTTCTGGTACTCAATCACGTACGTGTAAGCAGCAATTGGGCCAAGTATCTCCCTATCAATCAAATCCCGCTTGAATTCTACTGTTTTTTCCCGGAAAATTCGCGCTACTAAATCAGGCCGGTTTTGAGGTTGCTCAAATGGTAGAAGCTCCGCACGAATCTCTGACCAATTGGGATTGCATGTCATCGTGACAAGGTAATCAGGTTTGCCGTATTTACGCACCAAAGCCATTGCATCCTGGTAACGACGCTTCATATCACGGGGCCCACCTACAAAAGACGGCGGCAACACGACTTGACGCCCGACATTATTTGGGTTCATTTCCCCTGCAGTGATGCTGTCCAGTATTCCCTGGTAAAGTTCCGCTCGGATAGTGTCCTGATGCTGACGCACATAATCTAGCCTGCTTGTCTCAAGTTTCACATACATATCGACCATGTATTGCTGAAGCAGACGCCCAAAGAACAACATCGATGACCGGCGTATATCTCGCATCTGTAACCGGTAGCAGTAATACTGACGACAGCTAACAGTTGCACTGTCAGACTCTGCATCACTTGGACCTGCAATTAGAGGCTCATTATTCAGCAACACACCACACACAACGACATTGGTAATATGAACTCACACATACTAAGTAACAACATCAAACTACCTTTTCGTGGCTTCTTTTTCGGAGGTTTTTTATAAATTCTAGGATGCCATCCAGGCTGCCCACGAGGAAACATGATAGGATACTGAAGCGGATCAAAACAACCCAGATGATACTGAATACTCTTTGCTTCACCACCCTTATGCCTCACCCTAATATCACGGACGTATTTACCAGCACGCGACTCATCGTCAATCCAAATTGCTGCAACCTGATCAGATGTGGGTAAATTTTGCGTTCGCTGATCAAGTCCGGGATCACATTTAATCCGAACATCACAATCAGCAAATTCAGGGCTTGCACTAATAGACTGAAATGACTGGTTATAAGGATTGGCCTCTAGAATATCAGTCAAGCATGAAATAACAGCCGGATCAAGATTTTCAAAAGCCTTCAATCGGCTTTGCAGCTGGAAGGCTGGATCATAGAAATAAACCTGTAGATATCTAGGAGGTTGTTGGCCAGGATCAATATCATTAATGTAGTGGTATATCTGCCCTTGTACACGGAATGTATAGATCCCTTTGCTTTTATTCTTCGTGTCAGGATCAGCTTTCACACCCATGGAAGTGAAGGAAAACAGGCAATTGTATGCACGAATATTGTTCCGGAAATCTTCGCTAGTCACATTGTCGGACAGGAGCAACTCCGCCAACGAATTTGGAATCTCATGGGGGGCAAGGACTACACACCCCTCACTGCAGAAAAAGCCATCTGGTTCATACGCAAATAATTTAGCATCACAATGTGGACATTTCCGTGGAGAGGGCAGCATGCTTGGCTCCATGGGCGGGGGCGGAGCACCCCGCTCCCACTTTTTCGTACGTCTCTGCCCTACACAACCGAATAAAAGACCAATTAACAAATATCAAACCATAATCGAAAACACATATAAATACAAATGAAACCATAATCGAGAACAGAAGACTAACGGGGTGGTTGGGGAACTGGAGCAGCACCGCCGGCACGACTATTACATTCACCCACAAATACAGCAGGAGGTACGACAGAGGTCCCTCTATCCCCGGGAGGCGCATAGACAGTGTGTGGATGATGTAATGAACCTGGCGATGAGGACACCGACGCGCCTGAAGCAATATTCAGCAACCCAGATGACACAGCTGGCATGTAGGACAGCACAGTATTTGGTAAACCATTATAGGCATCCAAAGCAGTACCATATCCGGCCGCAAAACCAACATACGGTCTATTTAGCCCAAAACCCCTCATAGCCATGGAACCAACAGGCATGGGATACGGGGAAGCATACCTAGGTGCTTGCACACTACTACCTGGTATCGCGGTATAGACAACAGAACCGGTAACAGAGCCCCTTACATCTGCATTGTGCACAGACGGGCTGGGATTCGCAATACGCCCCCGCGGTCTACCCGAGGGCCGCGGAGCTATGCCAGGCATATTACCTCCTGCAGATGAAGGCCCACTATTCGCATTTTCCGACCGCGGTACTGAGCCAGCATTACACATTAAACCAGGTAAAAGTAACTAAACCAAACAAACAAACAAAAAACCAAAGGGATGGCAAGACACAGATCCCACACGCTAGCAAGCCAGAACAGAAACACAGCAACAAACAACAGGCATGAAACTAAACACACACTGCCAACTCTAACAGACATGAACATACCAGATAAGCGATCAGATGAAGGCCCACCATCCGCATTTTCCAACCGCGGTCTACCCGTCGGCCGAAGAGCCGGGCCAGGAGTGTTAACTTCTGCAGATAATCCTGAACCGCGTGCTAGCTCCTCCCCCACTAAACCCCGGCGAGTACGTTTCCCAAGACTACCTGTAGGCATTTAGAAACTACAGGCCACACACTACAAAAAGCCACAAACATCAATTAACTTCAACCACGATAACAACATCACAGACACAAAATCTATACCAAATAACCAAGCAGTAGACAAACCACATTTACACCGCAAATTCTCAGTCGCACCATCAATCCAGATTACACATGATTCATACCGATTCCAACCTCACCGAGATGCCTCATTACTAAAATAAACGCACCAGCTTAAGACACTGAGCCAGCATTACACATTAAACCAGGTAAAATTAACTCAACCAAACAAACAAACAAAAAACCAAAGGGATGGCAAGACACAAATCCCACACGCTAGCAAGCCAGAACAGAAACTCAGCAACAAACAACAGGCATGAACAAAACACACACTGCCAACTCTAACAGATATGACCATACCAGATAAGCGATCACAACGAATTCCTTGCTCAACCAACAGCTGATCAACCTGCAAACACCAACACTGAATGTAAGCAAATGTGAATCATACTAACCAAGCATCATCTTATCAACTGGCTACAACCACCACATGCAGAGCCTATACATATATACAGCACACTTCTACATGCAGTAATAACACCATTAGCCAACAAAAAACCCCAGAACACACACATGCAAGCAATCAAACCATATAGAAATACCTATTTGTTAATCATCATCATAAAAAACACACATGCAAGTAAGTATTACAACAACCCACATGGCAGAGTAAATATTCAATCCACAATCAACCAAATAAACCCCCCCACCCCAACCACCAACTGCCCGAAAAAAAAGAAAAAAGTAAAACCCAAGTCAAAAAACCCAATTCAACAACCCTACAGAACCTGACAAACCGATACACACACCAAGTACCGGAAAACGCACAACCCACCATACCAATTTCCGGCAGCCGGCGAAAACAAAACCCACAAGCCGTAGAAAACACAGAGACGAAGAGAGACGAAAGAACTAACCTGGTGACAATAGATCAGCAAATGGCACCAACATCAGAAGAGCCTTCTCCCACATTCTTAAGAATAAATGGCAAAAAGTCGACACCTGTCCCACTAACGATTGCCGGAAACCAGCCACAGCTACTCGGAGCATCGCCACCTGTCCCACCAAGAAGATCACCGACTACGAAGTTCATGTTCCACAGCCCAGACCAACCAGAGACAGTTCAAAAGACAATATCGCCCTTCAACCACAGCCTATCCGTTCCACGTCAGCAAGGGCATAACCGACCTTTTCTACACGTCACAATTACGTAGGCATTTCGCTGGCACTTGGTCCGAATTGGCAGCACGTAATTGGACCACCACTGCCACGCAAACTGGCCGTAACTTCTTTTATATAGGTAGTAGGATTTGTAAGTTCCAATTGACTGTTTATGACAACCTAGTTTGCGTAAGCGTTTTGAGCAGTTTCCATTGTTTCAGTTTGTAGTGCAACAGTTTGGAATACGTCACATGTACCCAAAATGCACAATTACATTTGACATGGAAGGTTTTACACGGATTATTAACTACACTGGGGTTGTTTGGATTCGAAGGTTGGGGAGGTTGGGTTTCAAAACCTGACTTGTGTTTGGATTGGGGTTGGGGTTGGGAAATGGTCTGGTGGCCGGCAAGTATAAAAGCCGGTCACCGGTGTTTTTTTTAGAGGAATCAGTCCACCGTGTATTAAGAAATGCAGGTCACCGTGTATTTGAAAATGGAAATGCCATCCACCTCATTTAGAAATGCAGTCCACCGGATTTAGAAATGCAGTCCACTTGCCGTCCACGGCATTTACAATCCACATCATCAATCCAGACCAATTAATTCACATAACCGGTGCCTACTATTTCCAATGCCATCCACCGGCAATTAAGTTTGCCGGGCACCGCACCATGTCACCATGCACCGGACAATAAAATGGGTTGGGTTGAGGTTGGGGTTAGCCAAACCCGGCTAACCAAACAAGCCAACTGTGTTATTTAAAATTACATTTAGATATAGTCTGTTCAAAACACACTACCCAATGTTGTATTAATAGCTTATTTGGTAGTTGGTCTGTTTTTTCTCTTTCTTTCAGTTTTGAATTTTTCATCCGTAGTCATGTCACTTTGACCTGGTGATTTGGATAGCAGAACGAATCAATTTTTCGTTAATTTTTCATGGTTTTGTAGAGCAAAGTTTGCTATACAACACCATGAAAATTTACCAAATAATTTCATTGTATTTCTAATCAAATCATCGGGTGAAAGCGACTCGATGAATAGTGGTAAAAGTCAAAATTGGAAGAAAGATATAAAACAGAGGAAGTATCCGTTTACTAAACTCGAATGCCAAACATGCACTAATGTTTGATGATTGTAAAAAAGTAAATACCACTCCGTCCCAGCTCAAACGCACCATTTGGACTTTTTCCACCCGTAACTGGGTCATTTTGACCCGGTGATTTGGATCGCAAAATGATACAATTTTTCGATTTTTTTTTTAATGTCTTGTAGAATAAGAGTTACTCTATAACACTTCAAAAAAATTATCTAAAAATTGTAAAGTTTTGCTATCCAAATTACCGGGTCAAAGTGACCCAGTGAATAGTGGTAAAAGTCTGAATGGTGCAAAAGAGGTGGGACGGAGTGGTACATGTTACCAGTGGTAGATAGATATGGTGTGGTGGTAAAGCAACTATTCTGCCTGAACTTGCCAAAAGCAAATTGGTGCGTCTACAAATAAAATCAGACCGACATGTTTGACCGCATGTTATCCCTGCACTGTGCTACAAGTGTGACTGACGAAGATGCAGCAGAGAAAAAGTGACAAAATTCTCAAGATAATTAAAAAAAAAAATTTGTGGAAAAAAAAGTTGAGCAGACATAGTGGCTGACACAAATAGGTGGTCAAACACACCTCTGCGTGTGACAGCCTCGTTCATCCTAGCAGCACTTGTAGACACTAGGGAAAAACCTGTGCCTTTGGCACTACACTAATCTCCCAACCTTAATTGCTACGATAACCTAAGTTGTTGAAAAATATTTATTAAAATTTTATGTACTACCACTCCGTTCCAGCTCTTTGTTCACATCTGATTTTTTTGACTCGTATCTGAGTCACTTTGACCGGGTGATTTGGATAGCAAAATGATACGATTTTTTTATAATTTTTTCACCATATTATAGAGCAACTTTTACGCTACAACACCATGAAAAAATTATCAAAAAATTACATATGTTTGTTGTTCAAATCACCGGGTCAAAGTGACTCAGTGAATAGTGACAAAAGTCAAATTGGGAAGAAAGAGCTGGGACAGAGTGGTATGTAAAATAACCAAATAACCAAACAGATTGTTATCCCCAACATTTGATATTACCTTAATTGGCACACGATAACCTAAGCTTTTGTAAAACATTTACCAGTATTAGCATTTGAGGTACTATGTAAGATAATTAAATAACCAAATTGATTGTTATCCCCAACATTTGATCGTAAGTGAATCCTAACAATCATCGGCTCAAATTAACATAATTTCATATGTACCTATGTACAAGGAAATCCCAAGAGGATACACTGATGGAGATGGGAGCTAATTTTGGCACTTCTGTTAAGGTTGATTGGATCACGATTGCGGCGTCAAGAGGCAAGTATGCTCGCATCTGTGCAGAGGTTGATCTCCGGAAGAGTCTAGTTCCTTCAATCTGGGTTAACGAGAAGAAAATTCCGGTCGAGTATGAAGGATTAGGGGTGATCTGCTTCGAATGTGGTGTGTATGGTCACCGGAGGGAGTCGTGTGCTCAGCACCGCAGGGAGGAGCAAGTTGTTCCTCCGACTCATGAGATGGAGGCGGCGACGGTGCTACCAGAAGAGCCGCCGGCACCGGAGAAGGAGTAGGAGGGCAGTTTTGGCCCTTGGATGATTGCACCACGCAGGCCTAGGAAGAATCAGGGCGCTACACGTGGCATGCAGAAGGATAATGTTAATGCTGCTGCTGCACAGGATAATAATCCCTTCAGCTCTCTAGCTGATATTGGGGATACTAGCGGGTCGGGTGGACCGGTTCAGTTTGCTTTCAATGCCCCGTTTAATCCGGGTGCTAGGGAGTTGGTGAAACCCAACGGTTCGCCAGCCAATACTAAACCGCCACGTGGTGGATCGGGTAAGAAACCGTCGGGTTTTCCTTTGCGCGGGCAACCGCCAAATCAGAAAGAGGATCGACACTTGAACCCTAATCTTCGCCCTCCTCTGGGTAACATTGATGGGAATAGATTGGCCGGTGATAATCGCTCATCGGTGAATTCTATGTTCCATTTTGGGTCCTCTTCGATTTCTGGCACTAGTTGGCCGAAGAATCAGGGCCCGAAGTCCATTTTGACTAAGCAAGGTTTAATCCCTAACAAGCAGTTATCGCCGACTGATCGGCATACTTCTGCTGTGTCTAGATGAAGATCCTTTCCTGGAATTGCCGCGGTATTGGAAACAAAGCCACGGTGAGATCTCTCATTGATCTTTGTGTTTATTATAAAAGTTCGGTGTTGGTTATTATGGAACCTAGGGTTGATAGTAGTCATGCTACTAATAAAGGGTACTCATCTGGATATGATCCATTTTGTAGAAGCTAGGGGCTTCTCGGGTGGAATTTGGCTCATGTGGGACAGTAGCATTGTGGATTTGAATGTTGTGTCTGCTACTAGTCAAGCTATTACTAGCACAATTCAAATGCAGAGTGGTCCTCTTTGGTTATTTACTGCTGTTTATGCCAGCCCCCTTGCTGTTAAAAGGGAGGAGTTATGGCTGCATCTTCAGGGGATTAGTGATATTCACAATCTCCCCTGGTTATTAGTGGGAGATTTTAACCAAGTTCTTTATGGTAATGAGAAGAGAGGTGGTAGGATGATAAATCAGAGAAAATGCTCAGCTATGTGGGATTGTTTATCTCATTGCTGTCTCCATGATATGGGTTTCTCTGGCCCTGCCTTCACTTGGTCTAACTCTCAAGAGGGTAGAACAATTAGACAGAGGCTTGATAGAGCTTTTTGAAATAACACCTGGAGATTGTTGTATGCAGAAGGGCTGGTTAAACATGTGGTGAGGGTCAATTCTGACCACCATCCCCTTCTTGTGGATCTTCTGGGTATTCCCCCTCCTGTTTCTCATCTCAAGCCTTTCAAATTGGAAGTTGCTTGGTTTTTAGATCCTAGTTTCAAAAAGCTGGTGAGTAATTTCTGGCTTCCTAATACTGATTTTGCCAATATGGTTCAGTGCTTTACTAAAGCTGCTCTTCAGTGGAATAATGATGTTTTTGGTAATATTTTTGAGAAAAAGAAGAAGCTTAGAGCTAGGCTTTTGGGTATCCAAAGAGCCATTGCCATTGGGGAGAACCCTTTCTTATCTCAACTTGAGATCAATTTACAGGATCAATTGAATAGTGTCCTTCTCCAAGAGGAGTTGTTTTGGTTTCAAAAAGCCAGACTCAGTAAGCTACTGTTTGGAGATAAGAACACTAGGTTCTTCCATCTTACCACTGTGTCTAGAAGAAGGAAGAACAAGATTGCCTCTATAAAGTTGGACTCTGGTATTTGGTGTGAAGATGTCCAGCAATTGAAAAGTGAAGTTACTTCTCACTTTGCTGCTCTCTTCACTGATCTGGATCCTGGTCCAAGTGATCAATTTGTTTGGAAAGGTGGTGTGCTGTCTAGTACTGATTTTGCTCTTTTAACTGCTCCTATCTCTTCTGAGGAGGTCAAGAGAGTTGTTTTTTGCCATGGGCCCTTGTAAAAGCCCAGGCCCTGATGGTCTTCCTCCCATCTTCTATCAACACCATTGGTCTTTAGTTCAATCTTCTGTGTGCTCTATGGTGTCTGAGGCTATGAGTTCTGGTAAACTCCCAGCTGGGATCAATGACACTTTGCTGGCTCTCATTCCTAAGATTGACTGTCCAAATTCTTTTTCTCAGCTTAGGCCTATAAGCCTTTGTAATGTGGCTTTGAAGATTATTACTAAAGTTCTCACCCATAGGCTTAGACCTATTCTGCAGAAACTCATCCACCCTTTCCAATTTAGTTTCCTTCCTGGCAGAGCTGCTTCTGAAAACATTATGTTGGCTCAAGAGGTTCTGCATTGTATGCATAGCAGAAAGGGAAGAAAGGTACTCTGGCCATCAAAATTGACTTGGCCAAAGCCTATGATAAGGTGAAGTGGTCCACCTTGGAGGTGATTTTACATGAAATTGGTTTACCTGCAAATTGGACTTCTCCCATTATGGACTCTGTTACTACACTTCTTATAGGGTTATCTGGAATGGGGAGCAACAAGCTCCTTTCTTCCCTCAAAGAGGTGTGAGGCAAGGGGATCCTATCTCTCCCTACCTATTTCTATTGGTTATGGAGTGTTTGGCTCAGAAAATACATGAAGCTGCTGAAAGAGGTTTGTGGAAAGGAATTAAGATTGGTAGGAGAGGTGTGGCTATAACACACCTCTTCTTTGCTGATGATCTTTTGCTTTTTGGTGAAGCTTCCTCTTCCCAGATTGAGGTTATGAAAGATGTTCTCTCTGAGTTCTGCTTGGAAACTGGGCAATCCATTAGTTATGATAAGTCCAAGCTTTTTGTTGCCCCCCACATTAATAGAGCTGTGGCTAGAGGTCTTAGTGAGCAGATTGGTATTGACTTAACTGCTGATTTGGGTTTCCATTTGGGTGTTCCACTTATCCACAAATCTTGGGGTAAAAATAACTTTCAATTTTTGGTGGATAAGGTGAGACTCAAGTTGGCTGGGTGGAAACCTCCTCAGCTCTCTCTTGCTGGAAGGGCAACTATTATCTCTTCTGTTCTTCAAGCTATCCCAGCTTATGTGATGCAAGCTACTTTGCTGCCTAAATCTACTATTAATGAAGTTGACAAGATTTGTAAGCAATTTCTGTGGGGTGGTTCTGCTTCCCAGCACAAACTTCCTCTTGTTGGTTGGAATAATGTTTCTATCCCTAAGGAGAGACGGGGTTTAGGGTTTAGAAACTTAGTTAATTTCAACCAGGCTCTTGTTGCTAAAGCTGGTTGGAGATTAATCTCTAATGTGGATTCTTTTTGGGCCAAAGCTATTACTGAGAAGTATGGCTCTCCTCTTGATGTGAATGCAGTTAAGTCCTCTCATTCAAGGGTGTGGAAACATATTGTTAAAAGTATCAAAGCTATTAAGAATAGCTTTGGTAAAAGTGTGAAAAATGGCTCTTCTACTTTATTTTTGGGTTGATCAATGGCTTGGTCAGTTCAAATTGGTAGATTTAGCTTTTATTGCCCCCTCTGAGGAAGATCTGTTACTCACTGTGTATGATTACTGGGACAAGGATGCTGGTTGGTTGATGGAGGGCCTTTTTCATATGCTTCCTCCAGTTATTTTGGATATTATTAATACTGTCACTTTGAGTTGCAGTGACCATGTCAAGGATCAAGTGACCTGGTTTGGCTCTGATTCTGGGCAATTTTCTGTAGCTTCTGCTTATAAAGTCATTAGTGATGAAAATTTCAATCCTTTCAATGACCCTGGTTGGAAAAGAATTTGGAAATGCAAGGGGTTTCAAAGATGGAAATTTCTGTTATGGTTGGTTAGGCATGATAGATTGACAACTCAAGACTTAAAGAGGAAGAGAGGTATTATTCTTTCTGGCACTTGTCTTTTCTGTGCTCATTCTATGGAAACCACTATTCATGCCATTAGAGATTGCTGCTGGGTGCATGACCTCTGGATGAAGCTGGTTCATCCTACTTTCTGGGGTTATTTCTTTGAGTTGAGTGTGACTGATTGGGTTGACAAAAACCTTTCTTCTTCCTGGGGGTTTTTTGATCATATTGAGTGGCCTTTGATTTTCACCACTACTGTCAGTTTTGTGTGGCTTTGGCATAATTTCAGGATCCACAAAGAGGATTTCAACCCTCCTACTGATATGGTTGGCTTCATTTTAAGTCAATGCAGAAGAGTTTCTCATGATTTGACTTTCTCCCCCTCTGCTATTTTTCCTAGACCTGTTTTGGTGCACTGGATTGCCCCCCCTCCTGGTGTTCTCAAAGTTAATGTTGATTGTTCTTTCAGACAAGAAGGCAAGTTTGTTTGTGTCAGTGCTATTTGTAGGGATGCTGCTGGTGTCTGGGTTTGGGGTTTGCAGAGAAGGGTTATAGCTGGTTCTGTGCTTCAAGGAGAGTTTTTAGCTTTGATGGAGGGGTTGCTTACTATTACTGAGTTTAACATTTCTAATTGCTTGGTGGAAAGTGACTCTTTGTCTGCTGTTGAGTTGATCAAATCTGCCTCTGCTCAACACCCTCACTGGAATTTGATTTGCAGAATCAGAGACTTGCTGGAGTTATCTACTAGTTCCTTGAGCCACATTTGGAGGGAGAGGAACCTGGTTGCTGATTTTGTAGCTGCTAGTTTCAATTTTGTTCATTTTGATAAGTGTTTTTTGTTTGCTCCTCCTACAGAGTGCCTTGATCTGTTGCATTTTGACTGCGATGGTCCTGGAACTGTTAGGATGGCTTCTTAGTGTGTAACACTCCTGGTTTTACCAAAAAAAATTATGTAGATATAGTCTGTTCAAAACACACTACCCAATGTTGTATTAAGAGCTTGTTTGGTAGTTGGTCTGTTTTTTCTCTTTCTTTCAGTTTTGAATTTTTCATCCGTAGTCATGTCACTTTGACCTGGTGATTTGGATAGCAAAAACGAAACAGTTTTTCGATAATTTTTCATGGTTTTGTAGAGCAAAGTTTTCTATACAACACCATGAAAATTTACCAAATAATTTTATTGTATTTCTAATCAAATCATCGGGTGAAAGCGACTTGATGAATAGTGGTAAAAGTCAAAATTGGAAGAAAGATATAAAACAGAGGAAGTATCCGTTTACTAAACTCGAATGCCAAACATGCACTAATGTTTGATGATTGTAAAAAAGTAAATACATGTTACCAGTGGTAGATAGATATGGTGTGGTGGTAAAGCAACTACTACCTCTGTCCCAGCTCTTCCCCATCATTTTGACTTTTATCACTATTCACTAGGTCACTTTGACTCGGTGATTTGGATAGTAAAATAATTTAATTTTTTGATAATTTTTTCATGATGTTGTAGAGTATAAGTTGCTCTATAGCACCATGAAAAAATTATCGAAAAATCGCATTATTTTGCTATCGAAATCACCCGGTCAAAGTGACCCATATACGAGTCAAATATTCCCAATGATGGGCAAGAGCTGGGACAGAGTAGTATTCTGCCTGAACTTGCCAAAAGCAAATTGGTGCGTCTACAAATAAAATCAGACCGACATGTTTGACCGCATGTTATCCCTGCACTGTGCTACAAGTGTGACTGACGAAGATGCAGCAGAGAAAAAGTGACAAAATTCTCAAGATAATTAAAAAAAAAAATTGTGGAAAAAAAAGTTGAGCAGACATAGTGGCTGACACAAATAGATGGTCAAACACACCTCTGCGTGTGACAGCCTCGTTCATCCTAGCAGCACTTGTAGACACTAGGGAAAAACCCGTGCCTTTGGCACTACACTAATCTCCAAACCTTAATTGCTACAATAACCTAAGTTGTTGAAAAATATTTATTAAAATTTTATGTACTACCACTCCGTTCCAGCTCTTTGTTCCCATCTGATTTTTTTGACTCGTATCTGAGTCACTTTGACCGGGTGATTTGGATAGCAAAATGATACGATTTTTTGATAATTTTTTCACCATATTATAGAGCACCTTTTACTCTACAACACCATGAAAACATTATCAAAAAATTACATATGTTTGTTGTTCAAATCACCGGGTCAAAGTGACTCAGTGAATAGTGACAAAAGTCAAATTGGGAAGAAAGAGCTGGGACAGAGTGGTATGTTAAATAACCAAATAACCAAACAGATTGTTATCCCCAACATTTGATATTACCTTAATTGGCACACGATAACCTAAGCTTTTGTAAAACATTTACCAGTATTAGCATTTGAGGTACTACTAGGTGTTGCCCCGGGCGCGTTGCGCCCGGTGCAGCTTTGATTACAACCAGTATTGAATTCTCAATGTGGATTTGCTTTGCTGACATTCTAGAAGAGTTGTACCAATATTACAACATAGTCCAAAATCATAAAAACAAAAGCAGATTGCGTATGGAATGCAAGTGCTATGTAAAACGTAGATGAACTCGTATATGTTAATTACAGCATTAATCTGCTAAAATTATTGCATTTGCCATTCGAAAACTAATTACGAAGAATCTTTCCAGGTGAGTTGCTTCGATTTTACTGGCACCCTCTACTTGAGCAATAGCATCAGCCCATTGAAGTGTCTCTATTACAACAAAGAATCTAGATAAAATATTGAAGAGCAGCAAAGCAAAAGGGAACATATATCATTTCCAAAATGCATAACTGAAAAGTTTTACCCTAGGCAATAAGCACCTGTGACAAAGAATCGGACAAGTTCGCAACTCAGCTTCAGTATTTTCTTGTGTGAATAGCAAAACCAAGTCAGGAATCATATGCAAATGAAACCCAATAACATCACAAACCCAAAGCATTGCATGTGAGATACCTTAAAGAAATCACCTTGGGAGATGGCTTGATCCCAGAACCAAGCACATATGGACCTATTAACCCAATGACCAGTGAGCTGCTTCTCTAGCATCACTTCCCCGATGAATACCCACAAATGGCATTAACCCTTTGAAATTACAATCACTACCCACCAATTAGATAGACAAAACAAGTGAAACTATGCAATACAACACAGATCCAGAGACCCAAATCTGAACAATTTTAGTAGCCGTATGAAGATGAATTCTGGGTATGTGATTTGTAGATCGAGTGAGGTTACTTTAGTTCAAACAGATCAAAAATTATTGAACCACCCAAATTCAACTTCCAGAAAGGGCAAAGGGGGGGACGGACGCGGCCAGAGAATTAGCCATGCCACTCACTCTCTGCCTCCGCACAAATAGAAGAAAGCGACAGGGACAAAACAGACTTTTGCAAAAACTGCACTTGGCGCAAGCGTATTAAAACCGAGTTGGAAGGCAACAAAATGGACAGCGTGGCATAAACGGCCAACGTGGAAGAGGCGATGTCTTCTTTTATATATATATATTAATGTTTAAACCCAAATTCTTTATTGAGTGAATGAGGAACCTAATGATCAAAGCAATTTGATCATAAGTAGCTTCATTGAGTAAAGGACTAATATATAGCATAGACTTGGCATTGTCTGACTTCTGTCCAGCAGTCTCAGAAACATTCCAGTATCATTCAAGGAGACCATTTTGATTTGGGCTGCCCTTTTCAGTATCAACAAAAAACCATTTGGTATCTAACACCCCCGGAACTCTATATAATCTGAGCTAATGAAGGCAATGTTGATCTCAAATTCTAAGGTTTTTAGGTAATGGATACCCTATGAATCATGAAAACCATGGTAGAAAGACTGGGAACCAAATGTATTACAAGATAAAACTGATAATAAAATGATGTTAAAACTGTGACTCTCATCAAATTATTCTTTTCTCTTTACCTAGTAGCCGGAGTCTGTGATGGAGGACTTCATCCCTGTTCCTTATCCCAATGCCATGAAATCCGACCATTTAAAAAAGATGCATAACTTAGATGGTTGTATTTTGCTTTCAAGGGTACTGAAACTATATTAATGTGAGAGACTTGTGTTATTTCATCACCTGATTTAAACAAATACCGCTTGTACGATAGATGAAACTTTGCATATTGAAGTCGGCTAAGTGCACTGTTTTTTCAAGGAATCTATGCTAATATGAGGCAACTACAGAGAAAGAATTCAGAATGCAGCAACACAAAGCAGGAATAATGCCTACACAAAACAAAGTATCATCACGAACTTGACATGATAAGACAAGTCAACCATATAATGCATAAAAAATAAAATACCTCAAATTTCAACCTTATGTTTCAGCAAGGCAAAGTTATTACTTCTGACCTTCTACAGCAAGGACATTATCCTCAAAATTCTAGTCCTGGAGATGTATATGGCCATACATGACGTTTTCAAATAATTAATATAAGGAAGTCTTCGTTGGTGGGTGCATAACTTCATCATTTGATCATACCTTTAAGTTCTATGCATCGCGTAATAATTGCCTATCTCCAGTTATAGTTTCTTCATCGACAGTCATTGATTGCTAAACAGTTGGTTCCACCACCCTCTCATGCTTCCTCTGGCACCACAGTCAAATGACCTAAAATGCTCTGGGTTAGCCTGTAAATAGCAAAAGACATTTGCATTATAATGAAAAGCAAATATCATCCTCCTAGTACTACTGATCTCTCTAGCACAACTATCATGTATATTGAGCATCAAATAAAGGTTTGCCGGAGCAGCTACACATATAAAATGAACAAACTTTAACCTTTGAAGAATTTACAAGTCAAAGGAAGCACTTGGCCACTGTCACGGGGAACCTACCAATCTGTCCTTAATTATAGAAATATAATCAGTCAAAACAACTTAATCCATCAATCAAAATATGCTCTTTCACTTTATCTCACGAAAATCTAAGAATTTTGTTTTTAAATCCAAATCCCACCACAGTGATGGGAACGTTCTAAATAAGCTCTTTCACTTCACCCCGTGATCAATCTAGTGTGAAGGCAATTACTACTCAGACGAAAAGATCCAAATTGATTTGAAGGACATACTATAATTGGGAACTTTGAAAGCTATGCCTTCCAACAATATTCAGATATTACAAAGGCATCGGTTGCTCATCCATGGGAAGCACAACTGCGGAAATCAAACCAAAGTTAATCACGCCCTATACAGGAAATCAACTTGGGGCACGGGAAAAGATACAAATACGTCTGTATCATAGGGGTAGACGATGATTGCGTTGCTTGTCAGAAAGCTCAGATCTCATAGTTCTAATATAGAATCAGAGGAGGGAATGGATGTCCCGACGACGGCTGCAAAATCCAGAGTCAGAGATATATCACATGTCCCCGGAATTGCCTCGCCAAGAAGTAGGGCTCAAAATCATGCAATCTCTGACAACTTAGAAACTACATAGAGATGTCATCATAGCTTCAAATAATAGTAGCATAGTACTCTCACAAGAGTACTGATACTTGTCATCCACCTGCATAAGTGTATATTTCCCAGCAGAAAAAGACATAGCAGAGTATTGAAAAGAAGGGCATTTTAGGGATTTTGAGAAGCAGATGTGGCAACCCTAGTTAGTAAATACTCCGAATTTTTCCGTTTAATACCCGTCCGTACGTATAAATGAAAAATACTTCCGTATTTCGTACTATTTCTTGACCTAATGAAAAATACTCGAACTTTTGACCAAAAAAGTTTAATACTCGTGTTTAACATTTTAACGTATAATACTTCCGAATAAAACTTCTTACATTCAAAATTGCAGCGAATAAGTTGGCATCCAAAATATTATAAGTTATAGTAATTATTTATTATTAAATATTTTCTTACTATTTCAATATTATAAATATTTTTTTTGAAAGAATAATAGTGTAAAGATTAATATTTTCTTTATTATAAATATTAATTAGTATAAAGATTTACAAGCATTTATTATACAACTTTAAAAGTATTTTGAAATAGCTATATATATGCATGCGTGTATACGTACATGCATCTTGAGTCTTATGTGTTATACTATTAATTTTCAAAATAATTAAGGCTTAAAAATAGTGTGATATTATTTTAGAAGTTTTGATAAAAAAAATAGTGTGATATTATTTTACATAAGTAATGTGTTAGTCATGTGTAAATAGTGTATTTATCACAAATGATAAATAAATGAGTACATTCTTTACAAATTATTTTTAACTATTTGATAAAAGTATGAAAAGATAGCAATGTGGGACACAAATAACTCATTATATATGCTAAAATACTAAGAAATGCACCCGTATTTTTAATTCCGAATGAATAACTAGTATATGAATTATACACGTACGTATAGAATACTCGAATTAATCAAATCCCGTATTTTTAAGCCGAATTTTTACTAACGTATTTTTAATATAAAATCGTATAATACAGGTACGTACCGTACCTGGATTTATTTCCGTCCCGTATTTTACTAACTATGGTGGCAACAGAACAATTGGACACGGTGGAGCAAAAGGCTGACGTGGTGCCAGCGTGTAAGGACCATTTCTGCTTTTATTTCACCCCTCAAATTACAGAAGACAGCACCTACTTATGAAGGGCAAAATAGGTAATTCGGGAAGCAGACCTGGCAGAAGAAGAAACGGACACAGTGGCATAAAACGCTGAAGTGGCGCCTACATGTAAGGGCCATTTCTGCTGTTACATTAGGTAGATAGATAGATAAGATTAACTGTCATTTCATTAATGTCAGAAGAGTCAAATAAGACTGAAGAAATATGTTAGTCTCCAAGGCAATGACACATGAATGAGGAATACGACTATATTGGACGAGCTGAAGTACCTCTTATTTGAACTCTGGTTCAACAGGATTAACCAGCAGAACTGTTTCTGCGTAGGCAAGCTGTTGACCTCTGTCAGAAAATCGGTCCTCCGGCAAGGGCATGTATCTCTGCCTATTATCTGCCATAGCCATATATTCGAAACCTACAAATTTCAGAGCACACCACTTCAGATTTTGTCTGGTGCAGCATTCAGAAGGAATTAGTACATTTTCCCAAATAATTATTTTCATATACTTTTGGAACTTCCATAATCAACCTTAAAAGACGTACTCATGAAAAACCCAAGTTATTTTATGATAGCACACCCCTCAATTCACAATTCGTAGAATTACAGGAATATAATTGTTAAATGTTCAAACAACGGAAATTTTGAAGAGATTTCATTAGACCTTTGTATAATTCTTAGTCTTCTGACAAGAAAGGAACATATACAAGCAATAATAAACTCATTGGCCAAAACTAATTTTATTTTACCAAATGGAATTTGTTGGTGGAACGTAACAGTAGTAGTGGACATAACCAGAGGGAAATCAAACAATTAGCAACACGCAACAACAACACAATTCTATGTTACTCCATTCCCAAACTAACATTCATTTATCTGATTTCATACACAACGTTCTTAGGGTTTTTTTAACTTCGCAGCATAAATTTGGGCATAGTTGTCAAATTTGCATCATTTTGTTTAAATCAAAGCTGTCAAGAATCTGGGATAAGCAACAACTCTTGAAAGAAAAAGAAATCGGGGATAACAACCGGATCATCCATAATAAACCCCAATGAATAGCAACAGAACTCAGAATCCTGAAGGGGGTTTGTATTTTTTTTTTTATCACACACAGCTACACAAATGGGGCTGCATATATTCCCTTTCTCAATTAATCATTATTCAAGCTATATAAATAAATGACTAATTAAAGTAATAATAGTTTAAAGATAACTATCAATACTACCATATAACCTTCCGCGCAAAGAAAATATTCAACCTATATTATATCCTAAACATCAACATCCACACAACCACGGTTTCACATTCCCTTTCCAAGTCTCCAACAAATCCCTTCCATTCCCCTCGACCAAATTCCTAACGCAACAGAAAAAAACATCATCTTAATTCCTAAATGGCAATAGATACGACAACTACCTACTGGTAAACCCAAGAACAGATTCCTGGACTAAAATCCTAACAGCTCATCCCGGATCAACAGGTAAACGTAATTTAGGTATCCAATTACCAATGAATCGAAAAAATTTGATTCTGATAATATTTTGTCCATGAAGGCTGAAATAACAATATTACCTGCAGAAAAGGTGCATACTTGAGACTTTTCAATCAGAAAATGCGTACATAAATATACACATGTAAAAATCGGCGCCCAACTACAATGATGGACCGGACGCCAGGTTACTCATTTCCTTGCAGTAAGGCCGGCCCTGAGTTTATAGGGCCATTGTATATCTAGTGGTAGATTAATGCTTTCATCTCTAAGAAACTTACTGAGACAGTTTTCCAAAATCGAGTTCAAAACAGAAAACTACAAACAAACTGCCAAAGGGGAGGTAATTGATACTACTATAGTGGAAGAATAGTTAGCATACAGAATTCCAATATATTTAAGTATCATTAAGTTAGAATATACTACGGAGTGAAATGATACAGAGTACATATGCACACAAGAGCACATGACTGTAACAGAAAAATCTTGACCTTCAAACACGAATGCTTAAACCCAGAACACATAGCAAGGATCGTAGAAAAGTTCCAAAAATCCTAGAGTCGGAAAGAATCCCGCAAAGTTGTTGAATTTTGAACAAATATCGAAAGAGAAATAAAAGTCCTAAATCATACTTCACTAATAGTGTGGCATTCAGCATTACCACATTTCCTGGAGGTATCTGATATGATTAGGTGACAATAATAGAAAACATGATTCTATATTTTAATTATAAGTCTACTACCTTTATTGAACTTAATGGAGTTTCTTTCAGTTCAAAAATTGTTTAGAATTACCAGAAATTTAAATCCCCGTGCTTTCTCAAAATTGATTACTACGCGAATGAAGACCTAGAATTTCAATTATCTCATAATATTAAGATGAATAGATTAGGAGTTATCCCCATAAAATTAGTAAACAAATTAGACAGCGCCGACTATTTACCTGGTATTGGATTTTCCTAACCAATGAATCTTTGCAACCGAGGACATGGACGCTAGCCAAATTTGGGCACTGGAGAACCAGTTGGTCTGTAACAACAACAAAGTCAGATTGAGAACTGAGAACCATGAAGCTAATACCACCATGCAATGAAAAAGACAGAATCAAGATCAAGTACCAGGATGCAAGTTTGTACAAGAGTTCAAATTCAAATCATTGAGTTCAGGACAGCACAAGCACAAATCCTGCATATAGCACACACAAAAATTTCAGACTCCAGAAGACATAAACAGCAAAGAAAAATGCTCCTTTTTGAAATTGGGAGAATTAAAACCCTGGAAGCCAGCAACACACATAGTTTTAACAAAGTCATATAATATCCATCAAATGTCAAAATCCAGATAACTGAACCTATGTTCTTTGATGATGCATATATTATACAATTACAAGTGCTTCTATGGGGGTTACTTATGTGTGAGTTCGGCTCCATACTCAAAACATTTCAAAGCAAGTTCAACCAATTCAGTTGCATCTTCTTCAGCATATTGTCCTTCCAAGGATGAATCCATCAGTAGCAAAAGATTCCCCCCCCCTTATTAGATCCAAGGCCTGAAAAAGATAACATCAAATGCTGAAAAGCTTTAGAAAGCAGTACAAGATGATTTCAAACATATTTTCCAGAAACAATGCACAACCCATTTCAATGCTCGGCTCCGAAAGAGATGTATAGTGTCTACAATGGCCTAACACCAGCATTGAATAAAAAGGAGACCTGCCTTCTTATCAAGTCAAGAATTTGAATACAAATAGCAAACATAAATCAAATAAACTATCTCAACAGCAAGCACTGGCAATGTCCTAATGTTTATGCCAAAAATCGTCTGTAACGGTCGTGTCAGGGGTTAGTCCTATACAAGTCAAGGGTGTTATAGGCGGTGATCGTCTCTGTTCGTAACCCAACCAAAAATCATACAAACGTAATCAATCAGTTGAACCATGACAAAACCTAGATAACCAAACTTCTCAAACATGGAACAACCAAAAAATCCCATTTTTCCAACATTCTGCAGCAGCAATTGTGCTGAATGATTTCATCATTTATGGGAAGCCAAATACGACAGAGGAGATTAGAAGAAGAGGTGAACAGACCAGAAGAAGAGTACTCGTACCTATTTCTTCGATTTAGATAACATGACCTGAAACCAAACAATCAAACCCAATTTAGACAACAGATCAAGAAAAAAAGAAATTAGGTTTCAAATATTAAAATTCAAAGCAAAAGGCTAATCCACCAATATAAACATCCTCAAAAACATAGCCTAAGGACAATGTTCAGACTGCGCTCCTCCCAGTAGCGGGTGATCAAAACCCCGCCATTAAAATAAGCTCCCCCATACTCATGAGCATATCCGTAGGGCATCCTTGATGCAAACACATTTTCACTCCCTCAAGTTCGATGCAAATACACTTTTACCCTTCTAGTTTGGAAAATATAAACAACCAGTGTCCCAACCAACACAGGCATATTAGAGTCTAACTGAATGTTAGGGAGAGGCTCAGATATGTTAGAGTGATAGGCTGAGAACGAACCACCATGGCTGCAACTACGGTGGCCAAAAGACCTCCGAGTCGCCCCGCCAACACGCGGTTCAATCTCCGTGCCTGAATCATTTGCTCGAGAGAATTCATCGTCACAGCCTCGTATTAACCAAAACCAGAAGGGGGTGAAGGTACAATTTAGTAAAGTGAATATGTAAATACCACTCTGTAATATTACTATCTCAGTATAAAAGAAAGGCTTTGCCCTCCAAAGAACATCACTTCACACAAATCTGAGACCAAATGAACACATCAATGAAAACCCAAAAGGACAATTCTTCAATTGCATTCTCAGACCCAAAATGAAACAAATTGCAAACTATAAGAGAATGTTGAGCAGTCATTAGAAAAAATAAATAAATAAATAAAAGCTCCTTTACCAAGAATATATAAATCGTTTCAAAGAAAACAGAAACAATTTGTACCTGACCAAATGCAAAACTGTTACAGTGACCAGTTTCTGGGTCAGCAGGTAGTCGCGTTGCGCAAGCTCTACAACCCAAATGCATAAAAGATCTGCTTACTCACACTGAAAACAAAGAAGTTCCACAACAATGCTTCCGTTACTAACTCATGTGACAATGATGACAGCAGCCAAGAGTTTTGATCTAAATTTTATTAAAAAGTGACATGACATATAATGACAGAGTATAAAAAATTAAAATCGAAAACTAAAGCATCACTGGTCTTACTTAACCATTTCATGTTACCGCATGTGGGTTCTCCAATTGAAGCTTTCTCCCTGTTATGATGTGATATAAAAGAAAGGTAAATGCGAGCCATCTCAAACACCTTTTGGAAAATAGAAACGAAACATAAAAGAAAAAGGTTGCTGCAGTACTTATTTTGTTACATATTCAAAGTCTATTCCCATTCATTATTTTAATTTGGGGAAGTGAATGGCAAAAAAGAGATGGTTAAAGAAGCACATCGGTACCTTTTCTTTGAACTTAATTCCTGGCGGTTGATGCACTTTCTTATTACCATTGCGATCAATTTCAAGGATCTTTGACCAAGCTTATGATACCTCTCACCCCCACCCTGAGAGAGAATTCGCATCATCTGAAGGGCACAAGTGGAACCTCAGGGAGAAAGTCGTTTACTCGGATTGAATACCAAATTAGAAGCCATAAAAGAAAGAGATTCGATTAAGTCACCTGGAGGCTGACAACCACTTTCTGAGCGCTCTTCACAACAAATACCTTTTTAATGCCTCGTAGAACATGCCTTGTACAGTACCTGACAACAAATAATATCAGTTTTAGACTTTACAATTAGCGAAACATTGTATAACTCTTATCAACGTAACCAAAGAAGCCGACCCCTATCATACCAAATTCCATAAGGCTTTGTGTTCCCGTTCCACGAATCAGAACCAGCCATTCACTTCCCCAAATTACAAATATACATCTGCACGATTCATTAGCTACTAAAGCATTGACTACGGAAATAGAATTCATCTTTATGATGATGACGAAGTCAAAGTAAAAAAGTAAACCTCAATGTAATTACCTCAACTATCCCGGTATCATTTGTTAAAGAATCAAAATCATAATTAAAAACTGCTTTTCTGATAATATCCAAGGTCAAGCGCGAAAAAAGAGATTCCATCTCTACATCTTCTCCGTCAGATGCAGCCGCATCCAACTTATTGCACAGTCTATCTGTAGCTTGTCCAAATAAGCCTATCATTGCTGCTACATACTGCAACATATATTGCAACAACTTCAGACATGTATCTTAAGAAAGCAGTCGCAACTTGGGTAGATAGTGGAACCAAAAAGGGGTAAAAAAGGTGTAAACATCTTAACATTTTCATACATCGGAATATACTGAGACAAACAGGATCAGTGCCACTTTGATTAGAAGAAAACATTAAAGGCGCAATCTACCTTATGATGCAATGCTGGGACTATTGCACGTCGTCTAACACGCCATATCTCCCCGTCGGCTGGGATAAGCCCTTTCCCCATCACGAAATCTGGGATTTCTACCAGAATACCCTGAAAAATTGTGGAGGTAGAAAGGTCAAAACAGGAATAACAGACTTAGACACTAACCTATGACTGAGAAGTCGAGAAAAGAACAATCTAGCTAATCCATTGATTACATGTGAATATCCCTTTGAGTTGTCCCTTAGTATATGCTTAGTAATGGATGGATCAGAAACAATCAGAAAGGACTGCAGACAAGTTTTGATATGGACCAATTAGAGACATGGAGCAGACAAAAGTTGAGCACAAACTTAGTATGAGATACCTATGTTCCCAATGATATGGAAAGTAAAGATACATTATTATAAATATAACGAAAAAAAACCTTCGGGCCGAAAGTTAATATGAAGAGTCACCCATAGGTGATGAAAAGCTCATACAGAGGAATAAATAAAGCCTCACTCCGAATTGCACTGATTGCTCCTTTTGCCTCCGGAATCTTTGGATAACTCTCACGTATATCCGTCCAGTTGAATAGGAAATCCAGTACGTTTCTAGGAACTCCAAACTTTGCCAAACCATCTCTTAGCTGAGAAGTAAAACTGGTCCAGGAGAAATAAATAAGCAGAGATAAGTGTATGGATATCAGAAGAGTTTCTGTAATATAAATGCAAAAAGCAAGGAAACTGATACCCTACTTTTGAACACATTAAACTTGAGGTAGTATAATATTATACGTAGCATAACATGCCTAGCTAACTACTTTCAATCTATGAAATAAATATGCCTAGGTAACTATGAAGCAGTCAAATAATAAACAAATCACATTTGTAAGGTATTGAGTAACACGGTAAAATGTCATCAGAAAGCCCAATAATAGTATACTAAGCTGAAAAGGCTTAAAGGGAGTACTATGCATCATTTCCTCTTCAATTAGTAAAACAAGACATTCATCATGAAATCCGAATGCGAGCTCAAGTGTACCATACAAAAGAATGCCCGCATTCATAAACATGACCAGCATGGGTATTTAGTGAGATGTTACGGGTATTGTTGGCGAATGCAAGTTAGGCAATTCATTGAAATCCCACGTAGAAAACACTTTCTATAATGATTCCAATCAGTTACGCAGCAGCTGTAACTACCAGAAGATTCCGGAAAATGCCTAAACCCAAAGGTTCCTCATGAATTAGGCTTCGACTTCAAATCCATTGTTATGAATAGGGTGATCAAAACCCTAGCATTGGCGGCTAGGGATTGGCGGCTAGATGCAACCCAAGCGAGACAAAGAGGATGGCGATTCCCGCTAGCTCCTATAATCATTAATCAGTAGCATAAATCTAGGAGGACTGAATAGTATCAAATTCAATATAAGCACATTTTGGGGTTACAGTTTCTCTTTTTCTTAACTAACTTCATTGTGTTTCAGGTCAAGGATTCTTCACTATGGATTAATACCAGAAAGCTAATCAACTCAAAGCCCTATATGGCAGGACTGAAAAGAGTGAGCTTAGTGGTTTTCAGCTGCCTTGTTTGTTTTATAACAGATTTTCGTAGTCAAGTTCTAGTAACAATTACATTTTTCTTAGTTATTTAAACAGAGCTTAGTGGAAATTCCGAATCATTTAGAAAATAGATATGCACAGATCTCTACCTAAATGGGATATGCATAGAAAATAAGCACAATACCAATTTTTTTGCAAACCATGGGTCTTTATTATGGATCTGGTTCCCACACAATTTGCTATGCGTTGTTTTTGGCTAGTAAAGAAAATTGGATAGCAAAGAAAATTTTATTTGTATATACCTTGTGGATGAGCTCTGTTACAATTGAACCAACACCTTCCCCCGCACCCGTAGAGCTCGATCCTTTGAAATTTAACCAAAGCTGCACCGAAAACATAATAAAAGTTATCATCCATAAATACCTAAAAATTGCAATGCTCCAACTGAACCAAACAAAGACTGATACAGATCACATTGCTAAAAGATTGGCTAAAGAAGAAGATTAAGTAACTGATACAATAAATCACCCAAATTATATAATTATATATCAGTTATCCACTAATTTCTATAGATTAAGTGGACATGTAAATCCCCCTTCCAAGAAAGCTGAATCCTAATAGTTGAACAAAGGAATCCAATTTCTTATACCTTCAGAAGTTACTGGCAGAAAGGGAGTTAATCAAATTTTGGTACAGTTTGGCATATAGGGGATGGACGAATGTGAACATTTAACTGCAATAAACATCATACATAAACTTAATTTCTACAACTTATGTGCCCTTTCTCAACCTACTGCAAGTAGGAAACAAAGAGAAGAAGAAGTACATGAAACTGAAAAGCATAAAGAAGAAGGGGAAACCCAGTACCTGAAGCTGTAAGACGAATCGAAGACGGCAGCATGCAAGTGCCAGGGTTGACCGTCGGTGGCGGAGAAAGAAGAAGAAGGACCAGATCTGAACACGCAACCCCACCACAGAGCACCACAACGCCCTAATTGGGAGGTCCGGTACTCTCTTCGCTGCCTCTAACTGAAACAATTCATCAACAGAGCAGAAGAAGACGGAACACAGAGAACACGGTGAGAGAGAGAGACAGAGACGATAGGTATCTGGGAATGAACCAGAGCCTTCTCATCGAAGAGAGGCGGAGAGAAGAGAGAGAGAGGCTTCGGTCGAATTGACGTCCTGAAGTCTCCGCTACCACAACAGTGGCGGCATATCTGTGGGTCAATGACAACAACAGTGCCAACCGCCACCGCCTTCTCTCTCTTCTTTGTGTCTAGAGCGACGCAGTCGATAGACAGAGAGATCAGAGCTCTCTAGAAACCGAATGGCTTCTCTTCGAAGCCGCGTGAGGGAAGGACACACAAACCAGGCAAAGAAGATCCAAAATGACCATATCGCCCTTCAACCACAGCGTACTTGTTTCGCAGCAGCAAGGGCGATACGGTCATTTTCTACACGTCACTATTTCGCTGGCAGTTGGACCGAGTTGGCAGCACATGATTGGGCCACACCTGCCACGCAATGTGGCCTTAACTTCTTTTATATAGGTAGTACCACTCCGTTTCTTCTCTTTCTCCCCCTGGAGAAAGCGCAGGAATTAAGAAAAATGTCCAAAAGACCCTGTTACCCTCCTCTGTCCTCTCTGTCCCTTCTCTCCGTCTCTCTCCTTCTCTCTCTCATTGAGAACACAAAAACCATCACCACCTCCACCACCATCGGACATCTACCACCACCAGTCAACAACCACTCTCAACATCATAAACCAGATCCAACAGTAACTAACATCATATTACCAGATCCACAAAAAATTTACAGGACCAAGAGTATAATTTTATATTAAAGAAAAAAGTTACAAATTGATGAAGAAAATCTGAAGAAGAAGAAGAAGAGAACAAGAAAAGAAGAAGAGGAAGAACAAGGGCATGGCTGTGAATTTGTTCCTCCATCACTCCATTAGCAGATCTACAGAGAAATAAAAAAAAGACAGAGATCAGAGGAAAGGAAAGACACAAAAAGAAGAAGAGAGAGAGAGAGAGAGAGATCGGAAGTTACCTGGGTTGTCGCCGCTGCTGCAGTGGACCGCCGTGGAGATCCGCCACCAGCGCCGCCGTGGAGATCGCCGTCGAGGAAGAAACCCTCATCGTTGCCTTCTTCTCCTCCCCTTCTTCTTTCTCACTCTGTCGTCCCTTCTTCTCCTCCCCTGCTTCTTTCTCTCTGCCGTCCCCTCCATCTCCTCCCTCCCTCTCTCTCTCTCATGACTCTTGCTCTCCTCTCTCTCTATTCTATCTGAAATGAAAGGAGGTGAATAATAACTGAGTTTCGATTAGTAAAGTGGGTGGGTGGGGTATATGGAAATGAGAGGTGGGGTAACTGGAAGGGCAAAATTGTCAATGGTCATCATTAAACATACCAAAAGAGGAAAGGGGGAGAAAGAAAGGAAACGTACCAAAATAGAAAGGGGAAGAAAGAGAAGAAACGGAGTGGTAAGATGTAAGATAATTAAATAACCAAATTGATTGTTATCCCCAACATTTGATCGTAAGTGAATCCTAACAATCATCGGCTCAAATTAACATCATTTCATATGTACCTATGTACAAGGAAATCCCAAGAGAAGATCCAAGTGTACACTTGTAACAGGAAACAAGAACAAGAGTAGAAGGCACAGAGAGGTTGTAGGTAGGTGTCGGGGAAGAGTAAGCAATGATTAATTGTTCTTGAGAGAGAGACAATATAACGACTAACAAAAGATCAGAGAGTTGTCAGAGAAGGCTAACGTTCCTATATATAGTAGGGAAGTAACCGTTACGGGGGGGGGGGGGGGGGGGGTTAATGCGCCCGTGAATGGCAGCTTGATATCCGCCTCGTAAGAGCACGTTCGACCATATATATAGGGTCGTTACACGATTGTCAGTATATGTAGGGACCGTTGTGAGGTCGAACGCATTTATGGAATACATGGTCATTAAATATCTCAGTGAATTACCAAGGCTCGCGCGCGAGCGTGGTTGTTGCTCGCGCGCGACTTTCCTTTCTCTAACCTCCAAGCCACTAAGTCCCTACAACTCCCGTGCGATTAGTATCGCGGGCGACCCTGTCTTGCAGCCCCCATATGGATAAACTCGAATATAAGTGTATGCAAATCATAAAGATATGATAGGGTGTATACGAAGTACCATTAGATATGCTGGATGACTGCCACGTGGACGATGATCAATCTTTCAGGAATTCACTATCTACATTAGCCACCTTTTGCGCGGATATCACGCGCGTTTGCTGTGTAATCGCGCAAAATCAGCCGTGCGTGGCTCCACGCGCAGATCCTCGAATTAATTCAAAATTCAAAAACCCTAGCCCCCAGGAGCAGCCATGATTGCCTAGGTCCCTGCAAACATCGTATATCCTTTAATAGGGCTGTCATGACATGGATTTCGTGAATCGCGACGACATTCACAAATTCCTCCGGTTACCGAGGTAACGATTGATTCGAAAAGATATCGAAAGGTCGGGACCTTTCAGAGGAACTTATAAACCTCTCTCCCCCAGCGATTAGAAATTTTCCACCATTTTTGCTACCTAAGTTTTGTGATTCAGAGAGAGAACCCCCAGCAGCAAGTTCAGATCTTCGATCAAATTATCGACAACATCACTCAAGCAGTTCAATCACTCAAGAAACAACAATGTTAGCAATTCTCATCGTTTGCTTCATTTTTTGAAATCAGATTAGCAACCTAATCTGGTTTTAGTGTTCGTACATGTTCCTTCATAATTTTCTTCACTTTTCTTCATAGTGTTCTTCACTGTTCTTCATACCCGAATAAGGTATTGATCTTCCATTCTTGTTTTTTACATGTTACTTGTGTTATAGAAATGGCTGCCAAGAAATCTTCGAAGGAAGTAGTCAATTTGCTCGAACTCTCCAAAGATCTGTGGTACAAAGCCCCTTACTTGGGCGGAGAGGCTTTCTGCTTGGCGACCGTGAAAGGTACCACTCTCCAGGAATCTCCGGTGGAAAATGCCTTGCAGTCAGTGTCTGAACCGAAGAGGGACGATTGGGATCTGGTTAGGGCTCAGGACGTGCAGCGACTCGGCCTCGAGGTTATATCCTTTCACTGATGTTCTTCTTCAGTCGTTCATGGAGAAACTCGATTGGATGGAGGAATGGACAGAGTTCATCCTTGACAACTATGAAGAAGAATTGACGAATGCTGGGATATACAACGCTGTGTGCGCAACGAAGGGACTCAGCCTCAGGTTCGACAATGACATGCTGAGGGTCATGCTTTTGAGTTACTCCAAGAAGACTCACACATTCCACTTCTCCACCTTCGAGGCTGGGCCAAATCTCGAGGATACAAAGTTTTTGCTGGAACTTCCTAGTATGGGAGTTGTAGACCCCTTTGCCCCTCTGACTTCTGATGAGGAGCTCAAGCTTTTGAGCATATGAAAGAGTTCATCGCTTATATGAAGAAGACGGCCTCGAGGTGGAACCTGAACTCGACCACCTATGCTGACACAAACATTTTCGTCACTTCTGGCACGAAGAACATCTGGTCCAAATGGATCACGTATTTCTTCAAAGATTACGCGAAGCCAAAAGTTTCCCATGAATTGTCGGAGAAGGACCCAGATGCGATAATCGCCCTTGAGGGAAAAGGTGCTTCATGGACTTTCTGTAGTTTTCTCTGCGGTTGGCTGTCGCGCCATCTTATAAACGGGCCCCCTCGTGCTGGAGTGTTTAGTCACGTCCTCGCGCTCGCAATCAAACTTTCACTTGGACAGAAGGTAGCTTGGGGCCTTTAGTCTTCGGTTCTCTATATCATCGCTTGGATTTGGCTGCGACACATGTTGAGCAGTCACAAGGCAGAGTTGATATTGTCTCCTTCGTCAATATCGCGTGTCTGACAATGTGGGTTTTTGAAAGGTGGCCCAAGTACGCTCCCATATTATCATACGTGGGTCTGTGGAACACGCCTAATGCTGAAAAAGAGCTCCTCATTCCTCAAGCATGGCGTTGGTACAAGACTAAACCCGTTCAATGCCCCTTCTCTTTGGTGTGCGACGATTTCAGCTACTTCAGGCTAGACCTTATGTCACTGACTTGGAGAACATCATTTTTCACGATAGCATGTATCTAGAGGTGGAAACCAAGTATTAACCTCATCATATTACCAAAGGAGCCAGGCGTTACGGGAAATTTGTGAACTGGTGCAGGAGACGATATTTTCCTGCTCTTCCTGAGTATGTGGCTAGCCTAGAAACATCGAGTTATGAACACATAACGGTTCATTATGATCCAATTCGAGTGAGCCCCCAATTTGGTTTCGACGTCGTCGCGTCACCTCTGTGGTCCGATTCAATCACTAAGGGTTGCTACAATGGGTTGCTCTACGGAAGGAGCAATAGTCTGTTGGTTGCTAAGCTTCCAATTACTCAACCTTCCAGGGAAAGTCGAGGGAAGCACACTCCAAATTGGGTTTCTTTTTGGAATATGCAGACCCGTCTTCTTGCGAGATCTCAAGCTCAGCTCCAGCTAAGCAAGCCCGCCCCCCCTTGTGATAAAAGACTATCCATTCAAGTCGTCCTGCTCTCGGGACGCGACAGAGTATGGTGTTCAATTCTCTAATGGATAACGACCATCATTTGTGTGCTAAATTGATTCTTGATGAGAAGATTTCCATAGTTAAGAATAAGTCCTTCAACGCGAGGAGGAAATACACAGACGACTTCAAGCAGGTATACTTCAGCACGTTCCCTTTATTTTTCTTAATAAAAAATACAACGCCTAACTAGCCTTCTCATGATAGTGCTGTTTGAGGCGATTCGCGTCCGGGGATCGAAACACAGGCTTCATTGACTTTTGCCGCGCGGAAAATATCAAACTTGATGTCCCTATTGCTCCGGAGATGCCAATGAATCGAGAAGTCCAAAACATGGTCTCAAAAGCACTTGAAGCCTTCCTTGCACCGCTTATCACAACTTCGAAGAAGAAGAGAGCTTCTGATGAGCCGGCATCGGAAGCGGTTGGTATCTTGACAATCTGGCAATTAAAACGTCCCAGTAACAACCCTGCTTCCATGGAGAATGTGGCGCTCGCAAAGAAAAGCCAAGGTCCTCCTCCAAATGCGAAGAAAGCGACAGCGAAGAAGACGACAAATGTGCGAGAAAGTACTATTGAGGACTTGGTTGAGGTTGATTCAGACACCACAGACGCCACGTTTGTCGCGAGAGAAGGTATTCAATCATATTCCTGTTATAATTATGATAAATTTTCTCCGCTCAAGGATACTGAATTCTTGCTTTTGTTACAGATAGCGAGAGCCCTGTTCAAGAGCCGGAAGGTCTGACTGAAGAGGAGGCAACTGCAGAGTCCAAGACTATGGCTGAGGAGAGAGCCAGGAACATAAAGCTGGTAGAAGATCCCAAAATTCAAGAAGCCTTGAAGAAAAGCGCTGAAGAGCACAATCAACGATTGCAGTCGACCATTGTTCAAATGCAGCGCGCACAGGAAGAATTTCAGGAGATCATCGGTAATGAAGAAGAAGAAGGTGCTATTTACCTATTTGCCTTATCTCATCAATATATTATCCTAGAAGCTTTAAACCGTGGGGTGTCTAAGAGCGACATTCGTCTTTGGTTAGTGAACCAATGCAGTGAAGCATCAGGTAAAGAATTTTTTTGAATTTGCTAGTCAATTGCATCATTTCTGAACAAAAATAACAGACTTCGCGCGTAACCAGGTCATGCTCTGTTGATAATCTGCGGCATAAAATTTTATTGACGATAATCTGCAACATAAAATTTACGCAAATATCCCATGTGAATATGGAGATGTGATCCCATATCAATGAGGTCTTTCCGCCATAAGATTTTATACTTGGCCGTATAATTGTTCGAGCACGGGAATAACATAAATTTTATTTTCGTAGAACTAGCACCTCCACCATTGAGAAGACTTCGTAGGCTCCGTAGTGCCGTGGTTCGCGTCTCTGAAGCTGCTAGCGAGACTCCTAGCGAGGATGTTCCGATGGAAGATCAAGGTGATCAAGTTCCTGAATTTCGTCCGACCGGACATGGGGCCTGCATTGAGGACGATCGGCTCGAATTTATCGTTGAGCAAGAGAAAGAGGAGCTTCAGCAGGAGCAGGAGCAAAGTGCTGAACGTGCTAATCGAGATCTAGTTCAGCGAGAGAGGATCACTTCTCTTCCAGAAAATGATTCGCGCGCTGCTAGCGAGACCTCATAAAGAGTTAATGCCACTGAGAAAAATATATCTCCAGATGAAACTCGAAGGGGAGCAACCGCTAATCCTGAGGTTCCATCGAGTGTCGCTCCTGCAACCGTGTTCCCAACTGAGGCCCCTCTTGAAAGAGTCGAGTAAATAGAAATTGATCAAGGAATGGTGATTTCAAATCCCATTTCCTAAAATATGACAGCAGTTCCAGAAGCTAATCAATTCAATATCGCTACCGAGGGTGCAATGCAAGCCAATGAGAGAAGGGTCGTACATGAGTCAAACGCGAGCAGTGGCGCATTGGATCAAGGAATGGAAGATGCTCTATTGTCAAACCCTGAAACTGACACTGCTGCGGTTCCTGGAACACAACTTAATGTCGCACCTGATAATGTGCCAGAAATTCGAGAGTTTGCAGAAAGTTTGCTCGAGACAAGAGACCAAAGTGGTGGCAGCGCACTCCCAATTGAACTCCCTCAGAACGTAGCCTCAAGGCCGAACACTCCGGTGGCCGCGACTGAGGGTATGAGTACAAGAGCTTCAAGTACAAACTTGTCTATTTCTTGTCTGCTGAGCGAGGATTTTCATGATGAGACTCAAACGCGTGCTCTGAATTTGGACGCAGTATTTGCACAAAATCCTTAGGCGGTATGGGCGACCCAAGCTGTTGAAACAGTTGCTGTTGAAAGAAACTATGCAATCCATGAGGAGTACTTTGTGCGCGGAGCTCTTGCAGACCAAAAGCTAGCTGAAGCAGCGACCTCCAGTGGCCAAACAATGACTCCGATTGCTTCACTTCAGCAGATCGTAGAGGGAACTGGTAAGATTGTTACCAAACAAGTATTTTGCAATTTATGTGCTCCCATTTCGTAGTTAAATAACCTATTCTCATTTTTAAAATGCTTGTATAAATCAAGCTTTTCTGGAGTTGCTCATGAAGGTGCGCGTTTCATTTCCGACCACATTCTCAAGGGTTCTGGAGTTAGCGCCTAAGGATAGGGGGGGATCTCCTTACAGAGATGACCAACCTATTGGAGAGGATACACAAAAAGACTCTAGAAAGCACCTTTGTTTCTAATTCTCAGTGTCTTTTGACAAGCGCGTATGGCATCCAGCAAGTTTCGGTGGGTAGGCTCAACCTTGACTTTCTCATCCAGAGATTAGTGAAGATCAAAGATTCCGTCAAGCTCAAGTTCAGCTATGCCACCTACAATCTGGACCATGCTGCTCTTAAAGCACGGAGGCAGGTGCTTCAAAAGGCTATCAAGGATTTTGAGGAGGCAGCAAAGAACCACAAGAACAACAAGGAGCGCTTGGATCAGTGGGCCGCTAATTCGATAAAGTTGGCAGCTGAGGACTCACTTTTGAAAGACTTCTTTGGAGCTTAGTGACTGTATTTTTGTAATCAATTTAAAGCTTTAATCATGTAACATGAACATCAGTTCCAACTTTTTCGGTTTGAAGTATTTGTAATGCGAACGCGTTTTGAATTTTTCTTATGAAAAACACCTACCTTTTCTTTGCAGATATTAAGCATTGTTTTGCTTTCTTGATTAGATAAGATTGTGTATGAAGTCTTTGAATATTGCTATCATTGAGTTGGATAGGCGTTCAATCGCGTATCATTAATTTCTAAGTTCACTATCTGAACATATAGGTTTGAACTCGAATGTAATATCCTTTTAGGCAGGTACTGCTGCAGACTCCAACTCGCGCACTGATACTATCCAAGTAGATAGGCTTTTGGATCAGGTACAGTTTGTATAAACAAGTAGGTTTTCACTCGCGTATGGCGCTATCTAAAGAGATAGGCTTATATTGAGTTTAGTTTCTATCTATACAGATAGTCATAAGTTTGCGTATGGCTGCTATCTATACAAATAGGCTTTAACTTTGCCGCTATCTAGACAAATGGGCTTTAGTTCACCCACGGCTGCCAGCTAAACAAATAGGCTTTGGTTTTGCTGCTCTCTTAATAGATAGGCGCTAGTTTCATGTTGCCGCGATCTAGAAATATAGGCTTAAGTAGGAGAGATACGCATTAGTGCTATCTAGGCAGATAGGCTTAAATTTGCGAAGTAATTGACTATCAATCTTATCATGTAATGCAATAATAAAGGGAGACTAGCAATTGATAAAAGATCTCTCATATGGGAGAGTCACTATCATTAATAAAATCCTTATATGGTAGGATGTAAGCAATGTACATGGCAAGGAAAGAAGAAAGAGACAAATTTAAAGATAGTACTTCTTAAGCCATCACATATTGACCGGATTGGGAGTCGTGGCAGTCCCATGGCATCGTAAGATAATACAATGGCCACTACCAAATACTTTTTAACTTCGAATGGTCCTTCCTAGTTGGCAGTGAACTTGGGATGAATTGCAGCGCAAACAGTGATCGGAAGCTCGTAAGACCAGATCTCCAATAGCAAAGTCACGGTGCTGAACAGTATTGTTGTAGGCTCGAGAGATTCTTTCATTGTACTTCGCATTCTTTCTCTTGGCTTGCTCACATTTCTCCTCTAGCAAAATAAGATCATGGTCGCGTTGGTTCTCGTATAGAGCACTGAATGCCAACCTTGACTTCAGCTGGAACAACTGCCTCAGCTCCATAACACAACAAAAATGGCGAAGTTCCTGTATGAGTTCTTGGTGATGTGCGATACGCCCAATGCCACGCTAAGGGAGTCTGCCCACTTCTTGTGATCGTCTGCGACCATTTTTCTCGGGATCCTTAGCAAAGTTTTGTTGGTACCCTCGGCTTGTCCATTTCCTTTTGGTTAATAAGGCGTCGAGCATACTTGCCTCACTTTGTACTCCATCAGCTTTGAGGCGACTTGGCGATTGACGAGCGGAGTGCCATTATCAGATAGAATTGTGTTGGGGATCCCAAAGAAATATATGATATTCTCTTGGATAAACTTCACGACTGCCAGCGCGCTTGCTGTTTTGAGAGGAACACCTTCCACCCATTTTGTGAACTCCTCAGTTCCAGTCAAGATGAACTGGTTCCCATGTGATGCTGGGCGGATGGGATCGATGAAGTCCAAAGACCAAGTGTGAAATGACCAAGGAGTTCCCAATTCATGCAAATCGAACGCGGAAGCATGCACTGTAACACCCCCAAATGACCCAAGCCGGAGGCCCGGGGATGTCACTCCGTACCCGATATTAAACCCGGTTACAAGGAGATTTTATAACAAGGTTCTCAAGAAAAAACATCCACAATAATAAATTAAAACTAATCGTTATTACAATCCAAATTATTCTAGCCTAAAATCGGGCATAAAGCAAACTAAAGTAATTAAACTGTTCTAATTTAAAATGAAAATACTAATGATCCATATGATGATACGCATCCCCTTCTACGCCAGATAACCATCCTCTAAATCTGTGGTGCGGAATCAAAAAGAAACACCACAGTACAAAATCAGCATAAAATACTGGTAAATAAACACCCAAACATGTAAAATGTTGATGGGATAATTATAAAACAACAACTCATTTGCAAGTAGGAGTTTTTCTCAAACACATAAGAGTTCCCAATTCCATAATATTTCCAAACCAATTCCTTAATCATTAGGAAATCCAAAATCGCACATAATGGTTCTTTTTCCATTAACAAAACCAAAAATCCATCATTATTAATTCTTTGTGACGGGGGAAACCAAACCATCTCGCAAGCATCCAAGACCTTAAGTGTCGACACCCCCAAAAGACTCTAGCGGCCAGAGGAGTGAGTAGAGGGAGCTATCCGGGGACTTGCAACCGGATTAAAATAAAAATAAATTGAAACGGAAGACCGAGATCAAACAATCCAATGCCAATAGTAACCAATAATAAATGCCCCCGCACAACTATTCCACTTTACGTTGTAGTTCATTATTATTATCAGGGTGATATTTTCAAGAAAGACATTTATCAAGTAAAAATCACATATTGCATGTCACATCACATAAACACATTTTGAGACATAAAGAAATACAAGAATTTATTTGACACGAAGGATTTAAGCACACTAGGCTTGGCATGTTTACTTACCTCAAAGAAAATTCAACTATCGCAAATCAGTCGACGTACTCGATGTACTCGTCGTCGAAGAACTCGTCACCTACATGTAACAATACGCTAATTAAACATAATACTCTAGCAATATAATTGCTATAATATCTATATGCATATGTCACTTGACGGTTTAGGTCTCTAACACCAACTCAACATCCCACTTAATTCATACTTCAAAACCAAACCCAAAATCTTACTCCAAAACCCTATATCCTAATGTGTACATAACCTAACATAACTTCACCAATTTTATTACTCCATCTTCCCAAATAGATCATTGCTCAAAAACAGTCTCATTGAATTCAAAACACTCTGAATAATAAGTTTAACCTAAAACGGATCCTAATTTCGATTCCTGGATCAAAAGATATGCTAGTTTCAAGTTTCCAATTTCACTCAAAATACCCATATGGGAATTATAAATTTTCATACAACTCATCTCCAAAACGTCTAGTTAATCCCGTATTCAAACAAAACCTAATGTAACATGAATAACCATATCAAATCAGGTTACTACCCACATACTATGATCATCAAATCACCCAAATCGCTTTAATAAAACATCTATTCCATAACTAGGGTTTTTTCCCCCAAACTGTGATCATGATCAAACCCAAAACTTGATGCTTAATCCTATGACTTCAAGAATGATGAAACCAACAATATAAATCTGAAAATTGAAGATTACATGTAACGTACATAAATCGTAAACAAGTGATCAAGTGAACAAGAGATCAACAAGAGAAAAGAAAAGAAGAAACAAAACTAGCCCAAACCCGCCGCCGATGGAGGGTCGGATGGAGAGTGAGAGAGAGAGACGGACAGAGAGAGAGAGAGAGAAAGAAAGAAAGAAAGAAGACAAAGAGAGAGAGAAATAGATATACCTTAACGGGTAGAGAGAGAGGCGGCGGCTGCTGCTGCCGTCAGGGAAGAGACAGGGAGCCGAGAGAGAGAGAGGGTCGGGTGAGAGAGGGAGAGACGTGAGAGAGAGATAGAGAGAAATAGGGAGAGAGAGGGTTTTATGATAGTTGGATAAAAATAAACTTCATAAGGAAGGAAACCCTCCTGAATTAGGAAACTTTACGTAGGAAGAAAAGTTGGGTCAAAAGACACTTTTTCCCCCTTAGTTTTGCCAAAAGACAACTACCTCCCAAACTCAAGTAAAAGACACTAAAACTTTTATATTAAAGTCACAAAGATCCCCCAAACTGTCGTAGCCATTATAATCAACTCTCGACAATTAAATCAATTCCCCAACACTTACAATAATATCACAAAATACCCATAGTCACAAAACGGGGTATTTCATCCTTCCCCCATTAAAGAGAACTTCGTCCTCGAAGTTTAAACTAAAACCACGCTCCTTAAAGATAACTTCGTCCTTGAAGTTTAAACTAAAACTTCAACTACAATAAGGTATGAACCTTCCCTCAATGGTACAACTACTAAATGCAAACCTAAGGTCATGAATGATATGCAATATACTATAAGGAATATTGCACTAAAAACCGAAGGATTACATCCTCTCCCCCTTAGAGGAGTGACGTCCTCGGAACTCAAGGTACCTCGTCAAACAGGTGAGGGTACTTCTTCCTCATATCATCCTCCGCTTCCCAAGTTGCATCTTCGGTGAGGTGATTTGTCCATAAGACCTTTACAATCTTGACACTCTTGTTGCGGGTGTTCCTTGTCTTGGTGTCTAGAATCTTGACAGGATGTTCTTCATAACTCAAACACGGATCCAGTTCTACTGGTTCGTGATCTAATACATGAGATGGTTCAGGAACGTACTTCTTCAGCTGAAATACGTGAAATACATTGTGAACACGACCCAAATTCGATGGTAATTCCAATCGATAAGCCACTTCTCCAATCTTCTCTATGACATCATATGGTCCAATGAATTTCGGGCTTAACTTCCCTTTCTGATTGAACCTCATGACTCCTTTAGTAGGAGAAACTTTAAGAAATGCCTTTTTTCCAATTTGAAATTCCAATGGTCTCCTCTTCTGATCAGCGTAGGACTTCAGTCTATCCTGGGCTGCCTTCATTCGCTGCTGGATAAGTCTCACCTGATCTGTCATCTCTTTGATTAGTTGTGGACCAATTACTATTGTCTCGCTTATGTCGTTCCAACACAATGGTGTTCTACACTTTCTTCCATACAACGCCTCGTGCGGTGCCATTCCAATACTGGCATGTTAACTGTTGTTGTAGGAGAATTCTATCAAAGGTAATCTATTAACCCATGAACCTTGAAAGTCCATAAAACACGATCTTAGCATATCCTCCAACGTCTGAATTTCATTGGCCTGTTGCCGAAAGAACGATTCAGACCTTAGCAGGGTGGAAAGCCGTGCTGAATTTCAACTGTGTTCTCAATGCCTCCCGTTGTGCTTTCCTGAAGTGAGAAAGAAAGTTGGGATCCCTATCGGAAACTATAGAGCTTGGTACTCCATGGTATCTGACAATGTTCTTCATATATGCATCGGCTCTTTGTTCCATATTCCATGTATCTTTCATCGGAATGAACCTTGCTATCTTGGTCAATCTGTCTACGACCCAAATATGATTCAGTCCATTCTTCGATGTCGGCAAAGCAGTTACAAAATCCATCGAAATCGAATCCCACTTCCAAACAGGGACATCTAATGGTTGAACTAAGCCTCCCATTCTCTTATGTTCAAACTTCAACTTTTGACAAGTTAGACATTTTGCCACAAATTCTGCTACCTCCCTTTTTATGTTTGACCACCAAAATGTCTTCTTCATATCTTTTTAGAGTTTTTCACCCCCTGGATGTACAGATTAGGGTGTGTTGTGCGCTTCACGCATCAACTTTTCCTTGGTTTCCGTACACTTATGTGGTACACACCATCTCCCTTTGTAGCGGATACTTCCATCTTCATGAATCTTAAAATCCTTTGCTTGACCTTCTGCAATCTTCTTCTTTATCCTTTCCATCTTCACATCTTCTGACTGGTTACTCCTTATCTCTTCTAAGACATCTGGTACAAATGTCATATTCCCAAGGATATTCTTCACTCCACCTTGTTCCACCACTTCAATCTCAAGCTTTCGGAACTCTCGGCATAGCCGTTCTGGCTAAACTAGCATAGTGCCAAAGTATGGCTCGATTTTCGGCTTAACGCATCAGCTACTACGTTTGCCTTTCCCTCGTGGTATTGGATATGAAAATCATAATCCTTTATGACCTCCAACCAACGTCTTTGCCTGTTGTTCAGCTCTTTCTGCGTGAAGATGTATTTGAGACTGCTGTGGTCAGTATACAATCTACACATAGGTGATGTATCCATATCTTTATTGCGAAATTTATTGCTGCAAGCTCTAAATCATGCGTAGCATAGTTCTCTTCATGAGTTTTCAACTGTCTCGAAGCATAGGCAATAACCCTTCTTTCATGCATAAGCACACATCCTAAACCCTTCTTCGATGCGTCGCTGTAAACGTCAAACTCGCCAGAATCATTGGGTAAAGCTAACACAGGTGCTGTAGTCAAATTTTCCTTCAATGTCTAGAATGCTTCTTCACAATCTTCGCTCCACTGATACTTCACCGTCTTCTTGGTTAGTGTAGTCAGCAGGCTAGCGATCTTCGAGAACTCCTTTACAAAACGCCTGTAATATCTTGCTAATCCCAGAAAACTTCTTATTTCTGACACGTTCTTTGGAGTAGGCTAATCCTTAACTGCTAAAATCTTTCATGGATCCACGGATATCCCTTCCTTGGAGATTATGTGACCCAGAAATGGAACATGCTTTAGCCAAAACTCACACTTCGAGAGCTTAGCATACAACTTCTCATGTCTAAAAGTTTCTTACACTTCTCTGAGATGTTCTTCGTTCTCTTCCTCGCTCTTTGAGTAAACGAGGATGTCATCAATGAAGACGACCACGAACCGATCCAAAAATGTCCTCATAACACGATTCATTAGATCCATAAATACTGCAGGAGCATTAGTTAGACCAAAAGGCATAACCGCAAACTCATAATGTCCATACCTTGTTCTAAAGGCTGTCTTAGGGATGTCCTTATCGGCTACCCAAAGCTGGTGATACCCTGATCTCAGTCTATCTTTGAGAAAACGCTCGCCCCTTGCAACTGATCGAACAAGTCTTCAATTTGGGGTAAACTGTATTTGTTCTTGATTGTTGCGCTGTTCAACTCTCTATAGTCAATGCACAACTTCAAGCTTCCATCTTTCTTCTTCACAAACAATACTGGTGCGCCCCATGGGGACACACTTGGCCTTATGTAACCCTTTTGAAGTAGTTCTTGTAACTGATCCTTTAGTTCTTTCAACTCTACTGGTTCCATCCTGTACGGCACCTTTGAGATTGGAGCTGTTCCAGGTGCTAAGTCCATAATGAATTCAATCTCCCTTCTAGGTGGCATTCGTGGAATCTCTTCCGGGAACACATCGGGGAATTATTTGACTATTGGTATCTCTTCTAACACCTTCTCCTTCTTAGACACATCTTGTACATAACACAAATAAGCACTATTCCCCTTATTCACTTGGTTGACTATGGTCAAAGCTGACACTAGTCGGATACATGGTTCTTTCGTGATGCCACGGTAAGAAACCTTTTCTCCCTTTGGACCTGTAAGCCCGATCTTCTGATCGTGACCGTCTATAACTGCTCGATATTTTCCCAGCAAATCCATTCCCAATATAACATCTATTCCCCCAAGATCAAATTGTATTAGATTCGCCGGTAAGGTTCTAGCCGAAATCTTAACTCCTACTCCTTCAAAAATGGTGTCACACACTGTTACATGACCGATTGGGGTAGCTACAGGGATGGATATTCTAGAAGGCTTATTGAGACTCAATTTCTCCACAAATGATGATGAAATAAATGAATACGATGCTCCAGGATAAAATAGAGTAAAATCTGGTTGATCATGGACAAGAAATGTACCAGTGACCACTTCATTTGCTGCTTCCGCATCAGTCCTGCTCTTGACAGCGATCCTTGCAACATTCCCGTTCTATTCTGCGGTTCCTGCCGTACCGGTTCCATTGCTGTTGGCATTAGCTGGAGCGTTGTTGTTCCTATTCCCGTTCTGAATTCCATTGCTCCTTCCATTACCCTGGTTGTTCGCCTGCTGCCTGCCATAATTGTTGCCTCCATTATTCTGGTTGTTATAGTTCCCATAGTTCCTGTTTCCTCCCTGATTGTTGTTGCTGAACTGTCGGTTCCCTTGATAATTTCCTCCCTGGTTCCCTTGCTGGTTCCCAGTTGGTCGCAATCGGCACTCAAAAGCACGATGACCTTTCCTGCCGCAGTTGTGGCAGTTGACAAGGTTTCCTTGGCAGTCCTTTCCTGGATGATTCTGTTGACACCTCTTGCAGATGTAACGGCGAGGTTGATCATTTCCATTATTCGGCTTGTTACCACGATACTGGCCCTGTTTACTTCCTCCTTGGTTGGGCTTAAACCTCTTGGCATGACTACCTTGGTTGATCCTACTTTCATTGTTGCCGAAACCCCCAACGCTCTCAATCTTGCGCTTTCCACGTTTCTCATCTTGCGCTTCTTGAATGCGCCAAACAGCCGCGGCTCTATCATATGCCTCCTGAAGAGTATCGTACGTCCTGCACATCAAGTCTTTCTGCAGTTGAAGTTCGAGACCTGACATGAACTTCCTAACCTTAGTTGCTTCGTGAGGCATCAGCTGACCTGCGAATCGGGATAGTTCCATGAACTTCTTAAATTACTCGGTTACAGAACCGTTTCCTTGTGTCAGATTCACAAAGTCTATGTACTTTTGATCCTGGACATGATCCGGATAAAAGCGAATGCATAGTGCAGACTGAAGAGCTTCCCAATCAAAGTCGGGTTAAGCCATAAGGTTCTAACGTGTGCTCCTCCACCATATATTAGCCTCGTTCTTTAGGTAAAATGCCGCACAAACAACCTTGAGGTTTTCAGGCCACTCAAGTAGCTCTAGGATCTTATCCATCTCGTCGATCCAGTTTTCGAGCTCAACAGGATCCTCATTGCCTGTAAAGTTCCTTGGCTTCATGTCAGTCACTTTATTCGCCCAGTTAGCTGCATTCGGCTCTCCCTGGTTCAGGTTCTGAGCCATTTGAGAAAATTGAGCAAAGAATTGCTCCATGTTGTTGTTGTCGTTGTTTGGTGCTGCCATTGGTACTTGACGATTTCTCCTGGTGTAGTATTGATGTGGTCTATCAGTCATAATCCCTACACTATAGCCTGTTGTATTATTTATAAAGTATCAAGAAGTACAAACAATCATGCATATATGGCATGTAGTGCACAATTAAACAAGTAATGTCACACATTGATCATCATTTAAATCAATTACACATGCATTTCCACATAGGCTGATCACGTCTCAACTTTTCATCTTCTTCAGAAATTTGGAAAAAGATCAATCGGACAAGAAAAGATTATGAAATTTGTTGTGCAACATAATCTTCGAGCCTAATTTCATAATCAAGAAGAATCAAACCAAAATCAACTGTAGAATTCAAGATACACAGAAAATACTACAGCTGATGTCACAGACTACGAGAACAGAAACTCTGACTTTGAAAGGTATTAGACTGACTTTAAAATTCTCAAAATGAGCTAGCCTTTCATCCAGAGTTATCCACACGTGTATACTAGCTTCCAAAAAAATTTTAGGACAAAAAAAGGTCTGGAAGATAGGTAAAAAGCAAAAATTTTACAGCTAGTCACTTTGCGATTCTGCTACTACCCAACCAACTTTGAAAATTCGTAACTAATTATCCAAAACTCATATAGGGATGAAAATTTTATGGGAGATATCTGGGTATGTCTAATTTAGGGGAAAAATTCAGAGAAAAATAAATCCAAAATTAAATATGTCTTCTACATAAAAAAACTCACTGCTGCGCAGATTCAAACATCACCAAAACTAAAGTTTTCGCGTTCTATCTTCATGAACACTTTCTATGCACTAAATCAATGCCAACAATACACAAGGCATTCTTAATTCATCAAATCATAATCCAAATAAATGAAAACATAATTCATTAAACTCCCAAATCGGTTCCTCAAAACATGAGCATTATTCATCATCCTAAAGCAAAAACGCTAAAAATTTAACTCTAGCCCAAAAGTGACTATTCAAAAATCGTTCTAGAAACTTCAAAGTATTGCTTGGCATCATAGCCTTATTAAAACCAATAATACAACTCGAAATGCATCAAAGTCTAGGAAATTTAAAAAATTATAACAAGCTCAATCCTCATCTCCATCGCTTTCATCCAATTCTTCCTCTTCATCGGCATCATACTCGGGCTCTTCACCTTCACTCGGGTCTTCTTCACTCTCTTCATACTCCATGGGATTTTCCTCAATCTCGGGGTATTCGTCGACATATTCCATTGGATCCTCTTCGACCTCCTCATCGTCACTAGAGTCTATAACGATCACCTCTTCATCATCACTAGAGTCTATAATTATCACCTCCTTGGCTTCAATAGGATTCACTTTAATAACCATATAGCCTTGCCACTTCACATGAACTTCCATCAATAATTTTCATATGAAATCGTTGCTCACCCTCCATTCGCATTGGTAGAGATAATCCCTAGAGTTCATTCTGTTGAAATTGTCCATGAGATCGCTATACTTTTCTATAATGTCTCCAAACATACGTCACGTAGGAAGTGCTTTCACCATACAATATGCCTGAAAAACTGGATTACGGTACCGAGGTAACTCCAATGCAACAAACCTTTGCTCACAATACTGAACGACGCGATCACGAAACGTCGTGAGATCCTCACCTTCAACCCAAGGTGTCACAACCGGGTGCTTCTCAACTGGTAACACACGTTTCCTAGCGGTGGTTTTTGTTACGGCCATCTACAAAAGAAAACTATTCCATAAGTCTCTTGCTCCACAAATATATGTCGTAAACAAAATGACTACTCTTCGCAACCAATAAATATTCCCAAGGCTCCAAATTGATAATCACAAGACTCTTGAAACAATTTCCCAACAAAAAACTTCAAAAAGGTTGGGTAATATCGATGCGATATCACCCCCATCTTTTGATCACCTAAACAGTAGGCTTCCAACCCGAACTCCAATGAAACGCCTCAAAAATCCGATCTCTAAGTATCTTAAATAGGCTAAGGCTCTTAGTTAGGAATGGGTGGGTGGTAATACTTGCTTTATATCCTATTTTCTAAACACTTACATATATTAGTCCTATCCATACTACCCAAATTCCCACGGCTTGTCAAATTTTAATTATTTTTCCTATATTCATTTTAGTTACCCTAACAAGTTTCAATTTCCTTTTTGGAATGCCAGCTCTGATACCACCTGTAACACCCCCAAATGGCCGAAGCCGGAGGCCCGGGGATGTCACTCCGTACCCGAGATTAAACCCGGATACAAGGAGATTTTGTAACAAGGTTCTCAAGAAAAAACATCCACAATAATAAATTAAAACTAATCGTTATTACAATCCAAATTATTCTAGCTTCAAACCGGGCATAAAGCAAACTAAAGTAATTAAACTGTTCTAATTTAAAATGAAAATACTAATGATCCATATAATGATACGCGTCCCCTTCTACGCCAGATAACCATCCTCTAAACTTGTGGTGCGGAATCAAAAATAAACACCACAGTACACAATCTGCATAAAATACTGGTAAATAAACACCCAAACATGTAAAATGATGATGGGATAATTATAAAACAACGACTCATTTGCAAGTAGGAGTTTTTCTCAAACACAACTGAAATAAAGTTAACCCTTGTAGGAAAACATAAGAGTTCCCAATTCTATAATATTTTCAAAGCAATTCCTTAATCATTAGGAAATCCAAAATCGCACATAATGGTTCTTTTTCTATTAACAAAACAAAAAAGCCATCATTATTATTTCGTTGTGACGGGAGAAACCAAACCATCTCGCAAGCATCCAAGACCTTAAGTGTGACACCCCCCCCAAAGACTCTAGCGCCCAGAGGAGTGAGTACAGGGAGCTATCCGGGGACTTGCAACCATTCCACTTAAAGTTGTAGTTCATTATTATTATCATGGTGATATTTTCAAGAAAGACATTTATCAAGTAAAAATCACATATTGCATGTCACATCACATAAACACATTTTGAGATGTAAAGAAATACAAGAATTCATTTAACACGAAGGAGTCAAGCACACTAGGCTTGACATGTTTACTTACCTCAAAGCAAATTCAACTATCGCAAATCAGTCAACGTACTCGATGTACTCGTCGTCGAAGAACTCGTCACCTACACGTAACAATACGCTAATTAAACATAATACTCTAGCAATATAATTGCTGTAGGATCTATATGCATATGACACTTGACGGTTAGGTCTCTAACACCAACTTAACATCCCACTTAATTCATACTTCAAAACCAAACCCAAAATCTTACTCCAAAACCCTATATCCTAATGTGTACATAACCTAACATAACTTCACCAATTTTATTACTCCATCATCCCAAATAGATCATTGCTCACTAACAGTCTCATTGGATTCAAAACACTCAGAATAATAAGTTTAACCTCAAACGGATCCGAATTTCGATTCCTGGACCAAAAGGTATGCTAGTTTCAAGTTTCCAATTTCACTCAAAATACCCATACGGGAATTATAAATTTTCATACAACTCATCTCCAAAACGTCTAGTTAATCCCGTATTCAAAAAAAATCAAATGTAACACGAATAACTATATCAAATCAGATTACTACCCACATACTATGATCATAAAATCACCCAAATCACTTTAATCAAACATCTCTTCCACAACTAGGGGTTTTCCCCCAAACTGAGATCATGATTAAACCCAAAACTTGATGCTTAATCTTATGAATTCAAGAATGATGAAACTAACAATATAAATCTGAAAATGTAAGATTACATGTAACGTACATGAATCGTAAATAAGTGATCAAGTGAACAAGAGATCAACAAGAGAAAAGAAAAGAAGAAACAAAACTAGCCCAAAACCGCCGCCGATCGAGGGTCGGACGGAGAGAGAGAGAGAGACGGACAGAGAGAGAGAGAGAAAGAAAGAAAGAAAGAAGAAAAGAGATATAGAGAAAGAGATATACCTTAACGGGGAGAGAGAGAGGCGGCGGCGGCGGCGGTGTGGCGGCTGCTGCTGCCGTCGGGGAAGAGAGAGGGAGCCGAGAGAGAGAGGGTCGGGTGAGAGAGGGAGAGACATGAGAGAGAGATAGAGAGAAATAGGGAGAGTGAGGGTTTTATGAGAGTTGGAAAAAAATCAACTTCATAAGGAAGGAAACCCTCCTGAATTAGGAAACTTTACGTAGGAAGAAAAGTTGGGTCAAAAGACACTTTTCCCCCTTAGTTTTGCCAAAAGACAACTACCTCTCCCAAACTCAAGTAAAAGACACTACAACTTTTATATTAAAGTCACAAAGATCCCCCAACTCTCGTAACCTTTATAATCAACTCTCGACAATTAAATCAACTCCCCAACACTTACAATAATATCACAAATACCCATAGTCACAAAACGGGGTATTTCATGCACTAGGGTGCCGTTGAATTTGCATTGTTGACATCTCTTGACCTTCATGCGAAAATCTACTTCCATGGTTGGCGAAAAATATCCAACTGTCAAGAGTTGGCTACAGAGCTTCGAGCCTCCTTGATGTTCCACATGGTGCGACATTTCCATGATTTCTTGTGTTTCTTGGTCATTCAAGAATTTGAGCAAGTTTCCCTCGTGTCCCTTTCGCCATAACAGGTTTTCCTTCAGCACGTACCGATAAGACTTCCTCTTGAGCTTCTGGGTCTTATTGTTCGGTAGGATTTCATCTTGCAGATAATCAATCATGGGCTTCCTTCAATCAACTTCGTCATCGATTGAAGAAATTTATAAAGAATCTCTTACCAACGCGCACCTTTCACATTCACCTTGCAAGATCGCAGCATACAACGACATCTGTGGCCAATAGATTCCATATATTTGTGCTTTTCTGTAGATAGAGACTTCATTTTCTCCGCAAAAATTCTGGTGAATTTTCTCTCGCAAGGCTTTTCCTTCCTCTTCCGTGACACATCGCATCAAGATTCCTCTAGGCCCTTTGTAATAGAGCAAGTTGTCATGTATGCCGAACCCCATAGTGGAAACCCAACTTTCCTTGCTTGTTCCTTCATCCGTTGCGCGCATTATGGGCTTCCTCCAGTCCTCAGCTTTGACGAACTCGTCTTCGCACAGATCCTTTATTTAATAAGGGGTTGTTTTGACTTCAATTCAGATCTTTGCTGGAAATTTATCTGAACTGATCTTCAATCCTAAAGTGGCCAAGGCATCTTCGTGCCGATTGTCGGATCTAGGAGTGTGCTCATACTTGATGACGTCAAACATTTGCACTAGCTTCCGCACGATCGACCTATAGCTCAACAATTTAACTTCTTTCAAACCATATTCGCCCGAGGCTTGTTTAACAATCAGCTTGGAATCTCACATCACTATCTGGTTCTATACTTCCAAAGCCTTGGCCGCGAGGAGACCATCAATTAAAGCCTAATACTCGGTTTCATTTTTACTTACTGCGAAGTCCATCTTGCTTGACATTTGAATGACCTCCCCATCAGGTTCAGTCAGGACAATTCCAGTTCCTCCTCCAGCTCTTGTCGATGATCCATCAAAGGGTAATTTCCAGTAAAGAGAATTCATCGCGTAGAATTCTGGCCCTTCAAGCTCCTCTTCCATCATAGGCTCGTAGTTCTCATCCGTTAATTGTGCCAACAAGTCTACCACTGCTTGAGATTTGATGGCCTTTGGTCGCGCACACGTCATGTTGTATTGGGATATGGTCCTATACCATTTTGGTGATCTCCCACAAGGTGCAGAATGTCCCAACAAATATTGAACATGATCGCTTTTGTTCATAATTATAAAATTTTGGGAGGCAAATTAGTGATTTAATTTTCCTATGACAAATAATAAAGCACGACAATGACGTTCAATGTCTATGTAGGTGGAATCAGCTGATTGGACTGCGCGCGAGATGTAGTATATGGGTCTCTCATGTCCTTCGAACACTTGTGCCAATAATGCTCCGATAGACTTATTTTTTGAAGTAAGGTATAAGAGCATAGGGGATCCCAATTGAGGGGCGATCATGACTCGTGGGGATGTCAGCAGTTCTTTCAGCTACTCGAACATGACCTAGTGCTCTTCTGTCCAAACATATGTGTTTCGAATGTCTTTCAGCAATTGCAGAGTTGACATTATGCTTTGCTAATTTACTCAAGAATGTCTTTAATGCACTTTGGGTTTGGGGTATTGGCAAGCTTGTGATAGCTAAGACCTTTTCAGGATCAGGCTCGACGCCATGCCAATAAATCACGCACCCTAGGAACTTTCCTAAGGTTACTCCGAATGCGCACTTCATGCGATTCATTTTCTGTTTGAATCTCCTGCATCTTTTAAACACCTTCCTCAAATCCTTCAGGTGATCTCTCTTTTGATTCGACTTGATAACCAGGTCATCGACGTAAAACTTGACCTCTTGATGCATCATGTCGTGGGAAAGCTTCATCATCGCGCTTTGGTAGGTCGCGCTAGCATTCTTCAGGCGAAAGGGCATGACTGTGTAATGAAATACTCCCACGGGCGTGATGAAGGTCGTCTTCTTTGCATCCTCGAGGTCCATATTGATTTGTTATAGCCACTAAACCCATCTATGAAGCTAAACATCTGAGTCCTGCTGTGGAATCAATGAGTAAGTCTATGTTTGGCAGTGGGAAATCATCCTTTGTGCAGATTCGGTTAAAATCTCTGAAGTCAACGCAGATGCTAAGAAGTACGTTCTTCTTCAGGACTGGTACAATATTGGCAAGCCAAGTAGGATGGTGCTCAGGTTTTATGAACTTTGCATTAAGAAACTTCACTATCTCTTCTTTTATCTTCATATTGATTCCTGGGCAGAAGCTCCTTGTACTCTGCTTTACTGGCTTCAACCCTGGGATGACATCCAACCTGTGCATGGTAATCTATGTATCTAGGCCAACAATTTCATCGTATTCCCACGCGAAAACGTCCTTGTATTTTGTTAATAGCCTCAGCAGGCCTTGTTCTTCTTCTGCAGCAATATCCGCGCTTAAGAATATTGGCCTCATCTTCCCTTCTGTCGTGCTCAATAGCACCTCCTTCAATTCTTGCTTCTGTGGCTTTGGTTTGTCTTCCATGCATTTAGGAACCTCTTTCAGCTTCTCCATTGATGTCCCTCTCATGTCTTCATTTGGCAACTTCTCTGCTATCTCATTGATTTGCTTAGGGACATCTTCGATAGGTGGGGTCGAAGATGGCCTCGCGCACCTTCAGATGCGATATCACTTCTTTCCATTTGCATAAAAGCTCTCTATATTCTTTCCCTTATCATCGTGTTTGACACCCCTTTTGAGAGTGTAAACATTCTTCTTCTGGTATTCTACCTTCGACACGACTTCTTGTGAAGGCTGCTCTTTTTGAGCTTCGCTCATCATCAATCCTGCTGGTTGATCTTTGATATTGTCCCATCTGGGCAGAGGAGTGGGTTTGAATGGTGCTGTCATCTCCTCGTCGGCCATCTCTGTGAACCACACTGCTTCGGATAGGTGTGTTTCATTAAGATTGAATGGATTTATCGAAGCTGGTATATCCACCACCCTGTCCTTCCAGATGGCCTTCATCATTTGGTGAGCTGTGGATGGCACAACATCGAAGCTACGAATCCATGATCGACCAATGATCATATGGTAGGTGGTATTGGCATCAATGACATGGAACTCTGCAGAGCACTTGATTTAGCCAATGTGGATCCCTAGGCGGATCCATCCAACATTCATCCTCTTGTCGCTCCCGTAGCCCATCAGAGGCAATGGACGCTTGACAATCTTACTCTCTGAGATACCATCCAACTCAAGAGTGTTGAATGGTATCACATTCACTGCAGCTCCCCCGTCGACAAAATCCCTCTTGAAATCGACCCCATTGACTACTGCTGTCACATATAGTGGTGTTTGGTTGTTAGCATCTGCCTTCTTATCAGCTTGCGCGAAGGTCATTTCCAAGCCAGTCGACCGCGTAGCCCTGATAACTTCTCCATTCGAAACAAATAATTCCTCTCCAATATCTTCAACCACCCTTAGGATCGAATTTGTCATCTCTTGGCGGAACTTGCTTGAGAAGTTCATATCATCGAAGACATTTTCAAATTTATGCGAGCCCTTCATTCGTTCAGCTCTATAGTCTTCCGTGTCGAAGGAGTAGTCCTCATCTTCACAGATCTCAGCTACAACTGGAATGCCTTCTTCTGCGACTTCCTCATATTCGCAGATGGATATCATTGCTATCTCATTTCCCTTAGGCTCCTATTGAGAGTGGGAGGGTAGCGGATTGTTACGTATCCTTTGTTGGATCATCAATGATTAGTTGTCCTTCCTTGATTTTCCTGTCCACCAGCCATCTCAATTTGCTGCTCCTTAGTTGGGTGCATGACTTCACCATGGCACTCAGACCAACTTGGGTCTCATAGCTGCTCTCTGGAGGGTTTATGCTCCAGTGCTCGTAAGATCCCATCTTTTCGCCATTGTTTGCACAGGCCTGTGATTTCCCCTATCGAACACGGCAGCGGAGGCGGCTCCTTTGGTGGACCTTGTGGTTTCTTTGAAGGCGAGACTGCATTAACGTCATCCTCGCGTCCCAGCTTGTAGCTAAGTCTCCGAACCTTGAAACCAGAGCTTGCTGGTGCGCGATCATTCGTGTACCTCTTCTTTTGCCTCTCCACCAGTGGCTCAATGTTCCTTGTGAAGTCAATCGACTTTGAAAAAGTAGGCATGTTCAGGTTTATTAGCATACCTTTGTAGTCATCGCGCATACCCTGGAGACAGATCTCTACAAGGAGGCTATCAGCCATTTCATCGACACACTCCAGCGACCTGGTTCTGAACTTCTTCATGAATGCGACGACTTCCTCGTCGTGCCTTTGATACATGCGCGACAGATGAGTCGTCGTGACCTTCTCCTCCACTTGGAATAATTTGGTGTATATCTCTTGACCATATCCTCCAAGTCTTGATCGAGCCTGCTGATAACTCCACATTATGAGTTATATTGTTTATGATCCATGACCATTTTGCGAGCGTTTGGGTATATTTATGTGAGAAATTGACCAAAGCCGAGTTGTTTTGAGAATACGTGAGTTATTGAGCTTTATTTCGTAATTCGGGCGTTTTTCGTATGATTCATATATTGTTTATCGCATGTGATCTTCCAGGTTGTTTAGTGTTGTGTATCTCAGGTAAAATAGGTGCAATGGAGCTTATGAGATGCTTGGATATGCTTGGAATGGAGCTAGATGAAGAGGAGAAAAGGAGACGCACAAACGAAGAAAAGTTGGAAAAGTCACACAGGACCAGCCTGAACTCTTTTCGATTCCCAGGAAAATATACAAAGAATTTTGAAGCAAGACTTGCGGAATTGGAAAGTAGACATCCGTAGCTTTCCAACGATATATGGTAGGCCCTAATACGAGTCCGTATGAGGGAGATACAGCCCGCGCAAGATCAGCAAATAATTCTGTCCGGGAATTACAAAGTAGAGGGGCTGAAGTGCAATTTCGGCTAGATTTCATTAAAAAGCGTGCCCAGCTGGTAAAAACGAAGGAGACGACCTAAGAACAAGACATTCACGCATCTTTGGAGTATTGGGAGCTAGAGAAGACGGGAGACAAAGCTTGGAGCTTGGAAGATCATCAACATTGAAGATTTTAGCGTTTGATCATCTTTTCTTCTTCTTTTTCTTCATGAACTCTACTATTTTGTTTATGTTTAACACTATTATGTCTAGCTAAACATCTTAAGCTAGGTGAATGATGAAAACTAGGGTTTGATGACGTTTTTCCGGATTTTGGACTTGATACATGCATTAGCTTAAAGTTTATGAACGTTCTTGTTATCCAAACTATTCTTGTTCTTTATTTATTAGTGTTCTTGGCTTGATCACCCGTAGGATGCTACTTGTTGATAAGATTGCACGAAAGTGAATTCTTTGAGACGTGTTAAAGAATAGTTAGGTGATCTTGTAGTTTCTTGAGACCGAGAGGAGATAGAAACTTGATTAATCGTGTGAGGGTAGTTTCGATTGATTGTTGTTAGAACTTAGTGAATTCGGTGGACCGATAGGACCCGGTGAATGAGCCTAACAAATCAATTAGATTGTATTAATAGACGGAGGTGGACCGAGAGGACCCGAAATCTATTGTTTACACAAATTCACGTGAGATCGAGAGAAGATCGTGATGAGCATTACCCGATATAACTAGAACGTGAGTAGAGTGTTTCATGCATAATTCCGGAAATCGTTAACAACCCTAGGGACATCAACTGCCTAGTTCTTTCTCATTAATCGTAGTCAATCACAATTTATTTTCGTTAAAAAGTGAAAACTTACAAAAAATATTTAGTTACTTGTCATTTAATTTACGTCGCTTGTTCGTGGGCGACAACATTACACAATCAAACACCATTTTTACTTGTTACTTAGATATCGTAAAGTTAATTTCTAGTTAGCTAGTAGTCGTAATTTCCCTTGGGTTCGATACTCGGAGTCGTAAAATACTCCTAATACTACTTGACTGATACTTGCGTTTAAGCGCGTAAAGAATTCGCGTCAAGTTTTTGGCGCCGTTGCCGTGGAATTAAACGGTTTATTAGTTTAGTTAAAAATTAATTTAGGATACTTCTTTTAGTTTCTTTTTGTTACTATCTGCTTACCTCACGGGCGTGCTCGTGTTGCTTTTTTAGGTAGCTATGGCGGAAGGTCAAGGGCAGATTAGCCTCACCACAAAGCAGCTACAAGCTTTGGTGGCTGAAGCTGTAGAGAAAGCATTGGAAGCAACATCTATACCGCGCTCGACCTCAATGCCATATAATCGATCAGGGAAAGCACTAATCCAGGCATTTGAGGCGGATCTTAAAGGAAGGGAGCCAGCAATTGTGGTGCCACCAATTCACGCAGAAACCTTATGTCTCAAGCTGCGCACAATTCAATTTGCTCAGGATCAGTGCACTTTTGCTGGGACAGACGAGGAAGACCCACATGCATTCATTGGGAGATTTCAAAGCCACTGTGGGCTAATCCGATATAGTGGGGTCACATCTGAAGCGCTCAAACTGATGCTCTTTCCTCATTGTCTCAAGGGAGCTGCTATGGATTGGCTGGACTCTATGCCATCCTGTTCAATACGTGGGAAGAGTGTGTCGCACAGTTCATGAGTAAGTTCTATCCTATCTCACGTGTGATTCAGCTTCAGAATGAGATCTGGATGTTCAGGCAAAAGCAGGATGAATCACTTGTATAAGCATGGGAGCGCTTCAATAATTTGCTATGTAAATGTCCCAACCATGGTATTGACAAGCGACAGTTAATCCAGGTCTTCTATGATTCACTTGGACGGCCCAATAGAGACAAGATGGATATAGAAGCTGGGGGAAACTTCTTATTTAACTGTGATCATGAAGGGGCATATGCATTGATGAGATGCTTGGTTCAGCATGGATTACCAGTACAGGCACATGGAACTGGTAAGAGATGAAAAGATGGCTTATAACACTGTTCAGGTGAATGCGGTAGAGGTAGTGCATCAAGAAAATGTTTCAGAGATGCATCAGCAGCAGCCAGTATCACCATTAGAGTTGACTGAGATGACAGGGGTAATAAAGACGATGGCTCAGCACATGACAGACATGTCCACACAGGTCAGCTCTATAGCAATTGCACTTCAAGTTGCTCAAGCAGAAATAAAAGATCTAAAGGAACAACTTGAACAAAGGGAACTGGGTAGCATTGTTGACACATCAGAGGGATAGGCTCAAGCCATCACCACTCGAAGTGGTATTGCACTTACAGATCCTCCATATCCGATTCATGCCAGAGCGGAAGCCTCAAAGGCGAAGGAACATGAAGTCTTCGATTCTGAGAAGACACCTGTCATGATCCCCCAATTAAAGGGCATGATTCACCAGGATGCAGAGAAATCTACCGAGGTACCACTTCCATATTCTCCTTCTTCTTCAGAACTACCATTTCCATTACGTACTAGGAAGAAGAAGGATGATTCTGAGGAATACAAGCGCTTTTTGAATGTCTTCTCTAAACTGCATATCAATATCCCATTGATTGAGGCACTTCAAAAGATGCCTAAGTATGCTCGATTTATTAAAGATGCAGTTCTTGGAAAGAAAGGGGTGGATGAATTTCAGAGAGTAAACTTAAATGAATAGGGTAGTTCATGTGTTTTGCATGGGTTACCTAAGAAAAAGAAGGATCCAGGTAGCTTTGTCATTGAGGCTACATTGGGTGATTCCTACACTGGAAGAGCTCTCTGTGAACTGGGAGCGAGCGTGAATTTGATGCCGTTGTCGGTATTCAAAAAGTTAGGTGTGGGGGAGCCCCCGAAAACCTGGATAACACTCCAATTTGCAGACAATTCATCCAAGAAAGCATGTGGGATGGTTAAAGATGTGCTAGTGAGGGTCGGAAGTCTGATCATTCCGGCTGATTTTGTTATATTGGATATGCCAGTAGGTGATGTTCCGCTAATTCTGGGTAGGCCATTCTTGGAAACTGGTCGTACTCTCATTGACGTAGAGAATGGAGAACTAATTATGAGTGTACATGATGACATGGAGACTTTTCGGGTCTTTAAGCCGTCACCCCAGTGTTCATGGGAGTATCAGCCAGGGGTGCCATTTGCTGTACAAGTGAAGCGCCAAATCCCAGAGTTATCGCAAGGGGATCCACCAGACTACTGGGTAAGAAATAAGCCATAAGCGTTGCACGCACATGAAGCAGTGCTTCAAATCCAACACAAGAAAGCTAAGCTGGAAGCGGCACAATGTGCCAGACCACCCTCGTGAGGTGGCAGAGGTAACTGGGTCGGGCTGTCGACCGTAAATTACAAGCGCTTGTTGGGAGGCAACCCAACGTATTTTATGCATTAGTTTAGATAGTGTGTTTTAAATACTGTTGTGTGCGTTTTTAATTCCGTTTTGTTATCTGAGGGGTGAGAGAGCGAGAATTTGACATTTGAATTGAGTCTCCGCAGGATTACAAGTGAATACGCGATTCGGGCTCACCTTCTTGATGTGCGTAGACTTGCATTGCAAGGCGCGCATCGGAGTTCGGACGTAAAAGAAAGGCGGAATTTGAGAGAAGAGAGTATTGGTGGATCAAGAGCACATAGGGGCACATGAAATTCAAGCTAAGGAACCTTGAAGATTAAGCAAACAAAGCGGATCGAAAAAAAAATAAAAATCGAAGGAAGTTGAAGAAAAATTGCTAGGAGATTGCATGATCAAAATGTTAGATCGTGGGATCAGCTTGAACACTTAGAAGAAATTCCTACGGCAAAAGTTGAGCAACTCACTGGAGTACACTATCACAGAGGAGATCCCTTGATCAAGTCAGATCGTAGGATCATGCCTAGTGATCGCACGATCAACCAGAAGACTTAGAAGATTTTGCCGCAACAAAAGTTGAGCAACTCACTGGAATTGGCGATCAAAGGGGAGATCGCACGATCACCATAAGGTGATCGCACGATCAGAAGCAACAAAGGGCGATCATTAAACAGGGGCACGGAGGTCTTTTCACAGCAATTGAGAGGAGAATAAAGGTTTACCCTTACAGGTCAAACCAGAAACACAGCAACACTTCACCACCCATCCTTCTCACTCTCTCGTGAGTTCTCTCAGTGCTCAAGAACAACAATTTGAAGAAGTTGCTCAAATTCAGAAACAAGGGTTTTTCTCGCCTCAAGATCCTCTACAACTATTGTGAAACCAATTGTGCTAGTTTGCAAGAGACAAGTGTGGGGGACAAGAAGGAAGTCCAAGCCCTAGAACGAAGAATCGTCGATTCGTTCTCCATCATTTGAATTTTTTTTTGGTATTAATGAAACAAAACAAAGCTTACAAAATCATCCTAATACAACCCTGACCAGACTGATCAAAACTAACAAAATAAGAACAAAACCTAGGAGGAGTCCAATACAATCTCCTAGCCATACAAGAAACATCACAAAATTTCGCCATAGCATCAGCTACTTGATTGCATTCCCTCCAAACTCTGCAAAGAACAGCTCCTGTGTGCAAGATTTAAGCTCTGATCCTGACAATCATTAACCAGAAAGGAGAAGAATGATCCCCATTTGTAACCCGATCAAGTGCTTGAGCTGAATCAGTTTCTAAAATAGCACCATGCACTCCCTGAGCACACATAATCTTTAAACCTTCAAGAATAGCCCACATTTCACCATGCAAATTAGAAGTTCTGTGAATACAAACATGGCTACCCCAGATCCAATCACCATCTTCATTTCTGCAGACACTTCCAACAGCCAACACAGAACTACCAACCAGATATCCACAATCAACATTCACTTTCAAAACATTTTTGGGCTTTTCCCAGCTTACTCAGGTAGGTTTTTGAGGTGCCTTAGCCACATTAAAACTAAGATTTTTAAAGACTGCAACAGCTCTGCTGATAATTGCATTCACATTCACCATAGGGGATTTGGACATATCACCATGAGTCCACACATTATGGGAAAACCAAATATCAGTCACAGTGGTGATGAACAACAAACACCAGGGGATGTGAAAGGTCCTGATCAACTCAGACTTGCCTAAATTCAAATCAACCCATTCAGACAAAGGGAGAGAGAAGAAATTACCTGTTTGCCCCTCTACTTTTCTGAAAATGCAATTCCACACCTCAGAGGCCCAAGCAGAGTCCTTCACAGAATGAAGAGAAGATTCCACCTCAGCACCACAAATCAGACGGGAATAATTGACTATAATGCCCCTCCTGGCCTTCAAGCTTTGTGTACATAACCTATCATGTATCAATAGCCACAGAAAAGTCTTCCATCTTTCAAACCCAGCAGATTTCCACAAAATTTTCCATTTTGAAGAAGCAGGACTTCCATAACTGGGAATTCCAATAGTCTCATAAGCAGAAGAAACTGTATACTTACCTGAATGGTCAGCAATCCACATGCTTTCATCAGACCCAACTGCATCAATCTGCAAAACACAGGCTTCAAGCAAATCCAACACCACTGGAGGGAGAAATTAATGAAGACAACCCCATTTCCATCCCATGTCAGGGTCCCAATAATCAGCAAATTTTTTGAGAAGCAGATCATCATTAATAACACTGGTGGACACATCACACAAAGAAAAACTGCCAAGCCACTTATCAACCCAAAAGAGGGAGTCTCTCCCATTAATGACCTTCTTACCAGCACCAGCACATACAGCTTTAAAACATTTGAACAAGTGTTTCCAGACCCTAGAATGATGACTCTTAGGAGAAGACTTACCATACTTAAGTCTAATAATTTGAGCCCATACTGCATTATCCCCAGACATCACCCTCCAAGCTGCCTTCCCCATCAAAGCTAAATTAAAGCTTTCCAGGTGCCTGAGACCTAAACCACCCCTATCCTTAGGCATGATAGCAGTGTTCCAATTAATAAGATGAAGTTTCTGCTTTTCTTGAGAGCCACCCCAGAGAAAACTCTGACAAGCTTGGTCAATTTCCTTCACAGTCTTCTTAAGGAGCAAAGTTGACTGCATAGCATAAGCAGGCAAAGCTTGAATTACAGACTTCAACACCACCACTCTTCCTGCCAAAGAAAGTTGAGAGGCAGTCCAACCTCCAAGCTTGACTCTTATATTATCCACAATAAATTGAAACTGAGAAAAGGAGAATTTACCATAGCAGAGAGGCATCCCCAAATGCTGACCCAAATTCTGAGTTAAACCAATTCCCATTCTGTGACTAAGTCTAAGAGCTTGCCTATTAGAAAGACAAGGTGCCACCACCATTTTAGACTTCTCAAAATTAATTGCCTGACCACTACTATCACAGAACTCCTTGAGAACCCTTCTCATAACTCTCATTTGCTTACTAGTTCCTTCCCCAAAAAGAACTAAATCATCTGCAAAAAATAGGCGAGAAATGATAGGGTCACCTCTAGTACTTCTTAAACCCTTCCAATCCCCCTTCTCAACTGCAGAATGGATCTTCTGAGCAAGAAGCTCCATAGTAAGCAAAAATAAATAAGGGGAAATTGGATCCCCTTGTCTCAAACCCCTCCCAGGTTGAAACTCTTCCAGCTGAGAGCCATTCCAGAGCACCCTAAAAGAAGTAGTCCTAACAGAATCCATGATGAGAGAGACCCAGTTAACATGCAGATTTAGATGAGAAAGCACAGCTTCAATCACATTACACTTAACCCTATCATAGGCTTTAGCCAAATCAATTTTGATAGCCACACCCCCCTTCCTACTTTTCATAGTATGAAGCACATGGATTATCTCTTGAGCTAGCAAAACATTATCACCAGCTTGCCTTCCAGGAAGAAAACTAAACTGAAAAGGATGGATAATTCTTTGAAGGATGGGCCTCAACCTGTGAGTGAGGAGCTTAGTGATAATTTTCAGAGAAACATTGCACAAACTAATTGGTCTCAATTCACTAAAAGTAGAGGGATGATCTACTTTAGGAATGAGAACCAATAAAGTTTGATTAATATGAGCTGGGAGAGAACCAGAAGACACAGCAGTTTGAACCATTCTGACAATGTCAGGGCCCACCACCTGCCAATTACTCTGATAAAAAATAGGGGGTACCCCATCTGGTCCTGGACTCTTAAAACTTCCCATAGACATGACAACTTGATGCACCTCAGCAGATGAAATAGGAGCAGAAACAGCAAGATTCTCTTCTTGAGTCAGAGACCCCCCATACCACTGACCTTGACATAAGTCAGGATCAGGATCATTATAAACAGAATTGAAATGGTTAGTAACCTCATTACTAAGAGTGGTAGGATCCTCACACCACTCCCCACTGTTGAGCTTCATCATGTGGAACTTACCCATCTTTCTTCTAACCACAGTAGTGAGATGAAAATACCTAATGTTTCTATCACCAACGAGCTGTTTAGAGACTCTAGACTTCTGAAACCAGAAAGCCTCCTCTTGAGCTAGAACATTGTTGATCTTATCCTGCAACTCAAGCTCTAAATTTCTGAGAAACCCATCCTGTCTTATAGCAAGAACTTTCTGCACCCCCAAGAGCCTAGCAAACAACCACTTCTTCTTTCTAAACAGGTTCCCAAACACATTGCAGTTCCAAAGTTTGAGGTGCTTTGAGATGCTATCAATAGCAATATCAATAGAGACCATACCCTGCCAATGCTTCTTAACAAAGTCAAAAAAAGATGGCTCATAAAACCACATCAATTCCATTCTGAAAGGCCTCATATGAGGAGGAGGAACACTCACCCCATGAGTATCAATGAGCAGAGGATGATGATCCGAGCAAAGCTTAACAATGTGACTGACTCTGGCTTCAGGAAAGAGGAGATTCCAACTCTCATTTGCTAAAGCTTTATCAATTCTCTGCTTGATAAGGCCACAAAGACTTCTAGAATTTGTCCAAGTGAATATAGGACCCTCAAAGCCCAAATCACTGAAATTACAGCTGCTAAAGACATCAAGCAACTTACCACAACTCTTGGAGTTTACAGGTCTTCCCCCACTCTTCTCACTAGCATCCACAACTTGGTTGAAATCCCCTGCAACTAGCCAAGGGAGGTTGTGAACCTGAGCCACATTCTTGAGGAATGACCATAACTCATCTCTTGTAGAAGGAGATGGATTAGCATAAATGGCCGTGAATAACCATTCAGCTTGGTTAGACCACTTAACCAACCCAGAAATGGATTGAGAGTTAGTCGCAACCACCTGAACCTCCACCAAATTGCTGTTCCAAAATAACCAAATACCCCCAGCAAACCCCTGGGCCTCTACAATCTCCATCTTATCAAAAGAAGACCTCCTACACAACTGAGTAGCATGATTTCCAGAAACCCTAGGCTTAACAAGAACTAAAACTTCCGGATTATACCGACGATATACCTCAAGAATAGCTCTGACCGTTTCAGGGTTTCCCACACCCCTACAGTTCCACGAGTAATCCGCATCGGACTATTGTTGAATAGCATGGTCGGCGACCGACCCAATTCCTCCACCGACGGTAGCGGCGCACCTGACAGTTCCTCCACCATCCGAAGCAGTACCCTGGTCCGTATTGAGAGCGAAAGTCGCATCTCTGTTGACCACACCGGTTCTATGGGGGGATTGAAGTATCTTCGTATGCCAAAATCCACTTGATTGATCCAAGGATGGACCACTGTGAGATTTGGCCTGTGCCATCCCTTTCCCACTATCAATTCGACTTCGTCCAGCACCAAAAAGGAACGGAGAGGCACGTTCGACATCACTACGATCACCAGAAACCCTCTGCGACACACTCTGTAGGGAATTTTGATCCAATTTGCTCAGAGGCAAACAAATTTGGGGCTTAGGGTTTCTTCCCCCCTTCGTGTTCTTGCTCAGGGACTTACTGGGGTGCTGAATACCCAAATTGCCCTTAGGTGGGCCTGGACCACCTTTCTGGGGTTGGGCTTTAGAAGAGGAGGGTAAATTCGCCCCTTCATCAGAGCCCAATTGAAAATCCGTGAGCCCATCCTTACTACCCAACGGAGCAAATCTAGAACCCGAAAAACTCAGATCTAGATCTGGAACCCGCGAGTTAACCCGGTGAGTCAACTCATCCGGTTCCTGGATCTGACCTGTAACCACCTCCTTCTTCTCCGAGTTCTTCTTCGCCGGTGATTGTTTCTTCCGGTACTTCGCTAGCATCCAGGCACCATACCTTGGTTTTTGGACATCCGTCTCCTCATTTCCCTGAACATAAGAAGGCATGGCATCAAAACCACCCGCAACACCAGATGACTCCGTCACCGGCACCGGAGGAGACAGCGAAGGGCACAGCTCCTTCTTGTGTCCAAAAACGCCGCAATGAAAACGAATATGATGGAGGCTTTCATATTCCACTGAAATACTCGTTCTGTTGATATTCAATGCCGGAACTAAGCTCTTTGAGAGATCAATTTCAATGCAGATCCGTGCATACCTTCCACGAACTGCTGCCATGGTGGCCTTATCCAATTTGACAAAAGTCCCAAATCCAGCAGCAAAATCCTTCAAAACTTCTTCATCAAAGAATTCCACCGGCAAGTTGCGAAGCCTAATCCAGATCGGCGTGGTGCTAACGTTTGCTTTGAACGGATCAAACTGAGGAACCCAACGTTGCACAGTAACATAATTGCCCAAAATCATCCAAGGTCCCCCTAGGAGGACTTTCTCATAATCATCCTTGCAATAGAATCGGACGATATAATAGTTGTTTTCCACATCCGTAAGCTCAAAACCACGATTAAGTTTCCACTGAGCTCGGAGACGGTCCTGGACGTAGTGAAATTCCGGTGTTCTCCCCAAACAATGCAGAATCAAAGCTCTGCTCCATGGCCAGTGGAGTTTCTTCAGAAGACTTCCTCCCACTTGTATTTCGATGCTTCCATCCGGACGAGAGGTCCGAATCATCTCCGAACGACCAGCTTCCTCCATCTCCGCGAAGAGATTATCATCGTACATATAGATCCCCACCGGAGGGCCAAGAAGAGCATCAGAAAATCGGCGGCGACCAATCGAGAGATCATCCATTTATGGAGGAGAAGGTGGGGAAACAAAATGCCTCTTCTGATTGCGTTGATTTTGATCGAGATCGACATCTGTTGCATCTCCGGCAATCGCCGGAGAAATAACTGAATTCACGTTATTTGCGAGCATGAAACGGAGGATTTAGAGAGAGAAAATGTTTAGAGAGAGAAAAAATAAATTGGACACCAAAACCCTCCATCATTTGAAATTTCAACAAACCGGTTTCGGGGTTTTGACGGGGACACCAAGGGGAAGCTAAAGAGCAAAAAATCTCACATCGCGAAAAATACAAAAAAATCAGTCAATTTGACTGATTTTGTCAGGTATTCCTAAAATTCAGTGTATTTTTTATTCTTGCACTTGTACTTGCTGCATTTGTTTGACAATTGATACGTGTGTGAGATGAGGCCTAATAGAGGCAAGAAGGTGATGGGTTCTTCGGTCGGTAAAGGGAAACGTAAGGTGAATGAGAGTGAATTAGTTGACCGTTACCGAAACGAGGATGAAACTGAGTTGGAGATGGGAGATGAGACATCTAGTGACGATGAGGCCGGTTCGGCAGACGAGGGGTCTGAGGATCAGTGTTCCGAGTCCGAGTAGATCCACCACCCCTCACATTAGAGATGCTGAGTCCTCGGTTTCACTTCTAAATTCGTTGAGGACAACGACGTATTCTAGTGTGGGGGGAGTTTTAGTCTTGACTAACCAGTCAGTGTCTGCATCGCCATGTCTGCATATAGTTTGTTCGTGTCGTTTTGTGTTTGTTTATGTGGTCCGTGTCGTGTTTTGTGATATGTTAGTCGTGTAGTGTATATAATTGTTTGAGTTTGTGTTTAAAATTGCACGTTTTCTTATTTGAGTCTACCTACCCTATCGACTGTTTTGTGTAGTTTCGTTCGTGTCGGCTTGCATGTAGTGTAGGAATTATATGAAAAAAATCAAAAAAATCAAAAATTGAAAAATCCAAAAGAAAAATTTAAAAAGAGAAAATTTTGAGAAAAGGGCAATCAAGAGAGGCTAAAATTTGATAAATCGCAAAGTGTAAGGATTTTAGGCGTAGAGCATGATTTGCGACCGAGAGTGACAACGTGAGCCCCCCTAGTAGGTATAGAGAGACTTTCTTTACGGGAGTGCCTACCTATTTCTAACACTTACGTGATTTTCAAACTCAAAGTGTGTGCCTATTTTCTCACAAGAGCTGAGCTAGGTGTGAGCTAAACAAGCCGAACATCCATGTGTACGTCTTAGGTAGTCGCCAACCCGCCTCGTAGTGGCACACGAAACAGCTGTGCGAGGTGTGTATTAGAGGACTCACTGCTTTTAGAACTCACCTTGTAGGACCATTAGACGCCCCGATTTGAACCTTGGATTCTTGCTAGCCTTCGGACCTCGGGTGACGATTCTTGGCCTTCATCACGAATTGATTAGAATCACCACTTTAGTGCGTCACGAGGGGGTTGTGTAGTTGAGGGGGTTCAATGAGGGAGTGATTATACAATTCGTTGATTTTTACATCTCACTTGCACTTCATTGATTATCTACGAGGGGATGCGAGGGTGAGTGAGTAGGCTTGCACACTTCGGTGTGGCGGTGTTCCATGCCACTACATCATGGACACAGTTGTGGAGAGCCGTGAAGCGTGAATCTAATACGCACGGAATTGGGTTGGGTGAACTTAATTGGTGGATCGTGCTAGGTACCGGATTTGATTACTTTGGTGTAGGAGGATCGGTTGGATTAGGCACGAGATACATCCATCTTCGGGACTACTTGAGAGGGGATATGGTTACATTCGAGTGTGGGGGTGTCGACTTTTGACTCCGGACATTGAGAGTGAGCTTGCGACGACTCCACTCCCACACATTTACTTCATTGATTTCGCGGCTTGGATTTGACATGGACTTTGATTGAGTTAGGAGGAGATGATATATTTATGTGATATTCATTCATCGATTTACGTGTTTCCTTCTCCTAGCATATTTGATTATTATTTGAAGACCACTCGGATATTATTGTTGGATTTTGGTTGGTAGTTTGAGAGAGTTATTGAAAAAAAAGAAAAAAAAAACAGAAATTGAAAAAAAAAATGAGAGAAAAAGAAAAAGGAGAGATGAAATAAAGTTTGAGTTGGAATTGAAATGAAACGAGTGGTGGAGCTACTTTGACGACGACGGTTCACGTTTCATGCACGACGAACGACGATGGCCACAAAGATCACTAGTGTACCGGGGTTTGAGGGAATTGAGGGCCGGAGGTGGTGAGCTTTGGGTCTCGGTTCCTATCATCGTGGTGAGGGTGTGTGAGATGTGGGATTTGATGTGAGAATGTGACGCTTAGGACTTGATTTCGACGAGATTATCTATATGTCCGTAAGCCTCATCATGTGAAAACCGTTAGCGGATTAGGAGCTCGGACCTTGGATGTGGCTTTGCCTAGCGTAGTCTCTTATTTCGTGGAACACGCGAAGAGGTAGCGTAATATTGTACTTAGTAAAGTTATGCTTTCTATACTAACTAGGGGAGATTCTCTTTGTCGAATTTAGTTTCAACTCATGCTTTGTTCCTAGGACTCTTATCACTTCATGATAATCGATTTAAGTCAATGGAGATTGCCCGATCTCAACCAAAAAGATAGAAAGTGTGTTTTGTATATACGTGTTTTTGTAGGATCGAGTCGTAGTTGCATTTGCATCATATTGTTGCATTGTCGAGTCTTGTGTCGTTATTAAGTCGGCTAGTTAGGATTTCTATGCAACGGTGTTTCTAGTAAGTATGCAATTCTCGACTCGTTTCACTTGTGGGGTTGTGTTTCATTGAATGTATTGTGGTTGGATTGTGGCCGGATTTTGGTTGTACTTTGATTGAATTGCTCGGGACGCGCAATAGGTTAGTGTGGGGGTGTTTGATAACTCCACATTAGGAGTTATATTATTTATGATCCATTACCGTTTTGCGAGCGTTTCGGTATATTTATGTGAGAAATTGACCAACTCCGAGTTGTTTTGAGCATACGTGAGTTATTGAGCTTTCTTTCGTAATTCGGGCATTTTTCGTATGATTTATATATTGTTTATTTCATGTGATCTTCCGGGTTGTTTATGTAAGAAAAATATTTTAAACTAGTTATTTGGGCTACCAATAATTGTCTTTCAGTTTTATAAAACGGGTTGAAAGTGGTTCAAGTAATTCAGCGGTACAAGCCCAATACTTTAGTGATCCTGTGTTTGGGCCAGGGTGCATCTTAGTGTTATTATTAGTGTGGTATGAAGGTGTGGGCTGTTTGGTCATTGGACTCCTTGATAGGAGGGCCCAATGACTGTTTATGATTATTAGGCCCGGTCTCCTCTCCACTCCCAAAAACCCTAGCCAGCTCTTATAAATAAGAGTAGCTGGGGGATTGTTAGCCCTATCGAAAAACAAACAAGAGTGGGAGTAGGAGGGGAAGATCCGGTGCTCTAGCTCTTCCAATTTTGTGAAGAATCAACTACTACGAAGATGGCTGGATTAAACGGTACGTCTTATTGTTATTGTAATATCGTAACTGGTGTTTTGATTTCTTGTATGAGATCCAGAAATAATTTAACAATTGGTATCAGAGCAATTCATACAAGGATTAAAACCCATAACCGATCATTTTTTCTTGACGTTATATGTTTCGACACTGTTTGCGCATAGTGAAAATTTGCTTGCTCGTTTCCTTGTACCATTATCATACGGTTACAATTGGGTAGAGAGTATTAAAATCAAACGTGGTTGATTATTGCATACCAGAAATTGTCCTCTAGGGGTTGTCTAGGTTTTCTCATTCAGTGGCCGACAGCCACTATTCATGACATGATGACCTTATTCTTTTTTTTATTCATTGTTTAAGAGAAATAAATCATTATTGTGCAATCTGGCATGTTAACAAATAATTTTATATATTCATAGTAAAGGATGTCTCCATGTGATTGAAATATGGTTGCAGGTCTTGTTTCCCTCTTTCCTTTACATCTTTTTTTTTCTTATTCAACCAACAATTGTATCTAGGTCATTGTGTCTATTATAATAATCTGCATTGAAGAGATGGCCACACAAAAGCATTTGTTGGATGCTCAGATCTACCCATGTGGGTATAAGAAAGTATTGTAAAAGTTAGGTGGCCATGTATTACATTCAAAATACAATGTCATATATATGCCTACTGTTTTGGTTATACATAGTCAATGTGAGACTTCTAATTTGGGAAAATCGTATACCGCTGAAAGACAAGTTGTGGGTATTTGTTAACCATTTTTTTTCCAGCTGAATATTTTGAATTTTTACATACAGTACTACCAAAGTGGTATGTATGTATAAAATCAAGATGTTTCAATAAAGGATCCTGGGTTGCTCCTCCTGAAGTTATGTATTTAATTACCTACCCAAAGGAGGTCGACTAAATGCATCAATTTTGGAGGTAGTGTGAGTCGTTAGTAAGGGGATATATTTTGATTCCGAAGGAGACTATTTACCCAAAGGAATTTAGTTCTTCTGAGGAATTGTTCTTACTAAATGACTTGGTTGTGGTCTTGGATGTGTCAAATATATTATGCCCAAAGGTGTTTATATGATGACGCATTGTATGATCATGTGAGAATATTGCTTGATTTATATTTGGCATATTCTTGTAAATACCCATGAATTGTTATTGACTTTAAAACTGAATTGAAATCTTATTGCAGCTGTTAGCAATATTGATGTGAATAATCAGATTTGCGCTATTGAGACTCTCTCTACTAGTAACTTTAAGAGGTGGAAACGTGATGTTGAGTTAGCCTTGGGACTTGCTGATTAAGACATTTGCCTGATTGACGATGAGCCCACTAAGCTGACTGACACTAGCACTGCTGAACAAAAGGCTTATTATCAGAAGTGGGAGAGAGCTAATAGGCTTAGTATTATGATTATGAAGAAGTCCATATCGGAGAGCTTTCAGAGTGTGGTTCCGAATGAGACAAATGCTAAGAAGTTTCTAGATGCAATTGGAAACAAATTTCAGGAATCTGAGAAAGCTGAAACTGGTGAGCTCTTGGAGACTTTTTCAACCATGAGATACGATGGGGTGAGTGGGGTTAGGACCTATCTCATGAGGATGCAGGAAATTGCAAACAAGTTAACCAACCTCAAAGTCCCCATAGCCGAAACCTTCTTAGTCCACCAAGCCCTCAATTCTCTTCCACCACTGTTTGATAACCTGAAAACTACTTACAATGTTCACAAAGAGTCTTGGTCTGTGAATGAGTTGATTTCCCTTTGTGTTCAAGTGGAAGAGAGGAACAAGAGAGCCAATTCTGAGAGTGTGAATATGGTGTATCAGCCACGCCATGTTTGGGGGCATAGCAATGGCAGTTCTCAAAACAAGAATCATAAGCATCATAAAGGCCAACACCATAAGAATAAGCACGGTCAGCCTAAACAACCACATGTCCCAAAGCCTACCATTGAAAAGGTGTTCTCTTGCTGGTTTTGCAAGTTGAGTGGTCATAAGAAGTCAGAGTGTCCCAAGCTCCAATCTTTGTCTCATAAGAAGAAGAATAAGCCACAAGGTGAGGTTTTCGTCTGTTTTGAGTCTTCCTTGGTCGATGTCCCACCTAATTCTTGGTGGCTTGATAGTGGAACCTCTATTCATGTTTCTAATTCCTTGCAGGGGTTCCTAAGCAAACACAAGCCTAGGGAAGGTGAAGATCGCATCTTTGTAGGAAATGGAGTCAGCATTCCCATAGTCTTCATTGGTAGCGTCATGTTGTTTTTTGAGTCCAAATCTAGCATTGTGTTAGAAAACGTTGCTTATGTACCGTCTATAAGACGGAATTTGATTTCCTTGTCCAAACTCGATGTCTCTGGTTACACGTTCACTTTTGGAAATAATAAGTTTGAGTTATTCTTGAAGTCATCTCTTGTTGGTAATGGATTCTTGTGTGATGGATTGTATCGTTTGAATCTTTCACCTACTCCTTTCTCCTTGAACGTCGAGTGTAGTGGTACCAAAAGACCTTTAAGTAAAGACAAATCTCATGCTCTTTGGCATATGAGACTTGCTCACATTTCTAATGAGAGAGTTCAGAGACTGGTTAAGGAAAATATTCTTCCTGATCTTGAACAAGATGGAGGTGGACCTTGTGTCGATTGCATAAGAGGCAAGATGACTAAAACAAGGAAGCTTGGTTCCACCCGTAGTACGAACCTTTTAGAGATAATCCACTATGATATTTCTGGGCCATTCTCTTCAAATTTGTGTGGGAAAAAGTATTTTATCACCTTCATTGATGATTATTCTCGTTATGGGTTTGTTTATCTGATTCAACATAAGTCAGAGTCTTTGGAGAAATTCAAAATTTTCAAAACCTATGTTGAAAAACAAACAGGAAAGGCGATTAAAATTGTTAGGTCTGACCGTGGGGGTGAGTATTATGGAAAGCACGGTGATGTTGGCCAACACAAGGGACCTTTTGCTGAATTCTTAGAGAACTGTGGAATTGGTGCCCAATGCACTATGCCTGGTACCCCTGAACAAAATGGTGTGGCTGAGCGTCGTAATCGCACTCTAGATGAGATGATGAGGTGTATGTTGAGCTTATCCAAATTACCTGAATCTCTTTGGGGTGAAGCCATTCTCACTGCCATGTATATCCTAAACCGAGTACCCTCAAAATCTGTTCCTAAAACACCCTTTGAGTTGTGGACTGGAATAAAACCTAGCTTAAACTATTTTCGTGTATGGGGATGCCCTGCTGAAGTTAAACTCTATAATCCTGCTGAATCCAAGTTGGGTCCTAGAACCACTCGCTGCTATTTCGTAGGTTATCCAGAGGGGTCAAAGGGATATCGCTTCTATCGTCCTGGTCATGGGACAAGAATTGTTGAATCTGGCAATGCAAAATTCTTTGAAGACAATGTGGGTGATTATTCTTCCCCTACTATTCAGTCTGAAGTGTCCAATGATGAACCAGCTTTCGTGCCGTTGCCTATTGTGATAGAAAAATTCAATGCTCCAATTTTAGAGACAATGGATGGAGTGACTGATGCCCCAGTTGTCCCTGTTGAATTGCCACCGCAAGGTGAGAATGTTCAACAAGATCAACACCCCGTGCGTAGATCTGAAAGGGTAAGGAGACCTACAACTTTTGAGGATTTTGTTTATCTTGGAGAGCATGATATAGTTGATCCCATAAGTTACAACGATGCCATTATCAGTGTACAAGCTGATAAGTGGATTGAAGCGATGAAGGAAGAAATGAACTCAATGTCTAATAATGAGGTATGGGAGTTAGTTGAGCTTCCTCAGGGTTCTAAAGCCATTGGGTGTAAATGGATTTTCAAGACAAAGAAAGATTCCAAGGGGAGTGTTGAGAGGTTTAAAGCTAGACTTGTGGCGAAGGGTTTTACTCAAAGAGAGGGTGTGGATTACACTGAAACATTTTCCCCTGTTTCCTCAAAGGATGCTTTTTGCTTTATTATGGCATTAACTGCACATTTTGACTTAGAACTTCACCAAATGGATGTGAAAACAGCCTTCTTGAATGGTGATCTGTATGAGGAGGTGTATATGAAGCAACCAGAGGGGTTTGTGTCAACTGGAACTGAAAATTTAGTCTGCAGGTTAAAGAAGTCTATTTATGGCCTTAAGCAAGCCTCAAGGCAATGGTACTTAAAGTTTCACCAGGTAATGGTATCTCTTGGTTTCATTGAGAATACTGTTGATTCTTGCATATATCTCAAGATCAGTGGGAGCAAGTTTATTTTCTTGATTTTATATGTTGATGACATATTGCTTGCTAGTAGAGATTTGGGATTATTGTATGAAGTCAAGAAAATGTTGTCTGATAGCTTTGACATGAAAGACCTTGGTGAGGCATCTTTTGTGTTGGGAATTGAAATTAAGAGAGATCGACGTAGGAAACTTTTGGGGTTATCTCAGAGAGCTTACATTGATCGCGTCCTCACGAGATTTGGCATGCAGAATTGTAAACCTGGTATTGCACCTATTTGCAAAGGGGATAAACTCAATAACACCCAATGTCCACTAGATGATATTCAGAGGAAGTCTATGGAAACTGTACCTTATGCAAGTGCTGTTGGTAGTCTTATGTATGCAGCTGTTTGCACTAGACCTGATATAGCTTATGCTACTAGTGTGTTGGGCATATATTCTTCTAATCCAGGTCACGATCATTGGGTTGGAGCCAAGAAAGTTCTGAGGTATTTGCAGAAGACCAAGGGTTACATGCTTGTTTATAAGAATGTTGATCCTCTTGAGATTGTTGGTTACACCGATGCGGATTTTGCTGGTTGTTCTGATGATAGAAAATCCACCACTGGGTACATATTCATGCTGGCAGGTGGAGCGGTATCGTGGAAAAGCTCTAAGCAATCTCTCATAGCATCTTCCACTATGGAGGAAGAGATTGTGGCGTGTTTTGATGGTGGGGCACAGGCTATATGGCTAATGAATTTTATCGCAGGGTTAAATATTTTCAACTCCATCTCTAAGCCTATGCAAATGCACTGTGATAATATGGCTGCAGTGTTCTTCTCCAAGAACAACAAAAATTCAGGCGGGTCTAGGTTTATAGACATAAAGTATTTCAAGGTTAGAGAATGGGTTGAAAAGGGGGAAGTAGTCTATGAGCACATTGGTACTGCAGATATGTTAGCTGATCCACTTACAAAAGGGCTCAGGCCTGTAGAGTTTGCTAAGCATGTTGAGCATATGAAATTAGTTGATTCATTAGATGTGTTTGGTTAGTGGGAGTTTATGTAACTCTTTATTAAAAACCCTGAGATGATATTATTTGATGGTTTTATCAAATTCATTTTTGGACTTGCTTAATGTGAATTTTATATCATTATTGCAAGTTGTGCTCTTTTTGCATTGAGTTTGTGCAGGTTAAGCTGTCTCGAGATGAAAAGATAGCTTTGAATTTGAAGCGTTGATGGATCCATGGTAACTAGTGTCTTGGTTTAAGACATGAGTGCTTTGGTATAAAAGCATGGTATCTCGGTTTAGAGATGTGTTAGCTTCCTTTTTTGGAAGTGATGGGATATATTCCTTTGAGTGACCTTCAATGGTCATGTAGGACCTGATGTAGAATTTGCATGGTATATTATTGGATCACATGTGCATATATTCTACACTGCACTTTACCACACTTTGGGGTCTATGTTTGTAACATGTTGAAATTTGTAATTATGGAAGGTCTTATGTTGATATATAACATAATTGCCGCCATAGTTTAAATTTAAAATGACTGTTGAACGAGATCCTGTGCTAAGATGAAGTTTGCTTGAACCATGTTTATGGCCATTCAGTTGTTCAACCCGAGAGTCGTTTTATAAAAACAAATGTTTTTTCAAATCCACAATTATTGTTGCCCAAGTGGGAGAATGTAAGAAAAATATTTTGAACTAGTTATTTGGGCTACCAATAATTGTCTTTCAGTTTTATAAAACGGGTTGAAAGTGGTTCAAGTAATTCACCGGTACGAGCCCAATACTTTAGTGATCCTGTGTTTGGGTCAGGGTGCATCTTAGTGTTATTATTAGTGTGGTATGAAGGTGTGGGCTGTTTGGTCATTGGGCTCCTTGATAGGAGGGCCCAATGACTGTTTATGATTATTAGGCCCGGTCCCCTCTCCACTCCCAAAAACCCTAGCCAGCTCTTATTAATAAGAGTAGCTGGGGGATTGTTATCCCTATCGAAAAACAAACAAGAGTGGGAGTAGGAGGGGAAGATCCGGTGCTCTAGCTCTTCCAATTTTGTGAAGAATCAACTACTACGAAGATGGCTGGATTAAACGGTACGTCATATTGTTATTGTAATATCGTAACTGGTGTTTTGATTTCTTGTATGAGATCCAGAAATAATTTAACAGTTTAGTGTTGTGTATATCAGGTAAAAGAGGTGCAATGGAGATTATGAGATGCTTGGATATGCTTGGAATGGAGCTAGATGAAGCGGAGAAAAGGAGACGCACAAACGAAGAAAAGTTGGAAAAGTCACACAGGACCAGCCTGCACTCTTTTCGATTCCCAGGAAAATATTCAAAGAATTTTGAAGCAAGGCTTGCGGAATTGGAAATTAGACATCCATAGCTTTCCAACGATATATGGTTGGCCCGAAGACGAGTCCGTATGAGGGAGATACAGCCCGCGCAAGATCAGCAAATAATTCTGTCCGGGAATTACAAAGTAGAGGGGCTGAAGTGCAATTTCGGCTAGATTTCATTCAAAAGCGTGCCCAGCTGGTAAAAAACGAAGGAGACGACCAAAGAACAAGACATTCACGCATATTTGGAGTCTTGGGAGCTAGAGAAGACGGGAGACAAAGCTTGGAGCTTGGAAGATCATCAACATTGAAGATTTTAGCGTTTGATCATCTTTTCTTCTTCTTTTTCTTCATGAACTCTACTATTTTGTTTATGTTTAACACTATTATGTCTAGATAAACATCTTAAGCTAGGTGATTGATGAAAACTAGGGTTTGATGACGTTTTTCCGGATTTTGGACTTGATACATGCATTAGCTTAAAGTTTATGAACGTTCTTGTTATCCAAACTATTCTTGTTCTTTATTTATTAGTGTTCTTGGCTTGATCACCCTTAGGATGATAATTGTTGATAGGATTGCACGAAGGTGAATTCTTTGAGACGTGTTAAAGAATAGTTAGGTGATCTTGTAGTTTCTTGAGACCGAGAGGAGATAGAAACTTGATTAATCGTGTGAGGGTAGTTTCGATTGATTGTTGTTAGAACTTAGTGAATTAGGTGGACCGATAGGACCCGGTGAATGAGCCTAACAAATCAATTAGATTGTATTAATAGACGAAGGTTGACCGAGAGGACCCGAAATCTATTGTTTACACAAATTCACGTGAGATCGAGAGAAGATCGTGATGAGCATTACCCGATAGAACTAGAACGTGAGTAGAGTGTTTCATGCATAATTCCAGAAATCCTTAACAACCCTAGGGACATCAATTTCCTAGTTCTTTCTCATTAATCGTAGTCAATCACAATTTATTTTCGTTAAAAAGTGAAAACTTACAAAAAATATTTAGTTACTTGTCATTTAATTTACGTCGCTTGTTCGTGGGCGACAACATTACACAATCAAACACCATTTTTACTTGTTACTTAGATATCGTAAAGTTAATTTCTAGTTAGCTAGTAGTCGTAATTTCCCTTGCGTTCGATACTCGGAGTCGTAAAATACTCCTAATACTACTTGACCGTATACTTGCGTTTAAGCGCGTAAAGAATTCGCGTCACCTGCCTCTAGGGTTCTGTACCTTTTGTACGCGACTAATCCCAAAGACTTTTGGAATTCGTGCATGAGCAGGCTCGTGTCGATTCCGTGTGAGACTATTAAATCAACAAACTGCATCACATGCTCCTTCAAGTTTCTCCTGACTTCGTCAAATTTCTCCCACTTTGGCGCCTTGTACCCGCCGAGAACGAGGCACACCTGCTGGAAAATACCATAATGGCGAAGGATTTCATCACGTATGTTTACACTCAACCACATTCCGTGGACGGCCAACATACCGTGTGGGCCAACGTCATTCCTCAACCCATTGGCCCCTACACAACAACCTCCACTAGAACTTCACTCGCCACCCAAGGCTGCAGTACGCAACAACAGATGACAGTTTACCACACACCTTGAAAACCAAAGCGATGTTCTGGAATTGTACGGGAAGTTGTTTATGTCATTACAGAGAAATCATTCGTCTCTACCGTCTGATGGACGAATTTGATGTTCTTGTCGTGCTTGGTGGTTCTCCAAAAACCGATAAAACCGTTGGTTTCTGGAATGAATTGGGCCTCATTGGATTTACCATGACTGCCATGGGGGTAGATGGTCCAATTGTTATTATCAGGTAGGATGCGTCAGTGGTAAATGTTATTTTTTCCGTGTCGTTCAACGTGACGTCAAGTAATTACCTGGGACTGGGTGTGCGCATATCACGTTTTGCGTTCAACGAAGCAATCATCTCTGCTACCGCTGTCAATCATGTTCACGCTGACGGCCACGCTAACGGCCACTAATCACCTACGTCACCCACTGAAGCCTATAATAAGGTTATGATATATGTAATTGTTGTTTTCACTGCAACTTCTGATCCCCATGTATTTCGAACGCAATTGTAACAACTTTATGAATGAAACAGTTTACTACTTCTTCAATCAAAAACATTATGAAAATCACACAAACCATAGAAACAAACCCGACAATGGGTGTGCGCATATCACGTGGTGAGTGTCAATGTCCATAACCAAAACACAAATCGCACCAAAAAGGATGCACCCTCGTGATCATTCAAAACCCTCTCATCACTAAATGTCCATTACCAAAAGCAGTGAACCAGGGCTATGCTTATGGGAGATAGAGAACCCTTTAAATGACGTGTCATTTTCGTCGGGGTATTGTTTCCATTCGAGGGACCACAGCTTCCTTGCATATGTCGTTTCCCTATCATCACTGTTGCCGACAACCTTCTGCTTAATTTTTTCAGGCTTCACTCCCCCAATCACGAACTCCATCACACAGACAACCAAGATACCTGACTGGGATTGATCTTCATAAGTGGGTCTACCATCTGAGAACGCGTGATACTTCAACTCGTTCAACCGTCGTGGACCAAAGGCCTCCTCACATACCCTATTGAAGCAATATCGGAAGTATTTCATCAATTTCAACAGGTCCTTGCAGATACTATCCGACTGCGTGCCATGCCCAGTAGGGGATGGGTCATATACCAGTATTGTTTGTTCGACAATATCAACGATGCAAAGAACCCCACCTCTGTCGTAGTTCATAGGGGAAGTAATGAAATACCCCGTTTTGTAGCTATGGGTATTTCGTGTAATTATGATATGTGTTGGGAGTTAAGTATAATTATTGGGAGTTGTTTATAATTGATTACTAACAATTGGGTGTCTTTGTGACATTAATCTAAAAGTTTTAGTGTCTTTTAATCGAGTTTGGGGGAGGTTATCGCCTTTTTGGCTAAACTATTGGGGTTGAAGTGTCTTTTTCAACTGATTAGTTATCAGTTTGACCTGGGAATTTTAATTGATGGAAACAAATATTCCCATAAACTTTTCTTCCTTCCCATCAATTATTTATTTCTTTCTTGGTCCAAAAAACTATAAAACCCTAATCTTTTCCTTCTTTTCTTTTTTCCAAACACTAACGTCTCTCTCTCACTCACTCTCTCTCGTCTCTCTATTTGGCCGACGGCAAGAAGAAGCAGCGGCAGCACCACCGCCGCCGCCGCCTCTCTCTCCCTCTCTTTCGTGCGCAGGTAATCTCTTCTCTCTATCTCTTTTATCTTTCTCTCTTCTCTTTTCTTTTTCTTCTTTTTTTACTCTCTTCCCGTCCGTCCGTCCGACCCTCCATGGGCGGCGGTCTTTTGCTCTCTTTTGCTCTTGATTTCTTGTTGATCTCTTTACTCTTGAACTCTTGATTTCAAATCATGTACGAAGCACGTAATCTTAAATTTTCAGATTTATATTGTTAGTTTCATCGTTCATGGAATCGTATGATTAGTAATCAAGTTTTAGGGTTTATCATGTTCATGGGTGATGGGAAAAACCCTAGTTTGGAGGAGAAGTTTGATTAAGCAATTTGGAGATTGGATGATCATAGATGTGGGTAAAAACCTGATTTGATGTTGGGAATCATGTTACATTAGGTTTAGTATGAATAGAGGATGAACTAGATGCTTGGGGGAAAAGTTTCATGAAAATTGATAATTCTCATATGTGTGTTTTGGGTGAAAAAATGGAAACTTGAAACTAGTGTAACTTTTGATCCAGGAATCGAAATTAAGATCCGTTTGAGGCTAAACATATTATTTCGAATGTTTTGAATCTAATGAAACTGATTTTGAGCCATGATCTGATCGGGAAACTTGAGAAATAAATTGGTGGAGTTATGATAGGTTATGTATGCTTTAGATTAGAGGATTTTGGGGCAAGGTTTTGGGTGTTGTTTTGAAGTATGAATTAAGTGGGATGTTAGGTTGGTGTTACAATCCTAAACCATTGACTATCATGTGCATGTAGATAGTATAGCGAGTATATTGCTAGAATAATTGTGTTGATTAGAATATTGTTACGTGTAGGTGACGAGTTAGTCGACGACGAGTACGTAAAGTACTTTGATTGATTGCGATAGTTAAATTTTGCTTTGAGGTAAGTAAACGTGCCAAGCCTATTGTGCTTATATTGCTTTCGTGTCATTTGAATACTTTGATTTTTTACGTCTCAAAATGTGTTTACGTGCTACATGACTTGAAATACATGATTTCTACTTGTTAAATGCTTTTGCCGAAAACATCACCATGATATTAATGAAATATAACGTAAAGTGGAAGAAGTTTTGCGGGGCCATTATTATTATTATCTTTGGGCGTGTTGGCCGCGGTCCCGTCCCTTTCGATCCGGTTGCAAGTCCCAGGATAGCGGCATGTACTCACTCCTCTAGCCGACGTAGTCTTAGGGGGGTGTCGACACTTAAGGTCATGAAAGCAGTGGTTTATCTGAGTCCCCCGTCACAACGAATTAATAATGATGATTTTGGATTTGAGTATGCTAATGGAAAAAGAATTGGCAGTGTTTTGATTTTCCTTTAAGGGATAATGGTTGTAATGGAAATCGTATGGAAGTGGAAACTTATATGTTTCATACAAGTGTCAACTATATTTCACTATGATTTGGAAAAACTCTTACTCTGAAGAAAGAATCACTGGTTTTGAAACTCGTATCGTCGTTTTACATGTTTGGATGTTTCTTACCAGTATTTATTGCTGATTTTATGCTGTGGTGTTTCTTTTTCTTTCCGCACCACAGGTCTTGAAGATGGGACTTTGGATAAGAAGGGATCGCGAATCACACATTAGTTTATTTCTTAGTTGAACACTTAGTTTTTTTTGAGAACGTTAGTAGTATGTTTTCTTTCGTTTTGGAACGGTTTGTTAGTCTTAAACACTTAGTTTGTATGCCCAAGTTTGGGGGGCAAGACAAGGTTTAATTTCTTTTAAAAATACTCTTAGTTATTGATTTTGGTTGGTTGTTAGCTTGAGATCTGCTTTTAACATCATTGTATCCGGGTTCCTCTCGGGTACGGAGTGGCACCCCCGGGTCTCGGGCTTGGTCGTCAAATTCCAGGGTGTTACAGGTGGTATCAGAGCCAGAGATTTTATAAAAGAAGTTAAAATATGTTCGGGTAACAAAAATGGACATAGGGAAAATAAATTAAAATTCGACAAGTTGTTGGGTATTTGGGTATAATCGTTAAGATTGTTGTGTGTGTAAGTCTTTAGAAAATAGGATAGAAAGTGTGTACAACCACCCATCCACTCATAGTTAAGAGTTTTACCCGCCCGAGTAAATACGCAAGTTGGTTTGGAGGCGTTTCGTTGGAGTTCGGGTTGAGATCAAAATGTTGGACGATTTTTTTTCTCCAGAAAGCCTTGTATGACTAAAATTTGAATTTTGGGAGTTGTGCTCAAGTTATGAGAGTAGCTATTTTTGGTTACGATCTATACCTTGTGAAATTAGAGATTTATTAAGTTGTTTCCTCTTGTAGATGGCTAGAACTAAGCATACATCAAGGAAGCGTGTGATGCCAATTGAGAAGCACTCTATTGTGACACGTTGGGTCGAAGGTGAAGACTTTCCAGATTTTCGTGAGCGTGTGGTTCAGTATTGTGAGGATAGGTTCCATGCCTTAGATTTTCATCGGTATAGGAATCCAGCTTTTCAGGTTTACTGTATGGTGAAGCCATTACATATGAGACCCATGTTTGGGGAAATTATTACAAAGTATAGCAACATCATGTGCAGGTTCAATCGTCTGAATGATAGGGATTATCGTTGCCAAGGTGAATGGACGGTAAGTGCAGATTTTATATGCAAGCTGTTGATGGAGACTCATCTTAAGTGGCAAAGTTATACAGTTATTGAGATAGAGTCCAGTGATGAAGAAGACGTGATCTACATAAGCTCTAGCGAGGATGAATAGGTTTAAGAAGATCCTATGGAGGATGATAGAGTTGATGAAGATTCTATGGAAGATGATGGAGCTGATGAAGATCCAATGGAGGATGAAGAATTTGAAGAAGATCCCGATAAAGATGAAGAATTTGATGGAAGTGATGATGATGAGTGGTAGTTATGTTAGAATTGTTTAATTTCTTAGACTTTGATGCATTTTAGAGTTTATAGTGGGTTTGAATAAGGCTATGATGCCAAACAATACTTTGAAGTTTCTTGGATGATTTCTTTTGCATAGCCACTTTTGGGCTAGAGACGATTGTTGGTAGTTTAATTAGGTGGATTTTGTTTTCGTGATGGAGATGATACACATGTTTTGAGAACCCGATTGGGGAATTTAATAGATTTAGCTTTCTGAATCTTTGGAGTATGATTTGATAGATCACGTTTGTATTATGTTTTGTTACCATTGATTAAGTGCTTAGGAAGCGTTCATGAAGTTAGAATGCAAGGACATTGATTTTTGATGTTGTTGAATCTGCACAACAGTGAGTCTTTGTTGTAACAGACGTGTGTAATTTTGGAGTTATTTTTCCTTTATTTTTCCCCATAAATAAGACATACCCAGGTATCTCCCATAATTTTTTTAGCTCCATATGAATTCTGGAGATTTAGTCATGAATTTTCTAAGTGGGATGTTTAGTAGCATAATTGTAAAGTGACTTGTTGTAGTATTTTTGATGTTTACCTACCTTCCAGATCTTGTTTGATTCTCAAATTTTTATGGTAGATATTAGATACAAAGGGCTAAGTTTAGGCGAAAGCCTAGCTCATTTTGAAGGAATTAAAGTCAGCTTATTATGTTTCAAAGTCCGAGTTTATATTCTGGTTGCCTGTGACAGCAGCTGTATTGATCTTTGGATAACTTGAGTTCTATATATTATTTTGAGTTGATTCTTCTTGATTATGAAAGAAAGCTCATAAAGTTTGTTTCACACCAAAATTTGTAATTTTTTCTTGGACGATCGATCACTTTTCAGATTTTTAAAGGAAGCATGAAAAACGAGATGAGGTCAGCCTATGTGTAATTGTATGAGAAATTGATTGTTTGGTGAACAATGGGCAACCTTACTTGCTTAATTGCTCATTAGGAGACATATGTTTCTTTCTTACTTGTACTTCATGGTATGTTTGAATAATACAATGGGTTATAGTGTAGGGATTATGACTGATAGACCACATCCGTACTACACCAGGAGAAGTTGTCATGTTCCGATGGCAGCCCCAAATAACAACAACAACATGGAGCAGTTTTTTGCGCAATTTGCTGAAATGGCGCAGAACGCACACCAGAGAGAGTAGAATAATGCTAATAGGGCAAAGAAAGTGTTGGACATGAAGCCTGGAAACTTTGATGGAAACGAGGACCCAGTAGAACTGGAGAATTGGATGGACGAGATGGACAAAGTTCTGGAGATGGTCGAATGTCCTGAAAACCGCAAGGTTGTGTGCGCGGCTTTCTACTTGAAGCATGATGAAAACATATGGTGGAGGAATACACGTCAAACGTTTTTGGCGCAACCCAATTTCAAATGGGAGTCTCTTCGGACTGCACTCCGCAACCGCTTTTATCCATCACATGTCCAGGATCAGAAGTACCTCGATTTTGTGAATTTGAGGCAAGGGAACGACTCTGTGACTGAATACTTCAGGAAGTTCATGGAGTTGTCTCGATTCTCAGGTCAGTTAATGCCTGATGAGATGACCAAGGTCAGAAAGTTCATGTCAGGTTTGCAACTTCATTTGCAGAAGGACTTGATGTGTAGGACCTATGATACTCTTCAAGAGGCCTACGACAGAGCGAAAGCTGTTTGGCGCATTCAAGAGGCGCAGGAAGAAAAGCGAGGTAAGCGTAAGATGGAGAATGTTGGAGGCTATGGCAACAATCAGAATAAGATTGTTTAGGGTAATCAAGATAAGAGGTTTAAGCCAAACTAGAGAGGAAGTAACCAGAATCAGTACAGGGGTAACAAGCAGAAAAATTGAGATCAAACTTCTCGTCGCTACATCTGCAACAAGTGTCAACAAAACCATCCGGGAAAGGATTGCCAAGGAAACCTTATTACTTGCTACCACTCTGGCAAGAAAGGTCATCGTTCGTTTGAGTGCCGATCGAAACCAAATGGAAATCAACAAGGAAACCAAGGAGGCAATTACCAAGGGAATCGACAGTTCAACGACAACGGTCAGAATGGAAACATGAACTATGGGAATCGCAACTATCAGAACAATGGAGGCAACAATTTTGGCAGGTAGCAGGTGAACAACCAGGTTAATGGGAGGAACAATGGAGTCCATAATAGGAGCAGAAACACCAATGCTACGACCAATGCCAACAACAACAATGGGACTGGTACAACAGGAACTATTACACATAATGGGAACGTTGCAAGGATTGCTGTGATGAGCAGGACAGAGGCAGGAGTAGCAAATGGAGTAGTCACTGGTACATTTCTTGTTCATGAGTTACAGCGTTTACGATATTTGATTCTGGAGCATCGTATTCATTTATTTCATCAGCATTTGTGGAAAAGTTGAGTCTCAATAAGCCGATTAGAATATCCATCCCGTAGCTACCCCAACCGGTCATGTGACTGTGTGTGACACCGTTTTTGAAGGAGTAGAAGTTAAGATTTCGGCTAGTAACTTACCAGCAAACCTGATACAATTTGATCTTGGAGGAATAGATGTGATATTGGGAATGGATTGGCTGGGTAAATATCGATCAGTTATAGACTGTCTCGATAAGAAAATAAGGCTCAAAGGTCCAAAAGGAGAAAAGGTTTCTTACTGTGGTATCACAAAGGAACCATGTATCCGACTAGTGTCAGCTTTGACCATAGTGAACCAGGTGAAGAAGGGGAATAGTGCTTATTTATGGTATGTCCAAGACGTGACTAAGAAGGAGAATGTGTTGGAAGAAATACCGATATTCAAGTATTTTCCCGATGTGTTCCCGGAAGAAATTCCAGGAATGCCACCTAGGAAGGAAGTTGAGTTCACTATCGATTTAGCACCTGGAACAGGTCCAATTTCAAAGGCGCCGTACCGTATGGCACCGGCGGAATTGCAGGAACTAAAGGATCAGTTGCAAGAGCTACTTCAGAAAGGTTACATACGGCCAAGTGTGTCCCCGTGGGGCGCACCAGTGCTGTTTGTGAAGAAGAAAGATGGAAGCTTGAGGTTGTGTATCGACTATAGAGAGTTGAACAACGCGGCGGTCAAGAATAAGTACCCGTTACCTCGAATTGATGACTTGTTACATCAATTACAAGGGGAGAGTGTGTTCTCAAAGGTAGATTTGAGATCAGGGTATCACCAGCTTCGGGTAACCGAGAAGGACATCCCGAAGACAGCCTTTAGAACGAGGTATTGACATTACGAATTTACAGTTATGCCTTTTGGGTTAACTAATGCTCCTGCAGTATTTATGGATCTAATAAATCGTGTTATGAGGACGTTTCTGGATTTTGTGTTCGTCTTTATTGTTGACATCCTTGTTTATTCAAAGAGCGAGGAAGAACATCTCAAGGAAGTGTTAGAAACTTTGAAACATGAGAAATTGTATGCTAAACTCTCGAAGTCTGAGTTTTGGTTAAAGCATGTTCCATTTTTGGGTCACATAATCTCAAAGGAAGGGATATCCGTGGATCCAGGAAATATTTCAGCAGTTTAAGACTGGAAGACTCCGAAGAATGTGTCCGAAGTAAGAAGTTTTTTGGGATTAGCAGGATACTATAGGCGTTTCGCGAAAGATTTCTCGAAGATCGCTAGACCGCTGACTTCACTAACCAAGAAGACGGTAAAGTATCATTGGAGCGAAGATTGTGAGAAAGCATTCCAGACATTGAAGGAAAATTTGACGACAACACCTGTGTTAGCTTTACCTAATGATTCTGGCGAGTTTGATGTTTACAGTGACGCGTCGAAGAAGGGTTTAGTATGTGTGCTTATGCAGGAAAAAAGGGTTATTACCTATGCTTCGAGACAGTTGAAGGTTCATGAAGAGAACTATGCTACGCATGATTTAGAGCTTGCAACAATAGTTTTCGCACTAAAGATATGGAGAAATCATCTATATGGATCTGTGTGTAGATTGTATATGGACCACAACAGTCTTAAATACATCTTCAGTCAGAAAGAGTTAAATAACAGGCAAGACGTTGGTTAGAGATCATAAAGGATTATGACATGCGTATCCAATACCACGAAGGGAAGGAAAACGTAGTAGCCGATGCGTTAAGCCGAAAATCGAGCCATACTTTAGATGCTATGCTAGTTTTACCGGACTTGTTATGCAATGAGTTTAGGAAGATCGAGATTGAAGTTGTGGAACAAGGTGGAGTGAAGAATATCCTTGGGAATATGTCAGTTGTTCCAGACGTTTTAGAAGAGGTAAGGAGTAACCAACCAGGAGATGTGAAACTGGAAAGGATAAAGAAGAAGATGGCAGAAGGTCAAGCAAAGGATTTCAAGATTCATGAGGATGGAAGTATTCGTTATAAGGGAAGATGGTGTGTACCACATAAGTATGCAGAAACCAAGGAAAATTTGATGCGAGAAGCGCACAACACACCCTAATCAGTACATCCAGGAGGTGACAAACTTTATAAGGACATGAAGAAGATGTTTTGGTGGCCAAACATGAAAAAGGAAGTGGGAGAACTTGTGGCAAGATGTTTGACTTGTCATAAGGTGAAGTTTGAACATAAAATAATGGGAGGTTTAGTGCAACCATTATATGTCCCAGATTGGAAATGGGATTCAATTTCAATGGATTTCGTGACTGCGTTACCGACATCAAAGAATGGACTGAACCAATTTTTGGGTTGTAGTTGACAGATTGACCAAGACAGCAAGGTTTATTCCGATGAAAGATACATGGACCATGGAACAAATAGCTGATGCGTATATGAAGAACATTGTGAGGTATCATGGAGTACCAAGCTCTATAGTTTCCGACAGAGATCCAATCTTTCTTTCTCACTTCTGGAAAGCACTCCAGGAGGCATTGGGGACTCAGTTAAAATTTAGCACGGCGTTCCACCCTGCTACGGATGGACAAACCGAGATAACAATTCAGACTTTGGAAACATGTTAAGGTCTTTTGTTATGGATTTTCAAGGTTCTTGGGTTGATAGATTACCTTTGATAGAATTTTCCTACAACAACAGTTATCACGCCAGTATCGGAATGGCACCACATGAGGCGTTGTATGGAAGAAAGTGTAGAAAACCACTGTGTTGGAACGACATAAGCGAGAAAATGGTAATTGGTCCACAGTTAATTGAGGAGATGACAGATCAAGTGAGACTTATACAGCAGCGAATGACGGCAGCACAAGATAGGCAGAAATCCTACGCTGATCAGAAAAGGATACCGTTGGAGTTTCAAATTGGAGAAAAAGCGTTTCTTAAGGTTTCACCGACTAAGGGAGTCCTGAGTTCAATCAGAAAGGGAAGTTGAGCCCTAAATTCATAGGACCATATGATGTCATAGAGAAGATTGGAGAAGTGGCTTATCGTTTGGATTTGCCGTCGAATTTGGGTCGTGTTCACAACGTATTCCACGTATCTCAGCTGAAGAAGTACGTGCCAGATGCATCTCATGTGTTAGATACTGAACCAGTAGAATTGGATCCGTCTTTGGGTTATGAAGAGCATCCTGTTAAGATTCTAGACACCAAGACAAGGAACACGCGTAACAAGAGTGTCAAGATTGTAAAGGTTTTGTGGAAAAATCACCTCACTAAAGAGGCAACTTGGGAAGCAGAAGATGAGATGAGGAAGAAGTACCCTCACCTTTTTGAAGAGGTACCTTGAGTACCGAGGACGTCACTTCTAAGGGGGAGAGGATGTAATCCTATGGTTTTAGGGTTTTTAGTTACATTATTTCTTATAGTATGTTGCATATCATTCGTGAACTTAGGTTATGAAACGAAATGCAAAGGTTAGGTAATGCATTTAGTAGTTGTACTCTTGAGTTGGAGATTCTTAGATTTAAGTCTTCGAGGATTTGGGTTAAACTTAGAGGACGAAGCTTTCTTTAAGGAGGGAAGGATGAAATACCCCTTTTTGTAGCTATTGATATTTCGTGTAATTATGATATGTGTTGGGAGTTAAGTATAATTATTGGGAGTTGTTTATAATTGATTACTAGCAATCGGGGGTCTTTGTGACATTAATCTAAAAGTTGTAGTGTCTTTTAATCGAGTTTGGGGGAGGATATTGCCTTTTTGACTAAACTATTGGGGTTGAAGTGTCTTTTTCAACTGATTAGTTATCAGTTTGACCTGGGAATTTTAATTGATGGAAAAAAATAATCCCATAAACTTTTATTCCTTCCCATCAATTATTTATTTCTTTCTTGGTCCAAAAAATTATAAAACCCTAGATCTTTTCCTTCTTTTCTTTTTTCCCAACACTCACGTCTCTCTCTCTCACTCTCTCTCTCGTCTCTGTCTTTGGCCGACGGCAAGAAGAAGCAGCGGCAGCACCACCGCTGCCGCCGCCTCTCTCTCTCTCCCTCTCTTTCGTGTGCAGGTGATCTCTTCTCTCTCTCTTTTCTCTTTCTCTCTTCTCTTTTCGTTTTCTTCTTTTTTTCTCTCTTCCCGTCCGTCCGCCCGACCCTCCATGGGCGGCGGTCTTTTGCTCTCTTTTGCTCTTGAGTTCTTGTTGATCTCTTGTACTCTTGAACTCTTGATTTCAAATCATGTACGAAGCATGTAATCTTAAATTTCAGATTTATATTGTTAGTTTCATCGTTCATGGAATCGTATGATTAGTAATCAAGTTTTAGGGTTTATCATGTTCATGGGTGATTGGAAAAACCCTAGTTTGGAGGAGAAGTTTGATTAAGCAATTTGGGTGATTGGATGATCATAGATGTGGGTAACAACCTGATTTGATGTTGGGAATCATGTTATATTAGGTTTAGTATTAATAGAGGATGAACTAGATGCTTGGGGGAAAAGTTTCATGAAAATTGATAATTCCCGCATGTGTGTTTTGGGTGAAAATGGAAACTTGAAACTAGTGTAACTTTTGAACCAGGAATCGAAATTAAGATCCATTTGAGGCTAAACCTATTATTTCGAATGTTTTGAATCTAATGAAACTGATTTTGAGCCATGATCTGTTTGGTAAACTTGAGAAATAAATTGGTGGAGTTATGATAGGTTATGTATGCTTTAGGTTAGAGGATTTTGGGGCAAGGTTTTGGGTGTTGTTTTGAAGTATGAATTAAGTGGGATGTTAGGTTGGTGTTACAATCCTAAACCATTGACTATCATGTGCATGTAGATAGTATAGCGAGTATATTGCTAGAATAATTGTGTTGATTAGAATATTGTTACGTGTAGGTGACGAGTTCGTCGACGACGAGTACGTAAAGTACTTTGATTGATTGCGATAGTTGGATTTTGCTTTGAGGTAAGTAAACGTGCCAAGCCTAGTGTGTTTATATCTCTTTCGTTTCAATTGAATACTTTGACTTGTTACGTCTCAAAATGTGTTTACGTGCTACATGACTTGAAATACATGATTTCTACTTGTTAAATGCTTTTGCTGAAAACATCACCATGATATTAATGAACTATAAAGTAAAGTGGAAGAAGTTGTGCGGGGCCATTATTATTATTATCATTGGGCGTGTTGGCTGCTGTCCCATCCCTTTCGATCCGGTTGCAAGTGCCCGGATAGCGGCATGTACTCACTCCTCTGGCCGACGTAGTCTTAGGGGGGTGTCGACACTTAAGGTCATGGAAGCTGTGGTTTATTTGAGTCCCCCGTCACAACGATTTAATAATGGTGATTTTGGATTTGAGTATGCTAATGGAAAAAGAATTGGCAATGATTTGATTTTCCTTTAAGGAATAATGGTTGTAATGGAAATCATATGGAATTGAAAACTTATATGTTTCATACAAGTGTCAACTATATTTCACTATGATTTGGAAAAACTCTTACTCTGAAGAAAGAATCACTGGTTTTGAAACTCGTATCGTCGTTTTACATGCTTGAATGTTTCTTACTAGTATTTATTGCTGATTTTATGCTGTGGTGTTTCTTTTTCTTTCCGCACCACAGGTCTTGAAGATGGGACTTTGCATTAGAAGGGATCACGAATCACACATTAGTTTATTTCTTAGTTGAACACTTAGTTTTTTTTTAGAACGTTAGTAGTATGTTTCCTTTCGTTTTGGAAGGCTTTGTTAGTTTTAAACACTTAGTTTGTATTCCCAAGTTTGGGGGGCAATACAAGGTTTAATTTCTTTTAAAAATGCTTTTAGTTATTGATTTTGGTTGGTTGTTAGCTTGAGACATGTTTTTAACATCCTTGTATCCGGGTTCCTTTCGGGTACGGAGTGGAACCCCTAGGTCTTGGTATTGGTCGTCCAATTCCGGGGTGTTACAAGTAAACTCTATTCAATTGGCATAATGAGCTGGTCGCCTCGGCTTTTACCGCTGAAATATGGAACAAGGTGAAGGTACACCTCCTTCCATGTATTTCCGTACTCAAACGGTCGGCCAAAGTTGCAGTCTGTAACCTGCTCTGTGATTTCTGCCCTATCGTATATTGCTAACAGATTGAGCCGCAGCAAATGACGCAACTAGTCCATGTGCTGCATCACAACATGCATAACCGAATATTACAATACAATCCACATATGATGGCAGGGCTGTCCAGAGTTCAATATGTAGTTACCTGTCGGGAATGAATCCTGTCCGGTTTCGTAATTCCATCGAAGAAAGTTTTCCATCTTACCTCCAGTGCGCAAAGAACCGAGGGTGGCTTTTGTTTCTATGTCGCGCACCAATGGTCGAACGCCGGATCGGAGAGGGAGTAGAAAGGTAAGGACCTCTTATCTGATAGTCGGATCTTCTTGAAGAGAGGCATCCCATCCATGTCGGTTCCTGAAAAATCATGCTTCCTCCTTTTATGTAGCAGGGCTCTGAGCATTTTCGGGTCTGGTATTGTATACCCCCTACCCAAAGTTCATCACTAGGAGCAATCGGACTCAAAGGTGTGGAACAAGAGAAGTCATCGCCGCCCTCAAATCCTGTAGAAGATGCCACCTCCACGGGAAGCTCATATGCATCCTCCCCAGAAAGCTCACCTGCATCATGCTGTCACAGTATAGCGTCAGATTTGTAATGAAAACAAAACTGCAACGACAGATGTAGACAATATTCAACTCACCCCGCTTGTGGCAACATCCTCAGCGATCTTTACAACTGGCCTCTATGCTATCGATTGTAACAAATCATACTTCATGGACTCTAACTTAAGCTCGAATAGTTCTTCCATCGCTTTGAACTCCCACTCGATCTTCTGCGTGATCTTCTCGTCCATTTCTTCGAACTTCCTCGCAATAATCTTCCGAATCAATTCGCATTTCCAAACTATCTTCTCACCATCTTGTGATCCAAATAGGCAAACGCGCCCTTCATTGCATCTAATATCAAGTTGGTTGAACCATTGGCGGGGGCATATTGGGGTGGAGCACTACTTAAATCGTATCGGCCCGTCCCTGCAGCGTTGGTGTGCTCTGCTCCCTGTGTGCCTTCTTCATAGCCCGTAACTGTCAATAATGCTCCTGCATGAGCCTCAACACTGCTGGACCGACAAATCTTCATACGCTCCTCGCAGAATGTTTTGTAAAGATCATCAATCACCGGATCAGGTGTATCCCCGTCCCTATCCATTCCAGCTATCGCCATGTAGTGCTGGTAGTACAACTGCTTCTCCTCCAATATGGTCGGTTGCAATGTCATACGAACCTCGTTTATCTGCAAAGCCTTGTCCTTGGAGCTCTCTAGAAAGTCAGTGCTAACTTTCCAAACCACCTAAGTACCCCAAGGAAACCTCTGGTCGACCCCTGCCGGCCCACAAAATTCAAAAAGACCAAGATGAGGCAATGCCTCCCTGAACCAAGCGTTAAAATAAATTAAGGAAACTGTGAAGTTAGAAACCAATTAACAAACATTACAATTACACAGATCATCACAGCTCAATTAACTCCTACCTAGAACACAAAAGGCAGTCGGTTCATTGTGTGGTAAGTGTTGAGTTTGTTTGTTGATTCAAACAATTTGGAGCTGCCAAGTAATGTGAAGCACTAACAAGACTTTTGGTTAGTGGGGCCATTGTGCATGTGTGCATTGAATGGTTTCATGTTTGTGTGAATTGGTTTGAATTATGGGGCGGTAGTCTTGTTTTGGTCAAAGGCGGCTAGCTAAGTGAATCAGTTTGGTCTCTTGGTCAAAGTGGTGTCACTCGGCCACTCTCATTACTTGGGCAACAATTAGTACCAGTTAGGAAACATTATTTTTGGACGGATTGTTTTCCGTATTTGTCTCGGATTAGTTTTAGTCGTTACTTTGGCTCCAAGTTTAATATTAGTATATAAGTAGATGCTAGGGTCAAGCCTTTAGGGTGTGCTTGTAATTAGGTTGTCTTCTCATCAATAAATTGGTTGGTTTGGCCGTGGATTAGCTAGTTGAACCACGTAAATTCTTGTGCGTCTTGATCTTGTTTTTTTTTTTTCTTTTCTTGCTTTCTCTTGTTTCTCGCGTATTGGAATCCTAACAAGTGGTATCAGAGCCAGGTTGCGTTGAGATTCAAGAGGAGCTTGGCGAGTTCGTGATCAAGATGTGTCGGGTTTGATGGGAAGATTGGGTTTCCGCTGGTTGACCTCTGAAACAGGGGGTGCAAGCACATCAAGCCTTTGTTGGGAGGCTATCGGGTTCCTTGTTGGGGGAGCTATCGGGCTCTTGTTGTGGAGCATTGGAATTGTGGATCTAGTTCTAGTACATCCAGCACGCTTTCAGTTCCAGCATGCGTCAATCGATATGGTGTGCTCAACCCGGCGAGTGATCTGGATCTATATCTGGATTTGGCAACTAGGAGGATTATAGTCTAGGTGGAGGCGACTCGAATCAACTAGCAAACTGAGGGAGAAACGTCATTGGAAGAGGGAGTGTCCTAAAAATCATTCACCTGTAGATCTCGCTTCAGGTGGAGGAGGAGGGACGCTCAAGGTTGGTGATGATCTCTAAGCCCCTTGAGGGCGGTTTGGGCTCCAGGCATGGAGCATGGGCGCGTGTTGTTGGGCACGCGGGTTGGTGGCATGTTATTGTGCATGCATTGGTCAGTAGCGCAATTGGATCTTGGATTGGTGCGCTTTGGTTATTGATTTTGCGCATTGGTGCGGGTGGCGGCGCAAATTGGCATGAAATCGTTTGATAGGCACTTTGTCGCGAAGTGTCATTGGCGCGACACTGGGGTATGCATTAGTCATGATGCATTGAAGAGCGTTTGTTGAGACGCGTTGTCTTTGTGTTTGTTGAAGACGCATAGACGCGCTTGTTGAGGCGTATTGGGAGTGTGTTCAATTCCGCAAATTGGGAATACACTCGGATCGGGTTTGTTGGATTGATGAGAAGAATTGGTTCGGTAGCTATGGCGTTTGAATCAAGGGGGAGGTTTGTTGAGTTTGTTTGTTGATTCAAACAATTTGGAGCTGCCAAGTAATGTGAAGCACTAACAAGACTTTTGGTTAGTGGGGCCATTGTGCATGTGTGCATTGAATGGTTTCATGTTTGTGGTTGAATTATGGGGTGGTAGTCTTGTTTTGGTCAAAGGCCGCTAGCTAAGTGAATCAGTTTGGTCTCTTGGTCAAAGTGGTGTCACTCGGCCACTCTCATTACTTGGGCAACAATTAGTACCAGTTAGGAAACATTATTTTTGGACGGATTGTTTTCCGTATTTGTCTCGGATTAGTTTTAGTCGTTACTTTGGCTCCAAGTTTAGTATTAGTATATAAGTAGATGCTAGGGTCAAGCCTTTAGGGTGTGCTTGTAATTGGGTTGTCTTCTCATCAATAAATTGGTTGGTTTGGCCGTGGATTAGCTAGTCTCAAAACTAGTGAACCACGTAAATTCTTGTGCATCTTGATCTTTTTTTTTTCTTTTCTTGCTTTCTCTTGTTTCTCGCGTATTGGAATCCTAACAGTAAGCACGCTTTTTATCTGGTTTTTGCGGCCACCTCCCACGTTCGTTGTCAACTCTTTCATCACGCCATCCCAAACGTAGTTCCCCAATCAAATTCGATGCATAATTCCAAGTCTTCGATCAGGGACAGCATGTTTCGGGGGAGACCGTCATTGTTAGCACTGCGCAGGTACTCAATCAACAAAAGTTTGATCATCAGACTAGCATAAACCCTCTTGTTTATGTCCTTCCTTTTTTTCTTTTCTTCAAACAGTTGGCTTCCATGTATCTTGTCAGCGCATCTATGATTGTTTCTGACGGAATCGATTTTTCATACCCCTTTTATACGCGGGAAGTGTGTGTCGGCAAAGCTAGTGTCCTTCTTCCGTGTCTTCAACTGATTGTTTCTGTACAACTTGTTCATGTTTAGCCCGAAGCATAGAACAAACACCTTTTTGGAGAAAAGGATGGGCATTTCGTTGACCTTAAACCACACCTCCCTTGTCTTCTTGGATAAGAGTCGCCCTTGAAATATAAGGACCGCAGCCATCCCCGTGAAACTGACCTTGGTTGGTATGCCAGTAGGAACGCAAGGTGGGGCACCGTCTTTCGAATTTAACCTCCCAGAAAAACAGTTTCCTTGGCTTGGGCAAGGGACATTTCTTTGAGTGTCGGCTTTACAGATAGCTTTGTGGGCCTGTAGGGTCCCTCATACGCGGTGGGCGGCAGCCGTGGAAGGTCCCCTAGCAGAATAACCTTGACATCCTAAGAATATGTGATTCCTCACAATGATCAGCTCATCACTATAACCCAATTGACTGTAACTTATGTACTAAAACCAAACCAATGCGAAACTAAATGAGATAAATAAACATAAAACTGTATAAGTAGGTAGGCTTTTAATTCCCATTTTCTATTTTGTAGAGAGGCCACTAACTGATATATATGTAATGGGATTACTATCAGTTGATATCCGACTGTGTTAGGTCGCAATTGAACTCTACAGTCATCTCAGGTTCATGTTCAAAACCTATTACTTGGTTAATCGATTACATTGAACAGAAATTACATAACATGCATTTCACAACGGTAATCCGATGAAAAAGGCATTTCACAATAGTAATCGAAAATTACAACCCACCTCTTCTTCTTCGTCTAGGTCATTGTGTTATGGGTAAGGGCTCATGTCGGCCGAGTCTTCCCTATAGCATACAGTATCATATTCGCCAGTGGCGGAGCCAGGATTTTGGTAGGGGGGGGGGGCACACATTTAAGAAAATGAAATTTACTTTTTTTTTTGTCCAAAAAAAAATAAATTTACCTAGGAACGTCAAAAATATATAATATGGCATCATAGATATTTTTTTACAAAAGAGGCTTGTATTTTCGTACAAGCAAAGTTCACTACATCGAATTCAAAAGATGTTACTACAACGGCAAGAAAACTTTTCTTGGCTTCATTTGTTGGAATCGTTGAATGATAACATCATCATCGATCCCTTTGAAGACATCTTTCTCGATATAAGCAATTAAATTATCATTCATCCACACATCTCCCATCCTATTTCTTAACCTATTCTTCACAATATTCATCGCGGAGAATGATCTTTCAACCGTAGCGGTGGCAACCGGTAAGATCAATGCCAATGTGACAAGCTTAAAAACCAATGGATATACTCTATCGGTTTCCATCTCCACCATCTTTTGAGCAAGATCGCTAATACCTTTCAAATTTGACATGCCGTTACAATGACGCATATCCGTAATGTAAGAATCAAGTTGACCACCAAGAGCTAGAAGATCAAGTGAAGAAAAGTCAAGAGGATAAAGTTCGGCCATACGCAACAAATTGCTCTTGTCAAATCTAGCAAACGAATTATAAGGACACAAATATGCCGCACATAGAAGCAACTCCGTAGTCGAAACGGCAAATCTTCTATCCAACTCTTGGAATTGTGTGTCTAATACCGTGTTAAATACTTGTACTTTGTAATGGTGCGAGTTGGAAACTTTAGCTCCCCTTCTAATTTTCCCAAATGGCGCATATTCATCTTCCATGAAGAGCACATTGATACCATATTTTCCACAAAATGCATTGACATCCATAACTAGAGGTTCCCACCCATTTTCCCTTAACTTTTGGAGATTGATTTTGGCTACTTGCACTAAGTTCATTGCATTCACTATATCTTGATCTTTCCGTTGCAAAGCTTTAGATAACTCACATGTTGTAGCCAAAACCTTCACCATTAGATGGAGGAAAAAGATGAACTCAAAGTGTCGTAAAATGAAAAGCAACTTATTTGCTTCATTTCGTTGCGAAGTTAAAACACCGTCAACACCAATTACCTCAAGGACTTCAATAACCGCCGGGAACATATTTATCAAGCTAAGCAATGATTGATAATGTGTTCCCCATCGAGTGTCTCCCGGGCGCTTAAGATTTGTTTCTTGATTTAATCCCCTTCCGCTTGATACTTCTCCACAACTAAGAGCTTCTATCACTTTTTCCTTTTGTTTCTCTAACAAATCATCTTTGCGCTGGCATGAGCTCCCAACACCATTAATCACTCTTGTAACTACCGAGAAAAATTCTTCTACATCTTCGTGATGCTTTGCCAAGCCCACAAGCGCCAATTGCAATTGATGGGAGAAACAATGAACAAAATAGGCACTTGGATTTTCCTTCAATATTAGTGCTTTGAGGCCATTGAACTCTCCTTGCATATTACTAGCCCCATCATATCCTTGACCGCGTAGTCTTGAAATAGATAATCCATGGAGATTAAACATTTCTTCAATTGCTACCTTGAGACCTGGAGCTTTTGTGCTACTAATATGTTGGATCCCAATGAAACGCTCCATTACAATGCCTTTTTTGTTCACATAGCGAATAACAACGGCCATTTGCTCTTTGGTGGAGACATCGCGGGCCTCATCAACCAAAATAGAAAAGAGTGCATCTCCAACAACGGCCATTTGCGCAAATGCATTAACAATGTCTTTTTGAACATCGGGAGATGTCAACTTGAGATTTTTTGGAGCATTCTTCAACACCACATTTCTTACTTCTTCATTTTCATTCGCAAGAAACTCCAAGACTTCAAGAAAGTTACCTTTATTCATTGAATCCTCAGACTCATCATGCCCCCTAAACGCAAGACCTTGCTTAAGAAGAAGTCGAATGCACTTAATTGATGAAACCAAGCGAATCCGATATTCAAGCTTCTCTTGATCATTGACCTTGTGCAAAAGGGTATCCATATGTTGTGCTTGATTCATCAAATCTTGACATTTGCTTCTAGCTTGATTGTGAACACTATTAGGCTTCCCTTCATGTTCTCTCAATTTCTCGGGCTTCTTCCAATTCTTAAAACCATTGCGGCCAAAGTCATCGGCTTTATCCCCTCCAAAAAGATAGCAGCATAAACAATATGCTCGATTTGTTCTCTCGCTATATTCCAACCAATATGGATACTTTGAAAACCAAGCCTTGTTGAAGCGCCGCTTCTTCTTACCAATTTCCGTTAGGGGAAAATCATTTAATTTTGGCCGATGTGGGCCTCTTAACAAGTAAGTTCGACGAACATTTTCAATTTCCTTGGGGGGGGGGGGGGTAACTCGATATATGTCGCCTTCTAGCCGGATCCGATGGAAGCTTAGCATATTTAGATAACAATAGAGTTTCATTTTCATTCATGTCCGGAGAAACTTGAGTAGAAGTATTGAGACTTTCATTCACGTTTGGGATATCTTGAGAAGAAGTTGGAGCACTCACATTCGTGTTTGGAATTGGAGAGGCTCCGGTTGATGTTGAAGCATCATCAACACTCTTCGGTTTCTTTTGGAAAAACTTCAACATCACTCTGAAAAAAAAATCAATTTCAATTGTCAAAGCATTATTATCAAGATTCAAGAATCAACTATCAAGAACACCAACAATCAAAACTGAAATCAAAATTGAAATCGGGTTTGGAGTCAGTGATTAATGGTGATTTAGATTTGGAGTCTAGGTTTACCAATTACCTGAAATCGCAAGAAGTTGGAGCTAATCGCCGGAGATGGAAGGCGGCGGCCGGCGGGGATGCGGTGCCGGACGACCGCCGGCGACGCAGGGGCGGTCGGAGTCGGACGCGGCAGTGAGGGTTGATGGCGGGAGGCGGAGTGGCGGACGCAGTTCGTGCTCTGTCTCTGCGTCCAGCCTTCGTCGTCTCTCGTCGTTTTGTCTTCTCCTCTTTTTTTATTTTATTTTTTTTGTTTTTTTATGTTTTGTTTTGTGAAAAAAGTGTATAATAACTCATTTAAAAAAAAAGTGTATAACATTTAAAATACAATAGAATATCTGATCTGTTTTTGTAATTTCTTAAAAATTGTAAGGAGTTTCATGTAATTGGGTAGTTACTTTTTCATAAAAAAAAAGGTCAAAAAAGTATGTCTTCGCAGAGTTTCGAACCCTGCTCGATCAGGACGCACAGCGAGTTCTTAACTGCTCGGGCAGGTAGGCTTTTGTGTCTAGATTAGGGGGGGCACCAATATATCTTAAAAGGGGCACACTTCAAAAAAAAAGAAAAAAAAAATAGGGGTACCCTAGGGGCTCTGGGAAAGTTTGGGGGGGCACGTGCCCCCCCCCCCCCCCCCCCGTGCCCCTACATGGCTCCGCCCCTGATATTCGCCATCATCTGTGTCCAGCAATGCCTCTTCGTCCCTCTAATCGCCGGCCACCACATTGAATCGGCCGGTAGCAACCATGAGAGTGACGGTCAAAGTGGAGGGTTTCAGAGACAGATAAAGGGGTTTGGGGGGAGCCTGAGACGAGACGGAGAGGCGGCAAAAGCGGTGAACACAGTAGTTGGGTTTGGGGTTTTCCTATTTGGTGGGTTCATGTAGTGGATGTTTCCTTCTGAAATGGTGGAGTTTAAATTTTGTTGATAAAAGAAATTGTGATATCGTTTTTTTAACTTTTTTTTTGCATTTACTTTTAACAAAAAAAATTGTAGGCCGGCGAACTTATTGTATTTTTGCCCTGATCCAAATAAATTTGGGCGTTTCTATGTCCCCAATGAGCCCACGTAGTCTGAAGGCACGTAGTAATCCGAGCACACACTGGTTCCACCTAGTAGGTGGAAAAACTTATTTACAACCAATTCTTTTTTAAACAAACCACCAATTTCTCATTTTGAGATTTTACTAAATCTCACTGGGGCATGATTGATTGTGTTCGGTCTTATTGGGTCTACTCCAGGACAATTAAACTTAGTGCCTTAATTGGGTCTACTTCTGGAAAATGTGGGCACATCTCGTGTGTTTAGACGAATGCACAATCTGCTCAACGGACTGCGGAGTCATAGAGCCGCTCCAATGACCAGAAAGCAGATTATTTGAGATCCTAGGGTCCATGTATACGAATCATTTCCGGATGCAAGTTTGCGGTTCATGCTATGGTTTTGGAACGTCGGCGGAACGACGACAACTTTATCCTTTGTTGACAAGGTACTTGTCCATTCCAGATGTTAAATGTTTTATATATGGTTTCCGATTGATTGCCGGAACATATGGTCTGCGATCAATTACAGGAACATATGGTATGCCATCTAGCTAGCATCCTTTCTTTTCTTCTGTCAATGTGAATGCGACTGTGTTCGTCTCCATCGTAACCTGTCAAAATTCGTGATTGAAAAAACCAAAGCCAATACAACCTAATCATAGGACCATTTTCAAACAATCAATATCCCAATTAAAAAACTCAGTCCCCCCAAAATACATTTGATCTGCAAAGTGTATCCATCGTTATACTTCTCTACTTGTCTTTACATAAAACTTCAGTCATCGTTCGCGTTCAACAAACCCAATCATGCAGTACAAAAAAGTACGGTAGTTGCTAGATAAGTAAGTTCATCCTCGATTGCCTTCTCAATTGCAGGGCCACCTTCATGGATTGATGATATACGACAATGATGCAGTTGCATATCCTTGTAACGAACGAGTGTAGGTAGTTCTGAAACGACATGCACCAACGTTAGCCAAACTAACACTCAAATTAAAATTGTGCTTTTGCAACAAATATGTACTGCCACCGCCCGCCGCGCAATTACTGGAGGTTTATCTACAACAATTATTATATTGCCAACAGGAAAGTCTAGTACTGGTACGAAAGTGAAAGCCACTGGACCAAAAGGTAGTCAAAGAAACATGATGGAATCTATGACACTAAACTTGAACAAATGAAATTTAAATGCAGGACTTCTCCAATAATTAGTTACAAAGGTTGTTCAATTAATTAAACAAAATCCAGTGAATAAGATGAAGACAAAAAACTCAGTTTCATGAAAATTTACTAAGGAACAAATTAGATGCAAACCATACCTGTTGGTGAAATGAACCAACAAAGTAGGATTAAAAGGTCACAGTCAGTGAGAATAACAACAAACAAACCAAAAAAAATTGCAACAGAAAGACAACAGAGTTGAAAGAAAAGAACCCTCATGTACTGACAGAAACGATTGTGTTCAGACAGAATGTTTTTGAGGTCACAGAGAGATTATATCATAAAACCAACGAATCTGCTTTAAGATTGTTATCAGATTTTAATTACCCGGACAAGTTGTGAATAATCAAGCAGTACCCGAAAATAACTAAAACAAAGAACGAACTTATTGATAGTTAGATTTCCGAATGTTGTACAAAGTTGGAAGACAGTTTCGTTCATGTAGAACAAAGCTCCTTAAAGCAGATTCGTCCCCCACACGTGCTTGCTATGGAACGATCGGACGACTGCTTCCCAGGATGAAAGCTTCCCTGTGCGGCGGTGGAAAGCACGGCGTACAGCGCCGCACACAACGAACTGAGACCACGTTGAAGTTTCTGTTTGTGTTTGGAAGATAGTGTTCTGGAGAAATTCGGCTGGTTTCAGATACCCAATTGAGGAATGAAACTGGCAATTTATAGAAGGTGGTTGGAGCGGTTACTGTTCAAAACGGAACAGTTGCAACTGTAGGAACGGTTGCAACTGTTTGATTTGCAACTGTTCATAATTAATTTCGACTGAATATAAAACTGTTAAAAAGATTAATACTTAATGAGGCCCACTAACTAGACAGCCCAACCCACACCACACCACGTCACGGCCCGGCCCGTGCCCGAACCCGAGACCGAGCCGGCCGGACGGCGGTGCGCGCGCGTGTGGTGGTTCGACCTTTGTCTAGGTCCTCTCTCCTGCAATAAATTGCTCCACCCAACTAGACAGCCCAACCCACACCACACCACGTCACGGCCCGGCCCGTGCCCGAAGACGGCGGCGCGCGCGCGTGTGGTGGTTCGACCTTTGTCTAGGTCCTCTCTCCTGCAATAAATTGCTCCACCCAAAGGGCGTGCCCTATAGTCCAAACTTGGAGTAGTTAAACTCTCAAGTTTCCTTCTAGAACCAAGATGTGGTTCCTATTTTCTTCACAACACAAGTTTGATCATGAACCCATTTTGAGAGCTCAATTTGATCATTCATTTCTTAATGGTTTTTGACGAGTGAATGTCCGAAACGACCACCAAGTTGCCCTCTTTCTAAGGATGCAATTGGTGTTGTTAACCCTCAAGTGAGTCGGGTTCAAACCGAGCTCAAAGTCGGGTATAAAATGTTACTGTCTAAACCATTTCTTCCAACACTCTGTTTCAGCATGGTTCACTTTTAGTCACTATTCACTGGAGACCCTTTGACCCGGTGATTTGATTAGCAAAACGATACAAGAATATTATAATCTTTGTAAGGTTTTGTAGAATAAACTTTACTCTATAATACAATGAAAAAAAGTTCAAAAAATTATGATTTTTTCTTTTCTAAATCACCGAATCAATGTGACCCATTTACGGGTTAAAAAGTAAAAATAAGACAATTCAAAAGAAACGGAACTAGTACCATATATGTTTAAATTCCAATATTAGCATCATTATGTACATTATGACGACACTACGATTCTCGTATGTATTCTTATCAACTCTGTGAAACCCGACTCACAATTTCTGATCCATTATTGCAGGAAATTTATCAACCTGCTTTGTACTTGCACCGAATCCACTAAACTATGTTTTTTTTTTTTTTAAATAGGAAAATATATTAGCTTAGGGCAGAATCCACTAAACTATGTAATACTTCAGATGTCTACATTTCTTATTTTTAATCTCTTCATATTTTATTTTTTTGAAAAAACACTCTTCAAATATTATTTTTTAAAACCTACTTATTGCACCTACAAAACATTAATATGTGGACGTCGTTTCCGTAACGTGATTATTTACCTTGGTTGTAACATATTTTGAACTTCTAAAAAAATAGAACACATGTTTTGAAACATTTGGAATTTCCATTAAACTGTTGCAATTTCCATGCAGGCAAAACGACCAATCGCACGACGGTATAAATTACGTTGCTTGCCCTAGACCACCTAGCTTCTACCCTGGTACTCAACCATACCACCGTGATTATGCTCACGAATGAGGCTTATCTGAGGGAGTTCCTGAACACTCGTTTTCATTTTTGGAACTACACGTGTGTTCGACAACTATCCCAGCTCAATTTATGATCTTCCCGGTGGATAGGGCTTTGACGTTGCAATCATCCTTGCTGGTATGGCTGAAGACAACAAATTCAGAAGGTTTTTAGACTGAACTGGGTCTAACGGGATCTGCCAATTCCAAATTTGGTAGGAATGGCCCGACCGTAACAGTTAAATGGGATGAAAGAGTTGATGGTGTTCGCAGAAGTGAAATCTTGGAACCGACTCCGCTTGGGGTCTGTAGTTTGAACATCCGCGTTCACCACCTTAAATATAACGAAACAATCAAAAGTGCCTTAATTTGGATATATTGTCTCCCGACATACTCACTCGAGATCGCCTTATGTCTCTGCCAGCAGGTGATCGATGGGTGCTTTGCAATGTTACCCCACGTCGTCTTCTTTCTCTTTGTGCCTGTTGTTAAGACGTCACTTGTTTGTGATTTGTGTGTCTTGTTCTTAATTTAGAATAGGTTAGTTTGTAATTGGCGTTTACGTTAAGTAGGACTTCCTACCTGCCACTTACCCGTCCAATTAGTTTCTATGTGTCCGTGTTTTGAGGTATAACTCCAGTTTGTTATATGTGTGTCTTCTTGTTATTAACTACGATATTCGTTTGTATTGAGAGTTTACGTTAAGACCGACTTCACACTCGCTAATTACAAGTCTACCATTGCTATTACGACGTCCCCATAAGTTTCAGATACTATCGAAAATGCTTCATGCTTGTCGTCCTATCGGCGGAAGATTTTGTTCGCCGTCCGCTGAACTGCAGCTCCGTCCTCTCTTCAGATCCCCGCAGTTGCATTTTCACCGCTAGAGCGTGCTTCTCTGATCCAAACACAGTCAAAACTCCTCCTTCCAGATGCGCGACCTTTGTTGTTCCTCGAAAATTAAGTCAACTTGTGTGAGCTCGGTTGAACTGAGTGTCTTCCGAGTTCGTAGGCTTATTGGGACATAAAAAGGCCTTACTTAATCCGGCACAGAAGATAAAAATAAGATGTTCGCTGGCCCACATAGTTAGTAAATGAAATAAGTAGTTTTATTTACAAAAATTGACAGTGAAAAGATGTATAAATCCACAATTACTTTGACTAACAAAATATGAATTCCAGAATTGGAAAATACCCGATTTACATCCCTCCTAAGGAAACCCACGGTGGACGAACACCCCCAACAGTCCAACACCCCCGTCTTAGTCTCCGAAACCCTTGGATATCTATTGTTACTGTCATGGATGGTAGGCAATTCAATGTGGTGGCCCACGATAATCGGGTAGAAATGGCATTGTTGGAGTCCGGTGTCGGCGAAGGTCATAGTCAAGAGTCAAGACTCTTCCAACATTAGCCCTAACCCTGAACACCAGGACCCACAATATCATGACCTAGATGAAGCTGAAGAGGTCAGTCCTGTTAGGATTCCGATACGCGAGAAACAAGAGAAAGCAAGAAAAGAAAAAAACAAGATCAAGACGCACAAAAAATTTACGTGGTTCAGTAGTTTTGAGACTAGCTAATCCACGGCCAAACCAACCAATTTATTGATGAGAAGATAATACCAATTACAAGCACACCCCAAAGTCTTGACCCTAACATCTACTTATATAGTAGTACAAAACTTGGGGCCGAAGTAAACAAAACAGCCGTCCAAAAATTATTTCCTAGTTGGAAACAACTTAATGCCAAGAAGTCATTGTCGAACCAAACATTATTTCCAAAAGACAACCAATTAGCCTACTTTGACTGACCAACTAGCTGCCGTCCATGCCCAAAAGTCCAACCAACAATCCAACTCCTACCAAGTCACCTTACACTACACCAAGACTTAACCAAATTAACTACTGGTAGCTTAATCACATGCACACGTGCACACATGAAACTACTGACCCACTTTGGTTAGTCTTTTTCTTTTTGAGACTTCCATGCGTGTCCAATTTAATAGTATTTTGGTTTGAATCAAATAAAAAACCCAACAAACCTCCCCCTTGATTCAAACCCCATGGCTACCGAACTAATTCTTATCATCAACAAACCCAATCTGAGTGTATTTCCAATTTGCGGAATTTGAACACACTCCCAATGCGTCCCAACAAACGCCTCTTCAATGCACCATGACTAATGCATACTCCAAGGTCGCGCCAATGACACTTCGCGACAAAGTGCCTATCAAACGTTGTCATGCCAATTTGCACCGCCAACCGCACCAATGCGCACAAAACCAATAACCGAAGCGCGCCAATCCAAGATCCAATCGCGCCACCAACCGTTGTGTGCACAATAACACACCACCAATCTGCGTGGCCAACAACACGCACCCATGCTCCATGCCCGGAGCCCGAACCGCCCCCGAGGGGCCTAGAGAGCATCATCGTCCTCGGGTGTTGTCCTTCCTCCTCCCCCTGAAGCGATAGCTACAGACGTCCGATTCTTGGGACCCTCCCTCTTCCAATGACCTTTCTGCCTGCAAAAAGCACATACGTCCGAAGGTAAGTCGGATCCACCTTGTCTATATCCGTTACCTTTTCCTCTCCTAACAATCAACGCTCTAGAAGCATGATCGTCCTTCCCAACCGCCTTGTGCCTCAATTCCCTCGTATGAAGGGCCGACCTAACTTCCTCTAGGGTTATCGTTTCTTTCCCAATAACGAAGGATTGAACGAAACCCTCAAAAGATGGTGGCAAGGAAACTAATAAAATCAAAGCCGTGTCAACATCACTCACAATCTCATCACTATTGCGCAGTTCAAGCAATATAGTGTTAAGAGTGTCTAAGTGATCACCAATACGCGTACCTTCAACCATCCGAAGACTGAGTAGCCGCTGCTTCAACATCAATTTGTTGGCCACGGATTTCTTCGCGTAGAGATCCTCCAACTTTGTCCACAATCCAGCTGCGGTATCCTGATCTGCAACCCCATTAATCACGTCGTCCGCGAGGCACAACATGATCGTCGAATGCGCCTTCTCCTCCATCTTCACAAACGCCGAAGTGCTTGTATCCGTGTCCTCCTTGATAGCCAATGGCAAAGAGAGCACGCATCTTGATTTGCCAGAGACTAAAACTATTCTTCCCATCGAACCGATCAATCTTGATCATCGAACTCACCATAGCTTCTCTTGAGACTCAGCGAACCAGGCTCTGATACCACTTGTTAGGATTCCGATACGCGAGAAACAAGAGAAAGCAAGAAAAGAAAAAAAACAAGATCAAGACGCACAAAAAATTTACGTGGTTCAGTAGTTTTGAGACTAGCTAATCCACGGCCAAACCAACCAATTTATTGATGAGAAGATAATACCAATTACAAGCACACCCCAAAGTCTTGACCCTAACGTCTACTTATATAGTAGTACAAAACTTGGGGCCGAAGTAAACAAAACAGCCGTCCAAAAATTATTTCCTAGTTGGAAACAACTTAATGCCAAGAAGTCATTGTCGAACCAAACATTATTTCCAAAAGACAACCAATTAGCCTACTTTGACTGACCAACTAGCTGCCGTCCATGCCCAAAAGTCCAACCAACAATCCAACTCCTACCAAGTCACCTTACACTACACCAAGACTTAACCAAATTAACTACTGGTAGCTTAATCACATGCACACGTGCACACATGAAACTACTGACCCACTTTGGTTAGTCTTTTTCTTTTTGAGACTTCCATGCGTGTCCAATTTAATAGTATTTTGGTTTGAATCAAATAAAAAACCCAACAAGTCCTAACTTTTTTATTACTGTTGCAGAATCCATGTTTATATAGGTTACAGTGGTGAAATGCATGTAAATTATTTGCCCGTCTATGTACTCTATTAGAGTTAGAATAGGTTTTGAACATGAACCTGAAGAAGTGATGATCAGTCCCAATATGCTGAGCCTTGGTGTGCTCATTCAGCCTATGTGGATATTTTTGAAGATTATTATCAGTGTATAGTTTGCTCGAGCCAATAGGTTTCACGTCATTGTAATGTCGTATTTAAGACTAGAAACACTGGAATGATGATTTATCTGAAAATTGGCAATGATGAGAGGAAACATTGTGAGCGATGAGAGCGTAGAATGCATGTTGCGAGATTAAACTAATTAGATTACAGCTAACAAAACTAATAACCCTTGTTTCTTTGTTTGAAAATTGTTGCGGACAAGATAATCAGATTACATCTAACACAAAATATGTTAACCTAGGTTATGACAAGAAGTGAATTATAAGACCCCAAATATGGAAAATACTACTAGGAACCCTAGTTTCTAAAAAGTCACCCCTTCAACAGAAGTATGCGCAAAAACAGTATTACGTTTAAAAAATGGTATATTAGTTAGGGGCATTTGTACTAAATAGGCAGTAATCTTAGCAATTGGGTACTCAAATCTTGCCCACCTACAGTTTTGTGTTGGATTATAGCATTTAGTTTGTCGTTCAAAGCGTTATGGTGGTTATATGATCCTAACATTGGATAAAGTGTTGGGCTGATTATTGTGCGGAATCCCGTCTTTTCACCCTATCAAGGTGATTCTGTTAGGGGACCTTCGACGGCTACTGCCAACCGCGTATCAGGGACCGTAAAGGCCCACGAAGCTATTCGTAAAGCCGTCACTGAAACAAATATCTACTGACCAAGCCGCGACGACTGACTGGCTGAGTGCTTACATTAGGAGGAAAGTACTCCACCTTGCTTTCTTTATAGACATACCAACCAAGGTCAGTTTAACGGGGATGGCAGTGGTCCTTATATTTCACAGGCGCCTCGTATCGAAGAGGACAAGGGAGGTCTGGTTTAAGGTCAACGACATGCCAATCCGTTTCTCTAAAAAGGAGTTTGTTCTCTACTCCAGGCTAAACGTGAACAAGCTGTACAGAAAAAGTCAGTTGAAGGCACGAAAAAAGGACACTCGTTTTTGACGACACACACTTCACACGTATAAAGGCGCCCGAAAAAACAATTCCAGCAGAAACAATCTTAGATGCGCTCAAAAGGTACATGACAGCCAAAAATCTGCATAACCATAAACAAAGGAAGGTCATACACAATAGAGTTTGTGCAAGTCTGATGATCGGACTTTTTCTCACTGAGTACCTGCGCAGTGGGGGCAATGACGGACTCCCTCGACACCTGTGGTCCGTGATCTAAGACTTGGAATTCTGCAACACATTTGACCGGGGTAACTACGTTTGGGATCGCATGATGACAGAGTTGACAACGGACGTGGGGGAGTGGCCGCAAAAAACAGATAAACCGCGCGCTTCCCATTCAATTAACCGATTACTTCTGTGTTACAGATTGGAGTCAATTCGGTTGTGATGATCTGTGTAGTTCAAATGTTTGTAAATTCGTTTCTAATTAAACACTAGCCTTAATTTATTTTCAAGCTTGGTTCATGGAGGCATTGCCTCATCTCGGTCGTTTGTCTTTGATGGGCCGCCAGGGGTCGACGAAAGGTTCCCCAGGGTACTGCGGTGGTTTGGAAAGTCGGCACATATACTAGAAAAGTCCAAGGCCCATCCATTGCAGATAAACAACGTTCGTCCGAAATTGCAACCGACTTTATTGGAGGAGAAGCAGTGGTACTACCAGCAGTACCTGGTCATGGCTGGCAGGGATAAGAACGGGGATACCCCCGATCCGGTGATTGATGAGCTGTACAAAGTGTTCTTCGAGGACCTTGTGAAGATTCTTCGGACCAGCAGTGTTGGGGGTAATGCAGCAGCAGTATTAGCTGATATACCGGCAAGACACACCAATGCCGTTGGGACGGAACAATTCGAGGTCAGTAGTGCTCCACCCCAAGATGCCCCCGCCGATGGTTCAGCCAAATTGAGAATAGATGCATAGAAGGGCATGTTTGGAGATTTGGAGAAGTAGATGGCAGAGAAGATGGATCGTAAATGCGAATTGATTGATGAGCTGTACAAAGTGTTCTGTGCGGACCGTGTGAAGATTCCTCGACCGACAGTGTTAAGGGTAATGCAACAGCAGTATTAGCTTATATACCAGCAGGACACACCAATGCCATCGTGCCATCACGATTCGATGGCAGTAGTGCTCCACCCCAAGATTCCCTCGCCGACGGTTCAACCAACTTGATTATAGATGCATAGAAGGGCATGTTTGGCGATTTGGAGAAGAATATGGATGAGAAGATGGACCGTAAATTCGAATTGATTGATGAGCTATACAAAGTGTTCTGCGATCACCTTGTGAATATTCCTTGGACCAGTAGTGTTGAGGGTCATGAAACAGCATTATCAGCTGATATAGCGGCACGAGAAACCAACGCAGGTGGGACAGACCGATTCGATGGCATGTGTGCTCCACCACAAAAAGCCCGCACCGATGGTTCAACCAGCTTGATAATAGATGCAATGAAGGGCATGTTTGGCAATTGGGAGAATAATATGGACGAGAAGATGGATCGCAAATGCAAATTGATGCAGCACATTGTTGAGAGGAAGTTTGATGGACGAGAAGATGGCAGAGAAGATCCAGCGGGAGTCGAAAGCGACGGAAGAACAAGTCGAGCGCAAGTTGAGTGAAGTATGATATGTTTCTGGAGGCATACGAAAGGCATAAGGAGTTCATAAATTTGATATAAATGAGGCCAGCTGTAATGGCCGCCGAGGTTGTTTGCTCAAGTGGGGTGAGTTGAATATTACCAATGTCTTTCGTTGCATTTTTTTTCAATATAAATCTGAGGTTGTGCTACTGTGACAGCACGATGCAGGTGAGCTTCCTGGGGACGTGGCATCTAAATTAGGTATTGAGTCTGTTGGTGATGACTCTCTTACTACACCACTTAGTCCCGATTGCTTCCAATGATGAACTTTGGCACAGGGAATCTATGACACCCGACTCGGGGACACCCGGAGGCTTCCTCCGTATGAAGAAGAAGATGGATTTTTCAAGAACCGACATGGAAGGGATGCATCCCCTCAAAACGTTCCGGCTTTCAGAGAAGAGTTCCTTGCCTTTCTACTGCATGTCCGATCTGCCCGAGAATTCACCTGAGGCTTTCGACGTGTGGTGTGAACAGCAGCCACGAAGCCGAGGGAAGTTATTTGCGCCCTCGAGGAACATCTGAAACTTTTCTGAGATGGGCTTACGAACCCGGAAAAGATTCATACGAGCAAGGTAACTTCCTATTGAACTCTGTATACCCTTGCCATCCTCTATGGATTATATTGTAATATTCGCTTCTGTTGTGATGCAGCACATGGACGAGTTGTGTTATTTACTGCGACGCAAGTTGTGGGCAGTATACAGTAGGGCACAAATGACACAACAGGTTATGGACTTCAACTTCGGCTTAAAGTTCTATTACAGAATAACCTGGAAGGACACGTACTCTGAACGTGTTCCATATTTCAGCGGAAAAAGAGACAACCAGTTCCATTATGCCAATTGAGGAAATTTACTTCTTGATAGCGCCTTTTAGGAGCTATATATTACCATCATTTGCCACATTATCATGAAATATTTGAGCTTAATTTTTGAGAATATGTTGCGTTTTATCACTTGATGCTTCATATGCGCTTTATTGTTAATCCAAGCGTTTCTTTGCATATTTAGATGTTATTTATCAAATATAATCGCTTGGTATGTTTTTTCATGTTGTCTTGGCAGGAAATGATGCTAATCGATTGATAGGAGGCATGGAAAGAACTCCGGAAAGAGCGGAAGCACAAGTGGAATGAAGAGAAGCAAAGTTGGAAGATCTAGGATGAGCGGTCGGCACTAATTTGATCATACCTGGAGTTCAAAAATTAATTTGGGAGTGAGAAAAATTCCAAATGAAATTAGATTCAAAGAGCTTTCCAACGATAGGTCACATATCTTAATCGGATATCGTACGAAGAAAATATTGCGTGGAGAAGTCAGAGACCAAATTCAGCAGCAGCAGGCATTTAGGGCAGCATTTCATGCCGAAATAGTGGTCGATATGCCTGACACTCAAGTCCGATTTTTGGGGTAAAATGCAATTTTTGAAGTCTTATGCCGGGAATTGACATAGGGACGACCAAGGAGGGTGAAAACCATGATTCCACACCATTCACACATCAAGAAGCAAGGAGGAGGATGAAGGGGACGGCGCGGAAGCTTCGATTCAACATTTGATCTCTTCTTCCCTATTTTAATCAGTTCTGCAGAGAAACTTTGTTGTGTTGCTACAATTTCAAGTAGTAGCTAGACGTCTCTCTAGGCTTCTCTAGAGAGCCTAGGGTTTATGTAGACGTTATGCTTTCCGGATTTTAGACTTGTCTCATGCTTTTGGATTTTGATCTATTGGATGAAGTTTGATTTCATGAACTTGTTAATGAGTGTAGTCTATTGACACGACTATGATATGAATTGTTATTCATCGGAATTAGGTGTTCTTCCTCGATTGTAATCTTTCTGAATGTTAATATTTGTTTTATTTATTGTTCATATGCCATGCTTAATTCCTTGGAAAGAATGGAGTAATTAACCGGACTTGTTAATTAGCTAGCGAGTGCGTGAAAGCGACTTAGACCTAGTTGTGATGAGATATGAACAACAATCCTTAATCACTGAGGCTGAGTGTGTAGGATTGGCCTTAGTGGGAAGATTCGGTAGGAGATAGTGAGGTGCTCGTGTGGTGGTGGTCTGAGATGACATCATTATGTGCACCGTCGTTAGCCTACTAGAACGGACCGATAGATGTAGGTGGACCGACAAGACACCAAGTAGACCATGACGTAGAACAACATGAGACCGATAGGAGATTGTTAGTACCATTACATGACTTAACTAGAGTAGGATTAATGTGTTACATAGATAATCCGGAAATCGTCTACAGCCCTAGGTGATCTAGAGATTGCCTAGTTTCTCGATATTAGTTTATTAAATTAAAAAAAAATAGTTGAGTTGTTCATTCTATTTCAGTCACCTGTTTGAGGGTGACAAATGTTTTAATCACAATTTTTTCCTCCTTTTACCGTACTCTAATCTAATAAATAATTAAATAATCTCAAGTTTTTCCTCGTGGGATCGATAACTCGGGGTTGAAATACCACCGCTATATTACTTGACCGTGTACTTGCGCATATACATAAGAAATCGTGTCAAGTTTTTGGCGCCGTTGCCGGGGACAACGGTAGATTATTTAATTAGGAGTTAGTTTAGAGTGCTTTTTTTTAGCTTGTTTTATTTTGTTTCTATCTCTGTGCTTCACGGGTATGTTGTGAGTTTGTTTTCGCATGGACACAGGAAGCATGAGACGTAATGAGCATGTGGAGCAACGAGGATTATGAGGGGATATCTGATGACCCCTACTACTGTGCTAAATGCTGAGTTTGGCAAAATGAGGATACATACTCAATGATTTGGTGCTAGAAATACAAGAAGGATCATAAGTATGAAGACGCAAGCATATTCGATCCACCAAAGCTTTATCAGCATCAAGAAGACTCATTAGCAAGCATGGCAGACTTGCACAATATTATGGGGGAGATCCAAGCACGCATCACAAGGATGTCCCTTGTTACAGATGAGCCACAAGAGGAGCCTATGCCAGATATTGAGCCCTTAATTGAGCCTCTATGGTCACCATCACAAGATGGTTCGGATGAACCTCATTGGCTACCAGCTGTCCTAGTGATGCAAAGGACACTGATGGCTAGGATGGAGCAAGAACGTGAATCCGCGTCGCGAGCTTTAGTTGTGTCAGAAGAGATACATGAGTTGAGCAAAGAATGCAATGTCCATGAACCAGTTGTGGACTTTGCCACTTATGAGGACTCAGACTCTGATTCAGACTGGGGTGGACTTGTGTGTCCAACATTGAAGGAGGCGATGCTTTGTGCAAGGGAACCACCAACTATCTCACAGCCTTGGCATGATTTGGATGACACCGACATTGGGAGCCTGTGGTGTGTTGATGATGAAGCTGGCGAAGAAATAGTGTCCATTAGAATTGAGGTAAAATAGCCTACTCAGATATTTGAAGATTTTTCCTTATCTCATATAAATGAAGTCCGCAATGAGTTGAAAATACTTTTGTATGGAGAGTCTTTTGGGGAAGACCGTAATGGGAAACTTCAAATTTCTTGTTCTATTGGCTATCCTATTGACGATCTATACGCCATAGTCGAGGAGTTGTAAATTGTCAAGTGTGCGGGTATAGATGAGATGCATGTGTCTAATGAAGATCATTTAGCACCGAAGGAGTATTACTGGGATGATTTCAAGTCTAGAGATTCATTTGAGCCCATTAGTACTTCGTGGAAGATGATTAAGAAGAAAAAGTGTAAGATGAAAGGGGTAAGCTTCTACAATTGTCCACCATCTTCGAAGCACAGGCGTGCACTTGAGAAGAAAGTCATTGAGAAAAGATGGTGGAAGAAGAAGAAGTGGAGGGACAAAGGGGCCTCCACTATTCTCGTCGGTTGAGGTAACGGGGTCGGGCCGTCAACCTTAAATCACAAGCGCTTCTTGGGAGACAACCCAATGTAGAGTAGGATGTTATTCATGTTAGTTGTGCTTTTGATTTTTCAATATTTGATTGTGAGGAATGAGAGAGATTTGTTTTAATATTTTCTGTGAGTGTGCAGGACACAAGTATCAGAGAACCCTCCGGATTCCCCTCTTGATGCATGTGCACGATTTTGCACGCAAAACGAGGAACAACTAGCTAATCGGTAGAATTTTTGCTTGATAAAGGAGCTAATAAAGGTCGAGAGTAGATAATTATTCGTGAGGAACATGGTAGCAAGTTGGAGTATCGAGTTTGCACGCATCGGAATCCGGAGTGGAGAATATGGTTCAAGAGCTTAGGAGGCGAGATTCATGCATATGGGAGCGGATTTTAGAAGAAACAGGAAATTCACCTGAGTTTGGGAATTTTCTAGTCAAAAATGGATTCCTTGCTGATTAGGGAGTTCATCGGTGCAAGAATCGCACAAAACGAATGTCGGATGAAGAAGTTAGAGCAAAAACAAGATGGGAGAGTTCCAACCATTTCGGGCATTTTTTGAACTCGAGGCCCGGCAGCTGTTGCGAAATGGAGGCCGAAATGCCCCTATTTCGGGCCGAATAGGAACACACGATATGCTTTCAAAATTTCCAGCCATATTGGGTCGAAATGGTTAGGGCTGCCCAATTTTTGGGGTAATTTCGACATTTGGAGGGGGGGGGGGGTTTAAAGCCAAAACTGGCCAAGAAGGGTTCCAACACCCCCAATTCGGATCAAACACCCCTTTTCTTCATCTTCTTCCTCTCAAACCTCAAGAACACCAACACACCCAAAACCCAAAACTTATCCAAATCGCGAAATTTTAGTTAGGTTTTGCTCCTTGCAAACTCAAATACAACATTAACTCTTGAGTTTTTAAGAGATAGTGAGGAGTTTGAGTGTGGGGGAATTCAAAGAGGAAGAACTCCAAGAACAAAAAATTTCTTATTCGTTGCTTTGGAGGGGGATTCGGAAAAATCTCCAAGAGGGACTTGGGACGGGGACACCAAGGAACACAAGGAGGTAGTCTTGCCTCAACTTGCTCGAGTTTTCAAAAAAGTGGTCGACCAATTTGGTCTATTCTTGACCAATTTTTGCGAAACCTGTCCCGTAAGAAAGGTACTCCGGAACCGTAGGTACAATTTCTCTCTCTCACTTTTAAATTCTTTCTTAAGCACTCGTAGGACTTATTTTTTCTCGCAAAAATTGTACTTGCTCTTTAATTGTACCTTGGGTTACTTGGTGTAGTCACTCTAGGCGAAGTGCCCTGCAACACTTGATTGCTCTTTACTCCTTGCACTTGGAGATCATATCCTTCGGGGGGACACTCTAAATTCATTGAGGACAATAATTATCACAAGTGTGGGTCTTCAAGAAGAAGATTGACATGGATGGTAATGTGATTACTTATAAGGGCCGATTGGTGGATAAAGGATTCAGACAGATTCATGGTATTGACTATGATGAAACCTTTTCACCCGTTGCTATGACCAAATCCATCCGAATCCTACTTGCAATTGCAGCATACCACGACTATGAGATTTGGCAGATGGATGTCAAAACAACATTCCTTTATGGGAATCTCCTCGAGGACGTGTATATGATACAGCCGGAGGGTTTTGAGGATCCAAAGCAAGCCAACAAAGTCTGTAAGCTGCAACGATTCATTTATGGATTGAAGCAAGCTTCTAGGAGTTGGAATCGACGTTTTAATGAAGTGGTCAAAGAGTTTGGCTTCATAAGAAACGAAGATGAGTCTTGTGTCTACAAGAAGGTTAGTGGGAGCTTTGTAGCTTTTCTGTTCTTGTATGTGGATGACATACTGCTCATTGGAAACGACGTTCCCATGCTGCAATCTGTTAAAGATTGGCTAGGGAAGTGTTTCTCAATGAAGGAATTAGGGGAAGCAGCCTATATACTCGGTATAAAGATCTATAGAGATAGATCTAAGAGATTGCTAGGCCTAAGTCAAAGTATATATATTGACAAGGTGTTGAAGCGGTTCAACATGCAAGATTCCAAGAATGGATTCTTGCCCATGTCACATGGAATCACTCTTTCGAAGAGTGGTTGTCCTTCCAATGAGATTGAGAAGGAACGCATGAGTAGAATTCCCTATGCCTCGGCCATAGGATCTATCATGTACGCCATGTTATGTACTAGACCAGATGTGTCATATGCCTTGAGTATGACAAGCAGATACCAATCCAATCCAGGTGAGAGTCACTGGATTGCAGTGAAGAACATCCTAAAGTACTTGAGAAGAACTAAGGAGGCTTTCTTGATATTTGGCGGTGAGGAAGAGTTGCGTGTAAGGGGTTACACTGATGCAAGCTTCTAAACCGACAAAGATGACTTTAGATCACAGTCGGGATATGTGTTTTTCCTGGATGGAGCAGCGGTGAGCTGGAAGAGTTCCAAGCAAGAGACGGTGGCTGATTCTACAACAGAGGCTGAGTACATTGCTGCGAATGGCGCAGCAAAGGAAGCTGTTTGTAACAGAAAGTTTGTTTCTGAACTTGGTGCGGTTCCTAGCATTGCGGATCCAGTTGAGTTGTACTGTGACAACACAGGGGCGATCGCACAATCAAAGGAACCCAGGTCGCACCAGAAATCCAAGCATGTGCTCAGGAAATTTCATCTGATTCGAGATATTATCGATAGAGGAGACGTTCGGATATGCAAGATTCCTACAGATGAGAATCTGTCAGACCCGTTTACAAATCCGCTTACGCAGTGGAAGAATGAAGGGCACTAGGAGTATGGGCATACGAGATGCGCCAGATTGGCTCTATTGCAAGTGGGAGGCCGTTGGAATAGATGCCCTAGAGGCAATCTAGTTTAGTATGAATTTATTTGTGGCTAGAAATTCATTTATTATTTATTGGATATTTAATATAATGAAGTACTTAGATTTACAATTGCGTTGTTTATCTTAAATATCCCTAGTCCAGTATAATGATTAATGGGACAATCATCTATAGACTAGTATGGGGTTGGATTGATATGGAGAAATCATGATCAAACACATAGGTGTGCATTAAGGGTAATTACGCACTGGATTGACCCATCTCCGAGAAGGCTACATACACGTTATGTTGAGTCACAAGTTCTTCTCGCGGTGCAATGGTATTGTCATCCTTAGACTTGAAGTCACTAGATATTCTAGTTGTGGATTATTGTGATTTTGGTAGCTTTAAACGCTACACCGTAACTGGGTAGTTATAAAGGCGTGTACCGGATACAATAAGAAGCAAGCTTAGAGATCGTAGTGGACGTAGATAGAATTTTTCCCTCCCACATAACGGGAGCAAATATCCTAGGCCACACGAGGGATAGTGCTTATAGAATGTCTGGCCAGACTCAAATAAATCAATATGGGATATTGATGTTATTTGCACGAATAAGGCTATTCCCATGGATCGAGAAACTGTGGATTGGATATACGAGTGTGACTTGTATGTCTCGTGTCCAATCCAGATATAGAGACAAAGGGATGAGACAATTACTTGTACAAAGGTTGTCAAGATGACTATTCTATTAGTTGGATAGAATGGATGTTTTGCTAGAAACCGCTCCATATTAGCAAATTATTGCTACCAACTAGATAGAACCTCTGGGGTCACACGCTATATAGATTTGAACTATATTTCGGAATTAATTAATTGGATTAATTAATTAGAAGGATCAATTTGCAATACCTTGCAAACTTAGTAGGGACTAATTTGCAAGGAATGGACTAAATTGAATTCTAGTAGGACTAGAATAAGTCCTTTAGGTAGTTGGCAAGGATTCGTTGGACTATATAAAGGACACTCCTTCCTTCCTTCCCACACTTATGATTAAATTGGTCATAACTTGAGTGGGAGAGAACAAAAAGGAGAGAGAGCAAGCAAGCTAAAGAGCCGCCCCCCCTAGCTCGCCGCCGCCTGTCCCCGTCGGCCACAAGGAGGCCGAACACCTCCTTGTTCGTCTCGTTTTGCGTGATTCTTCTTCCTCTTCCTCTTTCCGGGCTAGCACCAAGGAGTGGGAGATCTAGAAATCAACTCTAGGCGTGGATCAACTATAGAGAACGTGACACAATTCGCGTTTGAAGTCATCAAAGGAGAACCCTAAGGTGTGTTAATTGATTTCTTCCTTTACCATCGTTATGTCTCTTGACTTGTGATCCTTGGAGGGTTTTGCATGGTTAATTATTATTTCCGTTGCTACTCCATGATTCAAAACCCTGCAATTTGATCCATTTACCTCTTTTATTCACAGCCTCTAGCCTAGGAAGCCATTCCTTGTGACTTTCATCACTAGTTAGGATGGTCCCTTTTTATACGTCATGATAGAGGGAGTTGAGTTAGGGAGGTTCGTTGAGGGTGAGCAGATATTATACATCTTGAGTGGATTCTCTTACATGTCATCGTTAGAGGGGATGTGAGGGTGAGTTAGAGACGGCATCACACTTTGGCGTGGCGGTGAGTCGTGTCCTTACACCACGATCACAGGTGGAGAGACGTAGTGCATGATATTCTTTCCTAACGATATGGGGTGGGGTTGATTGAGCTTATAGAAGGTTGTGCTTGGTTTTTTCACGTATATTCTCTATATCTTAGGTGATGAGGAGGATCGGTTGGAAAAACACGTTCCATATTGACTATCGGGTTGCGAGAGTTGCTTTACATTGAGTGTGGGGGTATCGACGATTATTAACTTTGTTCTACTATATGACACATTCCACCCCCACATTATCTACTTTGACGTTTATCTCCTTGGATATTTACATTGTTACTACGAGCTCCATGTGTTATTTGTTTTGTGGAAATGAAATAGAAAAAAAAAAAAAAAAAAAACGTAAATTGAAAGTGAAAGGGAATAAGGAACTGAAATTGAACTTCATGAAGACCAGGGAGACTAGCTATTGTTCTTGATCACTTCTTCACATTTGTGGCCGCGAGAACGGCGTTGCAACAAGATTGCGGGAATGAGGGCCGGAGCAGTGAGATTCTGTGGGGTTCCTTAGATTTTGGTGAGGGAGTGTGAGAATCGGGTTGTGTGAGTTGTATCATGACGTCTAGGACTGCGCTTCTAAATATCATATCCTACCCGTCCTAAGACGTCAACCGTTCAAACCCGTGGATAAATAGCTCGTATGGTAAGTGCTAGGGATACATTTGATGAGTGTGCGCAAGCAACTCATTTTGTGTTCGTGCCCATTCGGTGTGATGAAACAGGCCGCAAGTTCTACCGATCACCAAAGTTATATAATCTTAAGGGAATATGAGAGCCTTATGACATGTCGGTTTGCTTTTTGAGATTTCCCAATCTCTAACTAAAAAGAAAAAAATATACGTTCTTTACTTTCCTACATTGTTTATAATCGAGTTGCATTGTTCAAAGTCATGTAGATTGCATAGTCCAGTGTTTGAGTCATTGTGTCTAAGGCAATGTAAAGATATATGTGAATCTTAGAAGCAAGTGTTGCTCGGGACGAGCAATAAAGTAGTGTGGGGGAGTTTGGTAGAGCCTTTTAGGAGCTACATATTACCATCATTTGCCACATTATCATGAGATATTTGAGCTTAATTGTTGATAATATGTTGCGTTTTATCACTTGATGCTTCATAGGCGCTTTATTGTTAGTCCGGGCATTTCTATGCATATTTAGATGCTATTTGTCAAATATAATCGCTTGGTATGTTTTTTCATGTTGTATTGACAGGAAAGGATGCTAATCGATTGATAGGAGGCATGGAACGAACTTTGGAAAGAGCGGAAGCACAAGTGGAATGAAGAGAAGCAAAGTTGGAAGAGCTAGGATGACCAGTCTGCACTAATTTGATCACACCTGGAGTTCTACATTTAATTTTGGAGTGACATCAATGCCAAATGAAATTAGATTCAAATAGCTTTCCAACAATAGGTCATGGAGCTTCATCGGAGATCGGAGGAAGAAGATATGGCCTGGAGAAGACAGAGACCGAATTCATCAGCAGCAGGCATTTTGGGCCGAAATGGAGGCCGAAATGCCTGACACTCAAGTCAGATTTTTGGGGTAAAAATGAAATTTTTGAAGTCTTATGACGGGAATTGACATAGGGACGACCTAGGAGGCTGAAAACCATGATTCCACACCATTCACACATCACGAGGCAAGGAGGAGGATGAAGGGGACGACGCGGAAGCTTCGATTCAACGTTTGATCTCTTCTTCCCTCTTTTAATCACTTCCATGGAGAAACTTTGCTATTTTTCTATGATTTCAAGTAGTATCTAGACGTTTTGCTAGGCTTCTCTAGAGAGCCAAGGGTATATGTAGACGTTATGCTTTTCGGATTTTAGACTTGTCTCAGGCTTTTGGATTTTGATCTACTGGATGAAGTTTGATTTCATGAATTTGTTAATGAGCGTAGTCTATTGACACGACTATGCTAGTAATTGATATTCATCGGAATTAGGTGTTCTACCTTGATTTTAATCTTGCTTGATGTTAATATTTGTTTTAGTTATTGTTCATATGCTATGCTTTATTCCTTGGAAAGAATGGAGTAATTAACCGGACTTGTTAATTAGCTAGCGAGTGCGTGAAAGCGACTTAGATCTAGTTGTGATGAGATATGAACAACAATCCTTAATCACTGAGACTGAGTGTGTAGGATCTGCCTTAGTGGGTAGATTCGGTAGGAGATAGTGAGGTGTTCGTGTGGTGTTGGTCTGAGATGACATCGTTATGTGCACCGTCGTTAGCCTACTAGAACAGATTAGTATATATAGGTGGAACGACAGGTACACCAAGTAAACCGTGACGTAGAACTACATGAGACCGATAGGAGATTGTCAGTACCATTACCTGACTTAACTAGAATAGGATTAACCTGTTATATTGCTAATCCGCAAATCGAGATTGCCCAGTTTCTCCATATTTATTTAATAAATTGAAAAAAAACCCAAAAATATTCGTTTAGTTATTTATTCTACTTCAGTCACCTGTTTGAGGGTGGCAAATGTTTTAATCACAATTTTCTCCTCCTTGTTTCGTACTCTAATCTAATAACTAATTAAATAATCTCAAGTTTGTCCTCGTGGGATCGATAACTCGGGGTTGAAAAACCACCCCTATATTATTGACCTTGCACTTGCGCATACACGTAAGAAATCATGTCACTTCTCTTATCAACTTTTTTGATCAGTAGATTCTTTGCATTATCGATACCGTGAAACAAACAATGCTGGTATATGACCCGTTCCCAACTAGGCATGGCTACCGTCCGGATCGTATGCGCAAGGTCTTTGTGAAAATAATGGAATACTTCCAACTGTGCTTCAACAGGATATGTGAGGATGGTCATGATTCACGACGTTTGAACGACTTACACAATCAGCCGTTCTCGGATTGTCAACCCACTTATTAAGATCCATTCCAGTCAGGTATATTGGTTATCCATGTGATCATGATTGGGGGAAAGAACCCATGTGAAACTATTCAAAAGATTGTGGGCAATATCGATGAAAAGAGCAAAGGCATATGTTGTGGAACTATGGTCCCCCGGTTTTAAAGAAAACAACGATTGGAATAACACGGTGTTACCTGGGGCCTATAAAACTAATTGTGTCGATCAGTATAAGTCCAGTTCATTGCCTTTTGTATTGGACATTGAATGATGACGGGGTTTTGAAAGATATTTTTGGTGCAACCTTTTTGGTGAGGTGGAATGGAATCAAGATGTGATTTCTGCAAATTTTGAAATTCCCCTGGTGAAATTACAGCTAGTTTGCTCTTTACGTGTCAAATTTCCTGATGTGTGTGTTTTGAGACTGCTGGTATGAGAACGATTTTGAAGGGTAAAACAGGTAACTAGCTGGTTTTGGAAATATTGACAATGGGATGTGTATGGTTTGTTTTGTTAGAACGAACTTGTCATTATCTATCTTAGTTAGAGTAGGATTGACCGCATTTCTGGGCAGTTCATAGGGAAGTGGTGCTTGCACTTTTCTCTTTCTGGTTATGAATATATTTTTGTGAAATTCGGAAATGAAAAAAAAAAAGAACATAAGTTTACGAAGTTACAAAAAAGGCCACCATTTTGATGGAGTTACGAAGTAGTGAACTATTCCATTCATAAATTGGTTTCCACTGCGTACGAAATACATAGGGATCAAATTTTGCAGAGGTATAAACCATACAATAGATCATTACATTTTAATAAGCTTATACAGCGGCCGGAAGTGATGAGTAGCCGCTAGCGTGGCCGTTAGGGAGAACATGATTGAAAGCGGTAGTAGAGATGATTGCGTCGTGGAACGCCACACGTGATATGCGCACACCCAATGCCGGTTAATTGTTCGCCGTCCCGTCAAAGGACACAGAAGAGGTCACACTTACCACAGAGGCATCCCACCTCAGAATTGCAATTGGGGCAGATCCTGTTAGGCCCAGTTCATTCCAGAAACCAACGGTAGAGTCCGTTTCCTCGGAACCACCTAGCACGACGAGAACATCAAATTCGTAAATGCGGCGCTAGTGAATGATTTCTATGTAATGACATAAACAACTTCCGTACTATTCCATAAAACATCGCTTTGGTTTTCAAGATGCGTGGTAAACTGTCATCCATTGTTGCGTACTGCGGCCTTGGGTGACGAGTGAAGTTCTGGAGGAGGGTTGTGGTGTACGGGCGAAGGGGTTGTGGAATCACGTTTGCCCGCACAGTATGATGGCCGTCCAAGGAAACTGGTCAGGTGTAAACATACGTGATGAAATCCTTGGCCAAGATAGTAGTTTCAAGCAAGTGTGCTTCATTCGTGGCGGGTCTTTGCGGGAACCAGAACTGTTGCTGAGTGACGTATTTAGGGATTAGTTGGGGGGGGGGGGGGGGGGGGTGTTCAACGTGGTGGGCGACTATAGCCATGAATTCATAAAGAAGGGTGGGCAAAACAAAAATGAGAAATAATGAGCAATAGGCAGGCAAGCAAGAGATTCTGAAAGTGATTGTATTGGGGTTGTCTATGGTGCGTTCTTTATTAGGGTTCCTGACAACTTTTTATTTTTTTTTGTGGTCCCCGCTACTACAGGACAAAAAAGGTTACCCGGTATAGCAGGTAACCTCGGCTGGGGATAGAGTTGTTAACAGATATTTTCGCTTTGGATAAAGTTGTTAATGTCTGCGCCACAGGTAGATAGTAAAGGTTAGCATAAAGTTAATAATTTTTAACAACTCGAAAGAACAGCTTCAACTTAAGATAGCTTTGTTAATAACTTGTTAAGAAATAACGATTAAATAAACTACAAGCAGACCAATAACAATTAAAATGTATTTTATAGGCATGTTTAAAGATTAATACTGGAATAATTTCACAATAACATTAAAATCAGATGGTACTTGTTGAGAATTGTCTCTCGGACCGTCTTTCTTGTGAAGAAATCACGAATAAAATCACTCTAAACAAACATAGATCAATCAGGCTCGTATTTCCTATGCAGATTACTTGATTGAGACCAGAAGACTTCCTCTTTAACAAAATATTCGGATGGTATTTGTGCAAAATCGCCTTCCGGATCGCCTACTTGTTCGGCGGAGTCCACCGGAGGATTGGGGCATGTGGTTCTATTGTGTCCCAGCTCCTTGGAACTCCATACTGCCTTCTCTTGTCTTTCTTGGGTCCTTTTTGGCGTTTTGTGTTCGGGGGGTTCGGATTTCTCACATGGGCATAGGGCTTTTCTTCCTTCTTAATCTCCCCCTCTGTACCCTGAGTAGGTTTATAAATGATTCTCTGCATTTTTCGAATCCCATCGGCCATATGCTTTAAGAAGAACTTAATTGTGTCAGAATATGTACATCCCAAATTGGCATACAGTTTAACTTGGCACCATATAGAACCCCGACGAAAGGTTTGAACATCTGGGTCATGACAGTTCTTCCTAAGAGGCTCCTTCATTGATGACTCAGTGCGGTAGAATTCTTTGTCAGTTTTTGTCCACCTTTTAGAAATTAAGGAGATTGGAATCCTATTTACACCCTTGTGTTTCAGAACAAACAACATGTGTTTGCAGTTCTTAATAGGAAACAATACAATGATAGACAGAGTGTAAACTGTTAACAAAAAAAGTAGACGGTAGTTTATAGAATGTGACTTTAACTTTTAAAATAGACGTTTAAATAGTTAAGATAAGTCAGTTAATAGTTAGGAATGAAGAAGATATACCTTAACAATTAAAATCAAGTATATGTGTACATTGTATATAAGTATGTAAATGAAAACTGATATACATACCAAAAATTTATTGATTTCACCTCTCATCACGTAAAACAAGTCCAAGTTATCTTCTGGAACAGTTTTGACTTTCAACAGTCTATAATCCTTACCATTTCAAGCTTGTATCCTAAACATATTGAAGACAGCTTAGGTGAAGACCTTTGCTGCATGGGATTCGATATCCCTGAACCCCGTTGTTAACACGGGGTCTGATTGGTCGGTGCGAAAGTGTTTCTCACGCTCGGTGTTGCGTAGCTTATCTACCCCGGTCACGAATCCCTTGCAAACATCTTCCAATTTGTCCCAGAAGGACATAAAATCCTTGAAGAAACTGTTACTGCTCTCGCATATTAAGGTTGTCGATTGCAATGCAAAATAAGTGGTATTTTACAGGGATATAAATTTTAATTAATAAGATAGAACTCTCTCTGAAGTTTAGCACTTTGGAAGGTAAGGTCAGAAGTATAGAATGAGTTCTTAATACTCTGTAAAATCATTACACAAAGATGCCAATATATGGGTTTTTTGAGCTTTTGCACATTGCCAAGCATGGGAAACCGAATGGAGGCACAATGTCCTCACATTTAGTACAACATTATGTTGGCGATGTAGTTAATGGGAAGAACAATGTTTCCAATGGGTATGCGTTACACAAATTGAGTTTATTTGATGTCTATGAATATCATGTGTGCCACCATTCAACACATATTAACACTATATGACTTATTAAGACCAATTATGAGACTTACAACACATGGTGATTTCTCACAACGTTAAGTCTCACAATGTCGATAGTCGGTTAGACCCTATCCCTCGTTGTTCAAGTCCCATAGTTGGGTGTCACCTTAAAATCCCGGCCTCGTTAAAATGACACAATTAGCACGTTAAATCATATTAGGATTGAATGAGGCATATTTCATGGCTGAACAAGTACAATGATCGAGTTTTCATTCATTTTTAGACTTTTTAGGTAACTTAGAGGAAGATAAATTCTAGTAATTTCAAAGTAAATCCAACACTTGCTATTGGTATGTTGTTCAGGACACATGGTGACACCCTGAGTCATTCAATCGATGAAGAAATCAAAATAAATGGTATTTTACTGGGATATATATCTTAAATAATAAGATAGAACTCTCTCTAGGGTTTAGCATTTTGGAAGGTAAGGTCAGAAGTTTAGAATGAGTTCTTAATACTCGGTAAAATCAATACACAAAGATGCTAATATGTGGGTTTTTTGAGCTTTTGCACATTGCCATGCATGAGACAAACCAAAGGGAGGCACAAAGTCTTCAAATTGAGTACAACATTCTGTTGGTGATGTAGTTAATGGGAAAGAACAATGTTTCCAATGGGAACGCATTACACAAATTGAGTTCGATTGATGTATATGCATCACATGTGTGCCACCTTTAAATACATATTAACAATATATTGCTTATTAAGACCAATTATGGGACTTACAACGCATTGTGATTTTTCACAACGTTAGGTCTCATGATGTCGATAGTCGGTTACACCCTATCCCTCGTTGTTCAAGTCCCAGAGTTGGGTGTCACCTCAAAACTCCCGTTTTCGTTAAAGTGACACAATTAGAACCTTAAATCATATTTGGCTTGAATGAGGCAGATTTCATGGCTGAACAAGCACAATGATCGAGTTTTCATTCATTTAGGTTCTTTTTAGGCAACTTAGAGGAAGATAAATTAAAGTAATTTCAAATTAAATCCCACACTTGCTATTCTTATGTTGTTGAGGACACATGGTGACACCCATAGTCATTCAATCGATGAAGAAACCAAAATAAATGGTATTTTACTGGGATATATATCTTAAATAATAAGATAGAACTCTCTCTAGGGTTTAGCATTTTGGAAGGTAAATCCGAAGTTTAGAATGAGTTCTTAATACCCCGTAAAATCAATACACAAAGATGCCAATATGTGGGTTTTTTGAGGTTTTGCACATTGCCACGCATGAGACAAACCAAAGGGAGGCACAAAGTCTTCAAATTGAGTACAACATTCTGTTGGTGATGTAGTTAATGGGAAAGATTAATGTTTCCAATGGGTACGCATTACAAAAGTTGAGTTTGATTCATGTATATGCATCACAGGTGGGCCACCATTCAATACATATTAAAAATATATGGCTTATTAAGACCAATTATGGGACTTACAACGCATTGTGATTTTTCACAACGTTACGTCCAACGATGTCGATAGTCTGTTACACCGTATCCCTAGTTGTTCAAGTCCCATAGTTGGGTGTCACTTCAAAACTCCCGGGCTCGTTCAAATGACACAATTAGAACGTTAAATCATATTCAGCTTGAATGAGGCATATTTCATGGCTGAACATGTACAATGATCGAGTATTTATTCATTTTGGGTACTTATAGGTAACGTAGAGGAAGATAAATTAAAGTAATTTCAAAGTAACTCCCACACTTGCTATTGGTATGTTGTTCAGGACACATGGTGACACCCTGAGTCATTCAATCGATGAAGAAACCAAAATAAATGGTACTTTACTGGGATATATATCTTAAATAATAAGATAGAACTCTCTCTAGGGTTTAGCATTTTGGAAGGTAAGGTCAGAAGTTTAGAATGAGTTCTTAATACTCGGTAAAATCAATACACAAAGATGCCTATATGTGGGTTTTTGGAGCTTTTGCACATTGCCACGCATGAGACAAACCAAAGGGAGGCACAAAGTCCTCAAACTGAGTACAACATTCTGTTGGTCATGTAGTTAAGGGGAAAGAACAATATTTCCAATTGGTACGCGTTACACAAATTGAGTTTGATTGATGTATATGCATCTCATGTGTGCCACCTTTCAATACATATTAACAATATATGGATTATTAAGACCAATTATGGGACTTACAACGCATTGTGATTTTTCACAACGTTACATCTCACGATGTCGATAGGGGTTCACCCTATCCCTCGTTGTTCAAGTCCCATAGTTGGGTGTCACCTCAAAACTCTCGGGCTCGTTAAAATGACACAATTAGAACATTAAATCACATTTGGCTTGAATGGGGCATATTTCATGGCTGAACAACTACAATGATCGAGTTTTCATTCATTTTGGGTCTTTATAGGTAACTTAGAGGAAGATAAATTAAAGTAATTTCAAAGTAACTCCCAGACTTGCTATTGTTATGTTGTTCAAGACACATGGTGACACCCTGAGTCATTCAATCGATGAAGAAACCAAAATAAATGGTATTTTACTGGGATATATATCTTAAATAATAAGATAGAACTCTCTCTAGGGTTTAGTATTTTGGAAGGTAAAGTCAAAAGTTTAGAATGAGTTCTTAATACTCAGTAAAATCAATACACGAAGATGCCAATATGTGGGTTTTTTATCTTTTACACAGTGCCACACATGAGACAAACCAAAGGGAGGCACAAAGTCCTCAAATTGAGTACAACATTCTGTTGGTGATGTAGTTAATGGGAAAGATTAATGTTTCCAATGGGTACGCATTACAAAAGTTGAGTTTGATTCATGTATATGCATCACAGGTGTGCCACCATTCAATACATATTAAAAATATGTGGCTTATTAAGATCAATTATGGGATTTACAACGCATTGTGATTTTTCACAACGTTACGTCCCACGATGTCGATAGTCGGTTACACCCTATCCCTCGTTGTTCAAGTCCCATAGTTGGGTGTCACTTCAAAACTCCCGGGCTCGTTCAAATTACACAATTAGAACGTTAAATCATATTTAGCTTGAATGAGGCATATTTCATGGCCGAACAAGTACAATGATCGAGTATTTATTCATTTTGGGTACTTATAGGTAACGTAGAGGAAGATAAATTAAAGTAACTTCAAAGTAACTCCCACACTTGCTATTGGTATGTTGTTCAGGACACATGGTGACACCATGAGTCATTCAATCGATGAATAAACCAAAATAAATGGTATTTTACAGGGATATATATATCTTAAATAATAAGATAGAACTCTCTCTAGGGTTTAGCATTTTGGAAGGTAAGGTCAGAAGTTTAGAACGAGTTCTTAATACTCGGTAAAATCAATACACAAAGATGCCTATATGTGGGTTTTTGGAGCTTTTGCACATTGCCACGCATGAGACAAACCAAAGGGAGGCACAAAGTCCTCAAATTGAGTACAACATTCTGTTGGTGATGTAGTTAAGGGGAAAGAACAATACTTCCAATGGGTACGCGTTACACAAATTGAGTTTGATTGATGTATATGCATCTCATGTGTGCCACCTTTCAATACATATTAACAATATATGGATTATTAAGACAAATTATGGGACTTACAACGCATTGTGATTTTTCACAACGTTACATCTCACGATGTCGATAGGGGTTACACCCTATCCCTCGTTGTTCAAGTCGCATAGTTGGGTGTCACCTCAAAACTCTCGGGCTCGTTAAAATGAGACAAACCAATATGTGGGTTTTTTTGGGTCTTTTACACAGTGCCAATATGTGGGTTTTTTGATCTTTTACACAGTGCCACACATGAGACAAACCAAAGGGAGGCACAAAGTCCTCAAGTTGAGTACAACAATCTGTTGGTGATGTGGTACCTCGGTACAGTTTATGCCGTAAGTTCATTCCCTTGTCATTTGATGATGTCACTCAATTTAAAATAATCTACAAAATAGAATCATTAATTGTAATTCTTGTTCAGCCCACGGATGGTCTTATATTTTTCAAAGTTTTTGATCAGTTTGGAGGAACGTGGAGCGAGATGGGATACATAAGTTTCACGATTTCTATCAATACAAGTTGATTTATACTTTCATACTTTGTTGAACTTATTTTATTTTGACTTGTTAGTGAAACAGATTCCCCAACAACCGAACGGGTAATAATCTAATTCATTAGAAGTTATTACTAATTTGTTAAAATTACTATCGTATGTATTGAAACTGTATTCTGGTTTAACCTATCAGGTATGATTGTTGCCCCCATGTCTGATTTTCAGTGACGCACTTGAGGGATTTGATTCCAACTACAAAGAAGAATTTCGATGTCCAAGTGGAGCAGCTCAGAATCTAGGTTGCTAATGAAATGGCTAGATTAGATTACAACCAACACTTTGCCCAGTTTTTAAGGAGTTGATGAAATTGAAGTCTGTTCAAGAGAATTTCTATGAGTTCCAGAACATGTACCAAAAATTTGACACTGTTTCTACGGTTTTATGAAATTCGGGGAAGTCGTCGAGGAAGTCGCCGAGGAAGTCGGCGAGGAAGAATGGAAAAAAGTGAAATTGTGTTATGTTGTTGGGGGGTTTTGTAACATGAAAAATATTTATGTCAGTTAATGTTGTGGGTTGTTTGGGAGAATGTATGTTATGAACAATGTTTTCCAACGTTGATGAGCCAATGTTTTTTTGCTTATTATTTGATGGCTTGTGTTGTTTTCTGAAAAATTGCTTGTGCTTTTTTGTGAACACAAACTGTACAGTTAAATTTATTTACCGTGCATTTGGTGTTGGCCAACTACCCTCACCTACCAAAACTTAATTAATAAATGCACTACTCAGTTATTATTTATCCATTCTAAAGTGTTGAGGTCTCTATCTTAACTGTAGATACCTGCATTTATATCAACCAACCTACCCACTGCCCTCTCTTTATACTATCTCCAACCACTCTCAACTAACTCTTTATTTCTCTCTTCACTCTCAGATCTCATCAGTTCTCCTTCTCTTTCACCCTTATCTTCTTTCTATCTAACAAATGTCTCAACCTAGTGTAAGATCTTCACCCTCACCAAGCAACCCACCTTCATATTCAAGAGGAGATGCATCCCGGAGGTCAGGGTGTAGGCCTGGGCAGTGCTACTGTGGCCGATACCCTGTAAGTCGTACCGCCTTCTCATACGCCCGAAAATGATGTACGCGCGTTTTGGACTTGTGCCAAGCCTAGAGGTCAACAATGCAACTATTTATACTGGGAAGATGAATTTCCCAGTCCGTGCTCTGCTCCATATCTCCAACAACTTCAGGAGGAGGTAACAACGTTGAGTAGGAGACTCGTAGGGGCCGAGAATGCTTCCAAAGCACACTCTTTTCATGTGAAACTGCTGTACGTTGTGATTTTTGTCATTCTCATCGTTTTAATTTTGAAGTAAGATAGTTTCCTTCTCTATTCTGTTGTGTTCAGTTAAGTGTGAGACTCGAAGGGGCCGAGAATGCTTCAAAATCCCACTATTTTCGTCTGAAACTGTTGTATGTTGTGATTTTTGTCATTTTCAACATTTTAATTTCAATGTATGATAGTTTATCCTGTATTTAATTCTAAATCTGCTGTGATTAGTTAAGGATTCAAGTTTTGTTAACAGTGATATCTCCGAGTTTATCTTAAATGAAAGGGTTAATGTCATAACTGTTAAACACACTAACTAAAGATTAATCAAAGATATCACTGTGTTATCTTATTCAGCTTAGTTCATTCTATAGTGTTAACAATACTATCTAGGTTAAAAAGGAATCTTCCTGGGACCACTTTTTTTGTCCTGTAGCTGGCCTCCGGGACCACTTTTTTCGTCCAGTAGCTGGCATTTTCGTAATAACCGGCTAGTACCGGCTTAGCCGGTTACCATAGGGACGCACCAAAGTTTTTGCCGATCGTATTGCACGTTGTATGAGTAACCTATTTATAGATTAAGCTAACCATAGAAAGCATGTGGTGGCCATTTGCTTCTCCAAGAGATTGCCGTTATGTTGTATTTTCACACAAATGAAGGCCTCTTGTGCCGAAAAAACATGTCCAAGAGGAATTGCAAAGTCTCTTGTAATTAGAGCATTTCCAGCCCAAAAAAATGACAATTAGAAGCTGTCTTATATAATAATAAATACTTTTATAAATTTTCATGATCAGATTCTAATGCCCTTCGTGATACTCTCCTATTCTTTTCTCGTCATCGTTGATATGCCTTGAAATGGTGTTAAAATTCATGGGTCAAATTAAAAGGGACACATAACTTATTGGGTACTTAAGCAGTTAGTTCTAGCATGTTCTTTTAATAGCAGTTACTTTAGCAGTTAGTTGGAAGATAAAGAGGTTATATTTTTTTTCATATTGAAATTATTTTTGTTGTAATCCAGGTACGAATCCAAGGCCTGATGTAGGGGGGATCCAATGTTATACTAAGACCTTAGTTGCGTGATAGAGTCGTACTAACTAAATTTACCACGACCCCAAAATAGCAAAGTGATTTATGAAATTAATTCTGTAAACCTGCACTTGGGCCCTTTTAATTCCCCCACCACCAGGGTCTGCTGCAACTTGGTCTGTCACACTTGTAGCACATGACGAGGTATTTACCCACAGGGCTTGTTGGGTCTTGTCACACACGAAGGTGTGTTTGGACGGTCAATTCTGTCGGTCTGATTTTGAGCTCTAGACACACCACTTTTCTTTTGGCAGGTTCAGGCAAAATAGTAGCTTTACCACCACACCATATTTAGCTACAAAAATATACCGTATTATTTTTCCTAAAAGGGTTGCAGCATTTATAATAACTGTTGTAATGTCACAAGTTTCATGAACTTCAAATACAGAGCTATTTTAAGGCCTTGAACGAGGATTTAAAGCCTTGAAACTGTCTGACCTGTATGCATGTTCTATGGGGGAGTTTTTCTAAACTCTTCTGACTTGATTCTTTCTCTCTCACTCCTATGCTTGATGTGTTATTATTTTATGATGAAAGAAAAAATGTTTTGATATATCTAACATCACTTAATCCATCTGTTTGACTCAGTTTTGCAGGGAAATTTTATTTCCTAAGTTTGCAGGATTTGTTTCCTAATCTGACTTTTACAGGAAATGAAATATTAAGAGAAGATGATTCTGTGATCAATCAGACACTCATGACAGCTTCTCAATTTGTTTAAAGAGAAGATCACAACAATATCTCTGGATATTATGATCAACTATACGTTGGAGAAGGCTGTTAAGAGAGTCAAAGTTTGTTGCCTACAAAACATGAAGTTGTTGCTGAAAATCTGGGAAGATTTGCAGAGCCTCTAGCTGTATAAATAGAGATCATTTTGAAGAAACAAGAAACAACACTCAACGGGAAAAAAGAGAGACACATTTATGGATTAACAAGCATCAAAGAAGTTCATCACTCTCAAAATCCATCTCACAGAAGATCACTGCATTCTTCACTGCAGCTCTACATTTTAGTGTTCTTCTGTCTCGTGCTTTATTTGTAGATAATTATTTTATTACTTATATCTTTCATTCTCACGGATTGTTCAAAGTTAACAATAGATAATTCATAGTTAATCTGTTAGCTAGAGCAGGTACTAGATAGGTTAGTGAGAACCACAAGCTGTAACAGAGTAAGGCATCTCTCTGTGCTTGAGATCTAGGGCTTAGCTTCTGATTAATAAGAATTGAGTTGAAAATCCTGCAGGGAGAAGATCCCTGAGCTAGATCCAAGTGGATTGAACTCTATAAATCACTTGTCTCTTGCATTTACAGTTCTTTTACATACTTAGTTTTTACAGCATCTAAACTAGTCAGTTTTCAAGGGTTTGAAACTCTTTTCAAGGCCTTGAAAAAGACTTGTCTGTTTTATTTCAAAATGTATTACACTCCAAAGGCTTAAAACTGATTTCAAGGCCTTGAACTCCATTGCTCTTGAATTGAAACTCTTCTCCTCCACAAGTTTTGCAAAAAGTTGGCATAATCTATCTCCCCCCCTCTAGAGTATCTGTGATACATATCTATCTGCATACTCCCATTTTCAATTGGTATCAGAGCTTGTACCACTGTATAAGATTTAACCGTTTGGTCATCATGAGTACTGTAGGTGATGGTGGTTTCTCATAGGGAAGAGCTTCTTACATACCTCCTTTATTTTGTAGAGACAACTTTGCTCACTGGAAAGCCTTGATGAAAATGTTTATCATTGATCAAGACACGGAGCTTTGGACCATTATTTAGAATAGACCTCACACTTTCTACACAGAGAAATATGGGATCAAAACTCTCCAATCAGAAGACTCACTCTCCTCTTCTGAATTAGAGAAATTCTCTAATAATTTCAAAGCTATTAAAATCTTGTATTGTGATTTGAGTACAGATGAACTCAACAGGATCTCAGGCTGTAAGACTTCCAAAGAGATCTGGGATAAGCTTGTGGTAACATTTGAAGGAACCAGTCAAGTCAAGCAAACCAAGATCAACATCTATCTCAGGCAATATGAGCTGTTCAAGATGAATGCGGATGAGTCAATCAGAGTCATGTTCAAGAGGTTCACAGACATTTTGAACAACCTTGATTCACTCGGAAAGTATATTTCCAATGAAGAAAAGGTGAGGAAGATACTGAGAAGTCTTCCAAAGGCTCAATGGGCACCAACGACAACAGCTATTGAAGAAGCTCAAGATCTCTCATCACTACAAATTGATGACCTACAAGGAAAGCTCCTGACACATGAAGTATCCATGAATGAGGCTGATGGAGAGTTACCAGAAAGTGTCAAGAACTTAGCACTCAAGGCAAAAGAGAATGAGAAAATTCAAAGCCTTCAAACTGAAGATGATGAGCATGAATATCCAATTGCTTTGATTTCTAAATCCTTGACTAAGATCCTCAAGATGAAGAAATACTTTGGAAAAAATACTTCAACAGAGAAAGATACAGATCATCCAGTAGCAAAGACTACAAAGGTAAGTCTTCTTCACAAAATAAATCAAAAGTCATGAAGTGCTTTGAGTGTGGTGATGCAGGACACTTGATAAGAGATTGTCCAAATAAGAAAAGCAAGAACTTTCAGAATAAAGACCATGACAGGAGAAAGAAAGCTATGATAGCTTCATGGAGTGACTCAAATAGCTCAAGTGACTCTCAATATGAAGATTAACATGCCAACATATGCTTCATGGCCAAGCATGATGATAGTTCTGTAAAGAACATTGAGGTAATGTTAAACTGTTTGATTTCAAAACCGAAAGAAGCTCTCTCAGATTTTCTTAGAACAATGCTTTTAAATGAAGAAGATTATCTTAAAGAGATTATAATTTTGAAAGAAAATGTTCATGAGGAAGCAAAAGAGAATTTACATCTTGTTTGTCTAAATCAGAAGCTTGAAATCTCACAGAAGAAAACTGACAGTGATTTCAAGGCCTTGAAAACTAGTTTCAAAGCCTTGAAAACACAGGTCAATGAAGTAGTCACTGAGAACTCCTCTCTGAATGATAGCCTTGTTAATCTGAGACATCAAGTTGATGAATTAGATAAAAAAAATACTATTCCTACTGAGAAACTTCAAGAATCTGAATTAGTCAAAGTCAAGCTTGCAGGCTCAGAACACAAGTTGAACTTGATTCGTGGAGGAAGTTTAAATTCAGTTCACAAAACTGGTATTGGATACAATCCAAGTTTTTCAAGAAAGAACAATACCAGATTTGTGAAAGCTGGAAACAAAACTTTTCCTAATGTCATTTTTGCAACAAAATTGGTCATGTTAAAATGACTTGTCCTTTCAGAAGAAGAGACCCTCACATAATGAGAAACACATTCCCATTTCAACTTAAAGTACAAGTCAGTCAAATTTGGGTTCCTAAAGGGGTCAGACCACCTAACATGGTTGATCCTGAGTATGAGTCCAAATTCCACACTTTGTCTAACAGCTGGGTAAGGCAGCTGGGTATGTCACCAATGTCAAAGAACATAAGTGGTTTATGGACAGTGGTTGCTCAAGGCACATGAGTGGAAAGAGATCTCTATTCTCAGAATTGAAAGAGCAATCTGAAGGTTCAATTACTGTTGGTGGCAAAGGCAAATGCAACATTCTTGGTATTGGTAAAGTTGGTACAAATTCTGAAAAATTCAATTTCTGATGTACATCTAGTTGATGTCTTGAAATTTAACTTTCTTAGTGTATCTCATCTTTGTGACAATGGCAATAAGGTTATCTTTGAAATAGATAAGTGTGTAGTGCAAAATGAGAAATCAGGCAATTGCATTCTCACAGCCTCAAGATCAGACAATGTTTATACTTTCAGACTTACAAAGTTTCAGGTGAAAGCTTGAAGTGTCTCAAGGCCTTGAAAGATGATTCAAAGCTTTGGCACATAATGCTTGGTCATATTAGCTTGAATACCTTGAACAAGTTGATCTCCAAAGATCTGGTAATAGGATTACCATCTATCAAGTTCAAAGATGATGAAGTATGAAAAGCTTGTGCTCAGGGTAAGAAAACCAGAAGCTCATTCAAGCCAAAGAAATTTGTAAGTACTACTAGACCTATTGAATTACTTCATATGGATCTCTGTGGTCCTATGCGAACTCCAACTCCAAAAGGTAAGAGGTATATGCTAGTTATTGTAGATTATTACTCTATATATACTTGGGTTATGTTTCTCAAAGAAAAATCTGAAGCCTTATCTGAATTTTCAATGCTTTTCATAGAACTTCAAACCTTGAAAAAACTACCTATTGCTTCAATCAGAAGTGATCATTGTAGAGAGTTTGATAAATTAGAATTTGATTTATTATATTTTAAGCATGGTATTTCTCACAATTTCTCTACACCTAGAACTCCTCAACTGAATGGAGTCGTTGAAAGAAAGAACAGGACTCTTGAAGATATGTCAAGAACAATGCTTCTAGAAAACCAGCTGCCAAAACATTTTTGGGCAGAAGCTGCGAATACAGCAAATTACATTCTAAACAGGTGGTCGATCAGACCTATCTTGAAGAAGACCCCCTATGAACTCTTCAAAGAGAGAAAGCCAAAAATTTCATACTTCAAACCGTTTGGTTGCACTTGTTTTGTCCACAACAATTCTAAGGACAACTTGGGTAAGTTTGATGCAAGAAGTGATGAAGGTATATTTCTTGGTTACTCTCTTACTAGGAAAGCTTACAGAGTTTATAATAAAAGAACCAGACTTGTTGAAGAAAGTATTCATGTTATCTTTGATGAAAGCTATGATGGTTCTTTGAGTGAATGTTTTGTAGACTTGAATCTGAACAAGCATGAATCAGAAGAAGAAGCTTAGAACTCAGTTGGTTTCAAGAAAGGCTCAGAAGGAAATAGAAGCCATTTTCAAGACCTTGAAAACAAGACTCAAGGCCTTGAAAACAAATATCAAAGTCTTGACAAAGATTACCAGAAAGATATAAGTGATCAGGCTACTACTTCAAGACCAGAGAAGCAATATGGAGAGCCTGAACCCTGGTCCCCAAGAGAGAGATTCAAATATATTTCATCTCATTCAGCTGACAATATCATCTCTGACCCAACCACTGGTACACAAACAAGATCACAGTTGAAGAATCTTTGTGCTTTTAATAATTTTATCTCTCTTGTAGAACCCAAAAATGTGAAGGAAGTATTACAAGAAGTAGACTGGATTACAGATATGCAAATTGAATTTATTGATTTTGAAAGAAACAAGGTGTGGAACCTAGTTCCTCCACCAACAGACAAGTCTGTCATTGGTACGAGATGGGTGTTCAGAAACAAATTGGATGAGAATGGAAAAGTGATCAGAAAAAAGCAAGGTTAGTTTTACAACCAAGAAGAAGGTATTGATTATGAGGACACTTTTGCTCCAGTTGCCAGGTTAGAAGCAATTAGAATTTTACTTGCATTTGCTTCTTAAAAAAACATGAAACTATTTCAAATGGACGTGAAATGTGCATTTTTGAATGGCACTTGCAAGAGGAAGTTTATGTTGCACAACCTCTGGGATTTGAAAGTGATAAGTTTCCAGATCATGTTTACAAACTTCACAAAGCTCTTTATGGTTTGAAACAGGCTCCAAGAGCTTCGTATGAAAGATTATCAAAATTTTTGCTTGAAATGATTTCAAAAGAGGATTGGTACACACGACCCCTTTCATAAAGACTCATGAGAAAGATTTACTTGTAGTTCAGATCTATGTTGATGATATCTTATTTGGAGCTACTAATGATCTATTATGAAAATAATTCTCAAGTCTTACGAGCAGGGAATTTGAAATGAGCGTGATGGGAGAGTTGAACTTTTTCCTTGGACTTCAAATACATAAGCTGAAGAAAGGCATCTTTCTACATCAAAGCAAGTACACTAGGGACTTTTTGATCAAGTACAACATGTCTCAATCCAAATAAATCAAGATTCCCATGAGTTCTACACTGCCTTTTAAAAAGATGAATCTGGTAAGAGTGTCGATGTGAAAGAATATAGTGGTATGATTGGATCATTGCTATACCTTACTGCTAGTAGACCAGATATCATGTTCAGTGTATGTATGTGTGCTAGATTTGAAGCTGATCCAAAGGAATCAAACTTGATTGTTGTGAAGAGAATATTCATATATCATAATGGTACTAAAGACTTAGTTATTTGGTATCCAAGACATTCTAACTTCTCTTTGCATGGATTTTCAGATGCTGACTTTGCAGGTTACAAAGTTGATAGAAAAAGCACTTCTGGAACTTTCCAATTCATTAGATCCTCCTTGATCAGTTGGCATTCCAAGAAACGAAACTCAGTTTCCCTATCAACAGCTGAAGATGAATATATATCTGCTGGAGCATGTTGTTCACAAGTATTGTGGATTGCTCAACAGTTGAGGGATCTTGGAATTGAGTTCAGAAGTATAACTATCAAATGTGACAATACTAGTGCAATATCAATTATAAAGAATCCAGTTCAGCATTCAAGAACCAAGCATATTGATGTCAAACACCATTTCATTGGAGATCATGCCGAGAAAGGTGATATTGTTCTTGATTTTGTTTCTACTAACATGAAACTTGCGGACATCTTCACTAAACCATTTCCAGATGAAATATTTTCGGCTCTAAGACTGGAATTGGGCATGCTAAATAAAGATGCATTGGTTTAGGGGGAGCATCATGTAAGGAAGGTAAGTTATTATGTGTTTCAAAGATTTGAAGTGATTTTCATATCCTTGAAAATCCTTTCAAAGCTTTGATTTTACTTGTTTCAGTATTGCAGCGTTTGAAGACTTTGAAACTATTTTCAAAGCTTTGAAAATAAGTCTGATAACTTGTTAGTGAATAGTTCTTAGATCATTCAGTATTGGGTGCTATCATTGTAGATATTTGCTCAATATTGTCCCTACCTTTTTAAAAATTCTTTTTCATCCAAATATAGTATGAAATTATTTATTTCCAACGGAATCAAAGATTTGAATCTTCTCTGATCACTACAGATCTTTTGAGATCAGAGAGATTGCAGTTTCCTTTTAAAACACAAACTCTTTCAGTATTTATCTTCTTATCTTCTCCTTTACTCCGTATCAAATCTACCTCTCTCTATTCTTCTTCCGAACCCTAATGAGAACTAGAAGAGCCTCAGTCAGAATCAAGATGGACGGAGGTTCAAAACCCAGTTCAGAGAAGAAGAGAAAGACAGCAGTGGATGAGGTTCAAGTAATTAGTGGAGACTCAGAACCAAAGGAATCTACTGATGAAGAACTAGAGTCCTTACCTCCCCAGAAGATGGTGAAGAAGGACCAGTTTCCAGTAACAAGCAAGAATAAAAAGACAACGTGACTATGGAAGAAAAGCAGAGGGGAATCCATATTGGAAGCCCTAAGAAGGACAAGAAGAAGGCAGACACATGGATGAAAGGAAAAGGTAAAGAAATACTCATTCCAGAATGAGACTTAGATACTACTTCAGGTCCCTATGGAGTGTATTCTTTGTCCAAAAGAGGAAAACTTGAGAAAGATCTTCCAGAAGCAGAGACTGTTTCAAAAGCTGGAAAGAAAGATCATCACAAAATTTCCTCTGCACAATAGAAGAGGATGGTTGTGAAGAAGAAACTGAAGCATGGAAGAATAGCCTTAGAAGGACTCACTTTCCTGTTCAACAGTGTTATAGAGAAAATTAGTTCCTTTATTGATGAACTAGATGTAGTTACTACAAAAGTACAAGCTACTGATAGAGACTGTGAGGAAGAAGAGGGAGATCAGGATGGAGATGAAGACCCAACCCCATAATCTTGCATATTCTTTGTTTCTCATTCACTTTTGGGAGTTTTATTTTCAAAATTTTCCAGACACTGATCCAACATCTTCGCATTTTTTTTTTATGAAAATCAAAAAGGGGGAGAAAATCTTAGGTTTTTTTTTTTTTTTTTTTTTTTTTTTTTTTTTTTATTTCTGTTTAAGTGACCTATCTTTTGGTCAGTAGGATTATCTGCAACTTATTTGTTTTCTGCTTAAGTTTATTAATAAGTTGGATCTTTTGGAATTTATCTGGTACAACTGTTTATGCTGTATGCTAATCAGTATTTTTTGCAGAAACTAAGATTCAAACAGATTGAGGTTTTGTCTTTCATCAAGGGGGAGATTGTAAGGTCACAGGTTTCATGTAATTTAAATACATAGTTATTTCAAGGCCTTTAACCATTTTCAAAGCCTTGAATCAGGTTTCACAGGCTTAAAATAGCAGAGGCCTTGAACCAGGATTCAAAGCCTTGTAATTGTCTGACCTGTATGCATGTTCTAAGGGGGAGTTTTTCTAAACTCTTCTAACTTGATTATATATCTCTCAATCCCATGCTTGATGTGTTATTATTTGATGATGAAAGAAAAACTGATTTGATATATCTAACATCACTTAATCCATCTGTTTGACTCAGTTTTGCAGGGATATTTTATTTCCTAAGTTTGCAGGATTTGTTTCCTAATCTGGCTTTTACAGGAAAGAAAATATTAAGAGAAGATGATTTTGTGATCAATCAAACACTCATGACAGCTTCTCTATTTGTTTAAAGACAAGATCACAACAATATCTCTGAAGATTATAATCAACTATCCGTTGGAGAAGGCTGTTAAGAGAGTCAATGTTTGTTGCCTACAAAACAGGAAGTTGTTGCTGAAAATTTGTGAAGATTTTCCAAGCCTCTAGCTGTATAAATAGATCTCATTTTGAAGAAACAAGACACAACAATCAACGGTCAAAAAGAGAGACACATTGCAGGATTAACAAGCATCAAAGAAGTTCATCACTCTCACAATCCATCTCACTGAAGATCACTGCATTCTTCACTGCAGTTCTACACTTCAGTGTTCTTCTGTCTTGTGCTTTATTTGTAGATCATTCTTGTATTACTTCTATATTTCATTCTCAAGGATTGTTCAACGTGAACAATAGAGAATTCTTAGTTATTCAGTTAGCTAGAGAAGGTACTAGATAGGTTAGTGAGAACCACAAGCTGTAACAGAGTAAGACATCTCTCTGTGCTTGAGATCTAGGGCTTAGCTTTTGAGTAATAAGATTTGAGTTGAAAATCCTGCAGGGAGAAGATCCCTGAGGTAGAGCTGTAGGTCCAAGTGAACTGAAATCTATAAATCACTTGTCTCTTGCATTTATAGTTCTTTTACATACTTAGTTTTTACAGAATTTAAACTAGTCTGTTTTCAAGGGTTTGAAACTTTTTTCAAGGCCTTGAAAAAGACTTGTTTGTTTTATTTCAAATTGTATTTCACTCTAAAGGCTTGAAACTATTTCAAGGCCTTGAACTCCATTTCTCTTGAACTGAAACTCTTCTCCTCCACAAGTTTTGCAAATTGTTGGCATACACTATTCAACCCCCCTTTCTAGAGTATCTGTGCTGCATATCTATCTTCATACTCCTCTTCAAATGTCTTGTTATGTCAATAGTGCATGTTTGGCACAACTGCCTTTGAATATGCTTTGATTAAAAACATGGTGATTTTTTAATCTCATTTGATATGCATTTATTTTGCCTGTTTAAAAACAAAAAAAGTTGCTACCAAATGTTGCCAATTGTTTGTTTGATTTAAAACACAATTTTTAGAGTTATACCATAGAGTTTTTTTTATTATGTTTGTAAACGTTTTTTCGACAAATTGTAGAACTTTTTTTTTCGTGTTTTTGAACGGATACCAAACAAGCTCATAGTACAAGATTCGGTAGTGTGTTTTTAACGAACTCTATCTACATAATCTGTAATAACACGTAGCAAATAAGCAATGTTGTACCGTCCATGTCAAATGTAATTGTGCATTTGGGAACACGTGACGTATTGGAATATAAACTGAAACAATAGAAACTACTCAAAACGCTTACGCAAATTAGGTTGTCTAGACAATATAATACATACACGCCCCTGGGCGGAGAAAAAGTAACAGAACCAGTAGGGGATCAAATTGTGATACATGACCAAATTTGGTCGAAGACAAAAGCCAGTCCTAAGCGCATAAGCCATATTGCGTGGACCAAATCTTCATCGATGACCACTATTTGGTCCAAGACAAGAGGCTTTTGCTACCCACTAGGTATACATAATCCTCAAGATAAGCCACATTGCTTTGATTTGGCTGACCATATGGTGAGGCATGACCATATTTTGGTCCAAGGAAGTTGCTTCTGCGTGCGCCCCAATATGTGCGCTCTGTATCTGGTGGATTCAAGAAGTCATGGGAGCTGCGAACAGTAACAGTGGATTGTTTATTGCTCTCTTGCTCCAATAAATAACCACGGGCCCTGGCTAACCCGACAATGGCTACATCGTTGGGAGGTTCAAAAAGAAAAACTACTACGATTTTTCTTCTTGAACCAACCAAAGAAGTAAGTAGCGTGAGAACACCTCCGTTACGCCGAATGATAATTTTTAGAGAGAAGAGAGAAAAATAAGAAAGCACACTCTTGATTAAGCAGTGGTGCCTCCTTTTATAGTCAGAGAAGCACTATAGGGGGTGGTGCGATAATTGCACAAGCTGGGTCGGACACACATTATTTATCTATTGGGTGATCTCTATTAACAATCACAAACACTAAGTGGGCCAAATAATAAAATATTAAGCTTTACGGCAAAAGGGTAGTGGGAGCCACTGCCCATCCTTCTATATTTTTTGAATAACTATATACTAATATAGGATGGCCTTTTAATGTACAAATGTGCATTGTTGGCCCTAATATTGGATGACCTTTTACCTTAGTCTTTTCTTTCCTTTTTTCTTTAATAGTGTTTGTCCACATATGCTTAGAAAAATGATTTGTTTGTAATAATGTTCGGTAAATCTATAATGTAAGTGGGACTTGGCCATTAGATGTAATAATTATCTAATAATGTTCCTTCGTTACCTTAACAAAGTTTGAACCGATTTGACCCATCAACTTGATACTGACTTCAGCCACGGGTTTCACTAGTAGCAGTAAGGACTAAGAAAATGATCAATATACGGACATTAAACTTCCGATGTGTGTGTTTTATTATTTTTCATATCCGTCAATTTTATAGATTGTCCGTCAGGACACAACCTACAGTTTTGATAAGGACATAATGTCATAAAATCACGCAGTAGGACACAGGAACGTTTCTTTTGTCACTAGGGTAAGTAGCTTCGTTAGCGTACGATATCGGCTAGAGTCATAACAACTCCGAGAAATAAATAACTAAAACATGAGTAGCGTACATCGTCACAATAACATGCAAATATAACTACCGATGACATAAACAAAAAATCTAATATTTTCGTTGGTCACCGATTACCAGCCCTCGGGTTCGTCACTAGCGGTAGAACCCATAGGTGTCACAGTTGCGGTTCTGCCGTAACACCATTCATCGTCACCAGAACACGAACCCGAATGATTGGCATTGGGTCCTCATGCACAGTGAAAGTGTCGTAGATGATTTTCCGGAATTCTAGATGCTCGACGAGCAACTACATCGACTGTATACCATACGGGTGTGCATGTGTGTGGTTACTGACCACAACGTCTACAACATCCTTATCCCTCTTCACTGTCGGAGCTGGACTTTGAACTCCGGATTGCCGTACTTTCGACCTTTCGAGGCCCGGGTTAGAACAAAAATCATCCGTTGTTTCGTCTTCCAGGAAGCCGCCGATGATGATTGCTACATCAAACTTGTCATGCCAGCATAGAGATGAAATTGTCTGTCGGTATTTACATTGGCAAACACCGGTACAATTCCAAAGTAGCACCCTAGTTTTGATCAAGCCAGCCAACAAGTTGTCACTCCCGTCGCCAACTAAATTTGCGACTAGTGACTTTTCTTTGGAGTCCAGCGACAAACAAAATACCCTTTCATGCTTGGAATGGGGTAGAGTTGTCACTACCCCGACGAATTCTTTGGTCGGGTAGGTGACAGTCACCAAGTGCGCGCCGTTATGGCTATCTGGCGACAGGGGAAATCGGAAGTTGTCGTGGTTCATTGTGGTTTGGGTCAAGACAGAATTATGGTCGGTGTGATCCATCTCCGGAGTTTTTTTCAAATAAGTTCACCATAAAACCTGAAGGGAGCTACAATCTGTTTTTCGAAAAACCACAAGTACAATTGTCTCCTGCGGCATAATCTATATACCCATACAACTACTACATCAACACGTGGCCCAATATACACCCTCAATTTCGGTCAAATTTAAGTAATTAGTCAATGAGACATTTTATTTCGGGGAGGGAAATCTGGCTTGGCTTCGACAGGCCATGGCCCCACCTTGATTTTTTTGCAACTAGCATCAGAGGTAACCCATAGCTACCCCTTCAAGTACTACATATTGCTGTATAAAGAAGACTTAATTGTCAGCTTCGTTGTAATGTGACCAAATGTTTAAATTTAGTGAAATTTGTACCAGTATGAATGATGTGTACTGAAAAATTATTTAACAAATAAGGATTAAGTTGTTGCATTTGAATAATATATGTATGTTGTAATTAGTATTCTCAGTGTAGGGGGACACGAAATAACCTTCTGTATATGCAAGCTTCTTCTTCATTTTTTCAAGGACTTATTTAAGAGATCGTATTTAGAATTTAGCGTAGTAAATTTTATTGTACTTAATCTTAAAACTTTTAAAAAAAAATCTTGAACCGTAGAAACAATTTGAAATATACATGTCGGCAAATTAGCATTAAATCATAAAAGATTCAAATATGAAATGTGACATGGGCGAGTCTCGGCTCATGGGTCACGAGTCGAGCTCCACGGTTCATGCTAACCCACAGGTTTGTAAACCTGGTTACAAATACCAGTGCATACTGGTTGAGGCCTGTGTCGGGAGGTTCGAAGGATCAAATCGGGGGCCTCGCTCGTGTTTCGAAATCCCTAGTGTTATGAAATCCTAGTAGTTGTTGCGTAAACACTCATGACATGCAATGCTATTTGTACATCGACATACTGTCACAACGATACGCTTTGAGGGCTAATAAATTCCCTACCAAAAAAACCTTGTAACTGTCAAGAAGTCCCACAGTAGGTACATAAACATTTTGAGCTAAGAACAATATTTCTCCAAAAAAGGGGTATAGGAAGTTGTGTGCCACCACGAACATTACTGTTCGTCAACAACTCTACTATTCCGTAGCCACAACTCAACTAGCCGTAGTTCGACAGTACAAGTCCGGGTCAGTGTTGGTGTATAGAATCTTAGTTCGACTTTTACGATTCGGATACCGGCTTACCATGTACGACGAATATGGGGCCAATGTAGTCCCTTACGAAGTTCAACATGAAATTCGACCATGTGGGGCCGGACTTCTTCCAATGTGATTCGTCTGAACGGCTTAGGAAAACGGTCGTCGACGATGTAGGTCGGCTTGAGTTAGAACATGTAAATGGCATCGAGGTACTGCAATGAAGATCGACATAATACGTCGGATGGTGTCTACCCACAAGCGCACCCGAATGCAATCTGTCATGTGATTTTGAACAAGTTTCTCAAAGGTGCAATCAGTTTGTGTCGACGATTTCTAAACTTGAATCACACTGGGGGATAACTTATGTTGGGCACTTGTTAAAATAAATACCAGCGCGTTCATAATTATTCAGTAGGTACCCACAATCCTGTATGCCTAACCACATTTAGTTTTCTTGCGTTACAAGCGGAATAGATGTTATATTCGAAGCAACTAGATATTATGGAGCTGACTACTATGAAAGTTAGACTGCCAACATAATACAACAATTGATTTATATTCAATGAAAGTGCGACTTCTCAATTAAATGTAGTTAATTTTTTTTCAAAAAATGATCTGACCAAATATGTGATGGAATGTAATTCAATTAACATGTGTGTTGTGTTCGATAATCACACTATCAGAGTAGGGAGGGTGTCTACCTGAATGATTCGCATGTCAAACTATCTAGACCGTTGGACGAACACTATAAGCGAATGTCTACGGGAAACCCCATAGAGAAAATGTGAAAGGACCCGATTGACTAGAACAGTCACCAGGACTTTTCTCCTAGGACCCCACACACTTCACACATAATGATGGTAAGGGAAGAATCAAGTAACACACCTTAGATGTCTCCTGTGATGACTTGTAACATGATTTGTGTCACGTCTCTACGATTGATCCACGCCTAGAGGTGAGATCTAGATCCTCCAAATCCTTGTGCTAGCTTGGAAGAATGGAAAAGGATGAAGAAATCATGCAACCAATCACCAAGGAAGAGGGTGCGGACCCTCTTGGTGGATGTCGGGTAGAGGGGCGGCATAAGGGGTTTCGGCCTCCTTATGTTGCTTTCTCTCTCCTTGATTTATTCTCTCCTACTCTAAGTATGTAGATGTCTCTAGAGAAAATAACCTAGGAGTGTTCTTTATATAGTCCAACAACTCCTTGTCCTACTACATAAAGAATCCCTCTCCTAATCCTACTGAAATAAGGATTAGTCCGTTTTGCAAACTAGTCCTAATAATGTCCATACATGGATTAGTTCCCTCTTCAAATCCTAATCATGTCTATACATGAATTAGTCCACCTTAGCAAATCCTAATCATGTCTATACATGGATTAACCCAACTTGCATATTAATCCTACTAAATTAGCAAGTTGTTGCAATTTGATCCTTCTAATTAATTAATCATATTAATTAATTAATTCCCAAGTCTAGTTCACCCCTATATGGCGTGTGACCCCATAGGTTCTATTTAGTTGGTAGTAACTATTTACTAATATGGAGCGGCCTCTAGCAAGACATCCATTCTAGCCAACCAATAGAAATTGTAATCATGACAAACCTTGTGCAAGTATTGTCTCATCCCTTTATCTCCATATCCATATTGGACAAGAGACATACAAGTCACACTCGTATATCCAATCCATAGTTTCTCGATCCTGGGAATAGCCTTATTCGTGCAAATAACATCAATATCCCATATTGATTTGTTTGAGTCTGGCCAGACATTTTATAAGGACTATCCCTCGAGTGGCCTAGGATATATGCTTTCGTTATGTGGGAGGGACAAATTCTATCTACATCACTACGATATCTATGCTTACTTAATATTGTGTCCAATACGCGCCTTTATGACTACCCAGTCACGGTGTAGCGTTTGACGCTAATACACAATATTCCCCAACTAGAAGATCTAGTGACTTCAAGTCTAAGGATGACAACATTTTTGTCACCGCGAGAAGCACTTGTGACTTTACATAACTTGTATGTAGCCTTATAGGAGATGGGTCAATCCTGTATGCCATTACTCCTAATGCATAACCATGTGTTGGATTGTGATATCTCCATATCAATCGAACCCCATACTAGTCTATAGTTGATTGTCCTGTTAATCAATATAATTGACTAGGGATTCCAAGGACTTCATTCATGTTAACATATCTCTATATCGATAACATAATGAATTGTAAATTCATATATTTGTCACAATAAATTGATTGCCTCTAGGGCACAATTCCAACAGTCTCCCACTTGCACTAGAGTCAATCTCCTGCATCATATGCCTATTGATCTAGAGCGGCCCTTCATGCTTACACTGCGTAGGGGTATGGTAGGCGAGACATGCGCTGGTACTTTGCAAATATTCACATCTCTTCTATCAACAATTTCATTGAGATTGAATATCCTGAGTAAGTGCATCTCATGCAATAATTTACTCAGTCCTCTTCGTTAGAATTAGTGACTGAATCTTGCCTGGAACCTTTCCAACTCACAGTCCCTCCCACTAGTGAAAAACATAAAACTTGACTATAATCTGAAATCATATTTTGTTAGATTTGAAGTTTGCATCACTGTAACTTCTTACAGTAAACTCTTCATATCCTTTATTTATCAAGAATTCATCCTTTAGTTCTTGTCAAGTACTTAAGGGTAATCTTGATAATTATCCAGTGACTCTCACCTGGATTTGACTGGTATCTTTGTGTCATGATATAACTGGACTAGTACATAACATGGCGTATCTCATGAATCTCATTCATACACTCCTTCTCAATCCAATTGGAAAGACAATTATTCATCCAAAGACTAATTCCATGTGACATGGGTAAGAATCCACATTCCTTTCATGTTGAACTATTTCAACACCTTTTTCAACTTATGTACTATGACTTATGGCGCACAACCATCTTGATCTATCTCCATAGATCTTCATAGGTTTGCTTCGCCTAAGTCTAATATTGAAGATTTGTATTTCCTAGTCAATCTACGTAAGATTGCCAAGTAGGGACATCATTCCCAATGATTAGTATGTCTCCACATACAAGACCAGAAACATAACTGTGCTCCCACTAACCTTCTTGTAAACACAAGTCTCATCTTCAATTTTTATGGAACCAAACTCCTCTGATTGCATCATCAATTTGAAGAATCCAACTCCAAGAAGTTTGACTCAATCTATAGACAGATTGGTACAAGCAAGATGCGAATGGATTTAAGCATCACAATTGTGAAAATATTTCGTCATAGTCTATACTATGAACTTATACGAAACCCTTTTCCAACAAATTTTACCTTAAAAGTAATCTATTACCATCCCTGTTGGTTTCCTTATAACCCACTTGCACCCTATGGGTCCTACCCTTTCAGGTGGTTCCACCAAAGTTCATAATTTGTTCGTATACATGGATTCCACATCGTATCTCATGGCTCCTTAGCCATTTATGAGAGTATGGCCCACACGTGGCCATCTCATAGGTTGTAGGCTCATCTCGATGAGCAATATATCACGGGTAATGAGAAATCCTCATTTCTTTAGTCCCTTAACATATCCTACCTGAACCACGAGGATCATGTGTTATCTGAGTAGGTTGCTCCACAACATCTTGTGATCCTGCTCATATTCCATCATAAGGATCAATGTTCTATTGTGGTTCTTGAACTCCTTCAAGTTTTACTGTTCTGCCACAGTTTCTCTTAGAGACAATCTCTACCTAGAAACACAGCGGTTCGAGCAAAAAACAGTTTGTTCTCGATTGGGTTGTAGAAATAATATCATTTTCAGGCTATCCCACCAAACATTTGTCCGACTTGGGTCCAAATTTATCTGAAAACTCTTTTACATAAACTTCATAACCCCAAATATTTATGAATGACATACTAGGACACTTCCTAGTCCATATCTTATATGGCGTTCTTCATAAATTATTTAGATGGAACAATGTTAAGGGCGAAATTTGCTGTAATTAAAACATGGCCCCTAAAAATAAACTGGAATTTTTTGTTTGAAACATCATGGACCGAACCGTGTCCAACAAGATCTGAACTCTCCTCTTAGTCACGCCATACCCATGCGGCGTGCTAGGTGGAGCGAGTTTGGATCATATCCGAAACTCCTATAGATGTTTTTCAAACTCTTGGTTTAAGTATTCTCCTCTACGATCCAATCGTAGAGCCCTAATACTTTTGCCAAGCTGGTTCTCCACTCCATTCTTGAAATCCTTGAACAATTCCAAGGAATCTGATTTCTTTCTACATAAGATACACATATCCATATTTCTCTGATCCCATCAGTAAATACGATCTTTAGCATTTGTGCTTAGCGGCCTTCATACATAAACATGTATGATTCCCAAAAGATCATATCTTTGCCTAATAAATAAGTCTTACATGTCTCATATGATTCAATAATCAAATGAGTTCCATAAATCCATCCATATGAAGTTCTAGAATGTATTACTTATTTATGTGGCCTAAACGATAATGTTAAAGATAAGTGAGGGTCATATCATTATATGCAAACCTCCTTGTATTAATGTTATAGATGAAATTATCATGATAGAGGATATACAATCCATTAGACAATTTTTTGAATTACAATAATTCTTATCAGAATAAATGGAAGAACATTTGTCCTTTATTATGATAGAGAGCTTTCTTGTCCAAACAAGAAACTAGGATAATGATCCTACTCATAGCAGGGACATAATCACTTTTAGCTAATTCATGAGCAATTCAATTAAGGTAGAAATAATTTCCTACGGTTAATTCAGCCACCCCTTGCTTCATTTCCCCACGTGTAGGTTTATTTCTTCCTCATATAGTATCATATACTCACGATGATGAGACAGACACATTGACTTCTATAACAAAATACTTAAATTGTAATTCAAAATTCCTTTATTACTTACTTCCAGGTACTTTGGGTAGTCTCTCTTCCGTTGCACTACCTATGGAACTTTAAGGTAACTTGGTTTTACCAACAAACTTTCTTTATACCCATGGGGTCGGCGAAAACCTTTTTCCCTTACCCATTCTGTTAACCATTAACAGTTTTGCCTATGCCATTTATGAGTGCTTTGTTTAGTGATTCTCAATCATATTGAGTAAATCAACTTTGAAAAAAAATATAATTGCATCCAATGCAATTCTTGGTCCACTTGGGCGAATAAATTTTATTCTATATCTATATCATAGATAACACCCTTTCACTAATCTTTCAATCATATAGAATTAGCTTAGTTTCATTACGCAAAGTGGAGAAATACTTCAAACCTTTCATGTCTAGCTCGCTCATTGAAAGAGCTTCTTTTAATGTATGATCATATCATACGCCTCCATGTTCTCATCTTGCTTTCAAAGCTCAGAGTTCATGGCACCTATCATGAGGCAAGTCACATCCAAAGAACTATTCTTTGATGTTCCTTCCATTAGGTTTCAGTGTGTTTTGGTAGTCGGTAGGAAGAGAACTTTATGTTTCTACGATATACAACAATTTTTCTTTTCTTTGAGAACAATTCTCAATTTTATACTAATCAAGAAAATAGATTCTAGATAGCTTGTCCGTCTTATGGACATTAGGTCGTGTTTTGTTTGTTTAATGCCATGGGTATTCAACACAATAGGATTATGCAAAGCATTGTGACATATAACTATATTTAACAAGGATTTAAATTGTCAGACATAGCTCCCACTATTTTTCTACGGATTAATAACCGTCAAGATATTAATGCGGAAAATATCACTATATTTTCTAGTGGGCCAAGACCCATGTTTCATATCCTTTTGAGCTTGCTTTGGCAAGTCACCCAAAAATTGACTACTTTAGGTAGGAACAATTCCAATTTCATCCCATGCAGCTCTTGGTTCAATTGGGCAAATAACTCCTTATTAATCCATCCGTATGGATAATCCCAATTGATTGCCTCTAGGTTTTAATCATATTAATAACCTAGTTGTGTCCAACCTCTTATTTAAATGATTTGCACATTACTTGCTTGTGCCATCGCATCACATCATTAGGAACAAAGTCGCCTTGCTTTGGCATGCGCGAGCTTGATAAATCATGATGATGGCGAGTGTTTAAATAACGAGAAGTCAAAACACAATATTTGAATTTTGAGGGACTTTAAAATTCAATTTTAAATGTTTGTTGATCCATATCAACTGATCTATCTATCTCGAGATTGTGCACAACTCTAAATAATAGATCCGTGTTGTTAATTATCATATTATCCTAATTGCATGCATCATCTATACACCAATCACAAAATAATAAGACAGAAAAAAAAACAACCACAAAATAATAAAAACGTGATGTGGATATGGCTATTCTAGACTAAGATATTCCCAAGCCAATGGGAATATCTATGAACCCTAAATAGCAAACACATGTCCATGCGCCTCAATCTTTTGGTCCATCTTCCATAGTCTTTGTGGAATGCTCCATGCTCCATCTTCGTGGCTTCTTTTTCTTTGGGATTCTTCTCTCCTATCATGGCTAACAATCTATTCTATTTATTACTAGCTAAAAACTATACTAAATAAAATAAATCTCGCAAGTTGAGAAAAAAAATCGACTCGCAGGCCGTAAACCCTAATTAACTATTACATTGAGTTGATCGGCTCGCAGGCCGTAAACCAAACCAAAAAATTTAAGCAATCACACCAAAATACATCCTAAGGCCATATCCAATCACCATACAAATTGCACGTAAATAGTTAAAACAATTTTTAACGCGCTTAGTCAATTTTAGTTTATTTTAGGATTACTAGGGTCAAAACGGTCCAAGAGGGCCCACAAACACTTGGCCGAACCCCAAAAAGAACCGCCTAAGGCCTTGGACCGGTCGGCCCCTAGCCCACACGGCTACGCCGTGCGCTAGGGCTGCCTCGGCCCCTTGGCCGAACCTAGCTTGGGCAGAAAGGAAGGAGGGGGGGGGGGGCAAAACTCCTTTAGGAGTTGTTTCCAAAACAAGTTCTTGCCTTGTTGCCCAAGTTTGATTGTTTTCTTATTTAAAAAAACTCGTTTTTCCAATTGGATGCCCAAGAACCCTAGATCTAAGATCTTAAAATTTCTCAAACTCACTAATTCCTACATCCCATGTAAATTAGTTATTGTTTGATTGAATTATTGACAAATTGCATCAATATGCTTGATTTGTCTGTTTTACGCGATAAACAATAATTTATAGTGTAAAACTACATAAATCGTAACACGTAAACCATGTTATGCTCTACGACCTGTGGCTCTGATACCACTGTGGGGTTTTGATCATGGATACGCAGCGGAAGAAAGAATTATCCATTCAAGACCCTCCAAGGATCACATGAAGAGAATCATAATGATGGTAAGGGAAGAATCGAGTAACACACCTTAGAGGTCTCCTGTGATTACTTGTAACGTGAATTGTGTAACGTCTCTACGATTGATCCACGCCTAGAGGTGAAATATAAATCCTCCAAATCCTTGTGCTAGCTAGGAGGAATGGAAGAGGATGAAGAAATCATGCAACCAATCACCAAGGAAGAGGGTTCGGACCCTCTTGGTGGTCGTCGGGTATAGGGGCGACATAAGGGGTTTCGGCCTCCTTATAATGCTTTCTCTCTCCTTAATTTAGTCTCTCTTACTCTCAGTATGTAGATGTCTCTAGAGAAAATAAGCTAGGAGTGTTCTTTATATAGTCCCACAACTCCTTGTCCTACTACATAAAGAACCGCTCTCCTAATCCTACTCAAATAAGGATTAATCCCTTCTGCAAACATCTTCAAGGAAATCCTCAAAAGAGATCCAAGTGTACACCTAAGGTTTGAAATTAGGGTACGGGGAAGAGTAGGGAGAGAGTAAGAAAAGTTAACTGTTCTCGAAAGTGAGACGGTGGACCAATAAGAAGTCTGAGAGAGGTTTAAGGTGTCTAAGAGAGTCAGAGAGAGTCCCCTAGAGGGCTAACGATCCTATATATATTGGGTAAGTGACCTTTGTAGGGGGATTAATGCACCATAAATGGCGGCTTAATGATATCCCCTGTAACTGCACGTTCGACCGTGTATATAGGGACCGTTACGCACCTGTTCGCATATATGGGAGATCGTTATGAGATCGTCCGCATTTATGGTATACGTGAGCCTTAAACCTCTCAGTGAGTAACCAAAGGTCGCGCGCGAGCTTGGTTGTCGCTCTCGCGCGACGGGCGCTACTCTAGCCTCCAAACCACTAACTCCCTACAAGTTCCGTGCGGTTAGTATCGCGGGAGGCCCTGTCTCACAGCCCCCCAAGTGGATAAGCATATGTAGTTATCTGGTGTACGTGGGCCATAGCTGGGTGTTCTGTATGACTGCCACGTGGCTGTGATATGTCTATCTGGAAAGCACTATCTTCATTAGCCCCCTTTTGCACGGATGTCACGCTCGTGCTTGCCGTGCAATCGCGTAAAACCAGTCGTGCGTGGTCCCCACACGGATCCTCGTACTAGTTTGAATGAAATTCAAATTCCTAGCCCACGTCATAGCCATGATTGCCTTGGGTTTAGAGGCGCCGTTTAGCCTCTGATGAAGTGTGGTCACTGTGAAATTAATCAGACGCCACTCACATATTTTGGCCGATATTCGAGGCAAGAATAACTCAGATCCATTTGATTGGTCACTAATTTTTCCGGATATCGAAGCGTTGCTGACTCATCAATCGTCAGCAGTCGCGACCCTTCATGTAACGACCCGGGATCTCGGTTCAGGGTTAATGAGACAATCGATAACCAAAAGTAAAAAATTAACTATAAAAGATTACATCTCATTTAATGTATACAACAAATATTTCGAAAAAGAGTGAAATTTGGATAGAGAAAAAAATTGTGATCTACTAAGTGACGACTTTGTCTCGATACGCGTTCCCCATCCCCACCTTGATTGATGACCTGCAGTTTCAAAATGGCAAAAGCCGACGCAGTTTTGAAGAAAATAATCAGTAAAACTGAGTAAATACACAATACGGCATGTAAAGCGATGATTGGCACGCAAGTATAAGTTTAAATAAATCAAGAGATTTGAAACATTAATAAGTTCGAGAGTTGGGAATATATGAAAAATTATAAGTAACCACGTAGCAAGAACTTTTCAACTTTAAAACTTGAAGAAAGCACGAGTACTAACGGAAATCATAAACCTTTGGAATGTCCAAAATAAACAAGTTTCTTTGAACTGATAACATTATTAATTCACGAGTGGCCAATGGTTTTCAACTCATCTGTTTCGATTAGGGCATAACTAGAGCCACAAACAACATCAACAGAGTAGAAAACTTTCTTTCAAGTTCAATTAAACGTTAGGTTTAGCTTAGGCATGTCCAGAGCCACCAGCAGGATCGATGTTAACAGAGGGATCACAAAATAATCACAAAGGGTTCCTTCTAGGGTATATCAAACCCTATTTAACCCGAGCGTTAAGGGAGCACATACGTCAATCCCCGCTCACAATAATAGCTAAAAGGCCTTAAGTGTCGACACCCCTACACCGTAGTAACCCTTACAAGTATAAGTAGCACTCTATAGCTCTAACAAACCCTTGGCCGCAATACCTTGGTACATTTTGGCTCATCGAGGGTGGATTTGTGAACAGTTAATTTCTATCCAATAATAAGAAGCATTGCTTCAATGGCATTAGCCATAAGAAAATGGAGGATCGCTTGGCGCCTCCCATTAATAACACAACTCTGTACATCGTCCTAGATGTATTAGAGGTATCTTATTACCTTAATTATCATAAACAAAGTTGGTATACAATCTTCACAAGTCATTTCCAAGAATTCAACTTATAAATCAATAATCAGAATTTTTCAGTATAAATCATTCTTTTCATACTCTTCCAAATAAGACGATATTCATTTAAAACGTGACACACATGGTTACAATGTGATAAATAAAGTTTGCACATATGTATTTTATTTATTCTCTTTACAATAAACAAAATCAGATTAGCAACTTATCGCAAGTAAAGTTGCAAGACTTAAAAAGAGGATTCAATTTTTATCTAAACAATTTCGAGTATTAAATCATGGTTTGCATACTTTTTCAATCAAAAATACTCATTCGAGACATCACACAAACACTCACATTTTGATAACTAAAATTCGCACATATGTACTTACCACTGAGATGAAACACAACCAAAAGTAAGAAATTAATCCTAGCACACCAACGAAAACCGCTCTCTCCTACGAGGTCAATGTCTACATTCACAAGTATAATGTATTCGTTACAACTAATTTATACATGGATTATATAAATTCAAATATACATGCCACATAGTCCAATATGTCACCAATGAACATATAATGATGTTCACTTATCACAATAAATCAAACAATACACTTAGAATTTTAATAATTCAAGTTTTTAAAAAACGGTCAAACTACAATTCTGGACAGAATTTTAGCTCTGACTTTAGAGCCATATTTACCATATGAAAATATCTCTTAACATTATGATATTTATTTACGATCAAGATACATGTGTCTAATTTCAGAAACACCAAGAAAATAATGCATAGCTTTTATAAAACTCAAGTTACAAAAATAACAAACACTACTATGCAGAGAAAAGTTTGGCATAACGTGTCAACTTTGAAGAACAATTACTACTACTTGGAGAATATGAAGAATGCCCATATTCTCCAGAATGAATCCCCTATGTGTCTAGTGTCATCACAAGAAAGGTTGGGTGCCATAAGTTTCGGGAAATGAGATTTTTAACAAAAAAGGGAAAACTTTTCCAAAAATAGAGTTTATGAAAATATGGAATTTAGAATGAGCATATTTCCCTAACAAAAAAGGCTATGGAGTTGAGTTTTCTTTCAAAATGACCCTCTCTGAGTCTAGTTTCAGAATATGAAAGATTTAAAAATTCAACAGAGGCAAAATTTAGAGATAATTCATATTTTTCACAAACTGGTCAGATTGTATAAACGTGCATTTTTTTCAAAAATCAACAAGAATGGTTCTAATAAGACATGCAACCAATGTAGACTTGATTTTCACCCAAATAGCACCATTTTAATCATGAAAATAACATTGTTACACGATCTTGACACAAATTATAAAAAATCTCTTGAGTAAGATATGCAAAGAAGATGACATTCACAACATGCATGTGGGTTCTAGTGTGGATTTCATGAAGTATTCAAAATTTTGAAGTTTAACTCTTGATCAAACCTTGAAAATTAAGAATCAAGCATGGATAGGAAGTAATATAAGATGAAATATCATCAATCAAAGTAAAACATGAACATGCATGTATGAATTCTAGACTAGAAGGAAGATTTACCCCAAGATTCAAGAAATTGGTGAGCAAGAAGTTTAATTTGACCTTCAGTTCTTGAGTAGGATGGTGGAAGAACACCCCTCCATGATTATACTAAGGTTGGGCTCAAGTTTTTCATGATTTGAACACCATAAAAATGAGTTTTGATGAAGTTTTTGTGAAGTCAACACTAAAAAACGGGATTGAAGTTTTTGGGAGAGAGAAATGAGATATTTTAGTGCTCTTCAATGGAGGAAATGAGGGGAGAAGAAGATGATGAAGATGCATAAAGTGTGAAAGGTAGTGTGGGATTTGTTGAGGGGATCGGTGTGATTTGATGGTGTTGGGAGTGTGTGTGTGTGTGTGTGTGTGTGTGTGTGTGTGTGTGTGTGTGTGTGTGTGTGTGTGTGTGTTTGTGTGTGTGTGTATAAACACATACTACGTTTGACTATGGTTGACATAGTTAGTGGGTGAGGGGTTTGAGTGAAATTACAAATCTTCCAACTAGGTTGAGGTATGGATTGGATTTCCAAGAGAATGAGGGATGATATGCGAATACTAGAAATTGAGGTTAACTCTAAAATTTCATATACAAGAGGGGTATAAATAGAAGATACCAAAAATTTAAGGGGTGGAAAATGTACTTTTCAATAACTAGCTAACACATAAAAGATAATTTTCATAAATTATAAAATTTCCAAATAATTGTTCCAAATAAATCACTTTGTTAGTAAATGTCGAAATCCAGTTTTTAGAAAATTACAAGTATCTCCAATGTATATAAAATGAGTTTCATATCGTATTATCCAACTTTTCAAAAACTACAAAATAACCTCAAAATGAAATTCTATATAATCATACATGTCGAATGACCAAATAAATTTCTTAAAATTTCCAAATGTTTTTCCGAAATTACCAAATAACTCGCCACAAAAGAATATCCCTTTAACCCAACTTCAGCCCAGCAAGGCGCCTACGCTCGCCACAAAAGAATATCCCTTTAAAACTAGTCGCAATCGAGCCGATTCTCAATATTGCTTCTATTCTCTGTTAGCCAAGGATCATCATCTGTGTGTACAGCTGATTCTTGATGAGAATATTGACATTATCAATAAAAACTCTTTTACCGCGCGGTTCAAATATGTGGATAACTTTAAACAGGTATGTTCGTGCGCATTCTCCTTATTCTCATGCGTATGAAATTTTATTAACATGTCCTTCTTGATGATAGTGTCTTTTAAGGCGTTTCGCGTCCGGAGATCGTAACGCGAGCTTTATAGATCTTTTGCGCTCGAGGAAGGCGTCATCTCCCGATGGTCGTATTACTCCAGCGAGACCTATGCTCCCTGAGCTCCAAGAAGTTATCTCCAATGCGCTAGAGGCCTATCTAGCTCCTTCACAAGACCTCCGGGAGGAAGAGGGCTACTGATGAGCCCGATGCTGGTGACACAGTTGCTTATCAATCAAAACGCTCTCGAGGCGAAACTGACACTTCAGCTAGTAAGTCCTTTCCCACGAAGCAAGTTGTTGCTAAAGAAAAATTCATCAGTAGAAAGGTAATCATTTCTCTTGTTTCCTTTCCCCTTATTTTATTAAACACTTCATTGGTAAGCCCTTGAAACGTCGTTCTCTTTGCTATAGATAGCGACGAATCTGACGAAGAGGAGACGGGAGAGAAGCATGTCATGACTGAAGAAGAGGCAATCGCAGAATCCAAGACTTTTGATGAAGAAAGAGAGAGAAGAGAAAAAGAGGAAGAATATAGGAAAATTCAAGAGGCTCTGGAGAAAAGCATCAAAGAACGAGGGCCGGCCCGCTTCACGCCCCTCCAGAATTCAAACTCGTTCAACTATTGCCCAGATGCAACAATCGCAAATAGCCCTTCATGATCTTACTAGAGATGAGGACGTAGAAGTTACAATCTTTAAATTTCCTTTATCACATCATGAACTTATCTTAGGCGCCATATATCATGGGGTATCTAGTCATGACATTCGCAGATGGTTAAGGGATCAGTGAGGGGAATCCTCACGTACATCCACCTCCTTAACACCATCTTGATTCATGTATGTTATTCCATTACAATAGAAGTTTATTTTCACTTCAGTTCACGTCAAATTAAAAGGAATCGATGATAAATTTGCGCGGATACTTTGTATGATGCTGGAAAAAGTGTGTTCCAATTTCATAACCCTCTTAGCCCTCTATTTAGCCTTCGTTTTCTATTGACTGCGAATGTTTACTTTGTTGAAAGTGTTGGGTTTTGACGTAGGTAACGCGGCGGAATAACAAAACTTAATTCTACTCAATGTGTACCTTTTGGTTTGAGAGATCACACGAAGAATGATGTCCTCGTCTCTACGGTTGATCCACTTCTAGAGGTGAGATCTAGATTCTTCCTTCAACAAGTTCTATCTTGAACCGGAGGAAGAGGGAGAACGAATGAAGCAACCAAAGGAGGAAGAGAGGGTTCGGCCTCTCTCTTAGCCGACGGGGACGGGGCGGACGGCGAGCGGCGTGCGCCTCTAGCTTGTCTTGCTCTCTCTTTTGCTCTCTCCCACTCTCTTGTGTTATGTATAATAACATTAAGTGGGAAGGAAGCTAGAGCCTCCTTTATATAGTCCAACAACTCCTTGTTAACTACATAAAGGTCCTTCCTAGTTCTACATGAACTTGGATTAGTCCCTTCCTTGCAAATTAGTCCTACTAAGTTTGCGAGGTGTTGCATAATGATCCTTCTTATTAATTAAGCATATTAATTAATCCCAAATCTATTTCTACTCTATTTGACGTGTGACCCCAAAGGTTTCTACTTAGTTGGTAGTAACTTATTACTAACATGGAGCAGTGTCTAGCAACACATCCATACCACCCAACTAATAGAAATAATCAGTGATCCTGACAAACCTCTTGTGCCCAATATCTCATATTGCACTATCCCTTTGTCTCCATATCCGGATCGGACACGAGACATAAATAGTCACACTCGTATATCCAATCCATAGTTCCTCGATCTCGGAATATGCTTATGCGAGCAGATAACATCAAAATCTTCATATTGATTTATCTGAGTCTGGCCAGACATTCAATAAGCCTCATCCCTCGTGTGGTCGTGGATATTTACTCCCATTATGTGGGAGGGACAAATCCTCTCTACATCACTACGATCTCTAAGCTTGCTTCCAATCATGCCCGATAGCTACCTTTATGATTACCCAGTCACGGTGTAACGTTTGATTACATCAAAGCACGATATTCCACAACTAGAGTATCTAGTGACTTCATGTCTAAGGATTGCAATTATTTTAGCACTACGAGAAGCGATTGTGACTTTAACATAATCTAATGTATCATTGTCGTTGTGGGTCAATCCAGTATGCCATTACTCCTAATGCATACCCATGAGTTAGACTTGATATCTCCATATCAATCTACACACACACTAGTCTATATTTGATCGTCCTATTAATTAATATAGTGGACTAGGGATATTTAAGATAAACAACACATTGTATCTAAGGACTTCATTATATTAAATATCACAATATATAATAAATGAATATTCTAGCCAAAAACGATGTTCATACTAAATATAAGATTGCCTCTAGGGAATCTATTCCAACAGTCTCCCACTTGCACTAGTGCCAATCTGGCGCATCTCATATGCCTATAGATCTGGCGTGCCCTTCAAGCTTTCGCTGCACAAGAGGTTTTGTTAGCGTTTCTGAAAGATTGTCATCCGTTGGAATCTTGCACACCTTCACATCTCTTTGATCGATCATATCACGAATAAGATGGAATCTCCTAAGTACATTCTTTGATTTCTGGTGTGATCTTGGTTCCTTGGCTTGTGCGATTGCCCCAGTGTTGTCACAGTACAACTCTATGGGATCCACGATGCTAGGGACCACACCAAGCTCAGTGATAAACTTCTTTATCCAAACTGCCTCTTTTGCTGCTTCCGCAACAGCAATGTACTCAACTTCTGTTGTAGAATCAGCAACTGTCCCTTGATTGGAACTCTTCCAGCTCACAGCTCCTCCATTCAGGCAAAAAACGTATCCAGACTGCGATCTGTAGTCATCTTTGTCGGTTTGGAAGCTCGCATCAGTGTAACCCTTTACACTCAGCTCTTCCTTACCTCCAAATATCAAGAACGAATCCTTAGTTCTTCTCAAGTAATTTAGGATGTTCTTGACAACAATCTAGTGACTCTCACCCGGATTGGACTGATATCTGCTCGCCATACTCAACGCGTATGATACGTATGGTCTAGTACACAACATGGCGTACATGATGGATCCTATGGCCGAAGCATAGGGTATCCTACTCATGCGGTCCTTCTCAATCTCATTGGAGGGACCGTCATTCTTGGAAAGAGTGACTCCTTGCGACATGGGCAAGAATCCCTTCTTGGAATCTTGCATGTTGAACCTCTTCAACACCTTGTCGATATATGTACTTTGACTTAGGCCGAGCAACCTTCTAGATCTATCCCTATAGATCTTTATACCAAGTGTATAGGCTGCGTCTCCTAAGTCCTTCATTGCAAAGCACTTTCCTAGCCAGTCTTTAATTGATTACAAAGTAGGAATGTCGTTGCCAATGATTAGTATGTCATCCACATAAAAGACTAGAAATACTACAGAGCTCCCACTAACCTTCTTGTAAATACAAGGCTCATCTTCGTTCTTGATGAAGCCAAAATATTTGACTGCATCATCAAAACATCGATTCCAACTCCTAGAATCTTGCTTTAATCCATAAATGGATCTTTGCATCTTAAAGACTTTGTTGGCATTCTATGGATCCTCAAGGAGGTTCCCATAAAGGAACGCTGTTTTGACATCCATTTGCCAAATCTCATAGTCGTAGTATGCTGCAATAGCAAGTAGGATTCAAATCAATTTATTCATGGCGACTGGCGAAAAGGTCTCATCATAGTCAATACCATGAATCTGTCTATACCCTTTGGATACCAATCTCCCCTTATAGGCAACTATGTTGCCATCCATGTCAGTCTTCTTCTTGAAGACCCACTTGCACCCTATGGGCCGAGCCCCTTTAGGTGGTTCCACCAAAGTCCATACTTTGTTGGTGTACATGAAATCCATTTCTGATCTCATGGCTTCTAGCCACTTCTTAGAGTCTGGGCCTTTCATGGCTTCTCCGTAGGTTGCAGGCTCATCATCCATGAGTGGTACGCCATTGGGCTCAGTCACGCGAAGTCCATACCACTCTGGCTCATGACGCACTCTCCCTTATCTACGGAGTTCCTGTCTTACCTGAACAGGTTCTTCCACAACTACTTGCAGTTCCTGTTCATATTCCATCATCGGTTTAGTGATTTGTTGTTCTTGAATTTCTTCAAGTTCTACAGCCCTCCCACTTGCTTCTTTAGAGATAAACACTCTTTCACGAAACACGCCGGTTCGAGAAACAAACACTTTGTTCTCGGTGGGATTGTAGAAATACTATCCTTTAGTTTCCTTAGGATATCCCACAAATTTACACTTATCCGCTTTGGCCCCGAGCTTGTCTGTTTGTAAACATTTTACATAGACATCGCAGCCCCAAATCCTCATAAACGACACTATGGGACGCTTCCCATTCCATATCTCATATGGTGTCTTCATAACTGATTTGGATGGAACACGGTTAATGGTAAAAGCTCTCGTCATTAGAGCATGTCCCCAAAAGGATACCGGAAGATCTGTTTGAGACATCATAGATTGCACCATATCCAATAGCGTGCGATTCCTCCTCTCGGATACGCCATTCCATTGTGGCGTTCCGGGTGGAGTGAGATGGAATACTATCCCACACTCTCTAAGATACTCATCAAACTCTTGGCTTAAGTATTCTCCTCCACGATCCGATCGTAAACCCTTAATACTTTTACCAAGTTGCTTCTCTACTTCACTCTTGAATTCCTTGAACAATTCAAAGGATTCGTATTTGTCCTTCATAAGGTATACAAAGCCATATCTATTGAAATCATCAGTAAATGTGATGAAGTAGGTATAACCACCTCTGGAAGGCGTGGGGAATGGTACACACACATCGATTTGTATGAGTGCCAATAACTCACTAGTCCTCTCTCCTTTCTTGTTGAAAGGGGACTTTGTCATTTTTCCTAATAAACAAGATTCACATGTCTCATATGATTCCAAATCAAATGAGTCTATAAGTCCATCCTTATGGATTCTAGATATGCGTTTCTCATTTATATGGCCAAAACGACAGTGCCATAGATATGTAGGATTTAAATCATTTTTTTAATCCTTTTAGTATTTATGTTACATATTGGACTATTTAGATCAAGGATATACAATACATTAGACAAATGCGCACTACAATAGTGCATTCTATCAAAATAAATGGAGCAACACTTGTCCTTTATTGAAATAGAAAAACCCTTCTCGTCCAAACAAGAAATGGAAATAATGTTTCTGCTCATAGCAGGCACATAAAAGCAATTGTAAAATTCTAAAATAATTCTAGAAGGAAAAGATAGCTCATAAACGCCTACAGCTAATGCAGAAACTCTTGCTCCATTCCCGACGCGCAGATCTATCTCTCCTTTACTCAATCTTCTACTTCTTTTCAAATCCTGCACATTTCGACAAATGTGAGAACCACATCCTGTATCCAATACCCAAGATGAAAAAAATAGAAAGATTGACGTTTACAACATAAATACCTGGTGGTGGTGGAATCACTATTCGAAGCTTCTTATCCTCCAGATATTTAGGGCAATTCGTCCTCCAGTGACCTGGCTGGCTGCAGTAGTGACACTCACCTTTAGCCACGCCTCCACTAGGCTTTAGGGCTTCCTTGGATTTCACAACTTTCTCGAGCTTTCCTTTGGATGTAGAGGAAACTCCTTTGCCCTTCTTCCTATGCACCATCATAATGGCCTTGCCCTTGTCTTTTTTGACGCTCTGTTCCGCTGTCTTTAGCATGTTTAACAAGTCTGGCAGAGTCTTACTGATCTCGTTCATATTATAGTTCATGATGAACTGATTATAACTGTCAGGCAACGATTGCAAGACACGATCAGTTGCCAAATCTTGGCCTAGCGGGAATCCCAGTCTCTCAAGGTTCTCTATGTACCCGATCATTCGAAGCACATGAGGCCCTATTGGATTCTCCTTTGCAAGACTACTCTTGAATAATGCTTTAGACACCTCATTGCGCTCATGCCTTGCCTGTTCCTGAAACAATTGTTTCAAGTGTATGATCATATCATAGGCTTCCATATTCTCGTGCTGCTTCTGAAGCTCAACAGTCATGATGCAGAGCATGAGGCAAGTCACGTCATTAGAATCATCAATATGTTTCTGACGTGCCCTTACATCTGCTAGAACAGACTCATCTTGTGGTGGGGCTGGAATTGGAGTGTCCAAGACGTACAACTTATTTTCTTACTTAAGGAAAATCCTTAAGTTTCTGCACCAGTCAAGGAAATTCGTTCCAGACAGTTTATCCTTCTCAGGACAGATCGTAGGGATGAAGTCGATGTGTTGTTGTTTTCCATTTGGAATTCTACAAAACGAGAAATGTGAAATTTTAGTATTTTGAACAATTTTAACTATATTCAACAATGGCTAAATTATCAAATATAGCTCCCACTATTTTTCTCGGATTAATAGCCCTTACCATTAATGCGGAAAATATCATTATATTTTCTAGTAGGTCCAAGATCCCTTTTTCACTCCTTCTTGAGCTTGCTTTGGCAAGTTTCCCAAGAATAGGTTATTTAGGTAGGAACCATTCCAATTGCATCCCATGCAACTCTTGGTCCAATTAGGTTAATAACTCTTTATTCTTTATCCTATGGATAACACTTAATTGTCATGCCTCTAGGCTCATCAATCCTATTGAATTTTACCCAGTTACGTCCAACCTCTTGCTTCAACATACACACATTACTAGCTTGTGTCGTCCGCAACACACCATGGTAAATTATAATCTCCTTGCTTTTGCAAGCCCGAATTTTAATGAACCCTGACCATGAAGGGTGTTTTGGCAAGAGAAGGAAAAACGCAATATTTAATTGAGGGATTTCAATTTTTGTTGATTTGTTTGGTTGATCTAATAAACATGATCTACTTATTTGGATTGGGCAATCCACAATAAAATACCAACCTTGTTTATTATTATCTTGTTAACGTTTTTCTAGTATCTCCATACACACAAAAATAAATAATAAACATCCACAAAATAAATAAAAAAAAGTGGCATGGATATGGCCCCTAGACTAAGAAATTATCAAGCCAATGATAATATCCAATTGCCCTAAAGTGACAAGCTCATCTCCATGTGCTTCACCATAGCCGCGCGCCTAGGAGGGTGTCGTCTTTGTCATTTGGCTTCTTTGGTTCTCCGGTCTTCTTCTCCATGGTCTTGGCTATCATCTAAATACTTCTAATTCTAGCCTAACATCTAGAATAAATAAATAATAAAAGCCTCACATGTCGAGGAGAAAAGACGACTCGCAGGCCGTAAAACCTAATTAATTATTACATTAATTTGATCAGCTCGCAGGCCGTAAACAAAACCACAAAGCAATTAACATCCACAATCCTAGGCCATATCCATCCACCATGCAACAAAGCACATAATCCAGTGAAAACCAATTTTTAACGCGCTTCTTAAATTTTAATTAGATTGGGTAATTAGGGTTACAACGGTCCAAGGGGTCAAACCTAAGCCTAGGCCGAACCCCAAGGACCGCCGGCCGCCACTTGGGCCTGGCCCAAGGCCGGCCGCCTCTTGTGACCCGCGACCCTTGCTTGGCGCGCAAGGAAGGGGCGGACGGCTAGGGTTTCGGCCCTAGCCTCCTTCCTTCTTCCTTGTTGCCCAAGCATGGTTGTTTCCTTTTATGGATGTTTCCATAAAATTGTTTCCATAATTGAAAACTCCTTTCAACTATGTGCCCATGAACCCTAATTTTTCAAGAACCCAATAATTCACATCCTATGTGATTAAACTCACCAATTCTAACATCCAATGTTAAATTAGATCTTGTTTATATTGAATCAAATTCAATTTCCATCTACTACGCCAATTATTTTCAGTTTTCGCGTAATAACAATAATACGGTGTATAAACTGAAATCGTAACACATAAAATCATGTTATGCTCTACGACCTGTGGCTCTGATACCACTGTTGGGTTTTGATGTAGGTAACACATCGGAATTACAAAAGATTAATCCTACTCAAGGCCCACCAAGGATCACAGGAAGAGACATCATAACATGATAAGGAACATAGTAATTGTGTACCTTTTTGTTTGAGAGATCACACGAAGAATGATGTCCTCGTGTCTACGGTTGATCCACGTCTAGAGGTGAGATCTAGATTCTTCCTTCAACAAGTTCTAGCTTGAACCAGAGGAAGAGGGAGAACGAACCAACAACCAAAGGAGGAAGAGAAGGTTCGGCCCTCTCTCTTGGCCGACGGGGACGGGAAGAACGGCTAGGGGCATGCACCTCTAGTTTGTCTTGCTCTCTCTCTTTTGCTCTCTCCCACTCTCTTGTGTTATGTCTAATAACATTAAGTGGGAAGGAAGCTAGATCCTTATTTATATAGTCCAACAACTCCTTGTTAACTACATAAAGGTCCTTCCTAGTTCTACATGAATTTGGATTAGTCCCTTCCTTGCAAATTAGTCCTACTAAGTTTGCAAGGTGTTGCATAATGATCCTTCTTATTAATTAATCATATTAATTAATCCCATATCTATTTCTACTCTATTTGACGTGTGACCCCCTAGGTTTCTACTTAGTTGGTAGTAACTTATTACTAACATGGAGCGGTGTCTAGCAACACATCCATGCCACCCAACTAATAGAAATAGTCAGTGATCCTGACAAAACTCTTGTGCCCAATATCTCATATTGCACTTCCATATCCGGATTGGACACGACGCATACCACTCGTATATCCAATCCATAGTTCCTCGATCCTGAGAATATGCTTATGCGAGCAGATAACATCAATATATCCATATTGATTTATCTAAGTCTAGCTAGACATTGAATAAGCCTCATCCCCTCGACTGGCCGTGGATATTTACTCCCATTATGTGGGAGGGACAAATCCTCTCTACATCACTACGATCTCTAATCTTGCTTCCTATCATGCCCGATAACTACCTTTATGATTACCCAGTCACGGTGTAACGTTTGATAACATCAAAGCACGATATTCTACAACTAGAGTATTTAGTGACTTCAAGTCTAAGGATTGCAATTATATTAGCACTACGAGAAGCGATTGTGACTTTAACATAATCTAATGTATCCTTATCGTTGTGGGTCAATCCAGTATGCCATTACTCCTAATGCATACCCATGTGTTAGACTTGATATCTCCATATCATTCTACACAAATACTAGTCTATATTTGATCGTCCTATTAATCAATATAGTGGACTAGGGATATTTAAGATAAACAACACATTGTATCTAAGGACTTCATTATATTAAATATCACAATATATAATAAATGAATATTCTAGCCAAAAACAATGTTCATACTAAATATAAGATTGCCTCTAGGGCATCTATTCCAAAAGAAGGTGTAGAGCCAGTGAATCAAAGATCTCGCCAGCTTTGAAGTGCTATCATTCGCTTTCCACATCCTGTCACGCCCTAAAGTCCTACGGAAGAAGCGACCATGGTGCCAGCTAAGTCAAGTGCTGAAGTGATTGACCCTGAGAGCAAGCGTCTTAACTTCATCGTGGAACAAGAACAAGAAGAGGCGGTACTTAGGCAAGAGCAAGGACTAGATACTGGGGAGAGGAGTGTCCCAGAGCAGAATATCCCTTGACTTCTGAGACTCCCACTAGTGAAATTCCCGTTGAGATGGCGCAACAAGGCCAGGGTTTTGAGGAAGAGATTATTTCAACCCCTCCAACTCCTGGGGTTCCTACTCATGTTTTTCCTCCTGAGCAAAGCGAGGCCGCGAGTGGAGCAAGCCGTTCAAATCATGCTGAGGATGTGAGGACTGAAAAAGGGCAGACCAGGGTTGGGTCCAACAAGGGTAACATGGATGTTCAATCTTCCGTTATTGATACCCCTGTGATTGCAGCTTCTGAGATACCACCGGCGTTGCGCAAGATAATGCGCCCGGAGCTCAAAAGTTTGTCCCAATTCTATAGGGGAGTGAGGATGTAGTCATGTCGGAACCTCCTCAAAGCGTGATCACCAGGGCTGCTACCCCTTCAGGGGGTCCAGGTGAACACTTTCAACTTCCTCGTATGAATATCGACGCTCTTAGCTTTGACTTGGATGCACTTTCTGCTGAGAATCCATGGGCTTCATGGGGCTCAAAAGTCACCGGGTCAGCTGCTGCTGGAAGGCGTTACGCCATTGCAGAGGAGTATTTTGCTTGTGACACCTTAGCGGATTGCAGCTTAGTTAAGCTTCCAGTGATGGCTCAGCGACTATTCCCAATCCTTCACTTCGACAGATTATTAAAGGAATTGGTAATTTATTTACTTTTCTGATACCCGGCATAGGATCCATATTTCGCTAAGTATTTTACTTTTGTTCCTGCACGCGCATATATAGATCATGCCTGCTTTGAATGGCTTATGAGGGTGCGCGTGTCATACGCGGCTGCGTTTGCGCGAGTGCTGGAGCTTGCACCGATGGATAGAGAGGATATTTTCAAGAAGATGGTTACTGTTTTAGAGAACTTGCAAAAGGAAACCCCAGCCAGTACCTCAGTTGCTAGTGCTCAAGGACTCCTTTCGGACGCGAATAGCCTTGAACAAATGGCGGCAGGAAGACTGAACTTGGACTTCCTTGTGCACAGGTTTACTAGGGTAAGTAACTCTAATTTCCGCTAGAAAACACGACTCACGACTCAATACACAAAGACACGACTTTGCAAACTACATGATATGTACAATGCAACTCAAGTATGTACAATGCAAGGAATTAACGATTTTTTTTCCCTCTTTTTAGTAGAGATTGGGCAATCTCGAAAAGCAAACCGGCATGTCATAAGACTCTCACATCCCCTAGAATATTATATAACTTAGGTGATCGGTAGAACTTGCGGCCAGTTTCGTCAGACAGAACGGGCACGAACACAACTCATCAAACATATCCCTAGCACTTACAATCCGAGTTATTTATCCACGGGTTAAAATGTTGAATGCTTTAGGACGGGTAGGATATGATATTTAGAAGCGCAGTCCTAGACGTCATGATACAGCTCACAAAACCCGATTCTCACACTCCCTCACCAAAATCCAAGGAACCCCACCGAATCAAACAACTCCGACCCTCATTCCCTCAATCTTGGTGTAACGCCGTTCTCGCAGCCACAACTGTGAAGAAGCGATAAAAAACTCATAGCTTATCTCCTTGGTCATCATGAAGTTTAATTCCGGCTCCATATTCCATTTCACTTTCAATTTCTGTTTTTTTTCTTCTTTTTGTTTGTTTTTTTTTAATTTCAACAATAAGCACATGGAGCCACCAATGATGATACAATATCCAAGTAGATCAAATCAATATAGATAACGTGGGGGTGGAATGTGTCAAATCAAATGATGTAATCAAATATGTTTTGACACCCCACACTCGATGTAAAGCATATCCAAAACCCGATAGTCAATGTGTAAACGTGCTAATACAAACCGATCCTCCTCATCACCTAGGATGTATAAAATATGAATGAAGTGCAAGCACATGCTCCTATAAGATCAACCAACCCCACCCCATATCGTGCGGAAAGAATGTCACGCACTACGGCACTCCACCTGTGATCGTGGTGTATGGACACGACTCACCGCCACACCGAAGTGTGCCGCTGTCTCTAACTCACCCTCGCATCCCCTCAAAAGATGACATGTAAGAATATCCACTCAAGATGTATAATATCAGCTCACCCTCAACAAAATTCCCTAACTCAACTCCCTCTATCTTGACGCAGAAGGGACCATTCTAACTAGTGATAGAAGTCACAAGGAACGACTTCCTAGGCTATAGGCTGTGAATAAAAGGGGTAAATGGATCAAATTGGGGTAACTAGTAGACCTAGGCGATGGAGACGTGACGTGAGGTCCCCATAAGAATAACTCGCACAGCTGTTCCGTTGCCACTACGAGGAGGGTTGACAACTACCTAAGTGACGGCGGTGTAGCGCTAGTATGATAACTAATCTAAGAGACAGCTACTCACAACTCTCAATTGTATTAGCCCTATAAGTCATTCCTACTCCTGATTCTCGCGTCTACCTCACCTCAGATTCTCATACTACATAGGGAATACTATCATTAAGCCCTCTCCACGCTTACTCTCTTCAATTGCCCTTTCTACAAAAATGTCAATTTTTAGTATTTTTCTTGTTTTTTAATTTTTTTTTTGTACTTTTAGACACTATATGTAACTGGCCAACTTGATTAACCAACAAAATAGGGTAGGTGGACTCAATAAATAAAAGTGCAACAATTATATACAATGCAAATATGTAAACGTGCACATGCAATCCTATGGACTAAATCTATATGCATAACAGACTCACTAAACTACATGCAACAAGGCTATGCAATGGCTAACTAGCGGATAGCTAAGAACTCCCCCACATTTAAGAGCTTTCGTTGTCCTCAACGAAAAAATAGAGTGAAATCAAGAGGATTCGGCTGCTCAAGCGTAGGGCCGGTGGGTCTAGTCGGAGTGGGTCCTCCCTTCGTCCTCAGCTCGGACGTCGGGACTCGACTGTGGGTATACATCAGACTGGTAATGGAACAATCCATCATAGGTATGTGGGTGCTGCAACTGGACATAGGCCGCCACAGTCAAGTCCTGAATCCACCCACCCTACTGGGCACAGTCATAGCTAAGTGACTTCATACCTCGGCCCAACTGGCGCTGACTACTACGGATGTGCTCAAAATGTCTCCTCTCCCTAGCTCTATCCTCATCATCTTGGAGTCTCTGAGACTCCATCACATGCATGAGCGTGTTGAGTTGTCGCTCCATGTTGGAGCTCGAGCTACTCGCTTGGTCTCCGCTAGGTTGTGTGGGTTCAACATGTATTCGGTTCTTGAGGGGGTTGGGTATTATATCCCAAGTACGTGCTGCATCCTTCTTATTTTTGTCTCTAGATCTATCGTCATACTCTAGACCACTCAAATTAGCCTTAGCATCTTGTGCTAGCTTTAGGAGCAAACAAGTGTGCCCGGGAGATCTACGGTTATAGCGGTCAGTCCTCTCCATAAGAATTCGATAAATGAAGTACGAGACATTGATACACTTCCCCATCCACAAACAGTAAGCCGTGGTGCAAAGCTAGAAGGAGTACGTGGGATTAGGAGAAACTCCATAAACCTAGTTCTCAAGAAACTCACACAACCACCTCGCACGTGGAAGCACGAGTCTCCTAGAAACGTTCCACTCAGTTACAGTGTTCCACCCTGCTCCAGGCACCCCCTCAAAACAAAAGGCACTCACTACTTCAACAGCATTGTTAACGACATAAAATTGCATGTTTTAGTATGTTAATGAACTCTTCATAACTTGCTAATATGTGTAATTTATCTATTTTATCTCTCTTTCTAGAATTATGCTTGTTTTCGTAGTTTTGGTTGTTTTTCCCTAATTTTGTAGGTGAAGACGTGCTTTAAAACGCAAGAGGCGAGCTAGGGGGAAGCTTAAACGATGAATTTGAAGAGGATTTGCGGCTCAAGAGCATGAAGAAGGGACTTGGAGGACCTAATTTGAAGAATAGTTGAATATTTAAGGGCCTATTTGAGAAGACAAGAGAAGAATTGGGGTCAGTATTGAAGATCTAGAAGTCAAAAATGAAGGTCAAGGGCCAAAAAGATAAGTTTTTAATGGAAGTGGGGCTTAAGTGCAAGTTTCTAAACCTTTTAATGGCTATTTTGAAGGGTTTTCAATGGACTTGGGGTGTTTCTACAATTTTCCAAAATGTTTAAAGATGAACGGGGGTCTTTTAAAACATATCATCAAACAGTGGGGGGCCAAGATGCAATTTCGGCCAAAATTTCTTCAGCAGACGCGTCTTCTTCCTTCTCACGACGCAGCAGAGCAGCTTCGTCCATGGAAGTTTCGAACGAACCTTTGGCCAGCCCCTAACCCGACCAAACCAGCACCAAATCAAAGGAGAGAAGATCCAAAACACTCCCCTGCCCACTCTCTATCTTCACATCACCTCAATTCGGCCCAACAAATTACAAAGAAGAAAGCCCCAAATTAGCTAGGGTTCTTGAAAGTTCTGAAAATCAACGATTCATGATGAATTAGACGAATTGGATGGATGATATGAGGTCTTGGAGGCCAAGTAATCCCGAAGACAAGGCTATATAAACAAAGCTTCAAGAAATCAAAGCTCTCTGCTCTCAGACCCGACGGGTTCACAGTGCTCTGTTCTGCACCTCTATTTTTCTTCTCTCTCTCTCTGATTTCGCCCTTTTTGGGGTTGTTCTTGAGCTCTCTGAGAGATTGAACATAGAAAGAGGAAGAGGGAGAGAGGAGAGGAGACGTTTCTGGAGAACTTTGGTCTGTTGTGTGGCTGTTGCAGTGCTCCATTAGTGCTCTGTTCTTGGTGCTGCTGCTACTGTGTTCTTCCCTATAGCATAGCAGCAGCAGCTTGATTTGGGTAGTAGCTTCACTATTAGAAGCTTAGTTTGGTAGTTGATAGTTTAGCTTGTGTTTTTGGCTATTTTGCTCTTAGTTTTGTGTAGTTTCTATCAAGTATTGCAGTTGAATTTGTGATAAATTGTGTTGGATTCAAGTATGATGAATGAAATGATAATTTTCTTTACTTCTCTTGAATTTATACTCATGTTTAGCTAATTCACTTGCTTGGGTGATTTGGGACTATCTAGTGCCCTAATCCTCTTATTGATTCAAGTTGAACTTCAAGGATGAATGAGTTGAATTGGGTTCACTTGAATACTTAGTGCAATGTTTGGATTTCTCTTGTTGAAGTGTTTGATGCATTGAATAGGTAGATGTGCGAATACTTTTGATGTGTTTGATTTGAAGTTGCATTTGAGTGAGAGGAACTCATCAATCCTAACTTTGAGAAATCAAGTTCTATTTAGGTGATTTGAGTGAGAATTTACAAATCTCATTTGTTGCTTGATCTTACATGTGGAAACACCTATGTGTGTTTACATATAGTTGATGCTTGAAACACTTAAAATTTGGAGTATCTCATTTGAATAGCCTCTTTAGTGCTTGATTAGCGTGTTGGATTTACACACTTCTCTTGTCGCGAGTTGGAATGTATGAGCAATCACTTCTTGAGATACTTGTCTTGTGGATTGACACATGCGAATTGAGAATCGGGCTTGAATATAATAGGAGGATTGGTCACTGGAGAAACCGATGTTCCCTAGCCCCTCTCTACTTATCGTTTCACTTAGTTTCTTGAATTGTCGCTTTAGTAGTCTTTTACTTTGTTCTCTAAATCGTACTCTAAATTTGCTCCATCACATTTTGTGGTGGATTTGATAGCTTGGAAAGCTCTAAAGCCATTGAGAGAAGTTGCTTTTATCGTTTAGTTAGTCGTTTTCTAGTTTTGCAAGTCATTGTCTAAACCTCCTCTCCTTGTGGATTCGACTCCGGACTTACCGGATTGTATTACTTGAGACGATATCCTATACTTGGGATTTTGTCGAACAAGTTTTTGACATAAAATTGCATGTTTTAGTATGTTAATGAACTCTTCATAACTTGCTAATATGTGTAATTTATCTATTTTATCTCTCTTTCTAGACTTATGCTTGTTTTCGTAGTTTTGGTTGTTTTTCCCTAATTTTGTAGGTGAAGACGTGCTTTAAAACGCAAGAGGCGAGCTAGGGGGAAGCTTAAACGATGAATTTGAAGAGGATTTGCGGCTCAAGAGCATGAAGAAGGGACTTGGAGGACCTAATTTGAAGAATAGTTGAAGATTTAAGGGCCTATTTGAGAAGACAAGAGAAGAATTGGGGTCATTATTGAAGATCTAGAAGTCAAAAATGAAGATCTAGGGCCAAAAAGATAAGTTTTTAAAGAAAGTGGGGCTTAAGTGCAAGTTTCTAAACCTTTTAATGGCTATTTTGAAGGGTTTTTAATGGACTTGGGGTGTTTCTACAATTTTCCAAAATGTTTAAAGATGAACGGGGGTCTTTTAAAACATATCATCAAACAGTGGGGGGCCAAGATGCAATTTCGGCCAAAATTTCTTCAACAGACGCGTCTTCTTCCTTCTCACGACGCAGCAGAGCAGCTTCCTCCATGGAAGCTTCGAACGAACCTTTGGCCAGCCGCTAAACCGACCAAACCAGCACCAAATCAAAGGAGAGAAGATCCAAAACACTCCCCAGCCCACTCTCTATCTTCACATCACCTCAATTCGGCCCAAAAAATTACAAAGAAGAAAGCCCCAAATTAGCTAGGGTTCTTCAAGGTTCTGAAAATCAACGATTCATGATGAATTAGACGAATTGGATGGATGAGATGAGGTCTTGGAGGCCAAGTAATCCCAAAGACAAGGCTATATAAAAAAAGCTTGAAGAAATCAAAGCTCTCTACTCTCAGACCCGACGCGTTCACAGTGCTCTGTTCCGCACCTCTGTTTTTCTTCTCTCTCTCTCTGATTTCGCCCTTTTTGGGGTTGTTCTTGAGCTCTCTGAGAGCTTGAACATAGAAAGAGGAAGAGGGAGAGAGAGGAGGAGACGTTTCTGGAAGAATTTTGGTCTGTTGTGTGGCTGTTGCAGTGCTCCATTAGTGCTCTGTTCTTGGTGCTGCTGCTGCTGTGTTCTTCCCTATAGCATAGCATCAACAGCTTGATTTGGGTAGTAGCTTCACTATTAGAAGCTTAGTTTGGTAGTTGATAGTTTAGCTTGTGTTTTTGGCTATTTTTCTCTTAGTTTTGTGTAGTTTCTATCAAGTATTGCGGTTGAATTTTTTGATAACTTGTGTTGGATTCAAGTATGATGAATGAAATGATAATTTTCTTTACTTCTCTTGAATTTATACTCATGTTTAGCTAATTCAATTGCTTGGGTGATTTGGGATTATCTAGTGCCCTAATCCTCTTATTGATTCAAGTTGAACTTCAAGGATGAATGGGTTGAATTGGGTTCACTTGAATACTTAGTGCAATGTTTGGATTTCTCTTGTCGAAGTGTTTGATGCATTGAATAGGTAGATGTGCGAATACTTTTGATGTGTTTGATTTGAAGTTGCATTTGAGTGAGAGGAACTCATCAATCCTAACTTTGAGAAATCGAGTTCTATTTAGGTGATTTGAGTGAGAATTTACAAATCTCATTTGTTGCTTGATCTTTCATGTGGAAACACCTATGTGTGTTTACATATGGTTGATGCTTGAAACACTTGAAATTTGGAGAATCTCATTTGAATAGCCTCTTTAGTGCTTGATTAGCGTGTTGGATTTACACACTTCTCTTGTCGCGAGTTGGATTGTATGAGCAATCACTTCTTGAGATACTTGTCTTGTGGATTGACACATGCGAATTGAGAATCGGGCTTGAATTTAATAGGAGGATTGGTCACTAGAGAAACCGATGATCCCTAGCCCCTCTCTACTTATCGTTTCACTTAGTTTCTTGAATTGTCGCTTTAGTAGTCTTTTACTTTGTTCTCTAAATCGTACTCTAAACTTGCTCCATCACATTTTGTGGTGGATTTGATACTTTGGCAAGCTCTAAAGCCATTGAGAGAAGTTGCTTTTATCGTTTAGTTAGTCGTTTTCTAGTTTTGCAAGTCATTGTCTCAACCTCCTCTCCTTGTGGATTCGACTCCGGACTTACCAGATTGTATTACTTGAGACGATATCCTATACTTGGGATTTTTTCGAACAAGTTTTTGACATAAAATTGCATGTTTTAGTATGTTAATGAACTCTTCATAACTTGCTAATATGTGTAATTTATCTATTTTATCTCTCTTTCTAGACTTATGCTTGTTTTCGTAGTTTTGGTTGTTTTTCCCTAATTTTGTAGGTGAAGACGTGCTTTAAAACGCAAGAGGCGAGCTAGGGGGAAGCTTAAACGATGAATTTGAAGAGGATTTGCGGCTCAAGAGCATGAAGAAGGGACTTGGAGGACAAAATTTGAAGAATAGTTGAAGATTTAAGGGCCTATTTGAGAAGACAAGAGAAGAATTGGGGTCATTATTGAAGATCTAGAAGTCAAAAATGAAGGTCAAGGGCCAAAAAGATAAGTTTTTAACGGAAGTGGGGCTTAAGTGCAAGTTTCTAAACCTTTTAATGGCTATTTTGAAGGGTTTTTAATGGACTTGGGGTGTTTCTACAATTTTCCAAAATGTTTATAGATGAACGGGGGTCTTTTAAAACATATCATCAAACAGTGGGGGGCCAAGATGCAATTTCGGCTAAAATTTCTTCAGCAGACGCATCTTCTTCCTTCTCACGACGCAGCAGAGCAGCTTCCTCCATGGAAGCTTCGAACGAACCTTTGGCCAGCCCCTAACCCGACCAAACCAGCACCAAATAAAAAGGAGAGAAGATCCAAAACACTCCCCAGCAAACTCTCTATCTTCACATCACCTCAATTCGGCCCAAAAAATTACAAAGAAGAAAGCCCCAAATTAGCTAGGGTTCTTGAAGGTTCTGAAAATCAACGATTCATGATGAATTAGACGAATTGGATGGATGAGATGAGGTCTTGGAGGCCAAGTAATCCCAAAGACAAGGCTATATAAACAAAGCTTGAAGAAATCAAAGCTCTCTACTCTCAGACCCGACGCGTTCACAGTGCTCTGTTCCGCACCTCTGTTTTTCTTCTCTCTCTCTCTGATTTCGCCCTTTTTGGGGTTGTTCTTGAGCTCTCTGAGAGCTTGAACATAGAAAGAGGAAGAGGGAGAGAGAGGAGGAGACGTTTCTGGAAGAATTTTGGTCTGTTGTGTGGCTGTTGCAGTGCTCCATTAGTGCTCTGTTCTTGGTGCTGCTGCTGCTATGTTCTTCCCTATAGCATAGCATCAACAGCTTGATTTGGGTAGTAGCTTCACTATTAGAAGCTTAGTTTGGTAGTTGATAGTTTAGCTTGTGTTTTTGGCTATTTTTCTCTTAGTTTTGTGTAGTTTCTATCAAGTATTGCGGTTGAATTTTTTGATAACTTGTGTTGGATTCAAGTATGATGAATGAAATGATAATTTTCTTTACTTCTCTTGAATTTATACTCATGTTTAGCTAATTCAATTGCTTGGGTGATTTGGGATTATCTAGTGCCCTAATCCTCTTATTGATTCAAGTTGAACTTCAAGGATGAATGGGTTGAATTGGGTTCACTTGAATACTTAGTGCAATGTTTGGATTTCTCTTGTCGAAGTGTTTGATGCATTGAATAGGTAGATTTGCGAATACTTTTGATGTGTTTGATTTGAAGTTGCATTTGAGTGAGAGGAACTCATCAATCCTAACTTTGAGAAATCGAGTTCTATTTAGGTGATTTGAGTGAGAATTTACAAATCTCATTTGTTGCTTGATCTTTCATGTGGAAACACCTATGTGTGTTTACATATGGTTGATGCTTGAAACACTTGAAATTTGGAGAATCTCATTTGAATAGCCTCTTTAGTGCTTGATTAGCGTGTTGGATTTACACACTTCTCTTGTCGCGAGTTGGATTGTATGAGCAATCACTTCTTGAGATACTTGTCTTGTGGATTGACACATGCGAATTGAGAATCGGGCTTGAATTTAATAGGAGGATTGGTCACTAGAGAAACCGATGATCCCTAGCCCCTCTCTACTTATCGTTTCACTTAGTTTCTTGAATTGTCGCTTTAGTAGTCTTTTACTTTGTTCTCTAAATCGTACTCCAAACTTGCTCCATCACATTTTGTGGTGGATTTGATAGCTTGGCAAGCTCTAAAGCCATTGAGAGAAGTTGCTTTTATCGTTTAGTTAGTCGTTTTCTAGTTTTGCAAGTCATTGTCTCAACCTCCTCTCCTTGTGGATTCGACTCCGGACTTACCAGATTGTATTACTTGAGACGATATCCTATACTTGGGATTTTTTCGAACAAGTTTTTGACATAAAATTGCATGTTTTAGTATGTTAATGAACTCTTCATAACTTGCTAATATGTGTAATTTATCTATTTTATCTCTCTTTCTAGACTTATGCTTGTTTTCGTAGTTTTGGTTGTTTTTCCCTAATTTTGTAGGTGAAGACGTGCTTTAAAACGCAAGAGGCGAGCTAGGGGGAAGCTTAAACGATGAATTTGAAGAGGATTTGCGGCTCAAGAGCATGAAGAAGGGACTTGGAGGACAAAATTTGAAGAATAGTTGAAGATTTAAGGGCCTATTTGAGAAGACAAGAGAAGAATTGGGGTCATTATTGAAGATCTAGAAGTCAAAAATGAAGGTCCAGGGCCAAAAAGATAAGTTTTTAACGGAAGTGGGGCTTAAGTGCAAGTTTCTAAACCTTTTAATGGCTATTATGAAGGGTTTTTAATGGACTTGGGGTGTTTCTACAATTTTCCAAAATGTTTAAAGATGAACGGGGGTCTTTTAAAACATATCATCAAACAGTGGGGGGCCAAGATGCAATTTCGGCCAAAATTTCTTCAGCAGACGCGTCTTCTTCCTTCTCACGACGCAGCAGAGCAGCTTCCTCCATGGAAGCTTCGAACGAACCTTTGGCCAGCCCCTAACCCGACCAAACCAGCACCAAATAAAAAGGAGAGAAGATCCAAAACACTCCCCAGCAAACTCTCTATCTTCACATCACCTCAATTCGGCCCAACAAATTACAAAGAAGAAAGCCCCAAATTAGCTAGGGTTCTTGAAGGTTCTGAAAATCAACGATTCATGATGAATTAGACGAATTGGATGGATGAGATGAGGTCTTGGAGGCCAAGTAATCCCGAATACAAGGCTATATAAACAAAGCTTGAAGAAATCAAAGCTCTCTGCTCTCAGACCCGACGGGTTTACAGTGCTCTGTTCCGCACCTCTGTTTTTCTTCTCTCTCTCTGATTTCGCCCTTTTTGGGGTTGTTCTTAGGCTCTCTGAGAGCTAGAACATAGAAAAAGGAAGAGGGAGAGAGAGGAGGAGACGTTTCTGGACGAATTTTGGTCTGTTGTGTGGCTGTTGCAGTGCTCCATTAGTGCTCTGTTCTTGGTGCTGCTGCTGCTGTGTTCTTTCCTATAGCATAGCAGCATCAGCTTGATTTGGGTATTAGCTTCACTATTAGAAGCTTAGTTTGGTAGTTGATAGTTTAGCTTGTGTTTTTGGCTATTTTGCTCTTAGTTTTGTGTAGTTTCTATCAAGTATTGCGGTTGAATTTGTGATAACTTGTGTTGGATTCAAGTATGATGAATGAAATGATAATTTTCTTTACTTCTCTTGAATTTATACTCATGTTTAGCTAATTCACTTGCTTGGGGGATTTGGGACTATCTAGTTCCCTAATCCTCTTATTGATTCAAGTTGAACTTCAGGGATGAATGGGTTGAATTGGGTTCACTTGAATACTTAGTGCAATGTTTGGATTTCTCTTGTCGAAGTGTTTAATGCATTGAATAGGTAGATGTGCGAATACTTTTGATGTGTTTGATTTGAAGTTGCATTTGAGTGAGAGGAACTCATCAATCCTAACTTTGAGAAATCGAGTTCTATTTACGTGATTTGAGTGAGAATTTACAAATCTCATTTGTTGCTTGATCTTTCATGTGGAAACACCTATGTGTGTTTACATATGGTTGATGCTTGAAACACTTAAAATTTGGAGAATCTCATTTGAATAGCCTCTTTAGTGCTTGAGTAGCGTGTTGGATTTACACACTTCTCTTGTCGCGAGTTGGATTGTATGAGCAATCACTTCTTGAGATACTTGTCTTGTGGATTGACACATGCGAATTGAGAATCGGGCTTGAATTTAATAGGAGGATTGGTCACTAGAGAAACCGATGATCCCTAGCCCCTCTCTACTTATCGTTTCACTTAGTTTCTTGAATTGTCGCTTTAGTAGTCTTTTACTTTGTTCTCTAAATCGTACTCTAAACTTGCTCCATCACATTTTTTGGTGGATTTGATAGCTTGGCAAGCTCGAAAGCCATTGAGAGAAGTTGGTTTTATCGTTTAGTTAGTCGTTTTCTAGTTTTGCAAGTCATTGTCTAAACCTCCTCTCCTTGTGGATTCGACTCCGGACTTACCGGTTTGTATTACTTGAGACGATATCCTATACTTGGGATTTTGTCGAACAAGCATCCAACCTCCTAATGGTCTCATGGTAGGCGCAAATCTCATTCTTTAGAGGTTTGAATTTCATGGCGGCCGTTATAGTCTCGGGCGTGATGACTATATAGGTGCCCCGGCAATACATATGCCTCTGATCCTCACTCTCTCCCTCGTCATAAAAAAAAATAAGTTTCCAGAGTCTCCCTTGCAAGAGCGGAGCTAGAATTCCTACAAACTTTAAACCACCTATCTAGCCTCTCATTCTTGAAGAGATCCTGAAGCTGTTTTGGCATTTTGTCGCTTTGCGGGAATGGTTTTTCAGGAGTCCCTACCCTCTTAAGGAATGCGTCAGTGCAATATCCCTTTTGGGCATTCGCACTAACAAACCTGAAGCTGCAGAATTTGGTACTACAGATAGCGTCGAGGTCAACATCCTTTGCAGCCTTACCTCTCGTCCCAATCTTTGGAAGTGAAGGCATAACTAAGTTCAACTCATAATGAATTGGAGACGGAGGCACCTGACGACGGTTTCCAGAGCCGTCTCCCTCGTCCACATTCTCGTCCTCACTCAAAACTACATCCTCCTCAGTATTGAAGATGGGGTGATCATCAACAACTATACCCCATCTCCTCTTACGACTACTCGATGTAGACATAATGATAGAGAAAATAAAAGACGAGTGCACGTGAAGTCTAGAGTGAACTACGCAAATATCAAAAGCCAAATATGAGCAAGTAACAATTTCGAAGCAAATTAAGCCCTAAGAGTGGGTAAGCAAGGAATTAAAGTGAGATAAAGATTTAGGTACCTACGGTCCCAGAGTACCGTTCTTACGGGACCGGTTTCGCAAAAATTGGTCAAGAAAGGACCGAGTGGTCGACCTATTTTTTGAAAACTTGATCAAATTTAAGTGAGACTACCTCTTTGTGCTCCTTGGTGTCCCCGTCGAAAGGATCTTCTTGAGCTAAGGCCGAATCTCCCTCCAAGTTGATGAATTGGAAGATTTTGTGCTCTTGGAGTTCTTCCTCTTTGATTTCCCCCACACTCAAACTAATCCCTATCTCTCAAAAACCCAAGAATTAGTGTTGTTGTTGGTTTTTCAAGGAGAAAAACCCCACAAAAAGTTCTCAATTTGGTTGAGTTTTGGAAATTGAGTGTATGGATGTATGGGTGTTCTTGCAGGTTTGGGAGGAAGAAGATGAAAAAAAGGGAGGCTTTGATCCGAAATTGGGGTGTTAGGACCCTCGTTGGCCGGTTATAGGCTTTAAACAACCCTCAAAATACAAAAAACACCCCCCAAAAACGAGCAGCCCGCCCGGTTTCGGCCCCCATTTCGGCCCGAAATGGAGCCCGAAATCACTGGACAAAACCAAAGAAAACCCTATGTTTTATTTCGGGCCGAATTGGCTTGATTTCGGCTTCACTGATACTTGCCCACTTTGTTTTTGCTCTAGTTTCTTCATCCGGTATCCGATTCGCGCGATTCTTGAACCGTTGGACTCCACAATCGACGAGGAATCCATTTTTTACTGAAAAATTTCCAAATCTGGGGAATTTTCCATTTCTTCCCAAATTTGCTCTCCTTGTTCAAAACTCTTTCTTCCTAAAGCTCTTAAACTTTCTCCACTCCGGATTCCGATGCATGCAACCCTGATATCTCAACTTGCTACCGTAATCCTCATGACCAATTTGCTACTCCTCGACCTCGAGTAGCTTCTTTATAAAGTTCAGTGATCCCGGTAAGCTTGTTGTTCCTTGTTTTTTTGTGCCAAATCGTGCACATGCATCAAGAACGGGAATCCGAAGGGTCTTCGGTACCTTTGTCCTGCACACTTATATAAAATATTAAATCGCTCTCTCTCACCCCTCAAAAATCAAGTATGACTATTAAAAGCAGAATACGAAAAACAAATACGACTACCTAAATTGGGTTGCCTTCCAATCAGCGCTTGTAATTTAAGGGCGACCCAATTACCTCATAGCCCCTACACAGGTGGCTTGGCACCCCGTTCCATCTCTTCCAGCTTCCTCTGCTGGATTCTCAACACAACAGGATGAAATTTGTCTTTTGGAATTGGTGGCTCATCACGAACCACCTCAAACTCTTGTGCATTGATTGCACGGCTACTGGCATCTATGTCTTCTCTTGAGACAGTTGTGGAGTCGTATTAGAAACCCGGAAGGTCTCCCACGCATTATTGATCCTCATGATCAATTCTCCGTTCTCAAAATCAATGAGAGTCCGACCAGTAGCCAGAAAGGGCCTACCGAGGATGATCGGGACATCTCCCACAGGCATCTCAAGAATCATAAAATCTGCAGGGATAATAGAATTCCCTACCTTTACCAACACGTCTTCTACCAAACCGTAGGATCTCTTGCAAGACTTGTCAGAAAACTGAAGGTTGATCCATGTGGAATGAGCTTCTACTCCCAGCTTCTGAAAGACCGAAATTTGCATTAAGTTTACACTAGTCCCCAAATCACATAGGGCCTTCCCCGTGTAAGCTCGTCCCATGTTCGCTTCTATCACAAAGCTTCCCGGATCCTTCTGTTTTTGAGGCAAACCATGCATCACACATGAGCTCACCAGCTCAGTCAAGTCCATTGTCTCAATATCCAGCACCGCCCTCTTTCCTGAAATTGCATCCTTCATATATTTGGCATATTTAGGCATCATATTGAGTGCCTCAATCAATGGAACATTGATATGCAACTTCGAGAAAATGGATAAGAATCTCTTGTACTCCTCAGAGTCATCTTTCTTCTTTCTTGTTTTAAGCGGATATAGGAGATTCTTAGATAAGGAGGGTGGTGGTGGTGTTACCTCATCATCAAAATGCTGAGTCACGCCTTTTGATTGGGGGATCATGATAGGGTTCTTGTCAATGACCTCATTCTCCCTAGCATTCGAAGCTTCAGATAGTAAGGAAACAAAATCAGCTTCAATGTCTCTGGTGTCACATTCTTGTACTTCACTGTCTTGATGTAGGTATCAAACTTTCCAATGAAGTCATTTGGGTCTTCATCCCTGTTCCCATAGTACTGAAACTGGTTCTGCACCGTTGTGATGGTGGCAGGCTTCGAATCGAAGTGGTCTGCCTGTATGTCTGGCACCACTATAGCTGGCTTGTGTCCTCTTTAAGTTGACTGAAACTTTTCAACACATGCTTGCCCCGATTTATTGTAGGGAATTTGGTTCTTTTGCTCATCAAGTTTCACCTGAAGTTCAGTCAATTTCTGGTTCAGTTGAGCGTTAGTCAATTGCTCACCCATTGCGATCTGTCTTGGACCTCGTCTAGGAGTTCTGAATAGTTGTTCTAGGTCTTCAAATGGGGGCACAAGGTCTCTAGCGATCCGGTGCATACACTGAGAACCTGAAACAAAATTCAGAAAACAAATCAGAAATCACAGAAATAATAAACAAAAAGAAAGAGGTAAATTAAACTAATCGCTAAACTAGAATAGTAACCAATGCCTTCCCCGACAACGGCGCCAAAAACTTGACACGCGATTACTACGCGTTGCTACACAAGTATACGGTCAATTAATAAAGTGGAGTATTTTGGACTCCGAGTTATCGAAACCAAGGGAAGATGTTTACTATATGCTCTAGATTACCCATTAAACTCAATTTACCCAAGTGGCCGGTAAAAATGGTTGCAGTTTGAAGTGTTGTCACCCTCAAACAAGTGACTGGCAATGGTAGTGAAATGATGCGAATAAAATGATTTGATGTAAATCAGAGGAGAGAAAGCTAGGCAATCCATAGATTACCTAGGGTAGTTTTGACAATTCCGGATTCCATGTTCTAACACAATGACTCTTAGTAACCTATGCCGGGTAATGGCGTTGACAATTACCTATCGGTCTCATGTCATTCTTCACAAAGGTAACAATTTATCCCTCTCAGGCCAAGTATACTACCTATGTGTTCTAGCAGGCCAACAATTTTGCAATGGATAATGTCCTCTCAGACCACCATTCACGAGCAACTCATTACGTCCTACTGAATTTAACCTCATCTAGCCATTCCTATCTAACTAACCTCTCAGTCTAGTAAAATACGAATGTTCTTGTTTAATCATCCCAACTAGGGTAGAGTTGTTTTCACACACTCACTAGTTACGTAGTAATTTCGGGTCATGACTCCTACGTTAGTAAGAATTAAGAACATTAGACAATATAATTAGGCTACCAATATCATCATTAATCCTAGTTCATGATTGAATGAAGAAATAGATAATCCACATCACACATCTTAGCCCTAACTTGTCAATGGAAGAACTCAACATGATGAAAACCAAAACAATCTTCATTGAACCATAATCCTAGCATGAAGGATCATCCCAAAATCCGGAAAATGTCATCAAAACATGAACCCTAGGCTCTCCATGGATGCCTAGGTATGACTTTAGCTACTCATAACACAAGTTAACATGGTTCTTGAATAGTTCATACAAGAAAGTATAGAGAAAAATAGATCAAACGCTAGAAATCGTGAAGATTGGCGCGATCCGGAATCTTCTCCTTGCTTGAGGTCGTTCCCAATGAAGTATCCATGCTCTCCTCCTTATTCGTGGCTATCTGGATGTGTAAATGATGAATATTTTTGTCCCCAGGTCGTTCTTCAATCATAACCCGCAGAAGTCTTCAGTAATTGCACAAAAGCCCCCTAAAATCTGCTACTGAATTCAAAAGGCAATATCTTCCTCGTTCGAACTCCAATTGAGCTCTGTGACCTATCTATGGAAAGCTATCTCAGTCTACTTTCATATGGCACAAGGCTTACCCCAAAACGAGTTCTAGAACTCCGGCGATGATCAAAATAGTGCAAGCTGGTCATCCAAGCTCCTCCAATTCGGCTTCTCTTCACTCCACTTGAGCTCCCATTGTTTTCGAAGTTTGTTCCATGCCTTCTTTCAACCTATTAGCATTCGTCCCTGCCAAAACAACATGAACAAACATACCAAGCGATTATATTTGACAAATAACAATAAAATATGCATTGAAAACGCCCGGACTAGCAATATAGCATATGGTAGGAACAAGTGATAAAATGACCTATATTCTCTAACATGTCATCTTTCTACTCCAGATTATCACGAGTGATTTGAGCTTAATGATGTGCTACCGTCTCTAAATCACCCTCACACCCCCTCAAAATATGACATGTAATAGTATCCACTCAAGATGTATAATATCAGCTCACCCTCAATGAACCTCCCTAACTCAACTCCCTCTATCATGATGCATAGGAAGGGACCATCTAAATAGTGATGAAAGTCACAAGGAATGACTTCCTAGGCTAGAGGCTATGAATAAAAGGGGTAGATGGATCAAATTGGGGTAACTAGTGGACCTAGGCGATGGAGAGGGGACGTGAGGTCCCCATAAAAATCAATTGCACAGCTGTTCCGTTGCCACTACGAGGAGGGTTGAGGACTACCTAAGTGACGGTGGTGTAGCGCTACTAGGATAACTAGTCTGAGAGACAGCTACTCACAATTCTCAAGTGCATTGGCCCTATAGCCTTTCTACTCCAGATTCTCGCGTCTACCTCACCTCAGATTTTCATACTACCTAGGGAATACTATCATTGAGCCCTCTCCAAGCTTACTCGCTTCAATTGCCCTTTCTCAAAAATTTCAATTTTTAGGATTTTTCTTGTTTAATTTTTTTTTAGTTAAGTTTTTCTAACAATATATCCTTGGGCCAACTCGATTAACAACATATATGGGTAGGAGGACTCAATAAGTAAAAGTGCTAACAATATATACAATGCAATATAGAAACGTGCACATGCAATCCTAACTCTGACACCTACGTGCAAACTGACTCACTAATCTACATGTAACAAGGCTATGCAAGTTAAGGCAAGTAAAGATATGTGTAAACGCCCCCACACTTGAGATAATCATTTTCCTCAATGAATTTAGAGTGTCCCCCCAATGACATGATCTCAAAGTGTTAGGATTTAAAATGAGAAGTGTTGCACGGAATTTTGCACGAATTGAATCATATCGTCTAGAATGATTATTTAAAGAGAGAGTGAATATGGTACCTATGATCCCGGAGTACCATTATTACGGCATTGGTTTCTCAAAAATTAGTCAAGAAGGACCGAGTCGGTCGACCAAATTTTCCGAAAACTTGAGCAAGTTGAAGCAAGCATACCCTTGATGTGCTCCTCGGTGTTCCCGTCTTAAGTTCCTCTTTGCGCTTTGGCCGAATTCCCCTCCAAAGCAATGAATTGGTCAATTTTCGTTCTTGGAGATCTTCCTCTTTGAATTCCCCCACACTCAATCTGCTCACTATCTCAAAAGATCAAGAGTTAATCCACTCACTATCTCAAAAACTTCGCGATTTGGATGCTTTATGGGTTTGGGGTGTGTTGGTGTTCTTGAGGGTTTGGAGAGGAAGAAGATGAAGTTGGGAGGTGTTTGATCCAAATTGGGGTGTTAGGGGACATGTTTGTTGGTTCTTGGCTTTATAAATCCTCCAAAATGTCAAGATAACCCCCAAAAAGTATCAAAAATACCCCCAAAAAGTGAGCTGTCCGGTCGATTTCGGCCCCCATTTCGGCCGGAAATGGGTGCCGAAATCACTGAATCTTGCCCACTTTGTTTTAGCTCTATCTTCTTCATCCGGTATCCGATTCGCGCGATTCTTGAACCGTTGGACTCCACACTCGACGAGGAATCCATTTTGACTAGAAAATTCCCAAATCCAAGAAATTTTCCATTTCTTCTCAATTTATGTCTCTTGTGCCAAGAATCTCGCCTCCAAAGCTCTTGATATTGTATCTATTCTCTAGATTACGATGCGTGCAAACCCGATACTCCAACTCGCTACCATACTCCACATGACTAATTTTCTACTCCGCGGCAACGGAGCCAAAAACATGACGCGCGATTACTACGCGTTGCTACGCAAGTTTACGGTCAAGTAATAAAGTGGAGTATTTTGGACTCTGAGTTATCGAACCCAAGGGAAGGTGTTTACTATATGCTCTATAATACCAATTAAACTCAATTTACCTAAGTAACTGGTAAAAATGGTTGTAGTTTGAAGTGTTTTCACCCTCAAACAAGTGACTAGCAATGGTAGTGAAATGACGCGAATAAAATGATTTGATGTAAATCAGAGGAGAGAAAGCTACGCAATCTATAGATCACCTAGGGTCGTTTTGACAATTCCGGATTCCATGTTATAACACAATGACTCTTAGTAACCTATGCTGGGTAATGGCGTTGACAACTACCTATCGGTCCCATGTCATTTTACACAAAGGTAAAAATTTGTCCCTCTCAGGCCAAGTATACTACCTATGTGTTCTAGCAGGCCAACAATTTTGCAATGGATAATGTCCTCTCATACCACCATTCACGAGCAACTCATTACGTCCTACTGAATTTACCCTCATCTAGACATTCCTATCTAACTAACCTCTCAGTCTAGTCAACTAAGAAGGATCTTGTTTACTCATCCCAACTAGGGTAGAGTTGTTTTCACACACTCACTAGTTACGTAGTAATTTCGGGTCATGACTCCTACGTTACTAAGAATTAAGCACAATAAACAAGATAATTAGGCTACCAATATCATCATTAAGCCTAGTTCATGATTGAATTAAGAAATAGATAATCCACATCACACATCTTGGCCCTAACTTGTCAATGAAAGAACTCAACATGATGAAAACCAAAACAATCTTCATTGAACCATAATCCTAGCATGAAATATCATCCCAAAATCCGGAAAATGTCATCAAAATATAAACCCTAGGCTCTCCATGGATGCCTAGGTATGATTTTAGCTACTCATAACACAAGTTAACATGGTTCTTGAATAGTTCATACAAGAAAGTAGAGAGAAAAATAGATCAAACGCTAGAAATCGTGAAGATTGGCGCGATCCGGGCTCTTCTCCTTGCTTGAGGTCATTCCCAATGAAGTATCCTTGCTCTCCCCCTTATTCGTGGCTCTCTGGATGCGTGAATGATGAATATTTTCGTCCCTAGGTCGTTCTTCAATCATAACACGCAGAAGTCTACAGTAATTGCACAAAAGCCCCCTAGAATTTGCTCCTGACTTCAAAAGGCGATATCTTCTTCTTCCGAACTCCGATTTAGCTCGGTGACCTTTTGTTGGAAAGCTCTTTGAGTTTACACCCCAAAATGAGTTTTAGAAATCTGGCTATGATAAAAAATTGTGCAAGCTGGTCATCCAAGCTCCTCCAATTCGGCTTCTCTTGACTCCACTTGAGCTCCCGTTGTTTCTGAAATTCGTTCCATGCTTCCTATCAACTGATTAGCATCTGTTCCTGTCAAGACACCATGAACAAACATAACAAGCGATTATATTTGACAAATAACAACTAAATATGCATAGAAACGCCCGGACTAACAATATTGCACATGGTGAGCAACAAGTGGTAAAACGACTCATATTCTCTAACATTAAGCTCAAATCCTTCGTGATAATGTGGTAAAATGGAGGTAATAGATAGCTCCTAAAAGGAGCTATCAAATTCCCCCACACTACCTTCTTGCTCGTCCTGAGCAACACTTGCTTCCAAGATTCACATATATCTTTACTTTGCCTTAGACACAACGACTTAAACACCGGACCATGCATTCTACATGAATTTGAACAATGCAACTCGATAAACAATGCAATAAAGTAAAGAACATTTTTTTTCTTTTTGGTTGGAGATTGGGCAATCTCGAAGAACAAACCGACATCTCATAAGGCTCTCACATCCCGTAGAAGATTCTATAACTTTGATGATCGGTATAACTTGGGGCCAGTTTCGTCCGACAGAACGGGCACGAACACAAAATAAGTTGCTTCCGCACACTCATCAAACGTATCCCTAGAACTTACCATCCGAGTTATTTATCCATGGGTTTCAATTGTTGATGGCTTAGGACGGGTAATATAGGATATTTAGAAGCGCAGTCCTAGACGTCATGATATATCTCACAAATACCCATTCTCACGCTCCGTCACAAAAATTCAAGGAACCCCACCGAACTAACTACTCCGGACCTCATTCCCTCAATCTTGGTGCAATACCGTTCTCGCGGCCAAAAATGTGAAGAAGGGATCAAGATCATTAGCTAATCTCCTCGGTCTTCAATTTCAAGCTTGCTCCTTCATTCCTTTCACTTTCAATTTCTATGTTTTTCTAATTTCAGTTTTTTTTTCATCACAACACAATAAATCACATAGAGCTGATAATAGTAGTAAATATCCGAGGCGATCAATCCGTCAAAGCATATAAAGTAGGAACGTAAAGAATCAATGATGTAATCAATATAGATATCGAAACCCCTACACTCGATGTAAACCATGTCAACAACCCGATAGTCAATGTATATACGTTCTATTTCCAACCAATCCTCCTCATCACCTAATATATAGAGAATGTAAATGAAACACAAGCACGTCCTCCTATAAGATCAACCAACCCACCCCATTTCATGCGGAAATAATGTCATGCACTACGGCACGCCACCTGTGATCGGATGTATGGACACGACTCACTGCCACACCGAAGTGTGCTACCGTCTCTAACTCACCCTCACACCCCCTTAAAAGATGACATGTAAGGGTATCCACTCAAGTTGTATAATATCAGTTCACCCTCAATGAACCTCTCTAACTCAACTCCCTCTATCATGATGCATAGGAAGGTACCATCTAACTAGTGATGAAAGTCACAAGGAATGGCTTCCTAGGCTAGAGGCTGTGAATAAAAGGGGTAGATGGATCAAATTGGGGTAACTAGTAGACCTAGGCGATGGATACGGGACGTGAGGTCCCCATAAAAATCACTTGCACATCTGTTCCGTTGCCACTACGAGGAGGGTTGACGACTACCTAAGTGACGGTGGTGTAGCGCTAGTAGGATAACTAGTCTGAGAGACTGCTACTCACAACTCTCGACTACAGTGGTCCTATAGCCTTTTTACTCCAGATTCTCGCATGTACCTCACCTCATATTTTCATACTACCTAGGGAATACTATCATTGAGCCCTCTCCACGCTTACTCTCTTCAATTTCACTTTCTTAAAAAGTTCAAGTTTTAGGATTTTTCTTGTTTTTTTTAGTTGAGTTTTTCTAACACTATATGCTTGGGCCAACTCGATTAACAACATATATGGGTAGGAGGACTCAATAATTAAAAGTGCAAACAATATATACAATGCAATATAGAAACGTGCACATGCAATCCTAACTCTGATACCTACGTGCAAACTGACTCACTAATCTACATGTAACAAGGCTATGCAAGTTATGGCAAGTAAAGATATGTGTAAAGCCCCCCACACTTGAGATAATCATTGTCCTCAATGAATTTAGAGTGTCCCCCCAATGACATGATCTCAAAGTGTAAGGATTTAAAATGACAAGCGTTGCACGACATTTTGCACGAATTGAATCATATCGTCTAGAATGATTATTTAAAGAGAGAGTGAATATGGTACCTATGATCCCGGAGTACCATTCTTACGAAATTGGTTTCTCAAAAATTAGTCAAGAAGGACCGAGTCGGTCGACCAAATTTTCCGAAAACTTGAGCAAGTTGAAGCAAGCATACCCTTGATGTGCTCCTCGGTGTTCCCGTCTTAAGTTCCTCTTTGCGCTATGGCGGAATCCCCCTCCAAAGCAATGAATTGGACAATTTTCGTTCTTGGAGATCTTCCTCTTTGAATTAACCCACACTCAATCTGCTAACTATCTCTAAAGCTCAAGAGTTAATCCACTCGCTATCTCAAAAACTTCGCGATTTGGATGCGTTTTGGGTTTGGGGTGTGTTGGTGTTCTTGAGGGTTTGGAGAGGAAGAAGATGATGTTGGGAGGTGTTTGATCCAAATTGGGGTGTTAGGGGACATGTTCGTTGGTTCTTGGATTTATAAATCCTCCAAAATTTCAATATAACCCCCAAAAAGTATCAAAAATACCTCCAAAAAGTGAGCTGTCCGGTTGATTTCGGCCCCCTTTCGGCCCGAAATGGTTGCCGAAATCACTGAATCTTGCCCACTTTGTTTTTGCTCTATCTTCTTCATCCGGTATCCGATTCGCGCGATTCTTGAACCGTTGGACTCCGCACTCGATGAGGAATCCATTTTTGACTAGAAAATTCCTAAATCCAAGAAATTTTCCATTTCTTCTCAATTTATCTCTCTTGCGCAAAGAATCTCGCCTCCAAAGCTCTTGAACTTTTATCTCCTCTCCGGATTACGATGCGTGCAAACTCGATACTCCAACTCGCTACCATACTCCTCATGACTAATTTTCTACTCCTCGACCTCGAGTAGCTCCTGTATGATTCAAAATTCTCCCGGTTAGCTCGTTGTTCCGCGTTTTTCATGCAAACTTGTGTACATGCATCAAAACAAAGAATTCAGAGGTCCTCGGTACCTGCACACTCATCGAAAACATTAAACCACCCTCTCTCTCATCTCTCGCTATCAAATATAAAGAATTCACTAAACATAAACAAAATGAAATAAAAAAATCCCTACTCTACATTGGGTTGACTCCCAAGAAGCGCTTGTAATCTAAGGTCGACGGCCCGACCAAGTTACCTAACTCGTGCTTAGGAAAATCTAAATAGATTGCCTCGATCTTGGTCTACGGTGGCATGGAGGCATAGTATTGCTTGACCCGATTATCGTACACACGGAAACATTCCTTGCTATGCGGGTCCTCTAGCTCCACCTCTCCCCATGGATAAACTTGGTGAATCCGGAACGGTCCACACCACCTAGAACGCAACTTTCCCGGAAAAAGCCTCAACCCTGAGTTGAAAAGCAATACTTGCTGACCTACATGGACCTCCCTTGGCTTGATGTGGTTATCATGCCATCGCTTTGTCTTTTCTTTGTAAATCTTGGAGCTCTCATAAGCACGCAACCTCCTTTCCTCTAGCTCAAGTACTTTCAACTTTCGTGCCTCACCGGCCAATTTGTGGTCCCTGTTCAATTGCTTGATTTCTCAATAAGATTTGTGCTCAAGCTCAAAAGGAAGATGACAAGAGTTACCACTAGCTGAAATGGTGACATGTTTAGAGGAGTCTTATATGCTGTCCTGTATGCCCACAAAGCATCATCCAACTTCAATGCCCAATATTTTCTACCAGCATTCACTATCTTCTCGAGGATCCCTTTTATCTCCCTTTTAGAGACCTCCGCTTGCCCATTAGTTTTGGGGGTGGTAAGGCAAAGAAACCTTATGGACAGACACCCCATACTGCTTCAATACTCTGGCAAAAGTCTTATTAATGAAATGGGATCCTTCATCACTAACCATGGCTCATGGGGTGTGTTCTTTTTCAAGAACATTTCCACAGTAACTGCATCGTTCTTAGTACAAGCCATTGCTTCCACCCACTTGGTCACATAATCCACAGCTAGTAAAATATATTGGTTTCCATAGGATGATGGAAATGGACCCATAAAGTCAATGCCCCACACATTAAAAGGTTCAACCTCTTGCCAAGTTTTCATAGGCAACTCATCTCTCTTAGATATATTCCCCGTTGGCTGGCATCTATAACAACCTTCTACCCAATCAAAATAATCTTTAAAAAGAGTAGGTCAAAAGAAACCTGATTGGAGTACCTTATTAGCTCTGCGATGTCCACTGAAATGACCTCCAGATGGTGCTGAATGACAATGCTCAATCACTCCTCCTATCTCATGAGTAGGCACACACTTCTTGATGATGTTATCAGCTCCCATCTTAAACAGGTAGGGATCATCCCAAAAGTACTGCTTCATCTCCGACAATAACTTCTTTCGCTGCACTGTGGTGAACTCATCTCGAAGTGTCCCATCGGTGAGGTAATTGGAAATAGCCCAATACCAATCTACCTGCTGCGCAACTGTCATGATGTCTTCGTCTGGAAAATCCTCCCTGATTGGCACTTTGTCTTCCACTCCATTTTCTAGTCTCCAGAGGTGGTCCGCTACCACATTCTCTACACGTTTCTTTTCGCGAATCTCTACATCAAACTCTTGCATAAGAAGGACCCACTGCAACAACCTTGGTTTGGCATCTTTCTTATCAAGCAAGTACTTTAGAGCAGAGTGATTTGTGAAGATAACAACTTTCGACCCAACGAGGTAGGGCCGACACTTGTCCAATGCAAAGATAATAGCGAGTAATTCCTTTTTGGCGGTACCATAATTGAGCTGGGCCTCATTAAGAACCCTACTCGCATAGTGTAGATAGTGCTTTCTAGACAGGCAGATCTTAGCCACGTGGCGACCATCTAGCACACCCAGCTGTGCTCCGCACACACTGGATCACCAGCCGCGCTGATCACGTGGGGGCTGCGAGACAGGGCCCTCGCATACCACCACACGGGACTTGTAGGGACTTAGTGGTTTGGAGGCTAGAGTGAGTCTTGTCGCGCGCGAGCGACAACCAAGCCCGCGCGCGACCCGTAGTAACTGATTTGAGAGATTTATGGCACGAGCTCCATAAACCCGGTCAACCCGGTTAAACCCGGTCAACCTCGTAACGGTTCCGGTATACGCGAATAACGTGCTGTAACGGTCCTTATATACGCGGACGAACGTGCTGTTGTGGTTAAGCTAATTAAGCCGCCATTGATGGGCGCATTAAACACAATACAACAGTCACATTCTCTATTATATATAGGATCGTTAACCCTTCCATACGAAGGAGAATCACCTTAGATACTCGAAAGCTTTGCCAAAATCTTGTCTCTCTCTCATACAGTGCTATTGTCTTGCTCTCTCCCTACACACAACCATACACTTCCTGTGTCCTTTCTATCCTCTACTCTTGGTGTATATTGAATTCTCTCTGCAGGATTCTCTCGTACACATTTGGTGAACCCGACGTGAACTTACCACTACAACCAACCATGTCTCATGAAGATGATGTCAGTAACAGATCGCCCTCCATGGGGACCACCTCTGGAGAGGAGACTCGCCGCACTCCTACAGCCGGCAGTGAGGCTACGACGCCAGAGGCCTTGGATGCTACCATCCAGAATCAGGCGAAGGCTCTCAAGGCTCAATTTTCGCAGTTGGAACGGATAATGGCCATCCTAGGGACTCTCTCCCCGAATCCCACAGCGACCACGGCTGTCTCTCAGGAAGGGGAAGCTTCCACCACTCAAGGGTTGGGAGTATTACCCACGCCACCTAACCCTAACCTTCAAACTCCACAGGCAACGGTGCAGTTGCCCTCAGTTCAGGGGAAAACAGCTCAAATATTGCCTCTTACAGCTCATATTCCTCAACCGCCAACCCTGGCATCTAATCCGTCTTCACAATACCCTTTGCCTCCTCCGCCGGCGGCGTGGGGAAATGGAATTCACAGTACGTTCCTAGCCCTTCCGCGGCATATGTGTCGCCTCCAACTACAACAACTCCTCCTCCTGCTGCTGGGGGAAGTGCACCGGAGTGCATGACGTCGCTGCAGCGGCGAATGGAAAATTTCTTAGCCAACCAACCATTCGCTGATACCATCATCCCGAAGGTTGACAACGATCCCCTTATCCCACGCGAGATCTACCTCATGCCTAACCCTGCCGGGTACAAGGCTCCTAAATGGGAAAAGTTCGAGGATGTCAACGGAAACGCCCACGAGCATGTCATGCGTTTCATTGATGTGATGGGGCCGTATTGGGCTGATCCCAAGTTGCTGATGCGCGAGTTCCCGAAATCTCTGGGGAACGTGGCCTACAAGTGGTATAGGACACTGGAGGCTGGATCTGTGAAGACCTGGGACGATTTGGTCCAGAAGTTCTATGCCAAATTCTTCCATATGGAAGAAAAGGTGACGATGATTCATCTCTCTCGCATGTATCAGAAGCGCGAGGAGGATGGAGTGACATTCATCAAGAAGTTCAGAGCCAAGTCCTTGGAATGCAGAGATGAGGTGCTTGAGGGCAGGCTCATGGAAATATGCCTGCAAGGCATGCGAGACGAGTACAAAGGTATGCTTATCAACCTACAAACTCCCACATTCTCAAAGTTGATCGAATGCACAAAGAACATAGAGCCTATAGTGGAGAGGCAGAAAAAGAAGCAAGCCCCTGAGAGATCCCCGAGCGGGACTACCTTTAAAATTGGGAGGTTCAGCTACAAGAGGGGACGTGAGGCTGAAGTAAATACGGTCTCACCCCTAAAGCAGCCAAAGGTCGCAAACTTCGACGCGCCACCTTTACCATGTTCGGTGGAGAAAGCGAGTGACTTATGCAGGCAATGGCATAAAGATGGTATCTTGCCGCCGCTCGAAAGGATACCCTCCAAGGAGATGATGAGAGACCCAAAGTGGTGTGAATGCCACGGAAAGATCATGCACCCCACGGCTGACAGCAAGAAGCTCAGAAACACGGTGATCCGAAAGATGAAGGATGGCGAGTTGATTGTCAGTGACCAGAGGCAGGATGTGCGAAACAATCCACTGCCTGCTCATGCGGAGCAAGAGCCGAAGGGCAAAGAGGTTGCCATGATCGCGATTATGGACCTCGAAGAGATTGCGGAAGATGGTCTACCCATCGTTGCCGAAGTATACAATGATGAGGATTACAGCATAGACACGGAGGACGAACGTGCCGATCGGATGAAGGGGTCGCACGGGTTCAGCAGGTTCTTCGATGAAATGAACTTTTTGGAGAAATGCAGGAACGAAATGACAAAGGCGATCCTAAGGATAGCGGAAGATTACGAGGAAGGTATCGTGGTCTCCAACGGGAAGGTTGTCAGGGCATCCCGCTCTACAGAAAAGGTCATCACCTTCTCTGCAAGCGACAAGAAGACAGATGCGAGCCATCAGAAGCCTTTGTACGTAACGACAATACTCAATGGTGTTGAGTTCAAAAGAGAGTTTGTCGACGGAGGGGCGACGGTTAACGTGGTCTCGCTCAACACTTTGAAGCTGGCGGGAATCCCAGAGCAGAAGATTGTCAGACGCCCATCCCCGCTGATGGGGTTTGGAAGCGACTCCAGAATGAAGATAGGATGGATCCGTCTGGGTGTCCAGATTGGCAAAATAAAATGTCCGGCCAAATTCTATGTTATCAATGCGAACACTACGTACCATATGATCATCGGCCGGGCCTGGATTCATCGCTTTGATGTAGTCCCCTCGACAGCTCACCAGGTGATGAAAGCCATCTGGAACGATAGAATAGTGGAGATACCAGCTTCAGTAAACCCTTTCAATCTGGATGAGGCGCATCTCACCGAGGCAGTATGGTTCACAGAAATGGCAGATGAGCAGACGCCAGGGCCGTTTAACCCGACTCCTTTGCCTCGATGGTAGGACATAAAAGATCAATCACCCGCAGGGGTGATGGTGACAAGGGAGGAGGCCAAGGAAAAGCCGTCTACGCGAGAAGTTGCACCGCGGATTGCATAGCAAATAAAGAATGTTTACACCCTGAAAAGGATAGCAAAGCATGATCCCGAAGGCAAATACATAGAAAGCTTCTACGCTAACGGGAAGAAATGTTACCGCATATGAAGGTGCGCGGGGTTACCCCCACGTGAGCATGGGGATATCCCTGAGCAAATCAACCAAATCGAGCAGGTTATGGAATTGGACAAACCAACGCCAGGCGTTTTGGAGGAAAATCTCAAAGAAGCGCCCGAATGCATGGAGGACAAGCCCAAACAGCAAAAGCAGGAGCTGAAGGAGGTATTCCTAAGCCTAAACGAATAAAAGAAGAGGTCAGTCTTTCTGAGTGCAGACCTCACGAGTGAGGAAGAAGAAAGATTGCTGCAGCTGCTGACTCCGTACAGGGATGTGTTCGCATGGGAATATGATGAGATGCCCGGCCTGGATACGAGCAACTATGCACAGGTTATATGTAATCCCAGGGTCTAAAACGGTAAAGCAGGGCACAAGAAGCTTCAGGCCGGAGATCAACGTGAAAATCAAGCAAGAAATTGTCAAATTGCTGACTGCCAAGTTCATTGAGCCGAATCACCATCCTACATGGTTGGCTAACATCGTGCCTGTGGTGAAGATGAATGGACAGCTTCGCATCTGTGTGGACATCCAAGACCTTAATCGTTTCTGTCCCAAAGACGATTTTCCGCTTCCCAACATCGATCTACTCATCGATTCGACCGCGGGTCATCGCATGTTCAGCTTCATGGACGGCTTCAGTGGATACAACCAGATCAAGATGGACCCTGAAGATGCACGGAAAAACGCGTTCATCACGCTGATGGGAGTCTTCAATTACACGGTTATGCCTTTCGGACTCAAGAATGCAGGTGCGACTAATCAACGAGCCATGATGGCTCTGTTCCACGACATGATGCATAAAGAAGTAGAATTCTATGTCGATGACTTGGTCATCAAATCCAAGGAAGAAAGGTTCCACCTGGATGATTTGCGGAAAGTCTTCGAAAGATGCAGAAGTTTCCAGCTAAAGATGAACCCCATGAAATACGCGTTCGGAGTAACCTCGGGGAAATTCTTGGGATGTGTAATACATCGCCAAGGCATCGAGCCTGATCCCGCAAAAGTATGAGCCATCACTGTTAACGACATAAAATTGCATGTTTTAGTATGTTAATGAACTCTTCATAACTTGCTAATATGTGTAATTTAGTTATTTTATCTCTCTTTCTAGACTTATGCTTGTTTTCGTAGCTTTGGTTGTTTTCTCTCGTTTTGAAGGTAAAATCGTGATTTGGAATGCAAGAGACTAGCCTGGAGGGCCAAACGATGAATTAAAGAAGCTTGGAGGGCTTAATTTGAAGGAATTTGAAGATTTGAGAAGCCAAGATTGAAGACAAACCAAGTTAGAATGCCAAAGTTACATCAAAGGGGCTTGTTTGAAGTCAACCTAACGGAATTGGGGAGCTAGGTGACGATTCTCTAATGTTTTAAGGGCTGCTATATATGGAACTTAACGGACTTGGGGTGTTTTTGATATTTTCCAAACCTTTTAGAGAAGGAACGGGGGTGTTTTAAAAGGATACAGCAACTAGGGGGGGAGCCGAGTGTCGTTTCATCAAAACAACTCAGAAGAAGCGCGTCTTCTTCTTCCTCGCTGCACCAGGACGCTCCAGCAGCCATGAGAGCTCGACAGAGCTTCAAACGACCCTCACCCCGACCTCAAAACTCAACCAAATTCGCCCAAACCGGTCCCAATCAACTCCCTATCCGACCCTCTATCAAACCCACCCCTTGATTCGGCCCAAAAGTGAAGTTACAAAAAAGCCCTAAAAGCTAGGGTTCGTGAAGAAGTTATGAAAATCAACGATTCAAAGGTCTTGGGATGAATTGGACGGCTTAGATACATTCTTGGAGGCCAAGGAAGCTCAAAGACAAGGCTATATAAACAAAGCTTGAAGAAATCACAGGGCTCTTCTTCATACCCGACGGATTCTACAGTGCTCTGTTTTGGGTTTCGTTTTCTCCTCTCTCTCTCTCTGATTTCGCCTTCTTCTGGGTTGTTCTTGAGCTCTCTAAGGGCCAAGAACGAGAAAGAGGAAGAGAGGGAGAGAGGAGGACGGATTTCAGTCCGATTTTGGACGAATTTTGACACTGTTTAGCTGCTGGATTGTGCTCTGTTTTGCTGCTGTTCTTGCTGTTATTGGTACTGTAACAGCAGCAGCAGTAGCTTGTTAGGGTTTGCTCTTCATTAGTTGATAGTTTAGCTTGAGTTTTTGGCTATTTTTGCTCTTAGTTTTGTGTAGTTGTTGAGGTTGAATTGGCAAAACAAGTGTATGACATGAATTGTGATTCAAGTTTTGATTATTGAAAGTAAATTTCTCTCAATCTCTCTTGAATTTCTTATAATGTTTAGCTAATTCACTTGCTTGGGTGATTTGGGACTATCTAGTGTCTAAATCTCTCTATTGATTCAAGTTGAACTTCAAGGATGAATGGGTTGAATTGGGTTCACTTGAATGCTTAGTGCAACATTTAGATTTCTCTTGTTGAAGTATTTGATGCATTGAATAGGTAGATGTGCGAATACTTTTGACGTGTTTGATTTGAAGTTGCATTTGAGTGAGAGGAACTCATCAATCCTAACTTTGAGAAATCGAGTTCTAGTTAGGTGATTTGAGTGAGAATTTACAAATCTCATTTGTTGCTTGATCTTTCATGTGGAAACACCCATGTGTGTTTACATATGGTTGATGCTTGAAACACTTGAAATTTGGAGAATCTCATTTGAATAGCCTCTTTAGTGCTTGATTAGCGTGTTGGATTTACACACTTCTCTTGTCGCGAGTTGGATTGTATGAGCAATCACTTCTTGAGATACTTGTCTTGTGGATTGACACATGCGAATTGAGAATCGGGCTTGAATATAATAGGAGGATTGGTCACTAGAGAAACCGATGATCCCTAGCCCCTCTCTACTTGTCGTTTCACTTAGTTTCTTGAATCGTAGCTCTAGTAGTCGTTTACTTTGTTCTTAAACTCAAACCTCAAACTTGCTCCATCAATTGATTTTGGTGGATTTGAATAGCTTGGCAAGCTTTAAAGCCATTGAGTGTTTGTGTTTCTTGCTTTAGTTTGTCGTTTTCTAGTTTTGCAAGTCACTCTCTAATCCTCCTCTCCTTGTGGATTCGACCCCGTTCTTACTCGGGTACTACTTAGAACGATATTCCTATACTTGGGAATTATCGTCGAACAAGTTTTTGGCGCCGTTGCCGGGGATGAGGCTAGGTATTAGATTTGATTTGCTTTGTTTTTTTTTTTGAGTATTTTTCTTGACATTTTCTCTAGTTGCTTGTGGTTAGTTAAGCTTGTGAGATTCAAGAGGGCTTGTGAAATTCATCAAGTACCTCTCATCTACTTGCTTGAAAAAAAAAAAAATGTCTCATGAACATTTTGGACTTGGTGAGAGGCCTAACGTCCATTCACATCCTTACTACTACGCATTTACTAGACATGAGAATCATTCTAAGGAATCAATGCGTTCCAAACGTGAGCGTGCTTACAATAATGGTGATTATTTTCCTAAGAATGATTATTCTTGGCATGATAGTAGGACACTAGATTACACATCTCATGCTTCTTGTGCACAATCACCTCCTTCAAACACTTACATGTTTTTGAACTCTCATGATTCTTGCACTTATCAATATAATGATATGATGTGTGAATCAAGAGAAGTTAATCATTTTGAGAGGGAATCACTTGTGAATGATGAGCTAAATACGCATATAAGTGATTATCTAGAGGAGACATTTCAAAAATATCTCCAAGGCACAAAAGAACTAAGAGATTCACTAAGAGAGCTAAGAGAATCACGAAGTGAACTTGTAGAATCATTTTCTCACTTGGTTGACAAAGTTGAATCCTTAAATTCACAATCTCAAGATGATGAGTCTCTTGCATATAGTACTCACTTTTCACAAGACTCATCATCACACGAGTCTCAACTTCCTATTCACACACATCACGAGCTTGCTCAAGATCAAATTTTGGATGATGTGTTTGATGATGGAGTTGTTGCCACTAGGATAGGTGATTGTATTCATTTCTCATTTGCACAATCTAAAGAAGCATGTGATAGTGATATTGGTAGTGAGATTGATATTTTTGATGATGACTCTTCGACCCATGACATGAGTGAAGCCATTTTGGATGACTCACATAGTGACACTTGTGAGGAGGAGTCGCAAAATGAAAATCACTCATGTGATGAGTTAGAGGTCAAATTTGATGCTACCACTAGTGAAGGGAATGTAGACTTTTCTTGTGCTCAAGAAGAGCCTAGTACTTACCGGAGTTCCTATGATCTTGATTGTGACGAAATTGAAGTTTTATTGGGAGGTACTCCGGTTAGTATTGACATGTCCAATGAAGATCCGGGGAGGTATGCTCGTATTTGTGAAGAAATTGAATTTTGCTTAAATGCTCCCTTGGATTCTATCATTATGGAAGATGTGCCTAAGGGTTTGGATGAGGCTTCAAGTTCTCAAATTATTTTAACTCCCACTTGTGAAGCCCCATCCCCAAATCCATATGACTTATTTAAAAGTGATGAGATTGAGGATTCACAAGTTGCCACCATCTCTCGAGTTTTGATTTCAAGTAAAAATTTGGCAACTTATGAAGACCCATTCTATGATTCAATTAGTTTGAGGATTTCAAACCCTTTTCTTAAGTTGATGCATGATATAGCAACTTGCCCTAACTTTATTGTTAGATTTTGCTTGCATCTCTTATTCATCTTTTGTGTCTTGCCCCTACTTCTCCTTTCTATTCTAATTGATGAATCAAACTTTTTAAGGGAGAAGTACTTTTCTAAGAATGAAGTAGGGGCATGGCATGGAAAGAAATTTCCAAGATTGGGGGTGGGATAGCATCATTGTCTTTGTTCCACCTCCCTAGTTGTACATAAATAAATTAGTTATCTCTATTTCTTGCATTTTCTTTTCTTTTACCATTTTGTAGGTTGCTCTTGGAGGACGACTTGTGCTTGGTGGCCAAGAAAACTACAATGAGGTCTATCTATCCCTTAACTCTTATATGAACTTGTATGCTCTCCAATTGTTCTCACACATTGAGGACAATGTGACGTTTTAGTTGGGGGGTGGGAAGTAGATATATTGCTTGGCTTAAATGGTTACTAGCATGATTTTTCTTCATTGGTAATTTACATTAAAAATACAAAAAAAATGAAAAATTTTAAAAAATCATAAAAATTAAAAAAAATTGAAAAATTTGAAAAAAAAAAATGTGTGAACCTTTCATGAGAAGCATCACTCTTTCCCCGTGTCAAACCATAGGTTTTTATTTTCATTTCTTTGGTAGTTTTATTTATTTTAACCTTTCATCTTGAGTATAGATTTTATTTTTCTTATTTGATAGCTTTATTGAGTCTTAGGAAGTTATAGTTGAGTCACTTATTTTGAAAAAAGAAAAAAAAAAAAGTGAAAATTAAAAAAATGAAAAAAAAATGAGAAAAAGTGAAAAGGGGGAATTTTAGGAAGCTAGATGTTTTCAAAAAATGAAATTTCTTAGTCCATGTTCTTTTTATTTTTATTTTAAAAAGGAATTCTTTGCTTATACTCAATACATCTACACCAATATCCCACCTTCCGCGACATCATGCGTTCTCACAAAGCGACACACTAAATTTACGTTTCATGTTTAAGTCCTTCAAGCTAAGTTGATCACATAAACTTTGACGTCTTACTACTTTTGATAAAGGGTGCATTTTCTAAAGCTATTTGAACTTCACAAATAGATTTTTCTCTATTCGTTTTTGCGGTGGAAACTTGTAGCCCATTGGAGTGGTGGTTACCAATGACACCCCATGCGATGTCTAAGAAATAGAGGGGTGTCCGGGGATAATGTTACGTCACCACCTAGATAGCTCCCTTGGTTTAGCTTAAAAAGCCCACTCGCGTGTATATTCCTCTGTTTTGTTGTGGGTCTTGGAGATCCTTGGATTTGAGGTTAAAAATAAAATGTTAATGCTATAAATCTCAAAAAAAAAAAAAAAAAAAAAAAAAAAAAATCGCATCATCTACCAAAAATCCACAAAGGATCATACAAGCCCACAACCACATCTCCCCTTCTTAAAAATTTTTGTTCAAAGCTTTGGAAGTCCATCCTACATGGGTGCTTTTGAATAAGTATGAGAATGTCTAGTTTCATGAGATCCTTATTTTTGAAGGCATACTTTCTCGCAAATTGGACTTAATTTAACAAGTTTTGTAGTTCGCATGAGTCACCTTCTACCAAACACCGCCCACATTTGTATGAGTATATGCTTAGACGTCCTTAGGCTTCTTTCTCAATCTTCTTGGACTTTGAGAATTTATTTGAGGAGACATTTATGCATTCTTCTTTTTCCCCCACCAAAGAAAAATTAAAATTAGCTAGTAACTCTTAGTATTTTGTTTCTTTGAGTTCTCACTTAGGATAGATAATGTGTGTGTGCGTTTTTGTAAACATTTGAGTCTAGTTTAGAATCGAGTCAAGCCTTGTCTAGTTGAGTGTGTGTCTCTCATGATTGATTCTTCACTAATACTACTTATATCGCTCTCTTTGCTCGAGGACGAGCAAAAGGCTAGTTGGGGGGTGTGTTAACGACATAAAATTGCATGTTTTAGTATGTTAATGAACTCTTCATAACTTGCTAATATGTGTAATTTAGTTATTTTATCTCTCTTTCTAGACTTATGCTTGTTTTCGTAGCTTTGGTTGTTTTCTCTCGTTTTGAAGGTAAAATCGTGATTTGGAATGCAAGAGACTAGCCTGGAGGGCCAAACGATGAATTAAAGAAGCTTGGAGGGCTTAATTTGAAGGAATTTGAAGATTTGAGAAGCCAAGATTGAAGACAAACCAAGTTAGAATGCCAAAGTTACATCAAAGGGGCTTGTTTGAAGTCAACCTAACGGAATTGGGGAGCTAGGTGACGATTCTCTAATGTTTTAAGGGCTGCTATATATGGAACTTAACGGACTTGGGGTGTTTTTGATATTTTCCAAACCTTTTAGAGAAGGAACGGGGGTGTTTTAAAAGGATACAGCAACTAGGGGGGGAGCCGAGTGTCGTTTCATCAAAACAACTCAGAAGAAGCGCGTCTTCTTCTTCCTCGCTGCACCAGGACGCTCCAGCAGCCATGAGAGCTCGACAGAGCTTCAAACGACCCTCACCCCGACCTCAAAACTCAACCAAATTCGCCCAAACCGGTCCCAATCAACTCCCTATCCGACCCTCTATCAAACCCACCCCTTGATTCGGCCCAAAAGTGAAGTTACAAAAAAGCCCTAAAAGCTAGGGTTCGTGAAGAAGTTATGAAAATCAACGATTCAAAGGTCTTGGGATGAATTGGACGGCTTAGATACATTCTTGGAGGCCAAGGAAGCTCAAAGACAAGGCTATATAAACAAAGCTTGAAGAAATCACAGGGCTCTTCTTCATACCCGACGGATTCTACAGTGCTCTGTTTTGGGTTTCGTTTTCTCCTCTCTCTCTCTGATTTCGCCTTCTTCTGGGTTGTTCTTGAGCTCTCTAAGGGCCAAGAACGAGAAAGAGGAAGAGAGGGAGAGAGGAGGACGGATTTCAGTCCGATTTTGGACGAATTTTGACACTGTTTAGCTGCTGGATTGTGCTCTGTTTTGCTGCTGTTCTTGCTGTTATTGGTACTGTAACAGCAGCAGCAGTAGCTTGTTAGGGTTTGCTCTTCATTAGTTGATAGTTTAGCTTGAGTTTTTGGCTATTTTTGCTCTTAGTTTTGTGTAGTTGTTGAGGTTGAATTGGCAAAACAAGTGTATGACATGAATTGTGATTCAAGTTTTGATTATTGAAAGTAAATTTCTCTCAATCTCTCTTGAATTTCTTATAATGTTTAGCTAATTCACTTGCTTGGGTGATTTGGGACTATCTAGTGTCTAAATCTCTCTATTTATTCAAGTTGAACTTCAAGGATGAATGGGTTGAATTGGGTTCACTTGAATGCTTAGTGCAACATTTAGATTTCTCTTGTTGAAGTATTTGATGCATTGAATAGGTAGATGTGCGAATACTTTTGACGTGTTTGATTTGAAGTTGCATTTGAGTGAGAGGAACTCATCAATCCTAACTTTGAGAAATCGAGTTCTAGTTAGGTGATTTGAGTGAGAATTTACAAATCTCATTTGTTGCTTGATCTTTCATGTGGAAACACCCATGTGTGTTTACATATGGTTGATGCTTGAAACACTTGAAATTTGGAGAATCTCATTTGAATAGCCTCTTTAGTGCTTGATTAGCGTGTTGGATTTACACACTTCTCTTGTCGCGAGTTGGATTGTATGAGCAATCACTTCTTGAGATACTTGTCTTGTGGATTGACACATGCGAATTGAGAATCGGGCTTGAATATAATAGGAGGATTGGTCACTAGAGAAACCGATGATCCCTAGCCCCTCTCTACTTGTCGTTTCACTTAGTTTCTTGAATCGTAGCTCTAGTAGTCGTTTACTTTGTTCTTAAACTCAAACCTCAAACTTGCTCCATCAATTGATTTTGGTGGATTTGAATAGCTTGGCAAGCTTTAAAGCCATTGAGTGTTTGTGTTTCTTGCTTTAGTTTGTCGTTTTCTAGTTTTGCAAGTCACTCTCTAATCCTCCTCTCCTTGTGGATTCGACCCCGTTCTTACTCGGGTACTACTTAGAACGATATTCCTATACTTGGGAATTATCGTCGAACAATCACCAGCATGACGACGCCGCCCAATCAGAGTGCTCTGAAGACATTCTTGGGGAAATTATCTTACCTGCGAAGGTTCATCCCTGCGATCGCAGAAATAACCTTCTTTTTCAGTGATCTGCTCAAGAAGAATGCTGTGTACAATTGGACCACGGAACATGAAGCCGCGTTCGGAAGGCTAAAAGACTTGTTGACGTAAAAAAGGGTAACGATCGCGCCACAGCTCGGATCACCGCTCTTGCTGTACCTAACATCGACGAAGAGGTCTATAGGGGCACTTTTGGCTCAGGAGTATGAAGGGCAAGAAAGGCCGATCTACTATATCTCCCGCATAGTGCAGCCAGCAGATCAAGGTACACGGACATCGAGCGTCATTGCCTTGCTCTATTCTTTGTAATAGAAAAGTTGAAGCATTATTTCGCCTCGCACAAATTGGTAGTGGTTACAAAGAGTGATCCCATACGGTACCTCTTGACTCACACTTCCCCTGGTGGAAGACTGGCGAAATGGTATATGAACATTTCTCAATACGACATCACGTGCGTTCGACTGCGGGCGATCAAGTCGCAAGCCGTGGCGGATTTTCCGGCACAATTCCTTGATAATAGCCACGAGCCCATGATCGAAGAAGAACTAGAGGGACCCGAGATATACGCAGTTGAGTTTACCTATTGGACGCTTCATTTCGATGGATCGTCAACAAGGAAGGGTGGATGAATCGGAATAGTCCTGACCAAACCTGATGAAGAGGTCATACAAATGTCCACAAAGCTTGACTTCGCAGTCACCAACAACGAAGCAGAGTATGAAGCTCTCATCGCAGGTCTTCGCGCAACAAGGGCACAAGAAGTAAGCAATTTGATGGTTATGGGGGACTCCAAGCTAATCGTCAAACAAGCCTCGGGCGAGTACGGTTTAAAGGAGATAAACCTATTGCCCTATCGAACTTTGGTACAGAAGCTGGTGCAACAATTCTGCGATGTCAGGTACGAGCACAAACCCAGAGCAGATAATAGGCATGCTGATGCTTTGGCCACCCTGGGATCCAAGGTTAGTGTGGATAAGTGTCCCGCGAGAATCTTGATCGAAGTGCGAACGTCCTCGGCGTTGACAGAGGACGCGTGTGAGGAAGAATGAATGGATGATGCAGACTGGAGAAAGTCAATATTGCGTGCTATCGCAGAAGGAACGAGTAAAGAAAACTGGGCATCCACCAAGGGTTATTGTATACATGACAACACCCTCTACTATAAAGGCCCAGGCGGAATACTCATGCGATGCGTCTCACCGCAGGAGGGACGAGCGCTGTTAGAAAAGATTCACCAACATACTTGCGGGGAAAGTGAGGTGTCAATCTATCGAAAAGCCCAAAGGTATGGGATTCATTGGCCGGACATGTCAGCGGCCGCAGCATTGATTCAAGGGAATTGCGAGAGTTGTGCAGTGATCAAGGATTCTTTAGCAATTGCTCTGGTCGATGATGACATGGATTGGAGGAAGCCACTCTTCGACTTTCTTACACAAGCAATCGAGCCTGAGTCAAGAAAATAAGCCGAAAAGCTAAAACGGAAGGCAGCCCGGTACGTGGTGCAAGAAAACATACTCTGGCGAAGGGGCCACGAGGGTAACCTACTTCGATGCCTAGAAAGCAAGGAAGCACAAGAGGTGATGGACCTCTCTCACCAAGTGGAACATCAGGGAGGTGCGAAGTTATGCAGACAACTCCTCACATTCGGTTACTTCTGGCCCTTCATGGAAGCAGATTACCGCGCTAAAGTAAGAAGATGTCAGGAGTGTCAATTCAAAGGCAACCTCGTACATGCCTCTGCCGTAGATCTACATGCGTTGGGAACACCATGGCCATTCCACACTTGGGCTCTGGATTTTGTTGGTCCTATCCGACCAACCTCACATGGGAATCAGTTTATTCTCACAGCGACCGAATTGTTCACTAAGTGGGTAGAAGCAATACCACTGAAGACAGCAAATGCGCTCGCTGTAGTCCATTTCATCCAAGAGAACATCATATGCAGGTTCGGAATTCCTAACACAATTCTCTCGGATAATGGTACCCCCTTCGTCAATCGCCAGGTAGCTGCGAAGCTAGCGGAGTACAACATAAGGCAGATATGTTCTACCCCCTATTATCCGAAAGGGAATGGTCAAGCGGAGGCAAACAACAAGACGCTGTTGAGAATCTTAAGCAAGATGGTTGCAGACGATCACAAGAAGTGGGCTAATTCTTTGAGCATAGCCTTGTGGGCGTATCGAACTTCTCCGAGGACTCCCACATGAGTCTCCCCATTTCTTTTATGTTATGGAGCTGAAGCTGTAGTACCTTCGGAGGTGAAAATCAACTCTGCCAGGTTGGCCTTCCATGCACTATACGAGAATCAGCGCGATCATAAGATGGTCCTATTGGAAGAAAAGTGAGAGCAAGCTAAGCGGACTAATAAACGGTACCAGGAAAGAATTGCTCGTGCGTACAACAAAACAGTCCAACGTCGAGATTACGCAGTTGGGGACCTAGTTTTGCGCGCGTCGGATCATTGCATGCGGGAGGCAGCTCACCCAAAGTTCGCAGCCAACTGGGAAGGACCTTTCGAATTCAAAGAGGTCTTTGATAGTGGCTACTGCAATATACAAAGACTACATGGGACGACCACAACCCCAAGCTCAGTCAACATGCGCTGGATTAAGAAGTATTATCCTTAACTTCTCTCATTACATGCGCTAGATTACAATGCCTACTTTATGCTTTGTATTGCCATGGACTCATGCGTCTTCTCTCCCATATGAGGGAACTGTAATCTCAACTTTCCCAAATGAGGGTGTTAATAATAAAAGGCTTCTCCCAAATGGGAAGAATTTTATAATTTCAGCTGTCTTTATCGCTTCATTTACTTCTCCATTGCTCAACAGCGAAAGCTTATCTGCTGAGATAGCAGCATTAATCAAATACGATCTTAAGTGATCCTGAGCCTATCTGCTGAGATAGCAAGCACTAAGCAAATATGATCTGAAGTGATCCTAAGCCTATCTGCTGAGATAGCAGCATTAAGCAAACACGATTTTAATGAATCCCAAGCCTATCTGCTGAGATAGCAGCGCTATGCAAACACGATCTTAATTGATCCAAAGCCTATCTGCCGAGATAGCAGCAATGCTTGAAACTGATCCTGAGTGATCCTCAAGCTTATCTGCCAAGATAACAAAACTATGCAACTGCGATCTCAAACGATCTAAAGGCTCATCTGCTAAGATAGCAGCTCTCATGAATGACTTTTATAATCTGCGAATCTATCTATTGGATATCAAATCATAGCGACAACGCAAAGTGCGAATACGACACTACAAAAGGCGAAGTTTGCAAACACGCATGCGAAACTGCAATTTGTTGTAACAAGAACAACAAATGATACAAAGCGCTTTATTATGAGTCAAAATGACTTACAATTTATCTGTCTAGATAGCAGCTTACAAGCGAAAGCTCAGACTGAGCTAGTTACATAATCAAAATGACTTACAATTCATCAAGATAGCAGCCTACAAGAGAAAGTTACAGAGAAAGGAAATCCTTACTGTAAAATGATCGGCCTATTGGTCCTAACAAAAGCTATGCGACATAATAGTGTGTGACCAAAGATCTGTAGCGAGTAGGGTCTTTCGATAAAACGAACGGCCTACAAACGCTACCAGAGCTATGCGACGCTATCTTCAAGATCCCAGGATCTGACAAGGCCTCTGTCTGGTCTTCTTCCCAAGAGACGTGCCCGATGAACCACCTCTTCAGGCGTATGCTGCGGTGAAAAACAGGCAAGCAACAACCCCTGGGGCAAGATGCTCCTTGTCCACTGAGACGAGCACAATGGCTCGCCACCCCGAGTTCAAGAACGTGGAGGCAAGAAGTTCTACTCTGGGAAAGCTAGAGGAGAAATCCGCCGTTCATTACGAGTTGGTAAGAAGGTCAGTACAGTATTGCACCTCGCCGGAAGGCAGCCAAAAGTACGACCTGCAAGCATAATAGAAGAAGAAAATTCTTCGAGCAAGCATGAGGTATTATGTGCATCTTCTTTACGATGGCTACGAAGATCAATAAGCTTCGTAAATAATATTTTGGAAGCTATTTCTATGGCACAAATCACAAACTCAGGATTTACAACTTGAAGTTGCCATGAATCAACAAAGTACAAGCGTTGAAGCCAGTAGTCGTAAGGACTCATGGCAAGCCACATTTTGGGATGAAGAACCCAAGTAGCAAGAGGCAGGGTTTATATAGACCCAATGGAGACCCTTCAGTTGCCTGGCTGAGTTAGTAAATCTTGGAAAACGGGTAAGAATCAATCACTTACGCCTTGATAAAGGCAACATTCAATTACCCTACTAAAGGCTACGACGATTCGGTGGCGTACCCTAATTAATGACGGAAGGTCATGATACAGATGGACTTCCCACAGAAAGCGTGCTTATCTGATAAGCAATTAGCGCGAAACATTTCGCTAGCTGACGACATAATTGATACGCACAAAGATATTCGAGCAAATCCCGGGAAGGGAAAAACTGGCATTCAAGCCTTGAATGAAAAAAAGGGGGGAGGGGGGAGAAACCCTAGCAACATTACAATAATGTTTCAACATTTTGTTCAAAATAAATACATGCTATTTTTCTCAAAATAAATCTTTGATCAGGGGATCATCAGGGGAGAACAAGAGTGACACATTTGTCACTTGCTCCACTTCTCGCTTCAACTGCTCGTAGTTGGCGCTCATCTCATGGAAGAGGTTGACAGCCTCTTCAGCTTTCTGCCTTTGCTTCTCTACCTTTTGCCCCTCAGCTGCGAGGTTATGAAAGCCGCGCCTCAAATTCACAACCGCGCGAATCTGGGTGACTCTGTTGAAAAGATACCCGAAGCCCAGCTTGCCCTGAAATTTGGCTTGAAGGCCTTGACACATGAAAGCAACTGCGCACTCTGAGGAGAGATGGTCGCTGGTGTAGCCGCAGACAGCTGCTCTAAAATCCAGATGTCCTCGGTCAAGAACAGCCTCCTGTTGAAAGGCTCTATCTCCTGGGATCTCGCAAATGATCGAGGATAGGAGAGACGCATCTGAACCAGCCAGTCCACATCAGCTTGCTTCAAACCTAACAATGTTGATTCAAGTTTAGAACATGAAGCTTGTAAATGAAGAGTGCAAGATGCAAACAACAATAATGGTATCATACCAGTTCCCTCAAGGATCTCGCGTAAAGAAGGGATGCGCATTGCTGGGGCAGCTGAAGACTTTCCTCGCTCCGTTGCTCTTATTAGCTGCGAGCTCTAGCTCCTCATAGTTGCCAGGAAGGGTATAGGCCGCACCAGGTGCGATTGCAGCTCCTACCTGCGAACTCTAAAAGCTCCATGCTTGAGGAATCTCTGGAGGCTCAATCCCTGCTGAAGGAGTGGCAGCAGTAGAAGATGCTGCTCGATTAGGGACGCCTTCAGATGCGAAAGGCTCGTGAGACTCAGGAGCACTCATTTGAACATTCACATTCGCATGTGATCCTACATCTTCCACGATCTGCTCACGAATCTCAGCCTCAGCAGCATCTGCTTCCATTTCTTCAGCAGCAGCATTAGTATCTTCCTCCATCAGCACGGTGTTAGCTTCGGCATCATCAGAAACTTTGATGACATCCTCCAAGGGCTCTCCTGCATACTCGGCAGCTGCGACAGGCTTCTCAACATGAGAACTTTGCTCTGGGACATAAGATGCAGAAGGTTGACTCCTCTGTTTCAGCATGGCTTCACCAGCATTACCTGCGATACAAGACAGGACAATGTGAGGTAACTTGTATCAAATAATATTTTATTATTTTTATAAACCAAGAGCGAGCACCTCCACGCGTAGGTGGGATTGTAGCATCTTCGTCATATGCTAAGGACGCAATACCATGCCCTATTAATGTCTCTTCGTTAAGCATATCCTTAAGGTGAGCGTGACCTGGGGTGCGAAGAAACCAGTCATGATGATGATTGGGTTATTAAGCCTAGTTCACAAGCGCTGTTCAAATGATTACCTGAAGGTTCACCGCACTTGCTTACTAGCCAGCGGCGAATGTCAGCTTTCGATAAGCCATGCTTTAATGCACCAACAATCCCGTCTGGGTAAGTTACCGCAAGATTAAAAATCTCACCTTCATTGCCGCCTGCGATCTCCTCAAAGTCTGCTTGAGCCTACTCCAGAGCAGCCGCATCTTCCTCTTGAGCCGCATCTTCTTCATAGATTTGAGTTGCATCTTCCTCTTGAGCCGCATCTGTTTCATAGGCTTGCCGCGCCAAGTCGTCAACATGTTGCTCTTCCTATCTCCTTTGCTTTATGCGTTCAATCTCATCTTCTTCTCGCTCCCTTCTTCTTTCAGCAGCCTCCGCAGCTGTTCTCCTAGACTCAGCAAGGATGTCCTCGTCTATGGTTTCGCTGGAAACACCAGAGTGAGAACCCCTCTTCTGCCTCTTAGCTAGAAGGCCGCTGATGGTCTCTGCATCGTCATCTGCAAAGGAACAAACTGTTCAGTAAAGATTGCGAGATTTAAGATAATGAGAAGATAAGTACATTTGAGATACCTTCCGACTCTTCCTCTTGTATCTCACCTATCTCTTCTTCTCTGAAATCTTCGACTCTCTCTTCTTCTTCTTCATATCATCTCTTTCTCTCACTTCCCTTCTCTCATCCTCTTCCTCCTGAAAAACGGAACAAAAGTCTCGAATGCGAGCTCTTTCCGCGCCTTGCTTGGCATGCGACATTTGCCTTTGTCCCTGGAAGTAAGGGACTTCGCAGGAGAGGAAGCTGGAGCACTCCTAGGGGAAGAGATTGTGGTTCCCTTCTGCCTTGGTCTCTTTTCCCTTGGAGCAGCAGTTGATGGAGGAGACGGATCGTTCCTGGGAGGAGACAAGGCCGGAGTGTTGTCTATCAGCGAATCAGCAAATACGTCCGTGACCTCGCGAATTCGGGCCTCAATTGCGGGAGCCATTCGCATTGCTAGCCGAATCGGCTCACCCTGCCTTCTCTTGGCAACAATAGTGTTGATCAGCGACTTGGAACGCTCACCAAATGCAAACCTCCTCACATAGCACTACAACAGATAAGGGAGTATAAGTTTCGATATATCAAGATAAAGAAATTCGACATGCGCAAAGGAGATTGTTTACCTTGGCAAAATCTTCGCTGTATTTGATGGCATGCGAAGCACCCTCCCTAACTACAGCCATCTTCTCTTCAAGGATGGTGGAGGGGCACAGGTGATTCTCGTGGTCCAAAAATGAGTAGCAGCCATATAGGGAGTCGTCTAGGCTATAGTTAGGACGGAAATGGAAGGAATTTCTCTTGACCACAGGAGCTCTGCTTGGCCGAGGGGTCGACTGTGTCTTAAACCTTGCCTTCTGGGTGTTCCAATAGGCAACCCAATTCTTGGAGTATCCACCTGCGCGGTTACTTGGGGGTTGCTCGAAGGGAAGGTTTCTCCTTAAGATCGTTTTGCACTCGCTAGACAGTAGTCGTTTGTAGCAGCCTCTTATGATGGACTGCGTCCAGATTGATGGTGCCACCACATCAAAGCCAGACTGGGGAGAAACGCGAGTGGGAACGACATCCACCGTGATCCTCTCGTACCTAGGAGTAAGCTCGCGAACATACTCCGCAAGAGCAGGGAGAGAACCTCTTAGACACCAGCAGAAGAATTCACGATAGCGCTCGTGGAAACGCTTATGACCCTCGAAAAGAAGATCTTCCGAGAAAACAACAGCCTTGGAAGGATACAATTTTGGGAACCATCGCACATTCTCAATGCGTGTGGCATAAGGCCTAGCCGTAAACTTGCTGCGATCGTCGCATATCAGGCTCCAGGTACACTTAGGAAAGTGAGTTCCAAACCATCTCGCAGCCCTTCCACTGGAAAGCTCTTCCTCCGCACCTGGGACACACCATTTGTTGAGCCTAGATGGAACAGGAGAATAGGAGGGCCATCGCTCAAAAACCCACATGGTCAAGAATGCGATGTTAACATAGGTTAACACGTCCAGGCGGCCGCGGGAGTCCTTGGTTGCTACAACCAGTTGATCCAATCTGTGGTACAGGGTTCCCAAGACTAGTGGCCCAAGTGCGACTCTTTGACCAAGGGTCAGTTTCACAGCAAGAGGGAGGACATGGTAGAAAACCCCATCATGAGGGTGGCCATCAATCAAATACCTCGATAACCAGGCGCAGAGGAAAGCACACAGGGTCAGATGATAACCTTTCCCATTCACATATTTTTTAGCCTTCGGGTTCTGGCTCAGGAGTTTCTTGGTGATACTACTACTCGCATAATCGCGGAAGAAGTACTGCACCCACTTGCCCCAAGTGTTCTTCGCAGATGTATCAACTAGCTGCCAGTCAGGAAGAGGCTTCGCAGTTGTCCACTAGGTGGAAATTTTCTTAACCTCTGACAAGTACTCCTCCATTTGCTTGTAGAGAGCAAGTTCCGGATCGGTCCTCAAAGGGCTTAGAGGATCCACCTCACCAACAGGAGAAAGATCATACAGCATGTGTACATCTTCGAGAGTGGGAGCAGCCTCGAACTCAGCAAAGTCGAATGTGTGAGTCGCAGGCGAGTAACGCGAGAGAAGGTTTAGAAGCATGGACTGGTCCAGCTTCACGGAAGCACCCTTCATAGCACGAACGGCGAAATATATACCGGCATTGTTCAATGTGATGGCATGATTGGTCAACACATGGTCGATCAACTCATCCATGAAATCCAATTTCTGAACAAACGCCTGGGTACAAATTGCAGTGTGGGGGGAAAAACCCATTTTAAACCCCTAATCGAACCACATCTTTGGAATCGATCAATTCCAGCATGGCTGCGTTAATAGGTGGGGTCAATGTTTGCAACTCTTCAAAAGGAACAGGAGTCGGCAGGTTCTTCACCTTAACCCTAGCATGATAAAAATCTTTTCCGCCCAAATAGGGGGCTTTCCGCCATAGGGTTTGGGAAGATCAGGTATTTCTTCGACCTCTTTAACAGATTTGGTTCCTTTTGTCTTCGCCATTCCTGCGGAAGAGCAAGAAAAAAAGGGGGGATTAATACACACACTTTCAGATCGAATTTCAGGAATCAGTTCGAGTTTCAGTTTGCTTTTCAGTTCGAATTTCGAGTTTCAGTTTGCAATAACTCTGTTCTGTCAAGAGAAGACGAACAGTTCAGTGTCAATTCTGAGTTTGAAAGTTCAGAATCGTTTATATTGCTTGGAATCTCAGAAGTCCCACATTCAAAATCATTGCAATATGGCGATTAACTTAGTTCTGGGTTCAAAGAACAAGGGATCTTTTGCTTTACAATACTGGGTTTAATGAACAAGGTCTTCTTTTGCAGTTTTCAACGAATGACATGTTTCTAATAGTCACGGGTTTGCAGATCCAATACAGTTCAAAGCATATATCACTACATTAAATGGAATTGAGCAAGGCCAACCTTGTTTTGGTAAAGCTTGCTTGGATGCGGACAGTTGAAGAAGACGATTGACAAGAAATAATTGATGATTGATTATTTGAATCTGCTCTTGAAGGCTTCCGGGTATCATTCACTTTAAGAGAAATAAGTGATGCTTTGCAACAATGGAGAGCACAGAGTATTTATCCAAAAACAATGAAGGGTTGCGTCCTTTCAGTAGTCGAATCGCAACCGTCACCGTCGAATCGCGCAATCACAGGACAGCTGACGTCATGCCTAAAACCCTAAAAGACCAGACGACACGACTCTAGGGATTTTAGGTCATAATGACACGCACGGGGGCTGAATTTGCGTGTATTTGAATTGGTGCGTGGAGGCGACGCGTACGTTGGTTCCTGCGCATGGAAGCCCATCCGGCAATGCGTCTTCACGCGCAGAAAGGGGGCTAATGTAGATAGTGCTTTCTAGACAGGCAGATCTTAGCCACATGGCAACCATCTAGCACACCTAGCTGTGCTCCACACACACTGGATCACCAGCCGCGCTGATCCACGTGGGGGCTGCGAGACAGAGCCCTCGCATACCACCACACGGGACTTGTAGGGACTTAGTGGTTTGGAGGCTAGAGTGAGTCTTGTCGCGCGCGCGCGACAACCAAGCCCGCGCGCGACCCCTAGTAACTGCTTTGAAAGATTTATGGCAAGAGCTCCATAAACCAGGTTAACCCGGTCAAACCCGGTCAACCTCGTAACGGTTCCGGTATACGCGGATAACGTGCTGTAACGGTCCCTATATACGTGGACGAACGTGCCGTTGTGGTTAAGCTAATTAAGCCTCCATTGATGGGTGCCTTAACCACAATACAACGGTCACATTCTCTGTTATATATAGGATCGTTAACCCTTCCATACGAAGGAGAATCACCTGAGATACGCGAAAAGCTCTGCCAAAATCCTCTCTCTCTCTCATACAGTGCTATTGTCTTGCTCTCTCCCTACACACAACCATACACTTCATGTGTCCTTTCTATCCTCTACTCTTGGTGTATATTGAATTCTCTCCGCAGGATTCTCTCGTACACACATAGTAAATCACATGGCTCTTCTTGTCTTTCCACTGCCCTAACACTGCGCCAATGGAAAAGTCGCTAGCATCACACATAAGCTCAAAGGGGAGATCTTAATCTGGAGTCATAATCACAGGTGCAGAGGTGAGCTTCTCCTTCACTGTATCAAACGCCGCTTTGCAGGCATCATAAAAATCAAATGGGACATCTTTCCCAAGTAGTTCACACATCGGCTTTCAAATCTTTGAAGTTTATGATGAATCTGCGATAGAACCCTGCGTGACCCAGAAAGCTTCTAACACCTTTCACTGATGTAGGATATGGGAGTTGCTTGATTGTCACAATCTTCGCTTGATCAACTTCCAATCACTTCCTTGATATCTTGTTCCCTAGAACAATCTCCTCTGTAACCATGAAGTGGTATTTCTCCCAATTTAGCACGAGGTTAGTGTCAATGCAGCTGCTAAGCACACACCCCAAGTGATGTAAGCACTCCTCAAAACTATCACTGAACAGAGAGAAGTCATCCATAAATACCTCAAGATTCTTCTCAATCATGTCTGAGAAGATGGCCATCATACACCACTGAAATGTCGCCGGTGCGTTACACAATCCAAAAGGCATGCGTCGGAACGCAAATGTGCCATATGGACATGTAAAGGTGATCTTCTCTTGATCCTATGGAGCAATAGCTATCTGATTGTATCCGAATAACCATCCAGGAAACAGTAGTACTCATGGTGGGCTAGCCGGTCAAGCATTTGATCAAAGAAGGGAAGTAGAAAGTGATCCTTGAGAGTGGCTTCATTTAGCTTCCGATAGTCCATGCATACTTGCCAACCTGTAACTGTCCGCTGGGCAATCTGTTCATGGTTGTCATTCTCTACCACAGTCATCCCTCCTTTCTTAGGTACACATTGGACCGGACTAGTCCAAGTGCTATCAGCAATAGGAAAGATGATTCCAGCTTCTAACCATTTCATCACTTCTTTCTTCACCACATCTCTCATATTCGGGTTGAGTCTTCTTTGAGGTTGTATTATTTGCTTCTTCCCTTCCTCAATCCGAATTATTTCTTCCCACATAAGATCAATTCATCACCTTCATAAATCTCTACCCCATAGAAATCTTCAAGTTCATGATAGGAAGGCATTTGCATTGCCTTAAACACATTAAATACAACCTTTCTTTCATTTATCGGCATGGATAGGCACCCGCTTTTCACAAGAATGATTGCTTCTCCTGTAGCTAAAAAGGGTCTTCCAAGAATCAATGGGAATAACCCACTTCCATGTCAAGAATGACAAAATCGGCTGGAAAAATGAGTGATCCCACCTTGACCAAAATATCCTCAATCACCCCGTATGCCTGGCGAATTGATTTTTCTGCCATTTGCAACATACCCGCGTGGCCTTAGGATCCCCCACACCTAGCTTCTTGAATATAGACAATGGCATCAAGTTGATGCTAGCCCCAAGATCACATAGTGCAGAAACTGTTATGGAGTCACCTAATGTAAATGGAATCACAAAACTACCTGGGTCCTTGACCTTCTTAGGCAAACCTTGCAATCCACACTATGATGCTTCAGCTGTCAAACAAATCTGCTCGCATTCATCTACTCGCCTTCTCCCTGCCAATATGTCTTTCAGGAACTTAGCATAAATGGGCATCTTCTCTAGCTCTTCAACAAAGGGTAGGTTGATTTCCATCTTCTTGAATGCCTCTAGAAATTCCTGGAATTCTTTGGCATCGATTTTCTTCCTGGTCCGCAAATGATAAGGGAGTATAGGAGCGATGGGAACAAACTCAGCACGTACCTCTTCTTTATTTGGCTCTACATCCTCCTTTGCCTACGTGGGTTGGGCTCCTACTACCTCGTCATCAAATATCTCACGCTCTTTTGCCTTTGAGGCTGTGGCTCTAGCTTGTGCTGGGTACAGTGGGTCGACCAATGTCTTCCCATTTCTGGTAGTGATAGCCTCAATAGGCTGAGATTCCTCCCCATAAGTGATATTGGATCCCAATGGAGCTGGCGTGGCTAGCTGGCTCACAATCTGACCCACTTGCTGTTCCACATTCCGCAATGCTGTCTTGGTAACCTGCAAATATGCGGCCAAATAAGTCATCTACTCGGTGAACTGGTTAACATTCCTCCCATCTGAAGCATCATGCTCTTAAGCTCATCCATTTCACTGTCTTTTCTTGTTTGATGTGCTGCTTCTTCATGCTATATCTTTGCTAAGACTGCTCTAACTTCTGACTTAGGTAGATTGGACAATTTCTTGCTTTCTCGTAACTGAGATTCTTGCTTTGCAATCTGCTTCATCAATTTATATGCGCCCTCCTTATCAACTTTGAACAAGAAACTCCATCCAGCTTCCCTATTTACACGTTCTTGGTTAGCACGGCCTAGACCGTGATAGAACACCTGAAAGGTCTTGTAGTCTTCAAAATCATGGTTTGGGAACTTTCTCAACATTCCCACAAAACGTTCCCACGCTTCCACTAGTGACTCATCTTGTTGCTACTCAAAACTCATAATATTGGCTTGAAGTTGAATCACTCGGTGGACCGGGTAAAATCTCTTTAGGAACTCTTCAGCACACTGATCCCATGTAACAATAGAATTTGGTGTTCGATTTTTCAACCATGCTGCGGCTGCACCACTCAGACAATAGGGTAAAAGCACAAGCTTAAAAACATCAGAGCAGACATCTTTATACTTTACCGTCCGGCATAAAGCATTGAACTCCCCATATGAACTCATTCAGATCTTCTTCACTTGCCTCAATAAACTGAAATAAGCTCTTTGCCTCTTGGATAGTGGTGCCCTTAAAATGAAAACTCTCGGCTTGAATATCTGGCACCCTGATGGCTAGACTAACTCCGGTTATGGGACCCGGAAAGCCTGTGACAAGAGACTTCCTCGAATGGTTATAAGTGGTCTGATTTTTGCGTTTTTCAAATTGTGCAGAAAGCTTTTCCATCTTCCTTGTGATCTTGTCAAGAGCTATTTGCATATTCCCTGAATCCTCGTTGTCTGAGTGTGAGGCTTCACTAGATGAGGATGATGTCTCTCCGTTCTCACTCATCGTGTACACGTGCTCCCTGAGATCACAGACAAAGGGAAAAGATAACAGCAACTAACAAAAATAATAAAAAATAGCTGAAAATAAAAAGTATCCTAAGCTAATTATCGATCTCACTAATAGTACCGTTAACTCCCCGACAACGGCGCCAAAATCTTGACGCGCCTAAATTACGCGTATTGCGCAAGTGTACGGTCAAGTATTAAAGTGGTTGTCGAACCCACAGGGATTTGAACGACTATTAGCCAATCGTTGATCTACTTTTATGTACAAAGTAACCGGTAAGAAGGGTTGAATGTTTGTAAGTTTGCCACCCTCAATAAAGTGGCTCTGAACTGCAAAATAAATGAATGATAGTACTAAGAGTTTGGATAAGCTATATGATTTAGGGTCCCTAGGATTCTTAGTTGATTTCCGGATTCAATTCACAACACTTCACTCTTTCTTTCACCATATCAGATTATACGCGCAGCACATATCTCTCAATCGTATATCACACTACAGTGTATTCAACAACAAATCCTTTCAGCCTAATGTTGTAATAACACTAATCTAGTTGATATAATAAAGGTACCTGCAAGACCTCTCAACCTTCCAAAGTTACAACTTTAACATAATCAACTGAAACAATCTTCATGTGATCACTCTCATTCTTTAACCTCTCATTCTCAAGAATATTAAGAGTTTCCTCCTACTCTTCACGAACCTAGGGTTGAGTTATTTTCATACACTCTCCTAGACAACTAACATGCTATGGGTGATCAAGCCTCACATGCTAAGAATTAGGAACACAAGTAGAAGAATGAATGAAATCAAGATTGAAATTAAGCTTTAAGCATGAAGTAAATCCATGAATCCATCAATCAACTCAAGCAAACCCTAGTTCTCCATAATCACCTAGCTATGAGTTTAGCTAGACAATAAATATCTTGATAAAATCATGATCTCCATAGAAAATAGTACAAGAGATGAAGAAAAAGAATCAAACGATGAAATCCTTGAAGATGGGGCGTGAATCCTCTCTTCCTTGAACTCCCGTGCATCTCTCTCTCTTCCTCCGTCGTGTGTCTCTTTTTTCAGGCCTTCTTCACGTTCTTTTACTAGCTGGGGCGAATTTTTAATGTACTTTGCTGAAACTGCATCTCAACCCCTCTAGGTTGTAATTCCCGTCCAGAATTGTAAGCTGATATTGCGCAGGCCATATGTCGCTCATCCGGAGTCGGATCAAGCTCCGTGACCTACGGTTGGAAAGCTCTTTGAGTCTACTTTCATTTGGAACCGGTATCACCCAAAAATTAGTTTTAGAACTCTGGATATGATCGAACTAGTGCAAGATGGTCATCCAAGCTCCTCCAATTCGCCTTCTCTTGACTCCACTTGAGCTCCTGTTGTTTCCGAAGTTTGTTCCATGCTTCCTATCAACCGATTAGCATCTGTTCCTGTCAAGACAACAAGAAAAAACATACCAAGCAATTATATTTGACAAATAAAAACTAAATATGCATAGAAACGCCCTGACAAACAATATTGCACATGGTGAGCAACAAGTGGTAAAACGACTCATATTATCTAACATTAAGCTCAAATAACTCGTGATAATGTGGTAAAATGTAGGTAATAGATAGATCCTAAAAGAGCTAGGAGCTATCTATTACCTCCATTTTACCACATTATCACGAGTGATTTGAAATCTGCTCCTGAATTCAAAAGGCGATATCTTCTTAGTCCGAACTTCGATTTAGCTCCGTGACCTATCGATGGAAAGCTCTCTAAGTCTACTTTCATATGGAACCGGTATCACCCAAAAATGAGTTGATGAACTCTGGATATAATCAAAATAGTGCAATTTGTTCATCCAAGCTCCTCCAATTCGGCTTCTCTTCACTCCACTTGAGCTCCCATTGTTTCCGAAGTTCGTTCCATGCTTCCTATCAACCAATTAGCATCCATCACTGCCAAAAAAACATGAAAAAACATACCAAGCGATTATATTTGACAAATAACAATAAAATATGCATGGAAAATGCGCGGACTAGCAATATAGCACATGGTAGCAACAAGTGATAAAACGACCTATAATCTCTAACATTGGGCTCAAAACACTCTCTAAATACATATTATCATGTGGTAAATTCTAAAGAATTATAGCTCCTAATAGGCGCTATCAGTCTAACCCAGGCATTTCGTCATAGTCCCATGCGAAGACATCTTTGTACTCCTTCAGCAGATTGAGCAATTCTTGTTCCTCATTGCTACTAAGTTTCGCGCTTAAAAAGAATGGCCTTTCTTCTCCTCCATCGGGAACAGGAATGCCTCCTTTAGTTCTTGCTTCTGAGGTTTCGGGCGATACTCCATACACTCAGAAGCCTCCTTCAGTTCTCCCATCAGTGTCCCCTCTTTATCTTTTCCGGACGCCTCTTCCAGCTCACAAATTTTCCCGGGACATCTCTGATGAGACGGGTCGAAGATGGACCCCTGTGCCTTCAGATGCGGTAGCACTTCATCCCGTTAGAGTAAAAGCTGCCTACTTGTTTGCCCTCACCGTTATGTTCTACAACCCTCTTCAGGGTGTAAATGTGCTTCTTGCTATAATTCACTTTGGGAGCGGCTTCCCACACGGGCTGTCTCCCCTCTTGCTCCTCCCGCATTAACATCACCTCAGCTTGTGATTGGTCCTTGATGTCCTCCCATTTGGGTAAGGGAGTTTCTTGAAATGGAGCTGGAGTAACTTCGTCTGCCATCTCCGTGAACAAGACGACTTCAGGAAAATGCGCCTCCTCCAAATTAAATGGATCAAGGCAGGTATGGTGACCACCATGTCCTTCCAAATTTCTATCATCGCTTCGTGAGGTGTTGAAGGCACAACTTTGAAGCGGTGGATCCATGCCCGACCAATGATCATATGATAGCGGGTGGTGGCATCAATAACATGAAATTGGGCAGAACACTTGATCTGCCCAATCTGAACTCCCAGGAAAATCCATCCTACCGTTATTATGGAGTCACTCCCGAAGCCCATCAAGGGAGATGGCCTGTTGACGATCTTGTTTTCAGGAAATCCAGCTAACTCCAGCGTGCTGAGTGGGATCACATTTACCGCGGCTCCACCATCGACAAAAGATCTCTTTAATTCCACATCATTGATCACAGCCGTCACATATAGCGGGCTCTGATTGCTCGCGTCCGTCTTCTTGTCAGACTCATCGAATGTCATGAATAAACCATTCGATCGCGCGACTCTGACAACCTTTCCATTCGAGATAACCAATTCTTCAGCATAATCTTCTGCCACTTTAAGATGGCCTTTACCATGTCGTGCCTGCAACTATTTGAGAATTTCATGTCATCAAAGAATCTCGAACTTGTTGGAGCTCTTCATGCGCTCAGCGCGTGAGTCCTCAGTGTCCACGCCATAGTCTTCTTCCTCGCACATTTCTGCAACTACCGATGTCCCTGCATCTGCGACCTCTTCATCCATGATTGAAATCATAGCGACCTCTTTCACCTTGGGCTCTTTTTGCGTGTGGGATGGAAAGGGGTTGTTGCAGACATCTTTAGTTGGTTCATCAACGACCAACTGTCCTTCCATGATCTTCCTGTCTACCAGCCATCTAACCTTTTTGCACTCCCTTGTCGGGTGCATGACTTGCCCATGGCATTCGCACCATCTAGGGTCCTTTAGTTGTTCTCTGGTGGGTTTATGCTCTAGTACTGGAAGAATTCCATCGCTCCGCCAATTTTTGCAAAGCATGATTGCGTCTTCAATAGAGCACGGCAGTGGTGGTGCCTCCCGGGGCGCAGGTCGTGGTTGCTTGTGAGGGGCTGACACAGCATGCACGTCAGCATCACGACCACGTTTTTAGTTGAACCTCCCTATCTTGAATCCAGAGCTTGTTGGCGCGCGCTCACTAGTATATTTGTTCCTCATCTTGTCTACCATCGGCTCAATGTTCCCGGTGTAGTTAATCAATTTTGAAAAAGTAGGCATATTCAGGTTGTTCAACATACCTTTATATTCGTCGCGCATCCCCTGAAGGCATATTTCTACCAGACGGGTTTCTAGGACGTCGTCAACGCACTCCAAGGACCTGGCCCTGAACCTCCTGATGAAGGCGACTCCTTCCTCATCATCATTTTGATGCATGCGAGAGAGATGGATGGTGGTGACCTTTTCCTCCACTTGAACGAATTTGGTGTAGAACTTTTTCACCATGTCATCCAGGGACTTTACAGATCCTGCTTCGAGGGTTCTATACCATTTGTACGCGACGGCTCCCAAAGACTTGGGGAATTCGCGCATCAGCAACCTGGTGTCCACAGCATGGGGGCCCATCAAATCGACGAACCTCATGACATGTTCGTGCGCATTCCCTCCGACTTCATCGAACTTGTCCTAATTAGGTGCTTTGTACCCGTCAGGGTTGGGCATCAAATTTATGTCTCGCGGAATTGAGGGTGCGTTGTCGACCTTCGAGATGTAAAACTATGGTTTGCGTGTTGGGTTTTTGATTCATGGATCGCACAACGGAAGCATAATCAAACAAATAGACATGCGAAACCCTCCAAGGATCACAAGTCTAGATGCATAACGACAGTAAAGGTAAGAAATCATAAACACACCTTTGGGTTCTCCTTGATGACTTCAAACGCGAATAGTGTCACGTTCTCTATAGTTGATCCACGCCTAGAGTTGATCCTAGATCTCCCAAACTCCTTGGTGCTAGCCCGGAATAGGAAGAGGATGAAGGAATCACGCAAAACGAGACAAAAGAGGGGCTGCGGCCCTCTTTTGGCCGACGGGTTGAGGGCGGCGGCAAGGGGGTCGGGTTCGGCCTCCTTGTTGCTTGCTCTCTCTCCTTTGTTCTCTCCCACTCTTGTTATGTTCACTAATGAGCATAAGTTATGAGGAAGGAAGGAAGGAGGGTCCTTTATATAGTCCAACAACTCCTTGTTAACTACCTAAAGGACTTATTCTAGTCCAACTAGAATTCAATTTAGTCCCTTCCTTGCAAATTAGTCCCTACTAAGTTTGCAAGGGTTTGCAAAGTGATCCTTCTAATTAATTAATCCAATTAATTAATTCCCAAATCTAGTACAACTCTATATAGCGTGTGACCCCATAGGTTCTATCTAGTTGGTAGCAACTATTTGCTAATATGGAGCGGTTTCTAGCAAAACATCCATTCTAGCCAACTAATAGAATAGTCATCTAGACACCCTTGTACAAGTAATTGTCTCATCCCTTTTCCTCCATATCCGGATTGGACACGAGACATACAAGTCACACTCGTATATCCAATCCATAGTTTCTCGATCTATGGGAATAGCCTTATTCGTGCAAATAACATCAATATCCCATATATTGATTTATTTGAGTCTGGCCAGACATTCTATAAGCACTATCCCTCGAGTGGCCTAGGACATCTACTCCCGTTATGTGGGAGGGGCAAATTCTCTCTACGTCCACTACGATCTCTAAGCTTGCTTCTCATTGTATCCAGTACACGCCTTTATAACTACCCAGTCACGGTGTAGCGTTTAACGCTACCAAGATCACAATGATCCACAACTAGAATATCTAGTGACTTCAAGTCTAAGGATGACAATACCATTGCACCGCGAGAAGAACTTGTCACTCAACATAACATGTATGTAGCCTTCTCGGGATGGGTCAATCCAGTGCAACATTCCGTAATGCACACCTATGTGTTGGATCGTGATATCTCCATATAAATCCAACCCATACTAGTCTATAGATGATTGTCCCATTAATCATTATGCTTGACTAGGGATATTTAAGATAAACAACACGATTCTAAATCTAAGGACTTCATTATATTAAATATCCAATAAATAATAAATGAATTTTCAAGCCATATACAAATTCATACTAAACTAGATTGCCTCTAGGGAATCTATTCCAACAGTCTCCCACTTGCACTCGAGCCAATCTGGCGCATCTCGTATGCCCATACTCCTAGTGTGCCCTTCATGCTTCCACTGCGTGAGAGGCTTCGTAAGCGGGTCTGACATATTATCATCTGTAGGAATCTTGCGTATCCGAACGTCTCCTCTATCGATAATATCTCGAATCAGATGAAACTTCCTGAGCACATGCTTGGACTTCTGGTGCGATCTTGGTTCCTTTGATTGCGCGATCGCCCCAGTGTTGTCACAGAACAACTCCACTGGATCCGCAATGCTAGGGACCACACCAAGTTCAGAAACAAACTTTCAGATCCAAACAGCCTCCTTTGCTGCGCCATTTGCAGCAATGTACTCAGCCTCTGTTGTAGAATCAGCTACCGTCTCTTGTTTGGAACTCTTCCAGCTCACCGCTGCTCCATTCAGGCAAAACACATATCCCGACTGTGATCTAAAGTCATCTCTATCGGTTTGGAAGCTTGCATCAGTGTAACCCCTTACACGCAACTCTTCCTCACCGCAAAACATCAAGAAGGCATCCTTAGTTCTTCTCAAGTACTTTAGGATGTTCTTGACAGCAATCCAGTGACTCTCACCCGGATTGGATTGGTATCTGCTTGTCATACTCAAGGCATATGACACATCTGGTCTAGTACATAACATGGCGTACATGATAGATCCTATGGCCGAGGCATAGGGAATCCTACTCATGCGTTCCTTCTCAATCTCATTGGAAGGACAACCACTCTTCGAAAGAGTGATTCCATGTGACATGGGCAAGAATCCCTTCTTGGAATCTTGCATGTTGAACCGTTTCAACACCTTGTCAATATATGTACTTTGACTTAGGCCTAGCAACCTCTTAGATCTATCTCTATAGATCTTTATACCGAGTATATAGGCTGCTTTCCCTAAGTCCTTCATTGAGAAACACTTTCCTAGCCAATCTTTCACAGATTGCAGCATGGGAATGTCGTTTCCAATGAGTAGTATGTCATCCACATACAAGACAAGAAAAGCTACAGAGCTCCCACTAACCTTCTTGTAGACACAAGACTCATCTTCGTTTCTGATGAAGCCAAACTCTTTGACCACTTCATCAAAACGTCGATTCCAACTCCTAGAAGCTTGCTTCAATCCATAAATGGATCGTTGCAGCTTACAAACTTTGTTGGCTTGCTTTGGATCCTCAAAACCCTCCGGCTGTATCATATACACGTCCTCGAGGAGATTCCCATAAAGGAATGCTGTTTTGACATCCATCTGCCAAATCTCATAGTAGTAGTATGCTGCAATTGCAAGTAGGATTCGGATGGATTTGGTCATAGCGACTGGTGAAAAGGTTTCATCATAGTCAATACCATGAATCGGTCTGAATCCTTTAGCCACCAATCGGCCCTTATAGGTAATCACATTACCATCCATGTCGATCTTCTTCTTGAAGACCCACTTGCACCCTATAGGCCGCGCCCCATCGGGTGGTTCCACCAAAGTCCATACTTTGTTGGTATACATGGATTCCATCTCGGATCTCATGGCTTCCAGCCACTTCTAAGAGTCTGGGCCACTCATGGCCTCCTCATAGGTAGTAGGCTCATCATCTATGAGCATCGTGTCACCGGAATCAGTTATGAGAAGTCCGTACCTCTCGGGTTCCTGGCGCACTCTACTAGATCTACGAAGCTCTTGTGTTACCTGAACAGGTGGCTCCACAACTGCTTGTGGTTCCTGTTCATGTTCCATAATCGGTTAAGTGATTTGTGGTTCTTGAACTTCTTCAAGTTCTACATTCCTCCCACTTGCTTCTTTAGAGACAAACTCTCTTTCTAGAAACACGCCAGTCCGAGCAACAAACACTTTGTTCTCGGTTGGATTGTAGAAGTAGTATCCCTTAGTTTCCTTAGGGTACCCCACAAATTTACACTTATCCGATTTAGGCCCTAGCTTGTCTGATTGTAAACGTTTTACATAGACATCGCAGCCCCAAATCCTCATGAACGACAGTGTGGGACGCCTCCCACTCCACATCTCATATGGTGTTTTCATGAATGATTTAGATGGAACACGGTTAATGGTGAAAGCTGCACTCAATAGAGCGTAGCCCCAAAATGATAATGGAAGATCGGTTTGACACATCATAGACCGAACCATATCCAATAGGGTTCGATTCCTCCTCTCGGACACGCCATTCCATTGGGGCGTTCCGGGTGGAGTGAGTTGGGACACGATCCCACACTCTCTAAGATAGTCGTCAAACTCTTGGCTCAAGTATTCTCCTCCTCGATCCGATCGTAGAGCCTTGATACTTTTGCCAAGTTGCTTCTCTACTTCATTTTTGAATTCTTTGAACACTTCAAAGGATTCGGATTTTTCCCTCATAAGGTACACAAATCCATATCTACTGTAATCATCAATAAACGTAATGAAGTAGACATAACCACCCCTGGCTGGCGTGGAAAATGGCCCACACACATCGGTATGGATGAGCGCCAATTGCTCACTAGTCCTCTCACCTTTCTTATTGAAAGGGGACTTTGTCATTTTTCCCAATAAACAAGCTTCACATGTCTCATATGATTCAAAATCAAATGAGTCTAGTAATCCATCCTTATTGAGTCTAGATACACGTTTCTCGTTTATGTGGCCTAAACGACAATGCCATAAATAAGCACGATTTAAATCATTTATTTTAATCCGCTTGGTATTAATGTTGTAGACAGGATTGCTTAGATCAAGGACATAAAGTCCATTAAATAATTGCGCACTAAAATAGTGAATATTATTCAAATAAAAGGAACAAAAATTGTTCTTTATTGAAATAATAAAACCTGCCTTGTCCAAAAAAGAAATAGAAATAATGTTTCTGCTCATAGCAGGCACAAAATAGCAATTATTTAATTCTAAAACTAATCCAGAAGGCAGAGATAGCTCGCACACGCCTATGGCCAACGCAGCAACCTTTGCTCCATTCCCAACGCGCAGATCTACCTCCCCTTTAGCCAATCTTTTACTTCTCTTTAGATCCTGCATATTTTGACAAATATGAGATCCACATCCAGTATCTAATACCCATGATGTAGAGACAGTTAAATTGACATCTACAACAAAAATACCTGGTGGTGGTGGAATCACTATTCCAAGCCTCTTGTCCTCCAGATATTTTGGGCAGTTCCTCCTCCAGTGTCCAGGCTGACTGCAGTAGTGACACTCACCCTTAGTCACAACCTTGGCAACGCCAACACAGGCTTAAGGGCTTGTTCCTTGGACTTGGCAACTGACTTGCCTTTTCCCTTGGAGGAAGAGGCAAACCTTTTGCCCTTTCCTTTCTGCACCATCATAATGGCCTTGCCCTTACCCTTGTTGATGCTCTGTTCAGCCGTCCTCAACATGTTGAGCAAATCTGGAAGTGGTTTAACGATCTCGTTCATGTTATAGTTCATAATGAACTGTCCATAACTCTCAGGCAACGATTGCAACACGAGATCGGTTGCCAACTCTTGGCCGACCGGGAACCCAAGCCGGGCGAGATTCTCCAAGTACCCGATCATTCGGAGTACATGGGGTCCCACCGGGTTCCCTTCTGCCAGATGACATTTGAACAGTGCCTTTGAGACCTCGTACCTCTCTACCCTCGCCTGCTCTTGGAAGAGCTGCTTTAGATGTTCGATCATATCGACAGCATTCATGTTCTCGTGTTGCTTCTGAAGCTCAGAGGTCATGGTGCAAAGCATTAGGCAGGCCGCATCTTTAGCGTCATCAACACGCTTTTGATACGCCTTTAAGGCAGCAGGTGTCTGGTTCTCTGGACCTTCTGGAACATGCTCCTCTATTGCGTACAGTTTCTTCTCTTGCTTGAGAACAATTCTCAAGTTTCTGTACCAATCAAGAAAGTTGGTTCCAGAGAGCTTGTCCTTCTCAAGGACAGATCGTAGGGAATGTTGTGAACTCGATGAGTTGTTTGCCATTTGGAATTCTACAAAAAGGAAAATACGCAAGTTTTAGTATTTGTGAATTTTTGACTATATTTAATAATGGCTAGTTTATTAAATATAGCTACCACTATTTTTCTACGGATTAATAACCCTCAAGATATTAATGCGGAAAATATCCTTATATTTTCTAGTGGGCCAAGATCCATCTTTTCATCTCCTTATGAGCTTGCTTTGGCAAGTCACCCATAATTTGACTACTTTTAGGTAGGAACAATTCCAATTGCATCCCATATGCAACTCTTGGTTCAATCGGGCAAATAACTCCTTATTTATCCATCATATGGATAATCCCAATTGATTGCCTCTAGGTTTCTTAATCAAATTAATAGCCTAGTTGTGTTCAACCTCTTATCTAAACAATTGCACATTGTTACGTGCCATCGCATTCCATCATTATGAACCAAGTCGCCATGCTTTGGCACGCACGAACTTGATAAATAATGATGATAATGAGTGTTTAAATAACGAGAAGGCAAGAACACAATATTTAAAATTTGAGGGATTTTAAATTCATTTTTTAATTATTTTGTTGATCAATATCAACTAATCTATCTATTTGAGTTTGTGCACAACTCCAAATAATAGATCCGGGTTGTCTAATTATCTTATTATCCTAATTGCATGCATCATCCATACACCAACCACACAAATAATAAGACAATAAATAAACAACGACATAGCAGAAATTAAACGTGATGTGGATATGGCCTTTTCTAGACTAAGATAATTCCAAGCCAATGGAATTATCTATGAACCCTAAGCAAACACATCTCCATGCGTCTTGATCTTTTGGTCCATCCTTCATAGTCATGTGGAATGCTTCATGCTCCATGCTCCTTCTTTTGTGGCTCCTTTGGCTTTGGGCTTCTTTTCTCCAATCTTGGCTAACAATCTACTTTATCTAGCACTAGCTAATATCTATACTAAATAAAATAAATCTCACAAGTTGAGAGAAAAAAAAATGGCACGCAGGCCATAAAACCCTAATTAATTATTACAATTAATTGATCAGCTCGCAGGCCGTAAAACCAAACCACAAAATTAAACATCCACATCAAACCACATCCTAAGGCCATATCCAATCACCATGCGATTTGCACATAAACAGTTAAAACCCAATTTTAACGCGCTTGGTCAATTTTAATTGATTTTAGGATTTCTAGGGTTAAAACGGTCCATGGGCCCAACAATCCAATTGCCCGGGCCCATTAAAGTGAACCATAAGGCCCTAGGGCCGGCCCGGCCCAAAACCCACAAGCTAGGCCCGCGGGTTAGGGCCGCCCGGCCCCTTAGGGCGGCCAAGCTTGGGCGGCAAGCAAGGGGGCGGTCCCCTAGGGGGCCGAACCTCCTCTTGGGGGTTGTTTCCAAAACAACTCCCTTGCTTGGAGCCCAAGTTTGGTTGTTTCCTTGTTTTGGGAGAACTCCTTTTTCCCCAAGGATGCCCAAACCCTAGATCTAAGATCCTAAAATTTCTCAAACTCACCAATTCATGCATCCAATGCAAAAATTGGATCTTGTTATGAGTAATTATTGACAAATTGCATCCCATGCTTGATTTGTCTTGTTTTACGCGATAAACTATCAAATTAAGGTGTAAAACAACAAGAATGTAACACATAAACTACGTTTATGCTCTATGACCTGTGGCTCTGATACCACTGTTGGGTTTTTGATTCATGGATCGCGCAACGGAAGCATAATCAAACAAATAGCCATGCAAAACCCTCCAAGGATCACAAGTCTAGATGCAAAACGAAAGTAAAGGTAAGAAATCATAAACACACCTTTGGGTTCTCCTTGATGACTTCAAACGCGAATAGTGTCACGTTCTCTATAGTTGATCCACGCCTAGAGTTGATCCTAGATCTCCCAAACTCCTTGGTGCTAGCCCGGAATAGGAAGAGGATGAAGGAATCACGCAAAACGAGACAAAAGAGGGGCTTCGGCCCTCTTTTGGCCGACGGGGTGAGGGCGGCGGCAAGGGGGTCGGGTTCGGCCTCCTTGTTGCTTGCTCTCTCTCCTTTGTTCTCTCCCACTCTTGTTATGTTCACTAATGAGCATAAGTTATGAGGAAGGAAGGAAGGAGGGTCCTTTATATAGTCCAACAACTCCTTGTTAACTACCTAAAGGACTTATTCTAGTCCAACTAGAATTCAATTTAGTCCCTTCCTTGCAAATTAGTCCCTACTAAGTTTGCAAGGGTTTGCAAAGTGATCCTTCTAATTAATTAATCCAATTAATTAATTCCCAAATCTAGTACAACTCTATATAGCGTGTGACCCCATAGGTTCTATCTAGTTGGTAGCAACTATTTGCTAATATGGAGCGGTTTCTAGCAAAACATCCATTCTAGCCAACTAATAGAATAGTCATCTAGACAACCTTGTACAAGTAATTGTCTCATCCCTTTGCCTCCATATCCGGATTGGACACGAGACATACAAGTCACACTCGTATATCCAATCCATAGTTTCTAGATCTATGGGAATAGCCTTATTCGTGCAAATAACATCAATATCCCATATATTGATTTATTTGAGTCTGGCCAGACATTCTATAAGCACTATCCCTCGAGTGGCCTAGGATATCTACTCCCGTTATGTGGGAGGGGAAAATTCTCTCTACGTCCACTACGATCTCTAAGCTTGCTTCTCATTGTATCTAGTACACGCCTTTATAACTACCCAGTCACGGTGTAGCGTTTAACGCTACCAAGATCACAATGATCCACAACTAGAATATCTAGTGACTTCAAGTCTAAGGATGACAATACCATTGCACCGCGAGAAGCACTTGTGACTCAACATAACATGTATGTAGCCTTCTCGGGATGGGTCAATCCAGTGCAACATTCCGTAATGCACACCTATGTGTTGGATCGTGATATCTCCATATCAATCCAACCCCATACTAGTCTATAGATGATTGTCCCATTAATCATTATACTTGACTAGGGATATTTAAGATAAACAACACGATTGTAAATCTAAGGACTTCATTATATTAAATATCCAATAAATAATAAATGAATTTTCTAGCCATATACAAATTCATACTAAACTAGATTGCCTCTAGGGCATCTATTCCAACATTGCGATACTAGTTTCTCTCCGCTGTTCCAGAGCTTCGACACTGGCAGGCGTACTTCCTCTGGGGGTTGAGGACGTTGTCGCCGCGAATCCATGGATATAAGGCATGTTTAGATAATAAGGATGTGGAGATGGGAGTGCAAAACTCCCTGGGGCTCCATTCGCCTGTGGAGGTGCTGCGAAGTAAGGGGAGGGATTCCCAGCAGATGCGGGAGATGAGCCTGATTGAAGCCGCGGTGCCTAAGGCACTGGACCATTGGGAAGAGAAGATTGTGAGTTGGGCAGAGCAGATGTGTGTAACATAGAAACGGTGGTCACCCCTGGCGGAGGTAACTGAGCTGCTAGAGGTGGGGCTGAGGTCCCCTGAGCCGTGTTCTGAACAAGCCCTCCCAGGAGCGTCATTATCTGAGCTATTGGGGTGGAATGAGCTTGCATGATCTTGGCCTGACTCTGAATCGTGGCCTGCAATTCTTCCAAGCAAGGTGCACTCCCAGCGGCCGTTTAATTTCTGGTATTAGTATTGGTGTTGAGGGTCTCCTCTTCCTGAATCTCGTCTCTTGGCGGAGATTGATCACCCTCACGACAGTTAGCTTCAAGAGACATGGTCTATTTAGCTAATTGGTTGTAGTTTTGGAGGTGGATGTTTCACGTCGGGTTCATCAAATTGTGTACAAGGAAATCCTCAAGAGAGATCCAAGTGTACACCTCAAGTATGAAATTAGGGTACGGGGAAGAGTAGGGAGTAAGTAGGGAGAGATTAAGCAAAGGTAACTGTTCTCTAAAGTGAGACAGTGGACTAACAAGAAGTCAGAGAGAGGTTTTAGGTGTCTAAGAGAGTCAGAGAGAGTCTCCTGGAGGGCTAACGATCCTATATATAGTGGGGAAGTGACCGTTGTAGGGGGATTAATGCACCATAAATGGCGGCTTAATGATAGCCCCTGTAACGGCACGTCCGACCGTGTATATAGGGACCGTTACGCACCCGTCCGCATATAACAGAGACTGTTATGAGATCGTCCGCATTAATGGGATATGTGAGCCTTAAACCTCTCAGTCAGTAACAAGAGGTCGCGCGCGAGCTTGGTTGTCGCTCTCGCGCGACGGGACTTACTCTAGCCTCCAAACCACTAAGTCCGTACAAGTCCCGTGCTGTTAGTATCGCGGGTGGCCCTGTCTCACATTCCTCAAGTGGATAAGCATAGGTAGTTATCCGGTGTACGTGGGGCACAGCTGAGTGTGCTAGATGACTGTCACGTGGCTGTGACCTGTGTGTCTGGAAAGCACCATCTACACAAACTAGTCCTAATCATGTCCATACATGGATTAGTTCTCTTTGAAAATCCTAATCATGTTTCTACTTGAATTAGTCCACCTTGGAAAATCCTAATCATGTCTATACATGGATTAGCCCAACTTGCATATTAGTCCTACTAAGTTAGAAAGTAGTTGCAATTTCATCCTTCTAATTTATTAATCATATTAATTAATCAATTCCAAAGTCTAGTTCACCCCTATATGGCGTGTGACCCCATAGGTTCTATTTAGTTGGTAGTAACGATTTACAAATATGAAGCGGCCTCTAGCAAGACATCCATTCTAGCCAACCAATAGAAATTGTCATCATGACAAACCTTGTGCAAGTGTTGTCTCATCCCTTTGTCTCCATATCATGATTGGAAACGAGACATACAAGTCACAATCGTATAGTTTTCCGATCCTGGGAATAGCCTTATTCGTGCAAATATTATCAAAATCCCATATTGATTTATTTGAGTCTTGCCAGACATTGTATAAGCATTATCCCTCGAGTGGCCTAGGATATAAGCTCCCGTTATGTGGGAGGGAAAACTTATATCTACATCACTACGATATCTAAGCTTGCTTCCTATTATGTCCAATACGCGCCTTTATGACTACCCAGTCACGGTGTAGCGTTTGACGCTACCAAAACACAATATTCCACAACTAGAAGGTCTAGTGACTTCAAGTCTAAGGATGACAATACCGTTGTCACCGCGAGAAGCACTTGTGACTTTACATAACTTGTATGTAGCCTTCTCGGAGATGGGTCAATCCAGTATGCCATTACTCCTAATGCATACCCATGTGTTGGATCGTGATATCTCCAAATCAATCCAACCCCATACTAGTATATAGTTTATTGTCCTGTTAATCAATATAATTGACTAGGGTTATTTAAGAATATAACATTAATATTCAAAGGACTTAATTCATGTTAACATATCTCTATATCGATAACATGATGAATCGTAAATCCACATAATTTACACAATAAATTTATTGCCTCTAGAACACAATTCAAACAGGGCCCCACCCACGTTTATGGGGTTGCGATGAACAAAGATGTGTGTGGTTGCTTCCAACTTGATCCTCGAATATGGAAGGTTCACATGTAAACAGACCACTAGGCGACGGACATAGCTCCATTGACAAAATTTGGAATCTCTAGAGTGAGTGTGATGTATCAATTTTTTTAATGTTTTTCCAGGATCAAGTTGAATACAGCTCTCGAATATTCGGCCAACGATCAAACAACACACAAGGAGACAACAAGTACTACATAGCCGCAGTTGATTACTATGTACTCTCCCTGAATATGATCTTTATAAATCATATTACATTTTAAAATAAACAGTCAACATATTATAATGTAGTACATGTTTGGCAAACCTGATTTTAATAAACCTTGAATAAAAAAAAGTTTTTTTTTAAAAAAAAAACTAATTTCGCATGCCTCTTTTCTTATCAGTCTAAAAACAAAAAATCATGTAAATCTGTTTTTGAAAAAAATGCAAATATTCTGTTTGTTTTTTTCCTGTAATATTGGTGTGTATAGAGATTACCACTATGATTATATGCATGAAATATCGACTATAAGTATGTATTGTACGTGAAAATGATGTTCAAGCCAACTAACTTTGAAATGACGCAATTTTTCCGAATGTTTTATTGATTTGAAACACTATTTTAAAAACGAAAAAAAAAACAAATTTATGATTTTGTTTTTCCATGTTTTCTCAGCACATTTTATACCACTGTTTTTCTAGTTTTTAAACGGATACCAATCAAGCTCTAACTGAATCAAAGCAATAGAAGTAGTTAAACGAACATGTTGGATTTTATCATCTTCAATGTCGAAAAAAACAGTGGTTACCTCTGACTTACCGGATGACATGCACATTAGTTAACATACATATTAAGATAACATGCCATTATGTTAATCGTCATTTTAGTAGTTCTGCTCCAATTATTGGGCTACGCGTATTACGCACACGAAGTACAACCAAGAAGATCTACTTTAGACTTTCATGTGATTTTATAAATACATTGACGTAACCAAATGCAACACAATGTCAGTTGCGTTCACATTCTGTTACCTTGTTAACTACATCGAAAACGGCTCACTTCGACCATATTCATGTTATAATTCCATACACCCTTAGCGACGACAATATTCATTTTGCCATGTTCCAGGATGTCTTCGAGGATCACTTAGTCACCAGCATTTACCCGACTAAAGATGTAGTCGGGTATGTTCTGTCGTGACCAAGTGTCGATGTTGATCTGGGCCATCATTATCAGAAGGGGAGTGTTTATTGTCTCCCGCTCGATGCAGCTTCTGCTGCCATATTAGCCAACCACGATGAAATCATAAGTAGGGCACCACCTTCCCCTTTAGCCGAAATTCTTAAAACTCGTGTGCTTTATTGGAATGGCACTGGTACTTGCCTTTTCCACTAGCGCCGCATAATTGCAGCCCTGCGTGGTGGAGATGGTTTGGTTGTAGCGGTTATCCTTGGCGGTACCTGTGAAGATGAATTGACAACTATTTTCAGGAATGCGTTGGGACTCTCAGGGTCTGCGATCTATGACTTTGGTTCTCGTGGCCCAACTTATGTGAAGTAGGATCAGGAAGTGGTTGATGTGGTATCGGCACACAGATTTGATGCGACCGAAGGTTGTATCAGGCCAATGACTTTGCGAGTTGAACGTCTACACTTTGCAAAAATTATTGAAGATAATTTTAGTTTAGATTTCATCCCTAATGGGAACTTGTCTTTGGTGGGTTCTTCCATCACTGATGAGGATTGACATATTTGTTTGTAATGCTTGAATGATGTGTCGATTATAGTTAAAAATTATTGTTCGGCGTGAGGGCTTTACGGTAGCTACATGTGATGTCCGCTTAACGGACTTGTTTGATTTTTTGTTAAGAAGTAATTGTCGGGCCGTACAAAATTCAAATAAAACGAAAACATTCTATGTCACAAGTCTGTTTTAGTCAACTTTTGAATGTGACGCACGGTCTATTTAATTAGTAAGAGGTTGGCGATTGTTTAAATCAAGCGGACGAGTCTCCATGTTTGCGGCTTTAGCGATATCTTATTCAACGGGTATTCTTTAATTATGATTAGGTGATAATTTCACAACTTCATTATAATTGACCACAAAAGGTAGCTAGAATTCGAGCTAAATCTTAAGCATGTTTGTTTTCTTTCAAAAAAAAAATGTAATATTGTGATTGACTAGGTTTTTTCGTATATTTCAACAAGGTAAAATACGCACAAATTGTTGCCCTAGTTCGTACTTCACAATAGATAGTTTCTTTAATGATATCTACCACCATCGCCGTGTTAGGTACAATTCACTATCCCAACCGTTAAAAAGGTCCACGGGTTAGATTAAATGGTACCGACCTCAACTTAGGCGGCATTTCAAAATATTTCAGAAAACTCTAACTCAATGTAATCAGTCCACTGCTCCAACTGAATTCGAAACCCATCCATAATCGTAACAGTTGGAATAGATTCCATAGAGGCAATCTTATATTTAGTATGAACATTGTTTTTGGCTAGAATATTCATTTATTATATAATGTGATATTTAATATAATGAAGTCCTTAGATACAATGTGTTTATCTTAAATATCCCTAGTCCACTATATTGATTGATAGGGCGATCAAATATAGACTAGTATGTGTGTAGAATGATATGGAGATCTAACACATGGGAATGCGTTAGGAGTAATGGCATACAGGATTGACCCACAAGAGAAGGATACATTATATTATGTTAAAGTCACAATCACTTCTCGTAGTGCTAATATAATTGCAATACTTAGACTTGAAGTCACTAGATACTCTAGTTGTGAAATATCGTGCTTTGATGTTATCAAACGTTAGACCGTGACTGGGTAATCATAAAGGTAGTTATCGGCCATGATAGGAAGCAAGCTTAGAGATCGTAGTGATGTAGAGTGGATTTGTCCTTCCCACATAATGGGAGTAAATATCCACGTCCACTCTAGGGATGAGGCTTATTGAATGTCTGGCCAGACTCTGTTAAATCAATATGGAGATATTGATGTTATCTGCTCGCATAAGCATATTCCCAGGATCGAGAAACTATGGATTGGATATACAAGTGTGACTATTTATGACTCGTGTCCCATCCGGATATGGAGACAAAGGGATAGAGCAATACGAGATATTGGGCACAAGAGGTTTGTCGGGATCACTGACTATTTCTATTAGTTGGGTGGCATGGATGTGTTGCTAGACACCGCTCCATGTTAGTAATAAGTTACTACCAACTAAGTAGAAACCTATGGGGTCACACGTCAAATAGGGTAGAAATAGATTTGGGATTAATTAATATGATTAATTAATAAGAAGGATCAACACCTTGCAAACTAAGTAGGACTAATTTGCAAGGAAGGGACTAATCCAAGTTCATGTAGAACTAGGAAGGACATTTATGTAGTTAACAAGGAGTTTTTGGACAATATAAAGGAGGCTCTAGCTTCCTTCCCACTTAATGTTATTAGACATAACACAAGAGAGTGGGAGAGAGCAAAAGAGAGAGATCAAGACAAGCTAGAGGCGCACACCCCTAGCCGTCCGCCCCGTCCCAGTCGGCCAAGAGAGAGGGCCGAACCCTCTCTTACTCCTTTGGTTGCTTGATTCGTTCTCCCTCTTCCTCCGGTTCAAGATAGCACTTGTTGAAGGAAGAATCTAGATCTCACCTCTAGACGTGGATCAACCGTAGAGACGAGGACATCATTCTTCGTGTGATCTCTCAAACCAAAAGGTACACAATTACTATGTCCCTTATCATGTTATGACGTCTCTTCCTATGATCCTTGGTATGCTTTGAGTAGGATTAAATTTTTGTTATTCCGCTGCGTTACATACGTCAAAACCCAACAGTGGTATCAGAGCCACAGGTCGTAGAGCATAACATGATTTTATGTGTTAAGATTTCAGTTTATACACCGTATTATTGTTATTATGCGAAAACTGAAAAAAATTGGCATAGTAGATAAAAATTTAATCTAATTCAATATAAACAGAATCTAATTTAACATTGGATGTTAGAATTGGTGAGTTTAATCACATAGGATGTGAATTATTGGGTTCTTGAAAAATTAGGGTTCACGGGCACATAGTTAAAAAGGAGTTTTCAATTATGGAAACAATTTTATGGAAACACCCATAAAAGGAAACAACCATGCTTGGGCAACAAGGAAGAAGGAAGGAGTCCAGGGCCGAAACCCTAGCCGTCCGCCCCATTCCTTGCGCGCCAAGCAAGGGCCGCGGGTCAAAAGAGGCGGCCGGCCTTGCTCCGGGTCCAAGTGGCGGGCGGCGGTCCTTGGGGTTCGGCCTAGGCTTAGGTTGGACCCCTTGGACTGTTGTAACCCTAATTACCCAATCTAATTAAAATTGAACAAGCGCGTTAAAAATTGGTTTTAACTGTGTTATGTGCTCTTTTGCATGGTGGATGGATATGGCCTAGGATTGTGGATGTTAATTGCTTTGTGGTTTGGTTTACGGCGTGCGAGATGATCAAATTAATGTAATAATAAATTATGTCTTACGGCCTGCGAGTCGTCTTTTCTCCTCGACATGTGAGGCTTTTATTATTTATTTATTCTAGATGTTACGCTAGAATTAGAAATATTTAGATGATATCCAACACCATGGAGAAAAAGACCGGATAACCAAAGAAGCCAAAAGACAAAGACGACACCCTCCTAGGCGCGCGACTATGGTGAAGCGCATGGAGATGAGCTTGTCACTTCAGGGAAATTGGATATTATCATTGGCTTGATAATATCTTAGTCTAAGGCCATATCCATGCCACGTTCTTTTATTTTGTGGATTTTTATTATTTATGTCTTGTTATTTATTTTTGTGTGTATGGTGATACTAGCAAAACGTTAACAAGATAATAATAAACATGGTTGGTCTTTTATTGTGGATTGCCCAATGAAAATAAGTAGATCATGTTGATTAGATCAACCAAACAAATCAAGAATATTGAAATCCCTCAATTAAATATTGTGTTTTGCGTTCTCTTGCCAAAACACCCTTCATGACCAGGGTTCATTAAAATTCGGGCTTGCCAAAGCAAGAAGATTTTAATTTACCATGGTGTGTTGCGGACGACACAAGCTAGTAATGTGTGTATGTTGAAGCAAGAGGTTTGACGCAACTGTGTAAGATTCAATTGGATTTATGAGCCTAGAGGCATGACAATTAGGAGTTATCCATGGGATAAAGACTAAAATGTTATTCACCTAATTGGACCAAGAGTTGCATGGGATGCAATTGGAATGGTTCCTACCTAACTAACCTATTCTTGGGTGACTTGCCAAAGCAAGCTCAAGAAGAAGTGAAAAGGGATCTTGGACCTACTAGAAAATATAATGATATTTTCCGCATTAATGGTGAGGGCTATTAATCCGAGAAAAATAGTGGGAGCTATATTTGATAATATAGCCATTGTTGAATATAGTTAAAATTGTTCAAAATACTAAAATTGCACATTTCTGGTTTTGTAGAATTCCAAATGGAAAACAACAACGCATCGACTTCATCCCTACGATCTGTCCTTGAGAAACATAAATTGTCTGGAATGAATTTCCTTGACTGGTACAGAAACTTAAGGATTGTCCTTAAGAAAGAAAAGAATTTGTACGTCTTGGACACTCCAATTCCAGCCCCACCACAAGATGAGTCTGTTCTAGGGGATGTGAGGGCACGTCAGAAACATATTGATGATTCTAATGACTTGACTTACCTCATGCTTTGCACCATGACTCCTGAGCTTCAGAAGCAGCACGAGAATATGGAAGCCTATGATATGATCATACACTTGAAGCAATTGTTTCAGGAACAGGAAAGGCATGAGCGCTATGAGGTGTCTAAAGCATTATTCAAGAGTAGTCTTACAGAGGGGAATCCAGTAGGGCCTCATGTGATTCAAATGATCGGGTACATAGAGAACCTTGAGAGACTGGGATTCCCACTAGGTCAAGATTTGGCAACTAATCTTGTCTTGCAATCGTTGCCTGACAGTTATAATCAGTTCATCATGAACTATAATATGAACGAGATCAGTAAGACTCTGCCAAACTTGTTGAACATGCTAAAGACAGCGGAACAGAGCGTCAACAAAGGCAAGGGCATGGCCATAATGATGGTGCATAGGAAGAAGGGAAAAGGAGTTGCCTCTACGTCCAAAGGAAAGAGTAAGAAAGTTGCGAAATCCAAGGAAGCCCTAAAGCCTAGTGGAGGCGTGGCTAAGGTGAGTGTCACTACTGCAGCCAGTCGGGTCACTGGAGGAGGAATTGCCCTAAATATCTGGAGGATAAGAAGCTTGGAATAGTGATTCGACCACCACCATGTATTTATGTTGTAGACGTCAATCTTTCTATTTCTTCATCTTGGGTATTGGATACTGGATGTGGTTCTTACATTTGTCGAAATGTGCAGGATTTGAATAGAAGTAGAAGATTGAGTAAAGGAGAGATAGATCTGCGCGTCGGGAATGGAGCAAGAGTTGCTGCATTAGCTGTAGGCGTTTATGAGCTATCTATGCCTTCTGGAATTATTTTAGAATTAGACAATTGCTTTTATGTGCCTGCTATGAGCAGAAACATTATTTCCATTTCTTGTTTGGACAAGAAGGGTTTTTCTATTTCAATAAAGGACAAGTGTTGCTCCATTTATTTTGATAGTATGCACTATTGTAGTGCGCATTTGTCTAATGGATTGTATATACTTGATCTAAATATTCCAATCTATAACTTAAATACTAAAAGGATTAAAACTAATGATTTAAATCCTACATATCTATGGCACTGTCGTTTAGGCCATATAAATGAGAAACACATATCTAGACTCCATAAGGATGGACTTATAGACTCATCTGATTTAGAATTATATGAGACATGTGAATCTTGTTTTTTAGGAAAAATGACAAAGTCCCCTTTCAACAAGAAAGGAGGGGGGACTAGTGAGTTATTGGAACTAGTGAGTTATTGTATACCTTATGAAGGCCAAATCTAAATCCTTTGAATTGTTCAAGGGATTCAAGAATGAAATAGAGAAGCAACTTGGTAAAAGTGTTAGGGCTTTACGATCGGGTCGTGGAGGAGAATAGTTAAGCCTAGAGTTTGATGAGTATCTTAGAGAGTGTGGGATAGTATCCCATCTCACTCCACCCGGAACGCCACAATGGAATGACGTATCCGAGAGGAGGAATCGCACGCTATTGGATATGGTGCGATCTATGATGTCTCAAACAGATTTTCCGGTAACCTTTTGGGGAAATGCTCTAATGACGGGATATTTTACCATTAACCGTGTTCCATCCAAATCAGTCATGAAGACACCATATGAGATATCGACTGGGAAGCGTCCCATAGTTTCGTTATGAAGATTTGGGGCTGCGATGTCTATGTAAAACGTTTACAAATAGACAAAGCTCGGGCCCAAAGTGAATAAGTGTAAATTTGTGGGATATCCTAAGTAAACTAAAGGATATTATTTCTACAATACCACCGAGAACAAAGTGTTTGTTGCTCGAACTGGCGTGTTTCTAGAAAGAGTGTTTGTCTTTAAAGAAGCAAGTGGGTGTAGGGTTTTGATTCATGGATCGCGCAACGGAAGCATAATCAAACAAATAACCATGCAAAACCCTCCAAGGATCACAAGTCTAGATGCATAACGATAGTGAAGGAAAGAAATCATAAACACACCTTTGGGTTATCCTTGATCACTTCAAACGCGAATAGTGTCACGTTCTCTATAGTTGATCCACGCCTATAAGTGATCCTAGATCTCCCAAACTTCTTGGTGCTAGCCCGGAATAAGAGGAGGGTTAAGGAATCACGCAAAACGAGACAAAAAGAGGCTTCGGCCTCCTTTTTGGCCGACGGGGTGAGGGCGGCGGCAAGGGGGTCGGGTTCGGCCTCCTTGTTGCTTGCTCTCTCTCCTTTGTTCTCTCCCACTCTTGTTATGTTCAATAATGAGCATAAGTTATGAGGAAGGAAGGAAGGAGGGTCCTTTATATAGTCCAAAAACTCCTTGTTAACTACCTAAAGGACTTATTCTAGTCCAACTAGAATTCAATTTAGTCCCTTCCTTGCAAATTAGTCCCTACTAAGTTTGCAAGGGTTTGCAAAGTGATCCTTCTAATTAATTAATCCAATTAATTAATTCCCAAATCTAGTACAACTCTATATAGCGTGTGACCCCATAGGTTCTATCTATTTGGTAGCAACTATTTGCTAATATGGAGCGGTTTCTAGCAAAACATCCATTCTAGCCAACTAATAGAATAGTCATCTTGACAACCTTTGTACAAGTAATTGTCTCATCCCTTTGCCTCCATATCCGGATTGGACACGAGAAATACAAGTCACACTCGTATATCCAATCCATAGTTTCTCGATCCATGGGAATAGCCTTATTCATGCAAATAACATCAATATCCTATATATTGATTTATTTGAGTCTGGCCAGACATTCTATAAGCACTATCCCTCGAGTGGCCTAGGATATTTGCTCCCGTTATGTGGGAGGGGCAAATCCTCTCTACGTCCACTACGATCTCTAAGCTTGCTTCTCATTGTATCCAGTACACGCCTTTATAACTACCCAGTCACGGTCTAGCGTTTAACGCTACCAAGATCGCAATGATCCACAACTAGAATATCTATGACCTCAAGTATAAGGATGACAATACCATTGCACCGCGAGAAGCACTTGTGACTCAACATAACATGTATGTAGCTATCTAAGAGATGGGTCAATCCAGTGCAACATTCAGTAATGCACACCTATGTGTTGGATCGTGATATCTCCATATCAATCCAACCCCATACTAGTCTATAGATGATTGTCCCATTTAATCATTATACTTGACTAGGGATATTTAAGATAAACAACACGATTGTAAATCTAAGGACTTCATTATATTAAATATCCAATAAATAATAAATGAATTTTCTAGCCATATACAAATTCATACTAAACTAGATTGCCTCTAGGGAATCTATTCCAACAGTCTCCCACTTGCACTAGAGCCAATCTAGCGCATCTCGTATGCCCATACTCCTAGTGTGCCCTTCATGCTTCCACTGCGTGAGAGGCTTCGTAAGCGGGTCTGACAGATTATCATCTGTAGGAATCTTGCATATCCGAACGTCTCCTCTATCGATAATATCTCGAATCAGATGAAACTTCCTGAGCACGTGCTTGGACTTATGGTGCGATCTTGGTTCCTTTGATTGCGCGATTGACCCAGTGTTGTCACAGAATAACTCCACTGGATCCGCAATGCTAGGGACCACACCAAGTTTAGAAACAAACTTCTTGATCCAAACAGCCTCCTTTGCTGCGCCATTTGCAGCAATGTACTCAGCCTTTGTTGTAGAATCAGCTACCGTCTCTTGCTTGGAACTCTTCCAGCTCACCGCTGCTCCATTCAGGCAAAACACATATCCCGACTGTGATCTAAAGTCATCTCTGTCGGTTTGGAAGCTTGCATCAGTGTAACCCCTTACACGCTACTCTTCCTCACCGCCAAATATCAAGAAAGCATCCTTAGTTCTTCTCAAGTACTTTAGGATGTTCTTGACAGCAATCCAGTGACTCTCACCCGGATTGGATTGGTATCTGCTTGTCATACTCAAGGCATATGACACATCTGGTCTAGTACATAACATGGCGTACATGATAGATCCTATGGCCGAGGCATAGGGAATCCTACTCATGCGTTCCTTCTCAATCCCATTGGAAAGACAACCACTCTTCAAAAGAGTGATTCCATGTGACATGGGCAAGAATCCCTTCTTGGAATCTTGCATGTTGAACCGTTTCAACACCTTGTCAATATATGTACTTTGACTTAGGCCTATAAACCTCTGAGATCTATCTCTATAGATCTTTATACCGAGTATATAGGATGCTTCCCCTAAGTCCTTCATTGAGAAACACTTTCCTAGCCAATCTTTTACAGATTGCAGTATAGGAATGTCGTTTCCAATGAGTAGTATGTCATCCACATACAAGACCAGAAAAGCTACAGAGCTCCCACTAACCTTCTTGTAGACACAAGACTCATCTTCGTTTCTGATGAAGCCAAACTCTTTGACCACTTCATCAAAACGTCAATTCCAACTCCTAGAAGCTTGCTTCAATCCATAAATGGATCGTTGCAGCTTACAGACTTTGTTGGCTTGCTTTGGATCCTCAAAACCCTCCGGCTGTATCATATACACGTCCTCGAGGAGATTCCCATAAAGGAATGCTGTTTTGACATCCATCTGCCAAATCTCATAGTCGTAGTATTCTGCAATTGCAAGTAGGATTCGAATGGATTTGGTCATAGCGACTGGTGAAAAGGTTTCATCATAGTCAATACCATGAATCTGTCTGAATCCTTTAGCCACCAATCGGCCCTTATAGGTAATCACATTACCATCCATGTCGATCTTCTTCTTGAAGACCCACTTGCACCCTATGGGCCGCGCCCCATCGGGTGGTTCCACCAAAGTCCATACTTTGTTGGTATACATGGATTCCATCTCGGATCTCATGGCTTCCAGCCATGTCTGAGAGTCTGGGCCACTTATGGCCTCCTCATAGGTAGTAGGCTCATCATCTATGAGCATCGTGTCACCGGAATCCGTTACGAGAAGTCCATACCTCTCGGGTTCCTGGCGCACTCTACTAGATCTACGAAGCTCTTGTGTTACCTGAACAGGTGGCTCCACAACTGCTTGTGATTCCTGTTCTTGTTCCATAATCGGTTCAGTGATTTTTGGTTCTTGAACCTCTTCAAGTTCTACATTCCTCCCACTTGCTTCTTTAGAGACAAACTCTCTTTCTAGAAACACGCCGGTCCGAGCAACAAACACTTTGTTTTCGGTTGGATTGTAGAAGTAGTATCCCTTAGTTTCCTTAGGGTACCCCACAAATTTACACTTATCCGATTTAGGCCCTAGCTTGTCTGATTGTAAACGTTTTACATAGACATCGCAGCCCCAAATCCTCATGAACGACAGTGTGGGACGCCTCCCACTCCACATCTCATATGGTGTCTTCATGACTGATTTAGATGGAGCACGGTTAATGGTGAAAGCTGCACTTAATAGAGCGTAGCCCCAAAATGATAATGGAAGATCGGTTTGACACATCATAGACCGAACCATATCCAATAGGGTTCGATTCCTCCTCTCAGACACGCCATTCCATTGTGGCGTTCCGGGTGGAGTGAGTTGGGACACGATCCCACACTCTCTAAGATAGTCGTCAAACTCCTGGCTCAAGTATTCTCCTCCACGATCCGATCGTAGAGCCTTGATACTTTTTCCAAGTTGCTTCTCTACTTCATTCTTGAATTCTTTGAACACTTCAAAGGATTCAGATTTTGCCCTCATAAGGTACACAAATCCATATCTACTGTAATCATCAGTAAATGTAATGAAGTAGACATAACCACCCCTGGCAGGCGTGGCAAATGGCCCACACACATCGGTATGTATGAGCGCCAATTGCTCACTAGTCCTTTCACCTTTCTTATTGAAAGGGGACTTTGTCATTTTTCCCAATTAACAAGCCTCACATGTCTCATATGATTCAAAATCAAATGAGTCTAGTAATCCATCCTTATGGAGTCTAGATACACGTTTCTCATTTATGTGGCCTAAACGACAATGCCATAAATAAGCAGGATTTAAATCATTTATTTTAATCCGCATGGTATTAATGTTGTAGACAGGATTGCTTAGATCAAGGACATAAAGTCCATTAAATAATTGCGCACTAAATTAGTGAATATTATTCAAATAAAAGGAACAACAATTGTTCTTTATTGAAATAATAAAACCTTCCTTGTCCAAACAAGAAATAGAAATAATATTTCTGCTCATAGCAGGCACAAAATAGCAATTATTTAATTCTAAAACTAATCCTGAAGGCAGAGATAGCTCGCACACGCCTCTGGCTAACGCAGCAACCTTTGCTCCATTCCCAACGCGCAGATCTACCTCCCCTTTAGCCAATCTCTTACTTCTCTTTAGATCCTGCATATTTCGACAAATATGAGATCCACATCCAGTATCTAATACCCATGATGTAGAGACAGTTAAATTGACATCTACAACAAAAATACCTGGTGGTGGTGGAATCACTATTCCAAGCCTCTTGTCCTCCAGATATTTTGGGCAGTTCCTCCTCCAGTGTCCAGGTTGACTGCAGTAGTGACACTCACCCTTAGTCACGACCTTGGCAACGCCACCAACAGGCTTAAGGGCTTGTTCCTTGGACTTGGCAACTGAACTGCCTTTGCCCTTGGAGGAAGAGGCAAACCTTTTGCCCTTTCCTTTCTGCACCATCATAATGGCCTTGCCCTTACCCTTGTTGATGCTCTGTTCAGCCGTCCTCAACATGTTGAGCAAATCTGGCAGTGGTTTAACGATCTCGTTCATGTTATAGTTCATAATGAACTGTCCATAACTCTCAGGCAACGATTGCAACACGAGATCGGTTGCCAACTCTTGACCGACCGGGAACCCAAGCCGGGCGAGATTCTCCAAGTACCCGATCATTCGGAGTACATGGGGTCCCACCGGGTTCCCTTCTGCCAGATGACATTTGAACAGTGCCTTTGAGACCTCGTACCTCTCTACCCTCGCCTGCTCTTGGAAGAGCTGCTTTAGATGTTCGATCATATCGACAGCATTCATGTTCACATGTTGTTTCTGAAGCTCAGAGGTCATGGTGCAAAGCATAAGGCAGGCCGCATCATTAGCGTCATCAACACGCTTTTGATACGCCTTTAAGGCAGCAGGTGTCTGGTTCTCTGGACCTTCTGGAACTTGCTCCTCTATTGCGTACAGTTTCTTCTCTTGCTTGAGAACAATTCTCAAGTTTCTGTACCAATCAAGAAAGTTGGTTCCAGAGAGCTTGTCCTTCTCAAGGACAGATCGTAGGGAATGTTGTGAACTCGATGAGTTGTTTGCCATTTGGAATTCTAAAAAAGGAAAATACGCAAGTTTTAGTATTTGTGAATTTTTGACTATATTTAATAATGGCTAGTTTATTAAATATAGCTCCCACTATTTTTCTTCGGATTAATAACCCTCAAGATATTAATGCGGAAAATATCCTTATATTTTCTAGTGGGCCAAGATCCATCTTTTCATCTCCTTATGAGCTTGCTTTGGCAAGTCACCCATAATTTGACTACTTTTAGGTAGGAACAATTCCAATTGCATCCCATATGCAACTCTTGGTTCAACCGGGCAAATAACTCCTTATTTATCCATCCATATGGATAATCCCAATTGATTGCCTCTAGGTTTCTTAATCAAATTAATAGCCTAGTTGTGTTCAACCTCTTATCTAAACAATTGCACATTGTTACGTGCCATCGCATTCCATCATTATGAACCAAGTCGCCATGCTTTGGCACGCACGAACTTGATAAATAATGATGATAATGAGTGTTTAAATAACGAGAAGGCAAGAACACAATATTTAAAATTTGAGGGATTTTAAATTTAATGTTTAATTATTTTGTTGATCAATATCAACTAATCTATCTATTTGAGTTTGGGCACAACTCCAAATAATAGATCCGGGTTGTCTAATTATCTTATTATCCTAATTGCATGCATCATCCATACACCAACAACACAAATAATAAGACAATAAATAAACAACCACATAACAGAAATTAAACGTGATATGGATATGCCTTTTCTAGACTAAGATAATTCCAAGCCAATGGAATTATCTATGAACCCTAAGCAAACACATCTCCATGCGTCTTGATCTCTTGGTCCATCCTTCTTAGTCATGTGGAATGCTCCATGCTCCATCTTTTGTGGCTCCTTTGGCTTTGGGCTTCTTTTCTCCATTCTTGGCTAACAATCTACTTTATCTAGCACTAGCTAATATCTATACTAAATAAAATAAATCTCACAAGTTGAGGAAAAAAATGGCGCGCAGGCCATAAAACCCTAATTAATTATTACAATTAATTGATCAGCTCGCAGGCCGTAAAACCAAACCACAAAATTAAACATCCACATCAAACCACATCCTAAGGCCATATCCAATCACCATGCGATTTGCACATAAACAGCTAAAATCCAATTTTAACGCGCTTGGTCAATTTTAATTGATTTTAGGATTTCTAGGGTTAAAACGGTCCATGGGCCCAACAATCCAATTGCCCGGGCCCATTAAAGTGAACCACAAAGCCCTAGGGCCGGCCCGGCCCAAAACCCGCAAGCTAGGCCCGCGGGTTAGGGCCGCCCGGCCCCTTAGGGCGGCCAAGCTTGGGCGGCAAGCAAGGGGGGCGGTCCCTAGGGGGGCCGAACCTCCTCTTGGGAGTTGTTTCCAAAACAACTCCCTTGCTTGGAGCCCAAGTTTGGTTGTTTCCTTGTTTTGGGAGAACTCCTTCTTCCCCAAGGATGCCCAAACCCTAGATCTAAGATCCTAAAATTTCTCAAACTCACCAATTCATGCATCCAATGCAAAAATTGGATCTTGTTATGAGTAATTATTGACAAATTGCATCCCATGCTTGATTTGTCTTGTTTTACGCGATAAACCATCAAATTAAGGTGTAAAACAACAAGAATATAACACATAAACTACGTTTATGCTCTATGACCTGTGGCTCTGATACCACTGTAGGGTTTTGATTCATGGATCGCGCAACAGAAGCATAATCAAACAAATAACCATGCAAAACCCTCCAAGGATCACAAGTCTAGATGCATAACGATAGTGAAGGAAAGAAATCATAAACACACCTTTGGGTTCTCCTTGATGACTTCAAACGCGAATAGTGTCACGTTCTCTATAGTTGATCCACGCCTAGAGTTGATCCTAGATCTCCCAAACTCCTTGGTGCTAGCCCGGAATAAGAGGAGGGTGAAGGAATCACGCAAAACGAGACAAAAAGAGGCTTCGGCCTCCTTTTTGGCCGACGGGGTGAGGGCGGCGGCAAGGGGGTCGGGTTTGGCCTCCTTGTTGCTTGCTCTCTCTCCTTTGTTCTCTCCCACTCTTGTTATGTTCAATAATGAGCATAAGTTATGAGGAAGGAAGGAAGGAGGGTCCTTTATATAGTCCAACAACTCCTTGTTAACTACCTAAAGGACTTACTCTAGTCCAACTAGAATTCAATTTAGTCCCTTCCTTGCAAATTAGTCCCTACTAAGTTTGCAAGGGTTTGCAAAGTGATCCTTCTAATTAATTAATCCAATTAATTAATTCCCAAATCTAGTACAACTCTATATAGCGTGTGACCCCATAGGTTCTATCTAGTTGGTAGCAACTATTTGCTAATATGGAGCGGTTTCTAGCAAAACATCCATTCTAGCCAACTAATAGAATAGTCATCTTGACAACCTTTGTACAAGTAATTGTCTCATCCCTTTGCCTCCATATCCGGATTGGACACGAGACATACAAGTCACACTCGTATATCCAATCCATAGTTTCTCGATCCATGGGAATAGCCTTATTCATGCAAATAACATCAATATCCTATATATTGATTTATTTGAGTCTGGCCAGACATTCTATAAGCACTATCCCTCGAGTGGCCTAGGATATTTGCTCCCGTTATGTGGGAGGGGCAAATCCTCTCTACGTCCACTACGATCTCTAAGCTTGCTTCTCATTGTATCCAGTACACGCCTTTATAACTACCCAGTCACGGTGTAGCGTTTAACGCTACCAAGATCACAATGATCCACAACTAGAATATCTAGTGACCTCAAGTCTAAGGATGACAATACCATTGCACCGCGAGAAGCACTTGTGACTCAACATAACATGTACGTAGCCTTCTCGGAGATGGGTCAATCCAGTGCAACATTCCGTAATGCACACCTATGTGTTGGATCGTGATATCTCCATATCAATCCAACCCCATACTAGTCTATAGATGATTGTCCCATTTAATCATTATACATGACTAGGGATATTTAAGATAAACAACACGATTGTAAATCTAAGGACTTCATTATATTAAATATCCAATAAATAATAAATGAATTTTCTAGCCATATACAAATTCATACTAAACTAGATTGCCTCTAGGGCATCTATTCCAACAGTGGGAGGGCTGTAGAACTTGAAGAAATTCAAGAACCACAAATCACTGAACAGATGATGGAATATGAACAGGAACCGAAAGTAGTTCTGGAAGAACCTGTTCAGGTAACATAGGAACTCCGTAGATCAGGGAGAGTTCTTAATGAGCCAAAGAGGTATGAACTTCTCGTGACTGAGCCCGATGACGTACCACTCATGGATGATGAGCCTACAACCTACGGAGAAGCCATGAAAGACCCAGACTCTAAGAAGTGGCTAGAATCCATGAGATCCGAAATGGATTCCATGTACACCAACAAAGTATGGACTTTGGTGGAACCACATGAAGGGGCTCGACCCATAGGGTGCAAGTGGGTCTTCAAGAAGAACACCGACATGGATGGAAACATAGTTGCCTATAAGGGGCGGTTGGTAGCCAAAGGGTATAGACAGATTCATGGTATTGACTATGATGAGACCTATTCGCCAGTCGCCATGACTAAGTCCATTCAAATCCTACTTTCTATTGCAGCATACTACAACAATGAGATTTGGCAAATGGATGTCAAAAAACGTTCCTTTATGGGAACCTCCTCGAGAATGTGTGCATGACAAAACCTGAGGGTTTTGAGGATCGAGAGAATGCCAACAAAGTCTGTTAGCTACAAAGATCCATTTATGGATTAAAGCAAGCTTCTAGGAGTGGGGATCGACGTTTTGATGACTCAGTCAAAGATTTTGGCTTCATCAAGAATGAAGATGAGCCTTGTGCTTACAAGAAGGTTAGTGGGATCTTTGTAGTATTTCTGGTCTTGTATGTGGATGACATACTAATCATTAGCAACGAGATTCCTACTTTGCAATCTGTTGAAGATTGGCTAGGAAAGTTCTTTGAAATGAAGGAATTAGGAGACACAGCCTATATACTTGGTAGAAAGATCTACAGGGATAGATCTACAAGGTTTCTCGGCCTAAGTCAAAGTACATATATCGACAAGGTGTTGAAGAGGTTCAACATGCAAGATTCCAAGTAGGGATTCTTGCCATGTCGCATGGAGTCACTCTTTCCAAAAATGACTGTCCCTCCAATGAGATTGAGAAGGACCACATTATTAGGATACCCTATGCTTCGTCCATAGGATCCATCATGTACGCCATGCTGTGTACTAGACCAGACGTATCATACACGTTGAGTATGGCGAGCAGATATTAGTCCAATCCGTGAGAGTCACTGGATTACTGTCAAGAACATCCTAAAGTACTTGAGAAGAACTAAGGATGCGTTCTTGATACTTGGAGGTAAGGAATAGCTGAGTGTAAGGGGTTACACTTATGCGAGCTTCCAAACCGACAAAGATGACTACAGATCGCAGTCTGGATACGTGTTTTGCCTGAATGGAGGGGCTATGAGCTGGAAGAGTTCCATGCAAGGGACAGTTGTTGATTCTACAACAGAAGCTGAGTACATTGCTGCTGCGAAAGCAGCAAAAGAGGCAGTTTGGTTAAAGAAGTTTATCACTAAGCTCGGTGTGGTCCCTAGCATCGTGGATCCCATAGAGTTGTACTGTTAAAACTCCGGGGCAATCGCACAAGCCAAGGAACCAAGATCACACCAGAAATAAAATCATGTACTTAGGAGATTCCATCTTATTCGTGATATGTCACATCGAGGAGACGTGAAGATGTGCAAGATTCCAACATATGACAATCTTTCATATCCACTCACAAAACCTCTTGCGCAGTGAAAGCATGAAGGGGACGCCAGATCTATAGGCATACGAGATGCGTCAGATTGGCTCTAGTGCAAGTGGGAGATTTTTGGAATAGATTCCCTAGAGGCAATCTTATATTTAGTATGAACATTGTTTTTGGCTAGAATCTTCATTTGAGATATATTGTGATATTTAATATAATGAAGTCCTTAGTTACAATGTGTTGTTTATCTTAAATATCCCTAGTCCACTATATTAATTAATAGAAAGATCAAATATAGACTAGTATGTGTGTAGATTGATATGGAGATATGAAGTCTAACACATGGGTGTGCATTAGGAGTAATGGCATACTGGATTGACCTACAACGAGAAGGATACATTAGATTATGTTAAAGTCACAATCGCTTCTCGTAGTGCTAAAATAATTGCAATCCTTACACTTGAAGTCACTAGATACTCTAGTTATGGAATATCGTGCTTTGATGTTATCAAACGTTACACCGTCACTGGGTAATCATAAAGTTAGTTATCTGGCATGATAGGAAGCAAACTTAGAGATCGTAGTGATGTAGAGAGGATTCGTCCCTCCCACATAATGGGAGTACATATCAACGCCCACTCGAGGGATGAGGCTTATTGAATGTCTGGCCAGACTCAGATAAATCAATATGGAGATATTGATGTTATCTGCTCGCATAAACATATTCCAAGGATCGAGGAACTATGGATTGGATATACGAGTGTGACTATTTATGTCTCGTGTCCAATCCGGATATGAAGACAAAGGGATAGTGCATTATGAGATATTGGGCACAAGAGGTTTGTTGGGATTACTGACTATTTCTATTAGTTGGGTGGCATGGATGTGTTGCTAGACACCGTTACATGTTAGTAAAAAGTTACTACCAACTAAGTAGAAACCTATGGGGTTACACGTCAAATAGAGTAGAAATAGATTTGGGATTAATTTATATGACTATTTAAAAAGAAGGATCATTATGCAACACCTTGCAAACTTAGTAGGACTAATTTGCAAGGAAGGGTCTAATCCAAGTTCATGTAGAACTATATAAAGGAGGCTCTAGCTTCCTTCCCACTTAATGTTATTAGACATAACACAGGAAAGTTGGAGAGAGCAAAAGAGAGAGAGCAAAAAAAGCTAGAGGCGCATGCTCCTAGCCGTCCGCCCGGTCCCCCTCGGCCAAGAGAGAGGGCCGAACCATCTCTTCCTCCTTTGGTTACTTTATTCTTTCTCCCTCTTCCTCCGGTTCAAGCTAGCACTTGTTGAAGGAAGAATATAGATCTCACATCTAGACGTGGATCAACCGTAGAGATGAGGACATCATTCTTCTGTGATCTCTCAAACCAAAAGGTACACAATTCCTATGTCCCTTATCATGTCATGATGTCTCTTCCTGTGATCCTTGGTGGGATTGAGTAGGATTAAATTTTTTTTATTCCGCTACGTTACCTACGTCAAAACCCAACAGTAACTGCCACTGAACCGCTGCACGAAAATACTCGGTGGCCTGTTCTTCACGGGTAGACGGTGGCCAACCAGCTGAGACGCCGGACGATGTACAAGGAAATGGAGGCTTACTGGAATTTACGCTGCCCCAATATGTGTTCGGTAAGTTCTGAATATTTGTTATCTATGATTTTATCATTACTGGTATTACCAAAACCCTAGACCACATATGCCACGAATCGATTTACACCATGAAAAATACAATTTCGATTCAAAAAACTCAATCCGGTAATGGGTAAACAAAACACACTGCATTTGAATTACAATCGGTCGCCTATATGCGACTTAAAAGAGAAAACCACATTATTTTCAAAGGATAATTTTCCCCATTTCCGGTATAACGTGAATAGAACCCGAGAAACCGAAATTGTGGATAATTGATCTATTCTTTTAACACCATTGGAAGGGGTAATGAGTTTTTAAAATCCTGTGAAACCACAAACAAACGTTCTGTAAGGGTGACAGATGTGGGTATCTAATGAGATCAGCTGAATGCTCAATGTTCGTTGCCATATTTCTAGTAGATATTTGTTTTACGTATACGCACTTGTCATTATGCAGAACGCGGTAGCTACGCGACTAAGAACATTATGGAAAAACAATTTAAAACTAAGGGCGAGGCAAAAACATGGTACAATTCATATGCCTGGGCAAATAGATTCAGCATCCGCCTTTCCAATACTGAAAAGTCTGTAAGCGGTACGTTATTGTCCAGACGTTTCGTGTGTTTGCGGGTAGGATTAAGATAACATCGAAACTTGTGGCGTGCGAAAGTACTAAGACGACACTAGTACGTCACCTGAGAATGTTGCGAGGAACATATGATATTAGACGGTCTGGTGAAGGGATGAAATTGGGTGCATCCAAATTTAGTGACCATCATAAACAAAGGCTCTAAGAACCGCATTGCTCACACCTAATAAGGTCGCACAGGACAATGGATGCCATTTCATTCAGGCGGGTAAAATCACTTCGAAGAGTAGGAATCACAACTTCCAAGGCATTCGAAACCATCTGCGACATAGCCGGTGTACGTTTTTGATCATGGATACGCAGTGTAAAATATAATATATCCATTCAATACCCTCCAAGGATCACAGGACAAGAAGCATAACGATGGTAAAGGAAGAATAATTTTAATTACTTTAGGGTTTCTCCTATGATGACTTGTAACGCGAATTGTGTCACGTCTCTATGGTTGATCCACGCCTAGAGTTGAGATCTAGATCTTCCTTCTCCTTTGTGCTAGCTAGGAACGGAGGAAGAGGAAGAAGAAATAACGCAACACGAGGCAACAAGGAAGTGGCGGCCTCCATTGTTGGCCGACGGGGTAGGGGCGACGACAAGGGGGGTCGGTCGGCCCTCTTGCTTGCTTGATCTTTCTCCTTTTGTTCTTTCTCACTCAAGTTATGAACAATAGGCTCATATGTATGGGAACGAAGGAAGGATAATCCTTTAAATAGTCCAACAAATCCTTGTTAACTAACTAAAGGACCTATTCTAGTCCTACTAGAATTCGGTTTAGTCCCTTCCTTGCAAATTAGTCAAAGTTATCCTTCTAACTAAGTAATCACATTAATTAATTCCCAAATCTAGTTCAACTCTATATAGCGTGTGACCCTATAAGTTCTATCTAGTTGGTAGCAACAATTGGCTAATATGGAGCGGTTTCTAGAAAAACATCCATTCTATCCAACTAATGGAATAGTCATCCAACAAACCTTGTACAAGTACTTGTCACATCCCTTTCTCTCTATATCCGGATTGGACACGAGACATACAAGTCACACTCGTATATCCAATCGATAGTTTCTCGATCCTGGGAATAGCCTTATTCGTGCAAATAACATCAATATCGTATATTGATTTATTTGAGTCTGTCCAGACATTCTATAAGCACTATCCCTCGTGTGGCCTAGGATATTTTCTCCCGTTATGTGGGAGGAAAAAGTTCTACCTACGTCTACTACGATATCTAATCTTGCTTCTTACAGTATCCGGTACACGCCTTTATAGCTACCCTGTTACGGTGTAGCGTTTGACGCTACCAAAAATCACAATAATCCACAACTAGAATAGCTAGTGACTTAAAATTTAAGGATGACAATAACATTGCATCACGAGAAGCACTTGTGACTCATCATAACATGTATGTAGCCTTCTCGGAGATGGGTCAATCTAGTGCGCCATTACCCATAATGCACACCCATGTGTTGGATCATGATATCTCTATATCAATCAAACCCCATACTAGTCTATAGATGATTGTCCTATTAGTCATAATACTAGACTAGGGATATTTAAAATAAACAACACAATTGTAAATCTAAGGACTTCATTATATTAAATATCCAATAAATAATACAATGAATGTTCTAGCCAAAATAAATTCATACTAAACTAGATTTCATCTAGGGCATCTATTCCAACAGTCTCCCACTTGCACTAGAGCCAATCTAATGCATCTCGTATGCCAATGCTCCTAGTGTGCCCGTCATGCTTCCACTGCACAAACGGCTTTGTAAGTGGATATGACAGATTATCATCTGTAGGAATATAGCATATCCGAACGTCTCCTCTATGGATAATATATCGAATAAGATGGAACTTCCTGAGCACGTGCTTGGATTTCTTGTGCGACATGGGCTCCTTTGATTGCGCGATCGCCCCAGTGTTGTCACAGTACAACTCTTCTGGATCCGCAATGCTAGGAACCACACCAAGCTCAGAAACAAATTTTCTGATCCAAACATCTTCCTTTTCTGCGCCATTTGCAGCAATGTACTCAGCCTCTGTTGTAAAGTCGGCTACCGTCTCTTGCTTGGAACTCATCCAGCTCACCGCTGCTCCATTCAGGCAAAACACATATCCCGAATGTGATCTAAAGTCATCTCTGTCGGTTCGGAAGCTTGCATCCGTGTAACCCCTTACACGTAACTCTTCCTCACCGCCAAATATCAGGAAATCATCCTTAGTTCTTCTCAAGTACTTTAGGATGTTCTTGACTGCAATCCAGTGACTCTCACCCGGATTGGATTGTTATATGCTTGTCATACTCAAGGCATATGACACATATGATCTAGTACATAATATGGCGTACATGATATATCCTATGGCCGAGGCATAGGGAATCCTACTCATGCGTTCCTTCTCAATATCATTTGAAGGACATCCACTCTTCGAAAGAGTAGTTTCATGTGACATGAGACAGAATCGCTTCTTTGAATCTTGCATGTTGAACCGCTTCAACACCTTGTCAATATATGTACTTTGACTTAGGCCTAGCAGTCTCTTCGATCTATCTCTACAGATATTTTTACCAAAGTATATAGGCTCTTTCCCCTAAGTCTTTCATTGAGAAATACTTTGCTAGCCAATCTTTACCAGATTGCAGCATGGGAACGTTGTTTCTAATGAGTAGTATGTCTTCCACATACAAGACCAGAAAAGCTATAGAGCTCCCACTAGCCTTCATGTAGACACAAGACTCATCTTCGTTACTGATGAAGCCAAGCTCTTTGACTACTTCATCAAAACGTTGATTCCAACTCCTAGAAGCTTTCTTCAATACATAAATTGATCGCTGCAGCTTACAAACTTTGTTGGCTTGCTTTTGATCTTCAAAACCCTCCCGCTGTATCATATACACGTCCTCGAGGAGATTTCCATAACGTAATGTTGTTTTGACATCCATCTGACAAATCTCGTAGTCGTAGTATGCTACTATTGCAAGTAGGATTCGGATGGATTTGGTCATAGCGACTGGTGAAAAGATTTCATCATACTCAATACCATGAATCTGTCTGAATCATTTAGCCACCAACCGACCCTTATAGGTAATCAAATTACCATCCATGTCGATCTTCTTCTTGAAGACCTACATGCACCCTATGGGTCGTTCCCCTTCGGGTGGTTCCATCAAAGTCCATACTTTGTTGGTATACATGGATTCCATCTCGGATCTCATGGCTTCTGGCAACTTCGGAGAGTATGGACCTTTCATGGCCTCTTCATAGGTAGTAGGCTCATCATCTATGAGCATCGTGTCACCGGAATCAATCACGAGAATTCCATACCTCTCGGGTTCCTGGCGCACAATACTAGATCTACGAAGCTCTTGTGTTACCTGAACCGGTTGTTCCACAACTCCGTGTGGATCCTGTTCATGTTCCATAGTTGGTTCAGTGATTTGTGGTTCTTGATTTTCTTCAAGTTCTACAGTCCTTCCACTTGCTTCTTTAGAGACAAACTCTCTTTCTAGAAACACGCCGGACCGAGCAACAAACACTTTGTTCTAAGTTGGATTGTATAAGTAGTAACCCTTAGTTTCCTTAGGGTACCCCACAAATTTACACTTATCGACTTTGGCCCTAGCTTGTCTGATTGTAAACGCTTTACATAGATATCGTAGCCCCAAATCTTCATGAACGAAAGTGTGGGACGCATCCCACTCCACATCTCATGTGGTGTATTCATGACTGATTTAGATGGAACACGGTTAATGGTAAAACCTGCACTTAATAGAGCATAGCCCCAAAATGATAATGGAAGATCGGTTTGACAAATCATAGATCGAACCATATCTAATAGGGTTCAATTCCTCCTCTCGGACAAGCCATTCCATTGTGGCGCTCCGGGTGGATTGAGTTGGGACACAATCCCACACACTCTAAGATAGTCGTTAAACTCTTGGCTCAAGTATTCTCCTCCACGATCAGATCGTAGAGCCTTGATATTTTTCCAAGTTGCTTCTCTACTTCACTCTTGAAATTCTTTGAACCTTTCAAAGGATTCAGATTTCGCCCTCATGACGTACACAAATCCGTATCTACTGAAATCATTTATAAATGTAATGAAGTAGACGTAACCGCCCCTAACAGGCGTGGCAAATGGCCCACACACGTCAGTATGTATGAGCGCCAATTGCTCACTAGTCCTCTCACCTTTCTTATTGCAAGGGGACTTTGTCATTTTTCCCAATAAACAAGCCTCACATGATTAAAAATCAAATGGGTCTAGGAATCCATCCTTATGGAGTCTAGATACACATTTCACGTTTATGTGGCCTAAACGACAGTGCCATAAGTAAGCAGGATTTAAATCATGTATTTTAATCCTCTTGGTACTAATGTTGTAGACAATATTGCTTAGATCAAGGACGTATAGTCCATTAAATAATTGCGCACTACAATAGTGAATATTATTAAAATAAAACGAAGAACAATTATTCTTTATTGAAATAATTAAACCTTCCTTGTCCAAACAAGAAATAGAAATAAGGTTTATGCTCATAGCAGGCACAAAATAGCAATTATTTAATTCCAAAACTAATCCTGAAGGTAGAGATAGCTCGCACACGCCCACGGCCAACGCAACAACTTTAGCTCCATTTCCAACGCGCATGTCTATCTTCCCTTTTGCCAATCTTCTACTTCTCTTTAGATCCTGCACATTGCGACAAATGTGAGATCAACATCCAGTATATAATACCCATGATGTAGAGACAGTTAAATTGACATCTAAAACAAAAACACATGGTGGTGGTGGAATCACTATTCCATTCCTCTTGTCCTCCAGATATTTTGGGCATCTCCTCCTCCAATGTCCACGCTGACTGCAGTAGTGACACTCACCTTTAGTCACCCCTTTGGCGATGCCACCAACGGGCTTAAGGAAAGGTTCCTTGGACTTGGCAATTGGCTTGTCGTTGCCCTTGGAGGATGAGGCAAAACGTTTGCCCTTACCTTTCTGTACAATCATAATGGCCTTGACCTTACCCTTGTTATGCTTTGTTCAGCTGTTTTTAACATATTGAGTAAATCTGGCATTGGTTTTACGATCTTGTTCATGTTATAGTTCATGATGAATTGTCCATAACTCTCAGGAAACGATTGCGACACGAGATCGGTTGCCAACTCTTGGCCGACCGGAAACCCTATTGGCGAGAGATTCTCCAAGTATGCGATCATACGGAGTACATGAGTTCCCACAGGGTTTCCTTCAGCCAGATGACACTTGAACAATGCCTTAGAGACCTCATACCTCTCAACCCTTGCCTGCTCTTGGAAGAGCTGCTTCAGATGCTCGATCATATCGACGACCTTCATGTTTTTGTGAAAGTCATGGTGCACAGCATAAGGCAGGCCGCATCATTAGCGCCATCGACAAGATTTTGATACGCCTTTAGGGATGCAGGGGTATTGTTCTCTGGACCTGCTGGAACTTGCTCCTCTATTGCGTACAGTTTCTTCTCTTGCTTGAGAACGATTCTCCACTTTCTGTACCAATCAAGGAAGTTGGTTCCAGAGAGCTTGTCTTTCTCAAGGACAGATCGTAGGGGAATGTTGTGAACTCGAGGATTTGTTTGCCATTTGAAATTCTACAAAAGGAAAAAACGTAAGTTTTAGTATTTGTGAATTTTTGACTATATTCAATAATGGCTGGTTTATCAAATATAGCTCCCACTATTTTTCTACGGATTAATAACCCTCAAGATATTAATGCGGAAAATATCCTTATATTTTCTAGTGGGCCAACATCCATGTTTCCTCTCCTTATGAGCTTGCTTTGGCAAGTCACCCATAATTTGACTACTTTAGGTAGGAACAATTCCAATTGCATCCTATGCAACTCTTGGTTCAATTGGGCAAATAACTCCTTATTTATCGTTCTATATGGATAATCCCAATTGCTTGCCTATATGTTTTAATCATATTAATATCCTAGTTGTGTCCAACCTCTTATTTAAACAATTGCACATTACTTGTTTGTGCCATCGCATTCCATCATTATGAACCAGGTCGCCTTGCTTTGGCATGCACGAGCTTGATAAATCATGATGATAATGAGTGTTTAAATAACGAGAAGGCAAAACACAATATTTTAATTTTGAGGGATTTTGAAATTTAATTTTTTAATTGTTTTGTTGATTCATATCAACTGCCCTATCTATTTGAGTTTGGGCACCACTCCAAATAATAGATCCGGGTTGTCTCATTATCTTATTATCCTAATTGCATGCATCATCCATACTCCCACCACAAAATAATAAGACAATAAAATAAACAACCACAAAATAAAACGTGATGTGGATATGGCCTTTTCTAGACTAAGATAATTCCAAGCCAGTGGAATTATCTATGAACCCTAAAAGCAAACACATCTCCATGCGTCTTCATCCTTTTTGGTCCATCCTTCAAGGTCAGGTGGAATGCTCCATGCTCCATCTTTTGTGGCTTCTTTGACTTTGGACTTATTTTTTTCAATCTTGTCTAACAATCTATTCTATTTAGCACTAGCTAACAACTATACTAAATAAAATAAATCTCAAGAGTTGAGAAAAAAAAATGGCTCGCAGGCCATTAAACCCTATTAATTATTAAAAAAAATTGATCAGCTCGCAGGCCGTAAACCAAACCACATAATTAAACAATAACACCAAACCAAATCCTAAGGCCATATTCAATTACCATGTGATTTGCACATAAAACGTTAAAATCAAATTTTAACGTGCTTGGTCAATTTTAATTGATTTTAGGATTTTTCAGGGTTAAACGGTCCAAGGGGCCCAACTATCTAATTGCCCGAACCCCAAAAGAGGACCGCCTAGGCCTTGGGCCGGTCGGCCCCTAGCCCACACGGATAGGCCGTGCGCTAGGTCTGCCCCCGGCCCCTAGGACGCGCCTTAGGGGGCCAAACCTCTATGGGAGTTGTTTCCAAAACAACTCCTTTGCTTGTTGCCCAAGTTCGGTAGTTCCTTGTTTGAAAGAACTTCTTCTTTCAATAGGATGCCCAAACCCTAGAAGATGCATCCAATGCAAAAACTATGTCTTTTTTTGTTTGATTATTGACAAATTGCATCATATGCTTGATTTGTCTTGTTTTACACGATAAACAATAAATTTAAAGTGTAAAACTATCTAAACGTAACACATAAACCACGTTTATGCTCTACGACATGTGGCTCTGATAACACTGCAGGGTTTTGATCATGTATACGCAGCGGAAAATATAATTTTTCCATTCAATACCCTCCAAGGATCACAGGACAAGAAGCATAACGATGGTAATGGAAGCATAATGTTACACACCTTAGGATTTCTCCTCTGATGACATGTAACACGAATTCTGTCACGTCTCTACGGTTGATCCACGCCTAGATTTGAGATCTAGATCTTCCTTCTCCTTTGTGTTATCTCGGAACGGAGGAAGAGGGAGAACAAATCACGCAACACAAGGCAAAAAAGAGGTGGCGGCCGCCTTTGTTGTCCGACAGGGTAGGGGCGGCGGCAAGGGGGTTGGGCCGGGCCCTCGTGCTTGCTTTCTCTTTCTCCTTTTGTTCTCTCCCACTCAAGTTATGAAAAATAGGCTCGTAAGTATGGGAAGGAAGGAAGGATAATCCTTTATATAGTCCAACAAATCCTTGTTAACTACCTAAAGGACCTATTCTAGTCCTACTAGAATTCGGTTTAGTCCCTTCCTTGCAAATTAGTCATACTTAGTTTGCATGGTGTTGAAAAGTGATCATTATAATTAATTAATCACATTAATTAATTCCCAAATCTAGCTCAAATCTATATAGCGCGTGACCCCATAGGTTCTATCTAGTTGGTCGGAACAATTTGCTTGTATGGAGCGGTTCTAGCAAAACATCCATTTTAGCCAACTAATAAAATAGTCATCTGATAAACCTTGTACAAGTACTTGTCAAATCCCTTTGTCTCTATATCCGGGTTGGACAAGAGACATACAAGTCACACTAGTATATCCAATCCATAGTTTTTCGATCTTGGGAATAGCCTTATTCTTTGCAGATAAAATCAATATCCTATATTGAATTACTTGAGTCTGGCCAGACATTCTATAAGCATTATTCCTCGAGTGGCCTAGGATATTTTCTCCCGGTATGTGGGAGGGACAAATTCTATCTACGTCTACTACGATCTCTAAGCTAGCTTCTTATTGTATCCGGTACACGCCTTTATAGATACCCAGTTACGATGTAGCGTTTGACTCTGCAAAAATCACAATAATCCACAACTAGAATATGTAGTGACTTCAAGTTTAAGGATGACAATACCATTGCATTACGAGAAGCACTTGTGACTCACCATAACATTTATGTAGCCTTCTCGGAGATGGGTCAATCCAGTGCGCCATTACCCATAATGCACACCTATGTGTTGGATCATGATATCTCTATATCAATCCAACCCCATACTAGTCTATAGATTATTGTCCTATTAATCATTATAATAGACTAGGGATATTTAAGATAAACAACACAATTGTAAATATAAGGACTTCATTATATTAAATATCCAATAAATAATACAATTAATGTTCTAGCCAAAATAAATTCATACTAAACTAGATTGCCTCTAGGGCATCTATTCCAACAGTCTCCCACTTGCACTAGAGCCAATCTGATGCATCTCGTATGCCAATGATCCTAGTGTGCCCTTCATGCTTCCACTGCACAAGCGGCTTTGTAAGTGGATATGATAGATTCTCATCTGTAGGAATATAGCATATCCGAACGTCTCCTCTATCGATAATATATCGAATAAGATGGAACTTCCTTAGCACGTGCTTGGATTTCTTGTGCGACCTGGGCTCCTTTGATTTCGCGATCGCCCCAGTGTTGTCACAGTACAAATCTTCTGGATCCGCAATGCTAGGAACCACACCAAGCTCAGAAAAAAAAAAAAAATTCTGATCCAAACATCTTCCTTTTCTTCGCCATTTTGCAGCAATGTACTCAGCCTCTGTTGTAAAATCAGCTACCGTCTCTTGCTTGGAACTCTTCCAGCTCACCGCTGCTCCATTCAGGCAAAACACATATCCCGATTGTGATCTAAAGTCATCTCTGTCGGTTTGGAAGCTTGCATACGTGTAACCCCTTACACGTAACTCTTCATCACCGCCAAATATCAAGAAATCATCCTTAGTTCTTCTGAAGTACTTTAGGATGTTCTTGACTGCAATCCAGTGACTCTCACCCGGATTGGATTGTATCTGCTTGTCATACTCAAGGTATATGACACATATGATCTAGTACATAATATGGCGTACATGATAGATCCTATGGCCGAGGCATCACTACTAGAATTGCTATAAAAAACGGCAGGAACATATTGCCAAGTCAAACACCAATTCTTGCCGTTTAAGGCTTAAACGGCAGTACGTGCGGCGGTAATGGTCCGGCTGCGGAGAGGACTGACGTTTTTGCCTCGTGGCGGTAAAAGTCTTGCCATTTTAGCTATTCTTGGCGGGAACTTATTTACTGCCGATTTTGTTACTTATAAGCGGCAGGAGCTATTGCCATTTTTGAACTCTGTATTTACTGCGAGATATTTACCTCCGTTTTAAACCCTTTTTAAGTGACAAGAATTCTTGCCGTGTTTGACTATTATCTTTCCGTATTTGATTAAACTATATATGGCATTAGTTTCCATCAGTTTCATAATATATTAATTAATATTATTCTTAACCCCCAAATCACTCTAAACTACATAAAAAACCCCTTTCCTATAATCACCCCCTCCCTTATATTTTCTTCCCCATCTGTTTCGATTTTCTGGTCAAGAACATACCCAGGTTGAACAAGACCCAATTCACCTGCAATTTCACTCACCAAAATACAAATTCAAAGGTTAATCACCCCTCTCCTTTATCAGATTGTTTCTCACCCAATTCACAAATTCTGTTTTTGCCAAAGAGAACCCACCACCGCTTCTGTTAACACCACCCGCATGAGATGGTGGTGACGATGATGGCGACGTTGATGGTGGCGAAGATGATGGCGGTGATGGCTGCAGAACCAAATCGCCGAGAGAGCGGGAGAGACGCCGAGAGAGAGACAGAGAGGGAAGGAAGGACGGCGACCCAACAGATCTGGAGCTTCAATGTTCGGATCTGGTGACGGCGGCAAGGACGGCGACCGGACGGTGAGGACGGCGAGCTTCTATTCTCCTTCTCCTTCGTCCTTTGCTTCTTCTAGCCAGTGAGACAGAAGGTAGAGGCGGTGATGGATGAAGGCTGTGGCGTTGATGGCTGAAGGTTGTGGTGGTGATGGCTGAAGCTGGTGTCGGTGATGGCTGGGGGTGAAGATGGATCGAGAGAGGGGGGATCGAAAGAGGGGAGAAAGGGGATCGAGAGAATAATAGAGATGAAGATATGAGATCCAGATTTTTTAATGAGGGCAGGGTTATTTTTTTATATATAAAGATGTACTTTAATTGATGGTCAAGATTGATGGTCAAGATTACATCTTCAAATTAAAGGTAGGGCACAAATTTAAGCAACATGTGACTTTTAGTTGGGCGGGCAATTAGAAATTTCGCCCCAAAATTTGGCTCCAAAGTCAAAAAAATTAATGTGGCGGGAATTATTGCCGGGTCAGATACTCTAAAACGGAAGTAAAATAATTCTTGCCGGGTTTGATAAATATTTTTTACGGAGATAATAAATCCCCCCGTTATTGTTAATTTCTTGCCGTATTTGATGTATTTTTTATGGAGGGAGACATTTCTTGCCATTATAAATTAAATTATTGCCGTTTTTTGTATAATATTTACAGAGAGATATTGTTATTGCCGCAATTAATAATTTTAAATGGAAATAATACTTTCCTGCCACATTAAGTAACAAAAATAGCAAGAAAATTATTGCCACTCGGATTATTGCCATCTATGTTTATATTTCTAGTAGTGCATAGGGAATCCTACTCATGCGTTCCTTCTCAATCTCATTGGAAGGACATCCACTCTTCGAAAGAGTAGTTCCATGTGACATGAGAAAGAATCGTTTCTTTGAATCTTTCATGTTGAACCGCTTCAACACCTTGTCAATATATGTAATTTGACATAGGCCTAGCAGTCTCTTAGATCTCTCTCTACAGATATTTATACCAAGTATATAGGCTCTTTCCCCTAAGTCTTTCATTGAGAAATACTTTTCTAGACAATCTTTACCAGATTGCAGCATGGGAACGTTGTTTCCAATGAGTTGTATGTCTTCCACATACAAGACCAGAAAAGCTATAGAGCTCCCACTAGCCTTCTTGTAGACACAAGACTCATCTTCGTTTCTGATGAAGCCAAACTCTTTGACTACTTCATCAAAACGTCGATTCCAACTCCTAGAAGGTTTCTTCAATCCATAAATGGATTGCTGCAGCTTACAGACTTTGTTGGCTTGCTGTGGATCTTCGAAACCCTCCGGCTGTATGATATACATGTCCTCGAGGAGATTCCATAACGGAATGTTGTTTCTTCATCCATCTGCCAAATCTCATAGTCGTAGTAGGCTGCTATTGCAAGTAGGATTTGGATGGATTTGGTCATAGCGTCTGGTGAAAAGATTTCATCATACTCAATACCATGAATCTGTCTAAATCATTTAGCCACCAATCGGACCTTATAGGTAATCAAATTACCATCCATGTTGATCTTCTTCTTGAAGACCTACATGCACCCTATGGGTCGTGTCCCTTCGGGTGGTTCCATCAAAGTCCATACTTTGTTGGTATACATGGATTCCATCTCGGATCTCATGGCTTCTGGCAACTTCGGAGAGTATGGACTTTTCATTGCCTCTTCATAGGTAGTAGGCTCATCATCTATGAGCATCGTGTCACCGGAATTAGTCACGAGAAGTCCATACCTCTCGGGTTCCTGGCGCACTCTACTAGATCTACAAAGCTCTTGTGTTACCTGAATAGGTTGTTCCAAAACTCCTTGTGGATCATGTTCATGTTGCATAGTTGGTTCAGTTATTTGTGGTTCTCGATTTTCATCAAGTTCTACAGTCCTCCCACTTGCTTCTTTAGAGACAAACTCCCTTTCTAGAAACACGCCGGACCGAGCAACAAACACTTTGTTCTAAGTTGGATTGTAGAAGTGGTAACCCTTAGTTTCCTTAGGGTACCCCACAAATTTACACTTATCCGACTTTGGCCTGAGCTTGTCTGATTGTAAATGCATTACAAAGACATCGTAGCCCCAAATCTTCATGAACGAAAGTGTGGGACACCTCCCACTCCACATCTCATGTGGTGTTTTCATGACTGATTTAGATGGAACACGGTTAATGGTAAAACCTGCAATTAATAGAGCATAGCCCCAAAATGATAATGGAAGATCGGTTTGACACATCATAGATCGAACCATATCCAATAGGGTTCAGTTCCTCCTCTCGGACACGCCATTCCATTGTGGCGCTCCAAGTGAAGTGAGTTGGGACACGATCACACACACTCTAAGATAGTCGTTAAACTCTTGGCTCAAGTATTCTCTTCCACGATCAGATCGTAGAGCCTTGATACTTTTTCCAAGTTGCTTCTCTACTTCACCCTTGAAATTCATTGAACCTTTCAAAGGATTCAGATTTTGCCCTCATGAGGTACACAAATACGTATCTACTGAAATCATCTATAAATGTAATGAAGTAGACGTAACCACCCCTAACAGGCGTGGCAAATGGCCCACACACGTCAGTATGTATGAGCGCCAATTGCTCACTAGTCCTCTCACCTTTCTTATTGAAAGGGGACTTTATCATTTTTCCCAATAAACAAGCCTCACATGATTAAAAATCAAATGGGTCTAGGAATACATCCTTATGGAGTCTAGATACACGTTTCTCGTTTATGTGGCCTAAACCACAATGCCATAAGTAAGCAGGATTTAAATCATGTATTTTAATCCTCTTGGTACTAATGTTATAGACATGATTGCTTAGATCAAGGACGTATAGTTTATTAAGAAATTGCGCACTACAATAGTGAATATTATTAAAATAAAAGGAACAAAGATTATTCTTTATTGAAATAATAAAACCTTCCTTTTCCAAACAAGAAGTAGAAATAATGTTTCTGGTCATAGCAGGCACAAAATAGAAATTATTTAATTCTAAAACTAATCCCGAAGGTAGAGATAGCTCGCACACGCCCACGGCCAACGCAACAACTTTAGCTCCATTCCTAATCTTCTACTTCTCTTTAGATCCTGCACATTCCGACAAATGTGAGATCAACATCCAGTATCTAATAACCATGATGTAGAGATAGTTAAATTGACATCTAAAACAAAAATACATGGTGGTGGTGGAATAACTATTCCAAGCCTCTTGTCCTCCAGATATTTTGGGCAGCTCCTCCTCCAATGTCCAGGCTGACTGCAGTAGTGACACTCACCTTTAGTCACCCCTTTGGCGATGCGACCAACGGGCTTAAGGAAAGGTTCCTTGGACTTGGCAATTGGCTTGCTGTTGCCCTTGGAGGATGAGGCAAAACGTTTGCCGTTTCCTTTCTTTGCAATCATAATGGCCTTGACCTTACCCTTGTTAGGCTTTGTTCAGCTGTTTTTAACCTATTGAGTAAATCTGGCATTGGTTTTACGATCTTGTTCATGTTATAGTTCATGATGAACTGTCCATAACTCTCAGGAAACGATTGCGACACGAGATCGGTTGCCAACTCTTGGCCGACTGGAAACCCTAGTGGCGAGAGATTCTCTAAGTATCCGATCATACGGAGTACATGAGTTCCCAAAGGGTTTCCTTCAGCCAGATGACACTTGAACAATGCCTTGGAGACCTCATACCTCTCAACCCTTGCCTGCTCTTGGAAGAGCTGCTTCAGATGCTCGATCATATCGACAACATTCATGTTTTTGTATTGCTTCTGAAGCTCAGAATTCATGGTGCACAGCATAAGCCAGGCCGCATCATTAGCGCCATCGACAAGATTTTGATACGCCTTTAGGGCTGCAGGGGTATTGTTCTCTGGACCTGCTGGAACTTGCTCCTCTATTGCGTACAATTTCTTCTCTTGCTTGAGAACGATTCTCAACTTTCTGTACCAATCAAGGAAGTTGGTTCCAGAGAGCTTGTCCATCTCAAGGACAGATCGTAGGGGAATGTTGTGAACTCGATGATTTGTTTGCCATTTGAAATTATACAAAAGGAAAAAACACAAGCTTTAGTATTTGTGAATTTTTTACTATATTCAATAATGGCTGGTTTATCAAATATATCTCCCACTATTTTTCTACGGATTAATAACCCTCAAGATATAATGCGGAAAATATCCCGATATTTTCTAGTGGGCCATCATCCTTGTTTCCTCTCCTTATGAGCTTGATTTGGCAAGTCACCCATAATTTGACTACTTTAGGTAGGAACAATTCCAATTGCATCCTATGCAACTCTTGGTTCAATTGGGCAAATAACTCCTTATTTATCGTTCTGTATGGATAATCTCAATCGATTGCCTCTATGTTTTAATCATATTAATATCCTAGTTGTGTCCAACCTCTTATTTAAACAATTGCACATTACTTGTTTGTGCCATCGCATTCCATTATTATGAACCAGGTCGCCTTGCTTTGGCATGCACGAGCTTGATAAATCATGATGATAATGAGTGTTTAAATAACGAGAAGGCAAAACACAATATTTGAATTTTGAGGGATTTTGAAATTCAATTTTTTAATTGTTTTGTTGATCCATATCAACTTACCTATCTATTTGAGTTTGGGCACCACTCCAAATAATAGATCCAGGTTGTCTTATTATCTTATTATCCCAATTGCATGCATCATCCATACACCCACCACAAAGTAATAAGACAATGAAATAAACAACCACAAAATAAAACGTGATGTGGATATGGCCTTTTCTAGACTAAGATAATTCCAAGCCAGTGGAATTATCTATGAACCCTAAAAGCAAACACATCTCCATGCGTCTTCATCCTTTTTGGTCCATCCTTCAAGGTCAGGTGGAATGCTCCATGCTCCATCTTTTGTGGCTTCTTTGGCTTTGGGCTTCTTTTTTTCAATCTTGGCTAACAATCTATTCTATTTGGCACTAGCTAACAACTATACTAAATAAAATAAATCTCACGAGTTGAGAAAAAAAAATGGCTCGCAGGCCATTAAACTCTAATTAATTATTAAAAAAAATTGATCAGCTCGCAGGCCGTAAACCAAACCACAAAATTAAACAATAACACCAAACCAAATCCTAAGGCCATATTCAATCACCATGTGATTTGCACATAAACAGTTAAAATCCAATTTTAAAGTGCTTGGTCAATTTTAATTGATTTTAGGATTTTTCAGGGTTAAACGGTCCAAGGGGCCCAACTATCTAATTGCCTGAACCCCAAAAGAGGACCGCCTAGGCCTTGGGCCGGTCGGCCCCTAGCCCACACGGCTAGGCCGAGCGCTAGGTCTTCCCCCGGCCCCTAGGACGCGCCTTAGGGGGCCAAGCCTCTATGGGAGTTGTTTCCAAAACAACTCCTTTGCTTGTTGCCCAAGTTCGGTAGTTCCTTGTTTGAAAAGAACTCCTTCTTTCAATAGGATGCCCAAACCCTAGAAGATCCTAAAATTTCTCAAACTCACTAATTCATGCATCCAATGCAAAAACTAGGTCTTGTTTTGTTTTATTATTGACAAATTGCATCATATGCTTGATTTGTCTTGTTTTACACGATCAACTATAAATTTAAAGTGTAAAACTATCTAAACGTAACACATAAACCACGTTTATGCTATACAACATGTGGCTTCGATAACACTTCAGGGTTTTGATCATGTACACGCAGCAGAAAATATAATTTATCCATTCAATACCCTCCAAGGATCACATGACAAGAAGCATAACAATGGTAATGGAAGCATAATGTTACACACCTTAGGGTTTCTCCTGTGATGACATGTAACGCGAATTCTGTCACGTCTCTACGGTTGAGCCACGCCTAGAGTTGAGATCTAGATCTTCCTTCTCGTTTGTGCTATCTCGGAACGAAGGAAGAGGGAGAACAAATCACGCAACACAAGGAAACAAAGAGGTGGCGGCCGCCTTTGTTGGCCGACGGGGTAGGGGTGGCGGCAAGGGGGTTGGGCCGGCCCTCGTGCTTGCTTGCTCTTGCTCCTTTTGTTCTCTCCCACTCAATTTATGAAAAATAGGCTCGTAAGTATGGGAAGTAAGGAAGGATAATCCTTTATATATTCCAACAAATCCTTGTTAACTACCTAAAGGACCTATTCTAGTCCTACTAGAATTCGGTTTAGTCCCTTCCTTGCAAATTAGTCATACTAAGTTTGCAAGGTGTTAAAAATTGATCATTCTAATTATTTAATCACATTAATTAATTCCCAAATCTAGCTCAAATTTATATAGCGTGTGACCCCATAGGATCTATCTAGTTGGTAGGAACAATTTGCTAGTATGGAGCGGTTCTAGCAAAACATCCATTTTAGCCAACTAATAAAATAGTCATCTGATAAACCTTGTACAAGTACTTGTCAAATCCATTTGTCTCTATATCCGGGTTGGACAAGAGACATACAAGTCACACTAGTATATCCAATCCATAGTTTTTCGATCTTGGGAATAGCCTTATTCTTTGCAGATAACATCAATATCCTATATTGATTTACTTGAGTCTGGCCAGACATTCTATAAGCACTATTCCTCGAGTGGCCTAGGATATTTGCTCCCGTTGTTTGGGAGGGACAAATTCTATCTACGTCTACTACGATCTCTAAGCTTGCTTCTTATTGTATCCGGTACACGCCTTTATAGATACCCAGTTACACTGTAGCGTTTGACTCTGCCAAAATCACAATAATCCACAACTAGAATATGTAGTGACTTCAAGTTTAAGGATGACAATACCATTGCATCACGAGAAGCACTTGTGACTCACCATAACATGTATGTAGCCTTCTCGGAGATGGGTCAATCCAGTGCGCCATTACCCATAATGCACACCTATGTGTTGGATCATGATATCTCTATATCAATCCAACCCCATACTAGTCTATAGATGATTGTCCTATTAATCATTATACTAGACTAGGGATATTTAAGATAAACAACACAATTGTAAATATAAGGACTTCATTATATTAAATATCCAATAAATAATAAAACGAATGTTCTAGCCAAAATAAATTCATACTAAACTAGATTGCCTCTAGGGCATCTATTCCAACTGTCTCCCACTTGCTCTAGAGCCAATCTGATGCATCTCGTATGCCAATGATCCTAGTGTGCCCTTCATGCTTCCACTGCACAAGCGGCTTTGTAAGTGGATATGAACGATTATCATCTGTAGGAATATAGCATATCTGGGCTCCTTTGATTGCGCGATCGCCCCAGTGTTGTCACAGTACAACTCTTCTGGATCCGCAATGCTAGGAACCACACCAAGCTCAGAAAAAAAAATTCTGATCCAAACATCTTCCTTTTCTGCGCCATTTGAAGCAATGTACTCAACCTCTGTTGTAAAATCAGCTACCGTCTCTTGCTTGGAACTCTTCCAGCTCACCGCTGCTCCATTCAGGCAAAACACATATCCCGATTGTGATCTAAAGTCATCTCTGTCGGTTTGGAAGCTTGCATCCGTGTAACCCCTTACACGTAACTCTTCCTCACCGCCAAATATCAAGAAATCATCCTTAGTTCTTCTCAAGTACTTTAGGATGTTCTTGACTGCAATCCAGTGACTCTCACCCGGATTGGATTGTTATCTGCTTGTCATACTCAAGGCATATGACACATATGATCTAGTACATAATATGGCTTACATGATAGATCCTATGGCCGAGGCATAGAGAATCCTACTCATGCGTTCCTTCTCAATCTCATTGGAAGGACATCAACTCTTCGAAAGAGTAGTTCCATGTGACATGAGAAAGAATCGCTTCTTTGAATCTTGCATGTTGAACCGCTTCAACACCTTGTCAATATATGTACTTTGACATAGGCCTAGCAGTCTCTTAGATCTATCTCTACAGATATTTATACCAAGTATATAGGCTCTTTCCCCTAAGTCATTCATTGAGAAATACTTTGCTAGCCAATCTTTACCAGATTGCAGCATGGGAATGTTGTTTCCAATATGTTGTATGTCTTCCACATACAAGACCAGAAAAGCTATAGAGCTCCCACTAGCCTTCTTGTAGACACAAGACTCATCTTCGTTTCTGATGAAGCCAAACTCTTTGACTACTTCATCAAAACGTCGATTCCATTTCCTAGAAGGTTTCTTCAATCCATAAATGGATTGCTGCAGCTTACAGACTTTGTTGGCTTGCTTTGGATCTTCGAAACCCTCCGGCTGTATCATATACACGTCCTCGAGGTGATTCCCATAACGGAATGTTGTTTCTTCATCCATCTGCCAAATCTCATAGTCGTAGTAGACTGCTATTGCAAGTAGGATTTGGATGGATTTGGTCATAGCGTCTGTTGAAAAGATTTCATCATACTCAATACCATGAATCTCTCTGAATCATTTAGCTACCAATCGGACCTTATAGGTAATCAAATTACCATCCATGTTGATCTTCTTCTTGAAGACCTACATGCACCCTATGGGTCGTGCCCCTTCGGGTGGTTCCATCAAAGTCCATACTTTGTTGGTATACATGGATTCCATCTCGGATCTCATGGCTTCTGGCAACTTCGAAGAGTATGGACCTTTCATGGCCTCTTCATAGGTAGTAGGCTCATCATCTATGAGCATCGTGTCACCGGAATTAGTCACGAGAAGTCCATACCTCTCGGGTTCCGGGCGCACTCTACTAGATCTACGAAGCTCTTGTGTTACCTGAATAGGTTGTTCCAAAACTCCTTGTGGATCCTGTTCATGTTGCATAGTTGGTTGAGTGATTTGTGGTTCTCGATTTTCTTCAAGTTCTACAGTCCTCCCACTTGCTTCTTTAGAGACAAACTCCCTTTCTAGAAACACGCCGGACCGAGCAACAAACACTTTGTTCTAAGTTGGATTGTAGAAGTGGTAACCCTTAGTTTCCTTAGGGTACCCCACAAATTTACACTTATCCGACTTTGGCCCGAGCTTGTCTGATTGAAAATGCTTTACATAGACATCGTAGCCCCAAATCTTCATGAACGAAAGTGTGGGACACCTCCCACTCCACATCTCATGTGGTGTTTTCATGACTGATTTAGATGGAACACGGTTAATGGTAAAACCTGCACTTAATAGAGCATAGCCCCAAAATGATAATGGAAGATCCGTTTGACACATCATAGATCGAACCATATCCAATAGGGTTCAATTCCTCCTCTCGGACACGCCATTCCATTGTGGCGCTCCAAGTGGAGTGAGTTGGGACACGATCACACACACTCTAAGATAGTCGTTAAACTCTTGGCTCAAGTATTCTCTTCCACGATCAGATCGTAGAGCCTTGATACTTTTTCCAATTTGTTTCTCTGCTTCACCCTTGAAATTCTTTGAACCTTTCAAAGGATTCAGATTTCGCCCTCATGAGGTACACAAATACGTATCTACTGAAATCATCTATAAATGTAATGAAGTAGACGTAACCACCCCTAACAGACGTGGCAAATGGCCCACACACGTCAGTATGTTTGAGCGCAAATTGCTCACTAGTCCTCTCACCTTTCTTATTGAAAGGGGACTTTGTCATTTTTCCCAATAAACAAGCCTCACATGATTAAAAATCAAATGGGTCTCGGAATCCATCCTTATGGAGTCTAGATACACGTTTCTCGTTTATGTTGCCTAAACCACTGTGCCATAAGTAAGCAGGATTTAAATCATGTATTTTAATCCTCTTGGTACTAATGTTGTAGACAGGATTGCTTAGATCAAGGACGTATAGTCCATTAAATATTTGCGCACTACAATAGTGAATATTATTAAAATAAAAGGAACAAAAATTATTCTTTATTGAAATAATAAAACCTTCCTTTTCCAAACAAGAAATAACAATAATGTTTCTGCTCACAGCAGGCACAAAATAGCAATTACTTAATTCTAAAACTAATCCTGAAGGCAGAGATAGCTCGCACACGCCCACGGCCAACGGAACAACTTTAGCTCCATTCCCAACGCGCAGGTCTATCTCCCCTTTTGCCAATCTTCTACTTCTCTTTAGATCCTTCACATTCCGACAAATGTGAGATCAACATCCAGTATCTAATACCCATGATGTAGAGACAATTAAATTGACATCTAAAACAAAAATACCTGGTGGTGGTGGAATTACTATTCCAAGCCTCTTGTCCTCCAGATATTTTGGGCAGCTCCTCCTCCAATGTCCAGGCTGACTGCAGTAGTGACACTCACCTTTAGTAACCCCTTTGGAGATGCCACCAACGGGCTTAAGGAAAGGTTCCTTGGACTTGGAAATTGGCTAGCCGTTGCCCTTGGAGGATGAGGCAAACCGTTTGCCCTTTCCTTTCTGTACCATCATAATTGCCTTGCCCTTACCCTTGTTGATGCTTTGTTCAGCTGTTTTTAACATATTGAGTAAATCTGGCATTGGTTTTACGATCTCGTTCATGTTATAGTTCATGATGAACTGTCCATAACTCTTAGGCAACGATTGCCACACGAGATCAGTTGCCAACTCTTGGCCGACAGGAAACCCTAGTGGCGAGAGATTCTCCAAGTATCCGATCATACAGAGTACATGAGTTCCCAAAGGGTTTCCTTCAGCCTAATTACACTTGAACAATGCCTTAGATACCTCATACCTCTCAACCCTTGCCTGCTCTTGGAAGAGCTGAATCAGATGCTCGATCATATCGATAACATTCATGTTTTCGTGTTGCTTCTGAAGCTCAGAAGTCATGGTGCAGAGCATAAGGCAGGCCGCATAATTAGCGCCATCAACACACTTTTGATACGCCTTTAGGGCTGCAGGGGTATTGTTCTCTGGACCTGCTGGAACTTGCTCCTCTATTGCGTACAGTTTCTTCTCTTGCTTGAGAACGATTCTCAAGTTTCTGTACCAATCAAGGAAGTTGGTTCCAGAGAGCTTGTCCTTCTCAAGGACAGATCGTAGGGGAATGTTGTGAACTCGATGATTTGTTTTCCATTTGAAATTCTACAAAAGGAAAAAACGCAAGTTTTAGTATTTGTGAATTTTTGACTATATTCAATAATGGCTGGTTTATCAAATATAGCTCCCACTATTTTTCTACGGATTAATAACCCTCAAGATATAATGCGGAAAATATCCCGATATTTTCTAGAGGGCCATCATCCTTGTTTCCTCTCCTTAAGAGCTTGATTTGGCAAGTCACCCATAATTTGACTACTTTAGGTAGGAACAATTCCAATTGCATCCTATGCAACTCTTGGTTCAATTGGGAAAATAACTCCTTACTTATCGTTCTGTGTGGATAATCCCAATTGATTACCTCTAGGTTTTAATCAAATTAATATCCTAGTTGTGTCCAACCTCTTATTTAAACAATTGCACATTACTTGTTTGTTCCATCGCATTCCATCATTATGAACCAGGTCGCCTTGCTTTGGCATGCACGAGCTTGATAAATCATGATGATAATGAGTGTTTAAATAACGAGAAGGCAAAACAAAATATTTGAATTTTGAGAGATTTTGAAATTAAAATTTTTAATTGTTTTGTTGATCCATATCAACTGACCTATCTATTTGAGTTTGGGCACCACTCCAAATAATAGATCCGGGTTGTCTAATTATCTTATTATCCCAATTGCATGCATCATCCATACACCCACCACAAAATAAGAAGACAATAAAATAAACAACCACAAAATAAAACGTGATGTGGATAGGGCCATTTCTAGACTAAGATAATTCCAAGCCAGTGGAATTATCTATGAACCCTAAAAGCAAACACATCTCCATGCGTCTTCATCCTTTTTGGTCCATCCTTCAAGGTCAGGTGGAATGCTCCATGCTCCATCTTTTGTGGCTTCTTTGGCTTTGGGCTTCTTTTTTTCAATCTTGGCTAACAATCTATTCTATTTGGCACTAGCTAACAACTATACTAAATAAAATAAATCTCACGAGTTGAGAAAAAAAAATGGCTCGCAGGCCATTAAACCCTAATTAATTATTAAAAAAAATTGATCAGCTCGCAGGCCGTAAACCAAACCACAAAATTAAACAATAACACCAAACCAAATCCTAAGGCCATATTCAATCACCATGTGATTTGCACATAAACAGTTAAAATCCAATTTTAAAGTGCTTGGTCAATTTTAATTGATTTTAGGATTTTTCAGGGTTAAACGGTCCAAGGGGCCCAACTATCTAATTGCCTGAACCCCAAAAGAGGACCGCCTAGGCCTTGGGCCGGTCGGCCCCTAGCCCACACGGCTAGGCCGAGCGCTAGGTCTTCCCCCGGCCCCTAGGACGCGCCTTAGGGGGCCAAGCCTCTATGGGAGTTGTTTCCAAAACAACTCCTTTGCTTGTTGCCCAAGTTCGGTAGTTCCTTGTTTGAAAAGAACTCCTTCTTTCAATAGGATGCCCAAACCCTAGAAGATCCTAAAATTTCTCAAACTCACTAATTCATGCATCCAATGCAAAAACTAGGTCTTGTTTTGTTTTATTATTGACAAATTGCATCATATGCTTGATTTGTCTTGTTTTACACGATCAACTATAAATTTAAAGTGTAAAACTATCTAAACGTAACACATAAACCACGTTTATGCTATACAACATGTGGCTTCGATAACACTTCAGGGTTTTGATCATGTACACGCAGCAGAAAATATAATTTATCCATTCAATACCCTCCAAGGATCACATGACAAGAAGCATAACAATGGTAATGGAAGCATAATGTTACACACCTTAGGGTTTCTCCTGTGATGACATGTAACGCGAATTCTGTCACGTCTCTACGGTTGAGCCACGCCTAGAGTTGAGATCTAGATCTTCCTTCTCGTTTGTGCTATCTCGGAACGAAGGAAGAGGGAGAACAAATCACGCAACACAAGGAAACAAAGAGGTGGCGGCCGCCTTTGTTGGCCGACGGGGTAGGGGTGGCGGCAAGGGGGTTGGGCCGGCCCTCGTGCTTGCTTGCTCTTGCTCCTTTTGTTCTCTCCCACTCAATTTATGAAAAATAGGCTCGTAAGTATGGGAAGTAAGGAAGGATAATCCTTTATATATTCCAACAAATCCTTGTTAACTACCTAAAGGACCTATTCTAGTCCTACTAGAATTCGGTTTAGTCCCTTCCTTGCAAATTAGTCATACTAAGTTTGCAAGGTGTTAAAAATTGATCATTCTAATTATTTAATCACATTAATTAATTCCCAAATCTAGCTCAAATTTATATAGCGTGTGACCCCATAGGATCTATCTAGTTGGTAGGAACAATTTGCTAGTATGGAGCGGTTCTAGCAAAACATCCATTTTAGCCAACTAATAAAATAGTCATCTGATAAACCTTGTACAAGTACTTGTCAAATCCATTTGTCTCTATATCCGGGTTGGACAAGAGACATACAAGTCACACTAGTATATCCAATCCATAGTTTTTCGATCTTGGGAATAGCCTTATTCTTTGCAGATAACATCAATATCCTATATTGATTTACTTGAGTCTGGCCAGACATTCTATAAGCACTATTCCTCGAGTGGCCTAGGATATTTGCTCCCGTTGTTTGGGAGGGACAAATTCTATCTACGTCTACTACGATCTCTAAGCTTGCTTCTTATTGTATCCGGTACACGCCTTTATAGATACCCAGTTACACTGTAGCGTTTGACTCTGCCAAAATCACAATAATCCACAACTAGAATATGTAGTGACTTCAAGTTTAAGGATGACAATACCATTGCATCACGAGAAGCACTTGTGACTCACCATAACATGTATGTAGCCTTCTCGGAGATGGGTCAATCCAGTGCGCCATTACCCATAATGCACACCTATGTGTTGGATCATGATATCTCTATATCAATCCAACCCCATACTAGTCTATAGATGATTGTCCTATTAATCATTATACTAGACTAGGGATATTTAAGATAAACAACACAATTGTAAATATAAGGACTTCATTATATTAAATATCCAATAAATAATAAAACGAATGTTCTAGCCAAAATAAATTCATACTAAACTAGATTGCCTCTAGGGCATCTATTCCAACTGTCTCCCACTTGCACTAGAGCCAATCTGATGCATCTCGTATGCCAATGATCCTAGTGTGCCCTTCATGCTTCCACTGCACAAGCGGCTTTGTAAGTGGATATGAAAGATTATCATCTGTAGGAATATAGCATATCTGGGCTCCTTTGATTGCGCGATCGCCCCAGTGTTGTCACAGTACAACTCTTCTGGATCCGCAATGCTAGGAACCACACCAAGCTCAGAAAAAAAAATTCTGATCCAAACATCTTCCTTTTCTGCGCCATTTGAAGCAATGTACTCAACCTCTGTTGTAAAATCAGCTACCGTCTCTTGCTTGGAACTCTTCCAGCTCACCGCTGCTCCATTCAGGCAAAACACATATCCCGATTGTGATCTAAAGTCATCTCTGTCGGTTTGGAAGCTTGCATCCGTGTAACCCCTTACACGTAACTCTTCCTCACCGCCAAATATCAAGAAATCATCCTTAGTTCTTCTCAAGTACTTTAGGATGTTCTTGACTGCAATCCAGTGACTCTCACCCGGATTGGATTGTTATCTGCTTGTCATACTCAAGGCATATGACACATATGATCTAGTACATAATATGGCTTACATGATAGATCCTATGGCCGAGGCATAGAGAATCCTACTCATGCGTTCCTTCTCAATCTCATTGGAAGGACATCAACTCTTCGAAAGAGTAGTTCCATGTGACATGAGAAAGAATCGCTTCTTTGAATCTTGCATGTTGAACCGCTTCAACACCTTGTCAATATATGTACTTTGACATAGGCCTAGCAGTCTCTTAGATCTATCTCTACAGATATTTATACCAAGTATATAGGCTCTTTCCCCTAAGTCATTCATTGAGAAATACTTTGCTAGCCAATCTTTACCAGATTGCAGCATGGGAATGTTGTTTCCAATATGTTGTATGTCTTCCACATACAAGACCAGAAAAGCTATAGAGCTCCCACTAGCCTTCTTGTAGACACAAGACTCATCTTCGTTTCTGATGAAGCCAAACTCTTTGACTACTTCATCAAAACGTCGATTCCATTTCCTAGAAGGTTTCTTCAATCCATAAATGGATTGCTGCAGCTTACAGACTTTGTTGGCTTGCTTTGGATCTTCGAAACCCTCCGGCTGTATCATATACACGTCCTCGAGGTGATTCCCATAACGGAATGTTGTTTCTTCATCCATCTGCCAAATCTCATAGTCGTAGTAGACTGCTATTGCAAGTAGGATTTGGATGGATTTGGTCATAGCGTCTGTTGAAAAGATTTCATCATACTCAATACCATGAATCTCTCTGAATCATTTAGCTACCAATCGGACCTTATAGGTAATCAAATTACCATCCATGTTGATCTTCTTCTTGAAGACCTACATGCACCCTATGGGTCGTGCCCCTTCGGGTGGTTCCATCAAAGTCCATACTTTGTTGGTATACATGGATTCCATCTCGGATCTCATGGCTTCTGGCAACTTCGAAGAGTATGGACCTTTCATGGCCTCTTCATAGGTAGTAGGCTCATCATCTATGAGCATCGTGTCACCGGAATTAGTCACGAGAAGTCCATACCTCTCGGGTTCCGGGCGCACTCTACTAGATCTACGAAGCTCTTGTGTTACCTGAATAGGTTGTTCCAAAACACCTTGTGGATCCTGTTCATGTTGCATAGTTGGTTGAGTGATTTGTGGTTCTCGATTTTCTTCAAGTTCTACAGTCCTCCCACTTGCTTCTTTAGAGACAAACTCCCTTTCTAGAAACACGCCGGACCGAGCAACAAACACTTTGTTCTAAGTTGGATTGTAGAAGTGGTAACCCTTAGTTTCCTTAGGGTACCCCACAAATTTACACTTATCCGACTTTGGCCCGAGCTTGTCTGATTGAAAATGCTTTACATAGACATCGTAGCCCCAAATCTTCATGAACGAAAGTGTGGGACACCTCCCACTCCACATCTCATGTGGTGTTTTCATGACTGATTTAGATGGAACACGGTTAATGGTAAAACCTGCACTTAATAGAGCATAGCCCCAAAATGATAATGGAAGATCCGTTTGACACATCATAGATCGAACCATATCCAATAGGGTTCAATTCCTCCTCTCGGACACGCCATTCCATTGTGGCGCTCCAAGTGGAGTGAGTTGGGACACGATCACACACACTCTAAGATAGTCGTTAAACTCTTGGCTCAAGTATTCTCTTCCACGATCAGATCGTAGAGCCTTGATACTTTTTCCAATTTGTTTCTCTGCTTCACCCTTGAAATTCTTTGAACCTTTCAAAGGATTCAGATTTCGCCCTCATGAGGTACACAAATACGTATCTACTGAAATCATCTATAAATGTAATGAAGTAGACGTAACCACCCCTAACAGACGTGGCAAATGGCCCACACACGTCAGTATGTTTGAGCGCAAATTGCTCACTAGTCCTCTCACCTTTCTTATTGAAAGGGGACTTTGTCATTTTTCCCAATAAACAAGCCTCACATGATTAAAAATCAAATGGGTCTCGGAATCCATCCTTATGGAGTCTAGATACACGTTTCTCGTTTATGTTGCCTAAACCACTGTGCCATAAGTAAGCAGGATTTAAATCATGTATTTTAATCCTCTTGGTACTAATGTTGTAGACAGGATTGCTTAGATCAAGGACGTATAGTCCATTAAATATTTGCGCACTACAATAGTGAATATTATTAAAATAAAAGGAACAAAAATTATTCTTTATTGAAATAATAAAACCTTCCTTTTCCAAACAAGAAATAACAATAATGTTTCTGCTCACAGCAGGCACAAAATAGCAATTACTTAATTCTAAAACTAATCCTGAAGGCAGAGATAGCTCGCACACGCCCACGGCCAACGGAACAACTTTAGCTCCATTCCCAACGCGCAGGTCTATCTCCCCTTTTGCCAATCTTCTACTTCTCTTTAGATCCTTCACATTCCGACAAATGTGAGATCAACATCCAGTATCTAATACCCATGATGTAGAGACAATTAAATTGACATCTAAAACAAAAATACCTGGTGGTGGTGGAATTACTATTCCAAGCCTCTTGTCCTCCAGATATTTTGGGCAGCTCCTCCTCCAATGTCCAGGCTGACTGCAGTAGTGACACTCACCTTTAGTAACCCCTTTGGAGATGCCACCAACGGGCTTAAGGAAAGGTTCCTTGGACTTGGAAATTGGCTAGCCGTTGCCCTTGGAGGATGAGGCAAACCGTTTGCCCTTTCCTTTCTGTACCATCATAATTGCCTTGCCCTTACCCTTGTTGATGCTTTGTTCAGCTGTTTTTAACATATTGAGTAAATCTGGCATTGGTTTTACGATCTCGTTCATGTTATAGTTCATGATGAACTGTCCATAACTCTTAGGCAACGATTGCCACACGAGATCAGTTGCCAACTCTTGGCCGACAGGAAACCCTAGTGGCGAGAGATTCTCCAAGTATCCGATCATACAGAGTACATGAGTTCCCAAAGGGTTTCCTTCAGCCTAATTACACTTGAACAATGCCTTAGATACCTCATACCTCTCAACCCTTGCCTGCTCTTGGAAGAGCTGAATCAGATGCTCGATCATATCGATAACATTCATGTTTTCGTGTTGCTTCTGAAGCTCAGAAGTCATGTTGCAGAGCATAAGGCAGGCCGCATAATTAGCGCCATCAACACACTTTTGATACGCCTTTAGGGCTGCAGGGGTATTGTTCTCTGGACCTGCTGGAACTTGCTCCTCTATTGCGTACAGTTTCTTCTCTTGCTTGAGAACGATTCTCAAGTTTCTGTACCAATCAAGGAAGTTGGTTCCAGAGAGCTTGTCCTTCTCAAGGACAGATCGTAGGGGAATGTTGTGAACTCGATGATTTGTTTTCCATTTGAAATTCTACAAAAGGAAAAAACGCAAGTTTTAGTATTTGTGAATTTTTGACTATATTCAATAATGGCTGGTTTATCAAATATAGCTCCCACTATTTTTCTACGGATTAATAACCCTCAAGATATAATGCGGAAAATATCCCGATATTTTCTAGAGGGCCATCATCCTTGTTTCCTCTCCTTAAGAGCTTGATTTGGCAAGTCACCCATAATTTGACTACTTTAGGTAGGAACAATTCCAATTGCATCCTATGCAACTCTTGGTTCAATTGGGAAAATAACTCCTTACTTATCGTTCTGTGTGGATAATCCCAATTGATTACCTCTAGGTTTTAATCAAATTAATATCCTAGTTGTGTCCAACCTCTTATTTAAACAATTGCACATTACTTGTTTGTTCCATCGCATTCCATCATTATGAACCAGGTCGCCTTGCTTTGGCATGCACGAGCTTGATAAATCATGATGATAATGAGTGTTTAAATAACGAGAAGGCAAAACAAAATATTTGAATTTTGAGAGATTTTGAAATTAAAATTTTTAATTGTTTTGTTGATCCATATCAACTGACCTATCTATTTGAGTTTGGGCACCACTCCAAATAATAGATCCGGGTTGTCTAATTATCTTATTATCCCAATTGCATGCATCATCCATACACCCACCACAAAATAAGAAGACAATAAAATAAACAACCACAAAATAAAACGTGATGTGGATAGGGCCATTTCTAGACTAAGAAAATTCCAAGCCAGTGGAATTATCTATGAACCCTAAAAGCAAACACATCTCCATGCGTCTTCATCCTTTTTGGTCCATCCTTCAAGGTCAGGTGGAATGCTCCATGCTCCATCTTTTGTGGCTTCTTTGGGTTTGGGCTTCTTTCTTTCAATCTTGGCTAACAATCTATTCTATCTAGCACTAGCTAACAACTATACTAAATAAAATAAATCTCACGAGTTGAGAAACAAAAATGGCTCGCAGGCCACCAAACCCTAACTAATTATTATAAAAAATTGATCAGCTCGCAGGCCGTAAACCAAACCACGAAATTAAAAAACAACACCAAACCAAATACTAAGGCCATATCCAATCACCATGCGATTTGCACATAAACAGTTAAAATCAAATTTTAACGTGCTTGGTCAATTTTAAATGATTTTAGGATTTTTCATGGTCAAAACGGTCCAAGGGGCCCAACTATCTATTTTTCCGAACCCCAAAAGAGGACCGCCTAGGCCTTGGGCCGGTCGGCCCCTAGCCCACACGGCTAGGCCGTGCGTTAGGGCTGCCCCCGTCCCCTAGTCCACGCCTTAATTGGGCGGCAAGCAAGGAGGGGCGGTCCCCTTAGCGGGCCGAACCTCTATGGGAGTTTTTTCCAAAACAACTCCTTTGCTTGTTGCCCATGTTTGGTAGTTCCTTGTTTGAAAAGAATTCCTTCTTTCAATTGGATGCCGAAACCCTAGAAGATCCTAAAATATCTCAAACTCACTAATTCATGCATCAGTGCAAAAACTAGGTCTTGTTTTGTTTGATTAATGACAAATTGCATCATATGCTTGATTTGTCTTGTTTTACACGATAAACAATAAATTTAAAGTGTAAAACTATGTAAACGTAACACATAAACCACGTTTATGCTCTACGACATGTGGCTCTGATACCACTGCAGGGTTTTGATCATGTATACGCAGTAGAAAATATAATTTATCCATTCAATACCCTCCAAGGATCACATGACAAGAAGCATAACGATGGTAATGGAATAATAATGTTACACACCTTAAAGTTTCTCCTGTGATGACTTGTAACGCGAATTCTGTCACGTCTCTACGGTTGATTCACGCCTAGAGTTGAGATCTAGATCTTTCTTCTCCTTTGTGCTATCTAGGAACGGAGGAAGAGGAGGAACAAATCACACAACACGAGGAAACAAAGAGGTGGCGGCCTCCTTTGTTGGTCGACAGGGTAGGGGCGGCGGCAAGGGGGTTGGGTCGGCCCTCGTGCTTGCTTGCTCTTTCTCCTTTTGTTCTCTCCCACTCAAGTTATGAACATTAGGCTCATAAGTATGGGAAGGAAGGAAGGATCATCCTTGATATAGTCAAACAAATCCTTGTTAACTACCTAAAGAACCTATTCTAGTCCTACTAGAATTCGGTTTAGTCCCTTCCTTGCAAATTAGTCATACTAAGTTTGCAAGGTGTTGAAAAGTGATCATTCTAATGAATTAATCACATTAATTAATTCCCAAATCTAGCTCAAATCTATATAGCGTGTGACCCCATAGTTTCTATCTAGTTGGTAGCAACAATTTGCTAGTATGGAGCGGTTCTAGCAAAACATCCATTTTAGCCAACTAATAAAATAGTCATCCGATAAACCTTGTACAAGTACTTGTCAAATCCCTTTGTCTCTATATCGGGGTTGGACAAGAGACATACAAGTCACACTAGTATATCCAATCCGTAGTTTTTCGATCTTGGTAATAGCCTTATTCTTTGCAGATAACATCAATATCCTATATTGATTTATTTGAGTGTGGCCAGACATTCTATAAGCACTATTCCTCGAGTGGCCTAGGATATTTGCTCCCGTTATGTGAGAGGGAAAAATTATATCTACGTCTACTACGATCTCTAAGCTTGCTTCTTATTGTATCCGGCACACGCCTTTATAGCTACCCAGTTACGGTGTAGCGTTTGACTCTGCCAAAATCACAATAATCCACAACTGGAATATGTAGTGACTTCAAGTCTAAGGATGAAAATACCATTTCGCCACGAGAAGAAATTGTGACTCACCATAACATGTTTGTAGCCTTCTCGGAGATGGGTAAATCCAGTGCGCCATTACCAATAATGCACACCCATGTGTTGGATCATGATATCTCTATATCAATCCAACCCCATACTAGTCTATAGATGATTGTCCTATTAATCGTTATACTTGACTAGGAATATTTAAGATAAACAACACAATTGGAAATCTAAGGACTTCATTATATTTAATATCCAATAAATAATACAATGAATGTTCTAGCCAAAATAAATTTATACTAAACTAGATTGCCTCTAGGGCATTTATTACAACAGCTGGGGGGGGGGGACGCTTTCACGGGTTTCACGCAGAAGGACTTGTAAAAACGATAACATGGGTTAGAAGGCAAGGTCACGGGATGCAGGATACTAAAATGAATTTGGACTGGTTAAAAAAACGATCTACTCCAGCCGGTGATAGATGTTACAGGTGAGCGAACTATATAGCTGAAACATCATTTTTTCAAGTGTCAGAGTATTTACTTAACTATTTGTTATTGCACCGTTAGTTACGGATTTGTAGGCTAGTCTACTAACATTGATTGTGAGCATAGCTTAAATGAATGGTCTAATCGAGCTAAATAGAATGGGAGTTCGATTTTGCCAATTACGTTTAGTGGGTTATACAATTCCATTCTTACAGTTTGTAGCAAGCATAGTCTGACAATGACCTTTTTCGTTCCAGGTACGAACTAGACGATTTCAAAAGGTTGAAAATTCTCTTCTTCTCCGACCCCAGGTGTCGGCTCGACAACATCCGATTCAGGAAGGTTTTGGTATTGGACTGAACATACAAAACCAATCCCTACAGAAAACCACTTCTTGTCTTATGCGGGGTTAATAATCACTGGCAAACCCGCATCTTTGCTGTTGCGATTTTGAGCGACGAGACCATAGAGACGTATGCATGGGTCCTCCAGCAGCTTATGGACTATATGCATGACCGCAAGCCAGTGACTATAATTACAGATGGGGACACGGCAATGAAGAGATCAATTGCGAATGTTTTCCCCGATGCACGGCACCATCTGTAATGGTGGCACTTACCTCGTGATGTACAGGCTAGTGTCAATGACAAGGCTGCTCTTAAAGCCTTCCAGAAATTTATGAGGTTAGATGATAGTATTCCTGAATGGGAATTAAGATGGCCGGCATGGTTAGAGCAGTATGGGCTGACAAGTACTCGGTGGTCTAGTGAGATGTACGAAAACAAGTATATGTGGGCAAAACTATTCCTCACACACGTTTTGCAAGACGGTCAGACTAAAACACAGAGATGTGAGAGTATCAATAGTTTTTTGAAGGGCTATCAAAACCTGAAATTCGGGTTTTATACACTTTTGTCATGGGTTGGAGAGGCTTTGGCAGTTGGAGCGTGAGCAACATACGGTATCTACCCAATCAAGAGTTTTCGCCACTAATGAACAATGTATGGAGCTGGAGGCCCATGCTGCTGCTGTGTATACAAGAAAAGTGCATGAGAAGTATGTCAGGACAATGATATTAGAGGCCAACTTCCAGTACGTCATAGAAGTGGTGGGTCCTGATCATAACGAAATTGCCAGGCATCAGGTATGGAGTAAGTTCAATAGCAGGCGCAAGTACTGGGTGCAAGTCGATGTGCTAAGGGGGACCTTATGCTGCGGGTGCGGGAAATATGAAACTTTGAGAATACAGTGCTGTCATGCAATTCTAGTTCTTGCATTAGCGCATCACAATTGAATCCCGTCAAAGTATTTGGCTACCCGATGGATGATGAAAGATGTGGCGATATATAGCGATCCGATCATGGGAGATAACAGATTGGCTGGAGGATTAGATCCTGGAATTCAAGTCCGGCAAATATCAGAAGTGAAAGGGGATATGGACGAGATTGTGTGTTATGCGACGAGATCAGAGGTTGGTATGGACTTACTGAATAAGTTCATCGAATTCTACAGGCCGACTATTAAAGCTTCCAAGGAGAAAACTGAAGAAACGGACGGCGCTAACAATCCCAATAGCCTACATATGTTCGATGACATCATAGAAACGCAACAAAACATAAAGAACCCCTCAGAAACATCTGAACGGATTACCAAAAAGTGTTTATTTATGCAATTAAGTTCCAGAACAAGATTGTTGTGTTTTTCCATGGGATTTTTTTGTTTTGACGTTTAACAAATTTGTTTATGCAGGCAGGAAGGACACATCAAGTTACGTTGTGGTCTTCAGCAAGGACCAACCGCCACATGACTGACAAGTCCCATATTACCTGGTGAGATAACTATATCGTAATCTAATCAAATGCGTGGCTTCATATTTTGTACGTACATTACAAAATTCCAATGATGCGGAACTGTTTAAACTTATATTTCAATATAATAGCTTGGGGAATAAGGTAATCCGAAACTTTTTTGGTCTGCGAATCACACCCGGCACCATCACATGGCATAGGTTAATGCCCCTTACTGGAGAAACTACGCTAATGAAAACGTGAATCTTAAGAAGAATAATGTAGTCATAGTCAAATATTGGGGCTATTGAGATTTGCTGGTTTGGTTAACGCCAACCGAACTTGAAATTTTATTGAAGTTTTGGGTCTGGCCACTAGACGGGTTGAAGGAGGTGCCCATGCGGTGATGACGTAATGAAAATTAACGATGATTAAGGGTGATAGGACACCGTTCCTCTTATTTCGGTCCAAGATTGGAGTCTCTTCTAGGTCCCCCATCTTGCGGGGGCGTATAAGATATAATGTAATTAAGTGAAACTTTATTTACTTAGGCAGTCCCTAGCTAGTCTATTTATACTCATTCACTGTACTAGCAATTTATGAAATCAATATATTCTTCACATTCAACACATTTTACAGCTCACCTACTGTAGACACCCAAAATTCGTGGCCAATAAAGTAAGGCCACGTGTCTATTATGACATATTTAAATGGTGGGATCAAATAGCACTTGCCTCCAAATTAAAATACCTAAGAATTAATTAATTAATGGGGGATTAAATTGTGAATGTGACAAAAGTTATTTGCAAGCAAGGACTGCTTATGGCGACGCCATGTCACTACATGACATGGCCTCAAGTCAGCAAGTAAGGCAAATCACATAGCGCCAATTGTCAAAATGATGCAGCTATCTAGACTAGCAAGGTCGGCCAATCATGATCTGCCACTTGTCAAACTGATGCAGAAAATAAATAAACAAATAAATATTATTTATTTTATACCTTGGCCAACAAGTCGGCCCATGCAAATATAAAGGGGCTATCCCAAGGCATAAAAGACACGCAGTTACATCTTGCAAGAAGGAGAGAGTTCTGAAGATCAAGCTTTTAAAGCCCCGACGAGTTCATCCATCATCAAGATCATCATCATCAAGCTCTTCGAAGTTCATCATCAAGTTATTCGAAGATCAACATCGAGTTCTATAAGCTGTTGATGATCTCATCGCGTTCTTCAAGACACTCAAAAATATTCAAGCCGTTCTTCGTGTTCTTCAAGGCGTTCATCCGGTTCTTCATTAACATCAAAGATATTCATCCGTCCGATCCGAGATAAAGCCTCTAAAGCCCTCATTCGGTGTTTGTGTTCTTCGATACCTTCATCGTGTTCTTCGTTAAAATCGAAGACCGCTCATCCGTTCGATTCGAGATCAAGCTGCGAAGCCCTCGTTCGAAGTTCTAGGAGAATAATCAGGGGATTTAATTTATGTTTAGAAATTTATAGTTAGATATTTTAACCCACTATATTTTAATCAATAAAAATATTTGTTTCACCGAATTTCTTGCTTTTGTTTCCATTAGCATAAATTTGTGTGTACAAACTTTGGAACGCCTAGTGGGACCTCTCTGTCCCTCATCTCTTCTCCTAAATTACAAGTGTACATGATGTCTTCTATAAAGAACAACGAACTTACATCACTCAAGGCTGGAGACGCCAATTCTTCAACTTCAGAAATGAACTCCGGAACCCAAACCACTGGTACAATAAATCGTAGTATGGCTATGGCCATAAAGAATCTCACAACTTCAGAGGGCAGGAAAGATGGTTTGCTAGATGCGGCCACACAGAAGTCACAGTCACATGTGCCCACCTCTCAGGAATCTTCTGCTGCCAACAAGTCTTGCGAGGAAAGTTGCGAAAGCAACTTTAAATCCGACACTAAGGATAGCCAGCATAGACCAACATGTGATCATGATGATGATATTAGCATGCTTGTCATGACTACTAGTGCGGATCCCATCGAATACCAAGTTGCAAACCTCACCAAGGGTTAGCATCCAAACCACTAAGCCCATACAAGTGGTGTGGTTAGCATCGCGGGTGGCCTTGTCTCGCAGTTCCCATGTAGATAAGTATGAGCAGTGATTAGTTGTATACGGAGCACAGTCAGATGTGATGGATGGCTGCCACGTGGCTATGAGCTGTTTTTCTGGAATCCACCATCTACATTAGCCCCCTTTTGCGCGAATATCACACGCGCGCTTGCTGTTTAATCGCGCAAAATCAGCCGTGCGTGGTACCCACACAAATCCTCGTATTAGTTAGAATAATATTCGAATCCCTAGCCCCCAAATGTATCCATGATTGACTAGGGTTTTGAGACGTCGTATAGCCTTTAATAGAGGATGTCCGCTGCGTAGTAAACCAAGCGTCGTTTTCATATTCTTGCCGACTCCCGAGGCAAATCCCATAGGTCATTAATTCTCGCCTGTGTTCGAGACATTGTTGGTTCAGCCAAAAACTGAAGGGTCACCATCCAAAGTCCTATATAAGACCCTTTTTGCAACTGGTATTTTCCTCTTCCACAATTGCTACCCCCTGGTTTTACGAATAAGAGAGAGAATCATCAGGAGCAACAAGAAACAACAAGGTTAATAGATTTCTCCCGCTTTTTCGTGAATCCGAAACCAGACTTGAATTATCATGCAACCCCCTCTGGGTTTTTGCTATTTGTTCGCGATAATTCCCAAGTATAGGAATATCGTTCTAAGTAGTACCCGAGTAAGAATGGGGTCGATTTCCACAAGGAGAGGAGGATTAGAGAGTGACTTGCAAAACTAGAAAACGACTAACTAAACGATAAAAGCAACTTCTCTCAATGGCTTTAGAGCTTGCCAAGCTATCAAATCCACCAAAACTAATTGATGGATCGAGTTGAGATTTGAGAATTTAAAGAACAAAGTAAACAACTACTAAAACTACGATTCAAGAAAGTAGTGAAATAACAAGTAATGAGGGGCTAGGGATCATCGGTTTCTCTAGTGACCAATCCCCCTATTATATTCAAGCCCGGTTCTCATATCACATGTAGAATTCCACAAGACAAGTGCCTCAAGAATCGATTGCTCATTGCAATCCAACTTGCCACAAATGAAGTGCCTAACTCTAACACACGATAATTAAGCACTAAAGAAGCGATTCAAATGAGATTTTCCAAATATCAAGTGCCTCAAGCATCAAACATATTTAAACACACATAGATGTTTCCACATGAAAGATCAAGCCACAAATGAGATTCCTAAATTCTCACTCGAATCACCTAAATAGCACTCAACTTCTCAAAGTTAGGATTGACGAGTCACTTCAACGCAAGAGAAATTCCGAATCAAACATGTCAAGAACATTCGCACATCTACCTATTCAATGCATCAAATACTCCAACATGAGAAATTCAAGTATTAAACTACGTATTGAAGCTACTCAATTCAACACATTCATCCTTGAAGTCCAACTTGAATCAATAAGAGGATTAGGGCACTAGATAGTCCCAAATCACCCAAGCAAGTTAACTAGCTAAACATGATAGATTCAAGAGTAATAAAGAGAAATGATATTTTCATAGCCAACACTTGAATCAACCAATTGTTTTGACAAATTCAACCCCAATACTTGATTCAACTACACAAAACAAGCTACAAACTCCAAACCAATCTACACTATCAACTAATGAAGAACAACCCTACAAACTACTACTGCTGCTGCTGCTACTGTCTCTAAAGCTGTTGCTGCTGCAGTTACCAACGAAGAACAGAGCAGTAGCAGCAAGCAAACAGAGCAGAAAGAGAGCTCATACAGTGCTCAAGAACAGAGCACAAAACAGAGCACAAAAGTGCCTCAAATCGGATCAAAACCGCAGCTCCTCTCTCCCTCTCTTCCTCTTTCTCGTTCTTGGCTCAAGAACAACCCAGAAACTCAGAGAAATCGGAGAGAGAGAGAGAGACGACGAACCCAAAACAGAGCCGACGGGTCAGAGAGGAACCCGATTCAATTCTTCGTTTCGACTTATATAGACCTTGTCTCTGGGCTTCCTTGGCCTCCAAGAATGTATCCCCACCCTCCAATTCGACTGATGACCTCTGAATCGTTGATTTGTAGAGCTCATGAACCCTAGGTTTGATTTGGGGCTTTTCGTTTGGGTTGTTCTTGGGCCGAATTGAGCAGTGGGTTGAGAAGAGGATTGGACAAGGAGCAATTTGAGACCGGTTTCACGCGATTTGGTGGTGATTTGAGGGTCCAACGGGGCTGGCCAAAGCTTCATTTGAAGCTTCCATGGAGGCTTCCTCTGTCTTAGCGTCACGAGGAAGAAGAAACACGACTGGCTGTGAGTTGTTTCGCCGAAAATACGCGCGGCTCCCCCCTAGTTGCTGAAATGTTTTAAAAGACCCCTGTCTCTTACTTAAAACATTCTGAAAATGGCACTCTGACCCCCAATCCGTTAAGTATCCTTCAAATAAGCCATTAAAGCGTTTCAAAACTTGCACTTAAGCCCCAATTCCGTTAATTTCTTCTCAAATATGCCCTTTGTCATCACTTTTGACTTGCAATTTAGCCTTTAACTTGCATCTTCTTCAATTTATGGCATCTTTTCCACTTGATTTCTTCAATATAAGCCCATCTAAATCCTTCTTCACTTCTCTTGGGCCGCAAATCCTCTTCAAATTCATCGTTTAAGCTCCCCTAGCTCGCCTCTTGCGTTTTAACTCACTTCTTCGCCTACAAAATGAGAGAAAACAACCAAAACTACGAAAACAAGCATAAGTCTAGAAAGAGAGATAAAATAGATAAATTACACATATTAGCAAGTTAAGAAGAGTTCGTTAACATACTAAAATATGCAATTTTAATTCATCAACACACCCCCCAACTAGCCTTTTGCTCGTCCTCGAGCAAAGAGAGCGATATTAATTTAATTTTTTTTTTTTTTTTTTAAAGAACCAATCATGAGAGGCACGCACTCAACTAGACAAGGCTTGACTCAATTCTAAACTAGACTCAAATATTTACAAAAACGCACACACACATTATCTATCCTAAGTAAGAACACAAAGAAAATAAAATCCTAAAGATTACTAGCTAATTTTAATTTTTTTGTGGGGGAAAAAGAAGAATGCACAAATGTCTCCTCAAATAAATTCTCAAAGTCCAAGAAGATTGAGAAAGAAGCTTATGGACGTCTAAGCATATACTTATACAAATGTGGGCGGTGTTTGGTAGAAGGTGACTCATGCGATCCACAAAACTTGTTAATTAAGTCCAATTTGCGAGAAAGTATGCCTTCAAAAATAAGGATCACAAGAAACTAGACATTCTCATACTTATTCAAAAGCACCCATATAGGATGGACCTCCAAAGCTTTGAACAAAAAATTTTAAGAAGGGGAGATGTGGTTGTGGGCTTGTATGATCCTTTTGTGGATTTTTGGTAGATGGAGCGATTTATCACGGTTTTTTTTTTTCTTTCTTTTTTTTTATTATTATTTAACCACAAATCCAAGGCTCTCCAAGACCCACAACAAAATAGAGGAATATACAAGCGAGTGGGCTTTTTAAGCTAAACCAAGGGAGCTATCTAGGTGGTGACGTAACATTATCCCCGGACACCCCTCTATTTCTTAGACATCGCATGGGGTGTCATTGGTAACCACCACTCCAATGGGCTACAAGTTTCCACCGCAAAAACGAATAGAGTAAAATCTTTTTGTGAAGTTCAAATAGCTTTAGAAAATGCACCCTTTATCAAAAGTAAAAGACGTCAAAGTTTATGTGATCAACTTATCTTGAAGGACTTAAACATGAAACGTAAATTTAGTGTGTCGTTTTGTGAGAACGCATGATATCGCGGAAGGTGGGATATTGGTGTAGATGTATTGAGTATAAGCAAAGAATTCCCTATTAAAATAAAAATAAAAAGAACATGGACTAAGAAATTTCATTCTTTGAAAACATTTAGCTTCCTAAAACTCCCCCTTTTCACTTTTTCTCATTTTTTTTCCATTTTTTTAATTTTCACTTTTTTTCTTTTTTCAAAATAAGTGACTCAACTATAACTTCCTAAGACTCAATAAAGCTATCAAATAAGAAAAATAAAATCTAGACTCAAGATGAAAGGTGAAAATAAATAAAACTACCAAAGAAATGAAAATAAAAATCTATGGTTTGACACGGGGAAAGAGTGATGCTTCTCATGAAAGGTTCACACATTTTTTCAAAATTTTCATTTTTTTTTTAATTTTTATGATTTTTTCAAATTTTTCATTTTTTTGTATTTTTCATGTAAATTACCAATGAAGAAAAAGCATGCTAGTAACCATTTAAGCCAAGTAATATATCTACTTCCCACCCCCCAACTAAAATGTCACATTGTCCTCAATGTGTGAGAACAATGGAAGAGCATACAAGTTCATATAGGAGATAAGGGATAGATAGACCTTATTTTAGCTTTCTTGGCCACCAAGCACAAGTCCTCCTCCAAGAGCAACCTACAAAATGTTTATAGAAAAGAAAAAAAAATGCAAGAAATAGAGTTAAACTAATTTATTTATTTACAACTAGGGAGGTGGAACAAAGAAAATGATGCTATCCCACCCCCAATCTTGGAAACTTCTTTCCATGCCATGCCCCTACTTCATTCTTAGAAAAGTGCTTCCCCTTTAAAAAGTTTGATTCATCAATCAGAATAGATAGGAGAAGTAGGGGCAAGACACAAAAGATGAATAAGAGATGCAAGCAAAATCTAACGATAAAGTTAGAGCAAGTTGTTATATCATGCATCATCTTAAGAAAAGGGTTTGAAATCCTCAAATTACATGAATCATAGAATGTGTCTTCAAAAGTTGCCAATTTTTCACTTAAAATCACAATTTGAGAGATAGGGGCAACTTGTGAATCTTCAATCTCATCATTTACATATGTAGCACATGGATTTAGGGACGTGGATTCACAAGTAAGAGGTAAAAACATTTGAGAACATGAGATCACATCCAAACCCTTAGGCTCATAAGTGGGGTCATCGACTTGGTCATCTTGAGCCACTAGTCTCTCCTCTTTATCAAAATTTAATGCATCTTCCATGAGAAGAGATGAATAAGACACGTCACCAAAACACAAAAATTTCAATTCCTCCCAAGTAAGGTCATCTAAATCTTTTGAGCATGTCGTAAGTGAGTCTACATGAGTCGGAGTATCAATCTCAACCGGAGTACCTCCCAATAAACGTTCAATCGCATCATACTCGTGGTCATAGGAACTCCGGTGAGTATTTGACTCTTCATGAAAATAAGACATTGAGCTCACAAGTTTGACAATCCAAAGCAACTAGAGTGAATACTAAGAAAACTACTAAGTACTAAGTAAAGCAAATCAAATCTAATACCTAGCCTCTCCCCGGCAACGGCGCCAAAAACTTGTTCGCGATAATTCCCAAGTATAGGAATATCGTTCTAAGTAGTACCCGAGTAAGAACGGGGTCGATTTCCACAAGGAGAGGAGGATTAGAGAGTGACTTGCAAAACTAGAAAACGACTAACTAAACGATAAAAGCAACTTCTCTCAATGGCTTTAGAGCTTGCGAAGCTATCAAATCCACCAAAACTAATTGATGGAGCGAGTTGAGATTTGAGAATTTAAAGAACAAAGTAAACAACTACTAAAACTACGATTCAAGAAAGTAGTGAAATAACAAGTAATGAGGGGCTAGGGATCATCGGTTTATCTAGTGACCAATCCCCCTATTATATTCAAGCCCGGTTCTCATATCACATGTAGAATTCCACAAGACAAGTGCCTCAAGAATCGATTGCTCATTGCAATCCAACTTGCCACAAATGAAGTGCCTAACTCTAACACACGATAATTAAGCACTAAAGAAGCGATTCAAATGAGATTTTCCAAATATCAAGTGCCTCAAGCATCAAACATATGTAAACACACATAGATGTTTCCACATGAAAGATCAAGCCACAAATGAGATTCCTAAATTCTCACTCGAATCACCTAAATAGCACTCAACTTCTCAAAGTTAGGATTGACGAGTCACTTCAACGCAAGAGAAATTCCGAATCAAACATGTCAAGAACATTCGCACATCTGCCTATTCAATGCATCAAATACTCCAACATGAGAAATTGAAGTATTAAACTACGTATTGAAGCTACTCAATTCAACACATTCATCCTTGAAGTCCAACTTGAATCAATAAGAGGATTAGGGCACTAGATAGTCCCAAATCACCCAAGCAAGTTAACTAGCTAAACATGATAGATTCAAGAGTAATAAAGAGAAATGATATTTTCATAGCCAACACTTGAATCAACCAACTGTTTTCACAAATTCAACCCCAATACTTGATTCAACTACACAAAACAAGCTACAAACTCCAAACCAATCTACACTATCAACTAATGAAGAACAACCCTACAAACTACTGCTGCTGCTGCTGCTACTGTCTCTACAGCTGCTGCTGCTGCAGTTACCAAGGAAGAACAGAGCAGTAGCAGCAAGCAAACAGAGCAGAAAGAGAGCTCATACAGTGCTCAAGAACAGAGCACAAAAGTGCCTCAAATCGGATCAAAACCGCAGCTCCTCTCTCCCTCTCTTCCTCTTTCTCGTTCTTGGCTCAAGAACAACCCTGAAACTCAGAGAAATCGGAGAGAGAGAGAGAGAGACGACGAACCCAAAACAGAGCCGACGGGTCAGAGAGGAACCCGATTCAATTCTTCGTTTCGACTTATATAGACCTTGTCTCTGGGCTTCCTTGGCCTCCAAGAATGTATCCCCACCCTCCAATTCGACTGATGACCTCTGAATCGTTGATTTGTAGAGCTCATGAACCCTAGGTTTGATTTGGGGCTTTTCGTTTGGGTTGTTCTTGGGCCGAATTGAGCAGTGGGTTGAGAAGAGGATTGGACAAGGAGCAATTTGAGACCGGTTTCAGGCGATTTGGTGGTGATTTGAGGGTCCAACGGGGCTGGCCAAAGCTTCATTCGAAGCTTCCATGGAGGCTTCCTCTGTCTTAGCGTCGCGAGGAAGAAGAAACACGATTGGCTGTGAGTTGTTTCGCCGAAAATACGCGCGGCTCCCCCCTAGTTGCTGAAATGTTTTAAAAGACCCCTGTCTCTTACTTAAAACATTCGGAAAATGGCACTCTGACCCCCAATCCGTTAAGTATCCTTCAAATAAGCCATTAAAGCGTTTCAAAACTTGCACTTAAGCCCCAATTCCGTTAATTTCTTCTCAAATATGCCCTTTGTCATCACTTTTGACTTGCAAATTAGCCTTTAACTTGCATTTTCTTCAATTTTTGGCATCTTTTCCACTTGATTTCTTCAAAATAAGCCCATCTAAATCCTTCTTCACTTCTCTTGGGCCGCAAATTCTCTTCAAATTCATCGTTTAAGCTCCCCTAGCTCGCCTCTTGCGTTTTAACTCACTTCTTTGCCTACAAAATGAGAGAAAACAACCAAAACTACGAAAACAAGCATAAGTCTAGAAAGAGAGATAAAATAGATAAATTACACATATTAGCAAGTTAAGAAGAGTTCGTTAACATACTAAAATATGCAATTTTAATTCATCAACACTATTCTTCGTATTGCTCTTCGCCTTATTAGAACTATTTTACAACTCGTACTAGCTTTGGATTCCTAATTTTATATATGCCCATTGTGCTACAGATATGGCTCCCCAGAAATCCACGAAAGAAGCAATCGATTTGCCCGAGCTTTCCAAAGACCTGTGGTGTAAAGCCTCTTATGAGAGTGGAGATGACTTATTCCCAGCAACTGTCTAAGGGACTAGCCGTCAGGGGTCTCCGGTGAAAGATGCTCTGCAACTAGTGTCTGGACCAGAGAGTGATGATTGGGATGTGACTTTTCTTTGCAAAATCAGCTTCCTACCCCATGCTTTGTTCTCTCGTTTTCTCTTCACATCAGTAGCCTCCATAACTTGAAGTTCATTTGGCATCTTACCATGTCAGGGGCATCAACAAGGGCTCTGTTTTGATCGAGGGCGTCGACGATGACGACGAGTCGGCCGTATTCGTTTCCATAGCTCACAAGTCCTATGTAGATGTTTTGAATGTTTTTGAGAATGCTTTTGATGTATGGATTCTCTGTTTCTAAGTTTTTCTTATATAAAAGTTCTTTTTGCTGTCGCTTTTGTTTCGCGAATATTGAGTTCAATTTTATGAGAGAGATGGGCTTTAATTTTGCTGCTATCTTGACAGATAGGCTTTAATTTTGCTGCTATCTAAACATATAGGCTTTAATTTTGCTGCTATCTTGACATATAGGCTTATGCTCACATGCTGTTGATATCTAGACAGATAGGCTTAGAAAAGATTGCTATATAGGCATATAGGCTTAAGTAAGAATGGTCGCTATCTAGGCAGATATGCTTACAACTCGTGTATCGCTGCTATCAAAACACATAGGCTTACGCTTGCATATTGCTGCTATCTAGACAGATAGGCTTAGAATATATTGCTATCTAGGCAGATAGGCTTTTTAATTTTGCATTTGGCGGCTATCTAAACAGCTAGGCAAAAATCTTGAGATTTAACTATCAGTCATGCAAAGTAGCTAAAATAAATAAATGTTAAAAGAGCTCTCATATGGGAGAGTTATTATCATTAGTTGGATCCTCATATGGGAGGATAGGAGAAGCATACCATGTAGGTGGAAAACCCTAAAAAGGTAAAGCTAGGGATAATACTTTTTAGGCCATCGCATGTTGATAGGAGTTGGAGTTTTAGCGGTCTCATGGCAACGTAGAATAGTGCAGTAGCCGCTGTCAATGACTTCCTTCACTTCAAAGGTGCCTTCCCAGTTGGCAGCAAACTTGGGGTGAGCTGTTTTGCGCATGCAACGGTCAGAGGCTCGCAGGAAAAAATCCCCTACTGCGAAGTCCGGATGCTGGACAGTCTTATAGTAGGCACGCGAGATTCTCTCGTTGTACTTTGTATTTTTCCTCTTGGTCTGGTCGCGCTTCTCCTTGAGCAAAATAAGATCGTGGTCACGCTCGTTTTCATATATGGAACTGAAAGCCAATCTTGCAGATTTTACCTTAACCTCAGCAGGCACCACTTCATCGGCTCCATAGCAAATAAAAAACGGAGAAGTCCATTTAGGAGTCCTTAATGATGTGCGATACGCCATAGCGCCATACCCAAAGAATCTGCCCACTCCTTGAGATCATCTGCGACCATATTACTTAAGATTCTGAGAAGTATCTTGTTCGTGGCTTCTGCTTGCCCATTTCCTTCCGGGTAGTTAGGAGTCGAACACACTTGCCTCAAATTATCCTCCATCATATTTGAAGCTACTTGTCGATTAACGAAGGGAGTACCATTATCGGACAGGATAGTGTAGGAATCCCAAAACGATAGATAATATTCTCCTTCATGAACTAGACCACATCCAATGCATTTGCCATTTTGAGCGGGACTGCCTCAACCCATTTGGTAAACTGTTATGTTCTGGTGAGGTTGAACTAGTTCCCATGCGATGGAGGACGGGTAGGACTAACAAAATCAAAGGAAAAAGTGTGAAATAGCAAGGAGGTTCGTAACGCATGTAAATCAACTGCAGGGGCATGAACTAGGTTGCCATGAAATTGGCATTGCTGGCTGTTGGAATTGTTCCATAGAGGCAATCAATATATCGTGACAAATATATATGGACTTACTATTCATTATGTTATCGATATGGAGATATGTTAACATGAATGAAGTCCCTGGAATTTAAATGTTATATTCTTAAATATCCATAATTGATTATATTGATTAACAGGACAACCAACTATAGACTAGTATGGGGTTGGATTGATATGGAGATATCACAATCCAACACATGGGTATGCATTAAGAGTAATGGCATATTTGATTGACCCACGACGAGAAGGCTACATTAGATTATGTTAAAGTCACAAGCGCTTCTCATAGTTCTAATGGTATTGTAATCCGTAGACTTGAAGTTACTAGATACTCTAGTTGTGAAATATCATGCTTAGATATTATCAAACGTTGCACCTTAACAAGGTAACTATAAATATAGTTATCGAGCATTATAGGAAGCAAGCTTAGAGATCATAGTGACGTAGATATGATTTGTCCCTCCCACATACTGGGAGTAAATATCCATGGGCCACTCGAGGGATGATGCTTATAGAATGTCTGGCCAGACTCAGATAAATCAAAATGGAGATATTGAAGTTATCTGCATGGATAAGCATATTCCTAGGATCGAGAAACTATGAATTGGATATACGAGTGTGACTAATATGTCTCATGTCCAATCTGGATATGGAGACAATTGGGATACCACAATACATGAACTTTGGGCACAAGGTTTGTCGGATGACTATTTCTATTAGTTGGGTAGCGTGGATGTCTTGCTAAAGGCCGCTCCATGTTAGTATTTGTTACTACCAACTCAATAGAAACCTATGGGGTCACACTCCCTGTGGATTAGACCGGACTTGGGAAATAATTAATATGATTAATTAATTATAAGGATCAATGCGCAACTACTTGCAAACTTTGTAGCACTAATTTGCAACTTGGACGAATTCGCGTATGGACATGAGTAGGATAGGGACTTTTATGCAGTCAACAAGGAGTTGTTGGACTATATAAAGGACACTCATATCTTCCTTCCCAGACTAATGCTCAAAACACATTGAGTGGTAAAGAAAAGAAAGGAGAGACAGCAAATCCCAAGGAGGCCGAACCCCTTGGGACCGCCCCCTACCCCGTAGGCCAAAGAAAGAAGGTCGAGCCTTGATTTTGTGATCTTCTTCCTCTTCCTCCTTCAATCCTAGCTAGCACAAAGGCTTGAAGGATCCGGTTTCAATCTTAGGAGTGGACTAGCCATAGAGACGTGAATACTATTTCACGTGTGAAGTCATCACAGGAGAAACCAAAACGTATGTAGATACTAGAATCCTTTACTATCTTTATGTAGTCTTTTCCTGTGATCCTTGGAGGGATTTGAGAAGGATTAATTTTTTTATTCCTCTGTGTAACCTGCATCAAAACCCATCACTGGCATCTCCTCACCTTGGTGCGACAATTAGCTTCCATGGTTTGCCAAAAAAACAAACAGTTAAAAGCTGCCTGCATAACTTTGCGCCCCCTTGGTGTTGCACCTAGTGAGACATTTCCATGAATTTCTGAACTTCTTGACCATTCAGGCATCCGATCAAATTTTCATTGTGTCCTTTCCACCAAATCAAGTTCTCTTGCAAGACATATCGAGCCACCTTTCTCTAAAGCTAGTCAGCTTCCTTCTGTCGCATGGAAAAATTCCATCCTGCAGGTAATCGATTACGGGTTTTCTTGAATACCCATCTCCGAATGTAGCGATTTCCAGGGAGTCTTTTATCAGCGCGCACTTCTCGCAGTTGCTTTGTAATATAGCAGCAAAATAAGCTATATGTGGTTAGTGAATTTCATATATCTGCGCCTTTCTGTAGATGGAGATCTCATTTTCTCCGCAGGAATGTTGATGGACTTTCTCCATTACTGCTCGGCCTTCCTCCTTCGTGACACATTTCATCAGGATTCCTCCAGGCCCCTTTTAGTACAGCAAGTTATCATGTATGCAGAACCCTTTCGTGGAAACCCAGCTTTCCTTGCTTTTTCCTTCGGCCAATGCGCGCATGATAGGATTTCTCCAGTCTGCTTCTTCGACAAACTCGCCTTAGCACCAGTATTTTACCAGGGATGGAGTTGTCTTCAATTTGATCGAGATCTTTGCTAGGCATTTATCTGAGCTGATCTTTGACACCAAGGTAGCCAATGCATCTGCATGTCCATTTTCGGATGTGGGAGTGTGTTCATACTTGATGGAATCAAATTTCTGAACTAGCTTTTGTACGATCGACCTATAGATCAGCAGGTTAATCTCCTTCAGTCCATATTCGCATGAGGCTTGCTTCCCTATGAGTTTGGAGTCCCCCATCACAATGAGGTTCTGAACCTCCAAAGTTTTGGCTTCGAGAAACCCGGCGATTAAGGCCTCGTACTCAGCCTCATTGTTGGGTACCTTGAAGTCTAGCTTCATATACATCAATATGACTTTCCCATCTGGCTTAGTCAATACAGCTCCAATTCCACCTCCTTATCTTGTTGATGACCCATCAAAATGCAGGTTCTGGTAGAGGTGGCTGATCTCGTATACCTGTGGCCCTTCGAGTTCCTCTTCAACCATAGGCTCATAGTTTTCATCCGAGAACTGTGCCAGTAAGTCTGCCAGCGCTTGAGATTTGATGGCCTTCGGGCGCGTGCAAGTAAATATCGTATTGTGATACAGTCATGTACCACTTTGCCAATCTCCCAGAGGGGGCCCAGTGTCCCAACAAATAGCGAATGGGATCGCTTTTCGTTATAATTACAACGTTATGGGAGGCAAAGTAGTGATTTAACTTTCCTATAACAAAGAATAAAGCAAGGCAGTGTCGTTCGATGTCAGTGTACCTGAATCAGCTGACTGGACCACGCCCAAGATATAGTAAATAGGCCTCTCCTGTCCTTAAAACTCTTGAGCTAACAGAGCTCCAATAGACTTCTTTGTTGAGGTAAGGTACATGAGTAATGGAGATCCAAGCTGAGGCGCGATCATGACCCGTGGAGACGTCAATAGTTGTTTTAATTTCTCAAATGCGAGTTGATGCTTTGCTGTCCAAGTATACGTCGTGCCCTTCTTAAGAAGATTTCCAAATCAGAATGTGATTTCTGCTATTGCTGGTATGAACCTACGCAAATAGGAGAGCTTTCCCAAAAATATCTTCAACGCACTCTAAGTCTGAGGTACTGGCAAGGTAGTAACAGCTGAGACCTTCGCGGGATCAAGCTCAATCCCATGTCGATGTATCACACATCCAAAGAACTTCCCCGAGGTTACTCCAAATGCACATTTCATTGGATTCATCTTGAGCTGAAACTTTTTGCATCTCTCAAAAACCTTCCTCAAGTCCTTCTAATGATACTCTTTCTCCCTTAATGAAATTGTCATCCACATAGAACTCCACTTCCTGATGCATCATGTCATGGAAGAGGGTCATCATCGCGCGCTAGTAGGTTGCGCCTGCATTCTTCAAACCGAAGGGCATAACCGTGTAATGGAATACTCCCACGGGGGTGATGAAGGTTGTTTTCCTTGCATCCTCTGGGTCCATCTGGATCTGATTGTAGCCACTAAATCCATCCATGAAGCTAAACATGTGATGAGCAGCCGTAGAATCGATCAACAAGTCTATGTTTGGCAATGAGAAATCATCCTTTGGGCAGAAGCAATTCAAGTCTCTGAAATCAACAGATACACGGATTCTCCCATTCTTATCTAAAACAGGCACGATGTTGGAAAGCTAGGTGGGATGGTGATTGGGCTCAATGAACTTGGCATTCAGCAGTTTCACTATCCCCTCCTTTATCTTGATATTAACTAATGGGCGAAATGTCCTCGCGCGTTGCTTCACTTGATTTGATCCCGGAATAACCTTGTCTATGCATAGTAACTTCCTCGTCCAACCCTGGAAGCTCATCATAATCCCATGCAAATACATCATTGTAGTCCTTTAACAACTCCAATAGTTCTTTCTCTTCCTCAACATCAAGATCAGCACTCAAGAAGAATGGCGTTTTCCTCTCCTCCATTGGGCTCAGGAACACCTCCTTCAGTTCCTGTTTCTGAGGTTTGAGTCACTCTTCCATGCATTCAGGAGCTTCTTTCAGTTCCTCCAATGGTGATTTCCCCTTATCCTTACTTGGAGATTCTGTCAGCTTGCAAATTTTCTCAGGGACATCTTCGAAGGGAAGGGTCGAAGATGACCCCGCGCACCTTATGGTGCGATAGCACTTCATCCCATTGGCGTAAAAATTGCCTACTTGCTTGCCTTCCTCATTATGCTCGACAACCCTCTTCTGGGTGTAGATATTCTTCTTGTTATAGGTTATTTGGAGGGCTTCCTCACGCACAGGCTGCTTCTCCTTTGGCCCTTCTCGCTTCACCATCACTTCAGCTGGTGATTAATCCTTGATATCCTCCCATCTGGGCAAGGGGGTTGGCTTAAACGGTGCTGGGGTCTCCTCATCTACCATTTCTGTGAAGTAGACCGCTTCAGAGAGATGTGCCTCGTCCAGATAGAAGGGATTCACCGAGGCTGGTATTTATACCACTCTGTCTTTCCAGATAGCCTTAATTACATGGTTTGCTGTGGAGGGTACGACATGAAAACGGTGAATCCACGCTCAACCAATAATCATGTGGTAAGTTGTGTTTGTGTTTATCACATGGAACTTGGCAGAGAACTTGGTCCTACCAATTTGAATTGCTATTCAAATCCACCCGAGAGTCATCCTTGATTCACTCCTGATGCCTGTAAGGGGTGATGGCCTTTTGACAATCTTCTTCTCTGGATTCCAGCCAGCTCGATAGTGCTCAGTGGAATCACGGTCACTACTACCCCTCCATCGACGAAGGCTCTTTTAAACTAAATGCCATTTATAATGGAATTAACGTACAACAACCTCTGATGGTTTGCATCCGCCTTCTTGTTTGTCTCGTCGAACGTCATGAGCAGACCACTCATTCACGCAACTCTTATAACCTTTCCATTGGAGACTACAAGTCTTCCCCATAGTCCTCTTCCACCCTCAAGATTGCTTTCTTCATCTTGTGTCTGCAGGTGCTAGAGAAGTTCATAACGTCGAAGAACCTCTCGAACTTGTTGGAGCCTTTCATCCGACCAGCACGCGAGTCTACTGTATCCATGCCATAGTCTTCGTCCTCACGGATTTCAGCAACCACTGGGAATCCTGCATCTGCGATCTCTTCAAGGTCCACGATTGAGGTCATAAATATCTCTTTTTGCTTAGGCTCCTGTTGTGCATGGGACGACAAGGGATTGCTGCGTACATCCTTGGATGGTTCATCAACGACCAACTGCCCTTCTTTGATCTTTCTGTCCACCAACCATCTGAGCTCTTTCATTCCCTCGTTGGATGCATGACCTGCCCGTGGCATTCACACCATATGGGATGTCGCAGTTGTTCCCCGAAAGGCTTATGATCTAGTGCCGTTAAAATCCCATCTTTTCTCCACCGCTTGCACATATTTATCGCGTCCTCGATCGCATTTAGAAGTGGGGGTGCCTCTCGGGGTGTGGGTCATTGCTGCTTTTGAGGGGATGCGACAGCACTCACTTCAGCTTCTTGTCCGCGCTTATAGCTGAATCCCCCAATCCTGAAGCTGGAGCCTGTTGGCGCGCGAGCGTTCGCATATCTCCTTTTCATCTTCTCCACCAACGGCTCAATGTTCCTCGTGAAGTCAATCAGTTTTGAAAATTTTGGCATATTCAAATTGATTAACATACCCTTATACTCGTGGCGTATACCCTGAAGGCATATCTCCACTAGACGGCTCTCAGAGACTTTATCAATGCACTCCAGAGACCAAGTTCTAAACGTCTTGATGAATGCTACACCTTCTACGTCGTGCTTCTGGTGCATGCGAAAGAGGTGTATGGTGGTGAACTTCTCATTGACCTGGAAGAACTTAGTGTAGAATTTCCTCACCGTGTCTTCCCATTTCTTAACGGAACCAGCTTCAATGGTCATGCACCATTTATATGCGACATTACCCAGGGATATAGGGAATTCGCGCATCAACGCCTGGTGTCGACCCCATGCGGGCACATCAACTCAACAAATCTCATAACGTGCTCTTGCGTTTTCCCACTGACCTCGTCGAATTTCTCCCATTTGGGGGGCTTGTACCCAGCAGGATTGGGCATCAAATATATATCGCGCGGGATGGGCAATGCATTATCAACCTTTTGGGATGATGGTATCAGCAAAGTATTGGTTTGCAATGAGGCTGTCTAGCCTTTCTCCAAGGCTGTCACATTGGAAGATGCGCTTTCTCCTGGGATGGATGATGGGGTTGCAGCAAGTCCAGGGATATAGCGCATGATCTGATCATAGGGAGGTGGAGGTGCGTAGTTACCCCGAATCTCCGTCGGGTATGATGACACCGCATGGTAAGAAGATGGATTCCTAGCAGATGTACGTTCGGGTTGGTAAGTTGGCATCAGAGGAGGTTCTAAAGATTTTGATTGTGGCACATGCCCATTAGGCAGAGATTCTTGGGGATCTGGTGGTGCAGCTGTGTGCAGCCTGGGTGCCACAGTGGCTCCTGGCAAAGACAAGGTCCCCTGAGCACCAGGTGCTGCAGTGGATCCAGGTGGAGCTAAAGCTCCTTGGGCAAGCCCTCCCAGGATTGCCATGATCTGGGAAATCTGGGCAGACTGAGCTTGCATAGCCTTGGCTTGGCTTTGAATTGTGTCCTGCAACATCTCCAGAGAGGGATTAGCCAAAATGGTCGTCTGATTCTGGGTGTTGGTGAGGGCCTCCTCTCTCTGAATTCCTTCCTTCTGTAGAGATTGATTACCATCACAAAAGTCATCCGCAAGAGACGAGGCTACTAGGCTAACTGATTGAAGCTTGTGAAGGTTGATGTTCATGTTGGATTCACCAAATTGTGTACAAGGAAATCCAAGGGAGAGATCCAAGCGTACACCTCAAGTAGGGGATTGGAATAAGAACGAGAAGAAACCAAAAGGAGATGAAAGGTGTGAGTAGGTAGAGAGTAAGCAATGGTAATTGGTCGAGAGAGAGACAATCTAATGACATCAAGATCTTCGGTGAATCCAGAAGATCAAGAAGAAGTGCCATGGAGGGTTAACGATCCTATATATATATAGTAGGGAAGTGACCGTTGTTAGGGGTTAATGCACCCACAAGTTGCGGCTTAATGATAGCCCCGTAACGGCACGTTCGACCGTATAAATAGGGACCGTTACACAAACATCCGCATATACCGGAGACCGTTATGAGATCGACTAGGTTTATAGGACACATGGTCATTAAATATCTCAGTCAATTATCAAGGGTCGCACGCAAGCTCGGTTGGCGTTCGTGCGCGACAGACCTTACTCTAGCCTCCAAACCACTAAGTCCCTACAAGTCCCGTGTGCTTAGCATTCTGGGTGGCCCTGTCTCGCAGCCCCCATGTGGATAAGTATGAGCAGTGATTAGGTGTATACAGAGCACAATCTGATGTGCTGGATGGCTGCCATGTGGCTATGAGCTGACTGTCTAGAATGCCCCATCTACAGCATCTGATCGCAATGGAGCGGGGGCAGGAGTAGTATATGTTTCTCCTGAAGGAGATGTGCTTCCATACGCCTTCACTTTAACACAAAACTGCTCAAACAATGAATCCGAGTACCAAGCCCTTATATTGGGACTTGAGATGGCTATTGAAGCAAAGCACCACAAACTTCATGTGTAAGGAGACTCCCAGCTAATCATAAAACAGCTACTTGGTTCTACGAATTTAAGAAGGCGTAATTATTTCCCTTCTACAACAATGTCTCTCGAATGATAGCATGGCTCGGAGAGGTTGTCCGACACCATTTACAAAGAAGATAAAATAACCAAGCCGACGCACTAGCCAAACTTGCGTCTAACTTGACTCTCCTGGATGCAGAAGCCAAGGTCCCCATATGTCAAAAGTGGGTAGTTCCCCCAATATTTGATGATGATTTTCAAATAGACAAAGATTACAATGTAGTCTCAGTCTTAGAGATTGAATAAGAAAATTGGCGCACACCTTTGATCGAGTTTCTGAAGGACGGGAAGTTTCCTGATGATTCGCGTAAAGGACAAACATTAAAGGTCGCTCTACACGCATTTTATTTTATAATAATAATCTCTATCGGCGCTCGTTCGAAGGAGTTTTCTTGCGATGCTTGGGAGAAAGTGAAGCCATGCAAGTCGTTGAGGAAGCTCACTTAGGAATATGTGGGGCTCATCAATCAGAACCTAAAATCCATTTTTGGATCATTGTGAAAGTGTGAGTATGCAGTTGTATAAGCAGCTAAGATATTATAGAAGGGGGGGGGGGGTTGAATAGAGTATGCAAACCTTTTGCAAAACTTTCTAGGAAGATGAAAAACTTGTGCAAACAATGAATTTCAAGGCCTTGAACACAAGTTCAAGCCTTTGAAGTAGATGCAGAAAGAGTATTGCAAATATGTCTTTTTCAAGGCCTTCGAAACAAGTTCAAACCCTTGAAAATAAACAGTTTTTGTATGCTGCAAAAGCTCTGAAAGTAAATGAACTGTAAATGCACAAGACAAGTGATTTATAGAGTTCAGTCCACTTGGACCTACGTCTCTACCTGAGGGATTAGATCCCTGCAGGATTTTCAACTCAATTCTTATTAATAAAAAGCTAAGCCCTAGAACTGAAGCACAGAGAGTTCCCTTTCTCTGTTACAGCTTGTGGTTTTCCCTAACATGTCTAGTACCTGATCTAGCTAACTGATTAACTAAGAATTCTCTATTGTTTGCTTTGAACAATCCTTGAGAATGAATGTATAAATAATACAGAAATAATCTACCAATATAGCTCTATACATAAGAACACTTAAGAGTAGAAAACTACAGTGAAATGAAGTGAACTTCTGTGAATGGATTGGAAGAGATGAAGAACTTATTTGATGCTTGTCAATCCAGAATACTATTTTCCCGTTGATTTTTGTGTCTTGTTGATTCGAATTTGAGCTCTATTAATACTTCAAACAGCTCTGCAAATCTCTCCAGATTTTCAGCAACAACCTTCCTATTTTGTAGGCAACAGAGTTTGACTACTTTGAAATCTTCTCCAACGGTTGAATGATCACAATTTTCAGAGATATTGTTGTCATCTTTTATTTAACCACCATGAGAAGATGTCAAACACGTGTAATTGATCACATTATCAAAGTGTTCAAGTGTTTCCAAATCTATAAAAATTCAGTTTAGGAAACAATCCTGCAAAACTTAGAAACAATATTTCCTCTATTATCATGGTCAAACAGATGATATATAGAGATTCAAATGTTCAACAATTTGTCTTTCATCATCCAATAACAGAGAATCAAACATATGCAAGAGAGAGTATAAATCAATTAAGAGAGTTAGCAGAAAACTCCCCCTGAGAATTTGTATTCAGGTTAAGCAGTTTCAAGGATTTGAATCCAGTTTCAAGACCTTGAAAATAGTCAAACTATTTTCAAGACTATGAAGCTGATTCAATGCTTTGAAAGCTGTTTCAAGGCCTTGAAATAGCCAAGCTATTTCAAGTCTTGAACAACCTGAGCTTTCAATCTCCCCCTTGATGAAAGAGAAAACCAAATTCTGTTTGATCTTTAGTCTCTGCAAAATAAACTGATTAGTCCACAATTTAAAAAATACAGTATTCCAAAAGATCCAACTTATTGAAATACCAACAAAAACACATAAATAGTTCAGCAGATAAAACAAAAAGATAGAATATGTTGGAACAAGTGTCTGGAAAATTTTTAAAACTTAAGAAAATATTTAAAGTAGAGAGAATACGGAAGAAAGAATATGCAAGATTAAGGAGTTTGATCTTCATCTTCATCCTGATATTCTTCCTCTTTCTCATTGTCTTCTTCATCAGTCTTGTCCTGCTCTTCCTGTTCCTCAGCAATCCCTCCTGCAACAGTTGCTTCTTCAGTCTAGTCCTTTCCAGCAACCTTTGGAGATTTCTTCTTCATCGTCAAAGTGATCAGCAGTTCATCTGAATCAGGGCAATTGGCTTCAACTTATGCTTGTTCTGCTGCCTGCTTTCCCTTGTTTGAAACTGGAGTAGCTTCTTCCTGGTCTTAATGCTCACTAGGCAATTTTTCGTCTGAATCTCCTTCTTTTGTTCCTTCAGGATCCTCAAGAACATCAAGCAAGGTCATGCTTCTGAAGATACTTTCCACCATGTACTTGACATGCCCCATATCACTTTCCAGTCCAAAAACAGTAGCGTTGACATCCTCCATGTCAATCTCCAAACCATCAAGTCTTTGATAGTCTGTAGGCTGAGAAGTCTGACTTCAAGTGGGGGTCAAGGTCTTGGACTTAGAAAACTTCTTTTCACCTAGTTATGCTTCAGTCAAGTCTGAGTAAAGTTTCCAAACTTTCTCTTTTGTTTTCAAAACTCCAATTTTCTCAAAGACTTTCTCATTGAGTTCCCCAAAACCAGATGTGACTGATTCCTCTCCAGTAAAAGGGATCTCAAAATTCTCAAAGAACACGTTAAGGAGATTTGCATATGGTAGAGGGTGAATCCTCTTACTAGTTCAGCTAAAGAGCATATGTTCAATTACTAGTTTTGGCAGATCAATCTCATAACCATGCATAACAAGATACATGATGTGGAGCATTACTAGTTTTGGCTTCAAAATTCAGCACAGAATGTGTTAACTATTTGGCAGAGGTTGAGATGTTTGGAAGAAATAATTCTTATTTCGCTAGCTTCAAAGTTTCAGACTTTGGTGGATGGTTGCTAGTATCATACCTCTTATGACAGCCTAACACAGTAGCAAACTCAGAGTGATCTAGCTCAATAACTATCCCATTAAATTTGATCACCAAGTGTGCAGTTCTCCTAACTTGGTTAGGTTCAGATAGAAGAGTCTAGTGAGTCTGGGGTAGGCTATTTCTCTACGATTCAGCATACACCACAACGAAATCTTCTTTAACATAGAGATGCACTTGAGTTTCATGTGTTCTAGCACATAATTGTTTACCAAACTGCAGAAACCAATAGATCTTGAAGCAAAACCATCTAATGAACATTACTGATATTTGAGACAAACCATGTATCATCTGGTGCAGTGTTCTTTGTTGAGACTTCAGAATAGATATGCAATGCCTTTTCCAATTGTCCTTCTAGTTGTGCTTCTGTCACCTTCCCTTTCCCTTTTTCTGCCTGATATGCTTTCTTCTTCACCTTCTTTGAACTGGTAGGCTCTGTTTCTGGTTGCTTTTATGTAATAGCCTTCTACTTATTCTGCTTTTCTGAAGAGGAGGTTGTAGTCTTCTTGACCTTCTTCTTTGGTGGAGGAGGATCTTGGACTGCCTCTGCACTAGGAGTTTTGGAGCTGGAGTCTCCACTGACTTCTTGAACCTCTTCCACTGCTGCTTTTCTCTTCTTCTTTGAGAAAGGTTTCGAACCTCCAGCATTCTTGATTCTGTCAGAGGCCCTTCTTGTGCTCATTAGGGTTAGGGAGAAGAAAAGAGAGAGATGGAATGATACGGAATGAAGGAGAAGAGAAAAGGATAAATACTGAAAGAGTTTGAGTTTCAAAAGGAAACTAGTATCTCTCTGATTCTAAAAGGATTTGCACAGATCAGAGAAATTTCAAAACTATTATGCTGTTGAAAATTATAATATACTAATACTATTTTTGGCTAAATCAAATTTTTGAAAAAGGTTGGGGCTATATTATGAAAATATCTACAGAGATATCACCCTGTATAGAATGATCCAAGTTTATTGACTATTAGTTTAATAGATTCATTTTCAAGGGTTTGAAAAGTCTTTCAAGGTCTTGAAATACTGTAACATTACAACAAGTAAAATTCAAGGCTTTGAACTGATTTTCAAGGCTTTGAAACTCAGTTCAAACCTTTGTAAACACATACAACTTACCATTCTTACCTTATGCTCCCCCTAAACCAATGCAGTCTTATTTAGCATTCCCAATTCCAATCTTAGAGCTGAAAACCTTTCATCTGCTAATGGTTTGGTGAAGATATATGCAATTTGCATGTTAGTAGCAACAAATTCAAGAACAATCACCTTTCTCAACATGATCTCAGATGAAGTGGTGTCTGACATCAATGTGATTGGATCTTGAGTGTTGCACTGGATTCTTTGTAATTGAAATTGCACTAGTGTTGTCACACTTAATAGTTATGACTCTAAAGTCAAATCCAAGGTCTCTTAGTTGTTGAGCAATCCATAGCACTTGTGAGAAACATGCTCCTGCAGCTATATATTCAGCTTCAGCTGTTGATAGACCAACTGAATTCTGTTTCTTGGAATGCCAACTAATCAGGTATGATCCAATGAATTGACAGGTTCCAGAAGTGCTTTTTCTATCAACTTTGTAGCCGGAAAAGTCATCATCTGAAAAACCACTCAAAGAGAAGTTAGAATGTCTTGGATAACAAAGCCCTAAGTCTTTGGTACCATTGAGATATCTGAATAATCTCTTCACAGCAGTTAAGTGTGATGCTTTTCGATCACCTTGAAATCTAGCACACATGCATACACAAAACATAATATCTGGTCTGCTTGCTGTCAAATAGAGTAATGATGCAATCATGCGTTTATACTCTTTTACATTAACACTCTTACCAGATTCATCCTTGTCTATGGATAGTGTAGAGCTCATTGGAGTCTTGGCTTCCTTACATTGATCCTTGCTATACTTATTTAGAAAGTCTCTTGTGTACTTGCTTTTATTCAGAAAGATGCCCTTCTTCAATTGATGTATTTGAAGTCCTAGGAAAAAGTTTAATTCTCCCATCATGGTCATCTCAAATTCCCTTCTCATAAGACTTGAGAATTCTCTGCATAATTGATCATTAGTAGCTCCAAACAGTATATCATCAACATATATCTGGACTACAAGTAAATATTTCTCATGAGTCTTAATAAAAAGAGTCTTGTCTACTAAACCTCTTTTGAAATCATTTTCAAGTAAAAACTTTGACAGTCTTTCATACTAAGCCCTTGGAGCTTGTTTCAAACCATAAAGAGCTTTGCCAAGTTTGTAGACATGATCTGGAAATTTGTCATTTTCAAAACCAGGTGGTTGTGAAACATAAAATTCTTCTTGTAAGTACCCATTCAAGAAAGCACACTTCACATCCATTTGAAATAGTTTCATGTTCTTGTAAGATGAAAATGCAAGCAAAATTCTAATTGCTTCTAACCTGGCAACTGGAGAAAAAGGTTCCTCATAATCAATACCTTCTTCTTGATTGTAACCTTGATCAACTAACCTTGCTTTGTTTCTAGTTACGTTGACACTTTCATCTAACTTGTTTCTGAATACCCATCTGGTGACAATGGCAGACTGGTTTGTTGGTGCATGAACCAGGTTCCAATCCTTATTCCTCTCAAACTCATTGAGTTCACTTTGCATAGCAGTGATCCAGTCTGCTTCTTGTAAAGCTTCCTTCACAGTTTTTGGTTCAGTGGTTGGATCTGATATGATATTATCAGCTGGACGGGAAGAGATATATTTGAATCTCTTTCTTCGAGACCATGGTTCAGGTTCTCCATAGATCTTTTCTGGTCTTTAAGTAGTGGATTTGTCACTTGAATCCTTCTGATCATCTTTTTCAAGGCTTTGAGCTGTATTTTCAAGGCCTTGAGAACTATTTTCAAGGTCGTGAAAATGTCTTCTATTTTCCTCTGAAACTTTCTTGAATCCAAGTGGATTCTCATTCTCTTCCTCTGATTCATGCTTGTTCAAATTCAAATCTGCAAAACTTTCACTCAAAGAACCATCATAGCTTTCATCAAAAATAACATTAATGCTCTCTTCAACCAGTTTGGTTGTTTTATTGTAAACTCTATAAGATTTCCTATTCAGAGAGTAACCAAAAATATACCTTCATCACTTCTTGCATCAAACTTACCAAGATTGTCTTTTCCTTTGTTGTGGATAAAACAAGTACATCCAAAGGGTCTAAAGTAGGAGATGTTTGGCTTCCTCCCTTTGAATAGTTCATAGGGGGGTCTTCTTTAGAATAGGTCTGATCAAGAACATGTTCAAAATATAATTTGCTGTATTCACAGCTTCTGCCCAGTAATGTTTTGGCAACTTGTTCTTAAGAAGCATTGTCCTTAACATGTCTTCAATAGTCCTGTTCTTTCTTTCAACAACACCATTCTTCTGAGGAGTTCTTGGAGCAGAAAAGTTGTGAGAAATACCATGCTTATCACATAATAAATAAAACTCTAACTGATCAAATTCTCTACCATGATCACTTCTGATTGAAGCTACATGTAGGTTTTCAAGTTTTGAAGTTCTCTGCAAAGCTTTGAAAATTAAGAGAGTGCTTCAGATTTTTCTTAAAGAAACATAACCCAAGTGTATCTAGAAAAATCATCTACAACAACTAGAATATACGTTTTAACTTTTGGAGTAGGAGTTCTCATAGGACCACAGAGATCCATATGAAGTAATTCAATTGGCCTAGTTGTACTAACAAACTTCTTTGGCTTGAAGGAGCCTCTGACCTGCTTTCCTTGTGCACGGGCTTTGCACAGCTCATCTTCTTTAAACTTGGTGGATGGCAATCCTCTTACCAAGTCTTTGAAATCAACTTATTCAAAGTATGCAAACTGATATGACCAAGTTTCCTATGCCAGAGCTTTGAATCCTCTTTCAAGTCCTCGAGACACTTCAAACTTTCACATGTAACTTTGTTAGTCTGAAAAGTATAAACATTGTTTGATCTATAGGCTGTGAGAATGCAATATCCTTATTTCTCATTTTGAACCACACACTTCTCTTTATCAAAGATATATTTGTTGCCATTATCACAAAGCTGAGAGACACTAAGTAAATTAAACTTCAAACCTTCAACCAGATAAACATCAGAAATAGAGTTTTCAGAATTTGTACCAACTTTTCCAATACCAAGAATATTGAATTTTCCTTTGTCACCAAGTGTTATTGAACCTTCTGATTGCTCCTTTAATTCGGAGAAAAGAGATCTCTTTCCACTCATGTGTCTTGAGCAACCACTGTCCATGAACCACTTATGCTCTTTGGTAACAACCTGCAAGCACCAATCACTGCCTACCCAGCTGTGAGACCAAGTGTGGAATTTGGATTCATATTCAGGATCAACCATGTTAGGTGGTCTAACCCCTTTAGGAACCCAAACCTGCTTAACCTGCCCGTTAAGTTGAAAAGGAAAAGTGTTCCTCATTATGTGAGGGTCTCTTCTTCTAAAAGGACAAGTCATTTTAACATGACCAGTTTTACAGCAGTAATGACAAGTCGGAGAGGTTTTGTTTCCATCTTTCACAAATCAGGTATTGTTTCTTCTTGGAAACTTTGGCTTGAATCCAATACCAGCTTTGTGAAGAGACTGTGAACTTCCTCCAAGAATCAAGTTCAACTTATGTTCTGATCCAGCAAGCTTGATTTTGACGAATTTAGATTCTTGAAGTTTCTCAGAAAGAGTAATCTTTTGTTTCTCTAAATCATCAACCAGATGTCTTAGATTAACAAGGCTATCACTCACAGAGGAGTTTTCAGTGACTACTTCCTTGACTTGTGTTTTCAAGGCTTTGAAACTGGTTTTCAAGGTCTTGAAATCACTGTCAGTTTTCTTCTGAGAGATTTCAAGATTCTGATTTAGGCAAACAAGTTGTAGATTTTCTTTTGCTTGCTCATGAATGTTTTCTTTCAAAGGCCCGATCTCTTTCAGATAATCTTCCTCATTTAAAAGCATTGTCACTCCATGAAGCTATCATGGCTTTCTTTCTTCTGTCATGATCTCTCTTCTGAAAGTTCTTGCTCCGTTTGTGTGGACAGTCTTTTATCAAGTGTTTTGTATCACCACACTCTAAGCAGTTCATAACTTTTGACTTGTTCAGTGAAGAGGACTTACCTTTGTAATCCTTGCTGCTGGATGGTCTATGCCTTTCTCTGTTGAATTCTTTGTTTCCACAGTTTCTCTTCATTTTGAGAATCCTTGTCAAGGCTTTGGAAATAAAGGCAATTGGATCTTCATCATCAGCATCCTCAGTTTCAAGGCTTTGAATTCTCTCATTCTCTTTGGGTTTGAGGGCTAGATTTTTGACACCTTCTTGGAGTTCTCCGTCAACTTCATTCATATACATCTCATGTGTCAGGAGCTTCCCTTGTAGGTCATCAAGTTGTAAAGTTGAGAGATTCTGAGCTTCTTAAATAGCTGTGGTTTTTGGTTCCCATTTTGCCTTTGGAAGACTTCTGAGAATCTTCGTCACCTTTTATTCATTGGAAAAGTGCTTTCCAAGTGAGTCAAGGTTGTTAACAATATCATTGAATCTCTTGAACATATCTTTGATGGACTCATCTGCATTCATCTTGAACAGCTAATATTGTCAGAGATAAATATTGATCTTGGTTTGCTTGACATAACTGGTTCCTTCAAAGGTAACCACAAGTTTATCCCAGATTTCTTTAGCAGTTGTGCATCCAGAGATCCTGTTGAGTTCATCTGTACTCAAAGCACAATACAAAATATTAATAGCCCTGTAGTTCCTAGAAAATTGCTCTAATTCAGAAGAGGAGAGTGAATCTTATGTTTTGGGAGTTCTGATCCCATCTTTCTCTGTGTAGAAAGTATGAGGTCCATTTTGGATAATGGTCCAAAGCTCTAGATCTTGATCAATGATAAACATTTTCATGAGAGCTTTCCAGTGAGCAAAATTTTCTCCATAGAATAGAGGAGGTCTGTTAGCAGCTCTTCCTTGTGAGAAACAACCATCACCTGCAGTACTCATGATCACCAGATGGTTAAATCTTATACAGTGATACAAGCTCTGATACCAATTGAAAGTGTTATGATGCAATTGTATAAGCAGCTAAGATACTCTAGAAGGGGGGGGGGGGGTTTAATAGAGTATGCAAACTTTTTGCAAAACTTGCTAGGAAGATGAATAACTTGTGCAAACAATGAATTTCAAGGCCTTGAACACAAGTTCAAGCCTTTGAAGTATATTCATAAAGAGTATAGAAAATATATCTTTTTCAAGGGCTTGAAAACAAGTTCAAACCCTTGATATAAACAGGTTTTTTATGCCGCAAAAGCTCTGAAAGTAAATGAACTGAAAATTCACAAGACAAGTGATTTATAGAGTTCAGTCAACTTGGACCTACGTTTCTACCTCAGGGATTAGATCCCTGCAGGATTTTAAAATCAGTTCTTATTAATCAAAAGCTAAGCCGTAAAACTCAAGCACAGAGAGTTCCCTTACTCTGTTACAGCTTGTGGTTTTCCCTAACCTGTCTAGTACCTGCTCTAGCTAACTAATTAACTATGAATTCTCTATTTTTCACTTTGAACAATCCTTGAGAATGAATGTAGAAATAATACAGAAATGATCTACCAATATAGCTGTATACAGTAGAACACTTAAGAGTAGAATACTGAAGTGAAATGCAGTGAACTTCTGTGAATGGATTGGAAGAGATGAAGAACTTCTTTGATGCTTGTAAATCCAGAATAATTTCTCTGTATTTGCCCGTTGAGTGTTGTGTCTTTTTGATTCGAATTTGAGTTCTATAAATAGTTCAAACAACTCTGCAAATCTCTCAAGATTTTCAGCAACAACCTTCCTATTTTGTAGGCAACAGAGTTTGACTACTTTGAAATCTTCTCCAACGGTTTAATGATCACAATCTTCAGATATATTGTTGTAATATTTTATTTAACCACCATGAGAAGATGTCAAACACGTCTAATTGATCACATGATCAAAGTGTTCAAGTGTTAAGCAGTTTCAAAGGCCCGATCTCTTTCAGATAATCTTCCTCATTTAAAAGCATTGTCACTCCATGAAGCTATCATGGCTTTCTTTCTTCTGTCATGATCTCTCTTCTGAAAGTTCTTGCTCTGTTTGTGTGGACAGTCTTTTATCAAGTGTTTTGTATCACCACACTCTAAGCAGTTCGTAACTTTTGACTTGTTTTGTGAAGAGGACTTACCTTTGTAATCCTTGCTGCTGGATGGTCTATGCCATTCTCTGTTGAATTCTTTGTTTCCACAGTTTCTCTTCATTTTGAGAATCCTTGTCAAGGCTTTGGAAATAAAGGCAATTGGATCTTCATCATCAGCATCCTCAGTTTCAAGGCTTTGAATTCTCTCATTCTCTTTGGATTTGAGGGCTAGATTTTTGACACCTTCTTGGAGTTCTCCGTCAACTTCATTCATATACATCTCATGTGTCAGGAGCTTCCCTTGTAGGTCATCAAGTTGTAAAGTTGAGAGATTCTGAGCTTCTTAAATAGCTGTGGTTTTTGGTTCCCATTTTGCCTTTGGAAGACTTCTGAGAATCTTCGTCACCTTTTATTCATTGGAAAAGTGTTTTCCAAGTGAGTCAAGGTTGTTAACAATATCAGTGAATCTCTTGAACATATCTCTGATGGACTCATCTGCATTCATCTTTAACAGCTAATATTGTCTGAGATAAATATTGATCTTGGTTTGCTTGACTTAACTGGTTCCTTCAAAGGTAACCACAAGTTTATCCCAGATTTCTTTAGCAGTTGTGCATCCAGAGATCCTGTTGAGTTCATCTGTACTCAAAGCACAATACAAAATATTAATAGCCCTGTAGTTCCTAGAAAATTGCTCTAATTCAGAAGAGGAGAGTGAATCTTATGTTTTGGGAGTTCTGATCCCATCTTTCTCTGTGTAGAAAGTATGAGGTCCATTTTGGATAATGGTCCAAAGCTCTAGATCTTGATCAATGATAAACATTTTCATGAGAGCTTTCCAGTGAGCAAAATTTTCTCCATAGAATAGAGGAGGTTTGTTAGCAGCTCTTCCTTGTGAGAAACAACCATCACCTGCAGTACTCATGATCACCAGATGGTTAAATCTTATACAGTGATACAAGCTCTGATACCAATTGAAAGTGTTATGATGCAGCTGTATAAGCAGCTAAGATACTCTAGAAGGGGGGGGGTTGAATAGAGTATGCAAACTTTTTGCAAAACTTGCTAGGAAGATGAAAAACTTGTGCAAACAATGAATTTCAAGGCCTTGAACACAAGTTCAAGCCTTTGAAGTATATTCATAAAGAGTATAGAAAATATATCTTTTTCAAGGGCTTGAAAACAAGTTCAAACCCTTGATATAAACAGGTTTTTTATGCCGCAAAAGCTCTGAAAGAAAATGAACTGAAAATTCACAAGACAAGTGATTTATAGAGTTCAGTCAACTTGGACCTACGTTTCTACCTCAGGGATTAGATCCCTGCAGGATTTTAAAATCAGTTCTTATTAATCAAAAGCTAAGCCGTAAAACTCAAGCACAGAGAGTTCCCTTACTCTGTTACAGCTTGTGGTTTTCCCTAACCTGTCTAGTACCTGCTCTAGCTAACTGATTAACTATGAATTCTCTATTTTTCACTTTGAACAATCCTTGAGAATGAATGTAGAAATAATACAGAAATGATCTACCAATATAGCTCTATACAGTAGAACACTTAAGAGTAGAAAACTGAAGTGAAATGCAGTGAACTTCTGTGAATGGATTTGAAGAGATGAAGAACTTCTTTGATGATTGTAAATCCAGAATAATTTCTCTGTATTTGCCCGTTGAGTGTTGTGTCTTGTTGATTCGAATTTGAGTTCTATAAATAGTTCAAACAACTCTGCAAATCTCTCAAGATTTTCAGCAACAACCTTCCTATTTTGTAGGCAACAAATTTTGACTACTTTGAAATCTTCTTCAACGGTTTAATGATCACAATCTTCAGATATACTGTTGTAATATTTTATTTAACCACCATGAGAAGATGTCAAACACGTCTAATTGATCACATGATCAAAGTGTTCAAGTGTTAAGCAGTTTCAAAGCTTTGAGTCCAGTTTCAAGGCCTTGAAAATAGCCAAACTATTTTCAAGCCTCTGAAGCTGATTCAAGGCTTTGAAAGTTGTTTCGAGGCTATTTCAAGTCTTGGACAACCTGAGCTTTCAAAGAGGATTGGGTATTATTGGCCAAACATGGTCAATGATTGCATGGATTATGCCAAGAGATGCCAACCGTGTCAATTCCATGCAAACTTTATTCATTAGGCACCCGAGCCTCTTCATCCCACCGTCGCGTCTTGGCCTTTTGAGGAATGGGGACTTGATGCTATAGGACCCTTAAAAAAATCCTCTAGTGGACACTTGTACATTCTTGCTACGACGGATTATTCCTCTAAGTTGGCTGAAGCTGTTCCATTGAAGGAAGTAAAGAAATAAACGGTTGTGCAATTTACCAGCAAAAACATCATTTACCGCTACGGCGTGCCTCACTACATCATCACGGATAACGGGAAGCCTTTTTAAGAATAGCCTAATGAGGAACCTAGGTGAACAATTCGGCTTTAAGCAGCATAACTCCTCCATGTACAATGCTCCAGCAAATGGTCTCGCCGAAGCATTCAACAAGACCCTTGGCAACTTGTTAAAGAAAGTAGTCTGTAATTCCAAGCGAGATTGGCATGAAAGAATCGGAGAAGCTCTTTGGGCATATCGCACGACCGTTCGCACATCCACACAAGCTACTCCTTATGCCTTGGTGTATGGAGTTGGAGTGGTACTACCTCTCGAGCGCCAAATTCCTTTGCTTATAATTGAAATTCAAGAAGATCTTACTCAAGAAGAGAACCCATGTTTGCGCCTTGAAGAGTTAGAAGCACTTGATGAGAAGCGGCTCGAAGCACAACAATTCCTGGAATGTTATCAAGCTCGTATGTCGAAAGCATTTAACAAGAAAGTCTGAGTACGATCCTTTCAGCAAGGGGACTTAGTACTTGCAGTCAGAAGACCCATCATCACCACTGATAGGACGGGAACAAGTTTACTTCCAAGTGGCATGGTCCATATGTAGTACAAGAAGGCTACACTAATGGTGCTTACAAGATCGTCGCAGAAGATGGCTTAAGAATTGTCCCCAATGGGAAATTCTTGAAGTGTTATATCCTTGAAGACCCGACACCACCGCTCCTTTAGTACGAGCGTAAACTTCTTTACCGCTCCTTTAGTACGAGCATAAACTGCTTTACTGCTATTTTAGTACGAGCATAAACTGCTTCACAACTCTAGCACGAGCATAAACCGCACCACCGCTCCTCTGGTACGAGCATAAACTACTTTACTGCTCCTTCAGTACGAGCATAAACTGCTTCACAACTCTAGCACGAGCATAAACCGCACCACCGCTCCTTTAGTACGAATATAAACTGCTTTACTGCTCCTTTTGTACGAGCATAAACTACTTCACAACTCTAGCACGAGCATAAACCGCACCACCGCTCTTTTAGTACGAGCATAAACGGCTTTAGAGCTCCTAAGGCATGAGCATAAACCGCTTCGCTACCCTTGCACACAAAAGTATAAACTGTGAACGCATCCCAATTGAACTACGTTCGACTTGATCCTCAAAAGGGTACGTAGGCAGCTTGGGGTACCCCCTCGAGTGCACTCGTATCCATCAAACAAAACCCCACACCTTGGGATAAGTGTTTTATAGAATATTTGTAGAAATTCAGGAAGTTATCCAAGATAATATCCCAAAATTCAGACTTATATGTAAAAGTTAACTGGGAGATTGAAAAGTGCCATTATTAGCGCGTACTACGCTAGTGTACAGTTAAGTAGTAAAGAGTGAGTATTTTTAGTACTCGGGTTGTCGATCCCTCGAGGACAAGCTCACAACAAGTTTATAATTAACAATTTAATGTAGTTCACTATGTAACCGGCGTAAAAAGTGTGTGATTTGTGGTGTTGCCACCCCAAACAAGTGGATTTAGTAAAGACAGAAATAATTTTAAACTAAAATATAGAAGAGTTCTTAATCAAGAAATGGAGAGAACTAGGCAATCTCGTTGATCACGTAGGGTTGTGAACGGTGTTCGGATTATCTGAGCAACACGTTAACTATATTCTAACTAAGACGGGTAACAGCACTGACCATCTCCTATCGGTCTCAAGTCATTCAACTTCATAGTAGACTACAATCTCCTATCGGTCTCTTGTGTCTACCGGTCCGTTCTAGTAGGCTAACGACATGCACGACAACGGGTCTTGTCGGTCCATCGTTGTACGACACAGTCGAATCTCACCTACCAAATCTACCCACACTTGGCCAATCCTAACACGTCTCTTCTCAGTCTCAGTGATACAGGATTGATGTTCAAGTCTCATCCTAGTTAGTTAGAGTCACTGTCGTGCATTCGCTAACTAAGCAGTGTTTCCAGTTAATTACTCCTTTAACACTGAGAATTAAGCACGGTACATGAACAATTGAATTAGAATAAAGCTAACTTTAAGCATGAATCAACTATTGAACAAACCCTAGTTCTTGAATCCTAGTTTATCTCCTAATCGTGTCACTCGAGTAGGATTACTAACGCAAACAAGAAACTTGAATTGATTCAAAAGAAGAAATTAATAAATCATGAAGCAAAGATCAAATACGGAAAATATTCATTGTTTTCATGAACCCTAGGCTCCCAAATCGAGATTCCTAGAAAAATTTGCTTAGCTACTCATAACTAAATATGACATAACAAAGAGTTTCTCCATTAAAATTGAATAAGAAGGGTAGAAGAAATCAAACGCAAAGAAGCTTCAATGGTGAAGCTTTGTCTTCCTCGTCGTCCGTCCTCTTGTTTCTTCTCACGTTGGTGAGTTGTAGAATGGTTCTAATCTTCCAATTAATTGTAGTTTTAATGAATTAATTATTCCCAAAATTAGGTTTATGAAATAATTAAACCAAACTACGTAGTTTTGAACCAAACGAAGCAAGTCTCCATTCAAAATACGTGTGCCTCTTTTTCTTCTTCGCCCGTGCGTTTTTTCAGTCTCCAGGAGGTCATGCGATCATCTTATATGATCCTGCGATCTCCTGGTTCCCTTGTTGCTCATCACACGATCAAGAGGTCTGATCGTGAAAACAGTAAGTTTCAATCTTTTCTTTTCCGAAATTTGGAAAATCCTCGTCTGGTCTTCTCTTGATCGCACGATCTCAGCAAAGCTGATCGTGCGATCAGCTTCTTTTCCTTAGTTTCCCTTCTGCGCTTGCTTTCATCTCTTCTTCCTTCTCTGTTTCTTTTTCTTTTCCTGTTGATATGCTGCTGTGCTGCTGATTCTTCTCCGATGGGTTTTGTTGCAGATGGTGAAGCTCTGTTTTGCGAGCTTTCTTCTTCCTTCCTCTCTGTTCTGGGTTGTTGCTGAATTGGGGGAATTTATGGCTTCTGCTTCTTTAATCGCTGCTGGGTTATAAGGTCGGTTGTTCTTTGGTGAATGAGGTCAGGTTGTAGAAGGAATTGGGTCTGATTTGGGGGAATCGCAGGTCAAGGTTTAGGAGGTGGATGAATTCCAGGTTGTTCGGAGGAATGGTGGGTTATTTGCAGTGCTTTATGGCCATGGCTGTATGGCTTTGGAGGTACTATGGTGTACTGGTTATGGAGGGGAATGGTCTGATGTTGTAATTGGGTATTGGTTTGTTTGGAGGTGAAGGGAGTTAGTTCATGGAGGTTGTTTATGGTGTAGAAGGATTATGGCATGGAGTTGTGTCGTGGTCTGGTCGTTATGGGGGTTGTTAATTGTATTGGCTCATGGAGGTTTTTTTGGTGGATTGGATGTAGTAGTAGGTGGTAATGAAGGCTTGGAGGTGGCAATTGTAGTTGCTGGGTTGTGGTTTAGTTGGTGTAAGAATTGTTCAGATGGTGGCTTTTATGGAAGTTCGGTTGGTTGGAGTTTGTAGCAGAGTTGTATTGTGGTAGGTTTAGGCATGGTTTCACGAGGTTGGAGGTGCTAGGTACTGGAGTGGGAAGTGTTGGTATTTGTTGGTGAGTTTGTTTAGATTGAAGGTAGTTTATGGTGGGAAACTTTGGTGTGTTGTGGCTAGGTGGATGAACTAGGTAGAAGGTTCAGGATTGGGTTTGTTGGAGATGGTTTGGTTGACTAATTGGGTAATCTAGTACAAGTTATTAAACTGGTGGTGTTGGCCTTGGTTGCAATAGCTTCCTTATTTTCACTTCTCAATTTCCTCAAGCAAATTTCTTTAGCTTCAGTGTTTCCGAAGTTCGTCTTCAATTCCGTTTCACGCTCTTGAGCCTGCAGTACCTCAAAATCAAACAACAACCAATATCGGGCATCAAATAAAATAAAAATTGCTCAAATCAACTATAAAACGCCCGGACTTGTCAATTACGCACAAATTGCTCAAGTACTAACATACTTCAATATTATAGCCTATTTCTCATTTATTTTGCGTAGTCCTAGACGTCATGATATACCTCACAAAAACCCGATATTCACACTCCCTCACCAAAATCCAAGGAATCGCACCGAATCTCAGTACTCCGGCCCTCATTCCCTCAATATTTGTGCAACGCTGTTCTCGCCGCCACGAATGTGAAAGAGTGATCAAGATCCATAGCTAATTTCCCCGGTCTTCAAGAAATTCAGTTTCAGCTCCTTATTCCCATTCACTTACAATTTATGTTTTTCTTTTATTTCTATTTCTTTTTTCTTCTAACAAATTCCATGGAGCCAACAATAATGATAGTAATATCCGAGGAGATCCAAGTATCAAATAATGTGGGGGTGGAATGCGTCAAATCAGTAGTGTAATCAAAATAGATTCCGACACCCCACACTCAATGTAAAGCATATCACAAACCCGGTAGTCAATGTGTAAACGTGCTTTTCCAACCGATCCTTCTCATCACCTAAGATATAGAGAATATAAATGAAGCATAAGCACGACATCCTAAAATATCAACCAACCCCCACCCTATGACGTGCAGAAAGAAAATCACGCACTACTGTACTCCACCTACGATCGTGGTGTAAGGACACTACTCACCGCCACACTGAAGTGTGCTACCGTCTCTAACTCACCCTCACATCCCCTCAAAATACGACATGTAAGAGAATCCACTCAAGATGTATCCAATCAGCACACCCTCATCGAACCTCCCTAACTCGACTCCCTTTATCATGATGCATAGGAAATGACCATTCTAACTAGTGATGACAGTCACAATGAAAGGCTTCGTAGGCTAGAGGTTGCGAATAAAAGGGGTAAACTGATCAATTGGGGTAACTAGTGGACCTCCAAGCTGAAGATGGACGTGAGGCCCCCATAAACATCACTCGCACAGCTGTTCCGTTGCCACTACGAGGAGGGTTGACGGCTACCTAAGTGATGGCGGTGTAGCGTTAGTATGATAACTAGTCTGAGAGGTAGCTACTCGCGTCTACCTGACCTCAGATTTTCATACTCTTAAGGAATTCTATCATTAAGCCCTCTCCACATTCACTCTCTTCGATTGCCCTTCTAAAAGAAATCAACTTTTTATGATTTTTTTGCTTTTTTTATTTTTTTCCATTTTTCATAACTCTATATGCTTGGGCCAACTCGACTAAACACAAGTTTCGGGTAGGGGGACTCAATAAAGTAAAAGTGCACAACAATGCAGAAAATAACCTCACACAAAACGACAATTTGTCAAAACACTCACCACTAACCACAATTACGACACAATACTACATAAACTATATGTAACAAGGCTATGCATACGAAGCATGGCTAGTAAAGTTGATACAACCCCTCTTCCACAAATGTTTTTGAAACTTTAGAAGAGCAAACTGCTGATATCTCAAGTCTTTGAAAAGAACTTGTAAAGCTTAAATATATAACATAAGAGTATAGAGGCTTCAAAGCTTTGAGACTTGGAAAGCTCCAACGCTTTGAGACTTCCAAAATAAATGTAAGTAAATGCACCAAAAGTAAATAGCATGAACACAGAGATTTTACAGATTTCAGACACAATTGGACCTAGTCTCTGCCAGAGGTATCTAATCCCTCCAGGATTTAAACACAACTTCTTATTAATCACCCAGATTTAGCCCTCGATCTAAAGCATAAGTGAGCAACCTTACACTTGTAAAGCTTGTGGTTCCCAACCTATTTAGTTATAGGCTACTACCTGTTGAAACAATAAGAACCTCTTGTTGTTCACTTGAAAAAGCAAAGTACTAAGTTTAGCGCGGTTTGAGAGATGAAGAATAAATAATACAATAGAGTACAGAAAGAAGAACTCGGAAAAGATAAACTATAAAGCCTGGAAGAGTTCTTCTGCATTTTGAATGATCTTCAGTCTGTTTGAATTGAATTCCTGAAAGATTTGAAGAGCTGTATGTAATTGATCTTCCCAGTTGACTGCCCTCTTCAAAATCACGACCTCAGTTTATCATAAGTCTATGCAATTCAAACTTAAGTAGCTGTTCTCAGTCTGCAACTAACTTGAGAGATTTCAGGAACACAATTCCTAAAACATCTCCTATCTGATAAGCTCCAGTTAACAGCTGAATTTGAATGCATTGCTGATCAGTTTATGGACGTTGGAGTGTCAACCAATCCTGCAAATACTTAGCAAAAAAGATCAAACACATAACAATGCAATCTAGCAGAAAGATATGCTTGAAACAGCAACTAACAATCAAAGAGAAAATTATGCTAGAATTGTCTGTTGACAGTTCTAAGTTAACAAGTATATTCAATCTCATGAATATATCAAGTAATCTATATAGAGTCCACAATTATAGACCTTAAATAGCATGTATGAAGATCTAAGTATCACTGAATCCATCTGCATACAGATAGATGGTTAGTAGAACTTAGCAATAAAGAGTAACTAGAACATCTCAAAGCTTTGAAGCTTTGCCTGCTAACTTCATCAGAATGCATATTGGATTTTCAATCCAACTTAAACCTGCAATGATCAATTTAGAACATAGATTGCTAAATATAATCATATAACTAGACCAACACTATCAAAACATAACCAAAACCTGCACAAAATTGTTAGATAATTCAGCATATAGGAACTGCTACAGTAACCCAAAGCTTTGAAGCTTTGGTACTTAGCAATTTCTTATGCCTGTGTTTCTGGCTTTCATCATCAACGAGCTAAGCTCTCTGCCTGTATTTACATAATATAATATACACGAGCTTGAGACTTATCAATCTCCCCCATGATGAAAGACAAAAAGCATTATCTAAATATTGATATCCTGCAACTTACAAACATCAGTAAATAAATCACATAACATATACTCAAAAACCACAGAATTCACAGAATTGCATAGCTAACATCTACCAGATCCAGAATTAATTAAAAAACCATAAAACTAGATACTAACATCCTCAAAACATAAAACTACTAAAAGCATAAAAACACATAACACATAATCCTCTCCCCCTTTCAGAATTTCATCAAAAGAGTAGAAGAAATGTTGGAACTGTTCAGAGTTTTTTAAGGAAAATAAGAATCATAACCTAAGATTCAAGACAGAGAAGAGTAGAAAGAATAGTGAGAATAGGTTTAAGGATTTGAAGATCCTGTGGACTTTTCTCCCTTGCCTTTGCCCTGAGTCTCCTCTTGTTCTTCTTATGAGACTTCTACATCTTCAGCCTGTTCCTCAGCTTGTTCTCCTTGTTCTTCAGCTTTATTTCCATGAGCTTCCAAATTTTGAATCTTCTCAACAACCTCATCAACCAATTTGTCCAGATTAGCAGCTTACTCTTCAGCTTTCTCTGCAGAAGTTTCCTCATCATCTGCTTCCTCTTCAGACTGGTCAAAAAGATCCTTTGATGTCAGAACCACAGGAATACCTTTCTTTTTCTTCTGTTTCTTGATAGCTTCTCCTATAAATTCTTCTAAATCAATGCTGGTATCTCTTATTTCCGAAGAAGGCACTCTCTCTAGATCCAAACCTTTGATGATCAGGTCAAGCTTCTTAAGCACCAAACCTTTGAACTTAGTAAGATCATTGTACAAGTCAAACAAACCTGTCTCAAATCCTCCACACCATCTTCCATAACCTCAACCCTATCTATAATCTATGAGAAATCCATATTACCAGGCACCTTAGGGGTTGAAGCAGCTCTAGGTTTGATGAACTCCTTTTCCGTCAGCTCCTTAGCATTAAACTATGAATAAAACTTCCACTTACCCTTAGCTGTATACAGAATCTCAATACTCTGAAGGGATGCTTTATGAAATACCCCAAAACCAGTAGAAGTCTTCTCTTCATCCTTCAAATACACCCCAAATTGTTTGAAAAACAATGGTAAACCGTTGGCATAAGGTAAAGAGTGGTTCCTAGTCCTAGTCCCACGGTAAACCATTTGTTCACCACAGTAGGAAGGCCTACCTCAAACCCTTGACAAATCAAGTAAATGGAGATTAAAACCTTGTCTGTTACCAACTCTTTGGAGTATTATCTTGGGACCACACACCTCATAATGATAAAAAATAGGATTTTGGCTTCACAGTTAAACACAGAATGTGTTATCTACTTAGGTTCAGAAGTGGTTCCCTCCAAGAAAAGCATAGCTTTGGCTTTCTCTAGGATCTCTTCTCTATCAGGATTGTCACCAACCTTATACTTCCTAGGCACTCCCAAAGCTTTGGAGAACACTTTGTGATCTAACCCAATGTCTACACCAGCCACTTTTGAGGTTAGGATGTATCTATCACTATTATCAAGCTCTTGAACCAGATTCAAATAAAACCGTCTGGTTAACCTAGGATAGGCTTCAGAGGGTGGGTTCAACATACTTCCAGCGGAAGAGTTTTTTAGGTTCTTAATGTAGTCTAAGTCTAAAATCGTCAATAAATCAGAACTAATCAGACTACAAAAAGACACCTTGGATTATGCATACCCATCTATCCATACCTTCTTGACATCAGAATTGACATAACAAGATTCAGGCAAGAGATTCTTACAAAAGTTTGTGGTTTTCTTGGTCTATACTGCACTGTGCTTAACCCTCTTCTTCTAGGGGGTTTCTTCAACCTTCTCCTCTGAAGTTGCTTATGCTTTCTTTTCACTATCCTTCTTCTCTTTCCTGTATGGTACATTCGTCTTCTCCTTCTTGGCAGTCACTTCTTTCTTCTTCTTGCATGACTTTTCCTCCTGATCCTTGTTCCCCCTTTTCTTTCACTACCTCCTCTGTTGCAGATTCTGAATCTGACCCAGACCTTGCTTCTTCTTGAACTTCCTTCTCTTTCTTGGTATTCTTTGTAGGAGGGGAACTCTCATGAACACTAGCCGTGTGTTCTGAGTCTGATCCATGAATGGTGATCTTCCTTTTAGGCTTTCTCTTCACCCTCTTGTTGGAGGTCTGACCTAGCTGCTTGATTCTTTCTGATTTTCGCTCCATTTGGGTTAGGGTTTGAGAGAGATTGAGAGAATAGGGAGAGAGAGAGAGAGAGAGAGAGAGAGAGAGAGAGAGATAGAGAAGAAGATGTAGAAGTAGATAATGAGAGAAAATATGTCCTGAAGCTGGCTCAAGTAAGTAGATGAGTTTGACTAAGAGTAGGAGATTTGCATGCAAAAAGATTGCAGAAGATTTTCAAGATATTTGTAGATATATTGATCAAATCTCTGAACATTTGAAAAGATTCTGTAATTATCTAAAAAGATAACAAAAAACTTTCCATGATCCAAATTTTAAAGATAATGCAAATCCACTCACCACAACAGTGAAACAGTAGTTCAAAGCTTTGAGAAGTTTCAGAGTAATACAGAAACTTCAAAGCTTTGAGCTATAGTTTCAAGTGTCCAGAAAATATAATCTCCAGGCTTTGAAATCACACAGATAATACACATAGTAACTAATTACTCCCCCTAACCCAATGCATCCTTGTTTAACATACCCAATTCAAGCCTTAGGGATGCAAACCTCTCATCTGGCTGTAGTTTAGTGAAAATATCAGCTATTTGCTTATAAGTAGAAATAAAAAGATAGAACAATATCACCTTTTTCTGTGTGATATCTAAGAAAATGATGTCTCACATCTTGTGCTTTGTCCTTGAATGCTGTACTGGATTCTTAGATATGGAAATGGCACTTGTATTGTCAAATTTGATAGGCACATTTCTGAAATCATATCCAAGATCTCTTAGCTGCTGGGCAATCCATTAAACCTGTGAAAAACAAGCTCCAGCTGCAATATATTCAGATTCTGCAGCTGACAGAGCCATTGAATTTTGCTTCTTTAAATGCCAACTTATTAATGAAGATCCAAGAAATTGGCAACATCCATAAGTAATTTTTCTGTCTACTTTGTATCCTGCAAAGTCTGCATCTGAATATCCACTGAACAAAAAGTTAGTCCTTCTTGGATACCAAAGCCCCAAGTCTTTGGTTCCATTCAAATATCTAAAAATCATTTTTATAGCAATTAAATGACTTTCTTTATGATCAACCTGAAACCTTACACACATGCACACACTAAACATTATATCTAGTCTACTAGCAGTTAGATACAAAAGTGAACAAATCATACCTCTGTACACTTTCTGATTTATACTCTTACCAGTTGTGTCCTTGTCTAAATATAGTGATGAACTCATAGGTCTTTACATTATTGGACTGTGACATGTTATACTTGTTTAACAAGTCCAGGGTGTACTTTCCTTGCTGCACAAAAATTCCTTTCTTCATTTGATGTACATGAAGTCCAAGAAAGAAATTCAGTTCTCCCATCAAGCTCATTTCAAATTCCCTGCACATTAGACTTGAAAACTCTTTTGAAAGAGCATCATTAGTAGCAAAAAATAGAATACCATCTACATATATCTGACCAACTAACATATCTTTCTCTCGATTCTTGATAAAAAGAGTTTTATCAATCAAACCTCTCTTATAACCATTTTCCAACAAAAATTTTGAGAGTCTGTTATACCAAGCCCTTGGGGCTTGCTTAAGTCCATATAAGGCTTTGTCCAGTTTGTAAACATGATCAGGATAGATGTCATTTTCCATACCTGGTGGTTGAGAAACATATACTTCTTCTTGTAAATAACCATTCAGAACATCATATTTGACATCCATTTGGAAAATTTTTATGTGATTATGTGATGTAAATGCAAGAAGTATTCCGATAGCTTCTAACCTTGCAACAGGGGAAAATGTTTCCTCATAATCAATACCTTCCTCTTGATTGTATCCCTTTGCAACCAGTCTTGCTTTGTTTCTCACAACCTTACCTTTTTCATCAAGTTTATTTATGAACATCCATCTTGTTCCAATCACTGATTGATCTTTTGGTCTGGGAACCAGATTCCAGACCTTGTTCCTTTCAAACTCATTAAGCTGATTCTGCATTGCAATGATCCAATCTGCATCTTCTAGTGCTTATTTTGTACTTTTGGGCTCAATGAGTGATAAAATAGCACTGAATGCACATATATTTCTCAATTGACCTCTTGTCTCAGTTCCAGTTGTTGGATATGATATAATATTCACAGAAGGAGGATCTAAGAGATACTTGAACTTCTTTCTGGGTGTCCAAGTGTATGGACCTTCAAGGCTTTGAGTTCTTGATACAGTAGAAGGAGCATCATATTTCATGTCAATCTCTGTCTCAAGGCTTTGAGATTATGGCTCAGCAGGGGGTTCAAGGCCTTGAGTTTCTTCTGAAAGTTTTTGGTGCTTAGTTTTTCTATTGTTTCCTTTCTCAAGGTCTTCATCAGCCTAATATTTATTCAAACTAAGATCTGCAAAACTTTTACTCAGAGAATCGTTAGTACTTTCATGAAAAACAACATGAACACTCTCCTCTACAATCTTAGAGCTCTTATTGTAAACCTTATAAGCTTTGCTGGTTTGAGAAGAACAAAGAAGCACACCTTCATCACTTCTAGAATCAAACTTACCAAGATTATCTTTGCCATTGTTATGCACAAAACAAGTGCAGCCAAAAGGCTTAAAATAAGCAACACTAGGCTTCCTGCCTTTAAACACTTCATAAGGAGTTTTTCTTCAAAATAGACCTGATTAAACATCTATTGAGCACATAGTTGGCAGTATTAAAAACTTTTTCCCACAAAGATTTTGGCAAATAGCTTTCAAGTAGCATGGTTCTAGACATGTCTTCAAGAGTCCTATTTTCCCTCTCAACTACTCCATTTTGCTGAGATGCCGAAAAGTTGTGTGATATGCTATGCTTTTCATAAAATAAATCAAAATTAAGTTGATAAAATTCCCTACCGTGATCACTTATAATAGATGAAACATGTAAGTTTTTCAAAGTTCGAAGCTCTTTGCAAAGTTAAGAAAATTCAGATAATGCTTCAGACTTTTCTCTAATAAACATAACCCAAGTATATCTAGAGTAATCATCAACTATAACAAGCATATATCTCTTATCTCTGGGTTTTTGAACCCTCATAGGACCACACAAGTCCATATGCAGCATTTCTAAGGGTCTGGAGGTACTTACAAAATTCTTTGGCTTGAATGAGCTTCTAGTTTGATTACCTTGAGTACATGCCTTGCAAAACTTATCATATTTGAATTTAAGGATTTTCAATCCCCTTACTAGATCTTTTGAGATAAGTTTATTCAAAGAATGCATGCTTATATGACCAAGCTTTCTGTACCATAGTTTTCAGTCATCATTCCAAGCTTTGAGACACTTCAGACAAATTTCAGTACATAATGCATAAATATTATGTGACCTAGGAGCAGTGAGTATGAAATTTCATGATTTTTCACCTTGCACCACAAATTTCTCCTTGTCAAAAACAACCTTATTACCCTTGTCACAAAGCTGAGAAATACTAAAAAAATTATACTTAAGACCATCAACTAAATAAACATCAGAGATTGAATATGCAGAATTGTTACAAATACTTCCAATACCAATTATGTTGCACTTTGCTTTGTCACCAAGTGTGATTGTTCCCACTGATTGTTCTTTCAGTTATGAGAATAATGATTTCTTCGCACTCATATGTCTGGAACATCCACTACCCAATATCCATTTCTGATCTTTCAAAGCTTTGGTGACATCCTGCAAAGTTCAATCAATGCCTTAACAGGCTATTAGACCAAGTATAGAATTTGGATTCATAATCATAGCCAACCATGTTAGGTGGTCTAACTCCTTTTGGAAACCAAATCTGTTTTACTTTTACCTTAAGCTGATAAGGATAGGTGTTCCTCATTATGTGAGGTTTATGCTTCTAAAGGGGCAAGTTACTTTTACATGTCCAATTTTACAGCAGTAATGACACTTTGGTGAATGTCTGCTTCCTACTTTCACAAATGTGATTAGGCTTTTTCTTGGAAAATTTGGATTATATCCAATTCCACTTTTGTGAACAGACTGCAGACTTCCTCCAAGCATGAGACTTAACTTCTATTCTAAGCCAGCAAAAGTTGAAAGAATTTTCTTGGTTTCTTGAAGCTTACTAGTCAATGTAGTTTTTTATTGTTCTAAATCATCGGAATGATTCTTTAGATCAACAAACTTGTTAGTTAAACCAGTGTTTTGATCAACTACTTCTTTGACTTGTGATTTCAAATCTTTGAATCTTTTGTCCAAGACTTTGAAGTCATTGTCAATTTTTCACTTAGTAGCTTCAAGACATTTTTTCTGAAAAACCAAATCAAAATTTTCTTTTGCCTGCTCATGAACCTTCATTTTCAAAGAATCAATCTCATTCCTGTAACTCTCCTCATTTCAAAACATGCTTTTGAGGATTTCAGGTAACACATCAGAAGGACTAGATAAGAGATTTTTTACCATGTCTTAAATCGGCTTCTCAGTGGAATGGTCCTCTTGATGTCCAGCCATTAAATAGAGATTAGCTTGCTCATCATCAGAATCTGAGTATGAAGAGTCTGAGTCACTCCCTGAGGCCACCATTGTTTTATTCCTTCGGTAATCATTTTCCTTCTTTGAAAATTGTTTGTTCTTCTTCTTTTGATGACAGTCTCTCACCAGGTGATGTGCATCTCCTCATTCATAACAATTCATAACTTTAGGTTTATATGATTATGAAGAAGACTTACCTTTCTTATCTTTGTCGGTTGAGGATCTGAACTTTTCTTTGTTGTAATCCTTGTTCCCAGAGTTCCTATTTTTCTTGAGAATTCTGGCCAAGGCTTTGGAAATCAAGGCTAAGGCTTCCTCATCATCATCATCATCCTCTGGTTCAAGGCTTTGGGATTTTTATTGTCTTTTGCCTTGCGTGCCAGATTCTTGATGTTGTCACTCAGTTCACCATCAACCTCCTTCATAGAGATCTCATGAGTGAGTAGCTTTCCTTGCAGATCATCAAGTTCGTGAATGCTTAAATCCTGAGCCTCTTCAATAACAGTAGTTTTAGGCTCCCATTTGGCTTTAGGCAAGCTTCCGAGAATCTTTCTGATTTTTTCTTCATTTGAGAATACTTTTCCCAAAGATTCCAAGTTGTTCACAATATCTGTAAACCTTTTGAACATATCTTTGATGGATTCATCAGAATTCATCTTAAACAGTTCATAGTGCCTCAAAAGGGTATTAATCTTTGTCTGCTTGACTTGGATAGTTCCTTCATAGGTAACAGTCAACTTATCCCAGATCTCCTTTGCATTTTTGCAAATGGATATCCTGTTGAACTCATCTGCACTAAGAGCACAATACAATAAGTTCAAAGCTTTTTAATTTTTTGAAACCTTTTCCAGTTCACAAACTGAGAGATCTTCATCAGGTTTGACAGTTCTAACACCATTCACAGTAGTATAGAACAGGTTTGGCCCATTCACAATAATAGACCATAGTTCCATGTCCTGATCTATGATGAACATTTTAATCAATACCTTCCAATGCACAAAGTTATCAGCACATAACCATGTCCTTGTTTGGTTTTTATCCGGGAGCTCGTAATTTATGTGAATTCTTGAACGAATGGGGTTTATTGGAAATGAAGCATGTAGGGCCATGGTTCACTTGGAAAAATAATCGGATTAAGACTTCCTCGACCTTTGAACGCCTTGACCGTGCCTGGATTAACAGTGCCTGGTTAAAGTGTGTTTCCCCTCTATTTTCAGCAGAATCTGGGGTTCTTTTCTTTGGATCATTGTCCAATCCTGATCAATATGCAACCTTCCAACCTCAAGCCTAGAAGGATTTATAGATTTGAGGCATGGTGGACCAAGCATCACCATGTTCACGAATTGATCTCCTTCATCTGGTCCCTCAATATTTTGGGATCCCCTCTGTTTAGGCTCCAGCAGCTTCTCAAGATAGCAGTCAAAACTGTTAGCTATTGGGCTAAACATAATGGTTCCTTAACAAATCAAATTGAGAAGGCTAGGCAGGAAGTGTCTTACTATCAGAGTCTCCTACCAAACAATGAGACCATGAATAATTTCTTTAGGTCTAGGAAGAACCTTGAGCAGTTGCTACTCTTCCAAGAAATGTTCTGAGCTCAAAGAGCTCATTGTAATTGGCTTACCTATGGGGATCGGAACACTAAATTTTTTCACACCTCCACCAAAATTAGGAGAGGCAGGAACCATATTTGGGCAATTACAACTGACAATGGTTGTACGTTGAGGCATGATGATGAGATCAGGGGGGCTTTCACCATGTCTTTCAAAGATCTTTTAAACCATGATACTAGGACTGAGCCCACAACCAACTTCCCTATCCTCAATCATATTGGTTGTTCCTTGCTCCCTCAGCATGCGGAAGCCCTTCTTAAACATTCCAATGTTGAGGAAGTTCATAGAGCTGTCTTCACTATGGGTCCTTTGAAGGCCCCAGGACCTGATGGTATCGCTCCCATCTTATTCCAAAAAGTTTGGCCTACCATTGCAAATTAAGTCATAACTGCCATTTTATCTTATCCAAATTTGGGATTCATGTTAAAAGAGACCAATAAAACAATCATTGTTTTATTTCCTAAAGGTGAGAACCCCATCACAATGAAGGACTACAGACCCATCAGCCTAACAAACGTTCTGTATAGAATTATAGCCAAGGTTCTTGCTAACAGACTTAAGCTTGTGATACCCCACATCATTAGATGGAACCAATCAGGATTCATCTCTGGTCGACTAATTCAGAACAATACTGCTATTGCCTCAGATCTTATCCATTTTATAAGCAGTAAAACTCAATCCAAAGAGGAAGCTTTTGGTTGTCTTAAGGTTGATATGACCAAGGATTTTGACAAGGTCAGATGGGATTTTCTCCACGTGACCCTTCTCAAATTGTCCTTTCCTGCTGCCTTTATTAGGCTTATTATGGGGTGTATCACCACATCCTCTCTTGCTGTTAGTGTCAATGGATCGATTTCTGATTACTTCACTCCCTCTTGTGGATTGAGGCGAGGAGACCCTCTTTCCCCTTTCGTTTTTGTGCTCACTGGTGAAGCACTCTCTTGGGATTTGGTTAGAGTCGAGGAGGGTAAGTTCGTCCGTGGCATCCAGCACTCCAGAAATGGTCCATCCATTGCTCATCTGCAATTTGCTGATGACTCCATTTTCTTCTTCAAGACTGATAACCAATGCGGACAGTACCTCAAGCACCTCTTTGAGGAGTACTGTAGTCATTCTGGGCAAGAAATTAACACCTCCAAATCTAGTTTGACAGTGAGCCCTAATTGTTCTTTCCATTTGAAAATGACTCTTGCAAGTCAACTTCATATCAGTCCTAAAGATAATCTGGGGATTTACCTAGGGCTTCCTCTTAGCATGGGCTTCTCTACAGAGGAAATTACGAACAAAACTTTAGAAAAAGTGGAGAGTAGATGTGCAGGTTGGAAGGGGTGTTGTCTCAATAGAGCTGCTATAACTACTATGGTCCATTCTACTTGTCTACCCTTTCTCCAGCTTCAAATTTCCTAAATCTAGTTTAAAGAGGTTAGAGTAAGTCTTATCCTCTTTAATTTGGAGGAAGGAAAATGATAAAAAGCCTAAGCGTTGGGTCTCTTGCAGGAAAATGTGCAGCCCTAGAATTATGGGGGGTCTTAACCTTAAATCGCCTGACCTTCTCAATCAAGCATTACTTGCTAAGCAAGCTTGGAAAATTGCTACTGCTAAGTCCAGCATGCTGTCTTCCTAATTCTCGTCAAGATACTGTAAGAGGAAAGATTTCCTAACCATGAAAACTGACAAGAATCCATCCTTAGTTTGGAAAAGCTTCTCATTTGTCAAAAACATAGTCTCGAGGGGGATTTATTGGAATGTGGGAAATGGGAACAACATCTACGCCTTCAAGGATACATGGATCCATGACACACCTGCTCTTTATGAATTTGTGGAGGGGGGGGGGGAACTTGGATGCTAAGGTGAGTGAGTGGATCCATGTGGGGAGAGATGGTAAAAGGACGTGGAATATGGATATGCTTGGGGGCCTTCCTACCTGGACTAAGAAGCAGATTATCTCCATCCCTCTTTCTTTCTTTGAGCAAGAGGATGAGTATATCTTGGGGGATCTTAATCTGGGCAGCTCACCACTAAGGACGCTTACAAATGGCTTATCACAGATGAGTTATGCACCAATCTCATGCAGCAAAGTAGCAGAGGTTGGGAGGGCATCATTCTTGATTTTCCTTGGCAGCAATTCTGTAAACTTAAGCTTCCCTTCAAAATCATTTTCTTTATTTGCCAAGCTATCATTGGTAAACTTCCAACCCGTGTTAAAATTCAAAAAAAAAAAAAAAATCAAAACCTCTAACAACCTATGTAGTTTATGCAAAACTCAAGCTGAAACAACTGACCACCTCTTCCTTGATTGTCATTTTGCTAAAATTCTTTGGTCCTTGTCCCTAATTAGGTATTCCACCCCTTGTTATCTTACTAGCCTAATTAGCAGCACCTTGCTTCAGTCCCCTATGCATGCTATTCCTGGGAACCTTAGCTGGATAGGTGCAGTCACTTGGACTACTCGAATGTCCAAAATGCTATTGTCTTTGGGAGGGAGGAGGATAGCCATGAAATTCCAATACACTACCCAATCTTCAAATGTAAGGTCAATGTGAATCAGATTTTGGAAGCATGCACCAAGTTTTGGATTCAAGGTCAGCCACACAGAGGATACAGTCTAGTAGTATTATTCATCTAAATAATCATGCTTGCCAACTTCAGGAGGTTGAAATCTTGGTCTAGTCTAAGAAAGATGGCCAGAAGAGGAAAATGGTCTACAGTGCTATTATGCAAGGGGGTTTGGTTCTCTTTTCACAGAGACAGTATGTGAGGGTGTCTACCCCCTTGGACAGCATTGAAACTTTGAAACTTTGATCTCCATGCTTACTAGGAATTTTGCCCACATTGCTATCGTTGTTGCTGATGTCTCTGTTTTCAATTTACTAAAGCAGATGGACTGGACGAGCTTGCTGAGGACACAAAATTAGCCGCTGAAGTGGAAGAGGAAGCTTCTCGGTTTGGCAAAGATTAGTCAGTCTTATTAATGTATTTCCATTAGGTTGATGCAAAATATTAGCTGCTAAAATGATGTTTTGAGTCGGTTTGGTTCATGAAGTTGTCTGCTTGTTCGCTTGGCCCGTGGACATTACTTGCTTTCTCGTTGCAGGCGGGGCTTTTGTTTAATATTTTAGTTATTAATATTATTCTCGCTTTCTTTTCAAAAAAAAATACCCCCACACTACCTTTTTGCGCGTCGTGAACAAAATCTCATTCAAATTTCTCACATTAGGATTTTCAGTCCACCGAATTGCATACGTTTTACTAGCCATGTGACACAAACAACGCACAAACACGACTATGCTATCGACATGCTCTATACAATTCAACTCGATTATTAACAATTAAAATCTCTACACAACACAAATATTTTTTTTATGTTTTTTTAGTTAGAGATTGGGCAATCTCGAAAAATAAACCGGCAAGTCATAAGGCTTCCATATTCCTTCGAAAATTCTATAACTTTGGTGATCGGTAGAACTTGCGGCCAGTTTCGTTAGACAGAACGGGCACGGAAACTTAAGACATTGCTTCTGCACACTCATTAAACATATCCCTAGCACTTACCTTCCGAGCTATATATCCGCGGGTTCACACTACTGACGGCTTAGGAAGGGTAGGATAAGATATTCAGAGGCGTAGTCCTAGACGTCATGATATACCTCACAAAAAGCCGATGCTCACACTCCCTCACCAAAATCCAAGGAACGGCATCAAATCTCACTACTCCGGCCCTCATTCCCTCAATCCTTGGGCAACGCCGTTCTCGCCGCCACGAATGTGAAAGAGTGATCAAGATCAATAGCTAATCTCTCCGGTCTTGAAGAAATTCAGTTTCAGCTCCTTATTCCCTTTCACTTTCAATTTTAGTTTTTCTTTTCTTTCTAATTCTTTTTTATTCTAACAATTTCCATGGAGGCAACAAAAATGATAGTAATATCCGAGGAGATCCAAGTATCAAATAATGTGGGGGGTGGAATGTGTCAAATCAGTAGTGTAATCAAAATAGATGTCGACACCCCACACTCAATGTAAAGTATATCAAAAACCCGGTAGTCAATGTGTAAACGTGCTTTTCCAATTGATCCTCCTCATCACCTAAGATATAGAGAATATAAAGGAAGCATAAGCACGACCTCCTATAAGATCAACCAACTCTCACACCATGACGTGCAGAAAGAATATCACGCACTACGATACTCCACCTGTGATCGTGGTGTAAGGACACTACTCACCGCCACACCGAAGTGTGCTACCGTCTCTAACTCACCCTCACATCCCCTCAAAAGACGACATGTAAGATAATCCACTCAAGATGTATCAAATCAGCACACCCTCCTCGAACCTCCCTAACTCAACTCCCTCTATCATGACGCATAGGAAAGGACCATTCTAACTAGTGATGACGATCACAATGAAAGGCTTCATAGGCTAGAGGCTGCGAATAAAAGGGGTAAACAGATCAATTGGGGTATCTAGTGGACCTAGAATCTGAAGACGGGACGTGAGGCTCCCATAAACATCACTCGCACAGCTGTTCCGTTGCCACTACGAGGAGGGTTGACGACTACCTAAGTGACGACGGTGTAGCGCTAGTAGGATAACTAGTCTGATAGGCAGCTACTCGCATTTCTAATGTGCATTGGCCCTCTAAGACTTCCTACTCTAGATTCTCGCGTATACCTCACCACAGATTTTCATACTCCTACGGAATTCTATCATCAAGCCCTTTCCACAGTCACTCTCTTCGATTGCCCTTTCTCAAAAAAAATTATTTTTATTATTAATATTATCTTTTTTTTTTTTTTTTTTTGATTTTTTTTTTTACATTTTTCCTAACTCTATATGCTTGGGCCAACTCGACTAAACACAAGTTTCGGGTAAGGGGACTCAACAAAGTTAAAGTGCACAACAATGCAGAAAATGACCTCACACAAAACGACAATATGTCAAAACACTCACCACTAACCACAATTACGACACAATACTACATAAACTATATGTAACAAGGATATGCATACGAAACATGGCTAGTAAAGTTGATACAAACCACCCCCGCCCCCCCCCCCCCCCACAATTAAGCGATTCGTTGTCCTCAACGAATTTAGAGATCAGCTCGGAGGTTTCCTCGCTTAAATGTGTAGGCGGTGGATTTCAGCAATTATCCCTCAGAACGTAGAAACAAGAGAGAGAGTTAGAGGTACCTGGGTGCCCGAACCTACATGGGCACCGTTGCCGCAAAATTGCAACAAGAAGGGGTCTTGTGGACCATTGACGATTTATGGAGAATTCTCTACCTGCCCGGATTCCAATGTTCGTCTAGGACATGAATTGTGGCCCTCTCATGCGTGTGGAACTCAACATATTGGAATTTCTCCTCGACCTATATCTTTTATGCATACTACCCTGGGGCTTTTTCTTTCCACAATTTTGAGCAATCTCTAGCACGCACATCAAGAAGGGGAATCCGGTGCGTCTTCTGTACATGTGTCCCTGCACATTGATTGTAAAAATAAGTCAACTCTCTCTCACCCCTCGTAGTCAAATATAGAGAACTCATAAAAAAAACAAACAAAAAGCATCCTACTCTACATTGGGTTTCCTCCCAAGCAGCGCTTGTAATTTAAGGTCGACGGCCCGACCATGTTTCCTCATGAGCCTCAAAAAGGTGGTTTGCCAGGTCGTTCCGCATCCAAATTCTGGCGTTGGATGCTCATAACTACCTCGTGCGCCTGCACACTCAATGATTTTCCCTAAAGTTCAGGCGGATCCTCCTGTGTCAGCTCCAAAATTCCGCGCCTAACTTGCACAGGAAATGGCAATCCTGGCTTCACCTCACGAGTGTACTGAGGAGTCGGTTTGAAAACCCGAAAGGTCTCCACAGTATCGTTGACCGTCATGATCAACTCTCCATTATCTACATCAATTACCGTCCGACCGTTAGCCTGAAAGGTCCTACCAAGAATGATCGGATCGTCACCCACTGGCATGTCCAGTATCACAAAATTAGCTCGCATGATTAAACTACCAACCCTCACAAGTAAGTCTTCTACCACCCCATTGGCCTCCTTTGATGACTTATTTGCGAACTGCAGATTGATCCAAGTTTACCGAGGCTCCCCCACACCTAGATTTATAAATACTGAAAGCGGCATCAAGTTGACACTCTCCCCCAGATCACACAGAGGCCTTCCTGTATTGGCCCCGCCAAGTGTAGCTCAATCACAAAACTACCTGGATCTTTCTTCTTCTTGGGTAGCCCATGCACGACATATGAACTCACATGTTCATTCAATTTCAATGTGAAAGTCATCCATAGCTTTTCTCCCAAGGATTGCATCTTTGATAAACTGCGCATACTTAGGCATTTTCTGCAGCGCCTCAATCAACGGGATGTTGATGTGCAGTTTGGATAAAATACTAAAAAATCGCCTGTACTCCTCAGAGTCATCCTTCTTCTTCCGAGTTTTCAACGGAAAAGGTACATATTTAGAAGAAGGGGATGGTGGTAATACCTCATTGGACTTTTCCTCATCATGAGGAGTCATGCCCTTTGATTGGGGGACCATGACATGTGTCTTCTCCGACTCGAAGACCTCATGCTCCTTAGCCTTTGATGCTTCAGCTCTGTCATGGCTCGGGTATGGTGGATCAGTCAACGAAACCCCGTTGCGAGTGGTAACGGCATTTACCTGGAACACATTCTCTGTGTCAGACGGTAGAGAGCCAGGTGCTATAGCAGATAATTGTGTTGCAATTTGCCCAACTTGAACCTCTAGTGAACGAAGAGAAGTCTTTGTATCCTGCAAATCAGAAGACACAACATTGATCGTCGTGGTCATATTGTTTATGTTTTTGGTCATATTATTCGTGTTATTACTCAGCTGTGTTAACGCCTTAGTAAGTACAAAAATCTTTGGGTTTAGCGCTATAGCAGCTTGAAAGGGGGAGTATGCATGTGACTATGCAGCACAAATAGTCTAGAAGGGGGGGGGGGTTGAATAGAGTATGCCAATTGTTTTTCAAAGCTAGAGGGGTAAGTGAGTTTTAGTTTTAGTGCAGAGGAATTCAAGGCCTTGAACACAAATTCAAGCCTTTGAAATGAAATACAGTGCAGTAAAACAGACAAGTCTTTTTCAAGGTCCTGAAAAGAGTTTCAAACCCTTGAAAAACATACAAGTTTGAATGAATTAAAAACTATGAATGTGACTAAACTTTAAATGTAAGAGACAAAGGATTTATAGAGTTCAGTCCACTTGGACCTACGTCTCTACCTCACGGATCTTCTCCCTACATGATTTTCAACTCAATTCTTATTAATCAAAAGCTAAGCCCTAGATCTGAAGCACAGAGAATTGCTTTACTCTGTTACAGCTTCTGGTTCCCTCTAACCTATGCTAACTGATTAACTAAGAATTTTCTATTGTTCACTTTGAACAACCTTGTGAATGATGTAAGAGTATTACAGAAATGATCTACCAATAAATTACAGTGCAAAAGAACACTAGAATAGAAAACTGCAATGAAGAGTGCAGTGAACTTCTGTGTGTTGGATTGTGAGAACGATGTGCTTCTTTGATGCTTTTCAATCCAGAATTGTGTCTCTCTTTTTGCTCGTTGAGTGTTGTCTTTGTTGCTTCAAAAATAAGCTCTATTTATAATTTGAAAAATCTCTGCAAATCTTCCCAGATTTTCAGCAACAAATCTCCTATTTTGTAGGAAACAAACTTTGACTCTTTGAAATCTTCTCCAACGGTTATATGATCACGATCTCTAGAGATATTGTTGTGATCTTGCATTTAAACAAGTTGAGAAGCTGTCAATAAGGTTTGATTGATAACAGAATCATCTTCTCCAACTGTTTCCTTTCCTGCACAAGTCGGATTAGGAAACTATCCCTGCAAACTAGGAAGTAGAATTCCCTGCAAAAGCATAGTAAATCAGATGACTTCTTATTTTCAAACCTGTCGAGTTAATCTGTCTTTCATCATCAAATAATAATAAATAAATCATAGGGGTGAGAAAGAATATATCAGATTAGGAGAGTTGACAAAAGACTCCCCCTGAGAATAAGCATACAGGTTATTAAGTTTCAAGGCTTTGAATCCAGTTTCAAGGCCTTGATATTTTCAAGCCTGTGAGAACAGATTCAAGGTTTTGAAAGCTGATTCAAGGATTTGAAATAGTTTTGTTATTTCAAGCCTTGTGCAACCTATGATCTTACAATCTCCCCCTCGTTGAAAGACAAAACCTCAATTGTTTTGATTCTAAGTATCTGCAAAAAATACTGATTAGCACAAAATAGTAATAACACAGTAGTTCCAAAAGATCCAACTTAATCAATTCAGCAAGAGAAAATAAAAAGTTCAGCAGATAATTCCTAAGAATAAAAACCTAAATACCCTAACATTTCTCCCCCTTTTTGACTTTCATCAAAAAGTTAGAGAAAATTTCTAGATCAAGTTTCTGGAATTTTTTTGAAAATAAAACTTAAAAACTTAAAAGAGATGATGAGGAAGAAAGAGTAGGCAGGATTAAGGGGTTGGGTCTTCATTTCCATCTTGATCTACCTCTTCTTCCTCACTGTCATCATCAGTCTTATCCTATTCTTCATGTTCCTCTTCATTCTCACCAGCAGTAGTTACTTCTTGAGTCTTGTCTTTGGTAGCAGTATTTGGAAATTTCTTGTTTTTCTTCAAAGTAATCAGCAGATCATCTGATTCAGGACTGTTTACTTCATCTCCTTCCTGAGCAGCTTGTTCTACCACTTCTTTTCCCTAATCTTTGACTGGAGCAGCCACTTCCTGGTAGGAATGTTCACTTGGCAAATTCTTGTTAGAACCACCTTTCTTTGTACCTTCTTCATCCTCAGGAACATCAAACGCAGGCATGCTCCTGAAGATGTTTTCCACCATATACTTAACGTGTCCCAGATCAGTTTCAAGTCCATGAACAGTTTCTTTGATTTCTTCCAAATCCAATTCCAAACCATCAAATCTCCGATTGTTTGTAGGCTGAGAAGTCTGAATTGAAGTGGGAGTCAAGGTCTTGGGCTTAAGAAACTTCTTTGCACCCAGTTCTTCTTCAGTCAAGTCTGAGTACAGCTACCAAGTCTTTTCTTTAGTCTTTACCACTCAAATTTTCTCAAAATATTTCGCATTGAGCATTCCAATGCCAGAAGTGACTGATTCCTCTCCACCAGTTGGAATCTCAAAATATTCAAAGAACAAGGTGAGCTAATTTGCATAGGGCAAAGGATGTTTCCTTTGATTGGTGTGGCTAAAGATCATAGGTTCAATCACTAACTTTGGAGGATCAATCTCATAACCATGCATTACCAGATACATGATTTGCAGCACTCTTTAAGTCACCAACTCTCTAGAGTGTTATCTGGGAAAGATTCACCTTACCAAAATGGTGTGAAGGACACTGGCTTTAACATTTAACACAAAGTGTGTTAATTGTTTGACTGAGGTAGGAGTGTTTGGTAGGTAGAACTCTTCTCATGCTAGTTTCAGTACTTCTGTCTTAGGTGGGTGATTGCTTGTGTCAAACCTCTTGGGACAGCCTAGTACATTGGCAAACTCAGAGTGATCCAATTCAATCTCAACTCCAGCAACTCTAGATTGAATTACCAAGTGTGCTGATCTCTTAACTTGATTCAAGTTCAGATAGAAGAGTCTGGTCAGTCTTTGGTAGGCCAACTCTTTAGGGTTCAGCATAAACCACAAAGAACTCTTCTTTAACATAGAGATGCACTTAAGATTCATGTGTTCCACCATATGCATGTGAATCATACTACATAAAGAACCAGATCTGGAAGCAAAACCATCTAACCACTGACCTTTGGAAGTGTTTGAGATGAACCAAGTTTCATTACGGGTTGGGTTCTTTGAATAGATCTGCAAGGCCTTCTCCATATGATCATCTGGATGTTCTTATGTTATCTTTCCTTTCCCTTATTCAGCTTGAGTTTCCTTCTTCTTTTTCTTCACTTTCTTGGGGCAAGAAATCTCTGTTTCAGGTTGCTTCTCTGCAACAGCTTTCTATTTCTTCTTCTTCTTCTTTTATGTGGAGGGAGTTGCAACCTTCTTGACTTTCTTTTTGGGTGCAGGAATTTCTGCAACTGTCTGTGCACTAGGAGTACTAGAGCTATAGTCTCCACTGATCTCTTGAACTTCATCCACTACTGCCTTTCATTTCTTCTCTGAACTAGGTTTTGATCCTCCAGCCATCTTGATTCTGTCCGAGGATCTCCTAGTGCTCATTAGAGTTTGGGAGAAGAATAGAGAGAGGTAGGAATGATGCGGAGAGATAGAGAAGAGAAGAAGATAAATACTTAAAGTTTTTGAGTTTCAAAAGGAAACTAGAATATCTCTCGTGATCTGAAATGATCTGTAATGATCAGAGAAGATTCAAATATTTTAGGTCGTTGGAAAAAATATATTAAAATACTATATTTGGCTAAAAATAAATTTTGAAAAAGGTAGGGGCAATATTGAGCAAATATCTACAGAGATAGCAGCCAATACTGAAAGATCCAAGATTTTTGACTAACTAGTTCAGCAGACTCATTTTCAAGTCTTTGAAAAGGTTTTCAAGGTCTTCAAAAGCTGTAACACTGAAACAAATAAGATCAAAGTTTTGAAAGGATTTTCAAGGCTTTGAAAATCAGTTCAAACCTTTGAAAACCACATAAAGGTTTGCCTTCTTACCTGATGCTCCCCCTAAACCAATGCATCTTCATTTAGCATGCCTTATTCCAGTCTTAGAGCTGAAAATCATTCATCTGGCAATGGTTTAGTTAAGATATCTGCAAGTTGCATGTAAGTAGAAACAAATTCAAGAACAATATCACCTTTCTCAGCAGGATCTCTGATGAAATGATGTCTAACATCAATATGCTTGGTTCTTGAATGTTGCACAGGGTTCTTTGTGATAGATATTGCACTAGTGTTGTCACATTTGATGGGAATACTTCTGAAATCAAATCCAAGATCCCTCAACCATTGAGTAATCCACAACACTTGTGAACAACATGCACCAATAGATATGTATTCAGCTTCAGCTGTTGATTGGGCAACTGAGTTCTTTTTCTTGGAGTGCCAACTGATTAGAGATAATCCAATAAATTGGTAAGTTCCAGACGTGCTCTTTGTATCAACTTTGTAAACTGCAAAGTCTGCATCTGAAAATCCATGCAAAGAGAAGTTAAAATGTCTTGGATATCAAATCCATAAGTATTTGGTACCATTGAGATATCTAAATATTCTCTTCATAGCAGTTAAGTGTGCTTCCTTTGGATCAGCTCGAAATCTTGCAGACATACATACACTGAACATGATATCTGGTCTACTAGAAGTAAGGACTAGTAATGATCCAAACATACCTCTATACTCTATCACATTAACACTCTTACCAGATTCATCTTTATCTAAAGACAGTGTAGAACTCATTGGAGTTTTGATCTCTTTGTATTAAGACATGTTGTACTTGTTCATCAAGTCTCTAGTATACTTGATTTGATGCAGAAAGATGCCCTTTTTCAAGTGATGTATTTGAAGTCCAAGGAAGAAGTTCAACTCTCCCATCATGCTCATCTCAAATTCCGTTCCTGTAAGACTTGAGAATTCTTTGCATAGAAGATCATTAGTAGCTCCAAAAAGAATATCATCAACATAAATTTTAACTACAAGTAAATCTTTTTCATGAGTCTTAATGAATAGGGTCTTGTCTACCAATCCTCTTTTGAAATCATTTTCAAGCAGAAACTTTGACAGTCTTTCATACCAAGCCCTTGGAGCTTTTTTCAAACCATAAAGAGCTTTGTCAACTTTATAAAAATGATCTGGAAATTTATCACTTTCAAAACCAGGAGGTTGTGTAACATAAACTTCTTCTTGCAAGTATCCATTCAAAAATGCACATTTCACATCCATTTGAAATGGTTTCATATTTTTGAAAGATGTAAATGCAAGCATAATTCTAATTGGTTCTAACCTGGCAACTAGAGAAATAGTTTCCTCATAATAAATACCTTCTTCTTGATTGTAACCTTGAGCAACTAACCTTGCTTTGTTTCTGATCACCTTGCCACTCACATCCAACTTATTTCTGAACAACCATCTGGTACCAATGACAGACTGATTTGTAGGTGGAGGAACCAGCTTCCAAACCTTATTCCTTTCAAACTCATTGAGTTCACTTTGCATAGAAATGATCTAGTCTGCTTCTTGTAGTACTTTCTTTACAGTTTTAGGTTCTACATGAGAGATAAAAGTATTAAAAGAACAAAAGTTCTTCAACTATGATCTAGTTTGTGTACAAGTAATTGGATATGAAATGAGATTTTCAACTGGATGAGATGAGATATATTTAAATATATTTCTTGGAGACCATGGTTCAGGTTCTCCATATATCTTTTCTGGTCTTTAAGTAGTGGCTTTGTCACTTGTATCCTTCTGATCATCTTTTTCAAGGCTTTGAGGCTTGTTTTCAAGGCCTTGAACACCATTTTCAAGGTCTTGAAAATGTCTTCTGTTTTCTTCTGAGCCTTTCTTGAATCCAAGTGAGTTTTAAGTTTCTTCTTCTGATTCATGCTTGTTCAGATTCAGGTCTGCAAAAATTTCACTCAAAGGACCATCATAGCTTTCATCAAAGATAACATGAATACATTCTTCAACCAGCTTGGTTCTTTTATTATAAACTCTATAAGCTTTGCTAGTGAGAGAGTAACCAAGAAATATAACTTTATCACTTCTTGGATCAAACTTACCCAAGTTGTCCTTACCATCGTTGTGGACATAGCATGTGCAACAAAAGGGTCTGAAGTATGAGATATTTGGCTTTCTCCCTTTAAAGAGTTTATAGGGGGTTTTCTTCAAGATAGGCATGATCAAGCACCTTTACAGAATATAATTTGCTGTATTCACAGCTTCTGCCCAATAATGTTTTGGCAACTTATTTTCTAGAAGCATTGTCCTTGACATGTCTTCGAGAGTCATGTTATTTCTTTCAACAACTCCATTCTGTTGAGGAGTTATGGGAGAAGAGAAATTGTGAGCGATAACATGCTTAGCACAGAACCAATCAAATTCTAATTGATCAAATTATCTACCATGATCACTTCTAATTGAAGCAATGGGTAGGTTTTTCAAGTTTTGAAGTTCTCTGCAGAGCTTTGAAAATTCAGAGAGGGCTTCAGATTTGCTCTTAAAAACATAACCCAGATATATCTAGAATAATCATCTACTATGACTAGCATATACTTCTTACCTTTTGGATTGGTGTCATCATAGGACCACACAAATCCATGTGAAGTAGTTCAATAGGTCTATAGGTACTTAAAAACTTCTTTGGTTTGAATGAGCTTATGGTCCGCTTACCCTGAGCACAAGCCTTGCACACATCATGTAACACCCCCAAAAAGACCAAACCGGAAGCCCGGGGATGTCACTCCGTACCTGAGATTAAACCCGAATACAAGGAGATTTTATAACAGAATATCCAACCCAAAATCCATAAAATAATTAATTAAAACTTTAAAACTTGTATCGCCACAAACATGGGCACTATTCCAATCTAAAATTTTACTAAATAAAACGACTCTAGATGTGAAATTTAAATTTACTAAAGTGACGTGTCTAGATTTCCCCCAAAAGCCATGTTTCCACCTAAACCTGTGGTGCACAAAAAAAAGAAACACCACAGTTTCCAAAGTCAGCGGAAAATACTGAGTAAGCAACACCCAAGCATGTAAACCGATTATGAAGCAGTTTAAAAACGACACATGAGTTTGAAGAGTAATGTATTTAAGTAAGAGTATAAGTATAAGTATGAAACAAGAATTCACAAATATTTTCCTTTATTACTTCACTTGTGGGGAAACATTCCCAAACTTTTTCATTTGCCCAATCGGGACTTCCAATTCTCAATCATAAAGGTCCATAATTCAAAAAACATATATTACCATGTTGACACAACATCTTCTTTGAATTTGATAGATGGCAATCCTCTTACCAGATCCTTGGAGATTAATTTGTTCAAGGTATGCTAGCTAATGTGATCAAGATTTCTGTGACAAACCCTTTAATCTTCTTTCAAGGCCTTGAGGCACTTTAGGCTTTTACCTGCAACTTTGTTAGTCTGAAAAGTATAAACATTGTTTGATCTAGAGGCTGTAAGAATGCAATCTCCTGATTTCTCATTTTGCACCACACACTTCTCTTTATCAAAGATAACCTTGTTGCCATTATCACAAAGCTGAGATACACTAACAAAGTTAAATTTCAAACCATCAACTAGATATACATCAGAAATAGAATTTTCAGAATTCATACCAACTTTACGAATACCAAGAATGTTGCGTTTGCCTTTGTCACCTAGAGTAAGTGAAACTTCAGATTGCTCTTTCAATTGTAAGAATAGAGATCTCTTTCCACTCATGTGTCTTGAGCAACCACTGTCCATAAAAAACTTATGTTCTTTGATGTTGGTGACAACCTGCGAACACCAATCACTGTCTTAACCAGCTGTTAGACCAAGTGTGGAATTTGGACTCATACTCACGATCAACCATGTTAGGTGGTCTGACCCCTTTAGGAACCCAAATCTGTCTAACTTGTCCTTTGAGTTGAAATGGAAAAGTGTTCCTCATTATGTGAGGGTCTCTTCTTCTGAAAGGACATGTCATCTTCATATGTCCAATCTTGTTACAAAAATGACACTTAGGAGAAGTTTTTCTTCCATCTTTCACAAATCTGGTATTGTTGTTTGTTGGAAAATTTGAATTGTATCCAATACCAGTTTCATGAACAGAATTTGAACTTCCTCCAAGAATGAAGTTTAACTTACGTTCAGAGCCTGCAAGCTCGACTTTGACTAATTCAGATTCTTGATGTTTCTCAACAAGAGTAGTCTTTTGTTTATCAAATTCATCAACTTGATGTTTCAGATTAACAAGGTTGTTACTCATCAAAGAGTTCTCAGTGACTACTTCCTTGACTTGTGTTTTCAAGGCTTTGAAACTGGTTTTCAAGGCCTTGAAATCACTATCATTTTTCTTATGAGAGATTTCAAGATTCTGATTTAGGCAAACTAGTTGTAAATTCTCTTTTTCTTTCTCATAAACCTTTTTCTTTCAAAAGTCTGATCTCTTTCAGATAATATTCTTCATTTAAAAGCATTGTTCTTAGATAATCTGAAAGAGCAACTTTTGATTTTGAAATCAGACAGTTTACCATTACCTCAATGTTCTTTTCAGAACTTTCATCATGCTTGGCCACGAAGCATAGGTTGGCATGTTCTTCTTCATATTATGATTCACTTGAGCTATCTGAATCACTCCATGAGGCTATCATAGATTTCTTTCTCTTTACATGTTCTTTCTTTTGAATGTTCTTGCTCTTTCTTATGTGGGAAATCTCTTATCAAATGTCTTGGATGACCACACTCAAAGCAGTTCAAGACTTTTGATTTATTTTGTGAATAAGACTTACCTTTGTAGTCCTTGCTACTGGATGATTTGTTTCTTTCTATGTTGAAGTCTTTGTTTCCAAATTTTTTCTTCAACTTGAGAATTCTGGTCAAGGCCTTGGAAAACAATGCAAAAGGATCTTCATCATCATATCTTCAGTTTCAAGGCTTTGAATTTTCTCATTTTGTTTGGCCTTGAGTTCTAAGTTCTTGACACCTTCAGGTAGCTCTCCATCGGTTTCATTCATGGATATTTCATGTGTCATCAGCTTCCCTTGTAGGTCATAAAGTTGTAGTGATGAGAGATCTTGAGCTTCTTCAATGGTTGTTGTCTTTGGTTCCCGTTTGGCCTTTGAAAGACATATTAGTATCTTCCTTACCTTTTCTTTATTGGAAATATGTTTTCCCAAATAATCGAGGTTGTTGAAAATGTCTGTGAATCTCTTGAACATCTCTCGGGTTGACTCATCTCTATTCATCTTGAACAACTCATATTGCCTTAGATAGATGTTGATCTTGGTTTGCTTGAATTGACGGGTTCCTTCAAATGTCACCACAATCGTGTCCTAGATTTCTTTGGTAGTCTTGCAGCCTGAAATCCTATTGACTTCATATGTACTCAAAGCACAATACAAGATGTTAATAGCTTTGTAATTCTTAGAATATTGTTCTAACTCAGAGGAGGAGAGTGAGTCTTCATATTTGGGAGTTCTGATCCCATCTTTCTCTGTAAAGAAGGTCTGAGGTCCATTTGAATAATATTCTAAAGTTCTATGTCCTCATCAATGATGAACATCTTCATCAGAGCTTTCCAGTGAGCAAAGTTGTCTCCACAAAATAGAGGAGGTTTGTTGGAAGGTCTTCCCTGTGAGAAAACACCTTCACCTGCAGTACTCATGATCACATGCATAAAGCATATTCTGATTCCCCCCTTTATTTCCTTTAAGTTCAGTCAGTCTCTTCTTGATGTTGAAATTCCCTTTTGGAGGGAAAACTTGTCTTATGTGGCAACTAGTCTATAGCTTTTACTTTATTTTGTGGATGCATTACTTGTGACCTATGAGAATATTGACAGACATGGACAAGGCTGTAGGCTTTGGTTTGATACATAGTTGAGAGGCTGTGGGGTTAGGAGGAGATGGAGAGTAATAAGTTGGAGAGGATGGTGGTTAGTGAAAAAAAATACTGGTTTAAAGATGTGGTTTCAGAGAAATATGTGCTGCATGGTTTCAAGATTACTGCAGCTTACTGGGCATAGGTTCATGAACCACCTCATTGATTAGGGGTGTTAATGATATCTGTGCAACATGTTTAATTTGAGGTGTGCCTTGTTCACTTTACGGGATTTACTTCGATTAGTGATTTCCCCCATAATGCTGGCTAATACGGGCATGTGAAGGCTCTTCGACCCGCTCATAATGCTGGCTAATACGTTACAGAGCTGTGTGTCTGCAAAACGGGTCGAAAAGGCCTTCACGAGAACCTGTACATGATAGAGGATGAACGGAGTAATTTCAAATGGATTTTATTTCAGTACAGTTGAAGTATGATATATATGGCTTAATGAATCAACTGCTTCGAAAGCTACGAATGATGCATATGGTAATTATTTTGACACCCGTTTCGTAACCTGCCAAATAAGGGTTGCATTATTTGCAGCGTGCTGTGATCATCACCTAGTTGCTTTACTGAGTACTGATTTGAACATTTCTTGCTCACTGTTAGCGGTCACTGTGAGGCCGTGATGATATTTATCTATCAAATTCACTCGTTGAAGCTGTTAGAGAGTATCATGCATGGCAAAGCAAATTTTTTTTGCAGCCTGCTATGAATCTCTTATTTGGTTTTAATGAGTACAGATCGGAGCCTCTTCACGGTCACTGAAGAGGCCGTGATGATTTTGATCTACCGAATTCACTCTCTGTAGTCGATAGAGTGTCATGGTATGCATGGCAAGCCAAATTCCTTTTTGCAGCCAGTGACCATCGATCTCTTATCTAGTTTTTATGAGGACATATCTGAGCCTCGCTCCGTATATCCCTCTGTTCATTCAATGATCGGTTCTTTATATGTTCTACGTATCTCTTCTTGATTGGCAAAACACACCTTTGTAATGTCGCATATATTAGTTTTCCTATAAAATTGAGTGTGATAGTTGTTATTTTATCCGTTCAACCTCTCTATTCTTGGTGGAGTTGCGAAGGTCATTTTTACCCTCCGATAATATTTGCAAAATATTAACAACACTTTGGTGCATTCAAACCGGGTCAAAGTGTCCTTCGCAGCTACACGCAGAAGGTGGACAATGAACAGATGAATTACCAAAGGAATAAGTCAAGCAATTGCAGATTAAATAAAACTATCCATTAAAGACAATCGTCCATACATATATAGAAAACAATATATTACCATGAATAAGATAAAGATATGAAGGAAAATTACAGAAAATAAAAGTCTAGTCCGCATTGTCCTCTTTGAGTTGTTCATCTATCGGGGCTTTGCCTGGTTCCTATTTGTGTGAAAGCTTTGTCCCGGTAGCCCCCCTGTATCTCTTTTTGATTGGGAAAAAGGATTCACCGGTTTCTTCATAGAATTTGAGAGGCACAACCAACCTATAATTTTCAATCTTCATCTGCTCAATTAACTGGATTCTCCATTCAGTCTCTTGTATTTTGCATCGGCTTTCCTCCATTGCAGTTTGCCTCTTATTATACAACCTCACTCAAGGGGAGTCCTCGCTCCTTGAATCTTCATCCGATGAATCAGATATGAAAATTGGATCATTCTTGTTGGACCCTGGCAGCCCTGTGAAACGACTGGTGGCCTCCTCCTGCTTCACGCAGGCATTTGCGAATTGATTTCATTGTAATGGGATTTTGGGGACTAAACTTTGATGGAGTCCTTGGAGAAGTGAATTTGCTGTGACTATTTTGGAATGGATGTATGAGATTAAATAGAGTTAATAAGCTGTCAGTTTCTCTTTTTTTTCCAACTCATTAAACATGCAAGTAATTGTCTAATTGATTGCCTTGTACACTAATGTTGTTCAATGAGGCAGTTTAGGGAATTCGAACAGTTACTGCACAAATTATTGTGAATGGTCATGATGATTAGTGGCTTAATAGTTTATTATGATGTCCTTCATGCTCTTTGTTTGTTTCCATGTAGTGTTGAACTGGGCCTCTTCATGATTATTATAATCTACTGAATGCTAACTGTTTGCGCTCTAGTGATCCCCAATTTGTCACTACTAGCAACGATCCATGAATTTACCTTTGAATTCATGTGCCTTACCAATGCCTTGTCCAAATTACTTCATTTTCACTCTCACGTTCATTTTCGATAATGGTTGTGCACTGCGTGGAATTTCAACAGAGGTAAACTTTGTTTCTATTATCTTGTTGACCCATAATTTTTACATCAACGTAAGATGAATAAACAAAACTAAACTGTATTTCCTATCACCTGTTGCAGGTAATATTTCCAGGTTACAGAACATTAATTGATAGTATGGATGAGTGGGCACTGTTTGGAATTTCGCCAGAGGTAAACATATTTTGGTGCCTCCTTTCATTCCTTTAAGTCCACTCTCTTCTTGATGTTGATATTCCCCTTTTGAGGGAAACCTTGTCTTATGATTGGCAACATAGCTTTTAGAGTAACATAGCTTTTAGAGTAACTACCTTGTCTTATGATCGCGCAACCTTGTCTTAAAACCGATATTTCTTGATGTTGATGATTCTCCGGTCTATTCTTGATGTTGAAATTCCCTTTCGGAGGGAAACATTGTTTTATGATCGCCTAACATAGCTTTCAGAGTAACTACTGTCTCGATGCATTAGTTGTGACATGTGACCATATTAATAGCGATTACAAAGAAAAACATGTGAAGTAATAGCACTAAAATCCAGTAGCTTCTTCGTGGTTATTCAATGCATCACAACAAAGCTGGGTTGGAAGTCCAAAACCTATGGGGTTACTGCATACCATGGTTCATCAACCATCGAATACAGCAACATATTGGGTTGGGTCATAATATGGTATGAGCCATACACGCAGCAACCCTATAGATTTTAGACCTCAATGCCAGCTTTTACTGTGATGATTCTCCGTGCCCGGGTGGTGGTAGACGAGATTCTGAATATCTCATTGTGATGCTAGAAACAATCATAGAAAAGCTAGCTGCCACCTCTAGCTGCTTCTTTATGATTGTTCCAGCATCACAAATCTGCCGAACGGAATTATCGTCGATCACCAGTTGGGCTATGATAAACAGGGGTTGTCATCGTTATGTTCTGACTACTTGATGCAACATCTTTTTGATCATTCCATGCATCACAATGCTACATCAAGACAACCAGAACATAACAAATCAACCTTGTGGAGATCGTTGACATCGAAATGCTATCAGACAAGAAAAACTCTATATAGGAAGATGAAAGGTTTAGTGAAATATACAAGGATGTAGGTGGTTTTATACACAGTTGGGAAGCTGGGGGGTTAGGAGAAGATTGAGAGTTTAAAGATTGACATGTGAGGGGTTGGGGAATAAATTGAGTTTAATAAATGCTAGTTTGAAGACGTGGTTTCATATTAAAATTACTGCTTGTTTAAAGAGTAGTGCAGGTCAGTAGGTATAGGTTAATGATGAACCTATTAGATTAGGGGTGGAAATGTTCTGAAAATAGTTTTAACATTGTTTCTCTTTAACATAGATTTCGAGTAACTACTGTGTGGATGCATTAGTTGTAGCCCGTGAGAAAATTTAGGGTGAGTAGAAAGAAAAACATGTGAAGTAATAGGACTAAAATCCAGCAGCTTTATCTGTGATAATTATCCGGCCGCGCAGTCGCAGCTAGACAACCCCCTGTTTCCCATAGCACAACCACTCATCTGATCAGATGAGAATTTCTCAGACGAGTTGTTGTGCTATGAGAAACAGAGGTTGCCATCGATTTAGCACTCATCTAACACTACAACAAATATGACATTTGTTGACAGTTTTTATGTCGACACACAGTTTTATGTCGATAGTTACGCGATTAATCGACAATATTTTTGTTTGTCGATGCATGTGATTTTTTTTGTCGACATTTTGGTTTTTCTTCTATTCTACCCAAAAATTGAGTCGAAGATTGTGACTATTTATTTAAGTTTGAGAACTAATTATATGGTGACAAACCCAATTGTCAACTCCTCCAAAAAAAATTGGAGGGTAAAAAATTAGTGTTTCCCGCACACCCAAATCGTAAGGAGAGAATAAAAAATCTATATAATAAAACAGAACGGTGTAGGTCCCATGCATATTTTTTAAAGACATTTTCAAAATACATTTTGAGGAGACATTTTCAGCCGTTAGATTAGGTTAGAAAATACATTATGGGCCTTTGGATTTTGGTTCCTCAGATGCAGTGAAATGTCTTCTGCCTCTACCCTCTTTCTGCTCGAATCAGGTCAGATATGCTCTCTCCCTCTCGATCTCTCTGCTGCTAATAGTGAGAGTTAAGAATCTGGTACATGGTGATTGGGGTTTGTAGCCTACGTTATCGGGGCTGGGTTATGAATGCAGGTAATCCCATTTCTTTCTCCTACTTAGATCTTTATGGTTTAACTCTTTCAATGGATTTAATGTTTTTTAGACCACCACCGCTGCAACAACAACTTCGGTTGATTCACCTACAGCTCTCACCCTTTCTCCCTCGAACAACCTGTTGGGTCGTCTCTCTATCTCTCGGTCAACACCAAGATGCATCCACCAGTCTACGATTGAATTAACCCCCAGGTTTGATTTCTTTTTTCCTGCGCATTGGTGTTTATTGTTAGTTGAACGGATTTCAATTTCTTACAGGGGGCTAAGGATCTGAAATTAGGTAAGGCCGTCTTGAATCAATGTTAAATTCTACAGGTGATAACGGTGAAGGGTGAATGGAGAGTTTGGGCCTCCTCAACCAAGTAATCATCTCTTCTCATCTCAATTGCTATTTTTTATTGTTCATGTTGGTGTTTTAGTTCGGGTTACTGTTGGTTTTCATGTTGGTGTTTGCAAAACTACCTGCTCATATTGAAAGTTTGAAATATTCTTTATCAAAAATTGCGAACTTTTGTTTGGCGTTTTTAATAGTCTTCTGATTGCCAAATGTTTGCGTACTCATACTGCAGATTTTGAATTTGCTTCATAGACACCGCCGTCCAAGTAGCTATGAAAATTGAAAATAGATTTCCCGCTACAAAGCTTATGACGGAGTTTCTGCTCGAAGTCAGCTGGGAGATGTAAATTTCCTCTCAAATGCGAAGTATATTTAGGTGAGATTTCCTGATTTAGTTTTTCATTGCTTCCTCCGTTTCTTTGAACAATTATAATGTAATTTCAGTGTCCTTGCCGTCATTCCCTGTTGATACACCTTGATAAATATAATAGATTGACATAATTGATCTTAAAAGTCCCATTTTATATATACCATGAATGTCATTTCTGCCACGGTTTCTTTTGGATAATTTTTCTGGACAAAAAAGCCTGAGCCATCACTCCTTCAAGTTAAGGTAGATGTCACATCCATGTACATGCTCATAAGCTAGACTGATGATAACCCAGTTTATAGGTTAGAACCATGCTACAAATATATTTCTATTATGCAATCTTGGATTATTCTTCAGCCACTCTTACATTCTTACCTTACGTGACCATCCGTCAGTGTGTTAATCTAGAACGCTGTTCTAATTCTCACTATAATAGGCATTGAGTTCAGTAGTTTGCTGAACACCACATACATATAGTAAACTTCTAGCTTATATCATGGGTTCCAAATATTAATTAAAACTTATACCAAAGCCTAATCGGCTGAATGCGGTCATTTACCTAAAATGGGTATTCTCTTCTATTTGTTAATTTTTTAAGCTCTCTCAGCAATGCATACAAATCCTTTGGATCCATCTTTTTTTTTTGTTCTTTTTAAAAATTTGCATTTCATGAAGATCAAGATTTTGCTCTATTAGTTCAAGTTTTAAGGTCATCTATAAAGTCAGGCTTCGTAGGTTACATAAAAGAAATTTCATTGCTTTCGTTGGTTTTGCATTGCTTTCTTTGGAAACATGAGGTACCCCTGTGATTTAAGAGTATATTTCTATGAATTCCTAGAATTACAGAAAATGATCTAATTTCTTACGCTAACTACTAAGGCAGTGTTGTGATGATTTTCTTTATGAAATAAGAAAATAGTGGTGTTTGCTCCTGTAAGCGTGACCTGCAATATGTAGATGTTCGGTCTGTTGTATCCTGATTTTGTACTTTAAGGCTCTTGAGACGTTCAGTCTTGAATTCGTCAACGACAGATGGATGCTTCCGTTATTTATGTATGTAGCCATTCCCATTTGTTCAAGAAAAAAAATAAGATTCAGAAGGGATGCAACCAGGTTAAAAACATATATTTGTTTTCAGATTTGGTGGAAGCAACGGTGTTAAAAGTGGTGGAGCAGGCAACATATATCAAGAAATCTTGCTCTAAACAGTGTATGAGATCCTTGAGTTCGGCCATCTTGCATCAGGTCAATCTTGATCTCCTTTATTGTTGATATCCAATCCTCGATTTGGGGGTTCTGCTTCCATATTTCATTCTTATTATCTTTCAGTATCGTAATTTATTTATAGCAAATTGGTTAAAAATGGACGACTTTTTGAGTGAGGTCTTCTAGATATATGGTTATGGATGTTTCGGCTTTGGGAAATTCCTGTATTTCAAGTTGGTTACAAATGTTGCTATTCCATTTGCTTTCTTCTTCGCTCTCCCCAATTCTGCCTACTCGTCCTTCATATGGCTAAGGTAGTTAAGCTTCACTAGGATTTACATGGGTAGAGCGCTTAGTGAATTATTTCGTGTTTCAACTAATGTGAGTTATTTACTCTGGTAAGATAAATATGATTCAACGTTTTTATTGCTCTGTCTACCCAATTATCCTAAATATCTCGGTATTTTATGCTTCCCTTTATATACTTCCCAATTTTCCAAAAGCCTCAGTGAAGTAGTCGTCTTCTTTTTTCTAAAAATGTGTCCTGATATGTAATAAAAAGTCTAAGTGATTTGGTTGAAGCCTATGTATGTTTCGAATAATAGTTGAGAGTCATGCTTACTAGATTAGAACTGTTCATGCCAATGTCTATGGCAATTAAAGCTTTGAACTCAGTCTGATTCATTTACCTATGCATATTAAAATATTCCATGATTTTGAATATTGTATATTGATGTATATGGTAGGCGATATTCATTTTTTGTTAAATCACACAACCACTATCTTATGATTCCTTTTTTAATTGTTTGCAGGTTTAGCGTCGCTTGTTATGATACGTTCAGGGCGGCATCGAAGGAACCAAAGTACTGGCCGGTGATTCTGGACACTTGATGATATATCACTAGCGGTTTTCTTGGCACTTGATTCCTCTTTTTTGGACATAGTTTTTGAACTTTAAAACGCTAGCTGCTTGTTTTGTTAACTTAATTCTACTTTGTACGACTCTTTAATTAGAGTGAACTGGTGGACGGCCATTCACTCGTCTTAAGGTTGCAAAATACTTGTTATGCAGTATTATTTTTGTTTGTAATGTAAAAAATCCCACTTTTTGAGGGTTGATCTTGGATTTGAGCACAGTTTTGAATGTTGGGTGCATGTCCGCATATATGTAAAAATCTCCATTATTTTTTTTTATTTGGTCGTGATACAGGCGACAAACATGTGTGTCGCCAGGAAGATGTAAAAGTGAGAAGCATATCTACTGGTGACAAATATATTTGTCACTTATCTACATAAACTACTAAATTTACTTGTCGGTAGTTATACTAGAGACAGAAAAAGTTTGTTGTTAGATTTAAACTGTCGACAAAAACTGATGTCGCTTTTTCTTTTTCTTTTTTTTCCTGCCGACGTAATTGAGATTTGTCGGCTTTAATACTAACGACCGACTTGTAGTGACCATTTTCCATCAAAAAATTATTTGTCGATAGAATTTCTACCGACATATTTGGCCTTTCTAGCGACAATTTTTGCTGTCAACGAGGCATAATTTGTTGAAGTGTAAGTGATCGATGAGCAGTGGTGCTATGATAAACAGAGGTTGGCATCGTTATATTCTGACTACCTGAAGCAACATCTTTGTGATCATTCCATGCATCACAATGCTGCATCAAGACAACCAAAATATAAATAAATTAACCTCGTGGAGACTGTTGACATTGACGTGCTTTCCCACAATCAAAACTCTATATAGGTGGATGATAGGTGTAGTGAAATGGACCGTAGAATCCGTTCTGTTCTATCCCACTCAAGAAGCGTTTGTGTGACCATTCCATGCATCACAGCGCTTCCGCAAGGGGACGAGAACATAACTGACTCTTGACATCCACATGCTTGCCCAGAACCTAAACTTCAATTATCTGCATGGATGTAAGGCTGTATGCTCTGGTTTTATACACAGTGGGGAACCTGGGGGTTAGGAGAAGATGGAGAGGTGGGGGGTTAATGGATTAATAAATGCTGGTTTAAAATTTTGGTTTCAGAGTAATCATTGCTGGATTTAAAGATGTGGTTGCAGAGACATCATTGCTGGTTTAGAGATTAGTGCAGTAGGTATAGGATCATGAACCACCTCATTGGTTATAAATAGGGGTGGCAACATTACAAAGACTAACTTTTTTCCACTCACCTATTGCAGCTACAATTTGAATGTTACAGAACATTGATACTAGTAGTATATTAGCGCCTTATGTGATGTCCAAAAAATTCAAGGCCAGAAATCTCCAAAATATTTGCAAAGTATTTTGTTGAAGGATGAGTTGCGTCACCAATAGAGGTAATTACCCTGCAATACTTTACATCATGTGACTGTTCCTCGCATTTGAAAATCGTAAACGAGACCCCTGCGTCGTGTGGGTGGAGGCTCCTGCTAGGTGGAAGCTATGCATGGAACGCGCACTGAAACACTCACAATATATGTTTGACACTTCCACTGCTGTATGATGCATATTGCTCGCTCGAAACCCCTGCGTGGTGTGGGTGGAGACTCCTGCCTGGTGGAGACCATGCATACAATTCACACACTACACGCACAATATTATATGTAAACTGTATGCGCTCAGAAGTAATGGAAGTTTATCCGTATAGTTGAATTGAGATGAGGGCTCCCTGAGAGCTGAAAATTATATTTGACAATGTCATTGTTGCGCCTTCTTCCGGCATTTGTCCATTGTTATCTATGTGAATCAGATTTAAGAATGTGAATTTTGTATATCGGGTGAACAGTTAGCTAGCTGAGTTTAGTTTAGCATACACCTTGTACAGCATAGCATAATTCTTGTTCATACTTGTCAGAAAATTTATATGGTGTTTGTGAATGTCTTCAGGTTTTGTGAATCATACTCCAAACACGACGATTTCATGACCTTGTAGCTTGCAAGAACTCAAGGTCTCCTCCACCTCCTATGCACCATACACGTTCACATCTGAGCTTCCCTAGTCACAACTACGAACCTAGCAAGTGTAGATTATGCTAAGTTTGTGGTTTTAGTTAGGATGATATATAGTTTGCTAGGATTTTATGTTGTAACTGATGTAAATGTACAAATTTTTGGTACACTGGTTTCGGTTGATATTAATAGAAATTTAATTTCTTTTCAAGAATTTAGTATTTATTTATAAATAATATTATTTTATAGACGACCATGTTGGAATTGTGCCCTAGAGGCAATCAATTTATTGTGAGAAATATATGGATTTACGATTCATTATGTTATCGATATGAAGATATTATAACATGAATGAAGTCCTTAAAATATAAATGTTATATTCTTAAAATATCCCTAGTCGATTATATTGATTAACGGGACAATCATCTATAGACTAGTATGGGGTTGGATTGATATGGAGATATCACGATCCAACACATGGGTATGCATTACTGGTAATTGCATACTGGATTAACCCATCTCCGAGAAGGCTACATACAAGTTATGTAAAGTCACAAGTGCTTCTCGCGGTGCAATGGTGTTGTCATCCTTAGACGTGAAGTCACTAGATGTTCTAGTTGTGGAATATTGTGTTTCGGTAGCGTCAAACGCTACATCGTGACTGGGTAGCTATAAAGGCGTGTACCGGATACAATAAGAAGAAAGCTTAGAGATCGTAGTAGAAGTAGATAGAATTTGTCCCTCCCACATAACGGGAGCAAATATCATAGGCCACTCTAGGGATAGTGCTTATAGAATGTCTTGCCAGACTCTAATAAATCAATATAGGATATTGATGTTATTTGCACCAATAAGGATATTACCAGGATCGAGAAACTATGAATTGGATATACGAGTGTGACTTGAATGTCTCATGTCCAAACCGGATATTGGGACAAACGGATGATACAATACTTGCACAAGGTTTGTCATGATGACTATTCTATTTGTAGGCTAGAATGAATGTTTTGCTAGAGGCCGCTCCATATTAGTAAATAGTTACTACCAACTACATAGAACCTATGGGGTCACACGCCATATAGGGGTGAACTAGACTTGGGAATTAATTAATTAATATGATTAATTAATTAGAAGGATCAAATAGCAACAACTAGCTAACTTAGTAGGACTAATATGCAAGTTAGACTAATTCATGTGTAGACATGATTAGGATTTGCCAAGGTGGACTAATTCATGTAGAGACATGATTAGGATTAATTTGCAATGAGAACTAATCCATGTATGGACATAATTAGGACTAGTTTGCAAAAGGGACTAATCCTTATTTGAGTAGGATTAGGAGATGGTTTCTTTACGTAGTAGGACAAGGAGTTGTTGGACTATGTAAAGAAAACTCCTAGCTTATTTTCTCTACACACATCTATATGATAGGAGTAAGGAGAGAATAAAGCAAGGAGAGAGAGCAAATCCCAAAGGAGGTCCGAACCCCCCTTGGGACCGCCCCTACCCGTCGGCCTTGAAAGGGAGCCGCCACCTTGGTGCTCCATTGTTGATTGATTTCTTCTTCCTCTTCCATTCGTCCTAGCTAGCACAAGGAGTTGGAGGATCTAGATCTCACCTCTAGGCGTGGATCAACTGTAGAGACGTGACACAATTCACGTGATAAGTCATCACAGGAGACCTCTAAGGTGTGTTACTTGTTTCTTCCCTTACCATCGTTATGATTCTCTTCCTGTGATCCTTGGAGGGTCTTGAATGGATAATTCTTTCTTCCGCTGCGTACCCATGATCAAACCCCTACAGTGGTATCAGAGCCACAGGTCATAGAACTTATACGTGGTTTATGTGTTACGTTTTGATAGTTTTACACTTTAAATTCATTGTTTATCGTGTAAAAACGGACAAATCAAGCATATGATGCAATTTGTCAATAATCAAACAAGACAAGATCTAGTTTTTGCATTGGATGCATGAATTAGTGAGCTTGAGAAGTTTTCGGATCTTAGATCTAGGGTTTGGGCATCATATTGGGAAAAGGAGTTTTTCCAAACAAGGAAACAACCAAACTTGGGCAACAAGGCAAGGAGTTGTTTTGGAAACAACTCCTAGGGAGGTTCGGCCCCCCTAGGGGACCGCCCCTCCTTCCTTGCCGCCCAAGAAAGGTTCAGCCTAGGAGTCGGGGCCGCCCTAGCGCACGACCTAGCCGTGTGGGCTAGGGGCGAGCCGGACCAAGTCCTTGGACGGTCCTTTAAGAGTTCGACCAAGTGTTTGGTTGAGTCTCTTGGACCGTTTTGACCCCATTTAATCCTAAAATTAATTAAAATTGACAAAGCGCGTTAAAATTGATTTTAACTGTTTATGTGCAAATAGCATGGTGGTTGGATAAGGCCTTAGGATGTGGATTTATGTGATTGTTTAATTTTTTGATTTGGTTTACGGCTTGCGAGCTAATCAATTAATGTAATAATTAATTAGGGTTTTATGGCCTGCGAGCCATTTTTTTTTCTCAACTTGTGAGATTTATTTTATTTAGTATAGTAGTTAGCTAGTGCTAGATAGAATAGATTGTTAGCCAAGATTGAAGAAAAACAAGCCCGAAGCCAAAGGAGCCACAAAAGATGGAGCATGGAGCATTCCACATGATATGAAGGATGGACCAAAAGATAAAGGCGCATGGAGATGTGTTTGCTTTCAGGATTCATAGATATTTCCATTGGCTTGGAAATATCTTAGTATAAAAAACGGCCATATCCATATCACGTTTTTATCATTTTGTGGTAGTTTATTTTTCCTGTCTTATTATTTTGTGATTGGTGTACGGATGATGCATGCAATTAGGATAATAAGCTAATTAGACAACCCGGATCTTTTATTTGGAGTTGTGCCCAAACTCAAATAAGTAGATCAGTTGATATGGATCAACAAAATAATTTAAAATTGAAGATAAATCCCTCCATTTAAATATTGCGTTTTTGCCTTCTCGTTATCTAGACACTCTTCATGATCATGATTATCAAGCTCGTGCGTGCCAAAGCAGGGCGACTTGATTTATCACAATTGTGTTGCGATGGCACAAGCACGTAATGTGCAACTGTCTAGGTAAGAGGTTGGACGCAACTAGGTGGTTTTAATAAGATTAAAAGCCTAAAGGCAAACAATTGGGATTATCCATGGGATGGATAAATAAGGAGTTATTTGCCCAATTCAGCCAAGATTTGCATAAAGATGCAATTGGATTTGTTCCTACCTAAATAACTAATTTTCGGGTGACTTGCCAAAGCAAGCTCAAAAGAAGTGAAATATGGATCTTGGCCCACTAGAAAATATAATGATATTTTCCCCATTAATATGGAGGGTTATTAATCCGTAGAAAAATAGTGGGAGCTATATTTAACAATTTAAATCCTTGTTGAATATAGTTATACGTAACAATACTTTGCATAATCCTATTGTGTTGGATGCCCATGGCATTAAACAAACAAAACACGACTTTATCTATTTTCTAGACTGGTATAAAAAAATTGAGAATTTTTCTCAAATAAAAGAAAATTATTGTAAATCGTATAGCATAAAAATTCTCTTCCACCAACCACGAAAACACACTAAAACCTAATGGAGAGAACATCAAAGAATGGTCTTTGAATGTGACTTGCCTCATGCTAGCTGCCATGAGCTCCAAGCTTTGGATGCAAGATGAGAACATGGAGGTGTGCACAAGAGATTCCGGCAGGGAGACCTCCGTGTACACCGTATGTAGTGGATCAAGGATCGCACAGGAAGAGAGGGGTTGTGTGTAGGGAGAGAGTAAGGCAGTAGCAATGTCTGAGAGAGAGACAGAGGTTTGGCAGAGCTTCCGCGTATGGCAAGTGTGTTCTCCTTTGTATGGAAAGGGTAACGTCCTATATATAGCAGAGAACGTGACCGTTGTAGTGTGGTTAATGCGCCCATTGATGGCGGCTTAATTAGCTTAACCATAACGGCACGTTCGTCCGAGTATATAGGGACCGTTACAGCACGTTGTGCGCGAATACCAGAACCGTTACGAGGTTGACCGGGTTTGACCGGATTGACCGGGTTTATGGAGCTCGTGCCATAAATCTCTCAAAACAGTTACTAAAGGTCGCGTGCGGGCTTGGCTCGCACGCGACAGGGCTTACTCTAGCCTCCAAACCACTAAGTCCCTACAAGTCCCGTGCAGTGGTATGCGAGGGCTCTGTCTCGCAGCCCCCACATGGATCAGCTCGGCTGGTGATCCAGTGTGTGTGGAGCACAATATGGTGTGCTGGATGGTTGCCACGTGGCCAAGATCTGCCAGCTCAGAAAGCACTATCTACATTAGCCCCCTTTCCGCGCGTGAAGACTCATAGCTGTATAGACTTCCATGCGCGGAAACCAACATACGCGTCGCTGCCACGCACCAATTCAAATACGGGTAAGTTCAGCCCCCGTGCGTGTCATTATGACCTAAAACCCCTAGAGTCGTGCCGTCTGACCTTTAGGGTTTTAGGCGTGACGTCAGCTTGTCCTGTGATTGCGCGATTCGACGGTGACGGTTGCGATTCGACTACCGAAAGGACGCAACCCTTCATTGTTTTGGATAAATACCTTGCATCCCCCATTATTGCAAAGCATCACTTCTTTCTCTTAAAGTGAATGGTACCCTGAGATCTTCGAGAGCAGATTCAGATAATCAATCACCAGTTCAGAACTGCAAATCGTATTCTTCAATTGTGCATATCCAAGCAGGCTTCAAGAAGACAAGGTTGGCCTCGTTTAATTTTGATTTAAGATACCAGTGTTTGCCTTGAACTGCGTTGAATCGGTAAACCCATAAAATTTGTGAAGAGGCTTTGATCTCTGACCCCACTTTGCTTTAATCCCTCAACAATATGAGATCTTGCAACTCCCTGATTTCTGAAATTGATACCAGAAACTGTTCGTCTTCCTTTGCATAGATCTTGAATTTCAAAATTCAAACTGAAGTGTGGTATTTCTCCCCCCTTTTTCTTGATCTTCCGCAGAAATGGCCAAGACAAGAGTAACCATACCCGTCAAGGAAGATGAAGAGATACCCGACCTTCCGCCGACTCTGTGGAGAAAAGCCCCCTATTTAGGCGGCAAAGATTTTTACCATGCGAGAGTTAAGGCGAAGAGGATGCCTGATCCTGTCCCGGTCGAGCGATTGCTGACACTGACTCGCCCAGTCAACTCAGCCTTGCTCGAGTTGATCGGTTCCGAGGATGTAGTTCGATTGGGGATCGAGAACGGGCACTTCCCATATACTGCGATTTCTACCCAGGCGTTCGTCCAGAAATTGGACTATATGGATGAGTGGATTGACCACGTGCTGGACCATCACGCCGTGACTCTTAATGAAGCCGGCGTATACTTTGCTATCCGTGCTATGAAGGGTGCTGCCGTGAGGCTGGATCAGTCCATGCTTCTAGACCTTCTGTCCCGTTACTCGCCTGCGACTCATACGTTCCATTTTGCTGAGTTCGAGGCTGCCCCCACACTCGAGGACGTTCAAATGCTGTACGAGATTTCCCCCATGGGCGAAGTGGACCCTTTGAGTCCCTTGAGGACTTCTGCGGAGATTTCTTTATACACGCAGATGGAGGAATGCCTAGCAGAGGTAAAGAAAATCTCCACCCGGTGGACCACTACAAAGCCTCTTCCGAACTGGCAGTTGGTTGATACGTCTGCGAAGAATACCTGGAACAAATGGTTGCAGTACTTCTTCCGAGACTATGCGAACAGCAGAATCACTAAGAAACTCCTGAGTGAGGACCCAGAGGCCGAGAATTACGTTGAGGGTAAAGGCTATCATTTGACCCTGTGTGCTTTTCTCTGTGCTTGGCTGTCGAGGTATCTGATTGATGGTCACCCCCATGACGGAGTCTTCTACCATGTGTTGCCACTTGCTGTGAGGCTCGCCCTTGGCCAGAGAGTCGCACTCGGACCCTTGGTCTTGGGCACGCTGTACTATAGGCTTGATCAGTTGGTTCTAGCCATGAAGGAGTCGCGTGGCCGTCTCGATGTACTGACTTTTGTCAATATTTCCTTTTTGACAGTGTGGGTTTTCGAGCGATGGTCGTCTTATGCTCCAACTGCTCTCAAACTTGACAAGTGGTGTCCCCCAGGCGAGACGGAAGCGCGCAACAGCGGAAGAGCTGCGAGATGGTTCGGAGCAGGCAACACTAAGTGCGTTTGGAGTTTGATATGCGACAAACGGAAGGAGTTTACTGCCAGGCCCTATGCCACGCGCCTTGAGAATGTGCGATGGTTTCCAAAGCTGTATCCCTCTAAAGGTATGGTCTTCTCAGCAGAGCTTCTCTTTGAAGAGGGACCGCATTTCCATGAGCGCTATCGCGAGTTCTTTTGCTGGTGTCTGCGAGGTTCACTTCCTGCCCTTGCAGAGCATATTCGTGAGCTCGCGCCGAGGTATGAAAAGCTTACTGTGGACGTTGACCCCACTCGAGTTTCTCCTCAGTTTGGTTTTGATGCGGTGGCCCCATCAATCTGGCCCCAGTCCACTATCAGAGGATGCTATAAGCGCTTGCTAACAAAGGAGTGCAAGACGGTCTTCATGAACAATCTTCCCTTTGAGCAGCCTGCGGGAACCCGCGAGGGTGGTTGTTCCCAGAACTGGCTCGCATACTGGGTTGCCCAGCAAACGAGGATTGAGACGGAGTCGGCCGCGCAGTCAAGCAGAGCTCCCTTGATCAACAGAAACTCTTTTCCGTTTCGCCCCACTTGCAGTCTAAGCGAGTCTGAGTATGGTTGCTACTCACTGTGGGATCGTGAGAACCATTTGTGCCCTGATGTCATCTTGAAGGAGCAAGTTGCCGCAATTAAGAAGGGCGATACGCATGTCGTCAGATATAGCAAGGCATTTGATGAGGTAAGCAATTTCTTCGCGTGCATTAAGCTTCTTGATTTCCTTATGCTGACATCTTTGTTCTGTACTGTTGTAGTGTCATGTGCGGCGATTCGCATCTGGTGATCGCTCCAAGTCATTGGTTAACGCCATTGTTGCCACCAGAAGACAAAAGCAGTCGTTCCGGCTAGCTGGAGGATGGAACCTGAGCTCGAAACAAAGATTCGTGCAGTCATGAATGCTTTTGCTGACTCGCTGATAGACAATCCTCCGGCTCCGTCTCCTCCTGGAGATGACCCGTCTCCTCCAGCGACTGCGGCGCCAAGAGTAAAGAGACCTAGGCAAAAGGGAATTACGATTTCTTCCCCTAGAAATGCTCCGGCTTCTCCTCCAGTGAGGTCCCTTTCTATCAAGGACAAAGGCAAAGGTCGCATGCCCAGCAAGGTGCGGAAAGAGCTCGCAGTTGAGTCTTTCGTTCCGTTCAAGCAAGAGGAAGAGGAGGAGAGGCAGGAGCCCCAAGAAAGTGATGAAGAAGAAGAAGCAACAGTTGTGATGCATGAGGAAGAATCAGGAGGTACCTCCGTCGCATTTCCTTTCCCATTATCGTAACTTCTTTGCACTTCTTTTCTTAAACTAGTCATATCTTCGCAGATGATGATGATGAGACCATTGGTAACCTTTTGGCCAAGAGGCAAAAGAGAGATACCCATTCTAGCATTCCAGACGATCCCATAAGCGAGGACATTCTTGCTGAGTCCAGGAAGACAGCCGCGGAAGCTGCTCAAAGAAGAAGGCAGCGAGAAGAGGAATAGCTCGAGCGTGTAAGACAGCGGAGCCTCGAAGAGCAGCATGTTGACGACTTAGTGCGTCCAGCTAGCGAGGAAGATGAGCTTCGCGAAGAAGTGGTTCCCCAGGCAGAGGAAGAAGATGCGGTTCCGGAAGAGGATGCAGCAGCGCTGGAGCAAGTTCAAGCGGACTTTGAAGAAATCGCAGACGGCGATAAAGCTGATATCTTCAATCTCGCAGTAATTTATAGAGATGTTATTGTGGGTGCGTTAAAGCATGGTGTGTCAAAGGCTGACATTCGCCGTTGGTTAGTAGACAAATGCGGAGAACCCTCAGGTAATTATTTGAGTGATACGCATGTGCTAGGCTTTAGCAACTTGAGACAGAATCATGACTGGTTTATTCGCATCCCAGGTCACGCTTCCCTTAAAGACCTGCTTAGTGAGGACACACTAATAGGACATGGTTCCACGTCCTTAGTGTATGATGAAGATACCTCAATCCCACCTTCGCGTGGAGGTGCTTACTCTTAGCTTTTGTAAAGATATCAAAATAACTTATAGTGCAAGTTACCTCATATTATCGCATTTAATATTGTAGGTCATGCTGAGGAACCTGTGCTGGAGCGGAGAAGTCAGCCTTCCGCGTCCTATGTCCCGATTCCAAGCTCCCATACCGAGAAGCCTGTCGCAGCTACTGAACATGCAAGTGAGCCTCTCAAGGACATCATCGAACTTTCCGATGATGCTGAAGCAGATTCTGCGCTGATGGATGAAAATGTCCATGCTGGTGCTGAGGAAGTAAGGACAAGTGCTGCTAATGCTTTCGCATCTGAGAGCGTTCTTCGCCAAGCGACTTCGGCTGTCCCTTCACCTCCAGCGATGACTGAGTCGGAGGCACCTATTCCTGCGTGGAGCTTTTGGGGCTCGCAGGTTGGGAATGTAGTCGCAGCTGGTGCGGCCTACACTCTTCCTCCTGACTACGAGAGATTGGAGCTCGCAGCTGATAGGAGAGCTATGGAGCGAGGACAGTCTTCGACTACCCCGGCAGCGCGCATTCCTTCCCTTCATGAGATTCTGGAAGGAACTGGTAAGCAAAGCTTTACTGTTCGCATTTTGCATTATTTTCTTGCGAGTTTGACATCATAACTGAGTTTTGACGTCTCCTCAGGTTTGAAGCAAACCGATGTAGACTGGGTGGTTCGAATGCGCCTCGCCTACCCCCAATCGTTTGTGAGATCTCTGGAGATAGGGCCCTTCGACATGAGGCTATTTCTTACTGAAGCCATTTGGATTTTGGAGCAGCTGTCTGCGGCTACGCCTGCGACCATTTCGGTCCAGAGTGCTGAATTGCTATGTGGCATGTGCCAAAATCTCGTGACCAAAGTCCAGGGCAGACTCGGTTTCAAATTTCTTATGAACAGAGTCACGCTGATTCACGCAGCCATAACTTTGAAACTCGGCCACCAGAATCTCGCAGCTGAGAAGCAGGTGGAGCAGCAAATGCTAAAGGTTGATGAAGCTCTAAAGCTCTATCATGAGATGAATGCCAGGTGCGAGCTGCTGAAGCAAGAAGTGGAACAAGTAGAGAAGCTGAGCCATCAGTTCGAGCCCCAAGACTCCTTGATCAAAAATTTGCTTTGACTTTTCGAATTTTGAAAAATAGCAAGGAAATAGCTGAAACATTAATGTAGTGTTTGAAACATTAATGTAATGTTGCTAGGGTTTCTCCCCCTTTTTTTTAACAACAAACAATGAATTTGCCCCTTTTGCCCTTTCCCGGGATTTGATTGGATATTTCTGTGCATATCCAATTATGACATCAGCAATTGATACTCTGCTTGATTTTCGCGCTAATTTCTCGGCATATAAACACGCTTTCGTTGGGAAGTCCATCCGAATCATGACCATCCGTCATTTATTATGATACGCAACTGAATCGTCGTAGCCTTTAGTAGGGTAATTGATTGTTACCGCTTTTCAAGGCGTAAGTGATTGAACTTACCCTCTTTTTGAATTCTGCTGACTCATCTTTCGCAACTGAAGAGTCTCCACAGGGTCTATATAAACCCTGTCTTTGCTATTTGGGTTTTTTATCCCAAAAATGTGCTTTGCCGTGAGTCCTTACGACTGCTGGCTTCAACGCTTATTTTTCGTTGATTCATGGCAATTTCAAGTTGTGAATCCTGAGTTTGCGCTTTGTGCTGTAGAAATAGTTTCCAAGATCCACTTTATGAGGCTTATTACTCTTTATAACCACCATAAAGAAGATGCAGATAATATCTCATATGTGTTCGAAGAAATTTCTTCGTGTATTATGTGTGCAGGTCATGTTTCCGGCCGCCTCACGGCGAGGTGCAGCGCCGAAGTGACCGTGCTACCGTCTCGTAATGAACGGCGGAATTCTCCTCCAGCATCCCTGGAGGAGGATTTCATGCCTCTTCGTTCTTGAACTCAGGGCTGCGGACCGCTGTGTTCATCCCCTTCTACAAAGAGCCCTTGCCCTTTGGAGCTTCTGCTTGCCTGTTGATCACTGGAACCGGTGGTTCCTTGGGCAAATGTTATGGGGTGCAGATCTGACAAGGGTCTTGTCAAATACTGGGATCTTGAACGTATGGCTTCATGTGGCTCTTTGGAGCAAGATCCCAGCTGCGACAGATGTTCACCCGCAGATTTGCGTATTGTATAGCTGGTGTTAGGACCGTTAGGTTCACCCTTTTTTTAGTCGGGATTCCCCTAGTGTGTCTCTGGCTTGTCAGCTACTTTTCGAATGTATTGTAAGCCATGTTGGCTGCGTATTTAGATTCGAGCTTTTTCGCTTGTAAGCTGCTATCTAGACAAATAAATTGTAAGTCATTTGACTCATAATGATAAATAGCCATTTTGTATTATCTGCTGTCTCTTTACAACAAAATACAACTTCGCATGCGTTTCGACATAGTTTTCCTTGCATAATGCTACGTAATGGTTTCGCATTTGCGATCTGCTATATGAATTCGCAGATGATTTACTAGATCGTTCGAGATCTTATTTTCGCAGCTGTGCCATCTTGGCAGATGGATTTGTGATTGGCCTTTGTGGATTATGTAAGATCATTTTTGCAATATTGCTATCGTAGCAGATAGTCTTTAGTAGATCAATTAAGATCGTTAAATCGTGCGAGTTGCTGTCATGGCAGACAGGCTTTTAGAAGATCAAACAAGATCATTTTGCGCATGAGTTGCTATCATAATAGATAGGTTTTTAAAGATCAATCAAGATCGCATTTGTATGTGTTGCTATCGTGACAGATAAGCTTTAGAAGATCAACTAATATCGCATTTGTATAGGCCGCTACCGTGAAAGATAGGCTTTAAAGATCAATTAAGATTGCATTTGTATGCGTTGCTATCGTGACAGATAGGCTTTAGAAGATCAATTAAGATCGCATTTTTTCGTAGGCTGCTATCGCAACGGATAGGCTTGAAAGATCAATTAAGATCGCGTTTGTATGCGTTGCTATCGTGACAGATAGGCTTTAGAAGATCAATTAAGATCGCATTTGTATAGGCTGCTATCGTGAAAGATAGACTTAGATGATTAGTTAAGATCGTATTTGCGCGGGCTGCTATCATAACAGATAGGCTTAAATGATCAATTAAGATCGCATTTCGCATGGGCTGCTATCGTAACAGATAGGCTTAGATGATCAGTTAAGATCGCATTTCGCATTTGCTGCTATCGTAACAGATAGTCTTAGATGATCAGTTAAGATTGTATTTGTGCGGGCTGCTATCATAACAGATAGGCTTAAATGATCAATTAAGATCGCATTTCGCATTTGCTGCTATCGTAACAGATAGGCTTAGATGATCAGTTATGATCGCATTTCGCATTTGCTGCTATCGTAGAAGATAGGCTTAGATGATCAGTTAAGATCGCATTTCGCATTTGCTGCTATCGTAACAGATAGGCTTAGATGATCAGTTAAGATCGTATTTGTGCAGATTGCTATTGCGGCAAATAAACCATTATTAACAATAATGACAACTGAATAAAGCATCATAAACAGCTAGAAATGTGAACTTCTCATTTGGGACAATTCTTTTATTATAATGCTCTCATATGGGAGAGATGGGATTACAATCCTCTCATATGGGAGAGGAGATTGTGTTAATCGTAGCCATACAAGATATCAAGCAACGTTGTAATAAAACGCATGAAATAAGAGAAGTCAGGGATAGTACTTCTTAATCCAGCGCATGTTGACTGAACTCGGGGTTGAGGTTGTGCCGTGCAACCTTCGGATGCTGCAGTAGCCACTGTCGAAGACTTATGTGACTTCGAAGGGTCCTTCCCAGTTGGCTGCGAACTTCGCGTGAGTTGCTTCTCGCATACAGTGGTCAGATGCGCGTAAGACCAAGTCTCCGACTGCGAAATCTCTTCGCTGGACCGTCTTATTGTAGGCGCGAGCGATTCTTTCCTGGTACCGCTTGTTGGTTCTTTTGGCTTGTTCTCGCTTTTCCTCCAGCAAGACTAAATCGTGATCGCGTTGATTTTCATAGAGTGCATGGAAGGCCAACCTTGCCGAATTAACTCTAACCTCCGCAGGTACTACAGCTTCGGCCCCATAACATAGTAGAAATGGCGAGGCCCCCGTGGGTGTCCTTGGAGAAGTTCGGTAGGCCCACAGAGCTATGTTTAGAGAGTCGACCCACTTCTTGTGGTCATCCGCGACCATCTTGCTCAAAATTCTCAACAGCGTTTTGTTGGTCGCTTCGGCTTGTCCATTTCCCTTTGGGTAATAAGGGGTAGAACAAATCTGCCTGATATTGTACTCCGCTAATTTCGCAGCTACCTGGCGATTAACAAAAGGAGTACCGTTATCGGAAAGAATGGTGTTTGGGATTCCGAACCTGCATATGATGCTTTCCTGAATGAAGTTGACCACAGCCAGCGCATTTGCTGTCTTCAGTGGTATTGCTTCCACCCACTTGGTGAATAGCTCAGTCGCGGTGAGAATGAAATGGTTCCTGTGCGACGTTGGTCGGATGGGACCAATGAAGTCCAAAGCCCATGTGTGAAATGGCCATGGAGTCCCTAATGCATGTAGATCCACGGCGGGAGCGTGCACTAGGTTCCCTTAGAATTGGCACTCCTGACAGCGTCGCACTTTGGTGCGGCAATCGACCTCCATCGTGGGCCAGAAATACCCGATTGAGAGGAGCTGTCTGCACAATTTCGCACCTCCTTGATGCTCTACCTGATGGGAAAGGTCCATGACTTCTTGTGCTTCTCTGCCGTCTAGACATCGCAGCAGGTTGCCTTCATGACCTCTTCGCCAAAGTAGGTTCTCCTGTACTACATATCGAGACGCTTTCCTTTTCAACTTCTCGGCTTCTTTTCTTGACTCGGGCATGGTGCCCTGGGTGAGGAAATCAAATAGTGGCTTCCTCCAGTCCGTGTCGTCATCGGTTAGGGCGATGAGTAAAGAATCTTTGATTAGTGCGCAACTCTCGCACTTTCCTTGTATCAGGGCTGCGGCTGTTGACATGTCTGGCCAATGAATGCCATATCTCTGAGCCTTCCTGTAGATTGACACCTCGCTTTCTCCGCAAGCGTGTTGGTGAATCTTTTCTAACAAAAGTTGTCCCTCTCGCTCGGAGACGCATCGCATGAGTATTCCGCCAGGACCCTTGTAGTAGAGGGTGTTGTCATGTATGCAGTACCCTTTTGTGAGTGCCCAGCTTTCGCTGCTTGTGCCTTCCGCAATAGCTTGCAGGATTGCTTTCCGCCAGTCTGCATCATCCATATGTTCGTCGTCGCACGCATCCTCTGTCAATGCCGACGATGTTCGCACTTCAATAGATATCTTTGCGGGACACTTGTCAATGCTGACCTTAGATCCCAAGGTTGCTAACGCGTCCGCGTGCCTGTTGTCTGCTCGGGGCTTGTGCTCGTACTTCACATCGCAGAATTGCTGCATCAGCTTTTGTACTAGGGTGCGGTAAGAAAGGAGATTGATCTCCTTCAAACCATACTCGCCGGAGGCTTGCTTAACGATCAGCTTGGAATCTCCCATGACCGTTAAGTTGCTTACTTCCAAAGCTTTCGCTGCACGGAGCCCTGCGATGAGAGCCTCATATTCCGCTTCGTTGTTTGTGACTGCGAAGTTGAGCTTTGCGGACATCTGTATGACTTCCCCGTCTGGCTTTGTCAAGACTATCCCAATGCCTCCACCTTTCCTCGTGGACGAGCCGTCAAAGTGGAGCGTCCAATAGGGCACGTCGATTGCGTAAATCTCAGGGCCTTCGAGCTCTTCCTCGATCACGGGCTCGTGGCTGTTGTCAGGGAACTGTGCCAACAGATCTGCTACCGCCTGCGACTTGATCGCTCGCGGTCGCACGCATGTGATATCGTATTGGGAAATGGTCATGTACCATTTCGCCAATCTCCCGCCCGGAGTAGTGTGAGTTAGCAAATACCGTATAGGGTCGCTCTTGGTAACCACTACTACTTTGTGCGATGCAAAATAGTGTTTCAACTTCTCTATCACAAAGAATAAGGCAAGGCAATGACGTTCGATGTCTGTGTACCTTGATTCAGCAGGCTGCACGATGCGAGAGATGCGAGAGATTTAGTTGGGAGGTGTGGTCGACACTCCCAATCCTGGAGCGGTAGGGGCTCCTCCTCCTCGAGGGGCAGTGGTGGCTGGCGAAGGGTTTGGTGCAAGGGTGCCCAGAACGGCCAAGATCCGTTCTAATTGCGCAGACTGAGCCTTGAGAGCTTTCGCCTGACTTTGAACAGTGGCATCCAAAGACTCTAGCGTGGGTGTCTCGCCGGGAGTCGTAGGAGTACGGCGGGTCTCGTCTCCCGATGGTGCTTCGGTGGAAGGCGATCTGTTGCTGACATCATCCTCCTGAGACATGGTTGCTTTTGTTGGTAAGTTCACGTCGGGTTCACCAAAATGTGCACAAGAGATTCCGGCAGGGAGACCTCCGTGTACACCGTATGTAGTGGATCAAGGATCGCACAGGAAGAGAGGGGTTGTGTGTAGGGAGAGAGTAAGGCAGTAGCAATGTCTGAGAGAGAGACAGAGGTTTGGCAGAGCTTCCGCGTATGGCAAGTGTGTTCTCCTTTGTATGGAAAGGGTAACGTCCTATATATAGCAGAGAACGTGACCGTTGTAGTGTGGTTAATGCGCCCATTGATGGCGGCTTAATTAGCTTAACCATAACGGCACGTTCGTCCGAGTATATAGGGACCGTTACAGCACGTTGTGCGCGAATACCGGAACCGTTACGAGGTTGACCGGGTTTGACCGGATTGACCGGTTTTATGGAGCTCGTACCATAAATCTCTCAAAACAGTTACTAAAGGTCGCGTGCGGGCTTGGCTCGCACGCGACAGGGCTTACTCTAGCCTCCAAACCACTAAGTCCCTACAAGTCCCGTGCAGTGGTATGCGAGGGCTCTGTCTCGCAGCCCCCACATGGATCAGCTCGGCTGGTGATCCAGTGTGTGTGGAGCACAATATGGTGTGCTGGATGGTTGCCACGTGGCCAAGATCTGCCAGCTCAGAAAGCACTATCTATAGGAGGCATATGATATGATCATACATTCAAAGAGCGAGCTAGACATGAAAGGTTTTAAGTGCTGCTCCACGTTGCGTTCTCTTGCTTAGCACTCGTCATGATTAAGATTAATCAAGCTCTTGCGTCCCAAAGCAGGGCGACTTGATTCATCAAGATATGACGGAACGACACTAGTTAGTAATGTGTGAGTGCTAAAACAAGAGGTAAAACACAACTAAGTTATCTCAATGGGATTGAAAGCTTAGATTTTGGGTGTTATCTATGAGATAGATAAGGAATAGAAGTTATTCACCCAAGTTGACCAAGAATTGCATTGAATGCGATTATAATTTTGTTCAAAGGAGATTTACTCAATATGATTGAAAATCTCTAAACAAAACACTCATAATGGCGATGGGCAAAGCTGTTAATGGTTAACAGCATGGGTAAGGGAAAATGGTTTGCGCTGACCCCATGGGTATAAAGCAAGCTTGTTGCTAAAACCAAGTTTCCTTGAAGCCCAATAGGTGGTGTAGAGGAAGATAGACTATCCAAAGTACTTGGAAGTCAGTATTAAAAGAATTATGAATTCCAATTTGGGTATTTTTGTTATAGAAATCAATGTGTCTATCTCATCATCATGAGTATATGATACTAGATGAGGATCTCACATTTATAAAAATGTGGAGGATCTCAAGAGATGAAGACAAATGGATAAGGAAAAAAAATAAACCTACGCGTGGGGCAATGAAGCAAGGGGTTGCTAAATTAGCCGTAGGGAGTTATTTCCACCTTTATGAAATTATTCATGAACTAGACAAATATGTCTCTGCTATGAGTACATACTTTCTTGTTTGGACATGAAAGCTCATTATCATAATAAAGGACAAATGTTGTTCCATTTATTGTGATATGGATTATTGTAATGCAATTTTTGTCTAAGTGGATAGTATATCCTTGATCATGATAATTTCATCTATAACATTAACACCAAGAGGTTTGCAAATAATGATATAAACTTCACTTATCTTTAGCATTTTTGTTTAGGCCTCATAAATAAGAGATACATATCTAGAACTCCATGAGGATGGATGTCTGGAACTCATTTGATTATTGAATTTAATGAGACATGTAAGACTTATTAAGCAAAGATATGATCTTTTGGGAATCATACATATTGATGTATGAAGGCCGCTAAGCACAAATGCAAAAGATGGTTTTCAGTTCTTCATCATATAACATGAATGAAGTCCTTAGAGTATAAGTGCTATATTCTTAAATATCCCTAGTCAATTATAATGATTAATAGGACAATCATCTATAGACTAGTATGGGGTTGGATTGATATGGAGATATCATGATCCAACACAAGGGTATGCATTAGGAGTAATGGCATACAGGATTGACCCATCTCCGAGAAGGCTACATACATGTTATGTTAAATCACAAGTTCTTCTCGTGGTGCAATGGTATTGTCATCCTTAGACTTGAAGTCACTAGATTGTCTAGTCGTGGATTATTGTGATCTTGGTAGCGTCAAACGCTACACCGTAACTGGGTAGCTATAAAGGCGTGTACTGGATACAATAAGAAGCAAGCTTAGAGATCATAGTGGACGTAGATATAATTTGTCCCTCCCACATAACGGGAGAAAATATCCTAGGCCACTCGAGGGATAGTGCTTATAAAATGTCTGGCCTGACTCAAATAAATCAATATGGGATATTGATGTTATTTGCACGAATAAGGCTATTCCCAGGATCGAGAAACTATGGATTGGATATACGAGTGTGTCTTGTATGTCCCGTGTCCAACCCGGATATTGGGACAAAGGGATGAGACAATTACTTGCACAAGGTTTGTCATGATGACTATTCTATTTGTTGGCTAGAATGGATGTCTTGCTAGAGGTCGCTCCATATTAGTAAATAGTTACTACCAACTAAATAGAACCTATGGGGTCACACGCCATATAGGGGTGAACTATACTTGGGAAGTAATTAATTAATATGATTAATTAATTAAAAGGATCAAATCGCAACAACTTGCTAACTTAGTAGGACTAATATGCAAGTTGGACTAATCCATGAATATACATGATTAGGATATGCCAAGGTGACCTAATTCATGTAGAGACATGATTAGGATTAATTGGCAAATAGAACTAATCCATGTATTGACATGATAAGGACTATTTTGCAAAATGGACTAATCCGAACTTGAGTAGGATAAGGAGATGGGTTCTTTATGTAGTAAGACAAGGAGTTGTTGGACTATATAAAGAACACTCCTAGCTTATTTTTCTCACTACACACCACACATCTATATGTCACAAGTAAGGAGAGAATAAAGCAAGGAGAGAGCAAGTCCCAAAAGAGGGCCGAACCCCCCATTGGGACCGTCCCCTACCCGTCGGCCTACAAGGAGGAGTCGCCCCACTTTGGTGCTCCGTTGTTGCGTGATTCTTCTTCCTCTTCCTCTCTCCGGGCTAGCACCAAGGATTGGAAGATCTAGATCTCACCTCTAGGCGTGGATCAACCGTAGAGACGTGACACAATTCGCGTTTGAAGTCATCAAAGGAGAAACCCTAAGGTGTGTTATTGATTTCTTCCCTTACCATCGTTATGTCTCTTGACTTGTGATCCTTGGAGGGTTTTGCATGGTTTATTATTGTTTCCGTTGCGCATCCATGAATCAAAACCCTACAGTGGTATCAGAGCCACATGTCGTAGAGCATAAACGTGGTTTATGTGTTACGTTTTGATAGTTTGACACCTTAAATTTATTGTTTATCGCATAAAACAAGACAAATCAAGCATATGATGCAATTTGTCAATAATCTATCATAACAAGATCTAGTTTTTGCATTGGATGCATGAATTAGTGAGTTTGAGAAATTTTAGGACCTTAGATCTAGGGTTTGGGCATCCTTTGCGAAGAAGGAGTTCTTCCCATACAAGGAAACAACCAAACTTGGGCACCAAACAAGGGAGTTGTTTTGAAAAAAACTCCCAAAGGAGGTTCGGCACCCCTAGGGGACCGCCCCTCCTTGCTTGCCGCCCAAGCAAGGCTCGGCCTAGGGGCCGGGGCAGCCCTAGCCCGCAGCCTAGCCGCGTGGGCTAGGTGCCGGCCGGCCCAAGGCCTTTTCGGTTCTCTTTTAGGCCCAGGCAATTCGATTGTTGGGCCCCATGGACCGTTTTACCCCTAGAATATCCTAAAATCAATTAAAATTAACCAAGCGCGTTAAAATTGGATTTTAACTGTTTATGTGCAAATCGCATGGTGACTGGATATGGCCTTAGGATGTGGTTTGATGTGGATGTTTATTTTTGTGGTTTGGTTTACGGCCTGCGAGCTAATCAATTAATTGTAATAATTAATTAGGGTTTTATGGCCTGCGAGCCATTTTTTTCTCAACTTGTGTGATTTATTTTATTTAGTCTAGTTATTAGCTAGTGCTAGATAGAGTAGATTGTTAGCCAAGATTGAAGAAAAGAAGCCCAAAGCCAAAAGGAGCCACAAAAGATGGAGCATGGAGCATGGAGCATTCCACATGACTATGAAGGATGGACCAAAAAGATGAAGACGCATGGAGATGTGTTTGCTTTTAGGGTTCATAGATAATTTCATTGTCTTGGAATTATCTTAGTCTAGAAAAGGCCATATTCACATCACGTTTTTTTTTTTTTTTTGTGGTTGTTTATTTTATTGTCTTATTATTTTGTGGTTGGTGTATGGATGATGCATGCAATTAGGATAATAAGATAAGTAAACAACCCGAATCTATTATTTGGAGTTGTGCCCAATCTCAAATAGATAGATTAGTTGATATGGATCAACAAAAACAATTAAAATTGAATTTAAAAATCCCTCAAAATTCAAATACTGTGTTCTTGCCTTCTCGTTATTTAAACACTCATTATCATCATGATTTATCAAGTTCGTGCGTGCCAAAGCATGGTGACTTGGTTCATAATGATGGAATGCGATGGCACAAGCTAGTAATGTGCAATTGCTTAAATAAGAGGTTGAACACAACTAGGCTATTAATATGATTAAAACCTAGAGGCAACCAATTGGGATTATCCATACGGATGGATAAATAAGGAGTTATTTGCCCAATTGAACCAAGAGTTTCATAGAGATGCAATTGGAATTGTTGCTACCTAAGGTAGTCAAATTATGGGTGACTTGCCAAAGCAAGCTCATAAGGAGATGAAACATGGATCTTGGCCCACTAGAAAATATAAGGATATTTTCCGCATTAATATCTTGAGGGTTATTAATCCGTAGAAAAATAGTGGGAGCTATGTTTAACAATTTAAGTCCTTATTAAATATAGTTAAAACGTTACAAACTTTGCATAATCCTATTATCTTGAATACCCATGGAATTAAACAAACAAAAACACGACTTTATCTATTTCCTAGACTGGTATAAAATTGAGAATTTTTCTCAAATAAAAGAGAATTTGTTGTACTTCGTAGAAAATAAAGCCCTCTTCCACCGGCTACCAAAACACACTAAAACCTATGAAAAGAACACCTCTTTGGTTATGACTTGCCTCATGCTAGCTGCCATGAACTCTGAGCTTTGGAAGCAAGAAGAGAAACATGGAGAAGTATGATATGATCATACATTGAAAGAAACTCTTTCAGAAGAGCGAGCTAGACATGAAAGGTTTGAAGTGTTGCTCCACTTTGAGTTATGCAAATATACTAATTCAATATGATTGAAACATTAGTGAATATGCATTATCTATGAGATAGTTAAGGAACAAATGGCTATTCACCCAAGTGGACCAAGAATTGCATTGGATGCAATTATAGTTTTTTTCAAAGGAGATTTACTCAATATGATTGAAAATCACTAAACAAAACACTCATAATGGGCATGGGCAAAGCTGTTAATGATTAACAGCATGGTAAAGGCAAATCGTTTCCGCCGACCCCATGGGTATAAAGCAAGCTTGTTGCTAAAACCAAGTTGCCTTGAAGTCCCATAGGTGGTGCAGAGGAAGAGAGACTACCCAAAGTACCTGGAAGTAAGTAATAAAGGAATTATGAATTCCAATATTGGTATTTTGTATAGAAATCAATGTGTCTATCTCATCATCATGAATATATGATACTAGATGAGGATCTCACATTTATAGAAATGTTGAGGATCTCAAGAGATGAAAAACAATTTGATAAGGAAGAAATAATCCTACACGTGGGGCAATGAAGCAAGGGGTTGCTGAATTAGCCGTAGGGAATTATTTTTACCTCTATGAATTTGTTCATGAATTTGACAAAAGTGATTATGTCTCTGCTATGAGTAGGACCATTATCATAGTTTCTTGTTTGGACAAGAAAGCTCCTTATCATAATAAAGGACAAATGTTTTTCCATCTATTATGATATGCATTATTGTAATGCAATTTTGTCTAAGAGGAATGTATATCCTTGATCATGATAATTTCATATATAACATTAATACCAAGAGGTTTGCATATAATGATATGAACTTCACTTATCTTTAGCATTATTGTTTAGGCCTCATAAATAAGAGATACATATCTACAACTCCATGTGGATGGATTTATGGAACTCATTTGATTATTGAATCATATGAGACAAGTAAGAATTATTAGGCAAAGATATGATCTTTTAGGAATCATACATATTGATGTATGAAGGCTGCTAAGCACAAATGCTAAAGATGGTTTTCAATACTTCATCATATTTACTGATGGGATCAGGGAAATATGGATTTGTGTACCTTATGAAGAAAACAAATCAGAATCCTTTGAATTGTTCAAAGAATTCAGGAATGAAGTAGAGAAATCGCTTGACAAAAGTATTAGGGCTCTACGATTGGATCATAGAGGAGAGTACTTGAGTCAAGAGTTTGACAAGAATCTATGGGAGTGTTGGATATGATCCAAAACTCCCTCCACCTAGCACGCCACATGAGTTTGGCGTGTCTAAGAGGAGAGTTCTGACCTTGTAGGACACGGTTCGGTCCGTGATGAGTCAAACAGCACTTCCAGTTTACTTTTGGAGGTTTTTTCTAATTACAGCAAAATTCGCCCTTAACCTTGTTCCATCAAAACAGATTATGAAAAACAACATATGAGATATGGGCTGGAAGTGTCCTAGTATTTCATTCATAAAGATATGGGGTTTATGTAAAAGAGTTTACAAATAAACTTAGACCCAAGTCGGATAAATGTTTTGTGGGATATCCTGAAAAGGATATTATTTCTACAACCTAATCGAGAACAAACTGTTTGTTTCTCGAACCACAGTGTTTCTAGGTAGAGATTGTCTCTAAACAAAACAGTGGGAGCAGTAGAACTTGAAGAAGTTCAAGAACCACAACAGAACATTGATCCTTTTGATGGAACATGAGCAGGATCACAAAGTGTTGTGGAGCAACCTACTCAGAAAACACAAGAACCTCGTAGGTCAGGTAGGATATATCGAGGGACTAGAGAAACAGGAATTTCTCATAACCCGTAATATATTGCTCATCAAGATGAGCCTACAACCTATGAGATGGCCACGTATGGGCCATACTCACAGAAGTGGCTAGGAGCCATGGGATACAAAATGGAATCCATGTATACCAACAAAGTATGGACTTTGGTGGAACCACCTAAAAGGTGCAAGTGGGTTATGAGGAAACCAACATGGATGGTAATATGATTACCTTTAAGGGATAATTAGTTGGGTAAGGATTTCCTGTGAGATCATAGTATAGACTATGACGAAATCTTTCCCACTTGTGATGCTTAAATCCATTAGTATCTTGCTTGTAGCAATCTGTTTATAGATTGAATCAAGCTTCTAGGAGCTGGACTCTTCAAATTGATGATGCAATCAAAGGAGTTTGGTTCCATCAAAATTGAAGAGGAGACTTGTGTTTAAAAGAAGGTTAGTGGGAGCATAATTATGTTTCTGGTCTTGTATGTGGAGACATACTAATCATTGGGAATGATGTCCCTACTTGGCAATCTTACGCAGATTGACTTGGGAATTAATTTTCAAATGATAGACTTAGGCGAAGCAACCTATGAAGACCCATGGAGATAGATCAAGTTGTTATGCACGCTTAATTCATGGTACATAAATTGACAAAGGTGTTGAAATGGTTCAACATGTATAGAATATGGATTCGACCTATGTCACATGGAATTGGTCTTTTGAAGACTAGTTGTCTTTCCAATTTGATTGGGAAAGGGACCGTATGAATGAGATTCATGAGATACGCCATGCTATGTACTAATCCAGATGTGTAATATGGCAACACACAAAGATACCAGTCAAATCCGGGTGAGAGTCACTGGATAAATTATCAAGATTATCCTTTAGTACTTGAGAAGAACAAGGATGTATTTTTGATAAATGGAGGAAACAAAGAGTTTACTGTAAAGGGTTACAGTGATGCGAACTTCAAAACTGACAAAGAAGATTCAGATTATAAGTCGAGTTTTGAGTTTTGCCCTAGTGGGAGCGACTGTGAGCTGGAAAGGTTCCAGGCAAGATTCAGTCACTGATTCTAACATAGAGGACTGAGTAAATTACTACATGAGATGCACTAACTCAGAATATTCAATCTCAATCAAATTGTTGAGAGAGGAGATGTAAATATTTGCAAAGCACCAGCGGATGTCTCGCCTCTACGCAGTGTAAGCGTGGAAGGCCACGCTAGATCAATAGGCATATAATGCAGGACATTGACTCTAGTGCAAGTGGGAGACTGTTGGAATTGTTCCCTAGAGGCAATCAATTATTGTGACATTTATGGATTTACGATTCATTATGTTATCGATATAGAGATATGTTAACATGAATGAAGTCCTTAGAATATAAGTTTTATATTCTTAAATATCCCTAGTCAGTTAAAATGATTAATAGGACAATCATCTATTGACTAGTATGGGGTTGGATTGATATGGATATATCATGATCCAACACATGGGTATGCATTAGGAGTAATGGCATACCGGATTGACCCATCTTCGAGAAGGCTACATGCATGTTATGTTAAGTCACAAGTGCTTCTCGTGGTGCAATGGTACTGTCATCCTTAGACTTGAAGTCACTAGATTGTCTAGTTGTGGATTATTGTGATCTTGGTAGCGTCAAACGCTACACCGTAACTGGGTAGCTATAAAGGCGTGTACTGGATACAATAAGAAGCAAGCTTAGAGATCGTAATGGACGTGGATAGAATTTTTCCCTCCCACATAACGGTAGAAAATATCCTAGGCCACTCGAGGGATAGTGCTTCTAAAATGTCTGGCCAGACTCAAATAAATCAATATGGAATATTGATGTTATTTGCACGAATAAGGCTATTCCCAGGATCGAGAAACTATGGATTGGATATACGAGTGTGACTTATATGTCTCGTGCAATCCGGATATTGGGACAAAGGGATTTGACAATTACTTGCACAAGGTTTGTCATGATGACTATTCTATTTGTTGGCTAGAATGGATGTCTTGCTAGAGGCCGCTCCATATTAGTAAATAGTTACTACCAACTAAATAGAACCTATGGGGTCACACGCCATATAGGGGTGAACTAGACTTGGGAAATAATTAATTAATATGATTAATTAATTAAAAGGATCAAATCGCAACAACTGGCAAACTTGGTAGGACTAATATGCAAGTTCGACTAATCCATGTATAGACATGATTAGGATATGCCAAGGTGGCCTAATTCATGTAGAGACATGATTAGGATTAATTTTCAAATAGAACTAATCCATGTATTGACATGATAATGACTATTTTTGCAAAAGGGACTAATCCGAACTTGAGTAGGATTAGGAGAGGGGTTCTTTATGTAGTAGGACAAGGAGTTGTTGGACTATATAAAGAACACTCCTAGCTTATTTTTCTCACTACAAAACACACATCTATATGATAGAAGTAAGGAGAGAATAAATCAAGGAGAGAGCAAGTCCCAAAAGAGGGCCGAACCCCCCATTGGGACCGCCCCCTACCCGTCGGCCTACAAGGAGGAGTCGCCCCACTTTGGTGCTCCGTTATTGCGTGATTCTTCTTCCTCTTCCTCTTTCCGAGATAGCACCATGGATTGGAAGATCTAGATCTCACCTCTAGGCGTGGATCAACCGTAGAGACGTGACACAATTCGTGTTTGAAGTCATCAAAGGAGAAACCCTAAGGTGTGTTATTGATTTCTTCCCTTACCATCGTTATGTCTCTTGACTTGTGATCCTTGGAGCGTTTTGCATGGTTTATTATTGTTTCCGTTGCGCATCCATGAATCAAAACCCTACAAATTTCGACCAATATCCGATCGGTCTGGGCCTCTAAGCGACTGAGAGAGTGCAGCGGATCGTCTATCGATTTGCGCGCCAGACGTGTCCATAACATATTTGTAAAAGCTCTGTAGCACTCATTAAAATGTTCAATTGCGACAAAAATGAGATGGATCAGCCGGTGTGGGAGCCATTTTAGGTGGCTGCATATTTCCTTTTCCAATGCATGAGATGCCTGAGAGCTCATTTGAAGGAGGCGAATCAATCCCTTTATCTTGTAAAGATTCCTTTTTAGACTTTGCAAGATCAGGAGAGCAATGAACACTTGTTGAGCCGACACTAGTTGAGAATTGAATTCCATCCTCTTTCGCCTGTGGCAAAAAGGGTAGGGGATAAAGTCAGAAGACATGTAATAATGAAAGCTTCATACCACCCGGTAAAGCCTAAAGGACTGATTTTCGCCATACAAGCTCAAAAGAAACAATTTTGTTAAAAAAACAAGTAATGTCCTAGTAGAGACGATATGATGGTTGCACATACCCGACAAGGATTTCTCTTGCTGCCTGATAAGTTTAGTGCACCACTGAAATTGTCAGAAGACTTTTTACAAAATTCTTCTCCATTCTTTATGTGCTTCCAGTTCCTGTCGCTATCCCTTGCACGACCTTAAGGATTATGGGCCCGGGCGCCTCCATCCGCAAAATGGTATATCTTTCTAGCCTTGTTCTTCTTATTAGAGGCTGCGTTTGGGATTTCACGTGCAGGCTGTGAAGGAGGCTTTGACACCTCTGAACGAAGTTTCTTTTCCAGGATTGTAATGGGATGTGCAACCTTCTTTACCATTTTCTTCTTCATGGGAAATAATGTGTTTATCTGAACACGGGGAGTGACTACTGGGAAGTCATCATTAGTTGGTTCTCCAAGGGAGATTCGTGAATACTTCGCTCACCACTCAACATAACAGCGCAAGATTAGAATCTTGTCAGTTTTGGGTGGAATGAGGAACGTTGCATTCGTGGAGAGTAGTGTGGAAAATCGCCACAGTGCAAAGACATCCGCCAAACCACCATGCATGATTCGTCTAATAAGTTCTCCAGGAATGTCTTGGTGGAAGCCAAATTGCTTAGCCAATCGACGTGGGTTGTACACCTCAATAATGAAATCATTATTTTGACGACAATTTAAATAGCAAGAGCGGAGGCTGATCATGAAATCGGTCCATGAAAAGTATAGATTTCCGATGTCGGATAAAATGAATTCGTCATTTTCGTACAAGGACAATGACGACAGCGAAGATAAGCGCAACCCGTCCAAATTTTGACGAGCCTCAGTATCACTGAATTGCTTTTCCAACTTTTCCCTGCAAATCTAACCATACGGACTCGATGTTCAACTCTTATTGGTTCCCGAGCACGCCAATATGCGTTGCAATAATAACCGAACCACCCGCATAAATAATGCACTGGAAAAATGGCAGTGCGCCTGCTAGGCTCGTTGGAACAGGTGATACGACCCAAGCCTTGGTATATGCTTGCAAGTACTAGGATGGCTAGAGAAAATCTTCTCCCAGTCGCCATTGAGCTGGCCACCTTAAACACGTTGGGGCATATGTGATCCTGATCGTCTCCAGTAAAAATGAACTTGCATAGCCAGCATGAAAGCAAAGCAGCCAAGAATGTTTCGTTTCTCTCTTATTTTTCAATGTTTAGTTCCTCAAATACAACTTTCTCCTGTGGCAATTGCTCACGAGGGCGAATGATGTCACAAGGATTATAGGTATTCCTTGGCGGGGAAGTGTTCTTTTGATTACGCCGGGTAGGAGAACCGCCATATCTCATGGCTCCCCGGAACCAGAACGTTACCCACTCGTTAGCAGTGAATTTTTTGGTGTTGTTTCGCTTCACTTTTCTGTGATAGGATACAAACAAGTGTCTGCAGCTCGAGGGAATTCTGCTGGTAGTAACAGACAATTCCTTCGAAGAAGGGACAACCTCTTTGTAAAACTCGCTATAAATAGGCAGACCGCCGATCATGTGCAAGTCCCATAAGGATATGGAACTCTCGCCGTCATGAGTATGAAGGGTGTTCGTCGAGGGATCGTCGCGATCGTAAGTGAATAAAGATGCATACACAGCATTGTATATATTCGCATCACATAGAATCGCATTGAACGTGCCAAGCACGTATTCGAGGCACTCCCAATATCCTGGGGTGAAGTTCACAAGACCATAGCTTATAGTGGATTTATTCCTCTTAGCATCGCCGAAATATATCCACTCGCTTAACAGAGTGGTGTGAGGCGAGGGGATTTCCAGAGAATGATGTGGTGATCGTAAATGAAACAACCCGGGATCTCGGTTCAGGGTTAAAGAGAAAATCGACAACCAAATGTAGAAATATACTATTAAGATTACATTTCGCTTAATGTACATAACAAAATTTCGATAATAAGTACAATTTAAAACATAACATTTGTGATCTACTAAGTGATCTAAGTTAAGCTATACTTCTTCGATCTCGATCCAGCGTTCCCATCCCCCACTTTGATTGACGACCTGCGGTTTTAAAATGGCAAATGCCGACGCAGTTTTGAAGAAATTGATCAGTAAAAACTGAGTAAGTACACACTACGACATGTAAAGCAACGAGTGGCACGGAAGCATGACTTGAAACAAATCAGAAGATTTAAACAGTAAAACTATCATTTTGGAGAATTTGGATCAACGTGAAGTAACCGAGTAATAAAAACCTCTCAATTTAATAACATTGAGAAACCACGAGTAGTTGGTAAAATATCCAGAGTAAACAACTTCATTTGAACTGATAACGATAGTAGTTCATGAGTAGCCAGGATTTACAATTCATTTCAATCGATTAGGGCATATCAAGAGCCACAAAAAACATTAGAAAGTAGTAAATTTTTAGTTCCGACTTCAATCAACAGTTTAATTTAGCTGAGGCGTGTCAAGAGCCACCAGCAGGATCGATGTAAACAGAGGGATCACGAAATAATCACTAAGGGTTCCTTCTAGGGTCTATCAAACCCTATTTCACCCGAGCGTTAAGGGAGCCCATTCGTCAACCCCGCTCACAACATTAGCAAGTGTCGACACCCCTATACTGTAGTGACCCTTACAAGTATAAGTAGCACTCTATAGCTCTATAAAACCCTTGGCCTCAATAACTTGGTACATTTTGGCTCATCGGAGGTGGATTTTTGAACATTGACGTTCTATCCAATAATAAGAAGCATTGCTTCAATGGTCTTAGCCATAAGAAAATGGAGGATCGCTTGACGCCTCCCATTAATAACAGTACTCTGTACATCGTCCTAAGTCTATTAGAGGTATTTTATTTCTTCTCTTTCACATAACCAGAATTGGAATATCAAAATTTCACAAGTAATTTCCGAGAGTTCTCAAAGGAGATGAATAAAATATTTTAACAACTTTTGAGCGGAAAACATGCATTCTCATACTATTTCATATAAAAAACATTCATTTGAAACATCAAGCACATACGCAGATTTTGATATGAAAAGGCCGTACATATGTACTTACCTGTGATCCATGAAAGGCGCAACGCAAAGCTAGCACTCCTACAACTCTCGTCCCATATTGGTTCCGGGTCTTACGGTAAATGCAGCAACACAATACATACGTCTACTTCGAACGATCCTTAACGTCAGCTGGATATAAACAAGTCAAGTATATAGTCTATTAGCATTTACCCTCTATATGAGGTTGTATGCAAGAATGCCATGGAATGCGGGTCGTGCAAGATAAATGACTAAAACGCCCCTCATACTCCAAAACAGTCTAGTTGCCCGGTCCTGAAATTATAATCATATTGGCCCAAAAACATGTAAGAATGACTCTAAACTCTCCCATATGTACTTAGCATCGAAATCTACAACTTTCGATAATTTGCACTTAGGCCCCTAAAGTTTGGTAAAATTGCAAAAAGACCCCAATGATTGACTTGGTCAACACTAGCCAAGAAATATATACGAGTACTCCAAATATGCATACAATACATGCTTACAAACTCCAAGTTACTTAACTAATCTCAACTCAAAGTTTAAGTGAAATTACTATTATGCCCCTCCTATACAGTTCAGTCAAACTAGGGTTTCCAAAAAGTCAAAGTTGGTCAAACTTGATATTTAGACTCAGAACATGAATACTAACAAGTTTCGTGAAGAACGCTAAGGCCAGAAATGTCATTTAGAGTGAGAAAATTGAAAGTCAAAGATAGAGTGAAATCATCTCAACTAGTCAACTTTGGAGCTGATTTGTGGTAAAATGAGGGAGAGTTTAGGAAATATGAAGGTGGGTTATTGAAGAGGGTATTCCAAGCTTTCCAGAACATATTTTAACTCCTAAGAACTCCAAGTATTCAAAGAGATATCGCTAGTCAAAGTTGGACAAAAATTCCGAATCAACACTTAGTAAAATTCGAGAAAGTTTATTGAGTTCAAACTAGCAACTTTAGGCTTGATTTCTGAGAAATCCGTTATAAATTTGAACATGACCCAAAGACGATGATTTGAAGTATTATGTATCATCTTTACACAGGAGAAAGCAGATCCAAATTTCATTAAGTTTTGAAGAAGATACAAGGGTTATAAAATAGGTGTTTCACCACGGCATTCTATACTTAGAAAATTTTTGAGTTTTTGCTAGCGAAGAACATCAACATCACAGCAACTTTGGAGCCAAAATCAGAGGGTCTAGAGTTAAAATTGGACCAAGAAATCAACACAAAAGTTGTAGCCAATTCTCCAAGGATTCCAGAAATTTAAGGATCATTCAAAAGGGACCAAAAACGAGGGAGACACAAGCATTTGAACAGGGGTACTTTTTTATACCAAAAACGCATGAACACCAAGAACACATCAACTACTTCACTAACTAGCCATGTTCAAGCCCAATTTCAGCGGGTTTAGAGATCGAATTGGACCAAGAAATTAAAACAAAACTTGTAGCCAACATACCCAGGATTACACAGGAAGAAACCGTGCATGATTTGGACAAGAATTGAGGGAGTTACACGCATTTGAATAGGAGCAGTTTATGAAACGAAAACCATGAACTTCAAGAATAAACTATGGTGATTTGTTGTTACAGTCAAGATTGGATGATCTAAACGTGTTTTAGACATGATTAGGAGCATGATCAAGCTTTCAATCAATCAAAACAAGAAAGAAAAGGGTCTGAACCGAGCTATGCACTTACCGGCGGCCATGGAGGAAACCGACGACCAACCGGCCACGATTTGGTTCTCCGACGAACTCCCAGCCATTCTGGGTTGATTGAAGGGTCTTGAGATGTCTATAGGTCACAGGGGAAGTCGCTTGGAGGGGATGAACGGCCCAGAACGAACCGAACGCCGAAGCTCGACGTCCGCTGGCGGTCCACGTCGGGTTTCCAAACCCAGGCTCCGGCGAAGGGTCAATTCTTCGACCCATAGCTTGTTTTTGGGTTCCCAAGCTGCGCCTGGTCACGAGGATCACAATTCCAAGACCCAATTCGATTAATTTTCAACAAGGAAGGAGAATTCGGACGATTACCAAGTTAGGGTTCATACCTTCAAGTCGGGTTTTCTCTCTCGATACACCTCCTCCCATGAAATTGATTTGTGCCTTTTGCTCCCCCTGTCACCCTCTATCTCCAGCTATAACAGTTTTCGAAATGGAAAAGTGGTGGTGGTGCTAGGGTGGTAGTTGTGGTGGTTGTTCTTGAGGGAAGAAGAAGAAGAAGATGATGAAATTATTGAGGTCTCTCTCTCTTTCTCTCTTTCTCTCTCAGCAGATGGTGAAGTGGGAGGGGAGAGTAGAGCTTCCACCTAGCACTTGAGGTGTCAAAATGAGGTTGCCAAGTGGTACACATGCATAGGGGGTAAAAGTGTAGTATTCCAAAGTTTGGGTAAAAACTAAAATTAGATGTTCTACTTAATTGTAGAGAATTGCACAACCACCCCAAACATCTCTACTGCTTAAAAATCACTCTAACAACGTCCAAATATTGCTAACACTCCAAAATTCAAACTTTAAAGCCGTGACAAACTATTTACAAATTTTCCCCCAAAGTCTTGATATTGCACTTAGAGTCGGCTTGAAAAATAGGGGTGTTACAGTAAACACCGAGCCTCCTGGAATATGGTCAATTCATCAAACAAGACTAATTCTGCCTTCGAGGTTGAATACCAGCAAGAAGGATATGCTGGTCCAGTATCAAGAAATTGCGGAGCAAAGGCACCGATTGCTGGTGCTTAAACAGGAAGCCTCAATGCTTTGTCGTTCGTGTCTTCTTCATCGACTATTACAAGAAGACCGTGAGAAGAGGAATCAGAGAATGTAACCATGATGAATTTGCTAATAACGAAAAAATTGGACCTGCGGGGAGGGGAAGTGTATGAGAAGCCTATGTGCAGGGGAAACACAACTATGTTACTAAAAGCATACAAATTCTCAAGAAAACAAATAGAGAACAAATAACACTGAATTGTGATGGCATGAAGCATTACCTATGGATGTAACTGCGAAATTCTGAGCTGGCTTCGAGTTTAATGGAAGCATGAGGTAATAGGTGCTTAGTTGACCTCTTTGAGAGGTTCAAAGGGATGGATCTAGAGGGGATTCAGACGCAGCAAGCAAATTTCCTTGTCATGCTCAACGAAAAGGTTTCCTAAATCTTGAGAAATAAACCCGCTGATGCTACAAAGATTGGCACATGAAAATCTTCAGTTCTTTAGGCAACGCAGGAACATTCCTTTCAGGTTGATGGAAAGTTTCCTTGCTCTAACAAAAAAAAATAAGAAGAAGAAGAAGAAGGAAAGAATCCATTGTCGTACTGGAATCTGTGCAGATTTGCAGAAGAGAGGCAAAATCATTCTAAAGTTGGAAAAGAATGTTTCTTAAAAACAAAAAAAAAAAAGGAAAAAAAGTGGCGCCACATTTTGACTGGTTTAAGGAAATATTTCCTTTACTAGTTACATCAGTTATGAGAACAGAAGAGTTTGACCATCCGAGCATGAAAATTCCACATAAAATGCGATATCAAGAAAGTGATGGGGCATTTAAAATCCATTTGGAAGAAATGGTAAAGTTAAATTTTATAAGCCATCGCTTAGTCTCAAAGTTTGCAAAGATGAAATTTCTTATCGAGACTCGTCACGCCAACAAGCCTAAAAGCCGGCGAACAAGTCTCGAGGGGGCATTTGTAGACACCTAAAATTTGTAGCCAATAAAGTAACTCCACGTGTCTATTATGACATATTTAAATGGTGGGATCAAATAGCACTTGCCTCCAAATTAAAATCACTACGAATTAATTAATTAATGGGGGACTAAATTGTAAATGAGACCAAAACTTATTTTCAAGCAAGGACTGTTTATGGCGACGCCATGTCACTACTGGACATGGCCTCAAGTCAGCAAGTAAGGCCAATCACATTGCGCCACTTGTCAAAATGATGCAGCTATCAAGACTAGCAAGCTCGGCCAATCATGATGTGCCACTTGTCAAACTGATAGAGGAAAATAAATAAACAAATAAATATTATTTATTTTCTACCTTGGCCAACAAGTCGGCCCATGCCTATATGAATGGGCTATCTCTAGGCCTAAAAGACACACAGTTACATCTTGCAAGAAGAAGAGAGCTCTGAAGATCAAGCATTTAAAGCCCGACGAGTTCATCGATCATCAAGATCATCATCATCAAGCTGTTAGAAGTTCTTCATCAAGTTCTTCGAAGATCATCATCGAGTTCTTCAAGCCTATGAAGATCCTCATCCGCGTTCTTCAAGACACTCGAAGATCTTCAAGCCGTTCCTCGTGTTCTTCAAGGCGTTCATTCGGTTCTTCATCAACATCAAAGATATTCATCCGTCCGATCCGAGATCAAGCCTCTAAAGCCCTCGTTCGACGTTTGTGTTCTTCGAGACCTTCATCTCATTCTTCGTCAAAATCGAAGACCGCTCATCCGTTCGATCCGAGATCAAGCTGCGAAGCCCTCGTTCGACGTTTAAGGAGAAGAATCAGTGGATTTAATTTATGTTTATAAATTTATTATTAGAGATTGTAATCCACTATATTTTCATCAATAAAAGTATTTATTTCACCGAATTCTCGCTTTTGTTTCCATTAACATATATTTGTGTGTACACCTACCAAGAGATAAACTTAAGAAGATATAACTTAGAACAATGTTTGTATACTCTATTGATGGCTCAGTTTATAAATGACTATGTGAAACTTATGGAACCAAAGAGATCAACACAACCGGCCTACTTCGACGTAAGAAGTGCACATAATTTTCATTAAATCCAGTCCATAGTACAGTCATCTCTACAACCGCCTACTTCATTAAATCCATAATTTGTTTTATCCGTTTCCTACACTTTTTAATATGCCAAATATACCCTTCACTAAAACAAGTGAAGCACATAGAATTTTTAAGATAATAGGGTCAAACTTTTTTCTTCCAGCAAGTAATTATTACAAATAATTATTAGGAAGTTGGGCAGCCAAACTCATAGAATTGTTAAGATGGCCAAACGTTTATTTTTACTGAAACTAATTATTAAGAAATTAATAGAGCGGATGTTACAGTCTTCTATTTCAGAGGGATTCTTCTTCGACTCAACAAGCACAACTGATAAATTTTATCTCTCTCTCTCTCTCTCTCTTCAAAATGTTGGAGAACAATCGAAACTGGACCGAAAAGAAGAAGATGGAGAAGAAGCTAAATCATAATCGTATGATAGAAAGTAACTAAATAAAGACGAATTGAAATACTTACAAAAGTCGTCGAATATGAATAGTAATTAGAAACGATCTCGAGCATTGGCTCGATGTCCTTAGGGCTTTATTTGCTCCCTTTGGTACTGCTTGATCCGGAACAAACCGCCTCCCTGGATAATCGCCTCTCATCGTGCAAGAAGTCAGTACACCACTTACACCCTACGAACCGCAATGGCATGGTACCTCTCTTGAAGAAATTGAATTAGAATATAGGAATTCAAATTCTGAAAGTTGAAGGTTCTACAAAGTCTAGGAGGACTTTGTTGGGTTTTGATTCATGGATCGCGCAACGGAAGCATAATCAAACAAATATACATGCAAAACCCTCCAAGGATCACAAGTCTAGATGCATAACGATAGTGAAGGGAAGAAATCATAAACACACCTTTGGGTCCTCCTTGATGACTTCAAACGCGAATAGTGTCACGTTCTCTATAGTTGATCCACGCCTAGAGTTGATCCTAGATCTCCCAAACTCCTTGGTGCTAGCCCGGAATAAGAGGAGGGTGAAGGAATCACGCAAAACGAGACAAAAAGAGGCTTCGGCCTCCTTTTTGGCCGACGGGGTGAGGGCGGCAGCAAGGGGGTCGAGTTCGGCCTCCTTGTTGCTTGCTCTCTCTCTCCTTTGTTCTCTCCCACTCTTGTTATGTTCAATAATGAGCATAAGTTATGAGGAAGGAAGGAAGGAGGGTCCTTTATATAGTCCAACAACTCCTTGTTAACTACCTAAAGGACTTATTCTAGTCCAACTAGAATTCAATTTAGTCCCTTCCTTGCAAATTAGTCCCTACTAAGTTTGCAAGGGTTTGCAAAGTGATCCTTCTAATTAATTAATCCAATTAATTAATTCCCAAATCTAGTACAACTCTATATAGCGTGTGACCCCATAGGTTCTATCTAGTTGGTAGCAACTATTTGCTAATATGAAACAGGTTTCTAGCAAAACATCCATTCTAGCCAACTAATAGAATAGTCATCTTGACAACCTTTGTACAAGTAATGTTCTCATCCCTTTGCCTCCATATCCGGATTGGACACGAGACATACAAGTCACACTCGTATATCCAATCCATAGTTTCTCGATCCATGGGAATAGCCTTATTCATGCAAATAACATCAATATCCTATATATTGATTTATTTGAGTCTGGCCAGACATTCTATAAGCACTATCCCTCGAGTGGCCTAGGATATTTGCTCCCGTTATGTGGGAGGGGCAAATCCTCTCTACGTCCACTACGATCTCTAAGCTTGCTTCTCATTGTATCCAGTACACGCCTTTATAACTACCCAGTCACGGTGTAGCGTTTAACGCTACCAAGATCACAATGATCCACAACTAGAATATCTAGTGACCTCAAGTCTAAGGATGACAATACCATTGCACCGCGAGAAGCACTTGTGACTCGACATAACATGTACGTAGCCTTCTCGGAGATGGGTCAATCCAGTGCAACATTCTGTAATGCACACCTATGTGTTGGATCGTGATATCTCCATATCAATCCAACCCCTTACTAGTCTATAGATGATTGTCCCATTTAATCATTATACTTGACTAGGGATATTTAAGATAAACAACACGATTGTAAATCTAAGGACTTCATTATATTAAATATCCAATAAATAATAAATGAATTTTCTAGCCATATACAAATTCATACTAAACTAGATTGCCTCTAGGCCATCTATTCCAACAGTCTCCCACTTGCACTAGAGCCAATCTGGAGCATCTCGTATGCCCATACTCCTAGTGTGCCCTTCATGCTTCCACTGCGTGAGAGGCTTCGTAAGCGGGTCTGACAGATTATCATCTGTAGGAATCTTGCATATCCGAACGTCTCCTCTATCGATAATATCTCGAATCAGATGAAACTTCCTGAGCACGTGCTTGGACTTCTGGTGCGATCTTGGTTCCTTTGATTGCGCGATTGCCCCAGTGTTGTCACAGAACAACTCCACTGGATCCGCAATGCTAGGGACCACACCAAGTTCAGAAACAAACTTTCTGATCCAAACAGCCTCCTTTGCTGCGCCATTTGCAGCAATGTACTCAGCCTCTGTTGTAGAATCAGCTACCGTCTCTTGCTTGGAACTCTTCCAGCTCACCGCTGCTCCATTCAGGCAAAACACATATCCCGACTGTGATCTAAAGTCATCTCTGTCGGTTTGGAAGCTTGCATCAGTGTAACCCCTTACACGCAACTCTTCCTCCCCGCCAAATATCAAGAAAGAATCCTTAGTTCTTCTCAAGTACTTTAGGATGTTCTTGACAGCAATCCAGTGACTCTCACCCGGATTGGATTGGTATCTGCTTGTCATACTCAAGGCATATGACACATCTGGTCTAGTACATAACATGGCGTACATGATAGATCCTATGGCCGAGGCATAGGGAATCCTACTCATGCGTTCCTTCTCAATCCCATTGGAAGGACAACCACTCTTCGAAAGAGTGATTCCATGTGACATGGGCAAGAATCCCTTCTTGGAATCTTGCATGTTGAACCGTTTCAACACCTTGTCAATATGTGTACTTTGACTTAGGCCTAGCAACCTCTTATATCTATCTCTATAGATCTTTATACCGAGTATATAGGCTGCTTCCCCTAAGTCCTTCATTGAGAAACACTTTTCTAGCCAATCTTTTACAGATTGCAGTATAGGAATGTCGTTTCCAATGAGTAGTATGTCATCCACATACAAGACCAGAAAAGCTACAGAGCTCCCACTAACCTTCTTATAGACACAAGACTCATCTTCGTTTCTGATGAAGCCAAACTCTTTGACCACTTCATCAAAACGTCGATTCCAACTCCTAGAAGCTTGCTTCAATCCATAAATGGATCGTTGCAGCTTACAGACTTTGTTGGCTTGCTTTGGATCCTCAAAACCCTCCGGCTGTATCATATACACGTCCTCGAGGAGATTCCCATAAAGGAATGCTGTTTTGACATCCATCTGCCAAATCTCATAGTCGTAGTATGCTGCAATTGCAAGTAGGATTCGGATGGATTTGGTCATAGCGACTGGTGAAAAGGTTTCATCATAGTCAATACCATGAATCTGTCTGAATCCTTTAGCCACCAATCGGCCCTTATAGGTAATCACATTACCATCCATGTCGATCTTCTTCTTGAAGACCCACTTGCACCCTATGGGCCGCGCCCCATCGGGTGGTTCCACCAAAGTCCATACTTTGTTGGTATACATGGATTCCATCTCGGTTCTCATGGCTTCCAGCCACTTCTGAGAGTCTGGGCCACTTATGGCCTCCTCATAGGTAGTAGGCTCATCATCTATGAGCATCGTGTCACCGGAATCCGTTACGATAAGTCCATACCTCTCGGGTTCCTGGCGCACTCTACTAGATCTACAAAGCTCTTGTGTTACCTGAACAGGTGGCTCCACAACTGCTTGTGATTCCTTTTCTTGTTCCATAATCGGTTCAGTGATTTGTGGTTCTTGAACCTCTTCAAGTTCTACATTCCTCCCACTTGCTTCTTTAGAGACAAACTCTCTTTCTAGAAACACGCCGGTCCGAGAAACAAACACTTTGTTTTCGGTTGGATTGTAGAAGTAGTATCCCTTAGTTTCCTTAGGGTACCCCACAAATTTACACTTATCCGATTTAGGCCCTAGCTTGTCTGATTGTAAACGTTTTACATAGACATCGCAGCCCCAAATCCTCATGAACGACAGTGTGGGACGCCTCCCACTCCACATCTCATATGGTGTCTTCATGACTGATTTAGATGGAACACGGTTAATGGTGAAAGCTGCACTTAATAGAGCGTAGCCCCAAAATGATAATGGAAGATCGGTTTGACACATCATAGACCGAACCATATCCAATAGAGTTCGATTCCTCCTCTCAGACACGCCATTCCATTATGGCGTTCCGGGTGGAGTGAGTTGGGACACGATCCCACACTCTCTAAGATAGTCGTCAAACTCCTGGCTCAAGTATTCTCCTCCACGATCCGATCGTAGAGCCTTGATACTTTTGCCAAGTTGCTTCTCTACTTCATTCTTGAATTATTTGAACACTTCAAAGGATTCGGATTTTGCCCTCATAAGGTACACAAATCCATATCTACTGTAATCATCAGTAAATGTAATGAAGTAGACATAACCACCCCTGGCAGGCGTGGCAAATGGCCCACACACATCGGTATGTATGAGCGCCAATTGCTCACTAGTCCTCTCACCTTTCTTATTGAAAGGGGACTTTGTCATTTTTCCCAATAAACAAGCCTCACATGTCTCATATGATTCAAAATCAAATGAGTCTAGTAATCCATCCTTATGGAGTCTAGATACACGTTTCTCATTTATGTGGCCTAAACGACAATGCCATAAATAAGCAGGATTTAAATCATATATTTTAATCCGCTTGGTATTAATGTTGTAGACAGGATTGCTTAGATCAAGGACATAAAGTCCTAAAATAGTGAATATTATTCAAATAAAAGGAACAACAATTGTTCTTTATTGAAATAATAAAACATTCTTTGTCCAAACAAGAAATAGAAATAATGTTTCTGCTCATAGCAGGCACAAAATAGCAATTATTTAATTCTAAAACTAATCCTCAAGGCAGAGATAGCTCGCACACGCCTAAGGCCAACGCAGCAACCTTTGCTCCATTCCCAACGCGCAGATCTACCTCCCCTTTAGCCAATCTCTTACTTCTCTTGAGATCCTGCATATTTCGACAAATATGAGATCCACATCCAGTATCTAATACCCATGATGTAGAGACAGTTAAATTGACATCTACAACAAAAATACCTGGTGGTGGTGGAATCACTATTCCAAGCCTCTTGTCCTCCAGATATTTTGGGCAGTTCCTCCTCCAGTGTCCAGGTTGACTGCAGTAGTGACACTCACCCTTAGTCACGACCTTGGCAACGCCACCAACAGGCTTAAGGGCTTGTTCCTTGGACTTGGCAACTGACTTGCCTTTGCCATTGGAGGAAGAGGCAAACCTTTTGCCCTTTCCTTTCTGCACCATCATAATGGCCTTGCCCTTACCCTTGTTGATGCTTTGTTCAGCCGTCCTCAACATGTTGAGCAAATCTGGCAGTGGTTTAACGATCTCGTTCATGTTATAGTTCATAATGAACTGTCCATAACTCTCGGGCAACGATTGCAACACGAGATCGGTTGCCAACTCTTGACCGACCGGGAACCCAAGCCGGGCGAGATTCTCCAAGTACCCGATCATTCGGAGTACATGGAGTCCCACCGGGTTCCCTTCTGCCTGATGACATTTGAACAGTGCCTTTGAGACCTCATACCTCTCTACCCTCGCCTGCTCTTGGAAGAGCTGCTTTAGATATTCGATCATATCGACAGCATTCATGTTCTCATGTTGCTTCTGAAGCTCAGAGGTCATGGTGCAAAGCATAAGGCAGGCCGCATCATTAGCGTCATCAACACGCTTTTGATACGCCTTTAAGGCAGCAGGTGTCTGGTTCTCTGGACCTTCTGGAACTTGCTCCTCTATTGCGTACAGTTTCTTCTCTTGCTTGAGAACAATTCTCAAGTTTCTGTACCAATCAAGAAAGTTGGTTCCAGAGAGCTTGTCCTTCTCAAGGACAGATCGTAGGGATGTTGTGAACTCGATGAGTTGTTTGCCATTTGGAATTCTACAAAAGGAAAATACGCAAGTTTTAGTATTTGTGATTTTTTGACTATATTTAATAATGGCTAGTTTATTAAATATAGCTCCCACTATTTTTCTTCGGATTAATAACCCTCAAGATATTAATGCGGAAAATATCCTTATATTTTCTAGTGGGCCAAGATTCATCTTTTCATCTCCTTATGAGCTTGATTTGGCAAGTCACCCATAATTTGACTACTTTTAGGTAGGAACAATTCCAATTGCATCCCATATGCAACTCTTGGTTCAACCGGGCAAATAACTCCTTATTTATCCATCCATATGGATAATCCCAATTGATTGCCTCTAGGTTTCTTAATCAAATTAATAGCCTAGTTGTGTTCAACCTCTTATCTAAACAATTGCACATTGTTACGTGCCATCGCATTCCATCATTATGAACCACGTCGCCATGCTTTGGCACGCACGAACTTGATAAATAATGATGATAATGAGTGTTTAAATAACCAGAAAGGAAGAACACAATATTTAAAATTTGAGGGATTTTAAATTCAATGTTTAATTATTTTGTTGATCAATATCAACTAATCTATCTATTTGAGTTTGGGCACAACTCCAAATAATAGATCCGGGTTGTCTAATTATCTTATTATCCTAATTGCATGCATCATCCATACACCAACCACACAAATAATAAGACAATAAATAAACAACCACATAACAGAAATTAAACGTGATATGGATATGGCCTTTTCTAGACTAAGATAATTCCAAGCCAATGGAATTATCTATGAACCCTAAGCAAACACATCTCCATGCGTCTTGATCTCTTGGTCCATCCTTCTTAGTCATGTGGAATGCTCCATGCTCCATGCTCCATCGTTTGTGGCTCCTTTGGCTTTGGGCTTCTTTTCTCCAATCTTGGCTAACAATCTACTTTATCTAGCACTAGCTAATATCTATACTAAATAAAATAAATCTCACAAGTTGAGAAAAAAAATGGCACGCAGGCCATAAAACCCTAATTAATTATTACAGTTAATTGATCAGCTCGCAGGCCGTAAAACCAAACCACAAAATTAAACATCCACATCAAACCACATCCTAAGGCCATATCAAATCACCATGCGATTTGCACATAAACAGTTAAAATCCAATTTTAACGCGCTTGGTCAATTTTAATTGATTTTAGGATTTCTAGGGTTAAAACGGTCCATGGGCCCAACAATCCAATTGCCCGGGCCCATTAAAGTGAACCACAAAGCCCTAGGGCCGGCCCGGCCCAAAACCCGCAAGCTAGGCCCGCGGGTTAGGGCCGCCCGGCCCCTTAGGGCGGCCAAGCTTGGGCGGCAAGCAAGGGGGGGCGGTCCCTAGGGGGGGCGAACCTCCTCTTGGGAGTTGTTTCCAAAACAACTCCCTTGCTTGGAGCCCAAGTTTGGTTGTTTCCTTGTTTTGGGAGAACTCCTTCTTCCCCAAGGATGCCCAAACCCTAGATCAAAGATCCTAAAATTTCTCAAACTCACCAATTCATGCATCCAATGCAAAAATTGGATCTTGTTATGAGTAATTATTGACAAATTTCATCCCATGCTTGATTTGTCTTGTTTTACGCGATAAACAATCAAATTAAGGTGTAAAACAACAAGAATGTAACACATAAACTACGTTTATGCTCTATGACCTGTGGCTCTGATACCACTGTTGGGTTTTGATTCATGGGTCGCGCAACGGAAGCATACTCAAACAAATAACCATGCAAAACCCTCCAAGGATCACAAGTCTAGATGCATAACGATAGTGAAGGAAAGAAATCATAAACACACCTTTGGGTTTTCCTTGATGACTTCAAACGCGAATAGTGTCACGTTCTCTATAGTTGATCCACGCCTAGAGTTGATCCTAGATCTCCCAAACTCCTTGGTGCTAGCCCGGAATAAGAGGAGGGTGAAGGAATCACGCAAAACGAGACAAAAATAAGCTGCGGCCTCCTTTTTGGCCGACGGGGTGAGGGCGGCGGCAAGGGGGTCGGGTTCGGCCTCCTTGTTGCTTGCTCTCTCTCCTTTGTTCTCTCCCACTCTTGTTATGTTCAATAATGAGCATAAGTTATGAGGAAGGAAGGAAGGAGGGTCCTTTATATAGTCCAACAACTCCTTGTTAACTACCTAAAGGACTTATTCTAGTCCAAGTAGAATTCAATTTAGTCCCTTCCTTGTAAATTAGTCCCTACTAAGTTTGCAAGGGTTTGCAAAGTGATCCTTCTAATTAATTAATCCAATTAATTAATTCCCAAATCTAGTACAACTCTATATAGCGTGTGACCCCATAGGTTCTATCTAGGTGGTAGCAACTATTTGCTAATATGGAGCGGTTTCTAGCAAAACATCCATTCTAGCCAACTAATAGAATAGTCATCTTGACAACCTTTGTACAAGTAATTGTCTCATCCCTTTGCCTCCATATCCGGATTGGACACGAGACATACAAGTCACACTCGTATATCCAATCCATAGTTTCTCGATCCATGGGAATAGCCTTATTCATGCAAATAACATCAATATCCTATATATTGATTTATTTGAGTCTGGCCAGACATTCTATAAGCACTATCCCTCGAGTGGCCTAGGATATTTGCTCCCGTTATGTGGGAGGAGCAAATCCTCTCTACGTCCACTACGATCTCTAAGCTTGCTTCTCATTGTATCCAGTACACGCCTTTATAACTACCCAGTCACGGTGTAGCGTTTAACGCTACCAAGATCACAATGATCCACAACTAGAATATCTAGTGATCTCAAGTCTAAGGATGACAATACCATTGCACCGCGAGAAGCACTTGTGACTCAACATAACATGTACGTAGCTTTCTCGGAGATGGGTCAATCCAGTGCAACATTCCGTAATGCACACCTATGTGTTGGATCGTGATATCTCCATATCAATCCAACCCCATACTAGTCTATAGATGATTGTCCCATTTAATCATTATACTTGACTAGGGATATTTAAGATAAACAACACGATTGTAAATCTAAGGACTTCATTATATTAAATATCCAATAAATAATAAATGAATTTTCTAGCCATATACAAATTCATACTAAACTAGATTGCCTCTAGGGCATCTATTCCAACAGACTTTGTAGGGAATTAGGAGAGTAGAAGAAAATGTTGGAATGCACAAATGGGTGGAGAAGCCCTCTATTTATAATAGAGTAGGTGACCCTTCAAAGGGGTGCAAATGAATAGATGTGTCTATTCATGATAATAACTAACTCTGGACGTTATTAACTAACAATAACTAACTTTGTTCAATAACTAATAAACTTATTACCAATTCCAACAATTATTAATTTGCGACTTTAATTAATAACGCACCCAAAGTTAAATTGCGTCCATCGAAGGACCTATTTGTACACCATAATTTACAATAATTTTCATTCACCCGTAACTTATTTTGGACAACTCACAATTGCAGATTTAACATCTCAAAGTGAGAATTAAAGTCTTCATATTTTATTATCTAAAATTCAAAGTTTTCCAACAATCCCCCACATGAATGACAAATTGACATAAGAGCCGGAATAAACAAAGAGGAGATTTAGAGAGATACCAAACGAATGATAATCGCATCGAGAAGGTGGCCAAGGACCTTGAACCTCTCTTAGTGGAATACTATCGGATATACTGGATTGTCAGTGGTGAAACACCTTGAACTACTTTCCGTGGTGTATACCTAGACAATAGTACCCACACGGTTATCATTCTTCCATATTAAGTTCTCATTGTCGTGTCTGTTTTGGCCTTGGAGCACTTAATCCTGGTTTCGTGAGTGGTCTTAGAGAATTTAGCCTCGTCATTCTCCTAGAACCGGCCGCCAGTTCCCACTCATATAGTTGAGTCTCATAAAAAGTATCTTGCCATACCCCCACTTGGTTTTATGCCCCAAGGTCTGAGCTCATTAAAAGCTAATCCCTTATCCTTACCAATACAAGCGTCACTCGGTGTCGTCCTAAGAATGGGTTTGGAAATAAAATTTCCTACAGTGACTATATTTGCACAGTAATTAGGTTGTCCCTTTTGAACCTAGTTATTGGGATCTCCAGTCATCTAGGTTGGGTTTTCCGTTACGTGCAACTCAGAGAGATAGGCTTTATCCCAATCCCCATGACGACGTAAACAATTGCTCTCTTGTTAACCCTATGGGCATCGGATCCGCTTGTTTTTACTTACTTTTCACACGATCGATCGATATAATTATGTTTGAGAGAAAATGTCCAATGGTGTTATGTCTACGACGTATATGTCTAGACTTGCCATTGTCGATGGTGCTTTGGGTCCTTCCGATTGCCGATTGACTATCGCAATGAATGCAGATAGCTAGCACCGGTCTTGGCCACATCGGAAGTTCATTTGAAAATTGACGAAGCCATTCGGCTTCCTCTCCTGTCTTATCCAAAGCAATGAATTCTGATTCCATTGTGGATCTTGCGATGCAAGTTTGTTTAGAAGACTTCCAAGACACAGCTGCACCTCCAAGGGTAAAGACATACCCGCTTGTGGACTTAGAGTCCAAAGTGTCCGATATCTAGTTGGCATCACTATACTCTTCCAGTACCGCATGATACCTAGCATAGTGTAGTCCATATGCTAAAGTATATCTTAAATATTTTAGCACTCGAGTCACTCCTTTCCAATGTTTATCACTAGGATTACTGTTGAATCGACTTAACTTTCCAAAAGCTTGAGGAATATCGGGCCTTGTACGATTCATGAGGTACATTAAACAGCCGATTACTTGAGCATATTCGACTTGTCTTATACTTGCACCATGGTTCTTGGCGAGATGTAAATTAAGATCCACGGGAGTCTTAACTATCTTGCCATCGTTCTTGTCGAATTTCTCAAGAATCTTCCCAACATAGTGCGATTGAGATAATGAGTATCCATTCGTCGTTCTAGTGATTTTCATCCCTAAAATAACGTCAGCAATACCCATATCCTTCATATCGAACTTTGTTGTCAATATTTTCTTAGTTGTTTTAATGATATTTGAATTACTTCCCATAATTAACATATCATCAACGTACAAGCACACGATGACATAACCACCATGAGTGGTTTTAGTATAAACACACTTGTAACATTCATTAATATGAAATCCATTTTATAACATGGTCTTATCAAATTTGATATGCCATTATTTCGGAGCTTGTTTGAGACCGTAAAGAGATTTAACCAAACGACATACCTTATTTTCTTGCCCAGGAGCAATTAAACCCTCAGGTTGTTCCATGTAAATCTCTTCGTCTGATTCACCATTTAATAATGCAGTCTTAACGTCCATTTGGTGAATTTCAAGATTATTTATAGTTGCAATAGCTATAAGCATGCGAATGGACGTTATCCTTGTAACTGGTGAGTAGGTATCGATATAACCAATACCATCCTTTTGTTTAAAATCTTTTGCGACAAGTCTAGCCTTATACTTGTCAATTGAACCGTCAGGTTTAAGCTTCCGCATAAAAACCCACTTACAGCCTAACGCCTTACTTCCTGGTGGAAGACTCACCAATTCCCAAGTATGGTTTTAAAGTATGGATTCAATTTCCACATTCACTGCTTCTTTCCAATACGACGCCTCGGTACTAGACATAGCTTCCTTGTAGGTTTGAGGCTTATTTTCTACCAAGTAGGTTAGAAAATCCGGACCAAATTTTCTAGCAACGTTTGCCCGCTTGCTACATCTAGGTTCGTTTTCCGTTTCGGACTCTTGGGATTTTGATTCCCGTGTTCTTTTATTATAACTTTGTTCATTCTTCTCTTTGTATGGAAATACATCTTTGAAGAATAATGCGTTGCATGACTCAAAAATAGTATTTTCGTGTATGTCTTCGATTTCTGATTTGATAACCAAAAATCGATATGCACTACTATTATGAGCATACCCGATAAAGACGCAACCTACTGTCTTCTGTCCAAGTTTCACCTTTTTAGGTAATGGTGTTGCCACATTTGCGAGACACCCTTTGAGGTATTTATAAGATGGCGGCTTTCCTTTCCATAATTCATATGGAGTTTTGCCAACATTTTTCCGAGGTATCCTATTAAGAATATGGTTGGCCGTTAATAGGGCTTCCCCCCACAAGTTCTGTGGTAATCCCGAACTTAGGAGTAATGCATTTAGCATCTCTTTTAAAGTCCTATGCTTCCTCTCGGCTACGCCATTTTGTTCAGGCGAATAGGGTGCCGTAGTTTCGTGGATAATGCCACTTTCTAGACATATGTCCTTAAGTGGGGCTTCGTATTCTCTACCACGATCGCTACGCACCATTTTAATTTTCTTTCCCAATTGATTTTTCACTTCATTTTTATAGTGTTTGAACATGTCAATTGCTTCATCTTTACTTCGTAGAAGATAGACATAGCAATATCGTGTGCAATCATCTATAAACGTAATGAAGTACTTCTTCCCACCTCTTGTTTGAAGAAAATTTAAATCACAAATATCCGTATGGATTAATTCAAGAGGCGTTGTAATTTTGTTTTCAATTGGTCGAAAGGATGCCGAAATATAAGTGGTTCCATTCGTATGCCTAATTCAAGCACATATACACATTGATTAAATAAATCATAAATGCTATAAAGCACTTGATTTATTTACCAATGTCCATGAGTACTTTGAAACTCTTGATATATGTACTCTACCAAATGACGTTGTGATTAAGTTTAATAACAAACCATAAGTACTATAAAAACTCTTGATTTGCAAGAAACTAAATCGATAACCCATGAGTACTTTGAAACTCTTGGATTTCCATGAGTGCTTGAAACTCTTCGTACGTCCAATAATTGATCTATTGATAAAGAGACCCCCACAAGGCATACGACATGTTTCCGTTTTACAACAAAAATATTTGAATACGTAAATATTCAAGCTCAACATGCTTTAAACTAACGGATGACAACACCGTACTTATGTTAGTTTAAAATCATCTCCTACGAAACTTTTATTTCGACATATCCCAAAACATTGAATAATCACATTCAATGAATTCGCGAATTAAATCAAAATTAACATGACGCGACCTACTCTATTATAGAGTATCACGTTCATTTTCTTAATTTTAAACGTTCCATTGCCCACACACATGTCGTGCGTAACAACTACTAAAACTTCTCTTTTTCGGATTCAAGACTAAGTTTGGATCCTTTTTAAGATGTCACATATGAAGAAACCAAATTCTTACGTTTCAAAATATGGCCTACACTTTTAGACGTGAAAACTTTCCGAAATCTAATTGCATAGACTATTCGGCTTGGTACGATATCATTTTTCAGAAAATTTGACCATGATTGTGGAAACTTTCTTTTATGAACCTGACATCAAGTCCATATCCATTAGATTCGTCTCGTCGAGGTACACAATTTTCATATATGACTCGCCTTGATCCGAGGTCTATAGCTCCAGATATCCTTCAAAAACCGTACTCGGAATTTGTACAAAATTCTGTTACGAACCAGCAGCTTTGGACAATGATATCTTGAGTTTTACAACTCCGATTGATGCACTGTTTTCACCCAGAGCTTCATTTTTTTGTTATCTACAATTTTCATGTTTTACGAAAAGTGGTCCGAGATCGTTATCAATGTCTAAACGACAAAATACAATTATGTCCCCAACTTATGCATGCTGAATTTTTGCATAGCAAAATTTATTTTCCAATGATACAAATCGGTAAACCATATTTTTCATGCAATGAGTACTATAAAAACTCTTTGCAACTCGTTGTATTAATGAGTGCTATAAAACTCTTTAATACAACAATCTGTGAGTACTATGAAACTCTCAGATTTACAAAAAAAAATAATTAAAACCGACTTGAAAACCAAAGAAGCGCCAAAAACCAGTTTCGACACATAAAGCCTTAAGATTGTTGGAGAACAATCGAAACTGGACCGAAAAGAAGAAGATGGAGAAGAAGCTAAAACAGAATCGTATGATAGAAAGTAACTAAATAAAGACGAGTTGAAATACTTACAAAAGTCGTCGAATATGAATAGTAATTAGAAACGATCTCGAGCATTGGATCGATGTCCTTAAGGCTTTATTTGCTCCCTTTGGTACTGCTTGATCTGGAAGAAACCGCCTCCCAGGGTAATCGCCTCTCACCGTGCAAGAAGTCAGTACACCACTTACACCCTACGAACCGTAATGGCATGGTACCTCTCTTGAAGCAATTGAATTAGAATATGGGAATTCAAATTCTGAAAGTTGAAGGTTCTACAAAGTCTCGGAAGACTTTGTAGGGAATTAGGAGAGTAGAAGAAAATGTTGGAATGCACAAATGGGTGGAGAAGCCCTCTATTTATAATAGAGTAGGTGACCCTTCAAAGGGGTGCCAATGAATAGATGTGTCTATTCATGATAATAACTAACTCTGGACGTTATTAACTAACAATAACTAACTTTGGTCGATAACTAATAAACTTATTACCAATTCCAACAATTATTATTTTGCGACTTTAATTAATAACGCACCCAAAGTTAAATTGCGTCCAATGAAGGACCTATTTGTACACCATAATTTACAATAATTTTCATTCACCCGTAACTTATTTTGGACAACTCACAATTGCAGATTTAACATCTCAGAGTGAGAATTAAAGTCTTCATATTTTATTATCCAAAATTCAAAGTTTTCCAACACAAAGTCCTTGAACAGTGCTGCTAGTTCTTCTTCTTCATTTAGCTATGTAGTTTGAATTTCAATTGCTACTATAAGTCATTCACCACTACAAGTCATTGAATAAGAAGCCTTGATCCTTGAAAATATGTAATCATTTTTATAAGCCTAGCTTATTTTCTAAGCAAAGTTTGGATCTAAATTTATATACATGTTGGTGTTGGTTGATGATCTGAATGAGTTAGGGTTAAGAAAATTAGGAATTCTCCAATTTCTTCGTAGATTCTTACTCAACAAACATTTGGTACTGCGTTAGTCTACGTATTATGTAATATTTGGGTCAAATTTTATATTTTTGTGTTGTTGCAAGTTAAAGACTTGGATGAGTAATGGAAAAAAGTCTCAGGTATAATCTCCGGCGCTTGTTCATATTTCTCCGGTTAATTTTTGTTTTATAAATTTTCGAGTAATATTCATGCACTCTTCTGTTGATGTTTTGTTCTACTCATTTTTCAATAGTCTATGCAGGTATGTTAACCTAAATACCTCAGATGCTCTTGAAGTGAACTATCTTAGTGGAACGAATAAATCGAGATTAGTATTGAGTAAATACACTCCGCTTCTTTGATAATTTCTGTCACATTTTCTCTATTAGCAACCCATTTCCTTCCTTAAGCATTTAAAATTCAAATACCTACATTGGTTCTGTTAGCAATTGGTGCGCCCATGTGGGGTGCCCAATGTAATTATCGTAACCTTATGGGGTTAGTTGCACTAATGCACAAACTAGAGGGGTTAGTAGCTAAGGCTCAAACCCTAGGGGTTTATGTGCAAACCTAGGAGAAGTTTTGCCTATATAAGGAGGCAGTCTGCTACACATTATGGTGTGCCATTATGCTAAGGCTAATAGCTATTCTAGAGAATAAATTTACTCTGTCTAGATTCATACTAGTTGTAGAGAACCCTAGTCTCTCTCCAACTTCATCCAAGGAGGTGGAACGTGGTGTGGAAATCAGTGTTCGTCCTCGAGATTCACACTAGATTGGTGGGAGCAAGATCAAGAAGGAGGCGCGTGAAAGCAAGCAACAACCGATCATCCGCTGCATAAAGGAGCTTAGGAAGACAAGGTAAACACATGAATCTTCCGCTATAATTCATGTTGTAGATCTGTATGTGATAGATCCTTCCTGCCCTTCATTGGTATCAGAGCCTTAGGCTTGTTTTTCGTGCCTCGATAAGCGTTCCCGAATCTGATTTAAAAAATTGAGTTTCTGAAATTTCATAACAAGTAGACGAAACCTATATGGTTAGGTAGGGTTTTTCACGAGGATTCCAGATATATAAATTTTATATTTTTTGGATTTATGATGAATTAGTTATGAATTTTCAAAGTTTCGGAACTATATTAATCTGGACTGCTAGATCCAATCAGTAGAACACGTTTTTCAAAAACTTGTTAAAATTGGATTTTGACCACATAATCGGGATCAGGACGAAAAGACGATCCCGGAAAAATTATTTTCGTCGCGAACGGAGCACGGGAGGGCGGCGCGTGGGCTTCACGCGCCACCGACGCCGCCCCCACGCGCGGCCACGCGCCGCACACGCCAAAGGGCTGGCGGCGGCTGCTGACGTGGCCCTAGGCTTACGTGGCAGATGACGTGGCGGTGCCACGACAGAAAAGGCTGACGTGGCGATGACGTGGCAGCCACGTGTCGGCTGACGTGGCAGCTGACGTGGCGGACTGACGTGGCAGCTGACGTCAGCATAGGTGCTGACGTGGCATGCCACGTGGCATGCTGACGTGGCACATGGGCCGACGTCGGCGCGTGGCGGAGGCGGACGCGCCCACGCTCGGCGGCGCGTGCGGCCTCCTCCCGCCGTCATTTTTCGTCTGGTTTTTTCCTAGGGACTCCAAATAAAATTTCCTATTTTGTGGATATTTTTTCATAATTTTTGGAGCGACATAAAATTTTAGTAATTTCCAGATTAATTAATTAGTGTTTAGCACACTTTCCGAGGCAGTTTGACGACCTTAAACACACTGTTTTGAGCCCAAATTTTTTCTGGAGACTTAGGTCATTTTTCCCTACGTTTTGCCATAGGTGGTGAGACCCTAAGTGGTAGGGAGCAATTTTCGATCTTTTTAGTTAATTAGATTATTGCTTATTAATTTCCAGTAATTATTGTTTAATTCTGGAAATTTCCAGAAAATTCCAGTATGTTTATTATATTGTTATACATGCTGTTGTGGGTTGAATGGATGTGTTTGGTGCATGCATGTGGTATAGATGTTTTATATTTTGGTTTTGGTTTTGGTTTTTTGAATATGTAATCAAAATACGGCCTGCGTGTCATGCCTCTCTATACTCTAGTGTCTTCTCTTCTCATCCACTCGCCTCTATGAGGTTACTTCTTATTAGAAATAAGATAGTTAGTAGAGATTGAAGATTGAAGCTTCCAGAGAGGTGGCCAAACCAAAAAGCTATGGCGCAAGGTGCATGGAGCAATTAGACGGTCTAAAGGAGCCTCAAGTAGGCGAGATGGCATGAGATGGAGTTCAAGACTTGCTCAAGAAGTGCTCTCAATAGTGGGAGTGCACCTTAGGGGCCACATCCATTGCATATTTATTTATGCTTATGCTTGTTTTATGTTATAACTGCGTGTGATTGGATATATATGTTTAACCTCGCATGCTAAAGAACTAAAACAAAAGAGCTCACATGATGACATGATTAAAATTGATAGGAAATCACAAGTGATGAGATTTGATTCCTAGGATATACGCTAGGTTTTGGTGGAGTCCTTGTGAGGAACTATTGAGATTAATCGATGTCACATGTTATTTTGGAGCTAAGTAAATGCTAGTGATTAACTTCCACAATGTCTCTATCAATCGTGTCTAAATCAAAACTGTAAAGGCTAAATGGTGACAACAAACGACATGATAAGCCGTCGTACTATGTAACCATCCGTTGGACATAGTTTGTCAACCACCTACAAACATTGTTGAACCTGTGATGAATAAGTTGTCACATCAGCACATAGACATTATCTTTAGGCTCACCAATAGTGGGAGGCAGCAGTCAAGATAATGTTATAGAGCATGCTATGAAAAGGTGGGGAAATGACCTCATCAGCATGTTCTAGACCACTTTTAAAATTGTAGGAAGCCAAAGAAGAATCTTTGATCCATCTTAGCCATTTGCGTACATAATTGTGAGCATTGGCTCACAATAATCCTGCCTTAACTATGAGTCATGGCTCATATCATAATATTGAGCACTCGACTTTAACGTCTGAGATTGATGCCATATATGATAAAAAAGTTAAAAGTTGTCAGGTACAAGCTATCCGATTTGAAATTTGTTTCAATCTCTGCCACGTTTCATGAAACGTTATATGACACGCTTTGCAAGTGTCAGGATGTTTGGATAAGAACGAAACATCACTCTGTTCTAGGATCTAAGCAAAATAAGTTTTGCTAAAGAATACTAGTCCAGCATACTTCGGATGTCTAAGTGATAAATGATTGCTAAAGACTTTTAGAGAAGTATAATCATACTTAGTGAAGTATGATAGGCAGATATAGTCCCTAGCCCGGTATTAGGACCAAGGCAACAGGTGGGGCAATGATAAATGAATTTAAGGGGCAATATTGGTATAAGACCAAACAGCCCAAGACTGGCAAACGCAAATGAAGAAAAAGGAGTTTTCCTAAGACAAGAGAAAGGGCTAGACCTGGCTAATAACTTCTCGTCGAAGGATCCAAAGGATTATCTTTGAGGGAATAGCCACCAAAATTTGTTTTGGTCACAGTTTTAACTTTGGATATGGTTATATCATGGTGTTTGCGTTCTTAATATTATAGCATGAGTAACGCCTCAGAATCCTTGGATGTCAACTTATGAGTATGACTTAAGATTCTGATATGTGGCGCGCTAGATTAAGACACACGTTGACAGGAGAGGATGTTCAGGCTAGCTAGGGCAGGCCTGCTTGGATTATGCCCAAGGTACCCTTACCTGTGTGTGGTTCTTGCCGGACAAGAAAGGCGAAACGCAAACCATCCAATAGAGCATTAAGGACTAATGAGTCTTTATATCTTATTTATTCTGTTGTTGTGCTCCATTTAATTGTTAAAGCTAAGACATGGTGCTTACTGTTCCATCACATTCGTAGATTATTGTCCACGTCTCAACTGTGTGTGCTTGGGCCACATAAGTCTGAGGCACAAGGGTGCTTCAGACAGGTCTCTACAAAAGGTAGAAAACCATCTGGATAATAGGATATGTCCTTGGCCAGAATGAGACTGGAAATATCTATCTTAGCAAGAGCTATGTGATAGAGAGAAATAGTAGGGCAGTTGGCTATTCCCACGCTCCAGAAAAAGGCTGTAGAGAATAAGAGGAATAGGTTACTGTAAGAGATGGTCTGAAGTATGATAGAGCGTGCAAAGTACAAGTTCCCTATTCGGAGGAGACACTTTGCTAAACGACTATCAACATACGCAACCATAAGCCCACCAAGTCTGTAGCCACTACACCCTACGAGATGTGGACCAAAAGGCAACCTGAATGAGGTCACCTTAGGCCATGGGGATCGGCAACTTATGTAATAACTTATTTTCAAGTCAGGAAGAGGTTCGTTGAGAAATAAGTCTCTACGAAACAAAGGTTTCACTGGATGACACCCCATCCCTGAATGATCAACAGGAAATAGTTCCTACGGATCTTCAGGACAGTGGGAGTAACATGCCTAGTGAACAGCCCATCATAGATTATGACTATGTGGAGGAACCCTTTTGCTTAGGAACGTTCTTTGGAACGTACCTCGTCGATGATTTGACATCGAAGTGGAGACATGATGGTCACCACGCAAGAGAATGATGAACCTAGGATATTGTCCCAGGATGTTTCATCACCTGACAAGAAAGAATTTGAAGATTAGACCCTAGATGGAAGAAACGTATCTCCATGGAGTAACGTATCTTCTAATGCTATTCAGAGCACTCTAGGGGTTGCGTATTTGAAACGCAACAGCCGATAGGTAGTGTAACAAAATGGATTCACGAGATATATGATTTCTCATAGGAGATGTCCATAATTAAGGGATATGTTCGTAGAGATGATGATCTCCACGAGCATGGAGGAACCGCTGGAAGATACCCTGTTCCTTAGTTGATTATGAGGAATTAGTTCCTCAAGGATCATTCGGGCAGTGGGAGTGACTTTCCAAGCAGGGTCCTCCATCCATAAGGGATGAAAGAAAATGATGATCCTCCTATGCAAAGGAACTGCTCATAGGAGCATACTCCATCGACTACTTGAGATCGAAGGGATGATCTTAAGGATCACCTTGCATATACGATAGGATAGAATCCTAGGCCTTATCGTTCCCTAATTATGAAGAATGAATAGTTACAGGATGAATTAGAGTCTATAAAGGGCCAACCGAGTTTAAGGCTAGGTTGGATTTCCAACTGGATGGAAGACTATTGGAGATTAATGGATTTCCAAGGTCAATCAGAGACCCAGACGGAAGCGTGGTAAGGCATATGACTTGCGTAGAAGCGAAAAAGACTACACTCATTCTGAGAGTAGACATCGACGAATTTGGGTTGATCCGACGAATTTGCGTTGGTTCAACGAGGTATCCTTCCCAAGGCTTTGGGTGGTAAGGATTACGTTGATTCGCTTGGTAGCATCAATAGTTGTGGATCCATTCTCGATAAACGTGATGACTGAATTTCTCAATGGAGAAATCCCAGAGGTGACATAAGGTCAAATGCACAAAATGTGTGCAAGCTAAGTCCATATGGGATCTTAGCTAGTATTTTGGACAGTGGTATTTCATCAGGGATCGTTTACTATATGTTTACGATAACAAATGGAAACCGCTGTGTATCACTCTCACTAGTGGAGAGTTGAAGATCATGTTACTTAATATCGATGACACACTATTGGCTAGTGGAGCTTAGGGATTGTTCGAGTCCCCTAAGGAGTAACTGTACTCCTGTAGCTCAGTGCAAGACTTTACGAGCCTAGGCATGTGCCCTAAAAGACACCATAGAAGAATGACCAAGTGACCAGAGTGCCTGATACAGTATGAGTCTCATATGCACTATGGTGTGTACTCAGACCTAGCGAACGCTATGCAATCGGAAGAATTGGATTTCAGGATATTCCAATTTAAGACACAAGATTGTAACCAGGATACTCTGTACGATGGATCACGTGCTATGACTATCGAAGATGATGCTTCGACTAGTTAGCCATATATGCTAACTAGGGTGGGGACCTAGATGCACATGGATCCAGCGCAGGCTATCGTCCATGCTCGATGATAGACTCGCATGGAATAAATGCAATATAAGTGTTGCATGATCGTATTGGACTGCTCCATTGACCATGGAAGCAAAGCACGATTGCCTGTTCTACCATAGGGCAGAAATGTGTTTAACTGAGAAGGTCTCTTGTAAGCTTATGAGCTATCAACAAACCGATTACCATGAGTTGTGCTAGCATACGGCTGTAACATTGCGGTAAAGACAAACACATAGTCGAGGGTAATATTTCACAAAAGGTGAAATAACTACCTTGAGAGTAATCCTGGAGTGGATCGACTATGGGCCAGGATGTTGGCTCATCCCATTCCTAAACCACATAAGAATTGTCTCTGTGGATTGCTTTACAAAATTGGGACTTGGCAGTCGATAACTGGGAATATGATTGTTAAACACACGAGACATTGATTGACTGGATTTTAATTGGATTTGTTTAAGCAGCATGTTGTTTAATACATGTATGATATGTTACATTTCCTGTACTAGCATAGAGCATGTCACACAGACACTAGGTCGGCTCACTCACACGAGTGACCGCCTTCGCAATATCCTGGATATGTCTGGGTGTGGCGGAAGATGAGACAGAATCCCGATAAGCGCTGAAAGCCTGCGATATGATATGAGATGCCTTCTTCATATGAGCATATGGCCTATGATAAGAGCTTGATGTCTATCAGTAGAGCTAGGAGCCTGTCAGACGGATTCAACTGTCGCATTGGAAATAAGTTCCAAGGTGAGACTGGTTATGGCCAATCGAACAAGGTTATTACCCCGAACCATGAACAATCTGTGTAGAGAAAGCCAGATGCGAGAGCTGATAATTGTTCACAATAGTGTGACATGGCAGTACTCGGGCTGGTGGCCATAAGGGCTATCGGATTGTCATCTGCATAGTGGTCCTTTGCAAGGATAAGACATGCGCTCTGATCAGAGTCTAAACACTATGGCGCATATTCCCCCTTGAATAACGCGCGCTTATGAGTGACCATGAGGTGATGAGTAGAATTAGTCCCTGGGATTCCTCATCGTGTGAGCCTCGTCGATCACATAAAGGTGATTGACACTGTATACCCTTTGTACTTACGTCTGTGTCATGAAGAGACGGGTCGGTGGTGCTACTTTGGCGTGACACCTTACGGCTATGGATGATTCGGCCTTCCGGACACTGCTGGGAAAGCAGCTGAGCCGAATCTGAGTGACACATGTATGTAAGGAAAGATTCTCGTTGCATCGCTCTTTATTATCTTCATTGGGCCCACCTGCAAGATCTTATGGGATCATTTAGGATATGAAAATATAAAGGAGATGTGGACTCATTGGAGCATGGCCTTCGAGACAAGGCAGGTGCTCATGATCCACGAGATGACAATCGGAGGAATCTGGGGAATACGAGAGTTACGGAGAGCATTATCACTGTTATATGTTTTAAGGGTGCTTTCCTGCGCTGGCTATACGAGTTTGGTATGTGGATCTCCCGAGAGGGTGCCTTCCCATGCTGGCTATACGAGTTTGGTGTACGGATCTCCCGAAATGCAGGTACTCTCACCGGTCACATGCCACGGCCACACAATACTCTTTTGTAGATGATAGAAAGTTGGAGATTGATGGAGACTAGATGGATTGTGCAACCCCACTGTGCGAGTGGGAGATGTTAGCAATTGGTGCGCCCATGTGGGGTGCCCAATGTAATTATCGTAACCTTATGGGGTGAGTTGCACTAATGCACAAACTAGAGGGGTTAGTAGCTAAGGCTCAAACCCTAGGGGTTTATGTGCAAACCTAGGAGAAGTTTTGCCTATATAAGGAGGCAGCCTCCTACACATTATGGTGTGCAATTATGCTAAGGCTAATAGCTATTCCAGAGAATAAAGTTACTCTGTCTAGATTCATACTAGTTGTAGAGAACCCTAGTCTCTCTCCAACTTCATCCAAGGAGGTGGAACGTGGTGTGGAAATCAGTGTTCGTCCTCGAGATTCACACTAGATTGGTGGGAGCAAGATCAAGAAGAAGGCGCGTGAAAGCAAGCAACAACCGATCATCCGCTGCATAAAGGAGCTTAGGAAGACAAGGTAAACACATGAATCTTCCGCTATAATTCATGTTGTAGATCTGTATGTGATAGATCCTTCCTGCCCTTCAGGTTCCTTCAGCTTTACTTTTTGGTCATGATATTATTTTGTTGATTTCAGAATCTAATGGTTCTCTAAATTGCTGAAATTATATTCTTCATTCGAATGCTTACCTACCCTACATCGGAAATAAATTATTTTCAGAAGCTGTGTTCCGAGCTCATCCCTTTGTTTTTCTTACATTATATTTATTCAGCATCAATCTTGTACCAGATAAATTATGCGAGTTCCAGTGGTCCAATCTTCGTTGTCTTACAATAGAGTGATCGTAATCTAAACAAACATAGTTCATTGTTTGTAAATATATGTAGAACAATTTTTTTCATTCAAAGACCCAAAGATCCAATTATATGTCACTGTTTTATGAAATGCGAACAATATTATAGGTGCGCTCAATTTCTTTTTATTAACTTTGTAATCTTCATTTTCTATAACCGGTTTCTTTATCTTTAATGTACTTTTAATTAGCTATTACTGTTTTTTTCTTCAAAACGTAACCTAGACATATCAAAGCTTAATAGTGGCTTATTAATTTCTCGTTGTTTCAATTGATTTATTATGATTTATTCTCCAAAAGGCTTGTTTTCTACATATGAGAGAAAATCAGATTTGAAAAAACAATTAATAAGACATAAAGAATTGAAGAGTATAGAAGAACCATGTTGTTACCAATATGTATTCCAGGTGTTCTTCCTTTTTACTTAGTTGTTTGCTTCTCTATCCTAAACAAATATCTTGAGTCCATATCTGGTTTGATTGTTGGCTATCTATGTTATTGAGAAGAAAATGAATCATTAAAATTTAGTGGTACCAAATTTTGTCAGAACAATACTAACTCCATTAAGGAGATTAAACAATCTTAACTGTAACTAATCTGCAACTTTACAAAATATATTAGCTAGCTTGGTATGTTAAGATAAAGTTGTAAGAATGTGGGAGGCTGAAAATGTCCCTGCCAGGGCTCACATTGTATTCATCAATATATAGCGTGTGTATAATAGGAATTACGTTCTAGTCCTACTAATTACAATAATATGACTAATACTCCCCTCAGTCGGAGCGAGAAGAGAATAAACGCTCAGGCTGGACCTGAAATGCTCAAATAAATGTCGAGGCAAACCCTTCATGAAGATGTCTGCATACTGATAATCAGCAGGAATATGTAAAACACGGAGGTGCCCGAGGCGTGCCTTCTCACGAACAAAATGCAAGTTTCCACATGCTTTGTGCGCTGGTGTTGTACTGGATTACCAGAGAGGTAAGCTGCACTGACGTTATCACAATAAACCACATAAGTACGAGGGGGTAAAACCTGAAGTTCAATGAGAAGATTGCGAATCCAACATAACTCAGAGACGACGTTTGCCACGCCATGATATTCGGCTTCAGCACTAGATGGAGAGACTGTGGCCTGACACTTGGATGACCAGCTGAGTAAGTTGTCACCGAGAAAAACGCAGTAACCAGAAGTTGACCGCCGAGTGTCCGGGCAACCAGCCCAATCAGCATCAGTATATGCAGTGAGACCAGTAGGAGCAGTAGTAGGTATGCGAAAACCGTAATCAAGAGTACCACTAACATACTGTATGATTCGCTTCAAGGCTGAAAATATGGTTCCCGTGGATCATGCATGACGAGACAAATCTGCTGGACTGCATAGGATAGCTCAAGGCGAGTGAAGGTAAGGTACTGTAGAGAACCTGCTAAGCTCCTGTAAAGAGTATGATCAGAAACAGGAGGGCTAGATTCCCCAGTGAGTTTAGTACCTGTCTCAACAGGTGTAGAAACAGGCTTACACGCATTCATGGAGGCACGACGAAGAATGTCACGAGCATACTGGCATTGAGATAGAAACAAGCTAGAGGAATCCGAGTAACAGCAATACCCAAGAAATGATGCAAGGGGCCAAGATCTGACATGGCGAACTCACCGGACAACAGTGCGACAATCTGCCGTAAAAAGCCGAAGAGGAGCCGGTGATGATAATATTTTCCACATAAAGAAGGAGATATACAGTGTCTGAGCCGTGTCGGTAGACAAAAAGTGACTCATCACAGTAGAAACCAGAAAAGCCAATTCTGTCTGTGAGGAATATAGAGAATCGCTGAAACCAAGCCCGGGGGGCCTGCTTAAGTCCATAGAGAGACTTTCGAAGACGGCATACATAATCAGGACGGTGGGGATCACGATACCCAGGGGGCTGATGCACTTAGACGGTCTCCTCCAAATCACCATGAAGAAAAGCGTTCTTAACATCAAGCTGTCGAATGGGCCAAGATCTAGAGACAGCTAGTGTAAGAACTGTGAGAATGGTGGCAGGTTTAACCACTGAGCTAAAAGTCTCCTCACAATCCACACCAACCATCTGGGATTTGCCATTGGCAACTAGAGGGGCCTTATAGCGCTGAAGAGTACCGTCAGCCCGATACTTATGACGAAAAATCCACATAGCCCGAAGTATGTTTCCCTTAGCAGGGCGAGGCACCAAGTCCCAAGTGTGGTTCTTGACCATAGCGCCAAACTCATCATCCATAGCCGCCTTCCAGTGTGGGTCCGATACAGCAGACACATGGGATTTAGGTAAGGGCGAGATGGAGGGAGATGTTTGGGCATGGAGAGTAAGACGCTGAATGGGCTTGGTGATGCCGTGTTTGGATCGGGTGGTCATTTGTGGGGAGTGTGGAGGGGGAGGAGGAAGAGGTGGTTCAGGTACCGAAATAGGTGGAGCCAAAGGGCCAGAAGGACCCATAGGAGAGGGGGCCGAAGGGCCAGGGGTGGCCATGGGTTATCCTAACGGTACGTGTGTGGGAGGAGAAGAGGGAGTATGACACTGTCGGAGAAGAGCAACTGGAGGAAGGCTCTCGTTAGGGTCAGGAGACCTATGAACCGGAGGGGAGGCTGAGCTAGGGGTAGATAAGGGAAAGACAGACTCGTCGAAAGTTACATGACGAGATATGTGAACCGGACCGGTGAAGAGGTCAAGGAAACGATAACCTCTAAAATTCGGAGGGTATCCGAGAAAGACACAAGGAGCGGAGAGAGGAGCAAGCTTATGGGGAGCTGTAGCAGGTGGGTTGACGATGATAGAGAACGACAGTCGGAATGTTGTTCTGAAGTGCAGTGGTGGGAAGAATATTGTGCAAGTAGACTGCTGTAGAAAGAGACTCAACCGAGAAGGATGGGGGGAGGGACGCCTGAGCAAGAAGGGTACGAGAGATGTCGTTGACACGACGAATCATGCGTTCGGCCTTACCATTTTGTGGGGAGGTTTAGGGGCACGCGAAACGAAATACAATGCCATTTTGTGCAGCATATTCATGGAAAGAGCCATTATCGAATTCACCCGCTAGATCACATTGAAATGTCTTGATTTGTATATGAAACTGAGTGCGAACAAACGTACCGAATTGCTTGAATTTGGCAAGAGCCTCATATTTTAGTTTCAAAGGGTAAATCCATAGGAAGTGAGAGAAATCAACAAGCAATAAGAGTTAGTATTTGTACTTTTATTTACTAAGAACGGGAGAATTCCACAAATCACTATGAATAATGTCAAATGGCGGAGTAGTACGAGATAAGGAAGGGGAAAAGGGTAGCCGGACATGTTTACCGGTCTGACAGGCATGACACAGAGTGGTGTTATGAGCTTCAGTAGACGATATATGGCTATGAGTCCGAAGATAGTCTAAAACATGATTTCCAGGATGGTTAAGACGGTTGTGCCACACAGAGCTCGGGAGAACAACAAGAGATTGCGGTTGGGAAGTGGGGTGAGTGGAGTGAAGGGACGAAAGCGGATAAAGGTCTCCACTACTATTGATTATCAACAATAATTCTCCCGTACGAAGGTCTTTTGACAGAGAAACCAGCGGGGTTAAACTCAACGGATACATTATTATCAACAGGAACTGACGAACTGAAACAAGGTTTTTAATAATGTGAGGGGTTAAAAGAACTTTATTGAGATAAAGGGGTCGAGGTTGAGTAATAAGAGTCTGCTGAAAGGAACCACAAACCAGATACTCATACCATTCCCAACCAACATATGAGAAATAGAATTATCTGAAGAAACAAAGGAAAGCATACCAGCCTGAGATCTAAGATGAGAAGAGGCCCCTGAATCCATATACCAAGTTCTTTCCGGTGTCGCTGTGAGATCCTGTTGACGTTGGACAAAGTTCTGCTCAAGTATACTCTGGTCGAGTCCAGGAGGCGGAGGAGTGTGTGGCAATGCAGGAAGCCATACCCATCAGCCCCCCTGATTCGGTGTAGCCCATGTATTAGAGGAGGCTATGGAGTAAAAGTACACTTGAGAGGCGGAATCTGGCAAAAAGGAGCTCGAAAACGGATTAAGAACGCCAAAAAACCTTGAGAACTAATCCGAATCGGTCCAAATTGGAGCAAAATTGAGCCAAAACAGTGGCCAAGAGAAGAAGCGAGCTAAGAGAAGAAGTTAGCCAATCGGATGTCTTCGGACGCTGCTTGGAGCCACAAGGAAGCCGATCAGTAGGGCGGCTAAAATGATGAGCCGGAAGGAAGCCGATTCGAGCCGATCGCCGGACAACGGCTTCGGAAGCCGATCAGACAGTACGGATAATTTGAGCCGAACGGAAGCCGGCCCTGAGCCGTCGACGAATATCGAAGCCGAGGCGAGCTGAAGACTCCAAAGGAGAAGTGGGCGCGTGTGATACAGCTGGCGGTGCTACTGAAGCTTGGAGCGGCGCTTGGGGGCGCGTTAGACGTCCGATCGACGGGATTTTTTCGCGCTGCTGCTCGGAATTGAATTCCGACTCAAATTGTAGGTAGTTTGAGACGAAATAATAACCTTACGACGAAAAATCTGAGAGCAATCAGTGGGTGTCAAAACGGAGAGCGATTGCAGATGAAATCAACCAACAATTCGCGTGGCAGGGATGGTGTTGATCGACATAATGGTTGTCGGATCAACTGCAATGGCGTGAGGCCGGAGAGAACGACAAGGAGACGATGACGCTAGAACCCTAGCTCTGATACCATGTTAGAGTGTGAGAGGCTGAAAATGTCCCTGCGAGGGCGCACATTGTATTCATCAATATATAGCGTATGTACAATAGGAAATTACATTCTAGTCCTACTAATTATAATAATATGACTAATAAAACTCTCATCAGCTCTTCAACTTTTTATAGTAGTAGTGATGTATAATATATGATAGTAACGCTCGCCCTGAATTATAAGCATGCTTGGAGTTAAACTTACAGTATCGCTCTACTCTTTCCTACAATTTTATTGGTTTGTTCAGCTCGGTTTAACATCAATTCACAATTCAATCTGACTTTCTTCATGGGCCCACATCTAAGACTTACTACCTCCGTTTCTTCTCTATCACACCAGTTTGACTTTTGTCACTATTCACCGGGTCACTTTGAATCGTTGGTTTGTGTAGCAAAACGATGCAATTTTTGATAATTTTTTCATGGTGTTATAAAGTAAAAGTTTCTCTACAACACGGTGAAAAAAGTATCAAAAAATCACATCCTTTTGCTATCAAAATCACCCGCTCAAAATGATCCAGATACGAGTCAAAAAGTTAAACCGGTGCGATAGAAAAGAAACGGAGGTAGTATTAAATTACTACTCTAGGGAAATTACATCATGGTGAGTTGCTTTTTTTTAACACTGAGCTCTACAGTGCAATTAGAAATTGTTGCCGCAGCTATCACCTAGTCACATTGACACAACAAATTTAATCTAAAACCAAAACACTCTAATCTAGACTTATCAGTGATGTTCTTCGCACCCCTCTTCACTTGAACCCCAGAATGCAAAATCATCAACAACAACCAAAAACCCAAACTTGTTAGGGCTAGAGCCTTGGCCTACATAAACCCTTGTTGCCCCAGATGAAGAACATGATCAAGAAACCCAGGCGGTGCAAAATAACAGAGAGAAGGGACGTACTTCGATCGATGAATCTGCTACTAGTGTAGGGATTGGCCGAAGAACACAATGGGGTCTGTAGATCGCTGGGAAGACCTCGCCACTACCGAGCTCCCACTAACCTTCTTGTAAACACAAGGCTCATCTTCGTTCTTGATGAATCCAAACTCTTTGAATGCGTCATCAAAACGTCGATTTCAGGTCCGAGAACCTTGCTTTAATCCATAAATGGATCTTTGCAGCTTACAGTATTTATTTGCATTCTCTAGATCCTCAAAACCCTCCGGTTGTGTCATGTACACGTCCTCGACGAGGTTCCCATAAAGGAACGCTGTTTTGACATCATTTTCCAAATCTCATAGTCGTAGTATGCTGCAACAGCAAGTAGGATTCGAATGGATTTAGTCATGGCGACTGGTGAAAAGGTCTCATCATAATCAAAACCATGAATCTGTCTATACCCTTTAGTTACCAATCGCCCCTTGTAGGCAACTACCTTGCCATCCATGTCGGTCTTCTTCTTGAAGACCCATTTGCACCCTATGGGACGAGCCCCTTCGGGTTGTACTACCAAATTCCATACTTTGTTGGCGTACATGGAATCTATTTCGGATCTCATGGCTTCTAGCCACTTCTTGGAGTCTGGGCCTTTCACGGCCTCCCTGTAGGCTGCAGGCTCATCATCCATGAGTGGTACGTCATCGGGCTCAGTCACGAGAAGTCCGTACCTCTCTGGCACATGACGCACTCTTCCTGACCTACGGAGTTCCTGTGTTACCTGAACTGGTTCTTCCACAACAACTTGTGGTTCCTGCTCATGTTCCATCATCAGTTCAGTGATTTGTGGTTCTTGAATTTCTTCAAGTTCTACAGTCCTCCCACTTTCTCCTTTAGAGACAAACTCTCTTTCTAGAAACACGCCGGTCCGAGCTACAAACACTTTGTTCACGGTGGGATTGTAGAAATAATATGCCTTCGCTTTCTTAGGATATGCCACAAATTTACACTTATCCGCTTTGGGCCCGAGCTTGTCTGTTTGAAAACGTTTTACATAGACATAGCAGCCCCAAATCTTCATAAACGACACTATGGGACGCTTCCCATTCCATATCTAATATGGTGTCTTCATGACCGATTTGGATGGAACACGGTTAATCGTAAAAGCTGCAGTCATTAGAGCATGTCCCCAAAACGATACCGGAAAATCTGTTCGAGACATCATATATCGCACCATATCCAATAGTTTGATTCCTCCTCTCGTACACGCCATTCCATTGTGGCGTTCCCGGTGGCGTGAGATGGGATACTATCCCACACTCTCTAAGATACTCATCAAACTCTTGGCCTAAGTATTCTCCTCCACGATCCGATCGTAGAGCCTTAATGCTTTTACCAAGTTGCTTCTCTACTTCATTGTTGAATTCTTTGAACAATTCAAAAGATTCGGATTTGACCTTCATAATGTATACAAATCCATATCTACGGAAATCAGTAAACGTAATGAAGTAGGTGTACCACCTCTGGCAGGCGTGGGGAACGGCCTATATACATCGGTATGTATGAGTGCCAATAACTCACTAGTCCTCTCACCTTTCTTATTGAAAGGGAAATTTGTCATTTTTCCTAATAAATAAGATTCGCATGTCTCATACGATTCCAAATCAAATGAGTCTAGAAGTCCATCCTTATGGAGTCTAGATATGCGTTTCTCATTTATATGGCCTAAACGACAATGCCATAGATATGTAGGATTTAATTTATTAGTTTTCATCCTTTTAGTATTTGTGTTATAGATTGGATTATTTAGATCAAGGATATACAATCCATTAGACAAATGCGCACTACAATAGTGCATCCGATCAAAATTAATGGAGCAACACTTGTCCTTTATTGAAATAGAAAAACCCTTCTCGTCCAAACAAGAAATTGAAATAATATTTCTGCTCATAGCAGGCACATGAAAGCAATTGTCTAATTCTAAAATAAGTCCAGAAGGCAAAGATAGCTCATAAACGCCTACAGCTAATGCAGCAACTCTTGCTCCATTCCCGACGCGCAGATCTATCTCCCCTTTAGCCAATCTTCTACTTCTTTTCAAATCCTGCACATTTCGACAAATGTGAGAACCATATTCAGTATCCACTACCCAATATGAAGAAATAGAAAGATTGACGTCTATAACATAAATATCTGGTGGTGGCGGAATCACTATTCCAAGATTCTTATCCTCCAGATATTTAGGGAAATTCCTCCTCTAGTAACCGGGCTGGATACACTAGTGACATTCACCTTTAGCCATGCCACCACTAGGATTTCGGGTTTCCTTGAATTTTGCAACTTTCTTGCGCTTTCATTTGGAATTAGAGGCAACTCCTTTGCTTTTCCTTTTATGAACCATCATTATGACTTTGCCCTTGCCTTTTTTGATGCTCTGTTCAGCTGTTTTCAGCATGTTCAACAAGTCTTGCAGAGTCTTACATACCTCGTTCATGTTATAGTTCATGATGAACTGATAATAACTGTGAGGCAATGATTGCAAGACAAGATGAGTAGCCAAATCTTGGATAAGTGGGAACCCCAGTCTCTCGAGGTTCTCAATGTACCCGATCATTCGGAGTACAAGAGGCCCAACTGGATTCCCTTCTGCAAGACTACTCTTGAACAATGCTTTGGACACCTCATATCGCTCATGTCTTGCCTGTTCCTGATACAATTGTTTCAAGTGTATGATCATATTATAGGCCTCCATGTTCTCGTGCTGCTTCTGAAGCTCAACAGTCATGATGCAGAGCATGAGGCAAGTCACGTCATTAGAATCATCAATATGTTTCTGACGTGCCCTTACATCTGCTAGAACAGACTCATCCTGGGGTGGGGCTGGAATTGGATTGTCCAAGACGTACAACTTCTTTTCTTGCTTAAGGACAATCCTTAAGTTTTTGTACTAGTCAAGGAAATTTGTTCCAGACAGTTTGTCCTTCTCAAGGACAGATCGCAGGGATGAAGTCGATGCGTTATTGTTTGCCATTTTGAATTCTACAAAATGAGAAATGTGCAATTTTAGTATTTTGAACAATTTAACTATATTCAATAATGGCTAGATCATTAAATATAGCTCCTACAAATTTTCTCGGATTAATATCCCTCACCATTAATGCGGAAAATATCATATTTTCTAGTAGGTCCAAGATCCATATTTCACTTCTTCTTGATCTTGCTTTGGCAAGTCACCCAAGAATTGGTTATTATGGTGGGAACCATTCCAATTGCATCCCATGCAACTCTTGATCCAATTAGGTGAACAACTCATTATTCTTTATCCTTTAGATAACTCCTAATTGTCATGCCTCTAGTTTCATCAATCAAATTGATTCATACCTAGTTGTGTCCAACCTCTTAATTCAACATAAAAACATTACTAGATTGTGTTGTCCGCAACACACCATGGTGAATGAAAATCGTCTTGCTTTGACAAGCCCGAGTTTTAATAGACCCTGATCATGAAGGGTGTTTAGGCAAGAGAAGTCAAAACGCAATATTATATTTGAGGGATTTAATCATTCTTTACTGGTTTGGTTGATCCAATCAACACGATCTACTTATTTGGATTGGGCAATCCACAATAAAAGACCATCTTTTTTTATCATTATCTTGTTAATGTTTTGCTAGTATCGCCATACACACAAAATAAATAACAAGTCATAAATAATAAACATCCACAAAAAGGAAAAATAACGTGGCATGGATATGGCCCCTAGACTAAGATATTATCAATCCAATGATAATATCTATTTTCCTTAAAGTGACAAGCTCATATCCATGTGCTCCACCATAGCCGCGCGCCTAGGGTAGGGAGTCTCCATCGTCTTTTGGCTCCTTTAGTCCTTCGGTCTTCTTCTCCATGCTCTTTGCTAACATCTAAATATTTCTAATTCTAGCCTAACATCTAGAACAAATAAATAAATAAAGCCTCACATGTTGAGGAGAAAAACGACTCGCGTGCCGTAAAACCTAATTAATTATTACATTAATTTGATCAGCTCGCAGGCCGTAAACCAAACCGCAAAAAACACAAAAACATCCACAATCTAGGCCATATTCATCCACCATGCAACAAAGCAGATAATACAGTTAAAACCAATTTTAACGATATTGTTTAATTTTAGTTGAATTGGGTAATTAGTGAACGGTCCAAGGGGTCCAACCTAAGCCTAGGCCGATCCCCAAGGACCGCCTCCCGTCACATAGGCCTGGCCCTAGGACGACTGCCCCTTGTGGCCCGCGGCCTTGCTTGGCGCGCAAGGAAGAGGGGGCGGAAGGCTAGGGTTTCGGCCCTAGTCTCCTTCCCTTCCTTCCTTGTTGCCCAAGCATGGTTGTTTCCATATAATTGTTTCCATAATTGAAAACTCATTTTCCAACTATGTGCCCATGAACCCTAATTTTCAAGAACCCAATTATTCACATCCAATGTGATCAAACTCACCATTTTACACATCCAATGTTAAATTATATCTTGTTTATATTGAATCAAATTCAATTTATATCTATATGTCAATTAATTTCAGTTTTCGCGTAATATAAATATAGCGGTGTATAGACTGAAATCGTAACACATAATATCATGTTATGCACTATAACCTTTGGCTCTGATACCACTGTTGAGTTTTGAAGTAGGTAACGCAGCGGAATAACAAATATTAATTCATGCTCAAAGATGACCAAGGATCACAGGGAGAGACATTCATAACTTGATGAACGACGTAGAAGATGTGTACATTCTGGTTATGGAGATCACACGAAGAATAATGTCCTTGTCTCTACGGTTGATCCACGTCTAGAGGTGAGATCTAGATCTTCCTTCTCCCAGTGCTAGCTTGGACCGGAGGAAGAGGGAATAACAAATCAAGAAACGAGGGACAAAGAGAGGTTCGGCCCTCTCTTTGTAGCGGACGACTAGGGGCTTCGACCTCTAGCTTGTCTTGCTCTCTCTTTTGCTTTCTCTCCCACTCACTTGTGTTATGAGCATTAGTTGTGGGAAGGAAGCTAGATAATCCTTTATATAGTCCAACAACTCCTTTTTAACTACATAAAGGCCCTTGCATATTAGTCATACTAAGTTTGCAAGGTGTTGCAAAGTGATCCTTCTAATTAATTAATCATATTAGTTAATCCCAAATCTAGTTCAATTCTATTAGACGTGTGAACCCATAGATTTCTACTTAGTTGGTAGTAACTAATTACTAATATGGAGCGGTGTCTAGCAACACATCCATGCAATCCAACTAATAGAAATAAGTCAGTGATCCCGACAAAACTTTTGTGCCCAAAATCACATATTGCACTATCCCTTTGTCTCGATATTCGGATTGGACACGAGACATAAATAGTCACACTCGTATATCCAATCCATAGTTCCTCGATCCTAGGAATATGCTTATGCAATAAGATAACATCAATATCTCCATATTGATTTATCTGAGTCTGGCCATACATTCAATAGGCACCATCCCTCGAGTGGCCCATGGATATTTGTTCCCATTATGTGGGAGGGACAAATCCTCTCTACGTCACTACGATCTCTAAGCTTGCTTCCTATCATGCCCGATAGCTATCTTTATAGTTGCCCGGTTAAAGCGCAATGTTGGATAACATCAAAGCATGATATTTCACAACTAGAGTATCTAGTGACTTCAAGTCTAAGGATTTCAATTATATTAGAACTACGAGAAGCGATAGTGACTTTAACATAATCTAATGTATCCTTCTCGTTGTTGGTCAATCAAGTATCCCATTACTCCTACTGCATACCCATGTGTTAGACTTGATATCTCCATATCAATCTACAAACATACTAGTCTATATTTTATTGTCCTGTTAATCAATATAATGGACTAGAGATATTTAAGATAAAAAACACATTGTATCTAAGGACTTCATTATATTAAATATCACAATATAATAAATGAATATTCTAGCCAAAACATTGTTCATACTAAATATAGATTGCCTCTAGGGCACCTATTCCAACATAACCTATCTAGTACCTTTTAAAACAATCCTTGAGAATCAGAACTAGAAGTATTATCAAAATGATATATGAAACAGCTCAGGATCTCGGTTCAGGGTTAATGCGACAAACGATAACCAAAAGTTGAGCTATATTTACAAATATTACAATTTATTTAATACAAAAATCTTTGAGACAATAAGTTTACAAAAGCAATGTGTGAAATAAGCTATGTGATCTACTAAGTGATCTAAACGTCGTCGTCTCGATCCGCGTTCCCATAACCCCACCTTGATTGATGACCTGCGATTTTAAAATGGCAAAAGCCGACGCAGTTTTGAAGAAAATTATCAGTAAAAACTGAGTAAATACACATTACGACATGTAAAGCAACGAGTGGCACATAGGTATGAGTTGAAGTAAATCAAGAGATTTGAAAGAATCATAAGTAATAGAGTTGGGAACAATTTGGAACAATTATGATTAATCGCGTAGCGTGAACTCTCAACTTTAAAAAATTTATAAATCAGGAGTATTCGAGATATTCTTAGACAAGTAAAGTGTCAACAGTAAAAAGTCCATTTGAACTGATAACAATATTAATTCACAAGTGGCATATGCTTTTCAATTCATTTCAGTAGATTAGGCAATCAAGAGCCACAAACAACATCAATAGAGTAAACAACTTTCTTTCAAGTTCAATTAAACGTTAGTTTTAGCTGAGGCATGTCCAGAGCCACCAGCAGGATCGATGTAAACAGAGGGATCACTAAATAATCAGAAAGGGTTCCTTATAGGGTCTATCAAAACCTATTTCACCCGAGCGTTAAGGGAGCCCATTCGTCAACCCCGCTCACAACATTAGCTAAAAGGCCTTAAGCGTCGACACCCCTATACCGCAGTGACCCTTACAAGTATAAGTAGCACTCTATAGCTCTATAAACCCCTTGGCCTCAATATCTTGATAGGTTTTGGCTCATCGGGGGCGGATTTGTGAACATTAAAGTTCTATCCAATAATAATATGTTGGGTTTTGACGTAGGTAACGCAGCGGAATAACAAAAATTAATCCTACTCAAAGCCCACCAAGGATCACAGGAAGAGATATCATAACATGATTAGGGTCATAGAAGATGTGTACCTTTTGATTTGTGAGATCACACGAAGAATGATGTCCTCGTCTCTACGGTTGATCCACGTCTAGAGGTGAGATCTAGATTCTTCCTTCAAGCAAGTGCTAGCTTGAACCCGGAGGAAGAGGGAAGAAGATCAAGGCAACAAAAGGCACAAAGGGGCTCGGGCCACCTTTTTGCCGTCGGGTAGAGGGGGCGGACGGGGCTAGGTTTCGGCCTAGCTCTTGTCTTGCTCTCACTTTTGCTCTCTCCCACTCATTATGTTATGTCTAATAACAATCTTGTGGGAAGGAAGCTAGAGCCTCTTATATATATAATCCAACAACTCCTTGTTGTTTCCATATTAGAGTTTTCTTGTTCTAGTAGGACTAGAACTATTCCCTTCCTTGCAAATTAGTCCTACTAAGTTTGCAAGGTGTTGCACCATGATCCTTCTATTAATTAATCTATATTAATTAATCCCAAATCTAGCTCTACTCTATTTGACGTGTGACCCCATAGGTTTCTATATAGTTGGTAGTAACTATTACTAACATGGAGCGGTGTCTAGCAACACATCCATGCCACCCAACCCATAGAAATAGTCAGTGATCCCGACAAACCTTTGTGCCCAATATGTCATATTGCATTATCCCTTTGTCTCCATATCCGTATTGGACACGAGACATAAATAGTCACACTCGTATATCCAATCCATAGTTCCTCAATCCTGAGAATATGCTTATGCTTGCAGATAACATTAATATCTCTATATTAATTTATCTGAGTCTGGCTTGACATTCAATAAGCCTCATCCCTCGAGTGGCCGCGGATATTTACCCCCATTATGTGGGAGGGACAAATCCTATCTACATCACTACGATCTCTAAGCTTGCTTCCTATCACGCCCGATAGCCACCTTTATGATTACCCAGTTACGGTGTAACGTTTGATAACATCAAAGCGCAATATTTCACAACTAGAGTATCTAGTGACTTCAAGTCCAAGGATTGCAATAATATTAGCACTACGAAAAGCGATTGTGACTTCACATAATCTAATGTATCCTTTTCGTCGTGGGTCAATCTAGTATGCCATTACTCCTAATGCATACCCATGTGTTAGACTTGATATCTCCATATCAATCTATCCACATACTAGTCTATATTTGATTGTCCTATTGATCAATATAATGGACTAGGGATATTTAATATAAATAACACATTTTATCTAAGGACATCATTATATTAAATATCGCCATAAATAATAAATGAAAATTCTAGCCAAAACATTGTTCATACTAAATCTACGATTGCCTCTAGGGAATCTATTCCAACAGTCTCCCACTTGCACTAGAGCCAATCTGGCGCATCTCGTATGCCTATAGATCTGGCGTGCCCTTCATGCTTTCGCTGCGCAAGAGGTTTCGTGAGCGGATCTGACACGTTGTCATCCATCGGAATCTTGCACATCTTCACATCTCCTCGATCGATCATATCAGGAATAAGATGGAATCTCCTAAGTACATGCTTTGACTTTTGGTGCGATCTTGGTTCCTTTGCCTGTGCGATTGCCCCAGAGTTGTCACAGTACAACTCTATGGGATCCACTATGCTAGGGACCACACCGAGCTCAGCCATAAACTTCTTTATCCATACTGCCTCTTTTTCCGCTTCCGCAGCAGCAATGTACTCAGCTTCTGTTGTAGAATCAGCAACTGTTCCTTGCTTGGAACTCTTCCAGCTTACAGTTCCTCCATTTAGGCAAAACACGTATCCAGACTGCGATCTGTAATCATCCTTGTCGGTTTGGAAGCTTGCGTTAGTGTAACCCTTTACACTTAGCTCTTCCATACCTCCAAATATCAAGAATACATCCTTAGTTCTTCTCAAGTACTTTAGGATGTTCTTGACAGCAATCCAGTGACTCTCACCCGGATTGGACTGATATCTACTCACCATACTCAACGCGTATGATACGTCTGGTCTAGTACATAGCATGGCGTACATGATGGATCCTATGGCCGAAGCATAGGGTATCCTGCTCATGCGGTCCTTCTCCATCTCATTGGAAGGACACTCATTCTTGGAAAGAGTGACTCCATGTGACATGGGCAAGAATCCCTTCTTGGAATCTTGCATGTTGAACCTCTTCAACACCTTGTCAATATATGTACTCTGACTTAGGCCAAGCAACCTTTTAGATCTATCTCTATAAATCTTTATACCCAGTATATAGGCTGCGTCTCCTAAGTCTCTCATCGCAAAGCACTTTCCTAGCCAATCTTTAACAGATTGCAAAGTGGGAATATCATTGCCAATGATTAGTATGTCATCAACATACAAGACCAGAAATACTATAGAGCTCCCACTAACCTTCTTGTATACACAAGGCTCATCTTCGTTCTTGATGAAGCCAAACTCTTTGACCGCGTCATCAAAACGTCGATTCCAGCTCCTAGAAGCTTGCTTTAATCCATAAATGGACCTTTGCAGCTTACAGACTTTATTGGCATTCTCTGGATCCTCAAAACCCTCTGGTTGTGTCATGTACACATCCTCAAGGAGGTTCTCATAAAGGAACGCAGTTTTGACATCCATTTGCCAAATTTCATAGTCGTAGTATGCTACAATAGCAAGTAAGATTCGAATGGATTTAGTCATGGCGACTGGTGAAAAGGTCTCATCATAGTCAATACCATGAATTTGTCTATAACCTTTGGCCACCAATCGCCCCTTGTACGCAACTACTTTGCCATCCATGTCGGTCTTCTTCTTGAAGACCCACTTGCACCCTATGGGTCGAGCCCCTTCGGGTGGTTCCACCAAAGTCCATACTTTGTTGGTGTACATGGAATCCATTTCGGATCTCATGGCTTCTAGCCACTTCTTAGAGTCTGGGCCACTCATGGCTTCTCCATAGGTTGCAGGCTCATCTTCCATGAGTGGTACGTCATCGGGCTCAGTCACGAGAAGTCCATACATCTCTGGATCATGACGCACTCTTCCTGATCTACGTAGTTCCTGTGTTACCTGAACAGGTTCTTCCACAACTTCTTGTGGTTCCTGTTCATGTTCCATTATCGGTTCAGTGGTTTGTGGTTCATGAATTTCTTCAAGTTCTACAACCCTCCCACTTGCTTCTTTAGAGACTAATTCTCTTTCTAGAAACACGCCGGTCCGAGCAACGAACACTTTGTTCTCGGTAGGGTTATAGAAGTAATATCCTTTAGTCTCCTTAGGATATCCCACAAACTTACACTTATCCTCTTTAGGCCCGAGCTTGTCTGTTTGTAAACGCTTTACATAGACGTCGCAGCCCCAAATCTTCATAAACGACACTATGGGACGCTTCCCAGTCCATATCTCATATGGCGTCTTCATGACTGATTTGGATGGAACACGGTTAATGGTAAAAGCTGCCGTCATTAGAGCATGTCCCCAAATTGATATCAGAAGATCTGTTTGAGACATCATAGATCGCACCATATCTAATAGAGTGCGATTTCTCCTCTCAGATACACCATAGCATTGTGGTGTTCTGGGTGGAGTGAGCTGGGATACTATCCCACACTCTCTAAGATACTCATCAAACTCTTGGCTTAAGTATTCTCCTCCACGATCCGATCGTAGAGCTTTAATACTCTTGCCAAGTTGCTTCTCTACTTCATTCTTGAATTCTTTGAACAATTCAAAGGATTCTGATTTGGCCTTCATAAGGTATACAAATTCATATCTACTGAAATCATCAGTAAATGTGATGAAGTAGGTATAACCACCTCTGGCAGGCGTGGGGAATGGTCCGCATACATCAGTATGTATGAGTGCCAATAACTCACTAGTCCGCTTGCCTTTCTTATTGAAAGGGGACTTTGTCATTTTTCCTAATAAACAAGATTCACATGTCTCATATGATTCCAAATCAAATGAGTCTAGAAGTCCATCCTTATGGAGTCTAGATATGCGTTTCTCATTTATATGGCCTAAACGACAGTGCCATAGATATGTAGAATTTAAATCATTAGTTTTAATCCTTTTAGTATTTATGTTATAGATTGGATTATTTAGATCAAGGATATACAATCCATTAGACAAATGCGCACTACAATAGTGCATACTATCAAAATAAATGGAGCAACACTTGTCCTTTATTGAAATAGAAAAACCTTTCTCGTCCAAACAAGAAAGGGAAATAATGTTTCTGCTCATAGCAGGCACATAAAAGCAATTGTCTAATTCTAAAATAAGTCCAGAAGGCAAAGATAGCTCATAAACGCCTACAGCTAATGCAGCAACCTTTGCTCCATTCCCGACGCGCAAGTCTATCTCCCCTTTTCGCAATCTTCTACTTCTTTTCAAATCCTGCACATTACGACAAATGTGAGAACCACATCCGGTATCCAATACCCAGGATGATGAAATAGAGAGATTGAAATCTATAACATAAATACCTGGTGGTGGTGGAATCACTATTCCCAGCTTCTTATCCTCCAGATATTTAGGGCAATTCCTCCTCCAGTGACCCGGCTGGCTGCAGTAGTGACATTCACCTTTAGCCACGCCTCCACTAGGCTTTAGGGCTTCCTTGGATTTCGCAAATTTCTTGCGTTTTCCTTTTGAAGTAGATGCAACTGACTTGCCCTTCTTCTTGTGTACCATCATTATGGATTTGCCCTTGCCTTTATTGATGCTCTGCTCAGCTGTCTTTAGCATGTTCAATAGGTCCGGTAAAGACTTGTTGATCTCATTCATATTATAGTTCATAATGAACTGATTATAACTGTCAGGCAACGATTGCAAGACGAGATCAGTTGCCAAGTCCTGCCCGAGTGGGAACCCCAGTCTCTCAAGGTTCTCTATGTACCCGATCATTCGGAGTACATGAGGGCCTACTGGATTCCCCTCTGCAAGACTGCTTTTGACAATGCTTTAGACACTTCATAGCGCTCATGCCTTGCCTGTTCCTGAAACAATTGTTTCAAGTGTCTGATCATATCATAGGCTTCCATGTTCTCGTGTTGCTTCTGAAGCTCACCAGTCATGGTGCAAAGCATGAGGCAAGTCACGTCATTAGAATCATCAATATGTTTCTGACGTGCCCTCACTTCCGCTAGTAGAGACTCATCTTGTGGTGGGTCAAGAATTTGAGTGTCCAAGACGTACAGCTTCTTTTCTTGCTTGAGGACAATCCTCAAGTTTCTGTACCAGTCAAGGAAATTTGTTCCAGACAATTTATCCTTCTCAAGGACAGATCGTAGGGATGAACTCGATGCGTTGTTGTTTGCCATTTGGAATTCTACAAAACGAGAAATATGCAATTTAGTATTTTGAACAATTTGACTATATTTAACATTGGCAAGATCATTAAATATAGCTCCCACTATTTTCTTCGGATTAATAGCCCTCACTATTAAAGCGGAAAATATCTTTATACTTTCTAGTGGGTCCAAGATCCCTTTTTCACTTCTTCTTGAGCTTGCTTTCGCAAGTCACCCAAGAATTGGTTATTTAGGTAGGAACCATTCCAATTGCATCCCATGCAACTCTTGGTCCAATTAGGTTAATAAATTCCTTTTATTCTTTATCCAATGGATAACTCCTAATTGTCATGCCTCTAAGGTCATCAATCTAATTGACTCTTGCCTAGTTGCGTCCAACCTCTTGCTTTCAACATACACGCATTACTAGCTTGCGTCGTCCACAACACATCATGAAAAATTAAAATCGCCTTGCTTTGGCAAGCCCGAATTTTAATAGGCCATGATCATGAAGGGTGTTTTGGCAAGAGAAGGCAAAACGCAATATTTAATTGAGGGATTTCTTTTAAATTGTTTGGTTGATCTTATCAACATGGTCTACTTATTTGGATTGGGCCATCCACAATAAAAGACCAACCTTGTTTATTATTATCTTGTTATCGTTTTGCTAGTAGCGTCATACACACAAAATAAATAACAAGGCATGAATAATAAACATCCACAAAACAAAAAAACGTGGCATGGATATGGCCCCTAGACTAATGATATTATCAAGCCAATGATAATATCTAATTGCCCTAAAGTGCCGAGCTCATCTCCATGTGCTCCACCATAGTTGCGCGCCTAGGGATGTCTTTTGGCTCCTTTGGTTCTCCGGTCTTCTTCTCCATGTTCTTGGCTATCATCTAAATATTTCTAATTCTAGCCTAACATCTAGAATAAATAAATAACAAAAGCCTCACATGTCGAGGAGAAAAAGAACGACTCGCAGGCCGTAAAACTTAATTAATTATTACATTAATTTGATCAGCTCGCAGGCCGTAAACCAAACCACAAAACAATAAATATCCACAATCCTAGGCCATATCCATCCACCATGCAATAAAGCACATAATACAGTTAAAAACCAATTTTAACGCGCTTGTTTAATTTTAATAAAATTGGGTAACTAGGGTTTTACAACGGTCCAAAGGGCCCAAGCCAACAAGTGGCCCGAATCCTAGGACCGCCGCACGCCTAGAGGCCCGCGGCCTTGCTTGGCGCGCAAGGGAGGGGCAGGCGGCTAGGGTTTCGGCCCTAGTCTCCTTCCCTCTTCCTTGTTGCCCAAGCAAGGTTGTTTCCTTATGGATTTATTTCCATAATTTTGTTTCCATAATTGAAAACTCCTTTTCAATCATGTGCCCATGAACCCTAATTTTTCAAGAACCCAATTATTCACATCATATGTGATTAAACTCACCAATTCTAACATCCAATGTTAAATTGGGTCTTGTTTAATTGAATCAAATTCAATCTTGCATCTACTATGCCAATTTTTCAGTTTTCTCGTAATAAACAATAATACGGTGTATGAACTGAAATCGTAAACACATAAGATCATGTAATGTTCTACGACCTGTGGCTCTGATACCACTTTTGGGTTTTGACGTAGGTAACGCAGCGGAATAACAAAAATTAATCCTACTCAAAGCCCACCAAGGATCACAGGAAGAGATATCATAACATGATTAGAGTCATAGAAGATGTGTACCTTTTGATTTGTGAGATCACACAAAGAATGATGTCCTCGTCTCTACGGTTGATCCACGTCTAGAGGTGAGATCTAGATTCTTCCTTCAAACAAGTGCTAGCTTGAACCCGGAGGAAGAGGGAAGAAGATCAAGGAAACAAAAGGCACAAAGGGGCTCGGGCCACCTTTTTGCCGTCGGGTAGAGGGGGCTGACGGGGCTAGGTTTCGGCCTAGCTCTTGTCTTGCTCTCTCTTTTGCTCTCTCCCACTCCTTATGTTATGTCTAATAACAATCTTGTGGGAAGTAAGCTAGAGCCTCTTATATATATACTCCAACAACTCCTTGTTGTTTCCATATTAGAGTTTTCTTGTTCTAGTAGGACTAGAACTATTCCCTTCCTTGCAAATTAGTCCTACTAAGTTTGCAAGGTGTTTCACAATGATCCTTCTATTAATTAATCTATATTAATTAATCCCAAATCTAGCTCTACTCTATTTGACGTGTGACCCCATAGGTTTCTATATAGTTGGTAGTAACTATTACTAACACGGAGCGGTGTCTAGCAACACATCCATGCCACCCAACCAATAGAAATAGTCAGTGATCCCGACAAACCTTTGTGCCCAATATGTCATATTGCATTATCCCTTTGTCTCCATATCCGGATTGGAAACGAGACATAAATAGTCACACTCGTATATCCATTCCATAGGTCCTCGATCTTGGGAATATGCTTATGCTTGCAGATAACATTAATATCTCTATATTAATTTATCTGAGTCTGGCCAGACATTCAATAAGCCTCATCCCTCGAGTGGCCGCGGATATTTACCCCCATTATGTGGGAGGGACAAATCCTATCTACATCACTACGATCTCTAAGCTTGCTTCCTATCACGCCCGATAGCCACCTTTATGATTACCTAGTTACGGTGTAACGTTTGATAACATCAAAGCGCAATATTTCACAACTAGAGTATCTAGTGACTTCAAGTCCAAGGATTGCAATAATATTAGCACTACGAAAAGCAATTGTGACTTCACATAATCTAATGTATCCTTTTCGTCGTGGGTCAATCCAGTATGTCATTACTCCTAATGCATACCCATGTGTTAGACTTGATATCTCCATATCAATCTATCCACATACTAGTCTATATTTGATTGTCCTATTGATCAATATAATGGACTAGGGATATTTAAGATAAATAACACATTTTATCTAAGGACTTCATTTTATTAAATATCGCCATAAATAATAAATGAATATTCTAGCCAAAACATTGTTCATACTAAATCTACGATTGCCTCTAGGGCATCTATTCCAACATAAGAAGCATTGCTTCATTGGTCTTAGCCATAAGAAAATGGAGGATCGCTTGGCGTCTCCCATTAATAATAGTACTCTGTACATCGTCCTAAGTCTATTAGAGGTATTTTATTTCTTCTCTTTCACATAAACAGAATCAGAATATCAACATTTCACAAGTAATTTCCGAGAGTTCTCAATGGAGATGAATAAAATAGTTTAACAACATTCGAGTTGAAAACATGCATTCTCATACTTTTTCATATAACAAGCATTCATTTGAAACATCACACATATGCGCACATTTATGAAAATTTTGTACATATATACTTACCTCTGAGCCATGAAAGGCGCAAAGCAACGCTAGCAACCCTACAACGCTCGTCTCATATGAGTCCGGGTCTCACAGTCAATGCAGCAGCACGAAAAGATACGTCTACTTGGAGCGATCCTTAACAACGGCTTGATATACACAAGTAAAGTATAGGAACTATTAGCATATACCATCTATATGAGGTTTTATGCAAGAATGCAATGGAAAGCGGGTCATGCAAACTAACATGACCAAATCGCCCCTGATACTCCAAAATCGTCCAGTACCGACTCTGATTGTGGATAGACCCCAAACTATACTCATACTTGCCCAAAAACATGTAATAATGACTCGAAACTCTCCCATATGAACTTAGCATCGAAATATACAACTTTCAATAAATTCCACTTAGGCCCCTAAAGTTTGCTAAAATTAAAGAAAGACCCCCACCATTGATTTGATAACTCCCGAGTCAAGTTCTTCCTTCTTGAGACTTCAAATATCCTTCTAAGTCAGGTTTTTGGTCTCAAAACATTAAATTAGTCTCAAGTAGTTCAAGTGTGAAGTTTTAATTAAATGCACATAGGCCCCCGAAGTTAGTAAAATTGCAAAAAGACCCCAACATTTGACATGGTCAACCCTAGCCCAGATATACATACAAGTACTCCAAATACGCATACAAGACATGCTGACAAACTCCAAGTTACTAAACTAATCTCAATTCAAAGTTTAAGTGAAATTACTATTTTGCCCCTCCTATACAGTTCAGTCAAAATAGGGTTTTCGAAAAGTCAAACTTGATATTTAGACTAAGAATATGATTACGAACAAGTTTCGTGAAGAACGCTAAGGCCAAAAATGTCATTCAAATGGTCAAAATCGAATATCAAAGATAGCGAAAAGTCGTTTCAAGTAGTCAACTTTGCGGCTGATTTCTGATCAATTGAGAAGGAGTTTTAAGAAACTGGAAATAGGTTTTTGAAGATGATAGTTCAAGGATTCCAGAACATATTTGAACTCCTAGAAACTCTAAGTATTCAACGAGATATCGCTACTCAAAGTTGGACAAAAATTCCGATTCAATACTTAGAAAAAATCAATAGTGCTTCATGAGTTCAAACTAGAAACTTTAGGCTCGTTTTGTGAGAAATAGGTTATAAATTTGAAGATGACCCAGAGACGAGGAAATGGAGTATAATGTATCAGCTTTACACAGGAGAAAACAAATCTAAACTTCATTAAGTTTTGAAGAAGATACAATGGTTAGAAAATGGGTGTTTTACCATGACATTTCATACTTAGAATTTTTTGGGCACTTGGCACCCAAGAACACATCAACCACTTCGCTAACTAGCCATGTTCAAGCCCAATTTCAGAGGGTTTAGAGATAAAATTGGACCAAGAAATTCAAACAAAACTTGTAGATAACATACCCAGGATTACACAGGAAGAAACCGTGCATGATTTGGACAAGAATTTATGGAGTTACAAGTATTTGAACAGGGGTAGTTGATGAACCGAAAACACATGAACTCCAAGAATCAAACATCTACAATTTGTTGTTACAGCCATGATTTGACGATGCAAATTGGTTCAGGAGATGATTAGGGGCATGAACAAGCTTTTAAACGACCAAAAAGAGCAATAATTGAAGGTGTACCAAGCTCAAAGCTTTTTGGCGGCCAAGGAGGATTCTGGCGGCCAAGGAGGATTCCGGCGACCAACTCCCCCGGATTCGGTGCTCTCACAAACTCCCATACATTTCTGGGTTGAAACGAGGGTGCCGCGAGGTCCATAGGTCACAGGGAAGCGTTGGGAGGGAGAAGAACGGCCCAGAACGAAGCAAACGTCGAAGTTCGACGTTCGCCGGCGGTCCTCGTCGGGTTTCCAAACCCAGAATCCGGCGAGCTTCAATTCAACGAATGACAGCCGAATACTGGTACCTACGGGTTCGTAATTCCCTCAGGATTCCAAAGAGACAATTTAGAGCTCTTAATTCGAAGTAATGGAAGAGAATTCAGCCAAAAACGAACTAGGGTTCATTACCTTCAAACCAAGATTTCTCACTCGATACTCCATCTTCTTCGAAATTCATTTGTGCGTTTTACTCCTTGTGCTGGTGGCTATCTCCGGTAGTAGCAGTTCGGAAGAGGAGAAGATATGGTGCCCTTAGCTCTTAGCAGATGGTGAAGTGGGAGAGTGGAGTTGCCCTTAGCTCTTGAGATGTCACAAGGAGTTGGACAAGTGGAATACATGCAAGGGGGGTGAAAGTGTAGTTTTCCAAACTTTTGGGTACAACTAGAATTAGAGCTTCTATTTAATTTCAGATAATTGCACAACCACCCGAACATCTCTAGGCTTCAAAATCATTCTAAAAACTTCCAAATATTGCCAACACTCCAAAATTCCCACTTTAAAGTCGTGACAAACAATTTACAAATTCGCCCCCAAAAGCTTAATATTACAAAGATTTCTTTCGGGAATTAGGGGTGTTACAATATAAAAATGAAGTTCAGAAAAGAAGAACACGTAAACTGAATCTGCATTGCGTGTGCAATGTTCTTCTGATGCTTGGATTGAGAAATTTATATTTTAAACTTGTTCTTGACTTCTTCTTAGTTTTAAAATATAAGTGTGTCATTTGACATCTATGATGATATATATTTTGGGGTTAATTTGTAAATTTTTTAAACTTAGAAAATACTATATGAAATTTATTTTGTATACTTGGGAGGTACTTGTAGTTTTCTAAAAGTGATTTATACAAAGTGTTTTATTTAAAATTATTTGAAGATTTTTTTAATTAATGAAAGTTATCTTTTATGTGTTACCTATTAATTGGTAATTGTATTTTCACCCCTAAATTTTTGGCATTTTCTATATCTACCCTAACTAACTTGGGAGATTTTTATTCCACTTAAGCTCCTTCTCCTCCCACATGCAAGTCAACTATCATATTAAACAATACTACCTATCATTTTTGTATGTACATTACCTTATTGGATTATTCACTTCACCATCACAATCAACTCACACCCATCCCCTCAACAACTCCCACACTACCTCTCATACTCTAGGCATCTTCTTCATCTTCTTCTCCCCAAAATTCCTCAATTGAAGAGCACTAAAATATCTCATTTCTCTCTCCCAAAAACTTCATTCCCATTTTTGAGTCTTGACTTCACAAAAACTTCATCAAAACTCATTTTTATGATTTCTAAAGCATGAAAAACTTGAGTCAAAGCATGTTCTAATCATGGAGGGGAGTTATTTCATTATTCTTCTCAAGGATGGAAGGCCAATTTCACTCTTTTCCTCCCATCGTCTTGAGTCTTGGGGTAAAGTTCTTCTACCCATCAATTCATTCATGCTTGTCTATGTTTAGCTTTGATTGATGAAAATTCATCTTAGATTTCTTCATCTCCAAACTTGATTCTTCATTTTCTTTTCTTGATCATGAATTTGATACTTGAATGTTCTCTATTTCATGAAACTTACACTAAAACCATATGCACTTTGTAAATTTCTTGATAGTTGCACTTCTATGTCAAGAACAATTTGATAATTTGTGTCAAGAGCATGTGAAAATCTTACTTCACGCCTAAAATGATGTTATTTGGGTGAAAATCAAGTCTCCATAAGTTGCATGTATCATTTGAACCAAACTTGTTGATTTTTGAAAAAATGCATGTTTATACAATCAGATCAGTTTGTGGAAAATATGGGTTACATATTAATTTTGCCTCTGTGGAATTTTAAAATCTTTCATAATATGAAACTAGACTCAGAGAGGGCCATTTTGAAAAAGAAAAATCAACTTCATAGCCTTTTAGTTTGGGAGATAAGCTCATTCTAAGTTGTATGCTGAAATCTGTTTCTCGACCAGTCTTACCATTTTTGTTAAAAAATCCATTTTCAGAAACCTATGGAATCTCATCTTTCTTGGGATTAAACTATACACATATGGTATTCATGCTGGTGAAGATGGGCATTTTTCCTATTCTTCAAGTAGTAGTAGTAGTAGTTAATCAAATTTGAAACTTTCTGCCAAACTTGTCTCTGCATAGCAATGTTTGTTATTTTTGTAACTTGAGTAGTAGTAATGGTTATTCAATAGTTTCACCGTTTTAAGAAAACATGAGTTTTTGAAATTCTAAGTGTATTGTTTGATTTATTTTGGACATGTGAACATCATTATATGTGCATTTGTGACATATAGGACTATGGGTCATGTAGGGTTGCATTGGGATTAGCGATATATAACTTTTTTGTGATGAATACATCATATGTGTGATTGTAGACGTCGACCTCGTGGGAGAGAGTGGTTGTCGTTGGAGTGCTAGGATTAGTTTCTTGCTTTTGGTTGTGCTTCATCTCAATGGTAAGTACATGTGTGCGACTTTTACTTTTCAAAATGTGAGTGTTTCGAATGAATATTTGTTGATTGAAAAAGTATGCAAAGCATGATTTAATACTCAAAATTGTTTGGATATAAATTGAATCCTCTTTTTAATTCTTGGAACTTTACTTGCGATAAGTTGATAATCTGATTTTGTCTATGGTAAAGAGAAGAAATAAAATACATATTTGCGAACTTTAGTTATCATATTGTGCCAATGTGTGTGACTTTTAAATGAATATCGTCTTATTTGGAAGAGTATGAAAAACATATTTTTTACTGAAAAATTCTGATTATTGATTCATACTGAGAACTCTTGGAAATGACTTGTGAAGATTTTATACCAACTTTGGTTATGAGAAATAAAGGTAAAATGATACCTCTAATAGATTTAGGACGATATACAGAGTTGTGTTGTTAATGGGAGGCGCCAAGCGATCCTCCATTTTCTTATGGCTAAGACCATTGAAGCGATGCTTCTTATTATTGGATAGAGCTTAATTATTCACAAATTCGCCCCCGATGAGCCAATATGTACCAAGGTATTGCGGACAAGGGTTTATTAGAGCTATAGAGTGCTAATTATACTTGTAAGGGTCACTACGGTATAGGGGTGTCGACACTTAAGGCCTTTTTGCTAATGTTGTGAGCAGGTTTGACGAATGGGCTCCCTTAACGCTCGGGTGATATAGGGTTTGATAGACCCTAGAAGGAACCCTTTGTGATTATTTCATGATCCCTCTGTCTACATCGATCCTGCTGGTGGCTCAGGATATGCCTTAGCTAAACTTAACTGTTAATTGAAGTTGAAAGAAAGTTGTTTACTCTATCGATGATGTTTGTGGATCTGGATATGCCCAACTAAACTAAATGAAGTTGAATGAAATTGGTACTTGCGAATTAATAAGTTTTCTTTTCTTTGAAACATGATTTGCTCATGTGAGATTGACATGGTTTAAGAATGAATATCTTGACTACTCGTGATTTATAAACGTTTCAAAGTTGAGAAGTTTGATATACGTTTTCTATAATTCTTCTGAATTTTCCCTACACTTTTACTATTAGTTTTTCAAATCTATTTGAACTTATGCTTGTGTGCCACTCAATGCTTTACATGTCATAGTGTTTATTTGTAAGATCGGGTTGTGCAAGGCTTGAAATAGTTTGACTATTTCAAGGCCTTGAATCAGCTTTCAAAGCCTTGAATCAGTTATCATAGGCTTGAGCTATTTTCAAGTCCTTGAAACTGAATTCAAAGCCTTGAAAGTGTCTAACCTATATGAACATTCTCAGGGGGAGTTTTTTTTAAACTCTTCTAAGTTGATTTCCTTTCTCTCCTTCATATGATTGATACTGTTATTTGATGATGAAAGAAAAATTATTCTAACAGGTTTGAACATAGAATATCATCTGTTTGACTATGATTTTGCAGGGAATTTTATTTCGTAGTTTGCACAGATTATTTCCTAATCTGACTTATGCAGGGAAGGAAATAATTGAGAAGATTATTTTGTGTTTGATTTGAATGACTTGACAGCTTCTCAATCTATTCAAATGCAAGATCACGACATTATCTCTGGATATTGTGATCATTAAACCGTTGGAGAAGATTGTCATAGAGTCAAAGTTTTTTTCCTACAAAATAGGAGATTTGTTGCTGAAAATCTGGGAAGATTTGAAGAGCTGTTTGAAGTTTAAATAGAGCTCTTTTATGAAGCAACGGGACACGATACTCAACGGGCAAATAGAGAGACAAAGTTCTGTATTGACAAAACATCAAAGAAGTTCATTCATCTCACAATCCATTTCACAAAAGATCACTGCAAACTCCACTGCAGTTTCTACACTCTAAGTGTTCTTCTGTATTGTACTTCATTGGTAGATCATTTCTGTAATTTTTCTATCTATATTCTCAAGTATTTTTCAAGGTGAAAAATAGAGAATTCTTAGCTAATCAGTTAGCTAGCGCAGGTACTAGATAGGTTAGGGAGAACCACAAGTTGTAACAGAGTAAGGCAATTCTCTGTGCTTGAGATCTAAGGCTTAGCTTTTGATTAATAAGAATTGTGTTGAAAATCCTGCAGGGAGAAGATGTAGGGTTTTGATTCATGGATCGCGCAAACGGAAGCATAATCAAACAAACAACCATGCAAAACCCTCCAAGGATCACAAGTCTAGATGCATAACGATAGTGAAGGTAAGAAATCATAAACACACCTTTGGGTTCTCCTTGATGACTTCAAACGCGAATAGTGTCACGTTCTCTATAGTTGATCCACGCCTAGAGTTGTTCCTAGATCTCCAATCTCCTTGGTGCTAGCCCGGAATGAAAGGAGGGTGAAGGAATCACGCAAAAAGAGGCACAAAAGGGGGCTCGGCCCTCTTGTGGCGTCGGGGACGAGTGGGCGGTGGCAAGGGGGCGGCGTCCCTCTTGTTGCTTGCTCTCTCTCTCTCCTTTGTTCTCTCCTACTCTTGTTATGTTCTCTTTAGAGCATAAGTTGTGTAGGGAAGGAAGGAAGGAGGGTCCTTTATATAGTCCAACAACTCCTTGTTAACTACCTAAAGGACTTATTCTAGTCCTACTAGAATTCAATTTAGTCCCTTCCTTGCAAATTAGTCCCTACTAAGTTTGCAAGGGTTTGCAAAGTGATCCTTCTAATTAATTAATCCAATTAATTAATTCCCAAATCTAGTACAACTCTATATAGCGTGTGACCCCATAGGTTCTATCTAGTTGGTAGCAACTTTTTGCTAATATGGAGCGGTTTCTAGCAAAACATCCATTCTAGCCAACTAATAGAATAGTCATCTAGACAACCTTGTACAAGTAATTGTCTCATCCCTTTGCCTCCATATCCGGATTGGACACGAGACATACAAGTCACACTCGTATATCCAATCCCTAGTTTCTCGATCCATGGAATAGCCTTATTCGTGCAAATAACATCAATATCCCATATATTGATTTATTTGAGTCTGGCCAGACATTCTATAAGCACTATCCTTCGAGTGGCCTTGGATATTTGCTCCCGTTATGTGGGAGGGGCAAATCCTCTCTACGTCCACTACGATCTCTAAGCTTGCTTCTCATTGTATCCAGTACACGCCTTTATAACTACCCAGTTACGGTGTAGCGTTTAACGCTACCAAGATCACAATGATCCACAACTAGAATATCTAGTGACTTCAAGTCTAAGGATGACAATACCATTGTACCCGAGAAGCACTTGTGACTCAACATAACATGTATGTAGCCTTCTCGGTGATGGGTCAATCCAGTGCAACATTCCGTAATGCACACATATGTGTTGGATCGTGATATCTCCATATCAATCCAACCCCATACTAGTCTATAGATGATTGTCCCATTTAATCATTATACTTGACTAGGGACATTTAAGATAAACAACACGTTTGTAAATCTAAGGACTTCATTATATTAAATATCCAATAAATAATAAATGAATTTCTAGCCAATTACAAATTCATACTAAACTAGATTGCCTCTAGGGCATCTATTCCAACAGTCTCCCACTTGCACTAGAGCCAATCTGGCGCATCTCGTATGCCCATACTCCTAGTGTGCCCTTCATGCTTCCACTGCGTGAGAGGCTTCGTAAGCGGGTCTGACAGATTATCATCTGTAGGAATCTTGCATATCCGAACGTCTCCTCTATCGATAATATCTCGAATCAGATGAAACTTCCTGAGCACATGCTTGGACTTCTGGTGCGATCTTGGTTCCTTTGATTGCGCGATCGCCCCAGTGTTGTCACAGAACAACTCCACTAGATCCGCAATGCTAGGGACCACACCAAGTTCAGAAACAAACTTTCTGATCCAAACAGCCTCCTTTGCTGCGCCATTTGCAGCAATGTACTCAGCCTCTGTTGTAGAATCAGCTACCGTCTCTTGCTTGGAACTCTTCCAGCTCACCGCTGCTCCATTCAGGCAAAACACATATCCCGACTGTGATCTAAAGTCATCTCTATCGGTTTGGAAGCTTGCATCAGTGTAACCCCTTACACGCAACTCTTCCTCACCGCCAAACATCAAGAAAGCATCCTTAGTTCTTCTCAAGTACTTTAGGATGTTCTTGACAGCAATCCAGTGACTCTCACCCGGATTGGATTGGTATCTGCTTGTCATACTCAAGGCATATGACACATCTGGTCTAGTACATAACATGGCGTACATGATAGATCCTATGGCCGAGGCATAGGGAATCCTACTCATGCGTTCCTTCTCAATCTCATTGGAAGGACATCCACTCTTCGAAAGAGTGATTCCATGTGACATGGGCAAGAATCCCTTCTTGGAATCTTGCATGTTGAACCGTTTCAACACCTTGTCAATATATGTACTTTGACTTAGGCCTAGCAACCTCTTAGATCTATCTCTATAGATCTTTATACCGAGTATATAGGTTGCTTCCCCTAAGTCCTTCATTGAGAAACACTTTCCTAGCCAATCTTTCACAGATTGCAGCATGGGAATGTCGTTTCCAATGAGTAGTATGTCATCCACATACAAGACCAGAAAAGCTACAGAGCTCCCACTAACCTTCTTGTAGACACAAGACTCATCTTCGTTTCTGATGAAGCCAAACTCTTTGACCACTTCATCAAAACGTCGATTTCAACTCCTAGAAGCTTGCTTCAATCCATAAATGGATCGTTGCAGTTTACAGACTTTGTTGGCTTGCTTTGGATCCTCAAAACCCTCCGGCTGTATCATATACACGTCCTCGAGGAGATTCCCATAAAGGAATGCTGTTTTGACATCCATCTGCCAAATCTCATAGTCGTAGTACGCTGCAATCGCAAGTAGGATTCGGATGGATTTGGTCATAGCGACTGGTGAAAAGGTTTCATCATAGTCAATACCATGAATCTGTCTGAATCCTTTAGCCACCAATCGGCCCTTATAGGTAATCACATTACCATCCATGTCGATCTTCTTCTTGAAGACCCACTTGCACCCTATGGGCCGCGCCCCATCAGGTGGTTCCACCAAAGTCCATACTTTGTTGGTATACATGGATTCCATCTCGGATCTCATGGCTTCAAGCCACTTCTGCGAGTCTGGGCCATTCATGGCCTCCTCATAGGTAGTAGGCTCATCATCTATGAGCATCGTGTCACCGGAATCAGTTATGAGAAGTCCGTACCTCTCGGGTTCCTGGCGCACTCTACTAGATCTACGAAGCTCTTGTGTTACCTGAACAGGTGGCTCCACAACTGCTTGTGATTCCTGTTCATGTTCCATAATCGGTTCTGTGATTTGTGGTTCTTGAACTTCTTCAAGTTCTACATTCCTCCCACTTGCTTCTTTAGAGACAAACTCTCTGTCTAGAAACACGCCGGTCCGAGCAACAAACACTTTGTTCTCGGTTGGATTGTAGAAGTAGTATCCCTTAGTTTCCTTAGGGTACCCCACAAATTTACACTTATCCGATTTAGGCCCTAGCTTGTCTGATTGTAAACGTTTTACATAGACATCGCAGCCCCAAATCCTCATGAACGACAATGTGGGACGCCTCCCACTCCATATCTCATATGGTGTCTTCATGACTGATTTAGATGGAACACGGTTAATGGTGAAAGCTGCACTTAATAGAGCGTAGCCCCAAAACGATAATGGAAGATCGGTTTGACACATCATAGACCGAACCATATCCAATAGGGTTCGATTCCTCCTCTCGGACACGCCATTCCATTGTGGTGTTCCAGGTGGAGTGAGTTGGGACACGATCCCACACTCTCTAAGATAGTCGTCAAACTCTTGGCTTAAGTATTCTCCTCCACGATCCGATCGTAGAGCCTTGATACTTTTGCCAAGTTGCTTCTCTACTTCATTCTTGAATTCTTTGAACACTTCAAAGGATTCGGATTTTGCCCTCATAAGGTACACAAATCCATATCTACTGTAATCATCAGTAAATGTAATGAAGTAGACATAACCACCCCTGGCAGGCGTGGCAAATGGCCCACACACATCGGTATGTATGAGCGTCAATTGCTCACTAGTCCTCTCACCTTTCTTATTGAAAGGGGACTTTGTCATTTTTCCCAATAAACAAGCCTCACATGTCTCATATGATTCAAAATCAAATGAGTCTAGTAATCCATCCTTATGGAGTCTAGATACACGTTTCTCATTTATGTGGCCTAAACGACAATGCCATAAATAAGCAGGATTTAAATCATTTATTTTAATCCGCTTGGTATTAATGTTGTAGACAGGATTGCTTAGATCAAGGACATAAAGTCCATTAAATAATTGCGCACTAAAATAGTGAATATTATTCAAATAAAAGGAACAACAATTGTTCTTTATTGAAATAATAAAACCTTCCTTGTCCAAACAAGAAATAGAAATAATGTTTCTACTCATAGCAGGCACAAAATAGCAATTATTTAATTCTAAAACTAATCCTGAAGGCAGAGATAGCTCGCACACGCCTATGGCCAACGCAGCAACCTTTGCTCCATTCCCAACGCGCAGATCTACCTCCCCTTTAGCCAATCTTTTACTTCTCTTTAGATCCTGCATATTTCGACAAATATGAGATCCACATCCAGTATCTAATACCCATGATGTAGAGACAGTTAAATTGACATCTACAACAAAAATACCTGGTGGTGGTGGAATCACTATTCCAAGCCTCTTGTCCTCCAGATATTTTGGGCAGTTCCTCCTCCAGTGTCCAGGTTGACTACAGTAGTGACATTCACCCTTAGTCACGACCTTGGCAATGGCACCAATAGGCTTAAGGGCTTGTTCCTTGGACTTTGCAACTGACTTGCCTTTGCCCTTGGAGGAAGATGCAAACTTTTTGCCCTTTCCTTTATGCACCATCATAATGGCCTTGCCCTTACCCTTGTTGATGCTCTGTTCAGCCGTCCTCAACATGTTGAGCAAATCTGGCAGTGGTTTAACGATCTCGTTCATGTTGTAGTTCATAATGAACTGTCCATAACTCTCGGGCAACGATTGCAACACGAGATCGGTTGCCAACTCTTGGCCGACCGGGAACCCAAGCCGGGCGAGATTCTCCAAGTACCCGATCATTCGGAGTACATGGGGTCCCACCGGGTTCCCTTCTGCCAGATGACATTTGAACAGTGCCTTTGAGACCTCATACCTTTCTACCCTCGCCTGCTCTTGGAAGAGCTGCTTTAGATGTTCGATCATATCGACAGCATTCATGTTCTCATGTTGCTTCTGAAGCTCAGAGGTCATGGTGCAAAGCATTAGGCAGGCCGCATCATCAGCGTCATCAACACGCTTTTGATACGCCTTTAAGGCAGCAGGTGTCTGATTCTCTGGACCTTCTGGAACATGCTCCTCTATTGCGTACAGCTTCTTCTCTTGCTTGAGAACAATTCTCAAGTTTCTGTACCAATCGAAAAAGTTGGTTCCAGAGAGCTTGTCCTTCTCAAGGACAGATCGTAGGGAATGTTGTGAACTCGATGAGTTGTTTGCCATTTGGAATTCTACAAAAAGGAAAATATGAAAGTTTTTAGTATTTGTGAATTTTTGACTATATTTAATAATGGCTAGTTTATTAAATATAGCTCCCACTATTTTACTACGGATTAATAACCCTCAAGATATTAATGCGGAAAATATCCTTATATTTTCTAGTGGGCCAAGATCCATCTTTTTCATCTCCTTATGAGCTTGCTTTGGCAAGTCACCCATAATTCGATTACTTCTTAGGTAGGAACGATTCCAATTGCATCCCATATGCAACTCTTGGTTCAATCGGGCAAATAACTACTTATTTATCCATCCATATGGATAATCCCAATTGATTGCCTCTAGGTTTCTTAATCAAATTAATAGGCCTAGTTGTGTTCAACCTCTTATCTAAACAATTGCACATTGTTACGTGCCATCGCATTCCATCATTATGAACCAAGTCGCCATGCTTTGGCACGCACGAACTTGATAAATAATGATGATAATGAGTGTTTAAATAACGAGAAGGCAAGAACACAATATTTTAAAATTTGAGGGTTTTTCAATTTTAATTATTTTGTTGATCAATATCAACTAATCTATCTATTCGAGTTTGGGCACAACTCCAAATAATAGATCCGGGTTGTCTAATTATCTTATTATCCTAATTGCATGCATCATCCATACACCAACCACACAAATAATAAGACAATAAATAAACAACCACAAAACAGAAATTAAACGTGATGTGGATATAGCCTTTTCTAGACTAAGATAATTCCAAGCCAATGGAATTATCTATGAATCCTAAACAAACACATCTCCATGCGTCTTGATCTTTTGGTCCATCCTTCATAGTCATGTGGTGTGCTCCATGCTCCATGCTCCATCTTTTGTGGCTCATTTGGCTTTGGGCTTCTTTTCTCCAATCTTGGCTAACAATCTACTTTATCTAGCACTAGCTAATATCTATACTAAATAAAATAAATCTCACAAGTTGAGAAAAAAAAAATGGCACGCAGGCCATAAAAACCCTAATTAATTATTACAATTAATTGATCAGCTCGCAGGCCGTAAAACCAAAACACAAAATTAAACATCCACATCAAACCACATCCTAAGGCCATATCCAATCACCATGCGATTTGCACATAAACAGTTAAAATCCAATTTTTACGCGCTTGGTCAATTTTAATTGATTTTAGGATTTCTAGGGTTAAAACGGTCCATGGGCCCAACAATCCAATTGCCCGGGCCCAACTAAGTGAACCATAAAGCCCTAGGGCCGGCCCGGCCCAAAACCCGCAAGCTAGGCCCGCGGGTTAGGGCCGCCCGGCCCCTTAGGGCTCCAAGCTTGGGCGGCAAGCAAGGGGGCGGTCCCCTAGGGGCCCGAACCTCCTTGTGGAGGTTGTTTCCAAAACAACCTCCTTGCTTGGAGCCCAAGTTTGGTTGTTTCCTTGTTGTGGGAGAACTCCTTCTTCCCCAAGGATGCCCAAACCCTAGATCTAAGATCCTAAAATTTCTCAAACTCACCAATTCATGCATCCAATGCAATAATTTAGTCTTGTTATGATTAATTCTTTGACAAATTGCATCCAATTCTTGATTTGTCTTGTTTTACGCGATAAACAACAAATTAAGGTGTAAAACAACAAGAATGTAACACATAAACTACGTTTATGCTCTATGACCTGTGGCTCTGATACCACTGTAGGGTTTTGATTCATGGATCGCGCAAACGGAAGCATAATCAAACAAACAACCATGCAAAACCCTCCAAGGATCACAAGTCTAGATGCATAACGATAGTGAAGGTAAGAAATCATAAACACACCTTTGGGTTCTCCTTGATGACTTCAAACGCGAATAGTGTCACGTTCTCTATAGTTGATCCACGCCTAGAGTTGTTCCTAGATCTCCAATCTCCTTGGTGCTAGCCCGGAATGAAAGGAGGGTGAAGGAATCACGCAAAACGAGGCACAAAAGGGGGCTCGGCCCTCTTGTGGCGTCGGGGACGAGTGGGCGGCGGCAAGGGGGCGGCGTCCCTCTTGTTGCTTGCTCTCTCTCTATCCTTTGTTCTCTCCTACTCTTGTTATGTTCTCTTTAGAGCATAAGTTGTGTAGGGAAGGAAGGAAGGAGGGTCCTTTATATAGTCCAACAACTCCTTGTTAACTACCTAAAGGACTTATTCTAGTCCTACTAGAATTCAATTTAGTCCCTTCCTTGCAAATTAGTCCCTACTAAGTTTGCAAGGGTTTGCAAAGTGATCCTTCTAATTAATTAATCCAATTAATTAATTCCCAAATCTAGTACAACTCTATATAGCGTGTGACCCCATAGGTTCTATCTAGTTGGTAGCAACTTTTTGCTAATATGGAGCGGTTTCTAGCAAAACATCCATTCTAGCCAACTAATAGAATAGTCATCTAGACAACCTTGTACAAGTAATTGTCTCATCCCTTTGCCTCCATATCCGGATTGGACACGAGACATACAAGTCACACTCGTATATCCAATCCCTAGTTTCTCGATCCATGGAATAGCCTTATTCGTGCAAATAACATCAATATCCCATATATTGATTTATTTGAGTCTGGCCAGACATTCTATAAGCACTATCCTTCGAGTGGCCTTGGATATTTGCTCCCGTTATGTGGGAGGGGCAAATCCTCTCTACGTCCACTACGATCTCTAAGCTTGCTTCTCATTTTATCCAGTACACGCCTTTATAACTACCCAGTTACGGTGTAGCGTTTAACGCTACCAAGATCACAATGATCCACAACTAGAATATCTAGTGACTTCAAGTCTAAGGATGACAATACCATTGTACCCGAGAAGCACTTGTGACTCAACATAACATGTATGTAGCCTTCTCGGTGATGGGTCAATCCAGTGAAACATTCCGTAATGCACACCTATGTGTTGGATCGTGATATCTCCATATCAATCCAACCCCATACTAGTCTATAGATGATTGTCCCATTTAATCATTATACTTGACTAGGGACATTTAAGATAAACAACACGTTTGTAAATCTAAGGACTTCATTATATTAAATATCCAATAAATAATAAATGAATTTCTAGCCAATTACAAATTCATACTAAACTAGATTGCCTCTAGGGCATCTATTCCAACAGAAGATCCCAGAGGTAGAGACGTAGGTCCAAGTGGACTGAACTCTATGAATCACTTGTCTCTTGCATTTACAGTTTCTTTACTTAGTTTTTACAGCATTCAAACTTGTTTGTTTTCAAGGGTTTAAAACTCTTTTCAAGGCCTTGAAAAGACTTGACTGTTCCATTACAAACTGTATTTCATTCCAAGGGCTTGAACTTATTTTCAAGTCCTTGAACTTGACTAGCTTTCACAATATTTCATCTTCTTAGCAAGTTTTGCAAAAAGTTGGCATAGTCTATTCAACCCCCTCCCCTTCTAGAGTATCATAGCTGCATTACCATCTGTTTACTCACACTTCCAGTTTTTACTGATCATTTTCTTCAAAACTGTGTCGGCTTTTACCATTTTAAAACCGCATGTCATAAATAAAGGTGGGGGATGGGAACGCGTATCGAGACGAAGACGTCACTTAGTAGATCACAATATCTTTCTCTATCCGAATTGTACTTTTTTTTTTTAAATATTTGTTGTATACATTAAATGATATGTAATCTTAATAGTTAATTTTCTACTTTTGGTTATCGATTGTCTCTTTAACCTTGAACCGAGATCCCGGGTTGTTTCAGCTAGTATCAGAGCATCGGTTCTCCGGTTAAAGTGACTTTTGATTTCCATTAGTAGAGAATAAGAAAATATAAAACGATTTTGAAATTTTAAAATAAACTAGGACAACTGAATTGGAAATAAATGAAGTAAACAAGCCGTCGGGAACTTTAGGTGCTTACATATATTTCTTTTTAAACAAGATTTGTACCATATTTGTTGATTAACTGTTAAGTACGAATTGAAATGTGATCAATGAGGAAGTTACTTTTTTATTTATATGTTGGTTATCCTATGAGCATGCTTAGTTGCCATATCGTTAATCTTGCTTTTGTGCCATACCTTTTGAGTCAATGTGAACGGCTAATTGAGATGTAGTCATGCAAAATTTACTTGTCTATTTGTATGCCCCACACTTATGTGATATGCTTACATATAACTAAATGATTGTTATAGTTGTGTGATATGTGTCTATGACACTTTATGCTTCTATGATTAGTTTTTTGACGAGAGAGTAACGACGTTAAACCCTGAGACCATTCTTTTCATACCTACGAGCGACGACTTTTAATATAGTACTTTACTTTATTTTATTTTGAGTTAATTTAACTTGGTCGTTTCCAAAATTAGAAAGTTTTGACCCCCCCAAAAAAAGTAATCTTTTCAAAAAAAAATAGTTTTGAAAAAAAAATATTGTCGGTGTTGAGATACCAAACGCCAGGTGATATGGACCACTTTGTTTTACAGTCCGCTGGCGTGACTCTTAGTACGACGGTACTATAAGTTGTACCCGCTGTGTAGACTAAGTTGGAACATTAGAAACACATTCGAGTTGTGATGGAGAGACACGTTGTGTGACGACACGTAGTGTTCTACTCCCCCTCGCATGCGTGGAACACTTCAGGTGATTGGTTATCTAATCCTATGCAGGTAAGACAATAATTTTAACACGGATGAGCAAAGCAAAATGGCATGTTAGTTTCGATCAAATCATTTTTCTAAAAGTTTCGTGATTGTTTAAATGCTAGAAAATTTTCGAATTACTTTGTAAACGTGAGAACTTGCATTTTGGTCTAACTTTCCAAAATTTGGTGCGACCTTTTACTTGAGCTAATTTTATATGAATCCCTAATGTGATACGGGTGAGAAGAGACGAAACCGATCAAGAGCTCGTTCCCGTTAATATAAGTATTGCATCTCGTGAAGTAAGTCCTTGTTTCCCTTAAATTTTTTTTTAAGCTTTGGGGACGACGCTTCGTTTTAAGGGGGATATAATGTAATACTCCGAATTTTAGTTGGGGGTTATTTGGTAATTTCAAAAAATTGAGAATTTCAAGAAATTTATGTTTTAAACTTGTTCTTGAACTCTTTTTAGTTTTAAAATATAAGTGTGTCATTTGACATCTATGATGATATATATTTTGCGGTTATTTTGTAGTTATTTTAAACTTGAAAAATGCTATATGAAACTTATTTTAGTATACTTGGGAGGTACTTGTAGTTTTCTGAAAGTTATTTATACAAAGTGTTTTATTTGAAATTATTTGGAGATTTAATAATTAATGAAAGTTATCTTTTATGTGTTACCTATTAAATTGGTAATTGTATTTTCACCCCTCAATTTTTGGCGTTTTCTATATCTACCCTAACTAACTTGGGAGACTTTTATTCCACTCAAGCTCCTCCTCCTCCCACATGCAAGTCAACTATCAAATTAAACAATACTACCTATCATTTTTATATGTACATTACCTTATTGGATTATTCACTTCACCATCACAATCAACTCACACGCATCCCCTAAACAACTCCCACACTACCTCTCATACTCTATGCATCTTCTTCATCTTCTTCTCCCCACAATTCCTCCATTGAAGAGCACTAAAATATCTCCCCGTTTTTGGGTGTTGACTTCACAAAAACTTCATCAAAACTCATTTTTATGGTCTCTAAAGCATGAAAAACTTCAGTCCAAGCATATTATAATCATGGAGGGGAGTTATTTCATCATTCTTCTCAAGGATGGAAGGCCAATTTCACTCTTTTCCTCCCATCTTCTTGAATCTTGGGGTAAAGTTTTCTTCTACCCTTCTATCATTCTTGCATGTCTATGTTTAGATTTTATTGATAAAATTTCATCTTAGATTTCTTCATTTTTTTGGCTTGATCATGACTTTGATACTTGAATGTTCTCTATTTCATGAAACTCACACTAAAACCATATGCACTTTGTAAATTTCTTGGTAGTTGCACTTGTATGTTAAGAACAATTTGATAATTTGTGTAAAGAGCATGTGAAAATCTTACTTAATGCCTAAAATGATGTTATTTTGGTGAAAATCAAGTCTCCATAAGTTGAATGTATCATTTGAACCAAACTTATTGATTTTTGAAAAAAATGCATGTTTATACAATCTGACCAGTTTGTGGCAAAGATGGATTATCTATAAATATTGCCTCTGTGGAATTTTAAACTCTTTCATGTTATGGAACTAAAATCAAAGAGGGCCATTTTGAAAAAATAAATCAACTTCATAGCCTTTTTGGTTTGGAAGTAAGCTCATTCTAAGTTGTATGTTTTCTGAAAATCCGTTTATGGACCAGTCTTGTCATTTTTGTTAAAAACTCCATTTTCAGAAACCTATGGCATCTCATCTTTCTTGTGACTAAAGTAGACACATAGGGTATTCATTCTGGAGAACATGGAAATTTTTCCTTTTCTCCAAGTAATAGTAATTGTTCTTCAAAGTTGAAACTTTCTGCCAAACTTGTCTCTACATATTAGTGTTTGTTATTTTAGTAACTTGAGTTTTATCATAGATATGAATGATTTTCTTGGTTTTTCTGAAATTAGACACATGTAGGTTCATCATAAATTTATTTCATAATTTTAAGAGATGTTTTGATATGGTAAATATGCCTCTAAAGTCAGAGCTACAATTCTGCCCAGAATTGTAGTTTCACCGTTTTAAGAAAACTTGAATTTTTGAAATTCTAAGTGTATTGTTTGATTTATTTTGCACATGTGAACATCATTATATGTGAATTTTGACATATAAAACTTTGGGTCATGTAGGGTCGCATTGGATTAGCGATGTATAAATTGGTTGTGACGAATACATTATACGTGTGATTGTATACGTCGACCTCGTAGGAGAGAGTGGTTGTCGTATGATTAGTTTCTTGATTTTGGTTGTGCTTCATCTAAATGGTATGTACATATGTGCGACTTCTACTTATCAAAATGTGAGTGTTTCGAATGAATATTTGTTGATTGAAAAAGTATGCAAAGCATGATTTAATACTCGAAATTTTTTGGATATAAATTGAATCCTCTTTTTAAGTCTTGGAACTTTACTTGCGATAAGTTGATAATCTGATTTTGTCTATGGTAAAGAGAATAAATAAAATACATATGTGCGAACTTTAGTCATCTCATTGTGCCAGTGTGTGTGACTTTTAAATTAATATCGTCTTATTTGGAAGAGTATGAAAAACATGATTTTTACTGAAAAATTCCGATTATTGATTTATACTGAGAACTCTTCGAAATGAATTGTGAAGATTGTATACCAACTTTGGTTATGAGAAATAAAGGTAATAAGACACCTCTAATAGATATAGGACGATGTACAGAGTTGTGTTATTAATGGGAGGCGCCAAGCGGTCCTCCATTTTCTTATGGCTAAGACCATTGAAGCGATGCTTCTTATTATTGGATAGAACTTAGTGTTCACAAATCCGCCCCCGATAAGCCAATATGTACCAAGGTATTGCGGCCAAGGGTTTGTTAGAGCTATAGCGTGCTACTTATACTTGTAAAGGTCACTACTGTATAGGGGTGTCGACACTTAAGGCCTTTTAGCTAATGTTGTGAGCGGGTTTGACGAATGGGCTACCTTAATGCTCGGGTGAAATAGGGTTTGATAGACCCTAGAAGGAACCCTTTGTGATTATTTCGTGATCCCTCTGTCTACATCGATCATGTTGGTGGCTCTGGATATGCCTCAGCTAAACTTAACTATTAATTGAAGTTGAAAGAAAGTTGTTTACTCTATCGATGATGTTTGCGGCTCTTGATATGCCCAACTAAACTAAATTAAGTTGAATGAAATTGGTACTTGCGAATTAATAAGTTTTCTTTTCTTTGAAACATGATTTGCTCATGTGAGATTAAGAATGAATATCTTCACTACTCGTGATTTATAAACGTTTTAAAGTTGAGAAGTTTGATATACGTTTTCTTATAATTCTTCGGAATTTTCCCTACACTTTTACTATTAGTTTTTCAAACCTATTTGAACTTATGCTTGTGTGCCACTCTATGCTTTACATCTCGTAGTGTGTATTTACTCAGTTTTTACTGATCATTTTCTTCAAAACTTGTCCGGATTTTGCCATTTTAATACCGCAGGTCATCAATCAAGGTCGGGGATGAGAACGCGTATCTTGACGAAGACGTCACTTAGTAGATCACAATATCTTTTTTTTATCTATCCGAATTGTATTTTTTTTTTGTAATATTTGTTGTTTATATTAAATTAGATGTAATCTTAATAGTGAATTTTTTACTTTTGGTTATCGATTGTCTCTTTAACCTTGAACCGAGATCCCGGGTTGTTTCAGATATTATTTGAACAACTGTTAGGAAACTTCCAAACATAGCAGGATTGATCACATGATCATATCATTATTTTCTTCCTGCAAAACTCAAGTTAGGAAACAAAATCTGAAAAATAGGAAACAAATTTCCCTGCAAAACCGGGTCAAAGAGATGATGTTAGATACTGCAAACTGTGTCAAAATACTTTGTCTTTCATCCTCCAGTATCAATTAATGAAGCACATGGGTTTAGGAGTCGGATTAAGATTAGAAGCTCCCCCTAAGTTTATGCATATAAAGCACAGTCCGTTTCAAGGCTTTGAAAGCTGTTTCAAGGCCTTGAAATAGACTAGCTATTTCAAGTCTTGAGTTGAGTTGATCTTACAATCTCCCCCTTGATGAAAGACAAAACCACAATCTGTTTGATACTATGATTCTGCAAAATATACCCATTAGCATATAGCACAAGATATCTAAAATAAATCCAACTTATTAATCTGCTGAAAGTAACATCAAAGTTCACATAAGTCTACTGACCTAAAACCATGTCACCTAAAGAGCAAATAAACCAAATAAAATATGAGATTTTCAAGAATTTGAAAAGGATTTCAAGGCCTTTAAAACGGATAAGAAAGAGTAGGAAAGAGTTAAGGGGTTGAGTCTTCATCTCCTTGCTGCTCTGCATCTTCTTCCTGACTATTTCCCTCATCATCGTCAACATGTTCTTCTTCCTGTTGCCCCACATCAACATCAGCTTCACCATCACCTTCAAAAAGGTCAGCAACCACCTTCTTTCCTTTATCCTTTACCTAAGCAGCCACACCTTGATTTGAGTGTTCACTGAGCAGATCCTTGGCTGAATCATCCTTTTTGGTGCTCTTTTCAACTTGAGACACTTCTTCAGGCACATCAAACACTGTCATGCTTCTGAACATGTTTTCAACCATGTACTTCACCTACCTAAGATCAGTGTCAAATCCATGTTGATTACCCTTCATTTCATCAATATCCATCTGAAGTCCATTTATCAACTGAAGAACCAAGGAGTTGTCTTGAGGCTGAGAGGTTTGGATGGAAGTGGGGGTCAAGGTCTTGGGTTTGAGGAATTTCTTGGAGCTCAACTCTTCCTCTGTCAAATCTGAGTATAGCTTCCAAGTATTTTCACTGGTTTTCACCACACCAATCTTCTCAAAAGCTTTCTCATTAAGCATACCAAATCTAGAAGTAATAGTGTATTCTCTTTCAGTTGGAATTTCAAAGTGCTGAAAGAATGAGGTGAGCGAATTGGCATATGGCAAGGGGTGTTTTCTCTTATTGGTTTGGCTATATGGCATGTGTTCCATCACAAGCTTGGGAAGATCAATATCATAACCATGCATAACCAAATACATAAAGTGCAACACCCTATTAGTGACCAGTTCCTTTGAGTATTCCCTTAGTACCACACATCTCATTACGGTTTTAAACAGAACTTTGGCTTCAACAGTCAGCACTGAGTGTGTTAGCTTCTTGGATGAGGTACGGGTATTGGGTAGAAAGAACTCTTCTTTTTCAAGTTTCGGGGCTTCACTCTTTGGAGGGTAGTTACTGGTATCATACCCCTTAGGACAACCTAGAATATTGGCAAACTCAGAGTGATCTAGTTCCATATCAATACCGCCCACTTTGGTCTGAATCACCAGATTTGCAGTGTTCTTGAGTTGTTTCATGTTAAGGTAAAATAATCTGGTAAGTCTATGGTAGACTAACTCTGGAGGGTTTAGAACAAACCAAAGAGAGCTTTTCTTCAACATTTTGATACACTTCAGATTCATACCATGTAACATAGGAATACTGATCATACTACAGAAAGCAGCTGATCTAGAAGTAAATCCCTCTAGCCATTGACCTCTAGCAACATGAGTAATGAACCATGTATTATCAAGGACGTACTTCTTACCAGTGGATTTTATCTTTTCTGAATACATATGTAGTGCCTTCTCAGTGTTCTCATCTGTTTCATGCTCTGGTTCATCCTCTGTGACCTTTTCTTTTCCTTTTCCTTTGTCTGATTTTTCAGCCTTCTTCTTCACCTTCTTAGGACTATCAATCTGAATTCCCTTATGTATTTATGGTGCAGACTCCACTGCCTTCTTCTTGCTGGACACTGGTGTCTGATCTTTCTTTGCCTTCTTCTTGGGAGGAGGAGGTGCCATGTCTTCTGCAATAGGGGTCTGTCAACTTGAATCTCCAATGAAGGTCTGAACATCTTCCACAGTGGCCTTTCTTTTGTTCTCTGATGCAGAATTTGAACCACCAACCATCTTGATTATGTCAGAGGCTCCTCTAGTGCTCATTAGGGTTTGGGGAGAAGAAGAGAGAGGTATGATAGATACGAAGGAGATAAGGAAAGAAGAAGATAAATAGAAGAGTTTCAATTTGAAAAGGAAACTAAATATTCTTCCTAATCTTTGAAGATCTGCTAAATCAAAAAGATTCAAATTTTGTGTGTGCCGTTGGAAATAAAAGATATAATACTATTTTGTCTGAAAAGGGGTATTAAAAAATTGATGGTCAACATTGAGAAATTATCTAAAAATTTAACACCCAACATTGAAAGATCCATATTATTGACTATCTAGCATGCAGTCTTATTTTCAAGGCTTTGAAATGGATTTTAAGGCCTTGAAAAGTTGTATGTCTAGGGTTTTGATTCATGGATGCACAACGGAAACAAAAATTAACCATGCAAAACCCTCCAAGGATCACAAGTCAAGAGACATAAAGATGGTAAATGAAGAAATCAATAACACACCTTAGGGTTCTCCTTTGATGACTTCAAACGCGAATTGTGTCACGTTCTCTATGGTTGATCCACGCCTAGAGTTGATTCCTAGATCTCCCAATCCTTGGTGCTAGCCCGGAAAGAGGAAGAGGAAGAAGAATCACGCAAAACGAGACAACCAAAGGAGGTGTTCGGCCTCCTTTGGGGCCGACGGGGACCGGGCAGCGAGCTAGGGGGCGGTCGGCTCCTTAGCTTGTTGCTCTCTCTCCTTTTGCTCTCTTCGGCTCTTGTTATGTTCAATTATGAGCATAAGTTGTGGGAAGGAAGGAAGGAAGGTCCTTTATATAGTCCAACAACTCCTTGCCAACTACCTAAAGGACTTATTCTAGTCCTACTAGAATTCAATTTAGTCTCTTCCTTGCAAATTAGTCCCTACTAAGTTTACAAGGTTTTGCAAAGTGATCATTCTAATTAATTAATCCAATTAATTAATTCCCAAATCTAGTTCAACTCTATATAGCGTGTGACCCCATAGGTTCTATCTAGTTGGTAGCAACTATTTGCTAACATGGAGCGGTTTCTAGCAAAACATCCATTCTAGCCAACTAATAGAATAGTCATCTTGACAACCTTTGTACAAGTAATTGTCTCATCCCTTTGTCTCTATATCCGGATTGAACACGAGAAATACAAGTCACACTCGTATATTCAATCCATAGTTTCTCGATCCATGGGAATAGCCTTATTCGTGCAAATAACATCAATATCCCATATTGATTTATTTGAGTCTGGCCAGACATTCTATAAGCACTATCCCTCGAGTGGCCTAGGATATTTGCTCCCGTTATGTAGGAGGGACAAATTCTATCTACGTCCACTACGATCTCTAAGCTTGCTTCTTATTGTATCCAGTACACGCCTTTATAACTACCCAGTTACGGTGTAGCGTTTAACGCTACCAAAATCACAATAATCCACAACTAGAATATCTAGTGACTTCAAGTCTAAGGATGACAATACCATTGCACCGCGAGAAGCGCTTGTGACTCAACATAACGTGTATGTAGCCTTCTCAGAGATGGGTCAATCCAGTGCGACATTACCTTTAATGCACACCTATGTGTTGGATCATGATATCTCCATATCAATCCAACCCCATACTAGTCTATAGATGATTGTCCCATTAATCATTATACTGGAGTAGGGATATTTAAGATAAAAAACTCAATTGTAAATCTAAGGACTTCATTATATTAAATATCCAATAAATAATAAATGAATTTCTAGCCACAAATAAATTCATACTAAACTAGATTGCCTCTAGGGCATCTATTCCAACAGTCTCCCACTTGCACTAGAGCCAATCTGGCGCATCTCGTATGCCCATACTCCTAGTGTGCCCTTCATGCTTCCACTGCGTGAGCGGCTTTGTAAGCGGGTCTGACAGATTCTCATTTGTAGGAATCTTGCATATCGGAACGTCTCCTCTATCGATAATATCTCGAATCAGATGAAACTTCCTAAGCACGTGCTTGGACTTCTGGTGCGACTCGGGTTTGGATTTGGTCATAGCGTCTGGTGAAAAGGTTTCATCATAGTCAATACCATGAATCTGTCTGAATCCTTTAGCCACCAATCGGCCCTTATAGGTAATCACATTACCATCCATGTCGATCTTCTTCTTGAAGACCCACTTGCACCCTATGGGCCGCGCCCCATCGGGTGTTTCAACCAAAGTCCATACTTTGTTGGTGTACATGGATTCCATCTCGGATCTCATGGCTTCTAGCCACTTCTGAGAGTCTGAGCCATTCATGGCCTCTTCATAGGTAGTAGGCTCATCATCTATGAGCATCGTGTCACCGGAATCAGTCAAGAGAAGTCCATACCTCTCGGGTTCCTGGCGCACTCTACTAGATCTACGAAGCTCTTGTGTTACCTGAACAGGCTGTTCCACAACTGCTTGTGGTTCTTGTTCATGTTCCATAATCGGTTCAGTAATTTGTGGTTCTTGAACCTCTTCAAGTTCTACAGTCCTCCCACTTGCTTCTTTAGAGGCAAATTCTCTTTCTAGAAACACGCCGGTTCGAGCAACAAACACTTTGTTCTCGGTTGGATTGTAGAAGTAGTATCCCTTAGTTTCCTTAGGGTACCCCATAAATTTACACTTATCCGATTTCGGCCCTAGCTTGTCTGATTGTAAACGCTTTACATGGACATCGCTGCCCCAAATCCTCATGAACGACAGTGTGGGACGCCTCCCACTCCACATCTCATATGGTGTCTTCATGACTGATTTAGATGGAACACGGTTAATGGTGAAAGCTGCACTTAATAGAGCGTAGCCCCAAAATGATAATGGAAGATCAGTTTGACACATCATAGATCGAACCATATCTAATAGGGTTCGATTCCTCCTCTCGGACACGCCATTCCACTGTGGCGTTCCGGGTGGCGTGAGTTGGGACACGATCCCACACTCTCTAAGATAGTCGTCAAACTCTTGGCTTAAGTATTCTCCTCCACGATCCGATCGTAGAGCCTTGATACTTTTGCCAAGTTCCTTCTCTAAAGTATTCGGATTTTTCCCTCATAACGTACCCAAATCCATATCTACTGTAATCACCAATAAATGTAATGAAGTAGACATAACCACCCCTGGCAGGTGTGGCAAACGGCCCACATACATCAGTATGTATGAGCGCCAAATGCTCACTAGTCCTCTCACCTTTCTTATTGAAAGGGGGCCTTTGTCATTTTTCCCAATAAACAAGCCTCACATGTCTCATATGATTCAAAATCAAATGAGTCTAGTAATCCATCCTTATGGAGTCTAGATACACGTTTCTCGTTTATGTGGCCTAAACGACAGTGCCATAAATAAGCAGGATTTAAATCATTTATTTTAATCCGCTTGGTTTTAATGTTGTAGACAGGATTGCTTAGATCAAGGACATACAGTCCATTAAATAATTGCGCACTAAAATAGTGAATATTATTTAAATAAAAGGAACAACAATTGTTCTTTATTGAAATAATAAAACCATCCTTGTCCAAACAAGAAATAGAAATAATGTTTCTGCTCATAGCAGGCACAAAATAGAAATTATTTAATTCTAAAACTAATCCTGAAGGCAGAGATAGCTCGCACACGCATATGGCCAACGCAGCAACCTTTGCTCCATTCCCAACGCGCAGATCTACCTCTCCTTTAGCCAATCTTCTACTTCTCTTTAGATCCTGCATATTTCGACAAATATGAGATCCACATCCACTACCTAATACCCACGATGTAGAGACAGTTAAATTGACATCTTCAACAAAAATACCTGGTGGTGGTGGAATCACTATTCCAAGCCTCTTGTCCTCCAGATATTTTGGGCAGTTCCTCCTCCAGTGTCCAGGCTGACTGCAGTAGTGACACTCACCTTTAGTCACACCTTTGGCAATGCCACCAACAGGCTTAAGGGCAGGTTCCTTGGACTTGGAATCTGACTTGCCTTTTCCCTTGGAGGATGAGGCAAACCTTTTGCCCTTTCCTTTCTGCACCATCATAATGGCCTTGCCCTTACCCTTGTTGATGCTCTGTTCAGGTGTCCTCAACATATTGAGTAAATATGGCAGTGGTTTAACGATCTCGTTCATGTTATAGTTCATGATGAACTGTCAATAACTCTCAGGCAACGATTGCAACACGAGATCGGTTGCCAACTCTTGGCCGACCGGGAACCCTAGTCGGGCGAGATTAACCAAGTACCCGATCATACGGAGTACATGGGGTCCCACCGGGTTCCCTTATGCCAGATGACACTTGAACAGTGCCTTAGAGACCTCGTACCTCTCTACCCTTGTCTGCTCTTGGAAGAGCTGCTTCAGATGCTCGATCATATCGACAGCATTCATGTTTTCGTGTTGCTTCTGAAGCTCAGAAGTCATGGTGCATAGCAAAAGGCAGGCCGCATCATTAGCGTCATCAACACGCTTTTGATATGCCTTTAGGGCAGCAGGTGTTTGGTTCTCTGGACCTTCTGGAACATGCTCCTCTATTGCGTACAGTTTCTTTTCTTGCTTGAGAACAATTCTCAAGTTTCTGTACCAATCAAGAAAGTTGGTTCCAGAGAGCTTGTCCTTCTCAAGGACAGATCGTAGGGAATGTTGTGAACTCGATGAGTTGTTTGCCATTTGGAATTCTACAAAAGGAAAATACGCAAGTTTTAGTATTTGTGAATTTTTTGACTATATTCAATAATGGCTAGTTTATCAAATATAGCTCCCACTATTTTTCTACGGATTAATAACCCTCAAGATATTAATGCAGAAAATATCCTTATATTTTCTAGTGGGCCAAGATCCATGTTTCACCTCCTTATGAGTTTGCTTTGGCAAGTCACCCATAATTCGACTACTTTAGGTAGGAACAATTCCAATTGCATCCCATATGCAACTCTTGGTTCAATTGGGCAAATAACTCCTTATGTATCCATCCATATGGATAATCCCAATTGATTGCCTCTAGGTTTCTTAATCATATTAATTGCCTAGTTGTGTTCAACCTCTTATTTAAATAATTGCACACGAGGTGTGCCATCGCATTCCATCATTATGAACCAAGTCGCCATGCTTTGGCATGCACGAACTTGATAAATAATGATGATAATGAGTGTTTAAATAACGAGAAGGAAAGAACACAATATTTGAATTTTGAGGGATTTTAAATACAATTTTAATTGTTTTTTTGATCAAAATCAACTAATCTATCTATTTGAGTTTGGGCAAAACTCCAAATAATAGATCCGGGTTGTCTAATTATCTTATTATCCTAATTGCATGCATCATGCATACACCAACCACACAATAATAAGACAATAAAGTAAACAACCACAAAACAAAATTAAACGTGATGTGGATATGGCCTTTTCTAACTAAGATAATTCCAAGCCAATGGAATGATCTATGAACCCTAAAAGCAAACACATCTCCATGCGTCTTGATCTTTTGGTCCACCCTTCATAGTCATGTGGAATTCTCCATGCTCCATCTTTTGTGGCTCCTTTGGCTTTGGGCTTCTTTTCTTCAATCTTGGCTAACAATCTACTTTATCTAGCACTAGCTAACTTCTATACTAAATAAAATAAATCTCACAAGTTGAGAAACAAATGGCACGCAGGCCATAAAACCCTAATTAATTATTACAATTAATTGATCAGCTCGCAGGCCGTAAAACCAAACCACAAAATTAAACATCCACATCAAACCACATCCTAAGGCCATATCCAATCCCCATGCGAATTGCACATAAACAGTTAAAATCCAATTTTAACGCGCTTGGTCAATTTTAATTGATTTTAGGATTTCTAGGGTTAAAACGGTCCATGGGCCCAATAATCAAATTTCCCGGGCCCAAAAAGGTGAACCACAAGGCCTTAGGGCCGGCCCGGCCCATAACCCACACGCGTAGGCCGCGGGCTAGGGCATCCCGGCCCCTAGGGAGGCCAAGCTTGGGCGGCAAGCAAGAGGGGCGGTCCCCTAGGGGGGCCGAACCTCCTTGAGGGAGTTGTTTCCAAAACAACTCCCTTGCTTGGTGCCCAAGTTTGGTTGTTTCCTTGTTTTGGAAGAACTCCTTCTTCCCCAAGGATGCCCAAACCCTAGATCTAAGATCCTAAAATTTCTCAAACTCACCAATTCATGCATCCAATGCAAAAAATTAGATCTTGTTATGATAGATTTTTGACAAATTGCATCCCATGCTTGATTTGTCTTGTTTTACGCGATAAACAATAAATTTAAGGTGTAAAACAACTAAAACGTAACACATAAACCACGTTTATGCTCTACAACATGTGGCTCTAATACCACTGTAGGGTTTTGATTCATGGATGCGCAACGGAAACAAAAATTAACCATGCAAAACCCTCCAAGGACCACAAGTCATTAGACATAACGATGGTAAAGGAAGAAATCAATAACACACCTTAGGGTTCTCCTTTGATGACCTCAAACGCGAATTGTGTCACGTTCTCTATGGTTGATCCACGCCTAGAGTTGATTCCTAGATCTCCCACTCCTTGGTGTTAGCCCGGAAAGAGGAAGAGGAAGAAGAATCACGCAAAAAGAGACAACCAAAGGAGGTTTTCGGCCTCCTTTGGGGCCGACGGGGACGGGGCGGCGAGCTAAGGGGCGGTCGGCTCCTTAGCTTGTTGCTCTCTCTCCTTTTTTTCTCTCCCACTCTTGTTATGTTCAATTATGAGCATAAGTTGTGGGAAGGAAGGAAGGAAGGTCCTTTATATAGTCCAACAACTCCTTGCCAACTACCTAAAGGACTTATTCTAGTCCTACTAGAATTCAATTTAGTCCCTTCCTTGCAAATTAGTCCCTACTGAGTTTGCAGGGTTTTGCAAAGTGATCCTTCAAATTAATTAATCCAATTAATTAATTCCCAAATCTAGTTCAACTCTATATAGCGTGTGACCCCATAGCTTCTATCTAGTTGGTAGCAAATATTTGCTAATATGGAGCGGTTTCTAGCAAAACATCCATTCTAGCCAACTAATAGAATAGTCATCTTGACAACCTTTGTACAAGTAATTGTCTCATCCCTTTGTCTCTATATCCGGATTGAACACGAGACATACAAGTCACACTCGTATATTCAATCCATAGTTTCTCGATCCATGGGAATAGCCTTATTCGTGCAAATAACATCAATATCCCATATTGATTTATTTGAGTCTGGCCAGACATTCTATAAGCACTATCCCTCGAGTGGCCTAGGATATTTGCTCCCGTTATGGAGGAGGGACAAATTCTATCTACGTCCACTACGATCTCTAAGCTTACTTCTTATTGTATCCAGTACACGCCTTTATAACTACCCAGTTACGGTGTAGCGTTTAACGCTACCAAAATCACAATAATCCACAACTAGAATATCTAGTGACTTCAAGTCTAAGGATGACAATACCATTGCACCGCGAGAAGCGCTTGTGACTCAACATAACGTGTATGTAGCCTTCTCGGAGATGGGTCAATCCAGTGCGACATTACCCTTAATGCAAACCTATGTGTTGGATCATGATATCTCCATATCAATCCAACCCCATACTAGTTTATAGATGATTGTCCCATTAATCATTATACAGGACTAAGGATATTTAAGATAAACAAATCTATTTTAAATCTAAGGACTTTATTATATTAAATATCCAATAAATAATAAATGAATTTCTAGCCACAAATAAATTCATACTAAACTAGATTGCCTCTAGGGCATCTATTCCAACAGTATGATGTAATGCACATATACTCAAAGCTTTGAAAAGGTTTTCAAGGTTTTGAAATCAGTTCAAACCTTTGAAACACATAAAACTTACCTGATTCTCCCCCTAAACCAATGCTTCTTTATTTAGCATGTCTAATTCCAATCTTAAGGCTGAGAATCTTTCATATGGCAATGGCTTAGTGAAGATATCTTCAAATTGCAAGTTATTAGAAACGAATTCAATAACAATATGACATTTTTCAGCATGATCTCTGATGAAGTGATGTCTAGCATCAATATGCTTTGTCCTAGAATGATGAACTGGATTCTTTGTAAGTGATATTGCACTTGTGTTATCACACTTGATAGGTATATCTCTGAAATCAAATCCAAGGTCTCTCATTTCTTGTGCTATCATAACACTTGTGAAGAGCAAGCTCCAGATGCTATGTATTCAGCTTCTGTTGTTGGTAGTGCTACTGAGTTTTGCTTCTTAGAATGTCATCTCATTAAAGATGATCCAAGAAATTGACAACATCCTGATTTACTCTTCCTATCAACTTTGTATCCTGCAAAGTCAGCATCTGAATAGCCACACAAAGAGAAGTAAGATTGTTTAGGATACCAAAGCCCTAAGTCTTTGGTACCATTGAAATATCTAAAAATTCTCTTAACTGCAGTGAATTGTGATTCTTTAGGATCAGATTAACATCTAGCCCACATGCACACAGCGAACATGATATATGGTCTACTAGTTGTGAGGTTGAGTAATGATCCAATCATACCTCTATACTCTTTCACATTCACACTCTTACCAGATTCATCTTTGTCTAGATACAGTGTAAAACTCATGGGGGTCTTCATCGCTTTGGACTGAGACATATTATACTTGCTTAGAAAGTCCCTTGTGTAATTACTTTGATGTAGGGATATGCCCTTCTTCATCTGATGAATTAGTCTAAGAAATAAGTTCAATTCTCCCATTAAGCTTATTTCAAATTCCCTGCTCATAAGACTTGAGAATTCTTTGCAAGAAGATCATTAGTAGCTCCAAACATAATTTCGTAAACTTAAATTTGAATTAAAAGCATGTATTTCTCGTGAGTCTTTATGAATAGGGTCTTATCTACTAACCCCCTTTTTGTAATCATTTTCAAGTAGAAACTTTGATAATATTTCATACCAAGCTCTTGGAGCTTGTTTCAAACCATAAAGAGCTTTGTCAAGTTTGTAAACATGATATGGAAAATTATCATTTTCAAAACCTGGAGGTTGAGCAACATAAAATTCTTCTGACAAATAGCCATTTAAAAATACACACTTCACATCCATTTGAAAAAGTTTCATGTTCTTGTGAGATGCAAATGCAAGTAGAATTCTAATTGCTTCTAACCTGTCAAAAGGAGCAAATGTTTCTTCATAGTCAATACATTCTTCTTGATTGTAGCCTTGAGCTACCAATCTACCTTTTTTCCTGATTACCTATCCATTCTCATCTAACTTGTTTCTGAATACCCATCTGGTGCCAATGACAGATTGATTTCTTGGTGGAGGAACTAGATTCCAAACCTTGTTCCTTTCAAACTCATTGAATTCACTTTGCATTGCTATAATCCAGTTTGTTTCTTGTAGTGCTTCCTTGACATTTTTAGGTTCGACAAGAGAGATAAAAGCATTAAAAGAACAAAGATTCTTTAACTGTGATCTAGTTTTGTGTACCAGTGGTTGGATCCGACATAATGTTATCGGCAGGATCAGATGAGAGATATTTAAATCTCTTACTTGGTGTCCAAGGTTCAGGCTCTTCAGTTTGTTTCTCAAGTCTTTGAGAACTTGAAGTAGTGGATCGTTCTGTTGTCTTCTCTGGAGACTCTTTTTCAAGGCTTTGAACCTTAGTTTCAAGGCCTTGAAAATGCCTGCTTTGTTCCTGTGACATTTTCATGGATCGTTTTGATGATTATTCTTCAGTATCTGAATCATGCTTGTTCAGATTGAGATCTGCAAAACCATCACTCAAAGAACCATCATAGCATTCATCAAATATAACATGAATGCTTTCTTCAACAAGCTTGGTTATCTTATGGTAAACTCTATAGGCTTTGCTTGTCCGTGAATAGCCAAGAAAAATACCTTCGTCACTTCTTGCATCAAACTTACCAAGATTGTCCTTACCATTATTGTGGACAAAACAAGTACAACCAAAAGGTTTGAAGTAAGAAATGTTTGACTTTCTTCCTTTGAACAACTCATAAGGGGTCTTCTTCAGAATAGGTCTAATCAAAAACATGTTAAGAATATAGTTTGATGTATTCATAGACTCTGCCCAATAATACTTTGGCAACTTGTTTTCTAGAAGCTTTGTTCTTGACATGTCTTAAAGAGTCCTGTTATTTCTTTCAACTACTCCATTCTGTTGAGGAGTTCTAGGAGCAGAAAAGTTGTGAGAGATACCATGCTTAGAACAGAATACATGAAACTCTAGTTAATCAAACTCTCTACTATGATCACTTCTTATTGAAGCAATAGGTAGATTTTTCAAGGTTTGAAGTTCTCTACAAAGCATTGAAAATTCAGTGAGAGCTTCAAATTTTTCTCTAAGAAACATAACTCAAGTATATCTAGAGAAATCATCTACAATAACAAGCATATGCTTTTTACCCTTTGGAGTTGGAGTTCTCATACGACCACAGAGATCCATATGCAATATTTCAATGGGTCTAGTAGTACTTACAAAGTTCTTTGGCTTGAATGAGCTTCTAGTTTGCTTTCCTTGTGCACATGCCTTGCATACATCTTCATCTCTGAACTTAATAGAGGGTAGACCTCTTACTAAGTTCTTGGAAACTAGCTTGTTCAATTTATGCAAGCTAATGTGTCCCAACTTTCTGTGCCAAAGCTTTGAATCTTCTATCAAGGACTTGAGATCTATTTTACCTTATATTTTACGTGGTTATTTTGTCCCTATTTTACCTTATATTTGCTAGGTATGGTGGATTTGACTACAGTGGGCTAAAAGATCTATTTGCTATGAAGTGCTTATTTGTGATTTTATTTTCATTATTACTTCTTTATTTTGTCGGACCGAAGAGTGTTTCGCGTAGACTTAGAAACCATCTAAGATTTTCTGAGACTTTAGACGCGTCCTTAGATTAATATTGTCCCTTAACATATCACGGTTATAGCTTCAGGGACGAAGCTCTCTTTAAGGGGGATAGGATATAATTTCCCATTTTTATTATACTAGATAATTTGACGTCTATTCGTAAAAAAAAAAACAAAAAAAAAAACAAAAACAAAAAAAAAACAAAAAAAAACAAAAAACAAAAAACAATATAATTTTTGGAATCATATGACAAGCAGGAGGTATTTGTAGTTTCATAAAAGATAAACTAGTTCACTAAATATTAGTTTGGGGGTTAAATATTGAGTTTGAAAACTAGGGGGTTGTAGTTGTCTTTTAGCAAAGTTAGAGTATGCAATTATTTTTACATGTATCTATACCTACTATATACACTTAACTAAAACCCTCCCATTGGAATACTTTCCTCCCCAACACCTTGTTTGCAATTTCTTTTTCCACCCAATTCATCATCCTCCACGTACACCTCCCACATAACCCCCTCCACATGATGATTCATCCACCTATCTTCTCTATTTAAACCCACACCAACAACAACAAACACCATCACCAACCTTCATCTCCATCACCACCTACGGAAACATCACAACCACCACCACTCTTCTTTTTCTTCTAAGACACAACCTACACTATTCCTCTCGGTAAACAACAGCAGCAACAACAACCACTTCTACCATCACCATTGTCGCCGTCGTGACTCCATTAACGCCCGCGAAGCTTTGAGCCCGAGCAAACCGGCGATATCCACACCGGAAGCTCACTCCCATTCGTCTCCAGGAGGTCCAAGGAGGCTAGAAGCAAGCTCAGTCGGAGCCAAGGAAGTCGGAATCATCACCGATGAACACCACCGGCGAACCCACCGACGGGAGACCCGACCCGACTCATTCCTCAACCATTTTTCGTGTAGGTAAGCTCTAAACCCACTCTTAGTTCATTGATGATCATCAAAACCAAGTCTTGATAGCTAGAATTCATGTTGGGTAAACTTACACATGAAGAAGCTGGCATGAATCTAATGTCTAAGAACTTTTGGGGTTTGTTCATGCATGATATAAAACTTTGGAAGGATCTAGGTGTAATTTACCTACGGGCATAAGTGCATCATGTTATTTTGACTAGATAACATGTGGGGTGGTGAATGTATTTTCTAAAATCATGGGGGCGATAAGTTTCTTTAATATTAGTTATATAGACTCAAAAATACGAAATTGCAGTTTTTGTTTCAGAATTGTTAACAAATGTTTCCTTACTAATTATAATCACTTATTTACTTAATATAAGTCGCCTAAATATCTTTTTGAATATGAATGTATAAATGAAATACATGTTTATGACTAGGTAAAAGAGACTTCTTCACTAAATCACCTAGCTAACCGATGTGTGCAAGAATAATAATTACTGGTACGATAATAATAAGTAGTCTGACATGTATAAGGGCATTGATTAGGAGGTATAGACGTGTAGGCGACGAGTTGATGAGAGCTACGCCTATCCAGGAGGGATATTTCGAGCTATTTAACGTTTCGATTTGAGGTAAGTTAATATGCCTAGCGTTGTGTGCCTTTCATTCTTTCGTGTATCGCGTGCGTTAATTTTGAAATACTACCTGCTTTATTTGAACTCTTTACTCGCTTTTGAAATATTCTATTTTGGAAATATCACATCAAAAACTATAATCCAAAATAAGAATCCGTAAGAAAAACATCTAAATTCACTTGCAAAATGAGAAAGTATCGTTCCAATCACGACTAGGAAATTAGGATGTGATTACCTAGTTCACCGGCCACGATTATCCAAAAATAGCATACCGCTCACTTATTGGTCAAATACGCATATCTCTCCCATCCGTACATCGATTATTATGAAAATTGCCACACCGGCTTTAGTCGGAGCTCCTTACTCGATTTTACATATTGAAAGAAAATTCGTAACCATGTAAAGTGGAAGCTGTTGTGCGTGGGTTTGTGCCATATCCCTGATACGATACATTTCTGACATATTGTGATTAGTTACAGATATGTGGTTATGAGGCGCTATGATGCGAACCTCCTTTTAATTATGTTATGGATATGAGGCGCTGTGATGCGAACCTCTTCTGATTGAGTTATGGTTATGGATGTGCTTTTGCAAATTATGAGAAAGCGGTTGTGGAATGGATATGGTCACGCCCCGTATCAACCAGTTGGTAAAATGAACTCCTGGACTCGATTATGTTATCATTGAGAAAAGTGAAAGTTATCCTCTTGAGTTTCAAAGTTATATTGCGAAATACTTTTAACTGTTATGTCCCAAGATGGTCCACGTCATTGGGTTGTAATACGAAATTTGAAATCGCTACGAAGTTTGACACATCAATCAACAACGCTTTTCCCGCACATATCTGATATTTATTTACTAGAGAACTTGTTATTCCTATCACATGCCTCATAATCTGTTTACGTGCTATGGGTGTTAGCTTACTCAGCTGTTTGCTGATCATTTTCTGTAAAAATGTGTAGGCTTTTGCTATTTTAAAACCGCAGGTTACGAGTAAGGTGGGAGCCGTTCACAACGCCGTTGGCTGGGATATTGAGCTGCTTAGTACTTCACATAGCATTTTTCAAATTATTACATTTTTGCCATTCAGACAATGTCACTGGTTTTGTGAATGTATAATAAGTTATATTTGGATATCCGATGGTTGTACTAACTGTGAACCAACGATCCTTATCCGTTCCCAATGGGGTTCATCACCTTGGGTGGAGACATCTCTTCTAAACATGCATCCCGGCCGGTCATGTGAATTTTGGTGGCGTGTTGCAGATGGATCAGAGCCGACGGTTCTAAGTTAGTGCGACCCTTCAATTTTCACTAAACTAAGACCAAAATATATTATCAAAACTAAAATTGATATAGGACAACTAAAACTGGTAATACTATTGAACAAGCCGAGGTGATAGGGTTATTTTTTCCCTATTTTAACTTATATCTGCTAGGTATGGTGGATTTGACTACAGTGGGCTAAAAGATCTATTTGCTATGAGGTGCTTATTTGTGATTTTATTGTTCATTATTACTTTTTTATTTTGTCGGACCGAAGAGTGTTTCGTGTGGACTTAGAAACCATCTAAGATTTTTTGATACTTTAGACGCGTCCTTATTTTCCCTTAACATATCACAGTAATAGCTTCGGGGACGAAGCTCTCTTTAAGGGGGATAGGATGTAATACCCCATTTTTATTATACTAGATAATTTGACGTTTATTCGTAAAAAATTTAGAATATAATTTTTGAAATCAAATGACAAGCAGGAGGTATTTGTAGTTTCATAAAAGATAAACTAGTTCACTACATATTAGTTTGGGGGTTAAATATTGAGTTTATGCAGGGGGTTGTAGTTGTCTTTTAGCAACGTTAGAGTATGCAATTATTTTTAAATGTATCTATACCTACATAATACACTTAACTAAAACCCTCCCATTGGAATACTTTCCTCCCCAACACCTTATTTGCAATTTTTTTTTTCACCCAATTCATCATCCTCCACGTACACCTCCCACATAACCCCCTCCACATGATGATTCATCCACCTATCTTCTCTATTTAAACCCACACCAACAACAATAAACACCATCACCAACCTTCATCTCCATCACCACCTATGGAAACATCACAACCACCACCACTCCTCTTCTTATTCTTCCAAGACACAACCTACACTATCTCCCTCTTCCTCTCGGTAAACAACAGCAGCAACAACAACCACTTCTACCATCACCATTGTCGTCGTCGTGACTCCATTAACACCGGCGAAGCTTTGAGCCCGAGCAAACCGGCGATGTCCACCCCGGAAGCTCACTCCAATTTTCTCCAGGAGGTCCAAGGAGGCTAGAAGCAAGCTCTGTCGGAGCCAAGGACGTCGGAATCATCACCGATGAACACCACCGCCGAACCAACAGACGGGAGACCCGACCCGACTCATTCCACAACCATTTTTCTTAATTTTTCGTGTAGGTAAGATCTAAACCCACTCTTAGTTCCTTGATGATCATAAAAACCAAGTCTTGATTGCTAGAATTCATGTTGGGTAAACTTACACATGAAGAAGCTGGCATGAATCTAATGTCTAAGAACTTTTGGGGGTTGTTCATGCATGATATGAAACTTTGGAAGGAGCTAGGTGTAATTTACATACGGACATAAGTGCATCATATTATTTTGACTAGATAACATGTGGGGGTGGTTAATGTATTTTCTAAAATCATGGGGGGCGATAAGTGTATTTTAATATCAGTTATATCGACTGAAAAACACGAAATTGCAGTTTTTGTTTCCGAATTGTTAACAAATGTTTTCTTACTAATTATAATCACTTATTTACTTAATATAAGTCACCTAAATATTTTTTTGAATGTGAATGTATAAATTAAATACAAGTTTATGACTAGGTAAAAGAGACTTCTTCAATAAATCACCTTGCTAACCGATGTGTGCAAGAATAATAATTATTGGTATGATAATAATAAGTAGTCCGACATGTATAAGTGCATTGATTAGGAGGTATAGACGTGTAGGCGACGAGTTGACGAGGGCTACGCCTATCGAGGAGGACTATTTCGAGCTATTTAACGTTTCGATTTGAGGTAAGTTAATATGCCTAGCGTTGTGTGCCTTTCATTCTTTCGTGTATCGCGTGCGTTAATTTTGAAATACTACCTGCTTTATTTGAACTCTTTACTCGCTTTTGAGATATTATACTTTGGAAATATCACATCAAAAATTATAATCCAAAATAAGAATTCGTAATAAGAACATCTAAATTCAATTGCAAAATGAGAAAGTATCGTTCCAATCACGACTACGAAATTAGGTTGTGATTACCTAGTTCACGGGCCACGATTATCCAAAAGTAGCATACCGCTCACTTATTGGTCAAATACGCATATCTCTCACATCCGTACATCGATTATTATGAAAATTGCCACACCGGCTTTAGTCGGAGCACCTTACTCGATTTTACATCTTGAAAGAAAATTCGTAACCATGTAAAGTGGAAGCTGTTGTGCGTGGGTTTGTGCCATATCCCTGATACGATACATTTCGGACATATTGTGATTAGTTACTGATATGTGGTTATGAGGCGCTATGATGCGAACCTCCTTTTAATTATGTTATGGATATGAGGCGTTGTGATGTGAACTTCTTGTGATTGAGTTATGGTTATGGATGTGCTTTTGCACATTATGAGAAAGCGGTTGTGGAATGGATATGGTCACGCCCCGTATCAACTAGTTGGTAAAATGAACTCCTGGACTCGATTATGTTATCATTGAGAAAAGTGGAAGTTATCATCTTGAGGTTCAAAGTTATATTGTGAAATATTTTTAACAGTTTTGTCCCAAGATGGTCCACGTCATTGGGTTGGATACGAAATTCGAAATTGTTACGAAGTTTGACACATGAATCAAAAACGCTTTTCCCGCACATATCTGATATTTATATACTAGAGTATGAAATTATTTTTACATGTAACTATACCTACTAAATACACTTAACTAAAACCCTCCCATTGGAATACTTTCCTCCCGAACATCTTGTTTGCAATTTTTTTCCACCCAATTCATCATCCTCCACGTAAATGTCCCACATAACCCCCCTCCACATGATGATTCATCCACCCATCTTCTCTATTTAAACCCATACCAACAACAACAAACACCATCACCAACCTTCATCTCCATCACCACCTACGGCAACATCACAACCACCACCATTCCTCTTCTTTTTCTTCCAAGACACAACCTACACTATCTCTGAAACATCACGGGATCTCGGTTCAGGGTTAATGCGACAATCGATAACCAAACGTAGAAAATTAACTATTAAGATTACATCTCATTTAATGTATACAACAAATATTTAAAAATGAGTACAATTTGGAAAAATAAATAAAAAAATTTGAGATCTACTAAGTGACGACTTCGTCTCGATACGCGTTCCCAACCCCTACCTGATGACCTGCAGTTTTAAAATGGCAAAAGACGACGCAGTGTTGAAGAAAAATGATCTGTAAAAACTGAGTAAATACACACTACGACATGTAAAGCATCTAGTTGCACACAAGGATAAGTTGAAATAAATACATGGGTTTGAAACATCGATAAACAAACATCAAGTTACAAGATAAACAAAACATCTCTTAAAATAAAAACATCTCTTAAAATCATGAAATTAATTTTTGATAAACATACATGTGTCTAATTTTAGAAAAATCAAGGAAAACATGCATAGCTATTATAAAAATCAAGATACAAGATAAACAAACAATGTTGTGCAGAGCCAAGTTTGGAAGAAAGTTTCAACTTTGAAGAACAATTACTACTACTTGGAGAATAGGAAAAATGCTCATCTTCTCCAGAATGAATACCCAATGTCTCTAGTTTCATCACAAGAAAGATTGGGTGCCATAGTTTTCTGGAAATGAGTGTTTTAACAAAAATGGCAAGACTTGTCCAAAAACAGAGTTTCAGAAAACATGCAACTTAGAATGAGCATATCTCCCTAACCAAAAAGGCTATAGAGTTGAACTTTATTTAAAAATGACCCTCTGTGTCTAGTTTCAGAATATGAAAAAGTTAAAAATTTCAAGGAGACAAAATTTGGATATAATCCATGTTTTTCACAAACTGGTCAGATTGTATAAACATGCATTTCTTTCAAAAATCAACAAGAATGGTTCTAATGAGACATGCAACCAATGAAGACTTTATTTTCACCCAAATAGCACAATTTTAATCATGAAAATAACATGGTTACATGCTATTGACACAAATTATCAAAAATCTCTTGAGTAACAAATTCAAAGAAGTTGACATTCACAACATGCATGTGGGTTCTAGTGTGGGTTTCTTGAAATAGTCAAATTTTTGGTGTTAAACTCTTGATCAAACCATGAAAATGAAGAATCAAGGATAGAAATGAAGAAATCCAAGATATAAAGTCACTAATAAAAGGTAAAGTTAGACATGCAAGCATGGATTTAATTCTATGAAGAATTTTACCCCAAGATTCAAGAAGATAGTGAGCAAGAAGGTGAATTTGACCTTCAATTCTTCAATAGGATGTTGGAAAAAACTCCCCTCCATGATGATAATAAGGTTTGACTCAAGATTTTAATAACATGGACCCAAGAAAGTTGAGTTTTGATGATGTTTTGTGGAGGTCAAGCTCCAAAAACGTGAATGGAATTTTGGGAGAGAGAAGAGAGGTCATTTGAGTGTTCTTGAAGAGAGAGTCTGAAAAAAATGAGAAGGAAAGAAATGTGATTGTTGTGGAGGTTGGTGGTAAAGAATCTCACAAAATATGTACATACAAGATGGTATATAGTATGAGTTGTTGAGGGAGGAGTAGAGTGCAATTAAAAAGTCTCCCAACAACATAGTTGCGGTAGAAATAGAAAAGGCTAAAAATTGATGCGTGAACATATAATTTCCAATTAATAGGCAACACATAAAAGTTAATTTTCATAAGAAAAAAAATTTCCAAATAATTTCAATAAACCACTTTGTATATAAATTTCAAAATCCACTTTCAGAAAAATACAACTATTTCCCAAATACGCAAAATAAGTTTCATATAGTATCATCCAAGTTTAAAAAACTACAAAATAACACCAAATTAAAAATATATATCATCATAGATGTTAAATGATACCATTTTACTTTAAAATTAAGAAAAAAAACATTAATAAGTTTGAAATATAAATTTCGCAAAATTTTCAAATATTTTTCCAAAATGACCAAACAACCCTAACTTAAATATGGGGTATTACATTATATCCCCCTTAAAATGAAGCTTCGTCCCCGAAGCTTAAGAAAAACTTTTGCGTAAAACTACAACATGCTTCACCATAATGCAACTAATGCACATGAGAGTTGTATGCAATTCTAATGCACATGCTTCACTTATATTAACGAGAACGAGCTCTCGGTCGGTAAGTCTATTCTCACTTGTATAACATTAGGGATCCATATAAAATTAACCCAAGTAAAATGTCGACATCAAATTTTGAAAGGTCTACACCAACATACGAGTTCCCAATTTTAGAAGCGATTCAAAAAGAAAATTGTGGCATTCACAAATCTCGAAACTTTTAGAAAAAAATACTTTGATCGAAACTAACATGTCATAATGCTTGACTCGTACGCAGTAAAAATTTCGTCTTAACTTTATATGATTAGATAAACTAATCACCTCAAGTGTTCCACGCATACGAGGGAGAAAAGAACACTATGTGTCGTCACACAACGTGCCTCTCCATCACAAATCGCATGTGTTTCAGATTAATAGGCAACACATAAAAGTTAATTTTCATAAAAAAGAAAATTTCCAAATAATTTCAATAAACCACTTTGTAAATAAATTTCAAAATTCACTTTTAGAAAACAACAACTATCTCCCAAATACGCAAAATAAGTTTCATATAGTATCATCCAAGTTTCAAAAACTACAAAATAACACCAAATTAAAAATATATATAATCATAGATGTCAAATGACACCATTGTACTTTAAATTTAAGAAAAAAAAAATATTAATAAGTTTGAAATATAAATTTTCCAAAATTTTCAAATGTTTTTCCAAAATGACCAATTAACCCCAAACTTAAATACGGGGTATTACAATCTCCCTCTTCCTCTCAGTAAACAACAGCGGCAACAACAACCACTTCTACCATCACCATCGTCGCCGCCATGACTCCATTAACGCCGGCGAAGCTTTGAGCCCGAGCAAACCGGCGATATCCACCCCCCGAATCTCACTCCCATTCGTCTCCAGGAGGTCCAAGGAGGCTAGAAGCAAGCTCCGTAGGATCCAAGGACGTCGGAATCATCACCGATGAACACCACTGTCGAACCCACCGACGGGAGACCCGACCCGACTTATTCCTCAACCATTTTTCTTCATTTTTCATGTAGGTAAGCTCTAAACCCACTCTTAGTTCATTGATGATCATCAAAACCAAGTCTTGATAGCTCGAATTCATGTTGGGTAAACTTAGACATGAAGAAGATGGCATGAATGTAATGTCTAAGAACTTTTGGGGGTTGTTCATGCATGATATGAAACTTTCAGGGGAGCTAGGTTTAATTTACCTACGGGCATAAGTGCATCATATTATTTTGACTAAATAACATGTGGCTGGTTTTGAATGTATTTACTAAATACATGGGGGAGGTAAGTGTCTTTTAATATCAGTTATATCGACTGAAAAATACGAAATTGCAATTTTTGTTACCGAATTGTTAACAAATGTTTCCTTACTAATTATAATCACTTATTTAATGATAAATTTATTTTCTTCACTGAATCACCTAGCTAACCAATGTGTGCAAGAATAATAACTACTGGTACAATAATAATAAGTAGTTCGACATGTATAAGTATATTGATTAGGAGGTATAAACGTGTAGGAGACGAGTTAACGAGGGCTACGAGGGCTACGCTTATCCAGGAGGACTATTTCGAGCTATTTAACGTTTCGATTTGAGGTAAATTAATATGCCTAGCGTTGTGTGCCTTTCATTCTTTCGTGTATCGCGTGCGTTAATTGTGAAATACTACCTGCTTTATTTAAACTCCTTACTCGCTTTTGAAATATTCTACTTTGAAAATATCACATCAAAAATTATAATCCAAAATAAGAATCCAAAATAAGAACATCTAAATTCAATTGCAAAATGATAAATTATCATTCCAATCGCAACTAAGAAATTAGGCTCTGATTACCTAGTTCACGGGCCACGATTATCCAAAAGTAGCATACCGCTCACTCATTGGTCAAATACGCATATCTCTCACATTCGTACATCGATTATTATGAAAATTGCCACACCGGCTTTAGTCGGAGCTCCTTACTCGATTTTACATCTTGAAAGAAAAGTCGTAACGATGTAAAGTGGAAGCTGTTGTGCGCGGGTTTGTGCCATATCCCTGATACGATACATTTGAGACATATTGTGATAACTTACTGATATATGGTTATGAGGCGCTGTGATGCGAACCTCCTTTTAATTATGTTATGGATATAAGGCGCTATGCGAACCTCTTGTGATTGAGCTACGGTTATGGATGTTATTTCACACATTATGAGAAAGCGGTTGTAGGTTGGATATGGTCAGGCCCCGTATCAACTAGTTGGTAAATGAACTCCTGGACTCGATTCTGTTATCATTGAGAAAAGTGAAAGTTATCATCTTGAGATTCAAATTTATATTGTAAAATAGTTTTAACAGTTATTTCCCAAGATGGTCCACGTCGTTGGTTTGGAATACGAATTTTGACACATCAATCAACATAGCTTTTCCCGCACATATCTGATATTTATTTTCTAGCAAACTTGTTATTCTTGTCACATGCCTCATAATCTGTTTACGTCCTATGGGTGTTAGCTTACTCAGCCGTTTACTGATCATTTTCAATAAAACTGCATCGGCTTTTGCTATTTTAAAACCGCAGGTTACGAGTAAGGTCGGAGCCGTTCACGACGCCGCTGGCTAGGATATTTAGCTGCTTAGTACTTCATATAGCATTTTCAAATTATTGTATTTTTACCATTTAGACAATGTCACTGGTTCTATGAACGTGTAATAAGTTATATTTAGATATTCTATGGTTGTACTAACTGTGAACCAACGATCCTTATCCGTTCCCAATGGGGTTTGACACAATTCAACCACAAGTGTATGGTGGTCGTGTGTAGTAATATCCGGTAAATCGGGTGGCCGAACCCAATAGACTTCTTGTAATTTAGTTACTAGTTTTCAACCTTATGTGGGCACAGCGCTTTTTTTATTGTACTAATTCTACCAAAATAAAAAGGACAATGTTCTCAATTAACCGAGTGAATTGAGTCACGATTAACAAAGAATACTTTATAAGGTACTAATACGAGGGCAATATACCGGGAATTCTCCTTGGGATCACTTGGGATGATGTGGGTCGTGTTTTGATTCATTAAACACCAATATGTCTTCTATTATTAATCTAGCACTACACAACTCACCGAGTTACCAAGTAAGTTGTATATGCCTAAAATCAACTTGAACCGAGTTACGAAGTCTAAACCAATTTTAAGCATGCATTCCGTGTATTATTCTACTTACGATCCTAACCAACACTACCGAGTTACCAAGTAATGCTATAAGATAGGTAAATAGTTTGATTTACCGACTAGGAATCACGGAGTTACCACGCGAATCCGATTTATGATCAATCCTACGTTAGCTACTCGCAAGAAAGATAGAAATTTAACACAAACTATTCATAATAATAGAAAATACAATTGATTAAGTTCCAAACGTGAATCATAATCTCAAAACATCATGTTCACACCAAACCATAGCTATCCCATGAGAATCCCCAGCAATAAGAAGTTTAGCTACTAGTTGACGTGATCAAAATACAAAGTTTGTTGATCATCAAAAAAAACTAAAGAAGAGAAGATGTGACAAATCAAACGAGGAATCCAAAGCTCCAAAGCACGCTTCCAAAGCTCCAACGTAGGTAGAATGACTCATAGACGCGGACTACTAGGTCTAAAACAAGTCTCCAAGCTTACATATTTCAAAATATTACAAGATAGCCCCAAAAATTACAAGATAGCCCCAAAAAACTAAGTTTCCCGTTCTGTTCGCACGAACAGAAAAGTGTTCGCACGAACACCTTGTTGTTCCTACTTTTTTTCAGATTGTTTCAGCCCCAAAATTTTGGCTAAGTCTTTTTGTTCCCACAAACAAGAAGTTGTTCGCACGAACACTCTTGCCAACATCATTCTTTTTTTCTTTCTTCTTGCTTCTTCCTTCAAAATCTTCATTCCCAAGCATTCCTTGAGCTATTCCAAAGTTCCGAAATTCGCCTCCAATCCAATATCCTCGCTTCGAACTTCCGATTCCTGAGATCCACAACACTAAAACATACCGGAAGATCAAATGATACAAATATAGAATAAAATATGTGAAAAAGCGCCCAGATTCAACATTGAAGATCAAATGCTCAATTATGCTCCAATTATCAAAACTTGGCCTAAAACACATGTAAATGCATCGGAAACAATGCAAAATGACAAGTAATCACGTAAGAATATAACTACAATTATGGAGTTATCAACTATCCCCACACTTACCATTTGCGCGTCCCGAGCAATCTATCAAAACCGGCTATAATCTCAACACTTTCTTCCCAACAAACCATGGTACGAGCCAAGCGACTTTGCATACTATTCGAAACACCATTTGCATACAAACCATAACTAGCCGACTCGACACAAACGACGACTCAATAAACAATTTAACGATGCAACAATGCAATCTAGACTCGATCCTACACAAACACATAAATACGTAAACACAAACTTTATTTTTTTGGGTGAGATCGGGCAATCTCAATTAACTCAAACCGATTCTCATGGAGTGATGAAAAATCTAGGGACAAGGCATGAATCGCAACTAAATTTGACAACGAGAATCTCCCCTAGTTAGTATAGAAGGCCTAGCTTTACTAAGTACAAGAATAACCTACCTCTTCGCGTGTGCCAGCAAATAAGAGGCTACGCTAGACTAAGCCACGTTCAAGGTCCGAGCTCCTATTCCGCTAGCAGTTTATAATGCTGAGGCTTAAGGGAAAAAAGGATAATCATGAAGTAACCAGTCCTAAAGCGTCACATTCTCACATTCAAACCCACATCTCACACACCCTCGCCAAGATGATAGAAACCGCAACCCGAAACTCACCGTCTCCGGCCCTCGATCCCCATACCTCAAATTGACGTAAATTTCCCTCTCAATTTGAGAACTCGAAGGTCCCACTATCTCAAACCAAGCGTCTAAGTTATAACGGTTGTAGAGGTCTATGAGCTCTTTGGGCATGCGTTTCTCTTTATCTATGGGGAAGATTCTCTCGGCTTGACCTTGGAGCTTTAAATAGCGGTCGGAAAAGGAAGCTTTGTGAGCTCTAAAGCTGAAAAAACAGTAGCTACAGAATTTATTCGGTGCCACTTTGTCATTGTCTATTTTTAGTTTCTTTCCCGACCTACCCTTTTTCAAAGTTGGCTTAGGAAACGGGGGTGGCGAGTATCGGGTGTGGCGGAGAGGCCGGAACCACTAACTCTGGATTTAGGTCGGGGTCTATCTTAATTTCTTGGTTGAGATTCTCAGTTTCCATATCATCGTCATTCTCCCAAGCTCCCCTAAACACCTTGTCACCTAAGGTTGTGGCCTTTCTCTTAGACATGTTCAAGCAAAAAGCAAGATATTAAATGTAAAGTTCGTGCACGGTGGCAAGATGTGAGTACCGAAAGTAAGCACGTAAGCACGTTAACAAGCACTAAGCAGAGCACGGCGCAATTCCTCGCATGTTGCTCGAGCACTTTGCGTATCGATCAAATTAAGAAAAATAAATTTTCCAACTAAGGAAAATTTGTGCCTAATACACGTAAAGAGACGGATTAGAACGTACCTACGTGCCCGGAGCTAGTCTTACGGGCACGATTTTCAGCTAACTCGGCAAGATGGACCGTTTCGGGTCGCCGAAAATTTTCCGCTGAAATTTTCAATTGAGTGGTGCACTTTGCTCCTCGCGATGTCCCCGTCGATATCTTCTTCTTCACAAAATCTTGAATCTCAACCCAAAGCACCCAATTTCCGATTTTTCTTCAAAACCCTAGGTTCTTCAATCCTTCAAATCGTCTCTCTTCTCTTGAATTCAGCCCCAAAAAAAAGCGTTGATGTTGTTCAGCATCTAGTCGCGCATAAAACCCAACGATCCCCCGTTGATTCGCCGGATTTTTAGTCGGAGGTGGTTTTGGGAGAAAGGGTCGTCCGACGGGACTACCTATGCGAGGGAGAGAGTGGGGGGACAGCGGCTGAGGAAGAAGATCGGCGTTGAGGGTGGATGGCCGGACGGTGCTGTGGCGTTCGGTCGGGCGGCGCGGCTGAGGGTGGTGGTAATGGCGGACGAACAGTGAGGTTGTGAAGGTGAGAAGGGCGTCGGGTGATAGAGGGGTCTGCGTTTCTTTCCTCAGTCGTGCATACTGAGGAAGAGGGAATGATCTTTTTTTTTCATAAAAGTCATCAATACCCCCGAAAAGTCTTTGGAAATTAAATAAAACCCCTTTCTGACTTGTTCGCACGAACAAGTTTGTGTTCGCAAGAACACAATGTTCTCAAAGTTGTTCCCATTTTTTTTCAGTCCCATTTTTTTGTTCCCACACGAACAACACTGGGGAAATTTTGTTCATACGAACAACAATGTTGTTCGCACGAACACCATGTTCTCAAAGTTGTTCCCACTTTTTTTCAGTCCCATTTTTTTGTTCCCACACGAACAACACTGGGGAAATTTTGTTCCTACGAACAACAATGATGTTCACACCAACACTCTGGCAATCACGCTCTCTTCCTCCTCCAATTTCTTGCTTGATCATCGTGGCTTGCCGTTTTGAGTTCCAAAACACCCCTGTGTGTCCCCGGATCATCTTTACATAACAAAATTTCTCAACAAAGGTGGGAATTCTTCCATCCTTGCCATCATCGCGTTCTAGCTCAAATTCCGCTGCGCTTATCCGTGCAATGTCCATTTTTTTCGTGTTCAAACCCCGATATGCGCATTTCAAATGTCACCGGAAAGCTCTTGACCTCACCATTAAGCTCGCATATGTATCAGTCCTCGACCTCGAGTGAATTTTTCTCTTTTTATCTTCTTCCACATCAAAGTGTCTTTCTCGGTTCTCGTGCATTCTCGTGTATGCCCGCATCAAGACAGGGAGTCTGAATCGCGTCTTAACCTGTAATCCTGCAAAGACTCAGTTCAAATGTGAGAACCGCTCTCTCTCACCTCTCTGATAAGAAACTGTATTGAAAAACACACACAACAGTATTTAAACACACTCTCTACACTAAAGCATAAAAATACGTTGGGTTGCCTCCCAACAAGCGCTTGTAATTTACGGTCGACGGCCCGACCCAGTTACCTCATATAGAATCAAATAGTGGGAGTCGCATGGAGCCACTCAATGACTCCAATGAAATTCCCGTCCACATACGGATCTTCTCTCTGGCCATTAACTTTGAAGCGAGCCCCGTTTCCATCTTCTACCTCAAGAGAACCCCACGGATAGACTGTAGTAATCGTGTACGGGCCACTCCATATAGACTTCAACTTGCGCGGAAACAGCTTCAACCTGGCGTTGAAGATCAGCACCTTCTGTCCCACTCTGAAATCTCGCGGAATGATGCGCTTGTCATGCCATTGCTTGGTTCTTTCTTTGTAAATCTTGGCACTCTGATATGCCATCAACCGAAATTCTTCCAACTCAAGTAATGCGCTTGTCATGCCATTTGAAATGGCTCTACCTCCAACACAAAATTTTGAGGTATCTCATTTCGGTTGGATATATTGCCGGTTCCCTCACACCGGTCACACTGCTGCACAAATAAACTAGAATCTTTATTCAATGTAGGCCAAAAGAAAACCACTCTGAAGTACCTTTGCCACTGTGAATAAGAATCTCTAATGTGTCTGGCTCAGAAACACACCTCCGCAATACATTATCTGCTCCCAGCTTGAACAGATAAGGATCATCCCATAAATAATGTCGCGCATCTGCAAATAATTTCTCTCTCTGGTGGGAATTCATGTCTTTGGGGATAATATTGAGTGCCTTTAAATTTGTCGAGTCATCAAACCAAGGCACAGCTGCGACCACTACCATAAGTTGTTCTTCTGGAAACTCTTATCTGATTGGCACCTCCTCATGCTTCTCATTCTCCAAACGTGATAAATGGTCAGCCACTACATTTTCCGCCCCTTTCTTGTCATTTATCTCTATGTCAAATTATTGCATCAACAATACCCACCGGATCAATCTTGGCTTGGCATCTTTCTTGGTGAGTAGATATTTGAGTGCCGCATGGTCAGTAAAAATAGTCACCTGAGAACCCACAAGATACGGCCGAAACTGTCCAATGCAAAAATAATAGCTAACATTTCTTTCTCAGTAGTAGCGTAATTTACCTGAGCATTGTTCAAAGTCCGGCTAGCATAGTAAATGACATGAGCCACCTTGTCCTTTCGCTGTTCCAGAACTGCTCCAACCGCATAGTCAATCGCATCACACATGAGCTCGAACGGTAAGATCCAATCTGGAGCAGTGATGATGGGTGCACTAATCAAATTGTCCTTGAGAAAATCAAAAGCCAATTTGCACTCTGCATTGAAATCAAAGACTACATATTTTTTAAGTAACCCGGACAATGGCTTAGTGGTCTTCGAAAAATCCCTTATGAAGCGCCGGTAGAACCCTGCATGTCCCAAGAAACTCCTTACCCCTTTGAGAGAGGTAGGGTATGGAAGCTTCTCAATGAATTCAATCTTTGCCCTGTCTACTTCCAGGCCTTTACTTGAAATTTTGTGCCCAAAACTATGCCTTCAGTCACCATGAAGTGACACTTCTCCCAGTTGAGCACTAGGTTGGTGTCAATACATCTATCAAGAACTCGGGCCACTTGTTGCAAACAGTCATCAAATCCATCACCATACAGAGAAAAATCATCCATGAATACCTCGAAATTTTGCTTCATCATGTTTGAGAAGATCGACATCATGCACCTCTGAAAAGTAGCAGGTGCATTGCATAACCCCAAGGACATGCATTTGAAAGAAAAGGTCCCATAGGGACAAGTAAATGTCGTCTTCTCTTGGTCTGCTTCCTCAATAGCAATCTAGTTGTACCCGGAGTACCCATCCAAAAAGCAATAATGAGAATGATGTGTCAACTTGTTTAACATCTGATCAATGAAGGGAAGGGGGAAGTGATCCTTTAAAGTGGCATCATTAAGTTTGCGGTAATCCATGCAAACTCTCCACCAAGTAACAGCATGTGTAGCAATTTGATCACCTTTCTCCCCTTCCACCACAGTAATACCTCCCTTCTTAAGAACACACTGCACCGGGCTAGTCCATGTGCTGTCGGAAAGAGGGTAGATGATGCCCCCCTCCAACCATTTAAGCACTTCTTTCTTCACCACCTCCTGCATATGAGGGTTAAGGCGGCGCTGAAACTGAACTACCGGCTTCTTGTCCTCCATGAGCCGGATCTTGTGCTGGCAAACTGTGGGGCTGATCCCCTTGATATCTGCTATGGTCCATCCCATAGCTGCTTTCCGTTCCTGCAACACTTTTAGCAATTTGTCCACCCGTTCCCTGTCCAAACAAAAAGACACAATAACAGGCAAAGTATCATTATATCCAAGAAATAAATATTTTAAATGTGCAGGTAAAGTTTCCAATTATAAGTAGGAGCAATATCAAGAGAAGGAATAAGAGTCTTCATTCTTCCCTCATTAAAGAGGGGTAGGGGCTGGCGCCAATGAGTCTCCACGGCCTGCTCTTTTTCGCTAGAGTAAAGTAGAGCAAGCTCCTCATATATTCGCTCCAATAAAATGTCTTCCTCCTCATCTGGTGTGTAAGCCTCCACACCAAAACACTGCTCACACACCGCATAGGCGGAAAATTTCATAGCTTCAAGACGTTGAAGGCCACCTTCTCATCATTGATCCTCATCGTCAACTCTCCGTTAGCCACATCAATGATAGTCCTTCCCGTGGCTAGGAATGGCGGCCAAGAATAAGGGGGAAATCATCGTCGGCCTCCATGTCTAGGATCACAAAGTCAGCTGGGAAGATATGTAACACCACTCATTTCCTAGAGAATTCTTAGTTTAATATCAAGACTTTGGGGGCGAATTTGTAAATAATTTATCACGGCTTTAAATTTGGAATTTTGGAGTGTTAGAAATATTTGGAAGTCGTTAGAATGATTTTGAAGCACTAGAGATGGTCGGGGTGGTTGTGCAATTCTCTGAAATTAAGTAGAAGCTCTAATTCTAGTTGTACCCAAAAGTTTAGAAAAAATACGCTTTCAAACCCCTTGCCTGAGAGCCACTTGGCAATATCATTTTGACACCACAATAGTGACGTGGTAGCTAATGAACTACCTTCTCCTCCACCATCAGATCATGGAGAGAAACCATCTCCCTCTTCCTCATCATCTTCTTCATTCATCTCCACCATGAAACCACCACCTCCACCAAGGAACTACCACCAAACAAACACCAACTCCCGACCTGCTACCACCCGTAGTAGCCCTCACCACATTGATCAAAACGCCCCAAACAGTTCGGGATTTCATCAAGAATTGAGTGAGAAATTCGGGTTTGAAGGTAAGAACCCGAGTTCGGTTTTTCGTCGATTTCTCCCTCCTCGTTGCAACCCGTAAAAATTAATACACATATTCTTGTTCCTGATGTCGAGGCGAACCTGGGAAGCACAAGAATGCCATGCAAATCGCCGGATTTTGCTCCAGCCGCCGCCGCCAAACCTCCATGGCCGATGAGAAATGGTAACTCCCTCATTTCTCTACCAAATTCGATGTTCCTTACATCAATTTGATCCCCAAGTCCTTAGGAATGCATTAGAATCTTCAAAACCCGCCCAGAATTTGTTTAGAATCGAGTTTGATTTCTTGTTTCACAATTGGTTCGTTTTTTTTACATGCATAACTGCCCCTGTTCAAATGCTTGTATCTCCCTCGTTTTTGATCCGTTTTGAGTGATATTTGACTTTCTGGAGTCCTCAGACAATTGTCTACAACTTTCATGTTTCAAATTTTTACCAATTCAGTCTCTAACCCAGCCGAAAATCGAGTTGAAGCTGCTGTGTTTGTGTGTTCTAGCTTCAATGTTCTTGCTGAGTTTTTCCTCACCTGCATTTTGATCCAACTTTGGACTCTTGTATCTTCCTCGGTTTTAATTCGTTTTGGATGATTCTTAGCTTTCTGTAAAGCCTTGACATAGCTCTACAACTCTCATTAAGATTTCTTTGTTTGATTTCAAGTCTAACCTGTCTAAATTTGGCCTTGAATATGGCTGGTTTGATGTGTTTTTGAACCATTAAAAGCTGAAAATATTCTAAGTATAGAATCCTATGGTGAAACACCCATTTTCTAACCATTGTATCTTCTTCAAAACTCAATGAAATATAGATCTGTTTTCTCCTATGCAAAGTTGATACATAATACTTCATTTCATCGTCTCTGGGTCATCTTCAAATTTATAACGGATTTCTCATAAAACGAGGCTAAAGTTGCTAGTTTGAACTCATGAAACACTATTGAATTTTTCTAAGTATTGAATCGGAATTTCGTCCAACTTTGAGTAGCGATATCTCTTTGAATACTTAGAGTGTCTAGGATTTCAAATATGTTCTGGAATCCTTGAACTGCCATCTTCAAAACCATATTTCCAGTTTCTCAAAACTCATTCTCAATTGATCGGAAATAAGCCGCAAAGTTGACTACTTGAAATGACGTTTCGCTATCTTTAACCTTCGATTTTGAGCATTTGAATGACATCTCTGGCCTTAGCGTTCTTCACGAAACTTGTTCGTATTCATATTCTGAGCCTAAATATCAAGTTTGACTTTTCGAAAACTCTAGTTTGACTGAACTGTATAGGAGGGGCAAAATAGTAATTTCACTTTTTGAATTGAGATTCGTTTAGTAACTTGGAGTTCGTCAGCATGTCTTGTATGTGTATTTGGAGTACTCGTATGTCATTCTCGGCTAGGGTTGGCCAAATCTATAGTTGGGGGTCTTTTTGCAATTTTACTAAACTTTAGGGGCCTAAGTGCAATTTATTGAAAGTTGTAGATTTCGATGCTAATTACATGTGGGAGAGTTTAGAGTCATTCTTACATGTTCTTGGGCCAATATGAGTATAATTTGGGGACCGCGCAACTAGACAGTTTTGGAGTATGAGGGGCATTTTAGTCATTTATCTTGCACGACCCGCATTCCATTGCATTCTTGCATACAACCTCATATAGAGGGTAAATGCTGATAGACTATATACTTGACTTGTTTATATCCAGCCGTTATTAAGGATCGTTCGAAGTAGACGTACGTTTTCGTGTTGCTGCATTTACTGTGAGACTCGGAGACGAGCGTTGTTGGAGTGCTAGCGTTGCTTTGCTCCTTTCATGGCTCAGAGGTAAGTACATATGTACGGCCTTTTCATATCAAAATCTGCATATGTGTTTGATGTTTCAAATAAATGTTTGTTATATGAAATAGTATGAGAATGCATGTTTTCCCCTCGAAAGTTGTTAAACTATTTTATTCATCTCCTTTGAGAACTCTCGGAAATTACTTGTGAAATTTTGATATTCTGACTCTGGTTATGTGAAAGAGAATAAATAAAATACCTCTAATAGACTTAGGACGATGTACAGAGTACAGTTATTAACGGGAGGCATCAAGCGATCCTCCATTTTCTTATGGCTAAGACCATTGAAGCAATGCTTCTTATAATTGGATAGAACGTTAATGTTCACAAATCCGCCCCCGATGAGCCAAAATGTATCAATATATTGAGGCCAAGGGTTTTATAGAGCTATATGCTACTTATACTTGTAAGGGTCACTACGGTATAGGGGTGTCGACAGTTAAGGCCTTTTAGCTAATGTTGTGAGCGGCGTTGACGAATGGGCTCCCTTAACGCTCGGGTGAAATAGGGTTTGATAGACCCTAGAAGGAACCCTTAGTGATTATTTCATGATCCCTCTGTCTACATCGATCCTGCTGGTGGCTCTGGACATGCCTCAGCTAAATTAAACTGTTGATTGAAGTCAAAATTAAAAATTCACTGATTTATTAAAGTATTTTGTGGCTCTGGATTGCCCTAATCAATTGAAATGATTTGAAATTCTTTGGCTACTCATGAACTAAGTTATTCTCTTAAATGGACTTGTTTACTCTCGATATGTTACCAACTACTCGTGGTTTCTCAATGTTATTAAATTGAGAGGTTTTTGTTACTCGGTTACTTCCAGTTGTTCCAAATTCTCCAACATGATAGTTAACTGTTTAAATCTTCTGATTTTTTTCAACTCATGCTTCCGTGCCACTCGTTGCTTTACATGTCGTAGTATGTATTTACTCAGTTTTTATTGATTATTTCTTCAAAACTGCGTCGGCTTCAAAATCATCCGGATGAAACCACCCGGATCTTTCATCTTCTTTGGTAACGCCTTTTGCACAACGGCGCTACACTCCTCGTTCAGAGTCACGGTTTCAAAATCATCCATGCGCTTCCTATTAAAGAGGAGGTCCTTGAGAAATTTTGCGTATTTGGGCATTTGTGAAATTGCTTCCGCAAAGGGATATTGAGTTGTAACTTCTTGAAGATATCCAAAAACTTCTTGAAGTGCTTGGCATCTCTTGACTCTTCAATCTCTGCGGGTATGGCACATGCACACTATAATCTTCCTTTGCCTTAGGCTTCTCCTCCGACTTCCTACTCGTGTCCTTTGATTGGGGAATCACGGTAGGCACGGGAACTTCTTCATCCAATGCTTTTTCAGTGGCCTTGGTCGCCTCAGCTCGCGCGTGGGTAGGATATGGAGGATCCTTAATGGTGGTCCCACTGCGAGTAGTGATAGCCTTCAATTGCTCAGGTGGAGTGATTGTGTTGGAAGGTAACATACCCGGTGGAAGTCGAGTATTTTGATTGTCTATCTGGCCAATCTGTTTCAAATGGCTCTTCATCGTGGCTTCCATCGCGACAATCTTGCTCTCAATTTTATCATTGCTAGCTAACAGCTTCCTCAACAACGCGTTTGTATCTTGTTCTTCTAATTGTGGGGCCTGCTGTTACGGAACCTGTATTTGAGCTTGGTATGGAACATTTGGCCTTTGACCCGACGCATATAATCCATTGTTTAGATTGGCATAGCTGGAGTTGGGGTGGTTGAGGTTGTTTGGATGATATGTGTTGGACCATTGTTGTTGTCTTGGTTGACCCATGTAGTTCACGTCTTCAATACCATCCCCATATCCATGATTTGCATCTCCTACCATCTCTCCCACTGACTTCACCTGTGCCGATGGATTCATATTACTGAAAGCCGAAGTCATCACTGCCATCTGATGTTCAAATTTCTGTTCCACCATGGACTCAATCTTACTAACCAATGCCCCATCTGATTTCGTGTTTCTACGAGTCTCAGACCTCGTGGACTCACATTTTGCTACATTATCTAGCAGATCCCGACATCTCTGTAATCCCAGGCCCATAAAATTACCCTGAGCCATCATGTCCAGTTCATTTGCAGTTTCTCTGTCTAAGGCATTATAGGAATAGTGCAGAAGTTTGTACCATGGCTCTCCGTGAGTAGGGCATCTGCGAAGGAGCTGGTTGAACTTTCTCCATGTGTCTCCCAAAGAATCATCTTCCTGTTGTGTAAATTTTGTTACATCAGCCATCCGTTAAGCAACCTTGGATGGCGGAAGATACTTCCTGAGAAATTACTTGCTACAATCTGCCCATGTAACGATACTGCCTGCAGGAAATTCCATAAGCCATGTCGTTTCCTTTCCCGATAAGGAGAAGGGGAAAAGCATGAGCATTATCGTCTCGAGTGGAACTCTCTGATCATACATAGTGGAGGTAATCAGCTCGAAATTGAGCAAGTGTTGATGCAGATCATCACTCGGGGCTCTAGTGAATAAGCACTCATCCCGAACCATGTTGACCAATGGTTGGCGTATTTCGAAATGCGGGGCGTTAATCTGAGGCCTGAAAATAGTGGGTTGATACCCCTCCGGTGTAGTTGTGAAGTAATCCACCAAAGGACGCTCATCCTCCTCAGCATTGTTGACTTGCTCTGCCGCATTCTGACCGTTATCGTTCCGATTATTGCCCCCATTATTCCCATTACCTCCATTGTTTCTATCAACTACCCCCGCACCAGGAAGTTGTTGTGGATTTGGAGGTTTATGCGTGCATTGCAGCCAGCATCTCGGTCAACTGAGCTCTGAGGTCCTCAGTCTCCCTTGCTCGATTTGCTGCATCTTCCACAGCTGCAGCTTTAGCTACTTCCACATCTTGCAAGCCCTTGCGGAACCTCTCAAACTCAGCTCTAGTTTGCTCGTCCATCTGAACTGAATTCGCTTTCCTCTTGTCTCTCCGTTCTGCACGCAATAACGATTCCGGATCCTCAAGTACTGGATGCAAAGGCTCGTCTCTAGAACGGGACATGCACCAAGTAAATCAAACTTGAAAACACAAATCACACACAGAAAATAGGTGAGTAACGGGTATAAACTAAAAAATTAAATCCATAAAGATAAAAATAATAACTAATTTATCTGAAGTCCCCGGCAACGGCGCGAAAAACTTGACACAATTCAACCACAAGTGTATGATAGTCGTGTGTAGTAATATCCGGTAAACCGGGTTGTCGAACCCAAGAGACTTCTTGTAATTTAGTTACTAGTTCTCAACCTTATGTGGGCACAACGCTTTGTTTGTTGTACTAATTCTACTAAAACGAAAAGGACAATGTTCTCAATAAACCGAATGAATTGAGTCACGATTAACAAAGAACACTTTATAAGGTTACTAATACGAGCGAAAATTACCAGGAATTCTCCTTCGGATCACTAGGGATGATGTGATTCGTGTTTTGATTCATGAAACACCAATATGTCTTCTATTATTAATCTAGCACTACACAACTCACCGAGTTACCAAGTAAGTTGTCTATGACTAAAATCAACTTGACCCGAGTTACCAAGTCTAAACAAATTTTAAGCATGCATTCCGTGTATTATTCTACTTACGATCCTAACCAACACTACCGAGTTACCAAGTAATGCTATAACCTAGGTAAATAGTTTGATTTACCGACTAGGAATCACGAGTTACCACGCGAATCCCAATTATGATCAATCCTACTTTAGCTACTCGCAAGAAAGATAGAAATTTAACACAAACTATTCATAATAATAGAAAAAACACAATTGATTAAGTTCCAAACGTGAATCATAATCTCAAAACATCACGCTCACACCAAAACCTAGCTACCACATGAGAATCCCCAGCAATAAGAAGTTTAGCTACTAGTTGACATGATCAAAATACAAAGTTTGTTGCTCATCAATCAAAAACTAAAGAAGAGAAGAAGTGATAAATCAAACGAGGAATCCAAAGCTCCAAAGCACGCTTCCAAAGCTCCAACGTAGGTAGAATGACTCATAGACACGGACTACTAGGTCTAAAACAAGTCTCCAAGCTTACATCTTTCAAAATATTACAAGATAGCCCCAAAAAAACTGAGTTTCATGTTCTGTTCGCACGAACAGAAAAGTGTTCGCACGAACACCCTGTTCCCAGGAACACCTTGTTGTTCCTACTTTTTTCAGATTGTTTCACCTCCAAAATTTTGGCTAAGTCTTTTTGTTCGCACGAACAAGAAGTTGTTGGCACGAACACTCTTGCCAACATCATTCTTTTGTTCTTTCTTCTTGCTTCTTCCTTCATAATCTTCATTCCCAAGCATTCCTTGAGCTATTCCAAAGTTCCGAAGTTCGCCTCCAATCCAATATCCTCGCTTCGAACTCCCGGTTCCTGAGATCCACAACACTAAAACATATCGGAAGATCAAATGATACAAATATAGCATAAAATATGTGAAAAAGCGCCCGGATTCAACACTGATGATCAAATGCTCAATTATGCACCAATTATCAAAACTTGTCCTAACACACATGAATATGAATCGGAAACTTTGCAAAATGTCAAGTAATTACGTAAGAATATAACTCCAATTATGGAGCTATCAGAGTTCATCACCTCGGGCGGAGACATCTCTTCAAAACATGCGGCCCGGCCGGTCGTGTGAATTTTGGTGGGTGTTGCATGAAATCACTGTCAGTTTTCTTCTGAGAGATTTCAAGATTCTGATTTAGGCAAACAAGATGCATATTTTCTTTTGCTTGCTCATGAACCTTTTCTTTCAAAACTCTAATTTCTTTCAAAACTCTAATTTCTTTCAGATAGTCCTCTTCATTTAAAAGCATTGTTCTAAGATAATCAGATAGGGCTTCTGTTGGTTTTGAAATCAAGCAGTTTATCATTACCTCAATGTTCTTTTCAAAACTTTCATCATGCTTGGCCATAAAGCATAGTTTGGCATGTTCCTCTTCTGATTCAGAGTCACTTGAGGTTTCTTAATAACTCCATGAAGCTATCATAGCTTTCTTTCTTATGAAAATTCTTGCTTTTTTTGTGTTGAAAGTCTCTGATCAAGTGTCCTGCATCACCACACTCAAAGTGATTCATGACTTTAGTTTTATTACCATGTGAAGAAGATTTAACTTTGTAGTCTTTGCTACTGGAGGATCTGTGTCTATCTCTGCTGAAGTCCTTGTTTCCAAAGTTCTTCTTCATTTTAAGAATTTTGGTCAAGGCTAAGCAAATGGATATTCATCATCATCTTCAGTTTCAAGGCTTTGAAATGGCTCATTCTCCTTTGCCATGAGAGCTAGGTTCTTGACACCTTCTGGTAGTTCTTCATCAACTTCATTCATGGATATTTCATGTGTAAGGAGCTTCCCTTGTAGGTCATCAAGTCGAAGTGATGAGAGATTATGAGCTTCCTCAATAGCAGTAGTCTTTGGTTCCCATTTTGCCTTTGGAAGACTTCTCAGAATCTTTCTAACCTTTTCTTCATTTGAAATTTTCTTTCCCAATGAATCAAGGTTGTTGACAATGTCAGTGAATCTTTTGAACATGTCTCTGATTGACTCATCTCCATTCATCTTTAATAGCTCATATTGTCTGAGATATATGTTGATCCTAGTTTGCTTGACTTGGCCGGTTCCTTAAAAGGTCACCACAAGCTTATCCCAGATCTCCTTTGCAGTCTTGCAACCTGAAATTCTATTAAACTCATCTGCACTCAAAGCACAACATAAGAGATTCACAGCTTTAAAAATTTTGGAAAATTGTTCTAAATCAGAAGAGGAGAGAGTGTCTTCAAATTTTGGATTTCTAATCCCATCTTTCTCTGTGTAGAAAGTATGAGGACCATTCTGAATTATAGTCCAGAGTTCCATATCTTGATCAATGATGAACATTTTCATCGGAGCTTTTCAGTGGAAAAAATTGTCTCCACAAAAGAGAGGAGGTATGTTAGCAGCTCTTCCCTGAGAGAAACCACCATCACCTACAGTACTCATCATCACGAGATGGTGAAATCTATGCAGTGATACAAGCTCTGATACCAATTGAAGGAGTGTACAGTAGGTATAAATACAAGATCAATACTCTCTAGGGGGGTTGAATAGAGTATGCAAACTTTTTGCCAAACTTGCAAGAACAGTGATTTCAAAAGATTTGTAAAGTGACTCAAGGCCTTTAAATGAGTTTCAAGCCCTTGGAATAAAAACAATTTAAAAATAAAAGGATAAGTCTATTCCGATGCCTTGAAATGAGTTTCAAACCCTTGAAATAAAATTATTTTGAATGCTGCAAAAGTTCAAGTGTGCAACTGGAAAGTAAATGAAAGAGACACAAGATATATAGAGTTCAGTCCACTTGTACCTACGTCTCTTACCTCATGGATCTTCTCCCTACAGGATTTTCAACACAATTCTTATTAATCCACAGCCAAGCCCTAGATCTCAAGAACGGAGAGATGCCTTACTCTGTTACAACTTGTGGTTCTCACTAACCTATCTAATACCTGCTCTAGCTATCTGATTAACTAAGAATTATCTATTGTTCACCTTGAAAAATCTTTGAGAATGAGAACTAGAAGTATTATCAAAATGTATACAAATGAAGTTCTGGAAAAGAAGTACACATGAAATGAAACTGCAGTGAGCGTGCAGTGTTCTTCTGATGCTTGGATTGTGATATGAATCTGCTTCTTTGATGTTTGTCAATCCTTGAATGTGTTTGTCTCTATGAATTGCTCTGTGTAGTTGTGTATTTGAATTCCTTCTGTAATTCTCCTTTTAAGCACTCAATTTGAATGGAAGATCTTCACAATCTTCTCAACAAACTTTCCTGAATATTTGCTTCAAATCTTGACTCTTCTAACAGCTTCTCCCAACGGCTACTTAATCAGTATTTTTAAGGATACTGATTAGATCTTGTTGGATGTATGTTTGGGAATCTTTTAAACACAGCTTATTGATCACATAATCAATCATCAAGCAGTTACCACATCTGCAAAACACAACTTAGGAAACAGGTTCCTACAAAATAGGACACAGAACTCCCGGCAATACTGAATCAAATAGATTGTGTTAGATCCTGCAAACTATGTCAAAATACTTTGTCTTTCATCATCAAGTATCAACTAATCAAGCACAGGGTTTTAGGAGATGGATTATGATCAGAAAAATCCCCCTTAGTTCATGCATATGAAGCTCATTCAGTTTCAAGGATTTGAAAGCTGTTTAAGGGCCTTGAAATAGACAAGCTATTTTAAGTCTTATCCTGCATTGAACTTACAATCTCCCCCTTGATGAAAGACAAAACCACAATCTTTGAATTTGTTTGATACTGTGATTCTGCAACAAATACTTATTAGCACATAGCAGAATAGATCATATAATGTCAACACATAATGTCCAAAAGATCCAACTTATTTAAACAATCTGAAAATATCAAAAGGCCGCACAGTTTCAGATACTCCTACTGACGAAAACCAGGTCTCTAAACAATAAAGCATAATACCCTAAATTTCTCCCCCTTTTGACTTCATCAAAAAATAATGAGAATACGTTGGATCAATCTTTGGAAAGAATTATAAGAAAATATTTTGAAAAGATAAAATTTTCAAGACTTTGAAAAGGACTTCAAGGCCTTGAAAAGGAGAAGAAAGAGTAGGCAAGAGTTAAGGGGTAGGGTCTTCATCTCCTTGCTACTCTTCATATTCTTCTTTAGTATCTTCCTCATCATCCTGTTCTTCTTCCTTTTGAGCCACATCATCATCTTTTTCATGTTCTCCCTCGAACAAATCAGCAGCAGTCACAATCTCTGGAATATTGGGCTTCTTAGACTTCTTCTTCTTGAGTTCTATCAGCAATGCTTCTGAATCTGGACTGTCTTCTTCTTGATCTTTATCCACTTGTTCAACAGCTACCTGCTTGCCTTTATCCTTGACCTAAGCAGCCCCATCCTGAGATGAATGTTCACCGGGAAGATCCTTTGCTGATTCAGTCTTTTTGGTACTTTTCCATCTTGAGACACTTCTTCAGCCACATCAAACAATTTCATGCTTCTGAACATGTTTTCAACTATGTACTTCACTTTTCTGAGATTAGTGTCAAACCCATGTTGATTCTCCTTTACTTCATCTATGTCCACCTGAAGTTCTTTCAGTAACTGGAGAGTCAATGGGTTATCTTAAGACTGAGAGGTTTGGCTTGAAGTGGGAGTCAGGGTTTTAGGTTTGAGAAATTTCTTGGAGCCCAACTTCCTCTGTCAAATCTGAGTATAGCTTCCAAATCTTAGCGCTGGTTTTCACCACACCAATCTTCTCAAAATCCTTCTCATGAAGCATACCAAAACCTGTAGTAACAGATTCTTCCATATCAGTTGGAATTTCAAAGTATTGGAAGAATAAGTTGAGCAAGTTGACATATGTCAAAGGGTGTTTTCTCTGGTTGGTTTGGTTGTATAGCATGTGTTCCATCACAAGATTTGGAAGATAAATGTCATAACCATGCATAATCAAATACATTAAGTGCAACACCCTATCAGTTACCAGTTCCTTTGAGTTTTCCCCAGGTACCACACATCTCATCAATATAGTAAACAGAACTTTGTCTTCAACACTTAGCACAGAGTGTGTTAACAGCTTAGATGAGGAAAGGGTATTTGGTAGAAATAACTCTTCTTTTCCTTGCTTCAGGGCTTCACTCTTGGGAGGGTAGTTACTAGTGTCATACCTCTTAGGACAGCCTAGAACATTTGCAAACTCAGAGTGATCTAGTTCCATGTCAATACCAGCAGCCTTAGTTTGAATCACTACATTTGCAGTTTTACTGAGTTATTTCATGTTTAGGTAAAAGAATCTGGTGAGTCTAGGGTAAGCTAACTCTGGAGGATTTAGAATAAAACAAAGAGAGATTTTCTTCAACATTTTGATACATTTAAGATTCATACCATGTACCATAGGCATACTGATCAGACTACAGGATGCAACTGATCTAGAAGCAAATCCATTTAGCCACTGACCTTTAGCAACATTAGTAATAAACCAAATACTATCAGGGGTTGATTTCTTACCAGTGGATTTCCTCTTCTCTGAATAGATCTGTAGTGCCTTCTCTATGTTCTCATATGGTTCATCTTCTGGTTCATCTTTTGTAACCTTTTCCTTTCATTTGCCCTTGTCTGCTTTGTCAGCCTTCTTCTTTGTCTTCTTAGGGCTACCAATCTGATTCCCTTCTATTTTGCTGGTGCAAACTCCACTGCCTTCTTCTTATTCTTGTTGGACACTGGTGTCTCATCTTTCTTGTCCTTCTTCTTGGGATGAGGAGGTTTTTGATATAGAATCCCCACTAATGGTGTGAACCTCTTCCACAGTGGTCTTTCTTTTCTTCTCTGGTGCAGCCTTTGAACCACTAGCCATCTTGATTCTTTCTGAGGCTCTTCTGGTGCTCATTAGGGTTTGGAAAATAAGAGAGAGGTAGGACAGATACGAAGGAGAGAAAGAAAGAAGGAGATAAATAGAAGAGAGTTTCAGTTTGAAAAGGAAACAAAATATTCTTTATGATCTTTGAAGATGTGATGACTCAAAAAGATTCAAAATTGTGTGTGGAAATAAAAGATATAATACTATTTTGGCTAAAAAGGTTTATTTGAAAATTTAGGGGCAACATTGAGAAATCATCTTGAAAGATAACACCCAATATTGAAAGATCCATTTTCATTGACTATCTAGCATGTAGTCTTATTTTCAAGGCTTTGGAAAGGATTTCAAGGCCTTGAAAAGCTGTAAGATATAATGCACATATACTCAAAGCTTTGAAAGGATTTTCAAGGCTTTGAAAATCAGTTCAAACCTTTGAAACACATAAAACTTACCTGATTCTCTCCCTAAACCAATGCTTTTTAATTTAGCATGCCCAATTCCAACCTTAAGGCTGAGAATCATTCATATGGAAATGGTTTAGTGAAAATTTCTGCTAATTGCAAGTTAGTAGAAACAAATTCAAGAACAATATCACCTTTTTCAGCATGATTTCTGATGAAGTGATGTCTAACATCAAAATGCTTTATTCTGGAATGCTGAACTGGATTATTTGTAATTGATATTGCACTTGTGCTGTCACACTTGATAGGTATATATCTGAAATCAAATTCAAGATCTCTCATTTGTTGTGCTATCCATAACACTTGTGAGCAACAAGCTCCATCTGCTATGTATTCAGCTTCTGCTGTTGATAGTGCAACCGAGTTTTGCTTCTTTGAATGCCAGCTGATTAAGGATGTTCCAAAAAATTGACAGCATCCTGATGTGATTTTTCTATCAACCTTATATCCTACAAAGTCAGCATCTGAATATCCACACAAAGAGCTAAGTTTTTGGTACCATTGAGATATCTAAAAATTCTCTTAACTGCAGTCAAGTGTGATTATTTAGGATCAGCTTGAAATCTAGCACACATGCACACACTGAACATGATATCTGGTCTACTAGTTTTGAGGTACAGTAATGATCCAATCATACCTCTATGATTCATATTTTTCTAAAGACAGTGTAGAACTCATGGGGGTCTTAATCTCTTTGGACTGAGACATATTAACTTGCTTAGCAAGTCCTCTGTGTACTTGCTTTGATGTAGGAATATGCCCTTCTTCATCTGATGAATTTGAAGTCCAAGAAAGAAATTCAATTTTCCCATCAAGCTCATTTCAAATTCCCAACTCATAAGACTGGCAACAGGAGCAAAAGTTTATTCATAGTCAATACCTTCTTCTTGATTGTAGCCTTGAGCTACCAATCTAGCTTTGTTCCTTATTACCTTTCCATTCTCATCTAACTTGTTTCTGAATACCCATGTGGTGCCAATGACAGACTGATTTCGTGGTGGAAGAACTAGATTCCAGACCTTATTCGTTTTAAACTCATTGAGTTCACTTTGCATTGCTATAACCCAGTCTTCTTCTTGTAATGATTCCTTCACAGTTTTCGGCTCTACAAGAAGACAAAAGCATTAAAAGCACAAAGATTCTTGAACTGTGATCTGGTTTGTGTTTCAGTGATTGGATCAGAAATAATGTTTCAATAGGATGAGATGAGAGATATTTAAATCTCTTCCTTGGTGTCCATGGTTCAGGCTCTCCAGTTTGCTTCTCAAGTCCCTAAGAACTGAAGTGGTAGCTTGTTCTGCTGTCTTTTCAGGAGATTCTGTTTCCAGGCTTTGAACCTTGGTTTCAAGGCCTTGAAAATGCATGTCTTGGTCCTGTGACATTTCCTTGGATCCTTTTGATGATTCTTCTTCAGTATCGGAATCATGTTTGTTCAGATTGAGATCTGCAAAAACCATCACTCAAAGAACCATCATAGCTTTCATAAAAACAACATGAATGCTTTCTTCAACAAGCTTGGTTCTCTTATTGAAAACTCTATAGGCTTTGCTTGTCTGAGAATAGACAAGAAAAATACCTACATCACTTCTTGCATCAAACTTACCAAGATTGTCTTTACCATTATTGTGGACAAAACAAGTACAAACAAATGGTTTGAAGTAAGAAATGTTTGACTTTCTTCCTTTGAACAACTCATAGGGTGTCTTCTTCAGAATAGGTCTGATCAAGCACCTGTTAAGAATGTAGTTTGCTGTATTCACAGCTTCTTCCCAATAATATTTTGACAACTTATTTTCCAGAAGCATTGTTCTTGACATGTCTTCAAGGGTCCTGTTCTTTCTTTCAACTACTCCATTCTGTTGAGGAGTTCTAGGAGCAGAAATTTGTGAGAGATGCCATGCTTAGAACAGAATACATCAAACTCAAGTTGATCAAACTCTCTACCATGATCACTCCTGATTGAAGCAATAGGTAGGTTTTTCAATGTTTAAAGTTCACTAAAAAGCTTTCAAAATTCAGTGTGAGCTTCAAATTTTTCTTTAAGAAACATCACCCAAGTATATCTAGAGAAATCATCTACAATAACCAGCATGTACTTCTTACCCTTTGGAGTTGGAGTTCTCATAGGACCACAGAGATCCGTATGCAATAGTTCAATGGGTCCAGTAGTACTTACAAAGTTCTTTGTCTTGAATGAGCTTCTAGTTTGCTTTCCTTGTGCACATGCCTTGCATATATCTTCCTCTCTGAACTTGATGGAGGGTAAACCTCTTACTAAGTTCTTGGAAACTAACTTGTTCAAGGTATGCAAGGTAATGTGTCCCAACTTTCTGTGCCAAAGCTTTGAATCTTCTTTCAAGGCCTTAAGACATTTCAAGTTTTCACCTGCAACTTTGTTAGTTTTAAAAGCATAAACATTGTTTGATCTAGAGGCTGTGTGGATGCAATTTCCAGATTTCTAATTTTGCACCACACATTTCTCTTTATCAAAAATAACCTTGTTGCCATTGTCACAAAGCTGAGATACACTAAGCAAATTAAATTTCAAGCCATCAACTACATATACATCAGAAATAGAGTTTTCAGAATTTTTACCAACTTTACCAATACCAAGAATGTTGCATTTGCCTTTGTCACCAAGGGTAATTGATCCTTCAGATTGCCCTTTCAGTTCTGAGAATATAGATCTCTTTCCACTCATGTGACTTGAGCTACCACTGTCCATAAACCAAAGTTTTCAGAACTGGACCGGTCATCGAACCGGTGAGACACCGGTTCACGGTCGGACCGGTGGTCGGACCGGTTCAATTGCACGTTTTATTAATAGTATATAAATATTATTTTTATTTATATGTGTAACAAAAATATAATATAAAAGCTGAAATTAATCAAAATAGCTTGAAAATATATACATTTTAGAAAAAATAAATATACATATACATGGCTTATGCCAACAAAATATATTTAATTTATTTACATAAATAAGTTCAATAAGTGTATGGTGGAAGAAACGATTATTGAACATTTGTATGAAATGGTGAAAACAACATTATTTATTTGAAAAACAAAACAACATTATTTATTTGAAAAAGAAAATGAAAAAGAAAATACAAACTTAATTTTACAAAGTGACGATTGTTAAACAAACAAAACTTCTACAATTAAATAACAAATTAGTTACAATTTTTTAGAGGAAGTCAAGTCTTTTAAAAGAATTCGTTAATTATAGTATAAATATATATAGTTTCTCCTCAGTACACAAACCCACTGTTGGTACAGTGGTTAAGTGGCAGGTGTAAATTCTTCTGGTTGCAGGTTCGAGTCCATGCACCGGTAGAATTTCTGAGATTTTATTCAACCCGGCAAACCGGTTCGCCGGTTTCGGCGGTCCAACTGCGGTTTTGACCGGTTCTTGACCGATTTTTTGCACGAGCGGTCCAACATACGACCCGGACCGGCCGAGCTCCGGTTCACCGGTCCGACCGGTCGAACCGGCCGGTCCGGTTTTTAAAACTAAGCCATAAAACATTTTTGCTCTTTGATCTTGGTGACACCCTGCAAACACCATTCACTGCCTTACCCAGCTGTTAGAACAAGTGCTGAATTTAGATTCATAATCAGGATCAACCACATTAGGTGGTATAACCCCTTTAGGAACCCAAATCTGAAAAACCCCGTTTTGTGACTATGGGTATTTTGTGATATTATTACATGTGTTGGGAGTCAAATTTAAATGTTGGGAGTTAATTGTAAATGTTTGCTAACACTTGGGGGTCTTTGTGACTTTTATCTTAAGTTTTTAGTGCCTATTAATTAAATTGGGGGGAGGTGGTTGTCTTTTTACCTAAACTAGTGGTGTGAAAGTGTCTTTTCTGTCAGAATGATATCATTCTGTACACCCAAAATCACAACAGACGTGATTTTTCCCCTCTTCAATCGTATTTATCCTGATCTTCTTCCACCCTCATCGTTTTGATTTTCAAAATCATCATCGTCGTCTGTCTCCCTCACGAACGCTCCCTCTCTGCCCTCCCTATGCCGTCGGTACAACAGCAGCACCAGCGGCGACATTCAACCACTGCCATCGCCGTCTCTCTCTCTTCTTCGTCCAGGTGTGTGTGTGTGTGTGTCTCTCTCTCTTTTCTTTTTCTTCTCTCATTCTCCTCCTTCTCCCGATGCTCTGTTCTTCTTTTTCTTCCTCGTTTTTTTCTTCTTTTCTTCTTTCTGCGTTCTTTCTTCTTCTCCTTCTTGCTCCATGTTTTGTTTATGAATTCTTCTAAAAGCCATTGTTTTCGGCATCCCTTGATCACCAAGTTCAACCACTACTTCGCCGCCAACATCTCCATCTCCGTCACTCAATCTCTCAAATCTCTCACGTCTCACGTAAGTAGCAAGTTACTCGTTAATTTCAGATTCGTTTTACTTGCTTTAATTCCCGTTTTCACCGCGTAGAATATCTTTAATCACTATATTCATTGTTCTTGTGATTACCCATAAACCCTAGTTTATGTAGGGGGTAAAATCAATCGGAAACAATAGGGTTAACTAGAAACTACCACTTGTTTGATGTGTTGGGTTGGTAAGGCGAGTTGTAATCACCAGGTAATTGAATTAGAGTTGAAACCGAGACCGTTAGATGCATATTTGGATGTTCTAGGGGTTATGAACAATTTGTCCGGTCGCTAAAAGGTTGGAATTCGTCTCCATAGGGCTGTTTTTGGTCACTGAAAGTTGCTGAATTTGTCGTTAATGCTGTTGGGTTTATTAAATAGTGTCTAGACGTTGAAATTGGTTGGAATATTGGATTTTTAATACTCGTTTCGTGACCTTGACACTAAGTACATGTGTTTGAGAGAATTTGTGAGTTGTGCCTAGAAAAATATAAGTCTGAGTTAATTAGTAACCTCTTTGTCTAATTTAAATAGCCTAGTGGATGCTAAACTTGAACTGGCTAGTAGAATGGTGTTGTTGACTTTCGTCCTAACCACTTGTGTATCGGGTTACTTGGGAATGTTAGGTTGGTGTTAGAACCCTAAACCGTTGAGCTTCATATGCATGTAGTATAGTTGGCACTTATATTATTACAGTATTGTAATTAATTAGAGTATTGTTAACTTGTGGGCGACGAGTTCACATACGACGGGTACGTTGAGTACTACAATTGAGTCGCCGTAGTCGCTTGCAATTGAGGTGAGTAAACATGTCAGGTCTAGTGTGCCTAACTCCCTTCGTGTCAAATGATTCTTCCTACATGTCTCAAAATGAATTTACGTGTTATGTGCTTATGTGTCATTTAAACATATGATTTTACTCGTAAATGCTTTTCTTGAAAATAACATAATAAGTTAACAATTCATGATAACGTAAAGTCTGTGCGGGATTGTCTCATGGTTATTATTGGGCTTGGTTGGGTTATACCCGGCCAATTAATTGTATTTAATCCGGTTTCAAGGCCCCGAATGGCTCCTTGTACTCACCCTTCTGACCGCAATAAGTCTTTAAGGTGGTGTCGACACTTAAGGTCCTGGATGCTTGTGAAGTGATTGGTTCTTCCCCGTATCAACTAATTGTAATTGTGAACTTTTGGATTTGATGATTTTTAATGGGAAAAGAATGAGTATGGGATTTTGAGATTTCCCAACTTGGATATTGATAACTCCGTTTTAGGAGTTATTTTATGCCTTTTATTTCTACGTTTTGCGTGCTTATAATGGAGAATTTGTCGTCTTTTGAGTAAATTGAGCGTAAATGTGACAATACGAGTTCATGTGCAATACTTGTTGAATCCGGGCGTTTCTTTAGATTTTTGAGCTTTTTATTGTGATATGATCGCGGGTTGTGTTTTCGTGTTGTGATTCGCAGGAAAACAGGGCTTGGATGATCGTGCGGGATTTGGAAGCGAACTTCGGAAACGAGGAACTCAAAGACAAGTCAAGAGGGGAGTCAAAAGTCAAAGGAAGTCAAAAGAAAGTCAAAGAAAGTCGAGGAATGGAAGAAGGGAGTCAAAGAAGAGAAGAGAAAAGTCAAAGGAAGCAAGAAGAGGGCTGGAACACAGTGTCTTCGTGCGAAGACATTTGTCTTCGTGCGAAGACAATTACTTAGTCAAAATTCAAGTTAGCCAAATTCTCTTCGCAAAACAACTTGCAGTATCTCAATGAGAAGACCTTCGCACGAAGAGGCAGAAGTCTTCGTACGAAGACTCTTCGTGCGAAGACAACTGTCTTCGTGCGAAGAGATCGTGGGTCAGCAGCAATTTTTTGGGGCTTTTCCGTATTATTTCCAAACTTTGTAATATTATTATGGGAACGTATTTAAGACTTTTAGGTCGTCTTTTTCAGTAGTTTTGGAGGATTAGAGACATCTTTGGAGATCAAGAAGCTTAGGAGAGAGCTTAGGAGCTTTTGGATCATTCGTTTGAATTCTAAACTCTCGTTTTTCGTGATTTTTATGTTTAAACTCATTATAATCGTTGTTTTGATTATGAATATGAGTAGCTAAACACCTTTTGCTGGGAATTCTCGTTTGGTGTAGCTAGGGTTTGATCTAAAGTCGATGTTTTGATGATTGTGATGCATGCTTTAGCTTAATCTTTCGTGTTTATTCATTATTATGGATTATTTGCGTTCTTAATTGCATTATCTTTGCGAGTAGCTAACGTAGAGATAGAATTAATTAGTTTCACGCGGTAACTCCGTGATAACTAGTCGGTAAATCGAATAATACACCTAGTCGTATCAATGTTTGGTAACTCGGCATCGTTAACTAGGATCGTTAAAGTAGAATCATAATCTTAATGCATACTTAAACCTAAATTAGGCTTGGTAACTCGGTTTAGTTTAGTTTAAGTATAGTGGATTTACTTGGTAACTCGGTAAGTTCAACGTTGCTTGATTAATATTGAATAACACGTGGTTGTTTTACGAATCAAAACATAAATTTAGATCGACCTAGTGAACCTAGAGAATTCCCGGTGCTTTTCCCTTATTGATAAAAACCTCCAAATATTCATTCTTTATTAATCGTGAATTATTTCACTTGGTTAATTGAGAATTTTGCGTTTAATTTCTTAGGATTAGATAAAAACACAACTTGCGACTTGCCCACATAAGGTATAGAATAATAATTAATTTAAACAAAGTCCCTTGGGTTCGACAACCCGGATTTCCGGTTTATTACTACACACGACGGCTGTGCACTTGCAGTTGGAACGTGTCAAGTTTTTGGCGCCGTTGCCGGGGACTTCGGCTAAATTAGTTATAATTCCTAGCCTTAGGGATTTTAATTTATTGTTTTTATCCGTTACTCACCTACGTTTTGCGTGTTTCGTGATTTCAGGTTGATTTACTCGGTGCATGACCCGTTCTCGAGACGAGCCTTTGTATCCAACGTTTGAAGACCCGGAATCCTTATTAAAAGCACAGCGTAGAGACAAGAGGAATTCAAGCTCAGTAGTTATGGACGAAGAAACGAGAGCTGAGTATGAGAGGATCCGCAAAGGTTTGCAGGATGCGGAAGCAGCTAGAGTTGCAGCTGTAGAGGAGGCTGCACGAAGAGCCGCAGAAACTGAAGAGGTGAGAGCTCAAATGGCTGAGATGCAGGCAAGGATGGATCGCATGGCCCCCCCAAATCCACAACCACGTCATGGTGTGGGGGCACAAGTGGCGAACATCGGTGGGAACAACAATGGTAATAATGGGGAAAACAACAGGCAGAACAATGCTGAGAATGAAGAACGCCCGATGGTGGATTATTTCAGGACTACTCCAGCATGTTACCAGCCTACCATTGTCAGGCCCCAGATCAATGCCCAACACTTCGAGTTGCGCCAACATATGATCAACATGGTTCGTGATGAGTGTGCATTCAACGGAGCTCCAGGAGATGACCCCAATCACCATCTGCTGGTATTTGAGCAAATCACATCAACCCTGCACGATCAGCGAGTTCCAGATGAAACGGTTAAGCTTTTACTATTTCCATTCTCCTTATCTGGAAAAGCCAAGAAGTGGCTTATGGAGCTGCCAGCTGGAAGCATAGTGACATGGGCAGATTGTTGTCATGAGTTTTTGAGGAAGTATTTACCACCATCCAGAGTCGCGCAGCAGATGGCAGAGATTGCAAAGTTCACTCAGGATGAAGACAGCTCTTTGGGAGATGCATGGAGGAAGTTCAGCCAAATTCTCCGTAGATGTCCGAATCATGGAGAGCCATGGCACAAGCTCTTCCATTATTTCTACACTGCATTAGACAAGGAGACAGCTGACCAGTTGGATATGCTAGCTGGAGGTAATTTTATGGGACTTGGAGCACAGCGAGCTCAAGATTTGCTGAACAATGCGTCAAAGAGAGAGACTACACGATCTGAAACGCGTAGATATTCCAAACCGGGGGATACATCCTTAGTCAACAAGATTGAATCGATGGAACAAAAGTTGGAATCCATGACTTCAGCATTTCACGGTATGCACCCTCCAACTCAGAAGCCCATGGGTGAATTACTAGCAGATGAAAGCCAGGGATATGATAACAGTGTTGAAGATGTGAATTTTATGCGACAGCAGCAATGGCCTAACACCTATCATCCCAACAACCGTAATCATCCCAACTTCAGCTATGCCAATCCAAACAGTGGATTATATGCACCCGGACAGAGACCCAATGTTCCATATCAAGCGAGGCAAGCTCCACAGCAGCAGGCTCCACAAAAAGAAGAGCAAGAGACAAATGCCCTATTGAGAAAGCTTCTAGCCAATCACGACAGGATGGAGAGCGCGATTGTCTCAATACAAGCAACAATAAAAAGCCATGAGACTCAGATTGGGCAGATCGCCAATCAAAACGTCAAACTTCCACCAGGCATGCTTCCAGCAAATACCATCACTCCTAACGAGCAGCTAAATGCCATCACAACTCGCAGTGGCATCACTACTGAGGATCCCCCATATCCTAGCCACGCGCGAGCCGAGGCGACTAAGGCCACCGAGAAAGCTTTGGATGAAGAGATTCCCGTGCCTACCGTGAGTCCCCAATCAAAGGACACGGTGAGGAAGTCGGATGAGAAACAGAAGCCTAGGGAGGAATACAGTGTGCGAGTGCCATACCCGCAGAGATTGAAGAGCCAAGAGGATGCCAAGCATTTCAAGAAGTTTGTGGATATCTTCAGGAAACTGCACATCAATATACCTTTCGCGGAGGCAATCTCACAAATGCCTAAATACGCCAAATTTCTCAAGGACCTCCTTTCTAATAGGAGGCGCATGGATGACTTCGAAACTGTGACTCTAAATGAGGAGTGTAGCGCCGTTGTGCAAAAAGCGTTACCAAAGAAGATGAAAGATCCAGGCGGTTTCATCATTCCTGTTACATTGGGAGACGCATTTCATGGGAGAGCATTGTGTGACCTTGGTGCGAGTATTAATTTGATGCCTACATCGGTTTTTGAGCAACTTGGTGTGGGAGATCCTAAGCCTACCAGGATGTGCTTGCAGATGGCTGATCGCACAATAAAACGCCCCAGGGGTGTTTTAGAGGATGTACTAGTGAGAGTTGAAGGACTCATCTTCCCAGCGGATTTTGTGATCTTAGACATGGAGGCCGACGAGGATGTTCCTCTTATTTTGGGCCGTCCATTCCTGGCCACTGGGAGAACTATCATTGATGTGGCCAATGGGGAGCTGACTATGCAGATCAACGATGAGAAGGTGGCCTTTAATGTATTTGAGGCTATGAAGTTTCCCGCATATGCGGTGAGCGAGCAGTGCTTTGGGGTGGAGGCATACACACTGGACGAGGAGGACGATATTTTGTTGGAGCAACTATATGAGGAGCTGGCTCTATTTGATTCTAGCGAGAAAGAGCAAGCTTTAGATGTTCATTGGCGCCCACCATTACCCCTCTTTAATGAGGGAAGCAGGAAGATTCTTACTCCTTCTCTTATTACTGCTCCTGTTTTAGAATTAAAGCCTTTACCTGCTCATTTGAAATATTTATACTTGGGATCTAATGATACTTTACCTGTGATTGTATCTGCATGTTTGGACAGGGAACAGGAGGAGCAGCTTCTCGAGGTACTACAGAAGAGGAAAGCAGCTATGGGATGGACAATAGCAGATATTAAGGGGATCAGCCCCACAGTTTGCCAGCATAAGATCAGGCTCATGGAAGACAAGAAGCCGGTAGTTCAATTTCAGCGCCGCCTCAACCCTCACATGCAGGAGGTGGTGAAGAAAGAGGTGCTTAAATGGTTGGAAGCAGGTATCATCTATCCGATTTCCGACAGCACATGGACTAGCCCGGTACAATGTGTTCCCAAGAAGGGAGGTATAACTGTGGTGGAAGGGGAAAAAGGTGATCAAATTGCCACACGCACCGTTACTGGGTGGAGAGTTTGCATGGATTACCGCAAACTCAATGATGCCACTTTGAAGGATCATTTTCCCCTCCCATTCGTGGACCAGATGCTTGATAGGTTAGCTCACCATTCACACTACTGCTTTTTGGATGGATACTCCGGGTATAATCAGATAGCGATTGAGCCGGCTGACCAGGAGAAGACAACATTTACTTGTCCATATGGGACGTTTGCATTCAGACGCATGCCATTCGGGCTATGCAATGCCCCAGCTACGTTTCAGAGGTGCATGATGTCTATCTTCTCAGATATGATGGAGCAAAATTTTGAAGTCTTCATGGATGATTTTTCGCTTTATGGTGATGGGTTCGAAGACTGTCTCCAGCAGCTAGCTCGGGTACTGGACAGATGTATTGACACCAACCTAGTGCTCAACTGGGAGAAGTGCCATTTCATGGTGACCGAGGGAATAGTGTTGGGACACAAGATCTCCAGTAAAGGTTTAGAGGTAGACCGGGCGAAGATTGAGGTGATTGAGAAGCTTCCTTACCCTACGTCTGTCAAAGGGGTACGGAGTTTCTTGGGACATGCAGGTTTCTATCGGCGCTTCATTAAGGACTTTTCGAAAATCACAAAGCCTTTATCTGGTTTGCTTGAGAAGGATGCCGTGTTTGATTTCAATGAAGACTGCAAGACAGCTTTTGATTTGCTCAAGAAGAAGCTGATTAGTTCTCCCATTATAGCCACTCCAGACTGGACTCTACCGTTCGAACTTATGTGTGATGCCAGCGATTATGCGGTGGGAGCAGTGCTGGGACAGCGGAAAGACAAGGTAGCTCATGTTATTTACTATGCTAGTCGTACCCTTAACACTGCACAGGTTAATTATGCCACCACGGAGAAAGAGATGTTGGCTATTATCTTCGCATTGGACAAGTTTCGTCCATATCTTGTGGGTTCCCAGGTGACTATTTTCACAGACCATGCAGCCCTCAAATATCTTCTTGCTAAGAAGGATGCGAAGCCTAGATTGATCCGATGGGTGTTGCTGATGCAAGAGTTTGATATAGTGATAAAGGACAAAAAGGGTGTAGAGAACGTTGTTGCAGACCATTTGTCACGACTGGATAACGAAAAACAAGAAGATGTGCCGATTAGAGAAGATTTTCCAGACGAACAGCTTATGGTAGTGGTAGCAGCTGTGCCTTGGTTTGCGGATTTGGCAAATTTCAAGGCGCTCAAAATTGTCCCGAAAGACATGACGTTCCATCAGAAGAAGAAATTTTTCGCAGATGCACGACACTATTTCTGGGATGACCCTTATTTGTTTAGGTTGGGAGCTGACAATGTGTTGAGAAGATGCGTAGCTGAGCCAGACACTTTGGACATTCTTAGACACTGCCACGAATTGAATTGCGGAGGACATTTTGGCAAAGCGCGTACTGTGGCAAAGGTATTGCAAAGTGGATTTTACTGGCCTACTTTACAAAAAGATGCTCATTTATTTGTGCAGCAATGTGATCGATGTCAGAGAACCGGCAATATCTCCAGCCGAAACGAGATGCCTCAAAATTTCGTGTTGGAAGTAGAGCCCTTTGATGTCTGGGGCATCGATTTCATGGGACCATTCCCGTCTTCACTTGGCAATCTTTATATTCTGTTAGCTGTGGATTACGTGACCAAGTGGGTGGAGGCAATGGCTTGCCCGAAGAACGATGGAGCTACTGTAGAGAGATTCGTGCGAAAGAGCATTTTTACGCGGTTTGGAACTCCTAGAGCCATAATCAGTGATGAAGGATCGCATTTTGTGAATAAAGTCTTTGCCAATGTCTTGAGCAAATATGGGGTAAAGACGCATAAGATATCACTGGCCTATCATCCGCAGTCGAATGGGCAAGCAGAAGTGTCTAACCGAGAGATAAAAGGGATTCTGGAGAAGACAGTCAACCCGGGACGCAAGGATTGGTCTCTGCATTTAGACGATAGCTTATGGGCGTACAGGACTGCTTACAAGACTCCTTTGGGCATGTCTCCCTACCAGTTAGTGTTTGGGAAGTCGTGTCATCTTCCGGTGGAACTTGAGCACAAGGCATTCTGGGCTTTGAAGAAGATCAATTTGGACGCTAAGCTCTCCGGTGAGCTACGAAAGCAAGCGCTACTTGAACTTGAAGAATTTCGATTGATGGCGTATGAAAGTGCGAAAATCTATAAGGAAAGGACAAAACTGTGGCACGACAGGCACATCATCCCGAGAGACTTCAAGGTAGGACAGAAAGTGTTGATCTTCAATGCAAGACTAAAGCTGTTTCCAGGGAAATTGAAATCTAGGTGGAGTGGTCCCTACACGATTACTGAAGTTTATCCATGGGGATCTCTTGAGGTAGAAGACGCAAATGGGAACAGGTTTAAGGTGAATGGTCAGAGAGCGAAACCGTATGTGGACGGGAATTTCATTGGAGTCATTGAATGGCTTCATGCAACTCCCGCAACTTGAGAAGTCTCTGAGGTAACTGGGTCGGGCCGTCGACCTTAAATTACAAAGCGCTTGTTGGGAGGCAACCCAACCTATTTATTGCTTTAGGATAGATTTTAATACTGTTTTGTAATTTTTATTCGGTTTGACTTTATTGAGAGGTGCGAGAGAGTGGATTTAATATTTCCAATGAGTATGTGCAGGATTATGAGGTGAAAGGCCTATTTCGGATCCCCCTTCTTGATGCGCGCGTGCGAAACAGAGTACAAAGTCCGGATTTGCAGCTAAATACGCGTATCGGGATCCGAAGTGAAGGAATTGAAGGAAGAAGCCATTTCTGCACCTATTCAACACACGCACCTGGGGAAGATCATGTTCCCGGACTCCCCGTCTTGATTTGCGCAAGAATTTGATTAGTGAACGGAGAAAGCTAGCACGCCGGCACGGATTACGAGGTGAAATTTTGAAGGACAGACTAAAATGAGAATTGATCAATGCCGACGTGTGGGGGTGGTCGAGAGCTTTCTGTAGACGGGTGGATCGCGCAAATCGGAGTCCGGATGAGAAAGTTACGCCAAAAAGGATGTTTTAGCAAGTAAAACGAGGCCAAAAGCATCCGGAAATGCAAAACGTGCCTTGGAACGCGTGAAATTGACAAATAAAATATTCCCCGGATTTTGGGAGTGTTTTAAGGTGAAAAGGGAGTCTCGAGGTCGAGGAGATCCTTCGGAAAGCAAAGGCACGATCGAAGACGCGAAAATTCGACAAAAAGGATGTTTTTGGCACAATTCAGAAGTGTCTTCGTACTAAGACAATTGTCTTCGTACGAAGACATTGTACTTAGAAAAATTTTTGACCCTCTGAATTGTCTTCCTATAACAGCTCTCAGTATCTATGTGAGAAGACCTTCGTGCGAAGACAACTTGTCTTCGTACGAAGACTCTTCGCACGAAGAAAAGTGTCTTCGCACGAAGACATCGCGCGGAAAGACACATTTGGCCAGCACGGAGAGCAGCTTGGAGGTTATAATTTGGGGGCATTTTAGACCTTTTGCCCACGCGTGAAGCTTCATCAGCTGGGCATCGTTGCATTCTTCATTCTTCATCTTCACAAACTCAGTTCTTCTCTCCATAGCCGAACCTACTCCAATTCACCCCTCACTTGTTTCTTCACCAAAACCAACATTCTACCTAGGGTTTTGCTCGCGATTCCAAGGAGAACAAGGTTCCATAGGTGGTTTTGAGAGAGAGTGCAAGACAAGAGAGAAATCAGAGGAGAAGAAAGCTAGGGTTTGGAAGGAGAAGTGAGAAATTGGACGAGCTACAGTTTGATTCACCTTTCGGACGAGAAGGAAACATTGACGGGGACTACGCAAGGAGTACGGAGCAGCAAGAAATTCAAGATTTCGACAAATTTTTCCGGCACCATCAAAATCAGTCGGAGTTCGTCAAATTGGGAAATTTTTGCGTCCGTAAGACTTGCTCCGGACGCGTAGGTACTATCTAAACTTCGCAATTTCATAATCGAGTCTTAGGCACATTGAGTAAAAGCCCGGTTATATTTGTTGCGCTTAGAAGCGTATTTGGGGGCGATTGCGTAAAGTCCTAGGAACTACTTGTTACGTGCCTACGTGTTTCGTTTCGTTTACACTTCTTGTTCACGTGCACAAGTGTTGAATTGCTTGTTTTACTTGGATTTGAATTTTAAATGGCGGGTGGTAAGAAGAGAAAGACGGGAGAGGGTTCGTCGCAAGAAGCATCGGGATCGGGCGATCCTCAATTAGAGATTCCGCCTACTCCCCAATATGCCATCTTGACGGCCCCTTTCCCGGCTAAACCGGGAATTGTCGGTCGACGAAAGGCAAAAGCTAATTTGAAAGAGCGTAGTATTGCGCCAGGTTATTATGATAGCTACCGTTTCGTCACCCACGAGGCCCATCTTGACTCTCGTAGAGATACGTATTTGACTAAGAACGGGCAGCCCGAGAAAGCTTTTCCTTTGCACGAGGACATGCCTCAAGCAATTAAGGAAATTTATGAGCGCGAGAAGCTAGATAATTGGTTTAAGCTAGTAGGGCAGTCTAGTTCACACATTACGAGAGAGTTTTTGTTCAATTTGCGTTATGCAAAGGACGGTGAGAGTCAAGACCCTCGTCTCGTTTACTGTCGGAACGAGTGGATAGTCTTCACGCCAGAGACTATCGCACTCGCCATGGGTTTCCCCGCTTTGAAAGACGGCTGTGGGTTAGAGACGGTTCTTCGTAGTGAGAACCTTTGGTCTCGTTTGAATGCTTTTTGCTTTGCGAAGGGGGTTGATCCATGGGACAGGAAGGGAGAGGTGATTTATTGGAAGGCCGAGAAGAAGTTTTATAGGCCGGAGGCTAGGTGGTGTTGTGAAGTGTTAGAAAACTGGGTTTTGGGAATCACACGAAACCCTAGTTATACTTTCCGCCTCTCTGTTTGGGCCCTTTGTCTTTACACCGGGGTTAGAATTGATATCCCCAAACTGATTTGGGAAAACTGTCTTGAGAGGGTGTCTAGGACAAACAAATTGGGCCCCGGTCATACCTGCTTGATCACTCACCTGGCCAAAACTGCTGAGGTAGTCATAGGGAGAGATATGGACTTGAAACCGTTTACGGCTAGGAAGTGGCATAGGTTTGATGAGACAGCGAGGAAGAAGGGCAAGGGTAGGAGGATGAACACCTCTAGGTTTGACAACCAGGTTGCCTACGACCACCTGAGAGAGGAGATGGCCCGGGATAGACTTGAGAGAAGACGCCAGTTTGCCCACACTCGGGACAATCAGGCGAAGCTGGGGGGTTTAATCCAGATGGTTGGCCAGTGGGTTATACAGTCTAGTGGTCAGGCACCGGGGGAGTTTGTTCCACCAGTCCCGACGGCGGATCCGTGGTTTCAGGAGGATGATTTTGAATATGAGGTTCCGCCGAGTGAGGATGAGGAAGAAGAAGATGATGAGGAGGAAGGTGATGAGGATGGGGAAGATGACGAGTAGTGGAGTGTACCCTCGTGCTAGAATTGTTGAGTCCTCGTGTTATCGTTGAGGACAACGATGCATTCTAGTGTGGGGGTGGTAGAATCCTTGTTACTAGTCAGTGTCGTGTCTTTGCATCGCCAGTGTCTGCATATAGTTAGATGTTTTTGGTTATGTCCTTATTTTTCTTTTTGTTATTCATCTTTTTGCACGTTTTGGTATTTTGAGTCAACCTACCATTGTTGAGTCGTTAATCGAGTTGGCCTTGCATATAGTGTAGGTATAAATTTAAAAAAAAAAAAAAAAAAAAAAAAAATCTAAAAATGTGAAAAAAAAAAAATAAATTTAAAATTTGAGAAAGGGCAATTGAAAAAAGCTGAAAATTCGGTAAAATCGAGAGGCGTGAGACTTTTAGGCATAGGGCGTGAATTGCGATCGAGAGTGACAATATGAGAGTCCCTTAGTAAGTATAGAGAAACTCTCTTTACGGGATTGCGTGCCTATTTTACACACGAATTTAATTCCTTCAAATTTAAAGTGTGTGCCTAATTTTCTTACAAGAGTTGAGCTAGGTGTGAGCTAAACAAGCCGAACGTTCTTGTGTACGTCTTAGGTAGTCGCCAACCCGCCTCGTAGTGGCACACAGAACAGCTGTGCGAGGTGTGTATTAGAGCACTCACTGCTTCTAGAACTTACCTTGTAGGACCACTAGCAAACCCGTATTTGAACCATGGATTCTTTGACAACCTTTGGACTTAGGGTGACGATTCTTGGCCTTCAGCATTGATTGGTTAGAATCACCACTTTAGTGCGTCACGAGGGTGTTGTAGTTGAGGGGGTTCGATGAGGGAGTACTTCATGCTATATTTGTGTGAGTCTTGCATATCGCATGCACTTCATTGGTGATCTTCGAGGGGAATGCGAGGGTGAGTGAGAGTAGGCTTGCGCACTTCGGTGTGGAGGTGTTCCATGGCATTACAACATGGACACAAGTGAGGAGAGCCGTGAGTGTGTACATCTAATACACACGAAACTTGGGTTGGGGGAATTTAATAGGTGGATCGTGCTAGGTACCGGATCTTACTCATCATGGTGTAGGAGGTTTGGTTGGATTAGGCACGAGACAGACATTTGATCGACTACGTGAGAGGGGACAGGATTACATTCGAGTGTGGGGGTGTCGACATTTGACTTCGGACATCGAGATTGCGTTTGCGACGACTCCATCCCAACACATACTCTTTTATGTTAGCGGCTTTGATGATTTACACCGAGGATTTCATTGAGATTGGGAGAGACTTTGATTTGTGATTTATACGTGATTTTGATAGTGTCTCTCCTTACGATTATATGATAGCTTGGCACTTGGAAGACCACTCGGGAAAAGACATTGAAGAAATTGTGCAGATTTTGAGAGATATAGTAAAAAAAAAAAAAATAAATAAAAAAAATAAAATAAAAAAATAAAAAAATCAGAAAAAAAAAAGAGAGAAAAAAAAGGAGAGATGAATAAAGGTAGAATGAGAAGCTTTGTGGAAGAACGAGTGGAGAAGCGACTAGTTCACGAACGGGAAATTTTTGGTTTATGCATTATTCATGACGATGGCCGCGGAGATCGTAATTGTACCGGGGTTTGAGGGGATCGAGGGCCGGAGATGGTGAGTTTCGGGCTTGGTTTCCATCATTGTTGTGAGGGTGTGTGAGCTATGGTATTTGTGAGAATGTGACGCTTTAGGACTTGTATTTGATTCTTATCTTATTTGTCCCTAAAGCCTCATCATTTTAAACCCGTTAGCGGATTAGGAGCTCGGACCTTGAACGTGGCTTAGCCTAGCGTAGCCTTTTATTTTGTGGCATACATGAAGAGGTATTGCATTCTTGTACTTAGTAAAGTTAGGTTCTCTATACTAGCTAGGGGGAATTCATGTTGACGAATTTGATTTCGAATCATTCCTTGTGTCTAGATTTCTCATCGCTTCGTGTGAACCGGTTTAAGCTAATGGAGATTGCCCAATCTCGCAAAAGAAAAGAAAAAATTGTATTTCAATACTTGCATTGTGAATATTGCATTTGCATATAGGTGCATTGTGTATAATCGAGTCGTGTCGACTAGTAGGAAGGATGGTTGGTGAATGGTTCTACTCGGATTAGTATGCAAGTGTTCTTGGTATTGTATGCAATGTGAGGTGATAGTATGCAATTGGCGTAGGGAAGTATGCAATGAGTAATTGGTAGTATGCAAAGTTGGATGAATTGCGGAAAAGCGAAAGAAGCTTTGACTTGAGAGAGATGGAATTGACTTGGGAGATTTGCTCGGGACGAGCAAAAGGTAGTGTGGGGGTAGTTGATAACTCCGTTTTAGGAGTTATTTTATGCCTTTTATTTCTACGTTTTGCGTGCTTATAATGGAGAATTTGTCGTCTTTTGAGTAAATTGAGCGTAAATGTGACAATACGAGTTCATGTGCAATACTTGTTGAATCCGGGCGTTTCTTTAGATTTTTGAGCTTTTTATTGTGATATGATCGCGGGTTGTGTTTTCGTGTTGTGATTCGCAGGAAAACAGGGCTTGGATGATCGTGCGGGATTTGGAAGCGAACTTCGGAAACGAGGAACTCAAAGACAAGTCAAGAGGGGAGTCAAAAGTCAAAGGAAGTCAAAAGAAAGTCAAAGAAAGTCGAGGAATGGAAGAAGGGAGTCAAAGAAGAGAAGAGAAAAGTCAAAGGAAGCAAGAAGAGGGCTGGAACACAGTGTCTTCGTGCGAAGACATTTGTCTTCGTGCGAAGACAATTACTTAGTCAAAATTCAAGTTAGCCAAATTCTCTTCGCAAAACAACTTGCAGTATCTCAATGAGAAGACCTTCGCACGAAGAGGCAGAAGTCTTCGTACGAAGACTCTTCGTGCGAAGACAACTGTCTTCGTGCGAAGAGATCGTGGGTCAGCAGCAATTTTTTGGGGCTTTTCCGTATTATTTCCAAACTTTGTAATATTATTATGGGAACGTATTTAAGACTTTTAGGTCGTCTTTTTCAGTAGTTTTGGAGGATTAGAGACATCTTTGGAGATCAAGAAGCTTAGGAGAGAGCTTAGGAGCTTTTGGATCATTCGTTTGAATTCTAAACTCTCGTTTTTCGTGATTTTTATGTTTAAACTCATTATAATCGTTGTTTTGATTATGAATATGAGTAGCTAAACACCTTTTGCTGGGAATTCTCGTTTGGTGTAGCTAGGGTTTGATCTAAAGTCGATGTTTTGATGATTGTGATGCATGCTTTAGCTTAATCTTTCGTGTTTATTCATTATTATGGATTATTTGTGTTCTTAATTGCATTATCTTTGCGAGTAGCTAACGTAGAGATAGAATTAATTAGTTTCACGCGGTAACTCCGTGATAACTAGTCGGTAAATCGAATAATACACCTAGTCGTATCAATGTTTGGTAACTCGGCATCGTTAACTAGGATCGTTAAAGTAGAATCATAATCTTAATGCATACTTAAACCTAAATTAGGCTTGGTAACTCGGTTTAGTTTAGTTTAAGTATAGTGGATTTACTTGGTAACTCGGTAAGTTCAACGTTGCTTGATTAATATTGAATAACACGTGGTTGTTTTACGAATCAAAACATAAATTTAGATCGACCTAGTGAACCTAGAGAATTCCCGGTGCTTTTCCCTTATTGATAAAAACCTCCAAATATTCATTCTTTATTAATCGTGAATTATTTCACTTGGTTAATTGAGAATTTTGCGTTTAATTTCTTAGGATTAGATAAAAACACAACTTGCGACTTGCCCACATAAGGTATAGAATAATAATTAATTTAAACAAAGTCCCTTGGGTTCGACAACCCGGATTTCCGGTTTATTACTACACACGACGGCTGTGCACTTGCAGTTGGAACGTGTCAGATATTGAACTCGAACTTGCGAACTGAAAAATATCATGTTTTCTTACAAGTGTCAAACTCAAACTTCCGCTGTGTTTAAGATAAATTACTACTCGTAAAATTGGTTAGCGCTTTATAACTTGTCTCATCATCATTTTACATGCTTGGGTGTTTGCTTGCCAGTATTTATTGCTGATTTTGTACTGTGGTGTTTCTTTTTTATTTCTGCACCACAGGTCTAGATGGTGAGAATGTGGCTTAACGGGGGACGTGATTCATCACCGAGATAATTAGTCATAACGTTTTAATAATTAGAACTCTTTTGTTTATTTTAAAGCACTAGCTTGTTTTATGCCCGGGTTTGAGGCACAGATATTTGAAATGTAATAAGTATTGTTTTAAATACTTTATGGATGTTTTGCATGGGAACCACTTTTCAATGTCCTTCTATCCGGGTTTAACCTCGGGTACGGAGTGACACCCCCGGGCCTCCGGCTTGGTCATTTTGGGGGTGTTACAAAATCTGTTTAACTTATCCTTTGAGTTAGAAGGGAAAAGTGTTCCTCATTATGTGAGTGTCTCTTCTTCTAAAAGGAAAATTCATCTTAACATGACCAATCTTGCTGCAGTAATGGCACTTAGGAGAAGTTTTGCTTCCAGCTTTCACAAATCTGGTATTATTCTTTCTTGGAAATTTGGATTGTATCTAATACCAGTTTTGTGAACAGACTTTAAGCTACCTCCAAGAATCAAGTTCAAGTTTGTGTTCTGAGCCTGCAAGTATTGTTTTGACCAATTCAGGTTCTTGAAGTTTCTCAATCAGAGTAGTCTTTTGTTTATCCCATTCATCAACTTGATGTCTTAGATTAACAATGATGTCACTCCATAGTTAGTAAAATACGGGACGGGAAAGAAACGGATTCGTATACGTACGGGTATAAAACTTATTTTTTCAATAATTCGGGGACATAAATTCGGCACAAAAATTCGCAATTACAGTGATTCGTCGAAACCGTACGTACGGGTATAATAATTCTTTCCTTGAAAAGTTCGGTATAAAAAATACGAAATATTATCTATAACAAAATAGTCAGTATGATAGAACTGAAACAACTTTCCCATCACATAAAAGTCAAATAATAAAGGAACTAACAGTTCTTATTTCCTACAAATAGGACTTTATTCTTAGAGCCAAACATTCATGTAATCTAATAATCTAACAAATAAAGATCATCATCCTCAAGATCGTTACTTGCATCTGATAGATTGTTCTCCTCATCGTGGAGTGGTTCGCAATAATCTGGAAGCTCGCCGAGGTTTTGAAGATCAATGGGTGCTAGATCTTGTGATTCCAATGTGTTAAATTTCTCCATCATCATAGTGTTCATCCGCACATACACAAGATTGTCTAGCATTTTTGGGGACAATCTATTTCTCCTTTTTTTTTGGGCAGCTTCAAATGCACTCCAATTCCTTTCGCAAGAAGAGGAGCTACAAGGTTGACTCAATATTCGAATGGCATGCTTTTGTAGAACTGGAACACAGTCACCACAATAATCCCACCACACTCCTGTAAACAATAGAAAATAATATCAATATGAGAAAGAAATAAAAATACACTACAAATATATAAATGAATTCTATTACATCACGGCCTTTTATTCCAGATAAATGAGACTTCACTCTTGATATGCCACCAGCAAAATCACGTTGGCAATAATTACATCAAAACCGACCTTCCAGTTGTTCAACATGCTCCCAAAATGGATCTTTTTTTCGTACCATTTGATTACCTATAATAATATTGAAGGAAAATTCATTTTCATAACAGTACAATAAAGGTGAATGAAAAATAATATTAGACTAAGTACTGAAAATGACAAAATAATATTAGATTAAGCATTGAAATAACAAATTAATGTTAGACTGAGGACTGTAAATGAAGCAAAGACAAAGAAAAACAATATATTTATTTAATTATTTATACATATCCATTGAACTTCACACGTAGAAACAACTAAGAGGTGACACATTTCACCACTTTTGTACATGATAAGCTCTGTAAGTGACACATTTCTCAGTGGATTATTACACTAAGAAGTATTGAAGTACCAACTACAACATCTACAAAATTCATTCTCAATAGTCATATAAAATAATAGAGTAAAAGTAACAAACAATGGAAATAAGCAAAAACAACCATGCTGCTAGTTTGCTACTACTACTAGCTTACGAATTACTACAAGCCTAGTAGGGTAGTACTATACAAATAGTATTTTATTTTCCCATGTGATAAGGTGGAACTAGCCAAAAGTGCATTGATCAGAGAGATAACGTGGCTATACAGTATACTACACCTTTACTCCTCTATGGCTATATGCCTATATGATATGGAGATCAGATCATCAGAAGAAAGAGAAAGACTTTGAGTTATGCGGCTTGTGCCTGTTAAAGATCTAAACTTCTACTAATCTAAGCAGCAGTACTACAAGAACGGGAATAAGAACACAGTACTCACCGGGAAAAGTTTGAATCAAAGCCTCTCGTCGTCGGCGCTAGTCAGGACTCAGTAGAGGGATTCTCGATCTCGAATTCTGCTTAGAGGGATAATATATATCGAAGGAGGAGTCTTTTAAAACAAAAATCGTTGACCGACGGATTGAAATCAATATGTCGGATATGTTGATGCTGTTGTTGATAACGTAACCTTTTTCACAGAGTAATCCCGTTTTTTTGCGATTTTATCAAAACGTTCACCGTATTTAACATTTTAAACTTTTAAATGATAAAATATGTGAATTATACTGTATATTTGAGACCTGTACGGAAAACGCAAGTATTTTTTAAAAATTCGTACGTACGCGTATTATACGCAAATTTACCAACTATGTGTCACTTAATAGAGAGTTCTCAGTGACTACTTCCTTCACTTGTGTTTTCAAGGCTTTGAAACTGGTTTTCAAGGCCTTGAAATCACTGTCAGTTTTCTTACGAGAGATTTCAAGATTCTGATTCAGGCAAACAAAATATAAGTTCTCTTTTGCTTTCTCATGAAATTTTTCTTTCAAAACTCTAATTTCTTTCAGATATTCCTCTCCATTTAAAATCATGTTCTAAGATAATAAGAGAGGGCTTCTTTGTGTTTTGAATCAAGCAGTTTACCATTACCTCAATGTTCTTTTCAGAACTTTCATCATGCTTGGCCATAAAGCATAAGTTGGCATGTTCTTCTTCAGATTCAGAGTCACTTGATGTGTCTGAATCACTCCATGAAGATATCATAGCTTTCTTTCTTCTAACATGATATTTCTTCTGAAAGTTCTTGCTCTTCTTTTGTGGACAGTCTCTGATCAAGTGTCCTGCATCACCACACTCAAATCAATTCATGATTTTAGGCTTATTACCATGTGAAGAAGATTTACCATTGTATTCTTCGCTACTGGAGGATCTATGTCTATCTCTGTTGAAGTCCTTGTTTCCAAAGCTTTTCTTCATTTTAAGAATTCTGGTCAAGGCTTTGGAAATCAAGGTAATTGGATCTTCATCATCATCTTCAGTTTCAAGGCTTTGAATTGGCTCATTCTCCTTTGCCTTGAGATCCAGATTCTTGACACTTTCTGGTAGTTATCCATCAACTTCATTCATGAATATTTCATGCGTGAGGAGCTTCCCTTGTAGGTCATCAAATTGAAGTGATGAGAGATCTTGATCTTCCTCAATGGCGGTGGTCTCTGGTTCCCATTTTGCCTTTGGAAGGCTTCTTAGAATCTTTCTAACCTTTTCTTCATTGAAAATATGCTTTCCTAATGAATCAAGGTTATTGACAATGTCAGTGAATCTTTTGAACATGTCTCTGATTGACTCATCTCCATTCATCTTGAACAGATCATATTGCCTGAGATATATGTTGATCTTGGTTTGCTTGACTTGGCTGGTTCCTTCAAAAGTTACCACAAGTTTATCCCATTAATTCTCGGCAGTCTTGCAACTTGAGATCTCAAATGAAGAAAGAGAGTCTTCAGAGTTGGGAGTTGTAGTCCCATCTTTCTCTGTATAGAAGGTATGAGGACCATTCTAAATGATAGTCCAGAGTTTCATATATATCTTGATCAATGATGAACATTTTCATCAAAGCTTTCCAGTGGACAAAATTGTCTCCACAGAAGAGAGGCGGTCTGTTAGCACCTCTTCCCTGAAAGAAACCACCATCACCTACAGTACTCATAATCAAAAGATGGTTAAATCTATGCAGTGATACAAGCTCTGATACCAATTGAATGGGTGTACAGCAGGTAGAAATACAGGATCAATACTCTAGAAGGGGGGGTGAATAGAGTATGCAAACTTTTTGCCAAACTTTGCAAGACTAGTGGTTTCAAAAGATGTGTAAAGAGATTCAAGGCATTGAAATGAGTTTCAAGCCCTTGGAATGAAAACAGTTAGAGTATGAAAAGAATAAGTCTATTTCAAGGCCTTGAAATGAGTTTCAAAACCTTGAAATGAAACTGTCTTGAATGTTGCAAAAGTTCTAAGTACGAAACTGAAAAGTAAATGCAAGAGGCACAAGATATATAGAGTTCAGTCCACTTAGACCTACGTCTCTACCTCGGGGATCTTCTACCTGTAGGATTTTCAACACAATTCTTATTAATCCACAGCTGAGCCCCAGATCTCAAGCATAGAGAGATGCCTTACTCTGTTAGCGCTTCTGGTTCTCACTAACCTATCTAGTACATGCTCTAGCTATCTGATTAACTATCTCTATTGTTCACCTTGAACAATATTTGAGAATGAGAACTAGAAGTATTATTCAAATGATATACAAATGAAGTTCTGGAAAAGAAGAACACGGGAAATGAAACTGCAGTGAGTGTGCAGTGTTCTTCTGATGCTTGGATTGTGATATGAATCTGCTTCTTTGATGTTTGTCAATCCTTGAATGTTATTTTGTCTATGTGAATTTCTCTGTGTAGTTGTGTCTTTGAATTCCTTCAGCATTTCTCCTTTTAAGCACTCAGTTTGAATGAAATATCTTCAAAATCTTCTCAACAAACTTTCCTGAATATTTGCTTCAAATCTTGACTCTTCTAACAGCCTCTCCCAACAGCTAGTTGATCAGTATTTTTAGGGATACTAATTTGATCATGTTGGAAGTATGTTGGGAAGCTTTTAAACACAACAGATTGATCACAGAATCAATCATCAAGCAGTTACCATATCTGCAAAACACAGGTTAGGAAACAGGTTCCTACAAAATAGGAAACAGAATTCCCTGCAATACTGAATCAGATAGATGATGTTAGATCCTGCAAACTGTGTCAAAATACTTTGTCTTTCATCATCAAGTATCAACTAATCAAGCACAGGGGTTTAGGAGTTGGATTATGATAAAAAAAAAAAAAAAAAAAAAAAAAAAAAAAAAACTCCCCATAAGTTCATGCATATGAAGATCAGTCAGTTTCACGGCTTTGAAAGTTGTTTCAAGGCCTTGAAATTGTGACCAGTTTTTCAAGTTTTAATCTTGCATTGAACTTACAAAGGCAATTGTGACCAGTTTTTCAGTTTATCCTCTTTCAGTATTGAATACTTCTTCTAAACAACTAGCACCCTAATATTTATCTTTAATAATTATTTATGGACTGGTAATCCTTCGCAAAAATCCCTCCACTTTATCTCATGGAATAATATTTGCCTTAGTGTAAATAAGGGGGGGGGCTAGGTTTCAAAAATATTAAAGCTTCTAATCATGCTCCTTTTTGAAAAAATACTTGGAGTCTATTAACTAATCACCAATCACTAGCTTCTAAATATTTTCTAAGTATTGTAAAAGAAATTCTTTCTCGATTCATAATGCTCCTCCAAATGCATCCCCGACATGAAATGCAATTATCAAAGGTAAGAGCCTCTTGGAGAAGCGTCTTCATTGGAAGCTAGTTTATGGTAAATATATTTCGGTCTACAAGCACCCTTGGATCCGAGATGTACCTGGTGAATCTATCAAACAACACTTGCAAAGCAACGACAGCATCAAGTTGGTCAAGGATCTTACTACTCAATGTGATGGTGGAGGGGTTGTTTGAAATAACACTCTTATGTTCAACACTTTCCCTCCTTGGCTTGCTAACCTTATTCTAAATACTCCCTTGAATTCTTTTTCTGAGAATCCTTATTGGACTCTTACCCCTAATCACTTCTGCACAGTTAAATCCCTTTACAATATTCTGCACTCTCCTCATCCACAACCCAATCTGCATCTAAGCATTACCCTTGTTAACTTTAAATCTTTTAATTTCCATTGGAAGCATCTATGGAAGCTTTAATTGCCATACTAACTTAGATTCTTTCTTTGGCAACTGGCTCATGAAGTCCTACCTACCAGAGATTTCTTACGCTCTAGAGGGATTAACTGCATTAACGCTTGTGTTTTATGTCATTCCACAAATGAAACAATAAATAATCTTTTTCTAAAATGTCATTTCTCAATAAATCTTTTTAGCAAAATACTTTTAAATATGAACAATCACGTTTCAAATCTTGAGGACTGGGTCAAGTATTGGATTTGGAAAGCTTCAAATTTCACTATGAGGGCATATGTTGGACTGTGACTTGCTGGATCATTTGGAAGACTAGAAATGCATCTATTTTCAACAATACTATCCCTACGGTTGATACTTGTTACTATGAGGTTATGGGTCTAATTGCGCAACTTTATAATACTCTAAGTTTACCTAACCAAACACTGCATTAGACTCCCTCTCAGATAAGAAAAAGGCCAAGGCTAAAGTGATTTTCCCAAGTCTGGGTTCATACTCTCAGCAGGCACCGGCAAAGCTGAAAAAGCCAACGGCTTCTAGTGTGGATAAAGGGAAGGCTACTATAGTTGCTGCAGGTCCAGGAAAGAAGAGGTCCAGGAAAGAAGAAAAGAGGCTCCTTCGCAGCAGCTCCGGATCGTTTTTTGGAGGATAAAGCCAACAATGAGGAGAATATGAAGAGGGTCTTCGAGGAATAGGAAAGGATGATGGAAGTCATGGCAGAAGCTTACTCAGCAAAATCTCGAGGTTTCATCATGGTAGATGGGAAGAAAGTGGATCTAAATGAGGAAGCTCTTTTCAAGTTCTTTAAAAAGAAATCAGGCCCAAGGAAGCTTTGCATGATTTTCATGTTTCAGTTTTTGTTCAGTTTCTGTTCATTTCTAGTTATCTTTTTATTTATTTCTAGTTATCTTCAAACCTTTGTCGATGTCTTTTGTTGATGTCTTCTGTTGTCTTTGTTGCTTTCAGTTTGAATTGTTAAGCTGTTAGGTGCGGATGGGTGTGCGAGCATGGTGTGTTCTATATGCTCGGTTTGATGTTGCTGTATTCCTTTTGTATCTGCTTATGATTCCTGGTTAATCTAAGTTCTCAAAGTTTAGCAAAAAAAACTTGATGGGATACGTTTGTTCCACTCTCAACAAACGTCAAAGCCATCAACCCCAGCCAGCCGGCCTTAAATATAGAGTAAATATATATTTTGGATCACCATTGTAAAACGAATACGCATTAAATATTATAGTACATAACATTATTATGGCAAAACATCCACTAATCCACTAATTGACCAAGTTATTATTTCGATATCAATAAAGGAAGGAAGCAAATCATGTGGCAACAAAGCTGGCATTCTTTATTTCACAACAAAATGTGTACTCGGAGGTAATCTGGTCCCCAACTCTTGTTTGGCAAGTGCTCTAGCCAACTGTTGCACATCTGGAGTGAATCTTTCAATCGTATAAACTGCCCGGGGATCGAAGATGGTATGGGTATCAATGATCATCATCTCAAGTGATAGAGTGTTTTCTATAATGTACAAGGCAACTCCCAAGTCGATCATACACCCTTTAAATCCAGTCAATTCAGCAACCTTCAGGCATCCGTGTGGATGTTCCAGTTTTTTGGTATCCTCTTCTTTCAAGTAGTTGTGTCTAATGTGTTGAAACTGCACAAGTGAAGACGAGAAATGTTTATATTAGCCGTAGCATATTATAGTCCATCACCGTGTGTGCACATAGCCAAACACACAGATATTCTATGAGGACCTAAACAACGACAAAGTCTCAGATTCATTTGAACACTGCAAATAAAATTTAAAGCATTTCTATTAAGAGAGAGATATCAACCTTTCAGCTAAAATTTAGACGAGAACCGCCAAGGCTCCGATATGTATGCATGCTGATAGACAAAATTACTCAACCCGGATCCCCCTCACTAGTTAAGCTGCGGTATCTTCCGCAATTTTGAGACACATCTTACAAACATACTCCTAACAACACAGAAGTCTGAAACGTGTTTCAAACTAGGAACTTGCTCTAAGTTTTTATAAAACATACCCTGCATTTTAAACTTTTAATTACAGGTTAATCACCTTTACATTGGCTCGGAAATTTGAATAAAATTACTGAGACTAATGGCTTAGAGAAGAACTTTATGTGTAAGCATAAATGTGTTTCCTCTTCTAATCATCTTATGTACCTACTCTACTCAACTGACTACTACTATTTTGATTTTCTAATCACTTTTTTTTGTTTGTTTTCAGCTGATGACACCTGGGAAGCTCTACAGAAACTCTAAAGAAACTGATGGGTGCATGCTTCTTCACCACAAAGCCTGGTTCCCTTTCTTTCCTTGATTTTCTTTTCTTCCATTAGAATAGTTTCTAGCCTATTATTTCTCTTTGAGATGGATTCAGTTTGGACATGGGTAATTCCTGTTTAACTATAGCATTGCTTTTTCGAAGTTTTATTTTCAAAGCCTACTGTGTGATGCCATTACTGTACAGAGTAATTATGGTTTCTAATTGATCTCCATCCAATTGTTTGACTAGGTTATTTGGAAGGGCAGACATTGGAGAGTTGACAGCTATAAGGGTCAAACTTAATCAAGAATGCAACTTTAGATAACCAGTTTTTAGAAAATAGTGAACCATGTTTTGATGTTTGGTTTAGACCATATAACCATTTTATTTGTAGTTTTTGGTGTCGAGATGAAGTGAAGTATATAGGAAAGCACTAACTTGATGCATATTGTGTGCATATAAATAAAGTCTGTTGTGAATCCCTAAAATTTAATGAATTTTTTTCCCGTGTGAATTGGTTTACGTGTTTGCTACATGTGGATTGTTGTGATTTAAGCCATCAATAGATACGAAGATTGAAAGTTAATATGACGGAATGAACGTCCCTATGAACATTGAGTTCACAGATCCATTCACGGTTTTTCATAAAAGATAGTTGTTACTCTGCCAAATTTTATCAGGGTTTGGTACAATTTTATTTACGAGATCAATTGTCCTTTTCATTGAAAACAGTAACTACACTGTAAAAAATTTATCAAGCTGATTTGCTATATAGATGTCGCTGCCGCTATGTTGATAATTTTTGCTTATTATGTCGCTACTCTTCACATTCCATCAATGCAGTTGATAAATAGTTCGCGAGTGTTTTCGGTCTTCAGAAACTATTGCGCCCTCTTGAGGTGGTAGTGCCCTGAGGGCACGGGTCATCACTAGACGTTCCTATTCCCTATAGGGTACGGATAGGGGCTACAAACATGTTGGCATCTCTTCATCTCTGCTTCATCTTCGGAGATCTGACGTCTCTCTCCATCGCTCCTGTGATTGCAATCCCGTGATTGCAAAGTAAACTTATCCCCCCCCCCTGCTCTGCCCTAGCTCTAGATTGTGAACTCAAACAGAATCATCTCCCCCCTTTCTGTACTGAATTTGTCTTACGAAAACGAATATCGTTTCTATGATTCCTCGGGAGAGATGGGGTGAAAAGTCGGTAGATGCTTTTGGCCTCCTCCAGCAGGTAAATGTTTCATCTTCTCTTTTCTAAATTATAATCCAAACATGACAGTGTGATGTGTGTATCAGTTTGGATCTGGTTGGATTTCACACTTTTTGAATTCTTGATGATTACTTTTGGGGCTCATTGGGTTCAACGGTTCGGGAAAACATCACTCTTTGTTTTTAAGCACAGACAATAAAATCAGTGTTCTTCCTCCTCATATTGCTAGCTTGATGACAGCTGACTAAAATCAGTGTTCTTCCTCTATATAAACCCAACATTTCAATTTCGGTCTCCCATATGTGCGTTAGCATGTGATGTCTGTGTTAGTAAGTGCAAGTACAACAACTCAATTGGGGATCTTTAACTCACTATCGCAGCAATTCGTTGTTTCGGATCTTTTACATGTATCAAATCTGCTCTGCCTTGGCTCTAGCTTTCCGTGTCAGTTTGTACCTTAAAATTGCTCAAAGCTGAATCTTGGTCGAGTAATCCCAAGTCAGTTTGAGTTGAACTGTGACAATAACTTCGTTGACTAATCTATATAACAATCTACACTATCGAGACTCCCATACTCTTATACCCTTACCAGGAAAAACTAGTATATATTTGATACAGACTTTATGCATTTAAAATTGACCCATTATTTGAGAAAGGTCTTTCACTATAGTTTTCATCTAACAGAACTATATATATTTACCAAATCTGATATTAGTTGACATGTACTCCTAGTTAATAATGTGTTTGGTTTTGTGCAGTATTGATTCATCGTTAAGGTACAAATAGTCCAATCTAACTAATACTCTCCTCCAAGAGGGGAATAACTTGGGTATTAAACACCATCTTTTCACTATTTAATACCGGTATCAAAATTAGACCAGAACAACCAAACACAGTATTAACTAATATTTGTACTAAGCTTAGTCCAATCATAGCTAATACTTCTGATCCTAAAAACTCAAACATACCCTTAAGCTTCAGTTTTTCTCAAAAAAAAAAAAAAAAAAAAAAAAAAAAAATCATCATAAATTTGATTTTTTATATTGCTAGAGAAAGGCAGGGAAATCAATTTTATTAGCAATTTTTGGGTGCAACACTGCAACTACCGCTGCAATTTTTTAGAGTCTTATTTTTGCCCAGATGATCCACATATGATTCCATCAGCTCATGAATTAGGATTGTATGTCACTGGCTTGGGCGTTTGAAAGTGAATTGATCATGAAACAATGTTTAAGTGTATACTTTGTTGCTTCATTACAATGAATATGGACTTCCAAAGCCTTTCTCGGGCCTCTGATGCACTTGTGCATCAGCTTGTTCAGATACTGGGGACTTCTCATCTGTTTTCTAAGCTATTCTAGTTAAATGCTAGTGTCACTCAGTATTGCTTGGACACAGGAACCACTAAAACAGCTTCCTCTCAATTTGCTTAGGTAAAAATTGAATGGAAGAAAGTTGTGTTTACTGTGAGTGCACAGTTTACTCCACTCCTGGATTCTCTTGTATTCTCTAATGTGTCATTAAATAGGGTCTGTTGTACTTTATACAGTCTGACATTAGTTTGCCCAGAGAAAACATTATAGCATACTGTACAATCTGTGTAGTGATTTCATGACAGTGGTAAGATCAATTTCTCTTAATATTCACATTAACCTCATGGTTTTTTTCAACACAATCGTTGACCATTATTGAGTACCAAAGATTATTTTAGAAATTGCTTTTCAAATTTGTGGGATGAACAAAAACTGAAACCAACAAATATGTTCATGTTCTTGTTCAATTGAATTTTGGGCATGTATCTAGTTCTAGCATTACGTAAATGAGCGTTAATAAGGGAAATAGCGATAGAGAACAATTATACAGAAGGATATGTGGAGAGAGGGACAAAAGTATGGACACAATACCCGATACGACAGATAGAAGGCGAGACAGAAACAGAGAAAAAGATATATGAGGTAGGGGAGTTTTGTTTTTTTCCGTTTGAAAAAATCTGACACTTGTGGGAATTTTTTTAACTGCCAGATGTCATGTTTTGATTTGAGTGCCTACCAACTTTAAGGGACGTCCTCCCTACCTATTTTTTTTTCCCGAAATGATGAATAGACTGAAGACAACCACCAGTGTTTTATCTTGGCAAATGCAATATCTTGTTCTCCAGACCTCATTGGATCATTTCTTTACCATTCTTGTTAATTGTTTGAATTGAACTACAACTTTAGCTTTAAACTTAGGTTCCAATAGTTTTTTGTCTAATAAATCTTGTAGGATTATTTTACTACGAGGACATGTATCGTACTCTTGTTTTCTTTTCTTCATCACTGAGTTTCTGTTTTTACGTCTTGATGCTCTTGCAGACCAAATAGTACATAAACAGTTGGATTGCAAGAATTAGGAGATACCATTAAATGGACATTGAAGCAGTTAATGTAGAGCTCGGTTTGGCTTCAGTTCAAAAAATATATATATAAAATAAAAATGTATATACCTAAGCAAAGCAAAGCGTGAAACAAAAAACACGAGACTACAAACTACACCAGAGCTCTCTGTAAATGTGATCATGATTGAAATGATCACATTTTCTTTAGCACTTGAACTTTGTAGGTAAGCTTAATTTTCACATTGTTTATCAAAATCAATCTCACCAGTATTTTAATATTTCTTACAACTTACCACAAGATTGTTTTTTCTAACATACATAGACTCACCACCTGCAACGCCCGTGCTGCCTGTGCTGCCTACTAGTTATTACATATATTCCAATTCTACTCAACTAGAAAATTGGGCACACGCGATGCGTCTACAATTCATACAATCTTATAAAATAAATTTAATTCAAAATCTTTCAAATCAAATGTTAAATAGTACAACATCTAATTTTTTCAATTTTAATAAAACATTTTTTTTGCTGGGACAAAGACAAAACAAAAGCAATTCAACCTACAAAAGAATGCAGATACCTTTTCGAATTTACATTATACAGACCTATAAAATTAGCAACTGCAAGTAAAAAACATGAGATGGTGGGGAGAGGAAGTGGTGGGGAGAGGGAGTGGGGTTAAAGTTTTACAATGCTGGCCCAAGTAACCGCCAAGATTTCTATTACATTTTAAGGGCATTATTGGCAACACAAAAGTATGACTGGCTTCACTTTTTGATTTCACCACAATGGATGTTGGCTCTATATATAGATAACTAGCGGGTTCAAACCCGTGACCACATGCAGGGTCTATTAATGCTCTACCAATTGTGGTAGCACCCATTTTCAGAGAGTCACAAGTTGAAAGGTAATGATTGCACTGACCATGACCAAGACCAAGACCAAGAACACGACCAAGACCCTTATTGAGTACCAAAGATTATTTTAGAAATTGCTTTTCAAATTTGTGGGATGAACAAAAACTGGAACCAACAAATATGTTCCTGTTCTTGTTCGATTGAATTTAGGGCATGTATCTAGTTCTGGCATTACGTAAATGAGCATTAATAAGGGAAATAGCAATAGAGACCAATTAGACAGAAGGAGATGGGGAGAGGGACAAAAGTATGGACACAATGCCCGATACGAGAGATAGAGGGCGAGACAGAAACAGAGAAAAGATATATGAGGTAGCGGAGTTTTGTTTTTTCTGTCTGAAAAAATCTGACATTTGTGGGAATTTTTTAACTGCCACATGTCATGTTTTGATTTGAGTGCCTACCTATTTTTAGGAACATCCTCCCTACCTATTTTTAGGTTTTTTTCCGCAATGATGAACAGAGAAAAGATAGATGGATAACTAAATTATTTTTTCTATTAATTACATTAACACATTAGTAATAATGTATACTGAAACTACTATAATATACTTGTGTTTTCAAACATTTTGGTGCCCCCTAAATTTTGCGGCCCTAAGCAGCTACTTAAACTGCTTACTGTTGGAGCCAGCCCTAAGTAAAGTCACGATGCATCGTTAAGTTGCAGCACATAACAACAATAACAAATAAAGTTTATATCCAAAATTCTGTGGTGCAAGCGAGATTACCTCAATTTTAAGTTCACTCAAGAAAGGAGATGCAACAAGTAGATTTGCACACAAGCTGCGGCTGCTTTTGAACATTTGACGAGTTAGCACAAGCTTCAATTCCCTGACATTCTTTAATAACGGGAATTGTTGGAATGGTTTCAGCTATTTAACAAGACAAACAAATTAGGTTAGAATAAACATAGCTTGTAAGTGTCTAAACAAAAGGAGCAAATCATCGGAAAAAAGCATTTTAGATGCTAACCGTATGTTCTTGGAATACGACAACCAGTGTCTTTAGCTGAGGAAGTTGGCTCAATATCTGGGGAATCATCACCTCCATACCAGGGAGGACGGTAAACCATGCAGTAATAAGATGTGGCGTGCCTTTGATGATAATATTATTCGCAGATGAACTGTACTTGAGCGTCACCAAATTTACATCGAGGATACAAAGACGTTTCATCCTCCAACAACCAAAGATTTCTAAATACTTTAGCTTCAAAGATTGACCGGCAATTGTGAAATCTACCAAATTCTGTGAATGAAATACGGATAACTCCTGAAGCAATGGGCAAACTGACAATAGGTGTTCAAGAACTTCTCCGGTCACGCCTGCATTGTCGAGGTACACGGATGTTAGAGAATCAACTCGGTTGTTGGAGATCACTTCAGAAGGGAAAAAGTAGGTGTTAGTTGGTCCAGGGTAGGTAGGGGAAAAGTTCAGCCGTTTAACTCTCTTCTCAAAAGCGAATCTCAGCCAACCATCAATGTCTCTTAGATAATCGTACGCATCAATCTTACATTCGACACTAAACTCATCTATGTTATCACCCATATATACTCTCGACAGATGATTAATCTGGGCAACTAATTCTCTGTGTCGCCTAGGACGAGTACGTTCATCATCCATATGATAATTCACAGAAAACCTAAAACGAATCGCATGTCGCCACAAATATCTCCATCTTCGAGCAAGAAGACTAGTTCTGGCTCGTTGCTCATTGTCATCCAACCGAGAGAGCACTGAAACAAGTATGTCATCTGGCAATTGACTAATACGATCCTCCGACACATAGTTGTGGCGCGTATTCATCTACATACAATTAAACAACTCAAAGTTAACAATACAAACATGTGATTTGATTAATAAAATCAAACAATCTAAAAAAGATCATAGGCGATGATTCACGAGTTTCATCAGTCAATAAGGTTTGAGAAGAGTTTGAATTCTACTCTGTTGCTATGTTTCTGAAAAATTGGCCGGTGAGCATTCGTGGTTTTTGATTTATAGCATATGTAGCATATTAAAAAAAAAAAATATAAGGTTTTGGTCGAGGTCGAAGCAAGTTTTACTGTCTCTTATTCTTCGGTATTATTCTTTTGTGCATTATTTGGTTGGGAGGTATATTTTGGATCCAATCTTGTTGCTATGTTTCTGAAAAATTGGCCGGTGAGCATTCGTGGTTTTTGATTTATAGCATATGTAGCATATTAAAAAAAAAAAAATATAAGGTTTTGGTCGAGGTCGAAGCAAGTTTTACTGTCTCTTATTCTTCGGTATTATTCTTTTGTGCATTATTTGGTTGGGAGGTATATTTTGGATCCAATCTTGGTCGCCAATGAGTAGGGGTGCAAATGAGCAGAGCCGGACACCATGTGTTCAGGCTCACCTCTTTAAGAAAGGCGAGCCTAAAAGTAGGCTCAAATTCTGGCCCGTTTTCTATAAACAAGCTACAGATGATAGCCTTCCAAACAATAATTAACTCCTATACAATAATTTAGTTTTTACTTATCAAAAAGTTGTACGGCCATCTATATAACAAAATAGGACTGGTCGGATAGCCTATCCCAAAAGTATACAAACCCTACCAAACAGATGATAGCCTTCCAAACAATAATTAACTCCTATACAACTCTCCAAGTACAGCTATCCCTGTGAATAGGGAAGAAGATAGTGTATCCATAACCTTCATGTGGCCCCATTCATCTCACCTGCCTTTCCTATCCCCATCCAAGTTCTCAGAGGTGTTTTTGAAATTCAAAACTTACGCGGAGTTCTCTTCTATCACCTATCTCTCTGTCTCTCTCTATCTCACCAATATTCTGTCGCTCTTCCCTCTCTCTGCTGAAGCGCATACATTTTTTCTCCCGACGATTAGTATCTTTGACGATTAGTATCTTTAAAATGGAACAAACATGTGGAGACGATGATATATAACTCAAGACAACATGAGGTGGAGGGTTATGTCGTTCTAAGATCATACTGTACTTGCTTATGTTCGATCACATACTAATATGTTGTGAATCTCTTTTCCATAGGTTTGGATGTTAAGCAACTTTGCTGCAGAAACTCAGTCCTTGTGCTTAGAAAATGTGGACACTCTTATAATTTTGTAGTTTGCTTTTGCTTGACAATTTCAGTAAAGTTTGGGTAACAAATCGCATTTACCATCGACTGTATTACCAGTTTTAGAAAGGTACCCGTGGGTTTTATAATATGTAATTTTTTATGAACACTGAGTTTACAGGTTTACCTGGACTTCCATATGAACATTGAGTTCATGAAAAATTACTACCTATGTTTTTATGAGATCTTCCCATTAACTTTGTGCCACTATACACGGTAATATGATTAGCAAAACGGCATATTTTTTGTCATCTTACCGTAGTGTTGTAGAGTGTAGACTAAACTTTACTCTACAACACCATGTAAAAATTACAAAGAAATCGATTCGTTTTGCTATCCAAATCACTAGGTCAAAGTGATATAAATGCAGATAAAAATGTCAACCACAAAGATCCGATAGAAACAGTGGTAGTAGTTGTTACCCTGTCAAATTATTTTGAGATTTTTCATGTTCTTTTATTCCACTAGAATTGTTTATATTTTTAAGTGAAAAGAACCGTTACTTTGCCAAAAAAATTCTTCGCATAATTATATGTAAAAATACATTTATTGTCACTACTAATAGTTGCTTTATCACTTAATCGTGATTTATCTGTGCAATCGTCATTCCTGCGAATTAATCCGTGTTTCGAATCTATCAGTTAATGAGGTGGTAGTGCCCTGGGCACGGGTTACTCACTAGTTGAACAATAATTAAAGTTAACCTAAGAATCAACATAAACATATTACACACAGGGTAATAGAAGTCTCGTTTAATTTTATCTTTTTTCACACAGGGTATTAGAAGGCTCGTTCAATTTTATCTTTTTTCGTTCCCTTTATCACTTGTTTACTACCTCTCGCTCGTTCTCTCTAATCTCTCTGCTTGTTCGTTTCCGATCTGATACCGGAACCCTAATACGCCATGGGAAAAGGTAGCGGATCAACTGGGTTCGTTATATCATCTAATTCCTTAAACTCACATGCAACAAGAACAGATAAAATAAAATAAATAAATAAAAATAAAGGAATCATCGAGTACATCGTGCAACAAAGATAAATCTGGCAGGAAGGTTTCTTCTGGAGAAGACCCGCTCCTTCGTACTATGTTATTCATGGTGGATTCGTTTGGCGTGCGATCGGGAATATACACAGAAACGTGTTCTGATGATACGCTTGTTCTGTACTAACTTCCCTTTGATAAAAAAAAAAAATATACACAGAAACACACAAGAATACAATGATTTTACCTGGTTGAATTAACTTGGTTCGCTGTCGCTCAGCTTTCTGCAAAAAAAAACTTTGCTGAATTGGGTATGAGATTAGGGTTCAGAGAGAGAATGACAAGGTATATAAAGGGCAAGTGCGGTTAGCATCCACCGCCCCACGTGTTGAATACAAATCCCACTCTCTTCAACTCACGCGTGAAACATTCACGTCCCGCATCTAAGCTTTCTTCAGCCCTGGTTTTTTGGTAATTTAACGAATGAACTGCCCTTTGTTATGCGAGAAAACGTTGGGTAGTTCGAAGTTACGCATTTGTCCCTCGCTGCTGTGTTTGTGTGTGTTGGGGTTGAAGGCTATTTTGGTCAGAGATGACCGCATGAGAGATGTGTTTGGGTGAGGTGCTCTGAGAAAAGACTGGTTTTTCCTCTCTCTCTCTCACTCCTCTTCTCTCTCTTCTATTGGTGAGGCGCCTCCGGCTTCTTCTTTCTCTGTCGTCGACCAAGAAGGCGATGATGATTAGTGCCGATTCCCGTCGGAATGAAATATAAAGGTACAATTTTGTCTATTTGCTACCGGATTGAGGCTTGCCTTCCCCTGTTTGACGAATTTCGACTCTGCATGTGGGTTTGGACAGGGTTCGGAGTCTACTGGAATCTGGGTTCGGAGTGCACTGGCCTATCTTCGCTTCGCCAACTGGTGCTTCCATGGCTTAATTAGGGAAATTCCCTGTCTGGCCCTTCTATGTCAAAGACCTCTTAAGGGTAAGTTCTCTACCACTCTCCTCATCAATTTATTGATCCATTCCACACTGTTCTTGATTCATCCCTGTTCTTGGGTCACTGTAATGGAGGCTGTGAAGGGCTGGGTTTTGGTCGCAGGTTTGTGTAGGTGGTTAGGTATTTAATTGGTTTGTGGTGTATTAGGTGGGTTGGCAAGGCTAATTGGGTTGTAGCTCAATTGGTGAAGAGGTGGCAGTAGTGTTTTGTGGGTTTGAGATTGATGATTATGGTGGATGAATAGTTTGGAGATTGTATTCCAAGGGCTAAATCACTGTAGGATGCAAACCGGCAAAACAGCAAATTGTGCATTTCTCAAACATCATACTGACTGGTACAAAATTAGCAAAAATCATAGTTGTTGAACTCTAGATCTACCCAAGTTAAAGGAAAAACGGACAAAACCATCATCGATCTCCGTCTGGCCTCCAGAAGCTTCCCACATCAAGATGAAATTTTCCTTCTAGCACAAACTGCAAAGAAAATGATACCGTTACCACAATAAACAGATGGATCGGATCATCGCTTCCACATTTGAGAAACGTTCAGAAGCACAAAAAAAGGATTCGATTTTAATCATTCAAAAGAAACCATAGTTAAGTAAAATTCAAACATTTTCAATGGCATTAATAATTTGAACAATGGGATTAGATGCCGTAGCTGGACAAGTTTAAGTCGGACAAAACCATCAGATGACTTTTGGGCGAAGATTGGGGACGTGGGAACTAAAAAAACAATGACACGTGGCTGATACTGAAAGAATCAACTATATCATTCTCCAACAGTTGACAAACAATTTTGGTTGAGTGCATAGCATGGACTAATTTGGCGTGAGAGCTTATTTAAAGTTCAACCTAGAAGTCAGTTTAGTAAAAAGCAAGATTTCTTACAGGATTTGTGTGGCGGGGGTTGCAATTTGTTTCGATTTCACAATCAGATAGCTGTACTATACTATTTCATTAGGAATAGCGTAGTCAGATATGCAAATACAGAGATTTTTCAGCTCAAACATCAGACCATTCTAAATTGAAGTACATATTTTTGCTCCTTCACGTTAAGTTTCTCTCTGGAAGTTTTCAAATATTTACCAATTGAGTTTCCATCAGTTAAATTGTAAAGCTTCAGAAAGTTTAAGAACTTTCAACATGAGTCTATTTTGTCGAGTATATACTTTCCTACCTGGTACTATTCTATATCATAAAACAATGCAAAACCAGTCAGACATTGATGGCACAGTCACTAACTTACAATTATTCTCAACAAGCTTGCAAATTTTAACTAAATTATGTGCTCGCATTTTCACTACAACTACAAATTCTTGCTCCTTGCCCGTTACGTTTCTCACTGGAAGTTTTCAAATGCTTACGGATTTTACAACATGAGTCTATTATGTTGAGTAGTAAGTTTCCTAATCTACCCCTCATATTCCTCTGTTAATTTGTATTGATCTCATTGAAAGAGCTATTTGGTTTTGCTAAGCAAATGGTATTTTTTGAACAGGACTACCTAAAAAGACATGGATTGACATGTGCGATAAGCTGGGTGGCTTTACATACCTTCAGACGTTCTACGCAAAAAATGGAATCATTACTGAGGAAATGGTGTATTGATACTTCACCATATTCTGCTATACGGCATGCTCCGATGATAATCACAATCCTGTTACAGGTAGTCCTCCTGAATCCGAATATTCTTCTTTGCTTCTGAGGGTTTTCATTGCTAATTGTGATTAACAGGTATGTACAGGAAGTGATAGGGGTTTATAGGCTTCTTTTGCTGTTCAGGCTCAACAGTAAGGACATAGAGAGAGTTTGTGATACTCTGGCGCTCTTTACGGTGAGTAATCATTGTCGTTCCTTGAGCTGCAATTTTATAGCCGCTTCTTTTTACGGTCACTTATATTCAATGATAAACTTGTTTTTGATTTCCCTAATAGTAATGAAATGTTTAAAATTCGTGAGTTCTAATAGCTTTTTTTTCTACTTCCAGTCTATGTATACCCATTCTTGAAGCCGACGGTACCTCACCACCACATCCTACTGTTACTACACTGTCCTACCCATCGATGATGAGCTGGCCTAACCACGGTCCGCAGGCGCCGGCTTCAGCTGACCCGATGCAGCCTGCCGGAGTTCCGAACCACACTGCCCTGGACGGTAACTCGAACCCAGCAGATTCTTCGCACTCCGGTTCAGGCGGGGCATCTTTGGTTGAAGCTGCGACGTCTCCCGTACCAGCCCCAGCTGAGATGGTTACACCCACAAATTTTAACCCAACTCCCACTGACCCAGTGCAAACTCAATGCAAATCTGGAATCAACAAAAAGAAGTCAGGTTTTTCGAGTTCAGTTTCAGTTTTGTATGGCGGCTTCTTAAGTCTCTTGAGTACTTCATGTGGTATTACAATCATAAGTCTGTCACCTGCATCTATCTATAGCTGAGGAAAACAGCTAAGGGTTTTGTTTTCCTATTTCAGATTGTTAGGTCTTTCACTATCTCTGATACTTAGGAAATGTTAAAACCATGAGAAGTTGATGATGTTTGCGTTTTGGTGCAGACACTATCAGTGAGGATCATATGATTGCTTTGCGGAAATGTGCCGAAGTAGAAACTAAACACGTTCTCTTTTATCCGAATCGCGACGTGGAACTCAATCAATCGCTCGGCAGGCATGGGCCATATTATTTAGTTTATTTCTGAACAAAAGAAGCTTCTCATTAGTTTTAGATTTTAGTTTATTTAAGATTTTAGAGCGTACTCGAACCATTGTTTGATTCTCTGTGATTGACATGATTTCCCCACTAATTTTAAAATGAAGCTGATTGATAAAACGTATTATGTGCTGGTAATTTTAGAGAAATAATGAGAAACTGGAAGTTTTTGTGGAATCACTTATTAGAATATCCATTTTTTGCTGTGATTTTGAATATTGATATGGATTTCGGTACATTATATTCTTAGGGATTCCAGTTAGAGAAGATGCTATCTAGACACGGGCAGAATTATGTAAAATCTCCCAAAATGATGGGTGGCGTTCCTTCATTGCTTGAACTTTGCATTCGGACTGCAATAGGTAGCGTACGGTATATTGGAGATGTTGGGGTAATGATCTTTTGGGTCATAGTTTCCAGTTGACTACCATTGAGAATTTAACTCAGGTATTCTCCTTCAAGTTCCATTTTCAGTGTATTCTGGAATGGTGGATATTTATTCCATGTACTTGAAGTCGAGTCTCGTTTTGCAGGGTGATTCTTTGTTCTCGGGAACTTTTCTATATTCCTTCTCAAGTCATAGAGAAGCAAAGAGTGTCATATGTGTTGGCAGATTCTTGCCTTGAAAGACTCTGCTAGGTATGTACTTAGTATATATTTTGTCAGCTTCTTAACTTAAAAGACTTGGCTAGGAATATAACTCATCAAGATAGACCCTCATAATGAACGGCGGATATGTTCACTCTGTCTTGTGAAGTAATTCTTTGTTCTAAAACTTCTTCGGTTCATTTACATTACCTATAGCCAAGAGCTTTTAGTTGCTGTGGAGAATGAAAGGATGTTGAGGTCAAAATGCGATACTGTTTGTGTCCATCAGGACTATGAAGCCTATCTCGTGAGTCTTCTCGTACAAAGTGAATACTATGAGATTGATATACAGAATCCCTAATTGTGTTTTAACGATGATAAAAAGAGAAGCTTTTTTCTGATTATCAATACCGTCTATCAGGGGAATGTGTACGCTGACGAGTCAGAATTTGAAGAGCGTATTATGCGGCATTTTGATGCTGCTGCGCGCAGAGGTCGTCATGTTAGTAGAAGGGGAAGACAGACTTTCTGGTGGTGATCATTCAACAGTTCCATTCCCTGTTCCCACCAGCCAGTCTGTTCTAGCTATTCCAACTTGGAGGGTAGCACGCTGGTATTGAACCCATTACCAGTTGAACCTGTTGAGCAGAGATATGAGGTTGATACCAGCAAATTCTGGACAAAGTATTTGCAATGCAGTACTTTGCTTTACCGTGAGATATCTATCAGTGTGGTTAGTCCATTAAGCGTAATTGAGATAGTGATTCTGGTCTCTGCCCGTTCTTAACTCTTCTCTTGTGATGGGTTTTCTGAATTCTTCTTTGTTTCATTGATTGGGATTAGGGTTTTTGCCTAGGGTGGTGTGGATTTCAGCTGTTTTGGTTCTTGGTGAGTAATTGGAGGTGAATTATTTAAAAGACTGGTTTTAAAGAGAATTTGCCTGTTTAAACAAGTATCGTCATTTCGGGCACTATGTTTTTTGACTATGTGGACTGATATTCGAACTGTTTGCTAAGAAATTGGAGAAAGATTGCTTACTAAAACGGTGGGTTTGATGTTGTGTATCATTGTCAGTGTGGGTTTAGGTCTTTTTAACTTTCTAATTGGTTTACATGACTATCAGGTTGTTGGCTGTGGTAGTTTTATAGGTGCCTATTTGGCTTATGTTCTTGTCATAGGCTGTGATGATAACTTTTGAGATCCTGCATTTCAGAACAGGATTCAACACTTATCTTGGCACAATTCTGGAACCATTGTTCTGAGAATTAGTTTCCTTTTGCTCTTGAAGCAAGTTGGGGTGCAGGTTGGTTTAAACGCCTGGGAACCCAGCTGAATTGGACCTCGTCGAAGAACTCCAGCTGCTGTTTAATATCTTGCAAGATATCTCCGGTGTTTGATCGATCCTCGCACTGACCCGTCTGTAGAAAAAGCTGTAAATCATCAAGAGCACCTTTGCATCTCCTTCTATAATTATCTTCCTTGCTCCTAATCTGGTTGCCAACTGAGTACCAGATTTTAATGCCGCTACTTCTGCACCCCTTGGATCAGCTCCCCTGAGACCCGCCATAGTCTAGCTGCGCAGAACTTCCCAGTATCATCCCGAACAATTGCTCCTCCGCTGCCTATTCCAGTTCCATGACAGAATCCCCCATCAAAGTTAAATTTCAAACTCTCTGCCGGTGGTTTTCTCCACTGCTTATGGCCATGGCTATTTGTCCTTTCCCATAACCTACCACGCTCCAAATCCTCTAGCTCCTGTATTCTGATAAAAATGTTTTGGACTATTTGTGCATCCTCCTTGATTTTGTTGTTGAATATTATTGCATTCCTAAGATTCCATATTTCCCAGAAGAGAAAACAAATTTTACGTCTGTCACTCTCGCTTGCTTCGGTAACAAGATTAGCCAACCAGAACTTGAATCCCAAACTAATGGGAGGTAAATTTTGGCTGAAACCCAACCTGCTCTACAGATTCTTTGTTTTCCTACAGTGCACAAAAAGGTGGACCTCCGATTCCCCTGTTGCTCCACAAAGCCCGCAATGATTGCGAACCTGGATGTTGCGGCGCAATAAGTTGGAAGTCGTTGGCAATATCTCGTGGAAGACACATAAAGTGGTTTATCATCTTTGGACATTTAATGCTCCACAGAATATCGAAGAAGTCGGCCCAGTCTTCATTAGATGCTCTCGATTCCTCCATGTGGGACGCTTGAACAGCTAGTGCATATCCAGATTTCACCGTATAGTTGCCTTTGTGATCGTAGTGCCATATGATTATGTCTTGTCTTGGTGTCGTGGGAGGGGGATAGATAAAATTGCGTGTACTTCTACTTCCCATAAGAAGTTACGAAGCAAGTTCACATTCCAGGTGCGGTCCGGATTAATAAAATAACCGACTATGGGACCAGCCCCTAGGTTCGGTGTTATAGTTCTGAAGCCGTTGTGTGTTGGGATCCAAGGCTCCGTAATATTAGTTGCTGCCCCATTGTCTATACTCCAGCGAGTACCCATCTTCAATAATTCTCTTCTGTGTAGAATACTTCGCCAAGCAAAAGATGGAGAGTTATTCATCTATGCATCCCAAAAATGAGAGTTGGGAAGTATTTTGCCTTCAAAACCCTACTCAGCAAGGCATTCGGGTTTTGAATGATTCTCCACGCCTGCTTTGCTAACAATGCTTGATTGAAAAGCTTCATATTCTTGAAACCCAAGCCGCCCTTTCGTTTCTCATCTTGCATTTCATTCCACGTGAACCAGCTCATACCCTGATCTTTGTCTCGCTTGGACCACCAAAACTGTCTGATTAGAGCTTCTTGTTTCTCACTGATTCCATCGGGAAGGAGGAAACAACTCATGGTATAGGTAGGGAGAGCTTGTGCCACTGCTTTCACCAAAACTTCCTTCCCTGCAACTGAGAGAGACTTTTCTTTCCATCCTTTAAGCTTACCGCCGAACTTTTCAGTTAAAGAGCTAAAAGTGACTGTTTTATTACGACCCATTGTGGTAGGAAGACCCAAATACCTGTCATACTTTTCAACTTCTTGGACTCCCGTAACAGCGAGAATGGTGGCTCTGACTTCCGAGGGGACGCCTGAGGAGAAAACTAACGCTGATTTGTCCATATTTACTTGTTGCCCAGTCGCCTTGCCGTAGTCTTCAATGATTTTTAGCAAACAATTAATATTCTCCTCATTTGCACCTGTAAAAACAATAGGTGGGAGACCACTGGTCCTCCCCTTTTGTTTGTTGTTTGTTTGTTTCGGTTCCGGAACTCTTCTCGCTTCTTCAATTCGTAGTCTCCTCATTTTGCTTGTGCCTCTTTGGTGTTTTTTTTTGGTTGCAGATGTCCAAGAGTTTTATCGCCAGTGTGATCCTGGTTAGGGTTTATCCTTTAATTCCTGAAATTTCTTGGAAAATGATGTGTATACTTGTAATTTGTTTGAATTTCTGCATGCAGCTGCTGAATTTAATAACGGTGTTTTATTTGGAGTATAGATTTTGCTGATCGTCTGCTAAATTTCAAAATTCTGTCTGTTGAAAAGGCCACTTATTTCTTTGTTGAATTTCCGAGGGACGGTCAAGGGTCAAAAACAGTCTTCTTGTTACCTGAACAAAACGACTCCCTACGAAAATTTGTTCCAAAAGGCAGATAGATAATTATGTTTGACTCAATTTCATTTCATGTTTGTGTATTATGTTTTAGAGAAAGCATAATTGATATGCCCGGAAATGGAGGGTTCCGCTACTCCGAATAATTTCTACATACTAAGTAAGATGCCAAGTGTCATACATTTTCAAGAGTTTGGTTGTTATATGGACTTTTCTAGGAACTATAATTTATTGATCAGCTATGAACAAGATTTTGTTTTTTTTGCATAAATTTGCACGGGACTAATGAATTTGCACGTGGTTCTGGAGTTACCGAGTTACTCCTCATCGTTTCATTCTGCTAGAAGTTTGCGACCTTTACTTCAGCTAATACTTCCGAAAAGGCAGAGACATAAATCTCTAATAGGCAAATGGGAGGCCTATTCCTATGCGTATACACTTATCATCGAACTCGCAGCATTGTTCTCTTCACTCACCTACATGTAATTTTTTACTATTGATCAGTACAAAGATTCTAGGGTATATGACTTGTGTATGTTTTGGTAGTTTGATTGTGCATCAGGATTTCTTCATCTCAAAGGTTTTCGTTCCATTGTTTGTTTTCCAAGTGACATGTGATTGTTGATCTGGTTTGAAATCTGATTAGTTTATAGTTCTCTACAGTTACTTTGAGGCCTATATCTCGTTATTAAAAATTCTCCATTAATACTTCCATGCCATCGTCATTGTCATCTTCGGATTTAACTGGATTAGATACTCAAATTTCATGTTTGATTTGGATGGCTTGTTGTCTCATTGGGGAAGTGTGAATTCTTTTCATATCCGTTATTGACTCAAGTAACTGAATTTGATTTATCCAGAATCAATGGTAGCGAGATGACTTACTTTAGCCTTAGTGTTTAATCCAAGTTTGTTAATCACGTTTGTTTGTGTAAAGCCTAAGTTTTAGGTCATCCTATTCTTCCTCTTATCTGCCTCTATTAACTCATCATTGTACCAAAGTCTATGAATGTATTTGGTTATTCTTGATTAGGTTCTTTTACTTTCTGGTAAGTCCCATCTTATATGGCTTACTTTATACCACCTTCCTTCTGCTTTTGACATTCGACCTTCGAGAATAATTCAAGTCCTTGAAAATTGTCCACAGAAGACGCAGGATAATATTGTGTCAATTTTAAAGCATCTCTCTGAACTTAGGTGAACATGTGGACACTTCCCATAAGGGAAATTTTAATTCAGTTTTGCAGGTCAGGATACTATTAGATTACAATAACTAGCAATGTTGTTTAGGCGTAAAGCCAACTTATTTTGTAGCCGTCCTGCTACATGTGTGCTACTATATCGAAACAATATAATATGGACTCAAGGATTTTGTCCTCTATCAGTTGAAAACAGTTTCTGAACTGCAGTTTTTATTGCAAGATTGTGGAAAATTTGGAATCTCCATTTACTTTTTCATAGTGTAAACATCTTATCGTTAGTTTCTTTACCATATGGGTGCCACACTATTCTTCATATAGGAAATATGATTTGTTAGGAAACACAAAATAGAACCAATCATTCAGCACTAGTAGTGAAGTTTAGTTAATTGAGCTGCTCATAAGGTTGCATTATAGATTTCTCATATCTGATCGTTTCCCTGTGTATACAGTAAACATGTAAGTTGAAAAGTCTTTGGGTAGGTGTACTCATCTTCTCTTACAGAATCCGGAAACTTTGCCATCATTGAGAAAAAACAGACAAATGACAGCTTCAGGTGACCCAACTGAGATGTTGGCTTGTAATGATAGTACATATTAGTTTTGGACATTTTCAGTGGTTTTTACTTATTTAATGTAAAGAAGTATCATGGTGGCTATTCTTTTGTGGGGTAAGTTTGGTTCAGCACCAGCATGAGCTATCAATATTGTTAAGTGGACCAGAATATAACTCTCACCCAGAAGTGAGACCGTGCATGTGTTTTCTCACTGTGTTTCCCTTATCTAAGAGAACAAGCCTTTTGCCTTCTATGCGTTCTCTGTTACATAATATTTGCCTTTATTCGTTTTATCTCATTTTTATATGTTCTAGAATAGAGGTAACCTGTCAAATTGTCGAGAATGCATTATCTTCTTGCTTGTTCACCAATATTTCACTAATTTCTGTCATTTCCACTACTATTATTTTCTTCTTATGTTGGTTGCATACAATGGATATTTTTTCAATATCACTGGACACATATCTGAGACTATTTCGTCGTTCGTCTGATGATTTACGCCATCCATTATGAATGATCTGTTGGCTGCATATATATATGCTGTTATGATGAAATTGGTGGAATATCAATATGTTATTGCAATTCCAATGTTCTTCTCTTTCCATTCAGTGACCATCATTGGTATTTTTTTATACCTTTCATCTAAACCGAGTTCGTGCACCGTTGCTGTACAGAGAAAGAGAACCTGTGCTTGTATGGATTCCCTAGTGAGCAGTGGGAGGTTAATTTGCCTGCCGAGGAAGTGCCTCCAGAGCTCCCGGAGCCTGCATTAGGTATTAACTTTGCTAGAGATGGGATGCAGGAAAGGGACTGGTTAGCGCTTGTTGCTGTTCATAGTGATGCCTTGCTGTTATCTGTAGCCTTCTACTTTGGTGCTAGATTCGGGTTTGACAGAGCTGACAGGTAATTGTTGTTCCCGTGAATGAGTTCCACTTTCTCTGCATTAACCTACTGCCCATGTAGTTACAGTAGTTTACTTCGTCAGTTTTAGGCACTTATTCAGCTTTTTGAGCCTTCTCTGTGATAGTCCACCAGCTTGTTCTTTCTCATTAAAACCTTCATCACATCATGCCCTCCTGACAAGATCATTCACGACACCCTAATAGCTTAAGACTTAGTTTGGTCTGTTAAGTATATTTTTTGTGTGTGTGTATTTTTTTCTCTTTTTGGCTAGCGTACAGAAGAGTGGATATAACCATTCTCTGTCAATATCGGGCTATGAGCCATCCTTTTGTTCGGATTCTCATGATCTTGGTCATCTTCTGTTCATCAGTGCATAAATTTTCTACTGTTGCTTAAGCAGTATCTGTAAATGGAATGCAAAAAGTTTATGGTCTACGCCAGAAATCAAGTTTAATTTGGAGGTAATTTTTTCCCATCCTGTTGTCCAATTTTATCCAGGGAGTGAACTTTTATATTCTGCTGGTATTTACATTTCCAAACCACTTGACTGGCAACAGAAGGGTACACAATGACTTGAATTAACTGAAAGCTTTTTGCAAACCATCCTCAAATTCTGTTTGATTCGGACTAAAGGTTCCGCTTCGTATTTGGTTTGAGGTTTTCTTAAAATACATGGTTGCCTCAGTTTATGGGTTTGCATATTCTTAAACAACTGAACCTTGCCTGCAATATCCTGCATTTTTTGTAGGGTAACCTTGTGAAGGTTGAAGCTGCCATATGAAACTCTACAACCCTTATTTTGATCATCTATCAAGTGTGTCAGGGAAACAAGTTTACTTGTACAGTAAAACTTCTATAAGTTAATACTCGATAAATTAATAACTTCGATAAAATTAATAATTTGTCCAGTCCCAACTTGGGACCAGTACAAAATTGGACCCCAATCGATAAAATAATAAGATAATAACTTTTTTGAAATCCCAGTGTACATATATTGGTCCCAACGAAATTATAAATTAATAATCACTAAAATAGTCCAAATATTTTAAGATTGTCTTGTTAGAAATGAATCTATATTCACTTGTTTTTTTGTTGAACTTCAAGTATATATTGAATTCATCTTTAAATCTCATCATTGCACTTACATGTGAAGAAAAATAAACCATTCTTTAACTTCCGAATTTAATTTAAAGATGAATATGTGTTGAGCATAGTGTCTTCCACCCATGATGATAATGGTTCAATTATAACTACTACTACCTCCGTTTCTTCTCAATCACACCGGTTTGACCTTTTGACTCGTATCTAGATCACTTTGACCAGGTGATTTTGATAGCAAAACGATGCGATTTTTTGACCGTGTTAAGAAACTTTTACTCTACAACACCTTGAAAAAATATAAAAAAATTGCATCGTTTTGCTACTCAAATCATCGGGTCAAAGTGATCCAGTGAATAGTGACAAAAGTCAAACCGGTGTGATAGAGAAGAAACGGAGGTAGTAGTTTAGAGCATGTGTTGCACGTGGCATTTTATTTACTATAAGGGATTAAATTGTTCTCTACAAAAGCACTAGCAAGTATGACTAATGGAAAGTATACCTCAATCCATTTTGTGTTATAATTGGGAAGCAAAAATGAAAGACTTGATGCACCACAATATTTCAAAGTTGAAAATATGTTGAGTTTATCTTTAAATCTCTTCATTGGACTTGAAATTTTGAAAGTCATACATTAAACCTCTTTAAATTAATAAATTATTAATTTATCGATATAATAATATCTCGCTAAATTAATAAAATATATAGGTCCCAACATTATTAATTTATAGAGGTTATACTGTAAGTTGTGATCTTGTTAAAATAAAGTTGAACAAGATGTTATCATATTACGGATCTAGATGCTATCATGCCACGGTAGTATCAAACTTGGTCTTAAATGAACCAGATCATATGGCTTAGTTTGTTCGTTTTAAGTGAACTCTGGTTTGGCATTCTTAATGTGCACTTTTGGTTGTTTATCAAACCGCTTGCGTCAGACATGCAGGCACAACCCTGTTGTGTTTTAGTAGGTCCCTATTCTTTTGTTCATTTTTTATGACGAGGGAAACCCGCAACCGCTACCCTAGGGTGCGCACTGGGTACACCCCGCTCTTGTTTAATAGCCTGCAAACCATGCAGGAGAGTTTAAGAAGCCTAGGTTGCCCGTAGCTGGCAGGCTCATAGTTGAGAGGCAGGGAAATTGAACCTGGGACCTCTGGGTCACCAAGTTGACTACCCTACCAACTCAATTAACCTCTTGGGTTGTTCTTTTGCTCATTCTTTCTAGTATTTTTTGTCAGGTATGTACGTCTTCTCTTTTCTCATCGAATACAAGCAGTAATATTTCGGAAACTGAACAGGAGGTTATGGGTACAACTTTCTCAGTTCCTGAGAAGGGCAGTAGTCGAGATTGGATTGCTATTACGTATATGATATTTTCATTTTCTTAGTAGTTCGCTTCATATTGTGCCTTCTTAAAATTTTCTCCCATACTTGCTATGTCATTAAATTGGGGACTGGTTGCTTCTGATAAAGCGGCAGATCAGCAATATGATTGCTTTTCTGAAGCTGATGTTAGGGTACTACTTTGGATGAGGTTGCTGATGAAATTAATTAGTTTCATGGCATGACCAGCAATCCATTCTAGTATAGTATTTGTGCCTCACCGGAATGAATAAGGGTAAATGAAATCACATTTAGATATGCCAGATTCGTGGTCTTGCATGCATTGAAGTTTTGGATACAGTCTCTGTTTTCAGCTGGGGATCTCTACATCTGTGGATTCTGTACTGAACAATTTTATCTTTGGCGCAGGAAGCGGCTGTTTACTATGACAAACGATTTCCCTACAACATTTGAAGTTGTTACTGGCGCAGCAAAGAAGCCTCGGGAAAAATCTTCAGTCACAATTAACAGTAGCAACAAATCAAAGTCAAACTCCAAACTGGTACATGTTCTCTTGCCTAAACCAGATTAGATTTTTGCTTTTGCTCAAATGAATAGTTTTAGGTTCCACAGATTAGATTCTTGTTTTAGTTTGCGACTAGTTACAAAGCTTACTGGTTGGGTTTTCGTCAAAGCAGAAGGTACCAGAGTCTCAAGGGAGGTACCCAAAGCCACAGCCCAAGCATGAAGAGGAGGACGGCTTAGAGGAGGATGAAGATGATGATCACGGAGATACTCTATGCGGGGCATGTGGGGACAACTATGCATCTGATGAATTCTGGATCTGTTGCGATATTTGTGAGATATGGTTCCATGGCAAGTGTGTGAAGATCACTCCTGCTAGGGCTAAGCACATCAAGCAGTACAAATGCCTGAATTGCACTAACAAAAGAGCCCGTACTTGATATCGCTCCTTTTAGTGTTTGGTGACTCCTTGACTAAACAAGAACTAGTGTTTGTCCTTTATTCTGGATAACTTGTGAATGTTAACTTCTTGGGTTGGGGACATGGGGGATCTGAACATCGAACTGGTGAAAATTCCCCCCTGATTTATTTAAACAGTAATTATAGTTTCACCTTGTTTTAGAGTTCCCTGAACTTTTTATTATTACCGTTTGCTCCCATCACTTGTCTGTCTTGGTTCTAGGACAAATGGTGAGAGCATTCTTCTGCTCCAGTTGCAGTGGATTAGCGTACTTTTGGTTGCATTGGTTGCATGGCTTTGTATAAATCATGTTCTTCTCGTAGATGGTGCCTAGATTGCTCTGGTCTGATGTCTGTTCGCATACGTGCATTGTGGCACTTGGTTGATGTTTGTCTTGGCTCCAAAGTGCAGACCATGCTGTTCCTGAGGATTTGCATAGTTATCAAATGAAATACATGCTGCTAATGATGCAGCTGTTCGACCCGAAGATCTTGGCTTATATGTGTGTGTGTGTGTGTGTGTGTATATATATGTATGTATATATATATATATATATATATATATATATATATATATATGCAAAATATGTCAATAGATGTGGAGAGAATTAATTCGACCAGTACTATGGTCGTTGGACTGGCAATTGGAAAAGCCTCGGTATGAGGAACTTTGGAACACGATTAGATTGCCCGGTGGGGGGTATTTTGCAGGGTCGGAGCTAGTCGAGGTTGAGCATACTTTTTGGCGTGTTTGGCCGAGCAGGGGGCGGCCCTTGCTGTTCTCGATGAAGATTATTTTTTCTTCTTCTCTAAGTTGTGTATATAAGTCAATATGTAGAGCTTTCACTTGACGGGTGTGATACGACATTTTTGTAATATTTTAAAATTTGAGTGACCAGACTCCTGGGACGCTATTGCTTGAGTTTTTTTTTGGAAAAATTGCTTTGGAATTTCATTTTTGCTGGAGGTGGACTCGACATTGGGGCAACTTGATGTGGTAGTATGAGATTAGGACATCAAATGGAAATGGCAAATAATCTCTATTAGTCGCTTTCTATTTCTTTCTTCTTTGATTGTTTATGGTTAAGCCGGTTCTTTAGAAGTACTAGACGCGTCAAGCAGTTACTTCTTTCTACTTTTCATTAAAAAAAATTACTTCTTTCAACCACATAAGGACATTTTGAGCTTAAAACGCTAATTTGTCATTCATGTGGGGCATTGTTGGAAGAAATGGTTTTGACGTAATTTAATACCCGACTTTGAGATCGGTTTTAACTCGACTCACTTGTGAGTTAACAACGCCCATCGTATAGAGGACAACTTGGTGGTCGTTTCAGTAACTCACTCGTCGAAAACCATTAAGAAATGAATGATCAAATTAAGCGCTCGTAATGAGTCATTGATCATTTGGTTGAGAGAGAGTATATCACATCGTTGACGAGGAAGAAACTTGGGCCAAATACTAACTAAATGCTAATATGTTATGTATATAAACGGATTGTGAACAGTTGCAACTGTTCCAACAGTTACAACTGATCAGTTCGAATTGAACAGACACATCCGTTCCCAACAGCCACTTCTTCTCCTATAAAAAGGACTACCATCCTCCTCATGGAGATACATCTCAGAAACACACAAGTATCTCTCTCACTACCTTCCATCAGAAAATCTCTTTTTCGTAGTCTTAGTTCGTCGTGTGCGGGTGTCGTACCGTGCTTTCAACACCGCACAGGGAAGCTTTTATCCTGGGAAGTAGACGTCCAAATACTCCACGGCAAGCACGAAGTGTGGGGGACGAATCTGCTTTAAGGAGCCTCGTATTCTATACGAAACTGTCTTCCAAAACTGTACAAGCGTACAGAATCTCACTACCAGTAAGTTCGTTTCGTGTTTTATTATTTTCGGGTACTGTTTAGATTATACACAATTTATTCGGGTCAATAAATTTGCCAACAAACTTAAAGCAGATTTACAAGTTTTGTGTTATAATCTATCTGTATTAAATCAATTTTCAGTCAGTATACAAGTTTTACGTCAAGGGTCGTTAAATTTTTACAGTTGAAACATACAGTTGCATTTCTGTTCCCAAAATTGGCCTCTGCGTTGTGTCTTTAACTCACTACCATTTGTGATTTGCACTTAACTTTGTTTACATCTGTATTACATACTGCTATAGTTTTCAACTTCATTTCGTTGATAAAAGTTACTGTTCAGATTCCTTAATCGGTCCAGTAGTTTCCGTTTCGTCAAGATTACGGTTTCTGTCATAATATTCAATAACTGTTATATTTTTAGTTTGATTAACAGTTTCAGTTTGTTTTATTTGTGAGAACATTTATCCTTCGGCTTGCTTAAATAAACTTCAGCAAGAAGTTTTTATTACAATCTTGTTCAGTACTTGCTTCAATAATTTCAGCAAGTTCTCTATTACTTTATTAATTTATGTGAAGTTCTCTCTTGTTAATTATGTCAATAGTAACAGAAATATCTCTACCAAAATGGCAGACAATTCCGGATAAGATGCGGCTGAAACGTCAAGTTTGATATCCGCTATCGTCAACCCCGTTGTATCGGTGGGTTCTCATCTTCTTGAAAAGCCGGAGAAATTTACGGGCAAAGACTTCAAGCGTTGGAAACAAAAGATGTTGTTTTACCTAACGACTTTAAGTCTTGCAAAATTTCTCAACAAAGATGCTCCTCCATGTCATGAAGATGCCGATAGACAAACAGTTGCAGCGGTTGAGGCTTGGAATCATTCGGACTTCCTTGCGAGAAACTATATTTTAAATAGTTTAGAAAACCAATTGTATAATGTCTATAGTGCTGTAAAAACGGCTAAGGAACTTTGGCAATCCCTCGAAAATAAATTTAAGTAGAGGATGCGGTGCTAAAAAAGTTCGTAGTCGAAAATTTCATGGAATATAGGATGGTAGATTCCAAGGGGATCATGTAACAAGTTCAGGAATTTCCATGTTTAATACATGATGTAATAGCGGAGAAAATGAGTCTCCCTGAGGAATTCCTTGTAGTCGTGATGATTCACAAGTTTCATCCCGCTTGGAAGACCTACAAAAGCTACTTGAAACATAAGCGCAAAGAAATGTCGATGGAGGAGCTCATCGTTCGACTTCAGAGTGAAGAAGGCAATCGACTAGCCGAAGACAAGCCGTCATCAAGCTATCAGTCAAAGGCAAATGTCATAGAGGAAAAGCCGCAGAAAAATCTGAAGAGGAAGGCTACGAATGAGAAGAAAAGTTCACGGGTAAATGCCACAATTGTGGAAAGACCGGGCACAAGATAAAAGATTGTCGGAAAAAGAAGAACACCTCCAAAGGGAAGAAATCCGAAGCCAACATGGCCGAGGATGGAGAAGACGGAAACGACTTTGCAGCCGTAGTCTCGGAAGTGAACCTCGCCGGAGGCAATCCCAAGGAGTGGTGGATCGACACCGGTGCCACAAGGCACATATGTTCCGACAAGGCAATGTTCTCATCGTTCGAGACAACCGACAATGAAGAACAGTTGTACATGGGGAATTCAGCAACTTCCGCCATAAAAGGAAAAGGGAAAATAACGCTGAAAATGACTTCCGGAAAAACCCTTACCCTCAATGATGTTCTCTATGTTCCTGATATTAGGAAGAACCTAGTGTCAGGATCGGTGCTTAGCAAGAAAGGGTTTAAGCTTGTATTTGAGTCAGACAAATTTGTTCAGACTAAAGGTGGAGAATATCTAGGTAGGGGTATCTCAAGGATGGGCTATTTAAGCTCAATGTAATGACTGTGTTTCCGACTATGAATAAGAAAGTGCAAGTTAACTATTTGTCGGATTCTTCTACTTCTTGTTTATGGCATGCACGATTAGGTCATGTTAGTTACGAGTCGATTCGTAAATTAATGAAAATAGACCATCTTCCCAAAAGTGCGATTAATTCTGATCACAAGTGTGAAATATGCGTAGAGGCAAAATTGACAAGTAAGCCAGTTCAACCTATCGGTTCGAAATCAACGAGCCCTCTCGAATTAATTCACACCGACATTTGTGATCTGAAATTTGTGCAGACAAGAAGTGGAAAGAAATATTTTATAACTTTTATCGACGACTGCACCAAATACTGCTATGTTTATTTATTGCATAGTCGAGATGAAGCGTTAGACGCATTCAAGAAATATAAGGCCGAGGTGGAAAATCAATTGAATAAACAGATTAAGATTCTTCGTAGCGATCGAGGAGGAAAATATGATTCTCCATTTTCTGAAATATGTTCGCAAAATGGAATCATCCATCAGACCTCGGCACCCTACACACCCCAACAAAATGGGGTTGCGGAAAGGAAAAATATAACTTCAAACGAAATGCTAAACGCATTACTTTTAAGTTCAGGGCTATCACAAAACATGTGGGGGAAGCTTTATTAAGCACCAACTATATTCTAAACAGAATTCCCAAAAGGAAATTGGATAAGACCCCATATGAAATGTGGAAAGGCCAAAAACCCTCATACAAACATTTGAGGGTATGGGGGTGTCTTGCTAAAGTAGCAACCCCACTGCCGAAAAGGGTCAAGCTAGGATCTAAAACGATAGATTGCATCTTCACTGGATATGCGGCTAATAGTAGTGCTCACCGGTTTCTGGTCCACAAATCAGAAATATCGGATATTCATGAGAACACTATTATTGAATCAGCCAATGCCTCCTTCTTCGAAGATATATTTTCTTGCAAGATAAAGGAAGTAGAAGCGTCTTAAAAACGGTCTCATGATACCGCCATTGGCGATGACCAGGAAAAAGAGGCGAAGTAAACGAGCCAAAACGGCAAAAACTTTTGGACCTGATTTCCTAACATATTTAACGGAAAATGATCCAACAAGTTATAAAGAGGTCATTTCCAGTGTTGATGCTCCATATTAGAAAGAAGCTATAAATAGCGAGATTGAATCCATCTTACAAAATAATACTTGGGAATTAGTAGATATTCCACAAGGCTCCAAGCCCCTAGGTTGTAAGTGGATTTTTAAGAAAAAGCTTAAACCCGATGGTACGATCGACAAGTACAAGGCAAGACTTGTCGCGAAAGGGTATAGGCAGAAAGAAGGACTAGATTTCTTTGACACATATTCTCCTGTGACCAGAATAACGTCTATTCGAATGCTTATCGCAATTGATAATTTTGAAATTCATCAAATGGACGTTAAAACGGCTTTCTTGAACGGAGAATTAGAGGAAGAAATCTATATGGAACAACCGGAAGGGTTTAAAGTTCCTGGAAACGACAACAAATACTGTCGGCTAAAGAAGTCCCTTTATGGACTAAAACAGGCCCCCAAGCAATGGCACGAGAAGTTCGACAAAGTCATGAGCAGTCATGGTTTTTGAACTAATGAATGTGACAAGTGCGTATATTATAAGAAAATAGGAAAGGAATGTGTCATAATATGCTTGTATGTCGATGACATGCTCATTATGGTGAGCAGCAAGGCAATTATTGTCTACAAAGTTTGACATGAAAGACCTGGGAGTGGCGGATGTGATTTTAGGGATTAAAATTACAAAGAATCCAGATGGTTATGCACTTTCTCAAACTCACTACATAGAAAAGGTGATCGAAAAGTTCGATAAAGGAAATAATAAACCGATTACCACACCAGTAGACGTGAGTTTACATCTCGCCAAGAATCGTGGCGAATGTGTTAGGCAATTGGAATATGCGCAGATAATTGGAAGCCTCATGTACATCATGAATTGTACAAGGCCGGACATCGCACAAGCTGTCGGGAAATTGAGTCGCTTTACCACTGTAGATAGGGCTTTCTGGACAAGAAGATCTCGGCCACGTGGCAACCATCTAGCACACCATATTGTGCTCCACACACACTGGATCACCGGCCGCGCTGATCCATGTTGGGGCTGCGAGACAGAGCCCTCGCATACCACTGCACGGGACTTGTAGGGACTTAGTGGTTTGGAGGCTAGAGTAAGCCCTGTCGCGTGCGAGCCAAGCCCGCATGCGACCTTTAGTAACTGCTTTGAGAGATTTATGGCACGAGCTCCATAAACCCGGTCAATCCGGTCAAACCCGGTCAACCTCGTAACGGTTCCGGTATTCGCGCATAACGTGCTGTAACGGTCCCTATATACTTGGACGAACGTGCCGTTGTGGTTAAGCTAATTAAGCCGCCATTAATGGGCGCATTAACCATACTACAACGGTCACGTTCCCTGCTATATATAGGACGTTAACCTTTCCATAAAAGGGAGAACACACTTGCCATACGCGGAAGCTCTGCCAAACCTCTGTCTCTCTCTCAGACATTACTACTGCCTTACTCTCTCCCTACACACAACCCAAATCTTCCTGTGCTAGCTCTGATCCTCTACACACGGTGTACACGGAGGTCTCCCCGCCGGAATCTCTTGTGCACATTTTGGTGAACCCGACGTGAACTTACCAACAAAAGCAACCATGTCTCAGGAAGATGATAACAACAACAGATCGCCTTCCACCGAAATCGCCTCGGGAGAGGAGACCCGCCGTACTCCTACGACCCCCGGTGAGGCACCAACATTAGAATCCTTGGACGCCACTGTCCAAAGTCAGGCAAAAGCTCTCAAGGCTCAGTCCGCGCAGCTAGAACGGATCCTGACCGTTCTGGGCACCTTTGCGCCAAACCCTTCATCAGCCACCGCCGTCTCTCAAGGAGGAGGAGCCCCTACCGCTCCAGGACTGGGAGTGTTGATGCGCAAACTAACGTGCTGTCGCAAGTGTACGAATCTTGTAATACCGGGTGCAATTAGACTCGGGTTATCGTTCCCACGAGGACTATTTCGGGTTTACTCACGTTGTCAGTTTCGGTTAACCGAGTGTAGTAACAAGGAGGAGTAGGTTGTGATTGTAGTGACTAAACTAAAAACAGAAATTAAAATGTAAACGTAAATATTTTTTGTGATGTTTTCTGAAATAAGTTGAATCGGTTGTTACGATAATAGATGAGAACTAGGCTCCACGATCCCCTAGGGTTTCTATAGATTTTACGTTTTTCGGTTTGATATGAAAACACTCAGCAGTCTTGTTATCTGTGCAACGTACCAGTTGTGCAGTGACCTTTTAGATTCCACACGTAATCCCGATCCTGCAGACGTTCGGATTCCTGTTAAGCTGCCTAAGTCTGCAGTCCCGTTCTAAGCCTGTTAGGGTTTCTAACCTGTCCTAATGGCCCGGGTCAGATTCTCCAACAGTTGGTCTCACGTTTTTCAATGCTAGCCCTATCTCCCTTTCTCTGGTCGGTCTATCAGGGTAAGGTACTAAATCCTGTCTTTTCTTCCTAACCCTAACCTGACGTTTTCACCTACAGGCTCGGGTCTATAGCAATTCTGGTTCGCGACTCCGATCATGCATATACGATAACAGTCAAAGATAGAATAACAGATAAAGCTGCTGAATTTAAGATAACAATCATGAATCCATAATCAAACATCTATAATAAAATCTGGATACGAAACCCTAGGTTCACCGAGAACCTAGGTAAAAGGTTTAGCTACTAAGTGACATAATTAAATAACAACGTTTCTGAATAAGAGAGATAGTGAAATCAAACGCGTGCTGTAGAGTCTGAATTCCTGCTTCCGTGCTCACCGAGAGTGCTCTGCGATCTCCTTCGATTGTGCTGAGAATTGTGTTGTGTGTTTTGATGAGCACTGGACGAGTCTTTATATAGTGCTGAAGACGTTTCTGGAAACTTCCGAAATTACAAAACTGCCACTGGGCCGAAACCGCCTCGGGAAACGGGCCGACTGTCACCGCCTCGGGAAACGGGCCAACTGCGCAAGATAGCTGCGTAGCTACCTGCATAGTTGGCTGCGTAGCTGGCTGCGTAGCTAACTGCGTAGGTAGCTGCGTAGCTAGCTGCGTAGCTAACTGCGTAGGTAGCTGCGTAGGTAGCTGCGTAGCTACCTGCGTAGCTAGCTGCGTAGCTAGCAGCGTAGGTAGCTGCCTCCTCGGTTTGCGTGCCAACCTCCTCGGGATGTCTCGGGATGCGTACCAAACTGCTCGGGATGTCTCGGGATGCCTGCTGATCTTTTCGGAGTGTGTTTCGTCCGTCTCGGGATGCGTGCCAATCTTCCTCGGGAAACGTGCCAATCTTCTCGACTTGCATCCTCGGCTTCTCAGCCTCCTCGGATCCTTCACCCGCATGCCTGCTTCATTTCCGGCTCCTGCACAAGTCCTGTCCCTGCATCAACGACACGAAACAAAACCCGTGATCATATCTCGATATGCGTGAAATAAAGCAGTTTATGCGTCTAGGAGATAAAAATAGCAAACCGTGAATTCCCGAGTTAAACGGGGCAGAAATCGACTAAAACGCTCATTTAGGACGAAAATACCCCTCAAATTGGGTAAACTGATAACTCCTAGTGAGGAGCTATCAAATTACCCCCACACTAACCTCTGCTCGTCCCGAGCAAACATCCTGAATACTGCCCTGAAATGCATACATATCTGTCTTGCAAATACCCCCTGCAAATTCGAATCAAGACCTTTTCCTTTCCATCAGTTTGCATACTCTTCCTACCCGTCCATATAAACCTGACGACTCGATCAGAAACTGACTCAGAAAGAATATACACAGACTCAATACACACGACTCAAAAGTACTAAACAATTTATTTTTGGTGAGATTGGGCAATCTCAAAAACATAACCGAGTGTCCTCAAAACCTCATCCTTTTTCCAGAAAATACTTCCCTGCAATCGATCGGTAAGTCTGAACAGATTTCTTTGGTGGGTTTAAGCACTGGACCCGAGTACTATTACTTTTGCTATCAACCTGAGCGAATCCCTAATTAACCGACCATCCGAGCTATTTCCGAATCAAGGTTCTAAGTCTAACAGGTGGGATATATACTGTATAAAGGTACGGCATGATCCTACTTGTTATGACATTCTCACAATTTCCCCAAACTCACACCCCTCACCGAGTTCCCGAAAAACTGCCTGAAACACCTAAGTTCCTGCCATATCAATCTTCCTGTCCCCCGGTGTGTCTTCGCCGTTCTCGCGGCCACAAATGTGAAGCGGTGTAACTGTCTCGAAAATTGTGCTACTCACTCAGCTTTTTGACTCAATAACAAGAACAACATAAATAGCTGAAAAACTGCAGAACTAGATCATTTTTTTTCTTTTTTTTTCTTTTTTTTTATTTTTTTATTATTTTTTTCTTTTTCCTTTTCTCTTTTTTTTTTTTCTTTTCATTCATTTTTCTGTTTTTTTTTTTTTTTTTTTTTTTACGACTCTATATACACATAAATACACAAATAACAACAAATAAACTGACTAAAGCTGAGTGAGTAAAAATAAACTGTCGTCGTGGGGTATGAAAGATGTCCTCATATGGAATACCCCCACACTAATCCTGAAGTGCTGATCCTGTAGTCGAAGTAATACTGTGCAGTCCCACCGAACCTCCTCATCACCAAAGATGTAGAAACCCGGCACAACCACCAATTAATCTCACAACCCCCCGGACCCCATTGTGTGCGGAAAGATGTCTCGCACGCGACTAACTCCTCCTGTGGTCACTATGTAATGCAGTGATCCACATCCGCAAATTAATGCACTGTCGCCTCTCACTCACCCTGTCCTTCCCTCGAAAAACGTGTCAATGTCAAAACTGTCCAAAACCGATATCTCATGAAGCTCTCCCATCCAAAGACCCACTCTACTCACTCCATCCGTCATAACACGTAGAATAGCCAACTATCGACTGATGAGGTTTCAAAGAAGGCTGCCTAGGCTAAAGTGGCTACGAAGAAAGAGGGTAAATGGCTTCAAATGGTTTGACTAATTGGACCTAGGGGTAAGAAACAGGACGTGAGGTCCCTTGATAGCACGTCACTCCACCGAAAGATGCGATGACCGTGACGGCGCCCGTGGGCGGGTTGTCGACTACCTAGATGACGGCGGTGTGGCAACTAGTCGGATCCTTAGCTCAGATGATAACTACTTGCGGTTTCCAAGGGTCACTGGCTCTCACCTATCTACTATACCTCGGTACAAGCTTTCTTTTCTGTCAAAGGATTTAACCTCGATTTCTTCCCAGTTTCTGTTCTCTTGATTGCCCGTTCTCAAATTTTCTGATTTATTTAATTTTTTTTTTTGGATTTCCTGAAAATTTTCGATTTTTTTTTTTTTATACACAATGCAAAGCCAGAAATTTGTGGTGGGTAGACTCAAAAATAAAAACGTGCTGACTCAATAAATAAACTCAAAACTGCAAATGAAGATGAAAAAACGTGCAGACCTGGTTAATGCAGACACGACCACCACCCCCACACTAAAGAGGTGGCATGCCCTCATGGCACTCACTCGGACTCGTCTGGAACATAAGGAGGGTCTGACCCGGTCTCGGAAGTACCGGACATGCTACTGACAGAACTGCTGGTAGATCGATACCTAGGACTGCTAGGCCCAGTGGGTCTAGGTCCACGGCCCCCTCGGCGCGCTGGCGCTGGCGGCGTCTGGTATGATTGAGTGTCTGGGGGTGGGCAGTATGGCCCGGAGTCGGACCAACTATCAGAATGTGCCGGGGCCGAAGCTGGGGCATCGTCATGGTGACTCGACTCCGCCTCTCCAGACCAACTGGTATCGAACTCACTGGAGTAAGTCGATGGAAAGAATAACGGTAGCGGGACCTGTCGGCCCGCGCTCCGGGCTGCCTCTCTCTGCTCCTCACGAATCGCGGTAAACGCAGCAGCCTGATCCTTTCCCCTCTTGTCCTTGGTCCGCTGGTTGTGCTTTACCAGTCTCATCATCTTACCAAACTGCTTCTTGCACATGTCCTTAATGGACTTTCTTCCAGTCTCGGCCCTCTCATCAATCTGGGTCAATTTCTGCTCAAAGGCAGTCCACGGAGGAATGGTAGTGTCAGGAGCTCGGGTCGACCGACTACGGTCAGGGGCAGCAGCCCGGGATGGTCTAGAAGGCTCGGGAGCATCGGCCCGAAATGACCTGCTACGCTCAGGGGCAGCTGCCCTCGATGGCCGGGGAGGCTCGGGAACCGCGGTCCGAGGTGGCCGAGTAGGCCGGCTAGGCTCAGGCTCAGGAACAGGGATCCTGGTCGGGCGTGTGGGCCGGCTAGGCTCAGGCTCGACAGGCCCACTAGACTGACCGTGCTCATAAGTAGACCGTGATCGATGCAATCGGGTCGGAAACTCTCTCATGACAGGACGCTCCTGTGTGGAACGCCTCGCCGGGACAGGGGTATGATCTGGAGCCATGTACTCCTGGGGCGGCCGGTAACTAGAGAGTGGGGTAGGGTCATGGACAGGGCCCCCCCTCGGTCGAGCATCGCGCCTTCTGGGCGCGGGGGCGGGGGGTGGTCCAATGTCAGGGTCCGAGGAAGGGGCCTGCCCATCCTCGTCCATCGGGTCATCACCCGGCTCATCCTGGTCTAAGTCCACAAACGCATCAGCTGGTTCGGGTGCCCTACGGTTTCCCATGGCCCGTCTACCTACTCGCCAAAATGGCCGGAAAGAGGCGGGGTCTAAATCTCGCTCACCCTCGATGACAATCTCATTCATGGCAGCCAATCGGGTAATAAGACTGCAAAACCCGAAACCTCGCCGGCTATGCGTGTTGGCTCTCTCTCTAATGTTCGCCCAAATCCGGGCCGGTATGTCGACCCGGCGTCGGGTCATGAAGCAGTACACCAGAAGTACCACTTCGTATGGCAGCTTAGTGATATGCTGAATCCCTACGACCCGGTTCACTCCAAACTCAAACCACCACCGGGCGGGCGGACTCAAAAACGTACCATGCAACCTCCCGTTGGTCTCCCAACGGGCCTCAGCCGCCCCCTCACAGAGAGTCCTCAAGAGCTCCTCTTGCGGAGGAGAGTCCTGAACAAGCATATCATATGCACACTGTCCCTCGAATTCGCCAGGTATGCCATACGCCCAGCGGATTGCGAGGGGCGTCAACCAAATAAACCCCCTACGGCAGTATACCCAGTTTGGGTACAACTCTGTCTCCCCGAACTCCTGATAGATTAGGTTACAGAAAAATTCCCTAGTGAGCGCGGAACTAGCCCTCTCGGGGAAGTTCGCTAAGGCACAGCCAAAGAGATCGGGACGTCTAGCATAATTTCTCATTGCTAACGGCATCCTCTCATCATCTACCTCGAACCTATAATCCGGTGTCAACCCTCTGTCTAAAGTCTCTAGATAGTGCAGATGGGCCTGGTAACTCACAAACCGGAAACTATCAAAGTTGGTCTCGGTAATCTGCTCATACGGGATGTCGATGGCAAAAGGTAAACGAAAATCAAACGCCACGGGTCTCTCAAGCCAGTCCATAACAGCAGAAAATTCAGAATTTAAAAAAAAAAAGTAATTTTTTTTTTCTTAAAAACGCAGAAAACGCTGTCTAAATGCAGGTACGCAGTCCAAACAGTCAATTACGCAATTTTTTTTTTTTTTATATCGCAGATAACGCTGTCAAAATGCAGGTACGCAGTCCAAACAGTCAATTACGCAGCTTAAACAGTTAATTACGCTACCTTATGCTAATTTGCAGTTTAACGGTCAATTACGTAAAAATTATGTTAAATACGCAAGTAACAGTTAAAAATGCAGAAAAACAGCTAAAAACGCAGTAACAGTCAAAAACAGTTAAGTATGCAGCATGCTAAACCCGGGTACGGGTTGGTACCGAAAACTGAAAAAAATAGCGAAAGAAGAAATTTGTGAACCTGAGCACTCGGAGTGAGTCAACGAGTGCAAACAAACTGTCGCCGGAAAAAGTCGCCGGAAAATTTTTTCTCGCCGGAAAAAATTCCGACTTGGGCACCTTGTAGGCCTCGCCCTCCTCTTCGACGTTTCTCCTTTGTGTTTTCTCAAATTTCGACCCGAAGCCTACGTATCTGGAGCTTTTCTTCAAATTTTTCACAAACTTTGACTTGACCCCCACACCAATTCGGACACTGTTTTGCAGTTTCAACTACACCAAAATGATCCAGTTCTCACGAGGATCCCAAAAACGTGCTTGGTTTTTGATTTGGTGAAATTTGAACTTTTGAAGGTGGAGAGAAAATGAGGAAAGAGGAAGCTTCAAAAACACCAACAATGGAGGAAAACTTGTGCAGGAGCCGTCCATGAGTTTGGGGTAATAATGGACCCTTTTTTGAAAATTGCAAAAACCTCCCCCCAAGTTTGGTGAAATTGCATTTTGGCCCCCTAAGGTTTCAGAAACTGCACTTGCCTCCCCCTGCTGCGTGGCCTTCTAGCTGGGCTGCGTAACTGGACCGGCTGCGTGGCTGGGCCGCGTATTTGGGCCGGCTGCGTGGCTGGTCCACTTCAAAATTTTATTATTATTTTTTATTTTTTTTTTCCTGGCCTGCGTAGCTGGCTGTATGGGCTGCGTAGCTGGCCTTTGGGCCAGCGTATCTGGCCTTTTGGGCCAGCGTAGTTAATTTTTTTTTTTTTTTCTTTCTGGCCTGCGTAATAGGCCTGCTGGGCTGCGTAACTGGCCTTTTGGGCCAGTTTTTCTGTACTTCTTTAAATGCGTGTCGGACCTCTCGGTTTTGACCCGCACCTTTTTCTGCTTAAAATTTCCTGCACAAACTTGTCTACCCATTAACACACACTCATCTCGCATCTCTCAAAATTCAGAACGTAAAAATAAAAACTGTGATAAATAAATAATTAACGTAATCCGATGGGTTGCCTCCCACCAAGCGCTTGTGATTTACGGTCGACGGCCCGACCCGGTTACCTCTCACGGGTCGTCAAAGTAGACGGGGTCTACTTTGGTGACTTCAACTGTCTCGAGATATGGCTTGATCCGGTTCCCATTCACCCTGAATCTGGACTCATCTTTTGGATTCTCCAGCTCAAATGCTCCCCATGCAAATATCTTTTTGATGATGAACGGTCCCGACCATCGAGACCTCAACTTGCCCGGAAAGAACCGCATCCTCGTATTATAGAGAAGCACTTTGTCGCCTTCGTTGAACTGCTTCGGCGTGATCCGCTGATCATGCCACTTTTTCGTCTTCTCTTTGTAGATTTTAGCGCTCTCGAATGCCGTTCTGCGGAATTCCTCTAATTCCAGCAGTGCCATCTTCCTCTTATCTCCTGCTAGATTCTGGTCCATGTTGAGCAGTTTGATGGCCCAGTATGCTTTGTGCTCCAACTCAACCGGCAAGTGGCACGCTTTTCCAAACACGAGCTGGTATGGCGACATTCCAAGTGGTGTCTTGAAAGCTGTCCTGTAGGCCCAGAGTGCATCGTCCAGTCTGATGGACCAATCCTTTCGGCCGAGATTCACCGTCTTCTCGAGTATGCTCTTGATCTCTCTGTTCGAAACCTCGGCTTGCCCGTTCGTTTGAGGGTGGTAAGGCAGTGACACCTTGTGAACCGACACACCGTACTGTTTCAGAACTTTGGCAAAAACTCGATTAATGAAGTGTGATCCCTCGTCACTGATCATCGCCCGGGGCGTCCCGAACCGAGTAAAAATGTTGCGTTTCAGAAAACGCTCAACCGTAGCTGCATCGTTTTTCTGACACGCAATCGCCTCGATCCACTTAGTCACATAATCTACTGCCAGCAGAATGTAAAGATTTCCCATCGAGGACGGGAACGGACCCATGAAGTCAATCCCCCATACATCAAACGGCTCTACCTCCTGCCACACGGTCATCGGCATCTCGTCCCGATGTGACGTGTTTCCTGTTCTCTGGCATCTATCACATCCCTGTACGTAGTCGTGACAATCCTTGAAGATTGTCGGCCAGAAAAAACCGGACTGCAGTATTTTATGCGCCGTGCGCGTTCCCCCAAAATGACCCCCACACTGTGATGAGTGGCAGTGTCGGATCACGTTCCAGGCCTCGTGGGTCGGGATACACCTTCTCAGGATGTTATCGGCCCCCTGTTTGAATAAGTACGGGTCATCCCAGAAATACTGTCGACTTTCGGAAACGAACTTTTTCCGCAGAGACGGGGTGAGATCCTCGGGAAGCGTGCCAGTTACCAAGTAATTGGCTATGGCATAGTACCACGGTCTCCCGATTTTCACTGCCATGATGTGTTCGTCCGGGAAGTTTTCCTTGATCGGTACCGGGTCCACCTTCACATTCTCGAGTCTGGATAGGTGATCCGCCACCACGTTCTCAACTCCCTTCTTGTCCCGGATTTCCACGTCGAATTCCTGCATCAGTAGTACCCACCTCAACAGTCTCGGTTTTGCGTCCTTCTTGTCCAGCAGGTATTTCAGGGCACTATGGTCGGTAAAAACGATAACTTTTGACCCGACCAAATAGGGCCTGAATTTGTCCAGGGCATACACCACGGCCAGCAGTTCCTTTTCTGTCGTGCCATAGTTGAGCTGGGCGTCGTTAAGTACCCCGCTCGCATAATAAATGACGTGGCAGACTTTATCCTTTCGCTGCCCCACAACTGCCCCGACTGCGTAGTCGCTGGCGTCACACATCAGCTCAAACGGGAGTGACCAATCAGGCGTGGTTATAACCGGGGCTGTGGTCAGCTTCTCTTTCAAATGGTCAAAAGCCTGCCGACATGCTGCATCGAAATCAAAGGGTACGTCTTTTCCGAGTAAAGCGCAGAGTGGCTTTGTGATCTTGGAAAAGTCTTTGATGAACCTTCGGTAAAATCCTGCATGCCCTAGAAAACTTTTGATCGCCCTAACGTTCGTCGGGTATGGAAGCTGCTTTATCACCTCGATCTTAGCTCGGTCCACCTCGAGTCCCTTGCTGGAAATTCTGTGACCCAGCACGATCCCCTCGGTGACCATAAAGTGACACTTTTCCCAATTGAGCACCAAATTCGCTTTCTTGCACCGAATCAGAACTTGACCCAAATGGAACAGGCAGTCTTCGAAACTGTCCCCGAATAGTGAAAAGTCGTCCATGAAGACCTCCAGATTTTTCTCGATCATGTCGGAAAAAATTGCCATCATACATCTCTGGAATGTGGCAGGAGCATTACACAACCCGAACGGCATGCGCCGAAATGCGAACGTACCGTATGGGCAGGTAAACGTGGTCTTTTCCTGATCTTCCGGGGCTATGCAAATCTGGTTGTACCCGGAGTACCCGTCCAGAAAACAGTAATAAGCGTGGTGGGCGAGCCGGTCCAGCATTTGGTCCATGAATGGTAGCGGAAAGTGGTCTTTCAGCGTTGCGTCGTTTAGCCTCCGATAGTCCATGCAGATCCGCCAGCCTGTAACGGTGCGCTGCGCAATCTGCTCCTGGTCTTTATTCTGCACCACCGTAATACCCCCCTTTTTGGGCACGCACTGGACCGGGCTGATCCATGTGCTGTCCGATATGGGGTATATGATTCCCGCTTCCAGCCACTTCATAACCTCTTTTCGCACAACGTCCTTCATGTTCGGATTCAGTCTCCGCTGGGGCTGAATCACCGGTTTCTTGCCTTCTTCAATTCGGATCTTGTGCATGCAGTAGGAGGGGCTGATCCCCTTGATATCTGCAATCGTCCAGGCGATTGCTTCCTTATGCTCTCGCAATACTTCCAGCAGTTTCTGTTCCTGTTCCTGAGATAAACGTGACGAAATAATTACGGGCAGAGTACTATTTTCACCAATATACGCATACCTGAGATGGCTCGGGAGCGGTTTCAGCTCCAGTGCGGGTGGCTCCTTGAGTGACGGGACCAGAATCATCTTTTGCCCGCCGTCTTCGTCCCGGTGCAAAGTGGTCCAGTCCTCGGCTCTCATGGCGTGCTCGCACCGAGTCTTCTCCTTTTCTTCCCCGTACATGCTGTCGATCTCTTCCCATAATTGGTCCATCTCCTCGTTTTCCCAACCTTCGTCAACCACGTCTATAGCAAAGATATCCTCGTGGTCGTAGTAATTTGGCAGTTGCAGATTTTTGAAAACGTTGAATTTCACCTTTTCCTCGTTAATCTGCATGGTCAGCTCCCCGCTCTTGCAGTTAATCATTGCTTCGCCCGTGGCCAAAAACGGTCTGCCAAGTATGAGCGGTACCTCCCCTGCCTCCATGTCCAGGATGACGAAATCTGCCGGAAAAATCAGCTCGCCGACCTTGACCAGAATATCCTCGATAACCCCGTAGGCCTGTTTTACGGACCTGTCTGCCATCTGCAGCATGATTCTGGTGGGTCGGGGTTCACCGACTTTCAAACTTTTGAAAATCGTCAATGGCATCAGATTGATGCTGGCCCCTAGGTCACACAGAGCCTTTCCTGTGTAAGCGTTACCTAGGGTGACCGGTATAACAAAACTGCCAGGATCCTTTCTCTTCCTCGGTAGCCCATTCTTCACACAATTGCTCACTTCTTCCGTCAGGTTTATAGTCTCGAAGTCGCTCATTCGCCTCCTCCCATACAAGATGTCCTTGAGGAATTTGGCGTAAGTGGGCATCTCAGCCAAAGCCTCAGCAAAAGGTATGTTAATCTGCAGCTGTTTGAACATCTCGAGAAACCTGGCGTAGTCTTTGCTGTCATCCCTCTTTCGTGTTCGCAAGGGGTACGGGACCTCCTTGGAAACTGGTACAGTTTCTGCACCTGTCTCGTTCTGCACTGCATCCTGCTCACCCGAGCCCTTCGGCTGGGGGCGTTCGACTGTGCTGTTATCCTGGCCCGACAAGTTGCGTTCTACTTCCTTCGAATTTTCTGCACGTGCGTGGCTGGGATACGGTGGATCCTGCAGTGCCAATCCACTCCGAGTGGTGATAGCATTGATCTGAGCCCGTGGATTGTTTACTGTATTCGAGGGTAGGTTTCCTGGTTGTCTTTCTGTTAGCTGCTGTGCTAACTGCCCCACCTGCACTTCCAAAGCGCGCAGTGACGTTTTGGTTGTCTGCATATCTGCCGTCAAGGTGTCCATGTGCTTGAACCGGGACTCCATGGTCTGGAACATGGACTTGATTTCTTTCATCTGGGCGTCGTACTGCTGCGCAGATGGGACTGACTGAGCCTGCTGGGCCGGGGCAGCCTGCTGAGCTGGTGGCCTGTGCTGGAATCCCGGTGCATAAACTGCTGCGTTCGGGTTTCCGTACCGAAACCCGGGATGGTCTCTCGTACCCGGTCGGTACCGGCTCGGGTCCCACTGCTGCTGTACGTAATTGGTGTCTTCGGTCCTTAGCTCTTCAATGGCTGTGTCCAGATCAGGTTCTTCGACTGCTGCAACAGTCTTCTTATCCGAGTAGACTTTCGTGACCAAGTCATGAACGATCTTGGCCAGATTATCTATCCGGTCATCCTCTGTGGGTTCGTCTCTCGCTGCCATCCTGCGATCGTCAAACAGTCGGGTGTCCTGCTTGGCTAACTGCTTCATCAGGTCATACGCACCTTCTTTGTCCACGTGATACAGGAAGTTTCCCCCGGCCTCTCTGTCAATCCTGTCGGCGTTCTCCCTGTCTAGGGCATGGTAGAAAACCTGCAGAATTTTCGCGTCTCCAAAGCCGTGGTTCGGGCACCGTTTGACCAATCTCATGAGCCTGTCCCATGCGTCCACCACCGTCTCCCCCATCTTCTGCCTGAATGACAGGATCTCACTCTGTAACTGTATGACTCGGGAGGCGGGATAGAACTTTGCCAAAAAATCTGCGACACACTCCTCCCATGTGGTGATGGATCGGGGTGGTCGGGATTCGAGCCAGTCTTTGGCTACTCCGTAAAGACAGTATGGAAATAAGATCAGCATGAGTGCCTCTGCTTCTACCCCCTTGTATCTGACCTTGTTGCAGTAATCTTCGAATTTTCCGATAAAATCGTTCGGGTCTTCTTCGGCCCTGCCATGAAACGGGCAGAGAGTTTGTACCGTCTGGATGGTGGATGGTTTGATGTCAAAATGCTCGGCGGTGATCTCGGGCACCACAATAGCTCGCTCATGCCCCCCGGTGGGGACTTCGAAATTTTCCACCAACGCCTTCCCAGATCGGTTATATGTTCTCTGGTTGCTTCGGGCAGCAAGTCCCGCTGTGACAAGTTCCTCAATGTACCGGGCCATCTGGGCTGGGGTACGTGTCTCTCGTTCCTGTCCACCGGCTTCGGTGTTCTCGGGTGGATCTCTCTGGTTGGTTGCCATCCTGCTTTCTCGGTTTCTGCGGTTCTGTTCGGTATACAGTTTTTCCGGGTTGTCAAGTGGTGACACCAAATCGCGAGGCAATCTGGGCATCAACTAAACAGTCCTGAAAACGCAGATTCAAAAACACAGTGAGATAAAAAGAAAAATAACAAAACTGAAAATAAAAACTCAGAAAACTAATTCTGACTACTAAATAGACCCTAAAAAGTTCCCCGGCAACGGCGCCAAAAACTTGATGCGCAAACTAACGTGCTGTCGCAAGTGTACGAATCTTGTAATACCGGGTGCAATTAGACTCGGGTTATCGTTCCCACGAGGACTATTTCGTGTTTACTCACGTTGTCAGTTTCGGTTAGCCGAGTGTAGTAACAAGGAGGAGTAGGTTGTGATTGTAGTGACTAAACTAAAAACAGAAATTAAAACGTAAACGTAAATGTTTTTTGTGATGTTTTCTGAAATAAGTTGAATCGGTTGTTACGATAATAGATGAGAACTAGGCTCCAGGATCCCCTAGGGTTTCTACAGATTTTACGTTTTTCGGTTTGATATGAAAACACTCAGCAGTCTTGTTATCTGTGCAACGTACCAGTTGTGCAGTGACCTTTCAGATTCCACACGTAATCCCGATCCTGCAGACGTTCGGATTCCTGTTAAGCTGCCTAAGTCTGCAGTCCCGTTCTAAGCCTGTTAGGGTTTCTAACCTGTCCTAATGGCCCGGGTCGGATTCTCCAATAGTTGGTCTCACGTTTTTCAATGCTAGCCCTATCTCCCTTTCTCTGGTCGGTCTATCAGGGTAAGGTACTAAATCCTGTCTTTTCTTCCTAACCCTAACCTGACGTTTTCACCTACAGGCTCGGGTCTATAGCAATTCTGGTTCGCGACTCCGATCATGCATATACGATAACAGTCAAAGATAGAATAACAGATAAAGCTGCTGAATTTAAGATAACAATCATGAATCCATAATCAAACATCTATAATAAAATCTGGATACGAAACCCTAGATTCACCGAGAACCTAGGTAAAAGGTTTAGCTACTAAGTGACATAATTAAATAACAACGTTTCTGAATAAGAGAGATAGTGAAATCAAACGCGTGCTGTAGAGTCTGAATTCCTGCTTCCGTGCTCACCGAGAGTGCTCTGCGATCTCCTTCGATTGTGCTGAGAATTGTGTTGTGTGTTTTGATGAGCACTGGACGAGTCTTTATATAGTGCTGAAGACGTTTCTGGAAACTTCCGAAATTACAAAACTGCCACTGGGCCGAAACCGCCTCGGGAAACGGGCCGACTGTCACCGCCTCGGGAAACGGGCCAACTGCGCAAGATAGCTGCGTAGCTACCTGCATAGTTGGCTGCGTAGCTGGCTGCGTAGGTAACTGCGTAGCTAGCAGCGTAGGTAGCTGCCTCCTCGGTTTGCGTGCCAACCTCCTCGCTATGTCTCGGGATGCGTACCAAACTGCTCGGGATGTCTCGGGATGCCTGCTGATCTTTTCGGAGTGTGTTTCGTCCGTCTCGGGATGCGTGCCAAACTGCTCGGGATGCCTCGGGATGCGTGCCAGGCTCCTCGGGATGCGTGCCAATCTTCCTCGGGAAACGTGCCAATCTTCTCGACTTGCATCCTCGGCTTCTCAGCCTCCTCGGATCCTTCACCCGCATGCCTGCTTCATTTCCGGCTCCTGCACAAGTCCTGTCCCTGCATCAACGACACGAAACAAAACCCGTGATCATATCTCGATATGCGTGAAATAAAGCAGTTTATGCGTCTAGGAGATAAAAACAGCAAACCGTGAATTCTCGAGTCAAACGGGGCAGAAATCGACTAAAACGCTCATTTAGGACGAAAATACCCCTCAAATTGGGTAAACTGATAACTCCTAGTGAGGAGCTATCAAGTGTCAACCACACCTCCCAACCCTAATCTGCAAACTCCACCGGCGACTGCGCAGCTGCCGTCAATTCAGGGGTCAACGGTTCAGATGTTGCCCCTCACCGCTCATACTTCTCAGCCTCTGGTTCTGGTACCTAATTCGGCGTCGCAATATCCCCTGCCTCCACCAACGGCAATCTGGGGCAATGCGAGCAGCCAATATGTCCCCAATCCTCCGGCGGCATATGTGTCGCCTCCACCTGCGGCAAGCCCTCCTCCTGCTACCGAGGGAAGCATTCCAGAATGTATGACGTCCTTGCAGAAGCGTATGGATACTATTCTGGCTCACCAATCATTCGCGGATACCATCATCCCGAAGATAGACAACGATCCACCCATCCCGCGAGAAATCTACCTCATGCCTAACCCGGTGGGGTATAGGCTCCTAAATGGGACAAGTTCGAGGATGTCAACGGGAACGCTCATGAGCATGTCATGCGTTTCATCGATGTCATGGGGCCATACGGAGCTGATCCCAAATTGCTGATGCGAGAGTTCCCAAAATCTTTGGAGAACGTAGCGTACAAGTGGTACCGAACGTTGGAAGCCGGATCCGTAAAGACTTGGGACGACATGGTCCAGAAGTTCTATACCAAGTTCTTCCAGATGGAAGAAAAGGTGACAATGATCCACCTCTCGCGGATGTATCAGAAGCGCGAGGAGGACGGGATCACTTTCATCAAGAAATTCAGGGCGAAGTCCTTGGAGTGCAAAGATCCAATGCTCGAAAGCCGGTTCGTAGAGATATGCCTGCAGTGCATGCGAGACGAATACAAAGGTATGCTCATCAATCTGCAAACACCTACGTTCTCAAAGCTCATCGAATGCACCAAGAACATCGAGCCTATAGTAGAGAGACAGAAAAAGAAGAACGCCCCGGAGCGATCTTCGAGCGGCACTACCTACAAAATCGGGAGATTCAGTTACAAGAGGGGACGCGAAGCTGAGGTCAATACAGTTTCACCCCAGAAGCAGGCGAAGGTTGTGAACTTCGACGTACCACCTCTGCCATGTTCGGTGGAGGAGGCAAGCGACCTCTGCAGGCAATGGCGCAAGGACGGTGTCCTACCGCCACTCGAAAAGGTACCCTCCAAGGAGATGGTGAGGGACCCCAAGTGGTGCGAATACCACGGCAGGGTCATGCACCCTACAGCGGAGTGTAAGAAGCTCAGGATTGTGTTCAATCAGAAGATGAAGAACGGCGAGCTTATCGTCAGCGATCACAGGACGGATGTGCGCAACAATCCACTTCCTGCCCATGCGGAGCAAGATTCGAAAGGAAAAGAGGTCGCCATGATCTCGATTGTGGACTTGGAAGAAGTCGCGGAGGATGGTCTACCCATCATTGGCGAAGTCCATGAAGACGAGGACTACAGCGTGGACACAGAGGATGAACGTGCTGACCGGATGAAAGGGTCGCATGGCTTCAGCAGATTCTTCGACGAGATGAACTTCTCGGAGAAGTGCCGGACAGAAATGACAAAAGCAATCTTGAGAATAGCAGAGGACTACGAGGAGGATCTTGTAGTCTCCAACGGGAAAGTCATCAGGGCGTCTCGCTCTACGGAAAAGATTATGACCTTTTCTGCCAGCGATAAAAAGACAGATGCGAGCCACCAGAGGCCTCTGTATATGACAGTCGTCATCAATGGTGTCGAGTTCAAACGAGCATTTGTAGACGGGGGAGCAGCGGTCAATGTCGTTTCGCTCCACACACTGAAGCTAGCAGGGATTCCCGAGCATAAGATTGTCAGGCGTCCATCTCCGCTGATGGGATTTGGAAGCGACTCTAGGATGACGATCGGATGGATCCGCCTGGGCGTTCAGATTGGCAAAATCAAGTGCTCAGCGAAGTTCTATGTCATAGACGCGAACACCACGTATCACATGATCATAGGTCGAGCCTGGATTCATCGCTTTGACGCAGTTCCTTCAACAGCTCACCAAGTCATGAAGGCTATCTGGAACGACAGAATAGTCGAGATACCGGCTTCAACGAATCCATTCAACCTGGATGAAGCACATCTTAGCGAGGCGGTGTGGTTCACCGAGATGGCGGACGAGCAAACACCGGGACCATTCAACCCTACTCCTTTACCTCTATGGGAGGACATCAAGGACCAGTCACCTGCGGGAGTAATGGTGACAAGGGAAGACGCCAAAGAAAAGCCGCCTACACGCGAAGAGGCGCCGCGAGTCGCTTACCAGCGAAAGAATGTGTACACGCTGAAGAGAATTGCAAAGCGTGACCCTGAAGGCAACGAGATAGAGAGTTTCTACGCCAACGGGAAGAAGTGCTATCGCATATGAAGGTGCGCGGGGATGTCCTCACACGGGCATGGGGACATCCCTGGGCAAATCAACCAAATCGAGCAGATTGCGCTAACGGAAGAGCCAATGCAGAGCACTCCAGATGAGAAGCTCAAAGAAGCACCCGAATGCATGGAAGATAGGCCCAGACCACAAAAGAAAGAGCTAAAGGAAGTGTTCCTCAGCCCGAACGAGGAAAAGAAGAGGCCAGTCTTTCTAAGTGCGGACCTCAGAAGCGAGGAGGAGCAAGGACTGCTACAGCTCCTAACTGAATACAAGGATGTGTTCGCATGGGAGTATGACGAGATGCCCAGACTGGACACAAGCATCACTATGCATCGCTTAGACATCATCCCAGATTCTAAGCCGATAAAGCAGAGCACAAGAAGCTTCAGGCCGGAGCTTAACGTGAAGATCAAACAAGAGATTGTCAAACTCCTGGATGCCAAGTTCATAGAGCCAAACCATCATCCCACCTGGCTAGCCAACATTGTGCTAGTGGTAAAGAAGAACGGACAGCTTCGCATCTGCGTGGACTTCCGGGACCTCAATCGCTTCTGCCCAAAAGACGATTTTCCACTGCCCAACATCGATTTGCTTATCGATTCAACAGCGGGCCATCGCATGTTCAGTTTCATGGACGGCTTCAGCGGGTACAACCAGATCAAGATGGACCCCGAAGATGCACGAAAAAACGCATTCATCACCCCCTTGGGAGTGTTCAACTACACGGTAATGCCCTTCGGTCTCAAAAACGCCGGTGCAACCTACTAGCAGGCCATGATGGCCCTATTCCACGACATGATGCACAAAGAAGTGGAGTTTTATGTGGACGACCTCGTGGTTAAATCCAAGCAAGAGGCAGATCACCTGGCAGATTTGCGGAAGGTGTTCAACAGATGCAGACGCTTTCAGCTGAAGATGAACCCTATGAAATGCGCATTCGCGGTAACATCAGGGAAGTTCTTGGGATGCGTGGTGCATCGCCAAGAAATCGAGCCCGATCCTGCAAAGGTTTCAGCCATCATCAGCATGACTCCACCGCATGACCAGAGTACCTTGAAGACATTCTTGGGGAAACTATCATATCTGCGAAGATTCATCCCAGCGATTGCCGAGATTACTTTCTAGTTCAGTAATCTTCTCAAAAAAGACGCCGCATACAACTGGACCCCGGAGCACGAAGCTGCGTTCGGGAAACTGAAAGAGCTGCTGACGTCCTCAAAAATAATGATCGCACCTCAGTTGGGGTCACCACTTTTACTCTACCTGACATCAACCAGGAAATCCATAGGAGCACTTTTGGCTCAGGAGTACGAAGGTCAGGAAAGGCCCATCTACTACATCTCTCGCATCGTGCAGCCCGCAGAATCAAGGTACACAGACATCGAACGTCATTGCCTTACCTTATTCTTCATAATAGAAAAGTTGAGACATTACTTTGCATCGCACAAAGTGGTAGTGGTTACAAAAAGTGACCCCATACGATATCTATTAACTCACACCACTCCTAGAGGAAGATTGGCGAAGTGGTACATGACCATCTCTCAATACGATATCACATGCGTGCGACCGCGAGCGATCAAGTCGCAGGCGGTAGCGGATCTGTTGGCACAGTTCCCCGACAACAGCCACGAGCCCGTGATCGAAGAAGAACTCGAAGGACCTGAAATCTATGCAATCGACGTGCCCTATTGGACGCTCCATTTCGACGGGTCGTCAACACGGAAATGCGGAGGCATCGGGATAGTCTTGACCAAGCCGGATGGAGAGGTCATACAGATGTCCGCCAAGCTCGATTTCGCAGTCACTAACAATGAGGCGGAGTATGAGGCCCTCATAGCGGGACTGCGCGGAGCGAAGGCCTTGGCAGTAAGCAATCTGACGGTCATGGGAGACTCCAAGTTGATCGTCAAGCAAGCCTCGAGCGAATACGGTCTGAAGGAGATTAACCTCCTGCCCTATCGGACCCTGGTGCAAAGGCTGGTACAGCAATTCTGCGATATCAGATACGAGCACAAACCCCGAGCGGACAACAGACACGCAGATGCTTTGGCGACCTTGGGATCTAAGGTCAGTACAGACAAATGTCCCGCAAGGATCTCGATCGAAGTGCGAACATCGTCGGCATTGACAGAAGACGCGTGCGACGATGAACACATGGATGATACAGACTGGAGAAAAGCAGTCTTACAAGCTATCGCAGAAGGCACGAGCAGTGAAAGCTGGGCACTCACAAAGGGATATTGCATATATGACAACACCCTTTACTACAAGGGCCCTAGCGGAATACTCATGCGATGCGTCTCCGACCAAGAGGGACAATCGCTGCTAGAGAAGATACATCAGCATGCTTGCGGAGAAAGCGAGGTGTCAATCTATCGGAAGGCTCAGAGGTATGGCATTCATTGGCCAGACATGTCAACAGCCGCAGCCCTAATACAGGGACGGTGCGAGAGTTGCGCACCAAAGTACGACGCTGCCAGGAGTGCCAATTCAAAGGAAACCTAGTGCACGCTCTTGCTGTGGACCTACATGCATTGGGAACGCCATGGCCATTTCATACATGGGCAATGGATTTCATTGGTCCCATCCGACCAACTTCGCATTGGAATCATTTTATCCTCACCGCAACTGAGCTATTTACCAAATGGGTGGAGGCGATACCACTAAAGACGGCAAATGCGCTAGCTGTGGTCAACTTCATCCAAGAAAACATCATATGCAGGTTCGGAATCCCAAACACCATTCTTTCAGATAATGGTACTCCTTTTGTTAATCGCCAGGTAGCTGCGAAGTTAGCAGAGTACAATATCAGGCAAATATGTTCCACCCCCTACTACCCGAAGGGGAACGGGCAAGCTGAAGCGACCAACAAAACGCTGTTGAGGATTTGGAGCAAGATGGCCGCAGATGACCACAAGAAGTGGGCCGACTCTTTAAGCATAGCCCTGTGGGCTTATCGAACTTCTCCAAGGACACCCACGGGGGTCTCACCGTTCCTACTATGCTATGGGGCCGAGGCCGTGGTACCTGCGGAGGTGAGAGTCAATTCGGCGAGATTGGCCTTCCACGCACTCTACGAAAATCAACGCGATCATGACTTAGTCTTGCTGGAGGAAAAGCGAGAGCAAGCCAAGAGGACCAACAAGCCGTATCAGGAAAGGATCGCTCATGCTTACAATAAGACGGTCCAGCGAAGAGATTTCGCGGTTGGAGATCTAGTCCTGCGCGCATCTGACCATTGCATGTGAGAAGCGGCTCATCCAAAATTCGCAGCCAACTGGGAAGGACCCTTCGAAGTCACAGAAGTCTTTGACAGTGGCTACTGCAGCATACGTAGGTTGCACGGAATGACCTCAACCCCAAGCTCAGTCAACATGCGTTGGATTAAGAAGTACTATCCTTGACTTCTCTCATTTCATGCGTTTTATTATAACGTTGCCTCATGCTTTGTATGGCTATGGTTCACACAATCTTTTCTCCCATATGAGAGAATTGTAAGCTAGTCTCTCCCACATGAGAGCACTATAATAAAAAGACTCTCCCAAATGAGAAGTTCATATTGCTAGCTGTTAATGTTGCTGTATTTAGTTTATTATTACTGTTAACAATGGGCTATCTGTCACAATAGCAATCTATGCAAACGTGATCTTAATTGATCCTCTAAGCCTATCTACCACGATAGCAGCCTATGCAAACGCGATCTTAAATGATCCTCTAAGCCTATCTGTCACGATAGCAGCCTATGCAAACGCGATCTTAATTGATTCTCTAAAGCCTATCTGTCACGATAGCAGCTTATGCAAATGCGATCTTGACTGATCCTCTAAGCCTATCTGCAACGATAGCAGCCTATGCAAAAATGATCTTAATTGATCCTCTAAGCCTATCCGCCGCGATAGCAGCCTTTGCTAACTGCGATCTTAATTGATCTCCTAAGCCTATCTGCCACAATAGCAGCATATGCAAATACGATCTCAATCGATCCTCTAAGCCTATCTGTCACGATAGCAGCCTATGCAAAATGATCTTAAGTGATCTTCCAAAGCCTATCTGCCACGATAGCAGCCCATGCGAATAACGATCTTAATTGATCTTGTAAAACCTATCTGCCGTGATAGCAACTCATTTAGAAAATGATCTTAATTGATCTTCCAAAACCTACCTGCCACGCTAGTAACATATGCGTAACGTGATCGTAAAACGATCTTTCAAGCCTATCTGCCGTGATAGCAGCATTATACAAATGCGATTCGCCCTTAAGACTATCTATTGCGATAGCAACATTATGCAAAATGATCTCAAGTGATCTACAAAGGTCTATCTGATGCGATAGCACTTGCATTTGAATCTGAAAGCAAATCACGAGCCCATCTGCCAAGATGGCGCAACTGCGCAAACACGATCTCGAGCGATCCAATAAGACATCTGCGAATTAATGCGGCAGATGACAAATGCGAAGTATGTATGTAGTATTACACAAGGCGAAATATGCCGATACGCATGCGAAATTGTACTGTGTTGTAACGACACAGCAGATAATACAAAAGCTATTTATCATTATGAGTCGAAAGGTCTTACAATTTATCTGTCTAGATAGCAGCTTACAAGCGAAAAAGCTCAAATCTAACTACGCAGCCAACATGGCTTACACTGCATTCAAAAAGTAACTTCCAAGCGAGAAGTGACACATCGCGGGAATCCTAATAGAAAAAGGATAAACCCAACGGTTCTGATACCGGCTATGCGATACGCAGATCTGCGGCCAAAGATCTGTAGCAAGTGGGATGCTTCTGCGATGAGATCAACTCGTCATTCGCTACGTCCCTAGCCGCAAGATCTGGGTGACGGTACGTCCAAGACCCCAGGATCTGACGAAGGCCTCTGTCTGATCAAGATATGTACCGGAGGAACCTCCTGTTCCGGCGTATGCAGTCGCGCAAAACAGGGGAAGCAGTCATTCCTCTGGTACTGGGTTCCTCGTCCTGATAGACAAGGGCATTGACGAGCCTCCTGAGTTCAAGAACAGAGAGGCAAGAAATCCTCCTCCAGGGATGCTGGAGGAGAATTCCGCCGTTCATTACGAACCGGTAGCACGGTCACTACGGCGCCGCACCTCATCGGGAGGCGGCCGGAAACATGACCTGCAAGCATAATACACGAAGAAAATTCTTCGAACACACATGAGATATCATCTCCATCTTCTTTATGGTGGTTATAAAGATCAATAAGCCTTATAAAGCGGATCTTGGAATCTATTTCTATAGCACAAAGCGCAAACTCAGGATTCACAACTTGGAGTTGCCATGAATCAACGAAAAACAAGCGTTGAAGCCAGAAGTCGTAAGGACTCACGGCCAAGCACATTTTTGGGATGAAGAACCCAAATGGCAAAGACAGGGTTTATATAGACCTTGTGGATACTCTTCGGTTGCAAGATGAGTCAGCAGAATTTGAAAAGCGGGTAAGGTCAATCACTTACGCCTTGAAAAGCGGTAACGATCAATTACCCTACTAAAGGCTACGACGATTCAGTTGCGTATCCTAATTAATGACGGATGGTCATGATTCGGATGGACTTCCCAAGGAAAGCGTGCTTATCTTCCGAGAAATTAGCGCGAAAATCAAGCAGAGTATCAATTGCTGATGTCATAATTGGATATGCACAGGGATATCCTATCAAATCCCAGAAAGGGCAAAAAGGGCATGTCGATTCTTTTGTTAAAAAAGGGGGGAGAAACCCTAGCAACGTTACATTAATGTTTCAGCATTACATTAATGTTCCAGCTATTTCCTTGCTAATTTTCAAATTAAAAAAAAAAAAAAATCAAAGCAAATTCTTGATCAAGGAATCATGGGGGTCGAACTGACTGCTTAGATTCTCCACCTGCTCCACCTCCTGCTTCAATTGCTCGCACTTGGCATTCATCTCATGATAGAGCTTCAGAGCCTCTTCAGCCTTTTGCTTTTGCTGCTCCACCTTTTGCTTCTCAGCTGCGAGGTTTTGGTGGCCGAGTTTCAAAGTTACGGCTGCGCGAATCAGAGTAACTCTTTTCATAAGAAATCTGAAGCCCAGTCTGCCTTGGACTTTAGCAAGAAGATTTTGGCACATGCCAAAAAGCAATTCGGCACTCTGGACAGAAATGGTCGCAGGCGTGGCCGCAGACAGCTGCTCCAAAATCCATATGGCTTCGGTAAGAAATAGCCTCCTGTCAAAGGGCCCTATCTCCAGAGATCTTGCAAATGATTGAGGGTAGGTGAGGCGCATCCGAACTAGCCAGTCCACATCAGTTTGCTTCAAACCTAAAGCAATGTCAAAGCTAAGTTATGCTGTCAAACTCGCAAATGAATAATACAAGATGCAAATAGCAAATCTCTACTTACCAGTTCCTTCAAGAATCTCACGAAGAGAAGGGATGCGCATTGCTGGAATGGTCGAAGGCTGTCCTCGCTCCATAGCTCTCCTGTCAGCTGCGAGCTCTAATCCCTCATAGTTAGGAGGAAGGGTATAAGCCGCACCAGCTGCGACTGCATTCCCGACCTGCGAGCCCCAAAAGCTCCACGCAGAAAGAGGTGCCGCCGACTCAGTCATCGCCGGAGGCGAAGTGACAGCCGAAGTTGCTTGGCGAGGGACACTTTCAGATGCGGGAGCATCAACAGTACTTGTTCTTACTTCCTCAGCGCCAGTATGGGCATCTTCCTCCATTACCACATCGTCAGCTTCAGCATCATTAGAAAGCTCGATGATGTCCTCAAGAGGCTCTCCTGCATGTTCAGCAGCTGCGACGGGCTTCTCGGTATGGGAGCTCGGAATCAGAACATAGGACGCGGAAGGTTGGCTTCTTTGTTCCAGCACTGGTTCATCAGCATCGCCTGCGATGAAAAATGCGATAGCATGAGGTAACTCGTATTGAACGTTATTTTACTATCTTTGCTAAAGCTAAGAGCAAGCACCCCCACGCGAAGGTGGGATTGAAGTATCTTCGTCATACACTAAAGACGCGGAACCATGCCCTATTAGTGTGTCCTCATTAAGCAGGTCCTTAAAATGAGCGTGACCTGGGATGCGAAGAAACCAGTCATGGTTCTGTTTCAAGTCGCTAAGGTCTAGTCCATGCATATCGTTCAAGTGATTACCTGAAGGTTCTCCGCACTTGCCTACTAGCCAACGGCGAATGTCAGCTTTTGACACACCGTGCTTTAATGCACCAACAATAACGTCTCGATAAGTGACTGCGAGATTAAAGATCTCACCTTCATTGCCGCCTGCGATTTCTTCAAAATCTGCTTGGGCTTGCTCCAAAGCTGCTGCATCCTCTGCTGGAGCCACGTCCTCCTCCTCAGCCTGAGGAGCCACCTCTTCGGGAAGCACATCTTCCTCGTCAGCTGGACGCACTAAGTCTTCAACATGTTGCTCCTCGAGGCTCCGCTGCCTCACACGCTCGAGCTCCTCCTCTTCTCGCTGCCTTCTCCTTTCAGCAGCTTCCGCGGCTGTCTTCCTGGACTCGGCAAGAACGTCCTCGCTTATGGGTTCGTCAGATATACCAGAACGAGCATCCCTCTTCTGCCTCTTGGCCAAAAGGCCGCCGATGGTATCATCATCATCATCTGCGAAGGAATGATTAGTTCAAAATTAAGATTGCAAAGGAGTTACGATAATGAGGGAGGAAGCGCGATGAAAATACCTCCTGATTCTTCCTCATGTATCACATCGGCTCTCTCTTCTTCTTCATCTCATCCTCTTGGCCACTGCCTCTCCTCTTCTTCCTCCTGGTTGAATGGAACGAAGGTCTCTACTGCGAGCTCCTTCCGCGCCCTGCTAGGCATGCGACCTTTACCTTTGTCCTTGGCAGAAAGGGGCCTCGCTGGAGGGGTAGTTGGAGCACTTCTAGGGGAAGAAATTGTAATTCCCTTTTGCCTGGGCCTCTTCTCTCTCGGCGCGACAGTCGCTGGAGGAGACGGATTATCTCTGGGAGGAGACAAGGCCGGAGCATTGTCTATCAGCAAGTCAGCAAAAGCATTCATGACTGCGCGAATCCTGGTTTCGACCTCGGGATCCATCCTCGATGCCAGAAAGAATGTTTGTTCTTTTCTTCTTATGGTAACAATGGTGTTGACCAGCGACTTGGTACGATCACCAGATGCAAACCTCCGCACATGGCACTGCAGCAAGCGGTAAAATTGTCAATAAGTGAAAATAGAGAAGCTCAGCGCATGCAAAAGAAGTTGCTTACCTTAGCAAAAGTCTCACTATATCTGAAGACATGCGAGTCGCCTTTCTTAACTGCGGCGATCTTTTCCTTCAGAATGACGTCAGGGCACAAATGGTTCTCATGATCCAACAATGAGTAGCAACCATATTCAGACTCGCTCAGACTGCAATTGGGGCGAAACGGAAAAGAGTTTCTTTTGATCAAGGGAGCTCTGCTCGGCTGGGCGGCCGACTGTGTCTCAATCCTCGTTTGCTGGGCGACCCAGTATGCGAGCCAGTTCTGGGAACAACCACCCTCGCGGTTACCCACAGGCTGCTCAAAGGGAAGATTGTTCATGAAGACTGTCTTGCACTCCTTTGTTAGCAAGCGCTTATAGCAACCCCTGATAATGGATTGGGTCCAGATTGATGGTGCCACTGCATCAAAGCCGAACTGGGGAGAAACTCGAGTGGGGTCAACATCCACGGTAATCCTCTCATACCTTGGCGCGAGCTCACGAATATGCTCTGCGAGAGCAGGAAGGGAACCTCGCAGACACCAACAAAAGAACTCGCGATAGCGCTCATGGAAATACGATCCCTCTTCGAAGAGGAGCTCTTCTGAGAAGACAACACCCTTAGAAGGGTACAGCTTTGGAAACCATCGCACGTTCTCAATGCGTGTGGCGTAGGGCCTGGCAGTGAACTCTTGCCGGTTGTCGCATATCAGGCTCCAAACGCACTTGGTATTGTTCGCTCCGAACCACCTCGCAGCTCTGCCACTGTTACGCTCCTCCGTCTCGCCTGGGGGACACCACTTGTTGGGCTTAAGAGCAGTTGGGGCATAGGACGGCCATCGCTCGAAGACCCACATCGTCAAGAAGGCAATGTTGACAAAAGTCATTATATCGAGACGGCCACGCGACTCCTTCATGGCCACAACTAGCTGATCCAATCTATGGTACAGCATGCCCAAGACCAAGGGTCCGAGTGCGACTCTCTGGCCAAGGGCGAGCTTCACAGCAAGCGGAAGAACGTGATAGAAGACCCCATCATGCGGGTGACCATCGATCAAGTACCTCGACAGCAATGCAAAGAGGAAAGCACAAAGGGTCAAGTGATAGCCTTTACCCTCAACATACTTCTTGGCCTCTGGGTCCTCACTCAGAAGCTTCTTGGTGATGCTGCTGTTCGCATAGTCGCGGAAGAAGTACTGCACCCATTTGTTCCAAGTATTCTTCGCGGACGTGTCAACCAACTGCCAGTTCGGAAGGGCTTTGGTAGTGGTCCACCGAGTGGAGATTTTCTTTACCTCTGATAGGCACTCCTCCATCTGCGTATACAAAGCGATCTCCGCATCCGTCCTCAAGGGACTCAAGGGGTCCACCTCACCCATGGGAGATAGATCGTACAGCATATGCACGTCCTCGAGCGTGGGGGCAGCCTCGAACTCAGCAAAGTGAAATGTGTGGGTCGCAGGCGAGTAGCGGGAAAGAAGGTTTAGAAGCATGGACTGGTCCAGCTTCACGGCATCACCCTTCATAGCACGAACGGCGAAGTATACGCCGGCCTCATTAAGAGTCGCAGCGTGATCGGTCAACACATGGTCAATCCACTCATCCATATAGTCCAATTTCTGGACAAAGGCTTGGGTAGAAATCGCAGCATAGGGGAAGTACCCATTTTCGATTCCCAATCGAACCACGTCCTCGGAGCCAATCAATTCAAGCAAGGCTGAGTTAACTTGAGGAGTCAATGTTAGCAATTCCTCATTGGGGACAGAAGCAGGAAGTCTCCTTGCCTTAACCCTCGCGTGGTAGAAGTCTTTGCCACCCAGATAGGGGGCTTTTCGCCATAAAGCTTGCGGAAGATCAGGTATTTCTTCGTCCTCCTTGGTGGGTCTGGTTCCTTTTGTCTTTGCCATTCCTGCGGAAAGTCAAGAAAAAAGGGGGGAGAAATATGCCACACTTCAGTTCGAACTCTGAGATTCAAGATCCGTGGAAAGAAAGACGAAAAGTTTCTGGTATCAATTTCAGAAATTAGAAGTTGGAAATTGTTTGCATCATCAGGGATTTCAAAATCCTACATCCAAGATTCAACACAGTTCAAAGCGTACACTGGTATTTTAAATCGAAATTGAACAAGGCCAACCTTGTTTCTGCGGAGCTTGCTTGGATACACACAGTTGAAGAAGGCGATTTGCAGTTCTGAACTGGTGATTGATTATCTAAATCTGCTCTCGAAGACTTCCGGGTACCATTCACTTTAAGAGAAAGAAGTGATGTTCTGCAACAATGAGGGATACAAAGTATTTATCCAAAAACAATGAAGGGTTGCGTCCTTTCAGTAGTCGAATCGCAACCGTCACCGTCGAATCGCGCAATCACAGGACACGCTGACATCACGCCTAAAACCCTAAAGGCCAGACGGCACGACTCTAGGGGTTTTAGGTCATAATGGCACGCACGGGGGCTGAACTTACCCGTATTTGAATTGGTGCGTGGCGGCGACGCGCATGTTGGTTTCCGCGCAAGGAAGTCTATGCAGCTATGGGTCTTCACGCGCAGAAAGGGGGCTAATGTAGATAGGGCTTTCTGGACAAGAAGATCTCGGCCATGTGGCAACCATCTAGCACACCATATTGTGCTCCACACACACTGGATCACCAGCCGCGCTGATCCATGTGGGGGTTGCGAGACAGAGCCCTCGCATACCACTGCACGGGACTTGTAGGGACTTAGTGGTTTGGAGGCTAGAGTAAGCCCTGTCGCGTGCGAGCCAAGCCCGCACGCGACCTTTAGTAACTGCTTTGAGAGATTTATGGCACGAGCTCCATAAACCCGGTCAATCCGGTCAAACCCGGTCAACCTCGTAACGGTTCCGGTATTCGCGCATAACGTGCTGTAACGGTCCCTATATACTCGGACGAACGTGCCGTTGTGGTTAAGCTAATTAAGCCGCCATTAATGGGCGCATTAACCACACTACAACGGTCACGTTCCCTGCTATATATAGGACGTTAACCTTTCCATAAAAGGGAGAACACACTTGCCATACGCGGAAGCTCTGCCAAACCTCTTTCTCTCTCTCAGACATTACTACTGCCTTACTCTCTCCCTACACACAACCCAACTCTTCCTGTGCTATCTCTGATCCTCTACACACGGTGTACACGGAGGTCTCCCCGCCGGAATCTCTTGTGCACAACCACTAAACCTGGAAAGGATCATTGGACAACTTTGATTCGAGTGCTGAGGCATCTTCGTTATACCAAGGACATGGGTCTACAATACTCGAACTATCCAGCTGTCTTGGAAGGATATTGCGATGCCAACTGGATCTCTGACTCAAGAGACTCCAAGTCCACAAGTAGATATGTATTCACTCTCGGTGGAGCGGCAATATGTTGGAAATCTTCAAAGCAGATGTGCATTGCAAGGTCTACTATGGAAGCGGAAGTCATAGCGTTAGACAAGGCAGGGGAAGAAGCAGAATGGCTTCGTCATTTCCTCGAAGATATTCCAACATGGCCAAAACCAGTTCCTCCTATATGCATTCATTGCGACAGCCAATCGGCAATAGGTAGAGCACAAAGTAGCATGTATAATGGTAAGTCTAGACATATACGTCGGAGACATAATACCATTAGGCAACTTCTCTCAAGGGGAATAATATCGATCGATTATGTAAAGTCAAAAGAAAATATAGCGGATCCGTTGACTAAAGGTTTATCGATAGAACTAGTTGCAAGTTCGTCAAGGGGAATGGGATTAAAGCCAATCTCGTAAGAGTTGCACGTAGCGGCAAACCCAACCTAGGTGACTGGAGATCCCAAGAACTAGGTTCAAAAGGGACAACCCAACTACCAGTGCAAATAAACAAATCACTCACCCGGAAATAAAATTTCCAAACTCATTCCTAGGGCGAACACCGAGTGATGGGACAGGGTAAGCTAAAGGCTTTTAATGAGACCACATCTTAAGGTTCTTTGAGAAGAGTATGGTATGATACTCGTTGTGTGTCTCACCTATGTGAGTAGGAACGGGCCGGTTCTAGGAGGATGACGTGGCTACACTCCTCTAAGTCTACTCATGAAACCAGGGAAAGTGTTTCAAGGCCGAAATGAACACAACCGTGAGAACGGACTACGTTTAGGTTGTTAATTGTGTGCGATCTACCAACTAGGTATACAATGCGGCAAGCAGTTCAAGGCGTCTCGCTCACTGTCAAGCCAGTATACCCTGTAGTATCTCACTAAGGGGAAGGTTCAAAGTCTATGACTACCTTTCTTTAAGCAATTAACTACCGCCAAGGGTGTTTCAACCACATAAGGACATTTTGAGCTTAAAACGCTAATTTGTCATTCATGTGGGGGATTGTTGGAAGAAATGGGTTTGACGTAATTTAATACCCGACTTTGAGATCGGTTTTAACTCGACTCACTTGTGAGTTAACAACGCCCATCGTATAGATGACAACTTGGTGGTCGTTTCAGTAACTCACTCGTCGAAAACCATTAAGAAATGAATGATCAAATTAAGCGCTCGTAATGAGTCATTGATCATTGGGTTGAGAGAGAGTATATCACTTGACGAGGAAGAAACTTGGGCCAAATACTAACTAAATGTTAATATGTTATGTATATAAACGGATTGTGAACAGTTTCAACTGTTCCAACAGTTACAACTGATCAGTTCGAATTGAACAGACACATCCGTTCCCAACAGCCACTTCTTCTCCTATAAAAAGGACTACCATCCTCCTCATGGAGATACATCTCAGAAACACACAAGTATCTCTCTCACTACCTTCCATCAGAAAATATCTTTTTCGTAGTCTTAGTTCGTCGTGTGCGGGTGTCGTACCGTGCTTTCAACACCGCACAGGGAAGCTTTTATCCTGGGAAGTAGACGTCCAAATACTCCACGGCAAGCACGAAGTGTGGGGGACGAATCTGCTTTAAGGAGCCTCGTATTCTATACGAAACTGTCTTCCAAAACTGTACAAGCGTACAGAATCTCACTACCAGTAAGTTCGTTTCGTGTTTTGTTATTTTCGGGTACTGTTTAGATTATACACAATTTATTCGGGTCAATAAATTTGCCAACAACATCAACTGAGAAAGCAGTGTTATCGAAGATCTTATTGCATCTTCCATGACAAATAACCCAAAGGATATGAATAGCAATCATGTTACTCCAGCTCTTGACAGTTGAGATTATCTCGTGGAGACACTGGTTGAAACCTTCGTTTGTTGAGGTTAATAATTGCAGCTGCTCCAGAGGGGAGTCGTGGCATAACATGTCATATGGCATTTCAAGATCTTGGTTGCAGAAGGGGCATAAACCCACCCTAGCGTTGAGGCGTTGACTAAGGAGTTCATTAAATGAAGCTTATTATGCACACATTTTCATTGAATGAAGCTTATTAGAAAGAGTATCTATTTTTCTGGAATATCGAGCCGTCATATAATGCGTCACTTTCTATTATCCGGATCGGTAAGCACATTATAATAAAAGAGCCATGCTGGTTGAATGGGTTAATTGCCTTCACTGCTACGGAATTATAACCAGACTTGATTGTGAAATTACACGTCATGGTGAAAGGCCATATAATCCTGTCAGTTTCCTTGTTGTGTGGTAGTTGAATGGACAGAATCTTTCTGGCCGTAATATCAAGAACATGCTCCTCGGTAACATTTTCCTTCCATAATTGAGTTTTCATTTGAGACTGAGATCTGTTCCTTCACCTTCATTCATGGAATTCATTTGTCCTCTAGAACATTTATATGCTCCGCACTAATAACTTGCAATATGAACTACCAACTAGGTATACAATGCGGCAAGCAGTTCAAGGCGTCTCGCTCACTGTCAAGCCAGTATACCCTGTAGTATCTCACTAAGGGGAAGGTTCAAAGTCTATGACTACCTTTCTTTAAGCAATTAACTACCGCCAAGGGTGTTTCAACCACATAAGGACATTTTGAGCTTAAAACGCTAATTTGTCATTCATGTGGGGGATTGTTGGAAGAAATGGGTTTGACGTAATTTAATACCCGACTTTGAGATCGGTTTTAACTCGACTCACTTGTGAGTTAACAACGCCCATCGTATAGATGACAACTTGGTGGTCGTTTCAGTAACTCACTCGTCGAAAACCATTAAGAAATGAATGATCAAATTAAGCGCTCGTAATGAGTCATTGATCATTGGGTTGAGAGAGAGTATATCACTTGACGAGGAAGAAACTTGGGCCAAATACTAACTAAATGTTAATATGTTATGTATATAAACGGATTGTGAACAGTTTCAACTGTTCCAACAGTTACAACTGATCAGTTCGAATTGAACAGACACATCCGTTCCCAACAGCCACTTCTTCTCCTATAAAAAGGACTACCATCCTCCTCATGGAGATACATCTCAGAAACACACAAGTATCTCTCTCACTACCTTCCATCAGAAAATATCTTTTTCGTAGTCTTAGTTCGTCGTGTGCGGGTGTCGTACCGTGCTTTCAACACCGCACAGGGAAGCTTTTATCCTGGGAAGTAGACGTCCAAATACTCCACGGCAAGCACGAAGTGTGGGGGACGAATCTGCTTTAAGGAGCCTCGTATTCTATACGAAACTGTCTTCCAAAACTGTACAAGCGTACAGAATCTCACTACCAGTAAGTTCGTTTCGTGTTTTGTTATTTTCGGGTACTGTTTAGATTATACACAATTTATTCGGGTCAATAAATTTGCCAACAACATCAACTGAGAAAGCAGTGTTATCGAAGATCTTATTGCATCTTCCACGACAAATAACCCAAAGGATATGAATAGCAATCATGTTACTCCAGCTCTTGACAGTTGAGATTATCTCGTGGAGACACTGGTTGAAACATTCGTTTGTTGAGGTTAATAATTGCAGCTGCTCCAGAGGGGAGTCGTGGCATAACATGTCATATGGCATTTCAAGATCTTGGTTGCAGAAGGGGCATAAACCCACCCTAGCGTTGAGGCGTTGACTAAGGAGTTCATTAAATGAAGCTTATTATGCACACATTTTCATTGAATGAAGCTTATTAGAAAGAGTATCTATTTTTCTGGAATATCGAGCCGTCATATAATGCGTCACTTTCTATTATCCGGATCGGTAAGCACATTATAATAAAAGAGCCATGCTGGTTGAATGGGTTAATTGCCTTCACTGCTACGGAATTATAACCAGACTTGATTGTGAAATTACACGTCATGGTGAAAGGCCATATAATCCTGTCAGTTTCCTTGTTGTGTGGTAGTTGAATGGACAGAATCTTTCTGGCCGTAATATCAAGAACATGCTCCTCGGTAACATTTTCCTTCCATACTTGAGTTTTCATTTGAGACTGAGATCTGTTCCTTCACCTTCATTCATGGAATTCATTTGTCCTCTAGAACATTTATATGCTCCGCACTAATAACTTGCAATATGAACCCCCCCCCCCCCCCCCCCCCCCCCCCCCCCCCCCCCCCCTTGAACCCTAGAGGGAAACCTCCTCTGAATTTTGATAGGCAAAACACCTCATTAGAGATAATTCGTAAAGGGGTCTTTTTGTTTGATTTTCCGCCAGTTAAAGTTATATTCCTTGTATACATACATGTTCATCCTCATTAACTACCATGAACTTGCCCCACAGTGTATACATTTTAGTAGTACTTGTTTTGGTTCCCATTTAGCAATTGAAAAATGCTTGTGAAGTTTGCTTAGTGGTGTTGATTACTTCTTCATCCCCGGATTGTATTTGAAGTTGGAACATTTTCAGATGAAGAAACATATAAGAAATCCAGCAAGTGGGTGTTGACGCTGATAGGCTCGCCATTCACCGTCCACTGGTTGGCTTTTGCCTTTGTCTCACGGCTCACCTCTATGACTCTTTCAAGAGTCAAGTCCAAACAAGTCAACACAACGATTCTGCACGAGTCAACCGCAATCTATCAAATGCCGAGGTTTTTAATCCAAAAATTCTTTTAAGAATCGTTATCAAATGCCGAGTTTCTTTACCCAAAAAATCTAATAGAATCGTTAACTCCAAGCGATCCTATGTATCAGCTCTTGAGTTTGACCATATGGAAACTGGCCAAGGAGAAAGTTTGATTAATTTTCAAAGATTCTTCTTAAAGCAAAACTGATTTCTTCTGAAGAATTTTTGATTCAAGAACTTCCCTTGCCACAGGAAACCAATTTGGAATTGCAATAAGCAGAATTACCCGCAGTGAAGCTTAAACCTGTAATAATTAACAACCATCAAGCGTTAAAACTAACAGAAAAGAAAGAAGTACTAACTGCAGATAAGCTCTGTCTCGAATGACTCAACACTGTTGTAGCACGAAATTGTGTTTTTATATCTTCTTCTAAGCGAGTTGCAGGTTTTTTCTTCCATTGCTAAGTGCGCTGATATTGATGGCCTTCAAATCTGAAGAACAATAGATCCTCATCATATCCAGCCGACGTAATGAAGATCATCAAAAAACTAATCATAGGGTTCCCACTTCCCCAGATTGAACAATTCATTTCGCTATCATATACCGTATTTGCAAATACCAAGGTATTCACACACATTTTCCATAAAATTCTCCAATAAACAGCAGAGAACATGCAAACTAAATATTGGTAATCCAACAATAAGCATCAAGCCAAGAGGACTTTGATGTACTTTTGTTTGAAGCACTGAAGTTAATACTACTATTTGGCAAAAGAACAAACCCGTAGAGAGGGTAGGGCCAAACCCTATCACAAATCTTAATCACATCGTTTCTCAAAAAAAAACAAAAAAAAAACAAAAAAAAACAAAAAACAAAAACAAAAAAAACAAAAAAAAACAAAAAAACAAAAACAAAAACAAAAACAAAAAACAAAAATCTTAATCAGATCTAGTAATTGTAGCAATCCCCCACCATTCAAGCAACCATTTCATTTTCATTACCTAACTTTGTGTTCCACCCACTACATGTGCCTATAAGGATGAAGGATAGCAACATCTCTTCAGGAAACAGAACACAGTGGGGGAAAATTCAAAACACTAATCCCCAAGATACTTGCTAGGGATGGCAATATGGTCCGATCCGATCTGAGATCCGAGCAATCCGAGCCGAATGGATCGGATCCGATCCAACTGAAAATGGATCGGATATGGATCAGGAAAGCCAGACCCGAACGGATTTGGATCTGGATTTGGATTTGAGGGTAGATCCACCGGGTTCCGACCCGATCCGATCCGACGTATATGTGTGCTTTACAAATATACCCCTATTACCTCACCACATACATTTACAAGAAGAATACTATATTAACTCCAACCTACAAAGCTATTTCTTTTATATTTTAGGCTTCATAACTTACGAACATGAACTAGCATATGCAATAGTGTTTACTTTTTTATATTGTTTTTTCTATTTATTGCTAACTCGAGCCGGATCCGATCCGAATCCGATCTGACTATGTACTATGTGGATCCACAGATCGGATTTGGATCAGCTGAATGAGACCCGATCCGATCTGATCCGAATCCGGTGATGATCCGAACGGATCTGGATCGGATCTGGATCTCATTTCTCCTGGTTGGATCTGGATCGGATCTGGCCTGATCCGATCCGGATCCGACCCGTTGCCATCCCTAATACTTGCCATCCAACAAAACAATTATAGATTCCAAATGCCAAGAATTGATTCTTTTGCAAGTAGAGAATTGAACTGATGCTCTCTACTCACTTTTGGAGACAAAAGAATCAACAAAGTTTCAACTGTTAACTCCAATGGTGAACCCTACTAATCTTTGGGAAGCTAGTTCAACTTGCAAAAGTTACCCAACCACACACACACACACACACATGTGAACCATCCACTAATGAGGCAAATATGTATATTCTTCTATATCAACAAAATTGCATTATTGCAACAACCCATTACATTGGTCATTCTTGATCCTCTAGGCAAGAGGATTGCCATACGAGGAATGTCCATTGGGAAAATAAAGAAGTAAAAAAACAGAAACAAGTGTAAATAACAAGAACATTGATTGAAAGATCGTGGATTTAGACAAAGATTTGCCAAGAGAGAAAAGGGAAAACCTTGACCTCCATTTTCTCATCTGTGTTTGTTGTGTGTTTTCATGTGTTAGACCTCCTCTGGATGCTTCGCAAAAAGGCGTTTCAGAAACTGGTATGCTGTAATCATCGTGGTCACGGACATGGACATTGACGCCCACCGAGGTCCCAACCCTCTATAACAAGCCATCCATCCACCTTCCTTGACCAAATTCCGTACCGTCTGAGAAACAGTTGGCCCTCTCCTCCCATTCTCATCTCCGTCAAGAACCTGTAACCGCGTCTTGATTGTATCAAGAGGCATGGTTATCAAAGCCGACATACCACCAGCCATTGCTGCACTTATCCCTTGAACTGCCATCACAGTCTTGGAATCTGGTGTGCACCCACCACCATTCTCATCTCTCTTGCACACATAGCCTCCAACCCCACCCCAAACCAGTCTCTGAGCAACCGAGTACGAAGCCCACCAAACCGCATTCGATGGTGCATAGGTGAGTTTCGAGATCCCAAAGCCTCTATACAAACCTCTAGGTCATCACTACGCATCGATTCCGCCAACATATTTACACGAGGATGAAGTTGAGATCTTCAATCCATCACCACCCTGAACCATCAGTCTCTGGCTTACAACATCGACCGGAGTGCAAACAAGCTGTGCAGCCATGGCGGCACTCAGGCCACCAGCTGCATTGGCAATGGTGGCCGCAGTTGGCTCTGGAAGACCTAATCTAATCACGGCAGTCCCAACATTGCTCTTGGTGACTTCAAGAGCAGTCATGTATAAGGCTCTAGCTGGGATTGTCCCCACTAATGAAGTCCCAAACCCTCGGTACAATCCTCCTCGTGCCGGATGATCGAATAGGCGATTTTGAGTCAAGGGACTTGGGATTGAGCTACTTGCTGACGAGTTTTGAATACCACGACGGGGTATAAGGCGAAGGAGACGCCGGAAAAGAAGGCGGCGCCAAGGACGAAGAACTTGGATTTGTCGAGCATTTTTCAGTCGATTTCCGCCGGTACGTGGACTTCCTGCGGCGGTCCTTCGTCGGCGGCGGTGCTGAGATTCATCTTCGCCAATTTCAGAGATGTTTCTACTGCTCTACTTTAATTTAAGCTCTTCTCTTCGTCTAATTAGATTAGACTATCATAACTGTACAACAAAATATCCCCAGAATCTAAACCTTCTAAACCTATATATCTATCGATTGCAGACTTCACGATCGTCAGATCATGACGAAACAAAATACTATATCGACTGATTGATTCATTTGCAGACTTGGATACAAATTTCTGCAAGAGCAGAAATGGATTGATTGATACAGGGAAGGGGAAGCTTAGCTTTGTTAATATTTAATTACATTTTACCCCCCTGTGGTTAGGGGTTTGTGCGAAAGACCCCCCTGTAGTCTCAAATGTTGCAATAGACCCCTTTGTGGTTTGGTTTATGTGCGATTCCGTTAATTTTAACGGAATCCGTTAACACTCGCGCTTGAAATGCCTGTTTTACCCTTAGTCATGAAAGTAATACCACCAGGCACCAATGATACAAAATTATTTCATTGCATTTTACATTTCTTGTTATAAATGAAGATGAAGAGGATGGAAGAAGAAGGATGAGGATGAAGATCATCACATCCATCATCAGCATCAACAGTACACATTATCAACACCAAAAAACACCAGCCATCAACCAACAACATAAACACAAAGCAAAATCAGATTGAGAAAGAACATCAAACACTGACTAATCCTTTCCCATGGGTATGAACCCAGATTCAAAATCCATACATATTCATAACCCTTTCAATAATACACATATTTTTCTATCTCTTATACATGGTTGCTTTTCTATTTGCTGGGATTTCGTAATTTTTTTCATCAATTCGCAAAATTGATGACTTTCAGAATGGAATCAGGAGAAAAAATGAATTAAACAAAAGTAAAAGTAGATCTGGAAAAAAAAAGAGGAACAACCTCCTGTAGATGCAGATCTGGAATGAGGAGAAGAAGATGAGGGGAAGGAGGAAGAGAGCAGGAGGATGAGGGGAAAGGTAAAGACATGCTGAAGGATTAACCCGGCGACGAACCCGGCGAACGGCGACGGAGAGGACGACTTCTGCGGCACCGGCGCCGGCAGCAGAGGATGTCTTCGACGGCGGCGACGGTGACGGAAAGGACGACTCTGGCGACGGCGGCACAGATCGAAGGCGGAGAGGACGACTTTGGCGGCGGCGTAGTGGGGACGAGACTGTAAGCTTCTGGGTTCGGAAGAAACGATCGGGACTGAGAGAGAGAGAGTAATTTTAGAGAGAGAGAACTGAGAGAAAGAAATGAGAAAATAAACTGACTATGGTATTTATACAAGGGTAGTGTAGTCTTTTTTACTATCATTAACGGAAAAATACCCCCTTACAGCACAAAAATCAAACCACAAGGGGGTCTATTGCAACATTTAAGACCACAGGGGGGTCTTTCGCACAAACCTCTAACTACAGGGGGTAAAATGCAATTAACCCTTATGGTTTTTCCTCCGCTTGCGAAGCCATGAGCGAACACGGAGTAGAGAGAACGGATCTAACATTTCTGAATTGTATTAGTGATCAGGATCAAATTGCAATACATGCCTTTGGATCACGTCTTGCACACTTCTGCAGTGGCCGTCCGATCGTCTCTAGCCATTGCTTTCAAACAATAATGTCGTGCAACTTCAAGCCGGAGGTTTAAAGCCTAGTCAGCAGCCATGAGCTATCTGATTGGCTGTGTTTTGTCACACGTGCTTAGGTGTAATTCCAGTCAGCTAGTTTGTTAGCATTTCTTGTTTATTACAATTCGACCCCTAGACTATTTAAACATTTTGTACTTGCTTTGTTTTCTGATTTTGTGAAATACAATTTCGAGCTTTCTTCTTATGCAACTATCTTCTTCTTCGTTGCTTTCTCTCTCTTCTCCTTCTTCTTCCTTTGTTTCACTCTGATATGGTATCAGAGCCTGGTTCGTGGCTCAATTAATTCTTCTCCAAGTGTAGATCAGCTCTTTGTGATCATTTTTGGTATAGTGAAGGCTATTTCTACAGACCTGATGGAGACACCAAATGTGGTCGGCAGTGGTCATTCTGGCAATAGTTCCGCTGGTGCTTATGGTAATGAATTATCTAACTCTCCCTATTCCATTGCTAGCTCCGAAAATCCTGGAGCTATTCTAGTCTCTCGGCTTCTTACAGGAGAGAATTATTACTCGTGGGAGAAATCCATGAGAGTTGCTTTGCAAGCTAAGAATAAGCTTGATTTATTGATGGTAGTCTTCTTCAACCTGAAGTTACTTCTGAATTGTTTCTTCTATGGAGGAGATGTGACAGTATGGTCATCTCTTGGCTTCTTAACTCTGTTTCTTGTAGTCTGGTTGGAATCTCCACTGCTAGAGAGATTTGGATAGACCTTCAAGAGAGGTTCTCTCATGGAAATCATCCTAGGGTTTTTCAATTGACAGAAATGATAGCTGGTCTTAAACAAGGGGATAATACTATCACTATGTATTATACAAAACTAAGAACTATGTGGGATGAATTAGCCAATTACAAACCATTACCTGCTTGTTCTTGTGGTTCTTTTTCCTTAATGAGGCAGAGAAGAGAGGAAGAATACATAATGCAGTTCCTGATGGGATTAAATGAGCAATACAAGGCAGTGAGAGAGCAGATTTTACTTGTGGAACCTTTGCCCACACTTAATCAAGTTTACTCTAAAGGTGTGCAACATGAAAGGCAGTTAGCTATTTCTGTTACCAGGGTTGGAATTCAGTGTTGCAATGTATGCCAATTCCTCTCATCAGAATGTGTCCTATTATAATCCCCAAACACCCCGATATACTCCTACTCCTGGTTATAAGAAGGTCTGTCATCATTGTGGAGATACAGGTCATGTTAAGAGAAAATGCTATAAGCTACATGGCTATCCCTCACATTACAAAAATAAGCCTAAAAAGAACAGTGTTGTTACTGAGACTCCAACACAAACACTACATTGACACTTCCCCCAGCTCAGTGTCAACAAATGGTGTCTCTTCTCAGTACACAGCTACCGTCTCAGGCAATCACTTCTCCCAGTTCTCCTACTGAAGTTAATTCTGTGAGTCCTTATCATTCTATTTCTCATGCCATGGGCTTAGAGTCACCCCTGCAGCATCATACCAAATCAACACCTTCTTCTGGATCTACAAGTTCAAATCATCTTCATTTTATGGCTGGGATCTCTAGATCTTTCTCTCTTCACATTTCTAAACTTACACCTGATTTAGCTACACATTCATGGATTATTGATAATGGGGCTACTGATCATATGTGTTGTAATTCCACTCTCTTTTCTGATATGCACCGTGTCACTATCACAAATGTGCATCTTCCTAATAGAAAATCAGCTATTGTTACTCATATTGGTTCAGTGGTCTTAAATGACAACTTAACTCTTCATAGTGTTCTTTATGTGCCTTCTTTCTAGTTCAACTTGATTTCAGTAAGTAAGCTTACACATTCTTCTTCTTGTGTCTTTCTTTTTGAGATTGATTCATGCACATTCTATGCCAAACAGAACAATGTAGTTCTTGGAAGATGACACGAAGTTGATGGACTTTATCTTTTAGATCCAGTTCCTTTTGCTTCTAATACTATTCTTCATACACCTTCCATACATAAATCTACTATTTGGCATATGAGAATGGGACATCCATCCTTTAAGAAGATGAAATATCTAAATACCTACATTTCACCCTCATTTGATGCAAGAAACGTTACTTGTACTCTTCTTCCTCTTGCAAAACACAAAAAGCTTCATTTCCCATTTCTTAATCACATTGCTTCACAATATTTTGCTCTTATACATTGTGACACTTGGGGTCCCTACAGAGTACCTACACCTTTTGGGCACAAGTATTTCTTGACTTTAGTTGATGATTCCACAAGACATACATGGTTTTTTTTATGCAAAACAAGTCAAATGCTGGTGCTATTTTGGTGAAATTATGTTGAGACACAATTTTCTGCCACTGTGAAGAAGTTTAGAAGTGACAATGCTCCTGAGCTACATTTGGCTGTTTTCTTTGCTAAAAATGGTATTGTGCATGAACTCAGTTGTGTTGAAACACCTGAATAGAACTCAGTTGTTGAAAGGAAACATCAATATTTACTTAATGTGGCTAGAGCATTGAAGTTCCAATCAGGTGTGCCTCTTAGGTTTTGGGGAGAGTGTGTCATTACAGCCACCTACTTGATCAACAGAACACCAAGTGTCAGGTTCCACAACAAATCTCCTTATCAGTTACTATTTGGTTCCATCCCAGACTATGCTTATTTGAAAGTTTTTGGGTGTCTTGCTTTTGCTGCTACTTTACATCAAGGAAGAACAAAATTTGATTCTAGAGCTACAAAGTGTGTTTTCATGGGTTATGTGTTTGGTACTAAAGGGTATAAGCTGTACAATCTTGACACTAGAGATTTTCTTGTGTCTAGGCATGTGATGTTTGAAGAAAGTGTCTTTCCTTTCTTGACACTTCTGATTTTACTCCTTCATTTATTGACAACTTTTGTCTACCAGTTTCAGCACAGGATTCACCTTTCGGCACAGATAATGACTCTTTATCAGTGTCTCCATCACACTCTTCACCTCTTCCAGAGCCTACTGTTACTTCTAGAGCTGATTTAGATCCCATTCCAGCTCCTAGAAGACCAGGGAGAGTTGCTAAGCCACCTGCGTGTCTCCATCACACTCTTCACCTCTTCCAGAGCCTACTGTTACTTCTAGAGCTGATTTAGATCCCATTCCAGCTCCTAGAAGACCAGGGAGAGTTGCTAAGCCACCTGCACATTTGCAAGATTATGTGCTTCATAAGCCTTCTCACACAGTTGCTTCTGTTTACAATTATGATATATGTGCTTTTATTTCTCCTCCTGCTGCTCATACTCATCAAGCCTTTCTTAGTCAAGTTCTTGGTAATGTTTAACCTACTTAGTATAGTGAGGCAGCTTCTGATCCAGCTTGGGTTTCAGCCATGCAACAAGAGATTTCTGCTCTTGAAAAGAATCATACTTGGACTATTGTTTCTCTTCTTTCTGATCACAAGGCTATTGGTTGCAGATGGGTTCTTAAGATCAAATACAAGGCTGATGGTACTCTTGAAAGGTATAAAGCTAGGCTTGTAGCTAAAGGATTCACTCATACTGAAGGAATTGACTACTTTGAGACCTTCTTTTCAGTTTTCAAACTTCCTAGACTCAAGTGATTGGCTGCTCTTGCTGTTATGCATCATTGGATTATGGTACAACATGATGTGAATAATGCTTTCCTTCATGGTGTTGGAAGAATTCTATATGCAGTTACCACCTGGCTATGTTCTTCCTACATCTTATGCTGTTTTATCTAATCCAGTTTGCAAGCTACAGAAAGCTCTTTATGGACTCAAACAGTTATCTAGACAATGGTTTTCTAAGTTCAGTTCTACACTTCTTCACATGTGGTTTCATCAATGCAAAACTGACTACACATTGTTCATCAAGTGTCTACTTGCAAGATTCCTAGCTAAACTTGTTTATGTTGATGACATTTTACTTGTTGACTCTCACAAAGATGATATTCACTTGCTTACCACCACTCTTCACCAACAATTTCAGCTCAAGGAACTGGGATCTTTACATTACTTTTTGGGTTTTGAGTTCACTCTTTCTTCAGTTGGGTTATTCATGAACCAACAAAGGTTTGCTTTGGAAATTCTCCAAACAGCTCTTATGTTAACTGTAATCCAGCAGCTACTCCTATAGTTTCTAATACACATTTGAGCAAGAATGATGGTGATCCCCTTTCTGATGATCAGTCTAGTACTTACAGAACTTTATTGGAAAGCTCCTTTTCTTGTGTCATTCTAGACATGATCTTTGCTATTCAGTTCATAAGCTCAGTTTGTTTGTTACTGCTCCAACAACCACTCATCTTACTGCATTACATCATGTCTTGAGATATTTGAAGGGCACAGTGAGTTATGGTTTGCTTTTCTCTTCCACCTTATCCCTACAACTTACAGCTTAGAGTGACTCAGATTGGGGTGGTTGTCCTGACACCAGAAGATCAACTTCTGGCTATCTGGTTTATCTTGGCCACTCACTGATTTCCTGGAGATCTAAGAAACAGCAAGTTGTCTCCAGAAGCTCAGTTTAAGCTGAATATAGAAGTTTAGACCATACTTCTTGTGAACATCTCTCTCACTGGTTCTCCCCTTATTCTTTGTGATAGCAGCTTAGCCATTTCTATTGCTCATAATCCAGTTTTTCATGACAAAACCAAACATATTGACTTGGATTGTCATTTGGTAAGAGGTCTTGTTACTAATGGTACTCATCAGCTCAGACATGTCTCCTCTTCCTCTCAGCTTGCTGATTTGCTTACAAAGCCTCTACCTGGTCCTCTCTTTCAAGATTTGGTCTCCATGTTGGGCATGAGATCTCTCCCCTGCTCAACTTGAGGGGGGGATATTAGTGATCAGGATCAAATTGCTATAGATTCCAAACTAATGACATGAACTGTGGTGACTCAGCAGCCATTGGATCACGTCTTGCACACTTTCAGTGGCCGTCCGATCGTCTCTAGCCGTTGCTTTCAAAAAATAAGTTGAACGATGTCGTTCAACTACAAGCTGGAGGTTTAAAGCCTAGTCAGCAGCTATGAGCTATTTGATTGACTGTATTTTGTCACATGTGCTTAAGTGTAATCCCAGTCAGCTAGTTTTTTAGCATTTCTTGTTTATTACAATTTGCAACTTTCTTCTTCTGCAACTTTCTTCTTTTTTGTTGCTTTCTCTCTCTTCTCCTTCTCCTTCCTTTGTTTCACTCTGATAAATCAGAGACTATAACGATTAGCCTAAATCGACCGCTGGATCTCCGTGCCGCGGTCGGATTATTCGCCGGAAAGTGATGACTTCGTTTTTTCTCTCGCTCTCCGATTGAAGCCTTATCGCTAAATTATTCGTCTGTTTTTGTGTGTCGCTGGAAGGGAATAGTTAGGGTTTGGAGAGAGGGGTGGAAGAAGGAGAGCGATAATAGGGGGTATGTACAGTTAGGGTTTGATGGGAGGCGAGGCAAAACGGAAAGAGTAATGATAAGTAGTCCACTCCCGTAGCCAGAACCGTAGCCCGAATGTGATGTGGCATGCCACGTCAACACATTGATGAAGGAAAAGAAAAAAAGAACAACAAGAAAAGGTAAGAAATAAAAACAAATTAGAAAGAAAAGGCATGTAATTAAAAACAAATGAAAAAATAATATTTTTTCTTCTTCTTTTCCTCTCTCATTGTGTTGATGTGGCATGCCACATCACATTCGGGCTACGGTTCTGGCTACGGGAGTGGGCTACTTATCATTACTCTTTTTATAATTAAGAACAATTGATTGAATATTAAGGAGGAGGAATGAAGGATTGGAGGGCTTAAAAGTTATAAGCTAAACTATATGCACAAGAAAAACCCCACCAGCAACATCACCCCGACGAAAGTACACCGCGGCCACCACTGTTGCCATCTTATCTCTCGTCGACCCGATCACTCTCTCCTTCCGCCTCGGCTCAGTTAGACCGAGCAACAGCAGCGAATCAAGCAGCGGCGGCAGCGAGAAGCCATCGCCGCCGTTTGGACTTCGCCGCGCCGAGCTCTACTTCACCTCATCACCGTGGACGGCACTCGTCACGGTTTCCTTTGTCGTTTTGTGGTCTCACCTTATTCGGTAACTCTCAATTCGACCTCTTTTTCCAGGCTCTGTTTTAGTTTTCTGTATGTGTTATATGTATGCATACATACGTTTTTCATAGCCTTGTTCTTTAGGTTCATGTGCATGTGTGTGCGTGGGTGAGTGTGTGTGTGAATGAGGGGTCATTACTGAAATGGTTATAGAAGAAGAGTGTGTGTGTGGTCAGAGTGCAAGTTGGTGCATGTATGTATATTAGATAGGTGGTGGAGTACAAACAGTGTAGTAGTAGTAACAAAATAGCAATATAATAATAGCGTTAGTAGCTGTACAATAATGATAGGAATAGTAGTAGTATTAGCTGTAACATAGTAGCAAAAGTATACTTTTATTAATTAATCTTAATTAAGTTTTTTTTTCATAAATTTTATGGATATGTTATTTTGTCCCATAAATAAAAATAATAAAATTTTATTTAAAGCAAAGGTAATTTTATGTCGTTTAACTTTAAACGTTACAAGTATTACTTTTACTATTACTACTATTATTATTTCTATTTATTTGGCTTGATCAAAATAAGAGTTTCATGTAAAATATTGGAGAGTACTAGTGAGTATGCATTGACTAGCGTCATCTCGTCTGCATTCATGTAGGGCATTGTAACGTATACGTGATAGTATATATGTTAGTATTGATTTGAGTATCGCGTTACTTGTAGACTGCGATTTCGTAGACGGGGGATTTGTGCACTACAATTGACTGCTTGTTCGAGACTAGTGATTTGACTTTGCTTGCTAAGGTAAGTTATATGCTCGACTCTTCTACTATCTACATGAGTTTCCAAGATGTCTTATGTGCCAAATTGGTTACTGTTTTGATTATCGTACTATCCATTTGTTGAAACTCTGAAAATCATGTCTACTTTGGAACAAAGTGTGAAACTGAAATCTCTCTCTTGAAAGCATGAAATATGTTTTTTTTGGAACTTAAGAGCGTTGCAATCCATGTTTCCCCTTGTTAGTTTTCGTATCTCGGATTTGAATCGAGGATCACCTTATTTCAAGATATATTAGTAAGATACTAAGTAACAGAAAGTGAAAGATATCTTGTACGAGTTGTTCTTTAGTTCACTACAGTGATTATATTGTTTAGGAACATACGTTTTAGTCAAGAGATTTTGGGATCCAAACTCTGGCTCACCCTTGGTACCCATTGTTCTACACTACCATGAGAACTTGGGGGTTCCTACTTGTACTACTCTAGCAGAGTTGATAACCTCTAGGGGGTGTCGACACTTGGTCTTGTATGTCAGTATTGAGGCGGGAAGGCCATAACTAGAGGGCCTTTCACAACTGCCGGGTTGAAGTAGGGTTTGTTAGACCCACGAGGTAACCCTGAGTTATATATTTCCGAGGCAGGCGGGAACTCTGCATTCGCTCGTACAATGTTTAATTTCTGGGACTCATGGGGCAGTAGAGCTAACTGCTCCCGTGGCACGTGGCCAGGTGGCCGCCAGAAAAAGTTTCAAATGAGGACTTTAACAAAGGAACTTTAAGATGGAATCTCAAAGCCAAAATTTATCTCTTTACCTTTATTCTTTACATTTATGTTATTAAATTTAGAGCTTTACTTTTACTTGTTTGATTACAAGTGTCAAATCATCTGTTTACATGTTGAGGTATTTCTTACTCAGCCTAAGCTGACTTTTTGAAAAACTATTGTCGGCTTTTGCCACTTTGAAACCCACAGGTTAGCACCGTTGCAGGCTCTGGGGGAACGAATCACTAGCTTGGATCAAGGAAGCACTTTAGCTCTCCCGGAATAAATCATCAGTTTCATGTTTTTCAAACAATTCGGTTTTTTTTCAAGTTTCCACGTTAAGGACCACGTTTGGTCATTCCCTTATTGTAATAAAGTTGATTTTGAATTAAATTTGAAGTTTTGTTCTTTATGATTTGGTACGAGGCCGACGTTCTACTCCGTTCACAATGAGGTAAAACTCCTCGTGCGGGGGACATCTTAGCGGTTTGGACTAGGCCTGAAATTGCTGGGTGTTACAAAGGTGTTCTGTAAAGAGTCATAAATGAATGGAACATATATATGTCCAGCGCACTAATCTGCGAAACAAAACCTTTCTTTTAAGGGAAAACTCAACTAAATAGACTAGTCCAACGTATATATGAACCCCAGTCAAACAAACGCTTCTTCAGCATCGTACTTAAAGTATCGCGTTAAATAGTTTCATGATAACTCCTAAGGTGTGAACCATTCATCACGAAGGTGTTCTTAATTTCAAGATGTGTTTAATCCCAACGTCGAACAAATCACAGACGATGTAACTGTACACCTGATATGCAAAATAAGAAACACAAAAGAATGGTAGATGCACTTAAAACAGATGGCTGCAGGTAACTTACTTGACTTTCAACTTCGAATAAAGGAATCTTTTCAACTGACTTCAAGTACTTCCACGAGTGCTTCAAAGCAGGATCCAGATCATCACATGTAGCTAAGAGCTGATATCTCAATCCCCCAACATGCAACCACGCACTGCCTAGACTATGTAAAATGTCTACAATGGAAGTGATGGGCCAAAATGAATGTATTGTTAAGTCAATACCTAGATACTGCATTCATCAATACCAAGTAGAAGTATGCTAATGAGTATTTGAAACTGCTGCATACTCACCCGTAGCTGAACACTGAAGAAAGAGTTCTCCAAGCAGTGGTTCAATAAATGAACCCACCATAGAAGCCAATTCATGGTGGCTAGATGAAGCAAGAAGTGACAGTTAAGGTCCAAGTCACCTTGCTGCTAGCACCAAAAACAGTCAAGAGTGAGTCCAACAAGAAGTAAATGAAGTAGAAGAGACATGGTTTCAGGCACATACTCCTATGACACATATGATGGACCAAGAATTAGTATTGTGACTGATCTAGTTCCCACAATGTCAATGAATTACAATTGAAAAATGAGAACATTCATACAAATGATTGTGCACAAATATACCCCCCCCCCCCCCCCCCACACACACACACAATGAAAAATATATCCTTGATACGAATATTTCAAGGAAGAAATGCATACTGTTGCCACATTTTTCTGAAGGTTACAAAGACCAGCCTTGATTGCGATGTACTTGTCATCTTCAAAAGATTTGCTGCGAGCGCATATTATCTGTAATCAAGACAGCATAAAAGGTTGAGAGGTTATAGCTTCTACATTCATGAATTGAACAAGGTACGAGTAGTTAAGGAAGTAACCTGTTAAAAGAGAAACCGAGCAGTGGACAGAAGAGAACTCTGTACATTATTCACTGGAGGTCTACTTCGCCACAGATCACGTGACGCAGCCCTAAGTTTCAGGCAGTATATGGGATAATCCCTTATTGTCGACGTGCTGTGTCTGCATTTAAACATGTCAAGAACTTAAAACTACTAGAAAATAAGTAAACAACAGTCCTCAGGAAAAAAGATTACTTTGAAAATCTAAGGAACATTGCTACAGAATATTGTGATATGTTACCGGAGTTCCAATTGGAAAATGGTAATATACCATACCACACTACATACATATGAATTCGAAACAAACTACCCAAGAGTTCCGTGGATTATAAGTAAATCAACAATGTGCACTTACCTATCCAGATTTGTTCTAAAAAGTTGACCGAATCTAGAAGTAAGTAAATCAAGATAACTTACAGAATCTGGTTACTGACAACCATTTTAAGAGGCTGGAAAAGTGTATCAGGTTGCAGCACTTCGCAACTATCAATCTTCAAGAATGTCTGCGAGGTAAATATACAACAATCAAATATTGTTGTTGCAACATAAAAGTCGTGCAGCTGAAGTGCTCAACCACAACATTATAGCACATGTACCTTAACAGATTCTGATTGAAGGGTCCACAATGATGAATGCCAATTGTACCACATCTCAAGAATGAAACTCGTAACTTTAATATTTGCTGCAAGCAAACAGATATATTCAGCTATCTCAGATATGATGTTGCTTAGATTTAAATAGGAGTATACACACCTCCCTTAACAGAATTCCACGCGTCTAGTGTCCATACAATCTTTTGATGGGGTATAAAATCGGTAGGTGATCTTGATGATGAACCCAATGAGAAGTTCAACCTTGATTTCAGACGATCAGACAAACCAGATAAACCCTGCCAGAAAGGAACCTTCTTAAAATCACAGTTACACGTATCTCTACAAATTAACAAAGGAAATAGTTGCAGATGTGACTATGATTGAGTAACAATGTCTGATTTAGGCATCCAATAATACATAGGATCAGTCTAAAAAAGCTCCTAAACAATGTAAAGATCTGAGCGAAGGTCCAAAGACGAGTCTAGAAAGTAATAAGTTCTCTACACGCAATAATAAGTGACATCATAAGTTATTGCGGGAACCATTTGACCATATTCCTCAACATCAAAAGAATCTGCAAGATAAGTAGAAAAGACATAGATAGCAATGAAAGAGGTACAACTAATATGTAGTCCCACAGACTTATTGAGATGAGGTTATCAAGGAATAGTACATAGACAAAAATTCGAGATGATGTTATAGGAGATTGCCCTTCATCAAGATTGACACAGCCTCAGAAGTTGTACGGGATAGTGATTGACGCCCTTAGGCCTCGTTTGGGTCAGGGATATACTACGCCTGACAAGTTGATAAATGTTATACCAACGGCCGGACATGGTAAGCTGAATTTTCTGGATTTGTCTGTAGGTTCCCACCCATGGATCATCGACCATTCATCATTACCAAGTGATAATTCTTGGTTTCTCTCTCGGAAGATAAATTTAACATGACAGAACGGACTTTACAACATTAACAGAAAAACCATATCACTTCTCATACGATGAAGGTCACCTGTTTTACTATCGTGAAGCTTCACTGGAATTAATATGAAGCTTTTCGGACGTGCCTGACTCAAAAAGAATCATCAGCTAATATTTGCGGACAGTGCGGACAGCAACTACGACAAAAACTAGCCTAATCTCTGATGCCCGTTATTAAACGAACCCCGTCACAAATAAAATAGTACAACCATATTAGACAGCTAGATATAGAGAATTTGGGTAAATAATCTTACAAGCTCCATTCCTTCAGCATCGTCCAGAAGTATCTGCAATAGCTCTTGAAGTATCTCCATATCCAAGACAAGGCTTGTGTAATCAATTATAGGAAGAGTTTCTTGCCAGCTATCAACACCAGCCCTTTTACATAATACATCAGAGGGGAAAGCACAACAAGCAGATAAAAATTTGTTCGTAGACAATTTAGGAGAGGTATCCACGGCAGCTTCCAACGCTTTGTTTTGACATGGCATGTTTTCACAACATGCCATGTCAAAACAACATAAAGGAAAAGATTGAGCAAAGATAAAACCTATAAGTCAATAATCTAAACCTGGTAAATTTCCTCCAACTGCTGAAGAATATGTAACTCGTCACCATGAACATTGATTAACATATATGAAGACATGCCAACACCTATAAGAAATAAGCACTCGATCAAAGAGCTAAATAGCTAATACACATCTCCAGATCACAAGTCAGAGAGTACAGGCAAAAGAACACTACCGAAAACAGAACAAGGAAAACGATGGTACAATCTCCAGCATAAACGGTATCATCCAAAAGATTTGATCAGGTACAAAAGTTCAAGTGTGTTTAATGCACAACATTCAAACATATGATCAATGTTCTGTTAACTTTCTATTGTAACAAGCCCGGTGGAGCTATGTTACTAGAAACCCAACACGTAATCAAACATCAGAAGTTAGTAGTTTGCTATCATCACAATAATCCATCGACACACTTGCAAACACAATTACAAGGCCATCAAACCCAGCATTTCATCAATCACAAGTAACACTGTGCAAGCCTAGCCTTTCAGGCAGAGGGTAAGAAAAAAAAAAAAAAAAATAACAGAGCTGTGTAGGCTGTAAAGTACATACCACCCATAGATCATACTAAATAATTGACCACCGCCCAGTTCACAAAACTGAGATCTATCAATAAAAGGGGTGTTAAAAGTTGGTTAACCTTGTCAATTCCCCGTAGCATATCACAGTATCCACTGTAGAACAAAGATACACCATGGACATCCACACTAAATAGAAATTAGAAAAGAACAGCCTAACTGCAGCATTGACAAGCACAAATAACGGCATCCACAAACCACATATCCTCGTGCTGCCCCATCCAACACCAGCACAGCTACCAGCGGGCACAATATGTGGTTCATTTACAGCACGTGACTCAATAAGGACCCACCAGACGAGTATCCAGCAAGGTGAGTGGTTATCTTAGGCTTTTGCTGACAGTTTTGATGACTAAATGATTCTTCTCCTTTCTGCAATCTGATCACACGTACAAACTTCGAGAGTTCACTAGAATATCCCTTTTGCACTAGACCCCTAACTCGTGCATCACACCAAATATTCCACCTTCACATTGCACTATAGACGTCCCGCTCTCGCACATTATACAAGTTGGTTCAAACAGTTATTCGCGAACATCTATGTCACTACCACAACTAGAAAGAAGTATAGTAATTTTCATCTAGTGGAATCTTTTGCGAACCAAAATGACATTATTTAACTTGCAGACCATAAACCCTGAAAATATTAGCGGAATTAAACTTTATTTTGATTGAACATGCAATAACATCAATACACAACTTAGGCGTACTCATTACATGGTCGAATGCCACTAGCTATATAACCACCATGTAAGTTGAGAAATCTTCCGTGTCTTGTTTATTGATTAGTCACCTTTAAATATGTAATTTTACAACACTAATTACAAATTGGTCCGAAAACTAATTACAAATTAGTCCTACTACTATTACGCCCCCGCAGTCGAAACTGTAGGCGTGCCAACACTGAGACTGGAACGGAAGCGCTGGAACAAGGGCCGAGGGAGACCCTTGGTGAAGATGTCGGCGTACTGGTAATCGGCGGGAATGTGCAACACGCGAAGCTGACCCAAACGAACCTTCTCACGAACGAAGTGGAGATCAATCTCAACATGCTTAGTGCGCTGATGCTGAACAGGATTACCAGAGAGATAGACAGCACTCACATTGTCGCAATACACGACTGTAGCTCGAGGCGGGGTGACACGAAGCTGAAGAAGTAAATTCCGGACCCAGCAGAGTTCGGAGACGGCGTTAGCAACACCGCGGTACTCAGCCTCAGCACTAGAACGAGATACCGTGGCCTGGCGCTTGGACGACCAACTCAGAAGATTGTCTCCATAGAAGACACAGTAACCAGAAGTGGAGCGGCGCGTGTCCGGACAACCAGCCCAATCGGCGTCAGTGTAGGCGGTGAGGGAATCAGCGGCAGAGGCAGAAAGCCGAAGACCATACTCAAGTGTCCCACTGATGTAGCGCAAGATGCGCTTCAGGGCATGAAAGTGCGGCTCACGGGGATCATGCATGAAGAGACAAATCTGCTGAACAGCAAACTGGATGTCTGGTCGAGTGAACGTGAGGTACTGTAAGGCCCAGCAAGGCTGCGGTATAAGGTAGGATCAGCAACCGGTGGGCCAGATGTGGCTATAAGTTTACTCCCTACCTCGACAGGGGTGGCAGTAGACTTACAGGTCGACATGGAGGCACGACGAAGAATGTCGGTCGCATACTGATGCTGAGACAGGAACAGGCCAGACGAATCACGAGTAACAGCGATGCCCAAAAAATGATGCAGATGGCCCAGGTCAGTCATAGCAAACTCTCCAGAGAGCTGGGAGACAATCTGATCCAAAACAACCGGAGACGACCCAGTGATGACGATATCATCCACATATAGCAGGAGGTAGACGATGTCCGAGCCACGACTGTAGACGAAGAGAGACTCATCACATGAGCAACCAGAGAAACCGATAGTCTGTGTGAGGACGGTGGCAAATCGCTGAAACCAAGCACGAGGAGCCTGCTTCAGACCGTATAAGGATTTGCGCAACCGGCAAACGAAGTCAGGATGGCGCGTGTCGCGGTAGCCAGGTGGCTGATGCATGTATACCGTCTCAGAGAGATCACCGTGAAGAAAAGCGTTCTTGACATCCAGCTGACGGATAGGCCAAGAGCGCGTGACGGCAATGCTGAGAACTGTACGGATGGTGGTCGGTTTGACAACCGAGCTGAAAGTCTCCTCACAATCGATCCCAACCAGCTGGGACTTCCCATTGGCTACCAATCGCGCCTTATAGCGCTGCAGACTGCCATCAGCGCGAAACTTGTGGCGGAAGAGCCACATAGATCGCAGAACATTAGCCCCTGCCGGGCGAGGAACCAGATCCCACGTGTGGTTCCGAACCATAGCTCCAAACTCATCATCCATGGCCGCTTTCCAGTGAGGATCTGACAAGGCGAGGATGGGGGATTTGGGAAGGGGTGAGAGGGGGACTGGTGGCTGGACAGCTAAAGTGAGACGGGTGACGGGTTTGACAATTCCATGCATGGATCGGGTGGTCATCTGAGGAGAGGTAGGAGGAGGAGAAGTGGCCACTGGGCGTGGTGTGGGTGACTCAGGTGGGTCAGGCAACACAGGCGCAGATGGTACAGTAGAGGGGCGAGTGGACACAAACCGACGGACGTAGTGCTGAGGAAAAGGTTCCACAAGGGTCCTAGATAGGGGAAGCTGTGTAGGTGCCCTAGGGAGTGCGGGTGGGGATGGGGGTGCCCTAGGAGATGTGGGTGAGCGTGCGGGAGCCAGAGGGTGGAGAGCACGATGAGTGAACAAGGGAGACGGAAGACTGTCATCAGGATCAGACGTCCTGTGAACAGAGGGAGACACGAACCCAGGAGAGGAGAAAGGAAACACCGTCTCATCAAACGTGACATGACGGGAAGTGTGAACACGACCAGTGCTCAAGTCGAGACACCTGTACCCACGATGGTTAAGAGGGTAGCCCAAAAAAACACATCGAACAGAGCGGGGTGCGAGCTTGTGAGGTGAGGTGGCAGAGAGGTTCGGGTAACACAAGCATCCGAACGTGCGAAGATGCTCATAGGAGGGTGTGCGATGATAGAGGGCAACAGTGGGGATAACGTTGCCAAGGACTTTGGTGGGAAGAATATTATGGAGGTAGACAGCAGTGAGAAGAGACTCAACCCAGAAAGAGGCTGGTAGAGAGGCCTGAGCTAGGAGAGCACGCATAATGTCATTGATTCTACGAATCAGGCGTTCAGCTTTGCCATTTTGAGATGACGTCTGAGGACACGCAAACCGAAAGACTAGTCCATGATCAATGGCGTGGGAGTGAAAGGAGCCATTATCAAATTCTCCACCAAGGTCACATTGGAAACTCTTGATGGGTCGCTGAAACTGGGTTTGAACAAAGGTAGTGAATTGTTTGAATTTAAATATTGCTTCGCTTTTCTGTTTAAGTGGGAAAACCCAGAGAAAATGTGTGTAATCATCTAAGAGTAGCAGGTAGTATTTATAGTGCGATTTGCTCAAAACCGGAGATGTCCATAAATCACTGTGAACAATGTCAAACGGACTAACAGTGGAAGAAGTAGAAGCTAAGAAAGGCAAACGCACATGTTTACTAATCTGACAAGCATGACAAATAGTGTCTGATTTATTCCTACTACAAGCTATGAATTGACTACTACGAAGCAAATCTAAGACTGGAAGCCCGGGATGACCGAGGCGGTTGTGCCAAACTGAAGCAGGAAGAGCAGCTAACGAGACAGCGGACGAGTGAGGTGGGCCAGGCTGGAATGGATAGAGATCACCCGAACTATTGCTCCTCTGTAAAAGAGCTCCCGAACGTAGGTCCTTCACAGAAAAACCAAAAGGGTCAAACTCAATAGAAACCTGATTGTCAGTGGTAAATTGACGAACAGATACTAGGTTTTTGATAACATTAGGCGTGAGTAAGACATTTCTAAGGTGAAGGGAACGGGTGTTGGTGGTAAGGGTGTGATTGCCAGATCCTTTCACTGGAATGCTAGAGTCGTTTCCCACAAGTATGTTAGGAAATTGACAAGATGAAGAGAGAGAAGAGAGGATACCTAATTGCGGAGTGAGGTGAGCTGATGCGCCAGAGTCCATATACCAAGTCTGATCCGGGACGCTGAGTGTCATGCCAGAAAGCTGAGAACCCAAATCCGTAGCAGTCGGATGGCCAGAAGGAGCAGTGAAGGCCTGATGACGTGCAGGCGGCGGTGGACCGAGAAGGCCAGCATGACTAGGCCGTGGAGTACTCCAGCCCGTAGTCGGATAAGGGCAGGGAGGCACGGGTCCTGTGGGGCACCAAACCCATGAGCCTTGGGAGCCCGAGGGTGCAGCAGGGGGTGTCGGAGCAGCAGCTGGTTGACCACCCCCTGTCCCGGATCTGCGACGTCCGTTCCTGCCATTGCGACGCTGTCCACCGCCATGGTTCCCATTCCCGCCACTGGAGTGGCCACCGGACTGAGGAGGGGTGGCATGTGGTTGTTGGTTCGAAGGAGTCGAAACCAACACCTGATGCGGGCTAGGATGGACCGGCTCCTGGCGAGCAAGAAGACGCTCGTGTAGTCGTATCATGGAGACAGCTGAGAGATACTCAGGAGTGGGGCGAGTCTGCTGGATGATCATGGCAACCCCGGTATATGCAGGAGAGAGACCATTGGTGAGCTGTATAACCAACCGCTGGTTCGAAACTGAAGTGCCGACATTCCCAATACGATCCGCCAAATTCTTCAGCCTGGTGCAGTAGTCATCGAGAGACGAGCAGTGGTCCATGCGCAGATTGACAAATTCCAATTCCAGTTCTGCTAGCCGAGAGCCCTGATTGTCGTGAAAAAGGTTCTCCAACTTCAACCATGCTTCTCTAGCAGTCTGGCCCCGAGTAAGGATAGCGAGCGCCAAGTCATCACTAATCGTTTGGTAAATCCAAGACAGGATTACCGAATCAATAGAGCTCCAGAGGGGATCACTGTCAGCAGGTGGCGGGTCTTTGTCGAGATGATCCGAAACGCCAAAGGAGTGCGTTTGGATGCGAAAAAACGTCGCCCAGTGATCATACTGGACTTTGTCATTGTCCAGAATGAAACGTACACGCTTCTCAATGTTGTTAACAAGGAACACGGGGTGGAGGGGCTCCTTGGTATTGCCGGATGAGGCTGTGTCGGTGGTGGAAGACATGTTGACCAGAGACTCACTTAACTCACGTAACTCACGTGAGCCTTGAAAACAAAAACAAATAAAAAGTGCACAAAGTAGCTGTACCCCAGTAACCAGAGACTAAACACACCCTCAGACTAAACTGCACAAACCAAAAAAAGTCAGTCGGCAGAGATGGAGAGGAACACGACAACGGCAGTCGAGATGAATCTTCGATGTGCAGCTTCGACCGGTGACAGAGGCGAAGCAGAGGCAGTCAACGGTTCGAGGGACGACAACGGCAGTCGAGATGAAGAGAACGACGACGGTGACGAGATCTACCGGCGACAAAAGCTTCGACTGGAGACAGGGGTGAAGCAGAGGCCGGACGGGGGCTCTTCAACCTGGTTTCCGTCGCGGAAGCCGATTGGATGATCGGGCGCGTGGATCGGACGGTGGGACGGATGCAGGCGGCTCGTGAGCGAGCGTGGCGGCGCGTCCGAGGTTCGTTCGCTGAGAGATCAGGTGGACAGAGGTCGTCGGCCGTAGAGGAGGACGACGCGACGGAAGATGGTGCGGCAATCGTCCATGGAAGGGACGAGGCTGCTGTTGGGTGGCGTGAGGCCGGCGACGGGAAAGAGGCTAGGGTTCGAGAACCAGCTCTGATACCATGTAAGTTGAGAAATCTTCCGTGTCTTGTTTATTGATTAGTCACCTTTAAATATGTAATTTTACAACAGTAATTACAAATTGGTCCGAAAACTAATTACAAATTAGTCCTACTACTATTACACCACAGATTTATTAAACTTCTATGTCTCTTAAACTATTTTAACTGCTGGTACCTTGACAATAGACGACAAAGTTTGTATGAATACTATTTTACAAGTTTGAAAACTTTGCTTCATATTCCAAACAAGACCATCAAACTCCATTTTTGGACTAGTTCTCAAATATTGTCATAGTCTGTTTCCAGTCGCCACCATAATTAGCCTGTGTTCCTTTCTTGTGTAGCCCTTTCGGCATTAATAATTGTATGCTCTCGCTTATATTTTTGTGGGTTTTCTGTAAGTTGCATATACTCCAATAACAAAACAAAAAATTAATTTCAATCTCCCTCCTATTTAGCCAGAAAACATGCAAAACTTTGGCAGTGACACACCACACAATGTTTCCAAGCAACGTCAGGATCATAGAATAAATGTTATTATATTGTTGACTAGCACTAGAAGTTCCAGCTCCATCAGCAAAACCTTAATCTCAGACATACAACATCCTTCATAACAAAAGTATTATATGACATGAGACATGACAACTGTAATGTTGAGAAACTAGAATGACATATCAAGGAACTAAAAAGTTACAAAGCCAAAAATTAGAGTAAAATCGGCAGCCAAGAAATTGTACCTTCCATAGCCAGAGAGCGAATTTCTGGCAGAGAGGACATAACCATCTCTATAAAATAAGCATTTTCCCCTGGGATCGAAGTTGCAATCAAGTGCATGGAAAAACATCAGAAATCAACTTATAAAAAACATGGAACCCTTAACATCATAAAAAAACTAACAACCGCCTTGTATCTTTGAGCATCTGTCTCTTGGCCACAGCTTTTCATAAAGATGTAAAAGATTCAGCTGTTTCTGATATAAATCGGCAGAGGGAGGCAAAGATGGATGGCCACCGTGAACCCACAGCACGGCAAGGACTTCTGGGGATGGAGGCACCACGGTATGTCTGATGCCAAATTCTTTTCCTCTGCCTATATTGGACAATATACATGAAATCAAATAGGAGAAGAATTGAATAAAAAGGAAAAACCAAGATTGATGTTGCTTGCCAAGAAGTGACCAACCTTTAAATGCTCAACTTCATTTGGACACAGTTTTCTCAACTTTACAGCAGTTTTCATCAAGGACCGCCACGATATTTGTGATATCTCAAACTGGGATGAAATTATGCTTTTCCAAAATGATATGTGGTCTTCAATGAGGTCCCCATACAGTTGAAAATCCACTTCAAAAGAAGCAGATTTGAACAGTACATCAAGAACCTTCCTTTCCACCTCTCCTACAGATTTCAACACATGTATAAAATTCTGGTGATTGTCACATACTTGTGCACTCTCTCGGCATGCCACTGGTGAAGACTAGACCTTAACAAGCCTGTACATTTGATGGCTCTACACAGAGCTTCACTTTCTACTTTTTTCACATCATTCGACAAATACATACTAGCAAGTTCAGTAGAAAGTATTGGTATAGGATGGGAGTCTAAGTTAACTTGAAGATGAGACCGAAGTTCTCGGCGGGAATGGAAAATATATTTCCAAATAGGATGTTTTTCTTCCTCCTTGAGAAGATCAAGAAAAATGCTAAAGAAGTTGCAAAAAGGATCGAGCTTAGAAGCAAACTGTTCCAACCAGAGAAGGAATAAGTCTCTATCACTTTCAGTGACCTGTTCAATACTCCAGTTGGCAGAAAATAAGAGTTTTTGTTCAGAAATTCGTAAGTCAATCTCAGCCCTCCCTCCGTGATGAAAAATGTCAGGAAACATCACAACGTGCAACTTTTTCATATCAACCAAGTATGGCTTGATACCGTGACTTGCACACGACATCTGATCAGTACGTCTCTGATTAGAAACATAATAAGATGCAACATCAGACCCCAAAAACTCCAGATACATACAATTTTGCCTAACGGAAACTTTCTTTGAGTAACATACATAGTCCATCAACTTCAAAGGTGTGGGCCAGCCTCCTGGTAGACATAACGACAATCCAGACGACACCTCAGATTTGTAAAGTTCGGCTCGTGACAGATACGTGGTTAACACATGGGTGACAATATCTTTTCCTTCGGCTTCACCAAGGGAAGAAAGGTAAGTGTGCTCCCAACTAGTATGGAGGCTCCATAATGGCCTATAGCCACTCATCAGAAGCCTGTGGAATAACTGCAGCCATCGAGCAAGCTCGAGATATGTTATCTCAACACCAAGATGCAAGCAATCCTTCAACCCTAGCATATATATGGGCCTCAGACATCGAGTCAACAAAAGTACTCAAAGGAATGCCTGACATGACAAGAAATCTCTTGACATCTTCAAGTTCATTGTGATCACATCCTTCACTAAGTCCGTAACTAAGCACCAGTGTGGTTGCATTATATATATCTCCACGCCTCTATTCCGCATGGCTCTTGATACTTCACCTAACTAGGGTCAACAGTGAGAAATATCCGGAATCGGGGATGGGGTTGGAGAGTCAGTGGCTTGCCATCTACACTGCCACACTCATTAATTGTGATTGAGCCATGTGGCTCAACCAAAGAGTTGATCCTGTCAAGAACCTGCATGAAGAAATTACAAAGTGAACAAATTCCCTCACGTAAACGCTACATAGATATAGATGTTCCAGCGTACTGAAATAAAGCACTACTTACAGTGGGATTGCAAAGATTCGCATTCTCTAGAACAATCCATTCGCCATTTTCTATAGCTTTCACAAGTGTCCCAACTACCCATTCGAACCTTGCTGAAAATGATGTTCTGCGGTAATCATCTTGCAGCTTCAAAACCAAGTCACGAGTTCTTTTAAGTTCCATGCATGGCCAGGATAGAGGCAGCTCATTTTCTTCCAGATCCAGCATGAGAATGTCAATTATCTCCAGCAACAAAGATGTAGAAGCTAATGCCCGAGTCTTTGAGTTATCAATCTTTGAAGGAGGGACAGTCTTCGGAATGATACCAACGGCAGATGAAAAGGTATGCCGTTTGCTTACGAGTTATTTTCTCCTCTTAGAGAATTCAATAGCTAAGGAGTCCAGTTGCAAGCAACAGAATTCGTTGACATATCTTTCAACTTGAGTAACAGCATACTGATAGTGGCGGAGAGCATCATATTGCTCAAAGCACCCAAGTAACTCCGATATATCAGATCCAGAAGAAAGACTTATTTCATTTAGAACATCGCCAGTAAGCTGGGAAAGCAGCCGTACCAACGAAGTTTTACCCGACGGGGGACCAACCAATATGCACAACCATTGATGATGAACACAGAGCGCAGCAGCTTCCAAACTATGGCGCAAACCCGGCAGAATATTTAGCTCACTATTATATATTTTAAAAGAACGGTTAGAGTTTCTCTCAATGTGAGAATCCCGTACAACTAAAAACTGTGGATTGAGCTGCACCCGTGGAAACGGATTCAAAAACGGCTGAAGTCCAAATACATCAACGAAAAGTTGGACAACTAATTTACGGTCAGCTGCAGTGCGCATTCTCTGGACATAAACGGTATTGAGAAAGCAGTGGGGTTTTGATGACTCAGGTGCACCTAAACAAGTAACAACAGAGTTAGAGAGACGCCATACAAGGGGAGCACATGGGAAGAAGTGATAAACGGACAAGAAAAGATTAAGCATGAACGCGTCACATCTCGTAGGTTAAACTCCCAAGGGGAACCATCTTGAGCAAACTTATGGTGCAACATAGTATCTTCATGTAATTTCCTATTAAACAAAATCAGCTTCGAAAGCAAAAATTCTGAAATCGAGGATAAATTGTTTTACAGATGCAGAGATAGTCATCCTCGACTAACTCATCCACGTAGACCTGAAACATAATTTCATTGGTATTTCTACCTCTTCTCCAGAAAAATAGTGTCCCAACAGTTGCAACAAACAAACAATGATACCTTTGTAAAGCGGTTAAGGAATGACTTCGGAAGCCCTTTACGACCTCCACCTTGAGAAGAGGGATTTTGACATGCAAAAACTCTAAATGTCGATAGGCATTTAAAAGTCGCGTTTAACTATGGATTAAAACTTCGGCGCGGTGGTCTAAGATAGCATTCAAACCTTAATAAAGGAGAAACAGTTAGGCCCTAGGGTTTGTATGAACGAGAACAGTTAACAGAGAGACTGTACCTCTAAGACAGATTGTGGAGCGAGATTAAGCTCATCAAGCAAAACCCATGATCCCTTTTTTAAAGCCTAAGAGAATATAAACATCGGAACCAAAGCTCAAACCCAAGGAAAAGAAAAGAACATCAGGGGAAAATTACAACCTGCAGCAGAATCCCATCAGACCATGCAAACTGCAAACCATTGCCGCTTTCAACGGGCAGGTCAGACCCCAACAAATCCATAATGTCGGTCTATAAAAACAATATTAGATAATACAGATGATATGTATTACCAGATAAAACAACAAAAAATACAACAACCTAGAAAAGAGGATGGAAAAAAGCATCTCACCAGCTCTGACAAGTTTATCCGTACAACAGAATGACCAAAAAATTTGCCAAGGGCTACTACTAGACTTGTCTTGCCCACGCCAGGACTTCCTTCCAGTAAAACTAACAAAGCATAGTCATAATGTCAAAAAGTGTCTAGATGATGCAGATTTCGATGATGAAGGTTTGAAAAGACTCAGGAACAGTAAATACCAGGCTTTGGAAGCTGCATTGCCCGAAGTACACGCAGTGCATTTCTGCGGGTTGTTGGGGCCTTCAACTGAAACTCTTCAACCTTAACATTGTTGACACCTGTATATGAACAACGAATAGTTAATGGAAGGCACTTGTCAAGATATATAAGCAATGAAAACATGCATACAACCACTTGAACATACAATATAAGCTCCCCCTAAATATACAAGCAACCCATAAAAGACACAACCATAAAATATCATTTGCGTACGCACCTACTCGCCTCCTCACTTACGGAGGCATAAATTTGTAATGCTTCACCAACATCTCATTGCAATCTGATATGACTCCCTTTACAAAAAGATGCTCTATCTCTCTATTTATCAATTTAATGTAGGGAGATTAAGCACCGCGAGAGAGGAGCACCATAGTATGATCTGGGACACCCAATTACCCAAAAGGCCAACCTTATGAGTTAGGGCCTAAATCATACTATATTAACCATGGACATCATGTCCAACATCCCGATGTGGGACAAACTGCTCACACATGATAACCAACATTTAACCCCTAGCATCGACTACTAGTAGATCAAGGAACGAGTCTCAACACTTGCGCACCTCCCAAAAAAAAGTAGATTCGAACTTTTGCAGATACTTTTGCTGCTTCTAAATAATACTGTAGTTAAGCAAAAATAATAGTGATAAAATAAGCCACCTATAACGAGAAAAGAATATATATCAGACTTTATGTTAAAAGTATCGGATTAAAAAAAGTAGGTAATGGTTCAACTTAATCAAAGATCATAAGTGAAGAGAAACAACAGATGTGTTGCAGTATGAAGTTGGTGCGTTGATAGTACAGCATATGCAATTAATACTGAAAGCATACGGTGTGACCTAAAAAAGCAATACCTCGACTGGTCGAAAGTTCGTACAATTAGACAAACAAATTTGACCAAAAGAATCGTAACAGTACTATATTCATACAACATTCCGAGTTTAGCAGTAAAAGGATATCAAGATTGGAAAAAACAACAATTTGGAGAACAGTTACCTCTGGGAATGTAAAAGGGGTCAATTCCAAACAGATCGTCAATCTGCATGTCATCAGTGGGAGGTCTTTAGAACTTCCAGGGCCTCCCCAACCAAATTTCTCCTTAGCCATGAGGTTTGAAATAACAACACGAGAATCAGCCACCTGTTGCAAAAACAAAGGCAGGTATTAGTGACCCACTCAGCAGGCATCACTAACAGCAGTACTGAGTCCAAATCCTGAACATGTGTCTAACAATTATCAATGAATATTCTCCATATGAACAGAACGGGCATGTGTAGAAATTGCATGCATTGGTCAGAAGTGCGAATGCAATTTGTGATTCGTTGGTGATGAAAGATGTGAGAATCAGAATATCTCATTATCTTTCCACTTATTGGTTGGTATATCTACAATTCCTCACACGTCAGTTGGAAACACACTCATGCGACAAAAGGAGCGGTCAATGAATTTCAAGATTCAGATTTCAGAGTACATATTCTAAGTCAACCACATCATGGGCTTCAAAGTCAAAAAACCAATCAGTATTCAGTTATGCTCCTGCAGAACCATATAAATTAATCTGTCAAACTACTTAAACCTAATAAAGTCGGAGTGATTATCACCATGTAAACGCAGCACACTAGTAAAAACCTCCTTGAACTGTCCGATCCTCTAACAGCTCACCAGAAAAACAACTAAAGTTACTAGCACAAGCGACCTGATTCCATAACGTTTAATGCGATCATGCTCTAGTTTGCACAAAAGATCTCCCTCCCTCACTATTGGTTGTCCGAGAATCTGAATATAACTGATACGTGCCTAAAATTAGCACGAAATCCAACTTTTCAACAAGCAGACATACAAACTTTCATGAAGCCCGGTAGGGTAAAAATAAAGCAAAATCTTGAAGAACATCCAGCGGGGAGGCGCTGTGGGTCTCCTTGACAGTCTCTAACTTGCACTTCCATAGGAATTAAGGAAATAAAAAACTAATTGTCTTGCTTTCTAACTACGGCCCTACTACATCCTAGGGAAGCCTTGGAGTTACATCAGCAGGATGTAAAAGATGGTGTCATTAGCAATATGTAGTACTGAACCTCGTCCAGTGGTGTACCATCCCGGTAATATGGTACTATATTACATCATTAATCTGGAAAACTATTGTAAACAAATAGTTATTCACATATTTGCACTTGCATTTGTATGTGTGCACACTAGATCACCAACTGTTGTGCAATATGCACTACTGTAAGAGTCCATGGTATTTTCCTCAAGCACATTTGAGTAAGAATCGAATCAAAAGGTATATGAGCTCCAATTGTTTTTTGTTGAATAGTTCTCTCATTTGAAAAAGGAACATTGATAACTGCACCGTTTAAATAATGCCTCCAGTACCTTTTTCCAGTTTTATAGGAATTCACAAGGATAATAGTGAATTAACCTAATCTCATTAAAAAAATGAATTAGATGACACGGTGATAAATCTTACATCAAGCTATTGAAAGGAACAAGTACACAAATGCAAACCGAAGGTCTTCGCAAAAGGAAGACTACCAACTCAATCTTTCTTCACCGATAAATACTATGCCAAAAAAACAAGGTAGACTACAGGTGCTTTCATACTTCTGTAGCTCAAATTTTACTAGGTTGACCTGTTGTTTTCTTTGACATACAAGTTAGTGCAACTTTCTGAACTGTTACAGAAACCCAGCAGAGACCAATACCTTTAGAAGTTCCTGTAGATAAGACATGCACTTCTCCCTTAAATCTTCAGCATCTTTTCTTGAGATGCCTGAACCTGAGATTTATAGCAGACAAGGCAGAAAGGATACAACAAGACCTTCAGCATACATTCTAGAAAGAGTCAAAGTAAGAAAATGAAAAATAAAAAAAAAAATAAAAAACTCATTTAACATATTATCAAACAGCATGCAACATAAGCACCAAACAAGACCTTTCGTAAGATGAAAGACGTTAAAGACTGCACAACGGTCAAGTCATACAAAGATCTAAATAATCTTTCTTGCAAAAGTAAAGTAGGTCAAAAATAGTATATAATCTTGTAAGGAACCCCCAAGAAACTGATTCCACCAACTATAAAGATAAGATCCACCTCTAAGAAACAAGAAGATACCTAAACTTAGTCCATCCAGCAAAATGAGAAAAGCTCCATGTAACAAAGCATCTTCTGGCTGCAACTTCTTCTCTGTTGCATCGATAAAGTCTATCCACGACAAAAGGTCCCTTACAGTGAGTGTCCTCCCCATTTGTAATTGATTGAACCACTGCACGGAACAAATAAAGCAGAGTAAGTTTGTAGAACAAAACAGGAAACTGAAACAAGAGCCACAAACACAGCAGTTATAACAAATGTTGAAAACACGGGCCTATGAGTAGATACAAGAAGAAATATGAACAGCACAGGCAAAAAGTGGGATTAGAAGCACATCAAAAAAAAATAGCAGAATCACAGATACACACTATGCACCATCAAATATCAATCTCCTGCAGATCGAAAAATCAACAGGGGAGGAGCTACAATTTTTCAACTTTTTACAACACATGATCTAAAGCACCAATACAGGAAAAATACTGGCGAAAGAATTATGCATTGCAGCTGATTTGACATGATAGTACCATATTTGCAGCGACAAAGAGAAGACAAAGTACAACACAGCACCAAAGACGCAGTTGCACAGAACAAATAACAAACTCGCACGTGAAAACAAGGTGTCGAGTCAAACAAACGGAGATGGAAACTGTCATGAATGGATTCTACCCTCCCTTCAACCCAACTTATCCATCTTGTTTGACTTTTGAGGTCAATTTGACTAGGTGATTTGAGTAGTAAAATTATACAAGAGCTTGTCAAACTTTTCACAAAGTTGTCAACTTAAAACGACTCTGCAACATTATGATAAGGTTTGCGAGTTCATGCATTGTTTATCTACTCAAAGTCTCAAATAACGTGGTCCAGGTGACCTCAAAAGTCAAACAGGATGGATTTGGGACGGAGGGGTACTTCATTATAACTGGAAATTCATGCAAGAAAAAAAATCTGCATATGTTTCACTGCTAAAAGAGTAACTGTAACACGTCACTATAGCAAACAAAGCCCAAGGTATACCAATGAGCATCAAATCTCATGTAGTTGCCAACATACAAGCTATCAATAACCAGTTTAAAACGGCCCCCAAAGTCTGGAACCCAAGTACAGCAAACCATACATAGCTGACCTGATGCAGAGCTGTGCCTCTTAGAGCACAGTAAAGACTTTTCTCCATTTTAGATAAAATAGATACGCTGATATAACAGAGGCAAGCATATAAATCGATTAAGTTATACTCAGTTCATGAACTTCGTCCTCTGAGCAGCATTGCCAATACAGATTTGTACCAACCTATATGTAGTATGAGAACAATAAAGGGGATTCCAACACGTATCTAGTGTGCCTAAACAACTAAGTGCATATTTAGTATCGCCGATTTTAATCCAATAAGTTTAATCCAATTGGATTAAAAACGGCAATCTGTGCAATTGTAGAATCTCCAAAATTGAGGATTAGAGAGCTAAAAATCTCTCAAAATTAATTTTGTTGTTTTTGTTTTTTTTTTTTTTTTTTTTTTTTTTTTTACATTAGCATGATCACCTGTTATAAATAGGTGTATTCAATTACTTGACTTTAGAGCTCTTTGAATTTTGTTATATGGACCAAGTTAGTGATCTATAATTTCGGCTCATACCAAAAAGATTGTTTGCTGTTAAATGGAACCACTTCTGTTGCGGTTACACCAAACAGATTGTTATTCTCACTTAAGTTGGATTTTCTTTTTAGATTATTTTCAGCTGATTATTGAGATTTTCAGCTGGTTCCAAACAGGCTCTAAGAAACTAACCCAATAATTTCATGAATCAAACACTTCCAAAGACTAACACCGAATCACCTCAAAAAAAAAAAAAGACTCTACACCAAATCCACAAGCATTCAACTCCTCCGAGTTATTCTACTAATCATAACCTGAAAAGTATCGGTAGGCTTCCCCAAGATGGGACAACAATGATCAATGAAGTGAAAGTTGAGACAAACATTCTTGCTAAAAATGTAAATTTTAACTGCCATCCAGCAAATCATCCAGAAGGGAGGTTGACGAACTAATCTGACTTCTAGAAGACGATGAAGCCCCAATCGCAACATATTTTAGAAGTATGCACCGCCAGAACGATTCAAAATGTCATATGATCAGAGCCACCAATAGAATGTCACATAGTTTAGCTGACCAGGAAAAAAAGGTTTTTGAGCCGTGACACGAAGTCACGAAGCACTGAACAAGTTAACAGGCAATCAGAAAACATGCATAAACTTACATGCAGATTCAAGTACACACCAACAAACCTAACCACCTTTACCTAAAAGCCAAAAAAAGATCATAAATTTATTTATAACTAAAAATCACTGTCGAAGATGACAAAAGAAGTCTGAGAAGTGCTCAATAAACATATCTTTTAGATCAATCATAAGGTGACAAAGCCAACGAAAACCGTTACAAATCCAAAATGTGCATTAGCAACTTGCATTAAAAAATAAGACCAAAAAAACCATGAAAACCAATGACCCAACCATGGGAAACAGTTATATCTATCGAACAGACATAACAGCTAAACATACCTCCCAGAAACTGACCATAGGATCAGCAACGAATGACAGCCCTGGATCCAAAATTCTGCAAAATAAAACAACCCAACAGACACTGAGAGAAATGATTTTACCATACAAACATATTTATGACAGCTCCAATCATATTTGTCTTACCTCTGAAAAGCTATTGTTTTCAGATAATTCAAATCGTCAACAGAAGGAACCCAGATCTCAGTAAACCTATTACGGAGAGCAGGAGAAGGTTCCTTCTTACCATAATCCCCACCAGGATTCATTGTCGAGAGAAGAAAGAAGTTAGAATGAGCAGTGATCGTCTCCAGATCAGAACCTCCTCTCTCAGCCAAAGACTGCAAAATCGGCAAAACCATAATCTTCATTACCAAAAACATGGTCGGGAAGAATAAATGGAAAATAAACCCATGTGCCTATCAATAACTTCAAGTTACCCATTCAACGTCATAAAGAAAAATCAATTGGGCAATTAAATAGAGAGAACCAAATATTAAAGAAAATAAACAGCACTAAACACACATTAGCTCTTGTAAACAGAAGAAGCATACTTCATGTAATTACAGTACACGATCTTCTAGCTATGCTTCATAGAAAATGGCCAAAAAATAAACTAAGCATGCACTAGCACTAATCAAATGTTAGAAAACAAGAAAAACTAGCCTCCAGACATGCAAATTAAAAAATCAATTGGAACCTACACAGAAGACGAAGGAAATAATTATCGAAATATGACGGCAGAAAATGATTCGATTAACAAACATATTTTTAAACACTTCAAGTTGCCAACAATAGTTGGCTACTCTGGTGTTTTCTGCTCATATCTCATATAGCAAGTTATCATCATTATGTGAGTGAAAAATCTTCCGTGCCTTCTTTATTGATTATTGACCTTTAAATATGTAAGTTTACAACACTAATTACAAATCGGTCCTAAAACTAATTACAAATTAGTCCTACTACTATTACACCCCCGCAGTCGAAACTGTAGGCGTGCCAACACTGAGACTGGAACGGAAGCGCTGGAACAAGGGCCGAGGAAGACCCTTGGTGAAGATGTCGGCGTACTGGTAATCGGCGGGAATGTGCAACACGCGAAGCTGACCCAAACGAACCTTCTCACGAACGAAGTGTAGATCAATCTCAACATGCTTAGTGCGCTGATGCTGAACAGGATTACCAGAGAGATAGACAGCACTCACATTGTCGCAATACACGACTGTAGCTCGAGGCGGGGTGACACGAAGCTGAAGAAGTAAATTCCGGACCCAGCAGAGTTCGGAGACGGCGTTAGCAACACCGCGGTACTCAGCTTCAGCACTAGAACGAGAGACCGTGGCCTGGCGCTTGGACGACCAACTCAGAAGATTGTCTCCATAGAAGACACAGTAACCAGAAGTGGAGCGGCGCGTGTCCGGACAACCAGCCCAATCGGCGTCAGTGTAGGCGGTAAGGGAATCAGCGGCAGAGGCAGATAGCCGAAGCCCATACTCAAGTGTCCCACTGATGTAGCGCAAGATGCGCTTCAGGGCATGAAAGTGTGGCTCACGGGGGTCATGCATGAAGAGACAAATCTGCTGAACAGCAAACTGGATGTCTGGTCGAGTGAACGTGAGGTACTGTAAGGCCCCAGCAAGGCTGCGGTATAAGGTAGGATCAGCAACCGGTGGGCCAGATGTGGCTGTAAGTTTACTCCCTACCTCGACAGGGGTGGCAGTAGGCTTACAGGTCGACATGGAGGCACGACGAAGAATGTCGGTCGCATACTGATGCTGAGACAGGAACAGGCCAGACGAATCACGAGTGACAGCGATGCCCAAAAAATGATGCAGATGGCCCAGGTCAGTCATAGCAAACTCTCCAGAGAGCTGGGAGACAATCTGATCCAAAACAACCGGAGACGACCCAGTGATGACGATATCATCCACATAGAGCAGGAGGTAGACGATGTCTGAGCCACGACTGTAGACGAAGAGAGACTCATCACATGAGCAACCAGAGAAACCGATAGTCTGTGTGAGGACGGTGGCAAATCGCTGAAACCAAGCACGAGGAGCCTGCTTCAGACCGTATAAGGATTTGCGCAACCGGCAAACGAAGTCAGGATGGCGCGTGTCGCGGTAGCCAGGGGGCTGATGCATGTATACCGTCTCAGAGAGATCACCATGCAGAAAAGCGTTCTTGACATCCAGCTGACGGATAGGCCAAGAGCGCGTGACGGCAATGCTGAGAACTGTACGGATGGTGGTCGGTTTGACAACCGAGCTGAAAGTCTCCTCACAATCGATCCCAACCATCTGGGACTTCCCATTGGCTACCAATCGCGCCTTATAGCGCTGCAGACTGCCATCAGCGCGAAACTTGTGGCGGAAGAGCCACATAGATCGCAGAACATTAGCCCCTGCCGGGCGAGGAACCAGATCCCACGTGTGGTTCCGAACCATAGCTCCAAACTCATCATCCATGGCCGCTTTCCAGTGAGGATCTGACAAGGCGAGGATGGGGGATTTGGGAAGGGGTGAGATGAGGTCTGGTGGCTGGATAGCTAAAGTGAGACGGGTGACTGGTTTGACAATTCCGTGCATGGATCGGGTGGTCATCTGAGGAGAGGTAGGAGGAGGAGAAGTGGCCACTGGGCGTGGTGTGCGTGACTTAGGCGGGTCAGGCAACAGAGGCACAGATGGTATAGTAGGAGGGCGAGTGGACACAGACCGACGGACGTAGTGCTGAGGAAAAGGTTTCACTAGGGTCCGGGTTGGGGTAAGCTGTGTAGGTGCCCTGAGAGGTGTGAGTGGGGGTGTGGTGTCCCTAGGAGGTGTGGGTGAGGGTGCGGTAGCCACAGGGTGGAGAGCACGATGAGTGAAGAGGGGAGACGGAAGACTGTCATCGGGATCAGACGTCTTGTGAACAGAGGGAAACACTGACCCATGAGAGGAGAAAGGAAACACCGTCTCATCAAAAGTGACATGACGGGAAGTGTGAACACGACCAGTGCTCAAGTCGAGACACCTGTACCCACGATGGTGAAGAGGGTAGCCCAAAAAAACACAACGAACAGAGCGGGGTGCAAGCTTGTGAGGTGAGGTGGCAGAGAGGTTCGGGTAACACAAGCATCCGAACGTGCGCAGATGCTCATAGGAGGGTGAGCGATGATAGAGGGCAACAGTAGGGATAACGTTGCCAAGGACTTTGGTGGGAAGAATATTATGGAGATAGACAGCAGTGAGAAGAGACTCAACCCAGAAAGAGGCTGGTAGAGAGGCCTGAGCGAGGAGAGCACGCATAATGTCATTGATTCTACGAATCATGCGTTCAGCTTTGCCATTTTGAGATGACGCTGAGGACACGCAAACCGAAAGACTAGTCCATGAGCAATGGCGTGGGAGTGAAAGGAGCCATTATCAAATTCGCCACCAAGGTCACATTGGAAACTCTTGATGGGTCGCTGAAACTGGGTTTGGACAAAGGTAGTGAATTGTTTGAATTTCAATATTGCTTCGCTTTTCTGTTTTAGTGGGAAAACCCAGAGAAAATGTGTGTAATCATCTAAGAGGAGCAAGTAGTATTTATAGTGCGATTTGCTTAAAACTGGAGATGTCCATAAATCACTGTGAACAATGTCAAACGGACTAACAGTGGAAGAAGTAGAAGCTAAGAAAGGCAAACGCACATGTTTACTAATCTGACAAGCATGACAAATAGTCTCTGATTTATTCCTACTACAAGCTATGAAATGACTACTACGAAGCAAATCTAAGACTGGAAGCCCGGGATGACCGAGGCGGTTGTGCCAAACTGAAGCAGGAAGAGCAGCTAACGAGACAGCGGACGAGTGTGGTGGGCCAGGCTGGAATGGATAGAGATCACCCGAACTGTTGCTCCTCTGCAAAAGAGCTCCCGAACGTAGGTCCTTCACAGAAAAACCAAAAGGGTCAAACTCAATAGAAACTTGATTGTCAGTGGTAAATTGACGAACAGAGACTAGGTTTTTGATAACATTTGGCGTGAGTAAGACATTTCTAAGGTGAAGGGAACGGGTGTTGGTGGTAAGGGTGTGATTGCCAGATCCTTTCACTGGAATGCTAGAGCCGTTTCCCACAAGAATGTTAGGAAATTGACAAGATGAAGAGAGAGAAGAGAGGATACCTGACTGCGCAGTGAGGTGAGCTGATGCGCCGGAATCCATATACCAAGTCTGATCCGGGACGCTGAGTGTCATGCCAGACAGCTGAGAACCCAAATCCGTAGCAGTCGGATGGCCAGAAGGAGCAGTGAGGGCCTGATGACGGGCAGCCGGTGGTGGACCGAGAAGGCCAGCGTGACTAGGCCGTGGAGTACTCCAGCCCGTAGTCGGATAAGGGCAGGGAGGCACGGGTCCTGTGGGGCAGGGGCACCAAATCCAGGAGCCTTGGGAGCCCGAGGGTGTAGCAGGGGGTGTCGGAGCAGCAGGTTGACCACCTCCTGTCCCAGATCTGCGACGTCCGTTCCTGCCATTCCCATTGCGTCGCTGTCCGCCGCCATGGTTCCCGTTCCCGCCACTGGACTGGCCGCCGGGCTGAGGAGAAGTGGCATGCGGCTGTCGGTTCGAAGGAGTCGAAACCAACACCTGATGCGGGCTAGGATGGACCGGCTCCTGGCGAGCAAGAAGACGCTCATGTAGCCGGATCATGGAAACAGCGGAGAGATACTCCGGAGTGGGACGAGTCTGCTGGATGATCATGGCAACCCCGGTATATGCAGGAGAGAGACCATTGGTGAGCTGTATAACCAACCGCTGGTTCGAAACCGAAGTGCCGACATTCCCAATACGATCCGCCAAGTTCTTCAGTCTGGTGCAGTAGTCGTCGAGAGACGAGCAGTGGTCCATGCGCAGATTGACAAATTCCAATTCCAGTTCTGCTAGCCGAGAGCCCTGATTGTCGTGAAAGAGGTTCTCCAACTTCAACCACGCTTGTCTAGCAGTCTGGCCCCGAGTAAGAATAGCGAGTGCCAAGTCATCACTAATCGTTTGGTAAATCCAAGACAGGATTACCGAATCAATAGAGCTCCAGAGAGGATCACTGTCAGCAGGTGGCGGGTCTTTGTCAAGATGATCCGAAACGCCAAAGGAGTGCGTTTGGATGCGGAAGAACGTAGCCCAGTGATCGTACTGGACTTTCTCATTGTCCAGAATGAAACGTACACGTTTCTCAATGTTCGTAACCAGAAAGACAGGGTGAAGCGGCTCCTTGGGGCTGCTGGAGGAGGCGGTGTCGGTGGTGGATGACATGGTGAGAAGTTGCAGTACCCCACTAACTCACTTAAGCCTTGAAAACAAAAATCACGCCCCGAGACTAAACTGCAGGACCAAACTGTGCACAAGCAAAAATTCAGTGGGCAGAGACACCTGTACCCCACTAACTCACTTTTAGTCTGCAGATAGTAGTATTAAACTGTACCAACCCACTTCTGTTTCACTTCTGTTCGTTGTTGCTGAAGAGGAGGACGGCGAAAGAAGACGATTTTTTTTTTTCAGAAATCTTCGATGTGCAGCTTCGACCGGTGACAGAGGCGAAGCAGATGCAGTCAACGGTGGAGGGACTACGACGGCAGCGGAGGGGAAGAGAACGACGACGGTAACCAAACGGGGAGATCTACCGGCGACAATGGCTTCGATCGGAGACAGAGGTGAAGCAGAGGCCGGACGGTGGCTCTTCAACCTGGTACCCGTCGCGGAAGCCGATTGGATAATCGGGCGCGTGGATCGAACGGTGGGACGGATGCAGGCGGCTCGTGAGCAAGCGTGGCGGCGCGTCCGAGGTTCGTTCGCTGAGAGATCAGGTGAACAGAGGTCGTCGGCCGTTAGAGGAGGACGACGCGAGGGAAGATGGTGCGGCAATCGTCCAGGGAAGGGACGAGGCTGCTGTTGGGTGGCGTAAGGCCGGCGACGGGAAAGAGGCTAGGGTTCGAGAACCAGCTCTGATACCATGTGAGTGAAAAATCTTCCGTGCCTTCTTTATTGATTATTGACCTTTAAATATGTAAGTTTACAACACTAATTACAAATCGGTCCTAAAACTAATTACAAATTAGTCCTACTACTATTACATTATACAAACATGGAGCATAAGGTCAAGAAAGGTGGCATGAGGTAGGGAACCCAAATTTTGTCCCACACCTAAGCCTAGGTTTTATCTACCGGAAAAGGTCAGCGCAGAGTAGAACATGTGAAGGACTTAGGAAAATTCAATCAGTTCAATGATACCAAAACTTACATACGAACTTAGAGCAGTTTAGCAAAAAGGTTCAGCGCCCAAGCAAAGAACACAAATAGAAAATATCACTAAGCATAAAAAAAGCATCATCAATGAAATAACTAACCAATTTCCTTTCCGGCTCCAAGACACTGTTTAGTCTTTCAAGAACACTATCATCTGCCGAAGATATCTCATCCACAAGAAGAAGATCTCCTTCCCTCATTGCTTGCACAAGAGGTCCATCTTGCCACACAAAAATTGTCTGCCGCTTCTGGTGCAGTAGAGCGAGATCCAAATTGAGCTGTTCAATTCGGTCAAGCTCTTCTAGAGTAACATCTGGATGGGAGACCAAACCCTGTTTGTAGCTATTTATAATTTCAGCTATACGATCAATGGTCGAAGCAGCTGCACAAATATCTGAGGAAATACTCTGCAAACGAACACATTTAAAAAAAACAATTAAAGGGATAAAGGACACATGCAAAAGCTTGTAGCAAGTAGCACCACAAAAGAAAAAACACACCGCATCACCACGGAAGTGGATGAAGACACTGGAAACCACTATCTGTTCACATAAATTTTGGAATTCTGAACCTATCTTTGACCTCCCTCGCACAGAATAGAAACCCTGGATGATACATTGGTGAGAGGACAGTTACGGTTAGAATCATGAGAACTAATGCTGAATCCAACAAACATATGAAAAGAATAAAACAAAAAAAATAAATAAATAAATAAACACTAACCCATAGAAAATCAGATGTCTCTGTGTACTGATGACAATTCAAAATGTGTAACTTGGCTCCAAGAACATTACTAAGTAGCTGACAAACAGTTGTCTTTCCACCACCAGTTTCACCAACAAGCAGGACAGGTTCACGCATCTGGTAACAACGCTCGATGAGGAAGTACAACCTTTTCATACTCTCAGTCCAGATGACACTGCAATGAATGGAATTCCCATGACAGGTGAAGTGAGAAAACCATACAATCCAATTCTAAGAAGTAAGAAAAATAGAAGACAACATGTAAAGGTGCTTACTTTCCGCGACTTTGTGGAACTTCTGAGTATCTGCATAGGTTCAAGAACTTCTCCCTTCCAGCTGGATCCTACATTACAGGGAAAATGCAATTAGACAATATGAATTGTAAGATTCACACCAAGACAATAATCATATTGAACATCATCCTAAGAACGGATTAACCAGCTTCACTTCTAATTAAGAGCCGCAGATTCCTGCATATATTAAGCTATCTCACATATAGAAGAGCGATCTTAAGATATTTGATGGGCAACATCATGGATCAAAATACAAGAGCGATTCCACTAAAAAAGATTAGTGGAGGAACCTTTCCAGAGCATGTTACTTATACATAAGAAGTTCACTCTAATACATCCCGGGCCAATAAAACCAGACAGATAACAAGTCGCAAACAACTTTCTGAAGAAATCATTAACACATTATTTTCTGGTTTATTTATGTACTACCTTACAAATTAACATGACAGTTTATGACTTCTGTATGCCATATGGAACATATATCATGGTAAACTAATCATCTGTGTTTAAGAAAATTTTACTGCCGACGTTTCTATAACTGAGATAGATGTAGTTGGCAGTAGAGTTACAGCTGCCATGACATTGTTCAATCTGACACCAGTCCTGGCGATAAAACTCATGAGTTTAAAACTTCAAGGTTGGATGCATATATGTGACCATTACATCAAGATATGGCACTAGTATAATATTTATTGCAATAACTATGAATGCAAAAGATACAGATAATGCAAGGAGTTAACAACAAAACCTTCTCGAACAAGTCATGAAGAAGCTTCCTTGCCAGAACTTCTTTGACAACATTTTTCTCGCTCTTATCTCTCAGTCTTCCTGCCAACAAAAAGTAACCATCTCTAGCTAGATCTTCGTAGGATTTTCCGAATTTCCGGAAACGATCAGCCCATCTGAACAAATCACGTGGAGTTATATAACCATGTTTTCCAGCAAACACTTTACTACTCTGCCTATGCAACTGTAGCTCTTTCATGACGTCCACCATTTTTTTAGCATAGCTTTCAGGAATTTTGCACCTCTTCTCCAATATTGTGCTCAACTCTGCTTCTGGAATTTCATCAACGTGAATCTCAACAAAACGATACGGAATGCTCGAGAGAGCATTTTACGGCCACCATAAAATGTGGGTGGATTTTGAGTTGCAAATAGCATAAATTTAGGATGCGCACAGATAGTTTCACGTAATTCAGGTACAAAAAGCTCCCTATTGTCATCTAGCAGACGATTTAGAGCTTCCAGAACATCCGATGGAGCCAAGTTAAGCTCATCCAGGACAATCCAATGCCCATGCCTAACAGCCCTGACCAATACACCTTCATGAAAAGAAAGCCGACCCTTAGAATCAGTGATGCAAGAGCCCAGATATTCTTGCAGATCTGTATGTTCATGGTTATTTATCCGAACAAACTCGTTGCCTGTTGCTGCTGCAAGATACTGAACAAGAGTAGTTTTACCACTAGATGTAGGCCCTTGCAAAAGAATTGGGTACCTGCCAACAAAAATGGCACGTGCCAGGTTTACAAGGTGATTCTTGACAGACTTGGTGAGAACATAATTATTCAAGAAATCATCTGAACGTAAGCTCTCTCCTCCTTTGAGATCTCCTCTAGCCCTCAAGTAATCGTCAAACGAGATTGGTGGCGGATCTTTCTCTTGTCCCCACAAATAAGATTTGATCATATGGTGCATTATTTCAGCACCATGCTGATCCAACAAAGTAAGAAAGAATATGCAAAATCCATCATAAAGTGATCTCCGGAATCCAAATTTCGTTCTACCTTTCTTTGTATATTCCAATGCACGATATAAAGAGCTTAAACTGCCGAGGCTTCTGATTAGACCCATCCTGCAGTCTTTCTTCAGATTCCTTCTTAGCATCTTTATAAAAATGCACAATCTTCATAACTAACTCAACATTTGAATGCTCGTCATCCATAAACTGGGTAACAAATAGATGAGATCATCGTCATCCAATATATCATCGACAAAATATTCTGTAAATCTACTCCAATGAGTTAGGCAAGTCTCTCTTTCCAGCATCGGTGGCGGGATTCATGCAAGCAAATAAGCGGAAATTTGGATGTCGGTGAACACTATCAACATCCCCTCTTTCTGCTAAACAAAGGGAGGAATCGTCCTCTTCAAGAACTCCAGTAATTCTTTGCAGGATCTCCGGAGGTGCCAAATTCACTTCATCAAGCAAAATCCACTCTCCGTTTTTAAGAGCACTTATCGACAAATGAGAATATCATTCCACCCGTGCCATATTTGTGAACTTGCAGATTTTAGCTTCAAAGCAAACATCTCCCAAGCTTTCAGTAATTCTTCACTCACGGGTCTCTTCCGTTTTGAGCCTGAACCAGAACGCAAACTTGTTATTTATCTTTCTAACACCTTTTTCAAATCCATTCAACAGCTTTTTCCGGTTCTTATCATTCACAAATTTCTTCAAACGAACGAGATAATCCTCATTGTCTTGAAAATCAACCAACAGTCACATACTAAGCCAACAGCTGAAACACAAAAGTATGAGAAAAGAGAGTCCAGAGAGGAACGGGTACCTTCAAAGAAAAAGTGTTGCTGAAAAGATTTTCAAACTCCATGTACAATGGAATGCATAAAAACTGGGCATTCATAGGTTTAAATCCTCCTAATAAATCAGCAATATCGCTCTGCTGACTTAAGTTCTGGGACAAATGAAGTTGCAACAAAATCAGAATCTTGCAACTCCAGTTGCAGCATAAAATTACAAAACATACCACGTCACCTCAAACAACGTACCAAAACAATAAGTTTCTGACCAAGTCTCAGACCCAGCCCGTACCAGTTTCACCAACCAAAAGAACAGGTTCCTTCAACTTAACCGAGCAAGCTATCCTTTCCAGAGTGTGAATTGAACTACGAAGTTCAACAAAGGGTTTCCTCTCATACCGAAACTGGAAAAGCAAAGCATTAAAAAAAATAACCAAGGAAACTAAAACCTTGACACTGCAAATTAAATTGAAATTCAGCTGCAAGTACTAACTGGTTTTTCAGAGCGAGGTAGGGTAATTCGTCCGATACGCAGTTCAGAGTGTAGCTCCTACAAGCACGCCATAACTATGAGAAACCAGTAAGAGACAATTCACACAAATTGACATGAAACTAGTCAAACCTGAATCACAGGTTTATTAACAGGATACAATGTCTCAGCATCTGAAGAAGGCATTCCCCACGTCTTTGCTAACTCCTTCACAAATGCCAGCCGATTGTCCATTGTAGTGGTAAAAGATGCAAAAACCTCTACCGCCTGAAAATAACAAATCCATGACCAATTCAATACGCCTATAAAGAAAATAAAACCACACCTGTAGAAGTGAAATCAAACAAACCTCTCGAAAGATGCTATAACAAACACTAGTAGCCACACCATTCCTATCATGGATATAACCCAATGCCGCAATTCTCTTGCACCATTTCAACAGATCCCTGTAGTCGCGAAGTACCAAATTAAACAAGAACGTTTCGAACACACTTTACTGGTAAGGGGGGTGCAAAAGTATATCACCTGGGCGAAAATCTGCTCAGTGAGCTGGAAGACGCACATGTTCCAACAAGCACACTTGCAAGATGATTAACCGTATCAAAGGTCTCTGTATGTTACAAGTAAGCATCAATTGTTTTTAGTCCATGATGCAAGGACAGAAATTGGGGAAGCTATAACTTTTAGCTTACCAAAGAGCTTTTCAGCTATAGGCTCCAGCTCTGGATAACGTGCTTTAACAATATTCACCAAATCCTCCTCGCTTGGCGGCTGAATGAAAACCCTCCTCCAAAGACCACTAATAGATCTTCAACCTATCACCAAATATAAAAAGAAATACAGTGGACAATGTCAGTTAATAAAGGAACAAAAATGAACCAAACAAACCCTACATCGTACCAATCCGGGGTGAACTGCTTGAATGAGTTCTAAAGATTGTTGTTTAGTTTTTGAAACTTCATTTCATATTTGTGGTACGGTTTTAGATATAGCCAAATATTAAATTCACATCAACAAAACTGTATCCTCATACCTCCAACTCACATATGTTAAACACAAATTAACCTGTAGAGAGCTGTCCTCGGTATTTTCTGTGGGTATTATGATAATATTATTATCATACCACATTGCAATATAACATGCAGAACGAATCCAGTTTCTATACACTACTTTCTTATTAAGGAGACAAAGAGTGACCAATTTTATCATAATAGTGTATGTACATGCATCTTCTTGTGCAGCTAGTTAACAGAAACAAATTTATCAGCTCTTCTGCAGAAAAGAAAATGCATCTTAAAAAAGTCATCAGTGCACCACTATGTCTGATTAGATTCCAAAATGGTAAGTTGTGAAATAACAGTAGGTTAACCCAACCAAAACCAAATCCTCAATTTAAACTTGAAAACCGCACCCACCAAAATCGGTAAAGGGGGGAGGGAAGAGTAAGAGAATATACGATCATCAGTCCCCTTTTCATAACTGTAAAATCATCTTAAGATTGAGCCATTTCCCTTAACAAACCCTACAGTCCAAACATGGGGAATCCAATGGTAATCATGGCCCTCAACGGAGCCCAGGAGGAGGAATCATGAAGCCAACATGGCAATGACCGATTTTGATGCCCAAACCATATTCAAATAATTTATATCCGCCCACTTCAGTACTACCCAGAAAGATCCACTCACAAACTCCTCATTGCACAGAGCCCAATCTTCAAATCAAAATTTCCAGAACTCATATATGGTAACCGGCCCAAAAACTACAAAGCATACACAAAGATGCGGACTTCCCAAATGTCTAAGTCCTTGACTCAGGCATCACACCTCAAGACCATATTCACCAAGAATATCACATATCTTTAGACTCTCCCTCTCTTCGTAAGGCTATACGGAAACACCAATGCCAATGATCGAAACAAACACAAATGTTTCGTGACAAATGGGAAAGGGAATTACTCATTTGATTTCTTAAAGAGGACGAGAAAGAAGAATATAGAGACGAAACTACTGTTAAGGAGTACTGTGGACATAGAAAAGAGAGAGCTGGCAGGCAGTTTAAAAAGCGGCGATTGAGGTATATCCCTTTGGTTTATTTACACTTCAATGCAATCAGATTAGCATGAGAATTATTACTTTCAGGCTCCTAGCGTACAGCTCTGTGATTAAGGTACACGTCAGAATTGCTTTCTACAACTAGTGAAACCATAAAGGTGTAACAGCAATTTGATAATTGGGGAAGTATTTGATACCGATATCGACCTAATGATTTGATATGGAACTCTGTTCAACAGATCTGACAAGATGATTCTCACCGGAACCAAATAAAATATTCCAATCCGCAAAACCTTGGTCTACAACGGCCATTGTTTTCTCGACGTCAGACTAGCCAGTCTGATGGAGATCCAGTGAGTCGTTCAACTATCATGGTCAGACATTCCGATAAAAGATGCATCTGAACAGAAATTAACAACATTCACGACCAAACCTCTGAACAGGGCCAGATATGACACTCACAGATCAACCATTGGTTGTATAAAATAGAAAAGCTCTAATCTCAGGAATCCCAAACCAGACTAGTGTGAATCACCAGCTCTCTTTGGTTGAAGAAAGCAAATCAGATCTGTATTGAAGTTGTACTCGGTTAGCTCATCCCGGGTTGGTGTTAGTGTTACTCGCCCATATCAATTCTAATCTTCCTCATATCTGTATTGATTATCACGATGAGCTCATGTTACTTCGTAACTACTTAATATTTTCACATTGTTCTATATTAGATCTTACTGACTTCTTAGTTTAATGAATGTTCAATTCACCAAATACAAGCCAACAATTTATTCAGACACACGTAGAGCTTACATTCCAGATATTTTATTTTGATAGATAAAGTTATGTATACAAGTATCAGTTAGATCGAAACAACAGTTGAACCAGACCCCACCGCCAAGCTCCTCTATGGATCTGGTATAATTTATTGATCCCGGAAATTGCTTGAGCTAGAAACGCAACGACTCCAGATGTTGGGCCTGGGAAGACTTGAACTTCAGCTTATGAACATCAGAAAGACCTAGTGCCTTTCCCAAACAACTGAAACACTACCAGATCAGTTTTAAATTATGGTAAGAATGGTAGAGAATCAGGACACAATCAATTAGTTGATGAAGTTCTCTAAAGCCAAAAAGAATAGTTTTGTGCGCCCCTACAGAAGAGTATAATGAAAGAAATAAAATGAGCCATTAAGGGTCCGATTGGTAGGGTAGATTATTTTGGTTTATGGATTAAATACGAAAAGGATTATGGAGTGGTTTAAAAACCAGTTTTTAATCTAGTTTTTTTTTCAATTTGCCTTCGTAAAAAAACAACTTTTGGTGGTTTCTTTGGATTACTTGTGTAACACATAAAGATAATATTACCCTCACACAGTCTTTGTACTAAATTAGAAATGGGTCTTTACTTTTTATAATTGTTTGGTTTTTCAGTCCTGGAGGTCATTAAAAATATCGTATACATTTTTTTCTATAATTTTGCCATGCTTTATTTTTACAAAACTTTCTGACATATTCTGGACTATCTTTTATGTGTCATGTTCTTATTATTTAGACTCAACTGTTTTTGTGGTGCTCTTTTCTTAGTTGATCAAAGTTTTGCTATCCTTAACTCAACGATGCATCAAAGGATTGTACTTTGATTAATGTTGCTAGTTTATGGGTTTACTAGTATTACTTTTACAAGCAATTATTACCTAATGTACACAAGGCCAAACATGTCATTTAATCAATTACATCTAGTTTCAAAACTACCACCAACACACATTTCTTCAGTTTTTAATCTAGTTTAAAAAACCACCACCAAACACACTGATTTAAACAAACTATCCAGAAAATACCAAAAAAAAAAATCCATAATCTAAAAACCAGTTTTTCTCCCAAAACCTATTCTACCAATCGAATCCTTCCCTGTTTGTAGACACTGACCGCAATTGAAAGGATCCTAACAGCTGATGATACTCTAATTTCCCTGTTGTAGACACTGACCGCAATTGACAGGATCCTAACAGCTGGTGACACATTTCTTCAGGTACCGAATTGTTAATTCTAAACCTGGCAGCCACCTTTTATTTCATGATCTGCACAAAAGGTTAAACTTTCCCGTCTTATTTGGGTAAATGACAATCCCTACCCCGGGTTTCAACAAAATGCCAAATCACACCCCTAAAGTTTGACAAACCACAATCCGTGGCATTCAATGTATAAAGACTGTTACACCATCCCATTCTTATCTATTTTATAAGTGACCGAGTGGGTTGGTGAAAAAAAATACCAAATTAACCTCGAATTGACAGTTGATATGTCTAGATACTTAATCACACTTTAGTGTGATATTAGTGCATCTGATTGGGTTGGTTAGTATTCCCAAATCAAAGGTTGAGGAAGTGAGATAAAAACAAACTAATATAAAAAATGAGGGGAAAAGGTGGGAAGAGAGGTGAGTGTGTACCTGATCTGGGAAACGGAGGGAAAACAACCCAACAATAAAATGTGTGATGGGATGGGCCATAACGGCGACAGCCTAAGGAGTACGTCTTGCCCACTACTTAAGCACACTCAGAGGTACGAATTATGATTTGTCTAACTACACGGATATGGTCTCTCATTTGACAAAAACACAGGCATACGAAATATCATTTACCCGTCTTACTTTATTCACTGTCATATTGTGAATTGATAATCTTTTCATCAAAACAAAAAAAGGAATCAATTGATTATTTGATCCAGTATCACATTGTGGCTGTTTGGATAGGCAAAATCTTAACAACTATAAACCAGTATTTGAACAAGTGCTGAGAATTCAAACCAGATTTTTGTCGTCCATACACCCTCATTTTCTTGTGCAGTAAGGTATTTATCCTAATCCCTACTATGGCAGTTCTTTGTTCGTTCATGTTGTTCTTGCATCATAGTTGGGTATGAAGATAACCAAAGGGCCCAATGCCGAAAAGAAGAAACAGAATATCATCTTCAACTGGTATCTGGGCTCTGTTGAAAGAGTCAGGCCTAGGAATGGTTGCTACTACGACTCAAGAACTTATTGCAGGCAACACCCTAATACACAATGACTAAGGCTGTCAAATCTTCCATCGTGCAAGTATCGTTGTCCTTTCCAAAAGGTTGATGACTTTTCCATTTCAAGATTCCCCCCAATCGCTTGATCGCTTGCCTTCGTACCACACACTTGTGGTTTTTGGAAAAAGAAGGGACCATTTGCATTAATTGAATGCCATGAGGCAGGTTTGTCAGGAGAATTACTTCCCCAATAGATGACCAAATACTCTTACAGATTGTCAAGAACATAAAAACAAGTACTGCAACATCAACTGTATCATACAAACCTTTAGCACGAGACGTTTTAAGCTTAGAACTTGACACAGTGGAGAATAATTGAAAGCCTTCTGCAACCTTTATTGCCTGTAAAATTATGGTACATATCTAAATTCTCCAAGCAAGAACATAATGAAGTAATCAAAACAGCATTGCATTGTAGAAACAACAATGTGTAAGAAGAACAGCTAAGACAATAAGAATTGCCGAAATTACAAACAGAAATTGGCACAGGAGTTGTTTCTTCTCTTCCTACATGCAACAAATCCACAAACTTATCCAGAGACTTATTTCAGTACAGATGGGCAACTTACTGACTGCTAAATTCATCACATGTACTTCAACCAATAGTGCAAATCTTGTCTTCTGCTAATTGATTATAGATAGAGAGACAGTGAACTAGAAACGAGCTCCTTCAAAGAACTGCATAAGGAGCATAATAAACAACTCTTTTTGTATATATGTTTCCCAATAAGAGCTTTCCTCTATAGAAGGATGATCTGTAAATGCAAAGAACATACTACATGGAACAATTCAGGTAATCACGCTTTCTTTTATTCATACTAGGTCTCAACCGACAAAACAATATGCATCGATAAGCTTATATTTGCACCTGTATTCCTTTATATATATTTATCATACAGGAGCCAAGCTAGAATTTCGGCTTGACAGAGGGTTTAAGAAGGTTAATAACCAAACTTTTTTCAACTAGTACATAGTGTCAATGAACCACGTTCTTAAATCTTGTTATGGCCCACTATAAGAAGCGCGACGAAGACATAATAGGCGGCGGATCACAGGAATGGATGGAGCAACATGAGCAAATGCAACAGACTCTTATCACATGCTAACAAGTTCTTGTTATTCTTTTTACCATATAACTGATATTAATTATAGCATATTTAAATGTAACCTCTAGGTAAATATTTGTATTCTTCCAACACTATAAAAAATCTATGGATTCAAGTTTGATTATTAAAATAAAAACCCTTCTCCTTTTATGTGTCAGATGCTTCCACAAAGAGGTCCATACCAGAAAAGTAATCCTAAAAGGCTCAAATATGTAAGCTCGACACTAAGAATGTAGATTAGCAGCTCCGGCGAGAGTACGAAGTCACAAACATTACTTATGTTTACTAACCATGGTGTGATTAGCTCTCACTGTCCTAAAACAGATCATATTCAGTTATTATATGTGTATGCAACAGGAACAGCACTGGCTCCTTCCATGTTTTATTTCTCTGTATTTTCTAATGTAAACCAGATAATCACTGTACAACTAGGACAAAGATCAAAGAAGCATCTCAAAATACCTTCATGCAACAAACTCTTTTCTAGATATTGTTTTATGCAAGAGTAATAATACAAAAGCAAAGTGCATCAAATTTCAAATGATTACAGTATTGAGAAGGCACACGAACAATACAATTGATAAAATGGCTGAATTATTCATTTCATAAATCTGACAGACCATTTATACAAGGTTTTCAGAATCTATTCTAGGAAAGTTGACTAGGCAATCAATCTACAATTAATCTACAAATCAGTCACCATGGTTCTAAGGAATCAAATCCTATCTAAATAAGGAGATATAATAATACAACATATTACATATATACAAGTCAACTCTCCCCCTCAAGTTGGTGCATAGATATCACACATGCCCAACTTGGACAGTGTTGTATGGAATGGACCACTGTGAACAGCATGAGTCATCATATCAGCTAACTGATCGCCACTCTTAATGTACGGAATCTTTATACTCCCAGAATTCAAGTTGTCTTTGATATAGTTCCTGTCCAACTCAACATGATTAGTCCGGTCATGTTGTACTGGATTATTTGAAATCTCAATAGCTGCTGTGTTATCACAGAAAAAGCGTCATGGGCTTTTCAGAATAGAGACCAAGTTCAACTTAAGAGGATCCTTAACCAAGTAAGCTCCGTTGTCGCATGATGAAGAGCACGGTATTCCGCTTCAGCACTAGACAATCAGACGATTTTGTTTCTTGCTTCTCCAAGTTACTAGATTACCTCCGACATATGATACATATCCTGAGGTAGATTTTTTGTCAAGTTTGGATCCGGCAAAGTCTGAATCTGTGTATCCAACTATGTCAAGATGTCCGTGTTTAGAGAACATTATACCTTTGCCCGGAGATGACTTAAGGTATGCCAAAATCCGATTAACTGCAGCCATGTGTCGGTCACTCGGATTGTGCATAAACTGACTCACAACACTGACAGCGTATGATAAGTCAGGTCTAGTGTGAGTTAAATAGATTAATTTTCCTACTACTCTCTGATATCTCCTTTTGTTCGTCGGAATCTGATCAGGGTAAATGGCTAGACCATGATTCATCTCAATAGGAGTGTCCACTGGTTCACAAGCTGGGTTTCCGGTCTCAGCTAACAAATCCAATATGTACTTACGTTGGGTGAGGAAGAGACCATGCTTGGATCGAGAAACTTCAATACCCAGGAAGTATTTTAAAGCTCCCAAGTCCTTTATTTCAAATTCCTTAGAAATGTAGCTTCGGAGGTGTTCTATCTCTCTGGGATTACTACCTGTAACAATCATGTCATCAACATAAACAATAAGCAGAGTAATATCATCACCATCTCCTTTATAAAATAAAGTGCGATCTGCCAAAACTTGCTTGAAACCAGTACTCCTTCATTGAGTCGCTAAATCTGTCAAACCATGCTCGTGGAGACTGTTTCAGTCCATAGAAATATTTTTTTAGCATGCACACTTCGCCTCCTTTTGGTATAAATCCGGGGGGAGGATCCATGTATATCTCTTCTGAAAGATCGCCATGTAGAAAGGCGTTTTTCACATCAAACTGCCTTAATGGCCAATCCAAATTAACTGCAAAAGATAATATGACCCTCACAGTATTTAATTTGGCCACAAGAGCAAAAGTTTCCTAGTAGTCAATTCCATAGGTTTGGGTATATCCCTTGGCGACCAACCTAGCCTTATATCTGTCAATAGTTCCGTCCGACTTATATTTCACGTAGAACACCCACTTACATCCAACTGTTTTCTTTACTCGAGGTAAGTCAACCATCTCCCGATTGGAGTTTTTTCGGAGGGCTCTCATCTCATCTACCATAGCAGATTTATATTTTGGATCATCAAGGGCATCCTGAAAATGACTAGCAATTGACACAGATGACAATTGTAGGGCAAATGCAAGGTGAGTTTTAGACAAACGATGATAAGAGACAAAGTTAGAGATGGGGTAAACAATATTCGAAGACGATTTTGAGAAACCTAACCTCTTGTTTACGATCTTGAAAAGGATATCTCCTACCTTCTGGTGGACTCGCGGGACTAATTTCAGGACGAGTTTCAGAATTTGACATCTCAGAAGAAGAGACAAGTACCTCAGAATTAGTCTCAAAAGACTCCGATGGCATGTAATTTTCTCCGGAAGAGTATGAGCATCCTTATCCCTCTTTGCATACCTCTTTTCAAACAAGTGCTCAATTTGAGACTATTCACTTTCAGATTCGACATGAGTCTGACTTTCTCTACCTTCTTCCAAATCCTCCCCCTTACTCGATATCCAATATTTTTTCTCGTCTAACCATAAGCGTTCTTCTTGCTTACTGTTTATCTCCCCCGGCAGAGGAACCAAAGAGACAACATCTGAGAAATAAGACTCTTGGTCACAGAATTGAACATCCATGGAAACATAATATTTTCCTGTAAAAGGATGGAAGCATTTATACCCTTTTTGTGAACTAGAGTAACCGAGAAATACACATTTAAGGGATGGAAGCATTTATACCCTTCTCGATGGTCAAACTTATCTCTATTATGAGGATGCACATGAACATAACACACACAACCAAATACCTTGGGACTCAAATTTAAGGCAGAAGGAATAGTGTGAAAGTGTGACAACATTCTAAGAGGAGTTTGATAATCAATGATTCGGGCAAGCATCCGATTGATAAGAAAAACGGCATTCGTGACGGCTTCAGGCCAAAAACACTTAGGAACATGCATTGTAAAACACAAAGCCCGGGCTACTTCAAGAATGTGCCGGTTTTTGCGCTCGGCTACGCCATTTTGTTGAGGCGTGTAAGTGCATGTTGTTTGATGAAGAATGCCATGCGTTTTGAACAAATCAGTAAGAGATTGATTCACAAATTCACGACCATTATCAGAATGAAAAACTTGGACCGGGGTATGAAACCGAGTGTTAATCATTTTAGAAAAATGAGGTATAACTTGAGTGACATCACTCTTAGATTTCAACAAATACACCCAGCTTACACGAGTACAATCATCAATGAAAGACACAAAATATTTATGTCCTGAGGCTGACGGAGTGGAGAATGGACCCCAAACATACACACGTTAAAGGGGTTGGGCTTCTTTGAAGCTTATTTTGAAAGGCACACGATGAGTCTTTGCATAAATACACTGTTCGCACCTTAAACTAGAATGGGAAACATTACGAAATAGGTGAGGGGAGAGACGCTCTAAGTAAGAAAAGGATGGGTGGCACAACCGACAGTGCCATAAAAGAATCTTCTCCCTATCAAATGACACTCTTGCTACCTCTAAACCATGTCCATGCTCATATCTCAAATCCCCTGTCCCCTCCAAGTAGTAGAGACCTCCTCTTTCCTTACCAATGACAATCGTCGTCTTCGTGAGATTGTCCTGAAACACACAAAGATCTGAATAAAAAGTTACAGAATAATTTAGTTGTTTCGTGATTTGGCTGATAGAAAGAAGATTGTTGGAGAGATTAGGTGCAAGTAAAACAGAAGAAATGGAGAATGATGGAGATACGGATACATTCTCTGCCCCCGAAATTGGCATAGAGTCCCATTAGCAACCTCGACAGTCTTTACATGCGAAGGTGTTTGAGTAGTAAGCAAAGAGGAGTCACTAGTCATATGGTCAGTAGCCCCAGAATCAATTATCCAAGCATTTTTCGCAACTGAAATAAAAACCGATTTAGGGTTACCTTCCTCTGAAGTCACTCGAGTACATGAGAAGCAGAAGATTGAGAAGTATCCCGCATAGGAATCTGAGCAGATTTCTTGTTCTTCTTCTCGGCTTGCTTAAGCTTGTACCACTCTACATATCCATGCTTTTTCCAGCAAAGATCCTCCGTATGCCTTGTCCCATTACAGTGAGTACAGAAACGCAATGAGGAATTAGATGAAGAAGTAGGAGGTAAAGAGCCATAGTCCCTCTTTTGGACAACTAGCGCAGAAGCCTCCGAGCGATCTTCCATTTCCATGGTGAGTTTCCTTTACTCACCACGTCGGACCATTAAATGAGTTTCCTCCAGGCTTGGTAATGGAGATGAAGCCAAAACCCGACTACTAACTTGATCTAAATTGTGATCAAGTCCTGCAAGGAATATGTAAACTCGATCATCAGCATTACGTTTCCTTTGTTTCTCAATATCTACTGAACATGTCATCTCGTTAGGCCTCCGATAATCTAGTTCCATAAATATTGAGTTTAACTCATTGTAGTATTCTGCAACAGGACGACCATCTTGATGCAATTCAGTTGATAGACTTGAGAAGAGTCAGACACGTCAAGATAGCTCCTCCGAACAGCGTCCCAAACATCCTTCGCTGTTCCACACTACACAAAATGGGAGAGCAACTTGTCAGTCATGGAATTAACTAACCAAGACTTTACAAGAGCATCCTCTGCCTCCCATTCATCGTACTTTGGATCAGTCTCCTTAGGTGCAGAAATTCCTCCCGTAATATAACCCTTCTTCTTCCTCCCAGCAATGTACATCTCCAAAACTTGAGACCAAACACGATAATTAGAACCATCCAGTTTGATATGGATTGGAGCAGTAGTTTCATGAACAGTCACAGTGGAGATCTGCTGGTTGTTGGAGGTTTCAGACACGGTGTTTGAGAGGTTAGAGGTAGGAAAGAATCAGAATTAGAAAAAGAATTAGAAAAGATCGCAGCGGATTTTCTTCTTACAGCTCTGATACCAAATTGATAAAATGGCTGAATTATTCATTTCATATATCTGACAAACCATTTATACAAGATTTTCATAATCTATTCTAGGAAAGTTGACTAGGCAATCAATCTACAATTAATCTACAAATCAATCACCATGATTCTAAGGAATCAAATCCTATCTAAATAAGGAGATATAATAATACATCATATTACATATATACAAGTCAACTAATACAAGGTAAGACGTGTGAAGTGGCATATAGATCAAAGACTTCCTTGACGTAAACTAAGGAGTTACCTCCCCACGCCCTGTTGAATATGAAGCTACACCTTCCAATAAAGGCAACAATATGGATTGTACATCAGAAGGAGCTTTATCGATACCCTCAAATACAACCCAATATCCATTCACAACAGCCTGCCAGGTAAACCAGGCATGTGATGACACGATATAGATGCACAAAAGAACTTAATGAACAAAGCTGACTTTCATGAACAATTGAGTAGTAAAGAGTCTTACCTGTGTCAGAGAACCAGGCTGCCACCTAAATTCACCAGGTTGCTCTGTACAGACATAGCTTCCTATCAATGTCTTCCCATCGATTTGGTCGTCCACATGTATGGCCAGAACTGCAATTGAGAGATGAATTACACGATCAAAAACAAATCAGACAGAATGGCTCGCCGAGACATTGAATTCAATGTGACGCAAATGTCAATGTGAAAAATAAATATAAACCAACATAAAAAGGTTACCCGCCATACTTTCTCTTATAACTGATAAGTGTAAACAAATTCTCATTATACGACATCCATCCATCTACCTGTTTACACTACCTTCTATGCACAGACAGCAGCACAAAGTCCCCCCCCCCCCCCAAATACCACATCCACTCCTACTGGCAATAAGAAACATGAATTTCGGCCAAACTACTTCTCTAATTCAAATTAAGACATATAAACAAGCGAGATCAGGAAACGGAAGGAGTAAGGAAGACGATTAAATAGCATGGTGTTGTTTGCTTGAGATACAATGAACTTTGGATGAAGCAATGTCTCATGAGAGAACTCGCTAGTCAACAAGTCCTAATGGTTACCTCAGTATCACTGTGACTTATCCACACCCCTAGAGACTCACACCACTTCGATGTGGGTTCTTGACCATTGCAGTGAGTAGATATTACATTGGTTATTTGTGGCCACAATTTTTTGTAAGTTCGTCCTATTGAGGAGAATAGAGGAAGGGTATTGTGCCCTTTTAGCGATAACCTGTGTAACAACTGTTTTAAGTTAACGGAATCAAATTTGTTGGAAACACTCCCCCAAAAGTCAGGTATACATTTTGATTAAAAGTAAACCACGGGGTATGCAAAGTGGATTCTTGGTATAACACAGGTACGATTTTTGAAGTTCAGCCAAACATAATATATTGTGAAGAAAATACCCGCAACCTACCCCAGTCCCTATTCATAACTAAAACTTCACAAAAAATCTTCCAAAGACTTGGTAGAGTTTGTTAGTGAAGGGGAACCATGTCTAACATGTTTACTCAGTGAATATCATTACACAATCTAGGCATGCTGCAAAATATGTATGGAAGATCGATATCCGGTTGAAGAAAAATATTAAAAATATACTATCAATTCCCAAGGGGAAGACAAAAAAAGGATTTGAACAAAACATACCTTGTGCTCCCCTCTCCGCAGCTAGCTGCTAATAACTTTGTCTTTCCAACTCCTGCTGGGCCATAGAGAAGAACAGGCCACCTCTGGCTTACTGCCAGCCGAACCATCTCGTTACTCTTTTTCATGGCCGATGTCAATACAAAAGGACATTGATACGACATAGCAGTCCTGTGTTGAGAAAGGCATAAAAGTGATATTATCACATTGAGCCCAAATAAAACAAGGGATATTGCAAAACAAAGACAGACAAACAAACAAAAAAAGAGGTAGAATCGTCATGGCCGTAATATGGAAACCACTGAGTCACTTCAATGTGTACTCTCACGACTGGGAACTTGCCTACGAAAAACGTCGAGTCTGTCAAAATTTCTACCAAACCCGTATGAATCCCAACCAACACCATTGTGACGCTCTCTGTCCGAGAAGCTATGAGCAGGCAAGAATAACATACTCAAATAATGCTTACCCAGTGGGGAGTCTTTTGTCCACAGAAGGCTCAGCCTCCACATCAAAAATGGACGTACTACATCCGAAAGCCTGATGACTATCTGCATTACTTAGGTCAACATTCCCGTCGACCAAATCTCGCCCTTTGAAGTCAAAGGATTCAAGAAACCAGCCAGCCTTCTCTAACGATATATCCTGACAAAATTCCTGCCATCTGCAAACAGAAAAACAAAATAAGACTCTAAAGAGAAAATTTCAACTAGAGCCGAAATAATATGTTGTAGGTTTAGGATGCAAGGAAGGAGAATAGACCTCAATAAACATTCAAAGGCCTCCTTGAGGCCCAAGTTTGCAGCAGCCCTGTCTCTCTTTTCAAAAACCACTGACAAGATCTGTGCCCCAGACCATCTAATGTCCAAAACATTCTTCAACAGCTCGGGATTACCAACTGGTTCTGTGAACTTCTGTAGAAGGTTGATAAAACATGACCAGTCCCAAAATACAGCAAACTTCTCAGGCTTTGCAACAAGAAGACGATACGCCACTCGCACAACTTTAGATAAGTAACATATCCCAGGCTGCTTATGAAAAAATAAATTAATTAAAAACAAAACAAACAAACCCAAAAAAAAAGTAAAGAAAGCACAAATTCTTGAAAACCCATAGGAAGAAAATAACTGGCAGAAATATAGGTCCCTGTAAAGTGTAAATCTTTATTAGCGGATTCTCTGAGACCATATTCTAAAAAGTTTTCACCACCTCAAACTTTGCAAATACGTAACTAGCAACAAAATAAACTATGAAATCCAGATACAAAGAACCAACCATGGTATACATATCAGAAAGCAATGAGAAATCTATTTCCTGATAAGCAGTTGTTTGGAAAGAATGAATAGCAAAAAGATTATCTGAATCATACAAGCCCTCTAAAAAGTTGACTGAAAAAAAAATGCAATATACCATTGTTGACAATGTAGCACCATATTCAGGAAGCATAATTCGTTCAAAACGAGGAGGCGCAAATCCAAAATAGTTCACCACAGACCTGCACAAATTTTAAAAAGTAAGGAAAAATACATTCGGTGATGTTGCGAAATCACACATCGGATTCACGAAGAACAAAAAATAATTAATAAGTGTCATGGGCTACTCCACTCATAGTCAATTGGTTTTGAGGTGGAATCTCATTGATGGTTACATGGTATCAGAGACAGGTTCAGACACGTGAATGGTCTAACAACCCATGTGCTCACCGCCACAGAAGACAAAAGATCCACGTGTAGGCCAAAGAATGCACACGTGAGGGGTCGTGTTGAGAATAGAGTAACCGGATATTGCTCAACAGCGTGCGATCTGCGATTCAGATTGCGTGTGATCCCAATCAAGGTCGCTCCGGATCCGAATTGTTGATTGTGGCAATCACTTCTGTTTTACCCATAAGGCTAAATATTTTAAAATCATTACTCTCTTACCCCATAAGTTTACTAAATAATTCAAGTCTTTGCCTCAAAATTTTCATTTTATGATGGAAGTTCCTGCAAAATGTTACCAGAGAACAAATCAATATTACTAGGAAATGCTAATATGAGTATTTTTTACACGACATTCCTGAAAAGCATTCTTTCAACCAGACAAGCGAATCTCAATCCAACTAACCGACCCGAAGAAGCCTAAACCATGGTGAACCGCATTCCTACTAGACCGTGTACCGCGTTCCTCATCCTCTTTCGCGTATCACAGGGCTCCGCTATCCTGATAACCTTGGTTGAGAAGTCTCACATAGGACATTCAAGAAGAATAAAAAGAACTAATAAGTGTCATGGACTACTCCCCTCATTGCCAATTGGTTTTGAGGTGGAACCATGGACTCTTACAGGTGAGCTGCATAATAACATTTCAAGGGAAATCCAAAATGTCTTGCAAGCTAACCCACACTAGGAAATTACTAGTTTAGCACATGTGTAGGTACTATAAATGCAGATAAACCAACTATACCACTCTGATTCACTCGTCACAATGCAGCCAGTGTCTTCAACAATTTTCACATGAGTATGTTGGTCAAGTGAAAAACTGGAAAGGGCAATGTATTTCATGTATCCTAGATGTGCACTAGAGAAAAAACTTTGTGAGGCCAAAAGAGTTTGTGAGCCCTTCCTATAGAAGGGGAGCATGCACATGGTGGAACAAGAACTACAACGAGAAGAGAACCTAATAAGTTGTCTTACCCCAATGCAGGTATCACCTCAAGGGCTCGACTAAAGGCTAGGCAGACAAGCTCGTGAAGAAATAGCCCCCTTCCACTGTTGACATAATCATCAATGAGGCCAGCCGCATCGCCCCAACTTACAGGTACTCTAACAATGTTGTCTTCCTCAAAATCACCAGCATCTCCGCAAGAGTTGGACCGTAAATCACTGGCCATCCGAAGCAATTCCACCGCCTTCGAGACTATCTTCAAAGCTATAGAACGGAAACATCCCAATAACGGAATGGTGTAACTTGGGTGCAGAAGCAACCCGGTAACTGATTTCAAAACTTCTTCTTCTGTCAACAATTGTCCCTGCACATACCCACAATGCAGTAAATTTTCAGTTCCATGGATATACTAGAACACAACTAACAAAATGCCATCCCATTTCAAAGTGCGGGCATACCTTTAATGCCAAACTATTTAGTTCCGTGATCGAGGAAAGCTCTGGACACCGAGAGAGAAAAGATCGAATCCAAGCCCATAACTACTGTATACTTCCATTGGAGAAGTCAAGACTGCCATGACACAAATGTCTTGTTATTACACAGAAAATCCATGTTGATGCTAAATAACAACGAAATCAAATAAAGCAAGCATACAAGGGTCAGATTGAATAAATGGGTCGACGTAAAATCCCAATTTCTAAAAAGGGTTCAAGTTTCTCAACTTCAAAAGCTCGTTGCTGATGCTACATGACAACGAAATCAAAGAAAATCCAGAAAAGTATCCAAAGGGTCGAATATAACAAAGGGGTAGATGGAAAATCACAATTTTCTGGTATGGGTTCAAATTTGTTATTGAAGTTCATAGCTTCAGATTTTCTCTCTTTCTGCTTTTGGGTTTGGACTGAAATGAACTTGGAGCCAAACTGATGACATGAAACAATACGTTTCAGTAGTCGTCCGATTGCTTCTCCAAGTTCTAATCTTGACCGCTTGTTTTTGTTTTATTTGGACGATGTCGTTTTGCTCATCTGTTAAGAGCAACGTTTATCTTCTCTTCTCCCTTACGTATCTTCTTCTCACTAGATGATTTGGATTTCACAGCTAACGGCTATATATAAGACCGTTAGCTCATTTCTTTTTCTTCTTTAATGAGAAAATCATTTTGCAGAGTTTTCTCCTTCATTTCTGGTTCTCCTTTTCTTCTTCATCTTCGATCTAAACCTTAGATCTCATTCATGATTTTGTTTTTCAATATGGTATCAGAGCCAGGTTCGGCAAATCTGCTGTAACTTTGGTTTACTCTTCATCGTCATTGTTGAAGTCTATTTCACTAGGTTTTGATTTGGATCTGGTGTTCGAAGTTTCTGATTCATGTCGATTCACGATTCAACTGGTCATGGCTCTCACTCTCAAGCTTCGCAGCAAGGTATTGAGGCTGCTTCTCCTTTTTTCCTTCATAGCTCAGATAATCCTGGTGCTATTCTGGTTTCTGAAAAATTGGATGGATCAAATTTTTATACATGGCGTAAATCAATCATTGTTGCTCTTCGTGCTAAAAACAAACTTGAATTTGTTGATGGCACCATTACAGAACCTCTCTCTACTTCATATATGTATGGCCTTTGGAGAAGGTGTGATAGTATGGTTATGTCTTGGCTTCTGAGTTCAATTTCAAAGGAGATTGTTAGCAGTGTGGTATGTAGATCTACTGCTAGAGAAATTTGGTTCGATCTCATTGAACGTTTTTCTCAAGGGAATTTGCCAAGAATTTTTCAGTTAACTTAAATGATTTCTGCTTTGAGGCAAGAGAATAGGTCTGTCACAGTTTATTTCACACAATTGAAGAGTCTTTGAGATGAATTAGCCAATTATAAACCTAATCCTAGCTGCAGTTGTGGAGTTTTGTCTCAATGTCAATGTAACATTCTCACTCAATTGAGAAACTCTCAGGAACAGGAGAGAATCATGCAGTTTTTAAATGGTTTGAATGGTCATTTTGCGTCAGTGAGAGATCAATTGTTGCTAACAGATCCTCTACCACCACTCAACTCAGTATTTGCCAAAATCATTCAACAGGAGAGACAAATGGAATTGCAGTCTCACAATGTTTTTCAGTCAAATAATCTGGCAATGTATGCTCAGTATGGTGATTCGCTTCTGCAAATTCCTCAATCTCAACCTAAGTTCCTGTAGTTAATGATGTGCACAATCAACAATCGAGTGGTGGAATGTATAAACAGCCAAGTGTGCAGATCTCTCCAGCAACTTCTAATAGAACTGGAAAGCTTATTTGTCATCACTGTGGACATGAGGGACATGTCAAAGCAAAATGCTACAGATTGATTGGATTTCCACCAAATTTCAAATTCACTAAGTCTAGAGTGAATGATGATGCTACAGAAACCATTGCTGGGAAAGGTGATCTTTCTTCTAATGTTGTTAATGCAGCAGGAAATCAGCTCACCAACACTCATTTACAGTCCAATGTCACTCCTCTTTATGGATCTTCTAGTTCAAGCCATGGTGGATACATGGATTCACCTTTGCAGTCTCCTTCTAGCTCTGCTGGTTCCACACATGGAACTCACCCTTTCATGGCAGGTATCATCAGTAGTTTTCAATCTGGTTTGGTTTCTGAAAATATTCCACCAACTTCATGGATTGAAGACACAGGGGCAACTGATCATATGTGTTCAGATTTGAATTTCTTTGACTCAATTCATCCTGTGTTTAACACTTTTGTGCACTTGCCAAATGGAAAGTCTTCTGAAGTTACTCATATTGGGGTAGTCAAAGTCAGTCCTTCTTTAACAATGCATCAAGTTATGTATGTGCCATCTTTCCAATTTAATCTCATTTCTGTTTCAAGGTTAACACAACACTATGATTGTGTTTTCAATTGTACTACAAATGACTGTTGGATCAAGGACAGTCATGATGTTGTTCTTGGAAAAGGAAAGAAGCAAGGAGGCCTATATATTTTGAACAATGATGTTTCACAAAATCAAATTTCTTCTTGTGCTGTTCATAGTTCTCTTACTTCATCAGAACTTTGGCATCAAAGATTAGGTCATTTGTCTCATTCTAAGTTGCAGAATATGTCTGCTTATCTGGACAAGAATTTGAAGGGTAATGTCAATTTCATATGTGAAGTATGTCCCTTGGCAAAGCAAAAGAAGCTTTCCTTTCCAAAATTAGGTCATATGACTAGTCAATTGTTTGAACTAGTGCATTGTGACACCTGGGGTCCATACAAAACTCCTACTCATCAGGGACACAAATATTTTTTTGACACTTGTTGAAGATTCTAGTAGGACTACTTGGATCTACCTGATGAGCCATAAGTCAGATGTTGAACAGATCATTCCCACCTTCTTCAATATGATTTATACTCAGTTTCTGTTGGGTTTTGACGTAGGTAACGCAGCGGAATAACAAAATAATCCTACTCAAAGCCCACCAAGGATCACAGGAAGAGACATCATAACATGATTAAGGTCATAGAAGATGTGTACCTTTTTGATTTGTGAGATCACACGAAGAATGATGTCCTCGTCTCTACGGTTGATCCACGTCTAGAGGTGAGATCTAGATTCTTCCTTCAATCAAGTGCTAGCTTGAACCTTGGAGGAAGAGGGATGAAGATCAAAGCAACAAACCACCAAGGCACAAGGGAGGGGGCGGCCCTCTCCTTGCCGTCGGGTAGGGGGCGGACGGGTGGCTAGGGTTTCGGCCCTAGCACCTTGTCTTGCTCTCTCTTTTGCTCTCTCCCACTTTTGTGTTATAACTAATAATAACTCATCCAGTGGGAAGGAAGCTAGAGCCTCCTTTATATACTCCAACAACTCCTTGTTGTTTCCATAAAAGAGTTTCCTAATTCTAGATGAACTAGAATTATTCCCTTCCTTGCAAATTAGTCCTACTAAGTTTGCAAGGTGTTGCACAATGATCCTTCTATTAATTAATCCATATTAATTAATCCCAAATCTAGCTCTACTCTATTTGACGTGTGACCCCATAGGTTTCTATATAGTTGGTAGTAACTATTACTAACATGGAGCGGTGTCTAGCAACACATCCATGCCACCCAACCAATAGAAATAGTCAGTGATCCCGACAAACCTTTGTGCCCAATATATCATATTGCATTATCCCTTTGTCTCCATATCCGGATTGGACACGAGACATAAATAGTCACACTCGTATATCCAATCCATAGTTCCTCGATCCTGGGAATATGCTTATGCTTTGCAGATAACATTAATATCTCTATATTAATTTATCTGAGTCTGGCCAGACATTCAATAAGCCTCATCCCTCGAGTGGCCGTGGATATTTACCCCCATTATGTGGGAGGGACAAATCCTATCTACATCACTACGATCTCTAAGCTTGCTTCCTATTACGCCCGATAGCCACCTTTATGATTACCCAGTTACGGTGTAACGTTTGATAACATCAAAGCGCAATATTTCACAACTAGAGTATCTAGTGACTTCAAGTCCAAGGATTGCAATAATATTAGCACTACGAAAAGCGATTGTGACTTCACATAATCTAATGTATCCTTTTCGTCGTGGGTCATCCAGTATGCCATTACTCCTAATGCATACCCATGTGTTGGATCGTGATATCTCCATATCAATCCAACCCCATACTAGTCTATAGATGATTGTCCCATTAATCATTATAATTGACTAGGGATATTTAAGAATATAACACCTTATATTCTAAGGACTTCATTCATGTTAGCATATCTCCATATCGATAACATAATGAATCGTAAATCCATATATTTGTCACAATTAATTGATTGCCTCTAGGGCACAATTCCAACAGTCTCCCACTTGCACTAGAGTCAATCTCCTGCATCATATGCCTATTGATCTAGCGCGGTTCTCCACGCTTACACTGCGTAGGGGCGAGACATATGCTGGCACCTTGCAAATATTCACATCTCTTCCATCAACAATTTGATTGAGATTGAATATTCTGAATAAATGCATCTTATGCATTAATTTACTCAGTCCTCTATGTTAGAATCAGTGACTGAATCTTGCCTGGAACCTTTCCAGCTCACAGTCACTCCCCTAAGCACAAAACATAAAACTTGACTATAATCTGAAATCTTCTTTGTCAGATGGAAGTTCTCATCACTGTAACCCCTTACAGTAAACCCTTCCTATCCTCCATTAATCAAGAGTTCATCCTTTATTCCTTCTCAAGTACTTAAGGATAATCTTGATAATTATTAAGTGACACCTCACTTGGATTTGATTGGTATCTTTGTGTCATGCTTTATGACACGTCTGGCCTAGTACATCTCATGGCGTATCTCGTGAATCTAATTCATACGGTCCATTCCCAATCTAATTGGTAAAACAATTAGCCTTCCAAAGACTAATTCCATGTGACATGGGTAAGAATCAATATTCTTTTCACGTTGAACCATTTCAACACCTTGTCAATATATGTACCATGACTCAGGCTGAACAATTACTTCAATCTATCTCCATAGATCTTATAGATTGTCTCGCCTAAGTCTATTATTGAAATCAATTTCTCTAGCCAATCTTTAACAGATTGCAGAGTAGAGACATTGTTCCCAATGATTAGTATGTCTCTACATACAAGACCAGAAATTTAACTATGCTCCCACTAACCTTCTTGTAAACACAAGTATCATCTTCAATTTTGATGGAACCAAACTCCTTTGATTGCATCATTAATTTGAAGAGTCCAACTCCTAGAAGCTTGATTTAATCTATAAACAGATTGCTACAAGCAGGATATGAATGGATTTAAGCATCACAACTGGGAAAGATTTCGTCATAGTCTATACTATGAACTCACATGAAATCCTTACAAACCAGTTGTCCCTTAAAAGTAATCATATTACCATCCATGTTGGTTTCCACATAACCTACTTGCACCCTATGGGTCCTACCCATTCAGGTGGTTCCACCAAAGTCCATACTTTGTTGGTATACATGGATTCCATATCCTATCCTATGGTTCCAAGCCATTTCTGAGAGTATGGCCCACACGTGGCCTTCTCATAGGTTGTAGGCTCATCTCGATGAGCAATATATCACGGGTTATGAGAAATCCTTATTTCTCCAGTCCCTTGACATATCCTACCTATCCTACGAGGTTCTTGTGTTATCTGAGTAGGTTGCTCCACAACACCTTGTGATCCTGCTCATGTTCCATCAAACGGATCAATGTTCTATTGTGGTTCTTGAACTTTTCAAGTTCTACTGTCCTCCCACTGTTTCTTTTAGAGACAATCTCTACCTAGAAACACTGTGGTTCGAGAAACAAACAGTTTGTTCTCGATTAGGTTGTAGAAATAATATCCTTTTCAGGATGTCCCACAAAACATTTATCCGACCTGGGTCCAAGTTTATTTGTAAACTCTTTTACATAAACCTCATAACCCCAAATATCTATGAATAACATATTAGGACACTTCCTAGTCCATATCTCATATGGTGTTTTTCATAATCCGTTTTTGATGGAACAAGGTTAAGGGCGAAATTTGCTGTAATTAGAACATAGCCCCTAAAAGTAAACTGGAAGTTCTGTTTGACTCATCATGGTCCGAACCGTGTCCTACAAGGTTCGAACTCTCCTTTTAGACACGCCAAACCCATGTGGCGTGCTAGGTGGAGCGAGTTTTGGATCATATCCAATACTCCCATAGATTCTTGTCAAACTCTTGGCTCAAGTATTTTGTTCTATGATCCAATCGTAGAGTCTAAATACTTTTGCCAAGTTGGTTCTCTACTTCATTCCTGAGTACTTTGAACAATTCAAAGGATTCTTATTTGTTTCTTCATAAGATACACAAATCCATATTTCTCTGATCCTATCAGTAAATATGATGAAGTACTAAAACCATCTTTAGTATTTGTGCTTAGTGGCCTTCATACATCAATATGTATGATTCCCAAAAGATCATATCTTTGCCTAATAAGTCTTACATGTCTCATATGATTCAATAATCAAATGAGTCCCAGAAATCCATCCTAATGGAGTTCTAGATATGTATCTCTTATTTATGGGGCCTAAGCTATAATGCTAAAGATAAGTGAAGTTCATATCATTATATGCAAACCTCTAGGTATTAATGTTATGAAATTATCATGATCATGGATATAGAATCCACTTAGACAAAATTGCATTACAATAATGCATACCATAATAAATGGAACAACATTTGTCCTTTTATTATGATAAGGAGCTTTCTTGTCCAACAAGAAACTATGATAATAGTCCTACTCATAGCAGGGACATTATCCCTTTCGTCTAATTCATGAACAATTTCTGAAAGGTAGAAATAATTTCCTACGGCTTTTCAGCAACCCTTTGCTTCATAGCCCCACGTGTAGGATTATTTCTTCCTTATTCAATTTGTCTTCGTCTCTTGAGATCCTCCACATTTCTATAAATGTGAGATCCTCATCTAGTATCATATACTCTTGATGATGAGATAGACACATTGAATTTTATAACAAAATACCCAAGTCGGAATTCATAATTCCTTTATTATTTACTTCCATGTACTTTGGGTAGTCTCTCTTCCTCTACACCACCTATGGGACTCCAAGGCAACTTGGTTTTAGCAACAGGCTTGCTTTATACCCATGGGGTCGGCGCAAACCATTTGCCCTTACCCATGCTGTTAACTATTTAACAGTTTTTGCCCATGCCCATTATGAGTGTTTTGTCTAGTGATTTTTCAATCATATTGAGTAAATCATCTTTAAAACAAAACTGTAATTGCATCCATTGCAATTCTTGGTCCACTTGGGAGAATAACTATATATTCTTTATCTATCTTATAGATAACTCCCAATATCTAAGCTTTCAATCCTATTGAGTTAGTTTAGTTTGCGCTTTACCTCTTGCTTCAGCAGCCACACATTACTAACTTGTGTCGTCGCGTCATATCTCGATGAACTAAGTCGCCTTGCTTTGGCAAGCCCGAACTTATTCCATCTTGATCATGACGAGTGCTAAGCAAGAGATTGCAAAGTGGAGCAACACCTCAAGCCTTTCATGACAAGCTCGTATGATCATATCATATGCCTCCAAATTTCTCATCTTGCTTCCAAAGCTCAGAGTCCATGGGAGCTTGACATGAGACAAGTTACATCCAAAGAACCATTCTTTGATGTTCCTTCCATAAGGCTTTAGTGCGTTTTGGTAGTTGGTGGGAAGAGAAATTTATGCTCTACAATGTACAACATATTTCCTTTACTTGAGAACAATTCTCGATTTTATACCAATCTAGAAAATAGATTCCAGATATCTTGTCCATCTCATGGACATAAAGTCGCGTTTGTTTGTTTAATGCGATGGGTATTCAACACTTATAGGATTATGCAAAGCATTGTGACGTATAACTATATTCAACAAGGATTTAAATTATTAAATATAGCTCCCACTATTTTTCTCGGATTAATAGCCCTCACCATTACTGCGGAAAATATTTTATTTTCTAGTGGGTCCAAGATCCATTTTCACTTCTTCTTGAGCTTGCTTTGGCAAGTCACCCAAGAATTGGTTATTAGGTAGGAACCATTCCAATTGCATCCCATGCAACTCTTGGTCCAATTAGGTGAATAAATTCCTTTTATTCTTTATCCAATTGGATAACTCCTAATTGTCATGCCTCTAAGCCCATCAATCCAATTGACTTTTGCCTAGTTGCGTCCAACCTCTTGCTTTCAACATACACGCATTACTTGCTTGCGTCGTCCGCAACACACCATGGAAAATTAAAATCGCCTTGCTTTGGCAAGCCCGAATTTTAATAGCCCACGATCATGAAGGGTGTTTTGGCAAGAGAAGGCAAAACGCAATATTTAATTGAGGGATTTCCTTTTAAATTGTTTGGTTGATCTTATCAACATGGTCTACTTATTTGGATTGGGCCATCCACAATAAAAGACCAACCTTGTTTATTATTATCTTGTTAACGTTTTGCTAGTATCGCCATACACACAAAATAAATAACAAGACATAAATAATAAACATCCACAAAAGAAAATAACGTGGCATGGATATGGCCCCTAGACTAAGATATTACCAAGCCAATGATAATATCTATATGCCCTAAAGTGACAAGCTCATCTCCATGTGCTCCACCATAGCTGCGCTCCTAGGGATGTCTTTTGGCTCCTTTGGTTCTCCGGTCTTCTTCTCCATGTTCTTGGCTATCAACTAAATATTTCTAATTCTAGCCTAACATCTAGAATAAATAAATAACAAAAGCCTCACATGTCGAGGAGAAAAAGACGACTCGCAGGCCGTAAAACTTAATTAATTATTACATTAATTTGATCAGCTCGCAGGCCGTAAACCAAACCACAAAACAATAAACATCCACAATCCTAGGCCATATCCATCCACCATGCAATAAAGCACATAATACAGTTAAAACCAATTTTTAACGCGCTTGTTTAATTTTAATGAAATTGGGTAACTAGGGTTTTACAATGGTCCAAAGGATTTACCAAAGAATGGCCGAAATCAACCAAGGAACCGCCACACTAGGCCCGGGCCGGCCGGCCCCTAGCCCACACGGCTAGGCCGTGTGCTAGGGTGTGCCGGCCCCTCTTGTGCCGTGTGTTACTTGGGCGGCAAGGAGAGAGAGGGGCGCTCCCTACACGGGCCATACCTCCTCATGGATTTGTTTCCATAAACAATTCATGGAATTATTTCCATAAACAATATATGGAATTGTTTCCATAAACAATTCCTTCCATGTTGGGTTGTTTCCAAAACACCCTTATGGTATTGTTTCCAAAATAATTCTTTCCTTGGTTCCCAAGTTTAGTTGTTTCCATAAACAACTTCTTACTTGTTTCTCAAGTTTAGTTGTTTCCAAAACAACTTATTCCTTGTTGCCCAAGTTTAATTAATTCCATACTTGGAAAACCCCTTTTCCAAGCATGTGCCCATGAACCCTAATTTTTTTAAAGAACCCAATTATTCACATCCTATGTGATTAAACTCACCAATTCTAACATCCAATGTTAAATTGGGTCTTGTTTGATTGAATCAAATTCAATATTGCATCTACTATGCCAATTTTTCAGTTTTCGCGTAATAAACAATAATACGGTGTATGAACTGAAATCGTAAACACATAATATCATGTTATGCTCTACGACCTGTGGCTCTGATACCACTGTTGGGTTTTGACGTAGGTAACGCAGCGGAATAACAAAATAATCCTACTCAAAGCCCACCAAGGATCACAGGAAGAGACATCATAACATGATTAAGGTCATAGAAGATGTGTACCTTTTTGATTTGTGAGATCACACGAAGAATGATGTCCTCGTCTCTACGGTTGATCCACGTCTAGAGGTGAGATCTAGATTCTTCCTTCAATCAAGTGCTAGCTTGAACCTTGGAGGAAGAGGGATGAAGATCAAAGCAACAAACCACCAAGGCACAAGGGAGGGGGCGGCCCTCTCCTTGCCGTCGGGTAGGGGGCGGACGGGTGGCTAGGGTTTCGGCCCTAGCACCTTGTCTTGCTCTCTCTTTTGCTCTCTCCCACTTTTGTGTTATAACTAATAATAACTCATCCAGTGGGAAGGAAGCTAGAGCCTCCTTTATATACTCCAACAACTCCTTGTTGTTTCCATAAAAGAGTTTCCTAATTCTAGATGAACTAGAATTATTCCCTTCCTTGCAAATTAGTCCTACTAAGTTTGCAAGGTGTTGCACAATGATCCTTCTATTAATTAATCCATATTAATTAATCCCAAATCTAGCTCTACTCTATTTGACGTGTGACCCCATAGGTTTCTATATAGTTGGTAGTAACTATTACTAACATGGAGCGGTGTCTAGCAACACATCCATGCCACCCAACCAATAGAAATAGTCAGTGATCCCGACAAACCTTTGTGCCCAATATATCATATTGCATTATCCCTTTGTCTCCATATCCGGATTGGACACGAGACATAAATAGTCACACTCGTATATCCAATCCATAGTTCCTCGATCCTGGGAATATGCTTATGCTTTGCAGATAACATTAATATCTCTATATTAATTTATCTGAGTCTGGCCAGACATTCAATAAGCCTCATCCCTCGAGTGGCCGTGGATATTTACCCCCATTATGTGGGAGGGACAAATCCTATCTACATCACTACGATCTCTAAGCTTGCTTCCTATTACGCCCGATAGCCACCTTTATGATTACCCAGTTACGGTGTAACGTTTGATAACATCAAAGCGCAATATTTCACAACTAGAGTATCTAGTGACTTCAAGTCCAAGGATTGCAATAATATTAGCACTACGAAAAGCGATTGTGACTTCACATAATCTAATGTATCCTTTTCGTCGTGGGTCATCCAGTATGCCATTACTCCTAATGCATACCCATGTGTTGGATCGTGATATCTCCATATCAATCCAACCCCATACTAGTCTATAGATGATTGTCCCATTAATCATTATAATTGACTAGGGATATTTAAGAATATAACACCTTATATTCTAAGGACTTCATTCATGTTAGCATATCTCCATATCGATAACATAATGAATCGTAAATCCATATATTTGTCACAATTAATTGATTGCCTCTAGGGCACAATTCCAACAGTTTCATGTTTTGATCAAGAGATTTAGAAGTGATAATGCACCTGAATTGGAGTTTTTTTCAATTTTCTAAAGACAATGGAGTTATTCATGCGCATAGTTGTGTTGAAACACCAGAGCAGAATTCAGTGGCAGAAAGAAAACATCAACATTTGCTAAATGTTGCTAGAGTTATAAGATTCCAAAGTGGTTTACCAATTTCTTTATGGGGTGATTGTGTGATGACTGCAGCTTACTTGATCAATAGAACACCTTCCCCTAAGCTCAAAGGTAAATCACCTTATGAGCTTCTCTACAACACTCAACCAGATTATAAAATATTGAAGGTGTTTGGCTGTTTGTGCTTTGCTAGCACTTTAGTGCAAGGAAGATTTAATTTGATGCAAGGGCAGTTAAGTGTGTTTTTGTTGGATATGTGTTTGGGACAAAAGGGTACAAGGTTTATGATTTGCAAGACAAGAAGTTCTTCATTTCCAGAAATGTGATCTTTCATGAGCATGTATTTCCTTTTAAGGAAATACATACTTCTGCAGATGCTAGTTCTGGCACTGTGATTCCTTTACCAGTCTTTGAAGAAGATTCTGCTTTCTCATATTCTCCTAATGGAGTTTCAATTGTTTCACCATCACCATCACCATCTCCTGTACATCCAAGTTACAAAGATGTTCTTCAATCTCCAACAAGTGTTGTTTACTACTAGAGTGAGACACCCACCAAAATATTTGCAAGATTATGAGGTGAGACATTCACATAAAGGTCATACAGTAATCAGTTCACAATATCATCTTGGCACTTCTTTAGTTTTATCTGCAATATCAGGAGCTACACATTTGGATTTGGTTAATTTTCACAGCTAGATTGAGCCAGTTTCTTATAAGCAAGCTAGTCAATTTCCTGAATGGACAGTTGCCATGAAAGAAGAATTACAATCTCTTGAGCAGAATCAGACATGGGAATTGACAGTTCTACCTCCAGGACAAAAGGTGATTGGCAGCAAATGGGTGTATAGAATCAAGTATAATTCAGATGGAACAGTTGATAGACACAAGGCAAGATTAGTTGCAAAGGGCTATACTCAGACTGAAGGTATTGACTATTTTGAAACTTTTTCACCTGTTGCAAAGTTGGTTACTTTTAGAACAATGTTGGCTTTGGGTGCAGTTCATAATTGGCCACTGTTTCAGCTTGATATTAATAATGCATTCCTTCATGGGAATCTTGATGAAGTGGTTTATATGAAAATTCCAGAGGGTTATTTTGAGTTGAAAGGACTTGATAGAAATGTTTCTCAGGTGTGCAAGTTAACTAAATCCCTCTGTGGCTTAAAACAAGCTTCTAGGCAATGGTTTCTCAAGTTCACAGACACTTTGCTATCTCTTGGTTTTCAGCATTGCAAATCAGACTACACACTTTTCATCAAGAACAACAGTTCTTCTATTATGTTTTTGCTGGTCTATGTGGATGACATTTTGCTGACAGGATCTCACACCAAGGATCTCACAGATTTTAAATGTGAACTTTCTCATTATTTCAAACTCAAAGATCTGGGAGATTTATCTTATTTTCTGGGTTTTGAAATCTCAAGAACTTATCGGGGTATTTTTCTTTATCAGCAGAAATTTGCTATAGAGATTTTAGCTACTGCTGGTTATTTAGACTACAAACCAGCTACAACTCCTATGATTTCTTCAAGCAAGCTCAGTATGCATAATGGAGATATTCTTGATGAATCAGCAGCTCTTGGATATAGAAAGTTGGTTGGCAAACTTCTCTACTTATGCAATTCTAGGCCTGATTTATGCTTTTATGTTCATAAGCTCAGTCAGTTCATCTCTCAGCCCACCAAGCAGCATTTGTCAGCAGCTCATCATGTATTGAGATATCTCAAAGGATCTGCAACTCAAGGTTTACACTTTTCAGCTCATTCTTCTTTCAAACTTATTGGTTACACGGATTCAGATTGGGCAGGGTGTATTGACTCTAGAAGATCTACCTCTGGCTATTTTGTTTTTTTGGGTCATTCTTTAATCTCTTGGAAATCCAAGAAACAAACTGTTGTTGCCAGAAGTTCTGCTGAAGCAGAATACAGAGGGTTAGCATTATTGTGAAATTCAGTGGTTGTTATCTTTGTTTCAAGAATTGAGGGTGCATTTGGATTGTACTCCCATTATCTTTAGTGACAGCTCTTCTGCTATTCAGCTTGCCAGAAACCTTGTCTATCATGAAAGAACCAAACACATTGATCTAGACACTCATTTGATCAGAGATTTGGTTGCTTCAGGAGTCTATGATCTTCAACACATTTGTGCAGCAGATCAGTTAGCAGACATTTTGACCAAACCACTTGCTGCTCAGCAATTTCTTCATTACATGTCCAAGTTGACTGCAATGTGCACATTCCATCAACTTGAGGGGGCGTATTGAAGTTCATAGCTTCATATTTTCTCTCTTTCTGCTTTTGGGTTTGGACTGAAATGAACTTGGAGCCAAACTGATGACACGAAACAATACGTTTCAGTAGCCGTCCGATTGCTTCTTCAAGTTCTAATCTTGACCGCTTGTTTTTGTTTTATTTGGATGATGTCATTTTGCTCATCTGTTAAGAGAAACGTTTATCTTCTCTTCTCCCTTACGTGTCTTCTTCTCATTGGATGATTTGGATTTCACAGCTAACGGCCATATATAAGATCGTTAGCTCATTTCTTTTTCTTCTTAAATGAGAAAATCATTTTGCAGAGTTTTCTCCGTCATTTCTGGTTCTCCTTTTCTTCTTCTTCTTCAATCTAAACCCTATATCTCATTCATGATTTTGTTTTTCAATATTTGTCACCTTCAAAGTCACAACCCAGGAGACGAAGAACGCTCTGGGTAGTAACAGAAGGGGGTTTGTGGGTAAGGGAGAGAAAAAGCTTACTGTATAGATATGTTAACTATAGGCAGCTGCTTCGACTGTTGGTTCCCCAAGCTTGTTCCTAACACAGTCGTCTGCTTCTTCTTCTTTGTCGTTGTGACTTGTGAGAATGAAGAAATCAGAGAGGTCTGTGCAAGGTTTTGCTCCTTAAACCATTTTTTGTGAAGAGTCGGTACACTAAACCCTCGCGGCTTGGGCCTGAAAACGACGTCGTGTATGCGAGAAGTATCCCGAGCGGCGCCAACTCCAGCCAAAATTTTACACGATGGTGCTGCTGAATCCCCCCTAGTTGCAAGCTTTTTCCATAATGGGTATATGTTAAGAAGTTTCGATGAAACAAATATTGCTTTACTCCCAAAACTCCAACACCCTGAATACCCCTCACATTTCAGACCTATAGGCCTCTGCAACTTCAAATATAAGATCATCTCAAAAGTGTTATCCAATAGAAAAACCCCTTTTACACAAGATCATCTCTCGAACTCAGGCAGCTTTTGTTCTAGGAAGGAGTATCCAGGATAATATAATAATAGCCAGCGTCATCACTCACCACATTATGCATCAACAAAGATCTGAGAAGAAGTATATTGCCCTGAAGTTAGATCTACACAAAGCTTATGGTATGTTGGATTGGGGTTTCCTACTTACTGTTTTGGAGCAGCTGGGGTTTTGTAGCAAATGGATCAAGCTGATTGAACAGTGCATCACTACTGTAAATGTTAGCATTATGTGCGCCCATGTGGGGTGCACAATGCAATTATCCTAAACTTATGGGTTTAGGTGAGACAAGCTCAAACCTTATGGGGTTAGTAGCAAGGACAAACCCTAGGGGGTTATGTTGCAATAGGCTATAAGTCTGTCTATATAAGGAGACAGCCTCCTATTATTTTATACACACTACTGTAGAGATCATGTGCTGATCATAATACAGTAAACCCTAGACTCTCTCTTCAACTAGCCTCCATTGCGTGGAACTTGGTGTGGATCAGAGCTCTCGTCCTAGTGATTCGAGCCAGATTGTGGGAGCAAGAAGAGCACGTGAAAGCAAGCACCCTACGATCATCCGTTGCGCTTAGGAGCTAAGGAAGACAAGGTAAACACATGAATATTCCGCTTTAGTTCATGTTGTAGATCTGAATATGTTAGATCAAGTACGTCCTTCATTGGTATCAGAGCCTTAGGCTTGTTTTTCGTGCCTAGGTTTGCGTTCCCGAATCAGATAAAAAAATTCGAGTTTTTGAAATTTCATAATCTGTTAGTGAAACCTACATGGTTAGATAGGGTTTTTCACAAGGATTCCAGAAATATAAATTTTGTAATTTTTGGACGAACAGAGAATTAGTTATGAATTTTCTAAGATTCGAAACAGTATAAATCTGGACTGTTTAATCTGATCAGTAAAAAGATTTTTTCAAAACATGTTAAAATTGGGTTTTGAACACATAATCTTGATCTACGTGAAACGACGATTCCAACGATGTAAAGATCGCCGGAAACGGAGGCCGGGAAGGCGGCGCGTGGGCCTCACGCGCCACCGACGCCGCCTCCACGCGCGGCCACGCGCCGCACGCGCCAAAGGGCGGCGGCGGACTTGCTGACGTCAGCTAGGGCTGACGTGGCATGATGATGACGTGGCGGTGCCACGTCAGCAATTGCTGACGTGGCAGGTGACGTGGCAGCCACGCGGGCTGCTGACGTGGCAGGGTGACGTGGAGGGTGACGTGGCAGCTGACGTCAGCACATGGCTGACGTGGCATGCCACGTGGCAGCTGACGTGGCACTCGGGCCGCGTCGGCGCGTGACGGAGGCGGACTCGCCCACGCGCGGCGGCGCGTGTGGGCGCGTGAGCCCTCCTCCGGCCACTATTTTTCACCAAATTTTTTTCTATATGCTCAGAATTAAATTTCCTATTTTCTGGGATTTTTTCATAATTTTTGGAAAAACAGAAAATTTTATTATTTTCCAGATTAATTAATTAGTGTTTAGCACACTTCCCGAGGCGATTAGACGTCCTTAAACACACTGTTTTGAGCCCAAATTTTTTCTGGAGACTTAGGACATTTTTCCCTACCTTATGAGATAGGAGGTGAGATCCTAGGTAGTTGGGAGCGATTTTCGATCTTATTAGTTGATTGATTTATTGCTTATTAATTTCCAGTAATTATTCTTTAATTCTGGAAATTTCCAGAAAATTCCAGTATGTTTATTTTATTATTATACATGCTGTTGTGGGTTGAATGGATGCGTTTGATGCATGGATGTGGCTTAGATGTTTTTATATTTGGTTTTGGTTTTGAATATGTAATCAATTAAAATACGGCCTGCGTGTCGTGCCTCTCTACATACTCTATTGTCTTCTCTTCTCATCTAAATCGCCTATTAGAGGTTACTTCTTAGAAATAAGATATTTAGTGGAGATTGAAGAATAGAAGCTTCAAGAGAGGTGGCCAAACCAAAAGCTATGGCGCGAGGTGCATGGAGCAAAGAGACGAACAGGGAAAGCTTCAAGGAGCACTCGAGATGAGGCGAGATCCATGAGGCAAGAAGTTCAAGACTTGCTCAAGACGTACTCTCAATAGTGGGAGTGCACCTTAGGGGCAACATCCATTGCATATTTATTTATGCTTATGCTTGTTTTATGTTATAACTGCGTGTGATTGGATATAACTGTATAACCTCGCATGCTAAAGAACTAAAACGAAAGAGCTCACATTAAGAGAGGATTAAAATTAATGGGGAATCGTAAGTGACGATATTTGATTCCTAGAATTGCCACTAGGTTTTGGTGGAGTCCTTATGAAGAACTATGAAGTTTTAATCTTATCTAAATGTTTGTAGGAGCTAAAACAAATGCTAGTAATTAACTTCCGCTTTGTCTCATATTTTTCAGTTACGATGACTCAACTACTTAAAACTGCTGTAATACTGAACGAGGATAATTTCCATACATGGTATAGAAGCGTGATTGTCCGCTTCCTAGAGCTGGATTTGTCTGAGCACTTGCATGTGTCAAAAATCGAGCCTATGGAGCCCGAGGGAGGCCCAACTGAGGCATATAGGCGTGATGTTGAGGCTTACCAGAAATGGAAAGTTGATGACGACATTGTATGCCTAGAATTGATGGATCTAGTGAGATTTGAACTCCTAGAGTCAATCGAGATTGACTACGCGAGTAAGTTTTGGGAAGACATTCTGGCAAAGTATGGGATAACCGATAGTTTCCGTGAGCAATACCTATTGAGGATGCTTACCACTGTGGTGAAGAAAGATTGTGACTCTATGGAAAAGCACCTAAGGGCCTTATCTTTTTATATTACTGAGCTTATTAATTCTGGGTATGAATTGTCCGATGAAAGGCAACTTAGAGCTGTGAGGACATCTCTACCAAAGTCATGGGAACCCGTGAGACAGGTGCTGGCTGATTCAGAGGATATTAGAACGTTTGGAGATGCCAAACGATATCTATTGTTCGAAGATCATAGACTGGAGTTTGCCAGAACTAGCAGCTCAACACTGGAGGTAGAGAGCTCATTCTTGGCCACTGGGCCGAGTGGGAGCGATGCGGGATACGACCCGAGAGGCCAATTGGGGCCACGCCCAAAGATCAGTAAAAGCCAAGTGGGACGGAGGTCCAGAAACATGAAACGAGTTAAGTGCTTCAACTGTCAGGCATATGGCCACTTTGCTCGTGATTGCACCGAGCCAAAGGTACACTATAATCCAAACTCTGACTGTTTTGTTATAAGTCAAGTTTATATTGCTGATTCCCCTAATGAGTGGGTTTTGGATTCAGGTGCGAGTGACCACCTAGCGTGCGATCGTGACGCGTGCACGGATTATAGGCGAGTACCAGTGGGCAGTAGAAGAGTGTACATGGGGAACAACTCCTTCGTTGATGTAGTGGGCATTGGCACATATCAGCTGAAGATGAGGTCTGGAGAGACGCTTGTCCTTCATGATGTTCTTTACGCTCCTGATGCACGCAAGAACTTAGTTTCAGTTTCTAGACTTATGGATTTAGATTACAGACTTGTTTTTGAGGGTAGAGTTGCCAAACTGTTTTGTGGCAATTCATCTTTTGGCACTGCTTTGATATCTCGTGGTTTATTTTATCTAGACATTATTGGTTCTAGTTTTGGTGATGTTTATGATTCTTGTTCATTCATTACGTCTTCTAGTGATGTTGATTCCACTAGATGGCATGCTAGATTGGGACATATAGGACAGGACAGGATGAACAGGCTGGCCAAGGCAGGCCTACTTGGAAATATGTCCAAGATATCTTTACCTGTATGTGAGTGTTGCCTTGCAGGAAAAGCCAAACGCAAACCGTTCAGTAAAGCAGTAAGGGCTACTGAGCCTTTACAACTTATTCATTCTGATGTATGCGGTCCATTAAATGTTAGAGCTAGACATGGTGCTCGCTATTTCATCACATTTATAGATGATCACACTCGTTTCGGTTATGTGTACTTGATGACACATAAGTCTGAGGCACTAGGGTGCTTCAGAAAGTTCCTACAAGAGGTAGAGAACCAACTGGACAAAAGAGTTAAGGCTCTTAGGACAGACCGAGGACGTGAGTATCTATCCGAGCAATTTAAGGAGCTCTGTGAGGAAAAAGGAATAGTGAGGCAGTTGACTATTCCCTTCACACCGCAGCAAAATGGTGTAGCGGAAAGAAGGAATAGAACACTGTTAGAGATGGTTCGTAGTATGATGGCAAATGCGAATCTGCCAATCTCCTTTTGGGGAGATGCATTGATGACTGCCACATACATACTGAACCGTGTGCCCACCAAGTCTGTAGCCACAACCCCTTACGAGATGTGGACCAAAAGGCAACCCGAATTGGGTCACCTTAGGCCATGGGGGTCGGCTGCCTATGTACGTAACGTCTCCCATGTCCATGGGAAATTGGGTGCTAGAGGAAAGAAGTGCATCTTCATACGATACTCTGAGCACTCTAAGGGTTACGTATTCATAGCGCAACAGCCGGATGGCAGTCTAACAGAGATGGAGTCGCGAGATGTTGAATTTCTCGAGGGAGATTTTCCTAGTCAGGGAGAAGCTCGTGGAGATGGCATTCTCTACGAGCAAGAGGAATCACTAGATGACACTCAATTCACCACTACTCAAGAGGAATTTGTTCCTATGGATCTTGAGAACAGTGGGAGCGTCTTGCCTAGTGAGCAGCCCATCACATATGGTGATGATGCTGAAGAAGAAGAACCCTCTTTGCGTAGGAGCACTCGTGGGAGCGTACCCCGTCGACGATTTGACATCGAAGGGGAGGCCATGGTGGTCACCACGCAAGAAGATGATGAACCTAGGACATTGTCCGAGGCTCTATCATCACCTGACAAGAAAGAATGGGAAATTGCTTTACAAGAAGAACTAGAGTCAATGAAAACCAATCATGTTTGGGACCTAGTTGACTTGCCTCCTGGACGTAAGGCCATTGGAAACAAATGGGTTTTCAAGGTCAAGAGGAAGGCAGACGGAAGCGTGGAAAGGCATAAGGCCCGACTAGTGGCGAAAGGCTACACCCAACAGCAGGGTGTAGATTATGAGGAGACATTCTCGCCGGTGGTGAGAATAGCCTCTATTCGCCTTATACTAGCAATAGTAGCAAGTATGGACTTAGAGCTACATCAGATGGATGTTAAGACTGCGTTTCTCAATGGAGAATTAAACGAGGAGATCTATATGGCTCAGCCGCCAGGCTTCGAGAAGAAAGGTCAAGAGCACAAAGTGTGCAAACTGGTTAAGTCCATTTATGGGCTTAAACAGTCCTCAAGACAGTGGTATATGAAGTTCCATCAGGACATTGTAGCATATGGCTTTGCAATGGTAGATGAAGACCACTGTGTGTATGTCAAAAGCTCGGGAAATAAGTTCATGATTTTGTCTCTATATGTGGATGACATACTATTGGCAAGCAATGATATAGGAATGCTCAAGACCACCAAAGGGTGGTTGTCCTCTCGCTTTTCGATGAAGGATATAGGCGAGGCAAGCTACATCCTTGGGATTAAGATCCTGAGAGATCGTTCCCAACGACTTCTAGGATTGTCGCAAGAGGCGTACATCCAGAAAATACTGGAACGGTTTAGAATGTGCGATGCCAAACCACTTGACACTCCCATTGCGCATGGCGAGAAACTCAGTCTAGAAATGTGTCCCAAGAACCAACACGAGAAAGATCAAATGGCCAAAATACCCTATGCAAGTGCTGTCGGTAGCCTCATGTACGCCATGATGTGTACGCGACCTGACATATGTCATGCGGTCGGTTTAGTTAGCAGATATCATTCCAACCCAGGTATTGGGAATTGGAAGACTATCAAGAAATACTCCGATACCTCAAAGGATTACGTGCTATGTCTATCGAAGATAGTGCTTCGACTAGCCAGCTATGCATGCTGACTAGGGTAGGGGACCTAGATGCACATAAATCCACCTCAGGCAAAAGTCCATGCTAGATTAAATCGCATGGAACAGCAGCAAAAGTGTTGCATAATCGTGATAAGCCGCCTGTTCTGTCACCGGACAGAAGTGTGTTTGGAGAAGGAGGTTTCCGGTAAGCTTATGAGCTATCCATGAACCTGTGAGTTGCCCCAGCATATGGCTACGCACCACAGTAAAGCCAAACACATAGAGATAAAGTATCACTTCATTAGGGAGGTGGTAGCTAAAGGAGATGTTTCTTTAGAGCACATTCCTACGAGTCAGATGTTAGCTGATCCCATGACCAAACCTTTACCAAGGCATGTATTCACTGGTCATGTTAGGAGTATGGGCTTAAGTAGATGGTGAGATGTCACTAGAGTTTTCAGACTGAGAATATGGTTTAGACATTGATTGATGGATTTTAATTGGATTTGTTTAATTATGCTACATGTTGTTTCGATACGTGTATGATACGTTTACATATCCTGTACTAGCATAGAACATGTCGCGCGGACACTAGGTTGACTCTCTCACACGAGCAACCGCCTTTACAATATCCTGGATTGCCTAGGTGAGTAGAAGATGAGACAGAATCCCGGCAAGCGCTAGAAGCCTATGATATGATGACTCCTGTCATATGAGGCGCATGGCCTATGACAAGAGCTGGACATCAATCAATAGTGCAAGACCCTGTCAGACGGATTTATTTGTCGCATTGGAATAAGTTCCAAGGTGAGATTGGATTATGGCCATTCGAGCATGGTTACTACCCCGAACCATGTATAGTCTGCGTAGAGAAAGCCAGATGAGAGAACTGATTTCGATTGCATATGTGCGACACTCAGTACTCGGGTTAACAGTCATATGGGCTGTTGGACTTACATCTGTATAGTGGTCCCTATGGGATAGGACATGTGCTCTGATAGAGTCCAAACACTATGGCGCATATCTGATGAGATAACGCGTGCTTATGAGTGACATGAGGTGGCGAGTAGAACTAGTCCCTGAGTTTCCTCGCCGTGTGAGCCTCGTCGATCATATAAAGATGATTGACACTGTATACCCTTAGTACTTTCATCCATGTCGGGGAGAGACGGTTCGGTGGTGCTACTTTAGCGTGACACCTCACGGCTATGAATGATTCGGCCTACCAGGACATTGCTAGGAAAGCAGCTGACTCCGAATCAAAGCGACAATGGATAGAAAGGAAGATTCTAATTGCATCGCTCTTTATCATGTTCATTGGGCCCACCTACAAGATCTTATGGGATCATGCAGGATATGAATATAATAAAGGAGATATAGACTCATTGACGCACGACCTTCGGGACAAGGTAGGTGCTCATGGTCTATGAGATGGCAATAGACAGAATCTGGGGGATACGAGAGAGATATATATATGTATTGCATTATTTCTTAAAGGGTTGAGAAACGCCTGCTGCTAGCTCGTCTCGTATGAGTTTAGAGTATGGATCTCCCGAAATGCAGGTTCTCTCACAGTCACACACCAAGGCCACATAACACTTTGGCAGATGATAATAGTTGGAGATTGAGGGAGACTAGAACTACTGTATTTGTGCAACCCCACTGTGCGAGTGGGAGATGTTAGCATTATGTGCGCCCATGTGGGGTGCACAATGCAATTATCCTAAACTTATGGGTTTAGGTGAGACAAGCTCAAACCTTATGGGGTTAGTAGCAAGGACAAACCCTAGGGGGTTATGTTGCAATAGGCTATAAGTCTGTCTATATAAGGAGACAGCCTCCTATTATTTTATACACACTACTGTAGAGATCATGTGCTGATCATAATACAGTAAACCCTAGACTCTCTCTTCAACTAGCCTCCATTGCGTGGAACTTGGTGTGGATCAGAGCTCTCGTCCTAGTGATTCGAGCCAGATTGTGGGAGCAAGAAGAGCACGTGAAAGCAAGCACCCTACGATCATCCGTTGCGCTTAGGAGCTAAGGAAGACAAGGTAAACACATGAATATTCCGCTTTAGTTCATGTTGTAGATCTGAATATGTTAGATCAAGTACGTCCTTCAGTAAAATATAACCTTATCTTGAATGGCACAAGTGTGAGCTCTATTTCTCCTAACAGAGGCTGAGACGGGGCGACCCCCTCTCTCCCTACCTATTTGTGCTTGCTATGAATGTTTTATCTATAAGATTAGACCATGAAATGAATCAAGGTGGGATCCATGGCTACTTACTTCCTGATGGTTCCAAAGAAGTACTCCCTCCGTCCCAAAATAAATGTCCCTTTTTGAAACCCCAACTTATTAAGGGAACATGCATTAATTATCCTCAAATTTAAGTTTTGTGGTGGTATTAACATAACTATCCCTTATTTAATCATTTCCAATGCAACTTTAATTGTATTTTGATGGACAATATTGTCAATTCACACAATTTCAAACACTAAAAATGAAAGTGGACAATTATTTTGGGACAACCCAAAATAGAAAAGTGGACACTTATTATGGGACGGAGGGAGTAACCCACTTGTGCTTTGCAGATGATACTCTAGTCTTCTTGGAAACTGACTCTCAAACAGTTCAAAGATTCAAAGAGATGCTGCATCGTTTTGGCATGGATTCTGGTTTGAAGGTCAATGTTCCCCTAATGTAGATGTTAAGACAAAGGAGGAACTTATCATGCTTCTACAAATGGACCCTCTTAAGGATGATGTTGTATATCTGGGTATGCCTATGTTTTGGGGGGGGGGGGGGAAACAGAAGAAGTGTTGCAAACAGAATCACAGAAAGGGTCACAAAGAACATGAAAGGTTGGGTGATTTCTCTGCTATCCCAAGAAGGTAAAGAGGTAATGATTAAATCTATTGTACAAGCTATTCCAAACTATCTTATGTCAGCTACAATCTTATTTTGTTATCTTCATAAGGCAATCACATCACTGATTAGAGATTTATGGTGGGGAAAAGATCCCACCCAGAAAAACATCAATTGGGTAGCTTGGGAGAGAGTAACTACCCCCAAGGAGGAAGGGGGTTTGGGCTTCAAATACTTAAAAAGCTTCAACCTAGCTTTGTTTGAAAAAACAAGTGTGAAAAATTAGCAATGAGAATGGTCTTCTTGTCTCAGAAGTTATTAAAGCTCACTACCACCCTACTACAGACTTTTGGAATGTCAAAGAAGGGAGGAATGTAAGTCAAGTCTGGAGGAATATGTTAAAGGTCAGAGAAATTCTATGGGCTGATTATAGATGGGTGATTGGTAATGGACACAACATTTCTGTTTTTAAGGATGCTTGGTTGCCTTCAGGCAGAAATCTAAGAGAACACAGTAGAGGTGTGGACCTTAATGAAGATCTCAAAGTGGCTGACCTTATAAACAACAACCTTAAGTGTTGGAGGGTCTCAATGGTCATTAACAGCTTTCAACAAGATGTGGCAAAGGAAATTATATCTCTTGATATCCCCACACAAGTTAAAGATGACAAGAAGCTATGGAAGTGGACAGATTCTGGGGACTATACAGTAAAATCTGGGTACAAGACTATGCTAAGGTTGGAGAAAGAGAAGAAGAGGAAGAAGAACCAATCTAGCAATGAATTTTCCTCATCTAATCAACCCAGAACTGATGATTTTAGACTTCTTTGGAGGTTGAGGATTCCATCAAAGTTTAAACATTTCCGGTGGAGGATCATGGTGAATGCCTTACCTAGCAGAGTGAATATAAAAAAAAGGAGATGTGGGAGGGATGCTAAAGCCCCATATGCAATAATGATGAAGAAACTATTGAGCATATCTTGTTTCAATGTGTATGGACCAAACCAGTTTGGTTTGGCACAAGGGTCATTTCTTTGGTTGATATCTCTAATATAGAATATGTGTCAGGTTTCTGGAGTTTGGCTAATGACATTCAAGATAATGCAAGATCTGCAGATTTTTTGGAACAAGTGATTTTTATCTGTTGTAGCATCTGGAAGACAAGGAATGCTTATGTGTTTGAAGTTACTCCTCCCAATCCCACAACCACAACTGAAGAGATGATAGTTTAGAGAAATCAGTTTCTTAAAGCCAATTCTAATAGCCATCATGGAGATATTGCTCAGTCTGAGAACAGAAGTGTGAATAGAGACGCAGCTATGGATCAGTGCCCCCCCCAAATGGAGACTATCTGAAAGTGAATGTCGACTATACATGGAGTAAAGAATCCTTCTATTGTTCTATGGCTGCTATTATGAGAAATGATGAAGGTTATCTGCTCTCTGGTTTTGTTAGAAGAGTGCTAGCTAGCTCAGCAAAAAATGCTGAATTAAAAGGCATAAAATGGTGTCTTCAAAATGATACCCTTATGGAGAATGTGAGCATTCTAGAAAGTGGCTGTCAGGAAGCTGTGCTGATGTGCACCAAGAAGAAGCCTCCAGACAAAGAATCTAGAACTATTTGTGATGATATAATGTCCCTTCTTAAGGCCAAATTTGTGAAGCTTCAATGGATTAGCATAAAAGCAAATCAGTGTGCTGAGTGGGTAGCCGAGGAAAACGATAGAAGAAATCTCCCTCCTAATTGGTCTTGATGTGTTCCAATTGCTCTACAGCTTTTGTTGAATTTGGACAGGTCCAGGAATGATAGGAACAGAGTTGAAAATGTTTTGTCTGCTAGTGTGGAAGAGGCTCTGGGGATAGGCTAGATCTGTTTAGTTCCCCAGTCCTCTTTGTTTTGTTTGTTGCTATTTTGCCTTTTAATGAATATCTCTTGGATAAAAAAAAAAATCCCCCCTAGTAAAGCCCTAAGAGGCTAAGAGTGATGATGATATTTACAAGGAGGTCCCGGTATTTCAAATGTTGTGCCATTTTGTTCCTTCTTCTATAATAAAATGTGGAACATTCTTTTTTTGATAATTACATCATATAGCCGGGTTTGAACCCGAGGAACTCATGCAGAGGCTTCAAACGCTTTACCATTGAGCTAGCACTCATTTGCACACGCTCTACCATTGAACTTAGATTTTAATTTTAATTGAACTTTTAATTTATAGAGTTTTTTTCTCAATCGAATATTAATTGAACTCCTTTTATGAATTGTCAACTAGTCTAAATACATAACATATTAGTTGTATTATAAGTTCAAATAGGGCCAAGCAAATGAAAAAAAAAAATCCTTTTCGTTCGATAGTCTCTAAACTTCTCGGAGGTACCGAAGTACGATTGTGAAACCCTAGTTATGGCGCCGGAATTTAGAGGAAACCATATGGGCTCGTCCGTCGATCTGCTACAGAAATCAGTTACAGTTGGCCGTCTCTTGCCAGCCCTTCGACATTTCTATTGGCGGAGGAAGAGGAAGTCATTGACTTCGACGATTCCCCGATGCCTCTCGGCTATCAAAAAGTTTGAACACCGTCTCATAGGATCTTATGCCCTTAAAGGAAGGATCAACATGTGGCCTATGAAGCTCCTATTCAATAAAATTTGTTGGAATATGAGAAAACGGATATTATTGAAACCCGTCAGAGTCTATTTTTGTTCAACTTACCGAGCAAGATAGCCATGGACCGTGTTCTTTCCGATGGTCCTGTGTATTCAAGGAAAACATGTTGCTCCTAAAGTTGTGGAATATACGAGATCAATTCGAAAAGATTTCTTTCAACTCCATGGACTTATGGGTTCAAGTCTAGAATCTTCCTCCATATTTGCTAATTGTCGATGATGCTTGAAAGGCAATCTCGAATCTCAGCATTGTGTTGGACTACGACGACGCGTGATGTCTGCATATGGGAATTACATGTGGTTTAGGGTTCGAATGAGCTCCTTGAATTCGATTCTACGAGGGGTTTTCAATAAAGTTTCAGGGAGAAGGTTTGGTTGGATTACAAATATGAACATATCCCTCATGTATGTCAGTGGTGTGGGCGTATAAATCATATTGCTTTTGAGTGTGCAAACAGACAGGAAGTTGACAAAGACAAACCGCCGAGTTATGGCTCTAGGCTCTCTTACACCCCCCCCCAGGAAGAAGGTGTTCACAAAGAAAATCGATGATACCTTTTACAAAGAAGCTGATGATGATGAGCAGATGGACGATGAACCCTACGGGTCGGATAGCTACTCGGACTCCAAAGACAATTCCTCACCCGGTGTCTCAAGGGATGATTGAAACAACCCTCTTATCCGGCTCGGTACAAGACTGGGGGGGCGATGCTTAATAGAAGTGGTGGAGATCAAAAGGAATACAATCCAAACTCATAAACAACTTCATAAAGTCTCTTACGCACGTTGATTACTATTACACAACACTTATCTAACATTATTCGATAACTACTGGTGACGTCCATAGTCTAAATGAGTCTCGTGCCTCTTCTATTTTACAGTCCCAGCTCTTAGACCTGTGGTGGGAAGAAAAACAAGAACCGCAGTTTTAAAATCAGCAAGAAATGCTGAGTAAAATACACCTTAGCATAAAACAGGAAAGATGATATGGTTGGCTGACTACCCCAGTTAATTAAATAGTAATAGAGTATGAGTAAAGCAAGATCAGAGTTTGCAGCGTCATAAACAACAGAGTTCACCGATTTACAAATGGCAGTAACCAAAACTTTGAACATTTCTAATTCAAATCATTCACAAGTGCCAGTTTCCCAAATATAGAATCAAAGGAGCCAATTATTACGCACAGTAACCGGATATTGGTTAACAAAGGACCTACCAAATGTTAATGGTCAACAAAGGATCTCCCAAAAGTTAATGGCCAACAAAGGACCTCCCAAATGTTAATGGTCAACAAAGGACCTCCCATATATTAATGGTCAACAAAGGACCACCCAAATAGTAATAGATTCCGGTACGTGCGCTATTCACTTTACATTTTTACGCATTATTTTTTTCGTGTGACGGTTTCAAAGAAAACTTTTCGAACGTAATCAAATTCAAGTAAAAGCATGTGAATCATCAAAACACATTTTGAGACAAGTTATAAGATCTTATCACGACACTAAAGAATCTAGGCACACAAGACTAAGCATGTATAATCACAAGTATGTCTTGAGACAATATATAGAAATCATATTTTGACACGAAGAAGCTCGTCTAGCTAGGCTAAGCATGTTACTCACTAGTATATCTTGAGGAAGATTATAAAATTATGTACTGACACGGAAGAAGACTGGCGTACGAGGCCAAGCATGTAATCTCACAGGTATATTTTGAGAAAAGTAAAAATATTACAATTTGACACGAAGGAATCTAGGCACGCTAGGCTAGGCATGTATACTCACTAGTATATCTTGAAAGCTATAATTCATGTTTGGATCAAGTTGGTTCCGTGAGACGTCACCAGTAGTTATCTAAGTTTCGTGTAATCGTAATCAACGTGTGTAAGAGACTTTATACAGTTGTTTAATAATATAAATATGAGTTTGGATTCTATTTCTTTTGATATCCGCCGCTTCTATTAAGCATCTCCCTCCCAGTCTTGTCCCGAGTCGGGATAAGGAGGTTGTTGATGGAATTTGAAGACGCTAAAGGGGCCAGTGGTATGCCAAATGGTAGAAGGGGAGTTGTGATTCATGGCCATCCTATCGGCCTTGATGAGGTTTCTATGTGAAAGCTCAGGTTGTTCAAGGCTTGAAAGAGCTTGTCTATTTCAAGGCCTTGAAACAGCTTTCAAAGCCTTGAATCAGCATCAGAGGCTTGAAAATAGTGTTAGCTATTTTCATGGCCTTGAAACTGGATTCAAAGCCTTGAAACTGTTAAACCTGAAAGCATATTCTCAAGGGGAGTTTTTCTATTAACTCTCTGATCTATTTTTTATCATCTCTCTTGCATATGTTTGATTATCTGTTGTTAGATGATGAAAGACAAATTGTTAAACATGTTTTGAATCGCACTATATCAACTGTTTTGACCATGATAATGCAGGAAAATATTGTTTCTAAGTTTGCAGGATTGTTTCCTAAACTGGATTGCTGCAGATTTGGAAATACTTGAAGACTTTGATCCTGTGATCAATCAGATGTGTTTGACAGCTTCTCATGATGGTTAAATGAAGTATTACAACAATATCTCAGAATATTACAATCATTCAATCGTTGGAGAAGATCTCAACATAGTCAAACTCTGTTACCTACAAAGTAGGAAGGTTGTTGCTGAAAAATCTGGAGAGATTTGCAGAGCTGTTTGAAGTATTTAAAGAGTTCAAATTTGAAGCAACAACAACACAATTCTCAACGGGCAAATACAGAGAAAGCATTCTGGATTGAAAAGCATCAAATAAGTTCTTCATCTCTTCCAATCCATACACAGAAGTTCACTGCATTTCACTGCAGTTTTCTACTCTTAAGTGATCTTCTGTATAGAGCTATATTTGTAGATCATTTCTGTATTATTTCTACATTAATTCTCAAGGATTTTTCATGGTGAACAATAGAGAATTCTTAGTTTATCAGTTAGCTAGATCAGGTACTAGACAGGTTAGGGAAAACGACAAGCTGTAACAGAGTAAGGGAACTCTTTGTGCTTGAGTTCTAGGGCTTAGATTTTGATTAATAAGAATTGAGTTGAAAATCCTGCAGGGATCTAATCCCTGAGGTAGAGACGTAGGTCCAAGTGGATTGAACTCTATAAATCACTTGTCTTGTGCACTTTCAGTTCATCTACTTTCAAAGTTTTTGCAGCATACAAAACTGTGTATTTTTCAAGGGTTTGAACTTGTTTTCAAGGCCTTGAAAAAGGCTTATTTGTTCTAAAACTTTCTGCTACATTTCAAAGGCTTGAATCTGTGTTCAAGGCCTTGAACTTTATTATCTTCACTAGTTCTTCTACTTGTTAGCTAGTTTTGAAAAAAGTTGACATACTTTATTCAACCTCCCCCCCCCTTCTAGAGTATCTTAGTTGCTTATACGTCTGCATACCCACACCTTCAATTGGTATCAGAGCTTGTATCACTGTATAAGATTTAACAATCTGGTGATCATGGGTACTGCAGGTGATGGTGGTTTCTCACAAGGAAGAGCTGCTAACAGACCTCCTCTATTCTGTGGAGAAAATTTTGCTCACTGGAAAGCTCTCATGAAAATGTTTATCATTGATCAAGATCTAGACCTTTGGACCATTGTTCAAAATGGACCTCATACTTTCTATACAGAGAAGGATGGGATCAGAACTCCTAAAACAGAAGACTCACTCTCCTCTTCTGAATTAGAGCACGTTTCTAAGAATTACAATGCTATTAACATTTTTTATTGTGCTTTGAGTACAGATGAATTCAACAGGATCTCTGGATGCACAACTTCTAAAGAAATCTGGGATAAACTTAAGGTTACCTTTGAAGGAACCAGCCAAGTTAAACAGACCAAGATCAACATTTATCTCAGACAGTATGAGTTGTTCTAAATGAATGCAGATGAATCAATCAGAGATATGTTCAAGAGATTCAGTGATATTGTCAACAACCTTGACTCAGTGGGAAAACACTTTTCCAATGAGGAAAAGGTGAGGAAGATACTTAGAAGTCTTCCAAAGTCAAAGTGGGAACCAAAAACCACAGCTATTGAAGAAGCTCAGAATCTCTCAACTTTACAACTTGAAGGGAAGCTCCTAACACATGAGATATCCATGAATGAAGTTGATGGAGAACTCCCAGAAGGTGTCAAAAATCTAGCCCTTAAAGCCAAATAGAATGAGAGAATTCAAAGCCTTGAAACTGATGATGGTGATGATGAAGACCTTGATTTCCAAAGCCTTGACAAGGATCCTCAAAATGAAGAGAAACTCTGGAAACAAAGAGTTCAACAGAGAAAGCCATAGACCATCCAGCAGCAAGGACTAAAAAGGTAAGCCCTCTTCACAAAGAAAGTCAAAATTTATGAACCGCTTTGAGTGTGGTGATACAGGACACTTGATAATAGATTGTTCATACAAAAAGAGCAAGAACATTCAGAAGAAAGATCATGACAGAAGAAAGAAAGCCATGATAGCCTCATGGAGTGATTCAGACAGCTCTAGTGAATCTGAATCTGAAGAAGAACATGTCTATCTTTGCTTCATGACCAAGCATGATGATAGTTCTGAAAAGAACATTGAGGTAATGGTTAACTGTCTAATTTCAAAGCCAAAAGAAGCTCTTTCAGAATATCTCAAAACCATGCTTTTACATGAGGAAGATTATTTGAAAGAGATCTGGCTTTTGAAAGAGAAAGTTCATGAGCAAGCAAAAGAAAATTTACAACTTGTTTGCCTAAATCAGAATCTTGAAATCTCTCAGAAGAAAACTGACAGTGATTTCAAGGCCTTGAAAACCATTTTCAAAGCCTTGAAAACACAAGTCAAAGAAGTAGTCACTGAAAACTCCTCCATGAATGACATCCGTGTTAATCTAAGACATCATGTTGATGACTTAGAAAGACAAATGACTACTCTTAATGAGAAACTTCAAGAATCTGAACTAGTTAAAATCAAGCTTGCTGCATCAGAACCGAAGTTGAACTTGATTCTTGGAGGAAGTTCACAGTCTGTTCACAAAGCTGGTATTGGATTCAATCCAAACTTTCCATGAAGAAACAATACCAGATTTCTGAAAGCTGGAAACAAAACCTCTCCTACTCGTCATTACTGCTATAAAACTGGTAATGTTAAAATGACTTGTCCTTTTAGAAGAAGAGACCCTCACATAATGAGGAACACTTTTCCTTTCCAACTTAAAGAACAAGTTAAGCAGATTTGGGTTCCTAAAGGGGTTAGACCACCTAACATGGTTGATCCTGAATATGAATCCAATTTTCACACTTGGTCTAACAGCTGGGTAAGGCAGTGATTGGTGCTTGCAGGTTGTCACCAAGGAACAGAAGTGGTTCATGGACAGTGGTTGCTCAATACATATGAGTGGAAAGAGATATCTATTCTCAGAATCAAAAGAGCAATCAGAAGTTTTAATAACACTTGGTAATAAAGGAAAGTGCACTATTCTTGGTATTGGAAAAGTTGGTACAAATTATGAAAACTCTATTTCTGATGTTTATCTGGTTGAAGGTTTGAAGTTTAATTACTTAGTGTATCTCAGCTTTGGGATAATGGTAACAAAGTTATCTTTGATAAAGAGAAGTGTGTGGTGAAAAATGAGAAATTAGGAGATTGCATTCTCATAGCCTCTTGATCAAACAATGTTTATACTTTTCAGACTAACAAAGTTGCAGGTGAAAATTTGAAGTGTCTCAAGGCCTTGAAAGAAGATTCAAAGCTTTGGCACAAGAAACTTGGTCATATCAGTTTGCATACTCTGAACAAATTGATTTCCAAAGACTTGGTAAGAGGATTTCCATCCTCCAAGTTCAAAGAAGATGAGTTATGCAAAGCTTGTGCACAAGGAAAGCAGACCAGAAGCTCCTTCAAGCCAAAGAAGTTTGTTAGTACAACTAGACCTTTTGAATTATTTCATATGGATCTCTGCGGTCCTATGAGGACTCCTACTCCTAAAGGTAAAAGGTATATGCTAGTTGTTGTAGATGATTTCTCTAGATACACTTGGGTTATGTTTCTCAAAGAAAAATCTGAAGCTCTCTCTGAATTTTCAAAGCTTTGCTAGAAATTCAAAACTTGAAAAACCTACCTGTAGCTTCAATCAGAAGTGATCATGGTAGAGAATTTGATCAGTTAGAGTTTGATCTATTCTGTGATAAGCATGGTATTTCTCATAACTTTTCTTCTCCAAGAACTCCTCAACAGAATGGTGTTGTTGAAAGAAAGAACATGACACTGGAAGATATGTCAAGGACAATGCTTCTTGAGAACAAGTTGCCAAAACACTCCTGGGCAGAAGTTGTGTATACAACAAACTATATTTTGAACCGGTGCTTGATCAGACACATTCTAAAGAAGACCCCCTATGAATTATTCAAATGGATGAAGCTAAACATCTCTTACTTCAGACCCTTTGGATGCACTTGTTTTATCCATAACAATGGAAAAGACAATCTTGGTAAGTTTGATGCAAGAAGTGATGAAGGTATATTTCTTGGTTACTCTCTGAATAGAAAAGCTTATAGAGTGTACAATAAAAGAACCAAACTGGTTGAAGAGAGCATTCATGTTATTTTTGATGAAAGCTATGATGGTTCTTTGAGTGAAAGTTTTGCAGATTTGAATTTGAACAAGCATGAATCAGTGGAAGAGACTGAGAATCCACTTGGATTCAAGAAAGGCTCAGAAGAATTAGAAGAAATTTTCAAGACCTTGAAAATAGTTCTCAAAGCCTTGAAAATACAGCTCAAAGCCTTGAAAAAGATGATCAGAAGGATTCAAGTGACAAAGCTACTACTTCAAGACCAGATAAGATCTATGGTGATCCTGAACCATGGTCTCCAAGGAAGAGATTTAAATATCTCTCATCTCATCCATCTGACAATATCATATCAGATCCAACCACTGGTACACAGACTAGATCACATTTAAAGAACTTATGTGCTTTTAATGCTTTTATTTATCTTGTAGAACCAAAAACTGTGAAGGAAGCTTTGCAAGAAGCAGACTGGATTATTGCTATGCAAAGTGAGCTCAATGAGTTTGAGAGGAATAAGGTTTGGAACCTGTTTCCTGCAGCAACAAGCCAGTCTATCATTGGTACCAGATGGGTATTCAGAAACAAGTTGGATGAAAGTGGCAATGTAATCAGAAACAAAGCAAGGTTAGTTTCTCAAGGTTACAATCAAGAATAAGGTATAGATTATGAAGAAACCCTTTGCTCAGTTGCCAGGTTAGAAGCAATTAGAATTTTACTTGCATTTGCATCCTACAAGAACATGAAACTTTTTCAAATGGATGTAAAATGTGCTTTCTTGAATGGTTATTTACAAGAAGAAGTTTATGTTGCACAACCTCCTGTGAAAATGACAAATTTCCAGACCATGCTTACAAACTTGACAAAGCTCTTTATGGTTTGAAACAAGCTCCAAGGGCTTGGTATGAAAGACTGTCAAAGTTTCTACTTGAAAATGATTTCAAAAGGGGTTTAGTAGATAAGACTCTTTTCATCAAGACTCGTGAGAAAGATTTACTTGTAGTCCAGATATATGTTGATGATATACTGTTTGGAGCTACTAATGATCAATTGTGTAGAGAATTCTCAAGTCTTACGAGCAGGTAGTTTAAAATGATCATGATGGGAGAATTAAACTTCTTCCTAGGACTTAGAGTACATCGATTGAAGAAGGGTATTTTTCTGAATCAAAGCAAGTATACAAGAGACTTGTTGAATAAATACAACATGGCTCAATGCAAGGAAGCTAAGACTCCAATGAGCTCCACTCTATCCTTAGACAAGGATGAATCTTGTAAGAGTGTCAATGTTAAAGAGTATAGAGGCATGATTGGATCACTACTCTATCTGACAGCAAGCACACCATATATCATGTTTAGTGTATGCATGTGTGCTAGGTTTCAAGCTGATCCAAAAGAATCACACTTAACTGCTGTGATGAGAATATTCAGATATCTCAATGGTACCAAAGACTTAGGGCTTTGGTATCCAAGACATTCTAACTTCTCTTTATGTGGTTTTTCAGATGCTGACTTTGCAGGCTACAAAGTTGATAGAAAAAGCACTTCTGGAACCTATCAATTCATTGGATCATCTTTGATTAGCTGGCATTCCAAGAAGCAGAATTCAGTTGCTCTATCAACAGCTGAAGCTGAATATATAGCTGCAGGAGCATGTTGCTCACAAGTACTATGGATTGCTCAACAGCTAAGAGACCTTGTATTTGACTTCAGAGGCATACCTATTAAGTGTGACAAAACTAGTGAAATTTCAATTACAAAGAATCCAGTACAACACTCAAGAACCAAGCACATTGATGTCAGACACCACTTCATCAGAGATCATGCTGAGAAAGGTGATATTGTTCTTGAATTTTTTGCTACTAATATGCAAATTGCAGATATCTTCACCAAACCATTAGCAGATGAGAGATTCTAAGCTCTAAGACTGGAATTGGGAATGCTAAATAAGACTGCATTTGTTTAGGGGGAGCTTAAGGTAAGAAAGGTAAGTTATTTGTGTTTACAAAGGTTTGAACTGAATTTCAAAGCCTTGAAAATCATTTCAAAGCTTTAATCTTTTATCTGTTGCAGTGTTACAGTATTTCAAGGCCTTGAAAGCTTTTTCAAAGCCTTGAAAATGAATCTGTTACACTAATAAACTTGGATCATTCTATACTGGGTGATATCTTTGTAGATATTTGCCTAATGTAGCCCCTACATTTTTTAAAAAATTATTTTAGCCAAAAAATAGTATCAGTATATTCTTTCCCAACGGCATAATAGTTTGAAATTTTTCTGATCTTTGCAAATCTTTTTAGAATCAGAGAAATACCAGTTTCCTTTTGAAACTCAAACTCTTTTAGTATTTATCCTCTTCTATTCTCCTTCATTCCGTATCATTCCATCTCTCTCTTTTCTTATCCCAACCCTAATGAGCACAAGAAGAGCCTCATATCGAATCAAGATGGCTGGTGGTTCAAAACCTGTCTCAGAGAAGAAGAGAAAAGCAGCAGTGGAAGAGGTTCAAGAGGTCAGTGAGGACTCTGTGTCAAAAAGCTTCACTGAGGAAGAAGAAGAATCCTCACCACCCAATAAAACAGTAAGAAAAGACCTAGCTCCAGCAAGGAAGAAACAATCTACGACATCTACACAAGATAAACAGAAGGGTATCCATATTGGAAGCCCTAAGAAAGACAAGAAGAAGACAGCCTCTGAGGTTAAAGGAAAAGGAAAGGAAATCCTTATTCAAGACTCAGACTCAGAGACTTCTTCAGGATCTTATGGTGTGTATGATATGCCCAACAAAGGGAACTTGACGAAGATTCATCCCAAGAGGCATCAAAAGCAGGAAAGAAGAAAACGGTTTCTCCTCAACAAAAAAGGTTAGCAGTAAAGAAAAAGCTGAAGCATGGGAAGAAAGCCTTGGAAGGTCTCACTTTTATATTCAACAGTGTTACTGAAAAGATCAGTTCCATCATTGAGGAGATAGATGTGATCTCCTAAGAAGTTCAAACCAACGTTGAAGATAGTGAGGAAGAAACAGGAGATCAGGAAGATGAGAAGGACCCTTAATCTTTCCTATTCTTTCTTCCATATTCTCTCTGCTTTATTTCTTTAAGTTTTCAAAATTTCCAGACACTTGATCCAAAATCTTCTATCTTTTTGATGAAAGTCAAAAAGGGGGAGAAAAATTATAGGTTTTCAGTTTAGGATCTTAGGTTTATTTGATGTTTTCTGCTGAACTTTTTAGGTGTTTTTGTTGGTATTTAAATAAGTTGGATATTTTTTTGGAATAAATGTATCTTTAAATTGCAGACTAATCAGTTTATTTTGCAGAGACTAAGGATCAAATAGAATTTGGTTTTATCTTTCATCAAGGGAAGATTGAAAGCTCAGGTTGTTCAAGGCTTGAAAGAGCTTGTCTATTTCAAGGCCTTGAAACAGCTTTCAAAGCCTTGAATCAGCTTCAGAGGCTTGAAAACAGTCTTGAAACTGGATTCAAAGCCTTGAAACTGTTAAACATGAAAGCATATTCTCAGGGGGAGTTTTTCTATTAACTCTCTGATCTATTTTTTATCATCTCTCTTGCATATGTTTGATTATATGTTGTTATTGAATCGCTCTATATCAACTGTTTGACCATGATAATGCAGGAAATATTGTTTCTAAGTTTGCAGGATTGTTTCCTAAACTGGATTGCTGCAGATTTGGAAATACTTGAAGACTTTGATCCTGTGATCAATCAGATGTGTTTGACAGCTTCTCATGATGGTTAAATGAAAATTACAACAATATCTCAGAAGATTACAATCATTCAACCGTTGGAGATGATCTCAACATAGTCGAACTATGTTACCTACAAAGTAGGAAGGTTGTTGCTGAAAATCTGGACAGATTTGCAGAGCTGTTTGAAGTTTTTAAAGAGCTCAAATTCGAAGCAAAAACAACACAATTCTCAACGGGCAAATACATAGAAATCATACTGGATTGAAAAGCATCAAATAAGTTCTTCATCTCTTCCAATCCATACACAGAAGTTCACTGCATTTCACTACAGTTTTCTACTCTTAAGTGATCTTCTGTATAGAGCTATATTTGTAGATCATTTCTATATTATTTCTACATTCATTCTCAAGGATTGTTCAAGGTGAACAATAGAGAATTCTTAGTTAATCAGTTAGCTAGAGCAGGTACTAGACAGGTTAGGGAAAATGACAAGCTGTAACAGAGTAAGGGAACTCTCTGCTTTAGTTCTAGGGCTTAGATTTTGATTAATAAGAATTGACATGAAAATCCTGCAGGGATCTAATCCCTGAGGTAGAGACGTAGGTCCAAGTTGACTGAACTCTATAAATCACTTGTCTTGTGTATTTTCAGTTCATCTACATTCAAAGTTTTTGCAGCATACAAAACTGTGTATTTTTCAAGCGTTTGAACTTGTTTTCAAGGCCTTGAAAATGGCTTACTTGTCTAAAACTTTCTGCTACATTTCAAAGGCTTGAATCTATGTTCAAGGCCTTGAACTTTATTATCTTCACTAGTTATTCTACTTTTTAGCTAGATTTGCAAAAAGTGACATACTCTATTCAACCCCCCCTTCTAGAGTATCTTAGTTGCTTATACATCTGCATACTCACACTTTCACTATGGATGATACATGGCTAAAGAAGGGCAATGCAACAGTGGTCGGGTCTCTGGGAAAAGAGAACATTTGACCAAAACCAAAGTTCTTCAACTCCATAACACTCATAGCAAATACCCAAAGAAACGCAAATCGAGTGTCACTACCCCTAGCCCTAACTAAATAAGGGAAGGGTGTCGCCAAAATCAGGCGGCAACGACGTGGTAAGATGGATATGACTGATACTTGTAACTCTGTTAAAGACGTAAGTGATACTCTGATTTCTGTTACACGGATTCCAACACCTGGAGGTGGGCGCCATAAAGACCCAAAATGCGATATTGGTAGTGGCTGCTATGCATCACTGCTAGACACAATGAGTCTTATCACTTAAAACGTTAGGGGGCTTGAAATTCCCCGAAACGTTCTTTATCTTTGTGATCTTATGAGGAGACAGAAGCCCGCTATGCTCTTTTTTATGAAGACCATAAAGTATGCAAACGATATGGAGTTTATCAAACAAGAATTAAGGTTTCCTAATGGAGTTACCCATTAAGGCGATAGCTCCTTTCAAGATTTATGTGGATAATGGGGAATGTCTCCATCGCAGTACCACTTGTGGACATGTTGATATTCTCCTTCAGGGGCACGAATTTTCAGTTGAATTGTTCAATTTGGAGTTCCAGGGATCACATGTTGTTATGAGGGTGCAATGAATCCAACAGTTTGGATGGGTGGACACAGGTTATGCCAAGATGACGATGAAATTCCAACACGGGGACTCTCGTGTGGTCTTGCAAGGATCGACGAAAGTGATTTTGGTGCCCATCGGTCCTTCTTTCGCCTCGATAACAAGGCGATAATCAACCGGGGGAGTTGATACGGATGTGCATCCGTTATGAGACATGGCTCCGAGACGTGGAGAGCAACCTCGACATCCTCCGGCTTACATCAAAGCTTATGTGATAAAGTAGTTGTTTAATTCATTTTATAACTTTATGTCGCATTACGTAATTTATCTATCGTTAAGGGGAGAGTTAGTGAATATTATATAGCTAAAGGGTTTAAGAGATTAATTAGCTAAACTTTTCTTTATTTAGTTTACTGTAAATATTTTTCAGGGAAGATCGTGAAATCAAAGCTGAAAATCAGGACAAAACCCTTGTGTCGTTTGTGTCATGTTTGTGTGATAGGTTCTCGCTATCACTTACTCACAAATATTTTTTAACAAAGAAATGTTACTAAATTTATTTACACAATCAGATTTGATACGGACACACACACACAAATTTAAAATGAATTACCAACAATTTAAATTAATCTTCAGGTTTTGTTCATTTTTGTGTCAAGTAATGTGAACTAATCATGCAAGTGAAGAATAATAGATATACACATAAAAAATAAATTGACGGTTTATGTATTTGGTGTTTAAATTTCACACACTACAATATTAGATATGTTTAAGAAAAAATGTGCAATACAAAAGAATCATAAATATAATTGCACCAACACTCTAATTCATGTGTGTGTAGCGGTTTCTGGGTCGAAAGGATAAAGCAGTCTAAGCAAAAGAAATTGTCTAACCAACTGTTTTCTACTGTTATATTAAAACGATGAAAAGAGAAGAAAGTTCCAAGTTCGTTTTGGTTTCGCTTTACGAAATATAACACACACATATTAGTGGTTTATTATAATGTAATTTTGCATATCTAAGTTAGTTACTTGCCATCTTTATTCATTTTTACGCTATGCGTGGTAGAAATTTTATATTATCATTATAACCATTCAACAATCACAATGATTATGCATATGATGATAGGTTGTTTAAGTATTTGCAATGAAATTCCTAACTAAAAGTTCAAATGTTAACTAAATGTGTTGAGGGTCATTGGTGCAAAATTTTCACTGGTGCATATGTTACTACAATTTTGTCATAGGAAAGCGAAAAGTTAAGTTTGTAAATGTGTAAATAATTATGTATTAGATGATTAGTGGTGATCTATTTGTTAGTAGTGAGGCAAATGGGTGCTAGCTCAGTGGTAGAGTGTTTGAAGCCCTTGCATGCGGCCCCGGGTTCCAGGGATCACATGTTGTTATGGGAGTGCAATGGCTCCAACAGTTTGGATGGGTGGACACGGGTTATGCCAAGACGACGATGAAATTCCAACATGGGGACTCTCGTGTGGTCTTGCAAGGATTGACGAAAGTGACTTTTGGTGCCCATCGGTCCTTCTTTCACCTCGAGAACAAGGCGATAATCAACCGGGGGGAGTTGATACGGATGTGCATCCGTTGGGAGACACGGCTCCGAGACGTGGAGAGCAACCTCGACATCCTTCGGCTTACATCAAGATTATGTGAGAAAGTAGTTGTTTAATTCATTTTGTTACTTTATGTCGCATTACGTATTTATTTATCGTTAAGGGGAGAGTTAGTGAATATTATATAGCTAAAGAGTTTAAGAGATTAATTAGCTAAACTTTTCTTTATTTAGTTTACTGTAAATATTTTTCAGGGAAGATCGTGAAATTAAAGCTGAAAATGAGGACAAAACCCTTGTGTCGTGTGTGTCATGTTCGTGTGATAGCTTCTCGCTATCACTTATTCACAAATATTTTTTAACAAAGAAATGTTACTAAATTTATTTACTCAATCAGATTTGATATGGACACACACACACACACAAATTTAAAATGAATTACCAACAATTTAAATTAATCTTTAGGTTTTGTTCATTTTTTTGTGTCAAGTCATGTGAACTAATCATGCAAGTGAGGAATAATGGATGTACACATAAAAAATAAATATACGGTTTATGTATTTGGTGTTCAAATTTCAAACTCTACAATATTAGATATGTTTAAGAAAAAAATGTGCAATACAAAAGAATCATAAATATAATTGCACCAACACTCTAATTCATGTGTGTGTAGCGGTTTCTGTGTCGAAAGTATAAAGCAGTCTAAGCGAAAAGAAATTGTCAAACCAATTGTTTTCTACTGTTATATTAAAAGAATGAAAAGAGAAGAAAGACCCAAGTTCGTTTTGGTTTCGCTTTACGAAATATAACACACACATATTAGTGATTTATTATAATGTAATTTTGCATATCTAAGCTAGTTACTTGCCATCTTTATCCATTTTTACGCTATGTGTGGTAAAATTATTATGTTATCATTATAACCATTCAAAATTCACAATGATTATACATATGATATAGGTTTTTTTAAGTATTTGCAATGAATTTCCTAACTAAAAGTTCAAATGTTAACTAAATGCTTTGAGGGTCATTGGTGCAAACTTTTCACTGGTGCATATGTTACTACGATTTTGTCATAGGCAAGCCAAAAGTTAAGTTTGTAATGTGTAAATAATTATGTATTAGATAATTAGTTGTGATCTATTTGTTATTAGTGAGGCAAATGGGTGCTAGCTCAGTGGTAGAGTGTTTGAAGCGCTTGCATGCGGCCCCGGGTTCGAACCCGGCTATATGATGCACTTCTAACAAAAGAAAATAGTAGTGAGAATTTAAATTGCACATGCATGTCTTTTATAATACTTTACGATTTCCATAAAAAAAATGATACTTTACAATTAATTCCATTGGTAAAAACATGTAACTTACAAGGTAAAAAATGTGATATTAAAAAACGTTAAAGGGAAATTTAGGTAGTAAGGGTGTTACTCTCCTTATTGCCTATCATATTATTTATAAAGTAGGTAGAATCTACTCAGCTTTAACCAGGATCATGTTACACCATTTTTGAATGGTCATACATTTTATCAAGAAAATTAATCGTCATATATATTATGGAATCGTCTTTATAAATCTAATTTATGAGTGATTTAACTACTTAATCTAATTTTCTTTGTTGACGGTGAAGTGCAAACCATCTAAGGAGTTTATGCGCATTTCATGGCGAGTTTGGTTAAGTATAGTTGAATATAGAAAGTGCAGTTGTTTTTTTTGTCTTGTTTTGTTGAGAATAAGCAGTTACACTTGGTTGTGAAAAATTAGCACAATTAAATCTGGTACATTTCTTGGTTGAGTTCAAGAATATCATCCCTAGATGTATGTTTGTCTAGCTAGAATGCAATATAGTAGTCCATGAGTAAGTCAAGCATTGTATACATTTCTATGTATCTATGTCGAGTTTGAAAATATAACCTTCTAAGCTTTAATAGGTTTTAATTAACTTAAACCTCAATATTTTTACCTACCTAAATCAATAAATTACATCACTTAATAAAAGTTGGGGCATCTAGACCCAAACTTGTTTGGGTAGCGGATATGATAAGCAGGGATATGACTTATGCTGGGATATGAGGTATGATATGTATGTAGGATAAGACCGTATATGATACGATGTCTTACTATCCTTGGATGATGTAGGATGTGAAGCATGATACGAAGAATGAAATGTGTCAAAATGTCTGTAATACCCTTAGTGTTATGACTTTGTATAAAAGTTCTTGTATCGTAAATATAAAATCCAATACATATTTTTTTAATAAAAATACTTTGGTCATGAAACAACTTATGCGGTTTCTCATTATCACGACCAAGTGATTCAGGGCTTGCTCATGAAAAACATGTACGAGGAGAAGCATAAGCTCTGTTTTGGTCGTCACACTGGTGATAACCAGGTGTATTAAAATTGTGCCTATAAGGAATGAAGGAGATCACCCCTTATTATAGAAGTGATGTGACATTTGTAGTTATTATTTACAAAATCCAACACCAAGTGTATCAAATTTGCGCCTATGAGTAATGAAGGAGATCGTCCCTTATTATTGAAGCAATAGGACATTTGTAGTTATTCTTTACAAATCCAACAATACATACCTAATATATATTCCTCAGTGGGGAGATCCAAGACCAGAAGTAACAAATTACAATCCTCAAACCAAACAACATTGTACACCGTCTCTTATCACATGTCACAGGTATTATATTACACCATAGTCAGGTTATTGTCTGCTATTCTGGAGTATTAAATTTTATGGGTGAGAACTACGAGTTAAACAAGTTTAATCAATTTTAACTTGGGTAAAAATAAAGCATGTGAAAAGAGAGTGTTACGATGAAATGCATGATATGTCCCAACACAAATATATTTGTTCTATTAAAGACTTTTGCTCTAATTAAGTTTTAGGTTAATTTCATTTTACCCCCATATGGTTAAGGGTTTGTGCGAAAAACCCTTTGTGGTTCAAAATGTTGCAAAAATCCTCCTCATGGAAATGGTTTCATTTATGTGCGTAGGGGGGGGGGGTTTCCGTTAAGTGTATCTGAAAAGACTATAATACCCTTAGTTACAAACTACCATCCACATCTTTTTCTATCACTCTCTAATTGTGCTTTCTCCCTATATTCTCTCTAAACATGCTCTATGTCTTTTATTCACTCCAACCCATAAAACAGATCAAATTAAGGATAAAAAGAGGAGGGTGAGGAGGAGAAGAATAAAACTGTTTGTAGGTCGTCAAATTTGTTGGCAGACATCGATAGCAGCGGAGCAACAACTTCCTCTTATCTTTCTTCTTCATGCTTTCTCCAGTCTCACTTTCTCTTTCTTTCTTTCCTTCACTGGTCGATTTGAAAGATCGTTGAACCAAAAGTGAAACTAATAACATATCGAAAGAGAAGAAGGAAGTACAGAGAACTCATCGACGTTGATGGCAGAACTCGGGGGCGCAGTGATTGCGACGTCCCTCGTCCTTCCGTACAGCGGCGTCGTTCCTTGTTCTCTCCTTCATGACATATCGGTTTTGATTTAGAGTTAGTTCTTAGTTGTGTGTAGGGTTTACAGGTTGTTGGTTGCCTTTTTCTCGGACATGTGTTCATACATATCGATGCTTGAAGCAAATTGCACATCAATTGAACATTTTAGTCTCTGGTCGGAAATTTGATAGTCAATCCTGGTTGGTTGATGCTTCTGCTGCTGTTCTTCTCCATTATTCTGCTGGCATTCTTAACCTTCCTAAATCCCTATTTTCCTTCTTTTTTTCTTTCATGTATTATAAGTACTTATGTATACGATAATGTCCTAAAAAATGAGGGTATAATAGTCATTTCAGGTGTAACTTTTGACGGATTCCATTACTTTTAACAGATTCGCACAAAAACTAAATCAGTAGGGACGCATTTTGCATCATTTTGAACCACAATGGTATTTTTCGCACAAACTCTTAACTACATGAGGTAAAATGCAATTAACCCTTAAGTTTTTTGAGTAGATAGGGTGCGGGGATTATTTTGTGGGAATTTTGCTAATAGAGTGGGGGTATTTTAGTCACTAAAACACCCATATCCCCTCCCAGTCTTGTCAAACCTTATATCCCCCATGTTTTAAGACAAAATGGGGGAGGAGGGTGAGCATCGGATTTGATATCCCTCCTCATATCCGCTATCCAAACAACGAATATGATTTGGGAGGGATGTCATAGCCGGCCTCCATATCTGCCACCCAAACGAGGCCTAAAGGGTTGGCCTAGTTGGAGGTGTGAGACTTAAATTTTTGCTCCCTTTGAAGTATCGTGTTCAAACCCACGACGATCGATAAATTTTAGGATCCCGTGAGCTTAGTCGAGGTGTTCGAAAATTGGCACAGACGCCGAGGTAATCTAATAAAAATTTAAACCTTAGTAGTTATCTCGCGAACAAGTTAGCAATTGGCTTGCGAACATGACTAAAGTCCAAATTATGCTGTGAGCAGAATCTTCATTTGATTCCTAAGATATTTTACCTGTGTCATCCAACCGATGTTTATAGATCACTAGTGTGAGTTTCGCCTCTCCCAATAAAATTATTTTTCTTACGCAAACACCATAGTTGGATCCGCGAATCTCGTACTTCAAGACCAAATTATCTACCACTTATGTCAAATCTTACTGCTGATATCTTTAACTGTTTGTATTCCTTCAGAAAGAAAAAAATATTACACACAAACACAAGTGAGATTATCCATTTAGACTTGTTTTCATGTTTCACGGGCTGGGTTAGCTTATAAGAATCCTTGGCTACTCTCAAAAGCTAAAAACCTCCATCCTTCAGTGTTTGTTTGTTACATCGTTCACAGTCGCTCCTTTCGCATCTTCTTCAATGGCGGCTTCTTCCATTTTCCAATCCTCACCCTTCCCTCTCCATTCCCAACTCAAACCCACCTCCCCAAACCCTAGATCCACCTCCAAATACTTCCCCATCAAAGCATCCTCCTCCTCATCCGATCCCTCAATTGCCGCTCCGCCCGAACCCGCCGCCATCAAGCACCGCAAGCCAGCCGACAAGTACATCCGCGAGGAAGCCCGACGCCAGAGCTCCAACCACAACCACCAGGGCTTCTCCGCCAAGTATGTACCCTTCAACGCCGACCCCACCTCCACCGAGTCCTACTCCCTCGACGAGATCGTCTACCAGAGCAGCTCTGGCGGCCTCCTCGATGTCAAGCACGACCGGCCTGTACTGGAGGTCCCTCTTCGACTCATGCGTCATGAAGACCACGTGGCTGTACGGATCTGGGTTTCGGTCCAAGAAGGAGTGGGTCTTGCCGGAGATCGACAAAGACGACATCGTTAGCGCATTCAAAGGTAACTCCAGCCTCTTATGGGCCGAGCGTCACGGGAAACAATTTCTGGGTATGTGTGATCTGTGGGTTAAGCATTGTGGGAGTAGTCATTCCGGTAGGTTCAAAGATCTTGGTATGACTGTGTTGGTCAGCCAAGTGAACCGCCTCCGGAAGATGAACCGTCCGGTGGTCGGAGTTGGGTGTGCCTCCACCGGAGACACCTCAGCTGCACTGTCTGCTTACTGTGCCTTCGCTGGGATTCCATCAATTGTTTTCCTACCAGGTAATAAGATCTCTCTGGCCCAGGTGCAACCAATTTCTAATGGGGCGTTTGTGTTGAGCATAGATACGGGTTTCGATGGTTGTATGCATTTAATTAGGGAAGTCACAGCTGAGCTTCCAATCTATTTGGCTAATTCATTGAACACTTTGAGGCTTGAGGGTCAGAAAACAGCAACCATTGAAATCCTTAGATTTGAAGTCACTAGATACTCTAGTTGTAGAATATCATGCTTTGATGTTGTCAAACGTTGCGCCTTAACCGCTGTAGATACTGCTTTCTGACATGACAGATCTTGGCCACGTGGCAGCCATCCAGCACACCATATTGTGCTCCGTACACACAGGATCACCAGCCGAGCTGATCCATGTGGGGGCTGCGAGACAGAGCCCTCGCATACCACTGCACGGGACTTGTAGGGACTTTGTGGTTTGGAGGCTAGAGTAAGCCCTGTCGCGTGCGAGCCAAGCCCGCGCGCGACCTTTAGTAACTGTTTTGAGAGATCTATGGCACGAGCTCCCTAGACCCGGTCAAACCGGTCAAACCCGGTCAACCTCGTAACGGTTCCGGTATTCGCGCACCACGTGCTCTAACGGTCCCTATATACTCGGACGGACGTGCCGTTATGGTTAAGCTAATTAAGCCGCCATTAATGGGCGCATTAACCACACTACAACGGTCACGTTCTCCAGTATATATAGATCGTCAACCTTTCCATACAAAGGAGAACACACTTGTCATACGCGGAAGCTCTGCCAAACCTCTGTCTCTCTCTCAGACATTGCTACTGACTTACTCTCTCCCTACACACACCCCTATTCTTCCTGTGCGATCCTTGATCCACTACACACGGTGCACACGGAGGTCTCCCCGCCGGAATCTCTCGCGCACATTTTGGTGAACCCGACGTGAATCTTACCGGCAAAAGCAACCATGTCTCAGGAGGATGATGTCAGCAACCGATCGCCTTCCACCGAAACTCCCTCGGGAGACGAGACCCGCCGTACTCCGACGACTCCCGGCGAAGAACCGACGCTAGAGTCTTTGGACGCCACCGTCCAAAGTCAGGCGAAAGCTCTTAAGTATCAATCCGCGCAACTAGAACAAATCTTGGCTGTTCTGGGCACCCTCGCACCAAATCCTCCGCCAGCCACCGCTATCCCTCAGGGAGGAGGAACCCCTACTGCTCCAGGATTGGGAGTGCCAGCTACACCTCCCAACCCTCATCTGCAGACTCCACCGTCGGCTGCGCAACTGCCTTCGGTTCAAGGATCAACGACACAAATGCTGCCTCCTGCTGCTCACGCTCCTCAGCCCTCGGCTTTGGCGTCCAACCCAACTTTGCAGTACCCTTTGCCTCCCCCAACGATGATCTGGGGAAATACGGGTACTCAGTATGCTCCCAATCCTCCGACGGCATATGTGTCGCCACCACCCACGGCGACCCCTCCAGCAACTACCGAGGGGATCATTCCAGAATGCATGACGTCTTTGCAAAAGCGCGTGGACACCATCCTGGCTCATCAGTCATTCGCGGATACCATTATCCCGAAGCTAGACAATGATCCACCTATTCCGCGAGAGATCTATCTCATGCCTAACCCGGCGGGGTACAAGGCTCCCAAATGGGATAAGTTCGAGGACGTCAATGGAAACGCTCATGAGCATGTCATGCGTTTCATTGATGTCATGGGTCCATACGGAGCCGATCCCAAACTGCTGATGCGAGAATTCCCAAAATCTCTTGGGAATGTAGCATACAAATGGTACCGGACATTGGAGGCCGGATCCGTAAAGACTTGGGACGACATGGTCCAAAAGTTCTATACCAAGTTCTTTCAAATGGAGGAAAAGGTGACAATGATCCATCTCTCGCGGATGTATCAGAAGCGCGAGGAGGATGGGATCACCTTCATCAAGAAATTCCGGGCGAAATCCTTGGAGTGCAAAGATCCAATGCCCGAAAGCCGGCTCGTGGAGATATGCCTACAGTGCATGCGAGATGAATACAAAGGTATGCTCATTAATTTGCAAACACCTACGTTTTCAAAACTAATCGAATGCACGAAGAACATCGAGCCCATAGTCGAGAGACAGAAAAAGAAGGACGCTCCAGAGCGACCTGCGAGCGGCACCACTTACAAGATCGGAAGGTTCAGCTACAAGCGGGGACGCGAAGCTGAAGTCAACACAGTTTCGCCCCAGAAACAAGCGAAGGTTGTGAACTTCGATGTACCGCCTCTGCCATGCTCGGTAGAGGAAGCGAGTGACCTCTGCAAACAGTGGCACAAGGACGGCGTCCTGCCACCGCTCGAGAAAACACCCTCCAAGGAGATGGTGAGGGACCCTAAGTGGTGCGAGTACCACGGCAAGATCATGCATCCCACCGCCGAGTGCAAGAAACTCAGGTTCGCATTCGATCAGAAGATGAAGAACGGCGAGCTAATCGTCAGCGACAACAGGAAGGACGTGCGCAACAACCCGCTTCCTGCCCATACAGAGTCAGGCTCGAAAGGCAAAGAGGTCGCCATGATCTCGATCGTAGACCTGGAGGAAGTCGCAGAGGATGGTCTACCCATCATTGCTGAGGTCCATCAAGACGAAGACTATAGCATGGACACGGAGGATGAACGTGCCGACCGCATGAAAGGGTCGCATGGCTTCAACAAATTCATCGACGAGATGAATTTCTCCGAGAGGTGCCTGGCTGATATGACGAAAGCAATCTTAAGGATAGCGGAGGACTACGAAGAAGACCTCGTGATTTCCAACGGGAAGGTCATCAGGGCGTCTCGTTCCACAGAAAAGATCATGACCTTTTCTGCCAGCGACAAGAAGACGGATGCGAGCCACCAAAGGCCTCTGTACGTGACCGCCATCGTCAACGGCGTCGAATTCAAGTGAGCATTCGTCGATGGAGGAGCAGCGGTCAACGTTGTTCCACTCCACACACTAAAGCTAGCAGGGATCCCCGAGCACAAGGTAGTCAAACGTCCATCTCCGCTGGTGGGATTCGGAAGCGACTCTAGAATGACGATCGGATGGATCCGCCTGGGCGTCCAGATTGGCAAGATCAAGTGCTCGGCGAAGTTCTATGTCATAGACGCGAACACCACATACCACATTATTATAGGTCGAGCCTGGATTCATCGCTTCGACGCAGTCCCTTCGACGGCTCACCAGGTTATGAAAGCTATATGGAACGACAGAATAGTCGAGATACCGGCTTCGACTAACCCGTTCAACTTGGACGAAGCACACCTCAGCGAGGCTGTGTGGTTCACTGAGATGGCGGACGAGCAAACGCCCGGGCCTTTCAACCCTACTCCTTTGCCTCTCTGGGGGGACATCAAGGACCAGTCACCTGCGGGCGTGATGGTGACAAGGGAAGATGCCAAGGAAAAGTCGCCTACACGCGAAGAGGCGCCACGTATCGCATATCATCGAAAGAATGTGTACACCTTGAAGAGGATCGCAAAGCATGACCCCGAGGGCAAGGAGATAGAGAGCTTCTACGCCAATGGGAAGAAATGCTATCGCATATGAAGGTGCGCGGGGATGTCCTCACACGGGCATGGGGATGTCCCTGAGCAAATCAATCAAATCGAGCAAGTTGCGCTGACGAAAGAGCCAACACAAGATACTCCAGACGAGAAACTCAAAGAAGCGCCTGAATGCATGGAAGACAGGCCAAGACCACAAAAGCAAGAACTAAAGGAAGTGTTCCTCAGCCCGAACGAGGAAAAGAAAAGGCCAGTCTTCCTGAGTGCGGACCTCACAAGCGAAGAGGAACAAGGACTGCTGCAGCTCCTAACTGAGTACAAGGACGTGTTCGCATGGGAATATGATGAGATGCCAGGTCTGGATACAAGCATCACCATGCACCGTTTGGACATCATCCCAGGGTCTAAACCGGTCAAGCAGAGCACCAGAAGCTTCAGGCCAGAACTCAACGTGAAGATCAAGCAGGAGATTGTCAAACTCCTAGATGCCAAGTTCATAGAGCCAAATCATCATCCCACATGGCTGGCCAACATCGTGCCGGTGGTGAAGAAGAACGGACAGCTTCGCATCTGCGTGGACTTCCGAGATCTCAATCGCTTCTGCCCTAAGGACGATTTCCCACTGCCCAACATCGATTTGCTTATCGATTCAACAGCAGGTCATCGCATGTTCAGTTTCATGGACGGTTTCAGCGGATACAATCAAATCAAGATGGCTCCCGATGATGCGCGGAAAACTGCATTTATCACTCCTGTGGGGGTATTCAACTACACGGTGATGCCGTTCGGTCTTAAGAACGCGGGCGCAACCTATCAGCGGGCCATGATGGCTCTATTCCACGACATGATGCACAAAGAGGTGGAGTTCTATGTGGATGACCTGGTGGTCAAATCCAAGCACGAAGCGGATCACCTTGCAGACCTGCGAAAGGTGTTCAACAGATGCAGGAGCTTTCAACTGAAAATGAACCCCATGAAATGCGCGTTCGGCGTGACCTCGGGGAAGTTCTTGGGATGTGTAGTCCATCGCCAGGGGATCGAGCCTGACCCTGCGAAAGTGTCAGCCATCACCAGCATGACGCCTCCCCATAATCAAAGTACCTTGAAGACATTCTTGGGAAAACTGTCATATCTGCGGAGATTCATTCCAGCAATTGCAGAAATCACATGCTGTTTCAGCACTCTTCTCAAGAAGGACGCCGCATATAACTGGGCTCCGGACCATGAGGCCGCATTCGAAAAGCTGAAAGAACTGCTCACGTCCTCAAAGATAATGATCGCGCCTCAACTGGGATCACCGCTTCTGCTATATCTCACATCAACAAGGAGATCTATAGGAGCACTCTTGGCTCAGGAGTACGAAGGCCAAGAGAGGCCCATCTACTATATCTCTCGCATTGTGCAGCCTGCCGAATCAAGGTACACAGACATCGAACGTCATTGCCTTGCTTTATTCTTTGTGATAGAAAAGTTGAGACACTATTTTGCATCACACAAAGTAGTAGTGGTCACCAAGAGCGACCCCATAAGATACTTGCTAACTCACACTACCCCGGGCGGGAGACTGGCGAAATGGTACATGACCATCTCTCAATACGATATCACATGCGTGAAACCAAAAGCGATCAAGTCGCAGGCGGTAGCAGATCTGGTGGCACAGTTTCCCGACAACAGCCACGAACCTGTGATCGAGGAAGAGCTCGAAGGCCCTGAAATCTACGCAATCGACGTGCCCTATTGGACCCTCCACTTCGACGGTTCGTCAACCAGGAAAGGCGGAGGTATTGGGATAGTCTTGACAAGGCCAGACGGGGAAGTCATACAGATGTCCGCAAAGCTCAACTTCGCTGTCACAAACAACGAAGCAGAATACGAGGCTCTCATTGTGGGGCTCCGTGCGGCGAAAGCCTTGGAAGTGAGCAATTTAACAGTCATGGGAGATTCCAAGCTGATTGTTAAGCAAGCCTCGGGCGAATATGGTTTGAAGGAGATCAACCTCCTGCCTTATCGCACCCTAGTACAGAAACTGATGCAGCAATTCTGCGATGTGAAGTACGAGCACAAGCCCCGAGCGGACAATAGGCACGCAGACGCCTTAGCAACCTTGGGATCTAAGGTCAGTATAGACAAGTGCCCCGCAAGGATTTCCATCGAAGTGCGAACATCGTCGGCATTAACAGAAGATGCGTGCGACGACGAACACATGGACGACGCAGACTGGCGGAAAGCAATCCTGCAAGCTATTGCAAAAGGCACCAGCAGCGAAAGCTGGGCACTCACAAAAGGATACTGCATCCACGACAACACCCTCTACTACAAGGGTCCTGGAGGAATACTCATGAGGTGTGTCTCCGAGCAAGAGGGACAACAGCTGTTAGAAAAGATTCACCAACACGCTTGCGGAGAAAGCGAGGTGTCAATCTACAGAAAGGCTCAGAGATATGGCATTCATTGGCCAGGCATGTCAACAGCTGCAGCCCTGATACAAGGGAAGTGCGAAAGCTGCGCACTAATCAAAGACTCTCTACTCGTGGCTTTAATCGACGACGACACAGATTGGAGGAAGCCACTGTTCGATTTCCTCACCCAGGGCATAGTGCCTGAATCGAGAAAAGAAGCAGAAAAATTAAAAAGGAAAGCGTCTCGATACGTGGTACAGGAAAACCTGCTTTGGCGAAGAGGTCACGAGGGCAACTTGCTGCGATGTCTAGACGGCAGAGAAGCACAAGAAGTCATGGACCTTTCTCATCAGGTGGAACACCAAGGAGGTGCGAAATTATGCAGACAGCTCCTCTCGATCGGATACTTCTGGCCCACAATGGAAGTCGATTGCCGCACCAAAGTGCGACGCTGCCAGGAATGCCAATTCAAAGGGAACCTAGTGCACGCTCCCACCGTGGATTTACATGCATTAGGGACGCCATGGCCATTTCACACATGGGCTCTGGACTTCATCGGGCCCATCCGACCGACGTCGCATGGGAATCATTTCATTCTCACCGCAACCGAGCTGTTTACCAAGTGGGTGGAAGCAATACCACTGAAGACGGCAAATGCGTTGGCTGTGGTCAACTTTATCCAAGAAAGCATCATATGCAGGTTCGGAATCCCAAACACCATTCTTTCAGATAACGGTACTCCTTTTGTTAATCGCCAGGTAGCTGCGAAATTAGCGGAGTACAATATCAGGCAAATATGTTCTACCCCTTACTACCCGAAGGGAAACGGACAAGCCGAAGCAACTAACAAGACGCTGTTAAGAATATTGAGCAAAATGGTCGCAGATGACCACAAGAAGTGGGCCGACTCTCTAAGCATAGCTCTGTGGGCCTACAGAACTTCTCCAAGGACACCCACAGGGGCCTCGCCATTTCTACTGTGTTATGGGGCCGAAGCTGTGGTACCTGCGGAGGTTAGAGTCAATTCGGCAAGGCTGGCCTTCCATGCACTCTATGAAAATCAACGTGATCATGACTTAATCTTGCTGGAAGAGAAGCGAGAACAAGCCAAAAGGACTAACAAGCGGTACCAGGAAAGAATCGCTCGCGCATACAACAAGACAGTCCAGCGAAGGGATTTCGCAGTCGGAGACCTGGTCTTGCGCGCATCTGATCACTGCATGCGAGAAGCAACTCACCCAAAGTTCGCAGCTAATTGGGAAGGACCCTTCGAAGTCACAGAAGTCTTCGATAGTGGCTACTGCAGCATACGAAGGTTGCACGGTACAACCTCAACTCCCAGTTCAATCAACATGCGCTGGATCAAGAAGTACTATCCCTGACTTCTCTCATTTCATACGTTTTATGATAACGTGCTTAATGTCTCATGTGGCTATGATTTACGCAATCTCCTCTCCCATATGAGAGGATTGTAATCCCATCTCTCCCATATGAGAGCGTTATAATAAAAGAATTCTCCCAAATGAGAAGTTCATATTTCTAGCCGTTTATGTTGCTCTACTTAATTTGTTATTACTATTAACAATGATTTATTCGCTGCGATAGCAATCCATACAAAACGCGATCTTAAGTGATCATCTAAAGCCTATCTCTTACGATAGCAGCTAATGCAAACGCGATCTTAAGTGATCATCTAAAGCCTATCTCTTACGATAGCAGCTAATGCAAACGCGATCTTAAGTGATCATCTAAAGCCTTTCTCTTAGGATAGCAGCTAATGCAAACGCGATCTTAAGTGATCATCTAAAGCCTATCTCTTACGATAGCAGCTAATGCAAACGCGATCTTAAGTGATCATCTAAAGCCTATCTCTAACGATAGCAACTAATGCAAACGCGATCTTAAGTGATCATCTAAAGCCTATCTCTAACGATAGCAGCTAATGCAAATGCGATCTTAATTGATCATCTAAGCCTATCTCTCACGATAGCAGCCAACACAAATGCGATCTTCATTGATCATCTAAAGCCTATCTCTCGCGATAGCAGCCAACTCAAATACGATCTTAATTGATCATGTAAAGCCTATCTCTTACGATAGCAGCCAAGCGCAAATGCGATCTTAATTGATCATGTAAAGCCTATCTCTTACGATAGCAGCCAAACGCAAATGCGATCTTAATTGATCATCTGAAGCCTATCTCCTACGATAGCAGCCAAGCGCCAATGCGATCTTAATTGATCATCTAAAGCCTATCTCTCATGATAGCAGCCAACGCAAATGCGATCTTAATCGATCATCCAAAGCCTATCTCATACGATGGCAGTCAAACGAAAATACGATCTTAGTTGATCATGTAAAGCCTATCTCTCACGATAGCAGCTAAACGCAAATGCGATCTCAATTTATCATCAAAGCCTATCTGTTACGATAGCAACTCATACACGAAGCGATTTTACTTGATTCTCTCAAGCCTATCTGTTACGATAGCAACTCATATGCAAAGTGATTTTAATTGATCACCCAAGCCTCTGTTACGATGGCAACGCATGCGCAAGACGGTCTTACTGGATCTTCTAAAAGCCTATCTGTTGCGATAGCAATTTATGCGAGAAACGATCTCAAGCAGTTCGCTAATAAAGCCTATCTTTTGTGATAGCAGTTCGCACCACTTAATGATCTTAATCGATCTGCTAAAGACTATCTGTTACGATAGCAATGTTGTGAACATGATCTTAAATGATTTGCAACGGCCAACTGCAAGCCCATCCGCCAAGATGGCACAGCTGCGCAGATACGATCTCGAACGGTCTAGTGAAACACCCGCGAATCAATATATCGCAGATGCGAAACAGTTACATAGCATTATGCAAGGCGAAATATGCCGAAACGCGTGCGAAATTGTATTCTGTTGTAAAGAGATAGCAGATAATACAGAAAACTATTTATCATTACGAGTCAAATGACTTACAATTTATCTGTCTAGATAGCAGCTTACAAGTGAAAAGCTCAAATCTAACTACGCAGCCAACATGGCTTACAATACATTCGAAAAGTGGCTGGTAAGCCAACAGAGACACAGTACGGAAACCCGGACTGCAAAGGATGAACCCACCGGTTTCAAACACCGGCTACGCAACGCCCAGATCTGCGGGTGAACATCTGTAGCAGAGGGGATCTTGCTCTAAGAGAGCCACATGAAGCCATACGCTCGAGATCCCGCTATCCGACAAGACCGTTGTCAGATATGCTCCCCATAACATTTGCCCAAGGAACCACCGGTTCCGGCGATCCACAGGCAAGCAGAAGCTCCAAAGGGCAAGGGCTCCTTGTAGACGGGGATGAACGCAACGGTTCGTCATCCCGAGCTCACAAACGTGAAAGTGACGGATTCTTCTTCGGAGATGCTGAAGAAGAATTCCGCCGTTCATTACGAGACGGTAGCACGGTCACTTCGGCGCTGCACCTCGCCACGAGGCGGCCGGAAACATGACCTGCACACATAATACACGAAGAAATTTCTTCGAACACACATGAGATGTTATCTGCATCTTCTTTATGATGGTTATAAAGAGCAATAAGCCTCATAAAGTGGATCTTGGAAACTATTTCTATAGCACAAAGCGCAAACTCAGGATTCAAAACTTGGAGTTGCCATGAATCAACGAAAAATAAGCGTTGAAGCCAGCAGTCGTAAGGACTCACGGCAAAGCACATGTTTGGGATGAAGAACCCAAATAGCAAAGACAGGGTTTATATAGACCCTGTACAGACTCTTCGGTTGCCTAAGATGAGTCAGCAAAATTCAAAAAAGAGGGTAAGTTCAATCACTTACGCCTTGAAAAGCGGTAAACAATCAATTACCCTACTAAAGGCTACGACGATTCAGTTGCGTATCCTAATAAATGACGGATAGTCATGATTCGGATGGACTTCCCAACGGAAGCGTGCTTATCTACCGAGAAATTAGCGCGAAAAATCAAGCAGAGAATCAATTGCTGATGTCATAATTGGATATACACAGAAGTGTCCAATCAAATCCCGGAAAAAGGGCAAAAAAGGCAAATTCATTGTTCGTTGTTAAAAAAAAAAGGGGGAGAAACCCTAGCAACATTACATTAATGTTTCAAAACGTTACATTAATGTTTCAGCTATTTCCTTGCTATTTTTCAAGATTCAGAAAAATCAAAGCAAATTCTTGATTAAGGAGTCTTGGGGCGCGAACTGCTCGCTCAGCTTCTCCACCTGTTCCACTTCTTGCTTCAATTGCTCGCACCTGGCATTCATCTCATGATACAGCTTCAGAGCTTCATCAACCCTTTGCTTCTGCTGCTCCACCTTTTGCATCTCAGCTGCGAGATTCTGGTGACCGAGCTTCAAAGTTACAGCCGCGCGAATCAGCGTGACTCTGTCCTTAAGAAACTTAAAGCCCATTCTGCCTTGGACTTTGGTCACGAGGTTTTGGCACATGCCACATAGAAATTCAGCGCTCTGGACCGAAATGGTCGCAGGCGTAGCCGCAGACAGCTGCTCCAGTATCCAGATGGCTTCAGTGAGGAACAGCCTCCTGTCAAAAGGCCCGATCTCCAGAGATCTCACAAACGAGCGAGGGTACCTGAGACGCATTCGAACCACCCAGTCTACATCGGTTTGCTTCAAACCTGAGGAGACGTCAAAGATAAGTTATGATGTCAAAACTCGCAATCGAATAATGCGACGTGCGAACAGTAAGGCTCTACTTACCAGTTCCTTCCAGAATCTCATGAAGAGAAGGAATGCGCGCTGCCGGGGCGGTTGAAGATTGTCCTCGCTCCATAGCTCTCCTATCAGCTGCGAGCTCTAATCTCTCGTAGTCAGGAGGAAGAATGTAGGCCGCACCAGCTGTGACTACGTTCCCAACCTGCGAGCCCCAAAAGCTCCACGCATGAATGGGTGTCTCTGACTCAGTCATCGCCGGAGGCGAAGGGACAGTCGAAGTCGCTTGACGAAGGACGCTCCCAGATGCGAGAACATCAGCAGCACTTGTCCTTCCCAGCTCAGCACTAGCATGGACATCTTCATCCATCAACACAGTGTCAGCACCAGCATCGTCGGAAAGCTCGATGATGTCCTCACGAGGCTCACCGTGTGGTCAGCAGCTGCGACGGGCTTCTCGGTATGGGAGCTCGGAATCGGAACATAGGACGCAGAAGACTGGCTTCTCTGCTCCAGCGCAGGTTCCTCAGCACGACCTGCGATATTAAGTGCGATGATATGAGGTAACTTGTGTTATAAGTTATTTTCGCTATCTTTACTAAAGCTAAGAGTAAGCACCTCCACGCGAAGGTGGGATTGAGGTATCCTTGTCATACACTAAGGACGTGGAACCATGTCCTATCAGTGTGTCTTCACTAAGCAAGTCTGCAAGAGGAGCGTGACCTGGGACGCGAATAAACCGGTCATGATTTTGCCTCAAGTTGCTAAAGCCTAGTACATGCGTGTCACTCAAATAATTACCTGAAGGTTCTCCGCATTTGTCTACTAACCAACGGCGAATGTCAGCCTTTGACACACCATGCTTTAACGCACCCACAATAACATCTCTATAAGTTACTGCGAGATTGAAAATCTCACCTTTATCGCCGCCTGCGATCTCTTCGAAGTCCGCTTGGACTTGCTCTAGTGCTGCTGCATCCTCTCCGGGAACCTCATCTTCCTCCTCCACATGAGGAGCCACTTCTTCGGGAAGTTCGTCTTCCTCGCTAACTGGACGCACTAAGTCGTCAACATGCTGCTCTTCGAGGCTCCGCTGTTTCACACGCTCGAGCTCCTCTTCCTCTCGCCGCCTTCTTCTCTCAGCAGCCTCCGCGGCTGTCTTCCGGGACTCAGCAAGAACGTCCTCGCTTATGGGCTCATCTGAAATGCCAGAAGGGGCATCTCTCTTTTGTCTTTTGGCCGCGAGGCCACCAATGGTCTCATCATCATCTGCGAATGCACGAATGGTTTAAAGAAAAGAAGTGCAAAGAAGTTACGATGACGGGAAAGGAAATGCGACGGAGGTACCTCCTGATTCTTCCTCATGCATTACAACTGTTGCTTCTTCTTCTTCATCACTTGCCTGGGGCTCCTGCCTCTCTTCCTCTCCCTCTTGATCGAAGGGAAAGAAAGACTCAACTGCGAGCTCTTTCCGCACCTTGCTGGGCATGCGACCTTTGCCTTTGTCCTTGATAGAAAGGGACCTCACTGGAGGAGAAGCTGGAGCGCTTCTAGGGGAATAAATCGTAATTCCCTTTTGCCTAGGTCTCTTCACTCTTGGCGCCGCAGTCGCTGGAGGAGACGGGTCATCTCCGGGAGGAGACGAAGCCGGAGGATTGTCTATCAGCGAGTCAGCAAAAACATTCATGACTGCGCGAACCTTTGTTTCAACCTCAGCGTCCATCCTCCATGAAAGCCGGAACGGCTGCTGTCGTCTTCTGGTGGCAACAATGGTGTTGACCACCGACTTGGAGTGATCACCAGCTGCGAATCTCCGTACATGACACTACAACAATACAGAATAATAGTGTCAGCACAAGGAAATTGAGGAAACTTAACACATGCGAAGTAATTGCTTACATCAGCAAAAGCCTTGCTGTATCTGACGACCTGCGCGTCGCCTTTCTTGATTGCGGCGACCTGCTCCTTCAGAATGAAATCGGGGCACAAATGGTTCTCACGGTCCCACAGTGAGTAGCAACCATACTCAGACTCGCTCAGACTGCAAGTGGGGCGAAACGGAAAAGAATTTCTTTTGATCAAGGGAGCTTTACCCGGCTGCGCGGCCGACTCTGTCTCGATCCTCGTTCGTTGGGCAACCCAGTATGCGAGCCAGTTCTGGGAACAACCACCCTCGCGGGTTCCCGCAGGCTGCTCAAAAGGGAGATTGTTCATGAAAACCGTCTCGCACTCCTTTGTTAGCAAGCGCTTGTAGCATCCTCTGACAATGGACTGGGGCCAGATTGATGGGGCCACCGCATCAAAACCAAACTGAGGAGAAACTCTAGTGGGGTCAACGTCCACGGTGATCTTCTCATACCTCGGCGCGAGCTCACGGATATGCTCTGCGAGGGCAGGAAGGGAACCTCGCAGACACCAGCAAAAGAACTCGCGGTAGCGCTCATGGAAGTGAGGTCCCCTTTCAAAGAGAAGCTCTTCTGAAAAGACCATGCCTTTAGAGGGGTACAGCTTTGGAAACCATCTCACATTCTCAATACGCGTGGCATATGGCCTGGCAGTAAACTCCTTCCGTTTGTCGCATATCAAACTCCAAACGCACTTGGGGTTGCCTGTTCCGAACCATCTCGCAGCTCTTCCGCTGTTACGTGCTTCTGTCTCGCCTGGGGGACACCACTTTTCAAGTTGGAGAGCAGTTGGAGCATAAGACGGCCAGCCCTCGAACACCCACATTGTCAAAAAGGAAATATTGACAAAGGTCAGTACATCGAGGCGGCCACGCGACTCCCTCATAGCCAGAACCAGCTGATCAAGCCTATAGTACAGCGTGCCCAAGACCAAGGGTCCGAGTGCGACCCTCTGGCCAAGAGCGAGCCTCACAGCAAGAGGCAACACATGGTAGAAGACTCCATCATGGGGGTGACCATCAATCAGATACCTTGACAGCCAGGCACAGAGAAAAGCACAAAGGGTCAAATGGTAGCCCTTGCCCTCTACGTAATTCTCGGCCTCCGGGTCCTCGTTCAGAAGCTTCTTAGTAATGCTGCTGTTCGCATAATCTCGAAAGAAGTATTGCAACCATTTATTCCAGGTATTCTTCGCGGACGTATCAACCAGCTGCCAGTTAGGAAGAGGCTTGGTAGTGGTCCACCGAGTGGAAATTTTCTTCACCTCTGCCAAGCATTCCTCCATCTGCGTGTACAAGGCAATCTCCGCAGATGTCCTCAAGGGAGTCAGAGGGTCTACCTCGCCCATGGGGGAAAGCTCGTATAGCATTTGCACGTCCTCGAGCGTGGGGGCAGCCTCGAACTCAGCAAAATGGAACGTATGAGTCGCAGGCGAGTAACGGGACAGAAGGTCTAGAAGCATGGACTGATCCAACTTCACGGCAGCACCCTTCATAGCCTGGATAGCAAAGTATACGCCGGCTTCATTAAGAGTCTTGGCGTGATGATCCAATACGTGGTCAATCCACTCATCCATATAGTCCAATTTCTGGACGAACGCCTGAGTAGAAATCGCAGTGTATGGGAAGTGCCCGTTTTCGATTCCCAATCGAACTACATCCTCGGAACCAACCCACTCGAGCAGGGCTGAGTTAACTGGGCGAGTCAACGTCAGCAATCGCTCAACTGGAACAGGATCAGGCATCCTCTTCGCCTTTACCCTCGCATGGTAATAGTCTTTGCCGCCTAAAAAGGGGGCTTTTCGCCACAAGGCCTGCGGAAGGTCGGGTATCTCTTCATCTTCCTTGACGGGTCTGGTTACTCTTGTCTTGGCCATTCCTGCGAAAGAGCAAAAAAAAAAGGGGGAGAAATACCACACTTCAGTTTGAATTTTGGGATTCAAGATCTATGCAAAGGAAGAAGAGCAGTTCCGGTATCGATTTCAAAAATTGGGAAGTTGCAAGATCCAATATTGTTGAAAGATTAAAACGAAGCGGGTTCAAAGATCAAAGCCTCTTCACAGATCTCATGGGTTTACAGATTCAACGCAGTTCAAGGCAGACACTGGTATTTGAAATCAAAAGTAAACGAGGCCAACCTTGTTTTCTTGAAGCCTGCTTGGATATGCACAATTGAAGAATACGATTTGCAGTTCTGAACTGGTGATTGATTATCTGGATCTGCTCTCGAAGATCTCCGGGTACCATTCACTTTAAGAGAAAGAAGTGATGCTTTGCAATAATGGGGGATACAAGGTATTTATCCAAAACAATGAAGGGTTGCGTCCTTTCGATAGTCGAATCGCAACCGTCACCGTCGAATCGCGCAATCACAGGACAAGCTGACGTCACGCCTAAAACCCTAAAGGTCAGACGGCACGACTCTAGGGGTTTTAGGTCATAATGACACGCACAGGGGCTGAACTTACCCGTATTTGAATTGGTGCGTGGCGGCGACGCGTATGTTGGTTTCCGCGCATGGAAGTCTATACGGCTATGAGTCTTCACGCGCAGAAAGGGGGATAATGTAGATACTGCTTTCTGACATGACAGATCTTGGCCACGTGGCAGCCATCCAGCACACCATATTGTGCTCCGTACACACAGGATCACCAGCCGAGCTGATCCATGTGGGGGCTGCGAGACAGAGCCCTCGCATACCACTGCACGGGACTTGTAGGGACTTTGTGGTTTGGAGGCTAGAGTAAGCCATGTCGCGTGCGAGCCAAGCCCGCGCGCGACCTTTAGTAACTGTTTTGAGAGATCTATGGCACGAGCTCCCTAGACCCGGTCAAACCGGTCAAACCCGGTCAACCTCGTAACGGTTCCGGTATTCGCGCACCACGTGCTCTAACGGTCCCTATATACTCGGACGGACGTGCCGTTATGGTTAAGCTAATTAAGCCGCCATTAATGGGCGCATTAACCACACTACAACGGTCACGTTCTCCAGTATATATAGATCGTCAACCTTTCCATACAAAGGAGAACACACTTGTCATACGCGGAAGCTCTGCCAAACCTCTGTCTCTCTCTCAGACATTGCTACTGACTTACTCTCTCCCTACACACACCCCTATTCTTCCTGTGCGATCCTTGATCCACTACACACGGTGCACACGGAGGTCTCCCCGCCGGAATCTCTCGCGCACAACCGCGTAACTATAAAAATAGTAATTGGGCATGATAGGAAGCAAGCTGAGAGATTGTAGCGATGTAGAGAGGATTTGTCCCTCTCACATAATGAGAGTAAATATCCACGGGCCACTCGAGGGGTAGTGCTTATGGAATGTCTGGCCAGACTCTGATAAATCAATATGTGATATTGATGTTATCTGCATGGATAAGCCTATTCCCAGGATCGAGAAACTATGGATTGGATATACGAGTGTGAAACTTATGTCTTGTGTCCAATCCGGATATGGAGACAAAGGGATAATACAATACGGTAACATTGGGCACATGGTTTGTCGGATCACTAACTATTTCTATTAGTTGGGTGACATAAATGTGTTGCTAGACCCCGCTCAATATTAGTAATAGTTACTACCAACTAAGTAGAAACATATGTGGTCACACACCATATGGATTAAAACTGGATATTGGAATTAATTAGTAGGACTGATTTATTAAAGGATCAAAACGCAATCACATGCAAAGTTAGTAGTACTAATTTGCTAGGTGGACTAACCCGTGTATGGACAGGATTAGTATTGGGACAAATATGTAGTTAATAAGGAGTTATTAACTATATAAGGGCAATCCTAGCTTATTATTTCTCATGAGTTGTCATAAAGAGAAATAAGATAGCAAGGAGAGATACCCCAAAAAGGAGGTTCCGCCCCACACCGTCGGCCTCTCTATGACGTCGGCCTCCATGGGTGGTTCGGCCACCTATGCTCCGTTTATCCTTTCACCTCCTTCTTCGATGTAGCTAGAACTTGACGTGGAGAACGATTCCAGTATACATCTTAGGTGTGGATACTCGTAGAGACGAAGACATAATTCTTCGTAGTGATCACACAAACTAAGGTATACAATTCTCTTCGCTTATCATGTTATGAAAAGCTTTCCTGCGATCCATGGAGGACTTTGAGCAGGATTGATTTATTGTTATTCCGATGCGTTTCCTGCATTAAAACCCTACACCCTAGGCCTGTCATATTTACTCACCTCGAGCTAAACAACAAACAATACTTAGTAGCTCCTAGGATAGAAATATTAGTCGTATACGAAATCGTGTCCTATATAAGTTACAAATTCTTAGTCAAATTCACAATACTCCTATACAACTACGCGTGCTACCTTATTTCACATGCAAGTGATGCTCACACTTGGTTTTTATGGTACAACGTGAGGGCAGAAGCCTAATTCATTCCCAACCATTCGTTCTTACTATCAGAAGCTTCCCGATGATTCAACGACATACTCTTAACCATATGTGACATACCACTAACAATTACTCATTATATAAAGGATGTATTTTACTATACTCGTAAAAAACCCGTCAAACTTATAACATGACGCTCTAAAGCCAAGACTAAAATTTCATTTTGCAGAAATATGTAACAAGTTAAAGAAGTCCAAAATTCAACTACTTTTTTTTAATAATAAATAAATTAATTAAATTTCTAATATTCTAACTAACCAATGCTGACACATTAACTTTTTTTAAACTTAATATTATTGCTTTATACATACACATATATATGAATCGAAATTTGAAACAACACTATTAATATTCTATTTTGGTTGAAAATAACTATTTTTGACATTTATCTATAAAAAAAGATCTATTTTTACTTACAATGTATAAAACTTTATTTTCCAACAACTTTTAGAGAAAAGAAAACGTTACGAAAAAATAGTAAATTTATCCAACATATAAGATAAATGTAAACTATAAGAGAACATATTCAATATTTTCATATAATCCCTACAACTATTACACAAGTATATTGCACATACATATACATACAATAACTATAACAACTAGTTTTCTACTACCATCACTACTTTATTAGTATTAATATAGTATTACACCCACATGATATTACATATATACTTCCTCCGTACCAATTTCATTGTCCGGGTGGACTTTTCACAGAATTTTAGTAGATACTTTTGACTTGATCAATTTACTAAATTATTCTTTATGGTGTATGTTAATTTTAAGTGAAAAAGTAATAGAGATGGAAGATAGGCAAGGAAGCGACGTAAAAAGTAACTTTTTAGAAGTATGACAATAATTTTGATATTTACATTTTGGGAACTTGTGCCAATAAAAATGGGACTGAGAGAGTATATATACACGATGCATGCTTGAAATTAGGGTAATTTACAGAAACTACCCTCACGTTTTAGCAAAAGGCAAAACCTACCCTTACTGTTTGAAAATCTTCAAAAGCTACCCTTATTTATAACATTTGCTAACAGAATGAATCTACTTACTGTTTTACCCTCACTTTGTCTTCAAATTTTATTCCTCTCAGCCATGCTCTGTTGACGCAAGACCCACCACCAGGGCAGAGCACGGACCGGGTTGGGCGGGTGAGGGTTTTGTTTCCTACCCAACCCAATGATCCCGGGTTAGTCATATCGATACCCAAACCCAATCAAGTAGTCGACAAACCCAAACCCGATCAAGGCTTTCGACTCGGACCGGTTCGCCCGGGTTTAGACGGGTTCAAATGTTGCAAACCATTAGCAAATTTATCTCTATTAGCAAGACAAATTTAGTGCAAATCGGAAAAAGAAACAAATTTAAATCTTACTAATACATAACAAAGGCAAATCTGACATTTTAGTCGATGGAGAAAATCATATTAATGCATAAGTTGAAGAAAATCAACTAAAACTATTGTTCGGTCTTATAAAATTTAACTTTGACGGTATTATGTAACTAAAAAACATGTAACTTTTTCATACAAAATTGTAATCGGACCGGACCGGCCCAAATCGGGTTTTCCAACTTCAAACCCATGATCAATCAAAGTTAGTTCGGGTTTGCAATTCTATACCCATACCCAATCAAGTAGCATGAACGGGTGTTGAATTCGGACCGGTTTGATGCGGACCGGTTCGGGGCGGCCGGTTTGGGCGAGTTTTGCTCACCCCTACCCACCACTACCACCTCATCCAATTCCATCACCACTCTCTCTCCACCTTCCTAACCACAACCCACCTGTTATTGACCAAACCAAACCTCACACTTTCATTGCCGACTATAACCACGGGTTCAACATCCAAACCCAACCTCTCTCTTTCTCATCAACCAAACCCAACGACATCATCGTCACATCCGGTTGAAATCTAAAATTCAAAACAAATCTCTCTCAAAATCAAACCAATACACAACCTATATCTGGACTCAAACCCAACACCATCACCATCACGAAACCCATCGTCTTCTTTGCCAATCTTCTTATTCCAGCCCCAGATCTTCTGCCACAAGAACCAAAATCAAGCCATCTCTTCGTCCCAATCAAGCCCTTTCCAATAGCCTTAATCCCGTCACTCAATTCCTGTCGGAAAGCCTTTAAGGATGGGAAGAATCAATAGTTTGTGTATGTTAATTTTATTTGACCAATTTTTTCTAACTAATTCTTGAAAACAAAAATGGGCAGAAGATTCTCCAATAGAATCCAGAAATCCCCAATTTTCTTTATGGGTGACTTTGTTGAAGAATAGAGTAAGTTGCGTCTTTTAGGGTACGTTTGGTTTTTCAGTATTAGCAGTATTAGCTAGGATTGGACTAAATATAGTCCAGGTATTAGTTAATACTGTGTTTGGTTGTTTTGGACTAATTTTAATACCAGTACTAAATAGTGAAAAGATGGTGTTTAATACCCCAAATTAATACCCTATAACATGAGGGTATTAGTTGGATTGGACTATTTATACCTTAACACTGAATTATAACTGCACAAAACCAAACACATTATTAATTATAGTTCAGCTAATCCAGTCCAATCTTATCCGGAAAATTTAGTCCAGTCCAGTCCAGTACGGATAGTCCGGAAAACCAAACGTGCCATTAAAGAACGAGAGAAAGCGTTGCTTCGAGCTAGTTTTCCAAAAGCAGCGGTGATTGGCGACGTTAAGGCGGTGATCCTGTCAGGTGCAAACACGAAATACAGAGAAGGGTAAAGTGGGTAGTTCTCATGTAAAGTGGCAAATATTGACTTTTTCCGATAGTTGATTAATATTCTGTTAGAAATAAAGGTAATTTCTGATAATTTCCAAACAGTAGGGATTGTTGTTGCCTTTGTGTGAAAACACATAGATAGTTTCTGTAAATTACCCTTAAAATTAAGGAAGCACACAACTGAAGTGTTAAGTTATAAATTCCGGAGATGGAGGGCGACGGGGCACTACGATCGGCTAGGCGCGGCAAAGGTGCAACGTACAGTGGAGTCTAGCGGACCAAATATTCTGCAAGATGGTTCGCGTCATGCTGGTCTTCAAAGTGCCCCATACCTTGTGATGCCTGCAATTCCCAAGGCTCAGAGGGAGAGGGGAAAATAATTTTGTCGACTTTAAGATGGCGAGAAACATTAACGCTGAAAACTTATGTACTATTCAGCTCTTGTGTCATGATGCTCATTATGAATACATGAGAAACAAGGCCTTGAGAATATAACCAACTTTGAGATAGCTTTCCTTCTATATGAGCTACCCGATTCTTTGAGAGAAATTAGGAGAAGGGAGAACTTTGAGGAAGTGAGAGCATTGAGCAAAGGGAATTCGAGTTCAGCACTTGCCCGTTAAATTAGCATGAATGCTTGTTACATTCTTTGTGAGTGTGAGAAATATGATACAAGAGAAGAGAGGGTGTTCTATGCCCGAAGACACCCCTTTGTGTTCACACATGAGAGAGTAGCCGAGTCTTGAGAAAAGGGAATTAGGGTTTTGCTCATGGATGCGCAACGGAAAAAAAAATATAATCCATGCAATACCCTCCAAGGATCACAAGTCATGAGACATAACGATGGTAAAGGAAGAAATCAATACACACCTTAGGGTTTCTCCTGTGATGACTTCTAACGTGAATTGTGTCACGTTCTCTATAGTTGATCCACGCCTAGAGTTGAATTCTAAATCTTCCTACTCCTTTGTGCTAGTCCAGAATGGAGGAAGAGGAAGAAGAAATCACACAACACGAGGAAACAAGGAGGTTTCGGCCTCCTTGGTTGGGCCGGCGGGATGGGGCGGCGGCAAGGGGGGCGTGCGCCTCTCTTGCTTGCTTGCTCTCTCATTTTGTTCTCTCCCACTCAAGTTATGATCAATAAGGTCATAAGTGTGGGAAGGAAGGAAGGAGCATCCTTTATATAGTCCAAAAAATCCTTGCCAACTACCTAAAGGACCCATTCTAGTCCTACTAAAATTCGGTTTAATCCCTTCCTTGCAAATTAGTCCTACTAAGTTTGCAAGGTGTTGCAAAGTGATCCTTCTAATTAATTAATCATATTAATTAATTCCCAAATCTAGTTCAACTCTATATAGCGTGTGACCCCACATGTTCTATCTAGTTGGTAGCAACAATTTGCTAATATGGAGCGGTTTCTAGCAAAACATCCATTCTAGCCAACTAATAGAATAGTCATCCGACAAACCTTGTACAAATAATTGTCTCATCCCTTTGTCTCTATATCCCGATTGGACACGAGACATACAATTCACACTCGTATATCCAATCCATAGTTTCTCGATCCATGGGAATAGCCTTTTTCATGCAAATAACATCAATATCCCATATTGATTTATTTGAGTCTGGCCAGACATTCTATAAGCACTATCCCTCGAGTGGCCTAGGATATTTGCTCCCGTTATGTGGGAGGGACAAATTCTATCTACATCCACTACGATCTCTAAGCTTGCTTCTTGTTGTATCCGGTACACGCCTTTATAACTACCCAGTTACGGTGTAGCTTTTAACGCTACCAAAATCACAATAATCCACAACTAGAATATCTAGCGACTTCAAGTCTAAGGATGACAATACCATTGCACCACGAGAAGCACTTGTGACTTAACATAACGTGTATGTAGCCTTCTCGGAGATGGGTCAATCCGGTGCGCCATTACCCGTAATGCACACCTATGTGTTGGATCATGATATCTCTATATCAATCCAACCCCATACTAGTCTATAGATGATTGTACCATTAATCATTATACTGGACTAGGGATATTAAAGATAAACAACACAATTGTAAATCTAATGACTTCATTATATTAAATATCCAATAAATAATACAATGAATGTTCTAGCCAAAATAAATTCATACTAAACTAGATTGCCTCGAGGGCATCTATTCCAACAGTTTCTCATCAAATAATTGAAATAGAGAAGATAGAAAGATCAAACGAATGAACCGATGAAGTCTTGGCAAAACGGAGTCTCCACGATCGCTCCCGAGCTCCTATTTTCCATCTCCAACATTGAATGATACATTCTCCAGGTCCCCAGGTCACATTTTATGAATAGCCAACGTTTCCTAGCTTCAATGCTTTTATAATTACATTTTTTACCCAAACATAATACCACCAGCCCATAACCAACTCGCGCGAGTTTCAACTTTGCTCTCGCGAAATCCTTTGCAGCCTTGACTTCTCTGGGTCGTAACTTCTTCGTCTGACCTCCGTTTTAGTTTCGTGATCTATTTTTAGAAAGCTCTTCGAGTATAGTTTCATTTTTAACTTGTTTCGCTTCAAAATTTCTATTGAACTATAGATATAATCAAATGGCTACAGACTGGTCACTTTTAGATTCCCCAATTTTGCTTCTCCATGTTCCTCTCGAGGTGTTGTTTCCAAAGTTCGTTCCTCCTCACCATTTTTTAGCATCCTTCAAGTCAAGACAACACGAACCACCATACCAAGTTATTATGTTTGATAAATAGCATCAAAATATGCATAAAAATGCTCGATCTACAAAATAAAGCACATAAAGCCAATTCTTCACATTCTAAGCACACAATTGCACAAATTTACTCATAAATCACTCCATCGTCATACAAATAGGTAGATAAATACATATAAAATATAACGAGTTATCACCAAGTTCTCCTTCCTAAAGCTAGGTGACTCATTGAGTGGTTGTAGTGTTGGGTGAAGGGAATGTCTCCCAACCGGTACATTGACTTTGATGTTTGCATGATGGCTTATTATTTTACAAGGGCTGGATGATTAGTATGCATAGGCTCAGCTACATCAGATTTCGGGAGAGAGATTTATAGGGGAACAAGAGAGCGGATGGATACAATTACTTGCTCCTGCATTTTGCCATGGAATTTAGGGTGAGTTTGAATGTGGCAGAGAGAGATTAGTCCCAGTCACTCCTCCCCTACTTGAAGAACGTACCCAACCCTTGAGCTCCAGCCGTGCAAAAATCCAAGTCCAAAGATGATATCCAGAGAATTGAGGGTGGCACGAGCTAGGCGACCGTTGGAGAGGACCCTGTGAGAGATGAGACTAACCCAAGTCAGATTGATTCGTCGGGATCTAATCTAGCGACTGAGTTTAGAGCCATGAGAGCTATAATGTTTAATGTCCAGGCGAGAGTCGACAGGAATTTTGAGCATTTTCTTTATAGGATGCAACAGTTGGGTGTAAAGCAAGGAAGTCACGATAGACGGCTTGGCCAGATGAGCGAGCAAATTGGACTTTGGCTTATGAGTATGCATCGAGTATTCTAGCCCAGAGGAGGATACTGAAAGTGACTATGGGGCTGAGTAGATTCATTGACCCTTTGCATCGAGTTTTCTTGTCCCACGGTTGATCTCTAAAGTCATTGAGGACAATGAAACGCTTAAGTATGCGTGTGCAGGGGGGGTTAGCCTGGTGGAAATCTCGGAAACATCTATGCATTCTACATAGGGTTTCAAATGTGCAAAGAGCTAGGGCTTGTCGACCGCATTCAGCGGCTTGTTTGTGCGCAAGCTGCGAATGCCAACCCTTTGTACCTCTACTACAAGTCGGGCTGGGCTGAATTCAAACAGTAAAAGCTGGGACTACATTCGCATCCGCGATACAGATTGGCGATCCGGTATCCATAGACATGGCTGTTTTTGCTCTCCATCAATGTGATGGGATTGTTGAGGAAGCCACTGAGGAGGATCTAATGGATGCCATGGCTCAAGAGGATTCTAATGGAATGTTCATTTGTCCACACAATGGGGTTGCTCTGATTGCTTTGATTAAGCTGAGGAATAGCGGGGTTATTTCTCCTACTGATAGGAATGCGGTGGTGAGAACTGCTCATGGACTGGAGTTTACCCCATCAAAGATTGATTACCACTCCAAGGAGATCAAGGAAATGGCTTGCCGGTATGCTAATCCACCAGTTAAAGTGAGGGGTGAATTTGGATCTGTCATGGATGTGCTCAAGCAATATCTAAGCAAAGATTCCAAGTTTTAAAGGTTGTAGGGGAGCTATGTAAGTCCTGCGCGTTCCGTGTACTTCTTTTCTTTTGCTTAGTTCGGATGTTGTCATGGATCTTGTGCCTTTAGGTGACCCCTACTTTGTAGTATATATTTCTCACTACTTCTTGTTAAGGGAAAACAGATTCTAGCAAGCTCTGCTGATTGAGTGGATACTTGAATTTCACAATAATCTATTCCCGTTTTGAGTTGCTCTTTTGTTGCTACTACGTTTGCATATTGCTAGCAAGTTTTGCTTTATTTCAAGCTGACATACGATTTATCCAATGAATGAATGATTGCGGTTTTGAGTTGGACGTTAACTGTTGTGGCATTAAAGCTACATATTACTCGCCTGGCTGTGCTGTTGTTTGCACTTTCTGTTGTAACAGAACTCCTGTTTCAGAGCTCTGCTACCAGTTTGTTATAACCTGTGGTTGTTCGAGCAAGAACAACGAAAGCAAAACAAGAACGAGACGAATATTTAACGTGGTTCGCTAACGAATTCGTAACGAACCTGCTATCTACTCCACGGCCAGAACCAGATATTTAATGAGAAGAGAACCTGATTACAATGCACGCCGTGGCAGTGACGGCCACGACGGCGACCCAAAGCACCCACCAGACACACACCACACCAAATAGCTTTAAGACCACCTTACTGCCGTGTATGTGAGTACTTGTGTTAGTACCAAAACTAGTAGCCTTTATATATATGCATATGTACAGTGGGGAGGTGGAGTTACCAAGCCCACAACACACCGCCTATGTTTTGTTTCCAACTTTAGTTTCCTTTAACTTTTTCTTTGGACCAACATTGCCATATTGATACAAGTCATAACCCCAACAAATATCCACCTTGACTTGAATCAGTTCACCAACCCGAACCAGAACCTGATGTTCCTCTTCTCAAACCAGAAACGTATGCGTCTCCCTGAACCTGAAACGAGCACGCTCCCCAGACAGATGTTTCGCAGCTGTATGCGAAACCTGAATCGCCAATCGTTGCTCCAACTACCATGCGTTCCTGCAACGAGTGCGCCCGATGTGAATGCACTCCCAAAAATAAAAACAAGTGCTCCACCCAGAACCAGAATCGAATGTATTCACTGAGACAAGACCGAATAACATTCCAGTTGCGCCCGATTGCGCCAGAAAGATGAACCATGATAAGTTCCCAGATGTCATTCAGACCAGATGCACCAATGACGAGTGCCCAAATTTTCATGCCAGATGCGCCTCGTATCCCTCAGATGCGCCATATGCTCGCCAGAATCAGTCCGCGCCAGATGCGAGCTCAATGCGTGTCATGGTACACGCCCCAAAACCATAACAGATGAACGCTAGAACAAACTCGTGCATAATGCGCTCTAGAACCAAGATCATATGCGCGTGCCAGAAATCCCACACGTGTGATGCTCCTGCAGTTGCTCCAACTCCAACGAGTTCCAGCAACGCATGAGCCAGAACCAGATTCAATTCACACGCCAGATGCTCCCCGCCGGGAGCCGGATTGCTCCTGAACGTCAAACGCCAGAACGCCAGATGCGTGTGAACTGCCAGATTCATGCCACTACCGAATGCGGGTTGGATTTGCCAGATCCATTGCACGCCTAATCAGCTGCGCACCATATTGCTCCTACAGGAGCCCGGATAGCCCCCACCACGGTGCTTCAGATGGTGGGTGTACCTGCTTCTCTCTCACGAACAGATCGATCTTGATCGCCAAACCAAACATCGTTCTTGGCGGAATCTCGAAACCCAACCTCCCGTTAGCCTGCTCCACCTGAATCGCGAAACCCTAGCTTTGAGTTCCACCAAAACGTGAAACCCTAGCTCCTCCACCCGGATCTTGGAACCCCGACTCTGATACCAGTTTGTTGAAACTGGTGATCCCCTTGACCTGACTCTGATACCAGTTTGTTGTAACAGAACTCCTGTTTCAGAGCTCTGCTACCAGTTTGTTATAACCTGTGGGTGTTCGAGGGAGAACAACAAAAGCAAAACAAGAACGAGACGAATATTGATACAAGTCAAAACCCCAACACTTTCCAGTTGTTAAATGCTTGTATGATACAAATGTTAGTGAAGGAAGAATTAAAGCTTAAACTTGAGGTTTTCCAGAATAGGACCTCCGATTTTACAGAGGTAGACTCATTTCTTAATCGGAGTCTGACTCCGGTGATACCAGAGATTCCGAATCGATTTGATTACTCCTTCTCTAGCTGCTCAATTTGGGCATTCCTTTTCTGTTAGCTGACATGGGGAGTCATTGGAGACATCAGAAGGAAGAGAACGTGGTATTAAAATGTTAAGAGAAGTTGGGTGGTCCTTAAAATATGTGTCTTTAGAGCAACTTGCAAATCATTGTGTAAGCTTACACGTCGATCGCTATAAACCCAAATTAACTGGATAAAGCTAGTCTTCAACTGGAGAAACGGTAGCCTCTTGAAAGGAATCGGATGCCCCATGAAGTAACTAAAATCAACGTTGAAGATGAAGAAAATTCTTTAAAAGGGAAAACCAGGGGGGTCTGGACTTCGGAGAACCAATGACCAATTACGCAAAGTTTACAGTGTGTGTGTGTAGTTAGAATATAGAACAAATGTTCTCATATGAAAAAAAAAGAAAAAGAATCAGGATGAGCATACTGAAGGCATATCCCATAGGCAAAGACGATGAGAATCAATTTTGTGTGGAGGAAACCCCTCCAGGACCGATGGTATGTCCCCTTCAAAATACATTTTGTCGTGATAAAATCATGTTATGAAGCTCTTGCATTTATAAAAAATAAACGAGACTCATGTATATGTTATTCGCTTATAAGATTATCTGACATAGTCAAAGTTAATTTCGCAATCAGTATACATGTATAATGAATGCATAAATGGCCCGACTGTACTCATATTCTCATACTTTCTCACAACAATCTTGACAAACTACATAAAGAAACATTCCCTGGGTGATTCAGTTTTCTAGCTCCGCCACTGCAGACCAGTATAACTTCATTTTCCACTTTGCACATAGTTCTCTTCTTACATTTGATATTTATTGGGTTGCCCTTGCCATAGCAAAGGCAATATAAGCGATATGTTAGTGTTCATGTTCCTTCATTGGTTGTGGTAGAGGCGAAGAAATCCTTGGGTGGAAGCCATGAGCTCTGCAGTGTGTTCTGAGTAAGCATAATGGGACCAAGTCCTTCATATTGGCAGAAACTATTAGCCAGCACAAGTCAAAGTCAAGATTGGAGAAGAAGTCAAAAGTCAAATACTGAAGAATTGAAGACATTGTGCAATTTCCTCAACTTTTGGTGCCATTTGCTATTTATCCAAACTTGAGAGGTCTGATTTCATACATCAAAGAGTTGTTTAAACTCAATATCTATCTTTTTGGGCATTACTATAATTTTCCTAAACTCTACAGGTTGTCTTGTAATTCTCTATTCTTGATCTACGGCTGAGATCTGTCTTGTGCATCCAACGGTCTAAAATAAGACCGTTTGGATTCTTCCTATATAAGCCCCTTTTGCGGCTCTAGGGTATTTCATGATTTTGTCTCTCTGAAAATGGTGGCGAAGCTCTGCCGAAATCATCAGTAAAATTCTCTTTGTGTTCTTCCCTTTTCTGGGTTTGATTATGTTTATTCTCTAAGTTATTTTAAGAATCATCGATTCCTTTCATGGTATCAGATCCATGGATCTAGCCACTGGTCAAAATCAAGGTTCTTCATCAAACCCTTTCTATGTTCTCTCTCAAATCCATAACCTAGTCCCCTTCAAATTAGATAACAACAACTATGTTATTTGGAAATATCAAGTATCGTCAGTTCTCAAAACAATGTCCCTATTTGGCTGTGTTGATGGTTCAAAGATCTGTCCCCCTGAGTTTCTGGTTGATGAACATGGTGAATCGACGGCAGATCAAAATCCGGAGTATGACGTTTGGATGACCCAAGATCAGATGGTTCTTACTCTTCTCATAGCAACACTCACTCAAGAGGCACTTGTTCAAGTTGTGGGTAAGCAATCTTCTCGTGACGTTTGCGTTTCACTAGAGAACAGGTACTCCTCTCTCACTCATTCTAATATCATGCAACTTAGATTTGAGCTTCAGAGGATTCGTAAGAAATCTGAAACTATTGATGATTACGTGCAAAGGCTTAAAACCCTAAGGGATAAACTCTCTTCTGCTATGGTTCATACTGATGATCAAGATATGATTCTATATGCTCTACATGTTCTTCCCCCTGAATTCAATTCATTTAGATCTGGTATTCGTGTAACTATGTCTCTTGCTCCTGATAAGATTACATTTGAAGAATTGCATGTCTTGTTGAAAGCTGAAGAATAAATGATTTATTCTCAATCTGTTATATCATATGATTTGGTTGGTGTGCACAAGAGATTCCGGCAGGGAGACCTCCGTGTACACCGTACGTAGTGGATCAGGGATCGCACAGGAAGAATAGGGGTGTGTGTAGGGAGAGAGCAAGTCAGTAGCAATGTCTGAGAGAGAGACAGAGGTTTGGCAGAGCTTCCGCGTATGGCAGTGTGTCCTCCTTTGTATGGAAAGGGTAACGATATATATATATACTGGAGAACGTGACCGTTGTAGTGTGGTTAATGCGCCCATTAATGGCGGCTTAATTAGCTTAACCATAACGGCACGTTCGTCCGAGTATATAGGAACCGTTAGAGCACGTGGTGCGCAAGTACCGGAACCGTTACGAGGTTGACCGGGTTTGACCGGATTGACCGGGTCTAGGGAGATCGTGCCATAGATCTCTCAAAACAGTTACTAAAGGTCGCGCGCGGGCTTGGCTCGCACGCGACAGGGCTTACTCTAGCCTCCAAACCACTAAGTCCCTACAAGTCCCGTGCAGTGGTATGCGAGGGCTCTGTCTCGCAGCCCCCACATGGATCAGCTCGGCTGGTGATCCTGTGTGTGTAGAGCACAATATGGTGTGCTGGATGGTTGCCACGTGGCCTAGATCTGCCATGTCATAAAGCAGTATCTACATTAGCCCCCTTTTCTGCGCGTGAAGGCTCGTAGCTGTATAGGCTTCCATGCGCGGAAACCAACATGCGCGTCGTCGCCACGCACCAATTCAAATACGGGTAAGTTCAGCCCCCGTGCGTGTCATTATGACCTAAAACCCCTAGAGTCGTGCCGTCTGACCTTTAGGGTTTTAGGCGTGACGTCAGCCCGCCCTGTGATTGCGCGATTCGACGGTGACGGTTGCGATTCGACTACTGAAGGGACGCAACCCTTCATTCTTTTAGATAGATACCTTGTATCCCATTATTGCAAAGCATCACTTCTTTCTCTTAAAGTGAATGGTACCCGGAGATCTTCGAGAGCAGATCCAGATAATCAATCACCAGTTCAGAACTGCAAATCGTATTCTTCAATTGTGCATATCCAAGCAAGCTTCAAGGAAACAAGGTTGGCCTCGTTTACTTTTTGATTTAAAATACCGGCGTTTGCCTTGAACTGCGTTGAATCTGTAAACCCATGAAATCTGTGAAGAGGCTTTGATCTTTGAACCCGCTTCGTTTTTAATCTTTCAACGATATTGGATCTTGCAACTCCCCAATTTCTGAAATCGGCACCGGAACTGTTTGCTTTCCTTTGCATAGATCTCGAATTCCAAAATTCAAACTGAAGTGTGGTATTTCTCCCCCCCCCCCTTTTTTGCCCTTTCGCAGGAATGGCCAAAACAAGAGTAACCAGACCCGTCAAGGAAGACGAAGAGATGCCGGAGCTTCCGCAGGCTCTGTGGCGAAAAGCCCCCTTTCTGGGTGGGAAGGATTTTTATCACGCAAGGGTGAAGGCGAAGAGGATGCCTGATCCTGTTCCAGTTGAGCGGTTGTTGACACTGACTCGCCCAGTTAACTCAGCCTTGCTCGAGTTGGTTGGCTCCGAGGATGTGGTTCGATTGGGGATCGAGAATGGGCACTTCCCATACACTGCGATTTCTACTCAGGCGTTTGTCCAGAAGTTGGACTATATGGATGAGTGGACTGACCACGTGTTGGATAATTACGCCGAAACTCTCGATGAAGCCGGCATTTTCTTCGCTGTCCGTGCTATGAAGGGTGCTGCCGTGAAGTTGGATCAGTCCATGCTTCTAGACCTTCTGTCCCGCTATTCGCCTGCGACTCACACGTTTCACTTTGCTGAGTTCGAGGCTGCCCCCACGCTCGAGGACGTTCAAATGCTGTATGAGCTTTCCCCCATGGGCGAGGTGGACCCCTTGAGTCACTTAAGGACATCTGCGGAATTGGCCTTGTACGCGCAGATGGAGGAGTGCCTAGCAGAGGTAAAGAAAATCTCCACTCGGTGGACCAGTACAAAACCTCTTCCGAACTGGCAGCTGGTTGATACGTCTGCGAAGAATACCTGGAACAAGTGGTTGCAGTACTTCTTCCGAGACTATGCGAGCAGCAGCATTACTAAGAAGCTTTTGAGCGAGAACCCGAAGGCCGAGAATTACGTAGAGGGCAAGGGCTATCATCTGACCCTTTGTGCCTTTCTCTGTGCTTGGCTGTCGAGGTATCTGATTGATGGTCACCCCCATGACGGGGTCTTCTACCATGTGCTGCCACTTGCCGTGAGGCTCGCTCTTGGCCAGAGAGTCGCACTCGGACCCTTGGTCTTGGGTACGTTATATTATAGGCTGGATCAGCTGGTTCTGGCGATGAGGGAATCGCGTGGCCGCCTCGATGTTCTGACCTTTGTCAATATTAGCTTTTTGACAATGTGGGTTTTCGAGCGTTGGCCGTCTTATGCTCCAACTCCCCTCCTACTCGAGAAGTGGTGTCCCCCAGGCGAGACAGAAGCGCGCAACAGCGGAAGAGCTGCGAGATGGTTTGGAGCAAGCAACACCAAGTGTACTTGGTGTGCGACTGTGGCGACAAGCGAAAGGAGTTTACTGCCAGGCCCTATGCCACACGTGTCGAGAATGTGCGGTGGTTTCCAAAGCTATATCCTGCCAAAGGTATGGTCCTGTCAGAAGACCTTCTGTTTGAAAAAGGGTCGCATTTCCACGAGCGCTATCGTGAGTTCTTTTGTTGGTGTCTGCGAGGTTCCCTTCCTGCCCTTGCAGAGCACATTCGTGAGCTCGTGCCAAGGTATGAAAGGCTTACAGTGGATGTTGACCCCACTCGGGTCTCTCCTCAGTTTGGTTTCGATGCGGTTGCCCCATCGATCTGGCCCCAGTCTATTATCAGAGGGTGCTACAAGCGTTTGCTGTCAAAGGAGTGCAAGACGGTCCTCATGAGCAATCTTCCCTTCGAGCAGCCTGCGGGGACTCGCAAGGGTGGTTGTTCCCAAAACTGGATCGCATACTGGATTGCCCAGCAAACGAGGATGGAGACAGAGGCGGCGGCACAGCCAGGAAGGGCCCCCTTGATCAAGAGAAACTCTTTTCCGTTTCGCCCCAATTGCAGTTTGAGCGAGTCTGAGTACGGTTGCTACTCGCTGTGGGACTGCGAGAACCATTTGTGCCCCGATTTCATTCTGAAGGAGCAAGTCGACGCAATCAAGAAAGGTGACACGCAGGTCATCAAGTATAGCAAGGCGTTTGCTGAGGTAAGCAATTTCCTTGTGTGCTTTAAGCTTTTTGATTTCCTTGCACTGATGCTTTTCATTCTGTATCGTTCAGTGTCATGTGCGGAGGTTCGCAGCTGGTGATCGCTCCAAATCGCTGGTGGACACCATTGTCGCCACCAGAAGGAAGGGGGAGTCGTATCGGCTAGCATGGAGGATGGATGCCGAGGTCGAAACAAAGGTTCGCGCAGTCATGAATACTTTTGCTGACTCGCTGATAGACAACCCTCCGGCTCCGTCTCCTCCTAGAGATGACCCGTCCCCTCCCGCGACTGTGGCGCCGAGAGTGAAAAGACCTAGGCAAAAGGGAATTACGATTTCTTCCCCTAGGAGTGCTCCAGCTTCGCCCCCAGTGAGGTCCCTTTCCGTCAAGGACAAAGGCAAGGGTCGTATGCCCAGCAAAGTGCGAAAAGATCTCGCAGTTGAGACTTTCGTCCCATTCAACCAAGAGGAAGAGGAAGAGAGGCAGGAGCCCCAGGCAAGTAATGAAGAAGAAGAAGGAACAGTTGTGATGCGCGAGGAAGAGTCAGGAGGTACTTCCGTCGCATCTCCTTGTCCTTTATCATGACTTCTATGCAGTTCTTTTCTTTGAACCAATTATGTATTCGCAGATGATGATGATGAAGCCGTTGGTGGCCTTGTGGCCAAGAGGCAAAAGAGAGATGCCCATTCTGGCATTTCAGATGATCCTATAAGCGAGGATGTTCTTGCTGAGTCCCGGAGGATAGCCGCGGAGGCTGCTGAAAGAAGAAGGCAGCGAGAGGAAGAGGAGCTCGAGCGTGTGAAGCAGCGGAGCCTCGAAGAGCAGCATGTCGACGACTTAGTGCGTCCAGTTGGCGAAGAAGACGAGCTTCCCGAAGAAGTGGCTCCTCATGTGGAGGAGGAAGATGAGGTTCCCGGAGGGGATGCAGCAGAGCTAGAGCAAGTCCAAGCGGACTTCGCAGAGATCGCAGGTGGCGATAAAGGTGAGATCTTCAATCTCGCAGTTACTTATAGAGATGTAATTGTGGGTGCGTTGAAGCACGGTGTGTCAAAGCCTGACATTCGCCGTTGGTTGGTAAGCAAATGCGGAGAACCTTCAGGTAATCATTTCGAGTGATATGCACGCACTAGGCTGTAGCCATTTGAGACAAAGTCATGACTGGTTTAATCGCATCCCAGGTCACGCCTCTCTTAAAGATTTGCTTAGTGAGGACACATTGATAGGTCACGGTTCCACGTCCCTAGTGTATGATGAGGATACCTCAATCCCACCTTCGCGTGGAGGTGCTTATTCTTAGCTTTAGTAAAGATAGCGAAATAACTTATAACACAAGTTACCTCACGTCATCGCATTTGGTATCGCAGGTCATGCTGAGGAACCTGAGCTGGAGCAGAGAAGTCAGCCTTCTGCATCCCATGTTCCCATTTCGAGCTCCCATACCGAGAAGCCCGTCGCAGCTGCTGGACACGCAAGTGAGCATCTCGAGGATGTCATTGAACTCTCCGATGATGTCGAAGCTGATGCTGTGCCGATGGACGAAGGTGTCCGTACCGGTGGTGGGGAAGAAGGGACAGGTGATGCTAATGTTTTCGCATCTGAGAGTGTCCTTCGCCCAGCGACTTCGGCTATCCCTACACCTCCGGCGACGGCTGAGCCTGAAGCACCTATTCCTGCGTGGAGCATTTGGGGCTCGCAGGTTGGGAATGTAATCGCAGCTGGTGCAGCCTACACTCTTCCTCCTGACTATGAGAGGTTGGAGCTCGCAGCCGATAGGAGAGCCATGGAGCGAGGGCAGTCTTCGAACAACCCGGTGGCTCGCATCCCCTCTCTTCATGAAATTCTGGAAGGCACTGGTAAGTAGAGATTTACCGTTCGCACGTCGCATTATTTGCTTGCGAGTTTTGACATCATAACTCGTTTTTGATGTCTCAGGTTTGAAGCAAACCGATGTAGAGTGGGTGGTTCGAATGCGCCTCAGATACCCCCGATCGTTTGTGAGGTGTCTGGAGATCAGTCCTTTTGACAGGAGGCTATTCCTTACTGAAGCCATATGGATACTAGAGCAGCTGTGTGCGGCTACACCTGCGACCATTTCGGCCCAGAGTGCTGAATTGCTGTGTGGCATGTGCCAAAATCTCCTGCTCAAAGTCCAAGGCAGACTTGGTTTCAAATTCCTCAAGGACAGAGTTACACTGATTCGCGCAGCTGTAACTTTGAATCTCGGGCACCAGAATCTCGCAGCTGAGATGCAGAAGGTGGAGCAGCAAAAGCAAAAGGTTGATGAAGCTTTGAAGCTGTATCACGAAATGAATGCCAAGTGCGAGCTACTGAAGCAAGAAGTGAAACAAGTGGAGAAGCTGATCGAGCAGTTCGAGCCCCAAGACTCCTTAATCAAAAATTTGTTTTGACTTTTCGAATTTTGAAAAGAAAACAGGAAAATGGCTGAGACATTAATGTAATGTTTTGAAACATTAATGTAATGTTGCTAGGGTTTCTCCCCCTTCTTTTTTAACAACAAACAATGAGTTTGCCCGTTTTGCCCCTTTCGGGATTTGATTGGACATTTCTGTGCATATCCAATTATGACATCAGCAATTGATTCTTTGCTTGATTTTCGCGCTAATTTCTCGGCAGATAAGCACGCTTCCGTTGGGAAGTCCATCCGAATCATGACTATCCGTCATTTATTAGGATACGCAACCGAATCGTCGTAGCCTTTAGTAGGGTAATTGATTGTTACCGCTTTTCAAGGCGTAAGTGATTGAACTTACCCTCTTTTTGAATTTTGCTGACTCTTCTTAGGCAACCGAAGAGTCTCCACAGGGCCTATATAAACCCCGTCTTTGCCATTTGGGTTCTTCATCCCAAACATGTGCTTTGCCGTGAGTCCTTACGACTGCTGGCTTCAACGCTTGTTTTTCGTTGATTCATGGCAACTTCAAGTTTTGAATCCTGAGTTTGCGCTTTGTGCTATAGAAATAGTTTCCAAGATCCACTTTATGAGGCTTATTGCTGTTTATAACCATCATAAAGAGGATGCAGATAATACCTCATGTGTGTTCGAAGAAATTTCTTCGTGTATTATGTGTGCAGGTCATGTTTCCGGCCGCCTCGTGGCGAGGTGCGGCGCCGAAGTGACCGTGCTACCGTCTCGTAATGAACGGCGGAATTCTCCTCCAGCATCCCTGGAGGAGAACTCATTGCCCCCACGTTCGTGAGCCCAGGGTGGCGAACCACTGTGTTCATCCCCGTCTACAAGGAGCCCTTGCCCTTTAGAGCTTCTGCTTGCAGCTTGATCGCTGGAACCGGTGGTTCCTTGGGAAAATGTTATGGGGAGCATATCTGACAACGGTCTTGTCGGATAGCGGAATGCCGAGCGTATGGTTTCATGTGGCTCTTTTTAGAGCGAGATCCCCCTTGCTACAGATGTTCACCCACAGATCTGGGCATCGTGTAGCCGGCGCTTGAAGCCAGGGCGGTTCATTCTTTGCAGTCCGGGTTTCCGTACCGTGTCTCTGCTGGCTTATCAGCCATTTTTCGAATGTATTGTAAGCCATGTTGGCTGCGTAGTTAGATGCGAGCTTTTCGCTTGTAAGCTGCTATCTAGATAGATAAATTGTAAGTCATTTGACTCATAATGATAAATAGCTTTTGTATTATCTGTTCTTTGCAACAAAACATACAATTTCGCATGCGTTTCGGCTTGTTTTGCCTTGCATAATGCCATATGATGATTTCATATATGCGATGTCAATTTGCAAATGTTTCGCTAGATCATTCGAGATCGTAATTTCGCAGCTGTGCCATCTTGACGGATGGGCTTGTAGTTGCTCGTTGTAAATCGTATGAGATCACGTTCACAACTTTGCTATCGTTTCAGATAATTTTCCACAGATCAATTAAGATCATTGAGCGGTGCGAATTGCTATCATAGAAGATTGGCTTTAGTAGAGAATTGTTTGAGATCGTTTCTCGCATAAACTGCTATCACAGCAGATAGATCTTTAGAAGATCTGATAAGATGATTCTGCACTTACGTTGCCATCATAACAGACGGGCTTGAGTGATTAACCAAAATTACTTTGCGTATAAATTGCTATCGTAACAGATAGGCTTGAGAAGATCATTACAAGATCGCATCTGTATAACCCGCTATCTCGAGAAATAGGCGTTAGATGATCGATTGAGATCGTTTTTGTATTTCGCTGCTATCGTAAAAGATAGGCTTTGGATGATCATTTAAGATCGCATTTGCGTTTGGCTGCTATCGTAAGGGATAGGCTTCAGATGATCACTTAAGATCGTATTCGTGTGGACTGCTATCGCGAGAGATAGGCTTCGACAGTCACTCAAGATCGCATTTGCGCTTGGCTGCTATCGTAAAAGATAGGCTTTAGATGATCACTTAAGATCGCATTTGCATTTGATTGCTACCGTAAGAGATAGGCTTTTAGATGATCAATTAAGATCACATTTGCATTTGGCTGCTATCGTAAGAGATAGGCTTTAGTGATCAATTAAAATCGCATTTGTATTTGGCTGCTATCGTAAGAGATAGGCTTTGATGATCAATTAAGATCGCGGTTGTATTTGCTGCTATCGTAAGAGATAGGCTTTGATGATCAATTAAGATCGCGGTTGTATTTGCTGCTATCGTAAGAGATAGGCTTTGATGATCAATTAAGATCGCGGTTGTATTTGCTGCTATCGTAAGAGATAGGCTTTGATGATCACTTAAGATCGTGTTTGCATTTGCTGCTATCGTAGAGATAGGCTTTGATGATCAATTAAGATCGCATTTGTGTTTGCTGCTATCGTAGAGATAGGCTTTGATGATCAATTAAGATCGCATTTGTGTTTGCTGCTATCGTAGAGATAGGCTTTGATGATCAATTAAGATCGCGTTTGTGTTTGCTGCTATCGTAGAGATAGGCTTTGATGATCAATTAAGATCGCGTTTGTGTTTGCTGCTATCGTAGAGATAGGCTTTGATGATCAATTAAGATCGCGTTTGTTAACAGTGATACCAAATAAAATAGAGCAATATAAGCGGCTGGAAATATGAACTTCTCATTTGGGAGAATTCTTTTATTATAACGCTCTCATATGGGAGAGATAGGATTACAATCCTCTCATATGGGAGAGGAGATTGCGTCAATCGTAGCCACATGAGACATTAAGCAACGTTATCATAAAACGTATGAAATAAGAGAAGTCAAGGATAGTACTTCTTGATCCAGCGCATGTTGACTGAGCTTGGAGTTGAGGTTGTGCCGTGCAACCTTCGTATGCTGCAGTAGCCACTATCGAAGACTTCTGTGACTTCGAAGGGTCCTTCCCAATTAGCTGCGAACTTTGGGTGAGTTGCTTCTCGCATGCAGTGGTCAGATGCGCGCAAGACCAGATCGCCAACTGCGAAATCCCGCCGCTGGACTGTCTTGTTGTAGGCGCGAGCGATTCTTTCTTGGTACCGCTTGTTAGTCCTTTTGGCTTGTTCTCGCTTTTCTTCCAGCAAGACTAAATCATGATCGCGTTGGTTTTCATAGAGTGCGTGGAAGGCCAGCCTTGCCGAATTGACTCTGACCTCCGCAGGTACTACAGCTTCGGCCCCATAACATAGTAGAAATGGCGAGGCCCCTGTGGGTGTTCTTGGAGAAGTCCTGTAGGCCCACAGAGCTATGTTAAGAGAGTCGGCCCACTTCTTGTGGTCATCTGCGACCATCTTGCTCAGAATTCTCAACAGCGTTTTGTTAGTCGCTTCGGCTTGTCCGTTTCCCTTTGGATAATAGGGGGTAGAGCATATTTGCCTGATATTGTACTCCGCAAGTTTCGTAGCTACCTGGCGATTAACAAAAGGAGTACCGTTATCTGAAAGAATAGTATTCGGGATTCCGAACCTGCATACGATGTTTTCCTGGATGAAGTTGACCAAAGCCAGCGCGTTTGCCGTCTTCAGTGGTATTGCTTCCACCCATTTGGTGAACAGCTCAGTTGCGGTGAGAATGAAATGGTTCCCATGTGACGTTGGTCGGATGGGGCCGATGAAGTCCAAAGCCCATGTGTGAAATGGCCATGGCGTCCCTAATGCATGTAGATCCACGGCAGGAGCGTGCACTAGGTTCCCTTTGAATTGACATTCTTGGCAGCGTCGCACCTTGGTGCGGCAATCGACTTCCATCGTGGGCCAGAAGTATCCGATTGAGAGGAGCTGTCTGCATAATTTCGCACCTCCCTGGTGTTCCACCTGATGAGAGAGGTCCATGACTTCTTGTGCTTCCCTATCGTCTAGGCATCGCAGCAAGTTGCCCTCGTGACCTTTTCGCCAAAGCAGGTTTTCCTGAACCACATATCGAGAAGCTTTCCTCTTCAGTTTGTCGGCCTCTTTTCTCGATTCGGGTACGGTGCCCTGGGTGAGGAATTCGAACAATGGCTTCCTCCAGTCTGTGTCGTCATTGGTTAGAGCGACAAGTAGAGAATCTTTGATCAGTGCGCAACTTTCGCACTTCCCTTGTATCAGGGCTGCGGCTGTAGACATGTCTGGCCAATGAATGCCATATCTCTGAGCTTTCCTGTAGATTGACACCTCGCTTTCTCCGCAAGCGTGTTGGTGAATCTTTTCTAACAGCTGTTGTCCCTCTTGCTCGGAGACACACCGCATGAGTATTCCTCCAGGACCCTTGTAGTAAAGGGTGTTGTCGTGGATGCAGTATCCTTTCGTGAGTGCCCAGCTTTCGCTGCTGGTGCCTTTCGCAATAGCTTGCAGGATTGCTTTTCGCCAGTCTGCGTCATCTATGTGTTCATCGTCGCACGCATCTTCTGTTAATGCCGACGATGTTCGCACTTCGATGGAAATCCTCGCGGGGCATTTGTCTATGCTGACCTTAGATCCTAGAGTTGCTAAGGCGTCTGCATGCCTGTTGTCCGCTCGGGGCTTGTGCTCGTATTTCACGTCGCAGAATTGCTGCATCAGCTTTTGCACCAGAGTGCGGTATGACAGGAGGTTGATTTCCTTTAAACCATATTCGCCCGAGGCTTGCTTAACAATCAGTTTGGAATCTCCCATGACCGTTAAGTTGCTCACTTCCAAAGCTTTCGCTGCACGGAGCCCCGCGATAAGAGCCTCGTATTCCGCCTCGTTGTTCGTGACTGCGAAGTTGAGTTTTGCGGACATCTGTATGACTTCCCCGTCGGGTTTTGTCAAGACTATCCCAATGCCTCCGCCTTTTCTGGTTGACGAACCGTCGAAGTGGAGGGTCCAATAGGGCACGTCGATCGCGTAGATTTCAGGGCCTTCGAGCTCTTCCTCGATCACGGGTTCGTGACTGTTGTCGGGAAACTGTGCCAACAGATCTGCTACCGCCTGCGACTTGATCGCTCTTGGCTTCACGCATGTGATGTCGTATTGAGAGATGGTCATGTACCATTTCGCCAATCTCCCGCCCGGAGTAGTGTGAGTTAGCAAGTATCTTATGGGGTCGCTTTTGGTGACCACCACTACTTTGTGCGATGCAAAATAGTGCCTCAACTTCTCTATCACAAAGAATAAAGCAAGGAAATGACGTTCGATGTCTGTGTACCTTGATTCAGCAGGCTGCACAATGCGAGAGATGTAATAGATAGGTCTCTCTTGGCCTTCATACACCTGAGCCAAGAGTGCTCCTATAGATCTCCTTGTTGATGTGAGATATAGCAGAAGCGGTGATCCCAGTTGAGGCGCGATCATAATCTTTGGGGATGTGAGTATCTCCTTTAGCTTTTCAAATGCAGCTTCGTGATCAGGAGCCCAGTTGTACGCGGCGTCCTTCTTGAGAAGAGTGCTGAAACAGCATGTGATTTCGGCGATTGCTGGGATGAATCTCCGCAGATATGACAATTTTCCCAAGAATATTTTCAAGGCACTTTGGTTGTGAGGTGGCGTCATGCTGGTGATGGCTGACACTTTCGCAGGGTCAGGCTCGATCCCTTGGCGATGGACCACGCATCCCAAAAACTTCCCCGAGGTCACGCCGAATGCGCATTTCATGGGGTTCATTTTCAGTTGGAAGCTCCTGTATCTGTTGAACACCTTTCGCAGGTCTGCAAGGTGATCTGCTTCGTGCTTGGATTTGACTACCAGGTCATCCACATAGAATTCCACCTCTTTGTGCATCATGTCGTGGAATAGAGCCATCATGGCCCGCTGATAGGTTGCACCTGCGTTCTTAAGACCGAACGGCATTACCGTGTAGTTGAATACCCCCACGGGAGTGATGAATGCAGTTTTCCTCGCATCTTCGGGATCCATTTTGATTTGATTGTATCCGCTGAAACCGTCCATGAAACTGAACATGCGATGGCCTGCCGTCGAACCGATGAGTAAGTCGATGTTAGGCAGTGGGAAATCGTCCTTAGGGCAGAAGCGGTTGAGATCGCGGAAGTCCACGCAGATGCGGAGCTGTCCGTTCTTCTTCACCACCGGCACGATGTTGGCCAACCATGTGGGATGGTGATTTGGCTCTATGAACTTGGCGTCTAGGAGTTTAACGATCTCCTGCTTGATCTTCACGTTGAGCTCTGGCCTGAAACTTCTGGTGCTTTGCTTGACCGGTTTAGACCCTGGGATGATGTCTAAACGGTGCATGGTGATGCTCGTGTCCAGACCTGGCATCTCATCGTATTCCCATGCGAACACGTCCTTGTATTCAGTTAGGAGCTGCAGCAGTCCTTGTTCCTCTTCGCTTGTGAGGTCCGCACTTAGGAAGACTGGCCTCCTCTTTTCCTCGTTCGGGCTGAGGAACACTTCCTTTAGCTCTTGCTTTTGTGGTCTTGGCCTGTCTTCCATGCATTCGGGCGCTTCTTTGAGTTTCTCGTCCGAAACGATCTGTGTTGGCTCTTCTGTCAGCGCAACTTGCTCGATTTGATTGATTTGCCCAGGGACACCCCCATGCCCGTGTGAGGACGTCCCCGCGCACCTTCATATGCGATAGCATTTCTTCCCGTTGGCGTAGAAGCTCTCTATCTCCTTACCCTCGGGGTCATGCTTTGCAATCCTCTTCAGAGTGTACACATTCTTCCGATGATATGCGATGCGTGGCGCCTCTTCGTGTGTAGGCGGCTTTTCTTTGGCATCTCCCCTTGTCACCATCACGCCCGCAGGTGACTGGTCCTTGATGTCCTCCCAGAGAGGTAAAGGAGTAGGGTTGAATGGTCCGGGTGTTTGCTCGTCCGCCATCTCGGTGAACCACACCGCCTCGCTGAGATGTGCTTCGTCCAAGTTGAACGGGTTAGTTGAGGCCGGTATCTCGACAATCCTGTCGTTCCAGATAGCTTTCATCACCTGGTGAGCCGTCGAAGGGATTGCGTCGAAGCGATGAATCCAGGCTCGACCGATGATCATGTGATATGTGGTGTTCGCATCTATGACATAGAACTTCGCCGAACACTTGATCTTACCAATCTGAACGCCTAGGCGGATCCATCCGATCGTCATTCTAGAGTCGCTTCCGAATCCCACCAGCGGGGATGGACGCTTGACCACCTTGTGCTCGGGGATCCCTGCTAGCTTCAGTGTGTGGAGTGGAACAACATTGACCGCTGCTCCTCCATCGACGAATGCTCGCTTGAATTCGACGCCGTTGATGATGGCGGTCACGTACAGGGGCCTCTGGTGGCTCGCATCTGTCTTTTTGTCGCTGGCAGAAAAGGTCATAATCTTTTCTGTGGAACGGGACGCCCTGATGACTTTCCCGTTGGAGACCACAAGCTCCTCTTCGTAGTCCTCCGCTATCCTTAAGATTGCTTTTGTCATATCCGATCGGCATTTTTCGGAGAAGTTCATCTCGTCGAAGAATTTGTTGAAGCCGTGCGACCCTTTCATGCGGTCGGCACGCTCATCCTCCGTGTCCATGCTATAGTCTTCCTCTTCATGGACTTCAGCAATGATGGGTAGACCATCTTCTGCGACTTCTTCCAAGTCCACTATCGAGATCATGGCGACCTCCTTGCCCTTTGAGCCCGAATCTGTATGGGCAGGCAGCGGGTTGTTGCGCACATCCTTCCGGTGGTCGCTGACGATGAGTTCGCCGTTCTTCATCTTCTGATCGAACGCGAATCTGAGCTTCTTGCACTCGGCCGTGGGGTGCATGACCTTGCCGTGGTATTCGCACCACTTGGGGTCCCTCGTCATCTCCTTGGAGGGTGCTTTCTCAAGCGGTGGCAGGATGCCGTCCTTACGCCACTGTCTACAGAGATCGCTCGCTTCCTCCACCGAGCACGGCAGAGGCGATGCATCGAAGTTTGCGACTTTTGCTTGCTTCTGGGGCGAAACTGCATTGACCTCAGCTTCGCGTCCTCGCTTGTAGCCGAATCTGCCGATCTTGTAGGTGGTGCCGCTCGCAGGTCGTTCTGGAGCGCTCTTCTTTCTCTGTCTCTCGACGATGGGCTCGATGTTCATCGTGCACTCGATGAGCTTTGAAAACGTGGGTGTTTGCAAATTGATTAGCATGCTCTTGTATTCATCTCGCATGCACTGCAGGCATATCTCTACGAGTCGGCTTTCGAGCATGGGATCCTTGCACTCCAAGGATTTCGCTCTGAATTTCTTGATGAAAGTGATCCCATCCTCCTCGCGTTTCTGATACATCCGCGAGAGATGGATCATCGTCACCTTCTCTTCCATCTGGAAGAACTTGGTGTAGAACTTCTGGACCATGTCGTCCCAGGTCTTCACAGATCCGGCCTCCAATGTTCGGTACCATTTGTATGCTACATTCCCAAGAGTTTTTGGGAATTCTCGCATCAGCAGCTTGGGATCAGCTCCGTATGGACCCATGACATCAATGAAACGCATGACATGCTCATGAGCGTTTCCATTGACGTCCTCGAACTTATCCCATTTGGGAGCCTTGTACCCCGCCGGGTTGGGCATGAGATAGATCTCTCGTGGAATGGGTGGATCGTTGTCTAGCTTCGGGATGATGGTATCCGCGAGCGACTGATGAGCCAGGATGGAGTCCACGCGCTTCTGCAAAGACGTCATGCATTCTGGAATGCTTCCCTCGGTAGCTGGCGGAGGGGTTGCCGTAGGCGGTGGCGACACATATGCCGCCGGAGGATTGGGAGTGTATTGACTGCCCACGTTTCCCCAGATCGTCGCTGGTGGAGGCAGAGTGTACTGCAGAGTTGGGTTAGACGCCAAAGCCGTGGGCTGAGAGGCGTGAGCAGCAGGTGGTAGCATTTGTGCCGTTGACCCCTGGACCGAAGGCAGCTGCGTGGCTGACGGTGGAGTCTGCAGATGAGGGTTGGGAGGCGTGGCTGACACTCCCAGTCCTGGAGCGGTAGGGGTTCCTCCTCCCTGAGGGATAGCGGTAACTGGTGGAGGGTTTGGCGCAAGGGTGCCCAGAACGGCCAAGATCCGTTCTAACTGCGCAGATTGAGACTTGAGAGCTTTTGCCTGACTTTGGACAGTGGCGTCCAAAGACTCTAAAGTTGGCGCCTCGCCGGGAGTCGTCGGAGTACGGCGGACTTCGTCTCCCGAGGGAGTTTCGGTGGAAGGCGATCGGTTGCTGACATCGTCCTCCTGAGACATGGTTGCTTTTGCTGGTAAGATTCACGTCGGGTTCACCAAAATGTGCACAAGAGATTCCGGCAGGGAGACCTCCGTGTACACCGTACGTAGTGGATCAGGGATCGCACAGGAAGAATAGGGGTGTGTGTAGGGAGAGAGCAAGTCAGTAGCAATGTCTGAGAGAGAGACAGAGGTTTGGCAGAGCTTCCGCGTATGGCAGTGTGTCCTCCTTTGTATGGAAAGGGTAACGATATATATATACTGGAGAACGTGACCGTTGTAGTGTGGTTAATGCGCCCATTAATGGCGGCTTAATTAGCTTAACCATAACGGCACGTTCGTCCGAGTATATAGGAACCGTTAGAGCACGTGGTGCGCAAGTACCGGAACCGTTACGAGGTTGACCGGGTTTGACCGGATTGACCGGGTCTAGGGAGCTCGTGCCATAGATCTCTCAAAACAGTTACTAAAGGTCGCGCGCGGGCTTGGCTCGCACGCGACAGGGCTTACTCTAGCCTCCAAACCACTAAGTCCCTACAAGTCCCGTGCAGTGGTATGCGAGGGCTCTGTCTCGCAGCCCCCACATGGATCAGCTCGGCTGGTGATCCTGTGTGTGTAGAGCACAATATGGTGTGCTGGATGGTTGCCACGTGGCCTAGATCTGCCATGTCATAAAGCAGTATCTACAGTTGGTAATGCTGCTTATCTGTCTGTTGGTGCTCATTCTGAGTCTTACTCTAGTAACAATCGTGGTAGGGGTGGTTATGCAAATAGTACTGGTAATGGTAGAGGTCAAGGGTCAGGGTATCAAGGTCAAAACCCTAACCCCAACTATGGTCAAGGGTCTAGATATCAAGGTCAAAACCCTAATCCTAACTATGGTCAAGGGTCAAGGTACTCAAGTTGAAACCCTAACTATGGTCAAGGATTAGGCTATCAAGGTCAAAACTACAATTCAAATTACTTTAACAGAGGTGGAAATAATAGAGGGGGGGGAAGAAGTTTTGAAATCAAAGAGGAGGAAGATCATGACCTAACAGAGGTCCTTCTAAAAGCAGATACAGCAATGTCAATCCATTGAACTGTCAAATTTGTGGGTATGATTACCACTCTGCTATTGACTGTTGGCATAGAATGGATCATGCCTTTCAGGAAAAGAAACCTCCTACTCAGTTGAATGCTATGAACACTGTAGCTGTGTCTGATCCTTCTCCAAGCATATCTCCAACTATTGGTTGACTGATTCTGGTGCCAACAACCACATAACCTCTGATTTTGTCAATATTTCTGTGAGCTCTCCTTATCATGGTTCTGATCAAGTTGCAGTGGGTAATGGTAAAACTCTGGCTATCAATCACTCTGGTACTGCTTTCCTCAACACTCCAAATCATTCTTTTCAATTAAACAAAACTTTACATGTTCCAAACTTAGCTGCTAATCTTGTTTCAGTTTATCAACTTTGCAAACAACACAACTGTGCCATTTATTTTGATGCTGATTCTTTTTATATCCAGGACAAAACTCTAGGCAAAGTCCTATATCAAGGACTGAGTGAAAATGGTCTCTATTCCATTCACACTCACCCTTTCTCTCCTGTTTCTGAAGTCAAAGACCCAGTCAAGACTCCTTATCTAGGAAAAAGCGGCAAGTCTCCTATCTGGCATGCCGGATTAGGACACCCCTCTGAAGACATTTTAAAACTTGTGTTTATTTCTGCTTCTAATTTGTGCAAAGACCTAAAGTTGTGTGATATTTCTTCAAGTTCTTTATGTGAACATTGTGTGAAAGGCAAAATGACTAGATTACCTTACAAATCTTCTCTTTATGTTTCTAAGAATTCTCTTGATCTTATTCATAGTGATGTATGGGGTCCTGCTAGCACTAAATCTTATCATGGTTATAGATTTTATGTCCTCTTTATTGATGATTACTCCAAGTTTACATGGATTTTTCCTTTGCATCATAAATCTGAAGTTGCCACTGTTTTTGATAAATTCAAAACTCAAATTGAACTTCAATTAGGTAATAGCATCAAAATTCTTAGATCAGATGGTGGTGGTGAATATATGTCATTTGTGTTTCAACAATATTTGCAAAATAATGGTATTGTTCACCAAAAATCTTGTCCACACACTCCACAACAAAATGGAGTAGCTGAAAGAAAGCAAAGACACATTGTTGAAGCTGCTATTACTATGATGATTCATGCTTCTTTGCCAAATTATTTCTGGTATCATGCTTTTGCTACTGCTGTTTATCTTATTAACTGCATGCCTAGTAAAACCACTTTCAATAAATCTCCTTGGGAATTACTTTACAAAACAATCCCTGATTAGTCTAAATTCAAAATCTTTGGACGTGCTTGCTATCCTAATTTGAGACCTTATAATTCATATAAACTTGACCCTGAATCAGTGCAATGTGTTTTTCTTGGTTTTCCTCAAAACTATAAGGGTTATGTTTGCTTTGACGAATCTACACAAAAATTCTTCATTAGTAGAGATGTGATATTTGATGAACTTACGTTTCCATATCAGAAAACTCTCAATTCAAATTCTGACAAAATTGACACTTTCAAAATTGTAGATATACCAGTGACTTTACCAGATACTGCATTTAATAACATACACCCCCTGACATAAATGCAACAATTGATTCTTCTGACATTAATGTGTCTCACTCCAACATTAATGTGTCTTCTAATACTTCTGTCTTTACTGACTCATCTCTTGGTTCTATTTCAGGTACACTGAATGAGAACAATACTGCATTTGACCTTAGTCACACTTATGATACAGAACAGACTGCTACACTTAACTCTGTCCCTCTAACTGATAAGAACAATACTACACCTGTCTCTGGGAGCCACCATGCTCAGGCGGAGCTAGATCCTGTTCCACCTATGCAGCCTGAAAATACAAATTCAAATGATGCCTCCCAAACAGAAGCTGATGAAACCATAACTGTAACAACTTCAGGCTTGGCAACTGGACAAGGGTCTGAAGCTTTACCAGCTGGAGGCCATCCCATGAAGACAAGAAGCAAGTTTGGGATTGTCAAAAAGAAAGTCGTTGGATTTACAGCTACTTCTGGTAACTCTGATATCTCTCCTTTCTTAAATGATCCTACTTGTTTTAGTGAAGCTAGAAAACATTCTCAGTGACTCAATGCTATGACTGAAGAATTCTCTAGTCTCCAACAATAAAACACCTGGACACTTGTACCACCTCCCAACAATGCAAATATTGTTGGGAACAAATGGGTGTTTAGAACAAAATACAATCCCAATGGCACTATATCTAGATATAAAGCTAGATTAGTTGCTAAAGGATTTAATCAGACTCCTGGTATTGACTTTGAAGAAACATTCAGTCCTGTGATTAAGCATGCCACTGTTAGAACTATCATTGCTTTAGCTGCTTCTATGAATTGGCATTTGAATCAACTTGATGTTAAAAATGCATTTCTTCATGGTTACCTAAGAGAAACTGTCTGTATGCAACAACCCTCTGGATTTAAGACCCTCATCATCAACATTTTGTGTGCAAGTTAAACAAAGTTATATATGGTCTCAAACAAGCTCCTAGAGCTTGAATTGAGAGATTTACAAGTTTCATTCTATATTGTTTGTTGTATCAGTAGCTGACACATCTATGTTTATTAGATACACTACTCATCCTCAATCCATCACTGTTCTATTGTTGTATGTGGATGATATTATACTTACTGGAAATGACAATGTTTACATGAAACACCTTGACTCCAAACTCAATACTGAGTTCAACATGACTTATCTTGGTCCCTTGACAAATTTTCTGGGATTAGAAATTTAGAGATCTCAACATGGCATATTTGTACATCAACACAAATATATCAATGCCTTACTCATTAGATTCAATATGCTATCTTGTACTCCTTGTGACACTCCTACGACTGCTGGCATTAAATATCATGCTCATGATGGTGTGTTACTTGATGATCCAACACCCTTTAGACAACTGTTGGGTGCTCTGCAATACTTAACTTTCACAAGACCTGACAGTTGTTTTGCTGTGAATCATCTATGTCAGTTCATGCATATGCCCACTACTCAACATCTTATTGGTGCCAAAAGAATTTTGAGATATTCGAAAGGCACGAATTTTATATAAGTCAAGTACTCTTGATTTAAATGCTTACTCTGATGTAGATTGGGCTGGTAACCCAACTGATAGGAGAAGCACAACTGGATTTGTTTCATTTATGGGTAACGACCCAATTCTCTGGGTTGCTAAGAAGCAACCCACTGTATCCAGATCCTCTGCAGAATCTGAATACATAGCTCTTGCCACAACTGCAGCAGAAATTTGCTGGTTTCAATATTTATTTCATGACTTACACATTTTTATGCCTCATCCTCCCACATTATTTTGTGACAATGAATCCGCTATAGCTATGACTGCAAACCCTATTATGCATGCTAGAACTAAGCACATTGAGCTAGACCATCATTTTGTTAGAGAAAAATGTTTAAAGAAACAGTTACTGGTTTCTTATGTTCATTCTGCAGATCAGCTGGGTGACATCTTCACCAAAGGTCTAGCAGCTCTTCCTTTCAACTATCTCAAACACAAATTGACGCTGACTCCTCCACCATCAATTTGAGGGAGGGTATTAGCCAGCACAAGTCAAAGTTAAGATTGGAGAAGAAGTCAAAAGTCAAATACTGAAGAATTGAAGACATTTGTGCAGTTTCCTCAAGTTCTGGTGCCATATGCTATTTATCCAAACTTGAGAGGTCTGATTTCATACATCAAAGAGTTGTTTAAACTCAATCTCTATCTTGTTGGGCATTACTATAATTTTCCTAAACTCTATAGGCTGTCATGTAATTCTCTATTCTTGATCTACGGCTGAGATCCGTCTTGTGCATCCAACGGTCTAAAATACGACCGTTTGGATTCTTCCTATATAAGCCCCTTTTGCGGCTCTAGGGTTTTTCATGATTTTGTCTCTCTGAAAATGGCAGCGAAGCTCTGCCGAAATCATCAATAAAATTCTCTTTGTGTTCTTCCCTTTTCTGAGTTTGATTCTGTTTATTCTCTAAGTTATTTTAGGAATCATCGATTCCTTTCAGAAACATGGCACAAAAATGTTCATGGTTGTAGAAGTTTCTATAGTTGTTAATTAGTTAAGGGTATCGCTCATTCAAGCAGGTGGGCTGCAACGTACTGCAAATTTCTCATACGCTAGTTGACTCACGAGAAGAACAAGGTAATTTCCAGTTAGGAAACCAGACATATTTTCGTCCCAGAAGTTGCAGGTGTGGAAACAACGACATCCGGCACTAAATTAAGATTCAGTTGCTTTTGTTCTATGTGTAAGCATGGAAAAATATGACGTTCTCATCAGTCATCACCAATCACCAGATCAGCCAGCAATTTAGTTAAAACTACAAATAGGTAGCATGATCCAAGAAAGCATTCCCTATCCACTATAGTTGTCTGTCAATTTTCTGCTAATCAAAAGATCCAACTTTACCAGATATTATCTGAATATTATCAGGTGACTCATTTCCAACTGCATCAAAGTAAAAAAAAAAAGAAAAAGAAAGAAAGAAAGAAAAAAGTTACTGTCAAGAGTGTCTCATGGATCTCTCATGATTTCATAAGATAACTCTTCTTACTTTGTTCTTGTCGAAATAGAATAACTTGTTTGGAACTCGAGACACGATGATTGGTTTACCCGACATAATTTGAGTCATGAAACGTACAGAAAGCACGACTACGTCATCGTGTCAATGACGACATTACATGGTTGCTTTGAGTGAAAAGAGCAGATCAATTTACAAGTAGGACTTCCAAGTCCTGTGCAAAGCAACAAACTTTGGGGTAGCTATCACAATAACTCCCAAAAAAATGTGACAAACAAAGCACCATCATCACAGAAGAAATTTCAAACTTGTGAATCCATCATTGTCATGGTCACCCACAACATGCACTTTCTTTCATTTCTTGTGCTATAAAGACCAATAGCTAAATGGAATCCATCATCTTCACTTCACTTCACTTCAGCGAGAAAAAGTAGAGTGAAATTATGGAGCAGTTCAGAGGCCAAGCCAGGCTTCCCAAATTCGCAGTCCCAAAACGATACCATCTCACCCTAAAATCTGATCTCACGGCATGTACCTTCTCTGGCACTGTGAAAATCGAACTATCCATCGTCCAAGCCACAAGATTCATCGTCTTGAATGCTCTAGAGCTCAACATCCACCACGTCTCCTTCAGGACTTCTTTCGAACAGGTAGTGTGCACAGTTATATTCAACTACAACTACGATACTATTTATAACAACCAATAGTGTTGTCGTTAAGTGCTGATGATTTGCAGTCATATGATCCGTCGGAGGTGGTGGTGGACAGTGATGATGAGATACTGATGTTGGCCTTTGAAGAGGTTCTTGGTGTTGGGAAAGGAACTCTGGAGATTAGCTTTTCAGCTGTTCTTAAGTCTTAACCCAAACTTGAAGGGTTTCTACAAAGGGTATGCTTCAATTTTTGTAAATATCAATCAGTTATATGCAAAGGAACTAGTTTGTGCTTTTTGATTTAACAGAACCTGCTTGGATGGAGAAGTCATTGGCATCGACACAATTCGAGGCCGTGGAGGCACGGCGATGTTCTCCTTGCTGGGATGAGCCTGCTCTCAAGGTTCACTTCTTATACTTTCTTATTTGTGCGAAAATGGATAATAGACCATGTTCAGTTATAAATTTCATTCTCTGTTGGATTCAACTCTATGTTTTCGACAGGCCACATTCAAGATTACATTAAATGCACCATCCGAGTTGACAGCCTTATCTAACATGCCAGTACTTGACGAAGTTCTTCACGGCAACCTCAAAACTTCTTATTTCGAGGAGTCACCAATCATGTCGACATATTTGGTGGCTATTGTGATGGGTTCATTTGACCATATAGAAGAGACCACAGACGATGGTATGCTGACGAGTTATTGGGTTATCTTTTTCTCTTAAAACAACATTTTTTAAGGTTTCCCTCGAGTTGTTTGCAGGGATTAAGGTTAACGTCTACTGTCCAGTTCGTAAAAGCAGCCAAGGGAAGTTTGCTTTAGATGTTGGGATTAAAGCACTTGATCTATACAAGAGGTAAATAAAACCCAAAAAGTGGATTAAAGCACTTTGCTTTAGAAGTTCGCTTTTGATGCTGGTAACTGTTACTAGGTACTTCTCTGTGCCCTACTCTCTTCCAAAGTTGGATATGGTTGGGGTCCCTGACTTCCCAGCGGGGGCCATGGAGAATTACGGCTTGATCACCTTCCGTGAACTCGAGCTACTCCAGGATGATTTGAATTCCACTGCTGTTAATAAACAACGGGTAAGTATACGAATCTCAAGTCTCAACTGTCACTAGTTTGATGTCTTCTATGTTGTTTCATAAACTAACACCATGAGTTTGTACAGCGTGCAATAGTGTTATTACACGATATCGCACATCAATGGTTTGGGAACCTGGTGACAATGGAATGGTGGACTCATTTATGGCTTAATGAGGGTTTTGCGACATGGGTAACTCTTTAAAGTCTCTCTAGGGCTTTCTGCTATTCTAGGAATGTCAGTATAATATTTATATTTTTTTGCAGGTGAGTTACCTTGCCACCAACATCCTATTTCCTGAGTGGGCAATCTGGACTCAGTTTCTTGAGGAAACTTCTGGTGGTTTGCTTATGGATGCACTAGAAAGCTCGCATCCAATTGAGGTAAAAAGTTTCGCGTTCCCAACTACTTTCTCTTTCCATTTATGGATAGTCGGTTAATGCAAAACGGAAAAGGCTTTTGATCTGGCTGTTTCTGTGGGATGCTTAAATCATATGAATATGCTAAAAGAAGCGTTTCAATGCCCCGTGTTTTTGTATCTGCAACATGAATGCAGCTTTTTAGCTCGTATGTTTGCAGGTGGAGGTCCCTCATGCTCGAGTGACTGATGAGATTTTCGACGCCATAAGCTACCGAAAAGGATCTGCTGTTGTCTGGATGCTGATGGATTATCTTGGTGATGATGTGATCCAGGTACTCAGAGACACTTACACAGTTATTTTGATTTCTTATGATTCATTGAACTTAATTATATATATTTTTACAAATTCTATTCTGTTTGTTAACAGAAATCTTTGAGTACTTACATGAAGAGATATGCTTTTGGTAACGCTAAAACTGAAGGCTTATGGAGTGTTCTCTCTGATGAATCTGGAGTTCCCGTGAACATGATGGATACTTGGACAAAGAGAAAGGGTTATCCAGTTATATCAGTTACACTTGAAGATCATTACTTGATATTTGAACAGGTTTTCTAAGTCTTTCATAAATCATTACTCTGTAGTCTGTACAGATTAGTTACTCTTGAATTCACATTTCATCTGATTTCATTTGCAGTCACAGTTTCTGTATTCTGGTTCACCCTCTGACGATTCCTGGATTGTTCCTATAACTTCTTTCTTTGGTTCTTGCAACAAGACCAAGAGGTTCCTCTTAGAGACGAAGGTCGAGAAACTGAATATATCCGAACTTCACGATTCTTTTGATGGGAACTTGGAGAAGCACATCAATGAACATTTCTGGCTCGAAGTAAACTTTGGCCAGTCTGGGTTTTACAGGGTGAAGTATGATGAGAAGCTCACTGCAACTCTGAGGAAATCTATAGCGGGAAATCGCCTGTCAGCGATAGATAGATTCGGTTTGTAATCTTTCTGGCATGTTTGATTTGTCATTTATTTGAACTATGTTGTGACAAAAATAAAATGCAATTTTCTGTTGTTCATCAGGTGTTCTGGATGACACATATGCTCTTTGTCAGGCCTGTCAAGTGCCAGTTTCATCGTTGCTTTCGTTGATGAACTTATACAGGAAGGAGTTCGATAACACTGTGACAGTGTTATCGAAACTCATTGATGTATGCATTTCTCCAATATATCTTCAATAATATCTTATAAGAGTTTGGCTTCTGAACTGATCAACATGGCAGGTATGTTCTAATCTTGCTAAGGTCACCGGCGACGCTAATCCAAATTTGCCGAATGAGATGAATCAGTTTTTCATTCATCTCCTCCTTACAGCTGCTGAGTAAGAAGTTCATCATTTCACTTTACTTATGAATATCTTCTTGAAGAATACCAGATTTTGAGTTACATGTAGACTTGTTATTTATGTGCAGAAAATTATTTGGGAACCCATCCAAGGCGAGAACGATGTAAATGCAATGTTGAGGGGAGAAGTTCTGGTGGCCTTGGTTAACTTTGGCCATAAAAGTACCATTGAGGAAGCACTGAAGCGCTTTCAAGCATACTGGGAGGATCAAACCACTTCGCTTCTTCCAGTTGACAGTCGAAAGGCTAAGTACCAAACTCATCGGTCATCACCATCTTCTTCGCAGTTCAAGTAACGAAGACTTAGTAGTTTTTTTTTTTGTCCCACAGGCTGCTTACATTGCTGTAATGAGGAGAACCAATGCCGATAACAGGAGTGGATTCAAATCCCTACTGAAACTCTACAAGGAAGCTCAATCACTTCAAGAGAAGTCTAGGATATTGCGTAAGATTTGAGTACTTGGACGCGAGTTACATCAACCTTTTCTTACTGTTGGTTTTGACAATGTGTTGTGTCCACAAGTTGTATCGCGTCTTGCCCACAGACAGATATAGTTTTGGAGGTTCGAAATTTCATAATGTCCGACGAGGTATACCACTTTGTGAAGTCCTCTATGATTATATGTGTGTTTTTGCTTTTGTCAAGGTTTTATTTGAATGAATCCGTTCAGGTACGTAGTCAAGATGTCCAGTATGCGTTGTCAGGGATAAGCTATGAAGGGCGTGAGACGGCATGGACATGGTTACAGGTATAACTGAAAATGTGGACTTCAAAACCATGTTTGGTTGTGGTTATGGTTCGTCTTAGTGCATGTTTGACATCACATATTTTAATTCAAGTTGGATTAGAATGCTTGCCAGGGTTACAAGCTGTCACCCAGAAACACTCTCTCTCTCTAAACAAAGCTCTCTAGAAAGTAAACCCTAATCAACCCCCTCAGGCGGCGGCGGCTCAACCATGGGGTCGCCGCCCGCCACCCACCTCCAGTAACCACCTTCGCCCCTTAGACCACGCCGCCACCTTCTTCTCAACAATCGCCGCTCCCCACCCCCCCCCACCCCCCCCCCCCCCCCCGGCGCCTTTCGAGCCACTCTTGCTCAGATCTACGCAGCTCCGGCCTTTCGCCGGAATCGGAGTCGAGAGCGCCCCTCTCCGACGTCCCAGTGGGACTCCAGTAAGGGCTTTCAACTACCCTGATTCCTCTCCCGCCGCCGCGCCGCTGCCTTGGCCAGTTTCTCCGACGACCGCCTCCTCCTCGGGTGCCGCTGCCGCTCCAGGGCTTCTGTCGCTGCCTTCCTCTCCGATTTTGCCTCCTTCCTTCCCCACCAGCCACCCCCTTTCTCGGCTTCAATCCTAGGCCTGGACGCCCCCGCTCTCCCCCCTCCCCCGGTTGTGGGGCTGCTCTCTCCCCCCCCCCCCCCCTTGACTAGGCTGGACTACGGCCTGGTCAAGCCTCACGGAGTAGCCCCCTCACTGACCAGCGACGCCACTAATGTCGATAATTGGGCCGGCTGGTGGCTCCTCTCTGGTGGTCCTTCGGCGTTGTTTGGTGGTCCGCCTGCCTCGTGGCGTAGCCTCTGCAGCAACCACCCTCTGTCTAGGTCAAGGTGTGTCACTGTGTTTGGGCCGTTTCGTTGGGCTTTTCTTGTGGTTCTCTGAGGTAATTAGAGGCTCTTGGGCCTTATTGGGCCAGATTTCTTTGCATATGGTAGTTTTTGGGGCCTTCGAGCTTTTATCCCAATAGGTGAAGTCTGTTTCCAAGATGTGACTTGTTTATGGTAGGAGTTTGGATTTTTTTTTTTTTTCTTCTGTCTAGGGGTATGCCCCTTTGTGTTGTGTACTCGTTTATTACTAAATGATATCTTTCGTTTCCGGTGGAAAAAAAATTGGATTAGAATATGGCTTTTTAGACAATTTCATTTTTTAATGACACAACATGTTAAGCTGAAAATACGGAGATTAAAATGATCTCGGCAACTGTAGAATATTTAAAATTGGAGATTTTGTAGCTGAAGATCTCTAAAAACATAACTTTGATGTGTTTTTGACATTAGCATGATCATCTATAAGAGGGTGTATTCAAGTAGTTGACTTTGACGAATTGATCAAATTACTGATCTACAATTTCAGCACACAACAAACAGATATTGATTTTTAGTTCAGCTGAATTTTTCACCTAGATTATTTTCAGCCGACTTTCAGTTTATACCAAACTGGGCCTTACGCTATAAGTATCTTGGTTACTGAATGCAGGAAAACTGGGATCTCATCACTAAAAAAAGCGGGACTGCGTTTTCAACTCCGCTATTTCATTAGAACCATTGTCCCACCAGTGAGTTACTGCCCCGAATAACATAGTACTGGTATACACTATACACTCAATAGTGTCACTTGTTAATATGATGTTATGAGAGGTGGTTTCTTGTTTTAGTTTTGCAGTAATGAGAAGGCGGATGAAGTGGAAGCATTTTTTTTTTGCTACGCGAGCAGGGGCGGATCCAGGATTTTGTCTCAGTGGGGGCTAAAATTTTGGGAGTGAACATTTTAAGGAAACAATTAGGTAAAAAGGGAGTATTGCACAATTTCAGTGGGGGCTAAAGTGTATATTATACTAAAAATATAGAGTCAAATTGTAATTTCTTGAAGTTGAGTGGGGGCTATAGCCCCCACAACCATACATGTAGATCCGCCCCTGTACGCGAGTGACTCCTGCATTTGCTATGATTCTGAGGCACAACCTGTAGCAAGTTAGGATCAAGGCAAGGTTGGTTGAGCACATTAAACAAGAGAATTCACTAGCCGAGCTGGTGAGAGAATTGGCTAGCATAGGGTAGTAACATTGCCATTTTCACTGGAAAAAGAAGACAAACTGGTGTTGTGATTTGCTTGTTTTTTCTTAATGGGTGGTTATTTTCATATTGTAGAAGCAACACACTGGTAAATTTTATCAGGTTACTGTTCCAACTCCAAACAGCTCATCTGAAAAAACAACTTTAGTTACTAGTATAAGAGACATGATTCCATAATTTTTAAAGCTACTAAGCCATCTAGTTTGCAAGAAAGATCTCCCTCCCTCCCTGTGTCTACATTGATAGTCTGAGGATCAGGTAACTGATGGTACATTGCTAAAATAAACACGAACTTCAACTTTTCAACAAGGTGATGTAAAAAAAATCGTGAAGCCGAGTAGGGTAGAAATGAAGCAAAATCTCGAAGAGCTTCCGGCGAGAACGCGTTGTGGGTCTCGTTTAATAGCATGCTTTGCTCATACAGGGTTGACAACCCAATATGAAGCCAATTCTACACTTATGAAGCCCACTCTGATACCCATTATTATCGTCACATCCACACTTATACACAAGGGTATTATTGTCATTATCATGTATAAACATAACCCTACCCTTTTGTAAGTTCACCTGTTTCAAAGGCTTGAAACAACTTGTCTGTTTCAAGGGTTTGAAACAAGCACTACAGAATACAACATGAACTTAGGGGGAGATTTTGATTCTATTCTATCTCCTGATCTCCTATGATTGACTATTTTTTATTTGATGATGAAAGACAAATCATTTTGTTGCCATAAACTGTGATTAATCTATCGGTTTAACTAAGATTTTGCAGTGATATACAATTACCTATTTTGCAAGAATCAGTTCCTAAAACTGAATGTTGCAGAAAAGGAAACTGAGCTATTGATCTGATTATGTGCCAATTCAATATGACCAGGACCTTCCTAACACCTTCCTAAACAAGATCAAATGCAGTATCTTTGAAGATACTGAGCAACTAGTCGTTGGAAGAGCTGTTAGAAGAGTCAAGATTTGAAACTACTTTTTAGGAAAGTTTGTTAAGAAGATCGTGAAGATCTTCAATTCAAACAGGCTGCTTAAAAGAGAGAATTGCTGAAGAATTCTGTGGACACAACAGAGAGCAATACACAGAGACATTCAACCACTACAGAGGATTGACAAGCAACCAAGAAGCAGATCTACATCACTCAATCCAATCATCTGAAGAACAATGCATTCTCACTGAAGACTTAGTTCTCAGTGTTCTTCTCTTCTGATCATTATTTGTACATCATTTAGATAATACTTATAGTTATTATTCTCATGGATTGTTCAAGGTGAACAATAGAGAATTCTTGATTAATCAGTTTGCTAGAGCAGGTACTAGATAGGTTAGTGAGAACCACAAGCTGTAACAGAGTAAGGCATCTCTCTGTGCTTGAGATCTAGGGCTTAGCTTTTGCTTAATAAGAATTGAGTTGAAAATTCTGCAGGGATTAAGCCCCTGAGGTAGAGACGTAGGTCGAAGTGGATTGAACTCTATAAATCGATGTGTCTCTAGCATTTACTTTACTGTTCTTTACTTAGCTTATACACTGCTCAAAACATGTTTCAATTCGTGGGCTTGAAACTCATTTCAAGACCTTGCAAACTATCAGCCTTCTATTTACTTCTGTTTTGATTTCAAGAACTTGAAACTCATTTCAAGGTCTTGAAATACTTGCTGCAGTTCATAATCATCTTTGAACCACTCTTTTAGCAAAAGTTACAAAAGTTGCCATACTCTATTCAGCCCCCCTTCTAGAGTATTGATCCTGTAGTTATTTCTACATTACTGTCCTTCAATTGGTATCAGAGCTTGTATCACTGTATAGATCTAACAATCTTGTGATTATGAGTACTGTAGGAGATGGTGGCCTCTCACAGGGAAGAGCTGCTAATAGACCTTTCTTGTTCTGTGGTGACAATTTTGTGCACTGGATAGCCCTGATGAAAATGTTCATCATTGATTAAGATATGGAACTGCGGACTATCATTCAGAAGGGTCCTCATATATTCTACATTGAAAAAGCTGGGATCAGAACTCCCAAAACTGAGGATTCACTTTCTGTTTCTGAATTAGAGCAATTTTCTAAAAATTAAAGAGCTATGAATCTCTTATATTGTGGTTTGAGTGCAGATGAATTTAACAGGATTTCAGGATGCAAGACTGCGAAGGAGACATGGGATAAACTTGTGGTGACCTTTGAAGGAACTAGCCAAGTCAAGCAGACCAACATCAACATATTCCTTAGACAATATGAGGTGTTCAAAATGAATGGAGATGAATCCATTACAGACATGTTCAAAAGATTCACTGATATTGTCAACAACCTTGATTCATTGGGGAAACACATTTCCAATGAAGAAAATGTTAGAAAGATTATGAGAAGTCTGCCTAAAGCAAAATGGTAACCAAAGACTACTGCTATTTAAGAAGCTCAAAATCAATCATCTCTTCAACTTGATGACGTGCAAGGAAATCTACTCACACATGATATCTCTATGAATGAACATGATGGAGATATGCCAGAAAGTGTCAAGAACTTAGCTCTCGAGTCCAAGGAGAATGAACCTTCTCAAAGCCTTGAACCAGAAGAGGGTGATGATGAAGATCCCTTTGCTCTTATTTCCAAAGCCTTGACTAGAATTCTAAAGATGAAGAAGAACTTTGGAAACAAGGACTTCAGCAAGGACAAACACAGATCCTCCAGTAGCAGAGACTACAAAGGTAAATTTATTTCTCATGATAATAAACCTAAAATAATGAATTGCTTTGAGTAAGGTGATGCAGGACACTTAATCAGAGACTGTCCACACAAGAAAAGCAAACACTTTCAGAAGAAAGACCATGACAAAGAAAGAAAGCTATGGTAGCTTCTTGGAGTGATTCTTATTCCTCTAGTGATTCTGAATCTGAAGAAGAACAAGCCAACCTCTGCCTCATGGCCACATAATGAAAGTTCTGAAAAGAACATTGAGGTAATGGTAAACTGTTTGATTTCTAAACCTACAGATGTCCTCACTGATTATCTTAGAACAATGCTTTTAAATGAGGAGGACTATCTGAAAGAAATAAGAAATTTGAAAGAAAATGCTCATGAGAAAGCAAAAGAAAACTTGTAACTTGTTTGTTAAAATCAAAGCCTTGAAGTTTCTCAGAAAAATTCTGACAGAGATTCAAAGCCTTGGAAGCCAGTTTCAAGGTCTTTTCAAGTCAAGGAATAAGTCACTGAGAACTCTCTTTTGAGTGACAGGATTGTTGCTCTAAGACATCATTGTGATGAATTGGAAGAACAATATACTACTCTAACTAAGAAACTTTAAGATGCTAAGAAGGCTATGACTAAGCTTGCTAGCTCAGAACACAATCTGAACTTGATTCTTGGAAGAAGCTTACAGTCTGTTCACAAAATTGGTATTTGTTACAATCCAAACTAAGCAACACCAGATTTGTGAAGGCTAGTAACAAAACTTCTCGTAAGTGCCATCACTGCAACAGAAATACTGTTATTACCAAAATACCAAAGTCACCCACCTGTGATTGCGCAATACACAGAGGGACAAGGTAATTAACATTCGTAAAAATAAAAAGAAACCTAATTGAAAGCCTACACATCGCATCCGGTGCTCATGTAGCAACAAGGGTCTGGGAGAGGGTTTTTGGTCAAACCTTTGCCATGAAGCGGAATGCGTTCAAACTACAAGAGTGGATTCAGTACCAATTTCTCCACCATCAACACAAGCATCAAACGCTTTTCTGTCTTACACTCTGGGCTCTTTGGATCTGCAGGAACAAAGCCATTTTTTAGGGGGTGAAACCAGACTTTAAAGCTATACCAATAAAGATTATCGCCAGTTTTGAGGAAAGTTAAGAAGCTCACACAACAGAGAGAAGAGGCTCACCGGAGAATTCGGGGGACGAAGAGAAGATTTGGAGAAAACTGCCACAGGGAATGGTGAAAGCCAATTACGATGGCTCATGGAATTCTTTAAAAAAAAGTCTCCTCGGTGGGAGTCGTTTTTCGGGACGATAAGGTAGATTTGTTTTAGCGGCGGCGTGCAAGTTGTGGCAACTGTGAATCGGTGAGGGAAACAAAACTAAGAGCGACATCGTTGGCAGTTGCTCAAAAGGCTTTCAGCGACTGATTATAGAGGGAGACTCAACGACGGTGACTAAAACCTTCAACAGAGTACTAAATGGTGAGGAATGGGAAGACTACTCAAATGCAGAGGAAGCGTTGCAAATGTTGAAGGAGAAGCTTCAGGAAGTGGGAGAAGTAAAGGCGAACGTGGTTCCACGATAGCTCAATCAAGAGGCCGACCACGTGGCTAAGAGACACAGCGAAACATCAACCTTATCTCTTTGGGAAGAGAGGCCAGTCTGGCTCGAAGAATTTCTTTCTAGTGCTGCTTATGTACCAATAACTTGATGTAGTTTTTGTCGGTTGTTTTAATTGCAATTTCCCACAAAAAAAATTTACGTACCATTCCGGCCAAAACAGTTCCAAACGTACCGTTCCCGCCATTGAATGGTTCGGATCCGGTAACAATTTCGTTTAGTAGAGAAATCCGGTTTGTTCCGTGGTGTTTGGGTCTATTTCGGGGTGTTTCGGGGTATTTCGGGTTGTTTCGGCCGAATCGAATTCTGGGTGGTTTCGCTTGGGGGTCGTTATATAATTTTATAAACTTCTGGGGCTTTTTTAAAAAGGACAGCTAATAGAACATTTAGACAGAGGAGCTAGGGCTCTCCTCGACGACGATCCATTGTTGCGACCTCCCGACTGCGAGAAATTGGTCTACAACTTCATTCAAGCATCAGCCATCAAGTCATCAACAGTGAGTGTGAAGCGGTAAGTGATCAAATCGTTTCCACTATTTTCCCCCTTGTATTGAACTGATACAGTGATAGGTTGCTATTTCCATCATCCTCTAGTCCTCTCTATTTCTTCTACAATGGAGTGATAAATCGATCAGAGTTTGTAATATTTATCATACTTTATTTTTCTATTCTGTCTATGTCAGGAGGGAAGGACTAAAGTGAAAAAGATTGTAAACTGATGACCTATAAGTAGGACTAAAGTGAAAGGAAGTGAAAACTGATGACATGAAATTTCGGATACCAGTAGCCGTTAGATCTCAAACCGGGGGAATCGTGGTCGTTCTTTTGTTTTTACCGTTGGGGGTTCAAAACATAAGTGGAACGCTGTCGTTCCACTTATGGCGCGCAGTTGGAGGGTGAGTTGGCAACCAGCTGGCAGAAGTAAGGGACATGATTGGTCCAGGCGTGTCATCGGCTCGGGTGACGTGGACAAAGGCCGTTACTCTTTTCCTGTTATTTTACTTTGGCCCAAATATCTCTGTAATTTCATTTACTACCCTTGTGTATAAAAGGGGGCTTGTACTGATGAATTAGGGCATGAAATGTGAATCTCATTTTCTCTCTGATTTCTCTCTCAATCCTCTCTCGTCTTCTTCTTCTCTGTTCACCGGCGAATCCACCATTTTCAGGTCAGGAACAAGCCGTTCCTGACAAATTGGTATCAGAGCCAAGCTTTCCTCTGTGTCTCTGAGCTATGGGGCAAAGGAAGAACAACATTTCGGTGGAAAATGATGGAATTGAAGGCATCATCAACCACCTCCACGCCGTAGACGGAGCGGTGCTAGAGCTGAGACAAGGATATGATGAGCTGAAGCAAGGACAGGACCTCATTCATGGGCAGCTAGTGCAGCTGAATCAAATTGGAGAAATGAGAGAAGAGCTGAAGAAATTGGCTAATAGCTTCAATTTGATGGCAAATGATCGAGATAAGGAGAGAATGGAGGTCTCCAGTTCAGCCACTAGGTCACCTGCAAGCTTATTAGGCAAAGGAAAAGCTCCGGTGCACTCTAATGGCACTCCTCATGGATCTAGGATGCCTGCAAGGACTGAAGACATTCACAGTGAGGTACCTAGGGTTTCAACTCACTTTACTGTTCCAATGCCTAAGATAGAGTTTCCTAAATTCTCTGGTGAAGATCCTATGAACTGGATAATGAAAGCTAACATATATTTCCAGCTACATCACTTGACTGATTTGCAAAAATTGATTCTAGTATCTCTCAACCTAAGTGGTGAGGCTGAGAGCTGGTTTAGTGCTGAATTTGAGTCAATTGATTCTTTGACTTGGAGTGATTTTTGTGAAATATTGTGTGAGGAATTCCTGGAGCCTGGCCATGAGAATGTGCTAGCTGAATTCCAGAAACTGGAACAGACTGGTAGTGTGATGGAATTCCAAACAAAGTTTGATACACTTAAACCTAGAGTGAAGGCTTTGTTTCCTTGGGCTGATGACAAGTATTTTTTGAAAACATTTTTGGGAGGATTGAAACTGGAAATAAGGAGCCAGGTGCAGCTGCTAGCTCCTAGTAGTCTAGCACAAGCTAAAGCTATGGCTAAATTGCAAGAAATCTCATGTAACCACTACCACCAAAATGTGATTCAGACAGTGAGTGGTATGATGAAAAGCAACTCCAAAAATTCTCAGTTAAAGCCCTACACTCCTTACAATGCAGAAGCATCAACAAAAAGTGCCAGTACAGCTCTACCTTTTAAGAAGCTCACACAAGAAGAAATGAGAGATAGGAGAGCTAGAAACTTATGTTATTTCTGTGAAGAGAGTTATGTGCCAGGGCACAAATGCAAAAAACCCCAGCTATTCCTCATTTCTGGTGAAGAGGAATCAACAATTGAAATTGATGAAATCAACAATGTAGTAGAAGAGGAGCTAAAGGAGGAGGGAGTGAACACTAATGCTGCAATGGAAATTTCTTTACATGCAATATCTGGTAGTTGTGGAGCTCAAACTATTAGACTCCAGGGGTATGTTGGCAAGCACAAGGTGCATGTACTCATAGACTCTGGCAGCACTCATAATTTCATGGATTTGGACACAGCTAAAAGAGTGCAATGTGACACTGTTCAAAGCCCTACAATGAGAGTTACTGTGGCTAATGGCAGCCAGATAGAGAGCTCAGGGGTGTGTCCAGTAGTGAAGCTGAAGCTGCAAGGTCAAGTCATTGAAACAGAAATGAGAATCATTTCCCTTGGGGGTTGTGATATGGTGTTGGGGGTACAATGGCTCAAGGAGGTAAGCCCAGTCAGTCTTGACTTCAACAAGATGACAGTGACTGTACACATTGAAGGAGCACCAATTCAGTTTAAGGCTCAGAAGGAGGAGTGTCAGTACAAAGCAGCTAACCTCAATGCCATCCATACCTACTGTTCCAAGAACCAAGGAGTGATCATGGGACATTTATACAGTATCTGTGGAACTCAGCCAACTCAAATTACAGAAATGCCCCTGGAATTCAGGCAAGTGCTAGATAAGTACAACAAAGTGTTTGAAGAGCCAAAGAAGCTACCTCCCCCCAGGAGCCATGACCACCATATTCCACTAAAGGAGGGAACTCAACCAGTGTGTCTAAGGCCTTACAGGTACCCTCATGTGCAGAAGACAGAGATTGAGAATCTAGTGAAGGAAATGTTAGAGAATGGAGTGATCCAACACAGTACAAGCTCTTTTGCATCTCCTGTTTTACTAGTAAAAAAGAAGGATGGTTCTTGGAGATTTTGTGTTGATTATAGGGGCTTAAATGAAGCAACTGTTAAAAATAAGTTCCCTATACCTATTATAGATGAGTTGTTGGATGAGTTACATGGAGCAACCTGCTTTTCTAAGCTGGATTTGAGGGCTGGATATCACCAAGTGAGAATGGCAGAAGAAGACATTCATAAAACTGCATTCAGGACCCATGAGGGGTTGTATGAATTCAAAGTGATGCCATTTGGCCTCACTAATGCACCAGCTACTTTCCAAAGTCTCATGAATCAGGTGTTTAGGCCTTATCTGAGGAAATTTGTGTTGGTTTTTTTTGATGATATTTTGGTGTATAGCAAAACCAGAGGAGAGCATGTGCAGCATTTAAGCACTGTTCTGGGAATAATGCTGCAACATGAGCTGTATGCCAAGCTTTCTAAATGTTCTTTTGTGCAATCCACCATTGAATATCTGGGGCATTTGATTGATGGTGAAGGGGTAAGAGCTGATCCAGCCAAGATTACAGCTATGGAAGAGTGGCCAGTTCCCAAAACCATCAAAGGCCTCAGGGGATTTTTGGGTTTGACTGGCTACTATAGGAGGTTTGTCAGGGCTTATGGAATCATTGCTAGACCATTGACTGCATTGTTGAAGAAAGGAGCCTTTTGTTGGACTGAAGAAGCTCAGGTGGCTTTTGAAGATTTGAGATCAGCAATGAGTTTTACTCCTGTGTTAGCATTACCTGACTTTGCTAAAATGTTCATTTTGGAAACTGATGCTAGTTACCATGGTAATGGAGCTGTGCTTATGCAAGAAGGGAGACCCTTGGCTTACTTTAGCAAGGCTCTAGCTGACAAACATTTGGGTTATTCAACTTATGAGAAAGAACTGTTAGCAGTAGTGCAAGCTGTGAACAAGTGGAGGTCTTATCTAGAAATTGCTAAATTCAAGATTAGGACTGACCACTACAGTCTTAAGTTCTTTTTGGAACAAAAGATCAGTACTCTTTTGCAGCAGAAGTGGGTAAGCAAACTGATGGGATTGGATTATGACATTGTTTTCAAACATGGAAAGGAGAATGTTGTGGCTGATGCTCTTTCTAGGGTCATGACTGAAGCTCAATGTAATGCTATATCAGTAGCTGTTCCTAAATGGATTTCTGAAGTACTGCATTCATATGAAGGAGATGAGTGGGCTGTTCAAAGAATTGCACAACTATCAATTGATGCAGTAGGGGATAATGAGTGGCAGCTGCAAGATGGAATGCTCAAGAAAGACAAGAAGATTTATGTGGGATCCAGCACTGACTTAAGAGTCACCCTCATAGCTGAGATGCATAACAGTGGAGTTGGGGGTCATTCTGACATCAGGGGTACTTACAAGAGATTGGCTGCTGTCTTCATATGGCCCAAGATGCACAAAGAGGTTAAACAGTGGGTGCAAGGGTGTGACACATGCCAGAGAATGAAGGGAGAGCATGTACCTTACCCTGGTCTCTTGTAACCCTTGCCTGTGCCAAATAAACCCTGGTCACACATTAGTTTGGACTTTGTGGAAGGACTTCCTAGATCAGCTGGCAAGACATCTATTCTGGTGGTTATTGATATGTATTCCAAATATGGTCATTTTATTGCTCTTACTCACCCCTACTCAGCTGCTGACATTGCTCAAGTGTTTCTGGACCATATTCACAAGCTGCATGGGCTGCCTGAGACCATTGTGAGTGACAGAGATAGTATATTTCTTAGCCAATTTTGGAGCACACTGTTCAAAAGATTAGGCACCAAATTGCACTACTCCACTGCTTATCACCCTCAGACTGATGGCCAAACTGAGAGGTTAAATCAATGCTTGGAGACCTATCTTAGATGTGTCACAGCTGAGAGACCTCACAAATGGGCTAAATGGCTGGCTTTGGCTGAATTTTGGTATAACACTTCCTATCATAGTAGCTTGCAGATTTCTCCCTTTGAGGCTTTGTATGGTTATGCACCTGCCTCCCCTTATTTTCATCAGCTCAACAACAGTGGGGTACCTGAATTGGATCAATTCTTGGAGGAAAGGAAGAAGATGCTGTTGATCATTAAACACAACTTGGCAAAGGCTCAAGAGAGAATGTGCCATTATGCTAATAAACACAGAAGTGAGAGGGAATTCTCAGTGGGGGATCAGGTCTTTCTTAAACTTCAGCCTTATAGGCAAGGAACAGTGGTTGCTAGATCAAATAATAAGCTAGCTGCAAAATTTTATGGTCCATTTCCTATTCTGCACAAGGTGGGAAAGGTGGCATATCAGCTGGAACTGCCTCAGGGAGCTCAAATCCACCCAGTCTTTCATGTGTCCCAGCTCAAGAAAGTTCAAGGCCAGTCTCTCAGCAGCTCCCCCATTCTCCCTAAGATTGGTCCAGATAGTCAATTACTAGCTGAGCCAATTGCCATTTTGGACAGAAAACTGATCAAGAGAAACAATGCTCCTGTGGTGATGGCTTTGGTACAGTGGGCCAACACATTGCCTTCTGAGGCCACTTGGGAGGAGTATTTGCCTCTTAAGCAGCTGTTTCCTACATTGGATTCATGAGGACATGAATCTCAAAGGGAGGTGCTTTGTCAGGAGGGAAGGACTAAAGTGAAAAAGATTGTAAACTGACGACCTATAAGTAGGACTAAAGTGAAAGGAAGTGAAAACTGATGACATGAAATTTCGGATAGCAGTAGCCGTTAGATCTCAAACCGGGGGAATCGTGGCCGTTCTTTTGTTTTTACAGTTGGGGGTTCAAAACATAAGTGGAACACTGTCGTTCCACTTATGGCGCGCAGTTGGAGGGTGAGTTGGCAACCAGCTGGCAGAAGGAAGGGACATGATTGGTCCAGGCGTGTCATCGGCTCGGGTGACGTGGACAAAGGCCGTTACTCTTTTCCTGTTATTTTACTTTGGCCCAAATATCTCTGTAATTTCATTTACTACCCTTGTGTATAAAAGGGGACTTGTACTGATGAATTAGGGCATGAAATGTGAATCTCATTTTCTCTCTGATTTCTCTCTCAATCCTCTCTCGTCTTCTTCTTCTCTGTTCACCGGTGAATCCACCATTTTCAGGTCAGGAACAAGCCGTTCCTGACAGTCTACAGGTGGGATGGCCCTGACCCAGGGGTGGGCTCAGTTCTTGATCGATTCACCAGCTCGATTGTATCTTGGTCGAGTCGAGCACTGTTTTTATTCCCTCGGCGAGGATCGGAGGGAAATGTTTGCCGTCATCGAGCATATGCAAGCTACATGTGAAAAGTGGGAGGCAGATGTGAAAGCTATTGAGGATGGAGGACCACATGTATTGGGTGATGATAGATTCGGGTTGATTGTCTTCGAGTACAAGCTACTAGTGGATTTTCTGGAGATGAAGATTCGTGTGGCGCTCGACAGGTTCTCCCGGAGGATATTTCCGACAGAGTTGCGACTTACTAGGGGAGCTGGGTATAAGGCAGCACGATACCTCAAAGAACAGAACGGTTTCGCTGGAGTTCTGTATTTTCCATCTGTTTGGGTGCGTGAGGGGGGTTTGGCTACGGGTGTGATTAACAAAGCGTTGGGGGATGGATTTAGCGTTCGAGTATCTCAAAAACTGGGTGAAGTAAGATATGGAGTGTTCAATCCGCGACCTTAACAACGCCGGATTAGGTTAGTATTTTTTCGGTGGTTCTACCTTGTGCTCTGTCTTTATTACCTAGCTGTGGCTTTGATATTTGTTTTGATTTATAAATTACGTAATCCGGAAATTACTAGACTCTATGCAGACCTCAGTAACAAAAAATGGCCAAAGGCATAATCAAAAGAAAATTTCAATTGTTATTGGAGAAGAAGATTTTCCAGAACCCTATGCTCTTTGTATATCTTCCAAGGTCCGCACCATATCCAAGGGCCAGTCCTCCTACGGGTATATCTATACTCAAGTTTCACTGTAACTCTACTCCTTACCACATCCCGCTTCTCATTTTCGCAGCAATAGTTATGCTGAATTTGGGGGGGGGGGGGGGGGGGGTTGTGCAGCTAATTTGTGTTGAGGATCTCCATTGGATCGAAGATGTTAGGAGTAGAGAAATGAGACACCGATGACATAATGGCCGGTTTTTGGAAGTTTGTTGTGTCAGGCTGAAAGAAGGGGACATGGGAGTCGAATTTGGTGAAACTATTTTAGCAACGGAGGGACTTTCGTGAATGGAGGGACAAACTAAATTACTTGATCAATCAGTGTCTTTTTTGTCCTATAAACTTAGGAACGCTAGGTATTGTTCACTCTTTAAAAGTGCAAATATTTCAAATCCATGCTTGGTCCTCTTTGCAATTTTTCACCCTGAATGTCTTTCATGGCACAGGCTGAACCCACTTTAGACATGTCCCATCCGGTGAATTGTGAAACAGGATAGCGCCATGCACCTTCCGTCTCCGTCTCCGTGCAACATAGGGCGGGTTTAATCTAGTAGGTTTGGGGTTAATACAATAAAGTGAAATACAGTTACCCGATAGGCTCAGACAATCATAGCGCAACAAGTACTCGTACTTGTGGTTATAGATGGAGAGTTGAAAAATGTGCTCCATAGGGGCTTATTTTATTAGGAAACAAGCTATATCGTGCATTTGTGAGCTGACAAATTTGATCGTTCCTTTTTCTCCACACTTTTGTTAACTACATTTTGTTTCAATATAGTTGAGCAGTCAGACCAGGAAATTTTGAGCTGTATAATATTCCAGCATGCTACATTTTTCTTTACCGTGACAAAGTATCTCTGAGAAAATGCAAGTGTCCTCAGAGACGTGACACAACTCTACCATGAGGTGTTAGTACCAAATCGCCAATGATCCCCATGGCGATGGACTCTTCATTTGGGTGAAGTACTACCTGTATTGACACTAAACAACACTGATGAGCGGTTTCTGCAATTTCTTGAGCAAATAAGAAAGAGTAGTGGCAAAGGAATCAGTTTTGCGCAAACATCTTAGCAGAGAATGGTTTTCACGAATAGAGGGACACAGTAAATTACTTGAGTTTAGAAGGTGCTTTTGTCGAGAAAAACCTGGGAACATCAGAGAGTTTTTACTATATGAAAAGTATAAAGATATTGAACCCTTGTGCTTTATGTGCTCTTTGCAGTTTTCTCACCCTGCTTCATTGCTTTGGCACGTCCATTCGAACATGGTATCGTGTGAACTAGCCTGTACACAATTTAGAGTTTAGAAATGTTAAAACTGGTGAACAATAAACGAGTAAACCTGCCAATGTACCTTTACCTGCAGTCATTCAGGCTGCAAAGTCGTTTAGGCGATTGGATGGTGGTGGTTCAATTATTTGTGACAGCCACACTGCCTAAGGCTACAAGTCCGTTAGGCTTGTACATGCAGCAGTTGCAAAAGTAAGCAAAAGCCAATTGAAGGTCTAGCCAAAACATCCGATTTCATGAAGCTATATACTCACTGATTGACTTTCCATAGGGGGAGTACTCTTGATGCCCAGTATAATGTTTCATTCTAATTCATTTTTCTGCTGACGAATTCTGAATAAATAAATAGTTGGTAATTATTTTCCTACTTCTAGTCTTCTACATTCTTTGAGAAAATTACTTCTATATATTTTAGCGTACTTTTCTTATTGTTATTCAAAGAATATTGTGTACTTGTTATAGTTCAATAACTACAGAAACCGAGAAACTATTCCTTCTCATCTCCATAACACTATAAACTTTATTCAGTGTCAATTGCACCTCTCTCACTTACTGCCACCACAAACACACCCACCTCCATCACTTCCAACAGTAACACACCGATGTGTGAACTCGACCTCTGTCGCCAATAGTATTTTACAATCAGTAGATATCACCAAAACCAGAATCTCCATTGTCAAATAAGCAGGAGTTTGGGGCAAGATCCTATTCTGGTGGTTGAGGATTTTTGGGGTTGCAGTTTCCGGTTTTCACAACACAGGTTGTTGTTGGTTTAGTGGATGTGTTTTTCGGTTTAAAGAGCTCAGACAACCATGGCGCAACAAGTCTCCTACTTGTGAATTCTGATGGTAAATGGAGGATTGAAAATGGGTTCGACACGGGTCCTTTTTATGGAAAATAAACTGCATCTTATATTTTTGGAGCTTGAAAAATTTCAATGGTGATCATTCCCTATTTTTCTATCTTTATTATCTACATGTTGACTTAATATACCTGAGCTGCGACGCTAGGAAATTTTAAGTTTCATAGTATTGTAGCATGTTATATATTTCTTTCCCGTGATAAAGTATCACTGAGGTGATGGCTGCATGTGAAGGTGCACATTGGAGTTTACTATAAGTTATTTCCTTTGACCTTGGTAATATGCATTTTGTAGTGCAATTAAGAGAATGGTCCCATGGACAAGTTGGAGAAGAGTTCATTGGTGGTGATTGAGTATATACGTGAAAGCGATTTTAGTTAATAGATGTCACAACAGAAAAACAAATCTCCTTAATTAGTCACTCTAAGAGGTAAGCTAACAGATCCAATTTTAATAATCTTGCTTGTTTTTTATTTAGTTGGGTTCAAATGTTTATGGAAATCAGTATCTTGATTGCTTATGGCATTCGTTCTAGTTTCTCGGACTCGTGGCCACATGTTAAGTCCATTATGTAAGTCATTTGAGTTTATAGTGTCCCAAAAAACTTAGGAACACTTGAGGTCGCAGACTACTCACTCTGTTAGAAGTATTTTTTTTTGACCCCCATGCTTATGCCCCCTTTGCGATTGTCCACCTTGCATGTCTTTGTTGGCACACCCCATATCCACTTTAGACATGTTCAACCAGTGAATTGTGAACTAGTAAGCCTCACAGCACCATGCACCTCTGAGGAAAAGGTGCCGGTGGTTAAATTAATTGTGGCTGCTTCACTGACTGTACACCGACTGCAACAACAACAAAAAGTGTAAGTCAAGCAGGAACATCCTATCTCATGAAGCTATATACCACTAATTGATATCCTCTAGAAGAGATTACTCTGAAGCCCAATGTATTATTTCCTTCAAATTGTCAATGCTTTATGTGTAAAAAAATAATTATTCACTCTTTTACTTTTGCATTATTCAATATGATTTTTCTTCATTATTTGAAGAGTATTGTGTGCTAGTTATAGCCTTTAATTGGCCACTGTGTCGCATTACTAGGGCTGATTATTGTCACTGCTTAACAGTTAATGATGACTGTCAACATCATCTCATCTTAGCTGATTCATTCGAATTATAGCCTAGCCTTTTAAGCCTAGTTAAAGAAACCCGAAAACTGTTCCTGCTCAAACAATTGACACATAATCTTAATCCTTTTGGAATATTACTAGAGACTTTTGTCATTGACCGTAATGGTCTCCCACTAATTTCCATCAGCAACACCTCCATCTTCAGCACTACCAATGTAGCACACATATAAGTGGTCTCGACTCTTGACCTCTGCCGTCAATATTACGTTACAACTGTTTGGTATCATGGAAACCAGACTCTCCAGTGTCACGCTAGTTTCCCTCCACAAACTCTTGGGGCATGGGAAAACAACGTCCGGCCACCACAACTCCTCCCGGCATATCTGTTACCCAATTTATCATTACTTCCGCACCTCTGCACATTTTTCTTATTGTCGTCACCATCCTTGTGCTGTTCCAAATTGTCATAATACAATTTAGTGGTCAACCAGAAGGAAGAGGGATTAAAGGGAATTCAGGTATGTTGGATGAGAACACTTGCACCCTGCACCAATGCGAAGGGGACCAAAAAGAGGATCTCTGTTGGCTGCAATGACATTTGGCAGAAATATGTTGTTATGGGGATCTTCTTTGGATGTGATGTTCGAAAGTGAGAGAATGGTTCTAGAAAATGGTTTCGAACGATGTAACAATTGTGGTGTAACAAAACCGGGCAATATCTTATACATTATAACGGGAATAGCAAACCTAACTTGTGAAACTTTAAAAATCGTGTTAAAAAATGCACAGTATGATCACCTACTTTTCCTCACCTCTCCTCGATAAAACCTTCGATCTTCCCTGTTGTTGGAGCGGCATGGATTGTCGATGTCCTACCAATCGGGGGGCTCGGCTCTCCATCCCGCTTCTGGATCTGATTTGTTACGTCTCATCGTACAAATGCTTCGCTGTCTTCTGTGTCACGCGATTCTCTCTTCGGCATCAGTGGGCGGCGACCTTGTGGATCTAAGGTCGTCGCCTCTTCTTCTGGTGTGGTGTCTGAAGGTTGGTGGACATCCTTTGTCTTCGTCGATGTGGTGCTTTCCGGCGGCCAAGGGTTTCAACGGCGTGCATCGGCATTCTCTCCGACGACTGTCTGTGGCCTTTTGAGGTTTGTCTGTAAGATGGAAATCTGTTGTGGGGTTCAATTTCCGAGTATTTGAGGTATGTCAGTCCAACGCGGCAATACTGTTCTGGCGAACCGGTCGTGTTTCTGACAAGAGAAGTGGTGTATGGAGTTCTAGGTCGTTGTATGTCGGTCTCTACCTTATCGCCTAAGAGATCTTCATGGGTAGGGTCCCAACAAGTTTTGTGGTTATCGAGTGTTTTGCAAGAGGCTTCTTCGTGGGTGTTTGCCAAGTTAGTGGGTCGGCGACTGGAAGAGATGGACATCTTTTGGTGTTGAAGAGAGTTGAAGAATGATGTAGGCAGTAGAATGTTGACTGCAACGAGTGGTTGTGAAGGGAAGTGGCAGAATTTTGCTTGCGCTTGTTCTGAGGCTAAGTCTGCTTCTCATACTTCCTCCTTCTCCCTTGTCGGGGAAGACTGGACAACACTTGGAGCCTCTGAAGCCGAGGCTGCTTTTTTCCGCGGAAGTGCTCTTGGTCGTGTTGTGAAGGTAAGGGTGGATTAGTAGGAGTTCAGGAGTGGACTGTGAGGCGGTGGGGTGAGATGTCACCTGTGCAGGCCTTCCATTTAAATCACATATGTTTTTGTTTGTTTTTGTAGACACAGAGGCTCTGTGCTGGTCTGTTAATCTTTGCAGTGCAAAACCTTTTAGTGCGTTTGTCAGGCGCTGCCTACTTTGAAGGAGGCTGTTCGCGGTAGTCAAGGATCTTCTGCGGTTCCTTGTCAGTGACGTCCTCGTCGTGGCAGCCGCAAACCTGCAACTTCTCAAGTCTATGGGCGCCGTGTCAATGGAGCTGTGGTTGATAAAAAGTCTTGTGGCTGGATTAGTGTTGTTCACAAGTCGACGGCGAAGATGAGCCAAGGAGAGGCATGGTCTTTTAAATGTTGTGTTCCTCTTACGAATAGTTTTGAGCTGCTGAAAAGTCTGTCACGGGTACTTTGACTTGAATCTGCAGTTAAGTTCAGCTTTCCTTATAGCAATAGCTTTGACACTCTGCAGCTTCCATCAAGGGCTCTCGACGGTAAGGGTTAGGGTGACGAGAAGGCTTTGGCATTGGTGGAAGAAGTTGAGCCAGAAGAGGAGGTTATTGCAGTGACTGGTGGTGGGCGATAGTGGAGCAAGAAGAGGTACAGGAGGGTCTTGCTTCTGACAGTCTCATGACGCTACTCCTGAACTGGATCTTGTTAAGTGTAGTCCTCTAGATTCTTTGCCTCCCTCGAATGCTGATGAAATGTTGGAGTTACAGAAATTATTGGGCTTATCTTTAGTGGTTTAGAACGGTAAAATTGAATCAACTACCAATATCTCTATATATGAGAAAAAAATTCTTCAATCAATCAAATAATGCCAAACTGAACAAACTCGTGGCATGTTATCCCCATTATCTTTTCCAGAGAGAGCGATTGAAAAAACTCTGGATCAATAAGGTGAAACTCATTTGCTTTAATCCATGTGGCATCACTGTCTGGACGGTTATACCATTTGACGAAGTACGAGAGAAGAAGAAAGATCGGTATCCTCGGAGAAGAAGACTATTGGTAAAGATAGGATTCTTATTGATGTTTATCTTTAGTATTTTCAGTTCAAGTAGGAGTCTTTTAGTTTATTGAAAGTGAGAGAAGCTCGGGAAAGTTTCGCACGCATGTGGCATAGTCTTCTCGTTCAAAGTCGGAAAGAGAACTAAAGATTGGTATCTTCGTTAAAATAAGATGCAAATAGTAGTTAGCCGAGTAGTTGAGTAGTTAGGTGGTTTCCTTGTTTGTTTGTTCTTTTTCATGGTTCTACCTTGTTGTAAGGTTTTTTCTTTTTAATAAAAAATTATTACCTATCAAAAAGAAAGATTTACAGTGTGACTTAAAACCTTACTTTATACGATTAAACACATTTCTAGTGTTTTTAGGACTTGCTTAAGTAATGTTTGACTTTTAAATGTATGTTTCCGACACAATTATATGACATTTTTTCAGATAAAGACACAACTATGACATTAATACTTCACTTGCTGTCATAGTTTTAGTTGATAGTATCCTTCAAGAAAAGAACAGATATAACAGTTATGTACTAACATTAATCTACAGCTTAAACCGAACAGATCATTAGGCATATATACACTTCTATCATCTAACATTTAATTTTTTTTGATAAAGCTTTTTATCGTCACTTGTTACCGTTAATAGTAACTCCTTATGCTTAAAAGAAAAGTTTGCGAACAATGAAGAGAGCAAATGAGGTGAGAGTGAGAGAAAGAAAATGAAGAGAGAACGAGAGACGATGAGGCAGATAAAAAATGTTTGGACTTCGAAGTTGCAGAACTGAACAGTAGCCGGTGAATGGGAGTTTGATTTGACCAATGAAAAAAAAGTTTGGACTTCGAAGTTGCAGAACTGAACAGATCGTGTAGTATCTTCTCTCAGGCCGTCTTCTTTCTCTTAATTTAGGGGGTATGGGAGGCTGATTTGAAGATTTTTCTTCTAAATTAGTTGGGGATTTTATCAGATTGGGGAATTTTCTTCGAGGTAGCAAATTAGGGCTTTCTGTTCATTCTTCTGCTGTAATCTTATAGAACCTGGTACTCTTCACAGACTCTCTATACTTCAATACTTTCTTTAATCTGCAATCCTCTCATATTTTGCTTCTTTTTTTCTTACCCGCAACGGCGTGATAGTGCAAACTGACCGTTTCACCGTAACAGCGCGAATCGGCCAATGCCGGTGTGATTGACATTCACGGTTTTCCCAAAGATTTTGAACCCGTATTTTGTGGTGCGCCCATTGGAACAGGTTACCTTGTGAATTGGCCTGTACGCACTTGAGAGTGTAGATATGTCACATGTCCAACCTTAGTTTACTAGTATACCCACCCATGTACCTTTGTGAAAAAGGTCATTTTGGTTCAGTAAATTTTGACAGCAACACTTACTAAGGCTGCAAGTCGTTTATGCTTATACATGCATCAGATTTCATGCAGCTGTATACTCACTAATTGACTCCCTCTAGGGGAGAGTACTCTTAAAAGCCTAGTATATACGGTAAAACTATCCTTTCTGATCTTTATTTAATCTCCATTAAACATCTCTCACTTACTGCCACCATAAACGCCTTCATCTCCAGCACTACCAACAGTAACATACCAATATGTAAACTCGACCCTTGTCGCCAATACAATCAGTAGGTGTTACGAGACCAGAATCCCCATTGCCACCTTATCCAAGCAGGTAGTTTGGGGCAATGTCCTATTTCAGATGGTCAAACAACCTCCAATCAGGTAGTTTGGGGCAAGGTTCTATTTACATGGTCGTTGGGGGCTGGGGTAGTTCTGGGCAAGGTCCTTTATCCCAAAAAACTATGCCTTAGCCATTTGATTTCGGGGGCTGGGGTTTCCTGTTTTCGCAGGATAGGGTGTTGCTAGTTTAATCAATTAGGGCTGGAGTTTATACAATTAAGTGAAAGGCAGTGAGCTCAGACAATCGTGGGGCAACAAGTCTCCATGTAATAGTAGATAGGGGGGTTGAAAATGTGTTTCACCGGGTTCCCTTTTTTCAGGGAATAAATACATTGCATATTTTGGGAGCTTGACCAAACTTTCTGATGGTGATCATTCCCTTTTCCTCCAGCTTTATTATCTACAAGTTGGCTCAATATACTTGAGCTGCGACACTAGGAAATTGCGAGTTACTAGTACATAATACAACAGCATGCTATGTACTTCTGTACTGTGAGTCTGTGACAAAGTAGCATTGAGATAATGGCTGCATGTGAAAGAGCACATGGGAATTTACTTTAGCTTCTTTCCTATTGACCTCAGCGTTATGCATTTCGGAATGGAAATAAGAGAATGGTCTTTTGGATGAGTCTGAGATAAGTTGATTGTTGGTGACTGGGTATATATGTAAAAGCAACTTTTGTCAATGGATGTCACGAAAGAAAAACATAACTGTAAGGGGCAAGTTAATAGTTCCGATTTTAATTGACTTGTTTTTGTTTTTATTTATATCTTAATTTGGCTTTATATATTTTTGGAAATCAGTTGTTTGATTTTTTTTTTTTTTTTTTTTTTTTTTTTTTTAATTGACTAGCTAGATGTTAACACCATTCTGTGAAACCTTACATTTTGCACTACCAGAGGCATTACCCTCTCATTTTTGCACTTAATGGTGTGAAATATTCTGTAGAACAACTTGGTGTACAAATTTGTATGTGTGTGTGTCAGATCGTTCAATAGTATTTATTTGCAAAGAAAAAAAAAGGTTTTTGTTTTCAACTGAGCAATCCCATAATCCAAGCCTTCACTCCAGGGGGCTATATTTTGGGTGTGGTTACTCCTCCAGACCTTAACCCCAAGAATCAAGTGGCTAAGGCATGATGTAATAGAAAGGTCAATTGTCATATTAGATTATTGGATGTTCATTTCCCTGCTCTCTTTTCTTTCGTCATCTCCAAGAGAGAGAGTGTTCATTTCAGCTTCAGAACGGAGCATTCCTTTTTACTGAATTTGCATTAAGAATTTTATTTCTCCTAGCTCTTACCTAGTGCCTCTCTGTTCAATTGCAGGTGGCTGTTGATTGTTGCTGAACCAGTTTTGTCACTGTGGTAGGTAAAGAACTTGTAAATGTTAGTTTGATCTAACTTGATGTGGGAAGGGAAGGACTTCGTGAACTAATCCAAAACTTTGCTAGAGTATATGGGCGTGGCTATGTTAGTTGAATTTTTGGTCATGTTGTTCCATGTGGTATCTGATGAAGGAGCTTTTTTTGTTACATTCAACTATGTATTAACTGTAGCTGAAATTTTTGCTATCATGAGGGCAATATTTGATGTCATTTCTTTGGTTGTTATTTTTAGTCAGGTTGTTTTCAACCGTGCAAAATGTGTGCATGCATCGTGTTTCCCAGTGTTGGTTCTGACATAAATAAATGTCAATTTCTGTGTGGAGTAACAAGTTATTTGGTACATACTAGAAGGGGTTGCACGGGTGAGATATCTACTTTTGCACGTTAAAGAAAAGAACACACTTTTGAAATAATAGATTATTCTTAAACGTCCGTGCAACTGGGGAGATGTATCTTACTTTTTGCACATTTTTACTCTTTGTAAGTGTGAAGACTGAAAAATGTGTTCCTAAGATATTTTTTGATAAAACAGCCCCACTCATTATCTGTATTGGCAAACTACCCCTTGAACTCTAAACGTCTCACTATGTCTTTATGACAGAACCCCAGCCTTTGGAACTGTTTGAAGTTTCACCAATCCATGCCTTAGTCGCCTCTTCTATACACAACAAAATCACAGATAACGCATCGCTGCTCTTGAACCAACATGTTCGTATCTCTCCCCTTTGAACCAACATGGTCGTATGTTGCACACCAACATGGAGATATTCAATTTGGTCGAAAGTTTTTGTTGCGATTGTGAGAGTGATTGAACCTTGAATATCGAATATGACATTTTTCTTTTCTGAAAGCATCTCAAATTTCCATATTTTCTGTGCAAGTTCTTTTGTTTCCTCAAATGGGTGGAGTGAATACTTGTTGGCCGAATCGATGCATCAATGGATTTGCAGGCATGTCTTTTGTACCAGGACGCCAGGCGTTTAGACTTGCATCTCTTTTGTACCAGGACACTAGGCGTTTAGACTCTGTTGTCTCCGTATCCATCCGATTTAGGAGTTGGAAATGCTGACCCTATTAGGTATCTCATTCCACTCTTGCTCTCTACTCCAGCCACTTTCTCCTTCTCTCTTGGGCTCCCATAACTCGCTCATTTTATATATTTTACAATGTGAATTTCAACATTTGTGTTCAGGACTGAGGACGACTTCTTGCTTGTTTGGCTTAATATGTTTGTAGGTAATATTTTCTTTCCAGTAAGTTCAAGACTATGGAAAACATTCACCTTATAAAGGTGCCCAGATTTCTCATTCATTTTATGTCTTCAGGAAAAGCTAAATACCATAGACGGGCTCATACAGTGCATTGTTGTTGAATCAGCTTCTGCTGGTAATTTTTGGTCAGTATCAAAAGAAAATAATTTCACAAGAGAATTTGTCAATAATTTCACATGATTCAAAGACAGTCTTTGCAGTAAAACAAAAGGGTATGCAGGCACATTTCTCATGGAAGAATTTATTGGAAACTTTTCATATTTCGAAGTCAAGTTGTGCATTGAAACAAGGAGATCCAGTTGAATCAATATATTTCACAATGCTGAATACTATTTGGAATAGTAATCATAAGTATGCAATTGCTGCTTGTGATTACAATAATTGTGTATGTCATTTTGGAAGTTGGTTGAAACAAGCACATGAGATAAAAGTAGAGTTATATGGAAGAAGATTTGGGCCTGCAAAGATGACAGTTGGTGGAGTTTATCAACAATGCAGTGGTCAGAGTTATGCTTACAGAGGAATAGGAGGGAAGTTTATGTTTCGTCAATTTCATTGCGAGGAACACAACGGTTGCTCAGAACAGAATTTACTGCCTATGCAACAACTATCCAGAATCCCTTGAACATTTGTTCAAGAACTGTCCATTTTTCTCAGCAGATTTGGCATTTCTTTGGTATTCATCAAAATCACACCTGGCAGGATTGGTTTGAGTACTTGAATGATGAATTGTTCACTCAAAACCTTGAGCACAGCCTTCATAAGCTCTGTCTTGCAGCTGGTTTCTACTACATTTGGAATGAAGGAATAGCCGGGTGTTCAAGGCTAAGAGCAGCAGTGCCACAATTGTTATCAGGAAGATAGCGATGTCCATCAGAGCTAAGATGATTGCTAAAGCTCTTTTGGATAATCATTAGTTCATTAGAAATTGGGGCATTGTTTAAAACCTCAATTTTGTCTGATTGACTTCTGTTTGGTCCTTGTAAACAGCTTCTAGTTCTAGCTGTCTGTGTTTAGTGGCTTTAGCTTTACCTAAGAATGCCCCTTGTAAACATGTACTATCTTTTTTTTTCCCAATACATTTGCAATTACCCCAAAAAATGTACCACTCTCATCTCTTTTGTATCATTTGGACTTTTACAACTATTCACTGGGTTACTTTGACCCGGCAATTTAGATAGTAAAACTTTGTAATTTTTGGTTATTTTTTTTGTAGTGTTGTAGAGTAACTCTTATTCTACAAGACTATGAAAAAATTGTCGAAAGATTGCATCATTTTGTTATCCAAATCACCGGGTCAAAGTGACCCAGTTACGGGTGAAAAAGTCAAATAGTGCATTTCATGTGGGACGGAGTGGTATGTGGTTTCGTATCCCTGGTAAGTATAGAAGACATGTATAATTTGTCCTACCGTATATCACTCTTTCTTTTGATGAAGTAGGAACTGCAATCCTTCAGGTACATATCATTCATTATCTTTTTGCTTAATCAAACGCTAAAAAAACAAAAATTCACGTCATATCTCATACTAGTACAAATATATTATAGCTCATACTCCCTCCGTCCCATTACTAAGTCATACTGGTACTTTTTTAAAAGAGATGTCCCAACTCCCAAGCAGTTGTACTTTTCACTTTATTTCTCTAAATGTCTTTTTCTCTCCTAACACTTTTTCACTTTCCAAAAGAAAAAAGAATAACAACATATGCAGCAAATCTATATTATAAAATAGCATAGTTTAACTAACTATAATTTTTCAACCGTTAGATTAAATCAATCACATCCCCACTATTAGATCTCACATACTTATTACATCTCTAACACTCTTTTTGGACATCTTTAACTACCCACTCTCTTTGGACAACCCTACTAATAAGTGAGGTTTTTCTCAACTACATCTCTAACTAATAGGAGATAGGTTCATCCCATACTTGGAAGTTGTTTTTTATTTTATTTTATTTTTTTCACCATATTTGTAAATATAATTTTTAAATAGCACCTCTAAATTCAATTAAAAAAACATCTCTAAATTCAAAAACTATCCAATCTAGGGATAGTGCCCTCGGGCACGGACAATACTCTAGTGACACAATAAATTGATCATAGTCAAAAGAGACTCCTTAACTTTGTGAAAAAACCCCACCAACAAGATAATTTTTGGACGGTGGCAGTATCTCACAACATTTTGGGCGGTTGTAACTAAACTCGCCATTATGGCATCTCCAACCCCTCAAAGCGAGAGGGAAGAGATGGCCATGGGGTGGAGTAGCAAGGAGGAAGAGACGGCCATGGGTGGAATAAAATACTGAGTGATATCAATCCCCGCAAGGGAAAGTGGTGGGTGGGAAGAAACTATTCAAAGCATGGGACGAAGTGGGGGAACTCTCTATGAACATCCACTCTTAAGGGGAAGTTAATAGATATAATATTTGCTACGTGATCAAAGTGACCTTGTGAATAGTAACAAACGAAAAAACAGAAGAAACAGCGTAGTATCTCACATTTCCACTCTTCGTTAAAAAAGTTAATCAGCATTGAAGTATGGGAGTGAATATGCGGCACTTAGAACATGTTTTCAGTACCTTGCTACTTAGACACCACCTCATTCCTTCTAAAACATTGGCAAGAAATCATTATTAATATTTCTGCTAAAAATGGGGCCTTATGCTCGAAGTGGCATTGCAGCGCCCTCCACACTGTCTCAGGCACTTCGCCACAGTGTCCGTCTCACATCCCCAACCACATAGACATCAAATTGTGCAGAAAAGTCGAACAATAAAGAACAGTATTGTGCTTTTACTTCTGCCGTAACAAGTGAGAAGACAGAAAAATACATGAACAATGTCTGACCCAAGTGTCCAATGACCCTGCTCTAGAGCCCTATAGGTGCGATCGTGTTGTTATATGCCATCACCGAAAATCAATATGATATATATTCAATATACACATATTCAGCAACAGCGTTCATTTCATCATCGATCATTAATTATGCAAAACGACGACTACCTTCGGAGGGAATAGAGCATTTCTAAGAGAACGACTAAACTACTTTCGGAGTAAAAATTGTTTAAAACATAGAAAGTCGGGTTCCAACAGAAGAAGCATTTGGTGAAGCAAAATCTGTTGACACCAAATTTGAGCACCAACCTAGGACGAATTGTTCATGATGAGCAAAAACACTTTTACTGTTTTGTTCAAAACTTCGATTCCTTTTTGAATAATTGTGAATATGGGTGATTACAAGTTTGTGTATTAGGCTTGTAATTGTTGTCTATAGTGAATGACACGTACCCGTGCCCTCAGGGCACGACCAATTATTTTTAAGATTTGTAGCCGCATAATACCCAATTTGGAAATTCTACGATTGCACAATGATTATTTTAATCTGCAAATTTTTCAACTTAAATTTTGTGTGTTTTAACAAATGAAATTAAACTAAAATGCCGATTTTAATCAATTGTTCCCAAAAATACACTCAAAACCGGAGAGAGACCCGAGGGCATATTTGTTTTCGGCTTAGATATGATGGATTGGTAGTGCTGGGATTAATAGTGATGGGATTGTTAGTACTGGAATTGATAGTGCTGTGAGAGTTATAAGATGTGGTTTGTTTTTCTTATGGGATTAAGTATATGATTGGTATGAAAATAACAAGTTTACCCATCATATTGAAAACCAATTCAAGTGCAGTTCTAGATTTTGTAGTTTAAAGCCATCTGCTTCAACATCACCCCTTGAGCAATGCCTCTACCACTAAAATTTCATTATCACAATCTCAACGTCAGCAATTTGTTTAATCAATCAACGCCATCTACAAAATTGACCATCAATCTTTATGAAAAACAACCAACCACCATTGAATCCATGAACAGACTCAATTCACAAACTGGTGATGAAACAAATACTCACATCACTCTTGTAAGTATTAGGTATGGAATAATACTTAGGTATGGAATAATCCTCCATATGCATACAGGCTTGAGTGTTGGACTGTTGGCCCAGTACTAATAATACTTTTGCATATTTTTCATGCCAAACAACAAGCTTAAACTGTTTGGGCTTGTGAATCCTATCCCAGATTCACAAGCTCAAAAACAAACAGGCCAGAGTAAAGAGGATGTGCAAGAGATTTGAAATTTTGATATTTGAATTTCAAAAATAACTGTCCCACTTGCTTTGGCATGTCAGGTGAGAGAAGTAGTGGCTGAGTCCATTAGTGGATGTTTTATCCCATACTTATATGAGCAAGTACTCCATTTGAAAGAATATGCTGTTTGGTGTGCTATTTTTTGTTTGATTAATTTGTCACATTTTGAGTTGTAAAGGAGAATTGATTGTATTTTACCCCCGAAAAAAAAGGAGCATTGACTGTTTGCATCTGAGTTGGTATTTGGTAGGACTTTGTATACATTTGGGTTAGACTATCCATTCGCAAGCTCATTTCTTATATAGATTTTTCATTACATGTAATTACATTTTAGACTTATAATTTATACTTTTAATTAGGATTAAAACATTTAAAATTAAATTATGCATTTTTTATTATACAAGAAAATATGTTGTTCTTTAGTTTCTGAAAGATGCATTCAGGAAAAATAATACTGTTCTTACATTTTGTGTCAAATTTCATACATTTTGTCCATTTCATTCGCATTGAATTACATTTTATACTAAAATAGCTAAATAAAAATAAACAGATATTTTAATTTAATGATTTTTTTGAAGTAATGAAAATATATTTACAGTAGTCATTTTTACTTTTTTAGAGTAAAAATTGATACATATAATTATATGATGTAATTAACACCAAGAGTAAAAGGTCTGCCAATTCATTTAGTGATAATTTAGAAATAGACAGAACCGGATACAACACGATAATTAAAACAGTTAATCCAAAATACAATACACAGACGCAACAAACGTCGCCTATGATATTAGCAAACTTATTTCTAAAATGATTAGATATATTACTAGATGAGAGGGATGGGAGAATGAATTGCAGACGATGACTAGTTTTGGGGAAGGGAAAGGAAAAATGGTGGGCAATGGGGGTAAAAGTGGCAGGTTGGAGATGCCCTAACAAACTCTACCTCCGTTTTCTCTACTTTCAGCTGAGGAAATGGGCAGAATTTTTTAATAACATGTGCTTTCTACAAATTCAACATGCCCTAATCAATACCACTCCGTCCCAGTTCTTTCTACTCAAACTGACTTTTGCCACTATTCACTTGGTCACTTTGACCCGTTGATTTGAATAGCAACCGATGCAATTTTTCGATAATTTTTTCATGGTGTTGTAGAGTAAAAGTTTCTCTATAATACGGTGAAAAAATTATCAAAATATCGTATTATTTTGCTATCCAAATCACCCGGTTAAAGTGACCCAAATACGAGTCAAAAAGTCAACATGGATAGAAAGAGCTGAGACGGAGTGGTATTTATTATCTGCCACCTCTCTCATTACAGAAACCGCCAAAACCACCACCACTAGCATAAACAATAATCATAACAGCAGAATAGCCAGATCAAAAATAATGACACCATACACCTTCTACATCTAAAACTACAAGACCCATAAAAAATACCAGTTCCTAGCCATTTTTTCTCATGGCTGCTGGACTCTGGGATTAAGAGTTGGGACGGAAAACACCAAAATGCCCCCAGTCTCCCCCTACATTTCCCTCCATGTCCTCTCCACTCCCTGCCTCAACCCCTCTCTCTCTCTCTCTCTCTCTCACACACACACACACACACACTTTGTTCACAGCAAAGACAACACCACCAAGCCACCACCACTACCACCACCAACAACCACCACCAATTTATTATTTCACACCACCATCAACTATATCTGATTCAAAATCAAAATTTTAAAAACAAATTAACTTTAACGTCAACAATATCAAATCCATAATCAAGTTTTTTCAACAGATCCAAACATTAGATCCAAACATCAAATCAAAAAAATCAACATCAGATCCAAAAATTAAAAGGCAAGCATTAGATTCGAAAAAAACAGAAGAAGAAGAAGAAGAAGAAGAAGAAGAAGAAGAAGAAGAAGAAGAAGAAGAAGAAGATGAAGGAGAAAGGGAGAAGAAACAGAAGAGGAGTAGAAGCCACCACGTCGCCCTCCTCTGCTGTCGATCAAAGCCGACCGGCATCCTAGCCTTCCACCGCCGGAGACCAAATCTTCGTACGCTTCACTATGTTCCTCACCACCGCCGGATCTGCCTGGGTCGCCACCAGAAGAAGCCACCGTCGTCCTCTCCAAGTCTGTCTGTCCGTCTCTACCTCTCTCTCTCTAACCCCTCTCCCTTCCCTCTGGTTGTCTCTCTGTTGGCCGAAAAATGCTCTCTATCCCCACCGAATGGTGCTTATCGGAGGGAATCTCCGTCCGAGATTTTGCATATACTATTAGCCCTGTATTCTTGTTTTTTTCTTCTTCCTTCACTCTTTTCCTCCTCTCTTCTTCTGTTCTTCCCCTTTTCTCTTTAGATTTGACTATGGAGACAAATCCACTACCAGAGGAAGAACCATCTCTGGAGCTAGACGACGATGAACAAACGCTGAAAAAGCTCCAGGGAGCGACTATGGTAGGCAAACTTATGTCTACAAAACCCTACCGACAAAAATTAGTTCATAACATTGTTCTGGGTATGTGGAGCCTAAAATCCGAAGATCTGGTCGTGGCCTTTGGGGAAAACTATTTTATCTTCTATTTCCGATTTCAACAAGACTGTAGACGTATTCTTGATCAAAGCCTTGGACGATCCATAACCAGCTGCTAGTGCGTACGGAATGGATGAAGGGTACAAGGCTGGGCGATGTGGATTTCACCTTTTGCCCTTTCTGGGTTCAAATCCACGGTATTCCATTGGAAAAGCTCTCGTCGAAGAACACTAAAAAGGCCGGACGGCTCATCGGCGAAGTCATTACGCTGGAGCGCGAAGAAGCGGAAGAAATTGTTCTCCGACCGTATATGAAGGCACGTATTCTGGTAAACATCACAAAACCTCTCCCAAGAGGCTTCAATCTGAACGGGTATGGACCTAACCCAGTCTGGATCAATTTTAGTTATGAAAAGCTTCAAGATTTTTGTTATAACTGTGGGATAGTGGGTCACGATCGCCGTGTTCTTCGGTTTGAACTAACGGTGAAGAAAGGATCTAGGGATTATGGACGAGATCTCCGAGCAACCTCCAAAGCTGAATACAGAGAGAATCGACAACTGGCGGAGGATTTATTGCCATCTGCAACCGGAGAACGTGCCGACTTCCGAAAGGCGGTGGCGCGTTGGGTCAGGCATGATTGGGGTCATCGTGAGCGCGTGGAAGTAAAGGACGATTCGGTACCACCAGCTGGTGTACGCACAGATACGGACCAAGCGAAGGAGGAAGGGACACCTGACACTGTTGGAATAGATGCCCAAGAGGCAATCTAGTTTAGTATGAATTTATTTGTGGCTAGAAATTCATTTATTATTTATCGGAGATTTAATATAATGAAGTCCTTAGATTTACAATTGTGTTGTTTATCTTAAATATCCCTAGTCCAGTATAATGATTAATGGGACAATCATCTATAGACTAGTATGGGGTTTGATTGATATGGAGATATCATGATCCAACACATAGGTGTGCATTATGGGTAATGGCGCACTGGATTGACCCATCTCCAAGAAGACTACATACATGTTATGTTAATTCACAAGCGCTTCTCGCGGTGCAATGGTATTGTCATCCTTAGACTTGAAGTCACTAGATATTCTAGTTGTGGACCATTGTGATTTTGGTAGCGTTAAACGCTACACCGTAACTGGGTAGTTATAAAGGCGTGTACCGGATACTGATAACTCCGTTTTCGGAGTTATTTTATGCCTTTTATTTCTACGTTTTGCGTGCTTATAATGGAGAATTTGTCGTCTTTTGAGTAAATTGAGCGTAAATGTGATTATGTGAGTTCATGTGCAATACTTGTTAAATCCGGGCGTTTCTTTAGATTTTTGAGCTTTTTATTGTGATATGATCGCGGGTTGTGTTTTCGTGTTGTGATTCGCAGGAAAACAGGGCTTGGAGGATCGTGCGGGATTTGGAAGTGAACTTCGGAAACAAGGAACTCAAAGGCAAGTCAAAAGGAGGGAGAAAGTCAAAGGAAAGTCAAAGAAAGTCAAAGGAAGATCAAGGGAAGAAAGAATGGAAGAAGAAAGTCAAAGAATAGAAGAGAAAAGTCAAAGGAGGCAAAAAGAGGGCTGGACACAGTTGTCTTCGTGCGAAGACATTTGTCTTCGTGCGAAGACATTATACTTAGCCAAAATTCAGCCTTGCAAAGTTCTCTTCTCAAACACGCTCGCAGTATTTACATAATAAGACCTTCGCACGAAGAGGCAGAAGTCTTCGTACGAAGACTCTTCGTGCGAAGACAACTGTCTTCGTGCGAAGAGGTCGTGGGACAGAGCAGTTTTTTTGGGGCTTTTTCGTATTATATCCAAACTTTGTAATATTATTATGGGAACGTATTTAAGACTTTTAGGTCGACTTTTTCAGTAGTTTTAGGGAGATTAGAGACATCTTTGGAGATCAAGAAGCCTTGGAGAGAGCTTAGGAGCTTTTGGATCATTCGTTTGGATTCTAAACTCTCGTTTTTCTTGATTTTTATGTTTAAACTCATTATAATCGTCGTTTTGATTATGAATATGAGTAGCTAAACACTTTTTGCTGGGAATTCTCGTTTGGTGTAGCTAGGGTTTGATCTAAAGTTGATGTTTTGATGATTGTAATGCATGCTTTAGCTTAATCTCTTGTGTTTATTCATTATTATGGATTATTTGCGTTCTTAATCTCATTATCTTTGCGAGTAGCTAACGTAGAGATAGAATCAATTAGTTCCACGCGGTAACTCCGTGATAACTAGTCGGTAAATTGAATAATCCACCTAGTTGTATCAATGTTTGGTAACTCGGCATCGTTAACTAGGATCGTTAAAGTAGAATTATGGTATTAATGCGTGCTTAAACCTAAATTAGGCTTGGTAACTCGGTTTAGTTTAGTTTAAGTATAGTGGATTTGCTTGGTAACTCGGTAAGTTCAACGTTGCTTGATTAATAGTGAATAACACATGGTTGTTTTACAAATCAAAACATAAATTTAGATCAACCTAGTGAACCTAGAGAATTCCCGGTGCTTTTCCCTTATTGATAAAAACCTCCAAATATTCATTCTTCATTAATCGTGAATTACTTCACTTGGTTAATTGAGAATATTGCATTTATTTTCTTAGAATTAGATAAAAACACAACTTGCGACTTGCCCACATAAGGTATAGAATAGTAACTAATTGAAACAAAGTCCCTTGGGTTCGACAACCCGGATTTCCGGTTTATTACTACACACGACGGCTGTGCACTTGCAGTTGGAACGTGTCAAGTTTTTGGCGCCGTTGCCGGGGACTTCGGCTAAATTAGTTATAATTCCTAGCCTTAGGGATTTTAATTTATTGTTTATATCCGTTACTCACCTACGTTTTGCGTGTTTCGTGATTTCAGGTTGATTTACACGGTGCATGACCCGTTCTCGAGACGAGCCTTTGTATCCAACGTTTGAAGACCCGGAATCCTTATTAAAAGCACAGCGTAGAGACAAGAGGAATTCAAGCTCAGTAGTTATGGATGAAGAAACAAGAGCTGAGTTTGAGAGGATCCGCAAAGGTATGCAGGATGCGGAAGCAGCTAGAGCTGCAGCTGTAGAGGAGGCTGCACAAAGAGCCGCAGAAGCTGAGGAGGTGAGAGCTCAAATGGCTGAGATGCAGGCAAGGATGGATCGCATGGTCCCCCCAAATCCACAACCACGTCATGGTGTGGGGGCACAAGTGGCGAACATCGGTGGGAACAACAATGGAAATAATGGGGAAAACAACAGGCAGAACAATGCTGAGAATGAAGAACGCCCGATGGTGGATTATTTCAGGACTACTCCAGCATGTTATCAGCCTACCATTGTCAGGCCCCAGATCAATGCCCAACACTTCGAGTTGCGCCAACATATGATCAACATGGTTCGTGATGAGTGCGCATTCAACGGAGCTCCAGGAGATGACCCCAATCACCATCTGCTGGTATTTGAGCAAATTACATCAACCCTGCACGACCAGCGAGTTCCAGATGAAACAGTTAAGCTTTTACTATTTCCATTCTCCTTATCTGGAAAAGCCAAGAAGTGGCTTATGGAGCTGCCAGCTGGTAGCATAGTGACATGGGCAGATTGTTGTCATGAGTTTCTGAGGAAGTATTTGCCACCATCCAGAGTCGCGCAGCAGATGGCAGAGATTGCAAAGTTCACTCAGGATGAAGACAGCTCTTTGGGAGATGCATGGAGGAAGTTCAGCCAAATTCTCCGTAGATGTCCGAATCATGGAGAGCCATGGCACAAGCTCTTCCATTATTTCTACACTGCATTAGACAAGGAGACAGCTGACCAGTTGGATATGCTAGCTGGAGGTAATTTTATGGGACTTGGAGCACAGCGAGCTCAAGATTTGCTGAACAACGCGTCAAAGAGAGAGACTACACGATCTGAAACGCGTAGGTACTCCAAACCGGGGGATACATCCTTAGTCAACAAGATTGAATCGATGGAACAAAAGTTGGAATCCATGACTTCAGCATTTCACGGTATGCACCCTCCAACACAGAAGCCCATGGGTGAATTACTAGCAGATGAAAGCCAGGGATATGATAACAGTGTTGAAGATGTGAATTTTATGCGACAGCAACAATGGCCTAACACCTATCATCCCAACAATCGTAATCACCCCAACTTCAGCTATGCCAATCCAAACAGTGGATTATATGCACCCGGTCAGAGACCCAATGTTCCATATCAAGCGCAAAGGCAAGCTCCACAGCAGCAGGCTCAGCAACCAGAAGAACAAGAGACGAACGCTTTATTGAGAAAGTTGTTAGCTAATCACGACAGGATGGAGAGCGCGATTGTCTCAATACAAGCAACATTAAAGAGCCACGAGACTCAGATTGAGCAGATTGCCAATCAGAATGCTAAATTGCCGCCAGGAATGCTTCCTTCCAATACTATTCCTCCTACTGAGCAGCTCAAGGCTATTACTACTCGCAGTGGTGTGACTACTCAAGATCCTCCATATCCTAGCCATGCGAGAGCCGAAGCTACAAAAGCTACAGAGAAGGAATTGGGTCAAGAGTTGCCCAAGGCCGTGAGTCCCCAATCAAAGGACACGGTTGAGAAGAAAGAAGAGTCCAAGAGCACTCCTGATCCGGCTACTTATGAGCCACGAATTCCATATCCGGCGGCGATAAAGAGGAATGATGAGGAACACTTTGGGAGATTTATGGATATATTCAAACAATTGCATATCAACATTCCTCTTGTAGAAGCACTTGCTCAGATGCCCAGGTACAAGAAGTTCTTGAAGGAAATTCTATGGGGAAAGAAGAGCATAGAACCCTATGCCACGGTAAAGCTAACAGAGACGTGTAGCACAGTCATACAAAGAGACATTCCCAAGATGAGAGATCCAGGTAGTGTCATTCTAGGCTGCACTCTTGGGGGTGGATATCATACACATGGTCTCTGTGATTTAGGCGCGAGTATTAATCTCATGCCATTGTCTCTGTTTCAGAGATTGGGCATTGGTGTACCGACCCCTGTGAAGATGGGTCTGCAATTGGCAGACAATTCTATAGTTACGGCAAATGGGGTGATTGAGAACTTGCTCGTCAAAGTGGGTGCATTTGTATTTCCAGCTGACTTTGTGATAGTGGATATCAAGGAGGATCGCGATGTTCCACTCATCTTTGGAAGACCGTTGTTGAAAACAATGCGCGCAAATGTGGATCTAGAGGCAGAGGAGTTGACTATCAAGGCTCTAGACTCATCAATCGTGTTCAGGGCATTTGTTCCTAGCAAGGGGAAGAATAAATTGGCCATGATCAAGTTTAGAGAAGATCGTGTGGATCCGTCTCCTGGTTTGCCTACCGTTTTGCATCCCGATCCACCCGAATCAGAGAAGAAGCCAAATGTGGTGAGAGCACATGATGTGGTGCAGAAAATCAAGAGCATGAAATTGAAGGAGGAAGCACGTCGTGCTAGACCTCCTTAACATATCTCTGAGGTAACTGGGTCGGGCCGTCGACCTTAAATTACAAAGCGCTTGTTGGGAGGCAACCCAACCTATTTATTGCTTTAGGATAGATTTTAATACTGTTTTGTAATTTTTATTCGGTTTGATTTTATTGAGAGGTGCGAGAGAGTGGATTTAATATTTCCAATGAGTATGTGCAGGAATACGAGGTGAAAGGCCTATTTCGGATCCCCCTTCTTGATGCGCGCGTGCGAAACAGAGTAAAAAGTCCAGATTTGCAGCTAAATACGCGTATCGGGATCCGAAGTGAAGGAATTGAAGGTAGAAGCCATTTCTGCATCTATTCAACACACGCACCTGGGGAAGATCATGTTCCGGACTCCCCGTCTTGATTTGCGCAAGAATTTAATTAGTGAACGGAGAAAGCTAGCACGCCGGCACGGATTACGAGGTGAAATTTTGAAGGACAGACTGAAATGAGAATTGAAGAATGCCAACGTGTGGGGGTGGTCGAGAGCTTTCTGTAGACAGGTGGATCGCGCAAATCGGAGTCCGGATGAGGAAGTTACGCCAAAAAGGATGTTTTAGCAAGTAAAACGAGGCCAAAAGCATCCGGAAATGCAAAACGTGCCTTGGAACGCGTGAAATTTACAAATAAAATATTCCCCGGATTTTGGGAGTGTTTTAAGGTAAAAAGGGAGTCTCGAGGTCGAGGAGATCCTTCGGAAAGCAAAGGCACGATCGAAGACGCGAAAAATTGATAAAAAGGATGTTTTTGGCACAATTCAGCATTGTCTTCGTATGAAGACAATTGTCTTCGTAGGAAGACATTTTACTTAGAAAAAAATTTCAACCTCTGAATTGTCTTCTTATAACAAGTTGCAGTATCTGTTTGAGAAGACCTTCGTGCGAAGACAGATTGTCTTCGTACGAAGACTCTTCGCACGAAGAAAAAATGTCTTCGCACGAAGACATCGCGCAGAATGACACATTTAGCCAGCACGGATAACAGCTTGTGGGTTATATCTTGGGGGCTTTTTAGACTTTTTGGCACGAACTTGAAGCTTAATCAGCTGCTCATCGTTGCATTCTTCATTCTTCATCTTCACAACAGCAGCTCTCCTCCATAGCCACGCACGAGCTCAAGTTCACCCCTCCCTTGATTCTTCACCAAAATCAACAATCTACCTAGGGTTTTGCTCGCAATTCAGAGGGGAGCAAGATTCTAGAGGTGGTTTTGAGTGAGAGTGAGAGGCAAGAGAGAAATCAGAGGAGGAAGGAGCTAGGGTTTTGAAGAAGAACTGAGAAATTGGACGAGCTACAGCTTGATTCAGCTTTCGGACGAGAAGGAAACACTAACGGGGACTACGCAAGGAGTACGGAGCAGCAAGCAATTCAAGGTTTCGACAAATTTTTCCGGCGACATCAAAATCAGTCCGGGTTTGTCAAAATTGTGAAATTTTTGCGTCCGTAAGACTTGCTCCGGACGCGTAGGTACAATCTGAACTTGCTATTTTCATATTCGAGTCTTAGGCACATTGAGTAAAAGCCCGATTATTTGTTGTTGCGCTTAGAAGCGTACTTTGGGGGCGATTGCGTAAAGTCCTAGGAACTATTTGTCTACGTGCCTACGTGTTTCGTTTAGTATACACTTCTTGTTCACGTGCACAATTGTTGAATTGTTCGTTTTGCTTGAAATTGAATTTTAAATGGCGGGTGGAAAGAAACGGAAGACGGGAGAGGGTTCGTCGCAAGAAGCATCGGGGTCGGGCGAGCCTCAATTAGAGATTCCGCCTACTCCCCAATATGCCATCTTGACTGCCCCTTTCCCGGCTAAACCGGGTATTGTCGGCCGACGAAAGGCCAAAGCTAATTTGAAAGAGCGTAGTATTGCGCCAGGATATTATGATAGCTACCGTTTCGTCACCTACGAGGCCCACATTGACTCTCGTAAAGATACTTATTTGACTAAGAACGGGCAGCCCGAGAAAGCCTTTCCATTGCACGAGGACATGCCTCAAGCAATTAAGGAAATTTTTGAGCGCGAGAAGCTTACCAATTGGTTTAAGCTAGTAGGGCAGTCTAGTTCACATATTACGAGAGAGTTTTTGTTCAATTTGCGTTATGCAAAGGATGGTGAGAGCCAAGACCCTCGTCTTGTTTACTGTCGGAACGAGTGGATAGTCTTCACGCCAGAGACTATCGCTCTCGCCATGGGTTTCCCCGCTTTGAAAGATGGTTGTGGGTACGAGACGGTTCTTCGTAGTGAGAACCTTTGGTCTCGTTTAAATGCTTTTTGCTTTGCGAAGGGGGTTGATCCATGGGACAGGAAAGGGGAGGTGATTCATTGGAAGGCCGAGAAGAAGTTTTATAGGCCAGAGGCTAGGTGGTGCTGTGAATTGTTAGAAAACTGGGTTTTGGGAATCACACGAAACCCTAGTTATACTTTCCGCCTCTCTGTCTGGGCTCTTTGTCTTTACACCGGGGTTAGAATTAATATCCCCAAACTGATTTGGGAGAATTGCCTTGAGAGGGTGTCGAGGACGAACAAATTGGGCCCCGGTCATACTTGCTTGATCACTCACCTAGCCAAAACTGCCGAGGTGGTCATAGGGAGAGATATGGACTTGAAAGCGTTTACTGCTAGGAAGTGGCATAGGTTTGATGAGACAGCAAGGAAAAAGGGCAAGGGTAGGAGGATGAACACCTCTAGGTTTGACAACCAGGTTGCCTACGACCACTTGCGAGAGGAGATGGCCCGGGATAGACTCGAGAGAAGACGCCAGTTTGCCCACACTCGGGACAATCAGGCGAAGCTGGGGGGATTAATCCAGATGGTTGGCCAGTGGGTTATACAGTCTAGTGATCAGGCGGCGGGGGAGTTTGTTCCACCAGTCCCGACGGCGGATCCGTGGTTCCAGGAGGATGAATTTGAGTATCCGGTTCCGCCGAGTGAGGACGAGGAAGAAGAAGATGATGAGGAGGAAGATGAGGAGGATGAGGAAGATGACGAGTAGTGGAGTGTGCCCTCGTGCTAGATTTGTTGAGTCCTCGTGTTATCGTTGAGGACAACGATGCATTCTAGTGTGGGGGTGGTTGAATCCTTTTTACTAGTCAGTGTCGTGTCTTTGCATCGCCAGTGTCTGCATGTAGTTAGAGATTTTTGGTTATGTCCTTATTTTTCTTTTTATTATTCATCTTTTTGCACGTTTTGGTATTTTTGAGTCAACCCACCATTGTTGAGTCGTTAGTCGAGTTGGCCTTGCATATAGTGTAGGTATAAAAAAAAAAAAAAACAAAAAAATCTAAAAATGTGAAAATACCAAAAAAAATTAAAAATTTGAGAAAGGGCAATTGAAAAAAGCTGAAAATTCGGTAAAATCGAGAAGTGTGAGACTTTTAGGCATAGGGCGTGAATTGCGATCGAGAGTGACAATGTGAGAGTCCCTTAGTAAGTATAGAGGAACTCTCTTTACGGGAATGCGTGCCTATTTTACACACGAACTTAATTCTTTCAAATTTAAAGTGTGTGCCTAATTTTCTTACAAGAGTTGAGCTAGGTGTGAGCTAAACAAGGCGAACGTTCTTGTGTACGTCTTAGGTAGTCGCCAACCCGCCTCGTAGTGGCACACAGAACAGCTGTGCGAGGTGTGTATTAGAGCACTCACTGCTTATTAGAACTTACCTTGTAGGACCACTAGTAAACCCGTATTTGAACCATGGATTCTTTGGCAACCTTTGGACTTAGGGTGACGATTCTTGGCCTTCAGCATTGATTGGTTAGAATCACCGCTTTAGTGCGTCACGAGGGTGTTGTAGTTGAGGGGGTTCGATGAGGGAGTACTTCATGCTATATTTGTGTGAGTCTTACATATCGCATGCACTTCATTTGTGATCTTCGAGGGGAATGCGAGGGTGAGTGAGAGTAGGCTTGCGCACTTCGGTGTGGCGGTGTTCCATGGCATTACAACATGGACACAAGTGAGGAGAGCCGTGATTGTGTACCATCTAGTACACACAAAACTTGGGTTGGGGGAATTTAATAGGTGGATCGTGCTAGGTACCGGATCTTACTCATCATGGTGTAGGAGGTTTGGTTGGATTAGGCACGAGACAGACATTTGATCGACTACTTGAGAGGGGACAGGATTACATTCGAGTGTGGGGGTGTCGACATTTGACTTCGGACATCGAGATTGCGTTTGCGACAACTCCATCCCCACACATGCTCTTTTATGTTAGCGGCTTTGTTGATTTACACCGAGGATTTTATTGAGATAGGGAGAGACATTGATTTGTGATTTATACGTGATTTGAATATTGTCTCTCCTTACGATTATATGTTAGTTTGGCACTTGGAAGACCACTCGTGAAAGATATTGAAGAAATTGTGCAGGATTTTGAGAGATTTAAAAAAGAGAAAAAAAAAAAAAAATTTAGAAAATCAGAAAAAAAAAGAAAAGAGAGAAAAAAAGGAGAGATGAATAAAGGTAGAATGAGAAGTTTTGTGGAAGAACGAGTGGAGAAGCGACTAGTTCACGAACGGGAAATTTTGGCTTATGCAATATTCATGACAATAGCCGCGGAGATCGTAATTGTACCGGGGTGTGAGGGGATCGAGGGCCGGAGATGGTGAGTTTCGGGCTTGGTTTCCATCATTGTTGTGAGGGTGTGTGAGCTATGGTATTTGTGTGAGAATGTGACGCTTTAGGACTTGTATTTGATTCTTATCCTATTTGTCCCTAAAGCCTCATCATTTTAAACCCGTTAGCGGATTAGGAGCTCGGACCTTGAACGTGGCTTAGCCTAGCGTAGCCTTTTATTTTGTGGCACACATGAAAAGGTATTGCATTCTTGTACTTAGTAAAGTTAGGTTCTCTATACTAGCTAGGGGGAATTCATGTTGACGAATTTGATTTCGAATCATTCCTTGTGTCTAGATTTCTCATCGCTTCGTGTGAATCGGTTTAAGCTAATGGAGATTGCCCAATCTCACAAAAGAAAAGAAAAAAATTTTGTATTTCAATACTTGCATTGTGAATATTGCATTTGCATATAGGTGCATTGTGTATAATCGAGTCGTGTCGACTAGTAGGAAGGATGGTTGGTGAATGGTTCTACTCGGATTAGTATGCAAGTGTTCATGGTTGTGTATGCAATGTGAGGTGAAAGTATGCAAATGGCGTAGGGAAGTATGCAATGAGTAAGTAGGGTAGTATGCAAAGTTGGATGAATTGCGGAAAAGCGAGACAAGTTTTGACTTGAGAGAGATGGAATTGACTTGGGAGATTTGCTCGGGACGAGCAAAAGGTAGTGTGGGGGTAGTTGATAACTCCGTTTTCGGAGTTATTTTATGCCTTTTATTTCTACGTTTTGCGTGCTTATAATGGAGAATTTGTCGTCTTTTGAGTAAATTGAGCGTAAATGTGATTATGTGAGTTCATGTGCAATACTTGTTAAATCCGGGCGTTTCTTTAGATTTTTGAGCTTTTTATTGTGATATGATCGCGGGTTGTGTTTTCGTGTTGTGATTCGCAGGAAAACAGGGCTTGGAGGATCGTGCGGGATTTGGAAGTGAACTTCGGAAACAAGGAACTCAAAGGCAAGTCAAAAGGAGGGAGAAAGTCAAAGGAAAGTCAAAGAAAGTCAAAGGAAGATCAAGGGAAGAAAGAATGGAAGAAGAAAGTCAAAGAATAGAAGAGAAAAGTCAAAGGAGGCAAAAAGAGGGCTGGACACAGTTGTCTTCGTGCGAAGACATTTGTCTTCGTGCGAAGACATTATACTTAGCCAAAATTCAGCCTTGCAAAGTTCTCTTCTCAAACACGCTCGCAGTATTTACATAATAAGACCTTCGCACGAAGAGGCAGAAGTCTTCGTACGAAGACTCTTCGTGCGAAGACAACTGTCTTCGTGCGAAGAGGTCGTGGGACAGAGCAGTTTTTTTGGGGCTTTTTCGTATTATATCCAAACTTTGTAATATTATTATGGGAACGTATTTAAGACTTTTAGGTCGACTTTTTCAGTAGTTTTAGGGAGATTAGAGACATCTTTGGAGATCAAGAAGCCTTGGAGAGAGCTTAGGAGCTTTTGGATCATTCGTTTGGATTCTAAACTCTCGTTTTTCTTGATTTTTATGTTTAAACTCATTATAATCGTCGTTTTGATTATGAATATGAGTAGCTAAACACTTTTTGCTGGGAATTCTCGTTTGGTGTAGCTAGGGTTTGATCTAAAGTTGATGTTTTGATGATTGTAATGCATGCTTTAGCTTAATCTCTTGTGTTTATTCATTATTATGGATTATTTGCGTTCTTAATCTCATTATCTTTGCGAGTAGCTAACGTAGAGATAGAATCAATTAGTTCCACGCGGTAACTCCGTGATAACTAGTCGGTAAATTGAATAATCCACCTAGTTGTATCAATGTTTGGTAACTCGGCATCGTTAACTAGGATCGTTAAAGTAGAATTATGGTATTAATGCGTGCTTAAACCTAAATTAGGCTTGGTAACTCGGTTTAGTTTAGTTTAAGTATAGTGGATTTGCTTGGTAACTCGGTAAGTTCAACGTTGCTTGATTAATAGTGAATAACACATGGTTGTTTTACAAATCAAAACATAAATTTAGATCAACCTAGTGAACCTAGAGAATTCCCGGTGCTTTTCCCTTATTGATAAAAACCTCCAAATATTCATTCTTCATTAATCGTGAATTACTTCACTTGGTTAATTGAGAATATTGCATTTATTTTCTTAGAATTAGATAAAAACACAACTTGCGACTTGCCCACATAAGGTATAGAATAGTAACTAATTGAAACAAAGTCCCTTGGGTTCGACAACCCGGATTTCCGGTTTATTACTACACACGACGGCTGTGCACTTGCAGTTGGAACGTGTCAGATACAATAAGAAGCAATCTTAAAGATCGTAGTGGACGTAGATATAATTTGTCCCTCCCACATAACGGGAGCAAATATCCTACGCCACTCGAGGGATAGTGCTTATAGAATGTCTGTCCAGACTCAAATAAATCAATATTGGATATTGATGTTATTTGCACGAATAAGGCTATTCCCATGGATCGAGAAACTGCGGATTGGATATACGAGTGTGACTCGTATGTCTCGTGTCCAATCTGGATATAGAGACAACGGGATGAGACAATTAATCGTACAAAGGTTGTCAAGATGACTATTCTATGAGTTGGCTAGAATGGATGTTTTGCTAGAAACCGCTCCATATTAGCAATTAGTTGCTACCAACTAGATGGAACCTATGGGGTCACACGCTAGATAGAGTTGAGCTAGATTTGAGATTTAATTATTTGGATTAATTAATTAGAAGGATCACTTTGCAAAACCTTGCAAACTTAGTAGGGACAAATTTGCAAGGAAGGGACTAAATTGAATTCTAGTAGGACTAGAATAAGTCCTTTATGTAGTTGGCAAGGATTTGTTGGACTATATAAAGGACCTTCCTTCCTTCCTTCCTTCCCACACTTATGATTCATTAGATCATAACTTGAGTGGGAGAGAACAAAAAGGAGAGAGCAAGCAAGCAAAGAGGAGCACGCCGCCCCCCTTTGCCGCCGCCCGTCCCCGTCGGCCCCAAGGAGGCCGAACCTCCTTGGTTTGGTCTCGTTTTGCGTGATTCTTCTTCCTCTTCCTCTTTCCGGGCTAGCACCAAGGAGTGGGAGATCTAGAAATCAACTCTTGGCGTGGATCAACTATAGAGAACATGGCACAAGTCGCGTTTGAAGTCATCAAAGGAGAACCCTAAGGTGTGTTAATTGATTTCTTCCTTTACCATCGTTATGTCTCTTGACTTGTGAGCCTTGGAGGGTTTTGCATGGTCAATTATTGTTTCTGTTGCGAATCCATGAATCAAAACCCTACAGTGGTATCAGAGCCACAGGTCGTAGAGCATAAACGTGGTTTATGTGTTACGTTTTGATAGTTTTACACCTTAAAATTGTTGTTTATCGCGTAAAACAAGACAAATCAAGCATGGATGCAATTTCTCAATAATCTATCATAACAAGATCTAGTTTTTGCATTGGATGCATGAATTAGTGAGTTTGAGAAATTTTAGGATCTTAGATCTAGGGTTTGGGCATCCTTGGGGAAGAATGAGTTCTTCCCAAACAAGGAAACAACCAAACTTGCGCACCAAGCAAGGGAGTTGTTTTGGAAACAACTCCCTAAGAGGTTCGGCCCCCCTAAAGGGACCGCCCCTCTTGGTTGCCGCCCAAGCTAGGCCGCCCTAGGGGCCGGGGCAGCCCTAGCCTGCGGCCTAGCCGCGTGGGCTAGGGGCCGGCCGGCCCTAGGGCCTTGCGGTTCACCGTTTGGTCCCGGGCAATTGGATTGTTGGGCCCAATGGACCGTTTTAACCCTAGAATATCCTAAAATCAATTAAAATTGACCAAGCACGTTAAAATTGGATTTTAACTGTTTATCTACAATTCACATGGTGATTGGATATGGCCTTAGGATGTGGTTTGTTGTGGATGTTTAATTTTGTGGTTTGGTTTACGGCCTGCGAGCTGATCAATTAATTGTAATAATTAATTAGGGTTTCATGGCCTGTGAGCCATTTTTTCTCAACTTGTGAGATTTATTTTATTTAGTATAGAAGTTAGCTAGTGCTAGATAGAGTAGATTGTTAGTCAAGATTGAAGGAAAGAAGCCCAAAGCCAAAAGGAGCCACAAAAGAAGGAGCATGGAGCATTCCACATGACTATGAAGGATGGACCAAAAGATCAAGACGCATGGAGATGTGTTTGCTTTTAGGGTTCATAGATAATTCCATTGGCTTGGAATTCTCTTACTCTAGAAAAGGCCATATCCACATCACATTTTATTTATGTTTTTGTGGTTGTTCACTTTATTGTCTTATTTTTTGTGGTTGGTGTATGGATGATGCATGCAATTAGGATATTAAGATAATTAGACAACCCAGATCTATTATTTGGAGTTGTGCCCAAACTCAAATAGATAGATTAGTTGATATTGATCAACAAAACAATTAAAAATTGAATTTAAAAATCCCTCAAAATTCAAATATTGTGTTCTTGCTTTCTCGTTATTTAAACACTCATTATCATGATGATTTATCAAGTTCGTGCGTGCCAAAGCATGGCGACTTGGTTCATAATGATGGAATGCGATGACAAAAGCTAGTAATGTGTAATTATTTAAATAAGAGGTTGAACACAACTAGGCTATTAATATGATTAAGAAACCTAGAGGCAATTAATTGGGATTATCCATAAGGATGGATAAATAAGGAGTTATTTGCCCAATTGAACCAAGAGTTGCATAAGGGATGCAATTGGAATTGTTCCTACCTAAAGTAGTCAAATTATGGGTGACTTGCCAAAGCAAGCTCATAAGGAGATGAAACATGGATCTTGGCGCACTAGAAAATATAAGGATATTTTCCGCATTAATATCTTGAGGGTTATTAATCCGTAGAAAAATTGTGGGAGCTATATTTGATAAACTAGCCATTATTGAATATAGTCAAAAATTCACAAATACTAAAAATTGCGTATTTTCCTTTTGTAGAATTCCAAATGGCAAACAACTCATCGAGTTCACAACATTCCCTACGATCTGTCCTTGAGAAGGACAAGCTCTCTGAAACCAACTTCCTTGATTGGTACAGAAACTTAAGAATCGTTCTCAAGCAAGAAAAGAAACTGTACGCAATAGAGGAGCATGTTCCAGCAGGTCCAGAGAACCAAACACCGGTCCTAAAGGCGTATCAAAAGCGTGTTGATGACGCTAATGATGCGGCCTGCCTTATGCTATGCACCATGACTTCTGAGCTTCAGAAGCAACATGAAAACATGAATGTTGTCGATATGATCGAGCATCTGAAGCAGCTCTTCCAAGAGCAGGAACGGGTTGAGAGGTATGAGGTCTCTAAGGCACTGTTCAAGTGTCATCTGGCATAAGGGAACCCGGTGGGATCCCATGTACTCCGTATGATCGGGTACTTGGAGAATCTCGCCCGAATAGGGTTCCCAGTCGGCCAAGAGTTGGCAACCGATCTCGTGTTGCAATCGTTGCCCGAGAGTTATGGACAGTTCATCATGAACTATAACATGAACGAGATCGTGAAAACACTGCCAGATTTGCTCAATATGTTGAGGACAACTGAACACAGCATCAACAAAGGTAAGGGCAAGGCCATTATGATGGTGCAGAAAGGAAAGGGCAAAAGGTTTGCCTCATCCTCCAAGAACAAAGGCAAGTCAGTTGCCAAGTCCAAGGAACCTGCCCTTAAGCCTGTTGGTGGCATTGCCAAAGGTGTGACTAAAAGTGAGTGTCACTACTGCAGTCATCCTGGACATTGGAGGAGGAACTGCCCAAAATATCTGGAGGACAAGAGGCTTGGAATAGTGATTCCACCACCACCTGGTATTTTTGTTGTAGATGTCAATTTAACTGTCTCTACATCATGGGTATTAGATACTGGATGTGGATCTCACATTTTTCGAAATGTGCAGGATCTAAAGAGAAGTAGAAGATTGGCTAAAGGAGAGATAGATATGCGCGTTGGGAATGGAGCAAAAGTTGCTGCGTTGGCTGTGGGCGTGTGCGAGCTATCTCTGCCTTCAGGATTAGTTTTAGAATTAAATAATTGCTATTTTGTGCCTGCTATGAGCAGAAACATTATTTCTATTTCTTGTTTGGAAAAGGATGGTTTTATTATTTCAATAAAGAACAATTGTTGTTCCTTTTATTTGAATAATATTCACTATTTTAGTGCGCAATTATTTAATGGAGTGTATGTCCTTGATCTAAGCAATCATGTATACAACATTAATACCAAGCGGATTAAAATAAATGATTTAAATCCTGCTTATTTATGGCACTGTCGTTTAGGCCACATAAACGAGAAACGTGTATCTAGACTCAAAAAAGGATGGACTACTAGACTCATTTGATTTTGAATCATATGAGACATGTGAGGCTTGTTTATTGCGAAAAATGACAAAGTCCCATTTCAATAAGAAAGGTGAGAGGATTAGTGAGCAATTGGCACTCATACATTCTGATGTGTGTGGACCATTTGCCACGCCTGCCAGGGGTGGTTACGTCTACTTCATTACATTTACTGATGATTACAGTAGATATGGATTTGTGTACCTCATGAGGGCAAAATCCGAATCCTTTGAAGTGTTCAAAGAATTCAAGAATGAAGTAGAGAATCAACTTGGCAAAAGTATCAAGGCTCTACGATCAGATCGTGGAGGAGAATACTTGAGCCAAGAGTTTGACGACTATCTTAGAGAGTGTGGGATCGTGTCCCAACTCACTCCACCCGGAACGCCACAATGGGATGGCGTGTCTGAGAGGAGGAATCGAACCCTATTGGATATGGTTCGATCTATGATGTGTCAAACCGATCTTCCACTATCGTTTTGTGGCCACACTCTATTAAGTGCAGCTCTCACCATTAACCGTGTTCCATCTAAATCAGTCATGAAGACACCATATGAGATGTGGAGTGGGAGGCGTCCCACATTGTCGTTCATGAGGATTTGGGGCTGCGATGTCTATGTAAAACGTTTACAATCAGACAAGCTAGGGCCAAAATCGGATTAGTGTAAATTTGTGGGGTACCCTAAGGAAACTAAGGGATACTATTTCTACAATCCAACCGAGAACAAAGTGTTTGTTGCTCGGACCGGCGTGTTTCTAGAAAGAGAGTTTGTCTCTAAAGAAGCAAGTGGGAGGAATGTAGAACTTGAAGAAGTTCAAGAACCACAAATCACAGAACCGATTATGGAACATGAACAGGAATCACAAGCAGTTGTGGATCCACCTGTTCAGGTAACACAAGAGCTTCGTAGATCTAGTAGAGTGCGCCAGGAACCCGAGAGGTATGGACTTCTCGTGACCGATTCCGGTGACACGATGCTCATAGATGATGAGCCTACTACCTATGAAGAGGCCATGAAGGGCCCAGACTCTCAGAAGTGGCTAGAAGCCATGAGATCCGAGATGGAATCCATGTATACCAACAAAGTATGGACTTTGGTGGAACCACCCGAGGGGGCGCGGCCCATAGGGTGCAAGTGGGTCTTCAAAGAAGAAATATCGACATGGATGGTAATGTGATTACCTATAAGGGCCGATTGGTGGCTAAAGGATTCAGACAGATCCATGGTATTGACTATGATGAAACATTTTCACCAGTCGCTATGACCAAATCCATCCGAATCCTACTTGCGATTGCAGCATACCACGACTATGAGATTTGGCAGATGGATGTCAAAACAGCATTCCTTTATGGGAATCTACTCGAGGACGTGTATATGATACAACCCGAGGGTTTTGAGGATCCAAAGCAAGCCAACAAAGTCTGTAAACTGCAACGATCCATTTATGGATTGAAGCAAGCTTCTAGGAGTTGGAATCGACGTTTTGATGAAGTAGTCAAAGAGTTTGGCTTCATCAGAAACGAAGATGAGTCTTGTGTCTACAAGAAGGTTAGTGGGAGCTCTGTAGCTTTTCTGGTCTTGTATGTGGATGACATACTACTCATTGGAAACGACGTTCCCATGCTGGAATCTGTTAAAGATTGGCTAGGGAAATGTTTCTCAATGAAGGACTTAGGGGAAACAGCCTATATACTCGGTATAAAGATCTATAGAGATAGATCTAAGAGACTGCTAGGCCTAAGTCAAAGTACATATATTGACAAGGTGTTGAAACGGTTCAACATGCAAGATTCCAAGAAGGGATTCTTGCCCATGTCACATGGAATCACTCTTTCAAAGAATGGTTGTCCTTCCAATGAGATTGAGAAGGAACGCATGAGTAGAATTCCCTATGCCTCGGCCATAGGATCTATCATGTACGCCATGTTATGTACTATACCATATGTGTCATATGCCTTGAGTATGACAAGCAGATACCAATCCAATCCGGGTGAGAGTCTCTGGATTGCAGTCAAGAACATCCTAAAGTACTTGAGAAGAACTAAGGATGCTTTCTTGATATTTGGCGGTGAGGAAGAGTTGCGTGTAAAGGGTTACACTGATGCAAGCCTCCAAACCGACAGAGATGACTTTAGATCACAGTCGGGATATGTGTTTTGCCTGAATGGAGCAGCGGTGAGCTGGAAGAGTTCCAAGCAAGAGACAGTGGCTGATTCTACAACAGAGGCTGAGTACATTGCTGCAAATGGCGCATTAAAGGAAGCTGTTTGGATCAGAAAATTTGTTTATGAACTTGGTGTGGTTCGTAGCATTGCGGATCTAGTTGAGTTGTACTGTGACAACACTGGGGCGATCGCGCAATCAAAGGAACCCAGGTCACACCAGAAATCCAAGCACGTGCTCAGGAAGTTTCATCTGATTCGAGATATTTATCGATAGAGGAGACGTTCGGATATGCAAGATTCCTACAGATGAGAATCTGTCAGACCCGCTTACAAAGCTGCTCACGCAGTGGAAGAATGATGGGCACACTAGGAGTATGGGCATACGAGATGCGCCAGATTGACTCTAATGCAAGTTGGAGACTGTTGGAATAGATTCCCTAGAGGCAATCTAGTTTAGTATGAATTTATTTGTGGCTAGAAATTCATTTATTATTTATCTGAGATTTAATATAATGAAGTCCTTAGATTTACAATTGTGTTGTTTATCTTAAATATCCCTAGTCCAGTATAATGATTAATGGGACAATCATCTATAGAATAGTATGGGGTTGGATTGATATGGAGATATCATGCTCCAACACATAGGTGTGCATTAGGGGTAATGGCGCACTAGATTGACCCATCTCTGAGAAGGCTACATACATGTTATGTTGAGTCACAAGCGCTTCTCGCGGTGCAATGGTATTGTCATCCTCATACTTGAATTCACTAGATATTCTAGTTGTGGACTATTGTGATTTTGGTAGCGTTAAACGCTACACTGTAACTGGGTAGTTATAAAGGCGTGTACCGGATACAATAAGAAGCAAGCTTAGAGATCGTAGTGGACGTAGATAGAATTTGTCCCTCCCACATAACGGGAGAAAATATCCTAGGCCACTCGAGGGATAGTGCTTATAGAATGTCTGGCCAGACTCAAATAAATCAATATTGGATATTGATGTTATTTGCACGAATAAGGCTATTCTCATGGATCGAGAAACTGTGGATTGGATATACGAGTGTGACTTGTATGTCTCGTGTCCAATCCAGATATAGAGACAAAGGGATGAGAAAATTACTTGTACAAAGGTTGTCAAGATGACTATTCTATTAGTTGGCTAGAATGGATGTTTTGCTAGAAACCGCTCCATATTAGCAAATAGTTGCTACCAACTAGATAGAACCTATGGGGTCACACGCTAGATAGAGTTGAACTAGATTTGAGAATTAATTAATTGGATTAATTAATTAGAAGGATCACTTTGCAAAACCTTACAAACTTAGTAGGGACTAATTTGCAAGGAAGGGACTAAATTGAATTCTAGTAGGACTAGAATAAGTCCTTTAGGTAGTTGGCAAGGATTTGTTGGACTATATAAAGGACCTTCCTTCCTTCCTTTCCACACTTATGATTCATTAGATCATAACTTGAGTGGGAGAGAACAAAAAAGGAGAGAGCAAGCAAGCAAAGAGGAGCACGCCACCCCCCCTTTGCCGCCGCCCTTCCCCGTCGGCCCCAAGGAGGCCGAACCTCCTTGGTTTGGTCTCGTTTTGCGTGATTCTTCTTCCTCTTCCTCTTTCCGGGCTAGCACCAAGGAGTGGGAGATCTAGAAATCAACTCTAGGCGTGGATCAATTATAGAGAACGTGACACAATTCACGTTTGAAGTCATCAAAGGAGAACCCTAAGGTGTGTTAATTGATTTCTTCCTTTACCACCGTTATGTCTCTTGACTTGTGATCCTTGGAGGATTTTTGGATGTTTAATTATTTTTTCCGTTGCGCATCCATGAATCAAAACCCTACAGGCACAACGTCGGACAAAACCCTGATTTTGCAATTCTCAGATCCTAACAGCTCAGACAAGGACAATGAGGGGATTTCTCTCTCCACTCAACCGTTTGTGACTATGCTAGAAGAAGACGAAGAAACCATCCCTGAAACCCCTCCTTATCAAAGTTCAGTTTTTGAAAATTTAACGAATCCGGAGGGCAATTTAGTCATTAATGATCCTAACCGTTTGGGCCATCTCTTGATCCAAACCAACCCAAGCCCAAGAAAGCCTTACAGAAGAAAGCCCGCTTTATTAAGGAGACAAGCCCAATATTGTCCAGGCCTGAGTCCGGATAATGTTTCGGGCGGGTCAAAACCGATTAAAATGGTTAAACCGTACACTGAAATTATCCTATCCAAGGTTTTTGAATCCTTTGTCTCTCTCAAAAGGAAATTGGAGGAACTAGGGCACCAAATCAATTTGGGATAGATAAAGGGCAAATTCAGCGACAAGTATGGAGTGGCAGAAGTTATTCGAACATTGCAATTCTCGGAGGAAGATCAGAGGTATGCCAACATGGTCTATCAATCACAACAAGGATTTCAACCTTCTCTCCAAACTCAACAGATGCCAGTTACTGTCACAGAGAAAAAGGATAAAACAGTGAGTGTCACTATACTTGATCTCAGTCCTGATGATATGGTCTATGATAAGTATATGGAAGAACTTGAACGCGTGAGGGGTTTGAACAAAAAAGCTGAAACAGAAGTGGTGGTGGCTGACCTTCAACAGCCACAAGAAGAATGTTAGTGCTATCCTGGAATTGTCAGGGTTGGGACGACCGTTGACATTCCAGATATTACGAGGGCTTTGTGATGCCCATCGTCCAACTTGGTCTTTTTAATGGAGACTAAGAATAAGTTTCAGAAGGTTAACCTAGTAAGAAGAAGATTAAGATTTCCTAATCGTGAGATTGTGGATCCTGTGGGCCTTTCCGGAGGTATTAGCCTGTGGTGGGTTAATGAAGTTAACATTGTTGTTCTGTTCAGTACCCCAAATGTTATTGCAGTGCAGCACAATGTTAGTCATGAAGTGAGTGAATATTGGATTTTTGTTTATGCTCCCCCAAAATTCAGAGATAGAAAAAGGATGTGGTTGGAACTAAAACAGATTATTCAAGGTTGGTCTAAACCATGAATAATTTGTGGTGACTTTAATGACATCACAAACATTGAGGAGAAGCAAGGAGGTTCTCAAGGTCAGAGGTGGAGAATGAACTTCTTTAACAACCTCATTTCTGACTGGGGGCTTATAGAAATTGAGGCTATTGGTCTACCTTATTCTTGGTCAAATAACAGAGAATGTGCCAATATTAGGGAAAAGATTGATAGAGCTCTGGCCTCAGGGTATTGGAGAATAGCTAATCCAAGAGCTAAAACCTTCTGTGAGATGATCCTTGGTTCTGATCATAGCCCTTTGATAATCAACACCTGTACTATCTCTTGAAAAAAGACTGCCAGATTGAGATTTGAGGACAAGTGGACCACTCATGCTGATTTGACGAGCATTGTATCGGAAAGTTTTAATCAAGATCAGATGGGTTCTCCTATTTTTAAACTCCAAATGAAGATATAGAATTGCAGATACTCTCTTTCAAAGTGGAGTAAGGTGGAATTTGGGAATAGTAGAAGAAAGATCTTGGACTTCCAAACTCAACTCCTCAAATTGCAGATGGAGAAGTTTACTTGAGAACAAAGTTTTGCAGAAAAAAATCAAAAGACCAGTGGCTGAAGAGGAGAATAGAGAGGAGATTCACTGGTTGCAAAGGTCTAGGTTAAAGTATTTCAAACTAGGTGATAAAAACACAAAGTTTTTTCACCTCTCTACTATTCATAGAAGAGCTAGAAATACCATTACCCAAATCCAAAATAGCAATAATGTTTGGGTGAGTACTGAAGCTTAAGTGACAAACTGCTTTGTTCAACATTTCAAAAACCTTTTTACAGCAACTACCACTGTGGATCTTGAACCATCTCTGCAAGCCATAGCCCAAGTCATCACTAATGAGATGAACTATAACATGTGTGTGATCCCAGAAGAGGAGGAAATCACGTCTGCTGTTTTCAACCTTGGCCTAAACAAAGCTCTGGGGAAGATGGTATGAATGGTAAGTCTTACCAAGATAACTGGGATATAGTTAAAGCTGATGTCTGTAAAGTTGTGCAACATTTTTTCAAATATGGCGACATTCTCAAAGAATGGAACAGGACCCACATTGTAACACCCCCAAAACCGCCAAGCCGGAAACCCGGATGTCACTCCGTACCCGAGATTAAACCCGAATACAAGGAGATTTTATAACAGAATATCCAATCCAAATCCATAAAATAATTAATTAAAACTTACAAACTTGTCTTGCCACAAATATGGGCATTATTCCAATCTAAAATTCAACTACTAAATAAAACAAGTCTAGATGTGAAATTTAAATTTACTAAAGTGATGTGTCTCGATTTTCCCCAAAAGCCATGCTTCCACCTAAACCTGTGGTGCAGAAACAAAAAGAAACACCTCAGTTTCCAAAGTCAGCGGAAAATACCGATTAAGAAACACCCAAGCATGTAAATAGATTATGAAGCAGTTTAAAAACGACACATGAGTTTGAAGAGTAAAGTATTTGAGTAAGAGTACAAGTATGAAATAAGAATTCACAAATCTTTTCCTTTATCACTTCACTTGTGGGGCATTCCCAAACTCTTTTCACTTTAGTATCTCCATTGGGAAAACATTCCCAAACTTCCTCTTTTGTCCAATCGGGACTTCCAATTCTCAATCATAAAGGTTCATCGTTCAGAAAACATATATTACCATGTTGACACGGGGAAGATTTACTAATAACTGGCTACCAGACCATAAGGGTCGACACCCCCCTAAGACTTCTTGCGGCCAGAGAGGTAAGTACTGGAGCGAACTCGGGGCGGTTTCGGCCGAGAAAAATAAAATAAAGGGGTAGAGAGACGTAGTCCACATCGACCAAAGCTCAAAATATTGATCCCCGATACAACTATTCCACTTTACGTCTTATTAATCATGTGATAGTTGTGATAAAATCACCTTTATAAAATCATTAAATTTTCTCAAATAAACAATTCACGTAGATATTCCAATTTTGAGACAATAAATCACAAAAGCAGTTTAGACACGAAAGAAGATATGGGCGCTAGGCCTGGCATGTTTAATTACCTCAACAAATAGCAATCACAGCAAATTGGTTGTAGTACTCGACGTATCCTTCGTCGGAGAACTCGTTGCCTACAAATTTAATAATAATATCCTAATCAACACATTGCGCACGAAGTCCTATAGGTAAATGAAATAAATCCCTTACTAACTCTCCCCAACCTTGCTAACGTGAACAACCTCTTTTATGATAAAATACGCTTTATAACGTTTATTATTTGTAAAAACACACTAAGCTATAATTATATAAATATAACTTATAAGATTAGATAAACTATCATTATTATTATTTAGAGTAGATAAACATATTACTTTACTCCCAAAAACAATTTTGATTCTAATAGTAGTTTCTCCCAACCAAACAAGCATTAGTAGAGAATATATGTTATAAACTAACTAACTTTTATTCAAAAGAAATAACAAATCTATTTATGAAAAATAACTTATTCTAACTTGTTACAAACTTATAAAAATAAATAAGAAAAATATCTTTTGATCATCCTTATTCTACACTTTTATTTTGGAGTAAAGATGAGTACAAAAAAAATGATTTTAAACTTGTATAAAAAGAATTGTCTCCTAAGAGATTTGAACCTGGAAACTATCCCCCACTTACTTACTCCCAAGCTTTAAGTACTACCCTATAACCACTAGGCCAAATCCCAACTTGCTATCTCGCTCATCACATTTATTATTATTAACTAACTACCTAAATTAAATAATGAAAAAAAAACATCAAAACAAAACACAAGAACAGAGAGAGAAAGAGAGAGTGACGGGTTTGTTCTTCTTACCCGACCAGAATGAGAAACGACGGGGTGGTGAGGCGACGAACGCTGGCGAGGACGGCGGCGTGCTGCGGCGGCGGCGGTGGGCAGCCCGTGGGGTGAGAGAGAGAGAGAGAGAGATTGGGTGTGGGAGATTGAGAGCAAGAGAGATTGAATGCTTGAGTGGGTGTGAATTCTCTATGAGATTGATGGGTTTATATAGGTAGAGAGGTGAGAAATTCATCCAGAAAGAGGAGACCCACTTCGAATTTTCCGATTCCGAATCTGGACCAAAAATTGGTGAAATTAGTTTTCTTTTTGCTAAATTATCGAGCTTTGATGAGTTTGCATCGGTTTGGGATTGAATGGGGACGAAAATAAACAAGTTTGATGAGGATTTGGAGTGGTGTTGGTGTTGGATTCGGGTAGGAATAGTACTCTTCCGTCCATGGAAGAGTTGGAGGAAGAAGATGACTTCTTTTAGGGTTAAAGACACTTTCACCCCCACTAACTTTAGGGTTAGTACAACTACCACCCCCTGATTTGTTAAAAGACACAATATAAGTTAGGAAAAACTACATAAAAGCACCTAGGTAGTTTATAACATTAAAAATTAACTTTCTAAATAATAACAACTAATAGCCAAACTTATCCCAATGTCATATTAACACCAAATAATATCATAAAATATAATAGTAGCATATTAACACCCAATACTTATAATAATATTATATTAACACTCAATAATTTCATAAAATACCCGTTTCAACATATTAACACTTAATATTATCTAAAAATACCCGTTTATAAATAATGGGGTATTTCATCCTTCCCCACTTAAAAGAAAACTTCGTCCTCGAAGTTGAAACTGTTGGAATAGATGCCCTAGAGGCAATCGTAGATTTAGTATGAACAATGTTTTGGCTAGAATATTCATTTATTATTTATGGCGATATTTAATATAATGAAGTCCTTAGATAAATTGTGTTATTTATCTTAAATTTCCCTAGTCCATTATATTGACTAATAGGACAATCAAATATAGACTAGTATGTGGGTAGATTGATATGGAGATATCAAGTCTAACACATGGGTATGCATTAGGAGTAATGGCATACTGGATTGACCCACGACGAAAAGGATACATTAGATTATGTGAAGTCACAATCGCTTTTCGTAGTGCTAATATTATTTCAATCCTTGGACTTGAAGTCACTAGATACTCTAGTTGTGAAATATTGCGCTTTGATGTTATCAAACGTTACACCGTAACTGGGTAATCATAAAGGTGACTTTCGGGCGTGATAGGAAGCAAGCTTAGAGATCGTAGTGATGTAGATAGGATTTGTCCCTCCCACATAATGGGGGTAAATATCCACGGCCACTCGAGGGATGAGGCTTATTGAATGTCTGGCCAGACTCAGATAAATTAATATAGAGATATTAATGTTATCTGCAAGCATAAGCATATTCCCAGGATCGAGGAACTATGGATTGGATATACGAGTGTGACTATTTATGTCTCGTGTCCAATCCGGATATGGAGACAAAGGGATAATGCAATATGACATATTGGGCACAAAGGTTTGTCGGGATCACTGACTATTTCTATTGGTTGGGTTGCATGGATGTGTTGCTAGACACCGCTCCATGTTAGTAATAGTTACTACCAACTATATAGAAACCTATGGGGTCACACGTCAAATAGAGTAGAGCTAGATTTGGGATTAATTAATATGGATTAATTAATAGAAGGATCATTGTGCAACACCTTGCAAACTTAGTAGGACTAATTTGCAAGGAAGGGAATAATTCTAGTTCATCTAGAATTAGGAAACTCTTTTATGGAAACAACAAGGAGTTGTTGGAGTATATAAAGGAGGCTCTAGCTTCCTTCCCACTACATGAGTTATTATTAGACATAACACATATCGAGTGGGAGAGAGAAAAAGAGAGAGCAAGACAAAAGGAGCTAGGGCCGAAACCCTAGCCCTCCCGTCCGCCCCTCTACCCGACGGCAAGGAGAGGCCGCCCCCTCCCTTGTGCCTTGGTGATTTGTTGCTTTGATCTTCATCCCTCTTCCTCCGGGTTCAAGCTAGCACTTGTGGAGAAGGAAGAATCTAGATCTCACCTCTAGACGTGGATCAACCGTAGAGACGAGGACATCATTCTTCGTGTGATCTCACAAATCGAAAAGGTACACATCTTCTATGACCTTAATCATGTTATGATGTCTCTTCCTGTGATCCTTGGTGGGCTTTGAGTAGGATTAATTTTGTTATTCCGCTGCGTTACCTACGTCAAAACCCAACAGTGGTATCAGAGCCACAGGTCGTAGAGCATAACATGATATTATGTGTTTATGATTTCAGTTGATACACCGTATTATTGTTTATTACGCGAAAACTGAAAAATTGGCATAGTAGATGCAATATTGAATTTGATTCAATCAAACAAGACCCAATTTAACATTGGATGTTAGAATTGGTGAGTTTAATCACATAGGATGTGAATAATTGGGTTTTTGAAAAATTAGGGTTCATGGGCACATGATTGAAAAGGGGTTTTCAATTATGGAAACAAAATTATGGAAATAAATCCATATGGAAACAAACTTGCTTGGGCAACAAGGAAGGAGGAAGGGGACTAGGGCCGAAACCCTAGCCGCCCGCCCCTCCCTTGCGCGCCAAGCAAGGCCGCGGCCCCCTTAGGCGTGCGGCGGTCCTAGGGTTCGGGCCACTTGTTGGCTTGGACCCTTTGGACCGTTGTGAAACCCTAGTTACCCAATTTCATTAAAATTAAACAAGCGCGTTAAAAATTGGTTTTAACTGTATTATGTGATTTATTGCATGGTGGATGGATATGGCCTAGGATTGTGGATGTTTATTGTTTTGTGGTTTGGTTTACGGCCTGCGAGCTGATCAAATTAATGTAATAATTAATTAATTTTTACGGCCTGCGAGTTGTTCTTTTTCTCCTCGACATGTGAGGCCTTTATTATTTATTTATTCTAGATGTTAGGCTAGAATTAGAAATATTTAGATGATAGCCAAGAACATGGAGAAGAAGACCGGAGAACCAAAGGAGCCAAAAGACATCCCTAGGCGCGCAGCTATGGTGGAGCACATGGAGATGAGCTTGGCACTTTAGGGCAATTAGATATTATCATTGGCTTGATAATATCATTAGTCTAGAGGCCATATCCATGCCACGTTTTATTTTTATTTTTGTGGATGTTTATTATTCATGCCTTGTTATTTATTTTGTGTGTATGGCGCTACAAGCAAAACGATAACAAGATAATAATAAACAAGGTTGGTCTTTTATTGTGGATGGCCCAATCCAAATAAGTAGACCATGTTGATAAAGATCAACCAAACAAATTAAAAGAAATCCCTCAATTAAATATTGCGTTTTGCCTTCTCTTGCCAAGACACCCTTCATGATCATGGCCTATTAAAATTCGGGCTTGCCAAAGCAAGGCGATTTTAATTTTTCATGATGTGTTGCGGACGACGCAAGCTAGTAATGCGTGTATGTTGAAAGCAAGAGGTTGGACGCAACTAGGCAAGAGTCAATTGGATTGATGAGCTTAGAGGCATGACAATTAGGAGTTATCCAATTGGATAAGGAATAAAAGGAATTTATTCACCTAATTGGACCAAGAGTTGCATGGGATGCAATTGGAATGGTTCCTACCTAAATAACCAATTCTTGGGTGACTTGCCAAAGAAAGCTCAAGAAGAAGTGAAAAAGGGATCTTGGACCCACTAGAAAATATAAAGATATTTTCCGCTTTAATAGTGAGGGCTATTAAACCGAGAAAAATAGTGGGAGCTATATTTAATGATCTAGCCATTGTTAAATATAGTTAAATTGTTCAAAATACTAAATTGCATATTTCTCGTTTTGTAGAATTCCAAATGGCAAACAACAACGCATCGAGTTCATCCCTACGATCTGTCCTTGAGAAGGATAAATTGTCTGAAACAAATTTCCTTGACTGGTAAAAAAACTTGAGGATTGTCCTCAAGCAAGAAAAGAAGCTGTACGTCTTGGACACTCCAATTCCAGACCCACCACAAGATGAGTCTCTATTAGCGGAAGTAAGGGCACGTCAGAAACATATTGATGATTCTAATGACGTGACTTGCCTCATGCTTTGTACCATGACTGGTGAGCTTCAGAAGCAACACGAGAACATGAAAGCCTATGATATGATCAGACACTTGAAACAATTGTTTCAGGAACAGGCAAGGCATGAGCGTTATGAAGTGTCTAAAGCATTGTTCAAAAGTAGTCTTGCAGAGGGGAATCCAGTAGGCCCTCATGTACTCCGAATGATCGGGTACATAGAGAACCTTGAGAGACTGGGGTTCCCACTCGGCCAGGACTTGGCGACTGATCTCGTCTTGCAATCGTTGCCTGACAGTTATAATCAGTTCATTATGAACTATAATATGAATGAGATCAACAAGTCTTTGCCAGACCTATTGAACATGCTAAAGACAGCTGAGCAAAGCATCAATAAAGGCAAGGGCAAAGCCATAATGATGGTACACAAGAAGAAGAGCAAGTCAGTTGCATCTACTTCAAAAGGAAAACGCAAGAAAGTTGCGAAATCCAAGGAAGCCCTAAAGCCTAGTGGAGGCGTGGCTAAAGGTGAGTGTCACTACTGCAGCCAGCCGGGTCACTGGAGGAGGAATTGCCCTAAGTATCTGGAGGATAAGAAGCTTGGAATAGTGATTCCACCACCACCAGGTATTTATGTTATAGACGTCAATCTTTCTATTTCATCATCCTGGGTATTAGATACCGGATGTGGTTCTCACATTTGTCGTAATGTGCAGGATTTGAAAAGAAGTAGAAGATTGCGAAAAGGGGAGATAGACTTGCGCGTCGGGAATGGAGCAAAGGTTGCTGCATTAGCTGTAGGCGTTTATGAGCTATCTTTGCCATCTGGACTTATTTTAGAATTAGACAATTGCCTTTATGTGCCTGCTATGAGCAGAAACATTATTTCCGTTTCTTGTTTGGACGAGAAAGGTTTTTCTATTTCAATAAAGGACAAGTGTTGCTCCATTTATTTTGATAGTATGCACTATTGTAGTGCGCATTTGTCTAATGGATTGTATATCCTTGATCTAAATAATCCAATCTATAACATAAATACTAAAAGGATTAAAACTAATGATTTAAATCCTACATATCTATGGCACTGTCGTTTAGGCCATATAAATGAGAAACGCATATCTAGACTCCATAAGGATGGACTTCTAGACTCATTTGATTTGGAATCATATGAGACATGTGAATCTTGTTTATTGGGAAAAATGACAAAGTCCCCATTCAATAAGAAAGGTTAACGGACTAGTGAGTTATTGGCACTCATACACACTGATGTATGCGGGCCATTCCCCACGCCTGCCAGAGGTGGTTATACCTACTTCATCACATTTACTGATGATTTCAGTAGATATGGATTTGTATACCTTATGACGGCCAAATCCGAATCCTTTGAATTGTTCAAAGAATTCAAGAGTGAAGTAGAGAAGCAACTTGGCAAGAGTATTAAAGCCCTACGGTCGGATCGTGGAGGAGAATACTTAAGCCAAGAGTTTGATGAGTATCTTAGAGAGTGTGGGATAGTATCCCAGCTCACTCCACCCGGAACACCACAATGGAATGGTGTATCTGAGAGGAGGAATCGCACTCTATTAGATATGGTGCGATCTATGATGTCTCAAACAGATCTTCCGATATCCTTTTGGGGACATGCTCTAATGACGACAGCTTTTACCATTAACCGTGTTCCATCCAAATTGGTCATGAAGACGCCATATGAGATATGGACCGGGAGGCGTCCCATAGTGTCGTTTATGAAGATTTGGGGCTGCGACGTCTATGTAAAGCGTTTACAAACAGACAAGCTCGGGCCTAAAACGGATAAGTGTAAGTTTGTGGGATATCCTAAAGAGACTAAAGGATATTACTTCTATAACCCTACCGAGAACAAAGTGTTCGTTGCTCGGACCGGCGTGTTTCTAGAAAGAGAACTAGTCTCTAAAGAAGCAAGTGGGAGGGTTGTAGAACTTGAAGAAATTTATGAACCACAAACCACTGAACCAATAATGGAACATGAACAGGAACCACAAGAAGTTGTGGAAGAACCTGTTCAGGTAACACAGGAACTCCGTAGATCAGGAAGAGCGCGTCATGAGCCAGAGAGGTATGAACTTCTTGTGACTGAGCCCGATGGCGTACCACTCATGGAAGATGAGCCTGCAAACTATGGAGAAGCCATGAGTGGCCCAGACTCTAAGAAGTGGCTAGAAGCCATGAGATCCGAAATGGATTCCATGTACACCAACAAAGTATGGACTTTGGTGGAACCACCCGAAGGGGCTCGACCCATAGGGTGCAAGTGGGTCTTCAAGAAGAAGACCGACATGGATGGCAAGGTAGTTGCTTATAAGGGGCGATTGGTGGCCAAAGGTTATAGACAGATTCATGGTATTGACTATGATGAGACCTTTTCACCAGTCGCCATGACTAAATCCATTCGAATCTTACTCGCTATTGCAGCATACTACGACTATGAGATTTGGCAAATGGATGTCAAAACAGCGTTCCTCTATGGGAACCTCCTTGAGGATGTGTACATGACACAACCAGAGGGTTTTGAGGATCCAGAGAATGCCAATAAAGTCTGTAAGCTGCAAAGATCCATTTATGGATTAAAGCAAGCTTCTAGGAGCTGGAATCGGCGTTTTGATGACACAGTCAAAGAGTTTGGCTTCATCAAGAACGAAGATGAGCCTTGTGTTTACAAGAAGGTTAGTGGGAGCTCTATAGTATTTCTGGTCTTGTATGTGGATGACATACTAATCATTGGCAATGATATTCCTACTCTCCAATCTGTTAAAGATTGGCTAGGAAAGTGCTTTGCGATGAAAGACTTAGGAGACGCAGCCTATATACTTGGTATAAAGATCTATAGAGATAGATCTAAAAGGTTGCTTGGCCTAAGTCAGAGTACATATATTGACAAGGTGTTGAAGAGGTTCAACATGCAAGATTACAAGAAGGGATTCTTGCCCATGTCACATGGAGTCACTCTTTCTAAGAATGACTGTCCCTCCAACTAGATGGAGAAGGACCGCATGAGCAGGATACCCTATGCTTCGGCCATAGGATCCATCATGTACGCCATGCTATGTACTAGACCAGACGTATCATACGCGTTGAGTATGGTGAGCAGATATCAGTCCAATCCGGGTGAGAGTCACTGGATTGCTGTCAAGAACATCCTAAAGTACTTGAGAAGAACTAAGGATGTATTCTTGATATTTGGAGGAATGGAAGAGCTGAGTGTAAAGGGTTACACTGACGCAAGCTTCCAAACCGACAAGGATGATTACAGATTGCAGTCTGGATACGTGTTTTTCCTGAATGGAGGAGCTGTGAGCTGGAAGAGTTCCAAGCAAGGCACAGTTGCTGATTCTACAACAGAAGCTAAGTACATTGCTGCTGCGGAAGCAGCAAAAGAGGCAGTATGGATAAAGAAAATTATCACTGAGCTCGGTGTGGTCCCCAGCATAGTAGATCCCGTAGAGTTGTACTGTGACAACTCTGGGGCAATCACACAGGCGAAGGAACCAAGATCGCACCAAAAGTCAAAGCATGTACTTAGGAGATTCCATCTTATTCGTGATATGATCGATCGAGGAGATGTGAAGATATGCAAGATTCCGACGGATGACAACGTGTCAGATCCGCTCACGAAACCTCTTGCGCAGCGAAAGCATGAAGGGCACGCCAGATCTATAGGCATACGAGATGCGCCAGATTGGCTCTAGTGCAAGTGGGAGACTGTTGGAATAGATGCCCTAGAGGCAATCGTAGATTTAGTATGAACAATGTTTTGGCTAGAATATTCATTTATTATTTATGGCGATATTTAATATAATGCAGTCCTTAGATAAATTGTGTTATTTATCTTAAATGTCCCTAGTCCATTATATTGATTAATAGGACAATCAAATATAGACTAGTATGTGGGTAGATTGATATGGAGATATTAAGTCTAACACATGGGTATACATTAGGAGTAATGGCATACTGGATTGACCCACGACGAAAAGGATACATTAGATTATGTGAAGTCACAATCGCTTTTCGTAGTGCTAATATTATTGCAATCCTTGGACTTGAAGTCACTAGATACTCTAGTTGTGAAATATTGCGCTTTGATGTTATCAAACGTTACACCGTAACTGGGTAATCATAAAGGTGACTTTCGGGCGTGATAGGAAGCAAGCTTAGAGATCGTAGTGATGTAGATAGGATTTTTCCCTCCCACATAATGGGGGTAAATATCCACGGCCACTCGAGGGATGAGGCTTATTGAATGTCTGGCCAGACTCAGATAAATTAATATAGAGATATTAATGTTATCTGCAAGCATAAGCATATTCCCAGGATCGAGGAACTATGGATTGGATATACGAGTGTGACTATTTATGTCTCGTGTCCAATCCGGATATGGAGACAAAGGGATAATGCAATATGACATATTGGGCACAAAGGTTTGTCAGGATCACTGACTATTTCTATTGGTTGGGTTGCATGGATGTGTTGCTAGACACCGCTCCATGTTAGTAATAGTTACTACCAACTATATAGAAACCTATGGGGTCACACGTCAAATAGAGTAGAGCTAGATTTGGGATTAATATGGATTAATTAATAGAAGGATCATTGTGCAACACCTTGCAAACTTAGTAGGACTAATTTGCAAGGAAGGGAATAATTCTAGTTCATCTAGAATTAGGAAACTCTTTTATGGAAACAACAAGGAGTTGTTGGAGTATATAAAGGAGGCTCTAGCTTCCTTCCCACTACATGAGTTATTATTAGACATAACACATATAGAGTGGGAGAGAGAAAAAGAGAGAGCAAGACAAAAGGAGCTAGGGCCGAAACCCTAGCCCTCCCGTCCGCCCCTCTACCCGACGGCAAGGAGAGGCCGCCCCCTCCCTTGTGCCTTGGTGATTTGTTGCTTTGATCTTCATCCCTCTTCCTCCGGGTTCAAGCTAGCACTTGTGGATAAGGAAGAATCTAGATCTCACCTCTAGACTTGGATCAACCGTAGAGACGAGGACATCATTCTTCGTGTGATCTCACAAATCGAAAAGGTACACATCTTATATGACCTTAATCATGTTATGATTTCTCTTCCTGTGATCCTTGGTGGGCTTTGAGTAGGATTAATTTTGTTATTCCGCTGCGTTACCTACGTCAAAACCCAACAGAAACCACATACTAAACGACCCTGAACTATGAGTCTCCATTCTAGGGTATAACTACCGAATGCAACCTAATCCCATGCACGATGAGTAACATACTATAACGATGTATTTGAGTGACGTAGTTAAAATCTGAAGGGTTACATCCTCCCCCCCTTAGAGAAGTGACATCCTCGGAACTCAAAATATCTCTTCAAAAAGGTGAGGACACTTTCATCCTCATACCATCCCTTGCTTCGACTTGGTAACGATACTTCAATGAAAAGGGAAACTCCAATATTATTTGATAGACTATTCCAACTAGAATTCCCAAAATTCCACTTTCCTAAAAACTTGAAGATAGGTTATAAAATCATTTCTAATATTCGAAGAAACTAAAAGACACAAGTCTCAAAAACTCTTTCTAGGCGAGGGTGGGCGGGAAACTACTATCGTCCATGCTAATTCTTTAATCTATCACTTCTCCTGGGTCATGTTCATCACCGCGATCCGCGCGACATTCTCATTATGCGTTGTGGTTGCTGCTGTACCAGCTCCATTGTTGTTGTTGGCATTAGCTGGAGCGTTGTTGGTTCCCCCACTTGACGGTTGTAGATACTGCTTTCTGACATGACAGATCTTGGCCACGTGGCAACCATCCAGCACACCATATTGTGCTCCACACACACAGGATCACCAGCCGAGCTGATCCATGTGGGGGCTGCGAGACAGAGCCCTCGCATACCACTGCACGGGACTTGTAGGGACTTAGTGGTTTGGAGGCTAGAGTAAGCCCTGTCGCGTGCGAGCCAAGCCCGCGCGCGACCTTTAGTAACTGTTTTGAGAGATCTATGGCACGAGCTCCCTAGACCCGGTCAATCCGGTCAAACCCGGTCAACCTCGTAACGGTTCCGGTACTCGCGCACCACGTGCTCTAACGGTTCCTATATACTCGGACGAACGTGCCGTTATGGTTAAGCTAATTAAGCCGCCATTAATGGGCGCATTAACCACACTACAACGGTCGTGTTCTCCAGTATATATAGATCGTTAACCTTTCCATACAAAGGAGGACACACTGCCATACGCGGAAGCTCTGCCAAATCTCTGTCTCTCTCTCAGACATTGCTACTGACTTACTCTCTCCCTACACACACCCCTATTCTCCCTGTGCGATCCCTGATCCACTACGCACGGTGTACACGGAGGTCTCCCTGCCGGAATCTCTTGTGCACATTTTGGTGAACCCGACGTGAAACTTACCAGCAAAAGCAACCATGTCTCAGGAGGACGATGTCAGCAACCGATCGCCTTCCATCGAAACTCCCTCGGGAGACGAGGTCCGCCGTACCCCGACGACTCCCGGCGAGGCACCAACTTTAGAGTCTTTGGACGCCACTGTCCAAAGTCAGGCAAAAGCTCTCAAGTCTCAGTCTGCGCAGTTAGAACGGATCTTGGCCGTTCTGGGCACCCTTGCGCCAAATCCTCCACCAGCCACCGCTATCGCTCAGGGAGGAGGAACCCCTACCGCTCCAGGATTGGGAGTGTCAGCCACGCCTCCCAACCCACATCTGCAGACTCCACCGTCAGCTACGCAGCTGCCTTCGGTTCAAGGGTCAACCGCACAAATGCTACCCCCTGCTGCTCACGCCTCTCAGCCCCCGGCTTTGGCGTCCAACCCAGCTCTGCAGTACACTCTGCCTCCACCAGCGACAATCTGGGGAAACGCGGGTAGTCAATACGCTCCCAATCCTCCGGCGGCATATGTGTCGCCACCGCCTACGGCAACCCCTCCGCCAGCTACCGAGGGGAGCATTCCAGAATGCATGACGTCTTTGCAGAAGCGCGTGGACTCCATCCTGGCTCATCAGTCGTTCGCGGATACCATCATCCCGAAGCTAGACAACGATCCACCCATTCCACGGGAGATCTATCTCATGCCTAACCCGGCGGGGTACAAGGCTCCCAAATGGGATAAGTTCGAAGACGTCAATGGAAACGCTCATGAGCATGTCATGCGTTTCATCGATGTCATGGGTCCATACGGAGCCGATCCCAAGCTGCTGATGCGAGAATTCCCAAAAACTCTTGGGAATGTAGCGTACAAATGGTACCGAACATTGGAGGCCGGATCTGTGAAGACTTGGGACGACATGGTCCAGAAGTTCTATACCAAGTTCTTCCAGATGGAAGAAAAGGTGACGATGATTCATCTCTCGCGGATGTATCAGAAACGCGAGGAAGATGGAATCGCTTTCATCAAGAAATTCAGAGCGAAATCCTTGGAGTGCAAGGATCCAATGCTCGAAAGCCGGCTCGAAGAGATATGCCTGCAGTGCATGCGAGATGAATACAAAAGCATGCTGATCAATTTACAAACACCTACGTTTTCAAAGCTCATCGAATGCACGATGAACATCGAGCCCATTGTCGAGAGACAGAGAAAGAAGAGCGCTCCAGAACGACCTGCGAGCGGCACCACCTACAAGATCGGCAGATTTGGCTACAAGCGGGGACGCGAAGCTGAGGTCAATACAGTTTCGCCCCAGAAGCAAGCAAAAGTTGCAAACTTTGACGCACCGCCTCTGCCATGCTCGGTGGAGGAAGCTAGCGATCTCTGCAGACAGTGGCGCAAGGACGGCGTCCTGCCACCGCTCGAGAAAGCACCCTCCAAGGAGATGACGAGGGACCCTAAGTGGTGCGAATACCACGGCAAGGTCATGCACCCCACGGCCGAGTGCAAGAAGCTCAGATTCGCGTTCGATCAGAAGATGAAGAACGGCGAACTCATCGTCAGCGACCACCGGAAGGATGTGCGCAACAACCCGCTGCCTGCCCATACAGACTCGGGCTCAAAGGGCAAAGAGGTCGCCATGATCTCGATAGTGGACTTGGAAGAAGTCGCAGAGGATGGTCTACCCATCATTGCTGAAGTCCATGAAGATGAAGACTACAGCATGGACACGGAGGATGAGCGTGCCGACCGCATGAAAGGGTCGCACGGCTTCAACAAATTCTTCAATGAGATGAACTTCTCTGAAAAGTGCCGAACGGATATGACAAAAGCGATCTTAAGGATAGCGGAGGACTACGAGGAGGACCTCGTGGTCTCCAACGGGAAAGTCATCAGGGCGTCCCGTTCCACAGAAAAGATTATGACCTTTTCTGCCAGCGACAAGACGACAGATGCGAGCCACCAGAGGCCCCTGTACGTAACCGCCATCATCAACGGCGTCGAATTCAAGCGAGCATTCGTCGATGGAGGAGCAGCGGTCAATGTTGTTCCACTCCACACACTGAAGCTAGCAGGGATCCCAGAGCACAAGGTAGTCAAGCGTCCATCTCCACTGGTGGGATTCGGAAGTGATTCTAGAATGACGATCGGATGGATCCGCCTAGGCGTTCAGATTGGTAAAATCAAGTGCTCGGCGAAGTTCTATGTCATAGACGCGAACACCACATATCACATGATCATCGGTCGGGCCTGGATTCATCGCTTTGACGCAATCCCTTCGACGGCTCACCAGGTGATGAAAGCTATCTGGAACGACAGGATTGTCGAGATACCGGCCTCAACTAACCCGTTCAACTTGGACAAAGCACATCTCAGCGAGGCGGTGTGGTTCACCGAGATGGCGGACGAGCAAACACCCGGACCATTCAACCCTACTCCTTTACCTCTCTGGGAGGACATCAAGGATCAGTCACCTGCGGGCGTGATGGTGACAAGGGAAGATGCCAAGGAAAAGCCGCCTACACGCGAAGAGGCGCCGCGTATCGCATATCATCGGAAGAATGTGTACACTCTGAAGAGGATTGCAAAGCATGACCCCGAGGGTAAGGAGATAGAGAGCTTCTACGCCAACGGGAAGAAATGCTATCGCATATGAAGGTGCGCGGGGACGTCCTCACACGGGCATGGGGATGTCCCTGGGCAAATCAATCAAATCGAGCAAGTTGCGCTGACAGAAGAGCCAACACAGGGCACTCCAGACGAGAAACTCAAAGAAGCGCCCGAATGCATGGAAGACAGGCCAAGACCACAAAAGCAAGAGCTAAAGGAAGTGTTCCTCAGCCCGAACGAGGAAAAGAAAAGGCCAGTCTTCCTGAGTGCGGACCCCACAAGCGAAGAGGAACAAGGACTGCTGCAGCTCCTAACTGAATACAAGGACGTGTTCGCATGGGAATATGATGAGATGCCGGGTCTGGACACGAGCATCACCATGCACCGTTTACACATCATCCCAGGGTCTAAACTGGTCAAACAAAGCACCAGAAGCTTCAGGCCAGAGCTCAACGTGAAGATCAAACAGGAGATTGTCAAACTCCTAGACGCCAAGTTCATAGAGCCAAATCACCATCCCACATGGTTGGCCAACATCGTGCCGGTGGTGAAGAAGAACGGACAGCTCCGCATCTGCGTGGACTTCCGAGATCTCAATCGCTTCTGCCCTAAGGACGATTTCCCATTGCCTAACATCGATTTGCTCATCGATTCAACGGCAGGCCATCGCATGTTCAGTTTCATGGACGGTTTCAGCGGGTACAATCAAATCAAGATGGATCCCGAAGATGCACGGAAAACTGCATTCATCACTCCCGTGGGGGTATTCAACTACACGGTAATGCCATTCGGTCTTAAGAACGCAGGCGCAACCTATCAGCGGGCCATGATGGCTCTATTCCACGACATGATGCACAAAGAAGTGGAATTCTATGTGGATGACCTGGTAGTCAAATCCAAGCATGAAGCAGATCACCTTGCAGACCTGCGAAAGGTGTTCAACAGATGCAGGAGCTTTCAACTGAAAATGAACCCCATGAAATGCGCATTCGGCGTGACCTCGGGGAAGTTTTTGGGATGCGTGGTCCATCGCCAAGGGATCGAGCCTGATCCTGCGAAAGTGTCAGCCATCACCAGCATGACGCCACCTCACAACCAAAGTACCTTCAAAACATTCTTGGGAAAATTGTCATATCTGCGGAGATTCATCCCAGCGATCGCTGAAATCACATGCTGTTTCAGCACTCTTCTCAAGAAGGATGCCGTGTACAACTGGGCTCCTGATCACGAAGCCGCATTCGAAAAGCTAAAGGAGCTACTCACATCCCCAAAGATAATGATCGCGCCTCAACTAGGATCATCGCTTCTGCTATATCTTACATCAACAAGGAGATCCATAGGAGCACTCTTGGCTCAGGTGTATGAAGGCCAAGAGAGGCCCATCTATTACATCTCTCGCATTGTGCAGCCTGCTGAATCAAGGTACACAGACATCGAACGTCATTGCCTCGCTTTATTCTTTGTGATAGAGAAGTTGAGGCACTATTTTGCATCGCACAAAGTAGTGGTGGTCACCAAAAGCGACCCCATAAGATATTTGCTAACTCACACTACTCCGGGCGGGAGATTGACGAAATGGTACATGACCATCTCTCAATACGATATCACATGCGTAAAACCAAGAGCGATCAAGTCGCAGGCGGTAGCAGATCTGTTGGCACAGTTTCCCGATAACAGCCACGAACCCGTGATCGAGGAAGAGCTCGAAGGCCCTGAAATCTACGCAATCGACGTGCCCTATTGGACCCTCCACTTCGACGGTTCGTCAACCAGAAAAGGCGGAGGCATTGGGATAGTCTTGACAAAGCCAGACGGGGAAGTCATACAGATGTCCGCAAAACTCAACTTCGCAGTCACGAACAACGAGGCGGAATATGAGGCTCTTATCGCGGGGCTCCGTGCGGCGAAAGCTTTGGAAGTGAGCAACTTAACGGTCATGGGAGATTCCAAACTGATTGTTAAGCAAGCCTCGGGCGAATATGGTTTAAAGGAGATCAACCTCCTGTCATACCGCACTCTAGTGCAAAAGCTGATGCAGCAATTCTGCGACGTGAAATACGAGCACAAGCCCCGAGCGGACAACAGGCATGCAGACGCCTTAGCAACTCTGGGATCTAAGGTTAGCATAGACAAATGCCCCGCAAGGATTTCCATCGAAGTGCGAACATCGTCGGCATTAACAGAAGAGGTGTGCGACGACGAACACATGGATGACGCAGACTGGCGAAAAGCAATCCTGCAAGCTATTGCGAAAGGCACCAGCAGCGAAAGCTGGGTACTCACGAAAGGATATTGCATCCACGACAACACCCTTTACTACAAGGGTCCTGGAGGAATACTCATGCGATGTGTCTCCGAGCAAGAGGGACAACAGCTGTTGGAAAAGATTCACCAACACGCTTGCGGAGAAAGCGAGGTGTCAATCTACAGGAAAGCTCAGAGATATGGCATTCATTGGCCAGGCATGTCAACAGCTGCAGCCCTGATACAAGGGAAGTGCGAAAGTTGCGCACTAATCAAAGATTCTCTACTCGTCGCTCTAACCGATGACGACACAGACTGGAGGAAGCCATTGTTCCAATTCCTCACCCAGGGCACTGTACCCGAATCGAGAAAAGAAGCCGACAAATTGAAGAGAAAAGCGTCTCGATATGTGGTTCAGGAAAACCTGCTTTGGCGAAAAGGTCACGAGGGCAACTTGCTGCGATGCCTAGACGGCAGGGAAGCACAAGAAGTCATGGACCTTTCTCATCAGGTGGAACACCAGGGAGGTGCGAAATTATGCAGACAGCTCCTCTCAATCGGATACTTCTGGCCCACGATGGAAGTCGATTGCCGCACCAAGGTGCGACGCTGCCAAGAATGCCAATTCAAAGGGAACCTAGTGCACGCTCCCGCCGTGGATCTACATGCATTAGGGACGCCATGGCCATTTCACACATGGGCTTTGGACTTCATCGGCCCCATTCGACCAACGTCACATGGGAACCATTTCATTCTCACCGCAACCGAGCTGTTCACCAAATGGGTGGAAGCAATACCGCTGAAGACGGCAAACGCGCTGGCTGTGGTTAACTTCATCCAGGAAAACATCGTATGCAGGTTCGGAATCCCAAATACCATTCTTTCAGATAACGGTACTCCTTTTGTTAATCGTCAGGTAGCTACGAAACTCGCGGAGTACAATATCAGGCAGATATGCTCTACCCCCTATTATCCAAAGGGAAACGGACAAGCCGAAGCGACTAACAAAACGCTATTGAGAATTCTGAGCAAGATGGTCGCAGATGACCACAAGAAGTGGGCCGACTCTCTTAACATAGCTCTGTGGGCCTACAGAACTTCTCCAAGGACACCCACAGGGGCCTCGCCATTTCTACTATGTTATGGGGCCGAAGCTGTAGTACCTGCGGAGGTCAGAGTCAATTCGGCAAGGCTGGCCTTCCATGCACTCTATGAAAATCAACGCGATCATGACTTAGTCTTGCTGGAAGAAAAGCGAGAACAAGCCAAAAGGACTAACAAGCGGTACCAAGAAAGAATCGCTCGCGCCTACAACAAGACAGTCCAGCGACGGGATTTCGCAGTTGGCGACCTGGTCTTGCGCGCATCTGACCACTGCATGCGAGAAGCAACTCACCCAAAGTTCGCAGCTAATTGGGAAGGACCCTTCGAAGTCACAGAAGTCTTCGATAGTGGCTACTGCAGCATACGAAGGTTGCACGGCACAACCTCAACTCCAAGCTCAGTCAACATGCGCTGGATCAAGAAGTACTATCCCTGACTTCTCTTATTTCATACGTTTTATGATAACGTTGCTTAATGTCTCATGTGGCTGTGATTGACGCAATCTCCTCTCCCATATGAGAGGATTGTAATCCTATCTCTCCCATATGAGAGCGTTATAATAAAATAATTCTCCCAAATGAGAAGTTCATATTTCTAGCCGTTCATATTGCTCTATTTAATTTGTTATTACTGTTAACAATGATTTATTCGCTGCAATAGCAACTGCGATCCTAAGTGATCATCAAAGCCTATCTCTTACGATAGCAGCATAAACAAACGCGATCTTAATTGATCATCAAAGCCTATCTCTTACGATAGCACCAAATACAAGCGCGATCTCAATTGATCAGCTAAAGCCTATCTCTTACGATAGCACCAAATACAAACGCGATCTTAATTGATCATCTAAAGCCTATCTCTTACGATAGCAGCCAATACAAACGCGATCTTGAGTGATCATCTAAAGCCTATCTCTTACGATAGCAGCCGAATACAAACGCGATCTTAATTGATCAGCTAAAGCCTATCTCTTACGATAGCACCAAATACAAACGCGATCTTAATTGATCATCTAAAGCCTATCTCTTACGATAGCAGCCAATACAAATGCGATCTTAATTGATCATCTAAAGCCTATCTCTTACGATAGCAGTCAAACGCAAATGCGATCTTAAGTGATCATTAAAGCCTATCTCTCACGATAGCAGTCAACACGAATACGATCTTAATTGATCATCTAAAGCCTATCTCTTACGATGGCAGCCAATGCAAATACGATCTTAAGTGATCATCCAAAGCCTATCTCTTACGATGGCAGCGAAATACAAAAATGATCTCAATCGATCATCTAAAGCCTATCTCTCACGATAACGGTTTATACAAATGTGATCTTATATGATCTTCTCAAGCCTATCTGTTACGATAGCAATTTATACGCAAAGTGATTTTAGTTGATCACCCAAGCCTGTCTGTTACGGTGGCAACGTAAGTGCAGAATCATCTTATTGGATCTTCTAAAGGTCTATCTGCTGCGATAGCAATTTATGCGAGAAACGATCTCAAGCAATTCTCTAATAAAGCCTATCTTCTATGATAGCAATTTGCATCACTCAACGATCTTAATTGATCTGTTAAAAACTATCTGTTACGATAGCAAAATTGTGAACATGATCTCATATGATTTACAACGACCAACTACAAGCCCATCCGTCAAGATGGCACAGCTGCGAAATTACGGTCTCGAATGATCTAGCGAAACATCTGCGGATTGACATCGCATATGTGAAATCATTACATGGCATTGTGCAAGGCAAAACAAGCCTAAACGCATGCGAAATTGTATTTTGTTGCAAAGAGAGCAGATAATACAAAAGCTATATATCATTATGAGTCAAATGACTTACAATTTATCTATCTAGATAACAGCTTACAAGCGAAAAGCTCGAATCTAACTACGCAGCCAACATGGCTTACAATACATTCGAAAAATGGCTGATAAGCCAGCAGAGATACGGTACGGAAACCCGGACTGCAAAGAATGAACCCCCTGGCTTCAAACGCCGGCTACACAATGCCCAGATCTGCGGGTGAACATCTGTAGCAAGGGGGATCTTGCTCTAAAAAGAGCCACATGAAGCCGTACGCTCGACATCCTGCTATCCGACAAGACCGTTGTCAGATATGCTCCCCATAACATTTGCCCAAGGAACCACCGGTTCCAGCGATCAAACTGCAAGCAGAAGCTCCAAAGGGCAAGGGCTCCTTGTAGACGGGGATGAACACAGCGGTTCGCAACCCTGAGTTCAAGAACAAAGAGGCAAGAAACCCTCCTCCAGGGATGCTGGAGGAGAATCCCGCCGTTCATTACGAGACGGTAGCACGGTCACTTCGGCGCTGCACCTTGCCACGAGGCGGCCGGAAACATGACCTGCACACATAATACACGAAGAAATTTCTTCGAACACACATGAGATATTATCTGCATCCTCTTTATGATGGTTATAAACAGCAATAAGCCTCATAAAGTGGATCTGGGAAACTATTTCTATAGCACAAAGCGCAAACTCAGGATTCAAAACTTGAAGTTGCCATGAATCAACGAAAAACAAGCGTTGAAGCCAGCAGTCGTAAGGACTCACGGCAAAGCACATGTTTGGGATGAAGAACCCAAATGGCAAAGACAGGGTTTATATAGACCCTGTGGAGACTCTTCGGTTGCCTAAGATGAGTCAGCAAAATTCAAAAAAGAGGGTAAGTTCAATCACTTACGCCTTGAAAAGCGGTAACAATCAATTACCCTACTAAAGGCTACGACGATTCAGTTGCGTATCCTAATAAATGACGGATAGTCATGATTCGGATGGACTTCCCAACGGAAGCGTGCTTATCTGCCGAGAAATTAGCGCGAAAATCAAGCAGAGAATCAATTGCTGATGTCATAATTGGATATGCACAGAAATGTCCAATCAAATCCCGAAAAGGGCAAAACGGGCAAACTCATTGTTTCTTGTTAAAAAAAAAAGGGGGAGAAACCCTAGCAACATTACATTAATGTTTCAAAACATTACATTAATGTCTCAGCCATTTTCCTGTTTTCTTTTCAAAATTCGAAAAGTCAAAACAGATTCTTGATTAAGGAGTCTTGGGGCTCGAACTGCTCGCTCAGCTTCTCCACTTGTTTCACTTCTTGCTTCAGTTGCTCGCACTTGGCATTCATTTCGTGATACAGCTTCAAAGCTTCATCAACCTTTTGCTTTTGCTGCTCCACCTTCTGCATCTCAGCTGCGAGATTCTGGTGACCGAGATTCAAAGTTACAGCTGCGCGAATCAGTGTAACTCTGTCCTTGAGGAATTTGAAACCAAGTCTGCCTTGGACTTTGAACAGGAGATTTTGGCACATGCCACACAGCAATTCAGCACTCTGGGCCGAAATGGTCGCAGGTGTAGCCGCAGACAGCTGCTCCAGTATCCAGATGGCTTCAGTAAGGAATAGCCTCCTGTCAAAAGGTCCGATCTCCAGAGATCTCACAAACGATCGGGGGTATCTGAGACGCATTCGAACCACCCAGTCTACATCGGTTTGCTTCAAACCTGAGACATCAAAAAAAAAAAAAAAGAGTTATAATGAAAAAACTCGCAAGCAAATAATGCGACGTGCGAATGGTAAAACTTTGATTACCAGTGCCTTCCAGAATTTCATGAAGAGAAGGGATGCGGGCCACCGGGTTGTTCGAAGACTGCCCTCGCTCCATGGCTCTCCTATCAGCTGCGAGCTCCAACCTCTCATAGTCAGGAGGAAGAGTGTAGGCCGCACCAGCTGCGACTACATTCCCAACCTGCGAACCCCAAATGCTCCACGCAGGAACAGGTGCTTCTGGCTCAGTCATCGCCGGAGGCGAAGGGACAGCCGAAGTCGCTGGGCGGAGGACACTCCCAGATGCGAAAACATTAGCATCACTTGTCCTTTCTTCCTCACCACCGGTACGGACACCTTCGTCCATCGGCACAACATCAGCTTCGACATCATCGGAAAGTTCGATGACGTCTTCGGGAGGCTCGCTTATGTGCCCAGCAGCTGCGACGGGCTTCTCGGTATGGGAGCTCGGAATTGGAACATGGGATGCAGAAGGCTGACTTCTCCGCTCTAGCTCGGGTTCCTCAGCATGACCTGCGATACCAAATGCGATACTGTGAGGTAACTTGTGTTATAAGTTATTTCGCTATCTTTACTAAAGCTAAGAATAAGCACCTCCACGCGAAGGTGGGATTGACGTATCCTCATCGTACACTAGGGACGTGGAACCGTGCCCTATCAGTGTATCCTCACTAAGCAAATCTTTAAGAGAAGCGTGACCTGGGATGCGAGTAAACCAGTCATGATTTTGCCTCAAGTGGCTACGACCTAGTAGGTGCATATCACTCAAAAATAATTACCTGAGGGTTCTCCGCATTTGCTTACCAACCAACGGCGAATGTCAGGCTTTGACACACCGTGCTTTAACGCACCCACAATTACATCTCTATAAGTAACTGCGAGATTGAAGATCTCACCTTTATTGCCACCTGCGATCTCTTCGAAGTCCGCTTGGACTTGCTCTAGCTCTGCTGCATCCTCCCCGGGAACCTCATCTTCCTCCTCCACATGAGGAGCCACTTCTTCGGGAAGCTCGTCTTCCTCGCCAACTGGACGCACTAAGTCGTCAACATGCTGCTCTTCGAGGCTCCGCTGTTTCACACGCTCGAACTCCTCTTCCTCTCGCTGCCTTCTTCTTTCAGCAGCCTCCGCGGCTGTCTTCCGGGACTCAGCAAGAACATCCTCGCTTATGGGATCATCTGAAATGCCAGAATGGGCATCTCTCTTTTGCCTCTTGGCCACCAGGCCACACTACTAGAAATATAAACATAGATGGCAATAATCCGAGTGGCAATAATTTTCTTGCTATTTTTGTTACTTAATGTGGCAGGAAAGTATTATTTCCATTTAAAATTATTAATTGCGGCAATAACAATATCTCTCTGTAAATATTATACAAAAAACGGCAATAATTTAATTTATAATGGCAAGAAATGTCTCCCTCCATAAAAAATACATCAAATACGGCAAGAAATTAACAATAACGGGGGGATTTATTATCTCCGTAAAAAATATTTATCAAACCCGGCAAGAATTATTTTACTTCCGTTTTAGAGTATCTGACCCGGCAATAATTCCCGCCACATTAATTTTTTTGACTTTGGAGCCAAATTTTGGGGCGAAATTTCTAATTGCCCGCCCAACTAAAAGTCACATGTTGCTTAAATTTGTGCCCTACCTTTAATTTGAAGATGTAATCTTGACCATCAATCTTGACCATCAATTAAAGTACATCTTTATATATAAAAAAATAACCCTGCCCTCATTAAAAAATCTAGATCTCATATCTTCATCTCTATTATTCTCTCGATCCCCTTTCTCCCCTCTCTCGATCCCCCCTCTCTCGATCCATCTTCACCCCCAGCCATCACCGACACCAGCTTCAGCCATCACCACCACAACCTTCAGCCATCAACGCCACAGCCTTCATCCATCACCGCCTCTACCTTCTGTCTCACTGGCTAGAAGAAGCAAAGGACGAAGGAGAAGGAGAAGAGAAGCTCGCCGTCCTCACCGTCCGGTCGCCGTCCTTGCCGCCGTCACCAGATCCGAACATTGAAGCTCCAGATCTGTTGGGTCGCCGTCCTTCCTTCCCTCTCTGTCTCTCTCTCGGCGTCTCTCCCGCTCTCTCGGCGATTTGGTTCTGCAGCCATCACCGCCATCATCGTCGCCACCATCAACGTCGCCATCATCGTCACCACCATCTCATGCGGGTGGTGTTAACAGAAGCGGTGGTGGGTTCTCTTTGGCAAAAACAGAATTTGTGAATTGGGTGAGAAACAATCTGATAAAGGAGAGGGGTGATTAACCTTTGAATTTGTATTTTGGTGAGTGAAATTGCAGGTGAATTGGGTCTTGTTCAACCTGGGTATGTTCTTGACCAGAAAATCGAAACAGATGGGGAAGAAAATATAAGGGAGGGGGTGATTATAGGAAAGGGGTTTTTTATGTAGTTTAGAGTGATTTGGGGGTTAAGAATAATATTAATTAATATATTATGAAACTGATGGAAACTAATGCCATATATAGTTTAATCAAATACGGAAAGATAATAGTCAAACACGGCAAGAATTCTTGTCACTTAAAAAGGGTTTAAAACGGAGGTAAATATCTCGCAGTAAATACAGAGTTCAAAAATGGCAATAGCTCCTGCCGCTTATAAGTAACAAAATCGGCAGTAAATAAGTTCCCGCCAAGAATAGCTAAAATGGCAAGACTTTTACCGCCACGAGGCAAAAACGTCAGTCCTCTCCGCGGCCGGACCATTACCGCCGCACGTACTGCCGTTTAAGCCTTAAACGGCAAGAATTGGTGTTTGACTTGGCAATATGTTCCTGCCGTTTTTTATAGCAATTCTAGTAGTGCCACCAACGGCTTCATCATCATCATCTGCGAATACACAATTGGTTCAAAGAAAGGAATTGCAAAGAAGTTATGATAACGGGCAAGAAGATGTGACGGAAGTACCTCCTGATTCTTCCTCGCACATCACAACTGTTGCTTCTTCTTCTTCATCACTTGCCTGGGGCTCCTGCCTCTCTTCCTCTTGGTTGAATGGAACGAAAGTCTCAACTGCGAGATCTTTTCGCACTTTGCTGGGCATACGACCCTTGCCTTTGTCCTTGATGGAAAGGGACCTCACTGGGGGAGAAGCTGGAGCACTCCTAGGGGAAGAAATCGTAATTCCCTTTTGCCTAGGTCTCTTCACTCTCGGCGCCGCAGTCGCTGGAGGGGACGGGTCATCTCTAGGAGGAGACGGAGCCGGAGGGTTGTCTATCAGCGAGTCAGCAAAAGTATTCATGACTGCGCGAACCCTTGTTTCGACCTCGGCATCCATCCTCCATGCTAGCCGGAACGATTCCCCTTTCCTTCTGGTGGCAACAATGGTGTTCACCAGCGACTTGGAGCGATCACCAGCTGCGAACCTCCGCACATGACACTGAAACAGTACAGAACGAAAAGCATCAGCGAAAGGAAATCAAAAGGCTTAAAGCTCATGAAGGAATTGCTTACCTCAGCAAACGCCTTACTATATCTGACGACATGCGTGTCGCCCTTCTTGATTGCGTCGACTTGCTCCTTCAGAATGAAATCGGGGCACAAATGGTTCTCGCGGTCCCACAGCGAGTAGCAACCATACTCAGACTCGCTCAAGCTGCAATTGGGGCGAAACGGAAAAGAGTTTCTCTTGATCAAGGGGGCCCTTCCTGGCTGCGCCGCCGCCTCCGTCTCAATCCTCGTTTGCTGGGCAACCCACTATGCGAGCCAGTTCTGGGAACAACCACCCTTGCGAGTTCCCGCAGGCTGCTCAAAGGGAAGATTGCTCATGAGGACCGTCTTGCACTCCTTTGTCAGCAAACGCTTGTAGCACCCTCTGATTATAGACTGGGGCCAGATTGATGGGGCCACTGCATCAAAACCAAACTGAGGAGAGACCCGAGTGGGGTCAACATCCACTGTAAGCCTTTCATACCGTGGCGCGAGCTCACGAATATGCTCTGCAAGGGCAGGAAGGGAACCTCGCAGACACCAACAAAAGAACTCACGAAATGCGGCCCCTTTTCAAAGAGAAGGTCTTCTGACAAGACCATACCTTTGGAAGGGTATAGCTTTGGAAACCACCGCACATTCTCAACACGTGTGGCATAGGGCCTGGCAGTAAACTCCTTTCGTTTGTCGCATATCAAACTCCAAGTACACTTGGTGTTGCTTGCTCCAAACCATCTCGCAGCCCTTCCGCTGTTGCGCGCTTCCGTCTCGCCTGGGGGACACCACTTATCAAGTGGAAGGGGAGTTGGAGCATAAGACGGCCAGCGCTCGAAAACCCACATTGTCAAAAAGCTGATATTGACAAAGGTCAGAACATCGAGGCGGCCACGCGATTCCCTCATCGCCAGAACCAGCTGATCCAGCCTATAATATAGCGTGCCCAAGACCAAGGGTCCGAGTGCGACTCTCTGGCCAAGAGCGAGCCTCACGGCAAGTGGCAGCACATGGTAGAAGACCCCGTCATGGGGGTGACCATCAATCAGATACCTCGACAGCCAAGCACAGAGAAAGGCACAAAGGGTCAAATGATAACCCTTGCCCTCTACGTAATTCTCGGCCTCCGGGTTCTCGCTCAAAAGCTTCTTAGTAATGCTGCTGTTCGCATAGTCTCGGAAGAAGTACTGCAACCACTTGTTCCAGGTATTCTTCGCAGACGTATCAACCAGCTGCCAGTTCGGAAGAGGCTTTGTAGTGGTCCACCGAGTGGAGATTTTCTTTACCTCTGCTAGGCACTCCTCCATCTGCGCGTACAAGGCCATTTCCGCAGATGTCCTCAAGTGACTCAAGGGGTCCACCTCGCCCATGGGGGAAAGCTCATACAGCATTTGAACGTCCTCGAGCGTGGGGGCAGCCTCGAACTCAGCAAAATGAAACGTGTGAGTCGCAGGCGAGTAACGGGACAGAAGGTCTAGAAGCATGGACTGATCCAACTTCACGGCAGCACCCTTCATAGCACGGATAGCAAAGAAAACGCCGGCTTCATTGAGAGTCTCGGCGTGATGATCCAACACGTGGTCAATCCACTCATCCATATAGTCCAATTTCTGGACAAACGCCTGAGTAGAAATCGCAGTGTATGGGAAGTGCCCATTCTCGATTCCCAATCGAACCACATCCTCGGAGCCAACCAAATCAAGCAAGGCTGAGTTAACTGGGCGAGTCAGTGTCAACAATCGCTCAACTGGAACAGGATCAGGCATCCTCTTCGCTTTCACCCTCGCATGATAAAAGTCTTTCCCACCCAGAAAGGGGGCTTTTCGCCACAGAGCCTGCGGAAGCTCGGGCATCTCTTCATCTTCCTTGACGGGTCTGGTTACTCTTGTCTTGGCCATTCCTGCGAAAGGGCAAGAAAAAGGGGGGAGAAGTACCACACTTCAGTTTGAATTTTGAAATTCGAGATCTATGCAAAGGAAAGCAAAACAGTTCCAGTACCGATTTCAGAAATTGGGGAGTCGCAAGATCCAACATTGTTGAAAGATTAAAACAAGGCAGGTTCAAAGGTCAAAGCCTCTTCACAAATTTCATGGATTTACAGATTCAACGCAGTTCGAGGCAAACACTGGTATCTTAAATCAAAAGTAAACGAGGCCAACCTTGTTTCCTTGAAGCTTGCTTGGATATGCACAATTGAAGAATACGATTTGCAGTTCTGAACTGGTGATTAATTATCTGGATCTGCTCTCGAAGATCTCCGGGTACCATTCACTTTAAGAGAAAGAAGTGATGCTTTGCAATAATGGGATACAAGGTATTTATCCAAAAGAATGAAGGGTTGCGTCCCTTCAGTAGTCGAATCGCAACCGTCACCGTCGTATCGCGCAATCACAGGACGGGCTGACGTCACGCCTAAAACCCTAAAGGTCAGACGGCACGACTCTAGGGGTTTTAGGTCATAATGACACGCACGGGGGCTGAACTTACCCGTATTTGAATTGGTGCGTGGCGACGACGCGCATGTTGGTTTCCGCGCATGGAAGTCTATACAGCTATGAGCCTTCACGCGCAGAAAGGGGGCTAATGTAGATACTGCTTTCTGACATGACAGATCTTGGCCACGTGGCAACCATCCAGCACACCATATTGTGCTCCACACACACAGGATCACCAGCCGAGCTGATCCATGTGGGGGCTGCGAGACAGAGCCCTCGCATACCACTGCACGGGACTTGTAGGGACTTAGTGGTTTGGAGGCTAGAGTAAGCCCTGTCGCGTGCGAGCCAAGCCCGCGCGCGACCTTTAGTAACTGTTTTGAGAGATCTATGGCACGAGCTCCCTAGACCCGGTCAATCCGGTCAAACCCGGTCAACCTCGTAACGGTTCCGGTACTCGCGCACCACGTGCTCTAACGGTTCCTATATACTCGGACGAACGTGCCGTTATGGTTAAGCTAATTAAGCCGCCATTAATGGGCGCATTAACCACACTACAACGGTCGTGTTCTCCAGTATATATAGATCGTTAACCTTTCCATACAAAGGAGGACACACTGCCATACGCGGAAGCTCTGCCAAATCTCTGTCTCTCTCTCAGACATTGCTACTGACTTACTCTCTCCCTACACACACCCCTATTCTCCCTGTGCGATCCCTGATCCACTACGCACGGTGTACACGGAGGTCTCCCTGCCGGAATCTCTTGTGCACAACGGTGAACGGCACTCATAAGCGCGATGACCCCTCTTGCCACAATTATTGCAAGTGACTAAGTTTCCTGCACAATCTGTTCTGGGATGGTTCTTGTTGCATTGTTTGCAATAGTGGCGTCGATGTGGTTCATCTCCATTGTTCTGCTTGTTGCCACGGTATTGACCCTTGTTACTTCCTCCATTGTTCGACTTGAATTTCTTGTCCTGTCCACCATTGTTGTTTCGACCCTGGTTGCTACCATTACCTCCAGCATTCTCAATCTTGCGCTTTCCACGATTCTCGTCTTGCATCTCTTGGATACGCCAAACAGATGCAACTCTATCATACACCTCTTGGAGAGTATCATAGGTTCTGCACATTAAGTCTTTCTGCAGATGGAGTTGCAGACCTGACATAAACTTCCTAACCTTTGTTGCCTCATCAGGCATAAGGGTTCCTGAGAATCGGGCTAATTCCATGAACTTCTTGAAGTACTCCGTTACAGAATCACTTCCCTGCTTCAAGTTCACAAACTCTATGTATTTCTGATCTTGGATATGAGATGGGTAGAAGCGAGTGTGAAGAGCAGTCTGAAGAGCTTCCCGATTAAAGTTGGGTTGAGCCAAGAAAGCTTGATGCGAGTTCCTCCACCAGATGTTTGCATCATTTTTCAGGTAGAACGCCGCGCAAACTACCTTGCGGTTGTCAGGGCACTCAACCAATTCAAGGATTTTTTCCATCTCATCTATCCAGTCTTCCAGCTCCACTGGATCCTCATTGCCAGTGAAACTTCAGGCTTCATGTCAGCCACCTTCTTAGCCCCGTTGGCTGCACTATGATCTCCATTGTTCATATTCTGAGCCATCTGAGTAAATTGGGCAAAGAATTGCTCCATGTTGTTGTTGTTGTTGTTGTTTGGGGCTGCCATTGGGACTTGACTACTTCTCCTGGTGTAGTATTGGTGTGACCTGTTAGCCATAATCCTACACTATAACCTATTGTATCATCCATACAATACTCTAAAGTATAAATAAATAAATAAAATGCAATACATGGCATATAGTGAGCAGCTAATCAAGTAATATAACACATTGATCATCAAACAATTAGTTTCACATAACAGTCCTATCCAAGACTACGCAAATTCCCAACGGCTTGTCAAATTTTAAATTCTTTCCCTATGTTCATTTTTAAATTTTCCTACAGGTTTTTTATTTCCCTTTTGGATAACCAGGCTCTGATACCAACTGTAACACCCCCAAAACCGCCAAGCCGGAAACCCGGGGATGTCACTCCGTACCTGAGATTAAACCCGAATACAAGGAGATTTTATAACAGAATATCCAATCCAAAATCCATAAAATAATTAATTAAAACTTAAAAACTTGTCTTGCCACAAATATGGGCATTATTCCAATCTAAAATTCAAATACTAAATAAAATAAGTCTAGATGTGAAATTTAAATTTACTAAAGTGATGTGTCTCGATTTTCCTCAAAAGCTATGCTTCCACCTAAACGTGTGGTGCAGAAACAAAAAGAAAAACCACAGTTTCCAATGTCAGCGGAAAATACTGATTAAGCAACACCCAAGCATGTAAATAGATTATGAAGCAGTTTAAAAACGTCACATGAGTTTGAACAGTAAAGTATTTGAGTAAGAGTATAAGTATGAAATAAGAATTCACAAATCTTTTCCTTTATCACTTCACTTGTGGGGAAACATTCCCAAACTTCTTCATTTATCCAATCGGAACTTCCAATTCTCAATCATAAAGGTCCATCATTCAGAAAACATATATTACCATGTTGACACAGGGAAGATTTACTAATAACTGGCTACCAGACCATAAGTGTCGACACCACCCTAAGACTTTTTGCGGCCAGAGAGGTAAGTACTGGAGCGAACTCGGGGCGGTTGCGGCCGAGAAAAATAAAATAAAGGGGTCGAGAGACGTAGTCCACATCGACCAAAGCTCCAAATATTGATCCCCGATACAACTATTCCACTTTACGTCTTTACGTCTTATTAATCATGTGATAGTTGTGATAAAATCACCTTTATAAAATCAGTAAACTTTCTCAAATAAACAGTTCACGTAGATATTCAAATTTTGAGACAATAAATCACAATAGAAGTTTAGACACGAAAGAAGATATGGGCGCTAGACCTGACATGTTTACTTACCTCAACAAATAGCAATCACAGCGAATTGGTCGTAGTACTCGACGTATCCTTCGTCGGAGAACTCGTTGCCTACAAATTTAATAATAATATCCTAATCAACACATTGCGCACGAAGTCCTATAGGTAAATGAAATAAATCCCTTACTAACTCTCCCCAACCTTTCTAACGTGAACAACCTGTTTTATAATAAAATACGATTTATAACGTTTATTATTTGTAAGAACACACTAAGCTATAATTATATAAATATAACTTATAAGATTAGATAAACTATCATTATTATTTAGAGTAGAGAAACATATTATTTTACTCCCAAAAACAATTTTGATTCTAATAGTAGTTTCTCTCAACCAAACAAGCCTTAGTAGAGAATATAGGTTATAAACTAACTAACTTTTATTTAAAATAAATAACAAATCTATTTAAGAAAAATAACTTATTCTAACTTGTTACAAACTTATAAAAATAAATAAGAAAAATATACTTTTATCATCCTTATTCTACACTTTTATTTTGGAGTAAAGATGAGTACAAAAAAAATGATTTTAAACTTGTATAAAAAAAATTGTCTCCTAAGAGATTTCAACCTGGAACCTATCACCCACTTACACCCAAGCTTTAAGTGCTACCCTCTAACCACTAGGCCAAACCCCCACTTACTATCTCCCTCATCACATTTATTATTATTAACAAACTAGCTAAATTAAATAATGAAAAAAAAACATCAAAACAAAACACAAGAACAGAGAGAGAAAGAGAGAGTGACGGGTTTGTTCTTCTTACCCGACCAAAGAGAGAAACGACGGGGTGGTGAGGCGACGAACGCCGGCGAAAGCCGGCGACGACGGCGGCGTGCTGCGGCGGCGGCGGTGGGCAGCAGCGGCGGTGGAGGTGGGCAGCCCGTCGGGTGAGAGAGAGATAGATTGGGTGTGGGAGATTGAGAGCAAGAGAAATTGAATGCTTGAGTGGGTGTGAATTCTCTATGAGATTGATGGGTTTGTATAGGTAGATATGTGAGAAATTCAACCAGAAAGAGGAGACCCACTTCGAATTTTCCGATTCCGAATCTGGACCAAAAATTGGTGAAATTGGTTTTCTTTTTGCTAAATTATCGACCTTTGATGAGTTTGCATCGGATTGGGATTGAATTGGGGTGAAAATCAACAAGTTTTATGAGGATTTGGAGTGGTGTTGGTGTTGGATTCGGTTAGGAATAGTATTCTTCCGTCCATGGAAGAGTTGGAGGAAGAAGATGATTTCTTTTAGGGTTAAAGACACTTTCAGCCCCACTAACTTTAGGCTTAGTACAACTACCACCCCCCTGATTTGTTAAAAGACACAATATAAGTTAGGAAAAACTACATAAAAGCACCTAGGTAGTTTATAACATTAAAAATTAACTTTCTAAATAATAACAACTAATACCCAAACTTATCCCAATGTCATATTAACACCAAATAATATCATCAAATATAATGGTAGCATATTAAAACCCAATACTTTTAATAATATTTATTAACACTCAATAATTTCATAAAATACCCGTTTCAACATATTAACACTTAAGATTATCTAAAAATACCCGTTTATAAATAACGGGGTATTTCACACATAGCTCTTGTCACAAAGATTGCTATTCCTCCACACCCAGCAGATTTTAGGCCCATTAGCCTCTGCACTTTCAACTATAAGATTATCTCTAAGGTTATGGCTAATAAGCTCAAGGTCATACTTTCTGTTATATCTAGGGATTTCCAAGCTGCTTTCATCCCCCATAGACAAATACAATATAACTTCTTGGTGGCTCAGGAGATGTTTCATAGCATAAACTATAAAGTTGAGGAAAAAGTAAAGATGGGATGGCTTGATATGAAGCTTAACTTATCTAAAGCCTATGATAGAGTTAGATGGATATTTCTTGATCAGGTCATGGAGAGAATGGGTTTTAACTCTCACTGGAGATTGATGGTCAATCAATGTATTAGTACTGTCCAGTACTCCATATGGGAACCCTACCTCAACCTTTGTTCCTTCTAGGGGTCTCAGACAAGGAGACCCCTTATCCCCATACCTGTTTGTTCTTGTTGCAGAGGTTTTCTCTAAACTTATGGTGCAAGATGAAGTCTCCAAGTCCTCTGTTCTTTTCTTACCCAATACTAATGTTATTTTGAAGAATATGCTTAAAGATAAGTTTGGGATGTGAGAAATGGCAAACTCAGACAAATACCTAGGGGTCCCTTCTTTATGGGGAAAATCCAGAACTGAGACTTTTCATTTTATTGAAGATAGAGCAAAAAAGAGAGCTCAAGGATGGAAATGTCTTGTCCTTTCTCAATATGGGAAAGAAGTGATGATTAAATCCATTATTCGGGCTATTCCTAGTTTTGCAATGCAGTGCTTTATGTTTCCCAAGAAGACATGCAACACCCTCACCCAAATTGTCTGAAATTTTTGGTGGAAAGGGGACCCAAATAGGAGAAGTATTTGCTGGGCTAAATGGGATATTCTGACCACCTCAAAATAAGGAGGAGGCCTAGGCTTCAAAGACTTCTAGAGCTTCAATTTAGCACTTTTGGCTAAACAAAACTGGAAGCTCATTAATGAGCCAAACTCTTTCTTAGCAAAATTCTTAAAGAGTGTTCACTTCCCAAACACTAGCTTCCTTCAAGCGAAAAAAGGTGTCTCTCCTATCTGGACTTGGACCAGTATTATTGAAGGTAGAAGGCTTCTTGTCAAAGATGGTATTTGGAGGATCAATAATGGAAAATCTGTCTTGTGCAAGGATAAATGGATTCCTCAAGGAAATTTTGCTATACCTCCTGGTATGGTAGATCAAAAAGTGGGTTCTCTGATCAATTCTCACAAAAGAAGCTGGAAGATCCAATTAATCAGAAACACTTTTAATGAAGAGAAAACTAAAGCTATCTTGGCTATTCCCCTTCCCCATTTTGAAAATGAAGATAACTTTATTTGGCCTCACTCTTCTAATGGACTTACAATGTGAAGACTGGGTACGTGCTGGCTACTTCTTTGACCAAGACAAACACCCCAGAGGAAGCCTCTAGCTCTTTAAAACTCAATAGATCTGACTGGAAGTTGCGGTGGGCTCTTCCCATGATCCAAAAGAATAAAGTTATTCACATGGAGAGCAATTTATGAAGCTATTGATACTAAAGAAGGTCTCTTCAAGAGAATATGTGAGGATTCCCCCATTTGTCCTGTATGTCAGTCTGAAGCTGAAACCCTTGTCCATCTTCTGTTTAGGTGTGACTGGACCAAAGATGTCTGGTTTGGTGCCCTTGGTATTAGAACTGAAGGGTTTTCTCTGTTTCATCCATACATAATTGGATTAAATCTATGTTGGATAATATGCACCAAAAAACTGTTTCCAAACAGGTCCTAGCTAAAATTCTCATGGTTTGTTGGCACATATGGAATGGGAGAAACAAAGTGGTGTTTGATCATCAGCAAGCAAATCCTATCCAGGTGATTCGTTTTGCAAAGGAGTGTCTCAATTTCCACCACAATCCAAGACCCCCTGAGGGTGTTGAAGCTGCTTCCCCTAATTCTGGTACTACCAATTGGTGTCTTCCCCCTTTTGATTGGTTTAAATTCAATTTTGATGCTATTTGGTCAAGAGCTAGTTCAGGTGGAGTTGCAGCTTGGATCATGAGAAATCATGTGGGTGAGGTCTTTAATGGACAATGGTGCCCCCGTAAAGCTAATTCTCCTATTATGGCTGAGATGATAGCCTTGAGACTGGCAGTAGCTGGTACTAAGGATGGTCCTCACAATATTTTGTTTGAATCTGACTGCAGATTGGCAATAGAGTATTTGAAGAATCAGTGTGCAGTACCTTGGAGGCTTAGAGAGATTGTGAATGATATTCTATCTTATTCCATAAATAGGTCTGTTTCTTTTGGGTGGTGTAGGATATCAGCTAATAAAGTGGATGATCATATTGCCAAGCAGGGTAGTCTAAAAATATTAGATTGGAACTGGTTATGGTCTCCCTCTGTGGAGTTACTCTCTTTGTTAGATTTTGATAGTTGTAATAGCGTGGCCTTTGTGCCAATTCTGTAGTTTCCTTTTGCTTTAATGAAATTGTCTGTTCAAAAAAAATGAGAGAAATGTGAGGCTGATGTTTGGATAAGTCAATTAGGGTTACTGCTAGATGTAATGGGTTGGGTTAGTGTAATAGGTTGGGTTAATTAGTGTTAAGTTGGGCTACTTTGTTTAATTGGCCCAGTAATTTGGGCCACTTGAGTTTATGAAATAAAAAAAAAAAACTGTGGGCCAATAATTTCGGAGGGGTAAACTGGTCTTTCGCCTTGTTTAAGGTTACCCGATTTGGAAATGGGAAGAAAGAGGTGGGACGGAGTGGTAACAAGTTGTTCGAAGCCAACCTCGAAATCTGAGACAAAGAGGGAGAGAGGGGGCCAAACCATACGAAGCCACCATCGTCGTCGACGACATCATTGGAACACCCCGACGAACCCAAAACACCACCGTCTCTTCTTCTTCCTCCCCTATGAAGTCTTTTGTTTCGTTAGTTTCAAAAGGAGTTCTCAACACCGCTTCGACCGCTTTCAAACCGCGAGTCCGGATCTGCAGGAATAACAAATCGAAGAAGAGGAAGAACAAATGATATGATTATCAACTTTTGGGGTCTTCTCTCTCTTCACTTAGGGTGTAGAGAAGGAGATTGAGAAGATAAGAGGGTAAGGAGGGAGAAATCGGTGGATCAGAGAGACCTAGGCGGCGGAGATGGTGGTGGTGGCAGCTCCTCCATCTTCAATCTGTTTTCTCTATCTCTTTCTTTTTCTCTCATTCGTAACAAAAATGGGTGGTGGGTAATGGGTAGGGAGGGTATTTTGGTGGATTATGTGGTGAAATGTCGTTTAATCATTTATTATCAAAACATATATTCTATAAAACAACATGGTTTAACTAACTTATAGCTTTTCAGCCTTTATATTAAATAAATCAGCCCTAGCCCTTAGATCTCACCTACCACCCACTACTTAAAAATTTACCCTCCCTCTCGGATTAATTTACATAATTATTAGAAGTGTGTAAGAACATGACTTGATGGATATCATATAAAATTACCGGGGACGCCATTTTCATCTTCTCCTCCAGCGAAAATCGATTATGAAACGTGTTTTTTGTTAGTGCCCTCGGGCACGGGCAATCCCCTATTTACTAAAATAATAAAGTATACTGAAAGAGAAGGAACTTCTCGAAAGAGAAGAAACAAATGAAATAAATAACAACAAAAGCTACCCCTTCCCCAGTTGTTAATTCCTTTCCGGTCTGATCCAGAACGTTGGGTCAGAGAGAACAAAAGGCGAGAGAGCAAGCAAGCACGAGAGGCGTCCGCCCCCTTGCCGCCGCCCCTTCTTGTCGGCCCAAACAAGAAGGCCGCCCCTCCTTGTTTCCTCGTGTTGTGTGATTTCTTCTTCCTCTTCCTCCATTCTGGGCTAGCACAAAGGAGAAGGAAGATCTAGATCTCAACTCTAGGCGTGGATCAACTATAGAGAACGTGACACAATTCACGTTACAAGTCATCACAGGAGAAACCCTAAGGTGTGTAACTTGTTTTCTTCCCTTACCATCGTTATGTCTCTTGTCCTGTGATCCTTGGAGGGTATTGCATGGATAATATTTGTTTTTTCGCTGCGTAGCCATGATCAAAACCCTACAGTGGTATCAGAGCCACAAGCCGTAGAGCTTTATGTGTTACGTTATGATAGTTTTACACTTTAAATTTATTGTTTATCGCGTAAAACAAGACAAATTAAGCATATGATGCAATTTGTCAATAATCAATCATAACAAGACCTAGTTTTTGCATTGGATGCATCAATTAGTGAGTTTGAGAAATTTTAGGATCTTAGATCTAGGGTTTGGGCATCCTATGGAAAGAAGGAGTTCTTTTCATACAAGGAAACAACCAAACTTGGGCACCAAGCAAGGGAGTTGTTTTGGAAACAACTCCCAAAGGAGATTCGCCCCCCTAGGGGACCGCCCCTCCTTGCTTGCCGCCCAAACAAGGGACGGCCTAGGGGCCGGGGCAGCCCTAGCCCGTGGCCTAGCCGCGGGGGCTAGGGTCCGGCCGGACCAAGGCCTTTGCGGTCCTCTTTTTGGGTCCAGGCAATTTGATTGTTGGGCCCAATGGACCGTTTTAACCCTAGAAAATCATAAAATCAATTAAAATTGAGCGCGTTAAAATTGGATTTTAACTGTTTATGTGCAAATCGCATGGTGATTGGATATGGCCTTAGGATGTGGTTTGGTGTGATTGTTTATTTTTGTGGTTTGGTTTACGGCCTGCGAGCTGATCAATTAATTGTAATAATTAATTAGGGTTTTATGGCCTGCGAGCCATTTCTTTTCTCAACTTGTCAGATTTATTTTATTTAGTATAGTTGTTAGCTAGTACTAGATAGAGTAGATTGTTAGCCAAGATTGAAGAAAAGAAGCCCAAAGCCAAAGGGAGACACAAAAGATGGAGCATAGAGCATTCTACATGACTATGAAGGATGGACCAAAAGATGAAGACGCATGGAGATGCGTTTGCTTTTAGGGTTCATAGATCCATTGGCTTGGAATTATCTTAGTCTAGAAAAGGTCATATTCACATCACGTTTTATTTTGTTTTGTGGTTGTTTATTTTATTGACTTAGTATTTTGCGGTTGGTGTATGGATGATGCATGAAATTAGGATAATAAGATAATTAGACAATCCGGATCTATTATTTGGAGCTGTGCCCAAACTCAAATAGATAGATTAGTTGATATGGATCAACAAAAACAATTAAAAATTGAATTTAAAATCCCTCAAAAATTCAAATATTGTGTTCTTGCCTTCTTGTTATTTAAACACTCATTATCATCATGATTTATCAAGCTCGTGCATGCCAAAGCAAGGCGACTTGGTTCATACTGATGGAATGCGATGGCACAAGCAAGTAATGTGCAATTGTTTAAATAAGAGGTTGAACACAACTAGGCTATTAATATTAAAACCTAGAGGAAATCAATTGGGATTATCCATACGGATGGATAAATAAGGAGTTATTTGCCAATTGAACCAAGAGTTGCATAGATATTCAATTAAAACTGTTCCTACCTAAAGTAGTCAAATTATGGGTGACTTGCCAAAGCAAGCTCATAAGGAGATGAAACATGGATCTTGGCCCACTATAAAATATAAGGATATTTTCCGCATTAATATCTTGAGGGTTATTAATCCGTAGAAAAATAGTTGGAGCTATATTTGATAAACTATCACTTATTAAATATAGTCAAAAATTCACAAATACTAAAACTTGCGTATTTTCCTTTTTGTATAATTCCAAATGGCAAACAACTCATCGAGTTCACAACATTCCCTACGATCTGTCCTTGAGAAGGACAAGCTCTATGGAACCAAATTCCTTGATTGGTACAGAAACTTGACAATCGTTCTCAAGCAAGAGAAGAAACTGTACGCAATAGAGGAGCAAGTTCCAGCAGGTCCAGAGAGCAATACCCCTGGAGCCCTAAAGGCGTATCAAAAGTGTGTTGATGAAGCTAATGATGCGGCATGCCTGATGCTATGCACCATGAATTCTGAGCTTCAGAAGCAACACGAATACATGAGTGCTGTCGATATGATCGAGCATCTGAAGCAGCTTTTACAAGAGCAAGCAAGGGTTAAGAGGTATGAGGTCTCTAAGGCATTGTTCAAGTGTCATCTGGCAGAAGGGAACCCGGTGGGATCCCATGAACTCCGTATGATTGGGTACTTGGAGAATCTCGCCCGACTGGGGTTCCAGGTCGGCCAAGAGTTGGCAACCGATCTCGTGTTGCAATCGTTGCCTGAGAGCTATGGACAGTTCATCATGAACTATAACATGAACGAGAACGTGAAACCACTGCCAGATTTACTCAATATGTTGAGGAAAGCTGAACAAAGCATCAACAAGGGTAAGGGCAAGGCCATTATGTTGGTGCAGAAAGGAAAGGGCAAAAGGTTTGCCTCATCCTCCAAGGGCCAAGGCAAGTCAGTTGCCAAGTCCAAGGAACCTGCCCTTAAGCCTGTTGGTGGGATTGCCAAAGGTGTGACTAAAGGTGAGTGTCACTACTGTAGTCAGCCAAGACACTGTAGGAGGAACTGCCAAAATATCTGGAGGACAAGAGGCTTGGAATAGTGATTCCAGCACCATCAGGTATTTTTGTTGTAGATGTCAATTTAACTGTCTCTACATCATGGGTATTGGATACTGGATGTGGATCTCACATTTTTCGAAATTTGCAGGATCTAAAGAGAAGTAGAAGCTTGGCTAAAGGAGAGATAGATCTGCGCGTTGGGAATGGAGAAAAAGTTGCTGCGTTGGCCGTGGGCGTGTGCGAACTATCTCTGCCTTCAGGATTAGTTTTAGAATTAAATAATTGCTATTTTGCGCCTACTATGAGCAGAAACATTATTTCTATTTCTTTTTTGGACAAGGAAGGTTTTATTATTTGAATAAAGAACAATTTTTGTTCCTTTTATTTTAATAATATTCACTATTTTAGTGTGCAATTATTTAATGGACTGTATGTCCTTGATCTAAGCAATCTTGTCTACAACATTAATACCAAGAGGATTAAAATACATGATTTAAATCATGCTTATTTATGACACTGTCGTTTTGGCCATATAAATGAGAAACGTGTATCTAGACTCCATAAGGATGAATACTAGACTCATTTGATTTTGAGTGAGCAATTGGCGCTCATACATACTGATGTGCGTGGGCCATTTGCCCCGCCTGCCAGGGGTGGTTATGTATACTTCATTACATTTACTGATGATTACAGTAGATATGGATTTGTGTACCTTATGAAGGTCAAATCTGAATCCTTTGAAATTTTCAAGGAATTAAAAAGTGAAGTAGAGAAGCAACTTGGCAAAAGTATCAAGGCTCTACGATCAGATCGTGGAGGAGAATACTTGAGCCAAGAGTTTGAAGACTATCTTAGAGAGTGTGGGATCGTGTCCCAACTCACTCCACCCGGAACGCCACAATGGAATGGCGTGTCTGACAGGAGGAATCGAACCCTATTGGATATGGTTCGATTTATGATTTGTCAGACCGACCTTCCATTATCATTTTGGGGCCATGCTCTATTAAGCATAGTTTTAAAAACCGGACCGGACCGGCCGGTTCGACAGGTTCGACCGGTGAACCGGTGGGTAGCCGGTCCGATTCGAGTAATAGACCGTGCATGCAGAGAACCGGTCAAAACCGGTCAAAAACTGGCGGTTTTCACCGAACCAGTGAACCGACCGGTTCTGACCGGTTTTGCCGGTTTTTGCACAAATGGTTGAAAACCCAGAAAGACCGAAGGAAACCAGAAAAACTATCGCCGCAGCCGTCGATCTTCCACCACCGCCGCCGCCACTGCTGATCTATCGCCGCTGCGAAGGAAACAAAACCACCACAAATAGGCAGATCTTACAGATCTGGACGAAGGAGAAGAAGCAGGTGAAGAAGAGGAAGAAGAAAAGGAGCCATCTCCGTCATCTCTGTCTTCCTCGTCATCTCCTTCATTTCCTCTATCTCCCGGCGTTCTCTCTCCCTCCCTCACGTCGTCCTCTCTCTTTCTCCCTCTGCCGTTCTCTCTTTCTCTCTCTCGTCTGTGTGTGTTGTGTGTGTGTGTGTGTTGAGTGTAATGTCAGGTAACACAAGAGCTTCGTAGATCTAGTAGAGTGCGCCAGGAACTCGAGAGGTATGGACTTCTCGTGACTGATTCCGGTGACACAATGCTCATAGATGATGAGCCTACTACCTATGAAGAGGCCATGAAAGGGCCAGACTCTCAGAAGTGGCTGGAAGCCATGAGATCCGAGATGGAATCCATGTATACCAACAAAGTATGGACTTTGGTGGAACCACCCGAAGGGGCGCAACCCATAGGGTGCAAGTGGGTCTTCAAGAAGAAGATCGACATGGATGGTAATGTGATTACCTATAAGGGTCGATTGGTGGCTAAAGGATTCAGACAGATTCATGGTATTGACTATGATGAAACCTTTTCACCAGTCGCTATGACCAAATCTATCCGAATCCTACTTGCAATTGCAGCATACTACGACTATGAGATTTGGCAGATGGATATCAAAACAGCATTCCTTTATGGGAATCTCCTCGAGGATGTGTATATGATACAGCCAGAGGGTTTTGAAGATCCAAAGCAAGCCAACAAAGTCTGTAAAATGCAACGATCCATTTATGGATTGAAGCAAGCTTTTAGGAATTGGAATCGACGTTTTGATGAAGTAGTCAAAGAGTTTGGCTTCATCAGAAACGAAGATGAGTCTTGTGTCTACAAGAAGGTTAGTGGGAGCTCTGTAGCTTTTCTGGTCTTGCATGTGGATGACATACTACTCATTGGAAACGACGTTCCCATGCTACAATCTGTTAAAGATTGGCTATGGAAGTGTTTCTCAATGAAGGACTTAGGGGAAGCAGCCTATATACTCGGTATAAAGATCTATAGAGACAGATCTAAGAGACTGCTAGGCCTAAGTCAGAGTACATATATTGACAAGGTCTTTAAGCGGTTCAACATGAAAGATTCCAAGAAGGGATTCTTTCCCATGTCACATGGAATCACTCTTTCGAAGAGTGGTTGTCCTTCCAATGAGATTGAGAAGGAGCACATGAGTAGAATTACCTATTCCTCGGCCATAGGATCTATCATGTACGCCATGTTATGTACTAGACCAGATGTGTCATATGACTTGAGTATGACAAGCAGATACCAATCCAATTCGGGTGAGAGTCACTGGATTGCAGTCAAGAACATCCTGAAGTACTTGAGAAGAACTGAGGATGCTTTCTTGATATTTGGCGGCGAGGAAGAGTTGCGTGTAAGGGGTTACACGGATGCAAGCTTCCAAAACGATAGATATGACTTTAGATCACAATCGGGATATCTGTTTTGCCTGAATGGAGCAGCGGTGAGCTGGAAGAGTTCCAAGAAAGAGACGGTGGATGATTCTACAACAGAGGCTGAGTACATTGCTGCAAATGGAGCAGCAAAGGAAGCTGTTTGGATGAGAAGGTTTGTTTCTGAACTTGGTGTGGTTCCTATCATTGCGGATCCAGTTGAGTTGTACTGTGACAACACTGGGGCGATCGCGCAATCAAAGGAACCCAGGTCGCACCAGAAATCCAAGCACGTGCTCAGGAAGTTCCATCTGATTCGAGATATTATCGATAGAGGAGACGTTCGGATATGCAAGATTCCTACAAATGAGAATCTGTCAGATCCACTTACAAAGCCGCTTGTGCAGTGGAAGCATGAAGGGCACACTAGGAGCATGGGCATACGAGATGCATCAGATTGGCTCTAGTGCAAGTGGGAGACTGTTGGAATAGATGCCCAAGAGACAATCTAGTTTAGTATGAATTTATTCTGGCTAGAACATTCATTGTATTATTTATTGGATATTTAATATAATGAAGTACTTAGATTTACACTTGTGTTGTTTATCTTAAATATCCCTAGTCCAGTATAATGATTAATAGGACAATCATCTATAGACTGTATGGGGTTTGATTGATATGGAGATATCATGATCCAACACATAGGTGTGCATTAAGTGTAATGACGCACCGGATTGACCCATCTCCGAGAAGGCTGCATATACGTTATGTTAAGTCACAAGTGCTTCTCGTGGTGCAATGGTATTGTCATCCTTATACTTGAAGTCGCTAGATATTCTAGTTGTGGATTATTCTGATTTTGGTAGCGTTAAACGCTACACCGTAACTGGGTAGTTATAAAGGCGTGTACCGGATACAATAAGAATTAAGCTTAGAGATCGTAGTGGACGTAGATAGAATTTTTCCCTCCCACATAACGGGAGCAAATATCCTAGGCCACTCGAGGGATAGTGCTTATAGAATGTCTGGCCAGACTCAAATAAATCAATATGGGATATTGATGTTATTTGCACGAATAAGGCTATTCCCATGGAACGAGAAACTATGGATTGGATATACGAGTGTGACTTGTATGTCTCGTGTCCAATCTGGATATAGATACAAAGGGATGAGACTTACTTGTACAAGGTTTGTCGGATGACTATTCTATTAGTTTGCTAGAATGGATGTTTTGCAAGAAACCGCTCCATATTAGCAAATTATTGTTACCAACTAGATAGAACCTATGGGGTCACACGCTATATAGAGTTGAACTAGATTTGGGAATTAATTAATAGGATTAATTAATTAGAAGGATCACTTTGCAACACCTTGCAAACTTAGTAGGACTAATTTGCAAGGAAGGGACTAAACTGAATTCTAGTAGGACTAGAATGGGACCTTTAGGTAGTTGGAAAGGATTTGTTGGACTATATAAAGGATGTTCCTTCCTTCCTTCCCACACTTATGAGCCTTTAGCTCATAACATGAGTGGGAGAGAACAAAAGGAGAGAGAGCAAGCAAGCAAGAGAGGCGTCCGCCCCCTTGCCGCCGCCCCTTCCCGTCGGCCCAAACAAGGAGGTCGCCCCTCCTTGTTTCCTCGTGTTGTGTGATTTCTTCTTCCTCTTCATCCATTCCGGTCTAGCAAAATGGATAAAGAAGATCTAGATCTCAACTCTAGGCGTGGATCAACTATATAGAACGTGACAAAATTCACGTTACAAGTCATCACAGGAGAAACCCTAAGGTGTGTAACTTGATTTCTTACCTTACCATCGTTATGTCTGTAGTCCTGTGATCCTTGGAGGGTATTGCATGGATAATATTTGTTTTTCGCTGCGTATCCATGATCAAAACCCTACAGCAGCAGGCTCGTTCAAAGCAGCAGCAGGCTCGTTCAAAGCAGCCGCACCTGCAGGATGAATATGGATAAGTCATTAATGTCATATGATTTATAAACAAGTCATTATGTTCTGCTCTATATCCAGATCAAAAGCGAGCACCTCCACACTCATGTGGGATTGCAGCTCCAACACCATATGCTACAGATGTTCCCTCATTTATCACATCCTTAAGGTGTGCATGACCTGACGTCATGTGAAAACTTGTTACAATACGGAATAACTTGTTAACTTTACATGCAAACATTGTTCAAGTGCTTACCTGCGGGTTCGCCACACTTGTCCACTAACCATCGGCGAATTTCATGTTTAGATACACCATGCTTTAATGCACCGAAGATTACCTCTTGGTAAGTTACAGCAAGATTAAAAATTGTACCTTATTCACCACCAGCGATTTCCTCGAAATCATGTTGCGCTTGCCACACTCATGCTGCCAGCATGTTGCTCTTCCAAACTTCTCCTTTTAACCGCTTCCACATCATCTTCCTCGCATTTCCTTCTTCTCTCATCTGCCTCAGCATCCATCCTCTTAGACTCCTCGATTATGGACGCATCTATGGGTTCACTTGCGCATCTGGGCAAGAGCCCTTTGTGCGTCTACGTTCCTTGGCCAAAAGACCACTGATGGTCTCAGCATCATCATCTGCTAAGAGAGAATTTGTTTTAACAACATTATTGTTGAAAATTTTGATTGAAGGAAAAATAAGTTCATTCATTTACCTTCTGAACTTTCTTTCCTTTCTTCACCTTCTCTTTCTTCTTCTTCTTCTTCTTCTTCTTCTTCTTCTTCTTCTTCTTCTTCTGCTTCTTCTTCTTCTCATCTTTCTTCTTCTCTTTCTTCTCTATCTTCTTCCTCCTGATCATATGGGATAAAAATCTTCAACTACAAGTTCCTTTCGAGACTTGCTGCGCAGGCGGCCTTTACCTTTGCCTTTGGGAGCAGGAGCTTCCATGGGCGGCGAAGATGGAGCTTCCCTAGGCGGCGAAGAAATCACAATTGACTTTTTCTTTTGACTTTTAGCCCTTGGAGCAACATTTGCGTCCGCTTCAGCACTCTCGCTTATCAGAGAGCGTACGAATACATCCATCTCCTGGCGCAACAGAGTTTCCACTTTAGAATCCATTTTCATAGTCAAAGATATTACCTTTTTGCTTCTCTTCGCATGAAGGAGAGCATCGAACAGCGCAGTACTACGGTCTCCAGATGCGAACCTCCTTAAGCAGCACTGAAAAGAGGAAATTTTTATGTAAGAAACCACCCCCCAAAAAGATGCATTTCAGAAAAGACAAGTGTTATTTACCTTAGAAAAGGATTCAATGTACTCAATTATGCTTTGAAGTCCTTCTTTAACAGGGGCCACCTTCTCAGAAAGGATCAAGTTAGCACACAGGTGATTTTCCTTGTCCAGCAAGGAATAAACCCGCAGGAAGAGGCGTCCAAACTGCAGATTTGACGAAATGGGAAGGAATTCCTTCTAATAGAGGGAGCCCTGCTGATGCGCGGTGAAGCAGATTTTGCAAACCTTGCCAGCTGAGCATTCCAGAAAGAGGTCCAACTTTTGGTGGGGTGACCCTGGCGCTTCCCTAAAGGTTGATCGAAAGGAAAACTAGAAAGTAGAGTAGACTTACACTTGGGTGTCAACAGGCGCTTGTAACAGCCTCTACGTACTGCACTAGGCCAGAGAGAAGGTGCCACTATGTCATAACCCATCTAGGGGCATACGCGAGTGGGATCAACGTCAACTGTGATACGCTCATACTTGGGCGATATCTCAGTGATATGCTCAACAAGAGCAGGCAATGACCCTCTCAAGCACCAGCAGACGAACACCCTGAAACAGCTAGGTCCTTTGTTAACGTTGTCCTTGTAGATGGGCCCACCTTCAGACGGGTACATGCGCGAGTAGAATCGCACCTCTTCAATGCGAGTGGCATAAGGCCTGACAACAAACATGGTTCGATCATCGCAGATCAAACTCCATGCACACCTAGGATCCTTTGTCCTATACCACCGTGAAGCTCTCCCACACCGAAGCGCGTTCTGAGCACCAGGAACATTCCATGATCTGGCTCTTGAAGGGGTAGGAGCATAGGAAGGCCACCTTACTAAAACCCACATGGTGAGGAAGGAAATGTTGACAAAAGTCAAAACATCAAGTCGCCCACGTGACTCTTCCACTGAAACCACAAGCTGGTCTAATCGATGGTAGTGAGTTCCGAACACCATAGGCCTGAGTGCGACATTCTGGCCTAAGGATAGGCGAAAACCAATAGGCAAAACTTGATGGAATACCCCATCATGAGGATGACCGTCAATCAAGTACCGTGAAAGCCAAATACAAAGGAAACCACACAAAGCCCAGTTATACCCCTTGCCTTCTTTGTAATTCTCCGCCTTGGGGTCCTTGTTCAGTAGCTCTTTCGTAATCTTGCTATTTGCATAATAACGGAGAAGTAATGCACCCATTTTCTCCAAGTATTCTTCGCAGATGTGTCGATTAATTGAAATGTTGGAAGGGGTTTCGCAGACGTCCAACGAGTATAAATCTTCTTGACCTCCGTTATGCATTCGACCATTTGCTCATACAAAGCGAGATCTTCATCAGTCTCCAGCGCAGTGATAACTCCGTTTTTGGAGTTATTTTATTGCTTATTTTGCTACATGTTGTGTGCTCATAATGGAGAATGTTGCGTCTTTTCGAGTAAATCATGTGTTTATTTGAGAAAATGAGTTCGTATGCTAAAATGTGAAGTCCGGGCATTTCTTGCATTTTTTACGTGCTATTTATCTTATTTTGTCACATTTTATCTTCGCGGGGTGTTCGTGTTGTGATTTTCAGGGCCGGAGCACGCGAGAATAGAGTGGATAGAGGAAACGAACTTCGGAAGTAAGGCGAGCTCGAGATTTGGGAAGGAAAGCGAGAGTTGATGGATCAAGTGCTAGAGAGGCTAAAGGGAAGATGATACGGGTGTTGAGGCATGAGGAGAGCTCAAAATGGAGGATTGAATGAAGAAACGATACCCGGGAAGTGATTCGAAAGCAAGAGGAACAAGTGGGAAGAAGATGGAAAAGTTTGATGAAGTAACTAGGTCGCACGACCTAATAGTAGGTCGCACGACCTAGTCGGAGATTTCAGCAAGTTTAAGTAGGTCGCACGACCTACTATACAGGTCGCACGACCTGTTCTGGGGAGCACAGTAGGTCGCACGACCTACTTAACTAGGTCACACGACCTAGTTCGGGCAGAATTTATTTTGTAACTTTTTGGGGTTGCTTTGTAATTACTCCTAACTTGTTCTAAACATTGGGAGAATGTATTAGACTTGGTTAGGGCATGTTTTTGGGGATTATCACGTACTCTATCACGTTGAAGAGAGCTTGGAGCTTAGGAGACGATCAAAGAAGCTTGGAATCATTCGTTTGACTTCTAAAACTCCGTTTCTTCTCTAGTTTTGATATTTCATCACGAAACTTTGTACGTGAATCATGTTTTTGAGTAGCTAAATACTTTTCTCAGGGTATCTCGTAGGGAGCTAGGGTTTGATCACGATATTTGTGATTTATGGATTTGATTTCATGCTATTATGCTTAGTTGATGAACTTTTTATCTAGCTATGTGTATTTTATGTGTTTAATTCATCTTTGTTATCAATAGACGTATTGATAGGATAGAGCTAGGTTATGAATGTTAGAGACATCGATATTCATTGCCGGGAAAATTGAAATACACACTAGCCGTATCTAGGGTTGAGAAATCTTGCTAGTTAGCTAAGAAAAAAGAGTAGACGAGTTCTCGTAATGCATCTTTAAACTCAATTAGGCTAGAGAAATCAGTTGTAATAGTTTAAGCATAGGAGTTGGTTGAGACATCTTCAACGTAATTGTGCTCGAGATGAGTGCTTATTCACTGGAGCCCCAAGTGATGATCCGCATCAACACTTGCTCAACTTCGAGCAGATTACATCCACTATGTATGATCAGAGAGTTCCACTCGAGACGATAAAGCTCATGCTTTTCCCCTTCTCCTTATCGGGAAAGGCAAAGACATGGCTTATGGAACTTCCAGCAGGCAGTATCGTTACATGGGAAGATTGTAGCAGGGAATTTCTCAGGAAGTATCTTCCGCCATCCAAGGTTGCTCAACGGATGGCTGATATAACAAAGTTCATACAACAGGAAGATGATTCTTTGGGATACACGTGGAGAAAGTTCAACCAGCTCCTTCGCAGATGCCCCACTCACGGAGAGCCATGGTACAAACTTCTGCACTATTTTTATAATGCCTTAGACAGAGAGACTGCAAATGAACTGGACATGATGGATCAAGGAAATTTTATGGGACTGGGATTACAGAGATGCCGGGATCTACTGGATAATGTAGCAAAACGTGAGTCCACGAGGTCTGAGACTCGTAGAAACACGAAATCAGATGGGGCATTGGTTAGTAAGATCGAGTCCATGGTGGAACAAAAATTTGAACATCAGATTGTAGTGATGACTTCGGCTTTCAGTAATCTGAATCCATCGGCACAGGTGAAGTCAGTGGGAGAGATGATAGCAGATGCAAATCAGGGATATGGGGATGGTATTGAAGATGTGAACTACATGGGTCAACCAAGACAGCAGCAATGGCCCAACACCTATCATCCCAACAATCGCAATCACCCTAACTTCAGCTATCCCAATCCAAATAGTGGATTATATGCACCAGGCCAAAGGCCAAATGTTCCATACCAAGCTCAAAGACAGGTTCTACAACAGCAGGCCCCACCATCAGAAGAACAAGATACAAACGCGTTGTTGAGGAAATTGTTAGCTAGCAATGATAAAATTGAGAGCAATATTGTCGCGATAGAAGCCACGATGAAGAGCCATGAGACACAGATTGGCCAGATAGCCAATCAAAATACTCGACTTCCACCGGGTATGTTACCTTCTAACACAGTCACTCCACTTGAGCAATTGAAGGCTATCACTACTCGCAGTGGGATTACCACTAAGGACCCTCCATATCCTACCCACGCGCGAGATGAGGCGACCAAGGCCACCGAAAAAGCATTGGATGAAGAAATTCCCGTGCCTACCGTGATTCCCCAATCAAAGGACACGAGTAGGAAGTCGGAGGAGAGGCCTAAGCCGAAGGAAGAGTATAGTGTGCGTGTGTCATACCCGCAGAGATTGAAGGGTCAAGAGGATGCCAATCACTTCAAGAAGTTTGTAGATATCTTCAAGAAGTTGCATATCAATATTCCCTTTGCAGAGGCCATATCACAAATGCCCAAGTATGCTAAATTTTTCAAGGGCCTCCTCGCATGGACGATTTTGAGACCGTGACTCTAAATGAAGAGTGTAGCGCCGTTGTTCAAAAAGCGTTACCAAAGAAGATGAAAGATCCGGGTGGTTGCATCATTCATGTGACACTGGGAGATGCTTTTCATGGGAGGGAATTATGTGATCTTGGTGCAAGCATCAATTTGATGCCCACATCGGTTTTTGAGCAGCTTGGTGTGGGGAATCCTAAACCTACCAGGATGTGCTTGCAGATGGTTGATCGTACCATCAAACGCCCAAGGGGTGTTTTAGAGGATGTACTAGTGAGAGTTGAAGGACTCATCTTCCCAGCTGATTTTGTGATCCTCGATATGGAGGCCGACGATGATGTTCCCATTATTTTGGGCCGCCCATTCCTGGCAACGAGGAGAGCTATCATTGATGTGGCCAATGGAGAGCTGACTATGCGGATCAACGATGAGAAGGTGGCCTTCAATGTATTTGAGGCTATGAAGTTTCCCGCGTATGCGGTGAGCGAGCAGTGCTTTGGCGTGGAGTCATACACGCCGGACGAGGAGGACGACATTTTATTAGAGCAACTATATGAGGAGCTTGCTCTGCTTGATTCTAGCGAGAAAGAGCAAGCCTTGGATGTCCATTGGCGCCAGCCCCTACCCCTCTTTAATGAGGGAAGCAGGAAGATTCTTACTCCTTCTCTTATTACTGCTCCTGTTTTAGAATTAAAGCCTTTACCTGTTCATTTGAAATATTTGTAATTGGGATCTAATGAGACTTTACCTGTTATTGTGTCTGCATGTTTGGACAGGGGATAGGAGGAGCAACTTATCAAAGTATTACAAGAGAAAAAGGGAGCTATGGGGTGGACCATAGCAGATATCAAGGGGATCAGTCCCACAGTTTGCCAGCACAAGATTCGGCTCATGGAAGATAAGAAGCCGGTAGTTCAGTTTTAGCGCCGCCTCAATCCTCACATGCAGGAGGTGGTGAAGAAAGAGGTGCTTAAATGGTTGGAGGCGGGCATTATTTATCCGATTTCCGACAGCACATGGACTAGCCCGGTGCAGTGTGTCCCTAAGAATGGAGGTATTACTGTGGTGGAAGGGGAAAAAGGTGATCAGATTGCTACTCGTACCGTTACTGGGTGGAGAGTTTGCACGGATTACCGCAAACTCAATGATGCCACATTGAAAGACCATTTTCCCCTCCCATTCGTTGATCAGATGCTTGATAGGCTGGCACGTCATTCTCACTATTGCTTTCTGGATGGGTACTCCGGGTACAACCAGATCGCCATTGAGCCAGCGGATAAGGAGAAGACGACATTCACATGTCCCTATGGGACTTTTGCTTTTCGACGCATGCCCTTCGGGTTATGCAATGCGCCTGCTACTTTTCAGAGGTGCATGATGGAGCAAAATTTCGAGGTATTCATGGATGATTTTTCTCTTTATGGTGATGGTTTTGATGACTGTTTGCAGCAGTTGGCCCGTGTTCTAGATAGATGCATTGACACCAACCTAGTGCTCAACTGGGAGAAGTGTCACTTCATGGTTACTGAGGGTATTGTTTTGGGACACAAGATCTCCAGCAAAGGTTTATAGGTGGATAGAGCCAAGATCGAGGTGATTGAGAAGCTTCCTTACCCTACCTATGTCAAAGGGGTAAGGAGTTTCTTGGGACATGCAGGGTTTTATCGGCGCTTCATTAAATAATTCTCAAAGATTACGAATCCTTTGTCATGATTGCTTGAGAAGGATGCAGTCTTTGATTTTAATGTGGAGTGCAAGTCGGCTTTTGATTTGCTCAAGAAGAAGCTGATCAGCGCCCCTATCATCACCACACCAGACTGGACCCTACCATTTGAGCTCATGTGTGATGCTAGTGACTATGTGGTAGGAGCAGTTCTGGGACAACGGAAAGATAAGGTAGCTCATGTCATTTATTATGCTAGTCGAACTCTTAACGATGCACAGGTCAATTATGCTACCACGGAGAAAGGGATGTTGGCTATCATATTTGCGTTGGACAAGTTTCGTCCATATCTTGTGGGTTCTCAGGTGACGATTTTCACGGACCATGCAGCTCTCAAATATCTTCTCACCAAGAAGGACGCCAAGCCAAGATTGATCCGGTGGGTTTTATTGATGCAAGAGTTCGATGTGGTAATCAAAGATAAAAAGGGGGTAGAGAATGTTGTTGCTGACCATTTTTCACGGCTGGAGAATGATAAGCAGGAAGATTTGCCTATTCGAGAGGATTTTCCAGATGAGCAGCTTATGGTTGTGGTTGAGCTGTGCCTTGGTTTGCTGACTTGGAAAATTTCAAGGCACTCAACATTGTGCCCAAGGACATGACTTACCATCAGAGGAAGAAATTCTTTGCAGATGCGCAACAATACTTCTGGGATGATCCTTATCTGTTCAAGCTGGGAGCGGAAAATGTATTGCGGAGATGTGTTGCAGAGCCGGACACGTTAGAGATCCTCAGACATTGCCACGAGTTGAACAATGGGGGACATTTCGGCAAATCACGCACAGTTTCTAAGGTACTTCAGAGTGGTTTCTTTTGGCCAACTTTACATAAAGACGCCCATCTATTTGTGCAGCAGTGTGACCGGTGTCAGAGAACAGGTAATATTTTTAACCGAAATGAAATGCCTCAGAATTTCGTGTTAGAGGTAGAACCGTTCGATGTGTGGGGCATTGACTTTATGGGGCCATTTCCTCCCTCACTTGGCAATATTTATATACTTCTTGCTGTGGATTATGCGACCAAGTGGGTAGAGGCAGTGGCATGCCCGAAAAATTATGGTTCTACAGTTGAGAGATTTTTACGCAAGAATATCTTCACAAGATTTGGGACACCTAGAGCGATTATCAACGATGAGGGATCTCACTTTATTAACAAGCTCTTTGCGAATGTGTTGAGCAAGTATGGAGTGAATACGCACAAGATATCATTGGCTTACCATCCGTAGTCTAATGGGCAAGCTGAAGTGTCCAATCGAGAGATCAAGGGGATTTTAGAAAAGACTGTCAATCCGGGACGCAAAGATTGGTCCCTACACTTGGATGATAGTTTATGGGCGTATCGAACTGCGTACAAGACTCCCTTGGGCATGTCTCCCTAATAGCTCGTTTTTGGGAAATCGTGCCATCTCCCGGTGGAACTTGAGCACAAAGCGTTTTGGGCGCTAAAGAAGTTGAACATGGATGCTAAGCTCTCTGGTGAGAAAAGGAAGCAGACATTGCTGGAGTTAGAAGAATTCAGACTGATGGCATATCAAAGTGCCAAGATCTACAAAGAGAGGACCAAGCAATAGCATGACAAGCACATCATTCCACGAGACTTCAGAGTGGGCCAAAAGGTACTGATCCTCAATGCACGTCTGAAATTGTTTCCGGGCAAGCTGAAGTCAAGATGGAGTGGTCCATTCACAATTTCCGAGGTTTACCCATGGGGATCGCTTGAGGTAGAAGCTGAGAATGGGGACCGATTCAAGGTGATTGGACAGCGAGCAAAGCCATACGTGGACGGGAATTTCATTGGGGTGATTGAGCGCCTCAAAGCAATTCCCGATATCTGAGCTCTTTTGAGGTAACTGGGTCGGGCCGTCGACCTTAAATTACAAAGCGCTTGTTGGGAGGCAACCCAACCTATTTACTGCATTAGTATAGATTTCCATTCTGTGTTGATTATTGTATTTTGTTTGATTTATTTGAGAGGTGCGAGAGAGTGTATATAATGTTTATAATGAGTATGTGCAGGATTCCTAGATGAAAGGCCTATTCCGGATCCCCCTTCTTGATGCGCACGGAGAAAAGTTCACAAAAATCGAGAAAAAGCAGCTAAAACGCGTATCGGGATCCGGAATGAAGAATTGGGTGAGGAATGATGTACCAACACGCACTCAACACACGCACCTGAGGGGAGGCGCGTATCCGGACTCCCCATCTTGATGCAAGCGAAGAATTCAGAGCGAAACCGAGAAAGCAGACACATTGGCACGGATTACGAGGATTTTTTTGAAAACAAGACCGTGAGCTAAATTGAAGAGTGCCATTGTGTGGGGGTTGTCGAGAGCTTTCTTTTGATAGGTGGATCGCATGCATCGGAGTCCGGACGCGAGAGTTATGACCATTTGGATGTTTTCGTGAAGAAAAAGTGACGAAAAGCATCCGGAATCGCCAAACGGGCCTTTGGAAGAGCAAATTTGAGAAATAAAGAATTCCTCGGACATTGGGATTTTTTTTTAATCAAAATGGAGTCTCGAGGTCGAGGATATCCATGAAAAATCAAAGGAACGGTCAAAAAGGCGAGAAAGGATGTTTTCGTGAAGAAAAAGCGATAAAAAGCATCCGAAAATGGCGAAAGAGGTCAAAATCACGAGCTACGGGTCGAGATGGTGAAAAGGCATATTGGATACCAAGTGTGGGGGTGAAATACCATGTTTGAGCTTATCGGGAGCTATTACGAGCTCAAAATACTAGAGAAAGTATGCCGGAGAAAGAAAAAAATTGTGCAGGGACAAAATTAGGTCGCACGACCTAGTCACTAGGTCGCACGACCTAGTTAGTGAAAAAAACTAGTTTTACTAGGTCGCATGACCTAATAACTAGGTCGCACGACCTAGTGATGGTGGATTTCAGTTTGGTCAAAAAGGGGGGTTTTGTGCATTTTTTTGGAAGCTGATGGGAGCCGAGTGTCAATTCTTGAAAAAAAATTAAAAAAAAAAAGTCTATTTTCTACCGTCGGGCAAAAATTCACACACACAAAACCCTCCTCTCTTCTCTGCACCTCACGCACCCACCACCACCACCACGTCCGATACGCCATCACCACCGTCGTCCGTCCTCATCGCCAGCACCATCGTCGTCCGGCCACCGCTGCAACAACACCACCTTCTTCGTCCTCCCTCCTCCTCCACCCTACCACCAGCGCACCAGAACCCGAGTAATCACAACCTCCCCTTCACCCGAACTCGCACCACCACCACGTTCGACCACCTTCAACACGTCCGACCACCATCCCCCACAGCACAGCTGTCGTCCGCCCCCATAGCCGCCATCACCACTCAAGCACAGTCGCCCCCTCCCTCCATCATCGTTGCTCCATAACCACCAACACCGCCACGCATCTAACCACCACCACTGCAACAACGCCGGCGCAAGAGGGCAGTGCGGGCACGGGATTAGAGTTGTCTCAGTTTGGGGGCTGTTTGGTGACAAATTCATTGAAGCAGAAAAGCTAGGGTTTCGAACCACAAATCTGAAATTCAATTTGATTGAGGTCAAATTGGAAGAAATTGGTTTAGGGGTTTCGACGGGGAAACCGCGAGGAGCAAAAGGCACCAATTGATTGCAAAATTTGAAGAAAAATTTTCCGACGACCAAATCGGTCCTTCTTGTCGAACGAGTCTGAATTTTGTGCCTGTAAGACTAGCTCCGGGCACGTGGGTACACTCTTCTCTCTCTCGCAATTTAATTTAATCGAGTCTTAGGCACATTGAGTAAAAGCCCAATTTTTATTGTTGTCGCTTAGTTGCGGCGTTTGGGGGCGATTGACTAGTGTCCTAGGACTTATTTGTTAATTGCGTAACTGTTTCTTTTCCTTACACACATCCTGACACTGAGCACGTAGCTTAATTCTTTTTGTCAATTTAATTGTCAAATTGTGCTACTTTCTTGTGCCATGTCTAGTCGAAAAGATAAGGGAAAGGCCGTAGCTAAAGGAAAGGGGGTAGCTACGAGTCAGAATATAACCGGGGGGAAAAGGAAGAAACAAAAAGTAGTCGTCGACAGTGATGACGAATATATCCCTGAGGGAGCAGTGAGAGAGACGGGGGACGCGAGTGGTAACCTAGCTAAGAGTGCTACCTTTTGGGTTGTGGGGAGCATGGTTTCACCAGACCCCCCGGACCCTGATGAGTTAGCAAGGGCAGAACCTGATAAAGTGCCATTAGCAAGGGACGCGAGAGAGTCTAGTCCTAGGGACCTTGACCCTGCGACATGAGTGTTTTGTGACTATCGGTTTTTCAACCTTCTAGCGCATTCTAGGTACGCCAAGCGGGAGGGGAGTGTGTTCAAGGGGGAAAATGTAGAAAAGCATTTCCCATTCCAAACTGAGATGCCCCAACAAATCCAAGATTTCATGAAAAGAGAGAATCTTGCAGGGTGGAGTGATCTTGTCAAGGAGAACGCGAGTTCGGAGCTCATGTGGGAGATTTACTCAAATGCCAAGTGGTCTGGGTATGCGGAGGATGGAGAGTTGGATGATTGTAGGATCATATATGCCCGTAGGAACTTTTTTGTCTTCTCTCCGGCTAGCATAGCCGCGCCCTACAATGGACAACACTCGAGGGAGACTGTCACTTTGAGACCACCATGAAAATGAATGTAGAGGAGTTAGTGACCGCAGTGTCAATTTTTGCCTTTGGTGGGGTGACGGGAGCGCCTTGGGATACTCATGCGAGTCAGGACGTTAGAAAGTGGACGGTTTCGGCCAGATACTTACTTCGTCGAGCGCGTTATTTAGTTAACATAGTGGAGGCATGGGTTGAGGGTGTTTCGACCCAGACCGACGTACGGTTCGAGTGGTGTGTTATGGCTATGTGTTGGTATGAGGGCCATCGATTCAACGTCCCGAAGCGCATTTATTTGAGTTTTCGATCGAGACTTCGGGACTCTAACCGTCGGGCAGCCGGGTTTGGGTATTTGCTAAAGCACTTGGCCACTAAGGCTGGTGCCGCATTTTATGTTGGAGACCGTGCAGCCCAACCCCCGAGATACTGGACTCATGTGCCCGACCCGAAGAAAGATGAGGTAGTCGTAGAGAGCAGTCGGGCCCCACCTAAAAAGGGGCTAAGAAGGGCGATAAGGGTAAGGCCCCGACTGTGAGTGAGGAGTCCAGTCCGTCTGACGCAACTAATGCTAGCCTCGAGGCCACTCTGCAGGCCATGCAAAGGATGATGATTGCAAATGAGAAAAAGGTCGAGGCTCGAGGGAAGGAATTATAGAGGAAAGCCAAGACAAGGGCTATGCATGCGCGACGGAACCAGCGCCAGCTCGGTGACATTCTGCATAGGCAGAATCAGTGGTTACACGAGCTTGGCAGGGCAGGCGGGCTGACACTGACTCTGGAACCTCGGAAGTTGATGTATGAGTCGAGTGACCACTCGGATGGCTCGGAGGAGAGCGAGTAGACCCGCCCGCCCTCGCATTAGAATGCTGAGTCCCATTGTTTTATCTCTAAATTCATTGGGGACAACGAAGCATTCTTGTGTGGGGATGAGATTTTATGAATATTAGCCAAGTCCGTGTCTGCATGAACCAATTGCATATAGGATGTTTGTGTCGTAGTGTGTTTCGTAGTCTTTGTCGTAGAGTGTGTTTGTGTCATAGTGTTTTGTGCTATATATTTGTGTTCGTTTTATATGATTGCACGTTTTCTTACTTTGAGTCTCCCTACCATCGAGTAGTATCGAGTCTTCTTTTGAATGGCCTCCCATGTAGAGTAAAAAAAAAAATTAAAAAAATTAAATATTTTAGAAAGGGCAATCAAAAAGATCTTTGTATTGGTAGAATCGAGGAGTGTGGGAAATTTAGGCATAGGGCGTGACTGGCGACCGAGATAGACAATGTGAGTTCCCCTTAGTATGTATAGAGAGACTTTCTTTACGGGAGTGCCTATCTATTTTTATACACTTACTTGATTTTCAAATCTAAAAGTGTGTGCCTAGTTTTCTTACAAGAGTTGAGCTAGGTGTGAGCTAAACGAGCCAAACATTCTTGTGTGCGTCTTAGGTAGTCGCCAACCCGCCTCGTAGTGGCACACGAAACAGCTGTGCGAGGATGTGTATTAGAGCACTCACTGCTTTTAGATCTCACCTTGTAGGACCATTAGAAAACCCGACTTTTAAACTTGGATTCTTTGATAACCTTTTGACCTAGGGTGACGATTCTTGGCTCTCATCACAGATTGTTTAGAATCACCATTTTAGTGCGTCACGAGGGTGTCGTAGTTGAGGGGGGGGGGAGTTCGATGAGGGAGTACTTCATGATATACTTATGTGAGTCCTACATGATCTCTTGTACTTCATTTGATATTTGCGAGGGGATGCGAGGGTAAGTGAGTAGGCTTGCGCACTTAGGTGTGGCGGTGTTCCACGTCGTTACATCATGGACACAGTTGTGGAGAGCCGTGAGTGCGTGACATCTAATACGCACAAATTGGTTCGGCTTTGTTTGGTGGCACCATGTACTTCATAGATTTAGGGGAAGATGAATTTTATATGTGATACTCATTCATTGAATTGTTTGTTTTCTTCCCCTAACATACTCGTTTGACTACTCTTGGAAGACCACTCGTACATTTGAAAGGATTGTGTTGATTGTGGAATTTTATTTGAAAAAAAAAGAAATGAGAGAAAAAAAAGAGAGACAGAAAAAAAAATCAAAAAAAAGAGAGAAAAAAAGGAGAGATGGAATAAAGGAAAGAGATTGAGCTTAACGAAAATCGATTGGAGGAAGCAACTATTTCGGTAACGACGGTTTGAATTTCGTGCACGAATCAAGACGGTGGCCACGGGATCGTAATTGTACCGGGTTTTTGAGGGAATCGAGGGCCGGAGACGGTGAGTTTCGGGTTGCGGTTTCTATCATCGTGGTGGGGGTGTGTGAGATGTGGGTTATAATGTGAGAATGTGACGCTTTAGGACGTGTTTCATCATGATTATCCTTATGTCCCTAAGCCTCAACATTCTAAAACCGTTAGCGGATTAGGAGCTCGTACCTTGGATGTGGCTTAGCCTAGCGTAGCCTCTTATTTTTCGGCACATGCGAAGAGGTAGTATACTCTTGTACTTAGTAAGGTTAGGTTCTCTATACGATCTAATGGAAATTCTTGTTGTCAAGTTTAGTTTCAATTCACGCCTTGTATCTAAATTGATCATCACTCCATGAGAACCGATTTAAGGACTTGAGATTGCCCGATCTCGCCAAAAAGAAAAAAAAAATTAAGTTTTGTGTGTGTGTGTGTAAATATATGTGATTAGGATCGAGTCTAATTTGCATTGCATCATATTGTTGCATGAATCGAGTTGTGAATTGAGTCTTGTTTGCGTCAAGTCGGCTAATATTTGGTTATGTATGCAATATGGTGGGTTGAAAGCTAGTTGATTTTGTGGATTAGACATGATGTGAAAGTTGGGATTTCCTCGGGACGAGCAAAATGTAGTGTGGGGGTAGTTGATAACTCCGTTTTCGGAGTTATTTTATTGCTTATTTTGCTACATGTTGTGTGCTCATAATGGAGAATCTTGCGTCTTTTCGAGTAAATCATGTGTTTATTTGAGAAAATGAGTTCGTATGCTAAAATGTGAAGTCCAAGTGTTTCTTGCATTGTTTTACGTGCTATTTATCTTATTTTGTCACATTTGATCTTCACGGGGTGTTCGTGTTGTGATTTTCAGGGCCGGAGCACGCGAGAATCAAGTGGATAGAGGAAACGAACTTCGGAAGTAAGGCGAGCTCGAGATTTGGGAAGGAAAGCGAGAGTTGATGGATCAAGTTCTAGAGAGGCTAAAGAGAAGATGATACGGGTGTTGAGGCATGAGGAGAGCTCAAAATGGAGGATTGAATGAAGAAACGATGCCCGGGAAGTGATTCGGAAGCAAGAGGAACAAGTGGGAAGAAGATGGAAAAGTTTGATGAAGTAACTAGGTCGCACGATCTAATAGTAGGTCGCAGGACCTAGTCGGAGATTTCAGCAAGTTTAAGTAGGTCGCACGACCTACTATACAGGTCGCACGACCTGTTCAGGGCAGCACAGTAGGTCGCACGACCTACTTAACTAGGTCACACGACCTAGTTCGGGCAGAACTTTTTTTGTAACTTTTTGGGGTTGCTTTGTAATTACTCCTAACTTGTTCTAAACATTGGGAGAACGTATTAGACTTGGTTAGGGAATATTTTTGGGGATTATCACGTACTCTATCACGTTGAAGAGAGCTTGGAGCTTAGTAGACGATCAAAGAAGCTTGGAATCATTCGTTTGACTTCTAAACTCCGTTTCTTCTCTAGTTTTGATATTTGATCACGAAACTTTGTACGTGAATCATGTTTTTGAGTAGCTAAATACTTTTCTCAGGGTATCTCGTAGGGAGCTAGGGTTTGATCACGATATTTGTGATTTATGGATTTGATTTCATGCTATTATGCTTAATTGATTAACTTTTTATCTAGCTATGTGTATTTTATGTGTTTAATTCATCTTTGTTATCAATAGACGTATTGATAGGATAGAGCTAGGTTATGAATGTTAGAGACATCGATATTCATTGCCATGAAAATTGAAATACACACTAGCCGTACCTCGGGTTGAGAAATCTTGCTAGTTAGCTAAGAACAAAGAGTAGACGAATTCTCGTAATGCATGTTTAAACTCAATTAGGCTAGAAAAATCAGTTGTAATAGTTTAAGCATAGGAGTTGGTTGAGACATCTTCAACGTAATTGTGCTCGTTTAGCTAGATAAATGTTAATCGTGTTAACAAAACATAAATCCAATATCGTGTGAAATACCTAGTGACCCGTAGAGATATCCTGACTTTTCCAAACTTTGAGAAATTTTATAATCATTCATCTTTATTAATCGTGAAGCAATTCAATTGATTAATTGAGACATTTTTTTAATTTTAGTAGGATCAATAGAACAAAACAACTGCGCTTTGCCCACACAAAGAACAAATTTAATAGCTAATTTACGACGAAGTCTCTTGGGTTCGACAACCCGGATTTCCGGAATTTATTACTACACACGAAAGCTGTACACTTGCAGTTGGAGCATGTCACGCAGCCAAGGGATCGACCTCGCCCATGGGTGGAAGGTCATACAGCATGTGCACGTCCTCTAAGGTGGGGCTGCCTCGAACTCAGCAAAATGGAAGGTATGGGTTATTGGTGAGTACCTGGAAAAGAGATTCAGAAGCATGGTTTGATCTAGTTTCACAGCAGCACCCTTTATAGCTCTGATGGCGTAATAGACCCCAGCTTGGGTCAGATTAACGGCATGATAAGTCAGTACATGGTCAATCCACTCATCCATTAAATCCAGCTTGTTCATGAAAGCCTGGGTAGAGATTTCAGTATGTGGATCGAATCCATTTTCAAGACCCAATTTGACTACGTCCTTGGCATCAATTAAATCTAACTCTTCTCGAGTAGGAGTTAGCAATAACAAATCTTTGGAAACAGGGTCAGGCAGCCTCTTTAACTTGACACTGGCATGGTAATAGTCTTCACCACCCAGGTAAGGAGCTTTCTTCCACAGAGATTTAGGAAGATTAGAAATTTCATCAGCTTCCTTCACGGATTTAGTTGCTTTCGTTCTGGCCATTTCTACAGCAAAGAAAAGGGGGGGGAGAAGTATATCCGTCATTATATTTGACTCAAGCAAAAATTCAAGAATAAATTTCAAGCAAATTTGCAGGTTCTGGATACTTGAAGAACTGTCTAGTTCAGGTTTAAGAAGTTCCAAGTTTCTGGGTTTTAAGTTGGATCGTATTAGCTTCAATTTGGAAATTACAAGTTTTGGCTTCCAGTTCCCTGGGTCTAGAATTCCAGAATACCATTGTTTCAAAGTTTCAATCTTTTAGGGTTGTAAGAACCTTTTTCGGCAGTTACAAACAATGGTGGGTCTTTGAATGTTTATGGGTTTTAGATTCAACATATAAAGGCACATTCAGAGGGGGATATTCATATTAGCAGCATTATTCCAAAATTGAACGAACCAACCTTGTGTTGTTGAAGCAATTTGAAGGAGACGATTCGCCAAGAAGAACTGGTGATTGATAATCTGGATTTGCTCTCGGAGATTCTTAGTAAACATTCACTCTAGAGATAAGCAGTAGCTTGCAACAATGGAGGATGAGGAGTATTTATTCAAATCTGCTGAAGAGTCGCGTCCTTTCAGTTGTCGAATCGCAACAGTCACTGCCAAATTACGCAATCACAGGCCTTTGCTGATGTCATGGATAAACCCCTAGAGGAACAGAAGGCACAAATCTAGGGATTCTAGGCTATAATGACACGCGTGGGGGCTGATTTCTCGGAAATTTGAGTTGGTGCGTGGCTAGAACGCGCGCGCTAGTTTTTGCGCATTGAAGTCCATCTGATAAGTGTCTCCAGCGCAAAAAGGGGGCTAATGTAGATAGTGTGTTCTAGCCACGTGAGTCAGCTTACACATGGAAGTCATCTAGCACATCTGGTGGTGCTCCAGTAGTACACGAGCATTACCTATGCTTATCCGTATGAGGGTTGCGATCTCGCATATCATTCCACACGGGACTTGTAGGGACTTAGTGGTTTGGAGGCTAGAGTAAGATCTGTCGCGCGCGAGCGACAACCGAGCCCGCGCACGACCCTTGGTTACTGCTTTGAGAGATTTATGGCCACGTGTCCCATAAACCCGGTCAACCTCATAACAGTTACGGTATACACGGGCGAAGTGCGTAACTGTCCCTATATATGCGATCGAACGTGCCGTTATGGTTGAGGTAATTAAGCCGCCATTAATGGGCGCATTAACCCACTACAACGGTAACATTTCCACTATATATAGGTTCATTAGCCCTTCATTGAAATCTTCTGATCACGTTGAAGATCTGGCCATATACTGTCTCTCTCTCTCTCTCTCTCAGTTATCAATGCTTGCTCTCTCCCTACTCACGACCTACACTCTACGTGTTTCCATACTCTACTCCTGGTGTACACTTGGATCTTCCTCTAAGGATCCTCCTGTATACAGATATGAAACACGAGATTTCATGAGCCACTCTAGGCAAGCTTGACTTACACCTACGTGGTCAAAATGAGAATGGGTTATTCAATTATTAGGGAGCACGCATGTTGCAAAATACTCGTTTGGAATGAACCTTACCGGTTCCTTCGATGATCTGCTTAAGCGAAGGAATTGGAACCATTTGGTCACTTGTGATCGCTGCTTCAACGAGCCTCTGATCTGCAAGGGCTTCGCGTGCAAAATACCCCTCAGGAATAGCATTGTTTCTTTGAACAACAACTGTTTCAGCAACTTGCGAAGCCCATACCGACCAGGATTTAGTGCAAGCACTTGAGTCTCATCATGGAGTTCTCCACTCAAAAAATCAGAAATAGACATATTTCCCCTCGAGGTTCTTGCGCTTACTCCTCTAGTCGCGGCTATATGAGTGTTTGCCCTGGATGCTGCGTTTTGAGGAAGTTCAAATGGAATAGTGTTGCCACCACCTTGGCTTCTTGTCACAAGCTGATTTGATATGTGGTGCTGGAACTTCTTGTACGTTGGAGGGGACGACATCATGTTGTGTTCCTGAAATCGCAACAGTGTCAGTTTTAGAATTTGGCAACTGGGCGTCTTCCATGTCTTGATCTGGAGTGCCACCACTTAAGTTGGACTCATGATCGGTTCTTCTCTCATCGTTTGCACCCTCAGAAGTGATATTGACTTGATTACCCTCTGCAATCTCCATTTCCTGAGATGTGGGATTTGAAGATGCACCCTGATGAACTACAGATGTGGGAGTATTAATTGGCAAGGAAGCTGCAGGGAAAGGGCTCAATGGAGTCTCTAAAGTGGCCCGAGTCAGCTCAACATTTTCAGGAGTATTGACTCTTCTAGGGGACTCCTGATCAGCGCGCATGTTAGTTTCTGGAAACGAAGCATCCGTCTCTTGAGAAGTTGTGCCTTGATCAGTATGATCAACACCTTGTTCTTTCCCCAGATGAGGCTGATAACTCCGTTTTCGGAGTTATTTTATTGCTTATTTTGCTACATTTTGTGTGCTTATATTGGAGAATGTTGCGTCTTTTCGAGTAGATCATGTGTTTATTTGAGAAAATGAGTTCGTATGCTAAAATGTGAAGTCCGGGCGTTTCTTGCATTGTTTTACGTGCTATTTATCTTATTTTGTCACATTTGATCTTCGCGGGGTGTTCGTGTTGTGATTTTTAGGGCCGGAGCACGCGAGGAGCAAGTGGATAGAGGAAACGAACTTCGGAAGTGATGCGAGCTCGAGATTTGGGAAGGAAAGCGGGAGTTGATGGATCAAGTGCTAGAGAGGCTCAAGAAAAGATGATACGAGTGTCGAGGCATGAGGAGAGCTCAAAATGGAGGATTGAATGAAGAAACGACACCCGGAAAGTGATTCGGAAGCAAGAGGAACAAGTGGGAAGAAGATGGAAAAATTTGATGAAGCAACTAGGTCGCATGACCTAGTTACTAGGTCACACGACCTAGTTAGCGATTTCAGCTTGTTTCAGTAGGTCATGCGACCTACTATACAGGTCACACGACCTGTTCAGGGCAGCACAGTAGGTCGCACGACCTACTTAACTAGGTCACACGACCTAGTTCGGGCAGAGTTTTGTTTGTAACTTTTTGGGGTTGCTTTGTAATTACTCCTAACTTGTTCTAAACATTGGGAGAGCGTATTAGACTTGGTTAGGGCATGTTTTTGGGTATTATCACGTACTCTATCACATTGAAGAGAGCTTGGAGCTTAGGAGACGATCAAGGAAGCTTGGAATCATTCGTTTGATCTCTAAAACTCCGTTTCTTCTCTATTCTTGTTATTTGATCACGAAACTTTGTACGTGAATCATGTTTTTGAGTAGCTAAACACTTTTCTCAGGGTATCTCGTAGGGAGCTAGGGTTTGATCACGATATTTGTGATTTATGGATTTGATTTCATGCTTTTGGCTTAATTGATGAACTTTTTATCTAGCTATGTGTATTTTATGTGTTTAATTCATCTTTGCTATCAATAGACGTATTGTTAGGATAGAGCTAGGTTATGAATGTTAGAGACATAAATATTCATTGCCCGGAAAATTGAAATACACACTAGCCGTATCTAGGGTTGAGAAATCTTGCTAGTTAGCTAAGAACGAAGAGTAGATTAATGATCTTAATGCATACTTGAACTTGTTTAGGCTAGAGACATCGGATTTGCTAGTTTAAGTATTGGTGTTGGTTGAGACATCTTCAACACATTCATGCTCGTTTAGCTAGAATAATAAATCATCGTGTTAACAAAACATAAATCCAATATCGTGTGAAATACCTAGTGACCCGTAGAGATATCCTGACTTTTCCAAACTTTGAGAAATTTTATAATCGTTCATCTTTATTAATCGTGAAGCAATTCAATTGATTAATTGAGATACTTGTTTTTCAATTTTAGTAGAATTTAGGAAAACAAACAACGCGCTTAGCCCACATAAAGTTAATCATACTAATTAGTTCACGACAAGTCCCTTGGGTTCGACTAACCCGGATTACCGGATATTACTACACACGACGGCTGTACACTTGCAGTTGGAGCGTGTCAAGTTTTTGGCGCCGTTGCCGGGGACTTCGGTTGAATTAGTAAGAATTATTAACTTTAGGGAATTTTATTTTTGCTTTTGTTTATTTATTTTTTGATCTCACCTTCTTCCTAGCGAATTATTGTGCAGGTATCTTGGTGATCATGTGGGGGCAGAATTACTATGGGCATTCTCCAGTCTACCAACCGTACTACTCCTATGGAGATATGTACACCCCTCCTCCTTGCAATCAAGAAGATGAGCATATTAAAGAAGTATTGAAGCTCATGATAGCTAGTATGGACAGAATTGAGGAAGGGATTAATAGGATGGATGAAAGTCTCCAGCTGAAGGGACAACACTTGGCAAAACTTTCGAGTGCATTGGCATATGCAGATAATGACGATGGGCCAAGTAGCATCATTCCTGACTTAGTTGAGGAGTGTGAAGAGGAAGACGAAGAACTCCCAGAGGTCTATGTCTATAATACTGTTCATCATGAAGTAATAGATTCTTGGGCTGCTTCAGACTCAGATTCAGACTCAAATTGGGATGATATTTTGAAGCCTATACAACTTGTGCCTCGCATAATTCCGGAGCCATGGCATGAATGGGAGAGTGTGGACATCGCGAGCTTATGGCCCATTGAAGATATTTGCTATGAGGAAGAAAGCCATGAAGCTAAGAAATTATTGCATGGAGATGTTCACATGGACATATATCAAGAAACTCCTGAGTCTAGTCCATATCTTAGGGAGATCATAAAATGGGATGAGTCACATGAGGAAGACCAAAGACCCCAGTTTTATGCAGTACATGATTTGACACCTGTGATTCCAAGACAAGAGCTAGGGAAGGAAACAGTCAAGACGGCACTCCTTGCCATTACTGTTCCAACTGAGGTTCTATTTCCATATAACCGATCCTCAATGATATTGATTCTGAAGAATTGGAAGAAGAAGAAGAAGAGGAAAGGTACAATGGGTCATGATGTGGTGAATGAATTCTCGAGAAGACCGGTGATCAAGGAGTGGAAGCACAAGAAGAAGAAATTTGCAAATGCCGTCTTCTACAACTTCTTCTTGCCATATGCGTCTCATGCATGCTCACTTGAGAAGAGACAAAAAGAGAGACGATGGTGGAAGAAGAAAAAGTGGAGAGAAAAATCTCCTTAAACATCTTTTGAGGTAACTGGGTCGGGTCGTCGACCTTAAATTACACGACGCTTGTTGGGAGGCAACCCAACGTATTTTCTGCTTAAGTTAGGGAGTGAGTTTTTAATACAGTTTTGTCTTTTTAGTTATTTATATGGAGAGATGAGAGAGAGGGGGATTAATGATGTTTTCCTAGTGACATACTTGAGCAGGTTATGGTAGAATCTACCCCGGTGTGCCATGTCACACATGACCTTTACAGGGACTCGTGCATGCGAGTTGGGGATTCTTCAGACATGGATTTTAGTAGAGGAGGGCAGTCGACCCCGGTGTGCGAGTACACATTGACTGTATAGGAGCATGGTGGCACCACTACTGTGCGTGGGGACTGCTTGGCGTGATTTCGTCCCCGCCCTTGAGGTGGTTGTGAGTATCTTTTTCTTTTGCTAAATTTTGTGTTTATTTTATATAAGTATGTCATGCTCCATCTCATCTACTGGCCAACACATTGATTGCTGAGTCTTCTTGCATACTCTCTGAATTCGTTGAGGACAACGAAGCATTCTAGTGTGGGGGTGATTTTTCTGAATATTAGCCAATTCCGTGTCTGCATGAACCAATTGCATATAGGATGTTTGTGTCGTAGTGTTTTTCGTAGTCGTTGTCGTAGAGTGTGTTTGTGTCATAGTGTTGTGTGATATATATATGTGTTTGTATTATATGATTGCACGTTTTCTTACTTTGAGTCCACCTACCCAAATTGAGTCAGTTTCGAGTCTTCTTTCGAGTCGGCCCATGCATATAGAGTGGGAAATATTATCTAAAACAAAAAAAAAAAAAAAAAAAAAAAGTTTAAAAATTTGAGAAAGGGCAATCAAAAAGATCTTAGAATTGGTAAAATCGAGGAGTGTGAGAAATTTAGGCATAGGGCGTGACTTGCGACCGAGATAGACAATGTGAGTTTCCCTTAGTACGTATAGAGAAACTCTCTTTACGGGAGTGCCTACCTATTTTTATACACTTACTTGATTTTCAAATCTAAAGTGTGTGCCTTGTTTTCTTACAAGAGTTGAGCTAGGTGTGAGCTAAACAAGCCGAACATTCATGTGTACGTCTTAGGTAGTCGCCAACCCGCCTCGTAGTGGCACACAGAACAGCTGTGCGAGGTGTGTATTAGAGCACTCACTGCTTATAGAACTTACCTTGTAGGACCACTAGTAAACCCTGTTTCGAACCTTGGATTCTTTGATAACCTCTGGACTTAGGGTGACGATTATTGGCATTCATCATTGATTGGTTAGAATCACCGCTTTAGTGCGTCACGAGGGTGTTTTTAGTTGAGGGGGTTCGATGAGGGAGTACTTCATGATATATTTGTGTGAGTCTTACGTATCGCATGTACTTCATTTATGATTATCGAGGGGAACGCGAGGGTGAGTGAGAGTAGGCTTGCGCACTTCGGTGTGGCGGTGTTCCATGTCATTACATCATGGACACAGTTGTGGAGAACCGTGAGTGCCTGACATCTAATACGCACAAATTGGGTTGGGTGATTTAATTGGTGGATCGTGCTAGGTACTGGATCTCATTCATCGTGGTGTAGGAGGTTTGGTTGGATTAGGCACGAGACTTACATTGTTTTGATTACTTGAGAGGGGACGTGACTACATTCGAGTGTGGGGGTGTCGACTTTTAACCACGGACATCGAGATCGAGCTTGCGACGACTCCATCCCCACACATGTGATTTGATTTGTTTGCGGCTTTGTTTAGTGGCACCATGTACTTCATAGAGTTAGGGGAGGAGGAATTTTATATGTGATACTCATTCATTGAATTGTTTGTTTTCTTCCCCTAACATACTCGTTTGACTACTCTTGGAAGACCACTCGTACATTTGAAAGGATTGTGTTGATTGTGGAATTTTATATATATAAAAAAAAGAGAGAAATGAAAAAAAAAAGAGAGAGAGAGAGAGAAAAAATGAGAGATGGAATAAAGGAAAGAGATTGAGCTTAACGGAAATCGAGGGGAGGAAGCAACTATTTCGGTAACGACGCTTTGAATTTTGTGCACGACTCAAGACGGTGGCCACGGGATCGTAATTGTTTCGGGGTTTTGAGGGAATCGAGGGCCGGAGACGGTGAGTTTCGGGTTGCGGTTTCTATCATCGTGGTGAGGGTGTGTGAGATGTGGGTTATAATGTGAGAATGTGACGCTTTAGGACGTGTTTCATCATGATTATCCTTATGTCCCTAAGCCTCATAATTCTAAAACCGTTAGCGGATTAGGAGCTCGTACCTTGGATGTGGCTTAGCCTAGCGTAGCCTCTTATTTATCGGCACACGCGAAGAGGTAGTTTACTCTTGTACTTAGTAAAGTTAGGTTTTCTATACGATCTAAGGGAAATTCTTGTTGTCGAGTTTAGTTTCAATTCACGCCTTGTATCTAAATTGATCATCACTCCATGAGAACCGATTTAGGGACTTGAGATTGCCCGATCTCGCCAAAAAGACAAAAAGTTTAGTTTTGTGTGTGTGTGTGTAAATATATGTGTTTAGGATCGAGTGTAATTTGCATTGCATCATATTGTTGCATGAATCGAGTTGTGAATTGAGTCTTGTTTGCGTCAAGTCGGCTAATATTCGGTTATGTATGCAATATGGTGGGTTGAAAGCTAGTTGAGTTTGTGGCTTGGACATGATGTGAAAGTTGGGATTTGCTCGGGACGAGCAAAATGTAGTGTGGGGGTAGTTGATAACTCCGTTTTCGGAGTTATTTTATTGCTTATTTTGCTACATTTTGTGTGCTTATATTGGAGAATGTTGCGTCTTTTCGAGTAGATCATGTGTTTATTTGAGAAAATGAGTTCGTATGCTAAAATGTGAAGTCCGGGCGTTTCTTGCATTGTTTTACGTGCTATTTATCTTATTTTGTCACATTTGATCTTCGCGGGGTGTTCGTGTTGTGATTTTTAGGGCCGGAGCACGCGAGGAGCAAGTGGATAGAGGAAACGAACTTCGGAAGTGATGCGAGCTCGAGATTTGGGAAGGAAAGCGAGAGTTGATGGATCAAGTGCTAGAGAGGCTCAAGAAAAGATGATACGAGTGTTGAGGCATGAGGAGAGCTCAAAATGGAGGATTTAATGAAGAAACGACACCCGGAAAGTGATTCGGAAGCAAGAGGAACAAGTGGGAAGAAGATGGAAAAATTTGATGAAGCAACTAGGTCGCATGACCTAGTTACTAGGTCACACGACCTAGTTAGCGATTTCAGCTTGTTTCAGTAGGTCATGCGACCTACTATACAGGTCACACGACCTGTTCAGGGCAGCACAGTAGGTCGCACGACCTACTTAACTAGGTCACACGACCTAGTTCGGGCAGAGTTTTGTTTGTAACTTTTTGGGGTTGCTTTGTAATTACTCCTAACTTGTTCTAAACATTGGGAGAGCGTATTAGACTTGGTTAGGGCATGTTTTTGGGTATTATCACGTACTCTATCACATTGAAGAGAGCTTGGAGCTTAGGAGACGATCAAGGAAGCTTGGAATCATTCGTTTGATCTCTAAAACTCCGTTTCTTCTCTATTCTTGTTATTTGATCACGAAACTTTGTACGTGAATCATGTTTTTGAGTAGCTAAACACTTTTCTCAGGGTATCTCGTAGGGAGCTAGGGTTTGATCACGATATTTGTGATTTATGGATTTGATTTCATGCTTTTGGCTTAATTGATGAACTTTTTATCTAGCTATGTGTATTTTATGTGTTTAATTCATCTTTGCTATCAATAGACGTATTGTTAGGATAGAGCTAGGTTATGAATGTTAGAGACATAAATATTCATTGCCCGGAAAATTGAGATACACACTAGCCGTATCTAGGGTTGAGAAATCTTGCTAGTTAGCTAAGAACGAAGAGTAGATTAATGATCTTAATGCATACTTGAACTTGTTTAGGCTAGAGACATCGGATTTGCTAGTTTAAGTATTGGTGTTGGTTGAGACATCTTCAACACATTCATGCTCGTTTAGCTAGAATAATAAATCATCGTGTTAACAAAACATAAATCCAATATCGTGTGAAATACCTAGTGACCCGTAGAGATATCCTGACTTTTCCAAACTTTGAGAAATTTTATAATCGTTCATCTTTATTAATCGTGAAGCAATTCAATTGATTAATTGAGATACTTGTTTTTCAATTTTAGTAGAATTTAGGAAAACAAACAACGCGCTTAGCCCACATAAAGTTAATCATACTAATTAGTTCACGACAAGTCCCTTGGGTTCGACTAACCCGGATTACCGGATATTACTACACACGACGGCTGTACACTTGCAGTTCGAGCGTGTCAGAGGCTCCTCCCCCTCTTGCTCCTGCTCAATAATGAGTTCGAGGCGCTCGCTCTCAAGGTCAACTACTTCGGTACCAGGCCCTTGCGGCGCGATCGAAGGTTGCTCCGTGTTAGTACCCTGCGGCGCAACTGTAGCATCTCCAACTGACTTGTTCCCTTGCTCAGTACTGGGCCCTTGGGGTGCGGCTACGGCTCTTTCCACTGTCTCATTTCCTTGGTTGGCACGAACAACAACACTCCGAAGGGTAGGTCGTCTCAGCATCAAAGGTTGTTCTGCAAAAATACAAGGGCCAGTAAGCTCAAGTTAAGGATTTGCATGGTTGGAATAAAAAAAAAAAAAAAAAAAAAAAAAAGAAAGGGTGGGGGGGTTATGACAACAAGGACCTCCACATTCATATGGGATATTTGCGTAAGTACTATGACTCAGATTATCATCGATTTCTTTTAAAGTCGCGTGACCTAATTATATGCAGAGGATCTCATGATTATTATATGAAAAGTGAGGGAACTACAATAACTCTAAGGGGATTGCTTACCTGACGCTTCATCGCATTGGTCCACTGACCAACGACGAATGTCCCCCTTAGATACACCATGATTTAAGGATTCATAGATAATTTCTTGATGAGATAAGGCAAACAGGTATATAGTACCTTCCTCGTCGTCGTCGCCAACGACGAATGTCCCCCTTAGATACACCATGATTTGAAAGTCCTGTTGAGCGCGTTCCAGTTGACCCACAGTGGACTGCGAATGCTGAGTCTGTTCTTCAAGGCTTTTCTTTATGGCTTTCGCAACGTCGTGTTCTTCTCGCAGCCTTGCTTCATCCTCGGTCTTTTTCGCCATAGACACAGACTCTGCGATCACATATTCCTTAGTAGTGCCTTCCGGAGCTTCCTCAGATTCCCCGCTATCTGAAATATATTCTCATATCAGCAAAATCTTTGTTTCAAGATTGGATAAACGCAACGTGGTAAATACAATTTTAATACCTTCCCGCCTGGCAAGAGGGGCCTCTAGAACGTACTCAACGAGGTCCTCTATGTTGGTTTGCCTTGAAATCTGGCTTCTTTTGGCGGCTGCTTGCTTTTGGGGAGCGGGGTTGTTTCGCACATGTTTTCCTGGCCTAGGTGCCGCCGCGTCTATTGACGGTCGCCGGAGGCTTTTGTTTTATTTGGATTCCGGTTCGACTCCGCGATAGTTGATATGAAAACCGCAAGCGAGGATGAAATTTTAGCTTCGGCTTCTTGCCCCATGGGCATCTCGGGCGCGATGACAACAGCAGCTTCATCCTTCGAACGTAGCATATCTGCAAGAGCAGTACTACGATCTCCAGACGCGAATATCCGGAAGCAGCACTACAAAAAAGGACGAGTTCAATATTACAAGTATAGAGGTTATAAAAAAAGAGAGAGGAAGGATAGAAGTTCAAGTACCTTCTTGAAGTCACTCGCATAATCTCTTCTCGCAGCATAGGAATCTTTCTTGACTTCCTCGATCCTTTCTCCCAAGATCAACTCTGCGCACAGATGATGATCCTTGTCCAGAAGGGAATAATACCCATAATGAGTCGCATCCCTGGATGGCTTCGATTTGAAGAGATAATCCCATATTCTAAGGGCAGGAGCACTGATGGGTTGAAATTGAAGTCGGGACCTCGACTGGAGACGAGTTTGTGCAGTACAAAAAGCAATCCAGGCGGGAGTCAGTTCTCCTTGCCTGCTACCAGAGGGTTGTGTTAGTGGGAGCATGTTGATCAGCAACTCGTTGCATTCTTTATACAACGACCTCTTGTAGCAGCCCTTCACGACCGAGTCAAACCACAGTGAGGGGGCGTCGACGTCAAAGCCAAGCTGGGGGCTCACTCTGATAGGATTGTAGGGAGTTGTGATAAGGGGGTAACTCGCGCACTCGATACCATCTTCGCCCAGAGCAAGAAGTACCCTCTTCTGAACTAGTTGACGAACGGGGAATAGCAAAGTGAACCCTCAGTGATATGCGCGCGGGTAAACTTCACGTGCCTATCGGGGTACATCTCGTCCCTAAAAGTGATATGCTCCAACTGATGGGCATAAGGACGAGGGTTGAAATAGGTGGAATCGTCGCATACCAAAGTGAATGATCGCTGAGCAGTCTTGGTTTTATACCAGTGCCACGCTCGCGGAAAGAGGAGTTGCTTCCTGGCCTTGGGGGCATTCCATTGTTTCACAGCTGAGGGGACATGAGCATATGCAGGCCATCGTTCGTACGCCCACATGGAAAGAAACGCAAATTTGACGTAGGTCACAACGTCGACTCGACCCTGCGATGCTCCACGTGCGTCATCGCTACGTCCAAGTGGTAGTATAAAGAGCCAAGGACCAAAGGCCCTAATGCCACTCTCTGTCCAAGTGAAAGTTTGATCGCAAGTGCAAGGACATACGTGAACACGCCGTCATGGGGATGTCCGTCTATGTGGTACCTTGACAACCAAATGCAAAGGAAACCACACAGAGCGTAGGCAGAACCCTTTCCCTCCACCGAAATTGGAGCCTTTTCGTTTTTCTTGATTACCTCCTGAGCAATCTTTGCGTTGGAGAAATCGCGGTAGAAGTATGAGACCCACTTGGACCAGATGTTTTTCGCACCAGACGCGACAGACACGAATGTTGGCACATGCTTGCTCAACATCCACCTTGTTGAGTTTTTCTTTAGATCCCCGATGCATCCTTTCATCTCCTAGAAAATCAGATTTTCCTCATCTGTACTCAGAGCACCCAGAGGATCCACAGAGCCCATGAAAGGAAGCTCTAAAAGTGCTTCAACATCTTCGAGTGTGGTACCAGCTTCGAAGGTGGAAAAATGAAAACTGTGGGTTTTCTTCGAATACCTAGAAAATAAGGTCATCAGTATGTCCTTGTCCAGTCGCACACTCAGCCCTTTGGTCGCGCGCACAACACCATAGATTCCTGCCTTCGTCAACGTGGATTTGTGGTGCTCGAGAACGAACTCTGTCCACTCCTCCATGTAATCCAATTTCTCGGTGAAGATTTGGTGAAGAAGATCTGTGAAGGGGTGAAGCCCAGCTTCAAGGCTGAGTCTATTAATATCATTAACGTTGGTGATGTCCCAATCATCTCTTTCGGGTTCCGGAGCCAATTGCAAGACTTTCTTTGCACGGGGTGGCTCAAGAGTAGTGCCTCTGATTGTGGCCAGATAAAAATCTTCTCATCCTAGGTAGGGGGCCTTGCAACATAGCTCCTTCGGTACCTCTGGAAGGGCAACCGCTTCCGTCAAGCTTTTAGTTCTGGCCATCTCTGTTTAAAATAACGGAAACAAGTATGAGGCAAGATTTGAAGATCCAAACTCTGTTTGAGTATGAAGAACAGTGAAGAACGGTGAAAAGCAAGTAGTTATAAACCCAAATTGGGTACTAGTTTTGGTTCAAAATAAAAGGGAAAGATTTGAATCACCAACCTTGTTGATTTCTTAGTGATTGGATTGTCTGAACGACTTGATCGAGAATCTGGTTGAAAATATGGACGTCTTGCTTGGAATTCTCTCTCTGGCTCATAAAACTTCAAGTAGCAGCAATGGTGGAAAAATTTCTAATCCTTGCAATCAAGGGTTTAAATAGGGCACAGAAGCCTGAAGAGTCGCGACTGCTGACATTCGCTGAATCAGCATGACCTTGATAACCAGCGAAATCGGTGACCTATCAGATCATTTTGAGTTATTCTTGCCTCAAAAACCGGCAAAAGTATGTGGATGGTGTATGGTTAGCTTCGCAACAGCCACGCCTCATTAAAGGCTATACGATGTCTCAAAACCCTAGGCAATCATGGCTACATCTGGGGGCTAAGGTTTCAAGCATTAAATTACTCAAAATTCAAGTGACCCGCGTGGAGATACGCATGGCTGATTTTGCGCGACTACGCAGCAAACGCGCGCGTGATATTTGCGCAAAAGGGGGATAATGTAGATGGTGCATTCCAGACAGACAGACCATAGCCACGTGGCAGTCATCCAGAACATCTGACTGTGCTCCATATACAACCGATCACTGCTCATGCTTATCCACGTGGGGCTGCGAGACAGGGCCACCCTCGCGTACAAACCACACGGGACTTGTAGGGACTTAGTGGTTTGGAGGCTAGAGTAAGGCCCGTCGCGCGCGAACGGCAACTCGCGCGAGACCCTTAGTAAATGACTTGAGAGACCTTATGACCACATGTCCTATAAACCCGGTCGATCTCATAACGGTCTCCGGTATATGCGGACGGGTGCATAACGTTCCCTATATACATGGTCGAACGTGCCGTTACGGGGCTATCATTAAGCCGCCATTTATGGGCGCATTAACCCCTCACAACGGCCATTCCCTACTATATATAGGACCGTTACCCTCCATTGCAATCTTCTGGATTCACCAAAGCTCTGTCATTAAGTTGTCTCTCTCTCTCTCTCTTTCACACAGTTACCATTGCTTACTCTCTCCCTACTTACACCCTTCATCTCTCTGTGTGTTCTTGATCTTATTCCTTACTTGAGGTGTACACTTGGATCTCTCCCAAAAATTTCCTTGTACACACTAACATAGTCAAATAGGTACGGATGTCCAGATTCATTCTTAGTTAAATACATAGATAACATAGTCAAATAGGTGCGAGATATACTCCAGCAAAGTCTCGAGAGTCTCGAGTAAAATCAGAAATTCCTTGCCTTTTTCCACTTTTTGTACCCAGCCACAAAACTTGGTCAACAACTATTAACTACTTGCAATTAGTCAACAAAAAACTCCAAGTGAGCTAGGAAAACAAAATTCTTGTTATGAAATTCAGCAAAAAGTAATAATCACTGTGAGAGCTAAACTGAATACTTTCTTTATCTTGGAGGAGATTCAAATTCCATACGAACAATAAGTTATTCAATGTAAAAGACTGCTTTGAACAATTAGGTGACAAAACAGGGGGGGGGGGGGGGGGGGGGGGGGGGGGGGTGCATCGATTGCATAATAATCGATGTAATCATATTTGTTCAACAATGACAAAACTGAACTATAATGTCGAAAGAATAGCATGAACAAAACATAGCACCGTCATGAGGGGAGGGGGAGACCTTGTAAAAGAGATAACAATAGGCCTTTTACTTACATGCCTCGGCCAGATGATTTTGGGGTTTAAGGTCTCGAGTAAATTATCTCGCACCAAAGATAACCCCAGAGCAATATAAATTCTTAGTTGAAAACCAAGATCAATTTTTTGTAACATAAAATTCAGGAGGCTCGCATACAGGATAAAGCTCATTTTGGATGCCTCAGCCAGATGATTTTGGGGTTTAAGGTCTTCAGTAAATTATCTCGCACCAAAGATAACCCCAGACAAATAGTTGAAAACCAATATCAATTTTTTGTAACATAAAATTCAGGAGGCTCGCATACAGGATAAAGCTCATTTTGGCTTATATTGTATCTACAAAGAAATGTGATGCTCTTTTATTAGGAGGTTTATTAACAAACACCAATGTTATGCATATCAAATGCATACTATTGAACAGTTAGTATTGGGATTAACATGTGTCTAGGAGTTAAAGCCAAATTGAGATTTAAATAAAACACAAACAATTCTTTTTTTGGCACGAAAGAAAGAACATCATATTGAAGTACGAAGGAGGTCATAGGTTACAAAGTCATTAACAAAACCAGAAATACCACACAAAGCCTAAAGCAACCCAAGTTTGAAAAGCATCAGAACGACAGACTACACTAGACTACGAGTACATTTAGCACCATTCACAACTCGGACACAACATAGTTTTCCAACCATAACAAAAACATCAGAAGTCATCATATTCCACGAGCTAAGCATCTCCACTCTTTGCATCTCCTGCTGCCCCTCCTGCATTTTCATCCACAGCTTCTGTATGTGATAGAAGGCAGAAGTTAGCAATGTGAATCAAAATATGTTGATGACCATGATGCTCGCACCAATTTAAAGCTTGAAAAATGCAGTGAAGAAATAAACATGATAAGCTAGAAGCACTCCATTGAATGAGATCTGCCACCTCATTTTTCTCACTCTCTCTTTTGAATTTAGTTTTGAAACAGCGACATGAACATAAGTATGATGCTCACAACAGATCACAGACGAGAGATCACAGTAAGTAATAGGTGAGCAGCCCGCAGCTGAGGTTTCAATTGAGGTTCCGAGCTTTGGAGTCTCACATGCACGCTGCCAATTGGCAAGAAACTCAGATGCAAGAGTTTTTGCTTTGAAAACAGGGGAGGTGATAGTGCTATCAGAAGAATCATTTTGACCAAAGCAAACTGCATTTCTAAGACTCCAAGCAGACCACATGATTGCACGTAGCCAGCTAAAGAACATGGGCTTTGCATTGCCATTCAAGGAGGTAAGTGAAAAGGCTAAGCAAGATGCAACACTGTCAAATTGGACGACATTGTAAGGAGTTGAAGAAAACAAGATTTTTGTTAAAGACAAACAAGATTTAAATCAGATCCGTAAACGTACCCCTTATTTTTCTCAAAAAAATAAAATAAGCGTACCTCTTACAGTCACTAACGAGGCAGATCACATTTAAATTTCAGTCTCTGATTTGGCAGATTACATTTTCTTTCGTGACATCTATTAACTAAAATTGCTTTTAACATATATCCCAATCACCAAGAATCAATTTATTTCCAAATTGTCCAGGGGACCATTATCTTTACTTGCACAACAAAATGCATATCACCAAGGTCAAAAAGGAAATAAACTGCACATCACCTTGGCCAAAACGAAAGAAACATTAGTAAACTCCCACATGCTCTTACACATGCAGACATCATCTCAGTGATACATGACATGCTTAAATATGATGTAAATCAAAATTTCTAGTGTCACAGCTCAAGTATATTGAACTGACGTGTAAATGATAAAGCTGGGGGAAAAGGGAGTGATGACCATTGAAATTCGGTTACGATGTAGCTTATTTCCTGTATAAATAGACCCCTATGGAACACATTCTCAACCTCTGTCTACTATCAAAAGTAAGAAACTTGCTGCACCAGGATTAGACTAAGCCCGTTGCCTTCGTTTAAACCCCAAACCTAGTTAACTTACAACTACATATCCAGTGAAAACCGGAAAACCCCCCAGCCCAAAATTCGGCAACCATCACGAGACCTTGGCCAAAAATACATGTTTGGACGTTGTTTGACAACAGAGGAAGGCAATGAAAATTCTGGTATTTCTGATACCTACTGATTGTAAAGTAATATTGATGTAGAACTGTTGGAGTGTTGGTAGTGCTGGAGACGGAGGTTTACAGCCAGGCTATAATTGGAATGCATTACTAGGAGATGACCTCAAAGTCTGGAACCATATTATTAAACTATTATCCCATGATTAGTTATCAGCCCTAGCAAATTCCAGAACAAACCATTCATAAATTAAAGACTACTGGTGATATCCCACACACGTCGCACGTGAGATGATGAAATGAGCTATACACTTGTGTGTATGTGTGTACAGAGGCAGTCTATATAAGTATTGATAAACTTTGAGAACCTTCATTAGCTTTGTTCTTGAAGGAAAATTGCACATACATATCAAATCAAATAAGTTTGTAAAGTATAAAAATAACATATTGGTCAATTGAAGACAGCAACATAATGTTGAACTACTTAACAAATATCCACCAAAATAACATAATTTACAAAAAAAAAGGTAAACAGACCAATAACCATATTACTGAGGATATAAATTTTAAATTTAACTCAGTAAAGATTTGACTATTTCAAAAACGTAGGAGCTAAGTTTACATAATTACTAACCTCTCTAATAAGTATACGCACATTATAACTAGAGCGAAATCCAGAGAACGTGGGATGGGTCGACGATGGGTTGGAAAAACAGATGGCGGCAGTGAGAAGGAGAGGTCTCTTAGCCTTGGACGGCTGGTGATGGCCGATGGGTCAGCGGATTTGGCGATGTCGGCCAGGGAATGCCAGGGATGATGGGTCGGTTGTTGATGGGTTTATCCTATAAAGCGAATGTGATCGGAGAAACTAGAGCAGTAGCGGCAATGAGTTTTGGTCAGGTGATGGTGGAGGGCAAGTCGCCGAGAAATTTGAAAGAAACAGGTTGTGGTGACTTGTGATGGGTATAAGGTTTCGGGGGATGAGAAAACAGAGGCGGGATGGAGACAGCCACAAAGAGCTGATACGGAAGTGTCCGGTGGTGATGGTAGCTGCGATTTGGTGGTGGGTTCGTGGTTGTGTTCTGCTAGATTCAATGAAGAGGGCAGCCAGAAACCAAAGCAGATGCCCTGAAGAGGCCTCACCAGATCCAGGTGAGCGATGAGGGTTGGCGGCTGGTAGTTTTTGTGTTGCGACCAGTAAAAAATGAAGAAGATGAAAAGATGAGCAGTGGTGTGTATTCAGTGGTGTAGTGGTGTGTATTCTGGGCCCAGCACTGAAGTAAGGAGTATTGAAAGAACGCTCCAGTTGGTCAACAATAGTAGTAATACCGACTCCAAAGTCCAAAACAAGAACGTTTTAAGGGTGGTCCGGCGGGCAACTAGTAGTGGCGCCTCCGCCACAGCAGGCAGAATAATTTTAGGTCATCTAGAGGGTATATGCTCTGATACCATGATATAATATGAGAAGAATAATATTCGTAAGTGTTATGATCAACAAGTACCACGAGCCTATTAGGCAACCAATACTTGATCAACAAAAATGCCAACATAAAATTAGACTGAACTAGTTGATAGAATAACCCAAATTAGGAAACATGACCATATAACCGACCTAATATAGAAACTAAATAACCTAAAAATAATATTCTATAATGATAATATCTCTAACAGATGACACAATTCAATACATATATATATACACACAAATACATAAACATAATTTATGTCAAAGAATTCAGATTATTTCGTTCCCTTCAAATTCACCTCATTCTCTTGATTGCGGGAATACTTGTATAGTAAAGACCAAGCGCAAATAGTGAAAAATGACACATTTTCTTAGGCAGACACAATTAGTGAAAACCAGCTTCATACTATGATTTGACTCATTCCTTTGAGTTCTGTCACAGGTTTCATAGTACAGACTATTAGCTTTGGGGATCAACAAGTCTGGCCTTTTTGTTATGAGATGCGTTACCGAAATTTCAATTTTATCATCCGTGACCTCAATTTGTATCTTTGCGTCAATCATACATCCAGTTATTTATATGGAATAGAAAAATGTTAATATCAAGGATATTGTTGTCTTGCTTAACAAATTGGGGCAAATTTGATCTTCTCATGGTCCTCGCTACCGTCACCTCCGACACAAATCTCCAATGCCAACACCACTGCCACTAACAACAACATCCACTATACCCTACAACCACCAAATACTGACAAAACCAAAACCCCGGTAGATCTAATGCATCACCATGAGACCACTAATAAAAACTGATCACCACGCTGTGTGAATGTCACTCTCTCTAATATGTTGGAAATCTCAGCCACAATTGGACAAACACGTGCACCAAAGAGGCTCAAATCAAATCAAGCACCACCAGCACAATTAAATTAGAAATAACTGAACCGAGAGCAGAAAACTAGGGGCCCAATTGGGGATATCGGTGGTCAAGTATGATATGAGTTTGTGAGGCTGTACCTGGCTCGAATTGGGATTGATTTTTTAGGTCGGGAATAGGTAGGGTTCAAACTGTTTCCGAACTTGATAAGAGGACGATGGTGGTGGTGGTTCTGGGTTCTATTGAAATACCCATTGGTGGTGGAGTGGCGATGGTTTGTTTGTTTGGTTGGTTGCCGACAAACAGTTCATCGCAAGGATTCTCTCTATAACTGGTCTTTGCATGACCTATCTCAGGGGAGAGACACACAGATGTGGAGACAAATTGAGTCAGAAATTCAGTTGGGAAGCTGTGCAGCCCGGACAAAGGTGGGATGCAAATGAAATAATACATTTGGTTCAGGGGTGCTATAGGTATTCTAGACATGTCACAGCTGACCATGTGTTCTTTCTTAATGAGGATAATAGTTCGGGGACTCACTGTGTGGGTCAAGGGGTTGTGAAGTAAATAAAGCGAAGTCAACAAAAGTGGAACAGTGACATTTTATCTGAAGTTGTGTAGTTTCCTCTCAGTTAGTTTATTAAGCTAAATAGTTTGTTAGTCTTGTTATGGGCTACTTTCTCGTTGGTCAAAGGGCCATTTATAGGTTGTATCAGGTTTGTAAGGACATCATCTCCTTCACAACTTGATGAACAATTTCTCAGAACCCCTTTCTTTTTCTCTCTGGTCTCTCATCTTCTTCACCAGTTTGATTTACCGAGAACGAGACCTTTCTAAATTCAAGTATTTTAGTATGGTATCAGACAGAGAATTACGCGATGTTTGTTCTAAATGCAGATGAATAGTTTTGGTTTCAGTTTTGCTGGATGATAATTTATGTACTTAGGCATTAGTCTATGATTGTTGTTTTCGTGCGAAAACAAATTGGTGCCTGTTGATGGCAGTATTGAAGAACCTTCACCACAGAATCTAGAATATTTCATATACGGGGTAGATGTGATAGAGTGGTGATGTATTGGTTAATTCTGTTACTAACAAAATTGCTAGTAGTGTCTGCAATGGAGGTGTGGTCGGATCTTTTTGGAAGATTTTACAAGGCAATATACCGAGAATTTTTCATTTATCTCAAGTTGTTGCTTAAGCAAGATGTCGTGTCTGAGTTAGTACTGTACCAAGTTAAAGTCATTATGGAATGAGTTAGCTAGTAACAAGCCATTACCTAGTTGTACTTGTTGAATGTTGACTTAGGTGAAGTAGCATAGAGAACAACACAGAGTAATACAATTTCAAATGGGTTTATATGGTTAGTATGTTGCTATTAGAAATCAATGGTTACTGACAGAACCTCTTCCACCAATAAATCAAGTGTTTGTTTGGATAATTCAACAAGAAAGGGATATGGAATTACAAGCACATGGAGGAGGTGGTCACATTCACACAATGGCTATGTATGCTGGGACATAGCCAACACCTACTCAAACTTAGTCTCATTCAGCATATGCAGCTGGTTCACAGGCAAGTTATGGTCAGTGCTGGTGTGAAAAATCAAGCAGGATCTTCACAAGGTGCGGGGATTTAACAAACATACAGTGATGGGAACTCCAGAAGAGGGAGGATACTTTGCCATAATTGTGCACATGAAGGTCACAATAAAGCCTAATGCTTTAGATTCACGGCTTTCCTCCAAATTTCAAGTTTAACAAGCCTAGAGCTCAAATGTAGTGGCTGATGCCTCATCCAATCAAACATGTGGATACTGATCAAGGTTCAGGCACAAGTACCTCACTTCGTTCGGCTCAGGCACAATAGTTTGTCTCTGTGTTGAACTCACAATTATCACTTGGTAGTTTACCTATTTCCTATGATTTGAAGCTACGAGACCTGAAGTTGGTATCTTTCCGTGTCAGCAAAAGTTTGCTTTAGAGATATTAGCTTCTTCAGGCTATATTGGATGCAAGATTTTCCAGTACTTCTATAATTGCATCTGGCAAACTACATGTTAATATTTGGTGAGGTCTTATCGGATGAAGAAGCAGCTGGGTATAGAAGATTGATTTGAAAACTTTCTGTAATTGTGTGATTCAAGGCCAGATTAATGTTATATTGTACATAATTGAGTCATTATGTGGCTCAGCCTACCAAGAATCACTTTGTTGCTGCAGCCCACTACCTGAGGTATCTCTCACAGCCACTCCAAATCAAGGTTTGATTTTCTCTAGTGTACTTGTTTCACAATATCAGCCTACTCAGATTCAGATTGGGCTAGCTGTCTAGACTTTGGACACTAGATGACCAACCTCATCATTCTTCCTCTTTCCAGGAAGAATGCTGGAAATCTATAAAATAACAGGTGGTGGCAAGAAGCAGAAGCTGATTACAAGAGCTTGGATAATTTATGCTGTGAAATAAAATGGATACTCTCCGTACAGCACGAATTAGGTATTCCCTTGATCAATACTTCTGTGGCATTCTGTGATAGCACCTCTCCTATTCATATGGCTGCAAATTCCATCGTGCGAGAGGACCAATCATATTGAGCTAGACTGTCACTTGGTGAGAAATTTGGTTCATAGGTACTGTGAAGTTAGCAAATTAGCAAAACATTCCCAGTGAAGAACAGAGTGTACTCACAAAACCTCTGGCTGCTCTGGCATTTCAGCAAATGATTCACAAGTCGGGAGTTGTTTGCACATCCTCTAACTTGAAGGGGGAATATAGAAGATAATGAGGTTGTTTGGGTAAATGTTTTTTTTTTTTTGGTTTTTAGTTTTTTTGGGAATGAGTGGTTGAGATGTAGAGAGATAAAATATTGTACACTCTCTCTCCTCAACCCAACCATTCATTCCCAAAAAACAGATATGCAGTGAAAGTGTCATTGGTTTGCAACTGTTGGTGGTGCTGGAGATGGAGCGGTTAATGGCGGTAGTCAGTGAGAGAAATGTTACTTAGATTGAAGTAAGTTTTTAGTAATATTGCAAAATGATTAAGACTAAGATGTGGCAATGGATAAGCAAGGATACTTTTGGGGTTTTTTAACTTAACTAAAGGGCTCAACTATAATGTGAATGAATTAGGGAGTATAACATGACCTCGGACAGCAGTTACTAAACTGTTAACTTTCTGCAACTGCATATCAGGGAGAAGAGACAATTGGGAATACGTAATCTACCATAAATACACTTGTCGCTTATGATTAGTATGAGGTTAATGCTTTTCACTTAATTGTTTAACCCCAAACCTAAGTGACTACATCAACAACAGCCTATCCTGCGAAATCCTGGAATTGTAGTTTGACTTCAACGTGTTACTACCTTCTGTTCGAGATGGAAATTATCAAGGGCACGTGTTACAAACTCTGTGTAGCAGTTTCTTCAGGGTGTTTATGTGGGTTTACTTTTCTGTGTATCAGTTTGATGCAAAAAAATGTTTTTCATCTTAAAAGAAATGAAATGTTTGATTCTTATTTTATCTCCCTACCAGTGGCTATTCAACTGAATCTTGACTACGAGGCATCCTTGCCCCCTCCACTTTCTCTGTCGCCGTCGCAACTCAGTCTACCTCCACCTCCGAACCCCCTTTCATGTTTCATGTGTGAGGGTTTGACCATACTCTGAGTCGAAAGGAATATAAGGTAAACATCTAGCCCCAAGTCGCAATTCACTGTCTTTATTTTTGCGCCTCCCATTGTCCTTATCTTTGGCTAATTTTCAATTTGACGAGTTTTTAACATTCTACTGACTAATTGAAATCCTATCTTTCTACCGGTAACTCCCACATAAGCTCTTTTTTGGTACAGATAGTAATACAGGCTTACTGCCCAATTAATTGGTTTACATTAGTGTGGTGTGAAATTTGCATATTATAATGTAGATGTACTCAACAAAGTGATGTAGTTTGTCTTATCTCTAAGGACCTTCATCAGAAAGCTCTTCTAGGGGATTTCATGCTTTTCTTTGGTATCTTCTATCATGAAACTTTTGTCATCGTTTATTAGATTTTAGGGAGACTTGCCTGGTCGTTAACTTCAAGGATCCGCAAGCTTGCCTAGACATTCATCTGTTTGGTTCTGTGAATTGCAGACGCCTTCGGGTGATAGACCTTCAATTTTAAGGCATGCCATGCTTTTTTCTTTTTCAATCATCTATCGTATCTGTTTAACTAAGTGCATTTGTGGTTGGCAGGTTATTCAGAAAGTGAAAGTTTAAATCAGAACTGTGGGAGATGTGTGGGCTTTAAAATTTATGTGTTGTGTAGGCGGCCCTGCTAGCAACCTGCTCCCTGTGTGCCTAACAAGTCAAAAATTTGATTCTATGATTTCTTAGTCGATTCCAGAAATGACACTACCATTCAGGTATTCGCACATCATCCACTTCAATACCTACACTGCGAATATAGATGGGAAATGTCTGAATTAGAGCACTATTTTTAGTTTCTTGGTGAAAACTATTTGCATGACTGAACTTGACATCAGCTAAATGAAATACATTTTCCCTTTTTTTTGGAAAGAGAAAACTTTGATTGTTGAATTGGGCAGTTGAATAAGTCAATCTACTGGTGGTAACGTGTTTTGCAGGTGGACTTAAGGAACTCCTGTCCATGGAAAAGAACAACGGCAATGAACATCCCACACTTAGTTGCTATCCAACTGACTTTACCGTATTTCTGATATGAACTAAGGACAATCAAGCAGTTACAAGCTTATTCCATTTGGGGTCATTTGCTACTTCCTTTGAAGCTCAAGCTTGGGAAGACATTCATAAATGTATAGTACTGTCATAGTTAAGGTATTACGTCTGTCCATAACGTATTCAAGAAGAAACTTCATGGGCCTCATAAATCTCTCATATGTGCACCATCTACACCGGGAAGACAAAAATTGTTTGCGGATCGGTGATATATGCCTAATTTTGGTTTATCCTGGTTCTATTACTTCGTAATTTTAGTATGTAATATGAATATGTTTTGTTGCTTCTGTAGGAAAAGTGAGAAAAAATTGCCACGTGAAGTCATGTCAATGTATCTGAGAGTAAATAATACGTCTTCCAAGCATGATCTGTTGTTGCTCAAGAGCAATGGTATTTTTTGTGAAAATCCATATGTTCTTTGTTTGCTTGCTTGGTTTCAATGATTTTTTGAGTTGTGCAAAGAACAAGTTTGTTTAAGGGGAAGCATTAACCAAACTTCTACTACATCTCTCATATGTTTTTTATGCAAAGATAAGAACTTCTATTACATGTCTCATTACAGTGCTATCCTACAGAATCTTGGTGGGTATATGGCAGATCGTAGAATTGGCAAAATCGATTAATCTACTGTGGCTGTCTTTCTGGCGTAGTAAGTACAGTACTTTTTTTTTTATTTCATTATGACTTTGGTACGGTGTACTTTATCTAAAACATCATGCTTGCACATATATTCTACTTAGTCGAAGTAAAATGATAATGTGCATTCTAGCATATTTCATTTGAGATAGAATTAGGAGCTGAAGAGTACTACCACTGATTTTCTACTCAACTTGGGACTCCTCTTCTTATAGAACCAAGATAGAGGATCATCGAGGTTAAGTTTGAAAGTAAAAAAAACTTTTACTAAAGTCCTCTTAACATTTCAACCTGATTTAGGTCGTTATTCGATCTTATGTGTTTCTTATATTCTGTTTTATCTCTACTTTACTATATTCTAATTGGTTATCTAGAACCAACTTGGGGCACGGGGTATTCACTAGTTCCAAGCAAGTTGAAATGCACAATTCGACCATCACCACAACAAACACAGGTTACTTCGGTATGATATCGATTAGCTGGTAGAATTGTTATCAATTTATAGCTTGCCTTTGTAATGCATCTAGGTGCTACATGCCAACTTGACAGTGAGGCAAGGTTTGGTTTTTTCACTTCAGTTCAGTGCAGGACGTGGTGGGTTACAGCATTATGTACTTTTACAAGGAAGGGAACTTATCACGAGGAAAATTAAGGGCCAAATTGGTGAGGGAGGATGCCGAGAGCAATAGCAATAACTGGCGAGGAAAAAAATTGTGCCTATTGAGATTATGTCAATAAACATAAGATTTTTTTATAGATATGCAAACTCAGCACTGATGAGGTACATTACAGAAATCTGACCTGAAGCCTCCCGGAGGGTGAAGACACCCGAGGACGAGATTTCACCAATGGCAGGATCCACCTCCACCTTATACTCTCCGTTATACCAGTTAAACCATTGCAGAGCTGACTTAATGTCGCGGCTAAATTCAGCCGGATATTTGATCCACTCACTCCCGGAGAAATATAGTGTAAAACGGAAGTTGAAATCCGCCTTTAGATAACGACAGGCAGAGTATCCACCCAACATGCGAATTGTCAACCTAGGTGGATTGGGATCAGTATACAGTTCGACAAATTTTTGCAAGAGAAAACGAACCTTCAGAATGATCATTTTCTTTTTTTCAGCATGTTCCGTTAACTCCAATCTGTCCTCAAGAGTGACATCACAACGGGGGCGCGGTCCTTTACCACTTTCCTCCAACATCAATTCAATTACCGCAAACCTCAAATCATTTGTGAGGCCGAGCAAACAGTAATCCGAGAGTTCTGCAAATTCTGTGGCGGATGCGTCACGCAATAACCGAGCCCACTTCGGAACGTCGGCCATGTTATTGGCGGGACGAAAGCGATTGAGGATAGTAAGAGCAAATTAGGGTTTACAGAAAGAAGAAACTGAAAGAACAAAGAGAATGAACCGGAGAAAACGAGAAAGACAATTCAATTCATCTCGAAAACCCTAGAACGAGGACTAAATACACTGGATGCAACGGATGAGTACAAATCTGAACGGTCATGATCTAACGGCTGGATCACAGTTGTGCAACACACGAGAAGTATTATAGTGAAGCTGGAGTACACAAGGCTTTTAGGGTAACAACTTTGGGCTTAGCAGTAATGGGCCAGAATGTCTTAGGCTTGGTTTTAATACTTCTGAATTCTTTGGGCTTGAGGCATCAACAGTCCAAATGACTTCATACATTTAACAGATAGGAGAAAAGCTGGGTGATCTAAAATGGGAGAACATTTTGGTGTCCTTTAAGAGTAACAAATAGGGATGGTAATGTGGTCCGCTCCGATCCGAAATCCGTGGTGATCCGACCCTAATGGAGCGGTCCGAATCCGATCCATTTGCCTTTGGATCACAAATATGCGATCCGTTCGGATTTCGGATCGGACTCGGATCATATATGTAAATATCCGATGATCCGATCCGACCCGATCCGATATATATACAAAAGATCCGATAATCCGATCCGATTCGATCCAAAATACATATAATATATGTATAATTATGTAATATAATTATAATTATAAAATGTAATCATACATTATATATATAATTATATAATAATACATAATTTGACCCGATCCGATTCGTGATCCGTTCTTGTGATCCGTGATCAGTTTTCCTTATGGATCGGGTTCGGACTTTTTGGGTGATCCGTTATATGATCCAATCCGGATCCGAACGGATTCGGATCGAATTTGGATCACGAGGTATTATTTTCGGATCGGATCAGATTATTGAGAGATCCGATCCAAATCCGATCCGTTGCCATCCCTAGTAACAAATTGGGGAAGTAACCGGCTGGTGAATTCGTGTTTGCAAATTACTACCACCAAGGTTTCTTTTCAATAGTAATGGTTTTGGCTTTCCAACCCGTAACAGCGTCACTTTAACTCGTGTTTGCATAAATTTCGCTAGGTCTCTAAGCTCCGAATTGTTCGGAGGCGATTAGGGTTTCACAGGGTGGTGAAGGGGGAGTCTCAGCGTCTTCAGCGTCGGCTACTGGAACAATCACAGTGCATGGTATGATGGCCACGAGTTTCACTACCACGCTTGACTTTGGGAAGCTTTCTCTCTCTAAGAAGAAGTAAAGGTCTTCGAAAGAGATTACAGTTTTGTCCCCATTGAAGGTAGGGCTCCCTGCTTGATAGGTAGATTTCTTCTCGCTATCAGATTCAATGCTTGGGCTATGAAACTTCTCTTTAAGAATATTTGGACGGGTGGGGATGAAATCAGTATTCACGAGTTGGGGAGAAACAACTTTGTTTTTCAATTCCCGAACAAGGAAGCCCTATACTCTGTCTTCACAGGTAGACCTTGGATTTTTGATGATAACTTACTTGTTTTGAAGCAGTGAGATCTAGCTGCAAACACTAAGGAAGTTCTTTTTGATCAGATGGACGTTTGGGTACAGGTGAAAAATATTCCCATATACCATCAAACTGGAGATGATCTTCGGAAAATTCTGAAGAACATGGGCGTTATTCTTGCAATAGATTCAAAAATTTCCTCCGATCTTGGAGGAGATTATATGACAGCCAGGGTTAGATTGGACTTAAACAAACCTCTTCGAAGGGGACGCTTTATTGAAGTGCTAGGGAAGAAAATTTGGCTTGATTACAAGTTTGAGAAGATTTTGTGTCTCTCTCAGTGGTGTGGCATGATCAATCATTACAGTGATGATTGTTTGATACGATCAGATGTGGAGAAAAACCAAGATCAGCCTGGATTTGGGGATTGGTTATTGTTTAGATCACCGCCGAAGAGTGGGTTGCTAGATGTGTTCGATGAGAAGCAGGACCATACGGGGGACTTCGAGCATGGATCCAATGCCAGCAAAGTTTCTGATCATGAGGATATTGAGATGGGCTCGAACAAAGTATCAGAAAGCCGCCATAGCGAGGACCTGCTGGATAAAGACATCGAGGTAGGGGTAACATCGAAGGAACATATGACGTTATGAAGACCTTCGAAAATCCCCTAGCAAAACCACATAGTTCAGTTCGGTTCTCTGTAGAGGCGAAGGCGAATGGGATCGCTGTTGCGCTTGGACAGTCTGCGACAGGTTCAAAGCATGGTGAAAGTTCTGAAAAGAACAATGAGGTAATGGTAAACTACTTGATTTCAAAACCAGCAGAAGCCCTCTCTGGTTATCTTAGAACAATGCTTTTAAATGAAGACGACTATCTGAAAGAGATTAAATATTTGAAAGAAAAAGTTCATGAGCATGCAAAAGAAAACTTGCATCTTGTTTATCTGAATCAGAACTTGGAAATTTCTCAGAACAAAACCAAAAGTGATTTCAAGGCCTTGAAAACCAGCTTCAAAGCCTTGAAAACACAAGTCAAGGAAGTAGTCATTGAGAACTCTCTTCTGAGTGACACTATTGTTAATCTAAGACATCAAGTTGATGAATTGGAGAGAAAAAAGACTACTCTAACTGAAAAACTTCAAGGATATGAATTAGTCAAGAAAAAACTTGCAGGCTCAAAACACAACTTGAGCTTGATTCTTGGAGGTAGCTTAAAGTCTGTTCACAAAACTGGTATTGGATACAATCCAAATTTTCCCAGAAAGAACAATACCAGATTTGTGAAAGATGGAGGCAAAACATCTCCTAAGTGCCATTACTGCAATAAAATAGGTCATGTTAAGATGACTTGTCCTTTCAGAAGAAGAGACCCTCACATAATGAGGAATACTTTTCCAGTTCAACTCAAAGGACAATATGACAAATTTGGGTTCCTAAAGGGGTTAGACCACCCAACATAGTTGACCCTGAATATGAATTAAAAATCCACACTTGGTCAAACAGCTGGGTAAGGCAGTGAATGGTGTTTGCAGGTTTTCACCAAGACCAAAGAACATAAATGGTTTATGGACAGTGGTTGCTCAAGACATATGAGTGGAAAGAGATCTTTATTCTTTGAATTGAAAGAGCAATCTGAAGATTCAATCACACTTGGTGACAAAGGTAAATGCAGCATTCTAGGTATTGGTAAAGTAGGTACATATTCTGAAAATTCCATTTATGATGTACTACTTCTGTTTCTTCTCTTTCAGCTTACTTCACTTTTTGACACTATTCACTGGGTCACTTTGACCCGGTAATTTGTTTAGCAAAACGATACACAAATTGGTAATCTTTGCATGATCTTGTAGAGTAAAATTTACTCTATAATACTATGAAAAAAATGTCAAAAAATTACATCGTTTCGCTATCCAAATCATTGAGTCAAAGTGACCCAGCTACGGGTAAAAAAAGCCAACCCCATTGAAAGAGAAGAAACTGAGGTAGTATATCTAGTTAATGGTTTGAAATTTAACTTGCTTAGTGTATCTCAACTTTGTGATAATGGTAATAAGTTTATCTTTAACAAAGAGAAATGTGTGGTGCAAGATGAGAAATCTGGCAATTGCATCCTCACTGCCTCTAGGTCAAACAATGTTTATACCTTTCAAATTAACAAAGTTGCAGGAGAAAACTTGAAGTGTTTCAAAGCCTTGAAAGAGGATTCAAAGCTTTGGCACAGAAAGTTGGGACACATTAGCTTGCATACCTTGAACAAGCTAGTTTCCAAGAACTTAGTAAGAGGTCTACCCTCTATCAAGTTTAAAGATGAAGAAGTATGCAAGGCATGTGCACAAGGCAAGCAAACTAGAAGCTAATTCAAACCAAAGAACTTTGTAAGTACTACTAGAACCATTGAATTACTTCATATGGATCTATGTGGTCCTATGAGAACTCCAAATCCAAAGGGTAATAAGTACATGCTTGTTATTATAGATAAATTTTCTAGATATACTTGGGTTATGTTCCTTAGAGAAAAATCTGAAGCTCTCCCCGAATTTTCAAATCTTTGTAGAGAACTTCAAACCTTGAAAAACCTACCTATTACTTCAATCAAAAATGGTCATGTAAGTGAGTTTGATGTATTCCAATCTAAGCATGCTATCTCTCACAGCTTTTCTGCTCCTACAACTCCTCAACAAAATGGAGTTGTTGAAAGAAAGAACATGACTCTTGAAGACATGTCAAGAAAAATGCTTCTGGAAAACAAATTGCCAAAGTACTATTGAGCAGAAGATCTTAATACAACAAACTACATTCTCAACAGGTGATTGATCAGACCTATTCTGAAGATGTCCCCTTATGAGTTGTTCAAAGGAAGAAAACCAAACATTTCTTACTTCAAACCTTTTGGTTGTACCTGCTTTGTTCACAATAATGGTAAGGACAATCTTGGTAAGTTTGATGCAAGAAGTGATGAAGGTATTTTTCTTGGTTATTGACAGTCAAGCAAAGCCTGTAGAGTTTATAATAAGAGAACCAAGCTTGTTGAAGAAAGCATTCACGTTTTATTTGATGAAAGCTATGATTGTTCTTTGAGTGATGGTTTTTCATATCTTAATCTGAACAAGCATGATTCAAATACTGAAGAAGAATCCTCTAAAGGTTCCAAGGAAGTCTTACAGGAACAAAGAAGGAAATTTCAAGGCCTTGAAACTAAGGTTCAAAGCCTTGAAACAAAATCTCCAGAGAAGATAGCAGATCAAGATACTACTTCAAGTTCTCAAAGACTTGAAAAACAAATTGGAGAGCCTGAACCTATGACACCAAGTAAGAGATTTAAATATCTCTCATCTCAACCTATTGATAACATTATTTCTGATTCAACCACTGGTACACAAACCAGATCACAATTGAAGAATCTTTATGCTTTTAATGCTTTTATCTCTCTTGTCGAACATAAAACTGTGAAGGAAGCATTACAAGAAGTAAACTGGATTATAGCTATGCAAAGTGAACTCAATTAGTTTGAAAGGAACAAGGTTTGGAATCTGGTTTTTCCACCAAGAAATCAGTATGTTATTGGCACTAGGTGGGTATTCAGAACAAGTTAGATGAGAATGGAAAGGTAATCAAGAACAAAGCTAGATTGGTAGTTCAAGGCTACAATCAAGAAGAATGTATTGACTATGAAGAAACTTTTGCTCCTGTTGCCAGGTAAGAAGCAATTAGAATTCTACTTGCATTTGCATCTCACAAGATCATGAAACTCTTTCAAATGGATGTGAAGTGTGCATTTTTAAATGGCTATTTTCAAGAAGAAGTTTATGTTTATCAACCTCAAGGTTTTGAAAATGACAATTTTCCAGATCATGTTTACAAACTTGACAACGCTCTTTATGGTTTGATATGAAAGATTTTCAAAGATTCTACTGAAAAATAGTTTCAAAGAGGATTAGTTGATAAGAACCTTTTCATAAAGACTCATGATAAAGATGTGCTTGTAGTTCAAATTTATGTTCATGATATTGTTTTTGGAGCTACTAATGATCTTCTTTGCAAGGAATTCTCAAGTCTTATGAGCAGAGAATTTGAAATTAGCTTGATGGGAGAATTGAACTTCTTTCTTGGACTTGAAATTCATCAGATGAAGAAATGCATATTCTTACATCAAATCAAGTACACAAGATATTTGCCACACAAGTATAATATGTCTCAGTCCAAAGAGATCAAGACCCCCATGAGTGCTACATTGTCTTTAGACAAAGATGAATCTGGTAAGAGTGTGAATGTGAAAGAGTATAGAGGTATGATTGGAACATTACTATACATCACAGCTAGCAGACCATATATCATGTTCAGTGTTTTCATGTGTGCTAGATTTAAAGATGATCCTAAACAATCACACTTGACTGCAGTTAAGAGAATATTTAGATATCTCAATGGTACCAAAGACTTAGGGCTTTGGTATCCTAAACCGACTAATTTCTCTTTGTGTGGCTATTCATATGCTGATTTGGCAGGATATAAAGTTCATATATAGAGTACATCAGGATGCTGTCAATTTGTTGTATCATCTTTAATCAGCTGGCATTCAAAGAGGCAAAACTCAGTTGCACTATCAACAGCAAAAGCTGAATACATAACAGCTGGAGCTTGCTGTTCACAAGTGCTATGGATAGCACAAAAAATGAGAGACCTTGGATTTGATTTCATAGATATACCTATCAAGTGTGACAATACAAGTGAAATATCAATTACAACACTTCAGCATTCAAGAACAAAGCATATTGATGTTAGACATCACTTCATCAGAGATCATGCTGAAAAAGGTGATATTGTTATTGAATTTGTCTCTACTAACATGCAATTTGTAGATATCTCCACTAAACCATTGCCATATGAAAGATTCTCATCCTTAAGATTGGAATTGGGCATGCTAAATAAAGAAGCATTGGTTTAGGCAGAGAATCAGATAAGTATTTATTTTTCAAAGGTTTGAACTGATTTTCAAAGCCTTGAAAATATTTTCAAAGATTTGAGTGTATGGCCTTGAAAATCTTTTCAAAGATTTGAGTGTATGTGCTTTAATAGCTTTTCAAGGTCTTGAAATTCATTCCAAATCCTTGAAAATAAGACTGTATGCTAGTTAGTCAAGAATCAGGATCTTTCAATATTGGGTGGTATATTTGTAGATGTTTTCTCAATATTTCCCCTCAATTTTAAAAGACCCCTTTGAGCCAAAATAGTATTATATTATTTACTTCCAACGGCACACACAAAATTTGAATCTTTTTGATTCAGCAGATCTTCAAAGATCAGAAATATATTTAGTTTCCTTTTCAAACTGAAACTCTTTACTATTTATCTTCTTATTTCTTTCTCTCCTTCGTATCTATCCTACCTCCCTCTTATTCTCCCCAAAACCCTAATGAGCACTAGATTAGCCTATGACAGAATAAAGATGGTTGGTGGTTCAAAGGCTGACACAGAGAAGAAAAGAAAGGCCACTGTGGAAGAGGTTCAGACCATCAGTGGAGATTCAAGTTCAAAGACTCCTACTGCAGAAGACATGGAACCTCCTCCTCCTAAGAAGAAGACAAAGAAAGATCAAACACCAGTATCCTGCAAAAAGAAGAAGACAGTGGAGTCTGCTCCAGAAAAACAGAAAGGGATTCAGATTGGTAGTCCTAAGAAGGTGATGAAGAAGGCTGACAAAACAGACAAGGGAAAAGGCAAGATCTATATTCAAGACTCAGACACATCTTCAAGTTCACATGAAACTTCTCCTATATCAAGGAAAAGGCAGAAACGAGAAAGCAATTCAAGAAGATGAGTCAGATTCTAGCATTGAATCAGGAAGAAAGGATCATAGGAAAAATTCTTCAGTGACAAAGAAAATGACTTTTGTAAAGAAGAAACTGAAACTGAGAAGGAAGACTTTGGAAGGGTTAACCTTCCTGTTCAACAGTGTGATCAAAACCATAATTTCAATCATTGAGCAAGTGGATGTGGCACAGGAAGAAGAACAATTTGACGAGGATGATGAGGGAAATAGTCAGGAAGAAGATGCAGAGCAGCAAAGAGATGGAGACCCAACCCCTTAACTCTTGCCTACCCTTTCTTTTTCAAGGCCTTGAAATCCTTTTCAAAGTCTTGAAAATTTTGTCTTTTTAAACAGTTTTAATACTTTTTCCAAAACTCATATCCAACATTTTCTCAATCTTTTTTGATGAAAGTCAAAAGGGGGAAAATGTAGGTTATTATTTGCCTACTAGGAGACCTGGTTTTTGGTCAGTAGGATTAGGATTACCTGAACTTTGATGTTATTTGCTGTGTTTCAGTAAGTTAATAAGTTGGATTTATTTTAAATATCATGTGCTATGATTTACTATACTATGTGCTAATGAGTATTTTTTGCAGAAACTTTGTGCCAAACATATTGGGGTTTTGTCTTTCATTAAGGGGGAAACTGTAAGTTCAGCTCAGTTTCAAAGGCTTGAAATGGCTAGTCTATTCAAGGCCTTGAAACAGCTTTCAAAAATTTGAAATTGCCTATGCTTTATATGCATGAACTTATGGGGTAGTTTCTGAGCTTGATTCAACTCCTAAACCCCTGCGCTTGATTAATTGTTACTTGATGACGAAATACAAAGTTTTTTGACACTTTAAGCTGTATCTAATCCCTGCGTTTAACTTTGTTTTGCAGGGAAAGTTTGTTTCCTATATTGCAGGATCTGTTTCCTAACCTGAGTTTTGCAGGAAAGGAAACTATGTGTTGATTTGGTTCTGTGATCAATTTGCTGTGTTTGGAAATATCCTAACATGTGACTACACAATATCAAATTAGTATCATTGAAGATACTGAGCAACTATCCGTTGAAGAAGCTGTTAGAGAAGTCAAAGCTGAAGCTACAAATTACGAAAGTTTGTTAAGAGAAGATCCTGAAGATATGCAATTCAAACTGCTCAATAAAAGAGGGAAAGCTGAAGCATTACAACGGTACAATGAGTAGAGACACTCAAACACATTTAATTATTGACAAGAAACAAAGAAGCATATTCATTTCTCTCAATACAATCATCTGAAGAACACTGCATACTCACTGCAGATTCACTTCTAGTGTTATTCATTTCTGAACTTCATTTGTATATCATTCTGATAATACTTCTAGTTTTTTTCCCGAAGGATTGTTCAAGGTGAACAATAGATAATTCTTACTTAATCAGATAGCTAGAGCAGGTACTAGATAGGTTAGTGAGAACCACAAGCTGTAACAGAGTAAGGCATCTCTATGTGCTTATGATCTAAGGCTTAGCTGTTGATTAATAAGAATTGAGTTGAAAATCCTACAGGGAGAAGATCCCTGAGGTAGAGACGTAGGTCCCATTTGAATGAACTCTATATATCTTGTGTCTCTTGCATTTACTTTTCACTTCCATACTTAGTTGTTATGCATCAATCAAAATAGTTTCATTTCAAGGGTTTGAAACTCATTTCAAGGCCTTGAAACAGACTTATCTTTTATACTTAAACTGTTTTCATTCCAAGGGATTGAAACTCATTTCAAGTCCTTGAATCACTCTGCACTTATTATAATTCTTTTGAAACCACTCTTCTTGCAAGTTTAATAAAAGTTGGCATACTCTATTCAACCCCCACTTCTAGAGTATTGATCCTGTATTTCTACCTACTATACACCCCTTCATTACTCATTGTCACTGTTGGGTTTTGACCTAGGTAACGCAGCGGAATAAAAAAAATTAATTCCTACTCAAAGCCCACCAAGGATCACAGGAAGAGACATTCATAACATGATGAATGACATAGAAGATGTGTACCTTTTGGTTATGGAGATCACACGAAGAATAATGTCCTCGTCTTACGGTTGATCCACGTATAGAGGTGAGATCTAGATCTTCCTTCTCCTAGTGATATCTTGGACCGTAGGAAGAGTGAAGAACGAATCAAGCAACGAGGGACAAAGAGAGGATCGACCCTCTCTTTGTGGCCAACGGGTAGGGGCGGACGACTAGGGGCTTCGGCCTCTAGCTTGTCTTGCTCTCTATTTTGATTTCTCTCCCACTCACCTGTGTTATGAGCATTAGTTGTGGGAAGGAAGCTAGATCATCCTTTATATAGTCCAACAACTCCTTGTTAACTACATAAAGGCCCTTCCTAGTTCTGCATGAACTTGGATTAGACCCTTTCTTGCATATTAGTCCTACTAAGTTTGCAAGGTGTAGCAAAGTTATCATTCTAATTAATTAATCATATTAATCCAAAATCTAGTTCAACTCTATTAGACGTGTGACCCCATAGGTTTCTACTTAGTTGGTAGTAACTAATTACTAATATGGAGCGGTTTCTAGCAACACATCCATGCAATCCAACTAATAGAAATAAGTCAGTGATCCCGACAAACCTTTTGTGCCCAATATCACATATTGCACTATCCCTTTGTCTCCATATCCGGATTGGACACGAGAAATAAATAGTCACACTCGTATATCCAATTCATAGTTCCTCGATCCTGGGAATATGCTTATGCAAGCAGATAACATCGATATCTCCATAATAATTTATCTGAGTCTGGCCAGACATTCAATAAGCACCATCCCTCGAGTGGCCCATGGATATTTGCTCCCATTATGTGGGAGGGACAAATCCTCTGTACATCACTATGATCTCTAAGCTTGCTTCCTATCATGCCCGATAGCTATATTTATAGTTTCCCGGTTAAGGCGCAACGTTGGATAACATCAAAGCATGATATTTCACAACTAGAGTATCTAGTGACTTCAAGTCTACGGATTGCAATTATATTAGCACTACGAGAAGCAATTGTGACTTTAACATAATCTAATGTATCCTTCTCGTTGTTGGTTAATCCAGTATGCCATTACTCATAATCCATACCCATGTGTTAGACTTGATATCTCCATATCAATATACACACATACTAGGCTATATTTTATTTTCCTGTTAATCAATATAATGTACTAGCGATATTTAAGATAAACAACACATTGTATCTGAGGACTTCATTATATTAAATATCACAATAAATAATAAATGAATATTCTAGCCAAAACATTGTTCATACTAAATATAGATTGCCTCTAGGGAACCTATTCCAACAGTCTCCCACTTTCACTAGAGCCAATCTGGTGCATCTCGTATGCCTATAGATTTTGCGTGCCCTTCATGCTTTCGCTGCACAAGTGGTTTTGTGAGCGGATTTGAAAGATTGTCATTCGTTGGAATCTTGCACATCTTCAGATCTCCTCGATCGATCATATCACGAATAAGATGGAATCTCCTAAGTACATGCTTCGATTTCTGGTGTGATCTTGGCTCCTTAGCTTGTGCGATCGCGCCAGAGTTGTGACATTACAAATCTATGGGATCCACGATGCTAGGGACCACACTGAGCTCAGTGATAAACTTCTTTATCCAAACTGCCTCTTTTACTGCTTCCGCAGCAGCAATGTACTCAGCTTCTGTTGTAGAATCAGCAACTTTCCCTTGCTTGGAACTCTTCCAGCTCACAGCTCCTCCATTCGGGCAAAACACGTATCCAGAATGCGATATGTAGTCATCTTTGTCGTTTTGGAAGCTTGCATCAGTGTAACCAATTACACTTAGCTCTTCCTTACCTCCGAATATCAAGAACACATCCTTAGTTCTTCTCAAGTACTTCAGGATGTTCTTGACAACAATCCAATGACTCTCACCCGGATTAGACTTATATCTGCTTACCATACTCAACGGGTATGATACGTCTGGTCTAGTACACAACATGGCGTACATGATGGATCCTATGGCCGAAGCATAGGGTATCCTACTCATGCGGTCCTTCTCAATCTCATTGGAAGGACAATCATTCTTAGAAAGAGTGACTCCATGCGACATGGGCAAGAAACCCTTCTTCGAATCTTGTATATTGAACCTCTTCAACACCTTGTCTATATATGTAATTTGACTTAGGCCGAGCAGCTTACTAGATCTATCCCTATAGACCTTTATACCTAGTATATAAGCTGCATCTCCTAAGTCCTTCATTGCAAAACACTTTCCTAGCCAATCTTTAACAGATTGCAAAGTAGGAATATTGTTTCCAATGATTACTATGTCATCCAAATACAAGACCAGAAACACTACAGAGCTCCCACTAACCTTCTTGTAAACACAAGGCTCATCTTCGTTCTTGATGAAGCCAAACTCTTTGACTGCGTCATCAAAACGTCGATTCCAGCTCCTAGGAGCTTGCTTTAATCTATAAATGGATCTTTGCAGCTTACATATTGGCATTCTATGGATCCTCAAAACCCTCTGATTGTGTCATGTACACGTCCTCGAGGAGGTTCCCATAAAGGAACGCAGTTTTGACATCAATTTGCCAAATCTCATAGTCGTAGTATGATGCAACAACAAGTAGGATTCAAATGGATTTAGTCATGGCGACTGGTGAAAAGGTCTCATCATAGTCAATACCATGAATTTGTCTATACCCTTTAGCTACCAATCGCCCCTTGTAGGCAACTACCTTGCCATCCATGTCTGTCTTCTTCTTGAAGACCCATTTGCACCCTATGGGCCGAGCCCCTTCGGATGGTTCCACCAAAGTCCATACTTTGTTGGCGTACATGGAATCCATTTCGGATCGCATGGCTTCTAGCCACTTCTTGGAGTCTGGGCTTTTCATGGCCCCCCTGTTGGTTGCAGGCTCATCATCCATGAGTGGTACGTCATCGGGCTCAGTCACGAGAAGTCCGTACCTCTCTGGCTCATGACACACTCTTCCTGACCTACGGAGTTCCTGTGTTACCTGAACAGGTTCTTCCAAAACAACTTGCGGTTCTTGCTCATGTTCCATCATCGGTTCAGTGATTTGTGGTTTCTTGAATTTCTTCAAGTTCTACAGTCCTCCCACTTGCTCCTTTAGATAAAAAACTCTCTTTCTAGAAACACCCCGGTCCGAGCTACAAACACTTTGTTCTTGGTGGTATTGTAGAAATAATATCTCTTCGTAAACGACACTATGGGACGCTTCCCATTCCATATCTCATATGGTGTCTTCATGACCGATTTGTATGGAACACGGTTAATGGTAAAAGCTGCAGTCATTAGAGCATGTCCCCAAAACGATATCGGAAGATCCATTTGAGACATCATAGATCGCACCGTATCCAATAGTGTGCGATTTCTCCTCTCGGACACGCCATTCCATTGTGGCGTTCCGGGTGGAGTGAGATGGGATACTATCCCACACACTCTAAGATAATCATCAAAATCTTGAATTAAGTATTCTCCTCCATGATCCAATCGTAGAGCCTTAATCTTTTACCAGGTTGCTTCTCTACTTCATTCTTGAATTCGTTGAACAATTCAAAAGATTCAGATTTGGCCTTCATACGGTATACAAATCCATATCTATTGAAATCATCAGTAAACGTAATGAAGTAGGTGTAACCACCTCTTGCAGGCGTGAGGAACGTCCCACTTACATCGGTATGTATGAGTGCCAATAACTCACTAGTCCTCTCACCTTTATTATTGAAAGGGGACTTTGTCATTTTTACTAATAAACAAGGTTCACATGTCTCATACGATTTCAAATCAGATGAGTCTAGAAGTCCATCCTTATGGAGTCTAGATATGCGTTTCTCATTTATATGGCCTAAACGACAGTTCCATAGATATGTAGGATTTAAATCATTAGTTTTAATCCTTTTAGTATTGATGTTATATATTAGATTATTTAGATCAAGGATATACAATCCATTAGAAAAATGCGCACTACAATAGTGCATACTATCAAAATAAATGGAGCCATACTTTTCCTTTATTGAAATAGAAAAACCCTTCTCGTCCAAACAAGAAATGCAAATAATGTTTCTCCTCATAGCAGGAACATAAAAGCAATTGTCTAATTCTAAAATAAGTCCAGTAGGCAAAGATAGCTCATAAACGCCTACAACTAATGCAGCAACTCTTGCTCCATTCCCGACGCGCAGATCTATCTCTCCTTTAGCCAATCTTCTACTTCTTTTCAAATCCTGCACATTTCGACATGTGAGAACCACATCCAGTATCCAATAACCAAGATGAAGAAATATAAATATTGACGTCTATAACATAATACCTGGTGGTGGTGGAATCACTATTCCAAGCTTTTTATCCTCTAGATATTTAGGGCAATTCCTCCTCCTGTGACCCGGCTGGCTACAGTAGTGACATTCACCTATATCCACGCCACCACTAGGCTTTAGGGTTTCCTTGGATTTTGCAACTTTCTTGCGCTTTCCTTTGGAAGTAGAGACAACTCCTTTTCCCTTACTTTTATGCACCATCATTATGGCTATGCCCTTGCCTTTGTTGATGCTCTGCTCAGCTGTCTTTAGCATGTTCAACAAGTCTGGAAGAGTCTTACTGATCTCGTTCATGTTATAGTTCATGATGAACTGATTATAACTGTCAGGCAACGATTGCAAGACAAGATTAGTAAACAAATCTTGGCTAAGTGGGAACCCCATTCTCTTGAGGTTCTCATTGTACCCGATCATTCGGAGTACATGAGGCCCAACTGGATTCCCTTCTGCAAGACTGCTCTTGAACAATGCTTTAGACATCTCATACCGCCCATGCCTTGCTTGTTCCTGAAACAACTGTTTCAAGTGTATGATCATATCATAGGCCTACAAGTTCTCATGTTGCTTCTGAAGCTCAGCAGTCATGGTGCAGAGCATGAGGCAAGTCACGTCATTAGAATCATCAATATGTTTTTGACATGCCCTTACATCTGCTAGAACAGACTCATCCTGGTGTGGGGATGGAATTGGAGTGTCCAAGACGCACGGCTTATTTTCTTTCTTAAGGAAAATCCTTAAGTTTCCGTACCAGTCAAGGAAATTTGTTGCAGACAGTTTGTCCTTCTCAAGGACAGATCGCAGGGATGAAGTCGATGCGTTATTGTTTGCCATTTGGAATTCTACAAAACGGGAAATGTGCAATTTTAGTATTTTTGAAAAATTTAACTATATTCAATAACGGCTAGATCATTAAATATAGCTCCCACTATTTTTCTCGGATTAATAGCCCTCACCATTAATGCGGAAAATATCATGTATATTTTCTAGTAGGTCCAAGATCCATATTTCACTTCTTCTTGAGCTTGCTTTGGCAAGTCACCCATGAATTGGTTATTTAGGTAGGAACCATTCCAATTGCATCCCATGCAACTCTTGGTCCAATTAAGTGAACAACTCTTTATTCATTATCCTTTAGATAACTCCTAATTGTCATGCCTCTAGGTTCATCAATCCAATTGATTCTTACCTAGTTGCGTCCAACCTCTTGCTTCAACATACACACATTACTAGCTTGTGTCGTCCGCAACACACCTTGCTTTGGCAAGCCTGAATTTTAAGAGACCCTGATCATGAAGGGTGTTTAGGCAAGAGAAGACAAAACGAAATATTCTATTTGAGGGATTTAATCATTCTTTATTCGTTTGGTTGATCCAATCAACATGATCTACTTATTTGGATTGGGCAATCCACAATAAAAGACCATCTTTGTTTATCATTATCTTGTTAATGTGTTATTAGTATCGCCATACACACAAAATAAATAAAAAGACATAAATAATAAACATCCACAAAAAGGAAAAATAACGTGGCATGGATATGGCCCTTATACTAAGATATTATCAAGCCAATGATAATATCTATTTTCCCTAAAGTAACAAGCTCATCTCCATGTGCTCCACCATAGCCGCGCGCCTAGGGTAGGGAGTCTCGATTGTCTTTTGTCTCCTTTGGTCCTTCGGTCTTCTTCTCCATGCTCTTGGCTAACATCTAAATATTTCTAATTCTATCCTAACATCTAGAATAAATAAATAAATAAAGACTCACATGTTGAGGAGAAAAAATGACTCGCCGGACGTAAAACCTAATTAATTATTACATTAATTTGATCAGCTCGCAGGCCGTAAACCAAACCACAACAAACACAAAAACATCCACAATCTAGGCCATATCCATCCACCATGCAACAAAGCACATAATACAGCCACATAGGCCCGACCCTAGGCAGGCTGCCACTTGTGGCCCGCGGCCTTGCTTGGCGCGCAAGGAAGAGGGGGCGGACGACTAGGGTTTCGGCCCTAGTCTCCTTCCCTTCCTTCCTTGTTGCCCAAGCATGGTTGTTTCCATATAATTGTTTCCATAATTGAAAAACTCCTATTCCAACTATGTGCCCATGAACCCTAATTTTGAAGAACCCAATTATTCACATCCTATGTGATCAAACTCACCAATTTACACATACGATGTTAAATTAGATCTTGTTTATATTGAATCAAATTCAATTTGCATCTACTATGCCGATTAATTTCAGTTTTCGCGTAATATGAATATAACGGTGTATAGACTGAAATCGTAACTCATAAAATCATGTTATGCACTACGACCTGTGGCTCTGATACCACTTTTGGGGTTTGACGTAGGTAACGCAGCGGAATAAAAAAAAAATCAATTCATACTCAAAGCCCACCAAGGATCATAGGAAGAGACATTCATAACATGATGAAGGACATAGAAGATGTGTACCTTTTGGTTATAAGGATCACACGAAGAATAATGTCCTCGTAGCTACGGTTGATCCACGTCTAGAGGTGAGATCTAGATATTCCTTCTCCTAGTGCTAGCTTGGACCGGAGGAAGAGGGAAGAACGAATCAAGGAATGAGGGACAAAGAGAGGATCGGACCTCTCTTTGTGGCGGACGGCTAGGGGCGGACGACCTCTAGCTTGTCTTGCTCTCTCCTTTTCTTTCTCTTCCACTCACTTGTCTTATGAGCATTAGTTGTGGGAAGGAAGCTAGAGCATCCTTTATATAGTCCACAATTCCTTGTTAACTACATAAAGGACCCTTCCTAGTTATGCATGAACTTGGATTAGTACCTTCCTTGCATATTAGTCCTACTAAGTTTTGCAAGGTGTTGCAAAGTGATCCTTCTAATTAATTAATCATATTAATTAATCCCAAATCTAGTTCAACTCTATTAGACGTGTGACCCAGGTTTGTACTTAGTTGGTAGTAACTAATTACTAATATGGAGCGGTGTCTAGCAACACATCCATGCAATCCAACTAATAGAAATAAGTCAGTGATCCCGACAAACCTTTTGTGCCCAATATCACATATTGCACTATCCCAATATTGGACACGAGACATAAATAGTCACACTCGTATATCCAATCCATAGTTCCTCGATCTTGGGAATATGCTTATGCAAGCAGATAACATCAATATCTCTACATCACTATGATCTCTAAGCTTGCTTCCTATCATGCCCGATAGCTATATTTATAGTTGCCCGATTAAGGCGCAACGTTGGATAACATCAAAGCATAATATTTCACAACTAGAGTATCTAGTGATTTCAAGTCTAAGGATTTCAATTATATTAGCACTACGAGAAGCAATTGTGACTTTAACATAATCTAATGTATACTTCTTGTTGTGGGTCAATCCAGTATGCCATTACTCCTAATGCATACCCATGTGTTAGACTTGATATCTCCATATCAATCTACACACATACTAGTCTATATTTTATTGTCCTGTTAATCAACATAATGGACTAGGGATATTTAAGATAAAAAAGACCTTGTATCTAAGGACTTCATTATATTAAATATCACAATAAATAATAATTGAATATTCTAGCCAAAACATTATTCACACTAAATAAAGATTGCCTCTAGGACACCTATTCCAACAGTCACAAGATTGTTAGATCCATAAAAAGTGACCCAAGCTCTGATACCAATTGAATCTTTGTAATGTAAGTAAAATAACAGGATCTAATACTCTAGAAGGGGGGGGGGGGGGGGTTGAATAGAGTATGAAAACTTTTGCTTAAAACCAGCACAACCTTTTAAAACTTTAAGCAAATGTGCAGTTGATATCTCAAAGATTTGGAAAAGATTTGAGAAGCTAGAGATATAACTGACACTCACAGAAGCTTCAAAGATTTGAGATTGGAAATCCTCCAAAGCTTTGTAGCTGCCTATTCTTAATCAGAATGAAAAGAAATAAAATAAATAACAAGAACACATGGATTTTTACGGAGTTCAGTCACAATTGCACCTAGTCTCTGGCTGAGGGATCTAATCCCTCCAGAATTTCAACACAACTTCTTATTAATCACCTAGATTTAGCCCTAGATCTCAAGCCTAAGTGAGCTACCTTACACTTATACAGATTGTGGTTCCCAACCTATCTAGTTACGGCTACAACCTGTTGAAACAATAAGAACCTCTTGTTGTTCACTTGAACAACTACACTACTAAGTTTTTGAGTTTTTAGAAAGATAGAATGAATATTACAATTCAGTACAAGTAGATGAACTCAGAAAAGAAAAGTTGATGAAGCTTGGAAGAGTTCTTTTGATTTGATGAATGATCTTGCCCTCTTGCAGTGTTGATTGGTCATATTGTTTGAAGAGTTCTGTAACTTGATCTCTCTTGTTTGTAACTATCTTAAATTCCCACGTTGATAAGCTTCTCTTAGTTTCTCTCGTTTGAAATTCAAACTCTTATCTTTTATCAACAGTCTGCAGCAACTCTGAGAGATTTTAGGAACTGAATTCCTATAAATCCTCTCCCCTGATATGCTTCTTTTAACAACTATGCTTGGATAGCTAACTGAGTTGTTTATGAACGTTGGAATGGCTAAAAAATCTACAGACACTCAGCAAAAAATATCAAACAACATCTAGACAAAATACCAACAAGATCTGATCTGTAAGAGTCAGTCGGTTCATGAAAAACTTGGCTAATTTTTCCTTAGGTTATATTTTGTTTCTATAACCAACTGAGTATATATAAATGTGAATCAATATAAAACAAGTAATAAATAGTTAGAATAACTCAATATGCAGTTTTGATTCCATCTAATCAATCCTGCATAGGCAGATTAGGTAGATGAACTTAGTAGTATATAGCCATCAGAAAATCTCAAAGCTTTGAAGCTTTGACTGCTAGTTCACAAGTGTGAGCCTTGATGCTCAAGCCTGTAACCTGTGTTATACAATCCAAAACAAGACTCAGTAATATTTGCAGAATAAATTAGTGAATGATAAACTCCTTCTCCAATCCAATTCAATAAGCCTGCAAACACAAACAAGATGAGCACAATATAATCATATGAACACTAAAGTATCTCAAGGATTTGAAGCTTTGATACTTAGTGTTGTTTCTCAACTTCTGATTCTGGCTTTCATTATCAAGGAACAAACGCTCCCCCTAAGTTTATGAACCCATTCAATACTCAAGAGCTTATGATCTATCAAAAATTAATGAAACTTAATCAATTTATTTAATAAAACAAAAAATGGAAATGTTTCCATCCATCTCTCACAGCGCAACTGCACTCTCTCTCGTCTGCAACTCCTCCATCCATTACCCGTGGCTTCCTCCTCCTCATCGGAATTTGCTCCGTCCTCTTCATCTCCTTCCATGGCCGGTACGACCTTCGACTCTTCCCCTCCCATCGTTGACCGCACTCCCATCACCAACGTAACCACCCTTACTATTGGCACCTTCCCTATACCGACTGCCCGATACCAAACTGTTCTAATGGAACATATGAGGTTAGATTTGAGTCATACAATTCCTTTAATTTCTTTGTCAAATTCAATTGCAATTCCTCTGTTGAAGAACCCATACGAACTGTGATTAAATACTTGTGGAATGGCACAAGTTATATCTAGAAATGGGACGAGCTGACTCATCTCGTTTAAAACAGAGATGAACTGAAACAAAAGTGAGACGAAATGTGCAAGACATGCCAAACGAGTTGCTCGTCTGGAATTTTGTGGGACGAGCAAGTTCCAGACTTGCTCATTCCAGTAGAATACCATTCGTCTAGTCTTTTATTGGGACCAGCAATTCTGGAACTTACTGGTCTGGTATTTTGTTGGGGCGAGCAAGTTCTCGTCTGGGTATTTTGACAGTTCGTCCCATTTGTTTTAAAGACTACACTTAGAAAAATTCCTGATTATTTCATTAAACACTTTAAGAACAAGTTAACCATAATAAAATGAAAATTGTATGTTAAAATCAAATAGTTAGACAATTATTAAAGACTTAGATTATAATAAATAAAGATGTATCAACACTTGAACAATAACACACGGTTTTACCAGTTTTAGATTATTTCAATAAGAAAGCATAAAGTGTAGACTCAGATTATAAAATGTTAAAAGTTAAAACTTCGACAATTATTAAAGACGTATACATAATAAAAAGAGATGTATCAATACTTGTCAGTAACATATAGTTTTATCAGAACTTAAAGACAACAAACATATGTAATAAACTAAAATTCTTCACTTAATTATCTTAAAAGTATTAACTCAATTTTCTTAATCAACTAAAATTATTCACTTGATTACCTTAAAATATACATAAATTTTACAAATGATTTGTAGGTGTAGTTAATTAAGGTTTCCGAGTTTGGTTTCCTATTTGAGAGATGTATCTCCGTTTCTGTTGTTCCAGAAACCGATCGAGAAAGGCAAAATCACAACGTGGGTATGCTTGAAATACTATCAACATAGTTTGAAGTACCTCCTTCTGAGCGTTAGTTTATTGATCGAGGAGAGGCTCCTGCAGTTGAAGATTGTGAATCTTGTTATGTCCGCCAAGATAAACGTTGAGAAGGAAGACTGTGAGTTGTATTTTGTTGATAGTGTAATTCAGATGGATAAGATGTCATACGCGTGGAATTCTCAGGTAAGACCTACTGGTACTCCATAAGCATTGTACCTCATTCGAATCTATTAGTATGGGGGCTGTGAGACAGGGATCCCTCGCACATTAACTATACGGGAGTCAAGGGGTCTAAGTGGATTGAAGGCTAGAGTAAGGCTTGTCTCATGGTGGTTACGCTAGCATGTGAACCTTGTCAGTTATCTGAGAGACTTATGAATCACATTTCTATATATAAGGTCGACCGTAAACGTGCGATGTAGTTATATAACCGTCGCATACGGTGATATAACTTCTTGTAACCGTTATCCTAAGACCAGTATATATAGGAACATTGTCTTCTGATCTAGGTTCGGTTCTTTTGATTATGATCTTCATACTGTGTCTCTCTTAGATCATTGATAAGTCTTACTCTCACCCTTGCCCATTTAACCTCTGACTCTTTATCTGTGTTGTGTTAGTTGTTCTTATCTAATACAGGTACACGCTTGGATCCCTCTCATGCTATCCCTTGCATACATTGGTAAAACCGACATGAAGCAACTTTAACCGTGCACTCAGTTTTTACAATCATGAGTCGGCGATGATGGTTACCGCTCTCCTGCAATAGATGGAACCCCCAGGGACGAAACTGGAGTAATTATCCATAATGTCCAGTCCTAGACAATTTTGAATGAATCTCAGACTCTGGAGATGCTTAATGCAACAATTCAAAAACAGGCTAGAGTCATGTAGGCCCAATCTGCACAGATCTCACAAATTATGGCGACCCTAGGAAATATCGCGTCCAGTTCTACCCAAGGAAGTGCAACAACTCAAAGACCAACGGTTCCATCAAACCAGAATCCACAACGTCCACCAGTAAGTGTAACTAATCCTCAAAGTAATCTTCCACCACCGCCACCACTCGCACCTGGAGTTCAACCGGAACGCCTTGTGACGACGAACTTCCGAGGAAATTTTCCTACTGGGCCATCGACGTTGATCGCACATGGTCTTCAATCACACTTGGTCTTCAATATCAAAGACCAACGGTTCCATCAAACAAGAATCCACAACCTCCACCAGTAAGTGTAACTACTCCTCAAAGTAATCTTCCACCACCGCCACCACTCGCACCAGGAGTTCAACCGGAACGCCTTATGAGGAAGAACTTCCAAGGAAATTTTACTACTGGGCCACCGACGTTGATCGCACCTAGTCTTCAACCACAAGCAAGCCATGTACCATATGATCCCAGCATGCCTTACATACCTAGTGTTAGCGCACCTACCGCATTCACACCAGGAGGAGTGTCCTCAACAACCATGTCAACTTTGGAGCAGCGCCTGGATAACTTCCTCGCAAATTAGTATCTCGCAGAATAGTCATTCCCAAAGTCGAATGTGCACCGTCGATCCCACGCGAGATATACTTGATTCCAAATCATGCATGCTACAAGGCGTTGAAATGAGAAAATAACGACGAAGTTAATGGCATTGCACAGGAGCATGTCATGCGATTCCTCGATATGATGGGTCCTCATGGAATAGATAAAAGGCTATTGATACGTGATTTCCCCAAATCTTTGTGGCATGTCGCATATAAGTGGTACATAAAATTGGAGGAAGGATCCATTCGCACATGGGAGGATACGGTAAAGAAATTTGACACCAAGTTCTTTCAAGTCGAGGAAAAAGTGATAACGATTCATCTGTCGCGTATGAATCAGAAGCATGATGAAGAGGGAGTTTCATTCATCAAAAAGTTCAGGATGAAGTCACTCGAGTGCGTGGATGAAGTCGTGGAAAGTCGATTAGTGGAGATCTGTCTTCTAGGGAATGCGCGACGAGTAAAAAGCCATGTTGATAAATTTACAGATGCCAACCTTCTCCAAATTGATCGATTGTACCCAGAACATTGAGCCTATTGTGGAGAAGCAAAAGAGGAAGCTGTCACAAGGAGGATCAGACTTCAGGTTTGGACGTTTCAACTACAAGAGAGGACGCGAAGTCGAAGTGAGCGCAGTTTCATTGCAGAAGGCGCAACGAGGCCCACCAAAGGAAGCACCACCTTTTCCAGCTTCCATTTGAGAGATAACCAAACTCTGCAAACAATGGCAAAAAGATGGAGTATTTCCTGCGCTCGAGAAGCCACCCACAGGAAAACGATAAAGGGACCCAAAATGGTGTGAATGTCACGGTCAAGTTTTTCACCCGACAGTCGAGTGTTCTTAAACTGAAGTGGCTTGTCGAAAGGAAGTTGAAAGAAGGAGAACTAATTATCGAGGAGCCAGTTAAGGATGTTCGCAGCAATCCTTTGCCAGCTCACTCTACGGAGGAGCTAAAGGAAAAGAATTAGTAGTAGTAACAATCATGGATTGATATGAAATTGAGGATGAAGAAGTGACAGTCATGGCCGAAATCCACGAGTATGAAGAGTACGGTGTTGATACCGAGGATTTTCGTGCAGATCGAGTGGTGGATTCGCCCAAATTTGAGAAATTTTATGACGAAATGAATGTTTCAGGAGCATGTCGCCTGGAAATGACTAAGGCTATTTTAAGAATAGCATAAGATTTCAAAGAATATTTAGTAGTCTCCAATGGAGAGGTTATCAAGGCCGTGCGATCGAGCGGTCCAATAATGTCATTTTCGGAATTCAACAAGAAAAGAGATGCGAATCACCATAGACCTTTGTTTGTGACGACTATTGTCAATGGTGTTGAATTCAAGAGAGCATTTTTTTATTGGGGAGCAGCAGTAAATGTGATACCACTCAGCACTCTCGAGTCGGCTGGTTTCAAGAGAATAAAATTGTGAAACGACCATCTCCTTTGCTTGGATTCAGAAGTTAGTCAAAGATGACAGTGGGGTGAATCCTCTTGGGGATTCAAATTGGAAAGATCACGTGTTCGGCCAAATTTCATGTGATAAATGCAAACACGACTTATCACATGATCATTGGACGTGAATGGATACATCGTTTCGACGCAATACTCTCCACGACACATCAAAATGGTGAAAGAAATCTTGAAAGATAGGGTTGTAGATATCCCAGCTTTGGTAAATTCTTTCAACTTGAATGAGGCTCATTTAATGGTGCCTGTTTGGTTCACAGAGATGTGAGATGAGGAAATTCCAACTCCTTTTAAACCCACACCGTTGCCCAAATGGGATGAAATCGAAGATCAGTCACCCGCGGGAGTGATGTTGATGATAGAAACCTTAAGGGAAGATCAGTATGCGAAGGAAGAAGTGCCAAAGGTGGCATATCACAAGAATAATATTTATTCTTTGAAACGAGTTGCCGAGAATGATACTGATGGAAAGGAAATTAGTAGCTTCTATCACAATGGAAAGAAGTGTTTTCGCATCTGAAGGTGCGCGGTGTAGTAACCCTCATATTTATGTTGCACGTTTATGTCTTAAGCGATTTGATTATTTTTTAAATATGTGTGTTAATGTTTATATTTTATTAAGTATGCTAGACTTTAAAGAAAATATTTTCAAGAATGTTATGTTTGTGCCAGCTTGTTAGTTAGTATTAAATTCATAGTTACCCCAAAACTTTATGTATATTTGTAATGTTTCCAAACTTCATGTTTTTATGCATCAACCTCTCTATTATTGCATTTTGCATCATTTACCCAACTAACAAGATTACATCCTAAGGCTCTCTTTCATCATACAAGTGGAGTTCATTATTTTAATATCTCTATGCTAGCATGATATGAGATTATTTATATGCATCACCAACCCCCACCATCATGTACATATCTCTCATGATCTTTCCCATTGCATCTTTCTCATCAATAACATTCAAGAATGTTATCTTCTCTCTCTTCAAATACAAATCCCGGTTTTTGGTGTTGACCCTCACAAAACACCCCCAAAACTCTAATTTCTACCACTCAAATCATGAGAATCTCAAGCCTAAGGTTATACTATGCATTGGGGAAGTCTTTTCTTTCATCTTCCTCAAGAATCCAAGCTTATACAACCTCCAAGAACCCAAGAAAAATCTCTAATTCCTCTCAAGGCTCATATGTAAGCACTATTTCTTCTTTGTTTGCTCAATTTGTTGATGATTCATGTTCTTGGTATGAAATTGCTTGATCTTGAGTTGCATGTGTGATTTGATAAACGGATGGTAACTTTTGAACTTAATCTTCCTCATCTCTAAGCATGATTTATCATTCTCATGGCTAGATCATATTGGTACTTGAATGTTGTATATTTCACAACACCCACATTAGAACATACATGTATGTCATCAAAACCAACTTTGTTGCTTGATTTATGGATGATATGATTATTGTTAAATATGTGATTTAGAGGGTTTTTTTGGGTGTAACTTCATGTTTTGTTAGAGTAATTCCTTCATGCAACAAGTTTTGTAGTGTGGAAAATCATAAAACTCATGTTTAGAGCCTATTTTCACAAAATCGGGAAAAATGCTTACACTTTTCAGAAAATTACGAAATATTAACTGATTGTGCAATCTCATGTAATATTTATACAGTAAAAATTTCAGATCCATTGGAGTTGTATTTAATTTTTAATCTCCGAAAAACCGGTTCCGTTTTAACACTTTGTTCAACCCCAGACCAGTGTGCTTTTTCATACATTTCATGTACTTATTCTACTCCAATGGTTATCAATTTTTGATATGTTATTTCCACGGGTGTTATTTACTTCCAGTTCAGATTTCATAATTTTTGGACTTCATATGAATATTTTATGAATTTACTCCGATGGCCGATTTTCGACCTCTGTTTTACACCTAAACCGCTCAAAATTTTAATGTTTTAAAATGCTTAAAAGTTTTCATAATTTTTGATATTTTTATGTTATCATTAAACTCTTTTTCTATGTTATGTTAAAATTTTAGGTCCTAAATAATTAGTTTGAGCCACCTATGAATTTTCAAACTAGCGATGGTTACACTTTTCTCATAAGCATGATTTCGAAGTTTATCAAGTTATTAAAGCTAGTTTATGCAAGTTACCTTTTAGTTTATTATATGTCACATTGCTCTTATGTGTTGCATTTTACATTCCATATGTATCTAATAATATGTTTATTTAAGACTATACAAGCATATGGATGTGTGAGAAGTTTGTTTATCTTGCATTGATTAGACTATTATCATTTTGCTAAGTGATTTAGGCATGTCTATGTTTGAAACTTCATGCTAAGTGATTATGTGCTATGTTTGGAATGACTTTATGCTAAGTGATTATGTGCTATGTTTGAAATGATTTTATGCTAAGTAGTTATATGTATGATTTGTAGCGTTCTTCGCTATTTACGTGACAACGGAGTTGATGATCGTTTGCTTAAAGACGAATGAATATGGATTAAGGAATGTTAAATAAATGGATTAAGCTCGCAAGGTGAGTTACCCTACCTCCCAATGTTTGTACCTACCCTCAAGTTTCTTACGAACTTATGTATGTTCATGTTGTCCCAACTAGTATGTATGTAGGCTTTTAACGAGAATGAATTATTTATTCCCCATGGATGCTAACAAACAAAATAAACATTTCATAAGATGAAACACGATTTCAGAAAGGCCACGGTACTGGGGGTGAAACCCCCTGTCGGGTATAGGCAGGCTACGACCCTTTTTCCGGGGCAATATAAGCAGGCACGCGTCGCCTCACGGTGTCGCGATGGACATGACCCTACATTATGTTATGTTAAGTCACGAATGTTACACGGGCCATAAGATAATAAAATAAGCAAGCATGTTCAAGTACGTTATCGTCTTCACGTGAGACAAAACAAGGTTCCTACTTGGAACATTATGATTTCACACGACTCAAGTTGTGTTTTACGTTACGCTTCCTTTACAATACAAGTTATGTTTTATGAATGTCATGCTCTTTCAAGTTCCACAAGTATATGTATGTATGATTATGGATTATGTTCATGACGCTCCATGGGAAAGTTAGCCCCTTTTCATTTTCCAACCCTACGGAGGGGCGTAGATGTAACTCATTGAGCTAGTTGAGCTCACCATTTCACGTTACCTTTTTTTTTCCAAGTTTTAAGAGCACGTAAGAAGCAAGAACTAGCAAGGAGTTAAGTTCATATGTTGATACGTGCTTGATGACGCTTATGTGCTTAGATGTTGAGTATATGTTAGATGACTTGGAGCTATGGTAGAATACATATTCGTAAGTTGTTTAACTATGTAAGAGTTATATAATTATGTATAAAATACTTTCTATAGGTTATTGTATGATACCTAGAACACTTCCCTTGTTACGCTCTGTTTACGCTATGAGTCGAGATGGCTAAATGATTAATATTTCCATGTTCAAACTTTCTTTTCTTGAGAGAATTTTTATTTATGTTACAAATAAAGTGTTCATAATGACGACCCCAAGTAATTCTTTAATTACGCTTCCGCAAAGTTTTTTTTTTTTAAAAAAAAGAATTTTTTTATCACGATTTCTATAAAATGCTTATTTAGCTTCTCGACGAGTCAAGGCCTCACCGGCATGTCGCGCCCTCCTCCTGTTAACGTAAAGTTTTATTAATCGCTAACCGGGGTCGGCGAGAGGGGGACGCGACATTTGTGGTATCAAAGCATTAGGTTGTAATACCTAAGATTAGTGAACCTTAGAAACTCATTACGTGCTTACTTATGTGAAAATTTATGTGTACGTATGTTATGTGCATGATTCTATACTATTTTAAGTACGACCCGAGTATGTATAAGCTCTAAGAATGTAAGTTAGATCCCATGATAATATGGATTCTTATGTGACTTATGTGCTTAAGTGCTTCCTTAAATACTTTAGTGAATTATTTGTAAGTTGTTATGCTCGATCATGGTTGAAGTTAAATGATTCGTTATGATACATGAGTATGAATTATGTGTGAGTGACTTAAAATCATATTTCTAGTTTTCATTAGTCATGCATGAGATAAGAAAAATGATACGTTGAGTTACGAGATCATGACTAAGATTGAAGTATGCCCCATAAGAACAAGATGGAAGCATGCATATGATAAGCGCTCATGAATCAAGTATAGTATCATGGTTTGGTTTGTTATGTATTTGTCCGAGCATGTTATGTGAATGATATATGACTTGTAAACTTTATGATTTATGTTTTACGAGTATGACATGTAAGATATGGAAGTGTACAAGTTCATGTTATGTGGTCACGGACCAAGTGTGATACTATAATCACATTTAATAAAATTTACATGACAAGATGACGATACTAAGTATGTGTGGTGCTTTTATGTGTTAGTATGACAAGTATCTTTATGTGATCCTTATCCTATCATGACGTCTCTTCCATGTATGCAAGGTGTTATATTTGTAAATGTATGTACATGCTATGTGAGGATCATGGAAACTTAGTTTGCTATGTTTCTTGATTATGCATAATGTTTATAAAGAAAAATATGAAAAAAATTGTTAGAAAAGTATAACATGATTTGAACTATGTTATTGATTGTTCTAATTGAAGTGTTCATATGCGACAAGTGTGATTTTCATGTCCAAAATAAGGGTGTAAAGAAAAAGTTTGTTATGTTTGTCATGAAATGTTATGTTATGTTCACATATGTGCTTGAAGTATGTTTTTACTTTTATTTTTACCAATTATGCATATAAATTATATGATGTATTAAGTTTAAATTATGCATGTCATGTATGTTTTGCGCCCGATAAGTTATTTCCATGTATATATGCATGTTTGTGAGTAAATTAATTATAATATGAGCATGTCAAAAGTTCAGACGATGTGCGAATGTCAAGTGTTTCGTCCTCTACATTTACAAGTTGGACGAGCAGCTATATCATTATGATGGTATAAGTTGTTCCCGTTATGCTGTATGGTCGAACGGGGACTTCTGAAACAATTACGAGCTTGCTGGAGCGGTACAAAGTGTGACGACGCGGTGTATTGTTCCCTCTCGTAAGCGTGAAAGACAGGACATCTGAAACAATTACGAGCTTGCTGGAGAGGTACAAAGTGTGACGACACTGCGTATTGTTCCCACTCGTAAGCATGACAGGCTTGATGCATTTGCCATCCCGAGTTAAAGGGTAAGATAACTAATAAGGGGTAAGTTGTGCATTGATTTCATATTAGTTAATATCTTATATGACTTCATTCATGTTAGAAATGCGTTAAGCAAATTCGAGGGCGAATTCTTTATAAGGTGGGTAGAATGTAGTAACCCTCATATTTATGTTGCACGTTTATGTCTTAAGCGATTTTATTATTTTTTAAATATGTGTGTTAATGTTAATATTTTATTAAGTATGCTAGACTTTATATAAAATATTTTCAAGAATGTTATGTTTGTGCCAACTTGTTAGTTAGTATTAAATTCTTAGTTACCCCAAAAATTTATGTAAATTTGTAATGTTTCCAAACTTCATGTTTTTATGCATCAACCTCTCTATTATTGGATTTTGCATCATTTACTCAACTAACAAGATTACATCCTAAGGCTCTCTTTCATCATACAAGTGGAGTTCATTATTTTAATATATCTATGCTAGCATGATATGCGATTATTTATATGCAACACCAACCGCCACCATCATGTACATATCTCTCATGCTCTTTCCCATTGCATCTTTCTCATCAAGAACATTCAAGAATGCTCTATTCTCTCTCTTCAAATACAAATCCCGGTTTTAGGTGTTGACCCTCACAAAACACCCCCAAAACTCAAATTTCTACCACTCAAATCATGAGAAACTCAAGCCTAAGGTTATACTATGCATTGGGGGAGTCTTTTCTTTCATCTTCCTCAAGAATCCAAGCTTATCCAAACTCCAAAAACCCAAGAAAAATCTCTAGTTCCTCTCAAGGATCATATGTAAGCACTCTTTCTTCTTTGTTTGCTCAATTTGTTGATGATTCATGTTCTTGGTATGAAATTGCTTGATCTTGAGTTGCATGTGTGATTTGATATATGGATGGTAACTTTTGAACTTAATCTTCCTCATATCCAAGCATGATTCATCATTCTCATGGCTAGATCATCATATTGGTACTTGAATGTTGTATATTTCACAACACCCACATTAGAACATACATGCATGTCATCAAAGCCAACTTTGTTGCTAGATTTATGGATGATATGATTATTGTTAAGTTTGTGATTTAGAGTTTTTTTTGGTGTAATTTCATGTTTTGGTAGAGTAATTCCTTCATGCAACAAGTTTTGTAGTATGGAAAATCATAAAACTCATGTTTTGAGCCTATTTTTACAATATCGGGAAAAATACTTACACTTTTTAAAAAATTATGAAATATTTACTTCTTGTGTAATTTCATGTGATATTTCTACAGTAAAAATTTCAGATCCATAGGACTTGTATTTAATTTTTAATACGCGAAAAAACGGTTTCGTTTTAATACTCTACTCAACCCCAGACTAGTGAGCTTTTTCATATATTTCATGTACTTATTCTACTCCAATGGTTACGTATTTTGGATATGTTGTTTCCACGTGTGTTATTTACTTCCAGTTAAAATTTCATAATTTTTGGAGTTCATATGAATAGTTTATGAATTCACTCCCATGACAGCTTTTCAGCCTCTGTTTTACACCTAAACAACTCAAAATTTTAATGTTTAAAAATACTTAAAAGTTTTCATAATTTTTGATATTTTTATTTGTTATCAGTAAACTCTTTTTCCATATTATGTAAAAATTTTGTGTTTTAAATAAATAGTTTGAGCCACCTATGAATTTCCAAACTAGCGATGGTTACACTTTTCTTATAAGCATGATTTAAAAGTTTATCAAGTTATTAAAGCTAGTTTATGCAAGTTACCTTTTAGTTCATTATATGTCATATTGCTCTTATGTTCTGCATTTTACATTCCATATGTATCTAATAATATGTTTATTTAAGACTATACAAGCATATGGATGTGTGAGAAGTTTGTTTATCTTGCATTGATTAGACTATTATCATTTTGCTAAGTGATTTAGGCATGTCTATGTTTGGAATTTCATGCTAAGTGATTATGTGCTATGTTTGGAATGACTTCATGCTAAGTGATTATGTGCTATGTTTGAAATGATTTTATGCTAAGTAGTTATATGTATGATTTGTAGCGTTCTTTGCCATTTACGTGACAACGGAGTTGATGATCATTTGCTTAAAGATGAATGAATTTGGAATAAGGAATGTTTAATAAATTTATTAAGCTCGCCAGGTGACTTACCCCACCTCCCAATGTTTGTACCTACCCTCAGGTTTCTTACGAAGTTATGTATGTTCATGTTGTCCGAACTAGTATGTATGTATACTTTTAACGAGAATGATATATTTATGCCCCCATGGATGCTAACAAACAAAATAAACATTTCATAAGATAAAACACGATTTCAGAAAGGCCACGGTATCGGAGTGTAACCCCTTGTCGGGTATAGGCAGGCTACGACACTTTTGCCGGGGAATATAAGCAGGCACGCGTTGCCTCACGGATCGTCGCGATGGACATGTCCCTACATTATGTTATATTAAGTCACGAAGGTTACACGGGCCATAAGATAATAAAATAAGCAAGCATGTTCAAGTACGTTATGGTCTCCACGTGAGACAAAGCAAGGTTCCTTATTGGAACATTATGATTTCACACGACTCAAGTTGTGTTTTCCGTTACGCTTCCTTTACGATACAAGTTATGTTTTATGAATGTCATGCTCTTTCAAGTTCCACAAGTATATGTATGTATGATTATGGATTATGTTCATGACGTTCCATGGAAAAGTTATCCCCTTGTCATTTTCCAAACCTACGGAGGGGCGTAGATGTAACTCACTGAGCTAGTTGAGCTCACCCTTTCACGTTACCTTTTTTTTCATGTTTTAAGAACACGTAAGAAGCAAGAAGTAGCAAGGAGTTGAGTTCATGTGTGGATACGTGCTTGATGACGCTTATGTGCTTAGATGTCGAGTATATGTTAGATGACTTGGAGCTATGGTAGAATACATGTTCGTAAGTTGTTTAACTATGTAAGAGTCATATTATTATGTATATAAGACTTTGTATGGGATATTGTATGATACCTAGAACACTTCCCTTGTTACGATTTGTTTACGTTATGAGTCGAGATGGCTAAATAATTAATATTTCTAAGTTCAAACTTTCTTTTCATGAGAGAATTTTCATTTACGTTACAAATCAAGTGTTCATCATAACGACCCCAAGTAATTCTTTAATTACGCTTCTGCAAAGTTTTCAAAAAACAAAAAAGAATTTTTTTATCACGATTTTTATAAATTGCTTATTTAGCCTCTCGACGAGTCAAGGCCTCACCGGCATGTCACACCCTTTTCTGTTAATGCAAAGTTTTATTAATCGCTAATCAGAGTCGGCGAGAGGGGTCCGCGACATGCGGGGTCGTCTTCAGGCACTTCTTCTGAAGATGTCATTGAGAAAATTGATAATCGAGAAGATGAAGATATGTAGAATGGTTTAGCTGAAATTCCAATTGAGAAGTTGAAAGAAGCTCCAGAGTGCATGGAGGAATCTCGGAAACCACAAAATTAAGAGTTGAAAGAGGCGTTTTTGAGCCCAACAGAAGAGAAGAAGCGGCCAGTATTTTATCCGTAGATCTCATCCAAGAGGAGGAACAAAGTCTGTTGTATCTTTTGAAAGAGTACAAGGATATGTTTGCATGGGAATACGAAGAAATGCCTGGATTGGACACAGAAGTCACTATGCACAACTTAGACGTCATTACAGGTGTGAAGCCAATCAAACAGAGCACGAGAAAATTCCTCCCAGAAATCGAAATGAAGATTGAAGAAGAAATAATGAAATTGATGAAAGCGACGTTCATCGAAATTGATCATCATCCCACTTGGCTTTCCAACATCGTGCCTGTCATGAAGAAGAATGGACAACTGCGAATTTGTGTTGATTTCAGAGACCTAAATCAATTTTGTCCAAAAGATGATTTTCCACTGCCAAACATGTACCTTTTGATTGACTCAACCGATGGTCATCAAATGCTTAACTTCATGGATGATTTTAGCGGATACAATCAAATCAAAATTGGTCCTAAAGATGCAAATAAGAGTACCTTCATCACACTAGTCATAGTATTTTATCACACTGTCATGCCCTTTCGTTTGAAAAATGCAGGAGCAACATACCAACGCACGATGATGGCATTGTTTCATGAAATTATGCATCAAGAAGTGGAGTTTTATGTGGATGACTTAGTTATAAAGTCTCAACATAAAGAGGACCACTTAAAAGATCTAAAGAAGGTGTTCGTGAGATGCAGAAAATATCAGCTGAAAATGAATCCAACGAAATGTGCATTTGGAGTGACTTAAGGAAAGCTTTTAGGATGCGTGATTAAATGACATGGAATTGAACCTACTCCTGCGAAAGTATCAGCATTCACCAGCCTATCATCACCACAAACTCAGAGCGCGTTGAAGACTTTCTTGGGCAAGCTGTCATATCTACGAAGTTTTATACCTGCAATTGCGGAGTTGACGTTCTGCTTCAAAAATTTGCTAAAGAAGAATGTGGTATATAATTGGACAGAGGAACATCAAGGCGCATTCGATAAGCTGAAGTCACTACTAGTATCTCCACGAGTCATGATCGCGCCTCAGCTTGGGTGTCCTTTACTTCTCTACCTTACTTCAACGAAGAAATCGATTGGAGCTTTATTGGCTCAATAATTTGAAGGTCATGAGAGACGCATCTAATACATTTCTCAAGTAGTATAAATTTCTGAATGAGGAACACTGAAATAGAAATTCATTGCCTTGCATTATTCTTTGTCATTCAGAAGTTGAAGCGTTATTTTGCTTCTCATAAGGTAGTAGTGATGACCAAAAGCGATCCCATACGATACCTTTTGGGACATCCTACTCCTTGTAGACGATTGGCGAAATGGTTTATGACTATATCTGCATGTGCGCGACCCAAAGCTATCAAATCACAAGATATTGCTGATCTAGTAGCACAATTCCCGGATACACACTATGAACCCATGCTGGAAGATACGCTTGAAGAACTAGAGATCCATGCGATAGAAATGCTAGAGGCAATCTAGATTTAGTATGAACATTGTTTGACTAGAATATTCATTTACTATTTATGGAGATATTTAATACAATGAAGTCGTTAGATTACAATGTTTTGTTTATCTTAAATATCCCTAGTCGTTTATATTGATTAACAGGACGATCAACTATAGACTAGTATGTGGGTAGATTGATGTGGTTATATCAAGTCTAAGACATGGGTATGCATTAGGGGTAATGTCATACTGGATTGACCCACCACGAGAAGACTACATTAGATTATGTCAAAGTCACAAGTGCTTCTCGTAGTGCTAATGGTGTTGTAATCCTTAGCCTTGAAGTAACTAGATACTCTAGCTGTGAATTATAATGCTTAGATACTATCACACGTTACAATGTAACTAGGTAACAATAAAGGTAGTAATAAGGCATGGTAGGAAGCAAGCGGAGAGATGATAGTGATGTAGAGAGGATTTTTCCCTCCCACATAATGGGAGTAAATATCCACGGCCACTCCAGGGATGAAGCTTATGGAATGTCTGGCCAGACTCAGATAAATCAATATGGGATATTGATGTTATCTGAATGGATAAGACGATTCCCAAGATCGAGAAACTATGGATTGGATATACGAGTGTAACGATTATGTCTCGTTTCTAATCTGGATATAGAGACAAAGGGATAATATAACGCGGTAACATTGGGCACAAGGTATGTCGGATCACTGACTATTTATATTAGTTGGGTGACATAGATGTGTTGCTACACACCGCTCTATGTTAGTAATAGTTACTACCAACTAAGTAGAAACCTATAGGGTCACACGATTATACTGGATATGGTCATTAATTAGTAGAACTAATTAATGTAAGGATCAATACGCAACCACAAGCAAAGTTGGTAGGACTAATTTGCAAGGTTAGTATGACTAATTTGTGTATGGACACAATTAGTATTCCGGATGATGTGTAGTTAATAAAGAGTTATTAACTATTAAAGGGGGCCTATCTTATTATTTCTAAAACACAATTCAGTAGTGTGATAACATAACAAAGAAAGGAGAGAGACCAAGCTGAGGCCGAAGCCCCAACTCGTCCGCCCCTAGGTGTCGTCGGCCATTCTTTGTGGCGCGACTCCGCTGCTCCGTTTTGCGTGATCTCTTGCCTCCTTCTTCCGTTGCTAGCACTACACGAGGATAAGGATTCCAACTGCTTATCCAAAGGTGTGGATACTCGTAAAGCCGAAGTCACAATTCTTCGTAGTAATCACTCAAACTAAGGTAAGTTTTCTACCTTCATCATGTTATGAAAAGTTTGCCTGCGATCCGTGTAGGGATTTAATCAAGAATAACTTTATTATTTCTTAGTATCCTGCATAAAAACCCTATAGTAGTATTAGAGCCACATGTCGTAGCGCATAACATGATTTTATGTGTTACCGTTTTATCAGTTTTCACTATTTTTACGATTTTAGCAAAAAACTAAAATTAAGCATATGATGCAAACTGAATATGATTCGGTAAAGATTGAGTCAATTTTACATATCGTATATGAAAGTTTGTAATGTAAGTGTAAAACAGGATCTAGATACTCCAGAAGGGCGGGTGATTGAATACAATATGCTAACTTTTGCTAAAACACAGTCTGTTTAAAACTTGAGTAGAGTTAGGAGTTGATATCTCAAAGCTTTGAAACAGTTTTGAGAAACTTGAAGATATAACTGCAGAGTACAGAGGCTTCAAAGCTTTGAGATTTCGAAATCTCCAAAGCTTTGAAACTTGCTGTTTAGATTGAATATAAAGATAAAAAAGTAAACTACAGTAACACAGGGATTTTATAGAGTTCGGTCACAATTGGACCTAGTCTCTGCTTGAGGGATCTTATCCCTCCAAGATTCAAACACAACTTCTTATGAATCACCCAGATTTAGCCCTAGATCTCAAGCCTAAGTGAACTACCTTTCACATATTAAACCTTGTGGTTCCCAACCTATCTAGTTCCAGCTACAATCTGTTGAAAGAATAAGAACCTCTTTGTTGTTCACTTGAACAACAAGTTTGTGAGGTTTTGAGAACACAAAATAATAATACAAGTTTAGTACAAGTGTGAATAACACAGAAAATAGATAAGAAAAAATAAGCTTGGAAATGTTCTTCAGTCTGTGATGAATGATCTTGTTTCTGCAGTGTCAATGGCATGATGAATTTGAAGATTTGAATGAATAGATCTCCTGTTTGTATCTCATTCAAATATCACGAATATCAGTCATAGTTTTTTTGGCTCTCCCCTTCTTTCAAATTCAAAGTGCTGATCACTTAAATAGCAGTCTGCAACCAACTGACAGATTTTAGGAACAGAAATCCCATAAATCCTCTTCTCTGATAAGCTTCAATCAACAGTTGTATTTGACTATCTTTCTGATTTGTTTATAGACGTTAGAATGCCTAACAAACCTACAACAACTCAACGAACAAGATCAAACAACATCCAGACAATCTAGCATCAAGATCTGATGAGCAATATGCTATCAGTTCATGAGAAAACTGGGCTAGATTTGTCTGGTGATAAACTTAGCTAATATATATTTATATTCAATCTGATGAATATATCAAGTAACCAGTATATCAACTTAGCTACTCCAAAACATGATCACAATACTAGTTTTCATGATCAAAATAGCAAAACTATAGATGAAACAAAGTTTGAGAAGCCAAACGAATGATCAAAGTGCTCCCAAGCTTCTCCAATCGTTCCTAGCTCTCCAAGACGTTCTCCGGCGTTATAAACTCACCAAAAACGTTCCTTAACTCTCTCTAATATGTTTCCATAGAGTTTAGAACAATTTAGGAGTAATTACAAATTGACCCCGGCCGTTTTTGAAAATTTTGTGCTGAAAAGTAGGTCGTGCGACCTACTGGGCGTGACAACTAGGTCGTGCGACCTGTCTGGTAGGTCGTGCGACCTACTAAAAGTTGCTGAAAATTTTAATTAGATCGTGGGACCTAATTGAGTAGGTCGTGCGACCTACTTCCTTAGCCAAACTTTCAGCTTTTTTTCTCTGACTTTCTCCGTGCCATAACTTTCTCGTCCGACGTCCGTTTTAGCTCCGTGACCCGCCGTTGGAAAGCACTTCGAGCCTACTTTCAATTGCCACCGGTCTCACCTCCATATTCATTTTAGAGCTCAAAATATCCTCAAAACATCCTTAATTTACTCTAAAACATCCTGGAAAAGCAACTAAGCTTTTTGAAAAACAAATAAGGACCCGAATTTTGATCCCGAACTCAGATGAATGTGATTTTTGCACCTTTGGATCCCTTTTGAGACATAGAATTCACCCATGTAGAGAAATCTCCGTTTCCATACCGTTTTCTCTTTTTCTCAATTATTGCCCATATTTGGCGAAAACATCCAAATTGAACCAAATTCGCCTTCTTCTTCTATTTCGAAGCTCGTTTCTTCTCTCCACTTGATTCCCACATGCGTAATTCCTGTCAAACAAAAACACGAACACTACCGTGAAGATCAAATGTGATAAATTATCAAAATAATACTCAGAACCATTAAGAAACGCACGGATTGTACTTTCAAGCTAAAAAACATCCAAAAGTGCATTTTCTTCATATTTTGGCTCCAATCTCGCCGCTTTGCACCGAAAAGCAGAAAAATGACAATATAAAGTGTACTAAAGATAACCCTTATTAAGGAGTCATCAAATATCCTGTTAAAATCATATGCACTAACAGCACAGTATAATAAGTTCAAAGCTTTGTAATTCTTTGATACATTTACTAGTTTAGTAACTGAGAGATCTTCATCAGGCTTAACAGTTCTAACTCCATTGACAATAGTATAGAACAAGTTTGGACCATTCACAATAATAGACCATAGTTCCATGTCCTGATATATGATAAACATTTTCATCAATGCCTTCCAATGCACAAAGTTATCACCACAGAACAGTGGAGGTCTATTAGCTGCTCTTCCCTGTGAGAATCCTCCATCAACTACATTACTCATCGTCACAAGATTATTAGATCCTGAAACAGTGACCCAAAGCTCTAATACCAATTGAAAGTTTGTAATGTAAGTGTAAAACAGGATCAAGATACTCTAGAAGGGGGGGGGGTTGAATAGAGTATGCTAACTTTTGCCAAAACACAGTCTTTTTAAAACTTGAGTAGAGTAAGCAGTTGATATCTCAAAGCTTTGAAACAGTTTTGATAAAATTGAAGATATAACTGCAGAGTACAGAGACGTCAAAGCTTTGAGATTAGGAAAGCTCCAAAGCTTTGAAACTTCATGTTTAGACTGAATATATAGTTAACAAAAGTAAACTACAAGAACACAAGGATTTTACAGAGTTCAGTCACAATTGTACCTAGTCTCTGCCTGAGGGATCTTATCCCTCCAGGATTCAAACATAACTTCTTATTAATCACCAAGATTTATCACTAGATCTCATGACTAAGTGAACTACCCGTCACTTATTACAACTTGTGGTTCCAACCTATCTAGTTCCAGCTACAATCTGTTGAAACATTAAGAACCTCTTTTTTGTTCACTTGAACAACTAAACTCTTAAGTTTGTGAGGTTTTGAGAACACAAAATAAAAATACAAGTTTAGTAAAAGTGTGAAGAACACAGAAAATAGATAAGCAAAATAAGCTTGGAAGTATTCTTCAATCTGTGATGAATGATCTTCTTTCTGCCAATGGCCTGATGAATCTGAAGGTTTGAATGAATTGATATCCTGTTTGTATCTCACTTCAAATATCACGAACATCAGTCTCAATTTTTTTGGCTCTCCCCTTCTTTCAAATTCAAAGAGCTGATCACTTAAATAGCAGTCTGCAACCAACTCATAGATTTTAGGAATAAAAATCCCATAAATCCTCTTCTCTTATAATCTTCAATCAACAGCTATATTTGACTAGCTTTCTGATTTGTTCATAGACGTTAGAATGCCTAACAAACCTGCAACAACTCAACAAACAAGATCAAACAACATCCATACAACCTAGCATCAAGATCTGATCAGCAATATGCTATCAGTTCATGAGAAAACTGGGCTAGATTTGTCTAGTGATAAACTTAGCTAATATATATATTCAATCTGATGAATATATTAAGTAACCAGTATAGAACAAGTATTATTAGACACTAATAGATTCATAACAAGTTCCGAATCTCACTGAAATAACGTGCTTACACAGAATTAGTTAGATGAACTTAGCAGCAAGGAGTCACCAGTAAATCTCAAAGCTTTGAAGCTTTTCCTGCTAGTTCATCAGAATGAACTTGGATTTCCAATACAAATCTGTCATGCATATTTTGTTAGTCAGAACATATATTACTAATGTCTTCATAATGTCATTCCATATCAAAATCAAAAATCTGCACAAAACAGTTAGACAAGTATATATATGCACATAGCTACAATGCCTCAAAGCTTTGAAGCTTTGATACTTAGGCAAATTTTCTGCTTGTGTTTCTGGATTTCATCATCAAGTAACCAAAGCTCTTGCATATGCATTCTAATGGAATAGATGCCCTAGAGGCAATCTAGTTTAGTACGAACTTGTTTTTGGCTAGAACATTCATTGTATTATTTATTGGATATTTAATATAATGAAGTCCTTAGATTTACAATTGTTTTGTTTATCTTAAATATCCCTAGTACAATATAATGATTAGTAGGACAATCATCTATAGACTAGTATGGGATTGGATTGATATGGAGATATCATGATCCAACACATAGGTGTGCATTAAGGGTAATGGTGCACTGGATTGACCCATCTCCGAGAAGGCTACATACATGTTATGTGGAGTCACAAGCGCTTCTCGTGGTGACAACGGTATTGTCATCCTTAGACTTGAAGTCACTAGATTGTCTAGTTGTGGATTATTGTGATTTTGGTTGTGTCAAACGCTACACCGTAACTGGGTAGCTATAAAGGCGTGTACCACATACAATAAGAAGCAAGCTTAGAAATCGTAGTAGACGTAGATAGAATTTGTCCCTCCCACATAACGGGAGCAAATATCCGAGACCACTCGAGGGATAGTGCTTATGGAATGTCTGGCCAGACTCAAATAAATAAATATGGGATATTGATGTTATTTGCATGAATAAGGTTATTCCCAGGATCGAGAAACTATGGATTAGATATACGTGTGTGATTTGTATGTCTCGTGTCCAATCCGGATATGGAGACAGCGGGATGTGACAATTACTTGCACAAGGTTTGTCGGATGACTATTCTATTCGTTGGCTAGAATGGATGTCTTGCTAGAGACCGCTCCATATTAGCAAATTGTTGCTACCAACTAGATAGAACCTATGGGGTCACGCTCTCGATAGAGTTGTACTAGATTTGGGAATTAATTAATTAGAAGGATCACTTTGCAACACCTTGCAAACTTAGTAGGACTAATTTGCAAGGAAGGTACTAAACCGAATTCTAGTGGGACTAGAATAGGTCCTTTAGGTAGTTAACAAGGATTTGTTGGACTAAATAAAGGATGATCCTTCCTTCCTTCCCACACTTATGACACTATTTTTCATTAATTGAGTGGGAGAGAACAAAAGGAGAGAGAGCAAGCAACAAGAGGGCTGAACCCGACCCCTTGCGCCGCCCCGTCCCCGTCGGCCAACAAAGGAGGCCGAAACCTCCTTGTTGCGTCGTGTTGTGTGATTTCTTCTTCCTCTTCCTCCGGTCCAAGCTAACACAAAGGAGAAGGAAGATCTAGATCTCAACTCTAGGCGTGGATCAACCGTAGAGACGTGACACAATTCACGTTACAAGTCATCACAGGAGAAACCCTAAGGTGTGTAACATGATTCTTCCTTTACCATCGTTATGCTTCTCTTCATGTGATCCTTGGAGGGTATTGAATGGATAAATTATCTTTTTCCGCTGCGTATCCATGATCAAAACCCTACACATTCATACATTAATATCAAGGAGCTTCAGACTTATCAGTATAAAATTTGGCTAATTTCGTTCACATATGATGTGAGTTTTTGGGTTTTAAAAAGCTAGGGTTTGCGCACAATAAGGGAAAAGGGGGTTTTCTTAATTGGAAATAAGCACACAAGGTAAGGAGTAGGGAAACAATACTAGGGTTTGACCCTAGAAGCCGTCCACCCCCTTCCTTTCGCGCCAAGTAAGCCACAGACAAAAGCCGGTTTGGCCTAGCCACCGGTCTGAAAGTACGGGCTAGGTCCAACCAGTTCGACGGCTTGCGGCGGTCCTTGTGGGGTTCGGCCAACTAGCTTGGTGGGCCCCTTGGACCGTTTTTAACCATAGAAAATCCAAAATACAACTAAAATTGATCAAGCGCGTTAAAATTGGATTTTAACTGTTTATGTTCTTTATCGCATGGTGGATGGATATGGCCTAGGTTGTGGATGTTTATTTTGTGGTTTGGTTTATTTTAATTAATGTAATTAATTGGTTTTACGGCCTGCGTGTCGTCTTCTTCCTCGCCCGTGAGGTCTCTCGATTTAGTATAGATGCTAGCTAGTATTAGATAGTTAGATGATAGCCAAGGCATGGAGAAGAAGACCAATGAATTAAGAAACCACAAAGACGAAAGAAGGCACACAAGCTAGGACGCGCGACTATGGTGGAAGCACATGGAGATGAACTTGTCACTTTAGAGCTTATAGATATTCTCATTGGCTTGGGAAAAAATCTTAGTCTTAGGGGCCATTTTCATACCATGTTTATTTTCTTGTTTATTTATTTAATTTATTCTTATTTATTTTTGGTGTATGGATGATGCATGCAAAACGTAACAAGATAAAAATAAACAAGGTTGATATTTTATTTGGGATTGCCCAATCCAAATAAGTAGATCATGTCGATTGGTGACACGTATTCTTACTTGTGTACGCAAGTGCACGGTCGAGTAATAAAGTGTGAGTATTTTTAATACTCGGGTTGTCGAGTCCCACGAGAACAAGCTCGTAACAAGCTTTAACTAACAAATTAATTGAGTTTACTAAGTAACCGGTAAAAAGTGTTGAGAGTTGTGAGGTTGCCACCCCCAAACAAGTGGCTGTACGTAATGACTGAAATAGTTAGAAAGTGAATTAAGAATAAGTCTTAATCAATTAATGGGGAAACTAGGCAATCTCGTAGATCACCAATGGCTATAAACGAATTACGGATAATCTGAATAACACGCCAGTTCAGTTCTAACTAAGCCGGGTACTAGCACTGACCATCTCCTGTCGGTCTCAGGTCTTTCTACGTCACGGTACACCTAGGGTCCTTTCAGTCCACCTATGTCTACCGGTCCGTTCTAGAAGGTTCTCTACTGAAATACTAACGGGTCCTATCGGTCCAGCGTTTCACAGAAAAGCTGAATCATCCTACTAAGTCTACCCACATGGTCAATCCTAACACTTTTCCTTTCGATCTCAATGGTTAGGATTGATGTTCATATTAGCCTAGCTAGTTAAAGTCACTTTCGTGCACTCACTACTACATAGTACATGAACAATTAGTTTAGAACACACTAACAATTAAGCATGAATCATCTAATGAACATAACCCTAGCTCATGATTATTAGTTCATCTCCTACTCGTGTCAATAGACTAGGATTACTAATGGAATCAAGAAACTACAACTTATTCAATAGAAGAAATCATCAAAGCATGAAATTAGATTCATTCCGGAAAATATTTGTTACATGAACCCTAGGATCTCATATGAGATACCTAGCTAAGAAATATTAGCTACTCATCATAATATAAACAATAGAAAAGAGTTTCTCCATGAATTTGATTAAGAAAAAAGAAAAAATCAAACTAGGTTCTCCAATGGTGAAGTCTTCGTCTTCTCTTTCTTCCTTGCCTCTCCTGAGCTTGAGTGACTATCTATAGGTATTTTTTCCCGTTTTTACCATTTGGGGACGAGTTTTTAATGTAGTTTGGCCGAAATTGCATTTCAGCCCCTCCAGTTTGTAATTCTCGGACATAATTGTAAGCTGATCTTGCACGGGCCATAACTCTCTCACCCGGACTCGTCTTTGTTGGAAAGCCCGTTGATTTAGGTTTTGGATTCAACATCAGGAAATGCCATGCATGTCTACTTTCCATTGTGTAAGCTCAATGCAGTTTCAATGTTTGAAGAGTTCAAATAGCTAATCTATTTCAAGGCCTTGAAACAGCGTTCAAAGCTTTGAAACTGACTGAGACTTATGAGCTTGATCTTAGGGGGAGTTTTATGTATATGTTTGAACTCCTAAACCCCTTTTCCTTATCTATTATTACTTGATGATGAAAGACAATGCTTTTTTATATGTTTTAAAACATCTAATCCATCTGTTTGACTCAGTTTTGCAGGGAAAGTTTATTTCCTACTCTGCAGGATTTATTTCCTAACCTGAGTTTTGCAGGGAATGAATTTCTGGGTTGATTTGATTCTGCAATCAATCTATTGATTCTAACAGCTTCTCAACATGTTTGTGGACAAGATCATATCAGTATACCTGAAGATACTAAGCAACTATCCGTTGGAAGAAGACTGTTCAAAAGTCAAAGTTGTTGCCTACAAAATAGGAAAGGTTGTTGCTGAAGATTCTGAAGATTTGCAGATCAAATGAGCTATAGATAAGGAGCTTAGTTTGAAGCATTTGACACACAAATCAACGGAAAAAAAGCTAGAGACACTCTCAAACAATTCAAGGGTTGTCAAGAAACAAAGAGGCAGATCAAAATCTCAATCCAACTCTCAGAAGAACACTTCACTCTCACAAGAAGTTTCATCTCTTGTGTTCTTCTGTTTTGAACTTTATTTGTATATCTTTTACAGACTACTCTTGTTTACATTCTCAAGGGTTGTTCCAGGTAAACAATGGAGAATTCTTAGTTAGTCAGATATCTAGATCATGTACTAGATAGGTTAGTGAGAACCACACGTTGTAACGAGTAAGGTATCTCTCTGTGCTTGAGATCTAGGGCTTAGATGTTGATTAATATGAATTGAGTTGAAAATCCTACAGGGAGAAGATCACTGAGGTAGAGACGTAGGTCCAGGTGGACTAAAATCTATATATCTTGGGTCTATTGCATTTACATTACAGTTGCATACTTGGTTTATTTGCAGCATTCAAACAGTTTCATTTCAAGGGTTTGAAACTCATTTCAAGGCATTGAAATAGAATTTTTATCTTTATACTAAACTATTTTCATTCCAAGGGCTTGCAACTCATTTCAAGGCCTTGAATCTTTTTACAAAACTTTTGAAACCACTACTCTTGCAAAGTTTAGCAAAAGACTGCATACTCTATTCAACCCCCGCCCCCTTCTAGAGTATTGATCATACATTACTACCTACTGTACACCCCTTCAATTGGTATCAGATCTTATATCACTGCATAGATTTAACCATCTTCTGATTATGAGTACTCTAGGTGATGGTGGTTTCTCACAGGGAAGAGCTGCTAACAGACCTCCTCTATTCTGTGAAGACAATTTTGTCCACTAGAAAGCTTTGATGAAAATGTTCATCATTGATCAAGACATTGAACTTTTAACTATCATCCATAATGGTTCTCATACTTTCTACACAGAGAAGGATGGGATTTGAACTCCCAAATCTGAATACTCTCTTTCTTCATCTGAATTAGAGAAATTCTCTAAGAACTATAAATCTATGAATCTCTTATATTATGCTTTGAGTGCAGATGAATTTAACAGGATTTCAAGCTGCAAGACTGCCAAAGAGATATGGGATAATCTTGTGGTGACCTTTGAAGGAACCATCCAAGTGAAGCAAACAAAGATCAATATATATCTCAGGCAATATGAGCTATTCAATATGAATGGAGATGAGTCAATCAGAGACATGTTCAAAAGGTTCACAGACATTGTCAACAACCTTGATTCACTGGGAAAACACATTTTCGAATGAAGAAAAAGTGAGGAAGATTCTGAGAAGTCTTCCAAAGGAAAAATGGGAACCAAAGATTACTGCTATTGAGGAAGAACCAAAGATTACTGCTATTGAGGAAGCTCAAGATCTCTAATCACTCAAATTTGATGACCTGCAAGGGAAGCTCCTGACACATGAAATATCCATGAATGAATCTGGTGGAGAGCTACCAGAAGGTGTCAAGAACTTGGCTCTCAAGGCCAAAGAGAATGAGACAGTTCAAAGCCTTGAAACTGAGGATGATGATGAAGATCCAATTGCTTTGATTTCCAAAGCCTTCACCAGAATTCTTAAGATGAAGATTTTTTTTGGAAACAAGGACTTCAATAGAGAAAGACACAGATCCCCCAGTAGCAAGGACTACAAAGGTAAGTCTTCTTCACAAATCAATAAGCCTAAAGTCATAAATTGTTTTGAGTGTGGTGATGCAAGACACTTAATCAGAGATTGTCCACACAAGAAGAGCAAGAACTTTCAGAAGAAAGACCATGATAGAAGAAAGAAAGCTATGATAGCTTCATGGAGTGATTTAGATACCTGAAGTGACTCTGAATCTGAAGAAGAACATGCGAACCTATGCTTTATGGCCAAGCATGATGAAAGTTATGAAAATAACATTGAGGTAATGGTGAATTGTTGATTTCAAAACCAACAGAAGTCCTCTCTGATTATCTTAGGACCATGCTTTTAAATGAAGAGGACTATCTGAAAGAAATTAGAGTTTTGAAAGAAAAAGTTCATGAGCAAGAAAAAAACATTTGAAAATTGTTTTTCTAATTCAGAATCTTGAAATCTCTCAGAAGAAAACTGACAGTGATTTCAGGGCCTTGAAAACTAGTTTCAAAGCCTTGAAAACACAAGTGAAGGAAGTAGTCACTGAGAAATCTCTATTGAGTGATGGCCTTGTTAACTTGAGACATCAAGTTGATGAATTAGATAAACAAAATACTACTCTTACTAAGAAACTTCAAGAATCCGAATTAGTCAAAACCAAACTTGCAGGCTCAGAACACAACTTGAACTTGATTCTTGGAGGTAGCTTGAAGTTTGTTCACAAAACTGGTATTGAATACAATCCTAACTTTCCAAATAAACACAATACCTTATTTGTGAAAGCTGGAAGCAAAACATCTCCAAAATGCCATTACTGCAACAAGATTGGTCATGTTAAAATGACTTGTCCTTTTAGAAGAAGAGACCCTCACATAATGAGGAACACTTTTCCCATCCAACTCAAAGGACAAATTAGACATATTTGGGTTCCTAAAGGGGTTAGACCACCTAACATGGTTGACCCTCAATATGAAGCTAAATTCAGCACTTGGTCTAACAGCTGGGTAAGTCAGTGAATGGTGTTTGCAGGGTGTCACCAAGATCAAAGAGAAGAAGTGGTTTATGGACAGTGGTTGATCAAGACACATGAGTGGAAAGATATCTCCATTATCAGAACTAAAAGAGCAATCAAAAGGTTCAATTACACTTTGTGAAAAAGGAAAATGCAACATTCTTGGTATTGGTAAAGTTGATACAAATTCTGAAAACTCATTTTCTGATGTATATCTAGTTGATGGGTTGAAATTTAATTTGCTTAGTTTATCTCATCTTTGTGAAAATGGAAACAAATTTATATTTGATAAAGAGAAGTGTGTGGTGCAGAATGAGAAATCTGGAAATTGCATCCTCACAGCCTCTAGATCAAACAATGTTTATACTTTTCAGACTAACAAAGTTGCAGGTGAAAACTTGAAGTGTCTCAAAGCCTTGAAAGAAGATTCAAAGCTTTGGCACAGAAAGTTTGGACATATCAGTTTGCATACCTTGAACAAGTTAGTCTCTAAGAACTTAGTAAGAGGATTACCCTCTATCAAGTTCAAATATGAAGAAGTATGCAAGGCATGTGCACAAGGCAAGTAAACTAGAAGCTCATTCAAGTCAAAGAACTTTGTAAGTACTACTAGACCCATTGAATTGCTGCATATGGATCTTTGTGGTCCTATGAGAACTCCAACTCCAAAGGGTAAGAATTACATGCTTGTTATTCTTGATGACTTCTCTAGATATACTTGGGTAATGTTTCTGAAAGAAAAATCTAAAGCTCTCTTTGAATTTTCAAAACTTTTTAGAGAACTTCAAACTCTGAAAAACCTACCTATTGCTTTGATCAAAAGTGATCATGGTATAGAATTTGATCAACTTGAGTTTGATATATTCTGTTCTAAGCATGAAATCTCTCACAAATTTTATGCTCCGAGAACTCCTCAACAGATTAGAGTTGTTGAAAGAAAGAACAGGTTTCTTGCAGGCATGTCAAGGACAATGCTTCTGGAAAACAAGCTGCCAAAGTATTATTGGGCAGAAGCTGTGAATACAGCAGACTATATTCTTAACAGATGCTTGATCAGACCTATTCTGAAAAAGACCCCCTATGAGCTGTTCAAATGATGGAAGCCAAACATTTCTTACTTCACTTTTGGCTGTACACGTTTGTCCACAATAATGGTAAGGACAATCTTGGTAAGTTTGATGCAAGAAGTGATAACCAAGACAGGGAAATGTATCTTTCTTGGTTATTCACAGACAAGCAAAGCCTATAGAGTTTATAATAAGATAACCAAGCTTGTTGAAGAAATAATTCATGTTATTTTTTATGAAAGCTATGATGGTTCTTTGAGTGATGGTTTTGAAAATCTCAATGTGAATAAGCATGATTCAGATACTGAAGAAGAATCCTCAAAAGGATACAAGGAAATGTCACTAGACCAAGACAGGCATTTTCAAGGACTTGAAACACAGATTCAAAGCCTTGAAACAGGATCTCCAGAGAAAATAGGAGAACAAGCTGCTACTACAAGTTCTCAGAGACATGAGAAGCAAACTGGAGAGCCTGAACCATGGACACCAAGAAAGAGATTCAAATATCTCTCATCTCATCATGCTGATAACATTATTTCTGTTCCAACCACTGGTACACAGACCAGATCTCAGTTGAAAAATATTTGTGCTTTTAATGCTTTTATTTCTCTTGTAGAGCCTAAAATACTGAAGGAAGCATTACAAGAAGCAGGCTGGATTATAGCTATGCAAAGTGAACTCAATGAGTTTGAAAGGAACAAGGTCTGGAACCTAGTTCCTCCACCAAGAAATCAATCTTTTATTGGCACCAGATGTGTATTCAGAAACAAGTTAGATGATAATGGAAATGTAATCAGGAAAAAAGCTAGATTTATAGCTCAAGGCTACAATCAAGAAGAAGGTATTGACTATGAAGAAACTTTTTCTCCTGTTTCCAGGTTAGAAGCAATTAGAATTCTACTTGCATTTGCATCTCACAAAAACATGAAACTATTTCAAATGGATGTGAAGTGTGCTTTTCTAAATGGTTATCTGCAAGAAGAATTTTATGTTGCTCAACCACCAGGTTTTGAAAATGACAAGTTTCCAGATCATGTTTACAAACTTGACAAAGTTCTTTATGGTTTAAAGCAAGCTCCAAGAGCTTGGTATGAAAGATTGTCAAAATTTCTGCTTGAAAATGATTTCAAAAGAGGATTGGTAGACAAAACCCTTTTCATAAAGACTCATGATAAAGATATGCTTGTAGTTCAAATTTATGTTGATGATATTTTATTTGGAGCTACTAATGATCTTCTGTGCAAAGAATTCTCAAGTCTTATGAGCAGGGAGTTTGATATGAGTTTGATGGGAGAATTGAACTTCTTCCTTGGACTTCAAATTCATCAATTGAAGAAGGGTATCATCCTACATCAAAGCAAGTACACAAAAGACTTTCTAAGCAAGTACAATATGTCTCAATCGAAAGAGATTAAGAATCCCATGAGTTCTACAGTGTCTTTAGACAAGAATGAATCTGGTAAGAGTGTAAATGTGAAGGAGTATAGAGGTATGATTGGATTATTACTCTATCTCGCAGCTAGTAGACCAGATATCATGTTCAGTGTGTGTATGTGTGCTAGATTTCAAGATGATCCTAAAGAATCACACTTTATTGCAGTTAAAAGAATATTTAAGTATCTCAATGGTACCAAAGACTTGGGACTTTGGTATCCTAAAGTTGATAGAAAGAGTACTTCAGGGTGCTGCCAATTTCTTGGACCATCTTTAATTAGGTGGCATTCTAAGACGCAAAATTCAGTTGCATTATCAACAGCTGAAGCAGAATACATAGCAGCTGGAGCTTGTTGTTCTCAAGTACTTTGGATAGCACAACAAATGAGAGATCTTGGATTTGATTTCAGATATATACCTATCAAGTGTGACAACATAAGTGCAATATCAATCACAAAGAATCCAGTTCAACATTCAAGAACAAAGCAAATTTATGTTAGACATCACTTCATAAGAGATAATGCAGAGAAAGGTCATATTGTTCTTGAATTTTTTTCCACTAACATGCAATTTACAGATATCTTCACTAAGCCACTGACAGATGAAATATTGTCAGCCTTAAGATTGGAATTGGGAATGCTAAAGCAGGTACTAGATAGGTTAGTGAACAATAGATAATTCTTACTTAATCAGATAGCTAGAGCAGGTACTAGATAGGTTAGTGAGAACCACAAGCTGTAACAGAGTAAGGCATCTCTATGTGCTTATGATCTAAGGCTTAGCTGTTGATTAATAAGAATTGAGTTGAAAATCCTACAGGGAGAAGATCCCTGAGGTAGAGACGTAGGTCCCATTTGAATGAACTCTATATATCTTGTGTCTCTTGCATTTACTTTTCACTTCCATACTTAGTTGTTATGCATCAATCAAAATAGTTTCATTTCAAGGGTTTGAAACTCATTTCAAGGCCTTGAAACAGACTTATCTTTTATACTTAAACTGTTTTCATTCCAAGGGATTGAAACTCATTTCAAGTCCTTGAATCACTCTGCACTTATTATAATTCTTTTGAAACCACTCTTCTTGCAAGTTTAATAAAAGTTGGCATACTCTATTCAACCCCCACTTCTAGAGTATTGATCCTGTATTTCTACCTACTATACACCCCTTCATTACTCATTGTCACTGTTGGGTTTTGACCTAGGTAACGCAGCGGAATAAAAAAATTAATTCCTACTCAAAGCCCACCAAGGATCACAGGAAGAGACATTCATAACATGATGAATGACATAGAAGATGTGTACCTTTTGGTTATGGAGATCACACGAAGAATAATGTCCTCGTCTTACGGTTGATCCACGTATAGAGGTGAGATCTAGATCTTCCTTCTCCTAGTGATATCTTGGACCGTAGGAAGAGTGAAGAACGAATCAAGCAACGAGGGACAAAGAGAGGATCGACCCTCTCTTTGTGGCCAACGGGTAGGGGCGGACGACTAGGGGCTTCGGCCTCTAGCTTGTCTTGCTCTCTCTTTTGATTTCTCTCCCACTCACCTGTGTTATGAGCATTAGTTGTGGGAAGGAAGCTAGATCATCCTTTATATAGTCCAACAACTCCTTGTTAACTACATAAAGGCCCTTCCTAGTTCTGCATGAACTTGGATTAGACCATTTCTTGCATATTAGTCCTACTAAGTTTGCAAGGTGTAGCAAAGTTATCATTCTAATTAATTAATCATATTAATCCAAAATCTAGTTCAACTCTATTAGACGTGTGACCCCATAGGTTTCTACTTAGTTGGTAGTAACTAATTACTAATATGGAGCGGTTTCTAGCAACACATCCATGCAATCCAACTAATAGAAATAAGTCAGTGATCCCGACAAACCTTTTGTGCCCAATATCACATATTGCACTATCCCTTTGTCTCCATATCCGGATTGGACACGAGAAATAAATAGTCACACTCGTATATCCAATTCATAGTTCCTCGATCCTGGGAATATGCTTATGCAAGCAGATAACATCGATATCTCCATAATAATTTATCTGAGTCTGGCCAGACATTCAATAAGCACCATCCCTCGAGTGGCCCATGGATATTTGCTCCCATTATGTGGGAGGGACAAATCCTCTGTACATCACTATGATCTCTAAGCTTGCTTCCTATCATGCCCGATAGCTATATTTATAGTTTCCCGGTTAAGGCGCAACGTTGGATAACATCAAAGCATGATATTTCACAACTAGAGTATCTAGTGACTTCAAGTCTACGGATTGCAATTATATTAGCACTACGAGAAGCAATTGTGACTTTAACATAATCTAATGTATCCTTCTCGTTGTTGGTTAATCCAGTATGCCATTACTCATAATCCATACCCATGTGTTAGACTTGATATCTCCATATCAATATACACACATACTAGGCTATATTTTATTTTCCTGTTAATCAATATAATGTACTAGCGATATTTAAGATAAACAACACATTGTATCTGAGGACTTCATTATATTAAATATCACAATAAATAATAAATGAATATTCTAGCCAAAACATTGTTCATACTAAATATAGATTGCCTCTAGGGAACCTATTCCAACAGTCTCCCACTTTCACTAGAGCCAATCTGGTGCATCTCGTATGCCTATAGATTTTGCGTGCCCTTCATGCTTTCGCTGCACAAGTGGTTTTGTGAGCGGATTTGAAAGATTGTCATTCGTTGGAATCTTGCACATCTTCAGATCTCCTCGATCGATCATATCACGAATAAGATGGAATCTCCTAAGTACATGCTTCGATTTCTGGTGTGATCTTGGCTCCTTAGCTTGTGCGATCGCGCCAGAGTTGTGACATTACAAATCTATGGGATCCACGATGCTAGGGACCACACTGAGCTCAGTGATAAACTTCTTTATCCAAACTGCCTCTTTTACTGCTTCCGCAGCAGCAATGTACTCAGCTTCTGTTGTAGAATCAGCAACTTTCCCTTGCTTGGAACTCTTCCAGCTCACAGCTCCTCCATTCGGGCAAAACACGTATCCAGAATGCGATATGTAGTCATCTTTGTCGTTTTGGAAGCTTGCATCAGTGTAACCAATTACACTTAGCTCTTCCTTACCTCCGAATATCAAGAACACATCCTTAGTTCTTCTCAAGTACTTCAGGATGTTCTTGACAACAATCCAATGACTCTCACCCGGATTAGACTTATATCTGCTTACCATACTCAACGGGTATGATACGTCTGGTCTAGTACACAACATGGCGTACATGATGGATCCTATGGCCGAAGCATAGGGTATCCTACTCATGCGGTCCTTCTCAATCTCATTGGAAGGACAATCATTCTTAGAAAGAGTGACTCCATGCGACATGGGCAAGAAACCCTTCTTCGAATCTTGTATATTGAACCTCTTCAACACCTTGTCTATATATGTAATTTGACTTAGGCCGAGCAGCTTACTAGATCTATCCCTATAGACCTTTATACCTAGTATATAAGCTGCATCTCCTAAGTCCTTCATTGCAAAACACTTTCCTAGCCAATCTTTAACAGATTGCAAAGTAGGAATATTGTTTCCAATGATTACTATGTCATCCAAATACAAGACCAGAAACACTACAGAGCTCCCACTAACCTTCTTGTAAACACAAGGCTCATCTTCGTTCTTGATGAAGCCAAACTCTTTGACTGCGTCATCAAAACGTCGATTCCAGCTCCTAGGAGCTTGCTTTAATCTATAAATGGATCTTTGCAGCTTACATATTGGCATTCTATGGATCCTCAAAACCCTCTGGTTGTGTCATGTACACGTACTCGAGGAGGTTCCCATAAAGGAACGCAGTTTTGACATCAATTTGCCAAATCTCATAGTCGTAGTATGATGCAACAGCAAGTAGGATTCAAATGGATTTAGTCATGGCGACTGGTGAAAAGGTCTCATCATAGTCAATACCATGAATCTGTCTATACCCTTTAGCTACCAATCGCCCCTTGTAGGCAACTACCTTGCCATCCATGTCTGTCTTCTTCTTGAAGACCCATTTGCACCCTATGGGCCGAGCCCCTTCGGATGGTTCCACCAAAGTCCATACTTTGTTGGCGTACATGGAATCCATTTCGGATCGCATGGCTTCTAGCCACTTCTTGGAGTCTGGGCTTTTCATGGCCCCCCTGTTGGTTGCAGGCTCATCATCCATGAGTGGTACGTCATCGGGCTCAGTCACGAGAAGTCCGTACCTCTCTGGCTCATGACACACTCTTCCTGACCTACGGAGTTCCTGTGTTACCTGAACAGGTTCTTCCAAAACAACTTGCGGTTCTTGCTCATGTTCCATCATCGGTTCAGTGATTTGTGGTTTCTTGAATTTCTTCAAGTTCTACAGTCCTCCCACTTGCTCCTTTAGATAAAAAACTCTCTTTCTAGAAACACCCCGGTCCGAGCTACAAACACTTTGTTCTTGGTGGTATTGTAGAAATAATATCTCTTCGTAAACGACACTATGGGACGCTTCCCATTCCATATCTCATATGGTGTCTTCATGACCGATTTGTATGGAACACGGTTAATGGTAAAAGCTGCAGTCATTAGAGCATGTCCCCAAAACGATATCGGAAGATCCATTTGAGACATCATAGATCGCACCGTATCCAATAGTGTGCGATTTCTCCTCTCGGACACGCCATTCCATTGTGGCGTTCCGGGTGGAGTGAGATGGGATACTATCCCACACACTCTAAGATAATCATCAAAATCTTGAATTAAGTATTCTCCTCCATGATCCAATCGTAGAGCCTTAATCTTTTACCAGGTTGCTTCTCTACTTCATTCTTGAATTCGTTGAACAATTCAAAAGATTCAGATTTGGCCTTCATACGGTATACAAATCCATATCTATTGAAATCATCAGTAAACGTAATGAAGTAGGTGTAACCACCTCTTGCAGGCGTGAGGAACGTCCCACTTACATCGGTATGTATGAGTGCCAATAACTCACTAGTCCTCTCACCTTTATTATTGAAAGGGGACTTTGTCATTTTTACTAATAAACAAGGTTCACATGTCTCATACGATTTCAAATCAGATGAGTCTAGAAGTCCATCCTTATGGAGTCTAGATATGCGTTTCTCATTTATATGGCCTAAACGACAGTTCCATAGATATGTAGGATTTAAATCATTAGTTTTAATCCTTTTAGTATTGATGTTATATATTAGATTATTTAGATCAAGGATATACAATCCATTAGAAAAATGCGCACTACAATAGTGCATACTATCAAAATAAATGGAGCCATACTTTTCCTTTATTGAAATAGAAAAACCCTTCTCGTCCAAACAAGAAATGCAAATAATGTTTCTCCTCATAGCAGGAACATAAAAGCAATTGTCTAATTCTAAAATAAGTCCAGTAGGCAAAGATAGCTCATAAACGCCTACAACTAATGCAGCAACTCTTGCTCCATTCCCGACGCGCAGATCTATCTCTCCTTTAGCCAATCTTCTACTTCTTTTCAAATCCTGCACATTTCGACATGTGAGAACCACATCCAGTATCCAATAACCAAGATGAAGAAATATAAATATTGACGTCTATAACATAATACCTAGTGGTGGTGGAATCACTATTCCAAGCTTTTTATCCTCTAGATATTTAGGGCAATTCCTCCTCCTGTGACCCGGCCGGCTACAGTAGTGACATTCACCTATATCCACGCCACCACTAGGCTTTAGGGTTTCCTTGGATTTTGCAACTTTCTTGCGCTTTCCTTTGGAAGTAGAGGCAACTCCTTTTCCCTTCCTTTTATGCACCATCATTATGGCTATGCCCTTGCCTTTGTTGATGCTCTGCTCAGCTGTCTTTAGCATGTTCAACAAGTCTGGCAGAGTCTTACTGATCTCGTTCATGTTATAGTTCATGATGAACTGATTATAACTGTCAGGCAACGATTGCAAGACAAGATCAGTAAACAAATCTTGGCTAAGTGGGAACCCCATTCTCTTGAGGTTCTCATTGTACCCGATCATTCGGAGTACATGAGGCCCAACTGGATTCCCTTCTGCAAGACTGCTCTTGAACAATGCTTTAGACATCTCATACCGCCCATGCCTTGCTTGTTCCTGAAACAACTGTTTCAAGTGTATGATCATATCATAGGCCTAAAAGTTCTCATGTTGCTTCTGAAGCTCAGCAGTCATGGTGCAGAGCATGAGGCAAGTCACGTCATTAGAATCATCAATATGTTTTTGACATGCCCTTACATCTGCTAGAACAGACTCATCCTGGTGTGGGGATGGAATTGGAGTGTCCAAGACGCACGGCTTATTTTCTTTCTTAAGGAAAATCCTTAAGTTTCCGTACCAGTCAAGGAAATTTGTTGCAGACAGTTTGTCCTTCTCAAGGACAGATCGCAGGGATGAAGTCGATGCGTTATTGTTTGCCATTTGGAATTCTACAAAACGGGAAATGTGCAATTTTAGTATTTTTGAAAAATTTAACTATATTCAATAACGGCTAGATCATTAAATATAGCTCCCACTATTTTTCTCGGATTAATAGCCCTCACCATTAATGCGGAAAATATCATGTATATTTTCTAGTAGGTCCAAGATCCATATTTCACTTCTTCTTGAGCTTGCTTTGGCAAGTCACCCATGAATTGGTTATTTAGGTAGGAACCATTCCAATTGCATCCCATGCAACTCTTGGTCCAATTAAGTGAACAACTCTTTATTCATTATCCTTTAGATAACTCCTAATTGTCATGCCTCTAGGTTCATCAATCCAATTGATTCTTACCTAGTTGCGTCCAACCTCTTGCTTCAACATACACACATTACTAGCTTGTGTCGTCCGCAACACACCTTGCTTTGGCAAGCCCGAATTTTAAGAGACCCTGATCATGAAGGGTGTTTAGGCAAGAGAAGACAAAACGAAATATTCTATTTGAGGGATTTAATCATTCTTTATTCGTTTGGTTGATCCAATCAACATGATCTACTTATTTGGATTGGGCAATCCACAATAAAAGACCATCTTTGTTTATCATTATCTTGTTAATGTGTTATTAGTATCGCCATACACACAAAATAAATAAAAAGACATAAATAATAAACATCCACAAAAAGGAAAAATAACGTGGCATGGATATGGCCCTTATACTAAGATATTATCAAGCCAATGATAATATCTATTTTCCCTAAAGTAACAAGCTCATCTCCATGTGCTCCACCATAGCCGCGCGCCTAGGGTAGGGAGTCTCGATTGTCTTTTGTCTCCTTTGGTCCTTCGGTCTTCTTCTCCATGCTCTTGGCTAACATCTAAATATTTCTAATTCTATCCTAACATCTAGAATAAATAAATAAATAAAGACTCACATGTTGAGGAGAAAAAATGACTCGCCGGACGTAAAACCTAATTAATTATTACATTAATTTGATCAGCTCGCAGGCCGTAAACCAAACCACAACAAACACAAAAACATCCACAATCTAGGCCATATCCATCCACCATGCAACAAAACACATAATACAGCCACATAGGCCCGACCCTAGGCAGGCTGCCACTTGTGGCCCGCGGCCTTGCTTGGCGCGCAAGGAAGAGGGGGCGGACGACTAGGGTTTCGGCCCTAGTCTCCTTCCCTTCCTTCCTTGTTGCCCAAGCATGGTTGTTTCCATATAATTGTTTCCATAATTGAAAAACTCCTATTCCAACTATGTGCCCATGAACCCTAATTTTGAAGAACCCAATTATTCACATCCTATGTGATCAAACTCACCAATTTACACATACGATGTTAAATTAGATCTTGTTTATATTGAATCAAATTCAATTTGCATCTACTATGCCGATTAATTTCAGTTTTCGCGTAATATGAATATAACGGTGTATAGACTGAAATCGTAACTCATAAAATCATGTTATGCACTACGACCTGTGGCTCTGATACCACTTTTGGGGTTTGACGTAGGTAACGCAGCGGAATAAAAAAAAATTTAATTCATACTCAAAGCCCACCAAGGATCATAGGAAGAGACATTCATAACATGATGAAGGACATAGAAGATGTGTACCTTTTGGTTATAAGGATCACACGAAGAATAATGTCCTCGTAGCTACGTTTGATCCACGTCTAGAGGTGAGATCTAGATATTCCTTCTCCTAGTGCTAGCTTGGACCGGAGGAAGAGGGAAGAACGAATCAAGGAATGAGGGACAAAGAGAGGATCGGACCTCTCTTTGTGGCGGACGGCTAGGGGCGGACGACCTCTAGCTTGTCTTGCTCTCTCCTTTTCTTTCTCTTCCACTCACTTGTCTTATGAGCATTAGTTGTGGGAAGGAAGCTAGAGCATCCTTTATATAGTCCACAATTCCTTGTTAACTACATAAAGGACCCTTCCTAGTTATGCATGAACTTGGATTAGTCCCTTCCTTGCATATTAGTCCTACTAAGTTTTGCAAGGTGTTGCAAAGTGATCCTTCTAATTAATTAATCATATTAATTAATCCCAAATCTAGTTCAACTCTATTAGACGTGTGACCCAGGTTTGTACTTAGTTGGTAGTAACTAATTACTAATATGGAGCAGGGTCTAGCAACACATCCATGCAATCCAACTAATAGAAATAAGTCAGTGATCCCGACAAACCTTTTGTGCGCAATATCACATATTGCACTATCCCAATATTGGACACGAGACATAAATAGTCACACTCGTATATCCAATCCATAGTTCCTCGATCTTGGGAATATGCTTATGCAAGCAGATAACATCAATATCTCTACATCACTATGATCTCTAAGCTTGCTTCCTATCATGCCCGATAGCTATATTTATAGTTGCCCGATTAAGGCGCAACGTTGGATAACATCAAAGCATAATATTTCACAACTAGAGTATCTAGTGATTTCAAGTCTAAGGATTTCAATTATATTAGCACTACGAGAAGCAATTGTGACTTTAACATAATCTAATGTATACTTCTTGTTGTGGGTCAATCCAGTATGCCATTACTCCTAATGCATACCCATGTGTTAGACTTGATATCTCCATATCAATCTACACACATACTAGTCTATATTTTATTGTCCTGTTAATCAACATAATGGACTAGGGATATTTAAGATAAACAAGACCTTGTATCTAAGGACTTCATTATATTAAATACCACAATAAATAATAATTGAATATTCTAGCCAAAACATTATTCACACTAAATAAAGATTGCCTCTAGGACACCTATTCCAACAGTCACAAGATTGTTAGATCCATAAAAAGTGACCCAAGCTCTGATACCAATTGAATCTTTGTAATGTAAGTAAAATAACAGGATCTAATACTCTAGAAGGGGGGGGGGGGGGTTGAATAGAGTATGAAAACTTTTGCTTAAAACCAGCACAACCTTTTAAAACTTTAAGCAAATGTGCAGTTGATATCTCAAAGATTTGGAAAAGATTTGAGAAGCTAGAGATATAACTGACACTCACAGAAGCTTCAAAGATTTGAGATTGGAAATCCTCCAAAGCTTTGTAGCTGCCTATTCTTAATCAGAATGAAAAGAAATAAAATAAATAACAAGAACACATGGATTTTTACGGAGTTCAGTCACAATTGCACCTAGTCTCTGGCTGAGGGATCTAATCCCTCCAGAATTTCAACACAACTTCTTATTAATCACCTAGATTTAGCCCTAGATCTCAAGCCTAAGTGAGCTACCTTACACTTATACAGATTGTGGTTCCCAACCTATCTAGTTACGGCTACAACCTGTTGAAACAATAAGAACCTCTTGTTGTTCACTTGAACAACTACACTACTAAGTTTTTGAGTTTTTAGAAAGATAGAATGAATATTACAATTCAGTACAAGTAGATGAACTCAGAAAAGAAAAGTTGATGAAGCTTGGAAGAGTTCTTTTGATTTGATGAATGATCTTGCCCTCTTGCAGTGTTGATTGGTCATATTGTTTGAAGAGTTCTGTAACTTGATCTCTCTTGTTTGTAACTATCTTAAATTCCCACGTTGATAAGCTTCTCTTAGTTTCTCTCGTTTGAAATTCAAACTCTTATCTTTTATCAACAGTCTGCAGCAACTCTGAGAGATTTTAGGAACTGAATTCCTATAAATCCTCTCCCCTGATATGCTTCTTTTAACAACTATGCTTGGATAGCTAAATGAGTTGTTTATGAACGTTGGAATGGCTAAAAAATCTACAGACACTCAGCAAAAAATATCAAACAACATCTAGACAAAATACCAACAAGATCTGATCTGTAAGAGTCAGTCGGTTCATGAAAAACTTGGCTAATTTTTCCTTAGGTTATATTTTGTTTCTATAACCAACTGAGTATATATAAATGTGAATCAATATAAAACAAGTAATAAATAGTTAGAATAACTCAATATGCAGTTTTGATTCCATCTAATCAATCCTGCATAGGCAGATTAGGTAGATGAACTTAGTAGTATATAGCCATCAGAAAATCTCAAAGCTTTGAAGCTTTGACTGCTAGTTCACAAGTGTGAGCCTTGATGCTCAAGCCTGTAACCTGTGTTATACAATCCAAAACAAGACTCAGTAATATTTGCAGAATAAATTAGTGAATGATAAACTCCTTCTCCAATCCAATTCAATAAGCCTGCAAACACAAACAAGATGAGCACAATATAATCATATGAACACTAAAGTATCTCAAGGATTTGAAGCTTTGATACTTAGTGTGTTTCTCAACTTCTGATTCTGGCTTTCATTATCAAGGAACAAACGCTCCCCCTAAGTTTATGAACCCATTCAATACTCAAGAGCTTATGATCTATCAAAAATTAATGAAACTTAATCAATTTATTTAATAAAACAAAAAATGGAAATGTTTCCATCCATCTCTCACAGCGCAACTGCACTCTCTCTCGTCTGCAACTCCTCCATCCATTACCCGTGGCTTCCTCCTCCTCATCGGCATTTGCTCCGTCCTCTTCATCTCCTTCCATGGCCGGTACGACCTTCGACTCTTCCCCTCCCATCGTTGACCGCACTCCCATCACCAACGTAACCACCCTTACTATTGGCACCTTCCCTATACCGACTGCCCGATACCAAACTGTTCTAATGGAACATATGAGGTTAGATTTGAGTCATACAATTCCTTTAATTTCTTTGTCAAATTCAATTGCAATTCCTCTGTTGAAGAACCCATACGAACTGTGATTAAATACTTGTGGAATGGCACAAGTTATATCTAGAAATGGGACGAGTTGACTCATCTCGTTTAAAACAGAGATGAACTGAAACAAAAGTGAGACGAAATGTGCAAGACATGCCAAACGAGTTGCTCGTCTGGAATTTTGTGGGACGAGCAAGTTCCAGACTTGCTCATTCCAGTAGAATACCATTCGTCTAGTCTTTTATTGGGACCAGCAATTCTGGAACTTACTGGTCTGGTATTTTGTTGGGGCGAGCAAGTTCTCGTCTGGGTATTTTGACAGTTCGTCCCATTTGTTTTAAAGACTACACTTAGAAAAATTCCTGATTATTTCATTAAACACTTTAAGAACAAGTTAACCATAATAAAATGAAAATTGTATGTTAAAATCAAATAGTTAGACAATTATTAAAGACTTAGATTATAATAAATAAAGATGTATCAACACTTGAACAATAACACACGGTTTTACCAGTTTTAGATTATTTCAATAAGAAAGCATAAAGTGTAGACTCAGATTATAAAATGTTAAAAGTTAAAACTTCGACAATTATTAAAGACGTATACATAATAAAAAGAGATGTATCAATACTTGTCAGTAACATATAGTTTTATCAGAACTTAAAGACAACAAACATATGTAATAAACTAAAATTCTTCACTTAATTATCTTAAAAGTATTAACTCAATTTTCTTAATCAACTAAAATTATTCACTTGATTACCTTAAAATATACATAAATTTTACAAATGATTTGTAGGTGTAGTTAATTAAGGTTTCCGAATTTGGTTTCCTATTTGAGAGATGTATCTCCGTTTCTGTTGTTCCAGAAACCGATCGAGAAAGGCAAAATCACAACGTGGGTATGCTTGAAATACTATCAACATAGTTTGAAGTACCTCCTTCTGAGCGTTAGTTTATTGATCGAGGAGAGGCTCCTGCAGTTGAAGATTGTGAATCTTGTTATGTCCGCCAAGATAAACGTTGAGAAGGAAGACTGTGAGTTGTATTTTGTTGATAGTGTAATTCAGATGGATAAGATGTCATACGCGTGGAATTCTCAGGTAAGACCTACTGGTACTCCATAAGCATTGTACCTCATTCGAATCTATTAGTATGGGGGCTGTGAGACAGGGATCCCTCGCACATTAACTATACGGGAGTCAAGGGGTCTAAGTGGCTTGAAGGCTAGAGTAAGGCTTGTCTCATGGTGGTTACGCTAGCATGTGAACCTTGTCAGTTATCTGAGAGACTTATGAATCACATTTCTATATATAAGGTCGACCGTAAACGTGCGATGTAGTTATATAACCGTCGCATACGGTGATATAACTTCTTGTAACCGTTATCCTAAGACCAGTATATATAGGAACATTGTCTTCTGATCTAGGTTCGGTTCTTTTGATTATGATCTTCATACTGTGTCTCTCTTAGATCATTGATAAGTCTTACTCTCACCCTTGCCCATTTAACCTCTGACTCTTTATCTGTGTTGTGTTAGTTGTTCTTATCTAATACAGGTACACGCTTGGATCCCTCTCATGCTATCCCTTGCATACATTGGTGAAACCGACATGAAGCAACTTTAACCGTGCACTCAGTTTTTACAATCATGAGTCGGCGATGATGGTTACCGCTCTCCTGCAATAGATGGAACCCCCAGGGACGAAACTGGAGTAATTATCCATAATGTCCAGTCCTAGACAATTTTGAATGAATCTCAGACTCTGGAGATGCTTAATGCAACAATTCAAAAACAGGCTAGAGTCATGTAGGCCCAATCTGCACAGATCTCACAAATTATGGCGACCCTAGGAAATATCGCGTCCAGTTCTACCCAAGGAAGTGCAACAACTCAAAGACCAACGGTTCCATCAAACCAGAATCCACAACGTCCACCAGTAAGTGTAACTAATCCTCAAAGTAATCTTCCACCACCGCCACCACTCGCACCTGGAGTTCAACCGGAACGCCTTGTGACGACGAACTTCCGAGGAAATTTTCCTACTGGGCCATCGACGTTGATCGCACATGGTCTTCAATCACACTTGGTCTTCAATATCAAAGACCAACGGTTCCATCAAACAAGAATCCACAACCTCCACCAGTAAGTGTAACTACTCCTCAAAGTAATCTTCCACCACCGCCACCACTCGCACCAGGAGTTCAACCGGAACGCCTTATGAGGAAGAACTTCCAAGGAAATTTTACTACTGGGCCACCGACGTTGATCGCACCTAGTCTTAAACCACAAGCAAGCCATGTACCATATGATCCCAGCATGCCTTACATACCTAGTGTTAGCGCACCTACCGCATTCACACCAGGAGGAGTGTCCTCAACAACCATGTCAACTTTGGAGCAGCGCCTGGATAACTTCCTCGCAAATTAGTATCTCGCAGAATAGTCATTCCCAAAGTCGAATGTGCACCGTCGATCCCACGCGAGATATACTTGATTCCAAATCATGCATGCTACAAGGCGTTGAAATGAGAAAATAACGACGAAGTTAATGGCATTGCACAGGAGCATGTCATGCGATTCCTCGATATGATGGGTCCTCATGGAATAGATAAAAGGCTATTGATACGTGATTTCCCCAAATCTTTGTGGCATGTCGCATATAAGTGGTACATAAAATTGGAGGAAGGATCCATTCGCACATGGGAGGATACGGTAAAGAAATTTGACACCAAGTTCTTTCAAGTCGAGGAAAAAGTGATAACGATTCATCTGTCGCGTATGAATCAGAAGCATGATGAAGAGGGAGTTTCATTCATCAAAAAGTTCAGGATGAAGTCACTCGAGTGCGTGGATGAAGTCGTGGAAAGTCGATTAGTGGAGATCTGTCTTCTAGGGAATGCGCGACGAGTAAAAAGCCATGTTGATAAATTTACAGATGCCAACCTTCTCCAAATTGATCGATTGTACCCAGAACATTGAGCCTATTGTGGAGAAGCAAAAGAGGAAGCTGTCACAAGGAGGATCAGACTTCAGGTTTGGACGTTTCAACTACAAGAGAGGACGCGAAGTCGAAGTGAGCGCAGTTTCATTGCAGAAGGCGCAACGAGGCCCACCAAAGGAAGCACCACCTTTTCCAGCTTCCATTTGAGAGATAACCAAACTCTGCAAACAATGGCAAAAAGATGGAGTATTTCCTGCGCTCGAGAAGCCACCCACAGGAAAACGATTAAGGGACCCAAAATGGTGTGAATGTCACGGTCAAGTTTTTCACCCGACAGTCGAGTGTTCTTAAACTGAAGTGGCTTGTCGAAAGGAAGTTGAAAGAAGGAGAACTAATTATCGAGGAGCCAGTTAAGGATGTTCGCAGCAATCCTTTGCCAGCTCACTCTACGGAGGAGCTAAAGGAAAAGAATTAGTAGTAGTAACAATCATGGATTGATATGAAATTGAGGATGAAGAAGTGACAGTCATGGCCGAAATCCACGAGTATGAAGAGTACGGTGTTGATACCGAGGATTTTCGTGCAGATCGAGTGGTGGATTCGCCCAAATTTGAGAAATTTTATGACGAAATGAATGTTTCAGGAGCATGTCGCCTGGAAATGACTAAGGCTATTTTAAGAATAGCATAAGATTTCAAAGAATATTTAGTAGTCTCCAATGGAGAGGTTATCAAGGTCGTGCGATCGAGCGGTCCAATAATGTCATTTTCGGAATTCAACAAGAAAAGAGATGCGAATCACCATAGACCTTTGTTTGTGACGACTATTGTCAATGGTGTTGAATTCAAGAGAGCATTTTTTTATTGGGGAGCAGCAGTAAATGTGATACCACTCAGCACTCTCGAGTCGGCTGGTTTCAAGAGAATAAAATTGTGAAACGACCATCTCCTTTGCTTGGATTCAGAAGTTAGTCAAAGATGACAGTGGGGTGAATCCTCTTGGGGATTCAAATTGGAAAGATCACGTGTTCGGCCAAATTTCATGTGATAAATGCAAACACGACTTATCACATGATCATTGGACGTGAATGGATACATCGTTTCGACGCAATACTCTCCACGACACATCAAAATGGTGAAAGAAATCTTGAAAGATAGGGTTGTAGATATCCCAGCTTTGGTAAATTCTTTCAACTTGAATGAGGCTCATTTAATGGTGCCTGTTTGGTTCACAGAGATGTGAGATGAGGAAATTCCAACTCCTTTTAAACCCACACCGTTGCCCAAATGGGATGAAATCGAAGATCAGTCACCCGCGGGAGTGATGTTGATGATAGAAACCTTAAGGGAAGATCAGTATGCGAAGGAAGAAGTGCCAAAGGTGGCATATCACAAGAAGAATATTTATTCTTTGAAACGAGTTGCCGAGAATGATACTGATGGAAAGGAAATTAGTAGCTTCTATCACAATGGAAAGAAGTGTTTTCGCATCTGAAGGTGCGCGGTGTAGTAACCCTCATATTTATGTTGCACGTTTATGTCTTAAGCGATTTGATTATTTTTTAAATATGTGTGTTAATGTTTATATTTTATTAAGTATGCTAGACTTTAAAGAAAATATTTTCAAGAATGTTATGTTTGTGCCAGCTTGTTAGTTAGTATTAAATTCATAGTTACCCCAAAACTTTATGTAAATTTGTAATGTTTCCAAACTTCATGTTTTTATGCATCAACCTCTCTATTATTGCATTTTGCATCATTTACCCAACTAACAAGATTACATCCTAAGGCTCTCTTTCATCATACAAGTGGAGTTCATTATTTTAATATCTCTATGCTAGCATGATATGAGATTATTTATATGCATCACCAACCCCCACCATCATGTACATATCTCTCATGATCTTTCCCATTGCATCTTTCTCATCAATAACATTCAAGAATTTTATCTTCTCTCTCTTCAAATACAAATCCCGGTTTTTGGTGTTGACCCTCACAAAACACCCCCAAAACTCTAATTTCTACCACTCAAATCATGAGAATCTCAAGCCTAAGGTTATACTATGCATTGGGGAAGTCTTTTCTTTCATCTTCCTCAAGAATCCAAGCTTATACAACCTCCAAGAACCCAAGAAAAATCTCTAATTCCTCTCAAGGCTCATATGTAAGCACTATTTCTTCTTTGTTTGCTCAATTTGTTGATGATTCATGTTCTTGGTATGAAATTGCTTGATCTTGAGTTGCATGTGTGATTTGATAAACGGATGGTAACTTTTGAACTTAATCTTCCTCATCTCTAAGCATGATTTATCATTCTCATGGCTAGATCATATTGGTACTTGAATGTTGTATATTTCACAACACCCACATTAGAACATACATGTATGTCATCAAAACCAACTTTGTTGCTTGATTTATGGATGATATGATTATTGTTAAATATGTGATTTAGAGGGTTTTTTTGGGTGTAACTTCATGTTTTGTTAGAGTAATTCCTTCATGCAACAAGTTTTGTAGTGTGGAAAATCATAAAACTCATGTTTAGAGCCTATTTTCACAAAATCGGGAAAAATGCTTACACTTTTCAGAAAATTACGAAATATTAACTGATTGTGCAATCTCATGTAATATTTATACAGTAAAAATTTCAGATCCGTTGGAGTTGTATTTAATTTTTAATCTCCGAAAAACCGGTTCCGTTTTAACACTTTGTTCAACCCCAGACCAGTGTGCTTTTTCATACAATTCATGTATTTATTCTACTCCAATGGTTATCAATTTTTGATATGTTATTTCCACGGGTGTTATTTACTTCCAGTTCAGATTTCATAATTTTTGGACTTCATATGAATATTTTATGAATTTACTCCGATGGCCGATTTTCGACCTCTGTTTTACACCTAAACCGCTCAAAATTTTAATGTTTTAAAATGCTTAAAAGTTTTCATAATTTTTGATATTTTTATGTTATCATTAAACTCTTTTTCTATGTTATGTTAAAATTTTAGGTCCTAAATAATTAGTTTGAGCCACCTATGAATTTTCAAACTAGCGATGGTTACACTTTTCTCATAAGCATGATTTCGAAGTTTATCAAGTTATTAAAGCTAGTTTATGCAAGTTACCTTTTAGTTTATTATATGTCACATTGCTCTTATGTGTTGCATTTTACATTCCATATGTATCTAATAATATGTTTATTTAAGACTATACAAGCATATGGATGTGTGAGAAGTTTGTTTATCTTGCATTGATTAGACTATTATCATTTTGCTAAGTGATTTAGGCATGTCTATGTTTGAAACTTCATGCTAAGTGATTATGTGCTATGTTTGGAATGACTTTATGCTAAGTGATTATGTGCTATGTTTGAAATGATTTTATGCTAAGTAGTTATATGTATGATTTGTAGCGTTCTTCGCTATTTACGTGACAACGGAGTTGATGATCGTTTGCTTAAAGACGAATGAATATGGATTAAGGAATGTTAAATAAATGGATTAAGCTCGCAAGGTGAGTTACCCTACCTCCCAATGTTTGTACCTACCCTCAAGTTTCTTACGAACTTATGTATGTTCATGTTGTCCCAACTAGTATGTATGTAGGCTTTTAACGAGAATGAATTATTTATTCCCCATGGATGCTAACAAACAAAATAAACATTTCATAAGATGAAACACGATTTCAGAAAGGCCACGGTACTGGGGGTGAAACCCCCTGTCGGGTATAGGCAGGCTACGACCCTTTTTCCGGGGCAATATAAGCAGGCACGCGTCGCCTCACGGTGTCGCGATGGACATGACCCTACATTATGTTATGTTAAGTCACGAAGGTTACACGGGCCATAAGATAATAAAATAAGCAAGCATGTTCAAGTACGTTATCGTCTTCACGTGAGACAAAACAAGGTTCCTACTTGGAACATTATGATTTCACACGACTCAAGTTGTGTTTTACGTTACGCTTCCTTTACAATACAAGTTATGTTTTATGAATGTCATGCTCTTTCAAGTTCCACAAGTATATGTATGTATGATTATGGATTATGTTCATGACGCTCCATGGGAAAGTTAGCCCCTTTTCATTTTCCAACCCTACGGAGGGGCGTAGATGTAACTCATTGAGCTAGTTGAGCTCACCATTTCACGTTACCTTTTTTTTTCCAAGTTTTAAGAGCACGTAAGAAGCAAGAACTAGCAAGGAGTTAAGTTCATATGTTGATACGTGCTTGATGACGCTTATGTGCTTAGATGTTGAGTATATGTTAGATGACTTGGAGCTATGGTAGAATACATATTCGTAAGTTGTTTAACTATGTAAGAGTTATATAATTATGTATAAAATACTTTCTATAGGTTATTGTATGATACCTAGAACACTTCCCTTGTTACGCTCTGTTTACGCTATGAGTCGAGATGGCTAAATGATTAATATTTCCATGTTCAAACTTTCTTTTCTTGAGAGAATTTTTATTTATGTTACAAATAAAGTGTTCATAATGACGACCCCAAGTAATTCTTTAATTACCCTTCCGCAAAGTTTTTTTTTAAAAAAAAAAAGAATTTTTTTATCACGATTTCTATAAAATGCTTATTTAGCTTCTCGACGAGTCAAGGCCTCAACGGCATGTCGCGCCCTCCTCCTGTTAACGTAAAGTTTTATTAATCGCTAATCGGGGTCGGCGAGAGGGGGACGCGACATTTGTGGTATCAAAGCATTAGGTTGTAATACCTAAGATTAGTGAACCTTAGAAACTCATTACGTGCTTACTTATGTGAAAATTTATGTGTACGTATGTTATGTGCATGATTCTATACTATTTTAAGTACGACCCGAGTATGTATAAGCTCTAAGAATGTAAGTTAGATCCCATGATAATATGGATTCTTATGTGACTTATGTGCTTAAGTGCTTCCTTAAATACTTTAGTGAATTATTTGTAAGTTGTTATGCTCGATCATGGTTGAAGTTAAATGATTCGTTATGATACATGAGTATGAATTATGTGTGAGTGACTTAAAATCATATTTCTAGTTTTCATTAGTCATGCATGAGATAAGAAAAATGATACGTTGAGTTACGAGATCATGACTAAGATTGAAGTATGCCCCATAAGAACAAGATGGAAGCATGCATATGATAAGCGCTCATGAATCAAGTATAGTATCATGGTTTGGTTTGTTATGTATTTGTCCGAGCATGTTATGTGAATGATATATGACTTGTAAACTTTATGATTTATGTTTTACGAGTATGACATGTAAGATATGGAAGTGTACAAGTTCATGTTATGTGGTCACGGACCAAGTGTGATACTATAATCACATTTAATAAAATTTACATGACAAGATGACGATACTAAGTATGTGTGGTGCTTTTATGTGTTAGTATGACAAGTATCTTTATGTGATCCTTATCCTATCATGACGTCTCTTCCATGTATGCAAGGTGTTATATTTGTAAATGTATGTACATGCTATGTGAGGATCATGGAAACTTAGTTTGCTATGTTTCTTGATTATGCATAATGTTTATAAAGAAAAATTTGAAAAAAATTGTTAGAAAAGTATAACATGATTTGAACTATGTTATTGATTGTTCTAATTGAAGTGTTCATATGCGACAAGTGTGATTTTCATGTCCAAAATAAGGGTGTAAAGAAAAAGTTTGTTATGTTTGTCATGAAATGTTATGTTATGTTCACATATGTGCTTGAAGTATGTTTTTACTTTTATTTTTACCAATTATGCATATAAATTATATGATGTATTAAGTTTAAATTATGCATGTCATGTATGTTTTGCGCCCGATAAGTTATTTCCATGTATATATGCATGTTTGTGAGTAAATTAATTATAATATGAGCATGTCAAAAGTTCAGACGATGTGCGAATGTCAAGTGTTTCGTCCTCTACATTTACAAGTTGGACGAGCAGCTATATCATTATGATGGTATAAGTTGTTCCCGCTATGCTGTATGGTCGAACGGGGACTTCTGAAACAATTACGAGCTTGCTGGAGCGGTACAAAGTGTGACGACGCGGTGTATTGTTCCCTCTCGTAAGCGTGAAAGACAGGACATCTGAAACAATTACGAGCTTGCTGGAGAGGTACAAAGTGTGACGACACTGCGTATTGTTCCCACTCGTAAGCATGACAGGCTTGATGCATTTGCCATCCCGAGTTAAAGGGTAAGATAACTAATAAGGGGTAAGTTGTGCATTGATTTCATATTAGTTAATATCTTATATGACTTCATTCATGTTAGAAATGCGTTAAGCAAATTCGAGGGCGAATTCTTTATAAGGTGGGTAGAATGTAGTAACCCTCATATTTATGTTGCACGTTTATGTCTTAAGCGATTTTATTATTTTTTAAATATGTGTGTTAATGTTAATATTTTATTAAGTATGCTAGACTTTATATAAAATATTTTCAAGAATGTTATGTTTGTGCCAACTTGTTAGTTAGTATTAAATTCTTAGTTACCCCAAAAATTTATGTAAATTTGTAATGTTTCCAAACTTCATGTTTTTATGCATCAACCTCTCTATTATTGGATTTTTCATCATTTACTCAACTAACAAGATTACATCCTAAGGCTCTCTTTCATCATACAAGTGGAGTTCATTATTTTAATATATCTATGCTAGCATGATATGCGATTATTTATATGCATCACCAACCGCCACCATCATGTACATATCTCTCATGCTCTTTCCCATTGCATCTTTCTCATCAAGAACATTCAAGAATGCTCTATTCTCTCTCTTCAAATACAAATCCCGGTTTTAGGTGTTGACCCTCACAAAACACCCCCAAAACTCAAATTTCTACCACTCAAATCATGAGAAACTCAAGCCTAAGGTTATACTATGCATTGGGGGAGTCTTTTCTTTCATCTTCCTCAAGAATCCAAGCTTATCCAAACTCCAAAAACCCAAGAAAAATCTCTAGTTCCTCTCAAGGATCATATGTAAGCACTCTTTCTTCTTTGTTTGCTCAATTTGTTGATGATTCATGTTCTTGGTATGAAATTGCTTGATCTTGAGTTGCATGTGTGATTTGATATATGGATGGTAACTTTTGAACTTAATCTTCCTCATATCCAAGCATGATTCATCATTCTCATGGCTAGATCATCATATTGGTACTTGAATGTTGTATATTTCACAACACCCACATTAGAACATACATGCATGTCATCAAAGCCAACTTTGTTGCTAGATTTATGGATGATATGATTATTGTTAAGTTTGTGATTTAGAGTTTTTTTTGGTGTAATTTCATGTTTTGGTAGAGTAATTCCTTCATGCAACAAGTTTTGTAGTATGGAAAATCATAAAACTCATGTTTTGAGCCTATTTTTACAATATCGGGAAAAATACTTACACTTTTTAAAAAATTATGAAATATTTACTTCTTGTGTAATTTCATGTGATATTTCTACAGTAAATATTTCAGATCCATAGGACTTGTATTTAATTTTTAATACGCGAAAAAACGGTTTCGTTTTAATACTCTACTCAACCCCAGACTAGTGAGCTTTTTCATATATTTCATGTACTTATTCTACTCCAATGGTTACGTATTTTGGATATGTTGTTTCCACGTGTGTTATTTACTTCCAGTTAAAATTTCATAATTTTTGGAGTTCCTATGAATAGTTTATGAATTCACTCCCATGACAGCTTTTCAGCCTCTGTTTTACACCTAAACAACTCAAAATTTTAATGTTTAAAAATACTTAAAAGTTTTCATAATTTTTGATATTTTTATTTGTTATCAGTAAACTCTTTTTCCATATTATGTAAAAATTTTGTGTTTTAAATAAATAGTTTGAGCCACCTATGAATTTCCAAACTAGCGATGGTTACACTTTTCTTATAAGCATGATTTAAAAGTTTATCAAGTTATTAAAGCTAGTTTATGCAAGTTACCTTTTAGTTCATTATATGTCATATTGCTCTTATGTTCTGCATTTTACATTCCATATGTATCTAATAATATGTTTATTTAAGACTATACAAGCATATGGATGTGTGAGAAGTTTGTTTATCTTGCATTGATTAGACTATTATCATTTTGCTAAGTGATTTAGGCATGTCTATGTTTGGAATTTCATGCTAAGTGATTATGTGCTATGTTTGGAATGACTTCATGCTAAGTGATTATGTGCTATGTTTGAAATGATTTTATGCTAAGTAGTTATATGTATGATTTGTAGCGTTCTTTGCCATTTACGTGACAACGGAGTTGATGATCATTTGCTTAAAGATGAATGAATTTGGAATAAGGAATGTTTAATAAATTTATTAAGCTCGCCAGGTGACTTACCCCACCTCCCAATGTTTGTACCTACCCTCAGGTTTCTTACGAAGTTATGTATGTTCATGTTGTCCGAACTAGTATGTATGTATACTTTTAACGAGAATGATATATTTATGCCCCCATGGATGCTAACAAACAAAATAAACATTTCATAAGATAAAACACGATTTCAGAAAGGCCACGGTATCGGAGTGTAACCCCTTGTCGGGTATAGGCAGGCTACGACCCTTTTGCCGGGGAATATAAGCAGGCACGCGTTGCCTCACGGGTCGTCGCGATGGACATGTCCCTACATTATGTTATATTAAGTCACGAAGGTTACACGGGCCATAAGATAATAAAATAAGCAAGCATGTTCAAGTACGTTATGGTCTCCACGTGAGACAAAGCAAGGTTCCTTATTGGAACATTATGATTTCACACGACTCAAGTTGTGTTTTCCGTTACGCTTCCTTTACGATACAAGTTATGTTTTATGAATGTCATGCTCTTTCAAGTTCCACAAGTATATGTATGTATGATTATGGATTATTTTCATGACGTTCCATGGAAAAGTTATCCCCTTGTCATTTTCCAAACCTACGGAGGGGCGTAGATGTAACTCACTGAGCTAGTTGAGCTCACCCTTTCACGTTACCTTTTTTTTCATGTTTTAAGAACACGTAAGAAGCAATAAGTAGCAAGGAGTTGAGTTCATGTGTGGATACGTGCTTGATGACGCTTATGTGCTTAGATGTCGAGTATATGTTAGATGACTTGGAGCTATGGTAGAATACATGTTCGTAAGTTGTTTAACTATGTAAGAGTCATATTATTATGTATATAAGACTTTGTATGGGATATTGTATGATACCTAGAACACTTCCCTTGTTACGATTTGTTTACGTTATGAGTCGAGATGGCTAAATAATTAATATTTCTAAGTTCAAACTTTCTTTTCATGAGAGAATTTTCATTTACGTTACAAATCAAGTGTTCATCATAACGACCCCAAGTAATTCTTTAATTACGCTTCTGCAAAGTTTTCAAAAAACAAAAAAGAATTTTTTTATCACGATTTTTATAAATTGCTTATTTAGCCTCTCGACGAGTCAAGGCCTCACCGGCATGTCACACCCTTTTCTGTTAATGCAAAGTTTTATTAATCGCTAATCAGAGTCGGCGAGAGGGGTCCGCGACATGCGGGGTCGTCTTCAGGCACTTCTTCTGAAGATGTCATTGAGAAAATTGATAATCGAGAAGATGAAGATATGTAGAATGGTTTAGCTGAAATTCCAATTGAGAAGTTGAAAGAAGCTCCAGAGTGCATGGAGGAATCTCGGAAACCACAAAATTAAGAGTTGAAAGAGGCGTTTTTGAGCCCAACAGAAGAGAAGAAGCGGCCAGTATTTTATCCGTAGATCTCATCCAAGAGGAGGAACAAAGTCTGTTGTATCTTTTGAAAGAGTACAAGGATATGTTTGCATGGGAATACGAAGAAATGCCTGGATTGGACACAGAAGTCACTATGCACAACTTAGACGTCATTACAGGTGTGAAGCCAATCAAACAGAGCACGAGAAAATTCCTCCCAGAAATCGAAATGAAGATTGAAGAAGAAATAATGAAATTGATGAAAGCGACGTTCATCGAAATTGATCATCATCCCACTTGGCTTTCCAACATCGTGCCTGTCATGAAGAAGAATGGACAACTGCGAATTTGTGTTGATTTCAGAGACCTAAATCAATTTTGTCCAAAAGATGATTTTCCACTGCCAAACATGTACCTTTTGATTGACTCAACCGATGGTCATCAAATGCTTAACTTCATGGATGATTTTAGCGGATACAATCAAATCAAAATTGGTCCTAAAGATGCAAATAAGAGTACCTTCATCACACTAGTCATAGTATTTTATCACACTGTCATGCCCTTTCGTTTGAAAAATGCAGGAGCAACATACCAACGCACGATGATGGCATTGTTTCATGAAATTATGCATCAAGAAGTGGAGTTTTATGTGGATGACTTAGTTATAAAGTCTCAACATAAAGAGGACCACTTAAAAGATCTAAAGAAGGTGTTCGTGAGATGCAGAAAATATCAGCTGAAAATGAATCCAACGAAATGTGCATTTGGAGTGACTTAAGGAAAGCTTTTAGGATGCGTGATTAAATGACATGGAATTGAACCTACTCCTGCGAAAGTATCAGCATTCACCAGCCTATCATCACCACAAACTCAGAGCGCGTTGAAGACTTTCTTGGGCAAGCTGTCATATCTACGAAGTTTTATACCTGCAATTGCGGAGTTGACGTTCTGCTTCAAAAATTTGCTAAAGAAGAATGTGGTATATAATTGGACAGAGGAACATCAAGGCGCATTCGATAAGCTGAAGTCACTACTAGTATCTCCACGAGTCATGATCGCGCCTCAGCTTGGGTGTCCTTTACTTCTCTACCTTACTTCAACGAAGAAATCGATTGGAGCTTTATTGGCTCAATAATTTGAAGGTCATGAGAGACGCATCTAATACATTTCTCAAGTAGTATAAATTTCTGAATGAGGAACACTGAAATAGAAATTCATTGCCTTGCATTATTCTTTGTCATTCAGAAGTTGAAGCGTTATTTTGCTTCTCATAAGGTAGTAGTGATGACCAAAAGCGATCCCATACGATACCTTTTGGGACATCCTACTCCTTGTAGACGATTGGCGAAATGGTTTATGACTATATCTGCATGTGCGCGACCCAAAGCTATCAAATCACAAGATATTGCTGATCTAGTAGCACAATTCCCGGATACACACTATGAACCCATGCTGGAAGATACGCTTGAAGAACTAGAGATCCATGCGATAGAAATGCTAGAGGCAATCTAGATTTAGTATGAACATTGTTTGACTAGAATATTCATTTACTATTTATGGAGATATTTAATACAATGAAGTCGTTAGATTACAATGTTTTGTTTATCTTAAATATCCCTAGTCGTTTATATTGATTAACAGGACGATCAACTATAGACTAGTATGTGGGTAGATTGATGTGGTTATATCAAGTCTAAGACATGGGTATGCATTAGGGGTAATGTCATACTGGATTGACCCACCACGAGAAGACTACATTAGATTATGTCAAAGTCACAAGTGCTTCTCGTAGTGCTAATGGTGTTGTAATCCTTAGCCTTGAAGTAACTAGATACTCTAGCTGTGAATTATAATGCTTAGATACTATCACACGTTACAATGTAACTAGGTAACAATAAAGGTAGTAATAAGGCATGGTAGGAAGCAAGCGGAGAGATGATAGTGATGTAGAGAGGATTTTTCCCTCCCACATAATGGGAGTAAATATCCACGGCCACTCCAGGGATGAAGCTTATGGAATGTCTGGCCAGACTCAGATAAATCAATATGGGATATTGATGTTATCTGAATGGATAAGACGATTCCCAAGATCGAGAAACTATGGATTGGATATACGAGTGTAACGATTATGTCTCGTTTCTAATCTGGATATAGAGACAAAGGGATAATATAACGCGGTAACATTGGGCACAAGGTATGTCGGATCACTGACTATTTATATTAGTTGGGTGACATAGATGTGTTGCTACACACCGCTCTATGTTAGTAATAGTTACTACCAACTAAGTAGAAACCTATAGGGTCACACGATTATACTGGATATAGTCATTAATTAGTAGAACTAATTAATGTAAGGATCAATACGCAACCACAAGCAAAGTTGGTAGGACTAATTTGCAAGGTTAGTATGACTAATTTGTGTATGGACACAATTAGTATTCCGGATGATGTGTAGTTAATAAAGAGTTATTAACTATTAAAGGGGGCCTAGCTTATTATTTCTAAAACACAATTCAGTAGTGTGATAACATAACAAAGAAAGGAGAGAGACCAAGCTGAGGCCGAAGCCCCAACTCGTCCGCCCCTAGGTGTCGTCGGCCATTCTTTGTGGCGCGACTCCGCTGCTCCGTTTTGCGTGATCTCTTGCCTCCTTCTTCCGTTGCTAGCACTACACGAGGATAAGGATTCCAACTGCTTATCCAAAGGTGTGGATACTCGTAAAGCCGAAGTCACAATTCTTCGTAGTAATCACTCAAACTAAGGTAAGTTTTCTACCTTCATCATGTTATGAAAAGTTTGCCTGCGATCCGTGTAGGGATTTAATCAAGAATAACTTTATTATTTCTTAGTATCCTGCATAAAAACCCTATAGTAGTATTAGAGCCACATGTCGTAGCGCATAACATGATTTTATGTGTTACCGTTTTATCAGTTTTCACTATTTTTACGATTTTAGCAAAAAACTAAAATTAAGCATATGATGCAAACTGAATATGATTCGGTAAAGATTGAGTCAATTTTACATATCGTATATGAAAGTTTGTAATGTAAGTGTAAAACAGGATCTAGATACTCCAGAAGGGCGGGTGATTGAATACAGTATACTAACTTTTGCTAAAACACAGTCTGTTTAAAACTTGAGTAGAGTTAGGAGTTGATATCTCAAAGCTTTGAAACAGTTTTGAGAAACTTGAAGATATAACTGCAGAGTACAGAGGCTTCAAAGCTTTGAGATTTCGAAATCTCCAAAGCTTTGAAACTTGCTGTTTAGATTGAATATAAAGATAAAAAAGTAAACTACAGTAACACAGGGATTTTATAGAGTTCGGTCACAATTGGACCTAGTCTCTGCTTGAGGGATCTTATCCCTCCAAGATTCAAACACAACTTCTTATGAATCACCCAGATTTAGCCCTAGATCTCAAGCCTAAGTGAACTACCTTTCACATATTAAACCTTGTGGTTCCCAACCTATCTAGTTCCAGCTACAATCTGTTGAAAGAATAAGAACCTCTTTGTTGTTCACTTGAACAACAAGTTTGTGAGGTTTTGAGAACACAAAATAATAATACAAGTTTAGTACAAGTGTGAATAACACAGAAAATAGATAAGAAAAAATAAGCTTGGAAATGTTCTTCAGTCTGTGATGAATGATCTTGTTTCTGCAGTGTCAATGGCATGATGAATTTGAAGATTTGAATGAATAGATCTCCTGTTTGTATCTCATTCAAATATCACGAATATCAGTCTTAGTTTTTTTGGCTCTCCCCTTCTTTCAAATTCAAAGTGCTGATCACTTAAATAGCAGTCTGCAACCAACTGACAGATTTTAGGAACAGAAATCCCATAAATCCTCTTCTCTGATAAGCTTCAATCAATAGTTGTATTTGACTATCTTTCTGATTTGTTTATAGACGTTAGAATGCCTAACAAACCTACAACAACTCAACGAACAAGATCAAACAACATCCAGACAATCTAGCATCAAGATCTGATGAGCAATATGCTATCAGTTCATGAGAAAACTGGGCTAGATTTGTCTGGTGATAAACTTAGCTAATATATATTTATATTCAATCTGATGAATATATCAAGTAACCAGTATATCAACTTAGCTACTCCAAAACATGATCACAATACTAGTTTTCATGATCAAAATAGCAAAACCTATAGATGAAACAAAGTTTGAGAAGCCAAACGAATGATCCAAGTGCTCCCAAGCTTCTCCAATCGTTCCTAGCTCTCCAAGACGTTCTCCGGCGTTATAAACTCACCAAAAACGTTCCTTAACTCTCTCTAATATGTTTCCATAGAGTTTAGAACAATTTAGGAGTAATTACAAATTGACCCCGGCCGTTTTTGAAAATTTTGTGCTGAAAAGTAGGTCGTGCGACCTACTGGGCGTGACAACTAGGTCGTGCGACCTGTCTGGTAGGTCGTGCGACCTACTAAAAGTTGCTGAAAATTTTAATTAGATCGTGGGACCTAATTGAGTAGGTCGTGCGACCTACTTCCTTAGCCAAACTTTCAGCTTTTTTTCTCTGACTTTCTCCGTGCCATAACTTTCTCGTCCGACGTCCGTTTTAGCTCCGTGACCCGCCGTTGGAAAGCACTTCGAGCCTACTTTCAATTGCCACCGGTCTCACCTCCATATTCATTTTAGAGCTCAAAATATCCTCAAAACATCCTTAATTTACTCTAAAACATCCTGGAAAAGCAACTAAGCTTTTTGAAAAACAAATAAGGACCCGAATTTTGATCCCGAACTCAGATGAATGTGATTTTTGCACCTTTGGATCCCTTTTGAGACATAGAATTCACCCATGTAGAGAAATCTCCGTTTCCATACCGTTTTCTCTTTTTCTCAATTATTGCCCATATTTGGCGAAAACATCCAAATTGAACCAAATTCGCCTTCTTCTTCTATTTCGAAGCTCGTTTCTTCTCTCCACTTGATTCCCACATGCGTAATTCCTGTCAAACAAAAACACGAACACTACCGTGAAGATCAAATGTGATAAATTATCAAAATAATACTCAGAACCATTAAGAAATGCACGGATTGTACTTTCAAGCTAAAAAACATCCAAAAGTGCATTTTCTTCATATTTTGGCTCCAATCTCGCCGCTTTGCACCGAAAAGCAGAAAAATGACAATATAAAGTGTACTAAAGATAACTCTTATTAAGGAGTCATCAAATATCCTGTTAAAATCATATGCACTAACAGCACAGTATAATAAGTTCAAAGCTTTGTAATTCTTTGATACATTTACTAGTTTAGTAACTGAGAGATCTTCATCAGGCTTAACAGTTCTAACTCCATTGACAATAGTATAGAACAAGTTTGGACCATTCACAATAATAGACCATAGTTCCATGTCCTGATATATGATAAACATTTTCATCAATGCCTTCCAATGCACAAAGTTATCACCACAGAACAGTGGAGGTCTATTAGCTGCTCTTCCCTGTGAGAATCCTCCATCAACTACATTACTCATCGTCACAAGATTATTAGATCCTGAAACAGTGACCCAAAGCTCTAATACCAATTGAAAGTTTGTAATGTAAGTGTAAAACAGGATCAAGATACTCTAGAAGGGGGGGGGGGTTGAATAGAGTATGCTAACTTTTGCCAAAACACAGTCTTTTTAAAACTTGAGTAGAGTAAGCAGTTGATATCTCAAAGCTTTGAAACAGTTTTGATAAAATTGAAGATATAACTGCAGAGTACAGAGACGTCAAAGCTTTGAGATTAGGAAAGCTCCAAAGCTTTGAAACTTCATGTTTAGACTGAATATATAGTTAACAAAAGTAAACTACAAGAACACAAGGATTTTACAGAGTTCAGTCACAATTGTACCTAGTCTCTGCCTGAGGGATCTTATCCCTCCAGGATTCAAACATAACTTCTTATTAATCACCAAGATTTATCACTAGATCTCATGACTAAGTGAACTACCCGTCACTTATTACAACTTGTGGTTCCAACCTATCTAGTTCCAGCTACAATCTGTTGAAACATTAAGAACCTCTTTTTTGTTCACTTGAACAACTAAACTCTTAAGTTTGTGAGGTTTTGAGAACACAAAATAAAAATACAAGTTTAGTAAAAGTGTGAAGAACACAGAAAATAGATAAGCAAAATAAGCTTGGAAGTATTCTTCAATCTGTGATGAATGATCTTCTTTCTGCCAATGGCCTGATGAATCTGAAGGTTTGAATGAATTGATATCCTGTTTGTATCTCACTTCAAATATCACGAACATCAGTCTCAATTTTTTTGGCTCTCCCCTTCTTTCAAATTCAAAGAGCTGATCACTTAAATAGCAGTCTGCAACCAACTCATAGATTTTAGGAATAAAAATCCCATAAATCCTCTTCTCTTATAATCTTCAATCAACAGCTATATTTGACTAGCTTTCTGATTTGTTCATAGACGTTAGAATGCCTAACAAACCTGCAACAACTCAACAAACAAGATCAAACAACATCCATACAACCTAGCATCAAGATCTGATCAGCAATATGCTATCAGTTCATGAGAAAACTGGGCTAGATTTGTCTGGTGATAAACTTAGCTAATATATATATTCAATCTGATGAATATATTAAGTAACCAGTATAGAACAAGTATTATTAGACACTAATAGATTCATAACAAGTTCCGAATCTCACTGAAATAACGTGCTTACACAGAATTAGTTAGATGAACTTAGCAGCAAGGAGTCACCAGTAAATCTCAAAGCTTTGAAGCTTTTCCTGCTAGTTCATCAGAATGAACTTGGATTTCCAATACAAATCTGTCATGCATATTTTGTTAGTCAGAACATATATTACTAATGTCTTCATAATGTCATTCCATATCAAAATCAAAAATCTGCACAAAACAGTTAGACAAGTATATATATGCACATAGCTACAATGCCTCAAAGCTTTGAAGCTTTGATACTTAGGCAAATTTTCTGCTTGTGTTTCTGGATTTCATCATCAAGTAACCAAAGCTCTTGCATATGCATTCTAATGGAATAGATGCCCTAGAGGCAATCTAGTTTAGTACGAACTTGTTTTTGGCTAGAACATTCATTGTATTATTTATTGGATATTTAATATAATGAAGTCCTTAGATTTACAATTGTTTTGTTTATCTTAAATATCCCTAGTACAATATAATGATTAGTAGGACAATCATCTATAGACTAGTATGGGATTGGATTGATATGGAGATATCATGATCCAACACATAGGTGTGCATTAAGGGTAATGGTGCACTGGATTGACCCATCTCCGAGAAGGCTACATACATGTTATGTGGAGTCACAAGCGCTTCTCGTGGTGACAACGGTATTGTCATCCTTAGACTTGAAGTCACTAGATTGTCTAGTTGTGGATTATTGTGATTTTGGTTGTGTCAAACGCTACACCGTAACTGGGTAGCTATAAAGGCGTGTACCACATACAATAAGAAGCAAGCTTAGAAATCGTAGTAGACGTAGATAGAATTTGTCCCTCCCACATAACGGGAGCAAATATCCGAGACCACTCGAGGGATAGTGCTTATGGAATGTCTGGCCAGACTCAAATAAATAAATATGGGATATTGATGTTATTTGCATGAATAAGGTTATTCCCAGGATCGAGAAACTATGGATTAGATATACGTGTGTGATTTGTATGTCTCGTGTCCAATCCGGATATGGAGACAGCGGGATGTGACAATTACTTGCACAAGGTTTGTCGGATGACTATTCTATTCGTTGGCTAGAATGGATGTCTTGCTAGAGACCGCTCCATATTAGCAAATTGTTGCTACCAACTAGATAGAACCTATGGGGTCACGCTCTAGATAGAGTTGTACTAGATTTGGGAATTAATTAATTAGAAGGATCACTTTGCAACACCTTGCAAACTTAGTAGGACTAATTTGCAAGGAAGGTACTAAACCGAATTCTAGTGGGACTAGAATAGGTCCTTTAGGTAGTTAACAAGGATTTGTTGGACTAAATAAAGGATGATCCTTCCTTCCTTCCCACACTTATGACACTATTTTTCATTAATTGAGTGGGAGAGAACAAAAGGAGAGAGAGCAAGCAACAAGAGGGCTGAACCCGACCCCTTGCGCCGCCCCGTCCCCGTCGGCCAACAAAGGAGGCCGAAACCTCCTTGTTGCGTCGTGTTGTGTGATTTATTATTCCTCTTCCTCCGGTCCAAGCTAACACAAAGGAGAAGGAAGATCTAGATCTCAACTCTAGGCGTGGATCAACCGTAGAGACGTGACACAATTCACGTTACAAGTCATCACAGGAGAAACCCTAAGGTGTGTAACATGATTCTTCCTTTACCATCGTTATGCTTCTCTTCATGTGATCCTTGGAGGGTATTGAATGGATAAATTATCTTTTTCCGCTGCGTATCCATGATCAAAACCCTACACATTCATACATTAATATCAAGGAGCTTCAGACTTATCAGTATAAAATTTGGCTAATTTCGTTCACATATGATGTGAGTTTTTGGGTTTTAAAAAGCTAGGGTTTGCGCACAATAAGGGAAAAGGGGGTTTTCTTAATTGGAAATAAGCACACAAGGTAAGGAGGAGGGAAACAATACTAGGGTTTGACCCTAGAAGCCGTCCACCCCCTTCCTTTCGCGCCAAGTAAGCCACAGACAAAAGCCGGTTTGGCCTAGCCACCGGTCTGAAAGTACGGGCTAGGTCCAACCAGTTCGACGGCTTGCGGCGGTCCTTGTGGGGTTCGGCCAACTAGCTTGGTGGGCCCCTTGGACCGTTTTTAACCATAGAAAATCCAAAATACAACTAAAATTGATCAAGCGCGTTAAAATTGGATTTTAACTGTTTATGTTCTTTATCGCATGGTGGATGGATATGGCCTAGGTTGTGGATGTTTATTTTGTGGTTTGGTTTATTTTAATTAATGTAATTAATTGGTTTTACGGCCTGCGTGTCGTCTTCTTCCTCGCCCGTGAGGTCTCTCGATTTAGTATAGATGCTAGCTAGTATTAGATAGTTAGATGATAGCCAAGGCATGGAGAAGAAGACCAATGAATTAAGAAACCACAAAGACGAAAGAAGGCACACAAGCTAGGACGCGCGACTATGGTGGAAGCACATGGAGATGAACTTGTCACTTTAGAGCTTATAGATATTCTCATTGGCTTGGGAAAAAATCTTAGTCTTAGGGGCCATTTTCATACCATGTTTATTTTCTTGTTTATTTATTTAATTTATTCTTATTTATTTTTGGTGTATGGATGATGCATGCAAAACGTAACAAGATAAAAATAAACAAGGTTGATATTTTATTTGGGATTGCCCAATCCAAATAAGTAGATCATGTCGATTGGTGACACGTATTCTTACTTGTGTACGCAAGTGCACGGTCGAGTAATAAAGTGTGAGTATTTTTAATACTCGGGTTGTCGAGTCCCACGAGAACAAGCTCGTAACAAGCTTTAACTAACAAATTAATTGAGTTTACTAAGTAACCGGTAAAAAGTGTTGAGAGTTGTGAGGTTGCCACCCCCAAACAAGTGGCTGTACGTAATGACTGAAATAGTTAGAAAGTGAATTAAGAATAAGTCTTAATCAATTAATGGGGAAACTAGGCAATCTCGTAGATCACCAATGGCTATAAACGAATTACGGATAATCTGAATAACACGCCAGTTCAGTTCTAACTAAGCCGGGTACTAGCACTGACCATCTCCTGTCGGTCTCAGGTCTTTCTACGTCACGGTACACCTAGGGTCCTTTCAGTCCACCTATGTCTACCGGTCCGTTCTAGAAGGTTCTCTACTGAAATACTAACGGGTCCTATCGGTCCAGCGTTTCACAGAAAAGCTGAATCATCCTACTGAGTCTACCCACATGGTCAATCCTAACACTTTTCCTTTCGATCTCAATGGTTAGGATTGATGTTCATATTAGCCTAGCTAGTTAAAGTCACTTTCGTGCACTCACTACTACATAGTACATGAACAATTAGTTTAGAACACACTAACAATTAAGCATGAATCATCTAATGAACATAACCCTAGCTCATGATTATTAGTTCATCTCCTACTCGTGTCAATAGACTAGGATTACTAATGGAATCAAGAAACTACAACTTATTCAATAGAAGAAATCATCAAAGCATGAAATTAGATTCATTCCGGAAAATATTTTTTACATGAACCCTAGGATCTCATATGAGATACCTAGCTAAGAAAGATTAGCTACTCATCATAATATAAACAATAGAAAAGAGTTTCTCCATGAATTTGATTAAGAAAAAAGAAAAAATCAAACTAGGTTCTCCAATGGTGAAGTCTTCGTCTTCTCTTTCTTCCTTGCCTCTCCTGAGCTTGAGTGACTATCTATAGGTATTTTTTCCCGTTTTTACCATTTGGGGACGAGTTTTTAATGTAGTTTGGCCGAAATTGCATTTCAGCCCCTCCAGTTTGTAATTCTCGGACATAATTGTAAGCTGATCTTGCACGGGCCATAACTCTCTCACCCGGACTCGTCTTTGTTGGAAAGCCCGTTGATTTAGGTTTTGGATTCAACATCAGGAAATGCCATGCATGTCTACTTTCCATTGTGTAAGCTCAATGCAGTTTCAATGTTTGAAGAGTTCAAATAGCTAATCTATTTCAAGGCCTTGAAACAGCTTTCAAAGCTTTGAAACTGACTGAGACTTATGAGCTTGATCTTAGGGGGAGTTTTATGTATATGTTTGAACTCCTAAACCCCTTTTCCTTATCTATTATTACTTGATGATGAAAGACAATGCTTTTTTATATGTTTTAAAACATCTAATCCATCTGTTTGACTCAGTTTTGCAGGGAAAGTTTATTTTCTACTCTGCAGGATTTATTTCCTAACCTGAGTTTTGCAGGGAATGAATTTCTGGGTTGATTTGATTCTGCAATCAATCTATTGATTCTAACAGCTTCTCAACATGTTTGTGGACAAGATCATATCAGTATACCTGAAGATACTAAGCAACTATCCGTTGGAAGAAGACTGTTCAAAAGTCAAAGTTGTTGCCTACAAAATAGGAAAGGTTGTTGCTGAAGATTCTGAAGATTTGCAGATCAAATGAGCTATAGATAAGGAGCTTAGTTTGAAGCATTTGACACACAAATCAACGGAAAAAAAGCTAGATACACTCTCAAACAATTCAAGGGTTGTCAAGAAACAAAGAGGCAGATCAAAATCTCAATCCAACTCTCAGAAGAACACTTCACTCTCACAAGAAGTTTCATCTCTTGTGTTCTTCTGTTTTGAACTTTATTTGTATATCTTTTACAGACTACTCTTGTTTACATTCTCAAGGGTTGTTCGAGGTAAACAATGGAGAATTCTTAGTTAGTCAGATATCTAGATCATGTACTAGATAGGTTAGTGAGAACCACACGTTGTAACGAGTAAGGTATCTCTCTGTGCTTGAGATCTAGGGCTTAGCTGTTGATTAATATGAATTGAGTTGAAAATCCTACAGGGAGAAGATCACTGAGGTAGAGACGTAGGTCCAGGTGGACTAAAATCTATATATCTTGGGTCTATTGCATTTACATTACAGTTGCATACTTGGTTTATTTGCAGCATTCAAACAGTTTCATTTCAAGGGTTTGAAACTCATTTCAAGGCATTGAAATAGACTTTTTATCTTTATACTAAACTATTTTCATTCCAAGGGCTTGCAACTCATTTCAAGGCCTTGAATCTTTTTACAAAACTTTTGAAACCACTACTCTTGCAAAGTTTAGCAAAAGACTGCATACTCTATTCAACCCCCGCCCCCTTCTAGAGTATTGATCATACATTACTACCTACTGTACACCCCTTCAATTGGTATCAGATCTTATATCACTGCATAGATTTAACCATCTTCTGATTATGAGTACTCTAGGTGATGGTGGTTTCTCACAGGGAAGAGCTGCTAACAGACCTCCTCTATTCTGTGAAGACAATTTTGTCCACTAGAAAGCTTTGATGAAAATGTTCATCATTGATCAAGACATTGAACTTTGAACTATCATCCATAATGGTTCTCATACTTTCTACACAGAGAAGGATGGGATTTGAACTCCCAAATCTGAATACTCTCTTTCTTCATCTGAATTAGAGAAATTCTCTAAGAACTATAAATCTATGAATCTCTTATATTATGCTTTGAGTGCAGATGAATTTAACAGGATTTCAAGCTGCAAGACTGCCAAAGAGATATGGGATAATCTTGTGGTGACCTTTGAAGGAACCATCCAAGTGAAGCAAACAAAGATCAATATATATCTCAGGCAATATGAGCTATTCAATATGAATGGAGATGAGTCAATCAGAGACATGTTCAAAAGGTTCACAGACATTGTTAACAACCTTGATTCACTGGGAAAACACATTTCGAATGAAGAAAAAGTGAGGAAGATTCTGAGAAGTCTTCCAAAGGAAAAATGGGAACCAAAGATTACTGCTATTGAGGAAGAACCAAAGATTACTGCTATTGAGGAAGCTCAAGATCTCTAATCACTCAAATTTGATGACCTGCAAGGGAAGCTCCTGACACATGAAATATCCATGAATGAATCTGGTGGAGAGCTACCAGAAGGTGTCAAGAACTTGGCTCTCAAGGCCAAAGAGAATGAGACAGTTCAAAGCCTTGAAACTGAGGATGATGATGAAGATCCAATTGCTTTGATTTCCAAAGCCTTCACCAGAATTCTTAAGATGAAGATTTTTTTTGGAAACAAGGACTTCAATAGAGAAAGACACAGATCCCCCAGTAGCAAGGACTACAAAGGTAAGTCTTCTTCACAAATCAATAAGCCTAAAGTCATAAATTGTTTTGAGTGTGGTGATGCAAGACACTTAATCAGAGATTGTCCACACAAGAAGAGCAAGAACTTTCAGAAGAAAGACCATGATAGAAGAAAGAAAGCTATGATAGCTTCATGGAGTGATTTAGATACCTGAAGTGACTCTGAATCTGAAGAAGAACATGCGAACCTATGCTTTATGGCCAAGCATGATGAAAGTTATGAAAATAACATTGAGGTAATGGTGAATTGTTGATTTCAAAACCAACAGAAGTCCTCTCTGATTATCTTAGGACCATGCTTTTAAATGAAGAGGACTATCTGAAAGAAATTAGAGTTTTGAAAGAAAAAGTTCATGAGCAAGAAAAAAACATTTGAAAATTGTTTTTCTAATTCAGAATCTTGAAATCTCTCAGAAGAAAACTGACAGTGATTTCAGGGCCTTGAAAACTAGTTTCAAAGCCTTGAAAACACAAGTGAAGGAAGTAGTCACTGAGAAATCTCTATTGAGTGATGGCCTTGTTAACTTGAGACATCAAGTTGATGAATTAGATAAACAAAATACTACTCTTACTAAGAAACTTCAAGAATCCGAATTAGTCAAAACCAAACTTGCAGGCTCAGAACACAACTTGAACTTGATTCTTGGAGGTAGCTTGAAGTTTGTTCACAAAACTGGTATTGAATACAATCCTAACTTTCCAAATAAACACAATACCTTATTTGTGAAAGCTGGAAGCAAAACATCTCCAAAATGCCATTACTGCAACAAGATTGGTCATGTTAAAATGACTTGTCCTTTTAGAAGAAGAGACCCTCACATAATGAGGAACACTTTTCCCATCCAACTCAAAGGACAAATTAGACATATTTGGGTTCCTAAAGGGGTTAGACCACCTAACATGGTTGACCCTCAATATGAAGCTAAATTCAGCACTTGGTCTAACAGCTGGGTAAGTCAGTGAATGGTGTTTGCAGGGTGTCACCAAGATCAAAGAGAAGAAGTGGTTTATGGACAGTGGTTGATCAAGACACATGAGTGGAAAGATATCTCCATTATCAGAACTAAAAGAGCAATCAAAAGGTTCAATTACACTTTGTGAAAAAGGAAAATGCAACATTCTTGGTATTGGTAAAGTTGATACAAATTCTGAAAACTCATTTTCTGATGTATATCTAGTTGATGGGTTGAAATTTAATTTGCTTAGTTTATCTCATCTTTGTGAAAATGGAAACAAATTTATATTTGATAAAGAGAAGTGTGTGGTGCAGAATGAGAAATCTGGAAATTGCATCCTCACAGCCTCTAGATCAAACAATGTTTATACTTTTCAGACTAACAAAGTTGCAGGTGAAAACTTGAAGTGTCTCAAAGCCTTGAAAGAAGATTCAAAGCTTTGGCACAGAAAGTTTGGACATATCAGTTTGCATACCTTGAACAAGTTAGTCTCTAAGAACTTAGTAAGAGGATTACCCTCTATCAAGTTCAAATATGAAGAAGTATGCAAGGCATGTGCACAAGGCAAGTAAACTAGAAGCTCATTCAAGTCAAAGAACTTTGTAAGTACTACTAGACCCATTGAATTGCTGCATATGGATCTTTGTGGTCCTATGAGAACTCCAACTCCAAAGGGTAAGAATTACATGCTTGTTATTCTTGATGACTTCTCTAGATATACTTGGGTAATGTTTCTGAAAGAAAAATCTAAAGCTCTCTTTGAATTTTCAAAACTTTTTAGAGAACTTCAAACTCTGAAAAACCTACCTATTGCTTTGATCAAAAGTGATCATGGTATAGAATTTGATCAACTTGAGTTTGATATATTCTGTTCTAAGCATGAAATCTCTCACAAATTTTATGCTCCGAGAACTCCTCAACAGATTAGAGTTGTTGAAAGAAAGAACAGGTTTCTTGCAGGCATGTCAAGGACAATGCTTCTGGAAAACAAGCTGCCAAAGTATTATTGGGCAGAAGCTGTGAATACAGCAGACTATATTCTTAACAGATGCTTGATCAGACCTATTCTGAAAAAGACCCCCTATGAGCTGTTCAAATGATGGAAGCCAAACATTTCTTACTTCACTTTTGGCTGTACACGTTTGTCCACAATAATGGTAAGGACAATCTTGGTAAGTTTGATGCAAGAAGTGATAACCAAGACAGGGAAATGTATCTTTCTTGGTTATTCACAGACAAGCAAAGCCTATAGAGTTTATAATAAGATAACCAAGCTTGTTGAAGAAATAATTCATGTTATTTTTTATGAAAGCTATGATGGTTCTTTGAGTGATGGTTTTGCAAATCTCAATGTGAATAAGCATGATTCAGATACTGAAGAAGAATCCTCAAAAGGATACAAGGAAATGTCACTAGACCAAGACAGGCATTTTCAAGGACTTGAAACACAGATTCAAAGCCTTGAAACAGGATCTCCAGAGAAAATAGGAGAACAAGCTGCTACTACAAGTTCTCAGAGACATGAGAAGCAAACTGGAGAGCCTGAACCATGGACACCAAGAAAGAGATTCAAATATCTCTCATCTCATCATGCTGATAACATTATTTCTGTTCCAACCACCGGTACACAGACCAGATCTCAGTTGAAAAATATTTGTGCTTTTAATGCTTTTATTTCTCTTGTAGAGCCTAAAATACTGAAGGAAGCATTACAAGAAGCAGGCTGGATTATAGCTATGCAAAGTGAACTCAATGAGTTTGAAAGGAACAAGGTCTGGAACCTAGTTCCTCCACCAAGAAATCAATCTTTTATTGGCACCAGATGTGTATTCAGAAACAAGTTAGATGAGAATGGAAATGTAATCAGGAAAAAAGCTAGATTTATAGCTCAAGGCTACAATCAAGAAGAAGGTATTGACTATGAAGAAACTTTTTCTCCTGTTTCCAGGTTAGAAGCAATTAGAATTCTACTTGCATTTGCATCTCACAAAAACATGAAACTATTTCAAATGGATGTGAAGTGTGCTTTTCTAAATGGTTATCTGCAAGAAGAATTTTATGTTGCTCAACCACCAGGTTTTGAAAATGACAAGTTTCCAGATCATGTTTACAAACTTGACAAAGTTCTTTATGGTTTAAAGCAAGCTCCAAGAGCTTGGTATGAAAGATTGTCAAAATTTCTGCTTGAAAATGATTTCAAAAGAGGATTGGTAGACAAAACCCTTTTCATAAAGACTCATGATAAAGATATGCTTGTAGTTCAAATTTATGTTGATGATATTTTATTTGGAGCTACTAATGATCTTCTGTGCAAAGAATTCTCAAGTCTTATGAGCAGGGAGTTTGATATGAGTTTGATGGGAGAATTGAACTTCTTCCTTGGACTTCAAATTCATCAATTGAAGAAGGGTATCATCCTACATCAAAGCAAGTACACAAAAGACTTTCTAAGCAAGTACAATATGTCTCAATCGAAAGAGATTAAGAATCCCATGAGTTCTACAGTGTCTTTAGACAAGAATGAATCTGGTAAGAGTGTAAACGTGAAGGAGTATAGAGGTATGATTGGATTATTACTCTATCTCGCAGCTAGTAGACCAGATATCATGTTCAGTGTGTGTATGTGTGCTAGATTTCAAGATGATCCTAAAGAATCACACTTTATTGCAGTTAAAAGAATATTTAAGTATCTCAATGGTACCAAAGACTTGGGACTTTGGTATCCTAAAGTTGATAGAAAGAGTACTTCAGGGTGCTGCCAATTTCTTGGACCATCTTTAATTAGCTGGCATTCTAAGACGCAAAATTCAGTTGCATTATCAACAGCTGAAGCAGAATACATAGCAGCTGGAGCTTGTTGTTCTCAAGTACTTTGGATAGCACAACAAATGAGAGATCTTGGATTTGATTTCAGATATATACCTATCAAGTGTGACAACATAAGTGCAATATCAATCACAAAGAATCCAGTTCAATATTCAAGAACAAAGCAAATTTATGTTAGACATCACTTCAAAGAGATCATGCAGAGAAAGGTCATATTGTTCTTGAATTTTTTTCCACTAACATGCAATTTACAGATATCTTCACTAAGCCACTGACAGATGAAATATTGTCAGCCTTAAGATTGGAATTGGGAATGCTAAATAAGGAAGCTTTGGTTAAGGGGGAGAATCAGGTAAGTTTTATGTGCTTCAAAGGTTTGAACTGATTTTCAAAGCCTTGAAAATCCTTTCAAAGCTTTGAGTATTTGTGCCTTACTTGATACAACTTTTCAAGGCCTTGAAATCCTTTCCAAAGCCTTGAAAATAAGTCTGCATATCACTTAGTCAATAATTTTGGATCTTTCAATGTTGGGTGTTATCTCTGTAGATAATTACTCTATGTTGCCCCTTGATTTTGAAAAACCCTCTTTTAGCCAAACTAGTATTAAATATTTTATTTCCAACGGCACAAACAATTTTGAATCTTTTCTGATTCATCAAAGATCTTCAAAGATCAGAGAAAAATATTTTGTTTCCTTTTCAAACTCAAACTCTCATCTATTTATCTCCTACCTTCTTTCTCTCCTTCGTATCTATCCTACCTCTCTCTTCTTCTACGAACCCTAATGAGAACCAGTAGAGGCTCATACATAACAAAATGGCTGGTGGATCAAAGGCTACAACAGAGAAGAAAAGGAAGGCCACTATGGAAGAGGTTCAAACCATTAGTTCAAAAACCCTTAATGCAGAAGATTTGGCTCCTCTTCCTCCCAATAAGAAGGCCAAGAAGGATGAAACCCCAGTTTCCAGCAAGAAGAATAAGAAGGTAGTGGAGACAGCACCTCAGAAACAGAAGGGTATTCAGATTGGTAGCCCATAGTAGTCAAAGAAGAAAGCTGACAAATCAGATAAGGGCAACAGAAAGGAAAAAGTTACAGAGGATGAACCAGAGGATGAAGCAGATGAAAAATTAGAAAAGGCACTGCAGATCTACACAAAAAAGAAAACCACTGGTAAGAAATCAGGCCCCGATAGTACATGGTTTGTTACTAATACTGCAAGAGGTCAGTGTCTTGATGGTTTTGCCTCTAGATCAATCAGTTTATGTAGTCTGATTAGCATGCCTATGCTACATGGTATGAATATGGAATGCATCAAAAGATCTCTTTGGTTTATTCTAAATCCTCCAGAGTTAGCTTAACCTAGACTCACCAGATTCTTTTACATAAACCTGAAACAAGTTAAGAAGTCGGCAAATCTGGTGATTCTGACTAAAGTTGCTGGGATTGACATGGAACTAGATCATTCTGAGTTTGCTAATGTTCTAGGTTGTTCTAAGAGATATGAAACCAGTAACTACCCTCCTAAGAGTGAAGCCCTGAAACTAGAAAAGAAAGAATTCTTTCTATCAAATACCCCTGCCACATCTAAGAAGTTAACACATTATGTGCCAACTCTTGAAGCCAAAGTTTTGTTCACTATCTTTAACAGACGTGTGGTACCCAGGGAACACTCAAAGGAACTGGCAACTGATAGGGTGTTATACTACATGTACTTGATTATTCATGGGTATGAAATTGATCTTCCAAAGCTGGTGATGGAGCACATGCTTTATAGCCAAACCAACCACAGAATTCACCCTTTTCCATATTCCAACTTGCTCACCTCATTCTTCCAACACGTTGAAATTCCAACTGAAAGGGAAGAATCGGTGACTACTGGTTTTGGCATGCTCAATGAGAAGACTTTTGAAAAGATTGGTGTGGTGAAAACAAGTGCTAAAGTTTTGAAGCTTTACTCTGAGTTGACAGAAGAAGAATTGGGTTGCAAGAAGTTTCTTAAAACCAAAATCTTAACTCCCACTTCCAGCCAAACCTCCCTGTCGCAAGACAATCCCCAGACCCTAAAATTGTTGAAAGAACTTCAGATGGATATTGATGAGGTAAAGTAGAATCAGAATGGGTTTGACACTGATCTTAGACAAGTGAAGTACATGGTTGAAACATGTTCAGGAGCATTTCATTGTTTGATGTGGCTTAGCAAGTATCTCAAGCTGAGAAGAGTACCAAAAATGCTGAATCAGCACAAGATCTCTCCAGTAAGCACTCAACTCCAATAAGACTGCTCCGGTCAAAGGAAAAGGCAAACAAGTTGAGGTTGAACAAGTGGATGGAGATCAAGAAGAAGAGAGTCCAGACTCAGGTGTACTACTCAAAGATCTCAAGAAGAAGAAACCTAATAAGTCTACTGTACCAGAGATTGTGACTGCTGCAGATTTGTTTGAGGGAGAAGGTGCAAAAGGAGATGATGTAGATGATCAAGAAAAAGATCAGGATGATGAGGAATAAAACCAAGAAGAATATGCAGAGGAGCAAGAAGATGAAGACCCTACCCCTTAATTCTTGCCTACTCTTTCTTTTTCTTTTCAAGGCCTTAAACTCTTTTCCAAAGCCTTGAATTTCTTAAACTTTCAAAATCTTTTTCTTTATGTTTTTCCAAAACAATGATCCAACATATTCTCATTCTTTTTTATGAAAGTCAAAAAGGGGGAGAACATTTAGGTTGTTTTAGTTGTTTTTTTAGATGACCTGGTTTTTGGTCAGTTATGGCTATCTGCACACTTTGCTGTTTTGCTGTTAATAAGTTGGATCTCGTGGATATCATGTGTTGATTTTATATGATTATTTATGTTATGTGTTAATGAGTATTTGTTGCAAAAGTACGAATCAAACAGATTGGAAGACCTTGGTTTTGTCTTTCATCAAGGGGGAGATTGTAAGCTCAATGCACTTTCAATGTTTCAAAGAATTGAAATAGCTAATCTATTTCAAGGTCTTGAAACAGCTTTCAAAGCTTTGAAAATGACTGAGACTTACAAGCTTGATCTTAGGGGGAGTTTTTTGTATATGTTTGAATCCTCTTGCAAGGCCTTGAGACACTTCAAGCTTTCACCTACATCTTTATTAGTGTGTAAAGTATGGACATTGTTTGACCTTGAGGCAGTGAGAATGCAATTTCCATATTTCTCATTTTGCACCACATATTTCTCTTTGTCAAAGATAACCTTGTTACCGTTATCACAAAGTTGAGATACAATAACCAAATTTGAATTTCAAACCATAAACTAAATAGACATCATAAATAGAATTTTCAGAATTTGTACCAACTTTACAAATTCATAAGATGTTGCATTTTACTTTGTCACCAAGGGTGATTTAACCTTCAGATTGATCTTTTAGTTCTGAGAATAAATATCTCTTTCCACTCATATGTTTGGAGCAGCCATTGTCCATAAACCATTTTTGATCATTACTCTTGGTGACTTCTGCAAACAACATTCACTGCCTTACCTAGCAGTTAGACCAAGTGTCAAATATATATTCATATTCAGGGTCAACCATGTTAGGTGGTCTAACTCCTTTTGGAACCCAAATTTGTCTAACTTGTCCTTTAAGTTGAACTGGAAAAGTGTTCCTCATTGTTTGAGGGTCTCTCCTTCTAAAAGGACAATTCATTTTAACATGACAAATTATGTTGCAGTAATGGCATTTAGGAGAAGTTTTGTTACCAGACTTCACAAATCAGGTGTTGCTTTTTCTAGGAAAGTTTAGATTGTAGCAAATACCAGTTTTGTGAACAGAATGTAAGCTTCCTCCAAGAATCAAGTTCAGATTATGTTCTGAGCCAACAAGCTTTGTCATAGCGTTCTTAGCATCTTGAAATTTCTCAGTAAGAGTAGTCTTTTGTTCTTCCAATTCATCACAATGATGTCTTAGAGCAACTGTGCTGTCACTCAAAAGAGAGTTCACAGTGACTACTTCCTTGACTTGAGTTTTCAAATCCTTGAAACTGGTTTCCAAGGCTTTGAAATCTCTGTCAGATCTCTTTTGAGAAATTTCAAGGCTTTGATTTTGACAAACAAGTTCGAAGTTCTCTTTTGCTTGCTCATGAACCTTTTCTTTCAAAGTTCTAATCTCTTTAAGATATTTCACCTCATTTAAAGCATTGTTCTAAGATAATCAGTGAGGACATATTTTGGTTTAGAAATGAAACAATTTACCATTACCTCAATGTTCTTTTAGAACTTTCATCATTTTTGGCTATAAGGCAGAGGTTGGCTTGTTCTTCTTCAGATTCAGAATCATTGCTACCATAGCTTTCTTTCTTCTGTCATGGTCTTTCTTCTGAAAGTGTTTGCTTTTCTTGTGTGGATAGTCTCTGATTAAGTTTCCTCCATCACCACACTCAAATAAATTCATTACTTTAGACTTATTACCATGAGAGATAGCTTTACCTTTGTAGTCTCTTCTACTGGAGGATATGTGTTTGTCCTTGTTGAAAGTCTTTGTTTCCAATGTTCTTCTTCATCTTTAGAATTCTGGTTCAAGGCTTTGAGAAGATTCATTCTCCTTGGCCTTGAGGGCTAAGTTCTTGACACTGTCTAGTAGATCTCCATCAGCTTCATTCGTGGAGATCTCATGTGTGAGCAGCTTTCCTTGCAGGTCATCAAGTTGAAGAGATGATATATCTTGAGCTTCTTCAATGGCAGTAGTCTTTGGTTCCCATTTTGCTTTAGGAAGACTTCTCAGAATCTTTCTAACATTTTCTTCATTGGAAATATGTTTTCCTAATGAATCAAGTTTGTTGACAATATCAGTGAATCTTTTGAACATGTCTCTGATTGATTCATCTCCATTCATCTTGAACAACTCATATTACCTAAGGAATATGTTGATCTTGGTCCGCTTGACTTGGCCAGTTCCTTCAAATGTCACTACAAGCTTATCTCATATCTCCTTGGCAGTCTTGCATCCTGAAATTCTGTTAAATTCATCTGCACTCAATAAGAGATTCATAGCTCTGTAATTTGTAGAGAATTGTTCTAATTCAGAAGAAGAAAGTGAATCCTCTCTTTTGGGAGTCCTGATCCCATCTTTTTCAGTGTAGAATATACTAGCTTTCAACCCGTGCGATGCACGGAAACATGAACTCAATTGGTAGAAGAGGCACCGGATTCTGAAATGTGATTAAATAAAATATTTTATACTCTTGTCTTAAATTATAGAGAGAGAGAGAGAGCCTGAGAGTTGTCTTCGCTTCTTTCTTCTTCTTCTTCTTCTTCTTCTTCTTCTTCTTCTTCTTCTTCTTCTTCTTCTTCTTCGTTCGTTTTCCGTTGTGTTTTATTTTTTTTAGTTTTTGATTTGTTAGCTTTTTTTGGAAAACTTGTTATTTTTTTCTTTTCTGTTTTAGCTAATTCATTTTTAGTTTTATTTTACTTTTTAATTTTTTTATGGATAATTTCACCCCAACGAAGTTTAATTTTTAACAGAAAATTTACCCCAAACTGGAAGTAGTTCATGTTTAATTGACCTAAAAAATAATCATCAATTTGCTTTTGACTTTACAAAGAAAATTAAGTCAAAAAAAAACTTTTATGAAAATAATGTCAACGTTATTTATCGATTATTTTGCACATCTGTTGTACAATTGGGCTAAGACACACAGAAAATTATTCATTACATCAGTACAATAACATACATATTTCTAACATAGGTTTTCTTACGAGATTATAGAATTCTCCTATCTACACATAGGTTTTCCTATGAAATTATAGAGGAATTCTCGTATCTACAGATGTATCGAACATCCTTCCACTCAGTTTTTGTAATTCTTCAAACTTTGCGTCCTGAAGAATCAAACCAAAGACTTTTCTTGAAGATATCAGTAGAAAATTTCTTGTTCCAATGTCTTTTTTCACTCGAGACATTATTCAAACATCATTCTCCACAATATTTTGTAATTCTTCTAACATTAGGGATTGTGAGAACCTGCTTCCACTTTGCGTCTTCTAAGACTCAAAACAAATGCCGGCTAAAGAAATAATAAATGAAACAACCGCTAGGAGAAGAAAAAGTAACCTCCACTCATGGCAGAATTTTACGCTTTGAAGTACTGAATAATGGAAAATAATCATTATGTATTGTGTAGATATAAGAAATTGACATTCACCAGGATAGGAATAGAAGAAGAAAATAGAGGAAGGAAAAAAATAAGGAAAAGTGAAAAACGAAAACTCACTCGAGTATCAATGTTGGGGTTGATTTCATATTTGCAGAGTAACACCTATAAATCCAAGAGAGATAAATATTGTATACAACGAAAATAAATCAATATTTTTATGAAAAAAAATCAATATGTATTGTGCGTTGGATGAATATTTAGAAGATGTACGATTACTGTATTTATAGGCAAAACTGATGAGTGGAAACCTATTGTAATCAGAGGAGGAAATCTTCATTATATTATTCTTATTGACTTTTTTTTAAATACTAAACTGAAATATGGCTAAACATTCCAACCATACTAAAAAACATGCAATATAGATTTAGGTAACTTTTGATAAGTATACATAGGAAATCAATCGTTTCTATTTTATATTGTATAATTGAGGATGTGCTTCCCTATCTAATAAATTGACATATCTTTAACGTATATGTTAATCAAAACAAAATATTCATTTTGGTACCTCTTTGGTAACGTCACAATGAATGCCATATATGAAGGTCATTTTTATATGGCATGATTCTTCCTTCAAATTCACGTGTAATTTGAAATTTCACCGTCCATTTTGGAGACGGAAATTTACGGAATTCAATCATAATTTCGCCAACTAAAATTATGAGTTTTTTCAGTATATTTGGAAGTTTCCTTACGGACTAATAATTTTTTTCAACTAACATCTTCTACTTTCCTTGCCAATAAACATTAAATGGGCTGAATTAATTTACACATCGGCGTCAGTTTTTTTCATGTCAGTTCAAATTCTGCAGATTTTAAATTTAAAGGCGCCAAATTTTCATTTTCAGTTCAAACGCTGAAGATGTAATTTAAATGTGAATTTTGAAGCAATATTTTTACATTAATTAATTAATTGTATTTTCCACGTGGCATTTCCTCACGCAAAGTTTGAGAGGACATTCTCAAATAGTATATATAGATGAGGACCCTTCTGAATGATAGTCCACAGTTCCATATCTTGATCAATGATGAACATTTTCATCAGGGCTTTCCAGTGCACGAAATTGTCACCACATAACAAGGGAGGTCTATTAGCAGCTCTTCTCTGTGAGAAACCACCATCTCTTACAGTACTAATAATCACAAGATTGTTAGATCTATGCATGATACAAGCTCTGATACCAATTGAAGGACAATAATGTAGGAATAACTACAAGATCAATACTCTAGAAGGGGGGTGAATAGAGTATGGCACATTTTGCAACTTTTGCTAAAATAGTGGTTTCAAAGATGTTTATGAAGTGCAGCAAGTATTTCAAGGCCTTGAAATGAGTTTCAAGTCCTTGGGCTTAAAACAGAGTGTAAAGAGAAAGCCGATAGTTTTAAAATGCCTTTGAAATGAGTTTCAAGCCCTTGAACTGAAACCTGTTTTGAGCAGTATATAAGATAAGTAAAAGACATTAAAGTGAATGCAAGTGACATAGTGATTTATAGAGTTCAGTCCACTTGGAACTACGTCTCTGCCTCAGGGACTTAATCCATGCAGGATTTTCAACCCAATTCTTATTAATCAAAAGTTAAGCCATAGATCTCAAGAACAAAGAGATGCCTTACTCTGTTACAGCTTTTGGTTCTCACAACCTATCTAGTACCTGCTTTAGCTAACTGATTAAATAAGAATTATCTATTTTTCACCTTGAAAAATTCACGATAATAAGGACAAGAAGTATTATCTAAATTATATACAAATGATGATCATAATAGAAGAACACTGAGAACTAAGTCTTCAGTGAGAATGCAGTGTTCTTCAGATGATTGGATTGAGTGATGTAGATCTGCTTCTTGGTTGCTTGTCAATCCTATGTGTTGTTTGAATGTCTCTCTATGTTGTGCTACGAAATTCCTCATTCAAAATCCTTTACATGCGGCTTGTTTGAATTGAAGATATGCAAGATCTTCATTAACAAACTTTCCTAAAATTTAGCTGCAAGTCTTTGACTCTTCTAAAAGCTTTCCCAAAGGCTAGATGCTCAGTATATTCAAAGATAGTGACTTGATCTTGTTTGTTAGAAGGCTGAGAAGCTTTAGATACATCATATCAAGTGCACAATAACTTTGACAGATTGATTTCCATCATGCATTCAAATAGATTAGGAAATAATCCTGCAAAATAGGAAACTATATATCCCTGCATAATCTGAGTCGAACAAATAGAGTAATCACAGTTTATAGTAGTATAATGATTTGTCTTTCATCATCAAGTAAAATAGAATCAAACATTGGAGATCATGAGTTAAAATGAAATCAAAAGCTCCCCCTAAGTTCATGTTGTATTCTGCAGTTCTTGTTTCAGACCCTTGAAAGCAGTTTCAAGGCCTTGAAACAGACAAGCTGTTTCAAGCCTTTGAAATAGGATGAACTTAAACTACGCTTTCACCCTTAGTTTTTTTCATTAATTCCTGTAGTGCATGGAAATCTGTGAAATGCCCAATCCTGTGGGATACAAAAGTACCGAAGTTCGAGAAGTTTAACAAAGCTACAGAAAATGTGCACTAACATGTCATGCGATTTATCGATCTCCTAGGGAAGTACGATGTATAAAAGAATTTCAGGATGCGCGTATTGCCAAAGAGCTTGCGAAAGGTCGCGTGTAAGTGATACATGCTCCTTGAGCACGATTTTTTGCATACAAACGTGGCACGACATGGTCAAAAAATTGTATACAAAATTCTTTCAGGTTGAGAAGAAGGTCACAACCATCCATTTGTCGCGGATGACCCAGAAGGAAAACGAAGAAGACATCAACCACGATCTACCCACTTTATCCTTGGAATGTGTGGAATGTGTGGAAGACACCACTAAGCAGTGGTTAGTGAAAATCTGCTTGCAAGGGATGAACCTTGAATATAAGCAATTTCTCATCAACCACGATCTACCCACTTTATCCAGGCTCCTCGAAAGCACTTAAACATTGAACCCGTCATGGAGAATCAGAGGAAGAAAAACGCGTAGGACAATCAGTCATTCCACAAGACCCATCAAGGAACCCCTCAAACTCTAACGCTACAACAGTCTCATCAAAAGGGAAATGGAGAGCAAAATCAGGGATGTGAGGGTTGGGTTGATGGATTGGAGGGTTCGGAGATTGGAGACAAGGTAACGAGTCAGGGAGAAGACAAGAATGAAGAGAGATAATGTGAAATTGCCATCTTGGTTGAGTCTCTAAGTTGAAGATCTGAAATCAGCCTCCATATTCGAATTACAGAATTTAAGGACCATATTGGTCGACAGTTTGTTGTTTGAATGTGAATTTTGTGATTTTTATTAACACCCATTTATCTTTCAAGATTTTTCTTGTTCATGTGGTTCACTGGTTTTACCCTTCGGATAAAGTGGGTGAGAAATTTGGAATTACACTAATTAATGCTATATGGGTATCTTTTTTATGGAAAATTTTGAGTTATTCCATTCCACATGAGAAGGAAGACATGCTGCAGAAATACATTTTTTAATACTTTTGTTTATTTGTAGCTTATATTTTTGCCATGTTTTTCCCAAAAAAATAATTTTATTTACAACATTTACAACAAAATGGGGACATCCAAGGTTTAAATGCTGATGCACAAACTAACGTGCTATTCGCAAGTATACGAATCGAGTAATATCAGGTGTATTTCAACTCGGTTGATCGTTACCACGAGTATTGTTTTGAGTTTTTCGAGTGATCAGATTTAAATTGCAGAGTATAAAAGGAGGAGTGATTTGAGAGTGTGATTATTACGTACTGAAAATAAACGACTTAAACGTAAAAAAAAAAAATTGGTGTTTTCTGACGAAATCTCGAAGGTTGTAAAATCTAGGGTTTCAAAATACTAGGTCCCAGGATCCCCCATGGTTTCTTCAGGTTCATGTTCTTTGTTTGGTATAAAAACACACAGCAGTTTAATTATCCGTGCCACATACCGGTTGCGCAGTAACCTTTCAGATCCTGCACGGTATCACAATCCTGCAGACTGTCGGATTCCTGTTAAGCTGCCTAAGTCTGCAGTTTCGTTCTAAGTCTGCTAGGGTTTCTAACCTGTCCTGATGGCTTGGGTCAGATTCTCCAACAGTTGGTCTATACGTCTAGCTAGCCCTATCTCCCTTTCTCTGGTCGGTCTATCAGGGTAAGGTACTAAATCATGTCTTTTCTTTCTAACCCTAAACTGACGTTTTCACCTACAGGCTCAGGTCCGAAGCAATTCTGGTTCGCGACTCCGATCATGCATAAATGATAGCATTCAAAGACATACTAACTGATAATACGACTGAATTAAGATAATGTAATCATGAATTCAATACCAAAACATAGAACAATCTCTGGATACGAAACCCTAGGTTCACTGAGAACCTAGGTAAAAGTTTAACTACTAGAACTCATAACGTAAACACAAAGTTTCTGAAATTAAGCGAGACAGTAAAAAGCAAACTAGGTCTTCGAATCTGGATTCGTGCTTCCGTGCTCTATGTGAATGCTCCCAAGCTTCTCTCTTGGATGTATTATATCGTTAAACGAGCCCTAGACGAGTCTTTATATAGTGCTGGAGACGTTTCTGGAAACTTTAGTATTTACGAAACTTCCACTGGCTAAAATTGTCTCGGAATACGTGTTTTGTGCGTATATACTCACATGGTCTGCGTATATACACACACCGTGACCCTTCAGCTTCTCATTTTTCTCCCTGTGTGCGTATATACGCACACCTTGTGCGTATATACGCTCACCGTCCCGTAAGTCTTCACTTTTTCTCTCCTCCGTGCGTATGAAGCCTCCTTGTGCGTATGAAATACCCTATGTGCGTATATACGAACACCGTGCTCCTACCTGGCCCGGAATCCCCCTATCTCTGTACGGTGTGCGTATATACGCACAGGGTGTACGTATATACGCACACAGTGGCTCTTCATTTCTATTTCAGCCTCTTTTTGTCTCTTCCCGTCTTCCTTTGTTGTCCTCTCTGCATTCCCGAGCCCTGTTCCTGCGTAGACAACACGAACATACTCGCGATCATATCCAATAAAAGTACGAAAAAAGCAGAAATTTACGAAGAGCAAATAAACATCTCATTCCTATTTCCGAGGCTTTCTGAGGGTGAATTCTGACTAAAACACGGCTTTCCGACACAAAGGCACGTCCATTCAGGCTAGAATATAACCCCTATTTGGGCATTATCAAATACCCCCGCACTAAACGTTGCTCGTCTCGAGCAACCCCTTGCATACTACCCTGGATTGCATACAACTCTGTCTTGCAACGACCGTGCTTTTGCATACACTACCTTTGCATCCACTCATTGCATACTCTTTTGACCTGAACTTTACAACCAGACGACTCGATAGAAAGACCGACTTAGAACAAAATATACACTGACTCGATAGACAAAGACTCAAAACGTACACAAGATTTTTTTTTTCTTTTTTTTTTTTTTTTTTTTTTTTGCAGAATATATATATAAACAAATACAAGAATAATAATAAACAAAACTCACTAAAGCTGAGTAGGTAGAAATAAAGTGCTGTCGTGGGGTACGAAAAATGTCCTCATGTGAAGTACCCCCACACTAATCCTGACGCTGATCCTGTAGTCCGAATGATACTGTGCAGTCCCCCTGAACCTCCTCATCACCAAAGATGTAGAAAAACGGCACAACCACCAATTGACCCCACAACCCCCGGAACCCAGTTTGTGCGGAAAGAAACCTCGCACGCGACTAACTCCACCTGTGGTCACTATGTAATGGAGTGATCCACCTCCACAAATTAATGCAGTCGCCACTAACTCACCCTGTCCTTCCTTAAAAAACGTGTCAATGTCGAAACTGTTCAAAAACTAATATGTCATGAAGCTCTCCCATCAAAAACCCTCCCTAACTCACTCCCTCAGTCATAACGGGTAGAACAACCAACTAACGACTGATGAAAGTCTCAAAGAAGGCTTCCTAGGCTACAGTGGTTATGAATAAACGGGGTAACGGCTTCAAACCGGTTTACTATTTGGACCTAGGAGTAAGAAACAGGACGTGAGGTCCCTTGATAGCCAATCACTCCATCGAAAGATGCGATGACTGTAACGGCGCCCGTGAGTGGGTTGTCGACTACCTAAATGACGGCGGTGTGGCAACTACTCGGATCCTTAGCTCTTGTGATAACTACTCGCGGATTCCAAGATGCACTGCCTATCTACTGTACCTCGGTGCAAGTTTTCTTTGCTTTCAAAGGACTATCATTGATTTCTCTCCAGTTTCTGTTATTTCGATTGCCCTATCTCAAAATTTTCTGATTTTTTTTTTAATTTTTAGGATTTTTCGAAATTTCTGATTGTTTTTTTAATATCTATATACAATGCGAGGCTAGAAAAAGTTGGTGGGTAGACTCAAATAAAGAAAACGTGCTGACTCAATAAAATAAAACTCAAACTGCAAACAAATACGAAAAAAGTGCAAACAGGGTTAATGCAGACACGACTCCTACCCCCACACTAAGTGGTGCCATGCCCTCATGGCACTCACTCATCAGGCTGAAAAGTCGGGCAGACCCGGTCTCGGATGAACCGGTATGCTACTGGTGGAATTGCTGCCAGTGTCATATCGGTAAATAGGTGCCTGTCGAGGACGTGAATTCGCTGACCAGCGCGACCCAGATTCGGAACGACTGCTAGATGGCTGCGAGTTCGGATATGTGGCATACTCACTCGAGTCAGCCTCGATCGACCAGCTGGTAGTGTGGTCACTGGAGTAAGAGGCTAGGAAGATAATAGGTAAGGGGACCTCTCGGCTGGCGTGCCGAGCGGCCTCATGCTGCTCCTCTCTAATGCTAGCGATAGTGAGGCCATGATCTTTGGCCACCCTATCAGCAGTCCTCTGGTTGTGCCTAATCAGTTTCCACATTTTGCCTAATTTTTTCAGCACTTTCTCACCAATGGTTTTCTTCTCAGCTCTCTCATCAACCCGGGGCAGCCTAGGGTTAGGTCCTGTACTCGAAGGAACCCTAGTTCCAGCCTCCGTGCTAGGACCGGTTCTCTATCTCGACTCACCGCGCTCATATGTGGAATGTGTGCGCCGGAGTGCGGCTGACCCGAGACCACCAACAGGTCTCTCCTGGGTCGATCTCTTACTAGGGACTGGGGCAGGGGCAGGGGCAGGGTTATCCTCATCCATAGGGTCAGCATCCTCGTCTAGGTCAATGACTGGTTCGTTGGGGCCAGGTGCCTCACGACGCGGGGATACAAACTTCCTATACTCTCTCAGGGCTGGAGGATCTACATCACCCTCTAGATCATGCATGTAAATTCTATTATCCGGAGCCAGTTTGGTGATCATGTTGCTGTACCCGAACCCCTTCCGGCTCTTGGACGCATTGCTCTCCAGAATATACGTCCAAATTATATGTGGGATATCCACTCTCTGCCGCAACATGAGGCAGTAACTATGAGGACAGACTCATACTCGAGATGGGTAAAGTGCTGGATCCCCACAATGCGGTTCACCACCCACTCTGCCCACCACCTAGCATGCGGACTCAAAAATCGAGAGTGCAGTCTAAAGACTCTCTGGCCTTCCTCTTCTCCCTCAAAGTGGGCCCCTTGGCCCCAGCGGTCAAAACCCATAACACATCATCGTCATCCGGAAAATTAGCCTTCACTAAATTCTAAGCACAACGCTCACCTGTCGGGCTATCCCGTACGCCAGACGAATCGACTCTGGGGTAAATAAAATTTAATCCCTACGGCAATAGACCCAACGTGGGTCCTGATTCTCCGCAGAGTCGACTTACAACAAATTACTAAAGAATTCCTTGCTCAAAGAAGAGTTAGACACCCCCATCAAATCACTCTAGGGATACACCAAAAACTACCTTTGGCTGGCAAATGTCACCATAAGTGCTGGCATCCGGTCCTCATTAACCTCAAAGCGGAACTCTTTAGCTATGCTATAGTTTGGTTTTTTCCTGGTTAGAAAATAGTAATGTGCCTTGGATGACACAAAATGGTAGCTGTTAAAGTACTGCGAGTGAATTTCGTCTGCCCAAAAGTCTGCCGGGTGGTGAGCACGGTTCTGGTCAATCACAGGTTTGACTATGTCCATCGCAAAAAATACAGAAAAACGTGCAGAAACAAAAACAAGTTAACGTGCGCGTGAATTGTGCGTCTCAGCAAATAAACCACCTAGAGTCTAACATGGGGTCTACCAAACAGCACGGAAACCGAGAAAATTTCACTGAAAAATAACGACCCGGCTACGGATCGTGCTTAAAATTGAAAAATAAAGAAAGAGAAAGCGATTTGGACCTGCCCTCAAAAGGGTGCAAAATGCAGAATCCAGCAAGGAAGTCGCCTAAAAAGTGGTCGGCCGGTCGGCGGAAAAGTCGCCGGAAAACGAAACTTTCCAGAACGAAAATATGAAATCGCCAAAAGGTAGCTTTCTTCCTCCTCTTTCAACTTTCCTTCTACGAAGTTTTCAGAATTTGCTTCAAACTTAACAGATTTGCGTTTTCCCTCAAGAACACCTCTCGATTAGATTCAACCCCCACACATGCTTGATGCTTGTTTCTGAAAACCGAAGCTAGTATAACGATCCTTGCGACGAGAGCATTCCAGAAATGTCATCGAAATTTGATTCCGAGCACCTTTGAGAAATTGGTGTTTGTGAGGTTGGAGAGCTATGGAGGTAGAGAGAGAAGAGGATAGCCAACAGTGGCTTCCAACCCGTCGACCTCCCCCTTGTAGCCCTATTTCTTCAAAATGACCAAAATGCCCCTCTCTTTAAATTTGAAAAAAATTGAATTTATGTGCGTACATACGCACACCAGGGACCTTTTTCAAAAGTTAAAAAAAAAGTTGAAAATATTTTACGCTCCTGTGTGCATATATACGCACACAGCAGCAATTTTTTTTTCAAACTCTGGACGACGTTTGGCTACTTTGTGCGTATAGACGCATAGGCTGTGCCTATATACGCACACCGCTGCCTTGGGGGTGTTTTTTCAATTTTCTGATAAGTTTTGGGCTACTGTGTGCGTATATACGCACAAGTTGTGCATATATACGCACACCGCAGCGCCAAAATTGTCATTTTCTCTTTCTCTTTCTACCTCCTGTGTGCGTATATACGCAGGCTTGTGCGTATATACGCAGGCTTGTGCGTATATACGCACATAGCAGCTCTTCTGTCCTATTTTTTTCTGTTTTCTGCTCTGATGTGTCTGCACATGCTAAATTCAAAGTAAATACCCACCTCAGCAGCCTCGGTTTTGCGTCCTTTTTGTCCAGCATATATTTCAGGTCACTCTGGTCGGTAAAAATGATCACTTTTAACCCGACCAAATATGGTCTGAATTTTTCCAGGGAATACACCACAGCAAGCAATTCCTTCTCTGTAGTGTCATAGTTGACCTGGGCGTCGTTGAGCACCCAACTCGCATAGTATATCACATGACAGACCTTGTCCTTCCGCTGTCCCAAAATTGCACCGACTGCGTAGTCGCTGGCGTCACACATTAGCTCAAACAGAAGTGACCAGTCCGGCGTAGTGATTACCGGGGCTGTGGTCAACTTCTCCTTCAAATGGTCAAAGGCCTGCTGACACGCTGCATCAAAGTCAAAGGGCACGTCTTTTCTGAGCAAAGCGCAGAGTGGCTTTGTAATCTTGGAAAAGTCTATTATGAACCTCCTGTAAAATCCTGCATGTCCTAGAAAACTCTTGATCGCCTTTACGGTTGTCGGGTACGAAAGCTGCTTTATCACCTCGATCTTGGCCCTGTCCACCTCGAGTCCCTTGCTGGAAATTTTGTGACCCCGCACGATACCTTCGGTGACCATAAAGTGACACTTTTCCCAGTTCAGTACTAAGTTCGCTTTCTTGCATCTAATCAGAACCTGGCCCAGGTGGTGCAGGCAATCGTCAAAGCTGTCCCCAAACAGTGAAAAATCGTCCATAAAGACCTCCAGATTTTTCTCGATCATGTCCAAGAATATTGCCATCATGCACCTCGGAAATGTAGCTGGGGCGTTGCACAATCCGAACGGCATGCGCCGGAAAGCAAACGTACCGTGCGGGCATGTAAACGTTGTCTTCTCCTGATATTCTGGACCTAAGTAAATCTGATTGTACCAGGAATACCCATCCAGAAAGCTGTAGTAGGCATCATGGGCAAGTATGTTAAGCATCTGGTCCATGAACGGTAGCGGGAAGTGATCCTTCCACGTAGCTTCGTCCAGCCTCCGATAGTCCATACAGATACGCCAGACTGTGACGGTACGCTGTGCGATATGTTCCTGGTCTTTGTTCTGCACCACCGTAATACCCCCTTTTTGGGCACACACTAGACTGGACTGATCCAAGTTCCGTCCGAGATAGGGTATATGATTCTTGCTTCCAACCACTTCATGACCTCCTTGCGCACAACATACTTCATGTTCGGGTTCAGTCTCCGCTGGGGCTAAATCACCAGTTTCTTGCCTTCTTCAGTCCTGATCATGTGCATACAGTAGGAGGGGCTGATCCCCTTGATACCATGCGATTGCTTCTTTGTGCTCTCGCAACACTTCCAACAGTTTCTGCTCCTGTTCCTGAGATAACAGAGAGGAAACAATACAGGCAGAGTACTATTATCACCAATGTATGCATACCTGAGATGGCTCGGGAGCGGTTTCAGCTCAAGTGCGGGTGGCTCCTTGAGTGAAGGAACCAGGACCATCTTCGTCCCGGTGCAAAGTGGTCTAGTCTTCGGCTCTCATGGCATGCTCGCACCGAGTCATCTCCTTTTCTTCTCCATACATGGTGTCAATCTCTTCCCACAGTTGATCCATCTCCTCGTTTTCCCAGCCTTCATCAACCACGTCTATGGAAAAGATGTCTTCGTGCTCATAATAGTTTGGCAGTTGAAGATTTTTGGAAACGTTAAATTTAACCTTATCTCCGTTAATCTACATGGTCAGTTCTCTGCTCTTGCAATTTTATCATGGCCTCGCCAGTGGCCAGGAACGGTCTGCCCAGGATGAGCGGTACTTCCCCTGCCTCCATATCTAGGATCACAAAATCTTCCGAAAAATCAGTTCACCGACTTTCACTAGAATGTCTTCGATAACTCCGTACGCCTTCTTCACCGATCTGTCCGCCATCTGCAGCATAATTTTGGTGGGTCAGGGTTCACCGACCTTCAAACTTTTGAAAATCGTCAACGACATCAGATTGATGCTGGCCCCTAGGTCACACAGAGCCTTTCCTGTGTAAGTATTTCCTAAGTTAACCGGAATAACAAAACTGCCAGGGTCCTTCCTCTTCCTCGGTAGCCCATTATTCACAGAGTTTCTAACTTATGCCGTAAAGTTTATGGTCTTGAAATCGCTCATCCGCCTCCTCACATACAGAACGTCCTTGAGGAATTTGGCATAAGTGGGCATCTTTTCCTAGGCCTCAGCAAAAGGTATGTTGATCTGTAGCTTTTTAAAGATTTAGAGAAATCGGGCGTAGTCCTTGCTATCATCCCTCTTTCGTGTTTTCAAAGGATACATCATATCTTTGGAGATAGGAACCGTTTCAGCTTCCTTCTCGTTATGCACTACATCTTGCTCAACCGAGCCCTTCGGATAGGGGCGGTCGGCTGATTCGTGTTCCTGGCCAAATACTTTGTGTTTGATTTCCTTCGACCTTTCTGCACGTGCATGGCTAGGGTATGGTGGATCCTGTAGTGCTAATCCACTCCGAGTGGTGATGGAATTGACCTGAGCACGTGGATTGTTTACTGTATTCGAGGGCAAGTTTCCTGGCGTCCTCTCGGCTTGTTGCTCTGCTAACTGCCCAACCTGTACTTCTAGCGTACGTAGAGCAGTTTTTGTCTGATGCAGGTTGGTTGTCACGGTATTGACTACTGAGTCAATTTTTGTATCGGTCTGCGCGAACCTGGCATTCATATCTTGCAGTGTTTCGTCCAGTTTACTCATCTGCTCTTCGAATCGCTATGCTGATAGGCCCGACTGTGTATGTGGTACCGGTGCGGTCTGCTGTGCCTGGGGCTTTACTGGAATCCTGGCGCATAAATTTCTGCATTCGTGTTCCCGTACCGGAAATCGGGATGGTCCCGTGTTCCTGGCCTGTACTGGCTTGGATCCCACTGCTGTTGTACATGATTGATGTCTTCGTTTTCTGAGCTCCTGAATAGCTGCGTCCAAGTCCGGCTCGTCTAAGGCTGCCACTATCTTCTTTTCCGAGTATACCTTCTGAACCAGATTAGTTCCAACTTTGGTCAGATTTTCGATTCGATCATCTATGACTGGCTCGGTCCGGGCTGTTAGCCTGCGATCGTCAAACAGGCAGGTGTCCTGTTTGGCCAATTGCTTCATCAGTTCGTACACACCTTCCTTGTCCACATGGTACTGGAAGTTTCCTCCGGCTTCTGTGTCAATCCTGTTAGCGATTTCTACGTCCAGTGCATGGTAGAAAACCTGTAGTCTTTTCGGATCTCCGAAACCATGATTAGGGCACCTCTTCACCAACCTCATTAGCCTGTCCCATGCGTCTACTACCGTTTCTCCCATCTCCTGCTAGAAGTTCATGATCTCACTCTATAATTGGATGACTCGGGATGCAGGATTAAATTTGGCCAGAAATTCCGAAACACACCCTTCCCATGTGGTGATGGATTTGGGTGGTCGGGATTCCAACCAATCTTTGGCTACTCCGTAGAGGCGGTAAGGGAAAAGGATCAGCATCAGTGCTTCAGCTTTAACTCCCTTGTACCGGACTTTCGTGCAGTAATCTTCAAGCTTCCCGATGAACTCGTCCGGGTCTTCGTTAGTTTTTCCATGGAATGGACAGAGAGTCTGCACCGTCTGGATGGTGGAGGGTTTTATATCGAAGTGCTCCACAGTGATCGGAGGTACTACAATAGCTGGCTCATGTCCCCCCTAAAGGACTTCAAAATCTCCACCAGAGCTTTTCCAGATCTGTTGTACGTCCTCTGGTTCTTCCCGGCATTAAAGCCATATGCGACTAGCTCTTCGATGTAACGGGCCATCTGAGCAGAAGTCTGCTCGGTTGGTGGCTGGGGTACTCCTTGCTCTCCTTGCGGGTTTGCTGGAGTCTCGGCCATTCTGCTTTCCCGCTGTCTGCAGTTTTGCTCTCGGTAAAGCTTTTCTGGATTGTCGAGAGGTGGCACCAAATCGCGTGGCAATCTGGGCATTAACTAACAGTCCTGAAAAACACATATTCAAAAAGCAGTGAGATAAAAGAAAAATAAAGAAACTAAAAAAAAAACACTCTGAAAACTAATTCTGATAACTAAATTAACCCTAAATAGTCCCCGACAACGGCTCCTAAAACTTGATGCGCAAACTAACGTGCTATTCGCAAGTATACGAATCGTGTAATACCAGGTGTATTTCAACTCGGGTGATCTTTCCCACGAGGACTATTTTGGGTTTTCCGAGTGATCAGATTTAAATAGCAGAGTATAAAAGGAGGAGTGATTTGAGAGTGTGATTACTACGTACTGAAAATAAACGACTAAAACGTAAATATTTTTTTGTGATGTTTTCTGAAGAAATCTTGAAGGTTGTAAAATCTAGGGTTTCAAATACTAGGTCCTGGGATCCCCCAAGGTTTCTTCAGGTTCATGTTCTTTGTTTGGTATGAAAACACACAACAGTTTTAATTATTCGTGACACGTACCGGTTGCGCAGTAACCTTTCAGATCCTGCACGTTATCACGATCCTGCAGACAGTCGGATTCCAGTTAAGCTGCCCAAGTCTGCAGTCTCGTTCTAAGTCTGCTAGGGTTTCTAACCTGTCCTGATGGCCAGGGTCAGATTCTCCAACAGTTGGTCTATACGTCTAGCTATCCCTATCTCCCTTTCTCTGGTCGGTCTATCAGGTTAAGGTACTAAATCCCGTCTTTTCTTCCTAACCCTAACCTGACATTTTCACCTACAGGCTCGGGTCCGTATCAATTTTTGTTCGCGACTCTGATAATGCATAAACGATATCATTCAAAGACAGACTAACTGATAATACGGCTGAATTAAGATAACATAATCATGAATTCAATAGCAAAACATAGGACAATCTCTGGATACGAAAACCGAGGTTCAACGAGAACCTAGGTCAAAGTTTAGCTACTAGAACTCATAACGTAAACACAAAGTTTCTGAAAGTAAGCGAGAGAGTAAAAGCAAACTAGGTCTTCGAATCTCGATTCGTGCTTCGGAGTTCTCTGTGAATGCTCCCAAACTTCTTCCTTGGATGTGTTATATCTTTAAAACGAGCCCTGGACGAGTCTTTATATAGTGCTGGAGACATTTCTGGAAACTTCCTTATTTACGAAACTGCCACTGGCCACCGTGACCCTTCAGCTTCTCATTTTTCTCCCGGTGTGCTTATATACGCACAACGTCCCGGCAGTCTTCACTTTTTCTCTCCTCCGTGCGTATGAAGCCTCCTTGTGCGTATGAAATACCCTGTGTGCATATATACACACACCGTGCTCCTGCCTGGCCCAGAATCCCCCTCTCTCTGTACTGTGTGCGTATATACGCACACCGTGGCTCTTCAGCTCCATTTCAGCCTCTTTCTCTCTCTTCCCGTCTTCCTGTGTTGTCCTTTCTGCATTCCCGAGCCCTGTTCCTGCGTAGACAACACGAACATACCCGCGATCATATCCAATAAAATTACGAAAAAACGCAGAAATTTACGAAGAGCAAATAAACATCTCGTTCCTATTTCCGAGGCTAGCTGAGGGTGAATTCTGGCTAAAATACGGCTCACCGACACAAAGGAACGTCAATTCAGGCTAAAAGATAACCCCTATTTGGGCGTTATCAAATGCCCTATCAGAGCTTCGTGAACTTATCGTCATATGTAGAAAAGCTATTTCAAAGTTTGAGGTAGCAGAGGTGAAGCACATCAAGCGTGAAGGAAATAAAGCTACCCATCTTTTTGCTTGTAGAGGCTTAAACGAGGGAGATTCTGGTTTTTACAATATAACGCCCCATTGGGCTACTAATGTAATTCAAGAGGGTTTGATGGGTACGACTACCCTTGAATAAAATTATATCTTTTCCCTCAAAAAATAAAATAAAATTCCGGGTATCTCTCAAAAAAAAAATTGGGTATTAATCCCATTAAATTAAAATATGGTACCAACTTATAACAAAGTCGGAAGTATTGATACTACTGGTGCAATTTAGCTTTACAAAAGACTAAAATATCCACAATAACCGTTGGAAATAGTGATTTGTGCCACCAGCGCAACAATTTCAAAAGGCTGGTACTATCGATGCCAAAACTGAAAATATGAGTACCACTAGTTCAATTTTGCTTTTCATGTTCGGCAAAATTGCATCAGTGATACCCATATTATGACTTTGTTACACTTTACATTTCCATTAAAGTAGTGACAATATCCAAATTTTGTTTTCGTGCGTTGGTGGTACTTATAGCTATTGAAATGACTCTTGTGCCCTTGGACAAGAGTATAATATACATTTCAATACTCCAAATTATTTCTTATTAACAACTATCCCAAAATATTTTAAATTCCCAGCCTTTCTAGTCAACATGATACAAGGCATCCATCTTTTCCCCCTGGGCAGCCTGACAAACTAATATGGCCATATACAAGATCAGGGGTCTACTCTGTCCGATCTGGCTACAACTTCCTACAAAGCTTGTCTACTCCAGTTCTGTTCCCCGCAGGTTATTTCATAGCCACAGATTGTCAGGGACTATTTTCGCCAGTTCCATGCTTCTCCATAGCAGGGTTTTTTAGTTCCTTTGTACATATCTCGCGCTGCTTTTGTCTGGGATGTATATTTTCTACCTTTCGGGCTGTTGTAGTTGTAGTAGTCATGCATGTTGTAGTAGTCCTGCATGTTGTAGTAGTCGTCTAGTCACGCCTCCTGGTTTCCTGTATGAAGGGCTCGCTCTGTTTTATTTAATGAAATTCTGAACGTTGTCCAAAAAAAATATATTTTAAATATCGTCTTTAAATCACCACTCTCACCGCATTCCCACTAAATTTTCTCTGCCAAACAACACCACCCCTGCCAGTCTACAACAACGCCAACACCACTACCACGACCACATGCATCACTCCCAACCAAGCTTGTTAAAATTTGTGGCCGAAGGACAAAATTGGTTCACAAAACAATAAGGGGTTTTGTTGGGTAGTCCAAAATCTCACGCTTCTAAAACCCATATTAAGTGAACAAATCTCCACCACAACTCCCCTAAAACTGCCACCGTCAGAGCATCTCCCACAGTTGACATCAAATTTTACACTAACTCCTATATTTGGTGAAGAAAAATGATTTGGCCTCCCACAGTTAACCCTCAAAAACACCATTTTACCATTTTTGGTGGAAAAATAGAGCTTTTGGTCTCCCACAGTTTTCACCAAATTTTACATCAAATAGTTATTTCACCATTTCATTAAATTTAGAGAATGATATTTTTGGCCTCCCACAACAAATCATGAATTTCATAACTATCAAAATAAAAAAATATTTTATTACCTAAACAGTATTACACGAAATTATAAAATGATTAAATAACACTTCAAAAAATCTAAAATTAACCATTCTAATAAATTTGACCATGATTATCCCATATGTACAAGAAGGTTATTGAAGTTCTTGAAGTTTAACATCAGTGTATTATGTTCGGCCAAACCCGTTGCAACTACATTAGTTATTTCATTTTATCATCCCGCAACATGATGCTGAAAATATTATGTAACACGCTATGGCTCAAAAGCATATTATACAAAGTGGGAGAAGAAAAACGGGTGGTGTATATATTGTAAAGACGAAATGCTACACTATTACATTGGAGCATATTATTACCATAAAGTAATGTGAAAATATGCCCTAAACATTAATTAAAAATTTAGTGTAGATTACACCAAATCCTATTTTTGCCGTCAAATTTGATGGTAAAAACAGGATTTGGTGATATATGATAGGATTTGAGGGTACTGTGGGAGATGCACTTCACCATTTCACAAAAGCTACACCAAATATAGGATTTGGTGATTTGGTGTTTTTTTGGTCAACGACTGTGGGAGGCCTACAAAAAAATCACCACTTTTTTGGCGATTTGGTGATTTGATGATTTGTTGTGGGAGGCCGAAATCACCAAATTTTACTATCAAATATAGGATTTGGTGCACTGTGAAAAATGCTCTCACACACAATCTCCCAACAAATCTCACCTACGAATCTCTCTCTTTCTCAAATTTAAACCCACATCTATATATATAGTAGCAGAACGAACGTTTGCAAAAACTTCCATAAATGAAACCCCTATCTTTTTCCAACTTTCTAAAAATCAATCCATACATTCAAAAAATGACGGTTGGGTTATCAAATTCAAAAATTAAAAATCCGTTCTTTTATTAATTTCTTCAAATAAGTCATCAATTAGAATAATAATGGCTGCATTAAGATTTGGAAAATCTGTTGTTTTGTTTAATATCCAAAATAAACGTATACTTCTTAATTTTAAAAAATGTACAAGATAAACTCAATCAAAAAATACGACTCCCAAGATAAACTCAAATGTGATATTTCATTTTTTGAAAAAAAGGAACTTTCATAACAACCAAAAAAAAAAGTTTTCTAAAAAAAATCAAAAAAGAAAAATCTGTTGTTTTGTTTATTTTTTTTTAAAAATATCGATTAAAAAAAGAACAGCTTCATGAAGATTTGAAAAATCTGCTGTTTTGTTTACTATCCAATGAAACTTACACTTCTTAATTTTAAAATATTTATTTTGTGTATATAATAATAGATCGAATGTTTGTAAAAACTTCCATATTTTATTACCTTTTAAATCTCAATATGATTTTTTCTAATACTTATTAACGGATAGGATAATGCATTTGAATTAAATTATTTTAACAACTTATCACATAAAAATAAAAAATTATCGCGACTATTAGATTCCAGCCATGTAATCTGAACAACCCTTCAAATTTCAAATTCCATCTTATCACTTTTGTAGTATATATATATATATATATACCTATCATTCAATAAGCTTTACTCATTTTAAAACTGATGTGGTTATAGCGGCATGTGGTGAACCCTTTGCTGAACACGCATTAACTTGCTAGATATACAATTTACTCTGTCTTCTTCTAATTGCTTTTCTTTCCTAGATACATCTCAATTTCCCCCATGTAGTATTTTTATCATGTTCATCACTTCAACTTTGTTATGGCATCTTTACATAATGAAGCTCCGGCATCATAAAGGTAACCCGTTCTTTTATCATCGTTTCTTCCGTGCAATTTTAGAGTTGATTCCAAGTTATTTTTATGACTCACACTTTAAGATTTAACTGTTTATCTATAATTGTTGAATAGTAGTCTCAATTTATTCCACCAGGTACTTGAATTGGTGGACCGTTTCCATCTTAAATTTCGGTGCCGGAGCCAACTATCCCCATGTATTCCTCATTTGTTTGAATCATGATGGGCATCGGTAGAACTATTGCCATCTAAAATTGTGGTGCCAAAGTCGACTATCCTTCGTGGATTCCTCATTTGTTCAAATCATGATTGGCTTCGGTAGATGCATAATTGTTGTTGAAGCACCTGGAACTTTTGCGGAGGAAGTGAAAGTGTGACAAGCGTCCTAAGTTAAATTAATACTGAATTGTTTTGTATTTGATGTAAATGTGTTCAATACACAGTTATGTTAGTTTTAGTGGTTGTGGATTATACAATAATAAGAAGTCAAAATTGAAGTCATGTTTCGCTCCATTTTATTTTTGTTAAGTTATCGATTTAAGTTAAATTCATGCTGAAAATAGATATAAATACATCGTTTTGGTGCCAACATTTGTTTTATTAATATCAATGTCTATCAATATTGTTTTTAGTACGAATTGAAGTACTAACTCTCAATTATTTTTGGTTTTGGTCCTTTCTATAGGCAAAATGTTTTGTACTTTATTGTTATTCCCATTGTTAGGATTTAACACAACTTACAGGTGCAACTCCAAGATTGAAGTTGTAGTAGTACTTGATAAACCTTATGAATAGACAAATGATGTAGAAGTTGAACACTTCTTCTGCTTTGTTGTGATAAGGACGAGTTTTTGGGAAAAAAAAATAAGGACGAGTTTGAATGGTTAGGTTTTACATTTCCACTCAATGTGCAACAAATTGAATTCAAAATTATATTCCGAAAAAAAAAAATCAAAAGTGTAGCGTTTTAAGAAATTTGTTATCATCCAGGTAATGATTTGAAGTTTTCCTTTTAGTAAAGTCAGTGTGCACAACCATTTTATTTAAATAAATAATAATTTCTTTTTTACTAAATATGAATTTTACTACGATTTTTTAGAAAATGCTTCAATAAAATATGTATATATTTGATATGCTACGGGAGGGAAAAAAAAAAACGAACCGAAATTTGAACAAAAAAAATATGCCACATGCCACATCAATAGATGTCTAAATATTACCAATATTTTTTCTTTCTATTTCCTTCATAATTTTTACCCCAAATTTTTATTAATGGCATATTGCCATACACGTCACTTTATGTTAAACGTTTTGTAAAGTTTTTTTTTTGAGGGAAATGGATATTTGTATTAAATAAATTGGGAGAGGAACAGGTTTACATCATCATTAACTATCTTCGTTAACCAGCCCGAGTTAGATCTAACCCAGGCGTTCCCCTCGGAGACCGTGTACGCGTGTTCGGCCATTAAATGCGCCACGTGGTTTCGCTCCCTTCCACACGCGTGCAAGCTTATCTTCGGAATTTTCTCGAGCACTTCAACCGCTTCCTTCATCATCTCTCTCAACCCACTTAATGTTTGCAGCTCTTCCCCTTTCCATTCTCTCTCTAGGTCCTGGATTAACAGCTTAGCATCGCCGATAATGGCGATCCTCTTCTCTTGCATCGATTGACCAAGTCGGAGGGCTTCAATGCATGCCATCGCCTCCGCTTCCTTTGCGCTGTCACACCACCCAGTTCGTTTAGCTATTCCGGCGACGCACTTGCCTTCTCTGTTCCTAGCAATAACTCCGGCAGAGCTCTCTTTCGTTTGCGATGACCAGCTTCCGTCAAAGTGGATGAAAATTTCGGTGTCCATATCCATTTGTGGCGTTGTCCGACAGATAAGTGCCCCGTTGGATCTAATTTTTTGATCTTCCTGTTTTTTATTTATCAGATCCAGAAGCTTTTCCAATGGTTCCTCCGGATTTACAAAAAGTTTTTTGTTTCTGTACTGCCAAATGCCCCAAATCACAATGCAGAAATTGATTGCTTCTTCCTCCGTGTTGTGTGTGATTTCACTATGAATTAGCTCTCTGATGTTCGTGGTTTTGCCATGCAGGAAGGAATCTCCCAAAGTCCTGGCCCATATAGATCTGGTTTCGCCACACTCGACAAAGAGGTGGTCTCTTGTCTCCGGTACCTCGCCGCACAACTTGCAGTAGCCATCCACTTTCACGCCTCTCTTTCTCAGTTCCGAACCAACTGGGATAGCCCCTTGGGTTATTCTCCATATCAGATGAGTAATTTTTCTCTCCATCCTGAGTTTCCATAATTTTTTATACCCATTCTGGGCATAATTAGAGCTCTCTCCTCTGTTCTCATTTCTCCTTTTCTCTTCAAATGCAGTATTGTATCCTGACTTCACGGTGTATTCTCCCGAGTCGGTGTAGTGCCAGATCCATCTGTCTCCGGTGGGGGTTGAAGGGATCCTGATGGTCTTTATTTCAGCGGCATCAAAATCGTTGAGGTACATACTCAGTTTCTGAGAATCCCACTCATTTGTTTCTGTATTGATTAGATCTGCCACCTTAAGTTGGTTAACTGCCGGATTCTTTGTCATGATTCTGAAGGTATATTCCCTATGGAGCCAACGGTCCGTGAGGTTGATGTTCTCGCCATTCCCTACTTGCCATCGCATTCCTTTTTCGAGGAGTTTTCTGCCGTGGAGAATGCTTCGCCACACAAAGCTAGGTCCGCTTCCTTCTTCTGCCTCCCAAACTGTATTATTTGTAAAATATTTAGCCTTCAGTACTCGAGCCATAAGTGTAGACTGTTTTTGATGTAGTCTCCAAACTTGTTTAGCAAGCATAGCTTGGTTGAACACTTTAAAATCTCTCATGGCTAGCCCTCCTTGTGCTATTGGATCCTGGACTTTCCGCCACTGCACCCATGCAATTCCTCTCTCTTTACTATTATTACTCCACCAAAACTGTCGTATTTTTGCTTCGATCTTTTCACATATATTGTCCGGTAATCTAAAACATGACATAGCATAACAAGGGACAGCATTTGCAATTGCTTTTATAAGAATCTCTCTACCCCCAATTGAGAGGGCCTTTTCTTTCCACCCTTTTAGTTTGCTGCAGACACGATCAATTAAATGTGCAAAAGTGACAGCCTTTTGCTTACCAATTGTAGTAGGGAGGCCCAGGTACTGATCGTGCTTTATCGTTTCAGGTACACCACACACGCGCTTTATTTCTTCCTTGATCTCGGCTTGCACATTTGGGGAGAACACAACTGCTGACTTCGTGGCGTTTACTGCTTGGCCCGAGGCTTTCCCGTAGTCATCGAAAATTTGTTGTAAATTTGTAATTTCTTGTACTGTAGCCTGTAGAAAAAACATAGAATCGTCAGCAAAAAATAGGTGGGAGACCACTGGTCCTCCCCGAGAGGCTGTCACGGCCTTAATTCTTCCATCACCAATAGCTGCCGTGACAGCCCTCGACAACATCTCCCCACAAATCACAAACAAATACGGGGAGAGGGGGCAGCCTTGTCTGATACCCCTTTCTGGGACAACTCTCCCAACAATTTCACCATTACGAACGAACTCAAACGTAACAGTAGAAATACATCTAGACACCAGGTCCGTAAACTTTGGCCCGAAGCCTAAGTGTTTTAACGCTTCAATTAAGAAGCTCCATTCGACCCTATCATAGGCTTTTGCCATATCCAATTTTAAGGCCATCGCCCCCACCTTGCCCTTCTTTCTGGTTTTGATAGAGTGAATTACCTCAAAAGCTGTGATAATGTTATCAGTGATTAGCCTCCCAGGGACAAAGGCACTTTGGTTATCGCTGATAATGTTGTCAAGTACCAGTTTAAGTCTGTTGGCCATTACCTTCGCAACAATTTTGTAAATCACTGAACATAAGCTTATAGGTCGGTAGTCCGCTGCTTTTCTTGGCTGCTTTGTTTTTGGGATCAGCGCTAGGATTGTTCTGTTGAACACACCCAGGCCTGCATTCCCATTCAGCACATTAAGGCACGCCTTTGTTGTTTCTTCCCCTACGATTTCCCAATTCTGCTGGTAAAAACCGGCTGTGAAGCCGTCTGCACCTGGTGCCTTGTCCGGCCCCATTTGGAAAAGGGCGGTTTTAATTTCCTCCGCGGTGTAGTTAGCTTCCATTCTATCCACCTCCTCTGCTGTCAATTTCATGACCTGATCCTCCAAAAAGTCCTCTATGCACTGCTGGTGTGGTCTCGAGGAAGTGTAGAGTTGTTGGAAGTGATTCTCGAGGCAGTTCACAATCTCGCCCTCGTCTTCAATCCAACGCCCACTTTCGTCCTCGATACCTTTGAAGTAGTTTCTAGCTCGTCTAACCGTCGCTCTTCTATGGAAGAATTTCGTGTTTTTGTCGCCATATTTGAGCCACTCAACTCTAGCTCTTTGCTGCCACATTACTTCTTCTCTGGTCAAGACCTCATCATACCTTTTGTTTAATCTTCTCATCTCCTCCAATACATGTCTAGTTTGGGGTTGAGTTTCTAACTGCGCCTTCCTGTCTCTCAATTCTCGGATTTGTTTATTGATTGATCCGAAATACTTCCGACTCCAATGTCTGCACCTACTAGCTGTTTTTTCAAGCTTATCCCTCAGGTCTTGGTTATCATTTTCTGCCCAAGCTTTTTTAAGGACCTGCTGGAATTGGTCGTGTGTTCTCCACATGTTTTCGTAGTGAAGACGGGGGCGTTTTTTCCTTTTAGCCGCTGCAGCCCATTCTAGAAGGATGGGCCTGTGGTCTGACCTCATACTAACCATATGCGTCACCTTCGCTCCTCTAAACTTATCCGTCCATTCCACATTGGCTAGGACTCTATCTAGCCTCTCCTTAATATTATCCTCCTCCTCCTGGTTGTTTGACCACGTGTGGTCAGGACCTGCATACCCCAAATCTAACAGTTCAAGCTCGTGAATTACCTCAATAAAAGCATTTAGCTGTCCGTACTCAGCCCTTCTTCCTCCTTCTTTTTCCGACTCTTTCGTGATTGCATTAAAATCACCACAAATACACCAGGCAACCCCCGGGTCTGGTCTGATCTTTCTCAAAAGATTCCACGAGTTGAACCTTTCTTCTTTGTTTGGATCACCATAAAAACCTGTTAGTTTCCAAGTGTATCCATCTTCCTCTTCGATCATGGCATCTATGTGAAAGTGAGAGAATTTTGTGAACTTAACATTGACTTTGTCGCTCCACAACAATGCAAGTCCCCCGCTTCTACCTCTCGCTCCTCTATAAATGCCATTTGCATACCCAACTTTTATCTTAACTTTCTCCATCTCCTGTGGTGAGAGTTTCGTCTCCATTAAGAAGACGATATTTGGGGAAAGGAGTCTCACCTGCTCCTTCAGTGCACGGACCGCACGAGGCTTCCCCAGACCTCGTACGTTCCAACTTAGGCAACTCATTGCGCTCGGCGGCCCTGATCGTCAGGTGCCGCCGTTTTTGCATAAAGTTTTTTAGAGGAGCTTTCATCCTCTTTGTTCTTCGTCAAGGCCTGTACTATCCTCTTCTCCAAATTGACTGCTCTGCTCTTCACACCTCCTTTCGAGCTCTCCGTTTGGGCTGGTGGCGGACTTAGGGTAAAGTCGTCTCCAACTTTTCGTTTTGGGGATGCTGGTCTCTCCATTACCGACTTATTCCCCAATCTGGCAGCGTCCTTCCAGTTGGGTTTCACCGACTTCTTGTTTCCACCTTCTGCATCTGCACTCCTCCCCTTCTCAAGATTTTTGACCATGTTAGCCACTCCTTCGCCCTTGCTGCCCCCACTCCCTGATTTCTGGGTACTCCCTTCTCGAGGTGCTGTTTCTTTCTTTCCTTTCGACACTTCGGGGCCACTGACATTCCCTGTCTTGTCTGGGATTTCATTGCACCCATTATTCTCTCTTTCAACCGCCGCATTCATCGCTGTCCTCTCTTCCTCCACATTCGTTGGGTTATTGTCTTCTGCAACACTTTTTTCGAATTGAGGGTTATCCCTCATCTGAACCTCAGGTGGGATCTCGAAATTCCTCTTATTCTGCCTTGCATCTTCCCCTCCATCAGCTTCCTTATTGAGGTCAAAATCCCCCAGGTCTTGCCTCTTATCAGTCCCCTTAGTACCCATCTCTGTCTTAGCTACGTTTCTCCCGTTTCCCCCTTGTTCCCCCCTCGTTCTTTTGGGTGGATGATACAGCATCCAATCCCCGTAGGCTTCTTCCCCATCAATTGTCTCACCCTCCCTTTTTTGGTCACAATTTCGGCTATAGTGATCCATATAGCCACACCACTTGCATACCCTCGGGATCCTTTCATACTTAAAATCTAGCCAAGTTTGCTTTTTCTTGATCGTCACATACACCCCTCTAGGTAAGGGTTCAAAAATTGGCATACGAACCCTAACCCTAACATAGTTATTCATACCTTCGCTATCGACCTTTGGATCCGTTTGAATAACTTCTCCTATATTCTGAACAGCCTTCACACCAGATTGCTCCATGACTAGGTGGACTGGTAGATTGTGGATCTGGATCCACACATCCATTGTCTCGAATCTTGGGTTCTCCGTCTCTTCCCCTAAGGACCACGGTTTCAGCATGAGCATGGCGCCATCAAAAACCCATGGACCTCCTGATGCGATCCGATCTAACAACGCCTTATTGGGAAACTTGAAAAGATACGTATTTCTACTAACATTGTAGAAGTTTACCTGATCACCCTTATTCCAAACCCTTCGGAAGAAAACCTTCATAGCTCGGGGGTCTATCTCCACATCTGTTAGGAATCTCCCAATGAGGCACCACTCGAAGCCTTTCTCGGCTTGTGCACAGAACTCGTCGTCGAAATCAACAACCGTAGCTTCCTTGGCCGTGAGTTTGAGGGCATCGAATTCCTCCGCCGCCTCCTCCATGTTTCCTAGGGTTTTCTCTCTCTCCGGTTTCTACGGAGCCTTTTTTCAACCAATATTATGATCATTTTTTTGTAAAGTTTTTTGTTCAACTAGACTTTTCCCTTTCTAAATATTGCATCACTCTAGCAATTTTTGGACAAGAATTTCCTATAGACCGGGTTGTAGGAGCTCCTATAGACTCTTGACATGGCAAATTCCTATTGGTCCAAGTTGATTTTTTTTTTAAAAAAATTCGTTGACTATGACTCCTATTATTGGCAATATTTTCAATTTGAAGATATAGATATGCTATTTTTTTAGGAAATGTATTGCGACGATTGACTACAATCTCTATTAGGTATCTTCTAGTTCATTTTCATTTTTTTTTAATATACTTAATTTTCATGTTAATCAGTTGGAATCTTATTTATTTAGATCACTATAATTATTTATGAAAATAATATAATACAGTAATAATCAATCCAATTCCGAAAAAAAAATCAGGAAAAATCAGAAAATTAACTCACGCTGCAGTGAACTACGTTTGAGAAAAAAAGGTGAGTTAATTTTATGATTTTTATTTATACCGAAAATGAATTGATTATTTACAGTATTTTCTTATTTTCAAAAATAATTAAAGTGGTCTAAATAAATAATATTCCAAGTGATTAACATGAAAATTAACTACAACATATCTAATAAAGATTGTAGTCAATCGTAGCAATGTGTTTCCTAAAAAGTGGCATATCTATATCTTCTAATTGAAAATATTACCAATAATAAGAGTTCTAGTCAACGATTTATTTTTTAAAAAAAAACTTGGACCAATAAGAACTTTCCATCTCAAGAGTCTATAGGAGCTCCTACAACCCAGTCTATAAGAAATCCTTGTCCTTTTTACAAAATCCTATAAATGCATATTTTTAAAGATAAGAGCCGTCAAAATTTTGGAATCGTAATACTATCTTTGATTTTCAAAAATAAGATTTTGTTTTATTTTCAAAATAGATATTTACTTCATCTTATATATGGATATTATTTTTTTTTAGAAATTTAGGTTTTTAGGAATCATACAAAACTGAATCAGTCTTATATTTGAATATTTATTTTTTAGAATTACATCATATAGCCGGATTCCCAGAAACACATGCAGATGATTCAAATGCTCTACCACTACACTAGCACCCATTTGCTATATTTGATATTTTTATTCCCCAGAGTTGCGAGTGCTAAGCACTCATGAGAAACGAGCAAATTTAAGAATGGAAATATGTATTATTAAACTAACTGAAATTTTCACGTGATGCTAATGGATGTTAGCTCAGTGGTAGAGAATTTGAAACCCTTGTATGAGATTTCGGGTTTGAACCCAGCTATATAATGTAATTCTATAAAAAATGCATGTGAAAAATGGAAGGAGAACACAGTACATCATATACATAAAAAGCTTTCTCTTCAAGTTCAATGGATTTATTAGGTTGTATTTTAGCATTAAAATGCATGGGCCACCAATGAGGCACAATTTCATAGAAGCCTATTATAATTGCATAATATATTTTGAAGGTAATATATAAATTAAATTAGATATTAATATTTTTTTACTTTCAAAGTAAGAAAGTATTTATTTTATCCAACAAAAAAGATAACTTATGCATTTCTTGGAACTCAAATTCTCACTTTACAATGTCATCAAAATATCATGAAATAGCATATTACTTTTTTCTTTTAAATAAAAATTTATTCCGCACAATGTGCGGATGGTTTGCTAGTAACACAATAACTCGGTCTAATCTCAAACACTTCGCAAATCTATTTCCAGTCCGTCCCAGCTCTTTCTTCCCATCTGACCTTTTTAACTCGTATATGGGTCACTTTGACCGGGTGATTTGGATAGCAAAATAATACGATTTTTGATAATTTTTTCACCATATTATAAAGTACCTTTTACTCTACAGCACCATGAAAAAATTATTAAAAAATCACATCGGTTTGCTATTCAAATCACCGGGTCAAAGTGACCCAGTGAATAGTGACAAAAGTCAAATTAGGAAGAAAGAGTTGGGACTGGTATCTTTCAATGTTACTGATGGTGTTTGTGTTTGTGTTTGTTTAGGAGGGTTAGTGTAAACAACATCAAATAACGATCTTCTAAAAAAAACACATCAAATAAAGAGGGTATTAAACATATATAGAGATAAATTATGTGGGATTGACAGAGAGAAATTTTTACATAAAAAAAAGAGAGAATTTTAGGACATAATGGTCATTTACTAGCCGCGGGTACTGCATTTGCAGCAAAAACAAAATTTGGGTACACTGCTTAAAGTGAAAAGTCATGTACCAAAGTGTAACAAGAGTTAAAATATGGGTATAGTCGGTACATTTTTGCCTTCTTTTTTCATCTAGGGTTTTCTATTGGAACGGACGGAGAGAGGTTTTTGCTAGGCTCATCGAAGCAGGGGAAGAAAAGCGGCGTGCGTGACATGGAGGCGCCTAGCATAGAAGTAATCAAGCCCTGGGCTGATTCGTTGATGAAGACACCGGGTAGGGAATTCTTGGGCAAGACAGAACACTGTTTTCACTTGCTAGGGAATGATTTGGAGGTGTTGTTTCCCATAATCGAGTATATGTCATGGAAAAGTGAAAAGTGGAAGACAAAATTAGCCACTGCGATAGATCAAAAGGAAAAAGCTTCGCCAAATGATCTCAATGATCTCATCACGAAAACGCTGGTGTGTCAGGAACGTGAATCACGAATCAATATTTTGGAAAAGAAGATTTCTGTCGCACTTGAGAGGTTCCGTAAGAGGGAGTATCCTCAATTTCTGCTAGTTACCACGAGTGCTGGGTTGAATCTTGCATTAAGACTGAGAAAGTCTTTCAAATTCAGTGGGGGTCTGTATTTTGCTGGTAATTGGCGGCGAGAACCGGGCCTCGCTACCGACACAATTGGACGTGCCTTGGATCTGGGATTTACGGTGAATGTTCATCCTCTACTGGGTTACATGACCATGAACGGCCGAGTGTTCACCCCGCATGCTCATCTATTCCACCAAGGGCAGCATCCCTAGCTCAGGTTAGTTCTTTCCGCGCTTCATAGAATATATATTTGAAAATATTATAGTAACTGCGTTCGTGAGTTCTGTGATGATCTACCTGTGCTGCTCCATCACTTTGATAGTATTTGTTTTGTCCGGAGAAATCACATAATCCATAGACCTTCCCCATTTTATGAGCGTTTAAATTTGTCACATCTCTCTGAGGTATGTTTGGTGGGAGTTAATCAACTCTAGAGTCAAAGAGAGTGTAAACCTTAATCATAGTAATTGAATGGCTAAAGGCACATAATCTAGAGGAAGTGTCAACTGTTATTGGAATAGTAGATTGTCCAAAAATCCTCTGCTCTCTAGATCTCTTCCAAGGTCCACAGTGATTTCCAACTGCCACTCCTCCTCCGGGTATTTTTGCACTCAATTTGTACAGCATCTCCACTCATCACCACATTCCGCAACAAGATATTTTCTTTTCTTCGCTATCAATATGCTGATCTAAATCGAAAAGATAGTCATGGTACGTGCTCTCTTCAATTGCATACGACATTATTAGATTTCAATTTAGTAGTCACCCAAGAGGAAGAGCAGGAAAAGGGAATTGACGTACCTCAGACGTAAATACTGGACACCTTCCACAAAAACAAATGGACTTTAATTTTATACATGCTGTCTCAATATACTTGAGCAGTCACACTTGGAGATTGCGAGTTGTATTATATTCCAGTATGCTTCATACTTATGTATTGTGATAAAGTATCTCTGAGATGTTATGATACCGCAATGCACTCAGAAATGTGAATTGCCTTCACCGCTAGCGCCAGTGGTTCCTGCAGCCTAGGTTACCTGGGCTCTTCATTTTTGATGAAGTATCCATGTGAACACGAGTCGACCCTGATACAGGTGCGGGATGTGAGTTAGATCTGGTAAGGTGGTATTGAATGTGGCTATAACAGATGACTTGAACCTCTTTTTTTTTTTTTTTTTTTTTTTTTTTTTTTTTTTTCCTGTTTTTTGAGGAATAGTGAAATCAGCGAACCCTATCAAAAGAATAGTCCCGGATTCATCATGCTATAATCTTCTTTCTTTATCTACATTCCTGTGTTGTATTGTTATTGTGGTCGAGTTCAAAGTGGTCCGAAGTGACTACAAAGACCTTTTGCAAGAAGAACAGCTTCAAAAACTTGTTATACATAATGGAAAGTACACATAAACTGCACTTATATACCATATCTCCGCACCGGTGTCCAAATTTTGGACACTTTTTGGTAAAGTTCCCAAATCGTGAATATCAACAGGTAGGCAAATCTAACTCTCGGATACACACCAGGTATGAAAGCCACACCCGAGTCTGGGTAACCTAGCCCATTACGGCTTCTCCCTTGGGTATACCCGTTCTTAAATTTCTCAGTTTTCTTCACAGCTCGCACATTCCTCACCCTGATCTTCTTACTACCGCCACCATTGTTGTGCTGCTCCAAATTGTTAGGTTTCAATTTTGGTTTTCAACAAAAATGAAGAGGGAGAAAAAGGAATTCACATACCTTTGGTGGGAACACTCACACCTTGCATTACCGCGAAGGGGACCTCTGTTGGCTGCAATGAGGCATGGAAGAGAAATGTTGTTTTGGGGATCTCATTTGGTTAGGAGATAATGTTGGAGTGGAGAGATGCAGCAATGTTGATACGATGGACGGCTTCTGCAATTTCATGAGCCAGTAAGAAAGAAGACGGGCAACGAGTCAGTTTGGCAGAAACATTTTAGCACCGAAGGTTTTTAGTACTTGTTTGGCCAATGCTTGACATTTAAGTGTATGATTACGGCAGAATTATATTACATATTTCAGATAAAGACACAACTATGACGATTAATAGTTACTATAGTGATAGTGATTAACAGTATCCTTCAGGAAAAGATTGCATATATGATATAACAGTTACATACTAACATAAATCTACAACCTAAACCAAACAGATTATCAGGATTCAGGCATATATATACACTTCTATCATCTAATACTTTGTTTTTTGATAAATCTTTATCGGTCCCTTGTTACAGTTTATAGAAAATCCTTAAATTTCAAAGAAAAGTGAGAGAACCACAAAAAGAGAGTGAGGTGAGAGTGAGAGAAGGAAATTAAAAGAGAAAGGGGCAGAACCAGATCTAGCCGGTGGCCGGTGAGTGTGAGAGCATGATTCGACTGTTGAAACAAATGTTTTGAAACTGATGGTGGATTATCTATTCTCTCTCTCTCTCTCTCTCTCGCTCGCAGGCTTCCTTCTTTCTCTTAATTTAGGGGTATGGGAAGGCTGATGTGAAAATTTTACTTCTGAATTTGTTGAAAATTTTCTGAGATTGAAGATTTGGGGATTTTCTTCGTGGTAGAAAATTAGGGTTTGTTGTTGATTCGTCGCCTGCAATCTTATTGAACCTGGTACTCTTCACCGTCTTTCTATTAATATTGATTCTGCAATACTTTGATTCCCCTCATCCTCTCTTACCAATTCACGGCTCATGTGAAAATACCATCTAATTATGCCATTTGTTTTGCTCGTGATAAGTTCCTTTCCTCGTAAAAATAAAAAAATGCATACAGTTGGTGTTTTGATGTTTTGAGGATTTCTGTTTACTGCAATGAAAAATGGCATACAGTTGGTGTCTTGAGGATCTCTATTGATTTGGAAATGTTTGGAGCAGCAAGTTAAGTTGATTTGATGGGCTGTTTTTGCAAGTTCGTTAAGAGTCAGTTTGGTGAAATCATTTAGCAAGGTCTTTTTTGTCCCGAATAACTTAGGAACACTTGAGGTTGCAGTCTGCTCACTCCTAGAAGTATAAATTTTTTGGACACTTATGTCTCCTTAGCCTTTGTCCACCTTGCACGTCATTTATGGCATGCCCCATACCCACTTTAGACATGTTCAACCAGGTGAACTAGGAACAAGCAAGCCTCACTCGCCATGCACTTCTGGGAAGAAGGTTCCGGTGGTTCAATTTTTTTTGGCTGCTACACTAACTAGGCTGCAAGTTCTTATGCTTATAAATGCAACTGTTGCAAAAATAAAGAAAATAATTGTAAGTCAAGCCAAAACATCTGATTTCATGAAGCTACATACCACTAATTGACTTGTGCATATTTCAATATACTTCTAATTGCGGATGCATTATGTGTAAATAAACAATTATTCGCTCTTTAACTTTTGCATATTTCAATATACTTTTTCTTATTCATTATATAACGCATAATGTGTTATAGTCTTTAATTGACCAATGGGCTGTTCTATCCTTTATGAGGGATGATAATTGTCAGTCCTTAACGTGTAATAATGTCTATGTCATCTCATATTGCATGATTCATTCAAATTATAGCCTAGCCTTTTAGCTTAGTTAAGGAAACTGCCTACTACTAGAGACTTTCTTCAATGCTCGTAACATGTCTCCCACTAACTGCCATCAGCAACACCTCCATCTCCAGTACTACCAATGTAGCAAACATATATGTGGTCTCAACTCTTGACCTCTGTCGTGAATATTACTTCACAGTTGTTTTGGTATCACGAGGACCAGAATCTTCAGTGTCACACTATCCCCCTCCACAAACCCTTAAAGTCATGGTCAAAGGTAGTTCTGGGCTAGTAAGCATGGACACTTCAAATAAAGGCTGTATCCGTCTTGGATATGGCACCCCAAAACACGTGTTAGACTGGTGTGTCCGGGTGTTTTAGAGAACTTTATTAGCCTGACACTTGGGGGGGGGGGGGGGGGGGGACGTCCGGGATATTTAATTTGACATGAGAGTCGCCCCTTGGTGTTTATTAGACTTTCACACAGGGTGTTGTATGAAATATTTTTAAGTTTAAATGGCTTCAAATATAGCTAGGCTGAAGTAGATAAAATATAGTATATAATTAGTAGAGGGCTCAGTAAATGAGAAGGCTGCCTTTTGAACAAAAAAATTGATGCGAGGTTGTATGTTCTCACATGTGACATTTTTAAGGGTTTTACAGGCACAACCAGTCAAACTAATCCACGTAAACTGCGCCACTTTCTCTTCTCATTATTTTACTTAATATATGTTTTTCCGTGATATTTAAGCTATAGATAGTAAAGAAGTTGTAACCATTATTTTGTGTCTATTAGTATACAAACTTAAATACATATAAAGACTATAATAATGTTGACGTATCCGTGCGGTGTCGTATCCTCATTTTCTTAGAAAATGATGTAAACCGTGTCCGTTCCCATATCGTTTCTGACACCCGTTTCCAGCACTACCAATGTCTCCCACTAACTGCCATCAGCAAGGCCTCCATTTCCAGCACTACCAATGTAGCACACCTATATGCGGTCTCAACTCTTGACCTCTGCCGTAATACTACATTACAGCTCTTTTGGCATAATGAAGACCAGAATCTCCAGCATCACACTTTCCCCCCTCCACAATCCCTTGAAGTCATGGTCAAAACCTCCAAGCAGGTAGCTTAGGCCTTCAGGGAAAGGTCCTATTACTGATGGGCGTGGATTTGGGGACTGCGGTTTCCGGTTTTCACAGGATAATGTTGTTAATTTAGTCCCTTTGGTTTGGAGTTGAAACAATAATGTGAAGGGCAATAACCTGAGACTATCATAGCGCAACAAGTTTTCCTACTTGTGATAGTAGACGAGGGTTGAAAAATGTGCTCTATAGGGGCCCATTCTAATAGGAAATAAAGTACATAGAGCATTTTAGGGCTGATCAAATTTCAATGGCGATAGTTCATTTTTCTCCGCTTTTTATTTTTTAAATGTTGGCTCAATATACTTGAGCAGTCATCACTAGGACGGGATCGCCCATCAGATAATATGTCAGCATGCCGTATTTCTGTAATGTGATGAAGTATTATTGGATGTTATGATACCACAATGCGAAATGTGACTTGCCTCCATCGTTATGGTAAATGATCGCCATGGCCACGTCTATCCAATTTATCAGTACTTCCACACCTCAGCACATTCGTAGCCCACATCTTCTTATTGCCGTCACCATCATTGTGCTTCTCCAAATTGTCACAATTCAAATTAGTGGTCCACCGAAAGGAACACGGAGAAAAGGGTCAGGTATGTTGGATGAAAACACTCGCACCCCGCACCAATGCGAAGGCGACCAAAGAGAGGATCTATGTTGGCTCCAATGAAGGAATGGCAGAAAGATGTTTCCGGGTTATCTTCTTTGGTTAGGGTGATGTTTGAAAGTGAGAAAATGGTTCTAACAATTGGTATTGGTTGACCTAACAGTCGCGGTGTAACGGAATCGCAACCGAATTCGCGAATCCTTGAAAATCGTGTGAAAAGATGCACATTTTGACTTAAAAACCTTACTTCAGTAATGTTAGACACATTTCTAGTGTTTTTAGTACTTGTTTAGGATTTTTTTGACATTTAAGTGCATGTTTATGGCATACTTGTATTATATATTTTCAGGTTAAGACACAACTATGACGATCAATAGTTCACTATCTATTATAGGATTAGTAGATATAACAGTATCCTCCAAGAGAAGAATAGATATAACAGTTATATACTAGCATTAATCTACAACCTAAACCAAACAGACCATCAGGCATATACTCCTTATACTTACTAGAAATGTGAGAACGACGAAGAAAGAGAATGAGGGGAGATCGAGAAAAGAAAATGAACGAGAGAAAGCGTCAGGAACAGATCTAGCCGGTGGCCGGTGAGTGTGAGAGCTTGACTTCTGAACAGATGGTGGAGTATATTCTCTCTCTCTCTCTCTCTCTCTCACTCTCTCTCAGGCCCTCTTCTTTATCTTAATTTAGGGGTATATGAGGCTGATTCGAAAATTTTACTTCTGAATTTGTGGACTTTCAGAGATTGAAGATTTGGGAATTTTCTTCGAGGTTGGAAATTAGGGTTGTTGATTCTTCTGCTGTAATCATATAGAACCTGGTATTCTTCACTCTATCTCTATTATTATTGCTTCTGCAATACTTTGATTCTCGAATCTGCAACCCTCTCCTATTTCTCTCGCCCGCTTCCGTTTTGCTTCTTTTTTGTCCATAACAGCGTAATAGTGCAAACTGGCATTTTTCACCGTATCAGTGCGAACCGGCCGATGCGTTTGTGATTGACATTCACAGTGAACCTATCGGCTGTAACTTTATGAGCCATTTCTTAAAACCCTGGAAGAGATGCAACAAGGTTGTTACGATCGGTGGATTCTGCAATTTCATGTGCCAGTAAGTAAGAAGTGGGGAAGTGTAGTCAATTTGCTGAAAAACATTTTAGCAGAGAAGGGTTTTCATGAATAGAGGGACAGTGAGTAAATTACTTGAGTTTAGCAGGTTCTATTCTGTCCAGAAAAACTTGGGACACTGGAGAGAGTTCACTCTTTGACAAATGTTAAGATATTGAACCTTATGTCCTCTAGAAATTTTCACCCTGCACGTCTTTTGTGGGGCGCCCATTGGAACAGGTTACATTGTGATTTGGTCTGTACGCACATTAGAGTGTAGACATGTCCAACCGCAGTTAACCAGTTTAGGAATGAAGCCCAATGATTCGAGGATTGGTCCTATGAATTGGTTAGACTCCAAATGCCTGGTCAGGCGGAAACAGAAACATCAAGAAGCTGAAACGATACGAATAAGAAGAGAGGGAGGCATGAAACAACTGCTGGGAACTTTACAAAGTTTTTGGTCCCTTCAATGAGCCAATATATGGAATTGGACCTGTAAGTTTATTGACTCCAAGCCATCAGTTAAAACAGCACTGTCGTTCCTCTACCCAGAACCACCGAAGCCACTTCCCATCTACCACGAATCAAACATATCAAACCCAAAACAGAACAAATTGAATCAAACCCTAAGTGGAGACCTAGACGAGACCCAAACACGGCAGTAGCATAGACGGAGTCGTGAGTCATGAAGAGATCTGACTTTTAACCCAATTATGCCGCTGGAACGATCAGCTAGGAAGAGATGGAGTATACGACTGTGAAGAAGAGAACGGAAAGAGAGAGATGAGAGAGAGAAGTGAAACAGAGAGGTAACTAGGAGCGCGGGGGGATTGAGATAATGATACTGAGACAAAAAATAAATAATTTTCAGTTTTAAAAGAGAAGGTTCATTCGGGTAGGTTTGGGTGTTTCGGGTATACCATGCCCGTCAGGGTTTTTGGCACACCCGTATCTGAACCTGTAATTACACACGACTGCTTTTAAACCTGAACGGGTCGGGTCGGGCCGGGCAAATACCCGATTTTACAACCCGAACTGCCATCCCTAATCCGGGCACCAGTTAAGTTCCTTCACAAGCCGAAAAAGACACTATCTGTACTCGATGTGATCGGTGCTTGGGTACATTCACACTGTTTCCATCTATTCCACATTGGTCTATTGTTAATTCTTTGCTAACTTTGCTTCTGAAATCTTAATTTGTGTTCAGTTCCATTGAATTCTTTCCACAATTTCCTATTTATTATACTCAGTAATTGACTTCCCCTAGAGGAGAGTACCCTTGAAGCCCTGTATATTATTTTCCTGTAGTTCATTTTTATGCTGAAGCATGATGAATAGATAAACTGTTATTCATTCTCTTACTTCAACATATTTTCGTATTATATTTCTTAATTGTTGTATGAAGAATATTATTTATTTTTGTATTCTTTAATTTACGAATGGTTTGTTCTGTCATTCACTATGCTGATTACCAGTCACGGCTTAGTAGTTTAATAACTATGGCTGGAGGTTATCTTGTAGTACTTGATGCATTTTCATTATAGCCTTGCCTGTACTAACTTAAAGAACTGTAAAACTAACCCTTTTGATCTCCATAACGCTCTAAACTTTATTCAATCTCCATTACATATCTCTCACTGTCACCATAACCACCTTTTTCTCCAATACTACCAACATTAACCTTTGAAGGAGATTGTATCAGTAGGTATCACGAGAGCAGAATCTCCATTGCCACCTTATACAGGTACCCATCTGACATGATTTACTTCTTGCCATCACACACCCCAAATTGAGGTTATATAATGATTTGTACGGATTATTTAATAATCATATAAAAAATAATCGGTTTTGGTTTCTAAATTGTTCTTTTAGGAATTGGGCTCTCAATCATAGCCACCTTCCAGTAGATAGAGATAGCTTCACTTTTTGGGTATGAAATGCCAAAGCCAAACTATTGGCAATCTTTGGTTCTGTGAGGCATGTGTGTAAGCATCAGTGGAGCACTTTAGAAGTCGACCATATTGCATAGATGCTCTTTCTCTTGTTTGGGGAACCAACGGTCTGCAAACGGGTCCGGCGGGTCTGACCTGCCCTGATCCATTCTCTGATGGGTCTCAAGGGTCCGGGTCTTGCAGGTCACATGGCGGGTCTGGGTCATGGCAGGCCGGGTTCCACCGGGTCGGGTCTGACCCGGCCCATTGACAGGCCTAGCTGTAACAAATTGGTTCAGCAGACTATCTCACACCATAAAGTGCCACACGAACAAGGGTTGTGCAGTAGTATTACATTGAATAGCCGTCTATTACATTGAATAGCTTATTGTTCCTATAGAATTTAAATGGTTCCAAGAGTATTATTCATTTTAGCCCCAAAAGGGAGTATTCCGTTTCTGCTGAATTTCATTCAAGATTATTGTTTCCACCCTCTTTATAGCTCATATGGTGTTTTTCTTTGTTCACTGCAGGTAATTAATTGTTGTTGATCATATGTGATGTTGATGACTTATGAAGAAGTTTTGTATGGTCTAACTTGTTGCGGTAAACATAAGGACTGTGTGATTTTACTCCGAGACTTTGTTGGAGTATGCGTCTTTACTTATTTGACTTTGTTAGCGAATATGTATTAAGTTGAACTTGAATGTGTTATGGTTGTTGTCCCCGTAGTAGGAGGATTTGATTGATTAAGTAGGGCTTTGATTTATTAAACTTATCTAAGGAAGTTTTTGTTATTTGTTTATTTGCTCATTTTATGGTATATTTGTTGTCCAACCTTTCTGTGCTTGGAGGGCCATTCGTAAAGGAAGGGAGGTCTTGAATGGGGTTGAACTAGAAATGTGAGAGATGGAAGGAATATTTGTATAAAAAACCACCACCCATGGATATTGGATTTGTCCCCAGAATTAGTTAGAAAAGAACTAGAAGAAACATCATGGTAATCAGACAGTGATTTCTGGTATAAATGGGTCTCATATTCTTAATCAGGACAACCAACAGATGCGGGATATTTACAAAAATAACTCGCATATAATCTCCCTCATACAGTGTATCTTCTCCTAAATTTTGGTAGGTCTTTCCCGTTTTTCCGAATCTAGTGTCTTTTACGATCCTTTGAAAAAGATTTTGGAAACTCACCCTTCCAAGTCGAATAAAATTTGTCCTTCATTTACAACTCTGCTTCCCACAAGAGAGAACAGGTCTGTTTGTTTTTTGGCTTGTGGATCCAGGATGGGATTCACGAGCCTGAATAGTGCAACAATGATGTTTGTTGTTGAAATTGAGTTTGGTACTGGTAATGCTGGATCTACTCATAAAGTCCTGAAATATTGCATTGGGGCATCAGGTATTGTAATGGTTTGGTAGTGAAATTACATACTTTTTCTTCCTTTATCAAATGTTATTCCTCTTGTTAGGTTACTTCCATTTAGATCCATTTTATGGACTAGTAAGTTGTTTTAATGGCAATATTACTCAAATATATATATATAAAAAAAAAATCTTATTTCCCTCATAGCATAATCAATCCCAATACTATCAGTCTAATCACTATTAATCTCAATACTATCAATCTCTCATATCTCTCATAATATATATGTTAAACGTTGAGAACATCAGATTAACTAGGAGCAAAGTAGCAAATACAGCAGGATTACAACGACAGGAAACCGAGCATGTAGATCTTGCCATTGCTCAAACACTCCTTCACACCTAACGACCTAACAGTTCAAAGTGAGACCGACAAAAGATACCAACAAAGTTTTGGAAACAGCTAGAATTGAACATAATCTGAAACTAGAAATTCAAGCCGAGCTAAAAAATAATAAACATAACTATTTTGAGGGGGGCGAACTGGTCTGGTAGGGGTGGGCCCGGCCCGGGTTGGAGGGGGGCTAAGTTGAACTGCCCAGGGTTGGGGTCGGGCCGATTTCAAGTGGTGGGGGGGCCGGTCCAGGGTCGGACCTAGCTCATTTTAGGGCGGTCCGGGCCGGTTTCCAGCATGGGCTGCCCCCTTGCCGAACTTGTATAAATTGCATGGTAGACCCCTATCAATCTCACAACAATTGGTCTGGTGCTGTACTCATCTTGAAACTGTAAACCACCTGTTTTCAAAATGCACCCCATTAAATTTCTATGGAGAAAAATACATTTCAATACATGTTTTTTTAAATAATCAGGACTATACAAAGATTGGATTGAGGGCTGGTTGCACAGAAATTATGGAGATATTCGCTCCAAGTGGTCTTGAGCTACCTGTTGGGTTATTTGGAGATCACAAAACAGCAAAATCCTTGGGGGCACACCAGTACGAGCTGAGAAACAATGGCAAGCAGTTGCACATTTGGTAAGCAAACATATTATTCAAACATTGGCAATCCTAAACTTCTATGGCAGGTCTTTAAAACCATTGTTATGTTTTTAATAAAACTTTACTCTCATGTAGTGGACAAGGGTGATGTTGGTGAAGGAGTTGCTTGCTAGAGAAAATGGGATTTGGCTAGTGTACATTACAACTTTGCCCACTCTCACCCCTTCTCGAGGCATATCGACCTTTAATTTTGGAAATATTCTCTTACCTCCCAGTTACGTTGTCTTATTTTATTTTGAACCATATACCAGTCTGTCCGAGCTCCTTCTTCCCAATTTGACTTTTGTCACTATTCATTGGGTCACTTTGACCCGGTGATTTGAATAGCAAACCGATATAATTTTTTGATAATTTTTTCATGGTGTTGTAGAATAAAAGATGCTCTATAATATGGTGAAAAATTATGAAAAAATCGTATTATTTTGCTATCCAAATCACCCAGTCAAAGTGACCCAGATACGAGTCAGAAAAGTCATATGGGAAGAAAGAGCTGGGACGGACTGGTAGTTGATACTAGTTCATAAACCTCTCTCGGATCGAGGTGGTCAACACTTGCAGTTTTAGGTCCATGGGCATGAATTAATCAGTCCCGTCTATGGTTAATCTTGTTCTTTTTTATCTTATTTTCTTTTTAAGCGATGAAAATGTTGATTATATCCTTTTGTAACTGTTAAATATTTTTTTTCTTAAACAAAAACAAAAAAATTGTTAAACGTTCTAAAAGGTTATAGCCCGTGATTTTCTTTTTACCAACTTAACGACTTTTAATCTTTTTCTTAAAAGAAAATATACTGAATTTGCCCTATGTCAAATTTTCTAATGCTTTCAAAAAATTCTAAAAAGTTTTAGTTAGAAGTACCTTTTAAAAGTAAGAAGTAAAAAGTTGTAGTTAGAAAAACTAACTTCTATAGTTTTAAGAAAAAAAAAATGTTGTTTAAAAAAACTTGCAAAAAAAATGAGCAAAAATAGAAATTTCCCAAGAATTGGAGGAAGATAAAAACTCGCTTAATATTAGGCAGAAAATTGGACCTTAGTTACTTCTTCAGGAAAAATACGTTTTTACTATTTTAGTTTTCAATAAGTAAATTTGGGGTTTTTAAGATTTTAATACCTCATGTTTTTTTTGAGGAAATGACAATTTCGATTACTGATGATCATCAAATTGGCTCGAAAGCCCGATTACATCATTTTGTAGAAATTGTTCTTACCATATGGGTTCACTATGCAACCAAACGTGAGTGTTCTGCATCTGAAATCCTCGTCTAGCAAAGAAGTCCGCTACTGTATTTCCTTTTCTTCCAATATACGCAAAGTTAATATCTTCAAATGCCTTCATCATCAACAAGCGATTATTTGAACACCAACATACTTCAGCTACCAATATGTATCACGAGACAGAGGCATTGCTAATTTCTTTTTAACTTCTTGATTAATGTTTGTGAGCTTATCTTAATTCAATTAATGAAGGATGGGTGGAAGTTGAAGTCAAGAAAGGAAGGCCAGAATGGTTGCCAGGTCAAGTGCAGTTTTATCCCCAAGCACTAGTGGAAGTTTCTCAAGGTGTTCCTCTTGCTGTCCTGCCTCCTGTCCAAGGCTCATATGCTTTCAAGGAGTCCCTTGCTTCTGAAGCTTCAATTAAGGTCTCTTCTGCTGGATAAGGAAGCTCTGATGTGCCTGTCATACAATCTCATGATGCATCAAGTGTCAGTGTCCCTGGAACTGGTTTGGAGCTGGTTGGATATAAGTTATGTTAAGTATCTGTTTTGAAAGTTTGTGAATTGTGTTTCCATGAAATTCCTGTAATTATGCTACTCTAATTGTCTTGCTTTTGGGGTCGTCTGCTAGTTCTGCTGGTTGGCCATTGCTAGGTTCTTTCAACTAGCTTTGGCTCCATGTTTTTGGGGTACGATTTTGGGTATGTTTTTGGGTTTAGACTTAGTATGCAGCACTAGCTTTGGTGTGCTCTTTTAGTACTTGTCGTTTAGTATCTATCGTTTGTACTTTCGCTATGATATCAATGAAGCTCTTCTTTATCCGCAAAAAAAAAAAAAAAATGCCTTCATCATCTTGCGAATCTCCTCTATTGTGACTGCGGTTTCAGACCGATCCTCGAGGTTGCCATCCATGCAGCTGCGTATCATCTTCACCACTGTAAGTGAATCAAGCTCTACTTTAATCCTGCGGTATCCTTGGTTTCTTGCGAGTTTGAGACCCATGAGAACCGCCTCCGCTTCCGCCTCTTCAGCTGATTTCACCGTCGTCAGGGGAGTACTCAACCCAACTAGAAACTTCCCTGTGCAATCTTTGATTACTACGCCTCCACTTGCACGGAAAGTATCCGGATCCCACGCGCCGTCCGTATTCAATTTTACCCAACCTTGCTCCGGCGGCTTCCAGGTAGCCACTGTATTAGTCACGTTCTCTCCCCTTCTGACCTCAGAAGTGTGTGAGTTCTCGCTCAAGTGAGCTTTGATTTGCTCAACAACCTGAGTAGGAGGGGTTGGTTTTCTTTGAAAAACTCTGTAATTCCTCTCTCTCCATATTGCCCAAATTGCTGTAACAAGTATCTTCGCTTCTTCGGCCTTCAAACCATTTATTACAGAAGGGAGCCATACCTTCATGTCGCCATTTGTGCAACCCATAAATTCACCCCCTAGAACAGAAGCCCAGATTTCTTTTGTATACTTACAGTACATAAATAAGTGAGAGACGTCCTCCCTTTCTTTGCTGCACAAAGGGCTCCCCTTGTTTTCACTCCTAACTTTATCAATTTATCGCCAGTTGCAAGAGAGTTTATGCCCGCTCTCCATGCCGGATAGAGGAATCGTTTTGGCAACCTTATCTTCCATAACTTGTCCAGCCACCTACAATTTCCACTGGTTGAAACACCAAGAGGGTTTTCGATCTCTTCCATAGCCTTTCGGGCTTCCTCATAGCCAGACTTTACTGAGTAATGCCCGTCTTCCGTGTGATGCCATATCATTCTGTCCGGTCGCGGCTGAGATGGAATTGGGATTTTTTGGATTTCAACAACATCAATACTTGAAAAACTTTGCTCCAATAAATCTCAGTTCCAAGTTTTCTCCTCGGTAATAAAGTCAGCCACTGTTCTAGTTTGGCTTCCTTGGACTGGAACAATAGGTCGAAAAGTGTATGGCCTATGAATCCAAGGTTCCGAACTGATACATATTGCTTCTCCCGAACCTATTTGCCATCTTAAACCCCTGCGAATAACTTCTTTGCTACTGAGAATGCTTTTCCACGCATATGCATCATTACTTCTGGCTTCCACATCCATGGGGGATTTTGTATCAAAATTCTTTGCCTTGTAAATTCTATGAAGGAGGGAATTAGAGAACATTATTCTCCACAATTGCATACCGAGTAAAGCTTTATTAAAGCATTCGATGTCTCGAAAACCCATCCCCCCTTGACCAACGGTTTCTTCAGCTTCGTCCACGATATCCAGTGTCCGCCTTTTTGCCCCTCTTGTTTTCCCCACCAAAATTTGCTAGCTATTGACTCAAGCTTTGCGCACATCTGTTTGGCGATACAGAAACAATTCATGGTATAAACAGGAATCGCTTGAATAACTGCCTTGATCAACACTTCTTTTCCCGCCGTAGAGAGCCCTCCTTGTTTCCAGATCTTAAGCTTGTTTGCGACCTTTTCAGGGAGGCTCGCAAAACTAGTCGACTTGCTCTTCCCTATTGCAGTGGGCAATTCCAAGTACTTCTCATGGGCCAAAGCTTGTTTGATTCCCAAAGCTTGACTAAGTATAAGCTTGTCTTGCGTGGAAACTTTACCAGAGAACACGACTGATGACTTATCAAAATTGACTTTTTGACCGGAAGCTGTTTCGTATTCTTGTAAAATTTCCTGCAAAACAGCGGTGTCAGTAGTCCGAGCTTTACAAAAAATAATGCTATCATCGGCAAAAAATAAATGAGAAATAGTAGGACCGCCATTTGAAGCTGATAAACCCGATAGTCTCCTCTGATTCACCGCAGCTGTGAGACTTCTCGACAAAGTTTCCCCGCAGAGAAGAAACAAATATGGAGACAAAGGGCATCCTTGTCGTAGCCCGCTTTGAGGAATAATATTCCCTTTTACATTACCCCCTGTCGAAAGTGAGAAGGAGACTGTTCTTATGCACTTTGCCACGAGCGTAATCCACTTGTTACTGAGACCCAACTTTGCCATGGTGGCTTCGAGAAACCTCCATTCGACCCTGTCATATGCTTTGGCCATGTCCAACTTGACCGCCATATAACCTGTTCTCCCGTTTTTCCGGACCCTCATAGAATGCAGTAATTCGTGAGCAACTAAAATATTATCCGTGATCAAAAGCCCGGGAACAAAGGCACTTTGAAACTCGGATATTATATCATTGAGCACAATTTTCAGTCGATTTGCCATTGTTTTTGTAATCAACTTATAAATAGTAGAACAAAGGCTAATTGGGCGCAAATCACTAGGCTTACGCTGTAACACCCCCGATTTCCAGAGGAGCCGGAAACCGGTTGGTGCCCTCCGTACAGGGGATTTTACCCTTTCGTACAAGGAGTGGTAACCGAAAACAAGTGAAAGGAAACATCCAACTACTGATTCATTACGATAAAAGTTTACAACGTTCGTGACTGGTTCCAAACTAGACACCAAGTCTAACAAAATATTTTACATCAAAAGTGAGCTCTCCGGTTAATTTCTAAACTCTACTGTTTGCATGAGAGAACGTGTTCGTGATCCCAGCGCGTTACCCCAAGCAACCAATCATAATCCTGCGGGGAATTTAAAAGAAACAAGGACGCAGTTTTTCGAGTATCAGTAAAAACTGAGTGAATAAACACCTTAGCATGTAAAACAGAGTGGCTAAGAAAGGTTACCGGGTTTAGATTTGACATAGTTTAAACAGTAACAGAGTATAAGTATAAACATCAGACGGAAGACTTGAACTATTTTCAGAAATATAAGTACGAGTGGAAGTCACGATTATCAGAGTTCTCAGAAGTTATTGTTTCTAAACTGAAAGTTATTATGAGTAGCCGATTCGTTTACCGAGATATTCATACGTTTCCAAACGTGAATATGAAACAAGTCATATTGTTATGTCGCAGTAACCAGGGGAGAACAGGGTGAAGTATATCATCTCAGATCGGATATCTAGATCAAGAATTGGGAAAACCTTTACCGGGGAAACCTTCCCAGCGTAGGACGACAACGAGAGAGAAAACCTTTCCTCCGTGCCTGGCGTTATGGAAAACCTTTCCCTCCCCCACTATAATAATAAACTACGTCACAATTTGGGAAAACCTTTCCCGATGTAGGACGACAAGAAGAGAGAAAACCTTTCCTCCGTGCCTGGCGTTATGGAAAACCTTTCCCGCCCCCACTATAATATTAAACTATACTAGGTGAAGAGTCGTGCCATCTGAGCGAAAAATTAAAGCCAACTAAGGGGATTCCAAGTAACAACCAACTGGTTCCGGTACATGCGATCTTTCACTTTACGTTGTTAATGAATTCTGACTTAGTGAAATTTGGATAATCAGTCTTTCCGATTTCAAGACAAGTAGTAAAGTGACAATTTAAAACCAAGTATGGCATGTTTAGCAAAAAGAGAACAGAGTACAACAGTTATTTATAAATAAACAAGTATCTCACATGTATATTTTGAGACGTGAAATAAAAATCACATTTTGACACGAAAGGAGATAAGCACACGAGACTAAGCATGAATACTCACATGTATATTTTGAGACATGAAATAAAATCACATTTTGACACGAAGGGAGATAAGCACACAAGGCTAAGCATGGATACTCACCGTGAGAGCCGAAGATACGCAAGTTGCACTACAGGTAGACAACGCCTGGTTCTACGAAGTCAGGCTCTACAAACAAACACAAATAGTCCTAATCACAAACAAGTTTGGTTTACAACGTATGATGATGCACGCGTCCTATTTGAATGCAAGCGAAAGCTCTAAGTAATTATAGCAACCTAATTATATTACGAAAGCAAATTGTATATCGACTACCAAGTCACAAATCTCCAAAATAATTTTAAGAAATTATATAATAAATTTTAAGAATATAAAAATATTTAATATTCTAATTAAACAAATTTATGTTTTGATAAAATAATATCAAATGTTCACTTTATTGGAATCTCAATATTAAAGTAATGAAAACGAGAGTTATATTTCATTTATCTTTTAAACAAAACAATAATTTTTGAGTATTTAAACATATACAAAAATATATTTTATTAACTTTTTTGTTTTAAGAACTAATTATAAATATCTAATTGTTAACAATTTATAATTCATATAAATTTCATCTTTTAACTAACATTATAAAATTATTTATTTTTATTTATTCTAGTAAATAAATTAACAGAAATAGAATAAAGATTTATTCTAGTAAATAAATTAACATAAATAGAATAAAGATTTAAAATAACTAAATATTAATAGTAAATACATGTATATGTGTGTATATGCAGTTTAGGCATAAATACAGCAAGCACTCCCTCACCACAAGTGACATCTTTTAAACATGACACTATATGCCCTTAAACTCTCAGATTAAACAAAATCACCCCTGTTAACACAACAGAGGCATATCCATCTTCCTCTCGATTTCTCACGGCAACTCAATCACACAAACACAAATTGAAATGCAAGGTCATGATTTAGACAAAGCAAAATGGATTAGGACGGAGTGGAGAGAGTACCCAATCGAGAAACGAGTCGAATCGGTCAAGCGGAGCTCCGGGTCGAAATTTCGCCGGAGCTTGGGCGTCAATGGAGGCGGCGGTGGTTCTGGGTCCTGGTCGCCGGTTTAATCCGGCGACTGGGCTTCGTCCGATCGCGACAGAGAGGCGGAGAGAAGTGGAGGAAGAGACGGATGGAGGCGGGGAACAGTCAGCCGGTTGCAGCGGCGGTGGCGGCGTCGGGCTCTGTCTCCGGCGTCGGCTGCTGCTGCTGCTTCTGGGTTGCTGTCGAGGCCGAGAGAGAGGGAGGTGAGTCCGAGAGTGAGAGGGGTGGTGTGTGGCGATGGTGATGGAGGCGGTGGCTAACGGTGGTGGAGTTGTTCTCGGCAAAACAGGGGATGCAAGGGGGCTGTTTCAGGTGGGTTGAGTTCAGGGGTTGCAGAGAAGGAGGAGGTGCAAGAGATGGAGGTGGACCAGAGGTTGAGTTCGGAGGTGAAGGTGGTGTGATTGGAGGTGATTGGAGGTTGATGATGGGTGGTTGTGAAGCTCTGTTTTGCTGGGTTTAGTCTCGGCGAAAACAGAGCAGGGAGTTGGAGGTGGTGGAGAAGATGAAGAAGAGAAGAGAAGGGAAAGATTAAGAAGGTGAAGATGGGAGGTGATTTGATTTGAGAGGAAGCTAGGGTAGGTGCTAGCTAGCTGGTGGAGAAAGCCACGCCGAGCGTGGTCGTTGCAGAGGCAGAGGAGGTACGGAGGGCGGCTGGAGCAGGGACGAAGTAGAAGAAGAAGAAAAAGAAAAAGGAAAAAAATGAGAAGTGATGGGAGAGAGAAAAAGATTGGGTGTGGCAGAGTCACGAGTTTACGCGGTGGTCGGACACGCGACGAAAGTTAAAACAAACGTGACTAAAAATAAAAACGCGGCGAGAATACTACACACAATACACAACAAATACAATAACAAATAAACACGATTTTTGACTGAGAAACTAAACTTTAACTGATAAATACAAAATATTTACTGACAAAATAGATTTGACTGTTAAAAATATTTTAACTAATATAAAATAAATTTGACTAATAAAATTAAGTTCGACTGATAGAAAGAAACTTAACTTAGAAAATTCGTATTGATTTGTGGAAACTCGTAAATATTTTTATTTCAATAAGAATTACTAAACATATTGTTTATTATTAATAGTTAACTTTTTATTTAAACAAAATCACATTATTTAAAAATAATATATATATATAATAATTAATTTGTTAAAATAATTATAAACGAATACGTATTTGCTATGATTAGAGAAGATTAAATTTAAATATAGTATAAATAAAAATAAATTACCGGAATACCCTTAAGGAAAATATGAAGTATTACATCCTTCCCTCCTTGGACTAAGCTTCGTCCTCGAAGCTTGAACTTGGTACTAGGTCTTACAGGTCTCTATTTAAGTCACAATTATCAAAACGACAATTAGCAAGCAAATGAATGCAGGGACAAAACAGGGTCGTTACGTCTTCCCCCACTTAGGACTGAGCTTCGTCCTCGAAGCTCTAAGGGTTTCTACAAGTCTCTATGGGTTTCTAGTATGACGTGAAATGCAGGGTGATTGTGGAAATATAGCGTACCTGTCACCACGTTGTATGCCGCTTCATCCCCTACTTGGTTCATCATAAAGATTTGACCATCTGTCCTCTGAATATTGCCTTGAGTTGCACTCCTTCCGTTTCCATTGCTGCCAGCTCCATGATTGCCATTGAAGGCCACATTCCTGTTATGCGCTCCATTCCCATTCCCATTTTGTTTCTGCTGATTCCCTTGGTAGTTCGGTCCATTTCCCATGTAGTTTTTCTGCGCAACCCCTTGGTTATTACCTCCATTATTGCCTTGTATCTGTGCTGCCTTCATTTTGTCGCATTCGTACTTCCTGTGGCCCAATATGCCACAATAGTTGCATGTCACCTTACTTCCATCACAATTAACTCCTGGGTGGTCCCGTTGCATATCTTACAATAAAAGTGGCGGGTAGGCCTTGCTTCCTGGTTGTGTCGGTCGCCGACACTCCTGGGTTTAAAGTTCTCACTTCCTCCACCAATGCCGAACCTAAAGTGCTTGTTTGTTCCCTCGTTGTTGTTTCTTCCTTGGTCATAGCTTCCAGCCTCAAAGCCTCCTGCCTTCCTCTTTCCTAGCTGTTGTGATAGCTCTTGGTCGACCCTCCAAATGTTTGCAGCTATCCCATAGGCTTCAGACATGGTGTCGTAGGTCCTCGTAAGCATGGTCCTCTGAAGGGTGAGCCTTAGACCTGCTATGAAGCGGGTGACCATGCGTCTTTCCGTAGGCACTGTGTCTTCTGCAAACCGTGCTAACTCCACGAACTTGTCATAATAGTCCGTCACGGAGTCGTTTCCCTGCTTCAACGCGATAAATTCATTATACTTCTTTTCCTTGACGTGCTCTGGATAGAAGTTTGCTCTCATAGCAGCCTTCATTGCTTCCCAGTTAAAGCCTTTTTGAGCTACGAGCCTTGCTCGATTAGCTGTCCACCAGTTGTCGGCCTTGTCCTTGACATAGAAAGCCGCCTCATTGACCTTGCGGGCTTCGGGACATTCCATTGCATGGAAGATTTTATCGAAGTCCCTGATCCATTTTTCGAGCAGCACTGGATCCTCTTTCCCGTAGAAGTTGCTGGGGTTCCTCTGACCTATCTTCTTAGACCAGTCTGGTTCCTGTTCATTGACAACAGTGTTGTTTGGATTGCCCTGGTTGTTGTTCACAGCCTGAACAAACTGGCTCATCTGAGCGATCAGCTGAGTCACCTGTGGGTGCAATTCTTCAACTCCTTCCATTTGGGTAGACGTGTTGCTTCTGGTGGCGTAGCGGTATTGCCTATCGTTCATATGCCCTATACGATTTCTTATCGATTACGCGATTCGGAGGGTATGCAAATAGGTATGGTCATTACGCACAAAAAAAACCCGGTTCTAACCGTGCAAGAAGACATCATACAAATACGCACACAATTGCAAATCATATACTAGACTCATCCCAATTTGCGGAAATTGAGAATATAATACTCACAAATAACGAAGCATATAGCGAAGTGCGATTAACCAATCAGAAATTAGCACAAAGCCAGGTAAAACACCCTTAAGTCGTGTAAGAAAGAACACACCTAAGTGTAGGATATAGTGTTTCAAAACCAAGGATGAGGGTGGGCGGGAAATACCCACGTCAGTCACTGGTCATCCGAACATGTATAAGCACTAAGGCTTGAAAATGGAATGAAAGTAAAGACAATTAACACATATCAGTTAGGCATGCGAGGATAAACAAGAGACATAACCCAAATCCCCGACTTATTCAGATTTTACTTCTCAGTTTGTCTTGCCCTACCGATTTCAACTTCAAGTTTAAAATTAGCTTTAATTACTTTCAAAAATCTTAGTTTTAAATTTCTTTCTCCCTACAGTCCTACTGGATGTCACTGCTCTGATACCAACTGTAACACCCCCGATTTCCAGAGGAGCAGGAAACCGGTTGGTGCCCTCCGTACAGGGGATTTTACCCTTTCGTACAAGGAGTGGTAACCGAAAACAAGTGAAAGGAAACATCCAACTACTGATTCATTACGATAAAAGTTTACAACGTTCGTGACTGGTTCCAAACTGGACACCAAGTCTAACAAAATATTTTACATCAAAAGTGAGCTCTCCGGTTAATTTCTAAACTCTACTGTTTGCATGAGAGAACGTGTTCGTGATCCCAGCGCGTTACCCCAAGCAACCAATCATAATCCTGTGGGGAATTTAAAAGAAACAAGGACCCAGTATTTCAAGTATCAGTAAAAACTGAGTGAATAAACACCTTAGCATGTAAAACAGAGTGGCTAAGAAAGGTTACCGGGTTTAGATTTGACATATTTTAAACAGTAACAGAGTATAAGTATAAACATCAGACGGAAGACTTGAACTATTTTCAGAAAATATAAGTACGAGTGGAAGTCACGATTATCAGAGTTCTCAGAAGTTATAGTTTCTAAACTGAAAGTTATTATGAGTAGCCGATTCGTTTACCGAGATATTCATACGTTTCCAAACGTGAATATGAAACAAGTCATATTGTTATGTCGCAGTAACCAGGGGAGAACAGGGTGAAGTATATCATCTCAGATCAGATATCTAGATCAAAAATTGGGAAAACCTTTCCCGGGGAAACCTTCCCAGCATAGGACGACAACGAGAGAGAAAACCTTTCCTCCGTGCCTGGCGTTATGGAAAACCTTTCCCGCCCCCACTATAATAATAAACTACGTCACAATTTGGGAAAACCTTTCCCGATGTAGGACGACAAGAAGAGAGAAAACCTTTCCTCCGTGCCTGGCGTTATGGAAAACCTTTCCCGCCCCCACTATAATAATAAACTATACTAGGTGAAGAGTCGTGCCATCTGAGCGAAAAATTAAAGCCAACTAAGGGGATTCCAAGTAACAACCAACTGGTTCCGGTACATGCGATCTTTCACTTTACGTTGTTAATGAATTCTGACTTAGTGAAATTTGGATAATCAGTCTTTCCGATTTCAAGACAAGTAGTAAAGTGACAATTTAAAACCAAGTATGGCATGTTTAGCAAAAAGAGAACAGAGTACAACAGTTATTTATAAATAAAAAAGTATCTCACATGTATATTTTGAGACGTGAAATAAAAATCACATTTTGACACGAAAGGAGATAAGCACACGAGACTAAGCATGAATACTCACATGTATATTTTGAGACATGAAATAAAATCACATTTTGACACGAAGGGAGATAAGCACACAAGGCTAAGCATGGATACTCACCGTGAGAGCCGAAGATACGCAAGTTGCACTACAGGTAGACAACGCCTGGTTCTTCGAAGTCAGGCTCTACAAACAAACACAAATAGTCCTAATCACAAACAAGTTTGGTTTACAACGTATGATGATGCACGCGTCTTATTTGAATGCAAGCGAAAGCTCTAAGTAATTATAGCAACCTAATTATATTACGAAAGCAAATTGTATATCGACTACCAAGTCACAAATCTCCAAAATAATTTTAAGAAATTATATAATAAATTTTAAGAATATAAAAATATTTAATATTCTAATTAAACAAATTTATGTTTTGATAAAATAATATCAAATGTTCACTTTATTGGAATCTCAATATTAAAGTAATGAAAACGAGAGTTATATTTCATTTATCTTTTAAACAAAACAATAATTTTTGAGTATTTAAACATATACAAAAATATATTTTATTAACTTTTTTGTTTTAAAGAACTAATTATAAATATCTAATTGTTAACAATTTATAATTCATATAAATTTCATCTTTTAACTAACATTATAAAATTATTTATTTTTATTTATTCTAGTAAATAAATTAACAGAAATAGAATAAAGATTTATTCTAGTAAATAAATTAACATAAATAGAATAAAGATTTAAAATAACTAAATATTAATAGTAAATACATGTATATGTGTGTATATGCAGTTTAGGCATAAATACAGCAAGCACCCCCTCACCACAAGTGACATCTTTTAAACATGACACTATATGCCCTTAAACTCTCAGATTAAACAAAATCACCCCTGTTAACACAACAGAGGCATATCCATCTTCCTCTCGATTTCTCACGGCAACTCAATCACACAAACACAAATTGAAATGCAAGGTCATGATTTAGACAAAGCAAAATGGATTAGGACGGAGTGGAGAGAGTACCCAATCGAGAAACGAGTCGAATCGGTCAAGCGGAGCTCCGGGTCGAAATTTCACCGGAGCTTGGGCGTCAATGGAGGCGGCGGTGGTTCTGGGTCCTGGTCGCCGGTTTAATCCGGCGACTGGGCTTCGTCCGATCGCGACAGAGAGGCGGAGAGAAGTGGAGGAAGAGACGGATGGAGGCGGGGAACAGTCAGCCGGTTGCAGCGGCGGTGGCGGCGTCGGGCTCTGTCTCCGGCGTCGGCTGCTGCTGCTGCTTCTGGGTTGCTGTCGAGGCCGAGAGAGAGGGAGGTGAGTCCGAGAGTGAGAGGGGTGGTGTGTGGCGATGGTGATGGAGGCGGTGGCTAACGGTGGTGGGTTTGTTCTCGGCAAAACAGGGTATGCAAGGGGGCTGTTTCAGGTGGGTTGAGTTCAGGGGTTGCAGAGAAGGAGGAGGTGCAAGAGATGGAGGTGGACCAGAGGTTGAGTTCGGAGGTGAAGGTGGTGTGATTGGAGGTGATTGGAGGTTGATGATGGGTGGTTGTGAAGCTCTGTTTTGCTGGGTTTAGTCTCGGCGAAAACAGAGCAGGGAGTTGGAGGTGGTGGAGAAGAAGAAGAGAAGAGAAGGGAAAGATTAAGAAGGTGAAGATGGGGAGGTGATTTGATTTGAGAGGAAGCTAGGGTAGGTGCTAGCTAGCTGGTGGAGAAAGCCACGCCGAGCGTGGTCGTTGCACAGGCAGAGGAGGTACGGAGGGCGGCTGGAGCAGGGACGAAGTAGAAGAAGAAGAAGAAAAAGAAAAAGGAAAAAAATGAGAAGTGATGGGAGAGAGAAAAAGATTGGGTGTGGCAGAGTCACGAGTTTACGCGGTGGTCGGACACGCGACGAAAATTAAAACAAACGTGACTAAAAATAAAAACGCGGCGAGAATACTACACACAATACACAACAAATACAATAACAAATAAACACGATTTTTGACCGAGAAACTAAACTTTAACTGATAAATACAAAATATTTACTGACAAAATAGATTTGACTGTTAAAAATATTTTAACTAATATAAAATAAATTTGACTAATAAAATTAAGTTCGACTGATAGAAAGAAACTTAACTTAGAAAATTCGTATTGATTTGTGGAAACTCGTAAATATTTTTATTTCAATAAGAATTACTAAACATATAGTTTATAATTAATAGTTAACTTTTTATTTAAACAAAATCACATTATTTAAAAATAATATATATATATATATATAATAATTAATTTGTTAAAATAATTATAAACGAATACGTATTTGCTATGATTAGAGAAGATTAAATTTAAATATAGTATAAATAAAAATAAATTACCGGAATACCCTTACGGAAAATATGAAGTATTACATCCTTCCCTCCTTGGACTAAGCTTCGCCCTCGAAGCTTGAACTTGGTACTAGGTCTTACAGGTCTCTATTTAAGTCACAATTATCAAAACGACAATTAGCAAGCAAATGAATGCAGGGACAAAACAGGGTCGTTACATATTCCCCCACTTAGGACTGAGCTTCGTCCTCGAAGCTCTAAGGGTTTCTACAAGTCTCTATGGGTTTCTAGTATGACGTGAAATGCAGGGTGATTGTGGAAATATAGCGTACCTGTCACCACGTTGTATGCCGCTTCATCCCCTACTTGGTTCATCCGTCCGGTCCCGGCGCCTTTGATAACTCCCTTTTAGGAGTTATTTTTATACTTCCATATTACTTGTAATTGGCTTATTTCACATGATTTATATGTTATATGTGCGTTAATATGTGGAATTGATGACTTACAAGCCTAAGAGTGAAAAATTGTGTTTCTAGCTTATTTGTGCATGTTTTCTCTCATATTTGCTATGATAATTGCACGGGTTGTTTAGTGTTGTGTATCTCAGGTAAAATAGGTGCATTGGAGCTTATGAGATGCTTGGATATGATAGGAATGGAGCTAGACGAAGAGGAGAAAAGGAGACGCACAAACGAAGTAAAGTTGGAAAAGTCACACAGGACCAGCCTGTACTCTTTTCGATGCTCAGGAAAATATACAAATAATTTTGGAGCAAGGCCTGCGGCATTGGAAAGTATACATCCGTAGCTTTCCAACGATATATGGTAGGCCCGAAGACGAGTCTGTATGAGGGAGATACAGCCCGCGCAAAATAAGCAAATAATTCTGTCCGGGAATTACAAACTGGAGGGGCTGAAGTGCAAATCGACCAAATAACATTAAAAATCGTGCCCAGCTAGTAAAATACGGGCAGAGAAGACCTAGTAGCAAAGGATTCACGTACGGGAGCCATTGGAGAGCACCTAGGAGCTTGGGGATTGCACGGATTCGCCAAAGCTTTGGCGATTTTATCGTTTGATTCTTCTCTTACCCTCTCTCTATCATTATATGGAGAATACTTGTGATTTTGGCATAACAATGAGTAGCTAATTTTTGTTAGGCTCTATGGAGAGCCTAGGGTTATGACTTAGACTTATTTTCCGGATTTTGTTGATTGATTCATGCGTTTGATCCAATTAATGCTTATTATTCTTCATCTTGTATTGTGAATCCGTAAGCTAAGGCTATTGACACGTGTTAGTGATGAATGGAATGACCATGTTAGATGAAGATGATGAACTAGTTGAATTCATAGCTTAATGTTACAAACTAATTGATTAGAAATCATGATCTAGGCTTAATTCTTAGCAACAAGGGAGTCGCGAACCGGAGTTGTTAGTGAACTAGGTGGGTGCTCGACAGAGACTTAACCCGGTTACGAATAAGATCATGTTTTTATTCCCGAATCATTGAGACCGATAGGCGAGATGAATAGGAGTAGTCACGTGTGGGTCGATTCGGTTGAACTAGTTAGGCGAGTGAATCGGTGGACCGACTGGACCCGGTGAACGAAGTTGACTAGCCAGCTAGAACGTAACGGTAGATGGAGGTGGACCGACAGGACCCAAAATAAACAGTTACGTAAATTACATGAGATCGACAGAAGATTGTAAGTGCTATTACCCGACATAATTATTTAGTGCGTGATGTGTTTCAATACGAATTCCGGAACTGTCTAAAGACCCTAGGTGATTCATAGATCGCCTAGTTTTCTCCATACTTTGATTAAATTCTTTTAATTGAAAAATACATAAATATTGTCTCTACATTCATTTTATTCAGTCGCTTTTTTGTGGGCGACGAACATTCAAAATCAAACCACTTCTTACCGGTTACTTAGGTATCTTCTAATTGATTCTTAATTAGCTAGTAGTCGTCTATTTCCCTTGGGTTCAATACTCGGAGTCGTAAAATACTCCACTTTTACTACTTGACCGTGCACTTGCGTATACACGTAAGAAATCGTGTCAAAGGCAGCCCATGTAGTTCTCCCAAGACGCTGTAGCGAATTGTTGAAAGTCTTTATGGTTCAACTACATCGATTCAAAAAGAAACCGAGACTTCGTTGGTTTTTTTGGAATACAAATCAACTCAATCGGGATGTGTGCCGGACATCCGATCACATATACAAAGGCTAATCGGGATTTGTTGGTTTTGACTTCTCGAGACTTCGCTTTCTAATCTTTTTTTAGGAATAATTTCTAATCTAGTTGTATGTGTGTGGTGAATGCACGAATTCATTTATGTTATTATTATTTGGGAATAATTGCATTTTCCCCATATTACGGGTTTGTTTGAAACACCCCTCATTTCCTTTAAAAAAAAAAAGAAACACCCCTCATAGTTCGACATTATACAAAAAAAGTCTCATCAGGGTTCGTCTATGTGTGCCGGACCACTTTCCCTTTAACAACTCCATGTAATGATGAAAACACCCTTTAGTATGTACTCTCACCCAAAAACCTTTTAGACCAACTAGCTGTACCCCGCACTGCTGCGTGCGGTGTACCCTTGCGGCGACCTTCGAGATTTTAGCGTTTGATTTTTTTCGGAAATTCATTAGGAAAGTGTCACAGATGGAAGCATTATTAGTAAGAAAGGGTCACATATGGAAGCCTTATAAGTAGGAAACTAAATAGGCGAAACGTCTAAAACAAACTGTTTATGCAATGATGCATTAGGTGCTTCGTCAGCAAATTTACATAGCAACATTAGCTGAGAAAGTTTAATGATAAAACACGTACATGCGTTTTAGCACATATTAGTTACATGAAAGAATAAGAGTTTATTACATGTTGGGCATGATTAGTTGCATGAAGAATATGAAAGAATAAGAGTTGTCGTTGTGGTGTTGAGGACTAAAGCGGCTTTACTAAAATTGGGGTAGTTATAAATCCGGTCTCTATCTAGTGTAGGCCACTTTGACCTCTGCTTCATCTTTCTCCGATGCTTTCCTGGTGTACACACAAATTTTATGCCAATGAAAACAAAAGCGATAAATTTGGAGTATCAAATATTTATTGATGAAATTGATGTAGTGGATTACAATCTCTGTAACGAATTTCTAAACAGAAATTACAAATCCTCTGATTCTTCTCCTTGAACTTTGAACGAGGGCTTTGGCAGCTTGATCTCGGATCGAACGACTAGGCGTCCTTCGATTTCGGCGAAGAACGTGTTGAAGGTCTTGAAGAACGCAAATACATTGCTTGAAGATCTTCGAATGTCTTGAAGAACCGGGCGGCGATATTGATGATGGATGTATGAACTCTTCAGGGCTTTAGCAGCTTCATCTTCAGAGCTCTCTACTTCTTGAAAGATCGAATTGTGTCTTTTATGCCTAGGAATGGCTCCTTTATATACGCATGGGCTGACTTGTTGGCCAAGGTAGAAAATAAATATTATTATTTCTTTATTTATTTTCTGCATCGATTTGACAAATGGCTCAACATGATTGGTCGGGCTTGCTAGCCTTGATAACTGCATCACTTTGACAAGTGGCACTATTTGATTAGCCTTACTTGCCGACGTGTAGCCGTGTCATGCAGTGACGTCGCGTCGCCATAAGCAGTCCTTACTTGCAAATAAGGTTTGGTCTCATTTACAGTTTAGTCCTCTATTAATTAATGCTTGACACTGACAACAATTACAATTTGATCCCGCCATATAATTATGCAACAATAGACACTTGGCGATATTTTATAGGCCATTAATTTTACGTGTCTACGAATTCCCCCTCGAGACTTGTTTGCCTTCTCTTGAGCTTGTTGGTGGACGAGTCTCGAATAAAAGGTAAATGTTTTTTTTACCAAATGAATGGTGTTAGCATTGCATACTAGCACTACTATTTGCTATGACACGCAAATTTTATGCTAATGAAAACAAAAGCGATAAATTCGGAGTATCAAATATTTATTGATGAAATTGATGTAGTGGATTACAATCTCTGTAACGAATTTCTAAAAAAAAATTACAAATCCTCTGATTCTTCTCCTTGAACTTCGAACGAGGGCTTTGGCAGCTTGATCTCTGATCGAACGATTAGGCGTCCTTCGATTTTGGAGAAGAACGCGTTGAAGGTCTTGAAGAACGCAAAGAACTTGCTTGAAGATCTTCGAATGTCTTGAAGAACCGGGCGGCGATCTTGATGATGGATGTATGAACTCTTCAGAGCTTTAGCAGCTTGATCTTCAGAGCTCTCTACTTCTTGCAAGATCGAATTGTGTCTTTTATGCCTAGGGATGGCTCCTTTATATATGTGATAACTCTCTTTTAGGAGTTATTAATATACTTTATTATTACTTGTATTAGGTTTATTTCACATGATTTATATGTTGTATGTGCACTAATATGTGAAATTAATGACTGATAAGCCTAAGAGTCAAAGTTGTGTTTCTAGCTTATTTGCGCCTGATTTCTCTCATATTTGTGATGATAATTGCACAGGTAGTATTTTGTTGTGTTTCTCAGGTAAAATAGGTGAAATGGATCTTATGAGAGGCTTGGATATTCTTGGTATGGAGCTAGATGAAGAGGAGAAAAGAAGACGCAAAGACGAAGAAAAGTTGGAAAAGTCACTCTGGACCAGCCTGTACTATATTCGATGCTCAGGAAAATTTATAAATAATTTGGGAGCAATGCCTGATCCATTTGAAAGTAGACATCCAGAGATTTCCAACGATATATGATATGCCCAAAGACAAGTAAGGATGAGAGAGTAATGGCCCGCGCAAGATCAGCTTACAATTATGTCCGAGAATTACAAACTGGAGGGGCTGAAGTGCAATTTCGGCCAAATTTCATTAAAAAGCGTGCCCAGACCTTGAGGAACGCATTCTCAGACCAAAATCACAACACGACTCTGTTGGGGAAGATCCAAGAAGGCTAGGGGAGGCGAGGGACATGGAAAACGACGTCGGAGCCGCCGAAACGCGAATTTCGTCACGAGTTTGACTATCCCTCCTATCTTTTCTATATTTTCTTGTTACTATGAACTTGTTAGCATCTATTTTCAGTTAAATTAATTTGCTAGGTTCCTACGGGGAACTTAGAGCTATGTTTTGATTTCTGGATTGTTGATTTGAATTCATATTATTTGATTGAACTTAATTAAGTTGAATGTTTTATCTATTCTTCTATCTCTATGCTTAATCTTATGTGTGATTGGAGTCATGAACCAAGAACACTAGTGATCTAGGTTGGTAATTGAGAGATGCTAAACCCGGATATTAACGAGAGGTAGAAGATGGCCTCGAATCATCATGGACCGCGAGGTGAAGTGAATAGGGTTAGTCTTTAAAACATATTTTCGGCCGTTGAGAGTGAATTGCTAGATAATCAGAGACTAAGTGTTGTTCCGTTTTTTTTTGACATATGCGGTAGATTGATAGGAACCGTTTATCGATGATATCATTGGACGGACTAGAACGGACCGACTGATAGCGGTGGACTGAGAGGCCTCGTTAGCTGTAGGAACGTAGCCATGTGTGAGACCGAGAGGAGATCACATTCACTAATAGCGTGGCATGGATAGAATGTTAGCTTAGTGTTTTTAAAGATAATTCCGTAAATTGAGTTACCCTAGGGGATCCGTAGGCAACATAGTACAAAGAAAATTGTCACACAAAAATATCGTCTCTTTAATTATTTACTTTCAGTTTATTAGTTAGGAACAAATCACTCAAAATACACTCATCCTTAATTACTTTACTCTTTATTTTAGTTTCCAATTAGCTATAAACTTACTATCTGTCCTAGAGACTCAATTCTCCTAGCACAATAAAGGAGTCAAAAGTATGCCCATAATCTACCTTCACTATTCCCGAGTACCCAGGACATCCTGTCATGAGACTCGCGCATAAGATACTAGAATTAAACTATCCCTACTACGGTGCATCCTACTCTCATGAGCTCTTTCACTGGATTCTCTTCGATTTATAGGTCTTAAGTTGTCTGCATGGATTTGACAAGTGGCGCAACATGATTGGTCGGGCTTGCTAGTCTTGATAACTCCATCACTTTGACAAGTGGCACTATTTGATTGGCCTTACTTGCTGACGCGTAGCCATGTCATGAAGTGACGTGGCGTTGCCATAAGCAGTCCTTACTTGCAAATAAGGTTTGGTCTCATTTACTGTTGAGTCCCCTATTAATTATTGCTTGAGACATCGATTAGACGACAATTACAATTTGATCCCGCCATTTAATTATGCAACAACAAACACTTGGCGATATTTTATAGTTCATACATTTTACGTGTCTACAAATGCCCCCTCGAGACTTGTTTGCCTTCTGTAGATGGTGCTTTCCAGACAGGCAGATCACAGGCACGTGGCAGCCATCCAGCACACCTAGCTGTGCTCCATACACACCGAATAACTACCTATGCTTATCCATGAGGGGGCTACGAGACAGGGCCCTCGCGTACCAACACGAGACTTGTAGGGACTTAGTGGTTTAGAGGCTACGGTAAGGCCCGTCGCGCGCGTGCGACAACCAAGCTCGCGCGCAATCCCTTGTAACTGCTTTGAGAGACTTAATGGCCACGTCCTATAAACCCGTCTTGACCTCATAACGGTCTCCGGTATGTGCGGTCAGGTGCCTAACGGTTCCTATATACACGGTCGAACGTGCCGTTACAGGGGCTATCATTAAGCCGCCACTTATGGTGCATTAACCCCCTTCACAACGGTCACTTCCCCTCTATATATATATATATATATGATCGTTAGCCCTCCGTTGCGCTACACTAGTTCTTCTAAACTTACCGAAGAATTTGCTATTAAGCTGTCTCTCTCTCTCACAATTGCCATTGCTTACCCTCTCCCTATGTTGGAATAGATGCCCTAGAGGCAATCTAGTTTAGTATGAATTTATTTGTGGCTAGAAATTCATTTATTATTTATTGGATATTTAATATAATGAAGTCTTTAGATTTACAATTGTGTTGTTTATCTTAAATATCCCTAGTCCAGTATAATGATTAATGGGACAATCATCTATAGACTAGTATGGGGTTGGATTGATATGGAGATATCATGATCCAATACATAGGTGTGCATTAAGGGTAATGTCGCACTGAATTGACCTATCTCCGAGAAGGCTACATACACGTTATGTTGAGTCACAAGCGCTTCTCGCGGTGCAATGGTATTGTCATCCCTAGACTTGAAGTCACTAGATATTCTAGTTGTGGATTATTGTGATTTTGGTATCGTTAAACGCTACACCGTAACTCGGTAGTTATAAAGGCATGTACTGGATACAATAAGAAGCAAGCTTAGAGATCGTAGTGGACGTAGATAGAATTTGTCCCTCCCACATAACGGGAGCAAATATCCTAGGCCACTCGAGGGATAGTGCTTATAGAATGTCTGGCCAGACTCAAATAAATCAATATGTGATATTGATGTTATTTGCACGAATAAGGCTATTCCCATGGATCGAGAAACTATGGATTGGATATACGAGTGTGACTTGTACGTCTCGTGTCCGATCCGGATATAGAGAAAAAGGGATGAGACAATTACTTGTACAAAGGTTGTCAAGATGACTATTCTATTAGTTGGCTAGAATGGATGTTTTGCTAGAAACCGCTCCATATTAGCAAATAGTTGCTACCAACTAGATAGAACCTATGGGATCACACGCTATATAGAGTTGAACTAGATTTGGGAATTAATTAATTGGATTAATTAATTAGAAGGATCACTTTGCAAAACCTTGCAAACTTAGGAGGGACTAATTTGCAAGGAAGGGACTAAATTAAATTCTAGTAGGACTAGAATAAGTCCTTTAGGTAGTTGGCAAGGAGTTGTTGGACTATATAAAGGACCTTCCTTCCTTCCTTCCCACAACTTATGCTCATAATTAAACATAACAAGAGTGGGAGAGAACATAAGGAGAGAGAGCAACAAGCTAGAGGAGCCGCCGCCCCCCTAGCCCGCCGCCCGTCCCCGTCGGCCCCAAAGGAGGCCGAAACCTCCTTTGGTTCGTCTCATTTTGCGTGATTCTTCTTCCTCTTCCTCTTTCTGGGCTAGCACCAAGGAGTGAGAGATCTAGAAATCAACTCTAGGCGTGGATCAACCATAGAGAACGTGACACAATTCGCGTTTGAAGTCATCAAAGGAGAACCCTAAGGTGTGTTATTGATTTCTTCCTTTACCATAGTTATGTCTCTTGACATGTGATCCTTGGAGGGTTTTGCATGGTTAATTATTGTTTCCGTTGCGCATCCATGAATCAAAACCCTACACCCTACTCACACCATATATCTCTCTGTGTTCCTATTCTCTACTAGAGGTGCACACCTGGATCTCTCCTGAGAATTTCCTTGTGCACAATTTGGTGAACCCGACGTGAACCCGCCCACTTTCAAAGCTCCAATTATTCGAATCCTACAAAAATGTATTCTGATGGAAACATTCAAGACGGCGATCGCTCCCCTTTCAACGAGGAAACCTCAAGGGAAGAAGGACTGCTTAACACCATTGTTAATCCCAATGCCGTGCTCAAACAGCTACTGGGAGTGGGTCATCTCAAGAGGCACTCCAAGACGCAATCCAGAGTCAAGCCCAGATTATGCAGGCTCAGTCTGCCCATATCGCCCAGATCATGGCGATCATGAGAAGATTTGCCCAAAACACTGTTCCAGGGGCTTCACTCCCACCACCGACAGCCCACGTGCTTCCATTGGGGGCAGCAACTACGTCCATAGTGCACACGTCGTCGCCCAATCCTCTCTTCCCAATGACTCTGTGCTCCAGGCGCCAGGGCTCCCATTGAGTTCGTCCCTAATTACGGCAGGAAACCCTACTCCGTACTCTGCATTGCCTTTTCATACAAGTGGAGCCTTAGGAACCCATGCGCCCCCGCCTCCACCTCCTTATAATCCGAGCATGCCCTACATCCTGGGTTTTGGGCAAACATCATCCTCGGCACGCAGAGAAAGCACGCCTGCCAGCGTGGCGGCCCTTGATTAACGTATAGATAACATCATTGCGAACCAGAGCTTCGCAGACACTGTCATCCCCAGGGTTGACAGCGCACCGCCCATTCCGCGAGACATATATTTGATGCCCAACCACGCTGGATATAAAGCACCCAAGTGGGAAAAATTTAACGAATTCAGTGGGAATGCGCACGAGCATGTGATGAGGTTTGTCGATCTGATGGGCCCACACGGGGTTGACACCAGGCTTCTTATGCGCGAATTCTCCAAGTCCCTAGGGGCAGTCGCATATAAATGGTACAGGACCCTGAAAGCAGGATCTGTCAAGACCTGGGAAGACATGGTGAAGAAGTTCTACACCAAGTTCTTCCAAGTCGAGGAGAAGGGATTGTTTTCAACAGGAAGTTCTACACCATCCGCCTCTCTCGCATGTACCAGAAACATGATGAAGAAGGGATTGTTTTCAACAGAAATTTCAGGGCCAGGTCCCTGGAATGCATTGACGAGGTATCGGAAGGCCGCCTGGTGGAGATATGCCTCCCGGCATGCGCGAAGAGTACAAAGGTTTGTTAATCAATTTGAATATGCCTACTTTTTCAAAATTGATTGACTGCACCAGGAACGTCAAGCCATTGGTGGAGAGAATGAAAAAGAGATACGCCAATGAGCGTACACCGGCAAGTCCCAGCTTCAAGGTGGGAAAGTTCAATTACAAGCGGATGCGAGACGCCAATATACATGCGGTATCATCCCCCAACAAACAACAGCGGGCCGCACCCCAGGAGGCACCACCCTTGCCTTTTTCAATTGAGGATGCAATAGATCTTTGCAAAAGATGGCGAAAAGACGGGATCCTACCAGCCCTGGGGCGTAAACCCACGGGAGACCAGCTGCGGGATCCAAGGTGGTGCGAATGCCACGGGAAGATGCTGCACCCAACCAAGGAGTGTAAGAAGCTCAGGTGGTTGGTAGACATGAAAATAAGGGAAGGCCAGTTGGTCGTGGATGAGGCAACAAAATATGTACGCAACAACCCTTTGCCGTCTCACGCGATGCATGAGCCCAAAGGAAAGGAGATAGCCATGATCTCGATCACAGACCTTGAGGAGGTCGCGGATGCAGGGGCCCCGGTGGTTGCGTAAATCCATGAGGATGAGGACTACGACGTCGACACAGAAGATTCGCGTGCTGAACGGATGAAAAACTCTGCCAAGTTTGCTAAGTTCTTTGATGATATGAATTTCTCGAGCGGCTGTAGGCACGAGATGATAAAGGCGATCTTAAGAGTGGTCGAGGACCATGGGGAAGAACTGGTCATCTCAAATGGGAAAGTTTTCAGGGCCGCGCGATTAAGCGGTTTGATCATGACGTTCGACGAGTCTGATAAGAGAACAAACACGAATCACCATAGGGCATTGTATGTGACGGCTGTCATCAACGAAGTCGAGTTCAAAAGGGCCTTTGTTGATGGAGGGGCTGCGGTAAATGTCGTTCCCCTTAACACTCAGGAGTTGGCGGGAATCCCCGGAGGCAAGGTTGTTAAGAAGCCATCACCATTGAAGAGCTTTGGAAGTGACTCCAGAATGACCCTAGGGTGGATTCTCTTGGGAATCCAAATTGGGCAGATCAAGTGTTCTGCCGAATTCCATGTCATCGAAGCCAACACCACCTACCACATGATTATCGGTCGAGCATGGATCCATCGCTTCGACGCCGTGACTTCCACGACCCATCAAGTAATGAAGGCCCTTTGGTAGGACAGAGTGATCGCAATACCTGCCTCGGTGAATCCATTCAATCTGGTGGAAGAGCACTTTTTCGAGGCAGTGTGGTTCACAGAAATGGCGGATGAACCTGTTCCAGCCCCATTTCAGCCAATCCTCTGCCCAAGTGGGTGGAAATCCAAGACCAGTCGCCAGCCGGGGTGTTGGTAATGCGGGAGGCACCTAAGGAAAAGCAGCTCGCGCGGGAGGAGGTCCCTAGGGTGACCAAGAATGTCTACACTTTAAAGATGGTCATCGAGCATGACGAGGACAGCAAACAGGTGGGCAGCTCCTACTCCAACGGCAAGAAATATTATTGCATCTGAAGGTATGCAGGGTAATCTTCGACCCACCCCATCAGGGGTGTCCCCGGGAAAATTTTTGAGCTGACGGAGTCTCCAAAGGAGGATATGGGGAGCACATTGCTGGAATAAATCAAGGAGGCCCCCGAATGTATGGAGGACCGCCCGAAGCCACAGAAGCAAGAACTAAAGGAGGTACTCCTAAGTCCCACTGAGGAAAAGAAGAGGCCGATCTTCTTGAGCTCGGATCTCAACAATGAGGAAGAACAAGAGATGATTCAGCTGTTGAAAGAATACAGGGACGTATTTGCGTGGGAATACGATGAGATGCCAGGGCTAGATCAAGGCATCACCATGCATCGGCTGGATGTTATTCCAGGCTCAAAGCCAATCAAGCAAAGCGAGAAAATTTCCAGCCTGAGATAAACGTCAAGATCAAGGAAGAGATCTTCAAGTTGCTGAAAGCCAAATTCATCGAGACTAACCACCATCCAACCTGGCTCGCAAATATAGTGTATGTTTTGAATAAAAATGGAGCCTTCGCGTATGCGTTGATTTCAGAGACCTGAACAAGTTCTGCCTGAAGGACGAATTCCCGTTGCCGAACATAGATCTTGTGATTGATTCCACTGCAGGCCACAAAATATTCAGCTTCATGGATGGATTTAGCGGCTATAGATTAAGATGGATCCTGAAGATGCAAAGAAAACAGCATTCATCACACCCGTGGGAGTCTTCAATTACAGGGTTATGCCATTCGGTCTAAAGAATGTAGGGGCCACGTATCAACGCGCGATGATGGCCTTATTCCATGACATGATGCATGTGACGACCTGTCACACTTTTAATACAAAAATATCGATTATTCGATAAAAATCACGGTTTATTGTCAACCCGTCTGACACTTTTAGACGTCCAAATCTCAACAAGCAGGACACACAGTCCTCCGAAACAACATTTTTATTCAATTTTATGAAAAACTGATACGTGACTGAATTATTTAAAAAGTTACACCAACTCGTCAAAAATGACAATTTTTATAAATATCTAGACAAACAATAATACACAATAAATTACTAAAAACAGCTAAAAACAATTAGTTTAGCTGAAAATCTACTTATTAACAACTACTCCGGGATCCAGTCACGCTCCGGGTCAACCTGTAAAACAGTGGGGTGAGCCAAAATAGCCCAGCAGGTACCGCCTAACCACTGGCGTAGAAATCTAAAATCTACTTAACACAAAAGCCAGTTATTACACATCAGCATGCGGCACCAAATACAAAAACAGCGAGATTTATCAATCACCAGACAATCAACAGATAGCTAATAAGCTATAAAAATCACACCAGCAGTATAAACATGTATACACCGTAACTGCAGGAAACTTAGAAGTTAAATTTCCCCTACCTTACACAAGCAAAACCGAGAGCTAGACGAAGCAGTTGATCAATTAAAATCCTTCGGCCCAATCGAAACCCAAACTGGAAGTCAAAAACAGTGAGTTTCTTCCCCTAAAATAATGAAGCTCTGAGAGAAGAATTCGGGATAAACCCATACCGTCCTAGAAAACAGATGGTAAACCCACAGTTTTTATTAAGAAAATGATACTTGAAAATTTTGGAAGGAAACTAGGGTTAGATTTGTTTCTGTATCCTCTCATGTAAATTTCTCAAAACTTTTCTTTTCTATAAAGAAACCTCGTTCTCTTTCCTCTCCAAACTGCCACATCTACGAAAATTCTCAAACAAATACACACTTAAAGTTTATCTGTACATGCAACAAGCGACTAAGCAACTAAAAACAATGTCTTAGTAAACAACCATCCTTCATTAGAGAAACGACACATGGCATAGCACATTCACTAACAACTGAAAATGGATATTTGAAGTCTTCTACTACAAACTGGTGGCTCGTGGATATATACAAAAAAATACTCACAAAGAGAATCATTAACAAATTTCAAATATATAGCAAAAAAAACATCAACCAGAGTTTTTAAATCAAGTAACAAACATTATTTAGATACGTAAAATTGTAAATTAATAAATGGTAAAATCTGGGGTCTTACAATTCTACCCCACTTACAGAAATTTCGTCTCGAAATTTACTTTTTCAGCTTTAAAATGTCACGTACCACAAAGTCTCATCACCTCCACCACCCAAGCAGTACTAGACTGTGTACCCCTAGCTCGACAGTGCGGTGGCTCACAAGTGTGGTGACTCACAAGTTCCTACCTCTTGTACGACACCCGTCACAGAAACCCGCCAAAACACCCGCCCAGTCCCAGATACACTATCCGTACCTCCGGTCGGGTAAGGCTCTGATACCACTGTGACGATCCGTCACACTTTTAATACAAAAATATCGATTATTCGATAAAAATCACGGTTTACTGTCAACCCGTCTGACACTTTCAGACGTCCAAATCTCAACCAGCAGGACACACAGTCCTCCGAAACAACATTTTTATTCAATTTTCTGAAAAACTTGTACGTGACTGAATTATTTAAAAAGTTACACCAACTCGTCAAAAATGACAATTCTTATAAATATCTTGACAAACAATAATTTACTATAAATTACTAAAAACAGCTAAAAACAATTAGTTTAGCTAAAAAATCTACTTATTAACAACTACTCCGCGATCCAGTCATGCTCCGGGTCAACCTGTAAAACAGTGGGGTGAGCCAAAATAGCCTTGCAGGTACCGCCTAACCACTGGCGTAGAAATCTAAAATCTACTTAACACAACAGCCAGTTATTACACATCAGCATGCGGCACCAAATACACAAACAACGTGATTTATCAATCACCAGACAATCAACAGATAGCTAATAAGCTATAAAAATCAAACCAACAGTTTAAACAGGTATACACCGTAACACAGGAAACTTAGAAGTTAGATTTCCCCTACCTTACACAAGCAAAACCGAGAGCTAGACGAAGCAGTTGATCAATTAAAATCCTTCGGCCCAATCGAAACCCAAACTGGAAGTCAAAAACAATGAGTTTCTTCCCCTAAAATAATGAAGCTCTGAGAGAAGAATTTGGGATAAACCCATACCGTCCTAGAAAACAGATGGTAAACCCTCGATTTTTATTAAGAAAATGATACTTGAAAATTTTGGAAGGAAACTAGGGTTAGATTTGTTTCTGTATCCTCTCATGTAAATTTCTCAAAACTTTTCTTTTGTATAAAGAAACCTCGTTCTCTTTCTTCTCCAAACTGCCACATCTACAAAAATTCTCAAAACAATACACACTTAAAGTTTATCTGTACATGCAACAAGTGACTAAGCAACTAAAAACAATGTCTTAGTAAACAACCATCCTTCATTAGAGAAACGACACATGGCATGGAGCACATGCACTAACAACTGAAAATGGATATTTGAAGTCTTCTACTACAAACTGGTGGCTCGTTGATATATAAAAAAAATACTCACAAAGAGAATCATTAACAAATTTCAAATATATAGCCAAAAAAACATCAACCAGAGTTTATATATCAAGTAACAAACATTATTTAGATACGCAAAATTGTAAATTAATAAATGGTAAAATCCGGTGTCTTACAATGCATCAGGAAGCTGAGTTCTATGTTGATGATCTGGTGGTTAAATCAAGGCTAAAGCAGGATCATCTGAAAGACTTGAGGAAAGTCTTCGACAGGCAGAGCCTTTCAGTTGAAGATGAACACTATGAAGTGTGCATTCAGAGTGACCTCTGGAAAATTCCTAGGATGCGTGATTCACAGACATGGGATCCAGCCTGACCTCGCAAAAATATCGGCGATCACTAGCTTACCTACACCATAGTCCCAAACCTCGTTGAAGGCATTCCTAGGGAATTTATCATATACGATAAGGTTCATACCAGCAATTGCAGAGTTGACCTTTTGTTTTAGCAATTTGCTTAAGAAGAACGCGACGTTCTCGTGGACAAAAGAGCATCAAGCTGCATTTGAAAAGTTGAAGAAGTTATTGGCATCACCAAGAGTCATGATCGCGCCCCAAATGGGATCACCTTTGCTGCTGTACTTAACCTTAACAAAGAGGTGTCTTGGGGCATTACTAGTTTGAAGGGAAAGAGAGGCCAGTATACTACATCTCGCGCATGATCCGATATGCGGAATCCAGGTATACAGACATCGAGCGCCACCGCCTAGCCCTATTCTTCGCTATTGAAAAGTAAAAACATTACTTTGCTTCTCACAAAGTAGTGGTCGTAACAAAGCACAACCCTATACGCTATCTGCTGGGGCACTCACCTCCCTTTGGAAGACTTGCAAAATGGTACATGACCATATCCCAGTATAATATAGTCTGTACGCGACCCAAGGCCATCAAATCCCAGGCTGGCGGATCTACTAGCCCAGTTCCCGGACGCGAACTACGAGCCTGTGACAGAGGAACTTGAGGGGCCAGAGATATACCCAATCAATGACCAGTACTGGAAGCTGCATTTCGATGGATCTTCAACAAGAACAGGAGGAGGAATTGGAGTAGTGCTAATCAAGCCCGACCAAGAGGTTGTCCAAATGTCGACCAAGATGGACTTCGCGATAACCAATAATGAGGCCTAATACGAAGCCCTGATCGCGGGACTGCTCGCAGCCAAGGCCTTGGAGGTTCCGAATCTCATTATCATGGGAGACTCCAAGTTAATTGTCAAACAAGCCTCGAGAGAATCTGCGCTAAAGGAGATCAACTTGCTGAAGTACAGGTCAATAGTACAGAAGTTGGTTCAGAAGTTCGAATCTGTCAGATACGAGCACACTCCCAGGTCTGCTAATCTACACGCGGACGCGTTGGCTACCCTAGGGTCAAAGATCAGTCTGATAAGTGCCCAAAAAAATCTTAATCGAAGTCAAGACGATTCCGTCCTTGGTAAAAGACCTATGTGAGGAGGAGTCCCCTGAAGAAGCAGATTGGAGACAGCCCATCCTGCGCGCGATGGCTGATGGAACCAACAAAGAAACTTGGGTTTCCATGAGGGGATTTTGCATACACGATGGATTGCTATACTACAAAGGCCCTGGGGTTATTCTCATGCGATGCGTACAGAAGAGGAAGGTCGAGCAACCTTGGAGAAAATCCACCGACATTCATGCAGAGACAATGAGATTTCCGTCGACTTACACGCGTTGGGGACTCCTTGGCCGTTCCACACTTGGTCGTTAGATTTCATCGGACCAATACGAACCCCTTCGCGTGGGAATGAATATATTCTTACAGGAACGGAGCGATTCACTAAGTGGGTTGAGGCAATCCCACTCAAAACAGCAAATGCGGCGGTCGTGGTCAAATTCATATAGGAAAATATCATCCATCGCTTTGGTATCCCTAACACCATCCTGTCCGACAATGGAACTCCTTTTTTCAATCGCCAGGTAGCCGCAAAACTAATGAAGTACAACATAAGGCAAATATGCTCAACGCCCTATTATTTAAAAGGAAATGGACAAGCGGAGGCCACCAACAAGACGTTGCTCCGAATATCGAGCAAAATGGTCGCGGACGATCACAAAAAATGGGCAGATTATCTGGGAATGGCGCTTTGGGCGTATCGCACATCGCCTAGGACTCCTACAGGAACTTGCCCATTCTAACTATGCTATGGGGCTGAAGCAGTTGTCCCTCCTGAAGTCAAGATGAATTCAGCAAGACTGGCTTTCAGCGCTTTATATGACAACGAGCACGACCATGATCCCATCCTGCTAGAGGAAAAATGCGAGAAAGCTAATAGGACGAACACCAAGTATAAAGAAAGGATCTTGTGCGCCTACAACAAAACGGTCCAACATAGGGACTTTGCAGTAGGGGACCTAGTCATGCGAGCTTCCGACCATTGCATGCGCGAAGCAGCTCATCCCAAGTTTGCGGCTAACTGGGAAGGACCCTTCGAGGTCAAAGAAGTCTTCTATAGTGGTTATTGCAACATTATACGCTGCCATGGGACTGCCACCACTCCAACCCCGACCAATATGCGGTGTGTGAAAAAGTACTATCCCTAGCTTTCTCTCTTTACTTTGCTTAACACTTGCACTATACATATTTCTAAAATCCTCCCATATGTGGATTCAAATAATGATAATGACTCTCCCATATGAGAGCTCTTTTATCAGCTGCCAGTCTCATTTTATCATTTTGCTTATATGATTTAGCAGCTGACCATAACGCAAATGTAAGACTATCTATTTAGATAGCATCCAAACACATAATTAAAAGTCTATCTGTTCAGATAGCATAGATACGCGAACGTAATCCTATCTCATACGATAGCAGTAATGTAAATTTAAAGTCTATCTGTCTAGATAGCAGCCAAACGCGACTAAAGCCTATATGTCTAGATAGCAGCAAATACAAAAGCCCATCTGTCTAGATAGCAGCTAACTGCAAATTGAAAGCCTATCTGTCTACATAGCAGCCAAAAGAAAACCAAAGGCCTATCTGTATAGATAGCAGCCATATGCGAATAAAAGCCTATCTGTCCATATAGCAGCCAAACGCGACTAAGCCCATCCGTCTGATGGCAGCAAAGTACGAAAGCCTATTTAAGCGAATAGCAGGCAATATGCGAGTTAAAGTCTATCTTATTAGACAACAACAAGTGCAAATCAAAGCACGCTTGCATAACACTAGATGCGTGCCTATCTGATTAAATAGCAGTCAAAAGCAAGTATATCCTATTAGACAAAATAGCAAATGAAAAGCAAATTTTCATAGCAGCTAAATGCGCTTTACAACTTATCTGTTTAGATATCCTCTCAAAGCGAAGCTTACAATGAAAAATGCTTTAAATCAAAAAGCTAACTGTTCTCAAAGAACGTTCAAAGAGATTCCTACTTAGGACTCTAAAGCTACGAAACTGACTACGATCAACTCGACACTATTGTCAACGTCCTCGATCAGAACAGAGTCCTTGTTGATACCCCTGGCACAGCAAGATTCCATATGAACTTCAAGCCATGAAGGCCGCTGATGTGACGAACAAGCGGGAGAACATCTCATGAGGTAGGAAGCTTATTGTGCGCCTAGTTAGTAAATACTCCGAATTTTTCCGTTTAATACCCGTCCGTACGTATAAATGAAAATACTTCCGTATTTTGTACTATTGCTGGACCTAATGAAAAATACTCGAACTTTTGACCAAAAAGTTTAATACTCGTATTTAACGTCTTAACGTATAATACTTCCGAATAAAACTTTTTCCATACAAAGTTGCAGGGAATAATTTGTCATCCAAAATATTATAAGTTATTGTAATTAGTTATTATTAAAAAAAAATTCTATTATTCCTTTATTATAAATAATTTTTTAAGAGAATAATTGTGTAAAGAATAATATTTTCCTCATTATAAATATATATTAGTATAATGATTTACTAGTATTTATTATAAAAATTTAAAAGTATCAAGTTGAAATAGCTATATATGCATGCGTATATATGTACATGCATCTTGAGTCTTGTGTGTTATACTATTAATTTTCAAAATAATTACGGCTTAAGATTAGAGAATGCGCAATAGCTTTTTTTTTATTGAAGTTCTGATCATAAATAGTTTGATATTATTTTACATAAGTAATGTTTAAGTCATGAGTAGATAGTGTATTTATCAAAAATGATAAAAAAATGAGTACACGCTTTACAATTTTTTTTAAATATTTGATAAAAATATGATAAGATGGTAATGTGGGACACAAACAACTCATTATATATCCTAAAATACTAAGAAATGCACCCGCATTTTTGATTCCGAATGAATAACTAGTATACGAATTATACGTGTACGTGTAGAATACTCGAATTAATCAAATAGGCACGTACGTACCGTACCACGATTTAGGCCGGAATTTTAATAACGTATTTTTAACATAAAATCGTATAACATACGTACGTACCGTACCACGATTTATTTCCGTCCCGTATTTTACTAACTATATTTCTGCGTAAGTAGGAAGCACCCCCACTCGTTACTCCCTGGCTTATGCACTGGTGGCAGATAGTTCTTCGTCGGAGATCCACCGGAGATGCACCGCACTCATTACTTGCTGGTTTAAGAATTGATGACAGATTATTCTCCGCCGGAGGTCCACCAGAGAAAATCCCCAAAAACATGACTGGGAAAAAGATGTATTCATTCCAACGGAAGAGCTTACACCACCGGTCTTCGATAAGCCCAGGCGAATCAGAAGCTTCTTCTGATTGTTCCTTGGGAGCCATTTCTATAGCACAACGCACAAGTGCAAGCTTGGAGGTCCAGAGCTTGAAAACGGGTAAACAAAAGGGCAGAGAAGGGGGTTTATATAGAACTCAAGGGAGACTCTTCAGTTTCCGGTTGAGTCAGCAACGCCTCGAAAACGGGCGAGAATCAATGACCCTATTAAAGCCTACAACAATACAGTAGCCCTAGGCAGTGATGAGGGTTTGGCTTACTATGTGATGGGCACACCATATTTAAACTCCACGACGGCATGACAGTTCAGACAATGATGGCGGCTTATGGGGACTTAAGCCTCCAAAGCAGTAAAATATCCAGGACTCACCAAGAACCTTGAGTTAGCCAGTTCTAAACTACAGCAAAAAATGGCGTATGCGCATAAGCCTATCTGTCTACGATAGCAGCGAAATCATTACTAAAACCACAAGCCTATCTGTCTACGACAGCGGCAAAACTTATTAAGTCAAGTGTAAGCCTACCTGTCTTGGTAGCGATGAGAAGCGCGTGTAAGCCTATCTGTTTAGATAGCAACCATACGCACAATTAAAAGCCTATCTGTCTAGACAGCCATAGCTCACAAGCTTCAAAAACCTAAGCCTAATGGCAAAAAACTCTACTTACCTACAAGGAGCGATCACATAAAGCCTCACATTCATGTAAGCAAAAACATGAGCCAATCAAAAGATAAAAAAAAAGATATTTCAATATGCGCGGAACCAGCGCGGGCAAAAGCAAAAAGGCAAATATTTTCAAACGATCCAAGGATCGCGGCCACAAAGGGCACAAAAAGTTACATTAAAAAGAGTTCGAATGAGCGATTCTTGCAATGCTAATTTTTTTTTCAACCCTCAAATAAATCCTTCAAGAGGGAATATCCTGCTGACAACGATGCTATTAGCGGCCAGCTTCTCCAAGCGAGCCTTGTTGTCCACATGACTATTGGTGGCTACCTCAAGTTCCTTGGCCATTTGCTCCAACTCTTCCCTGCGCGCGTGAAGAGTTGCTTTCTCCTCCCCATAGGCAGCATACTCGGACCTGAGTTGCGCAGAATTACTCATTCTAGTCAACCTCTACACAAGGAAGTCCAAATCCAATCGCCCTGTCGCGATCTGCTGAAGATCTTTCGCACTAGCAAGGAGGTCATGAGCGCTGTCAACCGTGGTGCTCGCGGGGGTGGTCGCATCAAGTCTCTCCAAAAGAGCGACCATATTTCTGAAGAGTTACCCGCTGTCTTTTGGGGCCATTTCCAGCACTCTAGAAAATGTAGTTGGAAAGGACACGCAGACTTTTATTAGCCATTCGAGGCAAGCTTGGTCGATACGTGCACGCGGGAAATCAAAAGCAGAACACTCAGCAAGAACATGAGTTCAGTGACCAAGCATCATGAACAAAAGGGGAATGGCCTTACCAGTTCCTTGAAAAATCTAACGAAGAGGGGCAATGGGCACGACTACTTGCGAGCTAGAACCAGCTGCCTTGGCCAACCTTTGATCTGCCTGAGCTTCCCGCGCAAAGTATGCCTCAGGAATCACAAAACTTCTCTCAACCACAACAGGATTTGCAGTCTGCGAACCCCATACTTCAAATGGATTCTCGGAGAAAAGGGCATCCAAATCAAAATTGAATCCTTTTGTGGCGGCAGTACTTCCCGGAGAACCCGGCATGAAAGGAGCATCGTGCTTAGCTGACTTAGTCTCTTTAGCATTCTTATCAGAAGGGGTGTCGTGCTCGGCCAAAGCAAATTTTTTGGCATTTTCCTCAACAGGAGCGGCACGCTCACCTAACCCAGCATTCTGGTCAATCTCTCAGAAATCCCTCAGGGGAAACAACACGTTCAGAGCCCATGATCGCTGGGGGCCGCTAAGCACTTGTTCCCAGCCCAACATCTTCTTCATCCGAGGAAATGGGTATTGTTTGAGGGACGGGAGCAGCATCATCCTCTGCCTTTGCCGGTCCTCTTCCTCTTGCTCAAAAATATACTCAAGATGCTCTGCATCAGCTTCACCTTCGATTGTTGGAGCCTCTTCCGCCAGACTTTGTCTTGAAGCTCCTACAATAGAAATTTCACACTCAGGAATCACTATGGCACTGCGGGGGCGACGGGGTCTCAAGGGGCAAGGATCAGGCTCTGCAAAAACAAGTGTGTGACTCTTGAGATAAAAAGAATCGAAATTAAGCCTCTACCGGTATTCAAAGCGGCATTTCCCCACTTATATGGGGCATCCGCGCGATAAACATGTTGCGGATTTTCATCAATGCCTCTCAGCCTAGCATTACATGCTTATGATCAAGACATTAAAAGCCTTGCTCGTGAAAAGTATAAGGGGATAAGAATGTTGCACGTTGCTAAAGGAGTTACCTGCAGATTCCCCACACTGATCCCTAATCCATTTACGGATATCATGTATGGGCACACCATGGTACAGTGCGCCAGTCACAATTTCATGGTTTGATAAAGGAAACTTAAAAATTGTACCTTCTTCGTCTTCATATTCGACGAGCTCGTGAAAGGCTAATTGCACTCGATACAGCTCATTCAGTCTTCGGATTTGGACGAGGTCGGCGTGAGTGTGATGATCGCACGCGTGGTCTTCGTTCCTCAGAGCTCTCCTTAGCTATCTCCTCGAGACTTTTCTTCTTAGCCATCTCAATTCGCTCCTCCTCTGACAGCTTGTCTTGCAAAGACCTTTCCTCGGCCATATGTCTTGATTCTTCGATGGCCTCTTCCTCGGTCATGAATACTGGCCCTTTCAGGGGACTGTCATCATGTGCAGCAGGGGAACACATAATGAGCATTGAAATATTTTCTTATCCTACTAAAAAAATGAACTACTTTATCCCACCTTCTTCCTCCTCCTCCCTGGCAACAAATCCTGCCTCTCGCTCTGGGGCTGTCCTTTTCTTTGAGGGAGCAGTCCTCTTTGCAGAGGAAGTTTTCTTCGCCGCTGGCTCACTTCGTAAACGCTTTGATTGTTGTGTCACTAGATCATCAGTCGAAGGTAGACCCACACTTCTTTTCTTCATCCTTTTGATATGCGATGCAAGGAAAACTTCAAGCTCATCTGAAATCTCTTTCTGGATCCCTTCATCCATATGCATCTCTGGAAGAATGACGTCGTGGGGTTTGCTTTTCTTCGAGCGACAAATATCAATAAGATCCCCGCTGCGATCCCCCGAGGCGAAGCGTCTGAAGCAGCACTATTATGAAACAAAGAGAACAATATTTCAAATTTGAGGAAAACAAAAGAAAAGGGGGATAAGCAAGTTCAGACAATACCAATTGGAAGTCCCTCGCGTACTGAGTTCTTGTGTTAAGAGAGACCTGTTCGACAATGGCAGTTTTCTCATCTTGAATTAATTGCGGACATAGATGGTGATCTGCAGCTAGCAGCGAATAATAACCATACTGGGCCGCACCTCGGGTTAGAGTTGACTTACAAGGATAATCTTTCGACAAAGGCGCGAGGGCCTTGCTGACTTGGAGCCGAGTCTGGGGATTCATCAAACGGAGAGCCTGTGTATTCCAGAAAGCCACCCTGCCTGCCGTAATCCTTCCTTGCCTTCCTCTAGAGGGCTGAATGAAGGGGAGCTCTGCAATGAGCAGTTTGTTTCTTTTCCCATAAAGCACCCCATTGTAACAACCTTTGATAATGGATTTCGACCACATAGGGGGCGCGATAGCATCATAAACCAGTTGAAAGACCATACGAAGAGGATCAAAGTGAACCGCTATGCGTTCATAGTTGCAGGATTCAGCCCTAGGCGCGTGTTCAACCAAAGCAGGCATGTAACCTCTTCTGCACCAGTTCACGTACCTCCCATAGCGCCGAGACCCTTTGGTAATGTGCTTATCCTGGAAGGGGGTATCAACCTCAGGGTACATGTCTTCAAGAACCATAATGTTATCCAATTCCACCACATATGGTCGGGCCACAAAGAGGCAGGCATCGTCACATACCAAGGAGAAGTTACGAAGAGTACCCTTGGTGCCAAAACAACGCCATGAGCGGGGACACTGGTGTACATCTGTGGAATTTGGTACGTTCCACAGTTCGACATCAGAAGGAATTGGAGCATATGCGGGCCATCGTTCGAAAACCCACATGGTTAAGAATCCAACATTAACAAAGGAAATGACATCGAACCTTCCCTGCGACTGCTAAACGTGTGTCGCGGCCAAATCAAGACGGTAGTACAAGGAAACCAAGACAAGGGGTCCTAGAGCAATCTTCTGACCAAGCGCGAGCTATACTGCAAGAGGAAGAATGTGGATAAAGACTCCGTCACGTGGACTCCCGCCTATGAGATAACGTGCCAACCTAACGCACAAAAAGCCGCATAACGACCACGGGAGCCCTTCTCCATCGGTATAAATCAATTTGTTGGTGTTATCCTTGAGAAACTTCTGAATGATGGCGGATTTGGCGTAGTCTTTGAAGAAGAACATGATCCATTTGGACCATATATTCTTCACGTTGGAGGAAACATACATGAAGGTCTCGCAAGGTTCAATCGCGTCACGTTCCCACCTTGTGGCGGCTTTCTTCAGAGCCGCAATACACTCATGCATCTGCGCGAAGAGGGTAAGATATTAATCAGACTCTAATTCGTCAAAGGGATCGAAGGCTCCCATGTTCGGAAGCATCAACAGATTCTCCACATCTTCAAGAGAAAGTGCGGCCTCGAAGGAAGAAAAATGGAACGAATGGGTTTTTCTCGAGTACCGCGAGAACATGACCCTTAGCATACCCTGGTCGGTTTTGAGGTTAAAACCCTTAGTCGCACGGATGGAATGATAGATATCAGCTTGCATTAGAACCTCCTCGTGGTTGTTAAGGATGAATTCTGTCCATTCATCCATCCCGTCGAGCTTCTCCTAAAAGGCCTGAAAAAGACATCATTGAATGGAAACAGGACAGCTTCAATACCAAGCCTCTGTACATCATGGGCGTCTGCTAAATCCCAATCTTCCCTGTTCGGTTCGGGCTTCAATTGAAGAACAACACCTGGGGGAGACTCTTGTGGAGCGCTTCCCCGGATTGTAGCCAAGTAAAAAACATCACCACCAAGATATGGGGCTTTGAACCATAAATTCCTGGGATGTTCCGGCACTTCGACAACTTCCTTGCTTGACTTCCCTGGGGCCATTGCTGTGAACACAAGAGAACTAGGTTTTTTACAATTCATTTTCACTCAAGAGGAAAGAAAAAAGGGGGGGGGGAGAAGAGTATCTGCAAAATTTGACCACAAATTTCCAAATTTACAAGAAACCATTCACTCACCTTGTTGACGATTGAGCGCTTGAACTGCCTGGGAGAATTTTCTAACAATCTGATCAAGAACCTGGTCAAAGGTTTCTGCTTCTTGCCGAGGATTCTCTCTCTGATGCATACGAGCTCAGAAACAATGGCAATGGAAAAGTTCTAATTGAAGAATGCAAAGGGTTTAAATAGCCTTCAGATCGAAGAGTCGCGACTACTGACGTCTGCTGTGTCAGCAACGCTTCAGAATCCGGCGAGATTAGCGACCCATCAAATCGTTCGGAGTTATTCTTGCCTTGAAAATAGGCAAAAATTTGTGGGCAACGTCTGGTTAACTTCACAATGGACACGCTTTGTCAGAGGCTAAAACGACGCTTCTAAACCCTAGGCAATCATGGCTATTACCGAGGGCTAGGAATTTGAATTTTATTCAGAATACGAGGATTTGCGTGGGGTCCACGCACGAATGATTTTGCGCTACTGCACAACGGACGCGCGCATGAAATTCGCGAAAAAGGGGGCTAATGTTGATGGTGCTTTCCAGACAGGCATATCACAGCCACGTGGCAGCCATCCAGCACACCTAGCTGTGTTCCATACACACCGAATAACTACCTATGCTTATCCACGAGGGGGCTGGGAGACAGGGCCCTCGCGTACCAACACGGGACTTGTAGGGACTTAGTGGTTTGAAGGCCAGGGTAAGGCCCGTCGCGCGCCTGCGGCCACCAAGCTCGCGCGCGATCCTTTGTAAATGCTTTCAGAGACTTAATGGCCACGTCCTATAAACCCGGCTTGACCTCATAACGGTCTCCGATATGTGTGGTCAGGTGCCTAACGGTTCCTATATACACGGTCGAACGTGCCGTTACAGGGGCTATCATTAAGCCGCTATTTATGGTGCATTAACCCCCTTCAAAACGGTCACTTCCCTTCTATATATATATATAGGATCGTTAGCCCTCCGTTGCGCTACACTAGTTCTTCTGGACTTACCGAAGACTTTGCTATTAAGCTGTCTCTCTCTCTCACAGTTGCCATGCTTACCCTCTCCCTACTCACACCCTACATCTCTCTGTGTTCCTATTATCTACTAGAGGTGCACACTTAGATCTCTCCTGAGGATTTCCTTGTGCACACCTTCTCTTGAGCTTGTTGGTGGACAAGTCTCGAATAAAAGGTAAATGTTTTTTTTACCAAACGAATGGTGTTAGCATTGCATACTAGCACTACTATTTTCTATGACACACAAATTTTATGCTAATGAAAACAAAAGCGATAAATTCGGAGTATCAAATATTTATTAATGAAATTGATGTAGTGGATCACAATCTCTGTAACGAATTTCTAAACAGAAATTACAAATCCTCTGATTCTTCTCCTTGAACTTCGAACGAGGGCTTTGGCAGCTTGATCTCAGATCGAACGATTAGGCGTCCTTCGATTTCGTTGGAGAACGCATTGAAGGTCTTGAAGAACGCAAAGAACTTGTTTGAAGATCTTCGAATGTCTTGAAGAACCGGGCGGCGATCTTGATGATGGATGTAAGAACTCTTCAGGGCTTTAGCAGCTTCATCTTCAGAGCTCTCTACTTCTTGCAAGATCGAATTGTGTCTTTTATAGGCATGGGCCGACTTGTTGGTCAAGGTAGAAAATAAATATTATTTATTCGTTTATTTATTTATTTTTCACCATCGATTTGACAAGTGGCGCAACATGATTGGTCGGGTTTGCTTGTCTTGATAACTGCATCACCTTGAGAAGTGGCACTATTGATTGGCATTACTTGCTGACGCGTAGGCGTGTCATGCAGTGACGTGGCGTCGCCATAAGCAGTCCTTACTTGCAAATAAGGTTTGGTCTCATTTACAGTTTAATCCTCTATTAATTAATGCTTGAGACATCAATTTGACGACAGCTACAATTTGATCCCGCCATTTAATTATGCAACAATAGACACTTGGTTATATTTGATAGGCCATAAATTTTACGTGTCTACACCTGGGTTCAATTTGCAGCACCAATTTGTCTTTAGTTTACCATTCAATGTGTTTGCCATACACACTTTTTTTTTTTTGAGAAAGCCATACACTCTTTCTGAAAAGTATAAACACATACAAGGATTACTTCTCGACAAAGATGGTGCACCATAAGGTGTAGGAGAAAAGGAAGGAAAGCAAACAGCAACAACATCACCTGTTGAATGTGTGTGTGTGTGCATATAAACTAAGTCCTCCACCAATATACATATGCAAATAGAGCTGCAGACAAAGGTTAAAGTTGTAGTTCCTGCAATGAAGCTCATTGCAATGTTCAGAATTATGTAGCATACAGATTTGTTAGCCTAGTCCATGATTATGCACTCACAATGATGAAAATGTTCAAAGTGTAAATGAAACTTCAATATGGAGCAATATGGGCCAGACAATCACTGGACTTAGAAACTATAGCAACCATAGTACTCGATTCCAAAGTATCACCTTTGTTGGCGATAAACTATCAGTAGCCAGGTACATAATGAGACTCTGAGCTATTACAGTGTAAAAGTAACTCCATAGTTAAGCTTTTTATGGGAAGTATAGTTGCACAACCTTTTTGATGACACCAACTTCAAGACTTGCATTGTTAATTGTCACATGTTGGTGAATAGAGATTATCAAATCAGAGAAGAAACCAATCATCTGTATTTTAGAACATCCAACGACTAAGATTAAGATTTATTTGCGTCATAAGCGAAAACTTTGGCATCTACAGTTTGGTACTGATGTAGTTGAAATGCCTTCTAAGACCTTATAGTATCATTTCGTCGAGGCATTCCTTATCTTCAAACTTGCAAAGTATTTCTAAACATCCAAACTCCCAAGTCCAATGACTTTTCAATTGTCTGATTACAGTCCTAGCATATCCTTCTATATATTTTCAGGCTTTGAGTTTTAGACAATATAAGAAAGCGTCTCTAGAATTGCACGTTGCAACTTATATGTTGCAATACCATAAGAAAGGAAGGCTAAATCAATTTGTAGTATGAATTCATGACATTGTTATGAACGGTATATATGTTAAAGCAACAATGCAGTATCAAAAGCATTGGCATACAGAGAGAGTGGAGCTAATTACTGACCTGGATGGGAATTTGCTCCATCAATTCCATATCCAATCAATTTAGCAATGTTTCGATGATTTACAGGAGCCCTATCCCGAGTTCAGATAAGGAATCTCCTATTCTTTTTTCCTACGATCCTTGTGTCTTCTGATAGCTATAAGCTTCCCTTCTTGTAAACAGCCCTTGTAGGTTTACAATATTAGATGTATCATGTGGGATAACATTTGTGCAGTTGCGAATTGTGAACAATCATTTGCTACTGTGATATGTGGTGCATTTGCGAACCAATTGTGGCAGCGTCTGGGGTTGGATTGGCTATGGTGGGCGGTGAATGAATTGACCTACAATTTGACCTGAATAAGAAACTGATACACATAGTGGATATATATTGTTAGAAAATGGATAGTTAATCCATAGAGAAATGGAAGCAATACTTGGTAGCTTGAAGAAGCTTGAAACCAAGATGGTAATTAGTCCCACATTGGTACTCACAAGGAGGGTAGGTGGCTCTATATGGTTTCACACAAAAGGGTAGTGTATAACTAAGAAGGTGTGTGGAGGACCATAGGTGTTCTTGTGTGCCTCGCATGCAGTCGGGTTGAAGGGCGATTTGGGCGAAATGTCTCGGCGTCTGGCGTCCGCGAGGCGACCTGGCGTATAAATCAGTTTTGGTCCATTACACACCACATTAATCGGAGCTCTTTTATCCTGGAAGAATCATCGCCGGCATCCCAACACAGCGTAAGTGGGGGCGATTATCTCTTCAAGAACAGTCAGGCCTTCCCGCAAGACCTGACGACTCAGCTGTTCTTTTCTAAATACTGTTATAGCGTGGATTAGAGGTATGACTTCTAATTTGCTTTATTTTAATCAGTTTCTGATACGTGTACTGTTTACCTTCATGTTTTGTTACCTGCGTTTCTTGGGCCATGAATTCTTAAATAAATTGGCATGTCTAAAATTGATAATTTTAGTGTTTATAACCAACAGATATTGCAGGAAAGAATTGGTCTTTTTTGCTCAGTTATGCAACTGGGTGAGGGCAAGTACCTTCTGAGTGAAGCCTCGTCGAGTAATACCGAGATCGTTGAAAGTGCACAGGCCTTGAGCAAAGCTGGTTCAAGTTTTCTTCAAGCTACTTTGCCTTTGTGGAATTACATCATGGATCTGCATATTAGAGATGGCCTTGAGAGTGAGTAGATGTAGCCCAAATAGTATCATTAGCTGTTATAACAATGTTGGTATATAGAATGAAATATCATCTCACTAAGCATCATTCATTTATACTGCAGTAGCAATACTCTCTTTGAAGTAAAAACATATATTCTGAAACCGCGAAGTTGCAAACAACAATCAGTCACAGAAAGCAAACGTTTTTGACGTGGTCTTACAGAAATGCAACCGTAATGGGCAAACAACATGCGCACGTATTGAGGAATAGGAAAAAAATATTGAGGTCTACAATTTCCGAAACAGTGTAAAGCAAATGCAGGTTTAATTGCAAGCAAAATAAAAAACTCAACATGATCTCAGGCAATAGAAATACCCAATGAACAAAAGTTCAAGTACCACTGGATATTGCAATTCATGAAACTAAACAAACAACTGTGGAACAGTCAAACATATTACTGAGTTATGGGGAACAGTCAGACAAATAACACGTACTGCTAATAGGACAGTTCCACTAAGGAGTAACCTGACAGTGCTTCATGCGTGACTAACCCAGTCACCGACAATAGCATCCATATACACATTTTTGCTTCAATTGTAGTTGTTTGTAAAGTGAAGGTTGTCATGATTTATAGCCATGATTTGGTTGAGTGACTTATCTAATTTTCCAGCAGAGTGAACATAACCAACCAACAACACTTTGTTACTATCTCTATTTTCTGGATCGCTCCTGTGCTCAATGTAAATTTTAGTCAACAGTTAACATTCAAGTAACTAATCTATGAAAAGGAATGGAAACGTCCAGTAAACAACGCAACTGACAGTATCTTGGAGTACCAATCCCCAAATTTCTAGGCTCTCTGGACACGAAGCCCCAGCCTGGTCTCCTTCTTCATCTCAATCGTTTCCCCCACTGAAACTGCAAATATCAGAATCCAGTCAGACAAAAGCCAGAACCACAAAGGAAAAAAATAGCATAAATTGGGTGGCGGAGATAGGAAAGAAGCAACCAAACTCACCTCCAGGCTTTGCTCTGCAGTTAGCTCTTTCAGCTTCATTAGCATTCATCTTAATTTTTTCAAACAGCCTCCTGAGCTTCCTTAGAAGCCGTATTCATTCCTACTTAATGAAGAAGGATCAAGTAGCCCTGGAAAACAAAAAACAAGAAAATAGCATATATAAATCAAAGCTTTGTTTCACAATAAGACATGATAACATCTCCAACCTAAACTGAGAGAGAGTAAAAAATTGGCAAATCAAATCCAACAATAGGCGGCATCACAAAACCAAAGAGCGAATATGCACCAGAGGACGCTTTGCCAATTGACAATGCATTGTTAAGAGCATCATCCATATCATGATGACAAAGAAACCAATCCCTGCTAATTATACAACAAGTTAGAAAATATCGGGGGAGATAAAAAAAAATGCCTTCAAAATCAAGGTAATGATGAGTATATAATGAATGGCTGATAAAAAAAACTACAGAGGAGCAAATTCTACATACATGTCCATCCATAGGCATGGGTGGGTGAGGAAGGCCCGGTTGGGAAGATGGAGGAGGACGGGGAGGGGGAGACGTAGGTAGATGTGGTGAAATGGTTTGTACATCTTGAGGAAGAGGAGTAGGGTCGAAGCAAAAAGATTTCAACAAAGCAAAGCCCTTGCTATACTTCGCATTGACTGGTTTGAAAAAGAATCAATGAGATGGCAGAAACTTACAGATTATTTACCATTATTAAAAGTTGCAAGCATAATTTTCGCTTTAGAACAGTATCTTCAGAACCATCATTCTATATGATGTACTGCACAAATATTTGGTATTTCTTTAATGATTTAGGCTTATGTTCTCCTGAATCTCTAACTTGTCAAGAATTGTGGTCCTTAGAGTAAATTATATAATAATCCACAATAAGGGTCTTGATATTTTTAAGTCACAAGTGATGAGTTGGAATTAAAAGAAAATCGAGAAAGATTTGAACAATTAGTTATCCTTGACTGAATAAACAAATCTTCACACTCCTGTCATTCGATATCAAAGATAAGTGACGTTATTTTGAAGCTACCTGCTCAACAAACAGAATCCTTGTTAAGAGTTCTCTTAAATATGACTATCAACGTGGTCTCATCTTATTATGTGGTTTTATCATCATGATGATATCTAATTTTGAGAAATGGTTGAATAAATAGGCCATTGAAATTTGAAAGAAGACGAGTTTGCTTGGGGTAAATAAAGGCTAAGAAATAGGAAATCCAGTCTCCATCTGAACGCAATGGATCAACAAACTAAATGCGTTCTGTGGTTTTAAATACTGTATAGCGGCAAGTAAGCTTTGTATGACATATGGACTTCAGCAGTTGACAGAAGTATTCAGGTGGGTAGTGGCACTGGCACATTGAAACTTTCAAAGGCGTCTATGGTGTTTAATGCTGTATTAGCTGCTGTCTTACTTGGTATTAAATGGGGGATGCTTCTGCAATTCCATATACGAATTGCTACAAAATTAAAGGTGTTTGAACGAAAGGCCTATGGAACTGCTTACTGTCTAAGCTGTACACTGGGTTAGATGCTTCCTGAAATTCCCTCTTTTTCATTTGCCTTAACCCTAGATAACTTTTATGTTCTGGATTTGAGATGAAATTAGAAGCTCTGATGCATAATCTTAATTCATTGACTAATTCATTGTTCAGCCCTTGATGAATTAGTTTTCACACAGCATAAAAATTAGATGTTAGTCGATCACCTCCGTTTGACTACTATATAGCTATTGCTGATGTAAGCTTCTTTGTTCCATCTTTTTTTTTTTCTTTTTTTTTTATTTTTTTTTTTTTTTTGTTTTCGTGTAGGCGAGTAATGTAGAAATCAGGTAATTATCAAATAGACTTAAGGCGTTTAACTCAGAAGGATACCTTCACCTGATTACTAACACATGCTCAAATAAGAAATAGAATTCTAGTGAAATTTGACACTGTTAGAGCGAAGGCTAGTGCTCTTTCCCGTTCCCTTCTTTTGTATCCAAGTCAAGAGCTTCAGTTCACTTCAGTAAACTTCAGATGGTATACACTACGCTCTATACAACTACAAGAACTTTGATTTTATGTGGATAGTATTAGATCATATTTATCATTGGGCTTTCATAATCTTTTGGGCTTAGTTGCTGGTATACACTTGCATTTATTTATTTGTGTAAATGGGCTGTGCTATAAAGCCCATTCCCTTTCTAGCCTAATATCTGCTTGTGACCGTTAGGGTTTAGTCCAGATGATTCTCAGCCGTTTGATTCTCTCGAAGAGATCAGAACGGCTCTTTGGCTTCAGTGTATTTAACTCTCCGTGTCTCCATTCTTTGAGGCTAAGGAATGTAAATATTTCATTTCTGGTTCATCTTCTCTTGAAATTTCTCTCTCTCTTCTTTGCTCTGTTTATTGTTTCTTGAGAAAGCCTTCATGGTATCAGAGCCTATGTCGCTCATACCCACACCTCCGACTTCACCGCCGGTTTACTTACTTGCAAATACACAACCTTATACCCTTTAAACTCGATATCTCAAATTTTGTTCTTTGGAAGCATCAGATCCAAACTATTTTCGCAAACACTCTCTTTTTGGCTTTCTCGATGGCACCTCTGAGTGTCCGCCAGAGTTTATCTCTTCCGAGACCGGTCCGGTTCCTAATGCGGCCGCTATTTCGTGTGTTTTGCAAGATAAAGCGGTCTTTGCGATTCTCAACGCAAAACTTTCCACCGACGCCTTGACTCAGGTCATTGGTTCCTCCACCTCACGTGCCGCCTGGCCTACCCTAGAACGCCTGTACGCCTCTCTAACTAGATTTAACATCCTACAGTTGAAATCGGATCTCGAAACCACAAGAAGAGATCTGACTCCATACAGCTCTACATGCAGAAACATACCTCCCTTCGCAACCGCCTTGTCGTGTCCTCTGTGCTGATTCCCGACGAGGATATGCTCCTATACGCCCTTAACGGGCTTCCGGCGGAATACAACTCCTTCCGGTCTTCGATCCGGATTAACTCGTCACCGATCTCTTTTGAGGAGTTACATGTGTTGCTTAATGCTGAAGAACAGATGCTCGAGTCACAGATCTCTTTATCCGACTCTTCTCACCCCTCTGCCTTCTATTCCTATGGTGGCCGATATGGACGTGGTGGGCGTTTTCCCTCCGGTCATCATGGTGAACGTCCGGGTCAACACGGCGGCGGTCGAGGCGGTAGAGGAAACCCTAACTCGAGTCCGGGACCAGGGTACGGTTCTAACTCTGGATCCGGGTATGGTTCTTCTGGCGGATCGGGATACGGTTCTGGATCGAGTTATGGATCCGGTTTGGGTACCGGGTCTGGTTTCGGTAATGATTCGGGTCACGGCGGTTCGAGTCGTGGAGGTTATAGAGCTCCAAGAGGCAGGTCTGGTTCGGGTCGAGGGGGCTCTGCAAAGGTCACCTGTCAAATCTGTGGCTATGACTTTCATTCAGCTCTCGACTGTTACCATCGGATGGACAACGCATATCAACGGAGACATCCACCAGAGCAGCTCCCCGCCATGGCAGCCTTTTCTTCACAACAGTGTCAACCATCTTCAGAGCTATGGCTCACTGACACGGGAGCATCCAACCATATGACATCTGAGCTCTCCAATCTCTCCTTGATTGAACCATATGCTGGTAATGAACAAGTAACCATTGGTAATGGTTCCTCTCTGCCTATCCAACACTCTGGTACAGCTCTTCTTACAACTGCTAATCAGTCTTTTACATTATGTAAAACATTACACTTTCAAAATTTATCTGTTAATTTGCTCTGTGTTAATCAACTCTACACTGAGCATAATGTTAGATGTATTTCTGACAAAACATCATTTTGCATTTAGGACATTACTACGGGAAAATATTATACCAGGGCCTCAGTAGAAATGGACTTTACCCCTTGTCTCCTCACTCTCTGCAAACTGGTCCTCAAGCTCACATGGGACAAAAACAACAAACTTATTTGTGGCATTCTCGCCTGGGTCACCCTTCATTATGGTAATCTTTGTGAAGCTTGTTTGGCTGGTAAAATGAAAAGACTTCCATATCATGCTTCTGAATCTATTACTGATACTCCTTTGCATTTGATCCATTTTATGTTTGGGGGCCTGCATCCACTTTATCTTATCATGGCTATAAGTATTATGTGCTATTTATTGATGAATTATCTCGTTATACATGGTTATTTCCATTGTAATTGAAATCTGAAGTTCATGCCACTTTAATGAAATTTAAGAAATGTATTGAGAAACTCTTTGGGTATTCAATCAAATCCTCAGTTCTGATGGAGGTGGTGAGTATACAACTTTTATTTTTCAGAAATCTTTAGATGAACATGGTATTTTACATAAGAAATGTTTTCCTCATACGCCTCAACAAAATGGTATTTCAGAACGTAAACACAGTCATATAGTTGAATCCGCAATGACATTACTTCAAAATGCATCTTTGCCCAAGTATTTTTGGTACCATGCTGTGGCTACTGCCACTTATGTAATTAATCGCATGCCTATAAAAGATACCAACAAAAAATCTCCATATGAATTGATGTTTAAAACAACTCCTACTTACAGTCATCTTCGTGTGTTTGGTTGTGCTTGTTACCCTTGTCTTAGACCTTACATAACATCTAAAATTGATCCTAAAACAAAGCAATGTATTTTTTGTGGGATATGCAGAAGGTTATAAGGGTTATCTTTGTTTTGATAAACTATATAATAATTTCGTTTTTAGTAGGGATGTGGTGTTTGATGAATTCTCCTTTAATTATTCAAAATCAACTTGCACTACTCCTTTTCCATCACAACAGCAGAATCATTCTTCAGCTTTTCTGTTTTCAGGTTCTCCCAACCTTGAAGGACCAGATACTTCCCCTTCTCTTAGCTCCGACTCTACTCAAAGAACAGTCCCTACACCTGGTTTTAACCAAAGGTCCAGAAAGAACAGATACTACACCTAGTTTTAACTCGGGTCCAGAAAACACTGCTGAGGGTAGTTCTGTAATGAAGCCAACTGGGGTTCAAGTCCCTTCACCAGTGGCACAGCCACCCACTTCTGCAGGGCCCACTGTCCCCAGTAGTGGCTTGAGTACTCCGAAAAATGACCCAATGATTAATTCCCCCCTCTCCCCATGTCACCACATGCATACATTCTTTCACTCTAAATTAATTTCTGTACCTAAGTCTTGTTTTTCTTCTTCTCACACAACACACTTTGAACCCACCTGTTTTACTGAGGCTTCACAACACCCTCAGTGGTTAAATGCAATTGCTGAGGAATTTGTAAGTCTCGCACAACAACTGTTGGGTTTTGACGTAGGTAACGCAGCGGGATAACAAAATTTTCTACTCAAAGCCCACCAAGGATCACAGGAAGAGTTATCGTAACATGATAAGAGCATAGAAGATGTGTACCTTGGTTTGGGAGATCACGAAGAATAGTTTCTTCATCTCAATGAATATCCACACCTTGGATCTTGATTGGATTCCTTCTCACCGCGATGTGCTAGCATTGGAAGAAGGGGGAAGGAGATCACGCAAAAACAAGGCACTCGGTCGTGGCTTGTGGTGGCCGATGGCAAGGGGGACGGACGGGGATGAGGGCTTCGGCCTTCTCCTTGTCTCTCTCTCTTGCTTTGTTGTGTTCTCTCAAATAATGACTTGTGTAGAGAATTAACAAGCTAGAGATCCTTTATATAGTCATAACTCTTTATTAACTACATAAAGGCCCCAAAACTAATCATGTCCTTACATGGATTAGCCCACATGCAAATTAGTCCCACTATATTTTCTTGTGGTTGCGTTATGATCATTTTATTAATTAGTCCAACCAATTAATACCAATATCCAATTTAATCCATCTGGCGTGACCCCATAGGTTTCTACTTAGTTGGTAGTAACTTATTACTAACATGGAGCAGTGTCTAGCAACACATCCATGCCACCCAACTAATAGAAATAAGTCAGTGATCCCGACAAACCTGTTGCCCAATACCACATATTGCGTTATCCCTTTGTCTCCATATCCGGATTGGAAACGAGACATAATAGTCACACTCGTATATCCAATCCATAGTTTCTCGATCCTAGGAACATGCTTATGCAAGCAGATAACATCAATATCTCCATATTGATTTATCTGAGTCTGGCCAGACATTCAATAAGCACCATCCCTCGAGTGGCCATGGATATTTGCTCCAATTATGTAGGAGGGACAAATCCTCTCTAAGTCACTACGATCTCTAAGCTTGCTTCCTAACATGCCCGATAGCTATCTTTATAGTTTTCCGGTTAAGGCGCAACGTTGGATAACATCAAAGCATGATATTTCACACCTAGAGTATATAGTGATTTCTAGTCTAAGAATTACAATATTATTGGCACTAAGAGAAGCGATTGTGACTTTGACATAATCTAATGTATTCTTCTCGTCGTGGTTCAATCCAGTATGCCCTTACTCCTAATGCATACTCATGTGTTAGAATTGATATCTCCATATCAATCTACACACATACTAGTATATATTTGATTGTCCTATTAACCAATATAATAGACTAGGGATATTTAAGATAATCGAGACATTGTATCTAAGGACTTCATTATATTAAATATCACAATAATTAATAAATGAATATTCTAGCGAAAACATTGTTCATACTAAATATAGATTGCCTCTAGGGCACCTATTCCAACAGTCTCCAACTTGCCCTAGAGCCAATCTAGTGCATCTCGTATACCTATAGATCTCGCGTGCCCTTCATGCTTTCGCGGCGCAAGTGGCTTTGTGAGCGGATCCGAAATATTGTCATCCGTTGGAATCTTGCACATCTTCACATATCCGCGATCGATCATATCACGAATAAGATGGAATCTCCTAAGTACATTCTTTGATTTCTGGTGTGATCTGGGTTCCTTTGCCTGTGCGATCGCTCCGGAGTTGTCACAATACAACTCTATGGGATCCACGATGCTAGGGACCACACCGAGCTCAGTGATAAACTTCTTTATCCAAACTGCATCTTTTGCTGCTTCCGCAGCCGCAATGTACTCAACTTCAGTTGTAGAATCAGCAACTGTACCTTGCTTGGAACTCTTCCAGCTCACAGCTCCTCCATTCAGGAAAAACACGTATCCTGACTGCAATCTGTAATCATCTTTGTCGGTTTGGAAGCTTGCATCAGTGTAACCAATTACACTAAGCTCTTCCTTACCTCCAAATATCAAGAATGCATCCTTAGTTCTTCTAAAGTACTTTAGGATGTTCTAGACACCAATCCAGTGACTCTCACCCAGATTGGAATGATATTTGCTTACCATACTCAATGTGTTTGATATGTCTGGTCTAGTACACAAAATGGCGTACATGATAGATCCTATGGCTGAAGCATAGGGTATCGTACTCATGCGGTCCTTCTCAATCTTATTGGAAGGACAATCAGTCTTAGAGAGAGTGACTCCATGCGACATGGGAAAGAATCTCTTCTTGGAATCTTGCATGTTGAAACTTTTCAACACCTTGTCTATATATGTACTTTGGCTTAGGCCGAGAATCTTTCTAGATCTATCCCTATAGATCTTCATACCAAGTATATAAGCTGCATCTCCTAAGTCCTTCATTGAGAAACACTTTCCTAGCCAATCTTTAACAGATTGCAAAGTAGGAATATCGTTACCAATGAGTAGTATGTCAACCAAATACAAGACCAGAAACACTACTGAGCTCCCACTAACGTTCTTGTAAACACAAGGCTCATCTTCGTTCTTGATGAAGCCAAACTCTTTGACCGCGTCATCAAAACGTCGATTCCAATTCCTAGAAGCTTTCTTTTATCCATAAATGGATCATTGCAGATTATAGACTTTATTGGCATTCTTTGGTTCCTCAAAACCATCTTGCTATGTCATATACACATCCTCCAGGAGGTTCCCATAACGGAACGCTGTCTTGACATCCATTTGCCAAATCTCATAGTCATAATAGGCTGCAATAGCAAGTAGGATTCAAATGGATTTAGTCATGGAGACTGGTGAAAAAGTCTCATCTTTGTCAATACCATGAATCTGTCTATAACCTTTAGCCACAAATCGCCCCATGTAGGCAACTACCTTGCCATCCATCTCGGTCTTCTTTTTGAAGACCCACTTGCACCCAATGGGCCGAGCCCTTTCAAGTGGTTCCACCAAAGTCCATACTTTGTTGGTATACACGGAATCCATTTCGGATCTCATGGCTTCTAGCCACTTCTTGGAGTATGGGCCTTTCATGGCCTTCCCGTAGGTTGCAGGCTCATCATCCATGAGTGGTATGTCATCAGGCTCAGTTACGAGAAGTCCGTACCTCTCTGGCTCATGACATACTCTTCCTGACCTACGGAGTTCTTGTGTCACTTGAACTGGTTCTTCCACAACGTTTCTGTTAATGTTCCATCATCGGTTCAGTGGTTTGTGGTTCTTGAATTTCTTCAAGTTCTACAGTCCTCCGACTTTCTTCTTTAGAGACTAGCTCTATTTCTAGAAACACGCCGGTCCGAGCTACAAATACTTTGTTCTCGGTTGGATTGTTGAAATAATATCCTTTCGTTTCCTTAGGATATCCCACAAATTTACACTTATCCTTAGGATATCCCACAAATTTACACTTATCCTCTCACATTTCTTATTGAAAGGGGACCTTGTCATTTTTCATAATAAACAAGATTCGCGTGTCTCATATGATTGCAAACCAAATGAGTTTAGAAGTCTATCCTTATGGAGTCTAGATATGCGTTTCTCGTTTGTATGGCCAAAACAATAGTGCCATAGATATGTAGGATTTAAATCATTAGTTTTAATCCTTTTAGCATTTATGTTATAGATGGAATTATTTAGATCAATGATATACAATCCATTAGACAAATGCGCACTACAATAGCGCATACTATCAAAATAAATGGAGCAAAACTTGTCGTTTATTGAAATAGAAAAACCTTTTCGTCCAAACAAGAAACGAAAATAATGTTTCTGCTCATAGCAGGCACATAATAGCAATTGTCTAACTCTAAAATAAGTCCAGAAGGAAAAGATAGTTCATAAACGCCTATAGCTAATGCAGCAACTCTTGCTCCATTCCCAACTCGCAAATCTATCTCCCTTCTAGGCAATCTTCTACTTGTTTTCAAATCCTGCACTTTTCGACAAATGTGAGAACCACATCCAGTATCCAATACCCAAGATGAAGAAATAGATAGATTGACGTCTATAAAAAAATACCTGGTTGTGGTGGAATCACTATTCCAAGCTTCTTATCCTCCAGATATTTGGGGCGATTCCTCCTCCAGTGACCCGGCTGGCTACAGTAGTGACAATCACCTTTAGCTACGCCCCCACTAGGCTTTAGGGCTTCCTTGGACTTTGCAACTTTATTGCACTTTCCTTTAGAGGTAGAGGCAACTCCCTTTCACTTCCTCTTATTCACCATCATTATGGCCTTGCCCTTGCCTTTATTGATGCTCTGTTCAGCTGTGTTTAGCATGTTCTGCAAGTCTGGAAGAGTTTTACTGATCTCGTTCATGTTATAGTTCATGATGAACTTGTTATAACAGTCAAGCAACGATTGCAAGACAAGATCAGTAGCCAACTCTTAGCCGAATGGGAACCGTAGTCTCTTGAGATTCTCAATGTACCTGATCATTCGGAGTATATAAGGCCCAACTGGATTCCCCTCTGCGAGACTGCTCTTGAACAGTGCTTTGGACACCTCATACCGCTCATGCCTTGCTTGTTCTTGAAACAACTGTTTCAAGTGTATGATCATATCATAGGCCTTCATGCTCTCGTGTTGCTTCTGAAGCTCAGAGGTCATGGTGCAGAGCATGAGGATAGTCACATCATTAGAATCATCTATATGTTTCTCACGTGCTCTTACATCAGCTAGAACAGACTCATCCTGGGGTGGGTCTGGAATAGGAGTGTCCAAGACATTCAACTTCTTTTCTTGCTTAAGGACGATCCTTAAGTTTCTGTACCAGTCAAAGAAATTTGTTCCCGACAGTTTTTCCTTCTCAAGGACACATCGCAGGGATGAAGTTGATGCGTGATTGTTTGCCATTTGGAATTCTACAAAACGAGAAATATGCAATTTTAGTATTTTGAACAATTTAACTATATTCAATAATGGCTAGATCATTAAATATAACTCCCAATTTTTTTCTCGAATTAATAGCCCTCACCATTAATGCAAAAAATATCATATATATTTTCTGGGTGTGGCTACGATGCGGGCGAATTTTTAGGGTTCGGTGGGGGCCCAACTTTTTTCCCCCGGTTTGGACCGAAAGACAGGCGGTTTTGCCTGTATTTACGAAAATACCTGTAAAACAACAAAATACAATTGACTGGTGACACGTGGTGACACAGGCTACAGCCGGCATCGTGAAATACAAATGCATGTACCGTGAAATCCATAGTCGCATAATGAAATGAATTCATAGCATTTTTTTTTGGATTTATTTTGATACGGCCCCACCCCCAATCCCCACCATATCTTCCTCTCTCCTTCCAGTGTTAACTTCCAATCACCCGCGGAACATCCCATCCAAACCACCGCCCCTCCCGTTTGGACAATATCTAAAACCACAACTCGCACCATCGATTAGTGAACAATAAATTTTTGAGAAATCTAGAGTCCAGACGAATGGAAGATACTAGTTTATTTTAGCCCTCAGAAATACATTGCTACAATTAACTCGCACCACTAGTTAGTGAGGAGAGAAACACACAACTTGGCTACAGAGGCACGAAACGGATGCGAAAGAAATAGATGGACGATAATACTCCATTCCCAGTTATGGATATAGCCGGAGGGGAAGCAAGTAGCAAGACGATTCCAAGGTCACACCCAACAGGGATGTGGCTACGGTTCGAGCAAACCCAGCACACCCACAATTACATCTCCGGTATATTCATCCATGCCTCCTAAATAAGTCAAAACCCTTCACCACCCTCTCAAGTTCGCCATTTGAATAGAAGCATCAAGCGATGGCGAATTCAAGGATGAAGGAGACGGAGGCGGAGGTGTGGCGGATATGGACAAGGAGTCAAGAGCCCTAAAATCAGGGTATTTGTTCCTGCTTCGCTTTTTTGGCAGAATTGATTGTATTAGCAGGTTGATAGGAAGTCATTTGACACTGTTTTGGTAAATTTTCGGTGAGTATGGGGGGTTGGTGTCATGCTCGGAGGCGGCATCATGGCGCTAGCTTAGTCTGGTCGGAGTCGGAGTCGGTGGAGGAAGACAACTCTGTTTCCTCTGAGTTTATTTTTTGTTTTAATTTCCCTATGATCCCCTGTTTTTCGGAGGCTATTAAAGTGGCCTCTAATTTTATTTGGAAGTTCCATATGTGCACCGTTTATGAAATAACTACATATACCCCCCATTCCGTTAGTAACTCTTTGAGCAACCTTAAAAGCTTTCAAAAACTCCACTATAGACCCCTTATAACGTGCGTTATATATGTGAGGAATCCTCGCGTTCCGTTTCAGCTTGTATAATCACACCAATACTGATATAATTTCATCGGTATGTACACAATATTTTGCAAATCATTTTTCTGGTAGTCGTAACATTTGAAAGTTTCAAAAAATTATGTATCTCGTGAAATTGCAAGAAACCGATGGAATACTTAGAAAGCACCAATGGAGAGGTCGCAACATGTAGAAAGCACCAAGTTTTACCCCCAGTAACGATCGGGCACACAATTACGACACACACGAAAATAAGATAAATTAACCCCTTTAATATTCTTCTTGATTGATTCATAATGAAAGATTACAAGTACTTAACCCTAGACTCATAGATAAACTAGTCTAAACCTAACCTAATCCTAACCCTAGACTCTCACGGGCCAAGCCCGGATAAATAATTAAATACGTACTAAAATAATAAATAATAACTCGATAATTTGACACGCGACCCGTATCAGTGTCAGGGTATGCAATTGTGGAGGTTATATCGTGTATGAGAAAAATCATCATAGACTTCATTGGTTTTAAGTGAGAGTTGAAACTCTTCGGGGTATAGTTGAGTAGGTCGGACTTGCATTATTAAGACTTAAAATGACTTAAGAACCTTCGGATAATGCCATTAGAAAGGCTTCCATGGAACTGGAAAACTTTGTCAGCTCCCGTAGCAAACTGTGTTGTTAACAAATAGCACAGAAACTTAAATGTTTTGCTTTTCAAATTGCAGGAAACGAATTTCCCATTCCCACGTAGAAGTATTTCGGTATAAAAAATTCTAGAAACAAAGATTTAAGTGCATCATTGTGGATGACACCGAGAATCAAGACTTCCTCAATGGCCTTAGATAAGATAGGATCCTCGACATATATCCAAATCGAGGAGAAACGATGACACGAAAGAACAAGACGAAGAACACAAACAATTAACGTGGTTCACTAGTTTTTAGGCTAGCTACCTCCACGGACAAAACAAACCAATTTTATTGATGAGAAGTCAAACAATCAACCACACACAATATGTCTCGACCCTAGGTCCATATATAGTTTTAAGATACTGACTTGTGCCCAAAGAAACGACTAAACATTCCAAAATTGAACCAGGAAACAACGAAACCGCCCCAAACCCAGACTGTTCGCCAAAACACCCACAGTGTTTGCTCTTTTGGGTTCGCACGAACAGAAAAAGAAAACTCAAAAACAGCTTCGCTCGTTGCTTCCCCGCTTCACCAATTGATTCGCCGCTTCCCAATTCAATGCTAGGGTTTTGATCACCCAAAACACAAAAAAATCTTCAATAAATTCATCGAGCCATTAAAGCTGCTAGGATCCCAAAACGTGAGAGACAAGAGAAAGCAAGAAAACAAACAAAAGTAAGATCAAGAACACAATAATTTACGTGGTTCACTAGTTTTGAGACTAGCTACATCCACGGCCAACCCAAACCAATTTATTGATGAGAATTCAAACCAATTACAAGCACACTCCAAGTCATGACCCTAGCATCTACTTATATACTAGTACAATACTTGGATCTAAAGTCATGTCCAAAAATAATTCAAGACAAACTAGGAAAGAATCCGTCCAAAACAATTATTCCCTAATTGAAAACAATTGTTACCCAACCAAAAGATTTGTTTCCTAACCAAATAAGTACACTACCAAATATGTTAGTCAAAGTAGACCATCCCATGCTAGGGTTTTGAATCAACCAAAAAAATTCCAACATGAGCTAGATCAGTGACCCTTCATTCAATTCTTCTTTATCTTCTACTATCAGGTATTTATCAGGAGAAAGCCAACCAAAAAATAGACGAATCCAAAGCGTCTTTATTGTATGTATTTAATTTATGAAATTCCCGGAGTCTTCATGAGCATTGTAAAGGACTCTATCTGCTTAGCAACTTTTTAGAGCTCCAAAAGAGCACCACGTCGTGCTCATCAACCACCTCTGATGCATGCTTCATCAAGTAGTTTTGGATTGCGATGACTGATTTCAGAATATAATTGTTTTAATGTGTCTTGTGAAATTCAAATTCAATTTCATACAGAATTCAAATTAAAATTTTGGTCCAAACTTTGTTTTCCTCCACCTTTTGGTGGCTATGTTGGGAATATCCCTTGAATAGGCTCGTGAAGCTTGATGAGGAGTTAGGCGACGAAGACGGGTGTTGGGAATATGCCTTGAATAGGCTCAAGAAGCTTGGCGAGGAGTGAGGCGACGAAGAGGGGCAAGGAAACAAGGCCAAACGGGGGATCAAGACGAAGAGAAGGAAGAAAATGTCAAGGAGTAGCGACCTAAAAATCAGGTCGCACGTCCTCTTATCCATGTAGCACTACCTGGGCAGCAGGCTGGCAATTGAAAAATGTTTCTGAAAGTGTGAGTATGCAGTAGAATAAGTTCAAGCTGGCCTTGCTAGGAAGATGAACTAGATGCCTTTGAAGTAGATGCAGAGAGTATAGAGCAAGTATGCCTTTTTCCATGCCTTGAAAATAAGTTCAAACCCTTCAAAAATAAACAGTTTTTGTATGCTGCAAAAGCTTTGAAAGTAAATGAACTGAAAATGCACAAGACAAGTGATTTATAGAGTTCAGTCCACTTGAACCTCCGTCTCTACCTCAGGGATTAGATCGCTGCAGGATCTTCAACTCAATTCTTATTAATCAAAAGCTAAGCCCTAGAACTCAAGCACAGAGAGTTCCCTTACTTTGTTACAGCTTGTGGTTTTCCCTAACCTGTCTAGTACCTGCTCTAGCTAACTGATTAACTAAGAATTCTCTATTGTTCACTTTGAACAATCCTTTAGAATGGATATTGAAATAATACAGAAATGATCGACCAATATAGCTCTATACAGAAGAGCACTTAAGAGTAGAAATCTGCAATGAAGTGTAGCGAACTTCTGTGAATGGATTGGAAGAGATGAAGAACTTCTTTGATGCTTGTCAATCCAGAATACTTTCTCTGTATTTGCCCGTTGAGTATTGTGTATTGTTGCTTCGAATTTGATCTCTATAAATACTTCAAACAGCTCTGCAAATCTCCCTAGATTTTCAGAAACAACCTTCCTATTTTGTAGGAAACAGAGTTTGACTACTTTGAAATTTTATCCAATGGTTGGATGATCACAATCTCAGAGATAGTGTTGTAATCATTAATTTAACAACCATGAGAAGCTTTCATACACGTCTGATTGATCACAGGATCAAAGTGTTCAAGTGTTTCCAAATCTGCAGCAATTCAGTTTAGGAAAAAATCCTGCAAAACTTAGAAACAAAATTTCCTGCATTATCAATTTATCATGGTCAAACATGTGATATATTGCGATTCAAAACATGTTCAAAAAATTTTCTTTCATCATCTAATAATAGATAATCAGACTTATGAAGGAAAGAGAGTAAATCAAATCAGAGAGTTAGCATAAAAACTACCCCTGAGAATATGCATTCAGGTTAAGCTGTTTCAAGGCTTTGAATCCAATTTCAAGGCCTTGAAAATAGCAAAACTATTTTCAAGCCTCTGAAGCTGATTCAAAGCTTTGAAAGCTGATTCAAGGTCTTGAAATAGTCAAGCTATTTCAATTCTTGTACAACCTGAGCTTTCAATCTCCACGTTGATGAAAGACAAAACCAAATTCTGTCTGATCCTTAGTCTCTGCAAAATAAACTGATTAGTCCACAATTTAAAAACACAATATTTCCAAAAATATCCAACCTATTCAAATACCAACAAAAACACATAAACAGTTCAGCAGATAAAATCAAATAATCCTAAGACTAGAAACTAAAACCTTGAATTTTCTCCCCCTTTTTGACTTCCATCAAAAATATAGAAGATGTTGGATCAAGTGTCTGGAAAATTTTGAAAATTTAAAGAAAATTTTAAAGCAGAGAGAATGTGGAAGAAATATTAGGCAAGATTAAGGGATTTGTTCTTCATCTTCATCCTGATCTTCTTTCTCTTTCTCATTGTCTTCTTGATCAGTCTTTTCCTGCTCTTCCTATTCCTCTGCAGTCCCACCTCCAACAATTGCTTCTTCAGTCTTGTCCTTTTCAGCAGACTTTGGAGATTTCTTCTTCTTCTTCAAAGTGATCAGCAGCTCATCTGAATCAGGACTATTGGCTTCATCTTCTACTTGTTCTGCTGCCAGCTTTCCCTTGTCTGAAACTGGAGTAGCTTCTTCCTGGTCTGAATGCTCACTAGGAAAATCTTTGTCTGAATCTCCTTTCTTTGTTCCTTCAGGATCCTCAGGAACATCAAGCAACGTCATGATTCTGAAGATACTTTCCACTTTGTACTTGACATGCCCCATATCACTTTCCAGTCCAAAAAACTGTAGCTTTGACATCCTCCATGTCAAGTTCCAAACCATCAAGTCTCTGATTAACTGTAGGCTGGGAAGTCTGACTTGAAGTGGGGGTCAAGGTCTTGGGCTTAGAAAACTTCTTTGCACCTAGTTCTGCTTCAGTCAAGTCTGAGTAAAGTTTCCAAACTTTCTCTTTTGTTTTCACAACTCCAATTTTCTCAAAGGCTTTCTCATTGAGTTCCCCAAAACCATATGTGACTGATTCCTCTACAGTAAAAGGGATTTCAAAATGCTCAAAGAACAAGGTGAGCAGGTTTGCATATGGTAGAGGGTGAATCCTCTTACTGGTTAGGCTAAAGAGCATGTGTTCAATAACTAGTTTTGGAAGATCAATCTCATAGCCATGCATAACCAGATACATATGTGCAGCATTCTCTCAGTCACCAACTCTCTGGAGTGCTCTCTAGGAAAGACACATCTCACCAGTATAGTGTAAAGGACTTTGGCTTCAACATTCAGTACAGAATGTGTTAACTGTTTGGCCGAGGTTGAGATGTTTGGAAGAAAGAATTATTCTTTGGCTAGCTTCAAAGTTTCTGACTTTGGTGGATGGTTGCTAGTATCATACCTCTTTGGACAACCTAACACATTGGCAAAATCAGAGTGATCAAGTTCAATTACTATCGCAGCAACTTTAGATTTGATCACCAAGTGTGCAGTTCTCTTGACTTGAGTTAGGTACTGGTAGAAGAGTCTGGCTAGTCTGGGGTATGCTATATCTCTAGGATTCAGCATACACCACAAAGAACTCTTCTATATCATAGAAATTCACTTGATTTTAATGTGTTCCAACACATACTTATTAACCAAACTGCAGAAACCAATAGATCTTTAAGCAAAACCATCTAACCACAGACATTAAGTGATATTTGAGACAAACCATGTCTCATCTGGAGCTGTGTTCTTTGTTGAGACTTGAGAATAGATCTTCAATGCCTTCTCCAATTGTCCTTCTGGTTGTGATTCTGTCACCTTCCCTCTCCCTTTTTCTGCCTGAAATGCTTTCTTCTTTACCTTCTTTGAATTAGTAGGCTCTGTATCTAGTTGCTTCTCTGTAATAGCCTTCTGCTTCTTTTGCTTTTCTGAAGAGGAGGTTGTAGCCTTCTTGAACTTCTTCTTTGGTGGAGGAGGATCTTGGACTGCCTCAGCATTGGGAGTTCTGGAGCTAGAGTCTCCACTGACTTCTTGAACCTCTTCCACTGCTGCTTTTCTCTTCTTCTCTGAGACAGGTTTCGAACCTCCAACCATCTTGATTCTTTCTAAGGCCCTTCTTGTGCTCATTAGGGGTAGGGAGAAGAAAAGAGAGAGGTGGAATGATACGGAAGGAAGGACAAGAGAATAGGATAAATACTGAAAGATTTTGAATTTCAAAAGGAAACTAGTGTCTCTTCTGATTCTCAAAAAGATTTGCACAGATAAGAAAAATTTCAAACTATTATGCCATTGGAAAATAGAATATACTAATACTATTTTTGGCTAAATCAATTTTTTGAAAAGGGTAGGGGCTATATTAGGCAAATATCTACAGAGATATCACCCAGTATAGAATGATCCAAGTTAATTGAATATTGGTGTAACAGATTCATTTTCAAGGCTTTGAAAAGGCTTTCAAGGTCTTGAAATATTGTAACAATGCAACAAGTAAAATCAAGGCTTTGAACTAATTTTCAAGGCTTTGAAACTTAGTTCAAACCTTTGTAAGCACATACATCTTACCTCTCTTACCTTATGCTCCCCCTAAACCAATGCGGTCTTATTTAGCATTCCCAATTCCAATCTTAGAGCTGAGGACCTTTCATCTGCTAATGGTTTAGTGAAGATATCTGCGATTTGCATGTTAGTATCAACAAATTCAAGAACAATATCACCTTTCTCAGCATGATATATGATGAAGTGGTGTCTGACATCAATATGCTTGGTTCTTGAGTGTTGCACTGGATTCTTTGTAATTGAAAGTGCAATAGTGTTGTCACACTTAATAGGTATGCTTCTGAAGTCAAATCCAAGGTCTCTTAGCTGTTGAGCAATCCATAGCACTTGTGAACAACATGTAGGGTTTTGATTCATGGATGCGCAACGGAAACAATAATTAACCATGCAAAACCCTCCAAGGATCACAAGTCAAGAGACATAACGATGGTAAAGGATGAAATCAATTAACACACCTTAGGGTTCTCCTTTGATGACTTCAAACGCGAATTGTGTCACGTTCTCTATAGTTGATCCACGCCTAGAGTTGATTTCTAGATCTCCCACTCCTTGGTGCTAGCCCGGAAAGAGGAAGAGGAAGAAGAATCACGCAAAACGAGACCAAACCAAGGAGGTTCGGCCTCCTTGGGGCCGACGGGGACGGGCGGCGGCAAAAGGGGGCGTGGTGCTCCTCTTTGCTTGCTTGCTCTCTCCTTTTTGTTCTCTCCCACTCAAGTTATGATCTAATGAATCATATGTGTGGGAAGTAAGGAAGGAAGGTCCTTTATATAGTCCAACAAATCCTTGCCAACTACCTAAAGGACTTATTCTAGTCCTACTAGAATTCAATTTAGTCCCTTCCTTGCAAATTAGTCCCTACTAAGTTTGCAAGGTTTTGCAAAGTGATCCTTCTAATTAATTAATCCAATTAATTAATTGCCAAATCTAGTTCAAATCTATCTAGCGTGTGACCCCATAGGTTCTATCTAGTTGGTAGCAACTATTTGCTAATATGGAGCGGTTTCTGGCAAAACATCCATTCTAGCCAACTAATACAATAGTCATCTTGACAACCTTTGTACAAGTAATTTTCTCATCCCTTTGTCTCTATATCCGGATTGGACACGAGACATACAAGTCACACTCGTATATCCAATCCACAGTTTCTCGATCCATGAGAATAGCCTTATTCGTGCAAATAACATCAATATCCAATATTGATTTATTTGAGTCTGGCCAGACATTCTATAAGCACTATCCATCGAGTGGCCTAGGATATTTTCTCCCGTTATGTGGGAGGGACAAATCCTATCTACGTCCACTACGATCTCTAAGCTTGCTTCTTATTGTATCCGGTACACGCCTTTATAACTACCCAGTTACGGTGTAGCGTTTAACGCTACCAAAATCACAATAATCCACAACTAGAATATCTAGTGACTTCAAGTCTAAGGATGACAATACCATTGCACCGCGAGAAGCGCTTGAGACTCAACATAACATGTATGTAGCCTTCTCGGAGATGGGTCAATCCGGTGCGCCATTACCCCTAATGCACACCTATGTGTTGGATCATGATATCTTCATATCAATCCAACTCTATACTAGTCTATAGATGATTGTCCCATTAATCATTATACTGGACTAGGGATATTTAAGATGAACAACACAATTGTAAATCTAGGGACTTCATTATATTAAATATCAGATAAATAATAATGAATTTCTAGCCACAAATAAATTCATACTAAACTAGATTGCCTCTAGGGCATCTATTCCAACAGTCTCCCACTTGCACTAGAGCCAATCTGGCGCATCTCGTATGCCCATACTCCTAGTGTGCCCTTCATGCTTCCACTGCGTGAGCGGCTTTGTAAGCGGGTCTGACAGATTCTCATCTGTAGGAATCTTGCATATCTGAACGTCTCCTCTATCGATAATATCTCGAATTAGATGAAACTTCCTGAGCACGTGCTTGGATTTCTGGTGTGACCTGGGTTCCTTTGATTGCGCGATCGCCCCAGTGTTGTCACAGTACAACTCAACTGGATCCGCAATGCTAGGAACCACACCAAGTTCAGAAACAAATTTTCTGATCCAAACTGCTTCTTTGCTGCGCCATTTGCAGCAATGTACTCAGCCTCTGTTGTAAAATCCGCCACCGTCTTTTGCTTGGAACTCTTCCAGCTCACCGCTGCTCCATTCAGGCGAAACACATATCCCGACTGTGATCTAAAGTCATCTATGTCGGTTTGGAAGCTTGCATCAGTATAACCCCTTACACGCAAGTCTTCCTCACCGCCAAATATCAAGAAAGCATCCTTAGTTCTTCTCAAGTACTTTAGGATGTTCTTGACTGCAATCCAGTGACTCTCACCCGGATTGGATTGGTATCTGCTTGTCATACTCAAGGCATATGACACATCTGGTCTAGTACATAACATGGCGTACATGATAGATCATATGGCCGAGGCATAAGGAATTCTACTCATGCGTTCCTTCTCAATCTCATTGGAAGGACAACCAGTCTTCGAAAGAGTGATTCCATGTGACATGGGCAAGAATCCCTTCTTGGAATCTTGCATGTTGAACCGTTTCAACACCTTGTCAATATATGTACTTTGACTTAGGCCTAGCCGTCTCTTAGATCTATCTCTATATATCTTTATACCGAGTATATAAGCTGCTTCCCCTAAGTCCTTCATTGAGAAACACTTCCCTAGCCAATCTTTAACAGATTGCAGCATGGGAACGTCGTTTCCAATGAGTAGTATGTAATCCACATACAAGACCAGAAAAGCTATAGAGCTCCCACTAACCTTCTTGTAGACACAAGACTCATCTTTGTTTCTGATTAAGCATAAACTCTTTGAATACTTCATTAAAACGTCGATTCCAACTCCTAGAAGCTTTCTTCAATCCATAAATGGATCGTTGCAGCTTACAGACTTTGTTGGCTTGCTTTGGATCCTCAAAACCCTCGGGCTGTATCATATACACGTCCTCGAGTAGTTTCCCATAAAGGAATTCTGTTTTGACATCCATCTGCCAAATCTCATAGTCGTGGTATGCTGCAATCGCAAGTAGGATTGGGATGGATTTGGTCATAGCGACTGGTGAAAAGGTTTCATCATAGTCAATACCATGAATCTGTCTGAATCCTTTAGCCACCAATCGGCCCTTATAGGTAATCACATTACCATCCATGTCGATCTTCTTCTTGAAGACCAACTTGCACCCTATGGGCCGCGCCCCCTCGGGTGGTTCCACCAAAGTCCATACTTTGTTGGTATACATGGATTCCATCTCGGATCTCATGGCTTCTAGCCACTTCTGAGAGTCTGGGCCCTTCACGGCCTCTTCATAGGTAGTAGGCTCATCATCTATGAGCATCGTGTCACCGGAATCGATAACGAGAAGTCCATGCCTCTCGGGTTCCTGGCTCACTCTACTAGATCTACGAAGCTCTTGTGTTACCTAAACAGGTTGCTCCACAACTGTTTGTGGTTCCTATTCATGTTCCATAATCGGCTCAGTGATTTGTGGTTCTTGAACCTCTTCAAGTTCTACAGTCCTCCCACTTGCTTCTTTAGAGACAAACTCTTTTTCTAGAAACACGCCGGTCCGAGCAACAAACACTTTGTTCTCGGTTGGATTGTAGAAGTAGTAACCCTTAGTTTCCTTAGGGTACCCCACAAATTTACACTTATCACATTTTGGCCCTAGCTTGTCTGATTGTAAACGTTTTACATAGACATAGCATCCCCAAATCCTCATGAACGACAATGTGGGACGCCTCCTACTCCGCATCTCATATGATGTCTTCATGACTGATTTAGATGGAACACGGTTAATGGTGAAAGCTGCACTTAATAGAGCGTGGCCCCAAAACGATAGTGGAAGATCAGTTTGACACATCATAGATCGAACCATATCCAATAGGGTTCGATTCCTCCTCTCAGACACGCCATTCCATTGTGGCGTTCCGGGTGGAGTGAGTTGGGACACGATCCCACACTCTCTAAGATAGTCGTCAAACTCTTGGCTCAAGTATTATCCTCCACGATCTGATCATAGAGCCTTGATACTTTTGCCAAGTTGCTTCTCTACTTCATTCTTGAATTCTTTGAACACTTCAAAGGATTCGGATTTTTCCCTCATGAGGTACACAAATCCATATCTACTGTAATCATCAGTAAATGTCATGAAGTAGAAGTAACCACCCCTGGCAGGCGTGGCACATGGTCCACACACATCAGTATGTATGTGTGCCAATTGCTCACTAGTCCTCTCACCTTTCTTATTGAAAGGGGAATTTGTCATTTTTCCCAATAAACAAGCCTCACATGTCTCATATGATTCAAAATCAAATGAGTCTAGTAGTCCATCCTTATGGAGTCTATATACACGTTTCTCGTTTATGTGGCCTAAACGACATTGCCATAAATAAGCTGGATTTAAATCATTTATTTTAAACCGCTTGGTATTTGTTGTAAACAGGATTGCTTAGATCAAGGAAATACAGTCCATTAAATAATTGCGCACTAAATAGTGAATATTATTCAAATAAAAGGAACAACAATTGTTCTTTATTGAAATTATAAAACCATCCTTGTCCAAACAAGAAATAGAAATAATGTTTTTGCTCATAGGAGGCACAAAATAGCAATTATTTAATTCTAAAACTAATCCTGAAGGAAGAGATAGCTCGCACACGCCCAAGGCCAACGCAGCAACTTTTGCTCCATTCCCAACGCGCAGATCTATCTCCCCTTTAGCCAATCTTCTACTTCTCTTTAGATCCTGCACATTTCGACAAATGTGAGATCCACATCCAGTATCTAATACCCATGATGTAGAGACAATTAAATTGACATCTACAACAAAATACCTGGTGGTGGTGGAATCACTATTCCAAGCCTCTTGTCCTCCAGATATTTTTGGCAGTTCCTCCTCCAATGTCCAGGCTGACTGCAGTAGTGACACTCACCTTTAGTCACACCTTTGGCAATGCCACCAATAGGCTTAAGGGCAGGTTCCTTGGACTTGGCAACTGACTTGCCTTTACCCTTGGAGGATGAGGCAAACATTTTGCCCTTTCCTTTCTGAACCATCATAATGGCCTTGCCCTTACCTTTGTTGATGCTCTGTTCAGCTGTCCTCAACATATTGAGCAAATCTGGCGGTGGTTTCACGATCTCGTTCATTTTATAGTTCATGATGAACTGTCCATAACTCTCGGGAAACGATTGCAACACGAGATCGGTTGCCAACTCTTGGCCGACCGGGAACCCTAGTCGGGCGAGATTCTCCAAGTACCCGATCATACGGAGTACATGGGGTCCCACCGGGTTCCCTTCTGCCAGATGACACTTGAACAGTGCCTTAGAGACCTCATACCTCTCAACCCTTGCCTTCTCTTGTAAGAGCTGCTTCAGATGCTCGATCATATCGATAACATTCATGTTTCGTGTTGCTTCTGAAGCTCAGAAGTCATGATGCATAGCATAAGGCAGGCCGCATCATTAGCGTCATCAACACGCTTTTGATACGCCTTTAGGGCTGCAGGTGTTGGTTCTCTGGACCTGCTAAAACAAGCTCCTCTATTGTGTACAGTTTCTTTTCTTGCTTGAGAACGATTCTCAAGTTTCTGTACCAATCAAGGAAGTTGGTTCCAGAGAGCTTGTCCTTCTCAAGGACAGATCGTAGGGAATGTTGTGAACTCGATGAGTTGTTTGCCATTTGGAATTCTACAAAAGGAAAATACGCAAGTTCTAGTATTTGTGAATTTTTGACTATATTCAATAATGGCTAGTTATCAAATATAGCTCCCACTATTTTTCTACGGATTAATAACCCTCAAGATATTAATGCGGAAAATATCCTTATATTTTCTAGTGGGCCAAGATCCTTGTTTCATCTCCTTATGAGCTTGCTTTGGCAAGTCACCCATAATTTGACTACTTTAGGTAGGAACAATTCCAATTGCATCCCTTATGCAACTCTTGGTTCAATTGGGAAAATAACTCCTTATTTATCCATCCATATGGATAATCCCAATTGATTGCCTCTAGGCTTCTTAATCATATTAATAGCCTAGTTGTGTTCAACCTCTTATTTAAACAATTGCACATTACTAGCTTGTGCCATCGCATTCCATCATTATGAACCAAGTCGCCATGCTTTGGCACGCACGAACTTGATAAATCATGATGATAATGAGTGTTTAAATAACGAGAAGGAAAGAACACAATATTTGAATTTTGAGGGATTTTTAAATTCAATTTTTAATTGTTTTGTTGATCAATATCAAATAATCTATCTATTTGAGTTTGGGCACAACTCCAAATAATAGATCCCGGTTGTCTAACTATCTTATTATACTAATTGCATGCATCATCTATACACCAACCACAAAATAATAAGACAATAAAGTAAACAACCACAAAAACATAAATAAAACGTGATGTGGATATGGCCTTTTCTAGATTAAGATAATTCCAAGCCAATGGAATTATCTATGAACCCTAAAAGCAACCACATCTCCATGCGTCTTGATCTTTTGGTCCATCCTTCATAGTCATGTGGAATGCTCCATGCTCCATCTTTTGTGGCTCCTTTTGGCTTTGGACTTCTTTTCTTCAATCTTGGCTAACAATCTACTCTATCTAGCACTAGCTAATTTCTATACTAAATAAAATAAATCTCACAAGTTGAGAAAAAAATGGCTCGCAGGCCATAAAACCCTAATTAATTATTACAATTAATTGATCAGCTCGCAGGCCGTAAACCAAACCACAAAATTAAACATCCACAACAAACCACATCCTAAGGCCATATCCAATCACCATGTGAATTGCACATAAACAGTTAAAATACAATTTTAACTCGCTTGGTCAATTTTAATTGATTTTAGGATATTCTAGGGTAAAAACGGTCCATTGGGCCCAACAATCCAATTGCCCGGGCCCAAAAAGTGAACCGCAAGGCCCTAGGGCCAGCCGGCCCCTAGCCCACGCGGCTAGGCCGCGGGCTAGGGCTGCCCCGGCCCCTAGGGTGGCCTAGCTTGGGTGGCAAGCAAGAGGGGCGGTCCCTTTAGGGGGGCCGAACCTCTTAGGGAGTTGTTTCCAAAACAACTCCCTTGCTTGGTGCCCAAGTTTGGTTGTTTTCTTGTTTGGGAAGAACTCCTTCTTCCCCAAGGATGCCCAAACCCTAGATCTAAGATCTTAAAATTTCTCAAACTCACTAATTCATGCATCCAATGCAAAAACTAGATCTTGTTATGATATATTATTGACAAATTGTATCCCATGCTTGATTTGTCTTGTTTTACGCGATAAAAAACAATTTTAAGGTGTAAAACTATCAAAACGTAACACATAAACCACGTTTATGCTCTATAACCTGTGGCTCTGATACCACTATTGGGTTTTGATTCATGGATGCGCAACGTAAACAATAATTAACCATGCAAAACCCTCCAAGGATCACAAGTCAAGAGACATAACGATGGTAAAGGAAGAAATCAATTAACACACCTTAGGGTTCTCCTTTGATGACTTCAAACGCGAATTGTGCCACGTTCTCTATAGTTGATCCACGCCTAGAGTTGATTTCTAGATCTCCCACTCCTTGGTGCTAGCGCGGAAAGAGGAAGAGGAAGAAGAATCACGCAAAACGAGACCAAACCAAGGAGGTTCGGCCTCCTTGGGGCCGACGGGGACGGGCGGCGGCAGAAGAGGGGCGGCGTGCTCCTCTTTGCTTGCTTGCTCTCTCCTTTTTGTTCTCTCCCACTCAAGTTATGATCTAATGAATCATAAGTGTAGGAAGGAAGGAAGGAAGGAAGGTCCTTTATATAGTCCAACAAATCCTTGCCAACTACCTAAAGGACTTATTCTAGTCCTACTAGAATTGAATTTAGTCCCTTCCTTGCAAATTAGTCCCTACTAAGTTTGCAAGGTTTTGCAAAGTGATCCTTCTAATTAATTAATCCAATTAATTAATTCCTAAATCTAGTTCAACTCTATCTAGCGTGTGACCCCATAGGTTCTATCTAGTTGGTATCAACTATTTGCTAATATGGAGCGGTTTCTAGCAAAACATCCATTTTAGCAAACTAATAGAATAGTCATCTTGACAACCTTTGTACAAGTAATTGTCTCATCCCTTTGTCTCTATCTCCGGATTGGACACGAGACATACAAGTCACACTCGTATATCCAATCCACATTTTCTCGATCCATGGGAATAGCCTTATTCGTGAAAATAACATCAATATCCAATATTGATTTATTTGAGTCTGGCCAGACATTCTATAAGCACTATACCTCGAGTGGCCTAGGATATTTGCTCCCGTTATGTGGAAGGGACAAATTCTATCTACGTCCACTACGATCTCTAAGCTTACTTCTTATTGTATCCGGTACACGCCTTTATAATTACCCAGTTACGGTGTAGTATTTAACGCTACCAAAATCACAATAATCCACAACTAGAATATCTAGTGACTTCAAGTCTAAGGATGAAAATACCATTGCACCGCGAGAAGCGCTTGTGACTCAACATAACGTGTATGTAGCCTTCTCAGTGATGGGTCAATCCAGTGCGCCATTACCCCTAATGCACACCTATGTGTTGGATCATGATATCTCCATATCAATCCAACCCCATACTAGTCTATAGATGATTGTCCCATTAATCATTATACTAGACTAGGGATATTTAAGATAAACAACACAATTGTAAATCTAAGGACTTCATTATATTAAATATCCGATAAATAATAAATGAATTTCTAGCCACAAATAAATTCATACTAAACTAGATTGCCTCTAGGGCATCTATTCCAACACAACATGCTCCTGCAGCTATATATTCAGTTTCAGCTATTGATAGAGCAACTGAATTCTGTTTCTTGGAATGCCAACTAATCAAGGATGATCCAATGAATTGGCAGGTTCCTGAAGTAATTTTACTACCAACCATGTAACCTACAAAGTCAGCATCTGAAAAACCACTCAAAGAGAAGTTACAATGTCTTGGATACCAAAGCCCTAAGTCTTTGGTACCATTGAGATATCTGAATATTCTCTTCACAGCAATCAAGTGTGATTCTTTTGGATCAGCTTGAAATCTAGCACACATACACACACTAAACATAATATATGTTCTGCTTGCTGTCAAATAGAGTAATGATCCAATCATACCTCTATACTCTTTTACATTGACACTCTTACCACATTCATCCTTGTCTAAGGATAGTGTAGAGCTAATTGGAGTCTTGGCTTCCTTACATTGAGCCATGCTATACTTATTTAGCAAGTATCTTCTGTACTTGCTCTGATTCAGAAAGATGCCCTTCTTCAATTTATGTATTTGAAGTCCTAGGAAGAAGTTCAGTTCTCCCATCATGCTCATCTCAAATTCCTTGCTCATAAGACTTGAAAATTCTCTGCATTATTGATCATTAATAGATCCAAACAGTATATCATCAACATATATCTGAACTACAAGTAAATCTTTCTCATGAGTCTTAATGAAAAGAGTCTTGTCTACTAAACCTTTTTTGAAATCATTTTCAAGTAAAAATTTTGACAGTCTTTCATACCAAGCCCTTGGAGCGTGTTTCAAACCATAAAGAGCATTGTCAAGTTTGTAGACATGATCTGGAAATTTGTCATTTTCAAAACCAGGTGGTTGTGTAACATAAACTTCTTCTTGTAAGTAGCCATTCAATAAAGCACACTTCACATCCATTTGAAATAGTTTCATGTTCTTGTAAGATGCAAATGCAAGTAAAATTCTAATTGCTTCTAACCTGGAAACTGGAGCAAAAGTTTCCTCATAATCAATACCTTCTTCTTGATTGTAACCTTGAGAAACTAACCTTGCTTTATTTCTTATTACATTGCCACTTGCATCCAACTTGTTTCTGAATACCCATTTGGTACCAATTTCAGACTGGTTTGTTGGTGCAGAAACTAGGTTCCAAACCTTATTCCTTTCAAACTCATTGAGTTCACTTTGCATAGCAATGATCTAGTCTGCTTCTTGTAAAGCTTCCTTCATAGTTTTTGGTTCTACAAGAGAAATTAAAGCATTAAAAGCACATAAGTTCTTCAACTGTGATCTGGTTTGTGTACCTGTGGTTGGATCTGATATGATATTATCAGCTGGATGAGATGAGAGATATTTGAATCTCTTTCTTGGAGACCATGGTTCAGGTTCTCCATAGATCTTTTCTGGTCTTGAAGTAGTGACTTTAGCACTTAAATCCTTCTGATCATCCTTTTCAAGGCTTTGAGTTGTATTGTCAAGGCCTTGAGAACTGTTTTCAAGGTCTTGAAAATGTCTTCTATTTTCCTCTGAGCCTTTCTTGAATCCAAGTGGATTCTCAGTCTCTTCCTCTGATTCATGCTTGTTCAAACTCAAATCTGCAAAACTTTCACTCAATGAACCATCATAGCTTTCATCAAAAATAACATGAATGCTCTCTTCAAACAGTTTGGTTCTTTTATTGTAAACTCTATAAGCTTTGCTATTTAGAGAGTAACCAAGAAATATACCTTCATAATTTCTTGCGTCAAACTTACCAAGATTGTCTTTTCCATTGTAATGGATAAAACAAGTACATCCAAAGGGTCTGATGTAAGAGATGTTTTGCTTCCTCCCTTTGAATAGTTCATAGGGGGTGTTCTTTAGAATAGGTCTGATCAAGCAACTGTTCAAAATATAATTTGCTGTATTCACAGCTTGTCCCCAGCAATGTTTAGGTAACTTGTTCTCAAGAAGCAATGTCCTTGACATATCTTCAAGAGTGCTATTCTTTCTTTCAACAACACCATTCTGTAGAGGAGTTATTGGAGCAGAAAAATTGTGAGAAATACCATTCTTATCACAGAATAAATCAAATTCTAACTGATCAAATTCTCTACCATGATCACTTCTGATTGAAGCCACAGGTAGGTTTTTCAAGTTTTGAAGTTCCCTGCAAAGCTTTGAAAATTCAGAGAGAACTTCAGATTTTTATTTGAGAGACATAACCCAAGTGTATCTAGAAAAATCATCTACAACAACTAGCATATACCTTTTACCTTTTGGAGTAGGAGTCCTCATAGGACCATAGAGATCCATATGAAGTAATTCAATAGGTCTAGTTGTACTTACAAACTTCTTTGTCCCGAAGGAGCTTCTGGTCTGCTTTCCTTGTGCACAGGCTTTGCACAACTCATCTTCTTTGAACTTGGTGGATAGCAATCCTCTTACCATGTACTTGGAAATCAATTTGTTCAAAGTATGCAAACTGATATGACCAAGTTTCCTATGCCCAATCTTTGAATCCTCTTTCAAGGCCTTGAGACACTTCAAACTTTCACCTGCAACTTTGTTAGTCTGAAAAGTATAAACACTGTTTGATCTAGAGGCTGTGAGAATGCAATCTCCTGATTTCTCATTCTGAAAAGTATAAACATTGTTTGATCTAGATAAATTTGTTGCCATTATCACAAAGCTGAGATACACTAAGCAAATTAAACTTCAAGCCTTCAACCAGATAAACATCATAAATGGATTTTTTAGAATTTGTAACAACTTTTCCAATGCCAAGAATATTGCATTTTCCTTTGTCACCAAGTGTGATTGCTCCTTTAATTCTTGAGAATAGAGATCTCTCCCCACTCATGTGTCTTGAACAACCACTGTCCATGAACCACTTCTGTTCTTTGGTGACAACCTGCAATCACCAATCACTGCCTTACCCAGCTGTTAGACCAAGTGTGGAATTTGGATTCATATTCAAGATCAACCATGTTAGGTGGTCTAACCCCTTTAGGAACCCGAATCTGCTTAACCTGTCCTTTAAGTTGAAAAGGAAATGTGTTCCTCATTATGTGATGGTCTCTTCTTCTAAAAGGACAAGTCATTTTAACATGACCAGTTTTGCAGCAGTAATGACAAGTAGGAGAAGTTTTGTTTCCAGCTTTCACAAATTTGGAATTGTTTCTTCTTGGAAAGTTTGGATTGAATCCAATACCAGCTTTGTGAACAGACTGTGAACTTCCTCCAAGAATCAAGTTCAACTTGTGTTCGGATCCAGCAAGCTTCACTTTGACCAATTCGGATTCTTGAAGTTTCTCAGTAAGAGTAATATTTTGTTTCTCTAAATCATCAACCTGATGTCTTAGATTAACAAGGTTGTGACTCACTGAGGAGATTTCAGTGACTACTTCCTTGACTTGTGTTTTCAAGGCTTTGAAACTGGTTTTCAAGGCCTTGAAATCACTGTCAGTTTTCTCCTGAGAGATTTCAAGATTCTGATTTAGGCAAACAAATTGTAAGTTTCTTTTTCTTGCTCATGAACTTTTTCTTTCAAAAGCCTGATCTCTTTCAGATAATCTTCCTCATTTAAAAGCATTGTTCTGAGATATTCTGAAAGAGCTTCTTTTGGTTTTAAGATTAAGCAGTTTACCATTACCTCAATGTTCTTTTCAGAACTTTCATCATGCTTGGCCATGAAGCATAGATTGGCATGTTCTTCTTCATATTCAGATTCACTAGAGATATATGAATCACTCCATGAAGCTATCATGGCTTTCTTTCTTCTTTCATGATCTTTCTTCTGAAAGTTGTTTCTCTTTTTGTGTGGAAAGTCTCTTATCAAGTGTCCTGCATCACCACACTCAAAGCAGTTCATAACTTTTGACTTGTTCTGTGAGGAGGACTTACCTTTGTAATCCTTGCTGCTGGATGGGCTATGCCTTTCTTTCCTGAAATCTTTGTTTCCAGAGTTTCTCTTAATTTTGAGGATCCTTTTCAAGGCTTTGGAAATTAAGGCAATTAGATCTTCATCATCGCCATCCTCAGTTTCAAGGCTTTGAATTCTCTCATTCTCTTTGGCTTTGAGGGCTAAATTTTTGACACCATCTGGGAGTTATCCATCAACTTCATTCATATATATCTCATGTGTCAGGAGCTTCCCTTGTAGGTCATCAAGTTGTAAAGTTGAGAGATTATGAGCTTCTTCAATAGTTGTGGTTTTTGGTTCCCATTTTGCCTTTGGAGGACTTCTGAGAATCTTCCTCACCTTTTCTTCATTGGAAAAGTGTTTTCCCAGTGAGTCAAGGTTGTTAACAATATCAATGAATCTCTTGAACATATCTCTGATGGACTCATCTGCATTCATCTTGAACAACTCATATTGTCTGAGATAAATATTGATATTGGTTTGCTTGACTTGACTGGTTCCTTCAAAGGTAACTACAAGTTTATCCCAAATTTCTTTAGCAGTTGTGCATCCAGGGATCCTGTTGAATTCATCTGTACTCAAAGCACAATAAAGAATGTTAATAGCCTTGTAATTCTTAGAAAATTGCTCTAATTCAGAAGAGGAGATTGAGTCTTCTGTTTTGGGAGTTCTGATCCCATCTTTTTCTGTGTCGAAAATATGAGTTTCATTTTGGAGAATGGTCCAAATCTCTAGATCTTGATCAATGATAAACATTTTCATGAGAGCTCTCCAGTGAGCAAAATATTCTCCACAGAATAGAGGAGGTCAGTTAGCAGCTCTTCCCTGTGAGAAGCCACCATCACCTACAGTACTCATGATCACCAGATGATTAAATCTTATACAGTGATACAAGCTCTTATACCAATTGAAAGTGTGAGTATGCAGTAGAATAAGCAGCTAAGATACTCTAGAAGGGGGTGGGGGTTGAATAGATTATGCCAACTATTTGCAAAACTTTCTAGTAAGATGAAAAACTTATGAAAACAATGAATTTCAAGGCCTTGAACACAAGTTCATGCCATTGAAGTAGATGCAGAGAGTATAGAGCAAGTATGCCTTTTTCAAGGCCTTGAAAACAAGTTCAAACCCTTGAAAAATAAACAGTTTTTGTATGCTGCAAAAGCTTTGAAAGTAAATGAACTGAAAATTCACAAGACAAGTGATTTATAGAGTTCAGTCCACTTGGACCTACGTCTCTACCTCAGGGATTAGATCCCTGCAAGATTTTCAAGTAAATTATTATTAATCAAAATCTAAGCCCTAGAACTCAAGCACAGAGAGCTCTCTTACTCTGTTACAGCTTGTGGTTTTCGCTAACCTGTCTAGTACCTGCTCTAGCTAACTGATTAAGTAAGAATTCTCTATTGTTCACTTTGAACAATCCTTGAGAATGGATGTAGAAATAATACAGAAATGATCTACCAATATAGCTCTATACAGAAGAACACTTAAGAGTAGAAAACTACAGTGAAGTGTGTAGACACGCAAAATTTGCTGCCAATTAAATAGTGCCGCGTGTTTATTATCGCTTAATTAAATGGTGGGATCAAATAGAACTCGCCTTCAAATTAATGCCCTTAAGAAGTAAATAATAGTGGACTAAACTGTAAATGAGATAAAACCTTATTTACAAGCAAGGACTGCTTATGGCGACGCCACGTCACTACATGACACGGCTACAAGTCAACAAGCTCGGCCAATAGTGGTGCGCCACTTGTCAAAATGATGCAGCTATCAAGACTAGCAAGCTTGGCCAATAGTGTCGCGCCACTTGTCAAATTGACGCAGAAAATAAATAAATAAATAAATAAATAAATAAATAAATATTATTTATTTTATACCTTGGCCAACAAGTCGGCCCATGCCTATATAAAGGGGCCATCCCTAGGCATAAAGGACACACAATTCCATCTTGCAAGAAGGAGAGAGCTCTGAAGATCAAGCTGCTGAAGCCCCGACGAGTTCATCCATCATCAAGATCATCAGCAATACTCTTCGAAGTTCTTCATCCAAGTTCTTCGAAGATCATCATCGATTTCTTCAAGCCGTTGAAGATCTCCATCTGCCTTCTTCAAGACACTCGAAGATCTTCACGTCGTTCTTCGTGTTCTTCAAGGCGTTAACCCGGTTCTTCATCATCATCAAAGATATTCAGACGTCCGATCCGAGATCAAGCCTCTAAAGCCCTCGCTCGGCATTTGTGTTCTTGGAGACATTCATCGCGTTCTTTGGCTAAATCGAAACGCTCACCCGTTCGATCCGAGATCAAGCTGTGAAGCCCTCTTTCGACGTTTCAGGAGAAGAATCAGGGGATTTAGTTTCTTTTCAGAGATTTACTATCAGAGATTGTAATCCACTACATTATTACATCAATAAATATTTGTTTCACCATATTTCTCGCATTTGTTTCCATTATCGTAAATTTGTGTGTACAAATTTTGGCACGCCCAGTGGGACATCTCTACCCCTCATCTCTTCTCATCAAGTACAAGTGTTCGTGATGTCTCCTATGAAGGATAACGAACTTCCATCACTCAAGGTTGGAGACACCAAGTCTTCAACTTCAGAAACCAACTCTGGAATCCAAGTCACTCGTCCAGTAACTCGCAGTATGTCTAAGGCTATGTCAACTGCCGGGGGAAAGGAAGATGGTGCTGCCCTTAGGAAGTCACAATCACATGTGCCCACCTCTCAGGAGTCTTCAACTGACAACAATTCTTGGGAGGAAAGTTGCGAAAGCAACTCTAAGTCCGACACTAGAGGTAGTCGGTATAATCCAACATGTGATCATGATGATGATATCAGCATGCATGTCATGACTACTAGTGTGGTCCCTCTTGAATAGCAAGTAGCGAACCTCACCAAGGGCCTTGAAGAATTAAAGAAAATTGTTGATGTTCGTGACGTTCAACTCGCAAAGCTGATTCCAAAACTCGACACCCACGAAGAAGCAAGTCAAGTGTTTGAACATGCTCCCAAAGTCGCACCAGAAGCTAGAACGACGGATAGTGGACAAGAAGCGCGACCAAGTGTGCAATTGTCAGGCAATGGCACCATTCCTCTCGATCAACTACAAGAGATCATCATGAAAACCATGAATGGGAGGCATGGAGTACCGTTGGTTTCATCTAAGTCCTAAACCATGCCTTACACGGAGAGAATCGAGAAGTTAAGCATGCCGGATGGTTACAATCCACCTAAGTTCAAGAAGTTCTGAGGAAAAGGAAATCCTAGGCAGCATGTTGCCCACTTCGTCGAGACATGTAAAAACGCTGGAACCGATGGAGACCTTATCGTGAAGCAATTTGTGAGGACTCTTAAAGATGACGCATTTGAGTGGTATGGTCAGCTTGATCCGAGGTCCATTGATAGCTGGGGGCACATGGAGCAGGAGTTTCTCAATCGTTTCTACAGCACAAGGCGAACCGTCAGCATGGTCGAGTTGACTAACACTCGCCAAAATAAAGGCGAGAAAGCAATTGACTTCATAAATCGTTGGAGGAACATCAGCCTTAACTGCAAGGATAGACTCTCGGAAGGCTCGACTATTGAGATGTGCATCCAAGGCATGAATTGGGGTCTGCGATACATACTTCAAGGAATAAGGCCAACTTCCTTCGAAGAACTTGCCACTCGCGCTCATGACATGGAACTCAGCATCGCGTCAAGTGGAAGCCAGGGACCACCTCCTTTTGAAGCATGGAATTATGGAGGCAAACAAGATTATCATAAAGGCGGGAAGTTCACGCTTAAGGCTGCCAATCAAGAGTCCATGGTTGTCACCACCACGCCAATAAAGCTATCGGATATGGGAAAGAAGAATTATATGGTCAATTCTAATGCAAAAAAGACACCATCAAGACATTCACTCAAGGAATTGCAATCAAAGGTGTATCCTTTTGCCGATGATGAAGTTCCTTCAATGCTCGAATAACTGGTGGAACAAAAGATCCTTGAACCTTTGGAGTCAAAGCGACCTGAGGAAGCCAAAAAATTCAATGATCCTACATATTGCAAGTACCATCGCCTCCTTGGTCATCCTACCACGAAGTGCTTCGTACTCAAGGATAAGATCATGCAACTTGTAAAGGAAGGGAAGGTCTTGTTGGAAGAAGATATTGGATCTGCTACAACAAATGTCACCTCCATCTCGGTTGAACCCTTTGAATGGCGAGTAGCAAAGAAATCTTACAAAATGATGCTGGGGGAATCACCTATCGGTGCCAAGAAGGAAGAAAAGCAGCAAAGTCATGCGCAAAGAACCTCTTCTCAAAATGGGGGCAATCGTTGCATAAATACGAAGGTAAACAAACGCAAGGACGAAGGAAGCTCGCCAGTTACTCAAAAGAAGAGGTGGGTTCAACGCCAAAGTAAGCCAATGGCTTATAATGATCGTCATACATGTTCATGTAATGACTCAAAGATGCGTGAGGTGGAGAAGGTGTGGAAAAGGAAGAAGCCCCAACTTATAAAGCTCTCTCTAGACAAGCCGGCCATCTCCTTAAATCATGAACAAACTCGAGATGAAGGAGTCCTCCAAGGCATGAAGCTGAAGAAGGATTCTCTAATTGAAGTTAAAGCGACCCCATCACAGAAAATAAAGAACTCAAGTGTGAAGACACTAGTTCTTTCTTTAGTTCAATGGCCACGAAGGATTCACAACAAACTAAAGATAAATCAAAGTGATGTGAAGCGCATGGATTTGACTTATCCAAAATCAACAAATTGATACCAGAATGCTCCTAGATAAGAGCCTAAACTTTCTCGATCTTCGCATGTGAAGATTGTATACCGCCCCTTTAGCCCGAGCATAAACTGCTTCACAACTCTAGCGCAAGCATAAACCGCATCACCGCTCCTTTAGCACGAGCATAAACTGCTTCACAGCTCTGGCACGAGCATAAATCGCACCATCGCTCCTTTAGTACGAGCATAAACTGCTTTACCGCTCCTTTAACACGAGCATAAACTGCTTCACAGCTCTAGCACGAGCATAAACCACACCGCCGCTCCTTTAGTACGAGCATAAACTGCTTTGCAGCTCCTAAGGCAAGCGTAAACCGCTTCACTACTCCTTGCACACAAGAGTATAAACTGTGAATGCGCCCAAATTGAACTACGTTCGACTTGATCCTCAAAAGAGTACATATGCAACTTAAGGCATTGCCTTGAGTGCAGTCGTAAACAACAAAACATAACTCGTTCCCCCTTGAAGTATGAGTTCGAGAAAGAGCGAGTGTGCCATTCATGATAGGCTCTTAGCCTTTCCCGATAATTGAATTGATTTCAAAAAGAGTATTTCTAAGAAATCAGCAAGTTATGGGACTGGGGTAAGCATTGGCTGTGCTATCGCATTTGACTTTCCTCCTCTATTAGTAATGATGAGATCGCCAAGGCCATGAAGCAAGGAATTAGAAATTCATTGTCAGAAGTCAACACTTTGTTAAAAGTGTGTCATGCCGCAGAACTTGTGAAGAGCTACACTTGGTAAAAGTGTGCGCATGTCTCCAAATCATGAAGGCAACACCTCTTTTCAAAGGAAGGATGGGCAATGCCTCTGAACTTATGGATGCAACACTTCTTTCAGCAAAAGAGTATGGGGTGTCTCTGAACTGTAAGAGCGACATCTCTTTCAAGGAAAGGATGCACAATGCCTCTGAACTCGTGGATGCAAAACTTCTTTCAGCGAAAGAGTGTGCGGTGTCTCTGAACTGTAAGAGCGACATCTCTTTCAGAGAAATGATGCGCAATGCCTCTGAACAAGTAAAATCAACACGTCTTTCAGGGAAAGGGTGTGCAATGTCTCTGAACTCTAAAAGCGACATCTCTTTCGGAGAAAGGATGCGCGATGACTCTGAACGGTAAGTGCAACACTTAATTAAAAGTGTGCGGTGCCTCTGAACGGTAAGTGCAACACTTAATTAAAAGTGTGCGGTGCCTCTGAACGGTATGTGCAACACTTAATTAAAAGTGTGCGGTATCTCTGAACTCATAAGTGCAACACTTCCTCAAACGTGTGCGGTGTCTCTGAACTTTTAAAGCGCGACACTCCTTAGAGTGTGCAGTGTCTCTGAACTGGCGGAGGGATGATGCTTCCTTGAACGTATGCGATGGAGGCTCCATGGCCTAACCTTACAAGGAGGGAGGCTCGGTCGCCTAACCTCACAAGGAGGGAGGCTCGTCGCCTAATCGGACATGGAGGGAGGCTTGGTCGCCTAAACGGACATGGAGGGAGGCTCGGTCGCCTAACCGGACAAGGAGGGAGGCTCGGTCGCCTAACCGAAAAGGGAGGGAGGCTCGGTCGCCTAACCGGACATGGAGGGAGGCTCGGTCGCCTAACCGGATATGGAGGGAGGCTCGGTCGCCTTAACGGACGAGAACGATGACTTGGTCTCTTAAACAACCATGGATGGTTACTTGGCAAACGGAATGAGTACGCAATGGGTCTGCCGCTTGAAAGTTGTGGCATGGTCCCGAATCATTTACCGACTTGTAAACCCTCGGCATCACAACTGACTTGCCATCTTTTGAGGAGTACACCCGTTCAAAGCCTCCTTAGTAGTTCTGTACTTGTTGCATGAAGAGACACCTCTGTATGCAGATTATCATCCAAAACATGAAAGCTTAATACACATGTACAGATCATAGGAGTGGGGGAAGACAAGATATAGATATTTCCTTGTTAAGAAGAAGTGGTTACAACTAATATCACCTTAAAAAAAAAAAAAAAAAAAAAAAAGAAGGCTGAGAATCCCTCCATCATGAATTTCTGTTTCCCATAAAAGTGTGAGTTTTACCTCGTTCTCTGTGGTTGCTGAAGGCTACTAACATGGTCATCTTTCATAATAGTAGATGAATGAAGCAATAGTATACTGGTGTTGGCACAACAGCTTGGTGCGTCAAACTTCAGAAAACTTCCTCAATGTAGCCAATCTGTTGAAGGTTAAGCAGCTGGACGAGACACTTTAGAGTGGCAACGAACATAGCAGCTGAAGCAAGCACCGAAAGACAGCACGGGGAATTGAAATCGCAGTTGGAGTTTAAAGAAACGAAAAAACAACGACAATAAGACCGGCTGCCATGATAACTGCTTGAGGTCGAAGAAAACACAACGCTAATCTTCCTGCTGATTGGAACGTCTAATGAGAAACAAAAGGGCGACAATCAAGCCATAACAATGGAAAACAAGAAAATAAGCGGGCCGTGACGTCTTTTTGTCCTTTCTGAAGGGAGGCAGCAACAAAGATTCAAGTTCCGAGACATCATGTTCCTTGGCTAGAACTGGTGCAATCGTGGTGGTTGTAGCAGCGGGAAGCGGCGAGAGTACGGTTTACTTTGCAAGTCTCTTGTCTATGCATATCTAAAAGCTATTGATCGACTAAATACCGTCGAAAGGAGGCGAAATAAAGATGCTGGCGGCTTAATGACACAATCATCATCCTCCTGTGAAGAGAAACAAAAAGAATTAGAAGACTAGAAGAAATAAGAGAGCTACAACAGAGAACGAAAACAAAGGAGGGTCATGGTAAATAAACAAAGGAGGTTCATGGTAAATCCCAAACATCTTGAATACTGCCTCTAACAAAGGGTGCCCCTCCCTTTTATAGAGATCGAGATGGTGTTTACTAGGAAGTCAATCTACCATTTTTTTTAGAAGTAGTGAATTTGTTTCTAATAATAATGGATCCACCATGACTATATGAATTAAAGAGACTAATTTTATATTATATATTTTGCTTCATTCCTTTTGGAAAGGTGATTATGGACTTCCCCTGAGGAATACAAAGCGGGAAAGAAAATATGGGCATAATATTCAGTTTCCATAAGTTTCGCATCACTCGTTTGGAAAATGTCAGTATGAATTTCTTTTCCTATGGAAATGTAAGGGGGAAAAGATTCCTACGTTATTTTCTTCTTGTGCTCTGGCCGTTGCCAAAGAGTAGTGCTATGGTGCATTGGTCGCATATGTTCGATGCCAAGAATTTTTTTAAAACATCAATATTCCCGGTGAAATCTGAAAAAGAAGTTCAACTCTCCGCGACTGATGTTTTATGTCCAAGTCAAGATCAACAAATCAAACATTTATCGAGACTCGTTCGCTAACAAGCTCAAGAGTCGTCGACAAGACTCGAGTGGACTTCTTTGCTTAATAGATATGGAGGCTGCGTTGCTTTGATGGAATTCAAGGGAGTTCCGTCGCATACTCGCTTAAATGGACATGGCGGCTACATCGCTTGGATAAAACATCACGTCGGCTCAATTGCTTGATTGGACACGATGTTTCGGTCACTCTGACGAACAAGGACGGTGGCTTTGTTACTAAATGGACATCATGGCTGGGTCGCGTAAGTGGACGCCAACGCTCCGTCGAATGGGCACCAAGGGTCTGTCACTTAGATGATACACGATAGCTTGTCATTTAACAGGACGTGGCCCATTCGCCGAAGTAAATACGGCAGCTCCGACACCTTGACAGACACAGAAAGGTGACTTTGTCACCAGAATGCATTAACTACGCCGCATGGTCGAGATTGTTGGCTCTAAGAAAGGATATTAGATCATGGAATCCGCAATATGTGCAAAGTAGAGGACGGCGAGAAGTTACCAGATTCCAACGATGCAGCTCCCATGCGTACTCGCAAAAAAAAAAAAAAAAAAAAAAAAAAAAAACATATGTATTATGCAAGTATGGATGTGATTTTTTTTTATGGAAATTGAATGAAAAATTCATTAAACAAGCCCCATATGTTCTCAAACTGTTTCTCGGACCAGTAGAGGCAGATCAAATAATGACAGCCCTACCATCGTACAAGGACAACCGCAAGAAATACGAATGAAATTGAATTTTTCATTCAATTTCTGGCCATAACCAGGTTCTTCCTGCAAAATATATATATATATATATATATATATATATATATATATATATATATATATATATATATATATATATATATAACAGAAGAAAAAAAATGCAACAGTGTCATATACACAGATCGTATATATGCATGCACAAAAAGAAAACGCAGTCTACATGCATTACTAGTGCTAAAGGAAAAACAATCCAAGTTATTAGTTGTAATGTACAATGGTTGCTTTTATAGGCATCATAGGCGGCCAAAGAAAGTTCTACAAAGCTTTGCTGAAGGAAAGAAATAATTTTCCTCTCAATAAAAAAGAACGAGATAACTTTTAAGAGGAAATTGTAATATTCCTTTTAATCTTCTTGATTCATGGAATCTTTCCCCGCTGTGTCGTTGTTTGGGCAGTCCTCTTTAACTGGGCTTTTCAAAAGAGTTGACGAAGAAATCGAAAATTTGGGCAAGCCCATTTGCCTTCATGCTTGTTAGGGTTGCTATAACCTCATCCATTACTTGACAAAGTGCGATGTTGCGGCACATTGGTTGCGTAAGTGAAATTAATTAAAAAGTCCAAATTCTACGCTAAATATGGAGTAGGAAAAAAGCTTGTAAAGCCAAGTTCCAATGATCAATGCTTGGAGATAAAGTTAATAGCCCGGTAGCATTTTATCGAAACTGATCCGCCAACAAGCACAAGAGCCGGCGAACAAGTCTCGAGGGGGCATTTGTAGACATGCAAAATTTGCTGCCAATTAAATAGTGTCGCGCGTTTATTATCGCTTAATTAAATGGTGGGATCAAATAGAACTCGCTTTCAAATTAATGCCCTTAAGCAATAAATAATAGTGGAATGAACTGTAAATGAGATAAAACCTTATTTACAAGCAAGGACTGCTTATGGCGACGCCACGTCACTACATGACACGGCTACAAGTCAACAAGCTCGGCCAATAGTGTTGCGCCACTTGTCAAAATGATGCAGCTATCAAGACTAGCAAGCTTGGCCAATAGTGTCGCGCCACTTGTAAAATTGACGCAGAAAATAAATAAATAAATAAATATTATTATTACCTTGGCCAACAAGTCGGCTCATTCCTATATAAAGGGGCCATCCCTAGGCATAAAGGACACACCATTCCATCTTGCAAGAAGGAGAGAACTCTGAAGATCAAGCTGCGGAAGCCCCGACGAGTTCATCCATCATCAAGATCATCAGCAATCCTCTTCGAAGTTCTTCATCCAAGTTCTTCGAAGATCATCATCGAGTTCTTCAAGCCGTTGAAGATATCCATCCGCGTTCTTCAAGACACTTATCTTCAAGTCGTTCTTCGTGTTCTTCAAGGCGTTCACCCGGTTCTTCATCAACATCGAAGATATTCAGCCGTCCGATCTGAGATCAAGCCTCTAAAGCCCTCGCTTGGCGTTTGTGTTCTTCGAGACATTCATCGCGTTCTTCGGCTAAATCGAAGACGCTCACCCGTTCGATCCGAGATCAAGCTGCGAAGCCCTCATTCGACGTTTCAGGAGAAGAATCAGGTGATTTAATTTCTATTCATAGATTTACTATCAGAGATTGTAATCCACTACATTATTACATCAATAAATATTTTTTTCACCATATTTCTCGCATTTGTTTCCATTAGCATAAATTTGTGTGTACAAACTGTAGTGAACTTCTGTGAATGGATTGGAAGAGATGAAGAACTTCTTTGATTCCTGTCAATCCAGAATACTTTATCTTTATTTGCCCTTTGAGTATTGTGTATTTTTTCTTCGAATTTGAGCTCTATAAGTACTTCAAAAAACTCTGCAAATCTCCCCAGATTTTCAGCAACAACCTTCCTATTTTGTAGGCATCAGAGTTTGACTACTTTCAAATCTTCTATAACGGTTGGATGATCACAATATTCAGAGATATTGTTGTAATCTTTCATTTAACCACCATGAGAAGCTGTCATACACGTCTGATTGATCACAGGATCAAATTGTTAAAGTGTTTCCAAATCTACAGCAATTCAGTTTAGGAAAGAATCCTGCAAAACTTAGAAACAATATTTCCTGCATTATCATGGTCAAACAGACATATTGCGATTCAAAACATGTTCAACAATTTGTCTTTCATCATCTAATTATAGATAATCAAACATATGAAAGAAAGAAAGTAAATCAATTCAGAGAGTTAGCATAAAAACTCCCCCTGAGAATATGCATTCAGGTTAAGCAGTTTCAAGGATTTGAATCCAGTTTCATGGCCTTGAAAATAGCCAAACTATTTTCAAGCCTCTGAAGCTGATTCAAGGCTTTGAAAGCTGATTCAAGGCCTTGAAATAGTCAAGCTATTTCAAGTCTTGTACAACTTGAGCTTTCAGTTTCCTTATGCATTTTTGGTCCCGTTTTGGACGTTTCTTTCGGACCAAGAAAGCCAGTAGGTCGTGGGTATAGGTCGTGTGACCACCCTCACAGGCTGTGCGACCTGGTGTTGAGAACCTGCGACCTCCCTGACACTGTTTTCGTGTTTTTCTTCCATCTCTTCGTCTTGATCCTCCGTTTGGTCCTGTTTTTTGCCCGTTGTTATGATCCGGGTAGAGATTAGAGAACGATGATAATGATGAAAACAATAATACATGAACACACCGATATATCATGGTGCTACACAGGGGCGGAGCCAGGAAATCGAACCTACCAGGGCACTATTGCAATTATACTGGGGCACTTTGCAATTATGGCCAGGGCACTTTGAAATAAATCTTGACATCATAAGGGCTAAATGGCATTTTTTCCTAAATTGGGTAGGGCACTTGCCTACCCGTGCCCGAGGTTGGCTCCGCCCCTAGTGCTCCATGACCAGAAAAACCCCGATTTTATTGAGAGAAACCAACGATTACAACACAAGGACCGCGGGTGGCGATTTTGGAATTGTTTCCTTCGGCGTTATAGGCCAATTTTTGGGAGCAACTTTATAGTCATCCAAAAGACTGAAAGAGCACCGTGTGGTGCTCTACAACCAATGAATGTTTCTTTGGGCACATGATGACATTGTTTTCTAATTTGAGGATGTAATTTACTTTGAGAAGAAATAATTCAGGCAATTGTTTATTTTCGAGAAGAAAAATTTAGTAACAAACTTCTTACCATAAAGAAAACAAAAATTGACGTTGTCTATTCTTTTAACACTTAACGGTATTTAATCTCGGAAAAAATATTAGGAACAAACAGTGCAGCAAGTAGAAGTTTTTTTAGTGAATTCTCCATCAAAGAAGCAGGGCATTGATCCCACATCTCTCTCCATTTGCATGGGTTCTCCATCAAAGAAGCTCGATCCTGCAACTCCCTACATTTGCATGGATCCTCCATCAAAGAATCAACTCATCGATCCCACACTTTGTTGGGGTATCAAATATTTTCATCGATCCCTCATCTCCCTTCGTTTGCATTGGTCCTCCTTCAAAGTAGTGCATTGATCGGCCATAAAACATCCCGAACCGTCAAACATGTTTTAATCTATATCTTGTGTATTTTAAGTTGATTCTCTCATAAATGTTTCAGAGACGGTTGCTTTGCTTCTGTGAGATGTGATGACCTTATAAATTTCAATGTCAAGTTCTTATATCTAACAAAAAAAATAGTGTTTTTGATTTAATGAAATATTAATTTGCAACGTCAAGTTCCTTATTGTTGGAAAAAAAATCCCCGCAACGCATATCTCATTTGAGAATCAGATAAGCAGCAGGTACGATCCAAGTTGTTATCGTCTGCCAAAAAAAATCTGCAAGGCATATTACATTATAGAAACTTACAAACTAGCGACCAAAAATACTTAAACAAAATATCAACTCCGATAACAGTTAAGAAGGATTGTGGAAAAGTTTTTTCTGGTGGATAGAATTTCAGAGCAGGCATGTCAAAGCATGCATACATCTCTTTGATAAAGGTTTCACATGCAATGTAGCGGAAAATAGAACCCCTGTTGCGATGACCTCCTATACATGACTTACATGCTCCAAATAAATCAATTATTTAAAACATCTCATGCGCATCATCTTATTGTAGCACGTGTAGCATCAAATTTTGCAGTTATATTTGACGATAACACCACGGCTGCAAATGCCACATAAATGCCTCCTAAAGTTTTCCAACGTAACCACACTACAAGGAACTTGTGTTATAGGAACTAAACTTTAAGCACGCTACAAAAACACTTTAATTGATGTAATGCCACAGCCATATTGGCTTAGATGTTACAGTTGGTAAAGTCTACACGAGCAATCTGCTATCAATTCTAACTACCATTATAAATTGTCTGGTAATGTGCCAATCAAATTGATGCAATGCAGACTTATTCTTCGTACTCATCAGATGTAAGTACACCCTCATATGTATTATTAAACACTGCCCTTCTTCTGGTGTGTCCTGTTTTTAGACACAGCAGCCTTCGGTTCAGCCGAACCACTCTCGATGTATTGAAAATCCCTTCAATTGGGTGAATCTGCCCCACGACCTTGCCCTGTCGCGTACTGTTCATCCTCGGCCCACTTTTCTACCACATCTCCCTTCTCATTTGGATCACCAATCATCAAATGTTTTTCTCCCGATCCTTCATCATTCTTATCCGGGATATCAATTTCATCATTGTGTTTAGAGCTCTTATGATTTTTCAAAACTTCTTCTGAAGTACCATCGTGTTCACAGACTCCCTTTTCTACCTCATCATTTGGATCACATCTCATATGATTTTATTCTATGGACCGTTCACCCATCTTGTTCCGAACACATTCTATGCGTTCTAGACTGTCCTGAGAATTCATGTCGACTCCTGAATTCAGATCGTGTTCGACTAATCCGTCTTCCTCATTAAGACCTTGTTTTTCTTGTACAGGACTCTTCTCAATACACTTAACTCCTCCTGAAGTACCGGCGTCTTCACGTAATCCGTTTTCTCCCATCTCATTTGGATCACCACTCATTTGATATTCTTCACTCGACAATTCATCCATCGTGTTAAAAAGAGATTCTCTTTCTTCCAGACTATTCCGAGCATCCATACCCACTATTGAATTTGGTTCGTTGCGTTCAACTAATACGTCCGAATACCATTGGTAATCACGGATCACGTTCAAAATTACTTGCTTCATCTGTGGAACGATTTTGCTTTCCCATTTACTGGACTTCAAAAATGGTCTGCCATTTTCTACAATATTTTGCAAAAAAAATGTGGGAAGCCCCTCGGTCACCGCAACCGGCACGAGTTCAATGCTCTACAACAGAAGAAAAAAGAAATAATGAGACTGTAACACTTATTCCGAAAATTGAACGTAAGACAGCTTTCAAAAAATGCTACTACCTCCGTTTCTCTCTAAGACACCGATTTGACCGGGAGATTTGGATAGCAAAACGATGAGATTTTTTGATAATTTTTTCACCATGTTATAAAGCAAATTAATTCTACAACATCATGAAAAAGTTATCAAAAAATTTCATAGTTTTGCTACTCAAATTGCCGGGTCAAAGTGACCCAGTGATAGTGACAAAAGCCAAACCGGTGTGATAGAGAAGAAATGTAGTAAATAGTTAGGTGTCAACTGCTGATCATCTATATGACGCGATGAAAACATAAGACGACACAACACGCACCTCGGATTTGCTCTTCTGCAAAAAAAAGTCCACATCCTCTTCATGTCAGATATTTCCCACAATCCTATGCGAGGACCATCCCTTGTCGACGTTGTAGCCACGGGTTTTTCTAACAGCTGCGGTTGGAATACCTCAAGGTACGCCAACTACACAAAAACATAAACATTCGAACATTGACAAACATGTAAATATCACATTAATTCACTAACATCCGTAAACAAGTGTTGGAGATATACCATGGGTATCAGCGCGCATCCGCCTCCTGACTTCTGTTTATCTCTCAAGACATCCTTATGCTGGGAGCACAAGTGATCAAGGAAATGTTTGCACCAGATAACACGGTTCAAATGTTCCAAGTCCTTTACAAATCTCACAACCGAATGGCGTATACCCAACTTACTAACAGGTAGCCCAAAACAACATAGGATTACCAAGACCGCCCTACGTTTCCACTCATTGCTGAGGCTCTTGTCATTACTGAGCAAAACGGCAACGAAATTAACCCCTACATAGGATTTTTTTAATCCCGCCCCAAGCCACGTACCCCCAGAAGCCAGTTAGCAAATTTTTCGTTGATCTTTAACGTACGACCATGAGCTTAGATAGTTCCAGTGGCAGGGTTGAATAACCCCATACAGTACTCGGCAAATTCACACGGCTAGTTCCCTCTTGGAAGGTTACGCAAAGCGCCTAGCCCAACACCATTAATCCACTCCCTCTGATCCTCGATCGTGCTTTCAAATAAACCAACAACTTGTGTCAAGGACATTCTTTTCGTAAACCTATTTTTAACTTCTTCTGTCCCTTTATCCAGCTCAACCTTCTTGTGTTTCCTTTTGTTAGGGTGTTTAACCCCCATTTCTTCCAAACGGTTCTTCATGTCTCTTGCAGCCCTTGCATCCTGTTTGTACTTATTTCGCCGCTCTTCAGGTTGATTGTTCCATTCCTTGCGGATTGAATCCTCCACATCCCTCATGCACATTGTGTAGTTCTCGTATCTCTTTTTGTACAGGGGCATCATGTCCTTCCTACAATATCGCAAATTGCAAGTCCCTGGTTTAAGTTTTAGGAATACCGATTCAATCTAAATAAAAATTAAAATCACAAATTTGCAACACACGGGCAGGATTGCGAATTACTAGAGCATGAGTGAGAACAGAATACGATACAACTACAGGGTACTGGGAACGAGTCGAGCGGGAGAAAAAGTGTAAGATTAAATTACTTATATCGGATATACAGAGTAGTCACCAGGGCATTCCAATCAGGCTCTCCGTCATCATCAGCCGCACCGGAAGACTCAACTTCCCTCCTCCGTTTTTTTACATTGTGGATGTCCTTCGTAGCATGAGCCAGAGTAAGGTCCAGGTTAACCGTCTCTTGAGACAATTCACGATCCATGAATCGACCAGTTGTGTCCTCAAACTCCATTGACGTCCCGTCTCTCTGTGGTTTGGACCCCCAAATGTACTACAACCTCGCCCTCTTCTGGGGCCATTGAATCACTTATATCTCCCAACTGTACTGATAGAGCTCCCGGTGTTCCACCATCCTCAGCCCTAGCTTGCCACATCTTGAGTTGTTTCACCATCGCTGCATCGCACACAGTTTTTACCTCTGTTTCCAGTCAGAATTTCTTCACAGGGAATCCATCCATCAAAGACTCCGTGCCCAAATGACAACCTTTAGATGTCCTAAAGATGGACGATGGACAATATAAGTAGTACCACAGGTCATGTCAATGTGGATGCCTCCAACATTAAAGTGTCTTTAAAGTTTGAGTAGATACTAGATAGGGGTCATGGACAAAACTGTACATAATGCTAAAATATCCTAAACTATAAGTTCTTCTTTTTAAAAAAAAATGGCTTTGGATCTGAAGACCGAAAAAAATTGATACTACACCAAACAAAACACAAGTCAACCTTGGTACTCAGACAAAATAAATGAACCAAAAAATACAATAATTATTTTAAGCTTTTATTGTGGTCACAACGTTCCCGTTTTTTTTTTTTTTTTTTTTTTTTTTTAATATTCAAAAACATGTTACCGGATAAAATAGGCTATTACTGTGTTAGTATTGATTTGTGTTGAACGAAAAAAAATATGGAAAAAATTACAGAAAATATGACTTATATCCTATCATTCTCCCCATGTTGACTTTTTGACTCGTCCTGACCAGATGATTTGGTTGGCAAAACGATGTTGTTTTCTTACAAGGGCAGAAGACACTTTTCTCCCTTCAATTTTAATGGATTACCGGTGTGCTCCCTGACAAATTAGCAATCCTGCAGGCCTCCCTGTAATGGGATATTCAAATACAAGTTGCCCCTTATGTGCCATTTATATCCTGTAGCGTAGTCTTTTCTAACGGACCTTAAAAAAAATGGCTGCTATTCTTTTATTCGAAACAAAATTTGATCTGATACTTCTCTACATGCACAACCACCACTACTCCTAGTAAAATTTTTCTGAAGCAACGTTGTATAACGGATAGCAGAACATTCCACATAAAGGGATAGTCGGATAGATGCAAATAACCATATTGCATTACCCTTCACACTACAACCATCTCGTTGTTACTTTCAAACCATACCTTGTTGGTGTTTAAATCCTTTAGCTTCCAAACTGGTAGTCTCACAACCAAAAGATTTGGCAGTAAAATAGAGTTTGCAGATTCAGGTAATGTAACTATTTCAGCCAGACACAGGAAGATGCATTACTGTTCATACAAGAAATCAGCGCAAAGAAAATTAAATCATCTTCAGGGATAAGACCGCGATCTAGACTGTCCTCCTGGTCCAGAGACAAGGAGTCTTGCTCCATCTTAACGAGATTCTCTCTTAGTTTAAGCACTCGCGCCCCTGAAATGTGGTAGTCCAGGAAAACCTTCCACAATGTTTCACGATCCTTCTGCAGTTTTCTCGAACTTTGTGCGAATTGTGATACTCTTGGTTCTTACTCTTCATAAAGGAGTTGCGAATTTGCCACATTCTTGTGCTAGGCCAGCTCAGGTCCAACACCCCATAACAATATGATTCGAAGCGAACAAGAGAATAACACAAAGACATCAATTTTCCAGGAGAATGGTTAAATCTTTGCAAAGGGCGACACCTGCATGGCTGCATAGGTGATAATAGAAGTCTATAAATTAGGACGCAAACTCAATTCACCGTAGTATGACAAAGCAGAGATTAAATGGGGTACCAGAAATTCGTTGTGTAACAGGTGGAGCGGTTTCAACCGGAAAACGAGAACCTCATTCATCAGAAACTAAGTGGTTCCCAGTTGTAGCTTGTTTTTTATGTTTGTGGATAACTCCCTCGGTTGCATTGCATGCACCCCTTGCCTTTTCCTTCGCAGCAGACGGGCTTACTGCTCCCTTCCTTACGTCTTCAGTCACTAGAAAATGAGTCTTTTTTCCTCATGCTCCTGCACAATAACGAATTTACAGTTAATAAGTGTCACCCATTTATAGATTGGGGAAAAGGAAGGTTCTTTGAAATAATATTCGCCAGGAAACCATGCAATGTTACGTATGATTTCATAATCCACACAGTCAAATCTATCAATATCCCAATCATTCCGTGACGGTGTTTCAGAGGTCAAGCAAATCAAAGTGTTGTCGACTCGTTTGTGAAGTGTTTGACAATTGATCAAAGCATGATAGAAATCGCACCACCCAGAAAGGGGGCTTTTCTATCAGTATCCCAACCATTCCTTCACGGTGTTTCAGAGGTCAATCAAATCAAAGTGTTGTTGACTCGTTTGTGAAGTGTTTGACGATTGATCATAGCAAGATAGACATCGCGACCACCCAGAAAGGGGGATTTTCTATCAGTATGTTAGAGTTACTCGCACTTTGTTTGAGTCGCTCAACTACTTTGTGAGGAGGAGAAGAAGACTTGTTCTATTGCTTGACTTTATTTTCAACACTCCTACACTACAAGAGTAAAAGTACATAGGCATTTATAAAACTCATGTATTTAGTACCTTCCCTGAATTTCATCCTCCCACTACATTAACTTGGTGCATCTCCCACCAACTTCATTTACTAGGTGCAAGTCCCATCACTAGGACTTTTAAAGTCATGTTCTTGAAACTAGGAAATCTCTAGAACAATGTAACAAATAAATATCAATTTTTAGAGATATGAAACCAAGTTTATATTTCCAACACAGTATCCCAACAATTCCTTGAAGGTGTTTCAGAGGTCAAGCAAATCAAAGTGTTTTCGACTTGTTTGTGAAGTGTTTGACGATTGATCATAGCAAGATAAAAATCGCGACCTCCCAGAAAGGGGGATTTTCTCCACAATATCTGGGAAGTTCCGCAACCACATCTTGCTTCGCAACCACCTCTTGCGCTGCCTTTGTGGTGAACCCATGAGTAGAACTCACCCCTGAAAGCTGGTTGACAAGGGGAGGGTGCTTAAAAATAATACTAAACATAATGGAAAATAGCCAAAAACAAAATACTTGTATAGTAGTCAACAACAATATATTTTGATGAAAGATTACTAACACACAATTACATCCACAAGTAATATAAAATAAATTAAATAATTGATGAAAGAACTTGCTTCTATAATGCTTGAATGTAGTTTATATTTGCGAAAGATAATATTTTTGAACATTTGATTAGATGAGCGTAAAATGTAAATTATTTTCACATTTTAATATCTTTTGTAGCATTTTAAAATAACAAGAAGAAAAAGGCTTGTTGGTAGATGTAAAAGTCTGATATTAAAATTTTATTTTATAGTAAAATGTAAGTCTCCAACACAAATGTGATGTTGTCTTAGTGGTAAGATTCAGAGGTTTCGCTCTTAGCGAACCCGGGTTCGATTCCCACTGTGTCCAAAATATATCGGAATAAATTTAAAAACGGTTGGTTTTTACCCGACCCTCGCTGGTTGGGCCGTAATACAGACCAGTTTAGACCGATTTCTAAATTTGTGGTCCGTCAGTCGAACCGGACTGGTCAAGTACCAGTTCACAGGTTCGACCGTGCGAACTGGGAACCTTCCGGTCCGGTTTTTAAAACTGGTTGCGAGATCACTGTAAGGTCATCTCTTTACAGTTCTTTACAACATGTTACCCTTTGGCTGCTACACAAAAATCCCTGTAGGTCATCTGTCGATTCCAGATTTTCTTTTCGCAATTGCGAGGTCGCGTTTTCCAGTTTCTTCGGGATGTTTTTTCTTCTTTTTCCTGATCAAGATCAGATGGTCAAATCTAAGAGAAAGTAAATTCAGGAAGAATTTCCTGAACTTCCTGCTGATTTGTGGAGAAAAGCCCCTTTTGTGGGCGGGCGCGAGTTCTATCATGCGGTGATCAAGTGCCAGACATTGCAAAAACCGAATGACAACAGCTTGCTCTACCTTACCTCTGAAACTCCCACCAGAGACGACTGGGAGATCGTTTCGATGGACCAAATCCATCGGACCGCAATCGAAGCAGGGTATTACCCTTACTGTAAAATTGACCCCTAGCCAGTTGGGGGTGAGTTGGAGCACATGGACGACTCGATCGAGCATGTACTTACCAATTTAGAGGACACCCTCACCAGGGCAGGAGTTTATCACGCTGTTCGAGCGACGAAAGGGTATAATGTCAAAGTAGATAGTTCAATGTTGGATGTTTTGATGTCCAGGTACTGCAAGAAGACGCATACTTTCCACTTTCCGTCCTTCGAATGCGGGTTGACTTTGGAGGATACTCATGTGCTACTGAACGTCCCTTCAGTAGGAGAGTTCAATCCTTTGGAACGATTAAGTTCTTCATAGGAACTCAAGTTATTTGAGGAAATGGATTATCATATCTCATGGATGAAGAAGGCGGGCACTCGGTGGCTCAGCGAGACCCCCGAAGAGAACTACCAGGTCATGACTGCCCATGGGAAAAATACTTTGCTCCGGTGGATTCTTTACTTGTTCCGAGATTATGCTGCGAAGGAGGTCGCAATTAAAGCTCGCAGGAAAAATCTGGACATTCGACATTGGGAAAAGGGAGAGGGCTCCGATTGCGAGCTTGTCGCATTCTTGTGTATCTGGATATCTCATTTTCTGATCGACGGGCACCCAACAGAAGGGGCATTCCTTCACACCCTTACACTAGTCCTTGGCTCATTATACTATCGTCTCGACCAAGCCGTAATATGATGCGACCAGTCTCGTGGTCGTCACGACATCTTGTCATACATGAATGTTAGCCTACTCTCCATGTGGGTATATGAAAGGTGGCCTTCATACGCCCCCTTGCCCAACAAGGCTAAATCATGGGACGTGCCGAATCTGAATGCATCCCGGTATACTTGCCCGCGTTCTTGGAGGTGGTTCAAGACCGGTGGACCAAGATGTGCCTTTAATGCTATTTGCGACCTCCAGCACCTCTTTGAATTCAGGCCGTACTGGAAAGCTGAAGAGGGATTCTCACATTCCAAGAGTCTCTATCCCTCTGTTGACAGACTGATCTGTGGAGGTGATCTTCGTAGTGATCCAGTTCTGAGAGAGTTTATCTGTTGGTGCGCGCGAGGTGCTCTGCCAGCCATCAATCAAGCAGATGCAACCAAAGCCTATTCGTTGCTCACCGTTAGTTACAGTCCCATGCTATGCTGTCGACATCTCGGTTTTGACATTAAATCCCCCACCATCTGTCCTCAACACTTGGACCCTGAGAGCTATCACCGATTGGATAGCAGTGCGACTGAAATTGAGGTGGCTTATCTTCTCCCCTTGATCTTGCCTTCTGCCAACCACGTATGGAAGGTATCATCAAGTTGGACCGATTATTGGAAGTCGCACTTAAACGGGGTCAAGAGCATGTCTGCAGTTCCTCGTAGCAATTATCCTGTGTTGCTAGCGAATACTTGTTCTATGATAAAAGAAGCACTGTCGCGCACTCCGATTATGGCTATTACTCTATTCCTGATCAGGTTAATCATCTATGCCCTAACTTTATCGAGGAGGAGAAGAAGGCTGCAGTTCTTCATATGACTTCAGGAATGTAGCAGTATTACCAAGACTTTCAAGATGTAATCTTAGCGTTGTATTTGCGTAGTTGTACTCAAGCCGCTTGCTGATTCTTCACGTGTTTTTCGTAGTACGTGATGAGGCGTTTCGGCTGTGGAGAGTGTTCAGAAGACTTAGCAGACAAAGTGTTGGCATTAGGCTCTAAAAGAGTAGATTTCTTGAATTCCCGAATAGGGAACCCTTACGCCAATATATATAAGAAGATCCGAGCAACTCTTCGTCTTTGGATTCCGGTTAATGAAGATGACGTAGTTGTCGCAATGGTATCGACAATGAGTGTGTCTTCCTCTTCAGTACTTCCAAAAGCACTGAAGCTGAAAGACGTTTCCAAGTTGATGGAAAGTACCGTGGCAGTTATGGGCGTCGACGAAGATGATGTATCGGAGGTTCCCCTCCAGAGGAGGTCGAGGAAGAGAGCTCCTGGACCAATCATGAATGATGAACCGGACGAGACAGCTGACGCTCCTTCCGTAAAGTCGAAAGGTAAAGCACATGCGCAAACAGGGGGTTCAGCGGTCAAGCGTCGCAGGCAGACATCATTAGGGAATCAACTGAGTTCTTCGAAGCGAGCTTCTCGTTCATTCTGTCCGACTACGTCTACAGATGCACATAGGATATCTGGTAATGACTTTAACGCCTCTTTTCCATTCCATTTTTCGTTACCTTTCTTGCCTAATGTTTCGCTTCACATTTGAGTTGCCACAGGCGTCGCCCATCAAAGCGGCGAAGTATCTTCCGTTCAGGAGGAAAAGCTCTACCAACTTATTAAGGTACGTGAGGCTAAGGAGATGGAAGAAAGATACATGCGTCACGGGGAAGAGTGGTCTGAGAAGGATGAGGATGATAAGAGAAGGGCGTTGCGCTTAAGTCAAGAAGAAAGGGATGATATCGAGAACTATGAGTCCGATTTAGCGGCAAAGCAGCGGAGGCAAGCTGCTTATTGCGAGTTGATTGCTGCTGAATCCGAAGAGAGTGAGTTCTTTCACTGTTCTCTGTCGCACTATGATCGGATCATGCACGCGACCAGGGGCGGTATGTCTCGGGAGAGTATACGTAAGTTTTTGCACATAAGGTTCAGGGAGTTTAAAGAAGCCCAAGGTAAATCGATATTTGTGTTATATTTGTACACCCCCTTTTTTGTGAAGACTCAGTTCATAAGCTCCTTCTTATTATTTCAGGCATATCAAAACAAAGATGGACAAGGAAACACTCTTGGCAATGGCGATTCTCGCACAATCAATGTCATTGAAGTTGACGTCGCAGATAATACGGCTGCCCCTAGTGTCGCATGAACTAGTGCTCAACCAGATCTAGATATGAGTGCACTTGACGACCCTATTACTAAGGCATGGTTGATGCGTGAACCATATTTCGATCCCCTGCTGAACGAACTCCGTCTTTCTCAGGGCTCAGGTGAGGGAAATCTTCCGGTTATGCCGTTCACTTTGCTCAGTACTGCTGATGACCAAACTACATCTCTCTCGGCGGATGTCGATGTGACTGGAGACAACCCTGTGACTGTTCAGAAGGGCAAGGCACTAGAGACTAGCATTGCGTTTGAGGGTCTTGGTCCTACTGGAAGCGCGATGGAAGGGCCAACAGTTGAACAGGCAAACGCGCAAGAGGAGGTTGGGATTTATGAGACTTCGGCTGAAGTGATTGTTTCTTTGAATTCTAGTTTGCCCTGAAATCCCCTCGGTGCTAGTTATATTCTTCCAGCTGCGCCATCCTTGCTTCCGAACATTGCTTCCTCTTTAAACGATTCTCAGCTCTTGACCCCAGTCGCAGACCGTTGGCTCGTATGGGGCTCCCAAGCCGTGTCTGTTGAGGCCATTGGATATTCCTTTGCCTTCGCAGAAATTTTTTATCAGCTAGAAGATGAAGCTGATGCAAGGGCAGGGGTTACGGATGTTCCCCATCTCTCACAGATTTTTAAAGTATCACCTTGGAAGTTCGTACTTTTGAGATGTTGAAGAAGGTGCGCTTGGCCTATCCTCAAACTTTCAGGCGAGCTATGCTGTTAGGTGCTTTGGATAGACGGTCGGTCTTGGAAGGACTTGATGGGCTGCTGTTCAGGCTTGGGGAGAAGACTCCTGCAAACACTGGCGAATTGACATGCTATCAATGTCGGATATAGTCAATCACTTAGTGTCTCATCGAAACAGGCCTTTGGACCTGGGTTGGTTATCTGCAAGAATGCGCGTGCTTCATCATTCATTTCCCTTAAGCAAGACCCATCGGGACAATCAGTTCGAGAAGGATAGGTTGCGGAGAGCTCAGGAGGAGTTGCAGAAGGCTCTCAAGGTTGTGTGTGCTTCAGAGGCGCGCGTCGTTTCTATGAAGGCGAGGCTTGCGATGTTGGAGCAAGATTGTTTATCCCTTAACCCTGACGATTGCCTCAGCCTCGGGTTGATTTCTGAATAGGATGGATCTGTTTTACTTTTGCTACATTTCGTAAGACTACATGGATTTTGGTGGTGTGTTTTGTCCGCACGTGTGCGTGGCTCTGTGCTTTAGACTGAATGTATATATTTTTTTTCATTTTCTTACAAAAACGATTCTGCTTTTATCCTAACGATGAAGACTGCTTGAGCAGAAAGTGTATGCAAGCATACGTTTCATGCTTGTTTGAGTACAACGATAAGATTTCCAATATCATGCTAAGAATAGCTAGGATTTCCAGAAGACGATGCCATTCGCTTTGATGAGAAATAAAAAGGAAGGCTTCATACAGGCGAGTTGCAGCCTTCAATCCGAACTGAGGACGGGTTTTTGGATTTAGCTGACCCTCGCGAGATCGCGACCCTTTGCCCCGGCCTTTGAGATTGTCGTGATGTCTTACTCAGTTCTGTGAAATGGGGCGCTTAGTGTGGCTCAACTAAAGAAATACTAATAAAGCAATACGACCTAATCAATCAATTGTAAGCAACACATGGATTGTCAATCGGTGTGAACGGAAAGTGGACTAAAAATATACAATTACAGTATGTAGATTGCCAATCCATTTAAACCCACGTTATTCGGATTATTAAAAATCGCCGATTAAAATTTTGTATATATGTATAACATAGTCAAAATGTTACAATTTGTTGTGGAATAGTAAAAAAGTAAAATGTAACCTAAAAATTCAAATATGACATATTGAACAAATTATACAACAATGATATTATTTAGTTAATACTTCAATAAGTTTAACCAAATTAGTGTTCGAAAAAAAAGTTAACCAAATCACTCTCTCGAAACAATGAAACTTATGATAAACTAGAGTATATCCCGTGCCAGAGGGCATACCTCCCCGAAGAAAAAGATTACTATGGTTTCCAAGTAGTGGGTAGTTATTTCTACATATAGTGGGGGTTAGTGGGAGTTATTTCTACTTATAGTGGGTGTTCTAAAAATGATAAAACATGGGTTATAAAATCCCTACAACTTTGGAAATCTAACTATAAATGGGTGGTAGGTGAGTTCTAAGGTCTGGGCATGATTTAATCTAAAGACTGAAAAGACATTTTAAAGAAGTTAAACCAAGCTGTTTTCTAGCATAGAAGAAGATGACTGGGGGATTGCCCGTCCCTGCTGGAACTACCCTAAAAAAACATTAAGATGATTACACCAATTGTAATGTCATGAAATAAAATAAGTACTTCATCCACAAAGTTTAAACACGTTATTTCAAAGGTATTGTTTACATCAGGTTTATTTTATAATTACAATTATTCGAAATTTTTTCCTAAATATTCTCTCTCAATATTATTTCTAAGGAATCTATATACTTAAAAGACATTTCAAAACTAATAATGTTAACATTTTTATTTAAAAGTTCAAAACAAATTCTTTAAAAAAAAAATATAAAAAATCAAAACTAATAATGTGAAACCAAAAGAGGAAGGGATGCTTCTTAAAAAGAATGGAGGATATATATCGAAGAAGTAGTGGTGGCGCCTACTACTTACTAACAAGTACTACCTCCGTTTCTTCTCTATAACACCAGTTTGACTTTTTGACTCGTATCTGGGTCACTTTGACCAGGTGATTTGGATAGCAAAAACGACGCGATGTTTTGATAATTTTTTCACTGTGTCATAGAGAAACTTTTACTCTACAACACCATGAATAAGTTATTGAAAAATTTCATCGTGTCGATACACAAATCACCCGATCAAAGTGGCCTAGTGAATAGTGACAAAAGTCAAATTGGTGTGATACAGAAGAAACGCAGGTAGTACTACTAACAACTAGTTATTAGTTGGGGGATACTAAAAATTAGGTGAGATCTAAAGGTCGGGGTTGATTTAATCTACAGGCTTAAATAAAGTCAACAATCGTGTTTTATAAAGCAGGGGGTTGAACGAGGGCATTACCTCAAAAAAAAAAAAAAAACACGAAGAATGTTTCACCAATTATAATGTCATCAAATAATATAAGTACTTCATCTGTTCATCCACAAACTTCACATTATTTTTAAGGTACATGTTTACAAAAGGTTTATTTTATAATAGTATATACTACTACTATTCTTCGACGGTTATTAGCCTTCAAACATTTATTTTAAAAATATGTACATGAAAATCCTTTGTGATATAGACCCTGCTTTCTTTACCTAATTTAGAAACTTTTTATTTCTTTTTAGAAAAATATTAAAAATTTGCTTACTTTGATATTGTTAAATTTTCTAAAAAGTTGTAGGTAACTTTTTCTAGAAAAATGTTGCTTACATGTGTTCTATTTTAGCTTCTAAAAAAGAAGATTTCAGGAGTAAAAAGTAAGAAAATTTGAAGTTAGTTTGCTAAAAAGAAGTTGCAGTTAGAAAAAAATTAACTTTTTTTAGTCTTATAAAAAGATAAAAAAGTTACGTAACATAAATTGTAACGAAAATGAGTACATTAGAACTTTTTTATGACCTAAAAAAGGTTAAAAGTCACCTAATTTTATGCAAAGAAAGCAGGGCCATAATCAAAAGGCTACATTTTTAAGCCAAACCAAGCTGTTTAGAAAGTAGAAAGATATTCAAGAAAAATATTATTATTACCAGCCACCCATGATTTTCTACATACTCTGTGATTCAGTTACTTTATTTTTGATGTTCAAAAAAAAAAAAAAAAAGTTACTTTATTTTTGCTCTCATCTCTTTGATTTTGTCTCAATGACTCTCTCTCTCTATCTCTGTCTCTCTTCACACAGCCCAAAATGAAACCCTTCATTGCACAACTCTCTCTCCCTTCAACAGACCCTCTTCCCACTCCTCATTGATTGCGCATGTAGGATTCAATCCATGTCGCATGGTCAAGTGGTGGTTCGGATCGATTTCTCAGTAGCTTGTGACGGCAGAAGACATGGAAAAACCGTCCGGTTTACGGCTTTGACGATAAACCGGCGGTTTTTACTGGTTCTACTGGTTATGATGAAAGGGCGGTTAGATAACTACACAGTTTTACTGGTACAAAAAATTGAGTCAAAACAGGTAGAGAAGACAGATGTAGTACATCAAAGCTTTTACCGAAACTAATCAAGAGAAATTCGAATTTGCATAGTCAACATTGAAAGGTTGTATCTGTTTTCCATAATAGCTATGCCGGTGATACTATTTCCAAATAAAAGCTCCGAGAGTGAAGCTGAACAGGGTGTTAAGTTTTGTTCATGAAAAAACGATTAGAAGTAAGTACTTCCCGATGTTCATAAACTGTTCAGATTCGGAACAAAAAAGTGCAGTTAATTTTGAAAAAAGATGTATTTCGATCGACACATTTTACAATTTCGAAAACAACCCAAAAAAAAGTAGTTTGAAGTTTGAACATGTGATAAGCCATGAATCTAACATGAGAGGTCAATTAAGTAATTTGAGAAAAAGGACCGACAGTAATGAGAATTAACTATAACGTCGGGTACTATTTATAGGGGAAGCCGACGAGTAACGTCGCGATACGTAGGGGAGCTACGTGGCGAGCTCAAATACTGCTGACTCGCTTTCGGAGACACGTGTCGCGGAACCCAAACGTGGGCCCGCATGACAAGCCCATGCATGGGCTTGTCTAGTTCCTTTAACTTCCACGTGAAAACCCAATCGTATGGGTTTGCTTATCAAGTGGCAGAGTGCTTGAAATGATACAAGAGAGACGATTTACCTAGCTCCCACCTTGGTTGATATGAAGATCACCAAGAGCACTTAATTTTCACATTTAGTTGGCAGTGTTTTTGGTGATCTTCATCTCAACTCAAACTCAAGTTAGTTGAGATGAAGAACACCAAAAACACTTGACACTTAGAGAGAAACTTGATAGGGTTGAAGAGAGAATTGTTACAAAGAAATGAATGAATTACTAGCCAAGGTCTGATGTTTACTTTATAGAGGCTGGTGCACAGAGTGGTGCAATGATTAATGTTCACAACCCACACAAAGCTGAAAAACCCTACTACTGTACAACAGCTGAAACGTTCAAGGTTTTTTTTTTTTTTTTTTTGAGAGAAGTTCAAGGGGGTTTCAACATTTATTTTATGATGAGTCACTTTACGTTTGGTGGAGATAAAATACATGACGAAAGTGTCCACAACAAATGAAAATATCAGATAGTACTAGTAATTTTTGCGAATGGCCGATATGCATTAGTTTAATTTATCGAAATTTATAACGGCGGCACCGCAACTCTATTTAGTTAAAATTATATTTATTAATGCATATTTTATTGCTAATCATTTGACAATTAATTTTTTTATGGTTGCTTATCGGTGAGGGGTGCCTTGAAGCAAATAGGTTTGAGTGATCTTGATGATAGATGTCCAGGTTGTGGAGAAGATGTGGAGTTAGAAGTGCATTTAATATCTGCTTGCTTCTTCTCAAGACAAGTTTGGAGGCTTTCACCCATTCAGGTGCATTTTTGACATGAACACAGTAAGCTCAATTGTTGAGTGGTGGTCAGTCATCATATCCCTCCATAAAGATATGAAAGAGAAGGACACAGCTTATGGTATAATTGCCCAAATCTGTTGGGAACTTTGGAGAGCAAGATCTGATTGGAATTTTAACAAGATCAGGTGGGATCCTAAGCAAATTTTGGACAAAGCTTGGCAGAACTTCTATGAATATGCAGATAAGAAGAAGCCTTCCATTTCCTCTATTCCTAATCTGCCCACAAATGAAGCTCCTGTTCAGCTTTCTGGAGTTATGGTAAATCTGTTGTGATGCTGCTGTGAAGAAGCTTAAAAATGGTGGGGGAGTTGGTACTGTTATATCAGACCATGAAAATTTGGAGGAATTTGCTCTCAGTTCCTTACATTACCAATCCTTTGATTTTGGAATGCATGGCAATCAGGAGAGCTTTGCTCTTAGCTGATGAGAAAGGTTTCAAAAGAATTCTTATTAAGTCTGACTCAAAAGTTGCTATCGATAGCTTGAAGGTGGAAGATTCCCAAATTGCTTCTCTCATTTTCCCAATCATCATGGACTGTAAACTGCTAGCTTCAAGTTTTAATTTTTGTATTTTTCCTTTCTTGAAGAGAGATTTGAATTGGGCAACCCACTTTTGTGCCAAAAGTGCTTCTTCTCTTCTGTAATTCAGGCTTTTGCCTCTTTCTTTGGCTGTCATAGCAATGAATGCTAAAGTTTCCAGAAAAAGAGAAAAAGAAACACAATGAGTTGGTTGTGGAAAGTTGGTGTAAATTGTAAAATGAAGCTAGAAACAAGATATCTTGACTTCATTTCAAAAAAAAGATATCTTGACTGCAATCCACGGATGAAACTGCAAACTTGAGATTATTACAAAGAACGAGCAATGATTTTTATAACAACACTAGCAAAAATCCCGTCCTGTAACTCCTGTTGGGACTCTCCTTTGCACCATGAAACCAATTACCCCCTCACCCTCACTTTTCAGCCGTTAATTCATCTTTATATCGAATGGCGACTAATATGGCCAACCAACCCAATGTGAGCAGTAAAAGACTGCCCTTGCTTAGTGTTAGCAATTTTAATTACCCGGGCAAGTTTGTGAAGTAATCAATCAATACCTGAAAAAAAAAAAAACGAACTTACTGGTAGAGATTCCGTACGCTTGTATAGTTTTGGAAGACAGTTTCGTATAGAATACGAGGCTCCTTAAAGCAGATTCGTCCCCCACACTTCGTGCTTGCCGTCGAGAATTTGGACGTCTACTTCCCAGGATAAAAGCTTCCCTGTGCAGTGTTGAAAACACGGTACAACACTCGCACACGACGAACTGAGACTACGAAAAGGAGAATTTCTGATGTAAGGTAGTGAGAGAGATATTTTTGTGTTTCTGAGATGTGTCTAAATGAGGAGGATGATAGTCCTTTTTATAGGAGAAGAAGTGACAGTTGGCAACGGTTGTGTCTGTTCAATTTGAATTGATCAATTGCAACTTTTGACAATCCGTTTAAATACATAACATATTAATATTTAGTTAGTATTTTGGCCCAAAAAAGTTAAGGCCCACTTACTAGCCCAACCCAACACTACACCACGTCACAACATGTATCCAAGCTGACTGTGGTGGTTCGACCTTTGTCTTCCTCGTCAACTATGTGATATACTCTCTCTCAACCCAATGATCAACAACTCATTTTGAGCGCTTAATTAGATCATTCATTACTTCATAGTTTTTTGACGAGAGAGTTACCGAAACGACCACTAATGGTATCATCAACTCTTACGCGATTCGGGTCAAACCAGACTCAAATTAATATCGTCAAAAACTTACTTTTTCTAACAATCCCCCACATGAATGACAAATTAGCTTTTAATCGTAAAAGTTGTCCAAATGTGGATGAAATCTCCTAGGCGGTTGTTAATTGCATAAAGGAAGGTGGCCATAGGCTTTGAACCTTCCCCTTAGTGGAATACTACAGGATATACTGGCTTGACAGTGAACGAAACGCCTTAAACTGTTTGCCGCGTTGTATACCTAGTCGGTAGTAATCACACAATTAACAACCTGAACGTAGTCCGTTCTCATAGTTGTGTTCATTTCGGCCTTGAAACACTTAGACTTAGAGGAGTATAGCCACGTCATCCTCCTAGAACCGGCCCGTTCCTACTCACATAGGTGAGACACACAACGAGTATCCTATGTACTCTTCTCAAATACCCTTAAGATGTGGTCTCATTAAAAGCCTTTAGCTTACCCTGTCCCATCACTCGGTGTTCGTCCTGGGAATGAGTTTGGAAACTTAATTTCCGGGTGAGTGATTTATTTATTTTCACTGGTAGTTGGGTTGTCCCTTTTGAACCTAGTTCTTGGGATCTCCAGTCACCTAGGTTGGGTTTGCCGCTACGTGCAACTCTTACGAGATTGGCTTTAATCTCATTCCCCTTGACGAACTTGCAACTAATTCTCTCGATAAACCTTTAGTCAACGGATTCTCATATTTTCTTTTGACTTTACATAATCGATCGATATTATTCCACTTGATAGAAGTTGCCTAATGGTATTATGTCTCCGACGTATATGTCTAGACTTACCATTATACATGCTACTTTGTGCTCTACCTATTGCCGATTGGCTATCGCAATGAATGCAGATAGGAGGCACTGGTTTTGGCCATGTTGGAATATCTTCGAGGAAATGACGAAGCCATTATGCTTCTTCCCCTGCCGTGTCTAACGCTATGAATTCGGCTTCCATAGTTGACCTTGCAATGCATGTCTGCTTTGAAGATTTCCAACATATTGCCGCTCCGCCGAGGGTGAAAACATATCCACTTGTGTACTTGGAGTCTCTTGAGTCAGAGATCCAATTGGCATCGCAATATCCTTCCAAGACAGCTGGATAGTTCGAGTATTGTAGACCCATATCCTTGGTATAACGAAGATACCTCAGCACTCGAATCAAGGCTGTCCAATCATCCTTTCCCGGGTTACTGGTAAAGCGACTCAATTTACCGACAGCTTGTGCGATGTCCGGCCTTGTACAATTCATGATGTACATGAGGCTTCCAATTATTTGCGCATATTCCAATTGCCTAACACATTCGCCCCGATTCTTGGCGAGATGTAAAATCACGTCTACTGGTGTGGTAATCGGTTTATTGTTTCCTTTATCGAAATTTTCGATCACCTTTTCTATGTAGTGAGTTTGAGAAAGTGCATAACCATCTGGAGTCTTTGTAATTTTAATCCCTAAAATCACATCCGCCACTCCCAGGTCTTTCATGTCAAACTTTGTAGACAATAATTTCTTGGTTTCAAGAATTATTGTCTTGCTTCTCCCCATAATTAGCATGTCATCGACATACAAGCATATTATGAAACATTCCTTTCCTATTTTCTTATAATATACGCAGTTGTCACATTCATTAGTTCGAAAACCATGACTGCTCATGACTTTGTCGAACTTCTCGTGCCATTGCTTGGGGGCCTGTTTTAGTCCAAAAAGGGACTTCTTTAGCCGACAGTATTTGTTGTCGCTTCCAGGAACTTCAAACCCTTCCGGTTGTTCTATATAGATTTCTTCCTCTAATTCTCCGTTCAAGAAAGCTGTTTTAATGTCCATTTGGTGAATTTCAAAATTGAATATTGCAGCAATTGCGATAAGCATTCGAATAGACGTTATTCTGGTTACAGGAGAATATGTGTCAAAGAAATCTAGTCCTTCATTCTACCTATACCCTTTCGCGACAAGTCTTGCCTTGTACTTGTCGATCGTACCATCGGGTTTAAGCTTTTTCTTAAAAATCCACTTACAACATAGGGGATTGGAGCCTTGTGGAATATCTACTAATTCCCAAGTATTATTTTGTAAGATGGATTCGATCTCGCTATTTCTAGCTTCTTTCCAATATGGAGCATCAACACTGGACATGGCCACTTTATAACTTGTTGGATCATTTTCCGTTAAATATGTTAGGAAATCAGGTCCGAAAGTTGTTGCCGTTTTGGCTCGTTTACTTCGCCTTACCTCTTTTTCCTGGTCATCGCGAATGGCGGTATCATACGACCGTTTTCCGGACGCTTCTACTTCCTTTATCTTGCAAGGAAATATATCTTCGAAGAAGGAGGCATTGGCTGATTCAATAATAGTGTTCTCGTGAATATCCTGCATTTCTGATTTGTGGACCAGAAACCGGTGAGCACTACTATTATTCGCATATCCAATGAAGATGCAATCTACCGTTTTAAGTCCTAACTTGACCCTTTTCGGTAGTGGGGTTGCTACTTTAGCAAGACACCCCCATACCCTCAAATGTTTGTATGAGGGTTTTCGGCCTTTCCAAATTTCATATGAGGTGTTATCCAATTTTCTTTTAGGAATTCTGTTTAGAATATAGTTGGAGCTTAATAAAGCTTCCCCCCACATGTTTTGTGGTAGCCCTGAACTTAAAAGCAATGCGTTGAGCATTTAGTTTAATGTTCTATTTTTCCTTTCCGCAACCCCATTTTGTTGGGGTGTGTAGGGTTCCGAGGTTTGATGGATGATTCCACTTTGCGAACAAATTTCCGCAAATGGAGAATCATATTCTCCTCCTCGATCGCTTCGTAGAATCTTAATCCTTTTATTCAATTGATTTTCCACCTCGGGCTTGTATTTCTTGATTGCGTCTAACGCTTCATCTCGACTATGCAGTAAATAAACATGACAGTATCGTCGACAAATGTTATAAAATACTTCTTTCCACTTCTTGTCTGCACAAGTTTCAGATCACATATGTCGGTGTGGATTAGTTCGAGAGGACTCGTTGATTTCGAACCGATAGGTTGAAATGGCTTACTTGTCAATTTTGCCTCTACGCATATATCACACTTGTCATCGGAATTAATCGCGCTTTTGGGAAGATGGTCCAGTTTCAATAATTTACGAATTGAATCGTAATTAACATGACCTAGTCGTGCATGCCAAGAAGTAGAAGACTCAGACAAATAATTAACTTGCGCTTTCTTATTCATAGTCGGAAACACAGTCATTACATTGAGCTTAAATAGCCCATCTTTGAGATACCCCTTACCTAGATATTCCCCATTTTTTGTCAGAACAAATTGGTCCAACTCAAATACAAGCTTAAACCCTTTCTTGCTAAGCATTGATCCTGAAACTAGGTTCTTCCTAATATCGGGAACATAGAGACATCATTGTGGGTAAGGGTTTTTCCGGAAGTCATTTTTAGCGTTATTTTCCCATTCCCATTTATGGAGGAAGTTGCTGAATTCCCCATGTACAACGGTTCTTCATTGTCGGTTGGCTCGAACGATGAGAACATTGCCTTGTCGGAACATATGTGCCTTGTGGCACCGGTGTCGATCCACCACTCCTTGGGATTGCCTCCGGCGAGGTTCACTTCCGAGACTACGGCTGCAAAGTCGTTTTCGTCTTCTCCATCCTCGGCCATGTTGGCTTCGGATTTCTTCCCTTTGGAGGTGTTCTTCTTTTTCTGACAATCTTTTATCTTGTGCCCGGTCTTTCCACAATTGTGGTATTTACCCGTGAACTTTTTCTTCTCATTCGTAGCCTTCCTATTCAGATTTTTCTGCGGCATTTCCTCTACGACATTTGCGTTAGACTGATAGCTTGTTGACGACTTGTCTTCGGCTAGTCGATTGCCTTCTTCAATACGAAGTCGAACGATGAGCTCCTCCATCGTCATTTCTTTACGCTTGTGCTTCAAGTAGCTCTTGTAGGTCTTCCATGCGGGGGGACATTTGTGAATAATCACAGCTACAAGGAATTACTCTTGGAGATTCATTTTCTCCGCTATTACATCATGTATTACACATTGAAATTCCTGAACCTGTTGCATGATACCCTTGGAGTCTACCATTCTAAATTCCATGAAATTGTCGACAACGGACTTTTTAGCACCGGAATCCTCTACTTTGTACTTATTTTCGAGGGATTTCCAAAGTTCTTTAGCCGTATTTACAGCACTGTTGTTACAGAACTCTTGTTTCGTAGCTCCATTACCAGTTTGTTATAATGTGTGGGTATTCGAGCAAGAACGACGAAAGCGAAACAAGAACGAGACATATATTTAACGTGGTTCACTAACGAATTCGTAACGAACTCGCTAGCTAATCCACGGCCAGAACCAGATATTTTATTGAGAAGAGAACCCGATTACAATGCACGCCACCGTGGCCACAACGGCCACGGCGGCACCCCGAAACAAAACCCACCCGAAGACACACACTCTACCAAAAAGCTCTAAGAGCTCTCCATTAATGCCCGTGTGTATGTTTCTACAACCCAAAGGCATTAGCCTCCTTAAATATGCTCCCATGTGTGGCAAACAGTGACTTGGGCACAAAGCCACAAAGCCACCGTTTCCAACAACATGGAAACATTCCCATCTATTGCCTCAATTGACTTTTCAAGTTACTAAATATGATAACAAGTCAACCTAACAAATCTCCACCTTGACTTGAATCATCTCAGCAACTCGAAACCGGAACCTGATGCTTCTTTTCTCAAACCCGAACCGGATGCGTCTCCCAGAACCTGTAATGAGCACGCCTCCTCAAACAGATTTTTCGCAGCTGTATGCGAAACCCGAATCGCCAAATCGTTGCTCCAACTACCATGCGTTCCTGCAACGAATGCGCCCGATGTGGTTGCACTTCCTGAAACAGAAACAAGTGCTCCACCCAGAACCAGAATCGAATACATTCACTGAGAAAGCAGGACCGATTGTATTTCAGATGCGCCCAATTGCGCCAGACAGATGCACCATGACAGAATGCCGAGATGTCATCCAGAACCACATGCACCGATGACGAGTGCCCAAATTGTCATGCCTGATGCGCCACGTATGCCTCAGATGCACCAGATGCTCGCCAGAAACAGATCGCGCCAGATGCGATCTCAGTGCGTGTCATGGTACACGCTGCAAAACCAGATGCACGCCAGAACAAACTCGTGCATAATGCGCGCCAGAACCAGAATCAGATGCGCGTGCCAGAAATCTCACACGCCAGATGCTCCATGCCGTTGCTTCAACTCCAACGAGTTACTGCAACACATGAGCCAGAACCAGATTCAATTCACACGCCAGATGCTCCACGCCAGGAGCCGGATTGCGCCTGAACGTCACTCGCCAGAACGCAAGATGCGCGTGAACCGCCGGATTCGCGCCAGTACCGAATACGTGCTAAATTTGCCAGATCCCTTGCACGCCTAATTAGATGCGCGCTAGATTGCTCCGACAGGAGCCCGGATAGCCCCCTCCACAGGGCTTCAGATGGTGGGTGTACCTTCTTCTCTCTCACGAATAGATCGATCTTGATCGTCAAACCAGACATCGTTCTTGGCGGAATCTCGAAACCCAACCTCCCGATAGCCTGCTCCACCTGAATCGCGAAACCCTAGCTTTCAATTCCACCAAAATGTGAAACCCTAGATCTTGGCTCCACCCTGATCTTGGAACCCCGGCTTTGATACCAGTTTGTTAAAACTAGTGTTCCTCCTGACCTGGCTCTGATACCAGTTTGTTGTAACAGAAGTCTTGTTTCATAGCTTCGTTACCAGTTTGTTATAACGTGTGGGTATTCGAGCAAGAACGACGAAAGCGAAACAAGAACGAGACATATATTTAACGTCGTTCACTAACGAATTCGTAACGAACTCGCTAGCTAATCCACGGCCAGAACCAGATATTTTATTGAGAAGAGAACCCGATTACAATGCACACCGTCGTGGCCACAACGGCCACGGCGGCAACCCGAAACAAAACCCACCCGCAGACACACACTCTACCAAAAAGCTCTAAGAGCTCTCCATTAATGCCGGTGTGTATGTTTCTACAACCCAAAGGCATTAACCTCCCTAAATATGCTCCCATGTGTGGCAGACAGTGACTTGGGCACAAAGCCACCGTTTCCAACAACATGGAAACATTCCCATCTATTGCCTCAATTGACTTTTCAAGTTACCAAATATGATAGCAAGTCAACCTAACAAGCACAATAGACATTATACAATTGGTTGTCCAAACTATTTAAAATATAGTTTCTCGCAAGGAAGTCCGAATGATTCCAAGCCTCAACCGCTACAACGGTTTGTCTATCGGCATTTTCTGGACATGGAGGAGCATCTTCGTTGAGAAATTTCGCAAGACTCAAAGTCGTTAGGTAAAATAACATCTTTTTCTTCCAACGTTTGAAGTCTTTGCCCGCAAATTTCTCCGGCTTTTCAACAAGATGAGAACCCACCGGTACAACGTGGTTGGCGGTAGCAGATGTCAAACTTGACGTCTCAGCCGCCTCTTTTCCGGAATTGTCTCCCATTTCTACAATAGAAATATTTCTGTTACTATTGACGGAATGAACAATAAAACGATAAATCAAACTGAAATAATACTTGCGGAAAGTTATTGAAGCAAGTACTTGACAAGAGGGTAATCCGGAACTTGCTGATATTTATTGAAGCAAGTCCAAAAGGCTAAAGAAAAAAATTAGTATCTGAGATAAAATAAAGGCATAAACTGCAATATTCTATTAAGACGAAAAGAAATAACAGAAAGATATAAAAGTTGCTACCAGGACTATGAAAACAGAATATCATAAACAAATAATATGCTAATGATAACCTGATAATACTGCAACAAAATGGTCACCGAATAAACAAACCGAAAATTGAACAGTACGTCATGCAAGAAAAGTTTGTTTAATACTTCGACAGAAACTATACTTTTATGTCAAGACTGAAACCATTAAAGGGTATATTGGTTGTTAATAGCACTAATAACTGAATATTATATATTAACTACATGCAACCAACTACAAGACAAATTAGATTTGGAGAGAACAAACAGGATGCATGTTCTGAAATAAACTAAATTGTAAACAAAACTGGTTGGTTTGATTAACCTACAACTGGACAAAGGATGTTGACAGTCACTTAGATGAAGAAGGCAGCGACGGAAACAGAACAGTAAGAACAGAAGGAATTCGCTGAAATATTTGACAGAAACAAAACTGTTTCACAAACTTAAACTGTAAGGACTAAACAGTTTTTTTTCTTACAGAAAATTGGGGATACAGAGAGATTAAATCACAAACTCGAATCTGCTTTAAGATTGTTAGCAATTTTAATTACCCGGGCAAATTTGTGAACTAATCAATCAATAAAAAAAAAAAAAAAAACAAAACGAACTTACTGGTAGAGATTCCGTACGCTTGTATAGTTTTGGAAGACAGTTTCGTATAGAATACGAGGCTCCTTAAAGCAGATTCGTCCCCCACACTTCGTGCTTGCCATGGAGAATTTGGACGTCTACTTCCCAGGATAAAAGCTTCCCTGTGCAGTGTTGAAAACACGGTACGACACTCGCACACGACGAACTGAGACTACGAAAAGGAGAATTTATGATGTATGGTAGTGAGAGAGATATTTGTGTGTTTCTGAGATGTGTCTAAATGAGGAGGATGATATTCCTTTTTATAGGAGAAGAAGTGACTGTTGGGAACGGTTGTGTCTGTTCAATTTGAATTGATCATTTGCAACTTTTGACAATCCGTTTAAATACATAACAAATTAATATTTAGTTAGTATTTTGGCCCAAAAAAGTTAAGGCCCACTAACTAGCCCAACCCAACACTACACCACGTCACAACATGTATCCAAGCTGACTGTGGTGGTTCGACATTTGTCTTCCTCGTCAACGATGTGATATACTCTCTCTCAACCCAATGATCAACAACTCATTTTGAGCGCTTAATTTGATCATTCATTACTTCATAGTTTTTTGACGAGAGAGTAACCGAAACGACCACTAATGGTATCATCAACTCTTAAGCGATTCGGGTCAAACCAGACTCAAATTAATATCGTCAAAAACTTACTTTTTCTAACACTTAGCGTATACTACGTAGTAAATTACCCGTTCCGTTGGAATTACAGCAATTACAGTATTTTTCTAAGGAACCAATTGTAGTATATTACTCATATGGAAACTCAATAATTACTATCACATAATTGAGGGGCTAAAGATGAACAAACAAAAAAAATGTGATGAAAGTCAGCCAGCTGTCAGAGTGTGGTGTGGGTGAAAATTGAGGAGAGGAATTTATGGTTGAGTAAAAATTGGCATCAATCTCAACAATATAATCCAAACTAATATAACTGTCTATAAGAGATCAATAATCGGATAAAACAGAGACTTCAAGAACGAATATGGATTTCCTCTATGTTTCTAAATTCGACCAAAAGCCAACTTATTGGAGAAGGGAAAGGCGGTTAATCTGGCGGTTACAACCCGTCGTGGGCTCCGCCCTTGAACCCCCGCAGTCGTCCGGGAGTTCGTCGTCTAAGACATTAGCATAGTAGTGTGCACGCAGCATGCGATGACCTCCTAAAGTGTACGACGTATATGCCAATTTCTACTTTGGTTGTAAGTAAATCCGATTACACAAAATGACCGATGACACTAAAATCACCAAAAGATTTTAGGCGGATGTGTGTTCTCCGATTCGGAAGGTGACGGGATCTCTGATTTTGGCAGAGGAGGTGTACACCGAAAGAAGAATTTCATTGAAGATCAAAGAAGATATAGAAGAGGCACATGCAAGTGTAAATGCAACACATAGGCTTGAAGAATGAGCAAAACACATGAGTTGATTATACGAGAAATATGAAATAGAGTGATCAAGAACAACTCTCATCTTTTGAGACACAAACTTTCTTCTAAACCTTCCTCCATGAGATTATGAGAACCCATGAATCCATTTGAGGATGCAAAATGAAAAAATAGACACATGCAAGGAAATTTTCAAATGATTTACCATGGATAAAGACACTAGAACAAAGAATATACAAAGATCAAAGAAAATATCAAGGATTTACCTCAAATATCAAGAATGGTTAGCAAAAGATTGATTGTAAGCTACAATCCTTGGGTAGGATAAAGGAAGAACTCCCCACCAAGGTTGTATCTAGCTTTGAAACAAACTTTACAAGCTTTTAAGGCTAGAAGATGATGTTTTGATGGTGTATTGTGGAGGTCACAAAACAAAACTGGGTTGGAGTTTCTTTGAGAGAGATTAATGAGTTTAAAAATGAAGGGGATGGGTTGAATAATAAAGCATTTTTTTGTGGAGGAAATTATAAAGTGAAAGATCAGGTTGTGCAAGACTTGAAATAGCTTGGCTATTTCAAGGCCTTGAACCAACTTTCAAAGACATGAATCAGTCTCATAGGCTTGAAAATAGTTTAGCTATTTTCAAGGCCTTGAAATTGGATTCAAAGCCTTGAAACTGCTTGAACTTGTATGCACACTCTCAGGGGTGTTTTCTGCAAACTCTCTGGGTTGATTTACTCTCTCTCTTTCATATGTTTGATTCTATGTTATTATATGATGAAATACAAATTATTCTATCATGTTTTGATCATAAGATATCAACGGTTTGACCTTGATAATGCAGGAATTTTTTTTCTAAGTTTTGCAGGATTGTTTCCTAAAATATATTGCTGCTGATTTTGAAATAGTTGGACACTTTGATCCTGTGATCAATCAGACGAGTATGACAGCTTCTCATGGTGTTTAAATCAAATATTACAACAAGATCTCTGAAGATTGTGATCATCCAACCTTTGGAGAAGATTTCAAAGCTGTCAAACTCTGTTGCCTACAAAATAGGAAGTTTGTTGCTGAAAATCAGGGGAGATTTGCAGAGCTGTTTGAAGTTTAAATAGAGCTCAAATCCGAAGCAACAACCTACAATTCTCAACGGGCAAAAACAAAGAAAGAGTTAAGGCTAGCTTTGGAGAAGACTACTGAAATGGTTCTTCAAACAAATTCAGAAGAGGAAAGAGGTTCCATCCACATTCCCATATTGGGAACACCGGACCAGTAGCCACTATCATCGAACAGGTGACACCAACTATCCATGAACGAGTAGTAAATTAGGAAATCTTTATATCACATGTACCAATAGAAATACACCCTGTTTGCAACATTCGACCCATACGGGACAGGAACTGAAATTGAGGTAGGATCACCAAAAAAAAGAATGATTCCCCAAGCTTTTTTTCTCAACCCATGTCCTTGTAGAGATACTAAATTCTAGTAGGCTGCACTTAATCATGCCAAGATTATCGTACTTGTCATCTGGTGGGTACACGAATACAAGAATTAACTTTCTACCACACACAACCAAGTATGGTTTTACTAGCTTGCCCCGCAATGGCGATGAAGGGACAACGAGTTCAAAGCAATGCAGACCAACATTGTACGCTGCAAGCAGACCTTAGGATGATATACAATAGAAGCATCCCTCATGGTAGACCACACATGAAACTAAATTTATTAGCTTATCAAATACCATAGTCTTCCATTTTCGATCCCCATGATTTAGTGTGCTCATGACAAGTTTTCCGGGAATGCTATCCTGAGACAAGAAGAAGTAAACACAGTCGAAAGAGGATGGGTGTGAAGAGAACGTGGCTATGCATAGAAATTGGTCCATCCCATTGTTTTTGTTAGCGAAATAATAGTCCAAATCAGGCAACTTGATGATCCTTTTATTAAAGGGAGAAACTAATAAGAAACATGTCATGCCATCATCTTCTCCAGATGATGATGACGAAGGTGGTGGTTTTTTTGGCCATAAAAAGAGAAACCAACATTTCCTAGAAGCTTTTATGTCGGTGTGGAGATAACCGCCCAAGCCATCTCCTTTTGGGTTGAAAATTTTATAATTAGCATATCGCGGCTGTCCTCTATGGCGAAGTGGCTCGAACAGCCTGAAGACTAATATCTGCTCCGAACAATGAAGCCCAACACAGTCGAAGGTAACATGCCATGGAAGTTTGTCAATTGTCCGAAACTTATACCGATGAGGGTGGTGTTCGGTGGTGACAAAGGAAAGGTTTTTTTCCAAATTGCACCAAATCGATTTCGATCAGCTGAAGAGAGCCCTTCCAATACGCGTTCCATTAAATCATGCGGAAAATGAGATAACTCTACGTGTTTCCCCTTTCTAATCTTGGTATTCTCCATCCACTCCTGATACGTTTTCAAGTCGGTCATTGGAACAGAAGCATTCGGGGGAACAAGAACTTTGACCATGAACTTGTAATTCTGGTTCTTCTTAATCTTCTTCCTCGGTTGCGGCGGAGCCATTGATGATGAATGTGACTGCAGTGTTTGGAAATATACAAGTAAATGTGATACTAATAAAGCAAGATTACAATCTCTTGTAGTGTATTTTCCTAAATAAGAAAGCAATCTAGAAAACAATAACGTTCAGTTCAGATCTTGTCTCCTTCTCTCTTTGATTGAGGGTCGCAACACTTGTTCTTGCATTAAGGGACTAAGATCTTCTCCAAATTGGGCGGATAAGATCTTATCAGGTTCAGATCACGCGAGTTAGGATGTTGATTTTGTAGGATTTACCTAGCTAGGGAGCCCCTAATTAAAAAACCCTAGTTTGAATACAGGTATTCTTGCAGTTCTACAGCAGGAATCGACCGGTGATAACAACTGATATGAACAAGAACAAGAAGTAACAAGATGTATCAATAAGAACAAGTAAGATTTTAACAGATTTTGATAGAAGAAAGACCATACTGAGCTTGCTTGAGGCTAAGACGCGACCGACTCCGTGGGTGCTTCAGTGAACACTCCGACGAATTTCAGGCGCCAGTTAGTCGAGATTACGCCTTTGTTTGATCGATTCAAGAACGGTTGTTCAATCGGTCGGGGAGCTGAGAGGTCGCGGGAAAGGGCTTGAGAGTTCGCGCCGGAGGATTTTTTGTGGACAAGGAGACAATGAGTGGAGCATAGGGATCCAGATCGTATTTGTTAATTCATTCCACCCACCATAGTTAATTATGTTAATTGTATTCTTTTTCCCATGTTTTTACTTATTTCCATTTCCATCCCCTCAAAACGGTTTAGGGTTTAGGGTTTAGGGTTTACAAAAATTAAGTTGGAGACCATTGACTAGTGCCCTTTCGAGCTCGCGATTAGGTGTTCATGGATAATAGATTAGTTATTTACATTAGGGATCGCAAAGTTTACCGTCGACTGTGGAGTGAACTGTCTAGAGCGCAATATTAATTAGTTTTAGGGTTAAGTGGGGACCGCAATCTTTACCGTTGACTGTATAGGTTAGTAGCTAGAATTTAGCGTTAACCATGCATTGACTTTATTTGATCAATTAGTTTCACCTTTTCGAGATAGCAACGTACGTATTCTGAATGTAATAGTGATTGACTTTCGATTTAACCGTAGACCGTACAGTTGACTGTTAAGTTGACTGTTGCCTTCCTTAAACCCAACCTAAAGTTGACCTTTGACCGTAAAGTTGACTATTTACTTAACTGTTGTCTTCCTTTGACCGAACCTCATAGTGTCGTGTAGTGGTAACCGCATAGCCGACATTTGATTACGTAATTGAATTTTTTAGTAGACCGTTCACCGTACAGTAGACTATAGTTCACTGTTTTCTTCCTTTGAACGAACCTAATAGTGTCACGTAGTGCTAACTGCAAAGTTCACAGTTGACCAATTAATTAGCTTTTTAGTTGACTGTTGACCGTAAAGTTTACTATTTGGTTCACTGTTGTCTTCCTCTGACCGAACCTAGTAGTGTCACGAAGTGCTAACCGCAAAGTTGACAGTTAACCACGTAATTGACTTTTTAGGTGATCGTTGACCGCACATGTAATACCCCGTAGAATTGATAAGGGCAAAATAGTAATATAAAGAGATGAATATATAATTTAATTGAGGAAAAATAAAGTCGCTTTAATTATAGTATTTTACTGACAAGAAATATTCGCAAGATTTTAGAAGATATTAAGTTAGTATTCGTAGGTGAAATGCGCGATGTTTTATTTATCTTTATTATTTTATCCTTCACGCGTGTACGACCACCGCGAAGTTAGTGTGTGAAAAACACCCAATCACCCTAAAACTTGGTGTGCCACCCACACCCTGCCTTTTCTTCTAATCCTTATCACCTTCAAACAACTTCATCTTCTCCAGCAAGATTTCACCATTCTTCCATCGAAAGCTTCCAACAAATTCATCTTCTCTAGCAAGATTTCACCATTCTTCCACCGGAAGCCTCCTTCTACCTCAATATATAAACAACTCTCTTGTCTCACAAGCTCATCACCACCATCACTTTCATCTCCATCCCCTTCTTCTTCCCAGCCACACCACCACCGAGAGCTTCAACACCACCATCTCCTCTCTAGCCTATGTTCTTTCTCTCTGTTTTTGTCCCTCTTCTCTATCGAGGAACAGAGATACAGCAGCAGCAGCGGCGGCGACAAGCTCCGAAGCCGCCACCACCACCACCACCATTGCCGACGGGAATCACCACCCGATCAACCTCCTGTTTCTTCTCCCTCTTTCTTCCTATCTCTCTCTGCTCTTTGAAATACCCAGCTTAAAACAAAACAACAAAACAGAGGCAGTAGCAGTGGCCAAAGGCCACCACCACGCCGCTGCCACCGTCGGGAAGAAGGCCGAGAAGACCCACAACCACGCCCCTGTTTCTCCCTCTCGTTACCTCCCTGTTTTTATCTATCTCTCCTCTCTGTACTGACCTGAAACAAGAAATGAGAGGGATAAAGCTGTAGCTAACCAGCCCTGAAACAGAGCACGACCACAAACACCGCCGGCCTCCATTTTTTCCCGCGAAGAGGTCCGCCGAACTGGAACAGAGACACCCACAGCCTTTGGACCCTTCCAACCAACTCCTAGGAGCTCGACTAAGCTAGGAGAAGGCTCAATAGAAGCCCAGAACCACCGGAGAAGGCCCAGTCGAGATCCACCTCCGGCGACGATTTCGGCGAATTGACCCGACTCAATTCTCGACCATTTCTCGCGATTCTTGGTTCTGGTATGCTCTAATCCTTGCCCTGATTTGATTTGGATAATCAAAATCATGCCTTGATGCTTGAAATTAATGTTTGGATTGATCAACTTAGAAGTTCATGCTTAGGGGGAGGTAGTTGTCTTTTTCAGAAAGTATTTTAGATGAAGGAGGGGGTGTTTATGTTGTTTCAGCATACTTTGGGGGTTCTCTTGACATTTATCAATCTGCATATATAAAAATAAAATAAAAATTAGATTTTTATGTTTAAACCAATTCTAATAATATTTGTCTACGTTCTAGTGAAATAAAATTATGCAAAATATAGAATTAATATGGTAAAAATATTCGTTAATTGAATAAAATGTATTTTCTTGAAAATATATCGATTTGTTTAAATAAACATTTGTTTTGAATAAATTAGCTATTAAGTGATGTCTTAGAATTAAAGTTAACGTTTCCTCAAATACCGGCAAACATTTACTTTGTTAATAACAACAATAATTTTCTAACTAAAATATTTATGTACTTTTACTAAGGATATTATAAATGTTTTCCATACTTGCTCTTATAGTTTTAATAAATAAAATTTATTTTAATAATATTACTCTGTAAATAGTTTCTCGGTTACTTATAAATATATATATATAGATATGTATTTATTGTTAAAATAACATTTAGTAAGTATTAAAAGCTTAGGTTATGCGATTCTATATAATAGTATTAAAATTGAAAATATTATTACGAGAAATGTAAGTGTTGTATGAGGGGAATTTAGTAATTTCAAATAAGACTCGTCCTGGCTTATAACAAGTCATGTTGACATGCTTGTATAGATAAGTTTGTAATTGAATAAAGGAATGAACTGTGTAGGTGACAAGTTCGTTGACGAAGGCTACGTGCCCTTTTAGTAGAACTTTACGTGCTAATTGTTGAGGCTCAAGGTAAGTAAATATGCCTAGCCTAGCTTGCCGAGCTCATTTCGTGTCATACATGATTGTTTGGACTTGTCTCAAAATATGTTTTGTGCTATCAATTGTTTTACTCGAGATTATTTATATTTTGGAGATGTCTACTTTGAAACTGTCACACGAAGAATAATAACTCGTAAAGAACGTAAAGAGGAAATAGTTGTGCGGGGGAAGCTTATTATTGTCGGGTTGGCTTCTGTCAGTCGGCCTGTGATTATGTCGGGTTGACTTCTGTCACTCGGCATGTGATTATTATTGTCGAGTTGACTTCTGTCACTGGGCCTGTGATTATTGTCGGGTTGACTTTTGTCACTCGGCCTGTGATTATTGTCGTGCTGACTTCTGTCACTCGGCATGTGTATTTTAATCCGGTCGCAACCTGTCGGATCGCTCCATGTACTCACCTCTCTGGCCGCAAGAAGTCTTAGGGGGCTGTCGACAGTTAAGGTCATGGTTGCTAGTGATGGTGTTGTAGTTCCTTCCCCGTATCAACTAAGTTAAAATGTGGTTTCTCTGAGACAAGGATGTTTATGGAAAGGAAAGAAGGAATAGATTGGGGGTTAACACTCCCCGTTGAGATTTCAGGAAGAGAATTGAGAAGAAAAAGATTATATTCAAGTTTCCGCTCTACTCTTCAAGTTTACTCTGGTTTCCGTCTTTATAACTTTGGTGTGATTTGTTTACTCTTTTAAGATTTATTTCCTCTTATTACTGTTTTGAGAATAAGACATGCCTCATCATCTGTTTACGAGCTAGGGTATTTATTTACTCAGCATTTCACAGCTGACTTTAGAAACTGCGGTTCTGTTTTCCTTCCCACCGCAGGTTTAGAAGCTGAGGGCTACGATGTAGCTGGTTACGGGACGCACTAAGATGGATATCATCATCAATAGTAAAGTAAGCTAGTATAACTAGCGTTAGCGAAATGTTTTAGTAGTGACGTGCGGAAAACTTTAGAACAACATGTGACGTCTAATATGATGTAATATAAAAAGAATTGTGTAATGTTTAATAGTAATGTAACATATGGATGTGTTTCTTATGACTTCCACCAACACTTTAGCATCGCCCTCCTGGGCTTTCCGGTCTGGAACGGAAGGCACGGGGATCTCGGGGTGTTGCAGCACAATTGACAATTTAGTTCACTGTTGTCTTCCTTTGACTGAACCTATAAGTGTCTCCAATTGGTAACCGGAAAGTTAACAGTTGACAAGGTAGTTGACGTTGGAGTTTACCGTTGACCATACAGTTGACTATTTAGTTCACTGTTGTCTTCCTTTTACTGAACCTATAAGTGCTCCAATTGGTAACCGGAAAGTTTACAGTTCACAAGGTAGTTGACTTTGGAGTTGACCGTTGACTATTTAGTTCACTGTTTTCTTCCTTTGACTGAACCTATAAGTGTCTCCAATTGGTAACCGAAAAGTTTACAGTTCACAAGGTAGTTAAATTTGGAGTTGACCGTTGACCGCACAGTTGACTATTTAGTTCACTGTTGTCTTCCTTTGACTGAACCTATAAGTGTCTCCAATTGGTAACCAGAAAGTTGACAGTTGACAAGGTAGTTGACTTTGGAGTTGACCGTTGACCACACAGTTGACTATTTAGTTCACTGTTGTCTTCCTTTGACTAAACCTATAAGTGTCTCCAATTGGTAACCGGAAAGTTGACACATGACAAGGTAGTTGACTTTTTAGTTGAATGTTGACCGTACAGTTGACAATTGAGCTCACTGTTGTCTTCCTTTGACTGAACCTATAAGTGTCTTCAATTGGTAATCGGAAGGTTGACAGTTGACAAGGTAGTTGACTTTGGAGTTGATCGTTGACCGTAAAGTTGACTATTTAGTTCACTGATGTCTTCCTTTGACCGAACCTAAGAGTGTCACGAAGTGCTGACCGCAAAGTTGAGTGTTTACCGCGTAATTGACTTTTTAGTTAAACGTTGACCGTACAGTTGACTATTTAGTTCGCTGTTGTCTTCCTTTGACCGAACCTAAAAGGGTCACGAAGTGCTAACCGCAAAGTTGACAGAAGACCACGTAATTAACTTTTTAGTTGACCGTTGACCGTAAAGTTGACTATTTAGTTCACTATTGTCTTCCTTAGACCGAACTAATAGTGTCACCAAGTGGTAGCCGCAAAGTTGACACTTGAATACATAATTGACTTTGGATTTCACCGTTGACTGTACATTAGACTTTTTAGTTCATCGTTGAACTTGTTTGACTTAACATATTAGTTTCTCTAAGTGGAGACTACGAAGTTGGTTTTTCAGAGTGGAAACTACGAAGTTGACCGTTAACTGCATATTAGACTTTTTCCTTAACCGGACGCCGTAGAGTTTTCCTTTTTGTTGACCGTGCACTTTATATGACCTATGGTAAACTTAAACGTAGACTGCATATTGACTCATGAGTTGACGATTGATTGTACAAGTTATTTTTTAATATAATAATTTGTAGACTTTCATTGCCTATTACTAATTTACAATCTACGGGCTTTAGGCCAATTATCAACTAGCAATACAGTTGCCATTACTAAATCAGAGGTCACAAAATGTTAACAATAATAATAAAATATTTAAAACCAAGTACATGATTAGATATGTTGCAATGATGTTACAAAACACATTGCAACATATTCATATATAATAATAAAGATCCAAACTACATTACAAATACATTGATTTCATAAACATAACTAGGACGCTATTTTAAATCCGACACATGCGACATAGACACCCAACAAAAATCCAACAACGCGGAAAATTAGCCAGTTATTCTTTGGTGTAGACGCAGCACGTTCTGCGAAACAATTGGACGGAGCGGCAAGTATGTCAGCACGACGGCGTTCCTGATCCGCCAACAAGGCATTCGTAACCTCTTCATAATCTGTATACTTGTGAAAGCAAGCACACTTGTATCCTGTTGTTTGTTGCTGACACTCTTGCCATGACTTATATACGCCGCTTTTTCGGTCAACAAATACAGCATAGTAAGTCGGTTTGCGATTCATTTCTACGAGAAAGCACAAACAGACAGTCAATAACAGATAATCAGGAACAAACTACTACAGTCTTGCTCTGAAGTGCAACACTGTTTCAGTCATAGCAAATTATTCAAATTCTCTTACAATAGCCAAAGTGTTTCAATAATAGTGATCATAGGCTCAGACCAGTTGCTGAATACATAATAAGAGATGATCACAGGCTGCAAAAGGATACTTCCATGCTTATTGCAAAAGTATATTGCCATCACGACCTGTTATGATCACTAATATAAACTCGCCTGCTTATCATCGATCTCAGATACAACACAGTAAGAACTACCAAATTTAAAGCGATAATCAGTAGTCGCGCATAGGCAGCATATATAGGTTATATAGTAAGAATCAGGGTCGTATGAGGATGCTCCAAGATATAGTACCGTAAGATAATGCTATAAGATATACCGTATTTCAGACCAAAAAATAGGGACTTGGAAGGAGGCTCAGATCAGTACTCATGAAAAGCAAATAAGCTGAAGAAGGATTTTCCCATGCCATTCATATTACACTCTACCAGCTTCAACAAAGTGAATTCGATAGAACCATATATATCATACAGACTATTCAGTGAGCATGAAGATGCTCAGATCAGTACTCATGAAAAGCAAATAAGAGATGATCACAGGCTGCAAATGGATTTTGCCTCGCCCATATGACACTCTATCAGCTTCAAAGAGTGAATTCAATATATCCATATCAACACGGACTCTTCAGTGAACATGAAGAGGTCGGCTGATATCAGTACTCATCAAAACTAAATAAGAGATTATAACAGGCTGCAAAAGGATTTTTCCTTGCCAGGCATATTACACTCTATCAGCTTCAATGGGTGAATTCTATAGATTGATCCAAAGCATCACAGCCTCTGAAATTCTCACAAATAGTCACTAATGCACCGACACAGGACACAAATAGCTATATATATATAAATATTTATATATATATATATATATATATCATCAGTTCACTGGTGGACTCCACATAAATGAGACGCAAAAAGTTATTTCACTGGAAAAATGGAATGCAAGCTGCAAATGCAAACCGTGACATTAAAAGTTTAATTTCGAAAATATGAATTTCGACACATAGACTATCAACTAAACTGAGGTCATCCATCACAGACATAACATTCTTATATCCAAAGGTATCAGACAACTTCATGCATATACCAAACAATTGAAAATTATCGACATCATCATACTCAACATGTAAGTAATTCAAACATTGAAATGAAAATTGTCATCGTCAAGAAAAACAAGGAATTAAAACCCACACAGAAAAAGAAAAAACTCCACAACAAGTTATTGGAATCAAGAACAAAGAAAGCCTCAAATACGATACTACTAAGCCATCGCAGAACAACGGAACCCCCAGTATACAGATAACCTAATCTATTAATTGTAAATCGAATCAGTGAATTCTTTCTTGAGTATTGGGGCAACTTCGATTCTTTGACGAAGTTCTCAGCAATTCCGACCGATGACAACCGGACCCGTCAGGGTTCCAGATCTAAGTGCCTCGTCTCTCCCTCCATCTTTCGATTGATGTGATTACCTCTCACCTCACAGAATAATAGTTTCGTGGTTATATAAGCGGCTATGGTGGGAGTATCGATCGATGAAGAACAGATGAAGAGCTACAGATCGAGAAGAGATAGGGACTTGTGAAATCCATCGATTTTCCGGCTGGGTGTAAAAGAAGAAGAACAGAGCTAGCGAGATCGAAATGAGGAACTGATGGAGAAGTTTGGAGAATTTCAAGGGTTTATGTTTTGGGGAATATTGATGAACTGGGTTTTGGCTCTAAATGTTCGTGAATTGTTAGTTTCCCCTCCAATAGCTAGATCGTAATGTGTGGATGCTATGACATAAGTTGGAAAAATTTCAGGTTTATGTTTTTGGTGAATTGATTAATTGGGTTTTGGCTCTAAAATTTTCGTGAATTATTAGTTTTCCCCTCCAAAATGTTTGCTGAAATTTTCAATTGCCGCCCTTAATGATAATAGGTGGAGTTAGATTTTTAAAAATTGTGTTTTTACCTCATTTGTTTCATGTAATTATAATTTCAGCCCAAAAGTTTCTCAAATTTGTGTTTATATCCATTCCCCACAAAACTGCAAGTCGTTGATAATTTTTTATTTCGGATGACTAGTCGTTTCCCCGCGACAGAAACATAGCTGGTCTTTAAAAAAATAAAAGACGACAAGGAAGACGACTAACTGATAAACAAGACTGTGTGTACTGCTTTTAAAGACCATAATCCTGGTAGTCGGAAGGAAACTGGTCGCTGATAGCAGAATCTGTTGTAGTGATTCAACCCCCCCCCCCCTTCTAGAGTATCTTAGCTGCATATACTTCTGCATACTCACACTTTCATAAAGCTTTAAAGATGCACAAGATATCAGTGAATAATCTTGTTTTCGTATTAAAAAAAATGTGGACAAGTTCCCTAATTACCACATCGATGTTGTTATAAAAGTTTTCTTAAAAACAAATCTATCTATACATGGTCTCATTCTTCTCTTATTTCCAACTTTGACTTTTTTGTTCGTAACCACGTCACTTTGACCCGAAGATTTGAAAAGCTAAAGGATTCATTTTTTGGAAATTTTTTTACGGTGTTGTAGACTAAAGTTTACTCTATAATACTACGAAAAAATTACCAAAAAATTGCATTGTATTACTTATTGCTTCCTTATTCCCCAATCTCAAATCTTTGGGAAGTATCTCTAACTGCTTCAGAATGTCATCCCCGGTTAAATTCTTCGGCTTTTTATTCATTTTCCTCTTCCCAAACATGGTACTAGTCCGCCACTTATGTTTCGGCCCCAGGAACCCACGAGAACTCATATAAGCTTACTTCTTACTAAAATGTAGCCTCATCGAATCTGTGTCCTTGTTACAAGGTGGGCAAGCTAGTTTTCCTTTGGTGCTCCATCCCGACATCATTGCATAGGCGGGAAAATCGTTAATTGTCCCAAAAAGTGCAGCATGTAAGATGAATCGCTCACAAGCTGCTGCGTCATAGGTCTCGACACCTACTTCCCACATCTCTTTCAGCTCATCAACAAAGGGACGCAAGTAGGTATCGATTGCGTTTCCCGGGGACGTTGGGCCCGGTATCAGAAGCGACATCATCAGAAAATCCTCATTAAGACACCCCTCAGGGGACATATTGTACTGCCGCGCAGCAACAGGCCACATACTGCAAGCACTATTCATCATGCCGAATGGATTAAATCCATCAATGGCTAGTCCCAAATGCACATTACGAGGATCCCTAGCAAACCACTCATGCGCTTGGTCAAACTCTTTCCACTACTTTGCTTTGGCAGGATGAGTTATGACTGAGCCATTCTGGACACGCTCTACCTTGTGCCATCTCATTTCCTTAGCGGTTGTTTTTGACATGAACAACTTTTTCAGCCTCGGTTTAATTGGAAAGTATCTTAAAACATGTCTAGGAACTCTTTTTCCCTTTGTGGTATTGGGCTTATATCTAGGCTCACCACAATCAAGGTTTGGACAGTGGTCTAGGTGTTCGTTTTCTTTCCAATATAATGTGCAGTGTTTAGGAAACGCATGGATGTTGACGTATCCTAGTCCACACAGCACTTTCTTTGCTTCATAAAATGACTTAGGTATTGAGTGACCAGGAGGTACTAACTCTATAATAAAATCCAACAACAAGTTTACAGATTTGTTGCTCCATCTACGAATTGTCTTAATATGAAGCAGCCTGACGATGAGTGAAAACTTAGAGAATGTTTGACACCCAGGGTATGCTTCAGATTGCGCATCCTTCAACAACCTGTCGAATTCATGGTGCCCCCCCCACCATCGGTGGATGGTACGGAGTCGGGGGAGGGAAGTGTTCCCTCCTGTAAGTCCCCGATTAACCCCTCCATGTCATCACCTATTTCTGCAATGTCATCATCCCCACTACCACCGGTACCATAATCTTTACTGACACATTCCTCCCGATGGTAGATTCATACTGAGTCTTTTTGTATACCGTTCAGATGCAGATGCTCTTTATCTTGCTCAACACTTTCATAAACTACATGAACACAACTACAGCAATGACATCGTACCCTATTAAAACTATAAGTATGCAATCTAGCAACCTCCATAAACCCAACAACTCCTTTAGTATATTCCGGAGAAAACTTATCAGTGAGCAACATCCACCCACGGTCCATTGAGCCTACACAATTAAGAGTAGACATCGATATTTCCCTACTACAACCTATCCTAAACAAGAAATGCAGACGACACGTACATGTAGGAACATGCATGCATAGTCGACACATCGTCAATAGTCTAGAGAAGAACACAGAAAATGTGCAACTCACGATATCACACAATCGCGCGAACTGAACAACGGCCAAGTGTAACTTTCCTTCGATTGAATGTAGATCTTTATCATCACGGCCTCTTCAGTGAGCATGAAGAGACTCAGATCTGTACTCCGAGCCAAGTAATGCTTATTACACAGGCTGCAAAAGTATTTTTGCCCCGCCTTGCGTATAACATTGTCTCACCATCAACCATTGCCATCGATAGAGCCACATCATCATGCTCTCTTAGAGTGCTCATGAAAACCAAATAAGAGATGAACAACAAATAAGAGTGCACATTCAATTATTAGTTAAGAATGACATAATATCAAAAAGTACACATTAAAATATGTTACCAACCCCACAGCATTATGCAAATAAACAAGCATTTCTGAACTTCACAAGTACAAATCGGTCGTCCAGTGTAATTCATAAAAAGAGATTAAGATCACTTTTATCATCAAAGACTGATAAGATCTGCTCACAGGCTGCAAATGATTTTGCCTTGATAATGTATTACATTCTATCATCTTCGAAGATCGAATTCAAAAATACCTTACTGTACTACTGAAAGCTTGAACGAGCGAATTCGAATCACTGACATATCATCACCGCCTCTTACTGTGTACTATAGTGAAAGTGTCAGCGCAACTTGCCCAATACATTTTGCAAATGGGGTTGGAATAAAGGACTATTGTAACTGATAGCACGCACTGCACAGATTATAGACAACAAGCAATCCAAATATTAACATAAGTTATGATCATAAAATTGCAGCCACATAATTTTGCACTTTACCTCCTTTCAAGTTTCTTAGTTGTTTAACGTAATATTCGATGGTGCAGCTCACCCTTTGACGGGGTCATCCTTTTACGACCTGTGAGCAGAGGAATATGAGCAGATCAGTTGGTATATTTTACAAAACTGTACGGAGGTTGAGCCGAACTTGATGTGAGTGGTTCAACTATATAATTTGCGTAATTATTGGATGCCAATTTAGTAAATATTTAAGCGTACTTAATCCTGATATAACTTTGAATCGAGACAACACCGTAAAGAAATCCACGAGCAGTGTTTATTTTCACTTTATATTAGTCTTTTTGTGACTTAAATATTTTGGTAGCTATACGTTCCTTACGTATATCTCACAACGTGGTTAATGCAGAAAATTGCCCAAGGCAATCCGACGAAGGGGTTGGCCAAGCTCGACGGCACTGGCGGCCATCGTGGTTAGTATGACCCTTCGTCTGTATTTGATGCATCCTTACTGTACCTGCTGTGCTTATAATCTTACAAGTCTTTTTTGTAATTCTTAGTCCCTGCAGGATCGCATGTGGTGAGGAGCAGCGCTTCCAATATTTCTGAAGGCGTACAAACGCGGAAGTCTGTGTCAGAAAGAGAGAATAGTTTGGGCAGTGATGGCCTAAATGGAAGTGCTGATGCTGGTGCTGGAGGGGTTACATCGCAGGTATATCTGTGAAACTGATGATATTTCTGTCTTATTGGAATTGCATTGCTTCCTCACATCTAATTATTGGTAATTTAGAATAAGGCGTATAATATACCACCTGGTTATTTGATGGAACGGGCTAAAGCAAAAAACCTTGAAAGATCAAATGCTGCGAGGAAGTTGAATGTCGACCAAGAGGGTAAGTTGTAACAGTAGGCTAATACATTTAATTAGCATTTCAATTTTGTGTAGATTGGAAGGGAACTAAATCACTTTGGAAATGAGGTTCTATATAATAGGTACTATCGTCTATTTTGGCAGCTACGAATCAGGCAAAGAAGTTGAAGAGTGCCGGTTCCGACATGGATCCGGGAACCACCGCAAGTATTAAGGTGATCAAGTCTATCATTTTTTTAATATACATAGTAATCTTGAAATGTGACGTTTTTTGTGCAAACGTTGTAGGTCATACTACCCGTGGAACAGCAAGCTAAATCCCCGCACAGGAAAGGAAACAGTAATGTTGGCGGTGGTCATACAGAAGCCGTGAAGAGGGCTACGTCTACGGCACCACGGACGCCGCAGTTTCTGGCTAACATTCAAGTAATGTAGATGATGTTTGAACCAAGTTACAACCATTGTTTTGTTCAATATTACTAATACTTTTGAAATGTACCATTTTTCTTGCAAATGCTGTAGGTTTTACCAACATCCAATCAACACCGTAAATCCCCGAGCGGTAATGATGCAGCTGTTCGTGGGGTTCCTGGACCATCTGACAAGAGGTCTCCATCTACTGCAGCTTGGGCAGAGCTGTTTTCCTCAAACACAGAGGTAATGTCGATCATGTTTGAACTAATTTACACCGTCCCTGTTTTCTTTCATATTACTGTTAGGCTTGAAATGTAACCTTTACGTGCAAACTTTATAGGTTTTACCACCTGTGATCCAGCAGCGCAAATCCACCAGTGGGAAAGGAAGGACTGTTGAGGGGGGTAATGGTAAAGCTCAAAATAGGTCTACGCCTAAGGCTGCAGTGGCGGATGAGATTCTATCTGAGAGTGAGGTATATGTTTGATATGAAGAACCAGTCATGGATTATATTATGGCTTTCGATATTTCTTTTAAATGAGACCGATGGTTTTGCTCACTTCTTTTATGACATGTTTCTGTTTGATTCCTAGTTGATAAGAAGATCTGTCGTAAGGCTTTCTCAACCGAATGGTAACATTATATCCATTTCCGCTTATATTGTACTTGTATTTGGTTTGGTGGTTTTTGGTTGTTGGTGCTTTTACCTAGCTAGTGATTCTTGTTCTCATTCGCAGTTGCAGTGGGATCAAGAGGATTGAAAAGGAAGCTAGAAAAGACTCGTAGAGTTTGGTCGATGAGGTGGGTATTCGTGAATGATTACAGAATTTGAAGATTGGTGATTGCCGTACATGAGCTCGGTAGGTCTATGTCTTACTGCAGGCCGATGAGGAATCACTGGAAATTGAATGAGGGTCGCCGCCATTGACTAGGGGACGCAAGACTGTTGACATGACAATGGGAGAGCTGAATGCCGGTGAAATGGCTGCTGATGTCAGTACTTATACAGTTAACATGTTTTTTTTTTTTTTTTTTTCTTTTTTTTTTCCGTTGTCTTTTTTTTTTTTTTTTTTTTTTTTTTTAAATTATTGCTTCAGCTCAGAGGTTTGAATGTTTTCTTGCAGAACGTGACGTCCCATGCTACAAAACCGAGGAGATCGTAGCGGCTTCAACAAGTTGGGTCCCCCTCGTCCCCCAGGTCCCCCTTTACGCCAGTGGCTCAATCCGCCCCTACACAGAATGACGCAGGGGCCCCACCTACATCGAGTACGTATCTCATTTACTTAACCCACCTAGTATATATATTTTATGATCCTAATACAACTAATTAGTAATTAATTTTATTGTGGCAGGTCCGCCTTCAAGCAGAAGAGGAAGAGGCGTGAACCGTGGCCTTTCAACGAGGAGGAAATTGGGCGAGGGAGGGAAGTTATCTGTGAACATCCCTCTAGGAAAGAAGAATCTAGTTGGCGAAAATGCGAAGGAGGTCACTGCAGAGGTGGGTATAGCAGTGCGGATGAATGCACCACTGGACAAGCCTGGGTGGAAAGATATGGACGAGGTTGACCTGAAACCCATATACGATCATCTTCAAGTAAGTGACGTAAAATACGCGTGATAATATTTTTCCTGCAATTACTTTTTGTGAATGTGTACTTATGACCACATATCTTGTCGTATGCAGGGTCTGTTTGACCTCGACTTCAATGGAAAAACCAGTCTGCGGGCCATCAATTATATGGAAAAGGAAGCTTATAGTGAGTACCATTATAAGCTGCATACACACTTCAAGAACTTCCGCACCCCTGCTGAAGCAATTAAAAACGCAGCACCAAGTGTCCTCCAGGAGCAGTGGGAAAAAGTGTGCGCACTTTTTCAGACAGATGGGTGGAAGGTAAAATATTGACTGCTTTTTCATTGCAGCAAACTAATTTAGGTTCGCTTTTAACTTCATGTCCACTATTACGTCATTGCAGTGTAGGAGTGCCAGGGCTAAGTTGAACCGATCAAAAGTCAAAAATCTTTCAACCGCAGGTTCAAAGTCCATTGTCCAGAGTTTATATGAGATAATAAGTTCCATGTCATCCGCTCTTTCGCATCAGTTTATAAGTTTCACAGCTAGAACTTATTTCCGTATGAAATATATTTGGAATCTTATCTTGTGCAGGAGAACCCCTCCCTCATCGACAGCTACAAAACAACACGCACCAGGAAGAACTCAAGGACATGGATGAGTGCGGATGCGGAGGAGAAGCACGTTAGTTTCGTAATTCCCTTGCCATGTTTTATTTTACATGCTATGGTTTTAAGATTTTATGCTTCGTTTAAACTACAGAGAAGGATGGTGGAGATGCGGGATAATGATACGGAGAGGTTGCTGACCGAAGATAAGATAGTGGAGATGGTTGTTGGGGTTAGGAGTGGATTTGTAGCGGGATATGGTGCTGGTCAGCTCCCGAGGACTTCGTTCACGTTTCAAGAAGGCATGGAGGCTAATGAGTCCGGGGTTGCCGAAGCACAAAGGATGGCTGAAGCTGCTGAGCTTAGGGCACAGGTTGCAGAGAAAGGCGTCGAGGAGGCCAGTAGAAGAGCGGAGGAGGCTGAGAAAAAGGCAAAGGAAGCCGAGAAAAATGCTGAAAGGCAGTGAGAAGGGAAAATGAATATGTCAACCTTATGACCGGAATGAAAGAACGGCTTAAGAACATGGAGTCCTTGATGGCAAACCACCTGATGGTCCAGAAGGCGTCGAGCGGGCATCATTATTCATCATCTTCGGAGGATTATTAAGATAATTTAAATGTCAATTTTCATTTCAGTATGTGAATAAATGACATGTTGAGTATGCTGTGTAGAAAAATTAAATTTTAGTTGTTTTCGTGTACGCATGAAGTTTGTGGCACTTTTAATTTGGATATAGTTGAAAGTGATGTCTCCGGCCCAGTACGTGCTGGATATATGAAACTAATTAAGTTAGTTGATAATGTGACCTCCAAATTCATTTTTACGAAACTCAGTTTTAAAGTATACCATGGCTCTTGGCTTATTGTGCTTCGTTTTACCGCGTGAAATAACTCTTCGCGTCTCGTTTTGGACAACTTTGTTACTTACCGTTGTGTTGTTCTTGTTGATTACGCGTGGAACATGCAACTCTACCAGTTGACTGATCGATATCTATTTATGTGGTTGCAACAGTTGAGTAATTGTGAGAATTTAATTAGTTGTGTCTTCAGGACAAAATTAAATAAAAATTTCAGGAAAATAACATAAAATAAAGCAAGAGTAAGAACAGAAAATAGAAGTCTGGCTAGTGCTAGAGCTTGGGGTTTGATGGCTCCGCATTGTCGTCATTCACTTGTTCATCGGGGGTCTCAAGATTTTTCCCGGAAGCCCCCCATCTCCTGTGTATCTCTTCTTCATCTTCCGCAGTATCTCGTATCTTCTTGCATATCTCATCAGCGGGCCTTCCTCAAGCATATATCTCTTCTTCTTAAACAACCCGACAGCATGCTCGTTGACACTGCTTGAATCATCATCTGAGATGATTATTGGAACATCCACATAGGACCCTGGCAGTCATGTGAAAGGACTGCTGACCTCCTCCTCTTCACGTTGGCATTTTCGACTGGGTTCCATGGTAAGAAGATCCGGGGAGGGGATTTGCTGTGTCTGAGAATGAAATGAAGGTTAAAAATTAAATAGGGAGGGCAGGTCATTAACCTATCAATAATTTTCGGAATTCGAACAGTTCCATTCAGTGTTTGTGGGTGCATATATGCATGGTTATTACTGGTTGGTGGTTGTTGTGATGTTCATTTAGGAGGCATGCATTAAGTTCATTCATGATGAGGTAGTGGCGGGTATGTGAACAGTTTCAGTTGTTGGAATTTTTTGAACATTAATTTAAATAATAGGTGAACCACATACTTGTTTTACAACGTCCGGTGTTTGTGAATACTTCGTTTCGATACTTTTTCTGCTTTTGCGCCTGCGAGTTTTTGTATGTCATGCATACAAACAGCATCATTTTAGTCTCGTTCCCCTTGTCGTGTTCAGTTTTCATGAACTGTGTTTTAAATTTTTTTCATGTATGTTATTTATTTTCTTCTGCGTTTTTTTTGAAATCACAGCAATGATGTCCATTACAGCTCCGCCAGCAGCAGCAGCACCACATCCATGCATATGCTCATCCCGTCTTCAATACGCCAACACATGAACACTTCTCCGCCATCATTCTGAGGTACAAGGGTTAAAGAAATCTGAACAATGTTTTTAATTTTGTGGAATTGTTGTGGACATGCATTGTAACTAATTTTTGGAGGAAGTTTGTGTCTGGATGTGTATATGGTCGGGTTTTTGTGGCTTAATGTTTCGAACAATTGAATTTTTGTAACTGTACGTTGGTGTAAGTTTGGTTGCATTAAGCTTCGAATGAAAACTAGTATTTTGCCATTGTTGGTGCTGTATGTGTGTATGCATGGGTGATCAAAAATGATCACCTGGCTACTGTTTTTTTTGATTTATTTTGCGATTCAAGAAATTTGTGAGATAGGCGACTACGTCAATAGTCTTCTATGAGGAACACCAAAATAAAAAGACGACCAGGAAGTCTGTCGACAAATACATATTACGACGATTAAAGTGGTCGTGCAAATGAAATTAAATAAAAAAACACAATCGAATAAAACTTAACAACGACGACTAAAGTAGTCTGCATTATACCTACGACAGGAAAAAGTAGTCGATAATGTCGTCGGCATTAGTTTTTAAAAAAGAGAAAATGGTCGCCGTGTGGTCCGGAAAAGATTAACGACTACAAATGTTGGTCGAAATATTCGTCGGCAAAAGTTTTGACCACTTAGTATAATGGTCGGTAAGTCGTCGGCAAAATTATCAACGACGAAAAGATATGGTCGGCAGCAGTGGTCAGTAAAAACTTTTACCGACCATAGTGGAAAGTTATCGCCTGCTCGAACTAACGACGGGGCTATTCCAACGCTTTTTGGACGAACTTTTCTCGTCGTCTTTTCATTATAACGACGCTATATCGTGTTTTAACAACAAGTTTCCTCATCGTAATAAACCAATTTTTTTTGTAGTGAATAGAGTATGCCAACTTTTTGAAAAACTTGCTAGGAAGATGAAAACTTGTGCAAACAATGAAGTTCAAGGCCTTGAAAGCTAGTTCAAGCCTTTGAAGAATATGAAAGAAAGTAAAGAGAAAGTATGCCTTTTTTAAGGCCTTGAAAACAAGTTCAAACCCTTGAAAAATAAACATTTTTTGTGTGCTGCAAAAGCTATGAAAGTAAATGAACTGAAAATGCAGAAGACAAGTGATTTATAGAGTTCAGTCCACTTGGACCTACGTCTCTACCTCAGGGATTAGATCCCTGCAGGATTTTCAACTCAATTCTTATTAATCAAAAGCTAAGCCCTAGAACTCAAGCCCAGAGAGTTCCCTTACTCTGTTACAGCTTGTGGTTTTCCCTAACCTGTCTAGTACATGCTCTAGCTAACTGATTAACTAAGAATTCTCTATTGTTCACTTTGAAAAATCCTTGAGAATAGATGTAGGAATAATACATAAATTATCTACCAATATAGCTCTATACAGAAGAACACTAAGAGTAGAAAAACTGCAGTGAAATGCAGTGAATTTCTGTGAATGGATTGGAAGAATGATGAACTTCTTTGATGCTTGTCAATCCAGAACTCTGCTTTGAACTCTCTAGAGTATCTAACTAGCTTTTTTGGGTAATTTTATCAAACTTTAACACTTGAATGATGTATGAAGGTTAATATTAGAATATCAATCTATAGATTAATATTAGAAAGTAGTTATCATGTTATTTATATATTTTGTTTCTTGCATTATTGAATGTTTTTGATAATTTGTTTACGATCTTTGGAATGTGCAATTTCTTGCTGGATTAGACCATCTAAAATTTTAGTTTAGGGAGGATTGACAATAATGTGTATCAATATTTCAGAGGCTGTATCACATTAGCTATATCCTGAATCATTATCCTGCCGGTTTACTCAATATTTCTTTCTGCAATGGTTTTAGCATACGTAATCCAGACACTATGCATGAATCCACCATTTGTGTCCTCAAATGCCTTTGTCGTCCGGTCTTAATGTGGTTTGGATACCCCCAAATCTACTAGTACAACCTCGCCCTCTTCTAGGGAAATTGAATGACTGAGATGTCCGAACTGTACTGATCAGAACCTGTCAACATGCACAATCCCCATTAATCCTAGTATAACTTTTTTGAAAAATCGGTGTATAACGGATAGATGGGCACGGCGCGTAAAAGGTTAAGTGCACCAGATGAAATAAGTTATTATCATGTTTTTTTACACTTAGCTAGTACTAGTACTACAATTGAGCTGTGTTGTACAAAAATATGGAAAAACTTTTTCCATATTTTCTGTACTTTACCAAAAAAAAGTGCAGAAAATACAATTCTCTTATCTTTTTGACTTTCTCCCCATGTTGACTTTTTGACTCGTATATGGGTCATCTTGACTGGATGATTTGGATTGCAGAAAGATGTGATATTTTTATAAAGGCAAAATACACTTTGCTCCCTTCACTTTTGATGGAATACCAGTATGCTCCCTGACAAATTAGCAATCCCGTAGACCTCCATATAATGGAAAAAAAGAAAAAAAAAATACTTGTTCCCCCTTCTGTGCTATTTACCATACGTCGAGTAGTTTATAATCTTTTTATTGGAATCAAAAAAATACTGACCGCTATTATATTTGAAAACCATTTGATCTGATACTTGTCTACATGCACAATCACCATTACTCCTACTATAACTGTTTTGAAGCAAACTGATAGCTGAACATACCACATAAAGGTAAAGATTCAAATAACCATCTTGCATTACCCTTCACTGTCAACAACATGTTACGGAATAATTCCGCAATTCGAATTCCCGCTGCAACGGAAGCAAATACACACAGCATGTCTACACACCACACACATGCAATTTTGGAGAAGAAAACAACACAAGAATTTAATGGGGCGGCAAAACGAGATTTATGGCCAGGTGTCCCATAGACCCGGTCAACCTCATAACGGTTCCGGTATACGCGGACGAAGTGCGTAACGGTCCCTATATATGCGGGTCGAACGTGCCGTTACGGTTGAGGTAATTAAGCCACCATTAATGGGCGCATTAACCCACTACAACGGTCACATTCTCCACTATATATAGGATTGTTAACCCTTTATTGCAACGATCTGATCTTCTGAACTACGTGGAAGCTCTGGCCAAATACTATCTCTCTCTCTCTCTCTCACAGTTATCATTGTCTTACTCTCTCCCTACTCACTACCCTATACTTCCCTGTGTTCCTATTCTCTACTCTTGGTGTACACCTGAATCTTCCTCAAAGGATTCTCCTGTACACATTTGATGAACCCGACGTGAAACTTACTTCAGCAAGCAGCCACACACATGCAATTTTTGAGAAGAAATTGCATGGGTCGGCAAAACACATTCTCCACTATATATAGGATTGTTAACCCTTCATTGCAACGATCTGATCTTCTGAACTACACGGAAGCTCTGGCCAATTACTGTCTCTATCTCTCTCTCAGTTATCATTTTCTTACTCTCTCCCTACTCACTACCCTATACTTCCTTGTGTTCCTATTCTCTACTCTTGGTTTACACCTGAATCTTCCTCAAAGGATTCTCATGTACACATTTGGTGAACCCGACGTGAAACTTAATTCAGCAAGCAGCCATGTATCACGATGAAGATGCCAGCAACCGATCTCCCTCAACAGAGACAACTTCATGGGAGGAAACTCGCCTTAATTCCACAACAGTTGGTGGTACTCCGACCTTGGAGATGTTGAATGCTACTCTCCAGAACCAGGCGAAGGCTCTACAGGCTCAATCTGCACAGAACTGCTGTTTCCCAGGGGACAGAGGTGACGCCTACACCGCCCAGCTCCAGCTTACAAAGCCCTCCAGCAATTGTCCAGCCATCTCTTGCCCAGGGACATATTGCTTAGCCATCGCTCGTTACGCCTGTTTCCCAGCTAATAGGTGTGCCCACCAATGTCCAACCACAGCAACCCCTGCTCTCCCCGCATGCAGTTGTGAACAACGTTAGTTATACTCCCAGTCCAAGCCTTGCATATGTGTTGCCCCCGGCTGCAACCCTTCTTCCTGTTGTGGGAGGAAGTGCATCGGCAAGCATGACAGCCTTTGAGCGGCGCTTGGATAATTTCCTGGAAAATCAGTGCTTCACGGACACCATCATCCCGAAGGTTGATAAATAGCCTCCTATCCCGCGCGAAATTTATTTGATGCCAAACCCTGCAGGGTACCAAGCTCCTGAGTGGGAAAAGTTTGATGATGTCAATGGTAATTCTCAGGGGCACGTCATGCGCTTCATTGATATGATGGGGCCACACGAGGTTGATTCCAACCTATTGATGCGCGAGTTCCCTAAGTCTTTGGGGAACGTCGCATATAAATGGTACAGGACTATGGAAGCTGGCTCCATGAAAACATGGGAGGACATGGTCAAGAAGTTCTATACAAATTTCTTTCAGATGGAGGAGAAGGTTACGATGATCCACTTGTCGCGTATGTAGCAGAAGCGTGACGAAGATGGAGTCACATTCATCAAGAAGTTCAGTGCAAAGTCACTGGAATGCAGAGATGAGGTGGTTAAAAGCCGGCTCGTCGAGATATGTCTCCAAGGAATGAGAGACGAGTACAAGGGTATGTTGATGAACTTACAAATTCCTACTTTTTCAAAGTTAATCGAGTGTACCAAGAATGTAGAGCCTATAGTTGAGAGGCAAAAGAAGAAGCTTGCCCCTGAGCGATCCCCGGGAGGACCGACATTTAGGATTGGCAGATTTAACTACAAGATGGGGCGCGAGGCTGAAGTCAATACAGTATCTCCACACAAACAGAACAAGGTTTAGACCACAGATGCCCCTCCATTGCCATGCTCCCTTGAGGAGGTGATTGATCTCTGCAAACAGTGGCGTAAGGATGGGGTCCTACCTCAACTTGAAAGGGCACCCTCTAGGGAGCAGTTAAGGGATCCAAAAGGGTGTGAATGCCACGGAAAATTCATGCATCCAACAACTGATTGCAAGAAGCTCAAGTACCTTGTAAGAAGGAAGAAGAAGGTAGGGGAGCTGGTCATCAGCGAGCAAAGGCAGGATGTACGCAATAACCCCCTCCCAGCCCATGCAGAGCAAGAGCCAAAAGACAAGGACGTAGCCATGATCACGATTATGGACCTCGAAAAGATTGCAGAAGATGGGCTACATGTTATAGCCGAAGTCCATGACGAGGAAGACTATAGCATGGACACGGGGGAATCGCGCGCGGACATGATGAAGGAGTCGCACAGCTTCAGAAGGTTCTTTGATGAAATGAATTTTTCAGAAGAGTGCCGCAATGAGATGACAAAGGCGATCCTCAGAGAGGCAGACTACTTTGAGGAGGATACAGTTGTCTCCAATGGAAGAGTTGGCAGGGCCTCTCGCTCAACGGAGAAGGTAATGGCATTTTCTGAGAGTGATAAGAAGACCGACGCGAGTCATCAGAAGCCCTTGTATGTCACAGCTGTGAATAACGATGTCGAGTTTAAAAGGGAATTTGTTGATGGAGGAGCGACCGTCAATGTCGTCTCGCTCAACACAATAAAGTTAGCAGGAATTCCTGAGAAGAAAACTGTCAGGCGTCCATCTTCGTTGATGGGATTCGGAAGCGATCCAAGGATGACAGTGGGCTGGATTCGCCTGGGACTCCAGATAGGAAAGATAAAGTGTTCCGCCAAGTTCTATGTCATTGATGCGAACATACCACATGATTATTGGTCGGGCGTAGATCCATCGTTTTGATGCAGTACCCTCAACAGCCCACCAGGTGATGAAGGCCATTTGGAATGGAAGGGTAGTTGAGATACCAGCTTTGACAAACCCATTTAACCTGAATGAAGCGCACTTGACCGAGGCGGTATGGTTCACTGAGATGGCGGACGAACAGACACCGGGGACATTTAAGCCAACTCCTCTGCCCCCGCTGGGAAGATATCAAGGATCAGTCACCTGCAGGAGTAATGGTGACAAGGGAAGATCCCAAGGCAAAGGTGCCTGCGTACGAATAAGTGCCCGATATTGCCTACCAGAAGAAGGATGTGTACACCCTAAAGAGGGTGGTGAAGCATGATAGAAAAGGAAAGGAGATAGAGAGCTTCTACTCCAATGGGAAGAAATGCTATCGCATATGAAGGCGCGCGGGGATACCCCCACCTCAACATGAGGATATCCCTGGGCAAATCAATCAACTTGAACAAGCACCAGGGGAAGACAAGTTGAAACCAGATCTACCGGAGGATAAGTTGAAAGAAGCGCCCGAATGCATGGAAGACAAACCCAAGCCACAGAAGCAGGAGTTAAAGGAAGTATTCCTGAGCCCATCTTAAGCGAAAAAGAGGCCCGTGTTCTTGAGCGCGGGTCTCAAGGGCGAAGATGAGGAAAAGCTGCTAAAAGCTGCTCACAGAGTACAAAGATGTGTTCGCCTGGGAGTATGATGAGATGCCTAGCCTTGATACAGGAGTGACAATGCATAGGTTGGATGTTTTCCCAGGGTCCAAGCCGGTAAAACAGACTGCAAGGAGCTTCAAACCAGAGATCAACATGAAGATCAAGGAGGATAGAGTCAAGCTGCTCAGCGCTAAATTCATTGAGCCCAACCACCATCCTACTTGGTTGGCCAACATTTTTCCAATTGTCAAGAAGAACGGGCAGCTCCGCATCTGTGTGGACTTCATATATCTAAACCGTTTCTTCCCAAAGGACGACTTCCCGCTGCCAAACATAGATCTGCTCATTGACTCTACCGCAGGACATCGAATGTTCAGTTTCATGGATGGGTTCAGCGGATATAATCAAATCAAGATGGACCCTGAAGATGCGAGGAAAACTGTGTTCATCACTCCAGTTGGGGTTTTCAATTACACGGTTATGCCTTTTGGATTGAAGAATGCGGGCGCAACTTATCAACGCGCCATGATGGCTCTCTTCCATGATATGATGCATCGGGCGATAGAATTCTATGTTGATAATTTGGTTATCAAATCAAGATAAGAAGCAGATCATATAGGAGACTTGAGAAAAGTGTTTGAAAGGTGCAGAAGCTTCCAACTGAAGATGAATCCAATGAAGTGCGCATTTGGGGTAACTTCTGGAAAGATCTTGGGGTGTGTGATCCACTGCCATGGGATTGAGCCTGATCCTGCGAAGATTTCAGCTATCACCAGCATGGTGGCACCCCACAACCAAAGCACTTTGAAGACATTCATGGGAAATATATCCTATTTGCGAAGATTTGTGCAAGCAATTGCAGAAGTTGACCTTCTGTTTCGGTGATTTTCTCAAGAAAAATGTTGTGTATGATTGGACGAAGGAGCATCAAGCCGCATTTGAGAAGTTGAAAGACTTGTTGACATCACCACGTGTAATGAACGCGCCTCAATTGGGGTCACCACTTCTGCTATATCTGACGTTAGCCAAGAAATCTATAGGGGCGTTGCTAGCTCAAGAGCACGAGGGGCAGGAAAGACCAATCTATTACATCTCTCGCGTAGTGCAGCCGGCTGAGTCCATGTACACTGATATAGAGCGTCACAGGCTTGCTTTTTTTTTCGTCATAAGAAAGTTAAAGCATTATTTCGCTTCTCACAAAGTCGCGGTGATCACGAAGAGTGACCCTATCCGGTACTTGTTGAGTCATTCCTCTCCCTGTGGAAGACTAGTGAAGTGGTACATGACTATCTCGCAGTATGATATCACGTGCGCTTGTCCAAAAGCGATTAAGTCTCAGGCAGTGGCGGATTTATTGGCGAAGCTCCCAGACAACAATTAGGAGCCTATGATAGAGGAGGATCTAGAAGGACCCGAGATTTATGCGGTTGAATCACTATATTGGAAGCTGCATTTTGATGGGTCATCAACAAGAAGAGGAGGTGGAATTGGTGTTGTTCTGACCAAGCCAGATGGAGAAGTCATTCAAATGTCAAAAAAGTTGGATTTCCCAGTCACTAAAAATGACGCAGAATATGAGGCTCTGATTGCAGGGCTCCTCACAGCCAAGTCATTGGAAGTAAACAATTTGATGGTCATGGGAGATTCGAAGCTCATTGTCAAACAGGCTTCAGGCGAGTATGGTTTTAAGGAAATCAACTTACTGCCTTATAGGACTATGGTTCAGAAGCTGGTACAACAGTTCCATGATGTCAAGTATGAGCGTACTTCTAGAGCTGATAACCAACATGCAGATACTTTAGCCATCTTGGGGTCCAAAATCAGTGCCGACAAATGTCCAGCAAGGATCTTGATCGAAGTCAGAACCACCCCAGCTCTGGCACAAGAATTATGCGAGGAGGAACCTGTTGATGCTGAAGATTGGAGGAGCCCAATACTACGCACGATTTCTGAAGGAACGAGTGAAGAAATTTGGGCATCCACAAAGGAATTATGTGTGCATGACAACTCTTTTTATTACAAGGGACCAGGAGGAGTGCTCATGCGATGCGTCTCACAGAAAGAAGGTCAAGCGCTACTAGAGAAAATCCACCAACACTCCTGTGGGGAAAATGAAGTGTCCATCTACAGAAAAGCTCAGAGATATGGAATTCATTGGCCAGAAATGTCAACATATGCCACAGTCATTCATGGGAACTTCAAGAATTGCGCATTGGTCAAAGATTCCTTAGAAATTGCTGCAATCGATGACGACACAGATTGGAGGAAGCCGCTATTTGTTTATTTGAAGGAGGGAGTTGAACCAACTCACATAAAGGAAGTCGAAAAGCTTAAAATAAAGGCAACCCGATATGTCATAAAGGAAAACATACTCTGGCGAAGAGGTCACGAGGGGAATTTGCTCAGATGTTTGGATAGTTTAGAGGCACAAGAAGTGATGGATTTGTCCCATCAAGTGGAGCACCAAGGGGGCGCGACGGTATGCAGGCATTTCCTCACTGTTGGGTATTTCTGGCCCACAATGAAAGCAGATTGTCGCACCCAGGTCAAAAGGTGTCAAGAGTGCCAGTTCAAAGGAAACTTTGTACACGCTTCTGCTGTAGACTTACATGCATTGGGAACGCCTTGGCTATTTCACACATGGGCTTTCGATTTTATTGGCCCTAATCGACCGGCCTCGCATGGGAATCAGTTCATCCTAGCCGCAACTGAGCAGTTCACCAAGTGGGAGGAAGCGGTGCCACTCAAGACAGCAAATGCACTTGCGGTTGTTAAATTAGTTAAGGAAAACATCATATACTGATTGGGGATTCCCAATACCATCCTCTCTGACAACGGCACTCCTTTTGTGAATCGACATGTGGCTGCGAAGTTAGCAGAGTACAACATAAGGCAGGTATGCTCCACACCCTATTACCCAAAGGGGAATGGACAAGCAGAAGCAACGAACAAGACATTGTTGAGGATCCTGAGTAAAATGGTCGCGGATGATCACAAGAAGTGGGAAAATTCCCTAAATCTGGCTCCATGGGCATATCGCACCGCACTGAGGACTCCCACAGGAGTTTCACCTTTGGGGCCGAAGCTGTTGTCCCCGTCGAAATCAAAATTAACTCTGCAAGGATAGCCTTTCACGCTTTGTACGGGAACCAGCGTGATCACGATCTCATCTTGATGGAAGAAAGGTGTGAAGAGGCCAAGAGGGCTAACACAAGGTACAAAGAAAGGATCGCTCGCGCATACAACAAAATTGTTCAACACCGGGACTTTGCAGTTGGGGATCTGGTTTTACGAGCTTTAGATTGCTGTATGCGAGAAGCAGCTCACCCTAAGTTTGCTTCTAACTGGGAAGGACCATTCGAAGTCAAAGAGGTGTTCGATAGTGGTTACTGAACCATTCAGAGGCTTCATGGGATTGCAACAACTCCAAGTCCGATCAACATGCGCTGGATTAACAAGTAATATCCTTAGCCTTGTCTATTTTCTTTTCAGTTCATATGTTTTACTACTCCTCAGTGCATATGTATCGTGCATTGCTTCCTCCTATATGAGGAATTTGTTCTTATGCTCCTCCCATATGAGGATGCTTTAATAATAAAAACTCTCCCATATGAGAGAAATTTGTCAAATTATTGTCTGGTTGCTCCATTTATTTAATTTTTCATATTACTTATATCTGCTAATTCATTGAAAGCCTATCTGCCTAGATAGCAGCAATAACAAAACATGATCCCATGCGATCCAAAACCTATCTACCTAGATAACAGCACTAACAAAATGATCTCATGCGATCCAAGCCTATCTGCCTAGATAGCAGCAATAACATAACATGATCCCATGCGATCCAAAGCCTATCTGCCTAGATAGCAGCAATAAAAAAATGATCCTATGCGATTCAAAGCCTATTTGTCTAGATAGAAACTCATTCAAAGACTGTCTAGCTAGATAGTAGCGAAATACAAATCTTGTTTTATCGTATAGCTAGTCGATACACATAGTTACAATCTATTGTAGCAGACAAAACAGCAAAAGAAAATCATCTTTCATAACAGTCAAATGCGGCTTACAATTTATATGTTAGATAGGGGCTTAAAGTAAATCTTACAACGAGGAAAAGCTTCCAATCAAAAATCTAAGCGAACGATCCTAAGAAAAGAACTAAAGCTACGAAACTTGACGCTGTCGTCGACGTCCTCGACCAGAACAGGGCTCTTGCTTGTACCCTTGACATGGCAAGATGCCAGATGAACTTCATTCCATGAAGGCTGCTGAGGTGAAGAACAAATGGGAGAACAACTCATGGGGTAGGAAGCTGATTGTGTGCAAGGAATAAACACAATCACTTGTTACACCCTGACTGAAACAATGGTGGCAAATAGTTCTCCGCCGGAGAACCGGCAAAGATGAACACCGCTCATTACTTGCGGGTAGAAGAGTTGGTACAAATTTTCGCCTTGCCGGAAAGTCACCGGAGATGACCCCTGCAAATATAATGAAGGAAAAGACGTCTTCGTTCCAACGAAAGAGCTTACACAATTGGAAATCAGGGGCCTTTTCGATGAGTTCCTTCGGAGCCATTTCTATAGCACAACGCACAAATTCAAGCATGGAAGACCAGAGCTGATACGGATCAGAAATGGTCAAAGAGCAATGAAAACAGTCGTGAGGACTCGCTGGAGATGAAATTTTGTCAATCTCGGTAGCCCAGATGAAAAACAAAATAGCAAGGAAAGAGGTTAATAAAGGACTCAAAGGAGACTCTTCAGTTTCCTGGCCGAGTCAGCAACGCCTCGGAAACAGCAAGAATCAATGACCCTATTTTAGGCTACGGCGATACAGTGGAATGCCTTATTTAATGACCCTAGATCATGATGAGGTCGGGGCCCACTACGTGAGAGGTAGGCCTTATTTAATACTATGGAGACACGGTAATCCAAATAATTATGGCAAAACATGAGGTGATAATCATTGCAGCATCAAAATGCGAAAGGAGATCATTCAGAAAACAAGAAGCCAACATAAGGTTCAAATGTTTGGAAAAAAAATAGCATTATAGCGCATACAGCTCTTAAAACAAATCCTTGTCTAAGGGATATTCTGGCGATAAGGAGAGCGAAGCCTTCTACGTCTTAGCAATGTCTTGCTTTAACTTCTCCAAACTAGCCTTCATCGCATGGAAAAGCTTGGCAGCCTCTTCAGCCTTCTTCTTTTGCTCCTCCAACTTCCTCTTCTCAAGGGCAAGGTTGCGGTGGCCGTACTTCAGTGTAACAGAGTTGAGAATTTGGGTGAGCCTCTTAAGGAAAAAATCAAAATCCAGCTTGTCCTGGGCGTTAATTTGAAGCATTTGGCATGCCTCGAAGAACGTTCGTGCGTTTTGAACTGAAATAGTAACTGGAGTTGTCACGGAGAGCTGCTCCACAATCCAGATGGGTTCAGTCAGGTAAATTCTCCTATCAAAGGGACCTAGCTCCAAAGCTCTTGCAAATGACCCTGGAGACGACATGCGCATCTTCATAAGCCAGTCTGCATAAGATTGCCTCATACTTGAAGAAATGACAAGTTTAGGTGTGCGAACATTAACAAAGAGATGCAGTAAGTATGAGATACGATCATAGTATGACATACCTGTTCCTTCAATGATCTGGCGCAAGGTGGGAATGCGCACAACTGTGGTTGTTGAAGCATTTCCTTGATGCATTGCTTGACTATCAGCTAAAGCTTCGCGCTCATCATAGTCAGCAGGGATGATGTAAGTATCACCGCGTGCAATGGCCGCTGTAGCCTGCGAACCCCACAAACTCCATGCATCAGGTACTTGAGAAAAATGCATCTCAACAAAAGGGATGGAAAGGATTTGCAGAGGAGGCCTCGAAGCACCAACTGAGGTAGCTGAACTTGGAGAGATCTGTGGAGCATTGACACCACTAACCTCAGCAACAGTAGTAACAGTTGATGGTAGAGGGACACCACTGTTATCAGTAACTGCAGCCTCTCCAGGAGGACTTGTTGCAAGAGTCTCCGTTGAGGCATCCACATTCACATGCGATGACTGCAAACAACTTGATCAGTTCCTGTTTGCAAAGGGACTTTTTCATCTTCTAAAAATTCCTGTGGCTCAGGAGCGCTCATTGGGGCATCAGCATTCTCATGAGATGCCGTGTCTTCGATGACTTGTTCATTCCTGTGAACTTCAGCTCCAGCACCCTCTGACTCCATCTCCTCACCTATGCCATCCTCAATTGCATGCTCATCTTCAGCACCTCCCTCTCGCATCTTGGTGTCAAGGCCCTCATCTTCAGACACCTCAATTATATCTTCCAAGGGCTCCCCTGCATCTTCCGTAACCATAGCAGGCTTCTCTTTGTGCGAACATTGCTCTGGAGCACGAGACATGGGAGATTGATTCCTTTGCTCAATCACCATCACATCCTCAGAGGTACTCTGAGCAATGACCTCGGCAGCAGGAACGATGACACTTCTTAAGAAGCCAGGCCTGTTAGCATAACTTCTAGGAGGGAAGATGAGCTGAACCTCGCACAACAGAGGTTCACAAGGATCAACAGCAGGGGCACCAACACTTGCCTCATCAACGGTCAAGCTCGCAGTTGGAGCATCAATAATCATGCCTCGCGCAACAGCAGGCTCGTTCGAAGCAGTACCACCTGCAGGACGAATTTGGACAAGTCATTGAGGGAATTTGAGTTATGAACTATTTATTACGTTATGTTCTATGTTCAGATCAAAAGCGAGCACCTCCACACTCATGTGAGATTGCAGCTCCAACATCATATTATATAGACGCGACACCATATCCTACAGATGTTCCCTCATCTATCACAACCTTAAGGTGTGCGTGAAAGCTCGTTACGATAAGGAATGATTATGTGAAAGCTCGTTACGACAAGGAATGATTTGTTAACTGCACTTATAAGAATTGTTCAATTTTTTACCTGAGGGTTCGCCACATTTGCCCACTAACCATCGGCGAATGTCATGTTTAGATACACCGTGCTTTAATGCACCAAAGATTACCTCTTGGTAAGTGGCAGCAAGGTTAAAACCATACTTTCTTCAACACCTGCGATCTCCTCAAAGTCATGTTGAGCTTGCTCTATGGTAGCCCCGCTCATGCTACCAGCATGCTGCTCTTCCAGACTTCTTCTTTTCACAGCTTCCACATCATCTACCTTGCGTTTCCTCCTTCTCTCTTCTGCCTCAGCGACCATCCTCTTGGACTCTTCAATGATTTCCTCATCTATGGGTTCACTAGACGCATCTGAGAGAGAAGTCTTTGTCTTTCGACGTTCCTTGGCCAGAAGGTCACTAATGGTCTCAGCATCATCATCTACGAAGAGGGAATTTGTTTTAACATTATTGTTGAATTTCGATTCAAAGAAGATTAAGTTCATTTGGTCACCTTCTGTACTTTCTTCTCTTTTTTCCTCTTCTTGTTCTTCCTCTTCTCCTCCATCTTCTACTCTTTCTTCTTCTCTTTCTTCTTCAATTTCTTCCTCCTGATCATATGGGAAATCTTCAACTACGAGGACCTTTCGTGGCTTGTTGCGCATACTACCTTTGCCTTTGCCTTTAGTAGCAGGAGCCTCTGTAGGCGATGAAGCCGGAGCTTCTCTCGGCGGCGAAGAGATCACAATTGCCTTTTTCTTTTTTCCTTTTGGCCTTTGGAGCAACTCCTGCATCCACTTCAGCACTCTCGCTTATCAGGGAGCGAGTGAATACATCCATCTCCTGGCGCACAAGGACCTCCACTTTGGGATCCATCTCCATAGTCAAAGGGATGACCTGCTTACTCCTCTTTTCATGAAGGATGGAATTGACCAGCGAATTACAGCGGTCTCCTGATGCGAACCTCCTCAAGCAAAACTGAAAAATAGAAATTTACGTAAGACGTCGCACTTCAAAAGGAGGTGTTTCATGAAAGATAAAGAAGTGTTATTTACCTTAGCGAAAGATTCGCTATACTCAATCATGCATCCAACCCCTCCCCTGACAGCGGTCATCTTCTCAGAGAGGATCACGTCAGCACATAAGTGATTTTCATTGTCAAGAAAGGAATAAAATCCATATTCAGAGTCGTCCAAACTGCATATTTGACGGAACGGGAACGTATTCCTTCTAATGGAGAGAGCCATGCTGATGCACGGAGAAGCGGATGAAGCAAACCTTGCTTGCTGAATGTTCTAGAAGGTAATCCAACTTTTGGTGGGGTGACCTTCGCGCTTCCCTGAAGGCTGATCGAAAGGCAGACTACCAACCAGAACAGATTTACACCTCCGTAACAGCAGTTGCTTGTAGCAATCTGTTTTCACAGATTTAGGCCGGAGAGAAGGTGCCACTGCGTCGTAGCCAAATTGGGGTCAAACGCGAGTGGGGTCAACATCGACCGTGATACGCTCATACTTGGGCGATATCTCAGGGACATACTCAGCAAGAGCACGCAGTGAGCCTCTAAAACACTAGCAAACAAACTCTCTATAGAAGCTAGCCCCTTTGATAAGAGTGTCCTTGGAAATGGGGCCACCTTTAGTTGGGTGCATAGGCCCGAAGAATCGAACGTTTTCAATTGGAGTGGTATAAGGTCTAGCAGTAAACTTCTCTCGATCGTCACAGAAAAAACTCCATGCACACTTGGGCTCTTTGTCTTATACCATCGAGCAGCTCTCCCACACCGAAGTGCGTTCTGAGCACCAGGAACATTCCAGGCTTTGGGTTTTGAAGGGACGGGAGCATAGGAAGGCCACCTCTCAAACACCCACATGGTGAGGAAGGAAATGTTGACAAAAGACAGCACATCAAGGTGCGCGCGCGATTCTTCAATTGCAACTACAAGCCGATCTAGTCGATCATAGAGGGTTCCCAAAACAAGAGGCCCGAGCGACATTCTGGCCTAAAGATAACTTGACTGCAATGGGCAAAACGTGATAAAAGACCCCGTCATGAGGATAACCATCGATCAAATACCGCGAGAGCCAAGGAAAAGAAAGCCACACAAGGTCCAGCTGTACCCTTTCCCTTCGACATAGTTCTTCGCTTCGGGATCCTTCTGCAGTATTTCTTTAGTGAGCTTGCTATTCACATAGTCACGAAAGAAGTACTGCACCCACTAGCCCCAAGTGTTTTTTGCAGAAGTGTCAAATAATTGGAATGTTGGAAGAGCTTCTGCAGATGTCCAACAGGTGGAAACTTTCTTCACTTCTGCTATGCACTCCACCATCTGTGCATATACAGCGAGCTCCTCATCAGTTTCTAGAAGCCCAAGGATCGACTTCGCTCATGGGAGGAAGATCATATAGCATCTGCACATCCTCCATGGTGGGGGCTGCCTCAAACTCAGTAAAATGGAAAGTGTGGGTTACAGGCGAGTATCGAGAAAAGAGATTCAGAAGCATAGTCTGATCCAGCTTCACAGCAGCACCTTTCGCATCCCTACGGCGTAGTAAATCCCATCTTGATCTAGTCTAATATCATGATAGGTCTGTACATGATCGATCCACTCATCCATTATTTCAAATTTGTTCACGAAGGCCTGGGTTGAGATATCAGTGTGGGGGTAGAACCCATTTTCGAGCCCTAATCTCACCACATCCTTGGCCTCAATCATGTCCAATTCTGCTCGAATAGGTGGAGGAGTTAGCAACATAAAAATCTTTGGTAGCAGGGTCTAGCAGATTCTTTAATTTGGTTCTCGGATGGTACTAGTCTTCACCTCCCAGATAAGGAGCTTTCTTCCGCAAAGTTTTTGGAAGATCAGGAATTTCCTCAGCCTCCTTCACAGATTCGGTTACCTTTGTGCTGGCCATTTCTACAACAAAGCAACAAAAAGGGGGGAGAAATATATCAACTATTAGTTGTCAAGCAGAAATTCAAGAACAAAATTTACGAGTTTTTGAAAAATCGTTTGGTTCAGTTTCAAGAGTGCCAAGTTTCTGGGTTTCAAGTCCGCTTATATGAACTTCAATTGTGGAAAGTTACAAGTTTAGGGATCCAATTCCCTGGTCTTAGAGTTCGAGAATGACTAAGACTTCAAAGTTTCAATCTTTTAGGGTTTTAAAATAACCTGTTCTACAGTCACCAACAATGGTGGGTTTCTAATGTTCCTGGGTTTCAGATTCAAAAGATTTCAAGAGAAAGATACTCGTACAAGTAGCATTAATTCAAAATTGAGCAAGCCAACCTTGCGTTTTTGAAGCGATTTGAAGAAGTCGATTTTCCAAGAAGAACTGGTGGTTGATTATCTGGATTTGCTCTCGGAGATTTTCAATAACCATTCAACTCTAGAGAGAAGCAGTAGCTTGCAACAATGGAAGATGATGAGTATGTATTCAAATCCACTTAAGAGTCGCGTCCTTTCAGTAATCTAATCGCAACCGTCACCGCTGAATCGCGCAATCACAGGCCTATGCTGATGTCACGGCTAAAACCGTAGAGGAACAGAAGGCACGAATCTAGGGATTCTAGGTCATAATGACACGCACGGGGGCTGATTTCTCGGACATTTGAATTGGCGCATAGCTACAACGCGCGCTTTGGTTTTTGCGCATTGAAGCCTACCTGATCAGTGTCTCCATGCGCAAAAAGGGGGCTAATGTAGATGGTGCTTTCCACACAGACGGATCACAGCCACGTGGCAGTCATCCAGCACACCTAGATGTGCCCCATACACACGGGATCACTATTTATGCTGATTCACGTGGGGGATACAGACAGGTCCCCCTGGCACCATAACACGGGACTTGTAGGGGCTTAGTGGTTTGGAGGCTAGAGTAAGATCTGTCGCGCGCGAGCGACAACCAAGCCCGCGCGCGACCCTTGGTAACTTCTTTGAGAGATTTATGGCCAGTTCTCCCATAGACCCGTTCAACCTCATTACGGTTCCGGTATACGCGGACAAAGTGCGTAACGGTCCCTATATATGCGGGTTGAACGTGCCGTTACGGTTGAGGTGATTAAGCCAAGGTGCTAGATTTTAGACAAATGCCCTCCAACATTTCAGAAAGGTGGGGAACCCCAGTAACCCCTGATCTCGCATCTGCGTCATCCTCCGCTTGACTGAAACCCTCTGGTAAAGTGTTGGAAGGTTTGTTTGCTAGAGAATCTGATGCCTGAGTACCCCATGCAAGCCACCTCTCTGCGGATGGGGCCATTAAGAGATGAAACCCTGATGGCGCAGCAATTTGGTGAGCGGATGGTTGATTCTTTTCTGGGCGTGACGCTGTCTGATTTGCGTCGACTGGGGTTATAGACGGCCCGGAATTTGTAATTGCAGCGACAACCAGAGTTTCCTGCATAGGAACAGTAAGGGCTCTAACCTTTGAGGCCTTCTTGAGCGCCTCAGCCGAACCTCTTCATTTCCAGCCTCAGCAGCAGGATTCCCCTCTTGCATCTCAACCATGTTAAGACCCTCTCTTTCATTAGAAGGAACCACTTCGGAGTTGGTACGTGATTCCATGACATTATATGTACTATAGGCACTGGCATTGTGGTCATTCCCTCTTTCTGCGCTCGAACTTAAATTGGAAATGTGCGAGGCACCTGTTATAGCGACAAAAGGAAATTATACTAGTCCAGACTCTGATAGAAAAATTGTGTATGTTACTATGGGAAGTCAGATTACCTAAAGGTACCCTAGTGTCCAGTAATTTACTTGGCAAGAAGCAATGAATCGTTTCACGAGACATGTTGCAATCGACCATCGCTTGCGTTTGCATTAAGAGTCTCTCTTCCATGTCCAATAAGTCCCGCATCTTTTCTCTGGCCTGCTCCAACTGGAGTTCTGCTCTACTTGAAGTTCCATCACAAGTGTCCGCGAGAAGGGTTAAATCTTTGCAAAAGGCGACACCTGCATCAGCTGATAATAGAAGCCTAAATTAGGACGCAAACTCAATTCGCCGTAGAAAGACAAAGCAGAGATTAAATGGGGTACCAGAAATTCGTTGTGTAACAGGTGAAACGGTTGCATCCGGAGAACGAGAACCTCTTTCATTAGAAACTAAGTGGTCCCCAACTGTGGCATATTTTTGATGTTTGTGGATAACTCCCTTAGTTTGCGTGCACCCCTTGAATTTTTCCTCAGGAGCAGACACGCTAACTGCTCCCTTCCATCCGTCTTCAATCACTAGAAAAGGAGTCTTTTTCCTCAGGGTCCTGAGTGGGGAGCAGTAGTTGTGGCAACAGGTGCATCGTCACCAGTATCAGCTGAGCCCTATGTTATGTCATCAACCATTAGCGTGTTAGCCTTTCGTTTGTGACTCCCCAAAGAAACAGCATTAATCGTTTTCTTAGTGGTTCTCTTGGTGGATGGTGTTCCCTCTGGAGCCGGGATACAAGTTAACCAACGGCGAAGAGAATCTCTGATCTTTTCAAGTAGCTGATCGTCCATACCTTCCATATGAGGGTTCATGGAATTGACATTGGACCCCAACGCCCGCACTTTCTGCATCAAGTCCTTGGAACGATCTCCACAACCGAATCGCCTAACCACACACTGCAGCAAGTTTAGAAATAACAATTAAAACCTGGCTAACATAATCATGATTGCTGTAAGAGGAAGAAGTACTTAACCTTGTGAAAATATTTAGAGTAATTAAACATCCATGCAGCCCTTCCAGACTACGGCTTTCTTCTCCTTCCCAACAAAGTAAGGACATAGATGATTAATCTGATCATGAATGGAATAAAAGCCATACTGAGAATGTGACACTGTATTTCCCTTGTGATAAAAAGGGAAGACATTTGGTCGCAGTTCTGGGGAATCGCTGCGAGGAGCTAAGGCTAATTTTTTTATTCTGTTAACATGTGAACTCCTATAGTCAGCCCAACTCCTAGACACTCTCCCAACTCGCGTCTGCGAAGGTTGAGCCAAGGGAAAAAGAGAAGCCACCTCAGATTCAGTTGTGTCACTTTCCAGTCTGTGATAGCTATCGTTTTTATCCATGAAGGCCAACGAGTTGGGGCTTTGATATCAATAACCAACTGCCTGCAAGACAGCATCGGGTTATAGCTAACAGTTATCGGGTCATATGCCATCAATGGATCTGCGAAGTCAGAGATAGCCGTAAAAGCACCTCGCACACACCAACATGCGAATTTCTTTAGGTCGGAATTATCCCCAAGGTCACGATTACAAATCTGCCTGTCAGCAGAAGGATACGAACTCTCAGAATGCGAGAACCCATCTAACGGGGTCGAGTATGGTCTAAATTCAAAAAGCGATTCCAAGTCGCACACTGTACTGAACGCACATTGGGGTACGCCCGTTTTAAACCACCTCAATGATCGTGGGAAAGAATTTTGAGGCGCATCAGGGGTCGGCGCATTCAAGGGCTTAGATTTGTTTGGGAGCGGGGCATAACAGGGCCACCTTTCGTAAGCCCACATAGACAGAAGGCCGATGTTCGCATACGAAAAGATGTCATAACTTCCCCAAGATTGAGCACAGGAGATCACAGCTTGCTAGGTGATAATATAATGAACCCAAGACCAGAGACCCTAGCGCCACATTTTTTCCCAAAGAAAGGCGAACGGCTAACTTCAGTATATGAAAATTCACCCCGTCTTGTGGTTGCCCATCGATCAAATATCGAGATATCAACAGGTATAGAAATGCGACGAGTTGGTAGTTGAAGCCTTCCCCATTCTCCCAAGTGCGAGCATTGGGATTAGCTTTCCTGATATCTGTTGCGATACCTGATGCATAATCTCGAAAAAAGTACAGTATCCACCGATGCCATGTGTTCTTTCCATTCGCGGTCATAGGTAGAAAATCTTTTTCAAGAGTTGTCTTAAGCCACCTAGTGCTTGCCTTCTTCATCCCCGCAATGCAACTCTCCATATCATTGAATAATTTGAGTTCCTCACGCGTACTCAGTTTACTCAAAGGATTTGTGTCACCCACAAAAGGAAGATTCAGTAACATGCGAGTGTCCTCCAAAGTCAAGCCGGCCTCGAAGGAAGCAAAATGGAAGGTGTGTGTCTTCTTGGAGTATCTAGACATCAACGTTTCCAGCATATCGTGGTCTATAATGATATTGTACCCATTTGTCGCACGGATGGAATGGTAAACCCCTGATTTTGTGAGGATTTATTCGCAATGGGTGAGGAAATGCTCAGTCCAATCCTCCATGTTTTGCAGTTCTCCCCCATCGAATTGGAAATCAATCTTGCAATAGGGATAATACCCTGCTTCGATAGCAGTCCTATGGATCTGGTCCATGGAGAAGACATCCCAAGCATCCCTTGACGGAGTTTCAGGGGTCAAGCAAAGCGAAGTGTCGTCGAATGGTTTCTGAAATGTTTGACAATTAATCACAGCATGATAGAAATCACGGCCACCCAGAAAGGGGGCTTTCCTCCACAAATCTCTGGGAAATTCCGCGACCACCTCTTGCGCTACCTCGCTCTTAGATTTGTCCATTTGTTCCTGATTCGGGCTCAAAAGAATTACGCAGCCATAAAAATAGGAAGTTATTATCCACTTCGATATACAGTGGGCAGTTAAAAATTGACAAAAATCTTACAGATCCGAGTTCGTTACGGGAAGGTTCTGTGTCGGAAATGTTAATCACAACCGCGAATCGCTCCAACAAAACACTTTTTGGAGTAATCTGCTGCTTTAGAACTTGCCAAATAAGGGAATAAAAGAGAGAAAGCTTGAAACCTCACTTGAGTTAACAAGTGTAAGTAACTCAATATTACACTTAATATGAAACTTCTTTATTGAAGTTCATAGAAAAGCCTGAGAATGAAGAGAATAACAGAGTTGGAGAAAGAGATAAAATGATGTATTCTTCTTCTGCTGCTGAATAATAAATTACAGATGGCCAGGAACATATTGCCCTTTTATAAGCTTATCATAAGCTTATCATATGAAACGACATGGTTTTACAGAACACCCTTATTTATTTATTTGAGGTAAAAAACACCCTTGTTTTTTTTCAGAAAAGGAAAAACACCCTTATTTTTTTTTTGTAGAATAAAACACTTTTTTTTAATAGGGACACATAAAGACTTAGGACAAATTTTTATCTGTCAAATACAAGGAAATTCTGGACAAATAACACACCCTTATTTAAATAGTGCTAAACAAATTTTTCAGGAAAAAAAAAAAAAAAAAAAAAAAGAAAAGAAAAAAAATACTCTTAAACAAAACGAAACAGCTGTGCTCCACACCATTAATTAACTGCCACATGTCCCACTAGAGTTAACCACTACTCCTATAGGTTATAGAAAAAAAACAGATTCCTACTTGACTATTTTCTCTCTCCCACTCCTGTTCTCGGGGTTGTGTCCCAAAGACACTTATCACTCTCTCTCTCTCTCCTCTCTTCTCGGGGTTGTATCCCAATGACACTTCACTCTCTTTCTCTCTCTCCTCTATTCTCGGGGACTTTGGGGGATTGAAGCCTGTCTGCGAAATGGTATTTGAGTTATGCACTGAATTTGGTCTTTACAGAATGTATACAAAGTATTACAGTTAAAACTTGAAAAAATGCAAAATCAAGTCATGGGCACAAGAAACTGTACTTTTGCCTCCGTCTCTTCAACTACCCCGACGTTTTCTACCTTCTATAAAAGCACAAAATCTATACCACCAAAATCATCACATCAACAACGGAGAAAAACAGCCATCAAAAGAAGAACGAGAAGAGAAGCTGTCAAAAGAAAGAGAGGAATCGACCAAGGAGGAAACTCAAGACGAAGGGGACACTGAACATGAAACTGAAATTGAAGACCCATATGCAACTGCAAGTGAAGACCCAGAAGAAGCTGCAAATTTAGTTGAATTTAAAGACACTGAATCGGAAGAGGAAGATGACTAGAGATCCGAAGAAGCTGAAGACTCGTCGTCGACATATGAGAAGACCTATCCTCCTCCTCCTCCAGGAGAAGAGACGTATGCAATGAAAAGAAAACGCGTGAGAGATGCAGCTGAAATGGATGTGAGCACTTTCATTCCATTTATTCCAGTTTAAAAAAAAATCGAGAAATAGTTAATGTAATCTTTTTTCAATTTTTTATGTTAATGAAATGGCTATTTTCACCTTTACCTTCGATTTAACTGTATATGTGTCAGACGAGTATTTGCTCGTCCCAATTCCTCGTCTCTGTCTCAGTCCCAGTAATTAGAGACATGAGAGACGATTTACCTAGCTCCCAACTTGGTTGAGATGAACACTCCAAGAACATTTGGAGAGAAACTTGAGAGGGTTGAATAGAGAGATTACAATGAGATGAATGACCAGCCAAGATCTGATGTTTATTATGTAGTATTTTATACGGTAGAGCCTGGTGCACAGAGTGGTGCAATTTTGACAACTTACAAAAAAGCTGAAACGTTCAAGAGGGTTTCTTCATCCTTCAACAGCTGAAACGTTCAAGGGTCAATATTTCTTTTCTCATGAGTGACTAAAAACACATCTGGAAGTGTCCAAGTCGATACCAGATAAAATATCAGATAGTAACATATGACCAAAATTCCCTTAGGTTGGATTTGCGCTGATCTCATTAACATAGAGGAAGTAGTTGTGGAGCTAACTACAATATGTTTAACATTATTAGTTTTGTACATTATTTTAAATAATAATGTCTAACGTTATTAGTTTTGAAATATCTCTTTCTTCTCCCTTCTAAAAAAATGAAGGTAGAAGTTGTGTACATGAAGGGAGAAGTTGTGTACAAGGTCAAAGCGACCCGATGAAAAATTGGTATGTTTTTTCTTTCTTCTAGTTTTGACTTTTACCACTGTTCATCGGGTTGCTTTGACCTGATGATTTGATCAGCAATATGATGCAATTTTTTGGTAAATTTTCATGGTGTTGTACAGTAAACTCACTCTACAACACCATGAAAATTACGGAAAAATAGCATTGTTTGCAATCCAAATCACCTGGTCAAAGTGACATGGCTACGGATCAAAAATTCAAAACCGGAAGAAATAGAAGAAACATACCAAGTACAACCAACTAACCTCCTCCCCATATTTTTGAGAATTATAACTATAAGTGGGTTAGATCTAAATATTGGTGTTCATTTTAATCGAAAGGCTGAAATAAAGTCAACCATCCTATTTTATAGAATACAGATTAGTGCCCGTGCCCGAGGGCACTATCCTAGAGGAGTTTTTTTTTATGAATTTAGAGGTATTATCCAAAATATATTTACAAATGTGGTAAAAAAAAAAAAAAAAAAAAAAAAAAAAAAAAAAAAAAAACCAACGTGAGAATCACTCACAACCTCTCCCCGGTATTAGTTAGGGATGTTGTTTTGGTAAGAAAAACCTCCCTCCCCTCATGGTGGGGATGGGGTTGATTTAATCTAACGGCAGAAATGTCACAATTTAGGTTAACCATGCTATTTTATAATACATATTTAATATATAATAATTTTACATTTAATATCAACAATGAGTTGGTTGTGTAAAATTGATGTAACTGGCAAACTGAATTATAAACAAAAGATATGTTGACTGGATTCAACGGAAGATTGCAAACTTGAAATTATGGGATTAAAAATTACGAGCAAATGACTTTTATAACACATCGATTTGGTAATTTACGGCAACTTTTCCGGGTATCCCCTCTTACAGAGCAATTGCCAGATCCGTATGTTCCTTTCCCTCGTCATTTTGGGAATGCCCTTTTATCATTTTTTTATATCCGCACCTTCATATATACTCTCATATGTGTCACTAAACAAGCTCAGTTCTGCCTCATCAAAGAATTTTTTTTATAACGCCAAACACATATTCCCTACGGCGGTTATAGGGAGATTTGACTATTGTTTTAGCCAACCAGATGCGGATGTGGTTCTGCTCCACAAAAAATGGCTCCTTGGGCGCATGAATTAGATCTCTGATATACACCATGTAAAAGCAAACGTACGGTCCACAATCGCTGCAACTGAGAGATACGCATTCCCAAGTTGAGAATAAACCAAGTTGAAAACAGTGTCATAATTCAAGATGCAGCTACAAATGGTAATGAAAGTGCCCACTCACCTGCTCTTAGGCATAGGAATCGTTCCCCATCGCGCAGTTTGAATAACCGGAAAGCTAGTAATGTCAGCACAGTTCTTTTTCACACCATAATACCTTTGAATGAAGTCATTGATGGAATGAATCTTATTCTCTAACTCGCTCGTACTGTACGGAGGGTTAGCCATTGAGTCGAGGATGAATACCTTTTTCTTGGAGAAGCTAATCACCAACAAGAACCAGTGATTTTTCTCAACGTTCAAGGGCACGCACAATTGAAAAATAACGCCTCCAACGCATCACTCTAAAAACAATGGATCTTAAGTACACTTTTAAACGATTTCCAAACAAAAATATAGAGCAGAACTATATCCATCAAGTCGAACTCTCCCATGTATTCAACGGGAACCACATCTTCCGGAACTGATTCATGAAGGACCTGATGATACATTGCATGAACGTCATCAACAATTCAACAAATATGATTCGTCCAGTTATAAATATAATGAAGCTACATACCGAAGTGGCACTGCCCCAGTACAAGATTTGCATCAACGGACAGTTTTTCTAGCGCTCCTTCAGGTGTAGAACGCGTGCCACGCAATCTATAACCTTAGACATATAGAAGCAGAGGCGAATCGAAGACCATTAGTGTGTGTGTGTGTGTGTGTTTGTGTGTGTGTCACTTAATCGTACGCCAAATAGGTTAAGGAAGAATGTCAAACTCACCGTGGGCCCAAAAAATCGGTTAAACTGTAGCTGCAAGGTGAACCCACGATGCAATATAGCTGTGCTCTTTTCAACCTGTACTATCCACTTGCTGCAAAAAATATGAACCAGCCTTGTGAATAACACAATACTGATTTGAAACCAAAATTAGTGTTAGACCAATCACAAAAGCATGTGTAACGTACTTCTTGTGCTTCGCTCGCATCTCCTCGTTCGCCAGACGGTCGATGCCGGCCTCTGCTGATTTTGAAACAATGTAGTGCAACTTACATTCATCCATGGTCGGGCGGTTGACGATTCTAAAATTCGTCTGTCTGACCCATTTCTGGGGATAAATAGACTTCCTTCTCCGGGGAACCAAAATATTTGCCTCATTGATCAGGTTAAATCAACGTTAGGGGCGACTTGTTGGATAGAAAATGCATGCCAAAGTGGGCTTAAGTTAAAAATAAATAATAAAATAAGAGCCCCTGAACTAATACCTATTAGCTTTGCTTACTCTGTATTCCACAGTGGAATCCAGCCCCTGCTTCTGAAGATGGTTTTCCTCACGGGGAGCGTCCCAGGTACTGGACCTCATGAATTATCTGCCATTTTCTTTGATTTTTTCCAAAATAAATGTGGGAAGGTCGTCTGTGAGCTCAACCGGCATGAGTTTAATACTCTGCAACGACAGATGAAAGCACCAATGACACAACATAAATTCATTGAGTGACAGCTTTCACAGGCTGCTGAATCATTAGGTTGTTATAGACTACTCGTCGACATAATAAAATGAAAACTTAGGACCACCTAACACGCACCTCGGAGTTTCTCTGCTGCAAAAATTCCCACTGCTCTTGATGTCAGATTTTTTCCACAAGCCAATGCGAGGACCGTCTGTTGTAGATGTTGTAGCCTTGGGTTTTCCTAATAGATGTGGTTGGAATACCTCAAAGTACGCCAACTACACATATACATAAACGTTTGTTCATAAGAAAATCTACTTCAAGGATAGCACACACAAAAAACAAAAAAAAAACAAAAAAAAGGTGTGCACAAGTGTTTCAGATATACTATTGGTATCATCGCGCATCCGCCTCCGACCTGCTGTTTCTTACTCTTGGCTGTCTTCTGCTGGTTACACAAGTGATCCCGAAATTGCCTGCACCATTTTATATTTTTCAAACATTCCAAGTCCATGAAAAATTTTACATGCAACTGGTGCACAACCACCTTACTGCTAGGTAGGCCAAAACAACCAAGGATTAACAAGACGGCCCTTCGTTTCCACTCATCGTCAAGGCTTTCGTCCTTACTGAGTAAATCGGCAACAACAGTAGCACTATCAAAAGATTTTGTAATTCCGAGTTGGTGTGCCACTTCTTGCTCTTCTATGAAGCATCCAAGACGTTTTCGGTCCGAAAAATGTTTTAGTTTCCCTGAGCCACGTACCCCGAGAAGCCATTCAACAACTTTGTCGTCGATCTCTAACGAACGACCATGGGCTTCGATAACGCTAGTGAAAGGTCTGAATAACCCCACACAATACTTAACGAACCCAATAAGCAAGCTTCTTTCTTGAAGCTGACCCAGACCACCAAGACCGAATTCTTTCATCCACACCCTCTGCTCATTCGTCATTCTTGTAAATAATTTGAAAAATTGTGGCAAGGACATGTTTGAGCTGAACCTATTATTTACGGCGGCTGCCTCTTCATCCACCACAACCTTCTGATGTTTTCTTCTCTTATGATTTAGAAACCCTTTTTTCTCCCATTGGTGCTTCTCCTCTCTTGCATCCCTAGCACCGTCAATGTACTTTGTTCGACACTCTTTAGGAAGAATTTTCCATTCATTGTTGATTGAAACGTCCACATCCGGCATGCACATTTTGAAATACCCGTACATCATCTTATACTTGGGCTGAACATCATTCCTAAACATTAACAGAATTCAAAAGTTCTTATACAAAAGCATGAAACACCCTCAGACCACTTGTTGCGCACGATACTCTACATATCAACAGTAGAGTCCATCAAATTGAGATACCAGTGGTGAAGACCGTCTTAAAACTAGTATTTGAAGCAGCATACGAATCCAAACACATTGCTATTTCTAATTCTCTACATTTAGTGTTAAACTAATAGATTTGCAAAATGGTAGTAAAACATTGTGGCATGCTGTGTCTCTACAATTAATCACGGTCACGGGAGAGTGGTTGAAGGTTGTTCAATATATAGAAAAATGTCAGTCTGAAGTGATGCAACATTGGGGCACTGGGAAACATATAGTTACACTATTTACTTACTTGAAACGAATAAACGGGGAAGTAACCAGGGAGTCCCAGTCAATATCTTTGGGGGATTCTGAGAAAAACTTTCTTGGGTGAGCGGAGAAATTCAGCCTCGTCCGTTTTTTAGGACGGTAAGCAGAGGGTATTTCTATGAAAGCTTTTTCGGTGCCTCCCCCATCCTCAACATAAGCGATTTCCCTAGAACCCTTTTGTTGGTGCCCGCCGCTGCACAAACACCATCATCCCATGCAGCCCTATTTGCTTTTGTGGGCATACAAACAACGTCGCCCAGGTCTGTGACTACTAACGGAGTTCCCGCTTGAAAAGGAGGGGAACAAATCGGAAGAGGCGCCGTATTATGGGAAGTGGCTCCCTTGCCAATATATATATATATATATATATATATATATATATATATATATATATATATATATATATATATATATATATATATATATATATATATATATCAGAGTTCGAAAGACACAAAAATCGTCCCCGATTACCTGCTTACAGCCAGCACTGTAATCAACCGGAAGGAGATTCCACATATTCGACGGAGGAAGTATGGAAGTGGTAAAGCTTCACAGTCAGCTTACCTACTTGGAAAGGAATTTGTTGCGCATGAAATTGGTTTTGATTTGAAAGAAATCTTCAGTACGTAAACTTAAAGGTTCACTGAGGTCGACAGGTTGGTTGTACTATCTCATAGAGGCTCTTCTTTTACATCTGGAACAAGGAAATGATTAGAAAATTAACTTAAAGGATGCTGAGTAATAGTATGCCTTGAAAAGTTGAAGTTAAGGCGGTTAAGAATAAAGACTAGGCTTGAATTGACAAAAGTCAAAAGGAGGAAATTAATTAAGCATCCCCAAGTTGTTTCCATATCAAAGATGGAAACTATCGCGGCCGGGGGCTTGGGGTTGATCGGGTGATTTTTTTTATTTTATTCTTTTTGAGAAGTAGCTGACCGGGTGATTTGGATGACAAATATACGATTTGTTTATAATTTTTTCACCGTGTTATAGTGAAACTTTTACTTAATAACACCATGAAGAAATTATCAAAAATTGAGTTGGTTTGCTATTCAAATGAACGGGTTATAAAAAAATCATATCGTTTTGCAATTCAAACAACAGGGTCAAATTGACAAGGATACGAGTCAATCAGTCAAAGGGTAGACAAAGAGTCGTTAGCTAATTTGTAATTTTGTTTTTGAAGATGCCAAAATTATAAAGTTTTTTTATTGTTGTTTATTTCACTTTTGGATAGTATATTTCATCGAATTCAACTAATTGTTCATGTTTGAATGAGTTTATTTTTTTGAACTTTAGTAAAAACTAAATATAAGGTTGTGGAGTTTTAAAAAAGTTCACTTGTACTACAAACAGATGTGAACTATATATGCGAATGATAGCAGCGCTAGATATCTCTGACCTCGATGGTCCAAAATCGTTCTTTAACATCATGCTCGTTCATGTTAAGTACAATATACTGCTCAAAAATAAAATATTTACTAAAATATGCATCAGGGAACCATAATGGTCTTGTTAGGATTGGTTTAGAAAATTAAACATGAACATAATTTTGCGTAATTATAATGGTTGCCTTTAATACATAAACATAATTTGCAATGTTCACGAGTAAAATATAAAGGGTAATTACATATAACTTCATCCGCTATGAATTAATTACACTTCATCCGTTGTTGTTAGGTTCCCTAATTTTCTTCTTTTTTCATTTTGTTTTCACTGGTTCGTTAATGGGAAAATGGGTAAAAGGTGCTCTCACCCTTTCAAATTTGATGGAAAGATACTTTTACACCTTCTAGTTCGGATAATGACACTTTTACCCCTTTTGTGGTCCAAACATCATGACACTTTGAACCCCTAATTGTGTCATCTCATACTCTAAGATAGGGCCGGCAATATGGGTATTCACAAGACGGCCAGCCACGAACACGACCCGAAGTTGTAGAGTTTGGGTTTACTCATACAGGTTTGGATCGCAAACGGGTTGACACGATTAAACACGAAACGTAACAGGTCGCTTGTAGGTTGACTCGCAAAACCAAATTACAACCTGCGTATTCCGCACTTTGTAAGCAAGTCACCTGTTTACATTTGAACCTAACACGACACGATTTTACCCGTATTTAAAATCTAGTATATTATCTAATATAGAGCTAATATATTGTACATTTGAGTCCAAGCCCACTAAAAAGGTACCCTAATTTATTATTATAAAAAGTCTACAACAGGTCTACAACACATCGGTCTCTCATCAATCTTTCCTCCCTTACACACCTTAGACTCTTTGCCCACTAAAAAGGTACCCTAATTTTAGGAAATGATAGTAAAGCTTACAAAAAATAAACTAAAAGGCAGCCCGGTAAAATTAGGAGTACTACACAATAATATTCGGGTATGAGAACCATATAACACGATTATTTTTTGGGTAGTGGCCTCGTCCATGAGTCATCCCCTAGTCAGATAATAAACGAGCTTGCTACAAGAGCTAAAACAGCTAAACAACAATTAAATTACACTTGACCAAAAAAAACCACGCAAGACTACAACACAGAAATCAAATACTACACTTACAAGAAAAACTACTAATAACACCTAATACAGCTAAAACAGCTAATACCACCGTTTCTTCTCTATCTTACTTCCAGTCATCTTTCAAATACTACACTTTGAACCAGTGAATTGGGTGGCAAAACGATGCAACTTTTTAGTAATGTCTTCATGGTGTCGTAGAGTAAAAGTTACCCTAAAACACGGTGAAAAAATTATCTAAAAATCGCATGGTTTTGCTATCCCAATCACCCGGTCTGATTGACCCAGATACTAGTCAAAAGGCAAACAGGTGTAATAGAGAAGAAACGGAGGTAGTAGTACTACATAAACTGCACAGCTTCAAAACTAAACCTCATGGGATTGACAGGAGAATGGCAAACTCTTTTGGCCGTAAGGCATGGAAGACTCCTCAGAACGATAAGAGTATGAGAAGGGTCCCATACACCCCGAAACCACCAGGTTAGTGACCTCCCCGAATCCCTTGTTGTTTGGCAAGAGAGCCTCTTCAGAAGCCACAAATGACAATTGTTGCGGACTCACCGACTCTAGAATAGCTATCCTCTTCCTCAAAGATATCAGATACCACAAATACATCATTTCGTGTTGGACAATCTTTTGTGAAATCGAAAATTGTTCCTCAACCTCCGACACTCTTCCTTCCTGAAGCATCGACCGCCCTGTACTCATCTGAGTCGCGTCCTTATTAAAGAAAATGGTTTTCACTGAGGGTTGAGTTGGTGAGTTGTTTCTCAGACTGGTGCGAATAAAGAGCATGTTGTAAAAATGCAATGTGTTCATCCGGTCACAATGGCCCTTCTATATCAATGTTTAGGCGTCTAGCCTAAATGGGTTGATTGAGAAAATGTAGTAAAAATGCGATATATGTGTGATAAGACGTCCAGGATTTGATGTTGCAATGGTAATCATCACGGTGTCCCATCTAATTAGTGGGTGTAGTTGAATTGCAATACCTAAGTTGCATGTTCAAAACTTTTGTAATCATGATGCTGTAAGCTCTATGTATTTCTCAAACGGTAGCTTCGAATGACAACAATAATATTTTAAAAAAACAATAATGTCAGATTTAATAAGCTATTGTTTGTATCCGTTTAAAAACGATAAAAATTGTGGGAAAAAAATGCTACAAAAACACATTTAACAAAATAAAAAAAATTACAATTATAAAAAATAAAAACAGATTTGGCAACATCACTTAATTTCAAAGTTAGTTTTTTTGAATTCTAAAAAAAAAAATTATTTGCTCGAATATCATTTTACGTACCATACTGACATATACAGTACTACCAGTCCCGTGCCTTAGGGCACGACCACAACACAAGTATGATACTTTCCTAAGTTTCAATGGCTAAGATTGTCTTATTATGAAGTACACTACGATGTAGTAGTAGTTATTAATGCAGGTGGGATAAGCTATTCCGCATGTTACATTTACGGGGATTGCTTATTCCATAGCAATAAGCAGCTTATTTGATAATTTATGCATCTAATCATTAGTAGAATTGTCTAAAACCACCTAAGAGGTCTAGGGGTCCCTAAAAAACCAAGGTGAGTTTGGTAGAATAGATTTCGGTGCAAAACTGGTTTTCAGATTGTGGTGGAATTGTTTTGATTTTTTTTAGGGATTATGTTTAAACCAGTATGTTTGGTGATGGATTTTAATATAACCTGGAAAGATATGTTTGGTAGTGATTTTTAAACTAGAAGCAGAAGGTTAAATGACAAATAACATCCACTTGTATTTTCTTTGCGTATTCACGATGAACAAATTCAATAAAAAGTTAACGATTTCATGAGCGTCAACGATTTTACGAAAGTTAAAAAATTGAATAACACATTAACGGTACTGTAACATCCAAAAATCAAAATTTTCATACTTAGATTCAACAAAAAAGTAACGATTTCATGAAACTTCGATCACGTCAAAATTCAAGACTTTTTGTTTCATGAAGTAGGAATATGAGCATAAAGTAGGATGAGAAACTAATACATACTTCTTCCTCCACCCTTCCACTTTTTGACTCATATTTTGGTCACTTTGACCCGGTGATGTGGATCACAAATTGAGACGATTTTTTTATAATTTTTTCCCCGTGTTATAGAACAACTTTTACTTAACACCATGAATAATATCAAAAAATTAAATTGTTTTGCTTTCCAAATCACCGGGTCAATGTGACCCGGTGAATAGTGACAAAGTCAAAACGTAGAGAAATTACAGAGAAAGTAACTCTGATACGAGAATGGCCTAGGGTAACTTTGAAAATATAAGGAAAGTAAAAATTTGGTTTTTTTCCTCGTGCTCACAATTGTGCCAGAATTGATGTTGGCTTATCCCTGTCTGTATGAGGTTTTTCCTCATTGTATCAGTTTGCCGTTTTGGCTTTGAAAGTAATGAATTTTCCCTTTTGGACAAAATTTCAAAAAATACTAGTTTAAAAACTAGTTTAAAAACCATTCAAAACAAACATTATAAAGAAACTATTTGGTGGAAAAACCAAAAACAATAAAAATCAATTTACCAAATGGATAAATTGGTGGCATGATTTGATGTGGCAGTGGCAATGATCACAATGTCTAAATCCATCTCATTAATGGTGTATTGGTAGTTCAACATACATTACTACCACTAGTAGTACGCTGCGTGTTTCAAAACTTTTAATCATGTTGCTCGAAGCTCAATGTATTTCCCAAAGTTCTTTTTTATACTACTACGCTGCATCTTTCAAAACTTTGAATCACGTTGCTCTAAGCTCAATGTATTTCTCAAAGTTCATTTTTCTTCAAAAAAAACCTTTTTTTTGGAACAAACTGCAAAAATATTCCATTTCAAAAAAAAAAAAAAAAAAAAAAAAAAAAAAAAATCACTGCCAAATAATAGAACTCCCAAGCTGGGAGAGAACAGGGTTGCTACAATACAGAATGAGCACACTCATGAGCAACCACATTAAAGATCTATGAACAATGCTTCGAATGATGGCATTTCTCAAAGCTTCGAATGACAAAGACTTATAATACATTTAAAAACAAATGTTTTGATTACTCTTAAAAAAAGCAATGGTTATGGGGAGTTGTTTGTGAGAGTGGTGCGAATAAGAACAGGTTGAATAAATACAATGTGTTCATCCAGTCACAATAGGCTTGCCAGTATAGACAAATGTATAGGCGTCTAGCCTTCAGGGTTGAGTGCGAGGATGAAGTAAATCTGCGACAAGATTTGATTTTGCCTTGATAATGATCACGGTGTCCCATCTAACTAATGGGCCGGTGTAGTTGAAATGCACTGTATGTTGTATGTCTCAAAACTTCAATTAATCATGTTGCTGTAAGTTTTATGAATTTCTCAAAGCTTTGAATGACAGCTATAATATTTCAAAAAATAAATGTCTTTCTAGCGAGTTTGAGTAATTTACCAGTGAGATTTTTGTATTCGTTTAAAACCAATAAAAACTGTTGAAATGTAAAAACAACACATTTAATAACTAACAAAAAACATGTTTGCAATGTGCTGAAAAAACAGTGTTTAAAATCAAAAAGGGCAACATAAGTTAATTTTCTTGAATTCTCAAAAAAAAAAAAAAAAAAAAAAAAAAAAAAAATTGCTTGAATGTCATTTAACGTACAATACTTACATATACATTATTTTATCAATGAACACGAGTTAGTGTGAACGGAACTCTTTGATAACTTATGCATCTAATCATAGTTGAAATGGCTATAACCACCAGGCGTCTAGCATACGTTTTGCGTGAGAAGATTAAATAAAGTTCTCAAAAAAAAAAGGCTGAAGTAAAACTGTGATTTCTGCGTGATCGAGACATGGGAGGATTTGGTGTTGCAGTGGCAATGATCACGGTGTCTAATAAATCCATCTCATTACTCATTAATGGTGTAGTTGAAATGCACATACAAGTATGTTGCATGACTCAAACTTTTGTTTAATCATGTTGCTCTAAACTCTATATTCTTTTTCAAAGCTTCAAATGACAATATAAGAAACAATGTTTACGACTTATGAGCGAGTTATGCGTGATTTTCCAATGAGATATTGGTATCCGTTTAAAAAAAAGAATAAAAAAAATAAACATGCTGAAAACCCATGATTAATAAAATAATAAAAAAAAACTTGTGCTATGCGCTGAAAAACAATGTTTTATTTTGTTTGAAGAACTGAAGAAACATTGTTTAAAATAAAAACACATTCGGCAACATTACAAAATTTCTAAGTTTATTAGCTTGAATATCATTTATAGGTACAATACTAACATGTGATATTTGATACTTTATGAATCTAATCATAGTTGAAATGTCTTTCAAACACCAAAAAAACACAGTATTTGTTGTTTTTAAAACATAGATTTTTCAGCACATTTTTTAATTTTTAGACATAAAAAAAAGGTAGCACTGCCAAATGAGGTCCTGCTTTCTTTGCCTAAAGTTAGGTGACTTTAACCTTTTTTTAAGTCATACAAAAGTTCTAATTTACTCATTTCCGTTACAACTTATGTTACGTAACTTTTTTACCTTTTATAAGACTAAGAAAAGTTAGTTTTCTAATTTTAACTTTTCTTACTTTTAACTCCTAATAGCTAGTAATATTCATAAATTTAACAATATAGGCCCTGCTTCTTTATCAAAATTTATGCAACTTTTTATCTTTTTCTAGAAAAAGATATAAAGGTTGTTTGCTTTGTATTAAATTTCCTAAAAGTTTCAGTTACCTTTTTAGTAAAAAAGGTTCTTCACTTAATTTCTATTTACCTCTTAAAAAGTAGTTTTAAGGAGTAAAAAGATTTTTTAAAATCAAGCTTGATGTTTACCCTGTTTGGGCATTTCAGTTTCTGCAAAATTATGTACTAGGGATATCGAATCCCACGTTTATTCATTAATAAGAAGCTTCCTTTCTTCTAAAAAAAAGATTTTTAAAAAAAGTTGAGTTAGAAAAAACTTACTTTTTTAGACTTATAAATATGTACCACTCCGTCCCACTTTTTTTTCACCATTTGAACATCTACCACTATTCACTGGGTCACTTTGACCCAATGATTTGGATAGCAAACAGGTTAGCAGACATACATTCTAACGAAAATACCTTATTAAGGCCATCTACAGCAAGAGGGCTCGCAAAGCACTATTATCTTCATTTGGCCCCCACCTAACTTCTTAAATATTACATTAACTGTCATGTCACACCCAGCAAGGAAAAGTCCTCCCGAAGCCCGCTTTCACTATTTTATTAGAAAACATTTCATATACTCATTTTATAAGAAAAATTTATTAATTATTATTTATAATTAATGTAAAACAACTGAAACAAATGAACAAAACAATCAAAAAACACTTGACAGGTAGGTAAAAACTGTGCTTCGCCAAGCCAAGCCCTCCTTCTGGAGATGGCCTTATATGACTTAGAAAAAGATAAAATGTCGCAAAAAATTAGATAAAGAAAGCAGAGTCATAGTAAGCAACTTTTTGATCTTTTTCAAAAAAGAAGAAAAAACTCCCTAAATTAGGCAAAGAAACAAGGCCCGAGTTTTAAAAAACATGGATAGTAGTGCCAAACATGCTAACCACCAATAGGTCCAATAATAAGAAAACAAAAACCCAAAAACACTGTAGTCGATGCTTTTTAAAATTGGGGAAAAGTTAGAAAACAAAGAGGCATTTGCGGGGAGGTTTAAGAAATTTTTTTTTTGGTTTTAAACACTTGTTCAAGTTCTAAAAAAAATATATTAGACGAAAATTAACTAGCCACAACGGGGACAAAACATAACATTTAAGTTTTTTCTTTGGTATTTTTTTTTTATAAAATTTTTTTTTGGTAAAAGTTAGGCTAATTTGTTTTAACTTATTAAACCAAAATACAAAATTAAAGAAAAAACTAAAGCAAAACACATTAAATAAAAACAGAACATAAAGCTCTGCATCACAACATTCAACTAATTTTGACTGGCTTGGGAAGTGAGGTTTGTTAAACATCAACCCAAAGATAACAAAAACATCAACCCACATTTTATAAAACCTTCCTTCCAAAATAGGGCAAGCATTGTTTCCATAACCCCCAAACATGCATACTCACTCATACTTCTACTATGTACCACCAAAACTATTCAGTTCTGCCTCATCCAGAGAGTGTCTTATGTCCTGGGATGCAAGAGTTGTCTGCCATTTTATTTAATATTGCGCAAGAAAATTTGGGGAAGGGTTTGCTTCATCGTCTCAAGTGGCATGAGTTCAATACCCTGCAACGACAGATGATAGCACCAACGAGATCGTAAGTCACACTTAGAAAATTGACAAGTACTATCAGCTTCAAGTCTTCCACAAACCGCTAACTGATAGTTTTTTGACGCCACTCGTTTATATAACAAGGTGAAAACATGGGACCATAGAACACACACCTTCAATTTATTCTTTTCCAAAAGAACTAAAATCTTCTTCATGTCAGAATTATGCCACAAGCCTATGCGAGGACCATGAGTTTTATCTCTTGCAGCCAGGGGCTTGTCCACATCGGTTGGAATATCTCAAGGTACGCCAACTACAGAAGATCATAAACATTCGGTCAAACAATAACATACACAAATAAAATTAAAATTAAAATGCATAACGTACACAAGTATTGGAATAAACCATGAGTATCATCAGGCATCCTCCTCCGTTCTGATGCTGGTGGCACAAGTGATCCAAAAATTGCTCGCACCAGTTCACCTCTTTCAAACATTCCAAGTCCATCACAAATTTTACATGCGACTGGTGTATGGCCATCTTACAATTAGGTAGCCCAAAACAACCAAGTATTAACAGGACAGCCTTTCGTTTCCAATCATCCCTAAGTCTCTTGTCATTTTTAGCAACTCTGCAACTGGACTTATCGGCTCAAAATATTTTTTAACTCCAAGAACGTGGGCCAGTTGTTGCTGTTGTACTTGGGGGCGAGGCATTTTCGTTCGGGATATTTTATCGTTTTGCCCGACTGACTTACATCGAGAAGCCAGTGAACAACCTGCTCGTCGATAACTAACGAACGGCCATGAGCTTCCATAACACGAGTGCAAGGGTTGAATAACCCCATACAATAATTGGCAAATTTACTGACCATGCTGTTTATCTTAAGCTCACGCAGACCACCTAGACCGACGGACTTCATCCAGTCCTTTTTCCCATATGTCATGATTTGAAATACATCCACCACTTTCTTCAAGGACATGGTGTTACACCTCTATACTTTTGTTGCCTCTTTAACCACCACTCTTTTCGTTTTTTTCCTTCTCTTCTGCCTTGGTTGTACAACCTCATTTTCTATCAATTTGGCCATCAGCAGTCTTGCAGCCCTCGCATACTCATAGTACTTCTCTCGGATCTCTTCAGGGAGACTATTCCAGTCCTTCAAAATTGAACTTTCCACATCATCCATGCGCAATTTGCCCATCCCCTGCTTCAGCTTATACTCGGGCAGCACATCATGCCTGAACATTAATAAATTGCAATGTTTTTTATTAAATATTCATGAAATACGCTCAAACCACGTGTTGGGACAATACTGTATACTTACAAATCAACAATGCAGTCGATCAAATTGGGATACAATTCATGAAGAACGGTGGACTGACCAAAATTTCAAACAGCAACAAATCATAACGGATTCCTCCTCCTAGATATGTATATTAGTGGTTCTAGTACTTGCAAAATAAAAGATTAGCATGCTATATCTCTACAAATACTTAGGAGAGGCACCACCGATAGTTGTTTAATGTTGATACAGGTGGCCCGTATTGATATTATTTATTAATTGATACGTTTTCACGTATCAAATGTATAGGAACATTTCAGTCTAGATTGTGCAAAACAACCAAACCACGATTAGAAAATAGCTCAACTGTGAAAACCAATAAAGATTTTTTGTTTTATCGAGGCAAAAAACCAAGAAAGATTCAATATCGGTGTAGTAGTATATACGTACTTGAAGCGAATAAACGCAGTAGGAATCAGGGATATGCGGTTAACTTCGGTGGCTACCATTTCACCGAGCGATAGAGAGGAAATATCGATCGTCTTCCGTTTTTCAGGACAACAATTAGGATTCTTCTTATATTGGCAAATGTTTTCTCCAACTCAGATACTGTTAAAAGAGAGGGTGTTACTTAAGAAGCTTCTTCAGTGCCTACCCCATCCTCAACAGGTCCGCTATTCGCAGCCAATTGAGAAACACCATCATCCTTGTCCGCTGATGGAGGCGTATTTGCATTTGTTCAAGCGGAGGGTATTTCTACGGAAGCTTCTTCTATGCCTTCACCTTCCTCAAGAGATCTGCTATCCGCGAAACACTGGAGTTCGTTGATTTCACAAACACCAGAGTGTTCGCCTGTGAATCTCTGGAATGGGTCCATTTTCTCCTCTGAGATTCCATTTTGGAATATCTCACCAGAAGGGGGGGAATAAACGACAAAATCCGGGAAAAAATAGTTATAAGACGAATTAGTGTGGATAAAATTTGAACGCGTATAGCCCAGGTTGTAGTCAACCGGAGGGAAATCACTATCTAACATTTTTTATTAAGAAGAGAACTATGGAATTGGAAGCTTCAGAGGCAAATTTGCTTTCAAGAAACGAATTCATTGTATAATAAAAATGTATTAGGTCTAAAATAAAATACTAATATTTACTGTATACAATCTGAATGACTTGAAATTTTCAGTACTTACCACATTACATTATTACCCCTACTCGTAGAGGGATGTACTGGTATCATGGAATGACTGCAATATGTCTAAACGCAATCTCACAAATGGGCGTAGTTGGAAAGTGTCTTGAATGTTTCACATTATTTCAAATCGTGTACTTGTACAGACTAGCTACTTATCCATACCACCCCTTAATTGAGAGAAATGCTTCCATACGGTATGGTACATCCCAACCCTCATGTCCTAATTTTGGACCCACACTAACCTTTTTGTTTAGGATATAGGGGCAACACTAACTAGTGAAAACCAAACAAAAAGTAATAATATATAAAACTCTATATCTTCCGTCTAAAACCAAACACTTATTCCATTTTTATGATGAATTAACCCTCAACCATCCAATATACCACCTCCACTCCATAATCCTTCCAGCTGCTTCACTACTGTATATGCAATTTCCCGTTTTTCTCTTTTACATGATTCAAGTAAAACTATATTGTTTTATTGTTATTGTTTATTTCTCTTTCGGATAGTAAGTACTGGTACGACATTTCATCGAATTCAACTAATTTTTCTTGCTTGAATGAGTTTAATTTTTTGAACTTTTTTAAAAACTATGGTTGTGGAGTTCTTAAACAAATGTACTTGTACAAACATATGTGAACTATATATGCGAACGATAGTCGCGTTGGATATCTCTGAACTCGATGTCCAAAATCACTCTTTGATGACATGCTCGTTCATGTTTAGTACAATATACTACTCAAAAATAAAATATTTATTAAAATATGCATCATTGGAACCATAATGGTCTTGTTAGGATTCATTTAGAAAATTAAACATGAACATAATTTTGCGTAATTATAATGGTTGCCTTTAAAACATAAACTTAAATTGCAATTGAAATACCCCGTTTTGTGACTATGGGTATTTTGTGATATTATTATAAGTATCGGGGAGTTAATTTAATTGTCGAGAGTTAATTATAATGGTTACGAGAGTTTGGGGGTCTTTGTGACTTTAATCTAAAGGTTTTAGTGTCTTTTACTTGAGTTTGGGGGAGGTAGTTGTCTTTTGACAAAACAAAGGGGGAAAATGTGTCTTTTGACCCAACTTTTCTTCCTACGTAAAGTTTCCTAATTCAAGATGGTTTCCTACTTATGAAGTTGATTTTTTTCCAACTCTCATAAAACCCTCACTCTCCCTATTTTTATCTATCTCTCTCACGTCTCTCCCTCTCTCACCCGTCCCTCTCTTTCACTCTCTCTCTCGTCTCTCTCTTGTGGCCGACGGCAACAACCACCGCCACCGCCGCCGTCTCGCTCTCTCTCTCTTTCTCTCTCTCCCCGTTGAGGTAATCTCTCTTTCTCTCTCTCTTTTCTTTCTTTCTTTTCTTTCTCTCTTTCTTTCTCTATCTCTCTCCGTCCGTCTCTCTCTTCCCGTCCGGCCTCCATGGCGGCGGGTTAGATCTAGTTTTGTTTCTTCTTTTCTTTTCTCTTGTTGATCTCTTGTTCTTGCAATCACGTGTTCATGATTCATGTATGTTGCATGTAATCTTTAATTTTCAGTTTGATATTGTTAGGATCATTGTTCATGAATTTGTAGGATTGATAATCAAGTTTTAGAGTTTATCATGTTTATGGTTTATGGGAAAAACCCTAGTTTGGAAGAGGAGTATGATTACGCGATTTGAGTGTTTGAATGATCATAGTATATGGGTAACAATCTGATTTGATGTTGGAAATCATGTTATATTAAGTTTAGTATGAATATAGGATGAACTAGATGCTTGGGGGAAAAGTTTCATGAAAATTTATAATTCCCGTATGGGTATTTTGAGTGAAATTGGAAACTTGATACTAGTGTAACTTTTGATTCAGGAATCGAAATTAAGATCCGTTTGAAGCTAACCTAAGTACGTCGAATGTTTTGAATCTAACAGAACTGTTTTTGAGTCATGATCTGTTTGAGAAACTGGAGCAATAAATTTGTGGAGTTATGATAGATTATGTATGATTTAGGTTAGAGGATTTTTGGACAAAGTTTTGGATTTTTTTTTGAAGTATGAATTAAGTGGGATGTTTGGTTGGTGTTAGAAACCTAAACAATTGACTATCATATGCATGTAGCTAGTATAGCAAGTGTATTGCTAGAATATTTTGTTTAAATTAGAATATTGTTACGTGTAGGTGACGAGTTCGTCGACGACGAGTACGTAGAGTACATTGATTGATTGCTATAGTTGGATTTTAGTTTGAGGTAAGTAAGCATGCCAAGCCTAGTGTGCTTAACTCCTTCGTGTCAAATGAATTCTTGTATTTCTTTACGTCTCAAAATGTGTTTATGTGACGTGACATGCAATATGTGATTTCTACTTGATAAATGTCTTTCTTGAAAATATCACCATGATAATAATAATGAATTAATATCTAAAGTGGAATAGTTGTGCGGGAACATTTATTATTGGTTACTATTGGCATCGGACGGTTTGATCTCGGTCTTTCGTTTCAATTTATTTTTATTTAATCCGGTTGCAAGTCCCCGGATAGCTCCCTGTACTCACTCCTCTGGCCGCTAGAGTCTTTGGGGGGTGTCGACACTTAAGGTCTTGGATGCTTGCGAGATGGTTTGGTTTCCCCCGTCACAACGAATTAATAATGTTGGATTTTGATTTTTGTTAATGAAAAAGAGTTAATGATGGCTTTTGGATTTCCTAATGATTATGGAATTAGTTGGAAATATTATGGAATTGGGAACTCTTAATTTTTATTACAAGAGTCGAATTTATTACCGATGTGTTTGAGAAAAACTCTTACTTGTAAATGAGTCTTTGTTTTATAACTATCACATCATCATTTTACATGTTTGGGTGTTTATTTACCAGTATTTCATGCTGATTTTGTACTGTGGTGTTTCTTTTTTATTCCGCACCACGGGTTTAGAGGATGGTTATCTGGCGTAGAAGGGAACGCGTATCATTTGGATCACTAGTAGTATTATTTCAAATTTGAACTCTTTAGTATTTTAAACACTTTAGTTTGTTTATGCCCGGTTTGAGGCTAGAATGTTTTGGATTGTAATAATGGATAGTTTCAATTGATTTTAATTATTATTGTGGATGTTTTGCTTGAGAACCATGTTATAAAATCTCCTTCTATCCGGGTTTAATCTCGGGTACGGAGTGACATCCCCGGGTCTCCGGTTTGGTCCGTTTGGGGGTGTTACAGGTGGTATCAGAGTCGGCATTCCAAAAAGGAAATCGAAACTTGTTAGGGTAACTAAAATGAATATAGGAAAAATAACTTAAAATTTGACAAGCCGTGGGAATTGGGTAGTATGGATAGGACTATTATGTGTAAGTGTTTAGAAATAGGATAGGAAGCAAGTATTTCCACCCACCCATTCCCAACTAAGATCCTTAGCCTATCCAAGATACTAAGAGATCGGATTGTGGAGGCGTTTCATGGGGAGTCGGGTTGGAAGCCTACTGTTCGGATGATCAAAAGATTGGGGGGATGTCGGATTGATATTACCCAACCTTTTTGAAGTGTTTTGTTGCGAAATTTCTTCAAGAGTCTCGAGATTATCAATTTGGAGTCTTCAGAATAACTATTGAGTTGCGAAGAGTAGTTATTTTTGGTTACGATATATACCTTGTGAAATTAGAGATTTATTAAGTTGTTTCCTCTTGTAGATGGCTAGAATTAAGCATACAGCAAGGAATCGTGTGACGCCAGTTGAGAAGCACCCTGTTGTGACACGTTGGGTCGAAGGTGAAGACTTTCCAGATTTTCGTGACCGCGTGGTTCAGTATTGTGAGGACAGGTTCCATGCCTTAGATTTTCCTCGATATAGGAATCCAGCTTTTCAGGCTTACTGTATGGTGAAGGCATTACCTATGAGACCCATGGGCAGGTTCCATGGGCAGGTTCAGTATTGTGAGGACATGTTCCATGGACAGGTTCAATTGTCTGAATGATAGGGATTATTGTTACCAAGGTGAATGGACGGTAAGTGCAGATTTTATATGCAAGTTTTTGATGGAGACTCATCTTAAGTGGCAAAGTTATACAGTTATTGAAATAGAGTCCAGTGATGAGGAAGACGTGATCTACATAAGCTCTAGTGATGAAAAAGAGGTGATTATTATAGACCCTAGTGACGATGAGGAAGTCTAAGAGGATCCAATAGAAGATGTCGATGAATACCCCGAGATTGAGGAAGATCTCATGGAGTATGAAGAAAGCGAAGAAGACCCGAGTGATGGTGAAGAGCACGAGTATGATTCCGATGAAGAGGAGGAGTTGGATGAAAGTGATGAAGACGAGGATTGAGCTTGTTAGAATTCTTTAGATTTCTTAGACTTCATGCATTTTGAGTTTTATTATTGGTTTGAATAAGGCTATGATGTCAAGCAATACTTTGAAGTTTTTAGAACGATTTTTGGATAGTCACTTTTGGGCTAGAGTTAAATTATTAGCGTTTTGCTTTAGGGGGTGAATAATGTTTATGCTTTGAGAACCCGATTTGGGGAGTTTAATAAAATTTAGCTTTCTGAATCTTGGAGTATGAATTGATGAATTAAGGTTGTATTATGTTTTGTTATCATTTATTAAGTGCATAGAAAGTGTTCATGGGGTTAGAACGCGAAAACTTTGATCTTCGGTGTTGTTGAATCTGCGCAGCAGTGAGTTTTTGTTGTAGCAGACGTATTAAATTTTGGAGTTATTTTCCCTGAATTTTTAACAGAAATTAAACACACTCAGGTATCTCCTATGAAAATTTTAGCCCTATAAGAGTTCTGGAGAATTAGTTACGAATTTTCAAATTTGGTGGTTCAGTAGCAGAATTGCAAAGTGACTAGCTGTAGCATTTTTAAAGTTTACCTATCTTCCAGACCTTGTTTTGATCTTAAATTTTTGTGGATGCTATTAGACACGTTTAGATAACTCTTCGAGTAAGCCTAGAACATTTTGAGAAATTTAAAGTCAGTTTAAGACTTTTCAAAGTCAAAGTTTATGTTCTGGTGGGCTGTGACAGCAGCTGTAGTATTTCCTGTGTATCTCGAGTTCTACAATTGATTTTGAGTTGATTCCTTTTGATTAAGAACGTAGACTCAGAGAAGTTGTTGCACACCAAAATTCATAATTTTTGATTTTCCGATTGATCTTTTTTCCAATTTTTGAAAATTATGAAAAGTTAAGACGTGATCAGCCTATGTGGTAATGCATGTGTAATTGATTTAAATGATGATCAATGTGTGACATTACTTGTTAAATTGTGCACTACATTCCATATATGCATGACTTTTTGTAATTCTTGATACTTTATAAGTAATACAATAGGCTATAGTGTAGGGATTATGACTGATAGACCACATCAATACTACACCAGGAGAAATCGCCAAGTACCAATGGCAGCACCAAACAACAACAACAACAACAACAACATGGAGCAATTATTTGTTCAATTTTCTGAAATGGCTCAGAACGTGAACCAAGGATAACCGAATGCAGCTAACTGGGCGAAGAAAGTGGCTGACATGAAGCCATGGAACTTTACAGGCAATGAGGATCCTGTTGAGCTTGAAAACTGGATCGATGAGATGGATAAGATCCTAGAACTAGTTGAGTGCCCCGAGAACCGCAAGTTTGTTTGCGCGACATTCTACTTGAAGAAAGAAGCTAATATATTGTGGAGGAGCACACGTCAGAACTTTTTGGCTCAACCCAATTTCAATTGGGAGGCTCTTCAAACTGCACTACGCACTCGCTTTTATCCGGACCATGTCCAGGATCAAAAGTACATAGAATTTGTGAATCTGACTCAAGGAAACGGTTATGTGACTGAGTACTTGAAGAAGTTCATGGATCTATCCAGATTCGCAGGTCAGCTGATGCCTGAGGAGACGACTAAGGTTTGGAAGTTCTGGTCTCGAACTTCATCTGCAGAAAGACTTGATGTGCAGAACGTACGATACTCTTAAGGAAGCTTGTGATAGAGCCACAGCCGTTTGGCGCATTCAATAGGCACAAGATGAGAAGCGTGGAAAGGGCAAGATTGAGAACGCTGTGAGTTTTGGAAACAATCAGGGTAGGATTAACCAAGGTAGTCAGGACAAGAGGTTTAAGTCTAACCAAGGAGGAAATAACCAGGGTCAGTACCGTGGTAACAAGAAGAATAATGTAGATGATCAACCTCGCCGTTATATCTGCAAGAAGTTTCAACAAAACCATCCTGGAAAGGACTGCCAAGGAAACCTTGTCAATTGCCACAACTGCGGAAGGAAGGGTCATCGTTCTTTTGAGTGTCGATGGAAACCAAATGGGAACCAGCAAGGGTGTAATACCCCGGTATTTTTGGGGGTATTTTTGAGAGTTTAATGAATCTTCTGGGCCATTGTTTGATATTATAAATGTATTTTATCTTTTATTAAATAATTTTTCTATTTACATTATCATCATCATCGTTATTGTTACTGTTATTATTATTATTTTTGATAATCATTATTATTATATTATTAGTAGTAGTAGTCTTAAAAAAAAAAAATGAAATGAATTTTTGTTTCTTTATTAAAAAGTCCTTCTTCCTATTATTAATATCATTAGTATTGTTATTATTATTTCTATTATTATTTTTACTACTTTTATTTTATTAAAAAGTATTTTTTTCTTAAAATGTCATTTTTGTAGTTAGTTTATGTGTTTAATAGTGGTAGTGTAGCGGGTCGTGTAATGTTTATAACGTGACCAAAAGTGTGACTTTTATTTTTATTACGTAACGAACCACCGCGTGTATCGATACACCTGCCACACTCTAACCCTTCTATCATCTTCTCCCCATTCCACTTTGATGAACAGATTGTTCATCTCCAACAATTCCGGCAACTTTCTCCCCAATCAAACCCAAATCAAATCCCCTCTAATTCTCATCCAAATCAATGCCAATTCAAAAATCAGTCAAACAAATCAACCCATCCCTCTCTTTCTCTCACAATTTCACTCACAAAGCATCAAACCCATTTCACTTCACTGCCCTCTTTCATCGCCTCTCACTCTGTCTCTCTCGCTCTCTCCCTCTGTTGCTCTCCCTCTCAATCTCGCCTCTCACTCTGTTTCTCTCCCTCTCTCTGCGTTGTGCGTGTGCCGAAAGAGAAGTCGGCCGAACCCGAGCCCGGCAAAGCCGAACCCAGGTCCGGCGAAGACAACCCAGCGGCGCACGACGCCGCCGTCCTCCTCAGCGCCGCCCGAAGCCGTTCGCCGCCCTTCTGCGTCACCGCCGTCGCCGTCGCTCGCTCCCTCTCTGTCCATCTCCCTCTGCGCCGTCGAACCACCAGCAGCAGCGCCGGAGAATCCATCACCGCCGCCGCCTCCTTCTCGTCTGTTTCAGCCGGTAAAAACCCCAAATCCTTGGGTTGAATTCCAAATTCGACCTGGTTACTATCAGTTTGAATTGAAATCTTGCACAATCATGTGGTCGTGGTGTTGATTAGGAGGGGAACAAAATGTTCAGTAGATGTATATGGAAGAAGGAAGAACCATAGCTTTGTGTACTAAGTGGGTGTATGTGTGTATATGTCTTTTATAAACTACAACTAAAACCCCCCTATAGTTTATAAATGATATTGGTTACCCTGCAGTTTAAAAAAATAATAATTGTTGTTGGACTAGCTAATATCTTGGCCTATGTATTAATCTTATAGTGTAGTAAGTTTATGTTTGTTACGAAAACAGCATTTATAATTTGGGAGGAATTAATTCGTATCTTTATAAATGATAAAGTGGTATTTGAAATGTTGTAAGTATAATTCTTATTATGTCTTATTTATATCGGAAAATAAATTATTTTCACTTAGTAACATTATTTTCATCAATATAACTTTTATAATAAAATTAGCCACCCCCTTTTTGCTTAGTTAAAATAGCTATCTTTTATTTGTATAAATATACTTTCGCAAATTAAATCGGCTTTAAAATATTAGAAAACTTTTATTTATTTCAATTCTTTTATAATTGTAAACCACTACTTTCTTATTAATTATAAATTTCTAACTTGTTATTTATAACCAATAATTTATATTACTTTTGGGGGAGTATGGGGATTTTCACTTGCATCCACATAGGACATATTAATTGTGAATTGGCGTGTGGCGAATTTATGTTAATATAGGCCTATTTGATTATTGTAGATTCTGAGTTCGTAGACAATCAATCTGTTGAGGACCCCTACTACTAGTTACGTGCTTGCTTGCGTGTGACGATCTCTCTCCATTATCAAGTAAGTTATATGCATAACATCTTTAAATATCAAAATGTGTTGTTTCGTGTGCGTTATCTCAAACTTCAAATTCAATTTCCACTTTACAATACTTTGAACTCTTCTAGCGTTTTATTTCGAACGATTTGAGAAGCATGTGATCACTATTTAAAATTGTGGTTTATTACTCCCGTGGTTTCTTGAACAATAAATGTACGATAATAGAATTGGGAACGGTGTACAGAGGATGCGCGTGAAGGCCAACGGCCGGGAACACCTATGTGTGATTTCCCTAGGGCATTGTACCCTCTTATTTATTGTGAAAGCTAGGAGTACTACCTATACAAGTTTAGGTCACGACTGTATAGGGGTGTCGACACTTAAGGTCTCACTAGTTCTTTAGGGAGAATCGGGATGGACTGTGATATCCCGTAGAAGTACCCTACTTTATTATTATTCCATCGTGACCTCTCTGTCCACACCGTACCTGTTGGGGCTCGTGGATATGCCTCAACCAAATAAAAGAATAAAATTGTGGTTACTGCTTATTTTTACTGTTTATATTCTCGTGTTAGCCAAAAACTCTGTCTTTACGTGTTGTGGTATAATCTTACTCAGTTTTTACTGATAAAATGTTTTGCTGCGTCGGCTTTTGCTATTTTAAAACCGCAGGTTTGACTAAGCTAGCTGGGATGGAACGCGCACACAAGTCAAAGAGTAGGATTGACTAGAACACATACTTTAGTAGTTATTTCTTTTGGATTCAAACAATGTTTTATTATTTCTGTACAAAATTGTTGGAGGTTTCCTCCTTTTATTTCAATAAAGTATTCTTTGGATTATCGTTAAGTTGTACTAGCAGGAACCGTAGGATCCGGGTTGTTGCAGATGGTATCAGAGCCGACGGTTCCAACGCTAGTGCGACTTTTCGATTTCCTTTAAACAAAGATTAATTATAATTGGAAACTTTTTTTTTCAAAATTTAAAATGGGCATAGGACAACTAAAACTGGAATTAAAATTAAACAAGCCGGGGATGTGGGATAGCTTAGCCATTGTTTAAATTTTCCTAGCGTGTTGTATGATTGTCTGGAAATCCCTGTTAATTGTGATAGATAAATTGCTATGTGACTGCAACTCGTTAAGTTGTTAGCTATCCATGTTACATACTTGCTTTATTTGAGTTTATTTCGGTCGAGTATTGAGATTGACGCTGATGATGTCGAATTCATGTTCACCACTGATAATGACGAGTAGATCCACACCCATCCCACCCTTAGGATTATCAATTCTGCATTTATTTTACCACGAGAGTGGACGTTTAGCTATCTTTAAGATTGTTACTTACTTTTTGAGATTGATATGTTTCATTTAATTGTTATGTGGATTATTTGATGGCTGGATTAATAAATTTTTAAGTGTTTAAACCTATTTGGTGCATGTATGTGTACTGAAGTAGATTTTCCTTCATATCATCTACCTTGCTAAGAAGACAGACTTACCACTCCTACCCCAATATCTATCGTCACCTCTTCCCTTAGAGGAGAAGTCATATCTTGTATCACCATGTACCTCGAAGTCAACCTAGAAGTCTTAAGAGCCAAGCTACCTTCTGATTTGACTCTTTTCGATCTTGGTAACCTAGACATCATTTTAAGTATGGACTGGCTTAGCAAAAACGAAGCAACCATAGAGTGTGCCAACCCAAAAGTTAGATTCTGTGGACCCGAAAGGTGAACGTCTATCCTATGGAGGTATAACCAGTGGGCCCAAAACCCAAATCGTGTCAACCTTATCCGTCCTCTCATATGTGAAGATTTATGCAATACCTCCTATACAATCCAACACTTCGCATTGACCGATAAACTTGTGACTCAGCTTTCCTTTCTGTTTAAAACGCATAACCCCTTTGTTGGTGAAACCCTCAGGCATACTTTGTCGCTAACCTTGAAATCCAATGGCCTTTTCTTCAAATTCCTGTAAACCTCTTGTCGATCATGGACCGCCTTCATCCCTTGCTGAACCATCCAAATCTGGTTTGTCGAGTAAGTATAATCATATCGCTGTTGTCGCTCCAACACAGTAGTGTCCTACACTTCCTCTCGTGCATTGCTTCATAGAATGCCATCCCTAAGCTATCATAGTAGCTCTTGTTATAAGAAAATTCGATTAGTGGCAACTTGTCCATCAATGAACCTCCAAAGTCCAAAATTCATGCTCTTAGCATGCCTTCCAACGTCTGAATCGTCCTTTTAGTCTTTCAATCCGTAGCTGGGTGAAATGTTGTGCTCAACCTTAGCTTGATACCCATGTTCTTTTGTAACTCCTTTCTGAAATGTGATATGAAGTTTGAATCTCTATCTGAAATAATCGAGCCAAGTACTCTGTATAGTCTTGCCACATCCTTGATGCATGCGTCTTCCATCTTTTCCATGTTTCACGTGTCCTTTATAGAAATGAATCTTGCGCCTTGTTCAGTCTATCGACTACCATCTAGATCTGGATCAACCCATTCGTCGAAACAGGTAAAGTTGTAACAAATTCCATTGAGATGGAGTCCCATTCCCAATCTCCAATTATTGCAATATCCCGCCTAGTCTCTTGTGCTCGGGCATGACATTTTTACAAGTCAAACACCGAAAGTTCCTTTTGACACAATCAGTTATTTTCCTTCTTCATATCTTTCCACCCGAAGTACTTTTCCAAATCCTTGTATAACTTGCCTTTACCTGGATGTACCGATTATGGTGTGTTATGAGTTTCCTTCGTAATCATCTCTTTTACACCCGCACATTTTATTAGTACACACCATTTTTCCCTTGAATTTCACTCTACCATTTGCCTCCACTTTGAAATCTAGTGCTGCGACTTTGTTGATTCTCTCCTTGATCATTTATATGAAAACGTCTTCTTTCTGTGATTCCTTCGTCTCTACGAAGATTTCCGGTACCATCGTTAAATTAATCGTGGTTCCCTTCGTACAGATTTCAATCTCTAGCCTTCGAAACTCTTCGCAAAGCTTAATTGGCAAAACCCACATTGATTTTACCGTATAATTCGTATTCCAACTCAATGCATCCGCTACTACAGTTGCTTTTCTTTCGTGGTATTGAATATTAATGTCGTAGCCTTTCACCAACTCTAGCAAATCTCCTTGTCGCATATTCAATTCTTTTTACGTTAATATGTACTTCGAGCTCTTGTGATATGTATATGTTTGCAATTCGTACCTTAGATATAATGTCTCCTGATCTTCATTGCAAACACAAAGACTGCCAACTCCAAATCATGAGCAGGGTAATTCTTTTCATAAGACTTTTGTTGCCTAGAAGCATAAGCGATCACCTTGCCAGTTTTTCTTTTCATTAAAACACATCCTAGCCCATACTTGAATGCATAGATATGGACTTCAAATTCTCATCCTTCATTACGTAACGTTCAAACATGTGCTAACGTCATCATATCCTTCAGCGTTTGTATTGGGTAGACTCCATAACGTTTTCATGATCCAAACTCAAAGCTTATGTTCCTGACCCGAGTCATATCCTTGTTGCGAGCCTGTCGAACTTGATCTCTCCCTTACCCACACCTCTTCGACCGGATTCGATTTGAGTGACGGGGACGCCACTCCTTTTAAGGGAGATGTGATTTAACAGCCCTGCATTTAATTACCTGCGTTGTCTTATTATATGTGCACATTAGAACTGCATAATTGCATTGGGTGATTTGATTTATGCTTGGGCGATTCGATTTATACTTGCATGGGAAGATTCGTTTTTACTTTAAGCTTCGGGGACGAAGCTTTGTTTTAAGGGAGATGTGATGTAATACCCCGGTATTTTTGGGGGTATTTTTGAGAGTTTAATGAATCTTCTGGGCCATTGTTTGATATTATAAATGTATTTTATCTTTTATTAAATAATTTTTCTATTTACATTATCATCATCATCGTTATTGTTACTGTTATTATTATTATTTTTGATAATCATTATTATTATATTATTAGTAGTAGTAGTCTTAAAAAAAAAAAATGAAATGAATTTTTGTTTCTTTATTAAAAAGTCCTTCTTCCTATTATTAATATCATTAGTATTGTTATTATTATTTCTATTATTATTTTTACTACTTTTATTTTATTAAAAAGTATTTTTTTCTTAAAATGTCATTTTTGTAGTTAGTTTATGTGTTTAATAGTGGTAGTGTAGCGGGTCGTGTAATGTTTATAACGTGACCAAAAGTGTGACTTTTATTTTTATTACGTAACGAACCACCGCGTGTATCGATACACCTGCCACACTCTAACCCTTCTATCATCTTCTCCCCATTCCACTTTGATGAACAGATTGTTCATCTCCAACAATTCCGGCAACTTTCTCCCCAATCAAACCCAAATCAAATCCCCTCTAATTCTCATCCAAATCAATGCCAATTCAAAAATCAGTCAAACAAATCAACCCATCCCTCTCTTTCTCTCACAATTTCACTCACAAAGCATCAAACCCATTTCACTTCACTGCCCTCTTTCATCGCCTCTCACTCTGTCTCTCTCGCTCTCTCCCTCTGTTGCTCTCCCTCTCAATCTCGCCTCTCACTCTGTTTCTCTCCCTCTCTCTGCGTTGTGCGTGTGCCGAAAGAGAAGTCGGCCGAACCCGAGCCCGGCAAAGCCGAACCCAGGTCCGGCGAAGACAACCCAGCGGCGCACGACGCCGCCGTCCTCCTCAGCGCCGCCCGAAGCCGTTCGCCGCCCTTCTGCGTCACCGCCGTCGCCGTCGCTCGCTCCCTCTCTGTCCATCTCCCTCTGCGCCGTCGAACCACCAGCAGCAGCGCCGGAGAATCCATCACCGCCGCCGCCTCCTTCTCGTCTGTTTCAGCCGGTAAAAACCCCAAATCCTTGGGTTGAATTCCAAATTCGACCTGGTTACTATCAGTTTGAATTGAAATCTTGCACAATCATGTGGTCGTGGTGTTGATTAGGAGGGGAACAAAATGTTCAGTAGATGTATATGGAAGAAGGAAGAACCATAGCTTTGTGTACTAAGTGGGTGTATGTGTGTATATGTCTTTTATAAACTACAACTAAAACCCCCCTATAGTTTATAAATGATATTGGTTACCCTGCAGTTTAAAAAAATAATAATTGTTGTTGGACTAGCTAATATCTTGGCCTATGTATTAATCTTATAGTGTAGTAAGTTTATGTTTGTTACGAAAACAGCATTTATAATTTGGGAGGAATTAATTCGTATCTTTATAAATGATAAAGTGGTATTTGAAATGTTGTAAGTATAATTCTTATTATGTCTTATTTATATCGGAAAATAAATTATTTTCACTTAGTAACATTATTTTCATCAATATAACTTTTATAATAAAATTAGCCACCCCCTTTTTGCTTAGTTAAAATAGCTATCTTTTATTTGTATAAATATACTTTCGTAAATTAAATCGGCTTTAAAATATTAGAAAACTTTTATTTATTTCAATTCTTTTATAATTGTAAACCACTACTTTCTTATTAATTATAAATTTCTAACTTGTTATTTATAACCAATAATTTATATTACTTTTGGGGGAGTATGGGGATTTTCACTTGCATCCACATAGGACATATTAATTGTGAATTGGCGTGTGGCGAATTTATGTTAATATAGGCCTATTTGATTATTGTAGATTCTGAGTTCGTAGACAATCAATCTGTTGAGGACCCCTACTACTAGTTACGTGCTTGCTTGCGTGTGACGATCTCTCTCCATTATCAAGTAAGTTATATGCATAACATCTTTAAATATCAAAATGTGTTGTTTCGTGTGCGTTATCTCAAACTTCAAATTCAATTTCCACTTTACAATACTTTGAACTCTTCTAGCGTTTTATTTCGAACGATTTGAGAAGCATGTGATCACTATTTAAAATTGTGGTTTATTACTCCCGTGGTTTCTTGAACAATAAATGTACGATAATAGAATTGGGAACGGTGTACAGAGGATGCGCGTGAAGGCCAACGGCCGGGAACACCTATGTGTGATTTCCCTAGGGCATTGTACCCTCTTATTTATTGTGAAAGCTAGGAGTACTACCTATACAAGTTTAGGTCACGACTGTATAGGGGTGTCGACACTTAAGGTCTCACTAGTTCTTTAGGGAGAATCGGGATGGACTGTGATATCCCGTAGAAGTACCCTACTTTATTATTATTCCATCGTGACCTCTCTGTCCACACCGTACCTGTTGGGGCTCGTGGATATGCCTCAACCAAATAAAAGAATAAAATTGTGGTTACTGCTTATTTTTACTGTTTATATTCTCGTGTTAGCCAAAAACTCTGTCTTTACGTGTTGTGGTATAATCTTACTCAGTTTTTACTGATAAAATGTTTTGCTGCGTCGGCTTTTGCTATTTTAAAACCGCAGGTTTGACTAAGCTAGCTGGGATGGAACGCGCACACAAGTCAAAGAGTAGGATTGACTAGAACACATACTTTAGTAGTTATTTCTTTTGGATTCAAACAATGTTTTATTATTTCTGTACAAAATTGTTGGAGGTTTCCTCCTTTTATTTCAATAAAGTATTCTTTGGATTATCGTTAAGTTGTACTAGCAGGAACCGTAGGATCCGGGTTGTTGCAAAGGGAACCAAGGAGGAAATTATCAAGGGAACCGAGAGTTCAACAACAACTATCAGGGTGGAAACCGGAACTGTGGGAACTACAACAACCAGAATAATGGAGGCAACAATTATGGCAGGCCGCAAGTGAACAACCACGGCAATGGAAGGAACAATGGAGTTCAGAACGGGAATAGGAACAACAACGCTCCAGCTAATGCCAACACCAATAGGAATGGTACGGCAGGAACTGCCGCAACACAGAACGGGAATGTTGCAAGGATCGCTGTCATGAGCAGGACGGAAGCGGAAGCAGCAAACGGAGTAGTCACTAGTACATTTCTTGTTCATGATCTACCAGCATTTACTCTATTTGATTCCGGAGCATCGTATTCATTTATTTCATCATCATTTGTGGAAAAGTTGAGTCTCAATAATCCGTCTAGAATATCCATCCCCGTAGCTACCCCAACCGGTCACGTAACAGTATGTCACACCATTTTTGAAGGAGTAGAAGTTAAGATTTCGGCTAGTACCTTACCAGCCAACCTGATACAGTTTGATCATGGAGGAATAGATGTGATATTGGGAATGGATTGGCTAGGTAAATATCGAGCAGTTATAGACTGTCACGATCAGAAGATCAGGCTCAAAGGTCCAAAAGGAGAAAAGGTTTCTTATCGTGGCATCACGAAAGAACCATGTATCCGACTAGTGTCAGCTTTGACATAGTCAACCAAGTGAAGAAGGGTAATAGTGCTTACTTGTGTTATATTCAATACATGTCTAAGAAGGAGAACATGCTAGAAGAGATACCAATATTCAGAGACTTTCCCGATGTGTTCCCGGATGAAATTCCAGGAATGCCACCTAGAAGGGAGATTGAATTCACTATGGACTTAGCACCTGGAACAGATCCAATCTCAAAGGAACCGTACAAAATGGCACCAGTAGAGTTGAAAGAACTAAAGGATCAGTTGCAAGAGCTACTTCAAAAGGGTTACATAAGACCGAGTGTTTCCCTTTGGGAGCACCAGTATTGTTTGTGAAGAATAAAGACGGAAGCTAGAGGTTGTGCATTGACTATAGAGAGTTAAATAGTGCAACGATCAAGAACAAATACCCTTTACCCCGGATTGACGAATTGTTCGATCAGTTGCAAGGGGCGAGCTTTTTCTCAAAGATAGACTTGAGTTCAGGGTATCACCAACTTCGGGAAGCCGAGAAGGACATCCCGAAGACAGCCTTTAGAACGAGGTATGGACACTGTGAGTTTACTGTTATGCCTTTTGGTCTAACCAATGCACCAGCAGTATTTATGGATCTCATGAATCGTGTTATGAGGATGTTTCTAGATCGTTTCATGGTCGTCTTTATTGATGACATCCTTGTTTATTCAAAGAGCGAGGAAGAACACGAAGAACATCTCAAAGAAGTGTTAGAAACTTTGAGACACTCGAAGTTGAATGCTAAGCTCTCGAAGTGTGAGTTTTGGCTAAAACATGTTCCATTTTTGGGCCACATAATCTCCAAGGAAGGGATATCCGTAGATCCAGGAAAGATTTCAGCAGTGAAAGATTGGCCTACTACGAAGAATGTGTCCAAAGTAAGAAGTTTTCTGGGATTAGCAGGATATTACAAGCGTTTCGTGAAAGATTTCTCGAAGATAGCTAGACCGCTGACTACGCTAACTAAGAAGAAGGCAAAGTATAAGTGGAGCGAAGATTGTGAAGAAGCATTCCATACATTGAAGGGAAAGTTAACTACATCACATGTGTTAGCTTTACCCAATGATTCTGGCGAGTTTGATGTTTACAGTGACACGTCGAAGAAGGGTTTAGGATGCGTGCTTATGCAAGAAAGGAGGGTTATTGCCTATGCTTCAAGACAACTGAAAATTCATGAACAGAACTATGCTACGCATGACTTAGAGCTTGCAACAATAGTCTTCACACTGAAGATATGGAGACATCATTTATATGGATCTGTGTGTAGATTGTATACAGACCACAGCAGTCTCAAGTACATCTTCACGCACTAAATAACAGGCAAATACGTTGGCTAAAAGTCATAAGGGATTATGATTTGCGTATCCAATACCATGAAGGGAAGGCAAACGTAGTAGCTGGTGCGTTAAGCCGAAAATCGAGCCATACTTTGGATACTATGCTAGTTTTGCTAGATCGGCTATGCCGAGAGTTCCGAAAGCTCGAGATCGAAGTAGTGGAACAAGGTGGAGTGAAGAATATCCTTGGGAATATGTCAGTAGTACCAAATGTCTTAGAAGAAATAAGGAGCAATCAGCCAGGAGATGTGAAGTTGGAAAGGATAAAGAAGAAGATTGCACAAGGTCAAGCAAAGGATTTCCAGATCCATGAGGATGGAAGTATTCGTTACAAGGGAAGATGGTGTGTACCACATAAGTGTACGGAAACCAAGGAAAATTTGATGCAAGAAGCGCACAACACACCCTACTCAGTACATCCATGAGGTGACAAACTTTATAAGGACATGAAGAAGATGTTTTGGTGGCCAAACATGAAAAAGGAGGTAGCAGAATTTGTGTCAAAATGTGTAACTTGTCAAAATGTGAAGTTTGAACATAAGAGAATTGGAGGTTTAGTGCAACCATTAGATATTCCAGTTTGGAAGTGGGATTCGATTTCAATGGATTTCGTGACTGCGATACCCACATCTAAGAATGGACTGAATCAGATTTGGGTCGTAGTTTACAGATTGACCAAGACAGCAAGGTTTATCTTGATGAATGACTCATGGAACATGGAACAAAGAGCTGATGCTTATATGAAGAACATTGTGAGGTATCATGGAGTACCAAGCTCTATAGTTTCCGAAAGAGATCTCAACTTTCTTTCTCACTTTTGGAAAGCACTCCAGGAGGCATTGGGAACTCAGTTGAAATTTAGCACGGCATTCCACCCTGCTACGGATGGACAAACCGAGAGGACAATTCAGACGTTGGAAGACATGCTAAGATCGTGTGTTATGGATTTTCAAGGTTCATGGGTTGATATATTACCTTTTATAGAATTCTCCTACAACAACAGTTATCACGCCAGTATCGGAATGGCACAACATGAGGCGTTGTATGGAAGGAAGTGTAGAACACCATTGTGTTGGAACAACATAAGCGAGACAATAATAATTGGTCCACAACTAATCGAAGAGATGAAAGATCAAGTGAGACTTATACAGCAGCGAATGAATGCGGCACAGGATAGATAGAAATCTTACGCTGATCAGAAAAGGAGACCATTGGAGTTTCAAGTTGGAGAAAAAACATTTCTTAAGGTTTCACCGACTAAAGGAGTCACGAGGTTCAATCAGAAAGGGAAGTTGAGCTCGAAATTCATTGGACCATATGATGTTATAGAGAATATTGGAGAAGTGGCTTATCGACTGGATTTACCATCGAATTTGGGTCGTGTTCACAATGTATTCCACGTATCGTAGCTGAAGAAGTACGTACCTGATGCATCCCATGTATTGGATCCCGAACCAGTATAACTGGACCCGTCTCTGAGTTATGAAGAACATCCTGTCAAGATTCTAGACACCAAGACAAGGAACACCCGTAACAAGAGTGTCAAGATTGTAAAGGTCTTATGGACAAATCACCTCACTGAAGAGGCAAATTGGGAGGTGGAGGATGATATGAGGAAGAAGTACCCTCACCTGTTTGACAAGGTACCTTGAGTTCCGAGGACGTTACTCCTCTAAGGGGGAGAGGATGTAATCCTTCGGTGTTTATTAAAGTACTACTTATAGTATATTGCATATCATTCATTACCTTAGGTTTGCATTTAGTAGTTGTACCATTGAGGGGAGGTGTATACCTTATTGTGGTTAAGTTTAGTTTAAACTTCGAGGACGCAGTTCTCATTTAGGAGGGAGATTTTAGTTTAAACTTCGAGGACGAAGTTCCCTTTAAGGAGGGAAGGATGAAATACCCCGTATTGTGACTATGGGTATTTTTTGATAGTATTATAAGTGTTGGGGAGTTAATTTAATTATCGAGAGTTAATTATAAAGGTTACGAGAGTTTGGGGGTCTTTGTGACTTTAATCTAAACTTTTTAGTGTCTTTTAATTGAGTTTGGGAGAGGTAGTTGTCTTTTGACAAAACAAAGGGGGAAAAAGTGTCTTTTGACCCAACTTTTCTTCCTATGTAAAGTTTTCTAATTCAAGAGGGTTTCCTACTTATGAAGTTGATTTTTTTTCCAACTCTCATAAAACCCTCACTCCCCCTATTTTTCTCTATCTCTTTCACCTCTCTCCCTCTCTCACCCGTCCCTCTCTCTCTCGTCTCTCTCTTGTGGCCGACGGCAACAACCACCGCCACCGCCGCCGTCTCTCTCTCCCCCCCCCCGTTTAGGTAATCTCTCTTTCTCTCTCTCTTTTCTTTCTTTCTTTTCTTTCTCTCTTGCTTTCTCTCTCTCTGTTCGTCTCTCTCTTCCCGTCCGGCCTCCATGGCGGCGGGTTAGAGCTAGTTTTATTTCTTCTTTTCTTTTCTCTTGTTGATCTCTTGTTCTTGCGATCACTAGTTCATGATTCATGTATGTTGCATGTAATCTTTAATTTTCAGTTTGATATTGTTAGGATAATTGTTCATGGATTTGTAGGATTGATAATCAAGTTTTAGGGTTTATCATGTTTATGGTTTATGGGAAAAACCCTAGTTTGGAAGAGGAGTTTGATTAAGCAATTTGAGTGTTTGAATGATCATAGTATATGGGTAACAACCTGATTTGATGTTGGGAATCATGTTATATTAGGTTTAGTTTGAATATAGGATGAACTAATTGCTTGGGGAAAAAGTTTTATGAAAATTTATAATTCCCGTATGGGTATTTTGGGTGAAATTGGAAACTTGAAACTAGTGTAACTTTTGATTCAGGAATCGAATTTAAGATCCGTTTGAGGCTAAACTTAGTGTTTCGAATGTTTTGAATCCAATGGAACTGTGTTTGAGTCATGATCTGTTTGGAAACTAGAGTAATAAATTGGTAGAGTTATGATAGGTTATGTATGATTTTGGTTACAGGATTTTTGGGAAAAGTTTTGGATTTTGTTTTGAAGTATCAATTAAGTAGGATGTTAGGTTGGTGTTAGAACCCTAAACCATTGACTATCATATGCATGTAGCTAGTATAGCAAGTGTATTGCTAGAATATTTTGTTTAATTAGAATATTGTTACGTGTAGGTGACGAGTTCGTCGACGACGAGTACGTAGAGTACATTGATTGATTGCTATAGTTTGATTTTGCTTTGAGGTAAGTAAACATGCCAAGTCTAGTCTGCTTAACTCCTTCGTGTCAAATGAATTCTTGTATTTTCTTTACGTCTAAAAATGTGTTTATGTGACGTGACATGCAATATGTGATTTCTACTTGATAAATGTCTTTCTTGAAAATATCACCATGATAATAATAATGAATTAATACGTTAAGTGGAATAGTTGTGCGGGGACATTTTATTTGTTACTATTGGCATTGGGCTGTTTGATTTCGGTCTTCCATTTCAATTTATTTTTATTTAATCTGGTTGCAAGTCCCCGGATAGCTCCCTGTACTCACTCCTCTGGCCGCTAGAGTCTTTGGGGGGTGTCGACACTTAAGTTCTTGGATGCTTGCGAGATGGTTTGGTTTCCCCCATCACAACGAATTAATAATGATGGATTTTGATTTTTGTTAATGGAAAAGAGTTAATGATGGATTTTGGATTTCCTAATGATTATGGAATTGGTTGGAAATATCATGGAATTGGGAACTCTTATGTTTTATTACAAGATTCGACTTTATTACTGCTGTGTTTGAGAAAAACTCTTACTTGTAAATGAGTCTTTGTTTTATAACTATACCATCATCATTTTACATGTTTGGGTGTTTATTTACCAGTATTTCATGCTGATTTTGTACTGTGGTGTTTCTTTTTAATTCCGCACCACAGGTTTAGAGGATGGTTATCTGGCGTAGAAGGGGACGCGTATCATTTGGATCACTAGTAGTTTTATTTTAAATTTGAACACTTTAATATTTTAAACACTTTATTTTTTTTATGGCCGGTTTGAGGCTAGAATGTTTTGGATTGTAATAATGGATAGTTTTAATATATTTTAATTATTATTGTGGATGTTTTGCTTGAGAACCATGTTATAAAATTTCCTTGTATCCGGGTTTAATCTCGGGTACGGAGTGACATCCCCGGGTCTCCGGCTTGGGCCATTTGGGGGTGTTACCGCAATAATTACAAGTAATATATAAAGGGTCATTACATATAACTTCATCCGCTAGGAATTAATTACACTTCATCTGCTGTTGTTAGGTTCCCTAGTTTTCTTCTTTTCATTTTATTTTCACTGGTTCGTTAAGGGGAAAATGGGTAAAAGACGCTCTCACCCCTTTAAATTTGATGGAAAGATACTTCTACACCTTCTAGTTCGGATAATGACACATTTACCCCTTTGTGGTCCAAACATCATGACACTTTGAACCCCTAATTGTGTCATCTCGTACTCTATATAGGGGCGGCAATATGGATATTGACAAGACGACCAGCCACGAACACTTCGACACGAAGTTATAGGGTTTGGGTTTACTCATACGGGTTTGGATCGCAAACGGGTCGACACGATTAAACACGAAACGTAACAGGTCGCGTGTAGGTTGACTCGCAAAACCCAATTACAACATGCCTAACTCGCACTTTGTAAGCAAGTCACATGTTTACATTTGAACCTAACACAACACGATTTTACCCGTATTTAAAATCTAGTATATTATATAATATAGAGCTAATATACTGTACATTTGAGTCCAAGCCCACTAAAAAGGTACCATAATTTATTCTTATAAAAAATCTACGCAGGTCTACAACTCATCACTCTCTCATAAATCGTTCCGCCCTTACACACCTTAGGCTCTTTGGGGATTGCGATTCAGCTTCATCGTAAAGGAATTATATCATTATTCAACTTCTAATAATTTCCTTGTTTGAACTGCTTCGAAATTTTGGATTTTTGTTGCAAGTGTCGTTCCATCTTCATTAGTCGTGCGTTGTTGTTCCATGGTGAAGGCGTGAAGCTATCATCTGATTTAATACTAATTTATTTGTAAATTTTATTTCAGAAATTTCATTTTGTTAGAACTCAATGAACAACGCAATTAATACTTTGTTATATTTATTTTGAAATTTAAATTTTAAGCTTCAAAACTTTATGTATGATTTTGCATATTTTACAACAATCAAAACATGTTTGATAGTCATTGTTTAATTGGGTCCTAAAGTTTATTTTTTTGTGTATATTAGTTTTCACATGTTTTATTTTGTAAACTCGTATTATATGTACATATGACGTACATTAATCGTTTAATGATTGTGTGAAATAAACGGGCTGAATTTATTTTTTTTGGAGGAGATAACATCTCATTTTCTTATAATCATTAGATGGATAAGTAATGGTTGTGACATATTTCATATTTATTACTAAAAACATGTTTCTACGTGGATGAGTCATGGGTTACATACATGTCACAAAAAATCAAACGGACTACTATCACAGTCCCAAGGAACAGAACGGTTACAACAACACCCATAAGATAGGTAGCAATGAAATTACACTTGAAAAAACAACCATGCAAGACCACAAAACAGAAATCAAATTACACTTACAAAAAACTACAACTACCACAGTTTCTTCTGTGCAGCTTTAAAACTAAACTGTAATATAGAAATAACAACCGACTACGGTTTACCTATACGTGCCATGAAGTTTGTTTCTTGATTTGTCAACCGCATTACCGTCGGGATAACAACCGCTCCTCTCCCCAATTGCTTCTATGTCTATCACCTCATTTGATTGAGAGGAGAGTGGCAGACTCTTCTGGTAGTAAGGCATCGCAGACTCCCCGGAACGCTCTGAGTATGACAAAGGTCCCAAACTCGAAAGCACCAGTTCAGTCACCTCCCGAAATCGGTTGTTATTTTGAATTAGAGACTCTGAAGCCACACATGACCACTACTGCGGATCCGCTGACTCTAGAACGGCTAACGACCTCTTCAAATATATCATATGAACCAAATAGTTCACTTCGTGTTGGAAAATCTTTTGTGCTATCGCCAATTGTTCCTCAACCTCCGAAAATCTTCCCTCCTGAAGCATCGAACTCCGTTTACTCATCTCAGTCGCGTCCATGTTAAAGAAATTGGTTTTCACTGAGGGTTGAGTTGGTGAATTGTTTCTCAGACTGGTGTGAATAAGAGCAGGTTGTATAAATCCAATGTGTTCATCCGGTCACAATGGTCTTATGGAGCAATGTCTAGGCGTCTAGCCAGGCTCTAGCCTACAGGATTGAGTAAGAAGATGAAGTAAACGAGAGGATATTATGTTTCAGTGGTAATGATCACGGTGTCCCATCTAATAATGGGTGTAGATTTTTATTTTATTTTTTTTGAAATAATTAATGGGTGTAGTTGAAATCCAGTGTATGTTGGATGTTTCAAAAATTTATTTAATCATGTTGCTCTAATATCTATGTATTTCTCTGGCTTCGAATACAGCAATAATAATATCCATCAAAAAAAATACAGCTATAATATTTTAAAAGACAATGTTTTTTTAAAGGAAAATTTTTTTCAAGTAAACACAATGTTTTTTAGTGTGCTTATGCGTGGTATACCAATAAGATTTTTGTATCCGTTTAAAAACATAAAAAAGTGAAAAAAAAACAAATTTAAAAACATAACTAAAAACTGTATGTAATCTTCCTTCCTAAAGCATCGACCTCCATGTACTCATCTGAGTCGCATCCATGTTAAAGAAAATAGTTTTCACTGAAGAAAGAATGAGTTGGTGAGTTGTTTCTCAGAGTGGTGCGAATAAGAGCAGGTTGTATAAATGCAATATGTTCATCCGGTCTCAATGGCCTTATAGAGCAATGTTTAGGCCACTAGCCTACAGGGTTGAGTGAGAAGTTGAAGTAAATCTGCAACATGCAATCTGCAACAGCATGTTCCAGTGGTAATGATCACAGTGTCCCATCTAATTAATGGATGTAGTTTTTCTTAGCTCAGTGAATTACTGGGTGTAGTTTTCTTTTTGTTTTTTCTTTGAAAATATAATGGGTGTAGTTGAAATGCACTATGTTGCAGGTTTAAAAACTTATTTAATCATGTTGCTATAAATTCAATGTCTTTCTCACAACGAATCACCGCTATAACATTAAAAAAAAAAAAAAAAAAAAAAAAAAAAAAAAAACAGTGTTTTTTAGTGATCTTATGCATTACCCTATTTCTTTATCCGTTAAAAACATAAAAACTGTGGAAAATATATTTTTAAAAACATTACTAAAAACTATGTGCATTGCGCTGAAAACCAGTGTTTAAAATCAAAAGCTTTCTTGGCAGCAATACTGAATTTCAAAATTAATTTGCCTGAATTCTCAAAAAAATTTGCTTATTTTTTCGAAGATATTTTTTACGTGCAATACTCACATACGTATATTTGATAATTTATGCATAATCAAAGTTGAAATGTCTTTAACCACCAATAGGAGGTCTAGGCTTCCCGCCTACAGGGTTAAGTTGGAAGATGAAGTAAATTTATAATTTATGTGTCATCAAGACGTGACAGGATTTGATGTTGCAGTGGCTACTATTAAATTTTTAAAAAATATTTAATCATGCTGCTCTAAGCTCTATGTATTTCTCACAGCTTCGAATGACAATCATAATACATTTAAAAACAATGGTTTTGAGTAAGTTATGCTTGATTTACCAATGATATTTCGGTATCCATTTAAAAACAATAGAAACAATAAAAAAATCATACTGAAAAAACATTATTAAAAAAATAGTTAAAAAAATTTGCCATGCCATAAAACAGTTTCTTTAAGAACTAAACAATGAACACCAGTGTTTATAATCATAAACCCGTTTGGCAACAGGGGCGGAGCCATGTAAGGTGTTATATATATTTTTTGAGATATGTAAGGTGTAATATATATATATGTGTGTGTGTGTGTGTTTTATATATATATACATATAACACATTTTAAATAAGAGTAAAAAATATTGAATTGTGCCCCCCTTAGATGAAATCCTGGCTCTGCCACTGTTTGGCAACATCTATTCTATAAAACAGCATGGTATTCTATAAAACAGCATGAGTTGACTCAGAGGCGGACTTATGTAGTGCCCTATGGGGTCACATGCCCCCACTCAATTTATTGTAACCTACTACTATTTCCCCCAATTCTTAAGAGTTATCCAATTGGACCTTCAACAATATCACTAAAGAACCCCATTATGTGAAAAGTAATTCACATATGTCCTTTATTTCATAAGACCCTCTTCAAATTATAGCTTTTACAGTGGTATTTACTAAATCTAAGCCCATTTTGTTCCGCTATCAATCTTAAAGAGAGTGAAATAAAACCTGTAAGATCAGGTTGTGCTAGGCTTGGAATAGCTCAGCTATTTCAAGGCCTTGAATCAGCTGTCAAAGCCTTGAATCAGTTTCAGAGGCTTGAAAATGGTTTAGCTACTTTCAAGGCCTTGAAACTGGATTCAAAGCCTTGAAACTACTTAACCTATGTGAACACTCTCAGGGGGAGTTTTCTGCAAACTCTCTGAGTTGATTCCCTTCCTATCTTTCATATGTTTGATTCACTGTTATTAGATGATGAAAGAAAAATTATTCTAACATGTTTTGATCATAGACTGTCATTTTTTTAACCTTGACATTGCAAGAAATTTCGTTTCCAATATTTGCAGGATTGTTTCCTAAATTGAATTTGTGCGGTTTTGGAAATTGTTGGATACTTTGATCCTGTGATCAATCAAGACTTATAACAGCTTCTAAGATTACTTATAGACAAGATCACAACAATATCTCTGAAGATTGTCATCAACTATCCGTTGGAGAGAGCTGTTAAAGAGAGTCAAAGTTGTTTCCTACAAAATAGGAAGTTGTTGAAAATCTAGGAAGATTTGCAGAGCTTCAAACAGTATAAATGGAGCTCACTTTGAAGAAAAAAATATACGAGACTCAACAGGCAAAAGCAAGAGACATGTTTCTGGATTGACAAAGCATCAAAGAAGAACATCGAACTATCCGTTCCACAGAAGTTCACTGCATTCTTCACTGCAGTTTTCTATTCTAAGTGTACTTCTGTTTTGAGCTGTATTGGTAGATCATTTCTGTATTATCTCTACATCTATTCTCAAGGAATGTTCTAGGTGAACAATAGAGAATTCTTAGTTAATTAGTTTTCTAGAGCAGGTACTAGACAGGTGAGGGAAAACCACAAGCTGTAACAGAGTAAGGGAACTCTCTGGGCTTGAGTTCTAGGGCTTAGCTTTTGATTAATAAGAATTGAGTTGAAAATCCTGCAAGGATCTAATCCCTGAGGTAGAGACGTAGGTCCAAGTGGACTGAACTCTATAAATCACTTGTCATTTGCATTTACAGTTCTTTCTTTTTCATAGTTCTTGCAGCTCACACAATTGTCTGTCTTTCAACGGTTTGAACCTGTTTTCAAGGCCTTGAAAAAGGAATACTTGCTTTTTACTGTCTGCATCTTCTCCAAGGGCTTGAACTAGTTTTCAAGACCTTTAACTTCATTATTTGCACAAGTTTTTCATCTTCCTTGTAGGTTTTGCAAAAAGTTGGCATACTCTATTCACCCCCCCCCCCTTCTAGAGTATCTTAAACTGCATTAGCATCTGCATACTCACACTTTCAATTGGTTCAGAGCTTGTATCACTGTATAGATTTAACCATCTGGTGATCATGAGTACTGCAGGTGATGGTGGTTTATCACAGTTAAGAGCTGCTAACAGACCTCCTCTATATTGTAGAGAAAATTTTGCTCACTGGAAAGTCCTTATGAAAATGTTCATCATTGATCAAGATCTAGAGCTTTGGACCATTATTCAAAATGGACCTCATACTTTCTACACAGAGAAAGATGGGATTAAAACTCCCAAAATAGAAGACTCACTCTCCTCTTCTGAATTAGAGCAATATTCTAAGAACTACAAAGCTATTAACATTTTGTATTGTGCTTTGAGTACAGATGAATTCAACATGATCTCTGGATGCACAGCTGCTAAAGAAATCAGGTATAAGCTTGTGGTTACCTTTGAGGGAACCAGTCAAGTCAAACAAACCAAGATCAACAGCTATCTTAGGAAATATGAGTTGTTTAAGATGAATGCAGATGAGTCCATCAGTGACATGTTCAAGAGGTTCACTGATATTGTCAACAACCTCTATTCACTGGGAAAACATTTTTCCAATGAAGAAAAGGTGAGGAAGATTCTCAGAAGTCTTCCAAAGGCAAAGTGGGAACCAAAGACCACAGATGTTGAAGAAGCTAAGAATCTCTCAACTCTACAACTTGATGACCTACAAGGGAAGCTCCTGACACATGAGATATGTATGAATGAAATTGATGAAGAGCTCCCAGATAGTGTCAAGAACTTAGCTCTCAAAGCCAAAGAGAATGAAAGAACACAAAGCCTTGAAACTGAGGATGGTGATGATGAAGATCAAATTGCCTTAATTTCCAAAGCCTTGACAGGGATTCTAAAAAAGAAGAAGAACTTTGGAAACAGAGACTTCAACGGAGAAAGGCATAGATCATCCAGCAGCAAGGACTACAAAAGTAAGTCTTCTTCACAAAAAAATCAAAAGTTATGAACTGATTTGAATGTGGTGATGCAGAACACTTGATAAGAGATTGTCCACAAAAGAAAAGCAAGAGCATTCAAAAGAAGATCATGACAGAAGGAAGAAAGACATGATAGCTTCATGGAGTGATTCAGATAGCTTTAGTGAATCTGAATCTGAGGAAGAACATGCCAACCTATGCTTCATGACCAAGCATGATGAAAGTTCTGAGTAGAACATTGAGGTAATGGTAAATTGTCTGATTTCAAAACCAAAAGAAGCTCTTTCAGAATATCTCAGAACAATGCTTTTGAATGCAGAAGATTATCTGAAAGAGATCAGACTTTTGAAAGAAAAATTTCCTGAGAGATCAAAAGAAAACTTACAACTTTTTTGCCTAAATCAGAATATTGAAATATCTCAGAAGAAAACTGATAGTGATTTCAAGACCTTGAAAACCAGTTTCAAAGCCTTGAAAACACACGTCGAGGAAGTAGTCACTGAAATCTCCTCAATGAGTGACAACCTTGTTAATCTAAGACATCAGATTGATGAATTAGATAGAAAAAAGACTACTCTTACTGAGAAACTTCAAGAATCTGAATTGGTCAAAGTCAAGCTTGATGGATCAGAACACAAGTTGAACTTGATTCTTGGAGGAAGTTCACAGTCTGTTCACGAAGCTAGTATTGGATTCAATCCAAACTTTCCAAGAAGGAAAAATACCAGATTTGTGAAAGATGGAAACAAAACTTCTCCTACATGTCATTACTACTGCAAAACTGGTCATGTTAAGATGACTTGTCCTTTGAGAAGAAGAGACCCTCACATAATGAGGAACACTTGTCCTTTTCAACTCAAAGGACAAGTTAAGCAGATTTGGGTTCCTAAAGGGGTTAGGCCACCTAACATGGTTGATCCTGAATATGAATCCAAATTCCACACTTGGTCTAACAGTTGGGTAAGGTAATGATTGGTGTTTGCAGGTTCTCACCAATATCAAAGAACAGAAGTGGTTTATGGACTGTAGTTGCTCAAGAAATATGAGTGGAAAGAGATCTCTATTCTCAAAATTGAAGGAGCAATCAGAAGGTTCAATTACACTTGTTGACAAAGGGAAATGCAATATTCTTGGTATTGGAAAAGTTGGTACAAATTTTGAAAACTCTATTTCTGATGTGTATCTAGTTGAAGGTTTGAAATTTAACTTACTTAGTGTATCTCAGCTTTGTGATAATGGCAACAAAGTTATCTTTGATAAAGAGAAGTGTGTGGTGCAAAATAAGAAAATCAGGAGATTGCATTCTCACAGCCTCTAGATCAAACAATGTTTATACTTTTCAGACTAACAAATTTGCAGGTGAAAGTTTGAAGTGTCTTAAGGCCTTGAGAGAGGATTCAAAGCTTTGGCACATGAAACTTGGTCATATCAGTTTGCATACTTTAACAAGTTGATTTCCAAAGTCTTGGTAAGAGGATTTCCATCCATAAAGTTCAAAGAAGATGAAATGTGCAAAGCCTGTGCTCAAGGCAAGCAGACCAGAAGTTCCTTCAAGCCAAAGAAGTTTGTAAGTACAACTATACCTATTGAACTGCTTCATATGGATCTCTGTGGTCCTATGAGGACTCCTACTCCAAAAGTTAAAAGGTATATGCTAGTTTTTGTTGATGTTTTTTCTAGATGTACTTGGGTTATGTTTCTCAAAGAAAAATCTGAAGCACTCTCTGAATTTTCAAAACTTTGCAGAGAACTTAAAAACATGAAAAACCTATTTGTATCTTCAATTAGATGTGATCATGGTAGAGAACTTGATTAGTTATAATTTGATTTATTCTTTGATAAGCATGGTAGTACTCACAACTTTTCTGTTCCAAGAACACCTCAACAGAATGGTGTTGTTGAAAGAAATAACAGGACACTTGAAGATATGTCAAGAACAATGCTTCTTGAGAACAAGCTGCCAAAACATTATTGGGCAGAAGCTGTGAATACAGCAAACTATATTTTGAACAGGTGCTTGATCAAACCTATTCTGAAGAAGACCCCCTATGAACTATTCAAAGGGAGGAAGCCAAACATTTCATACTTCAGACCCTTTGGATGTACTTGTTTTATCCACAACGATGGAAAAGACAATCTTGGTAAGTTTGATGAAAGAAGTGATGAAGGTATATTTCTTGGTTACTCTCTGAATAGCAAAGCTTATAGAGTTTACAATAAAAGAACCAAATTGGTTGAAGAGAGCATTCGTGTTATTTTTGATGAAAGCTATGATGGTTCTTTGAGTGAAAGTTGCAGACTTGAATTTGAACAAGCATGAATCAGAGGAAGAAATTGAGAATCCACTAGGATTCAAGAAAGGCTCAGAAGAAAGTAGAAGAAATTTTCAAGACCTTGAAAATGGTGCTCAAGGCCTTGAAAATAATCCTCAAAGCCTTGAAAAATATGATCAGAAGGATTCAAGTGACAAAGCCACTACATCAAGACCAGAGAAGATCTATGGAGAGCCTGAGCCATGGTCTACAAGAAAGAGATTCAAATATCTCTCATCTCATCCAGTTGATAATATCATCTCAGATCGAACCACTGGTACACAAACTAGATCACAGTTGAAGAACTTATTTGCTTTTAATGCTTTTATCTCTTTTGTAGAACCTAAAAATGTGAAGGAAGCTTTGCAAGAAGCAGACTGGATCATTACTATGCAAAGTGAACTCAATGAGTTTGAAAGGAATAAGGTTTGAAACCTACTTCCTCCAATTACATACCAGTCTGTCATTGGTACCAGATGGGTATTCATAAATAAGTTGGATGAAAGTGGCAATGTGATCAGAAACAAAGCAAGGTTAGTTGCTCAAGGTTACTATCAAGAAGAAGGTATTGATTATGAAGAAACTTTTGCTCCAGTTGCCAGGTTAGAAGCAATTAGATTTTTGCTTGCATTTGCATCTCACAAGAACCTGAACTGTTTCAAATGAATGTGAAGTGTGCTTTCTTGAATGGCTTTTTACAAGAAGAAGTTTATGTTGCACAACCATCTGGTTTTGAAAATGACAAGTTTCCAGATCATGTTTACAAACTTGACAAAGCTCTTTATGGTTTGAAACAAGCTTCAAGAGCTTGGTACGAAAGACTGTCAAAGTTTTTGCTTGAAAATGATTTCAAAAGAGGTTTAGTAGACAAGACCCTTTTCATAAAGACTCATGAGAAAGATTTACTTGTAGTTCAGATATATTTTGATAACATATTGTTTGGAGCTACTAATGATCAATTATGCAGAGAATTCTCAAGTCTTATGAGCAGGGAATTTGAAATGAGCATGATGGGAGAGTTGAACTTCTTCCTAGGACTTCAAATACATCAATTGAATATGGGCATCTCTCTGCATGAAATCAAGTACACAAGAGACTCACTACACAAATATGGCATGGCTCAATGTAAGGAAGCCAAGACTCCTATGAGTTCTACACTATCCTTAGACAAGGATGAATCTGGTAAGAGTGTCAATGTAAAAGAGTATAGAGGTATGATTGGATCATTACTCTATCTCACAGCAAGCATACGAGATATTATGTTTAGTGTGTGTATGTGTGCTAGATTTCAAGCTAATCCAAAAGCATCACACTTGACTGTTGTGAAGAGAATATTCAGATATCTCAATGGTACCAAAGACTTAGGGCTTTGGTATACAAGACATTATAAGTTCTCTTTGCATGGTTTTTCAGATGCTGACTTTGCAGGTTACAAGGTTGATAAGAAAATTACTTCAGGAACTTGCCCATTCATTGGATCATCCTTGATCAGTTGGCATTCCAAGAAATAGAATTCATTTGCTCTATCAACAGCTGAAGCTGAATATATAGCTGCAGGAGCATGTTGCACACAAGTGCTATGGAATACTCAAAAACTAAGAGACCTTGGATTTGATTTCAGAAGCATACATATCAAGTGTAATAATACCAGTGCAATTTCAATTACAAAGAATCCAGTGCAACACTCAAGAACCAAGCACATTGATGTCAGACACCATTTCATCAGAGATCATGCTGAGAAAGGTGATATGGTTCTTGAATTTGTTGCTACTAACATGAAAATTGCAGATATCTTCACTAAGCCATTAGCAGATGAAAGGTTCTCAGCTCTAAGATTGGAATTGGGAATGCTAAATAAAGATGCATTGGTTTAGGGGGAGCATCAGGTAAGAAAGGTAAGCGTTATGTGTTTTAAAAGGTTTGAACTGAGTTTCAAAGCCTTGAAAATCAGTTCAAAACTTTGGCTTTTATTTTTTTGCAGTGTTACAGTTTTTCAAGACCTTGAAAGCATTTTCAAAGCCTTGAAAATAAATCTGCTACACTGATAGTCAATAATCTTGGATCATTCTGTGTTGGGTGATATCTCTGTAGGTATTTACCTAATATAGCCCCTACCCTTTTCAAAAATTTGTTTTATCCAAAAATAGTATTAGAATATTTTATTTTCCAACAGCAGAAAAGATTTGAAATCCCTCTGATAATTGAAAATCTTTTTGAGATCAGAGAGATACTAGTTTTCTTTTGAAACTCAAAATCTTTCAGTATTTATCTTCTTCTCTTCTCCTTCTTTCTGTATCATTCCATCTCTCTCTATTCTTCTCCAAAACCCTAATGAGCACAAGGAGAGCCTCAGACAGAATCAAGATGGCTGGAGGATCGAAACCTGTCCGAGAGAAGAAAAGAAAGGCAGTAGTGGTTGAAGTTCAAGAAGTCAGTGGAGACTCTAGCTCCAGATCTCCTAGTGCAGAGGCAGTTCAAGATCTTCCTCCACCCAAAAATATGGTCAAGAAGGTTACAACCTCCTCCTCATAAAATAAAAAGAAGCAAAAAGCTATTACAGAAAAGCAACCAGAAATAGAGCCTACTAGTTCAAAGAAGCTGAAGAAGAAAGCAACACAGGCAGAAAAGGGGAAAGGAAAGGTGACACAAGCACAACTAGAAGGTCAATTGGAGAAGGCACTACAGATCTATTCACAAGCCTCAACAAAGAACTCAGCCCCAGATGAGACTTGGTTTGTCTCAAACATCTCTTAAGGTCAGTGGTTAGATGGTTTCCTTCAAGATCTATTGGTTTCTGTAGTATGATCAATAAGCATGTGGTGGAACACATGAAACTTAAGTGCCTCTATATGTTGAAGAAGAGTTATTTGTGGTGTATGATGAATCCTAGAGAATGAGCTTACCCTAGACTCACGAGACTCTTCTACCTGAATTTGACCCACGTTAAGACATCTGCACATTTGGTGATCAAATCAAAAGTGGATGGGATGGTAATTGAATTAGATCACTATGAGTTTGCCAATGTACTAGGGTGTCCAAAGAGATATGACACTAGCAACCATCCACCAAAGTCAGAGACCCTGAAGCTAGCCAAAGATGAGTTCTTTCTTCCAAACATCTCCACCTCAGCCAAACAGTTGACACATTCAGTGTTGAATGTTGAAGCCAAAGCCCTTCATACCATCCTGGTTAGGTGTATCTTTCGCAGAGAGCACTCTAGAGAATTGGTGACTGAGAGAATGTTGCACATCATGTATCTGGTTATGCATGGCTATGAGATTGATCTTCCCAAACTAGTGATTGAACATATGCTCTTTAGCCTTACTAGTAAAAGGATACACCCTCTGCCCTATGCAAACTTGCTCATTTTGTTCTTTGAACACTTTGAGATTCCAACTACTGGAGAGGAATCAGTGAGTACTTAATGAGAAATCCTTTGAGAAAATTGGAGTGGTAAAAACCAAAGAAAAAGTTTGGAAACTTTACTCAAACTTGACTGAAGAAGAACTATGTGCAAATAAGTTTCCTAAGCCCAATACCTTGACTCCCACTTCAAGTCAGACTTCTCAGCCAACAGACAATCAGAGACTTGATGGTTTGGAGTTGGACATGGAGGATATCAAAGCAACTGTTTATGGATTGGAAAGTGAAATTGGGAAAGTCAAGTACATGGCGGAAAGCATCTTCAGAAGCATGACCTTTCTTGATGTTCCCGAGGATGTTGACGGTACAAAGAAATGAGACTCTGACAAGGATTTTCCTAGTGAGATTCAGACCAGGAAGAGGTTACTCCAGTTTCAGATAAGGGAAAGTAGGTAGCAGAACAGGCCTCACAGGAAGAAGACAACCCTAACTCAGATGATCCATTGATTACCTTGAAGAAGAAACAGAAATATCCAAAGGCTGCTATAAAGGACAAGACTAAAGAGGTAACTGTTGCTGGTGAAAATGATGAGGAACAGGAAAAGAGTGGTGCAGAAGATAGTGTAAAGAGGAAGGAGATCAAGTTGTAGATGAAGATCAGACCCCTTTGAAAGATCAGGTTGTGCAAGACTTGGAATAGCTCAGCTATTTCAAGGCCTTGAACCATATTTCAAAGACTTGAATCAGTCACAGAGGCTTGAAAATAGTTTAGCTATTTTCAAGGCCTTGAAACTGGATTCAAAGCCTTGAAACTGCTTAACCTGTATGCACACTCTCAGGGGGAGTTTTCTGCAAACTCTCTGAGTTAATTCCCTCTCTTTCTTTCATATGTTCGATTCACTGTTATTAGATGATGAAAGACAAATTGTTCTAACATGTTTTGAGCATAAGATATCATTTGTTTGACCATGATAATGCAGGAAATTTTGTTTCCAATACTTGCAGGATTGTTCCTAAACTGAAGTTGTGCAGATTTGGAAATAGATGAATACTTTGATCCTGTGATCAATCAGAGACTTATGACAGCTTCTCAAATTGCTTATGGGAAATATCTCAACAATATCTCTGGAGATTGTGATCAACTATCCGTTGGAGAAAGCTGTTAAAGAGAGTCAAAGCTGCTGTCTACAAAGTAGGAAAATGTTGCTAAAAATCTGGGAAGATTTGCAGAGCTTCAAACAGTTTAAATAGAGCTCAGTTTGAGGCAAAAATAGACGAGACTCAACAGGCAAAAACAAGAGACAAGTTTCTGGATTGACAAAGCATCAAAGAGGAACATCAAACTCTCAATCCTTTCCACAGAAGTTCACTGCATTTTCACTGCATTTTTCTACTCTAAGTTTTCTTCTGTATTGAGCTGTCTTGGTAGTGTTGGAATGGATGCCCTAGAGGCAATCTATTTTAGTATGAATTTATTTGTGGCTAGAAAATTCATTTATTATTTATAGGATATTTAATATAATGAAGTCCTTAGATTTACAATTGTGTTGTTTATCTTAAATATCCCTAGTCCAGTATAATGATTAATGGGACAATCATCTATAGACTAGTATGGGGTTGGATTGATATGGAGATATCAGGATCCAACACATAGGTGTGCATTAAGGGTAATGACACACTGGATTGACCCACCTCCGAGAAGGCTACATACACGTTATGTTAAGTCACAAGCGCTTCTCGCGGTGCAATGGTATTGTCATCCTTAGACTTGAAGTCGCTAGATATTCTAGTTGTGGATTATTGTGATTTTGGTAGCGTTAAACGCTACACCGTTACTGGGTAGTTGTAAAGGCGTGTATTGGATACAATAAGAAGCAAGCTAAGAGATCGTAGTGGACATAGATAGAATTTTTCCCTCCCACATAAAGGGAGAAAATATCCTAGGCCACTCGAGGGATAGTGCTTATAGAATGTCTGGCCAGACTCAAACAAATCAATATTGGATATTGATGTTATTTGCACGAATAAGGCTATTCCCATGGATCGAGAAACTGTGGATTGGATATACGAGTGTGACTTGTATGTCTCGTGTCCAATCCGAATATAGAGACAAAGGGATGAGACAATTACTTTTACAAAGGTTGTCAAGATGACTATTCTATTAGTTGGCTAGAATGGATGTTTTGCTAGAAACCGCTCCATATTAGCAAATTGTTGCTACCAACTAGATAGAACCTATGGGGTCACACGCTATATAGAGTTGAACTAGATTTGGGAATTAATTAATCGGATTAATTAATTAGAAGGATCACTTTGCAATACCTTGCAAATTTAGTAGGGACTAATTTGCAAGGAAGGGACTAAATTGAATTCTAGTAGGACTAGAATAAGTCATCTAGGTAGTTGGCAAGGATTTGTTGGACTATATAAAGGACACTCCTTCCTTCCTTCCCACACTTATGATTCAATTGATCATAACTTGAGTGGGAGATAACAAAAGGAGAGAGAGAGCAAGCAAGCAAAGGAGCCGCCGCCCCCCTTGCTCGACGTCCCCTTCCCGTCGGCCCACAAGGAGGCCGAACCTCCTTTTTTCGGTCTCGTTTTGCGTGATTCTTCTTCTCCTTCCTCTTTCTGGGATAGCACCAAGAACTGGAAGATCTAGAAATCAACTCTAGGCGTGGATCAACTATAGAGAACGTGACACAATTCGCGTTTGAAGTCATCAAAGGAGAACCCTAAGGTGTGTTATTGATTTCTCCCTTTATCATTGTTATGTCTCTTGACTTGTGATCCTTGGAGGGTTTTACATGGTTAATTATTGTTTCTGTTGCGCATCCATGAATCAAAACCCTACAGTGGTATCAGAGCCACAGGTCGTAGAGCATAAACGTGGTTTATGTGTTACGTTTTGATAGTTTTACACCTTAAAATTTTTGTTTATCGCGTAAAACAGGACAAATCAAGCATATGATGCAATTTGTCAATAAACTATCATAACAAGACCTAGTTTTTTCATTGGATGCATGAATTAGTGAGTTTGAGAAATTTTAGGATCTTAGATCTAGGGTTTGGGCATCCTTGGGGAAGAAGGAGTTATTTCCAAACAAGGAAACAACCAAACTTGGGCACCAAGCAAGGCAGTTGTTTTGGAAACAACTCCCAAAGGGGGTTCGGCCCCCCTAGCGGACCGTCCCTCCTTGCTTGCCTCCCAAGCAAGGCCGGATAGGGGCCGGGGCAGCCCTAGCCGCGTGGGCTAGGGACCGGCCGGCCCTAGGCCCTTTCGGTTCTCTTTTTGGGCCCGGGCAATTGGATTGTTGGGCCCCATGGACCATTTTAACCCTAGAATATCCTAAAATCAATTAAAATTGACCAAGCGCGTTAAAATTGGATTTTAACTGTTTATGTGCAATTCGCATGGTGATTGAATATGGCCTTAGGATGTGGTTTGTTGTGGATGTTTAATTTTGTGGTTTGGTTTACGCCTGCGAGCTGATCAATTAATTGTAATAATTAATTACGATTTTATGGCCTGCGAGCCATTTTTTTTTCTCAACTTGTGAGATTTATTTTATTTAGTATAGAAGTTAGCCAGTGCTAGATAAAGTAGATTGTTAGCCAAGATTGAAGAAAAGATGCCCAAAGCCAAAAGGAGCCACAAAAGATGGAGCATGGAGCATGGAGCATTCCACATGACTATGAGGGATGGACCAAAAGATCAAGACGCATGGAGATGTGTTTGCTTTTAGGGTTCATAGAAAATTTCATTGGCTTGGAATTTTCTTAGTCTAGAAAAGGCCATACCCAAATCACGTTTTATTTATGTTTTGTGGTTGTTTACTTCATTGTCTTATTATTTTGTAGTTGGTGTATGGATGATGCATGCAATTAGGATAATAAGATAATTAGACAACCCGGGTCTATTATTTGGAGTTGTGCCCAAACTCAAATAGATAGATTAGTTGATATTGATCAACAAAACAATTAAAATTGAAATTTAAAAATCCCTCAAAATTCAAATATTGTGTTCTTGCCTTCTCGTTATTTAAACACTCATTATCATCATGATTTATCAAGTTCGTGCGTGTCAAAGCATGGCGACTTGGTTCATAATGATGGAATGCGATGGCACAAGCTAGTAATGTGCAATTGTTTAAATAAGAGGTTGAACACAACTAGGCTATTAATATGATTAAGAAACCTAGAAGCAATCAATTGGGATTATCCATATGGATGGATAAATAAGGAGTTATTTGCCCAATTGAACCAAGAGTTTCATAAGGGATGCAATTGGAATTGTTCCTACCTAAAGTAGTCAAATTATGGGTGACTTGCTAAAGCAAGCTCATAAGGAGATGAAACATGGATCTTGGCCCACTAGAAAATATAAGGATATTTTATGCATTAATATCTTGAGGGTTATTAATCCGTAGAAAAATAGTGGGAGCTATATTTGATAAACTAGCCATTATTGAATATAGTCAAAAATTCACAAATACTAAAACTTGCGTATTTTCCTTTTGTAGAATTCCAAATGGCAAAAAACTCATCGAGTTCACAACATTCCCTACGATCTGTCCTGGAGAAGGACAAGCTCTCTGGAACCAACTTCCTTGATTGGTACAGAAACTTGAGAATCGTTCTCAAGCAAGAGAAGAAATTGTACGCAATAGAGGAGCATGTTCCAACAGGTCCAGAGAACCAAACACCTGCTGCCCTAAAGGCGTATCAAAAGCGTGTTGATGACGCAAATGATGCAGCCTGCCTTATGCTATGCACCATGACTTTTGAGCTTCAGAAGCAACACGAAAACATGAATGCTGTCTATATGATCGAGCATCTGAAGCAGCTCTTCCAAGATCAGGAAAGGGTTGAGAGGTATGAGGTCTCTAAGGCACTGTTCAAGTGTCATCTGGCAGAAGGGAACCCGGTGTGACCCCATGTACTCCGTATGATCGGGTACTTGGAGAATCTCGCCCGGCTAGGGTTCCCGGTCGACCAAGAGTTGTCAACCGATCTCGTGTTGCAATCGTTTCCCGAGAGTTATGGACAGTTCATCATGAACTATAATATGAACGAGATCGTGAAACCACTGCCAGATTTGCTCAATATGTTGAGGACAGTTGAACAGAGCATCAACAAGGGTAAGGGCAAGGCCATTATGATGGTACAGAAAAGAAAGGGCAAAAGGTTTGCCTCATCCTCCAACAAGGGCAAAGGCAAGTCAGTTGCCAAGTCCAAGGAACCTGTCCTTAAGCCTGTTGGTGGCATTGCCAAAGGTGTGACTAAAGGTGAATGTCACTACTGCTGTCAGCCTGGAAACTGGAGGAGGAACTCCCCAAAATATCTGGAGGACAAGAGGCTTTGAATAGTGATTCCACCACTACCAGGTATTTTTGTTGTAGATGTCAATCTAATTGTCTCTACAGCACGGGTATTAGATACAGGATGTGGATCTCACATTTGTCGAAATGTGCAGGATCTAAAGAGAAGTAGAAGATTGGCTAAAGGGGAGATAGATCTGCGCGTTGGGAATGGAGCAAAAGTTGTTGCGTTGGTCGTGGGCGTGTGCGAGCTATCTCTGCCTTCAGGATTATTTTTAGAATTAAATAATTGTTATTTTGTGTCTACTATGAGCAGAAACATTATTTATATTTCTTGTTTGGACAAGGATGGTTTTATTATTTCCATAAAGAACAATTGTTGTTCCTTTTATTTGAATAATATTCACTATTTTAGTGCACAATTATTTAATGGACTATATGTCCTTGATCTAAGCAATCCTGTCTACAACATTAATACCAAGCGGATTAAAATAAATGATTTAAATTCTGCTTATTTATGGCACTGTCGTTTAGGCCACATAAAGGAGAAACGTGTATCTAGACTCCATAAGGATGGACTACTAGACTCATTTGATTTTGAATCATATGAGACATGTGAGGCTTGTTTATTGGGAAAAATGACAAAGTCCCCTTTCAATAAGAAAGGTGAGAGGACTAGTGAGCAATTGGCGCTCATACATACTGATGTGTGTGGACCATTTTCCACGCCTGCCAGGGGTGGTTACGTCTACTTCATTACATTTACTGATGATTACAGTAGATATGGATTTGTGTACCTCATGAGGGAAAAATCCGAATCCATTGAAGTGTTCAAAGAATTCAAGAATGAAGTAGAGAAGCAACTTGGCGAAAGTATCAAGGCTCTACGATCAGATCGTGGAGGAGAATACTTGAGCCAAGAGTTTGAAGACTATCTTAGAGAGTGTGGGATCGTGTCCCAACTCACTCCACCCCGAACGCCACAATGGAATGGCGTGTCTGAGAGGAGGAATCGAACCCTATTGGATATGGTTCGATCTATGATGTGTCAAACCGATCTTCCATTATCATTTTGGGGCCACGCTCTATTAAGTGCAGCTTTCACCATTAACCGTGCTCCATCTAAATCAGTCATGAAAACACCATATGAGATGTGGAGTGGGAGGCGTCCCACACTGTCGTTCATGAGGATTTGGGGCTGCGATGTCTATGTAAAACGTTTACAATCAGACAAGCTAGGGCCAAAATCGGATAAGTGTAAGTTTGTGGGTTACCCTAAGGAAACTAAGGGATACTACTTCTACAATCCAACCGAAAACAAAGTGTTTGTTGCTCGGACCGGCGTGTTTCTAGAAAGATAGTTTGTTTCTAAAGAAGCAAGTGGGAGGACTGTAGAACTTGAAGAGGTTCAAGAACCACAAATCACAGAACCGATTATGGAACATGAACAGGAACCACAAGGAGTTGTGGAGCAGCCTGTTCAGGTAACACAAGAGCTTCGTAGATCTAGTAGAGTGCGCCAGGAACCCGAGAGGTATGGACTTCTCGTGACCGATTCCGGTGACACGATTCTCATAGATGATGAGCCTACTACCTTTGAAGAGGCCTTGAAGGGCCCAGACTCTCAGAATTGGCTAGAAGCCATGAGATCCGAGATGGAATCCATGTATACCAACAAAGTATGGACTTTGGTGGAACCACCCGAAGGGGCGCGGCCCATAGAGTGCAAGTGGGTCTTCAAGAAGAAGATCGACATGGATGGTAATGTGATTACCTATAAGGGCCGTTTGGTAGCTAAATGATTCAGAGAGATTCATGGTATTGACTATGATGAAACCTTTTCACCAGTTGCTATGACCAAATCCATCCGAATCCTACTTGCGATTGCAGCATACCACGACTATGAGATTTGGCAGATGGATGTCAAAACAGCATTCCTTTATGGGAATCTCCTCGAGGACGTGTATATGATACAGTCGGAGGGTTTTGAAGATCCAAAGCAAGCCAACAAAGTCTGTAAGCTGCAACGATCCATTTATGGATTGAAGCAAGCTTCTAGGAGTTGGAATTGACGTTTTGATGAAGTAGTCAAACAGTTTGGCTTCATCAGAAACGAAGATGAATCTTGTGTCTACAAGAAGGTTAGTGGGAGCTCTGTAGCTTTTCTGGTCTTGTATGTTGATGACATACTACTCTTTGGAAACGACGTTCCCATGGTGTAATATGTTAAAGATTGGCTAGGGAAGTGTTTCTCAATGAAGGAATTAGGGGAAGCAGCCTATATACTCGGTATAAAGATCTATAGAGATAGATCTAAGAGACTGCTAGGCCTAAGTCAAAGTACATATATTGACAAGGTGTTGAAACGGTTCAACATGCAAGATTACAATAAGGGATTCTTTCCCATGTCACATGGAATCACTCTTTCGAAGAGTGGTTGTCCTTCCAATGAGATTGAGAAGGAACGCATGAGTAGAATTCCCTATGCCTCGGCCATAGGATCTATCATGTACGCCATGTTATGTACTAGACCAGATGTGTCATATGCCTTGAGTATGAAAAGCAGATACCAATCCAGTCCAGGTGAGAGTCACTGGATTGCAGTCAAGAACATCCTAAAGTACTTGAGAAGAACTAAGGATGCTTTCTTGATATTTGGCGGTGAGGAAGAGTTTCGTGTAAGGGGTTACACTGATGCAAGCTTCCAAACCGACAGAGATGAATTTAGATCACAATCGGGATATTTGTTTTGCCTGAATGGAGCAGCGGTGAGCTGGAAGAGTTCCAAGCAAGAGACAGTGGCTGATTCTACAACAGAGGCTGAGTACATTGCTGCAAATGGCGCAGCAAAGGAAGCTGTTTGGATCAGAAAGTTTGTTTCTGAACTTGGTGTAGTTCCTAGCATTGCGGATCCAGTTGAGTTGTACTATGACAACACTGGAGCAATCGCGCAATCGAAGGAACCCAGGTCGCACCAGAAATCCAAGCACGTGCTCGGGAAGTTTCATCTGATTTAAGATATTATCGATAGAGGAGACGTTCGGATATGCGAGATTCCTACAGATGAGAATCTGTCAGACTCGCTTACAAAGCCCCTCACGCAGTGGAAGCATGAAGGGCACACTAGGAGTATGGGCATACGAGATGTGCCAGATTGGCTCTAGTGCAAGTGGGAGACTGTTGGAATGGATTCCCTAGAGGCAATCTATTTTAGTTTGAATATATTTGTGGCTAGAAAATTCATTTATTATTTATTGGATATTTAATATAATGAAGTCCTTAGATTTACAATTGTGTTGTTTATCTTAAATATCCCTAGTCCAGTATAATGATTAATGGGACAATCATCTATAGACTAGTATGGGGTTGGATTCATATGGAGATATCATGATCCAACACATAGGTGTGCATTAAGGGTAATGACGCACTGGATTGACCCATCTCCGAGAAGGCTACATACACGTTATGTTAAGTCAGAAGCGCTTCCCGCGGTGCAATGGTATTGTCATCCTTAGACTTGAAGTCGCTAGATATTCTAGTTGTGGATTATTGTGATTTTGGTAGCGTTAAACGCTACACCGTAACTGGGTAGTTATAAAGGCGTGTACTGGATACAATAAGAAGCAAGCTTAGAGATCGTAGTGGACGTAGATAGAATTTGTCCCTCCCACATAACGGGAGCAAATATCCTAGGCCACTCGAGGGATAGTGCTTATAGAATGTCTGGCCAAACTCAAATAAATCAATATTGGATATTGATGTTATTTGCACGAATAAGGCTATTCCCATGGATCGAGAAACTGTGGATTGGATATACGAGTGTCACTTGTATGTCTCGTGTCGAATCCGGATATAGAGACAAAGGGATGAGACAATTACTTGTACAAAGGTTGTCAAGATGACTATTCTATTAGTTGGCTAGAATGGATGTTTTGCTAGAAACCGCTCCATATTAGCAAATTGTTGCTACCAACTAGATAGAACCTATGGGGTCACACGCTATATAGAGTTGAACTAGATTTGGGAATTAATTAATTGGATTAATTAATTAGAAGGATCACTTTGCAATACCTTGCAAACTTATTAGGGACTAATTTGCAAGGAAGGGACTAAATTGAATTCTAGTAGGACTAGAATAAGTCCTTTAGGTAGTTGGCAAGGATTTGTTGGACTATATAAAGGACACTCCTTCCTTCCTTCCCACACTTACGATTCAATTGATCATAACTTGAGTGGGAGAGAACAAAAGGAGAGAGAGCAAGCAAGCAAAGGAGCCGCTGCCCCCCTTGCTCGCCATCCCCTTCTCGTCGGCCCACAAGGAGGCCGAACCTCCTTGTTTCGGTCTCGTTTTGCGTGATTTTTCTTCCCCTTCCTCTTTTCGGGCTAGCACCAAGGATTGGAAGATCTAGAAATCAACTCTAGGTGTGGATCAACTATAGAGAACGTGACACAATTCACGTTTGAAGTCATCAAAGGAGAACCCTAAGGTGTGTTATTGATTTCTCCCTTTACCATCGTTATGTCTCTTGACTTGTGATCCTTTGAGGGTTTTGCATGGTTAATTATTGTTTTCGTTGTGCATCCATGAATCAAAACCCTACAGGTAGATCATTTCTGTATTATCTCTACATTTATTCTCAAGGATTGTTCAAAGTGAACAATAGAGAATTCTTAGTTAATCAGTTAGCTAGAGCAGGTACTAGACAGGTTAGGGAAAACCACAAGCTGTAACAGAGTAAGGGAACTCTATGGGCTTGAGTTCTAGGGCTTAGCTTTTCATTAATAAGAATTGAGTAGAAAATCTTGCAGGGATCTAGTCCCTGAGGTAGAGACGTAGGTCCAAGTGGACTGAACTCTATAAATCACTTATCTTCTGCATTTACAGTTAATTCCTTCTTATAGTTTTTGCAGCACACAAAACAGTCTATTTTTCAAGGGTTTGAACCTGTTTTCAAGGCCTTGAAAAAGGCATACTTGCTTTATAGTGTATGCATCTTCTCCAAGGGCTTGAACTAGGTTTCAAGGCCTTGAATTTCATTGTTTTCACAAGTTTTCATGTTCCGAGCAAGTTTTGCAAAAAGTTTACATACTCTATTCAACCCCCCCCCCCATCCCTTTCTAGAGTATCTTAGCTGCGTTAACATCTGCATACTCACACTTTCAATTGGTATCAGAGCTTGTATCACTGTATAAGATTTGACGATCTGGTGATCATGAGTACTACAGGTTATTGTGGTTTCTCATAGGGAAGAGCAACTAACAGACCTCCTCTATTTTGTGGAGACAATTTTGCTCACTGGAAAGCTCTCATGAAAATTTTCATTATTGATCAAGATCTAGAGCTTTGGACCATTATCCAAAATGGACTTCATACTTTCTACACAGAGAAAGATGGTATCAGAACTCTCAAAACAGAAGACTCACTCTCCTCTTCGGAATTAGAGCAATTTTCTAAGAACTTCAAGATATTAACATTTTGTATTGTGTTTTGAGTACAGAAGAATTCAACTGGATCTCTGGAAGCACACTTGATAAGATATTGTCCACACAAGAAAAGCAAGAGCCTTCAAAAGAAAGATCATGACAGAAGAAAGAAATCCATGATAGCTTCATGGAGTGATTCAGATAGCTCTAGTTAATCTGAATCTGAGGAAGAACATGCCAACCTATGCTTCATGGCCAAGCATGATGAATGTATTTAGAAGAACATTGAGGTAATGGTAAATTGTCTGATTTCAAAACCAAAAGAAGCTCTTTCAGAATATCTCAAAACAATGCTTGTGAATGAGGAAGATTATCTAAAAGAGATCAGACTTTTGAAAGAAAAAGTTTATGAGCAAGCAAAAGAAAACTTACAACTTGTTTGCCTAAATCAGAATCTTGAAATCTCTCAGAAGAAAACTAATAGTGATTTCAAGGCCAGTTTCAAAGCCTTGAAAACACAAGTCAAGGAATAGTCACTGAGAACTCCTTAATGAGTGACAGCCTTGTTAGTCTAAGACATCAGGTTGATGAATTATAGAAACAAAAGACTACTCTTAATCAGAAACTTTAAGAATCTGAATTGGTCAAAGTCAAGCTTGCTGGATCAGAACACAAGTTGAACTTGATTATTGGAGGAAGTTCACAGTCTGTTCACAAAGCTGGTATTGGATTCAATCCAAAATTTCCAAGAAGGAACAATACCAGATTTGTCAAAGCTGGAAACAAAACTTCTCCTACATGTCATTACTGCTGCAAAACTGGTCATGTTAAGATGACTTGTCCTTTTAGAAGAAGAGACCCTCACATAATGAGGAACACTTTTCCTTTTCAACTCAAAGGAAAAGTTAAGCATATTTGGGTTCCTAAAGGGGTTAGGCCACCTAACATGGTTGATCCTGAATATGAATCCAAAATCCACACTTGGTCTAACAGCTGGGTAAGGTAGTGATTGTTGTTTGCAGGTTGTCACCAATATCAAAGAACAAAAGTGGTTTATGGACAGTGGTTGCTCAAGATATGACTGGAAAGATATCTCTATTCTCAGAATTGAAGGAGCAATCAGAGGGTTCAATAACACTTGGTGACAAAGTCAAATGCAATATTTTTGGTATTGGAAAAGTGGGTACAAATTCTGAAAACTCTATTTCTGATGTTATCTAGTTGAAGGTTTGAAATTCAATTTGCATAGTGTATCTCAGCTTTGTGATGATGGCAACAAATTTATCTTTGATAAAGAGAAGTGTGTGGTGCAAAATGAGAAATCATGAGATTGCATTCTCACAGCCTCTAGATCAAACAATGTTTATACTTTTCAGACTAACAAAGTTGCAGGTGAAAGTTTGAATTGTCTCAAGGCCTTGAAAGATGATTCAAAGCTTTGGCACAGGAAACTTGGTCATATCAGTTTGTATACTTTGAACAAGTTGATTTCCAAAGACTTGGTAAACGGATTTCCATCCATCAAGTTCAAAGAAGATTAAATGTGCAAAGCATGTTCTCAAGGCAAGCAGACTAAAAGTTTCTTCAAACCAAAGAAGTTTGTAAGTACAACTAGACCTATTGAATTGTGTCATATGGATCTCTGTCGTCCTATGAGGGATCCTACTCCAAAAGGTAAAAGGTATATGCTAGTTGTTGTAGATGATTTTTCTAGATATACTTGGGTTATGTTTCTCAAAGAAAAATCTGAAGCACTCTCTGAATTTTCAAAGCTTTGCAGAGAACTTCACAACCTGAAAAACCTACATGTAGCTTTAATAAGAAGTGATCATGGTAGAGAATTTGATCAGTTAGAATTGGATTTATTCTGTGATAAGCATGGTATTACTCACAAATTTTCTGCTCCAAGAACTCCTCAACAGAATGGTGTTGTTGAAAGAAAGAACATGACTCTTGAAGATATGTCAAGAACAAAGCTTCTTGAGAACAAGCTGCCAAAACATTATTGGGCAGAAGCTGTGAATATAGCAAACTATATTTTGAACATGTGCTTAATCAGACCCATTCTGAAGAAGACCCCCTATAAACTATTCAAAGGGAGGAAGCCAAAAAATTCATACTTCAGACCCTTTGGATGTACTTTTTTTATCCACAACAATGGAAAAGACAATCTTGGTAAGTTTGATGCAAGAAGTGATGAAGGTATATTTCTTGGTTACTCTCTGAATAGCAAAGCTTATAGAGTTTACAATGCAATAACCAAACTGGTTGAAGAGAGCATTCATGTTATTTTTGATGAAAGCTAGGATGGTTCTTTGAGTGAAAGTTTTGCAAACTTGAATTTGAACAAGCATGAATCTTAGGAAGAGACTGAGAATCCATTAGGATTCAAGAAAGGTTCAGAAGAAAATAGAATACATTTTCAAGACCTTGAAAATTGTGCTCAAGGCCTTGAAAGTGAACCTCAAAGCCTTGAAAAAGATTATCAGAAAGGATTCAAGTGACAAAGCCACTACTTCAAGACCAGAGAAGATCTATGTAGAGCCTGAACCATGGTCTCCAAGAAAGAGATTCAAATATCTCTCATCCCATCTAGTTGATAATATCATATCAGATCCAACCACTGGTACACAAACTAGATCACAATTGAAGAAGTTTTGTGCTTTTAATGCCTTTATTTCTCTTGTAGAACCAAAAACTGTGAAAGAAGTTTTACAAGAAGCAAACTGGATCATTGCTGTGCAAAGTGAACTCAATGAGTTTGAAAAGAATAAGGTTTAGAACCTGGTTCCTCCTCCTACAAACCAGTCTGTCATTGGTACCAGAATGAATATTCAATAATAAGTTGGATGAAAGTGGTAATGTGATCAGAAACAAAGCAAGGTTAGTTGCTCAAGGTTACAATCAAGAAGAAGGTATTGATTATGAAGAAACTTTTGCTCCAGTTGCCAGGTTATAAGCAATTAGAATTTTGCTTCCACGAACATCTTACAAGAACATGAATTGTTTCAAATGGATGCGAAGTGTGCTTTCTTGAATGGTTATTTAGAAGAAGAAGTTTATGTTGCACAACCACCAGGCTTTGAGAATGACAAGTTTCCAGATCATGTGTACAAACTTGACAAAGCTCTTTATGGTTTGATACAAGCTCCAAGAGCTTGGTATGAAAGACTGTCAAAGTTTTTACTTAAAAATGATTTCAAAATACGTTTAGTAGACAAGACTCTTTTCATAAAGACTCATGAGAAAGATTTACTTGTAGTTCAGATATATGTTGATGATATATTGTTTGGATATACTAATGGTCAATTGTGCAGAGAATTCTCAAGTCTTATGAGCAGGGGATTGGAGATGAGCATGATGGGAGAGTTGAACTTCTTCCTAGGACTTCAAATGCATCAATAGAAGAAGGGAATCTTTCTGGATCAAAGCAAGTACACAAGAGACTTACTAAACAAATATAGCATGGCTCAATGTAAGGAAGCCAATACCCCTTCAACACTATCCTTAGACAATGATGAATCTGGTAAGAGTGTCAACATAAAATAGTATAGAGGCATGAATGGATCATTACTCTATCTGACAGAAAGCAGACCAGATATTATGTTTAGTGTGTGTATGTGTGCTAGATTTCAAGCTGATCCAAAAGAATCACACTTAACTGTTGTGAAGAGAATATTCAGATATCTCAATGGTACCAAAGACTTAGGGCTTTGTTATCCAAGACATTCTAACTTCTCCTTACATGGTTTTTCAGATGCTGACTTTGCAGGTTACAAGGTTAATAGGAAAAGTACTTCAGGAACTTGCCAATTCATTGGATCATCCTTGATCAGTTGGCATTCCAAGAAACAGAATTCAGTTGCTCTAGCTGAATATATAGCTGCAGGAGCATGTTGCTCACAAGTGTTATGGATTTCTCAACAGCTAAGAGACCTTGGATTTGATTTCAGGGGCATACCTATTAAGTGTGATAACACTAGTGCAATTTTAATTACAAAGAATCCAGTGCAACACTCAAGAACCAAGCACATTGATGTAAGACAACATTTCATCAGAGATCATGCTGAGAAAGGTGATATTGTTCTTGAATTTGTTGCTACTAACATGTAAATTGCAGATATCTTCACTAAACCATTAGCAAATGAAAGGTTCTCAGCTCTAAGATTGGAATTGGGCTAAATAAAGATGCATTGGTTTAGGGGGAGCAACAGGTAAGAAAGGTAAGCTTTATATGTTTTCAAAGGTTTGAACTAAGTTTCAAAGCCTTGAAAATCAGTTCAAAGTTTTGGCTTTTACTTGTTGCAGTGTTACAGTTTTTCAAGACCTTGAAATCCTTTTCAAAGCCTTGAAAATTAGTCTGCTACACTGATAGTCAATAATCTTGGATCATTCTTTGTTGGGTAATATCTCTGTTGATATTTTCCTAATATAGCCCCTACACTTTTCAAAAATTTGCTTTAGCCAAAAATAGTATTAGTATATTTTATTTTCTAACGGCATAAAAGATTTGAAATCCCTCTGATCATTGCAAATCTTTTGAGATCAGAGAGATACTAGTTTCCTTTTGAAACTCAAACTCCTTCAGTATTTATCCTCTTCTCTTCTCCTTCATTCCATGTCACTCCACCTCTCTCTATTATTCTCCCAAACCCTAATGAGCACAAGGAGAGTCTCAGACAGAATCAAGATGGCTGGAGGTTCGAAACATGTCTCAGAGAAGAAAAGAAAAGCAGCTGTGGATGAGGTTCAAGTAGTTAGTGGGGACTCTAGCTCCAGAATTCCTAGGGCAGAGGCAGTTCAAGATCTTCCTCCACCAAAGAAGAAGGTCAAGAAGGTTACAACCTCCTCTTCAGAAAAGCAAAAGAAGCAGAAAGCTGTTAGAGAAAAGCAACCAGAAACAGAGCCTACCAGTTCAAATAAGCTGAAGAAGAAAGCAACTCAGGCATAAAAGGGGAAAGGAAAGGTGACAGAAGCTCAACCAGAAGGTTAATTGGAAAAGGCGCTGCAGATCTATTCACAAGCTTCAACAAAGAACTCAGAACCAGATGAGACTTGGTTTGTCTCAAACATTTCTAAAGGTCAGTTGTTAGATGGTTTTGCTTCAAGATCTATTGGTTTCTGTAGCATGGTCAATAAGCATGTGGTGGAACACATGAAACTTAAGTGCATCTCGATGTTGAAGAAGAGTTATTTGTGGTGTATGCTGAATCCTAAAGAATTAGCCTACCCTAGACTCACCAGACTCTTCTACCTGAACCTGACCCAAGTTAAGATATCTGCAAATTTGGTGATTAAATCTAAAGTTGCTGGGATAGTAATTGAATTGGATCACTCTGAGTATGTCAATGTGCTAGGGTTTCCAAAGAGGTATGATACTAGCAACCATCCACCAAAGTCAGAAACCCTGAAGCTAGCCAAAGATGAGTTCTTTCTTCCAAACATCTCAACCTCACCCAAACAGTTAACACATTCTATGTTGAATGTTGAAGCCGAAGTCCTTCATACCATCCTGGTTAGGTGTATCTTTCCCAGAGAGCACTCTCGAAAATTGGTGACTGAGAGAATGCTTCACATCATGTATCTGGTTATGCATGGCTATGAGATTGATCTTCCAAAACTAGTGATTGAACACATGCTCTTTAGCCTTACCAGTAAAACGATTCACCCTCTGCCCTATGCAAACTTGCTCACTTTGTTCTTTGAACACTTTGAGATTCCAACTACTGGAGAGGAATCAGTCACATCTGGATTTGGATTAATTAATGAGAAAGACTTTGAGAAAATCGGAGTGGTGAAGGCCAGAGAGAAAGTTTGGAAACTTTACTCAGACTTGACTGAAGCAGAACTAGGTGCAAAGAAGTTTCCTAAGCCCAAGACCATGACCCCCACTTTAAGTCGGACTTCTCAGCCAACAGACCATCAGATACTTGATGGTTTGTAGTTGGACATGGAGGATGTCAAAGCAACTGTTTTTTGGACTGGAAAGTGATATGGGTCAAGTCAAGTACATGGTAGAAAGAATCTTCAGAAGCATGACCTCGATTGATGTTCCTGAGGATGTTGAAGGTACAAAGAAAGGAGACTCTAACAAGGATTTTCCTAGTGAGCATTCATATCAAGAAGAGGTTACTCCAGTTTCATACAAGGGAAAGCAGGTAGCAGAACAGGCATCACAGGAAGAAGATGAAGCCAATAGCCCTGACTCAGATGAACTACTGATTACCTTGAATAAGAAAAAGAAATCTCCAAAGGCTGCTGCAAAGGACAAGACTGAAGAAACAACTATTGCAGGTGGGAGTGCAGAGGAACAGGGAGAGCAGGACAACACTAATGAAGAAGACAATGAGAAAGAGGAAGGACATCAGGATGAAGATGAAGATCCAACCCCTAAATCTTGCCTACTCTTTCTTCCCCAATTTCTCTTCTTCAAAGTTTTTCTTTAAAGTTTTCAAAATTATCCAGACACTTGATCCAACATCTTCTATCTTTTTGATGGAAGTCAAAAAGGGGGAGAAATTATAGGTGTTTAGTAGTTTTTAGTTTTAGGTTTATTTGCTATTTGCTGAACTGTTTATGTTTTTGTTGGTATTATGAATAAGTTGTATCTTTTTGGAAATACTGTGTTATAAAGTGTGAACTAATCAGTTTATTTTTGCAGAGACTAAGGATCAAACAGAATTTGGTTTTGTCTTTCATCAAGGGGGAGATGGAAAGATCGGGTTGCGCAAGACTTGGAATAGCTCATCTATTTCAAGGCCTTGAACCATATTTGAAAGCCTTGAATCAGTCTCAGAGCTATTTTTCAAGGCCTTGAAACTGGATTCAAAGCCTTGAAATTGCTTAACTTGTATGCACACTCTCAGGGGAGTTTTCTGCAAACTCTCTGAGTTGATTCCCTCTCTTTCTTTCATATGTTCGATTCACTGTTATTAGATGATGAAAGAAAAATTGTTCTAACATGTTTTGAGCATAAGATATGATCTGTTTGACCATGATAATGCAGGAAATTTTGTTTCCAATATTTGCAGGATTGTTTCCTAAACTGAAGTTGTGCAGATTTGGAAATAGATGAATACTTTGATCCTGTGATCAATCAGAGACTTATGACAGCTTCTCAGATTTCTTATGGACAAGATCACAACAATATCTTTGGAGATTGTGATCAACTATCCGCTGAAGAAAGCTGTTAAAGAGAGTCAAAGATGTTGACTACAAAATAGGAACTTGTTGCTGAAAATCAGGGAAGATTTGCAGAGCTTCAAACAGTGTAAATATAGCTCACTTTGAAGAAACAATAGATGAGACTCAACTGGAAAAAACAACATACAAGTTTCAGGATTGACAAAGCATCAAAGAGGAACATCAAACTCTCAATCCTTTCCAGAGAATTTCGCTGCATTTTCACTGTAGTTTTCTACTCTAAGTGTTCTTCTTTATTGAGCTGTCTTGGTAGATCATTTCTGTATTATCTCGAAATTTATTCTCAAGGATTGTTCAAAGTTAACAATAGAGAATTTCTTAATTAATCAGTTAGCTAGAGCAGGTACTAGACAGGTTAGGGAAAACCACAAGCTGTAACAGAGTAAGGGAACTCTATGGGCTTGAGTTCTAGGGCTTAGCTTTTGATTAATAAGAAATGAGTTGAAAATCCTGCAGGAATCTAATCCCTGAGGTAGAGACGTAGGTCTAAGTGGACTGAACTCTATAAATGACTTACCTTCTACATTTACAGTTAATTCCTTCTTATAGTTTTTGCAGCACACAATACTGTATGTTTTTCAAGGGTTTGAACATATTTTCAAGGCCTTGAAAAAGGCATACTTGCTTTATACTTTCTGCATCTTCTACAAGGGCTTGAACTAGTTTTCAAGGCCTTGAACTTCATTGTTTGCACAAGTTTTCATCTTCCTAGCATGTTTTGCAAAGAGTTTGCATACTCTATTCAACCCCACCCCCCCCTTCTAGAGTATCTTAGCTGCATTAACATCTGAATAGTCACACTTTCACCCTTATTGTTTCCTACTCTTTCTTCACCATTCTCTCCTCTTCAAAATTTTTCTTTAAAGTTTTCAAAATTTTCCAGACAATTGATCCAACATTTTCTATCTTTTTGTTGGAAGTCAAAAAGGGAGACAAAATTCTAGTATTTAGTAGTTTTTATTTCTAGGTTTATTTGCTATTTGCTGAACTGTTTAGTTTCTATTGGTATTATGAATAAGTTGGATCTTTCTGGAATTACTGTGCTATTACATATTGTGAACTAATCAGTTATTTTTGAAATAAACAAGGATTAAACAGAATTTTGTTTTGTCTTTCATCAAGGGGGAGATTGTAAGATCAGGTTGTGCAAGGCTTGGAATAGCTCAGCTATTTCAAGGCCTTGAATCAGCTTTCAAAGCCTTGAATCATTTTCCGAGGCTTGAAAATAGTTCAAGGCCTTGAAACTGGATTCAAAGCCTTGAAACTGCTTAACCTATGTGAACACTCTCAGGGGGAGTTTTCTGCAAACTCTCTGAGTTGATTCCCTTCCTATATTTCATATGTTTGATTCATTGTTATTAGATGATGAAAGACAGATTATTCTAACATATTTTGATCATAGAATATCATCTGTTTGACCTTGACATTGCATGAAATTTTGTTTCCAATATTTGCAGGTTTGTTTCCTAAACTAAATTTGTTCAGTTTTGGAAATAGTTTGATACTTTGATCCTGTGATCAATCAAGACTTATGACAGCTTATCTGATTACATATAGACAAGATCACAACAATATCTCTGAAGATTGTGATCAAATATCCGTTGAAGAGAGCTGTTAAAGAGAGTCAAAGTTGTTGCCTACAAAATAGGAAGTTGTTGTTGAAAATCTGGGAAGATTTGCAGAGCTTCAAACAGTATAAATGGAGCTAACTTTGAAGAAAAAAAATACGAGACTCAACAGGAAAAATCAAGAGACAAGCTTCTTGATTGACAAAGCATCAAATAAGAACATCAAACTCTCAATCGTTTCCACAGAAGTTCACCGCATTCTTCACTGCAATTTTCTATTCCAAGTGTACTTTTGTATTGAGCTGTATTGGTAAATCACTTCTATATTATCTCTACATCTATTCTTAAGGATTTTTCAAGGTTAACAATAGATAATTCTTAGTTAATCAGTTAGCTAGAGCAGGTACTAGACAGGTTAGGGAAAACCACAAGCTGTAACAGAGTAAGGGAACTCTCTGGGCTTGAGTTCTAGGGCTTAGCTTTTGATTAATAAGAATTGAGTTAAAAATCCTGCAGGGATCTAATCCCTGAGGTAGAGACGTAGGTCCAAGTGGACTGAACTCTATAAATCACTTGTCATTAGCATTTACAGTTCATTCTTTTTCATAGTTCTTGCAGCTCACACAACTGTGTGTTTTTCAAGGGTTTGAACCTGTTTTCAAGGCCTTGAAAAAGGAATACTTGTTTTATATTGTCTGCATCTTCTCCAAGGCCTTGAACTAGTTTTCAAGGCCTTGAACTTCATTGTTTGCACAAGTTTTTCATCTTCCTTGCAGGTTTTGAAAAAAGTTTGCATACTCTATTCACCCCCCCCCCTTCTAGAGTATCTTAAACTGCATTAACATCTGCATACTCACATTTTCAAAACCTAACCAGGCAAAGAGCTTCCTGTGACTGTTGTGTTTCAATGAAACGTGAAGAGAATTCGTATGTTTAGTAACATCAATATAGCATTGTGCCCCGACAGTGAAAAATTCCTACGTACGCCCCTGGTTTGACTTTGAAATTTCTTTTCAGCCTTAGGATTAAATCAACCCTAACACTCAGATCTCAAGTAGTGGGTTGGTAGTTAAGTGGGTGGTAGGAGAGATCTAAGGGCTGGGATTGATTTAATCCTAAGGCTGAAAAGATATATCAAAGTCAAACCATGCTTTTTTATAGAATAGATAGGGGGTTGCTTATGCCCGAGGGAACGATCTCAAAAACCACTAAGAACGTTTCACCAATTGTAATGTCATGAAACAAAATAAGTACCACTATGTTTCTTATCTTTCTCCCCCTTTTGACTTTTACCACTATTCACTGGGTCACTTTGAGCCGGTGATTTGGATAGCAAAACGAAGTGATTTTTTGACTATTCTTTCGTTGTGTTGTAGTATAAGTGTTACTCTATAATGCCATGGAAAATTTATCAAAAAATTATATCGTTTTGCCATGCAAATTGTCGGGTCAAAGTGACCCAACTACGAGTGGAAAAGTCAATAAGGGGAGAAAGACAAGAAACGGAGTGGTACTCTATCCACAAAATCTGAACACGTTACTTTTTGAGGTTCACATAAAGTTGATTTTATATTTACAGTAACTGGGAACTTTTTCTTAAATGTTCTCTATCTATTTTATTTTTAAATGAATCTTCATGCTTAAAAGACATTTCAACACTCTTCTAAAAAAAGACATTTCAACACTAATAACTAATAATGTTGGACATTATTATTTAAAAAAATATATTTAAAAACTAATAATGTGAAACCAAAAGAGCAAGGGAGGCTTCTCGGAAAAAAAATAAAAGGAAGGGAGAAAGTTTTATGCATAGAGGAAGTAGTGTTGGGGGCCAGTACTTACAATTAACCTCCTCCCCATATTCGTGGGAATTCTAACTATATGTGGGTTAGATCTAAAGGTTGGAGTTGATTTAATCAAAAGGCCGAAATAAAGTCAACTGTCATGTTTTATTTATTTATTTATTTATTTGAGAAAGGTCTTGTTTTATAGAATTGTAGAAGATTAGATGGGTAGTCTCCTCTTTCTACCACACTATTTGTTCTTTCTTTGTCGTCAACCGGGTTTGAACCCGGGACCTCATGCAGGGGCTTCCAACGATCCATACATTGTTACGCATTTACTTAAGAATGATAACTGTATTAGTCCCAACGGGGAGGATATTTATTGTGCACCCCATGTTTTTTAATATCCCATAACTGCGCCCGTGGCAAAACCGAACAAAACCTTCTAGAAATTGGGACGGAGGCAGACCGACCGAAAGTAAATGTGTATTGTTGTGCAACCCATACTTTTTAACGACCCATACATTGTCTTCCCAAATGAGTTTATAAGGAAACCTTGTTTTTTTTTCTTTGATTTGATTAAAAAAAAGGGTGATATTCACTTACACCCCCTCATTTTAGAGTGATATTCACTTGCACCCCTTCAAGTTTGGAAAACTTCACTTACACCCCTTATGACTCCCAAAGTTGTTGTCACTTTCACCCTATCTATGTATTCTCTCTGCTGAGTGGTAGGGTAGCTTCTCAAATCCATATTCTCCGGCATATATATCATTATAGGGGCTGCAAAGGTCAATCCACTCCAGTATGTACTCTTAAAAAGTGCAAAATATTGGTATTCAACCGCACTCTCGCATACATTTTTGAACATGGTTAATCTGCTACAAGCGAAAGTTGGTGTTGGCTTGAGGTAGGGTTTACATGATTGGCCTTTGCAGCCTCTGTAAGGGTAAATCTGTCCAAAAAATTGAATTTATGAAATTACTCTATTGACTAACAGAGTGAATACATCAGAGGAGTGTAAGTGACAACAAATTTAGTAGATATAAGGGGTGTAAGTGATGTTTTCCAAACTAGGAGGGGTGTAAATGAAGATCATCATAAAATGAGGGGGTTTAAGTGAAATTTTCCCATTAAAAAAATGTTCCAAACATGAACTAATATTAGTACTTAAAGTAACTTCTTAATGTGATGATGGAGACGGTGTCATGAGGACTGCAGTGTCTAAGTGTCTTGATCAAACTCATTAATGAAGGAAGTGGAAAGAGTGTTTGTGTGGTACAAGTACTGATGCCCACATACGCACTGTGTTAAAAATATAACTTTTTTTTAATCATGTCATTGTAAAGTCTAGGTATTTCTACATGTTTGTACTGACAAAGAAGTGTATTTCTACATGTTTGTACTGACAAAGGTGGGTGTTTTACTGTACCACGACGTCTTTGTGGCAATACATTTTAATAATTTGTTGAATGGTTGAGAGTGGCCTCGGAAAACGGGCTCATTCACTGTAGAGAGGTAAGGGTTTTACTGATGGACATATTATTAGATTGAAAAAATGCTTGCGCTTCGAACCTTAAAACTCCATTATGGGTAGTGCCACCGCTGATCATGGAGAGTACGAAGATATTTTCTCAAGTCTTGATGACATTCTAAATCTTTCTTATTACGACGTTAATGGCGGAGCGGTGCAGTCATGCGAGGAAGAGATTGACAACTACAATGTAAAAAAAACAAAGGAGGGAAGCTCTGTCAGTACAGTTGGGAGATCTAAGTGATTCCATGGCCCCAGAAGAGGGCAAGGTTGTAGTAGATTTGGGGTATCCAAACCACAGAGAGACGTGACGGCAATGGCGTTTGAGGACACAACTGGTAGATTCATGGATCGTGAATCGTCTCAAGAGACGGTTACCCTGGACCTTACTCTGGCTCGTGCTACGAAGGACACCCACAAAGTACAAATACGGAGGAGTGAGGCTGAGCCTTCCGGTGCGGCTGAGCCTTCCAGTGCGGCTGATGATGACGGAGAGCCTGACTGGAATGCCCTGGTTACTGCTTCGTATATCCGATACAAGTAAGTTAATCTTACACTTGTTTTCCCGCTCGACTCGTTCCCAGTACTCTGTAGCTGTATTGTATTATGTTCTCACAGATGTGCTAGTGATTCGCAATCCTGCTCGTGTGTTGCAAATTCGCGATTTTATATATATATATATATATATATATATATATATATATATATATATATATATATTGAGAAGAATTATAATTTTCTATTTCACTGAATCGATATTTCAAAAGAAAACCTAGGTTCTTCGGGAGATCTGGAACATGTATCTAGTATCTCGCTGTTGCGCACCACTATTTTTAGAGACAAGTGATTCATGTCAATCTTTCAATTAGCAAATCTATTAGCCGAATTCGAATTATAAAGTTCTTGGTACCGCTATCTACGTGGTAAACAAGAATAACTAGTGGAAAAAACGTGCTGAAAAAACACGTTTAAAAACATAATAAAAAAACGGCTTGGTATTTGTTTAAAAACAGTGTAAAAAATCAAAAACACATTTGGCAACATCACTAAATTTCAATGTTAATTTTCTTGAATATCATTTTTACCTACAATACCGACATTTTTTATATTTTTTTCATCTAATCATAGTTGGAAATTGAAATGTCTTTAAATGCCAAAAAAACACCAAAATAACATCACATTTGGTGTTTTTCAAACAGCTGTTTTTCAGTACATGTTTTTGTTTTAAACAAGCAGAAAGAAAAGGCATACCAGATTAAAAAAAAAAAAAAAAAAAAAAAAAAAAAAAAAAAACTGTTTTTCACTAGTGGTATCTGAATTTGATTAACTGCCCCCACACTTGGTGTGTGTTCATAGCTAGATTATTTATTCAATACAAACCTGGAAATTGTCGTTACTGTATGAGGGAGATGATGCCCCTGTATAAAAAGAGATGCAGCCACTACACATCGTACACGAAGGATGTGGAGGCTTCACTCCACAAGGCATGGAATGATCTACCTGAAGCGACGCGAAATAAGTACATAAAGGATGCAAGGACGACAAGAGAGAGGAAGAACGGTTTGGGGGTTAAACAGCCAAAGAAAAGAAAACACAAGAAGGTTGAGTTGGATAAAGGGGCAGAAAAAATTGAAAATAAGTTCCGGACAACCGTATCCTTGCCAAAATGGTTCTTTATTTAAAAGCATGACGGAGGAGCAGAGGGAGTGGATTAATGGTGTCGGGCTAGGCGGTTTGGGCATACTTCCAGAAGGGATCTTTCTGGGTGAATTTGCCAATTATTGTTTGGATTTATTCAACCCTGCCACTTGCACTATCAAAGCTCATGGCCGTACGTTAAAGATCGACGACAAAGTTGTTAACTGGCTTCTGGGGGTACATGGCTCAGGGGATAAGATTGAGCTTCCATTAGGGAAGAAAGCAACATATTCATTGGAAGAACTTGAAATGGCTTACGAACTCGGAATTACAAGTGCTTCTGTGGGGTTTACTTTCATGCCCAATTGCTCAGTTCTCAAAAGACGCTCAGCGATGTGTGGAAGAGTCAGGTCGTCTTGTTTATCATTTGCTTTTTTGGAGCAACTATGAGTAAGTGGGGCTTACGCCAGTCGCTAGTGAAATTGGTAATAGACTTGGAACGTTTGAAAAATGTTAACTGGTGCAACCTCTTTCTGGATCACTTGTGCCACCAGCATGAGATTGTTCTGAAAGAAAATAAGAAGTTGGCAGGCGGATGTGTGCTGATACCCATGGTATATCTACAAAACTTGTGTATAGTTTCATTAATTAATGCCAATATGACATATTCGTCAATATTCGAATGGTTATGTTTTTCTGGAGTTGGTGTACCTTGAGGTACTCCAACCGCTGCTGTTACAAAAACCAATGGATACAAAACGAACAACGGATGGTCCTCGCATAGGCTTGTGAAAAAGAGCTGACATGAGGAGGAGGTGGGATTTTTTGCAGAAGTGCAAATCCAAGGTACGTGTAGTGAATGTGGTCCCAAGATTTCATCTTGTTATATCCATGTAGTCGTAAAATACCCAATCATTTAGCAATTTCTGAAAATTGTTTCATTCAATTTTTTAAATGTGACTTACAATGTCCTTGGTGTTGTCATTCATCTTTTGCAGAAGAAGAATATTAAACTCTTGCCGGTTAATATGACCAAGGGCCTTCCTGAATTCGTGCACAACTATTTGCAAGTTGACGACCAGTGATGAATGACTGATGAAATAAAATAAAGGGAAAAATCATCATCTAGGGCTATTAATTGATGATGCATCAAGACAGTCGTGAAATAGTAAAATACAGCATCAATGGGTCATTACACTGCGATCTGTTAGTTTTGGTCATCTGTTTTCTTGGTCAATTGGCCTTCTAGGTTCCCGAAAATATGGACTAGTGTGTCCCTACTTTTAGTTTTTGTTCTTCTGTTTTCTGTGCTTTTCATTCTGCATTTAGCGTTTGTTAATTAACACCGATAGTTCTCTTACCCCCGCCCCCAAAAAAAGCAAAAATAATCTTATTACATTCATCACACTCTTTAATTATGTGAGCTAGAGTGAAATTTGTCAGCTCTCCTGTATCATCCTCTATAGTCTATACTGAAACTGAATTTTGAGATTACCGAACTTCATAAATTTCGAGAGAGCTATGTTGTTTTTCAAATATATTTGGTTAATTATTACAGGGAGGTGATTCTTACAAAGAAAGAAGTAATCCTAACAAATCCACTAACTAATTTTACATGTAAAGTGAAAATTAGCTTACATGTAAAATTATGTAGTGGCTATGTAAGGATCATTTTCTCTTTGTAAGAATCATAACCCATATTTAATTAGGGGGGAATAGAATAAGAAGTCCAAGGCTGGACCCTGGGAATGGACTTACGAAAGGAAAGATTTTCTCGTATAAAGTCAAAGATTAATTGATCGTTTGAATCCTATGTATCTTCATATCACTATTCATTGAATGGAATTGACCCGGTGATTTAGATGATAAAACGTACATTTTGTCAGGCAAGTTTTGCTTTGCAACGACCCCTTTATCCGGCTCGGGAAAAGATCGGGAGGGCGATGCTTAATAGAAGCGGTGGAACTTAAAAGCTTTACGATCCACGACACTTAGTTATAATATTAAACAAAAACTTTAGGTCTTACACACTAGCTGATTACTATTACACAAAAGCCTACTAGCATCACTACATAGTACTACGTGACATAGACCGCCTAGATGAGTCTCGCGCCCATCTATTCCTCAATCCCCAGCTCCTAGACCTACGGTCGGAAGGAAAGCAAGAACCGCAGTTTTTGAAAGTCAGCAAAAATACTGAGTGAGATACACCTTAGCATGTAAAAACAGGAAAGAAGATATAAAGTGCTGGGTCACAAGTTAAGTATAATAATAGGTAGAGAAGTAAACAGTTATTAGAGTTTGCAACAGTGTGACCAGTAATGCTAATTAAGAGTCGCCCCAAACTAAGAAACCAACATTATGTTCAGTAAACGAATTTAGTAATGCCAACGAAAGGGCCTTCCAAATAATAATGGCAAACAATGGCAACGACAGGATCGAGAATTCAACAAGAAGACAGGGTCACAGTTAGTAAAATACGGACGAAAATAAAACATGGTACGGTACGTACGTGTATCATACGATTTTATGTTAAAAATACGTTAGTAAAAAATCGTTTTAAAAATACGTGATTTGGTTCATTCGAGTTTTCTATACATACCTATATAATTCGTATATTAGTTATTCATTCAGAATTAAACATACGGGTGCATTTCTTAGTAATTTAGCATATATAATGAGTTATTTGTGTCCCAAATAGCCATCTTTTCATATTTTTATTATATATTTAAAATAATTGATCAACCTTGTATTCATTTTTTTATCATTTACAACAATTACACTATTTACACATAACTAATTACTTATGTAAATAATATGTAAAATAGTATCAAGCTTTTTATTATGCAAATTCATGTAAAAAAAAGTTATTGTGCATCCTCTAATCTTAAGCATGAATAATTTTATAATTTAATAATATAACACATAAGACTCATGATGCGTGTACATATATACATATATATATAGTCATATTTATTTTAAATTAATATTTTGAAAGTTTCATGATAATACTTGAAAATTTTTATAACAATAAATATTTAAAATGGAGAAATAGTAAGAGAATATTTAATAATAAATAATTACTATAAATTATAATGTTTGAATGATAATTTATTCACTGCAATATTGTATGCAAGAAGTTTCATTCGGAAGTATTGTACGTTAAAAAGCTAAACACGAGTATTAAAAACATTTGCTAAAAAATTCGAGTATTTTTCGTTAGGTCCAGCGATAGTACGAAATACGGAAGTATTTTCACTTATACGTACGGAGTACGGATGGGTATTAAACGGAAAAATTTGGAGTATTTACTCACTATGGTCAGGGTGAAATCGCTGGTATCGGTGTCCACGGCCGGAGCAAACCACAAGTCCAAGACTTCATCAAGAAATCAGGGTGAACTCGCTGAAGTCGGTGTTCACGGCCGGAGCCAACTGTAAGTCCAAGGCCTAGAAGCCAAGGGGAACTCCCTGATATCGGTGTTCCTGACCGGAGCCAATTGTAACAAATCAAGGTCCAGGACTATAACAACTAGTGAAGCGGAACTCGCTGATATCGGTGTTCCCAGCATGATCCAACCACAATCGATACACAAGATACAGTACATGTGATGTTCCACTTTACGTTTTAACGGATTATTATTTATCGTGTGAAGGTTTTTAGGTGATCGTTTCGAAACGTAGCCAAACTCAAGTAAAGCATGTATGTCACGAAACACATTTTGAGACAAGTTATAAAAATCACATTTGACTCAAAAGAAGTTAGGCACACAAGGCTAAGCATGCAAATCACCAGTACATTTTGAGACAAGACATAAAATCATGTTTTGACACGAAGGAAGCAAGGCACACGAGGCTAGGCATGTATACTCACCTGAAGTCAACTCAGCAGTTAGTATGAAGGGGCATCGACGAAGCCTGTGTCCACGAATCCGTCCCAACAAGCCGTAAGAGAGATTATGAGTGTTTGGAAAGTCTTGGAAAGCTTGGATCTTCAAGAATTGGAGGGTGCTCCAATGGATGGCACGAAGAAGGAGAGTGGAGTGGATAGAGAAGTGAGGAAGATTATGATGGTGCTGAACTTCATGGTTTATTTCAGCCCCAAAGAGAGAGAAAGAGAGAGAGAGATGTATTGGAGAGTGATGGAGAGAATCCGTTGGGGTAGTGTGTTATGGTATGCAACTTATAGTCATAGTAAGAGTATTATTTTAATTGAGTTGAGTTGGTGGTGGTGGGGAGGGGCTTAAGAGCAATTATAATTCTCCCAACAGATTAGTTGGGGTAGAAATTGAAGTATAAAAAAATTGAGGATTGAGATGGGAATATTGAAGTATAAAAAAAAAAATTCAGAATGCGATATTAACTAATGAAAGTTAACACCAAATTATCTTGTTTTCACTTTCAATAGTAAAAATAAAATAAAAATAGAAAGTACTCAAAGATATCTAAACTTTTGTAAACTAAAAAATAACCCCAAAACGGAATACTATATACTCTCATAAATGCCACACAATACCGCTATACTTTAGAAACTAAAATTAGGTTAACAATAAGTTTGAAATATAATTAGTTTTGAAATCATCAAATATTATTACGAAATTACCAAATAACTCCTAATTAAAATACGGGGTATTACATGCTTGGTGTTATATATAAAACTTTTTCCCTGCAACACATACAAAAATGATCAAAATATCACATGGTCTTGTTATCCAAATCACCTGGTCAAAGTGGTAGAGCATTGGAAGCCCCTGCATGAGGTCCTGGGTTCAAACCCGGTTGACGACAAAAACAATTTCACAAAAAAATCACCTGGTCAAAGTGACCCAATTACGAGTGAAAAAGAAAAAGTCAAGCCAGGAAGAATGAGAGAACGGAGGTAAGTAAGAGAAACTGGACGGTCTACTTTTAAATGATTTTTAGTCCATTAGATCAAATAACTATTGACCCTTGGATCGCACCCATTCCAGGTATTTTTTTTTTAAAGCATGAGGGAGAATTTTATGGAGTTGGATCCTCGCCAACCCTCCTTTCCCTTCAAGCTCTTAATCACTCAAACTCGGTAAGATTTAAGAATTTGTTGGTGGTAAACTGCGAGAAGAAGTAAAAAAAACTGCAATTTAAGCCGTGTGATTTATGCTAACATCGGTGTACTGCAATCCAAGCTTTCACAGTCGCATACAAACAACAATTCCAATCTTTTACTCTTTGAAGCACAACGGGAAAGAAGCCGAACTTTAATCACTGAAACTTCAATGAACTACCAATGTAATGCGGCCATACTTGTATTCTTACTATCTGTATTCGACTCCTTTGTCTCAAGTCGTCATCCAATGGGATATCAAAATGATGAAACCTTTTAATAATTTTTCATTTTGTTTTACAGCAGAATTTGATCCATAACACGGTGAAAAACTTATCAAACAATCGCATATTTTGGCGATCGAAATCTCCCGGTCGAAGTGGCCCAAGTACGAGTCAAAAAAGTCAAACCGAGGGGTAGTAGTAGTAGTAGTAGTAATAGTAGTAGTACTTTTCATAATAAGAATTTTATTAAAAGAAATAATGTTAAAGTGTGTTTGTTATAATAGTGAATTTAGGGCACGGGTTGGGCCCTCATGTAGATACAGTTTCTGTTAAACGTATATTTCTCTCTTTCTTTTCCTCAATATATATATATATATATATATATATATTCTCTCTTTCTTGTTCTCTCTTCCCCTTCAACTCTAATCTAGTTGGGTTTCAGAACATCATAAGCTTCCGGTAGGTGGGCTGGGTATGAATACTGCAATGGATGATAAAAACTTAATTAGGCAGGCGCAGAGGCATCACCTTGATATATGTCCCGCGGATGATGACCCGTCGTTTGCTAGCCCTTCTCTCACCAATGGTGCTTCCCGACAGTCGGCCACTGGAGGTCGTCATGATAGTACGCATAAGTTAAAGATACAGCAACCTTCAAAGAGTAAGAAGAAAGTGGTTAAAAGATGAAGAGAGGAATGGGCCGATACATACAAGTGGGCATATCTTGATATGAAAGAAGGTTCAGAGAGAATATTTTGTCATGTCTGTAAATCATATGGTAGCAATCAAGCAAGAGATCCTTATGTAAATGAAGGAAGTAAAAATATCAAGATGAGTGCTCTGGAGGATCACAGCACCAGCTTGGTGCACAAAGAGGCTCTTCGTCTCCTGTCAGGATCGAGGGAAAACCTATTTATGTAAAATCAGCTGGATCAATCATTAAAGTTGCGCTAAACAGGGTTCCTCATGAGGTTGAGTTCATGCAGTGTGTAAAGAGAGCAATTCCTGCTTTCGAAAGAGTCACTGCAAGAAATTCTCACTATGTTAACATGATGGAACGCTTGTTAGAACCTGAGCTTATGATTGTTTTCCGGTTTCCTTGGATTCATGATCGTGGTGAATCACATGTCAACAGAGGCTTCTGTGTCCAATTCAACCAGACCCTAGGTCCCTGCATGGGAGGTCTTCGATTCCATCCTTCAATGAACTTGAGCATTGCTAAGTTTTTGGGCTTCCAGCAGACACTGAAAAGTGCTTTGTGTCCGTATAAACTTGGAGGCGCTGCACGGGGCAGTGATTTTGATCCAAAAGGAAAAAGTAACAATGAGATCATGCGTTCTGTCAGAGTTTTATGGAGGAACTCCATCAATATCTGGGTCCTGAAAAGGATCTCCCTTCGGAAGAGATGGATGTTGGTGCTTGGGAAATGGGGTATATGTTTGGAAAGTACAGTCATCTAGCCCGTCATATTGAATGAAGTTCTACAGGGCCGAGGATTCTCTGATCTGGCTCTAGCCTAAGGACTGAAGCTACTGGATATGGACTGGTATTCTTCACTAAGCTTATTCTTGCCGACCTAACGAAAGAACTTATAGGACTAAGATGTGTTGTTAGTGGGTCTGGACAAATAACTCTGCATATCCTAGTCAAGCTTTTTGCTTTTGGTGCTATTCCGATTACCGTATCAGATTCAGAGGGTTATTTGGTGGATGAGGAGGTATTTGATCACTTTAAAGTCTCTTTTTTGAGGACCATTAAAGCTCGGCAAAGAGGTTTAAGAGATTATTCCAAAAAATATGCTGGTTCCAAGTACTATGACCATTCCAAACCGTGGAGCAAAAGATGCGATATTGCCTTTCCTTGTGCATCAGAAAATGAAATTGATCTGGCTGATGCAGTTAATTTGGTTAACTCAGGTTGTCGATTACTAGTTGAAGGTTCCAATATGCCCTGTACGCCGGAAGCAGTTGATGTTCTGAGAAAAGCTAATGTTCTTATTGCTCCAGCTAGTGCTGCCGGGGCTGGAGGGGTTGCTGCTGGAGAGCTTGAACTGGTTAACCGGTCTCCTGAAGAATTTGAGTTGAAAATACAGGACGCTGTGAAGCAGACATAGTAAAGGACTCTGAAAGCGGCAACTGATTTCGGTTACCGGAGAACGAATCCCGAGGCTTTGGTACAGGGGGCAGCCATATCCGCATTTTTTTCCATCGCTAAGGGCATGTCTGATCAAGGTTGTGTATAAACTGCCGACCTTATTCTTCGCTGTGTGGCACTCACCATGGGAATGTGCGAGTCTTTTCTTTCTTTTAGAAATTGTTTTGTCGTCTACCAGGTTTGAACCCGGGACCTCATGCAGGGGCTTCCAACGCTCTACCACTTGAGCTACCACCCGAGCTGCGGGAATGTGCGAGTCTTGATCCTTCTAATTAATCGATAAATTTTTATTTACTCCAAGAGCATCACGTCGGCATGACACGTGGTGGTCCTCATTAATGGGTAGTACACTAGTACTAGGTATGCTTCTTCTGGAATGTCCTACTTTGACTTTTTAACCCGTTATTGGGTCAAGTTGACTCGGTGATTTATATAGCAAAACGAAGTTTTTGACAATTTTTCATGGTATTGCATACTACTACGGTACCTCTGTTCTCTCTCTTTCTTCCAATTTTGACTTTTTTATCCATACCCATGTCACTTTGACCCGGTGATTTGGATAGCAAAACGACGTTACTTTTTAGTAATTTTTTATGGTGTTGTATAGTAAAGTTTACTGCGCTATGAAAAGTTCAAAAAATTGCATCGTTTAGCAGTCCAAATGATCGGATCAAAACGACCCGATGAATAGTGACAAAGTCAAAAATGGAAGAAAGAAAGAGAACGGAGGTAAAGTTAACTCATTGAATAGTGACAAAAAGTGAAGTAGTGAAGAAACAGAGCTCCTTAAGTTAGAAAGAGTGTCTTTTTTGGGGTTGTATTGGGTCCGTCGAGCCTTTTATCCATTAAGGTCTACTGATGTTTTTGGAAGTGGTTTTGTTAGGCTTATTAGTTCGGTTCTAGTTGGTTGTTCTTGTTTTCTGTTTTATTTGCGGGGGATATGTCCCTCCTGGTCATCTGCTTGTATGAACTCTATTGCATTTCAATTTAATCCTTTCGTTGCTGGTGGAAATAAAAGTTAGAAAGAGTGTTACCACAACTTATCGTACAAAATTTAATTCGCCACCTCTAGTTAGAAATAGTGTTACAACATTTAATTTTTTTTTTTGAGGAATTACAACATTTAATTTCATGTACATGTCTTTTCAATAAAAAGGTATAAAAAAATATAACATGTAAATGATAAAATATACTTTCACCCCTCTAGTTTCACTGAAGTATAAATTCACCCATTTCATTAGAAAAAAGATACTTTCACACCTTTGATTTGCTGAATATCAGAAATGATGTCAATAAAATTTTAGGGGGAAATGTGCCCTCGTGTTATAAATAAACAAATCTACCATCATGTTATAAAAACGTACCAACACAATGATATGAGAGTCAAATTTGTCACTAAATTTATTTTCAGTGACATACCACACTTCTGGACTAAGTGTGTCACAATCTGAGAGTGTAAATGGGAAGTACTTTAAATTTGGTATAGTGAGAGGGAAAATGTATCATTCAAGGAAACTAGAGGAGGTGAAAGTGTCTTTTACACTCATGTAATTGCAATGTGTTGCATGTTTCAATGTTGTTGTAATCTTGTTGTTGTAGGGCTAGTTAGATCTCCCTAATTTTTTTTAACACGACTACAATGTTGTTTCCCACACTACAATTACATGTAAAGCCCCGGTAAGCCTTATGTAAAACTCTAGGATTAGTCAGTGGTGTTTCAAGTGCAGCCTAAACCAATCTAAATTAGAAGGAAATTGTGATAGATCCTAACTAGTGTCAAACTGTGCTAAGCAAGAAAAACCTTATGAAATAATGCTGTTGATCCTTTTTAAAATACTTCGAAGCACTAAAAAATCTATTTTTCGACTTGTAATTTATTTTAAAATTGTCTCTAATTTTAAATACAAACATTGCATAGCTCATAATTGTACTTGTTGAAGATGGACACACTATCTCACATAAAAGAAATGAAATTTCAAAACATTTTTATTTTTATAAAGGGGTTTTATTTTTACGGCAACCAGGCTAGAACCGGGGCTTCGTGCAGGGGATTCCAGCACTCCACCACTTGAGCTACCACCATAGTTGTTCAAAACTTTTCCGACTTAATTCAGTTCAGTTATGATGGACATAAGTTGTATATCTGGCAAGATGCTATAAAGAAAATGAAAACCGTTTTATGTATTTAATAGTCTAGTTTGCGAAAAATTAATGACCCAAACCGCCAGGGCCGGCTTCACAGCAAAGCCATTGAGTTGGCTGCTTGGGGCACCACAAGCTGAGGGGGCACCACTTTTCTAAAAACCAGGGGTAATTTTGTAATTTTACAAAATAAATAGTAGTAGCATATTTTCTGTATCCTTTTCCAAGTATTGGAGGAGTAGTTTTCAGTCAACCGTTAATTTCATCACGATCTCTCTCTCTCTCTATCTCATTTCTTCCCCTCAAATCTCTCAACTATCCGTCCATTTTACTGTTTCCATTCTACCGTTGCCATGATTATTGGGTTAAATAAGTCATCTCAGATCTGCAGATTCACACAATAGCGGTTCTATTTATGATTCAGATTTTTTTGTGTATCAGGTAAAATTTTATTTTTTTATCTCACGACTTCAATTTCCGATTCTGATGTATAGTGTCTAAACCGTACCTGAAATTATACCGAATAAATTTAAAAAAATATTGAATTGTATCATGTGTAACTTCAAGTATGTTAGAATTTTATTTCAAAAAAATGTACGTGAGAATTTAGGATTCAGAAATTTTGTGTATAGGGTTTAGGAAGAGTGTGCTTCTTTCAAGTTTGAACTTATGATCTTAAATTCGTTCTAGGGTTTGGTTTCAACTACTGGAAATTGGAAGTTCCTAGCTAGTTAGGACCAATCTGTACTTCTGGTATTTTAACAATCTTAAATTCGTTCAGGACTAATTGTTTATTAATTGGTTCTTTTGTTTTTTGTTTAGAGACAAGGAATAAGGTGGCTCATGTTTTAGCCAAGCAATCTCTTTTCCTTTCGGTATAGGTGTGGTGTAGTTTAATCTACTGTACCCTAATTTGTTGTTTGTTTGTGAGCCGCTATAATAAAATTTATAGATTTGTTATTTAGAAAAAATGAATAAACCATTGATTTAATTTCTGAATTGTAAGTTTTATTTTTGTACGTAAAGGGCCTCAAATATGTTGTCGCTTAGGGCAACAAAAATCCTAAAGCCGGCCCTGCAAACCGCAAGGCATTTCAAGGTTATAGTTTTCCTCCCAAACCGGAAGGTAGTATAGTTTTCCTTGTTCTTCTCATGTGTCTTTGCAAGTGGGCCTTTATTTGTTACTTCCTCTGTTTCTTCTCTATCACACCGGTTTGACTTTTGCCACTACTCATTGGGTCACTTTACCCGATGATTTGTGTAGCAAAACGATGCAATTTTTCGATAATTTTTTCATGGCGTTATAGAGTAAAAGTTACTCTATAACACGGAGAAAAAAATAACAAAAAATCGCATAATTTTACTATCCAAATCACCCGGTCAAAGTGACTCAAATACGAGTCAAAAAGTCAAACCGGTGTGATAGAGAAGAAACAGAGGTAGTACAATATTTACATAAAACTATTTTCATGTGTCTAATTTATTCATAAGTTATACTCGGGCTACACACTATTATGATATGATTTTGGGATAGTCGAATGAATGGAAGAAATTTCGTAATAGTCCCACATAATTTTATCATTGACCATTTCTTTTTATGAACCAATATTGACCATTTCTTATTTGTATGTGTGTATTTCTTGTATATGGGAGAGTATTAGTAGTATTATAGTATTGTTCATCTTGTATGTTTGGGTAGAGGATATGGTTAGTAGGGATAAGGCTTGTGATGGGATATGAGCAAGGATATGAATGTTGTCTGATAAGTCCTGATAAGATATGTTGATGTCTGTGTTTGGGTACTGTCGGATATGATGCAGGATATGAAGTAGGATATGTGCAAAAATGACTTTAATACTCTGAGTGTCGTTATTTTGTGGAAAGATTGTATATTTCAAATTGGTGAGGAAAAATGTATACAAAATGTATCAGTATTTATGTTTATATTTTAATACTCTTTTTTCTACATAATAGTGACGTTGTCACCGTATGTTGGATAACTTGACTTCTTCGTCTTTGTCTATTGGCATGAATATAAATTACACACGGCGATCTTATATAATTGTGTTTCCGATTCATTCATAATTTGACAAGTGAGTATCATTACTCATTTTCATAAGCGGAATAAACTTGTAGTAACATGCAAATATAACAGATATTCATGGATACAACATGGTCATAGCAAAATATGGAGTCTAAATTACTAGTACGTAATGACAATATTGGAATGGTGTTACAAAACCTACAATAAATAAGTTAAATTAAACCAACAAAATTTCAGCAAGCACGATAAAATGTCTTCATATTTAGCTCAACCATACATACTCAAATAAAGTTATGTAATCCCAAAGTAATAGTTATGAAAACCATGAGGACCTCCTCCATAAGAAAGGTACTAAAACGTTTAGCTGGTTCACATAGTTACGCAATCCCAAATTAAAGTTACCAACTTAAGGAATCATAGTAAAACCCCACAAACGCCAAACATTACTCGCTATTTTTTGGCAAGATTTTGAGAATGTGAATTGAGAGGGAAGAAGGGACGTGAAACGGTGAAATAGCTGGTATGGTTTGGGGACAAGGATAGGAAATTAGATAGTTTGTGGGGGTTTTTTGTCAACCTAGTAGCATCCTAATATGCTATATTTTCTTATCCAAGCTTAAACCTCCATGTTGGTGGTATACAATTTGTTCACTAAAAGCTCCATCAGCATAAGGCAACATAACGTATCCCCTCTCTTATCCGACACCCAAACACTTGATAAAAAAAGAGAGTGTATAACTTATCTTATACTCCCTCCTTATCCTCTACCCAAACGAGTAGTAGTATAGTGGGGGAGTTGGATACCTATCAACCCTAGAGTCTTGTACCAATGTTACCTTACTCTTCATTGATCTATTCTTTGATCTTTGTATATTCGTGTTTCTAGTATCTTTTACTACCTCTGTTTCTTCTGTTTCAGCCTACTTCACTTTTGGTCACTATTCACTGAGTTGGTTTCACCGGGTGATTTGATTAGCAAAACGGTAAAAAAAAAATGGTTATTTTTGCATGGTGTTATTAAGGAAAGTTTACTCTACAACACCATGAAAAAATTGTCAAAAGATTACATCGTTTCGGTACCCAAATCACCAAGTCAAACTGACACAGGTACAGGTTAAAAAGTCAAAGCAGACGAAACAGAAGAAGGTAAATCATCTGAATCAAGAATATACAAAGATCAAGGATTTACGTCAAGAAGGAATAATGTTGAGCAAAAGAGTTATTGTAAGCTTCAATCCTTGGGTAGGATGCAGGAAAAACTCCCCACAAGGGTTGTATCTAGCTTTGCACACAAATTTTCCATGCTTTGAAGGCTAGAAGATTTATTATGTTTTGATGGTGTTTTCTGGAGGTCACAACACAAAACCGGGTTGAAGTTTCTTTGCAAGAGGGAAACTTCTTGAAACTTGAAGACAGATAAGGGCATTTCCACCCGTTGGGGCACTAGAGGAGAATGCAACGGGTGCTATGTAGGGCTGTAAACGAACCGAGCCGAACCGAATATCGGTTGTTTGGATTTGGTTGGCTTAAAATAAGAATGAACATGAACTCGAGCCGAACAATTTTTAGGCTGTTTGAGTTTCTTTGATTAATTTTTTTCAAACTCAAGTCGAACACGAGCCTGCAATCGAGGCAATGGTTCAAGAAATATTAATGCAATTATGTGTCAAACTTTTAAATCTTAGCATATTACGATAAATTTTTTGCAATGATCTCTTTCAAATATACCCTAAAACTATCATAAAACACATGAAAACTAAAAAATTAAAGTAAATTCACTTACGAATTTTGAAAAAAATACATTTTACTTGTGAAAATACATATAATATGTGTAAATAACAAATTTTCAAGAACAAAACGAACAAACGATCCAAAGCTTGTGTTTTTTTGTTTATTAATCGAACAAAATCTTATGTTTGAGTTTGATTGTTTATTTTTTCGAACCGAATACTAACGAGTTTTTGGCGAGCCGAACACGAGCTGTTCGCGAACGGCATGGTTCATTTACAGCCCTAGTGCTATCGGGCAAGACACTGTTTCACTATTAAAGACTGCCACTGTCCCTGCTCTTTCTTCCCCATGAAAAAAAATAGGAAAGGATGATTTTTTTCGAAATTATAGATTTCATTAAAATGGCTATCACAGCCAAAGACGCTCCGATGACATCTGGAAACACAGAGCGGTACAACCAACCAACTCTGAGACACAAAAGCTCTAGAAAAGAGCAAAAAATTAAAACATTATTATTGAGAGAAACAATAGTTCTTTCCAACAGAAACATTAATAAGACTTTTAGGGTTCCACAAGATGACCACTGGAAAGAAAGGAAGACCACTGGAAAGAGGATGAATGCTCCGACCATGGAAAACAGCTGCCCAAAACCACGATTTTGTCGTCAAAGCACAGATTATGGCCACGCACATACAAAACAAGAAAGATCTGAGCCTTGATGAGGACGAACCGACGTCGAGGATGAGCATACAAAGAAGAACAGAGGCCATGGCTGCCTCTAGAAAAGATCCGATCAAAAACCCTTTAATACATGGCAACACCATCGCCCAGGAAACGTCGTCGATGCTACCCGAGAGAGGTAGAGAGTCCAAACACGACCTTGACGCTCCAGATCTGCAAAATACATAATAAAAAAACAAAACTAAGAACAACGAAACTGAAACAGGGACGGAAGGCTCGTCGCCGCAAAGAGAGGCGGCCACGACGAGCCCGACTGCGGTCCCTAGCAGCGACCAAGGGTAGAGAGACAGAAATATTAGAAGAAGAAGAAGAAGAAGAAGAAGAAGAAGAAGAACCTGCAGGGAAGCAAGACTAGAACACTCTCTATGGAGTACTTCTCTCTCCAGCTTTCTCTCTCTAGAGAAGGCACAGAACTCTAGGTGAGATAATGTTGGTTGAGGCACGACTGGGTTGTCAGCCAACTCCTCCTTGATCTCGGCAAGCTTCTTCTTTCTTTTTGTCCCTTCAGTCTAATTCGAGCTAACCTTCATCACTCGACATTACATAAAAGTTTAAAATGGGAAATGGGCGGATGGCTGAGTTAGACAAGTTTTCAGTCAACTCCTTCTCAAGCTTGGCAACGGAAAAAAAAAGAAAGAAAAGAGTTGTCGAGCTTGAGAAGGAGTTGACTGACAACCTTGTCTAGCTCAGCCATCCGCCCATTTCCCATTTCGTACTTTTATGTACTTCTCTATTTCTTCTCTTTCTTCCTAGTTTGACTTTTACCACTATTCATCGGGTCGCTTTGACCCGATGATTTGATTAACAATACGGTGAAAATTTTTGGTATTTTTTAAAGGTGTTGTAGAGTAAACTTTACTTTACAACACCATGGAAAAATTACCAAAAGATTGAATCATTTTGCTATCCAAATCACCGGGTCAAAGTGACATGGTTACGGATGGAAAAGTCAATGGAAGAAAGAGAAGAAACAGACCAAGTAATGTCGAGTGATGAAGGTTGGCTCGGATTAGACTGAAGGGACAAAAATAAAGAAGAAGCTTTCCGAGCTCGGGGAGGAGTTGGCTGACAACCCTGTCTAACTCAGCCATCAGCCCATTTCCCTTTTTAGAGTTTTTATGTACCTTTGTGGAGTGAGATCAAATGTTGGTTACCTACCACTTATATAACCCTGCGAGTGAATGTTCCTCCAAAAAACATGTCTGCCTGTGGAAGCGTAAAAGTTGTGTATTTTTCAATGTGCATTGGGATCAGGCGGTAGTTGATTTTCGATGTGTTTGTTTTTATTTTATTTTTATGCTCTTTTGATGAGCATTCTCATTCAGAGTTGGTGGGATGTAGTACTACTCTCTGCCTTTCTGTATTGGACTGCGATGGTCCTTTCTTTAGTGAAATGAAGCTACAATTTTCTGATAAAAAAAATTGCGGGACTGTGTAAATTCAATTAATGCAGTTGTCTTTTCATCCTTTTTTATGAATTGCATTTCGGCTTTTTCAGTAAATGCGTAGTACCAGTACTGCTCTACTAGTGTTACTACTAGTAGCACCATCTATCGACGGTGGGTGAGAGAATGGAGACTCCTCGGGACTGTATAAACTCAATGAATGCTGCTGCGTTTCAACCTCTACATGTCACGTTAGTTTTCTCGGACTATCCGGATTGGATTGGATTGGATTGGATTGGATTGGATTGGATTGGATGTACCTTACTGGTTACAGAGGTAAAAGTAAAACTCTCTAAGAAGGAACTCGAAAAACCAGTCTTAAATAGCAAAATACGTTGGTAAACTACATGTTCACAAAGATAATCTCAATAAATTACTATGAATTTTGTTCCAGCTGCATGTTTACAAATCTCATTCAGATTTCCGCCAAAGTTTTCCTTTGGGGTTTTGCATAAATGAAACCGCATAAGATGACCGGGGAAACAAGTATTCTCCGGCAATCGGAAAAACTGCCGAACGCTAGAAGTCGAGATCCCGCATCCACCGAACCAGAACCCAACAGTTTCATCAAAATGTCGGCCAGTCCCGTCCGTTCTTTAAAAAATTAATTATAAAATTACATCAACCCACACACGCACACTTCATCCACCTCCATTAATTTTAAGTTAATTTCGTCTCCCACCAATTCAACCTCTATGTCTCTCTCTCCTTCGCGTTTTGTTTCTTCTTCCCCTCACTTCAAATTCTAAGATCTAAGGTTTGGGGTTAATTTAATCTGAAGGTTGAAATAAAGTCAACTGTGCTCTTCTTTTTTTAAGAAAAACCAAATTTGAAAACTAGATTGGCAAAGAGTTTTACATTAAGCTCACAAAGGCTATGAAGCCAATTTGGACTATCATCTACCCATTGTTCTGAGAAATCACGATCCTTTGCTCTTGCCGCTACATTGTGTGCTATCACGTATACTTCACGAGGGACCCAACTAGATCTCACTTCCGTCAATTTCAAAATCAGAATGTTAATCTGAGCTAAGATATCCGCTGTCCGGGATCCATCATTTCCTTCTCGGGTTCGAAACCACAACGGAAGATCATCAAGTAGAGTCAGTGCATCACCTTCGATAATAATCTTTTGAAAACCCATCATGGTTGCTAGCTCCAAACCGGAAAGAAGAGTGGTGGCTTCAGATTCTCTCGCCCCTTCCGCCAAGACCCTGCTATGGCACGAGCTCCAGTTTTCCCCACACAATTTCGAAGTACTGTACTAGAAAGAAAAGAAAAAAAGATCGTATACATATGGAGTTGATTCTCGCGCGCGCCAAAAGTTAAACACGTAGCTTCCTTAGTAGTATCAGTAGTACAAGACTTTTAGTAGTCATAATAGTAGTAGTAGTAGTAGTAGTAGTAGTAGTAGTAGTAGTAGTAGTAGTAGTAGTAGTAGTAGTAGTGGTGGTGGATGTGGTGGTGGTGGTGATAGCAGTAGTAGTTTGTACCAGTAGGTTGCAGCCACATCATTCTCAACCGAAATTGGCAATGCCAAAAGAAGTATGCGGTGCGTATCCATTTACACATATCGCAGCCTGGATCATAATAAAAAACAACATGGGCTGACCTATGTTGCAAAACATTTTCCACAATATGGTGCGTATCCATTTACACATACCTTTCTTCCGATTGTTTATATTGTGAAAAATATACTGCAAAAAGAGGTAATATTCAACAGCAGATTAAATTACGAACTCATGAGTGTAAAATGAACTCACATATAAAAAACCAAAAAAAAAATACGCACACACACACACACACACTACCATACCAGTCCAAGCCAGAAGGCGGCGTCCGGATTCTTCATCCTCCAACAATTCTGCAGAAACTTCAAGTGGTTGACACCCCAATAACTCAATGCGGTGAGTGGGAGAACGTTGGCACACTGAAGGTAGATGGATCGGTCGTCTCCGAGCAATCGCAGATTGAGCTTCTTGTTGCACTCACCGATATGAAATCCTTGCACGAAGTTCCGGCAACACGAGAAGCGATATTTTGCAAAACATCATTGTGTGCAAGCTCTAGAAGAGAGTTCCCTGAAGTAGTCTCCTCCATTCATAAAATTTAGGTAAACAATTGCAACCGCAAATTGAGCACTGTCAATGAGAAATACCAGAGGATTCTGCAGCACACGCTTTAATTGTGAAAACAATCTGTCGTTAATAATAAAACTCGATGAGCTCTCTCTATTCATTTCCCAGAAATAGTGTACTTTCTGCTCCATTATTCATTTATGAGCCCCTAAAGAGTCGTGAGAGATGTACATAATCATTGATATCTTTGTGTAATCATGATGGCTGCAGGCATTCGTGTTGGGTAATGCAACCGTTATTTTTTTTTTAAATGTAACATTTCATTGATTCAATAAGGGGGATACACAACAGAGCAGATAGGAGTGTACAACCATGAAGACTCGCTCTCTAACAGAGCATCCTTTATATATCATAGATGTCGAAGATTTGAGAAGTACATAGAGCTTACAGCAACATGATTAAATATATTTTTGAAAAATGCAACAAAATGCATTTAAACTACACTCATTAATGACATGGATTTTAAAGACTGTGATTATTGCCACTGCAACATCAGATCCCACCACGATCTTGATCACACAGAAATCGAGATTTACTTTATCTACTCTCACTCACCCTCGATCTACTCCTCTATGCTAGACCTGTTCTCGAGAAAGCCATGACAGGATGAACCCATTGCATTTACCCAACCGGCTTAGTCGAACCCGAGACTGCTTAGACCATCTCCAATTGTGGAGGTCTCCCCCACCCCTAAACTCCCCATGACCCCACTCTTTCACTTCCTAATATTCACAAAATTGCCATTCAGCCTCCAATGGTGGAGGTCTCCCCCACCCCTCCACCCACCATCAATTAATATTTTAATCTACTATTTCTATTACACTATCATTTATTTATTTTCTTAATTATTCATTAATTTTTTATATATAATTATAAATATATTATAATTATTAAAGTAGAAATAATTAAATAATTTTCTTATTATTAATGTTCAACCTAAATAATACTTCTTTTCAAATCACTTATTTATGTAAGAAAATCTTATCATCATACATATTTTTTGAAAAGTTTCTCATATTATTAATATTATGTTGGATAGTTCATTCCTATATATTATATATTACACACGTATATATTACACGTATATATTCCTATATATTATACATTGTTTTGACGTTCTAAAAAATTATAACAAAAAATAACAAAAATGTTTAAAAAAATAAAAATGGCAAAATCAATAACCTATCTAATTTTCTCCCTAATTTCTCCCAATCCACTCCACATTCTCATCACTAATTAAAAGTCTCCATTATCTCCTATTTATTCTCATCACTACCTATATATATATATATATATATATATATATTTTAGGATTCACACTATCTATCTCAACTATGACAAAATATTTAAGATAAATAAAAAAGGAAAAATCTTATCTCTCCATATTTTTCCCCTAATTTCTCTCCATCTACTCCAAGTTTTTCACTCAACCCTTTAACTCCCTCTCCTATTTTTTCTCTCCCAGTAATGCATATTCAACAAACCACCTAATATAAATGAAAAGAAAAAAAGAAAAAGCGTTGAAAGTAGGAGAGAGGGAGGCGAGAAAGAAGCAGCACGCGGTCTCGGTGCCGTGCTCGCCGCCCCCGCCCCCTCCCACCCGGATTAGCCTCCTCCCCAGCGACCGCCACCGCCCTATTGGATCTGCTAATCTCTCCCCCAGTCTCCACCAAGACCACCGTTGGAGATGGTCTTACTACTTGTGCATGTTTAGTACCGTATGTAGGAATTTGGGGTGTTTAGAACGGGAACAAAAGGCCTGGATAATCTCTGAGTCGTGGGATCACTTTCAGATTAAAGTATTTCGGCAGTGTGCGCAAAATCTATAATCGGATAAAACAGAGACTGTATCAAGAACGAATATGGTGTTTGCTATGGATTTCCGAACTCAGAGGAGCTCACTCTGTTTTCTTTATTCGACCAAATTGCCAACATATAGGAAATGGACAGGTGGTTAATGGCTGTTAATGGCGGTTATAACCGTTGCCCGGTGGTTGTAACCGCTGCCCCTGGTGGTTATAGTTATAATCGCTGCCCGCGGTGGTTATAAACACTGCCCCCGGCGGTTATAACCGCTGCCCCGACCCCCGTCGGGGCCGGCGCCCCCGAACTTCCGTTGTCCAAGACATTAGTATATTTGTGTACACGCGTGTACTCCACACCTCCTAACGTGTATAATTTATACGCCAATGTCTATTTGGTCGTAAGTAAATCCAATTACACAAAAATGTTTGATGACACAAAAATCACCAGCACCGTATGTTTATTTGTAATCAACTTTGATTAAAACAGTGTGTTTTTTTTAATATCATTTGGTCGCGCTGTTTTTTCCTTTTTAAAATAAACAGTAACTACTGGAAAAAAAATAAACAGTCACTATGATAGTTTTTTCCTATTTTTTCGTCATTTTTTGGTGGTTATTGCATGTTAGGTAACCCACTATTCTAAATGACAGTTGATAAAAAAAAACATGGTGTTTATTTTAACTCACTAGAAACGGACCCGTCCCGGTTGGACTAATACAATTATCATTATTATATTATTTTTTTATCACATGTTACCAGTAAGAGTTTTTTTAAAGTAATCATTATTTAAATGCCAAACATCAAAAAGCGCACATGTGGTTTGTCAAGAACCCAATTTGCACACTCACATGGTGTTGCAGACGGAAACAAATTCAGAGGACGAATGAGAGGATTTGAAGAGACAAATTCCTGGGATCGCAATAAATGATTGTGTGGGTTTTTTTTGGATGAATTGGGTATTGGATTTTTTGGGTAGGTGGGTTGTAACTATAGATTTTTCATATTTTTTTAACTAAAAAATATGTGACATGTGTGACGCGAATGTTTGATTGAGAAAATTCCAATTTTTTTTTATACCAAAATAATTTTGTTAACCACAAGTAGCACACTGTGGTTCACAAAATTATTTTGGTACAAAAAGAAACTGAAATTTTCTCAATTAAATATTCACGTCATACATGTCAAATATTTTTTAGTTAAAAGATATGAAAAAATCTATAGTTACAACCACCTACCCCAAAAAAATCAAATATCCAATTCATCTAAAAAAACCCGCACAATCATTTATTGCTATCTCAGGAATTTGTCAAACATGCACTAGTACATGTGATCAAACCACTTGCACTATGTAGTGCATGTTTTGCATCCCTATTTTCAATCAAAGTTGATTAAAAACATGATGTTTTTTGTTTATGCTATGTTTTTTTTGTGTGTTTAAAAATAAAAATACTGAAAATTGATGTTTAAGAAAAGCATTTGTGGTGTTTTTTTTGATGTTTTCTCAAACTAATGGTGGTTAAAGACGTTTAAATCATAATAATTATACACATCCCTTAAAAAACTTAGAATGAGACGCATAATAATATCAAATATATGTTGCACGTAAAAATGATATTCGAGCAAATTAATTTTGAAATTTAGCAATGTTGCCAAATGCGTTTTGATTTTAAACACTTTTTCAGCTCATAGCAAACAGTGATTTAATAAAGTTTTTTTTAGGGGGTGATTTAAGTAAGTTTTGAACGTGCATTTTCATCATGTTTTTTTCTCAGTATTTATTATTTTTTAAAGGATACCAAAATCTAATGGTAAATCACGAATCAGTCACTAGAAACATGGTTTTTTAATATTATGGTTATCATTCAAGGCTTTGAGAAATATATAAAGCTTACACCAACATGACTGGTACTTGCATTTCAATAACACCCATTAATGTCCATATTGATTTAGATTCCGTGATGATTGCCACTGCAACATCAAATCCTGTCACGATCTTGATCACACAGAAGCCTAGATGAACCCTCTAGGCTACGGTATGATTAGATGCATTAGATGAATCCTGTCACGACCCATCTTTTTTAATGAAAGCATTTCAATTACGGTATGATTAGATGTATAAATAATGAAATGTGTCAGTATTGTACCTAAAATAATATTTCATGAAATTACTTTGAAATTTAGTCATGTTGCCAAATGTGTTTTTGATTTTAAACATTGTTTTTTCCCTGCATAGCAAAGAGTTTAATTATGTTTTCTGACGTGTTTATTCTTCATGTTTTTTTCAACTGTTTTTCTTGTAGAGTTTTTTTTTTTTTTTTTGAGAAAAAACTTTTGATTAAACAACTCGAAAAATGAACCACCGAAAATGACAACAATTAGTTAGAAGCCTCTCGATTCCCATTCCTCCCTGTTGACTTCCCAATCTTCCATAGTCTCTATCATCATCCCTCTCTAGAGTTAAGTGAGAAGATTTAGCCATGAACAAATAAGAACGATGACAAATATAACCCATCTTGAATAAAATTTATAGAAATGAAATTTGTGTAAAGAGATCAAAAGAATTTTGTAGCGAATTACATGACGTCAACAATGAAAACGGGTTCGGATAACATCGGATAACAAGCTAAACCCATTCATCCCATCAAAACGATCAATATTCATCATGTTCGACATCACTCCTAACAAACTCGAGATCCAACAACCAGGCTCTAATACCACTTAATAGAAAACGAGCGGAAGCCAAGAGGAGCGAAGAGGCGATGAACAAAAAGAAGAAACAACACAACGAATTTCACTAGTTTTTAGGCTAGCTACCTCCACGGCCAAACCGAACCAATTTTATTGATGAGAAGCCAATACGATTCGCCACACAATATATGTCTCGACCGTAGGTCAATATATAGTCCTAAGATACTGACTTGTGCCCAAAGAAACGAAGAAACATTCCAAAATTGAACAAGGAAACAACGAAACCGCCCCAAACCCAGACTGTTCGCACGAACACCCGTAGTGTTCGCACCAACACTGGTCGCACGAACACTTTTGTTGTTCTCATGAACAGAAACTGAACCCAAATACATCTTCGTTCTTTGGTTCCTCGCTTCGCCAATTGCTTTGCTGCTTCTCCAATTCAATGCTCTTCGTTCTTTGGTTCCTCGCTTCGCCAATTGCTTCGCCTCTTGTCCAATTCAATTCTAGGGTTTTGATCACCCAAAAAAAACACCACTCGTATGTATCAAAGAACATGCCACCCCTTAACCTTCTCATGACAATGGAAAACATGTAAAATTAAATAACGGTATAATAAAATGCAATTTTGCCTCCATCTATTGAGACTCGCCACACTTTCTACACTCAATAAAAGCAGGTTCGTCAGCCACACAAATTGTTACAATCCTCAAAGGAATAAAATTGGAGAGTCCATCCATATAATGAACAAATCCGGCGAAACAAGAAGAACAAGAAACCAGAGAAGACATGTCGGAGAAAGAAGAAGACTCAACTGAAGAAGAAAGCAAAGATAGGAAAGAAGAACTGCCCCCTGCTGACGAAAAGAAGACGTCTCCTCCAGAAGAGCCACCAGCTCAGCCCAGAAAACGCACGAGAAGAATCGGAACATGATGTGACCACTTTTTTGCCATGGATCCCCGACAGAAAAAAGGTCTAGAATGTTGGTTATGGAAGTATTGTAGTCGTTTTGTAATTGGTGTTAATGAAATGCCAACTGTTTCCTTTTTTGTCAGTTATGACATTTTAATCCCAGATTAACTCACATTCATTTGGGACTTGAAAAGCCAAATGAACCCATATGAACCATCTTCTATTTTGGAATGTTTTTTCCTTAATTTGGAAACATGTCAGTATCTTAAGACATTATATTGACCTAGGGTCGAGCATTGTATTTGCTTATCATTAAATTGGTTCGGTTTGGCCGTGGAGAGTTAGTGGTGGCTGGCAATTCCACCGCCTCGATGGGTATTTAAAAGGGTTGTGTTGGCTCTCATAAAAAAACACACGCTGGGGTAAAACGTGGGTACAGAGAGTTAACAGAGCAACATATGTTTGTTCAGAGCTCTCTGGTCTGGTGTGTATGCCGAGTGGTTGTAACCGGTCGCGTTTCTCTCAATAAAATCAGGGTTTTGCTCGTGGAGGTAGCTGATTAATCACTAGTGAACCACATTAATACTTGTGTTCTTGTTATATTGTTTACATTGTTCTCAAGCCGTTCCAGTGCATAACATGTTGGAAAACCCATATGTCCATAACCACCCTCTATTATTATTGTTTAACCTCCAGTAGCACCACTTTCCCCATTTACCACCACTTTCCTCTACTTCTCCAACTAAACCTCTCAAGCCCAAGACATTCCAATAAGTTGTTAGCAATACGGAAAAATACAAGTGATACCCGGAAAATCCCTAGATGGAAATGATTCACTTGTTAACATTAGAAACGAATATGTGTGCCCAAACATTGGATAAGTGCAACACAAATAGTTATAAAAAACCAGTTTTACAAAAGAAGCGGTATCACTGCAAAAAAAGATCGAGCGACATTGTGATATTCAGACTAATAATGAGTACATCTAATCGTCCCATCATCTATTAAATTTATATAACAATATTCTAATATGAAATGCAAAATGAAAGCAACACTAGTGACGATTAACCTTGTTACATTGATACCCTAAATTCCATGATAATCAACGACCTCTACAAGGTGACATAAAAAAAACCCTGAAAGGGTTTCCGAACTTGAGCTAGTACCAGATGTTATACCAAAATGTTAAAGTGTGTCCATACCACGTGCATTTTTGACAGATGCAATTGCCATTATCTGTCAAACAGAAGGAGTCATTGTAAAGCCCCCATAGGCCACCAACCCACCCTAGTCTCTGTAGACGAACATGTGGGTCTCTTGAAATACTACGGGTGATTATGGGGATCCACTCCATCGATTTAAACGTATTTTGCCACAACGTTGCAAGGGTTGTGCCTTCCAACACTACGTCAGCAAGATCGATGATCTCCTTGTTCCACTCTCCATGGACAATCGAAGAGAGCACACGGACGAAGGCCGCTATGTCATGACCATTCTTTGTCGCAGATTTCAGATACGTCTTCAATACTGTCCATGCATCATACCTGAGCAATGCGTACAAGCCAAAGTAGAAAGACGCTTCGTCATTCTTTGCCTTCTTGCAACGATAGAAGAAACTACAGTGAGATGCATCCCAAAGGTGTAAACTCGAAAACTCATCAATATCGGCATATCGATAAGCGCGGAATTTCTTCTCGGTCAATCTCGTGTTTACGGTCTTGGAAGTCGCCCCAAAGAGAACCTGATCTCTAGAAGAAGTTATTGCCAAACGGTCCGTGATTTCTCCAAAGACCTCAGGAGGAAGATCTAGTAGACGGGAAGAGCCCATTGCGAAAAATAAACATCGAAAGTGGAAAAGGAGACAAAACTTATAGGAGTGAATCGGAAGATCAACAGTCGTGACCCCTGGTGCCGTGTGTTTATTCTCAAAAAAAATTGTCGATTTTCTTTCCAAAGTAAAATTGTTGTTTTTTTTATGGATAAAATTGCTGTTGATTATTTTGAGCCGTCTTGGAGAAGGGAGCCATCTAATTTTTTGGAGGAAGGGAACCATGTTTTTTTTATCATGGGTGAAAGTGTCATTTGTTGAAGTTGTTAAGAAAATGAAAAAACAACTAATAAAAATGGGAAGAAAGGGTGAAAGTGTCATTTACTAAACTGGAAGGGGTTATAGGGTCTTTTGGTTAAACCTAGGGAGATAAATTACCCACTTGCATAAGATGCCACTATAACGGAATTGGGGAGTTATCTAAGATTTCTTCCAGTTGCCTTAACGAGATATTAACAAAAGGGGAGGTATATGCATTTATTTCATCATCAAGGCACTTATCGCACTACTTGATAGTGTTGGGGCGGTACAAAAGGCTTACACAAATGATGGGGGGAAAATCAGAAATTTTATCGTCTTCGTCCACTCAAAGCGATCAGAACCTCCATGGTTTTCGTCACCGAGCTCGTTCTCTGTCCAAACACCGACATGACTAGTCACATAAAATGATCCAAAAGTGTAAGAAAATACCCCCAAACCATTACCGACCTATAAATACCCCAAATTTGGCCCAAGAGGGAAGCAAGAGGAAATTTCCAAGTTATGAAGTTCTTCAGAGGGAATGGATCTCGGGCGGCGGACCCACATTCAGGAATGTAGGTACTGTTTTGGATGAGAAATCCACCAGCCACGATTTTTCAATAACCGGGTATCGTGAGTCGTCGGGAAAATATGGCTGCCACCAGGGCAAGAACCATGGCCATCGACAGATCCCCGCTAAATCTCCTCAAACAGTGTCCAATTTTGGTTCACAGATTCATGGAACAACTGTACAAGTTCCAGGAAAATTATACAGTGCAGAGTGGGGTGTTGCGACATCTAAATAAACAGTTGCAGAGTGAAAGTATTTCAGTATGGAACTATCTAATTCACGAAAAGTTTTTCCATAAGACAATCTATGCATTTCATGAGAAACCGGCTCAACCGGTAAAAAAAACAAATAAATAAATAAATGAAAAAAAAATTGCCGCATTGAAGCCTTTTCCATATTTTCTAGTAGGTCCAAGATCCATATTTCACTTCTTCTTGAGCTTGATTTGACAAGTCACGCAAGAATTGGTTATTTAGGTAGGAATCATTCCAATTGCATCCCATGCAATTCTTGGTCCAATTAGGTAAATAACTCATTATATTTATCCTTTAGATAACACCTAATTGTCATGCCTCTATGTTCATCAATCCATTTGAATTTACCTAGTTTCGTCCAACCTCTTGCTTCAACAATCACACATTACTTTCTTGTGTCGTCCGCAACACATCAAGGTGAATTAAAACGCCTTGTTTTGGCAAGCCCGAATTTAATAGACCTTGATCATGAAGGGTGTTTAGGCAAGAGAAGGCAAAACGCAATATCTCATTGAGGGATTTTTTAGTCATTATTTGTTTGGTTGATCCTATCAACATGATCTACTTATTTAGATTGGAAATCCACAATAAAAGATCAAACTTGTTTATTATTATTATCTTTTTAACGTCTTGCTAGTATCGCCATACACACAAAACTAAATAACAAGACATAAAATAATAAACATTCACAAAAGAAAAATTAATGTGGCATGGATATGGCCCCTATACTAAGATATAACCAATCCAATGATAATATCTATATGCCCTAAAGTGACAAGCTCATCTCCATGTGCTCCACCATAGTCGCGCGCCTAGGGATAGGAGTATGCATCGTCTTTTTGGCTTCTTGGTTCTCCGTTCTTCTTTTCCAGGCTCTTCGCTATCATATAAATATTTCTAATTCTAGCCTAACATATAGGATTAATAAATAAATAAAACCTCACATGTTGAGAAGATGATCAGCTCGCAGTCCGTAAAATTAACTAACTATTACATTAATTTGATCAGCTCGCAGGCCGTAAACCAAACCACAACAAACACAAACATCCACAACCTAGGCCATATCCATCGACCATGCAACAAAGCACATAATACAGTTAAAGCTAATTTTTAACGCGCTTGTTCAATTTTAGTTTGAAATTGGGTAATTAAGGTCACAACGGTCCAAGAAATTCACCATCCACCATGGCCGAACCATCCAAGGACCGAGGCTAGGCCTTGGGGTTGTCGGCCAAGCCTCACGCGCGGCTAGGCCGGCCCAACCCCTTGGCCGAGCCTTGCTTGGGCGGCAAGGAAAAAGGGACGATCCCCTTAGGGGGGCCGAACTTCCTTATGGAATTGTTTCCAAAACAATTCCTTGCCTTGTTGCCCAAACTTAGTTGTTTCACATCCTATGTGATTAAACTCACCAATTTACACATCCAATGTTAAATTAGATCTTGTTTGTTCTTGAGTCAAATTCAATTTGCACCTACTATGCTTATTAGTTTCAGTTTCGCGTAATATGAATAAAACGGTGTATAAACTAAAATCGTAACACAAAAAATCATGTTATGCACTACGAAATGTGGCTCTGATACCACTGTTGGGTTTTGACGTAGGTAACGCAGCGGAATAACAAAATTTTCTACTCAAAGCCCACCAAGGATCACAGGAAGAGTTATCATAACATGATAAGAGCATAGAATATGTGTACCTTGGTTTGGGAGATCACACGAAGAATAGTTTCTTCGTCTCTATGAATATCCACGCCTTGGATCTTGATTGGATTCCTTCTCATCGCGATGTGCTAGCAACGGAAGAAGGAGGAAGGTGATCACGCAAAAACAAGGCACTCGGACGTGCCTTGTGGTGGCCGACGGCAAGGGGGACGGATGGGGATGAGGGCTTCGGCCTTCTCCTTGTCTCTCTCTCTCTTGCTTTGTTATGTTCTCTCAAATAATGACTTGTGTAGAGAATTAACAAGCTAGAGATACTTTTTATAGTCGTAAATCTTTATTAACTACATAAAGGACCCAAAACTAATCATGTCCTTACATGGATTAGCCCACATGCAAATTAGTCCCACTAAGTTTACTTGTGGTTGCGTTATGATCCTTTTATTAATTAGTCCAACCAATTAATACAAATATCCAATTTCATCCATCCGGTGTGTGACTGATAACTCCTTAATAAGAGTTATCCTAGGTACACTTTATTTTGTTATTTGTGTGCGTTTCGGTGCAAAGTGACGAGATTTGAGCCAAAATATAAAGAAAATGCGCTTTTGGATGTTTTTGAGCTTTAAAGTACAATTCGGGCGTTTCTTAATGGTTTTGAGTAGGATTTTGATAATTTATCACAATTGATCTTCGCGGTAGTGTTCGTGTTGTTGTTTGAAATGGATTACGTATCCGGGAGTCAAGGGATAGAAGAAACGAGCTTCGAAATAGAAGAAAAAGGCGTTTTGGATGTTTTCGCCAAGTTTGGGAAATAATTGAGAAAAAACGATAAAATAGTCTGGAAACGGAGATTTCTCAACATGGGCGAATTCTACGTTGCAAAAGGAATCCAAATGTGCAAAAATCTCATTCATCGGAGTTCGGGATCAAAATCCTGGTCCTTATTTGCTTTTCAAAAGCTTAGTTGCTTTTCCAGGATGTTTTAGAGCAAATTAAGGATGTTTTGAGGTTATTTTGAGTTCTAAAATGAAGATGGAGGTGAGACAGGTGGAAATTGAAATTAGACTCGAAGAGCTTTCCAACGGCGGGTCACGGAGCTAAAACGGAAGTCGGATGGCACGGAGAAAGTCGGAGGAAAAAAAAGCTGAAAATTGGCTAAGGCAAACAAGTCGCACGACTTGTAACAGAGGGCGCACGACCAGATGAGAGGAGGGAAGAATGTTGGAAATATTACAACAAGTCGCACGACTTGTTATCGGAGGTCGCACGACTTGTTGAGATACGCTGAAATTTTCTAAGTGTTGGAAACAAGTCGCACGACTTGTTCAAACAGGTCGCACGACTTGTTCGTCTGCAGCAGATTTTTGAAACATTTTGGGGTTACTTTGTAATTAATCCTAACTTGTTCTAAACACTTGGAGAACGTATTAGACCTGGTTAGGGCGTGTTTTTGGGAGAAGACATTGTTTTGGACGTGCTTGGAGCTAAGGAGCGATCGTGGAAGCTTGGAGCTTCGTTTGGATCTTTTCTCTTCTCTTTTTCTCTAGTTTTTGCTTATGATCATGAAAAATTGTATTGTGATCATGTTTATTGAAAGTGTATAATGTAGACTAAATACAGGACCTAAATACTCTAGAGGGGGGGGGGTTGAATAGAGTATGGAAACTTTTTGCAAAACTCAAAATTTAACAGATTAGCTTTGTGTGAAACTCAAATCTCAAGGCCTTGAGATTTTAGAAAATTGTCTGAAACTTTCAAAGGCAAAATAGAACGCTTCAAGGCCTTGAACAATTACCAGTTCTAAACAGCTTATGAACCCTAGTTTGATTTGAGTTGTATGCAGCAGATAATAATCAAACTGTAAAGTAAAGAACACAAAGCAATTTACTGAGTTCAGTCCCAATGGACCTAATCTCTGCCTGAGGGATCTAATCCCACCAGGATTGGGCAAACACTTCTTATTACTCACACAGAAACAGCCTTAGATATTCAAGCCTAAGTGATTCCCTTACACCTATACAGCTTGTGGTTCCAAACCTATCTAGTTCCAGCTACTAACTGCTGATCTAACAAGAACCTCTTGTTTTTCACTTGAACAACCAACCACTAGGTTAATTGAGGTTTAAGATAATTAAAAGATACACAGATTACAGAACAAGTGAAGAACACAGTAGAAGAGATAAGCTGTTGAAGCCTGGATGTGTTCTTCTGGAAACTACATTGATCTGATCTTCTGGAATCTGGATTGAAGCTTGAATCCTTGTGTTTTTGAATGAATGATCTCCCACGAATTTGTCACACCTTTCTGAGTATTCTGCAAGCCTCTATATCTTCAAAATTCAAACCAGTCTCTTTTATCCACAGCTGCAACTGATTGAGAGATTTTAGGATCTCAGTTCCTACAAATCCTCCTTCTGTTTTCAACTGAAATTCAAACAGCTCTAAGTGGATATCCGTTGGAGTTTGTTGAGATAGATCTTGCATGTTTAACAAACCTGCAACAACATTAAAACATAGCAACAACAAAATCCAGAAAGATAACAGTGCTATGACTGTTTGGTTTTCCAGTTTATGATAAAACTGGTTAAAAGATTAGAACAGTAATCTGTTTAACTTCTAATACCTATAAACCACGAAAAACAAGTTTAAGACTCTTAGAAGTCAATGAATAATCACAATAATAAGAATCACAACCTGTAAGAAAGAATCAACTTAGTTCTGTAAAAACTGTCAGCAGCTCAAGGCAAATCTCAAGGCCTTGGAGCTCTGAACCTGCTTCACAGATATTCAAAGTTAAACCCAGGAAAACTTTGATTCTTCTTGTTCTGATCATCTGCAATTGTGTTAGATATGTAAATAGTGTAAACTATAAGTATATGCAGTAAATCCCTGATATTTATAATCAGATATCCAATCTGCAACACAGAACTGTTAGAACATATAGCAAGATAAAACAACTCTCAAGGCTTTGAAGCTCTGTCAGTATCTCAAGGCCTTGGAGTAACTGAAATGCTTTGCTGCTTATGTCTTGTCTTTGTCTTTCATCACTCAAAACAATTACCATCCAAAACACATTCAAGGGTCTTTGAATCAACATTTATGAGTAGCTAAACTTCTTAATTCGGGATATCTCATAGGGAGATAGGGTATGAACACCATGTTTGGTGATTTACGGATCTTGTTTCATGCTTTTAGCTTAATTGAATGTATTATACTTCGCTATGCTTGATAGATGTACTTAATTATATCGTTTCTATTGTTTGAGCTCGCAATAGGATGATTATAGGTAGGGGATGTGAGAGAAATCAATATTCGCTACCCGGAAACTTGAATCGAGCACTAGCCGTATCTAGGGTTGAGAAATATTGCTAGTTAGCTAGAACTAAGAGTAGACCATAAGAACATAATGCTTATTTTAACTTTAGTAGGCTAGAGAAATCAGGTACAAGAGTTTGAATTTAGGCTTTGGTTGAGAAATCTTCAAAGCATAGGTGCTCGTTTAGCTAAGTAGAAGATATTCGTGTTGCTTGAACATAAATCCGAATTGGTGTAAAATCCTTAGTGACCCGTAGAGATATCCTGAACTTTTCCTCATATCAACTAAATCAATTTTAATAATTAGCTTGTTATTTACATTCTTATATTAGTTCAACAAACTGAACGCGCTTTGCCCACATAAGGTTAACAAGTCTTAACTAGTTTACGAGAAGTCTTTTGGGTTCGAAAAATCTGGATTTACCGGAATTATTACTACACTGACAGCCGTACACTTGAGGTTGGATCGTGTCAAGTTTTTGGCGTCGTTGCCGGGGACTTCGGCTAAATTAGTTATAATTCCTAGCCTTAGGGATTTTACTTTTCTGTTATATCTGATACTCACCTACGCTTTGTGTGTGTTTTGTGATTTCGGGTTAGATTGTACGGTGCATGTTCCGTTCTAGAGACGAGCCTTTGCATCCAACACTTGAAGACCCGGAATCCCTGTGACGAGCACAGCGTAGATACAAGAGAAAATCAAGCTAAGTTACCATGGATGATGATACTAGAGCTGAAGTTGAGAGGATCCGCAAAGGTATGGAGGATGCGGAGGCAGTTAGAGTAGCAGTTGTAGAGGATGCAGCCATTCGAGCACGAGAAACTAACCAACTGAGGACTCAAATGGTTGATATGCAGGCAAGGATGGATCGCTTGGCCCCCCAAAATCCACAACCACGTCCTGGTGTGGGGGCACAAGTGGCGAACATCGGTGGGAACAATGGCGGCAATAATGGGAATAATGGGGGAAACAACAGGCAGAACGTCGCGGCACCATATAACAATGTCAAGATTGAAGACCGCCCTATGGTCAACTATTTCAGAACTACTCCAGAATGTTATGAACCCACCATTGTCAGACCGCAGATCAATTCCCAACACTTCTAGCTGCGCCAACATATGATCAATATGGTTCGTGATGAATGTGCGTTCACTAGAGCTCCAGGAGATGACCCCAACCACCATCTACTTATTTTTGAGAAAATCACATCAACTTTGCACGACCAAAGAGTTCCAAATGAAACAGTGAAGTTATTACTATTTCCTTTCTCTTTATCTGGAAAAGCCAAGAAGTGGCTTATGGAGCTGCCAGCTGGGAGTATTGTGATATGGGCAGATTGTTGTCATGAGTTTCTGAAGAAATATTTGCCACCATCCAGAGTTGCTCAGCAGATGGATGAGATTGCAAAATTCACTCAGGAAGAAGATAGCTCATTGGGGGACGCATGGAGGAAGTTCAGCCAAATTCTTCGTAGATGTCCAAATCACGGGGAGCCATGGCACAAGCTCCTCCATTACTTCTACAGTGCATTAGACAAGGAGACAGCTGACCAGTTGGATATGCTAGCAGGGGGTAACTTTATGGGACTTGGAGCACAGCGAGCTCAGGATCTGCTGAACAACGTGGAAAAGAGAGAGACTACGAGGTATGATACTCGTAGGTATTTGAGACCTGGGGATGCTGATTTGGTCAACAAAATTGAATCTATGGAGCAGAAGCTTGAATCAATGACCTCAGCCTTTCACGGCATGCTACCTCCATCAAAGGTAAAATCTATGGGTGAGTTACTCGCGGATGATAATCAGGGATATGGCTCCATTGAAGATGTGAATTACATGGGTCCACCACGACAGCAGCAGTGGACTAACACTTATCATCCCAACAACCGCAATCACCCCAACTTTAGATATTCCAACCCTAACAGTGGGTTATATGCACCGGGTCATCAGTCAAATACGTCATACCAGGCACAACAGCAGGCTCCACGACAAGAAGAGAAAGAGACAAACGCGTTATTGAGGAAGTTGCTTGCTAATCAAGACAGGATAGAGAGCACGATTGTCTCTATGCAAGCCAGAATGAAGAGCCACGAGACTCAGATTGGGCAGATTGCCAATCAGAACGCTAAATTTCCACCAGGTATGCTCAGATTCCCAAGTACTAGAAGTTCTTAAAGGAAATCTTATGGGGCAAGAAGAGCATAAACTCTTATGCTACGGTGAAATTGATAGAGACATGTAGTACTGTTATACAGAGGGACATTCCGAAGATGAGAGATCCAGGCAGTGTCATTCTAGGCTGCACTCTTGGGGGTGGATATCACACACATGGACTCTGCGACTTGGGCGCGAGTATCAATCTCATGCCATTGTCCCTATTTCAGAGATAAGGCATTGGCGCGCCAACTCCGGTGAAGATGGGTCTGCAATTGGCAGACAATTCTATTGTTACAGCAAAAGGGGTGATTGAGAACTTGCTCGTGAAAGTGGGTGCGTTTGTCTTTCCAACTGACTTTGTGATAGTGGACATCAAAAAGGATCGCGATGTTCCACTCATCTTTGGAAGACCGCTTTTGAAGACAATGTGCGCTAATGTGGATCTAAAGACTGAGGAATTGACTATCAAAGCTCTAGATTCATCACTCGTGTTCAAAGCATTTGTTCCAGGAAAGGGGAAGAACAAGTTGGCTATGATCAATTTCAGAGAAGATAATGTTGATCCTTCTCTTGGGTTACCGAGAGTGTTGCAGCCCGATCCACCTGAATAAGAAAAGAAGCCAAATTTGGTGTGTGCGCATGATGTGGTGCAGAAAATTAAGGGAAAGAAATTGAAGGAGGAGGCACGTCGTGCTAGACCTCCTTAATATTCTCTGAGGTAATTGGGTCAGGTCGTCGACCTTAAATTACACGACGCTTGTTGGGAAGCAACCCAACCTATTTATTGCGTTAATTTAGGGAGTGAGTTTTTTTTTAATACAGTTGCGTGTGTTTTGTTGATTTGTTTTAGAGAGATGAGAGAGAGAGGGACTAACATTTGTTTCCAAGTGACATATTTGAGCAGGATATGGGAGAGTCGACCCCGCTGTGCCATGGCACATATGACCTTTAGAGGGACTCGTGCATACGAGTTGGGGATTCTCAATGTGCATATTCATGAAGAGGAGAGCAGTCGACCCCATTGTGCGAGTACACACTGACCTAGTGGGAGCACAAGTGGTGCCACACTATGCTTGGGGATTGCTGTACATGATTTCTTCCCCACCCTTGAGGTGGTTGTGAGTATTTCTTCCCTCTGGCTAAATTTGTGTATATTTGTCGTATGTCATTCACCACCTCATCTACTGGCCTACACATTGATTGCTGAGTTCTCTTGAATAATCTCTAAATTCATTGAGGACAACGAAGCATTTAGTGTGGGGGTGGTTTAACTGTCTACTAGCCAATTGTGTCTTGCATAGCCAGTTACATGTAGGATGTGTATAGTTTGTATTGTGTGTAGAGTCAGCGGTTTATGTCGTGTGTTTACTTATCGTATTGTGAGTACTATTTTACATATTACTCGCACTTTTAAATAATTGAGTCTACCCACCAAAAGTTGAATTGTGTTGTGTCAAATTTTTTTCGAGTCAAAGTCTTGCATATATTGTTAGGATATTATGAAAAATACAAAAAAAGAATGAAAAAAGAGTAAATTCATAAAAATTGAAAAATTGAAAATTTTGAGAAAGGGTAATTTAGATAAGCTTAGACTTGGTTGATTTAGTGAGATGTGAACACTTTAGGAATAGGGTGTGAATTTTGACCGAGAATGACATTTTTAGTTGCCCCTAGTAAGTATAGAGAGAATCTCATTACGGGAATTCCTACCTATTTTCAAACTAAACTGAATTTAAAAAGCTAAAGTGTGTGTTGTTTTTCTCTACAAGAGTTGAGCTTGGTGTTTGCTAAACAAGCCGAACGTTCATGTTGTCCGTCTTAGGTAGTCGCCAGCCCGCCTCGTAGGGGCACACAGAACAGATGTGCGAGGATGCGTATTAGAGCACTCGGTGCTTTTTATATCTCACCTTGCAGGACCACTAGTAAACCCTAATTGATCATTGGATTTATTGTTAGCCTATATGACCTAGGGAGACGATTTTTGGCCTTCATCATATCGTTTAGAATTACCTTTCTAAAGCGTCATGAGGGAGCATTAGTTGAGAGGGTTAGTTGAGGGAGTGCGTAATTACATATTTCTGTGAGTTCTGCAGATCGCATATGCTTCATTTGATATCTACGAGGGGATGTGAGGGTGAGTGATTCGGCTTGCACACTACAGTGTGGCGGTGTTCCATGTCATTACACCATGGACACAGTAGTGGAGAGCCTAAGTGTGTGACGTCTAATCCGCACAAAAAGGGGATTGGTTGTTCTTGATTGGTGGAACGTGCTAGGTACTGGATTTCTATCATCTTGGTGTGGGAGGTTCGGTTGGATTAGGCACGTGACATATATCTTATTTGACTACTCGAGAGGGGGATATGGCTGCAATCTAGTGTGGGGGTGGCGACATTTGACTACGGACATAGAGATTGTGCATTGACGACTCCACCCCCATACACGCTTTGACTTTGACGGTTTGTGGCATCGCGCTTCATGGAGTTAGGGGGAGATGTATTATTATGGTGATATACATTCATCGATTTGTTTATTTCCTTTCCCTGACATGATTGCTATAGCTTGATTCTTGACTGAGGACCACTCATATTTATTTGATTGTATTGATATTTGGATGAGAGAAAGAAAAAAAAAAAGAGAAAAAATAAAAAATAAAAAAAGAGAGAGAAAAAAATGAGAGATAAAGAAATAATAGAGTTGTGCTTATTGTAAAACGAGTGGTGAAAGTTCATAGTTCCAGATTGAATTGATTGAGTTTTCGCACAATATTCGCTTTGATGGCCACGGGATTGACATGGTACCGAGGTTTGAGGGGATTGAGGGCTGGAGTCGGTTAGAATCGGGTTGTGGATTTCTATCATCATGGTAAGGATGTGTGAGATATGGGGTTTGGTGAGCTTATGTGACGCTTTAGGATTTTTTACTTCATACAAGTCATATCATTTTTGTCCGTAAGCCTCATAACTTTTGACCATTAGCGGAATAGGAGCTCGGATTATGAATGTGGCTTAGCCTTGGCTAGCCTCTTATTTTTATCAGCACACATGAAGAGGTAGGTTGTTCTTTACAGTAAATTTAAGCTTTCTATAATGACTATGGGGAATTACTTGTTGACGAATTTAGTTGCGCTTCACACCAGTTGTCTAACTTTTTCATCATTCATGAGCACCAGTATATGTTATTGAAATTGCCCGATCTCTTAAAAAGAAAGAATTTAAAAGCTTCTACGTGTTTAAGATCGATTCTAGAATTGCATTTGCATCATCTTGCTGCATTAGTAGTGTCTTGAGTCATGTTAGAGTCGTTTGTGTCTTGTCGACTAATATACAGTTAGATGCAGTAGATGAGACTTTGCTCGGGACGCGCAAATGGCTAGTGTGGGGGTATTTGATAACTCCTTACTAAGAGTTATCCTAGTTACACTTTATATTGTTATTTTTGTGCGTTTCGGTGCAAAGTGACGAGATTTGAGCTAAAATATATAAAAAAAAATGCGCATTTGGATGTTTTTGAGATTTAAAGTACAATCGGGGCGTTTCTTAACGGTTTTGAGTAGGATTTTGATAATTTATCACATTTGATCTTCGCGGTAGTGTTCGTGTTGTTGTTTGACATGGATTACGTATGCGGGAGTCAAGGGATAGAAGAAACGAGCTTCAGAATAGAAGAAAAAGGCGTTTTGGATGTTTCGCCAAATTTGGGCAATAATTGAGAAAAACGAGAAAATGGTCCGTAAACGGAGATTTCTCTACATGGGCGAATTCTACGTTGCAAAAGGAATCCAAAGGTTCAAAAATCTCATTCATCGGAGTTCGGGATCAAAATTCGGGTCCTTATTTGCTTTTCAAAAAGCTTAGTTGCTTTTCTAGGATGTTTTAGAGAAAATTAAAGATGTTTTTAGGATATTTTGAGTTCTACAATGAAGATGGAGGTGAGACCGGTGGCAATTCAAGTAGACTCGAAGAGCTTTCCAACGGCGGGTCACGGAGCTAAAACGGAAGTCGGACGAGAAAGTTATGGCACGGAGAAAGTTGGAGGAAAAAGAGCTGGAAATTGGCTAAGGCAAACAAGTCGCACGACTTGTTAACAGAGGTCGCACGACTTGATGAGAGGAGGAAAAAATTCTTGAAATATTACAACAAGTCACACGACTTGTTATCAGAGGTCGCACGACTTGTTGAGATATGCTGAAATTTTCTATGTGTTGGAAACAAGTCGCACGACTTGTTCAAACAGGTCGCACGACTAGTCCGTCAGCAGCAGATTTTGGAAATGTTTTGGGTTTACTTTGTAATTAATCCTAACTTTTTATAAACACTTGGAGAACGTATTAGACCTGGTTAGGGCTCGTTTTTTGGAGAAGACATTGTTTTCTCTAGTTTTTGCTTATGATCATGAAAACTTATATTGTGATCAGGTTTATGAGTAGCTAAACTTCTTAATTTGTGATATCTCATAGGGAGCTAGGGTTTGAACACAACGATTGGTGATTTACGGATCGTGTTTCATGCTTTTAGCTTAATTGAATGTGTTAGACTTAGCTATGCTTGATTTATGTACTTAATTCTATCGTTTGAGCTCGCTATAGGATAATTATAGGTAGGGGACATTAGATAAATCAATATTCGCTACCCGGAAACTTGAATCGAGCACTAGCCGTATCTAGGGTTGAGAAATCTTGCTAGGTAGCTAGAACTAAGAGTAGACCATAAGAACATAATGCATAGTTGAACTTGAGTAGGCTAGAGAAATCAGGTACAAGAGTTTGAATTTAGGCTTTGGTTGAGAAATCTTCAAAGCATAGGTGCTCGTTTGGCTAAGTAGAAGACATTCGTGTTGCTTGAACATAAATCCGAATTGGTGTAAAATCTTTAGTGACCCGTAGAGATATCCTGAACTTTTCCTCATATCAACTAAATCAATTTTAATAATTAGCTTGTTATTTACATTCTTAGATTAGTTCAACAACCTCAACCCGCTTTGCTCACATAAGGTTAACAAGTCTTAACTAGTTTACGAGAAGTCCTTTGGGTTCGACAAACCGGGATTTACCGGAATTATTACTACACCGACAGCCGTACACTTGCGGTTGGATCGTGTCAGTGACCCCATAGGTTTCTACTTAGGTTGTAGGAACTTATTGCTAACATGGAGCGGTGTCTAGCAACACATCCATGCCACCCAACTAATAGAAATAAGTCAGTGATCCCGACAAACCTTGTGCCCAATATCGCATATTGCGTTATTCCTTTGTCTCCATATCCGGATTGGATACGAGACATAATAGTCACACTCGTATATCCAATCCATAGTTTCTCGATCCTGGGAACATGCTTATGCAAGCAGATAACATCAATATCTCCATATTGATTTATCTGCGTCTGGCCAGACATTCCATAAGCACCATCCCTCGAGCGTCCATGGATATTTGCTCCCATTATGTAGGAGGTACAAATCCTCTCTACGTCACTACGATCTCTAAGCTTGCTTCCTATCATGCCCGATAGCTATCTTTATAGTTTCCCGGTTAAGGTGCAACGTTGGTTAACATCAAAGCATGATATTTCACAACTAGAGTATCTTGTGACTTTAAGTCTAAGGATTACAATATTATTGGCACTACGAGAAGTGATTGTGTCTTTGACATAATCTAATGTATCCTTCTCGTCATGGGTCAATCCAGTATGCCACTCATAATGCATACCCATGTGTTAGACTTGATATCTCGATATCAATCTACACACATACTAGTCTATATTTGATTGTCCTATGAACCAATATAATGTACTAGAAATATTTAAGATAAACAACACATTGTGTCTAAGGACTTCATTATATTAAATATCACAATAATTAATAAATAAATATTCTAGCCAAAACATCGTTCATACTAAATATAGATTGCCTCTAGGGCACCTATTCCAACAACAACAAACGTGGAGTCTTGTCCCACCTCCACAATTTACAAATATCATTGGAAACAAATGGGTTCTCAAAACAAAGTTTCACCCCAATGGAACTGTGTCTCGTTATAAAGCCCATCTAGTCACCAAAGGGTTTCATCAAACCCCTGGCATTGACTAGGACGAGACTTTTAGTCCCTTTGTTAAACACACAACCGTTAGATGCATTATAGCTCTTGCTGCCAGTTTCGACTGGCCTCTTCACCAACTAGACGTCAAAAATGCATTTCTTCACGGTTACTTGCGTGAAACAGTTTATATGAAGCAACCATCTGGTTTTATTAACCCACAATTTCCAGATTATGTTTTTAAATTACATAAATCCACAATTTCCAGGTTTTATTGCGTCTTATGCAGACTCTTCTCTATTTATTCGCCATTCAAACAACAAGACTACTATCTTATTGTTATATGTCGATGACATTTTAGTTACATGAAATGATCTTTCCTACATTACCACTTTGATTTCAGAACTTGGGTCAGAATTTGATATGACAAACTTGGGCCCCCTCACCTATTTTTTGGGCCTCCAAGTTTCTCGCACGACCCAAGGCATTTTACTTCACCAAGAAAAGTACATTACATATCTGTTAGCTCGGTTCAACATGACTGCAAACCGAGCCCTACGCCCTTAGCGGCAGGGATCAAATACCACGTTAATCAGGGTGATCCTCTTCCTGATCCCTCTGCTTTTCGTCAATTGCTCGGTTCCTTACAATATCTCTTTTTCAGTCGTGCCGATTTAGCATTCTCAGTTAACCATTTATGCCAATTCATGCATTCTCCCGCAACTATACATTTCAGTGGGGCTAAATGCATCTTAAGATATCTTCAAGGAACTAAAACTCACGATTTGTTCTATCAAAAGGGTCACCTCCCCCTCAAAGCCTTTACGGACGCTGACTGGGCCGGTGATCCGACCGATAGACGTAGCACAACTGTGTTAGTTATTTTTCTTGGCCCAAATCCGGTACATTGGTCTGCTAAGAAGCAACCAACCGTTGCTCGTTCTTCGACAGAAGCAGAATACCGTGCTTTGGCCACTGCAGCTGCTGACATATCTTGGTTTCGCTATCTATTTACTGAATTACGTTTTACTCTCCGCCATCCACCTACTATCTGAACTGATAATTATTCTGCAATTTCTTTAACTGCTAATCCATTATTTCATGCCCTTACTAAACATATCGAAATCGGTTACCATTACGTTCGAGAAAAAGCACTTCGAAAAAAACTTATTGTGTCCTTTGTTTCAGGAAAATCTCAAGTCGCGGATATCTTCACGAAGTCTTTACCCATTTCTGATTTTGACAAGTTTAAAGCTAAACTCATGGTGTTCAACTCACCATCAGTTTAAAGGGCAATATCAGATCATATTTGTCATTTGGACTTTCATAATCTTTTGGGCTTAGTTTTTGGTATACACTTGCGTTTATTTCTTTGTGTAAATAGGCTGTGCTATAAAGCCCATTCCCTTTCTAGCCCAATATTTTCTTGTGAACGTTAGGGTTTAGTCTCGATGATTCTCAGCCGTTTGATTCTCTCAAAAAGATCATAACGGCTCTTTGGCTTCAATGTATTTAACTCTCCGTCTCTCCATTCTTTGAGGTTAAGGAATGTAAATATTTCATTTCTGGTTCATCTTCTCCATAAACTTCTCTCTCTCTCTTCTTTGCTCTGTTTATGATTTCTTGAGAAAGCTTTCAGATAGTACCGAGCCTCCGTCATCTTTACCTAATTTAAGCGAGTAAGTTTTTTCATTAAAAAAAGATAAAAATGTTGCTTTTCAAAGTGTTAAATTTCTAAAAAGTTGGAATTACCTTTCAGAAAAAAATGGAGGGGAAAGAGTCTGAACTCCAGGGAGATGGCGAATACACACTAAAAATGGAAGAAATGAAAATATGAGAGAACTGTGAAAGCATCATCTAGAAAATGTAGGTTTGAATGCAACATTATCATTAACTACTTTAGAAACCAAAGAAACTTGAATCAACACCAAATTTGCTATATATATTTATTATATGAATCATATACTCAAGGTAAAAGCAGTAGATTCTATGAACTGATTCCAAGAATTGAGGATCGCAGTTTGATCAGCCCAGGACTAAAGAATTAGCACAAAATCATAGCGAAAAAAAAATGTGATAATTCTCGGGAAAGGAAATTGATATTTTTTGCTTTACCGTGTAATCCCCAGTACAACATTCTCATAACATGAAGTGTTAGAAAAAAATTGAGCTTCAGCACCATACAAAATGGAACTCGCAGAGGCGATTGGGACTGTTACCTGTTCGGCCGGGATTGGCAGGATCGGCGGATGCCTTCCCTTTAAATATCTTGTCTGGCTAATAACTTGCGATCAGAAGTCGTGTTCCACTCCAAATGCCGTTGAGGATGAATCTTTTCATGACCTTTGACACTCTTATAAACTGCTCGGAGTCGTATACACATTTGGTTCATCATATCAGACGAAATTCAGCTGCCTGCAAGGAGATGTAACAATGTGATATGTGAATATAAGAAACTTCTTCAAAATATTTACATAAATGGATGTACTCAAAAAAAAATCGCTAATTTAGAGTTAAATACCTTCCCAAAGCAGATACCTATAGCAACCCTTTGTCACTCGCCACCAGAATCTTGTGCTACCTGGAAATCCACATTCAATCTTAAAATCAGATGGTATCAAAGCAAAAAAGCAACTTCAAGGTTGCTGTGAGAAAAATTATATCAGTGAAAAGAAAAAGAAAGGAATCGGAACATAACAAACTAAAGTTCTAAAATAAATTTGAGGAGGAAAATTGTCCCATAACTAAAACAGTTTCACTTTTGGCATACAGGTTATATTCGGTATTGCGATACCGCATAATAGTGTGTACTCGTCAATACGCATCGACTGACATCAGACGCAGATATGTGAAAGCAATCATACTGTGTTCCAATCACCATGGCTGCAATAGGGAGACATGAGGACCCCCTGAATTGCCCCCCAGGGTAAGAGTTGAGTCGTACTATGAATTGCAGGCTCTGCAAAACTATCATCACAGCCTCTCACAACAACATAGGTCACATTTGGGTTGGGTAAAAAACTGTGGCTGCGGTGATGCCACCATGGTCTGATCCCCACAACCTGGTTCTGACATGGCCATAAATTATGTCCGGAGACCAGGTAACCAAATTCATTTTCTTCTAATATTACTCATAACTGACCATCGATATGCTAAGCTTCTGCAGCGAGGAAGAAGCACCGAGCTTAGAGAGCGCAAGAAAACAACCATAGAGGCGGTGATGAACACTGGCGAGAGAGAGAGAGAGAGAGATAGATGTCTTGTTAGGATCGACTCGGAGCGATATAACAACGCGACGAAAAGAAAAACGAAATCACACGAACAAGAACACGACGATTTACGTGGTTCACCAAATTGGCTACATCCACGGTCCACACCCACTTCACTATGATGAATGAATGAAAAGTACAAAAAATCTCTCAGCCTCTCTCTGTGATGTGATGTGATACCCTAACCCTAGGCTAGGTTAATTTATATAGAGATAGTAATACATGAATTGCTTGTAAGCCCCTCTAATTTAGACTAGGTTACAAACAGTCTTCACACTTAACAATCTCCCACTTGAAGACTGATTAACTCTGAGTGTACTTCTCCCAGCTTCAATTCAACATCCTCCATGAGTGTGGACTTGGCCTCTCATCATGTAACTAGGCCAACCGAAGCCGAGCAGGTTCTCAGCTTCTCCAAGGTCACAACCTTGGTAAACATATCCGCAGGATTCTGGCTCGTGTGAATCTTCTCCAACTTTATCACGTCTTTCTCCAACAATGAACGAATGAAGTGATACCTGATGTCAATGTGTTTCGTCCTTGCATGAAAAGTGGAATTCTTCGCCAGATGAATTGCACTCTGACTGTCACTATACAGCTTACAACTCCTCTGCTTCTTCCCAAGTTCCCTCAAGAAACTCTGTAGCCAAACCATCTCTTTGCATGCTTCTGTAGCTGCTACATATTCGGCTTCAGTTGTAGATAGGGCAACAATTTTCTGCAACCTCGAAACCCAACTGACTGCTCCACTTCCAAGTGTAAACACATAGCCTGTAGTGCTCTTTCTTCTGTCCACATCACCAGCCATGTCTGAATCAACATACCCTTTCAAACTGATCTCTGACCCTCCATAGCACAAAGCTACATCCTGTGTACCTCTCAGATACCTGAAAATCCACTTCACAGCTCTCCAATGCTCCTTACCGGGATTTCTCATGAATCAGCTAACAACTCCCACTGCTTGGGCAATATCTGGACGTGTGCACACCATAGCATACATCAAGCTTCCCAAAGCAGATGCATAAGGAACTTTAGCCATGTAGTTCTTCTCCTCATCTGTAGCTGGCCTCTGGTCTTTCGAAAGTTTGAAGTGACTCGCCAACGGAGTACTCACTGGTTTAGCATCATGCATGTTAAACCTCTTCAAGACTTTCTGAACATAATCAGCTTGTGACAAAACTAGCTTCTTGCCAATTCTATCCCTGTTGATTCTCATGCCAAGGATTTGCTTCGCAGGTCCCAAATCCTTCATTGAGAACTCCTTAGATAAGCTCTCTTTCAGCTTCTGAATTTCCCCCATGCTTGATCCTGCAACAAGCATATCATCCACATATAACAAGAGAATAGTGTAAGAATTCTTAAACCTCTTGAAGTAGCAACAGTGATCCCCTTGACACTTCTTGTATCCTTGCCCAGACATGAAGTTATCAAACTTCTTGTACCACTGCCTCGGTGCCTGCTTCAAGCCATACAAACTCTTCCTTAGTTTGCACACCATATTCTCTTTACCTGCTGCTTTGTACCCTTGTGGCTGTACCATATAGATGTCTTCTTCTAAATCCCCGTGTAGAAAGGCTGTCTTGACATCTAACTGCTCAAGGTGCAAATCTTCAACTGCCACAATGCTCAGTACTGTGCGGATGGTGGAAATCTTCACAACTGGAGAGAAGATTTCAGTGAAGTCTACGCCTGCTTTCTGCTGAAATCCTTTCACCACCAGTCTAGCCTTGTACCTCTTTGATCCATCATGCTCCTCCTTAAGTCTGTAAACCCACTTGTTGTGCAAAGCCTTCTTCCCTCGAGGCAACTCCACAAGATCCCATGTCTTATTGGAGTAGAGAGACTGCATCTCATCATTCATTGCATGCTCCCACTTGACTCTGGCTTCACTCTGAACAGCTTCCTCGAAGATCTCGGGTTCACCACTATCTGTGAGCAAAAGATATGACAGTGATGATAAATAACGAGCTGGAGTCTTACGTTTAGTCGACCTTCCTGAAACTCTTCGTGTTGGAGCGACCGCTTCAACTTCTGAACTTTGTACTGGAGCAGGGGCTTCAACTTGTGGCTGGACATCTCCAATCTCAAGCTCTACCGTTTCCTTCTCATCTGAAACCTGTCCCTGTTTCCAATCCTTGTACATAACTGACTCGTTAAATACCACATCCATGATTCTAACAGCCTTGTGCTTATCGAAATCCCAAAATCGATAGCCAAAACTGTTAATGCCATATCCGATAAACGCGCACTTCTTCGACTTAGGATCTAACTTGGACCTCTGTTCTGCATCAACATGAACATAAGCGGTACATCCAAATGTTCTCAAATGCGACAAACATACCTGTTTTCCTGTCCAAGCTTCCTCAGGCAATCCAAAATCTAGTGCTGTCGATGGACCTCTGTTGATTAAGTATGCAGCTGTGTTCACTGCCTCAGCCCAAAATGACTTAGGCAATCCAGCGTGTATCCTCATGCACCTTGCACGCTCTGTGAGTGTTCTATTCATGCGCTCTGCAACTCCATTCTGTCTAGGCTTGTTTGGAATTGTCTTCTGTCTCTTGATGCCGTTCTCTGCGCAGAACTCCTCAAACTCATTGCTGCAATACTCGCCACCATTGTCAGATCTCAAACACTTAAGTTTCCGACCTGTCTCATTCTCAACAGTAGCCTTCCACTTCTTAAACACATCAAACACATCTGATTTGTTCTTTAAGAAGTAAACCCATAGTTTTCTAGTGGCATCATCAATAAAAGTAACAAAGTAAGACGCACCTCCATTAGAAGCTACATTCGCTGGACCCCATACATCTGTATGCACTAACTCCAACCTGTTGAGCTTTCTACCTCGGCTAACTTTGGTGAAGCTGACTCTCTTCTGCTTCCCGTAGACACAATCCTCGCAAAACTCCAAATCAAGTTCCTTCAAACCCTTGAGCTTGCCTGTTTTGAGCATTATTTGCATGCCCTTCTCACTCATGTGTCCTAGCCTGTGGTGCCAGGTACTTGCGCCAATATCAGAAGACGCGACAGCTATGGTACTGTCCGTTCCTGAAGTCACATACAAAGTACCATCCTTCTTACCGTGAGCGATCACCATAGATCCTCTTGTTACTTTCCAGGAATCAACTCCAAAAGTAGTTTTCCAACCTGATGCTGCAAGCTGGCCTACCGAGATAAGATTCCTCTTCAACATCGGAACGTGTCTGACATCAGTCAACTGCAAAGTTGTTCCATTATCCAAGTTCAATTGGATTTCTCCCTTCCCAACAATTTTACATGCCTCATCGTCTCCAAGATACACCTTCCCGAAATCACCCTGCACGTAATTATGAAGAATATCCTTTCTACCTGTCGCATGGAACGAAGCACCAGAATCGACCACCCACACATCCTCCTTTGAGGATACAGATAATATTAATGTTTCAGGATCACTTTCAGAAATATTAATAGAATCATTACCTTTGTGGTTGTCTGACTTCTTCTTGCTCGGATTCTTGCACTCCCTTGCAAAATGTCCGCTTTCACCGCAGTTGTAGCACTCGATGTCCTTAATGTCCTTTTTCTTCCACTTTGACTTTGACTTAGATCGACCTCGACCCTTGTTTCCGTTCTTCCTGTCTGCTGATCTCCCTCTCTGCTCGACATACAACGCACCATCAGAGGATTTGCTAGATCCACTGCTCTTCCTGCGAATCTCTTCACCGAGTACCGTGCTCACCACGTTGTCGTACCCTAGCTTGTCTTTTCCAGCAGAATTGCTCACAGCAGTCACTACGCCACCCCAACTCTTGGGTAACCCGGACAGAACCAACAGTGCCTTCATCTCGTCGTCAAAGCATGTAATCCCGACGGATTCCAACTGGCTTATGACGATGTTCAGCTCTTCAGGTACTGGGAAACATTACCACTCTCGGTCATCCTCATGTCAAAGAGCTTCTGCATGAGAAACACCTTGATCGCTGCTGAAGGTTTCTCATACATTTGTGAGAGAGCATCCATCAAACCCTTCGTCGTCGTTTCTTTCGACACATTGAACAGAACTGACGATGCGAGACTCAATCTCACAAGTCCTAGAGCCTTTCTGTCCAAAATCTTCCACTGTTCGTCTTTAATTTCTCTTGGTTTCTTCTCAACTCCGTCCAACGTCAAGTACAAGTCCTTCTGATACAAATAGTCTTCTATCTGCATCTTCCATAGGCTGAAATTCGTCCCGTCGAATTTCTCAATCTTGAATCTTCCGTCGTCCGCCATCACTCCCACTCAAACCGTGCAGAATCTCAACAATCTGATCCGACCAACAGATCCGGAACGTCCAAAAACCCCAAGTTTGACTCATGTTTCAAGTCAATCGGATTCCTGAACGTCGAGATACGTCCAAAACAAAATTGGACCAAATAATGCGCGATCGGAGCACAATAGCAGCGTGTGAAAAATGCACCAGATTTCTTCTCCTGTGAGACCCTCACGGGTCCTGGGCAATGCACCAGCAAGGTTTTCTTCCTCACGGGTCCACAAGCAATGACACACCAAGCCAACAATCGCCAAGTGTCCCCCAACTAACAAATCTATGGATTAAAATAATAGACCCAAGATTGTAAGTTACCTGGGTTTCTTTTTCGTTCACGATTTGCTGTTGAAGAGAAAAAATCGCATCACCCTCCTTTTGCAAAATCAACCCACAGCGCTGCCTCTTGTTTGCTTCGACTGCGTAAAAAAAACTTCAATTCTCTGCACCGTTCCGACGTGGCTCTGATACCAGTTGTTAGGATCGACTCGGAGCGATATAACAACGCAACGAAAAGCAAACGAAATCACACGAACAAGAACACGACGATTTACGTGGTTCACCGAATTGGCTACATCCACGGTCCACACCCACTTCACTATGATGAATGAATGAAAAGTAAAAAAAATCTCTCAGCCTCTCTCTGTGATGTGATGTGATACCCTAACCCTAGGCTAGGTTAATTTATATAGAGATAGTAATACATGAATTGCTTGTAAGCCCCTCTAATTTAGACTAGGTTACAAACAGTCTTCACACTTAACATGTTTATGATGTTATTTGTAGAGGCTCAGATCGGTGAATGCGTTTAGACTACGATGACACCGCCATGTCTGCAACAACGGCGAGAGGTGACGCTCGCTGTGGTTACCCAGCGAAGATGCAGGTCGGAATCATTGTCTGAATTTCAAGCTACAGAAATTTATCATCACAGTCTCTCATCAATTGGATAACCCAGACACAATTGAACCAAATTACAGTTTTGGAAACAGATAAAACTGTAAAACAAGCAGAACCAGAGCACTTAAATGCTCTTAAGGTCTCTGATCTTGCGAAGTCGTTCCCAAACAATCTAATCAGACTAGAAGTCATCCGCGCGATCAACCTAGGCGGAAATACCATGATTCCGATCTTTAGATGTGTTCCGTTGCTTTTTGCCATGACCATCAGCCTCACATCCTTTTTCAGATGACATGGCATTGTTGAAACCAGATTAGTGCTTTGGGAAAGAGTAAATTTGTCTTGGTTTACAAATCGAGCATTTAAAAGAAGGAATTTTACTTCATCAATCAAATTATACTAAGAAAATACTTGAGAGATTTAGCATGGACAAAGCACATCCATTAACTACCCCGACGGTAGTGATATAAACAATGTCCCATTTCATCCACAAGAAGATGGCGAAAAATTACTTGGTCCTGAAGTACCATACCATAGTGCAATTGGTGTTTTGATGTATTTAGCAAATTGTACTAGGCTAGATATTGCATTTTCTGTTAATCTTTGGGCCAGGTTTACTCAAATCCTACTCGTAGGCATTGGAATGAAGTTACGCATATATTACGGTACTTGCGTGGATCCATTTATTTGGGATTATTCTTTCCTAGAGGTTCAGATGCTTCTCTAGTTGGATATGCGGATGCTGGATACTTGTCGGACCCACACAACGCAAGATCACAAACATGAAATGTATTCATCTATGGAGGCACAGCCATATCTTGGCGATCAATGAAGCAGACAATAACACAACTTCTGCTAATCATTTTGAGATCCTTGCTATTCATGAAGCTAGCAGAGGATGTGTATGGCTGAGATCAATGGTGCATCACGTTAAAGAAGCTTGTGGATTATCATTCAACAAAGAAAGCCCGACGCCATTGCATGAAGACAATGCCTCTTGCATCACACAACTTAAGGAAGGGTTCATTAAAGGTGATCGTACTAAACACATCTCTCCTAAGTACTTCTACAGGCATGAGCTCCAAAAGGAAGGCATGGTCACTATTCAGCAAATACAGTCAAGTGAAAATCCTGCAGATTTATTTACGAAAGCACTGCCAACCTCAACATTGAAGTGTGGAACGCGTCATCTCAAGGAGCTTTTATGATTGATGCTATCATGAGGGGGAGGCGGTATTCTTAGTGTTTGTACTCATTTTCCTTCATCACAGTTTTTCCCAATGAATTTTTCGTGATAAGGTTTTAACGAGGCAAACCATACTAATCTCCCATCACCAATGTACTCTTTTCCTTAGTCACAGTTTGTTCCACCGGGTTTTTCTTGACAAGGTTTTTAACGAGACATAGTCATGGTGATATTCAAAGGGGAGTGTTATGAAGCTTGTATTTGGGCTTAGGGTGAATATACACCACAGTGGGTAGCCCATGTTTTATGTTTTACTGCTAGAACTATTAGCCCACCCTAATATATATATATATATATATATATATATATATATAAAGAGTGTAGGGTTGGAGATTATTCTGCACACATCAATAAGATCCTCCTTATTGTCTCTCAATTACTTCTCTTATTTTTAACAATAAGCTTAAATCCATTCATACTTCACGGGTTTTATCCATTACAATCAGTCGTTGATATCTTTTCGAAAGATATCACCTTATTTTAAAGTATCTTTTTGAAAGAAAAAAGCAACAGTGTTATCTTGAAAGGAAAATTAGTTTTCCAGCTCTACTGCACAGTGATTCAATAATTTACAATATTTTCAAATATAAAATAAAATATTTAAAAAGTGATAAGGGTGCCAAATATGAATGATTTTGCAAATGCTCATTCTACTATTATAAACACACAAAAATGAATTATAGACATTTAGAAAAACAAATAAAAATCGTCATTTTATTTTAAAAGTAGCCCAAAGTGAAACGATAAAATTCATGCTGAATAGACTATGGTCTGGTAAAAGTTGATAGTGATAGTAACAGTAACAAATAAAGCATATTGTCTCTTGAAAAAAGTATCTAAATCAAAAATACTGATATGCCACAATGAATTGAATTGAGAGTAATGATTGTATTAATGATAAACATGAATATTATAATTATACTTAAATAAAATTTATATTCCCGCAGCTAGCCTGGTAGTTCAAGTGGTAGAGCGTTGGAAGCCCCTGCATGAGGTCCCGGTTTGAACTCGGTTGACGACAAAAACAATTTCTTAAAAAAAATGTATATTCCCACAAAAGATATATTTCACATCTTCAAAACTATTGAACAGTACTGAAATCAATTTCCTATTATTCAACGTGTGGGAAATCATCTATCTCAAGCGTCACCAGAGTCGCCTACTTCCTCCGCGCTTGGTGAGAAAAAGATTGTCAGCGTAATTCTTAGAATTCTCGTCTCATGCCTTTTTAGATATGGGTTGTTGTTCAATTGACTAGCAATCCCTTCTTTCTTTTGATGTAGAACCTCAATGGCAGTCAATTACCCCAAATCTATGATTGCAATATCCCTGGATCTGTGAGCAAAACTAAAAAAAAAAAAAAAAAAAAAAAAAAAAAACATAAAGTAAAGAAAGAAAGGTCTCAAACATTTACGCTCAAATTAAAAAAATAAAAAAATAAAAAAAATAAACCATAAACCATACAGTAATTAAAGCAAGAGAGGTCCAATACTGTTTCACCCCAAACAAAAAGGCCATGGGGCCTTGGAGTTGTGTGTGAGAGAGAGGTGGAAAGAAATTTGTGATAAAAATATTGATAATGCCACTATATATAGACAGTTGGAAAATATAGTTTTGACACGGACCCGGGTTTGAGGGAGCTCACACTAAACTAAAGAAGTGAGAGATTAGTTAATGATCTCACCCGCCAAAACAATTGATTAATGAATGAAAAATGAGATGTTGAAGATTGACATCTCTCAATTGAGGAATGTAAAAATAGTCGCACTTTGGACTTAAATAGAGAGGTTGCGTAGTATATCTCTTCCAAGAAATTTTGTTGAAGGAGGACCTAGCCATGACCCATCAGGCTTGGATTGTGGTGTTGGGTTTTGGTTTCTAGGCCTTATTATATTGGTTTTGGGCCCATACCAACTACGCCCATTGGATATGAAAAGTTGTAATCTTTCAATTTGAAATGAACAGTTACAACTAATCTTAACAGCTATACTAATATATAAAGCCAACACTCATTGTGGTGAAATGATTTTTTGAAGCCTGTCATATTTTCATATTGTCAAAAATACCCTTCAAATTTAACAAAAAGACAGCGGTTACTAAAAGTCAAAATTGTAACTACTCGGTTGCCCCACTGCATGTAACTTCTCCACTTCCTCTAACTTCTCTTCCACAATTTCTCACACATGTAGTTCTCTATTTCGTGGATAGGAGGTGGCCTGAATGTGTCATCACAAGAGAAGGAATCTCCTCAATTTTTAAAATTGATGAGGTAATTTGTATCTCTATGTAGTAATTTTTTTCTTATCTCCTGCTAATATATGTTTTTTGTTTATCGTTTTCTTTGTTTCAAAATTGTTTCTTGAGCGATTTGTTGAAGGTGTGTGATTCAATAGGATGACTACATTCAACTATGGTTCAAGAATTGAAGTTTTGTGTGTAAATACAAGGCCACGTTAAGAAATTTCCATATGTTGGGTCAGGGGCGGAGCCAGATATATGTAACGCCTGAGGCACTCTTGCAAGGTATTCAAAATATTTAGGGTACTATCGTAATTTTGACTAGGCCACAATTTGAACTTTATATACATCATAGGGTAGAATTACAATTTTTCAAAGATTTGGGTAGGGCATGTGCCTACCCGTGCCGCGGGTTGGCTCCGCACCTGTGTTGGGTGGCTCTGCATATTTTAACTCCCCCAAATTGTACAGAGGAGGAGGAATCTGCAAGCCAGGGAAGGCGGCCACGAGAGGGAAGTGTCTTTGTTTTGATGGCTTTTTATGGTTTCAATCAATGAAGCATCTGTTTTCATATTAAATGATTGATTGAGTTACAACTAATCTTAACAGGTACTACCTCTCCTCTATACTTTTCGAATTCCGGGTTAACAAATTGAACACAGTTTCTAACAATGTTAAAGCAGATTTTTAGTGTTCTGATTAAAACAGTAACCTGTATTTTTTACTTTTTAGAAATGAAAAAACTTTATTTTTTACTTTTCTAGTTTATGTATTATGAAAGTGTGAGTCCTGTTTTAGAATACACTAGCAACGGGCAAACGCGATGCGTGTGCAAACAAACATGCTTAGTGTTAGAATGGTAATATTTAAAATAGAAACTTGTTATCATCATATTGACAGCTTTGTCGCAAACACATTCATTATCTACATCTTTGAAGTTGATAGGAGCACCTCTTTGTAGGCCACATTATTGGTGTACCGGCCCGTATGTACTCGGATAGCTCCATTTTTTTTAATTAAAATCTCAGTTGTATTCCTAAAAGTACCCCTTAACAATCCAACATCTTTGATTGATCACTACAAAACTCAACCGAATAGGGAATGTTTTCTAGTCATATCGAATGGCAAATCCATATTCTGCACCACCTGGTCAGTGGTTAAATCAACAATTTTAGGTTCCTCCAATTCTCTAACTCTTGATCACCGTCTTCATGTGTCAATCTTTGATTGCCTTCCATGCTGTTAAAATACAAACTCAGTCCGGAAGTGAACGAACTAAACAATACAACAATCTAAACTGAAAAATTAAAAATTAATTAATGTTGAGTGCAAATTGAATACCTGAAGATCAAAGGATAATAGAGCAAGTTTGAGTGCTACCTATCAACTCAAGGGAGGATATATCGTGTACGATAATACAGGTGAACCGTCTATATTAGGGCTAGTACTTTTCTATCTGAACATGATGTATTCGCATAATTTAGATTAGGGAATGAAATAGTCGAAATTAGTATCGTGTTTCGTGTGTCCGTGTTCGTATCGTGTGGAGATCGGAGGATCTTCAATCCTCCAATTTATCGATACTTCACGTATCATACGCGCTTTGCGTCCCAAAACAAACCAAACGAAAAATTAATTATACAGCTAATGATAGACAATGTAAAGATCTGATTGAGCAACAATTAACATAGAAATAAAATGAACTGAACAAACTTGAGTACAAATTGAGTACCTGAAGAGGGAAGAGTAAGAAATCGAAGTTCAAACGGCGACGACAAACTCCAGGAGAGATCAAATTCAGTGATGTGATCTTCTCTGGACGACCTAGTAGGGAAACGGAAAAAAAATTGTGAAAAGTATCGTTTGACTTTCTACTCAACTTCAAAAAAATGTATAGAGACGAAATACTAAAGCAAAAAAAATTACCTTCAACCTACTTTGTACATATACAGCCGTGAAAAAAAATTGAACAAACGATTGTTCAAAAATGATGGAGCAATGAACTCAATCAAACAGCTTACTAATCCAAAAAGTGACAGATAAATGTACCTGACAAACCCTCTGAGTAACTCTGCCAAAAAGGAAATAATTGAAGAAAATCATAACGGAACCCGAAACCTTCTTCTTCTGAAGTTCAACCCAACAATCTGCAGTGTGTGGTCTCTTATAGGGGAGGAACAATTCTCTGTTGAAGGAAAATTTGTAGTAAATCTTTCTGTTAGTAAATCTTTGTTAGTAAACTTTGGAGGAAAATTGTGTCTTCTGTTTCAATCAAGGTAGTACACAATAAATAACAACAATGCAAACAACTGTCATATTCAAGAAAAAAGATGAGCGTTAATTAAGAGAAAGATGAAAAAAAAAATGTTAAAGATGAGTTCCGTTTTTATCTCCAATTCAGGAACGTCCCTTTGCCAAACATGAATGGTTTCTTGCACAAAATATGAAGGTGAGAACTTGTAATTGATAGTAAAGAAACAAAGGAGTTACGTGAGAATACAGGAGAGCCACTTCCTGTATCATGGATTGAGGAAGTAGTCGAGTAGTGGCTTTGAAATAACTGGAAACAGGTTACAAAAAGGTTGGGTCTATGCCTTTTTACCATTTTGACCTTTTTATAACCTTTTACGATTTTCTTAAATAAAGGGTATGTTAGTATATGACAGCCTTCCAAAATTGATTTCACCACATTTCAAAAAAAAAAAGTTGATTTCACCGCAAAAAACTTTTCCGCAAACCAACGCCTCTCTCAATCTCTAAGGCCATCTCGAGAAAGAGGTCTTGGCTTGGCCAAGGACCCTGATTAGCGAGTTTAGGCCGTCCAGCAGGAGGTCCTCGCGTGGGGTTGGGGCTTCGCGAAGCCTAATCGTGCTTCCGGCTGGTCTTCGACAAGCTCGGTGGCAAGCCCGGGCTTCCTCCTTCTCCGCCAATCTTCTTCACCTTTCTCCCTCTGTTTTGTGGTGTTGATCTGTTTCGTCACTTTGTTTTATTTGTTTGTTTTTGTTGCTTCTTTTTTTTTAATCTTTTTCTCGCTAATTATTTTTCTTTTTTGAAATATTTCTCCCTAATTATTTGAGAAGGGCTTTCCTTACCAGGTTTGAGGCAAAAACACCCTCATCCATTTTGTTTGGAAAATGATATATTTCAACCCTTGTATATACTATTAATGAATAATATTGGAACATATATCAAAAATATAGTAACAATGAAAAAACACAACACAACAAAAAAAAAAGGAAAAAAAGGGGAAAATTACTAATAGCGAAATTTACATTTTAAATAAGGTTGTGTAAGATGAAATTTACTGACGTTTTCAATTTTTTTTTTTTTGTCATTTCACTTATGTTTGTATTTTTCGATTTATATGTTTGTTAAGATAGTTTCGTTACATTTTTTTATTGTACTTACATTAAAAAATAATTAATAAATTAATAAACAATTCTTATTATATGAGTATATGAAATATTTTGTAATAACATAGTAGTAGAGGGAAAAGAAATCACGAGTCTCCCTCCGAAGCTGTCTCCTCTCTCCTCTCCTTTTCTTTCGACAATTATTTAGGGAAGTGTCTCTCATCAGTTATCTCCTTCCGGATTGACAGTTACTACTTTTCTGACTTCGAATTTTTACAGTTAACAGTAGTTATCTCCTTCCCAAGGAGATAACTGTCGTTTTTAACCACCTCTGTTGTCCTTTTTAGCAGTTTCTGCCTTTCTTTGGCAGTTATCTACTGAGAATTATCACTTTACATCCTTTTATATTAATCAACTTTGCTACCATTTCTTTCTTCATCATCTGTCAACATAATGGCGTCCAGTTCAAAGAAAAATCAGTACGATTTCCTTGTTGGTAAGTCGTCAATGGAAATCAATGACATGATGTTCCATTTGCAACTAACTGACAAGGAAAAAAGAGGTTGTAACATTAAGGAATCTTCTCTTCTGGAAGGTCAGAGTATTTGTCGACGTAGTGTATTCGGCAAAATCATCACTACTAGGAACATCAATCTCAGCAATCTCAAGAATGTTATGGCAAGAGCGTGGAAAGACCCGGAAGGATTTGAAGTCAAGACGCTGGGGGCAAATTTGTTCCAGTTTGTTTTTGAATCTGAGGAAAAGGTGGAATCTTTCCTGCAATCACAGCCTTGGTACTACAAAGGTGACGTGATTGTCATGGAACAATGGTATCCTTGGAGAAAGATGCTGGAGGCCCGTTACAACAGAGCCTATCTCTGGGCTCAAATTTGGTATCTGTCGCCAGACTGTCAAACCAAGGAGGTAGCAGAAGATGTGGGTAACTCGCTTGGTTTAGTGGCAGAGATTGTAGTACCGACTTCTGGTCCGCTGGTTGGACGTTGTCTACGCCTAAAAGTTCTATTGGATATAAATGAACCACTCAGTCGTGCAGCCTTGGCAAAAATATCGGCTGAACGTGAAGAGTGGGTTTTTATACGCTACGAAAAATTACCCAATCTTTTTCATCATTGTGGTAGGATGGGCCATGACATTAAGGAATGTGGAATAGCCTTGGGATTGGGTATCCCAATAGAAGATGTGCCCCTAAGATACGGTAATTGGATGTCAGCAACAGCCATGTTGAACTTTGTCTTGGGATACAATACTGACATGTCATCAGCATTTGGTCCCTCTACATTGTCCCCTGCTGAAAGGAAACAAAAATTCCATATTGATCAAGTTCAGCGTAATGACTTCACTGGTGGAAGCCAAGAGGAGAGTGAAGAGGAACCTGATCCTGAATCAGATGAGGGGCAATTCCAAATTAGGCAAAGGGAGAAGATTTCTCACAGATAATACATAGCGGAAATGACTGATGCTGATATTGGTCAGGATGACCCCATTGACGAGGAGGGTACTCTGCTTAATCGCAAAACAACCCAAGAAATGTACTTTAATGTTGCACCATTTGCTGATCGATTCATTAGGGGTGGGAACCTTGGAGAAGCTTTAGATAATGCTTCTATGGTTTCTTCTGGTTGTATCGATACCACTGTTAATTATTCTGCAAATTCAGGAGATAAAAGATCTCCAAGATGTCAAATTCTGATGAAATTGCTGTAGTTGAACCAAAAAGAGCAAAATCTGGAAATCGAGACTTATTTCTTTCCCCCGATATCGGAAGATGTTGGTGCTAACCAACCCTGCCGGTCACCATGAGAACCCTGTGTTGGAACGTGAGAGGTTTGGGGAGTACCTCTACGTTCCAATATCTAAACTCCCTTATTAGGGAGAAGAAGCCGGATATTTTATTTCTGATGGAGACAAAACTGCTTTTTCCTAAGGCTGATTCTGTTCGCTTTAAACTTGGTTATGACCGAGGCTATCATGTTCCACGACTTGGTCTCGGAGGTCGTTTATCGTTGATGTGGAAAAATAACATGGATGTACAGGTTCTTAGCGCCAATTTATTTCATATCCATGCTTTTGTAAGACCCCCCGGACAATGGGTCTTGCTTTTTCTTTACTGGGTTTTATGATGACCCAATTACCAGGTGTCGAAAAAATTCGTGGGATTTGCTTCGGCGTCTTAAACCTACTTCCAATTCTGCGTGGTTAGTCGTTGGGGATTTTAATGAAATTCTTTCTACTTCTGAAAAACGCGGCTGGAATTATCGTTCTTGGAGGCAAATTCACGACTTTGAATCTACGTTATCGGATTTTGGTTTGTTTGACTTGGGTTATAAAGGAGAATTCTTTACCTGGTGGAATGGACGACAAGAACCTTACTCTGTCCAGGAAAGACTTGATCGAGCAGTTGCTTCTTCGGAATGGGATGCAAATTATCCGACTAAATCTGTTGATGTGTTGCCTCATGTCGGTTCGGATCATTTACCGGTCTTGATTACGGCATCAAAGCTGGCCGCACCACCGGTTCTGCAACGGCGTTTCCACTTTGCTGCTGAATGGACTAGAGCACCCGGATGTGAGGAGACAATACAACAGGTATGGCATTTACCCTCTCCTGGTCCTAATTATTTACATGCTACTTCTTACAAAATAAATAGGACTGCTAATTATTTACAAATTTGTGGTAGAAAAACTATATTGCTACTAGAAAAGATTTTTTTTTTTTTTTTTTGCTTAAACGGATTTCCTTTCTGAACAGCCAGCCTGCTTCTTCCCAAATCTGTCACCAAAAAAAAAGAAATTTCGACCAGGTTACAAAAAATCATTTCTGATGAGGAAATTAGATGGAAACAAAAATCTAGAATAACTTGGCTTAAAGAAGGTGACTGTAATACTAAGTTTTTTCATAAAGTGGCGTCGGAAAGGAAACGTAAGAACACTATTTCTTCAATTATAGACACAAATGGTCAAAATTTTACTGCTTTGGATGACATAAAAGCTTGCTTTACTGGTTATTTCAAAAATCTCTTCACGTCAAAACCAGACCTTTTTACCCAAGCAGTTGATTGTATTAGCCATTGTATTGTCAAAATATGTACGATTTCTTAAACGCCCCTTTCACTGAAAATGAAATTTTGGAAGCCATCCACTCTATCGGTTCGCTTAAGGCTCCCGGGCCCGATAGTTTACCGGCTCTTTTCTACCATACCTATTGGCCCGTGGTAGGTAAAGACATTACTCAAATGTGTCTAGATTTTTTAAATAATGGGGGGGGGGGGATCTTTCGGTAATTAACCAAACTTGTATCGCTTTAATCCCAAAGTTAAAAAACCCAAAGTCCGTGTTGGTTTTTTGCCCTATTAGTTTATGTAATGTCTCGTACAAAATTATTTCCAAAGCTATTGCTTTTAAACATTTTACCCAAGATTATTGATCCTGCACAGTCAGCTTTTATTAAGGGTCGCAATATTTCTGATAACTCTATCATGGCTATTGAAACTATCCACACCATCCACAACCAAAAAAATAAAATTGGCTCTTTTTCTCTTAAGTTAGATATGGCTAAAGCTTATGACCGTATAAAATGGATCTTCTTTCACAAAGTTTTAGTCAAAATGGGCTTTCCGGTCAATTTTATTAATCGTATTATGGCCTGTGTAACTTCAGTTTCTTTCACTATTATCATCAATGGTCAACAAACTGATTTTTTTTCAACCCTCTAGGGGTATCCGGCAAGGTGACCCGATTAGTCCCTATCTTTTCATCCTTTGTACGGAAGGCTTATCGGCTCTTACTAAAAATGCGGTTTCTAACAATATTCTCTCGGGGGTTAAAGCTGGTTTTTATTCGCCTAGTTTGACTCATTTATTTTTCGCGGATGATAGTATATTTTTTGCTAAAGCGACTCTTGAGAATGCTATTACTATAAACTCTATCCTTTACCAATATCGTGAGGCGTCGGGTCAATTAATTAACAAGTCCAAATATGCAATTGTTTTTGGTCCTAAAGTCCCTCATGATATGTGCAGAATCATTAGCAAAGTTCTTAATAGTTAATATTCCTATTGCTACCAATCACGATAATTATCTAGGTCTTCCTACTCTTATAGGTCGAAACAAAAATGTTTTAACTAATAATATCAAGGCTAAGATTTGGAACAAAATTCGTGGTTGGAAAGAAAAATTGCTTTCTCCGGGTGGGAAGGAAATTCTCATAAAATCTATTATCCAAGCAATTCCCACTTACATCATGTCTATTTTTCTTCTGCCCATTACTTTCTGCAAAGATGTCCAAAAACTTTTGGGGAATTTTTGGTGGGGGAATGAAATTGAAAAAAACAAAATTATTTGAAAAAAATGGAATTCTATGTGACACCCTAAGAATTTTGGGGGTTTGGGTTTTCGTCACCTACATTCTTTTAACATTGCTTTACTGGGAAAACAAGCTTGGAAAATCTACCACAATTCAAATTCTCTTCTAGCTAGGGTTCTTAAAGGAAAGTACTTTAGCAATTCTGATATTATTAGTGCTGACTATTCAAATTCTTCTTCTTTTGTCTGGAAGAGTATCATCAAAGCCAAAAATATTGTTTTCCAAAGTGTTCGTCAAGGAATTGGCAATGGCCAAAATACTTTTATCTATCATAACCGTTGGATTCCTATTGGTCTTGGTCGAAAACCTTTTAGCAACCATAAACTTCCACCAAATTCAAGAGTTTCTGATCTTATAACTGAAAATTTCAATTGGAACTGTGATTTAATCCGTTCAAATTTTTCTGAAGATGAATCTGAGGCTATCCTCAGTATTCCGTTAGTATCCCCAAATAATTCCGACAATCTGGTTTGGACTCAGTCTGAAAATAGGGATTACTCAGTCAAAACTGCTTACCATATGGTAGCTGCACAAAACTTGTTTGATAAAAACCCTCCTATCTGCTCTACTTCAAATTCAAACAATGACATTTTCTGGTCTACTTTATGGAAGCTTAATGTTCCAGATAAAATCAAAAATTTTATTTGGCGAAGTTTTAATCGCTGTATTGCTACTAAAAAAACACTCAGCAAAAAAGGGATCTTTTTACCTCCTCATTGTTGCTTCTGTAATTCCAGGGTTGAAACAGATTCCCATATTTTTCTTGATTGTACTTGGACCCGTCAAATTTATGCCTCCACAACGATATATCTGTGTATTCCCATATCAGAAATTGCCTTCCCAGATCGTCTCAGACATCTCTTTCTTTCCATGGATCTTCATGACCAACATATTTTCTGTTATATCCTGTGGAATGTCTGGTTAGAAAGAAACCGTAGAATTTTCAGATCTGAAAATAAAACCTTTGAAGACATAATTGTTTACTCTATTTCAGAAAATTTAGAGTACCAAAATTCTACTTATCTTGGTCGGGAATTGTTGAATGCAGGAACAGAGGAGATCCAGACGGTTGAAAGATGGAATTCCCCGCCTCAAGGTTGGCTCAAAATGAATATTGATGCAGCTATTGATACTAGAAATCGAAGATCCGGAGGGGGAGCGGTGATTCGTAACTGCAGAGGGGATTTTGTGATGGCCATGGCGTTCCCCATCCCCTTTAATGGTAATTCTCTCATTGCTGAAGCATTTGCGGCAAAGAAAGCGATATCAGAGGCCATCAATCGTGGTTTTACAAGATTGATTATCGAATCTGATAATCAAACCATGGTGAAGAGACTCCAGAAGGTTCCGCCGACTGAAGGCTTTAGAGAGAGAGACAGGCTACTGATAAATGTCTCTCACCAGCTGAAAGGTTTAATTTATAGTAGGGTTTCATGGTGTAAGAAAGACAAAAATGCCCTTGCTCACAACCTAGCTAAGTTGGGCTTGGACTGCATGTCTGTTTCCTTTTGGGCCATCGTTTGCCCCAATAACTTGTACAATTTTTGGGCAGCTGACTTAGCCCACTATTAAATAAAAGTACAAATTTATCTCAAAAAAAAAAATAGTAGTAGAGAGTTTCGGAAAGACTTTTCCTTGCTGGGTGCAGTAGGACAGTTCTGTAATATTTAAGAAATTATGTAGGGACCAAATGAGGATAATAGTGTTTGGTCGAGTCCTCTTGCTGCTGATGGCCTAAACGTCACCCCCGATTTCTCTGCAATTCATGCTGTTCTCTCCGGATTCAATCGTTGATTTGGAGACTCATCTTCGCGTGAATTCATCTCGTCGACTGGTTTCGTGTTTTGAGTCGAATACGTGTTATCTCCGGTGTGAAAGATTTGAATGGCGGAGAACAATCACCAGGCGCCGATGTATGGCGACGAGGTCATGGATATACAACATCAAAACCAGATCGAGGACGACGAAGAAGACGACGAAGTTGCGGGGGCGGACGATTCCATCGATAACGCTCAGATGCGTTTCGAGGCTCAGGCGCTCCACGACGGAGGCGGTGGCTATGGGGTGATTAACGGGGTCTCAGGCGTTCATCATCAAATCGTGTTGTATGGCGGATCGTCGGAGATTCCACCAATCGCCACCGAAGGTGGTGGACCCGATCACTTGACGCAAGGTATCTTTATATACATGTCATTTTAGAAATTGAAATCTGAAGTTTGATAATGTTCTTGTGAGTCTTATGCCCGTGTCTTTGATTTGTGGATGTTTTGAATTTATCCATATAGTGATAATGTAAGTGTTTCACGAAAACTGTTCCATTTTCAATGTTGTTGATATGAAACCTTGAATAGGGTGATTCATCAGTGCCAGAGTTTTAATTAAAGTAAGTCGAGCGAGGTCAATTAACTTTGAATTTGAAGTACATCTAAACACTGTTTTGGATTACTCTCTTATCCCCTCTTCTGGCTAAGTGCTAATTGCTAATGGAATTTATGATGAATATCGTATTCTACAGCGGGCTTTGTATGGCACAAGCTATCTTTCTTTGTTTGACATGGCTAACGGTTTCGAGTCGTTTTAAAAAGTTGTGGATAACAGCCCGATGTAGCATTGAGAGAAACTGGAGTATCGATTGGAGTTTTGTTACTCCAGATTTTGTTCAAACTTTCAGGTTTGCAGCAGTTATTTGTACGAATGAAAACTCGTTTTTTGTGCAGAACCAGAGTTATAAACACCGGATTAAAGTCAAATTCAATCGGATGGGTCACAAGAATCTGTGTACTTGTAGTACTTTGCAGTTCAATGTTTTATAAGGATAGCTTGACTTCCTTACTGAGAAACAGGCATGTTGCATGAGGATTCATCGAATCTTAGCCACTGTCATTAAAGGAAAACAATTGGTTTGGTAATGAACTAATCTTTGTCAATTTATTTGCCATGCTCATAGGTTTATTTTCAGCCTATAATTATCAATTTGGCTTGTCAGAGAACAAAATTTGATGTTCGTCAATAAATGCCAAGCAAATTCTGTCGGTGCAAAATTCGACAGTTTAATTCTCTGCCAATACAGAAACAGTATAAAATTTATCTGTTTAATATATTGTCGGTATGTTCTTGGGCAGATTTTTATCTGATAATTTTTTGTAGATAGTCAGAATTTTATCCGTATTATTTCTGTTTGGTGTTTACCCGTCAAATTGTTTGTGACTATGAATAGAAAGGCGCTATTTAACTACTTGTTGAAATCTTCGATTTTTATGGCATATAGAGTTTGGTCATGTTAATTTCGAGTCATTTTGTAAATTAGTAAACTGGACCATCATCGGAAGAACACAATGTTTTAGATCACAAGTGTAGAATGTGCGTGTGTATTGCTACTTATTGCATAATCGAAATAAAGCTTGAAATGCTTCTATAAATACAAGGTAGAGAATGAGCAAGTTCTCCTTCGTAGTAATCAAAGAAGGAAAATGTGATTCTTCAAATTTTATGTGGTGCCGAATATAAGTTGAGGTTTGAATATTCATTCAAAGACTTTGGTTGAAGGCAACCAAAATTTTCAAGTACATTGTGGAAGGTTACATTCAAAAGGATTTTAATGTTGTCACAATAATTGCTTGTCAATTATACTTTGGTCCAAGAGTTCTCAAGCACTCATGGATGTGCAATTTAGTATAACGCACATCAGGAGCTTAATAGCACTTATGACTTGTTTACTACATTGCAGCACTTTTGGACAACATAAAAATCATGAGCCTATTAGTCAAATAAAGAGCTAACACTTGAAAACCTTATTGGAACAATATTTGAATGAAAGTCTCATAAATGAAGACAACTTATCTTGTAAAGATGAGCAATTGGTTTGAAACTGATTGTTGCTAATTGACATTGTCTACCATACGAGTTAAGTCAAAAGAAATATTCACATTTACAAGGATGGGTGAATATGAAATCGCATAAGTATGCAGAAAAAAGGGTAATAACCTATGTAAAGCATTGAATTGTGGGGGTACCTCACAATGAGATTTTTAACATTGTGAAACAACCCAATGTTTGAGAATGTGCTCACAAGTAATATCATGATGGAACAACCGGAAGGGTTTCGGGTTCCAATAAATGAAACATAAATTTCGTCGACTCAAGAAATCCTGATACGGATTAAAAGAGGCTCCCCAACAATGGTATGAAAAGGTTGACAGGGTTATGACGACAAACGGTTTTAGAACAAACGAATGTAAGGTGTAAATTATAAAACTATGAATGGTGAACGCGTCATATATGACTCTATGTAGACAACATGTTAACCTTAGGAAGTAACGAGACAAAAATCCGTGACACCAAAAGTTATTTTCCACAACATTCGATATGAAGGATTTAGGGGCAGCCGGTCTTACTCTAGAAATAAGAAGTTTCTAGAATGACTATTCGTTAACTTGGTCTCACTATATCGAGAAAGTTCTTGAAAAGTTTTTGATCAAACTAACAGCAAGCTAGTAAAAGAAAACACCAATTGGTGTGAGCAAAAAAATGGGTCGGCTATTAAGCAATGATAGTATGCTCAAATAATGAAAGCCTTATGTTCATTAAGAATTGTACTAGGCCGGACATCGCACAAGCAGTTGGAAAAACTTAGTAGTTTTACCAATAATTGAGGAAAGAAACATTGGACAGCTACAATCCGAGTATTAAGGTATCTACGATACACTAAACCTATAGCATTACAATATTTCAACTATCCTGCTATACTATAATGTGATGATAATGAGATACATGAGTAGATATGTATTCACGCTCGGTAGAGCGGCAATTTATTGGAAATCTTCAAAGCAGACGTGCATTGCAAGGTGTACTATGAAAGCATAATTCATAAAGTTAGACAAGGCAGGGGAAGAAGCAGGACAGCTTCATCATTTCCCCGAGGATATTCCAACATTGCCTAAATGTGTGCCTCCTATCTGCAATCAGTAATAGGTAGAGCACAAGTAGTATGTATAATGGTAAGCTAATTATTGCAATTATAAAGATATTCGACCAAAAATGCGAGTTCCACATTATAACATGCTCTGTTCGTTAATTGATCTCCAACTGGGGATTTTTAAGTCACTTTTTACTTACAATACTGTCTCAAATAGAATCAGCTCAGTTCTGAGATGTGAGTGGTTCAGTGTATTTCCCAACTGTCACTTGTTTTTTCCTTGGGTATGTCGGCGGCGATTGGAACTATACTTTCTCTATTATCTGATGAGAACAATTTTAAGGGGTCCATTTCGTATCATCTGTGATATATCTGCGAGAAGATGAATAGAATTGTATACCCGATCTCCTGATGAGTGTCATGGTCAAAACTTGTATAACTTCCACCATTGTAATTAAAAGGGCCATGTGCGTTTGCTGGTCACATGCAGGTGACGTCATTGCTGGCAGGGTAATGGGTTCTTCAATGGCTTTGCTCTTCTCCTTTAAATGGTCGTTCTGGGCTGTGTTGTTGGCCATCACTGCTGCTGCTCTCTGTAAGCTTTGCCTTCCATTTTAATTTTGGAACATGGTTTGCCGTGGTATCCGCTTTTCACTTCTGGCTTTGGATTTTGTATTCTGTGCCCATTTCTTCTAAAATGCAGGTATTATTTGATTAGAGTGGGGCAGCAGATGTATTTATGTTCCTCCTATATGTCTCCTAGCAAAGATATTGGAGGATATTTAACAGAAAACGTACATAACGTGGCACACAGTTTAAATACTGATGCCGGATATTCAGGTCCTTGCCTTGAACACATTAAGTGCGTTGAAGGATTCATGTAAGGCTGGACCAAGGCATACAATAACTGGCCGCGAGGAGATTTAAGCTCTTTTGATTGGCAAAAAGCATGCAACCATAGTGTTTTCTTGGATGAAAGTTCTGAAGAAATTACATATGGCATGTGAACGAACTGTAGCGAATGTGATTGAGGTATGATCAGATTTCATTACTTTCTTTCTACACATGCATGTATGTGCAACCATAAGGCGGAGAGTTGCCCAAGAAAGAATGGAATAAGAACTGCAAATGCTTATGATATAGACAAGTGTATTTGGTGCATCTATTACGAGACGAAATAGGCCTGGTTATGCAATTTATTCAAGTATTCCCCCAACAGTTACGAGAAAGTAGAGCGGTAGTTACTATTCTAATTACACAAAACAATGTCAAAGTCTGTATATCAGCAGCTGACAATCAGGCGATCTTCCTTTCCCGAAGTTCCTGTAATTGGATTCATATTATTCAACTAAAATGTGGTGATGTTTATAGGCAAATCATACTTTTTCATCTTGGTATCAAGTTGTATACATTATGCATCTTTGCCTTCGTATGTGCTTGATATTGTCAAGTACACCAATTGATTAATTTGTAAAATAATTTTGCTATATCAAAACTGGAGACGATGGTTACAGATTTCTATCAAAATGTTACATTATAGTAATCTAAACGTGGCTGAGAAATTAAATTGCTAATACCTATGATCGCACTGAGAGGCATGAAATTAGATTGCTAATACTTTTGTATTTTCCATCCTTTTCCCTGAGGTAGCTAAGAGTGGCAGTCCAACGCGAAGAATGCACTGGAGGCATTGTTCATGGCTAAGTCAAAGCTCCCTGGTCGCGTAAAGATCATTGAGAGCTGGAAGTTGTATGTTCAATATACAATGCCGTTGGAAGTTCCTTTTTCTTGCTTGATATAGTATCTTTTTACCTTTTCTGCTTTACTTGGTTGTTGAATTAAGGTTCTGATATTGTCTAATTACAGAGGTTTCACCAAATTTAACCGCACCAACTATACCTGTTGGTAGGTAGACAACAGGATTCTGGCCGACGGGGTAAAACACGCAAAGCGAGAAGAAATTGAAGACAAGGTGTGTGTATAGATGTTCATCTATCTGTAAATCATTCTATGCTGTGTAAAAATTGTTTGATTTTGATGCTTTTTGTTGAATGGTCAGGTTGTTTGGATTACTGGAGCTAGCTGTGGGACAGGTAATACTATTTTAGATAACTTGTCTTCCTCTTTCCTGAGTTCACATTTTTTCTTGGTGAAATGAAGTATTTCGCTTACTGGTGGTTATATGCTTGAAATAGCTGTTGAGAAATGGTTAGGTTGTTCGGATTACTACTGAAGCTAGCCGGGGGATAGGTGTACAATTATAGATAACTTGAATGGCATATGATTGTTTGACTGGATATGTATCTGTTCAATACCAATTTTGCAGCAAAGACATAAAATGTATACATGCTAGATTGCGACTACAAGTTTGTAATAACTATGTTTACCGGATGACTATTGCTCTTACCTCTTGCTGTTTGGATGTCAGATTATCTAATTTTATCTGTTGAATCAGTTAGAAGGGAAGCATGGGTAAAAGTTTCGGTAATTAGGGCGTCATTTAATTTAGGTAAGGTTTTAGAAAGAGGGGGATATAATGACATATACTGGGATATGAGATATCACGTGATTGTTGCTGGATCTTGATGGTTTGAGACTGTGAACTGGTAGTATCAGAACGTCTACTTAGTATGCTTCAAATGAAAATTCACCATTTCGTTGTGGCTAATGTTAGTAACTCTTTTACTGGCTTGGGTTTGATATTTTTATTTTTGTTGTTTGCTGTTGTTGCTGTTTTTCTTTTCTGTGATGGACCTGTTAGTGATGCTCGTTGTTGCCTTTCTTAACAGTAGTCAGGTGGCAGAGTAAAGGAGATGCTTGCACAGGGTGTCGTACTTCAAGCAGTAGCTACGTCCCACTCCTTTCTCCTGGCAATGATGTAATTTTCTGTGCTGCACCTGTTAGCTACTGATTCTATCTAAGTTAATTGTGTGAATACTTCATGCGTCTTCTATTGTCTGAAACAGAGTTGAACCCAGGAAAGCATCGGAGAAAGATGAAGCAGATGTCAAAGTGGCCTACACTAGATGGAGATCAGATTTATAGCTACCCCAATTTCAGCAAAGTAGCTTTAGTCCTCAACGACTGACTCTTATTCTTTCATATTCTTTTTCTTTTTTCTTTTTTTTTGAGTAAAAAAAACTCTTATTCTTTCATGTAATCGCTGCAAAAATGCATGTACGTGTTTTATCATTAAACTTTCTCTGCTACTGCTATGTAAATTTGTTGACAAAGCACCTAATGCATCCATTGCATAACCAGTTTGTTTTAGACGTTTCGCCTATTTAGTCTCCTACTTATAAGGCTTCCATATGTGATCCTTTCCTACTAATAATGCTTCCATCTGTGATACTTTCCTAACGAATTTTTGAAAAAAAAACAAACGCTAAAATCTCGAAGGTCGTCGCAACGGTATGCTGCGTGCAACACGCGCGGGGTACGCCTGGTATTTAAATAAGACATCGGGCTCCTAACCTAAAAAATGAAGATTGTCATGGTATTTAAATAAGACATCGGGCTCCTAACCTAAAAAATGAAGATTGTCATGTGATATCAGCCGACACAGTAGGTAAAGAGGACTAAGGGACACTTCTGTATGATCAATAATCTCCAACAAATGATAAAAGGGAGTAAGGCAGGACAAAATGTTTCTAAGTGGACAGCCCAAAGTGATCCAAATTCCTCTATCGCAGCAAATGGATACTAACTCAATGGTATAATATTTGAAGTCACTGCACGAGATCTCAGATTCGAACCTGACTGTATGATGTAATTTCTCAAAAGAAAAAATCCTCTGTAGCACTCTCCACACGAACATCTCGAAACAAATCATAATCTCAAATGATATTATCCGATCATAATTAATTGGTAGATCTTGGAGGCCAATGAAATATTAAAGTGGATGGGTGGAGGAGAGGTAATGATGATATTTTTATCATCTATCAAGGAGATGTTTTGACACTGTATATTTACAAAATTGTCTTTTATTTATGTGATACTTTTATTGGAAAGTGGAAAATTAATAATTATAAGAAGTATTGACTTTTATGCCACAAGACAAATATATTGGATCAACTATTTTAGCCAAATATAAATACATGATATCGGGTGGATGAAATATAAATTCTACTTTGGTTATGAAAGTTTGTTATAGCTAATATTTTGAGTATTATGAATTCCGTGGAATGCGCAGACGATTTACTAGTAAAAAAATAATATTTACTCACATTTAAATTTTATTTTAAAAAATATGGTTTACTATAGCGGTGGTGCTGGTTTGTGGTGTACGGCGCTTCAGAATAAAAAAACTTGAAACTACCCACAACCATCAATTTTTGCCACAATCATCAATTCCCTTCCCCAGCTCCGCAACCACCCACATCCAATGCACCCACAGGTCGGGACTGATCGCAACCTTCGAAGACGGCAGCGGAGTAGGGGATAAAATCGAAGGTTTGTGACGGCCAGGTGCGGCGGCGGCAGTTCGTGGTGGTGGGCAGCTTAGATGAAGAAGAGGGAGAGATAGAGAGAGGTTGGTAGGGTTTACTATTGAAGGATGAGAAAAAAATTGCATTTATAGTGTCATTTTTTTCAATGTCGGGGTAAATATGTCATTTTACCTCTCCTCCATCATCTGACAGGGGAGGTAATAGTATTTATCCAAACACGAGGGGTATCTTTGTATTTAACTCAAAATCAAGGGGTAGAAATTGTATTTTTACTATCTTGTGGGTGTGATTCTTTTATTTGCCGGATAACCTAGGGTTTTCCACCCACCACAATCACGATTTCCATCAGGCAAGAAATGGATCACAATGTGGAACCCGCGAGACTTTGGACTACGAGGTTGGATGGGGCAAGCGCCGACGGCTTCGTAAATGCGGTGGACAACTTTTTTAGTGAGGTGCAAGGCGTGGACGAGAGATTTGCTGTTCTAGAGTTGTTGCAGAAAATATCTGAAGACCTCATTCCGCAAGTGAGGATGCGCTCCGATGAGCTTTCGCGCCATGAAACTGAGAACTTTTTTCGTCCTGAATATCTGTTGGAGTCCACAGAAGTGATTAATAGAAAGAAGTTGCTGGATATGAAGAACAAGGTATTGCAGAAAATGTTTGCCTCTCGGATGAGTTCTGAACTTGATCACGCCCCTCGTTTCCGAATTCACAATCACGGTGGATACACTGCTGCGAAGGAGCTCAAGGACAAGCACAACTTCAGAAGTAGGCTTTTCTTCACTAGCGATTGGCCGCGGGATTCCAAATTGACTAAGACCACAGTGCTGGAAGCCTACGCGAACTTCCCGCTGCTGGAAATTGATGGTAGTGTTGGTGAAGTGATCCTCGGTGTGTTCAAGCCTGCGACAACCTGAGGTTAGTTTTGTCACACTTAATTGTTCATTAAGACCTTGTAAAAGTACATTAATTATATAACTATCTAGTATTAAACCCCACTTCTCCATTTATGGTTATCGATTCTCCGCATCCTCTCTTACCAATTCACGGGTCATGTGAAAATACTATCTAATTATGCCCTTGTTTTGCTCGTGATAAGTTCCTATCCTTGTAAAAATGTTAGACAATTGGTGTTTTGATGTTTTGAGGATTTCTGTTTGCTGCGATGAAAAATGGCATACAATTGGTGTTTTGAGAATCTCTATTTGTTTGGAGATAATTGGAGCAGCAAGTTAAGTTGATTTGACGGGCTGGTGCTGCAAGTTCATTGCGTCAGTTAGAGAGAAGGTGCCGGAAGAGTTAATTTGGTGAAACCATTAAGCAGGGTCTCTTTTGTCCCGAATAACTTAGGAACACTTGAGGTTGCAGTCTGCTCACTCTTAGAAGTGTAAATTTTTTGGACTCTTATGTCTCCTTTGCGATTGTCCACCTTGCATGTCATCTATGGCATGCCCCATGCCCTAGACATGTTCAACCAGGTGAACTAGGAACAAGTAAGCCTCACATCGCCATGCACTTCTGGGGAGAAGGTTCTGGTGGTTCAATTTATTGTGGCTGCTACACTAACTAGGCTGTAAGTTCTTATGCTTATAAATGCAATTGTTGCAAACATAAAGAGAAGAATTGTAAGTCAAGCCAAAACATCCGATTTCATGAAGCTATATACCACTAATTGACTTCCCATAGAGGGGATCACTCTGAAGCCCCGTGTATTGTGTCCTTCTAATTGCCGATGCATTATACGTAAATAAACAATTATTCACTCTTTTACTTTTTCATATTTCAATATACTTTTTCTTATTCATTATATAACGCATATTGTGTACCTGTTATAGTCTTTAGTTGACCAATGGGCTGTTCTGTCCTTTATGAGGGCTGAAAATTGTTAGTCCTTAACAATTTAATAACTAATGTCTACGTCATCTCATATTACCTGATTCATTCAAATTATAGCCGAGCCTTTCAGCTTAGTTAAAGAAACTGCCTACTACTAGAGACTTTCTTCAATGCTCGTAACATGTCTCCCACTAACTGCCATCAGCAACGCCTCCATCTCCAACACTACCAATGCAGCACACACGTATGTGGTCTCAACTCTTGACCTCTGCCTTGAATATTACTTCACAGTTGTTTTGGTATCACAAATACCAGAATCTTCAGCGTCACACTATTCCCCTCCCAAACCCTTAAAGCCATGGTCAAATAACCTGCACCATGGTGGCATCCTTGAGCCAAGGGCACGACACTGGTGGCGTGATAGAGGCCTACCATGGTGGCATCCTTGAGCCAAGGGCACGACACTATGAATGATCAGGGCTCGGGCCTTGGCTTGGTGCCTTGGCCTTGTTGCCTTAGACGGATTGTTGGTTGTGGCTCAGGACGGTTCCCAGGTCTGCTCAGGTCGCTGCTCAGGTCTGCTACCCGATTCCGGATACGTTCGTGGCCTCAGTGCCAAGCACAGGTAGTTCTGGGCTAGGAAGCATGGACACTTAAAATAGATGCTGCATCCGTCTTGGACACTGGGGATAGTCGTACGACACTCCAAAACGAGTGTCAGGTTGGTGTGTCCGGGTGTTGTAGAGAATTTTATTAGGCTGACTGGGGGGGGGGGGGGGGGGGAGGGGGGAGAGGCACGTCAGGGATATTTAATGAGACACGAAAGTCGCCCCTTTGTGTTTATTAGACTTTCAAACGGGTTATTTTATGAAATATTTTAAGTTCAAATGGCTTCATATATAGCTAGGCTGAAGTAGATAAAATATAGTATATGATTAATTGAGGGCTCAATATATGAGAAGGCTACCTTTTGAACAAAAAGTTGATGCGAGGTTGTAGGTTCTCACTTCTCACATGCGACAACTTCAAGGGTTTCACAGGCACAACCAGTCAAACTTGAACCCACATAAGCTACGCCACTTTCTCTTTTCATTATTTTACTTAATATATGTTTTTCCTTGATATTTAAGCTATAAACAGTAAAGAAGTTGTAACCATTATTTTGTGTTTATTAGTATAAAAACTCAAATATATATATAAAGACTATAATAAGATTGGCGTATCCGTGCGGTGTCGTATCCTTATTTTCTTAGAAAATGATGTAAACCGTGTCCGTTCCCGTATCGTATCTGACACCCCTATCCACCACTACCACTGTCTCCCACTAACTGCCATCAGCAACGTCACCATTTCCAGCACTACCAATGTAGCACACCTATATGCCGTCTCGACTCTTGACCTCTGCCGTTAATATTACCTTACAGCTGTTTTGGCATCACGCAGACCAGAATCTCCAGCATCACAATATTCTCTCTCCACAATCCCTTGAAGTAATGGTCAAACAACCTCCAAGCAAGTAGTTTAGGCCTTTGTGAAAGGTCCTATTACTGATGGGCGTGGATTTGGGGGCTGCGGTTTCCGGTTTTCACATGATAATGTTGTAAATTTAGTCCCTTCGGTTTGGGGTTAAAACAATAATGCGAAAGGCATTAACGTCAGACTATCATAGGGCAACAAGTATTCTTACTTGTGATAGTAGATGAGGGTTGAAAAATGTGTTCTATAGGGGCCCATTTTCAATGGCGATCGTTCATTTTTCTCCGCTTTTTATTTTTTGAATGTCGGCCCATTATACTTGAGCAGTCATCACTAGGAAGGGATCACCCATCATGTAATATTTCAGCATGCCATATTTCTGTGCTCTGATGAAGTATCATTGGATGTTATGATACCACAATGCGAAATGCGACGTGCCTCCACCGTTACGGTAAATGATCGCCATGGCCACGACCGCTCCTTTTGGTATATCCAGTATCCAATTTATCAGTACTTCCACACCTCAGCACATTCGTCTCCCATATCTTCTTATTGCCGTTACCATCATTGTGCTGCTCGAAATTGTCACAATTCAATTAGTAGTCCACCAAAAGGAACATGGAGAAAAATGTCAGGACGCTGGATGAAAACACTCGTACCCTGCACCAATGCGAAGGGGGCCAAAGAGAGGATCTATGTTGGCTCCAATAAAAGTATGGCAAAAAGATGTTATTTCTGGGTTGTCTTCTTTGGTTAGGATGATGTTTGAAAGTGAGAAAATGGTTCTAACAATTGGTATTGGTTGACCTAACAGTAGCGGTGTAACGGAATCGCAACCGAATTCGCAAATCTTTGAAAATTGTGTGAAAAGATGCACATTGTGACTTTAAAACCTTACTTCAGTAATGTTAGACACATTTCTAGTGGTTTTAGTACTTGTTTAGGCACTTTTTGACATTTAAGTGCATGTTTATGGCATAATTGTATTATATTTTTCAGGTTAAGACACAACTATGACGATTAATAGTTCACTATCTATTATAGGAATAGTAGATATACCGGTATCCTCCAAGAGAAGAATAGTTATAACAGCTACATGCTAGCATTAATCTGCAACCTAAACCAAACAGACCATCAGGAAAGAGAATGAAGGGAGATCAAGAGAAAGAAAATGAACGAGAGAAAGTGGCAGGACCAGATCTAACTGGTGGCCGGTGAGTGAGAGCTTGATTCAACCGATGAAACAAATGTTTTGACTTCTAAACAGATGGTGGAGTATCTTTTCTCTCTCTCAGGCCGTCTTCTTTCTCTTAATTTTGGGGTATGGGAGGCTGATTTGGAAATTTTACTTTTGAATTTGTTGGAGGACTTTCAGAGATTGAAGATTTGGGGATTTTCTTCGAGGTAGGAAATTAGGGTTGTTGATTCTTCTGCTATAATTATAACCTGGTACTCTTCACTCTATCTCTTATTATTATTATTGCTCCTTGTGATTTGGCCTGTACGCCCTTAAGAGTGTAGACATGTCCAACCGTAGTTAACCAGTTAAGGAATGAGGCCCAATGATTCGAGGATTGGTCCTATGAATTGGTTAGACTCCAAATGCCTGGTCAGGCAGAAACAGAAACATCAAGAAGCTGAAACGATACGAATAAGAAGAGTGGCAGAGATGAAACAACTTCTGGGAACTTTACAGAGTTTTTATTCCCTTCAATGAGCCAGTATCTGGAATTGGACTTGTAAGTTTATTGACGCCAAGCCATCTGTTTAAGCAGAATATCTGGGTCACATACTTGTTACTTAAAAACAAAACAGTTAAAACAGCACCGTATACTTGCATTTAGTGTGGGCAGTTAGATTGGCTATGCTTCCTGATAGCTTCCCAGTAATCCGGTCCAGTCACCAGTTAAATTCCTTCACAACCTGAAAATACATAATCCATATTCATTATGATCGGTGCTTGGGTACATTCAAACTGTTTCCATCCATTCTACATCGGAAACTACATTGGTTTATTGTTAATTCTTTGCTAACTTTGCCTCTGAAATCTTAATTTTGTGTTCAGTCCCATTGAATTCTTTCCACGATTCCCTATATACTATACTCACTAATTGACTTCCCCTAGAGGAGAGTACTCTTGAAGCCCTGTATATTGTTTCCCTGTAGTTCATTTTTATGCTGAAGCATGATGAGTAAGTAAACAGTTATTCATTCTCTTAGTTTTAAATATTTCAGTATAATATTTCTTAATTGTTATCTGAAGAATATTACTTTTTTTTTGTATTCTTTAATTAACGAATGGTTCGTTCTGTCATTTACTATGGCTGATTACTGGTCAAGGCTTAGTAGTCTTACAACTATGGTTGGAGGTTATCTTGTTAGTACTTGATTCATTTACATTATAGCCTTACTAACTTAAAGAGCCGTAAAACTAACCATTCTGATCTCCATAATGCTCTAAACTTTATTCAATCTCCATTACATATCTCTCACTTACTGTCACCATAAACACCTTCCTCTCCAGCACTACCAACAGTAACCTTTGAAGGAATAGTATCAGTAGGTATCACGAGACCAGAATCTCCATTGCCACCTTATCCCCCTTCCACAAACCTTTCAAGGCATGGTCAAACGACCTCCAAGCAGGTAGTTTTGGGCAAGGTCCTATTTCAGATGGCTGTTGGAGGCGGCTGGGGTAGTTTTGGGCAAGGTCCTATATCCCGAAAAACTATGCCGTAGCCATTTGATTTTGGGGGCTGGGGTTTCCGGTTTTCACAGGATAGGCTGTTGCTAGTTTATGCCTATCAAAGTACTACTGTCAGACAATCTGACACATCAAATAACTGTTGATTTACTCAGAATGCATCAGATAATAATGAACTAGAAGGAAAAAGTAGAATGAAATACGTGAAGTTACGACGACAAATAACTGTTCATTTAAGAGTATTCCTCGCTGCGGCAAGTCAATTACTGAGCATATATAGCTTCATGTAATCGGATGTTTTTGGCTAGACTTCCAATTTGTTTTGATTATTTTTGCAGCTGTTACATTTATAAGCATAATCGGCTTGCAGCTTTTGTTAGTGTTGCTCTCTTCAATTGCTCAAAACATTATTAGAATTCATGAACCTTGGATGGGAATGCTGCAGACCCTGCGCAAAAGAAGAACCAGTTCCAAAGAAGGATTCTCCTTTTGTGGAAATGAATGGCAGACAAGTGGTGTTTTTAAGGCTCTCTATTGGGTTGGAGATGTCCGGAGCGGAGAGATGAGATACTGTTGATATGACAAGCTGTTTCTCCAAGTTCATTGGTCTGTTAGAAAGAAGAAGGTGGTGGAAGAGTCAATTTGGTGAAACCATTTTGGAAACGAAGGGGTTTTATGAATGGACGGACACCCAGTAAATAAATTAAGTTTAGCAGGGTCTTGTTTGTCCCAAAAAACGTAGGAACACTTGAGGTTGCAGATTGCTCACTATTTTAGAAGTAAAAAAAATATTTGCACCCATATGCTTATTTCCCCTTTGCGATTGTCTGCCATTTACATCTTTTATGGTACGCTCACTATACACTATACAGATGTTCAACCAGGTGAACTTGCTGGTGGTTAAAATTGATTATGGCTGCTACACAGACTAGGCTGTAAGTTTTTTTAAGCTTATAAATACAACTGTTGCAAAAATAATGAAAAAAAAAGTTTGTAAGTCAAGCCAAGTCATCTGACTTTACCACTAATTTACTTCCCCATAGAGGGGAGTACTCTGAAGCCCAGTGTATTATTTCTTTTTTAATTGCCAATATATTATGAGATACTAAACAATTATTCGCTCTTGTACTTTTGCATATTTTCGATATACTTTTTCGTATATCTTTATTTGAAAATATTGTGTACTTGTAATAGGTCTTAATTGACCAACAGGCCCTTCTACCCTTTACTAAGGCTGATAATTGTCACCGCTTTACAGTTTAATAACTTATGTCGACGTCATCTCACATTACCTGATTCATTCAAATGATATCTTACCCTTTTAGTTTAATTGAAAAAACCCAAAACTATCCCCGCCCAGCAATTGCCATATCTTAATATTAATCCTGTTGCAATATTACTAGAGACTTTTTGTCTACATGTTGGCTCAATATACTTGTTCGGTCACACTAGGAAATCGCCCATGTATGATCTTTCCAATTTATCATTATTTCCACACCTCAGCACATTCCTCGCCCTGATCTTTCCTATTGCTGTCGCCATCCTTGTGCTACTCCAAATTGTCAGAATCCAATTTAGTGGTCAACCAAATGTAGAGGGATAAAGGGAATTAATGTGTTGGATGAGGACAGTAGCACCCTGCACCCATGCAAAGGGGACCAAAAGAGAGAATCTCTGTTGCCTGCAATGAATGTATGGCAAAAATATGTTGTTTTGGGATCTCCTTTGGTTAGGGGATGATGTTGAAAGTGAGAGAATGGTTCTAAGAAACATCGTTGGATGAGAACACTCGCACCCTGCACCACTGCGAAGGGGACCAAAGAGAGAATCTATGTTGTCTGCAATGAAATTATGGCAAAAATATGTTGTTTCAGGATCTCCTTTGGTTAGGGGAAAGTGAGAGAATGGTTCTAAGAAACATTGTCAGCCGATGTAGCAGTTGCGGTGTAACAGAATCGGGGCATATCTGATACATTGTCACTGAAATCGCAACCACATGATTCTTTGAAAATTATTAGAAGATCCACATTATGACTTTAAACTCTCTCACTTTAGTATTTTTAAGCGCAATTCTGGTGTTTTTAGTACTTGTTTGGCCAATGTTTGACTTTTAAGTGTATGACTACCACAGAATTATATTACATATTTTCAGATAAAGACACAACTATGACGATTAATAGTTATTATATTGATAGTTGATTAACAGTATCCTTCAAGAAAAGATTGCATATAACAGTTACATACTAACAACATAAATCTACAACCTAAACCAAACAGATCATCAGGAGGCATATACACTTCTATCATATAATATTTTTGTTTTTTGATGAATCTTTTATCAGTCCCTTGTTACAGTTTATAGAAAATCCTTATACTTCAAAGAAAAGTGAGAGAACGACGAAGAGAGAGTGAGGTGAGAGTGAAAGAAGGAAAATTAAGAGAGAAAGGGGCAGAACCAGATCTAGCCAGTGGCCGGTGAGTGTGAGAGAATGATTCGACTGATGTTTTGAAACTGATGGAGTATCTACTCTCTCTCTCTCTCTCTCTCTCTCTCTCTCTCTCTCTTGCTCTCGGGATTCCTTCTTTCACTTAATTTAGGGGTATGGGGGGTTGATTTGAAAATTCTTGTTGGAGATTTCCCTGAGATTGAAGATTTGGGGATTTCTTCGTGGTAGCAAATTAGGGTTTGTTGATTCGTCACCTGCAATCTTATTGAACCTGGCTGGTACTCTTCACCGTCTTCTATTAATATTGCTTCTGCAATACTTTGATTCTCGAATCTGCAACCCTCCTATTCCTCTCGCCCGCTTCCATTTTGCAATACTTTAATTTAGTCCCTTAGGTTTGGGGTTAACACAATAGTATGAAAGGCATTAACCTCAGTCTGTCATACCGCAACAAGTATTCCTACTTGTGATAGTAGATGAGGGTTGAAAAATGTGTTCTATAAGGGCCCATTTTAACAGGAAATAAAGGCACTCTGAGAGCTGATCAAATTTCAATGGCGATCGTTCATTTTTCTCATCTTTTATGATTCACATGTTTGCTTAGTATACTTGAGCAGTCACACTAGGAGGGAATCACCCAGTGTATAATATTTCAGCATGCCTTTTTTCTATACTGTGATAAAGTATCATTGAGATGTTATGATACCTCAATGCCCTCTGAAATGGTACTTGCCCTCTGAAATGGTACTTGAGCAGTCACACTAGGAGGGATGCGTTTGTGGTTGACATCCAAACTGAACGTAGGGGTGGCACCGAAAAGTTATGCCCTGTTTCTTAAAACCCTGGGAGAGATGCAATAAGTTTGTTACGGTCGGTGGATTCTGCAATTCAAGTCGTTTATGCTTATACATGCATCAGATTTCACGAAGCTATTAGCTATATACCCACTAATTGACTTCTCCTAGAGGAGAGTACTCTTGAAGCCCTGTATATTATTTCCCTTTAGTTCATTTTTATGCTGAAACATGATTGCCGCCAGGGGATTCTCACACTTTCGTCTGCATGTTGCTAATAAATTTGTTTTTCAATTGGTTAAGCAGATGGAGGAGGAAGGGCAACGGAGACAGAAGAATTGGTCCAAGGATTGGAGGGGAAAGCTCATGGACCTGAGGATGATCTTACCTAATTCCTGTTGTCTTTTCGTTCAGCTTTGTAATCAAAATTCTGTTAAAAACTGTAGGTTTTATGGTTAGGGAGATGTTGTTTTGGATGTTTTGGTTTAGGCCTCTTTGGATGTTTTAGGTGTTGGGGCGTGGTGCAGTGTTTCTTGGACTCCTAGTTGTGTGTTGCTCTCATCTTTTTCTAATTGAAGTTTTCCTTTTCTCTAAAAAACTAAAAAATAAAGGGTAAAGACACTTTCACCCCCTCTAGTTTCATTAACAGACACTTTCACCCCCTCCAGTTTTGAGAAGGACACTTACACCCTTCTAGTGTGCTGAAATCCAAAAATTAAACCCCTCATCGTCACATGCTTTAGTCTGGGGTTGGAAAACCGTCAATAAAAATATTTTTGGGATAAATTTGCCCTCATTATGATAATTGTAGGCATTATCCAATAGTATATTAGACTTTTTACATGATATGGGGGTCAAATTGGTCTCTAAAATTATTTTCAGTGACAGACCTCACTCTTACACTAAGGGTGTCACAGTCAGAGAGTGTAAAGTAATTGAAGTTTGGCACACCGACGGGTGAAAGTGCCCTTTTCAAAACTAAAGGGGGTGAAAGTGCCCTTAGTGAAACTAGAGGGGGTGAAAGTGTCTTTTACTTTAAAATAAACAGTTATTCATTCTCTTATTTTAAATATTTCAGTATAACATTTCTTAATTGTTATATGAAGAATATTATTTTTCTTGGTACTCTTTAATTATGAATGGTTTATTGTCATTTACTATGGCTGATTACCAGTCACGGGTTAGTAGTTAATAACTACGGTTGGAAGTTATCTTGTAAACTTTATTCAATCTTCATTACATATCTCTCATTTACTGTCACCATAAGCACCTTCCTCTCCAACACTACCAACAGTAACCTTTGAAGGAAATAGTATCAGAGGTATCACAAGTAGAGCTGCGATTTCGGTTCTAACCGAACCGATATAAGCGAAACCGGTCGGTTTCGGTTTGGTTGACCGGTTTGAGCCACTATTTCGATTCGGTTTAACCGGAACCGATCTGTGGGTTTATCCGGAACCGGACCGGAACCGTGGACCGAAACCGGTTGGGTTAACCGGTTCGGTTCCGGTTTGGTTCCGATTCCCAATCGGTTCGGACAGTTTTTTTTTTTCCTTCTTTTTTTGTTATTTTTGTGGTAATAATAAATGTAAGACAGAATTGGACAAATAATCAAAAAAAAAGAAACAAACTTGTATTATTAATTAAAAATATCAAATGTTAGAAAAACTTGCATCACTATAATTTAAGTACATCCCAACTAGGTTGGCACCCACTTAACTACCAATCATTCGCATTTTTTCTAGCTTACATACAAACTTATTGAAATGAACAAAAATACAAAATAATAGTCTTCATTTTTCAACGCTTAGCCGTAGGCAATTCGTCTAAATCTAGCGGAGTGTCCACGTCTATTCCAAATTCTTGGTAAAGTTCGGTCACGGCCACGTCCAAAGGGTGTGTACGTCTTGTGTGCGTTTGTTGGCGTCGCTCCAATCCTTTGAGCATATAAGTACCTCCAACATCTCCGAGGTTAGACACGATCTTTTCCCCGACAAAACTCGTTTACCACTAAAAGTTGATTCCGAAGGGATTGTAGAAGCGGAAGGGGTTAGTAAATCACGTGCCATTTTAGAAACAATCGGATATTGAATTTATAATTTTTCCACCAAGCAAGTAAATCTATATTTTCTATTTCTTCCTCCGTTAGTTTTAAGAAATAATTTTGGTTAATGTACAACAATAATTCCGAGATGCAATTCGACGCGGTGGGGGTGGTTTGTGTACTCTTAAATAAATAACCAATACCAAACTTTTTCTTACTCTTACCCTTCGGATCACTCGATGATGTTTGAGAACCTTGATCACCAATACCAAACTTATCAACATATTTTTCATACATAACATTACGAGTTTGTTTAACTTCTTCAATACTTGGTGATATCACTACGTCTCTACACTAAGTAGTCATGTTTTCCGAATTTTTTTGTAGCATAAAACGTGTGGTTGCATCCTTTTGCCTTGGGTCCAAAATACTTGCCAAACAAAAAATCATAGGGATTCTTTCAAAATATTTGAGAAATTTTTCTTCCATGTCCACAATTGCGTCGAATAAAATACTATTACTCCTATACTCATTAAAAGCTTCAGTTAAAAACAGTAGTTGTGGAATAACGTTGTTAGTAGAAGAATAATAAACACCCGAAAGAATAGTAGTTGCGTTATAAAATGGTTGAAGAAAATCTCTTAAGACAACGGCGGCCTTCCAATCATTAAGTGAAACGGAAACGGGATGGCAACTTTCATTCAAAAAACGTGTGATTGTGGTCTCATAACCTTTCCAACTTTTCAACATCAAGTAGGTCGAATTCCATCTTGTCTTACAATCGGCCCCAAACTTCCTTTTTTTCTTGCCGTTTTCTCACAATATTCCGCAAAAAGTTTGGTTCTTTTGTTTGAAGAAGAAATAAAGAGAATAGCTTCACGAATAGGACTAACATGCTCATCTAGTTGGTTTAAACATTCTTGTACAATTAAATTGATAATGTGACATACACAACGAACATGGTCAATTTTTTCGTGAAAGGGTGTTTGTATCAAAGTATGCATATGGTCTATCACACTATCACATGCCGATGCATTTTCAAAAGTCATTGATGTAATTCGTTCATCAATACCTCACTCTTCTAAAACTGACACTATGTTTCTCCCATGTTTACACCGTTGTGAGGATATGGAACTTCTCGAAATGCAATAACACATTTTTGTAAAGTCCAATTTGGTTCAATGTAGTGTGCGGTGACACAAATATACCCTTTATCATTTCTACCGCACCACATATCGGAAGTGCAAGCAATTGTAAAATTAGAATTTAAAAAGGTTTGTATAATTTCCGCTTTCCTCTCACTATATAGATCAATTATATCTTTCCTAATAGTGTATCTACTAATATGCCTATAACTCGGGCAAAATGCAGTACTAATGTGTCAAACTCTTCGTCGTCGGTCATATTAAGAGGTTTTTCGGTGGCGGTGATATAATGAGCTAATGCTTTTCTTGCCCTAGGTTCATCGTAGACAAAATTAACTACGTTACCGTGTGCGTCGTATCCTAGTTGGGTTTGGACCATCGGGTCACCTACGGCGGGTGTATCTTTCAAAAGTCCGTGTGCATTTTGTAAATGTTTCTCAGGGATCCTAATCCACCGGTGTGATGATATACAAATTATTTTTTACAATGATTGCAAACGGCCCTAAATTTTGGTCTACCTTTGTCGCGGGTATTTTTTTCCATATGATCCCAAACTTTATTTTTTTACTATCCCCCTTACGAGTTCTTTTATTACGACCTAAATTCGGCTCATTTTCCTCTAAACCACAAAAATCATTAGCGGCACCTTCACCAAATAAAATTTCAATATCATCATCGATAGTCATGTCTACGTCTACGTTTTGGTTGTTTTGGTCATTGAAATGAGAAGAGGAAGCCATTTTTTCTTAGACAAATTTGATGAAAAAAATAAAATTTAACAAATAATGCACGAATAAGAGCACAATAAAATGGTAAACGACAAAAAATAAAACTTACAAACTCCAAGAATAATTCTTGGAGGTGTGAAATGTCGAAGATTGAAGATGCGTTGCTTGTCGAAGATTGAAGAAACGTTGCTTGTCGAAGATTGAAGATGAGAAATTTGCCGTCGAGAACCAAGGAAGTTTGAGGATTTTTGTAAACTTGAGAGTGTATGATGATTTTTAGTGAGGAAAGATGAAGAAATTGGAGAGTGTATGATGAATTTTGAGTGAAGAAGTGTGAGATATATGGAGAGTGTTTGATGAAGAAGTGTGAAAAAAATGGTGGAAGTGGTTGGGTATTTATTGAAGTTGAAGGGAAGGAAGGGGGGGGGGGGTGCTTGTAAAAAAAATAGTCAAAAAAAACCAAAAAACGGTTCTGAACCGTTGCCAAATGGTCACTGACCGTGATTTGACAACACACCAACGTTCCAATTTTTGAAAAAAATCAGCCGTTAATTTTCGGTTCTCGTTCGGTTCGGGCCAGTTCCGGCTCGGTTCCGGTTCTGGAAATAGGGGAAACCGAACCGGGACCGTATGTTACCGGTTCCGGGTCCAGTTTCGGTCCATCGGTTCCCGGTTCGGTTCTTGGTTCTTAATCTACGGTTAATTCGGTTCGGTTTCAACCGGAACCGCCGGTTGAACCGAACCGAACGCAGCTCTAATCACAAGACCAGAATCTCCATTGCCACCTTATCCCCCTTCCACAAACCTTTCAAGGTGTGGTCAAACAACCTCCAAGCAGGTAGTTTTGGGTAGAGCTACATGTTCGGTTCAATTGAACCGGAACCGAACCGGTAAAGGCAGAACCGGTCGGTTCACAGTTCGGTTGACCGGTTGGCTTAGCTTTGTCGGTTCCGGTTAACCGAACCGGTAAAGTGGTGATATCCCTAATCGGACCGGAACCGTACGCCGAAACCGGATTTTTTTTTGGTTTGGTTCCGGTTCCGAAACGGTTCTGGGTTTTTTTTTAAGGGTTGTTTGTGCGATTTAATACATGTAAAAACATAAACTTAGACAAATAATCAAAAAAGGGAAACAAAGTTGTATTATTAATTAAAATATAAAATGTTAGAAAAAATTGCATCACTATAGTGTAAGTACATCCCAACTAGGTTAGCACCCACTCAACTATCTATCATTTGTATTTTTTCTAACTTACATTGTCTGTTACTAACTTATTGAAATGAACAAGAATAATATTCTTCATTTTTCATCTCGTAGCCTAGACGTCTTGATTTAGCGGAGTGTCCTCGCCTAATTCTAATGTTTGGAATAATTCGGTCACGGCCACGTCCCAAAGGGCGTATGTGTTGTGTGCGTTTGGCGGAATCGCTCCAATCCTTTGAGAATATGAGAACCTCCAACATCTCCGAAGTTAGACACGTCCGTTTTTTCGAAAACACTCGTTTACCTGCACTAAAGGTTACTTCCGAAGGCACTGTAGAAGCGGGAGGGATTAGTATATCACGTGCCATAACAGAAACAATCGGATAGCTGGATTCATATTGTCTCCACCAATCGAGTACATCTAGTTATTCTAGTTCTTCCGCGGATTGTTGTAAGAAATAATTAGTGTTAAGGTACAACAATAATCCCGAGACGCAATTAGCTCCGGTGGGGGTGGTTTGTCTACTCTTATATAAAAAACCAAGTTTTGCCTTACCCTTACCCTTCGGATCACTCGATGATGCTTGAGAAGCTTGCTTACCCCTACCATCTTAACAACATATTTTTCATTCATAAAATTAAGAGTTTGTTTAACTTCTTCAAAAGATGGTGTAATCACTAGACAGTGAGTATCGGTACTCATGTTTTCCGAAATATTTTGTAGCATAAACTCTAGGGTTTCATCCTTAGCCCTTGGGTCAAAAATACTTGTAAAACAAAAATCATAGGGATGTTTTCAAAATATTTGAGAAATTTTTCTTCCATAGGCACAATTACATCTCCTAAAATATATTATCCCTATATTCTTTAAAAACTGCAACTTATAAACCATAATTGTGGAATAATGTGGTTCGTAGTTGGATAATAAACACCCGAAAGAAGATTGGTTGCGGTATAAAATGGTTCAAGAAAATTTCTTAAGGCTTCCCCAACTCTTCAATCATAAGACGAAACGGAAATTGAATTGTCATATTCATTTAAAAAACGTGTGATAAGGGTCCCGTAGCCAACAACACTACATAACATCAAGTAAGTTGAATTCCATCTTGTCTTACATTCTCCCCCAAATTTACTTCTTCTCTTGCCGTTTTGAGTACAAAAATCCATAGATCGTTTGGTTCGACGGGTGGAAGACGCAATAAAGAGAATAGCTTCACGAGTAGGTTCAACATGATCAAATAGTACTTTCAAACCATCTTGTACAATTAAATTAATAATGTGACATACACATCGCACATGTCCAATAGAATCGTGAAAGGGTGTTTGTATCAAAGTTTTCATATGGTCTACCACACTAGCACATGCCGATGCATTGTCAAAAGTCATTGATATAATTCTTTCACTAAAACCCCACTCGTTAAAACATTGACTATAGTTTATCCCATGTTTAAACCGTTGTGAGGATATGAAACTTCTCGAAATTCAATAACACGTTTTTGTAAAATCCAATTTGAGCCAATGTAGTGTGCGGTGACACAAATATATCCTTCATTATCTCTACCGGTCCACATATCGGATGTTCAAGCAATTGTAAAATTAAAATTTAAATTTTTTTTCATAATTTACGCTTTCCTTTCACTATATAAAGCAGTTATATCATTCCTACTAGTATTTCTACCTATATGCTTATAACTCGGACAAAAGGCGGTAGTAATCAATTTGTCAAACTCGAGGTCGTTGGCCATACTAATAGGTTTTTCGGTAGCGGTGATATAATGAGCTAATTTTTTTTGTGCCCTTGCACCATCATACATAAAAGGAACTAAGTTACCTTGTGAGTCATAGCCTAGTTGGGTTTGGACGAGCGGGTCACCTACAACGGGTGTATCTAACAAAAGTTTGTGTACGTTTTGTAAATGCTTCTTCAATTATCCTAATCCACCAGTTTTATGATATGCAGATTTTCTTTGACAATGATTACAAACGGCTTTATATTTCAGATTTCCATCGTCATCTAAGCCATCCTCTATTTTATCCATATAATCCCAAACCTGGCTTTTTTTAGTACCTTTACGAGTTATTTTATTCGTACCTAGTGTCAGATCATTTTCTACACCTAAATCATGTGTGGCACCTATACCAATTACTTGTTCAACGTCACAAAGATCAATTTCAATATTATGAGAGGAAGCAATTTTTTCTTAGAAAGATTGGATAAAAAATTAAAATAAAGTTTAGCGAACGACTAACAAAAACAAGAACTAAAACAATTAAAATGCACAACAAAAAATAAAACTACAAACTCCAAGAATAATTCTTGGAGGAGGAATGTGTAGGAATTAGGATGGAGGAGTTGGATTAGATGCTTGATCGATGCTTCACAATTGATGATGATCGAGAGAAATCCGCAATTCACAAAAGTTGGAAGATTGATAGCATTTGAGAGGGAAAGAATTAGTTGTGATAGTGATAACTCTCTTTTAGGAGTTATTATTATACTTTCTTAGTACTTGTATTAGTCTTATTTCACATAATTTATATGTTATATTTGCACAAATATGTGAATTGGATGATGTATAAGCCTAAGAGTGAAAAGTTGTGTTTCTAGCTTATTTGTGCATGTTTTCTCTCATATTTGCAATGATAATTGCACGGGTTGTTTAGCGTTGTGTATCTCAGGTAAAAGAGGTGCAATGGAGCTTATGAGATGCTTGGAGATGCTTGGCATGGAGCTAGATGAAGAGGAGAAAAGGAGACGCAAAAACGAAGCAAAGTTGGAAAAGTCACACAGGACCAGCCTGCACTCTTTTGGGTGCTCAGAAAAATATACAAAGATAGGCCCGAAGACGAGTCTGTATGAGAGAGATACAGCCCGCGCAAGATCAACAAATAATTCTGTCCGGGAATTACAAACTGGAGGGGCTGAAGTGCAATTTCGACCAAATAACATTCAAAATCGTGCCCAGCTAGGAAAATACGGGCAGAGAAGACCTAGTAGGAGAGTATTCACGTACGGGAGCCATTGGAGAGCACCTAGGAGCTTGGGGATTGCACGGATTCGCCAAAGCTTTGGCGATTTCATCGTTTGATTCTTCTCTTACCCTCTCTTTATCATTCTATGGAGAATACTTGTGATTTTGGCATAACAATGTGTGACACCCCGTATTTCAAATTAGAATTCAAATCTATTTTATCATGATTTCATTGTGCCAATACAAGACATTGAATAGTATTTCTATTCCAATATTGATAGTATTTTGTGAAATAATAATTTTAGTGGCTGAATGATTATTTGTGAGTTACTTATATTTTCAAATTTCTAGCATGGTATTGTAGCAGTATAGTGACTTGAGTTGCAGGTATAGAATATTATTAATAATTTTGATAATAGTATTGTTTAATAGATTTACAATGTCTATCTTTTTGTTGTTAGTCATCCGTTAGATGACAATGATGGACACGTGCCTTGACTATATTTAAAGTATACATTGCTTAGTTTTATGGTAGGTTGATTCATGTTTTATCATGTGACGGGCTTATGTGTTTGTTCTCTCATACTACATGCTAGTATGATTATGCAATTACTTAGGAGGGTAGAGAAGCTATGACCATGCATTAGTTTTATTCATGCATGGTGCATGTGTTGTAGTTAAAATATATGATCCAAGCTGTTACAATGTTTGGCATATTCACATTTTACTTAAAGTGGAGTGTGTTTTATACTTTGGAAGCAAATTACAACTCTATGGTTTGTGCGGCTTCAACTCTTTGGTTTGTGCCGAGAGTACTACAGAAAGGGACTAGGGGTTTAGGGAGATTGAGATGGTTGGTTAGCGTCGACTTGTGTGTTCTTTTTCCCATTCTCTCTTGTGGTTGTCCATGCTCGTTTCAGTCGAACAAGCAACTTCAGTTCGAATTCGATTTCTAAAACAGGTAGGGGAACTCTAATCTCTAAGTTTCCTACAGTTACAGTCTATTCCTGTATATACTGTTGTTGTGATTTTACTGCTTTTTAGCTATCCGATAATTGTTTGGATGATTGATAAATCATGCTGTTTGTGTATTTGGTGCCGCATGTTGATGTGTAATAACTGGCTGTTGTGTTAAGTAGATTTTAGATTTCTACGCCAGTGGTTAGGCGGTACCTGCTGAGCTGTTAGGCTCACCCCTCTGTTTTACAGGTTGACCTGGAGCGCGACTGGATCGCGGAGTAGTTGCTAAAATTTGTATTTTTAGTTAACTATGTTGTTTTTAGCTTTTTTTAGTAATTTGTTATAAATTACTATTTTGGGTCAGATATTTATAAAAACTGTCATTTTAACGAGTTCGTGTAACTTTTTAAATAATTCAGTCACGTACCAGTTTATCAGAAATTTGACTAAAAATGTTGTCTGGTGGACTGTGTGTCCTGCTGGTTGAGATTTGGACGTCTGAAAGTATCAGACAGGTTGACAGTAAACGTGATTTTTATCGTAAATCGATAATATTATTATTAAATGTGTGACGGGTCGTCACAGTGGTATCAGAGCCTTACCCAACCGGAGGTACGGATAGTGTATCTGGGACTGGGCGGGTGTTTTGGCGGGTGTCTGTGACGGGTGTTGTACGAGTGGTACACACTTGTGAGTCACCACACTTGTGAGTCACCGCACTGTCGAGTTAGGGGTACACGGTCTAGTACTGCTTGGGTGGTGGAGGTGATGAATTATGTGGTACGTGATTATTTTAAAGAAAATTTGTTGTGACTATTGCTGAAGTAAAATTCCAAAATGAATTATTTTCATGTAAAGACAAGTGGCATCTGGTTTGAAAGGGGATCCATGACACCATACTTGAACTTATTGGTTTACAGTAATGGGTGTAGTCTGGTATAGTTTTAAAGTTTCAATTTGGATCCTACCATTTCTTGATGTGCTTCCACATATTTTCATTAAAATTCCATGAAGTTTGAATCCATTTCATTGTCTTTGATGTAGATGTTTTTGTGTGGCGTTATAGAACGACAGTTATTTTCACTGATCATGTATAGTCAGTGCAATTTTTTAGAAATAGCCATATATGCTTAATTGGCTAGAATTTTATCTCATTTTTTTGTTGTTAGAAAAGATACTTGGTAAGGTGAATGAAAAATGGTGATTTTTCTTGGAGTATCTGCCTGGTATATTTTTAGGTGACTTTATTTAACTTAAAATTAAAAGTTATTATGTGGAAAAATAAATTTCGGGACGAAATTTTTGTAAGTGGGGTAGATTGTGACACCCCGTATTTCAAATTAGAATTCAAATCTAGTTTATCATGATTTCATTGTGCCAATACAAGACATTGAATAGTATTTCTATTCCAATATTGATAGTATTTTGTGAAATAATAATTTTAGTGGCTGAATGATTATTTGTGAGTTACTTATATTTTCAAATTTCTAGCATGGTATTGTAGCAGTATAGTGACTTGAGTTGCGGGTATAGAATATTATTAATAATTTTGATAATAGTATTGTTTAATATATTTACAATGTCTATCTTTTTGTTGTTAGTCATCCATTAGATGACAATGATGGACACGTGCCTTGACTATATTTAAAGTATACATTGCTTAGTTTTATGGTAGGTTGATTCATGTTTTATCATGTGACGGGCTTATGTGTTTGTTCTCTCATACTACATGCTAGTATGATTATGCAATTACTTAGGAGGGTAGAGAAGCTATGACCATGCATTAGTTTTATTCATGCATGGTGCATGTGTTGTAGTTAAAATATATGATCCAAGCTGTTACAATGTTTGGCATATTCACATTTTACTTAAAGTGGAGTGTGTTTTATACTTTGGAAGCAAATTACAACTCTATGGTTTGTGCGGCTTCAACTCTTTGGTTTGTGCCGAGAGTACTACAGAAAGGGACTAGGGGTTTAGGGAGATTGAGATGGTTGGTTAGCGTCGACTTGTGTGTTCTTTTTCACATTCTCTCTTGTGGTTGTCCATGCTCGTTTCAGTCGAACAAGCAACTTCAGTTCGAATTCGATTTCTAAAACAGGTAGGGGAACTCTAATCTCTAAGTTTCCTACAGTTACAGTCTATTCCTGTATATACTGTTGTTGTGATTTTACTGCTTTTTAGCTATCCTATAATTGTTTGGATGATTGATAAATCATGCTGTTTGTGTATTTGGTGCCACATGTTGATGTGTAATAACTGGCTGTTGTGTTAAGTAGATTTTAGATTTCTACGCCAGTGGTTAGGCGGTACCTGCTGAGCTGTTAGGCTCACCCCTCTGTTTTACAGGTTGACCTGGAGCGCGACTGGATCGCGGAGTAGTTGCTAAAATTTGTATTTTTAGTTAACTATGTTGTTTTTAGCTTTTTTTAGTAATTTGTTATAAATTACTATTTTGGGTCAGATATTTATAAAAACTGTCATTTTAACGAGTTCGTGTAACTTTTTAAATAATTCAGTCACGTACCAGTTTATCAGAAATTTGACTAAAAATGTTGTCTGGTGGACTGTGTGTCCTGCTGGTTGAGATTTGGACGTCTGAAAGTATCAGACAGGTTGACAGTAAACGTAATTTTTATCGTAAATCGATAATATTATTATTAAATGTGTGACGGGTCGTCACACAATGAGTAACTAATTTCTTTGTTAGGCTCTATGGAGAGCCTAGGGTTATGACTTAGACTTATTTTCCGGATTTTGTTGATTGATTCATGCGTTTGATCCAATTAATGTTTATTATTCTTCATCTTGTTTTGTGAATCCGTAAGCTAAGGCTATTGACATGTGTTAGTGATGAATGGAATGACCATGTTAGATGAAGATGATGAACTAGTTGAATTCATAGCTTAATGTTACAAACTAATTGATTAGAAATCATGATCTAGGTTTAATTCTTAGCAACAAGGGAGTCGCGAACCGGAGTTGTTAGTGAACTAGGTGGGTGCTCGACAGAGACTTAACCCGGTTACGTATACGATCATGTTTTTATTCCCTAATCATTGAGACCGATAGGCGAGATGAATAGGAGTAGTCATGTGTGGGTAGATTCGGTTGAACTAGTGAGGTGAGTGAATCGGTGGACCGACAGGACCTGGTGAACGAAGTTGACTAGCCAGCTAGAACGTAACGGTAGATGGAGGTGGACCGACAGGACCCAAAGTAAACTGTTACGTAAAATTACATGAGATCGACAGAAGATTGTAAGTGCTATTACCCGGCATAATCAGTTAGTGCGTAACGTGTTTCAATACAAATTCTGGAATTGTCTAAAGACCCTAGGTGATTCATAGATCGCCTAGTTTTCTCCATACTTTGATTAAATTCTTTTAATTGAAAAATACAGAAATATTGTCTCTACATTCATTTTATTCAGTCGCTTGTTTGTGGGCGACGAACATTCAAACTCAAACCACTTCTTACCGTTTACTTAGGTATCTTCTAATTGATTCTTAATTAGCTAGTGGTCGTCTATTTCCCTTGGGTTCGATACTCGGAGTCGTAAAATACTCCACTTTTACTACTTGACCGTGCACTTGCGTATACACGTAAGAAATCGTGTCAAGTTTTTGGCGCCGTTGCCGAGGAATTAAATGGTTTATTAGTTTAGTTAAAAATTAATTTAGGATACTTCTTTTAGTTTCTTTTTGTTACTATCTGTTTACCTCACGGGTGTGCTAGTGTTGCTTTTTCAGGTAGCTATGGCGGAAGGTCAAGGGCAGATTAGCCTCACCACAGAGCAGCTACAAGCTTTGGTAGCTGAAGCTGTAGAGAAAGCATTGGCAGACGAGGAAGGGAGACAGCAATTGTGGTGCCACCAATTCAGGAATAAACCTTCTGTCTCAAGCTGGGCACAATTCAATTTGCTCAGGACCAGTGCACTTTTGCTGGGACAGACGAGGAAGACCCACATGCATTCATTGGGAGATTTCAGAGCCACTGTGGGCTAATCCGATATAGTGGGGTCACATCTGAAGCGCTCAAAATAATGCTCTTTCCTCATTGTCTCAAGGGAGCTGCTATGGATTGGCTGGACTCTATGCCATCCTGTTCAATCAACACGTGGGAAGAGTGTGTCGCACAGTTCATGAGTAATTTCTATCCGATCTCACGTGTGATTCAGCTTCAGAATGAGATATGGATGTTCAGGCAAAAGCAAGATGAATCACTTGTCAAAGCATGGCATCGCTTCAATCATTTGCTACGTAGATGTCCCAACCATGGTATTGACAAGCAACAGTTAATCCAGGTCTTCTATGATTCACTTGGACAGCCCAATAGAGACAAGATGGATATAGAAGCTGGGGGAAACTTCTTATTTAACTGTGATCATGAAGGGGCATATGCATTGATGAGATGTTTGGTTCAACAAGAAGAGAACATGGATTACCAGTACAGGCACATGGAACTGGCAAGAGATGAAAAGATGGCTTATAACACTGTTCAAGTAAATGCAATGGAGGTAGTGCACGATATAAATGATCCAGAGATGCATCAGCAGCAGCCAGTACCACCATTAGAGTTGACCGATATGACAGGGATAATAAAAACGATGGCTCAGCACATGACAGACATGTCCACACAGGTCAGATCTGTAGCAATTGCACTTCAAGTTGCTCAAGCAGAAATAAAAGATCTAAAGGAACAACTTGAACAAAGGGCACTGGGTAGCATTGTTGACACATCAGAGGGACAGGCTCAAGCCATCACCACTCGAAGTGGTATTGCACTTACAGATCCTCCATATCCGAGTCACGCCAGAGCTGAAGCCTCAAAGGCGAAGGAACATGAAGTCTTCGATTCTGAGAAGACACCTGTCATGATCCCCCAATCAAAGGGCATGATTCACCAGGATTCTGAGAAATCTACCGAGATACCACTTCCATCTTCTCCTTCTTCTTCAGAACTACCATTTCCATTACGTACTAGAAAGAAGAAGGATGATTCTGAGGAATACAAGCGCTTTTTGAATGTCTTCTCTAAACTGCATATCAATATCCCATTGATTGAGGCACTTCAAAAGATGTCTAAGTATGCTCGATTTATTAAAGATGCAGTTCTTGGAAAGAAAGGGGTGGATGAATTTCAGAGAGTAAACTTAAATTGAACATGTTAGTTCATGTGTTTTGCATGGGTTACCTAAGAAAAAGAAGGATCCAGGTAGCTTTGTCATTGAGGCTACATTGGGTGATTCCTACACAGAAAGAGCTCTCTATGATCTGGGAGCGAGCGTGAATTTGATGCCGTTGTCGGTATTCAAAAAGTTAGGTGTGGGGGAGCCCCCAAAAACCTGGAAAACACTTAAATTTGCAGACAAGTCATCCAAGAAAGCATGTGGGATGGTTAAAGATGTGCTAGTGAGGGTCGGAAGTCTGATCATTCCGGCTGATTTTGTTATATTGGATATGCCAGTAGGTGATGTTCCGCTAATTCTGGGTAGGCCATTCCTGGCAACTGGTCGTACTCTCATTGACATAGAGAATGGAGAACTGATTATGAGGGTGCATGATGACATGGAGACTTTTCGGGTCTTCAAACCGTCACCCCAGTGTTCATGGGAGTATCAACCAGGTGTGCCATTTGCTGTACAAGTGAAGCGCCAAATCCCTGAGTTGTCGCAAGGGGATCCACCTGACTACTGGGAAAGAAATAAGCCATCAGCGGTGCACGCACATGAAGCAGTGCTTCAAATCCAACACAGGAAAGCTAAGCTGGAAGCGGCACAATGTGCCAGACCACCCTCGTGAGGTGGCAGAGGTAACTGGGTTGGGCCGTCGACCGTAAATTACAAGCGCTTGTTGGGAGGCAACCCAACGTATTTTATCCATTAGTGTAGAGAGTGTGTTTTAAATACTGTTGTGTGCGTTTTTAATTCCGTTTTGTTATCTGAGGGGTGAGAGAGCGAGAATTTGACATTTGAAATGAGTCTCTGCAGGTTACAGGGTGAAGACGCGATCCGGACTCCCCTTCTTGATGCGTACCGACGAGAATGTGCGCATCGGAGTCCGAACGCAAAAGAGGAACGCAAAAGAAAAAAAATGGCGGATTGCGAGGCAAAGAGGTATTTCATGGCTTGAAGGGAGAATTCTCGAGTGTGTTGAGAAATTTCTCACACTTATGAATTCAACACGAGTTGAGGGAATTAACGGTGAAAACGGCATACGCATTGGAGTTCGGGAGGTCAAGATGCAAAAAAATAAAATAAATAAATAAATAATTTGAAGCTGGAGTCAGGGGTGTTCGCACGAACACCCCTGTGTTCGCAGGAACAGCAATGCTCAAAAAACTCTTTGCTGGATATTAAGAACATGAAAGTATGCTCGCACGAACAGGGGTAAAGAGGGTATTTTGACGGGGTTTTAGGGCAAATTCAGAATTTCGGGAGAAATTTTATACCAACATCGGGCTTCTGGTTCATCTTCCTTCATCCATCCCTCACAAACACAAACACAAACCTTCAAACACTTCACACCCATCGATCCCAGCAGCTTCCTCCTCGATTCCCCGGCGTTTTTGTTCGATTCTCCGGCCTGTTCTTCACCTTCTCACTCCGGCGACCTCCCTCTCTCACTCCGGCGACCACAAAAGCCCCACTCCCTCTCTCCCCGTCGGTTTCAAGCCCCAAAAACCACCAACACCACCGGCCCAAATTTCGGTGGTGTTGAGGTGTTCTCAGGCCGTGTGTACCTCCGGCAGCCTTTCTTCTCTCCGGCGACGGCGGCGCTTTTAAACCCAGCAACCCCGATGGCAACCACCGCCTACTCCACAGCCCTCCTCCGCCGTAATCCAGGACCAAGACCCACCATAGCCGACGACCATCCTAGCCCAAAACCCAGAAATTCATCGACCCATCTCTGTAAACCCAACCCAGAAACCCACCATCACCATCTCTCAATCGCCCCTGCACCACCGCTGCTGCTCTATGCCCCCGACCAAGACAACCCAGAATCTACCGGACTCCAAATTGAAGCCAGAGTCCCGATCACCAACGGCGGCATCGTCTTTGCTTGATTAAACCCGAGTACGCTCAGATTCGTAATACCTTCAGTGAAAGCGAGCAATCCCGAAGGTCCAACTCTGGTTCAATTTGATATTGCACTGTTACCATTCGACAGATTAGCCGACTTGCAAATATCTGCGAAGCTGTTATTCAATTGCAGTCCAGAGATGACTAAAGCAATCCTAAAAATTCCAACACTTTGGCAGTCCACTCCCTTTACTCTTCGACACAGAACTGAACTGGAGGAGGAGTTCAAATCTCAACTGGAAACGCGTAAAACACTTGCAATTACTATGTTGTTGACTGGGACTTCACTTTAGTTGTCGTTCATTATGTGTGTGGAATTGGGAAGTCTTGTGAGCTGTTTCAGGAATTGGTGATTAAGATATCAAAGCAGAGAATTAGCAATGGGACATTGTGCTATTGGGATTAGTTTGAGAATCGTCATCAGTTCAACTACAAGTCCAAGAAGAAAATAATATAGTGCAGCTAGTACATGTTTTCAGAATTCGGCAAATAATGAAGTTTGACGAAGTAATCAACCCCGGTGTGCTACTTGCGCACTCGACCGCAAGGGAACTCACGTAACGAGTTCGGGGATTCTTCGTTCTCTTTTCGTCAGCAGCAACGGGATCAATCTACCCCGGTGTGTTTCACACACTCGACCACAAGGGAGCTTGCATTGTTCAGGACAATGTTTTCTTGGGGATTGTTCTTGCTATCTCAGCCAGCATCTATCGGATTTCGTCCCCGACCCTGTGTAGGTTTGTGAGTACTTTCTCTCTCTCTATTTACTGACCGTTTAGGCACATCGTACTTGCTCTAGGATTTTATTTTTAGAATTCTAGGGAATTACTTGAGTACTTGCTTAATTTCGGTACACAAAACTTGTCACGTGCACGTAGTTCGTTTTAGCTCTAAATTTGTTGAACTACCTTCTTGTGCCGTGAATTTGACTCTGCGTAGGTTCACCGCCCCTCACATTAGACATGCCGAGTCATCTTGGTTTATCTCTAAATTCATTGAGGGCAACGACGTATTCTAGTGTGGGGGGGGTTTTAGTCTTGACTAGCCAGTCAGTGTTTGCATCGCCATGTCTGCGTATAGTTGTTCGTGTCGTATTGTGTCTAATTATGTGGTCCGTGTCGTGATATTGTGATAGTATGTCATATTGTGTTGTGTTAGTCGTGTTTATACTTGTTTAAGTTTGTGTTTAAATTGTACGTTTTCTTATTTGAGTCTACCTACCCTATCGACTGTTTTGTGTAGTTTCGTTCGTGTCGGCTTGCATGTAGTGTAGGAATTGTATGAAAAAAATCAAAAATTAAAACAAAAAAGAGAAAATTTTGAGAAAAGGGCAATAAAAAAAGGCTAAAATTTGATAAATCGCGAAGTGTGAGGATTTTAGGCGTAGAGCATTATTTGCGACCGAGAGTGACAACGTGAGTCCCCCCTAGTAGGTATAGAGAGACTTTCTTTACGGGAGTGCCTACCTATTTCTAACACTTACGTGATTTTCAAACTCAAAGTGTGTGCCTATTTTCTTACAAGAGCTGAGCTAGGTGTGAGCTAAACAAGCCGAACATCCATGTGTACGTCTTAGGTAGTCGCAAACCCGCCTCGTAGTGGCACACGAAATAGCTGTGCAAGGTGTGTATTAGAGCACTCAATGCTTTTAGAACTCACCTTGTAGGACCATTAGACGCCCCAATTTGAACCTTGGATTCTTTGCTAGCCTTCAGACCTAGGGTGACGATTCTTGGCCTTCATCACAAATTGATTAGAATCACCACTTTAGTGCGTCACGAGGGGGTTGTGTAGTTGAGGGGGTTCGATGAGGGAGTGATTATACAATTCGTTGAGTTCTACATCTCGCTTGCACTTCATTGATTATCTACGAGGGGATGCGAGGGTGAGTGAGTAGGCTTGCGCACTTCGGTTTGGCGGTGTTCCATGCCATTACATCATGGACAGAGTTGTGGAGAGCTGTGAGTGCGTGAATCTAATACGCACAGAATTGGGTTGGGAGAACTTAATTGGTGGATCGTGCTAGGTACCGGTTTCGATTACTTTGGTGTAGGAGGATCGGTTGGATTAGGCACGCGATACATTCATCTTCGGGACTACTTGAGAGGGGATATGGTGACATTCGAGTGTGGGGGTGTAGACTTTTCACTTCGGACATTGAGTGTGAGCTTGCGACGACTCCACTCCCACACATGTACTTCATTGATTTTGCGGCTTGGACTTGACAGGGAATTTGATTGAGTTAGGAGGAGATGATGTTTCTATGTGATATTCATTCATCGATTTACGTGTTTCCTTCTCCTAGCATATTTGATTGTTATTTGAAGACCACTCGGATATTATTGTTGGATTGTGATGGTATTTTGAGAGAATTGTGAAAAAAAAAGAAAAAAAAAAGAAAGAAAAAAAAACAGAAAATAAATAAAAAAAAATGAGAGAAAAAGAAAAAGGAGAGATGAAATAAAGTTTGAGTTGGAATTGAATTGAAACGAGTGGTGGAGCTACTTTGACGACGACTGTTCACGTTTCATGCACGACGAACGACGATGGCCACGGAGATCACTAGTGTACTGGGGTTTGAGGGAATTGAGGGCCAGAGGTGGTGAGCTGCCGGTTTCGGTTTCTATCATCGTGGTGAGGGTGTGTGAGATGTGGGATGTGATGTGAGAATGTGACGCTTAGGACTTGATTTCGACGAGATTATCTATATGTCCCTAAGCCTCATCATGTGAAAACCGTTAGCAGATTAGGAGCTCGGACCTTGGATGTGGCTTTGCCTAGCGTAGTCTCTTATTTCGTGGCACACGCGAAGATGTAGCGTACTCTTGTACTCAGTACAGTTAGGCTTTCTATACTAACTAGGGGAGAGTCTCGTTTTCGAGTTTAGTTTCAACTCATGCTTTGTTCCTAGGATTCTCATCACTTCATGATACCCGATTTAAGCCAATGGAGATTGCCCGATCTCAACCAAAAAGATAAAAAGTGTGTTTTGTGTATATATTTGTTTGTGTAGGATCAAGTCGTAGTTTGCATTTGCATCATATTGTTGCATTGTCGAGTCTTGTATCGTTTGCGTCTTGAGTCGGCTAGTAAATAGTGGTTTTACTCGGGACGAGCAAAAGGTAAGTGTGGGGGTATTTGATAACTCTCTTTTAGGAGTTATTATTATACTTTCTTAGTACTTGTATTAGTCTTATTTCACATTATTTATATGTTATATTTGCACAAATATGTGAATTTGATGATGTATAAGCCTAAGAGTGAAAAGTTGTGTTTCTAGCTTATTTGTGCATGTTTTCTCTCATATTTGATATGATAATTACACGGGTTGTTTAGTGTTGTGTATCTCAGGTAAAATAGGTGAAATGGAGCTTATGATATGCTTGGAGATGCTTGGCATGGAGCTAGATGAAGAGGAGAAAAGGAGACGCAAAAACGAAGCAAAGTTGGAAAAGTCACACAGGACCAGCCTGCACTCTTTTCGATGCTCAGGAAAATATACAAAGAATTTTGGAGCAAGGCCTGCGGAATTGGAAAGTAGACATCCGTAGATTTCCAACGATATATGGTAGGCCGAAGACGAGTCTGTATGAGAGAGATACAGCCCGCGCAAGATCAGCAAATAATTCTGTCCGGGAATTACAAACTGGAGGGGCTGAAGTGCAATTTCGACCAAATAACATTCAAAATCGTGCCCAGCTAGGAAAATACGGGCAGAGAAGACCTAGTAGGAGAGTATTCACGTACGGGAGCCATTGGAGAGTACCTAGGAGCTTGGGGATTGCACGGATTCGCCAAAGCTTTGGCGATTTCATCGTTTGATTCTTCTCTTACCCTCTCTTTATCATTCTATGGAGAATACTTGTGATTTTGGCATAACAATGAGTAGCTAATTTCTTTTTTAGGCTCTATGGAGAGCCTAGGGTTATGACTTAGACTTATTTTCCGGATTTTGTTGATTGATTCATGCGTTTGATCCAATTAATGTTTATTATTCTTCATCTTGTTTTGTGAATCCGTAAGCTAAGGCTATTGACATGTGTTAGTGATGAATGGAATGACCATGTTAGATGAAGATGATGAACTAGTTGAATTCATAGCTTAATTTTACAAACTAATTGGTTAGAAATCATGATCTAGGTTTAATTCTTAGCAACAAGGGAGTCGCGAACCGGAGTTGTTAGTGAACTAGGTGGGTGCTCGACAGAGACTTAACCCGGTTACGTATACGATCATGTTTTTATTCCCGAATCATTGAGACCGATAGGCGAGATGAATAGGAGTAGTCATGTGTGGGTAGATTCGGTTGAACTAGTGAGGTGAGTGAATCGGTGGACCGACAGGACCCGGTGAACGAAGTTGACTAGCCAGCTAGAACGTAACGGTAGATGGAGGTGGACCGACAGGACCCAAAGTAAACTGTTACGTAAAATTACATGAGATCGACAGAAGATTGTAAGTGCTATTACCCGGCATAATCAGTTAGTGCGTAACGTGTTTCAATACAAATTCTGGAACTGTCTAAAGACCCTAGGTGATTCATAGATCGCCTAGTTTTCTCCATACTTTTGATTAAATTCTTTTAATTGAAAAATACAGAAATATTTTCTCTACATTCATTTTATTCAGTCGCTTGTTTGTGGGCGACGAACATTCAAACTCAAACCACTTCTTACCGTTTACTTAGGTATCTTCTAATTGATTCTTAATTAGCTAGTAGTCGTCTATTTCCCTTGGGTTCGATACTCGGAGTCGTAAAATACTCCACTTTTACTACTTGACCGTGCACTTGCGTATACACGTAAGAAATCGTGTCAGATAGTATTGGAGGTATGGAGTAAGAAATGTGAGGAGAATGGAGAGTATTGGAAGTGTTTGAGTGAGGAAAAAATATGTGTAATGTGTTGGGTTTATATAGAAGAGTAAGGGCGCGGGTGAGTGTAATTAAGGTAGAAGGTGAAAAAAGACATCATAACCCCTCCAACGAAATAAAAAACGGCTACTAACTTGATGGTGACTACACAGAACGGTCACTATGGTTTGAAAATTCGGTTCAGACCATCGATTCCGGGTCCGGTGCGGTTAGAAACCGGTTCCGGTTACCGAATACGAACAACCGAACCGTGACCGTATGCTTTTGGGTCTGGCTTCGGCTAGTACTACTTGCTCTCGTTTCGGTTCACGGTTTTACGATTTCGGTTGCACCGGTTCGGTTTTAACCGAAATCGTCGGTTAAAACGAACCGGCATGAAGCTCTAGTTTTGGGCAAGGTCCTATTTCAGATGGCTGTTGGGGGGCGGATGTTAGTCCTATATCCCGAAAAATTATGCCAAAGCCATTTGATTTTGGGGGTTGGGGTTTCCGGTTTTCACAGGATAGGCTGTTGCCAGATTATGCCTATCAAATGCTACTGAACAATCAGACAATCTGACAAAAAAATCATCTTTCAAACAAATTGGTTCAGAAGAATATCTCTCACCATAAAGCGCCACGCGAACAAGAAATTCAAGGAAGAAGGGAGGTTGAAATGGGGTTGAACTGGAATTTGAGAGAATGGCTGGGTTTGGTATGCCTTTTTTTGCTATGAATAATAAATTCAATAGAAAATAAGATTTCAAATACAACTTAACCATAGGGATTAGAAGAACTAGCAGATACTAAACCAAGTAACAAGCTCAACTAGCAACAAGCTAACCCAAAACATGAACATGAGAAAACAGAAAAGGCAAAGTACTAGGATACATCATAGATACACTGAGCAAGGACTAAAGAAACCATTACTCCATAATATTGGGGATGATATCATCAGAGGGAGACTCAAATATAGCCATGGTGGAGACGTCAGCGACAGCAGCTGGATCACAAAGATCAACCCCAAATTCAACTTGAGAGGGACCTGGAGCATCCAAAGCATCCATACAAGCAGGCACTGAAGAAGACAACCCAGACACAAAATCAGCAGCAACAGAGACTTGCAAGGGAGGATTGGAGGCCAGAGGATCCACATCAAGTACATCTTGAACACTAGAGCAAGCTGCAAATTGATCACTGGTCGTTCTGCATGGATTTGCTAACTTTTGTTCTTGGCTTCTTACCCTTTAATCTTGCTAAAGGGAGGATCCATCTGTGAGGTTCGGACATCTCTCTTCATACTGGTCTTCTGCATACTTTCACCTTTCACTTTTTTAGTTGCAGCAGGCTTCTTCTTCATCTTGATTTAAATTTCTTCTCCTTTCTTGACTTTGATACCCACTGTGTCTTTTTTTCTTACTTCTCTTGCTCTTGGCTTCCTAGACACTGTCTTTTCCTTCCCGTCTAAGATTTTGTTACTCTCTTTGAGATCCTCCTTCTCTGAGAAGTGTCAATGTCTTGCTCATTTGTAACATAGGGTGTGAAGTCAGGAGCCCTCATACTGAAACCAGAATGACTTAGCATTTTATAGGTAGTTGGGAGAGTACGCATGTCCTCTGAGTTAATTGGGCACAATTGGGTAGTTTTTATGAAGCAGTTCTTGGGAAAGGGAATCGTCAAGGGTGAAACAACCCCGGAACCTACGGTTCCTTGCTAGTACAACCAAACGGGAATCCAAGTGCATTTATTTAAATAAAATCGGAGAAAACCCTCCAACAATAGTTTGAATGAAACAAAAGACATTGTTCAAATCTGAATTGAAATTCTAAAAATGCTTCCTAGATAAATGAGAAATATCCTAGCTTCCTGATCCTAGCCTCCAGCTTACGTGTGCGCGTTCTCCCACCTTATTGATAACCTGCGGGTTTTAAAATAGCAAAAGCCGACCGCGGAAAACGTTTATAAGTAAAAACTGAGTAAGCTCAAACCACAACATGTAAAGCAAGAGTTTTGGCTAACAAAATATAAACAGGAGATATTTAAATAACCCGGATGAATTGTAAATAGTAGCTGATTCCACATATTAATAATTAGTTTAGCTGAGGCATTTCATAGCCCAGCGGGTAACGAATTCCCACAGAGAGGTCACGATGCAATAATAATAAATATGGTACATTTTGGGATATCACAGTCAATCCCAGTTCTCCCTAGACAACTATGAGACCTTAAGTGTGGACACCCCTATACCGTAGTGACCTACACAGGCATAAGTAGTACTCAATAGCTTTCACGCCTCTATAAAACCCCGCGATCGTATCATAGCAGTATATGTCAATCACGGGGGTCGGGTATGTAATCTCGTTTGGATTAGCACCCGAGGGGAATCAACTCACGTGTGTCGCCGCCGTAGCCTCCACGCACATCATCTGTACATCGCCCCAATTCTATTATCGTTCATTATTCTTTCACAATTTCACAAGAGTAATATTTGATTCAAAAGGCTAGTAAAACACATTCTCCAAATCCCGATTCACACTTAATCCATCAGTAAAATATTTTGAGTATTGAAAGATATACCAGTTGACAATTTAGGAAATAATGCACGCGAAAACCACATTTTAACAGTTAAAGGTGTTGCACGCCTGAACTTACCGGGCAATGAAGGGAGCTTGTCACACGAAATCAAATGAAATCCTAGTAATACGGATCCCCCACAAATTCGCCGTCTACGAAGTTGGCGTCTACAATAGCAAATGTTTCCTAATTATCATTCAATTATCACGACATAGCGCATACAAATCCTATATGCAATGTATATGACCCCTTATCTAAACCCCCAAGATTTTATCGCGACTTATTACTTATTATACAACAAAACAAACATATAATTATATAGTCTTATTGTAAGGAAAATTAATTTAAAACAATTTAAACAAACTTATACTATAAATTTATTTGACAAAAAACTATTTTAAAAGAGGGAAGTCACATGATAATGTTATATTTAAATTTTTAACAATGAAAATATATTTTTTTTTCAGAAACTTACTACTTAACAGTATACCATTAACACAAATATTATACCTAATAAACAACAACATAGATCAGCCCAAAAGATAAAGCCACCTCTTTAAGTGTCATTATTCACAACATGACCATCTTCCTTGCAAATTCGCAGCCTTTGTTACTGAGTAACCAAAACAGCCCTTTTTTCTTTACCTCAACCATCGGCCCCATTCACACAACCCCCAATATTTCCTTACCAATACTCAAACACACACCCACTGTAATACATTACAAATACTAACAAAATAAAATTACAATAAATAGGGATGGCAATGGATCGGATTCGGATCGGATCCACCTATATCCATATCCGAATCTGATCACAATAAGTGGATCCATATTCGATCCGAATCCGATCGGATCCTAAACGGATTCGGATCGAATTCGGATCGGATTTAATTTGCAATATCCGTATTCGATCCAACAATCCAAATCTCTAGAAACGGATCTGATTCGGATTCTGATTTGGATTCTGAGCATTTTTTCTACTTCTCATAAAAAATACACAACAAATTCAGAAAAATACGTAAAAAGAGTCACCACACCAAAAAAATATGACTAAAAAGTTAAAATATACTAAAACAATTTACCAATATGACAAACGTAAACCTACCAAGAAATATATAAGCAAGCCATTCAAAGGTTTAAGACACCAATATTGTCTAAAATTGTCTATAAATTCAATCAAACCAACACTAAAATTGTCCATGACCATAGTAGAATATTTTCTTCAGGCCTAAAAACATAATGTGTAGTGAATTGTGTAATGTGTTTATATACGTGTAGGTAAAAACATATTATTTATTACTATAAGGGTATTTTCGTAAAACTATGTGTGTTCATATCCTTTCGGGTCGGATATCCATCGGATATCCTAATATATTCGGATCGAATCCGGATACGGGTCGAATTTTATTTTCAATATCCATATGCGATCCATTTTGAAGTGGGTTATTGTCCACTTGAACTTGGCAGTTAGAAATTGAAACTAAATTTCAAAACAGTGGGTTTGCAAAATTACCGAATGGGTGAAACAAAAGGGCGAAGACGGCGGTTTGGAGACGATGGCGAAGATGGCAGCGATGGCGAGCACCGTCGCTGCTACTGCTGGGTTATCGGTCGCCGAACAGAGGGACGACGGGATGGTGACGAGGAAGAACGGCGCTGTGTCGCCGGACTGAACTGTGTTCGGTCGGACTTGGTTTTCCGGCGAACCGAACGGGAGAGAGAGAGGGCGAGAGGGTGTTTTGGTGTGGATTTTTGATCTATTCACAGGTGGGTTTATATAGCCGGAGAGGGGGGAGTCCGTGAGGGAAACTGAGACTTTCCTGGTTGGTTTCGGGTTTGAATCGAGACTCGAATTTGGGCGAAATTGGCTATCTTGATGAGGAAGAATCGGGCTCTAGAAAGTTGGCATTGTATAGGGTCGGAAATTAGAGAAAGAGGAGGCCGTGGTGGTGGTGTAGTTGGAGGCGGAGATGGTGAACGGCGGGGAGTCTCCTGCTCATAGTAGGAATTGGGGAAGATGAAGTGGAACTCTATGGTGTGGCGGGTGTACGTGGTATCGCGGTGGTCATCACATACATTTAAATAAAAACTTTGTTTTGGTCACGTATAAAATGGTACAAAACACGCGATACATTTTAATAACTAAACAATTAAGTACCTATTATCACTATTACTATATATTTAATATACATATAAAGAAGTTTATTATTGATATTTTTTTTCCTAACAAATATATATATAATATAAAAACTTATTTAAAATAAGTCTTATATATAACATATAAATATCTAACAAAATAAGAAAAATACTTTTATAAATTCCGGTAACGACCTAAAACACCCACTAAACTACTAAAAATATCCCCAAAATATCGGGGTATTACAAAGGGTCACCGGGACAGACACATTGGTTTGTTGGGAAGATGAAACCCCTTCATGCATTTGGGAGGAAAAGGAAATGGTGGGAACTGTAACCGCTTCTTAGGAAGGTCCCACATTAAACAAATTCAAATTATGTGAAAAAGGGGGGAAGTAACTGCTGGTTGGATTTGATCAGGCCATTGAAAGGTTTGGGGGCTATTTAATGAAGTGCATGCATGGTTGGTAAGAGAAACTCCTATAAATTCAGGACCCGAAGGAAGGTTAAGGTTTTGGAGGTGTTCGTCACAGTGAGTTTGTGAGTAGGGTGTGTAGAATGGTTCATTAGGTGACGAGGAAAGACTGTCAATAGAGAAGACCAGGCCATCCGGTGTAGTTTGGTGTGGATCATGATTCATAGTGAGTGCTGTGAAATCATAGATTCGTTTGACACTGGTATCAAATTTCATGGTACGGAAAGGGCCATTTTTTGAGTGTGCTTTAAGAAGGTTCGTGAAGAGAGGCCACTGAGGGTTGACATGAAATGGTAGGTGTGTACAGGGAAATCCTCGAGAGATCTCCGGGTGTACACCTCAAACAAGGAATAAGAACACGAAGAGTTATAGGGTGTGTGTAGGGAGAGAGTAAGAACTGGTAACTGCTTGTGAGAGAGAGACAGTAAGCTATGGCACTGGACCAATGTGTCTTACGAGTCTTCTTGTGTCGCAACGGGGAGGTAACGATCCTATATGTAGTGGAGAAGTGACCGTTGGGGGGTTTAATTCACCATAAATGGCGGCTTAATGATAGAACCCCCAACGGCACGTTCGACCGTGTATATAGGAACCGTTACGCATCTGCCCGCAAGTATCGGAGACCGTTATGAGGTCATCCTTATTAATGGGACACGTAAGCCTAGGATCTCTCAGTCAGTTACCAGAGGTCGCGCGCAAGCTTGGTTGTTGCATGCGCGCGACGGACCTTACCCTAGCCTCCAAACCACTAAGTCCCTACAAGTTTCGTGTTATGGTGCGCGTGGGCCTTGTCTCATAGCCCCCACGTGGATCAGAACGGGTGGTGATCCGGTGTGGATGGAGCACAGCTAGGTGTGCTGGGTAGCTGCCACGTGGCTGCGATCTGTCTGTCTGGAAAGCACTATCTACATTAGCCCCCTTTTGCGCGGTTGTCACGTGCCCTTTTGTTGTGCAGTCACGCAAAATCAACCGTTCGTGGAGCTTACGCGGGCCTATTTGAATTTTGAATTCGAATCCTCGTATCCCCCTGTATTAGCCATGATTTCCTAGGGTTTGGGAAACGTCGTCTAGCTTTTGATGAATCAATCATCATCCAAATTCGCCTATTTTCGAGGCGGGGGCAGATCAAGCGTCAAATTTTTCGGATTCCGAAGCATTTTGCTGACTCAGCAGTACCCAAGGATTGCGACTCTTCGGGTTTTTATTTAAACCCTTCTATGCCTTTGATGTATATTTTCTTGCCTTTCCTCCTCTTTAAACAAAACATCTACTCAAGCATTTTTAGCAATGGCTCCCAAGCAAGCTGCTGAAGTTCCAGAACTTCCTAGCGAATTGTGGTGCAAAGCCCCCTACCTTGGGGGTGACGATTTTTATGCGACCACTATTATGGCGTCCACCCTCCAAGCATCCCCATTGAATGATGTCTTGCAACTTGCTCCCGAACCAGTAAGATCTGATTGGGACGTGATTAACGCCGGGGATGTGCAACGCCTCGGTGTAGAGGCCGGCTTGTACGGCTTTACCGACATTCTACCGCCGTCCTTCATGGAGGATTTTGACTGGATGGATGAATGGACGGAGCATATCCTTTGCGATTACAGAGCCGACTTGAATCGTGCTAATATTTTCCACGTCGTTCGTGCAACCAAGGGTCTTCATATTTACCATGATAGTATCATGCTTCAGGTGTTATTTTTCAAGGTATTCCCGGAAGACCCACACTTTTCATCTCTCCCACCTCGAAGTTGCTCCTACCTTCGAGGATATGGAGGTCTTGCTGAATCTTCCAAGCATGGGGATTGTTGACCCCTTAGCACCCTTGGTCGAACCGTACGAGATTCAATTATTTGAAGATATGAAGGTTCTCATAGCAGATATGGGAAGAACTGGCTCGAAATGGATGCCTGGAGCGACCACACCCTGTGGGGAATTCCCACGTACGTCCTCAAGTCCGAGGAACTAATGGTCTAAATGGCTCATGTACTTTTATAGAGACTTTGTTGACCCTGCTACGGCTCGTGAATGGCGGGAGAAAGACACGGAATCGGTCATTAGTGTTGTAGGGAAAGAGTTTTATTTTACCCTTTGCGGCTATCTCTGCGTGTGGCTATCGCGTTACTTGATAGACGGATTTCCCCGTGACAGAGTTTTTATGCACGTGCTTCCACTTGCAGTAAGATTATCTTTTAGACAAAATGTAGCCCTAGACCCACTCGTCATGGGCTCCCTATACCACCGTCTTGATTTGGTCGCTGCTCATGTCGAACAGTCGCAAGGAAGAGTCGACGTTTGTACTTTTGTTAATACTGCCTTTCTGTCTCTGTGGGCTTTTGAGAGATGGCCCGGGTGTTGGGTTTTGACGTAGGTAACGCAGCGGAATAACAAAAATTAATCCTACTCAAAGCCCACCAAGGATCACAGGAAGAGACATCATAACATGGTTAAGGTCATAGAAGATGTGTACCTTTTGATTTGTGAGATCACACGAAGAATGATGTCCTCGTCTCTACGGTTGATCCACGTCTAGAGGTGAGATCTAGATTCTTCCTTCTCCACAAGTGCTAGCTTGAACCCGGAGGAAGAGGGATGAAGATCAAAGCAACAAAGCAACAAAGGCACAAGGGAGGGGCGGCCTCCTCTTTGCCGTCGGGTAGAGGGGCGGACGGGGCTAGGGTTTCGGCCCTAGCTCTTGTCTTGCTCTCTCTTTTGCTCTCTCCCACTCTTTGTGTTATGTCTAATAATAACTCATGTGGGAAGGAAGCTAGAGCCTCTTATATATATACTCCAACAACTCCTTGTTGTTTCCATATTAGAGTTTTTCTTGTTCTAGTAGGACTAGAACTATTCCCTTCCTTGCAAATTAGTCCTACTAAGTTTGCAAGGTGTCGCACAATGATCCTTCTATTAATTAATCTTCATTAATTAATCCCAAATCTAGCTCTACTCTATTTGACGTGTGACCCCATAGGTTTCTATATAGTTGGTAGTAACTATTACTAACATGGAGCGGTGTCTAGCAACACATCCATGCCACCCAACCAATAGAAATAGTCAGTGATCCCGACAAACCTTTGTGCCCAATATGTCATATTGCATTATCCCTTTGTCTCCATATCCGGATTGGACACAAGACATAAATAGTCACACTCGTATATCCAATCCATAGTTCCTCGATCCTGGGAATATGCTTATACTTGCAGATAACATTAATATCTCTATATTAATTTATCTGAGTCTGGCCAGACATTCAATAAGCCTCATCCCTCGAGTGGCCGTGGATATTCACCCCCATTATGTGGGAGGGACAAATCCTATCTACATCACTACGATCTCTAAGCTTGCTTCCTATCACGCCCGATAGCCACCTTTATGATTACCCAGTTACGGTGTAACTTTTGATAACATCAAAGCGCAATATTTCACAACTAGAGTATCTAGTGACTTCAAGTCCAAGGATTGCAATAATATTAGCACTACGAAAAACGATTGTGACTTCACATAATCTAATGTATCCTTTTCGTCGTGGGTCAATCCAGTATGCCATTACTCCTAATGCATACCCATGTGTTAGACTTGATATCTCCATATCAATCTATCCACATACTAGTCTATACTTGATTGTCCTATTAATCAATATAATGGACTAGGGATATTTAAGATAAATAACACATTTTATCTAAGGACTTCATTATATTAAATATCGCCATAAATAATAAATGAATATTCTAGCTAAAACATTGTTCATACTAAATTTATGATTGCCTCTAGGGCATCTATTCCAACAGTCTCCCACTTGCACTAGAGCCAATCTGGCGCATCTCGTATGCCTATAGATCTGGCATGCCCTTCATGCTTTCGCTGCGCAAGAGGTTTCGTGAGCGGATCTGACACGTTGTCATCCGTCGGAATCTTGCACATCTTCACATCTCCTCGATCGATCATATCACGAATGAGATGGAATCTCCTCAGTACATGCTTTGACTTTTGGTGCGATCTTGGTTCCTTTGCCTGTGCGATTTCCCCAGAGTTGTCACAGTACAACTCTATGGGATCCACTATGCTAGGGACCACACCGAGCTCAGCGATAAACTTCTTTATCCATACTGCCTCTTTTGCTGCTTCCGCAGCAACAATGTACTCAGCTTCTGTTGTAGAATCAGCAACTGTTCCTTGCTTGGAACTCTTCCAGCTGACAGCTCCTCCATTCAGGCAAAACACGTATCCAGACTGCGATCTGTAATCATCCTTGTCGGTTTGGAAGCTTGCGTCAGTGTAACCCTTTACACTTAGCTCTTCCATTCCTCCAAATATCAAGAATACATCCTTAGTTCTTCTTAAGTACTTTAGGATGTTCTTGACAGCAATCCAGTGACTCTCACCCGGATTGGACTGATATCTGCTCACCATACTCAACGCGTATGATACGTCTGGTCTAGTACATAGCATGGTGTACATGATGGATCCTATGGCCGAAGCATAGGGTATCCTGCTCATGCGGTCCTTCTCCATCTCGTTGGAGGGACAGTCATTCTTGGAAAGAGTGACTCCATGTGACATGGGAAAGAATCCCTTCTTGGAATCTTGCATGTTGAACCTCTTCAACACCTTGTCAATATATGTACTCTGACTTAGTCCAAGCAACCTTTTAGATCTATCTCTATAGATCTTTATACCAAGTATATAGGCTGCGTCTCCTAAGTCTTTCATCGCAAAGCACTTTCCTAGCCAATCTTTAACAGATTGCAGAGTAGGAATATCATTGCCAATGATTAGTATGTCATCCACATACAAGACCAGAAATACTATAGAGCTCCCACTAACCTTCTTGTAAACACAAGGCTCATCTTCGTTCTTGATGAAGCCAAACTCTTTGACTGCGTCATCAAAACATCAATTACAGCTCCTAGAAGCTTGCTTTAATCCATAAATGGACCTTTGCAGCTTACAGACTTTATTGGCATTCTCTGGATCCTCAAAACCCTCTGGTTGTGTCATGTACACATCCTCAAGGAGGTTCCCATAAAGGAACGCTGTTTTGACATCCATTTGCCAAATCTCATAGTCGTAGTATGCTGCAATAGCAAGTAAGATTCGAATGGATTTAGTCATGGCGACTGGCGAAAAGGTCTCATCATAGTCAATACCATGAATTTGTCTATAACCTTTGGCCACCAATCGGCCCTTATAGGCAACTACCTTGCCATCCATGTCTGTCTTCTTCTTGAAGACCCACTTGCACCCTATGGGTCGAGCCCCTTCGGGTGGTTCCACCAAAGTCCATACTTTGTTGGTGTACATGGAATCCATTTCGGATCTCATGGCTTCCAGCCACTTCTTAGAGTCTGGGCCACTCATGTCTTCTCCATAGTTTGCAGGCTCATCATCCATGAGTGGTACGTCATCGGGCTCAGTCACGAGAAGTCCATACCTCTCTGGCTCATGACGCATTCTTCCTGATCTACGGAGTTCCTGTGTTACCTGAACAGGTTCTTCCACAACTTCTTGTGGTTCCTGTTCATGTTCCATTATTGGCTCAGTGTTTTGTGGTTCATGAATTTCTTCAAGTTCTACAACCCTCCCACTTGCTTCTTTAGAGACTAATTCTCTTTCTAGAAACACGCCGGTCCGAGCAACGAACACTTTTTTCTCGGTAGGGTTATAGAAGTAATATCCTTTAGTCTCTTTAGGATATCCCACAAACTTACACTTATCCGCTTTAGGCCCGAGCTTGTCTGTTTGTAAACGCTTTACATAGACGTCGCAGCCCCAAATCTTCATAAACGACACTATGGGACGCCTCCCAGTCCATATCTCATATGGCGTATTCATGACTGATTTGGATGGAACACGGTTAATGGTAAAAGCTGCCGTCATTAGAGCATGTCCCCAAAAGGATATCGGAAGATCTGTTTGAGACATCATAGATCGCACCATATCTAATAGAGTGCGATTCCTCCTCTCAGATACACCATTCCATTGTGGTGTTCCAGGTGGAGTGAGCTGGGATACTATCCCACACTCTCTAAGATACTCATCAAACTCTTGGCTTAAGTATTCTCCTCCACGATCCGATCGTAGAGCTTTAATACTCTTGCCAAGTTGCTTCTCTACTTCATTCTTGAATTCCTTGAACAATTCAAAGGATTCAGATTTGGCCTTCATAAGGTATACAAATCCATATCTACTGAATTCATCAGTAAATGTGATGAAGTAGGTATAACCACCTCTGGCAGGCGTGGGGAATGGTCCGCATACATCAGTATGTATGAGCGCCAATAACTCACTAGTCCGCTCGCCTTTCTTATTGAAAGGGGACTTTGTCATTTTTCCTAATAAACAAGATTCACATGTCTCATATGATTCCAAATCAAATGAGTCTAGAAGTCCATCCTTATGGAGTCTAGATATGCGTTTCTCATTTATATGGCCTAAACGACAGTGCCATAGATATGTAGGATTTAAATCATTAGTTTTAATCCTTTTAGTATTTATGTCATAGATTGGATTATTTAGATCAAGGATATACAATCCATTAGACAAATGTGCACTACAATAGTGCATACTATCAAAATAAATGGAGCAACACTTGTCCTTTATTGAAATAGAAAAACCTTTCTCGTCCAAACAAGAAACGGAAATAATGTTTCTGCTCATAGCAGACACATAAAAGCAATTGTCTAATTCTAAAATAAGTCCAGAAGGCAAAGATAGCTCATAAACGCCTACAGCTAATGCAGCAACCTTTGCTCCATTCCCGACGCGCAAGTCTATCTCCCCTTTTCGCAATCTTCTACTTCTTTTCAAATCCTGCACATTACGACAAATGTGATAACCACATCCGGTATCTAATACCCAGGATGATGAAATAGAGAGATTGACGTCTATAACATAAATACCTGGTGGTGGTGGAATCACTATTCCAAGCTTCTTATCCTCCAGATATTTAGGGCAATTCCTCCTCCAGTGACCCGGCTGGCTGCAGTAGTGACATTCACCTTTAGCCACGCCTCCACTAGGCTTTAGGGCATCCTTGGATTTCGCAACTTTCTTGCGTTTTCCTTTTGCAACTGACTTGCCTTTCTTCTTGTGTACCATCATTATGGCCTTGCCCTTGCCTTTATTGATGCTTTGCTCAGCTGTCTTTAGCATGTTCAATAGGTCTGGCAAAGACTTGTTGATCTCATTCATATTATAGTTCATAATGAACTGATTATAACTGTCAGGCAACGATTGCAAGACGAGATCAGTCGCCAAGTCCTGGCCGAGTGGGAACCCCAGTCTCTCAAGGTTCTCTATGTACCCGATCATTCGGAGTACATGAGGGCCTACTGGATTCCCTTCTGCAAGACTACTTTTGAACAACGCTTTAGACACCTCATAGCGCTCATGCCTTGCCTGTTCCTGAAACAATTGTTTCAAGTGTCTGATCATATCATAGGCTTCCATGTTCTCGTGTTGCTTCTGAAGCTCACCAGTCATGGTGCAAAGCATGAGGCAAGTCACGTCATTAGAATCATCAATATGTTTCTGACGTGCCCTTACTTCCGCTAGTAGAGACTCATCTTGTGGTGGGTCTGGAATTGGAGTGTCCAAGACGTACAGCTTCTTTTCTTGCTTGAGGACAATCCTCAAGTTTCTGTACCAGTCAAGGAAATTTGTTCCAGACAATTTATCCTTCTCAAGGACAGATCGTAGGGATGAACTCGATGCGTTGTTGTTTGCCATTTGGAATTCTACAAAACGAGAAATATGCAATTTAGTATTTTGAACAATTTAACTATATTTAACAATGGCTAGATCATTAAATATAGCTCCCACTATTTTTCTCGGATTAATAGCCCTCACTATTAAAGCGGAAAATATCTTTATACTTTCTAGTGGGTCCAAGATCCCTTTTTCACTTCTTCTTGAGCTTGCTTTGGCAAGTCACCCAAGAATTGGTTATTTAGGTAGGAACCATTCCAATTGCATCCCATGCAACTCTTGGTCCAATTAGGTGAATAAATTCCTTTTATTCTTTATCCAATTGGATAACACCTAATTGTCATGCCTCTAAGCTCATCAATCCAATTGACTCTTGCCTAGTTGCGTCCAACCTCTTGCTTTCAACATACACGCATTACTAGCTTGCGTCGTCCGCAACATCATGAGAAATTAAAATCGCCTTGCTTTGGCAAGCCCGGATTTTAATAGGCCATGATCATGAAGGGTGTTTTGGCAAGAGAAGGCAAAACGCAATATTTAATTGAGGGATTTCTTTTAAGTTGTTTGGTTGATCTTATCAACATGGTCTACTTATTTGGATTGGGCCATCCACAATAAAAGACCAACCTTGTTTATTATTATCTTGTTATCGTTTTGCTTGTAGCGCCATACACACAAAATAAATAACAAGGCATGAATAATAAACATCCACAAAATAAAAAAAAAACGTGGCATGGATATGGCCCCTAGACTAATGATATTATCAAGCCAATGATAGTATCTAATTGCCCTAAAGTGCCCAGCTCATCTCCATGTGCTCCACCATAGCTGCGCGCCTAGGGATGTCTTTTGGCTCCTTTGGTTCTCCGGTCTTCTTCTCCATGTTCTTGGCTATCATCTAAATATTTCTAATTCTAGCCTAACATCTAGAATAAATAAATAACAAAAGCCTCACATGTCGAGGAGAAAAAGACGACTCGCAGGCCGTAAAACTTAATTAATTATTACATTAATTTGATCAGCTCGCAGGCCGTAAACCAAACCACAAAACAATAAACATCCACAATCCTAGGCCATATCCATCCACCATGCAATAAAGCACATAATACAGTTAAAACCAATTTTTAACGCGCTTGTTTAATTTTAATGAAATTGGGTAACTAGGGTTTCACAACGGTCCAAAGGGCCCAAGCCAACAAGTGGCCCGAACCCTAGGACCGCCGCACGCCTAGAGGCCCGCGGCCTTGCTTGGCGCACAAGGGAGGGGCGGGCGGCTAGCGTTTCGGCCCTAGTCCCCTTCCTCCTTCCTTGTTGCCCAAGCAAGATTGTTTCCTTATGGAATTATTTCCGTAAATTTGTTTCCATAATTGAAAACCCCTTTTCAATCATGTGCCCATGAACCCTAATTTTTCAAGAACCCAATTATTCACATCCTATGTGATTAAACTCACCAATTCTAACATCCAATGTTAAATTGAGTCTTGTTTGATTGAATCAAATTCAATATTGCATCTACTATGCCAATTTTTCAGTTTTCGCGTAATAAACAATAATACAGTGTATGAACTGAAATCGTAAACACATAATATCATGTTATGCTCTACGACCTGTGGCTCTGATACCACTGTTGGGTTTTGACGTAGGTAACGCAGTGGAATAACAAAAATTAATCCTACTCAAATCCCACCAAGGATCATAGGAAGAGACATCATAACATGATTAAGGTCATAGAAGATGTGTACCTTTTGATTTGTGAGATCACACGAAGAATGATGTCCTCGTCTCTACGATTGATCCACGTCTAGAGGTGAGATCTAGATTCTTCCTTCTCCACAAGTGCTAGCTTGAACCCGGAGGAAGAGGGATGAAGATCAAAGCAACAAAGGCACAAGGGGGGCGGCCTCCTCTTTGCCGTTGGGTAGAGGGGCGGACGGGGCTAGGGTTTCGGCCCTAGCTCTTGTCTTGCTCTCTCTTTTGCTCTCTCCCACTCTTTGTGTTATGTCTAATAATAACTCATGTGGGAAGGAAGCTAGAGCCTCTTATATATATACTCCAACAACTCCTTGTTGTTTCCATATTAGAGTTTTTCTTGTTCTAGTAGGACTAGAACTATTCCCTTCCTTGCAAATTAGTCCTACTAAGTTTGCAAGGTGTCGCACAATGATCCTTCTATTAATTAATCTTCATTAATTAATCCCAAATCTAGCTCTACTCTATTTGACGTGTGACCCCATAGGTTTCTATATAGTTGGTAGTAACTATTACTAACATGGAGCGGTGTCTAGCAACACATCCATGCCACCCAACCAATAGAAATAGTCAGTGATCCCGACAAACCTTTGTGCCCAATATGTCATATTGCATTATCCCTTTGTCTCCATATCCGGATTGGACACAAGACATAAATAGTAGTCACACTCGTATATCCAATCCATAGTTCCTCGATCCTGGGAATATGCTTATACTTGCAGATAACATTAATATCTCTATATTAATTTATCTGAGTCTGGCCAGACATTCAATAAGCCTCATCCCTCGAGTGGCCGTGGATATTCACCCCTATTATGTGGGAGAGACAAATCCTATCTACATCACTACGATCTCTAAGCTTGCTTCCTATCACGCCCGATAGCCACCTTTATGATTACCCAGTTACGGTGTAACGTTTGATAACATCAAAGCGCAATATTTCACAACTAGAGTATCTAGTGACTTCAAGTCCAAGGAATGCAATAATATTAGCACTACGAAAAGCGATTGTGACTTCACATAATCTAATGTATCCTTTTCGTCGTGGGTCAATCCAGTATGCCATTACTCCTAATGCATACCCATGTGTTAGACTTGATATCTCCATATCAATCTATCCACATACTAGTCTATACTTGATTGTCCTACTAATCAATATAATGGACTAGGGATATTTAATATAAATAACACATTTTATCTAAGGACTTCATTATATTAAATATCGCCATAAATAATAAATGAATATTCTAGCCAAAACATTGTTCATACTAAATTTATGATTGTCTCTAGGGCATCTATTCCAACACCGGGTATGCCCCCATTCCCGTGAAAGTGGGTCTCTGGAACACCCCTAGCGTTCCTCGAATTTTCCAGAGTCCGCGAGCGTGGCGCTGGTATAATACAGAGTCTCCCCAGCGGACATTCGCCTTGATTATCGATGACGCTCGTTTCTTCGTGCGTCGCCCCTATGCTACCCGTTTGAAGGATGATAATATAGAATTATGGGAAGACTTATATCCGAAGCAGGACATCATTCTTTCCGTTGATCTCCTATCTACATGCGATTGGTCTCTTAGTAGGTTTGTGAACTGGGCTCGAAGGGGGTTTCTTCCCGTGCTACCTGAGTATGTATCAGATATCGAATTTTCTGGTGACCATGAACGAATTACCGTGCCGTTCGACCATGTTCGCGTTAGCCCCCAATTTGGGTATGACGCCGTCGCTCCTTCGTTGTGGCCTGAATCCATGGACTGGGGCTGCTATGACAGTCTTTTATGTGGCAAGGGGGCGTCTTCTCTGTATGCTGAGCTTCCTTTGATCCAACCTTCGCGTGACAGAAAGGGGCGAAATACCCCAAACTGGGTATCTTTCTGGAACCTCCAAACTCGGGGCCTGCTCAGCCTTCATGATATCCCCTCTCCTAACAAGCTGCCCATTTTTTCAACCAGCGAGTATCCTTTCGAGGCCCTTCGTAGTCGTGACGACTGCAACTATGGCTACTTTTCCTTGCTGGCTAAAGACCGGCGTCTGTGCGCTCAACTAATTCTTGAGGAGAAGACTGAAGTTGCTAAACGCAAATCCTTCACGGCGAAGGCCAAGTATGCTCATTCTTTCAACCAGGTACATTTATATTTCATTGCTCACTTTTTTACCATGAAACTCGCTTGCCGTCTTCCTTCTAACTGATTCCTTGCTTTTTTAGTGTTGTTTGAGGCGCTTCACGTCTGGAGACAGAAGCACAAGTTTCGCTGCTCGTGTACAAGTAGAAAGGGCAGCCTTGCGAAGCTCGTCAGTTTTTGAAAAGCGCATTGAACCAGCCATGCATATGCCCCCCGATGTTCAGTTGTTGGTTTCTGATGCACTAGCGGCCTTCCTGGCCTCTAACGGAAAAAGCTTAGTGAGGAAGAGGCTTTCTTATGAAACTCCCTCCCGCGAGATACGTGTACGAGAGTGAAAGCGTTCTCGTGTTGAGGCAATTACTGCAGCTCAAAATCCTCAGCACGTAAGAGACACACACACACACACACACACACACATATATATATATATATATTTAGTGATCACACCTTTGTGAAAGTCTTATTCTTTATTTTGCAGCAGACGACACACGCGCTGCTCGAGATGCGTCTCGTGTGCATGATGTTGTTCACGAGGAGGGTTTTGGGGAAACCGTTCCTCCCAGACATGATGTGGTATTAGGAGAACTTGCTTCCTGTCCGGTGGGAGCTACTGCTAATGCGCCAGCTTGTAAGCGTACCCCTGTTTCTACTAAGGGTGCTGGTACGACTAAATTAGCACTGAACTTTCCAAGACCCTCCGATCTGGTTTTGGATTTGGACATTCTTTCCTCCGGGAATCCATTTGAAGTATGGGGCTCGCAAGCCGCTACTCCCGTTGCTGTAAGGGGAAACTTGGTAATTCCTAAGGTGTACTTCGCTCGTGAGGCCGGAGCTGATAAGGAACTGCTAGCCACGGCTGATGCTAACTTGCAGGAAACATCGCCCATTGCTCCTCTCCAGCGAATTATCGAAGGAACTGGTAAGCCCATCCTTGTATTTTGTTCCTCATTTTCATTCCCCTATTTTTCTGAGTATGATATCGTGTTTGTGCATGTAGGTATTGATCAAGCTTGCCTGGAGTGGCTTATGAAAGTTCGGGTATCTTTCCCTACTGCCTTTGCGCGCGTGCTAGAATTATCTCCAATGGACATAGGGGAAGTTTTCAGAGAGCTTGCCATTTTCCTGGGAGAACTGTATCAAGCTACTCCTGTACAAACCACCCCGGCTAAAGCCCAAGAGTTCCTTGCGAGCGTGCAGAAACTTGAGAAACTTGCAGCGGGGCGATTGGACTTGAACTTCCTTGCCCAGTGGTTGACAAGAATTCACAATTCTGCCAATTTGGGGAACGAGCTTGCTTAATTAAGAAAGGAAACGGCCGATCTTGCGCCGCGCAGGAAAGAATTCGAGCGTCAAACAAAGGATTTAGACGAGGCCGTAAAGCGTCATGAAGCTAGCCAGGCCCGTATTGCAGAGCTCGCTGCTAATTCTCTCAAGTTGTCGGCGCAGGATTCCCTGTTGAAAGAATTTTTTGAAGAATGAGGTACAAGGGAACATCTTCTATTGTCCTGGTTCTGCTTTGTGCCTACAGTGTATGTCTTTGAAATTTAAACGATTTTTAAATACAAACGCTATTTCGCACCCTTTTCATGGGCTAGCATGCTTCTGAGCACCTTTTTTCTGGCCGTTGTGACCTGCGAAGCTTTTGACTCCCTTTGTAGGCATTCTTGTAGGTCGGAATTTTTCATATGGCACCCAAGTATTATCTGCATATTTTTTTCCACTTATGATTGTTGCCTAATAAGATAGACCTGTTAAACCACCACTCGGGTGGTAATCCTGCTCTCATGAGATAAGCTTATTATTGCTATCATGTGAGATAGGCTTTTCACCTTATCATGTGAGACGAGGTTGCATTGCTATCATAGGATATAGGCTTTTTATCGCTATTGCGCGAGGTAGGTTTATAGGGCTAACATATGAGGTAGGTTGCTATCATGTGAGATAGGCTTGTATTTCCCTCTTTTTTGGGATGAATTTTGTTCTACAGCTATCATAGGAGATAGGCTTTTGGGCTTGCTATCGTATGAGATAGGACTTGATTGCTACCTTATGAGATAGGCTCACGTCTCAATGTTGCGGTCGATCTAGTGACCCATTTAGATTAGATAAGTAGATTGACAACTTTTGATAAAAGTGCCCTAATATGGTAGGGTTTTTTTATCAATAATCACATCCTCATATGGGAGGCTTTTGAAGAAAGGAAATAGCAAGTTTAAACATGAAAGGCTAAGGATAGTACTTTTTTATCCACCACATGTTGATTGATTGCGGAAGTAGCAGTTTCGTGGCATCGCAGAATATTGCAATATCCGATGTCGAAGACTTCTTTTACTTCAAATGGTCATTCCCAATTGGCCGCAAACTTAGGATGGGCTGCTTCGCGCATGCAATGATCGGATGCTCGTAGCACGAGGTCGCCTACTGTAAAGTCCCTATTCTGGACTGTCTTGTTATATGCTCGTGCAATCCTCTCCTTGTACTTCAGATTTACCCGTGTGGCCCTTTCGCGTTTTTCCTCCAGAAGGATCAAATCATGGTCGTGCTCATTGGTGTAAAGGCACTAAAAGCCAATCTTGCTGAGTTCACCTTCACTTCGGCAGGAACGAGCGCTTCCGCTCCATAACATAGCAGAAAGGGGGAAGTTCCAGTGGGAGTCCGGGGCGACGTTCGATACTCCCAAAGTGTTGTTTCGTAATGAATCCGCCCACTTTTTGTGGTCATCCGTTACCATCTTACTCAGTATCCGTAACAGTCTCTTGTTGGTTGCTTCTGCCTGCCCGTTTCCCTTTGGGTAATAAGGTGTGGAACATATCTGCCTGATGTTGTATTCCATTAGTTTTTCGGCCACCTGGCGATTGACGAAGGGAGTTCCATTGTCAGACAGCACAGTGTTGGGAATACCAAAGCGGTGAATAATATTTTCTTGGATGAACTTGACCACTGCCGCCGCATTTGCTGTCTTGAGTGGGATTGCTTCTACCCACTTAGTGAACTGCTCTGTTCCCGTCAAGATGTACTCATTCCCCTTTGAGGGGGGTCGTATTTGTCCAATGAAGTATAAAGACCAAGTATGAAATGGCCATGGGGTCCCTAGTGCGTGTAGGTCAACCGCATGAGCATGTACCAAATTTCCATGAAACTGGCATTGCGGGCACCTTCTAAACTTTGCGCAGCAATCTGCTTCCATAGTTGGCCAAAAGTACCCTACTGTCAGGAGCTGTCGGCATAACTTCCCCCCCCCTGGTGTTCTACATGGGGCGACATTTCCATGACCTCTAGGGCCTCCTGTCCGTGCAAGCATTTGAGCAAATTTCCATTATGCCCCTTTCGCCATAGTATGTTTTCTTGGAAAACGTATATGTTGGCTTTTCTTTTGAGTTTTCCGGCTTCCTTTCAGCCGTCGGGCACAGTTCCCCCTTGAAGATAGTCAATGAACGGCCTGCCGCCAATCGTCTTCTATCATAGCAACCTCCTCGGTAGCCTTGATTAAAGCACACCTCTCGCAGTTGTTTTGTATTATAGCGGTGAAGTACGACATCTGCGGCCAATATATCACATACCTTTGGGCTTTCCTGTAGATGGAGACCTCGTTGTCCCCACAAGAATTTTGATGAATTTTATCTAAAGTTGCTTCGCCCTCCTTCTCAGTTACGCACCTCATAAGGATACCCCCAGGGCCTTTGTAATAAAGAAAACCATCATGTATACAAAATCCCTTGATAGAAACACATGTGTCCTTGCTGGTTCCGTCGGCCATCCCGCACAAAATAGGCTGCCTCCAGTCCGTGTCTTCCGGAGGTCCTTCTTAGAATAGGTCTTTTACTAATGATGGGACTGTCTTCACCTCAATCGATATCTTCGCAGGGCATTTATCTAAACTGATTTTCGACCCTAAAGTAGCCATTGCGTCCGCGTGGCGATTGTCAGATCTGGGGGTGTGCTCATATTTCACAGACTCGAAATTTTGAACCAGCTTTTGCACAATTGACCGGTACTTTAGTAGGTTTATCTCTTTCAGAGCATATTCTCCCGAGGTTTGTTTGACAATTAGTTTTGAATCTCCCATGATAACGAGATTCTTGACTTCCAGAGCTCTAGCTGTGAGGAGTCCTGTAATCAGGGCCTCATACTCGCTTTCATTATTGGTCACCGCAAAGTCCAGTTTTGTCGACATCTGGATAACCTCTTGATCAGTCCTGATGAGTACTACTCCAATTCCTCCCCCCGATCTTGTGGATGATCCGTCAAACAGCAGCTTCTAGTATTCTTTGTTGATGGCATATATCTCGGGTCCTTCGAGCTCCTCTGGTACTGGCTCGTTCTTCTCGTCTGGGAATTGTGCCAGCAGATCTGCTAGTGCTTGTGACTTGATGGCCTTGGGTCGCATGCACGTAATATCATCTTGAGAAATGGTCGTGTACCATTTCGCAAGCCTTCCTGAGGGGAGTAAGTTTCCCAGGAGATATCGTATGGGGTCGTTCTTCGTTATAACTATCACTTTATGTGAAGCAAAGTAGTGCCTTAGCTTCTCAATCGCGAAAAATAAAGCTAAAAAATGCCGCTCTATGTCTGTGTACCTTGATTCTGCTGATTGGATCATACGTGAGATATAATACACTGGCCTTTCTTGTCCCTCGAACTCCTGGGCTATCAATGCCCCAATCGACCTTTGAGTTGAGGTGAGGTACAATAGAAGGGGTGCTCCCAATTGTGGTGCAATCATAACCCTTGGCGATGTTTGTAATTTCTTCAGCTTCTCGAATGCAACTTGATGTTCTTCCGTCCAGACGAATGGTGCGTTCTTCTTGAGAAAATTGCTGAAGCAGAAAGTTAGTTCCGCAATTGCTGGTATAAACCTCCGCAAATAAGACAGCTTTCACAGGAACTCCTTTAGTGAAGTTTGGGATTGAGGTGCTGACAGGTTTGTGATTGCTGAGATTTTGGCGGGATCAGGCTCAATCCCATGCATGTGGATTACACACCCTAGGAACTTCCCAGAAGTTACCCCAAACGGACACTTCATAGGTTTCATCTTTAACCGAAATGCACGACATCTGTCGAAAACCTTCTTTAGATTCTTCAAGTGGTCTTCTTTCTTCTTTGATTTAACCACTAGATCGTCCACATAGAACTCAGCTTCCTGGTGCATCATGTCGTGGAACAGTTCCATCATTGCACGCTGGTATGTGGCCCCCGCGTTCTTAAGTCCACGCTGGTATGTTATAAACGCTGTCTTCTTTGCATCCTCCGGATCAATCTTGATTTGGATGTAGCTACTGAACACATCCATAAAGCTGAACATCTCATGACCCGCAGTGGAGTCGATCAGAAGATCCACGTTTGGCAAAGGGAAATCGTCCTTTGGGCAGAATTTGTTCGATCCCTAAAATCTGTAGGGTTTTGAGTCATGGATGCGCAACGGAAACAATAATAAACCATGCAAAACCCTCCAAGGATCACAAGTCAAGAGACATAACAATGGTAAGGAAGAAATCAATAACACACCTTAGGGTTCTCCTTTGATGACTTCAAACGCGAATTGTGTCACGTCTCTACGGTTGATCCACGCCTAGAGGTGAGATCTAGATCTTCCAATCCTTGGTGCTAGCCCGGAAAGAGGAAGAGGAAGAAGAATCACGCAACAATGGAGCACCAAAATTGGCGGCTCCCTTTTAGGCCGACGGGTAGGGGGCGGCGGTCCCAAGGGGGTTTCGACCCTTGCTTGGGACTTGCTCTCTCTCCTTACTTTGTTCTCTCTTTACTTCTATCATATAGATGTGTGTTGTGTAGAGAGAAAAATAAGCTAGGAGTGTTCTTTATATAGCCCAACAACTCCTTGTCCTACTACATAAAGAACCCCTCTCCTAATCCTACTCAAGTTCGGATTAGTCCCTTTTGTAAAATAGTCCTTATCATGTCAATACATGGATTAGTTCTATTTGCAAAATTAATCCTAATCATGTCTCTACATGAATTAGGACACCTTGGTAAATCCTAATAATGTCTATACATGAATTAGTCCAACTAGCATATTATTCCTACTAAGTTAGCAAGTTGTTGCGATTTGATCATTTTAATTAATTAATCATATTAATTAATTAATTCCCAAGTCTAGTTCACCCCTATATGGCGTGTGACCCCATAGGTTCTATTTAGTTGGTAGTAACCACTTACTAATATGGAGCGGCCTCTAGTAAGACATCCATTCTAGCCAACAAATAGAGTAGTCATCATGACAAACCTTGTGCAAGTAATTGTCTCATCCCTTTGTCCCAATATCCGGATTGAACACTAGACATACAAGTCACACTTGTATATCCAATCCATAGTTTCTCGATCCTGGGAATAGCCTTATTCGTGCAAATAACATCAATATCCCATATTGATTTATTTGAGTCTGGCCAGACATTTTATAAGCACTATCCCTCGAGTGGCCTAGGATATCTGCTCCCGTTATGTGGGAGGGACAAATTCTATCTACGTCCACTACGATATCTAAGCTTGCTTCTTATTGCATCCAGTACACGCCTTTATAGTTACCCGGTTACGGTGTAGCGTTTGACGCTACCAAGATCACAATAATCCACAACTAGACAATCTAGTGACTTCAAGTCTAAGGATGACAATATCATTGCACCACGAGAAGCACTTGTGACTTAACATAACATGTATGTAGCCTTCTCAGAGATGGTTCAATCCGGTGCGCCATTACCCTTAATGTACACCCATGTGTTGGATCATGATATCTCCATATCAATCCAATCCCATACTAGTCTATAGATGATTGTCCTATTAATCATTATAATCGACTAGGGATATTTTAAGAATATAAAACTTATATTCTAAGGACTTCATTCATGTTAACATATCTCTATATCGATAACATAATGAATCGTAAATCCATAAATGTCACAATTATTTGATTGCCTCTAGGGCACAATTCCAACAGTCTCCCACTTGCACTAGAGTCAATCTCCTGGATCATATGCCTATTGATCTAGCGCGGCTCTCCATGCTTATACTGCAAAGGGGCGAGACATCTGCTGGTACCTTGCATATATTCACATCTCCTCCATCAACAATTTGATTGAGATTGAAAATTCTGAGTAAATGCATGCATTAATTTACTCAGTCCTCTATGTTAGAATCAGTGACTGAATCTTGCCTGGAACCTTTCCAGCTCACAGTCGCTCCCACTAGGGCAAAACTCAAAACTCGACTTATAATCTGAATCTTCTTTGTCAGATTTGAAGTTCGCATCACTGTAACCCCTTACAGTAAACTCTTCGTATCCTCCATTTATCAAAAATTCATCCTTGGTGCTTCTCAAGTACTAAAGGATAATCTTGATAGTTTATCCAGTGACTCTCACCCGGATTTGACTGGTATCTTTGTGTCATACCATATGACACATCTGGCCTAGTACATAACATGGCGTATCTCATGAATCTTATTCATACGGTCCCTTCCCAATCTAATTGGAAAGACAACTAGTCTTCAAAAGACCAATTCCATGTGACATAGGTAGAATCCATATTCTATACATGTTGAACCATTTCAACACCTTTGTCAATTTATGTACTGTGACTTAAGCCGCACAACCATCTTGATCTATCTCCATAGATCTTTATAGGGTTTTTCGCCTAAGTCTATCAATGAAGAATAATTCCCTAGTCAATCTACGTAAGATTGCCATGTAGGGACATCATTCCCAATGATTAGTATGTCTCCACATACAAGACTAGAAACATAATTATGCTCCCACTAACCTTATTGTAAACACAAGTCTCCTCTTCAATTTTGATGGAACCAAACTCCTTTGATTGCATCGTCAATTTGAAGAGTCCAACTCCTAGAAGCTTAATTCAATCTATAGACAGATTGCTACAAGCAAGATACGAATGGATTTAAGCATCACAACTGGGAAAGATTTCGTCATAGTCTATACTATGATCTCACAGGAAATCCTTACCCAACCAATTGTCCCGTAAAGGTAATCATATTACCATCCATGTTGGTTTCCGCATAACCCATTTGCACCTTTTAGGTGGTTCCACAAAAGTCCATACTTTGTTGGTATACATGGATTCCATTTTGTATCCCATGGCTCCTAGCCATTTCTGAGAGTATGGCCCACATGTGGCCATCTAATAGGTTGTAGGCTCATTTTTATGAGCAATATATCACAGATTATGAGAAATCCTTATTTCTCTAGTCCCTTGACATATCCTACCTTACCTACGAGGTTCTTGTGTTATCTGAGTAGGTTGCTCCACAACACCTTGTGATCCCGCTCATGTTCCATCAAAAGGATCAATGTTATGTTGTGGTTCTTGAACTTCTTCAAGTTCTACTGTCCTCCCACTGTTTCTTTTAGAGACAATCTCTACCTAGAAACATTGTGGTTCGAGAAACAAACAGTTTGTTCTCGATTAGGTTGTAGAAATAATATCCTTTTTCAGGATATTCCACAAAACATTTATCCGACTTGGGTTCAAGTTTATTTGTAAACTCTTTTACATAAACTTCATAACCCTATCTTTATGAATGACATACTAGGACACTTACTAGTCCATATCTCATATGGTGTTTTTCATAATCTGTTTTTGATGGAAAAAGGTAAGGGCTAAACTTGCTGTAATTAGAACATAGCCCCTAAAAGTAAACTGGAAGTTCTGTTTGACTCATCATGGACCGAACCGTGTCCTACAAGGTTCGAACTCTCCTCTTAGACATGCCAAACCCATGTGGCGTGCTAGGTGGAGCGAGTTTTGGATCATATCCAATACTGCCATGGATTCTTGTCAAACTCTTGACTCAAGTAATCTCCTCTATGATCCAATCGTAGAGCCCTGATACTTTTTCCAAGCTGGTTCTCTACTTCATTCTTGAATATTTTGAACAATTCAAAGGATTCAGATTTGTTTCTTCATAAGATACACAAATCCATATTTTCCTGATCCCATCAGTAAATATGATGAAGTACTGAAAACCATCTTTAGCATTTGTGCTTAGAGGCCTTCATACATCAATATGTATGATTCCCAAAAGATCATATATTTGCCTAATAAGTCTTACATGTATCATATGATTCAATAATCAAATGAGTTCCATAAATCCATCCTCATGAAGTTCTAGATATGTATCTCTTATTTATGAGGCCTAAACGATAATGCTAAAGATAAGTGAAGTTCATATTATTATATGCAAACCTCTAGGTATTAATGTTATAGATGAAATTATCATGATCATGGATATAGAATCCACTTAGACAAAATTGCATTACAATAATGCTTATCATAATAAATGGAACAACATTTGTCCTTTATTATGATAAGGAGCTTTTCTTGTCCAAACAAGAAACTATGATAATGGTCCTACTCATAGCTAGGACATGATCGCTTTTGTCTAATTCATGAACAATTTCTTAAAGGTAGAAATAATTCCTTACGGCTTATTCAGCAACCCTTTGCTTCATAGCCCCACGTGTAGGATTATTTCTTTCTTATCCAATTGTCTTCGTCTCTTGAGATCCTCCACATTTCTATAAATGTGAGATCCTCATCTAGTATCATATACTTATGATGATGAGATAGACACATTGATTTTTATAACAAAATACCTATATTGGAATTCATAATTCCTTTATTACTTACTTCCAGGTACTTTGGGTAGACTCTCTTCCTCTACACCACTTATGGGACTCCAAGGCAACTTGGTTTTAGCAACAGGCTTGCTTTATACCCATGGGGTCGGCGCAAACCATTTGCCCTCACTCATGCTGTTAACCATTAATAGTTTTGCCCATGCCCATTATGAGTGTTTTGTTTAGTGATCTTTTTCAATCATATCGAGTAAATCAATTTTAAAACAAAACTATAATTGCATCAGATGCAATTCTTGGTCCACCTGGGTGAATAACCGTTTATTCTTTATCTATCTCATAGGTAATTCTCACTCACTAATGTTTCAATCATATTGAATTAGCTTATTTGCATAAAGCAAAGTGGAGCAACACTTCAAACCTTTCATGTCTAGCTCGCTCTTTTGAAAGAGCTTATTTCAATGTACGATCGTATCATACTTCTCCATGTTTCTCTTCTTGCTTCCAAAGCTCAGAGTTCATGGCAGCTAACATGAGGCAAGTCATAACCAAATAACCATTCTTTGGTGTTCCTTTCATAGGTTTTAGTGTGTTTTGGTAGTCGGTGGAAGAGAACTTTATGTTCTACGAAGTACAACAAATTCTCTTTTATTTGAGAACAATTCTCAATTTTATACCAGTCTAGAAGAGATAAAGTCGTGTTTTTGTTTGTTTAATGCCATGGGTATTCAACACAATAGGATTATGCAAAGTTTGTGACGTCTTAAATATACTTAACAAGGACTTAAATTGTTAAACATAGCTCCCACTATTTTTCTACGGATTAATAACCCTCAAGATATTAATGCAGAAAATATCCTTATATTTTCTAGTGGGCCAAGATCCATGTTTCATCTCCTTATGAGCTTGCTTTGGCAAGTCACCCATAATTTGACTACTTTAGGTAGGAACAATTCCAATTGCATCTCTATGCAACTCTTGGTTCAATTGGGCAAATAACTCCTTATTTACCCATCCGTATGGATAATCCCAATTGGTTGCATCTAGGTTTTAATCATATTAATAGCCTAGTTGTGTTCAACCTCTTATTTAAACAATTGCACATTACTAGCTTGTGCCATCGCATTCCATCATTATGAACCCATGCTTTGGCACGCACGAACTTGATAAATCATGATGATAATGAGTGTTTAAATAACGAGAAGGCAAGAACACAATATTTGAATTGTGAGGAATTTTTAAATTCAATTTTAATTATTTTTATTGATCCATATCAACTAATCTATCTATTTGAGTTTGGGCACAACTCCAAATAATAGATCCGGGTTGTCTAATTATCTTATTATCCTAATTGCATGCATCATCCCTACACCAACCACAAAATAATAAGACAATAAAATAAACAACCACAAAACAAAAAATAAAACGTGATGTGAATATGACATTTTCTAGACTAAGATAATTCCAAGCCAATGTAATTATCTATGAACCCTAAAAGCAAACACATCTCCATGCGTCTTCATCTTTTGGTCCATCCTTCATACTTTCATAGTCATGTGGAATACTACATGCTCCATCTTTTGTGACTCCTTTTGGCTTTGGGCTTCTTTTCTTCAATCTTGGCTAACAATCTACTCTATCTAGCACTAGCTAATAACTATACTAAATAAAATAAATCTCACAAGTTGAGAAAAAATGGCTCGCAGGCCATAAAACTCTAATTAATTATTACAATTAATTGATCAGCTCGCAGGCCGTAAACCAAACCACAAAAATAAACATCCACATCAAACCACATCCTAAGGTCATATCCAATCACCATGCGATTTGCACATAAACAGTTAAAATCCAATTTTAACGCGCTTGGTCAATTTTAATTGATTTTATGATATTTTAGGGGTAAAACGGTCCATGGGGCCCAACAATCGAATTGCCCGGGTCCAAAAGAGAACCGAAAAGGCCTTGGGCCGGCCGACCCCTAGCCCACGCGGCTAGGCCGCGGGCTAGGGCTGCCCCGGCCCCTAGGCCGAGCCTTGCTTGGGCGGCAAGCAAGGAGGGGCGGTCCCCTAGGGGGCCGAACCTCCTTTGGGAGTTGTTTCCAAAACAACTCCCTTGCTTGGTGCCCAATTTTGGTTGTTTTGCTTGTATGGGAAGAACTCCTTCTTCCCAAAGGATGCCCAAACCCTAGATCTAAGATCCTAAAATTTCTCAAACTCATTAATTCATGCATCCAATGAAAAAATTAGATCTTGTTATGATAGATTATTGACAAATTGCATCATATTCTTGATTTGTCTTGTTTTACGCGATAGACAATAAATTTAAGGTGTAAAACTATCAAAACGTAACGCATAAACCACGTTTATGCTCTACGACCTGTGGCTCTGATACCACTGTAGGGTTTTGATTCATGGATGCGCAACGTAGACAATAATAAACCATGCAAAACCCTCCAAGGATCACAAGACATACAAGTCACACTCGTATATCCAATCCATAGTTTCTCGATCCTGGGAATAGCCTTATTCGTGCAAATAACATCAATATCCCATATTGATTTATTTGAGTCTGGCCAGACATTTTATAAGCACTATCCCTCGAGTGGCCTAGGATATCTGCTCCCGTTATGTGGGAGGGACAAATTCTATCTACGTCCACTACGATCTCTATGCTTGCTTCATATTGTATCCAGTACACGCCTTTATAGCTACCCAGTTACGGTGTAGCGTTTGACGCTACCAAGATCACAATAATCCACAACTAGACAATCTAGTGACTTCAAGTCTAAGGATGACAATACCATTGCACCACGAGAAGCACTTGTGAATTAACATAACATGTATGTAGCCTTCTCGGAGATGGGTCAATCCGGTGCGCCATTACCCTTAATGTACACCCATATGTTGGATCATGATATCTCCATATCAATCCTACCCGATACTAGTCTATAGATGATTGTCCTATTAATCATTATAATCGACTAGGGATATTTTAAGAATATAACACTTATATTCTAAGGACTTCATTCATGTTAACATATCTCAATATCGATAACATAATGAAACGTAAATTCATAAATGTCACAATTATTTGATTTCCTCTAGGGCACAATTCCAACAAAATCTACACATACACGAAGGCTTCCATTTTTCTTCAACACAGGGACTATGTTTTCCAACCATCTGGGATGATGGTTAGGCTCTATGAACTTGGCATTCAGCAGTTTAACCATCTCTTCCCTGATTTTGACATTGATCTCTGGACGGAAATTCCTTGCGCTTTGCTTTACTGGTTTCGAACCTGGGATGACATCGAGGCGATGCATAGTAATGCTTCGGTCAAGCCCCGGCATTTCGTCATAGTCCCATGCGAACACATCCTTGTACTCCTTTAGTAGCTGGACCAGCCTTTGTTCTTCCGTATCGCTTAGGTCCGCGCTTAGGAAGACAGGTCTTTTTTTTCCTCACCAGGGCTGAGGCTCTTGATTTTGTGGCTTTGGTCGGTCTTCCATGCACTCAGGTGCCTCTTTGACTTCCTCGACTGATGGGCCCTCCTTGCTTATACTGGAAACCCCCGATAGCTTGCAAACTTGCGCGGAAACGCCCGTGACGCGATAAAACTTATTATTTTTGGGGCGGAGATTGTCCATTTGCTCCTTAGTGTTTCCCATGGCTCTTTTCAAAGTGTAGATGCTTTTGTTTTATTTAGGGATATCTTCCCACACGGGCCGCTCCTCTATTAACTCCTCCTGTGTTACTGTTGCTCCAGGCGGTGACTGGACTTGAATGTTCTCCCATCTGGGCAAAGGAGTTGGCCGAAACGGGGCCGGGAGCGGTCCATCCTCCATCTCTGTAAACCACGCCGCCTCAGGTAAGTGTGCCTCCAAAATATTGAAAGGATTCACCGAAGCAGGTATCGTGACCACCCTTCCTTTCCAGATCGCCTTCATCACTTGATGGGCCATCGAGGGTACATCATCGAAGCGGTGAATCCATGCTCGCCCAGTAATCATGTGGTAGGTTGTCTCGGCCTCAATAACATGGAATTTAGCGGAACAATTTATCTGCCCAATCCGGATTCCCAAATTGATCCAACCCAACGTCGTTATGGAACTACTTCCAAACCCTGTCAAGGACGAGGGCTTCTTAACCATCTTGTGCCCGGGAATCCCTGCCATGTCTAGGGTACTCAAGGATATAACATTTACCGCGGCTCCTCCATCGACAAAAGATCTTTTGAATTCGACGTGGTTGATCGTGGCTGTGACATATAGTGGTCTTTGATGGTTTGCGCTAATCCTTTTGTCAGACTCATCGAACGTCATGATGAGCTTCTGCGATCCGGGGTCTCTAACAGCTCCGTCACTTGGGGTAAAGAATTTTTCTCCGTACTTTCTTGCCACCCCCGAAAATGCTCTTATCACTCCATGCCTGCAGTCCTCTGAGAAGTTCATCTCATCAAAGAATCTGGTGAATTTGATGGAGTCTTTCATTCGCCTTACTTGAGCGTCCTCGTCACATCCTCATTCTCGTAGAGCTCCGCAAACTCAGATATTGTCGCTTCTGACATGTTTGTAATCGAGATCATGGCGATCTCTTTTCCCTTGGATTGTCGCCGCGGCGAAGAGTCGTTTCGCACGTTTTTGGCCGATTCTTCAACAACTTAAATGGTCCTTCCTTATCTGCTCATCCACCATCCTCTTGAGTTTCCTGCATTCCCTGGTTGGATGGGAAATTTTCCCATGACATTCGCACCATTTTGGGTCCCGTAATTGTTCTCCTGTGGGCCTGTGTTCGAATGCCGACAACATTCCTTCTCGTCGCCATTTCTTGCAAAGATCGACTGCGTCCCTGATCGATATAGACAGAGGTAGTGGCTCTTGAGCTGTAAACCGCCGTTTCTTGCTGGGCGAAGACACCGCATGCACATTAGCGTCTCGTAATCGTTTGAATCCGTTGTCTTTAGAGCTGGGCGCATGATCGCTATCGTATCTTTTCTTCATCCTTTCTACCAGGGGCTCAACGTTCCTGGTGCAGTCAATCAAATTCGAGAAAGTGGGCATGTTCAAGTTAATCAACATACCTTTGTACTCGTCGCGCATGCCTTGCCGGCATATTTCGACCAGACGGCCTTCCAGGACTTCGTCGCTGCACTCAAAGGACCTGGCCCTGAATTTTTTGATGAAGGCAACGCCTTCCTCAACAAGCTTTTGGTACATCCGGGAGAGGTGGATGGTGGTGACTCGTTCATCCATCTGGAAGAAATTTTTATAAAATTTCTTCACCATGTCATACCATGTCTTTACAGATCCCGCTTCGAGGTCTCTGTACCACTTGTATGCGACGGTTCCCAAAGATTTAGGAAATTCGCGCATGAGCAGCAGAGTCTCGACTGCGTACGGGCCCATCATATCCATGAATCTCATCACATGCTCGTGGACATTCCCTCTGACTTCATCAAACTTGTCCCATTTGGGCGCCTTATACCCAACGGGGTTTGGCATGAGATAGACATCTCGCGGAATGGGAGGTGCAATATCTATCTTAGGAATGATAGTGTCTGAGAAAATATGGTTAGCGATGATACTGTCAATCCTTTGTTCTAAGCCGCCATACTTGCAGGTGTTCCTCCGTAGGACGGAGTTGTGGGCCCAAAGCCCGGAATGTATGACATACTGGGATTGTAAGGAGGCGGAGGTGGAGGCCCATGGCTTTCTAGGGCTCCGCTTGCATATAGAGACGATGCAGGGTACGCAGCGGGGGTCCTCGCCGTTATGAAAGACGAACCTGATGAGAACGGCGGCGGCTGACTCGATTGGCCCCTCGAAAAATAAATAGGGGCGGCAGAAACATGCACTATCGAGGTGCCTATTGAGGTAGACACCGTCCCGGGTAGAGAAGTTGGCAGCAGCGGGGAAGAAGTCCCCGGGACAACTTTCTGGGCCACCTTTCCCAGGATCGCCATGATTTGAGCAATCTGCTCAGACTGAGCTTCCATGGCTCGGGCTTGCGTCTGTATTGTAGCTTGGAGAGACTCTAGGGAGGGTTCTCCCTCAGTGACAACCGGAGCCCGAGTGTTGGGAGTAGTATTGAGAGCATTCCGTCCTCTGCCGAAGTCTCTTCATGAGAGGGAGACTGGTCTCCTTGACGAATGACATGATCCGAAGACATTATGGGTAAATTTGAGGTTCTGGAAGGTGGATGTTCATGTCGGGTTCACCAAAATGTGTACAGGGAAATCCTCGAGAGATATTCGGGTGTACACCTCAAACAAGGAATAAGAACACGAAGAGTTATAGGGTGTGTGTAGGGAGAGAGTAAGCACTGGTAACTGCTTGTGAGAGAGAGACAGTAAGCTATGGCACTGAACCAATGTGTCTTACAAGTCTTCTTGTGTCGCAACGGGGAGGTAACGATCCTATATATAGTGGAGAAGTGACCATTGGGGGTTTAGTGCACCATAAATGGCGGATTAATGATATAACCCTCAACGACACGTTCGACCGTGTATATAGGAACCGTTACGCATCTGTCTGCAAGTATCGGAGACCGTTATGAGGTCAGCCGCATTAATGGGACACGTAAGCCTAGGATCTCTCAGTAAGTTACCAGAGGCCGCGCGCAAGCTTGGTTGTAGCATGCGCGCGACGGACCTTACCCTACCTCCAAACCACTAAGTCCCTACAAGTCCCGTGTTATGGTACGCGGGGTCCCTGTCTCGTAGCCCCCACGTGGATCAGCACGGGTGGTGATCCGGTGTGGATGGAGCACAGCTAGGTGTGCTGGATAGCTGCCACGTGGCTGCGATCTGTCTGTCTTGAAAGCACTATCTACAGTAGGCTAGAGAGAAAGTGAGAATGGAGGTATCTCATCTCTAACTGCTCCAAAACTTCAACCAGGTTTGATGTGCAATCTTTATTTGTATGCCCAATAATTCCACATCTGTAGCACACTTTAAACACACGTTCATAACTAAAGTAGACCCATTTGAGTGGCTCATTAGCAAGTGTCAGATAGGTTCCAGGAACCAAAGAATTGTTGAGATTAACTCTCACTTTGATTCTAAGACCATGCATGTTCCCGACTCTCTCATAGGACCAATCAATCACCAAGATGTTACCAACTAAGACCCCAATATCATTTGCAATATCAAAGTGAAATCCTTCAAGTGGACAATTAGGAACTTGGAACCAAAGATCAGCAGTAGAAAAATCAACTTCCATCAAGGATTAGCTATGCTTTCTTTCTTTGAAGACAAGGCTCAAACCATGAAAGGTAACTACTGATTCATTGAGGAAAAAATCTTTATCTTTTTTTTTTCTGAAAATGGAACAAGTAGAGAATGTCCTTCTTAGAAATTTCCTTCTTATCAATCCAGACATCACCCAAAGTTTTCTAATTTTTTGATATTTCACTTTGCATGACAGCAGGAGAAAGTGACTTAGGCCCTATAAACTTGGCTATCAGGATGTTCTTCATCAGCTCTCTGTAAGCAAAAGCTTTCACGGGATTAAGAGCAAGAACTGATCCCCTTTCATATAGCCTCTCCTCGCTGGAGTCATTGGAAGGGGAACTATGAAAATCGGCTCTATAAGGATTGAACATGACGAAAAACACAAAGAAATCAAGTGATAGGGAAGAAGTGAAGAGAGAGCACTGAAGAGGGAACTGAAACACTCAGGGTCCTAAATAGAAACAATCAAGACCTGCAAACAAAACAAAGAGATTAGCAAAAAGATTCTGCAAGATCTATGAAAAACCATAATCACACGAAACAAGCCATGCAAATGATTAAGCCTGAGCAAAGATGAATGAGAAAGAGAGTGATTGGGGAGGGTATTAGGCGTTGACAAAGTTAGCAATGAGTGAGGGGGTTGATGGGCTCAAGGAGCTGGAAATGCTCATTGGGGAGCAAGAGTGGCTCGGGAGAGAGCAAAAACTAGAGAGAGAATATATATTTTCTCACTTAGCACGCGTTTGGTATGTCTTATTTTCAACTTTTAATCCACTGTGGACTTTTAATCTGTTTTGAACTTTTCTGAATTGTTTGGTATGACTTTTCCTGTGTCAACTTTTGGATTTTGGCTTTTGTCTTGTAGTGTAAAACTGAATTCTGAAAAAAGCTGGATTTCATGAGCTTTTTTTGGACTTTTTTCTTCTTAAACAATAAAAGTGGTGAATTTACCCGTTGTAGATACTGCTTTCTGACATGGCTAACCTTAGCCACGTGGCGATCATCCAGCACACCATACTGTGCTCCACACACACAGGATCACCAGCCGAGCTGATCCATGTGGGGGCTGCGAGACAGGGCCCTCGCATACCACTGCACGGGACTTGTAGGGATTTGTGGTTTGGAGGCTAGGGTAAGCCCTGTCGCGTGCGAGCCAAGCCCGCGCGCGACCTTTAGTAACTGTTTTGAGAGATCTATGGCACGAGCTCCCTAGACCCGGTCAATCCGGTCAAACCCGGTCAACCTCGTAACGGTTCCGGTACTCGCGCACCACGTGCTCTAACGGTTCCTATATACTCGGACGAACGTGCCGTTACGGTTAAGCTAATTAAGCCGCCATTAATGGGCGCATTAACTACACTACAACGGCCACGTTCTCCAGTATATATATATCGTTACTCTTTCCATACAAGGAGAACAACACTGCCATACGCGGAAGCTCTGCCAAACCTCTGTCTCTCTCTCAGACATTGCTATTGACTTACTCTCTCCCTACACACACCCCTATTCTTCCTGTGCGATCCCTGATCCACTACGTACGGTGTACACGGAGGTCTCCCTGCCGGAATCTCTTGTGCACATTTTGGTGAACCCGACGTGAACTTACCAGCAAAAGCAACCATGTCTCAGGAGGACGATGTCAGCAACCGATCGCCTTCCGCCGAAACTCCCTCAGGAGAAGAAGTCCGCCGTACTCCGACGACACCCGGCGAGGCACCGACTTTAGAGTCTTTGGACGCCACTGTCCAAAGTCAGGCAAAAGCTCTCAAGTCTCAATCTGCGCAATTGGAACGGATTTTGGCCGTTCTGAACACCCTTGCACCAAATCCTCCACCAGTTACCGCTATCCCTCAGGGAGGAGGTACCCCTACCGCTCCAGGATTGGGAGTATCGGCCACGCCCCCCAATCCTCATCTGCAGACTCCACCGTCGGCCACGCAGCTGCCTTCGGTCCAAGGGTCAACGGCGCAGATGCTACCCCCTGCTGCTCACGCCTCTCAGCCCACGGCTTTGGCGTCTAACCCAACTTTGCAATACACTCTGCCTCCACCAGCAACGATCTGGGGAAACGCGGGCAGTCAATACACTCCCAATCCTCCGGCGGCATATGTGTCGCCACCGCCTACGGCAACCCCTCCGCCAGCTACAGAGGGGAGCATTCCAGAATGCATGACGTCTTTGCAGAAGCGCGTGGACTCCATCTTGGCTCATCAGTCGCTCGCGGATACCATCATCCCGAAGCTAGACAACGATCCGCCCATTCCACGGGAGATCTATCTCATGCCCAACCCAGTGGGGTACAAGGCTCCTAAATGGGATAAGTTCGAGGACGTCAATGGAAACGCCCATGAGCATGTCATGCGTTTCATTGATGTCATGGGTCCGTATGGAGCTGATCCCAAACTGCTGATGCGAGAATTCCCAAAGACTCTTGGGAATGTAGCATACAAATGGTACCGAACACTGGAGGCCGGATCCGTGAAGACCTGGGACGACATGGTCCAGAAGTTCTACACTAAGTTCTTCCAGATGGAGGAGAAGGTGACGATGATCCATCTCTCGCGGATGTATCAGAAACGCGAGGAGGATGGGATCACTTTCATCAAGAAATTCAGAGCGAAATCTCTGGAGTGCAAGGATCCCATGCTCGAAAGCCGACTCGTAGAGATATGCCTGCAGTGCATGCGAGATGAGTACAAGAGCATGCTAATCAATCTGCAAACACCCACGTTCTCAAAGCTCATCGAGTGCACGATGAACATCGAGCCCATCGTCGAGAGACAGAGAAAGAAGAGCGCTCCAGAACGACCTGCGAGCGGCACCACCTACAAGATCGGCAGATTCGGCTACAAACGAGGACGCGAAGCTGAGGTCAATGCAGTTTCGCCCCAGAAGCAAGCAAAAGTTACAAACCTCGATGCACCACCTCTACCATGCTCGGTGGAGGAAGCAAGCGATCTCTGTAGACAGTGGCGTAAAGACGGCATCCTGCCACCGCTAGAGCAAAAACCCTCCAAGGAGATGACGAGGGACCCCAAGTGGTGCGAATACCACGGCAAGGTCATGCACCCCACAGCCGAGTGCAAGAAGCTCAGATTCGCGTTCGACCAGAAGATGAAGAACGGCGAACTCATCGTCAGCGACCACCGAAAGGATGTGCGCAACAACCCGCTGCCTGCCCATACAGATTCGGGCTCAAAAGGCAAAGAGGTCGCCATGATCTCGATAGTCGACTTGGAAGAAGTCGCAGAGGATGGTCTGCCCATCGTTGCTGAGGTCCATGAAGATGAAGACTACAGCATGGACACGGAAGATGAGCGTGCCGACCGCATGAAAGGGTCGCACGGCTTCGACAGATTCTTCAACGAGATGAACTTCTCCGAAAAATGTCGAGCGGACATGACAAAGGCAATCTTAAGGGTAGCAGAGGACTACGAGGAGGAACTTGTGGTCTCCAACGGGAAGGTCATCAGGGCGTCCCGTCCCACAGAAAAGATTATGACCTTTTCTGCCGGCGACAAGAAGACAGATGCGAGCCATCAGAGGCCCCTGTACGTGACCGCCATCATCAACGGCGTCGAATTCAAGCGAGCATTCATCGATGGAGGAGCAGCGGTCAATGTTGTTCCACTCCACACACTGAAGCTAGCAGGGATCCCCGAGCACAAAGTGGTCAAACGTCCATCCCCGCTGGTGGGATTCGGAAGCGACTCTAGAATGACGATCGGATGGATCCGCCTAGGCGTTCAGATTGGCAAGATCAAGTGTTCGGCGAAGTTCTATGTCATAGATGCGAACACCACATATCACATGATCATTGGTCGGGCCTGGATTCATCGCTTCGACGCAATCCCTTCCACGGCTCACCAGGTGATGAAAGCTATCTGGAACGACAGGATTGTCGAGATACCAGCCTCAACTAACCCGTTCAACTTGGACGAAGCACATCTCAGCGAGGCGGTGTGGTTCACCGAGATGGCGGACGAGCAAACACCCGGACCATTCAACCCCACTCCTTTGCCTCTCTGGGAGGACATCAAGGACCAGTCACCTGCTGGCGTGATGGTGACAAGGGGAGATGCAAACGAAAAGCCGCCTACACACGAAGAGGCGCCGCGCATCGCGTATCATCGGAAGAATGTGTACACTCTTAAGAGGATTGCAAAGCGCGACCCCGAGGGTAAGGAGATAGAGAGCTTCTACGCCAACGGGAAGAAATGCTATCGCATATGAAGGTGCGCGGGGACGTCCTCACACGGGCATGAGGGTGTCCCTGGGCAAATCAATCAAATCGAGCAAGTTGCGCTGACAGAAGAGCCAACACAGATCGTTTCGGACGAGAAACTCAAAGAAGCGCCCGAATGCATGGAAGACAGGCCTCGACCGCAAAAGCAAGAGCTAAAGGAGGTGTCCCTCAGCCCGAACGAGGAAAAGAAAAGGCCAGTCTTCCTGAGTGCGGACCTCACAAGCGAAGAGGAACAAGGGCTGCTACAGCTTCTAACTGAATACAAGGACGTATTCGCATGGGAATACGATGAAATGCCAGGTCTGGACACGAGCATCACCATGCACCGTTTAGACATTATCCCAGGGTCTAAACCGGTCAAGCAAAGCATCAGAAGTTTCAGGCCGGAGCTCAACGTCAAGATCAAGCAGGAGATCGTTAAACTCCTAGACGCCAAGTTCATAGAGCCAAATCACCATCCCACATGGTTGGCCAACATCGTGCCGGTAGTGAAGAAGAACGGACAGCTCCGCATCTGCGTGGACTTCCGCGATCTCAATCGCTTCTGCCCTAAGGACGATTTCCCACTGCCTAACATCGACTTACTTATCGATTCGACGGCAGGCCATCGCATGTTCAGTTTCATGGACGGTTTCAGCGGATACAATCAGATCAAAATGGATCCCGAAGATGCGAGGAAGACTGCATTCATCACTCCCGTCGGGGTATTTAACTATACGGTAATGCCGTTCGGTCTTAAGAACGCAGGTGCAACCTATCAGCGGGCTATGATGGCCCTATTCCACGACATGATGCACAAAGAGGTGGAATTCTATGTGGATGACTTGGTAGTCAAATCCAAGCACGAAGCAGATCACCTTGCAGACCTGCGAAAGGTGTTCAACAGATGCAGAAGCTTTCAACTAAAAATGAACCCCACGAAATGCGCATTCGGCGTAACTTCGGGAAAGTTTTTGGGATGCGTGGTTCATCGCCAAGGGATCGAACCTGACCCTGCGAAAGTGTCAGCCATCACCAGCATGACGCCACCTCACAACCAAAGCGCCTTGAAAACATTCTTGGGAAAATTGTCATATCTGCGGAGATTCATCCCGGCCATCGCCGAAATCACATGCTGTTTCAGCACTCTTCTCAAGAAGGACGCCGCGTACAACTGGGCTCCTGACCATGAAGCCGCATTCGAAAAGCTAAAGGAGATACTTACATCCCCAAAGATCATGATCGCGCCTCAACTGGGATCACCGCTGCTGCTATATCTTACATCAACAAGGAGATCTATAGGAGCACTCTTGGCTCAGGTGTATGAGGGCCAAGAGAGGCCTATCTATTACATCTCTCGCATCGTACAGACTGCTGAGTCAAGGTACACAGACATCGAACGTCACTGCCTTGCCTTATTCTTTGTGATAGAGAAGTTGAGACACTATTTTGCATCGCACAAAGTAGTAGTGGTCACCAAAAGCGACCCCATAAGATACTTGCTAACTCACACTACTCCGGGCGGGAGATTGGCGAAATGGTACATGACCATCTCTCAATACGATATCACATGCGTGAGGCCAAGGGCGATCAAGTCGCAGGCGGTAGCAGATCTGCTGGCACAGTTTCCCGACAACAGCCACGAACCTGTGATCGAAGAAGAGCTCGAAGGCCCTGAAATCTACGCGATCGACGTGCCCTATTGGACCCTCCACTTCGACGGTTCGTCAACCAGAAAAGGCGGAGGCATTGGGATAGTCTTGACAAAGCCCGACGGGGAAGTCATACAGATGTCCGCAAAACTCAACTTCGCAGTCACGAATAACGAGGCGGAATACGAAGCTCTTATCGCGGGACTTCGTGCAGCAAAAGCTCTGGAAGTGAGCAACTTAACAGTCATGGGAGACTCCAAGCTGATTGTTAAGCAAGCCTCGGGCGAGTACGGTCTGAAAGAAATCAACCTCCTGTCATACCGCACTCTCGTGCAAAAGCTGATGCAGCAGTTCTGCGACGTGAAATACGAGCACAAGCCCCGAGCGGACAACAGGCATGCAGACGCCTTAGCAACTCTGGGATCTAAGGTCAGCATAGACAAATGCCCCGCAAGGATTTCCATCGAAGTGCGAACATCGTCGGCATTAACAGAAGATGCGTGCGACGACGAACACATAGATGACGCAGATTGGCGAAAAGCAATCCTGCAAGCTATTGCGAAAGGCACCAGCAGCGAGGGCTGGGCACTCACGAAAGGATACTGCATCCACGACAATACCCTTTACTACAAGGGTCCTGGAGGGATACTCATGCGATGTGTCTCCGAGCAAGAGGGACAACAGCTGTTAGAAAAGATTCACCAACACGCTTGCGGAGAGAGCGAGGTGTCAATCTACAGGAAAGCTCAGAGATATGGCATTCATTGGCCAGACATGTCTACAGCTGCAGCCCTGATACAAGGGAAGTGCGAAAGTTGCGCACTGATCAAGGATTCTCTACTTGTCGCTCTAACCGACGACGACACGGACTGGAGGAAGCCATTGTTCGAATTCCTTACCCAGGGCACCGTACCTGAATCGAGAAAAGAAGCCGACAAATTGAGAAGGAAAGCTTCTCGATATATGGTTCAGGAAAACCTGCTTTGGCGAAAAGGCCACGAGGGCAACTTGCTGCGATGCCTGGACGATAGGGAAGCACAAGAAGTCATGGACCTCTCTCATCAGGTGGAACACCAGGGAGGTGCGAAATTATGCAGACAGCTCCTCTCAATCGGATACTTCTGGCCCCCGATGGAAGCCGATTGCCGCACCAAGGTGCGACGCTGCCAAGAATGTCAATTCAAAGGGAACCTAGTGCACGCTCCCACCGTGGATCTACATGCATTAGGGACGCCGTGGCCATTTCACACATGGGCTTTGGACTTCATTGGCCCCATCCGACCAACGTCACATGGGAACCATTTCATTCTCACCGCAACTGAGCTGTTCACCAAATGGGTGGAAGCAATACCACTGAAGACGGCAAACGCGCTGGCTGTGGTCAACTTCATCCAGGAAAACATCGTATGCAGGTTCGGAATCCCGAATACTATTCTTTCAGATAACGGTACTCCTTTTGTTAATCGGCAGGTAGCCACGAAACTTGCGGAGTACAATATCAGGCAAATATGCTCTACTCCCTATTATCCAAAGGGAAACGGACAAGCCGAGGCGACTAACAAAACGCTGCTGAGAATTCTGAGCAAGATGGTCGCAGACGACCACAAGAAGTGGGCCGACTCTCTTAACATAGCTCTGTGGGCCTACAGGACCTCTCCAAGAACACCCACAGGGGCTTCGCCATTTCTTTTATGTTATGGGGCCGAAGCTGTAGTACCTGCGGAGGTCAGAGTCAATTCGGCACGGCTGGCCTTCCATGCGCTTTATGAAAATCAACGCGATCACGATTTAGTCTTGCTGGAAGAAAAGCGAGAACAAGCCAAAAGGACTAACAAGCGATACCAAGAAAGAATCGCTCGCGCCTACAACAAGACAGTTCAGCGACGAGATTTCGCAGTTGGCGACCTGGTCTTGCGCGCATCCGACCACTGCATGCGAGAAGCAACTCATCCGAAGTTCGCAGCCAATTGGGAAGGACCCTTCGAAGTCACAGAAGTCTTCGATAGTGGCTACTGCAGCATACGAAGGTTGCACGGCACAACCTCAACTCCGAGCTCAGTCAACATGCGCTGGATCAAGAAGTACTATCCTTGACTCCTTTTATTTCATACGTTTTATGATAACGTTGCTTAATATCTCATGTGGCTATGATTAATGCAATCTCCCCTCCCATATGAGGGGATTGTAATTCTACCTCTCCCATATGAGAGCGATGTAATAAAAGAATTCTCCCAAATGAGAAGTTCATATTTCTAGCCGCTGATATTACCCTATTTTATTTAAATATCTCCGTTAACAATGATTCATTCGCTGCAAATAGCAATTCATGCAAATGCGATCTTAATTGATCATCAAAAGCCTATCTCTACGATAGCAGCAAACGCAAATGCGATCTTAATTGATCATCAAAAGCCTATCTCTACGATAGCAGCAAACGCAAATACGATCTTAATTGATCATCAAAAGCCTATCTCTACGATAGCAGCAAACACAAATGCGATCTTAATTGATCATCAAAAGCCTATCTCTACGATAGCAGCAAACGCAAATACGATCTTAATTGATCATCAAAAGCCTATCTCTACGATAGCAGCAAACACAAATGCGATCTTAATTGATCATCAAAAGCCTATCTCTACGATAGCAGCAAACGCAAATACGATCTTAATTGATCATCAAAAGCCTATCTCTACGATAGCAGCAAACGCAAATACGATCTTAATTGATCATCAAAGCCTATCTCTACGATAGCAGCAAACGCAAGTGCGATCTCAACTGATCATCAAAGCCTATCTCTTACGATAGCAGCAAACACAAATGCGATCTTAACCGATCATCAAAGCCTATCTCTTACGATAGCAGCAAACACAAATGCGATCTTAACTGATCATCAAAGCCTATCTCTTACGATAGCAGCAAACACAAATGCGATCTTAATTGATCACTAAAGCCTATCTCTTACGATAGCAGCCAAGTACAAAAGCGGTCTTAATTGATCACTAAAGCCTATCTCTTACGATAGCAGCCAAGTACAAAAGTGATCTTAATTGATCATCAAAGCCTATCTCTCACGATAGCAGCCAGATACAGATGCGATCTTAATTGATCACTGAAGCCTATCTCTCACGATAGCAGCCAGATACAAATGCGATCTTAATTGATCACTAAAGCCTATCTCTTACGATAGCAGCCAAATACAAATGCGATCCTAGTTGATCATCAAAGCCTATCTCTCACGATAGCAGCCAATGCGAATGTGATCTCAATTGATCATATAAAGCCTACTTCTTATGGTAGCAATCAAATGCAAATGCGATCTTAAGTGATCAGGCAAAGTTTATCTTTTACAATAGCAGTCAAGCGCGAATGCGATCTTGAATGACTGTTGAAGCCTATCCTCTGCGATAGCAGTCCGCACAAATATGATCTTAAGTGATCATCTGAAGCCTATCTCTTACGATAGCAGCCAAACAAAATGCGATCTTAAAAGATCATCCAAAGTTTATCTTTTGCAATAGCAGCGAAAATGCAAAATGATCTCAATCGATCATCTAAAGCCTATCTATCGAAGATAGCAGGTTCTACAGATGCGATCTTATAATGGTCTTCTTAAGCCTATCTATTACGATAGCAATTTCTACGCAAAGTAATTTTGTTTAAGTACCCAAGCCCGTCTGTTATGATGGCAACGCACGTGCAGAATCATTTTATTAGATCTTCCAAAGATCTATCTGCTGTGATAGCAGTTTATGCGCGAGACGATCTCGAACAGTTTTCTAACAAAGCCTATCCTCTATGATAGCAATTCGTACTGCTCAATGATCTTAATTGATCTGTGACAAATTATCTGAAACGATAGCGAAGTTGTGAACGTGATCTCATACGATTTACAACGACCAACTACAAGCCCATCCGTCAAGATGGCAAAGCTGCGAAATTACGATCTCAAATGATCTAGCGAAACGTCTGCGAATTGACATCGCATATGAGAAATCATTACATGTCATCATGCAAGGCAAAACAAGCCGAAACGCATGCGAAATTGAATTTTGTTGCAAAGAGCAGATAATACAAAAGCTATTTATCATTACGAGTCAAATGACTTACAATTTATCTATCTAGATAGCAGCTTACAAGCGAAGAGCTCGCATCTAACTACACAGCCAACATGGCTTACAATACATTCGAAAAATGGCTGATCAGCCAGCAGAGACACGGTACGGAAACCCGGACTGCAAAGAACGAACCGCCCTGGCTTCAAGCGCCGGCTACACGATGCCCAAATCTGTGGGTGACATCTGTAGCAAAGGGAATCTCGCTCTAAAAAGAGCCACATGAAACCATGCGCTCGTCATCCCGCTATCCGACAAGACCATTGTCAGATATGCTCCCCATAACATTTGCCCAAGGAACCACCGGTTCCGGCAATCTACAGGCAAGCAGCAGCTCCAAAGGGCAAGGGCTCCTTGTAGACGGGGATGAACGCGACGGTTCATCACCCCGGGCTCACAAACATGAAAGTGACGGATTCTTCTTCATTACTGCCGAAGAAGAATCACGCCGTTCATTACGAGACGGTAGTACGGTCACTACGGCGCTGCACCTCGCCACGAGGCGGCCGGAAACATGACCTGCACACATAATACACGAAGAAATTTCTTCGAACACACACGAGGTATTATCTGCATCCTCTTTATGACGGTTATAAACAGCAATAAGCCTCATAAAGTGGATCTTGGAAACTATTTCTATAGCACAAAGCGCAAACTCAGGATTCAAAACTTGAAGTTGCCATGAATCAACGAAAAACAAGCGTTGAAGCCAGCAGTCGTAAGGACTCACGGCAAAGCACATGTTTGGGATGAAGAACCCAAATGGCAAAGACGGGGTTTATATAGGCCCTGTGGAGACTCTTCGGTTGCTTAAGATGAGTCAGCAAAATTCAAAAAGAGGGTAAGTTCAATCACTTACGCCTTGAAAAGCGGTAACAATCAATTACCCTACTAAAGGCTACGACGATTCAGTTGCGTATCCTAATAAATGACGGATAGTCATGATTCGGATGGACTTCCCAACGGAAGCGTGCTTATCTGCCGAGAAATTAGCGCGAAAATCAAGCAAAGAATCAATTGCTGATGTCATAATTGGATATGCACAGAAAATGTCCAATCAAACCCCGAAAAGGGCAAAACGGGCAAACTCATGGTTTGTTGTCAAAAAAGAGGGGGGAGAAACCCTAGCAACATTACATTAATGTTTCAAAACATTACATTAATGTCTCAGCCATTTTCCTTTCTTTTCAAAAATACGAAAAGTCAAAACAAATTTTTGACTAAGGAGTCCTGGGGCTCGAACTGCTCGATCAGCCTCTCCACTTGATGCACTTCTTGCTTTAGCTGCTCGCACTTGGCATTCATTTCGTCATACAGCTTCAAAGCTTCATCAACCCTTTGCTTCTGCTGCTCCACCTTCTGCATCTCAGCTGCGAGATTCTGATGCCCGAGATTCAAGGTTACAGCTGCGCGAATCAGTGTAACTCTGTCCTTGAGGAATTTCAGACCAAGTCTGCCTTGGACTTTGAGCACGAGATTTTGGCACATGCCACACAGCAATTCAGCACTCTGGGCCGAAATGGTCGCAGGTGTAGCCGCACATAGCTGTTCCAGTATCCAAATGGCTTCAGTAAGGAATAGCCTCCTGTCAAAAGGAACGATCTCCAGACACCTCACGAACGAGCGGGGGTATCTGAGGCGCATTCGAACTACCCAGTCTACATCGGTTTGCTTCAAACCTGAGACATCAAAAACGAGTTGTAATGTCAGAACTCGCAAGCAAATAATACGACGTGCGAATGGTAAATCTCTACTTACCGGTGCCTTCCAGAATTTGGTGAATAGAGGGAATGCGAGCCACCGGGTTGTTCGAAGACTGCCCTCGCTCCATGGCTCTCCTATCAGCTGCGAGCTCCAACCTCTCATAATCAGGAGGAAGAGTGTAGGCCGCACCAGCTGCGACTACGTTCCCAACCTGCGAGCCCCAAATGCTCCACGCAGGAATAGGTGCTTCCGGCTCAGTCATTGCCGGAGGCACAGGAACAGCCGAAGTCGTTGGGCGAAAGACATTCTCAGGTGCGAAAACATTAGCATCACTTGTCCTTTCTTCCCCACCACCGGTACGGACACCTTCGTCCATCGGCACAGCATCAGCTTCGACATCATCGGAGAGTTCAATGACATCCTCGAGATGCTCACTTGCGTGTCCAGCAACTGCGACGGGCTTCTCGGTATGGGAGCTCGAAATTGGAACATGGGATGCAGAAGTCTGGCTTCTCTGCTCCAGCTCAGGTTCCTCAGAATGACCTGCGATGTCAAAATGCGATAATATGAGGTAACTTGTGTTATAAGTTATTTCACTATCTTTGCTAAAGCTAAGAATAAGCACCTCCACGCGAAGGTGGGATAGAGGTATCCTCATCATACACTAGGGACGTGGAACCGTGCCCTATCAGTGTATCTTCACTAAGCAAATCTTTAAGAGAGGCGTGACCTGGGATGCGAATAAACCAGTCATGATCTTGCCTCAAGTGGCTACAGCCTAGCATGTGCATGTCACTCAAAATGATTACCTGAGGGTTCTCCGCATTTGCTTACCAACCAACGGCGAATGTCAGGCTTTGACACACCGTGCTTTAATGCACCCACAATTACATCTCTATAAGTAACTGCGAGATTGAAGATCTCACCTTTGTCGCCACCCGCGATCTCTGCGAAGTCCGCTTGGACCTGCTCTAGCTCTGCTGCATCCCCTCCGGGAACCTCATCTTCCTCCTCCACATGAGGAGCCACTTCTTCAGGAAGCTCGTCTTCCTCGCCAACTGGACGCACTAAGTCGTCGACATGCTGCTCTTCGAGGCTCCGCTGCTTCACACGCTCGAGTTCCTCTTCCTCTCGCTGCCTTCTTCTTTCAGCAGCCTCCGCGGCTGTCCTCCGGGACTCAGCAAGAACATCCTCGCTTATAGGATCATCTGAAATGCCAGAATGGGCATCTCTCTTTTGCCTCTTGGTCACAAGGCCATCAGCGGCTTCATCATCATCATCTGCGAATACATTTTTGGTTCAAAGAAAAGAACTGTATGGAAGTTGTGATAAAGGACAAAGGGATGCGACGGAGGTACCTCCTGACTCTTCCTCGCGCATTACAACTGTTCCTTCTTCTTCTCCATTACTTGCCTGGGGCTCCTGCCTCTCTTCCTCTTCCTCTTGGTTGAATGGAACGAAGGTCTCGACTGCGAGATCTTTTCGCACTTTGCTGGGCATACGACCCTTGCCCTTGTCCTTGACAGAATGGGACCTCACTGGGGGCGAGACTGGAGCACTCCTAGGGGAAGAAATCGTAATTCCCTTTTGCCTAGGTCTTTTCACTCTCGGCGCCGCAGTCGCTGGAGGGGACGGGTCATCTCTAGGAGGAGACGGAGCCGGAGGGTTGTCTATCAGCGAGTCAGCAAAAGTATTCATGGCTGCGCGAACCTTCGTTTCAACCTCGGCATCCATCCTCCATGCTAACCGGTACGCCTCCCCCTTCCTTCTGGTGGCAACAATAGTGTCCACCAGCGCTTTGGAGCGATCACCAGCTGCGAACCTCCGCACATGGCACTGAATAATACAGAATGAAAGCATCAGTACAAAGAAATCAAAAAGCTTAAAGCACGCGAGGAAATCGCTTACCTCAGCAAACGCCTTGCTATATTTGACGACCTGCGCGTCACCTTTCCTGATGGCATCGACTTGTTCCTTCAGAATGAAATCAGGGCACAAATGGTTCTCGCGGTCCAACAACGAGTAGCAACCGTACTCAGACTCGCTCAAACTGCAATTGGGACGAAACGGAAAAGAGTTTCTCTTGATCAAGGGGGCCCTTCCTGGCTGTGCCGCCGCCTCGGTCTCCCTCCTCGTTTGCTGGGCAAGCCAGTATGCGATCCAGTTCTGGGAATAACCACCATTACGAGTTCCCGCAGGCTGCTCGAAGGGAAGATTGCTCATGAGGACCGTCTTGCACTCCTTTGCCAGCAAGCGCTTGTAGCACCCTCTAACGATAGACTGAGGCCAGATTGATGGGGCCACCGCATCGAAACCAAACTGAGGAGAGACCCGAGTGGGGTCAACATCCACTGTAAGCCTTTCATATCGTGGCACGAGCTCACGAATATGCTCTGCAAGTGCAGGAAGAGAACCTCGCAGACACCAGCAAAAGAACTCACGATAGCGCTCGTGGAAATGCGATCCCTTTTCAAAGAGAAGGTCTTCTGACAAGACCATGCCTTCGGAGGGGTATAGCTTCGGAAACCACCGCACATTCTCAACACGTGTGGCGTAAGGCCTGGCAGTGAACTCCCTTCGCTTGTCGCATATCAAGCTCCAAGTGCACTTGGTGTTGCTTGCCCCAAACCATCTCGCAGCCCTTCCGCTGTTGAGCGCTTTCGTCTCGCCTGGGGGACACCACTTCTCAAGTGGGAGGGGAGTTGGAGCATAAGACGGCCAGCGCTCAAAAACCCACATTGTCAAAAAGCTGATATTGACAAAGGTCAGAACATCGAGACGGCCGCGCGATTCCTTCATCGCCAGAACCAGCTGATCCAGCCTGTAATATAGCGTGCCTAAGACCAAGGGTCCAAGTGCGACTCTCTGGCCGAGAGCGAGCCTCACCGCAAGAGGCAGCACATGGTAGAAGACCCCGTCATGGGGGTGACCATCAATCAGAAATCTCGACAGCCAAGCACAAAGAAAAGCACAAAGGGTCAGGTGATAACCCTTGCCCTCTATGTAATTCTCGGCCTCCGGGTTCGCGCTCAAAAGCTTCTTAGTGATGCTGCTGCTCGCATAGTCTCGGAAGAAGTACTGCAACCACTTGTTCCAGGTATTCTTCGCAGACGTATCAACTAGCTGCCAGTTCGGAAGAGGTTTTGTACTGGTCCACCGAGTGGAGATTTTCTTCACCTCTGCTAAGCACTCCTCCATCTGCGCGTACAAGGTTAATTCCGCAGACGTCCTTAAGTGACTCAAGGGGTCCACCTCACCCATGGGGGAAAGCTCATACAGCATTTGAACGTCCTCGAGCGTGGGGGCAGCCTCGAACTCAGCAAAGTGAAACGTGTGAGTCGCAGGCGAATAGCGGGACAGAAGGTCTAGAAGCATGGACTGATCCAACTTCACGGCAGCGCCCTTCATAGCACGAACAGCGAAGAAAATGCCGGCTTCATCAAGAGTTTCGGCGTAATTACCCAACACGTGGTCAGTCCACTCGTCCATATAGTCCAACTTCTGGACAAACGCCTGAGTAGAAATCGCAGTATATGGGAAGTGCCCGTTCTCGATTCCCAATCGAACCACATCCTCGGAGCCAACTAACTCGAGCAAGGCTGAGTTAACTGGGCGAGTCAGGGTTAACAACTGCTCAACGGGAACAGGATCAGGCATCCTCTTCGCCTTCACCCTCGCGTGGTAAAAATCTTTCCCACCCAGAAAGGGGGCTTTTCGCCACAGAGACCGCGGAAGCTCCGGCATCTCTTCATCTTCCTTGACAGGTCTGGTTACTCTTGTTTTGGCCATTCCTGCGAAAAGGCAAAAAAAAAAAGAGGGGGGAGAAATACCACACCAGTCAGTTTGAATTTTGGAATTCGAGATCTATGCAACAGGAAGCAAACAGTTCCAGTGCCGATTTCAGAAATTGGGGAGTTGCAAGATCCAATATTGTTGAAAGATTAAGAACGAAGCAGGTTTAGAGATCAAAGCCTCTTCACACACTTCATGGGTTTACAGATTCAATGCGATTCAAGGCAAACACTGGTAGTTTAAATCAAGAGTAAACGAGGCCAACCTTGTTTCCTTGAAGCCTGCTTGGAGATGCACAATTGAAGAATACGATTTGCAGTCTTGAACTGATGATTGATTATCTGGATCTGCTCTCGAAGATCTCCGGGTACCATTCACTTTAAGAGAAAGAAGTGATGCTCTGCAATAATGGGATACAAGGTATTTATCCAAAAGAATGAGGGGTTGCGTCCCTTCAGTAGTCGAATCGCAACCGTCACCGTCGTGTCGCGCAATCACAGGACGGGCTGACGTCACGCCTAAAACCCTAAAGGTCAGACGGCACGACTCTAGGGGTTTTAGGTCATAATGACACGCACGGGGGCTGAACTTACCCGTATTTGAATTGGTGCGTGACGACGACGCGCATGTTGGTTTCCGCGCATGGAAGCCTATACAGCTACAAGCCTTCACGCGCAGAAAGGGGGCTAATGTAGATACTGCTTTCTGACATGGCTAACCTTAGCCACGTGGCGATCATCCAGCACACCATACTGTGCTCCACACACACAGGATCACCAGCCGAGCTGATCCATGTGGGGGCTGCGAGACAGGGCCCTCGCATACCACTGCACGGGACTTGTAGGGATTTGTGGTTTGGAGGCTAGGGTAAGCCCTGTCGCGTGCGAGCCAAGCCCGCGCGCGACCTTTAGTAACTGTTTTGAGAGATCTATGGCACGAGCTCCCTAGACCCGGTCAATCCGGTCAAACCCGGTCAACCTCGTAACGGTTCCGGTACTCGCGCACCACGTGCTCTAACGGTTCCTATATACTCGGACGAACGTGCCGTTACGGTTAAGCTAATTAAGCCGCCATTAATGGGCGCATTAACTACACTACAACGGCCACGTTCTCCAGTATATATATATCGTTACTCTTTCCATACAAGGAGAACAACACTGCCATACGCGGAAGCTCTGCCAAACCTCTGTCTCTCTCTCAGACATTGCTATTGACTTACTCTCTCCCTACACACACCCCTATTCTTCCTGTGCGATCCCTGATCCACTACGTACGGTGTACACGGAGGTCTCCCTGCCGGAATCTCTTGTGCACACCCGTATTTTTTGTATCAACATACTATAACATCTAATTAGACTCACTATAATTTTATTAGTAAATATAAAAAATATAAAGTGATAATTTTCACTAACAAACAAAAGTGTTGCATCACTAACTTTTTAACAACATACTCCCTCCGTTCCTCCAGTTTCTTCACAAAATTAATTGGGTATTATTTGGGCTTAGCGATTTGACAAGCAAAACAACGTAAAAATTTGGTAATCTTTTCATGATGTCGTAGAGTAAACTTTGCTCTACAATACCACAAAAAATTATCAAATTATTTCTTTGTTTTGCTAACTAAATCGCTGGACCCAAATAATACCCGAATAAATTTGTGAAGAACCTGCAGGAACAGAGTAGTAACTTTTTTCACTAAACCCATACATCTTTCCTTCATCAACTTCTTGTCACGAACTTTTTTTGCAACAACTAAAAAGTCAGACTTAAAAGTTTAAAAATTCATACCAAACCCACCCAATATTAGTATAAAAAATACACCAGATACTGGGGGTGTCACCCGAATCAGTTAGAAAAGAACTATAAGAACATCATGGTAAATAGACTGTGATTTCTTGTATAAATGGGTATCTGATTCTAAATCAGGACAACCACGGTGGGATGCAAACTTGGCTGGAAGTTTGTTCCCTGGATGGCTATGCAAATTGTATTCGAATGCAGAGGCGGACGGAAGGGGGGTGGGGGTGGGGGGGGGGACGGGGGGAGGGGGCCATGGCCCCTCCAACAATTTTTCGAAACAGTATTACCGTTGGTAAGTTTTGCTAAGAATTTGTGTTGTAATAGAATTTGGCCCCCACTAACTATGGACGTGTTGTAGTACAATGAGGAGATTTATACTCCACCAAAAAAGCCACGTCCTTTAATTTGAGATAATTATTAATTAAAATGGAAATATTAACCATTATCTTTACATAAAAATATATCCTTTGTTTTTTTTTTTTTTTTTGAGAAATAAATATATCTTTTGTTTGAGATATCTACACAAAAAGATATAAATCATTTTTTTTAGGAGAGATATCAATCATTTTTAAAATGGTATATCAATCACCTACAATTTCTCAGGAATCACGAACAATTGAAAAAAAATACTACTTATGTTGTGAAACGATATTTGAGAGAGAGGTAAGAATTAGAGAGACAAGATGTGTAGGGAGAATATTGATGAGAGATGTGTATTATTCTCCAACCCTAAGCCTTCTTATATAGGCATTAGAGTGGGCTAATGGGTTAATAGTAATATACAATGGGCTTCCAACATGTGGTGGATATTCACCAATAAACTAGCCCAATATTTCATAACACTCCCCCTTGAATATTCACCATAAGGATGCCTCGTTAAAACCTTGTCAAGAAAAACCCAGCGGGACAAAATCTCTGACGAAGGAAAAAAGAGTACATCGGTGCTTGGAAACTTGTATCGTCTGCCTCGTTAAAACCTTACCAAGTAAAACCCAGTGGGACAAAAACCTTGGCTAAGGAAAAAGAGTACAGACCAAAATAACATTCTCCTTGTCATAGCGAATTTGCTGGATTCTTTGTTGACTTTCATTGTGGATGACATTCTTCAAGAACTCACATTTGGCTGCGTGCCTCATTAAAAACCTTTGCTAAGAAAAACCCTGTGGGATAAAAACCTCAGCGAAGGAAAAGAGTACAGCGCCTCATAGTTTCATTATTGAACATTGAAACTCCCCCTCTTCATAGCATCAATTGATATAAATTTCACTTCCTTCAATGCTTTCTTGGAAGTCTATCATCATAAGTCATTTGGGGTTTAGGACCTGTAATATAAAGTCACAGAGAAAACAAAATCTTGCCATTTGTGAATAGACATACAAACACATCCAAATATATGATGTAATACTACATGACCATGTAGAGATAGTAAACAAAACTATTTATCAATAGTCGACATGTCATGTGATTGTATGTAATGTCAGGTGATATGTGACAAAATGAAAATGCACCTAGACTACTCGTGAGTGTACACTTTGAGTTGTTTCAGGCAACTAGATATCTTTCATGGGTATCAACCTCCATGATTTCACATAAAGTGATTCGTACGATCATTTGGTGTAACTAGTTACTTTTACATTCGTAGTCTTCTAGACTAAACGAAATATCACAATCACTCTTACAAAAGAGATGATTTGTGTGTTATAACTATAATTATAACCATGAGAAATACTAATGTCATTTAGGCATCACTTGCACTACAACATTTTTCTCTTTCAATAGTCTCACGCATTCAACCATTAGGGTGCAGACATTTGAATATAACGTTCTATAAGAACATGGATGCTATGGGCATCTAAAGTACTTCAAAGTACTTCCCAAATATGCTCAATGCATTAACTGCAGAGCTCGTGTATATTTACACGCATTAATTCAATAGGACATTGATGCTTCGAGCATCACAAGTACTCTTGGTACTTTTACTTATACTCCATGCATTGATAAATCTGCAGAGTTTGTATCCTCGTGTCCAGGTATTCTTTGACTTATGTCTGGACAAATATTTTAAGTCAACTTCATCCACTTCAAGTGGTAAATGGAAATCATATATGATTTCAAGCGCTTTTCTAATTAAAGTATCATCAACCATAAGATCATGAGATTAATCTCAAATTAGGTACCTTAGCTTCTTCAAGAGCTTCATGCCTCTTCAATGGCTATTTGCTTTCCAACGTTGGCTTTGATCTAATGTTGATGATATCACTTCTTTTCTCATAAATCAAGAGAATTTTTCATATCTTGTGTCCTCAATTTGGGACTTTAAATTGCACAAGATTTGGATGCTTTCTAAATATTCTTCTGGAAGATCATAATATTTGAACAAGCAATCCTTACATGCTACTAGAATGCTTTCAAATCAAATACTCATTAGTCAATTAGACTTCAGTCTATAATGGAACATCTAACTTTACACCAGTATAGCTGGATGTAAATGAGATAAAAATAAAGTTCACGTCATGCAATATGGTCTATCTCCCCCTCATGACGTGAAACTCATGACTGTAATAACTTCTCGATTTATGCTTCTGGCATAAAAAATCCAAGCAGACATTAAAGCCATGCCATGCAATTTATCTCTCTATGAGATATGATATGTCACAGTTCCAATTTTCATATTCTCATAAACTCTAGTCACTACTACCATGTGACGAGTTATTATTCATTGAGAAATATGTCGTGATTCTGACTTCCTTCATGAAGTTTAATGAGATAATTTGGTCATTCTCTCCGGGGAACGCAAGAGGTATAAATAATCCCCAAAAAAATAATCCTTGTGGGATTAGTATCAATTAATGAAATCTCTCAAAATTGGATCATAATATCCTCCATCAAGCATAAATGCTTCTATGAATATTAAGAATAACATACTAAAGTTCTCAAAAGAATCTCCGTGGAGGGAGGATAGCAAGTTTCATACTCTTCGTGAGGCTTTATACAATATTTAGATATTTCTAAATGTATGAATGATAACATCGAAACCACTGCAGGGGTTGATTGTTATAGCTCAACCTATTTTAGAGATTTTCAATGGCAATTTCTATCCATAACCACAACTTGTCCATTATCTTGTAGACTATTTGGACCATATGACATTCACTTCTGGGAATGTGGGTCAATTTTGGTTGGTCATTGAGAGACTATACGTCATTAACAAATATTCATCATAAATAGCAATATAACATCAAAACCACTTCAGGGGCTTGATTGTAATTTGAATATTTTCTTTCCCATTGATACAAAAATACAACGCAGCAACTAGGCGTTGGTTTGGCGATGTAACCATCAAGCCTTATGCGTTCCCTCATAAAGATATCTTCGTAGAGAATGTCCTCTTTCTCCAAATGATTTGAAGCTTGATTCATGGAGTCATAGCTCTAAAGATTCCAAGCAACTAGAAGCTTCTCAAATAACCCAATAAAGCTCCAGAACGCAACAAAGTTCATAGGGGATGCTCTTTTTGCAACTATTGATGCATTTATTTTCTCCCCCTGTTTTTATGCAGCCTTTCTCTTTCGTATAAATCATAAAAATGCACTTCAATATATGACAATGGACGTGCATATCATTGCAACTTGAGTCCATGACTGCAGCGATTATTGTGACACCATAGATTGGTTCACTTAAGAGAATGCGTCACCATTTTCTTAAAAAAACTGTTGTAGAGCAGGCATTTGCTTCTGGAAATGCTCTACAACCCACTTCTCAACATGGGACCAACTTATCATATTGTTGATCATTAAATCTTTCGCATTATTCTACATGAGTTTCCATTTGATAATATGCTATAACTCTTGGGCATAACATGTATTTCATAACTTCTGGCATGAAATACCGCATATATCAATATCAACGGCTTTATGAGTCTACCATTTAATGATTAGATACTCATATCAAGGAGAGGCCATAATTAAAAATCCTCTTCAAACAGGATGATTCATCTTTGCGATGATCGAAACAACAAACTCATATTCATCCATTCATAATTGCTCGAGTCTTTCATATGAGTGACTTATGGCAGCATAGTTGTACTTCTAGTACGCAGTCAGGATTCTGGCATTTTCTAGCAGTTCATATTTTCTGAATTGAACTTCAAGTTCAATGAATCTAAGAAAATAGTCTTTCACTATCAAAATTTTATGACTTCGGGTCATAAAATACCTCATGAATGCATGATATGAGTTATAAAATATGTCCAACAAATATTAATGTGGACTAAGAACTTCTTCCGGAGGTTCTTTATACAAAATAAATATCTTCTTATGAGTTTAATCTCTTTTAAAGATTTTCACATTCACAACCATGACCGCCTCTATCGTCACGTGAATTTCGACCGGATATAACAAAGTGATTCGCTTCTAGGAATGCACTACCATTCACTCATGGGAATGGGGTCGAATTAGTCGGTCATGAATAATGGCAATAGTTTAAAAGTCATAACTTCAAGTTATTGACAATGTAACTTCCATTCACAACTTCTGGTGTGAATTATTTCTTTTACACCCACAAGCATTATTAATTGCTTTTAAATTTGCCATTTTATGGTATACAAGTCTCTTCTGGAGTTGTTTTCTTCTTTTAAGATAACAAAAATAAAAGGAGAATAATACTAAAACTACCAAAAAAATTATAAATTAGTAGAAAAAAATAGGCAATCGAAACTTCTGGTTCGATGAGTGTAGATTCTCTCTTCAAGGAGATCTTTTGACATAACTTTATAACATCATGTTATAAGTTCTACATGTCTTTCATAACTTCTGGTATGAAGACGATTATATACGCATGTAAAGAGCGTATGTCCAATAATAATCATGGACTAAGAACATCTTCTGGATGCTCTGAAATGGATTGATCAATTATTAAGTTTGTATATCTCTCTTCAGGAGAGGTGTCGTAACTGCAGGTTATGATCAATACATCATGTAATTCGTAACTCCAAGTACGATACAAACTTATGCCCATTATGTCCAATATAAACAATGGACTAAAAACCTCTTCTGGAGATTCAACTTTGATCAATAATCAAATAAAAATCAAGACTGTAGCAAAATAAACGTAAAAGTAAAGTAAAAGAAAAAGACGGAGCACGACCTCTTCAGGAGGGTGGATCATAATTTGAATTGTAGTAATCTCTTCAGGAGATCACTATATTTCATAACTTCAGGTTATGAAAGTCATAACTACGGGTTATGAGTGATTTCATGGCTAGACATGTGTGTCAATAGCCAGTACGAAAATCTCTTCTAGAGTTTTGTTTTTGATCCATATGAAGTATATAAAAAAAAATGGCATGCAGAAAATTAAGGAGCATAAATGTAAAATAAACTAATAAAAAACGCTACCTCTTCAGGAGGCTTGGTAATAACAAGCGTTTTAGGAATTTCAGACATCTCTTCAGAGGCTGTAGTGATAATACCTATGACTTCAAGTCATAAGAAAGTGTCGTAACTTCAGGTTACGATAAAATCACTATGCAACCCACAACTTCTGGTGTGAAAATTTGGCTTTTACAACCTTATAACAATAATTGTCCATGGTTAACACTCTTCTGGAGGTTACCCTTCCATCTAAAATAAACAATGGAAGCATATGCCAACTTTTATTTTCTTTCTTTTTGTCTAAAGGGAACAAAAAAAATAATAATCAATAATATGAAGCTGATAAGCAGGACCAATATGACTGGATGATTACTAACCTTTTGCGTATCATACGGGCTGTGGTTAGAGACAAATAAAGAACATGGCTCAAAGTCGAAGCTAATCAGGTTACTGAACTACTCGTAAAATTTCGGGAATCGTTTCCAGTCCTAGTGCAGTCGACTCACAAATAAGGTAAAGATAAACAAAACACACATAAAAAAAAGGTTGTGAGATCACTATGATTCATGAATAAAACCCTATGTGCATACCCATAGGCATTATGTCATGACATTTTATGATGTTAAAAATCATTTTAAAAAAAATGTAACAATTCTCTGTTTATATCTTTGGTTTCTTAGGTGAAACCACTAGCTGCAACTCAAAAAAATTGGCAGAGAGTTTATATCAAATATACCTACATGTATCTTTTTCATGAAAGAGCTTATGAACAGACCATAAAGCAGATTCATGGTCCAAGTCTTAGAGTTGTGGCTTTTACTGTGAGTGAACACATGACAAGTTAAAGGCAAATAGATCAAAAAGTAGTGGAAGACTATTACACTATGTTCATAACAACAGACCAATTAATAAAATTTTAATCATGATTTTTACTGTTCACAATAAAAAAATACATATGATCTACTTATTGAAAAAGGGTGAAAAGATGAATCATATTGAACATACATAGACTAACAATAGCTTGATGGGTTCAACATGGCAAACCCTAACAGATAACTTTTCCCTCAATTCGTAGATCAATACATACCAATAAAAAAAAATACAGCGAACTTATGATTTTAGCCACCCCATGTGATTTGTCAGTGATCAGTGACCGTTTTCTCTGGGTAATGCCCGGATTAAAGAATAATCAAAGACGAAAATTTTATTTTTCGCCCGATCAACTTTTTTCCTGATTCAAGGAATTTCATACCTGCTCTCCTTTGATCTGAACATAGTAGAGTCTACGTGCTGATAACGTGCTGTGAAACGATATTTGAGAGAGAGGTAAGAATTAGAGAGACAACATGTGTAGGGAGAATATTGATGAGAGATGTGTATTATTCTCCAAACCTAAGCCTTCTTATATAGGCATTAGAGTGGGCTAATGGGTTAATAGTAATATACAATGGGCTTACAACATGTGGTGGATATTCACCAATAAACTAGCCCAATATTTCATAACAACTTACCATTATTCCTTGAATCAACTAGTGAATACTATAGTGCAAAATATTTAGTATATATAATTTCACAAGGAATTATAATGAAAAAAAAATCCCATAAAATTTTTGTGATAAAGTGTGCTGAAAAGAAAATGAATTGTCAGATGAGGCGAGAACAACTCGATTTTATTTCTTTTGTATTCTTATAGGTGCCATAAAGTGTGCTGTAAGTTTTTGAATCAACTAGTGAATACTATAGTCTTTTTTACACATTTTCATCCAACATATGGATGGAAAGTTAACGGAGAGTACCACCGTTGCAATAAATTAAAAATATGGACACTGTGGATGCTGCAATTGAAACTATGGGTACTAAATCTACACAAAATCTGAATTATGGGTATTGCCGATGCAATTTAGCCTTACATTTTTATGGAGAAAGACATAATACATATTTGGCTATGCACCGCAGGTACCATATTTTGCAAAAACAGACAACTGGGTACTCAAATTTCAAAATCGAGCACCACAGGTCCCAAATTTTGAATTTTCGAGCAAGTACTGTTAACTTTCCGTTAATATTGGACGCGGAAATATAAAAAGACTATTCTACCCCTTGCTTTCACCTCCAACATTTTTGAAATACAGATTTTACTAAAAATTCAAAAAAATAATATTGTAATATAATAATTTGACATATGTAAGATAATGCAATATATTTCATCAAAAATACATATTTTTACATCATTTCAAGATATTAAATATATTTTTGATTTGGGTTATTTGGAGATCACGAAATAGCAAAATGTTCAGGGGGACATCAGTACACGCTGAGAAACAATGGCGAGACATTTTATGGCAGTCTTTAAAATGATTGTTATGTTTTTAATAAAACTTTACTCTCCTGTAGTGGAGTGATAAGGGTGATGTTGGTGAAGGAGTTGCTTGCTAGAGAAGATGGGATTTGGTAATACAACTTTGACCACTCTCACCCCTTAGGAATATCTACCTTTCAGTAACAATACAACTTCGACCACTCTCACCCATTCTTGAGGAATACTATCTCTTTTTCTTCTCTTTCCCGTTCGATTGACTTTTTTATCTGCAGTTGGGTTACTTTGACTCGGTGATTTGAATATCAAAACGATGTAAATTTTTTGTCAATTTTTTTATAGTATTGTAGAGTAAAGTTTACTCTATAAATTTTATGCAAAGATTATCAAATTCGTAAATCTTTTTGTTAACTAAATCACCGGGTCAAAGTGACACGATAAATAGTGTCAAAAAGAAAAATAAGGTGAAAGAGAAGAAACAGAGTATTTATCTTTTGGTAAAAAAAAAAAAGAAAGTATCTACCTTTCATTGTGTAAATATTTCCTCACCTCCCCAGTTAGTTGATGATTCATGGGCCTCTCTCGGATCGAGGTGGTCAGGTGGTCAACACTTGCAGTTTTAGGTCCACGGCCATGAATAATCAGCCCCGTCTATGGTTTCATTGGATTGTCTTGTTCTTTTCTATCTTACTTTTTTCAAGCGATGAAAATGCCGATTATACTAGTCAGTCCTTTTGTTGTTAAACGTTCTAAAAGATTTTAGCATCTGATTTCTTTTACCAATTTGGCGACTATTAATCTTTTTCTTAAAAAAGAGTTACTGAATTTGCCAATGTTAAATTTTCAAATGCGTTCAAAAAATTCTATTAAAATGTTTTTTTTTAGAGAATACTACTAATACAGCACAAATACTGCATTTCTATCTAGAGTTACAATTCTAGAGATACAATTCAGCAACCAATGTTTTCATGCAACAACACCCTTTAGTTAAAAGTAAATTTTGGAAGTAAAAAATATAAAAGTTGAATTTAAGAAAAAACTAACTTTTTATAGTTTTAAAAAATTTTGTAAAGAAAAACTTTTGCAAAAAAAATGAGCGAAATAGAATTTCTCCTATGAATTGGAGGAAGGTAAAAACTCGCTTAAAATTAGGGTGAAAGTTTGGCCTTTGTTACTTTTCCAAGGAAAAAAAGTGTTGCTTACTTTTTCTATTTTAGTTCAGTAGTGCATACTCCGTGCCCTCAGGGCACTACCTCCTCGCCAATTGCCACACTCAAAACGCATAAAATACAGGAAAAGATAAAACAATGTCAAATTATCGATAGCACTCGAAACATATTTGCTAACCGAAACCCATGAAATGTGGGTGAGTAAGGACAAAATAGTGGTAGCACAAAAACTACTCGTATATTTAGGCAAAACAAAGATATATTTCAGTTAAAACGATAAATAATCTTTTACAATGGCTGAGTGATACGTTTCCTAATGAGAAAGAACAATGTACCTAATCATATGAATGAAAATCCATCAAGTTTTATTACTTTACAACATCTGTATCTACACAAAATTTAGACTCAGATTTTCTCTATGCACAATGATGAACAATTTGGGCATAGGAACCTCCAAAGTCATCTCAACCAAAAACTTGCAATCCATCTATTCCAAAATTTATGTTCTCCTATCTGCTTCAATTCATCTAGTGCATGACCCTTGCCCTCAAGGCAATACCCTTCACCAATTAGTACAACACGTGAAAATATATGATGAAGCCTTAATCTATAAAATATTAAAAGAAAATCCAAATAACCCTATGAACCCAAATATCGTATAGACGTCCATTCCATCACATTAAACATGATAATTCACATGTATTAGACACGTCTACCAAACTATACAGAAGAAAAACAAAAGAACGTCCTTAATGTTCTAGTGATTTGCATAATATTGGGCTTATACAATATATATATATATACTAGGTATTGCCCGTGCCTAAAGGCACGACAAAAGGCAAATGAAGTGTAAGTTCAACCGTCTCTGCTACACGAAAGAGTAAGAAAGTACGTTAACAAAATGTTACACGAATTAACCTCTATTTATAGTGAGGAAATAAGAAGTATTCCGTTGAACCAAGAAAAAAAAACTATCTAGCCCCAAGTACATTTACGATCAATCCTCCTCATCAACAAACAGTAACAATGCATACTTTGCACAGAACAGTGCAGAGAAGTTAAATCATTTCCTAATAAAAAAAAAAAGTACATCAACCTAAATCCTCTATTAAGTTGTAAAAGTCATGCATAATTGCATAAATCTCTATTAAGCAAAAGAATGTTGATGTAATAACTCCGCATATAAAGTTAAATTTGTTGATGTAATAAGGACTCGCTATAAAAAATAAATAACAGATAAATCGCAAAATTCATGGAGACTTGTCTCATATTACAACAAAATCTTTTACATTCAAGAGTATTATTCCGCACCATGTAGCTAGTATACAAATGTACACCGGGAAAATTACACAGCCACTTTCTCCTATTGAAAGTGCCAGCAATGTTGTCGGTGTTCTTTGAGTGTATGCCCGGCCTCTTGGCTACAACAACCTGTAAATGAAATAAAATACTACAGTATTATTGATAATTTTTGTATGTAGTTCCCATATCATGTAACTGAAACATTCCTAGGATGTCTTACGAAGGAAAAAAAAAAAGTAGTCTCCGACATGAAGAAGGTAAACCAAAGCCTAAAATGAAATTAGGACACGCAAAACTAATAGTAAAAGGGGTGGAAGCGGTGGATGGATACCTGAGCCAGCTGCATAATTTGCACGCCGTCACATTTCATGTCATTGCATCTTAGCGAACTGAGATACCAGTCCATTGGAGCCAACTGGGCATCAAAGATACCATTCCAATGAGAAAAGGAACCAAAGAAATTGCATTCAAAGCACCAGACAGTGGGGAACTACACTGCAAGCAACAGGCATTCGGATTATTGTATTGAATAATTGTAGCCTTGATCTAGCATAGTGCCAAAGTGGACAACAAACGGATAACAAAACTTAGAATTTCGAAGCACCAAACAAAAAAACAACCACAAAACATGTCAAGTACCCTGATACACATCGATCGATATGGCAAGCCTCAACTTATCATGGTTCGTCTATGTTTTGGAATTTAGTACAATGTTAATCAGTAACTACAATCACCAGCAATAGGTTCCCCAGATATCATGGACAACAGTGTAACCCCCTATCTCTTGGAATTGCTACTCGGCAGTAACATTCTGAAGTTTCCATTGAAATACGCACATGCTTCCTTTGTGTTAGGCTGAACCTGAATGGCATTGCTAAAAAATCAAAATTCAGAAAATCTACATAATCAACACCACTAATCTTCCTAGAGTTTGCTGCTTAAGTAGTTCTATTATTAGCTTCAAAAAAAATTAAAATTTTGATATCCTATTTAACAATGTACATTTGTTGATTCTAAACTAATCCCAAAATCTTTGTAACTTAACTGAAGCCACAACACACCATAAAACACATTCAGACTATAAAGCTACCAGTAGGCTTAATCATGGCAGTCGGAATCTTTGTTGTGGCAATTTTCAATCCTCAATAAAAAATAACCCCGAAAATAACCACACTAATTATAGGGGACCTGAAACTGTTCTCTTTTATGTGTCATAAAATTCATAGAACTTTTGCACTGCCTTAGAGGAGATTTGGTGTGGCTTCTTATTTTGCTGAAAACCCAATCACATCTAGCATTCCACAGTTCCAGAAATTTGACCAATAAAACCCAGAGCTAACTGTTTCCACCACTCCTGAATAGATGATACAAAGTCCACAGAATAAATGCAACTAACAGGAGAGAACTTCCATACCTGATTTGCCAGATTGCAGGAAGAGATCAAATGCAGCTCAGTCAATGTTGCTTTCAGTTTCTTTCTTTGTGAGCTAGTGGCACTATGGAATTGAAGCATCCTCTAAAAAACCTACATGTCCACCAAAAGATACACTGAGAAACATCATCAAGAATCCAGAAAATAAAGGAATATGCTCCGATACTATAGATGCATGTGTCGTTTGAGTCTTTTATATGCTTCGACACTATAGAGGCATGTGTCATTTGTTTCTATTTGATAAAAGCTGGTCTAAAGATCTCTTTTAGGAGCGCATAGAGTAACTCGGCCCCAAACAAATTGATGGTCAGGTATAAAAGTACTAAGCTGGACTTTTTGGGACCAAGTTAAGCATCCTCAGTCCATGAAGCTTTTGTTTCATGGAAACAAAGTAACAAAGAATCGCTGTACATCATTTTGCTCTGTGAAGAATCAGTGAAAGATGGTTGTAGGTTGAGGTCATATATGAGATATGAGATAAGAGGAAACTGAAGAACAGATTGTCACTGGAGTCATACCATCATGCTAGGAGTTTGATTCTCTTTTCCTTCTGCGCAGAACGGTGCTTTCCCTTTACCCTTACATTGGGTTGCCTGAAAATAGCAAAGTTGTCAGTATAGTTGAGATGAAAGATCAAGTGGGATTTATATACTGAATGAAATAACTTACCTCGGGAGCTTTTCGGTTCGTACTGTGTTTGTGGACATCGCGGATTACGACACCGGTGTTTCGTTCTTTCAACACCATTGAAGTTTAGCTGAAAAAAAAGTAGGAGCAGTAGCAACAACCTTATATAGCGACACATAGGAAATATCCTAAGAGAAGAGGACTAAGTGCGACCATGTATGGATCCTCGATTGTTAAAGTTGACGCACGAAGAGGACCCTTTCAAGGAGTGCCAAACACTCTATTAAGGCTTATACTGCTTCCTATATCTCAATCAGTTTAAATGAAGATCTTGGTTCCACTTATATCACACCAGAGATTCTTGCCCGACTATACAATCTAACAAATTGCAAAAAGTAATGCTCTGTAGAAACTTCCTCTCACGAATACATCCTTCGTTTTCTATTTGACATGGAAGGTTTCCCAAAATTATAGGAAGACATAACAATACTTTGATAGCTTATTGTACCAGTTATCTACAAACTCAACTTTGGAGAACTTCTCATGGCCAAAACAGTTTAATGTGTGTAAAGGGTGGCTTTTTACTGAGATTAATAATCATCAATTTAGAGAACTTCACATGGACAAAACAGTTCTAAGGCACAGTTTCTGCAAGACAACCTTATATAGCGACACATACATGAGTTCAGAATTATATATCAATGTGTATCAAAGAGGTGAAGTGAATGAGCAGAATTATATATCAATGTGTTTGAAAGGGTGGTTTTTTACTGAGATTAATAATCATCAATTTAGAGAACTTCTCATGGCAAAAACAGTTTAATGTGTGTAAAAGGGTGGCTTTTTACAGAGATTAATAATCACATGGACAAAACAGTTCTAAGGCTCAGTTTCTGCAAGACAAAACCCAACAGCCGCATATGAAATAACAGAGAAATAACACTCAATTCGCTCTGAAACTCGATTGTTGAAATAACAGAGAAATAAACACAGCCGAAGGGGAAGAAAGGTACCAACACTCAATTCGCAGGTAGGGTTCGGTGTTGATAAAAGAGAACATAGCAGAGATGGGTGGCGACGGAGCTGAGGAACGAACCTGGAGTGTCAGGGCGCAGGAGGTTGAGTTATTGCGGCGACGTCTACGGCGATGGGGACTACGGCATCCGACGAAACCGACGGGGAGAAGCAGCGCCGTATGAGATGAAATCGACGGGGAATCCGAGAGTGATCGGGCAGCGCCGTCCGAGATTGAAGATTGAAATCGACGGGGAGTCCGAGAGTGATCGATGGTGTCTCTGATTTGGGAGGGAAGGAAACCTAAGAGGAAACCTAAGAATTGGGTGTGACGGTGATTCTGGACGGGGTATGTGAGTGGACAATGATGGTGGAGGATGTGTAATGTAAGATTAATAATCCAAGGGTTTAAAATGTGACTTAATTCTCATCTAACGGTTGAAAATGTCTCTGAAAATGTCTCTTTTAAAATGTCTCTTTGAAAATGTGTTTGGAAAATATGCATGGGTCCCACACCGTTCTGTTTTATTATATAGATATATATATATATATATATATATATCAAAAGAAGATTTCAAATTATATCTATACATAATGCAAAAGTTTGGCATAGTAACCACCAATGTCTCAACGACCATACATCGCCTTCATCACATTGGAGAGGGCGATCTTATCAATGCATATTTTGGTCGACCACCTGTATTCAGGTACGGTAACCTAACACACAAAAGAAAAGTTAAATAAACAATCAAGATATGAAGATAAGAAAGTTGATCATGGCAATGTAATGTAAAGTGCATTTTATTGCGCCAAGGATGTTCTACTCGTGGTAGTAGTTGATGGAAAAAATGAACATTATGACCCTACTTATTGCAGGTTGATGCTACTTTTTGTTCATATCCAAGAGTAGGAGCCATGGAAAAACTTTTCTTAAAATATTATGATAATTAAGGGCCAACAATCCCAGTCGACTGCATTTCACTAATTAAAAAACAAATTCCAATGCATGAGCAAAAATATGCATTATTTCAGTTGTTCTTGCTTCAAGCCTGGTCACTGAGATAATATAAAAGCACCATCAACAAAGCAATTAGTGTTGCTCCACAAAATATAAGAAACTCACAAAAATTAAAAGGTCATAGTAGGTTCTTAGTGGAAAAATGGCCAAATCAACAGTTTATTTTTCTTTTTTTTAGAATTCGAAATCAACAGTTCATTGTGTCCCGTCTGTTCTGTGTAAAAAATAAGTATGATCAGAATATCAACAATACAATTATCAGAGCAAAGGTATAAGAACGCTAATAGAACATAAGCTAATCAACCACTTTTGTTTTTAAAGAACTATTTCATTAAACGGGGTTCGTACGAACCTAATCAACTTCTTTATGTTGTAGTCATGCCCTCCTGTGTAAATTGGCACCCAAATAATTATATTCCACTGTTTAAGTTTGGGCTCCATGAGTAACTGCCTAACCTCAGTATCATTGCTCAGTATGTAAAATCACTTCTTAAGTAGTTCCTTGACAATCTTGATAACACAAATTTTAGAGGCTAGATGTCCATGCATTTATTTATTCGTTTTCCACCAGCCACCACAACTCCAGAAGGGGACAGGAAATTAGATAAGAAGCCAATGAAAAACATTCCCATGAACTTCCTTTCGACCATAGATACAAAAATATGTCACAACCAATATGAGATTAACCTATTAACCCAGTCAAACCAACTAAAAGGGACAACAAAAACTTACAGAAAAAGAAACGTGTTACCAGTGCTTTTGTCAAATAGAGAACTACCTGTAGAAAAAACCATCCAGTTGCAAACAAAACAAACCAAAATAAATGGATTAGCAATAATCGGACCATTAAGAAATCAAAATAAAAAATCACATTAGAAATACTGCTGAATTATTCTAGGAAGGTAATGGGAAAGACTATCAAGTTCTATGAGTGTTTTAGCGGTATAGACGGATAAGAGTACTTCTCAGCACCAGAGAAGAAACATATGAGCCGGTGAACTACAACAGTTGGAATAATTAGGTCTAATTAGGTCCTAGATACGTGAACAAAAGGAAAATTAGCATGTAAAACATCAAAACACTATGTTTTCTTTCTTCACATCCAATCAAAGGTCTCAGACACAACAATCATGTTAAAGGATGAGTGTGAGTACAGTTATATAGGCCTCAAAGATAAGAAGTAGCAGAACCATGTCAACCATTCTTTGTGCACAATACTACCAAACACATTGAGCCAAGACGAAGAGGACCAATACCTGAATCATGCCAGTGAAATTATGCTTGAATGCCAAAAATCAGTAACCCGGATTCTGAAACTCCATGAAAGAAATAAAACCTGAACTCAGTAACTTACTGAAAAACAGGAGCACAATAGTACAAAAATTACTCAACACCTACAACCCCTACCTGGGCTCCATCTCACAAAACAGTGACTACTTTGCTCCATGCACTGTAGATCTGAAAATGGTACCCAAAGTGAGTTCTTAGCAGTCCCGATTCAACTAACAACAACAAATGATTTGAAAAAACAAATCTTCGATATAATTGAAATCAAACCTGCCTTCGGATGTAGCAAGGGTGAGGTACATACATGATATTCTAACGGGTCGCGTTTGTGGCATCGCTGGTGGGGGCGGATCCGTGAGTTCTATCAATCAGTTGTGCGAGATTGGTGCTTTAGCAGTGGCTGGCAAGAGAAGCCGACACAGAGGAGGCGGTGGAAGAAATAGAGAGGAGGCCCGGCAATCCTTGGGACGGTCTGCAGAGAGAGAGCGAGACGACGTGAGAGAGAGAGGATAAATGGCTCGTGATTGAATAAGGTTTTTTGTAGAAGGGGTGAGTTTGAAATTTCAAAAGCTATGGCCAGGAATAGGCCGCAAAAGGGGGCGAGTTTGAAATTTCAAAATTTATGGCCAGGAGGAATTTGTGTACTGATGGGAATGGGGCCACACCCTCTAATGGATACACTATCCCTCTTGGTGAAGCAAAACAAAGAGGATGGTGAACAAAAAGAAAGAGGATGTAGGATGTTTGCTGTTTGGATTTCAATCCTCAGTTTGGTAGGGTTTGTATAGATTTGGGATAGCTTATCCCAAAGTCCTTCCTATTTTGTTATATAGATAGATGATAATTCACATGTATTAGACACGTCTACCAAACTATACAGAAGAAAAACAAAAGAACGTCCTTAATGTTCTAGTGATTTGCATAATATTGTGCTTATACAAAATATATATATATCAAAAGAAGATTTCAAATTCTATCTATAGATAATGCAAAAGTTTGGCATAGTAACCACCAATGTCTCAACGACCATACATCGCCTTCATCACATTGGAGAGGGCGATCTTATCAATGCATATTTTGGTCAACCACTTGTATTCATGTACGGTAACCTAACACACAAAAGAAAAGTTAAATAAACAATCAAGATATGAAGATAAGAAAGTTGATCACGGCAATGTAATGTAAAGTGCATTTTATTGCGCCAAGGATGTTCTACTCGTAGTAGTAGTTGATGGAAAAAATGAACATTATGACCCTACTTATTGCAGGTTGATGCTACTTTTTGTTCATATCCAAGAGTAGGAGCCATGGAAAAACTTTTCTTAAAATATTATGATAATTAAGGGCCAACAATCCCAGTCGACTGCATTTCACTAATTAAAAAACAAATTCCAATGCATGAGCAAAAATATGCATTATTTCAGTTGTTCTTGCTTCAAGCCTGGTCACTGAGATAATATAAAAGCACCATCGACAAAGCAATTAGTGTTGCTCCACAAAATATAAGAAACTCACAAAAATTAAAAGGTCATAGTAGGTTCTTAGTGGAAAAATGGTCAAATCAACAGTTTATTTTTCTTTTTTTTAGAATTCGAAATCAACAGTTCATTGTGTCCCGTCTGTTCTGTGTAAAAAATAAGTATGATCAAAATATCTAAAATGTAGTTATTGTAGGTAACATTTTAATAAAAAAAAATTATTGAAATATAAAAAGAGGAGAGAGATAGACACAACAAATTTAGCTATCCATTTTCCGGCTCTTTAAACAAAGAGAGCGGGATAACTATCCGTTAAAATGAATTGCTCTCTCTAGAGGCTCTTCCCATTGCTCCTCGAGCCGTCCCTCCCTTGAACCTCGCATTTATGTTCTTCCAATCGCCCCCCTATCTGTTGCACTTCTCCATGTCACTCAGTTGATCATCACCCAATCGCTGCAATTGTATTGTTTAGTTTAATCGTTTATTTCATAATCTTCTCCCTACCTCTAACCCTTAATCATCATCCCCTAGCACCTACTAACATGCTTTTGCAGGAAATCAAGATCTGCTGAAGATGTCTTCACCAGTGTGGCACTCCTCCTATCTACAACTATCTCAGTCATCATCTCCTTCTCTTTACATGCATTGGCTTAGTATCTTTTAGTGATTCTTGTTGCAATTGTTTATGATCTAAGTTTTGCTATATTTTGCAGGTTCTAGTGTCTCAAGTTTGCATTCTAGCCTCTAACCTTTCAGCTCCTATTTGCCTTCTCTCTTCTTTCTGATTCTCATCATCTTCCTCCTCTCTGTCCCTCAATCAACCCAATGTCCAAACCCTACCAATTTGACACTAACAGCCCTTCATCAAACGATTACATGGAGGAAAGGCTTGACGAAAAGGGATCCGTTCTTTCTCTCAATCCATCGAGGGCTTTCACATTTATGGAGATTCTGAAAAACACGTTGATTGCTAAGTTCTTGGGGAAAAACTCTTTGTCACCTGCAGTTATGCAAAAAGCCATTAGTAAAGCATGAAAAACGTACGGTTCGGTATGGATTGAAAAAAAGAATGAGTTTTACCTCTTCCATTTTCAAAACAAAGATAAAGAGTTTTTTCTCAATGAATCACTAGTTTCTATGCATGGTCTCTCTCTGGTTTTCAAAGAAAGGAAGAATAATCAGGCTCTTTCAGAAATTGATTTCTCAAAAGCTGACATTTGGTTTCAAGTTCCTAATGTGTCGTTTGAAGGTTTTGATTTTGAAACAGCAGAAAGAATGGGGAATTTGGCAGGGGATTTAATAGTTGTTGATTGGTCCTTTGATAGAGTCTGTAGCATGCAAGGGTTGCGGATCAAATCTAGGGTGACTCTTGATCAAGCTCTAACTCCAGGGGCTTACATCAACGTCCCCGGAGAAGAGGAATTGAAATGGGTGTTTTTCAGTTACGAGAGAGTCTTCAAGGTTTGCTATAGATGTGGTTGTATAGGACATGATAAGAGACATTGCCAAACTAACCTTGTGGATGTTTTGGAGAAGCTTGAGGCTCGTTATCTGCAGTCCCACCATCTTTCTGCTTATCCCTTCCATGTCAACCCCCAAAGAAAAATGTTCACACACCTGCTAAAATTCCACTCCAAGCATGGCCCCTTCCGCACCATCAAGTTGGACACCAGTGTTAAGCCTATCTACACCTTTCAAGATATATCTGTTTCTCATGATCCTAACCAAGGCCCCCCTCTACCACCACACCAACCCTCTTCTGAACACTCTGCCTCTTCTAATGACTCTGCAAATTTTTTTACCCCCCTCCCACTCAGAACCCATAGCCTCGAATCAAACCTCACTCTTGGAAGCCACCTCTTCATTTATAAGGGATTATTTTCCCAACATTAGGCATTTAATACAGCAATCCCAATTGTTCCTTATTCCCCTGCAGAGTGTTTCTTCTTCACTTCCGATGCATGCACATGTTTCGGAAGCAGTTATGAAGGATTCTCTCTCCCAGCAAACCCAACCGTCCCCTATGAATGTTATTTCGGTTCCAGAGAGTCTATTCAATAGACACATGCATCCAAATTTTGAAAATGGTGACTCATTACTTCAGGAACTGAAAAGCCTCCCCCCTATCAACACTATAAAACACCACAACCAATCTCTGGAAGCTTTTTTACAACAACTGCCCACTCAATCTCTCTCTTGTCCCAATCTCCCTCATCTCCAAACAAATTCATCTCAAATGAGGCAACTCCCAACCACCTATAAGATGCTTTCTTCTCACTCAGGATTCTCCATTAAAGCACCAGAGTTTACTCCTTCTATTACCTCAGAAACAGATATTGAAAGAGACCAGAGAACTCAAGATCTGGTGGATATTGATAAGATCCTCAAAGAGTCAGGTCCTTCAATCCCCAAAAAAGCAGAGGGAAAAGAGGAGAGAACAAGAAGGATATGGGGGTAGTGCAGAAGAAAGGGACAAAAAAGAACATGAGTAAGGGCAAGGAGAAGATCAACACCAAATCAAGAGGAGCTTTGCAGATCCCAGCACTGAAGAAGGTGGCAAAAAAGAGAGAAGTTCCTGTGGTTCCTGTGTCTGATAACAAGGGGAAGGGTAAGAAACAAAAAACTGCGTCCACAGTGGAGGCTCAAAAAGGTACCCTGCAGTTTCTTCCTAACATTATGAATCTTCTTAATTTTAATCCCTTTTCAGATCAATTCTTTAAATTTAAGTTCAAAAAAATATTAAGATTATTCAATGAAACTGTTTCTAACGAGTTGCATGCAAGCAAAAAACTAAAATCAGGGTTTCGGGTGGTTGTCCATGAAAACCCCCAAGAGAGCCATGAATATCATAAGTTGGAATTGCAGAGGTTTAGGTCAGGACTCTGCAATTCGTGAAGTCTTCTCCCTGACCCGAAAATTTAAACCTGTTCTTCTTTTTTATCAGAAACTAAACAAAAAAACTGTTTTATTCAAAGAAAATTTCGCACACTAGGTTTTGATAAAAACTGCTTTGTTGATCCCATTGGATCTAGTGGTGGCCTTTGGTGTGCATGACATTCCTCCCTTCTCTCTGCCTCTTTGAAATGGTCTTCTGAGAATTTAATTCTTCTTGAAGTTTCAAACTCAAATGCTTCACTTCCTCCTTGGTACTTAGGGCTTGTGTATGGAAATCAAAATTTTGATCAACGTCTTGAAGTCTGGAATCTTTTTGATTCCATTCTGCCTGTTAATAGTCCTTTGATACTAATAGGAGACTTTAACCAAGTTCTTTTCCATCATGACAAAGCTGGTCCTTGTGCATCTAATATTAGGGGATCTGACACTCTTCTTAGCTTTCTCAATAACTGGGCGTTGTTTGAAGTTAGAAATGTTGGTCCCTGGTTTACTTGGACCAACAATAGGGTTAGTAATTCTGCCACATTTGAACGACTTGACAGAGTATGGTGCAATGTCAGGCTGATAAATTACTTCCCTGATCTCACCCTTCATAATCTAGGTATTGGTTCCTCAGACCACTCTCCAATGGTCTTGAAATTATGTTCCCCTAGTTACCGTTGCTCCGCTCCTAGGCGTTTTGAAATTTGGTGGCTTAATGTCTCAGAGTCTAAGGAGCTTTTAGAGTTCATATGGCGTCTTCCCATTCCAGGGTCTCCCTGCTATAGAGTGTCCAAACTGCTTGAAATCACCCTTAAGTCTTTTAGAGCCTAGGCTTCTTCAAGGCCCTCACTCCCAAATCAGATTAGTTATGTTAAAAACCAAATTGCCACTCAACAGGCACTTTTACCAGACCCGCATGCAGCCTCCAATTTTATTACTCTCCACAAACAATTACAAGATCTTCTTGCTCAGGAAGAACTCTACTGGGCACATAGAGCTAGGTGTAAATGGCTTAAGGAAGGTAACAAAAATACTAAATTTTTTCATGCCTATACCAGAATTAAAAAGACCTTTAATGGGATTTGGAACCTTCAGCTTCATGATGGTAGTTTTGTGAGTGATCCCAATGCAATTGTGAACTTGTTTCTTGATCACTATCAAAACATTTACTCAGAGCCATCACTTAGTATGACTGAACTTTCAGCCCAAAACAATAATCTTTTTTCCTTTTCTCTTCTCTTTAATATCACTAAATTCTTATCTCCAGAACAACAAGAATTCCTTTCTAACCCCTTCACAGCTCAAGAAGTTTCTAAAGCAGTCTTTGAAATGGCTCCTTTAAAAGCTCCTGGTCCTGATGGATTTCAACCTGCCTTTTTCCAAAAAATTTGGACTCTGGTTTCTACCCCCATTACAACTGCGGTGCTTTCTTTTCTAAATTCGGGTCATATGCTTAAAGAAATTAACAAAATTCACATTATCCTTATCCCTAAATGTCACAATCCTCTAAGAGTTGGGGACTTTAGACCTATTAGCTTGTGTAACGTTTTTTATAGAATAATCGCTAAAGTTTTAGCTAATAGACTTAAGCAAGTCCTTCCCTCACTTATATCAATTAACCACAATGGTTTTATCCCTCATAGGATAATTCAAGATAATATTTTCATTGGCCAAGACCTTGTCCATACCATTCACAAAGCAAAAGCCAATAATCAAGCCAAACTGGGAGCTCTAAAGCTGGATATCTCCAAAGCTTTTGATCGTATAAGATGGGATTTTTAGAACAAGTTATGGTGCAAATGCACTTTCCTTCACACTTTACTAAGCTTATTATGCAGTGTATTACCACTGTCTCCTACTCCATCATACTGAATGGTTCCAGTCTAAGTTCTTCAAACCTAATAGAGGCCTAAGACAAGGAGACCCCCTTTCCCCTTTCATTTTTTTCTCTTTGTGCTGAGGTCCTTTCCAGTTCACTTACAGCAGCTGAAGAGGATGGATTAATACAAGGCATTCTATTTTCTAGAAATCAAACTATTTCCCATCTCCAGTTTGCTGATGATACCTTGCTTTTTTTCAAGTGAATCCACATACTAGTGTAAACATAAAATACATCCTTGATAATTATGCCAGTCAATCAGGGCAGTCTATTAACTTAGATAAATCCTCTGCGGTCTTCAGTCCTAACTGCTCCCCATTAGACAAAGAACTCTTCATTAATACCCTAGGTCTTACTCCTCAAGAGTGTATAGGGAAATATTTGGGTATTTCTCTTGACAATAGAGGTACTAATAAGGATGTTGTCAAAAATACAATAGCCAAAGTTGTCAATAAATGTGCAAGTTGTCAAGGTCTCCTACTTAATTCCCTAGTGATAACTCCGTTTTCGGAGTTATTTTATGCCTTTTATTTCTACGTTTTGCGTGCTTATAATGGAGAATTCGTCGTCTTTTGAGTAAATTGAGCTTTAATGTGATAATGTGAGTTCATGTGCATTACTTGTTAAATCCGGGCGTTTCTTTAGATTTTTGAGCTTTTATTGTGATATGATCGCGGGTTGTGTTTTCGTGTTGTGATTCGCAGGAAAACAGGGCTTGGAGGATCGTGCGGGATATGGAAGCGAACTTCGGAAACAAGGAACTCAAAGACAAGTCAAAAGGAAGGAGAAAGTCAAAGGAAATCAAAGGAAAGTTAATGGAAGAAGGAAGGAAGAGGAAAGTCAAAGGAAGGAAGAGAAAGTCAAAGAAAATAGGGCTGGAGCAGAAGTCTTCGTGCGAAGACATTTGTCTTCGTGCGAAGACAAAAGACTTAGCCAAAATTTGGCTCGGCTGAATTCTCTTCTTAAACATGGTTGCAGTATCTCTGTGAGAAGACCTTCGCACGAAGGGCAGAAGTCTTCGTACGAAGACTCTTTGTGCGAAGACAAATGTCTTCGTGCGAAGAGATCGCTGGAATGTGCAGAATTTTTTGGGGCTTTTTCGTAGTTTATCCAAACTTTGTAATATGATTATGGGAACGTATTTAAGCCTTTTAGGTCGACTTTTTAAGTAGTTTTTGACATTAGAGACATCTTTTGGAGATCAAGAAGCCTTTGGGAGAGCTTAGGAGCTTTGGATCATTCGTTTGGATTCTAAACTCTCGTCTTTTCTTGATTTTTATGTTTAAACTCATTAGACTTGTCGTTTTGATGATGAATATGAGTAGCTAAGCACTTTTTGCTGGGAATTCTCGTTTGGTGTAGCTAGGGTTTGATCTAAAGTTGATGTTTTGATGATTGTAATGCATGCTCTAGCTTAATCTCACGTGTTTATTCACTATTATGGATTATTTACGTTCTTTATTATATTATCTTTGCGAGTAGCTAACGTAGAGGTAAATTCAATTAGTTTTCACGCGGTAAATCCGTGAGGATTAGTCGGTACATTGAATAATCCACCTAGTCGTATCAATGTTTGGTAACTCGGCATCGTTAACTAGGATCGTTAAAGTAGAAACATGGTTTTAATGCATACTTGAAGCTAAATTAGACTTGGTAACTCGGTTTGGTTTAGTTAAAGTATAGTGAACTTGCTTGGTAACTCGGTAAGTCTAACATCGCTTGATTAATAGTGAATAACACGTGGTTGTTTTACAAATCAAAATATAAATTTAGATCAACCTAGTGAACCTAGAGAATTCCCGGTACTTTTCTCTTATTTGATAAAAACCCAAAATTCACTCTTTATTAATCGTGAACTATTTCACTTGGTTAATTGAGAACTTTGCGTTTATTTTATTAGGATTAGATAAAAACACAACTTGCGACTTGCCCGCATAAGGTTTAGAATATTAATTAATTTAAACAAAGTCCCTTGGGTTCGACAACCCGGATTTCCGGTTTATTACTACACACGACAGCTGTACACTTGCAGTTGGAACGTGTCAAGTTTTTGGCGCCGTTGCCGGGGACTTCGGCTAAATTAGTTATAATTCCTAGCCTTAGGGATTTTAATTTATTGTTTATATCCGTTACTCACCTACGTTTTGCCTGTTTCATGATTTCAGGTTGATTTACACGGTGCATGACCCGTTCTCGAGACGAGCCTTTGTATCCAACGTTTGAAGACCCGGAATCCTTATTAAAAGCACAGCGTAGAGACAAGAGGAATTCAAGCTCAGTAGTTATGGATGAAGAGACGAGAGCTGAGTTTGAGAGAATCCGCAAAGGTATGCAAGATGCGGAAGCAGCTAGAGCTGCAGCTGTAGAGGAGGCTGCAAACAGAGCCGCGGAAGCTGAGGAGGTGAGAGCTCAAATGGCTGAGATGCAGGCAAGGATGGATCGTTTGGCTCCCCCAAATCCACAACCACGTCATGGTGTGGGGGCACAAGTGGCGAACATCGGTGGAAACAATAATGGGAATAATGGGGAAAACAACAGGCAGAACAATGCTGAGATTGAAGAACGCCCTATGATGGATTATTTCAGAACTACTCCAGCGTGTTATCAGCCTACCATTGTCAGGCCTCAGATCAATGCCCAACACTTCGAGTTGCGCCAACATATGATCAATATGGTTCGTGATGAGTGCGCATTCAACGGAGCTCCAGGAGATGATCCCAATCACCATCTGCTGGTATTTGAGCAAATCACATCAACCCTGCACGATCAACGAGTTCCAGATGAAACAGTTAAGCTATTACTATTTCCCTTCTCCTTATCTGGAAAAGCCAAGAAGTGGCTTATGGAGCTGCCAGCTGGTAGCATAGTGACATGGGCGGATTGTTGTCATGAGTTTCTGAGGAAGTATTTGCCACCATCCAGAGTCGCTCAGCAGATGGCCGAGATTGCAAAATTCACTCAGGATGAAGACAGCTCGTTGGGAGATGCGTGGAGGAAGTTCAGCCAAATTCTCCGTAGATGTCCGAATCATGGAGAGCCATGGCACAAGCTCTTCCATTATTTCTACACCGCATTAGACAAGGAGACAGCTGACCAGTTAGATATGCTAGCTGGAGGTAATTTTATGGGACTTGGAGCACAGCGAGCTCAAGATCTGCTGAACAACGCGTCAAAGAGAGAGTCTACACGATCTGAAACGCGTAGGTACTCAAAACCGGGGGATACATCCTTAGTCAACAAGATTGAATCGATGGAACAAAAGCTGGAATCCATGACCTCAGCCTTTCACGGTATGCATCCTCCAACACAGAAGCCCATGGGTGAATTACTAGCAGATGAAAGCCAGGGATATGATAATAGTGTGGAAGATGTGAATTTTATGCGACAGCAGCAATGGCCTAACACCTATCATCCCAACAATCGTAATCATCCCAACTTCAGCTATGCCAATCCGAACAGTGGATTATATGCACCCGGACAGAGACCCAATGTTCCATATCAAGCGCAAAGGCAAGTTTCACAACAGCAGGCTCCACAAAAAGAAGAGCAAGAGACGAATTCTCTATTGAGAAAGCTCCTAGCTAATCAAGACAGGATGGAGAGCACGATTGTCTCAATACAAGCCACAATGAAAAGCCACGAGACTCAGATTGGGCAGATCGCCAATCAAAATATCAAGCTTCCACCAGGCATGCTTCCAGCAAATACCATCACCCCTAATGAGCAGCTAAATGCCATCACAACTCGCAGTGGCATCACTACTGAGGACCCCCCATATCCTAGCCACGCGCGAGCTGAGGCGACTAAGGCCACTGAGAAAGCCTTGGATGAAGAGATTCCCGTGCCTACCGTGAGTCCCCAATCAAAGGACACGGTGAGGAAGTCGGATGAGAAACAGAAGCCTAGGGAGGAATACAGTGTGCGAGTGCCATACCCGCAAAGATTGAAGAGTCAAGAGGATGCCAAGCATTTCAAGAAGTTTGTGGATATCTTCAAGAAACTGCACATTAATATACCTTTTGCGGAGGCAATTTCACAAATGCCTAAATATGCCAAATTTCTCAAGGACCTCCTTTCTAATCGGAGGCGCATGGATGACTTTGAAACCGTAACTCTGAATGAGGAGTGTAGCGCCGTTGTGCAAAAAGCGCTACCAAAGAAGATGAAAGATCCGGGCGGTTTCATCATTCATGTTACATTGGGAGACGCATTTCATGGGAGGGCATTATGTGATCTTGGTGCAAGTATTAATTTGATGCCCACGTCGGTTTTTGAGCAACTTGGTGTGGGAGATCCTAAGCCTACCAGGATGTGCTTGCAGATGGTTGATCGCACAATAAAACGCCCCAGGGGTGTTTTAGAGGATGTATTAGTGAGAGTTGAATGACTCATCTTCCCAGCGGATTTTGTGATCTTAGACATGGAGGCCGACGATGATGTTCCTCTTATTTTGGGCCGTCCATTCCTGGCCACTGGGAGAACTATCATTGATGTGGCCAATGGGGAGCTGACTATGCAGATCAACGATGAGAAGGTGGCCTTCAATGTATTTGAGGCTATGAAGTTTCCCGCATACGCGGTGAGCGAGCAGTGCTTTGGGGTGGAGGCATACACGCTGGACGAGGAGGACGATATTTTGTTGGAGCAACTATATGAGGAGCTTGCTCTATTTGATTCCAGCGAGAAAGAGCAAGCCTTAGATGTTCATTGGCGCCCACCATTACCCCTCTTTAATGAGGGAAGCAGGAAGATTCTTACTCCTTCTCTTATTACTGCTCCTGTTTTAGAATTAAAGCCTTTACCTGTTCATTTGAAATATATATACTTGGGAGCTAATGATACTTTACCTGTGATTGTATCTTCATGTTTGGACAGGGAACAGGAGGAGCAGCTTCTCAAAGTACTACAGAAGAGGAAAGCAGCTATGGGATGGACCATAGCAGATATTAAGGGGATCAGCCCCACAGTTTGCCAGCATAAGATCTGGCTCATGGAAGACAAGAAGCCTGTAGTTCAATTTCAGCGCCGCCTCAACCCTCACATGCAGGAGGTGGTGAAGAAAGAGGTGCTTAAATGGTTGGAAGCAGGTATCATCTATCCGATTTCCGACAGCACGTGGACGAGCCCGGTACAATGTGTCCCCAAGAAAGGAGGTATAACTGTGGTGGAAGGGGAAAAAGGTGATCAAATTGCCACCCGTACCGTTACTGGGTGGAGAGTTTGCATGGACTACCGCAAACTCAATGATGCCACTTTGAAGGATCATTTTCCCCTCCCATTTGTAGACCAGATGCTTGATAGGCTGGCTCACCATTCACACTACTGCTTTTTGGATGGATATTCTGGGTATAATCAGATAGCGATTGAGCCAGCTGACCAGGAGAAGACGACATTTACTTGTCCATATGGGACTTTTGCATTCAGACGCATGCCCTTTGGGCTATGCAATGCCCCAGCTACGTTTCAGAGGTGTATGATGTCTATCTTCTCAGACATGATGGAGCAAAATTTTGAAGTCTTCATGGATGATTTTTCGCTTTATGGTAATGGGTTCGAAGACTGTCTCCAGCAGCTAGCTCGGGTACTGGACAGATGTATTGACACCAACCTAGTGCTCAACTGGGAGAAGTGCCATTTCATGGTGACCGAGGGAATAGTATTGGGGCACAAGATTTCCAGTAAAGGTTTAGAGGTAGACCGGGCGAAGATTGAGGTGATTGAGAAGCTTCCTTACCCTACGTCTGTCAAAGGGGTACGGAGTTTCTTGGGACATGCAGGTTTCTATCGGCGCTTCATTAAGGATTTTTCGAAAATCACAAAGCCTTTATCTGGTTTGCTTGAGAAAGATGCCGTGTTTGATTTCAATGAAGAATGCAAGACAGCTTTTGATTTGCTCAAGAAAAAGCTGATTAGTTCTCCCATTATAGCCACCCCAGACTGGACCTTACCGTTCGAACTTATGTGTGATGCCAGCGATTACGCGGTGGGAGCAGTGCTGGGACAGCGGAAAGACAAGGTAGCTCATGTAATTTACTATGCTAGTCGTACTCTTAATACTGCGCAGGTTAATTATGCCACCACGGAGAAAGAGATGTTAGCTATTATCTTCGCATTGGACAAGTTTCGTCCATACCTTGTGGGTTCTCAGGTGACTATTTTCACGGACCATGCAGCCCTCAAATATCTTCTTGCAAAGAAGGATGCGAAGCCTAGATTGATCCGATGGGTGTTGCTAATGCAAGAGTTTGACATAGTGATAAAGGACAAAAAGGGTGTAGAGAATGTTGTTGCAGACCATTTGTCACGACTGGAAAACGAAAAACAAGAAGATGTGCCAATTAGAGAAGATTTTCCAGATGAACAACTTATGGTAGTGGTAGCAGCTGTGCCTTGGTTTGCGGATTTGGCAAATTTCAAGGCGCTCAAAATTGTCCCGAAAGACATGTCTTTCCATCAGAAAAAGAAATTTTTCGCAGATGCACGACACTATTTCTGGGATGACCCTTATTTGTTTAGGTTGGGAGCTGACAATGTGTTGAGAAGATGCGTAGCTGAGCCAGACACTTTGGACATTCTTAGACACTGCCACGAATTGAATTGCGGAGGACATTTTGGCAAAGCGCGTACTGTGGCAAAGGTATTGCAAAGTGGATTTTACTGGCCTACTTTACATAAAGATGCTCATCTATTTGTACAGCAATGTGATCGATGTCAGAGAACCGGCAATATCTCCAACCAAAACGAGATGCCTCAAAATTTCGTGTTGGAAGTAGAGCCCTTTGATGTCTGGGGCATTGATTTCATGGGACCATTCCCGTCTTCACTTGGCAATCTTTATATACTGTTAGCTGTGGATTATGTGACCAAGTGGGTGGAGGCAATGGCTTGCCCTAAAAACGATGGAGCTACTGTAGAGAGATTCGTGCGGAAGAGCATTTTTACACGGTTTGGAACTCCCAGAGCCATAATCAGTGATGAAGGATCGCATTTCGTGAATAAAGTCTTTGCCAACGTCTTGAGCAAATATGGGGTAAAGACGCATAAGATATCACTGGCGTATCATCCGCAGTCGAATGGGCAAGCAGAAGTTTCTAACCGAGAGATAAAAGGGATTCTGGAGAAGACAGTCAACCCGGGACGCAAGGATTGGTCTCTGCATTTAGATGATAGCTTATGGGCGTATAGGACTGCTTACAAGACTCCTTTAGGCATGTCTCCCTACCAGCTAGTATTTGGGAAGTCATGTCATCTTCCGGTGGAACTTGAGCACAAGGCATTCTGGGCCTTGAAGAAGATCAATTTGGACGCTAAGCTCTCAGGTGAGCTACGAAAACAAGCACTACTCGAACTTGAAGAATTTCGATTGATGGCGTATGAAAGTGCGAAAATCTATAAGGAGAGGACAAAACTGTGGCACGACAGGCACATCATCCCGAGAGACTTCAAGGTAGGACAGAAAGTATTGATCTTCAATGCCAGACTAAAGCTGTTTCCAGGGAAATTGAAATCTAGGTGGAGTGGTCCCTACACGATTACTGCAGTTTATCCATGGGGATCTCTTGAGGTAGAGGATGCAAATGGGAACAGGTTTAAGGTGAATGGACAGAGAGCGAAACCATACGTGGACGGGAATTTCATTGGAGTCATTGAATGGCTTCATGCAACTCCCGCAACTTGAGAAATCTCTGAGGTAACTGGGTCGGGCCGTCGACCTTAAATTACAAAGCGCTTGTTGGGAGGCAACCCAACCTATTTATTGCTTTAGAGTAGGTTTTAATACTGTTTTGTAATTTTTATTCGGTTTGATTTTATTGAGAGGTGCGAGAGAGTGGATTTAATATTTCCAATGAGTATGTGCAGGAATACGATGTGAAAGGCCTATTTCGGATCCCCCATCTTGATGCGCGCGTGCGAAACAGAGTAAAAAGTCAAGATTTGCAGCCCAAATCGCGTATCGGGATCCGAAGTGAAGGAATTGAGGATAGACGCCATTTCTTGCACCTATTCAACACACGCACCTGGGGAAGATCATGTTCCCGGACTCCCCGTCTTGATTTGCGCAAGAATTTAATTAGTGAACGGAGAAAGCTAGCACGCCGGCACGGATTACGAGGTGAAATTTTGAAGGACAGACTGAAATAAGGATTGAATAATGCCAACGTGTGGGGGTGGTCGAGAGCTTTCTGTAGACAGGTGGATCGCGCAAATCGGAGTCCGGATGAAGAAGTTACGCCAAAAAGGATGTTTTAGCGAGTAAAACGAGGCCAAAAGCATCCGGAAATGCAAAACGTGCCTTGGAACGCGTGAAATTGACAAATGAAATATTCCCCGGATTTTGGGAGTGTTCTAAGGTAAAAAGGGAGTCTCGAGGTCGAGGAGATCCTTCGGAAAGCAAAGGCACGATCGGATACGCGAATTGACGAAAAGGATGTTTTTGGCAAGCTCCAGCATTGTCTTCGTATGAAGACAATTGTCTTCGTAGGAAGACTTTATACTTAGAAAATTTTCGAAGTCTGAAGATTGTCTTCCTATAACCACTTGCAGTATCTATTTGAGAAGATCTTCGTGCGAAGACAAAATGTCTTCGTACGAAGACTCTTCGCACGAAGACTTTTGTCTTCGCACGAAGACATCGGGCAAAAAGTCAGTTTCAGCCACGCAAGGACAGAGGATGGAGGATAGTTACTAAGGGCAATATAGACTTTTTGCACGAGCTTGAAGCTTCATCATCAGCAGGCATCGATCCTCTTCTTCATTCTTCACAACTCAGCAGCTTCACTCCTCCATAGCCGCGCACCACCAAATCGCCTACTCCCTTGATTCTTCACCAAAATCAACAACCCACCTAGGGTTTTGCTCGCAATTCAGAGGAGAACAAGATTTGAGAGGTGGTTTCGAGTGAGCTTGAGAGACAAGAGAGAAAGCAGGGGAAGAAGAAACTAGGGTTTGAAGCAAGAATTGAGAAATTGGACGACTTAGAGCTTGATTCAGCTTTCGGTCGAGAAGGCAACGATAACGGGGACTACACAAGGAGTACAGAGCATCAATCAATTCAAGGTTTCGACAAATTCTTCCGGCAACATCAAAATCAGCCCGGTTTGTCAAATTTTGAAATTTTTGGCGTCTGTAAGACTTGCTCCGGACGCGTAGGTACAATCTAAACTTGCTATTTCCATATTCGAGTCCTAGGCACAAAATTGAGTAAAAGCCCAATTATATTTTGTTGCGCTTAGTAGCGTATTTGGGGGCGATTGCGTAAAGTCCTAGGAATTATTTGCTTACGTGCCTACGTGTTTCATTCAGTACACACTTCTTGTCACGTGCACAATAGTTGAATTTCTCGTTTTACTTGAAATTGCATTCTAAATGGCGGGAGGAAAGAAACGGAAGACGGGAGAGGGTACTTCGCAAGAAGCATCGGGGTCGGGCGATCCTCAATTAGAGATACCGCCCATTCCCCAATATGCTATCTTGAATGCCCCTTTCCCGGCTAAACCGGGCATTGTAGGCCGACGAAAGGCCAAGGCTAATTTGAAAGAGAGTAGTATTGGGCCCGGCTACTATGATAGCTTCCGTTTCGTCACTTATGAGGCCCATCTTGACTCTCGAAAAGATACTTACTTGACTAAGAACGGGCAGCCCGAAAAGGCATTTCCATTGCACGAGGACATGCCTCAAGCAATCAAGGAAATTTTTGAGCGCGAGAAGCTTACCAATTGGTTTAAGCTAGTAGGGCAGTCTAGTTCGCATATTGCGCGAGAGTTTTGTTTCAATTTGCGTTATGCAAAAGATGGTGAGAGCCAAGACCCTCGTCTTGTTTACTGTCGGAACGAGTGGATAGTCTTCACGCCAGAGACTATCGCTTTAGCCATGGGTTTCCCCGCATTGAAAGAGGGTTGTGGGTACGAGACGGTTCTTCGTAGTGAGAATCTTTGGTCTCGTCTAAATGCATTCTGTTTTGCAAAAGGGGTCGATCCATGGGACAGGAAAGGGGAGGTGATTCATTGGAAGGCCGAAAAGAAGTTTTATAGGCCGGAGGCAAGGTGGTGCTGTGAATTGCTAGAGAACTGGGTTTTGGGAATCACACGAAACCCTAGTTACACTTTCCGCCTATCGGTCTGGGCTCTCTGTCTTTACACCGGGGTTAGAATCAACATCCCTAAACTAATTTGGGAGAATTGTCTTGAGAGGGTGTCGAGGACTAACAAGTTGGGTCCCGGTCATACTTGCTTGCTTACTCACCTAGCCAAAACTGCCGAAGTAGTCATTGGGAGAGACATGGATTTGAAACCGTTTACTGCTAGGAAGTGGCATAGGTTTGATGAGACAGCGAGGAAGAAGGGCAAGGGTAGGAGGATGAACACCTCTAGGTTTGACAACCAGGTTGCCTACGACCACCTGAGAGAGGAGATGGCCCGGGATAGACTCGAGAGAAGACGCCAGTTTGCCCACACTCGGGACAATCAGGCGAAGCTGGGGGGATTAATCCAGATGGTGGGCCAGTGGGTTATACAGTCTAGTGGTCAGGCGGCGAGGGAGTTTGTTCCACCGGTCCCGACGGCGGATCCGTGGTTCCAGGAGGATGAATTTGAGTATCCGGTTCCGCCGAGTGAGGATGAGGAAGAAGAAGATGATGAGGAAGAAGATGAAGAGGAGGAGGAAGATGACGAGTAGTGGAGTGTGCCCTCATGCTAGAATTGTTGAGTCCTCGTGTTATCGTTGAGGACAACGATGCATTCTAGTGTGGGGGTGGTTGAGTCCTTTTTGCTAGTCAGTGTTGAGTCTTTGCATCGCCCGTGTCAGCATGTAGTTAGAGATTTTTGGTTATGTCCTTATTTTTCTTTTTATTATTCATCTTTTTGCGTGCACGTTTTGGTATTTTTGAGTCAACCCACCATTGTTGAGTCATTAGTCGAGTTGGCCGTGCATATAGTATAGGTATATATAAAAAAAAAAAAAAAAAAAAAAATTAAAAATTTGAGAAAGGGCAATCGAAAGGAGCTGAAAATTCGGTAAAATCGAGAAGTGTGAGACTTTTAGGCATAGGGCGTGAATTGCGATCGAGAGTGACAATGTGAGTTTCCCTTAGTAAGTATAGAGAAACTTTCTTTACGGGAATGCGTGCCTATTTTACACACGAACTTAATCTTGTCAAATCTAAAGTGTGTGCCTAATTTTCTTACAAGAGTTGAGCTAGGTGTGAGCTAAACAAGCCGAACGTTCTTGTGTACGTCTTAGGTAGTCGCCAACCCGCCTCGTAGTGGCACACAGAACAGCTGTGCGAGGTGTGTATTAGAGCACTCACTGCTTATAGAACTTACCTTGTAGGACCACTAGTAAACCCTGATTTGAACCATGGATTCTTTGACAGCCTTTGGACTTAGGGTGACGATTCTTGGCCTTCATCACTGATTGGTTAGAATCACCGCTTTAGTGCGTCACGAGGGTGTTGTAGTTGAGGGGGTTCGATGAGGGAGTACTTCATGCTATATTTGTGTGAGTCTTGCATATCGCATGCACTTCATTTGTGATCTTCGAGGGGAATGCGAGGGTGAGTGAGAGTAGGCTTGCGCACTTCGGTGTGGCGGTGTTCCATGGCATTACAACATGGACACAAGTGAGGAGAGCCGTGAGTGTGTACCATCTAATACACACAAAACTTGGGTTGGGGGAATTTAATAGGTGGATCGTGCTAGGTACCGGATCTTACTCATCGTGGTGTAGGAGGTTTGGTTGGATTAGGCACGAGACAGACATTTGATTGACTACTCGAGAGGGGACAGGATTACATTCGAGTGTGGGGGTGTCGACATTTGACTTCGGACATCGAGATTGCGCTTGCGACGACTCCATCCCCACACGTGCTCTATTATGTTAGCGGCTTTGTTGGTTACACCGAGGATTTCATTGAGATAGGGAGAGACATTGATTTGTGATTTATACGTGTTGATTTGGATATTGTCTCTCCTTACGATCATATGTTAGCTTGGCACTTGGAAGACCACTCGAGACAGATATTGAAGGAATTGTGTAGGATTTTGAGAGATTATTAAAAAAAAAAAATCAGAAAAAAATCAGAAAAAAAAAGAAAAGAAAAGAGAGAAAAAAAGGAGAGTTGAATAAAGGAAGAATGAAAAGTTTGTGGAAGAACGAGTGGTGAAGCAACTAGTTCACGAACGGGAAATTTTGGCTTATACATCATCCATGACAATAGCCGCGGAGATCGTAATTGTACCGGGGTGTGAGGGGATCGAGGGCCGGAGATGGTGAGTTTCGGGCTTGGTTTCTATCATTGTTGTGAGGGTGTGTGAGCTATGGTATTTGTGAGAATGTGACGCCTTAGGACTTATGTTTGATTCGTATCCTATTTGTCCCTAAAGCCTCATCATTCTAAACCCGTTAGCGGATTAGGAGCTCGGACCTTGAACGTGGCTTAGCCTAGCGTAGCCTTTTATTTTGTGGCACACATGAAAAGGTATTGCATTCTTGTACTTAGTAAGGTTAGGTTCTCTATACTAGCTAGGGGAGATTCGTGTTGTCGAATTTGATTTCAAATCATTCCTTGTGTCTAGATTTCTCATCGCTTCGTGTGAATCGGTTTAAGCTAATGGAGATTGCCCAATCTCACAAAAGAAAAAGAAAATTTGTTATTTCAATACTTGCATTGTGAATATTGCATTTGCATATAGGTGCATTGTGTATAATCGAGTCGTGTCGACTAGTAGGAAGGATGGTTGGTGAATTGTTCTACTCGGATTAGTATGCAAGTGTTCATGGTTTTGTATGCAATGTGAGGTAAAAGTATGCAAATGGCGTAGGGAAGTTATGCAATGAGTAATTAGATGAGTATGCAAAGTTGGATGAATGGCGGGAAAGCAAGAGAAAAGTTTTGACTTGAGAGAAATGGAATTGACTTGGGAGATTTGCTCGGGACGAGCAAAAGGTAGTGTGGGGGTAGTTGATAACTCCGTTTTCGGAGTTATTTTATGCCTTTTATTTCTACGTTTTGCGTGCTTATAATGGAGAATTCGTCGTCTTTTGAGTAAATTGAGCTTTAATGTGATAATGTGAGTTCATGTGCATTACTTGTTAAATCCGGGCGTTTCTTTAGATTTTTGAGCTTTTATTGTGATATGATCGCGGGTTGTGTTTTCGTGTTGTGATTCGCAGGAAAACAGGGCTTGGAGGATCGTGCGGGATATGGAAGCGAACTTCGGAAACAAGGAACTCAAAGACAAGTCAAAAGGAAGGAGAAAGTCAAAGGAAATCAAAGGAAAGTTAATGGAAGAAGGAAGGAAGAGGAAAGTCAAAGGAAGGAAGAGAAAGTCAAAGAAAATAGGGCTGGAGCAGAAGTCTTCGTGCGAAGACATTTGTCTTCGTGCGAAGACAAAAGACTTAGCCAAAATTTGGCTCGGCTGAATTCTCTTCTTAAACATGGTTGCAGTATCTCTGTGAGAAGACCTTCGCACGAAGGGCAGAAGTCTTCGTACGAAGACTCTTTGTGCGAAGACAAATGTCTTCGTGCGAAGAGATCGCTGGAATGTGCAGAATTTTTTGGGGCTTTTTCGTAGTTTATCCAAACTTTGTAATATGATTATGGGAACGTATTTAAGCCTTTTAGGTCGACTTTTTCAGTAGTTTTTGACATTAGAGACATCTTTTGGAGATCAAGAAGCCTTTGGGAGAGCTTAGGAGCTTTGGATCATTCGTTTGGATTCTAAACTCTCGTCTTTTCTTGATTTTTATGTTTAAACTCATTAGACTTGTCGTTTTGATGATGAATATGAGTAGCTAAGCACTTTTTGCTGGGAATTCTCGTTTGGTGTAGCTAGGGTTTGATCTAAAGTTGATGTTTTGATGATTGTAATGCATGCTCTAGCTTAATCTCACGTGTTTATTCACTATTATGGATTATTTACGTTCTTTATTATATTATCTTTGCGAGTAGCTAACGTAGAGGTAAATTCAATTAGTTTTCACGCGGTAAATCCGTGAAGATTAGTCGGTACATTGAATAATCCACCTAGTCGTATCAATGTTTGGTAACTCGGCATCGTTAACTAGGATCGTTAAAGTAGAAACATGGTTTTAATGCATACTTGAAGCTAAATTAGACTTGGTAACTCGGTTTGGTTTAGTTAAAGTATAGTGAACTTGCTTGGTAACTCGGTAAGTCTAACATCGCTTGATTAATAGTGAATAACACGTGGTTGTTTTACAAATCAAAATATAAATTTAGATCAACCTAGTGAACCTAGAGAATTCCCGGTACTTTTCTCTTATTTGATAAAAACCCAAAATTCATTCTTTATTAATCGTGAACTATTTCACTTGGTTAATTGAGAACTTTGCGTTTATTTAGGATTAGATAAAAACACAACTTGCGACTTGCCCGCATAAGGTTTAGAATAGTAATTAATTTAAACAAAGTCCCTTGGGTTCGACAACCCGGATTTCCGGTTTATTACTACACACGACAGCTGTACACTTGCAGTTGGAACGTGTCACCTAGGTATAGCCACCTTGATTAAATCAGTTCTTAGCAACTATCTTGTTTATCCCATGTCCATCTGTCTCTTTCCCAAGAAAGATTGTAATGCCATCAAGTCTGTTCTCTCTAGATTCTTCTGGTCAGGGGACTGTAACAAGAAGCGTATTCATTGGCTCTCTTGGGATTTCTTATGTAACAAGCCCAAAAATGGAGGGCTAGGTTTTAAAAACTTACACTGCTTTAACAATGCTCTTCTGGCCAAAAGTAGTTGGAGAACTCTCAATGATCATAACTCTCTTTTCACAAAGTATTTCACTACTAAATACTGCCAAAGGAAATCCTTTTTGAGCCTCAAACCTGCTACCACTTCCTCTTGTGCTTGGAAAAATATTTGCAAAGGAAGGAGCACTCTCAACCTTGGAATTCAATGGAAGATCGTTAATGGAAACTCCATAGGAATCAGTACAAATGGATGGATCAAGGATGTCCCAGGAGATTCCATTAAGGATTTAAGTCAATCAGACCCCCATAACACTTTCTCAAAGGTTGGGCAGTTGATTAATCAGCAAGACAAATCGTAGAAAATCAGTCTGCTTGCCACCCTTTTCCCCAACTGGTTGACAGATAGAATAATTAGTACACCTATTGGGAACTTGGATAGCATGGACACCCCCTTTTGGAAAGCTACCTCTAATGGAAACTTTTCAGTTAAATCAGCTTACTTCCTTCAAAACTACAATAACTCCTCTCCTCTTTCTACTACTGCTTGTATCCATTTCAATTCAAATTCTTTTAACTATAACTGGAAAGGCTCTGGTCCTCTGGGCTTCCCTCAAACATTATTCATCTTTTCTGGAGAATTTGTACTAACTCATTACCATGTCTATCTAATACTAACTCTAAGATTAGCTCCTTCAGTCCTTTCTGTTTTTACTGCTCTAATCAAATTGAAGACTCTAATCACATCTTTCTTTACTGTAATAAGACTCGAGATCTTTGGGACAGAGTGCCCCTCCCCCCTTCTCAAAAGCCCATATACCATTCTTGTAATGTTCATACTTGGCTCATGTGGTGGCTAAAAGGAAAAAAAGAAGCTTCATAAAACCAGAAACTGGTAGTGGACCCCAGCCATTTTCTGGATTCTATGGATCACCAGAAACAAAAGATTATTTGATAATCAACACACTTAAACTACTAATATGTATCATCGGGAAGAGGCACTTGCTAGTTTCTTTTTAACCTCTTAATTAATGGTTGTGAGCTTGTCTTAATTCAGCTAATGAAGGTTTGGTGGAAGTTGAAGTCAAGAAAGGAAGATCAGAATGGATGCCAGGCCAAGTGCAGTTTTACCCTCAAGCTCTTGTGGAAGTCTCTCAAGCTATTCCTCTTGCTGTTCTACCTCCAGTGCAATGCTCATTTGCTTTCAAGGATTCCTTTGCTCTTGAGTTAGCAGTTAAGGACTCTTCTGTTGGAGAAGGAAGTTATGGGGTCCCTGTGATGCACTCCCATGATGCATCAAGTGTCAGTGTTCCAGGAGGTGCTACTGGGGGAGAGCTTCCTCCCATCCCAGATGATGATCTTATTTCAGCAGTGATCCCTTTCATTGATGCTTGATGGGATAAAGTGATCTTCTCTACTTGTAGCTTGTTTGGTTTTGATTCTGTTTAAGATTTCTGTGTTGAACTAAGTTGTGTTAAGTGGTCTCATGTACTATTGATATTCTGGATTCTCATGTTTTGGAGTCTCTTTCTGGTTTTTTCCTTGGCTTTGCTAGGTTCTCTCATCTAGCTTCAGTCCCTTGTTTTGTACTCGTCAGGGTTTGGTTCAGTTTACTAGGGGTTTCAGGGTGTCTTTTGGCGTAGTCTCTAGTATTGCAGCTCATGCTCCTACGTGCTCGTTTTGTGTATTTATCGTATGTACTTATCCTTTTTATTAATGAAGTTCTTCCTTCTCTGCAAAAAAAACTATCCGTTAAAATAAAGAGTCGGATAAAGAGCCCATTAGGGATGAGTTTTTCACCATATCTTTTATATTATAAAGATAACCGCTGTTTAAAATCACGGTTATAGAATGGTAAGCAAAATCGATATGAAACCATACGAAGTACATATGGTACCCTCTTGTACTTCGATGTGAGACCATAAGAAGTACAAGACGGTAAGCCCACAATATATACAGATCCAATACTTAACAGTCATGCGGAGTTACAGTGTTAATCATGCTCCCTTTAGTGGCCTAAGTAAAGATCTAGGAAGATTGTTGTCATTAATATCAGATATGCATACATAACGATAGGCCTGTCAATTTCAGCCCAGCCCATCAACCCGCCCGCGCCCGTGATGATTAAATGGGTTTCAACCCGCCCATATAACGAAATGGGCTCATTGGGCGCGCCCATCTTAACCCGTGCCAGATATGGGCGGGCATGGGCTAATAATTGGGCCCCACCTAACCCGACTTACCTTTCACAGATTCATTCCGTCTCCTTCGTGTTTGCTTTGTTGATTTTATCTTCTTCCTTCCACTCCTACCATCGCCGACGCAACGGCGACACTAACCCACCACACGACATGCGTTTTGATTCTGGGTCAGTCCAAGGGAGAAGATGGAGTTGGAGTAATCAAAGGAAAAGCAGTTAAATTTAGGGTTGAATCGGTTAGTCAAGGTTGAACTCTGTCGATGGCGGCGGGAGAGGTGGGTTCAGAGGACGGTGAATCTGGATTGGATGGCCGGAGAAGAGACGGAGATAGTGGGGCGATTGACGGTCTGGGGGGGGGGTTAGAGGAAGGCGGCGGTCTACTTCTGGGTTGCGTCCACGATGTCGGCGGCCTCTCTGGGTTTCGCCCACGGCGGCGATGGCGGCGGCTCTGAGTTGTGCCAATGGTGTCGGCGACGGAGCTCCTGTGAAGCTGTGCAGGATTTGGGGAGTTGGAGGAACATTAGTGAGCAGATGAGGTAAAAAGAATGGTAATAAAAAAATTAAATCAATTGAAAAGAAATTTAAAAAAAAAATGAAAAGAAGTAAAAAGATTGTAACCAACAGAGACATTCATTATGTAGAGTTTTGTGTTATTAGTTTTAATTCATATTATTTGATGTTTACATTTCGAAAAGTTAGGTTAATTTTTTGTCATTTTCTTAATAAGAGATGATATTAGACGGGTTAAACGAGCGGGTTGGGGTTGATATGGACCCATTCTAACCCGCCCATTTTAAACAAATGATGGTAAACGGGTTGGGCGGGTTGGACTCATATAAACGTGTGCTCGTTAGTAAATGGGCTTAACCCGCCCAACCCGCCCGTTTGACGGTTCTACATAACGATTTGAACCAGTCTCCTCTATAACATTCATGGGTCGCAAATGGGATAGCAACCATCTACGGCGATACTTATTTCATCTTATAAGCCACTCACATGCGAACTGATGACCTGCGGAGAGACTCTATCTCGTGGTCCCTACATGCTGACATGGCATGATCTAGTAAATCTGGGGCACGCATGTTTGGCCAGATGTGTGCTTCTCACAGGTCTACATGGCTGCGGATTAGGACCATATTTTGTACTATCAACATTTAGCCCCCTGGCGCAAAGGTTGAGCTCGCGAGGATTAGGTGCATCTTCGCAGCCCCTAGTCATGACGAGTCAGGAGCTGAGTCATTGTGCTAGTAGTTCACGATGGCTAAGCAGTTATGACAGAGTATTGGGAAGACCTATTGGTGTACGCTAGGGGTGTTCAAAAACCCGGTCGACCCGCCCAAACCGGCCGGTCCTACCCGAACCTACCCGAAATGTAAAGACAATGGGGCCAAATGATCGATTTCGGGTATGAATAATTTCAACCCGCTCAACTGTCGATTGATCATGGTTTTCAAAATGTTTCGTCCGGTTAGCCCCAAACCGCCCCGCCCAACATGAGCACACATTTTTTTATATCATAGTAAGTATATAATTTTAAGATAATACACTTATTCAAATGACTAATTATAGAATGAGTCGATACATAATTTACTATCTCTTTACCACATTTATTAATTTATGCAATTAGCCATTATAAACTTTTTTCCTTCTCTAAATGTCCCATGAAAAAATAATAATATGGACTATGAAGAAAGTTTATGGTACTAGTAGAAATTTAATTTGAATAAATTTTGCGAGAGTAAGACTTTCTGCAAGTTTTTCAACCATCGTCTAATTGAGTTTGTGATTCTAACGGATATCCACTAACATGTTATTGGGAAAAAAAACCGCCGAAATCGAGTCGAACTGAGCCGAGCCGAAATGATCGGTTAGGTTTGGGTTCATCGATTACTTGGTTAGGTTTGGGTAGAGATTTTTCCAACCCGAGGTAGTTGGGTTGGGGGAGAAATATGGGTTTCACCCGCCCAAACCGCCCCGCGAACACCCCTAGTGTACGCAACCCTCTGTTGACTGATCTGACAGTGGAAAAGCGACGTCGATTGGCATGGTCCGTCGCTGAGTCGAGGCGTGCATGCACGCGCTGCATGTATTTTGCAGTTCAATCGAAGAGACACTTCAAAATCGTTTGGGTCTCGTCTGGAGATATGTCTCAATTAGTATGTAAGCAGACTAACCCCTCAACGAGAAACTTCTTACCGAGCTCCCTATTTGAGCAGGTTTGAGAGAGAAAGTTTGTTCATCAAAGGCGAAGAAACTCATAAGGCAACAAAAGCCAACACTTCAATCTTCAAATTAGGTACTAGATTTGTGGTCAATATGAACCGTATTTTTTATATTGCTTTGACTCATAGGTTTTTGACTCTTTTAATCTTTAAAGTTGCAGTTAGGCTTTTGACTCCGCTTTTTCCCTTTTTCCCTGTCAAAAATGTCTCATCGGAAAAAGAAGAAACAAGTCTTACCGCATAACCTTGTCCCAACCATGACAAGATCATGAATTTTCCATGTGTGCGCGCATACTTGGAGAAATTTCTCCAAGGTATTATATTTGGAGAAATTTTCCCTCTTTTGACAGATCATGATTACTATGAAGCGATTATGAGAATCTCGCATAACCTTGTCCCAACCAGTCTAGATTATTCTCTAGTAGTACTTGGAGAAGTACCTGGAGCGATGGATCTTGTAGAGGTTGAGAAGATCCATAGACGCGCGATTGAGGTGAAATATTATCCGCACTCCAACATCAAATTTCAAGCATATTATAATGGCCTGAGTGGATTGTGTGGGTTTTAATTCATCACGGATAGACACGGAAGAAATCATGAATTTTCCATGTGTGCGCGCTACAAAGGGCTACAAGGTAGCCGCATATCATATTATAATGGCCCGAGTGGATTGTGTATTCATCACGAATAGACACTGAAGAAATCATGAATTTTCCATGTGTGCGCGCTACAAAGGGCTACAAGGGAGCCGCATATCATGATATGCCGAATACATTGATTCCTAAATGGTGTCGAAAGACTTATACTTTTCACTTCACACATATGAATCCACACCCACTATGTTGGATGTGTCAGTGATGTCGGAGCTCCCCGCGATGGGGATGCAGGATCCTCTTTCATTCTTGGACACTAAAGAAGAGTTTGTTGTTTTGAGAAAATTTCAAGATTGCTGCCAGAAATGCGTCATTGCCTTACAAGATGGGCTGGACTTATGCCCTCTACAAACCCAAAAATTCCACAACCGATGCTAAAAACACATGGAAAAGGTGGACTTAATTTTTCTTCAGAGACTACTGCGGGGAAGAAGCGGTGCCAGGTTGCACCAAGCGAAGAGACCCCTTATTTTTGAAGGAGTTAATGCGGACAACTATGAAAAAGGAGGGGAGAGGATAGGAGGAGTGTATCTGCTCCTATACACCCTCAATTCACAATACTAATAGATACAATGGAGGACTACCATCATAGAGCCAATTGGACCAGTTCTTGTACGGCAATTCAATAGAACGAATGATAGATAATGCTGAAAGGTAATATCCATTCTAATTACAAGAAATGTGTACAGATAAAGCAGATGCAACAACATAACTGAAATGTAGAACTAATCAAACAGTTATAACAATTATAGAAAAAGTAAAGACATAGAACACAATATTTTTACCTATAGAGATAGATCAAGATGGCTTAACTCAGAGTACGTATATTAACAAGGTGTTCAAACATTTCAACATGCAATATTCGAAGGAAGAATTCTTACCTATGTCACATGGAGTTAGTCTTTCAAAGGCTAATTGTCCTTCCACTCAGACTGAGAAGTACTGTATGATGAAAATTTCTCATGCCTCGAAAATTGGATCTATCATGTACACTATGTTATGTGCTAGGCCAGATGTATCATATTCTTTGAGCATGAAAAGTAGGTATCAGTATATGCAAAAGAATGAGGAAGGAACGTGCGTGATAGCGGTTAGAGTCATTGGATAGCTGTCACAAATATCCTTATGTACTTGACAAGGACTAAGGATGTATTCTTGATATATAGATGAGAGAAAGACCTCACTGTAAAAGGTTACACTGGTGAGTGCTTCCAAACCGAGACAGATTATTTTAGGTCACAGTCACGTTTTGTGTTTTGCCTTAATGGATGAGTTGTGAGATGGAATAGTTCAAAGAAAGAAAAAATTGTTGATGTTACCACAGAGGCTGACTATATTGCTGCACCAGATGCATCAAAGGAAGTTGTTTGTGGAAGTTCATTACTGAACTAGGAGTTGCTCTTAGTATTGTGGATCCTGTAGCACTATATTGTGACAACAATAGTGCGATCGCTCAAGAAAAGCAACCCATATCTCACCAGCGGTGTGAACACATACTTAGGAGATTCCATCTTATTTGAGATATCATCAATATAAGGATATGTGAAGATATGCAATGTACCAACAAATGACAATCTTGTGGGCCCACTTACGAAACCCCTTGCTCAGCGTAGCATGTGTGTACGAGGGAATCCTTTGAGGAAGATTCAACATACACCAAGAACAGGGGATAAAGAACATAAGAGAAGTAGGGTCGTGAGTAGGGAGAGAGTAAGACAGTAGTAGCTGTATGAGAGAGAGAGACAGTGTTTTGGCAGAGCTTCCGCGTAGTTCAGGTGATTAGTCTCATGTAAGGAAGGATTAACGATCCTATATATATAGTGGAGAATATGACTGCTGTAGTGGGTTAATGCACCCATTAATGGCGGCTTAATTACCTTAACCACAACGGCACGTTCGCCCGCATATATAGGGACCGTTACGCACTTCGTCCGCGTATACCGGAACCTTTATGAGGTTGACCTGGTTTATGGAGCTCGTGCCATAAATCTCTCAAAGCAGTTACTAAAGGTCGTGCGCGGGCTTGGTTGTCGCTCGCGCATGACAGGACTTACTCTAGCCTCCAAACCACTAAGTCCCTACAAGTCCCGTGTGGTGGTATGCGAGGGCCCTGTCTCGCAGCCCCCACGCGGATAAACGCGGATGGTGATCCAGTGTGTGTGGAGCACAACTAGGTGTGTTGGATGATCGCCACGTGGCTAAGATCTGCCTATCTAGAAAGCACTATCTATATTAGCCCCCTTTTTGCGCGTGAAGACGCCTAGTCGGATAGGCTCTAATGCGCAAAAACCAGTGCACGCGTCGTTGCCACGCACCAATTCAAATTCACGCAAAATCAGCCCCGGTGCGTGCCATTATGACCTAGGATCCCTAGAGTCATGCCGCCTGTTCTATTAGGGTTTCAGGCGTGACGTCAGCATCAACCTGTGATTGCGCGATTCGACGATGACAGTTGTGATTCGACCACTGAAAGGACGCGACTCTTCAATGTTTTTAAATAAATACTCCATGCTCTCCATTGTTGCAAAGTATCACTTCTCTCTCTAAAGTGAATGTTACCTGAGAGCCTTCAAGAGCAGATTCAAATAATCAACCATCAGTTCTTCCTCGCTAATCGTCTCCTTCAACTTGCTTCATCAAAACAAGGTTGGATTTGCTCAATTACATTAATGTATTCAAATATCCTTTGAACTGTCTTGGATCTGCAGAACCAGAACTATTTGGAACACGCCATTTATTGAAAACTGCGAAAGAGGTTTTTCTTATACCCTAAAAGATTGAATCACCAGATTTAAACAAATTTCGAACAATAAATTTCTTCAATTCCGAGATTCTAAACCCAGAACTGACCCAGAACTGTTCATCTTCTTCTATTTTCAAAATAAACCAGAATTGCTTCCTGAATCTGAAGTGGGTATATTTCTCCCACCTTCTTTCTTGCTTTTCTACAGAAATGGCCAAGACAAAAGGTTCCAAGTCTGTTAAAGAACCTGAAGAAATTCCTGATCTTCCTAAAACCCTGTGGAGGAAAGCCCCCTATCTAGGTGGGAAAGACTTTTATCATGCTAGGGTTAAGGTAAAAAATCTACCGGCTCCCGTCCCCTCTGGGGACTTGCTAACATTGACCCCCCTTACCACTTCAGCCATGTTAGAGTTAATCGACTCTAAAGACGTGGTAAGATTAGGGATGGAAAATGGGTTCTTCCCCCATACTGAAATTTCTACCTAAGCCTTCGTACAGAAGATGGATCTGATGGATGAGTGGATTGACCATGTACTGACTCACCATGCCATCACTTTAGATGATGCTGGGATTTATTTCGCTGTTCGTGCTATGAAGGGTGCTGCCGTCAAGATGGATCCAGCCATGCTTCTAAACCTTCTTTCTCGCTACTCACCTGCGACCCATACCTTCCATTTTGCTGAATTCGAGGCTGCTCCCACTTTGGAAGATGTACAAATTCTATATGAAATTTTCCCCTATGGGTGAAGTGGATCCCTTGAGCGCTTTGAAACCTGGTCCAGAGCTTACTCTATATGCGTAGATGGAGGAATGCTTGACTGAGGTGAAGAAAATCTCTACTCGGTGGACATCTGCGAAAGTGCTTCCTGAATGGCAGCTAGCGGAGACCTCTGCGAAGAACACTTGGGGAAGGTGGGTACAATACTTCTTTCGCGACAATGCGGACAGTAAAATCACCAAGGAAATTATGGATAAGGATCCAGAAGCAAAGAATTACATAGAGGGAAAAGGGTATCATCTGACCTTGTGCGGCTTTCTATGTGCCTGGTTGTCGAGGTATTTGATCGACGGTCATCCTCATGATGGAGTCTTTTATCATGTTCTCCCCCTAGCTGTTAAGTTGGCCCTTGGCCAGAAATTAGCACTTGGACCTCTGGTACTAGGCACCCTATATCATCGACTGGACCAGCTAGTGGTCGCGATCAAGGAGTCACGTGGGCGTCTTGATGTGTTAACTTTTGTCAACATTTCATTCCTTACCATGTGGGTTTCCGAAAGGTGGCCTTCTTATGCTCCTGTTCCTTCTAGGCCCAGTAAATGGTGCGCTTCAGGTGCGGAGAATGCACTTCCTAGTGGGAGAGCTGCTCGATGGTACAAAACAAATATTCCCAAGTGCACATGGAGTCTGATATGCGATGACCGGAGCAAGTTTACAGCTAAACCTTATGCTACACGCATTGAAAATGTGCGATGGTTTCCGAAGTTGTACCCTACTAGATCTGGTTCCTACTCAGAAGAGCTTCTTCTCAAAGGACATTATCGCTATCGCGAATTCTTCTGCTGGTGCTTGCGAGGTTCCCTTCCTGCTCTTGCCGAAAATGTTTATGAGCTAACTCCCAGATATGAGAAGATCACAGTTGATGTTGACCCAAACCGCGTCTCTCCCCAATTCGGTTTTGATGCAGTGGCGCCTTCCATTTGGCCTAAGTCAATCGCAAGGAATTGCTACAAGCGACTGCTGATGGGTAAGTGCAAAACGATATTCCTGAGAAACTTGACCTTCATCCAACCCTTAGGTAGTCGTGTAGGTCGCCTTTCCAAGAATTGGATTGCTTACTGGGCTGCCCAGCAGGCCAGGTTTGAGACGCACTCGGCTCCTACTCCCAGTAAAGCTCCTGTGATTAAGAGGAATGCCTTTCCATTCCGCCCCAATTGCAGCTTGGATGATTCACAATACGGTTTCTATTCCTTGCTTGATTCTGATCATCCCTTCTGCCCAGCCACTATTCTTGGGTAGAAGATGACTGCTTTCAGGGAGGGAATTTCGCATGTAATCAAGTATAGCGAAGATTTTTCCAAGGTAAACAACTTTCCCTTTATGTGTGAAAGACTCCTTTCTTTTGACACGCTAAAACTTACACCTCTTTGTTTCTTTTTAGTGTTATCTAAGGAGATTCGCATCTGGAGAGCGCTCCAAATCGCTGGTCAACTCTATTGTTGCCGCAAAAATGGAAGACAAGAAAATTCCCGTGACAATGGAACTGGCTCCCCAAGTAGAGGCTCGGATACGCGAGGAAACGGATATGTTTGCTTGCTCGCTGATAGACAATGCTGCCGAAGTGGATGCAGAGGTTGCCCCAAAGGCCAAAAGGCAAAAGTAGAAGGGCATTGTGATCTCTTCCCCTCCTATAAGTGCTCCGACTCCGTCTCCTGCGAAGTCTCTGGCATCCAAAGACAAAGGCAAAGGCCGCATGTCGAGCAAAAAGCAGAAAGAGCTCGCGGTTGAGACCTTCATTCCTTTTGGTCAGGAAGAAGAGGAAGAGGACGACGAAGAAAGAGAAGTGAGAGAAGAAGGTGATGAAGAAGAAAGAGGAGAAAGCGAAAGAGAAGAAGAAAGAGATGAGATACCAGAAGAAAACTCAGAAGGTATCTCGAGTAAACTTGTCTTCCTCGCACTTTGGCTTTTGCAATGATTGTTGATCGATTTTATTTCGCAGATGATGACACAGAGACCATCAGCGGCCTTCTGGCCAAGGAGAAGAAAAAGACCAAAGGTTCTCGCTCCGACATTTCTAGCGAGACTATAAACGAAGACATCATTGTTGAGTCTAAGAAAATGGTTGCCGAGGGAGAAGAAAGAAGGAGAAAGCTCGAGGAAGATGACATCGAGCTCATGAAAAGGAGAAGTCTGGAAGAACAACATGCTGATAACGCAGACGTGGCTGCCTTGGAACATGCTCGAGAGGACTTTCAGGAAATCGCATGCGGCAAGGAAGGTGAGATTTTTAACCTTGCTGTGAGTTATCAAGAAGTAATTGTTGGTGCATTAAATCATGGCTTATCAAAAGATGATATTCGCCGATGGCTAGTAGGAAAGTGTGGCGAACCCTCAGGTAACATTTAAACAATGTTTACCAGGCTTGGTAACCCGCTCCCTATTGTAACGAGTTTCTTCGCACCACCAGGTCACGCTCACTTTAAAGATGTGCTAAATGAAGACACCCTAGTAGGATATGGTGTCGCGTCTTTAACATATGATGACGGAGTTGCGATCCCACCTAAGTGTGGAGGTGCTTGCTTTTGATCTATCAGACTAAAAAATATTATTTATAAGACAAGTTTACCTCAACATTTTCTTGGCTTGTATCGCAGGTGATGCTGTCATCGCACAGGATTCTGCTGATAATGTGTCCACTGCCAGAGTGGTGATCGGCGAGGCAGGTGTTGACAACTCTGATGAGGACATGCTGGAACAGAGGAACCAGCTCCCTACATCTTATGCCCCAGAGCGAAGCTTGCACATTGAGAAACCCTTCGCAGCTACCGAGTATGCAGGAGAACCTATGGAGGACATTATCGAGGTATCTGATGATATCGAAGCTGATACTGTGTTAAGGGAGGAAGATGTTGAAGCTGAAGTTGAGGAAATGGAAACGGAGGATGCTGGAGCTGAAGTTCATGAAAATGAATAGATCATGGAAGACATAGCATCGCATGAAAATGTCGATGTTCAAATGGATGCTCCCGAGCCACCAAGACCTCTCGCGGTTGAAGAAGTTCCTAAGCAAGTGGAAGCCACAGTCGCTGCTGAAATGATTCCCCATACTTCTTCGAGTGTCGCCATTCCTGCGAATTCCTTTGAGCCTTCACAAGGTCCCACTGTTCCTTCCACTGAGGTAGAACCTTTACAAGTCTCCCCTGCATGGAGTTTTTGGGGTTCAGGAGTGGGAACTGCCTTGCAACTGCCGCAACGTATACTATCCCTGCCAACTATCATGAGCGTGAAGTTGCGTCTGACAGGCAAGCAATGCAGCAAGGTCATGCTTCTGCTTCTCCAGTGATGCGCATTCCCTCTTTCCGTGAGATCCTCGAAGGAACAAGTATGTTATCATATGTTTCATTCTATACTTTTTTTTAGCAACTTCACATTTCTAAATTTATCATTCTTCTGCTAGGGGTGAGACAATCCGATGTGGATTGGCTCATAAGGATGCGTCTTTCGTACCCCTGGTCATTTGCAAGAACTCTGGAGCTGGACCCTTTTGACAGAACGCTTTCTTAACTGAAGCCATCTGGATTTTGGAGCAACTGTCCGCAGCTACCCCCACGACCATTTCACCTGATAGCGCGCGGTTGCTTTAAGGCACATGCAGGGGTCTTCAGGCTAAAGCTCAAGACAAATTGGACTTCAGTTTTCTTCTCAACAGGGTCACCCAGATCCTCGCGTCTGTGAGTCGAAACATGGCTACCACAACCTCGCATCTGAAAGGCGGAAGTTAGAGGAACAAAGGCAGAAGGCTGAAGAAGTTGCCAACCTCTTTCATGCGATGAAAGCCAAGTATGAGAAGTTGAAACAAGAAGTGAACCAGGCGAAAGAGGCATTGCTCCCCTTTTCTCCGGAAGATCCTTTAATCAAAGATTTATTTTAGAAACAAAAATATTATTGTAATGCTAGTTTTATTTAAAACATTTGGACCTTCATGTCCCATTTTTCCCTTCTGTGGATTTTGCACTCGTATCTTGATGCATATCAATTATGACGTCATATGCTGACGTAATTGCCTTGATTTTTGCGCTAGTAATTGATTAGATAAGCACGATTTCCTAGGGAGCCACATCCTTATTATGACCATTCCCTCCTTGCCAATTGTTGTCACTGTTGTAGCCACCTCCACTGTTGTTGTTATTCCTGCCCTGGTTGTAACCTCCATTATTGACATTGCGGTAACCTCTAACTTCCTGATAGTTTTGCTGGTTCCCAACTTATTGATTACCTTGAGATCTTGATCTACACTCAATCTTTCGGTGGCCCAACTTACCACATGTGTACGGGAGAATCCTTTGAGGAAGATTCAACGTACACCAAGAACAGGGGATAGGAAGAACACAAGAAGAGTAGGGTTGTGTGTAGGGAGAGAGTAAGACAATAATAACTGTATGAGAGAGAGACAGAGTTTTGGCAGAGCTTCCGCGTAGTTCAGGTGATTCGTGTTATGTAAGGAAGGGTTAACGATCCTATATATAGTGGAGAATATGACCGTTGTAGTGGGTTAATGCGCCCATTAATGGCGACTTAATTACCTTAACCACAACGGCACGTTCGTCCGCATATATAGGGACCGTTACGCACTTCATCCGCGTATACCGGAACCGTTATGAGGTTGACCGGGTTTATGGAGCTCGTGCCAAAAATATCTCAAAGCAGTTACTAAAGGTCGCGCGCGGGCTTGGCTGTCGCTCGTGTGCGACGGAACTTACTCTAGCCTCCAAACCACTAAGTCCCTACTAGTCCCGTGAGGTGGTACGCGAGGGCCCTGTCTCGCAGCCCCCACGTGGATCTGCGCGGGTGGTGATCCATTGTGTGTGGAGCACATCTAGGTGTGTTGGATGATCGCCACGTGGCTGTGATCTGTCTATCTGGAAAGCACTATCTACATTAGCCCCCTTTTTTGCGCGTGGAGACACCTAGCCGGATAGGCTTCAATGCGCAAAAACCAGTGCACGCGTCGTTGCCACGCACCAATTCAAATACACGCAAAATCAGCCCCCGTGCGTGCCATTATGACCTAGAATCCCTAGAGTCGTGCCTTCTGTTCTATTAGGGTTTTAGGCGTGACGTCAGCATCGACCTGTGATTGCGCGATTCGGCGGTGACGGTTGCGATTCGACCACTGAAAGGACGCGACTCTTCAGTATTTTTTGAATAAATACTTCATGCCCTCCATTGTTGCAGAGTATTGCTTCTCTCTCTAAAGTGGATGTCTTCTGAGATCCTTCGAGAGCAAATACAGATAATCAATCATCAGTTCTTTCTTGCCAACCGTCTTCTTCAACTTGCTTCATCATCACAAGGTTGGCTTTGCTCAATTTCATTAATGTAATCCATGTCCTTTGAACTGTTTTGAATTTAAAAATCCCAAAATCGTTTGAAATACTGTTGAAAGGGCTACCTTAAATCCTAAAGATCGAAACCTCTTAAAACAAAGATCTACTGCAATCTTGAAATTCTGAATCTATAATAAACCCAGAACTGTTAATCTTCCCCTTTTGATAATTTCAAAACTTAGAATTGCTTCTCGAATTTGAACTAAAGGTGGATATATTTCTCCCCCCTTTTTTCTTGCTTTTCTGTAGAAATGGCCAATACAAAAGGCTCCAAATCTGTGAAAGAACCCGAAGAAATTCCTGATCTTCCCAAAACCTTGTGGAAGAAAGCCCCATATCTAGGTGGGAAAGACTTTTATCATGCTAGGGTTAAAGTAAAGAATCTACCAGCTCCCGCCACTGGAGATCTGCTACTGTTGAGCCCCCTTACCACTCCAGTCATGTTGGAGTTAATTGATTCCAAGGACGTGGTAAGATTAGGTGTTGAAAATGGGTTCTTCCCCCATACTGAGATTTCTACCCAGGCCTTCGTACAAAAGATGGATTTAATGGATGAGTGGATTGACCATGTGCTAACTCACCATGTTATCACGCTAGACAAAGCTGGGATCTATTTTGCTGTTAGGGCTACGAAGGGTGCTGCCGTGAAGCTGAATTAGACCATGCTTGTAAACCTTCTTTCTCGCTACTCACCTGCGACCCATACTTTTCACTTTGCTGAATTTTGAGGCCGCCCCCACTCTGGAAGATGTTCATATTATGTATGCAATTTCACCTATGAGCGAAGTCGATCCTCTGACTGCTTTGAAACCTGGTCCAGAGCTCACCCTCTATGCGCAGATGGAGGAGTGTTTGACCGAGGTAAAGAAAATTTCTACCCGTTGGACATCTGCAGAAGTACTTCCCGAATGGCAACTGGTTGAGACCTCTGCGAAGAACACTTGGGGAAAATGGGTGCAATACTTCTTTCGCGACAATGCGAATAGTAAAATCACCAAAGAAATACTGGAAAATGATCCAGAAGCGAAGAATTATACAGAGGGAAAGGGGTATCATCTGACCTTGTGCGGCTTTCTCTGTGCCTGGCTGTCACGGTATTTAATCGACGGTCATCCTCACGATGGGGTTTTTTATCATGTTCTGCCTCTTGCTGTTAAGTTGACCCTTGGACAGAAAGTCGCACTTGGGCCTCTGGTACTAGGAACCTTGTATCATCGGTTAGACGAGCTGGTGGTCGCAATTGAGGAGTCGCGTGGGCGTCTTGATTTGTTGACCTTTGTTAACATTTCGTTTCTTACTATGCAGGTCTTTGAAATATGGCCTTCTTATGCTCCTGTTCCTTCTAGGCCCAACATGTAGAATGTTCCAGGTGCGCAGAATGAACTTCCCAGTGGGAGAGCTGCCCGTTGGTATAGGACCAATCTTCCCAAGTGTTCATGGAGTCTGGTGCGCGATGATCAAAGGAATTTTACAGCCAGGCCTTACACTACTCGCATTGAGTACGGGAGAATCCTTTGAGGAAGATTCAACGTAGACCAAGAACAGGGGATAGGAAGAACACAGGAAGAGTAGGGTTGTGCGTAGAGAGAGAGTAAGACAATAATAACTGTATGAGAGAGAGACAGAGTTTTGGCAGAGCTTCCGCGTAGATCAGGTGATTCGTGTTATGTAAGGAAGGGTTAACGATCCTATATATAGTGGAGAATATGACCGTTGTAGTGGGTTAATGCGCCCATTAATGGCGACTTAATTACCTTAACCACAACGGCACGTTCGTCCGCATATATAGGGACCGTTGCGCACTTCGTCCGCGTATACCGGAACCGGTATGAGCTTGACCAGGTTTATGGAGCTCGTGCCATAAATATCTCAAAGCAGTTACTAAATGTCGCGCGCGGGCTTGGCTGTCGCTCGCGCGCGACGGAACTTGCTCTAGCCTCCAAACCACTAAGTCCCTATTAGTCCCGTGAGGTGGTATGCGAGGGCCCTGTCTCGCAGCCCCAACGTGGATCAGCATGGGTGGTGATCCAGTGTGTGTGGAGCACAGCTAAGTGTGTTGGATGATCGCCACGTGGTTGTGATCTGTCTATATGGAAAGCACTATCTACACCACAGTTGTAGCATGTTACCTTGTTCCCATGACAGTCTAGCCCTGGGTGGTGGTTGCCACAGTTTTTGCAATTGTAGTTCCGCGTCAGGCCTTGTCCTCCTTGGTTTTGGTTGCCAAACTCGTTGGTGTGGGCTGGGTTGGGACGAAACCTCTTATCTCCACTATTGTTCCCCGTACCACGATTCTGGGAACCTGTTGCTGCTGGTGCTTCATGCTTCCTCTTCCTGCTTTCCTCGAGATTTTCCTCGATCATGGTTTGGACGTCTTGGGCTACTCCATAGGCGTCCATGAGGGTGTTAAACCTGGCTGTTGCCAAAGCCATTCGAAGTTGGAAGTTCAAACCTCCCAAAAACCTTTTGATCTTCTTCGCCTTAGTGGGAACGAGTTCCCTTCCGAATCTCATCAGCTCCATGTACTTCTTGTGATACCCATAGAGGCTATCACTTCCTTGTTTCAGGTTCATGAACTCATTGAACTTTCTATCCTTAACATGGTCGGGATAGAAACGTTCTCGCAATGCCGCTTTTAGAAATTCCCAATTGAATCCCTCCTGGGCACGTAATTCGTCTCCCTTAGCTGACCACCAATCATCCTCTTCCTCCTTGAAGTAGTAAATCGCCACATCGACACGTGGATTCTCAAGGAAGTGACTTGAGCTTAAGACTTTCTCAAAGTCCCTGTTCCAATTCTCCAGGGTGGTGGGGTTGTCCATCCCATTGAAGAAATATGGGCGGAGTTCATCTACTTTACTCATCATAAATCCCCCTCCATTGTGGGTGTTGTGGACGATTTGGGTGAGAGCTAGCGTCGCTTGCTGCATATTTCAGAATCCGATAGGATCCACTGGTGGGACTTATCCATCGTGGGCTTGTTGGTTTCCTGGTTCGATCGCTGAAAAAGAAGAGAGAACAGTCTCAGAAGGTTTCTAACAAACGCATCACTCATTAAATCAACATTTAAATTTAAAGCATCTAAATAACCAAATAGCATTTATCGCATACGCTCAGTACTGTCAAGGTAATATCCACATGATCATGCATGAAACAATTCACATATAACACATAGAAAATCATCTTCTCCAATCAACAGGAAACTCAAATATTGATAGAAGACAATAGGGAATATTGCTAAGCTATCCCAAACCCCAGCTTGTTTAATTTTCTTATCATATTTCGTTGTCCTATGTAAATTTTAATTTTTTGAAAATATTTTTAATATTTAATTTCTCTTTATTAATGGAAGTTGGAGAATCGCACTAGCTTAGAACCGTCGGCTCTGATACCAACTGAAGCAGCCCTAAGGACCACGGTTCACAGCTAGTACAAATCAACCAAAATCCAAGTACATTATTTATAAAATTAAAAAAGAGAAACCCTCTAACAACATTTGGAAACAAAGAAATAATATTGTCTGAAAAGTCTAAGTGATGAAAATGAAAACTAAACTAAACTTTATTTGCAGCTAGCCTAAGCTTCACCATGTGTGCGCGTTTCCCCCACCTCAATGCCAACCTGCGGGTTTTACCAAAGCCGACCGCAGAAAAATTTAAGTCAGTAAAACTGAGTAAGAGCATACTACAGTACGTGAAAGCAGATGATTGGTCTCTAACTAATATAAGTTTATAAACACGCTTTAGAAACAGAATTTAGAACTGTAACAAGTAACCAAACCATTTAATTGGATATTAATTCAGCTAAAGCACATAAGGCCCAGCAGGAACGATGTATACAGAGAGGTCACGGTGCAATAAAAACATCAACAATAGAGGTACGTCTTGGGATATCACAAATCCCATTTCACCCTGAGTGTTAAGGGCTACCCTTCGCAACCCCGCTCAACCACATAGCTAAAAGACCTTAAGTGTCGACAGCCCTATACTGTTGTGACCCGCACTAGCATAGCTAGTACTCTATAGCTTTCACAATAGAAAGGAGGTTCGCGTCCTAGCGCCTCCGGCCTGAGCCGTAACATAAATAAATGGAGGTTCGCATCCTAGTGCCTCCGGCCTGAGTTGTAACATAAACAAGTGGAGGTTCGCGTCCTAGAGCCTCCGACCTGAGCCTTCACACACATCCTTTGTACATCGCCCAAATCCTAGTAGAGTGAATTAATCTTTCAATGTTTTGTAACTGAACCAAAGATTTCCAAACAAGTAGTTTCCACAAGTATTTTCTAAATCAGGACTTTGAACAGATACGTAACAGGAGATATATAAAACAGTTATAAAGACAATTTCACAAGTAAGCACATTTTGACAGTAAAATCCGCACATATGAACTTACTTGGATCAAATGAAGCTCTGCACACAAGCAAGAAGAGAATCTAGTGGTCCTAGTATGCGCCGGCTACGAACTGATCGTCTACAATCAAACACAACAACCTAATCAACATATGAACCATTTATCACATACTAAGCGTTCTTATATGATATGCATGCCCATGCGACTCTCGTGCCCTTAAACTAACAGAATGTCCCCAATACGTCTTTCACGACACATCCTATTTGTTACGAGACGACTAGATAATTACGAGAAGGAAACTAAAAGGATGGCGAACGAATTAAGTAAAACAAAATGGATATTAAATTATTAAAAGAATCAACTATACGTAAGTAAGAAAAGATATATATATATATATATTTAATTAATAAAGAGGAGTACTATTTTTAATTTGATAAACGGAGTGATATTTCTAATTTAAAATAAATGGCGTATTTTGTAAGAGGATTCATAACGCTAACAAGATTCATGTTAGAAATAATAAAAATAAAAACTTTTGTTTCAATATTCCAATAGAATAAAATACGTTTTTATATTTATGTACATGAAACTTATAGGTGACACGATTTCTTACGTGTATACGCAAGTGCACGGTCGAAGTAATAAAGAGTGAGTATTGAAACTCAGGTTGACGAACCCACAAGGACAGATAGTAGGTTTATTGTTAATTAGAGATTAAATCTAAAGAGTGTAATTGGAATAACAGGAAGAAAGTTGTTGGTTTGAGAATTCGTCACTCCCAATCAAGTGACTGTATTAAACTAACTAAAAGAGATTATTTTTGGATTTTTATAATTAAACAATGTTTGATTAATAAGGAGAAGAACTAGGTGATCTATCAGACAATTCCGGATATTGCTTTAAAACATGTAATGACGAATATGCTCTTGATCACGTTTAACTACTCACAAACTCCTTTCGATCTCATGTAAGTCTATGCTAGATTCAATAGTCGTCATCTGTCGATCCATAAACTATATCACCTAACAAGCATTAAGAATAATCCTACGTTTTGATCCAAACCCTAACATTTCGGCTTTCGGCCCATCATGATATGGGGTTTCTAGCAATCCTAGATTCACAAGTGTGCACAAGAGAATCCGGTAGGGAGCACTCTGTGTACACAAAAGGCAGAGGATTGGAAATAGCACAGGGAGAGTTGGGTTGTGTGTAGGGAGAGAGTAAGGCAGTAGTAATGTCTGAGAGAGAGACAGGGGTTTGGCAGAGCTTCCGCGTATGTCTGGCGTGTTCTCCTTTGTATGGAAAGGTTAACGTCCTATATATAACGGAGAATGTGACCGTTGTAGTGTGGTTAATGCGCCCATAAATGGCGGCTTAATTAGCTTAACCACAACGGCACGTTCGTCCGTGTATATAGGGAGCGTTACAGCACGTTATCCGCGTACACCGGAACCGTTATGGGGTTGACAGGGTTTGACCGGGTTGACCGGGTTTATGGATCTCGTGCCATAAATTTCTCAAAAGCAGTTACTAAAGGTCGCGCGCGGGCTTGGCTCGCACGCGACAAGACTTACTCTAGCCTCCAGACCACTAAGTCCCTACAAGTCCCGTGCAGTGGTATGCGAGGGCCCTGTCTCGCAGCCCCCACGTGGATCAGCGCGGCTGGTGATCCAGTGTGTGTGGAGCACAATATGGTGTGTTGGATGATTGCCACGTGGCCAAGATCTGTCTGCTCAGAAAGCACTATCTACATTAGACCCCTTTCTGCGCGTGAAGACTCATAGCCGAATAGGCTTCCATGCGCAGGAACCAACGTACGCGTCGCCGCCACGCACCAATTCAAACATTAGCAGGTTCAGCCCCCGTGCGTGCCATTATGACCTAAAACCCCTAGAGTCGTGCCGTCTGACCTTTAGGGTTTTAGGCGTGACGTCAGCTTGTCCTGTGATTGCGCGATTCGACTGTGACGGTTGTGATTCGACTACTGAAAGGACGCAACCCCTCATTGTTTTTGGATAAATACTCTGTACTCTCCATTGTTGCAAAGCATCACTTCTTTCTCTTAAAGTGAATGATACCCGGAAGCCTTCAAGAGCAGATTCAGATAATCAATCACCAGTTCTCTCTTGTCAATCGTCTTCTTCAATTGTGCGCATCCAAGCAAGCTTTACGAAAACAAGGTTGGCCTTGTTCAATTTTGATTTAATATACTGATATCTGCTTTGAACTGCGTTGGATCTGCAAACCCATAACATATTATCCACTGAAAACTATGAAGAAGCTCTCAATCTTTGAGTCCCATTTTGATTTAATCCCCAGATGATAAGGATCTTGAATGTAGGGTTTCTGAAATCCATGATAATGCAAACGATTCCAATTTGAAGATTGCCACTGGACTGTTCATCTTTCTTCCAATAGATCCTCGTATGCTTTGAAATGAATCTTGAAATTCAAACTGAAGTGTGCATATTTCTCCCCCTTTTTTCTTGCTTTTCCGCAAGAATGGCAAAGACAAAAGGAACCAAACCCATTAAGGAGATCGAAGAAATACCTGATCTTCCTCGGGCTTTATGGCGAAAAGCCCCCTATCTGGGTGGCAAATACTTCTACCATGCTAGGGTTAAGGCGAAGAAGCTGCCAATCCCTGTCCCTGGTGAAGGATTGCAAACGTTAACCCCTCCAGTTAACTCGGCCCTGCTCGAATTGATCGATTCCGAAGATGTGGTTCGATTGGGAGTCGAAAATGGGTATTTCCCGTATACTGCGATTTCCACTCAAGCGTTTGTTCAGAAATTGGACTTCATGGATGAGTGGATTGACCATGTATTGACTCATCCCGTCATGACTCTAAACGATGCTGGCGTATACTTCGCAGTTCGTGCTATGAAGGGTGCTGCCGTGAAGCTGGACCAGTCCATGCTTCTAAACCTTCTTTCTCGTTACTCGCCTGCGACTCACACATTCCATTTTGCTGAGTTCGAGGCTGCTCCCACGCTCGAAGATGTGCACATGCTGTATGATCTGTCTCCCGTGGGCGAGGTGGATCCTTTGAGTCCCTTGAGAACGGATGCGGAGATCGCTTAGCAGATGGAAGAGTGCTTGTCAGAAGTGAAGAAAATTTCCACTCGGTGGACTACTACAGAAGTCCTTCCTGACTGGCAGTTGGTTGACACATCTGCGAAGAACACTTGGAACAAGTGGGTGCAATACTTTTTCCGTGATTATGCGAACAACAGCATCACCAAGATGCTTATGAGTCAAAACCCAAAGGCTAAGAACTATGTGAATGGCAAGGGTTATCATTTGAACCTATGCGCCTTCCTCTGTGCCTGGTTGTCGAGGTACTTAATCAATGGCAACCCGCATGATGGGGTCTTCTATCATGTTCTGCCTCTTGCTGTAAAATTGTCCCTCGGTCAGAAAGTCGCACTTGGACCCTTAGTCTTGGGCACGCTGTACTACAGGTTGGATCAGCTGGTTGTGGCAATGAAGGAATCGCGTGGCCGCCTCGACGTACTGACTTACATTAACATTGCTTTCTTGACAATGTGGGTCTTCGAGCGATGGCCCTCTTATGCCCCAGTCGCTTCTAAGCCCAGCAAATGGTGTCCCCTAGGTGCGGAGGAGGAGCGTAATAGCGGCAGGGCTGCGAGATGGTTTGGAACTAACTTCCCCAAGTGCGTTTGGAGCCTGATATGCGACAATCGGGAAGAGTTTATAGCTAGGCCTTATGCCATGCGCGTTGAGAATGTGCGATGGTTCCCAAAACTCTATCCCTCTAAGGCTGTTGCCTTCTCAGAAGAGCTCCTTTTCGAAGGTGGGGAGCATTTCCACGAGCGCTATCGCGAATTCCTTTGCTGGTGTCTGAGAGGCTCCCTTCCTGCTCTTGCAGAGCATGTTCGCGAGCTCGCACCTAGGTACGAGAGGATTACCGTGGATGTTGATCCCACTCGCGTTTCTCCCCAGTTTGGCTTCGATGCAGTGGCACCATCAATCTGGCCGCAGTCTATCATCAGAGGCTGCTACAAACGGTTATTGTCTAAGGAGTGTAAAACAATCTTGATGAGCAATCTTCCCTTCGAGCAACCTCGAGGTAACCGCGAAGGTGGCTGTTCCAGAACTGGATTGCTTACTGGAACGCCCAGCAGACAAGGTTTGAGACGCAGTCGTTCCCTCAGCCAAGCAGAGCTCCTGTGATCAAAAGGAATTCTTTCCCTTTTCGTCCCAATTGTAGCCTGGACGAGTCTTAATATGGTTGCTACTCATTGCTGGATCGCGAGAATCACCTGTGTCCCTCCATCATTCTTGATGAAAAGATCGCCGCAGTTAGGAGAGGTGATTCGCATGTCATCAGATATAGCGAAACTTCTGCTAAGGTAAGCAATTCTCCTCTTGCATGTGCGAAGTTTCCCTTTATTCCAATATGTCAAAAGCTTCATGCTTCACTTTCTGTTGCAGTGCCATGTGAGGAGGTTTGCATCTGGTGAGCGTTCCAAATCGCTAGTCACCACCATTGTTACTGCGAGAAGGCAAGGACAACCAGTTCGGCTGGCATCGAAGATGGATCCCGCGGTTGAGACCAAGATTCGCGAGATCATGAATGCTTTTGCTGATTCACTGATAGACAATACTCCAGCCTTGTCTCCTCCTAGGAATGATCCATCTCCTCCAGCGAATGCTGCTCCGAGATCGAAAAGGCCCAGACAAAGAGGAATCGCAATCTCTTTCCCTAGGAGCGCTCCAACTTCCCCTCCTGCGAGATCCCTTACTGCCAGGGATAAAGGTAAAGGTCGCATGACCAGTAAAGCGCGGAAGGAGCTCGCAGTGGAGACCTTTGTTCCGTTTGGCCAGGAGGAAGAAGAGGAGAGAAGGGAGACAAGAGAAGGAGATGAAGAAGAGGAAAGAATTGAAGATGTCAGGGACAGAGAGAGAGAGATGCGATACAAGAGGAAGAGTCAGGAGGTATCTCAATCGTACTTCTCTTCTCATCATATTAACTCTTCGCAATCTTATTTGAACGAATTGTTTCTTCGGAGATGATGACGATGAAACCATCAGTGGCCTTTTGGCCAAGAAGCAGAAGAGGGGTTCTCATTCTGGTGTTTCCGATGAAACCATAAGCGAGGACATTCTTGCCGAGTCCAGGAGAACAGCTGCAGAGGCTGCTGAAAGAAGAAGAAAGTGAGAAGAAGAGGAGCTCGAACGCGTGAAGCAAAGGAGCTTAGAAGAACAACACGTCGACGACCTAGTGAGTTCAACTGATGAGGAAGATGTGCTTCCAGAAGAGGTGGCTCCTCGAGTTGAAGAGGAGGATGCGGCTCCAGAAGAAGATGCGGCAGCTCTAGAGCAAGCCCAAGCAGATTTTGAAGAAATCGCTGGCGGTAATGAAGGTGAGATTTTTAATCTCGCAGTAACTTACCGAGATGTTATTTTCGGTGCGCTAAAGCACGGTGTGTCAAAAGCTGACATTCGCCGTTGGCTAGTAGGCAAGTGCGGTGAACCCTCAGGTAATCATTTGAGCAACATGTGTGAACTAGGCTTAGCAACCCAAACATAATCATGACTGGTTTCTTCGCGCCCCAGGTCACGCTCACCTTAAAGACATGCTTAATGAAGATACATTAATAGGGCAAGGTTCCACGTCCTTAGCATATGACGAGGATGTTGCGATCCCACCTTCGCGTGGAGGTGCTCGTTCTTAGCTTACCAAAGATAATAAAGTATTATACAATGCAAGTTACCTCACATCATCGTATTTTGTATCAGGCAATACCGATGAAGCCATATTGGAGCAAAGAAGTCAACCTTCTGCATCCTATGTCCCGGTGCCGAGTTCTCATACTGAGAAGCCCGTCGCAGCTGCTGAATATGCAGGAGAGCCCTTTGAGGATGTCATTGAACTTTATGACGATGCCGAAGCTGACACCGTGCTGATGGAGGAAGATGCCCATGCTGGTGCTGAGGAAACAGGAACGAACGCTGCTGACGCTATCGCACCTGAAGGCATCCCTAATCAAGCTGCAACTTCTGCTGCTGCCATGCCTCCGGCAATGGCTGAGCCTGCAGTGCCTCTTCCTGCGTGGAACTTTTGGGGTTCGCAGGTCGGGGCTGCGATCGCACCTGGTGCGGCTTATACTCTTCCCACCAACTACGAGGAGTTAGAGCTCGCGGCTAACAGGAGGTCAATGGAGCAGAGACAGTCTTCAACTGCCCCAGCAATGCGCATTCCTTCTCTGCGCGAGATTCTTGAAGGAACTGTTATGTGGTGATTTATTGTTCGCATCTTGCATTCTTTACTTGCGAGTTTGACATTCTAACTTGGCTTAACATTGCTTTAGGGTTGAAGCAAGCTGACGTGGACTGGCTGTTTCGGATGCGCCTCTCCTACCCCCAATCATTTTCGAGGTCTCTGGAGATAGGGCCCTTCGACAGGAGGCTGTTTCTGACTGAAGCCATCTGGATTTTGGAGCAGCTGTCCGCGGCCACACCTGCGACCATTTCTCCTCAGAGCGCGGAATTGCTTTTTGGCATGTGCCAAAACCTTCTCGCCAAAGTTCAAGGCAAGCTGGGCTTTGGGTTTCTTGTCAAAAGAGTAACCCTGATTCGCGCGGCCGTGACTTTGAAACGCGGCTATCAAAACCTCGCAGCTGAGAAGCAGAAGGTAGATCAGCAAAGACAAAAGGTTGAAGAGGCTGTGAAGCTCTTTCATGAGATGAACGCCAAATGCGAGCAATTGAAGCAAGAAGTGGAGCAAGTGGAAAATCTGAGCCGTCAGTTTACTCCTAATGAATCTTTGATCAAGGGCTTGTTTTGAAAAGTAGCAGAAAGGGCTTGTTTTGAAAAGTAGCAGAAACATTACTGTAATGTTGCTAGGGTTTCTCCCCCCATTTTTTCTCAAAAAGAATTGAAATGCCTGTTTTGCCCTTTCCGGGATTTGCTCGAATATCTCTGTGCATATCAATTTATGACGTCAGCAATTGATATTCTGCCTTGATTTTCGCTCTAATTGCTCATTAGATAAGCACGCTTTCCTTGGGAAGTCCATCCGTATCATGACTATCCGTCATTAATTAGGATACGCAACCGAATCGTCGTAGCCTTTAGTAGGGTAATTGATTGTTACCTCTTTTCAAGGCGTAAGTGATTGATCCTTACCCTCTTTTCAAGTGCTCCTGACTCATCTTGGTAACTGAAGAGTCTCCACAAGGTCTATATAAACCCTGCCTTTTGCTATTTGGGTTCTTCATCCCACAATGTGGCTTGCCGTGAGTCCTTACGACTGCTGGCTTCAACGCTTGTCTTTCGTTGATTCATGTCAGCTTCAAGTTGTGAAACCTGAGTTTGTACTTTGTGCTATAGAAATAGCTTCCAAGATCTGCTTCACAAAGCGTATTGATCTTTATAATTATCATAAAGAAGATGCAGAGAATACCTCATGTTTGATCGAAGAATTTTCTTCGTCTATTATGTTTGCAGGTCATGTTTCCGGCCGCCTCCCGGCGAGGTGCAGCGCCGTACTGACCTTGCTACCGACTCGTAATGAACGGCGTAATTCTCCTCCAGCATGCCCGGAGGAGAATTTCTTGCCTCCTCGTTCTTGAACTCGGGGTGGCGAGTCAATGTGCTCGTCTCCGTGGTCAAGGAGCCTCTGGCCTTTGGAGTTGCTGCTTGCCTGTTCTTCATAGCCGCATACGCCAGAACAGGTGGTTCCTCAGGCCCATATCTTGATCAGACAGAGGCCTTGTCAGATCTTGAGATCTTGAACATAGCGTCGCATAGGTCTTGTAGACATGGCGGGCTGCGGGCTGTTCTTCTCGCAGGAACACCCTACTTGCTACAGATCTTTGGTCGCAGATCTTTGTATCGCATAGCTTCTGCTACGACCGTTAGGTCGATCCTTTTCTAGCTAGGATTCCCGCGATGTGTAACTTCTGCTTGTAAGTTACTATTTAGATGCATTATAAGCCATGTTGGCTGCGTAGCTAGCTTGATCTGAGATTTTCGCTTGTAAGCTGTTTATCTAGGCAGATAAATTGTAAGTCATTTTGACTCGTAATGATAAATCACTTCGTATGATTTGCTGTCTTGTTACAACAAATTATGCTTTCGCATGCGCGTTGGCCAATTTCGCCTTCTGTAGTGCTGTATACACACTCTTCATTGTTGCTATGATTTGCTATCTGTCGAATAGATTCGCAGATTTGATTTTAGATCGTTCGAGATCGTATTTGCGTAGCTTGGCAGATAGGCTTGCGGTTCACTTAAGGTTAAACCCAAGTGCGAGCGCTATCTCAGCGGATAGGCTTCTATAGATCACTTAAGATCATTTTGCATAATGCTGCTATCATGGCAGATAGACTTAAGAATCATTTTAAGATCACATTTGTATAGTAATCCTATCGTGGCAGATAGGCTTGAAAGATCATTTAAGATCATACTCGCATAGGCTGCTATCATGGCAGATAGGCTTTTAAAAGATCACTTAAGATCGTTATTCGCATGAGCTGCTATTGTGGCAAATAGGCTTTAAAAGATCACTTAAGATCGTATTCGCATAGGCTGCTATCGTGGCAGATAGGCTTTAAAAGATCACTTAAGATCGTATTCGCATAGGCTGCTATCGTGGCAGATAGGCTTTAAAAGATTAGTTAAGATCGTATTCGCGTGAGCTGCTATCGCGGCAGATAGGCTTAAAAGATCAGTTAAGATCATACTCGCATGGGCTGCTATCATGGCGAATAGGCTTTAGATGATCACTTAAGATCGTATTTGCATAGGTTGCTATCATGGCAGATAGGCTTTAGAAGATCAGTTAAGATCGTATTCGCATGAGCTGCTATCGCGGCAGATAGGCTTAAAAGATCAGTTAGGATCATACTCGCATGGGCTGCTATCATGGCGGATAGGCTTTAGAAGATCACTTAAGATCGTATTTGCATGAGCTGCTATCGTGGCAGATAGGCTTAAAAGATCAGTTAAGATCATATTTGCATAGGCTGCAATCACGGCGGATAGACTTTCGCTAACAGAAATAATGAAATAAGCATAGCAATAAAGACAACTGCAAGTATAAAGTTCTTCTCATTTGGGAGAAGTCTTTTTATTACGAAACTCTCATATGGGAGAGATGAGATTACAATTCCCTCATATGGGAGAGAAGATGTGTGAGCTATAGCAATACAGAGCATGAAGCAGACGTTGTAATATAACGTATATAATGAGAGAAGTTAAGGATAATACTTCTTAATCCAGCGCATGTTGACTGAGCTTGGGGCTGAGGTTGTTCCATGTAACCTCCGTATGTTGCAGTAGCCACTATCAAAGACTTCTGTGACTTCAAAGGGTCCTTCCCAATTGGCTGCGAACTTTGGGTGAGCTGCCTCTCGCATGCAATGATCAGACGCGCGCAAGACCAAATCTCCAACTGCGAAATCTCGACGTTGGACTGTTTTGTTGTATGCACGAGCGATCCTTTCTTGGTACCGTTTGTTAGTCCTTTTAGCTTGCTCCCGCTTCTCTTCTAGCAGGACTAAGTCATGATCGCGTCGGTTGTCATATAATGCATGAAAAGCTAACCTTGCAGAGTTAACCTTTACTTCCGCAGGTACCACCGCTTCAGCTCCATAGCATAAAAGGAATAGCGAGACCCCTGTGGGTGTCCTTGGAGAAGTCCGATAAGCCCACATGGCTATGCTCAAAGAATCAGCCCACTTCTTGTGGTCATCTGCGACCATCTTGCTCAAAATTCTCAATAACGTCTTTTTGGTTGCTTCTGCTTGCCCATTCCCCTTCGGGTAGTATGGAGTGGAGCATATCTGCCTGATGTTGTATTCTGCTAGCTTTGCAGCCACCTGTCGATTGACAAAAGGAGTGCCATTATCCGAAAGGATGGTGTTTGGAATTCTGAACTTGCATATGATGCTTTCTTGGATGAAATGGACCACGGCCAGCGCATTTGTTGTCTTCAGTGGTATTGCTTCTACCCACTTGGTGAACAACTCGGTCGCGGTGAGAATGAAGTGATTCCCGTGCGAGGTCGGTCGAATGAGACCGATGAAATCCCGGGCCCACGTGTGAAACGGCTATGGTGTTCCCAATGAATGTAGATCTATGGCAGGGGCGTGCACTAGATTACCCTTGAATTGACACTCCTGGCAGCGTCTTACTTTGGTGCGGCAATCAGCCTCCATAGTCGGCCAGAAATATCCAATTGAGAGGAGTTGTCTGCATAATTTCGCACCCCCTGATGTTCCACCTGATGAGAAAGGTCCATCACTTCTTGTGCTTCCCTGCTGTCTAGACATCGCAGCAAGTTACCTTCGTGGCCCCTTCGCCAAAGCAGATTTTCTTGCACCACATATCGGGCCGCTTTCCTCTTTAATTTCTCGGCTTCTTTTCTCGACTCAGGTACAGTACCCTGGGTGAGAAAATCAAAGAGTGGTTTCCTCCAATCCACATCATTGTCGGTCAGAGCAATGAGTAAAGAGTCCTTGATCAGTGCGCAACTCTCGCACTTTCCTTGAATCAATGATGCGACCGTTGACATGTCCGGCCAATGAATGCCATACTTCTGGGCTTTCCGATAGATTGATACCTCGCTTTCCCCACAAGCATGTTGGTGAATCTTTTCTAACAGCAGTTGTCCCTCTTGCTCGGAGACGCATCGCATGAGTATTCCGCCAGGGCCCTTGTAGTAGAGGGTGTTGTCATGTATGCAATACCCCTTTGTGGATGCCCAGTTCTCGCTGCTCGTGCCTTCTGCGATGGCCCGTAAGATTGACTTTCTCCAGTCCGCATCGTCCATGCATTCATCGTCGCACGCGTCTTCCGTAAACGCCGGGATGTTGGCACTTCAATCGAGATCCTCGCGGGACATTTGTCCGCACTGACCTTGGATCCCAAGGTAGCTAAAGCGTCAGCATGCCTATTGTCCGCTCGAGGTTTGTGTTCGTATCTGACGTCGCATAACTGTTATACCAATTTTTGTACCAAGGTCCGGTAGGGCAATAAGTTTATCTCCTTCAAACCATATTCGCCCGAGGCTTGTTTCACGATTAGCTTGGAATCCCCCATAACCGTCAGATTGCTTGCTTCCAAGGCCTTTGCAGCGCGAAGTCCAGCTATGAGTGCTTCATACTCCGCTTCATTGTTGGTGACTGCGAAGTCAAGCTTTGCGGACATCTGTATGACTTCCCCATCTGGTTTGGTCAAGACTATCCCGATGCCTCCACCTTTCCTTGTTGACGAGCCGTCGAAATGAAGCGTCCAATAGGGCAGCTCAACTGCGTAGATTTCAGGTCCCTCCAATTATTCTTCAATCACGGGCTCATGACTGTTATCGGGGAACTGTGCTAACAAATCCGCCATCGCCTGCGATTTGATCGCCCGCGGCCGAACGCATGTGATATCATATTGGGAAATGGTCATATACCACTTTGCCAATCTTCCCCCAGGAGTGGTGTGAGTCAGAAGATATCGTATGGGATCACTCTTTGTGACCACCACTACTTTGTGCGAAGCAAAGTAGTGTCTCAACTTTTCTATTACGAAGAATAAAGCAAGGCAATGTCGTTCGATGTCCGTGTACCTTAATTCTGCGGGCTGCACGATGCGAGAGATGTGATAGATGGGCCTTTCTTGACCCTCATACTCCTGAGCTAGGAGAGCTCCTATAGACCTCCTTGTTGACGTCAGATACAACAAGAGTGGTGATCCGAGCTGAGGTGCGATCATTACTTTTGAAGATGTCAGCAGCTCCTTTAGTTTCCCGAACGCAGCCTCGTGCTCCGCATTCCAGTTGTATACAGCATCTTTCTTGAGAAGATCACTGAAACAGAAGGTGATTTCGGCGATCGCTGGGATGAATCTTCGCAGATAGGATAGCTTTCCCAAGAAGGTTTTCAAGGCACTCTGGTTATGCGGCGGAGTCATGCTAGTGATGGCTGATACTTTCGCAGGGACGGGCTCTATTCCTTGACGATGTACCACACATCCCAAGAACTTCCCTGATGTTACCCCGAACGCGCACTTCATGGGGTTCATCTTCAATTGAAAAAGTCTGCATCTGTTGAACACCTTCCGCAAATCCGCCAGATGGTCTGCCTCCTCCTTGGATTTGACAACTAGATCGTCCACATAGAATTCCACTTCTTTGTGCATCATGTCGTGGAACAGGGCCATCATGGCCCGCTGGTAAGTCGCACCCGCGTTTTTTAGGCCAAAAGGCATCACCGTGTAGTTGAATACTCCCACTAGGGTGATGAATGCGGTTTTCCGTGCGTCTTCGGGGTCCATCCTGATCTGATTGTACCCACTGAAGCCGTCCATGAAGCTGAACATGCGATGACCCGCGGTTGAATCGATAAGCAAGTCAATGTTGGGGAGCGGAAAATCGTCCTTAGGACAGAAACTATTGAGATCTCGTAAATCCACGCAAATGCGAAGCTGCCCATTCTTCTTTACCACGGGCACAATGTTAGCCAGCCATGTGGGATGGTGATTTGGCTCTATGAATTTGGCATTCAGAAGTTTGACAACTTCTTGCTTGATCTTAACGTTGAGATCCGGTCTAAAGCTTCTCATGCTCTGCTTTACCGGTTTGGATCCTGGGATTACATCCAGCCGATGCATGGTGATGCTCGTGTCCAAGCCAGGCATCTCATCGTATTCCCACGCGAATACGTCTCTGTACTCAGTCAAGAGTTGTAGCAATCTTTCCTCCTCTTCGCCTGTGAGGTCCGCACTTAGAAAGACTGGCCTCTTCTTTTCTTTGCTCGGGCTTAGGAATACCTCCTTTAGCTCCTGCTTTTGTGGTCTGGATTTGTCTTCCATGCATTCAGGTGCTTCCTTGACTTTCTCTTCTAGAGTGTTTGGTATTGGTTTGTCTGTCTCCAAAACCTGCTCAATTTGGTTGATTTGCTCAGGGATATCCCCATGCCCACGTGAGGACACCCCCACGCACCTTCATATGCGATAGCATTTCTTCCCGTTCGCGTAGAAACTTTCAATCTCCTTGCCTTCAGGATCATGTTTTGCTATCCTTTTCAGAGTGTACACATTCTTTCGCTGGTAGGCAATACGCGGCGCCTCTTCTCGCGTAGGCGGCTTTTCCTTGGCATCCTCTCTTGTCACCATCACTTCCGCAGGTGACTGATCTTTGATATCCTCCCATCGGTCAAAGGATTGGGGTTGAATGGTCCCGGCGTTTGCTCATCTGCCATCTCGGTGAACCACACCGCCTCACTGAGATGCGCCTCATCCATGTTGAATGGATTTGTCGAAGCTGGTATCTCGACTATTTTGTCGTTCCAAATGGCTTTCATCACTTGGTGAACTGTTGAAGGGACATCATCAAAGCGATGAATCCAGGCTCGACCTATGATCATGTGATACGTAGTGTTTGCATCTATGACATAGAATTTTGCTGAGCATTTGATTTTGCCGATCTGGATACCCAGGCGGATCCATCCTATCGTCATTCTGGAGTCGCTTCCAAATCACATCAGCGGGGATGGACGCTTGACAATCTTGTGTTCTGGAATTCCTGCTAACCTCAGAGTGTGGAGCGAAACAACGTTAACTGCTGCTCCTCCGTCAACGAATGCTCTTTTGAACTCCGCGCCATTGATGATGGCTGTCACGTACAGAGGCCTCTGGTGGCTCGCATCTGTCTTCGTATCGCTGCGGAAAAGGTTATGACCTTTTCTGTAAAGCGAGATGCCCTAACGACTTTCCCATTGGAGACTACGAGATCCTCCTCGTAATCTTCTGCTATCCTCAGGATCGCCTTTGTCATCTTCGTCCGGCATTTTTCTGAGAAATTCATCTCGTCGAAGAACCTGCTGAACCCGTGCGACCCCTTCATCCGGTCTGCGCGTTCTTCCTCGGTGTCTATGCTGTAGTCCTCGTCATCATGGATCTCGGCAATGATGGGTAGACCATCCTCTGCAACCTCTTCAAGGTCCACAATCGAGATCATAGCGACCTATTTGCCTTTCGATTCTTTCTCCGCATGGACAGGGAGTGGATTGTTGCGCACATCCTGCCTTTGATCGCTGACGATCAGTTCGCCATTCTTCATCTTTTGGCTAAACACGATTTTGAGCTTCTTGCAGTCCGCCGTGGGATGCATAACCTTTCCGTGATATTCGCACCACTTTGGGTCCCTCACAATCTCCCTGGAGGGTGCCTTTTCGAGTGGCGGTAGGACACCGTCCTTACGCCATTGTCTGCAAAGGTCGCTTGCTTCTTCCACCGAACATGGCAGAGGTGGTGCGTCAAAGTTCACTATCTTTGACTGCTTTTGGGGTGAGACCGTATTCACTTCAGCCTCGCGTCCCCTCTTGTAGCTGAATCTCCCGATTTTGAATGTAGTACCGCCTGAGGATCGCTCAGGGGCATTCCTCTTTTTCTGCCTCTCCACTATAGGCTCGATATTCTTCGTGCATTCGATTAGCTTTGAAAATGTAGGCGTTTGCAGGTTGATAAGCATACCTTTGTACTCGTCTCGCATGCACTGCAGGCATATCTCTACGAGTCTGCTTTCGAGTATCACATCTTTGCACTCCAAGGACTTGGCCCTGAACTTCTTGATGAATGTTATTCCGTCCTCCTCGCGCTTCTGATACATCCGCGAGAGGTGAATCATCGTCACCTTTTCCTCCATCTGGAAGAAGTTGGTGTAAAACTTCTGGACCATGTCGTCCCAAGTCTTCACGGATCCGGCTTCCAGCGTCCGGTACCACTTGTAAGCCACGTTCCCCAAGGATTTCGGGAATTCGCGCATCAGCAGTTTGGGATCAGCTCCATACGGCCCCATCACATCAATGAAACGCATGACATGCTCATGGGCGTTCCCATTGACATCTTCGAACTTGTCCCATTTAGGAGCCTTGTACCCAGCAGGGTTAGGCATGAGATAGATCTCTCGTGGGATTGGCGGATCGTTGTCAAGCTTCGGGATGATGGTATCCGCGAACGATTGGTGAGCCAGAATAGTGTCTATGCGCCGTTGCAGCAAAGTCATGCACTCCGGAGTGCTTCCCTCGGCAGCAGGAGGAGGGGTTGCCGCAGGCGGGGGCGACACATATGCCGCAGGAGGACTAGGGACATATTGCGAATTCACGTTACCCTAGATTGCCGTTGGAGGAAGCAAGGGATACTGTGAGGCCGGATTAGGTACCAAAGCCGGAGGCTGAGGGGTGTGAGCAGTGAGAGGCAGCATTTGAGCCGTTGACCCCTGGATTGAGGGTAGCTGCGTAGTCGCCGGTGGAGTTTGCAGATTAGGGTTGGGTGGTGTGGTTGACACTCCCAATCCTTGAGTGGTGGAGACTCCTCCTCCCTGAGAGACGGCGGTGGCCGGTGCGGGTTTGGAGCAAGGGTCCCCAAGACAGCCATGATCCGCTCTAGCTGAGCAGACTGAGCTTTGAGAGCCTTCGCCTGACTCTGGATGGTGGCGTCCAAGGTCTCCAACGTCGGAGCTTCACCGGTAGCTGTAGGAGTACGGCGAATCTCCTCTTCTGAGGCGGCCTCCATGGAAGACGATCTGTTACTGACATCATCCTCCAGAGACATGGTTGCTTGCAATGGTAAGTTCACGTCGGGTTCACCAAAATGTGCACAAGAGAATCCGGCAGGGAGCACTCTGTGTACACCAAAGGCAGAGGATTGGAAATAGCACAGGGAGAGTTGGGTTGTGTGTAGGGAGAGAGTAAGGCAGTAGTAATGTCTGAGAGAGAGAGACAGGGGTTTGGCAGAGCTTCCGCGTATGTCTGGCGTGTTCTCCTTTGTATGGAAAGGTTAACATCCTATATATAACGGAGAATGTGACCGTTGTAGCGTGGTTAATGCGCCCATCAATGGCGGCTTAATTAGCTTAACCACAACGGCCACGTTCGTCCGCGTATATAGGGACCGTTACAGCACGTTATCCGCGTATACCGGAACCGTTATGGGTTTGACCGGGTTTGACCGGGTTTATGGAGCTCGTGCCATAAATCTCTCAAAAGCAGTTAATAAAGTTCGCGCGCGGGCTTGGCTCGCACGCGACAAGACTTACTCTAGCCTCCAGACCACTAAGTCCCTACAAGTCTCGTGCAGTGGTATGCGAGGGCCCTGTCTTGCAGCCCCCACGTGGATCAGCGCGGCTGGTGATCCAGTGTGTGTGGAGCACAATATGGTGTGCTGGATGATTGCCACGTGGCCAAGATCTGTCTGCTCAGAAAGCACTATCAACAACAAGCTAATTAATCTTCACTTGTCAGTCCATCGATCTTTCACCAAGTAGTTACCTAGTTCATGACGCTAGGTTAACATAAGATAAAGCGCAAGATTACTAGAAAATGCAATTTCAATGTTACTTTAAGCTAAGATAACACGATATGTATTGAAACATTATCCTACCAAACAAGTGTCAATAGTGCAAGTTTAACAATCCATCAAACGAGATAAAATCAATCCATCACATGAATTAATCAACATATCCGGAAAACTTGTCTAACAAAACCCTAGGCTCTCCATAGAGCCTAGCTAATAAACTACTCAAATATGCTGAAAATAGAAGCTAACAAGTTCATAGTATTGAGAAACAATTGAAAAGATAGGAGGGATAGTCAAACTCGTGACGAAAATTGCGTTCGGGCGACTCCAGCGTCGTTCTCCATGTCCCTCATGTCCCCTAGCCTTCCTCTCTCTTCTACAGCAGCCTCCCGTCTTCTATTAGGTATGATAATCCGTCCCCAAGGGTCTGGGCACGTTTTTTAATGATATTTGGCCGAAATTGCACTTCAGCCCCTCTAGTTTGTAATTCTCTGGCTGAATTGTAAGCTGATCTTGCGCGGGCCATTACTCTCTCATCCGGACTCGTCTTCGGGCCTACCATATACCGTTGGAAATATGTGGATGTCTACTTTCAAATGGAGCAGGTCTTGCTCCCAAATTATGTATATATTTTCCTTAGTATCGAAAATAGTGCAGGCTTGTCCTTGAGCGACATTTCCAACTTTTCTTTTTCTTTGCGTCTTCTTTTCTCCTCTTCATCTAGCTCCATACCAAGCATATACAATCCTCTCATAAGATCAATTTCACCTATTTAACCTGATAAACACAACAAAGTACTACCCGTGCAATTATCATCGCAAATATGAGAGAAATTATGCCCAAATAAGCTAGAAACACAATTTTTAACTCTTAGGCTTATAAATCGTCAAATTCACATATTTGTGCAAATATAACATATAAATCATGTGAAATAAACCTAATACAAGTAATTTGGAAGTCAAATAATGGCTCCTAACAGAAAGTTATCAAATACCCCCACACTTACCTTTTGCTCGTCCCGAGTAGAACCACTATTTACTAGCCGATTCAAGACTCAAGCGACTCAACACGACTCATGACTATGCAACTACATGAACTAACTATAATGCAACTCGATTATACTCAATGCAATGAAATAAACAACAATTTTTTTTTCTCTTTTTCTGAGATTGGGCAACCTCTCTATCATAAACCGAAATCATCAAATCCTCACAAGCTCACTTTGAAATTTCACAACATGTAGCAAGAAATGATATATGATGATCCTATGCGCAAACTCACTAAGGCGTCCCCAAACATCCACCAACCAAACCAAGATACAACACGTCTTTTGACTCGGAGGGTCTAGGCATCTCAAGTCACTAAGTGGTCTTTCTTCGCCAAGTCATTTGAGGTTTTCAGACCCTCTTAGCCGTTATTGCTTTTGAAATGCAAATTATCCCATTGACGGGAGACACAACTCCTGTGTAATACGGCTTGACTTTAGTTTCCCTCTTAAGCTCTAGATTGGATTGTATCCAAATTTTCCGCGCAAACGAAAGCACATTAGGTTGTTTCTCCTTGAAGCACAACAATTTTTTTTTCATATTTTTAATTTTATTCTCTTTCATCATATGTTTTTACAACCGTGCATTAGAGCTTAAGAGTGTGGACTTTTTAGGATTTTCTCTTGGAACCATCTTAAGGGATGGTGGTGTACGCTCCCCGGCTTCGCTTAGGTCGAAGAATCGTACCACATGAAACCGACTCTACACGAAGGTCCACCCCAGATTCCAAGAGTCCACAAGTTTCCACGGGAAACAAATTATTCAACCACCTAGAGACTCAATCCTCCTAGCACACTAGAGAAGTCAAAAGTATGCCCGTAATCTACTTTCACTATTCACAAGTACCTGGGACATCCTGTCGTGAGACTCGCGCACAAGATACTACAATTGAATTATCCCTACTAAGATGCTTCCTACTCTCATGAGATCTTTCACTAGATTCTCTTCGGTTTCTAGGTCGTAAGTTGCCAAATTTTCTCAAATTTTTCATTTTTTATGATTTTTATTTATTTTTTTTTTTTTGATATTTTCCTAAACTCTATATGATTTTGGCCAACTCGACTAACCACAAGAAAATTGGTTAGGGTGACTCAATAAAGTAAAAGTGCAACCTAAACATAAACTACACTAAAACTAAGCACAACACAACAATATATTATAAAAAAAAAAAAAAAAAAAAAAAAAAAAAAAAAGACGACTCGGACTACAAGTACTAGATTGACTCACAATACGACATACTCTAATCTAAATTAACTGGCGATGCAGACACGGACATGGCTAGCAAATAGCTAAAAATCCCCCCACACTTGAGCGCTTCGTTGTCCTCAACGAATTTAGAGATAAAACAGAGGACTTGGCATTCAAATGCGTGGGCGGTGATTCAACTCGGAGTCAAAGTCACGGCACAAGAAGGTAGCTACAATAAATTTAAAGATAATTCAAGCTACGTGCACGTGACAACTTGTGTGTACCGAAATTAAGCAAGTACTCAAGTATTCCCTAGGATTCTAACAGCTAATCCCAGCGGCGACTATGCACCGTGACCAAGTCGTCAAAATAAAATCCTATAGCAAGTACGATGTGCCTAAACGGTAAGTAAAGAGAGAGAAAGGAGTGCTCACAACCGACACAAGGTCGGGGACAAAATCCGATATGTGCTGACGAAGATAGCAAGAACAATCCCCAAGCAAACATTGTGCGCACCAATGCAAGCTCCCTTGCGGTCGAGTGTGTACAACACACCGGGGTCGATTGATTCGTCCATTTCTCTTAATAGTTGCTAAATCCTGACCAATTTTCCGTTCTCATGCGGCCCTTGCTGTTGACTCAAGTTCTCTTTTTGCACCCCGGAAGTTCTTCTCAATTCCAATACCCACCAAATAATTCAATAAACAGTTCATCCAAACTCACATCACAGTATTTTTTTCTTTATTCCTGGGGTCCTCTCACCTCTGTATTGCTGAAATTAATCGGGTCAAGGGTTCCTCCGATCTTGGTTCTCACCAGCGATGGATTCGCTTGCCAATCGGGCACACGATTCTCAAAATTGATGGCAAACGGAAGAGGAGGGAAACCTGAGGTTGAAAGCTCGTAGATTCAGATTCCTATAATCAAGTGCTGAAGGTGACGGATTTGGGCCAAAACAGAGCAGCAGCGGTGGTTTAGGGGTCGTTTTAAAGATGGTGATGGTGGGTTTCTGGGTTGAGTTTACAGAGAGGGCAGCGGATTTGATTCGAGATTGGAGGTGTGTTATGGGTTTGACGGAGGGGAGGGCGATGATGGCGGTGTTTGAGAGGACAAGGTCGGAGAGGAAAAAGGAGGTTAAGAGGTTTGGAGCTCGGAATCCATGTAGGTCGGGTTGTGAGCTGTCAGGGGCGGTGTGGTTGCGTTGATGTGCTGTGATGGCTGTAGCGGTGGTCATGAGCGGTGGCTGCTTTGATGGACTGGGTTGTTGAAGATGGCACGGAGGTCGGGGATGGTGGATTGGTGGTTGCGTAGAGGGGGATGGTGGTCGAAATTGGATGGCGATCTGGGTTTACAGAGAAGCTGCAAGGGGTCAGTTGGGTTGCAACGTTGGGGTATGCGGGTGTAGATTTGAGAAGTAGGAAAAAGTACACATACCTCCCCTGACGCTAAAAACAAACAGACAGAGGGCTTCAGATGACATTATCAGAAGTATTACTAAACTGCAATATAGCACCCCTGCTACTTGAATATATATTTTTCTCGCCATTTTTCCTTCTTCCACCATCTTATCTCCATCTTTCTCTTCTCAAGCGAACAAGAATAAATTCTCACAAGAAGCGCGAATCCCAGTAACGAAGAACTCGGGTTGCAAAAGTGAAATCTCTTCGCAAACTTTTTCTTCTTCTTCCAATTCATGAAAACCGACATCATAACAATTCCAATCACCATATCAAGTCTCCCATGTGGTGAGAAGAGATCAATTTCCTCTTTGACCGGTTCGTCAATATAAGGTATCTTCATTGACGGTTCAAGCGGCAACTCATAAAGTACAAATGTCTGAATATCTTCGTCGCTTTCATATGAAACACATGATTCATCAACAAATCCAACCTCGACAGCTTTTTCATCTTCAGTGAGCGGAGGCGCGAGATGCTCCATCAAATTCACAACCGGCGAGTCAAGCTCATCAATATTAATTCCATGAAGAAGACTTTCAATGTCATCGAAAATCGCATCATGCTTCTCCCTCATACTTGATTCAAGCCATGAGTCGATGTTTGGACATGTTGGGATATACAATGTCTCATCATCATCTTCATCGGGCTTAGAGAAGGTTGGAGCACATTCTTCATTAGAATAGATATTGACAATCGTATAAAATTCTTCAAGTCTTGCTTTGAATTTTGTCCCGTCCAACCCCGTTCTTATTGCACTCTGTTTCAATTCTTCGATTCCCTTATGCAGTGCTCCAAACAATTTCTGAAGCAAGTATTGGCGGCTATACATCATGCTTTTTTTGGCATAATATTCCTCAATATCTCCTTCAGGGTAGAATCCATCCTCGCGATCAATCAGTTCCGCTAAACAAACAAAATGTCCTTCTTTATTATCACCCATGCTTAGCAGAATACCTGCACACCAAAGATCTCAAAAAATAACGTGAGATGATAAGAATAGATGGTAAAAATATATAAAAAATAATAATAAATAAAAAATACTCCTTAAATAAATTTCTAACTAACAAATAAACCGCTGTCCCCGGCAACGGCGCCAAAAACTTGACACGATTTCTTACGTGTATACGCAAGTGCACGGTCGAAGTAATAAAGAGTGAGTATTGAAACTCAGGTTGTCGAACCCACAAGGACAGATAGTAGGTTTATTGTTAATTAGAGATGAAATCTAAAGAGTGTAATTGAAATAACAGGAACAAAGTTGTTGGTTTGAGAATTCGTCACTCCCAATCAAGTGACAGAATTAAACTAACTAAAAGATATTATTTTTGTATTTTTATAATTAAACAATGTTTGATTAAATGAGGAGAAGAACTAGGCGATCTATGGATCACCTAGGGCATTAGACAATTCCGGGTATTGATTTGAATCACGTAATGACGAATATGCTCTTGATCACGTTTAACTACTCACAATCTTCTTTCAATCTCATGTAAGTCTATGCTAGATTCAATAGTCATCATCTGTCGATCCATAAACTATATCACCTAACAAGCATTAAGAATAATCCTACGTTTTGATACAAACCCTAACATTTCGCCTTTCGGTCCATCATGATACGGGCTTGCTAGCAATCCTAGATTCACAAGCTAATTAATCTTCACTTGTCAGTTCATCGATCTTTCACCAAGTAGTTACCCTAGTTCATGACGCTAGGTTAACATAAGATAAAGCGCAAGATTACTAGAAGATGCAATTTCAATGTTACTTTAAGCTAAGATAACCCGATATGTATTGAAACATCTCATATGATCATTCATATCCTACCAAACACGTGTCAATAGTGCAAGTTCAACAATCCATCAAGCGAGATAAAATCAATCCATCACATGAATCCATAAGCATAAATCAATCAACATATCCGTAAAACGTGTCTAACCGAACCCTAGGCTCTCCATAGAGCCTAGCTAATAAAACTACTCAAATATGCTGAAAATAGAAGCTAACAAGTTCATAGTATTGAGAAACGATAGAAAAGATAGGAGGGATAGTCAAACTCGTGAAGAAAATCGCGTTCGGGCGACTCCGGCGTCGTTTTCCATGTCCCTCATGTCCCCTAGCCTTCCTCTCTCTTCTCCAGCAGCCTCCCGTCTTCTATTAGGTCTGAGAATCCGTACCCAAGGGTCTGGGCACGTTTTTTAATGATATTTGGCCGAAATTGCACTTCAGCCCCTCTAGTTTGTAATTCTCGGGCTAAATTGTAAGTTGATCTTGCGCGGGCCATTACTCTCTCATCCGGACTCGTCTTCGGGCCTACCATATATCGTTGGAAAGCTGTGGATGTATAATTTCAAATGGAGCAGGTATTTCTCCCAAATTATGTATAAATTTTCCTGAGCATCCAAAATAGTGCAGGCTGGTCCTTGAGCGACTTTTCCAACTTTTCTTTTTCTTTGCGTCTTCTTTTCTCCTCTTCATATAGCTCCATACCAAGCATATCCAATCCTCTCATAAGCTCATTTTCACCTATTTAACCTGATAAACACAAAAAAGTACTACCCGTGCAATTATCATCGCAAATATGAGAGAAATTATGCCCAAATAAGCTAGAAACACAACTTTTGACTCTTAGGCTTATAAATCGTCAAATTCATATATTTGTGCAAATATAGCATATAAATCATGTGAAATAAACCTAATACAAGTAATATGGAAGTCAAATATCAGCTCCTAACAGAAAGTTATTAATAGGTCATAGAAATTGTACTCTTCTTACTATAATTGATTAAGAACTTATTTTAGAAATTTCGCTATAGATATAATTGAAAAATTATATTTTTAGAGATACTGAAAATATAACAAATTAATAAGAAAAGAGATAGAACTAGTAGACTATTGCTGCATTACCATTGCAAAGAATGACTTAAGAATATAACTACACAACTATAGCCAGTCTAGTATTATTATGGACTACTACCATCACTTCCTCTCAATCCACATATTCTTCCTCTTCATCTCCAATTCTTTTCTCATTTCTCCCCCGCTTCCATTTCTTATCTATTTCGTTTGTTCTCATCACCAGCTAACTCACACACACATGGGAATACACATACTCACACTAATTCAAACACTCTGTTGCCACAAAATAATGAAAACAGAGCATGCTTCATTCTATTCGATGAAATGGTAACGGCAATGACATGATACGAATTCAGCGAAACCGGGAATGGAATTTTAAAATTAATTGATCGAGTGAAAACATACCGAATAAGAAAAGACCGAGAGACGGAGCGGAGTGGAACGAACAAGAGACGGTGGAGTGGTGGTGGCGGAGAATGGTGATGGATGGATTTCAGATGGGTCAGAAACTCGGGAAGCGAGTTGTTGCTGGTGGATTTCGCCTGAAAACGGAGCAGGGAGCAGTGGTGGTGATGTTCGGCGGTGATTCTGAAAACAGAGGCAGGTGGGTTTGCTTTGTGTGCACAAGAGAATCCGGCAGGGAGCACTCTGTGTACACCAAAGGCGGAGGATTGGAAATAGCACAAGAAGAGTTGGGTTGTGTGTAGGGAGAGAGTAAGGCAGTAGTAATGTCTGAGAGAGAGATAGGGGTTTGGCAGAGCTTCCGCGTATGTCTGGCGTGTTCTCCTTTGTATGGAAAGGTTAACGTCTATATATAACGGAGAATGTGACAGTTGTAGTGTGGTTAATGCGCCCATCAATGGCGACTTAATTAGCTTAACCACAACGGCACGTTTGTCCGCGTATATAGGGACCGTAACAGCACGTTATCCGCGTATACCGGAACCGTTATGGGGTTGACCGGGTTTGACCGGGTTTATGGAGCTCGTGCCATAAATCTCTCAAAAGCAGTTACTAAAGGTCGCGCGCGGGCTTGGCTCGCACGCGACAAGACTTACTCTAGCCTCCAGACCACTAAGTCCCTACAAGTCCCGTGCAGTGGTATGCGAGGGCCCTGTCTCGCAGCCCCCACGTGGATCAGCGCGGCTGGTGATCCAGTGTGTGTGGAGCACAATATGGTGTGCTGGATGATTGCCACGTGGCCAAGATCTGTCTGCTCAGAAAGCACTATCTACATTAGCCCCCTTTCTGCGCGTGAAGACTCATAGCCGAATAGGCTTCCATGCGCAGGAATCAACGTACGCGTCGCCGCCACGCACCAATTCAAACATTAGCAGGTTCAGCCCCCGTGCGTGCCATTATGACCTAAAACCCCTAGAGTCGTGCCGTCTGACCTTTAGGGTTTTAGGCGTGACGTCAGCTTGTCCTGTGATTGCGCGATTCGACGGTGACGGTTGCGATTCGACTACTGAAAGGACGCAACACCTCATTGTTTTTGGATAAATACTCTGTACTCTCCATTGTTGCAAAGCATCACTTCTTTCTCTTAAAGTAAATGATAATCGGAAGCCTTCAAGAGCAGATTCAGATAATCAATCACCAGTTCTCTCTTGTCAATCGTCTTCTTCAATTGTGCGCATCCAAGCAAGCTTTACCAAAACAAGGTTGGCCTTGTTCAATTTTGATTTAATATACTGATATCTGATTTGAACTGCGTTGGATCTGCAAACCCATAACATATTATCCACTGAAAACTATGAAGAAGCTCTCAATCTTTGAGTCCCATTTTGATTTAATCCCCAGATGATAAGGATATTGAATGTAGGGTTTCTGAAATCCCTGATAATGCAAACGATTCCAATTTGAAGATTGCCACTGGACTGTTCATCTTTCTTCCAATAGATCCTCGTATGCTTTGAACTGAATCTTGAAATTCAAACTGAAGTGTGCATATTTCTCCCCCCTTTTTTCTTGCTTTTCCGCAAGAATGGCAAAGACAAAAGGAACCAAACCCATTAAGGAGATCGAAGAAATACCTGATCTTCCTCGGGCTTTATGGCGAAAAGCCCCCTATCTGGGTGGCAAAGACTTCTACCATGCTAGGGTTAAGGCGAAGAAGCTGCCAATCCCTGTCCCTGGTGAAGGATTGCAAACGTTAACCCCTCCAGTTAACTCGGCCCTGCTCGAATTGATCGATTCCGAAGATGTGGTTCGATTGGGAGTCGAAAATGGGTATTTCCCCTATACTGCAATTTCCACTCAAGCGTTTGTTCAGAAATTGGACTTCATGGATGAGTGGATTGACCATGTATTGACTCATCACGCCATGACTCTAAACGATGCTGGCGTATATTTCGCAGTTCGTGCTATGAAGGGTGCTGCCGTGAAGCTGGACCAGTCCATGCTTCTAAACCTTCTTTCTCGTTACTCGCCTGCGACTCACACATTCCATTTTGCTGAGTTCGAGGCTGCTCCCACGCTCGAAGATGTGCACATGCTGTATGATTTGTCTCCCGTGGGCGAGGTGGATCCTTTGAGTCCCTTGAGAACGGATGCGGAGATCGCTTAGCAGATGGAAGAGTGCTTGTCAGAAGGGAAGAAAATTTCCACTCGGTGGACTACTACAGAAGTCCTTCCTGACTGGCAGTTGGTTGACACATCTGCGAAGAACACTTGGAACAAGTGGGTGCAATACTTTTTCCGTGATTATGCGAACAGCAGCATCACCAAGAAGCTTCTGAGTCAAAACCCAAAGGCTAAGAACTATGTGAATGGAAAGGGTTATCACTTGACCCTATGCGCCTTCCTCTGTGCCTGGTTGTCGAGGTACTTAATCGATGGCCACCCGCATGATGGGGTCTTATCATGTTCTTCCTCTTGCTGTAAAATTGGCCCTCGGTCAGAAAGTCGCACTTGGACCCTTAGTCTTGGGCACGCTGTACTACAGGTTGGATCAGCTGGTTGTGGCAATGAAGGAATCGCGTGGCCGCCTCGACGTACTGACTTACATTAACATTGCTTTCTTGAAAATGTGGGTCTTCGAGCGATGGCCCTCTTATGCCCCAGTCGCTTCTAAGCCCAGCAAATGGTGTCCCCCAGGTGCGGAGGAGGAGCGTAATAGCGGTAGGGCTGCGAGATGGTTTGGAACTAACTTCCCCAAGTGCGTTTGGAGCCTGATATGCGACAATCGGGAAGAGTTTATAGCTAGGCCTTATGCCATGCGCGTTGAGAATGTGCGATGAATCCCAAAACTGTATCCCTCTAAGGCTGTTGCCTTCTCAGAAGAGCTCATTTTCGAAGGTGGGGAGCATTTCCACGAGCGCTATCGCGAATTCCTTTGCTGGTGTCTGAAAGGCTCCCTTCCTGCTCTTGCAGAGCATGTTCGCGAGCTCGCACCTAGGTACGAGAGGATTACCGTGGATGTTGATCCCACTCGCGTTTCTCCCCAGTTTGGCTTCGATGCAGTGGCACCATCAATCTGGCCGCATTCTATCATCAGAGGCTGCTACAAGCGGTTATTGTCTAAGGAGTGTAAAACAATCTTGATGAGCAATCTTCCCTTCGAGCAACCTTCAGGTAACCGCGAAGGTGGCTGTTCCAGAAACTGGATCGCTTACTGGAACGCCCAGCAGACAAGGTTTGTGACGCAGTCGGTCCCTCAGCCAGGCAGAGCTCCTGTGATCAAAAGGAATTCTTTCCCTTTTCGTCCCAATTGTAGCCTGGACGAGTCTGAATATGGTTGTTACTCGTTGCTGGATCGCGAGAATCACCTGTGTCCCTCAATCATTATTGATGAAAAGATCGCCGCAGTTAGGAGAGGTGATTCGCATGTCATCAGATATAGCGAAACTTTTGCTAAGGTAAGCAGTTCTCCTCTTGCATGTGCGAAGTTCCCCTTTCTTCCAATATGTCAAAAGCTTCATGCTTCACTTTCTGTTGCAGTGCCATGTGAGGAGGTTTGCATCTGGTGAGCGTTCCAAATCGCTGGTCACCACCATTGTTACTGCGAGAAGGCAAGGACAACCAGTTCGGCTGGCATCGAAGATGGATCCCGTGGTTGAGACCAAGATTGGCGAGATCATGAATGCTTTTGCTGATTCACTGATAGACAATACTCCAGCCTCGTCTCCTCCCAGGAATGATCCATCTCCTCCAGCGAATGCTGCTCCGAGAGCGAAAAGGCCCAGACAAAGAGGAATCGCAATCTCTTCCCCTAGGAGCGCTCCAACTTCCCCTCCTGCGAGATCCCTTACTGCCAGGGATAAAGGTAAAGGTCGCATGACCAGTAAAGCGCGGAAGGAGCTCGCAGTGGAGACCTTTGTTCCGTTTGGCCAGGAGGAAGAAGAGGAGAGAAGGGAGGCAAGAGAAGGATATGAAGAAGAGGAAAGAATTGAAGATGTTAGGGACAGAGAGAGAGAGATGTGATACAAGAGGAAGAGTCAGGAGGTATCTCAATCGTACTTCTCTTCTCATTATCTTAACTCTTCGCAATCTTATTTGAACGAATTGTTTCTTCGCAGATGATGACGATGAAACCATCAGTGGCCTTTTGGCCAAGAAGCAGAAGAGGGGTTCTCATTCTGGTGTTTCCGATGAAACCATAAGCGAGGACATTCTTGCTGAGTCCAGGAGAACAGCTGCAGAGGCTGCTGAGAGAAGAAGAAAGCGAGAAGAAGAGGAGCTCGAACGCGTGAAGCAAAGGAGCTTAGAAGAACAACACGTCGACGACCTAGTGCGTCCGAATGATGAGGAATATGTGCTTCCAGAAGAGGTGGCTCCTCGAGTTGAAGAGGAGGATGCGGCTCCAGAAGAAGATGCGGCAGCTCTAGAGCAAGCCCAAGCAGATTTTGAAGAAATGGGTGGCGGTAATGAAGGTGAGATTTTTAATCTCGCAGTAACTTACCGAGATGTTATTTTCGGTGCACTAAAGCACGGTGTGTCAAAAGCTGACATTCGCCGTTGGCTAGTAGGCAAGTGCGGTGAACCCTCAGGTAATCATTTGAGCAACATGTGTGAACTAGGCTTAGCAACTCAAACATAATCATGACTGGTTTCTTCGCGCCCCAGGTCACGCTCACCTTAAAGACATGCTTAATGAAGATACATTAATACGGCAAGGTTCCACTTCCTTAGCATATGACGAGGATGCTGCGATCCCACCTTCGCGTGGAGGTGCTCGTTCTTAGCTTACCAAAGATAATAAAGTATTATACAATGCAAGTTACCTCACATCATCGTATTTTGTATCAGGCAATGCCGATGAAGCCATATTGGAGCAAAGAAGTCAACCTTCTGCATCCGATGTCCCGGTGCCGAGTTCTCATACTGAGAAGCCCGTCGCAGCTGCTGAATATGCAGGAGAGCCCTTCGAGGACGTCATTGAACTTTCTGACGATGCCGAAGCTGACACCGTGCTGATGGAGGAAGATGCCCATGCTGGTGCTGAGGAAACAGGAACGAACGCTGCTGACGCTATCGCACCTGAAGGCATCCCTAATCGAGCTGCAACTTCTGCTGCTGCCATGCCTCCGGCAATGGCTGAGCCTGCGGCGCCTCTTCCTGCGTGGAACTTTTGGGGTTCGCAGGTCGGGGCTGCGATCGCACCTGGTGCGGCTTATACTCTTCCCACCAACTACGATGAGTTAGAGCTCGCGGCTGACAGGAGATCAATGGAGCAGAGACAGTCTTCAACTGCCCCAGCAATGCGCATTCCTTCTCTGCGCGAGATTCTTGAAGGAACTGGTATGTGGTGATTTATTGTTCGCATCTTGCATTCTTTACTTGCGAGTTTGACATTCTAACTTGGCTTAACATTTCTTTAGGGTTGAAGCAAGCTGACGTGGACTGGCTGGTTCGGATGCGCCTCTCCTACCCCCAATCATTTGCGAGGTCTCTGGAGATAGGGCCCTTCGACAGGAGGCTGTTTCTGACTGAAGCCATCTGGATTTTGGAGCAGCTGTCCGCGACCACACCTGCGACCATTTCTCCTCAGAGCGCGGAATTGCTTTTTGGCATCTGCCAAAACCTTCTCGCCAAAGTTCAAGGCAAGCTGGGCTTTGGGTTTCTTGTCAAAAGAGTAACCCTGATTCGCGCGACCATGACTTTGAAACGCGGCTATCAAAACCTCGCAGCTGAGAAGCAGAAGGTAGAGCAGCAAAGACAAAAGGTTGAAGAGGCTGTGAAGCTCTTTCATGAGATGAACGCCAAATGCGAGCAATTGAAGCAAGAAGTGGAGCAAGTGGAAATTCTGAGCCGTCAGTTTACTCCTAATGACTCTTTGATCAAGGGCTTGTTTTGAAAAGTAGCAGAAAGGGCTTGTTTTGAAAAGTAGCAGAAACATTACTGTAATGTTGCTAGGGTTTCTCCCCCCTTTTTTTCAAAAATAATTGAAATGCCTGTTTTGCCCTTTGCGGGATTTGCTCGAATATCTCTGTGCATATCAATTTATGACGTCAACAATTGATATTCTGCCTTGATTTTCGCGCTAATTTCTCATTAGATAAGCACTTTTTCCTTGGGAAGTCCATCCGTATCATGACTATCCGTCATTAATTAGGATACGCAACCGAATCGCCGTAGCCTTTAGTAGGGTAATTGATTGTTACCTCTTTTCAAGGCGTAAGTGATTGATCCTTACCCTCTTTTCAAGTGCTGCTGACTCATCTTTGTAACTGAAGAGTCTCCACAAGGTCTATATAAACCCTGCCTTTTGCTATTTGGGTTCTTCATCCCACAATGTGGCTTGCCATGAGTCCTTACGACTGCTGGCTTCAATGCTTGTCTTTCGTTGATTCATGGCAGCTTCAAGTTGTGAAACCTGAGTTTGTGCTTTGTGCTATAGAAATAGCTTCCAAGATCTGCTTTACAAAGCGTATTGATCTTTATAATTATCATAAAGAAGATGCAGAGAATACCTCATGTTTGATCGAAGAATTTTCTTCGTCTATTATGTTTGCAGGTCATGTTTCCGGCCGCCTCCCGGCGAGGTGCAGCGCCGTACTGACCTTGCTACCGACTCGTAATGAACGGCGGAATTCTCCTCCAGCATGCCCGGAGGTTGATCATTCGCCACCACGTCCGTGAGCTCAGGGTGGCGAGCCAATGTGCTCGTCTTCGTGGACAAGGAGCCCATTGCCCGAGGAATGACTGCTTCCCTGTCTTGTACAGCCGCATACGCCGGAACAGGTGGTTCCTCAGGCACGTCTCTTGGGTGTAAGACCAAAGAATGGCCTTGTCAGATCCTGGGCTCTTGAGCATAGCGTCGCATAGGTCTTGTAGACATGGCGGGCTGCGGGCTGTTCTTCTCGCAGGAACACCCTACTTGCTACAGATCTTTGGTCACAGATATTTGTATCGCATAGCTTCTGCTACGACCGTTTGGTCGATCCTTTTCCAGCTAGGATTCCCGCGATGTGTATCTTCTGCTTGTAAGTTACTATTTAGATGCATTGTAAGCCATGTTGGCTGCGTAGCTAGCTTGATCTGACCTTTCCGCTTGTAAGCTGTTTATCTAGGCAGATAAATTGTAAGTCATTTTGACTCGTAATGATAAATCACTTTGTATGATTTGCTGTCTTGTTACAACAAATTATGCTTTCGCATGCGCGTTGGCCAATTTCGCCTTCTGTAGTGCTGTATACACACTTTGCATTGTTGCTATGATTTGCTATCTGTCTAATAGATTCGCAGATTTGATTTTAGATCGTTCGAGATCGTATTTGCGTAGCTTGGCAGATAGGCTTGCGATTCACTTAAGGTTAAACCCATGTACGAGCGCTATCTCAGCGGATAGGCTTCTATAGATCACTTAAGATCATTTTGCATAATGCTCCTATCATGGCAGCTAGACTTAAGAATCATTTTAAGATCGCATTTGTATAGTGCTGCTATCGTGGCGGATAGGCTTGAAAGATCATTTAAGATCATACTCGCATAGGCTGCTATCATGGCAGATAGGCTTTTAAAAGATCACTTAAGATCGTTATTCGCATGAGCTGCTATCGTGGCAGATAGGCATTAAAAGATCACTTAAGATCGTATCGCATAGGCTACTATCGTGGCAGATAGGCTTTAAAAGATCACTTAAGATCGTATTCGCATAGGCTGCTATCGTGGCAGATTGGCTTTAAAAGATTAGTTAAGATCGTATTCGCGTGAGCTGCTATCGCGGCAGATAGGCTTAAAAGATCAGTTAAGATCATACTCGCATGGGCTGCTATCATGGCGGATAGGCTTTAGAAGATCACTTAAGATCGTATTTGCATAGGCTGCTATCATGGCAGATAGGCTTTAGAAGATCAGTTAAGATCGTATTCGCATGAGCTGCTATCGCGGCAGATAGGCTTAAAAGATCAGTTAAGATCATACTCGCATGGGCTGCTATCACGGCGGATAGGCTTTAGAAGATCACTTAAGATCGTATTTGCATGAGCTGCTATCGTGGCAGATAGGCTTAAAAGATCAGTTAAGATCATATTTGCATAGGCTGCTATCACGGCGGATAGACTTTCGCTAACAGAAATAATGAAATAAGCATAGCAATAAAGACAACTGCAAGTATAAAGTTCTTCTCATTTGGGAGAAGTCTTTTTATTACGAAACTCTCATATGGGAGAGATGAGATTACAATTCCCTCATATGGGAGAGAAGATGTGCGAGCTATAGCAATACAGAGCATGAAGCAGACGTTGTAATATAACGTATATAATGAGAGAAGTTAAGGATAATACTTCTTAATCCAGCGCATGTTGACTGAGTTTGGGGCTGAGGTTGTTCCATGTAACCTCCGTATGTTGCAGTAGCCACTATCAAAGACTTCTGTGACTTCAAAGGGTCCTTCCCAATTGGCTGCAAACTTTGGGTGAGCTGCCTCTCGCATGCAATGATCAGACGCGCGCAAGACCGAATCTCCAACTGCGAAATCTCGACGTTGGACTGTTTTGTTGTATGCGCGAGCGATCCTTTCTTGGTACCGTTTGTTAGTCCTTTTAGCTTGCTCCCGCTTCTCTTCTAGCAGTACTAAGTCATGATCGCGTCGGTTGTCATATAATGCATGAAAAGCTAACCTTGCAGAGTTAACCTTTACTTCCGCAGGTACCACCGCTTCAGCTCCATAGCATAAAAGGAATAGCGAGACCCCTGTGGGTGTCCTTGGAGAAGTCCGATAAGCCCACAGGGCTATGCTCAAAGAATCAGCCCACTTCTTGTGGTCATCTGCGACCATCTTGCTCAAAATTCTCAATAACGTCTTGTTGGTTGCTTCTGCTTGCCCATTCCCCTTCGGGTAGTATGGAGTGGAGCATATCTGCCTGATGTTGTATTCTGCTAGCTTTGCAGCCACCTGGCGATTGACAAAAGGAGTGCCATTATCCGAAAGGATGGTGTTTGGAATTTCGAACCTGCATATGATGCTTTCTTGGATGAAATGGACCACGGCCAGCGCATTTGCTGTCTTCAGTGGTATTGCTTCTACCCACTTGGTGAACAACTCGGTCGCGGTGAGAATGAAGTGATTCCCGTGCGAGGTCGGTCGAATGGGACCGATGAAATCCAGGGCCCACGTGTGAAACGGCCATGGTGTTCCCAATGCATGTAGATCTATGGCAGGGGCGTGCACTAGATTACCCTTGAATTGACACTCCTGGCAGCGTCTTACTTTGGTGCGGCAATCAGCCTCCATAGTGGGCCAGAAATATCCAATTGAGAGGAGTTGTCTGCATAATTTCGCACCCCCTTGATGTTCCACCTGATGAGAAAGGTCCATCACTTCTTTACTTCCCTGCTGTCTAGACATCGCAGCAAGTTACCTTCGTGGCCCCTTCGCCAAAGCAGATTTTCTTGCACCACATATCGGGCCGCTTTCCTCTTTAATTTCTCAGCTTCTTTTCTCGACTCAGGTACAGTACCCTGGGTGAGAAAATCAAAGAGTGGTTTCCTCCAATCCACAGATCATCGTCGGTCAGAGCAATGAGTCCTTGATCAGTGCGCAACTCTCGCACTTTCCTTGAATCAATGTTGCGGCCGTTGACATGTCCGGCCAATGAATGCCATACCTCTGGGCTTTCCGATAGATTGACACCTCACTTTCCCCACAAGCATGTTGGTGAATCTTTTCTAACAGCAGTTGTCCCTCTTGCTCGGAGACGCATCGCATGAGTATTCCGCCAGGGCCCTTGTAGTAGAGGGTGTTGTCATGTATGCAATACCCCTTTGTGGATGCCCAGTTCTCGCTGCTCGTGCCTTCTGCGATGGCCCGTAAGATTGACTTTCTCCATTCCGCATCGTCCATGCATTCATCGTCGCACGCGTCTTCCGTCAACGCCGAGGATGTTTGCACTTCAATCGAGATCCTCGCGGGACATTTGTCCGCACTGACCTTGGATCCCAAGGTAGCTAAAGCGTCAACATGCCTATTGTCCGCTCGAGGTTTGTGTTCGTATCTGACGTCGCAGAACTGTTATACCAATTTTTGTACCAAGGTCCGGTAGGGCAATAAGTTTATCTCCTTCAACCCATATTCGCCCGAGGCTTGTTTGACGATTAGCTTGGAATCCCCCATAACCGTCAGATTGCTTGCTTCCAAGGCCTTTGCAGCGCGAAGTCCAGCTATGAGTGCTTCATACTCCGCTTCATTGTTGGTGACTGCGAAGTCAAGCTTTGCGGACATCTGTATGACTTCCCCATCTGGTTTGGTCAAGACTATCCCGATGCCTCCACCTTTCCTTGTTGACGAGCCGTCGAAATGAAGCGTCCAATAGGGCAGCTCAACTGCGTAGATTTCAGGTCCCTCCAATTCTTCTTCAATCACGGGCTCATGACTGTTATCGGGGAACTGTGCTAACAAATCCGCCATCGCCTGCGATTTGATCACCCGCGGCCGAACGCATGTGATATCATATTGGGAAATGGTCATATACCACTTTGCCAATCTTCCCCCAGGAGTGGTGTGAGTCAGAAGATATCGTATGGGATCACTCTTTGTGACCACCACTACTTTCTGCGAAGCAAGTAGTGTCTCAACTTCTCTATTACGAAGAATAAAGCAAGGCAATGTCGTTCGATGTCCGTGTACCTTGATTCTGCGGGCAGCACGATGCGAGAGATGTAGTAGATGGGCCTTTCTTGACCCTCATACTTCTGAGCTAGGAGAGCTCCTATAGACCTCCTTGTTGACGTCAGATACAACAAGAGTGGTGATCCGAGATGAGGTGCGATCATTACTTTTGAAGATGTCAGCAGCTTCTTTAGTTTCCCGAACGCATATTCGTGCTCCGCAGTCCAGTTGTATACAACATCTTTCTTGAGAAGATCACTGAAACAGAAGGTGATTTCAGCGATCGCTGGGATGAATCTTCGCAGATAGGATAGCTTTCCCAAGAAGGTTTTCAAGGCACTCTGGTTATGCGGCGGAGTCATGCTAGTGATGGCTGATACTTTCGCAGGGTCGGGCTCTATTCCTTGACGATGTACCACACATCCCAAGAACGTCCCTGATGTTACCCCGAACGCGCACTTCATGGGGTTCATCTTCAATTGAAAGCGTCTTCATCTGTTGAACACCTTCCGCAAATCAGCCAGATGGTCTGCCTCCTCCTTGGATTTGACAACTAGGTCGTCTACATAGAATTCCACTTCTTTGTGCATCATGTCGTGGAACAGGGCCATCATGGCCCGCTGGTAAGTCGCACCCACGTTTTTGAGGCCAAAAGGCCTCACCGTGTAGTTGAATACTCCCACTGGGGTGATGAATGCGGTTTTCCGTGCGTCTTCGGGGTCCATCTTGGTCTGATTGTACCCACTGAAGCCGTCCATGAAGCTGAACATGCGATGACCCGCGGTTGAATCGATAAGCAAGTCAATGTTGGGGAGCGGAAAATCGTCCTTAGGACAGAAACGATTGAGATCTCGGAAATCCACGCAAATGCGAAGCTGCCCATTCTTATTTACCACGGGCACAATGTTAGCCAGCCATGTGGGATGGTGATTTGGCTCTATGAATTTGGCATTCAGAAGTTTGACAACTTCTTGCTTGATCTTAACGTTTAGCTCCGGTCTAAAGCTTCTCATGCTCTGCTTTACCGGTTTGGATCCTGGGATTACATCCAGCCGATGCATGGTGATGCTCGTGTCCAAGCCAGGCATCTCATCGTATTCCCACGCGAATACGTCTCTGTACTCAGTCAAGAGTTGTAGCAATCTTTCCTCCTCTTCGCCTGTGAGGTCCGCACTTAGAAAGACTGGCCTCTTCTTTTCTTCGCTCGGGCTTAGGAATACCTCCTTCAGCTCCTGCTTTTGTGGTCTGGGTTTGTCTTCCATGCATTCAGGTGCTTCCTTGAGTTTCTCTTCTAGAGTGTTTGGTATTGGTTTGTCTGTCTCCAAAACCTGCTCAATTTGGTTGATTTGCTCAGGGATATCCCCATGCCCACGTGAGGACACCCCCGCGCACCTTCATATGCGATAGCATTTCTTCCCGTTCGCGTAGAAACTTTCAATCTCCTTGCCTTCAGGATCATGTTTTGCTATCCTTTTCAGAGTGTACACATTCTTTCGCTGGTAGGCAATACGCGGCGCCTCTTCTCGCGTAGGCGGCTTTTCCTTGGCATCCTGTCTTGTCACCATCACTCCCGTAGGTGACTGATCTTTGATATCCTCCCATCGGGGCAAAGGAGTGGGGTTGAATGGTCCCGGCGTTTGCTCATCTGCCATCTCGGTGAACCACACCGCCTCACTGAGATGCGCCTCATCCATGTTGAATGGATTTGTCGAAGCTGGTATCTTGACTATTCTGTTGTTCCAAATGGCTTTCATCACTTGGTGAACTGTTGAAGGGATGATAGCTTGAAAATGGGATTAGTCTGGGACATCTTTTTACCATTGGTTCTAACCCTGTGAGAGTTGAGTTTGCCCATTTTTCAGCTTATTTTCCACTTGATACGAGGCAGAGACTTATAGGACATGATCGTAAGATTTGAGTAATTTCATGCGTAATTTTGTTTGTTGGATATGATCGCGGGTACATGTTATGATGTGCAGGTAACAGGTGCCGATAAATTCATGAGATTGACTTGGATTTGGAGGCAGCGTATCAAGAAAGCTGAGCAGAAAAGTGCAGAAAAATTCAAGTTGTGCGTTCAGACGCACCACATGGCAGCAGAAGAAGAAAGGCAGAAAAGAGGCTAAGTCTGTGCGTTCAGACGCACAGACCTGCGTTCAGACGCAGGACTCGACTCCAGGATTGTGAAGACCAAGTTGTGCGTTCAAACGCAGGGGAGCTGCGTTCAGACGCACAAGTCCGGGAAGCCAGAAGAAAGAAGAGGAGAATTGGTTAAGGCCTACGTTCAAACGCAGAAGTTGTGCGTTCAGACGCACTGCGTTTGAACGCAGGGAAGCTGCGTTCGAACGCACGTTGAGTTTCCAGAAGCTTCCAGGACGGGTTTTTCAAGGGTAGAACAGGAATTTCTTGCATCAGTTTAGAGACTGTGGCAGTATAAAAGGAGGTGTCCCAGCACAGAATTAGGGTTACTCACACATACATAATCATCATCACAGCAGCCAGTATCAGAGCCGTCAGGATTGGAGCAGAGCAGGATTGGAGCAGTTTTTCAGTATTCAGCCATAAACTCGTTTGATCTTTTCTTCTTTCTTTTATGAAACAGTGTTTTTCAATAATGCAAGCTAGCTAAACCCCTTTCCTAGGTTCTTGGTGAACCTAGGGTTTATGAATTCAGCAGACTGGTTTGTTTGATTTTCAGATGCATGACTAGTTGAAGTCTTAATACAGGATGGATTGTTTATTATCTTGTCTTTGATTTTATGTACATACATGAATGGCTTGATCACCCAGGAGTGTTATAGACAGGATCTGGTGCGCGAGAGTGGCCAGTGAGAGTTAGGAAGAAAAGACAGGATTTAATACCCTATCTTGATGGACCGAGAGGTGAAAAGAACCAGGGTGTTAGCCAGAAGCATTAGACTAACTGCTAGACGTTTAGGGGAGACCGAGAGGAGAACCTGTAACCCTAGCAGACTTATAGCAAACCTGCAGATTTAGGTGGACCGAGAGGACCCGAAATCTGTGGGAGAGTGACACGTACATGAGACCGAGAGGAGATTGTACTATTGGTATGCTGGCATAAATAAAACTGCTGTGTGTTTCTGAAATCAAGTACACCAGGCAAGCTGGAAAGTAACCCTAGGGGATCCTGGGACCTATATTCTTAGAATCATCAATTTTTACAGCTACCACAATTCCTGAAAATTACTTAAAAGAAAAATAAAATAAGCTGTTCTAATTATTGCTTTATTTACTGCAAACTAGTTGAGTATAATCACATCCCAACCTTCCTCCTTTTTTACAAGCTTTGTATCTAGTTCTATTTCTAATAAGTAAAACTTAAACTGTTCTCGAGGGTTCGACAACCAGAGTCATAAATACATACTCTATATTACTTGATCGTACACTTGCGAAAAAGCAGATAGGTTTACGCTGTCAAGTTTTTGGCGCCGTTGCCGGGGAACGGTTACAGTTTTTCTTAAAAGAAATTAGAATAAGTCTCAAAGCTTTTTATTTTCTTTTAACTTATTGCTCTTGAATTCTGATTTTCAGGCTATTCTAGTATATGCCCAGATTGCCTAGCAAACTGGTATCACCACTTGAAGATCCCGAAAAACTTTTCAGAGAGCAAAGTCGCAGACACCGAGCCGCGATGTCTGAGCCCGGAGAAGACGCGCCAACCGAAGCAGGAACACCCACAGGACAGCAGCAACGCACTCCAGCACAGATGGCTCTTTACATTGAGGAGCTGATAGCAGCAGGCTTTGCTGCCAGGAACAATCAGAGGACTTACAACAGGTCTGGAAGGGCGATAGTCGAAAATTTTGAAGTCCCAACCGGAGGACATCAACCAGCTATCGTGGTGCCACCCATTACAGCAGAGCACTTCGATCTAAAATCATCCACCATCCAAACCGCCCAGACTCATTGTCCTTTCAATGGGAAAGCAGATGAAGATCCGAACGACTTCCTTGGAAAGTTCGAAGACTACTGCAACAAGATTAAGTACAGAGGAGTTGAAGCGGATACGCTAAAGCTAATTCTATTCCCATACTGCTTGTTCGGAATAGCAAAAGACTGGCTGGAGGCAAGACCACCGAGGTCTATCACTATCTGGGAGGGGTGTGTTACTGATTTTTTGGCAAAATTCTACCCCGCATCCCGTGTTATCAAGCTGCAGAGTGAGACCTTATCTTTCAAACAGAAGATGGGGGAAACGGTGGTAGACGCATGGGACAGGCTGATGAGACTCGTTAAAAGATGCCCCAATCACGGCTTCGGGGACGCAAAAATTCTGCAGGTATTCTACCATGCTCTTGACAGGGAGAACGCTGACAGGATTGACAGGGAAGCTGGGGGTAACTTTCTATACCATGTGGATAAAGATGGAGCCTACGAACTGATGAAACAATTAGCCAAACAGGATACTCGTCTGTTTGATGACCACAGGCTCACAGCGCTAGCAGAACCAGTGGCTGATGACAGGATTGACAATCTCACGAAAGTGGTACAAGACTTAGTTAAAAAGGTGTATACAGTGAAGAAAACCGTGGCATCAGTGGATGAACCTGACCTCGACGCAGCAATTCTGGAGCTTCAGACCGAAGATGCCAATTATGTTCAGCAGCAGTGGGACCCTAGTCGCTACAGACCAGGCACACGTGACCATCCAGGGTTTCGTTACGGAAACCCCAATGCAGCAGTTTATGCGCCAGGATTCCAGCACAGGCCACAGGCACAACAGACAGCCCCAGCACAGCACGCACCAGCAGCACCACCACAGCTAAATTTATCACAACAACATTTTGAGTCCTATATGGAGAAATTTAATAAGCAGTGGGAAGCTAGATTTTCGCAGATTGAGTCATTAACTGCCGATGTAAGCCAAATGAAAATTGCTATCCGCAACTTGGAGTTACAGAATGGTCAGCTTGCACAGAACCAGGCAGAACGAGCCCCAGGGAATTTACCATCAAATACAGTGAACAATCCACGCGCTCAAATCAATGCTATCACAACTCGGAGTGGAATTGCACTGCAGGATCCGCCGTATCCCAGTCATGCACGTGCAGAGAAGTCAAAGATCATTGAACACGAAGTGTTTGACAGGGAAGACAGCTCAACCGCTAACCCTCAAAAAAGGGGTTCGGTCGAGCAGGAAGCAGAGCAGACTAATGAGGGTAATCCAGAAACAGTGCCAATCTCTAAGGAGGTACCTTACCCTCTGAAGACACGTAAGAGAGATGACAGCAAAGACTACGCTAGATTTCTGGAGGTATTCAAGCAATTACAGATAAACATACCTTTCGCCGAAGCACTTGCCAAAATGCCTACTTATGCGAAATTTCTCAAAGACATATTGTATGGGAGAAGGCGGATGAGCGACTTCGAAACAGTGAATCTGACGGCAGATGCGAGCAGTTGTGTGAAAAACGGTCTACCACTGAAAAATAAAGACCCGGGCAGTTTTGTTATTCCAGTAACTCTGGGCAGTGCATACACAGGAAAAGCCTTATGCGACTTGGGTGCCAGCATCAACCTGATGCCACTAACCATCTTCAAAAGTTTGGGAGTCGGAGAACCACGACCAACAAGAATTATGCTTCAAATGGCTGACAGATCTGTGAAGCCTGCCTATGGAGTAATTGAAGATATCCTGGTAAAAGTTGGAGAGCTTATTTTTCCAGCAGATTTTTTGATACTGGACATGGAGGCCGGAGAGGTCCCACTAATCTTGGGCAGAACCTTCCTAGCAACTGGTGAAGCCATTATTAACTGCAAAAGTGGAGAGCTGTCCATGCAAATCAATGAAGAAAAAGTGAAATTCAACGTCTTCAAATCTCTCCAACTTCCTGATCATTATGGGCATGAAAACTGTTTTGCAGTGGAAGTAATTGATGATCTGGAGAGTGAGGAGATGGAAAATTTATGGGAGGAATTTGAGGACATGTATCCAGAGGAAACAGAGGAGCACCAGGCTGAGCAGATCATGGGAACAGAGAGCTGGGTCACTCTATATAAGGATGAAGGAGGCGAGCAGAAAATGACACTGGTCCCATCACTTCAGGAACCACCAGTCCTGGAATTGAAACAGTTGCCAGACCACCTCAGGTACGCTTTTATTGGTGAAAATGATACTCTGCCGGTAATTGTTTCGTCTCTTCTATCTCATGAACAGGAACAAAAGCTGCTGGAGGTACTTCGAGAGCATAAAGAAGCTATCGGATAGACAATTGCGGACCTAAAGGGAATCAGTCCTGATTACTGCATGCACAAAATAAGAATTGAAGAAGGAAAGAAGCCAGTCATCCAACCTCAACGGAGACTAAACCCAATTATGAAAGATGTGGTGCGTAAGGAGGTCATGAAGTGGCTAAAAGCAGGGATTATATACCCCATATCAGACAGCACCTGGGTCAGTCCTGTCCAGTGTGTACCAAAGAAAGGGGGTGTTACAGTAGTACAGAACGCTGATCAGAAGCAGATCGCCCAGCGCACTGTCACTGGCTGGCGAATCTGTATGGATTATCGGAAGCTGAACGAAGCAACACTGAAAGACCACTTTCCGCTGCCATTCATGGACCAGATGTTGGACAGACTGGCTCACCATGCTTATTACTGCTTTCTTGACGGGTACTCCGGCTACAACCAGATCTATATAAATCCAGAAGATCAAGAAAAGACGACGTTCACCTGCCCATACAGAACATTTGCCTTTAGACGAATGCCATTTGGATTATGCAATGCTCCAGCAACATTCCAAAGATGTATTATGGCCATTTTCTCTGACATGATAGAGAAAAATTTGGAAGTTTTCATGGACGATTTTTCGTTATTTGGGGACAGCTTTGATGATTGCTTATACCATCTGGCCAGAGTTCTGATTCGATGCAGAAAAACTAACCTGGTACTCAACTGGGAAAAATGCCACTTCATGGTTACAGAAGGAATAGTGCTGGGACACAGGATTTCCAGCAAAGGACTGGAAGTAGACAGAGCAAAGATAGAGGTGATCAAGCAGCTACCATATCCAACCACAGTGAAGGCAATCAAGAGTTTTTTGGGCCACGCATGATTTTACAGAAGGTTTATCAAAGATTTCTCCAAAATTACAAAGCCACTATGTAATTTGTTGGGAAAAGATGTGCCCTTCATATTTGACGAAGCCTGCAAAGAAGCCTTTGACGTACTTAAAGACAGGCTGACAACTGCGCCTATTATCACAACGCCAGATTGGACCCTCCCATTCGAGCTGATGTGTGACGCCAGTGATTACGCAGTGGGCGCAGTACTGGGACAGCGAAAAGATAAAGTGTGCAGTGTCATTTACTATGCCAGCAGGGTCCTGAATGAGGCACAGATTAATTACGGGACTACAGAGAAGGAGCTGCTGGCAGTCGTTTTTGCTCTGGATAAGTTCAGATCCTACCTGGTAGGTTCAAAAGTCATCATATTCACATATCACAGTGCATTGAAATACTTACTGGAGAAAAAGGATGCAAAGCCAAGGCTGCTGCGTTGGATCCTGCTGATGCAGGAATTAGATGTCGAAATCAGGGATAAAAAGGGAGTTGAAAATGTGGTAGCTGATCATCTATCTCGCCTGGAAAACCCTACAGAAGAATTGGTACCAATTCAAGAAAATTTCCCGGATGAGCATATTATGAAGATCAAGACCAACAGACGACCCTGGTATTACGCAATAGCCAATTATTTGGTCAATGGAGCACTCCCTGAAGACATCACCCCTTGGCAGAAAAAGAAGTTTATTTCAGAATGCAGGCACTATTTCTCGGACGATCCTTATCTATTCAAGCAAGGGGCAGATAATATTCTCCGTCGTTGCATCCCATGTCACGAGATTTTGGAGGTAATTCAGCACTGCCACTCAGCACAATGTGGGGGACACTTCAGCGGACCGAGAACAACCCACAAAGTGCTGCAGTCAGGATTTTTCTGGCCAACAGTTTTCAAGGATTGCCATGATTATGCGCAAAGTTGTGATCGCTGCCAACGTACAGGAAATATTTCCCAGCGAAATGAAATGCCTATGACACTTTGGCAGGAAATCGAGCCTTTTGACGTTTGGGGTATTGATTTTATGGGTCCATTCCCTTCGTCTCTGGGAAATCTCTACATCTTACTGGCAGTAGACTACGTGTCAAAATGGGTGGAAGCTATAGCCTGTCAGAAGAACGATGCGGCAGTCGTGGAACGATTCCTCAAACGTAACATCTTCACCAGATTCGGAACGCCAAGGGCCATGGTCAGTGACGAAGGTTCTCATTTTATCAATAAGGTCTTCGCCAAGGTTGTAAAGCAGTACGGGGTGTATATCCATAAGGTGTCACTGCCTTATCACCCTCAGGCAAACGGGCAAGCAGAGGTGTCCAACAGGGAGATAAAGAGCATACTGGAGAAAACTGTGAATTTAGGACGCAAGGTCTGGTCATTAAAGCTGGATGATGCGCTCTGGGCATACAGAACTGCTTACAAAACCCCGCTGGGAATGTCTCCATACCAGCTGGTGTTTGGAAAAGCATGTCACTTACCAGTAGAATTGGAGCACAAAGCATACTGGGCAATCAAGCAGCTGAATATGGATCACAGCTTATCGGGAAACAAACGGAAGATGGCACTCCTCGAACTAGAGGAATTTCGTAAAACCGCTTATGAGAGTGCCAAAATTTATAAAGAAAAAACGAAGAAGTGGCATGACAATCGCATTCTACCAAAGAAGATAGAAATTGGGCAGAAGGTTCTCATTTACAACTCAAGGATGAAATTCTATCCAGGGAAGCTGCGCTCAAGATGGTCTGGACCATTCATTGTGAAAGACATTACATCATGGGGAGTGGTGGAGCTGGAGAACCCAAGGGATAATACAGTTTTCAAGGTGAATGGGAACAGAGTCAAGCCATACAGAGATCCTCAGGAGATCATAGAGGTAGAGGCAATCTACCTTGACCTTACTTGATCACAACAGAGGTAACAAAGTCGGGCTGTCGACTGTAAATCACAAGCGCTGGTTGGGAGGCAACCCAACGTAGGTTAGTTGTTCTTATATATTTAGTATTTGTTATAAAATGTTCATAGTTTGAGAGAAAAGTGAGAAAGAGGGGTTTAATATTGAATTCAGTGTTTCAGGAATTACAGACATGCGTTCAAACACAGGAGCCGTGCGTCTAAACGCACGCGTGCGTTCAAACGCAGAACCGCCACGCAACCGCAGAAACCCTGAAAAATGGCTAACACTTGTGCGTTCAAACGCACCGCGTGCGTTCAAACGCAGATCATAAAATGAAGATTTCCAGCTAACACATGTGCGTTCAGACGCACGAGATGCGTTCAAACGCAAGAGAAAAAGAAGGACTGGGAAAAGCATAAGGGCGTGCGTTTAAATGCAGAGGGAGCGTTTGAACGCAAGAACCAATCAGCAGAGATTCTAGAGAGAAGGCATGTGTCTAAACGCACAGTGTGCGTTCAAACGCAACTCATCAGAGGAATTGCAGAAACAAGCAGTGCGTTTAAACGCAGGTCATGTGCGTTCAAACGCAGCTCACCAAACTCAGAATATTCAAAGAACATCAAGTGGTGCGTTCAAACGCACCGTGTGCGCTCAAACGCAGATCAAGAAAATTTTAAATTTCCAGACAAAGTGAAGCACTGCGTTCAAACGCAGAAGATGCGTTCAAACGCACAATCAAGCGGGATCAGAAACTTTTGAGAAATTTGAAAAAATTTGAATTTCAGGGGCCATTCTACAATTTCTGAAAGTTTGCCTATATATACTGTATGGGTGAAAGTGACTCATTTTCACTCCAGTCAACCAGTTTTCAACTCTCTCTCTAGAAATTCTCTCTGCCCTAGCAGCCGCCAGAAGCAGTCAGCCGCCAGCAATCTCCGACTACCACGGCAGGAACACCAGAAAGTCAGAAACAGTGTGGGGGTGGTCAAACTCATCCGATCCAAACATCTACAGATCCGCTTCACAGAGCAGTTTCCAGATCTGTACCCGTAAGATTAACTTCGGGTAGCCAGGTTCTGTTTTTTCTCTCTCTTTGAAGATTTCCAATTTTTTTACTTGATTTTTTGAAATGGATGAGGACAGACCGTATATGAGGCCTGATAGGGCAATCGCACCCTTGAACATCATAGATTGCAGACTGCTTAGGGTTGACCATTTCTGTGACCATAGATTTGTCAATATGGAGGCTCACCGTTTCTTTCTGCAAGACAAAAAGATTAGGTATGACATACCCGCTGAGAGAACATTTCCCCGTGATAGAGTGGCTATGGGGGACGACCTGTTCAACTTTACTGGGCAGGATCATTTTGGGGACTTGTTTACAGGCTTTACCAATCTGCGAGTCAGTTCTGTGCTGGCTAAGGAGATTTTCAGTAATCTCCAGCAGTGCATGAACAGTGAAGCCCAGTCAATCGACTGGATTTACTGCAGAAAGAGATGGATTCGGATCACCCCAGAGAGTATTCGAGAGAATTTGGGTCTGGAATTAGTGTTAGACGATTGTCAGTTTCAGGAACTAAGGCGTCATCCCTCCGAGCAGCTTAGCGAACAAATCCTAAACACCTTGTGTGCGGGTGTACCAGGCGCTGCTTGGTACTACCCTCACCGGAGTCCTTCCTACCGGAAACTCCCTGCTACCTATTTGATTCGAGAGGCGAGATGGTGGACTGAGTGGGTCAACAACCAGATTGTGGGCATTAAACACTTTACCCGTATAGATTATAATATTGCCCTTTTGGTGTACTGTCTGATGGCCAGAGAACCTGTGAGCCTCCCGGAGATTATTTGTGAGTTTTTTCGGGAACGAAGAGAGTCCCACAGTAAGAAGGGTTTAGGTCTTCTAGGGATGTTGACTAAAATGGCACAGGATTATCAGGTGGCCATTCCTGGTGAGCTGAGAGATATCCGACCAGTGCAGGTACGCAAGTACCGCAACATGAGATGTGCTTTGCATGAGGCTCTGCATGGGCCTCCAGAATATGTCCAAGTGGACGATGATGATGATGATGATGATGGTGCTCCGCCTCATGGTGGGGGTGCTGGCATGCCACCGCCACCTCCACCCGGTGACGGGGGTTTTCCAGCCTTACCAGGTCCCCTTCGACTGCCACGATCTGCTAGTTCCAGTGAACACAGGCAGACCGAGCCCGACCTAGGGCAGTCCAGCAGAGGGGCCAGGCGCAGTTCTTTTGGGCGCCTGGAGAGGACTGAGCATGAGGAATGGGTCAGGAAGAAAATTAAGGCCCAAGAAAAAATGCAGAACTACCTGGTAAGGACGGTCAAGAAAATGGCCAGGGGTCTTGGAAAGTTGTTCAAGACCCAGAAGCATATTTACCACGCTAACACCGCTGCCTTGCGAGCTCATGAGGCGGCACTCGCTGAAATTCAGAGCAATATGCGTGGTAAGAAATTTAACTTCCCGGACCACTATTCGAGTGATAATTGTCCCAGTTGGACAATGGAGGATAGTAGGCCATATGACAGCTTCTCTGGCCATGTCCCCACACCGAGTCCGGAACACGCAGACAGTGTTGGTGACCCCGGCAGACCCGGTACCCAGTACCCACCTAGGCAGCATGTAGACCCAGGGGCCAGCAGTGCCCATCCCGGTGCCAGCCACGCTGGTACCGCTGCCGCAGCACGACAGGCTGCGAGGAAACGTCCCAGAGGGCGAACCCCTGAACCATCTCCAGAGCCGACTGACCAGTCTACTCCGGAGAACACATATTCGAGTTACAGGCCAGATCAGTAGTGTCGCGAGGACGCGCCACCTCTAGTGTGGGGGTGGGGAATCGTGTCCTCCTGCATAGCCATGTCAGCATATTTTTGTCAATTTTATTTTAATTTTGTTTTCATTTTTGAGTCAGCACGTTTATTATGTTGAGTCTACCCACTGACTTTTCTGACCTTGCATATATATATATAATAAATAAAATAAAAAATAAATAAAAATATTTAAAATCTTTTGGGAAAGGGCAACTTAAGACCTAGAAACTGAAGAGAATCCAATGAAAGAGCTCATGAGAGTAGGAAGCACCGTAGTAGGGATACTTCAAATTTTAGTATTTTGTGCGCAAGTCTCACGACAGGATGTCCCGGGTATTCAGGAATGGTGAAAGTAGATAACATGCATACTTTTGGCTTCTCTAGTGTGCTAGGTGGATTTGGTCTCTAGATAGTTGAATACTCCGTTTCCCGTGGAAACTTGTGGACTCTTGGAATCTGGGGTGGACCTTCGTGTAGAGTCGGTTTCATGTGGTACAAGTCTTCGGCCTAAGCGAAGTTGGGGAATGTACACCACCATCCCTTAAGGTGGTTCCAAGAGAAAATCCTAAAAAGCCCGCACTCTTGAGCTCTACTGCACAGTTGTAAAAACAGAGGAGATGTATATATAAAAAAAAAATCTGAAAAAAAACAAATAAATATTTTTTGTGCTTCAAGGAGAAACAACATAATGTGCTTCCATTCACACGGAAAATTTGGATTCAATCCAATCTAGAGCTTAAGAGGGAAACTAAAGTCAAGCCGTATTACACAGGAGCTGTGTCTCCCAGCAATGGGACAATTTGAAATTCAAAAGTAATAACGGCTAAGAGGGTCTGAAAACCTCAAATGACTTGGCGAAGAAAAACTATCTAGTGACTTAAGATGCCTGGACCCTCTGAGTCAAAAGACGTGCTGAATCTTGGTTTGGTTTGGTGGATGTTTGGGGACACCTTAGTGAGTTTGTGCACAGGATCATTTTATACCATTTCTTGCTACGTGTTGTGGAATTTCAAGGTGAGCTTGTGAGGATTTGATGATTTCAGTTTATGATAGAGAGGTTGCCCAAAAAAAAAAAAAATTGTGTGTCTTGAGTCAGTTTGTGTATATTCTGCGTCTGAGTCAGTAAGCTGTTGAGTCTTTTGGTCTGTAGCATGAATCTGTGATAAAGGGGAGAAGTATGCAATTGAAGTATGCAAAAGAAGGGTCTGCAAGGCAGTATGCAAGGGTCTGCTCGGGACGAGCAGAGTTTAGTGTGGGGGTATTTTGATAGCTTAAAAATGGGATTAGTCTGGGACATCTTTTTACCATTGGTTCTAACCCTGTGAGAGTTGAGTTTGCCCATTTTCAGCTTATTTTCCACTTAATACGAGGCAGAGACTTATAGGACGTGATCGTAAGATTTTATGTAATTTCATGCGTAATTTTGTTTGTTGGATATGATCGCGGGTACATGTTATGATGTGCAGGTAACAGGTGTCGAGAAATGCATGAGATTGACTTGGATTTGGAGGCAGCGTATTAAGAAAGCTGAGCAGAAAAGTGCAGAAAAATTCAAGTTGTGCGTTCAGACGAAGGAGCTGCGTTCAGACGCACCACATGGCAGCAGAAGAAGAAAGGCAGAAAAGAGGCTAAGTCTGTGCGTTCAGACGCACAGACCTGCGTTCAGACGCAGGACTCGACTCCAGGATTGTGAAGACCAAGTTGTGCGTTCAAACGCAGGGGAGCTGCGTTCAGACGCACAAGTCCGAGAAGCCAGAAGAAAGAAGGGGAGAATTGGTTAAGGACTGCTTTCAAACGCAGAAGTTGTGAGTTCAGACGCACTGCGTTTGAACGCAGGGAAGCTGCGTTCGAACGCACGTTGAGTTTCCAGAAGCTTCCAAGACGGGTTTTTCAAGGGTAGAACAGGAATTTCGTGCATCAGTTTAGAGACTGTGGCAGTATAAAAGGAGGTGTCCCAGCACAGAATTAAGGTTACTCACACATACACAATCATCATCACAGCAGCCAGTATCAGAGCCGTCAGGATTGGTGCAGAGCATGATTGGAGCAGTTTTTCAGTATTCAGCCATAAACTCGTTTGATCTTTTCTTCTTTCTTTTATGAAACAGTGTTTTTCAATAATGCAAGCTAGCTAAACCTTTTTCCTAGGTTCTTGGTGAACCTAGGGTTTATGAATTCAGCAGACTGGTTTGTTTGATTTTCAGATGCATGACTAGTTGAAGTCTTAATACAGGATGGATTGTTTATTATCTTGTCTTTGATTTTATGTACATACATGAATGGCTTGATCACCCAGGAGTGTTATAGACAGGATCTGGTGCACGAGAGTGGCCAGTGAGAGTTAGGAAGAAAAGACAGGATTTAATACCCTATCTTGATGGACCGAGAGGTGAAAAGAACCAGGGTGTTAGCCAGAAGCATTAGAATAACTGTTAGACGTTTAGGGGGAGACCGAGAGGAGAACCTGTAACCCTAGCAGACTTAGAGCAAACCTGCAGATTTAGGTGTACCGAGAGGACCCGAAAGCTGTGGGAGAGTGACACGTACATGAGACCGAGAGGAGATTGTACTATTGGTATGCTGGCATAAACAAAACTGCTGTGTGTTTCTGAAATCAAGTACACCAGGCAAGCTGGAAAGTAACCCTAGGGGATCCTGGGACCTAAATACTTAGAATCATCAATTTTTACAACTACCACAATTCCTGAAAATTACTTAAAAGAAAAATAAAATAAGTTGTTCTAATTATTGCTTTATTTACTGCAAACTAGTAGAGTATAATCACATCCCAACCTTCCTCCTTTTTTACAAGCTTTGTATCTAGTTCTATTTCTAATAAGTAAAACTTAAACTGTTCTTGAGGGTTCGACAACCAGAGTCATAAATACATACTCTATATTACTTGATCGTACACTTGCGAAAAAGCATATAGTTTTACGCTGTCAAGGGACAGCATCAAAGCGATGAATCCAGGCTCGACCTATGATCATGTGATACGTAGTGTTTGCATCTATGACATAGAATTTTGCTGAGCATTTGATTTTGCCGATCTGGATACCCAGGCGGATCCATCCTATCGTCATTCTAGAGTCGCTTCCAAATCCCATCAGCGGGGATGGACGCTTGACAATCTTGTGTTTTGGAATTCCTGCTAACCTCAGAGTGTGGAGCGAAACAACGTTGACTGCTGCTCCTCCGTCAACGAATGCTCTTTTGAACTCCACGCCATTGATGATGGTTGTCACGTACAGAGGCCTCTGGTGGCTCGCATCTGTCTTCTAATCGCTTGCGGAAAAGCTTATGACCTTTTCTGCAATGATGGGTAGACCATCCTCTGCAACCTCTTCAAGGTCCACAATCGAGATCATAGCGACCTCTTTGCCTTTCGATTCTTGCTCCGCATGGGCAGGGAGTGGATTGTTGCGCACATCCTGCCTTTGATCGCTGACGATCAGTTCGCCATTCTTCATCTTTTGGCTAAACACGATTCTGAGCTTCTTGCAGTCCGCCGTGGGATGCATAACCTTTCCGTGATATTCGCACCACTTCGGGTCCCTCACCATCTCCCTGGAGGGTGCCTTTTCGAGTGGCGGTAGGACACCGTCCTTACACCATTGTCTGCAAAGGTCGCTTGCTTCTTCCACCGAACATGGCAGAGGTGGTGCGTCAAAGTTCACTATCTTCGACTGCTTTTGGGGTGAGACCGTATTAACTTCAGCCTCGCGTCCCCTCTTGTAGCTGAATCTCCCGATTTTGAAAGTAGTACCGCCTGAGGATCGCTCAGGGGCATTCCTCTTTTTCTGCCTCTCCACTATAGGCTCGATATTCTTCGTGCATTCGATTAGCTTTGAAAATGTAGGCGTTTGCAGGTTGATAAGCATACCTTTGTACTCGTCTCGCATGCACTGCAGGCATATCTCTACGAGTCTGCTTTTGAGTATCACATCTTTGCACTCCAAGGACTTGGCCCTGAACTTCTTGATGAATGTTATTCCGTCCTCCTCGCGCTTCTGATACATCCGCGAGAGGTGAATCATCGTCACCTTTTCCTCCATCTGGAAGAAGTTGGTGTAAAACTTCTGGACCATGTCGTCCCAAGTCTTCACGGATCCGGCTTCCAGCGTCCGGTACCACTTGTAAGCCACGTTCCCCAAGGATTTCGGGAATTCGCGCATCAGCAGTTTGGGATCAGCTCCATACGGCCCCATCACATCAATGAAACGCATGACATGCTCATGGGCGTTCCCATTGACATCTTCGAACTTGTCCCATTTAGGAGCCTTGTACCCAGCAGGGTTAGGCATGAGATATATCTCTCGTGGGGTTGGCGGATCGTTGTCAAGCTTCGGGATGATGGTATCCGCGAACGATTGGTGAGTCAGAATAGTGTCTATGCGCCGTTGCAGCGACGTCATGCACTCCGGAGTGCTTCCCTCGGCAGCAGGAGGAGGGGTTGCCGCAGGCGGGGGAGACACATATGCCGCAGGAGGACTAGGGACATATTGCGAATTCACGTTACCCTAGATTGCCGTTGGAGGAAGCAAGGGATACTGTGAGGCCGGATTAGGTACCAAAGCCGGAGGCTGAGGGGTGTGAGCAGTGAGAGGCAGCATTTGAGCCGGTGACCCCTGGATTGAGGGTAGCTGCGTAGTCGCCGGTGGAGTTTGCAGATTAGGGTTGGGTGGTGTGGTTGACACTCCCAATCCTTGAGTGGTGGAGACTCCTCCTCCCTGAGAGATGGCGGTGGCCGGTGTGGGGTTTGGAGGAAGGGTCCCCAAGACAGCCATGATCCGCTCTAGCTGAGCAGACTGAGCTTTGAGAGCCTTCGCCTGACTCTGGATGGTGGCGTCCAAGGTCTCCAACGTCGGAGCTTCACCGGTAGCTGTAGGAGTACGGCGAATCTCCTCTTCTGAGGCGGCCTCCGTGGAAGGCGATCTGTTACTGACATCATCCTCCTGAGACATGGTTGCTTGCAATAGTAAGTTCACGTCGGGTTCACCAAAATGTGCACAAGAGAATCCGGCAGGGAGCACTCTGTGTACACCAAAGGCAGAGGATTGGAAATAGCACAGGAAGAGTTGGGTTGTGTGTAGGGAGAGAGTAAGGCAGTAGTAATGTCTGAGAGAGAGACAGGGGTTTGGCAGAGCTTCCGCGTATGTATGGCGTGTTCTCCTTTGTATGGAAAGGTTAACGTCCTATATATAACGGAGAATGTGACCATTGTAGTGTGGTTAATGCGCCCATCAATGGCGGCTTAATTAGCTTAACCACAACGGCACGTTCGTCCGCGTATATAGGGACCGTTACAGCACGTTATCCGCGTATACCGGAACCGTTATGGGGTTGACCGGGTTTGACCGAGTTGACCGGGTTTATGGAGCTCGTGCCATAAATCTCTCAAAAGCAGTTAATAAAGGTCGCGCGCGGGCTTGGCTCGCACGCGACAAGACTTACTCTAGCCTCCAGACCACTAAGTCCCTACAAGTCCCGTGCAGTGGTATGCGAGGGCCCTGTCTCGCAGCCCCCACGTGGATCAGCGCGACTGGTGATCCAGTGTGTGTGGAGCACAATATGGTGTGCTGGATGATTGTCACGTGGCCAAGATCTGTCTGCTCAGAAAGCACTATCTACACTTTTCTTCTGAAAACAGAGAGTGATTGAGGTGGAAGTGATGAGGAGAAGTTGTGGATTGATATATATTGACAGTGGGTTGAATTGAGGGAGATGTGGTGAGCTTTCGTGGGAGAAAATTAGGGAAACGTTGAGGAAGAAGCAGAGGGAGAATCGGGAAGACGTTGAGGGAAAACATTCAGTGTTCATCTGGGTTGCTCCGATTACTGAGAGAGAGGGAGACAACAGAAACAATCAAGTTTGAGAAAATACACCACACACCCCCACTGGTTAGGAAAAGACAATTAAAACCTTAACACTTGCTGTTTTATTCCAACAACCCCCTCAAAAGTAGGGTATTACAACGCTCACTTGGTAACTCGGTGAGTTGGTATTGCTCAATTAGCAAAGAAAATTTTATCTAGTGTTTCACAAGTCATAGAACGTTATCAATTGAAATTCCTAGCAATCCTCCAAACGAGGTGACCTGGTTGTTCCTCCCATATTCAACTCTCAATATTTCATTACTTGTTTTGTTATTTCAATTCCTAGTTTAGTACAACAATCTCTACTGCTTGCCTACATAAAGTTAAGAATACTAATTGATTCACGGCAAGTCCCTTGGGTTCGACAAACCTGAATTACCAGATATTACTACACGCGACAGCCGTACACTTGCGGTTGGATCGTGTCAATCATATTCAATTTACTCAATTAATTTTTAATTACAGTTTAATATATATTTAGCATAAAAATATTATTACATATGATGACAAAACCTGGGGTCAAATCGGTTGAATGACCGGTCCGAGCATAAACCAGTGCCTCGCCGGTTCTATGCCTGGTCCGGTTTCCAAACTCTATTATGTATGTAGTCACAAGTTGAAGATTATTGGGCATGATGTATAGTTCAACTTACGACACGTGAATAAAGCCTTAAAGGTAACTCAATAACAACCCACGAGGCCCAAAAGGTAAAATACAAAGCCCTTTTATGAATTGACGACCACGATCGATTCCCGTATCGTAACACCGTTGGATGCTGGAGCTCGATAACGAATAAAGGCTACCAAACCCTAAATTACACACTCCTCTGCCCTTAAATCACTCATAGTGAGTTCTAATCGTTGAATCACATTATTTTTCGTTTGATTGTGCCATGTTCTTTATCTTTGTCCGATCTCATCAATCTAGGGTTTGTTAATTCCGTAGTCGTTTCAGTCTTTGATGTACTCTAAGATCGCTATTAACTGGGTTTTGTGATGTTGGTTAGTCTTGATTTGAGATTCGCTTAATTGTTTTTGATTTGAAAATGTAGAATTTTCGCTATGCCATGCACATGATCTCCTATGAATCCATAGTGAATCTCGAATACTGGCATGATTCGATTTTTTCTGTGCGTCTTCATACTGCGAATCTGTAGATGAAACCTCGGGCAAAGTGATAATTTGACTGGTTTAGTTTGGATCTGTAATGGGGAGGAAGTGTTGAACTTTTTGGGGATTGTGATTTGATTGTGATTTGGTTCTGTAATTCCAACAAAGTGTTAAGTTGCAGCGATCCATTTATGGATTGAAGAAAGCTTCCAGGAGTTGGAATATACGTTTTAATGATGCTGTCAAAGAGTTTGGCTTTATCAAGAACGAAGATGAACCTTGTGTCTACAGGAAGGTTAGTGCGAGCTCTGTGGTATTTCTGGTCTTGTATGTGGATGACATACTACTCATTGGAAACGATGTCCCTACCTTGGAATCTGTTAAAGATTGGGCAGGGACATGTTTCTCAATGAAAGACTTAGGGGATGCAACTTATATACTTGTTATCAAGATCTATAGAGATAGATCTAGGAAGCTGCTCGACCTAAGTCAAAGTACATATATAGACAGGGTGTTGAAACGGTTCAACATGCAAGAATCAAAGAAAGGATTCTTGCCCATGTCGATGGAGTCGCCCTTACGAAGGCTGACTCCCCTTCCAATCAGATTGACAAGGACTGCATGATTAATATCCCATATGCTTCTGCTATTGGATCCATCATGTACGCCATGTTGTGTACTAGACCATATGTGTCATATGCATTGAGTATGACAAGCAGATACCAGTCCAATCCGGGTGAGAGTCACGTAATTGCTGTCAAGAATATCCTTAAGTACTTGAGAAGATCTAAAGATGCATTCTTGATATATGGAGGGGATGAAGAGCTTAGTGTAATATGTTACACTAACGCGAGCTTCCAACCCGACAAGGATGATTACAGATCGTAATTGGGTTATGTGTTTTGCCTAAATGGGGGAGCTGTGAGCTAGAAGAGTTCCAAGCAAGAGACATTTGTTGATTCTACAACTGAAGGTGCGTACATTGCTACATCGGGCGCAACAAAGGAAGTTGTTTGGATTAATAAGTACATCACTGAGCTGGGTGTGGTTCCTAGCAAAGTGGATACCATTGCGTTGTATTGTTACAACGCTGGGGCGATCACAAGCCAAGGAACCCATGTCACATCAAAAATCCAAACGCGTGCTCAGGAGATTCCATCTCATTCGAGAGATCATCGATAGAGGATATGTTAAGATATGCAAGATCTCAATAGATAATAATCTCTCAGATCCACTTACAAAGCATAAAGGGCACACTAGATCTATAGGCATATGAGATGCACCAGATTGGCTCTAGTGCAAGTCGAAAACTGTTGGAGTAGATGCCATAGAGGTAATCTTATTTTAGTATGAACATTATTTTTGGCTAGAACATTCATGTATTATTTATGGAGATATTTAATATAATGAAGTCCTCAGATTACAGTTGTTGTTTATCTTAAATATCCCTTGTCAAGTATACTGATTAATAGGACGTTCACTATAGACTAGTATGTGGGTAGATTGATATGGAGATATCAAGTCTAACGCATGGGTAGTAATGGCATACTGGATTGACCCACTACGAGAAGGATACATATGAATTATGTGAAAGTCACAAGTGCTTCTTGTAGTGATAATGGTGTTGTAGTCCTCAGACTTGAAGTCATCAGATACTCTAGTTGTGAAATATTATGTTTCGATATCATCAAACGTTACACCGTAACTGGGTAACTACAAGGATTATAATCGGACAGGATAGGAAGCAAGCTAAGAGATGGTAGTGATGTAGAGAGGATTTGTCCCTTACACATAATGAGAGCATTTCCACGACCACTCGAGGGGTAGTGCTTATCGAATGTCTGGCCAGACTCAGATAAATCAATATGTGATACGTTATCTGTACAGATAAACATATTCCCAGGATCGAGAAACTATGGAGTGGATATATGAGTGTGACATTTATGTATCGTGTTCGATTCAGATATGGAGACAAAGGGACATATACAACACAGTAACATTGGGCACCAGGTTTGTCAGGTCACTGCTATTTCTATTAGTTAGGTAGCATTGATGTGTTGCTAGACACCGCTCAATGTTTGTAATTGTTACTGCCAACTCAATGGAAACCTGCAGGGTCGGTCACACACCAAAAATATTAAACTGGATATAGATGTTAATTAGTAGGACTAATTAATAATGATATGGATCAAGGATCACAACGCAACCACATGCAAAGTTAGTTGGACTAAGTTGCAAAGTGGACTAATCCGTGTATGGACAAGATTAGTATTGAGCCAAGTTTGTAGTGAATACGGAGTTTTCGACTGTAAAAAGGGGAAACCTAGCTCTATTATTTGACAAGAGTTATCATTAAGTGAAATAACATAGCAAGGAGAGAGACCAAGAAGTTGGCCGAACCCCCTATTCGACGGCACCAAGGGTACAACTGCACCCCTCGACCTCCTGCTCCATTTTGCGTGATCGTTTAATTCCTCCTTTGACGTAGCTAGCACAAGCCTTAAAGGAGATTCCAGTAGGCAGTCCCATGGTGTCGATACCGGTAGAGACGATGACGCTATTCTTCGTTGTGATCACACAAACCCACAAGGTACACATTGTCTCATTTATCACGTTATGAGAGCTCAACCTACAATTCATGGAGGGATTTGATCAGGAAATTTTAATTGTATTTTCGCTGTGCATCCTGCATCAAACCCCTACACTAGATTGCCAATATCTTCAGCTAATTCAAAGTAAAACCCTTCCAAAGGAATATTAGGCACTTGGAACCAAATATCTATAGTTGAGAAATCAATATCAGGTAGTGTTTCAGTTGGCACCCATTCTTTAAAAACCAAAGAGAGACCATCCATTGTAACAACTGATTCATTGAGAAAAAAATTCTTGTCTTATGGGCTTTGAAAATGAAACAAGTAGAAAAACCTTTTTTCTCAATCCAGATGCGACCAAATATTTTCCATGATTTAGAGATTTCGTGTTGCATGACAAGCGAATAAAGAGTTTTTGGTACGATAAACTTGGGTATCAAGGTGTTTTTTAAAAGCTCCCTGAAAGCATAGACTTTCACAGGATCAAGAGAAAGCCCAAAACCGCTTTCATCTAGCCTTTCCACTCTGGAATCATTAGAGGAGGGATCGTGAAAGTCAAATATGTAGGGATTCGACATGGATCACAAACCAGGGCAGGCACAACAAATACATTTTCAAATGAACACTAGGATTAGAAGATGGGGTGAATTAGAAGATGAGCAGATGGAGTAACACTGCAGAACATGAGAAGGAAGCCTAAGAGACTTATACTAAGCCTAGAAGAGATCACTAAAAGACACGAATGAATTGATTAGATTAAACAAAGCAAGAAATGAAAAAGTTGATAAGATCAAAACATGCAGATGATGAGAAATTGAAGGAGTAAGATAATGGAGAAGAGAGCATGATTAGAGAAGCATGGAGTGGCTCAAGGAGCATAGAGAGGTGGCTCTAGAGAGAGAGCATTAGTATGCAATCTTGTTTTGTTCCCAGCCTTAGCTAAAGAGGCTTGTAAAACTGTTTTGAGTTTTCTTTATCAATCAATTTTGACAAAAAAAAAAGGTGAAGACCTTTGGGCCTGATGTATGACCCAAATTTACTATGTCCTCAACAAAACCCTACAAATTACTTTATTAAATAAAGCCCACGAGGCCCAAAAGGAAAGATACAAAGCCCTATTATGAATAGACGGCCACGATCAGGCCTCGTATCGTATCACCGTTGGATGCTGGAGCTCGATAACAAATAAAGCCTACGAAACCCTAAATTTGACACTCCTCTGCCCTTGAAACAAATCACTCCGGAGACAAACAGCCGCTGCGACGACGAGCTCCGCCACGTTTCAGAGTGAGTTCTAATCCCTTATTCACCCACTCTTTCGTTCGATTGTTTGCCGTTCTTCATCTTGCCCGATCTATTGAATCTAGGGTTTGCTTATTTCTTATGTGTTCTGTCTGTGCTGTACTCTGAGATCTCTCTAAACTGGGTTTTAAAATGTGGGTTCGTCTTGCTTTGAGATCAATTTTATTGGGTTAACCTGAAAATGTAGAATTTTCGCTATTCCATGTGTATGTTTGACGATATATGTTTGACGATATATGTTTGATTTTTACTGGGTTTCTTTGTACTTTGGAACCGTTCATTTGCTTCGAATCTGTAGATAAACCATAGGGCTAAGTGATAATTTGACGAGTTTAGTCTGGTTCTGTAATGGGGTAGAAGTGTTGAACTTTTTGGGGTTTGTGATTTGATTTGTGAAATTTGATGGACTTGATTGTAGAGAGATGGCCGAAACACAAGCCAAGGCAGTTGTCCCAGAGTCAGTTTTGAAGAAGCAAAAGAGAGCCGAGGAGTGGGCTCAGAAGAAGAGTGAAGAGGTTGTTGCCCTAAAGAAGAAGAATGCTGAGAACAGAAAGCTTATCTTCAACAGGGCCAAACAATATTCTCAGGAATATGAAAACCAGGTAAATTTGTCTAGTAATTTGGTGCATATAGTTTTTATGTCCCTGTAGTCATTTAATTGTTGATGATGTGTTTTAGAATAGTGCTGATGTATGGAGAAATATTCATTTTTGGTGCAGCAAAAGGAGCTTGTTCAGCTCAAGCGTGAGGCTAGGTTGAAGGGAGGGTTCTATGTCAACCCCGAAGCCAAGTTGCTGTTCATCATCCGTATCAGAGGGTATGTTAACTCTGGAAAAGCTTTAGTTCAATTGTTGTTTATATTGATAGTTAATTGAACTTATGTGGTTTGGTGGTTTAACTTCAGTATCAATGCTATTGACCCCAAGACCAAGAAGATCTTGCAGCTCTTGCGTCTGAGACAGGTAACTAACTTATCAGTAATTCCACTTATGAATTCACATTAGAGTCTTGCTTGCATATTGGGTTGGTTCCTTAATGTTTCTTCACTTAGAATTAGAGCTTGAAATAGATTATTATCACCAATGCCAAATATTAAATTTCATTAAACTATTGCATTGTGGTTTGTTTTCACGATGATTTGTTCACCACTCAGAATAGGTTTTGTATTTGTCCCTTTAAATGGTAATGGGTAAGCTTTGATTTGTATGGCTAAGTGTGTTGTACATATGTAATCGGATGGATTTGTGAAGTTGCATCTATACTAATTTTGAATCCCGATCAGTTCTATTTGTGACTCGCAGATCTTCACTTGTATATTGGCATTGTCAACATGTGAATTTGTTTGATTCTCCATCTTTTGTGCACTTTGTTTGGTCTCTTGTTGTTAATCCGTACTAAAGTTTGTCTCAACTGATGTGTCGTCGCAGATCTTCAATGGTGTCTTCCTTAAAGTGAACAAGGCAACAATCAACATGCTTCAACGGGTTGAGCCTTATGTCACTTATGGGTAGGTCAAATAATCACTCTACATTTTTCTGTTAAACTTCTGTGGGTGCTTAATCTTACCCATCCACTTTCAGGTACCCCAATTTGAAGAGTGTGAAGGAGCTGATCTACAAGAGAGGATACGGCAAGCTCAACAAGCAGCGCATTGCTTTGACTGATAACAACATTGTTGAGCAGGTATGTTCTCTCTTTTGTAAACTAGTCTGCTATAATCTGCTCCTATGCTCTAGTAGTCAGTTTGTTTATTTTGTTTGCATGGTTTTTGTTGTGACAGGGCTTGGGTAAGCATGGCATCATCTCTGTTGAAGACCTGATCCATGAGGTCTTGACTGTTGGTCCTCATTTTAAGGAGGCCAACAACTTCCTGTGGCCATTCAAGTTGAAGGCACCATTGGGCGGTCTTAAGAAGAAGAGAAACCACTATGTTGAGGGTGGTGATGCTGGAAACCGTGAAGACTTCATCAATGAATTGATCAGGAGGATGAACTAGAATTATGGAAGGTCATTATTATAGCTTTTTGAAGTTTAGAGTTTCATGTTGGTTCCTAGTGGCGGTTGAAAACAATTTTGATTCAGCTTTATGTCCCCTTGAATGGTGGAGGGTTTTTATCTTTAGACATGGCAGTGGTGACTACATTTCTAAGTGCTGTTTTGGGATTAATATATCAGAAAGGCTTGATTTCCTTAATTATTTTTGCATGATTCACAATGTTTTACTTGTTTTTGAACTTAAATCAGTTTTGTATGCCGGTCTGCCTCTTGAATCATCTTGTAGTTTTCTTTCCTTCGATTTCTTTTCATGTAGTTTTGTCACGGATATCCTTGGCTGGATGTCTGTATTAGTCTTAGTATTACTAATCATACAGCGTTGGACGGTTGGAGTAATCACTATGTCTGTGTGCTTCCATTGCATCATTGCAGAGTGTGTTATATGGAAGGTGGTAAGTCAGGATCAGGAAAAGAGGATTTTGCTTTTCCTGCAACATCCATTGGTGCTTGGTTTTTGATTTCCGCTTTGATTAGTAAATGAAATGTTTAAAAGGAAATCTGTCAACATAGAGCATCCATGGTTGGAAAGTCTCTCCAGTTCTTCATGCTATCATAGCCAGAAGAGCTCGGACCTTCGTAAATTCTGGAATTAACTTCGTCTTCTCATCAGTTTACAGCAATTTGCAAAATTTCATCACCAATGCCATCATCTAGTGCTTCTCTAGCTTTCATCACCAATGTCGTCATCTAGTGCTTCTCAAGATTTAATTTGTAAACAATGATGTTTAGCGCTTGTAGTGTGAGTGCTCGAAAACATCTCATCTGAGATGGAACTGATCCATTCTGAAGGTAATTGTTCATCTAATCCACTGTATCAGACTTGGATTAATGAAGATTCGTATCCTAGCAGCTGTCTCTTGGCTACCCCGAGCGATGGTGTTCATGTTCATGTTAAGTATTCAGCCCCTATAGTTTCTTATCTCCCAAAAAGAACTCTTCACTGTAATTGGAGAAATCAGTGAACAATTGCCATTTCCTTGATCGCCAGCGAATCATACTAATTTGGTTTTCGCATCTTCAAGGATTACCGAGTGAATTTTCCTCAACTAAGGGCATCTCCAACCCCATGGGGGGAGGGGAGGGGGAAGGGGAAAATCGTATAAAAATACGGTTCATGTCCAACCCCATGGGGGGAGGGGGAGGGGGTGCTATGGGGATAAATTTTGCCTTGGGTGAGGCATGGTTAGAGGGGATTTCCCCATGGACATCCCCCCTCCCCCTACATGGAATGATTAATTAATTGAATATTTAATAATTTTAATTACACATATTAATATTTTGTGATTATATTATGTATTTTATTGTTATGATTAATATTTTTTTTTATTATTTTTTAAAATTAATAATGTATTCACGATTGTTGGAAAGTATATTTACGAAAAGTCATCATTATCTTATTATTTTTTTTTTAATTTAATCCTTTCAACTAACGAAAGAACTTGTAATCGTTGTTAGGTTGGTTTATTTCAATTTGTGTGTTTTATCGCTCTACTCGTTGCATTTTTGTATTACTGTTTATTTTATTTCTTGTAATAACGACTTTTTCGTACTTGTAATCGTTATTTTTTCGAATAAAAGATTTGTTTCTTAATATTATGTTAATTATTATTAGTATTATTATCATTGTTATTATTATTAACATCTTTTTTTGTGTGAATGTGTGTGTGTGTGTATATATATATACACATATATACACACACATTGGTAAATAATTTTTCATTTACTTTTTTTGGTATTAATAATTCATTTTTAAATCATTAAATATATATTACAAACTAATTTTTTGGGTGGGGGGAAAGAAATGGGTTGGAGACGTTTAGTAGTTTGGCGGAAGGGGAAGGGGAGGGGGAGGGGGAAAATGGTGGGCCCGTGGGGAGAGGGGAAGGGGGAGGGGGAGGTGAGGGGAGGGGGAAAAAGCAATGGGTTGGAGATGCTCTAAGCATACTAAGAGAATTCTTCAATAGAATTTTGATATTGAAGAGGTTCATTAAAGAATTGTGCGTGGTGATTTAGAACACAGCATTACTTGCACCAGCATCAATACATGTATCACTTGCAGTCCAAAGGAATGGTTATGCAAATGGCTATAGTTCTAACCAACAATAAACGGGCTTCATTATTAAAGATATCATGCAAAGTTTTCATGTCGTTTTGTCCCGAAGATCCATAGCTGAAAGCCTGCAACTATGTCTTAGTTTCATCCCAAAGGATCCATAGCTGAAACAAGTCTTAGTATGTTACTAATCATACCGTGTTGGAGTAATCACTACATCTGTGTACTTCCACTGGCATCATTGCAACGTCGGGGTATGTTAGATGCGTATCTGTCATATACACTGGCGGACACAAGGGGGGGCTGGTGGGGGGCACGGCCCCTCCAAAGTTCCATAATTTCACTTTGACCCCTTAAAAAATGTTAACTTTTCAAACAATACTACACTTTGGCCCCCTCAACATTATTAAATATTCAATTTACTCCTGAATTTTAAAATTTTATACGAGTCTTTAGGCTAGATTTCTCGAGAGGAACATATTAGTAATTATTAAACTCAATATATTGTGAAATTTTGAAATTTATTTAGCATTAGTCACCTACATATAGTCGCTACGATCATATTCCTAACAACAAGTACGCTTCACCGAGAATTCTACGATTGAATAATATACATATGAAAAAGTCGGCCCCCGCTTGTTTTCAATCCTGCGTCCGCCGCTGGTCATATAGAGGATTATTGGAAGGTGGTATATGTGCTAAGTCAGGAAGAGAGGATATGATTTTAGTGCTTTTGCCTTTTCTTGTTTCCATGATTTTTGCTCTGCATGGTACTGAACCATGTAACATGGATCAGTACCATAGCAAGATGAGCTCGGACCTCTGTAATTCGTGGAAGCAACTTTGTCTTCATCAATTTTCAGCAATCTGCAATTTTTCATCACCAATTTTCTCATCTAGCTTATCAAAGCTTGACTTTGTAAATTATGGTGTTAAGTGCTTGTAGTGTGAGAGCGCTCTCATAGCAAGTGTTCTCCTTGATGGAGTCACTCGGAAACATCTCATCGGAGAAGGAATTGATCGACTCTGAAGTAATTGTTCATCTAATCAACTGCATTATACTTGGATTAATGAAGATTCTTATCTTAGTAGTTGTCTCTTGGCTACCCCGAGCTCTGCTGTTGATGTTCATGTCCATGTCAAGCATTCAGCTCCTGAAGTTTCTTGAGAAAAAGAAATTAATATTCATATTTCAACTGATGTGTATAATATGAGGTGCAAGTTGTGCATAGTGTAGATAAAACTGTAGGGTTTTGATCATGGATACGCAGCGGAATAAATAATAAATTATCCGATCAAGACCCTCTAAGGATCACAGGAAGAGACTGCATAACGATAGTAAGGGATTAGTATCAAATACCTTTAGGATCTCTTTTGATGACTTCTCACGTGAAATTGTGTTCACGTCTATATGGCTAGTCCACTCCTAGGATTTGAATCCGGATCCTTCAAACCTTTTGTGCTAGTTAGGATTGAAGGAAAGAGGAAGAAGATCAAAAATCACGCAAAAACGAGACAAAGGAAGGGGCGGCCTTCCTTTGTTGGCCGACGGGTAGGGGCGGTCCCAAGGGGAGGTTCGGCCCTCTTTGGGATTGCTCTCACTCCTTGCTTCTCTCTCCCACTCAATGTGTTATGAGCATTAGTTATTTGAGAAGAAAGCTAGGAGTGCCTTTATATAGTCCAATAACTCTTTAATGACTGCATAAAAGCCCCTATCCTAATCCTACTCATGTACGGATTAGTCCATCTTGCAAATTAGTCCTACTAAGTTTGCAAGCTATTGCGTATTGATCATTCTCATTAATTAATCATATTAATTACTTCTCTAGTCCGGTCCAACCCATATGGAGTGTGACCCCATAGGTTTCTACTTAGTTGGTAGTAACAATTTACTAACATGGAGCGGCCTCGAGCAAGACATCTATGCTACCCAACTAATAGAAATAGTCATCCGACATACCTTGTGCAAGTATTGTCTCATCCCTTTGTCTCTATACCCGGATTGGACACGAGACATACAAGTCACACTCGTATATCCAATCCATAGTTTCTCGATCCTGAGAATAGTCTCATTCAAGCAGATAGCATCAATATGCCATATTGATTTATCTGAGTCTGGCCAGACATTCCATGGGCACCATCCCTCGAGTGGCCGTGGATATCTACTCCCGTTATGTGGGAGGAAAAAATCCTATCTACGCCACTACCATCTCTAAGTTTGCTTCTTTATTGTATCTGACGAACGCCTTTATTACTACCCAGTTACGGTGTAGCGTTTGACGATGTCAAAATACAATAATCCACAACTAGAGGATCTAGTGACTTTAAGTCGAAGGATGACAATACTGTTGTCACTACGATAAGCACTTGTGACTTTACATAACTTGTATGTAGCCTTTTCGTTATGGGTTAATCCAGTATGCCATTACTCCTAATGCATACCCATGTGCTGGATCGTGATATCTCCATATCAATCCAACCCATACTAGTCTATAGTTGATCGTCCTGTTAATCAATATAATCGACTTGGGATATTCAATATAAACAACATATTTGCAATCTAAGGACTTGATTATATTAAATATCTCCATAAATAATACTAAATATTCTAGCCAAAAGTAATGTTCATACTAAACAAGATTGCCTCCAGGGCATCTATTCCAACAGTCTCCCACTTGTACTAGAGTCAATCTGGTGCATCTCGTATGCCAATGCTCCTAGTGTTCCCTTCATGCTTGCGCTGAACGAGCGGCTTTGTAAGTGGAACTGACAGACACTCATCTGTAGGAATCTTGCATATCTCCACATCTCCTCTATCGATGATATCTCGAATAAGATGAAAATTTCTGAGTATGTGCTTGATTTCTGGTGTGACCTGAGTTCCTTTGATTTTGAGATCGCCATAGTGTTGTCACAGTACAACTCTATTGGATCCACAATGCTAGGAACCACACCAAGTTCGGTGATGAACTTCCTAATTCAAACAACTTCCTTTTCTGCGCCACTTGTAGCAATGTACTCAGCCCCAGTTGTAGAATCAGCAACCGTCTCTTGCTTGGAACTCTTCCACCTCACAACTCCTCCATTCAGGCAATACACGAATCCCGATTGTGATCTGAAATCATCTCTGTCGGTTTGGAAGCTTGCATCCGTGTAACCCCTTACACGCAACTCTTCCTCCCCTCCATAGATCAAGAACACATCCTTAGTTCTTCTCAAGTACTCTAGGATGTTCTTAACCGCTATCCAGTGACTCTCACTCGGATTAGATTGGTATCTGCTTGTCATACTTAACGCGTATGACACATCTGGTCTAGTACATAACATGGCGTACATGATGGATCCTATGGACGAGGCATATGGTATCCTACTCATGCATTCCTTCTCAATCTCATTGAAAGGACAATCACTCTTCGAAAGAGTGATTCCATGTGACATGGGCAAGAATCTCTTCTTGGAATCTTGCATGTTGAAACGATTCAACACCTTGTCTATATATGTACTTTGACTTAGGCCTAGCAGCTTCCTCCATCTATCCCTATAGGTCTTGATACCAAGTATAAGCTGCTTCCCTTAAGTCTTTCATTGAAAAATAATTTCCTAGCTTATCTTTCACATATTGCAGCATGGGAATATTATTTCCAATGATTATTATGTCATCCACATACAAGACCAGAAAAGCAACAGAGCTCCCACTAACCTTCTTGTAGACACAAGACTCATCTTCGTTCTTGATGATGTCCAACTCTTTGTCCGGTTCATCAAAACGTCGATTCCAACTCCTAGAAGCTTGCTTTAATCCATAAATGGATCGTTGTAGCTTACAGACTTTATATGCATGCTCTGGATCTACAAAAACCTCAGGTTGTGTCATATACACATCCTCGAGGACGTTTTCATACAGAAACGCTGTTTTGACATCCATCTGCCAAATCTCGTAGTCGTAATAAGCTGCAACAGCAAGTAGGATTCAGATGGATTTGGTCATTGCGACTGGTGAAAATGTTTCATCATAGTCACTATCATGAATCTGTCTGAATCTTTTTGCCACCCATCGGCCCTTATAGGTAATCACATTACCATCCATGTCGGTCTTCTTCTTGAAGACCCACTTGCATCATATGGGTCGTGCCCCTTGGGGTGGTTCCACCAAAGAACAGTGGAAATCGAATCCTACTTATTGTGCTCACTTCCTAATGAATGTGCATTTTCAGGTTATGCCCTTGAACACAAATGGCACGCCAAAGTTGGTCATCCATCTTGAGAAATTTCATCTCCTATCTTCAAGAAATACAAATTTATATGCTCTCTTACATCACATTTTTCTTCTTGTTCTGTCTCGAAAGGGAAGAGACTCGTGTGCTCTTCTATTTTCCTATACACCATTGGTGTTACTTCATTTGGATGTGTGAGGTTAATTTATAACTCAGTATTTAAATAATAAATGAAATTCTGATTGTTCAAGATTTTGCAAGATAAACTTGGGTCTATCCTTCGCATCTTAAGTCAAATGTATATTGCAGCTAGGGTAGTGGCTCAAGTGATAGAGCGTTGGAAATTCTTGCACGAGGTCCCGGGTTCAAACCCGTTTGACGACAAAAGAATTTTTCAAAAAAAAAGTCAAATGTATATTTCGTCCTTGTCTCTTTTCTTCATCAAGTTGAAATTTGAAAATCAATTCTCCACAAGAGTCAAAGGTGAGTTTGGTAGAATGCTTTTTGGTGGAAAACTAGTTTATAGATTGTGGTGGAGATCTTTTAATTTTTTTAGAGATTCCGCTTAAACCAATGTTTTGTGATGGTTTTTAATCTAGAATAAAAAATGGATAAGTGTTGGAAAGTAGTTTCTAAACTAGATGTTATTGATGAAATGACATATTTATGTAAAAAAAAAAAAAAGCTCACAAACAATCAACATTAATCCAAGCAAAACTCTTTCAATGCAATTGCTAGCAGAAATATAATCAACTAAGAAATAACACAACAAACAAATATTGATAAAAAATAATAAGAACATCGCACATAAAATGTGTAGTCTAAAATATGCGTGAATTAAGTTTTGTTGAAAAATTATGGAAAAAATATAGAAAAAATACATGCAATATTTTTAATTACCCGAGGACTAAAAAGCCAGAGAACTACCGAAATGAGACATGATTTCCAGTTTAATACGTATACAGTGTGATGATAATAATGTGTTTGTGTGTCATAGAAATAAATCAAAGAAAAACCCATCAAAAGTTAATTTTATTCACCAAGTCAAGATGACAAAAAGAATCTAGATTAAAAACAGGTTTTTTAAGCACTGCAAACAAACACTTTCATTAGTTTTTAAACCATAAACCAAAATAATCGATACTGCTAAAAGCATCAGAGCGGCGAACAGATAGGTGGAGAGTTTTGTAATACTCCTCTTGCAACCATTATGAAATCTCATCTCAAGGCCTTTAGCATCATCATATCACTTTTCATTGCACAACACATGAATCACAATGGCGTTGAGCTCGGCGGCTATCCCAGTTGGTTAGGGAGCCTTATAGCTAGCTTGTTGGCTTAGATTCGAGCCCACCCATAGACTAGGCTAGTAGTAGATTTGTTACCTTATAAGAGAAAAAGAATCACAATGGCGTTCAAACTTGAGAACTTTGCTTAGTCATGCTCAAGTTCCTCCTCTATATCAGTACTATGCAAGACAAAGTAACTGTTATGTATTGGTGATTCAAGCCCCTAGCTAGAAGTTGGACGAAGCGATGAAGCAATTGGCGAAGCAAGGAAGCGAAGAAAGGAAGCTGTTTTTTGGGTTTGCTGTTTCTGTTCGTGCGAACACTTCGAGTGTTCGTGCGAACAATCTGGGTTTGGGGCGGCTGATTTTGTTTCCTTGTTCGTTTTTGGTATCTTCTTCGTTTCTTTGGGCACAAGTCAGTATCCTAAGCCTATATAAGGACCTAGGGTCGAGACATATTGAGTGTGGTTGATTGTAATTGCTTCTCATCAATAAAATTGGTCCGTTTTGTTCGTGGAGCAGCTAGACTAAAAAACTAGTGAACCACGTTAATTCTCGTGTTGTTTCTTCATCGTGTCCATCGTCTCTTCGCTCCACTTGGTGCTTCCGCTGTCGTTTTTCTAAACAGTAGCTGAACACACATTTTAGAATTCAAAACTCCTCAAAAAGGCAATTCATAACCTATTGCCGGAACTTTATACAGTTCCTATCAAGAACAAATCCTGTTTCAATGAATTTCAAATATATCTAATGTAATCTAGAAATCAGAAAGGAGCCAACACTCTTTTGTTACATAACCCTCACTCTCAAAATGTGGGGCGACAACAAACTAGAAATACAATCAGATCTACTCCGCTGTAAATAAAGAAAATAATAAGACCTATACTTCATTATTTCCCAGGTTGCAGCCAACTTCTTGCTATCGGATTCTAGAGTTTCCAACACATCTTTTACACTAGAACAATATAATAAGACCTATACTCACGTAATAAGCCTAAGCTTTTAGCACAATGGAACTGAAGAAGTTAGCCCTCACATGACTCCCCACCTAATCATTGGGAAATCGGCCTTCTTTTCTTGCCCTTGACCTCATAACAATTGGTTTCTGGCGTTCCATGGATCCACTGGCTTTCTGACCTTCAGTAGGTCTGGATACAATTTTCAGAGGGTGCGCTTCTGTGTTGAAAACCCACTCGTCGAGTGAGATGACTGAAGGAGGTGAATATAGTAGATAGAAATACTTGAGTGTCTCAGCGAGAAAGAAGCTTTGCATCATGTTGTCTTTGACACCAGTATTTACCTGCAAAGACAGACAAATGGGGCCTTTTAATGTTAGCATCATCAGTAAACAGCAAACCCAAATATCACATTTGAGTAACTGAAGAAGTTGAATTCCCCATGTCAAAAGTCACAACAGTTCACTTTTTGCTATCTCAAAAGCGGGCATGACATCGGTTCACCATTGGTGTCAGCAGTGAAAAAATATATGCAAGTAATTACATCAACTAATGACTATAGAGTGAATAACTAAATAGTCTAGTGGCCACAGGTTTGAGATCTTACATCTTTCAATCCAACATATCCTGACTCAGTACGCGAGTTTTTTTCAAATGCTTCGAAGATATTCCAGCCCCATTCCTGATACGTCTTGTTTCCAGTTATTCGCCAGAGATAGAAGAGTGATTCTACTGTTTCTGGCCTTAAAATGTTCCATGATGTACCCACACTCATATCCTGCGTTGTTTTTGTCACATGAAGAACAATCAGAAACTGAAGATGTTACCTGCAAATACATAAAAATAACAACCACGAACCTGATCTGAATTGAAGAAATAGTTCTCTCCGGCTAATTTGGTTGGTGTTGACTGATAGAAGTTATAGCATGTCCAAGCAAGCTACATACAGATCAGAAACCTTAGTTAAAGAACCTTAATAACACTTGACTTTACACATAATTTAAACAACGAGGCAACATTTTTCAAGATGAAAATGATGGAATATGCAGTTTGGTCAAGTAAGCTACCATCTGTAAAGTCAACTACGGATAACACAAATCTAAATTCTATATCCATATAAACTGCAGAAATGCCATAATAATGTTGCTTTACAAGTGCAGCAACAAGAACAAAGACAGATATGCTCGCTTCTTTAAGACAATGCATCTAAAGTGTTTCACAGAGCAAAGGTGTGGCAGGAAGGAAGAGAAATACGCCAAAGGCACCAGACTTTAGGAAACATGGATAGGAGAAAATGGAGCAGACACATTCATTCAGAGTGGTAGAACCGAGAACCCTGATAGTACCTAGCTTCCAATCATGTTGCAAGGAGAAGGGGGAAATAAATTATAATGCCATCCATATCCCACGTTTACCAAATCCACCATATATCCAAAATCACTCTCTTTAAGATACATGTGTCAAGAAAAAAAAATCTTTACAAACTCTCCTTGATGGAATTTCATGTAGTAGGTCACAGTTATGTATTCATAGTCAAGGCAAAAGTTCTAGTTCTAGAACCTAGAACATAACCCATTAAAAATTACTATCATGAATAAATCTATACCTCTTCCGCAAGTAGGAGAAACTTCTGAGACTCCTCAGGACCATAACCAGATGATCCCAAGGCAATCATCCCTGGGGCAAAGCATGCTAATTCATCCATCTACAAATAATTGGAAAGAACAAGCATCATGAGTTAGAAGCAGCCATGTCTGCTTTAAAAATTTCTGGTTGTTCTAATACATTCTTTTTTGGTAGAAGTTTGTTCTAATGTATACCTTGTCAATAAGAGAACTCCCAATTTTCTCACATAAATACGTATAAGATGTCGGCGTAGTTCTTCGAACCAAGCTTGACAGGCCTTTCATAGATGTCTCCCACATTTCCCTGTTCGAAAAGTTCGAAAAAATATTTCTTGTTCATTCAGAAGGAAAATACAACACATCGAACATTCTAGTCTCAAATTCATAAAAGCAGAACATGTCAAACCTAATCTACAGTAATATAACTTATAATTGTATGCACCAAATTGAAAATCAAGAATATTCGAAAGATTTGTAATGTCTTTCACAAACCAATATAAAGTATCAACTACCATATTATGCTAATTAAGGTAAGTTTTTACTCGACAGTTTACAAAAAGTTGGCAAATAGCCCAGTAAACCTCACGAGTCCAGTAAAAACTGCATTTATGATTAGCTAATGCGGTGTTGGATCAAATGGTAAAGCGTTAACCCTGGCAACCATAGTTTTTAAGACCGGACTGGACATAAACCTGGTCAAGAGATCGGGTCACTGGGTCATTGGTTTGACCAGTGGTTCACTGGTTCAAACAGTGCCTCAACAATTAATTTAACTATTAGTAAAAAAACATATTCTTTTTAATGTATCATAAATAAGAAATATGTTTAAAACAACATTATTAGTAAGTAATATTAATGAACGCACATCAAAGTGAAAGATGTTTAAATAAGAATTAAAAAAAATGTGTAAGATATGTTTTTGGTCTACTAATTAAACAGTAGGTTCAAATAACTTAAAACTATTACTCCCTAAAGAGACATAAGAATTCAGATAATGATATATTTTAATAAGTTATCATTACAAACACTACTGCAATTCACATTACATATTTATATAGCTCAGATAGTCAGATGTACCCAATTGATGTGTTGGTTTGGTGGTAACTGGCACATGGGATTTAGTGGAGGTTGGCTGTTCGAAACTTTTGCGCAGGATAATTTTGTGTTAATAGGCCCAAAGCAGTCACCGGGTCAAGTTTTCTGGTCGAACGGCTAGGGGTAAGGGGTGTACAGGGTTCGGTTTTGGCGGTTTGACAAGAAAAATAACTCCGATCTGAAAATAACTGGATGTAAGTTTAAACCAAAACCTACGTTAACTAGACTCGGGTGCGGGTGTCATATCCGGTGTGTATCCGGGAGTCAGACTCGCCTACTTGCCAAAATTTAGGATTCGGGGACTCGGCTAAAAAGTACCCAAAAATTAAACACGGGTGCGGGGATACGGTATACATTTGTATAGTAGATGCTTTATTTTTTATGATATCAGGACCATTGTGAAATGAAAGTTATATTTCAGGGTGGTAGTCATCATTTTATTAGTATTTGAGGGTTTATAAAGCTTTACAGCCGGCCCAAAACTATTATTGCATATAACATATGGGCTTTGGACTTTAAAAAAAGATAGAAGTAGAATAAATAATAGAGCCCATTAGCTGTATAGAGCCCATACTAAATAGAATAGGGTTTAGATCTCTTCCGTTGACTCAAAAGAGCAAAGAAAGAAAACGAAGAGGGACCAGATACAGGGATGTACGGCGGCGCATCACCAGACAAGAGACGATCGATCCAGCAACGTCCTTCTTCTCCGGCGTCAGAAATGTAAGGAAGAAGGAGCCGCGTCCAAGGTGCAATCGGCCGGGTCGACACGGATTTCGTACCCGCACCCGGATCGTACCGACCCGGGTACTCCGGCGAAACTGCCGAGTCCAGGTAACGTAGACCAAAACCAAACCAACGACTCATAAAAACAACCCAAACCATCAAAATGGATTGGTTCGGTTTAGGTGGATTGGTCCCGTTACATTTCATTGTATTTTATGTAAATATTATTCATTTACAATGGTGATACAGATGTATACATATGCGATTTTGGTATGCCTTTTGATTGTGCGAGCAGTGTTGGAAGATATTATAAAAAGCTGTGTTAAAAGAACATGCATGACAAGACAATTGAATTGAGAATACATTATAAAGTTGAAAACAGTAGAAAATGGAAGAGAATTAGGATTTCTATTCCACTACAGAAGACAAAAGAAAAAGTTTTCTGATTTGCTAGAATTGGGGCAATCCGTTGTCAGTATTCCTAGAGCAATTGTTTAGTACTGTATTTCATGTACTATGATACAACTACATATAGTGTCCGATTGCTTTGGTTGTGCCAAATCCAAGATCAAATTCACCAAGTCTGTTTGCGCTAAAATGTAAACAGTATCCAAATCAATCCACTAGAATCCAATAAAGTCGGTCTGGACAGGGGTTGGATGAATCGGGTCGGGCAGTTCAGGTAAATTTTGTACACCCGTGGTACCGCCTGGCCCAGTTTTAAAACTATGTTGGCACCTACTTCTCCCATTCCTTAAAATAGATTAGTGTACACAATTCTGATAACCAGAAGGAAAAAAAAAAGAAAAAAAGAAAAGGGGCAATGTATATTATTATTGAGGCTATAGGCTGAAAAGTAAGTAAAGTTAGGCTGAAAAGTAAGTAAAGTGAAATATGCAATTCATAATTTTCAAAAATTCCAACATGAAAGTGGCCACCCATATCCCAAAAAGATGGAAACAAAAGGTGGTAAATAGTTACTCCCCTAATATGCTTAAATGCAATAGAAGGATGAATAACATGTAGTTACTCACCTATAAAGCTTCACATCCGCAGTTTTGTTCCCTTGAATCCAAACTTTGAGCAAGTATTCGTAAAAGCTGCATGTTCCATCAACCAGACCTTGGTCAAACATCACTATAAAAGATTACTTTAGAGAGTATAGTTGCTGAGAGAAGCATTTGTGAAAAAGAATGCACCTATCCCCCATAGCCCCAAAAGTTATGGTTGAGTGAGACGACGTTCCTTTGTGTGGATTGATATATATGGGAAGCAATCCATCGGCAGGAAATGTTTTGTTAAGTTGTGTGATGACATTCTCCACCTAAAACAGTAATATTATCTTTCAGTTAATTGACAAAAGGATCACTCAGAAAATTTCCAGAATAAAGACCAACTATCAATTCTTATGGTACTAACACAATGTCATACAAAGGCAAACCCTTAGATTTACAACTTCAAACTTCAGGAAGCATTTAATTAAACCAGGTCATTTTTTTCTCTAGTTGATGCACAATCTTATATTTATGCACATTAACAAAAGAAGGAAGTACCTTCTGCTGATACTTAGGATCCCCTGTCCTTTGAGAAAGAGCAATAAACTCTAGTTGCTCTGTGCCGGAATCTGCCAGGATTGAATCACCCTGAGAGCAAATAAAGACCCTACATCAATATAAACAAGCAGCAGTCTAAGATGCAGTTGACAGAAGACATACAAGAGAGAGTACTGTGGCGGGCAATGGAGCAAGTAGCAACAATTGCAGCGGAAATTGTGATATCCTTATGCAAGATAGAATGATGAAATAAGACCTAAAGGATAAATAATAGTTGGAAAACCATTTCTAAATCAACTGGCGGCTGCAAGTTATTTCCTAATTCATAATTTGTTCGAGACATAGCTGTAAACCATAGTTGTAAAAGGCGGCCGCCTAGGCCCCTCAGTCGGGTGAAGAGCCTAAGCAATGCCCGCCTGAACCTTAGCCATTTAATGGTCGCCTAGGCGTCACCCACTTCGCCAGGAGGGGTTGCCTGCTTTCAACTGCATAATTTCATCATTTACATGCAATGTTAAATATATTAATCAAGCTAAAATTGTCGGCATTGATAAAACTTTCTATTTCGCGAGGGAAAATTGAAGTATTTTGTTTGTAATTAAGATAAGAAAGTTCATAATGCGCTATTCGACCATTAGTATAATGAGAAATGGTATTCATTTTGCTTTAATAGTTTTGAAGTTGGTAATAACATATTAAGCAAACTCCAATTCAATAAAAAAAAGGAATATTAACAAAAAGGTGAATTGGAAAGCACGACTGTCTTCTTAACTAATTTATTAGCATGATTTTGGTTATAATATATACAAGTTTTTTAAATACCTCATTAGGAATACTCATGATTTTTGCATGTCATGTATGACGTGAATGCTCTTTTTTATATATGTAACAATATTATATGCAAGTAATAATATGTTTATCGATAATATAAATAAAATTGTGTAATAATGATTTTGTTATTATTATTATCATTATTCTTATTATTATATTGCTGAGCTGTTGCCTAGGCTATCGCCTCGGCAGTTGGACGACTCCATCGCCTCAGGTCCCCTGCACGTTTTGACAACTATGCTATGAACTATATTGTGATAAATCATACTTGAGTATGTTCAATCACTAAAACTTACATTCTGGAATTGATGCAGCAATCAATGAAGTAACACCCGTTTCCAATGTCAATTAGCTAAATATGTAAAATATTTTATAAAGATTAACTTACCCCTGTCCATCCAGGATTATGTGGATTTCCATGTGCCAAGTTTATAACGTTATACGGAATGCCAGAAGGCGTATCCCATGCAGGCAGCAATCTATCTGCAATATCTTTAGCTTTTTCAAGGAAGATTTTGTCTCCTGAGAGATCATATGTACTAAGAAGTCCACCCACAACTCTGGAGTGCAATGAAACCACATAAGTGAGCATTAGTTCAACAAATGGAATGTTGTTCATGATATGGACTAGTAGAACAAACCATTCCCTTGGAAAAGGAATGATTCAGAATCTTTAATCATCATGCAAATAAATATGACATGGTAAACCTTATAAAGCAACCTTATGGTTGTCTCAAATACGCTGGCATCATAGTTCTTGTTGAAATCCAATGAGTTTGCTACCCACCTGCCATGAACAGATCATTATAATATAACCAAAGCCAAAAGCAACCAGAAATGTAACCAGACGTTTACACATAAGTCCACTATATCTATGTTCATGTAAAGCTTCCATGTAAAAGAGCCCAACAACAGAAACTTCACCTTCAAGACAAGCTAAGAGGACCGACATAAAAGCAATTAAATCCTCCGACAGTATTACAAGAGAAGCAATTCGGTGAAGTCAAAGACAGTGTAATCGATGAATTAGCAGCTGGGGAAGAAAATAAAATATGTAACAGAACACATATACAGATTAAATTCAATTTGAACCACTGGAAAGATCTTATGTAGGAAAAACACAGATAAATAAAAAGAAGCAGGAGTAGTTAGCTTCTCTGTTTTGACCCTCTAAAAAGTACTAGACACCTATAATAGCCTGTTATTATTCCAAAGTAAAGAATACTTGTCATCAGTATAAAACATTTCATATGGACTTCATGTTGTTTGACATTTCCCTCCAATGTAACCGACCCACCTCCCGAATGGATTTCCCAAAAAACTGTCTGCTTTTGGAGTATTATAAAATAAACTTTTGCGGTTCAAACGCTCTAGTTGGAATTTGATTAGTAAATTACAAAATATGTCTGTACTTTGCAGTTTGTTCACTGTTCCATCCATCCCATTTAAAGTGTCTTGTTTACCATTTCACAAAGTTTTTCGAAATGCCATCGACTTGGTCAAGTTAAAAATTGTCGTTTATATTCTTAGGAACTGTTCTTCAGAACAAGGGCAGTTCTATGTAGCTATAAATTATTATTTAGCCCCCAGTCCCCCACAAACATTATAGCTTAATAACAACTATTTTTATAATTTATAGTCCAGCCCCCACTCATTTATCTACATTCGCCTAATTTCAACTTTTAGCCCCGACTCGAACAAATTCCTGGATCCGCCCCTGCTTGGGAAGTGAAAAAGTAGGCAACTTTTGGTAGTAAGACACTTAGGGTGAGTTTGGTAGAATGTTTTTTGGTGGAAAAACTGGTTTATAGATCATGGTGGATTTTTGTTTGTTTGTTTTTTTTTTGTTTGTTTTTTTTTTCTAGAGATTCTGTTTAAACCAGTGTGTTTCGAGATGGTTTTTGATCTAGATTAAAAACTGAAGAAATGTGTTTGGTAGTAATTTTTAAACTAGATGTTATGGATGAAATGACATATTTGTCCTTGTGCATATAAGGTATGGTTGTTTGTAAAAGTAAAAGAACTCACAAGCAATCAACCAAGTATAACTATTTCAATGCAACGTTGTATAACGGATAACAGAAATATAATCAACTAAGAAAAGAACACAACAAAAATGGTTGATCCTAAATAACAAAAACATTGCACATAAAATGTAGGCTGAAATATGCGTGAATTGAGGTTTTTTTTTTTTTTTTTTTTTTTTTTTTTTTTTAAGAATAGAAAAAAATACCTGCGATTTTTTAATATCTGGAGGACTAAAAAGTCAGTGAACTACCAAAATGAGAGACAATTTCCAATTTAATACGTCTAAGCGTGACAATAGTATCGACTTTGTGTGTCATATAAATAAACCAAAGGGCAAAAGTTGAAAAAAACTGGTTTAAAATCTTGTTTTTAAACATTCAAAACAAACACTTCAAACAAACCATTTGGTTAAAAACCAAAAACTAACAGAAACCATCTTGCCAAACGGACCCCTAGTTTGAGGCAGCCATTTTAGGAAAGCAACACACTTAAAATGGACATGGGAAAGTACAGTAGAAGATAAGCTCCCCTCAAAGCTATTACTTGACTATGTGATGGTCTTTGATTGTTTGATCCTCAGATCTTTTTAGGTATAACTTGGACTTTCGAATTTAACGAACTAGCAACTGTTATCTATCCTGAATGTTAGCAGATAACTATTTTAAAGCTAATTTGTTCTGGATACGTTCTTACTGTATTAAGTATTAACCTGCTATGGTGTGTGTACTTGTGGCATAAGAGTGCACTATGATATTAATAGGCTATGCAGAAAATGGATAATGCAAGAGATTGATCAGAAACCATCTTGCCAAACGGAGCCCTAGTTTGAGGCAGCCATTTTAGGAAAGCAACACACTTAAAATGGACACGGGAAGTACAGTAGAAGATAAGCTCCCTTCGAAGCTATTACTTGACTATGTGATGGTCTTTGATTGTTTGATCCACAGATCTTTTTAGGTATAACTTGGACTTTTGAATTTAACGAACTAGCAACTGTTATCTATCCTGAATGTTAGCAGATAACTATTTTACAGCTAATTTGTTCTAGATACGTTCTTACTATTAAGTATTAACCTGCTATGGTGTGTGTACTTGTGGCATAAGAGTGCACTTTGATATTAATAGGTTATGCAGAAAATGTAATGCCAGAGATTGATCAATAACCGAGTTCTTGAACAATTGATACTTGTTTATATAGTTTACAAGCTACAAACTTCATATTTAATATGAGCTTTTCATGGTAACGTACAATGGTGACCACTTACAGCCATACTCTCATATATTATCATTAAAGATGACACACGTACCATACATTATCAATATATGCAAGGATAAACAACCGTATGATAAAATAAGTTCGAAAAGAGAAATAAGGTTAGCTGTCACTTAGATACAAGGACAACATCAGAGCACAAAGTAAAGAGGTTGCAGGTACTCAAACAAAACCTCAATAATCTATCGGCACCTTAATATAGAAATATAAATAATGAGAACTCATATTCGAACATTATGACCGATGAAGATGATCCTGACAAGAAAGAAAATCAATGAATTTGCAATAACACAAACTAAGATGAGTATGACTTACTCTCTAGCTCTTTCAAACTGCTCATCAAGGCCCATTATATATAAAGTATCAAGTGAATCTATTAAGGTTGCTCCAAGACCACCAAAACTATCAACGCCGTTCTTTGTTTGTGGCTGATACAGAAGAAATAGAAAATGTTAAGTCACTTCAAAGGAAAAAACAAGCAGCACTCACGCAAAGGAATATCAGAGAGCGTTAGGAACAAAGTGACACTGAAATAGAACTTCAACCCAGCAGAGTACAGAAAATTTAACGATCTGCAACTAAAACAAGACTGCACTACAGAGAGATAGACATTAAAAAGGGATAAACACATTATACAGGTATCTACAAGCAAAAGACAAGCGGAAGTAGAAGGCAGCCTTGCAAACTATTTACCATACAGAATAAAGTCCACAAGGTACCATCAGTCTGATATTTCGACAGCATGTAAGATTTCTACCACAAACATTTTTTATAGGTAAAGAAAACGTTATTCAACAATACAGGGTAACTATAGCCATAGATCAACTTAGGTTTTGATTGAATCCAAAAGGAAAAAGGCAGAGTCGGAATATTTTCCCTCAAAACAAAACCGTCAAAACTCTGGAAAAACTGGGCCCTAAATAGTTGAACAGAAATCTCTTTGCCATCGAAAATAAGACGATTATGCTCCTTCGAACTTGCCACATTTTACGCAAAGGTGTGACTGGCCATATCTTCTTTCTACTGGAATCTATGAAACTTGCTGACCAGCATTGAATTTGTGTCATTATGTCAGCTGATTGGACACACAGAATACCGAACAAACCCCAAAGAGTCTCCCAAAGTCCCCTAGCAACCAGACAATGCAACAAAAAATGTGACAGTTCCTGCAGGCATTTACAGTTTTGTAGATTACACGCCAATTCAGAAGCCTAAACCCTATTTGCTGTAGATTATCCAGCATTAGAATAGCATTTTTCACAGCATGAAAAGAAACTCACCTTCAACGGAGTCACTGACTTGCCCCACATCCACTAAACAGCGTAAAACTTCTGTAAAATGTGTTGCAAGTTGCAACAAATCAACCTTCTATCGTGCAAATTACAAATAAATACAGGATCGCATACAACAATTCCCTCCGTAACCTAAGAAAAAACTGCAACCTTGGCATCTTTGTTAGTGAAAAGCTTAAATATGATAGGATAAGATGTAAATAGCGGCTGATTTCTGCACCATACACCCTTCCAAAAAGCATATCCGAATCACGATACCAACATGGAAGTGACCTTTTTTTGTTGAAAGATCAGACCACTTTTGTCGAATAAGATTCGAGATATCAACCTCATAACTCTGTCTTTTTTAGTCGTCCATCCTAATATACCAAACTTGGCAGTTATAACTCTTATCCATAGACTATTTTCTTAACACAGAAATCACCCTAACCTTTTTACTAGCAATTAAAGAGTCTAGATCATGAATCGTAGCCCCTCAACTTGAAATAGGAGTGCAGCAGACTTTCAAGAATCAACAGCATCTTCTTCTCCCCACCTGCACCTTTCCACAGAAAATCATGTCGTTACTTATGATTCTCTTCCCAACCGACACCAGCAGAGGGAATAAAGACGGGAAGCAGGTGGACAAGGCAGACAATGTACTTCTTAGCAAAGTAATCTTCCCACTTTTCGAAAAATATAGCTTTTCCAAGTTGCCAACCGCCTTCCGATAAGTTCATTATCAGGTTCCAAAGGATATTGTCTAAAAGGTAGCACCAAGTGGCATACCTAAAATACCTTACCGTAAATCAATTTGACACCATTTGCAATAGATTGTAGATTAGGAACATTACCGACAGGAATCTGTTTATTCATAGACATATTCACCTTCAAACCTGTATTTGCTTCAAATGCCATCACAGACATGGTAGCCATTCCAGTTGGTCTTGATCAGCATCACCAAAGTTTCAACAGCGAATAATAATGAGAGGTCTGAACAGAAATACCACCTCTCTCAATTATCTGAAATCCTGCGAGTCACCAACTTCTTTACCACCTTTCCTAATGCTTCCATTAGGAAAACAAAAAATAGTTGAGAAATAGGTCCCCTTGTTGTAACCCCTCAACAGTGGAGAAGAGACCTGCTGGTTTGCCGATAACAAGAATATAAACTCTTGAATTGTTATGCACCATTTAAATCAAGAACAGCATTTATCACTAGACCCTATTTGTTGTAAAAGAAAATTCAGAAAATCTCCATTAACATTGGCATAGGCTTGCAAATTACCCTTCCTTGGTTTTAAACAACTACTTCATTTGCCACAAGACTGCATCCAGGATCTGACATTCCTCAACAACAGCATTCACTTTACCCACAACTTTCTTAAGTCATCACGCTACACCTTTAGCAGTTATCTTATAAATACTACCCACCAATCAGTCAACTGAACAGCTTCTTTGGAGTCAAAGCAATAAAAGAAGTATTAAAATTTACTGAAAAGTCTTATACCCCCCCCCCCCCCCCCCCCTTAAAATGATCAAATACCGCCATAATATCAGCTTTAACATAGTCCCGCGCAAAAGTGAAAGATGCCATAGGAAATCATCTGTACTGCCTCGATAACAAAGCTTTCCAAACCTCTTCCTCTGAGAACAGTGCCTGTAGCAGTGATCTGCACTCATAGTTTCCTTGTGCAAATCTTTGGAAAAAGACACAATTTCATCACTAATCTATTTCTCCTCAGTGACAACATTTTCCCCCACTTGAACTGTGAAATGGAGTTCCTCGAGTGGATGTGGGATGCAAATATTAATCTAGCATAGGACCTAGGGCACTCTGACCGAAAATCCACACTAAAAAAAGGTGGGATATGATCCAATTGATTGATCGAGAGGGCTATACAACAATGTGCATTATTCATACGATGGAAAATCATGTTATTCTAATCTTCTTTAAGCCATAAAAAAAAGTGACTTCTGGCGGCTGCTAATTTCGTCGATTGGGACTGTCTTCCCATACAGTGTTTGTTTCCTCTATTTCATAAACAATAACTCGTTCACTAGCCCTTTGCTTTCAAGGTCCAACACATCCCCTGAATATCCTTTAAGAACCCACCTATCGAGTCTTGATAGCTCTGAATTCACCTTTCTTCAATTTCAACATATCATCTTCCAATAACTGCAACTTCTTAGAAAAAATGTCACCGGTATCACTATCAACATTATAGCCCTGGCGGTGCAACCAATTCACATCCTGTTAAAGAAACCCTGTTTTCAGCCCCATGTTCTGGAATCGCACATATCGTTTTCCAAAGCATTCCCCACCACAATCCAACAAATCTAGAACCCCACAAACTCCTCAAAATATATGTCATGGCGCAAGATAATTTTGTTTCCTGTAGACAAACAATATCCACTTTCCAATCTCTAATACAAGCTTAGATCAAGGCTCTCCTATCAGGTTGATTAATCCTCTCACATTAGTGACACATTTTTTTTGAGAAATCAGTGACACATTTTAACTCCACATAGAGATAATAGAAATGAATTCACCTTCTCCCTTCTCCTTAATCAACCCTCTTTCAAAAGCCATATCATATTTCAGTGTACTCAATTTCCCATGCATCTTCTTTGTGATCAACGGTGACCTAGATCAGCATTCACCAGTATTTTGTTCAACCCACCTAGCCTCAACTTGCATCATATTCAAAACCTTGCAACGATAATCCCAACACATTTCTCAGCCCCTTCATCTTGCACCTTGCCCAATTCACAACCCCTCCTGAATTGGGAGACTATACTTTTGAGCTTCTTGTAGTGAACAGATAGTTACAAGCTGCAGACACTGAAAACCGTCAATTCCCTCTTGTAGTACTTGATTGTCTCTACTCTTGATGCCATCATAAAGTCGACGTGCAACACTCAAACTTTGGTGTCACTTGTAGGTGTCTGGTCCAAGACATCAGAAAAATTACCCTACTCCATAACAGAGTAATACTACTCCATGACAGAGTAATATTCAACCACCAGAAGTCCTATTTAAGGTAAATGAGCTTTTCATACAAATTTTGCACATCATGTGGAGAAGTTGCCAAATACCTTAGGATTCTAATAAATAGACTGTGAATCTAAACGTTGTCTTTTAACATTTCTCAGTGGAATAATTAACCTAAGTATAGAAGATTTATTCAGAGCTACATAAACAAAGAAGACGTAAATGTCATTTTTGTGATGCAAAATGAGAGTGTTTGGATAGGTAGTTTATTGAATTGTGTATGTGTGTAGATAGATAGATTATTTATTTTGGTTTTTGGCACCCCTGATGCAGTTTTAGAACTGGCAGGTATGGGAGGCACCGAGAAGTTGAAAAATGACGCTTTAACACAGTCATTTGTTGAGCTCGAAAAGTAATAGATGACAGTATAACTGCTAAGCAACCTTTTGTTCTACACTCATTTAAACCCATTAAATAACATTTCCACATATATACTAAATTCCATAGCAACCTTTTGTTCTACACCATTTCTTCTTCCAGACGGAAACAATCAAACACAGAGTTCCTCCACTTCCAAACACATCTCATGCAATAGCAAACATGATCTCACACTCAAACAGTCAACTAATCAGAAAAACAACAATTTCTGTCCAGAAAACTAAAGGTCAATCAGTTCAGCACCTGATACTAGCTACAACAATTAGGAAGAAATCCTGCCCAATTTGCAAGGACTAAATCCACTATCAGAGCTCCAAAAATATCTGAATTAGAAAACCTCCAAACGCATCACGCATTCCCACAATCCCGCATCCACGAAAAGAACTCAATGTTCCACCTCCATGCTGTACCTCAATTTCTTTCCTTCAAACTCTTTTAGTTAACTTGACTTTTTTAATACCAGTCGGATTCTTAATGAGAGAAAAGATTTTCCCATGAGAACAAAGAGACAAATGAGCCCAAGTGTTAATGTTTGCTATGATGTCCATCAAGTCTGACATCTAGACTGAAGGGGGAAACAGCATTCCTACTACAAGATGAAAAAACTCCCCGGAAATACGTCATAGACAAGATGAAAAGCTATTTATCCTTCACAAACAACCTTCTTGTAAAGTGTAGCATCGTGGTTATGAAACTTAACAATTTGCATTTCATAAACATTTGCCACATCCTGAGCTCTTCCTGTGGAAATTCTCTTCCTTCCTATTGGTCTTCTCACAAATCTCTTTCTTTTCATTCCATCTCATTCTCCTCCAACTAGAAATAAACTTCGCAAAGTCTAATCACTCCATTCACTCTTATGAGTTTTTGAATTTTTCGTGGATTTAAAAAGCAATTTTGACTAGTACCAAACAACATAATGTGTTATCTGTAATTCCAAGGAACTTCTCTTCCCCTGTCCTATGGCCACCGATCTGAATGTCAGCCCGGCTCTAATTCTATAGCCTCACCAAGGTGTCGATAATGGTCTTTCTCATATATATCATCCTTTATACTTCATCTCATTCTCCTTTATTCTGTTACCACAAATCCATTTTCTGCTTCAAACTCCATGCTTTCAGAAGCAAGTCGGAACTAACAAATGATAAACATGTCCTATGAGTAGCACAGTTGAATTCCTCTTCCACTTTCCTATTGCCACCACACTGTTTCATCAGCCTTGATAAAAAACTCTATGGCCTGTGGTGCTCAAATTCCATATAAACTGATCCAATACGCTGACAATGGTCTTGTCATGCATGTCTACAAGTTACTGTATTCAGATGACTGTATACCACAAATGTAATATGTGACAGGATTATGCTTAGATTCAAAAGCACGTTCTAATTTTGGAAATAGTTCTAATATAATGCAACATGTATAAATGTGCAATTTATAAAAATTGAAACTTACGACTATTTGTAAAAGTAAACACTCTACCTGCAGCTCGTCATGGCCCCATGCATATTTCTCATAAGAACTCCATGCGTGAATCATCGCATCTTTTATCTTCTCTCTTCGTTGAGCGCTAATAGGGTCATCAGAAACACTATTTTTCTTGGAACCGTCACTGTTCTTTTCACTTATGTTCACCTTTCCGCCTGAAACTCCTTTGTCGACATCTTCCAACTGCAATCACCAAAGCCAAATTCAGTTAAGTTCTGAATTAGTCGAAAAATGTCAACATTAACAAATAAAGTCCAAACATCTCGTGAAGATAGAAGGAGAGACAAAAGAAAAACACTAAGAACCGACAGAGATGGGAAGTTTGCCTCGAAAAAGGCAAGAGAGAGAGAGAGATGAAAATTTTAAAATTTGTAGGAAAAGCTCCAGTCTATACGCCTCGAACGTGCTGATGGAATCCCTCCAGAATATATTATTTGAGAGTTGTATACAAGATTTTGTATTCACGAACTATTATCTTGATGAATTCCAAAAACATAATTTTATTTGTTCTTCTCGTTCATGTATCCGCAAGTATTCTGAAACTTCACACCAAGAACAATCTTAAAATGCACAGGTAATAACTGAAGAAATGGAAATAAATGGAAATCAAAGATAAGCAGAAAGATCACCCCACACAAAATATCAATAAACAAAGTTAGAATGTGTAGGTAAGAACTAGAGGACTATCTAGAAGAAGAATAGTTTCAGAAGGAGACGTCATAGTTTGTTGACACGTCAGACAAAAGAGTTGATGGTTTCAAGTAAGGAGTTCCGGTGGATATTTCAGTGGCCCTGTTTGGGGAAGTTGGATTATTGGGTTAACTTATAATCCACGAATCCAACTTCTAAGGTTTAATCAGGATAGTTGAGGACAGTAGATTATAAGATTAATCATGACGTCTAAGATTACTAGCTATTGAAACCCTGGATGTAATATCCCGTCCCACATAGAGAGGTTGTGGATAAGATGTGTAGTATATAGTAAATCTTGTGGATTACTACTAGCACCTTCAAGGCTTAAGCATTTTTATCCGGTGGTACGGATAAAGAAGTTGTTGGGGGCAGTAATCCGCTCGGGTTTTTACAAATGGTATCAGAGCCAACCCTGGTCCCGCAAGGGCTCTGTGGCGGTCAAGGATTTAAATAACGGTATCGGTCGGCGAAACGGTAACGGTCGCGGAAAACGGTTTTGACCCATAACGGACAAACCGTAACGGGAATCGGGAACAAAACACGTGAATGTTAAAAAATCGTCAAAAATGCAAAAAATGTATTTCTAAACATTATTTTGTTATATCAAATATATTTATGGTCTTTTTTAGTTGTTCAGACCATGTCTAACTATTTTTAGGAGACAATTAGTCATTACACACTTCATTACTACCAAACATAACCTATCATTTCAAATATTAAAAAATAAAAAATAACCTACATCTTCCTACTGCTAGTAGTCAACTATAAAGTATAGTCAAGTATTTAAATAGTAAAGTAAGTTAGGTGAGATAAGAATTGAGATGAGGATAAGAATTGAGTGGATGAGGAGAGTCGTGAGAAAAAAGAGAAGAGAGAGAGAACCAGAAGAAGAGAGAGATGCCGCGAAGAACAGGATGCGGAATAAGTCACGCCAAGTCGCGAAGAACAGGCTACTACCGGCTGAAACACAATTACGGCTCTGGCATGTCTTCTTTCTCTGCCGTGCGTCTCGATTGAAAGCCAACCCAGGTCGAATCTTTCAAATCTAAACCCCGTTTTTGTGCTTTCCGCCTCTGTCTTCTTCTTCTTTTTCTCTGAAAATAACGATCTTTGTTCCAAACCGGAGCGTATCGCCCGGTATTCGACCGTACCGGTCCGTATCAGCCGATACCTTCGTGAATCTGGTCCACCCATCCCGTATCGGCCAAATCGGATTCGGTGACCTCCGATTCCGTTACGAACCGGGCGATACAGGACCGTTATGAACGATATTTGAATCCTTGGTGGCGGTGCGCCCCAAGGATACGGGACTGGGCACACTCAACGAGGACGTCGGGTATATAAGGTGATGGGATTGTAATATCCCGTCCCACATCAAGATATTGTGGATTAGATGTGTGGTACATAGTAAGTCTTGTGGATTATTACTGGTACCTTTAAGGCTTAAGCATTTTTATCCGGTGGTAAGGATAAAGAAATTGCTGCGACAGTAATCCGCTCGGGTTGTTATACTGGAAGTTACATTAGTGGATTATAAGTTAATCCAGAAATCCAACGTCCCCAAAAAGGGGCACTGCCTGTACTAGAACTGTAGGACACTTTTTTTAGGACGAGGTTTTCATCTAAAAGGGGGAGGAGGATCCATGTGCCTCATTTTTCTGATTCCCTCATCATTTTATGAAGAAAATGAAACATGATACTATTTGCCACACATGGGGTCAATCTGTACGAGAGGGGACAGGCTCCTGGAGATCATATTTTCCTAGCAAGTGGTGTCGATTGTTAAAGCTCCAGAAAAGAATCATTTACCATGAAGGAAACACATATACAGGGAAGATTATAGTAGTTGATGGGTGGGGGCCAAACAAAGTTTGTTGTATGTGAAACTGCTATGGTAAGTGGGTGATCTTTTGTGTGTTATGTTGTAATTAGAGAGCTTATTCATAAGGCTTGGCTTTCCCTCTGGTGCGCGACGATGAATATAAAGCCAACTCAGTAAGAAATGTGAAGCACTTTTAAATTGGCATCTAACACGCGAGTATCCCAGCCTCCCCTTAGATGCATTAGTTAAGGTGCCTCCACAAGTAATCTTTTTTGGAGAAACATGTCGGTTTTGTTTGGTTGGCATGGATACCAAATATGCCTATCACTAACACCATATTTGATAGTGCGAAATCAACGGACAGTTGATGTGTAAGATATCCCCCAATAGTTAAGGAAAACCTGAAAAGCGTTAAGCTGAAGTATAAGAAAGATAAAAAAGAATCACGCTATTTACCATAATTTGCAACCGCGTTACTTCTTCTTTCAACTTCTCTATCTCTTCCTGCAAAAATTGACACAAAATATGTTAATAATTGTAAGTAAGAGAGATGAATCTTCCCGACTCAGATAGGTCTTACAACAGAACATTTCGATAGGAGGTACAAATATTGAATGCATGGGTACTGTCTATTCCATTAATCATAAGTCTAGAAAAACAAATGCAGAAGAAAACAATTACTTCTGAGGTCATCACAAAGGTGCTGCGAGCGGTCCTTTATTGTGATCATTTTGTAACAAAAAGATCGGCTTTACAGAAAGATCTCTGTGCCATCCATTTGACATCCCCCAATGTTCTTGTTTATTCATATTAAGATCCTACTTCTGGTGATATGAGAATGTACGAAGAGGGACACAAGGGAATGGAAAAACTACAGCCCTATGGGTCAGCAACTCTGATGATAGTACAGACCGGACATGTTATTGTAGCCATCGGCTATTCCTATGAATCTACGGGGACTCATTCGTCAAAGCTACACAGGCTTCACCGATCCCTCATGTGGCGGGGTATTGAAGCAGCTCACGTGGAAGAGTACATTTTTTCTCTTTGCTTGGTCGTTTAGCACAAATTTTACTTACCGGTTAAAGTCTGTTAGAAGAATTTATCTTTCCTTTTATAAATCTTAGACAAAGTGTTGTTGGAAGACTTTTTCCTTTCATACTTGATTGATTACTTGAAGATCTTGCATTGGCGTCTTTAAGAGTGAACAGAGCGACCATAATATTAGTTATAGCCAGTAAAGGCCTATTATTTGATAGTTAAAAAGCTCACAAAATGAAGTTCATTGGTGATCAAGTAGTTATTTACACAGATATGTGCTAGACAATCAATTCCAAATAAATGCATATTACGGAGAGGACGGCAATGGCCAAGGTCTGACTACAAACCACTACAACTAAGGATTGGGTAGCTGAACCTAGTTTCACTTCACAGTTTCGATTACACAACAAAACCATTTTAGAATTCCAAAACAAAACAAGCACAAAAATAAAACATGGATACTGAAAAAAAAAAAAAAAAAAAAACAGATCTCATCATGTAACATCAACAAATCACACAAATCAGCAGAGGAATTTACCTGGTGTTCAGTGACCAGAGTCTGGCGATCCCAGAAGAACAAAGTAGCACATACAAAGACGATGAACAGCAATGCCAGACGTTTCGGCCTCTTCAAATAATACGCCGGATTCAAATACCTCCAACCGCTGCTGCTGGAGGAAGATCTGCTCCTCGCCATTTTACCCTCTTTATGGCGAGAAGATACAGAATAGTATACACCAAATCACAACCACGAACCCTAACCCTAATCCACTTCCGACATCAGTGAAAATCGAGTTGAGAACGGAGAGTTGATGCTGAAAATCTGAATCGAACCCGATCCTGTGACAGGGATCGGATCGATTAGGGGAGGGAAGGGAAGGGATCGACGCGATCTATCTCGCTCTCCGGTTGGTGAAGCTGTTGGATTTAGAGAAGACGAGAGTAGAAGACGAAGAAGACGACGACCGGAGACGTTAGCAGAGCAGCAGAGTGCGGAAACGGACTTCACAAAGGAACAATCTTCAACTCATGTTTTCTCAAACTTGTTATATTTGCCGTTTCTTTTTTACTGTCTTGTAATAACCGAACATGTAAACTACAGCCTGGTTTGGGTAAGGGTATTAGGAGGGGATGAGGATAAATTTGTACTTGGTTGTTTGAGTGCACGATAAAGAATAAGTACAAAACTCGTTTTCTCATCACTTGAGCATTTTTGCATAAACCAAAACTTCCATTGATTTTTCTCCAAATTACTAAACTTTCCATCCTCTTCTAATTGGCTATTAAACTTTAATAGCAGAAGATTACTCTCAAAATGAAAATTTAACATTTCTATTTTAGATATTGTAAAAATTTAGTTAGTGTTCCAATAGTGTTAGTTAAATGACTAGCTAAATAACATGTGTCACATTCTCAATATTTCTTGTATGAGAATTTTAAGGAATTAAGGACATAACCGCTAAGAACATGGGTAAACAAATGAAGTTATTTATCCTGCTCGTTAAAAGTAGTGAGCGGGATAACTATCCGCTAAAATAAAGAGTGTAGTAGAGAACCTATTGGAGACAATATATTTCCCATCTTATTTATATTTAGAAGATAACCGCCATATAAATAATCTATTGGAGATGCTCTTAACAGTTCTTGAGATCCCAGAAACTTTCTAACCTTCATCTGGAATTTGTCTTTGGATATCTTCAATTAAAATATCCATTTCCCACCTTCTAATCTTCTTGTTGATGCAATGAGCATGAACTTGACAATCCACTTCAAACCAAATACAAGAATTGATCTTATCATGCAATTTTGAGGTTGCCAATCTAAAAGCCAAGGATTCTGCACACCACTAGAGCATTTTTTCCGTTGCCTATCCCCAATCTAGTCTTGCACCTTCATGATCTCTTAGCACCCAATCTAAATCAGGAAGAGCCAGTTTTCACAAACCAAGCAGCATCAACATTACACTTTAAAACAGTTGTGGAAGATGGCTTCCACTTGACATTTTTCTGCTTGAATTATCAGACTTGTTACAATGGTGGATTGAATTACCAACATGCTGCCACTCAAGGAACTCTCTATTACTCCAAAATATTGTTGCTTAGGTCGAGGATGATTTTTTTTTTTTTTAAATTGCTGCATTTATGCCTTTCCAGACATTCCACAAAGCTACCACAGTCTGCATGAGCCTCTCATAAGGATAAGCTTTACACAAAACCCCATCCACCATATCAGCAAGTCAACACTTTAAATTGCCAATACTTTTGAGCCACTAAGGGTTAAGAAAACCCATACCAAACCAAAATGGGGCAACCCAGTAACAATGAAAAAAGTAGTGTTCAATGGTCTCTACTTCAGAATTGCATATACCACAAATAGGAGATTTATTACAACCTTTATAAAATAGATTTGCTTAAGTGGCTATAGCATTATGACTAATTCACCACCATAAATTAGCATTTTTTTTAATTACTTGTCCAGATTGTTATGATATACTAGTTGTGTGAACGTGCGTTGCACGTGTAATATATAATTTATAGAAGAGACAAAAAAATGTCAATATTATGCTGGTTGCAGGCAATTTAATGTTGTGTGAGTAATTCAGAATGTCTATTGTAATGCATTAATGTTTTTTTTAAAGTTAATGAATTCTTTGTTTTGGTTGTTTAAGAAAATTAGATATCATTTATTGGATTTAAGCAGGGTTTATAATATATATTTGCTTTGAAAGATCTAATTCATCACTCCATGTTATTTGGTTTTTTGTTATGTACTCGATACTATATTTCATAGGAATCAGTTGGCATTTAAATAAAGACGTTGACTACGACCAGTCAATTTTATTTTGCAAACACAAGTCAAGTTTAATTAAACATATCTGGATAAATCTCTCTATGATAACATATTTTTACTTTTGTGACAACGTGTCACATATATTCCAAAACTTAATTGGTGTTTACTTCAAATTGCGTTGTGAGAAAATTAGTTCAACGAGGTAGATGTTGGTTGTATCCCTTCGACGATTTGAAGTCTTCATTGAATTTGCACGTATAGAATTTGTCTTTCTGAATTTTATTTGTGTATTAATGTACACTTATAATATTAATGTGTATGCTTGCATAGTGGGACATATTGAAAAAGAAAATAAAATGAAATATTTTAAAGATTTTACTTCTCTCGTTTTAATTCTTGTAAGAAATTTGGGGAAAATGAAAATAAATGAAAAGGATGCAATTTTAATTACAAGAAGATGTACATTTTTCTAATTAGTGCTTGTGTTTGAAGCACTGTCATAGCTGCATATTTACCGCATCATATTATAGCAGATTTATATTTTTCTAGGCTGTAAGGGAATAGCTTCATAACTACCACTCTTTTTCCAAAAAAGATGAAAAACAATTGTCAAATCATGTGTCTAAAAAATGCATTCAGAACATCATCAACCATCTTATTTACATAAATTCCCAAAAAGCACAAAACAGTATTGCATTCAACCAAAAAAGGCAAAATGATCGATGAAAATCATAAGCTCCCGAGATATGTGGTGTGCGTCACTGAATTAGCCATCATGTTGTTTACTACTGAATCCTCATCACCATCATTGAGGTTCTTTATTTTGTCGACCTTTATGCTATGTGGAAGCGCATAACCGTTTTAAACTTACAACAGTGAATTCGGTTATTGAAAGAGAATTTAAATTATGTACTACGCATGAATAAATAAAAGAAACCATTACGCATGAATAAAATAACAACAATAGAAACTTATTCACCAAAACAAAATTAAAAAAATGGAAAGAAAATAATGGTTTACCTTTCCATAAATTACATTTTTTTTGTCATCTTCGACAGCATAGACGATAGAAAGTTGAAATTAAGACGCCACCGGCAGTAGATTTTTTATCGAACACGATGCATAAACGTATATGTCTCATCTTTTTTTTTTCTAAATATATGAAAGAAATTTAAAATTTCAGTGTTAGCACAATCAATTTTTTTAAAATTGATTATCATAATCAAATAAAATCATTGAATACATTAAGAGGATGACTAATGGATAAGTTCCAACGAAACTATTGACCTAGTAAATCAAATCAAACAACAATAAGAAGAATCGGGAAGAGTCTATCTAAAAAAATGAAGAAGCATGATAATTCAAGTAGGAGAAATTCAGTTCATTTGTTTCTTTGAGAAAAATATAAATATATATATATATATATGCATATATATATATATATGTATATTCATTTGTTTACTAAATCAGATTCTCTTCAACAAATCAATTAGTTAGTTACTATGTAATATTAATTAAGAAAATATCCAAATACCTGTAATCATAATATACATGTTTAGTTATTTAAAAAATAATAATAGTATACATGTTCTGTGTACGAAAATCAAACACAGATTGAATATACTAATACGACAGAAAACAAATCACATAAGCCTATATACGAATATATAATTTTTTTTAAAGTGGATGTTTCAAACTAAATCAAAATATAAAAAACTTTTATCTTGCCTTAGCAGTAACATTGATGTATAAGGCAAGATTATCTGATGTAGCTAAAACAACATAAATGATAACGCTGAATCGATTCGGAAAAACAAAGACATGATAGAGACATAGAACTGATGATCAAGTAAAGATCAAGTGATCCAAATAACATAATACACATGTTTAAAAAAATAATCAAAAATTGAGTAGCTTACTATTTGGAGTCATTCCTTCTAAAGCACCAGAAGATATCCATATATTGTTACACGATTTGTCGACTTTTGGCAACAAAAAAAAGGTTGAACTGGAGGATCAAAAGCCAAGAAGAAGAGACAACACGATCAATTATATGAAAGAAAATGAAAAAGCATTGTAGAATACTTGAGAGCGTTTGCCTCTTACTCATCCAGATCCTTAACATGCAACAATATAAATGGTCTGACATCATAGTTAAAGAAGAAAAGACATTTTAGGTTTTGACAAGAGATAAATTTAATATTGGGGGAGATAAGTTTTATAAACCCAAGCAATAAAAAATACATTTGGCAATATTGGCCATGATATGAAACGGTAGTAGAAGTTTTTTATAAAACGGTAGTACAAGTTATGAATGAGCAATATTGTGATTGATACACTACAATCATTACGAACGCAATAAAAAAAATACATTTAACAACATTAGCTGTGATATGAAACTGTAAATACATTTAACAACATTGGCTATTATATGAAACGGTAGTATTATGAATAATCATTATTGGGATTGATACACTACATTTATTATAAATGCAACATTCGTAGAATTGTTTATCAGGGAAGGATATTTTTGGCAAATCCAAAAGTGTAGGAAACGGAGAAAACACTCCAAACACTTTGGAGCTCTTCAGATTTTTACAGTAGTAGAGATGTACAAGTATATTTGTCCCACATCGCACTAGCTTTGTATTTTGACTTCTTGTATAGCCTATAAATAGGACCCCTTGTACATTACATTATCCAAGTCGAATACATATCTTCATTCAGTTTTGTATCATGGTATCGGAGCCAAATCTAGGGCTTTGAGAAGTGATTTTTCGTCGTTTGTCTTGCTCGTTTTGACCATCTTTCGATCGTCAAAAGAGCACGTCCTGTATATCAAATTGATCTTCTTCGGATTTCGCGGCGAATCGCGAAAGGAAACCGACGATCCAGCCTTCCACACGCTCGCACGCGCCACCGGAAGGGTCTGGTTTGCCGCCCCGTCCGCTCCACGCGCGCCTGCTCCGCCGCCTTGTCCGATCCACGCGCACGACTCCATGAGCATGCTCGACTCCACTCCATCAGCTCGATCGAAGTCGACGGATCAAATCGTGTTGCTCGATCCGGCCCAAGTCAGCTTCGTTCTAGCCGTTCCAGCATGCATTCTTCGTTCCAGCCGGCATTCTCCGTTCTTGTTGTCCACTTTCTGCGTCCGTTCCGTTCCAGCAACCCTTGTAGTTTTGGTTCCGTTTTCAACCCTAACCTTACTGGTTCCTTTTGAGCCGTGGCCTGATTCCTGAGCCGTTGGTCCTTGTTCCGACTCCGCTGTGCTCCGTCCCTGTTCCGTTCCAGTAAGCTCTCGTTCCAGCCTTTGACTAGCGATTTGGGCTCTCTGATCCGTCTGCGGACTCGTTTTTGCAAGAGTCGGACTCTTTGGTACTGTTTCTTGGCATATTTTGTTTGGTCACATCTTTGGACAACTCGATTATTTGCTTTCTCTAGGTCTATTGGACACTTGCATACTTGCTCTCAAGGTTTTGGACCCACCAGATGTAACACCCCCAAATTGTATATTTATATAATTATATATTTATATTATATATAAATATATAATTATATATTTATATAATTATAGCCTAGTACGTTTTTACAAATAATAAACGTTAGCGTTATAAAGCGTATTTTATTATAAAAGATGTTGTTCACGTTAGCAAGGTTGGGGAGAGTTAGTAAGGGATTTATTTCTTTTACCTATAGGACTTTGTGTGCAATGTGTTGATTAAGATATTATTAAATTTGTGGCGACAATTTCATTGATGAAGGGTACGTGAGTGTTACTAGGAAGTGATTTGCTTTTGCTTGAGACTCAAGGTAAGTAAACATGTCAGGCCTAGCGCCCATATCTTCTTTCGTGTCAAACTGCTTTTGTGATTTATTGTCTCAAAATTGGAATATCTACTTGAACTGTTTACTGATTTTACGAAGGTGATTCTATCACAACTATCACATGAGATGATAATAAGACGTAAAGACGTAAAGTGGAATAGGTGTACCGGGGATCAATATTTGAGCTTTGGTCGATGTGGACTACGTCTCTCGACCCACTTTATTTATTTTGCTCGGCCGCAACAGCCCCGAGTTTGCTCCTTGTACTTACCTCTCTAGCCGCAAGAAGTCTTAGGGGGGTGTCGACACTTATGGTCTTGGTAGTGTGTGATGGTTGGTTCTTCCCCGTGTCAACAGGATAAAATATGGTTTCCAAATACTTGGACCTTTATTGTTTAAATTTGAATGTCCCGATTGGACAAATAGAGAAGAGTTTGGGTATGTTTTCCCAAGTGAAGTGATAAAAGGAAATTTGGTGAATTCTTATGTCATACTCTTACTCAAATACTTTACTCTTCAAACTCATGTGTCGTTTTAAACTGCTTCATAATCTGTTTACATGCTTGGGTGTTGCTTACTCAGTATTTTCCGCTGACTTTGGAAACTGTGGTGTTTCTTTTTGTTTCTGCACCACAGGTTTAGGTGGAAGCATGACTTTTGGGGGAAATCGAGACACATCACTTTAGTAAATTTAAATTTCACATCTAGACTTGTTTTATTTAGTAGTTGAATTTTAGATTGGAATAGTGCCCATATTTGTGGCGAGACAAGTTTTAAGTTTCAATTAAATATTTTTATGGATTTTAGATTGGATATTCTGTTATAAAATCTCCTTGTATCCGGGTTTAATCTCGGGTACGGAGTGACATCCCCAGGCTTCCGGCTTGGTCGTTTGGGGGTGTTACACCAGATTCATATTCGGTGTCTGTTTAGTAAGTTCCTATATATTTATTGCTGGTTCTTGGCAATTAAGCAGCTTATTTAGCTCCGTTCTTGGATATTTGAGATGTTATTCTGTGCTCCTACTGGTATTTCATGATCATATTGGTTATTATACATGGACTCTCGCTGCACTTATTGTCATAAGCGAGGACACGAGCTTCCTCACTACCCGCCGTTGCTTGTATTGTGGGGTCAAAAGTTCAGGTCACTACTTATCTGAGTGTCCCGAGAATCCAAACTTGCAAGAAAAGTACAGTTCTACTATGGTTGCTCATGTTGACGATTTTTCAGATCAGTCGTCTGAGACTTCACAATCAGAATATGCTATGCTTATACAACGTCTTCTGGATTTGATACTCACGCAGAAACCTCGTGCTTCTCTCTCCACCTCTAATACGGAGTTATGTTACTGTGATTATGGATGTTTCAATCATACGACTTTTGATTCTACAGTATTTGGTTCAAGGCTAGGTTCCCCAGGGTTTTCCACTATCCATACAACTCATGGTACATGTATGCAGGTTACTCACAAGGGACATGTTTCTAAGGATAACTTGTCACTACAAGATGCTCTATTGGTTCATGATCTCACGATGAATCTAGTATATGTCGGATGTGAACTTGGACTTGATGTGACATTTTCTGCTACCGGGTGTCGTGTGCACAATCCTGAGACAGGGAAAACTCTCGGAGTTGGTCGGAAAAATGTTCGTCTATATGAGCTCACTAGTCTGAAGCTTCCGCCTTCCTCCTTGACGTAGTCTGCTGCTGCGGTAAGACCTCAAGTATCGCCTACTCTTAGTCTTTGGCATTCCAGGCTTGGCCTTGCTTCATTTGGTGTCTTACGCAAGCTTATTTCTAGTGGAAATCTTGGTCGGGTTGGAAGTAAACATTTTGATAGTCTTCCGTGCTAGTTAACAAAACAGCCAGCATTGCCCTTCAATAAGAGCGAGTCCGTCCCTTCAGCTCCTTTTGATTTAGTTTATTCTGACGTTTGGAGTCCTTCCCCTCATGCAACTATGGGTGGTTCTAGATATTTTGTTATCTTTATTGATGACTTCACCGGGTATACTTGGATATATCTAATGAAAAACCATTGTGAACTACCCCAGATTTATCATGAGTTTGGTGCCATGGAAGAAACCCAATTTTCTCATCCCATCAAAGTCTTTTGGGCTGATAATGCAGGAGAATACACATACTCTCAGTTTCTTATGAGTATTCTTAGTCAAGGGACACTTCCGCAGCGTTCCTGCCCAGGTACTTCTCAACAGAATGTTCGTGCAGAATGTAAGCATTGCCACATACTTGACTCATTACATGCCCTACTCATATCCTCCTCATGTCCAGAACGTTTCTGGGGGGAAGCTGCTCTCACTGTTGTCTATACAATAAACCGTGTTCCGACTCCCACCATACAGAATATGACACCCTACGAGAAGCTCTATGGAGTGCCTCCTGATTACTCGTCACTTCGTGTGTTCGGATGCGTGTGTCTCATTCTCCTACAGCCACACGAACACAATAAGTTGGAACCTCATTCTCGCATTTGTTGCTTTCTTGGCTATGACATTGAACACAAAGGATATCGTTGTTGGATCCTGTCTCCAAGCGCCTTCGTATCTCTCGACACGTGGTCTTCCGTGAAGACAAGATGTTCTCAAGCATCTCTGCATTTCATTCATCCACCTTGGTGGATAAGCCTACATTCACTGATCCGACTCACAACCTTTTCTCTGATGATTCACATGAGCATTGTCACGACATTCCCACAACACTAGAATCATATCTAGAGACGACTTTCTCTCCTAGTGGATCCACAAACACATTAGTCGAGCATACTGTTGACCCTGAGCCACATGCTCAACTGTATGAGCATGAAGTTGATGATTTTGAGCATGTTGCTGCTGATTTTGAGGATCAAGTTGTGCCCCTGGTTGAACCTCCTGTCAATGATCCTATTGAACAAGTTGTTGAGACTACTGAACTTTGTCACTCTACCAGGGAGAAGACCACACCTGCTCGATTTCGTGATTTTTTATGAGTACAACCACTAAATATCCAGAACCTCAGTCGTATCGGGAAGCAAGAGATGACCCACGATGGGTAAAAGCGATGGAAGAAGAGCTAGCTGCTTTGGAAAAGACTAAGACTTGAGATCTGGTTCAGTTACCCACCAGTAAAACCTTAGTGGGGGCGTAGATGGATCTATGAGGTTAAGACTCGGTCAGATGGTTCTGTTGAAAGATATAAGGCACGCTTGGTAGCAAGGGGGTTCACACAGGAGTACGATATTGGCTATGAGGAGACATTTTATCAAGTTTCTCGGCTCAACACAATTCACACTCTGATAGCCGTGGCTGCTTAGAGGCGTTGGTCTTTGTTCCAGATGTATGTTAAGAATGCATTTCTTAATGGTGATATTACATAGGAGGTGTATATGTAACCTCCACATGGCCTTAGAGTTTCTGGCTCACAAGTATGTTGCTTGCATCGTGCGTTATATGGTCTGAAACAAGCCCCTCGGGCTTGGTTTGATAAGTTCCGTTCCACGGTGATGAAGCTTGGCTTCTCATCTAGTGCGTATGATTCATTTTGCTGATATATGTTGATGACATGATAATTACTGGGGATGATCTTGTTGGTATTACTAAGTTAAAAGAGTCCTTGAATCACCACTTTTGAGATGAAAGATTTGGGTCCTCTCAGTTATTTCCTGGGTCTTGAGGTCACTTCTGATGCTGGTGGATACTCCCTATCGCAGGAAAAGTATGCTTCTGATAACATTGATCGTGCAAAATTGACCGATAAAAAGGTCGCCTCCACCCCCTTGGAGCCCAAATTAAAGCTTACACTCTGGGAGGGTGAACAGTTATCTGATCCTACTCGATATCGAAATATTGACGGTAGTCTAGTTTATCTCACAGTCACTCGTCCCGACATAGCTTATGCTGTTCATCAGGTTAGTCAGTACTGACTGCTCCTCGCTCTACGCATTATGCTGATGTCCTTCGTATTCTCCGGTATATGAAAAGTACTATGTTTCGCGGTCTATATTTTGCTGCTGAGTCTACACCCATTCTTCATGGGTTCTCAGATGCCGATTGGGATGGTGATCCGACCGATAGACGTTCCACTACGGGATATAGTTTCTTCTTGGGAAACTCGCTTATCTCCTGGTGTAGCAAGAAACAAACTGTCGTTTCTCGGTCTAGTACAGAAGCCGAGTATCGTGCATTAGCTGATGCTTCACAGTAGTTTATCTGGCTGTGATGGTTATTATCTGATATGGGAATGCCAGTCTGGAGCTACTACTATATGTTGTGACAACCACAGCGCCATCCAGATTGCTCACAATGATGTTTTTCATGCTCGGACCAAACACATTGAGATATATTGTCACTTTACCCGCCATCATCTCCGTGCAGGCACACTTCATCTCAAGTCTGTGTCTTCGTCACATCAAACTGTCGATATTCATACGAAGTATCATCTGCCTGGACGCTTTCGTAACTTGATTCCCAAACTTCTGCTTATCACGACAGCTATAGTTTGAGGAGGGATGTTACGATATATGTACAAGTATATTTGTCCCACATCGCACTAGCTTTGTATTTTGACTTCTTGTATACCCTATAAATAGGACCTCTTGTACATTACATTATCCAAGTCGAATATATATCTTATTCCTCTTCATTCAGTTTTGTATAATAGATAACATCCAATACTCCTTTGAGAATTTGAAAGAGCGGGAGGCTTTGAGGAGATAAGGATATTTCACCTTGATTTTGTCTTCTAAGACTATGCAGGCAACTCCTACCCCATATTTCATTGTATAAGCTCCATTTTTAGCAAAAGCCAAATAAGCGGATCTATAGGAATTTTCATGATCTCTTTTACTTCATTCTCAGGAAACTTATTTTTCAGAGCAGATACCTTCATCTCTTAGATTGAGGGTTAATGAGATCTCCTTTCCATATTTTCTGGAACATTTTGGTTTGCAGATATCCTGTTTTTGAAAGACCAGGAACCCAAGCATGATTAGCACCTGATTTTTTAGACAAAAATTCACATTTGGAAGACTCATTTTTTTCCTACAACCTTGGTAAAGTAAGTTTCACTTTCACCCAAATAACACAACCAACGAGGCCCCTTGAATTTAGTCGAGTGCGCCCAAGTTGCAGGACATATTAGTTATCTCAAATAATAATAATAAAAATAATAATAATAATAATAATAATAATAATAATAATAATATATATATATATATATTTTCTCTTATGAGTGAACACAAGACGTAGTGGTGCAATTTGGACCAGCCAAACCCGAGCAACTTGAATCCAGTCCGAGCTTAAATTGGGCGTGTTAACATGGCTTTACCAATTTGAATATGTTCATAAAAGATTTCCCCGCCAAATTTGCAATTAGGGTTGGGTTTCGGTACAAATTTAAATGACGGGATAGCCCGAATTTTCCGATTTGTATAAGGTCTAACTAAATATAAGTTTAAATGAATATAGTGCTTATCTGCTGTTGCTTGTTGCCTCTGAAATCAGTGGGCTATAGAGGGAGAAATGGAAAGGAAGAGACGGAGGGAGCATGAGGGTGGAGAGATTTTGGCGGTAGTGATGTCTTTTCATTACCAAAGGAGAAGAAAGAGATGAGGGAGTGAGTGGGTCTGATGGTGTGACGACGAGGGGAAAGAGCGATTTGGTGTTCCTTGTGTGATCTTCTTCTTCTTCTTCTTCTTCTTCTTCTTCTTCTTCTTCTTCTTCTTCTTCTTCTTCTTCTTCTTCTTCTTCTTCTTCTTCTTCTTCTTCTTCTTCTTCTTCTTCTTCTTCTTCTTCTTCTTCTTCTTCTTCTTCTTCTTCTTCTTCTTCTTCTTCTTCTTCTTCTTCTTCACCAGTAACAACCCAAAATCCCCCTCGCTCCTTGGCTGACCCGAACACACCACCACGTCCATAATCACCATCATCACCACCACCTCTACCACACCACCAGCCTCCTTATCTCCCTCTAAAATCTAACTCCCTCTCCCTCTGTCGGATCAAAATAAAAGAAACACCAACAACATCCCACATCACCACCACCAACCTCAATACCACCACCACCGGTACCTCCATCAGCTCCACTTCCAGTTCCTTATCTCTCTCTTTCTCTGTCTCTCTCTTGACCTCTGCTCTCTGTTCCCCTCCATATCTCCCACTCTATGTCCGACCAAAACAACAGCAGGAGCAGCCCCGGCCAAAAGCCACCGCCAAAGCAGACACGAAGGACTGCAACACCCCCAAAATATGGGATGCCTCCGTCCGAGGTGATGAATGTTGGAATAGATGCCCTAGAGGCAATCTAGTTTAGTATGAATTTGTATATGGCTAGAAAATTCATTGGATATTTAATATAATGAAGTCCTTAGATTTACAATTGTGTTGTTTATCTTAAATATCCCTAGTCAAGTATAATGATTAAATGGGACAATAATCTATAGACTAGTATGGGGTTGGATTGATATGGAGATATCACGATCCAACACATAGGTGTGCATTACGGAATGTTGCACTGGATTGACCAATCTCCGAGAAGGCTACATACACGTTATGTTGAGTCACAAGCGCTTCTCGCGGTGCAATGGTATTGTCATCCTTAGACTTGAAGTCACTAGATATTCTAGTTGTGGATCATTGTGATCTTGGTAGCGTTAAACGCTACACCGTAACTGGGTAGTTATAAAGGCGTGTACTGGATACAATGAGAAGCAAGCTTAGAGATCGTAGTGGACGTAGAGAGGATTTGTCCCTCCCACATAACGGGAGCAAATATCCTAGGCCACTCGAGGGATAGTGCTTATAGAATGTCTGGCCAGACTCAAATAAATCAATATGGGATATTGATGTTATTTGCACGAATAAGGCTATTCCCATGGATCGAGAAACTATGGATTGGATATACGAGTGTGACTTGTATGTCTCGTGTCCAATCCGGATATGGAGACAAAGGGATGAGGCAATTACTTGTACAAAGGTTGTCAAGATGACTATTCTATTAGTTGGCTAGAATGGATGTTTTGCTAGAGACCGCTCCATATTAGCAAATAGTTGCTACCAACTAGATAGAACCTTTGGGGTCACACGCTATATAGAGTTGAACTAGATTTGGGAATTAATTAATTGGATTAATTAATTAGAAAGATCACTTTGCAAACCCTTGCAAACTTAGTAGGGACTAATTTGCAAGGAAGGGACTAAATTGAATTCTAGTTGGACTAGAATAAGTCATTTAGGTAGTTAACAAGGAGTTGTTGGACTATATAAAGGACCCTCCTTCCTTCCTTCCCATAACTTATACTCATTAAGTGAACATAACAAGAGTGGGAGAGAACAAAGGAGAGAGAGCAAGCAACAAGGAGGGCCCGACGCCGCCCCTTGCCGCCGCCCTTGTCCCCGTCGGCCAAAAGAGGCCGAGACCCTCTTTTGGGTCTCGTTTTGCGTGATTTCTTCTTCCTCTTCCTATTCCTATTCCGGGCTAGCACCAAGGAGTTTGGGAGATCTAGGATCAACTCTAGGCGTGGATCAACTATAGAGAACGTGACATTATTCGCGTTTGAAGTCATCAAGGAGAACCCAAAGGTGTGTTCATGATTTCTAACCTTTACTATCGTTATGTCTCTAGACTTGTGATCCTTGGAGGGTTTTGCATGGCTTTATGTTTGATTATGCTTCCGTTGTGCGATCCATGAATCAAAACCCTACAGTGGTATCAGAGCCACAGGTCGTAGAGCATAAACGTGGTTTATGTGTTACGTTTTAGTTGTTTTACACCTTAATTTGATTGTTTATCGCGTAAAACAAGACAAATCAAGCATGGGATGTAATTTGTCAATAATTAATCATAACAAGATCAATTTTTGCATTGGATGCATGAATTGGTGAGTTTGAGAAATTTTAGGATCTTAGATCTAGGGTTTGGGCATCCTTGGGGAAGAAGGAGTTCTCCCAAAACAAGGAAACAACCAAACTTGGGCACCAAGCAAGGGAGTTGTTTTGGAAACAACTCCCATAAGGAGGTTCGGCCCCCTTAGGGACCGCCCCCCTTGCTTGCCGCCCAAGATTGGCCGCCCTAGGGGCCGGGCGGCCCTAACCCGCGGCCTAGGCTTGTGGTTTTTGGGCCGGGCCGGCCCTAGGGCCTTGTGGTTCACCTTGATGGGCCCGGGCAATTTGATTGTTGGGCCCATGGACCCTTTTAACCCTAGAAATCCTAAAATCAATTAAAATTGACCAAGCGCGTTAAAATTGGATTTTAACTGTTTATGTGCAAATCGCATGGTGATTGGATATGGCGTTAGGATGTGGTTTGATGTGGATGTTTAATTGGTTTGGTTTTACGGCCTGCGAGCTGATCAATTAATTGTAATAATTAATTAGGTTTTTATGGCCTGCGTGCCATTTTTTTTTCTCAACTTGTGAGATTTATTTTATTTAGTATAGATATTAGCTAGTGCTAGATAAAGTAGATTATTAGCCAAGATTGGAGAAAAGAAGCCCAAAGCCAAAGAAGCCACAAAAGATGGAGCATGGAGCATTCGACAAGACTATGAAGGATGGACCAAAAGATCAAGACGCATGGAGATGTGTTTGCTTTAGGGTTCATAGATAATTTCATTGGCTTGGAATTATCTTAGTCTAGAAAAGGCCATATCCACATCACGTTTAATTTCTGTTTTGTGGTTGTTTATTTATTGTCTTATTATTGTGTGGTTGGTGTATGGATGATGCATGCAATTAGGATAATAAGATAATTAGACAACCCGGATCTATTATTTGGAGTTGTGCCCAAACTCAAATAGATAGATTAGTTGATATTGATCAACAAAACAATTAAGAATTGAATTTGAAATCCCTCAAAAATTCAAATATTGTGTTTTTGCCTTCTCGTTATTTAAACACTCATTATCATCATTATTTATCAAGCTCGTGCGTGCCAAAGCATGGCGACTTGGTTCATAATGATGGAATGCGATGGCACGTAACAATGTGCAATTGTTTAGATAAGAGGTTGAACACAACTAGGCTATTAATTTGATTAAGAAACCTAGAGGCAATCAATTGGGATTATCCATATAGATGGATAAATAAGGAGTTATTTGCCCGATTGAACCAAGAGTTGCATATGGGATGCAATTGGAATTGTTCCTACCTAAAGTAGTCAAATTATGGGTGACTTGCCAAAGCAAGCTCATAAGGAGATGAAAGATGGATCTTGGCCCATTAATATCTTGAGGGTTATTAATCCGTAGTAAAATAGTGGGAGCTATATTTAATAAACTAGCCATTATTAAATATAGTCAAAAATTCACAAATACTAAAACTTGCGTATTTTCCTTTTTGTAGAATTCCAAATGGTAAACAACTCATCGAGTTCACAACATTCCCTACGATCTGTCCTTGAGAAGGACAAGCTCTCTGGAACCAACTTTCTTGATTGGTACAGAAACTTGAGAATTGTTCTCAAGCAAGAGAAGAAACTGTACGCAATAGAGGAGTATGTTCCAGAAGGTCCAAGAACCAAACACCTGCTGCCTTAAAGGCGTATCAAAAGCGTGTTGATGACGCTAATGATGCGGCCTGCCTTATGCTTTGCACCATGACTTCTGAGCTTCAGAAGCAACACGAAAACATGAATGCTGTCGATATGATCGAACATCTAAAGCAGCTCTTCCAAGAGCAGGCGAGGGTAGAGAGGTATGAGGTCTAAAATGCACTGTTCAAATGTCATTTGGCAGAAGGGAACCCGGTGGGACCCCATGTACTCCGAATGATCGGGTAATTGGAGAATCTCGCCCGACTAGGGTTCCCGGTCGGCCAAGAGTTGGCAACCGATCTCGTGTTGAAATCGTTGCCCGAGAGTTATGGACAGTTCATTATGAACTATAACATGAACGAGATCGTTAAACCACTGCCAGATTTGCTCAACATGTTGAGGACGGCTGAGCAGAGCATCAACAAGGGTAAGGGCAAGGCCATAATGATGGTGCAGAAAGGAAAGGGCAAAAGGTTTGCCTCTTCCTCCAAGGGCAAAGGCAAGTCAGTTGCCAAGTCCAAGGAACCTGCCCTTAAGCCTGTTGGTGGCATTTCCAAGGCCGTGACTAAGGGTGAGTGTCACTACTGCAGTCAGCCTGGACACTGGAGGAGGAACTGCCCAAAATATCTGGAGAACAAGAGGCTTGGAATAGTGATTCCACCACCACCAGGTATTTTTGTTGTAGATGTCAATTTAACTGTCTCTACATCATGGGTATTAGATACTGGATGTGGATCTCATATTTGTCGAAATATGCAGGATCTAAAGAGAAGTAAAAGATTGGCTAAAGGAGAGGTAGATCTACGCGTTGGGAATGGAGCAAAGGTTGCTGCGTTGGCCATAGGCGTGTGCGAGCTATCTCTGCCTTCAGGATTAGTTTTAGAATTAAATAATTGCTATTTTGTGCCTGCTATGAGCAGAAACATTATTTCTATTTCTTGTTTGGACAAGGATGGTTTTATTATTTCAATAAAGAACAATTGTTGTTCCTTTTATTTGAATAATATTCACTATTTTAGTGCGCAATTATTTAATGGAATTTATGTCCTTGATCTAAGCAATCCTGTCTACAACATTAATACCAAGCGGATTAAAATAAATGATTTAAATCCCGCTTATTTATGGCATTGTCGTTTAGGCCATATAAATGAGAAACGTGTATCTAGACTCCATAAGGATGGATTACTAGACTCATTTGATTTTGAATCATATGAGACATGTAAGGCTTGTTTATTGGGAAAAATGACAAAGTCCCCTTTCAATAAGAAAGGTGAGAGGACTAGTGAGCAATTGGCTCTCATACATACCGATGTGTGTGGGCCATTTGCCACGCCTGCCAGGGGTGGTTATGTCTACTTCATTACATTTACTGATGATTACAGTAGATATGGATTTGTGTACCTTATGAGGGCAAAATCTGAATCCTTTGAAGTGTTCAAAGAATTCAAGAATGAAGTAGAAAAGCAACTTGGTAAAAGTATAAAGGCTCTACGATCGGATCGTGGAGGAGAATACTTGAGCCAAGAGTTTGACGACTATCTTAGAGAGTGTGGGATCGTGTCCCAACTCACTCCACCCGGAACGCCACAATGGAATGGCGTGTCCGAGAGGAGGAATCGAATCCTATTGGATATGGTTCGATCTATGATGTGTCAAACCGATCTTCCATTATCATTTTGGGGCTACGCTCTATTAAGTGCAGCTTTCACCATTAACCGTGTTCCATCCAAATCAGTCATGAAGACACCATATGAGATGTGGAGTGGGAGGCATCCCACACTGTCGTTCATGAGGATTTGGGGTTGCGATGTCTATGTAAAACCGTTTACAATCAGACAAGCTGGGGCCTAAATCAGATAAGTGTAAGTTTGTGGGGTACCCTAAGGAAACTAAGGGATACTACTTCTACAATCCAACCGAGAACAAAGTGTTTGTTGCTCGGACCGGCGTGTTTCTAGAAAGAGAATTTGTCTCTAAAGAAGCAAGTGGGAGGAATGTAGAACTTGAAGAAATTCAAGAACCACAAATCACTGAACCGATTATGGAACATGAACAGGAACCACAAGCAGTTGTGGAGCCACCTGTTCAGGTAACACAAGAGCTTCGTAGATCTAGTAGAGTGCGCCAGGAACCCGAGAGGTATGGACTTCTCGTAACCGATTCCGGTGACACGATGCTCATAGATGATGCGCCTACTACCTATGAGGAGGCCATGAGTGGCCCAGACTCTCAGAATTGGCTGGAAGCCATGAGATCCGAGATGGAATCCATGTATACCAACAAAGTATGGACTTTGGTGGAACCACCCGATGGGGCGCGGCCCATAGGGTGCAAGTGGGTCTTCAAGAAGAAGATCGACATGGATGGTAATGTGATTACCTATAAGGGCCGATTGGTGGCTAAAGGATTCAGACAGATTCATGGTATTGACTATGATGAAACCTTTTCACCAGTCGCTATGACCAAATCCATCCGAATCCTACTTGCGATTGCAGCATACCACGACTATGAGATTTGGCAGATGGATGTCAAAACAACATTCCTTTATGGGAATCTCCTCGAGGACGTGTATATGATACAGCCGGAGGGTTTTGAGGATCCAAAGCAAGCCAACAAAGTCTGTAAGCTGCAACGGTCAAAGAGTTTGGCTTCATCAGAAACGAAGATGAGTCTTGTGTCTACAAGAAGGTTAGTGGGAGCTTTGTAGCTTTTCTGGTCTTGTATGTGGATGACATACTACTCATTGGATACGACATTCCCATGCTGCAATCTGTGAAAGATTGGCTAGGAAAGTGTTTCTCAATGAAGGACTTAGGGGAAGCAGCCTATATACTCGGTATAAAGATCTATAGAGATAGATCTAAGAGGTTGCTAGGCCTAATTCAAAGTACATATATTGACAAGGTGTTGAAGCGGTTCAACATGCAAGATTCCAAGAAGGGATTCTTGCCCATGTCACATGGAATCACTCTTTCGAAGAGTGGTTGTCCTTCCAATGAGATTGAGAAGGAATGCATGAGTTGGATTCCCTATGCCTCGGCCATAGGATCTATCATGTACGCCATGTTATGTACTAGACCAGATGTGTCATATGCCTTGAGTATGACAAGCAGATACCAATCCAATCCGGGTGAGAGTCACTGGATTGCAGTCAAGAACATCCTAAAGTACTTGAGAAGAACTAAGGATGCTTTCTTGATATTTGGCGGTGAGGAAGAGTTGCGTGTAAGGGGTTACACTGATGCAAGCTACCAAACCGACAGAGATGACTTTAGATCACAATCGGGATATGTGTTTTGCCTGAATGGAGCAGCGGTGAGCTGGAAGAGTTCCAAGCAAGAGACGGTAGCTGATTCTACAACAGAGGCTGAGTACATTGCTGCAAATGGCGCAGCAAAGGAGGCTGTTTGGATCAGAAAGTTTGTTTCTGAACTTGGTGTGGTCCCTAGCATTGCGGATCCAGTGGAGTTGTTCTGTGACAACACTGGGGCGATCGCGCAATCAAAGGAACCCAGATCACACCAGAAGTCCAAGCACGTGCTCAGGAAGTTTCATCTGATTCGAGATATTATCGATAGAGGAGACGTTCAGATATGCAAGATTCCTACAGATGATAATCTGTCAGACCCGCTTACAAAGCCTCTCACGCAGTGGAAGCATGAAAGGCACACTAGGAGTATGGGCATACGAGATGCGCCAGATTGGCTCTAGTGCAAGTGGGAGACTGTTGGAATAGATGCCCTAGAGGCAATCTAGTTTAGTATGAATTTGTATATGGCTAGAAAATTCATTGGATATTTAATATAATGAAGTCCTTAGATTTACAATTGTGTTGTTTATCTTAAATATCCCTAGTCAAGTATAATGATTAAATGGGACAATAATCTATAGACTAGTATGGGGTTGGATTGATATGGAGATATCACGATCCAACATATAGGTGTGCATTACGGAATGTTGCACTGGATTGACCAATCTCCGAGAAGGCTACATACACGTTATGTTGAGTCACAAGCGCTTCTCGCGGTGCAATGGTATTGTCATCCTTAGACTTGAAGTCACTAGATATTCTAGTTGTGGATCATTGTGATCTTGGTAGCGTTAAACGCTACACCGTAACTGGGTAGTTATAAAGGCGTGTACTGGATACAATGAGAAGCAAGCTTAGAGATCGTAGTGGACGTAGAGAGGATTTGTCCCTCCAACATAACGGGAGCAAATATCCTAGGCCACTCGAGGGATAGTGCTTATAGAATGTCTGGCCAGACTCAAATAAATCAATATGGGATATTGATGTTATTTGCACGAATAAGGCTATTCCCATGGATCGAGAAACTATGGATTGGATATACGAGTGTGACTTGTATGTCTCGTGTCCAATCCGGATATGGAGACAAAGGGATGAGGCAATTACTTGTACAAAGGTTGTCAAGATGACTATTCTATTAGTTGGCTAGAATGGATGTTTTGCTAGAGACCGCTCCATATTAGCAAATAGTTGCTACCAACTAGATAGAACCTTTGGGGTCACACGCTATATAGAGTTGAACTAGATTTGGGAATTAATTAATTGGATTAATTAATTAGAAGGATCACTTTGCAAACCCTTGCAAACTTGGTAGGGACTAATTTGCAAGGAAGGGACTAAATTGAATTCTAGTTGGACTAGAATAAGTCTTTTAGGTAGTTAACAAGGAGTTGTTGGACTATATAAAGGACCCTCCTTCCTTCCTTCCCATAACTTATGCTCATTAAGTGAACATAACAAGAGTGGGAGAGAACAAAGGAGAGAGAGCAAGCAACAAGGAGGGCCCGACGCCGCCCCTTGCCGCCGCCCTTGTCCCCGTCGGCCAAAAGAGGCCGAGACCCTCTTTTGGGTCTCGTTTTGCGTGATTTCTTCTTCCTCTTCCTATTCCTATTCCGGGCTAGCACCAAGGAGTTTGGGAGATCTAGGATCAACTCTAGGCGTGGATCAACTATAGAGAACGTGACATTATTCGCGTTTGAAGTCATCAAGGAGAACCCAAAGGTGTGTTCATGATTTCTAACCTTTACTATCGTTATGTCTCTAGACTTGTGATCCTTGGAGGGTTTTGCATGGCTTTATGTTTGATTATGCTTCCGTTGTGCGATCCATGAATCAAAACCCTACAGTGGTATCAGAGCCACAGGTCGTAGAGCATAAACGTGGTTTATGTGTTACGTTTTAGTTGTTTTACACCTTAATTTGATTGTTTATCGCGTAAAACAAGACAAATCAAGCATGGGATGTAATTTGTCAATAATTAATCATAACAAGATCAATTTTTGCATTGGATGCATGAATTGGTGAGTTTGAGAAATTTTAGGATCTTAGATCTAGGGTTTGGGCATCCTTGGGGAAGAAGGAGTTCTCCCAAAACAAGGAAACAACCAAACTTGGGCACCAAGCAAGGGAGTTGTTTTGGAAACAACTCCCATAAGGAGGTTCGGCCCCCTTAGGGACCGCCCCCCTTGCTTGCCGCCCAAGATTGGCCGCCCTAGGGGCCGGGCGGCCCTAACCCGCGGCCTAGGCTTGTGGTTTTTGGGCCGGGCCGGCCCTAGGGCCTTGTGGTTCACTTTGATGGGCCCGGGCAATTTGATTGTTGGGCCCATGGACCCTTTTAACCCTAGAAATCCTAAAATCAATTAAAATTGACCAAGCGCGTTAAAATTGGATTTTAACTGTTTATGTGCAAATCGCATGGTGATTGGATATGGCGTTAGGATGTGGTTTGATGTGGATGTTTAATTGGTTTGGTTTTACGGCCTGCGAGCTGATCAATTAATTGTAATAATTAATTAGGTTTTTATGGCCTGCGTGCCATTTTTTTTTCTCAACTTGTGAGATTTATTTTATTTAGTATAGATATTAGCTAGTGCTAGATAAAGTAGATTATTAGCCAAGATTGGAGAAAAGAAGCCCAAAGCCAAAGAAGCCACAAAAGATGGAGCATGGAGCATTCGACAAGACAATGAAGGATGGACCAAAAGATCAAGACGCATGGAGATGTGTTTGCTTTAGGGTTCATAGATAATTTCATTGGCTTGGAATTATCTTAGTCTAGAAAAGGCCATATCCACATCACGTTTAATTTCTGTTTTGTGGTTGTTTATTTATTGTCTTATTATTGTGTGGTTGGTGTATGGATGATGCATGCAATTAGGATAATAAGATAATTAGACAACCCGGATCTATTATTTGGAGTTGTGCCCAAACTCAAATAGATAGATTAGTTGATATTGATCAACAAAACAATTAAGAATTGAATTTGAAATCCCTCAGAAATTCAAATATTGTGTTTTTGCCTTCTCGTTATTTAAACACTCATTATCATCATTATTTATCAAGCTCGTGCGTGCCAAAGCATGGCGACTTGGTTCATAATGATGGAATGCGATGGCACGTAACAATGTGCAATTGTTTAGATAAGAGGTTGAACACAACTAGGCTATTAATTTGATTAAGAAACCTAGAGGCAATCAATTGGGATTATCCATATAGATGGATAAATAAGGAGTTATTTGCCCGATTGAACCAAGAGTTGCATATGGGATGCAATTGGAATTGTTCCTACCTAAAGTAGTCAAATTATGGGTGACTTGCCAAAGCAAGCTCATAAGGAGATGAAAGATGGATCTTGGCCCATTAATATCTTGAGGGTTATTAATCCGTAGTAAAATAGTGGGAGCTATATTTAATAAACTAGCCATTATTAAATATAGTCAAAAATTCACAAATACTAAAACTTGCGTATTTTCCTTTTTGTAGAATTCCAAATGGTAAACAACTCATCGAGTTCACAACATTCCCTACGATCTGTCCTTGAGAAGGACAAGCTCTCTGGAACCAACTTTCTTGATTGGTACAGAAACTTGAGAATTGTTCTCAAGCAAGAGAAGAAACTGTACGCAATAGAGGAGTATGTTCCAGAAGGTCCAAGAACCAAACACCTGCTGCCTTAAAGGCGTATCAAAAGCGTGTTGATGACGCTAATGATGCGGCCTGCCTTATGCTTTGCACCATGACTTCTGAGCTTCAGAAGCAACACGAAAACATGAATGCTGTCGATATGATCGAACATCTAAAGCAGCTCTTCCAAGAGCAGGCGAGGGTAGAGAGGTATGAGGTCTAAAATGCACTGTTCAACTGTCATTTGGCAGAAGGGAACCCGGTGGGACCCCATGTACTCCGAATGATCGGGTAATTGGAGAATCTCGCCCGACTAGGGTTCCCGGTCGGCCAAGAGTTGGCAACCGATCTCGTGTTGAAATCGTTGCCCGAGAGTTATGGACAGTTCATTATGAACTATAACATGAACGAGATCGTTAAACCACTGCCAGATTTGCTCAACATGTTGAGGACGGCTGAGCAGAGCATCAACAAGGGTAAGGGCAAGGCCATAATGATGGTGCAGAAAGGAAAGGGCAAAAGGTTTGCCTCTTCCTCCAAGGGCAAAGGCAAGTCAGTTGCCAAGTCCAAGGAACCTGCCCTTAAGCCTGTTGGTGTCATTGCCAAGGCCGTGACTAAGGGTGAGTGTCACTACTGCAGTCAGCCTGGACACTGGAGGAGGAACTGCCCAAAATATCTGGAGAACAAGAGGCTTGGAATAGTGATTCCACCACCACCAGGTATTTTTGTTGTAGATGTCAATTTAACTGTCTCTACATCATGGGTATTAGATACTGGATGTGGATCTCATATTTGTCGAAATATGCAGGATCTAAAGAGAAGTAAAAGATTGGCTAAAGGAGAGGTAGATCTACGCGTTGGGAATGGAGCAAAGGTTGCTGCGTTGGCCATAGGCGTGTGCGAGCTATCTCTGCCTTCAGGATTAGTTTTAGAATTAAATAATTGCTATTTTGTGCCTGCTATGAGCAGAAACATTATTTCCATTTCTTGTTTGGACAAGGATGGTTTTATTATTTCAATAAAGAACAATTGTTGTTCCTTTTATTTGAATAATATTCACTATTTTAGTGCGCAATTATTTAATGGAATTTATGTCCTTGATCTAAGCAATCCTGTCTACAACATTAATACCAAGCGGATTAAAATAAATGATTTAAATCCCGCTTATTTATGGCATTGTCGTTTAGGCCATATAAATGAGAAACGTGTATCTAGACTCCATAAGGATGGATTACTAGACTCATTTGATTTTGAATCATATGAGACATGTAAGGCTTGTTTATTGGGAAAAATGACAAAGTCCCCTTTCAATAAGAAAGGTGAGAGGACTAGTGAGCAATTGGCTCTCATACATACCGATGTGTGTGGGCCATTTGCCACGCCTGCCAGGGGTGGTTATGTCTACTTCATTACATTTACTGATGATTACAGTAGATATGGATTTGTGTACCTTATGAGGGCAAAATCTGAATCCTTTGAAGTGTTCAAAGAATTCAAGAATGAAGTAGAAAAGCAACTTGGTAAAAGTATAAAGGCTCTACGATCGGATCGTGGAGGAGAATACTTGAGCCAAGAGTTTGACGACTATCTTAGAGAGTGTGGGATCGTGTCCCAACTCACTCCACCCGGAACGCCACAATGGAATGGCGTGTCCGAGAGGAGGAATCGAATCCTATTGGATATGGTTCGATCTATGATGTGTCAAACCGATCTTCCATTATCATTTTGGGGCTACGCTCTATTAAGTGCAGCTTTCACCATTAACCGTGTTCCATCCAAATCAGTCATGAAGACACCATATGAGATGTGGAGTGGGAGGCATCCCACACTGTCGTTCATGAGGATTTGGGGTTGCGATGTCTATGTAAAACTGTTTACAATCAGACAAGCTGGGGCCTAAATCAGATAAGTGTAAGTTTGTGGGGTACCCTAAGGAAACTAAGGGATACTACTTCTACAATCCAACCGAGAACAAAGTGTTTGTTGCTCGGACCGGCGTGTTTCTAGAAAGAGAATTTGTCTCTAAAGAAGCAAGTGGGAGGAATGTAGAACTTGAAGAAATTCAAGAACCACAAATCACTGAACCGATTATGGAACATGAACAGGAACCACAAGCAGTTGTGGAGCCACCTGTTCAGGTAACACAAGAGCTTCGTAGATCTAGTAGAGTGCGCCAGGAACCCGAGAGGTATGGACTTCTCGTAACCGATTCCGGTGACACGATGCTCATAGATGATGAGCCTACTACCTATGAGGAGGCCATGAGTGGCCCAGACTCTCAGAATTGGCTGGAAGCCATGAGATCCGAGATGGAATCCATGTATACCAACAAAGTATGGACTTTGGTGGAACCACCCGATGGGGCGCGGCCCATAGGGTGCAAGTGGGTCTTCAAGAAGAAGATCGACATGGATGGTAATGTGATTACCTATAAGGGCCGATTGGTGGCTAAAGGATTCAGACAGATTCATGGTATTGACTATGATGAAACCTTTTCACCAGTCGCTATGACCAAATCCATCCGAATCCTACTTGCGATTGCAGCATACCACGACTATGAGATTTGGCAGATGGATGTCAAAACAACATTCCTTTATGGGAATCTCCTCGAGGACGTGTATATGATACAGCCGGAGGGTTTTGAGGATCCAAAGCAAGCCAACAAAGTCTGTAAGCTGCAACGGTCAAAGAGTTTGGCTTCATCAGAAACGAAGATGAGTCTTGTGTCTACAAGAAGGTTAGTGGGAGCTTTGTAGCTTTTCTGGTCTTGTATGTGGATGACATACTACTCATTGGATACGACATTCCCATGCTGCAATCTGTGAAAGATTGGCTAGGAAAGTGTTTCTCAATGAAGGACTTAGGGGAAGCAGCCTATATACTCGGTATAAAGATCTATAGAGATAGATCTAAGAGGTTGCTAGGCCTAATTCAAAGTACATATATTGACAAGGTGTTGAAGCGGTTCAACATGCAAGATTCCAAGAAGGGATTCTTGCCCATGTCACATGGAATCACTCTTTCGAAGAGTGGTTGTCCTTCCAATGAGATTGAGAAGGAATGCATGAGTTGGATTCCCTATGCCTCGGCCATAGGATCTATCATGTACGCCATGTTATGTACTAGACCAGATGTGTCATATGCCTTGAGTATGACAAGCAGATACCAATCCAATCCGGGTGAGAGTCACTGGATTGCAGTCAAGAACATCCTAAAGTACTTGAGAAGAACTAAGGATGCTTTCTTGATATTTGGCGGTGAGGAAGAGTTGCGTGTAAGGGGTTACACTGATGCAAGCTACCAAACCGACAGAGATGACTTTAGATCACAATCGGGATATGTGTTTTGCCTGAATGGAGCAGCGGTGAGCTGGAAGAGTTCCAAGCAAGAGACGGTAGCTGATTCTACAACAGAGGCTGAGTACATTGCTGCAAATGGCGCAGCAAAGGAGGCTGTTTGGATCAGAAAGTTTGTTTCTGAACTTGGTGTGGTCCCTAGCATTGCGGATCCAGTGGAGTTGTTCTGTGACAACACTGGGGCGATCGCGCAATCAAAGGAACCCAGATCACACCAGAAGTCCAAGCACGTGCTCAGGAAGTTTCATCTGATTCGAGATATTATCGATAGAGGAGACGTTCAGATATGCAAGATTCCTACAGATGATAATCTGTCAGACCCGCTTACAAAGCCTCTCACGCAGTGAAAGCATGAAAGGCACACTAGGAGTATGGGCATACGAGATGCGCCAGATTGGCTCTAGTGCAAGTGGGAGACTGTTGGAATAGATGCCCTAGAGGCAATCTAGTTTAGTATGAATTTGTATATGGCTAGAAAATTCATTGGATATTTAATATAATGAAGTCCTTAGATTTACAATTGTGTTGTTTATCTTAAATATCCCTAGTCAAGTATAATGATTAAATGGGACAATAATCTATAGACTAGTATGGGGTTGGATTGATATGGAGATATCACGATCCAACATATAGGTGTGCATTACGGAATGTTGCACTGGATTGACCAATCTCCAAGAAGGCTACATACACGTTATGTTGAGTCACAAGCGCTTCTCGCGGTGCAATGGTATTGTCATCCTTAGACTTGAAGTCACTAGATATTCTAGTTGTGGATCATTGTGATCTTGGTAGCGTTAAACGCTACACCGTAACTGGGTAGTTATAAAGGCGTGTACTGGATACAATGAGAAGCAAGCTTAGAGATCGTAGTGGACGTAGAGAGGATTTGTCCCTCCCACATAACGGGAGCAAATATCCTAGGCCACTCGAGGGATAGTGCTTATAGAATGTCTGGCCAGACTCAAATAAATCAATATGGGATATTGATGTTATTTGCACGAATAAGGCTATTCCCATGGATCGAGAAACTATGGATTGGATATACGAGTGTGACTTGTATGTCTCGTGTCCAATCCGGATATGGAGACAAAGGGATGAGGCAATTACTTGTACAAAGGTTGTCAAGATGACTATTCTATTAGTTGGCTAGAATGGATGTTTTGCTAGAGACCGCTCCATATTAGCAAATAGTTGCTACCAACTAGATAGAACCTTTGGGGTCACACGCTATATAGAGTTGAACTAGATTTGGGAATTAATTAATTGGATTAATTAATTAGAAGGATCACTTTGCAAACCCTTGCAAACTTGGTAGGGACTAATTTGCAAGGAAGGGACTAAATTGAATTCTAGTTGGACTAGAATAAGTCTTTTAGGTAGTTAACAAGGAGTTGTTGGACTATATAAAGGACCCTCCTTCCTTCCTTCCCATAACTTATGCTCATTAAGTGAACATAACAAGAGTGGGAGAGAACAAAGGAGAGAGAGCAAGCAACAAGGAGGGCCCGACGCCGCCCCTTGCCGCCGCCCTCGTCCCCGTCGGTCAAAAGAGGCCGAGACCCTCTTTTGGGTCTCGTTTTGCGTGATTTCTTCTTCCTCTTCCTATTCCGGGCTAGCACCAAGGAGTTTGGGAGATCTAGGATCAACTCTAGGCGTGGATCAACTATAGAGAACGTGACATTATTCGCGTTTGAAGTCATCAAGGAGAACCCAAAGGTGTGTTCATGATTTCTAACCTTTACTATCGTTATGTCTCTAGACTTGTGATCCTTGGAGGGTTTTGCATGGCTTTATGTTTGATTATGCTTCCGTTGTGCGATCCATGAATCAAAACCCTACAATGAACCCCATTGAGAATGGATTAGGATTTCCGGTTCACAGTTAATACGACCCACGATAATTCAAATCCAAATTTATTTCATTTCAAAAGATAAAACAGTAACAATGTTTGAAAGATAATAGTACAATTGATAAAGTGACATTTACTCAGTGAAAATCTAAATGTTCGCAGCATGATTATGTAGCTAGCAATGTCATGAGCGTTCCCCCACCTTATTAGCAACCTGCGGGCTTTCAAATGGCAAAATTCGACGCAGTAAAACAGTTTATTAGTAAAAACTGAGCAAGATGGCTAACAAAAGGAGATAACTAGCAACCGCGTTTTAATAATTGGTTTGGTTGAGGCGTAGCCCACGAGCCCCAACAGATACGATGTGGACAGAGAGGTCACGATGGAATAATAATAAAATAGGAGTGCTTATTGGAATGTACCAATTCTCCCCGGACGTTAGTAGATTTCCCTTCGCTATCCCGCCCAGACCACACTAATGAGACCTTAAGTGTCGACACCCTATACAGTTGTGACCTAAACATGCATATGTAGCACTCATAGTTTCCACGATAAATAAGAGGGTATGTACCCTAGGAGAATCATCGCACGTGTGTCTCCGGCTGTAGCCTTCACGCGCATCCTCAGCACATCGTTCCCAATTCCATTATCGTACATTTATTCTTCATTGTTTCACGAGAGTAATAATCCACAAGTTTGAATAATAGCCACATGCTTTTCAAATCATTTGCATAATTAATCGCTAGAAAACTCCAAGTATTGCAAAGCATAATCGAATTTACAGTTTGATATTACTCACACAAAACATCACATTTTGATAGTTAAAAGTGTTGTGCATATAAACTTACTTGGAATTGAAGAGAGTAGGGCGGCGAACGAAAGTTAAGAGATCCTATTTTACTGCTCTGTAGCCTCTTTTGTCAAGTGCAAATAATACCTAATCAGATACCATATCAGCAAGTAGTTTACAAAATCAACAACAATCGATCTAATTGGATACATCAGTAACTAGTGTAGAACAAGTTTGATTATTTTGCTTTGAAATCAATTTTTCCAGGTCAAGAAATCCACATAGTCTGTTTCTTTGTTGTCCAGATCTGTCAGCCGAATTATTTGGGCTGCTTGGCTCATCGAGAGAGAACAGTGCACATGGCTATATGTAGGGGATGATTGAGGTAGTTATTAGTTGTGGTTGAAACAAACACCCAACGTTATTGTTTTATTCATCTATACCGTTCTTATAAATGGACGGGTACGATAGCGTGGCTGGATGGGCTGGAAGGTCCTCGACTGGAGAGGATCCGTTCCCGGTAATTACTCTATTGATTTAGAGATACTTAACTGAGTGGAAAGGAAGGTTATAGATGTGTAGGTTAGTTTAACAATAGTAATCATAAAGAGAATACATCTTAATGGTATTGACTTTGATAGTGAGGAAGAGAATTGAATGTAATTAAAAATCTCTCAACTAGTTAGCTGTGGTAGAAATTAAAATATCGATAAAATGAGGGTTCGCATGCAAATACTAAAAATTGAGGAAAACTACAAAATTCAATATACAAGAGGGGTATTTTTTTTAAACAAACTAATCAAAATTAACAAAAAATTATCTTATTTACACTTTTGGTAATAAAAATAGCAAGTATTTAAGGGTATCCAAACTTCTAAAATTACAAAATAGTCCCAAAATGGAATACTAGTTAATCGTAAATGACAAATAATACCCCTATACTTTAGAAACTAAGAATAGGTCAAGAATAAGTTTGAAATATAAATTTATTGAAATCGTCAAACATTTTATTCCAATATTACAAAATCACCCCTAAGTGAAATACGGTGTATTACATTATATCCCCTTAAAACGAAGCTTCCTCCACGAAACTTAATTTTTTTTGAGTGAAGCTACGAACATACTTCATGAGAGTGCAATTAATGCACATGAGACTTGTATGCAATGCTAATCACATGCGAAACTTATATTAATATGAAATGGGATCTCGGTCGGTTACATCGCCTCCCACTCGCGTCACATTAAGGACTCAAATAAAATTATCTCAAGTAAAAGGGTCGCCGCCAAATGTTTCAAAGTTAGACCAAAATGCAAGTTCTCACGTTTGCAAAGCAATTCGAAAATTTTGTAGCATTTAAACAAATCTCGAAACTCTTAGAAAAATACTTTAATCAAAACTAACACGTCATTTTGTTTGGCTCATTAGCATGAAAATGTTTTCTTACCTTTACAGGATTAGATAAACCAATCACCTCAAGTGTTCCACGCACAAGAGGGGGAAAAAGAACACTATGTGTCGTCACACAACGTGCCTCTCCAACACAACTTGCATGTGTTTAAAATATTCTAACTTAGTCTACAGAGTGGGTACAACTTATAGTACCGTCGTACTAAGAGTCACGCCAGCGAACTGGTAAACAAAGTGGTCTATATCACTTGACATTTGGTAGTCGGACACCCCAGTAATTTTGGAAAACCATTTTGTTTAAATACTTTATTGTGAAAATTTCTAATTTTGGAAAGAACCGTGTAAAATTAAGTCGATATGAAACAAACAAAGTACTATTTTAAAAGTCCTCGCTCGTAGGTAGGAAAATAATTGTCTCATGGTTTTCTATTCAAAAACGTCGTTACTCTCTCGTCGACAAAATAACATAGAAACATAAAGAGTCACAGATACGCATTACACAACTATAACAAGCATTTTGATATAAATAAGCATGTCACATATGTACTACGCATGCAAATAGGCAAGTAAATTTTGCGTTAATCACGTTTCAATTAGAAATTAACAGTTAATTTACATCTCACAAATCTAGTTTAACATTACGTAAGTACCCAAACTCCCCGACGACTTGTTTACTTTATTTATTCCCCAGATTGAGTTATCCTAATCAATTTTAATTTCAAAAAAAATTTAAGTTTCTTAATTATCTAATTAAGGAAATTGAAAAGCATCATTAACCGGAGAACCAGTGCTCTTATACCAACTGAAATAACCCGGGATGTCGGTTCAGGGTTTAAGAGACAATCGATAACCAAAAGTAGAAATATGTTTACGAATATTATAATTTAGATAATGAAATAATCTTGGAGAAGACAAGTTTAAAAAATCAATATGTTTCAAAAAAAACTATGTGATCTAACTTAAGCTAAACGTCTTCGCCTCGATCCCCGCTCCCATCCCCCGTAACTTGATTGATGACATGCGGTTTTAAAAATGACAAAGCCGTCGCAGTTTTGAAGAAAATGATTAGTAAAAACTGAGTAAATACACACTACGACATGTAATGCATTGAGTGGGACACAAGGATAAGTAGAAATAAATCAAGAGATTGGGAATAATTACAAGTAGAAGTGTGGCTAATCTTAGTTTAAAACATTTATGAATCGCGAGTACTAAGTCTCTTTCAACTTCTTTTAATTTTATTGCGGCATATCCAGAGCCACCAACGAAAACCGGTAAAGTAATCATATTTCAATCATCTTCAGTTAACCGTTACGTTTAGCTGAGGCATGTCCAGAGCCACCAGCAATATCGATGTTGGCAGAGGGATCACGAAGTAATCAAAAAGGGTTCCTTTTAGGGTATATCAAACCCTAATTCACCCGAGCGTTAAGGGATCCCATAAATCAATCCCCGCTCACAACATTAGATCAATGGCCTTAAGTGTCGTCACCCCTATACCGTAGTGACACTTATAAGTATAAGTAGCACTCTATAGCTCTACAAACCCCCTGACCGCAATTACTTGGTACATTTTAGCTCGTCGGGGGCAATTATTTTGGAAAATTAAGTTCTATCCAATAAAAGGAAGCATTGCTTCAATGGCCGTAGCTATAAGTAACGGGAGGATCGCTTGGCGCCTCCGTCCGGAGCCATAAATAAACACAAGTCTGTACATCGTCGTAAATCTATTAGAAGTGCCTTGTTTATTCTCTTCATCGTATTCAAATTTCACAAATAATTTCCAAGAGTTCTCAAAGGAGATCGTTAAAATATTCCAAACAACTTTCGAGTTGAAAACATGCATCTCATACTTTTTCATATAACTGATAACTCTATATTAGAGTTATATTTCTTCTACGTTTGTGTACCGTTTTGTGTAGTTTCCGGGTCGAATATATTAGAAATACACTATGAACTTGAGGAAATTGGATAAGTTTAGCTTTGAGTGATAAATTATTAATCCGGGCGTTTTTCACATTATTTACATTTATCTTGTCACTTTTGATCGCACGGGGTGTTTTCGTGTTGTCTTGGACAGGAAACGGAGCTCATGGATCAAGAGGAGGAGGAAAACGAACTTCGGAACATATGCGGAAGCTTGGGAGAGAAAGAAATTGGAAGAAAAGAGGACAAAGATGGAAAAAGGGGGTCAAAGTGTCATTTGAGAAAGTTTGAAGTGTAGGATCAAAAGTTGATCCTAGGATCAAAGCAGATCGCACGATCAACTTTCGTGATCGTACGATCTGCTAGGGGAGAACTCACTGACTTATAGGATCAAGTAGCAGATCGTACGACCAAGTAGCAGATCGCACGATCAGCAAAAGTAGATCGTACGATCTGCTAGCAGACCCAGCAATGCACGGGGAAAGGCCAAGTTTTTAGGGTTATTAATTAATATGTTTTTTATTATTAATTAATGCACCCTAATGGAAGATAAAAGAAGAGATATAAAACAAAAGAAAAGGAGACACGTGAGAGAGGAGCAACGTGAAGTAGAATGATTTGAGACCGATAGGAGATAGTCAGTGCTGTTACCCGGCTTAGTTAGAATATAGTTAACGTGTTGCTCAGATAATCCGGAAATCGTCTACAACCCTAGGTGATCTAGAGATTGCCTAGTTTCTCCAAACTCATTTATTAAATATAAAAATCCAAAAATATTAGCTTAGTTGTTATTTCAATTCTAGAAATCAATCAAATCTTTCCTCTTGTACCGTACTCTAAATTAAGTAACTAATTAAATAATCTCAAGCCTGTCCTCGTGGGATCGATAACTCGGGGTTGAAATACCACCCCTATATTACTTGACCGTGCACTTGCGCATACGCGTTAGTAAATCCGCGTCAAGTTTTTGGCGCCGTTGCCGGGGACAGCGGTAGATTATTTAGTTAGGAGTTAGTTTAGAGTACTTCTATTTTAGTTTGATTTTAATATTTTTATTCTATATCTCTGTGCTTCACGGGTGTCTTGTGAGTTTGTTTCTCAGGAACGCAGGAAGCAAGAGACAATTTAAGCATGTGGAGCGAAGATTGTTATTCGGGTCCCCCCTACTGTTTCCACTGTAGGGGTAACCATGCAGACGAGGACGCATGCATAACTTGGTGCTACGTATGCGGAATTTGGCACGATCGTAGAGACTCATGTCGAGTACATGCCCCCCAGCTTCATCAGCACCAGGAAGACTCATCAGCGGATATGGCAGAACGGCGTAGTATTATGAATGACATGGAAGTTTGCGCCAAATTTTTGTCCATAGCTTCACAATTGCCACAAGAGGATTCTGCCTCAGGTATGGAATACGTGAGGGAGATGATGAAGAGGATAAAGGAACGAGTAGAGAAACTATCAGCGGCAGGGGAATCAGGTATTCAAGAGCCACAAGAGGAGCCCTTTCCACATGACAGTGAGCCTGAAACTGAACCTTCATCATCACCACCACAAGTGGAAGAAGAGATACCTGAGCCGAGCGAAGACTGCAGTATCCAGAAACCATTGGTGGACTCTGCCATTTATGAGGACTCAGACTCTGATTTAGACCATGGTGGACCTGTGCGCCCAAGATGGGAGGACATGCCGTATTGCGAGCCAAAACTGCAGGCGCCCTCACATCCTTGGCATGAATGGGAAGACACCGAAATTGGAACCCTGTGGTGTGCCGACGATGAAGCTGGTGAAACACTTGTGCTCAATGCTATTGAGGTAAAAGCCCCAACTTTGATTAATAATGAATTCTCCAAATCTTATGTCACGCAAGTCTGAGACGAGCTGGAAAAATTATTGTATGGAGATTCTTATGGGGAAGAATGTGATGAGCAACTTCCAATATCTTTTTCTATGGGCGATTCTATTTATCATCCATATGCCATAGTCAAAGAGTTGGAAGTCAGAAAGTGTGGGGGTGTGGATAATTTTCATGGGTCATTGAAGAGCATATAGCATCAAGGAAGTACTACTGGGATGATTTTATGGCCAGAGATTCATTTGAGCCCAGTGGTACTTGGTGGAAGTTTCTCAAGAAGATCAATTGCAAAATGAAAGGAGTCAGCTTCCACAATTGTCCACCTTCTTCAGAGCACAGGGGTGCACGTGAAGTTCTTGAGAAGAGATGGTGGAAGAAGAAGAAGTGGAGGGATAAAGCAGTCTCCACTATTCTTTTCGGTTGAGGTAACCGGGTCGGGCTGTCGACCTTAAATTACAAGCGCTGCTTGGGAGGCAACCCAATGTAGAGTAGGATGCAATTTGTTTCTGTTTTTTCTTTTAGTTCTCCATATTTGATTTTGAGGGGTGAGAGAGAGTTGCTTTAATACTTTCAATAAGTGTGCAGGGACACAGGTACATAAGACGCTCCGGGTTCCCCTTCTTGATGCGTGTGATAGAATGTTGAGTAAGCGCATCGGAATCCGGACGCGAGGTGAGACTTTTCCGGAAACTGTCAACGGTCCACAAGACCCCTTCTTGTTGCAGTTTCGCGGCAACGGTGCCCATGTAGGTCCGCGCACCCCAGGTACCTTTAAATCTCTCTCTTGTTTCTACGTTTTGAGCGGTAATTGTGGAGATCCACCGCCTACACATTTAAGCGATGAGTCCTCTTATGATATCTCTAAATTCGTTGAGGACAACGAAACGCTTAAGTGTGGGGGGGGGGGGGGTTTGTGTATATTTTGCTAGCCATGTCAGTTATGCATTGCAAGTTACATGCAGTTGTGTCGTATTGTGTTAGGATTGTTAGTATGCATTTTTTTTAGCACTTTTACTTTATTGAGTCCCCTACCAAATCGTGTGATTAGTCGAGTTGGCCATTGCATATAGAGTTAGGAAATATTGAAAAAAAATGAAAAAAAAAATCAAAAATTTTTTAAATTTTTGAGAAAGGGCAATCGAAGAGAGTGAATGTGGAGAGGGCTTAATGATAGAATTCCTTAGGAATATGAAAATCTGAGGTGAGGTAGACGCGAGAATCTGGAGTAGGAAGACTTATAGGGCTAATGCACATTAGAAATGTGAGTAGCTGCCTCTCAGACTAGTTATCCTACTAGCGCTACACCACCGTCACTTAGGTAGTCGTCAACCCTCCTCGTAGTGGCAACGGAACAGCTGTGCGAGTGATGTTTATGGGGACCTCACGTCCCGTCTCCATCTCCTAGGTCCACTAGTTACCCCTATTGATCCGTTTACCCCTTTTATTCACAGCCTCTAGCCTAGGAAACCTTTCATTGTGACTGTCATCACTTGTTAGAATGGTCCTTTCCTATGCGTCATGATAGAGGGAGTTGAGTTAGGGAGGTTCGATGAGGGTGAGCTGATTTGATACATCTTATGTGGATTCTCTTACATGTCGTCTTTTGAGGGGATGTGAGGGTGAGTTAGAGACGGTAGCACACTTCGGTGTGGCGGTGATTCGTGTCCTTACACCACGATCACAGGTGGAGTACCGTAGTGCGTGGTATTTCTTCCGCACGTCATGGGGTGGGGGTTGGTTGATCTTATAGGAGGTCGTGCTTATGCTTTATTTATATTCTCTATATCTTAGGTGATGAGGAGGATCGGTTGGAAAAGCACGTTTACACATTGACTACTGGGTTCGTGATTTGCTTTGCATCAAGTGTGGGGTTGTCGACATCTATGTTATTACATCACTAATTTGACACATTCCACCCCCATGTTATCTAATTCTGATATTTGATCTCCTCGGATATTACTATCGTATTGTCGGCTCCATGTGCTTAATGTTATTGTATTGAAATGCGCCAAAAACTTGACGCGGATTACGAACGCGTCTGCGCAAGTGCACGGTCAAGTAATATAGGGGTGGTATTTCAACCCCGAGTTATCGATCCCACGAGGACATGCTTGAGATTATTTAATTAGTTATTTAATTTAGAGTACGGTACAAGAGGAAGAATTTGATTGATTTCTAGAATTGAAATAATAATTAAGCTAATATTTTTGGATTTTTTATATTTAATAAATAAGTTTGGAGAAACTAGGCAATCTCTAGATCACCTAGGGTTGTATACGATTTCCGGATTATCTGAGCAACACGTTAACTCTATTCTAATTAAGCCGGGTAACAGCGCTGACTATCTCCTATCGGTCTCAAGTCATTCTACTTCACGCTAGAATACAATCTCCTATCGGTCTCATGTGTCTACCGGTCCGTTCTAGTAGGCTAACGACATGCACTACAACGGGTCCTGTCGGTCCACCGTTGCACGAAACCGTCGAATCTCACCTACCGAATCTACCCACATTTGGCCAATCCTAACACGTCTCTTCTCAGTCTCAGTGATACGGGATTGATGTTCAAGTTCTCTACACAATTAGGTTGAGTCACTGTCGTGCACTCATCTAATTAGCTAGCACGTCCGGGTAGCTACTCCATTCATACTAAAGATTAAGCATAGAACAAGAACAATTGAATAAAAATAAGATAACTTTAAGCATGAATCAACTATTGAGTGAAACCCTAGTTCTTGAACCCTAGTTTTATCTCCTAATCGTGTCACTTAATTAGGATTACTAACATAAACAAGAAACTAGAATTGACTCAAAAGAAGAAATCAAGAAATCATGAAGCAAAGATTAAATCCGGAAACATATCATCGTTTACATAAACCCTAGGCTCTCAAAGAGATGCCTAGCAAAACGTCTAGCTAATACTAATAAACCAAACAAGACTTACTAGTTTCTCCATAGAAAGCTTGAGAGAGAAGAAGAAGAAATCAACTTAGAGCTTCAATGGAGGAGGAGTCCTCCCTCTCTTCTCCTTGCGTCCGTCTCTTCTTCACGTTGCTCCTCTCTCACGTGTCTCCTTTTTCTTTTGTTTTATCTCCCTCTTTAATCTTCAATTAGGGTGCATTAATTAATAATCAAAAACATATTAATTAATAACCCTAAATCTTGGCCTTTCCCCGTGCGTTGCTGGGTCTGCTAGCAGATCGTACGATCTGCTTTTGCTGATCGTGCGATCTGCTACTTGGTCGTACGATCTGCTACTTGATCCTATAAGTCAGTGAGTTCTACCCTAGCAGATCGTACGATCACGAAAGTTGATCGTGCGATCTGCTTTGATCCTAGGATCAACTTTTGATCCTACACTTCAAACTTTCTCAAATGACACTTTGACCCCCTTTTTCCATCTTTGTCCTCTTTTCTTCCAATTTCTTTCTCTCCCAAGCTTCCGCATATGTTCTGAAGTTCGTTTTCCTCCTCCTCTTGATCCATGAGCTCCGTTTCCTGTCCAACACAACACGAAAACACCCCGTGCGATCACAAGTGACAAGATAAATGTAAATAATGTGAAAAACGCCCGGATTAATAATTTATCACTCAAAGCTAAACTTATCCAATTTCCTCAAGTTCATAGTGTATTTCTAATATATTCAACCCGGAAACTACACAAAATGGTACACAAACGTAGAAGAAATATAACTCTAACATAGAGTTATCTAATTCTGATATTTGATCTCCTCGGATATTACTATCGTATTGTCGGCTCCATGTGCTTAATGTTAATGTATGGAAATGAAAAAAAAAAAGAGTAAAATAGAAAGTGAAAGTGAAATTGAAAGGGAATAAAGGAGCAAGCTTGAAATTGAAGACCGGGGAGATTAGATATTGTTCGAGATCACTTCTTCACATTTGTGGCCGCGAGAACGGCGTTGCACCAAGATTGAGGGAATGAGGGCCGGAGTAGTGAGATTCGGTGTGGTTCCTTAGATTTTGGTGAGGGAGTGTGAGAATCGGGTTTTGTGAGTAAGATCATGACGTCTAGGACTACGCTTCTAAATATCCTATCCTACCCGTCATAAACCGTCAGCAATTTAACCCGTGGATAAATAGCTCGGAAGGTAAGTGCTAGTGATACGTTTGATGAGTGTGCGGAAGCAGCATCTTTTGTGTTCGTGCCCGTTCTGTCTAACGAAACTGGCCGCAAGTTCTACCGATCACCAAAGTTATAGAACTTCCGAGGGAATATGAGAGCCTTATGACTTGCCGGTTTACTTTTTGAGATTGCCCAATCTCTAACTAAAAAGAAAAAAAATTGGTGTTGTTTCAATTTTTGCATTGTTTGATAATCGAGTTGCATTGTATAGTCATGTAGGTTGCATGGGTGTGTGTGTTGTTTGTGTCACATGGCTAGTGAAGTTAAATGCAAGTCGGTGGATTGAAAATCATAGTGTGAGAAATGTTTTTGATTTTGCTCGGGACGCGCAAAAAGGTAGTGTGGGGGGATTTGATAACTCTATATTAGAGTTATATTTCTTCTACGTTTGTGTACCGTTTTGTGTAGTTTCCGGGTCGAATATATTAGAAATACACTATGAACTTGAGGAAATTGGATAAGTTTAGCTTTGAGTGATAAATTATTAATCCGGGCGTTTTTCACATTATTTACATTTATCTTGTCACTTTTGATCGCACGGGGTGTTTTCGTGTTGTGTTGGACAGGAAACGGAGCTCATGGATCAAGAGGAGGAGGAAAACGAACTTCGGAACATATGTGGAAGCTTGGGAGAGAAAGAAATTGGAAGAAAAGAGGACAAAGATGGAAAAAGGGGGTCAAAGTGTAATTTGAGAAAGTTTGAAGTGTAGGATCAAAAGTTGATCCTAGGATCAAAGCAGATCGCACGATCAACTTTTGTCATCGTACGATCTGCTAGGGGAGAACTCACTGACTTATAGGATCAAGTAGCAGATCGTACGACCAAGTAGCAGATCGCACGATCAGCAAAAGCAGATCGTACGATCTGCTAGCAGACCCAGCAACGCACGGGGAAAGGCCAAGTTTTTAGGGTTATTAATTAATATGTTTTTGATTATTAATTAATGCACCCTAATGGAAGATAAAAGAAGAGATATAAAACAAAAGAAAAGGAGACACGTGAGAGAGGAGCAACGTGAAGTAGAATGACTTGAGACCGATAGGAGATAGTCAGTGCTGTTACCCGGCTTAGTTAGAATATAGTTAACGTGTTGCTCAGATAATCCGGAAATCGTCTACAACCCTAGGTGATCTAGAGATTGCCTAGTTTCTCCAAACTTATTTATTAAATGTAAAAATCCAAAAATATTAGCTTAGTTGTTATTTCAATTCTAGAAATCAATCAAATCTTTCCTCTTGTACCGTACTCTAAATTAAGTAACTAATTAAATAATCTCAAGCCTGTCCTCGTGGGATCGATAACTCGGGGTTGAAATACCACCCCTATATTACTTGACCGTGCACTTGCGCATACGCGTTAGTAAATCCGCGTCAATAACAAAGCATTCATTTGAAACTTCGGACGAATACATACATTTTAATAAGTAAAGGCAGCACATATGTACTTACCAATGAGATGAAGCACAACCAAAATAAAGAAACTAATCCTAGCACTCCAACGAAAACCACTCTCTCCTACGAGGTCGATGTCTACAATCACACGTATAACACACTCGTTTAAACCAATTTACACATCGATAATCCAAATGCAACCCTACATGAACCATAGTACTATATGTCAAAATGCACATATAATGATGTTAACATGTCCAAATAGATCTAACATAACACTTAGTACTTCAAAAACTCAAGTTTTCTAAAAAAATATGAAACTACAATTCTGAACAGAATTGTAGCTCTGACTTTGGAGGCATATTTACCATATCAAAAAGATTATTAAAACCATGAAATTAATTAATGATAAAACTACATGTTCCTACTTTCAGAAACAACAAGGAAATCATGCATAGTTATTATAAAACTCAATTTACAAAATTAACAAAAACTGATGTTCAATGAAGAGTTAGGCAGAAACTTTCAACTTTGCAAGGTGATTACTACCACTTGGATAATAGATATAATGCTCATATTATCTAGAATTAATCCTCTGTGTGTCTAGTTACAAACAAGAAAGAGTAGGTGCCAAAAGTTTATAAACATGAATTTCTTAATAAAAATGCCAAGACTGGTCCAGAAACTGTTTTTTTCAGAAAACAAGCAACTTTGAACGAGCTTATCTCCCTAACCACAAATGATATGAAGTTGTATTTTTTCTCAAAATGACCCTCTCGGAGTGTAGTTTCCAAATATGAAAGATTTGAAAATTTAATACAGACAAAACTTGGAGATAATCCATGTTTTTGACAAATTGGTCAGATTGTAAAGACATGAAATTTTCACTTAGAACACTCAAAACATGATCAAATCAATTCTATGACATATGTCCCTTGAGATACTTGATTTTTCACTTACATACAACAAATTTAAACATGCAATAGATATTTGACCTTTGAAATTGAAGAATCAAGTGTGGTGTTTTTGAGAACTTATACTCAAAAATTGTTATCCAAGACCAAAAACACACATGCAAACAAAGATCAAGAAGTTTTCTATCATGATGATGAAAGTAACATCAAAATGCACAAATTATAGGATAAAAGAGATGCTTACAAGACCTTAAAGATCTTAAAATCATGAAGAAGAAGAAGATGAATGAACTGGCCCCCCCTGTAGAACGTGTATTTTGAGCAGATCAATCATCGTCCATGTGGAAGCCATCCATCACATATAATGGTACTCCGTATAAACCCTATCATACCTCTATATTCAAGCTTATCCACATGGGGGTTGCGAGACAGGTTCACCCGCGATACTAATCACACGGGAGTTATAGGGACTTAGTGGCTTGGAGGCTAGAGTAAGGAACGTCGTGCGAGAGCAACAACCACGCTCGCGCGTGACCCTTGGTAAATGACTGTGGGAGTTAATGCCTACGTGTTCCATAAACGCGGTCGATCTCATAACGGTCCCCTACTTATGCGGATGACTATGTAACGTGCCCTATCTATACAGTCGAACGTGCCATTACGAGGCTAACATTAAGCCGCCATTTATGGGCGCATTAACCCCTCATAACTGTCACTTTCCCACTATATATAGGAACGTTAGTATCCGATGGCAACTTCTTGAATCTCTTAGCCAATTTTTTATACCGTCTCTCCCCCAAGAACAGCTAGCAAGTGCTTACTCTTTCCCCTCGCCAACCAGCAAACTCTCTGTGTTTCTATTCTTAATCTTGTTCTGTTTCGCTGTTATAAGTTTACACTTGGATCTCTCCCAATGATTCTTTGTACACACTACCATGCATAGCATGAACTTGGACTTGAGTTTTTCATGAATTTGAAGGTGAAAAATGAGGTTTTGGAGGTGTTTTTGTGAGGTCAACACTCAAATCCAGGAATCGAGATTTTTGGAGAGAGAATGGAGCTATTGAGTGTTCTTCAACGGAGGAGAAGATGGAAAGAAATGAGTATGGAAGAGATATCGTGAGGGAGTTGATGGAGATGTTGATGGACACGATGGTTTTGTATGTATAGGGTGTAATATTTACATAGCAAGTGACATTATTTTAATTTAACAATAGTAGTCATAAAGAGAATACATCTTAATGGTATTGAATTTGATAGAGGATTAGATTAGAATGTAATTAAAAATATCCCAACTAGTTAGTTGTGGTAGAAATTACAATATCAAGAAAATGAGGGTTGGCATGCAAATACTAAAAATTGAGGGAAATACCGAAATTTCATATACAAGAGGGAATTTTTTTTTGAAACTAACTAATCAAAATTAACACAAAATTATCTTATTTATACTTTCGATAATAAAAATAGCAAGTATTCAAGGGTATACACACTTTTAAAAATTACAAAATAACCCCAAAATGGAATATTATATAATTGTAAATGACACATAACCCCTATACTTTAGAAACTAAGAATATGTTAACAATAATTTTAACATATTTATTTCTTGAAATCGTCAAACATTTTCTTCCAATATTACAAAATCACCCCTAAGTGAAATACGGTGTATTACATGCCGTATCCTTTGAAGATAAGGAAGAGGGATGATAGCAAGGGCTACGCCAGATTTCTCGAGATTTTCAAACAGCTGCAGATCAACATACCCTTTCCTGAGGCTTTGGTAAAGATGCCCACTTATGCTAAATTCCTCAAGGACATTATGTATGGAAGGAGGTGTATGAGCAATTTCGAGACTATAAATCTGATGGCAGAAGTGAGAAACTGTGTAAAGAATGGGATACCAAGGAAGAGGAAAGACTCTGGCAGTTTTGTCATCCCGGTGATCCTAGGTAATGCTTACACAGGAAAGGCTCTGTGTAACCTAGGGGCCAGTATCAATCTGATGCCCTTGTCGATTTTCAAAACTTTGAATGTCGGTGAACTCATGCCCACCAGAATCGTACTTTAGATGGCGGGCAGATCCGTAAAACATGCGTATGGATTCTGTAAGTTCAACTCAGTTTCAAAGGCTTGAAATAGCTAGTCTATTTCAAGGCCTTGAAACATATTTAAAAACCTTGAAACTTACTATGCTTTATATGCATGAACTTAGGGGGAGTTTCTGATCTTGATTCAACTCGTAAAACCCCTGTGCTTGATTAGTTGTTACTTGATGATGAAAGAAAAAGTAGTTTGGCACATTTAACAGTATCTAATCCATCTGCTTGACTTATTTTTGCAGGGAATTTTTGTTTCCTATTTTACATGATCAATTTCCTAACCTAAGTTTTGCAGGAAAGGAAACTCGGTGATGATTTGATTCTGTGATAAATTTGATGAGTTTGGAAGTTTCCCAAAATGAGTTTATACAATATCAAATCAGTATCATTGAATATACTGATCAACTATCTGTTGGATAAGCTGTTAGAGAAGTCAGGCTGAAGCTACAAAATAGGGAAGTTTGTTAAGAGAAAATCCTGAAGATCTGCAATTCAAACTACTCTAAAAAGAGGGAAAGCTGAAGCTATACAAAGGGAAAATTAGCAGAGACACTCAAACACATTCAGGGATTGACAAGAAACAAAGAAAAAGATTCATTTCTATCAATCCAAGCATCTGAAGAACACTGCATACTCACTGCAGATTCAGTGCTAGTTTTCTTCTCTTCTGAACTTCATTTTTATATTATTTTGATAATACTTCTAGTTCTTACTCTCAAGGATTATTATAGGTGAATAATAGAGAATTATTAGTTAATCAGATAGCTAGAGCAGGTACTAGATAGGTTAGTGAGAACCACAAGCTGTAACATAGCAATGCATCTCTCTATGCTTGAGATCTAGAGCTTAGTTGTTGATTAATAAGAATTTAGTTGGAAATCCTGCGGGGACAAGATCCATGAGGTAGAGACGTAGGTTCAAGTGGAATGAACTCTATATACCTTGTGTCTCTTGCATTTACTTTTCAGTTCCATACTTACATCTTTTGCACCATTCAAAACAGTTTCATCTCAAAGGTCTGAAACTGATTTCAATGCCTTGAAATAGACTTATCTTTTTTACTTCAACTGTTTTCATTCCAAGGGCTTGAAACTCATTTCAAGGCCTTGAATCACTCTTCACTCATTACAATTTTTTTTGAAACCACTCTGCTTTCAAGTTTAGAAAAAGTTGGCATACTCTATTCAACCCCCCATTTCTAGTGTATTGATCTTGTATCTCTACCTAATGTAAACCCCTTCAGAGTCATTGAAGATCTTCTGGTGAAATTCGGAGAGTTGATTTTTTCGGCAGATTTTGTAATTCTGGATATGGAGGCGGGATATGTACCACTCATTCTGGGCAGACAGTTTTTGGCCACTGGGGAACCCATGATAAAATGCAAAAGCGGAGGAGCTTGTGCTATGAATCTCTTATATTGTGCTTTGAGTGCAGATGAATTCAATAGGATATCAGGTTGCAAGACTGCCAAGGATATTTGTGATAAGCTTATGGTGGCCTTTGAAGGAACTAGCCAAGTCAAGCAAACCAAGATCAACATATATATCAGGAAATATGAGCTATTCAAGATGAATGGAGATGAGTCAATCAGAGACAAGTTCAAAAGATTCACTCACATTGTAAACAATCTTGATTCATTAAAAAAACACATTTCCAATGAAGGAAAAGGTTAGAAAGATTCTGAGAAGTCTTCCAAAGGAAAAATGGAAACCAAAGACTACCGCAATTGAGGAAGCTCAAGATCTCTCACTACTTCAACTTGATGACCTGCAAGGAAAGATCCTTACTCATGAAATATCCATGAATGAAGTTAATGGAGAATTTCCAGAAGGTGTCAAGAACCTAACTCTCAAGGAAAAGGATAATGAACCATCTCAAAGCCTTTAAACTGAAGATAATTATGAAGATCCAATTACTTTGATTTCCAAAGCCTTGACCAGAATTCTCAAAATGAAGAAGAACTTTGGAAACAAGGACTTCAGAAGAGATAGACAAAGATCCTCCAGTAGCAAAGACTACAAAGGTAAATCTTCTTCACATGGTAATAAGCCTAAAGTCATGAATTGATTTGAGTGTGGTGATGCAGGACACTTGATCATAGACTGTCCACACAAAAAGAGCAAGAATTTTCATAAGAAAGATTATGATAGAAGAGAGAAAGCTATGATAGCTTCCTGGAGTGATTCAGAAACCTCAAGTGACTCTGAATCTGAAGAGGAACATGCCAACTTATACTTTATAGCCAAGCATGATGAAAGTTATGAAATTAACATTGAGGTAATGGTAAAATGATTGATTTCAAAACCAACAGAAGCCCTCTCTGATTATCTTAGAACAATGCATTTAAATAAAGAGGACTATCTGAAAGAGTTTAGAGTTTTGAAAGTAAAAGTTCATGAGCAAGCAAAATAAAACTTGCATATTGTTTGTCTGAATCAGAACCTTGAAGTTTCTCAAAAAAAAACTGACAGTGATTTCATGCCTTGAAAACAGTTTCAAAGCCTTGAAAACACAAGTCAAGGAAGTAGTCACTGAGAACTCTCTCCTGAGTGACAACATTGTTAATCTAAGACATCAAGTTGATGAATTGGATAAACAAAAGACTACTCTAACTGAGAAACTTCAAGAATCTGAATCAGTCAAAACAAAACTTGCAGGCTCAGAACACAACCTGAACTTGATTCTTGGAGGTAGCTTAAAGTCTGTTCACAAAACTGGTGTTGGATACAATCCAAATTTCCCCAGAAATAACAATACCAGATTTGTGAAACTGGAATCAAAACACCTCATAAGTGCCATTACTGCAATAATATTGGTCATGTTAAGATGACCTGTCCTTTTAGAAGAAGAGACCCTCACATAATGAGGAATACTTTTCCCTTCCAACTCAAAGGACAAGTTAGACAAATTTGGGTTCCTAAAGGGGTTAGACCACCCAACATGGTTAAACCTAAATATGAATATTAATTCCACACTTTGTCTAAAAGCTGGGTAAGGCAGTGAATTATTTGCAGGTTGTCACCAAGACTAAAGAACAGAAATGGTTTACGGACAGTGGTTGCTCAAGACATATGAGTGGAAAGAGATCTTTATTCTCAGAATTGAAGGAGCAGTCTGAAGGTTCAATTACACTTGGTGACAAAGGAAAATGCAACATTCTAGGTATTGGCAAAGTTGGTACATATTCTGAAAATTCCATTTCTGATGTATGTTTAGTTGATGCTTTGAAATTTAACTTGCTTAGTGTATCTCAACTTTCTGGTAATGGTAACAAGGTTATCTTTGACAAAGAGAATTGTGTGGTGCAAGATGATAAATCTAGCAATTTCATCCTCACTGCCTCTAGGTCAAACGATGTCTATACTTTTCAAACTAACAAAATTGCATGAGAAAACTTGAAGTGTCTCAAGGCCTTGAAAGAAGATTCAAAGCTTTGGCACAGAAAGTTGGCACACATTAGCTTGCATACCTTGAACAAGCTAGTTTCAAAGAACTTAGTAAGAGGTCTACCATCTATAAATTTCAAAGATGAAGAAGTATGCAAGGCATGTGCACAAGGCCATCAAACTAGAAGCTCATTCAAACCAAAAAACTTTGTAAGTACTACTAGAACCATTGAATTATTGCATATGGATCTCTGTGGTACTATGAGAACTCCAACTCAAAAGGTTAGAAGTACATGCTTGTTATCATAGATGATTTTTCAAGATATATTTGGGTTATGTTTCTTAGAGAAAAATCTCAAGCTCTCGCTGGATTTTCAAAGCTTTGTAGAGAACTTCAAACCTTGAAAAACCTACCTATTGTTTCAATTAGAAGTGATCATGGTAGAGAGTTTTATCAACTTGAATTTGATGTATTATGCTCTAAGAGTGGTATCTCTCACAAATTTTCTGCTCCTAGAACTCCTCAACAGAATGGAGTTGTTGAAAGAAAGAACAGGACTCTTGAACACATGTCAAGAACAATGCTTTGAGAAAAAATTGCCAAAGTATTATTGGGCAGAGCTGTGAATACAGGTGCTTGATCAAACTACATTCTTAACAGGTGCTTGATCAGACCTATTATGAAATAGACCCCTTATGAGTTGTTTTAAGGAATAAATCCAAACATTTCTTACTTCAAACCTTTTGGTTGTACCTCCTTTGTCCACAATAATGGCAAGGACAATCTTGGTAAGTTTGATGCAAGAAGTGATGAAGGTATCTTTCTTGGTTATTCACAGACAAGCAAAGCCTATAGAGTTTATAATAAGAGAACCAAACTTGTTGAAGAACGCATTCATGTTATATTTGATGAAAGCTATGATGGTTTTGCAGATCTTAATCTAAACAAGCATGATTCAGATATTGAAGAAGAATCCTGAAAAGGTTCCAGTGAAATCATACAGGAACAAAGAAGGCATTTTCAAGGGCTTGAAACAAAATTTCCAGAGAAGACAGCAGATCAAGCTACTACTTCAAGTTCTCAAGACTTGAAAAACAAATTGGAGAGCCTGAACCTTGGACACCAAGGAAGAGATTCAGATATCTCTCATCTCATCCTGCTGATAACATTATTTCTAATCCAACCACTGGTACAAAAACAAGATCACATTTAAAAAATCTTTGTGCTTTTAATGCTTTTATCTCTCTTGTAGAACCTAAAGCTGTGAAGGAAGCATTACAAGAAGCAGACTGGATTATATCTATGCTAAGTGAACTCAATGAGTTTGAAAGGAACAAGATTTGGAATCTAGTTCCTCCACCAAGAAATCAGTTTGTCATTGGTACCAGATTGGTATTCAAAAACAAGTTGGATGAGAATGGAATCGTAATCAGGAACAAAGCTAAATTGGTATCTCAAGGCTACAATCAAGAAGAAGGTATCGACTATGAAGAAACATTTTCTCCTGTTTCTAGGTTAGAAGCAGTTAGAATTCTACTTGCATTTGCATCTCACAAGAACATGAAAATCTTTCAAATGGATGTGAAGTGTGCATTTTTAAATGGCTATTTTCAAGAAGAAGTTTATGTTTCTCAACCTCCAGGTTTTGAAAATGACAAGTTTCCAGTCCATGTTTAAAAACTTGACAAGGCTCTTTATGGTTTGAAACAAGCTCCAAGAGCTTGGTATGAAAGATTGTTAAAAAATTTACTGGAAATTCATTTCAAAAGAGGATTAGTAGATAAGACCCTTTTCATAAAGACTCATGAGAAAGACATGCTTTTAGTTCAAATTTATGTTGATGATATTCTGTTTGGAGCTACTAATGATCTTCTGTGCAAATAATTCTCAAGTCTAATGAGCTGGGAATTTGAAATGAGCTTGATGGGAGAATATAACTTCTTTCTTGGACTTCAAATTCATCAGATGAAGAAAGGAATATTCCTACATCAAAGCAAGTACACAAGATATTTGCTAAACAAGTTCAATATGTCTCAATTCAAAGAGATCAAGACCCCCATGAGTTCTACATTGTCTTTAGACAGAGAGGAATCTGGTAAGAGTGTGAATGTGAAAGAGTATAGAGATGCTGACTTTGCAGGATATAAAGTTGATAGAAAGAGTACATAAGGATGCTGTCAATTTCTTGGATCATCTTTAATCTACTGGCATTCAAAGAAGCGAAACTCAGTTGCACTATCAACAACAGAGGCTGAATACATATCAGCTGGAGCTTGCTGTTCACAAGTGTTATGGATAGCACAAGAAATGAGAGACCTTGGATTTGATTTCAGAGATATACCCATCAAGTGTGACAACACAAGTGCAATATCAATTATAAAGAATCCAGTTCAGCATTCAGGAACAAAGAATATTGATGTTAGACATCACTTCATCAGATATCATGCTGAAAAAAGGGATAATGTTCTTGAATTTGTTTCTACTAACTTGCAATTTGCAGATATCTTCACTAAACCATTTCCAGACGAAAGATTCTCAGCCTTAAGATTGGAATTGGGCATGCTAAATAAAGAAGCATTGGTTTAGGGGGAGAATCAGGTAAGTATTATGTGTTTCAAAGGTTTGAACTGATTTTCAAAGCCTTGAAAATATTTTCAAAGCTTTGAGTGTATGTGCTTTAACCATATAGCTTTTCAAGGCATTAAAATCCATTCCAAAGCCTTGAAAATAAGACTGTATGTTAGTCAATAATTTGGATCTTTCAATGTTGGATGTTATCTTTGTAGATAATTGCTCAAGATTTCCCCTCAATTTTCAAATACCCCTTTTCAGCCAAAATAGTATTATACTATTTACTTCCTACTGCACACACAATTTTGAATCTTTTTGATTAGCATATCTTCAAAGATTAGCAAGAATATTTAGTTTCCTTTTCAAACTGAAACTCTTTCCTATTCATCTTCTTCTTTCTTTCTCTCCTTCGTATCTATCCTACCCCTCTCTTCTTCTCCCCAAACCCTAATGAGCACTAGAAGAGCCTCTAAAAGAATAAAGATGGCTGGTGGTTCAAAGGCTGGCACAGAGAAGAAAAAAAAGCCACTGTGGAAGAGGTTCAGACCATTAGTGGAGATTCAAGTTCAAAGACTCCTACTGCAGAAGGCACGACACTTCCTCTTCCCAAGAAGAAGGCAGAGAAAGATTAGACACCAGTGTCCAGCAAGAAGAAGAAGACAGTGGAGTCTGCTCAAGTAAAACAGAAAGGGATTCAGATTGGTAGCCATAGGGAAAAGGAAAAGTGGCTGAGGATGATCCAGAGGATAAGATTGAGAAGGCACTACAGATCTATTCAGAGAAGAAGAAATCCACTGGTAAGAAATCAACCATTTATAACACATGGTTCAATACTCATGTTACTAGAGGTCAATGGCTAGATGGATTTGCTTCTAGACCAGTTTCATTCAGTAGTATGATCAGTGTTTCAATGTTACATGGTATGAATATGAAGTGTATTAAAATGTTGAAGAAAATCTCTCTTTGGTTTGTTCTGAACCCTCCAGAGTTAGCCTACCCCAGACTCACCAGATTCATTTTACCTAAACATGAATCAGCTCAAGAAAACTGCAAACCTGGTGATTTAGACTAAAGTTGCTAGCATTGATATGGAACTATATCACTCTGAGTTTGCCAATGTTATAGGTTTTCCTAAGAGCTATGAAACCAGTAACTACCCTCCAAAGAGTGAAGCCCTGAAACTAGCAAAAGAAGAGTTCTTTCTACCCAATACCCCTACCACATCTAAGCAGTTAACACACTCTGTGCTGACTGTTGAAGCCACAGTCTTGTTTACAGTCTTGATGAGATGTGTGGTACCAAGGGAACACTCAAAGGAGCTGATCACTGAAAGGGTAGTGTACTTAATGCATTTGGTTATGCATGGGTATAAGATTGATCTTCCAAAGCTTGTGATGGAACACATGCTGAATAGCCAAACCAATTAGAGGAAACACTCCTTACCATATGCCAATTTGTTCACCTCTTTCTTCCAACACCTTGAAATTTCAACTGATAGGGAAGAGACTATTACTACTGGGTTTGGTATGCTTAATGAGAAAGCACTTGAGAAGATTGGTGTGGTGAAAACCAGTGCTAAAGCTTGGAAGCTGTACTCAAATTTGACAGAATAAGAGTTTAGTTCCAAGAAGTTTCTCAAATCCAAATCCTTGACCCCTACTTCAAGCCAAACCTCTCACCCTCAAGATATCTCCCTGGTCCTTCAGAAACTAGATGATCTTGAGATGGAGATTGACGAAGTGAAGGAGAATCAACATGAGTTTGGAACTGATCTGAGACAGGTGAAGTTCATGGTTGAAAACATCTTCAGAAGCATGACAGTGTTTGATGTTCCTGAAGAAGTCTCTCAAGCTGCAGAGGGTACCAAAAAGGATGATTCAACCAAGGATCTTCTCCAATGAACACTCAACTCAGGATGAGGCTTCTCAAGTAAAGGAAAAAGGAAAGAAGGTGGTTGATGAACCAGTTGATGAAGATCAAGAGGAAGAAGTTGACAGTCCAGATTCAGGAGCACTGCTAATAGATATCAAGAAGAAGAAATCAAAGAAGACAGTTGTTCCAGAAATTATGACTTCTGCTGATTTGTTTGAGGGAGAAGGTGAAGCTGGTGATAACGTGGCTCAACAGTAAGAAGAACAAGTTGATGATGATGAGGGAAATAGTCTGGAAGAAGATGCACAGCAGTAAGGAGATGAAGACCCAACCCCTTAACTATTGTCTACTCTTTCTTATCTTTTTCAAGGCCTTGAAATCCTTTTCAAAGTCTTGAATATTTAATCTTTTTAAACAGTTTTTCAAAACTCATTCCAAAAACTCTGATCCAACATCTTCTCATTCTCTTTTGATGAAAGTCAAAACGGGGGAGAAATTTAGGTTTTTATTTGCTTACTAGGAGACCTGACCTGGTTTTTGGTCATTAGAATTATCTGAACTTTGATGTTATGTGCTATTTTCAGTAAGTTAATAAGTTGGATTTCTTTTGGATATCATGTGCTATAATTGACTGTACTACATGCTAATGAGTTCTTTTTGCAGAAACTTAGTACCAAACAGATTGTGGTTTTGTCTTTCATCAAGGGGGAGATTGTAAGTTCAACTCAGTTTCAAAGGCTTGAAATAGCTAGTCTATTTGAAGGCCTTGAAACAACTTTCAAAACCTTGAAACTGACTATCCTTTATATGCATGAACTTAGGGGGAGTTTCTGATCTTGATTCAACTCGTAAAACCCCTGTGCTTGATTAGTTGTTACTTGATGATGAAAGACAAAGTACTTTGACACATTTAACAGTATCTAATCCATCTGCTTGACTTAGTTTTGCAGGGAATTTTCGTTTCCTATTTTACAGAATCAATTTCCTAACCTAAGTTTTGCAGGAAAGGAAACTCGGTGATGATTTCATTATGTGATCAATTTGATGTGTTTGGAAGTTTCCCAACATGTTTTTATACAATATCAAATCAGTATCATTGAAGATACTGATCAACTATCCGTTGGAGAAGCTGTTAGAGAAGCCAAAGCTCAATCTACAAAATAGGGAAGTTTGTTAAGAGAAGATCCTGAAGATCTGCAATTCAAACTGCTCTATAAAAGAGGGAAAGCTGAAGCTATGCAACAGGACAATTAGCAGAGACACTCAAACACATTAAGGGATTGACAAGCATAAAGAAGCAAATTCATTTCTCTCAATCCAAGCATCTGAAGAACACTGCATACTCACTGCAGATTCAGTTCTAGTGTTCTTCTCTTCTGAACTTCATTTATATATCATTTTGATAATACTGCTATTTCTTATTCTCAAGGATTTTTCTAGGTGAATAATAGAGAATTATTAGTTAATCAGATAGCTAGAGCAGGTACTAGATAGGTTAGTGAGAACCACAAGCTGTAACAGAGCAAGGCATCTATCTGTGCTTGAAATCTAGGGCTTAGTTGTTGATTAATAAGAATTGAGTTGGAAATCCTGCGGGGACAAGATCCATGAGGTAGAGACGTAGGTCCAAGTGGACTGAACTCTATATACCTTGTGTCTCTTGCATTTACTTTTCAGTTCCATACTTAAATCTTTTACAGCATTCAAAACAATATCATTTAAAGGGTATGAAACTGATATCAAGGCCTTGAAATAGACTTATCTTTTTTACTTCAACTGTTTTCATTATTTCAAGCCCTTGAATCATTCTTCACTCATTACAATTCTTTTTGAAACCACTCTACTTGCAAGTTTAGCAAAAGTTGGCATACTCTATTCAACCCCCCTTCTAGAGTATTGATCCTGTATCTCTACTGTTGGAATAGATGCCCTAGAGGCAATCTAGTTTAGTTTGAATTTACTTATGGCTAGAACATTCATTGTATTATTTACTGGATATTTAATATAATGAAGTCCTTAGATTTACAATTGTGTTGTTTATCTTAAATATCCCTAGTACAGTATAATGATTAATGGGACAATCATCTATAGACTAGTATGGGATTGGATTGATATGGAGATATCATGATCCAACACATAGGTGTGCATTAAGGGTAATGACGGACTGGATTGACCCATCTCCGAGAAGTCTATATACACGTTATGATAAGTCACAAGTTCTTCTCGTGGTGCAATGGTATTGTCATCCTTCGACTTGAAGTCGCTAGATATTCTAGTTGTGGATTATTGTGATTTTGGTAGCGTTAAACGCTACACCGTAACTGGGTAGTTATAAAGGCGTGTACCGGATACAATAAGAAGCAAGCTTAGAGATCGTAGTGGACGTAGATAGAATTTGTCCCTCCCACATAACGGGAGAAAATATCCTAGGCCACTCGAGGGATAGTGCTTATAGAATGTCTGGCCAGACTCAAATAAATCAATATGGGATATTGATGTTATTTGCACGAATAAAGCTATTCCCATGGATCGAGAAACTATGGATTGGATATACGAGTGTGACTTGTATGTCTTGTGTCCAATCCGGATATAGAGACAAAGGGATGAGACAATTATTTTTACAAGGTTTGTCGGATGACTATTCTATTAGTTGGCTATAATGGATGTTTTGCTAGAAACCGCTCCATAGTAGCAAATTGTTGCTACCAACTAGATAGAACCTATGGGGTCACACGCTATATAGAGTTGAACTAGATTTGGGAATTAATTAATAGGATTAATTAATTAGAAGGATCACTTTGCAACACCTTGCAAACTTAGTAGGACTAATTTGCAAGGAAGGGACTAAACCGAATTCTAGTAGGACTAGAATGGGTTCTTTAGGTAGTTGACAATGATTTGTTGGACTATATAAAGGATGCTCCTTCCTTCCTTCCCACAGTTATGACCTTATTGATCATGACTTGAGTGGGAGAGAACAAAAAGGAGAGAGCAAGCAAGCAAGAGAGGCTCGCCCGCCCCCCTTGCCGCAGCCCGTCCCCGTCGGCCCACAAGGAGGCCGAAACCTCCTTGTTGTCTCGTTTTGCGTGATTTCTTCTTCCTCTTCCTCATTCCGGGCTAGCACAAAGGATTAGGAAGATATAGAATCCAACTCTAGGCGTGGATCAACTATAGAGAACGTGACACAATTCGCGTTTGAAGTCATCAAAGGAGAAACCCTAAGGTGTGTTATTGATTTCTTCTCTTACCATCGTTATGTCTCTTGACTTGTGATCCTTGGAGGGTATTTAATGGATTATATTTGTTTTTCCGTTGCGCATCCATGATCAAAATCCTACAGTGGTATCAGAGCCACAGGTCGTAGAGCATAAATGTGGTTTATGTGTTACGTTTTGATAGTTTTACACTTTAAATTTATTGTTTATTGCGTAAAACAAGACAAATCAAGCATATGGTGCAATTTGTCAATAATCTATCATAACAAGACCTAGTTTTTGCATTGGATGCATGAATTAGTGAGTTTGAAAAAATTTAGGATCTTAGATTTAGGGTTTGGGCATCCTTTGGAAAGAAAGAGTTCTTCCCATACAAGGAAACAACCAAACTTGGGCACCAAGCAAGGGAGTTGTTTTGGAAACAACTCCCAAAGGAGGTTCCGCCCCCCTAGGGGACCGCCCCTCCCTGCTTGCCGCCCAATCAAGGCTCGGCCTAGGGGCCGGGGCAACCCTAGCCCGCGGCCTAGCCGCGTGGGCTAGGGGCCGGCCGGCCCAAGGCCTTTGCGGTTCTCTTTTTGGGCCCGGGCAATTTGATTGTTGGGCCCCATGGACTGTTTTAACCCTATAATATCCTAAAATCAATTAAAATTGACCAAGCGCGTTAAAATTGGATTTTAACTGTTTATGTGCAAATCGCATGGTGATTGGATATGACCTTAGGATGTGGTTTGATGTGGATGTTTAATTTTTGTGGTTTGGTTTACGGCCTGCGGGCTGATCAATTAATTGTAATAATTAATTAGGGTTTTATGGCCTGCGAGCCATTTTTTTCTCAACTTGTGAGATTTATTTTATTTAGTATAGTTGTTAGCTAGTGCTAGATAGAGTAGATTGTTAGCCAAGATTGAAGAAAAGAAGCCCAAAGACAAAAGGAGCCACAAAAGATGGAGCATGGAGCATGCCACTGACTATGAAGGATGGACCAAAAGATGAAGACGCATGGGGATGTGTTTGCTTTTAGGGTTCATAGATAATTCCATTGGCTTGGAATTATCTTAGTATATAAAAGGTCATATTCATATCACGTTTTATTTTGTTTTGTGGTTGTTTATTTTATTGTCTTATTATTTTGTGGTTGGTGTATGGATGATGCATGAAATTAGGATAATAAGATAATTAGACCACCCGGATCTATTATTTGGAGTTGTGCCCAAACTCAAATAGATAGATTAGTTGATATTGATCAACAAAACAAATAAAATTGAATTTTAAAAATCTCTCAAAATTCAAATATTGTGTTCTTGCCTTCTCGTTATTTAAACACTCATTATCATCATGATTTATCAAGTTCGTGCGTGCCAAAGCATGGCGACTTGGTTCATAATGATGGAATGCGATTGCACAAGCTAGTAATGTGCAACTGTTTAAATAAGAGGTTGAACACAAGTAGGCTATTAATATGATTAAAAACCTAGAGGCAATTAATTGGGATTATCCATGTGGATGGATAAATAAGGAGTTATTTGCCCAATTGAACCAAGAGTTGCATAAGAGATGCAATTGGAATTGTTCCTACCTAAAGTAGTCAAATTATGGGTGACTTGCCAAAGCAAGCTCATAAGGAGATGAAACATGGATCTTGGCCCACTAGAAAATATAAGGATATTTTCCGCATTTATATCTTGAGGGTTATTAATCCGTAGAAAAATAGTGGGAGCTATATTTGATAAACTAGCCATTATTGAATATAGTCAAAAATTCACAAATACTAAAACTTGCGTATTTTCCTTTTGTAGGATTCCAAATGGCAAACAACTCATCGAGTTCACAACATTCCCTACGATCTGTCCTTGAGAAGGAAAAGCTCTCTGGAACCAATTTCCTAGATTGGTACAGAAACTTGAGAATCGTTCTCAAGCAAGAGAAGAAACTGTACGCAATAGAGGAGCATGTTCCAGAAGATCCCAAGAACCAAACACCTGCAGCCATAAAGGCGTATCAAAAGCGTGTTGATGACGCTAATGATGCGGTCTGCCTGATGCTATGCACCATGAATTCTGAGCTTCAGAAGCAACGCGAAAACAAGAATGATGTCGATATGATCGAGCATCTGAAGCAGCTCTTCCAAGAGCAGGCAAGGGTTGAGAGGTATGAGGTCTCTAAGGAATTGTTCAAGTGTCATCTGGCAGAAGGGAAGCTGGTGGGACCTCATGTACTCCGTATGATCGGGTACTTGGAGGATCTCGTCCGACTAGGGTTCCCGGTCGGCCAAGAGTTGGCAACCGATCTCGTGTTGCAATCGTTGCCCGAGAGTTATGGACAGTTCATCATGAACTAAAACATGAACGAGATCGTGAAACCACTTCCAGATTTGCTCAATATGTTGAGGACAGCTGAACAAAGCATCAACAAGGGTAAGGGCAAGGCCATTATGATGGTGCAAAAAGGAAAGGGCAAAAGGTTTGCCTCATCCTCCAAGGGCAAAGGCAATTTAGTTTCCAAGTCCAAGGAACCTACCCTTAAGCCTGTTGGTGGCATTGCCAAAGGTGTGAATAAAGGTGAATGTCACTACTGCAGTCAGTCTGGACACGGGAGGAGGAACTGCCCAAAATATCTAGAGGACAAGAGGCTTGGAAAAGTGATTCCACCACCACCAGGTATTTTTGTTGTGGATGTCAATTTAACTGTCTCTACATCATGGGTATTAGATACTGGATGTGGATCTCACATTTGTCGAAATGTGCAGGATCTAAAGAGAAGTAGAAGATTGGCTAAAGGGGAGATAGATCTGTGCGTTGGGAATGGAGCAAAAGTTGCTGCGTTGGCTGTGGGCGTGTTCGAGCTATCTCTGCCTTCAGGATTAGTTTTAGAATTAAATAATTGCTATTTAGCATAAACATTATTTCTATTTCTTGTTTGGACAAGGAAGGTTTTATTATTTCAATAAAGAACAATTGTTGTTCCTTTTATTTGAATAATATTCACTATTTTAGTGCGCAATTATTTAATGGGCTGTATGTCCTTGATCTAAGCAATCCTGTCTACAACATCAATACCAAGAGGATTAAAATAAATGATTTAAATCCTGCTTACGTATGGCACTATCGTTTAGGCCACATAAACGAGAAACGTGTATCTAGAATCCATAAGGATGGACTACTAGACTCATTTGATTTTGAATCATATGAGACATGTGAGGCGTATTTATTGGGAAAAATGACAAAGTCCCCTTTCAATAAGAAAGGTGAGAGGACTAGTGAGCAATTGGCGCTCATACATACTGATGTGTGTGGGCCATTTTCCACGCCTGCCAGGGGTGGTTATGTCTACTTCATTACATTTACTGATGATTACAGTATATATGGATTTGTGTACCTCATGAGGGTCAAATCCGAGTCCTTTGAAGTGTTCAAAGAATTCAAAAATGAAGTAGAGAAGCAACTTGGCAAAAGTATCAAGGCTCTACGATCGGATCGTGGAGGAGAATACTTGAGCCAAGATTTTGACGACTATCTTAGAGAGCGTGGGATCGTGTCCCAACTCACTCCACCCGGAATGCCACAATGGAATGGCGTTTCTGAGAGGAGGAATCGAACCTTATTGGATATGGTTCGATCTATGATGTGTCAAACCGATCTTCCATTATCATTTTGGGGTCACGCTCTATTAAGTGCAGCTTTTACCATTAACCGTGTTCCATCTAAATCAGTCATGAAGACACCACATGAGATGTGGAGTGGGAGGCGTCCCACACTGTCGTTCATGCGGATTTGGGGCTGCGATGTCTATGTAAAATGTTTACAATTAGACAAGCTAGGGCCAAAGCGGATAAGTGTAAATTTGTGGGGTACCCTAAGGAAACTAAGGGTTACAACTTCTACAATCCAACCGAGAACAAAGTGTTTGTTGCTCGGACCGGTGTGTTTCTAGAAAGAGAGTTTGTCTCTAAAGAAGCAAGTGGGAGGACTGTAGAACTTGAAGAAATTCAAGAACCACAAATCACTTATCCGATTATGGAACAGGAACAGGAACCACAAGAAATTGTGGAGAAGCCTATTCAGGTAACACAAGAGCTTCGTAGATCTAGTAGAGTGCGCCAGGAACCCGAGAGGTATGGAATTCTCGTGACTGATTCCGGTGACACGATGCTCATAAATGATGATCCTACTACCTATGAAGAGGCCGTGAAAGGCCCAGACTCTCAGAAGTGGCTGGAAGCCATGAGATCCGAGATGGAATCCATGTATACCAACAAAGTATGGACTTTGGTGGAACCACCCGAAGGGGCGCGGCCCATAGGATGCAAGTGGGTCTTCAAGAAGAAGATCGACATGTATGGTAATGTGATTACCTATAAGGGCCGATTGGTGGCTAAAGGATTCAGACAGATTCATGGTATTGACTATGATGAAACCTTTTCACCAGTCGCTATGACGAAATCCATCCGAATCCTACTTGCAATTGCAGCATACCATGACTATGAGATTTGGAAGATGGATGTCAAAACAGCATTCCTTTATGGGAATCTCCTCGAGGACGTGTATATGATACAGCCGGAGGGTTTTGAAGATCCAAAGCAAGCCAACAAAGTCTGTAAGCTGCAACGATCCATTTATGGATTGAAGCAAGCTTCTAGAGTTGGAATCGACGTTTTTATGAAGTAGTCAAAGAGTTTGCCTTCATCAGAAACGAAGATGAGTCTTGTGTCTACATGAAGGTTAGTGGGAGCTCTTTAGCTTTTATGGTCTTGTATGTGGATGACATACTACTCATTGGAAACAACGTTCCCATGCTGCAATCTGTTAAAGATTGGCTAGGGAAGTGTTTATCAATGAAGGACTTAGGGGAAGCAGCCTATATACTCGGTATAAAGATCTACAGAGATAGATGTGAGAGACTGCTAGGCCTAAGTGAGAGTACATAAATTGACAAGGTGTTGAAACGGTTCAACATGCAAGATTCCAAGAAGGTATTCTTGCCCATGTCACATGGAATCACTCTTTCGAAGAGTGGTTTTCCTTCCAGTGAGATTGAGAAGGAACGCATGAGTATAATTCCCTATGCCTCGGCCATAGGATCTATCATGTACGCCATGTTATGTACTAGATCAGATGTGTCATATGCATTGAGTATGACAAGCAGATACCAATCCAATCCGGGTGAGAGTCACTGGATTGCAGTCAAGAACATCCTAAAGTACTTGAGAAGAACTAAGGATGCTTTCTTGATATTTGGCGGTGAGGAAGAGTTGCGTGTAAGGGGTTACACTGATGCAAGCTTCCAAACTGACGGAGATGAATTTAGATCACAGTCGGGATATGTGTTTTTCCTGAATGGAGCAGCGGTGAGCTGGAAGAGTTCCAAGCAAGAGACGGTGGCTGATTCTACAACAGAGGCTGAGTACATTGCTGCAAATGGCGCAGCAAAGGAAGCTGTTTGGATCAGAAAATTTGTTTCTGAACTTGGTGTGGTTCCTAGCACTGCGGATCCAGTTGAGTTGTACTGTGACAACACTGGGGCGATTGCGCAATCAAAGGATCCCAGATCACACCAGAAATCCAAGCACGTGCTCAGGAAGTTCCAACTGATTCGAGATATTATCGATAGAGGAGACGTTCGGATATGCAAGATTCCTACAGATGAGAATCTGTCAGATCCACTTACTAATCCGCTTGTGCAGTGGAAGCATGAAGGTCACACTAGGAGTATGGGCATACGAGATGCGCCAGATTGGCTCTAGTGTAAGTGGGAGACTGTTGGAATAGATGCCCTAGAGGCAATCTAGTTTAGTATGAATTTATTTATGGCTAGAACATTCATTGTATTATTTATTGGATATTTAATATAATGAAGTCCTTAGATTTACAATTGCGTTGTTTATCTTAAATATCCCTAGTCCGGTATAATGATTAATGGGACAATCATCTATAGACTAGTATGGGGTTGGATTGATATGGGGATATCATGATCCAACACAAAGGTGTGCATTAAGGGTAATGACGCACTGGATTGACCCATCTCTGAGAAGGCTACATACACGTTATTATAAGTAACAAGTGCTTCTCGTGGTGCAATGGTATTGTCATCCTTAGACTTGAAGTCGCTAGATATTCTAGTTATGGATTATTGTGATTTTGGTAGCGTTAAACGCTACACTGTAACTGGGTAGTTATAAAGGCGTGTACCGGATAAAATAAGAAGCATGCTTAGATATCGTAGTAGACGTAGATAGAATTTGTCCCTCCCACATAACGGGAGCAAATATCCTAGGCCACTCGAGAGATAGTGCTTATATAATGTCTGGCCAGACTCAAATAAATCAATATGGGATATTGATGTTATTTGCACGAATAAGGCTATTCCCATGGATCGAGAAACTATGGATTGGATGTACGAGCGTGACTTTTATGTCTCGTGTCCAATCCGGATATAGAGACAAAGGCATGAAACAATTACTTGTACAAGGTTTGTTGGATGACTATTCTATTAGTTGGCTAGAATGGATGTTTTGCTAGAAACCGCTCCGTATTAGAAAATTGTTGCTACCAATTACATAGAACCTATGGGGTCACACGCTATATAGAGTTGAACTAGATTCGGGAATTAATTAATAGGATTAATTAATTAGAAGGATCACTTTGCAACACCTTGCAAACTTAGTAGGACTAATTTGCAAGGAAGGGACTAAACCGAATTCTAGTAGGACTATAATGGGTCCTTTAGGTAGTTGGCAAGGATTTGTTGGAATATATAAAGGATGCTCCTTCCTTCCTTCCCACACTTATGACCTTATTGATCATAACTTGAGTGGGAGAGAACAAAAAGGAGAGATCAAGCAAGCAAGAGAGGCTCGCCCGCCCCCCTTGCCGCCGCCCGTCCCCGTCGGCCCACAAGGAGGTCGAAACCTCCTTATTGTCTCGTTTTGCGTGATTTCTTCTTCCTCTTCCTCATTCCGGGCTAGCACAAAGGAGTAGGAAGATCTATAATTCAATTCTAGGCGTGGATCAACTATAGAGAACGTGACACAATTCGCGTTTGAAGTCATCAAAGGAGAAACCCTAAGGTGTGTTATTGATTTCTTCTCTTACCATCGTTATGTCTCTTGACTTGTGATCCTTGGAGGGTATTGCATGGATTATACTTGTTTTTCCATTGCGCATCCATGATCAAAACCCTACATCTACCTACCATACACCCCTTCATAGTCATTCAAGATATTCCGGTTAAATTCGGAGAGTTGACTTTTTTGGCAGATTTTGTAATTATGGATATGGAGGCGGGCGATGTACCACTCATTCCGGGCAGACAGTTTTTGGCCACTGGAGAACCCATGATAAACTGCAAAAGAGGAGAAATGACCATGCAGATTAATGATGACAAGGTGATATTCATGTCTTCAAATCTCTCCATCTTTCGAATTATTACGAACATGAAGACTGCTTCGCGGTGGAGGTAATCGAAGATAGCCTGGAAAAAGAGGAGTTGGACGAGCTGTGGGCAAAGATTAACAGAGTGAACAAAGAAGACGAGGAGAGATTCCAGGAGGATCGGGCCATGCAAGCTGAACACCGGACCATTCTACATCTAGACGAAAAAGGTGGGCTGAAATTTCCCCCGGTCCCGCACTCAAAGAGCCACCAAATATAGAGCTGAAACCGCTCCCGAGCCATCACAGTCCAGTTGGAGATAAGAAAATCTTGTTGAAGTAACTTCAAGCAGGGCGGAAAGTACTTCTCTACGATTCCCGGATAAATTTTTCTCCGGAAAAATTGAGATCCCGGTGGACAGGACCATTCATCATCAAATAAATACTTTCATGGGATGCAGTTGAACAAGAAAATCCGCAATACAACACAAATTTCAAGGTGAGCGGAAACAGAGTCAAGCCGTATTCGAACCCGACAACAGTCGTTAAGGTAGCCCCATTCTATTTTGACGACCCTTGACCGAGCCTGAGGTAACTAAGTCGGGCCGTCGACCTTAAATTACAAGCGCTTGTTGGGAGGCAACCCAACTTAGGAGTAGGTTAATTTAGTTAATTATGTTAAAATTCAGAGAGGTGAGATGAGTGTGATCTGATATTTATACAAGCATGTGCAGACCTAGGTCACCAGGAGCGGGAGCAAGAGCGGGAGCGAGAACGCAAGAGCAGAAAATCTGAAAAAGATTGATTTTGGGAGCGCGATGAGAGCGGCTATATAAAAAATATTTAATATAAATTTAAATTTTATTTATGAACTTATCAATAATTAAATTACCATTGGTTTAAATTCAAGTGAGAATTTGAATCTGCTGACATTTGTAAGCTTCAGATTTTATATGTTTGTCCAATGTTAAGCTTCAGATTTTGAAATAGCAAGTGAAACTATGCAAAATCTTCAGACAATTCATTTGTTGAAGTATTGAATTTTTCGAAGTTTTACTATCATTCAAAAACATAAAAATCATACAATTGTTGAATGTTGCAGTTGCAAGTTGAAAACATGAATGGAAAATGCAGTTGCAAAGATGAATGGGAGAGTCCCACATCGAGGGTGTGGAGTGGCAGAGTCCCACATCGTTGATAGAAAAGAGTTATAAGAACAACCCTGTACTTATGCTAGAGAAGATTTGTGTCCCACATCGTCCTTTTTAGTAAGCATATCCATGAACTTTGCTTATAAAAATGCTTGGGAGCAGCATCATTTTGTTCTAAATGGTTATGGACCTGCTGTGAAAGCGGGCCTGAGTACTTTAAGTAAGCGGGTAAGCATTTCTAACTGCAGAAGAGCCCCTGATCTTATCTTATTCTTGAAAGCTCGTTTTGAAATTTATGATTCGCGCTTTGCTCCTTCTTGGAGCACGAATTATATGCGTTTTCGTCCCTAAAGCGCCAAAGCGCGTTTTCAGAGCGGGAACGACGACCCACCTTGACGTTTTAGGTGATCTAGGTGCAGACAGCAGAAAAAAAGATTACAGGAAAACGCGCCAAAAAGCTGCTGTCTGCAACGCTGGCTGGCTGCCAGCCACGCAGTGGCCACGCTGATAGAAGCTAAAAGTAGTGCAGAAATGCAACCAGGAAGTGCAAAAACGCAGCCTGGTGCAGAAACGCAACCTGGAGTCAGAAACGCAGCTAGGGAGCTTGCCACGTGAGTTGAGAAATCAGCCACGCAGTCAGAACCCCAGCCACGCAGCCAGAGGATCAGCCATGCAGGCCAGACTCCTAGCCACGTAGCCAGTGGGGTAAAACGCAGGAAAAAAATTCTGGCGACTGGAAAATATGAATTGCACCCGTATGACTTGCTCCGGGTGCCAATGTCCACATTTCCTTCCTTCGCTTTATTTTTCATTTTAGGCACAAACCCGTACCTGAGTCGAGTTTTTTCTGCGTTTTTCTCGGTTTCCGTGCCGACTGTAGTAGAACCCCTAGTACTTTTAGGAGGTTATTTGTTGAGACGCACGGATCACGGGCACATAATTTAGCATAATTTCTGCACATTTTTTCTTCTTTATTTTTCTATCGAGTGGTCAGTACAGAGACCGAGTACAACGACAGTTCTACCAGCACTATGCCTGGAACCATGGATTTAGTTATAGACCCGGATTTTATACCAAATCAGTACATGTCATGAGGGCATGCCACCTCTTAGTGTGGGGGTGCGAGTCGTGTCTGCATTAACCAGGTCTGCACGTTTTCAGCTTTATTTACAGTTTTATTTTTATTTTTGAGTCTGCACATTTTTTAATTTGAGTCAACCCACCACAAATTTTTGCCATTGCATTGTAGATAGTTATTAAAAAAGATTAAAAAATAGAAAAATCCTAAAAATTCTAAAAGAATTAGATTTTTTAAATCTATAAATAAATTGAAAAATGATAAAATTTTGAGAAAGGGCAATTGAGATAAAAAAGAACTGGGGAGAGACCAATGATAGTCTTCTGACAGGGAGAAAAAACCGTACCGAGGTGTAGTAGATTAGTGAGAGCTAGCGCGCCTGAGAATCCGCAAGTAGTTATCTCTTGAGCTAAAAATCCGAATAGTTGCCACACCAACGTCACTTAGGTAGTTGACAACTCGCCTACGGGCGCCGTCATGGTCATCGCATTTTTTGGTGGAGTGATTGGCTCATAACGGGCCCACTGGCTTGTTTCGTAACCCTAGGTCCAACTAGTTAACCCGTTTGAAGCCGTTTACCCCTTTTATTCATAGTCACTGCAGCCTAGGGAGCCTTCTTTGTGATTTTCATCACTCGTTAGTTGGCTGTTGCTACGCATTATGACCGAGGGAGTGAGTTAGGAGGGTTTCGACTGGTGAGAGCTTCATAACAGATCATTGTTGGACAGGGTGAGTTAGAGACGACATCATTAACTTGCAGAGGTGATTCACTGCACTACATAGTAATCACAGGTGAATAAGTCGCGTGCGAGACATCTTTCCGCACAAAACTGGGTACCAGGGCTTGTGGGGTTAGTTGATGGTCGTGCTGATTTTCTACATCGGATTATTTTTGCACCACTCAGCTTTTATCAGTTTGTTTTCGTTTTGTTTATTGTATTATTTATTGGTGTATTATGAAGAGAAAAAAAAAAAGAAAAAATATATAAAAAAATAAGAAAAAATAAGAAAAGGAAAAAATGTGATGCTCTGGTTTTACAGTTTTATTTAGTTATTTACGTTATTTAGTGCAAAAGTTGAGTTGGTGGCACGGTTTTTTGGATTTTGCACCACTTCACATTCGTGGCCGCGAGAATGACGAAGACACACCGGGAGCTGGGAAATTGAGTGAGCAAAAACGTAGGTGTTCGGTCAGTTTTTCGGGAACTCGGTGAGGGGTGTGAGTTGGGAAACTTTGAGAATGTCATTACAAGTAGGATCGTGTCGTACCTGATACATATATATCCTACCTGTTAGACTTAGGATCCCGGATTCGGAAACTGCTCAGATGGTCGGTTAACTAGGGATTTGATCAGGTTGAGCAAGGAAGTAACAGTATGAGGTGCGAGATCGCGTGCGGATTAGTACTTCCTCGAAAGACGGTGTGGTCTTGAGGACACACCGATTCGCGTTTTTGAGGTTGTCCGATTTCGCCAAAAAGAAATTTTTGTCGTTTAACGTTTTGAGTATGCGTTTATTGAGTCATTGTATATTCTCTCTGAGTCAGCCGTATAGTCGAGTCATCTGGTACTTAAGTCTGGGTCGGCAGGTTGGTATGTAATGGTAGTAGTATTCACATAAACGATATGCAAGATATGTCAGTATGCAAGAGGTTTGCTCGGACGAGCAAAGGTCAGTGCGGGGGTAATTTGATAACTCCCCGCTAGGATTTATCGGTGAGCGTAATTTGAGGGGTATTTGTGTCATAAAGGAGCGTTTTAGCCAGATTTCGTCCCTATTTTGCCTCAAAATTTACGACTTAGTGGATTGAGCTTCTTTATGCATTACTAATTTATTTCACGCATTTCGAGATATAATAAGGGCTTTGTACATGTTGTCTATGCAGGAACAAGTTCGGGAAGTATATTGGGTTCCGTGCCGAGAAAGAAACAGGTTCGCCTCGGGAAACATGCAGAAAATGTCTAGAGCAGGATTTGATCAAGGCTTGTACAAGAAAGAGTGGAACGGAGAACGGAAAGAATGGAGGAGAAACGGGCACTAAAGCCTGACCGAGAAACTAAAATTGAGGATGACCGGGGTACACTCGGTTGACAATATCTTGAGTTCTACTAGGAGTATTGAAGTGAAATCAGTGGCAGAAGGAAGTAGACGTCAAGGGCATTCCGAAAACAGGTCATAATGCTGAAGCGGAGTCTGGCCAAAAAACCGACCCACGCCCAAGTGTGGGTCCCAGCCAGGACACGCCCAAGCGTGGGTCTTGGGTCCCGCTGTCCGGAGTTGTGATCAGTTATTTCATTTTCGGACACTGACATGTAAATTTCTGGGGCAGTTTTGAACCAGGGGTATTTTGGTAATTTTGACATTAGGCCCGCGGTTTCGGGGTCGAGTTTGGATTTTGTCGCCCAAATTCATTCACCAGTTTTTCTATGACCATATTCAGGATTGTGTAGAATTTGGAACGCTTTTGACCTAGGGGTATTTTGGTAATGTTGACAAGCTTCGGGTCAGAACGCAGCCCGAGGAGACAGGGTTCAAAAACAAGCCTGAATAGAGACATGAAGATGCTGCCAGCGCGGCTAGCTGCCAGCCACGCAGTAGCCATGAAAGCCGAGAACAAGAAGAGAGAGAAAATTTCAGAAATTCAAGCCATAAGACCTTGTCTGCGTGGCTAGCTGCTAGCCACGCAGTAGCCACGCAGTCAAGGAAGGAAGATAGAGATTTTGCGATGCCAGAGACCCCTGTCTGCGTGGCTAGGTGCCAGCCATGCAGTAGCCACGCATGCAGGGGGCTAGAGAGAGATTTTTGGAGCAGGCAAAGTCACTGTCTGCGTGGCTAACTGCCAGCCACGCAGCAGCCATGCACACAACACCTATTTCTGAGGCGGTTATGGCCAGTGGCATTTTCGTAATTTCAGGTAGTTTTCCGGAAGCTTCTTAGCTCTATATAAAGGAACGTCTAGAGCTCGTTTTTGACACACAATACACCCAGGGAGAAGTCTTAGCATCCTCGGAGAGCACGGAAGCGAAAATCCAGATTCGAAAACACTCGTTTGATCTTACTCTCTCTTTATTTCAGAACATTGTCGTTCAATTATGTCGTTCAGTAGCTAAATTTTTTACCTAGGTTCTCGGTGAACTTAGGGTTTCGTACTTAGTATCTAGTTGTGTTTTCGACTATGGATTCATGATCTTAGGATCTTAATATCAGCAGTAATATTCGTTATTCTATTTTTGATTTTACTGTTATGCATGCTCGGCTTGATCACCCAGAATTGCTACAGACTCGACGCGGTAGGTGAAAACAGCTGGTTAGGGTTACCGCGATGGACCAAACAGAGAAGGGAAGATAGGACTAGCCTAAAAACGTTTGACCAACTGTTAGCGGTTTTTGAGCGAGGTCTTTAGGAAAGGTTAGAAACCCTAGCATACTTAGAACGAGACTCCAGATTTAGGTAGATTATTAGGATCCGAAGATGAGCAGAATTGCGATTGCGTGCAGGAATTGAAAAGCTTTTGCACAACTGGTACCTGGCACGAATAAGTAGCTGCTGTGTGTTTTCATATCGAAAAGAACGAAAAACTAAAGAGACCCTAGGGGATCCCGTGACCTAGTACCTCAAACCCTAGTTTTACAACACAAAAAGCTATTCAGAAAATTCTTTCAAAAAGATTTACATTTCAATTATTACATTCACTACTTACTTAGTAATCAAAATCTCAAACTACTCCTCCTATTCACACTTTTTTTTATGTAAAACTAATTACTCGAAAATCCCGTAATAGTCCTCGTGGGAACGATAATCTAAGTTGAAATACACCCGGTACTACATATACTTGCGACTAGCACGCTAAACACCACACCATTCCAAACGAGCCCCGGGCATGATGACCAAAACAGATAGATCAGAAAAATTTGTAATCATTTCTTGAATATTATATTTAGTCCATAGTGTGAAAGAGATGACAATATACCAAGAAGGCTTAATTACTTAATGCATACCTCTAGTTTACTGAAACTATCGCATTGCAAAGTCCACTTTTAATACTCTTTGATTGCAACCCCCATTTGTAATAAAAACGTCAATGTTAAACTGGAAAAAACTTCCATCCAAACACCATCCTTGCAAAAAGGTAAATTTGTCAATGCTGAAATAATAATTCAACATTAAGAAATATAAACGTAAAAACAAAAAATATAAATGGAAAAATAAATAGCTGAAGATAAGAATGATGAGGAAGATGAAAGAAACTAAAATACAAAGTCAAATGCGCCTTCTTTATCAATCTATTTCTACTGTGTCTTCCAGAATTGAACAATTTTTTTTGGAAAGAATCTCATGTTTATTCGTCAAATATTTTTCTGGGTATGCCAAGAATAGATCCATTTTTGTCGAAAAAAACAATTGGCACATGAATCAATAGGTCAACGTATACCGGAAAAACGGAGGAGGGAACCCGATAGTGAACATCATCAACGAGGGTTGTGGCAGTGCCTGCATCTGTTAGACATACCTTCAAGATCCACTTGGAAAACTCTAATCGTCTCTCTTTTCCCCCAAAATTGATTGTTGGGATTACCAAAACCCAATTACCTCTCTCACATATCTGCCAAATCTACAAATTGATTGAGCATAGGCCTTCCTCATGGAAGGAATTTCACCGTCCTCGTGGCTGGGTGTTTGAGCAAGGTTTGTATCTTCCACTAACTTTGAATTTAATTATGGGGTTAATAATATTTGTGGGATGACTTATTCAGGATTATTTGGACATCTTCACTTCTTAGCCCAACATTGACTATATGCCACATTATTTTTGGGCAGAAAATATTTGGGCTCATTGCTACTTTGAGACTACAAAGTGAGATCCTCAAGCTCGTTTGCCATCAGGGAAAAAATAATTCGGGACTTCTTGAGGATTTTTTCTAGACATCCACCTTGAGGACGAGGTGTTTTTCAACCTCGGGGGAGTTGATACGGGTCAACCTTATCATCACCGTCCGTATTATTTATTTAGTATTATCTATTAGTTATTTCATTTATTTAATTATTCAATAGAGTTATTGATTTAGTGGACCGGATTTTCTTTAAACGGTTCTTTACCGAGGCCGTTAGGTCGAAAATCTAGGTTAGGGTTAGATATTTTGTTTTATTTAAACAATTGTAAACTTAACCTTTTTATCAATCAATCAAGAAAATAAATAAATTATCTCGTGTTTTTACTTTTCGGTTACGTGTGTGTTCGTGTGGAGTTTTGATAGCGTCTAGAAATTGTATCGTGTTAGGTAAAACCTAACACAAACCTTCAAATCTCTACACATACCGACTAGGATAACCCCTTGAGGTGAGTTGGAATTCTAAAACAGATTCAATTTTCACTTCATTTGAGTTTGTCTTATTGAAAATGCAAGATGCATGTACAATCATAGTGCCATTTAATTATAACAATTTAACGCTTCACATATTTTCAAGAGGCATTCCAGCAATCCACTAATATTTGAAGTAATTCTCTATTCTTGCCAGTAATACTAGAAAAATATCTTCATTTATCAAGGTTCACATTGAAAACATCGACACGTCGAACCGGAACGTCCAGAACATTGGGAACAATCACAATATGATGTAACTCGTTGCTTGCATGATCCTTCGCATGATTCATCTGAGCAATTTTTCAGGTCAAATTCTAATACCTTAACACATGAATGTTTGCATTTGTTCTCATTGACGGCGATACCTGCATGGACAAAGTATAAAATCATTATGGCATTGTTCTCATATGTTAATGTACATATATTTCAACTATTTTGTCAAAATTATTTTTGAATGGGAACGAAAAAGAGAAAATATACTCCACAAACCATATTTCTTTTCGTGAAAACTATACGTACTGATACTCAAGTTATCAACATCCAACGATTTATCTCACATAAAATATTTTCATGAGATCGATAATGCAAATACAGGAGAACAATAATGCAAAAAACGAAATATAACCTGAAGCAACAATGTTGAACAAAAGTAAGCACGAGAGTGAAAATACAAGTACACAGATAAGAAATTTCTTCTCCATTGCACTGTGTATCTCTGGTGTATGTTACAATTTAACACTTGAAAGAACTTTCTGATATGTCTATTATGCGCACGAGCCATACATTTATAGGCAAATATGATGGAAAAATTTAAAATATTTATTTAATATTACCATTTTGTTATGACATGATGATTTACTTAGTCTATAATTTGTTATTGCAATAGACTTTTTCATGTTCTCATTTACCATTTGTTTCTAACTATTTTGGTGGGTTGTTGCATATTTTTCTCAACAAATCATTCTGTAAATACACCCGGTATAGATTGTTTGAGAGAGATATAGAAATAGGATTAGAGGTAATATATGAGAGTATTTTTGAAGGAAAAAAACCCAACTATATTCTATATATTCGACACACACACATTGGTTGATTGATTGATTTTACTGAGTGTTGGGCAATTTGGAGTTCATGGAACTTCTCAAAAAATGATATAAGAAATATGTCCTTTGAGTTCGAACCTTGGTACACGTTTAATTTTACAAGGGGTTGAGTTCATAATGAAAAGGTTGGACTTAAAAATATGTGGAGAAATTTGGTTTGTCCTATTCGTTCAGGCTGTCATTTACTTAAATTTATTCAAGATAAGGTATATGAGTTGTTTGATGGATCGAATATGTTATTTCTCCACTAAGATAGATGAGTTTATATACTAGAGTTGAGTTCTAACCACATAAATTTAGAGTGTAAGCGTGAAAAAAGACTATTTTAAATGCTACCAACTTATTGATAAAATTACAATTGGGTGAGAATGAACATTTCATTCAACAGTAGTAAAATTTTCACAAAAGTATGACACAAAAGTTAACTTTTGTTAATCGTACGCTCACTCGAGGTTGTTGACTAAGTTGTAAGTGGGTTACGACCTTTAGAGGAGGTCGTTTGTTCAATTTGTGATACAAATATCACAATGACGAATAGTTCTCTACCGATAACCTAATTTTTAGTTATGTGGGCAACATAGAAAAAGAAGATGAATAAGAAGAAAATTGTATACACACACATTTGTGTATCGCTGAACCGAAGGAGTTGATCTAGTCGTCAGCCTAGTAACATAGAAGATGAGATCTCAGGGTCAAACCCCACCCTCCGATGATCAATAATTGTTGGGGCTATGCGGTTTTGGTCGAGGTGCGCGCAAATTGGCATGATTATCTAAAAATAACGTTGTTTATCACTAGCACCATATCATTATTTTTTTAATATCTTGAGAACTTTGATATTGTCATATATTTACTATAACAATAATTTTTACCTATTTCTGCGGACTATAATAGGACATGCACAAATTCAGAGTAATACACGAGTAACAATCTGCTAATTGACCGCAGTGCATATTACACTCAATATCTGTGCATATTCACCTTAATGTCCGCAAAACTCCAAGAAATTTAGAGATTGTCAAACATTTGAGTAGAATGGTGGTTCAGTTCCGTCGCTGATTTCATTAACTGGGTATTCAAAGTACATAAAAATATTAGACCGCTTGTTTAAGGTTAATTTCACTTTACATGCCTAGAGGAGAGTAAATTGGAAAGGAAATATGACAAAAAAATATATATTTAAATAACCTAACGAGGAAGGAGTTTTGAAAAAATCAAGCACATGAGTGCAAATGAGTATGATGCTAGCATGACTCTTCCTCTCCATTATACTCAATGGAATGTCTTTTTTTGTAGAAAACAATGGGATATTTAGATATGCGCAACTCAAGTATTTAAAATCATTAATGATTATTGGGTAATAATTCTTACATCAACAATTTTGATGGTTACTACAACTTTTAGTTATTGTGACAATTTTAATCTTATTACTTATTAATATAATATTATCTTTATTTTTTATGTAATGATAGATATTGTGACAATTAACTTTATTAGATATTAATATAATGTTATTTTCATTTTTATGTAATGATATTAACTTTTAAAGATTTACGATAATTATTTCGTAATATTCTTACACTAGCAATTTTAATGGTTACAGCAAATTTTAGTTATTGGGACAATTTTACATTTATTACTTATTAGTATAAAATTATATTCATTTATTATGTAATGATTCACTTTTTAAACATTTACGCAGGATTCCACTCTCATTTATTTAAATTTTTAAATCAAAATTAATTACAATTTTTAATAAATTATTTTCAAAGGTGTTTTGCTTCTAATCAACATTTGGCTTCTATTAAGACGTCTTCATAATTGTGCACTAAATCTTTATGACTTCAAAAGAGTAGAACAGAAAGGAAAAAATGTTATGCAGCTCACGTTTACCTCAATTCTTTTTTCGTTATTATTGTCTATTAGCAAGTGTTATTCTACCCAAAGAAATACATATTCAGAGGAAATTGTTATAAAATTAAAATAACAATGGTGATTTTGATCTTTAATCCTTATGACATTGTTCTCATATGTTAATTTACATATATTTTAACTATTTTGTCAAAATTATTTTTGAATGGGAACGACAAAGAGAAAATATACTCCACAAACAATATTTCTTTTCCTGAAAACTATACGTATCGATACATAAGTTATCAACATTCAACGATTTATCTCATATAAAATATTTTCATGAGATCGATAGTGCAAATACAGGAGAACAATAATGCAAAAAACGAAATATAACCTGATGCAACAATGTTGAACAAAAGTAAGCATGAGAGTGCAAATAAAATTACACAAATAAGATATTTTTTCTCCATTGGACTGTGTATCTCTGGGGTAAGTTACAATTTAACACTTGAAAGAACTTTTTGATATGCCTATTATGCGCACGAGCCATACATTTATAGGCAAATCTGATGGAAAAATTTAAAATATTTATTTAATAGTACCATTTTGTTATGACATGATGATTTACTTAGTCTATAATTTGTTACTACAGTCGACATTTTCATGTTCTCATCCCCTATTTGTTTCCAACTATTTTGGTGGGTTGTTGCATACTTTTCTCAACAAATCATTCTGTAAATACACCCGGTATAGATTGTTTGAGAGAGATATAGAAATAGGATTAGAGGTAATATAAGAGAGTATTTTTGGAGGACAAACACAATTATATTCTATCTATTCTACACACACACATTGATTGATTGATTTTACTGAGTGTTGGACAATTCACGGTTCATGGAACTTCACAAAAAATGATATAAGAAATATGCCCTTTGAGTTCGAACCTTGGAACCAAGTTTAATTTTACAAGGGATTGAGTTCATAATGAAAAGTTTGGACTTAAAAATATGTGGAGAAATAAGGTTTGTCCTATCCGTTCAAGCTGTCATTTACTTAAATTTATTCAAGATAAGGTACATGAATTGTTGGATGGATCGAAGATGTTATTTCTCCACTAAGATAGATGAGTTTATATTGAGTTCTAACCACATAAAATGTAGAAGGTAAGCGTCAAAAAATACTATTGTAAATGCTACCAACTAAATGATAAAATTACAATTGGGTGAGAAGGAACATTTCATTCAACAGTTGTAAAAGTTTCACAAAAATATGACACAAAAGTAAACTTTTGTTAATCGTACGCTCACTCGAGGTTGTTGACTAAGTTGTAAATGGGTTACGACCTTTAGAGGAGGTCGTTTGTTCAATTTGTGATCCAGATATCACATTGACAAATAGTTCTCTACCGATAACCTAATCTACAGTTTTGTGGGCAGCATAGAAGAAGAAGGCGAAAAAGAAGAAATATGTATACACACACATTTGTGTATCGCTGAACCGAAGGAGTTGATCTAGTCGTCATCCTAGTAACTTATAAGGTGAGGTCTCATGGTCAAACCCCACCCTCCGACGATCAATAATTGTTGGGGCTACGCGGTTTTGGTCAAGGTGTGCGCAAATTGGCATGAACATCATGATTATCTAAAAATAACGTTGTTTATCACTAGCACCATATCATTATTAATTTCGTTAATATCTTGAGAACTTTGATATTGTCATATATTTACTATAACAATAATTTTCACCTATTTCTGCAGACAATAATAGCACCTGCACAAATTCAGAGTAATACACGAGTAACAATATGCTAATTGACCAAAGTGCGTATTACACTCACTATTTGTGCATATTCACCTTGATAGCCGATAACTCCAAGTAATTTAGAGATTGGCAAACATTTGAGTAGAACGGTGGTTCAGTTCCATCACTGATTTCATTACTTGGGTACTCAAAGTACATAAAACCTATTAGACCGCTTGCTTCAGGTTAATTTCACTTTACATGTCTAGAGGAGAGTAAATTAGAAAGGAAATATGACAAAAAAAATTAAATAACCTGACGAGGAATGAGTTTTGAAATAATAACGCACATGAGTGCAAATCGTAAGATGCTAGCATGACTCTTCCTCTCCATTATACTCAACGGGATGTCTTTTCTTTTAGAAAACAATGGGATATTTAGATATGCGCAACTCAAGTATTTAAAATCATTAATGATTATTGGGTAATAATTCTTACATCAACAATTTTGATGGTTACTACAACTTTTAGTTATTGTGACAATTTTAATCTTATTACTTATTAATATAATGTTATCCTTATTTTTTATGTAATGATAGATATTGTGACAATTAACTTTATTACATATTAATATAATGTTATCTTCATTTTTATGTAATGATATTAACTTTTAAAGATTTACGATAATTATTTCGTAATATTCTTACACTAGCAATTTTAATGGTTACACCAAATTTTAGTTATTGCGACAATTTTACATTTATTACTTATTAGTATAAAATTATATTCATTTATTATGTAATGATTCACTTTTTAAACATTTACGCAGGATTCCACTCTCATTTATTTAAATTTTTAATTAAAAATTAATTACAATTTTTAATAAATTATTTTCAAAGGTGTTTTGCTTCTAATCAACATTTGACTTCTATTAAGACGTCTTCATAATTGTGCATTAAATCTTTATGACTTCAAACGAGTAGAAAAGAAAGGAAAAAATGTTATGCAGCTCACGTTTACCTCACTTCTTTTTTCGTTATTATTGTCTATTAGCAAGTGTTATTCTATCCAAAGAAATACATATTCAGAGGAAATTGTTATAAAATTAAAAATAACAATGGTAATTTTGATCTTTGATCCTTATGACATTGTTCTCATATGTTAATTTACATATATTTTAACTATTTTGTCAAAATTATTTTTGAATGGGAACGACAAAGAGAAAATATACTCCACAAACAATATTTCTTTTCCTGAAAACTATACGTATCGATACTTAAGTTATCAACATTCAACGATGTATCTCACATAAAATATTTTCATGAGATCGATAGTGCAAATACAGGAGAACAATAATGCAAAAAACGAAATATAACCTGATGCAACAATGTTGAACAAAAGTAAGCATGAGAGTGCAAATAAAATTACACAAATAAGATATTTTTTCTCCATTGGACTGTGTATCTCTGGGGTAAGTTACAATTTAACACTTGAAAGAACTTTTTGATATGTCTATTATGCGCACGAGCCATACATTTATAGGCAAATCTGATGGAAAAATTTAAAATATTTATTTAATAGTACCATTTTGTTATGACATGATGATTTACTTAGTCTATAATTTGTTACTACAGTCGACATTTTCATGTTCTCATCCACTATTTGTTTCCAACTATTTTGGTGGGTTGTTGCATACTTTTCTCAACAAATCATTCTGTAAATACACCCGGTATAGATTGTTTGAGAGAGATATAGAAATAGGATTAGAGGTAATATAAGAGAGTATTTTTGGAGGACAAACACAATTATATTCTATCTATTCTACACACACACATTGATTGATTGATTTTACTGAGTGTTGGACAATTCACGGTTCATGGAACTTCACAAAAAATGATATAAGAAATATGCCCTTTGAGTTCGAACCTTGGAACCAAGTTTAATTTTACAAGGGATTGAGTTCATAATGAAAAGTTTGGACTTAAAAATATGTGGAGAAATAAGGTTTGTCCTATTCGTTCAAGCTGTCATTTACTTAAATTTATTCAAGATAAGGTACATGAATTGTTGGATGGATCGAAGATGTTATTTTTCCACTAAGATAGATGAGTTTATATTGAGTTCTAACCACATAAAATGTAGAAGGTAAGCGTGAAAAAAGACTATTGTAAATGCTACCAACTAAATGATAAAATTACAATTGGGTGAGAAGGAACATTTCATTCAACAGTTGTAAAAGTTTCACAAAAGTATGACACAAAAGTGAACTTTTGTTAATCGTACGCTCACTCGAGGTTGTTGACTAAGTTGTAAATGGGTTACGACCTTTAGAGGAGGTCGTTTGTTCAATTTGTGATCCAGATATCACATTGAAAAATAGTTCTCTACTGATAACCTAATCTACAGTTTTGTGGGCAGCATAGAAGAAGAAGGCGAAAAAGAAGAAATATGTATACACACACATTTGTGTATCGCTGAACCGAAGGAGTTGATCTAGTTGTCATCCTCGTAACTTATAAGGTGAGGTCTCATGGTCAAACCCCACCCTCCGACTATCAATAATTGTTGGGGATACGCGGTTTTGGTCGAGGTGTGCGCAAATTGGCATGAACATCATGATTATCTAAAAATAACGTTGTTTATCACTAGCACCATATCATTATTTCGTTAATATCTTGAGAACTTTGATATTGTCATATATTTACTATAACAATAATTTTCACCTATTTCTGCAGACAATAATAGCACCTGCACAAATTCAGAGTAATACACGAGTAACAATATGCTAATTGACCAAAGTGCGTATTACACTCACTATTTGTGCATATTCACCTTGATAGCCGATGACTCCAAGAAATTTAGAGATTGACAAATATTTGAGTAGAACGGTGGTTCAGTTCCATCACTGATTTCATTACTTGGGTACTCAAAGTACATAAAACCTATTAGACCGCTTGCTTCAGGTTAATTTCACTTTACATGTCTAGATGAGAGTAAATTTGAAAGGAAATATGACAAAAAAAATATTAAATAACCTGACGAGGAATGAGTTTTGAAATAATTAAGCACATGAGTGCAAATCGTAAGATGCTAGCATGACTCTTCCTCTCCATTATACTCAATGGGATGTCTTTTTTTTTAGAAAACAATGGGATATTCACATATGCGCAACTCAAGTATTTACAATCATTAAATAATTATTGGATAATAATCTTACATCAACAATTTTGATGGTTACACCAGCTTTTAGTTATTGTGACAATTTTAACTTTATTACTTATTAATATTATTATATTCATTTCTTATGTAATGATATTACTTTTTAAACATTTCCGATAAATATATGGTAATATTCTTACACGATCAATTTAATGGTTACACCAACTTTTAGTTATTGCTACAATTTTACATTTATTACTTATTAATATAAAAGTATATTCATTTCTTATGTAATGATTTACTTTTTAAACATTTATGCAGGACTGCACTCTCATTTCCTAAATATATTCATTAAATCTTACTTATAATTTTTATTACATTATTTTCAATGATGTTTTGCTTGTAATCAACATTTGACTTCTAGTATTCATAACTGGTCATTAAATCTTTATGACTTTAAAATAATATAAAAGAAAGGAAAAAATGTTATGCAACTCACGTTTACCTCACTTCTTTTTTCGTTACTATTTTCTATTAACAAGTGTTATTCTATCCAAAGAAATACGTATTCAGAGGAAATTGTGATAAAATTAAAATAACAATGGTGATTTTGGTCTTCAATCCTTATTTGTTGTTTTCTAGCTACGTTCTTTTTTGAACTTTTTAGAGATATTTTCTGAATATCAGTACTTCTTTAAAATCCATGTCGCACTGTCACCAACTTAAAGGCCACACAATTCCAAACGAGCCGCGGGCATGGTGACCAAAATAGATAGATCAGATAAATTTGTAATTATTTCTTGCATATCATATTTAGTCCATAGTGTGAAAGAGATGACAATATATCAAGAAGGCTTAATTACTTGATGCATACCTCTAGTTTACCGAAACTATCACATTGCAACGTCCACTTTTAATACTCCATGATTGCATCTCCCATTTGCAATAAACACGTCACTATTAAACTGGAAAAAATTTCCATCCAAACACCATCCTTACAAAAAGGGTAAATTTGTCAATGATGAAATAATATTTCAACATTAAGAAATTTAAAGTAAAACGAAAAATATAAATACAAAAAAAAAAAAAAATAGCTGAAGAGAAGAATGATGAGGAAGATGAAACAAACTAAAATACAAAGTCAAAGGCACCTTCTTTATTAATCTATTTTTGCTGTGTCTTCTAAAATTGAATATTTTTTTTAAAGAATCTCATCCTTATTCATCAAATATTTTCTGGGTGTGCCAAGAATAGATCAATTTTTCTTCAAAAACTCAATTGGCACATGAATCAACAGATCAACGGATACCCGAAAAACGGAGAAGTGAAACCCGATAGAGGACATCATCAACGAGGGTTGTGGCAGTGCCTGCATCTGTCAGACCTAACTTGAAGCTCCACTTGGAAAACTCTGTTCATCTCTCTCTTCCCCCCAAATTGATTGATTGGATTACCAAAACCCAATTACATCTCTCAAATATCTGCCAAATTTACAAATTGATTGAGCATAGGCCTTATTCATGGAGAGAATTTCACCGTCCTCATGGCTGGGTGTTTGAGCAAGGTTTGTATCCTCCGCTCACTTTCAATTTTATGGGGTTAATAAATATTTGTGGGCTGCCTTATTCTGGATTATTTGGGCATCTTCCACTTCTTAGCCCAACATCTACTACATGCCACATTATTTTGGGCCTATTTGTTTTGAGAAGAAAATATTTGGACTCATTTCTACTTTGAGACTACAAAGTGAGATCCTCAAGCTCGTTTGACATCTGGGAAAAAATAATTCGAGACTTCGTGAGATTTTTTTCTGGATATCCACCTTGAGGACGAGGTGTTTTTCAACCGGGGGGGGGGGGAGTTGATACGGGTCAACTTTATCGTCATCGTCCGTATTATGTATTTTATATTCTATTAGTTATTTCATTTATTTTATTAGTCAATAGCGTTATTTATTTAGTGGACCGGGTTTTCTTTAGACGGTTCTTTTCCGTTCCCGTCGGTCGAACCGTCTAGGTGAAGCTTAACTTCGTTGTTCTATTTAAACAATTGTAATTTCACTTTTTTATTTATCAATCAAGAAAATAATTAAATTATTTCGTAAGAAAATAATTAAATTATTTCGTGTTTTTACTTTTCATGTACCTGTGTGTTCGTGTGGAGTTTTGATAGCGTCTAGAATTGCAATCGTGTTAGGTAGAACCTAACGCATACCTTCAAATCTCTATACTTACCGACTAGGATAACCCCTTGAGGTGAGTAGGAATTCTAAAACAGATTCAATTTTCACTTAATTTGAGTTTGTCTTATTGAAAATGCAAGATGCATGTACAGCCATAGTGCCATTTAAATATAACAATTTAACGCATCACATATTTTCAAGAGGCATTCCAGCAATCAACTTATATTTGAAGTAATTCTCTATCTCGCAAGTAATTCCAAAAAAATATCTTAATTTTATCAAGGTTCACATTGAAAACATCCACACGTCGAACCGGAACATCAAGATCATTGGGAACAATCACAATATGATGTAACTCGTTGCTTGCATGATCCTTGGCATGACTCATTTGAGCAATTTTTCAGATCAAATTCTAATACCTTAACGCATGAATGTCTGCATTTGTTCTCATTGACGGCGTTACCCATCATGGCCAAAGTATAAAAATCATTATGACATTGTTCTCATATGTTAATGTACATATATTTTAACTATTTTGTCAAAATTATTTTTGAATGGGAACGACAAAGAGAAAATATACTCCACAAACAATATTTCTTTTCGTGAAAACTATACGTATCGATACTCAAGTTTTTAACTTTCAACAATTTATCTCACATAAAATATTTTCATGAGACCGATAATGCAAATACAGGAGAACAATAATGCAAAAACAAAATATAACGTGATGCAACAATGTTGAACAAAAGTAAGCATGAGAGTGAAAATACAAGTACACAAATAAGACATTTCTTCTCCATTGGACTGTGTATCTCTGGTGTCAGTTACTATTTAACACTTGAAAGAACTTTCTGATATGTCTATTATCTGCACGAGCCATACATTTATAGGCAAATCGGATGGAAAAATTTAAAATATTCATTTAATAGTACCATTTTGTTATAACATAATGATTTACTTAGTCTATAATTTGTTACTGCAGTAGACTTTTTTATGTTCTCATCCACTAATATTTCTAACTTTTTTGGTGGGTTGTTGCATACTTTTCTGAAAAAATTATTCTGTAAATACACCCGGTATAGATTGTTTGAGAGAGATATAGAAATAGGATTAGAGGGAATATATGAGAGTATTTTTAAGGAAAAACCCAATTATATTCCATCTATTCTACACACACACACACACATTGATTGATTGATTTTACTGAGTGTTGGGCAATTCGGAGTTCATGGAACTTCACAAAAATGATATAAGAAATATGCCCTTTGAGTTCGAACCTTGGTACCGAGTTTAATTTTACAACGGGTTGAGTTCATAATGAAAAATTTGGACTTAAAAATATGTGGAGAAAATAGGTTTGTCCTATTCGTTCAAGCTTTCATTTACATAAATTTATTCAAGATAAGGTATATAAATTGTTGGATGGTTCGAAGATGTTATTTCTCCCCTAAGATGAGTTTATATACTAGAGTTGAGTTCCAACCACATAAAATGTAGAGTGTATGCGTGACAAAAGACAATTGTAAATGCTACCAACTAAATGATAAAGTTACAATTGGGTGAGAAGGAACATTTCACTCAACAGTTGTAAGAGTTTCACAAAACTATGACACAAAAGTGAACTTTTGTTAACCGTACACTGACTCGAGGTTGTTGACTAAGTTGTAAGTGGGTTACGAACTTTAGAGGAGGTCATTTGTTCAATTTGTGATACAAATATCTCATTGAAGAATAGTTATCTACCGATAACCTAATATGTAGTTATGTGGGCAACATAGAAGAAGAAGGCGAAAAAGAAGAAAATTGTATACACACACATTTGTGTATCGCTGAACCGAAAGAGTTGATCTAGTCGCAACCTCGTAACATAGAAGCTGAGGTCTCAGGGTCGAACCCCACCCTCCGATGATCAATAATTGTTGGGGCTATGGGGTTTTGGTCGAGGTGCTTGTAAATTGGCATGAACATCATGATTATCTAAAAATAACGTTGTTTGTCACTAGCACATCATTATTATGTTAATATCTTGAGAACTTTGATATTGTCATATATTTACTATAACAATAATTTTCACCTATTTCTACGGACAATAATAGCACCTGCACAAATTAAGAGTAATACACGAGTAACAATCTGCTAATTGACCGCAGTGCATATTACACTCACTATATGTGCATATTCACCATAATGAGACAAATATTTGATTAGAATGGTGGTTCATTTCCATCACTGATTTCATTACCTGGGTATTCAAAGTACATTGGAAAGGAAATATGACAAAAATATATATTTAAATAACCTAACGAGGAAGGAGTTTTAAAAAAATCAAGCACATGAGTTCAAATGGCACTATTAGAAAAACTGCTTGAAACTGCGGTTTTATATAAGGTCCGCCGTTTTTAGAAAATAAGAACGGCGCTTGCTAATAAACCGCCGTATAAGTGATCTTGTTTACGGCGCAGATGGTAAACCGCCGTTTATAAAATGGATAGGGCGGTTTTGTGCGAAACACCGTTTATTATGACGGCAGCTTTAGAGAAAAGCGCCTTAAATTTAACGGCGCACATCATAAAACCGCTGTTGGTATCATTTATTTACCAGATTAGATCTGGAACGTCCATCTTGTAAACCTACAATATAAAAGCCCCCTCTCCCTCTTCTCACTTATCCCTCCGCCTCTTTTTTCAGATCTCGGTTCCCTTCCTCCATCTCTGTTCATACAACTCCCCCTCTCTCTCCCCCTCTCTCTCTCTCTCGCGCATCATCTTCCGACGGCAATGGTTTCTTCGCTACCTCTCGTCCGACGGTGATGGTGGTTCGAGACGGTGCCCGCCAGACGGTGATAGTTGTTCGTGGGTGTCTTGTTATCCAATTTTGCCTCTGTCGGACTCGTCCAGGTAATTTCGACGGTGATGGTGGTTTCTTCTCAACCTGTTTCACATCTCTCTCTCTCTTTACTCGTTACTCTCCCACTCCCTGTGCTTCTTCATCTCCCTCTTTCTCCGTTTACTCTCTCTCTCTCGCTTACTGTGTCAATTTCTCCCTCTCTTTCTTAGATCCATCTCTCTGTCTGATTCCACTTTATTTTCTACCTCAGATCTGAAAAGTCGGAAAGGTCAAGATTGGGCATATGTTGAACGAATATCAGGATGATTGGCTGATTGGAGACATTATTGATCTGAAATTTGGATTTGTTTGAAATTTTTGGATATGGAACTGGGAAAAACGAATTTAGTGACTTGATAAAGTACCAAAATATTGTACAGGATAGAAATCCTGAATTAATTAGAAAAGGATAAAAATTCATTGAAACTGAAATTAAAAAGTGAACTTACAAAAAAAAAAAATTTTGAATTTTTGAATGAATTAAAAAAATATGAAAATATTGTACAGGGCGGTTTTTTAGGAACTGCCTTTCACATTTAAGGCGGTTCAGACGTTCTGCCGTAAAGACCTACGGCGCTGGCAGAGGGCCGCCGTTAAAGTGAACGGCGGTTATATCCGCCGTTAGCCTACTTACGACAATTTTCTTAACGGCAGAGTTACAACCGCCGTATAAACAGCCGTAAAGACCAAAAACGGCGGTTTTTTCCCCTTAATGGCGCTTTTTAAGCGCTGTTTCCAATAATTTTTCTATTAGTGTGGTAAGATGCTAGCATGACTCCTCCTCTCCATTATACTCAATGGGATGTCTTTTTTAGAAAACAATGGGATATTCACATATGAGCAACTCAAGTATTTATAATCATTAAATAATTATTGCGTAATAATTCTTACACCAACAATTTTGATGGTTACACCAGCTTTTAGTAATTGTGACAATTTTAACTTTATTACTTATTAATATTATTATCTTCATTTCTTATGTAATGATATTACTTTTTAAACATTTTCGATAATTATTTGGTAATATTCTTACACGAGCAATTTAATGGTTACACAAACTTTTAGTTATTGTGACAATTTTACATTTATTACTTATTAATATAAAATTATATTCATTTATTATGTAATGATTTACTTTTTAAACATTACGCAGGATTCCACTCTCATTTATTTAAATTCTTCATTAAATCTTAATTACAATTTTTATTAATTTATTTTCAATAATGTTCTCCTTCTAATCAACATTTGGCTTCTAGTCTTCATAATTATACACTAAATCTTTATGAATTTAAAAGAGTAGAAAAGAAAGGAAAAAATGTTATGCTGCTCACGTTTACCTCACTTATTTTTCGTTATTATTGTCTATTAACAACTTTTATTCTATCCAAAGAAATATGTATTCAGAGTAAATTGTTATAAAATTAAAATAACAATGGTGATTTTGATCTTTAATCCTTATTTGTTGTGTTCTATCTACGTTCTTTTTTGAACTCTTTTGAGATATTTTCTGAATATCAGTACTTCTTTAAAATCCATGTCGCACTGTCACCAAGTTAAAGGACACACCATTCCAAACGAGCCCCGGGCATGATGACCAAAATAGATAGATCAGATAAATATGTAACTATTTCTTGCATATCATATTTAATCCATAGTGTGAAAGAGATGACAGTATATCAAGAAGGCTTAATTACTTGATGCCTACCTCTAGTTTACCGAAACTATCACATTGCAACGTGCACTTTTAATACTCTCTGATTGCATCTCCTATTTGCAATAAACACGTCACTGTTAAACTGGGAAACATTTCCATCCAAACACCATCCTTACAAAAAGGGTAAATTTGTCAATGCTGAAATAATAATTCAACATTAAAAAATATAAAATAAAACGAAAAATATAAAATAGAAAAAGAAATAGCTGAAGATAAGAATGATGAGGAAAATGAAGCAAACTAAAATACAAAGTCAAAGGCACCTTCTTTATTCATCTATTTTTGTTGTGTCTTCCAGATTGAACAATTTTTTTTCACATAATCTCATCATTATTCATCAAATATTTTATGGGTGTGCCAAGAATAGATTCATTTTTCTCCAAAAAAGCAATTGGCACATTACCGAAAAACAGAGGAGGGAACCCAATAGAGGACATCATCAACGACGGTTGTGGCAGTGCCTGCACCTGTCAAACCTAACTTGAAGATCCACTTGGAAAAGTCTGTTCATCTCTCTCTTCCCCCCAAATTGATTGATTGAATTACCAAAACCCAATTACATCTCTCAAATATCTGCCAAATTTACAAATTGATTGAGCATAGGCCTTCTTCATGGAGAGAATTTCACCGTCCTCGTGGCTTGGTGTTTGAGCAAGGTTTGTATCCTTCACTCACTTTGAATTTAATTATGGGGTTAATAATGTTTGTGGGCTTCCTTATTCGGGATTATTTGGGTATCTTCCACTTCTTAGCCCAACATCTACTATATGCCACATTATTTTTGGGCCTAATTGTTTCGGGAAGAAAATATTTGGACTCATTGCTACTTTGAGATTAAAAAGTGAGATCCTCAAGCTCGTTTGCCATTCTGGAAAAAAAATTCGAGACTTCTTGAGATTTTTTTCTAGACATCCACCTTGAGGACGAGGTGTTTTTCAACCACGGGGGAGTTATACGGGTCAACTTTATCGCCATCGTGCGTATTATTTTTTAGTATTGTCTATTAGTTAATTCATTTATTTGATTAGTCAATAACGTTATTTATTTAGTGGACCGGGTTTTCTTTAGACGGTTCTTTCCCGATCCCGTTAGGTCGAACCGTCTAGGTATAGGCTTAACTTCGTTGTTCTATTTAAACAATTGTAATTTAATTTTTTTATCAATCAATCAAGAAAATATGTGGTGCAAGCCCTTGAGATTGCATACTCACTGCTCCTGCAAGATGTGGTGCAAGATGAGAAATTTGGTGATTGCATACTCACTGCTCCTAGGTCATATAATCTATATGCTATGAATACTAACAGTGTTGCAGGTGATAAGCTAAAATGCCTCATGGCCTTGAAGGAAGATTCAAAGCTTTGGCACAGAAATCTTGGGCATATTAGTATACATACTTTGAATAAGCTCATCTCAAAGGACTTGGTAAGAGGTTTACCATCACAGAAATTTTCAGATGATGAGGTTTGTAAGGCATGTGTACAAGGTAAACAGACCAGAAGCTCTTTCAAGCCAAAGAACTTTGTAAGTACTTCTAGACCCTTAGAATTGCTGCACATGGACTTGTGTGGTCCTATGAGAGTTCAGACCCCAAAAGGTAAGAGGTATATGCTTGTTATAATTGATGATTATTCTAGATTTACTTGGGTGACGTTTATCAGAGACAAAACTGAAGCTTTATCTGAGTTTTCTAAATTGTGCAAAGAACTTCAAACTTTGAAAAAATTACATGTTGCATCCATTAGAAGTGATCATGGTAGAGAATTTGATCAACTTGACTTTGATTTGTTTTTTGCAAAGCATGACATTTCACACAACTTTTCTGCACCTAGGACTCCACAGCAAAATTGAGTAGTTGAAAGGAAAAATAGGACACTTGAGGATATGTCCAGAACCATGCTGCTTGAAAGTAACTTGCCAAAGTTTTTATGGGCAGAAGCTGTTAATACTTCCAATTATGTGCTGAATAGATGCTTGATTAGACATATTTTGAAAAAGACTCCCTATGAACTGTTTAAAGGGAGAAAGCCTACTGTTTCTTATTTTAAGCCATTTGGTTGTATTTGTTTTGTGCATAATAATGGTAGAGACAATCTTGGTAAGTTTGATGCTAGAAGTGATGAAGGTGTATTTCTTGGATATTCTCAAACTAGCAAAGCTTATAGAGTTTATAATAGAAAAACCAAGATTGTGGAAGAGAGCATTCATGTATTTTTTGATGAAAATACTAAGGATTCTATGAGTGAAAGTTTCGCAGAGCTAGATTTGAATAAGCATGAATCAGATGATGATGCTGTGAAAGAAGACAAAAGCAAAACTGCTGTACAGAATCAACAAGTAGAATCTCAAGGGCTTGAACCTCCTGCTGAACCAAAATCTCAAAGCCTTGAGACAGAAGCTGAAACTTTCTATGATGCTCCCTCTACTGTTTCAAGGACTCAAAGCCTTGAAGGAGAATACTCCTGGGTACCAAGAAAGAAGTTTAAGTACCTTGCAGACCATCCAGCAGACAATATAATATCAGATCCATCAACTGGAACACAGACAAGAGGACAGTTAAAGAACTTATGTGCTTTCAGTGCATTTGTTTCTTTGATTGAGCCTAAGAATACCAAGGAAACTCTGGAAGATGCAGAATGGATTATTGCAATGCAGAGTGAGCTGAATGAGTTTGAAAGGAATAAGGTGTGGAATTTAGTTCCCATACCTAAAGAGAAGTCAGTTATTGGAACCAGATGGGTATTCAGAAACAAGCTTGATGAGAATGGCAAAGTGGTAAGAAATAAAGCCAGACTGGTAGCTCAAGGATATAATCAAGAAGAAGGTATAGATTATGAGGAGACTTTTGCTCCTGTGGCCAGGTTAGAAGCTATTAGAATACTTCTTGCTTTTGCTTCTCACAATCACATAAAGATTTATCAAATGGATGTCAATTGTGCTTTTCTAAATGGATATTTACAAGAAGATGTTTTTGTAGCACAACCTACTGGTTTTGAAGATGAAAAGTTTCCTGATCATGTTTATAAACTGGATAAAGCTCTTTATGGTTTGAAACAAGCTTCAAGGGCTTGGTATGAAAGACTTTCAAAATTTCTACTTGAAAACAATTTCAAAAGAGGATTAGTAGACAAAACCCTTTTCATTAAACATCAACAAAGTGATTTGTTAGTAGTTCAGATTTATGTAGATGATATATTATTTGGTGCTACTAATGATGCTCTCTCAATAGAGTTTTCCAGTCTAATGTGCAGGGAGTTTGAGACGAGCCTAATGGGTGAACTAAATTTCTTTCTTGGACTTCATATATTACAAATGAAGAAATGAATTTTCGTGCATCAAGTAAAATATACCAAGGACTTATTGAATAAGTACAACATGTCACAGTCCAAGGTTCTTAAGACCCCTATGAGTTCATCACTCTCTTTAGACAAATATTCAACTGGTAAGAGTGTGAATCAGAAGGAATACAGAGGTATGATTGGATCACTATTGTATTTAACTGCTAGCAGACCTGACATTATGTTTAGTGTCTGTATGTGTGCTAGATTTCAAGCAGATCCTAAGGAAATTCATCTAACTGCAGTTAAAAGAATTTTTAGATTTGAATGGAACCAGAGACTCAGGGCTTTGGTATCCAAGAAGATCCAATTTTATGTTGAGTGGCTATTCAGATGCAGATTTTGCAGGTTATAAAGTAGACAGGAAAAGTACATCTGGATGCTGTCAATTTCTTGGATCTTCATTGATCAGTTGGCATTCCAAAAAATAAAATTCTGTAGCATTATCAACTGCAGAAGCTGAATACATTGCAGCTGGTGCTTGCTGCTCACAAGTGCTATGGATTGCTCAGCAACTTAGAGATCTTGGCTACAACTTCAGAAATTGCCAATTCATTGTGATAATACAAGTGCTATTTCAATCTCTAAGAATCTAGTTCAGCACTCAAGGACAAAGCACATAGATGTGAGACATCACTTCCTTAGAGATTATGAAGAACAAGGTGATGTTATTTTAAATTTTATCTCTACTTTAATGCAAATTGCTGATATTTTCACTAAACCTTTGCCAGATGATAGGTTTTTATCTCTAAGGCTTGAATTGGGGATGTTAAACAAGGATGCATTGGTTTAGGGGGAGTATTAGTACCTATGTGTATATGTGTTGGAATCTCAAAGCCTTGAGATTATACTTTCTGAAGCCTTGAAAGTATAGCTCAAAGCTTTGAAGTTTCACAATCTGCAGAAAATCACAAGGCCTTTAGATTGTTCTCCAGGTCTTGATAATATCTGCAACAGGAGACTCAGGGTGGTGATCAACCTAGGTCAGATAAGAAGAAAGGGGGAGAAAATAAAAAGGCTACTGAAGAGGAAAAAGGGAAGTCAACTCAGGAGAGCCAGAAGAAATCAACTGAAGGAGTACAAGAGAAGGCCAAACCCTCTGAGAAGAAGACTAGTGTTAAGCAAGTTGCTGGTGCAACTAAGAAAGGATATCAAGGTAAGAATGTACTTCCAACTGAGTGGTTTATTAGTTCTAAATTTAGGACAGTTTGGATGCAAGGGTATGCATCATCTAAAGTGGCCTTCTGTAGTATGGTTTCTGATTAGTTATTGGATAAACTGGACATAGAATGCATGAGAAAATTGAGGGAAGCTGCTGTTTGGAAATTTTTAAATCCTAGTTCAAAGGCTAATCCTAGGTTAACTAGGTTATTTTATCTGAACTTGGTGTCTGAAGGTGATGAGAAAATGGTTTTAACATCTAAAGTGGCTGGTGTGGATTTGAGGTTAGATCATAGGACTTTTGCCAAAGTCTTGGGCATTCCTAGGAAATACAATGTTGGAGATTATCCTGATAGGAAGGAGTGTTTAGATAAGGCAAAGGAGATGTTCTTTGTTGAAGGTGTTCCCTCTGGTCCAAAACAGTTGACACACTCTGTGCTCAACTGTGAAGCCAAGATTTTATTTACTAATTTGATGAGGAGTGTAGTTCCCAGGGAGAATTCAAGAGAGCTGGTAACTGATAAAGTTCTGATTTTGATGTATCTGATATCTCAAGGGTTTGAGATAGACCTGCTTACAGTTTTGATGGAGCATATGATTTATTGTGCAACCAGGACTAGAAACCATCCTCTTCCATATGCCAACCTGTTACATCTTTTCTTTGAGTATTTTGATGTGCCTGTGAAAGGAGAAGAAAAGATTACTGGAGGATTTGGGATGATAGATGAGACTGCACTTCAGAGGATTGGGGTGGTTCAGACTGGGAAAGGGCATTGGACATTCTATTCCGATTTATCAAAGGAGGAACTTGCTGAGAAGGAGTATGTGAAGTCTAAGGGGATTGCATCTGGGAAAGGGTAAGCCAATGAGGATTACTCTCTGCTGGTTGAGAAATTAGAAGATCAGCAAGTTGAGATTGAGGATCTCAGGAAAATGTTGTTTGACTTGTCAACTGAATTTCATCAGTTCAAGGGTTTGATGAATACTATGAATGGGAAGTTAGATGTTGTCATCAAGGGCTTGAATCTGGAGAAGATACCTTCTGCTACTAGTCATGACACTAGTGTGGATTCAGAAGAGAAGCTAGGAGAGTTTCTGAAGAAGAAGAAGAAGCCAATTCCAGTGGTGCTAGCTTCAAAAGACTTGTTTGAGCAAACTGATGAGGAAGATGCTGATGAAGACACAGGTGTTGATGCAGCTAAAAAGGTAGATTCATCACAGGCTAAGAAGAAAGTAGATGAGATAATTCAAGAAGTGGTTGCTGAAGTTGAAGCTGAACAAGAAGGTAATCATTCTGCACAAGAAGCTGCAAGTGAGGAAGAAATTGGGGAAGACTCAGAGAAAGGCCAGACATCAAAGAAGAAGTGAAGATCAGAGACTGCCAAAGCTTTGACCCTCTTTCTCATTATCTTCTATCTTTTCTGTCTCAAGGCCTTGACTTGTTAGCTAGTTTTTGTTTTAAGTTTATTTTTAAACTTGAGCAATGATCCTACATTTCTTCAACCTTATTTTATGAAAGTCAAAAAGGGGGAGAATGTATTTGTGTTTTGTTTGCAGTATTGTGTTTTGTTTGCAGTATTCAGTAAATAATAAGAGTTGGCCTTTAGTTATTTTGGTTAATTTTTATTTCTGTGGTAATTCTGTGGTATTTTGTAATATTTATTCTCCTGATTATCAGTTTGGGTTCACTATACATTTTATCTGCAGATTGTGGTTATTTAATTTTTGATTATGAGTGGCAGTAAGATCTATGCAAGACTGTAGGTTTTGTCTTTCCTCAAGGGGGAGATTGTTGAGTCAAGATCCCTGAATGTGCTTTGATTGGTAATTGTTTTGAGTTATGAAAGACAAAAGGCTAAGACATTATCAGCAAAGGCTTGTTAGTTATCTCAAGGCCTTGAGATTGACAGAACTTCAAAGCCTTGAGATTGCTTATTCTGCTATGTGTTCTAACATCTTTGTGATGCAGAATTGGATATCAGATTATGCAAATCAGTGGTTTATGGTATATATTTGTGGTTTGTGCTATTTATACATCTAACACAATTGCAGATGATTAGAACAGGAAGAATCAAGGTAATCTGGGTTTAATTTTGAAATGCTGTGAAGCAGGTTCAGAGCTCCAAGGCCTTGAGATATGCCTTGAGCTACTGACAGTTTTTTACAGAACTTGATTGATTCTTTCTTGCAGGTTATGACTCTTAGTATTGTGATGATTTACTCACTTCTAAGTGTCTTAAACTTGTTTTTCATATCTTATTTTTTCTAGAGGATATGCAGATTAATGTTCTAAATTTATTAAACAGTATTATCAGAAACTGTATAACCAAACAGTCTCACTACTGTTAGTTGTTTGGATTGTGTTGTTGCAGTTTTTCTTTGCTGTTGCAGGTTTGTTAAACGTGCAGGAGAAATCTCAACAAACTCCAATGGATATCCACCTGAAACTGTTTGAATTTTAGTTGAAAACAGAAGGAGGATTTGTAGTAACTGAGATCCTAAAATCTCTCAATCAGTTGCAGCTGTGGATAAAAGAGACTGGTTTGAATTTTGAAGTATAGAGAGGCTTGCAGAATACTCTGAGAGGTGTGACAAATTCGTGGGGAGATCATCCATTCAAACGCACAATCATTCAAGCTTCATTCCAGACTTCTGAAGATCAAATCAATCCAGTCATTCCTGAAGAACACTTCCAGGCTTCAACAGCTTATCTTTATACTGTGTTCTTCATTTTTACTTCATCTGTGTATCTCTATATTATCTTAAACCTCACTTAACCTAGTGGTTGGTTGTTCAAGTGAACAAAAAGAGGTTCTTGTTAGCTCAACAGTTAGTGGCTGGAACTAGATAGGTTTGGAACCACAAGCTGTATAGGTGTAAGGGAAATCACTTAGGCTTGAAGATCTAGGGCTGTTTCTGTGTGAGTGATCAGAAGTGTTTGCCAAATCCTGGTGGGATTAGATCCCTCGGGCAGGGATTAGGTCCATTGGGACTGAACTCTGTAAATTGCTTTGTGTTCTTTACTTTTCTGTTTGATTATTATCTGCTGCACACAACTCAAATTAAACTAGGGTTTAAAAGCTGTTTAGAATTGTTCACAGCTCAAGGCCTTGAAGCTTACAATTTTGACTTAGTGAGTTTCAGACAGTTTACAAAATCTCAAGACCTTGAGATTTCAAGTTTCACAAAGCTATCCTGTTAAACTTTAAGTCTTGCAAAAAGTTTCCATACTCTATTCAACCCCCCCCCCCTTCTAGAGTATTTAGGTCCCGTATTTAGTCTACATTACACACTTTCAGGTAAATTTGTCAATGCTAAAATAATAATTCAACATTAAGAAATATAAAGTAAAACGAAAAAAAATAAAAAGAAAAAGAAATAGCGGAAGATAAGAATTATGAGGAAAATGAAACAAACTAAAATACAAAGTAATAGGCACATTCTTTATTCATCTATTTTTGTTGTGTCTTCCAGAATTGAACAATTTTTCTTTTAAGAATCTCATCCTTATTCATCAATTATTTTCAAAGTGTGCCAAGAATAGATCCATTTTTCTCCAAAAAATCAATTCGCACATGAATCAACATATAAACGCATACCCGAAAAACGGAGGAGGGAACCCGATAGAGAACATCATCAATGAGGGTTGTGGCAGTGCCTGCACCTGTCAGACATAACTTGATGCTCCACTTGGAAAAATCTGTTCATCTCTCTCTTCCTCCCAAATTGATTGATTGGATTACCAAAACCCAATTACATCTCTCAAATATCTGCCAAATTTCCAAATTGATCGAGCATATGCCTTCTTCATGGAGAGAATTTCACCTTCTTCGTGGCGGGGTGTTTTAGAATGGTTTGTATCCACTCCACTCACTTTGAATTTAATTATGGAGTTAATAATATTTGTGAGCTGCCTTATTCAGGATTATTTGGGCATCTTCCACTTCTAACCCCATTATCTACTATATGCCACATTATTTTTGGGCCTAATTGTTTTGGGAAGAAAATATTTAGACTCATTGCTACTTTGAGACTACAAAGTGAGATCCTCAAGCTCGTTTGCCATCCGGGAAAAAATATTTCTAGACTTCTTGAGGATTTTTTCTATGCATTCACCTTGAGGACGAGGTGTTTTTTAACCGCGGGGGAGTTGATACGGGTCAACTTTATCGTCATCGTCCGTATTATTTATTTAGTATCATCTATTAGTTATTTCATTTATTTGATTAGTCAATAGTGTTATTTATTTAGTGGACCGGGTTTCCTTTAGACGGTTTTTTCCGGATCCCGTTAGGTCGAACCGTCTAGGTTAGGCTTAACTTCGTTGTTCTATTTAAACAATTGTAATTTAAATTTTTATCAATCAATCAAGAAAATAATTAAATTATGTCATATTTTTACTTTTCGTGTACCTGTGTGTTCGTGTGGAGTTTTGATAGCGTCTAGAATTGCTATCGTGTTAGGTATAACCTAACACATACCTTCAAATATCTATACTTCCCGACTAGGATAACCCCTTGAGATGAGTAGGAATTCTAAAAAAGATTCAATTTTCACTTCATTTGAGTTTGTCTTATTGAAAATGCAAGAAGCATGTACAATCATAGTGCCATTTAATTATAACAATTTAACGCTTCACATATTTTCAAGAGGCATTCCAGCAATCCACTAATATTTGAAGTAATTCTCTATTCTTGCTAGTAATACCAGAAAAATATCTTCATTTATCAAGGTTCACATTGAAAACATCGACACGTCGAACCGGAACGTCCAGAACATTGGGAACAATCACAATATGATGTAACTCGTTGCTTGCATGATCCTTCGCATGATTCATCTGAGCAATTTTTCAGGTCAAATTCTAATACCTTAACACATGAATGTTTGCATTTGTTCTCATTGAGGGCGATACCTGCATGGACAAAGTATAAAATCATTATGGCATTGTTCTCATATGTTAATGTACATATATTTCAACTATTTTGTCAAAATTATTTTTGAATGGGAACGAAAAAGAGAAAATATACTCCACAAACAATATTTATTTTCGTGAAAACTATACGTACCGATACTCAAGTTATCAACATCCAACGATTTATCTCACATAAAATATTTTCATGAGATCGATAATGCAAATACAGGAGAACAATAATGCTAAAAACGAAATATAACCTGAAGCAACAATGTCGAACAAAAGTAAGCACGAGAGTGCAAATACAAGTACACAGATAAGAAATTTCTTCTCCATTGCACTGTGTATCTCTGGTGTAAGTTACAATTTAACACTTGAAAGAACTTTCTGATATGTCTATTATGCGCACGAGCCATACATTTATAGGCAAATCTGATGGAAAAATTTAAAATATTTATTTAATATTACCATTTTGTTATGACATGATGATTTACTTATCTATAATTTGTTACTGCAGTAGACTTTTTCATGTTCTCATCCACTATTTGTTTCTAACTATTTTGGTGGGTTGTTGCATACTTTTCTCAACAAATCATTCTGTAAATACACCCGGTAAAGATTGTTTGAGAGAGATATAGAAATAGGATTAGAGGTAATATATGAGAGTATTTTTGAAGGAAAAAACCCAACTATATTATATATATTCGACACACACACATTGGTTGATTGATTGATTTTAGTGAGTGTTGGGCAATTTGGAGTTCATGGAACTTCACAAAAAATGATATAAGAAATATGTCCTTTGAGTTCGAACCTTGGTACAAGTTTAATTTTACAAGGGGTTGAGTTCATAATAAAAAGTTTGGTCTTAAAAATATGTGGAGAAATTTGGTTTTTCCTATTCGTTCAAGCTGTCATTTACTTAAATTTATTCAAGATAAGGTATATGAGTTGTTTGATGGAGCGTATATGTTATTTCTCCACTAAGATAGATGAGTTTATATACTAGAGTTGAGTTCTAACCACATAAATTGTAGAGTGTAAGCGTGAAAAAAATACTATTTTAAATGCTACCAACTTATTGATGAAATTACAACTGGGTGAGAAGGAACATTTCATTCAACAGTTGTAAAAGTTTCACAAAAGTATGACACAAAAGTGAACTTTTGTTAACCGTACGCTCACTCGAGGTTGTTGACTAAGTTGTAAGTGTGTTACGACTTTTAGAGGAGGTCGTTTGTTCAATTTGTGATACAAATATCACATTGACGAATAGTTCTATACCGATAACCTAATTTTTAGTTATGTGGGCAACATAGAAAAAGAAGATGAATAAGAAGAAAATTGTATACACACACATTTGTGTATCGCTGAACCGAAGGGGTTGATCTAGTCGTCAGCCTAGTAACATAGAAGATGAGATCTGAGGGTCAAACCCCACCCTCCGATGATCAATAATTCTTGGGGCTATGGGGTTTTGGTCGAGGTGCGCGCAAATTGGCATGAACATCATGATTATCTAAAAATAATGTTGTTTATCACTAGCACCATATCATTATTTTTTTAATATCTTGAGAACTTTGATATTGTCATATATTTACTATAACAATAATTTTTACCTATTTCTGCGGACCATAATAGGACATGCACAAATTCAGAGTAATACACGAGTAACAATCTGCTAATTGACCGCAGTGCATATTACACTCAATATCTGTGCATATTCACCTTAATGTCCGAAAACTCCAAGCAATTTAGAGATTGACAAACATTTGAGTAGAATGGTGGTTCAGTTCCGTCGCTGATTTCATTAACTGGGTATTCAAAGTACATAAAAATATTAGACCGCTTGTTTAAGGTTAATTTCACTTTACATGCCTACAGGAGAGTAAATTGGAAAGTAAATATGACAAAAAATATATATTTAAATAACCTAACGAGGAAGGAGTTTTGAAAAAATCAAGCACATGAGTGCAAATGGGTATGATGCTAGCATGACTCTTCCTCTCCATTATACTCAATGGGATGCCTTTTTTTAGAAAACAATGGGATATTTAGATATGCGCAACTCAAGTATTTAAAATCATTAATGATTATTGGGTAATAATTCTTACATCAATAATTTTGATGGTTACTACAGCTTTTAGTTATTGTGATAATTTTAACCTTATTACTTATTAATATAATGTTATCTTCATTTTTTATGTAATGATAGTTATTGTGACAATTTAACTTTATTACATTTTAATATAATGTTATCTTCATTTTTGTGTAATGATATTAACTTTTAAAGATTTACGATAATTATTTCGTAATATTCTTACACTAGAAATTTTAATGGTTACACCAAATTTTAGTTATTGCGACAATTTTACATTTATTACTTATTAGTATAAAATTATATTCATTTTATGTAATGATTCACTTTTTAAACGTTTACGCAGGATTCCACTCTCATTTATTTAAATTTTTAATTAAAAATTAATTACAATTTTTATTAAATTATTTTCAAAGGTGTTTTGCTTCTAATCAACATTTGGCTTCTATTAAGACGTCTTCATAATTGTGCACTAAATCTTTATGACTTCAAAAGAGTAGAAAAGAAAGGAAAAAATGTTATGCAGCTCACTTTTACCTCACTTCTTTTTTCGTTATTATTGTCTATTAGCAAGTGTTATTCTACCCAAAGAAATACATATTCAGAGGAAATTGTTATAAAATTAAAATAACAATGGTGATTTTGATCTTTAATCCTTATTTGTTGTGTTCAAGCTACGTTCTTTTTTGAACTTTTTAGAGATATTTTCTGAATATCAGTACTTCTTTAAAATTCATGTCGCACTGTCATCAACTTAAATGCCACACCATTCCAAACGAGCCCCGGGGATGATGACCAAAATAGATAGACCAGATAAATTTGTAACTATTTGTTGCATATCTTATTTAGTCCATAGTGTGAAAGATATGACAGTATATCAAGAAGGCTTAATTACCTCATGCAAACCTCTAGTTTACCGAAACTATCACATTGCAACGTCCACTTTAATACTCTCTGATTGCATCTCCTATTTGCAATAAACACGTCACTGTTAAACGGGGAAATATTTCTATCCAAACACCATCCTTACAAAAAGGGTAAATTTGTCAATGCTAAAATAATAATTCAACATTAAGAAATATAAAGTAAAACGAAAAAATATAAAAAGGAAAAGAAATAGCGGAAGATAAGAATGATGAGGAAAATGAAACAAACTAAAATACGAAGTAAAAGGCACATTCTTTATTCATCTCTTTTTGTTGCGTCTTCCAGAATTGAACAATTTTTTTTTGAAGAATCTCATCCTTATTCATCAAATATTTTCTGGGTGTGCCAAGAATAGATCCATTTTTTTCCAAAAAATCAATTCGCACATGAATCAACATATGAACGTATACCCGAAAAACGGAGGAGGGAACCCGATAGAGAACATCATCAACGAGGGTTGTGGCAGTGCCTGCACCTGTGAGACCTAACTTGATGCTCCACTCGGAAAACTCTGTTCATCTCTCTCTTCCTCCCAAATTGATTGATTGGATTACCAAAACCCAATTACATCTCTCAAATATCTGCCAAATTTACAAATTGATTGAGCATATGCCTTCTTCATGGAGAGAATTTCACCGTCTTCGTGGCTGGGTGTTTGAGCAAGGTTTGTAACCACTCCACTCACTTTAATTTTAATTATGGAGTTAATAACATTTGTGGGCTGCCTTATTCAGGATTATTTGGGCATCTTCCACTTCTTAGCCCAACATCTACTATATGCCACATTATTTTTGGGCCTAATAGTTTTGGGAAGAAAACATTTGGACTCATTGCTAATATGAGACTACAAAGTGAGATCCTCAAGCTCGTTTTCCATCCGGGAAAAAATAATTCGAGACTTCTTGAGGATTTTTTCTAGACATCCACCTTGATGACGAAGTGTTTTTCAACCGCGGGGTAGTAGATACGGGTCAACTTTATCGTCATCGTCCGTATTATTTATTTAGTATCATCTATTAGTTATTTCATTTATTTGACTAGTCAATAGCATTATTTATTTAGTGGAACAGGTATTCTTTAGACGGTTCTTTCCGGATCCCGTTAGGTCGAATCGTCTAGGTTAGGCTTAACTTCGTTGTTCTATTTAAACAATTGTAATTTAACTTTTTTTTATCAAACAATCAAGAAAATAATTAATTTATGTCACGTTTTTACTTTTCGTGTACCTGTGTGTTCGCGTGGAGTTTCGATAGCGTCTAGAATTGCTATCGTGTTAGGTATAACCTTACACGTACCTTCAAGTATCTATACTTCCCGACTAGGATAACCCCTTGAGGTGAGTAGGAATTCTAAAACAGATTAAATTTTCACTTCATTTGAGTTTGTCTTATTGAAAATTCAAGACGCATGTACAATCATAGTGCCATTTAAATATAACAATATAACGCATCACATATTTTCAGAAGGCATTCCAGCAATCAACTTATATTTGAAGTGATTCTCTATTCTCGCCAGTAATACCAGAAAAATATCTTCATTTATCAAGGTTCACATTGAAAACATCGACACGTCGAACCGGAACGTCCAGAACATTGGGAACAATCACAATATGATGTAACTCGTTGCTTGCATGATCCTTCGCATGACTCATCTGAGCAATTTTTCAGGTCAAATTCTAATACCTTAACGCATGAATGCTTGCATTTGTTCTCATTGACGTCATTACCTGCATGGACAAAGTATAAAATCATTATGGCATTGTTCTCATATGTTAATGTACATATATTTTAACTATTTTGTCAAAATTATTTTTGAATGGGAACGACAAAGAGAAAATACACTCCACAAGTAATATTTTTTTTTTCGTGAAAAATATACGTATCGATACTCAAGTTATCAACATTCAACGATTTATCTCACATAAAATATTTTCATGAGATCGATAATGCAAATACAGGAGAACAATAATGCAAAAAACGAAATATAACCTGATGCAACAATGTTGAACAAAAGTAAACACGAGAGTGCAAATACAAGTACACAAATAAGACATTTCTTCTCCATTTCACTGTGTATCTCTGGGGTAAGTTACAATTTAACACTTGAAAGAACTTTCTGATATGTCTATTATGCGCATGAGCCATACATTTATAGGCAAATCTGATGGAAAAATTTGAAATATTTATTTAATAGTACCATTTTTTTATGACATGATGATTTACTTAGTCTATAATTTGTTAGTGTAGTAGACATTTTCATGTTCTCATCCACTATTTGTTTCTAACTATTTTGGTGGGTTGTTGCATACTTTTCTCAACAAATCATTCTGTAAATACACCGGTATAGATTGTTTGAGAGAGATATATAAATAGGATTAGAGAGAATATATGAGAGTATTTTTGAAGGAAAAAACCCAATTATATTATATATATTCTGCACACACACACACACATTGATTGATTGATTGATTTTACTGAGTGTTGGGCAATTTGGAATTCATGGAACTTCACAAAAAATGATATAAGAAATATGCCCTTTGAGTTCGATCCTTGGTACCGAGTTTAATTTTACAAGGGGTTGAGTTCATCATGAAAAGTTTAGACTTAAAAATATGTGGAGAAATTCGGTTTGTCCTATTTGTTCAAGCTGTCATTTACTTAAATATATTCAAAATAAGGTATATGCATTGTTGGATGGATCAAAGATGTTATTTCTCCACAAAGATAGATGAGTTTATATACCAGAGTCGAGTTCTAACCACATAAAATGTTGAGTGTAAGCGTGAAAAAAGAATATTGTAAATGCTACCAACTAAATGATAAAATTACAATTGGGTGAGAAGGAACATTTCACTCAACAGTTGTAAAAGTTTCACAAAACTATGACACAAAAGTGAACATTTGTTAATCGTACGATGACTTGAGGTTGTTGACTAAGTTGTAAGTGAGTTACAACCTTTAGAGGAGGTCGTTTGTTCAATTTGTGATACAAATATCACATTACGAATAGTTCTCTACCAATAACCTAAGCCGTAGTTGTGTGGCCAATATAGAAGAAGAAGACGAGAAAGAAGAAAATAGTATACACACACATTTGTGTATCACTAAAACCGAATGAGTTAATCTAGTCGTGAGCCTTGTAACTTAGAAGGTGAGGTCTCAGGACAAACCCCACCCTCCGACGATCAATATTTGTTGGGGCTATGCGGTTTTGGTTGGGGTGCGCGCAAATTGGCCTAAACATCGAGATTATCTAAAAATAACGTTGTTTATCACTATAACCATATCATTATTTCGTTAATATCTTGAGAACTTTGATATTTTCATATATTTATTATAACAATAATCTTCACCTATTTGTGGACAATAATAGCACCTGCACAAATTCAGAGTAATACACGAGTAACAATCTGTTAATTGACCGCAGTGCGTATTACACTCACTATCTGTGCTTTGATTCACCTTAATGTCCGATAACTCCAAGCAATCAAGAGATTGACAAACATTTGAGTAGAATGGTGGTTCAGCTCCATAAGTAATGTCATTACCTGGGTATTCCAAGTACATAAAACTATTAGAATGCTTAAATAAGTTTAATTTCACTTTACTTGCCTTAGAGGAGAGTAAATTGGAGCGGAATATGACAAAAAATATATTTAAATAACCTGATGAGGAAGGCGTTTTGAAAAAAAGCAAGCACATGAGTGCAAATGGTGAGATGCTAGCATGACTCTTCCTCTCCATTATACTCAATGGGATAATATTTTTTTAGAAAACAATGGGATATTCAGATATGAGCAACCCAAGTATTTATAATCTTACAATAAATATAGGTTAATAATTCTTACATCAACAATTTTGATGGTTACACCAACTTTTAGTTATTGTGACAATCTTATCTTTATTACTTATTATAATATTATCTTAATTTATTATCTAATGATAATACTTTTTAAATATTTACAATAATTATTGGGTAATAATATTTACACTAGCAATTTTAATGGTTACACAAACTTTTAGTTATTGCAGCAATTTTACCTTTAGTACTTATTATTATAGTATTATATCCGTTTATTATGTAATGACTAGGTTCCACCCCGCGGGCGTTGCGCGCGCTGTGGCCTTGATGTGACCCGAGGAGCCTTTAGGCGGAGTAATAAGATATTCGCGAACACAGGTTAACTCTACACAGCGGGTAATAAATGTGTTCTACACGAGAGCCTCATGCATAGTCGATAAAAATGTTAGATGTCTCGTACATTTAATTGAATGAACTGACTTGCTATCGAGCAATTACAAGTCAAGAGAAAAGAACTATGATGAGAAGAATATAAGAATGAGAAAGTAAAGTAACTCGAACAAAAAAAAAAAAAAACAAACAAACCAAAATGTGAAAGCAATGCCAGGTTGAAAGCTTTGAGATGGCACTTTGCACTACTGATTATGGTTTGTTTTACATGATTCTTTCGAATTACCTACAGTATCCACCCGATAGTTAGCTGCCTTAGCCCCGTGGTCTGTAGCTGTTGAAGGTGATGATGTAGTGGAATCTCTTTCATAGCGGCATGATTTCATGACGGAGGATGGGAAGGTGATGATGTAGTGGAATTACCTAGATGTTTCTTCTACTGTGATGTTATACACAACCCACAAAAAGAAACGGAAGCAGACACGTATATGATCCATTGCAAAAAAATGATCAAATTCCATGAATCTCCAGAACTATCAATATCATCGTATACCAGTACAGTTCAAGAAATACCACAATGATTAAGGCGGAAAGAAACCTATAGCGTGAGCTACAACAATAGGCTTTCAGATAAACATAATCACAGATATGCAAAATCACACGGAAACTACAAAAAAATCAATTGCTTTCTCGGGTGAAATCCACGTGAACAATCTCCTAAAGAACCCCAAGAACCGGGCAGAAGCGAAAAAAGAAGAGAAATTTCAGTGGCCGTGTCTTTGAGGCATTTTATCAGTAACCAAACAGGCAGAAGCAAGAAAGAAACGAATGAAGCAGAAAAATAACATGATTGACCATTTGTTTTACCTTAGCTCATTGGTTTCTGGTTTGGTTTCAATCAATCTCATGGTAAGGGATGTGTCCAGAGCTCGCATTACAGCAAAAATCTGTGCAATAGATTGGACCTAATAATTTTTGGATCTGGTAGGATGTTATCTATTCAATTCTATGGTATTTGACTTTGTGTTATTCATATTCTGTGATTTTTACTTCTGATTGTAAGTTGCAGGATATCAATGCTCAAATAATGTGTTTTCTCTTTCATCAACGGGGAGATTGATAAGTCTGACGCTCATCGACATTCTATTGTGAATATACAGGCAGAGAGCTTAGCTCCTTGATAAGGAAAGACAGAAACACAAGCAAAAGAAATTGCTAAGTACCAAAGCCTCAAAGCTTTGAGTTACTGTAGTAGTTCCTATATGCTGAATTATCTAACTGTTTTTGTGCAGGTTTTGGTTATGATTTAGTTATGATTTGGATTAGTTATATGAATGCATTTAGCAGTCTATGTTCTAAGTTTATTATTGCAGGATTAAGTTGGATTGAAAATCCAATATTCACTCTGGTGAGGTTAGCAGGCACAACTTCAAAGCTTTGAGATATTCTGGTTACTCTCTACTGCTAAGTTCATGCAATTATCTTCTTGTATGCAGGTGGATTCTGTGAGACTTAGAACTTGGTATAAGCTGATTATTGTCTATTATTGTGTGTTCTATATCAGTTACTTGATATATTCATGAGATTGATTATATTTGTTAACTCAAAACTGTCAGCAGACAACTCTAGCATAGTTTTCTCATGAACTGGTAGCTGCTGATTTAAGCAGATATTATTGCTAGATTTTATTGTTATTTGTTTGAAATATTCAGAGTAAATGCAGGTTTGTTGGACACTCCAATGTCCATAAACAGATCATTAATTCATTGAAATATAGCTGTCGATTGGATCTTATCAGAAAGGAGATATTTCAGGAATTCTGTTCCTGAATTCTCTCAAGTTAGTTGCAGACTGAAAGCAGCAATTTAAATTTGAATTGCAGAGAGTTAAAGAAGTGACAGAGATCGTGATTTTGAATAGAGAAACATAATGGAAAGATCAAGTTCATACAGTTCTTCAAATCATTCAGGGATTCAACTCTCCAGCTGACTGAAGATCATTCAAACTCAGAAGAACTCTTCCAGTCTTAAACAACTTATCTATTCTGAGTTCTTCTTCTTGTACTTAGTTGTATCATCTATTCTTCATCTCTAAAACCTCACTAAAATTAGTAGTTTGGTTTTTCAAGTGAACAACAAGAGGTTCTTATTGTTTCAACAGGTTGTAGCCTGTAACTAGATAGGTTGCGAACCACAAGCTGTATAAGTGTAAGGTAGCTCACTTAGGCTTGAGATCTAGGGCTAAATATGGGTGATTAATAAGAAGTTGTGTTTGAATCCGGAAGGGATTAGATCCCTCAGGCAGAGACTAGGTACAATTGTGTCTGAACTCTGTAAAATCTCTGTGTATCTGCTATTTACTTTTGCTGCATTTACTTTCAGGTTATATTGAAAGTTTCAAAGCTTTGAAGTTTTCCAAGTCTCAAAGCTTTGGAGCTTCTATTCTCTGCTGTTATATCTTTAAGCTTCACAAATCATTTTCAAAGCTTTGAGATATCAACAGTTTGATCTACTCAAGTTTCAAAAAACTTGTGTTTTGGCAAAATCTAGGATACTCTATTCAACCCCCCCCCCCTTCTAGAGTATTTTACATACTTGTTTACACCTACATTACACACTTTAAATTTTCAAGGATACTGATTTGATATTGTATGAAAAACTGTTAGGAAACTTCCAAACACAGCATGATTGATCACAGAATCAATTCATCATATAATTTCCTTTCCTACAAAACTCAGGTTAGGAAACAAATCTTGAAAAATAGGAAACAAAAATCCTTGCAAAACTAAGTCAAATAGATGATGTTGGATACTGTAAACTGTGTCAAAATACTTTGCCTTTCATCATCAAGTATCAACTAATCAAGAACAGGGGTTTATGAGTTGAATTAAGATCAGAAACTCCCCTAATTTCACGCATATAAAGCACAGTCAGTTTCAAGGCCTTGAAATAGACTGGCTACTTCAAGTCTTGAAACTTGATTGAACTTAGAAAACCACAATCTGTTTGATACTGTGATTCTGCGAAAAATACTCATTAGCATATAGTCAAATGTTGCACATGATATCCAAAATAAATCCAACTTATTAATTTGCTGAAAGTACCACATAACGTCGAAGTTCAGATAATTAATTCTACTGACCAAAAACCAAACCAAGTCAGCCTCCTAGTAAGCAAATAAACCAAATAAAAACCTAGATTTCTCCCTCTTTTTGACTTTCATCAAAAAATAATGAGAAGATGTTAGATCAAAGTTTTTGGAAAGACTTTAAAAGAATGTTTGAAAAGATGAAATTCAAGACTTTGAAAAGGATTTCAAGGCCTTGAAAAGGATACGAAACAGTAGGCAAGAGTTAAGGGGTTGGGTCTTCGTCTCCTTGCTGCTCTGCATCTTCTTCTTGACTACTTCCCTGATCATCATCAACCTGTTCTTCTTCTTGTTGAGCCACATCAACATCAGCTTTACCTTCTCCCTCAAACAAATCAGCAGTAGTCACAATTTCATGAACATTTGTCTTCTTTGATTTCTTCTTCTTGAGATCTATAAGTACTTCTCCTGAATCTGGACTATCCACTTCTTCCTCTTGATCTGCAACTAGTTCATCAACCACATGCTTTCCTTTATCTTTTACCTGAGCAGCCTCTTCCTGAGTTGAGTGTTCACTGAACATATCCTTTTCAGAATTAGCCTTTTTGGTACTCTTTGCAGCTTGAGACACTTCTTCAGGCACATCAAACACTGTCATGCTTCTGAACATGTTTTCAACCATGTACTTCACCTGACTAAGATCAGTGTCAAACCCATATTGATTCTCTTTCTCTTCATCAATGTCCATCTGAAGTCCATCCAGCTTCTGAAGAACCAAGGAGTAATCTTGGGGCTGATAGGTTTGGATCGATGTAGGGGTCAAGGTCTTGGGTTTGAGAAATTTCTCGGAGCTCAACTCTTCCCATTTCAAATCTAAGTATAGCTTCCAAGTATTAGCACTGGTTTTCACCACTCCAGTCTTTTCAAATGCCTTATCATTAAGCATACCAAACCAAGTAGTAATAGTCTCTACCCTATCAGTTGGAATTTCAAAGTGTTGGAAGAAAGAGGTGGGCAAATTGACATATGGCAAGGGGTGTTTTCTCTGATTGGTTTGGATATAAAGCATGTGTTCTATTACAAGCTTTAAAAGATCAACTTCACAACCATGCATAACCAAATACATTAAGTGCAACACCCTATAAGTGATCAACTCCTTTGAGTATTCCCTTGGTACCACACATCTCATCAAGATTGTAAACACAATTTTGGCTTCAACAGTCAGCACAGAGTGTGTTAACTGCTTGGATGAGACAGGGGTATAGGGTAGAAAGAACTCTTCTTTTGCTAGTTTCAGGGCTTCACTCTTTGGAGGATAGTTACTGGTATCATACCTCTTAGGACAACCTAGAACATTGGCAAACTCAGAGTGATATAGTTCCATATCAATACCACCAACTTTGTTCTGAATTACCAGATTTGCAGTTTTCCTGAGTTGTTTCATGTTTAGGTAAAAGAATCTGGTGAGTCTGGGGTAGGCTAACTTTGGAGGGTTTAGAACAAACCAGAGAGAGCTTTTCTTCAATATTTTGATACACTTAATATTCATACCATGTAACATAAGAACAGTGATCATATTACAAAATGCAACTGGTCTAGAACCAAAACCATCTAGCCATTGACCTCTAGCAACACGTGTAATGAACCATGTATTATCAAGGGCTGATTTCTTACCAGTGGGTTTCTTCTTCTCTGAATAGATCTCTAGTGCCTTCTCAATGTTTTCCTCTGGTTCATACTCTGGCACTTTTTATTTTCCTTTTCCTTTGTTTGCTTTGTCAGCCTTCTTCTTCACCTTCTTAGGGCTGCCAATCTGAATTCCTTTATGTTTTTCTTGAGTAGACTCCACTGTCTTCTTCTTCTTCTTCTTGCTGGACACTGGTGTCTGATCTTTCTTTTCCTTCTTCTTGGGAGGAGGAGGTTTCCTGTCTTCTGCTGTTTGAGTCTTTGAACTGGAATCCCGACTGATTGTCTGAACCTCTTCCACAATGGCCTTTCTTTTCTTCTCTGTGCCAGCCTTTGAACCACCAACCATCTTAATTCTTGGTAGGTGATAAGTCTGAAGCTCCTTGAAATTGATATGTAAATGCACATGCATAGAGCTTTGGTTCCTTGATGATGAAAGCCAGAAACACAAGTAGGAAATATTGCTAAGTACCAAAGCTTCAAAGCTTTGAGTTACTGTAGCTATGCTTATATGTATGTTTGTCTAACTGTTTTTGTGCAGGTTTTAGTATTGATATGGGATGACAGTATAAATGCATTAGTAATCTATTTTCTAATCTATAACATATGTAGAACTGAGTTGGATTGAAAATCCAAGGTCATTCTGATGAACTAGCAGGCAAAGCTTCAAAGCTTTGAGATTTACTGGTTATTCTTCACTGCTAAGTTCATCTGATTATTTCTGTGTATGCAGGTTCTGTGAGACTTAGAACTTGTCATGAGTTTATTACCGTCTAATAATACATGTTCTATACTGGTTACTTGATATATTCATCAGTTCTAGTATATAATTTAAACTCGATTTTATCTGCAGACAAATCTAGCCCAGTTTTCCTTAGAACTGTCAGCAGCTTGCTAATCAGATTTTGAGGCGAGATTGTCTTGTTGTTGTTTGATCTTGTTTGCTGAAATTATGCAGGTTTGTTGGACGCTCCAACGTCCATAAACAAATCATAAATCCATTCAAACATAGCTGTTGATTGAAGCTTATCGGAAAGGAGGATTTATAGGATTTATGTTCCTATAATTTCTCAGTTGGTTGCAGACTGTTGCTCAAGTGTTCAGCACCTCAAATTTCAATAGAAGAGAGCCAGAAAAGAAGAACTGAGATCGTGGATTTGGAGAGAGCAAAAAACTGGAAAGATCAAGTTACACAATTCTTCAAATCAATCAAGCAAATCATCTCTCCAAAAGCAGAAGATCATCAGATCAGAAAAACTCTTCCAGGCTTCACTAGCTTATTATTTCTGAGTTCTTCTACTTGTACTTAATTGTATTATTCATTTTGAATTTCTGAAACCTCACTAAACTTAGTAGTTTGGTTGTTCAAGTGAACAACAAGAGGTTCTTATTGTTTCAACACGTTGTAGCCTGTAACTAGATAGGTTGGGAGCCACAAGCTGTATAAGTGTAAGGTAGTTCACTTAGGCTTGAAATATAGGGCTAAATCTGGGTGATTAATAAGAAGTTGTGTTTGAATCCTGGAGGGATTAGATCTTTCAGGAAGAGACTAGGTCCAGTTGTGACTGAACTCTGTAAAATCCTTGTGTCTTTGCTATTTACTTTTTTATCTTTATATTCAATCTAAACAGGAAGTTTCATAGCTTTGGAGCTTTCCAAATCTCAAAGCTTTGAAGCCTCTATATCCTGCAGTTATATCTTCAAGTTTCTCAACACTGTTTCAAAGATTTGAGATATCTACTGTTTGCACTACTCTAGTTTCAAAAGACTGTGTTTTGGCAAAAGTTAGCATACTCTATTCAGACCCCCCTTCTAGAGTATTTAGATCCTGTTTTATACTTACATTACAAACTTTTAATTGGTATCAGAGCTTTGGGTCACTGTTTAAGGATCTAACAACCTTGAGACAATGAGTAATGTAGGTGATGGAGGATTCTCACAGGGAAGAGCAGCTAATAGACCCCCATTGTTTTGTGGTGATAACTTTGTTCATTGGAAGGCATTGATGAAGATGTTCATCATAGACTAGGACATGGAACTATGGTCTATTGTTGTGAATGGCCAAATTTTTTCTATACTACTGTCAATGGAGTTAGAACTATAAAGCCTGATGAAGATCTCTCAGTTACTAAACTGGAAAAGGTATCAATGAATTACAAAGCTTTGAACTTATTATATTGTGCTCTTAGTGCAGATGAGTTTAACATGATATCCAACTGCAAAAGTGCAAAAGAGATATGGGACAAGCTGACTGTCACTTCTGAAGGAACCAGCCAAGTCAAGTAGACAAAGATTAATATCCTTTTGAGACAGTATGAACTATTTAAGATGAATTCTGATGAGTCCAACAAAGATATGTTCAAAAAGTTTACAGATATTGTGAACAACTTGGAATCCCTGGGAAAAGCTTTCTCAAATGAGGAAAAAGGTCAGGAAGATACTCAGGAGCTTGCCAAAGGCAAAATGGGAGCCTAAAACTACTGCAATTGAAGAGGCTCAAGAACTAAGCATTTTGGAACTTGATGATCTACAAGGAAAACTGCTCACTCATGATATTTCCATAAAGGAGGTTGATGGTGAATTGAGTGACAACATCAAGAACCTGGCACTCAAGGCAAATGACAATTAAAAATCCCAAAGCCTTGAACAGGAGGATGATGATGATGATGAAGAAGCCTTAGCCCTGATCTCCAAAGCCTTGCCCAGAATTCTGAAGAAGAAGAGAAACTTTGGAAACAAGGACTACAGCAGAGAAAAATTCAGATCCTCAACTAGTAACAATTAGAAAGGTAAGTTTACTTCACATTCACATAAACCTAAAATTATTAAGTGCTATGAATGTGGAGATTCTGATCACCTGGTAAGAGATTGCCGTCAAAAGAAGAAAAGCAGGCAATTTCCTAAGAAGGAAAATGACAACAGAAGGAAGAACGCAATGGTAGCCTCATGGAGTGATTCAGACTCTTCAGACTCATATTCTGATGAAGACCAAGCAAATTTATGTTTAATGGCTGGACATCAATAAGACCACTCTACTGAGAAGCCAATTGAAGACATGGTAAAGAATCTTTTATCTAGTCCTTCTAATGTCTTGCCTGAAATCCTCAAAAGTATGTTTTTAAATGAGGAAAGGTACAGGATTGAGACTGATTCCTTGAAACTAAAGGTTCATGAGCAAGAAAAAGAAAATTTAAATTTGTTTTTTCAAAACAAGTGTCTTGAAGCTACTAAGCTAAAAATTGATAGTGACTTCAAAGCCTTGGACAACAGATTCAAAGCTTTGAAATCACAGGTCAACGAAGTGGTTGATCAGAACACTCTTTTAACTGACAAGTTTGTTGATCTAAAAAATCAATCAGATGATTTAGAACAACAAAACACTTCATTGACTAGCAATATAACATCATCTGTTTGACTTTTTTTTGCAGGGATTTTTGTTTCCTATTTTTCCGGATTTGTTTCCTAGCCTGAGTTTTGCAGGAAAGAAAATTATATGATGAATTGATTCTGTGATCAATCCTGTTGTGTTTGGAAGTCGCCTAACAATTGCTCATACAATATTAAATCAGTATCATTGAAGATATTGATCAAACTATCCGTTGGATAAGCTGTTAGAGAAGTCAAAGCTGAAGCTACAAAATAGAGAAGTTTGTTAAAGAGAAGATCATGAAGATCTTCAGTTCAAAATGATCTATAAAAATAGGGAAAGCTGAAGCATTGCAACAGGACAATTACGAGAGAAACTAAAAAAAATTCAAGGATTGACAAGAAACAAAGAAGCAGATTCACTCAATCCAATCATCAGAAGAACATTGCATACTCACTGCAGATTCAGTTCTAGTGTTCTTCTCTTTTGAACTTCATTTGTATATCATTTTGATAATAATTCTAGTTCTTATTCTCAAGGATTTTTCAAAGTGAACAATAGAGAATTCTTAGTTAATAAGATAGCTAGAGCAGGTACTAGATAGGTTAGTGAGAACCACAAGCTGTAATAGAGTAAGGCATTTCTCTGTGCTTGAGATCTAGGGCTTAGCTGTAAATTAATAAGAATTATGTTGAAAATCCTGCATGGAGAAGGTCCCTGAGGTAGAGACGTAGATCCAAGTGTACTGAACTATATATATCTTGTGTCTCTTGAATTTACTTTTTAGTTCTATACTTAGAATTTTTGCAGCATTAAAAACAGTTTCACTTCAAGGGTTTGAAACTCATTTCAAGGCCTTAAAATAGATTTATTCTTTTATACTCTAAATTTTTTCATTCCAAGGGCTTGAAACTCATTTCAAGGCCTTGAATCACCTTACAAATCTTTTAAAACCACTATTCTTGCAAGTTCAGCAAAAGTTTGCATAATCTATTCAACCCCCGACCCCCCTTCTAGAGTATTGATCCTGTATTTCTACCTACTGTACACCCCTTCAATTGATATCAGAGCTTGTATCACTGCATAGATTTAACCATCTTGTGATTTTGACTACTGTATGTGATGGTGGTTTCTCTCAGGGAAGAGCTGCTAACAGACCCTACTCTCTTATGTGGAGACAATTTTCTCCACTAGAACGATTTGATGAAAATGTTCATCATTGATCAAGATATGGAACTCTGGACTATCATTCAGAATGGTCCTCACACTTTCTACACAGATAAATATGGGATTAGAACTCTCAAATTTAAAGACAATTTCTCCTCTTCTGAGTTAGAACAATTTTCCAAAAATTATAAAACTATGAATCTCTTATATTGTTCTTTGAGTACAGATGAATTTAACAGGATCTCAGGTTGCAAGACTTACAAGGATATATGGGATAAGCTTGTGGTGACCTTTGAAGGAACCAACAAAGTCAAGAAAACAAAGATCAACATATATCATGCAATATGAGCTATTCAAGATGAATGGAGATGAGTCAATCAGAGACATGTTCAAAAGATTCACTGACATTGTCAACAATCTTGATTCAATGGCAAAAAAAATTTCCAATGAAGAAAAGGTTAGAATGATTTTGAGAAGTCTTCCAAAGGCAAAATGGGAACCAAAGACTACTGCTATTGAGGAAGCTCAAGATCTATCATTACTTCAACTTGATGACCTACAAGGAAAGCTCCTTACACACGAAATATCTATAAATGAAGTTGATGGATAACTACCAGAAGGTGTCAAGAACATAGCTCTCAAGGAAAAGAAGAATGAACCATTTCAAATCCTTGAAACTGAATATGATGATGAAGATCCATTTTCTTTGATTTCCAAAGCCTTGACCAAAAATCTTAAAATGAAGAAGAAATTTGGTAACAAGGACTACAACAGAGACATACACAAATCCTCAAGTAGAAAATATTACAAAGGTAAATCTTCTTCACATGGTAATAAGCCTAAAGTCATGAATTTCTTTGAGTGTAGTAATGCAGGACACTTGATCAGAGATTGTCCACACAAAAATAGCAAGAACTTTCAGAAACCTCAAGTGACTCTGAAAATGAAGAAGAACATGCTAACCTATGCTTTATGTCCAAGAATGATGAAAGTTCTAAAAAAGAACATTGAGGTAATGGTAAACTGCTTGATTTAAAAAATAACAGAAGCCCTCTCTGATTACCTTAGAACAATGCTATTAAATGAATAGGACTATCTGAAAGAGATTAGAGTTTTGAAAGAAAAAGTTCACAAGCAAGTAAAAGAAAACTTGCATCTTGTTTTCCTGGATGAGAATCTTGAAATCTCTAGGAAGAAAACTGGCAGTGATTCCAAGGCCTTGAAAATCAGTTTCAAAGCCTTGAAAACACAAGTTAAGGAAGTAGTCACTGAAAACATTCTATTGAGTGACAAAATTTTTAATCTAAAACATCAAGTTAATGAATTGGATAAAAAAAAACTAATCTAACTGAGAAAATTCAGGAATCTGAATCAGTCAAAACAAGACTTGCTGGCTTAAAACACAACTTGAACTTGATTCTTGGAGGTAGCTTAAAGTCTGTTCATAAAACTGGTATTGGATACAATCCAAATTTTCTCAAAAAGAACAATACCAGATTTGTGAAAGCTGGAAGCAAAACATCTCCTAAGTTCCATTACTGCAATAAGATTGGTTATGGTAAAATGACTTGTCCTTTTAGAAGAAGAGACCCTCACATAATGATAATACTTTTCCATTGCAACTCAGAGGACAAGTTAGATAGATTTTGGTTCCTAATGGGGTAAGACCACCTAACATGGTTGACCCTGAATATGAATCAAAATTCAGCACTTGGTCTAACACCTGGGTAAGGCAGTGAATGGTGTTTGCAGGTTGTCACCATGATCAAAGAACAAAAATGGTTTATGGACAGTGGTTGCTGAAGACACATCAGCGAAAAGAGATCTCTATTCTCAGAACTGAAAGAGCAATATGAAGGATCAATTACACTTGGTGACAAAGGAAAATGCAACATTCTTGGTATTGGTAAAGTTGGTACATATTCTAAAAATTCAATTTCTGATGTATATCTAGTTGATGGTTTGAAATTCAATTTGCTTATTGTTTCTCAGCTTTGTGATAATGGAAACAAGGTTATCTTTGACAAAGAGAAATGTGTGGTGCAAGATGAGAAATCAGGGAATTGCATCCTCACTGCTTCTAGATCAAACAATGTTTATACTTTTCAAACTAACAAAGTTGCAAGAGAAAACTTGAAGTGTCTCAAGGCCTTGAAAGAAGATTCAAAGCTTTGGCACATAAAGTTGGGACACATTAGCTTGCATAACTTGAACAAGCTGGTTTCCAAGAACATATTAAGAGGTCTACCCTCTATCAAGTTCAAAGATGAAGAAGTTTGCAAGGTATGTGCACAAGGGAAGCAAACTAGAAGCTCATTCAAACTAAAGAACTTAGTAAGTAATACTAGACCCGTTGAATTATTGCATATGGATCTCTGTGGTCCTATGAGAACTCCAACTCCAAAGGGTGAGAAGTACATGCTTGTAATTGTAGATGATTTTTCTAGATATACTTGGGTTATGTTTCTTAGAGAAAAATCTGAAGCTCTCACTGAATTTTCAAAGCTTTGTAGAGAACTTCAAACCTTGAAAAACCTACCTATTGCTTCAATCAGAAGTATTCATGGTAGAGAGTTTGATGTATTATGTTCTAAGCATGGTATCTCTCACAACTTTTCTTCTCCGAGAACTCCTCAACAGAGTTGGAGTTGTTGAAAGAAATAGTAGGACCCTTGAAGACATGTCAAGAACAATGCTTCTTGAAAAAAAATTGCCAAAGCATTATTGGGCAGAAGTTGTGAATATTGAAAACTATATTCTTAACAGGTGCTTGATCAGACCTATTCTGAAGAAGACCCCCTATGAGCTGTTCAAAGGAAGAAAGCCAAACATTTCTTACTTCAAACCTTTTGGTTGTACTTGTTTTGTCCACAATAATGGTAAGGACAATCTTGATAAGTTTGATGCAAGAAGTGATGAAGGTATTTTTCTTTGTTATTCACAGACAAGAAATGCCTATAGAGTTTATAATAAGAGAACCAAGCTTGTTGAAAAAGCATTCATGTTATATTTGATGAAAGCTATGATGGTTCTTTGAATGATGGTTTTGTAGATCTAATCTGGACAAGCATGATTCAGATACTGAAGAAGAATCCTCAAAAGGATCCAAGGAAATGTCACAGGAACAAAGCAAGCATTTTCAAGGCCTTGAAACTAAGGTTCAAAGCCTTGAAAAAAAATCTCCAGAAGAGACAGCAGAACAAGCTACTACTTCAAGTTCTCAAAGACTTGAAAAACAAATTGGAGATAATGAACCTTAGACACCAAGAAAGAGATTTAAATATGTCTCATCTCATCCTGCTGATAACATTATTTCTGATCCAACCACTGGAACACAAACCAGATCACAGTTGAAGAATCTTTGTGCTTTTAATGCTTTTATCTCTCTTGTAGAACCTAAAACTTTGAAGGAATCATTACAAGAAGCAGGCTCGATTATAGCTATACAAAATGAACTCAATTAGTTTGGTTTGGAATCTAGTTCCTCCTCCACGAAATCAGTCTTTCATCGGCACCAGATGGGTATTCAGAAAAAAGTTAGATAATTATGGAAAGGTAATCAGGAACAAAGCTAGATTGGTAGCTCAAGGCTACAATAAAAAAGAAGGTATTGACTATGAAGAAACATTTTCTCCTGTTGCCAGGTTTGAAGCAACTAAAATTCTACTTGCATTTGCATCTCACAAGAACATGAAACTTTTTAAAATGGGTGTGAAGTGTTCTTTTTTAAATGGCTATTTGAAAGAAGAAGTTTATGTTGCTCAACCTCTAGGTTTTGAAAATGACAAATTTCCAGATCATGTTTACAAACTTGACAAGGCTCTTTATGGTTTTAAACAAGCTCCAAGACTTGGTATGAAAGATTGTCAAAGTTTCTACTTGAAAATGATTTCAAAAGAAGATTAGTAGATAAGACTCTTTTCATAAAGACTCATGAGAAAGACATGCTTTTCGTTTAAATATATGTTGATGATATTTTGTTTGGAGCTACTTATGATCTTCTGTGCAAGGAATTCTCAAGTCTCATGAGCAGGGAATTTGAAATGAGCTTGATGGGAGAATTGAACTTCTTTCTTGGACTTCAAATTCATCATATGAATAAAGGAATATTCCTAAATCAAAGCAAGTATACAAGGGACTTGCTAAGAAAGTATAATATGTCTCAGTCCAAAGAGATTAAGACCAGTTATACAATGTCTCTAGACAAAGATGAATCTGGTAAGAGTGTGAATGTGAAAGAGTATAGAGGTATGATTGGATAATTACTCTACCGCACAACTAGTAGACCAGATATTATGTCCAGTGTGTGCATGTGTGCTAAATTTCAAGCTGATCCTAAAGAACCACACGTGACTGCAGTTAAGAGAATATTTACATATCTCAATGGTACCAAAGACATAGGGCTTTGGTATCCTAAACGATCTAACTTCTCTTTGTGTGGCTATTTAGATTCTGACTTTGCAGGATATAAAGTTGATAGAAAGAGTACATCAGGATGCTGTCAATTACTTGGATCATCTTTAATCAACTGGCATTCAAAGAAGCAAACTCAGTGGCACTATCAACAGCAGAAGCTGAATACATAGCAGTTGGAGCTTGCTGTTCACAAGTGTTATAGATAGCACAACAAAGGAGAGACCTTGGATTTGATTTTAGAGATATACCTATCAAGTGTGACAACACAAATGCAATATCAATTACAAAGAATCCAGTTCAATATTCATGAACAAAGCATATTGATGTCAGTCATCACTTCATCAGAGATCATGCTGAAAAAGGTGACATTGTTATTGAATTTGTCTCTACTAACTTGCAATTTGCAGATATCTTCACTAAACCATTGCCAGATGAAAGATTCTCAGCCTTAAGATTGGAATTGGGCATGCTAAATAAAGAAGCATTGGTTTAGGGGGAGATTCAGGTAATAAGTGTTTAAAAGGTTTGAACTGATTTTCAAAGCCTTGAAAATCTTTTCAAAGCTTTGAGTATATGTGCATCATAGAGCTTTTCAAAGACTTGAAACCAATTCCAAAGCCTTGAAAATAAGACTGTATGCTAGATAGTCAATAATTTGGATCTTTCAATGTTGGGTGTTATCTTTGTAGATAATTGCTCAATGTTGCCCCTCAACTTTTCAAATACCCCTTTTCGGCCAAAATAGTATTATAAATTTTATTTCAAACGGGACACACAAAATTTGAATATTTTTGATTCAGCAGATCTTCAAAGATTAGGAAGAATATTTAGTGTCCATTTCAAACTGAACTCTCTTCTATTTATCTTATTATTTCTTTCTCTCCTTCGTATCTATCCTACAGAAAGTTTGTAATGTAAGTGTAAAACATGATCTAAATACTCTAGAAGGTGGTGGTGGTGGTGGGGGGGGGGTGAATAGAGTATGCTAACTTTTTCCAAAACACAGTCTTTTGAAACTAGAGTAGTGCAAACAGTTGATATCTCAAACCTTTGAAGCAGTTTTGAGAAGCTTGAAGATATAACTGCAGGATATAGAGGCTTCCAAGCTTTGAGGTTTGGAAAGCGCCAAAGCTTTGAAACTTCTTGTTTAGATTGAATATAAAGATAACAAAATTAAATAGCAAGGACACAAGGATTTTACAGAGTTCATTCACAATTGGACCTACTCTCTGCCTGAGGGATCTAAACCCTCCATGATTCAAACAAAAATTCTTATTAATCACCCAAATTTAGCCCTAGATCTCAAGCCTAAGTGAACTACCTTACACTTATACAGCTTTTGGTTCCCAACCTATCTAGTTACAGGCTACAACTAGTTGAAACAATAAAAACCTCTTGTTTGTCACTTGAACAACCAACCTACTAAACAAGATGCACGATCTCAGTTCTTCTTTTCTGGCTATCTTCTATTCAAATTTAAAGTGTTGAAAACTTGAGCAACAATCTGCAACCAACTGAAATCCTCCTTTCTGATAAGCTTCAATCAACATCTATATTTTAACGGATTTCTGATTTGTTTATGGACATTGAAGCGTCCAACAAACCTGCATAATCTCAGCAAACATGATCAAACAACAACAAGACAATCTAGCCTCAAATTCAGATTAGCAAACTGCTAAGAGTTCTAAGGAAAAGTGGTGCAGATAAACATGAGTTAAAATTATATATTCAAACTGATGAATATATCAAGTAACCAGTATAGAACATGTATTATAAGGCAGTAATCAACTCATGAAAATTTCTAAGTCTTACAAAAATAACCTGCATACACAAAAATAATCAGATGAACTTAGCAGTGAAGAATAACCAGTAAATCTCAAAGGTTTGAACCTTTGCCTGCTAGTTCATCAGAATGACCTTGGATTTTCAATCCATCTCAGTCATGCATATATTATAGATTAGAACATAGATTAATAATGCATTTATAATTTCATCCCATATCAAGACTAAAACCTGCACAAAAACTGTTAGACAAATATACATATAAGCATAGCTATAGTAACTCAATGCTTTGAAGCTTTGGTACTTAGCAATATTTCCTGCTTGTGTTTCTCGATTTCATCATCAAGGAACCAAAGCTCTCTGCGTGTGCATTTACATATCAATATCAAGGAGCTTCAGACTTATCAATCTTCCCTTTTCATGAAAGACAAGCACATTATTTGAAATCCTGATTTCCTGCAACTTACATCCACAAGCAATATTCACAGAATAACTTATAGTCCCAAATAGCACAAAATCACAGATAACCAAGAATAGATAGAATAGTCAAAAATCACAGGATTATTTCAAGAACATATAGCATCCTACAATATTCATACACTGTTACAAAAACTAAATCTAGAAACTAAACAACCTGAAACTAACACATAATGATCTTTACCCCCTTTTTGACTTTCATCAAAAGAGTAGAAGAAATTTAGGATCTGTTCAGAGTGTTTTGAAAGAAAACAAAATAACAAAGGAACTTCAGGACTTGTTAGAAGAAGAATAGAAAGATTGGGTTTCAAGGCTTTGAAGACTTTGCTTTTCCTTTGCCTTTGCTCTGAGCCTCCTCCAGCTCTTCCTCTGAAGCTTCTTCATCCTCAGCCCGTTCTTCTCCTAGATATCCTTGTTCTTCATCTTTCTTATCATGAGCTTCCTCAGTTTCAGCCTGCATCTTCTCAAAAACTTCATAAACTAACTTGTCCAAATCAGCACCCTCCTTTTCAGCATTCTCAGCAACCGTTTCTTCAGCACCAGCCTCATCTTCAGACTGTTCAAAGAGATCCTTTGATGTAAGAACAACATGAATTCCTTTCTTCTTCTTCTTCTTCTTCTTCTTCTTCTTCTTCTTCTTCTTCTTCTTCTTCTTCTTCTTCTTCTTCTTCTTCTTCTTCTTCTTCTTCTTCTTCTTCTTCTTCTTCTTCTTCTTCTTCTTCTTCTTCTTCTTCTTCTTCTTCTTCTTCTTCTTCTTCTTCTTCTTCTTCTTCTTAAAAACCTCTACTGAGGTTTCTCTACTCTATGAAGAAGGTAATTTCTACAGATCCTAACCTTTGATGATGATTTCAAGTTTGTTGATCACCAAACCTTTGAACTTGGTGAATTCAGTGGACAAATCAAATAAACCCTGTCTTTAATCCTCCACTCCGTCTTCCAGAATCTCTAACCTATCTAGAACTTGAGAGAATTCCAGATTTCCAGAAACTTTGGGGGTTGAAGCAGCTCTAGGTTTGATAAACTCTTTCTCTTTCAGCTCTTTAGCATTCAACTCAGAGTAAAACTTCCACTTTCCTTTTGCAGTGTAAACTATCCCAATCCTTTGATGTGATGCCTCATCTACTACTCCAAAACCAGTAGTAATCTTCTCCTCATCCTTCAAAGAAACTCCAAAGTGTGTGAAAAACAATGGTAATACATTGGCATTAGGCAGGGAATGGTTCCTAGTCCTAGTGCCACAGTAAACCATATGCTCCATCACAACAGTTGGAAGGTCTACTTCAAACCCTTGAAAAATCCGGTACATCAAAATCAATACCTTGTCTGTCACCAGCTCTTTGGAATACTCTCCGGGAACTACACATCTCATAACGATTGAAAATAGAATTTTGGCTTCACATGTAAACTCAGAGTGTGTTAACTATTTTGGTTCAGAAGTGGTTCCCTCCAAGAAAAACAAGGCTTTAACTTTCTCCAAAATTTCTTTCCTATCAGGGTGATCACTGATCTTATACTTTCTAGGTACTCCCAAAACCTTGGAAAACACCTTGTGATCCAACCTAATGTCAACACTAGCAACTTTGGAAGTAAGAATATAACTATCACTATCATCCAGTTCTTGAACTAAATTCAGATAAAACAATCTCGTTAACCTAGGGTAAGCCTCAAAAGGTGGATTCAACAAACTCCCAACATATGATTTCTTAATGTAGTCTAGGTCCATTATATCCAACAACTCAGTACTAATTAGACTACAGAAAGAGACTTTGGATGATGCATACCCATCCATCCACACAGCTTTAACCTCAGAATTAACAAACCAAGAGTCAGGTAACAAATTCTAACCAAACTTGGTGGCCTTTTTGGTCTTCACATCACTGTGTTTCACCCTCTTCTTTTCTGGAGTTACTTCACTCTTCTTCTCTGAAGTTGCTTCCCCTTTCTTCTTTTTTGAAGATGGCACACTCTTCTTTTCTCCATTCTCAAAAGTCACTTACTTTTTATTCTTGATTATTCCTCTTGAACCTTACTCCCCTGATCTTTGTCCTTCACCACTTCTTCTGTAGCAGACTCAGATTAAGAATCAACACTGATTCTTCCTGAACTTTTTTTCCCTTCCGGAACTTCTTTGAGGGAGGTGACGTCTCATGGACGGTGGCTGTGTCTTCTGAATCTGATCCATGGATGGTGATCTTCCTGTTAGCCTTCCTCTTTACCCTCTTGTTGGAAGTCTGACCTTCCTGCTTGATTCTTTCAGAATTTTGCTCCATTTTGGTTAGGGTTTGAGAGAGTTTGAGATAAATGGGAGAGAGAGAGATAATGATAGAAGTAGAGAATGAGAGAAATAAGTCTTGAAGTAGGTTTAAGTAGGTAGAAGAGATTTATTTAAAAAGGAGATTGCATGCAAAAAGATTGCAGAAGATTTTTGAAGATATTTTATCCAAATCTCTGAAAATTTGAATTATTCTGTAATTATCTAAACATATATTACATATTAAAGAATACAAATCCACTTAATCAAATCAGTGTATCAGTGGTTCAAAGCTTTGAGAAGTTTCAGACCAAAACAGAAACTTCAAAGCTTTGAGCCATACTTTCAAGGCTTATGAAAGTATGATCTCAAGGCTTTGAGATCCACACATATAATACACATAGAGACTAATACTCCCCCTAAACCAATGCATCCTTGTTTAACATACCCAATTCAAGCCTTAGGAATGCAAACCTCTCATCTGGCAATGGTTTAGTGAAAATATCAGCTATTTTCTTAGAAGTAGAAATAAAAGATAGAACAATATCACATTTTTCAGCATGATCTCTAAGAAAGAATATCACCTTAACAATATGTGCTTTTTCCTTGAATGCTGAACTGGATTCTTTGAAATAGAAATAGCACTTGTATTGTCACAGTTTATAGGCACATTTCGGAATTCATATCCAAGATCTCTTAGCTGTTGAGCAATCCATAAAACATGTGAGAAACAAGATCCAGTTATAATGTATTCAGCTTCGGCAGTTGATAGAGCTACTGAATTTTGCTTGTTTGAATGCCAACTTATCAATGAAGATTCAAGGAACTGGCAACATCCAGAAGTACTCTTTCTGTCTACTTTGTATCCTGCAAAGTCTGCATCTGAATAACCACTCAACATAAAGTTAGATCTTCTTGGATACCAAAGCCCCAAGTCTTTGGTTCCATTCAAATATCTAACAATTCTTTTCACAGCAATCAAATGATTTTCCTTAGGATCAGCTTGAAATATAGCACACATGTACACACTAAACATAATATCTTGTCTACTAGAAGTTAGATATAGAAGTGAACCAATCATACCATCTATACTCTTTTTGACTCACACTCTTACCAGTTGTGTCTTTGTCTAAAGACAGTGATGAACTTATTGGAGTTTTAACTACCTTGGACTGTTAAATGTTATACTTTTTTAACAAGTCCAGGGTGTATTTCTCTTGATTCACAAAAATTCCTTTCTTCATTTGATGTACATGAAGTCCAAGAAAGAAATTCACTTCTTCCATTAAGCTCATCTCAAATTCCCTTCACATTAGACTTGAGAACTCTTTTGAAAGAGCATCATTAGTAGCACCAAATAGAATATCATCAACATAAATCTGTACAAACAAATCCTTTTTCTGACTTATTAATATGATTTTCCTTAGGATCAGTGTCTAATTTGTAAACTAGTTTCAAATTTGGAAACGTTTTGGACTTAGGGAACAAGGAAGGAGTTGTTTTGGAAACAACTAGGAGGTTCGGCCCCTTGGGACCGCCCCTCTCCTTCGTTTCCGCCCAAGCCACCTAGGCCGAAGGCCTAGGGAGTCGGCCAACCCCACAGGTTGGGCCGGCCGGCCTAGGCTCGGCCCGGGGAGGCTCCAAAGTGGTTCGGCCATGTATTGGTGGGCCACTTGGACCGTTTTGACCCTAGTAATCGTAAAGTCAATTAAAAATTGACCAAGCACGCTAAAATTGGATTTTAACTGTTTATGTGCAAATCGCATGGTGGTTGGATATGGCCTTAGGACGTGGTTTGGCGTGATTGTTTAATTTTGTGGTTTCGTTTACGGCCTGCGAGTAGATCAATTTGATGTAATAATTAATTAGGATTTACGACATGCGAGCCGATTTTTTTCTTAACTTGTGAGATTTATTTTATTTAGTATAGTTGTTAGCAAGTGGCAGATAGAGTAGATTATTAGCCAAGGTTGGAGAAAAGAAGCCCAAGGCAAAAGAAGCCACAAAATATGGAGAATAGAGCATTCCACATGACTATGAATGATGGACCAAAATATGGAGGCACATGGAGATGTGTTTGCTATATGGGGTTCATAGATATTCTCATTGGCTTGGGAATATCTTAGTCTAGGAAAGGCCATATCCATATCACGTTTTATTATTTTGTGGTTGTTTATTTTTCTGTCTTATTATTTTGTGATTGGTGTATAGATGATGCATGCAATTAGGATAATAAGATATTAACAACCCGGATCTATAATTTGGAGTTGTGCCCAAACTCAAAATAGATAGATCAATTGACATGGATCAACAGAACAATTAAAAATTGAATTTCAAAATCCCTCAAAATTCAAATATTGTGTTTTTGCCTTCTCGTTATTTAAACACTCATCATCATCATGATTTATCAAGCTCGTGCATGCCAAATCAAGGCGACTTGGTTCATAATGATGTGGTGCGATGGCACAAGCAAGTAATGTGCAATGGTTTAAATAAGAGGTTGGACACAACTGGGTTATTAATATGATTAAAATCTAGAGGCAATCAATTGGGGTTATCCATACGGATGGATAAATATGGACTTATTTACCCAATTGAACCAAGAGTTGCATAGGGATGCAATTGGAATTGTTCCTACCTAAAGTAGTCAATTCTTGAGGGACTTGCCAAAGCAAGCTCAAGAGAAGATGAAACATGGATCTTGGCCCACTAGAAAATATAATGATATTTTCCGCATTAATATCTTGAGGGTAATTAATCCGTAGAAAAATAGTGGGAGCTATGTTTAATAACCTAGCCATTATTAAATATAGTCAAAAATCACAAATACTAAAACTTGCGTATTTTCCTTTTGTAGAATTCCAAATGGAAAACAACTCATCGAGTTCACAACATTCCCTACGCTCTGTCCTTGAGAAGGAAAAGCTTTATGGAACCAATTTCCTCGACTGGTACAGAAACTTGAGAATCGTTCTCAAGCAAGAAAAGAAACTGTACGCAATAGAGGAGCAAGTTTCGGAAGGTCCAGAAAACAATACTCCTGCAACCCTAAAGGCGTATCAGAAACGTGTTGACGATACTAATGATGTGTCCTGCCTTATGCTTTGCACCATGACCTCTGAGCTTCAGAAGAAACATGAGAACATGAATGCAACCGATATGATCGAACACTTAAAGCAGCTCTTCCAAGAGCAGGCAAGGGTTGAGAGGTATGAATTTTATAAGGCATTGTTCATATGTCATCTGACTGAAGGAAACCCTGTGGGACCTCATGTACTTCGTATGATCGGGTACTTGGAGAATCTCGCGCGACTAGGGTTCCCGTTCGGCCAAGAGTTGGCCACCGATCTCGTGTTGCAATGGTTGTCTGAGAGTTATGGACTGTTCATCATGAACTATAACATGAACGAGATCGTGAAACCACTGCAAGATTTACTCAATATGTTGAGGATGGATGAACAAAGATTCAACAAGGGTAAGGGCAAGATTATTATGATGGTGCAGAAAGGAAAGGGTAAAAGGTTTGCCTCATCCTTCAAGGGAAAAGGCAAGGTAGTTGCCAAACCCAAGGAACCTGCCCTTAAGCCTATTGGTCGCATTGCCAAAGGTGTGACTAAAGGTGAATGTCACTACTGCAGTCAGCCTGGACACAGGAGAAGAAACTACCAAAAATATATGGAGGACATGAGGCTTGGAATAGTGATTCCACCACCACCAGGTATTTTTGTTGTAGATGTCAATTTAACTATCTCTACGTCATGGGTATTGGATACTGGATGTGGATTTCACATTTGTTGAAATGTGCAGGATCTAAAGAGAAGTAGAAGAAAAACTTAAGGGGAGATAGACATGCGCGTTGGGAATGGAGCAAAGGTTGTTGCATTAGCCGTAGGCGTGTACGAGCTATCTCTGCCTTCAGGATTAGTTTTAGAGTTGCTTAATTGCTATTTTGTGCCTGCTATGAGCAGAAATATTATTTCTATATCTTGTTTGGACAAGGAAGGTTTTATTATTTCAATAAAGAACAATTATTGTTCCATTTATTTTAATAATATTCACTATTGTAGTAAGCAATTATTTAATGGACTGTACGTCCTTGATCTAAGCAATCCTGTGTACAACATTAATACTAAGAGGATTAAAATAAAAGAGTGAAATCCTGCTTACTTATGGCATTGTCGTTTAGGCCACATAAACGAGAAACGTGTATCTAGACTCCATAAGGATGGATTTCTAGACTCATTTGTTTTGAATAATATGAGACATGTGAGGCTTGTTCATTGGGAAAAATGACAAAGTCCCCATTCAATAAGAAAGGTGAGAGGACTAGTGAGCAATTGGCTCTCGTGCATTCTGATGTATGTGGGCCATATTCCACGCCTGCCAGGAGTGGTTATGTCTACTTCATCACATTTACTGATGATTTCAGTAGATATGGATTTATATACCTTATGAAAGCCCCATCCGAATCATATGAAAGGTTCAAATAATTCAAGAGTGAATTAGAGAATCAAATTGGAAAAAGTATCAAGGCTCTACGAACGGATCGTGGAGGAGAATACTTCACCCATGAGTTTGACGACTATCTTAGAGAGTGTGGGATCGTGTCCCAACTCACTCCACCCGGAACGCCACAATGGAATGGCATGTCCGAGAGGAGCAATCGAACACTATTGGATATGGTTCGATCTATGATGTTTCAAACCGATCTTCCATTATCACTTTGGGGCTATGCTCTATTAAGTGTAGCTTTCACCATTAACCGTGTTCCATCTAAATCACTCATGAAGACACCACATGAAATGTGGAGTGGGAGGCGTCCTACGCTGTCGTTAATGAAGATTTGGGGCTGCGATGTCTATGTAAAGCGTTTACAATCAAAAAAGCTGGGGCTCAAGTCGGATAAGTGTAAGTTTGTGGGGTACCCTAAGGAAACTAAGGGTTACTACTTCTACAATCCAACTGAGAACAAAGTGTTTGTTGCTCGGTCCGGCGTGTTTCTAGAAAGAGAGTTTGTCTCTAAAGAAGCAAGTGGGAGGACTGTAGAACTTGAAGAAGTTCAAGAACCACAAAGAACTGATCCTACTATGGAACATGAACAGGACCATAAGAAGTTGTGGAGCAGCCTGTTCAAGTAACACAAGAGCTTCATAGATCTAGTATAGTGCGCCAGGAGCCCGAGAGGTATGTACTTCTCGTGACTGATTCTGGTGACACGATGCTCATAGATGATGAGCCTACTAATCTATGAAGAGGCCATGAAAGGGCCGGACTCTCAGAAGTGGCTCGCAGCCATGAGATCCGAGATGGAATCAATGTATGCTAACAAAGTATGGAATTTGGTGGAACCACCCATAGGGGCGTGGCCCATAGGGTGCAAGTGGGTCTTCAAGAAGAAGATCGACATGTATGGTAACGTAATTAACTATAAGGGACGATTGGTGGCTAAAGGATTCAGACAGATTCATGGTATTGGCTATGATGAAACCTTTTCATCAGACGCTATGACCAAATCCATCCGCATCCTACTTGCAATTGCAGCATACTACGACTATGAGATTTGGCAGATGGATGTCAAAACAACATTCTTTGATGTGAATCTCTTCGAGGACATGTATATGATACAACCTGAGGGTTTTGAAAATCCAAAGCAAGCCAACAAAGTCTGTAAGCTGCAACGATCCATTTATGGATTGAAGCAAGCTTCTAGGAGTTGGAATCGAAGTTTTGATGAAGTGGTCAAAGGGTTTCGCTTCATCAGAAACAAAGATGAGTCTTGTGTCTACAAGAAGGTTAGTGGGAGCTCTGTAGCTTTTCTGGTCTTGTATGTGGATGACATACTACTTATTGGAAATGACATTCATATGCTGCAATCTGTTAAAGATTGGCTGGGAAAGTGTTTCTCAATGAAAGACTTAGAAGCAGCCTATATACTTGGTATAAAGATCTATAGAGATAAATCTAGAAGACTGCTGGGCCTAAGTCAAAGTACATATATTGACAAGGTGTCGAAACGGTTCAACATGCAAGATTCCAAGAAGGGATTCTTGCCCATGTCACATGGAATTACTCTTTCGAAGAGTGATATTCCTTCCAATGAGATTGAGAAGGAACACATGAGTAGGATTCCCTATGCCTCGGCCATAGGATCCATCATGTACGCCATGTTATGTACTAGACCAGATGTGTCATCTGCCTTGAGTATGACAAGCAGATACTGAAAGTGTGTAATGTAGGTGTAAACAAGTATATTAATAATCTAGAAGGGTGGGGGGGGGGGGGTTGAATAGAGTATGCTAGCTTTTGCCAAAAAACAAGTTTATGAAACTTCAGTAAAACAAACTGTTGATATCTCAAAGCTTTGAAAAGAATTTGAGAAGCTTAAAGATATAGCAGCAGAGTATAGGGGATTCAAAGCTTTGAGACTTGGAAAGCTCCAAAGCTTTGAAACTTCCAATGAAAAATGTATGTAAAAAGAACATAAGTAAATAGCAATAGCACAGAGATTTTACAGAGTTCAGTCACAATTGGACCTAGTCTCAGCCTGAGGGATCTAATCCCTCCAGGATTCAAACACAAATTCTTATTAATCACCCAGATTTAGCCCTAGATCTCAAGCCTAAGTGAGCTACCTTACACTTATACAGCTTGTGGTTCTCAACCTATCTAGTTACAGGCTACAACCTGTTGAAACAATAAGATCCTCTTGTTGTTCACTTGAATAACCAAAATACTAAGTTTAGTGAGGTTTTAGAGATGAAGAATAAGTAATACAATTGAGTACAGGAAGAAGAACTCAGAAAAGATAAGCTGTTTAAAGCCTGGAAGAGTCTTCTGAAATTGAATGATTTTCAGTCTGCGTGAGTTGAATTCCTGAATGATCGTGATCTTCCCAGTAAGTTTCCCTCTTTAAAACCACAATCTCTGTATCTCTTATAAGTCTCTGCAATTCAAATTTTAGTAGCTAATCTCAGTCTACAACTGACTTGAGAGATTTCAGGAAGAGAATTCCTAAAATAACTCCTATCTGATAAGCTCCTGTCAACAGCTTAATTTGAATGCATTGCTGATCTGTTTATGGACGTTGGAGTGTCCAACAAACCTGAAAATACTCAGCAAACATGATCAAACGAATAACAATACAATCTAGCAAAAAGATCTGCTTGAAACAGCATCTAACAGTTAATGAGAAAACTGTGCTAGAATTGTCTGCTGGCAGTTCTGAGTTAACAAGCATATTCAATCTCATGAATATATCAAGTAACTAATATAGATTCCACAATAATAGACAGTAATCAACATGTATTAAGACCTAAGTATCACTGAATTCATCTGCATACAGAAAGATGGTTAGTAGAACTTAGCAGTAAAGAGTAACTACAATATCTCAAAGCTTTGACTGGTAACTTCACCAGAATGACCATTGGATTTTCAATCCAACTTAGTCCTAGAATGATCAACTTAGAACATAGATTGCTGAATGTAATTATATAATTAAACCATCATTACCAAAACATAACAAAAACCTGCACAATACAGTTAGATAATTTATCATATAGAAACTGCTACAGTAACTCAAAGCTTTGAAGCTTTGATACTTAGCAATTTCTTATACTTGTGTTTCTGGATTTCATTATCAAGGAGCTAAGCTCTGTGCTTGTTTTTTCACAACAAAATTTTCGTGAGCTTCAGTCTTATCAATCTCCCCCTTGATGAAAGACAAAACACATTATCTGGTATCCATATCCTGCAACTTACAATTAATAGTAAAAATCACAGAACATAAAATCAAAATCCACTGAATTGCATAGATAACATCTACCAGATCCAGACTTTATTACAAACCATAAAACTAGATACTAAACATCCTCAAAACATAAAAACTACTAAAAGCATAAAACACATAATCTTCTCCCCCTTTTTGACTTTCATCAAAAGAGTTACAAGAAATGTAGGATCTGTTCGGAGTTTTGCTATAAATAAAATAAGAATAATAACCTAAAATTCAGGACTGAGAAGAGGAGGAAGAATAGAGAGAATAGGTTCAAGGCTTTGAAGATCGTGTGGACTTTGTTGTTCCCTTGCCTTTGCCCTGAGTCTCCTCTTGTTCTTATTCTGAAACTTCTGCATCTTCATCCTATTCCCCAGCTTGTTCTTCTTGTTCTTCAGCTTTCCTTCCATGAGTTCATCATCCTGAATCTTTTCAACAACCTCATCAACCAACTTGTTCAGATCAGCAGCTTCCTTTTCAGCTTTTTATGCAGTTGTTTCCTCATCATCTGCCTCATATTCAGATTGGTCAAAGAGATCCTTTGATGTCAGAACAACAGGAATACCTTTCTTCTTCTTCTGTTTCTTGAGAGCTTCTCCCAGAACTTCCTCTGAATCAATGCTGGTATCTCTACTTTCTGAAGAAGGTGCTTTCTCCAGATCCAAACCTTTGATGATCAGGTCAAGCTTGTTAAGCACCAAACCTTTGAACTTAGTAAGGTCATTGGACAAGTCAAACAAACCTCGTCTCAAATCTTCCACACCATCTTCCAGAACCTCAACCCTATCTATTATTTGTGAGAAATCCAGATTGCTAGGCACCTTAGGGGTTGAAACAGCTCTAGGTTGGATGAACTCCTTTTTGTTCAGCTCCTTAACATTTAACTCTGAATAGAACTTCCACTTTCCCTTTGCAGTATACACAATCCCAATACTTTGAAGAGATGCTTCATCAATCCTTTGCAGTATACACACTCCAAACTGTTTAAAAAACAGTAATAAGACATTGGCATAGGGTAGAGAGTGGTTCCTAGTCCTAGTCCCACAGTAGACCATGTGCTCCATCACCGCAGTTGGAAGTTCTACCTCAAACCCTTGACAGATCAGATACATCAAGATTAAAACCTTGTATGTTACCAATTCTTTGGAGTATTCTCTAGGGACCACACACCTCATAATTATAGAAAATAGGATTTTGGCTTCACAGTTAAACACAAAATGTGTTAACTGCTTGGGTTCAGAAGTGGTTCCCTACAAGAAAAATATGGCTTTGACTTTCTCTAGGATTTCTTTCTTATCAGGATAGTCACCAACCTTATACTTCCTAGGCACTCCCAAAATTTTGGAGAAAACCCTGTGATCTAACCTAATGTCCACACCTGCCACTCTTGTAGTAAGGATGTATCTGTCACTATCATCAAGCTCTTGAACCAGATTCAAATAGAACAGTAGGGTTAACCTAGGGTAAGCTTCAGAAGGTGGGTTCAATAGACTTCCAACATATGATTTTTTCAAGTTCTTAATGTAATCTAAGTCTAAAATCTCCAATAAATCAAAACTGATCAGACTACAAAAAGACACTTAAGATGATGCATACCCATCCATCCATACCTTATTGACCTCATAATTAACAAACCAAGATTCAGGCAAGAGATTGTTATCAAAGTTTGTAGCTTTCTTGGTTTTCACTATACTGTGCTTAACCCTCTTCTACTCTGGGAGTTCTTCACCCTTCTTTTCTGGAGTTGCTTCTGCTTTAATGTCACCAGCCTTTTTCCTTTTTTAAGATGGTACACTCTTCTTTTCCTTCTCAGCAATCACTTCTTTCTTCTTCTTACTTGACTCTTCTTCCTGATCCTTATTCCCCTTTTCTTTCACCACTTCCTCTGTTGCAGATTCTGAATTTGACTCAGACCTTGCTTATTCTTGAACTTCCTTCCCTTTCTTGGTCTTCTTTGTAGGAGGATAAGTCTTATGAACACTAGACGTCTCCTCTGAGTCTGGTCCATGAATGGTAATCTTCCTGTTAGCCTTTCTCTTCACCCTCTTGTTGGAGGTCTGACCAAGCTGCTTGATCCTTTCTGATTTTTGCTCCATTTGGGTTAGGGTTTGAGATAGATTGAGAGAATTGGAATAGAGAGAGATAGAGACAAAGAGATAAAAGTAAATAATGAGAGAAAATAAGTCCTGAAGCTGGCTAAAGTAGGTAGATGAGTTTGACTAAAAGTAGGAGATTTGCATGCAAAAAGATTTCAGAAGATTTTCAAGATATTTGTAGATATTTTGATCAAATCTCTGAACATTTGAAAGATTCTGTAATTATCTACAAAGATATTACAAAATTTTTGTTGATCCAATTTTTTAAAGATAATGCAAATCCACTCATCAAACCAGTGAAACAGTAGTTCAAAGCTTTGAGAAGTTTCTGACTAATATAGAAACTTCAAAGCTTTGAGCCATATTTTCAAGGTTCCAGAAAATATAATCTCAAGGCTTTGAAATCACACATATAGTACACATAGTAAGTAATTACTCCCCCTAAACCAGTGCATCCTTGTTCAACATACCCAATTCAAGCCTTAGGGATGCAAAACTCTCATCCAGCAGTGGTTTAGTGAAAATATCAGCTATTTTCTTAGAAGTAGAAATAAAGGATAGAACAATATCACCTTTTTCTGTGTGATCTCTAAGAAAATGATGTCACACATCTATGTTCTTTGTCCTTGAATGCTGGACTGGATTCTTAGATAGGGAAATGGAACTTGTATTGTCACAATTGATAGGCGCATTTCTGAAATCATATCCAAGATCTCTTAGCTGCTGTGCAATCCATAAAACCTGTGAATAACAAGCTTCAGCTGCAATATATTATGCTTCTGCAGTTGAAAGAGCTACTGAATTTTGCTTCATTGAATGCCAACTAATTAATAACGATCCAAGAAACTGGCAGCATCCATAATTACTCTTTTTGTCTACTTTGTATCCTGCAAAGTCTGCATCTGAATATGCACTCAACAAAAATTTAGACCTTCTTGGATACCAAAGCCCCAAGTCTTTGGTTCCATTCAAATATCTAAAAATCCTTTTCTCAACAATTAAATGATTTTCTTTAGGATCATCTTGAAACCTTGCACACATGCACACACTAATTATAATATCTGGTCTACTAGCAGTTAGATATAAGAGTGAACCAATCATACCTCTGTATTCTTTCCGATTTTCACTCTTACCAGTTTTGTCCTTGTCTAAAGACAGTGATGAACTCATAGGGGTATTTACAACCTTGGACTGTGACATGTTATACTTGTTTACAAGTGCAGGGTGTACTTTCCTTGATGCACAAAAATTCCTTTCTTCATTAGATGTACATGAAGTCCAAGAAAGAAATTTATTTATCCCATCAAGCTCATTTCAAATTCCCTCCACATTAGACTTGAAAACTCTTTTGAAGGAGCATCATTAGTAGCACCAAGTAGAATATCATCTACATATATCTGAACATGTAACATATCTTTTTCCTGATTCTTGATAAAAAAAGCTTTTATCAACCAGACCTCTCTTAAAACCATTTTCCGACAAAAATTTTGAGAGTCTGTCATACCAAGCCCTTGGAGCTTGCTTAAGTCCATATAAGGCTTTGTCCAGATTGTAACCATAATCAGGAAAGGTGTCATTTTCAAAACCCGGTGATTTAGAAACAAATACTTCTTCTTGTAAATAACCATTCAAAAATGCACATTTGACATCCATTTGGAAAAGTTTATGTTATTATGTGATGAAAATGCAAGCAATATTCTAATAGCTTCTAACCTTGCAACAGGGGTAAATGTTTCCTCATAATCAATACCTTCCTCTTGATTGTATCCTTATGCAACCAGTCTTGCTTTGTTTCTCACAACCTTACCTTTTTCATCAAGCTTATTTCTGAACACCCATCTTGCTCCAATAACTGATAGATCCTTTGGTCTAGGAACCAAATTCCAAACCTTGTTTCTTTCAAACTCATTCAGCTCATTCTGCATTGCAATGATCCAGTCTGCATCTTCTAGTGATTCTCTTGCATTTTTTGGCTCAATGAGTGATACAAAAGCACTAAATGCACACAGATTTCTCAGTTGACCTCTTGTATGAGTTCCAGTTGTTGGATCTGATAAAATATTCTCAGCAGGATGATCTGAGGGTGTCCAATTGTATGGAACTTCAAGGCTTTGAGCTCTTGATACAGTAGAAGGAGCATCATATTTCCTGTTAATCTCAGTCTCAAGGATTTGAGATTTCGGCTCAGCAGGGGGTTCAAGGCCTTGAGATTCTTCTGAAAGTTTTTGGTGCTTAGTTTTGCTCTTGCTGAATTTCTTAAGGTCTTCATCAACCTCATATTTATTCAAACTAAGATATGTAAAACTTTCACTTAGAGAATCATCAGTACTTTCATCAAAAACAACATGAATACTTTCCTCTACATACTTAGATTTCTTATTGTAAATCCTGTAAGCCTTGCTGGTTTGAGAATAACCAAGAAACAGACCTTCATCACTTCTAGCATCAAACTTACCAAGATTATCTTTGCCATTTTTATGCACAAAACAAGTACAGCCAAAAGGCTTAAAGTAAGCAACACTAGGCTTTCTGCATTTAAACAGTTCATAAGGAGTTTTCTTCAAAATTGGCCTGATCAAACATCTTTTGAGCACATAGTTTGCAGTATTAACAGCTTCTGCCCAAAAATATTTTGGCAAATTACTTTCAAGTAGCATGGTTCTAGACATATCTTCAAGAGTCCTATTTTTCCTCTCAACTACTCTATTTTGCTGAGGAGTTCTAGGTGCAGAAAAGTTGTGTGAGATGCCATGCTTTGCAAAAAAAAATCAAAATCAAGTAGATCAAATTCCCTACCATGATCACTTCTAATAGATCCAACAGGTAACTTTTTCGAAGTTTGAAGCTCTTTGCAAAGTTTAGAAAATTTAGATAATGCTTCAGACTTTTCTCTAATAAACATAACCCAAGTATATCTAGAGTAATAATCAACGAAAACAAGCATATATTTCTTAGATATGGGTGTTTGAACCCTCATAGGACCACACAAGTCCATATGCAGCAATTATAAGGGTCTGGAGGTACTTACAAAATTCTTTAGCTTGAATGAGTTTCTGGTTTGTTTACCTTGAGTACATGCCTTGCAAAACTCATTATCTTTGAATTTAAGGATTTGTAATCCCCTTACCACATCTTTTGAGATGAGCTTATTCAAAGAATGCATGCTTATATGACCAAGCTTTCTGTGGCTTAGTTTTGAGTCATCGTTCAAAGCTTTGCACTATCACCTGCAACTTTGTCAGTGCACAATGCATAAACATTATGTGACCTAGGAGCAGTGAGTATGGGATTGCCTAATTTTTCATCTTGCACCACACATTTCTACTTGTAAAAAACAACCTTATTACCCTTTTCACAAAGATGGGAAATACTCAATAAATTATACTTAAGACCATCAATTAAATAAACATCAAAAATTGAATATGCATAATTGTTACCAACACTTACTATACCAATTATGTTGCACTTTGCTTTGTCACCAAGTGTGATTGTTCCCTCTGATAGCTCTTTGAGCTATGAGAATAAAGATTTCTTCCCACTCATATGTCTGGAGCATCCACTACCCAATATCCATTTATGATCTTTCAAAGCTTTGGTGACATCCTGCAAAATTCAATCAATGACTTAACAGGCTATTAGAACAAGTGTAGAATTTGGATTCATACTCAAAGTCAATCATGTTAGGTGGTCTAACTCCTTTTGGAACCCAATTCTGTTTCACTTGTCCCTTAAGCTGATAACGATAGGTGTTCCTCATTATCTGAGGTTCTGTCCTTCTAAAGGGGCAAGTTACTTTTACATGTCCAAGTTTGCAGCAATATGACACTTTGATGAATGTCTTCTTCCTGCTTTCACAAATGTGGTTTGGCTTTTTCTTGCAAAATTTGGATTATATCCAATTCCACTTTTGTGAACAGACTGCATACTTCCTCCAAGCATGAGACTTAACTTCTGTTCTAAGCCAACAAAAGTTGAAAGAATTTTCTTGGATTCTTGAAGCTTACTAGTCAATGAAGTGTTTTTTTTCTAAATCATCAGAATGATTTTTTAGATCAACAAACTTGTCAGTTAAAATAGTGTTTTGATCACCTACTTCTTTGACTTGTGATTTCAAATATCTGAATCTATTTTCCAAGGCTTTGAAGTCACTGTCAATTTTTAACTTAGTCGCTTCAAGACATTTGTTCTGAAAAACCAAATCAAAATTTTATTTTACCTGCTCATGACCGTTCATTTTTAAAGAATCAATCTCATTCCTGTAACTCTCCTCGTTTAAAAACATGCTTTTGAGAATTTCAGGAAACACATTAGAAGGACTAAATGAGAGATTTGTTACCATGTCATCAATTGGCTTCTCAGTAGAATGGTCCTCTTGATGTCCAGCCATTAAACAGAGATTGGGTTGCTCATCATCAGAATCTGAGTGTGAAGAGTCTGAATCACTCCATGCGGCCACCATTTCCTTCTTCCTTTTTTTTGTCATTTTCCTTCTTTGAAAATTGTATTTTCTTCTTCTTTTGAGGACAGTCTCTCACCAGCTGATCTGCATCTCCACATTCATAGAAATTCATAAATTTAGGTTTATATGATTGTGAAGAAGACTTACCTTTCTGATCCTTGCTGGTTGAGGATCTGAACTTCTCTTTGTTGTAATCCTTTTTCTCAGAGTTCCTCTTTTTCTTGAGAATTCTGGCCAAGGCTTTGGAAATCAAGGCCAAGTCTTCCTCCTCATCATCATCATCATCCTATGGTTCAAGGCTTTGAGATTTTTCATTATCTTTTGCCTTGGGTGCCAGATTCTTTATGTTGTCACTCAGTTCACCATCAACTTACTTCATAGAAATCTCATGAGTGAGTAAATTCCTTTGCAGAACATCCAGTTCCAGAATGCTTAAATCCTGAGATTCTTCAATAGCACTAGTTTTAGGCTCCCATTTCGCTTTAGGCAAGCTGTTGATAATCTTCCCGACTTTTTCTTCATTTGAGAATAGTTTTCCCAAAGACTCCAAGTTGTTCACAATATCTGTAAATCTTTTGAACATATCTTTGATGGATTCATCGGAATTCATCTTAAACAGTTCAGAATACCTCAAAAGGATATTAATCTTTGTCTGCTTGACTTGGCTAGTTCCTTCATAAGTAACAGTCAACTTATACCAGATCTCCTTTGCTTTTTTGAAGTTGGACATCCTGTTGAACTCATCTGCACTAAGAGCACAATATAATAAGTTCAAAGCTTTGTAATTTTTTGATACCTTTCCAGTTCAGTAACTGAGAGATCTTCATCAGGTTTGACAGTTCTAACACCATTGGCAGTAGTATAAAATAGGTTTGGCCCATTCACAATAATATACCATAGTTCCATGTCCATATCTATGATGAACATTTTAATCAATGCCTTACAATGCACAAAATTATCACCACAGAACAATGGAGGGCTATTAGATGCCCTTCCCTGTGAGAATCCTCCTTCACCTACAAAACTCATTGTCACAAGATTGTTAGATCTTTAAACTGTGACCCAAAGCTCTGATACCAATTGAAAGAGTGTAATGTATGTGTAAACAAGTATATTAATACTCTAGAAGGGGGGGGGGTTGAATAGAGTATGCTAGCTTTTGCCAAAACACAAGTTTTTAAAACTTCAGTAAAACAAACTGTTGATATCTCAAAGCTTTGAAAAGAATTTGAGAAAGTTAAAGATATAGCAGCAGAGTATAGGGGCTTCAAAGCTTTGAGAGTTGGAAAGCTCCAAAGCTTTGAAACTTTCAATAAAAACTTTATGTAAAAACAACAAAAGCAAATAGCAAGAACACAATACAGAGTTCAGTCACAATTGGACCTAGTCTATGTCTGAGGGATATAATCCCTCAAGGATTCAAACACAAATTCTTATTAATCACCCTGGTTTATCCCTAGATCTTAAGCCCAAGTGAGCTACCTTACACTTATACAGCTTGTGGTTCTCAACCTATCTAGTTACAGGCTACAGCCTGTTGAAACAATAAGAACCTCTTGTTGTTCACTTGAACAACCAAACTAGTAAGTTTAGTGAGGTTTTAGATATGAATAATACGTAATACAATTGAGTACAGGTTGAAGAACTCAGAAAAGATAAGTTGTTTAGAGCCTGGAGAGTTCTTCTGAAATTGAATGATCTTCAGTCTGCTTGAGTTGAATTCCTGAATGATTTGAAGAGCTATATGATCTTGATCTTCCCAATAAGTTTATCTCTTCATAAACACGTTCTCTTTATCTCTTATAAGTCTCTTCAATTCAAATTTAAGTAGTTGATCTCAGTCTGCAACTTACTTGAGAGATTTCTGGAACAGAATTCCTAAAATATCTCCTATCTGATAAGCTCCTGTCAACATCTTAATTTGAATGCATTGCTTATCTGTTTATGGACGTTAGAATGTCCAACAAACCTGCAAATACTCAGCAAACAAGATCAAACAAATAACAATACAATCTATCAAAAAGATCTGCTTGAAACAACAGCTAACAGTTCATGAGAAAATAATGCTAGAATTGTCTGCTGACAATTCTGAGTTAACAAGCATATTCAATCTCATGAATATATCAAGTAACCAATGTAGAGTCCAAAATAATAGACAATAATCAGCATGTATTAATATCTAAGTATCACTGAATCCATCTGCATACAGAAATATGCTTAGTAGAACTTAGCTGTAAAGAGTAACTAGAATATCTCAAAGCTTTCAAGCTTTGCCTGCTAACTTCACCTGAATGAACATTGGATTTTCAATCCAACTTAGTCCTGCAATGATCAACTTAGAACATAGATTGCTGAATGTAATTATATAACTAAACCATCATTACCAAAACATAACCAAAACCTGCACGAAAAGTTAGATAATTCAGCATATAGGAACTGCTACAGTAACGCAAAGCTCTGAAGCTTTGATACTTAGCAATTTCTTATGCTTGTGTTTCTGGCTTTCATCATCAAGGAGCTAAGCTCTCTGCTTGTATTTTCACAACATAATGTCCATGCTCTTCAGCCTTATTAGGTACTAGTCCAAATCCAGGTGAGAGTCATTGGATTGCAATCAAGAACATCCTAAAGTACTTGAGAAGAACTAAGGATGCTTTCTTGATATTTGGTGGTGAGGAAGAGTTGCGTGTAAGGGGTTACACGGATGCGAGCTTCCAAACTGATAGAGATGATTTTAGATCACAATTGGGATACGTGTTTTTCCTGAATGGAGCAGCGGTGAGCTGGAAGAGTTCCAAGCAAGAGACGGTGGTTGATTCTACAACAGAGGCTGAGTACATTGCTGTAAATGGCGCAGCAAAGGAAGCTGTTTGGATTAAGAATTTTTTTTCTGAACTTGGTGTGGTTCCTAGCATTGCGGATCCAGTAGATTTATACTGTGACAAAACTGGGGAGATCGCGCAATCAAAGGAGCCTCGGTCACACCAGAAATCCAAACACGTGCTCAGGAAGTTCCATCTTATTTGATATATTATCGATATAGGGGACGTTCGGATATGCAAGATTCCTACAGATGAGAATCTATCAGATCCACTTACAAAGCCGCTTGTTCAGCGCAAGCATGAGGGGCACACTAGGAGAATTGGCATACGGGATGCATCAGATTGGCTCTAGTGCAAGTGAGAGACTGTTGGAATAGATGCCCTAGAGGCAATCTAGTTTAGTATGAACTTATTTTGGCTAGAATATTCATTGTATTATTTATTGGATATTTATAATGAAGTCCTTAGATTTATAAATATGTTGTTTATCTTAAATATCCCTAGTCCATTATAATGATTAAATGGGACAATCATCTATAGACTAGTATGAGGTTGGTTGATATGGAGATATCATGATCCAACACATGGGTATGCATTAAGGGTAATGGCATACTTAATTGACCCATCTCCGAGAAGGTTACATACATGTTATGTTAAGTCACAAGCACATCTCGCGGTGACAACGGTATTGTCATCCTTAGACTTAAAGTCACTAGATTATCTAGTTGTGGATTATTGTGATTTTGGTAGCGTCAAACGCTACACCGTAACTGGGTAGCCATAAAGGCGTGTACCGGATATAATAAGAAGCAAGCTTAGAAGTCGTATTAGAAGTAGATAGAATTTGTCCCTCCCACATAACGGGAGAAAATATCCTAGGCCACTCGAGGGATAGTGCTTATGGAATGTCTGGCCAGAATCAAATAAATCAATATGGGATACTGGTGTTATTTGCACGAATAAGGCTATTATCCGGATCGAGAAACTATGGATTGGATATACGAGTGTGACTTGTATGTCTCGTTTCCAATACGGATATAGAGACAAAGGGATGAGAGAATAACTTGCAGAAGGTTTGTCTGATGACTATTCTGTTAGTTGGCTAGAATGGATGTCTTGCTAGAGACCGCTCCATATTAGCGAATTCTTGCTACCAACTAGATAGAATCTATGGGGTCACACGCTACAAAGGGTTGAACTAGATCAGGGAATTAATTAATATGATTAATTAGTTAGAAGGATCACTTGCAACACCTTGCAAACTTAGTAGGACTAATATGCAAGGAAGGGACTAATCCGAACTCATGTAGGATTATATAAAGGATACTCCTATATAAAGGATACTCCTAGCTTCCTTCCCATACTAATGCTCATAACATAACTTGAGTGGGAGAGAACAATGGAGAGAGAGCAAGACAACTCGAGGCCGTCTGCCCCTAGCCGTCTGCCCCCTACCCGTCGGCATCAAGGAGAGGCCTAGCCTCTTCTTTGATCCTTGTTACGTGATTTCTTCTTCCTCTTCCTCCGGTCCAAGCTAGCACAAAGGAGAAGGAAGATCTACATCAATACTAGGCGTGGATCAACCGTAGAGACGTGACACAATTCACGTTACAAGTCATCACAGGAGATCTCTAAGGTGTGTTACTTGTTTGCTCCTTTACCATCGTTATGATTCTCTTTCTGTGATCCTTGGAGGGTCTTGAATGGATAATTTCTTTTTCCGATGCGTATCCATGATCAAAACCCTAAAATACAACCAACTTAATTCACCATCAGACCCATTCCTCACTTCTCTACCATCAATTCACCATCCTCCAATATTACCTGTACCACCATTAAACAATATAACATCAGACCAAACCCAACTTCATTGCAATGACCATCAGACTTAAATCACTAAACCCAGTTCATAACCAAAACCAACCACAACACCACAAACTTTCTCTACTACCTCTTAGCTCCTAACACCCAATTCGTAAAACCCAATTCACAAACACCATCACCATTAACCTTCCAATCACCCTTCAGTGCCACACACCAACACAATAGCTAACCAAAACCACCACCAGAAACTCCATCAATTCCGCCCACAAACTTATACCTTAAATCACCATTCACCACAACCACCATAATCATCCCACCTGAACCTACTAACCACCAACTTAATTCACCAAACAAACACCCAGTACAATTACCACTAAGACCTCCATCAACCAATACAATTAACAACCTCCTACACACCCATCCATCTAGTACACCAGTTCACCACCATCAACACCATTAATAAACCAACTTCCATTGCCAATTGGCCATAGCCACAGTAACGAAAACTCACCATTACAACCTGAAACCACCAAACCCAGAACCTGCTCCATTCACCAATTCATCCCCAGTTCTGCACCACAAGAAAAAAATAGAGAAAAAGAAGATGCAATCAACAATCTAAGCCAAGAAGCAGCCATAGTTGCAGAGGAATTCCCGATCATACAGGAAACCAAGAAGCATCGAAGAATCAAGAAGAAGAAACAGAGCATCGAACCGATCTCCAGGGGATTTCATGGTGGATTTCGGGCCGAATAGAAACACCGCCGGTGATTTTGATTTGGCTTGGGGCCGAAAAGTACAATAAAAGAGAAGTGGGAAGAAGAGAAGGAACGGGTTATTATTTGAGAAACCTAGGGTTCAGTAGAGACTCCGACATCTTTGGAGGGGTAAAAGTGAAAAAATAGTATTTACTCCTAGTTTTGGACGGTTATGATTTTAATTAGACCTAGGGGCTGTTCAATAGTTAATATATCATTCACGTATTCTTCACACACGAAGAAGAGGACGAAGAAGATAAGAACGAAGACGAAGATTGATTCCTAGTTTGATTTCTTCTCCCTCTTTTAATCTTTGTTATGGAGAAATTTGTTAGTTTAACTAGTATTCATATGATTAGCTAGACGTTTTTCTAGGCTTCTCTAGAAAGCCTAGGGTCTATGTATACAATATGTTTTCCGGATTTTAGACTTTGTTTCACGCTTTGTGGTTGTGATCTATTGATTTGATTTTAGTTTCATGATCTTGTTGATGAATCTAGTCTATTGACACGACTAGTTTAGGATTTGATATTCATGAACATAGGATCTATTCCTAGATCGTAATCTTGCTTAAAGTTAATATTTGTTCTAGTTATTGTTCATATGCTATGAGTAATTTCTTGGCAAGAATGGAGCAATTAACCGGACTAGTTAATTAGCTGGCGAGTGCGTGAGAGCGACGCAAACCTAGTTGTGATGAGATATGAACAACAATCCTGAATCACTAAGACTGAGAAGAGAAGTGTGTAGGATTGGCCTTAGTGGGTAGATTCGGTAGGTGAGATACGACTGTTTCGTGCAACGGTGGACCGAAAGGACGCGTTGCCGTGCAGGTCGTTAGCCTACTAGAACAGACCGGTAGACGTAGGTGACCGACATGACACCAAGTAAACCGTGACTTAGAACCACATGAGACCGAGAGGAGATTGATAGTGCTATTACCTGGCTTAACTAGAATAGTGTTAACGTGTTACTTTGCAATTCCGGAAATCGTCTACAGCCCTAGGTGATCTAGAGATTGCCTAGTTTCTCCAGATTTGTTTTTTTAAAATAAAAATATAAAACTATTAGTTTAGTTTATTTTCTTTCAGTCACCTGTTTGAGGGTGAAAAATGTTTAAATCACAATCTTTTCCTCGTTGTACCGTACTCTAATTTAATAACTAATTAAATAATCTCAAGATTTTCATCGTGGGATCGATAACTCGGGGTTGAAATATTACCCTATATTACTTGAACCGTGCACTTGCGGTAACACGCTAGTAAGTCCTGTCAGTTCTCTACTTCATTCTTGAATTCCTTCAACCTTTGAAAGGATTCAGATTTGTTCTTCATAAGACCCAAATCTATATTTACTGAATCATTAAATGTAATGAAGTACCAAGAACCATCTCTAGAACTTGTGTTCAGTGGTCCACACACATCAGTAGGTATGAGTCCAAAATATCATATCTCGCCCAGTGGACAATTCTTACATGTCCCATATGATTAAAAATCAAATAAGTCCAGAAATCCATCCATATGGAATCTAGAAATGCGTTTCTTATTCATGTGGCCTAAACAACAATGACAAAGTTAAGTGAGGTTCGTATAATTATATGCAAACCTCATGTTAGATAGACTTATCAAGATAAAGGATACATTATCCATAAGACAAAATTGCAGTACAATAATGCATATCATCAAACTAAATGGAACAACATTCGTCCATTACTGTGATGAATCACCTTTCTTGTCTAAACAAGAAAATGAGATCATGTTCCTACTCATAGCAGGGACATAATCATATTTGCCTAATTCATGGATAATTCCATAAGGTAGAGATTATTTAATGCGGCTAATTCAGCAACCCCCTTGCATCATTCCCCATGTGTAGGTGTATCTCTTCCTTATTCAATTGTCCACATCACTTGAGATCCTGCACGTTTCTCCAAATGTGAGATACTCATCAAGAATCATATACCCATGATGATGAGATAGACACATTGACGTCTATAACAAAATATACCTTAACTGAATTCACAATTCATTTCCTATTTCCCTCCAGGTACTTTGGGCAGTTTCTCTTCCATTAAACCACCTTGTGGGCTTTAAGGCAACTCCCTTCGGTTCAGCAACAACTTTCTTATACCCTTTGGAATTATTGGAAAACCATTTACTTCTTCCCTTTTAATCATCAACATGGTTCTGCTTTTGCGCGTATTAATGCTTCGTTCAGCAGTTCTCAATCATATTACGTAAATGGCTTTTGAACAAAGCCGTAATTTTCTAATTGCATCCAATGCAATTCTTGCTCTTGTTCGAGCGAATAAGTCTTTATTCTTTATCTATCTCATATATAACTCCCAGTCTCTGAGCTTTCAATCATATTAAAATAGCTCAGTTGCGTTTGACCTCTTGCTTAAGCAATTACACATTACTAGCTTGTGTCGTCGTGTCATATCTTGAGCAATCAAGTCGCCTTGCCTTGGCTAGCCCGAACTTCATTACATCTTGATCATGACAAGTGCTAAGCAAGAGAAGGTGAAACGCTAATGGAGCAATACTTTAAACCTTTCATGTTTAGCCTGCCCTTGATAAGAACTTCTTTAAATGTATGATCATATCTTACACCTCCATGTTCTCATCTTGCTTCCAAAGCTTAGCGTTCATGGCAGCTAACATGATGCAAGTCACATCCTAAGAACCATTCTTTGATCTTCCTTCCTTTAGGCTTTAGTATGTTTGGCAGTTGGTGGGAAGAGACTTTATTCTCTATATATATCATTTTTCTTTTTTATTTGAGAACAATTCTCAATTTTGTACCAGTCTAGAAAATTGATTCCAGACAATTTGTCATTCTCAAGGACATATCACAATTTGTTTATTTGATGCCACACGAATTCAACAAAATAGGATTATGCAAAATATTGTGACGTTTGAACTATGTTTAACAAGGACTTAAATTATTAAACATGGTTCCCCCTATTTTTCTCGGATTAATTACCCTCACTATTAATGCAGAAAATATCATATATTTTCTAGTGGGCGAAGATCCATATTTCACTTCCTCTTAAGCTTGCTTTGGCAAGTCACCCAAAAGTTGGTTATTTAGGTAGGAGCTCCTTTTAATTGCATCCTATGCAACTCTTGGTTCAATTAGGTGAATAACTCCTTATTCTTTATTTATCCCATAGATAACACCTAATTGCCTTGCCTCTAAGTTTATCAATCCAATTGAAATAACCTAGTTGCGTCCAACCTCTTACTTCAACAATCACACGTTACTTGCTTGTGTCGCCGCATCACACCATGGTGAATTAAAATCGCCTTGCTTTGGCAAGCCCAAATTTTAATAGACCTTGATCATGATGGGTGTTTAAGTAAGAGAAGGCAAAAACACAATATATCGTTTGAGGGATTTACTTGTCATTATTAATTGTTTTTGTTGATCCTATCAACATGATCTATTTATTTGAATTGGGCAATCCAAAATAAAATATCAACTTTGTTTATTACTATCTTGTTACGTTTTCCATGCATCAACCATACACCAAAATAAATAACAAGATAATAAATAGATAAACAACAAATAAACATGTCATGGATATGGTCCCTAAGACTTAGATATTCCCAAACCAATGATAATATCTATGAGCCCTAAAGTAACAAGCTCATCTCCATGTGCCTCCACCGCGCATCCTAGGCTTGAGAGTCCTCCATCGTCTTTGTGGTTCCTTGATTATTTTGGTCTTCTTCTCCATGTCTTGAATATTATCTAACTATCTAATACTAGCTAGCCTCTATATTAAATATAGATACCTCACAAGCGAGATAGAAGACGAAACGCATGCCGTAAAAACAATTAATTAAATTAATTACAATAAAATCAAACTAAACCACAAATAAACATCCACAACCTAGGCCAAATCCATCCATCATGCAATAAAGCACATAATACAATTAAAATCCAATTTTGACGCGCTTGTTCAATTTAATTAAAATTTGGATTTTCTAGGGTCAAAACGTTCCAAGGGGCCCACCCAGCTAGTATGCCGAACCCCACATGGATTGCCCCAAGCCGTCTAACCGAGCAGCCCTACCTCGTGCGGTCAAACCGCTCGCTAGGCCGAACCAACCATTGGCCATGGCTTGCTTGGTGCACAAGGAAGGGGGCGGGCGACCTCTAGGGTCAAACCCTCGAACTCTTTCCTTCCTCCTTCCCTTGTGTGCTTATATCCAATTAAGAAAACTAAGTTTCCCTAAGTATCCAATTAAGAACGTTTGTGTATCTTAGTTTGTGTGATCACTACGAAGAATTGTATCTTCGTCTCTACGAATATCTACACCTAGGATTAAAAGATGATTCCTCTTCCACAAAAAGTGCTAGCTACGTAAAGAAGGAGGTAGAAGGATCACGCAAAACGGAGCATGGAGCCATGCGTCACAAGTGGGCCGACGACATGGGGCAGACGGGGTAGGGACGCCTCTTGGTGTCTCTCCTTACTCTCTTATTTCTCTTAGTGAAAACTCATGAGAAATAATAAGCTAGGGTTACCCTTTTATAGTTAATAACTCCTTATTAACTACAACCTTGCCCCAATACTAATCCTGTCCATACACATATTAGTCCACCTTGCAAATTAGTCCTATTAACTTAGCTTGTGGTTGCGTTTTGATGCTTTCTCTTTAATTAGTCATACTAATTAATACCCATATCATGTTTAATCCATATGTTGTGTGACCCCACATGTTTCTACTTAGTTGGTAGTAACAATTACTAACATAGAGCGGTGTCTAGCAACACATCTATGTCACCTAACTAATAGAAATAGTCAGTGATCCGAAAAACTTTGTGTCCAATGTTACAGCGTTGTATTATCCCTTTTTCTCCACATCGGGATTGGAAACGAGACATAATTTTCACACTCGTATATCCAATCCATAATTCTCGATCCTGGGAATAGGCTTATCCAAGCAGATAACATCAATATCCTATATTGATTTATCTGATTCTTGCCAGACATTCCATAAGCACTACCCCTCGAGTGGCTGTGGATATTTACTCCCATTATGTGGGAGGACCAAATCATCTCTACATCACTACCATCTCTCAGCTTGCTTCATATCATGCTTGATTACTATCTTTATAATTACCCAGTCACGGTGTAACGTTTGATAATATCAAAAACATGATATTGGAGAACTGGAGTATCTAGTGATTTTAAGTCTAAGGATTACAACACCATTAGCAATACGAGAAGTACTTGTGACGTTAACATAATTTATATGTATCCTTCTCCTAATCTATTATGCCATTATTCATAATGCATACCCATGTGTTAGACTTGATATCTCCATATCAATTTAACCATATACTAGTCTATAGTGACCGTCCTATTAATCAATATAATGGACTGGGGATATTTAAGAATATAATAATTATATTCTAAGGACTTCATTCATGTTAACATATATCCATATCGATAACAGAATGAATAGTAAGTCCATATTAATGTCACCATAAGTAGATTGCCTCTAGGGAACAATTCCAATAGCTTATACATCCTGTTGGGGAATCAAAGGTGCCTTGAATGCAATTGGGCTTGACGAGGAGTTGGCGACGAAGCGGGAGAAGAAACGGACCAAATGGACAAGCACGAGACGAAGAAAGCTAGCTGCTGGCAGTAGGGTCTTCGTGCGAAGAGCCTTCGTGCGAAGACATCGCTGGGGGTGGCCAAATTTTGTTTCCTTATTAATTAGCTCAGTTTTTGGTATTTCTTAGGGCACAAGCTGTATAGTAGGCCTATATAAAGGCTATAGGTCGTGCTCATCATTGAGTGGGTTGTATTCGTGGGGTTCTATCAATAAAATCGAGGTTTTCCGGGTTGTGGAGGTTGCTAACTCAATGCTAGTGAACCACGTTATATCGTAAATGCTCTTATGTTCTTGTTTCATCGATTTCATTGTTCTCTAAGCTCTGCCCAGATCTGTAACACCCCCAAAGTCTCAAAATCACACAACTACAAGAACTAGTCATACAAAAGCTCACAGTTTCTTATATATATCATGTATGTGTGTATGTATAGCTACAATGGGCGGAAGCAAACAAAACAACGATTTAATCATGAACTCATGCGATGAACGAGATGAAACTGATATGGAACTAAACTGAAACAATAAGAGTTGATGACTTACAAATAATGGAGACTAACCCGTAAAGGTCATGGCGCGAAACCAAGTATTCACATTGCTGCGATGACGATGGACGTTGGTGGGACAAAGAGCTGAAGCTGCTGGTTTTGGGACCGAGTTGGGTTAGGAAATTGAGCCGAGAGAGGAATGACTAGAGGCTGGAACAGGAGGAGTCGTTGCAAGAGCCGGAAGAAAATGGTCAATCGGTGATATTTGGGTGAGGTTGTATGGCGCTGAACCGCAACATTTGCTACTGCTGATTTTGGTCGTGAAAAGCGAGATAGAGACGATGGTGGAGAATGGATTGTACTTGTGATGATGACAAAGATAGGGGATGGGGGTTGTTGAGGGTTTGACGTGAGAAGAGGGAGATTTGGGAGCAAATCATGTTTATGAAGTATGGGTTAGTAGGTTAGGGTTTTTATAAAAAACACTTTTTACACCTAGCTTAGGCAAAAGACATTAACAACCCCCTACTTTAGGTAAAGACACAAACCATCCCCTAAACTTGAAACAATTGTAATCAACCCCAAAGTTATGCTTAATGAGAATATCCGTATTAGTAAAATGGGTTATTTCATCATTCCCTCCTTAAAGAGTGCTTCGTTCCCGAAGCTTAAACCAAATGATCAAAAATCACTAAGGTAAGGGTCTCCATTTAGGGGTATATCTACTAAATGCTAGTGTAATGTCAGGTATGATATGCAATGAGCTACAAGTGTAACTCTAATGATGTATGAAAAAAAGAAGGGTTGCATCCTCTCCCCCTTAGTGGAGTGATGTCCCGGGTACTCAAAATACCTTATATAAAACGTGCGGATATTTGTTTCTCATCTCACCCTTTGATTTCTATGTTGCCTCTTCTGTTAGGTGATTTGTGATGCCGCGGAACCCATGGGTCAATTTCTGATAAAATAGTGACCTATATAAACCGGCACGACGATCCAACCGCACCACCTCCGGATCAACACCACGGGTACCAAAACAAAATTGTCTGCCAAACCGGTACCGTCTGAGCCACCAACTTAGGTACCAAAGACAACATCATATTTCAATAAACACTGGTTCATTTATTTAATAAAATATGATACAGCGGTATGTGAATCTTAATTTGAAAATCGGTCTTTATATACAATTGATAACAAGAAAACGGGTACAATAATCATAATAACATGTTTCTATCAATAAGCTATCTCGCTGATTCTAGCATCTGATCCGTTCGCCGTAACCTGCAAGACTGTTAGGGGGTGAGCTCGCGCCCAGTAGGTCTTTCACCGCAACAGTAGGGTGAAATGCAATAAACAATATAAATATAGCAGGTTACACGTAATATCACATATCATGTAATAATCATTTAGCACCTAATAGCATGCGAATCAATAACAACAAGAATGTAGGAATCGACATATATTTAACACAGAGCATGCTCATAAAATCGTAAGCGATAATAATATTGTAATTTGCATAACCCTCCACCTCAATAATAGTATCTGATAACGACTTTGAGATAATAACAACACCTCCAAGTATAGGGTAACACCAGTATCTCTCTCTCACTTATCAATAACCAACTCAAGTATGGAATGAGAAATAACTATAACACTTGATCCTATTTATAGAAGTAGTCGACCAATCACATCGCGATGTGTCATAGGGACACATGACAGGCATGCAGGGAAGGATTGGTTTGGATACGACAGAGAGAGGGTACCACACGATGACAAATGTCGCACGCACAGAGAGAGGGTGCCACACGATGACACACAGCAGGGTTATGTGTCAGAAGCATCTGACGTGCAGTAGGACACGTGTCGAGCATGTGATGAAAGATGCCACATGACGACACATAGCATGGGAGTGTGTCAAGCATCTGGGACAGGGGCTAAGGCAGTGACACATGTCACCCTACATGTCTCCTGGTACACGCTTACACCCATACAAAGTATATACACTCTATAATACTTGTCATTATGTACTAATCATGATCAACTAAGCTAATTAACACTTAAATGAATGATTGGTACTAATTATACCCTAAATATTTTTATCCATAGTCAATTAAATAATATATTAATTTCGGTGTATTTCTGGACGAGCTTAACTAATATAGTTTCAAAACTATGAGTTCATCTATTAGGATACTAGATAACATAAATTTCACTAAAGTAATATAGGCTTCAGAAACACAACCACTACAAAATGAAACAACTAGACTTCAGAAAATAGCAATTAAGCATGCTAACAAGTTATGTGAAAAACACATATTCATAGTAAATACAAATATTTCACACTTTATAAAAATCGGGGATATTACATGATTAGTCCACAAGACCTTCACCAACTTGACACTCTTATTACATGTGTCCCTTGTCTTCGTATATATCTAGTATAGAAAGATGCTACCCATAATCCGAAGAAGGGTCTAAAATGACTGGCGCAAGCCACCACTCACAGTCTAGGGCGACATATAGAAAGCCTTCATTCTCTTCTCACTTCATAATGATTGCAAGCAACCTCTTACACATGTAATTTGGGTCAATTAACAACTTAACATGGTCCATGCTCTTGAGATATGGGGCTCGTGAAGTTGATCCAATGGATCACAATACTCCCACTTAACTTTTCTAAACAAATTTCTTTTAGGAAAAGATTTGAAACTCAATAGGTCTTAAGGATTGGATTTATAGAATATGGGTCACTTTTCAGGCCAGCGAGAGCCCCACCCTCATCTACCATACAATCACAAAAAAATAGTCAAAACTCGAATTTGAACCAGGATGTCACAATCCACATGTAGTGTTCCCTGATAGTATGGTTGGATGAGGATCTGTCCATCTACAAGATACGGAACGATTCACACTAGTTACTCAATCCAAAAATTCTATAGCACGATCCACAAGTTTAAACGGGGGTCGGGTAAGATGTCGGATGTAAGAACTGAAGTAACCCTAGTTTTATTTATCTAAAAAAACCTTAGTTCAATATGACTTAGCATTCCTAGTAATCCAATAGAGTCATAGAACTCCAAAGGTACCTCAGAGGTGAATAAACCATTCTATAGTCCAAAAAACGATTTTGCGACAAGACTGTAATCATACACATCAAATGGCAAAACGTATTGACTTCCTCAAGCGTGAGACTCTACCATAATAAGTTCGACTAAACAAAATATTGTCTGACAAATAACACAATTGTAGTAGAAAGCATCCCAAAATCTCAATCGACAACTCAAATGACAATTGCTACTGCATCATAACTGTTTGTCACAAGGAACAAGGTCTTCAGATCCTCCAAGGCTGAACATCGAAACTCCCCGTCATATTAAGAATAAATAAATGAATGATCTATATTATGCTTACACAATAATGATGTACGACGGAACGAAGTACGTAAATCCAAGTACAACCCATGAACAAAGAAGCGTCATTTCCTCAAATAATAGGTAAATAACAAAGCTCCAAATATAAACATTCAGTGCAATCATTAACATTCTAGTGACCAAAAATACCGCCTTTGGCAAATCAAATAGTCCGAGATATAACAAACAAAACTTATTCCCTGAACCTCAAAATTCAGTTTCACATGTGTGAGCCCCCCTTCTGCTTTACTCTTCTACGGGCATATACTTTTAAAGTTTTGTCCCATAATTCCAGAAGCTATGTGACATGTAATCAAAGAAAGTTCAATATTGGAGATCAAACTCGGAGCAATTTATTAAGACCCCGAAATAGGTACTACAAAAATGGAACTCTGAAGCCAAAATCCAAATCAAACCTAAATGGTAAATCCTCAAAATTATAGCCCTGATAACAAAACTCTAAGTGAGAAGTCTGTGACAAACTGTCGTCAGTAAGGAAAACTTAAACTACCTAGGTATATAAATCCAAGAAATATGTTAATATTTGGACATTTCACACAACATTAATACTCTCAAACTACATCCTTAACAAATCAAGATAGCAAATCTCCAAAGTAGCCAGCTCAACAACAGTAGGGTTCCTGATAAACAGCCTAACACTTCAATAGTATAAACTACAGTGAACTAGCGAAGATGTTCAGTACTCACAAATTTGATCTCACGTCTCAGCGTTCATCTTCATTTTCTCTTTCGATTCCTTTATCTATAGCGGTTCCACCGCAAGCTTCACATCTCCTTTCGGTGTTATACCTAATCCCTCTTCCAGAAATTTGTCAAAAAATATTTTGTTACTACCAACATCCTTTCCAACACATTTTCGTTCTCACCTGTGTTCTGCACATAATATAGGTCCTTCACAATTCCCCGCTATGAGGTCCTTTCTCCTCTTTTTCCTATCAGTGAACTTTTATTTCATAATATTTGATGAATTACTTTTTACTTAAAATTATGTTGCTCCCACCTTCGTCGAGTTCGACTAGGGTAGTAGCTTTTCCCTTCTCTGTGCAAAAATCCATGAGTGTGGTCTATCGTCCTACACTATAACCTATTGTATAATTTCTCAAAATATCATGAAGTACGAATGAAAATGAAATACATGACATATAATGTGCAATTAAGAATGTAATACAACACATTGATCAACATTTAATCAGTTACACATGAAATTTTCACATAGGCTGAACACATCATATATCTCATTCTTCTTAAATAATTAAAAAAATGTTGAATTTTGGTGTGCAACATCCTCTCTCAGTCTACATTCACAAGTAAGAATAATCAACTCAAAATAAATTATAGAACTCTAGTTATGAAGAGAATACCATTGTTGATGTCATAGACCATTAGAACAGAAACTTCAAATTCACAAGGTTTTAAACTGACTTTAACTTCCTCAAAATGGGTTAGTTTTTCTCCCAGATATAGCCCTATGTGTCTACTAATCACCATAAATATTTGAGACTCATCCAAGATTTGGAAGATAGGTTAATGTCAAAAATAATGCAACTGATCACTTTGCAATTCGAATACTGTACAACGAACTTTGGAAACTTTTATCTCAGTCTCAAGAACTTATTTGGAGTTGAAATTTTATGGAAGATAGCTCTACATGTCTACTACGTGGGAAAAGTTCCGGGAAAAGAAATTGTAAGTTTAAACACGTCTGATACAGCAAAAACCAGCTGGTGCAGATATTCTAACACCATAAAATTAACGTTCCCACGTTCTAACTTCATGACATTTCATATGCACCATTCAATAATAACATAATACAACACAACCACAATCTTAAACCATACTCCAACTCAATAAAACATAAGCTTATTAAATTTCAAAATGTATCCTCAATACACGAGTATTATTCTTTATCATGGAAGTAAAATTAACCTAATGTAATCATAAATAACCCATCTAGCCCAAAAGGGGTTATGCAATATCACTTTAAGAAACCTCAAAGCATTGTTTGGCTTCATGGGCTTATTTAAGAAAAAAAAAGTCAAAACGCGACTAAAGTCTACGAAATAAAATAAGCCTACTACGACTAGTCTTCCTCGGGCTTGACATTGTTCTAGCCATATACAAAAAGAAATATAGTCTCCATAAGCCTCTCATTCGACAAGGTATAGATCACAAGTCGTAATTAGAAAGATTTTCGTCAAAAGAATAAGCATCATACTCCCAAGATCTCAAAATTTCAGTGACACGAATCTTAATCTCCTATAATGTATTACCAGTAAATAAAACCACGTCAATATTCTTGAAACATAACCTCCAAACATGCACTTCAACTTGAACTCCAAACATGAACTCTGAAATAATAAATCACCCAAACGGTATCCACCTCAACTAAATTCCAAAGAAATTATCTAATTCAAATCCTTAGCTAACCGGGTAAGACAAACTCGTAGCTTCTAAAAGCTCTAGCTATGAGAGGCGGGTGGGAGTACTTGCTTCCTAAGGCTGTCTTCTAATGGCTTATACACCTATTAGTCTCTATCCAAGACTATCCAAACTCCCAACGGCTTCACTGATCTTAATTTCTTTTTCCTAAGTCCATTTTAAGTTTCCTTACAGATTTTAGTTCCTTTTTGGATTGTCTCTCTGATATCACCTATACACCCCCAAAGTCTCAAACTCACACAAATACAAGAACTAGTCATAAAAAAGCTCACAGTTTCTTATATATATCATGTATGTGTGTATGTATAGCTACAAAGAGCGGAAGCGAAAAAAACAATGATTTAATCATTAACTCATGCGATGAACAAGCTAAAGCTGATATGGAACTAAAATGAAATAATAAGAGTTTATGACTTACAAAGAATGGGGACTAATCCGAAAAGTTCACGGCGCGAAACGAAGTATCCAAATGGCTTCGATGACGACATACGTTGGTGGAACAAAGAGATGAAGCTACTCCTCTGGAGCTCGGTTTTGTAACTGAGTTAGGTTAGGAAAATGAGCCGCGAGAGGAATGACAACAGGCTGAAGCTGGAGGAGTCGGTTCCTGAGATGGGATAGAATGGTCAATCAGCGCTATATGTGTGCGGTTGGATGGCGCTGAATCGCAACAGCTGCTACTGCTGATTTTGGTCGCCGAAAGCGAGATAGAGATGATGGTGGAGATTGGATTGTACTGGTGATGATGACAAATATAGAGGATGGGTTGTTGAAGATTTGATGTGAGTAGATGGATATTTGGTAGGAAATCACGTTTATAATGTTAGGGTTAGTAAGTTAGGGTTTTTATAAAAAAAACATTTTCTACCCCTAGCTTAGGTAAAAGTCATTAAAAATTCCCCTACTTTAGGTAAAGATCAAGGTGGAGATATAGGGCTAGGGTGTCACAATCCTTGAAATTCATAACTACAGTTTTGCGATCACGGTGGAGCACGCGTTTGGGGGTTACGGATATGGAAAAGGAGCTGCAGAGAAGATGATCGGAGAAATGACCAAGATCAACAGATCATAGGGAGGAACAGCTTTGGCTTATGGTAGATCAAGGTACTTGATTTTTTGAAGCAACAAGGCTTGTGGTTGCCGTTGGCGAAAGATAAACATGGGGGCTTCTACAACCACCAAGGAGTACAAGACGTCGAAGGAAAGAGCACACTCAACGATCATGCTGTGTTTGGCACACAATGTGATCAAGAGGTTGCGGTCAAGAGACTATTGAAAAATTATGGAGAAAGTTTGAGAGCGTATACAAGAAGAAGCGGTCACCAACAAGTTGATGTTAAAGCAACAAATCTTTGGTCTACGCATGTGGGAAGTTACAGATCTAAGAGATCACTTGGATCGTCTTAAAACTATTTCGCTTGAGTTGCGAAACAGTAATGAGAAGATAAGTGATGAAGATGGCGCACTGATTTTGTTGGTGTCTTAACCACCGTCTTACGAGAGTTTCGTGCAGATTGCTTGTGCTGGAAAGGAGACTCTCATGTTGGAGGAGTTAACATCATCTTTAAACACAAGGGAGACACGGCAAAGCGCCACATAAGAGGGTACGTTTGGTCTAGGATCGGGCGCATATGTGGCGTTCAATGGAAGTTATGGCAGAAGGAGGAACAAGATTTCTAAGGGTCACTGGAAGAGAGTGTTAGAAGGGGAAGGCGAGTGCAGACTTCGTGCTCTAGGCTCCGCTGGGGGGGGGCAAGGGGGAATCCGTACCCTTGAAGAGGAGGCGGATGGTGGATTAGGGGAGTCTCTGATGAGAGACATGGAACATGTAGAGGACACATGTTGGGGGGTTTGTTGGAGGGACTCGATGGTAGTCGGAACAACAAACGATATTGTTGTAGGAACTCGGCGTGAGTTGCAACAACAAACATGGTTTCGATTGCAGGGACTCAACCATAGTTTGAGCATCGATAGGGTTCGGTTGCAGGAACTAGACGGCAGTTGGAGCATTGCTAGGGGCACTCGTTGTAGGATCTTCGAGAAGATGGAGCAACTTCTGATATTGGGGATATTGGAGAGAACCAGGTAATTCAATTGCCAGAGGACGAGAGGATTCAATGCAAGGTGGAGATTTTTTGGGGAATCAAAGGTTCCTTGAATGTACTTGGGCTTGGCGAGGAGTTGTTAACACAGCGGGAGAACGAACGACCAAACGGAGGAGAAGGAGACGAAGAAAGCAAGTTGCTGGCATCAGGGTCTTCATGCGAAGATAAGAGGTCTCCGTTCGAAGGTCTTCGTGCGGAGATAAATTGTCTTCGGGCGAAGATATTGCTGGAGGCGGCCAGATTCTGTTTCCTTGTTTGTTAATTAGCTCAGTTTTTGGTATTTCATTGGTTACAAGTTGTATAGTAGGCCTATATAAAGGCTATGGGTCGTTCCCTACATTGTGTGGGTTGAATTCGTGGGTTTCTCTCAATAAAATCGGGGTTTTTCGGGTCGTGGAGGTGGCTAGCTCATTGCTAGTGAACCATGTTATATCGTGAGTGCTCTTATGTTATTGTTTAATCGATTTCATCGTTCTCTAGGCTCTGTCCAGATCATAACACATCCCCAGTCCCTTTCTTTGCTGGTTCAACGACAACAAAAACTTTTGGATGAAAGAGGTGATTCCGTGTTTTAACGAACATGAAATTGAGCAATATGATGTTGAAACTCATTACAAACAGCTTTTCAACAGGATCTAAAGGAAATCTGCTATGACCACAATTCCGAAAATTATTAAAGGAACTCATGTGGTAGATCCTTCATATTGTTTATTAAAAATTCTCACAATCAGGAAAGTCATTAGTGTCTTTGTTTTTGGTGCCTTGGTCTTTAGGTTTCCCATCTGTAAAACAGTGATTTAACAATAGTTACAAATTATGAGTGTCAAAACAATGACTAGATACACCACTGAATATCATTTAGTTTAGCATGGAGTGTTGTAAGAGAAAATAGTTCTCTGCCAAGAGAGCAACACAATCACTAAATGCTATGAAAATAGTTGCACCTACACCACCTTGTTGTGTATCACATACCAAGTTCCATCCACAATTATAACAACCATATTGAAACGGTTAATTGGTTATACATATGCTTTATTTTCTCCAAAGATCATTGTATGAATATGTTGGGTATTATTACTTGAATAGGCCTGAGAAGCTTGGCGAGGAGTTGGGGGATGAATAGGGGAAAAGATACAGGCCAAACAGAGGATCTAGATGAAGGCAAGGAAGAAAAATAAGAGGTTTCATCTCATTGGGTTCAGGACATATTGTTCAACCTATGGGCTAGGTCGCACGGCCTAGTTCAGTTGCACGAATTATGGACTAGGTCGTACGGGGGGGGTAGCGATTGTGGTTGTTTCCTTATTTGTTCTAGGTCAGTTTTGGACGTTCCTTTGGGACCAACCAACCTAGTAGGACTATATTAACTGTATAGGCGTAGGTTGAAGGGTGGTGGTTGTATTTGTATAGATTCACTCTAATAAAACGGGGTTTTCGGGCCGTGGATGTAGCTGGCATTGTATTAGTGAACCACGTTACATTGGTTGTGTTCTTGTTTGTAAGATCAGGTTGTGCAAGGATTGGAAAAGTCCGAATATTTCAAGGCCTTGAAATTAGTTTAGCTATTTTCAAGGCCTTGAAACTGGATTCAAAGCCTTGAAACTGCTTAACCTATGTGAACAATCTCAGGGGGAGTTTTCTGCAAACTCTACTGAGTTGATTTCCATTCTATCCTTCATATGATTGATTTATTGTTATTTGATAATGAAAGACAAAGCATCCTAACTAGTTTGAACATAGTATATCATCTATTTGAATTTGTCTTTGCAGGAGATTTTATTTCCCAAGTTTGCAGAGATTGTTTCCTAATATGACTTATTCAGGGAAGGAAATAATCAAGAAGATGATTCTGTGGTCGATCTGAATTACTTGAGAGCTTCTAAACCTATTCAAATGCAATATCACGACATTATCTCTGAATATTGTGATCACTTAACCGTTGGAGAAGATTGTCAAAGAGTCAAACTCTGTTGCCTACAAAATAGGAGATTTGTTGCTGAAAATCTGGGAAGATATTCAGAGCTGTTTGAAGTTTAAATAGAGCTCAATTCTGAAGCAAAAAATACACAACACACAATGGGAAAAAAGAGAGAGAGTTCTGGATTGACAAGCATCAAAGACGTTTATCAATCTTCCAATCCATTCACAGAAGATCACTGCATATTTCACTACAGTTTCTACACACTAAGTGTTCTTCTGTATTGTGCTTTATTGGTAGATCATTTATGTAATTTTTCTATCTCCATTCTCAAGGATTGTTCAAAGTGAACAATAGAGAATGCTTAGTTAATCAGTTAGATAGAGGAGGTACTAGATAGGTTAGGGAAACCACAAGCTGTAACAGAGTAAGCCAATTCTCTGTGCTTGATATCTAGGGCTTAGCTTTTGATTAATAAGAATTGTGTTGAAAATCCTGCGGGGATCAAATACCTGAGGTAGAGACGTAGGTCCAATTGTACTGAACTCTATAAATCTCTTGTCTCTTGCATTTTCATTTTATTCTTTTTCTTTGTTCTTGCAGTTCTCAAAACTGTATGTTTTTCAAGGGTTTGAAACTTTTTTGAAGGCCTTAAAAAAGGCTTATTTGATTTAGTACAAACTGCAACACTTTCAAAGGCTTGAACTAGTTTTCATTGCCTTGAACTTCACTAGTTTTCACAAGATCTAATCCTTCTAGTAAGTTTTTCAAAAAGTTGCCATACTCTATTCAACCCCCCCCCCCCTTGTAGAGTATATTAGCTGCATTACCACCTGGATACTCATACTTTCAATTGGTATCAGAGCTTGTATCACTGTTTAGATTTAACCATCTGGTGATCATGAGTACTACAGGTGATGGTGCTTTATCACAGGGAAGAGCTGCTAACAGACCTCCTCTATTTTGTGGAGAAAATTTTGTTCACTGGAAAACCTTGATGAAAATGTTTATCATCGATCAAACATAGAGCTTTGGACCATTATTCAGAATGGACCTCACACTTTCTACACAGAGAAAGATGGGATTAGAACTCCCAAATTTGAAGACTTACTATCTTCTTCTGAATTAGAGCAATTCTCTAAGAATTACAAAGCTATTAACATCTTATATTGTGCTTTGAGTACATATGAATTCAACAGGATTTCATGCTGCACTATTGCCAAGGAAATCTGGGATAAACTTGTGGTAACTTTTGAAGGAACCAGTCAAGTGAAGCAAACCAAGATTAACATCTATCTCAGGCAATATGAGATGTTTAAGATGAATGCAGATGACTCTATCAGAGATATGTTCAAGAGGTTCACAGACATTGTTAACAACCTTGATTCACAGGGAAAACATTTTTCCATGAAGAAAAGGTGAGGAAGATACTAAGAATTCTTAAAAAATCAAAGTGGGAACCAAAGACCACATCAATTGAAGAAGCTCAGAATCTCTCAACTCTACAACTTGATGACCTACAAGGGAAGCTTCTGACACATGACATATCTATGAATGAAGCTGATGGAGAGCTCCCAGGAAAGTGTCAAGAACATAGTTCTCAAAGCTAAAGAAAATGAGAACTCAAAGCCTTGAAACTGAGGATGGTGATGATGAAGATCCATTTGCTTTGATTTCTAAAGCCTTGACCAGAATTCTCAAAGTGAAGAAAAACTTTGGAAACAGAGACTTCAAAAAAGAAAGACATAGACCATCCAGTAGCAAGGAATACAAAGGCAAGTCTTCTTCACAATGTAAATAAAAGGTTATGAACTGCTTTGAATGTGGTGATGCAGGACATTTGATAAGAGATTTTCCACAGAAGAAAAGCAAGAGATTTCAAAAGAAAGACCATGACAGAAGAAAGAAAGCTATGATAGCTTCATGGATTGATTCAGATAGCTCAAGTGAACCAGAATCCGAAGAAGAACATGCAAACCTTTGCTTCATGGCCAAGCATGATGAATGTTCTGAGAGAACATTGAGGTAATGGTAAACTGTCTGATTTCCAAACCAAAAGATTCTCTTTCAGATTATCTCTGAACAATGCTTTTAAATGAAGAAGATTATCTGAAAGAGATCAAACTTTTGAAAGAAAAAGTTCATGAGCAAGCAAAAGAGAAATTACAACTTGTTTGTCTAAATCAGAATCTTGAAATCTCTCAGAAAAAAACTGATAGTGATTTCAAGGCCTTAAAAATCAGTTTTAAAGCCTTGAAAACACAAGTCAAGGAAGTAGTCACTGAGAACTCTGTAATGAGTAACATCCTTGTTAATCTAAAACATCAACTTAATGAATTAGATAAACAAAAGAATATTCTTACTGAGAAAATTCAAGAATCTGAATTGGTCAAAGTTAAGCTTGCTGGATCGAAACACAAGTTGAACTTGATTGTGGGAGGAAGTTCAAAGTCAGTTCACAAAGCTGGTATTGGATTCAGTCCAAACTTTCCAAGAAAGAAAAATACCAGATTTGTGAAGGCTGGAAACAAAACTTCTCCTAACTGTCATTACTGCTTTAAAACTGGTCATGTTAAGATGACTTGTCCTTTCATAAGAAGATACTCTCACATAATGAGAAACACTTTTCCTTTTCAACTCAGATGACAAGTTAAGCAGATTTGAGTTCCTAAAGGGGTTAGACAACCTAACACGATTGATCCTGAATATGAATCCAAATTCCACACTTGGTCTAACAGCTGGGTAAGGCAGTGATTGGTGTTTACAGGGTGTCACTAAAGAACATAAGTGGTTTATGGACAGTGGTTGCTCAAGACACATGAGTGGAAAGAGATCTCTATTCTCAGAATTGAAGGAGCAATAAGAAGGATCAATTACACTTGGTGACAAAGGCAAATCCAATATTCTTGGTATTGGTAAAGTTGGTACAAATTCTGAAAACTCTATTTCTGATGTGTATCTAGTTGATTGTTTGAAATTTAACTTGCTTAGTGTATCTCAGCATTGTGACAATGGCAACAAAGTTATCTATGATGAAGAAAAGTGTGTGGTGCAAAATGAGAAATCAGGAGATTGAATTCTCACAGCCTCTAGATCAAATAATGTTAATACTTTTCAGACTAACAAAGTTGCAGGTAAACGTTTGAAGTGTCTCAAGGCCTTGAAAGAGGATTCAAAGCTTTGGCACATGAAGCTTTGTCATACTAGTTTGCATACTTTGAACAAGTTGATTTCCAATGACCTAGTAAGAGGATTGCCATCCATCAAGTTCGAAGAGGATGAATTGGGCAAAGCTTGTGCTCAGGGCAAGCAGACCAGAAGCTCTTTTAAGCCAAAGAAGTTTGTAAGTACTACTAGACCCATTAAACTGCTTCATATGGATCTATGTGGTCCTATGAGAACGCCTACTCCAAAAGGTAAAAGGTATATGCTAGTTGTTTTATATGATTTTTTCTAGATATACTTGGTTTATGTTTCTCAAAAAAAAATCTGAAGCCCTCTCTGAATTTTCAAAGCTTTGCTGAGAACTTCAAACTATGAAAAACCTACATGTAGCTTCAATTAGAAGTGACCATGGTAGAGAATTTGATCAATTAGAATTTGATTTGTTCTGTGATAAGCATGGTATTACTCACAACTTTTCTGCTCCAAGAACTCCTCAACCGACTGGTGTTGTTGAAAGAAAGAACAGGACTCTTGAAGATATGTCAAGGACAATGCTTCTTGAAAACAAATTGCCAAATCATTATTGGGAAGAAGTTGTGAATACAACAAACTATATAATCAAAAAGTGCTTGATCAGACCTATTCTGAAGAAGACCCCCTATGAACTATTCAAAGGGAGAAAGCCAAACATTTCATACTTCAGGCCCTTTGGATGTACATGCTTTATCCATAACAATGGGAAAGACAATATTGGAAAGTTTGATGTAAGAAGTGATGAAGGTATCTTTCTTGGTTACTCTTTGAATAGCAAAGCTTATAGAGTTTACAATAAAAGAACCAAACTGGTTGAAGAAAGCATTCATGTTATTTTTGATGAAAGCTATGATGGTTCTTTGAGTAAAAGTTTTGCAAACTTGAATTTGAACAAGCGTGAATCAGAGGAAGAGACTGAAAATCCACTAGGATTCAAGAAAGGCTCAGAAGAAAATATAGGACATTTTCAAGACCTTGAAAATGGTGCTCAAGGCCTTGAAAATAAGCCTCAAAGCCTTGAAAAAGATTATCAGAAGGATACAAGTGACAAAGCCACTACTTCAAAACTACAGAAGATCTATGGAGAACCAGAACCCTGATCTCCAAGAAAAAGATTCAAATATCTCTCATCTCATCCAGTTAACAATATCATTTAAGATCCAACCACTGGTACACAAACTAGATCACAGTTGAAGAACTTATGTGCTTTTAATACTTTTATCTCTCTTGTAGAACCAAATACTGTGAAAGAAGCATTACAAGAAGCAGACTGGATCATTGCTATGCAAATTTAACTCAATGAGTTTGAAAGGAATAAGGTGTGGAACGTGTTTCCTCCACCTACAAACCATTCTTTCATTGGTACTAGATGGGTGTTCAGAAATAAGTTGGATGAAAGTGGCAAAGTGATCGGAAAAAAATCATGGTTAGTTTTTAAAGGTTACAACCAAGAATAAGGTATTGATTATGAGGAAAATTTTGCTCCAGTTGCCAGGTTAGAAGCAATTAGAAATTTACTTTCCTTTGCATCTTACAAGAACATGAAATTATTTCAAAAGGATGTGAAGTTTTCTTTATTGAATGGCTACTTACAAGAAGAAGTTTAAGAAGCACAACCTCCTGGTTTTGAAAATGACATTTTTCCAAATCATGTCTACAAACTTGACAAAGCTCTTTATGGTTTAAAACAAGCTCCAAGAGCTTGGTGTGAAAGATTATCAAAGTTTTTGCTTGAAAATGATTTCAAAAGAGGAATAGTAGACAAGACTCTTTTCATAAAGACTGAGGAGAAAGATTTCCTTGTAGTTTAGATCTATGTTGATGATATCTTGTTTGGAGCTACTTATGATCAATTGTGCAGAGAATTCTCAAGTCTTATGAGCAGGGAATTAGAAATGAGCATGATGGGAGAGCTGAAATTTTTCCTAGGACTTCAAATCCATCAGTTGAAGAAGGTCATCTTTCTACATCAAAGCAAATACACATGAGACTTGTTAAGAAAATATAACATGGCTCATTGTAAGGAAGCAAAGACTCCTATGAGTTCTACACTGTCCTTAGACAAGATTGAATATGGTAAGAGTGTCAATGTGAAAGAGTATAGAGGTATGATTGGATCATTACTCTATCTCACAGTAAGCAAACCATATATTATGTTTAGTGTATGTATGTGTGCTAAAATTCAAGCTGATCCGAAAGAATCACACTTTACTGCTGTGAAGAGAATATTCAGATATCTCAAAGGTACCAAAGACTTAGGGCTTTGGTATCCAAGACAATCTAACTTCTCATTGCATGGATTTTCAGATGCTGACTTTGCAGGTTACAAAGTTGATAGGAAAAGCACTTCAGGAACTTGCCAATTTATTGGATCATCCTTGATCAGTTGGCATTCCAAGAAACAAAATTCAGTTGCTCTATTAATAGTTGAAGCTGAATATATAGCTACAGGAGCATGTTGCTCACAAGTACTATGGATTGCTCAACAACTAAAAGACCGTGGATTCGATTTCAGAAGCATACCTATCAAGTGTGATTACACCAGTGCAATCTCAATTACAAAGAATCCATTTCAACATTCAAGAACCAAGCACATTCATGTCACACACCATTTCATTAGAGATCATGCTGAGAAAGGTGATATTGTTCTTGAATTTGTTGCTACTAACATGCAAGTTGCAGATATCTTCACTAAACCATTAGCAGATGAAAGATTCTCAGCTCTAAGATTGGAATTGGGAATGCTAAATAAAGATGCATTGGTTTAGGGGAGCATCAGGTAAAGAAAGGTAAGTTGTATGTGTTTTCAAAGGTTTGAACTGATTTTCAAAGCCTTGAAAATCACTTCAAAGCTTTGATTTTTATCTGTTGCAATTTTACGGTGTTTTAAGACCTTGAAAACCTTTTTCAAAACCTTGAAAATAAGTCTGATTTTTGGTAGTCAATAAACATGGATCATTCTGTATTGGGTGATATCTCTGTAGATATTTACACAATATAGCCCCTACCTTTTTCAAAAATATTTTTAGCCAAAAATAGTATTGAAACATTTTATTTTCCAACGGCCTAAAAGATTTGAATTCTCTCTGATTATTGCAAATCTTTTGAGATCAGAGAGATATTCTAGTTTCCTTTTGAAACTCAAACTCTCTTAGTATTTATCTTCTTCTCTTATCTTCACTCCGTATCATTCCTGCCTCTCTCTATTCTTCTCTCAAACCCTAATGAGCACAAGGAGAGCCTCAGACATAATCAAGATGGCTGGAGGATCAAAACCTAGTTCAGAGAAGAAATGAAAGACAACGATGGATGAAGTTCAAGAGATCAGTGAAGACTCTGATTCAAAGGGTTCTACTGATGAAGAACAAGAATCTTCACCACCCAAGAAGAAAGTGAAAAAGGACCAATTTCCAGTAAAGAAGAAACAGGCTATGGTATCTACTCAAGAAAAGTAGAAGGGAATCCATATTGGAAGCCCTAAGAGAGATAAGAAAAAGTCCGTCACAGAAGTCAAAGGAAAAGTAAAAGATATCCTCATTCAAGACTCAGACGCTACTTCAGGATCCTATGGAGTGTACTCCATATCCAACAAGGGGAAACAAGAGAAGGATCAGTCCCATTCTTTACAAGCCTCAAAAGAATGAAAGAAGGATCACAGAAGTTCCTCTGCTCAACAGAAAAGGATGGCTGTAAAGAAGAAACTGAAGCATGGAAGAAAAGCTATGGAAGGACTCACATTCTTATCCAATAGTGTTATTGAGAAGATCAGCTCCTTCATTGAAGAACTCGATGTAGTTTCACACGAAGTTCAAGCCAACAATGAAGACAGTGAGGAAGAAGAAGGAGATCAAGATTGAGATCAAGACCCAAATCCTTAATCTTTCCTACTCTTTCTTCCTCATTCTCTCTTCTTAAAGTCTTTTTTAAGTTTTCAAAATTTTCCAGACACTTGATCCAACATCCTCTCTATCTTTTTGATGAAAGTCAAAAAGGGGGAGAAATTCTAGGTTTTAGGATTTATATTCTTAGGTGTTGTTTGCTATTTACTGAACTTTTTTTTTCTGTTGGTAAATTGAATAAGTTGGATCTTTTTGGAATTACTGTGTCATTATGGATTGTGAACTAATCAGTATTTTTTGCAGAGACTAAGGATCAAACAGATTTTGGTTTTTTCTTTCATCAAGGGGGAGATTGTAAGATCAGGTTGTGCAAGGTTTGGAATAGTTTGACTATTTCAAGGCCTTGAACCATTTTTCAAATCCTTGAATCAGTTCTCATAGGCTTGAAAATAGTTTAGCTGGCCTTGAAACTGGATTCAAAGCCTTGAAACTGCTTAACCTATGTGAACAATCTCACGGGGAGTTTTATGCAAACTCTCTTGAGTTGATTTCCTTTCTATCCTTCATATGCTAGATTAATTGTTATTTGATGATGAAAGACAAAGCATCCTAACTAGTTTGAACATAGTATATCATCTATTTGACTTAGTTTTTGCAGGAGATTTTATTTCCTAAGTTTGCAGAGATTGTTTCCTAATCTGAATTATGCAGGGAAGGAAATAATCGAGAAGATGATTCTGTGGTTGATCTGAATGACTTAACAAAATCTTAACCTATTCAAATGCAAGATCACGACATTATTTCTGCATATTGTGATCACTCAAACGTTGGAGAAGATTGTCAAAGAGTCCAAGTCTGTTGCCTACAAAATAGGAGATTTGTTGCTGAAAATCTTGGAAGATATTCATAGCTGTTTGAAGTTTAAAGAGAGCTCAATTTTGAAGCAAAAAAGACACAACACACAACGAGCAAAAAGAGAGAAAGAGTTCTGCATTGACAGGCATCAAAGAAGTTCACCAATCTTCCAATCCATTCACAGAGGATCACTGCATATTTCACTGCAATTTCTACACACTACGTGTTCTTCTGTACTGTGCTTTATTGGTAGATCATTTATGTAATTTTTCTATCTCAATTTTCAAGGATTGTTCAAAGTGAACAATAGAGAATTCTTAGTTAATCAGTTAGCTAGAGCAGGTACTAGATAGGTTAGGGAAAACCACAAGCTGTAACAGAGTAAGCCAATTCTATGTGCTTGAGATCTAAGGCTTAGCTTTGGATTAATAAGAATTGTGTTGAAAATCCTGCAGGGATCAAATCCCTGAGGTAGAGACGTGGGTCCAAGTGGACTAAACTCTATAAATCTCTTGTCTCTTGCATTTTCAGTTTGTTCTTTTTCTTAGTCCTTGCAGCTCTCAAAACTGTCTGTTTTTCAAGAGTTTGAAACTCTTTTCAAGGCCTTGAAAAAGGATTATTTTCTTTGGTACAAACTGCATCTCTTTCAAAGGCTTGAACTAGTTTTCAAGGCCTTGAACTTCACTAGTTTTCACAAGATCTCATCCTTCTAGCAAGTTTTGCAAAATATTGGCATACTCTATTAACCCCACCCCCCCCCCCCCTTCTAGAGTATATTAGCTGCATTACCACCCGCATACTCACAATTTAATTGTTCATCCATTATCCACGTTCTATTGCTTGTTCAAGGTCATAATAAAATGGTATAAGAGCTTAGGTGATCGGTGTTCCAAGATGAAGGTGGATCAAAAGAGCTAGAGTTTCACAATCCATAAATTCATATCTAGGATTTCGCGATCAAGGTGGAGCACGCATTTAGGGGTTACAGATCTGGACTAGGATCTGGAAAAGAGACTAGGATGTTGGAAGAGTTAAGATCGGCTCATCACACCAGGGACATGCAGCGCAAGGCTGAATATGAGGTGTACAACGTTCCAGGTTTGGGCGCATTGATGGTGTCCAAAAGGTTATGGTAAGAAGAATAACAAGGGTTCAAAATTACCTAACGACGTATGTGATTTTTGTAAAGGGAAGTCCTAGTGGAAGAGGGAGTGTTTGAATGCAACGATGTGTGTAGATATGCTTGTATTTGCGACGTCTTCGGTGGATAACTTCGTTATCTAGGACCCGTTGGGGGGGGGGGGAATTCGTTCTCTTGACGAGGAGGCGGATTTGGAATAAGGGAGTCTCTAAAGAGGGACACAACACGTGAAACAGAACGCATATAAGGCAAGTGAAAGGGGGAGCGTATGATGCGCGCAAGGGGCGATATTGATGGAATTTGGTGGTAATTAGAGAAACGAGGTGAGGGTGGTTTGTTGTAGGAACTCGGTGGGAGTCAGAACAACAAACATTTGTTTTAGGAGCTCGGTAGGAGTTGATTTCAGAGATATACCTATCAAGTGTGACAACACAAGTGCAACATCAATTACAAAGAATCCAGTTCAGCATTCAAGAACAAAGCATATTGATGTTAGATGTAATACCCCGGTATTTTGAGGGGGTATTTTGGGAGTTTAATGAATATTCTGGGCCATTATTTTATATTAAAAAGTATTTCTTTTCGCTTTTATTAGATTCTTTCCTATTTGCACTATTAATTTTACTATAATCCTTATTATTATTATTATTATTATTATTATTATTATTATTATTATTATTATTATTATTATTATTATTATTATTATTATTATTATTATTATTATTATTATTATTATTATTATTATTATTAGCAAAAGTAGTTATAGCAAAAAAAAGTATTGTATTCTTTTATTAAATAATCTTCCTTCCAAATACAAATTTATTAATATTACTGTTATGTTTGTTATTCATATTTTATATTTTATCGAAAGTATTTTTTTTCCAAGATGAGATTTTTTTAGTTAGGTTGTGTATAAAAGTTAGTGAATTGTAGCGGGTCGTGTAATTTTTTTAACGTCTCCAAAAGTGTAGTTTTAATTAATATCGCGAAGCAAACCACAGCGCTTAGTGGTACACCCGCCACACCGTACAACTGCTCTCATCATCTTCTTCCCCTTCCATTCTTGAGCAGAGATGTTCTCTGCGAAAATTCCGGCGGCACACCCCACGACAAATCAAAAACCCGAAGTCCATTTCTCCTGATTTTCGTTCAGATTCACTCCTAGCAAGTCAAAGACCCGACCGTGAACATTAACTTCCCCTTTGACATTCCAAAATCAACCCTGAATTTTTTTTCTCTAATTTCCGATGGGTTCCAAACCCATCTCTGGACCCTCTGTCTTTCTCTCTCAGTCTCTCTCTCTCTCTCTCTCTCTCTCTCTCTCTCTCTCTCTCTCTCTCTTTCTCTCTCCCTCTCTGTGTGTGGTGCCGAGATAAGTCCGGCCGAACCCAAGCCCGGCAAAACCCGAAGCCAGGTCCGACGAGAACAACCCAGCACCGCCGCCCAACGCCGTCGCCTCCTCTGCATCGCGTCGTAGCCGTCACTCCTTCTCTCTCCGACCGTCTCCCTCTGCTCCGGCGAACCCAGCAGCAGCGACGATGTTCTCCATCGTTGCCACCGTGCCCCTCTTTGTTCTTCCTTCGGTAAGCACTAAACCCCCTGTTTTGAAATCAAAATCAGTTCCCTTTTCTTGTTGTTTTGTCTCTAAATTGAACCTTGTACAATAGCAAAACATTTGGTTAGGTGTATTGGTGGTTGTAATTTGTTACAGTAGGAGAGAGTGTGAATTGTGAATTGGAAAAGAAACAGAGTATGTGTATGTGGTGTGTGTATGAATGGAAAGGGGGGAGGGGTTAAAGTGTCTTTTCTCAATCATTGGGGGGTTGTTTTGCAAGACCTAAATCTAGAGGGGGGACTAGTGTTGTTTTCAATCTATGTTGTTGTGGTGTTGATTTGATTTATTTCATTTTCTTCATAAATTATTATGTACACTTTAAAAAACTAGTTTTCAAAAAATAAATTCTCTAATTATAATCTGTGAAGTTGTATTTTATGAAAACTACTACATATACCATTTATCTTATATATTAGTAACCAAACAACAACGCTGTTTTGGAAATACTAAAAGAAATAATTTTCTTGTCTAATAATATTTTTTTTACGTTAATAAAAATAGTTGGGCTTTCAAATTTTACCAAAAACATACCCTTTTAACTTGATCGTTGAACCTACGTAGGTGTATTTTATATTTATATAAAGTAAACATACTTTCTTAAAATCAAACAACTCTTATAATACTAAACAAATCTTTCTCTATTCTAACTATTGTTTTATAATTGTAACACCACCACGTTCTTATTAATTGTAAAATTTTAAGCCTGCAATTTATAGCTAGTAATGTATATTTTTCTTTTGGGGGAGTGCGAGGATTTCACTTGCATTTCATATCGGACAATCTAATTGAAATTTGTTGTGTGATGTATATGTGTTAATATATGATTATGTGATTATTGTAGATTCAAAATTCGTAGGAGGTGAATTCGTTGAGGACCCCTACTACTAGATTCCGTACTTGCTTGTGTGTGAATCTCTCTCCATTATCAGGTAAGTTTATGCGCACAATACTTTAACTATCAAAATGTGTCTTGGCGAGTGTTACTTGCGTTTCAAACAACGGTTTAAAGTCTTGAATATTTGAAATCTCTCTTGCAAATATCTTTTCGAAAATATGTGGTTACTTATGAATTTCGAATAATTGGTTCTATAATGTTCTTGTGATATATTAATGAACGATAAATGATATGGGTCGATGTATAGAGGATGTGTTTGAAGGCTACGGCCGGAGGCGCACGTGAGACGAACCTCCTAAAGTTTCATACCCAACCCTATACGGGTTTATAAAATTGTGAAAGCTATAGAGTACTACCTCTGCATGTGTGGGTCACAACTATATAGGGGTGTTGAGACTTCAGGTCCTTTAGCTATGTGATGGGCGGGGTAGTGTCGGGCTACCTACAAACGTTCTGGGTGAATTGGGATGGACTGTGATATCCCCAGAGGTACCTGTGTGATGATATTATTGCATCGTGACCTCTCTGTGGGCATTCGTTACCCGCTGGGCTCTAATACGCCTCAGCTCAACTAATAAATTAAAACGTGGAATCTCTTCAGTTACATTCTTTTCATTCTTTTAGCCAAAAATCTGTTTTACATATTGTTGTATAATCTTACTCAGTTTTTACTAATAAACGTTTTTGCTGCATCGAACTTTGCTATTTTAAAACCGCAGGTTATGAATAAAGGTGGGGGAAACGCGCACACGTAGCTGAAGCGAATAACAAGATACGAAACACCTAGTTAGTTGTTAGCATGAGTTACATTTCAATTTCCAACTTTTTCATCGTTGTTTCCTTTTTAACAATGTAAGGAGGGTTTTCTCCTTTTATTTCATAATAAAACACTTTGGATTATCGTTAAGTTGTACTAGCAGGACCGTAGGATCCGGGTTGTTTCATTAGACATCACTTCATCATAGATGATGCTGAAAAAGGTGATATTGTTCTTGAATTTGTTTCTACTAACTTACAATTTTCAGACATCTTCACTAAACCATTGGCAGACGAAAGATTCTCAGCCTTAGGATTGGAATTGGGCATGCTAAATAAAGAAGCATTGGTTTAGGTGGAGAATCAGGTAAGTATTATGTGTTTCAAAGGTTTGAACTAATTTTCAAAGCCTTGAAAATCCTTTCAAAACTTTTAGTATATGTGCTTTACATCATACAGCTTTTCAAGGCTGAAATCCATTCCAATGCCTTGAAAATAAGACTGTATGCTAGTTAGTCAATAACTTGGATCTTTCAATGTTGGGTGTTATATTTGTAGACAATTGCTCAATGTTGCCCCTCAATTTTTTAAAATACCCCTTTTAAGCCAAAATAGTATTATATCTTTTATTTCCAGCGGCACACACAAAATTTGAATCTTTTTGATTCAGCAGATCTTCAAAGATTAGGAAGAATATTTAGTTTCCCTTTAAAACTGAAACTCTCTTATATTTATCTTCTTCTCTTATTATTTCCTCCGTGTCTATCCAAACTCTCTCTTCTTCTCTCCAAACCCTAATGAGCACTAGAAGAGCCTCTGACAGAATTAAGATTGCTGGTGGTTCAAAGGCTGCAACAGAGAAGAAAAGAAAGACCCCTGTGGAAGAGGTTCAAACCATCAGTGGAGATTCAAGTTCAAAGACCCCTACTACAGAATACATGGCACCTCCTCCTCCCACGAAGAAGGCAAAGAAAGACCAGACACCAGTGTCCAGCAAGAAGAAGAAGACAGTGGGGTCTGCTCATGAAAAGCAGAAAGGGATTCAAATTGGTATCCCTAAGAAGGTAAAGAAGAAGGATGACATAACATACAAAGGAAAAGGAAGAAAGACGATCTATATACAAGACTCGGATTCAGATGCAACCTCAAGTTCATATGGAGTCTATTCAATTTCAAAGAAGAACCGAAAGAAGAAAATCTTCAAGAAGCTGAGTCATAATCCAGCATGGAGTCTGAAATAAAGAGTCAGAAGAAAAATTCCTCTTTGGCTAAGAAAGGTCTTTTGTAAAGAAGAAACTGAAACATGGAAGGAAGGCACTAGTGTTGGAATAGGTGCCCTAGAGGCAATCTAGTTTAGTATGAACAATAAATTGGCTAGAACATTCATTGTATTATTTATTGGATATTTATTATAATGAATTCCTTAGATTTACAATTGTGTTGTTTATCTTAAATATCCCTAATTCATTGTAATGATTCATGGGAAAATCCTCAATAGACTTGTATGGGGTTGGATTGATATGAAGACATCACAATCCGACACATGGGTATGCATTAGGAGTAATGGCATACTAGATTGACCCATTTCCGAGAAGGCTACATACAAGTTATGTAAAGTCACAAGTGCTTCTCGCGGTGACAACGGTATTGTCATCCTTAGACTTGAAGTCACTAGATCTTCTAGTTGTGTAATATTGTGTTTTGGTAGCATCAAACACTACTCGTGATTGGGTAGCCATAAAGACGCGTATAGGACACAATAGGAAGCAAGCTTAGCTATCGTAGTGATGTAGATATAATTTGTCACTCCCACATAAAGGGAGAAAATATCCTACGCCACTCGAGGGATAGTGTTTATAGAATGTCTGGCCAGACTCAGATAAATCAATATAAGATATTGATGTTTTTGCACTAATAAGGCTATTCCCTCGATCAAGGAACCATTGATTGGATATACAAGTGTGACTTGTATGTCTTGTTTCCAAGCCGGATTTTGAGACAAACGGATGAGACAATACTTGCACAAGGTTTGTCATGATGACTATTTCTATTGGTTGGCTAGAATGGATGTCTTCCTACAGGCCGCTCCATATTATTAAATAGTTACTACCAACTAAATATAATCTATGGGGTCACACGCCATATAGGGATGAACTAGACTTGAGAATTAATCAATTAATGTGATTAATTAATTAGAAGGATCAAATCGCAAAAACTTGCTAACTTAGTAGGACAAATATGCAAGCTTGACTAATCCGAACTTGAGTAAGATAAGGAAAGGGCCATTATGTAGTAACAAGGATTTGTTGGACTATATAAAGGATGCTCCGAGCTTCCTTCCCTACAACTTATTCTCATAACATACATTGAGTAGGAGAGAAGAAAGTAGAGAGTAAGACAACACCCAAGGACGAAGTCCTAGGTGCCGTCCGCCCCCCTCCCCGTCGGCCTCAAGAGAGGGGGACGAACATTTCTATTTGGTGCTCAGTTACGTGATTTCTTCGTCCACTTCCATTCTTCTTAGCTAGTACAAGGTTTTTGGAAGATCTAAATCTCAATCCTATGCGTGGATCAACCGTAGAGACGTGATACTTTTCGCGTTAGAAGTCGTCAAGGATACCCACAAGGTACATAACACAAATCCTTTACCATCGAAATGATTTCTCTTCATGTGATCCTTGGAGGGTCCTGATCAGATAAAATTATTTTTTTTCCACTGCGTATCCATGATCAAAACCCTACAGTGGTATCAGAGCCAAAGGTCGTAGAGCATAACATGGTTTATGTGTTTTGTTTTGTTGTTTTCCACCTATAATTGTTGTTTATTGCGTTAAGACGAAAAATTAAGCATATTAGATGCAACTTGAATTTGATTCAAGACATATAAGACCTAATTTAACATTGGATGTGAAGATTAGTGAGTTTGATCACATAGGATGTGAGTAATTTTGGATCTAAGAGCTAGGGTTTGGGAACATGCTTGAAAAAGGGGTTTTTTCAAACATGGAAACAACTAAACTTGGGCAACAAGGCAAGGAGTTGTTTTGGAAACAACTCCCTAAGGAGGTTCGCCCCCCCCCCCCCTCGAGGGACCGACCCCTTTGCCTTGACGCCCAAGCTAGGGCACGGCCAAGGGCTCGGCCCGGCCGCGCGTGGGGCTCGGCTGACCGGCCAAAGGCCACCCCTTGGTCCTTTTTGGGCGGTTGGGCTATATTGATAGTGAACCCAATGGACCGTGTTAACCCTAGCCCATCCAAAATCCATTCAAATTGACTAAGCACATTAAAATTGGTTTTAACTATTTATGTGAAATATGCATGGTGATTGGATATGGCCTTAGATGTGATTTGTTGTGGATGTTTAATTTTGTGTTTTGTTTATGGCATGCGAGCTGATCAATTTGATGTAATAGTTAATTAGGGTTACGGCCTGCGAGCCGGAATTTTTTCTCAACTTGTGAGATTTATTTTATTTAGTATAGTTGTTAGCTAGTACTTGATAAAATAGATAGATAGTCAAGATTGAAGAAAAGAAGCCCAAAGAATTAAAGGAGCCACAACATGGAGCATGGAGCATTCCACGAGGCTATGAAGGATGGACAAAAAGATGGAGGCACATGGACATACGTTATCTAGCTAGGGTTCACAGATATTCTCATTGGCTTGGGAATATCTTAGTCTAGAAGGTCATATCCATATCACGTTAATTTCTTTTGTGGATGTTTACTTTATTGTCTTATTATTGCTGTTGGTGTATGGTTGATGCATGCAATTTGATAATAAGATAATTAACAATCCTGATATTTTATTTGGAGTTTTTGCCCAAACTCAAATAAGTAGATCAATTTATATGGATCAAAAAAAAAATTAAAATTGTAAATAAAATCCCTCAATTTAAATATTTCATTTTTGCCTACTCGTTATTTAGACACTCGATCTTCATGATCATGATTATCAAGCTCGTGCATGCCAAAGCTGGGCGACTTGATTTGCCATGATTGTGTTGCGATTTCTCAAGCAAGTAATGTGCAATTATATAAGTAAGAGGTTGGACGCAACTAGGTAATTTTAATAAGATTAAAAAAAAAAAAAAACTAGAGGCAAACAATTGGGATTATCCGTAGGATGGATAAAAAAAAGGAGTTATTTGCCCAATTGAACCAAGAGTGTCATAAGGATGCAATTGAAATTGTTCCTACCTAAATAACTAATTTTGGTTGACATGCCAAAGCAAGCTCTAAAGAAGTGAAATAGGGATTTTGACACCCACTAAAAAATATAATGATATTTTTCGCATTAATATTTGAGGGTTATTAATCCGTAGAAAAATAGTGGGAACTGTATTTAATAATCTACCCATTATTAAATATAGTTAATTGTTCACAAATACTAAAACTTGCGTATTTTCCTTTTTGTAGAATTCCAATGGTATACAACAAATCGAACTCATCTCACTCCCTAAGCTCTGTCCTTGAGAAGGACAAGCTGTCCGGGACCAATTTTCTAGACTGGTACAGAAACTTGAGAATCGTTCTCAAGCAAGAAAAGAAATTGTACGCTGTAGAGACGCAAGTTCCTGAAGGTCCGGAAAACAACACTCCTGCAGCCCTAAAGGCGTATCAGAAGCGTGTTGGTGACTCTAATGATGCGGCCAACCTAATGCTTTGCACCATGTCCTCTGAGATTTAGAAGCAACATTAGAACATGAATGCAATCGATATGATCACTCACTTGAAGAAGCTCTTCCAAGAGCAGGCTATGATTGAGAGGTATGAAGCTTCCGAGGCATTGTTCAAATGTCATCTGTCAGAGGGAAACCTCGTGGGGCCGCACGTGTTTCGTATGATTGGCTATCTAGAGAGCCTCGGTCGCCTAGGGTTTCCGGTGGGTCAAGAGTTGGCCACTGATCTCATCTTTATATTGTTGCTTGAAAATTTTGGACAGTTCATTATCAACTGTAACATGAATGAGATCGTGAAACCTCTGCCGGATATACTCAATATGTTAATGAAATCTGAACAAAGCATCAGCAAGGGTAAGGGCAAATCAATAATGATGGAACAGAAAGGAAACGACAAAAGGTTTGCCTCTACCTCCAGGGGAAAAGGCAAGGAAGTTGCCAAACCGAAGGAAACTGCCCTTAAGCCTTTTGGTGGCGTAGCCAAAGGTGTGACTAATGGTTAATGTCACTACTGCAGTCAGCCTGGACACTGGAGGAGGAACTGCCCAAAATATATGGAGGATAAGAGGCTTGGAATATTGATTCCACCACCACCAGGTATTTTTGTTATAGATGTCAATATTACTTGCTCTTCATCTTAAGTATTGGATACTAGATATGGATCTCACATTTGTCGAAATGTGCATGATCTAAAGAGAAGTAGAAGATTGGCTAATGGAGAGATAGATCTGCGCGTTGGGAATGGAGCAAAGGTTGATGCATTGGCTGTAGGCTTGTACGAACAATCTCTGCCTTCAGCATTAATTTTATTATTAAATAATTTATATTTTGTGCCTGCTATGAGCAGAAACATATTTCTATTTCTTGTTTGGACGAGGAAGGTTTTACTATCTCAATTAAGAACAATTGTTGCTCCATTTATTTTGGTATTATTAACTATTGTAGTGCGCAATTATTTAATAGATTATATATCCTTGATCTAAATAATCATATTTATAACATTAATACCAAGAGGATTAAAATTAATGATTTAAATCCCGCTTATTTATGGCACTGTTGTTTAGGCCATATAAACGAAAAACGTGTATCTAGAGTCCATTAGGATGGATTTCTAGACTCATTTTTTATTTTGAATCATATGAGAATCGTTCTCAAGCAAGAAATGAAATTGTACGCTCTAGAGACGCAAGTTCCTGAAGGTCCGGAAAACAACACTCCTGCAGCCCTAAAGGCGTATCAGAAGCGTGTTGATGACTCTAATGATGCGGCCTGCCAAATGCTTTGCACCATGTCCTCTGAGATTCAGAAGCAACGTTAGAACATGAATGCAATCGATATGATCACACACTTAAAGCAGCTCTTCCAAGAGCAGGCTATGATTGAGAGGTATGAAGCTTCCGAGGCATTGTTAAAATGTCATCTGTCATAGGGAAACCTCGTGGGGTCGAACATGTTGCGTATGATCGGCTATTTAGAGAGCCTCGGTCGCCTAGGGTTTCCGGTGGGTCAAGAGTTGGCCACCGATCTCATCTTTATATCGTTGCTTGAAAATTATGGACAATTCATTATCAAATGTAACATGAATGAGATCGTGAAACCTCAGCCAGATTTACTCAGTATGTTGAGAAAAGTTGAACAAAGCATTAGCAAGGGTAAGGGCAAATCAATAATGATGGTATAGAAAAGGAAAGGGCAAAAGGTTTGCCTCTACCTCCAAGGGCAAATCAATTAAGAACAATTGTTGTTCCATTTATTTTGGTATTATTCACTATTGTAGTGCGCAATTATTTAATGGATTATATATCCTTGATCTAAATAATCATGTCTATAACGTTAATACCAAGAGGATTAAAATGAATGATTTAAGTCCTACTTATTTATGGCAGTGTTGTTTAGGCCATATAAACGAAAAACGTGTATCTAGACTCCATTAGGATGGATTGCTAGTCTAATTTTTTATTTTGAATCATATGAGACATGTGAGGCTTGTTTATTGGGAAAAATGACAAAATCCCCTTACGATAAAAAAGGTGAGAGGACTAGTGAGCAATTGGCGCTAGTACATACTGATGTATGTGGGCCATTTGCCACGCCTGCCACGGGTGGTTATGTCTACATCATCACATTTACTCATGATTTCAGTACATATGGATTTGTTTACCTTATGAAGGCCAAACCCGAATCCTTTGAAAAGTTCAAAGAATTCAAGAATGAAGTAGAGAAGCAAGTTGGCAAAAGTATTAAGGCTCTACGATTGGATCGTGGAGGTGAATACTTGAGCCAAGAGTTTGACGACTATCTTAGAGAGTGTAGGATAATATCCCAACTCACTCCACCAGGAAAGCCACAATGGAATTGCGTGTCCGAGAGTAGGAATCGAACTCTATTAGGTATGGTTCGATCTATGATGTGTCAAACGAGTCTTCCATTATCATTTTGGGGCTATGCTCTATTGAGTGCAGATTTAACCATTAACCGTGTTCCATCTAAGTCAGTCATGAAGACACCACATGAGATGTGGAATGGGAGGCATCCCACAGTGTCGTTCATGAAGATTTGGGGCTGCGATGTCTATGTAAAACGTTTACAATCAGACAAGCTAGGGCCTAAGTCGGACAAATGCAAATTTGTGGGACACCCTAAGGAAACGAAGGGATATTATTTCTACAATACAACTGAGAACAAAGTGTTTGTTGCTCGGTACGACGTGTTTCTTGAAAGAGAGTTTGTTTCTAAAGAAGAAAGTGGGAGGACTGTAGAACTTGAAGAAGTTCAAGAACCAAAAAGCATTGATCCTACTATGGAACATGAGCAGGCACCATAAGAGGTTGTGGAGCATCCTGTTCAAGTAACACAAGAGCTTCATATATCTAGTAGAGTGCGCCAGGGGCCAGAGAGGTATGGACTTCTCTTGACTGAGTCTAGTGACACGGTGCTCGTAGATGATGAGCCTACTGCCTATGAAAAGGTCATAGAAGGGCCGTACTCTCAGAAGTGGCTTGAGGCCCTGAGATACGAGATGGAATCCCTGTATACCAACAAAGTATAGACTTTGGTGAAACCACCCGAAGGGGCTCCCCCATAGGGTGCAAGTGGGCCTTCAAGAAGAAGATCGACATGGATGGTAATATGATTACCTATAAGGGCCGATTGGTGGCTAAAGGATTCAGACAGATTCATGGTTTTGACTATGATGAAACCTTTTCACCAGTCGCAATGACCAAATCCATCCGAATCTTACTTGTTATTGCAGCATACTACGACTATGAGATTTGGCAGATGGATGTCAAAACTGCATTTCTCTATGGAAATCTTCTCGAAGATGTGTACATTACACAACCTGAGGGTTTTGAGGATCCAAAGCAAGCCAACAAAGTCTGTAAACTGCAACGATCCATTTATGGGTTAAAGCAAGCTTCTAGGAGTTGGAATCGACATTTTGACGAAGTAGTCAAAGTGTTTGGCTTCCTCAGAAACGAAGATGAGTCTTGTTTCTACAAGAAGGTTAGTGGGAGATCTATTGCTTTTCAGGTCTTGTATGTGGATGACATACTACACATTGGAAACGACATTCCTATGTTGCAATCTGTTAAAGATTGTCTAGGAAAGAGTTTGTAAATGAAATACTTAGGTGAAGCGGCCTATATACTCGGTATAAAGATCTATATAGATAGATTTAAGAGGCTGCTCGGCCTGAGTCAGAGTACATATATAGACAAGGTGCTGAAATGTCCAGCATGCAAGAATCCAAGAAGGGATTCTTGTCCATGTCACATGTAGTCACTCTTTCGAAGAGTGGTTGTCCTTCCAATGTATCGAGAAGGAACGCATGAGAAAGGGTTCCCTATGCCTCGGCCATAGGATCCATCATGTACGCCATGTTATGTACTATACCAGATGTGTCATATGCATTGAGTATGACAAGCAGATATCAGTCCAATCCTGGTGAGAGTAAGTGGATTGCAGTCAAGAACATCCTAAAGTACTTGAGAAGAACTAAGGATGCGTTCTTGATATTTGGAGGTGAAGAAGAGTTGCATGTAAGGGGCTACACGGATGCAAGCTTCCAGAACGACAGAGATGATTTCATATCACATTCGGGGTTTGTGTTTTGCCTAAATGGAGCAGCAGTGAGCTGGAAGAGTTCCAAGCAAGAGACGGTGAATGATTCTACAACAGAGGCTGAGTATATTACTGTGAATGGCGCAGCAAAGGAGGCTGTTTGGATTAAGAAGTTCGTTACTGAGCTTGGTGTGGTTCCTAGCATTGCAGATCCAATAGAGTTGTATTGTTACAACACTTGGGCGATCGCGCAATCAAAAGAACCCAGGTCGCACGAGAAATCCAAGCACGTACAAAAGAAGTTTCATCTTATTTGAGATATTATCGAAAGAGTAGACGTTCGGATATGCAAAATTCCTACAGATGAGAATCTGTCAGACCCACTTACAAAGCCGCTTGTTCAGCGCAAGTATGAAGGGAACACTAGGGCATTGGCATACGAGATGCACCGAATTGGCTCTAGTACAAGTAGGAGACTATTGGAATAAGTTACCTAGAGGCAATCTATTTTCGTATGAACAATAAATTGGCGAGAACATTCATTGTATTATTTATTGGATATTTATTATAATGAAGCCTTTAGATTTACAATTGTGTTGTTTATCTTAAATATCCCTATTTCATTATAATGATTCATGGGGCAATCATCTATAGACTTGTATGGGGTTTGATTGATATGAAGATATCACGATCCAACACCTGGGTATGCATTAGGAGTAATGGCATACTGGATTGACCCATTTCCGAGAAGGCTACATACAAGTTATGTAAATTCACAAGTTCTTCTCGCGGTGACAACGGTATTTTCATCCTTAGACTTGAAGTCACTAGATCTTCTGGTTGTGAAATATTTTTGTTTTTGTAGCGTCAAACGCTACCCGTGATTGGGTAGCCATAAAGGCGCGTATCGGACACAATAGGAAGCAAGCTTAGCTATCGTGGTGATGTATATATAATTTCTCACTCCCACATAACGGGAGCAAATATCCTAGGCCACTCGAGGGATAGTGCTTATAGAATGTCTTGCCAGACTTAGATAAATCAATATAGGATATTGATGTTATTTTCACTAATAAGGCTATTCCCAGGATCAAGGAACCATGGATTGGATATACGAGTGTGACTTGTATGTCTCATGTCCAAGCCGGATATTGATACAAAGGGATGAGACAATACTTGCACAATGTTTTTCATGATGACTATTTCTATTGGTTGGCTAGAATGGATGTCTTCCTAGAGGCCGCTCCATATTATTAAATCGTTACTACCAAATAAATATAACCTATGGGGTCACACGCCATATAGGGTTGAACTAGAATTGAGAATAAATCAATTAATGTGATTAATTAATTAGAAGGTTCAAATCGAAACAACTTGCTAACTTAGTAGGACTAATATGTAATTTGGACTAATCCAAACTTGCGTAGGATTAGGAGAGGGCCTTTGTGTAGTAACAAGGATTTGTTGGACTATATGAAGGATGATCCTAGCTTCCTTCCCAACAACTTATGCTCATAACATACATTGAGTAGGAGAGAAGAAAGTAGAGAGTAAGACAACACCCAAGGCCGAAGCCCTAGGTGTCGTCCGCCCCCCTCCCCGTCGGCTTCAAGAGAGGTGGCCGAACCTTTCTCTTTGGTGCTCAGTTGCGTGATTTCTTTGTCCTCTTCCATTCATCTTAGCTACTTCAAGGTGTTTGGAAGATCTAAATCTCAATCCTAGGCGTGGATCAACCGTAGAGACGTGATACTTTTCGCGTTATAAGTCAGCAAGGAGACCCACAAGGTACATAACACAAATCCTTTACCATCGTCATGATTTCTCTTCCTGTGATCCTTGCAGGGTCTTGATCAGATAAATTTATTGTTTTTCCGCTGCGTATCCATGATCAAAACCCTACAGTGGTATCATATCCAAAGTTCGTAGAGCATAACATGGTCTATGTGTTTTGTTTTGTTGTTTTCCACCTATAATTTTTGATTATTGCGTTAAAACGACAAATTAAGCATATCAGATTCAACTTAAATTTGATTCAAACAAGACCTAATTTAACATTGTATATGAAGATTAGTGAGTTTGATCACATAGGATGTGAGTAATTTTGGATCTAAGAGCTAGGGTTTGGGCAAATGCTTGAAAAATCAGGTTTTTTCAAACATGGAAACAACTAAACTTGGGCAACAAGGCAAGGAGTTGTTTTGGAAAAAACTCCCTAAGGAGGTTCGCCCCCCTAGGGACCGACCCCTTTGCCTTGCCGCCCAAGCTAGGGCACGACCAAGGGCTCGGGCCGGCCTAGTGTGCGGCTCGGCCGACCTGCCAAAGGCCGCCCCTTGGTCCTTTTTGGGCGGTTGGGCTATATTGATAGTGAACCCAATGGACCGTCTTAACCCTAGCACATCCAAAATCAATTAAAATTGACTAAGCACATTAAAATTGGTTTTAACTATTTATGTGAAATTTGCATGGTGATTGGATATGGCCTTAGATGTGATTTGTTGTGGATGTTTAATTTTGTGTTTTGTTTATGGCATGCGAGCTGATCAATTTGATGTAATAATTAATTAGGGTTACGGCCTGCGAGCCGGAATTTTTTCTCAACTTGTGAGATTTATTTTATTTAGTATAGTTGTTAGCTAGTACTTGATAAAATAAATAGATAGTCAAGATTGAAGAAAAGAAGCCCAAAGAATTAAAGGAGCCACAACATGGAGCATGGAGCATTCCACGAGGCTATGAAGGATAGACCAAAAGATGGAGGCACATGGAGATGCATTTTCTAGCTAGGGTTCACAGATATTCTCATTGGCTTGGGAATATCTTAGTCTCGAAGGCCATATCCATATCACGTTAATTTCTTTTGTGGATGTTTACTTTATTGTCTTATTATTGTTGTTGGTGTATGGTTGATGCATGCAATTTGATAATAAGATAATTCACAATCCAGATATTTTATTTGGAGTTTTTGCCCAAACTCAAATAAGTAGATCAGCTTATATGGATCAAAAAAAATATTAAAATTGAAAATAAAAACCCTCAATTTAAATATTGCATTTTCGCCTACTCGTTATTTAGACACTCTTCATGATCAAGATTATGAAGCTCCTGCATGCCAAAGCCGGGCGACTTGATTTGTCATGATTGTGTTGCGATTGCACAAGCAAGTAATGTGCAATTATATAAGTAAGAGGTTGGACGCAAGTAGGTAATTTAATAAGATTAAAAAAAACTAGAGGCAAACAATTGGGATTATCCGTAGGATGGATAAAAAAAGGAGTTATTTGCCCAGTTGAACCAAGAGATTCATAAGGATGCAATTGGAATTGTTCCTACCTAAATAAATAATTTTGGGTGACATGTGACAGCGTAAACCTATCTGCTTTTTCGCAAGTGTACGTTCAAGTAATATAGAGTATGTAATTGTGACTCTGGTTGTCGAACCCTCGAGAACAGTTTAAGTTGTTGCTAATTAGAATTAGAATTAGACACAAAGTTTGTAAAAAAGGAGAAAGGTTTGGGATTTGACTCTACTAAATTGCAATAAATAAAAAAACAGTAAAAAGCTTATTTTATTTTTCTGTTGAATATTTTGCAGAAATTGTTGTAGTTGTAAAAGTTGATAGTTCTAAGAATCTAGGTTCCAGGATCCCCTAGGGTTACTCTCCAGCTTTCATAGTATGTTCGATTTCAGAAACACACGGTGGTTTTGCTTATGCCAGCATACCAATAGTACAATCTCCTCTCGGTCTCATGCACCTATCACTCGACTGCAGATTTTCGGGTCCTCTCGGTCCACCTAAATCTGCAGGTTCGTTCTAAGTCTGCTAGGGTTACAGGTTCTCCTCTCGGTCTCCCCCTAAACGTCTAGCAGTTGGTCTAATGCTTATGGGCTAGTACCCTGATTCTCTTCACCTCTCGGTCCATCAAGGCAGAGTACTAAATCCTGTCTTTTCTTCCTAACTTTCACTGGTCACTCTCGTGCACCAGATCCTGTCTGTAACACTCTTGGGTGATCAAACCATTCATGTATGTAAATAAAATCAAAGACAGAATAATAAACAATCCATCCTGTATTAAGGCTTAGCTAGCCATGCATCTGAAAATCAAACAACCAAGTCTGCTGAATTCATAAACCCTAGGTTCACCAAGAACCTAGGCAAAAGGTCTAGCTAGCTTGCATTATTGAAAAACAACGTTTCATAAAGAGAGAAAAGATCAAACTAGTTATTTGCTGAAATACTGGAAAACTACTCCAATCCTGCTCTGCTCCAACCCTGGCGGCTCTGAAACTGGCTGCTGTGATGATGATGATAGATGTGTGAGTGTGTATGCGTAACCCTAATTCAGTTCTGGGACACCTCCTTTTATACTGCCACAGTCTCCAAAACTGATGCACGGAATTCCTGTTTTACCCTCGAAAAGACCCGTCCTGGAAGCTTCTGGAAACCTTCTGTGCGTTCGAACGCAACTCTCCTGCGTTCAGACGCAGTGCGTCTGAACGCACACATCCTGCGTTTGAACGCAGGCCTTCAACCATTTTTCTTCTTCTGGCTTCTGACTTCTGGACACGTGCGTTTGAACGAAGCTCGCCTGCGTTTGAACGCACCCCTTGGCCTTTTTCTTCTTCTGAGTGTTGAGTCCTGCGTTTGAATGCAAGAAGTGCGTTTGAACGCACCCCTTAACTTTTCAGCACTTCGGCCCCTGAACCCTGCGTTTGAACGCAGACTGCCTGCGTCTGAACGCAGGACTTAGCCAACTTTCTGCCATCTTCCTGCTGCTCCCATCTTGTGCGTCTGAACGCAGGTGCCCTGCGTTTGAACGCACCACTTAGCCTTTTTTCCTCTTTTTCTGCTCAGCTTTCCTTACACGCTGCCTCCCATCCAAATTAATCTCATGCATTTTTCGGCACCTGTTACCTGCACATCATAACACGCACCCGCGATCATATCCAACAAACAAAAGTATGCATAAAATTACTCAAATTTTGCAATCATGATTTATAAATCTCTGCCTCGTATCAGGTGGAAAATAAGCTGAAAATGGCCAAACTCAACTCTCACAGGGTTAAAACCAATGGTAAAAAGATGTCCCAGACTAATACATTTTTAAGCTGTCAAAATACCCCCACACTAACCTCTGCTCGTCCCGAGCAGACCCTTGCATACTGCCTTGCAGACCCATTTTTGCATACTTTAATTGCATACTTCCCCTTTTTCACAGATTCAAGACACAGACCAAAAGACTCAATAGACGACTGACTCAGATACAGAATATACACAAACTGACTCAAGACACAGCAATTTTTTTTTTTATTTTCTGAAATTGGGAAACCTCTCTATCATAAACTGAAATCATCAAACCCTCACAAGCTCATTTCGAAATTCCACAACACGCAGCAAGAAATGATATAAACTGATCCTGTGCACAAACTCACTAAGGTATCCCCAAACATCCACCAAACCAACCAAGATAAAGCACGTCTTTTGACTTAGAGGGTCCAGGCATCTACAATCAACAGATAATTTTTCTTTGCCAAGTCATTTGAGGTTTTCAGACCCTCTTAGCCGTTATTGCGTTTGATTTGCAAATTGTCCCATTGCTGGGAGACACAACTCCTGTGTAATACGGCTTGAATTTAATTTCCCTCTTAAGCTCTAAATTGGATTGAATCCAAATTTTCCATGTGAATGGAAGCACATTATGTTGTTTCTCCTTTAAGCACAAAATATTGTTTATTTTTTTTTTTAGATTATTCTTTTTTTTTTTTTTAATCTCCTCTGTTTCTTACAACTGTGCAGTAGAGCTTTAAGAGTGCGGGCTTTTTAGGATTTTCTCTTGGAACCACCTTAAGGGATGGTGGTGTACATTCTCCAACTTCGCTTAGGCCAAAGACTTGTACCACATAAAACCGACTCTACACGAAGGTCCACCCCAGATTCCAAGAGTCCACCAGTTTCCACGGGAAACAGAATATTCAATTATCTAAGGACCAAATCTGCCTAGCACACTAGAGAAGTCAAAAGTATGCCTGTTATCTACTTTCCACATTCCTGAATACCCGGGATAGCCTGTCGTGAGAATTGTGCACAAAATACTAAAATTTGAAGTATCCCTGCTACGGTGCTTCCTACTCTCATAAGCTCTTTCATTGGATTCTCTTCAGTTTCTAGGTCCTAAGTTGCCCTTTCTCAAAATTTTTTTTTAGAATTATATTTTTTTTTTATATATTTTTATATATCATGCAAGGTCAGAAAGGTTGGTGGGTAGACTCAACATAAAAAACGTAATGACTCAAAAAATGAAAATAAAATGAAAAATAAAATTGACAAAAATATGCTGACATGGCTATGCAGGAGGACACGATTCCCCACCCCCACACTAGAGGTTGCGCGTCCTCGCGACTCTACTGATCTGGTCTGTAACTAGAATCTGTGTTCTCCGGAGTAGACTGGTCAGTCGGCTCGGGAGATGGTGAAGGGGTTCGCCCTCTGGCGCGTTTCCTCGCAGCATGGCGTGCTGCGGCAGCGCTACCAGCGTGGCTGGCACCGGGATGGGCACTGCTGGCCCCTGGGTCTGCATGCTCTCTCCTAGGTGGGTACTGGGTACTGGGTCTGTCGGGGTCACCTACACTGTCTGCATGTTCAGGGCTCGGTGTGGGGTCATGGCCAGAGAAGCTATCATATGGCCGGCTATCCTCCATTGTCCAGCTGGGACAATTATCACTCGAATAGCGGTCCGGGAAATTAAACCTCTTACCACGCATGTTGCTCTGAATTTCAGCGAGTGCCGCCTCATGAGCTCTCATTGCGGCTGTGTGAGCGTGGTATATATGCTTCTGGGTCTTGAACAATTTTCCAAGACCCCTGGCCATTTTCTTGACCGTCCTTACCAGGTAGTTCTGTACTTTTTCTTGGGCCTTAATTTTCTTTCTGACCCATTCCTCAAGCTCAGTCCTCTCCAGGCGCCCAAAAGAACTGCGCCTCGCCCCTCTGCTGGACTGCCCCAAGTCAGGGTCGGCCTGCCTGTGTTCACTGGAAATGGCAGATCGGGGCAGTTGGAAGGGACCTGGTAAGGCTGGAAAACCCCCATCACCGGGAGGAGGTGGTGGTGGCATGCCAACACCCCCACCCTGAGGTGGAACAACATCATCATCATCGTCCACTTGGACAAATTCTGGAGGCCCGTGCACGGCCTCATGCAACGCACATCTCATGTTTTTGTACTTTCGTACCTGAATTGGTCGAATATCTCTCAGGTCGCCAGGAATGACCACCAGATAATCATGTGCCATTTTTGTTAACATCCCTAGGAGACCCAAACCCTTCTTGCTGTGAGTCTCTCTTCGTTCCCGGAAAAACTCACAAATAATCTCCGGGAGGCTTACACGCTCACGGGCCATCAGACAGTAGACCAACAGGGCAATATTATAATCAATGCGGGTAAAGTGTTTTATACCCACAACTCTGTTGTTCACCCACTCGGTCCACCATCTCGCCTCTCGAATCAGGTAGGTCGCAGGGAGTTTCCGGTAGGAAGGACTCCGTTCAGGGTAGTACCAAGCAGCGCCTGGTACACCAGCACACAGGGTGGTCAAGATCTGCTCACTAAGCTGTTCAGATGGATGACGCCTCAGTTCCTGAAACTGACAGTCATCCAACACTAATTCCAGACCCAGACTCTCTCGGATACTCTCTGGGGTGATTCGAATCCATCTCTTTCTGCAGTAAATCCAGTCAATTGACTGGGCTTCACTGTTCATGCACTGCTGGAGATTGCTGTAAATCTCCTTAGCCAGCACAGAACTGACCTGCAGATTGGTAAACCCAGTAAACAAATCCCCAAAATGATCATGCCCAGTATAGTTGAACAGTTCATCCCCCATCGCTACTCTATCACGGGGAAAAGTCCTCTCAGCAGGTATGTCATACCGAATCTTTTTGTCTTGCAGAAAGAAACGGTGAGCCTCCATGTTAACAAACCTATGGTCGCAGAAATGGTCAACCCTAAGCAATCGGCAGTCTATGATGTTCAAAGGTGCAATCGCCCTATCAGGCCTCATGTAAGGAATATCCTCATCCATTTCAAGATTCAAATAGTAAAAATGAAAATACTCAGAGAGAAGGAAAAGATAGAACCTGGCTACCCGGAGTGAATCTTACGGGTACAGATCTGGAAATTTCTCTCTGAAGTGGATCTGTCGGTGTTTGGATCGGATGAGTTTGACCACCCCCACACTGTTTCTGACCTTCTGGTGGTCCTGCGGTGGTCGTCGGAGGTTGCTGGCGGCAGACTGCTTCTGGCGGCTGCTAGGGCAGAGAGAATTTCTAGAGAGAGAGTTGAAAACTGGATGACTTGGGTGAAAATGAGTCACTGTCATCCGTACAGTATATATAGGCAAACTTTCAGAAATTGCAGAATAGCCCCGAAATTTCAAAATTTTTCAAATTTTTCCGAAATTTTTGATCCCGCTCAAATGTGCGTTTGAACGCAGCTCTTGCGTTTGAACGCACAGCTTAAACTTTTCTGGAAATTTTGAAGATCTTATGATCTGCGTTTGAACGCACGGTGTGCGTTTGAACGCAATGCTTGAAGGTCCATGAATTTTCTGGGTTTGTTGAGTTGCGTTTGAACGCACATGAGTTGTGTTTGAACGCAATGCTTATCTTCTGCAATCTCTCTGATGAGCTGCGTTTGAACGCAACTGAGCTGCGTTTGAACGCACGCCTTTGTCTCTAGAAATTCTCTGCTGATTGGGTCTGCGTTTGAACGCAGGATCTGCGTCTAAACGCACGTCCTTAGATTTTTCCACCTCATCTCTGTCTTCTTGCGTTTGAACGCACATGCGTTGCGTTTAAACGCACCACTTGGTGGCTAGAAATTTTCATTGCGTGATCTGCGTTTGAACGCAACTCCTCTGCGTTTGAACGCACAAGTGTTAACCGTTTCCAGTTCTTCTTCTGTCCGTTGGTGGGGCTGCGTTTGAACGCAGGGTGTCTGCGTTTGAACGCACACGTGCGTTTGAACGCATGTCTCCTGCGTTTGAACGCACGCCTCTGATTCCTGAAACACTGAGTTCAACATTAAATCCCTCTTTCTCACTTTTCTCTCAAATTATGAACATTGTAAAAATTATAAAAAAAACACAACTAATCTATGTTGGGTTGCCTCCCAACCAGCGCTTGTGATTTACAGTCGACAGCCCGACTTTGTTACCTCTGCTGTAATCACGGAAGGTCGAGGTAGAGTGCCTCTACCTCCATGATCTCCTGAGGATCCCTGTATGGCTTGACTCTGTTCCCATTCACCTTGAAAACTGTATTATCCCTCGGGTTCTCCAGCTCCACCACTCCCATGATGTAATGTCCTTCACAATAAATGGTCCAGACCATCTTGAACGCAGCTTCCCTAGATAGAATTTCATCCTTGAATTATAGAGGAGAACCTTCTGCCTGATTTCTATCTTCTTTGGTAGAATGCGGTTGTCATGCCACTTCTTTGTTTTCTCTTTATAAATTTTGGCACTCTCATATGCAGTTTTACTGAATTCCTCCAGTTCAAGGAGTGCCATCTTCCGTTTGTTTCCTGATAAACTATGATCCATATTCAGCTGCTTGATTGCCCAGTATGCTTTGTGCTCCAATTCTACTGGTAAGTGACATGCTTTTCCAAACACCAGCTAGTACGGGGACATTCCCAGTGGGGTTTTATAAGCAGTTTTGTATGCCCAAAGCGCATCATCCAGCTTTAACGACCAGTCCTTGCGTCCAGGATTCACAGTTTTTTCCAGTATGCTCTTTATCTCTCTGTTGGACACCTCTGCTTGCCCGTTTGCCTTAGGGTGATAAGGCAGTGATACCTTATGGATAGACACCCCGTACTGCTTTAGAACCTTGGCAAATACTTTATTGATAAAGTGAGAACCTTCATAACTGACCATGGCCCTCGGTGTTCCAAATCTGGTAAAGATGTTACGTTTGAGGAACCTTTCTACGACTGACGCATCATTCTTCTGACAGGCTATTGCTTCCACCCATTTTGACACGTAATCTACTGCCAATAAGATGTAGAGATTTCCCAGAGACGAAGGAAAAGGACCCATAAAATCAATACCCCAAACGTCAAAAGGCTCGACTTCCTGCCAAAGTGTCATGGGCATTTCATTCCGCTGGGAGATATTTCCTGTCCGTTGGCAGCGATCACAACTCTGCGCATAATCATGGCAGTCCTTGAAAACTGTTGGCCAGAAAAATCCTGAACGCAGCACCTTGTGAGCTGTTCTCGGTCCGCTGAAGTGTCCCCCACACTGTGCTGAGTGGCAGTGCTAAATTACCTCCAAAATTTCGTGACATGGAATGCATCGACGGAGAATATTGTCTGCCCCTTGCTTGAACAGATATGGATCGTCCCAGAAATATTGCCTGCAGTCTGAAATAAATTTCTTTTTCTGCCAAGGGGTGATGTCTTCAGGGAGTGCTCCATTGACCAAATAATTGGCTATGGCATAGTACCAGGGCCGTCAATTGGTCTTGATTTTCATAATATGTTCATCCGGAAAATTTTCTTGAATGGGCACCACTTCTTCTGTAGGCTTTTCCAGACGAGATAGATGATCAGCTACCACATTTTCAACTCCCTTTTTATCCCTGATTTCGACGTCAAATTCTTGCATCAGCAGAATCCAACGCAGCAGCCTTGGCTTTGCATCCTTCTTCTCCAGAAAGTATTTCAGTGCACTGTGATCTGTGAAAATAATGACTTTAGAGCCTACCAGGTACGATCTGAATTTATCCAGGGCAAAAACGACTGCCAGCAGCTCCTTTTCTGTAGTCCCATAATTAATCTGCGCCTCATTCAGGACCCTGCTGGCATAGTAGATGACACTGCACACCTTGTCCTTCCGCTGACCCAGTACTGCGCCCACTGCGTAGTCACTGGCGTCACACATCAGTTCGAACGGGAGGGTCCAGTCTGGTGTTGTGATAATGGGTGCAGTCGTCAGCCTTTCTTTAAGCACATCAAATGCCTCCTTGCAGGCTTCATCAAATACGAAGGGTACATCTTTTCCCAACAAATTACATAGTGGCTTTGTAATTTTTGAGAAATCTTTAATAAACCTTCTGTAAAATCCTGCGTGGCCCAAAAAGCTCTTGATTGCCTTCACTGTGGTTGGATACGGCAGCTGCTTGATCACCTCAATTTTTGCCCTGTCTACCTCCAGTCCTTTGCTGGAAATCCTGTGTCCCAGCACTATTCCTTCAGTAACCATGAAGTGGCATTTTTCCCAGTTAAGCACTAGGTTTGTTTTTCTGCAGCGAATCAGAACTCTGGCCAGATGGTATAAGCAATCTTCAAAGGTGTCTCCGAATAACGAAAAAACGTCCATGAAAACTTCCAAATTTTTCTCTATCATATCAGAGAAAATAGCCATCATGCATCTCTGGAATGCTGCTGGAGCATTGCACAATCCAAATGGCATTCGTCTAAAGGCGAACGTTCCGTACGGACAAGTGAACGTCGTCTTTTCTTGATCTTCGGGATTTATATAGATCTGGTTGTAGCCAGAGTACCCGTCAAGAAAGCAGTAATAAGCATGGTGCGCTAGTCTGTCCAACATCTGGTCCATGAATGGCAGCGGAAAGTGGTCTTTCAGTGTGGCATCGTTCAGCTTCCGATAGTCCATACAGATTCGCCAGCCAGTGACAGTTCGCTGGGCGATCTGTTCCTGATCAGCATTATGTACTACTGTAATACCCCCTTTCTTCGGTACACACTGGCAGGACTCACCCAGGTGCTGTCTGATATGGGGTATATAATTCCTGCTTCTAGCCACTTCATGACCTCCTTACGTACCACATCTTTCATAATTGGGTTTAGTCTCCGTTGAGGCTGGATAACTGGCTTCTTTCCTTCTTCGATTCTTATTTTGTGCATGCAATAATCAGGACTGATTCCCTTCAGGTCTGCAATTGTCCATCCGATGGCTTCTTTATGCTCTCGGAGTACCTCCAGTAGCTTTTGTTCCTGTTCCTGAGATAAAAGAGAAGAAACAATTACCGGCAGGGTATTATTTTCACCAATAAAAGCGTACCTGAGGTGGTCTGGCAACTGTTTTAATTCCAGGGCTGGTGGTTCCTGGACCTGTGTCATTTTCTGCTCGCCTCCTTCATCCCTGTATAGCTTGACCCAGCTTTCTGTTCCCATGATCTGCTCATCCTGTTGCTCTTCTGTTTCCTCTGGATACATGTCTTCAAATTCCTCCCATAAATCTTCTATCTCATCGCTTTCCAGATCATCAATTACCTCTACTGCAAAACAGTTTCATGCCCATAATGATCGGGAAGCTGGAGAGATTTGAAAACATTGAATTTCACTTTTTCTTCATTGATTTGCATGGACAGCTCCCCACTTTTGCAGTTAATAATGGCTTCACCAGTCGCCAGGAAAGGTCTGCCCAGGATCAGCGGGACCTCTCCTGCCTCCATATCTAATATCACAAAATCTGCTGGAAAAATAAGCTCTCCCACTTTCACCAGGATATCTTCAATTAGTCCATAGGCAGGTTTCACAGATCTGTCAGCCATTTGAAGCATATTTCTTGTTGGACGTGGTTCTCCGACTCCTAGACTTTTAAAGATGGTTAGTGGCATCAGGTTGATGCTGGCACCCAAGTCGCATAAAGCTTTTCCTCTGTATGCACTGCCCAGGGTTACTGGAATAACAAAGCTGCCAGGGTCTTTCTTTTTCAATGGTAGACCATTTTTTACACAACTGCTCGCTTCTGCCGTCAGATTCACTGTTTCGAAGTCACTCATTCGCCTTCTACCATACAAGATGTCTTTGAGAAATTTCGCATAAGTAGGCATTTTGGCAAGTGCTTCAGCAAAAGGTATGTTTATCTGTAATTGCTTGAATACCTCCAGAAATCTGGCGTAGTCTTTGCTGTCATCTCTCTTACGTCTCTTCAGAGGGTAAGGAACCTCCTTAGAAGTTGGCACTGTTTCTGGATTACCCTCATTCGTCTGCTCTGCTTCCTGCTCGACCGAACCCCTTTTCTGAGGGTTAGCGGTTGAACTTTCTTCCCGGTCAATCACTTCCTGTTCAATAATCTCTGACTTTTCTGCGCGTGCATGACTGGGATACGGTGGATCCTGCAGTGCAATTCCACTCCGAGTTGTGATAGCATTGATTTGAGCGCGTGGATTGTTCACTGTGTTTGATGGTAAATTCCCTGGGGCTCATTCTGCCTGGTTCTGTGCAAGCTGTCCATTCTGTACTTCCAAGTTGCGGATAGCAATCTTCATCTGGCTTACATCAGCAGTTAATGAGTCCATCTGCGCGAATCTAGTTTCCCACTGCTTATTGAATTTCTCCATATAGGACTCAAAATGTTGCTGTGACAGATTTAGCTGTGGTGCTGCTTGTGCAGGCTGAGCTGGAGCTGTCTGTTGTGCCCGTGGCCTATGATGGAATCCTGGTGCATATACTGCTGCATTGGGATTTCTGTAGCGAAACCCTGGATGATCACGTGTGCCTGGTCTGTAGCGACTAGGATCCCACTGCTGCTGAACATAGTTGGCATCTTCCGTCTGAAGCTCCAGAATTGCTGCGTCGAAGTCAGGTTCGTCTACTGATGCCACCGGATTCTTTTCTGTATACACCTTCTTGACTAAGTCCTGTACCACTTTCGTGAGATTGTCAATCCTGTCATCAACCACTGGTTCTGCTACTGCTGTGAGCCTGCGGTCATCAAACAGGCGAGTATCCTGTTTGGCTAACTGCTTCATCAGTTCGTATGCTCCATCCTTATCCACATGGTATAAAAAGTTACCCCCAGCTTCCCTATCAATCCTGTCTGCATTCTCCCTGTCAAGTGCATGGTAGAATACCTGCAGAATTTTCGCGTCCCCGAAGCCGTGATTGGGGCATTTTTTAACGAGTCTCATCAACCTGTCCCATGCGTCTACCACTGTCTCCCCCATCTGCTGTTTGAAAGATAAAATCTCACTCTGCAGCTTGATAACGCGGGATGCAGGGTAGAATTTTGCCAAGAAATCAGCAACACACCCCTCCCAGGTAGTGATAGACCTCGGTGGTCTTGCCTCCAGCCAATCTTTTGCTGTTCCGAACAAACAGTATGGGAATAAAATCAGCTTTAGCGTGTCCGCTTCGACTCCTCTATAATTAATCTTGTTGCAGTAATCCTCAAATTTTCCAAGGAAGTCGTTTGGATCTTCATCTGCCTTCCCATTAAAAGGACAATGGGTCTGGGCGGTCTGAATGGTGGATGATTTCAGGTCGAAGTGCTCTGCTGTAATGGGAGGCACTACAATAGCTGGTTGATGTCCTCCGGTTGGGACTTCAAAGTTTTCGACTAACGCCCTTCCAGACCTGTTATAAGTCCTCTGATTGTTCCTGGCAGCAAAACCTGCTGCTATCAGCTCTTCATGTAAAGAGCCATCTGTGCTGGAGTACGTTGCTGCTGTCCTGTCGGTGTTCCTGTTTCGGTTGTGGTGTCTTCTCCGTGCTCAGACATCGCGGCTCGGTGTCTGCGACTTTGCTCTCTGAAAAGTTTTTCGGGATCTTCGAGTGGTGATACCAGTTTGCTGGGCAATCTGGGCATAAACTAGAATAGCCTGACAGCGTAAACCTATCTGCTTTTTCGCAAGTGTACGATCAAGTAATATAGAGTATGTAATTGTGACTCTGGTTGTCGAACCCTCGAGAACAGTTTAAGTTGTTGCTAATTAGAATTAGAATTAGACACAAAGTTTGTAAAAAAGGAGGAAGGTACATAACACAAATCCTTTACCATCGTCATGATTTCTCTTCCTGTGATCCTTGCAGGGTCTTGATCAGATAAATTTATTGTTTTTCCGCTGCGTATCCATGATCAAAACCCTACAGTGGTATCAGATCCAAAGTTCGTAGAGCATAACATGGTCTATGTGTTTTGTTTTGTTGTTTTCCACCTATAATTTTTGATTATTGCGTTAAAACGACAAATTAAGCATATCAGATTCAACTTAAATTTGATTCAAACAAGACCTAATTTAACAATGTATATGAAGATTAGTGAGTTTGATCACATAGGATGTGAGTAATTTTGGATCTAAGAGCTAGGGTTTGGGCAAATGCTTGAAAAATCAGGTTTTTTCAAACATGGAAACAACTAAACTTGGGCAACAAGGCAAGGAGTTGTTTTGGAAAAAACTCCCTAAGGAGGTTCGCCCCCCTAGGGACCGACCCCTTTGCCTTGCCGCCCAAGCTAGGGCACGACCAAGGGCTCGGGCCGGCCTAGTGTGCGGCTCGGCCGCGCGTGGGGCTCGGCTGACCTGCCAAAGGCCGCCCCTTGGTCCTTTTTGGGCGGTTGGGCTATATTGATAGTGAACCCAATGGACCGTCTTAACCCTAGCACATCCAAAATCAATTAAAATTGACTAAGCACATTAAAATTGGTTTTAACTATTTATGTGAAATTTGCATGGTGATTGGATATGGCCTTAGATGTGATTTGTTGTGGATGTTCAATTTTGTGTTTTGTTTATGGCATGCGAGCTGATCAATTTGATGTAATAATTAATTAGGGTTACGGCCTGCGAGCCGGAATTTTTTCTCAACTTGTGAGATTTATTTTATTTAGTATAGTTGTTAGCTAGTACTTGATAAAATAAATAGATAGTCAAGATTGAAGAAAAGAAGCCCAAAGAATTAAAGGAGCCACAACATGGAGCATGGAGCATTCCACGAGGCTATGAAGGATAGACCAAAAGATGGAGGCACATGGAGATGAGCATTCTAGCTAGGGTTCACAGATATTCTCATTGGCTTGGGAATATCTTAGTCTCGAAGGCCATATCCATATCACGTTAATTTCTTTTGTGGATGTTTACTTTATTGTCTTATTATTGTTGTTGGTGTATGGTTGATGCATGCAATTTGATAATAAGATAATTCACAATCCAGATATTTTATTTGGAGTTTTTGCCCAAACTCAAATAAGTAGATCAGCTTATATGGATCAAAAAAAATATTAAAATTGAAAATAAAAACCCTCAATTTAAATTGCATTTTCGCCTACTCGTTATTTAGACACTCTTCATGATCAAGATTATGAAGCTCCTGCATGCCAAAGCCGGGCGACTTGATTTGTCATGATTGTGTTGCGATTGCACAAGCAAGTAATGTGCAATTATATAAGTAAGAGGTTGGACGCAAGTAGGTAATTTAATAAGATTAAAAAAAACTAGAGGGAAACAATTGGGATTATCCGTAGGATGGATAAAAAAAGGAGTTATTTGCCCAGTTGAACCAAGAGATTCATAAGGATGCAATTGGAATTGTTCCTACCTAAATAAATAATTTTGGGTGACATGTGACAGCGTAAACCTATCTGCTTTTTCGCAAGTGTACGATCAAGTAATATAGAGGATGTAATTGTGACTCTGGTTGTCGAACCCTCGAGAACAGTTTAAGTTGTTTCTAATTAGAATTAGAATTAGACACAAAGTTTGTAAAAAAGGAGAAAGGTTTGGGATTTGACTCTACTAAATTGCATTAAATAAAAAAACAGTAAAAAGCTTATTTTATTTTTCTGTTGAATATTTTGCAGAAATTGTTGTAGTTGTAAAAGTTGATAGTTCTAAGAATCTAGGTTCCAGGATCCCCTAGGGTTACTCTCCAGCTTTCATAGTATGTTCGATTTCAGAAACACACGGTGGTTTTGCTTATGCCAGCATACCAATAGTACAATCTCCTCTCGGTCTCATGCACCTATCACTCGACTGCAGATTTTCGGGTCCTCTCGGTCCACCTAAATCTGCAGGTTCGTTCTAAGTCTGCTAGGGTTACAGGTTCTCCTCTCGGTCTCCCCCTAAACGTCTAGCAGTTGGTCTAATGCTTATGGGCTAGTCCCCTGATTCTCTTCACCTCTCGGTCCATCAAGGCAGAGTACTAAATCCTGTCTTTTCTTCCTAACTTTCACTGGTCACTCTCGTGCACCAGATCCTGTCTGTAACACTCCTGGGTGATCAAACCATTCATGTATGTAAATAAAATCAAAGACAGAATAATAAACAATCCATCCTGTATTAAGGCTTAGCTAGCCATGCATCTGAAAATCAAACAACCAAGTCTGCTGAATTCATAAACCCTAGGTTCACCAAGAACCTAGGCAAAAGGTCTAGCTAGCTTGCATTATTGAAAAACAACGTTTCATAAAGAGAGAAAAGATCAAACTAGTTATTTGCTGAAATACTGGAAAACTACTCCAATCCTGCTCTGCTCCAACCCTGGCGGCACTGAAACTGGCTGCTGTGATGATGATGATAGATGTGTGAGTGTGTATGCGTAACCCTAATTAAGTTCTGGGACACCTCCTTTTATACTGCCACAGTCTCCAAAACTGATGCACGGAATTCCTGTTTTACCCTCGAAAAGACCCGTCCTGGAAGCTTCTGGAAACCTTCTTGTGCGTTCGAACGCAACTCTCCTGCGTTCAAACGCAGTGCGTCTGAACGCACACATCCTGCGTTTGAACGCAGGCCTTAACCATTTTTCTTCTTCTGGCTTCTGACTTCTGGACACGTGCGTTTGAACGCAGCTCGCCTGCGTTTGAACGCACCCCTTGGCCTTTTTCTTCTTCTGAGTGTTGAGTCCTGCGTTTGAACGCAAGAAGTGCGTTTGAACGCACCCCTTAACTTTTCAGCACTTCGGCCCCTGAACCCTGCGTTTGAACGCAGACTGCCTGCGTCTGAACGCAGGACTTAGCCAACTTTCTGCCATTTTCCTGCTGCTCCCATCTTGTGCGTCTGAACGCAGGTGCCCTGCGTTTGAACGCACCACTTAGCCTTTTTTCCTCTTTTTCTGCTCAGCTTTCCTGACACGCTGCCTCCCATCCAAATTAATCTCATGCATTTTTCGGCACCTGTTACCTGCACATCATAACACGCACCCGCGATCATATCCAACAAACAAAAGTATGCATAAAATTACTCAAATTTTGCAATCATGATCTATAAATCTCTGCCTCGTATCAGGTGGAAAATAAGCTGAAAATGGCCAAACTCAACTCTCACAGGGTTAAAACCAATGGTAAAAAGATGTCACAGACTAATACATTTTCAAGCTGTCAACATGCAAAGCAATCTGTAAAGAAGTGAAATAGGGATCTTGGCCACCCACTAAAAAATATAATGATATTTTCTGCATTAATATTTGAGGGTTATCAATTCGTAGAAAAATAGTGGGAACTGTATTTAATAATCTACCCATTATTAATTATAGTTAATTGTTCACAAATACTAAAACTTGCGTATTTTCCTTTTTGTATAATTCCAATGGTAAATATCTCATTGAACTCATCTCACTCCCTAAGCTCTGTCCTTGAGAAGGACAAGCTGTCCGGGACCAATTTTCTAGACTGGTACGGAAACTTGAGAATCGTTCTCAAGCAAGAAAAGAAATTGTACGCTCTAGAGAAACAAGTTCCTGAAGGTCCGAAAAACAACACTCCTGCAGCCCTAAAGGCGTATCAGAAACTTGAGAATCGGCCTGCCTAATGCTTTTCACCATGTCCTCTGAGCTTCAAAAGCAACATTAGAACATGAATGCAGTCGATATGATCACACACTTGAAGCAGCTCTTCCAAGAGCAGGTTATGATTGAGATGTATGAAGTTTCCGAGGCATTGTTAAAATGTCATATGTCAAAGGGAAACCTCGTGGGGCCACACATGTTGCGTATGATCGGCTATTTAGAGAGCCTCGGTCGCCTAGGGTTTCCGGTTGGTCAAGAGTTGGCCACCGATCTCATCTTTATATCGTTGCTTGAAAATTATGGACAGTTCATTATCAAATGTAACATGAATGAGATCGTGAAACCTCTGCCAGATTTACTCAGTATGTTGAGAAAAGTTGGACAAAGAATTAGCAAGGGTAAGGGCAAATCAATAATGATGGTATAGAAAAGGAAAGGGCAAAAGGTTTGCCTCTACCTCCAAAGGAAAATCAATTAAGAACAATTGTTGTTACATTTACTTTGGAATTATTCACTATTGTAGTGCGCAATTATTTAATGGATTATATATCCTTGATCTAAATAATCATGTCTATAACGTTAATACCAAGAGGATTAAAATGAATGATTTAAGTCCTACTTATTTATGGCACTGTTGTTTAGGCCATATAAACGAAAAACGTGTATCTAGACTCCATTAGGATGGATTGCAGTCTAATTTTTTATTTTGAATCATATGAGACATGTGAGGCTTGTTTATTGGGAAAATGACAAAATCCCCTTACGATAAAAAAGGTGAGAGGACTAGTGAGCAATTGGCGCTAGTACATACTGATGTATGTGGGCCATTTGCCACGCATGCCACGGGTGGTTATGTCTACATCATCACATTTACTCATGATTTCAGTACATATGGATTTGTTTACCTTATGAAGGCCAAACCCGAATCCTTTGAAAAGTTCAAAGAATTCAAGAATGAAGTAGAGAAGCAAGTTGGCAAAAGTATTAAGGCTCTACGATTGGATCATGGAGGTGAATACTTGAGTCAAGAGTTTGACGACTATCTTAGAGAGTGTAGGATAATATCACAACTCACTCCACCAGGAAAGCCACAGTGGAATTGCGTGTCCTAGAGGAGGAATCGAACTCTATTAGGTATGGTTCGATCTATGATGTGTCAAACGAGTCTTCCATTATCATTTTGGGGATATGCTCTATTGAATGCAGATTTAACCATTAACCATGTTCCATCTAAGTCAGTCATGAAGACACCACATGAGATGTGGAATGGGAGGCGTCCCACAGTGTCGTTCATGAAGATTTGTGGCTGCGATGTCTATGTAAAACGTTTACAATCAGACAAGCTAGGGCCTAAGTCGGAAAAATGCAAATTTGTGGGACACCCTAAGGAAACGAAGGGATATTATTTCTACAATACAACTGAGAACAAAGTGTGTGTTGCTCGGTCCGACTTGTTTCTTGAAAGAGAGTTTGTCTCTAAAGAAGAAAGTGGGAGGACTGTAGAACTTGAAGAAGTTCAAGAACCAAAAAGCATTGATCCTACTATGGAACATGAGCAGGCACCATAAGAGGTTGTGGAGCATCCTGTTCAAGTAACACAAGACCTTCGTATATCTAGTAGAGTGCGCCAGGGGCCAGAGAGGTATGGACTTCTCTTGACTGAGTCTAGTGACACGGTGCTCATAGATGATGAGCCTACTGCCTATGAAAAGGTCATAGAAGGGCCGTACTCTCAGAAGTGGCTTGAGGTCCTGAGATACGAGATGGAATCCCTGTATACCAACAAAGTATAGACTTTGGTGGAACAACCCGAAGGGGCTCCTCCATAGGGTGCAAGTGGGCCTTCAAGAACAAGATCGACATGGATGGTAATATGATTACCTATAAGGGCCGATTGGTGGCTAAAGGATTCAGACAGATTCATGGTTTTGACTATGATGAAACCTTTTCACCAGTCGCAATGACCAAATCCATCCGAATCGTACTTGTTATTGCAGCATACTACGACTATGAGATTTGGCAGATGGATGTCAAAACTGCATTTCTCTATGGAAATCTCCTCGAAGATGTGTACATTACACAACCTGAGGGTTTTGAGGATCCAAAGCAAGCCAACAAAGTCTGTAAACTGAAACGATCCATTTATGGGTTAAGCTTCTAGGAGTTGGAATCGACATTTTGACGAAGTAGTCAAAGAGTTTGGCTTCATCACAAACGAAGATGAGTCTTGTTTCTACAAGAAGGTTAGTGGGAGATCTATTGCTTTTCAGGTCTTGTATGTGGATGACATACTACACATTGGAAACGACATTCCTATGTTGTAATCTGTTAAAGATTGGCTAGGAAAGAGTTTGTAAATGAAATACTTAGGTGAAGCGGCCTATATACTCGGTATAAAGATCTATATAGATAGATCTAAGAGGCTGCTCGGCCTGAGTCAGAGTACATATATAGACAAGGTGCTGAAACGTCCAGCATGCAATAATCCAAGAAGGGATTCTTGTCCATGTCACATGTAGTCACTCTTTCGAAGAGTGGTTGTCCTTCCAATGATATCGAGAAGGAACGCATGGGAAAGGGTTCCCTATGCCTCGGCCATAGGATCCATCATGTACGCCATGTTATGTACTAGACCAGATGTGTCATATGCATTGAGTATGACAAGCAGATATCAGTCCAATCCAGGTGAGAGTAAGTGGATTGCAGTCAACAACATCCTAAAGTACTTGAGAAGAACTAAGGATGCGTTCTTGATATTTGGAGGTGAAGAAGAGTTGCATGTAAGGGGCTACACGGATGCAAGCTTCCAGAACGATAGAGATGATTTCAGATCACATTCGGGGTTTGTGTTTTGCCTAAATGGAGCAGCAGTGAGCTGGAAGAGTTCCGAGCAAGAGACGGTGAATGATTCTACAACAGAGGCTGAGTATATTACTATGAATGGCACAACAAAGGAGGCTGTTTGGATTAAGAAGTTCGTTACTGAGCTTGGTGTGGTTCCTAGCATTGAAGATCCAATAGAGTTGTATTGTTACAACACTGGGGCGATCGCGCAATCAAAAGAACCCCGGTCGCACCAGAAATCCAAGCACGTACACAAAAAGTTTCATCTTATTCGAGATATTATCGAAAGAGTAGACGTTCGGATATGCAAAATTCCTAGAGATGAGAATCTGTTAGACCCACTTACAAAGCCGCTTGTTCAACGCAAGCATGAAGGGCACACTAGGGCATTGGCATACGAGATGCACCGGATTGGCTCTAGTACAAGTAGGAGACTGTTGAAATAGGTTACCTAGAGGCAATCTATTTTAGTATGAACAATAAATTGGCAAGAACATTCATTGTATTATTTATTGGATATTTATTATGAAGAAGTCTTTAGATTTACAATTGTGTTGTTTATCTTAAATATCCCTATTTCATTATAATGATTCATGGGGCAATCATCTATAGACTTGTGTGGGGTTTGATTGATATGAAGATATCACGATCCAACACCAAGGTATGCATTAGGAGTAATGGCATACTGGATTGACCCATTTCCGAGAAGGCTACATACAAGTTATGTAAAGTCACAAGTGCTTCTCGCGGGTACAACGGTATTGTCATCCTTAGAGTTGAAGTCAGTAGATCTTCTAGTTGTGGAATATTGTGTTTTGGTAGTGTCAAACGCTACCCGTGATTGGGTAGCCATAAAGGCGGGCATCGGACACAATAGGAAGCAAGCTTATCTATCGTAGTGATGTAGATATAATTTCTCACTCCCACATAACGGGAGAAAATATCCTAGGCCACTCGAGGGATAGTGCTTATAGAATGTCTGGCCAGACTCAGATAAATCAATATAGGATATTGAAGTTATTTGCACTAATAAGGCTGTTCCCAGGATCGAGGAACCATGGATTGGATATACGAGTGTGACTTGTATGTCTGGTGTCCAAGCCGGATATTGAGACAAAGGGATGAGACAATACTTGCACAATGTTTTTCATGATGACTATTTCTATTGGTTGGCTAGAATGGATGTCTTCCTAGAGGCCGCTCCATATTATTAAATAGTTACTACCAACTAAATATAACCTATGGGGTCACACGCCATATAGGGTTGAACTAGACTTGGGAATTAATTAATTAATATGACTAATTAATTAGAAGAATCAAATCGCAACTACTTGCTAACTTAGTAGGACTAATATGCAAGTTGGACTAATCCGAACTTGCGTAGGATTAGGAGAGGATCTTTATATATTAACAAGGATTTGTTGGACTATATAAATGATGCTCCTAGATTCTTTCCCAACAACTTATGCTCATAACATACATTGAGTAGGAGAATAGGAAGTAGAGAGCAAGACAACACCCAAGACCGAAGCCCTAGGTGCCGTCCGCCCCCCTCCCCGTCGGCCTCAAGAGAGGTGGCCGAACCTCTCTCTTTGGTGCTATGTTCCGTGATTTCTTCGTCATGTTCCATTCTTCCGTGCTAGTACAAGGTGTTTGGAAGATCTAGATTTCTGTCTTAAGCGTGGATCAACTGTAGAGACGTGATACTTTTCGCGTTAGAAGTCATCAAGGATACCCTCAAGGTACATAACACAAATCCTTTACCATCGTCATGATTTCTCTTCCTCTGATCCTTGCAGGGTCTTGATCGGATAAATTTATTATTTTTCCGTTGCGCATCCATGATCAAAATCCTACAATTAGAAGGGTTAACCTTCCTGTTTAACAGTGTGATCAAGACCAAAGTTCAATCATTGAGGATGTTGATGTGGCTCAACAAGAAGAAGAACAGGCTGATGATGATGAGGGAAATAGTCAGGAAGAAGATGCAGAGCATCAAGGAGATGAAGACCCAACCACTTAAATCTTGCCTACTCTTTCTTCTCCTTTTCAAGGCCTTGAAATCCTTTTCAAAGTCTTGAAAATTCTTTCTTTTCAAACTGTCTTTTAAAAATCTTTCCAAAAATTCTGATCCAACATATTCTCATTCCTTTTTTATGAAAGTAAAAAAGGGGGAGAAATTTAGGTGAATTTTGGTTTATTTGCTCTTTAGGTGACCTGGTTTTAGGTAAGTAGAATTATGTGAACTTTAATGTTGTTTTCAGCAAATTAATAAGATGGATTTATTTTGGTTATCATGTGCTATATTTGACTGTGCTATATGCTAATGAGTATTTTTTGTAGAATCATAGTATCAAACAGATTATGGTTTTGCCTTTCATCAAGGGGGAGATTGTAAGTTCAACTCAGTTCAAGACTGGAAATAGCTAGTCTATTTCAAGGCGTTGAAAGAGATTTCAAAGCCTTGAAACTGACTGAGCTTTATATGCATGAACTTAGGGGGAGTTTCTTTACTTGATTCAACTCCTAAACTCCTGTGCATGATTAGCTGTATACTTGATGATGAAAGACAAATTATTTTGAAACAGTTTTCAGTATCTAACATAATCTGTTTGACTCAGTTTTGCAGGGAAATTTGTTTCCTAATGTTAAGGATTTGTTTCCTAACCTGAGTTCTGCAGAGAAGGAAATTAAATGATGAATTGATTTTCTCTGTGTTTGTAAGTTGCCTAATAGTTTTTCATACAATATCAAATCAGTATCCCTGATGATATTGATCAAACTATCCGTTGGAGAAGTTGTTAGAGAAGTCAAAGCTGAAGCTACAAAATAGGAAGTTTGTTAAAGAGAAGATCTTGAAGTTCTTCATTTCAAACTGCTCTATAAAAAGAGTGAAATTTGAAGCATTCCAACAGGAAAATTACCAAAGACACTCAAAAACATTCAACGATTGAAAATAAACAAAGAAGCAGATTCATCTCTCTCAATCCAATCATCAGAAGGACACTGCACACTCACAGCAAATTCAGTTCTTGTGTTCTTCTCTTCTGAACTTCATTTGTATGTCATTTTGTTAATACTTCTAGTTCTTATCCTCAAGGATTGTTCAAATGAACAATAGATAATTATTAGTTAATCAGATATCTAGAGAAAGTACTAGATAGGTTAGTGAGAACCACAAGCTGTAACAGAGTAAGGCATCTCTCTGTGCTTGAGATCTAAGGATTAGCTATGGATTAATAAGAATTTTTAAATCTTCCAGGGAGAAGATTCCTAAGGTAGAGACGTAGGTCTAAGTGGACTGAACTCTATATACCTTTTTTCTCTTGCATTTAGTTTTCAGTTTCATACTTAGAACTTTTGCAGCATTCAAAACAGTTTCATTTGAAGGGTTTGAAACTCATTTCAAGGCCTTGAAATAGAATCATTATTTTCATACTCTAACTGTTTCCATTCCAAGGGCTTGAAACTCATTTCAAGTCCTTGAATCACTTTACAAATCATTTGAAACCACTATTCTTGCAAGTTTAGCAAATGTTTGCATACTCTATTCAACCCCCCCCTTCTAGAGTATTGATCCTGTATTTCTACCAACTGTCCACCCCTTCAATTAGTATCAGAGCTTGTATCACTGCTATAATGAGTACTGTAGGTGATGGTGGTTTATCTCAGGGAAGAGCTGCTAACAGACCCCCTCTCTTATGTGGAGACAATTTAGTCCACTGGAAAGCTTTGATGAAAATTTTCATCAATGATCAAGATATGGAACTCTGGACTATCATTCAAAATGGTCCTCACACTTTCTACACGGAGAAAGATGGGATTAGAACTCCCAAATCTGAAGACACTCTCTCCTCTTCTAAGTTAGAAAAATTTTCAAAAATTTATAAAACTATGAATCTCCTATATTGTGCTTTGAGTGCATATGAGTTTAACAAGATCTCAGGTTGCAAGACTTCCAAGGAGTACTGGGATAAGCTTGTGGTCACCTTTGAAGGAACCAGACAAGTCAAGCAAACCAAGATCAACATATATCTCAGGCAATATGATTTATTCAAGATGAATGGAGATGATTTAATCAGAGACATGTTCAAAAGATTCACTGACATTGTCAACAATTTTGATTCATTGGGAAAACACATTTCCAATGTAGAAAAGGTTAGAAAGATTCTGAGAAGTCTTCCAAAGGAAAAATGGGAATCAAAGACTACTGCTACTAAGGAAGTTCAAGATCTCTCATTACTTCAGCTTGATGACCTACAAGGAAAGCTCCTTACACATGAAATATCCATGAATGAAGTTGATGGAGAACTAGCAGAAGGTCTCAAGAACCTAGCTCTCAAGGCAAAGGATAATGAACCATTTCAAATCATTGAAACTGAAGATGATGATGGAGATCCATTTCCTTTTATTTCCAACGCCTTGACCAGGATTCTTAAAATGAAGAAGAACTTTGGTAACAAGGACTTCAGCAGAGACAGACACAGATCCTCCAATATCAAAGATTACAAATGTAAATCTTCTTCACATGGGAATAAGTCTAAAGTCATTAATTTATTTGAGTGTGGTGATGCAGGACACTTGATCAGAGATTATCCACACAAAAATAGCAAGAACTTTCAGAAGAAAACCATGATAGAAGAAAGAAAGCTGTGATAGCATCCTGGAGTGATTCAGAAACCTGAAGTGACTCTGAAGCTGAAGAAGAACATGCCAACCTATGCTTTATGGCCAAGCAAGATGAATTTTATGATAAGAACATTGAGGTAATGGTAAAATTCTTAATTTCAAAACCAACAGAAGCCCTCTCTGATTATCTTAGTTTAATGCTTTTCAAAGAAGAGGACTATCTGAAAGAGATTAGAGTTTTGAAAGAAAAAGTTCATGAGCAAGCAAAATAAAACTTGCATCTTGTTTTCCTGAATCAGAATCTTGAAATTCCTTAGAAGAAAACTTACAGTGATTTCAAGGCCTTGAAAACCAGTTTCAATGCCTTGAAAAAAGGAAAGTAGTCACTGAAAACTCTCTATTGAGTGACAGCATTTTTAATCTAAAACATTAGGTTGACGAATTGGATAAAAAAAAGACTACTCTAACTGAGAAAATTCAAGAATTTGAATCAGTCAAAATAAGACTTGCAAGCTTAGAACACAACTTGAACTTGATCTTGGAGGTAGCTTAAAGACTGTTCACAAAACTGCTATTGGATACACTCCAAATTTTCCGAAAAAGAACAATACCAGATTTGTGAAAGCAGGAAGCAGAACATCTCTTTAATGCCATTATTGCAATAAGATTGGTCATGTTAAAATGACTTGTCCTTTTAGAAAAAGAGACTCTCACATAATGAGGAATACTTTTCCATTGCAACTCAAAGGACAAGTTAGATAGATTTGGGTTCCTAAAGGGGTTAGACCACCTAACATGGTTGGACCTGAATATGAATCTAAATTTAGCACTTGGTCTAACAGCTGGGTAAGGCAGTGAATGGTGTTTGCAGGTTGTCACCAAGATCAAAGAACAGAAATGGTTTATGGACAGTGGTTGCTCAAGACACATGAGTGGAAAGAGATCTCTATTCTCATAAATGAAAGAGCAATCTGAAGGATCAATTACACTTAGTGACAAAGTAAAATGCAGTATTCTTGGTATTGTTGCAGGAGAAAACTTGAAGTGTATCAAGGCCTTAAAAGAAGATTCAAAGCTTTGGCACAGAAATTTGGGACACATTTGCTTGCATACCTTGAACAAGCTAGTTTCCACGAACTTAGTAAGAGGTTTACCCTCTATAAAGTTCAAATATGAAGAAGTATGCAAGTCATGTGCACAAGGCAAGCAAACTAGAAGCTCATTCAAACCAAAGAACTCTGCAAGTACTACTAGACCCATTGAATTGTTGCTTATGGATCTTTGTGGTCCTATGAGAACTCCAACTCCAAAGGGTAAGAATTACATGCTTGTTATTATAGATGATTTTTTCTAGATATACTTGGGTTATTTTTCTTAGAGAAAATTCTGAAGCTCTCACTGAATTTTCAAAGCTTCGTAGAGAACTTCAAACATTGAAAAACCTAATATCGCTTCAATCAGAAGTGATCATGGTAGAGAGTTTGATCAATTAGAGTTTGATGCATTATGTTCTAAGCATGGAATCTCTCACAACCTTTCTGCTCCAAGAAATCCTCAACATAATGTAGTTGTTGAAAGAAAGAACAGGACCCTTGAAGACATGTCAAGAACAATGCTTCTGGAAAAGAAGTTGCCAAAGTATTATTGGGGAGAAGTTGTGAATACAACAAACTATATTCTTAACAGGTGATTGATCAGACCTATTCTGAAGAAGACCCCTTTTGAGCTGTTCAAAGAAAGAAAGCCAAACATTTCTTACTTCAAGCCTTTTGGTTGTACATGTTTTGTCCACAAGAATGGTAAGGACAATCTTGGTAAGTTTGATGCAAGAAGTGATCAAGGTAGTTTTCTTGGCTATTCAGAGATAAGCAAAGCCTATAGAGTTTATAATAAGAGAACCAAGCTTGTTGAAGAAAGCATTCATGTTTTATTTTATGAAAGCTATGATGGTTATTTGATTGATGGTTTTGCATACCTCAATCTAAAAAAGCATGATTCAGATACTGAAGTAGAATCCTCAAAATGATCCAAGGAAACATCACAGGAACAAAGCAGGCATTTTCAAGGCCTTGAAACTAAGGTTCAAAGCCTTGAAAAAAAATCTCCAGAGAAGACAACAGAACAGGCTACTACTTTAGAGACTTGAGAAGCAAACTGGAGAGCCTGAACCATGGACACCAAGAAAGAGGTTTAAATATCGCTCATCTCATCCTGCTAATAACATTATTTCTGATCCAACCACTGGTACACAAACTAGATCACAGTTGAAGAATCTTTGTTTTTTTAATACTTCTATCTCTCTTCTAGAACCTAAAACTGTGAAGGAAGCATTACAAGAAGTAGACTGGATTATAGCAATGCAAAGTGAACTCAATGAGTTTGAAAGGAACAAAGTCAGGAATCTAGTTCCTACACCAAGAAATCAGTATTTCATTCGCACCATATGAGTATTAATAAACAAGTTAGATGAGAATGGAAAGGTAATCATGAACAAAGCTAGATTGGTAGCTCAAGGCTACAATCAAGAAGAACGTATTTAATATGAAGAAACATTTTGTCATGTTGCCAGGTTAGAAGCAATTAGAATTATACTTGCATTTGCATCTCACAAAAACATGAAACTCTTTCAAATGGATGTGAAGCGTGCATTTTTAAATGGCTATCTGCAAGAAGAAGTTGATGTTGCTCAACCTCCAGATTTTGAAAATGACCTGTTTCCAGATCATGTTTACAAACTTGACAAAGCTCTTTATGGTTTGAAACAAGCTCCAAGGGCTTGGTATGAAAGATTGACAAAGTTTCTACTTGAAAATGATTTCAAAAGAGGATTAGTATATAAGACCCTATTCATAAAGAATCATGAAAAAAAATGCTTGTAGTTCAAATTTATGTTGATGATATTCTATTTGGAGCTACTAATGATCTTCTTTGCAAGGAATTATCAAGTCTTATGAGCAGGAAATTTGATATGATCTTGATGGGGGAATTGAACTTCTTTATTGGACTTCAAATTCATCAGATGAAGAAGAGAATATACCTACGTCAAAGGAAGTACACAAGGTTCTTTCTAAGCAAGTATAATATGTCTCAGTCCAAAGAGATTAAGACCCCCATGAGTTTTACACTGTCTTTATACAAAGATGAATCTGGTAAAAGTGTGAATGTGAAAGAGTATAGAGGTATAATTGGATCATTACTCTAACTCACCGCTAGTAGACGAGATATCATGTTTAGTGTGTGTATGTGTGCTAGATTTCAAGCTCATCCTAAAGAATCACACGTGACTGCAGTTAAGAGAATTTTTAGGTATCTCAATGGTACCAAAGACTTAGGGCTTTGGTATCCTAAAAAATCTATCTTCTCTTTGTGTGACTATTCAGATGCTGACTTTGCAGGATATAAAGTTGATAGAAAGAGTACATCCAGATGTTGTAAATTTCTTGGAAAATATTTAATTAGCTGGGATTCCAAGAAGCAAAACTCCGTTGCACTATCAATAGTAGAAGCTGAATACGTAGCACCTGGAGCTTGCTGTTCACAAGTATTATGGATAGCACAAAAAATGAGAGACCTTGTATTTGATTTTAGAGATATACATGTAAAGTGTGACAACACATGTGCAATATCAATTACAAAGAATCCAGTTCAGCATTCAAGAACAAAGCATATTGATGTTAGACATCACTTAAGCAGAGATCATGCTGAAAAAGATTATATTGTTCTTGAATTTGTTTCTACTAATTTGCAATCTGCAGATATCTTCACTAATACATTGCCAGATGAAAGATTCTCATTCTTAAGATTGGAATTGGGCATGCTAAATAAAGAAGCATTAGTTTAGGGGGAGAATCAGGTAAGTATTATGTGTTTCAAAGGTATGAAATGATTTTCATAGCCTTGAAAATCCTTTCAAAACTTTTGCCGGGGCAGGCTATGACCCTTTTGTCGGGGCAATATAAGCAGGCAACGCGTCGCCTCATGAACCGTCGCGATGGACAAGTCCCTAGGTTATGTTAAGTTACGAAGGTTACATGAGCCATAAGATAAGAAAATAAGAAGTATGTTAAAGTACGTTACGGTCTCAACATGAGACAAAGCAAGGTTCCTACTTGAAACAATAGGATTTCACAAGTCCCAAGTTATGCTTTACGTTGTGCTTTCTTACAAGTTACATTTTATGAATGTCATGATCTTTCAAGTTTCACAATTATATGTATGTATGATTATGCCTTATGTTCATGACGCTCCATGGGAAAGTTAGCCCTTTTCGTTTTCCAAACCTACGGAGGGGCGTAGATGTAACTCACTGAGCTAGTTGAGCTGACCCTTTTCAGTGACTTTTTTTCAGGTTTTAAGAATACGTAAGAAGAAAGAAGTCGCAAGGCGTTAATTTGATATGTGATAACGTGCTCAGTGACGCATATGTGCTTAGACATTGTTTGAATGCTAGTCGAGATGGCTAAATGACATTGAATTTTTATGTTCCAACTTTCTTTTCTTTACAATTCAAATTGTTTATCAAGACGACCCCTAGTAATTTTTGTTTACGCTTCCGCAAAGTTATTTTTAGAAACTTTTATCATGACTTTTCAGATTAATTTATTTAGCCTGTCGACGAGTCAAGGCCTCACCGGCATGTCGCGCCCTCCTCCTGTTAACACAAGTTTTATTAATCGCTAAACGGGGTCGGCGGGAGGGGGATGTGACAAAAGGGGCGCGTATGATGTGTGCAAGGGGGCGATGTTGCAGGAATTTGGTAGGAACTGGAGCAATTTTGAAAAACGCTGCAGGAATTCGGCGGGAATTGGAGCGACGTATTGGGGGTTTTTTGTAGGGACTCGGTGGGATTCGTAACAACAAAAGATTTTGTTTTTGAAGCTCGGTAGGATGGAACAAAAAACAGGGGATACGAATGCAGGAACTTGGCTGTAGTTGGAGCATCGACATGGTTCGATTGCAGGAATTCGACGGAACTTGGAGCATATTTGGTTGCACTCGTTGCAGGAAATTGGAAATTCAGAGCTACTTGTGGATTTGGAGAGAAGCCACTAATTCAAGATCAAGATAATGAGGGAATACAAGGAAAGGTAGTGATTATTTGGAAATATAGACTCGAGAAGCTTGGCGAGGAGTTAGGCAACGAAGAGGGGCAAAGAAACAGGCTAAACGGAGAATCAATATGTAGGAAAGGAAGATAAAGAAGAGGCTACAGCTCATCGGGGTCAGGATAGGTCGTACGACAACTCGGCTAGGTCTCACGACCTAGTTCCGGTAGTACGGCCTCTAGCCTAGGTCGTACGACCTAGTTCGAGGAGGCTAGCAATTTTGGTTGTCTCCTTATTTGTTCTAGGTCGGTTTTGGACGTTCCTTTGGGACCAACCAACCTAGTAGGATTATATAAAAATGTAGAGGCATATGTTTAAGGAATCTGGTTGTAATCGTATTGTTTCCTTCAAATAAATCGGGGTTTTCGGGCTGTGGGCCTAGCTAGCATCGTGCTAGTGAACTACGTTACATTGGGTGCGTTCTTTTTCATCGATTATCACCATTCTCTTGCTCGTTCCAGGTCCTAAAAAATTGGTATCATAGTTTAGGTTATTGTTGTTCCAAGATCAAGGTGGAGAGAAAGAGCTCGGGTTTCACAATCTGTGAAATACAAAGCTCGGGTTTCGTGATCAAGGTGGAGCATGCATTCGGGGGTTACGTATCTGGACTAGGAGCTGGAAAATATATTGTAATGTTGGAAAAGGTAAGATCGACTCTTCATGTCAGGGACATGCGGCGCAAGGTTGTGTAGGGTTTTGAAAACGGATACGCAGCGGAGTAAGCAATAATTAATCCGTTCAAGACCCAAGGATCACAAGTCTAATCTCATAATGATAGTAAGGATTTGGTATCAAAATACCTTTTGTTTCTCCTTTGATGACTTCACTCGTGAAAAATTATTCAAATCTATATAGCTATTCCACTCGTAGGATTGAATTTGGATCCTTCAATCCTTTGTCCTAGTTAGGATTGAAGGAGGAAGAAGAAGCAGATCACGATCACACAAAACAAAGAAAGGAGGTGGTGGTCCTCCTTGTGCCGATGGGGTTGAGGGGCGGAAAATGGGGGCTTCGGCCTTCTTTTTTTGCTCTCTCCCTTCTTTCTTTTCTCTCCTACTCAAATTATGTTATGAGCATTAGTTATGAGAAAAAGCTAGGAGTGTCCTTATATAGTCCAACAACTCCTTGTTGACTGCATAAAAGCCCCTATTCTAATCCTGTATATACACGGATTAGTCCAACTTGCAAATTAGTCATACTATGTTTGCAAGTAGTTTCATATTGACCCTTCTAATTAATTAATCATATTAATTAATTCCCAAGTCCGGTCTAATCCATAGGGAATGTGACCCCATAGGTTCTACTTAGTTGGTAGTAACAATTACTAACATGGAGCGTCCTCTAGCAAGACATCCACGCTACCCAACTAATAGAAATAGTCATCCGACAAACCTTCTGCAAGTATTGTCTCATCCTTTTATATCTATATCCGGATTGGACATTAGATATACAAGTCACTTAGTTTCTCGATCCTAGGAATAGTCTTATCCATACAGATAACATCAATATCCTATATTGATTTATCTGAGTTTGGCCAGACATTCTATAAGCACCATCCCTCGAGTGGTCGTGGATATTTGCTCCCGTTATGTGGGAGGGAAAAATTCTATTTACGTCACAACCATCTCTAAGCTTTCTTCCTAATTGTATCTGACTAACGCCTTTATTACTACCCAGTTATGGTGTAGCGTTTGACGATGTCAAAACACAATATTCCATAACTAGAAGATCCAGTGACTTCAAGTCTAAGGATGACAATACCGTTGTCACTACAAGAAGCACTTGTGACTTTACATAACCTGTAAGTAGCCATCTCTTTGTGGGTCAAGTATCCTATTACTCATAATGCATACCCATGTGTTTGACTGTGATATCTCCATATACATCCAACCACATACTAGTCTATTGTTGATCGTCTTGTTAATCAATATAATCGACTAGGGATATTTAAGATAAACAACATATTTTCAATCTATGGACTTCATTATATTAAATATCTCCATAAATAATACAATGAATGTTTCTAGCCAAAGACACTATTCATACTAAAAAAGATTGCCTCTAGGGCACCTATTCCTACATGTTCCATATTGGGAGTACGATGTTCCAGGTTCGGGCTCATTGATGGTGTCCAAAGGGGGTTTTGGTAAGAGAAGAACAATGGTTCTAAATTACCTAACGACATATGTGCATTGTGGAAAGAGAAGGGTCATTGGAAGAGGGAGTGTTAGAAGGAAAAGGCGTGTACATATACGGTTTTAGTTGAGACATCTTCAGAGGATGACTTTGTTCTAGCGATGATATCTCGAATAAGATGGAAATTTCTGAGTACGTGTTTTGATTTCTGGCGTGACCTGGGTTTCTTTGATTGTGTGATCGGACAGTGTTGTAACAACACAAATCTATTGGATCCACAATGCTAAGAATCACACCAAGCTCACTAATGAACTTCCTAATCCAAACAGCTTCTTTTGCTGCGCCACTCGGAGCAATGTATTCAGCCACAGTTGAGAATCAGCGACCGTCTCTTGCTTGGAACTCTTCCAGCTCACAGCTCCTCCATTCAGGCAATACACGAATCCCGACTATGATCTGAAATCATCTATGTCGTTTTGGAATCTTGCATCCGCGTAACCCCTTACACGCACTTCTTCCTCCCTTCCACAGATCAAGAACGCATCCTTAGTTCTTATCAAGTACTTTAGGATGTTCTTGACCACTATCCAATGAATCTCACCGGGATAAGACTAATATCTTCTTATCATACTCAACGCGTATGACACATCTGGTCTAGTACGTAACATGGCATACATGATGGATCCTATGGCCAAGGCATAGGGTACCCTACTCATGTCTTCCTTCTCAATCTCATTGGAAGGACAATCACTCTTCGAAAGAGTGATTCCATGCGACATGGGCAAGAATCCCTTCTTGAAATCTTGCATTTTGAACCGATTCAATACTGAGTCTATATATGTACTTTGACCTAGTCCTAGCAGCTACATTGATCTATCTCTAAACATCTTGATACCGATTATATAAGATTCTTCCCCTAAGTCCTTCATCGAAAAACACTTTCGTAGTCCATCTTTCACTGATTGTAGCATGGGAATGTTGTTTCCAATGAGTAGTATGTCATCTCACATACAAGACCAGAAATGAAAAAGAGATCCCACTAACCTTGATGAAGTGAAACTCTTTGATTTCTTCATCAAAACGTCGATTCCAACTCCTAGATACTTGCTTCAATCCAGAAATGGATCGTTGTAGCTTAAAAACTTTATTTGCATGATATGGAACCACAAAACCCTTAGGTTATGTCATGTACACATCCTCGAGGAGGTTTCCATACAGAAATGCTGTTTTGACATCCATCTGCCAAATCTCATAGTCGTAGTAAGCTGCGATAGCAAGTAGGATTCGGATGGATTTGGTCATTGCGACTAGTGGAAAGGTTTCATCTTAGTATATACCATGCATGTGTCTGAATCCTTTTGCCACCAATCGGCCCTTATAGGTAATCACATTACCATCCATGTCGGTCATCTTCTTGAAGACCCACTTGCACCCTATGGGGCGTTCCCCTTGGGTTGGTTTCACCAAAGTCCATACTTTGTTCGTATACATGGATTTCATCTCGGATTCCATGGCTTTGCGCCTCTTCTGAGAGTCAGGCCCTCTCATGGCCTCTCCATAGGTAGTAGGCTCATCATCTATGAGCAACGTGTCACCAGACTCGGTCACGAGAAGTCCATACCTTCTGGCGCACTCTACTGGACCTACGAAGCTCTTCTGTTACTTGAACAGGTTCCTCCACAACATTTTGTGGTTCTTGTTCATGTTCCATAGTAGGATCAGTAGTTTGTAGTTCTTTAATTTCTTCAAGTTCTACTGTCCTCCGACTTGCTTCTTTATAGAAAAATTCTCTTTCTAGAAACACACAGAACCGAGCAACAAACACTTTGTTCTCAGTTGGATTGTAGAGTAATACCCATATCCCACAAACTAACACTTATCCAACTTAGGCATGAGCTTGTCGGAGTGTAAACGCTTTACATAGACATCGCTGCCCCAAATCTTCATGAATGACACCGTGGGACGCCTCCCACTCCACATCTCATATGGTGTCTTCATGACGATTTAGATGGAACATGGTTAATGGTGAAAGCTGCACACAATAGAGCATAGCTTTAAAATGATAATGGAAGATCAGTCTGACACATTATAGATCGTACCATGTCTAACAATGTTCGATTCCTCCTCTCAGACATGCCATTTCATTGTGGCGTTCCGGGTGGAGTGAGTTGGGATATTATCCCAAACTCTCTAAGATAGTGGTCAAACTCTTGGCTTAAGTATTCTCCTCCACGATCCGATCGTAGATCATTGATACTTTTGACAAATTGCTTCTCTAGTTCATTCTTTAATTCTTTGAAATTTTCAAAGGATTCGGATTTGGCGTTCATAAGGTATACAAATTCATATCTACTGATATCATTAGTAAAGGCAATGAAGTAGACATAACCTCCCCTGGAAGGCGAGGCAAATTGCCCACACACATCAGTATGCACGAGCGCCAATTGCTCACTAGTCCTCTCACATTTCTTATTGAAAGGGGACTTTGCCATTTCTCCCAATAAATAAGCCTCACATGTCTCATATGATTCAAAATCAAATGAGTCTACAATACATCCTTATGGAGTCTAGATACATGTTTCTCGTTTATGTGGCCTAAGCGACAGTGCCATAGATAAGCACGATTTAAATCATTCATTTTAATCCTTTTCGTATTTATATTATAGACAGGATTCTTTAGATCAAGGATATATAATCCATTAAATAATTGCGCACTACAATAGTGAATACTATCAAATTAAATGGAGCAACAATTGTCCTTTAGTATAACCTTCCTTGTACAAAGAAGAAATAGAAATAATGTTTCTTCTCATAGTAGGCACAAAATAGCAATTATTTAATGTGTAATTAATCCTGAAGGCAGCGACAGGTCGTACATGCCTACAGCCAATGCACCAACCCTTGCATCATTCCCAACGCGCAGATCTATCTCCCCTTTGGCCAATCTTCTACTTCTCTTTAGATCGTTGACAAATGTGAGATCCACATCCAGTATCCAATACCCAAGATGAAGTACAAGTAATATTGACATCTATAATGAAAATACCTGGTGGTGGTGGAATCACTATTCCAAGCCTCTTATCTTCCAAATATTTTGGGCAGTTCCTATTCCAGTGTCCAGCCTGACTGCAGTAGTGACAATCACCCTTAATCACGCCCTTCGAAACGCCACCAACAGGCTTAAGAGCAACTTCCTTGGATTTAGCAAATGCCCTGCCTTTTCCTTTGATGGTATAGGCAAACCTTTTGCCCTTCCCTTTATGCACCATATTATGGCCTTGCCCTTTCCCTTGTTGATGCTTTGTTCAACTGTCCTCAACATATTGAGTAGATCTGGCAGAGGTTTCATGATCTCGTTCATGTTATAGTTCATGATGAACTTTCTATAACTCTCAGGTAATGATTGCAAAACGAGATCTGCGGCCAACTCTTGACCCACCGGAAACCCCAGTCTATCGAGATTCTCTAAGTACCTGATCATTTGGAGTACATGAGGTCCCACTGGGCTTCCCTTTGTCAGATGACATTTGAACAATGACATGTATACTTCATACCTCTCAACCCTCGCCTGCTCTTGGAAGAGCTGCTTTAAGTGAATGATCATATCAAACGCAGCCATGTTCTCACTTTGCTTCTGGAGCTCAGAGGACATGGTGCAAAGCATCAAGCAGACATCAGCGTTAGCACAATCAACGAAATTTTGATGTGCCTTTAGGGCTGCAGCGATATTGTTCTCTGGAGCCTGAAGAACTTCCTCCTCTAGAGTGTACAGTTTATTTTCCTGCTTGAGAACGATTCTCAAGTTCATGTACCAGTCTAGAAAGTTGGTTTCAAAAATCTTGTCCTTCTCAAGGACAGAGCGTAGGCAATGTGATGAACTCGATGAGTTTTTTGCCATTGGAATTATACAAAATGAGAAATATACAAGTTTTAGTTTTTTTGTGAATATATAACTATATTTAATAACGGCTAGATTATTAAACATAGCTCCCACTATTTTTTACGGATTAATAACCCTCAATATTAATTCGGAAAGTATCATTATGTTTTCTAATGGGTGCGAAGATCCATATTTCACTTCTTTTGAGCTTGCTTTGGCAAGTCACCCAAAATCAGTTATTTAGGTACGAACAATTTCCAATTGCATCCTTATGCAATTATTGGTTCAATTTGGCAAATAACTCCTTATTTATCCATCTTATGGATAATCCCAACTGGTTGCCTCTAGGTTTTTAATTTCATTAAAATGACCTTGTTGCGTCCAACCTCTTACTTAAAAAATTGCACATAATTGTTTGTGCCATTGCAACACAATCATGACAGACCAAGCCGCCATGCTTTGGCACGCAAGAGCTTGATAATCATGATCATGAAGAGTGTTTAAGTAACGAGAAGGCAAAACGCAATATTCAAATTGAGGGATTATCCTTTCAATTTTAAATTGCTTTGTTGATCCATATCACCTGATCTACTTATTTTGAGTTGGGAAAACTCACAAATAAAAGAGTCGGGTTGTTTATTATCTTATTATCAATTTTGCATGCATCATCCATACACCAATCAATAAATAATAAGACAATAAAATAAACGACCACAAAAGAAAAATTAACATGTTGTGGATATGGCCTCTAAACTAAGATATTCTCAAGACAATGAGAATATATATGAACCCTAAAATAGCAAGCTCATCTTCATGTGCCTCCATCTTTTGTTCCGTACTACGTAGCTTGTGGATTTCTCCTTCTTGTGGTTCTTCATTTCTTTAGGCTTCTTTTTCTCCATGTCTGGACTATTATCTATTCTATATAATCCTAGATAGCATATAGACTAAATAAAAAGATCTCACAAGTTGAGAAAGAAAATTAGTTCGCAGACCGTAAAGCATAATTAAATATTACATTAAATCGATTAGCTCGTAGGCCGTAAAACAAACCACAAAATATATATCCACAACAAACCACAACCTAAGGCCATATCCAATCACCATGCAAATAGAACATAAACAGATAAAATCAAATTTTAACGTGCTCGGTCAATTTATAATTATTTTTGGATGTTCTTGGGTCAAAACAGTCCAATAGGGCTCACCGTACTTGGCCAAAACTCTAAAGGACCGCCACAAGCCCTATGGCCCAGCCGGCCCTAGGCTGCACGGTCTACCCGTGAGCGCCTAGGCTGGTTCAGCCCCAGACCGTGTGTTGTCTTGGGCGGCAAGGAAGGGGGGGGGGCCCGATGGGGGTGGATCCTCCTTGTGGGAGTTGTTGCCAAAACAACTCCTACTCCTTGTTACCCAAGTTTACTTGTTTCCATACTTGAAAAATCATTTTTCCAAGCATGTGCCCAAACCCTAGTCGTCAAGATCCAAAAATTCACATCCTATGTGATTCAAACTCACTAATAATTCACATCATATATGAATTTTGGTCTTGTTTGATTGAATCATATTCAATTGCATCAATTTTGCTTAATATGCCCGTTTTACGCAATAGACAATAATTAAAGTGTAAAGCAACAAAAATCGTAAAACATAAGCTATATTATGCTCTACGACCTGTGGCTCTGATACCACTGTAGGGTTTTGATATTCGATACGCAGCGGAATAAACAATAATTAATCCGTTCAAGATTCTCCAAGGATCACAAGTCTAGATCTCATAACGATAGTAAGGGTTTAGTAACAAAATACCTTTTGGTTCTCCTATGATGACTTCACTCGCTAAAAAGTATTCAAGTCTCTATGGTTAGTCCACTCCTAGAATTGAATACGGACCCTTAAAGCCTTTGTGCTAGCTAGGATTGAAGGAGGAGGAAGAAGAAGAAGATCAGGATCATGCAAAACGGAGCAAGGAGTTGGGCGGTCCTCCTTGTGGCCGACGGGGTTGAGGGGCGGCAAAGGGAGGCTTCGGCCTCATTTTGTTGCTCTCTCTCTCTCCTTGCTTTTCTCTCCTACTAAAAGTAAGTTATGAGAATTAGTCATGAGAAAAATATAGGAGTGTCCTTTATATAATCCAACAACTCCTTGTTTACTGCATGAAAGTCCCTATCCTAATCCTGTCTATACACGGATTAGTCCAACTTGCAAATTAGTCCTACTAAGTTTGCAAGTAGTTGTGTATTGACCCTTCTATTTAATTAATCGTATTAATTAATTCCCAAGTCCGGTCTAATCCATCGGGAGTGTGACCCCATAGGTTTCTACTTAGTTGGTAATAACAATTACTAACATGGAGCGGCCTCTAGCAAGACATCCACGCTACCCAACTAATAGAAATAGTCATCAAAAGACCTTGTGCAAGTATTTTCTCATCCCTTTGTCTCTTTATCCGGATTGGACACGAGACATACAAGTCCTACTCGTATATCCAATCCTTAGTTTCTCGATCCTGGGAATAGTCTTATCCATGCTAATAACATCAATATACTATATTGATTTATTTGAGTATTGCCAGACATTCTATAAGCACCATCCTCGAGTGGTCGTGGATATTTGCTCCGGTTATGTGGGAGGGATAAATTCTATCTACATCACTACCATCTCTAAGCTTGCTTCCTTATTGTATCCGACTGACGCCTTTATTACTACCCAGTTACGGTGTAGTGTTTGATGATGTCAAAACAAAATATTCCAAAACTAGAGGATCTAGTGACTTCAAGTCTAAGGATGACAATACAGTTGTCACTGCGAGAAGCACTTGTGACTTTACATAACATGTATGTAGCCTTCTTGTTGTGGGTCAATCTACTATGCTATTAGTCCTTATTGCTTAACCATGTGTTGGATCGTGATATTTCCATATCAATCCAACCCATACTAGTTTATAGTTGATCGTCCTGTCAATCAATATAATCGACTAGGGATATTTAAGATAAACAACCTATTTGCAATCTAAGGACTTCACTATATTAAATATCTCAATAAATAATACAATGAATGTTTCTAGCCAAAGACACTATTCATACTAAATATATTGTCTCTAGGGAACCTATTCCAAAAACTTGCATATGGGGAGTACGACGTTCCGGGTTCGAGCCCATTGATGGTGTCCAAAGGGGTTTTTGTTAAGAGAATAACAACGATTCTGAATTACCTAACGACTTATGTGCATTGTGGAAAGAGAAGCGTAATTGGAAGATGGAGTGTCCGAAGGAAAAAGTGTGTACATATACAGCTGTATTTGCAACATCTTCGAAGGATGACTTCATTCTCTAGGCCCTGATGGAGGGCGACGGAATTCGTGCTCTTGACCAGAAGGCGTATTTGGAAAATGAGAGTATCAAGTGAGGGACACGACACTTGAAAGGGGACGCATATGTGGCACGTGAAAAGGGGCGCGCGTATGATGTGCGGAAGGGGGGAAATATTCAAGGAATTCAGTTAGAATTGGAGCAGATTCACAAAATGTTGCGAATATTCGGAGGGAATTGGAGCAACGTGTTGGGGGGTTTATAGTGGGGACTAGGTGGGAATCGGAACAATAAAAAATTTTGTTGTAGGAGCTCAGTAGGAGTTGGAAAAACAAACAGGTGATATGATCGCAGGAACTAGCCCGTAGTTGGTGCATCTGTTGGAATAGATGTCCTAGAGGCAATCTAGATTTAGTACGAACATTGTTTTGGCTAGAATATTCATTTATTATATATTGTGATATTTAATATAATGAAGTCCTTAGATAAATGTGTAGTTTATCTTAAATATCCCTAGTCCACTATATTGATTAATCGGACGATCAAATATAGACTAGTATGTGGGTAGATTGATATGGAGATATCAATTCTAACACATGGGTATGCATTAGGAGTAATGGCATATTGGATTGACCCACAACGAAAAGGATACATTAGATTATGTCAAGTCACAATCGCTTTTCATAGTGCTAATATAATTGCAATCCTTAGACTTGAAGTCACTAGATACTCTAGTTGTGGAATATTGCGCTTTGATGTTATCAAACGTTACACCGTAACTGGGTAATCATAAAGATGGCTATCGGGCGTGATAGGAAGCAAGCTTAGAGATCGTAGTAATGTAGATAGGATTTTTTCCTCCCACATAATGGGGGTAAATATCCACGACCACTCAAGGGATGTGGCTTATTGAATGTCTGCCAGATTCCGATAAATCAATATGGAGATATTGATGTTATCTGCAAGCATAAGCATATTCCCAGGATCGAGGAACTATGGATTGGATATACGAGTGTGACCATGTATGTCTCGTGTCCAATCCGGATATGGGGACAAAGGGATAGTGCAATATGAGATATTGGGCACAAGAGGTTTGTTGGGATCACTGACTATTTCTATTGGTTGGGTGGCGTGGATGTGTTGCTAGACACCGCTCCATGTTAGTAAGAGTTACTACCAACTATATAGAAACCTATGGGGTCACACGTAAAATAGAGTAGAGCTAGATTTGGGATTAATTAATATTGATTAATTAATAGAAGGATCATTGTGCAACACCTTGAAAACTTAGTACGACTAATTTGCAAGGAAGGGAATAGTTCTAGTTCATCTAGAATTAGGAAACACTTTTATGGAAACAACAAGGAGTTCTTGGAGTATATAAAGGAGGCTCTAGATTCCTTCCCACTTAATGTTAATTTTATTAGACATAACAAAAAGAGTCGGAGAGAGCAAGACAAGCTAGGGCCGGACCCTAGCCCGTCCGCCCCTCCCCCTTCCCGTCGGCTCAAAGAGGAGGCCGATCCTCCTCTTGTTCCTTGTTGCTTTGATCTTCTTCCCTCTTCCTCCGGGTTCAAGCTAGCACTTGTTTGATGGAAGAATCTAGATCTCACCTCTAGACGTGGATCAACCGTAGAGACGAGGACATCATCCTTCGTGTGATCTCACAAATCAAAAGGCACACAATACTATGTCTCTTATCATGTTATGATGTCTCCTCCTGACGATCCTTGGTGGACTTTGAAGTAGGAACTAAATTTTTGTTGTTCCGCTGCGTTACCTACATCAAAACCCAACAGTGGTATTAGAGCCACAGGTCGTAGAGCATAACATGATGTATGTGTTACGTTTTCAGTTTACACACCGTTTTATTGTTTATTACGCGAAAACTGAAAAATTATTGGCAGAGTAGATGGAAAATTGAATTTGATTCAATAAAAAAAGATCCAATTTGACATTTGATGTTAGAATTGGTGAGTTTAATCACATAAGATGTGTACAATTGGGTTCTTGAAAATTAGGGATCATAGGCACATGATTGAAAAGGGGTTTTCAATTATGGAAACAAATTTATGGAATTAAATCCATAAGGAAACAACCTTGCTTGGGAAACAAGGAAGAGGGAAGGAAGACTAGGGCCGAAACCCTAGCCGTCCTCCCCCTCCCTTGCGCGCCAAGCAAAGGCCGCGGGCTAATGGTGCGGCCGGCCTTGGGACGGGCCTTGTGGCGGCGGCAGACCTAGTGGTTCGGGCCCCTTGTTGGCTTGAACCCCTTGGATCGTTGTAACCATAATTACCCAATTTCATAAAAATTAAACAAGCGCTTTAAAAATTGGTTTTAACTGTATTGTGTGCTTTGTTGCATGGTGGATGGATGTGGCCTAGGATTGTGGATGTTTATTGCTTTGTGGTTTGGTTTACGGCCTGCGAGCTGATCAAATTAATGTAATAATTAATTAGGTTTTACGACCTGCGAGTCGTCTTTTTCTCCTCGACATGTGAGGCTTTTGTTATTTATTTTCTAGATGTTAGGCTAGAATTAGGAATCTTTAGATGATATCCAAGAGCATGGAGAAGAAGACCGTAGAACCAAAGAAGCCAAAAGACAAAGAAGACATCCCCAGGCGCGCAGATATGGTGAAGCACATGGAGATGAGCTCGGCACTTTAGGGCAATTGGATATTATCATTGGCTTGATAATATCATTAGTCTTGGGGCCATATCCATGCCACGCTTCTTTTATGTTTGTGGATGTTTATTATTCATGCCTTGTTATTTAATTTTGTGTGTATGGCGATACTAGCGAAAACAATAACAAGATAATAATAAACAAGGTTGGTCTTTTATTGTGGATTGCCCAATCCAAATAAGTAGACCATGTTGATAAGATCAACCAAACAAATTAAGAAGGAAAAGTCCCTCAAATAAATATTGCGTTTTGCCTTCTCTTGCCAAAACACCCTTCATGATCAGGGTTTATTAAAATTCGGGCTTGCCAAAGCAAGGCAATTTTAATTTACCATGGTGTGTTGCGGACAACACAAGCTAGTAATGTGTGTATGTTGAAGCAAGAGGTTGGACGCAACTAGGCAAGAATCAATTGGATTGATGAGCCTAGAGGCATGACAATTAGGTGTTATCCATTGGATAAAGAATAAAGAGTTATTCACCTAATTGGACCAAGAGTTGCATGGGATGCAATTGGAATGGTTCCTACCTACATAACCTATTCTTGGGTGACTTGCCAAAGCAAGCTCAAGAAAAAGTGAAAAAGGGATTTTGGACCCACTAGAAAATATGATGATATTTTTCGCATAATGGTGAGGGCTATTAATCCGAGAAAAATAGTGGGAGCTATATTTGATGATCGAGCCGTTATTGAATATAGTTAAATTGTTCAAAATACTAAAATTGCACATTTCTCGTTTTGTAGAATTCCAAATGGCAAACAACAACGCATCGACTTCATCCCTACGATCTGTCCTTGAGAATGATAAACTGTCTGGAACAAATTTTCTTGACTGGTACAGAAACTTAAGGATTGTCCTTAAGCAAGAAAAGAAGTTGTACGTGTTGGACACTCAAATTCCAGCACCACAACAAGACGAGTCTCTTCTAGCGGAACTGAGGGCACGTCAGAAACATATTGATGATTCTAATGACGTGACTTGCCTCATGCTTTGTACCATGACTCCTAAGCTTCAGAAGCAGCATGAGAATATCGAATCCTATTATATGATCATACACTTGGAATAATTGTTTCAGGAACAGGCTAGGCATGAGCGCAATGAGGTGCCTAAAGCATTATTCAAGAGTACTCTTGCATAAGGGAATCCAGTAGGGCCTCATATGCTCCGAATGATCGGGTACATAGAGAACCTTGAGAGACTGGGGTTCCCATTGAGCCAAGATTTGGCTACTGATTTTGTCTTTCAATCGTTGCCTGACAGTTATAATCAGTTCATCATGAACTATAATATGAACGAGATCAGCAAGACTCTGTCAGACTTATTGAACATGCTAAAGACAGCGGAACAGAGCGTCAACAAAGGCAAGGGCAAAGCCATAATTATGGTGCATAAGAAGAAGGTCAAGTCAGTTTCCTCTACTTCAAAAGGAAAGCACAAGAAAGTTGCGAAATCCAAGGAAGCCTTGAAGCCTAGTGGAGGCGTGGCTAAGGGTGATTGTCACTACTGCAGCCAGCCGGGTCACTGGAGGAGGAATTTCCCTAAATATCTGGAGGATAAGAAGCTTTGAATAGTGATTCCACCACAACCAGGTATTTATGTTATAGACGTCAATATTTCTATTTCTTCATCTTGGGTATTGGATACCGGATGTGGTTCTCACATTTTTCGTAATGTGCAGAATTTGAAAAGAAGTAGAAGATTTAGTAAAGGGGAGATAGACATGCGCGTCGGGAATGAAGAAAAAGTTGCTGCATTAGCTGTAGGCGTTTATGAGCTATCTTTTCCTTCTGGACTTATTTTAGAATTAGACAATTGCTATTATGTGCCTGCTATGAGCAGAAACATTATTTCCATTTCTTTTTTGGACGAGGAGGGTTTTTCTATTTCAATAAAGGACAAGTGTTGCTCCATTTATTTTGATAGTATGCACTATTGTAGTGCGCATTTGTCTAATGGATTATATATCCTTGATCTAAATAGTCCAATCTATAACATAAATACTAATAGAATTAAAACCAATGATTTAAATCCTACTATTTAGGCCATATAAATGAGAAACGCATATCTAGACTCCATAAGGATCGCCTTCTAGACTCATTTGATTTGGAATCATATGAGACATGTGAGACTTGTTTATTAGGAAAAATGACAAAGTCCCCTTTCAATAAGAAAGGTGAAAGGACTAGTGAGCTGTTGGAACTCATACATACTGATGTATGTTGACCATTCCCCACGCCTGCCAGAGGTGGTTATACCTACTTCATCACATTCACTGATGATTTCAGTAGATATGGATTTGTATACCTTATGAAGGCCAAATCCGAATCCTTTGAATTGTTCAAGGAATTCAGGAATGAAGTAGAGACGCAACTTGGCAAAAGTATTAAGGCTCTACGATCGGATCGTGGAGGAGAATACTTAAGCCAAGAGTTTGATGAGTATCTTAGAGAGTGTGGGATAGTAGCCCATCTCACTCCACCCGGAACGCCACAATGGAATTGCGTGTCCGAGTGGAGAAATCGCACTATATTAGATATGGTGCGAACTATGATGTCTCAATCAGATCTTCCGATATCCTTTTGGGAACATGCTCTAATGACGGTAGCTTTTACCATTAACCGCGTTCCATCCAAATCAGTCATGAAGACACCATATGAGATATGGAATGGGAAGCGTCCCATAGTGTCGTTTATGAGGATTTGGGGCTGCGATGTCTATGTAAAACGTTTACAAACAGACAAGCTCGGGTCCAAAGCGGATAAGTGTAAATTTGTGGGATATCCTAAGGAAACTAAAGGATATTATTTATACAATCCCATGGAGAACATAGTGTTTGTTGCTCGGACCGGCGTGTTTCTAGAAAGAGAGTTTGTCTCTAAAGAAGCAAGTGGGGGGGGGGGGCTGTAGAACTTGAAGAAATTCAAGAACAACAAATCACTGAACCGATGATGGAACAAGAACAGGAACCACAAGTAGTTGTGGAAGAACCCGTTCAGGTAACGCAGGAACTCCGTAGATCAGGAAGAGTGCGTCATGAGCCAGATAGGTATGGACTTCTCGTGACTGAGCCCGATGACGTACCACTCATAGATGATGAGCCTGCAACTTAGGAAGAGGCCATGAAAGGCCCAGACTCTAAGAAGTGGCTTGAAGCCAAGAGATCCGAAATGGATTCCATGTATACAAACAAAGTATGGACTTTTGTGGAACCACCCGAAGGAGCTCGGCCCATATGGTGCAAATGGGTCTTCAAGAAGAAGACCGACATGGATGGCAAGGTAGTTTCCTATAAGGGGCGATTGGTAGCCAAAGGGTATAGACAGATTCATGGTATTGACTATGATGAGACCTTTTCACCAATCGCCATGACTAAGTCCATTCGAATCCTACTTGCTATTGCAGCATACTACGACTATGAGATTTGGAAAATGGATGTCCAAACAGCGTTCCTTTATGGGAAACTCCTCGAGGATGTGTACATGACACAACTGGAGGGTTTTGAGGATCCAGAGAATGCCAATAAAGTCTATAAGCTGCAAAGATCCATTTATGGATTGAAGAAATCTTCTAGGATTTGGAATCGACGTTTTGATGACTCAGTCAAAGAGTTTGGCTTCATCAAGAACGAAGATGAGCCTTGTGTTTACAAGAAGGTTAGTGGGAGCTCTGTAGTATTTCTGGTCTTGTATGTGGATGACATACTAATCATTGGCAATGATATTCCTACTTTGCAATCTGTTAAAGATTGGCTAGGAAAGTGTTTTGCAATGAAGGACTTAGGAGACGCAGCCTATATACTTGGTATAAAGATCTATAGGGATAGATCTAAGAGGTTGCACAGCCTAAGTCAAAGTACATATATAGACAAGGTGTTGAAGAGGTTCAATATGCAAGATTCCAAGAAGGGATTCTTGCCCATGTCGCATGGAGTCACTCTTTCTAAGAATGACTGTCCCTCCAATGAGATTGAGAAGGGCCGCATGAGTAGGATACCCTATGCTTCGGCCATAGGATCCATCATGTACGCCATGCTATGTACTAGACCAGACGTATCATACGCGTTGAGTATGGTGAGCAGATACCAGTCCAATCCGGGTGAAAGTCACTGGATTGCTGTTAAGAACATCCTAAAGTAATTGAGAAGAACTAAGGATGTGTTCTTGATATTTGGAGGTAAGGAAGAGATAAGTGTAAAGGGTTACACTAATGCGAGCTTCCAAACCGACAAAGATGACTACAGATCGCAGTCTAGATACGTGCTTTGCCTGAATGGAGGAGCTGTGAGCTGGAAGAGTTCCAAGCAAGGGACAACTGCTGCTTCTACAACAGAAGCTGAGTACATTGCTGCTGCAGAAGCAGAAAAAGAGGGAGTTTGGATAAAAAAAAGTTTATCACTGAGCTCGGTGTGGTCCCTAGCATTGTGGATCCCATAGAGTTGTACTGTGACAACTCAGGGGCAATCGCACAGGCCAAGGAACCAAGATCACACCAAAAATCAAAGCATGTACTTAGGAGATTCCATCCTATTCGTGATATGATCGATCGAGGAGATGTGAAGATGTGCAAGATTCCAACGGATGATAATGTTTCAGATCCGCTCACGAAACCTCTTGCGCAGCAAAAGCATGAAGGGCACGCCAAATCTATAGGCATACGAGATGCGCCATATTGGCTCTAGTGCAAGTGGGAGACTGTTGGAATAGATGCCCTAGAGGCAATCTAGATTTAGTATGAACATTGTTTTGGCTAGAATATTCATTTATTATATATTGTGATATTTAATATAATGAAGTCCTTAGATAAATGTGTAGTTTATCTTAAATATCCCTAGTCCACTATATTGATTAATAGGAAAATCAAATATAGACTAGTATGTGGGTAGATTGATATGGAGATATCAAGTCTAACACATGGGTATTCGTTAAGAGTAATGTCATACTGGATTGACCCACAACGAAAAGGATACATTAGATTATGTCAAGTCACAATCTCTTTTCGTAGTGCAAATCTAATTGCAATCCTTAGACTTGAAGTCACAAGATACTCTAGTTGTGGAATATTGCGCTTTGATGTTATCAAGCGTTACACCGTAACTGGGTAATCATAAAGATGGCCATCGGGCGTGATAGGAAGCAAGCTTAGAGATCGTAGTGATGTAGATAGGATTTGTCCCTCCCACATAATGGGGGTAAATATTCACGGCCACTCGAGGGATGAGGCTTATTGAATGTCTGGCCAGACTCAGATAAATCAATATGGAGATATTGATGTTATTTTCAAGCATAAGCATATTCCCAGGATCGAGGAACTATGGATTGGATGTACGAGTGTGACCATGTATGTCTCGTGTCCAATCCGGATATGGAGACAAAGGGATAGTGCAATATGAGATATTTGGCAGAAGAGGTTTGTCGGGATCACTTAATATTTCTATTGGTTGGGTGGCGTGGATGTGTTGCTAAACACCGCTCCATGTTAGTAAGAGTTACTACCAACTATATAGATACCTATGGGGTCACACGTCAAATAGAGTAGATCTAGATTAGGGATTAATTAATATTGATTAATTAATAGAAGGATCATTGTGCAACACCTTGAAAACTTAGTAGGACTAATTTGCAAGGAAGGGAATAGTTCTAGTTCATCTAGAATTAGGAAACTCTTTTATGGAAACAACAAAGAGTTGTTGGAGTATATAAAGGAGGCTCTAGCTTCCTTCCCACTTAATGTTAATGTTATTAGACATAACAAAGAGAGTGGGAGAGAGCAAAAGAGAGAGAAAGACAAGCTAGGGCCGAGCCCTAGCCTGTCCCCCCCCCCCCTTCCCGTCGGCTCAAAGAGGAGGCTGATCCTCCTCTTGTTCCTTGTTGCTTTGATCTTCTTCCCTCTTCCTCCGGGTTCAAGCTAGCACTTGTTTGAAGGAAGAATCTAGATCTCACCTCTCGACGTGGATCAACCGTAGAGACAAGGACATCATTCTTCGTTTGATCTCACAAATCAAAATGTACACAATACTATGTCTCTTATCATGTTATGATGTCTCCTCCTGACGATCCGTGGTGGGCTTTGAAGTAGGAATTCAATTTTTGTTATTCCGCTGCGTTACCTACATCAAAACCCAACTGCATCGACATGGTTCGATTGCAGGAACTTGAAGAGAGTTGGAGAATCACTGGGAGAGCACATGGCAGGAACTTGGCGAACCTAGAGAAACTTGTGGATTTGGAGAGAAGCCGCTAATTCAAGCGCAAGCAAAAGAGGGAATTCAAGGCAATGTTGAGATTTGTTGGGAACTATGCCATGAATAGACTCGATAATCTTGGCGAGGAGTTAGGCGACGAAGAAGGGCAAAGAAACAAGCCAAACGGAGGATCAAGGCGAAGGAAAGGAAGACAAAAAAGAGGTTGCAGCTCATCAGAGTCAGGAGAGGTCGTACGACCTAGTTTGGGGTGATGTCGATTCTGGTTGTTTCCTAATTATTTGTTCTAGGTCGGTTTTGGACATTCCTTTGGGTCCAACCAACCTAGTAGGAGTATATAAACATGTATAGGCATGGGTTGAAGGGTGGTGGTTGTATTAGTATCATTTCTCTCTAATAGAATGAAGTTTTTGAGCAGTGGACGTAGCTAGCATCATGCTATTGAACCAAGTTAAATCATGTGTGTTCTTTTTATCGATCATCATCGTTCTCTTGCTCGTTAGATGTCATAACAGAAGACCTTTTTTATCAACGTCGAGAACTCGCAGAACAATACCCAACGTACACCACTACTACAAGAAGTTCAAACTAGACAACTAGAGGGCAGAGAAGAAGGGAAAGGAGGCGTAAGGCAGCTAAGAAGCGAGCATAATACACAACTAAAGACCTCTACAATCCAAAAGTATATATGCACTATCTAAGGCATGTCCTGAACCTCTCTCGCAAACCGAAATTTTAAAATGATTCCTAAGGGAAATTACTATAGATCTGATCATATCCACAATGGACTCCTGGATGTTAAAACATTTTTCACTATCCAACAAGATACGGATAAAGCTATGAGACAACTAACAAGCAAAATATAAACATATTTGAAATGGATTCCGCGTGTCAGACATAGCCCATGTAAAATGGTCGTTAGTTTCTCCTGTAGTGCTGATGAGACACATAATTTTTCTTCGAGATTAGATGTGATCTTGAGTCAACAAGCTTGACTCTTATGCCTCCATAAGGGCCATAGATTTTCTATGATGCATGAGTTAATCTGAGACTCCACACTGTCAGTTTTATGCAGAACAAAAATGGCAAAATGACAAGTTTCATGAGGTCGTGGAATAGCTTTGGGAAAACCGCCATAATAGAACGGCAGGGCCGACCCTATAGCTAGGCTGATAAGGCGGCCGCCTTAGGCCCCCGGGCCGGCAGGGCCCCGTGTTCTACCTATATTTTTTTTTAAAGATAGGTATAGTTCAGTTAGTTATACACTTCAATGTAAAATTTAATGAAGTTTATGTTGGTTTGGTGGCAGCCAAAAGTTTCGCCACAAGTTTGATATAAGTTTGAATCTACGATTGTGAATCTTTTTATTTTTACTTATCAACTTGTAAGGTTGAAGAACATTAACTATAGTTAAAATGAATCTAATATATTACACACAATTATTAGAAGTCTACAAATGTATTTTTTTTAAACAAACTCTTTTACTTATATCTTTTAAATAATTTGGGGCCCCGAATTTATTACTCGCCTGAGGCTCCCAAATGTCTTGGGCCGGCCCTGTAGACCGGGTCATTCACGTGGTTGTTAAGTAAGGCCATAATCAAAGCAACATAGCATGATCCTTTACGAAAAACCATGTTGTTTTTTGTTTTTCAGATTGACCAAAGAGCTGAGAGCCCATGTCCTCTTTCGCAAGGCTACTGTGCCTAGCCCGCGTACATCACAAAACATAAATCTCTATTACTATCGAAAGCCTTACTCATGATATCCAACTTTAAAACTCCTAGATGAGATCTTGATATATCTGGTTCGCTTTACAACAGAAAAGAGCTTATTAGCAAGCACTGTATTATCTACAAAATACCTTCCAGACAAATCCTGATATGAGGCAAGATGTGGGAGAATGGGATTTAAGAGGTCAAACTTTTGAGATAACCTTGTACATCACATTACATAAACTAATGGGTCAGGAATTGTCTAGTGAGTTCGGCTTATTTTTTCTGAGTTAGGATAATGAGTGTCTTGTTTAGTTCCTTGAGCATGTGTCTGAGTTTACGAGCGAGAGGACATCCTAAATCACCAATTCTCTAAGGCTATGCCATCAATTTTGGAAGAATACTGGTGAAAGTACATTTGGCCCCAAATCTCTATAGATGATGAACACCTTTTTTTCTAAACCAGTGTTGAAAGGTGTCATTAGAGATCGTACGTGGTTTCACCTCAGGATCAACTGGTTATGAGGGGAGTTGACCAATTATCTTATTAAACATAAGGAAAAGATTCAGACGAATCGACGGTTACACCTCAAAACCAATTCGTTATGAGAGGAATATCGCAATTATCTAATTAGGCACAAGTGAAACAGACAGAGACCCAATGTGGAACAAACAACGAGTCTCAACATTGACTAAGTTTTAAGTGGTTTGCAACCTTAAAGGAGGTCGTTTATTCAATTTGTGATACAAATATCACATTGACGAATGATTCACTACAGGTAACCTAATCCGAAGTTGTGTAGGAAATATAGAAGAAGACGAAAAAGAATAAAATAATATATATATATATGTGTGTGTGTGTGTAAATATATATACACAATTTTGTATCACTGGACCCAAAGACGTGGCTTAATGGTCGAGCCTTGGGACTTAAAGGTGACGTCTCAGGTTCAAACCCCACCCTTCGACGATTAATAATTTTTGGAGCCCTGAGAAATTAGTCGGACTGTACGAAAGCTGGCCCGAACACCACTGTTATCTCGACAAAAAAATTGTGTCACTAGCACCATATCATTGTTTTGTTAATATCTTGAGAACTTTGTTATTGTCATATATTTATTTTAACAACGATTTTCACCTATTTCTATGCACAATTATAATAGCAACTGCATAAAGTCAGAGTAGTACATGAGTAACAATCTCCTACATTACTGCAAAGAGCGAAACACAAAATATCTGTGCATCGATCTATCTTATTATCCGATAACTTCTCGCAAGCAAGAAGTTCGCAAAGCTCTGGGGATTGTGATTTCCCTCCATCAGTTATGTCATTACCTGGGTATTCACATAAGAACTATTAAACCCCTTTCTTAAGGTTAATTTCACTTCACATCTCCTATAGTAGAGTTAATTGGAAATGAAATATGACAAAAAATAATTATATAACCTCTTGTAGAAGCAGCGTTGAGCAAAAGCAAGCACATGAGTGCATATGGTAAGACGCTAGCATGACCCTTCTTTGCCATTATACTTAACTAGAGTATTACCCGTGCCCGAGGGCACTATCCCTAAATTGGATAGTTTTTTAAATTAGATGTGTTTTTTTTAAACGAATTTAGAGGTGTTATCTAAAAATTATATTTACAAATGGGGTAAAAAAAATAATTAAAAAAAAACTTCCAAGTTAGGGATGTAATTGAGAAAAATCTCTCTTATTATTAGTTAGGGATGTCCAAAGAGAGTGGGTAGTTAGGCATTTCAAGGAGAGTGGGTAGTTAGAGATGTAATAAGTAAGTGAGATCTAATGGTGGGGATGAGGTTGATTTAATCTAAGGGTTGAAAATTCAAAAGTTTGTTAAACCATGCTATTTTATAATATAGATGGGAAGCTATTATCTTGAGAAAATAATGGGATGTTTCAGATATGCGCATCTCGGTATTTATAAACTCCAAAAAATAATTGTTATGCCAGCAATTATGATGGTTACGTCACATTTTACCTTTATTATTTATTAATTTAATATTTACTATCTTCATTTATTATATAATATTTACTTTTAAAATTCATCATTTGCGCTTAATTATCTCCTCTCCTTAAATTCTTCATTTGCTCTTTAATTACAATTGACTTCTAAGTTTTCTTAAATCATTTTCAGTCATGTTTTACTTCTAATCAACGTTTGATATGAAAGCAGATCTAGGATTTGTGTATAATTGCAGAGAGATAGAGAGAGAAGATGAAGAGCAGCTGTCATGTATGAATGCATAGTTAGTAAATACTGTGAATTTTTCTGTTTAATACCTGTCCATGCGTTTAAATGAAAAATACATCCGTATTTCGTATCATTGCTTGGCCTGCTGAAAGATACTCAACTTTTTAGAAAAAAATTAATTCTGTTATGACACTAGTATTTGGGCTTAGGGTGAATATCAACTATATGGGTAGCCCATGTTTTATGTTTACTGTTTGGCCCATGAGTCCACCCTATTTGCTATATAAAGGGTGTAGGGTTGGTGATTATTTGACACACATCAATAAGATCCTCATTATAGTCTCTCTCAATTACTTCTATTATTCTTAACACGTTATCAGCACGTACGCTCTGTTAAACGAGAAGATCTACAAACAACAGATACCATGGTGATTGGCGATGACATGTGTTTGGTGGATAGTGGAACCACTCACACAATACTGCGCCATAAGGAGTATCTATTTAATTTATCACCAATTCAAGAAAATGTACATACAATTTTTGGTATGTCTAGTCTAATTGAGGGCTCCGGAAGAGCATCAATGATTTTACCGAGTAGAACAATACTGCATATAAAAGAGGCTTTATAATCTAGCAAATCCAGCAAAAAGTTGCTAAGTTTCCTAGACATTCGTCTCAACGGCGATCATATCGAAACTCTCAATGAGTATAATATGGAGTATATTTGCATTATTTCTAATAGTTCATGCCATAAGCAGGTATTAGAAAAAATTTATGTTTTATCTTCTGGATTATATCACACTTCTATCCAGGCAGTTGAAATAAATGTCGTTATGAAACCAAGTGATCCAGAAAAATTAATGCTTTCGCATAATCGACTTGGTCACCCCGGCGGAACCATGATAAGGCGTATTATTGAGAATTCCATAGGACATCCCATGAAGAACTAGAAGATTATTTTACCAAATGAACACCCATATAATGCATTTTCACAATGGAAGCTCATAATACGACCTTCACCACTGAAAGTTGGTCTTGAATCTCCTAAGTTTTTAGAGAGGATTCAGGGAGATATATGTGGACCAATTCATCCACCTAGTGGTCCATTTTATTATTTCACGGTTTTAGTAGATGCATCTACTAGATGGTCACATGTGTGCCTGTTTTCCACACGGAATGTTGCTTTTGCTCGTCGTTTGGGCATGATAATTAAATTGAGAGCACATTTTCCTGATCATCCAATAAATTCGATAAGACTAGATAATGTTGGTGAATTAAAATAACAACATTTTTATGATTATTGCATGTCAGTTGGTATGCATGTTGAGCACCCTGTTGCCCATGTACACACCCAAAATGGGTTAGCTGAATCTTTTTTAAAAAGAATTCAATTGATAGCTAAACCTTTGTTGATGCAATTAAATTTGCCCATTTCTGTTTGGGGACATACTGTTTTACATGATGCTTCTTTAATTCGCTCACGTCCTACTTCTTATCTTAAAAACTCCCCTTTACAACTTGTACTTGGTCAATTACCAGATATTACCCACCTACGTATTTTGGGTGTGTTGTGCAAGTTCCTATTGCGCCACCACATCGTAGTAAGATGGGTCCCTAGCGGCCACTGGGTATTTATGTGGGGTTTGAGTCCCCTTCTATTATTAGATACTTGGAACCCTTAACAGGGGATTTATTCCAAGCACGCTTTGCAGACTGTCATTTTGATGAGACAGTATTCCCGAAATTAGGGGGAGACAAGTTGGAGCCTGAAGCTCGACATGTAATTTCTTGGAATACTTCAACGATATCACACATGGATCCACGAACTAAACAGTGTGAATTTGAAGTTCAAATAATTCTTAAGCTGAAAAACCTAGCAAATGAAATGCCTGATGCATTTGTGGATACAAGTAAAGTTGTAAAATATGATATACCAGCTATGAATGCTCTTGCACGGATAATAGTCACAGTAGGAAAAGATTCGAGGGATTTAGTTCCTAGAAGAAGGAAGATAAATCAAGCGACTGCAGTAAATCTAAATGATTCTACAAAGATAACAAATGATAATACTAGTGTTGGTGATGCCTTCTCTAAGGAAATTGATCTTAATATAGCCCCTGAAGAGGCAATGGTACCTGAAAATCAAGAGATCTAGATCAATTACATATGTTTAGGACATATATGGGAACGAAGCAATGTAGTCATCGGTGACACATTTGTCTTTAATTTTGCACTCGAGATAAGTGGTGACGACCACGAACCACGATCGGTTGACAATTGTCGACTTTGTGATGATTGGCCGAAATGGTAAGAAGCAATACAGGCTGAATTAAAATCTCTAGCAATGCGCAAGGTGTTTGGACTAGTATTTCAAACTCTAAGTTATGTGAAACCCGTTGGATCAAAATGGGTATTTGTGCGGTAACGTAATGAGAAAAATGAGATTACAGGATACAAAGCTCGACTTGTAGCTTATGATTTCTAGATGAGACCATGCATTGATTATGAAGAAACATACTCGTCAGTTATGGATTCAACAAGTTTTCGTTTCTTAATAAGTTTAGCTGCATCCGAAAATTTCGACATGAAACTGATGGATGTTGTGACAACATACCCATATGAGTCACTTGACAGCGATATCTCTATGAAAGTTCCTGAAGGATTTAAGTTGCCTGAAGCAACACAACCACATAGTACATATTCAATAAAGTCCAGAGATCGTTGTACGGATTTAAACAATCTGGAAGAATGTTGTATAATCGCTTAAGCGAATATTTATTGAAAGAAGGTGAAAGTTTGTATTGTAGACTAAATACAAGAACAAAATACTCTAGAAGGGGGGTGAATAGAGTATGGAAACTTTTTGCTAAAACACAAATTTTAACTAAGTGAACAAGTGTAAGACTCAAAATCTCAAGGCCTTGAGATTTTGCAAAACTAGTCAGAAACTTTCTAAGGCAAACATAAAGCTTCAAGGCCTTGAACTGTCACCACTTCTAAATCTTTTTATGAACCCTAGTTTGATTTGAGTTGCTTGCTGCAAGAAATAGCAAAGCTGTAAAGTAAAGAACACAAGGAAATTTAAAGAGTTCAGTCCCAATGGACCTAATCTCTGCCTGAGGGATCTAATCCCACCAAGATTGGGCAAACACTTCTTATTACTCACACAGAAACAGCCCTAGAACTCCAAGCCTAAGTGAACTCCCTTACACCTATACATCTTGTGGTTCCAAACCTATCTAGTAACTGCTGCTAACTATTGAGCTAACAAGAACCTCTTCTTGTTAACTTGAACAACCAACCACTAGGTTTTGTGAGGTTTAATATATACAGAAGATTAGCAAATTACAATACAATATAAGAACACAGTAGAAGAATAAGCTTATGAAGGCCTCGATGTGTTCTTCAGGAAAACTAGAATAATTGATCTTCTGAAAGCAGTGATTGAAGCCTGAAGTTGTGAGGGATTGAATATATGGTCTTCCACGAATGTATCACACCTCTCTCAGTTCTCTGTAAGCTTCTCTGTCTTTCAAATTTCAAACCAGTCTTTTCATCCACTCTCTGCAACTTAATGAGAGATTTTAGGATCTCAGTTCCTGTAAATCCTCATCCTTTCTAACTGCAATTCAAAACATCTTTGAGTAGATATCCACTGGAGTTTGTTGAGATTGCATTGCACGTTTGAAAAACCTGCAACAACATTAAACACAAAAACAAACAAAATCCAGAAATGTAACAACACTAAGTCTGTTTGGATTTCCAGTTTCTGAATAAAAACTGGATCATATGAATAAATCAATAACCTGATTAACTTCAGAAACATATTACTCGTGATAAACCATTTTAAGACTTATAAAAGTCATTAAACAATCATAATAACAAAGATCAAATCGTGAAATAGAGAATCAAGTTAATTTTGTAAAATTGTCAACAGCTTAAGGCACATCTCAAGGCCTTGGAGCTCTGAACATGCTTCACAGTCTATCAATATTAAGACCATAAACCTTTGATTCACTCTGATTATGATATCTGCAATTGTGTTAGATATATAAAGAATGTATAACAAGGATATTTGCAGCAAATCTATGATCTTAAATATCAGATAGAACACCTGCATCACAAGATTATTAGATCACACGGTATAATAAAACTACTCTCAAAGCTTTGAAGCTCTGATTAGTATCTCAAGGCCTTGGAGCCTTAGAAATACTTTGTATTTGTCTTTCATCACTCTAAACAGTTACTTTTCAAAACACACTTAGAAGTCTTTGAGTCAACAATCTCCCCCTTGATGAAATACAAATCCCATAATCTTGTGTAAATATCCCTGCAACTTTTTGTAAGAATTAGATATCATCATTTGCATAAATAACAAACAGTAACAACTTCAGATAACCACAGATAACCAGTAATCACAGATAATTAATAATCACAGAACAACCCAACTGATTAACACAAAAACTCACAATCTTATTAACTAAACACTAAATAGTTATCACAAATAGCACAGATAACTTCTCCCCCTTTTTGAATTTCATCAACTAAAGGTGAAGAAATGTTGGATCATTACTCAGACTCTTAAGAAACTTAGTTTAAACAAAATAATTTCCTACTGAATGTCCAGGCCTTGAAATCAGAGAAAAAGAAAGAAAGAAAGAAAGAAAGAAAGAAAGAAAGGATCAAGGCTTTGGCTATCTCAAATATTTACTTCTTCTTTGATGCTTGGCCTTTCTCTGAGCCTTCTCCAACCTCTTCATCACTTTCAGCTTCTTCTGCAGACTGATTCTCTTCTTGTTCAGCATCAACCTCAGCAACAACTTCCTCTATAATTTCATCCACTTTCTTGTCCTTGACCTGTACTGAATCACCCTCTGTAGCTGCATCAACACCTATGTCTTCTCCAGCTTCTTCTTCATCAATTTGCTCATATAGATCCTTTGAAGTGAGCACAACTGGAATAAGCTTCTTCTTCTTCTTCTTCAAGAATTCACCTAGCCTTTCATCTGAGTCAACACTATTGTCATGTCTAGTAGCAGAAGAGATTTTCTCCAAATGCAAACCTTTGATGACAATATCCAGTTTTCCATTCATCACACCCATCAAGGCTTTGGACTGATTAAACTCAGAAGATAGATCAAACAGCCTATGTCGAAGATCTTCAATCTCAACCTGCTGTTCTTCAAACTTATCAACTAACTAAAAGTAATCCTCATTTTCTTATCCCCTTGATGTTGTATCCCCCTTAGGTTTGATGAAATCTTTCGCCTCAAGCTCAGCTTTGGAAAACTCTAAATAGAACTTCCAATGACCCTTTCCTGTCTGAACCACTCCAATTATTTGTAAAACAGTCTCATCAATTAACCCAAAACCACCAGTTATCTTCTCCTATCCTTTCACAGGTACCTCAAAATGCTCAAAGAAAAGAGGTAATAAGTTGGCATAGGGAAGAAGATGGTTTCTAGTTCTGTTAGCACAGTAGATCATATGCTCCATGATCACTGTTGGCAAGTCAATCTCAAACCTTGACATATCAAGTACATCAGGATAAAAACCTTATCAGTAACCAACTCTCTTGAGTTTTCCCTAGGAACAACACTTCTCATCAGAATTGTAAACAGAGTTTTAGCTTCACAGTTGAGCACAGAGTGTGTCAACTGTTTAGGACCAGTGGGAACATCACCAATAAAGAACATGGCTTTGGATTTTTCTAGACATTCCTTCCTATAAGAGTGGTCAGCAACATTATACTTCCTAGGAATGCCCAAGACCTTGGCAAAAGCCCTATGGTCTAGCCTTAAATTTATCCCAGCCACCTTAGAGGTTAAAACCATTTTATCTTCCCCTTCTTGAACCAAATTCAGATAAAACAACCTAGTTAACCTAGGATAGGCTTTAGAACTAGGATTTAAAACCTTCCAAACAGCAGATTCCCTGAAATTCTTCATACAGTCAATATCCAGTTTATCTAATAACTCTTCAAAGATCAAACTACGGAAAGCAACCTTAGATGATGCATATCCTTGCATCCAAACTGTCCTAACTTCTGAACTCACAAACCAATCAGAAGGAAGTACATTTTTACCTTGATAACCCTTTTTGGTTGCAGCAGCAACTTGCTTAACCCTTGATTTCTTCTCAGCAGGTTTCTCCTTCTCTGGTTCTCCTTCAGCAGACTTCTTCTTGCTTTCCTTAGCAGATTTCCCTTTTTCTTCTTCAACAGCCTTTTTCTTCTCTCCCCCTTTCTTCTTGTCTGACCTAGGTTGACCATCACCCTGAACCTCTTTCTCCTTCTGTGGATCAACACTTGAACCTTCATCCCCTTTCTCTGTTCTGATCTTCTTTTCAGGAGGTGAGTCTTCATGCAAACTCTGTGTGTTTTCTGAATCTGAATCAGAGATCACAATCTTCTCCTTCTTATTTTCCCTCTTCTTAGATCTACCAGAAGGCTTTCCCTGTTGTTGAATCCTGACTGATTTGCGCTCCATTGTGGGATTAGGGTTTTGAGAGAAGATTGAGATTGAGATAGATAGAGAGAGAGAAGAGAGACGTAGAGAATTGAGAGAGAATGAAGAAGAATAGACCTGACTTTCAGCTTAAGTTGGTTGAAAAAATTGAGTTTAAAAAGGACTCTACTGAAATCAACATGCAGAACATATCTACAAGATATTTTCGGATATTTTAGAAAATTCTCTGAGTAATTCAAATATTATACGATTATCTAAAAATATAACATATAATATTTTGTGATCCATTTTTTTAAAAAAATATAGATGTTTCAAGACCTTGGAGAACAATCTCAAGGCCTTGAGATTTTCTGCAGTTTTAGAAATTTCAAAGCTTTGAACTATACTTTCAAGGCTTTGGAAAGTATAATCTCAAGGCTTCGAGATTTCAATACATAAACACAAGTAGGTACTAATACTCCCCCTAAACTAGTGCATCCTTTTTTAGCATACCCAGTTCAAGCCTTAGGGATGAAAACCTATCATCTGGCAGAGGTTTAGTGAAAATATCAGCAATCTGCATAGAAGTAGAAATAAAAGATAGAACAACATCACCTTTTCTTCATGATCTCTAAGAAAGTGATGCCTTACCATCTATATGTTTGGTTCTTGAGTGCTGTACTGGATTCTTAGAGATTGAAATGGCAACTTTGTTGTCATAATGAATAGGCACATTTCTGAAATTATAGCCAAGATCTCTAAGTTGTTGAGCAATCCACAACACTTGTGAACAGCAAGCTCCAGCTGCAATGTATTCAGCTTCTGCAGTTGATAATGCTACAGAATTTTGCTTCTTGGAATGCCAACTGATTAGTGAAGATCCAAGAAATTGGCAACATCCAGAACTACTCTTCCTATCCACTTTATATCCTGCAAACTCTGCATCTGAATAGCCACTCAACATAAAATTAGATCTCCTTGGATACCAAAGTCCCGAGTCTTTGGTTCCATTCAAATATCTAAAAATTCTCTTGACTGCAGTTAAGACTTTCCTTAGGATTTACCTGAAATCTTACACACATGCAAACACTAAACATAATATCAGGTCTACTAGCAGTTAAATACAAAAGTGATCCAATCAAACCTCTATACTCCTTTTGATTTACACTCTTACCATTTGAATCCTTGTCTAATGAGAATGTTGAACTCATAGGAGTTTTGAGTACCTTGGACTGTGTCATATTGTATTTGTTGAACAAGTCATTGGTATACTTTCCTTTATGTACAAATATTCCTTTCTTCATTTGTGAAATATGAAGTTCAAGAAAGAAATTCAGTTCTCCCATTAAGCTCATCTCAAACTCCCTGCACATTAGACTAGAGAACTCTTTTGAAAGAGCATCATTAGTAGAACCAAACAAAATATCATCCACATAGATCTGAACTACTAACAAATCAGTTTCATGATGTTTAATAAAAAAAGTTTTATCTACTAGACCTCTCTTGAAATTATTGTCAAGTAAAAACTTTGAGAGTCTATCATACCAAGCCCTTGGAGATTGTTTTAAACCATAAAGAGCTTTGTCTAATTTGTAAACATGATCAGGGAAGTTTTCATCTTCAAAACCAGGAGGTTGAGCTACAAAAACATCTTCTTGTATATAACCATTCAGAAAAGCACATTTGACATCCATTGGATAAAGCTTTATTTGATTATGAGATGCAAATGCAAGAAGTATTCTAATAGCTTCTAACCTGGCAACATGAGCAAATGTCTCTCATAGTCTATACCTTCTTCTTGATTGTATCCCTGTGCCACAAGTCTGGCTTTGTTCCTTACCACTTTTCCATTCTCATCAAGCTTGTTTCTGAACACCCATCTGGTTCCTATAACAGATTTATCTTTTGGTCTGGGAACCAGATTCCATACCTTGTTTCTTTCAAATTCATTCAGCTCACTTTGCATTGCAATGATCCAGTATGCATCTTCCAGTGCTTCCTTTGTATTCTTAGGCTCAATCAATGATACAAAATTACTAAAAGCACACAAGTTCTTCAACTGTCCTCTTGTCTGAGTTCTAGTTGTTGGATCAGATATGATATTGTCAGCTGGATGGTCTGCACGATACTTAAACTTCTTCCTTGGTGTCCAGGAATATGTTCCTTCAAGGCTTTGAGTTCTTGAAACAGTAGAAGGAGCATCATAGAAAGTTTCAGTTTCATTCTCAAGGCTTTGTGATTTTGGCTCTGCAGGAGGTTCAAGGCCTTGAGATTCTGCTGATTGATCCTGCACTTTAGTTTTGCCTTTTTCCTCTTTCACAACATCATCATCAGACTCATGCTTGTTCAAATTTAGATCTGCAAAACTTTCACTGAGAGAATCCTAAGTACTTTCATCAAAAATCACATGAATACTCTCTTCCACAATCTTGGTTTTTCTATTGTAAATTCTATAAGCTTTGCTAGTTTGAGAATATCCAAGAAATACACCTCCATCACTTCTAGCATCAAACTTACCAAGATTGTCTCTACCATTATTATGCACAAAACAAATAAACCCAAAAGGTTTGAAATAAGAGACACTAGGCTTCCTAACTTCAAACAGTTCATAAGGAGTCTTTTTCAAAATAGGCCTAATCAAACATCTATTCAGCACATAATTGGTAGTATTAACAACTTCTGCCCACAAGAACTTTGGCAAATTACTTTCAAGTAGCATGGTTCTAGACATATCCTCAAGGTGCAAATCAGACATCAGTATATACAAAACATTAGCTCAGTGCAGGTAAATCAACCCCATATCCCTCAGAAGTACCTCTTCATAGGGAGGAGTTGAGAACAGCCAGACCTACACCCCATGCAACCAAGAGTTGTCAAAAGACTGCCAACGTTCCGTCGGATGTGGAGGTAATCTCCGGTTGCCGAAGAAAAAAGTTCACGAGCAAGTGCAAGATAAACCTATATACAAAATTGAACATCAGAGCAAAACCATCAATTGTGATGTAGCTATGAACAATCAACAATCTCTAAAATGACGACTCGTTTAATTAACCCTAAGCCCTAACAAATACCGCAACCAAATTTTTACTTAATAAATTTTGTAAAATAAGAGATTCTACAAAGTTTCAGGAGGGAATGCAAGGATTTAGGAACCCTAACTGTCACGAATCTAAATATTCCGAGACATATCACAATAAATGTCTTGGAACCAATTGAAATTCCAAATTCAGATCGAAAGACGACTTCACACACCGAATCCAATTGAATTTGTTGAGAATCGAAAGAATGAACATAGCAAACATAAACCGGAATACCATAACAGCTGGGGAACATTAAATAGACATTTTCCAGCGAAGGTGCATCACTGACAATTTCCAGCCAAGATGCACCTTCTGATGTCAATACCTGAAAGTGATCTTCCTCCAAGTCTAAGTTTGCAAATTGATTGAAAAGAGGATTAGAAACAGGTACAATACCTCTTTTCAAATGCCTAACTGGTAATGAGTATCCAACTATTCAATCAAATCATTAAACCAAGCCATGGAGTAAACGAAACCAGCAATTTAAAGCCTGGCCATGAAGCATGTCATATAAAAAGCGGTGCACTATCTCATTAAATCCAGAATTAATTACTTCAATGTGACGATATATATATGTATATATATATATATATTATCAATGTCGATTTACAGCCTGATACTAAACCAGATCTTCAACTCTTAAGATAGAAGTTAAAAATTTCATGAGTAGGAAACATGCCCATAAAGCACCAAGACGCTGCTTCACCTCCGACTCTTTCACCTTCTCCGAGCCCTTCTGCACATAGATGCACATAGAAGTTTATAACTAAACCATCTAAGTAGTTTTACCAATACTATTAACTCAAGACCTTCAGTGAGCTAGGAATGCAGATTATAAATGAGGCGTTTCCTGTTATGGTGCGATCCAGGTCAATTTTCAGTTAATCAACAACACTCTATACATTGCATAACAAAATTTAGGAGTTCTAACATGCCCGATTGAATGCCAGGGAGAGGCTCAGATCTGTTAGAGTGATCGGCCGAGAACGAACCCGCCGTGGCTGCAACTATGGTGGAAAAATACCTCTGAGTCGCCCTGCCAACACGCGGTTCGATCTCCGTGTCTTAATCACTTGATTGAGAGAATTTATTGTCAAAGCCTCATATCAATCTAAACCAACAAATTTACAGAGAATTCGTCGTTTCCGATACTGTGCACTGATCAAACAAAGCCAGGAAATATTCGTTGTGAAATGAATATTTGCCTGAACTTACTTGAATAACTTAAATAAAGGTATATCTGTAATTTCATAAGCTCTTTTCACGTACTGACTCAGATAGGTTAGAATGATCGGCCGAGAATGAACCCGCCGGTGGCTGCAACTATGGAGGCAAAAATACCTCTGAGTCGCCCCGCCAACACGTGGTTCGATCTCCGTGCCTTAATCACTTGCTCGAGGGAATTCATCTTCACAACCTCGTATGAACCAAAACCAACAACAGTACAGAGGATTCGTCGTCTCCAAAGGGGGTAGGAAGCTGAAATGACAAAAGTAGCCTCAAGTGGCTGTGACTAAGCAAAGCAACAAACACAAGGGCAAATTAGACATTTTGAGAAGCAGACCTGGCAAAAGATAAAACGAACACAATCGAAAAAAGGCTGATGTGGCACCATGCTGTCATGGCCAAAATATCTTTTAAGTTATGCTGTCATTGCCAAATTCTCTTTTAAGTTAGGTAGAAAGATACTTAATAAATTTTGCAAAATAAGAGATTCTAGAAAGTTTCAGGAGGGAATGCAAAGATTTTGGAACCCTAACTTTCACGAATCCAAATATTCCGAAACATATCACAATAAATGTCTTGGAACCAATTGAAATTCCAAATTCATACCGAAAGACGACTTCACACATCGAATCCATTTGAATTTGTTGAGAATTGAAAGCATGAACATAGCAAACATAAACCGGACTACCATAACAGCTGACGGACATCAAATAGACAATTTCTAGCCAAGGTGCATCACTGACAATTTCCAGCCAAGATGCACCTTCTGATGTCAATACCTGAAAGTGATCTTCCTCCAAGTCTAAAATTGCAAATTGATTGCAAACAGGATTAGAAACAGGTACAATACCTCTTTTCAAATGCCTAACTGGTAATGAGGATCCAATTATTCAATCAAATCATTAAACCAAGCCATGGAGTAAACGAAACCAGTAATTTAAAGCCTGGCCATGAAGCATGTCATATAAAAAGCGGTGCACTCTCTCACTAAATCCTGAATTAATTACTTCAATATGACGATATATATATATTAACAATGTCGATTTACAGTCTGGTACTAAACCAGATCTTCAACTCTTAAGATAGAAGTTAAAAATTTCATGAGTAGGAAACATACCCATAAAGCACCAAGACGCTGCTTCACCTCCGACTCTTTTACCTTCTCCGAGCCCTTCTGCACATAGATGCACATAGAAGTTTATAACTAAACCAGCTAAGTAGTTTTACCAATTTTATTAACTCAAGACCTTCAGTGAGCGAGAAATGCAGATTATAAATGAGGCGTTTCCTGTTATGGTGCGATCCAGGTCTATTTTCAGTTAATCAACGACACTCTGCACCATTGCATAACAAAATGCAGGAGTTCTAAGATGCCCGATTGAATATCAGGGAGAGGCTCAGATCTGTTAGAGTGATCGGCTGAGAACGAACCCGCCGTGGCTGCAACTACGACAGAAAAAGCCCTCCGAGTTGCCCTGCCAACACACAGTTCGATCTCCGTGTCTTAATCACTTGATTGAGAGAATTCATCGTCACAGCCTCATATCAACTTAAACCAAAAATTTACAGAGAATTCGTCGTCTCCGATAATCTGCACCGATGAAACAAAGCCAGGAAATATTCGTTGTGAAATGAATATTTGCCTGAACTTACTTGAATAACTTAAATGAAGGTATATCTGTAATTTCATAAGCTTTTTTCACGTAGCTGACTCAGATCTGTTATAGGGATCAGCCGAGAACGAGCCCGCCGTGGCTGCAACTATGGAGGCAATAATACCTCTGAGTCACCCCGCCAACACGTGGTTCGATCTCCGGAATTTAAAATAATGTCTGAACTTACTTGAATAACTTAAATGAAGGTATATTTTTAATTTCATAAGCTTTTTTCACGTAGCTTGCTCGAGGGAATTCATTGTCACAGCCTCGTATGAACCAAAACCAACAACAGTACAGGGGATTCGTCGTCTCCAAAACTCTGCACCTATCGAACAATGAAAGGAAACAATTATTGGAGCGCAGTTTCCAATTATTGATGGACCTGAAATTTATCACAGTTCTGACTTTTCTGCTTCTCGACTTCGCATCGATCAACAGTGCTGAAGGTCGAGTGACGCATGTATTTACCACCATTACCGATACATTTTCAGATATTTGCATCATCTAGTAGAGACCCAAGAGTTATTATTCATCTGCAAGATGACACATTTAACTGGGGTTGCAATGTGATAGTTTCGATAAACTGGGGGTATGCATAATTAAGCCAATTAAGAAATAATGTTTTAGTAATTCATCTCTAGCTTCAGCAAATAACTCACCCTTTTAAATCAAACTATTTCTTGAAATATTTATTTCTTTGAGAAAATTGTAATATTTCTCCTCCATCCATGGAAATAATTACATCTAGACATATGCACATGAAGCATACAATCTATTGTACGCAATCATTGAACGGAAGAGCCAACTTAAAATGTTAAAGATCTTTCTGCTTGTTTTCTATAAGGTTTAGCTCATATATACTAAAGAGATACCAAGAGAATGACCGGCTATACTAAAATGTTTCGTGGTATTTGATACATTTTTCATGCGAGAGAGGAACTTATTGAAAGAAGAGCACACTTTCATAATACTGTAAGCAATGATTTCAAACCCTGATCTTAGAAAGAATCTATAAAAGTAGAACGAATCAATCTTTGAGTCCTCAAATATTGTCTGAAAATGAATATGAAATGAACTTAGGTAATCACCAATCTATTGGCATGAATTGACACCAAAAAAAATGGTGCTAAATCATTGCAGTAGAACTCCCTTGAAAATAAGTAATGTTCAAAGGCTTTCTTTAGTAATTACCTAAGTTATAAGAGATTCTTAAAAGCTCACAGAGCAGAGATTCTTAAAAGCTCACACAGTAAGCATTGATTGCGAGTTCAAAAGTGAGAAGGAAAGTTGAAATATATGTAGCAATAGGATTATACTTAGGATTACACTTGACATAACTACAATAAAAATTATTTGAAACATGGAAATATGAGGTTCAACCTTAGCACTTCTTATATGTATATATATATATATATACAGAGAGAGAGAGAGAGACCATCAAACGTGGAATATTTCCGTTAGAAACTTAACATAAATTATCAATTTGGAGTTAAGTGTCCCGCGGACACATATTGCAGGGGGTTGTAGGGGGAAATTGAAAGTGCGGCGGGTTAAGTGTTCCACATATGTTATTGTGGGGGCTCTAGTCAAAAATTGAAAGTGCGGGATTCGTCCCAAAATTCATTTTGCATGTAGGTTTAGTATCCATTACACTAAAACTTTTAGTTAGGGTAGTCCATGACGTAGCAATACAATTAAGAAATAGTGAATACAAACAGTTATCTATGGTCCAAAGAAAAACATTTTAGTGCAGGGCTCACAACGTTCCAGCTAGAGGCACATCAAAATTCATTGAATCGACAGTGTCGTCTGATTTCGAGCCGATGGATTAGGAAGATTTGATTAAGATCCACAGCATTGTGCAGTGGTTTAGAATCAGAGACTCAACCATACTCGATCCTTTATCATTAATCATCTTTTTTGAGAAATTTCATTATTAATTATGTTATTTGTTATTTTTAAAATATAATCAATTCAAAACAAATTCATATAAAGTATTGTGATCTTTATTGTTTTGAGGAAAGATAATGAAAAATTATGTATGGGCACATGAAGGTCCAGAGTCTTACAGAACAACCATAGCATGAAAATGTTGCAAGTATATTACCAGCTAAAACAGTTTAACTATTTTTGTGTTACCAATTGATGAAACCATCTCGTAGGATAGTTGTTGTTGCACATGCACCATTTTTTTCTTTGAGAACAAACATATTGTCGATTTATGCACTAACATCGATATTCAAATTGACGATTTTAGTTCTCAAAAACCTAAACCATAGGTCTGATTCCCAATTGAAGAAACATTCCAATTAGTGGATATAACACATAATAGAGCAATTACGAGTAGGAGAGAGAGAGACCTGAGTGTGAATCACCACCGCCAAAGGCAACATCGCAACGCCACGAATCTTTGTGGATCTGAACATGCACCAGTGGAGGGGGAAGGTAGAAGCCTCGGCAGTACCTAATCGACATCCCACGCAGTCTCTCACTCTTTCCGGAAGCGGTGATGAACACCGGCGAACAGTCGAGATCGATCTAGAAGAGACAAAATCGAACCCATTTACGGCGTCGATGTGCAGAGAAGAGTGGAGATCAATGAGATTGAGGTCATGCTTCCATCGAACGGAGAGAGAGAGGAGTGAGAGAGACATCATCGGAGGCAATGAAAAGGAAAGGGATGAGAGAGAGAGACCAGCTTCTCGTGAAGATAATTTGACGACTAAGCCAAAGGGGGTAGGATGCTCAAATGACAAAAGTAGCCTGAAGTGGCTGTGACTAAACAAAGAAACAAACACAAGGGCAAATTAGACATTTTGAGAAGGAGACCTGGCAGAAGATGAAACGAACACAGTGGAAAAAAAGGCTGATGTGGCGCTAGCGTGTAAGGGGCATTTCTGCTTTTATATAAGGTAGAAAGATTCTCGTGAGGATTTGAGGAAGTACATCAGAAGGACTAGCACAAAGATTTTTTACCATTTCCTCAATATGTTCGTCTGAATACTTTTCTTCATCTTGTTTATCCATGAAGCATAAGGTTGCTTGATCTTCTTCTGTGTCTGAATCACTTGATGAATCAGAATCACTCCAAGAGGCCATCATGGCTTTCTTCCTTCTGTTGTCACTGTCTTTCTTTTGAAAGTTCATGTTCTTCTTCTTTTGTGGACAATGCCTTAATAAATGATCTGCATCACCACATTCAAAACAATTCATTACTTTAGTTTTATGTGACTGTGATGAAGACTTACCTTTTTAGTCCTTGCTGCATGAAGGTCGTGATCTCTCTCTCTGTTATAGTCTCTGTTACCAAAGTTTCTCTTCTTCTTGAGAATCCTGGCCAAGGCCTTGGAGATCAATGCTAAAGCATCTTCATCATCATGCTCATCTTCAGTCTCAAGGCTTTGAGATTTTTCACTGTCTTTAGCCTTGAGTGCTAAGTTCTTGATGTTTTCACTCAGATCACCTTCTACATCCTTCATAGACATTTCATGAGTGAGCAGGTTTCCTTGTAGATCATCTAGCTGAAGAAGACTTAAATCTTGAGCTTCCTCAATAGCTGTTGTCTTTGGCTCCCACTCGGCTTTTGGCAAGCTCCTCAGATTTTTCTGACATTTTCCTCATTTGAGAACTTTTTTCCCAATGACTCCAGATTATTCAGCACATCAGTGAATCTTTTGAACATCTCCTTGATGGTCTCATCTGAGTTCATCTTGAACAGCTCATATTTCCTCAGAAGTATGTTAATCTTGGTCTATTTAACTTGACTTGTTCCTTCATATGTCACAACCAGTTTGTCCCATACTTATTTGGCACTTTTGCAATTTGACACTCTGTTGAACTCATCTGCATTGAGAGCACAATATAAAAGATTCATAGCCTTGTAATTTTTTGATACCTTTTCCATATCAGTAACTGAGAGATTTTCCTCAGACTTGATGCATCTAACTCCATCTATGGTAGTGTAAATACTCATGAGGAAAATTCGGAACTATTGACCAAATTCCATGTCTTGATCTATGATGAACATCTTCATCAATGCCTTCCAGTTCATGAAGTTATCATTACAGAACAATGGAGGTCTGTTTGCTGCCCTTCCTTGTGAAAATCTACCATCTCCTACATTACTCATAGTCACAAGATTGTTAGATCTATTGTAGTGACCCAAGCTCTGATACCAATTGAAATTTGTAATATAGACTAAATACATGACCAAAATACTCTATAAGGGGGGGGGGGTTGAATAGAGTATGGAAACTTTTTTGCTAAAACAGAAATTTTAACTAAACAAGTGTAAGACTCAAATCTCAAGGCCTTGAGATTTTTCAAAATAGTCAGAAACTTTCTAAGGCAAACAGAAAGCTTCAAGTCCTTGAACTGTAACAAGTTCTAAACTGTTTATGAACCCTAGTTTGATTTGAGCTGCTTGCAGAAAGAAATAGCAAAACTGTAAAGTAAAGAAAACAAGGCAATTTATAGAGTTCAGTCCCAATGGACCTAATTTCTTCCTGAGGGATCTAATCCCACCAGGATTGGCCAAACACTTTTTAGTACTCACACAGAAACATCCCTAGATCTCTAAGCCTAAGTTAACTCCCTTACACCTATACAGCTTGTGGTTCCGAACCTATCTAGTAACAGCTACTAACTGTTGAGCTAACAAGAACCTCTTGTTGTACACTTGAACAACCAACCACTAGGTTTTGTGAGGTTTAAGATATACAGAAGATAAGCAAATTACAATACAGTAGAAGAACACAGTAGAAGAATAAGCTTATGAAGGCCTGGATGTGTTCTTCAGCAAAACTGGAATGATTGATCTTCTGAATGCAGAGATTGAAACCTGAAGTTGTGAGGGATTGAATGTATGGTCTTACACGAATGTATCACACCTCTCTCGTTATCTGTACGCTTCTCTGTCTTTCAAATTTCAAACCAGTCTTTTATACACTCTCTGCAACTGAATGAGATATTTTAGGATCTCAGTCCCTGCAATCCTCATCCTTTCTAACTGCAATTCAAAGCAGCTTTGAGTAGATATCCGTTGGAGTTTGTTGAGATTGCATTGCACGTTTGAAAAACCTGCAACAACATTAAACACAGCAACAAACAAAATCCAGAAATATAACAGCACTAAGTCTGTTTGGATTTCCAATTTTTGAATAAAAATTGGATCATATGAATAAATCGATAACCTGATTAACTTCTTAAACATATTACTCATGATAACCAGTTTAAGACTTATAAAATTCATTAAAAATCATTATAACAAAGATCAAATCATGCAAGAGAATATCAAGTTAATTATGTAAAACTGACAGCAGCTTAAGGCACATCTCAAGGCCTTGGAGCTCTGAACATGCTTCACAGTCTTTCAATATTAAGACAAGAAACCTTTGATTCAATCTGATTAGGTTATCTGCAATTGTGTTAGATATATAAAGAATGTATAACAAGGATATTTGCATAAAATCTCTGTTCTTAAATATCAGATAGAACACCTGTTGGAATAGATGCCCTAGAGGCAATCTAGTTTAGTACGAATTTATTTTGTCTAGAAAATTCATTGTATTATTTATTGGATATTTAATACAATGAAGTCCTTAGATTTACAATTGTGTTGTTTATCTTTAATATCCCTAGTCCAGTATAATGATCAATAGGACAATCATCTATAGACTAGTATGGGGTTGGATTGATATGGATATATCATGATCCAACACATGGGTGTGCATTAAGGGTAATGGCGCACCGGATTGACCCATCTCCGAGAAGGCTACATACACGTTATGTTGAGTCACAAGTGCTTGTCGTGTTGCAATGGTATTGTCATCCTTAGACTTGAAGTCACTAGATATTCTAGTTGTGGATTATTGTGATTTTGGTAGCGTTAAACGCTACACCATAACTGGGTAGTTATAAAGGCGTGTACCGGATACAATAAGAAGCAAGCTTAGAGATCGTAGTGGACGTAGATAGAATTTGTCCCTCCAACATAACGGGAGAAAATATCCTAGGCCACTCGAGGGATAGTGCTTATAGAATGTCTGGCCAGACTCAAATAAATCAATATGGGATATTGATGTTATTTGCACGAATAAGGCTATTCCCATAGATCGAGAAACTATGGATTGGATATACGAGTGTGACTTGTATGTCTCGTGTCCAATCCGGATATAGAGACAAAGGGATGAGACAATTACTTGTACAAGGTTTGTCGGATGACTATTCTATTAGTTGGCTAGAATGGATGTTTTGCTAGAAACCGCTCCATATTAGCAAATTGTTGCTACCAACTAGATAGAACCTATGGGGTCACACGCTATATAGATTTGAAATAAATTTGGGAATTAATTAATATGATTAATTAATTATAAGGATCACATTGCAACACCTTGCAAACTTAGTAGGACTAATTTGCAAGGAAGGGACTAAACCGAATTCTAGTAGGACTAAATTGGGTCCTCTAGGTAGTTGGCAAGGATTTGTTGGACAATATAAAGGATGCTCCTTTCTTCTTTCCCACACTTATGAGCCTTTAGTTCATAACTTGAGTGGGAGAGAACAAAAAGGAGAGAGCAAGCAAGCAAGAGGGACCCGTCCGCCCCCCTTTTCACCGCCCCATCCCGTCGGCACAAACAAGGAGGCCGCCCCTCCTTGCTTCCTCGCGTTGTGTGATTTATTCTTCCTCTTCCTCCATTCCGGGCTAGCACAAAGGAGAAGGAAGATCTAGATCTCAACTCTAGGCGTGGATCAACTATAGAGAACGTGACACAATTCACGTTACAAGTCATCACAGGAGAAACCCTAAGGTGTGTAACTTGATTTCTTCCCTTACCATCGTTATGTCTCTTGTCCTTTGATCCTTGGAGGGTATTGCATGGATTATATTTGTTTTTCCGCTGCGTATCCATGATCATAAACCTACAGTGGTATCAGAGCCACAGGTCGTAGAGCATAAACGTGGTTTATGTGTTACGTTTTGATAATTTTACACTTTAAATTTATTGTTTATCGCGTAAAACAAGAAAAATAAAGCATATGATGCAATTTGTCAATAATCAATCATAACAAGACCTAGTTTTTGCATTGGATGCATGAACTAGTGAGTTTGAGAAATTTTAGGATCTTAGATCTGGGGTTTGGGCATCCTATGGAAAGAATGAGTTCTTTTCATACAAGGAAACAACCAAACTTGGGCACCAAGCAAGGGAGTTGTTTTGGAAACAACTCCCAAAGGAGGTTCCGCCCCCTTAGGGGACCGCCTCTCCTAGCTTGCCGCCCAAGAAAGGGACGGCCTAGGGGCTGGGGCAGCCCTAGCCCACGGCCTAGCCGTGTGGGCTAGGGGCCGGCCTGCCCAAGGCCTTTGCGGTCCTCTTTTTGGGTCCGGGCAATTTGATTGTTGGGCCCAATTGACCGTTTTAACCCTAGAAAATCCTAAAAACAACTAAAATTGACCAAGCGCGTTAAAATTGGATTTTAACTGTTTATGTGCAAATCGCATGGTGATTGGATATGGCCTTAGGATGTTGTTTGGTGTGATTGTTTAATTTTATGGTTTGGTTTACGGCCTGCGAGCCGATCAATTAATTGTAATAATTAAATAGGGTTTTATGGCCTGCGAGTCATTTTTTTCTCAACTTGTGAGATTTAGTTTATTTAGTATAGTTGTTAGCTAGTGCTAGATAGAGTAGATTGTTAACCAAGATTGAAGAAAAGAAGCCCAAAGCCAAAGGGAGCCACAAAAGATGGAGCATGGAGCATTCCACATGACTATGAAGGATGGACCAAAAGATGAAGACGCATGGAGATGTGTTTTCTTTTAGGGTTCATAGATAATTCCATTGGCTTGGAATTATCTTAGTCTAGAAAAGGCCATATTCACATCACGTTTTTTTTGTTTTGTTTTGTGGTATTTTATTGTCTTATTATTTTGTGGTTGGTGTATGGATGATGCATGCAATTAGGTTAATAAGATAATTAGACAACCCGGATCTATTATTTAGAGTTGTGCCCAAACTCAAATAGATAGATTAGTTGATATGGATCAACAAAAACAATTAAAAATTGAATTTTAAAATCCCTGAAAATTCAAATATTGTGTTCTTGCCTTCTCGTTAATTAAACACTCATTATCATCATGATTTATCAAATTCGCGCGTGCCAAAGCATGGCGACTTGGTTCATAATGACGGAATGGGATGGCACAAGCAAGTAATGTGCAGCTGTTTAAATAAGAGGTTAAACACAACTAGGATATTAATATGATTAAAACCTAGAGGCAATCAATTGGGATTATCCATACGGATGGATAAATAAGGAGTTATTTGCCCAATTGAACCAAGAGTTGCATAGAGATGCAATTAGAATTGTTCCTACCTAAAGTAGTCAAATTGTGGGTGACTTTCCAAAGCAAGCTCATAAGGAGATGAAACATGGATCATGGCCCACTAGAAAATATAAGGATATTTTCCGCATTAATATCTTGAGGGTTATTAATCCGTAGAAAAATAGTGGGAGCTATATTTGATAAACTAGCCATTATTGAATATAGTCAAAAATTCACAAATACTAAAACTTGCGTATTTTACTTTTTGTAGAATTCCAAATGGCAAATAACTCATCGAGTTCACAACATTCCCTACGATCTGTCCTTGAGAAGTACAAGCTCTCTGGAACCAACTTCCTTGATTGGTACAGAAACTTGAGAATCGTTCTCAAGCAAGAGGAGAAACTGTACGCAATAGAGGTGCAAGTTCCAGCAGGTCCAGAGAACAATACCCCTGCAGCCCTAAAGGGGTATCAAAAGCGTGTTGATGACGCTAATGATGCGGCCTGCCTTATGCTATGCACCATGACTTCTGAGCTTCAGAAGCAACACGAAAACATGAATGTTGTCGATATGATCGAACATCTGAAGCAGCTCTTCCAGGAGCAGGCAAGGGTTGAGAGGTATGAGGTCTCTAAGGCATTGTTCAAGTGTCATCTGGCAGAAGGGAACCCGTTGGGACCCCATGTACTCCGTATGATTGGGTAACTGGAGAATCTCGCCCGACTGGGGTTCCCGGTCGGCCAAGAGTTGGCAACAGGTCTCATGTTTCAATCGTTGCCTGAGATTTATGGACAGTTCATCATGAACTATAACATGAACGAGATCGTGAAACCACTGCCAGATTTGCTCAATATGTTGAGGACAGCTTAACAAAGCATCAACAAGGGTAAGAGCAAGGCCATTATGATGGTGCAGAAAGGAAAAGGCAAAAGGTTTGCCTCATCCTCCAAGGGCAAAGGCAAGTGAGTTTCCAAGTCCAAGGAACATGCCCTTAAGCCTATTGGTGGGATTGCCAAAGGTGTGACTAAAGGTGAGTGTCACTACTGCAGTCAGCCTGGACACTGGAGGAGGAACTGCCCAAAATATCTGGAGGACAAGCGGCATGGAATAGTGATTCCACCACCACCAGGTATTTTTGTTGTAGATGTCAAATTTAACTGTCTCTACATCATAGGTATTAGATACTGGATGTGGATCTTACATTTGTCGAAATGTGCAGGATCTAAAGAGAAGTAGAAGATTGGCTAAAGGGGAGATAGATCTGCGCGTTGGGAATGGAGCAAAAGTTGATGCGTTGGCCGTGGGCGTGTGCGAGCTATCTCTGCCTTCAAGATTAGTTTTAGAATGAAATAATTGCTATTTTGTGCCTGCTATGAGCATAAACATTATTTCTATTTCTTGTTTGGACAAGGAAGGTTTTATTATTTCAATAAAGAACAATTGTTGTTCCTTTTATTTTAATAATATTCACTATTTTAGTGCGCAATTATTTAATGGACTGTATGTCCTTGTTCTAAGCAATCCTGTCTACAACATTAATAACAAAAGGATTAAAATTAATGATTTAAATCCTGCTTCCTTATGGAACTGTCGTTTAGGCCATATAAATGAGAAACGTGTATCTAGACTCCGTAAGGATGGACTACTAGACTCATTTGATTTTGAATCATATGAGACATGTGAGGCTTGTTTATTGGAAAAAATGACAAAGTCCCCTTTCAATAATAAAGGTGAAAGGACTAGTGAGCAATTGGCGCTCATACATACTGATGTGTGTGGGCCATTTTCCACGCCTGTCAGGGGTGGTTATGTCTATTCAATACATTTACTGATGATTATAGTTGATATAGATTTTTGTACCTTATGAAGGCCAAATCCGAATCCTTTGAAATGTTCAAAGAATTCAAAAGTGAAGTAGAGAAGCAACTTGGCAAAATTATCAAGGCTCTACGATCAGATTATGGAGGAGAATACTTGAGCCAAGAGTTTGAAGACTATCTTAGAGAGTGTGGGATCATGTCCCAACTCACTCCACCCGAAAAGCCACCATGGAATGGCGTGTTTGAGAGGAGGAATCGAACCCTGTTGGATATGGTTCAATCTATGATGTGTCAAACCGATCTTCCATTATCGTTTTGGAGCCATGCTCTATTAAGTGCAGCTTTCACCATTAACCGTGTTCCGTTTAAATCTGTCATGAAGACACCACATGAGATGTGGAGTGAGAGGCGTCCTACACTGTCGTTCATGAGGGTTTGGGGCTGCGATGTCTATGTAAAACGTTTATAATCAGACAAGCTAGGGCCAAAGTCAGATAAGTGTAAATTTGTGGGGTACCCTAAGGAAACTAAGGGTTACTACTTCTACAGTCCGACCGAGAACAAAGTGTTTGTTGCTTGGACCGGCGTGTTTCTTGAAAAAGAGTTTGTCTCTAAAGAAGCAAGTGGGAGGACTGACACGATCCAACCGCAAGTGTACAGCTGTCGCGTGTAGAAATATCCGGTAATTACGGGTTTATCGAACCCTAGAGACTTCTTTGTAAATTAGTTTTAAATCCAATCCTTATGTTGGAAAATCACAATTGTTTGTGTTTACAAATTCTACTAAAATTAAAGAAAGTACGAATCTCAATTAATCGATTAAATTGCTTCACGATTAATAAAGACGAGTTGTTGTGAGTTTTTCTCAAGTTTGACAAAATTAGGATATCTCTACGGGTCACTAGAAATTTCACACTATGTTGGATTTACGTTCTACTAACACGATGATTATTTATTCTAGCTAAACGAGCATACTTATATTGAAGATGTCTCAACCAACACCTATACTTAAACTATCAAAACCGATTTCACTAGTCTAATCAAGTCTAAGCATGCTTTACGGTCAATAATCTACTCTTTGTTCTTAGCTAACTAGCAAGATTTCTCAACCCTAGATTCGGCTAGTGTTTCAATTTTCCGGGCAACAAACGTTGATGTCTCTAACGTTTACAACCTAGATCAATTATATTAATACGTCTACCAATAGAAAAGATGAATCAAACGCATAAAATACACATAACTAGATAAGAAATCATCAATTAAGCTTGAAAGCATGCAAGCAAATCCATAAATCATCCAAAAAGGTGATCAAACCCTAGTTCCCTAAAACTAGAGAAGAAACGGAGTTTTAGAAGCCAAAACTAGCATGACCAAAGTACAAGTTTTCATGATCAAAATCCAAAACTAGAGAAGAAACGGAGTTTTAGAAGCCAAACGAATGATCCAAGTGCTCCGAAGCTTCTCCAATCGTTCCCTAAGCTCCAAGCACTCCAAAGCAACGTCCAAAATCTGTTTTAGATCTGATAATGCGTTTCCCCAGGTATGGGCAAGTTTTTTAGTGAAACTTGGCCGAAATTGCATTTCAGCCCCTCCAGTTTATGATTCTCGGACAGAATTAATAGCTGATCTTGCGCGGGCTGTATCACCCTCATACGAACTCGTCCTCAAGCCTACCATATACTGGAAAGATACGGATGTATAATTTCCAATTCCGCAGGCCTTGCTCCAAAATTATTTGTAGATTTTCCTGAGAATCGAAAAGAGTGCAGGCTGGTCCTATGCGACTTTTCCAACTTTGCTTCGTTTTTGCGTCCCCTTTTCTCCTCTTCATCTAGCTCCATCCCAAGCATATCCAAGCCTCTCATAAGCTTCATTGCACCTATTTTACCTGATAAACACAAAAAAATACTACCCGTACAATTATCATCGCAAATATGAGAGAAATCATGCTCAAATAAGCTAGAAACACAACTTTTGACTCTTAGGCTTATAAATCGTCAAATTCACATATTTGTGCAAATATAACATATTAATCATGTTAAATAAGCCTAATACAAGTGATATGGAAGTATAATAATAAATCCTAAAAGAGAGTTATCAAATACCCCCACACTTACCTTTTGCTCGTCCCGAGCGAATCATTATTTACTAGCCGACTCAAGACGCAAACGACTCAACACGAATCTCGACTATGCAACTACATGAACTAAATATAATGCAACTCGATTATGTACAATGCAATAAAATTAAAAAAAAAAAAAATTAAGAGATTGGGCAACCTCTCTATCATAAACCGAAATCATCAAATCCTCACAAGCTCACTTTAAATTTTCACAACACGTAGCCAGAAATATGATATGATGACCCTATGCACAAACTCACTAAGGCGTCCCCAAACATCCACCAAATCATTCCAAGACACGACACGTCTTTTGACTCAAAGCGTCTAGGCATCTCAAGTTCTAAATGATCTTCCTCCGTCAAGTCATTTGAGGTTTTCAGACCCTCTTAGCCGTTATTGCTTTGAATGCAAATTGTCCCATTGCTGGGAGACACAACTCCTGTGATATACGGCATGACTTTAGTTTCCCTTTTAAGCTTTACGTTGGATTGAATCCAAATTTTCCGTGCACACGGAAGCACAATATGTTGTTTCATCTTTGAAGCTCAATTATATGTTTTTATTTTTTTTATTTCATTTCATCTTTTTTTTTTTTCATTATTCTCCTCTGTTTTTACAACCGTGCAATGAGGCTTTAAAGTGTGGGCTTTTCCAGATATTCTCTTAGAACCACCTTAAGGGATGGTGGTGCACGCTCCCCGACTTCGCTTAGGCCGAAGAATCGTACCATATGAAACCGACTCTACACGAAGGTCCACCTCAGATTCTAAGAGTCCACAAGTTTCCACCGGAAACAGAATAATCAATCACTTAGAGACTCAATTCTCCTAGCACAATAAAGGAGTCAAAAGTATGTCTGTAATCTTCCTTCACCATTCCCTAGATACCCGGGACATCCCTTCGTGAGACTTGTGCACAAGATACTAGGATTAAAGTCTCCCTGCTACGGTGCTTCCTAATCTCATGAGCTCTTTCACTGGATTCTCTTCGGTTTCTAGGTATTAAGTTGCCCTTTCTCAAATTTTAATTTTTAGGATTTTTCTAATTTTTTTTAGACTCTACATGCTTTTGGCCAACTCGATTAACCAACATATTTGGGGTAGGGGGGCTCAATAAATAAAAGTGCAACAATAATATATACAATGCAATATAAATAAATGCACGATACGACAATATAAGGAAACACGACACCGACTACAAATACAACACTGACTCACAATATAACATTCTAATCTAAATGTAACTGGCGATGCAAGACACAGACATGGCTAGCAAATAGCTAAAAATCCCCCCACACTTGAGTGCTTCGTTGTCCTCAACGAATTTAGAGACCAACCAAGAAGACTCGGCATTCAAATGCGAGGGGCAGTGATTCTACTCGAAGTCAAAGCCACGGCACAAGACGGTAGCTACAACAAATTTAGAGATAATTCAAGCTACGTGCACGTGACAAGTTGTGTGTACCGAAATTAAACAAGTACTCAAGTATTCTCTAGGATTCTAACAGCTAATCCAATCGGCGACTATACACCGTGACCAAGTTGTCAAAATAAAATCCTAAAGCAGGTACGATGTGCCTAAACGGTAAGTAAAGAGAGATAAAAGAGTCTCACAACCGACACAAGGTCGGGGACGAAATCCGAGAGATGATGACTGAGATAGCAAGAACAATCCCCAAGCAAACATTGTCCGAAACAATGCAAGCTCCCTTGCGGTCGAGTGTGTGAAACACAGCGGGGTCGACTGTTCCTTTGTTGCTGACAAAAAGAGAACGAAGAATCCCCGAACTCGTGATGTGAGCTCCCGTAACGGTCGAGTGCGCAAGTAGCACACCGGGGTCGATGTCTTCGTCCAATTTCACATTATTTTTTGAACTTGGGCTAATCCATATCAGCTGCTGACATCCCAAGCAAGCTATCCTCCTCATTGGATCATCTTCACAACCATGTAGCAACTTACTAGTAAGAACAGTTTACTCCATGGACTTCAGAGTTCTCAATTTGCAACTTCAGAATTAACATTGACCATAATAATGCTTCACATCCTCTCACTGTGTCAATTTATTCTTTGCAATGGAGTCTTCTTCCACATTCACAACACCCAGCAAATAACATGAACATCACCACACCGAACAAAATTGTTTTCTTTCTCTAACTTCTCCGCAACCCACTTCCCAACAACCAAATTTTAGAACGGCTATGTACTAATCCACGTCAATTGCTGCAATTTGAGATTTAGTTTCCAATACTTTCGGCTGTGGCTGCACGAATCAGAGAACAGAAAGATTGGCGTGTTCATCACAGAACAGTAGTTCTATATTCGATTTGGAGTTTGGCGGCTTGAATTGGAGGGTCGTTTGGGTTGTTGCAGATAGGTAATGGTGTCTGGGCCGTTGTCAAGAGCAGAGAGGGCTTCGGGGGTTCAATCGAGAGAGAGAGAGAGACAGTGGGTTTCTGGGTTGCAGTCGCCGATTTTGATGGAGGTCGACGGCGAGTTGGGGGAGTTGGTTTTTGACCGTTGGTCTGGTCAAAAGATAGCGGGTGTGCCGGCAGTTTGAGGGGTAGTGACGGTAGGCGGTGATGGCTGTATGAGATCAGGTTCTCTCGATCGGGGAAGGAGAGGTCGGCGGATATGAATTTTGGGTGCTAGCCGCCGGAGAGAATGGTGGCCGGTGTTCTGGTGGAGAGGGAGAGGGAGAGAGAGAAGAGAAAGCGACGGTGGTGGTCGGAGGTTCAGGCGATGGCGGCCGGTAGAGGTGGTGGTGTGAGTGGTTGATGGAAGAGGCGTCGGGTGGAGGAGGCGGTAGAGCAGATCGATGGGAATGAATGAAGGATGTTCCCTGCCCGATGGTGAATAAGCATCTAAGGAAGAAGATATACAATCGGCTCCCCATAAAGTTTCAAATAGTGCGTCAAAAACCCCCATTCGGACTAAATTGAAACCACCCAATACTAGGTCGTGCGACCTAGTAGGCAGGTCGTGCGACCTAGTCAAACAACCTGTTTTGAGTAAGTAGGTCGTGTGACCTAGTAGGCAGGTCGTGCGACCTAGTCAAACAACCTGTTTTGACTAAGTAGGTCGTGCGACCTAGTAACTAGGTCGTGCGACCTAGTTACCAGCCCGCAAAACTTTTAACTTCGCCCGACTTGCTTTTTCTTGAATTTTGAGCTTGAAACAACCCCCCAGAATCTCAACCGTGATATTTCACACCCACACTTGGGATCCAACATGCCGTTTAACAATTTCGACCGGCAGCACAAGGTTTTGACATTTTTCGCCATTTTCGGATGTTTTTCGCCGCTTAAGCATCCTTTCTCGCTTTTTTGACCGTTCCTTTGCCTTTTTATTGAATCTCCTCAACCTCGAGACTAAATTTACCTTATAAAAAATTCCCAATGTCCGGGGAATCCTATATTCTTCAAACTTGCTCTTCCAAAGGCCCGTTTGGCGATTCTGGATGCTTTTCGTTGCTTTTTCTTTACAAAAATATCCAAATGGCCATAACTCTCGCGTCCGGACTCCGATGCATGCGATCCACCTATCAACGGAAAGCTCTCGACAACCCCCACACAATGGCACTCTTCAATTCAGCTCACGTCCTTGTTTGCAAAAAAAATCCTTGTAATCCGTGCCAATGTGTCAGCTTTCCTGGTTCTTTTCGGCATTCTTCGCTTGCATCAAGACGTGGAGTTCGGGTACGCGCTTCTCCTCAGGTGCGTGTGTTGAGTGAGTGTTGGAATGACATCCTCTACCCAATTCTTCATTCCGGATCCCGATACGCTTTTGAACTGTTGGTTTGTCGATTTTTATGCTGTTCTTCATACGCGCATCAAGATGGGGGATCCGGAATAGGCCTTCCACCTAAATTCCTGCACACACTCATTGGAAATATTAGTTCCACTCTCTCGCACCTCTCAAATGAATCAAACAGAATAAAATAAACAAAACAGTATTTAAATCTACACTAAAGTAATAAATAGGTTGGGTTGCCTCCCAATAAGCGCTTGTAATTTAAGGTCGATGGCCCGACCCAGTTACCTCAGATATGTTAAGTAGGTCTAGCACGGCGTGCCTCATCCTTCAATTTCTTGCTCTTGATCTTTTGCACCACATCATGTGCACACACCAGATTTAGCCTCTTTTTTGATTCGGGTGGATCGAACTGCAAAACTGTAGGCAACCTAAGAGAAGGATCTACACGATCTTCTCTAAACTTGATCATAGCCAACTTGTTCTTCCCTTTTCACGGATGAAATACGTTGAAAACGAGTGATGAATCTAAAGCTTTTATAGTCAACTTCTCAGTCTCTAGATCCACATTTGCGCGCATTGTCTTCAAAAGCGGTCTCCAAAGATGAGTGGAACATCGCGATCCTCCTTGATATCCATGATCACAAAATCAGCTGGAAAGACAAATGCACCCACTTTTACAAGCAAGTTCTCGATCACCCCATTTGCTGTCACAATTGAATTGTCTGCCAGTTGCAGACCCATCTTCACCGGGTTTGGTGCACCAATGCCCAATCTCTAAAATAGGGACAATGGCATGAGATTGATACTCGCGCCCAAATCACAAAGCCCATGCGTATGATATCCACCCCAAAGAGTGCAGCCTAAAATGACACTGCCTGGATCTCTCATCTTGGGAGTGTCCCTCTGAATCACTGTACTGCATGTCTCAGTCAATTTCACCGTGGCATAGGGGTCTATGCTCTTCTTGCCCCATAAGATTTCTTTCAAGAATTTCTTGTACTTGGGCATCTGAGCAAGCGCTTCTACAAGAGGAATATTTATATGCAGTTGTTTGAATATATCCATAAATTTCCCAAAGTGTTCCTCATCATTCATCTTTACAGCCGCTGGATATGGTATCCGTGGCTCATAAGTAGCCGGATTTGGGGTGTTCTTGGGATCTTATTTCTTCTCAACCGTGTCCTTTGATTGGGGAATCACGGCCTTGGAAAACTCTTCACCCAATTCTTTCTCTGTGGCCTTTGTAGCTTCAGCCCTCACATGGCTAGGATATGGAGGATCCTCCGTAGTCACACCACTGCGAGTAGTGATAGCTTTGAGCTGCTCAGTAGGGAGAATGGTATTATAAGGAAGCATACTTGGTGGAACGTTGGCATTCTGATTGGAAATTTGCCCAATCTGCATCTCATGACTCTTCATTGTAGCTTCCATGGAGACAATTCTACTCTCCATTCTATCTTGATTAGCCAGCAGTTTCCTCAATAAAGCGTTTGTCTCTTGTTCTTCTGGATGTTGAGCTTGCTGTTGTGGAGCTTGTCTCTGCACTTGTTATGGTGGATTTGGCTGATGACCCGGTGCATATAACCCACTGTTAGGGTTGGCATAGCTAAAGTTGGGATGAGTGCAGTTGCTGGGATGATAAGTGCTCGACCACTGTTCTTGTCTTCGTGGGCCCATATAATTCACGTCGTCAATGGAGCCATATCTCTGATTCTCATCCGCGATCATCTCTCCCACAGACTTCACCCGCACTGATTGATTCATGTTGCGGAAAGCCGAAGTCATGACTGACAATTGCTGCTCAAATTTCTGCTCCACCATTGTTTCAATCTTGTTTACCAGTTCCCCATTAGACTTTGAATTTCTACGAGTCTCTGACCTCGTGGATTCACACTTTGCCACATTATCCAGCAGATCCCGACATCTCTGTAGTCCTAGGCCCATAAAATTGCCCTGAGCCATCATATCCAGTTCATTTGCAGTTTCTCTGTCTAGAGGATTATAAAAATAATGTAAAAGTTTGTACCATGGCTCTCCATGAGTGGGGCATCTGCGAAGGAGCTGGTTGAACTTTCTCCATGTGTCTCCCAGAGAATCATCTTTCTGTTGCGCAAATTTTGTTATATCAGTCATCCGTTGAGCAACCTTGGATAGCGGAAGATACTTCATGAGAAATTCATTGCAACACCCTTCCCATGTAGCGATACTGCCTGCTGGAAGCTCCATAATCCATGTCTTAGCTTTTCCCGATAAGGAGAAGGGGAAAAGCATGAGCTTTATCGTCTCAAATGGAACTCTCTGATCATACATCGTGAAGGTAATCTGCTCAAAATTCAGCAAGTGCTGGTGTGGATCATCACCTGGGGCTCCAGTGAGTAAGCACTCATCCCGAACCATGTTGATCAATGGTTGGCTTATTTCGAAATGCGCGACGTTGATTTGTGGCCTGGAAATAGGTGGTTGGTATCCCTCTGGTGTAGTTCTGAAGTAATCCACCAAAGGACTCTCATCCTCTTCAACAGTATTCACCTGTGCCGCCACATCTTGTGCATTATTCCCCCCATTATTATTGTTTTTCCCCCATTGTTGTTATAACCTCCATTGTTCCTCACTTTTACCCCCACACCAAGACGTGGTTGTGGATTTGAAGGGTTCAAGCGTGCCATAGCAGCTTGCACTTCAGTCAACTGAGCTATGAGATCCTTAGCTTCCTGTAGATACTGCTTTCTGACATGGCTAACCTTAGCCACGTGGCGATCATCCAGCACACCATACTGTGCTCCACACACACAGGATCACCAGCCGAGCTGATCCATGTGGGGGCTGCGAGACAGAGCCCTCGCATACCACTGCACGGGACTTGTAGGGATTTGTGGTTTGGAGGCTAGGGTAAGCCCTGTCGCGTGCGAGCCAAGCCCGCGCGCGACCTTTAGTAACTGTTTTGAGAGATCTATGGCACGAGCTCCCTAGACCCGGTCAATCCGGTCAAACCCGGTCAACCTCGTAACGGTTCCGGTACTCGCGCACCACGTGCTCTAACGGTTCCTATATACTCGGACGAACGTGCCGTTACGGTTAAGCTAATTAAGCCGCCATTAATGGGCGCATTAACTACACTACAACGGCCACGTTCTCCAGTATATATATATCGTTACTCTTTCCATACGAGGAGAACAACACTGCCATACGCGGAAGCTCTGCCAAACCTCTGTCTCTCTCTCAGACATTGCTATTGACTTACTCTCTCCCTACACACACCCCTATTCTTCCTGTGCGATCCCTGATCTACTACGTACGGTGTACACGGAGGTCTCCCTGCCGGAATCTCTTGTGCACATTTTGGTGAACCCGACGTGAACTTACCAGCAAAAGCAACCATGTCTCAGGAGGACGATGTCAGCAACCGATCGCCTTCCGCCGAAACTCCCTCAGGAGAAGAAGTCCGCCGTACTCCGACGACACCCGGCGAGGCACCGACTTTAGAGTCTTTGGACGCCACTGTCCAAAGTCAGGCAAAAGCTCTCAAGTCTCAATCTGCGCAATTGGAACGGATTTTGGCCGTTCTGAACACCCTTGCACCAAATCCTCCACCGGTTACCGCTATCCCCCAGGGAGGAGGTACCCCTACCGCTCCAGGATTGGGAGTATCGGCCACGCCCCCCAATCCTCATCTGCGGACTCCACCGTCGGCCACGCAGCTGCCTTCGGTCCAAGGGTCAACGGCGCAGATGCTACCCCCTGCTGCTCACGCCTCTCAGCCCACGGCTTTGGCGTCTAACCCAACTTTGCAATACACTCTGCCTCCACCAGCAACGATCTGGGGAAACGCGGGCAGTCAATACACTCCCAATCCTCCGGCGGCATATGTGTCGCCACCGCCTACGGCAACCCCTCCGCCAGCTACAGAGGGGAGCATTCCAGAATGCATGACGTCTTTGCAGAAGCGCGTGAACTCCATCTTGGCTCATCAGTCGCTCGCGGATACCATCATCCCGAAGCTAGACAACGATCCGCCCATTCCACGGGAGATCTATCTCATGCCCAACCCAGTGGGGTACAAGGCTCCTAAATGGGATAAGTTCGAGGACGTCAATGGAAACGCCCATGAGCATGTCATGCGTTTCACTGATGTCATGGGTCCGTATGGAGCTGATCCCAAACTGCTGATGCGAGAATTCCCAAAGACTCTTGGGAATGTAGCATACAAATGGTACCGAACACTGGAGGCCGGATCCGTGAAGACCTGGGACGACATGGTCCAGAAGTTCTACACTAAGTTCTTCCAGATGGAGGAGAAGGTGACGATGATCCATCTCTCGCGGATGTATCAGAAACGCGAGGAGGATGGGATCACTTTCATCAAGAAATTCAGAGCGAAATCTCTGGAGTGCAAGGATCCCATGCTCGAAAGCCGACTCGTAGAGATATGCCTGCAGTGCATGCGAGATGAGTACAAGAGCATGCTAATCAATTTGCAAACACCCACGTTCTCAAAGCTCATCGAGTGCACGATGAACATCGAGCCCATCGTCGAGAGACAGAGAAAGAAGAGCGCTCCAGAACGACCTGCGAGCGGCACCACCTACAAGATCGGCAGATTCGGCTACAAACGAGGACGCGAAGCTGAGGTCAATGCAGTTTCGCCCCAGAAGCAAGCAAAAGTTACAAACTTCGATGCACCACCTCTACCATGCTCGGTGGAGGAAGCAAGCGATCTCTGTAGACAGTGGCGTAAAGACGGCATCCTGCCACCGCCAGAGCAAAAACCCTCCAAGGAGATGACGAGGGACCCCAAGTGGTGCGAATACCACGGCAAGGTCATGCACCCCACAGCCGAGTGCAAGAAGCTCAGATTCGCGTTCGACCAGAAGATGAAGAACGGCGAACTCATCGTCAGCGACCACCGAAAGGATGTGCGCAACAACCCGCTGCCTGCCCATACAGATTCGGGCTCAAAAGGCAAAGAGGTCGCCATGATCTCGATAGTCGACTTGGAAGAAGTCGCAGAGGATGGTCTGCCCATCGTTGCTGAGGTCCATGAAGATGAAGACTACAGCATGGACACGGAAGATGAGCGTGCCGACCGCATGAAAGGGTCGCACGGCTTCGACAGATTCTTCAACGAGATGAACTTCTCCGAAAAATGTCGAGCGGACATGACAAAGGCAATCTTAAGGGTAGCAGAGGACTACGAGGAGGAACTTGTGGTCTCCAACGGGAAGGTCATCAGGGCGTCCCGTCCCACAGAAAAGATTATGACCTTTTCTGCCGGCGACAAGAAGACAGATGCGAGCCATCAGAGGCCCCTGTACGTGACCGCCATCATCAACGGCGTCGAATTCAAGCGAGCATTCGTCGATGGAGGAGCAGCGGTCAATGTTGTTCCACTCCACACACTGAAGCTAGCAGGGATCCCCGAGCACAAAGTGGTCAAACGTCCATCCCCGCTGGTGGGATTCGGAAGCGACTCTAGAATGACGATCGGATGGATCCGCCTAGGCGTTCAGATTGGCAAGATCAAGTGTTCGGCGAAGTTCTATGTCATAGATGCGAACACCACATATCACATGATCATTGGTCGGGCCTGGATTCATCGCTTCGACGCAATCCCTTCCACGGCTCACCAGGTGATGAAAGCTATCTGGAACGACAGGATTGTCGAGATACCAGCCTCAACTAACCCGTTCAACTTGGACGAAGCACATCTCAGCGAGGCGGTGTGGTTCACCGAGATGGCGGACGAGCAAACACCCGGACCATTCAACCCCACTCCTTTGCCTCTCTGGGAGGACATCAAGGACCAGTCACCTGCTGGCGTGATGGTGACAAGGGGAGATGCAAACGAAAAGCCGCCTACACACGAAGAGGCGCCGCGCATCGCGTATCATCGGAAGAATGTGTACACTCTTAAGAGGATTGCAAAGCGCGACCCCGAGGGTAAGGAGATAGAGAGCTTCTACGCCAACGGGAAGAAATGCTATCGCATATGAAGGTGCGCGGGGACGTCCTCACACGGGCATGAGGGTGTCCCTGGGCAAATCAATCAAATCGAGCAAGTTGCGCTGACAGAAGAGCCAACACAGATCGTTTCGGACGAGAAACTCAAAGAAGCGCCCGAATGCATGGAAGACAGGCCTCGACCGCAAAAGCAAGAGCTAAAGGAGGTGTTCCTCAGCCCGAACGAGGAAAAGAAAAGGCCAGTCTTCCTGAGTGCGGACCTCACAAGCGAAGAGGAACAAGGGCTGCTACAGCTTCTAACTGAATACAAGGACGTATTCGCATGGGAATACGATGAAATGCCAGGTCTGGACACGAGCATCACCATGCACCGTTTAGACATTATCCCAGGGTCTAAACCGGTCAAGCAAAGCATCAGAAGTTTCAGGCCGGAGCTCAACGTCAAGATCAAGCAGGAGATCGTTAAACTCCTAGACGCCAAGTTCATAGAGCCAAATCACCATCCCACATGGTTGGCCAACATCGTGCCGGTAGTGAAGAAGAACGGACAGCTCCGCATCTGCGTGGACTTCCGCGATCTCAATCGCTTCTGCCCTAAGGACGATTTCCCACTGCCTAACATCGACTTACTTATCGATTCGACGGCAGGCCATCGCATGTTCAGTTTCATGGACGGTTTCAGCGGATACAATCAGATCAAAATGGATCCCGAAGATGCGAGGAAGACTGCATTCATCACTCCCGTCGGGGTATTTAACTATACGGTAATGCCGTTCGGTCTTAAGAACGCAGGTGCAACCTATCAGCGGGCTATGATGGCCCTATTCCACGACATGATGCACAAAGAGGTGGAATTCTATGTGGATGACTTGGTAGTCAAATCCAAGCACGAAGCAGATCACCTTGCAGACCTGCGAAAGGTGTTCAACAGATGCAGAAGCTTTCAACTAAAAATGAACCCCATGAAATGCGCATTCGGCGTAACTTCGGGAAAGTTTTTGGGATGCGTGGTTCATCGCCAAGGGATCGAACCTGACCCTGCGAAAGTGTCAGCCATCACCAGCATGACGCCACCTCACAACCAAAGCGCCTTGAAAACATTCTTGGGAAAATTGTCATATCTGCGGAGATTCATCCCGGCCATCGCCGAAATCACATGCTGTTTCAGCACTCTTCTCAAGAAGGACGCCGCGTACAACTGGGCTCCTGACCATGAAGCCGCATTCGAAAAGCTAAAGGAGATACTTACATCCCCAAAGATCATGATCGCGCCTCAACTGGGATCACCGCTGCTGTTATATCTTACATCAACAAGGAGATCTATAGGAGCACTCTTGGCTCAGGTGTATGAGGGCCAAGAGAGGCCTATCTATTACATCTCTCGCATCGTACAGCCTGCTGAGTCAAGGTACACAGACATCGAACGTCACTGCCTTGCCTTATTCTTTGTGATAGAGAAGTTGAGACACTATTTTGCATCGCACAAAGTAGTAGTGGTCACCAAAAGCGACCCCATAAGATACTTGCTAACTCACACTACTCCGGGCGGGAGATTGGCGAAATGGTACATGACCATCTCTCAATACGATATCACATGCGTGAGGCCAAGGGCGATCAAGTCGCAGGCGGTAGCAGATCTGCTGGCACAGTTTCCCGACAACAGCCACGAACCTGTGATCGAAGAAGAGCTCGAAGGCCCTGAAATCTACGCGATCGACGTGCCCTATTGGACCCTCCACTTCGACGGTTCGTCAACCAGAAAAGGCGGAGGCATTGGGATAGTCTTGACAAAGCCCGACGGGGAAGTCATACAGATGTCCGCAAAACTCAACTTCGCAGTCACGAATAACGAGGCGGAATACGAAGCTCTTATCGCGGGACTTCGTGCAGCAAAAGCTCTGGAAGTGAGTAACTTAACAGTCATGGGAGACTCCAAGCTGATTGTTAAGCAAGCCTCGGGCGAGTACGGTCTGAAGGAAATCAACCTCCTGTCATACCGCACTCTAGTGCAAAAGCTGATGCAGCAGTTCTGCGACGTGAAATACGAGCACAAGCCCCGAGCGGACAACAGGCATGCAGACGCCTTAGCAACTCTGGGATCTAAGGTCAGCATAGACAAATGCCCCGCAAGGATTTCCATCGAAGTGCGAACATCGTCGGCATTAACAGAAGATGCGTGCGACGACGAACACATAGATGACGCAGATTGGCGAAAAGCAATCCTGCAAGCTATTGCGAAAGGCACCAGCAGCGAGGGCTGGGCACTCACGAAAGGATACTGCATCCATGACAATACCCTTTACTACAAGGGTCCTGGAGGGATACTCATGCGATGTGTCTCCGAGCAAGAGGGACAACAGCTGTTAGAAAAGATTCACCAACACGCTTGCGGAGAGAGCGAGGTGTTAATCTACAGGAAAGCTCAGAGATATGGCATTCATTGGCCAGACATGTCTACAGCTGCAGCCCTGATACAAGGGAAGTGCGAAAGTTGCGCACTGATCAAGGATTCTCTACTTGTCGCTCTAACCGACGACGACACGGACTGGAGGAAGCCATTGTTCGAATTCCTTACCCAGGGCACCGTACCTGAATCGAGAAAAGAAGCCGACAAATTGAGAAGGAAAGCTTCTCGATATATGGTTCAGGAAAACCTGCTTTGGCGAAAAGGCCACGAGGGCAACTTGCTGCGATGCCTGGACGATAGGGAAGCACAAGAAGTCATGGACCTCTCTCATCAGGTGGAACACCAGGGAGGTGCGAAATTATGCAGACAGCTCCTCTCAATCGGATACTTCTGGCCCACGATGGAAGTCGATTGCCGCACCAAGGTGCGACGCTGCCAAGAATGTCAATTCAAAGGGAACCTAGTGCACGCTCCCGCCGTGGATCTACATGCATTAGGGACGCCGTGGCCATTTCACACATGGGCTTTGGACTTCATTGGCCCCATCCGACCAACGTCACATGGGAACCATTTCATTCTCACCGCAACTGAGCTGTTCACCAAATGGGTGGAAGCAATACCACTGAAGACGGCAAACGCGCTGGCTGTGGTCAACTTCATCCAGGAAAACATCGTATGCAGGTTCGGAATCCCGAATACTATTCTTTCAGATAACGGTACTCCTTTTGTTAATCGGCAGGTAGCCACGAAACTTGCGGAGTACAATATCAGGCAAATATGCTCTACTCCCTATTATCCAAAGGGAAACGGACAAGCCGAGGCGACTAACAAAACGCTGCTGAGAATTCTGAGCAAGATGGTCGCAGACGACCACAAGAAGTGGGCCGACTCTCTTAACATAGCTCTGTGGGCCTACAGGACCTCTCCAAGAACACCCACAGGGGCTTCGCCATTTCTTTTATGTTATGGGGCCGAAGCTGTAGTACCTGCGGAGGTCAGAGTCAATTCGGCACGGCTGGCCTTCCATGCGCTTTATGAAAATCAACGCGATCACGATTTAGTCTTGCTGGAAGAAAAGCGAGAACAAGCCAAAAGGACTAACAAGCGATACCAAGAAAGAATCGCTCGCGCCTACAACAAGACAGTTCAGCGACGAGATTTCGCAGTTGGCGACCTGGTCTTGCGCGCATCCGACCACTGCATGCGAGAAGCAACTCATCCGAAGTTCGCAGCCAATTGGGAAGGACCCTTCGAAGTCACAGAAGTCTTCGATAGTGGCTACTGCAGCATACGAAGGTTGCACGGCACAACCTCAACTCCGAGCTCAGTCAACATGCGCTGGATCAAGAAGTACTATCCTTGACTCCTTTTATTTCATACGTTTTATGATAACGTTGCTTAATATCTCATGTGGCTATGATTAATGCAATCTCCCCTCCCATATGAGGGGATTGTAATTCTACCTCTCCCATATGAGAGCGATGTAATAAAAGAATTCTCCCAAATGAGAAGTTCATATTTCTAGCCGCTGATATTACCCTATTTTATTTAAATATCTCCGTTAACAATGATTCATTCGCTGCAAATAGCAATTCATGCAAATGCGATCTTAATTGATCATCAAAAGCCTATCTCTACGATAGCAGCAAACGCAAATGCGATCTTAATTGATCATCAAAAGCCTATCTCTACGATAGCAGCAAACGCAAATACGATCTTAATTGATCATCAAAAGCCTATCTCTACGATAGCAGCAAACACAAATGCGATCTTAATTGATCATCAAAAGCCTATCTCTACGATAGCAGCAAACGCAAATACGATCTTAATTGATCCTCAAAAGCCTATCTCTACGATAGCAGCAAACGCAAATACGATCTTAATTGATCATCAAAGCCTATCTCTACGATAGCAGCAAACGCAAGTGCGATCTCAACTGATCATCAAAGCCTATCTCTTACGATAGCAGCAAACACAAATGCGATCTTAACCGATCATCAAAGCCTATCTCTTACGATAGCAGCAAACACAAATGCGATCTTAACTGATCATCAAAGCCTATCTCTTACGATAGCAGCAAACACAAATGCGATCTTAATTGATCACTAAAGCCTATCTCTTACGATAGCAGCCAAGTACAAAAGCGGTCTTAATTGATCACTAAAGCCTATCTCTTACGATAGCAGCCAAGTACAAAAGCGATCTTAATTGATCATCAAAGCCTATCTCTCACGATAGCAGCCAGATACAGATGCGATCTTAATTGATCACTGAAGCCTATCTCTCACGATAGCAGCCAGATACAAATGCGATCTTAATTGATCACTAAAGCCTATCTCTTACGATAGCAGCCAAATACAAATGCGATCCTAGTTGATCATCAAAGCCTATCTCTCACGATAGCAGCCAATGCGAATGTGATCTCAATTGATCATATAAAGCCTACTTCTTATGGTAGCAATCAAATGCAAATGCGATCTTAAGTGATCAGGCAAAGTTTATCTTTTACAATAGCAGTCAAGCGCGAATGCGATCTTGAATGACTGTTGAAGCCTATCCTCTGCGATAGCAGTCCGCACAAATATGATCTTAAGTGATCATCTGAAGCCTATCTCTTACGATAGCAGCCAAACAAAATGCGATCTTAAAAGATCATCCAAAGTCTATCTTTTGCAATAGCAGCGAAAATGCAAAATGATCTCAATCGATCATCTAAAGCCTATCTATCGAAGATAGCAGGTTCTACAGATGCGATCTTATAATGGTCTTCTTAAGCCTATCTATTACGATAGCAATTTCTACGCAAAGTAATTTTGGTTAAGTACCCAAGCCCGTCTGTTATGATGGCAACGCACGTGCAGAATCATTTTATTAGATCTTCCAAAGATCTATCTGCTGTGATAGCAGTTTATGCGCGAGACGATCTCGAACAGTTTTCTAACAAAGCCTATCCTCTATGATAGCAATTCGTACTGCTCAATGATCTTAATTGATCTGTGACAAATTATCTGAAACGATAGCGAAGTTGTGAACGTGATCTCATACGATTTACAACGACCAACTACAAGCCCATCCGTCAAGATGGCAAAGCTGCGAAATTACGATCTCAAATGATCTAGCGAAACGTCTGCGAATTGACATCGCATATGAGAAATCATTACATGTCATCATGCAAGGCAAAACAAGCCGAAACGCATGCGAAATTGTATTTTGTTGCAAAGAGCAGATAATACAAAAGCTATTTATCATTACGAGTCAAATGACTTACAATTTATCTATCTAGATAGCAGCTTACAAGCGAAGAGCTCGCATCTAACTACACAGCCAACATGGCTTACAATACATTCGAAAAATGGCTGATCAGCCAGCAGAGACACGGTACGGAAACCCGGACTGCAAAGAACGAACCGCCCTGGCTTCAAGCGCCGGCTACACGATGCCCAAATCTGTGGGTGACATCTGTAGCAAAGGGAATCTCGCTCTAAAAAGAGCCACATGAAACCATGCGCTCGTCATCCCGCTATCCGACAAGACCATTGTCAGATATGCTCCCCATAACATTTGCCCAAGGAACCACCGGTTCCGGCAATCTACAGGCAAGCAGCAGCTCCAAAGGGCAAGGGCTCCTTGTAGACGGGGATGAACGCGACGGTTCATCACCCCGGGCTCACAAACATGAAAGTGACGGATTCTTCTTCATTACTGCCGAAGAAGAATCACGCCGTTCATTACGAGACGGTAGTACGGTCACTACGGCGCTGCACCTCGCCACGAGGCGGCCGGAAACATGACCTGCACACATAATACACGAAGAAATTTCTTCGAACACACATGAGGTATTATCTGCATCCTCTCTATGATGGTTATAAACAGCAATAAGCCTCATAAAGTGGATCTTGGAAACTATTTCTATAGCACAAAGCGCAAACTCAGGATTCAAAACTTGAAGTTGCCATGAATCAACGAAAAACAAGCGTTGAAGCCAGCAGTCGTAAGGACTCACGGCAAAGCACATGTTTGGGATGAAGAACCCAAATGGCAAAGACGGGGTTTATATAGGCCCTGTGGAGACTCTTCGGTTGCTTAAGATGAGTCAGCAAAATTCAAAAAGAGGGTAAGTTCAATCACTTACGCCTTGAAAAGCGGTAACAATCAATTACCCTACTAAAGGCTACGACGATTCAGTTGCGTATCCTAATAAATGACGGATAGTCATGATTCGGATGGACTTCCCAACGGAAGCGTGCTTATCTGCCGAGAAATTAGCGCGAAAATCAAGCAAAGAATCAATTGCTGATGTCATAATTGGATATGCACAGAAAATGTCCAATCAAATCCCGAAAAGGGCAAAACGGGCAAACTCATTGTTTGTTGTCAAAAAAGAGGGGGGAGAAACCCTAGCAACATTACATTAATGTTTCAAAACATTACATTAATGTCTCAGCCATTTTCCTTTCTTTTCAAAAATACGAAAAGTCAAAACAAATTTTTGACTAAGGAGTCCTGGGGCTCGAACTGCTCGATCAGCCTCTCCACTTGATGCACTTCTTGCTTTAGCTGCTCGCACTTGGCATTCATTTCGTCATACAGCTTCAAAGCTTCATCAACCCTTTGCTTCTGCTGCTCCACCTTCTGCATCTCAGCTGCGAGATTCTGATGCCCGAGATTCAAGGTTACAGCTGCGCGAATCAGTGTAACTCTGTCCTTGAGGAATTTCAAACCAAGTCTGCCTTGGACTTTGAGCACGAGATTTTGGCACATGCCACACAGCAATTCAGCACTCTGGGCCGAAATGGTCGCAGGTGTAGCCGCACATAGCTGTTCCAGTATCCAAATGGCTTCAGTAAGAAATAGCCTCCTGTCAAAAGGAACGATCTCCAGACACCTCACGAACGAGCGGGGGTATCTGAGGCGCATTCGAACTACCCAGTCTACATCGGTTTGCTTCAAACCTGAGACATCAAAAACGAGTTGTAATGTCAGAACTCGCAAGCAAATAATACGACGTGCGAATGGTAAATCTCTACTTACCGGTGCCTTCCAGAATTTGGTGAATAGAGGGAATGCGAGCCACCGGGTTGTTCGAAGACTGCCCTCGCTCCATGGCTCTCCTATCAGCTGCGAGCTCCAACCTCTCATAATCAGGAGGAAGAGTGTAGGCCGCACCAGCTGCGACTACGTTCCCAACCTGCGAGCCCCAAATGCTCCACGCAGGAATAGGTGCTTCCGGCTCAGTCATTGACGGAGGCACAGGAACAGCCGAAGTCGTTGGGCGAAAGACATTCCCAGGTGCGAAAACATTAGCATCACTTGTCCTTTCTTCCCCACCACCGGTACGGACACCTTCGTCCATCGGCACAGCATCAGCTTCGACATCATCGGAGAGTTCAATGACATCCTCGAGATGCTCACTTGCGTGTCCAGCAACTGCGACGGGCTTCTCGGTATGGGAGCTCGAAATTGGAACATGGGATGCAGAAGTCTGGCTTCTCTGCTCCAGCTCAGGTTCCTCAGAATGACCTGCGATGTCAAAATGCGATAATATGAGGTAACTTGTGTTATAAGTTATTTCACTATCTTTGCTAAAGCTAAGAATAAGCACCTCCACGCGAAGGTGGGATAGAGGTATCCTCATCATACACTAGGGACGTGGAACCGTGCCCTATCAGTGTATCTTCACTAAGCAAATCTTTAAGAGAGGCGTGACCTGGGATGCGAATAAACCAGTCATGATCTTGCCTCAAGTGGCTACAGCCTAGCATGTGCATGTCACTCAAAATGATTACCTGAGGGTTCTCCGCATTTGCTTACCAACCAACGGCGAATGTCGGGCTTTGACACACCGTGCTTTAATGCACCCACAATTACATCTCTATAAGTAACTGCGAGATTGAAGATCTCACCTTTGTCGCCACCCGCGATCTCTGCGAAGTCCGCTTGGACCTGCTCTAGCTCTGCTGCATCCCCTCCGGGAACCTCATCTTCCTCCTCCACATGAGGAGCCACTTCTTCAGGAAGCTCGTCTTCCTCGCCAACTGGACGCACTAAGTCGTCGACATGCTGCTCTTCGAGGTTCCGCTGCTTCACACGCTCGAGTTCCTCTTCCTCTCGCTGCCTTCTTCTTTCAGCAGCCTCCGCGGCTGTCCTCCGGGACTCAGCAAGAACATCCTCGCTTATAGGATCATCTGAAATGCCAGAATGGGCATCTCTCTTTTGCCTCTTGGTCACAAGGCCATCAGCGGCTTCATCATCATCATCTGCGAATACATTTTTGGTTCAAAGAAAAGAACTGTATGGAAGTTGTGATAAAGGACAAAGGGATGCGACGGAGGTACCTCCTGACTCTTCCTCGCGCATTACAACTGTTCCTTCTTCTTCTCCATTACTTGCCTGGGGCTCCTGCCTCTCTTCCTCTTCCTCTTGGTTGAATGGAACGAAGGTCTCGACTGCGAGATCTTTTCGCACTTTGCTGGGCATACGACCCTTGCCCTTGTCCTTGACAGAATGGGACCTCACTGGGGGCGAGACTGGAGCACTCCTAGGGGAAGAAATCGTAATTCCCTTTTGCCTAGGTCTTTTCACTCTCGGCGCCGCAGTCGCTGGAGGGGACGGGTCATCTCTAGGAGGAGACGGAGCCGGAGGGTTGTCTATCAGCGAGTCAGCAAAAGTATTCATGGCTGCGCGAACCTTCGTTTCAACCTCGGCATCCATCCTCCATGCTAACCGGTACGCCTCCCCCTTCCTTCTGGTGGCAACAATAGTGTCCACCAGCGCTTTGGAGCGATCACCAGCTGCGAACCTCCGCACATGGCACTGAATAATACAGAATGAAAGCATCAGTACAAAGAAATCAAAAAGCTTAAAGCACGCGAGGAAATCGCTTACCTCAGCAAACGCCTTGCTATATTTGACGACCTGCGCGTCACCTTTCCTGATGGCATCGACTTGTTCCTTCAGAATGAAATCAGGGCACAAATGGTTCTCGCGGTCCAACAACGAGTAGCAACCGTACTCAGACTCGCTCAAACTGCAATTGGGACGAAACGGAAAAGAGTTTCTCTTGATCAAGGGGGCCCTTCCTGGCTGTGCCGCCGCCTCGGTCTCCCTCCTCGTTTGCTGGGCAAGCCAGTATGCGATCCAGTTCTGGGAATAACCACCATTGCGAGTTCCCGCAGGCTGCTCGAAGGGAAGATTGCTCATGAGGACCGTCTTGCACTCCTTTGCCAGCAAGCGCTTGTAGCACCCTCTAACGATAGACTGAGGCCAGATTGATGGGGCCACCGCATCGAAACCAAACTGAGGAGAGACCCGAGTGGGGTCAACATCCACTGTAAGCCTTTCATATCGTGGCACGAGCTCACGAATATGCTCTGCAAGTGCAGGAAGAGAACCTCGCAGACACCAGCAAAAGAACTCACGATAGCGCTCGTGGAAATGCGATCCCTTTTCAAAGAGAAGGTCTTCTGACAAGACCATGCCTTCGGAGGGGTATAGCTTCGGAAACCACCGCACATTCTCAACACGTGTGGCGTAAGGCCTGGCAGTGAACTCCCTTCGCTTGTCGCATATCAAGCTCCAAGTGCACTTGGTGTTGCTTGCCCCAAACCATCTCGCAGCCCTTCCGCTGTTGAGCGCTTTCGTCTCGCCTGGGGGACACCACTTCTCAAGTGGGAGGGGAGTTGGAGCATAAGACGGCCAGCGCTCAAAAACCCACATTGTCAAAAAGCTGATATTGACAAAGGTCAGAACATCGAGACGGCCGCGCGATTCCTTCATCGCCAGAACCAGCTGATCCAGCCTGTAATATAGCGTGCCTAAGACCAAGGGTCCAAGTGCGACTCTCTGGCCGAGAGCGAGCCTCACCGCAAGAGGCAGCACATGGTAGAAGACCCCGTCATGGGGGTGACCATCAATCAGAAATCTCGACAGCCAAGCACAAAGAAAAGCACAAAGGGTCAGGTGATAACCCTTGCCCTCTATGTAATTCTCGGCCTCCGGGTTCGCGCTCAAAAGCTTCTTAGTGATGCTGCTGCTCGCGTAGTCTCGGAAGAAGTACTGCAACCACTTGTTCCAGGTATTCTTCGCAGACGTATCAACTAGCTGCCAGTTCGGAAGAGGTTTTGTACTGGTCCACCGAGTGGAGATTTTCTTCACCTCTGCTAAGCACTCCTCCATCTGCGCGTACAAGGTTAATTCCGCAGACGTCCTTAAGTGACTCAAGGGGTCCACCTCACCCATGGGGGAAAGCTCATACAGCATTTGAACGTCCTCGAGCGTGGGGGCAGCCTCGAACTCAGCAAAGTGAAACGTGTGAGTCGCAGGCGAATAGCGGGACAGAAGGTCTAGAAGCATGGACTGATCCAACTTCACGGCAGCGCCCTTCATAGCACGAACAGCGAAGAAAATGCCGGCTTCATCAAGAGTTTCGGCGTAATTACCCAACACGTGGTCAGTCCACTCGTCCATATAGTCCAACTTCTGGACAAACGCCTGAGTAGAAATCGCAGTATATGGGAAGTGCCCGTTCTCGATTCCCAATCGAACCACATCCTCGGAGCCAACTAACTCGAGCAAGGCTGAGTTAACTGGGCGAGTCAGGGTTAACAACTGCTCAACGGGAACAGGATCAGGCATCCTCTTCGCCTTCACCCTCGCGTGGTAAAAATCTTTCCCACCCAGAAAGGGGGCTTTTCGCCACAGAGACCGCGGAAGCTCCGGCATCTCTTCATCTTCCTTGACAGGTCTGGTTACTCTTGTTTTGGCCATTCCTGCGAAAAGGCAAAAAAAAAAGGGGGAGAAATACCACACCAGTCAGTTTGAATTTTGGAATTCGAGATCTATGCAACAGGAAGCAAACAGTTCCAGTGCCGATTTCAGAAATTGGGGAGTTGCAAGATCCAATATTGTTGAAAGATTAAGAACGAAGCAGGTTTAGAGATCAAAGCCTCTTCACACACTTCATGGGTTTACAGATTCAATGCGATTCAAGGCAAACACTGGTAGTTTAAATCAAGAGTAAACGAGGCCAACCTTGTTTCCTTGAAGCCTGCTTGGAGATGCACAATTGAAGAATACGATTTGCAGTCTTGAACTGATGATTGATTATCTGGATCTGCTCTCGAAGATCTCCGGGTACCATTCACTTTAAGAGAAAGAAGTGATGCTCTGCAATAATGGGATACAAGGTATTTATCCAAAAGAATGAGGGGTTGCGTCCCTTCAGTAGTCGAATCGCAACCGTCACCGTCGTGTCGCGCAATCACAGGACGGGCTGACGTCACGCCTAAAACCCTAAAGGTCAGACGGCACGACTCTAGGGGTTTTAGGTCATAATGACACGCACGGGGGCTGAACTTACCCGTATTTGAATTGGTGCGTGACGACGACGCGCATGTTGGTTTCCGCGCATGGAAGCCTATACAGCTACAAGCCTTCACGCGCAGAAAGGGGGCTAATGTAGATACTGCTTTCTGACATGGCTAACCTTAGCCACGTGGCGATCATCCAGCACACCATACTGTGCTCCACACACACAGGATCACCAGCCGAGCTGATCCATGTGGGGGCTGCGAGACAGAGCCCTCGCATACCACTGCACGGGACTTGTAGGGATTTGTGGTTTGGAGGCTAGGGTAAGCCCTGTCGCGTGCGAGCCAAGCCCGCGCGCGACCTTTAGTAACTGTTTTGAGAGATCTATGGCACGAGCTCCCTAGACCCGGTCAATCCGGTCAAACCCGGTCAACCTCGTAACGGTTCCGGTACTCGCGCACCACGTGCTCTAACGGTTCCTATATACTCGGACGAACGTGCCGTTACGGTTAAGCTAATTAAGCCGCCATTAATGGGCGCATTAACTACACTACAACGGCCACGTTCTCCAGTATATATATATCGTTACTCTTTCCATACGAGGAGAACAACACTGCCATACGCGGAAGCTCTGCCAAACCTCTGTCTCTCTCTCAGACATTGCTATTGACTTACTCTCTCCCTACACACACCCCTATTCTTCCTGTGCGATCCCTGATCCACTACGTACGGTGTACACGGAGGTCTCCCTGCCGGAATCTCTTGTGCACACTTCCCTTGCTCTATTTGCTAGATCTTCCACTGCTGCAACTCTAGCTGCTTCTGCATCTTGCATAGCTTTGCGGACTCTCAAACTCAGTTCTGGTTTCAGCATCCATGGTATATGAGCTTGATTTCCTCTTGTCATTACGTTGTGCTCGTAACAAGGATTCCGGGTCTTCAAGTGTAGGATGCAAAGGTTCATCTCTAGAACGGGACATGCACCGTATAAGCTAACCTGAAATCCCTGATCACGCAAAACGTAGGTGAGTAATAGATATAAACAGAAAAGTAAAATCCCTTAGGCTAGGAATTATAACTAATTTACCGAAGTCCCCGGCAACGGCGCCAAAAACTTGACACGATCCAACTGCAAGTGTACGGCTGTCGCGTGTAGTAATATCCGGTAATTCCGGGTTTATCGAACCCTAGAGACTTCTTTGAAAATTAGTTTTAAATCCAATCCTTACGTGGGCAAATCGCAATAGTTTGTTTTTACTAATTCTACTGAAATTAAAGAAAGTACGAATCTCAATTAATCAATTAAATTGCTTCACGATTAATAAAGACGAGTTGTTGTGAGTTTTTCTCAAGTTTGACAAAATCAGGATATCTCTACGGGTCACTAGAAATTTCACACTATGTTGGATTTACGTTCTACTAACACGATGATTCTTTATTCTAGCTAAACGAGCATACTGATATTGAAGATGTCTCAACCAACACCTATACTTAAACTATCAAAACCGATTTCTCTAGTCTAATCAAGTCTAAGCATGCTTTACGATCAATAATCTACTCTTTGTTCTTAGCTAACTAGCAAGATTTCTCAACCCGAGATTTGGCTAGTGTGTATTTCAATTTTATGGGCAACAAACATTGATGTCTCTAACGTTTACAACCTAGCTCAATCCTATTAATACGTCTACCAATAGAAAAGATGAATCAAACGCATAAAATACACATAACTAGATAAGAAATCATCAATTAAGCTTGAAAGCATGCAAGGAAATCAATAAATCATCCAACAAAGTGATCAAACCCTAGTTACCTACGAGATATCCCAAAATAAGAGTTTAGCTACGCTAAGACATGATCAAAGTACAAGTTTTCATGATCAAAATCCAAAACTAGAAAAGAAACGGAGTTTTAGAAGCCAAACGAATGATCCAAGTGCTCCCAAGCTTCTCCAATCGTTCCCTAAGCTCCAAGCACTCCAAAGCAACGTCCAAACTCTGTTTTAGATCTGATAATGCGTTTCCCCAGGTCTGGGCGCGTTTTTTAGTGAAACTTGGCCGAAATTGCACTTCAGCCCCTCCAGTTTATGATTCTCGGACAGAATTAATAGCTGATCTTGCGCGGGCTGTATCTCCCTCATACGAACTCGTCCTCAAGCCTACCATATATCGTTGGAAAGATACGGATGTATAATTTCCAATTCCGTAGACCTTGCTGCAAAATTATTTGTAGATTTTCCTGAGAATCGAAAAGAGTGCAGGCTAGTCCTGTGCGACTTTTCCAACTTTGCTTCGTTTTTGCGTCCCCTTTTCTCCTCTTCATCTAGCTCCATCCCAAGCATATCCAAGCCTATCATAAGCTCCATTGCACCTATTTTACCTGAGAAACACAACAAAATACTACCCGTACAAATATCATCGCAAATATGAGAGAAATCATGCTCAAATAAGCTAGAAACACAACTTTTGACTCTTAGGCTTATAAATCGTCAAATTCACATATTTGTGCAAATATAACATGTAAATCATGTGAAATAGGCCTAATACAAGTGATATGGAAGTATAATAATAACTCCTAAAAGAGAGTTATCAAGGACTGTCGAACTTGAAGAAATTCAAGAACCACAAATCACTGAACTGATTATGGAACATGAACAGGAACCACAAGCAGTTGTGGAACAGCCTGTTCAGGTAACACAAGAGCTTCGTAGATCTAGTAGAGGGCGCCAGGAACCCGGGAGGTATGGACTTCTCGTGACCGATTCCGGTGACACAATGCTCATAGATGATGAGCCTACTACCTATAAAGAGGACGTAAAAGGGCCAGACTCTCAGAAGTGGCTATAAGCCATGAGATCCAAGATGGAATCCATGTATACCAACAAAGTATGGACTTTGGTGGAACCACCCGAAGGGGCGCGGCCCATAGGGTGCAAGTGGGTCTTCAAGAAGAAGATCGACATGGATGGTAATGTGATTACCTATAAGGGCCGATTGGTGGCTAAAGGATTCAGACAGATTCATGGTATTGACTATGATGAAACCTTTTCACCAGTTGCTATGACCAAATCCATCCGAATCCCACTTGCAATTGTAGCATACTACGACTATGAGATTTGGCAGATGGATGTCTAAACAGCATTCCTTTATGGGAATCTCCTCGAGGATGTGTATATGATACAGCCGGAGGGTTTTGAGGATCCAACGCAAGCCAACAAAGTCTGTAAGCTGCAACGATCCATTTATGGATTGAAGAAAGCTTCTAGGAGTTGGAATCGACGTTATGATGAAGTAGTCAAAGAGTTTGGCTTCATCAGAAACGAAGATGAGTCTTGTTTCTACAAGAAGTTTAGTGGGAGCTCTATAGCTTTTCTGGTCTTGTATGTGGATGACATACTACTCATTGGAAACGATGTTCCCATGCTGCAATCTGTTTAAGATTGGCTAGGAAGTGTTTCTCAATGAAAGACTTAGGGGAAGCAGTCTATATACTCGGTATAAAGATCTATAGAGATAGATCTAAAATACTGCTAGGCCTAAGTCAGAGTACATATATTGAAAAGGTGTTGAAGCGGTTCAACATGCAAGATTCCAAGAAGGTATTCTTGCCAATGTCACATGGACTCACTCTTTCGAAGAGTGGATGTCCTTCCAATGAGATTGAGAAGGAACGCATGAGTAGAATTCCCTATGCCTCGGCCATAGGATCTATCATGTACGCCATGTTATGTAATAGACCAGATGTTTCATATTCCTTGAGTAGGACAAGCAGATACCAATCCAATCCGGGTGAGAGTCACTGGATTGCAGTCAAGAACATCCTGAAGTACTTGAGAAGAACTAAGGATGTTTTCTTGATATTTGGCGGTGAGGAAGAGTTGCGTGTAAGGGGTTACACTGATGCGAGCTTCCAAACCGACAGAGATGACTTTAGATCACAGTCGGGATATGTGTTTTGCCTGAATGGAGCAGCAGTGAGCTGGAAGAGTTCCAAGCAAGAGACGGTGGCTGATTCTACAACAGAGGCTGAGTACATTGCTGCGAATGGCGCAAGAAAGGAAGGTTTTTGGATCAGAAAGTTTGTTTTTGAACTTGGTGTGGTTCCTAGCATTGCGGATCCAGTTGAGTTGTATTGACAACACTGGGGAGATCGCGCAATCAAAGGAGCCTAGGTCGCACCAGAAATCCGAGCACGTGCTCAGGAAGTTCCATCTGATTCGAAATATTATTGATAGAGGAGACGTTCGATTGGCTCTAGTGCAAGTGGGAGACTGTTGGAATAGATGCCCTAGAGGCAATCTAGTTTAGTTTACAAATGAGAATCTATCAGATCCACTTACAAAGCCGCTTGTGCAGTGGAAGAATGAAGGGCACACTAGGAGCTTGGGCATATGAGATGCGTCAGATTGGCTCTAGTGCAAGTGGGAGACTGTTGGAATAGATTCCCTAGAGGCAATCTAGTTTAGTATAAATTTATTTTGGCTGGAAAATTCATTGTATTATTTATTGTATATTTAATATAATGAAGTCCTTAGATTTACAATTGTGTTTTTTATCTTAAATATCCCTAGTCCAGTATAATGATCAATAGGACAATCATCTATAGACTAGTATGGGGTTGGATTGATATGGAGATATCATGATCCAACAAATGGGTGTACATTAAGGGAAAAGGCGCACCGGATTGACCCATCTCCGAGAAGGCTACATACACGTTATGTTGAGTCACAAGTGCTTCTCGTGGTGCAATGGTATTGTCATCCTTAGACTTGAAGTCGCTAGATATTCTAGTTGTGGATTATCGTGATTTTGGTACCGTTAAACGCTACACCGTAACTTGGTAGTTATAAAGGCGTGTACCGGATACAATAAGAAGCAAGATTAGAGATCGTAGTGGATGTAGATAGAATTTGTCCCTCCCACATAACGGGAGAAAATATCCTAGGCCACTCGAGGGATAGTGCTTATAGAATGTCTGGGAAGACTCAAATAAATCAATATGGGATATTGATGTTATTTGCATGAATAAGGCTATTCCCATAGATCGAGAAACTATGGATTGAATATAAGAGTGTGACTTGTATGTCTCGTGTCCAATCCGGATATAGAGACAAAGGGATGAGACAATTACTTGTACAACGTTTGTCGGATGACTATTCTATTGGTTGGCTAGAATGGATGTTTGGCTAGAAACCGCTCCATATTAGCAAATTGTTGCTACCAACTAGATAGAACCTATGGGGTCACACGCTATATAGAGTTGAACTAGATTTGGGAATTAATTAATAGGATTAATTAATTAGAAAGATCACATTGCAACACCTTGCAAACTTAGTAGGACTAATTTGCAAGGAAAGGACTAAACCGAATTCTAGTAGGACTAGAATGGGTCCTTTAGGTAGTTGGCAAGGATTTGTTGGACTATATAAAAGATTCTCCTTTCTTCCTTCCCACACTTATGAGCCTTTAGTTCATAACTTGAGTGGGAGAGAACAAAAAGGAGAGAGCAAGCAAGCAAGAGGGACCCGTCCGCCCCCCTTGCCGCCGCCCCATCCCGTCGACACAAACAAGGCGGCCGCCCCTCCTTGCTTCCTCGCGTTGTGTGATTTATTCTTCGTCTTCCTCCATTTCGTGCTAGCACAAAGGAGAAGGAAGATCTAGAACTCAACTCTAGGCGTGGATCAACTATAGAGAACGTGACACAATTCACGTTACAAGTCATCACAAGAGAAACCCTAAGGTGTGTAACTTGATTTCTTCCCTTACCATTGTTATGTCTCTTTTCCTATGATCCTTGGAGGGTATTGCATGAATTATATTTGTTTTTCCGCTGTGCATCCATGATCATAACCCTACAACACCTGCATCACAAGATTATTAGATCACACAGTTTAATAAAACTACTCTCAAAGCTTTGAAGCTCTGATTAGTATCTCAAGGCCTTGGAGCCTTAGAAATAATTTGTCTTTGTCTTTCCTCACTCTAAACAGTTACTTCTCAAAACACACTTATAAGTCTTTGATTCAACATAAGGGTATGTCAATAATCAAATATGTCATTGTGTATCCATAAAGAAATCTTTGATCATCGTCGGAACTCCCGAAAAGATTATTGAGGCTGCTTCATGTATGAAAGTGGAATTTGAGATGAAGGATTTGGGAAAGACTAAATTTTGTCTTGGTTTACAAATCGAGCATTTGAAAGAAGGAATTTTACTTCATCAGTTTAATTATACTGAGAAAATACTTAAGAGATTTGGCATGGACAAAGCACATCCATTAACTACTCTGATGGTTGTTAGGTCACTTGATGTAAACAATCACCCATTTCGTCCACAAGAGGATGACGAAGAATTACTTGGTTCTGAAGTACCATACCTTAGAGAAATAGGTGCTTTGATCTATTTAGCAAATTGTACTAGGCAAGATATTATATTTTCTGTTAATCTTTTGTCCAGCTTTAGCTCAAATCCGACTCGCAGACATTGGAATGGAGTTAATCATATATTGTGATACTTGCGTGGATCAATTGATTTGATACTATTCTATCCCAGAGGTTCAGATGCTTCTCTAGTTGGATATGCTGATGCTGGCTACTTGTCGGACCCACACAATGCAAGATCACAAACAGGGTATGTGTTCAGCTCTGGAGGCACATCAATATCTTGCCGATCAATGAAGAAGATAATGACATCAACTTCTTCTAATTATTCTGAGATCCTTACAATTCATGAAGCTAGCATAGAATGTGTACGGATGAGGTCAATGATGCATCATGTTAAGGAAGCTTGTGGATTATCATTCAACAAAGAAAGCCCAACTCTATTACATGAAGACAATGCCGCCTGCATCACACAGCTCAGGGAATGTTTTAGTAAAGGTGATCGGACTAAACACATCTCCCCTAAGTTCTTTTACACACATTAGCTCCAAAAGGAAGACATAGTCACTATTCAGCAAGTCCGGTCAAGTGAAAATCCTGTAGAGTTATTACGAAAGCACTGCCAGCCTCAACTTTGAAGCTACATATTCGAAAGTGTGGAATGCGCCATCTCAGGGAGCTTTCATGATTGATGCTATCATGATGGGGATGCGGTATTCTTAGTGTTTGTACTCTTTTTCCTTCATAACGGTTTTCTCCACTGGATTTTTCGTGATAAGGTTTTAACGAGGAAAACCAACCAGTCTCCCGTCACCAATGTACTCTTTTCCGTGGTCATAGATTTTTCCCACCGGGTTTTTGTCTTGATAAGTTTTTAACGAGGCATAGTTATCGTAAATATTCAAGGAGGAGTGTTATGAAACTGGTATTTGGGCTTAGGGTGAATATCCACCATAGTGGGTAGCCCATGTATTATGTTTACAGATTGGCCCATGAGTCCATCCTAATTGCTATATAAAGGGTGTAGGGTTGGTGATTATTTTACACACATCAATAAGATCCTCCATATTTTCTCGCTCAATTACTCCTATTATTCTTAACAAATTTTCGTATTTAACGTTTTAAAGTACAATACTTCCGAACACAACTTCTTGCATACAAAATTGCAGTGAATAAATTATCATCCGAAATATTATAACCGATAGTAACTAGTTATTATTAAATATCCTCTTGCTATATCTATATTTTAAATATTTATTTTTATAAAGATTTACAAGTACTAATATAAAATTTTGAAAATATTAAGTTTAAATGGCAACGATTTTATATATAATTATATATGTACATGCATCTTGAGTCTTATGTGTTATATTATTAATTTTTATAATAGTTCATGCTTAAGATTAGGGAATGTGTAGTAATTTTTTTTACAGAAGTTTGCATCATTAATAGTTTGATATTATTTTACATAAATATGTAATGTGTCAGTTGTGCACAAGAGATTCCGGCGGGGAGAACTCCGTGTACACTGTAAATAGAGGATCAGAGATGGCACAGGAAGAGTTGGGTTGTGTGTAGGGAGAGAGTAAGGCAGTAGTAATGTCTGAGAGAGAGACAGAGGTTTGACAGAGCTTTCGCGTATGGCTGGTGTGTTCTCTTTTGTATAAAAAGGTTAACGTCCTATATATAACGGAGAATGTGGCCGTTGCAGTGTGGTTAATGCGCCCATCAATGGCGGCTTAATTAGCTTAACCACAACGGCATGTTCGTCCGCGTATATAGGGAACGTTACAGCACGTTATGCGCGAATACCGGAACCATTATGGGGTTGACCGGATTGACCGGGTTTATGGAGCTCGTGCCATAAATCTCTCAAAAGCAGTTACTAAATGTCGCGCGCGGGCTTAGCTCGCACGCGACAGGACTTACTCTAGCCTCCAAACCACTAAGTCCCTACAAGTCCCGTCAGGTGGTATGCGAGGGCCCTGTCTCGCAGCCCCCACATGGATCAGCGCGGCTGGTGATCCAGTGTGTGTGGAGCACAATATGGTGTGCTGGATGGTTGCCACGTGGCCAAGATCTGTCAGCTCAGAAAGCACTATCTACATAAGCCCCCTTTCTGCGCGTGAAGACTCATAGCTGGATAGACTTCCATGCGCAGAAACCAACATACGCGTCGCCGCCACGCACCAATTCAAATATGAGTAAATTCAGCCCCCGTGCGTGCCATTATGACCTGAAACCCCTAGAATCGTGCCGCCTGGCCTTTAGGGTTTTAGGGGTGACGTCAGTTTGTCCTGTGATTGCGCGATTCGACGGTGACGGTTGCGATTCGACTACTGAAAGGACGCAACCCTTCCTTGTTTTTGGATAAATACTCTGTACTCTCCATTGTTGCAAAGCATCACTTCTTTCTCTTAAAGTGAATGATATCCGGAAGTCTTCAAGAGCAGATTCAGATAATCAATCACCAGTTCAAGATTGCGAATCGTCTTCTTCAACTGTCTGCATCCAAGTAATCTTTACAGAAACAAGGTTGGCCTTGTTCAATTTCGATTTAATATGCTAGCATATGCTTTGAACTGCGTTGGATCTGCAAACCCATGACATATTATCTGCTGAAAACTTGTGAAGGTCTTTGAATCCAATTTCGATTTAGTCCTCCAATGATAAAGACTTTGAATGTAGGGTTTTTGGAATCCCTGATAATGCAAACAATTCCAATCTCCAATTTCTGAAATTGGTACCAGACTGTTCATCTTTCTTCCCATAGATCTTGAATCTCGAATTTCAAACTGAAGTGTGCATATTTCTCCCCCCTTTTTTTCTTGCTTTTCCGCAGGAATGGCAAAGACAAAAGGAACCAGACCCACTAAAGAGGACGAAGAAATACCTGATCTTCCGCGAGCTCTATGGCGAAAAGCCCCCTATCTGGGTGGCAAAGACTTCTACCACGCTAGGGTTAAGGCAAAGAAACTGCCTACCCCTGTCCCTAGCGAGGGATTGCAAACATTAACTCCTCCAGTTAACTCGGCCCTGCTCGAATTGATTGGCTGCGAAGACGTGGTTCGATTGGGAATCGAAAATGGGTACTTCCCGTATGCTGCGATTTCTACTCAAGCTTTTGTCCAGAAATTGGACTACATGGATGAGTGGATTGACCATGTGTTGGCTCATCACGCCATGACTCTAAATGAGGCCGGCGTATACTTCGCAGTTCGTGCTATGAAGGGTGCTGCCGTGAAGCTGGACCAGTCCATGCTTCTAAACCTTCTTTCCCGCTACTCGCCTGCGACTCACACTTTTCACTTTGCCGAGTTCGAGGCTGCCCCAACGCTCGAGGACGTGCACATGATGTATGATCTGTCTCCCATGGGTGAGGTGGATCCTTTGAGTCCCTTGAGGACGGATGCGGAGATTGCTTTGTACACGCAGATGGAGGAGTGCTTGTCAGAGGTAAAGAAAATTTCCACCCGGTGGACCACTACAGAATTCCTTCCTGACTGGCAGTTGGTTGACACATCTGCGAAAAATACTTGGAACAAATGGGTGCAGTACTTTTTCCGTGATTATGCGAACAGCAGCATTACTAAGAAGCTTCTTAGTCAAAACCCGACGGCTAAGAACTATGTAGATGGCAAGGGTTATCACTTAACCCTATGCGCCTTCCTCTGCGCCTGGCTGTAGAGATACTTAATCGATGGTCACCCGCAGGATGGGGTCTTCTATCACGTTCTTCCCCTTGCTGTGAAATTGGCCCTCGGTCAGAAAGTCGCACTCGGACCCTTGGTCTAGGGCACATTGTACTACAGACTGGATCAGCTGGTCGTGGCCATGAAGGAATCGCGTGGCCGCCTCGACATACTGACTTACATTAATATCGATTTCTTGACAATGTGGGTCTTCGAGCGATGGCCTTCCTATGCCCCAGTTGCTTCTAAGCCCAACAAGTGGTGTCCCCCAGGAGCGGTGGAGGAACGTAACAGCGGCAGAGCTGCAAGGTGGTTCGGGACAAATAACACCAAGTGCATTTGGAGCCTGATATGCGACAATCGGCAAGAGTTCATAGCCAGGCCTTATGCCATGCGTATCGAAAACGTGAGATGGTTTCCAAAACTGTACCCTTCTAAGGGTGTTGTCTTCTCAGAAGAGCTCCTCTTCGAAGATGGAGAGCGTTTTCACGAGCGTTATCGCGTATTCTTTTGCTGGTCCCTGCGAGGTTCTCTTCCTGCTCTCGCAGAGCATGTTCGTGAGCTCGCGCCGAGGTATGAGAGGATTACTGTGGATGTTGATCCCACTCGCGTTTCTCCCCAATTCGGCTTTGATGCAGTGGCACCATCAATCTGGCCGCAGTCTATCATCAGAGGCTGCTATAAACGTTTGTTGTCAAAGGAGTGCAAAACAGTCTTGCTGAGCAATCTTCCCTTCGAGCAACCTGCAGGTAATCGTGAAGGCGGCTGTTCCAAAAACTGACTCGCATACTGGAACGCCCAGCAGACAAGATTTGAGACGCAGTCGGCCCCCCAGCTAAGCAGAGCTCCTGTGATCAAAAGGAACTCTTTTCCTTTTCGTCCCAATTGCAGACTGGACGAGTCTGAATATGGTTGCTACTGATTGCTAGATCGCGAGAACCATCTGTGTCCCACCATCATTCTAGATGAAAAGATCGCTGCGGTTAGAAAAGGCGACTCGCATGTCATCAGATATAGCAAAACTTTTGCTAAGTTAAGCCACTTCTTTTGCATGCGCTAAGCTTCTTTACTTCCACATATTGACATCTTCATTTTACGCTTCTTGCTGTAGTGCCATGTGCGGAGATTTGCATCTGGTGAGCGTTCCAAATCGCTGGTTAACACCATTGTTACTACAAGAAGGCAAGGACAGCCGTTTCGGCTAGCATCGAGAATAGATCCCGAGGTCGAGGCCAGGATTCGCGAGGTCATGAATGCTTTTGCTGATTCACTAATAGACAACACTCCGGCCTTGTCTCCCCCTAGAGATGATCCGTCTCCTCCAGCGACTGCCGCGCCAAGAGCGAAGAGACCCAGGCAAAGAGGAATTACAATTTCTTCCCCTAGAAGCGCTCCAACTTCCCCTCCTGCGAGGTCCCTTTATGCCGAGGACAAAGGCAAAGGTCGCATGACCGGTAAAGCACGGAAGGAGCTCGCAGTGGAGACCTTCATTCCATTCGGCCAGGAGGAAGAAGAGAAGACGCGGGAGCCAAGAGAAGGAGATGAAGAAGAAGAAGACAGAGTCGAAGATGTCAGAGTCAGAGAGGAAAATGTGATACATGAGGAAGAATCGGGAGGTATCTCAATCACGTTTCCCTTCTCATTATCTTAACTCTTTTGCAATTTGGTTTGAGCGATTCGCTTCTTCGCAGATGATGATGATGAGACCATCAGTGGCCTTTTGGCCAAGAGGCAGAAGAGGGGTGCTCATTCTGGCGTTTCTGATGAACCCATAAGCGAGGAAATTCTCGCCGAGTCCAGGAAGACAGCTGCGGAAGCTGCTGAAAGGAGAAGAAAGCGAGAAGAGGAGGAGCTCGAGCGTGTGAGGCAGAGGAGCCTCGAAGAACAACATGTCGACGACCTAGTGCGTCCAACTGACGAGGAAGACGTGCTTACAGAAGAGATGGCTCCTCAAGCGGAAGAGGAGGATGCGGCTCCAGAAGAAGATGCGGCAGCCTTAGAGCAAGCCCAAGCAGATTTTGAAGAAATCGAAGGCGGCAACGAAGGTGAGATTTTTAATCTCGCAGTAACTTATCGAGATGTTATTGTTGGTGCATTAAAGCACGGTGTGTCAAAAGCTGACATTCGCCGTTGGCTAGTAGGCAAGTGCAGTGAACCCTCAGGTAATCACTTGAACGATATGCGTGAACTAGGCTTAGCAACTCAAAACATAATCATGACTGGTTTCTTCGCGCCCCAGGTCACGCTCATCTTAAAGACATGCTTAATGAAGACACATTAATAGGGCAAGGTTCCACGTCCTAAGCGTATGACGAGGATACTGAAATACCACCTTCGCGTGGAGGTGCTTGCTCTTATCTTAGTAAAGATAATAAAATAACATACGATACGAGTTACCTCACACCGTCGCATTTTGTATCGCAGGCAATGCTGATGAACCCGTGTTGGAGAAAAGGAGTCAACCTTCTGCGTCCTATATCCCGGTACCGAGTTCTCATACCGAGAATCCCGTCGCAGCTGCTGAATATGCAGGAGAGCCACTTGAGGACGTCATCGAACTTTCTGATGACGCCGAGGCTGACGCTGTGTTAATGGATGAAGATACCCATGCGGGTGCTGAGGAAATAGGGAAGAATGCTGCTGATGCTATCGCATCTGAGGTTATAACTCGTCAAGCTGCAACTTCTGCTGCCACCACGCTCCACAATGACTGAGTCGGCGGCACCTCTTCCTGCGTGGAGCTTTTGGGGCTCGCAGGTCGGGGCTGCGATCGCACCTGGTGCGGCTTATACGCTTCCCCCCAACTATGAGGAGATAGAGCTCGCAGCTGATAGAAGGGCAATGGAGCGAGGACAGTCTTCAACCGCCCCAGCAATGCGCATTCCTTCTCTGCGCGAGATCCTTGAAGGAACTGGTATGTCGTGATTTGCTGTTCGCATCTTGCATTCTTCATTTGCGAGTTTGATAGTCTAACTTGGCTTTTATATTGCTTTAGGTTTGAAGCAAGCCGACGTGGACTGGCTAGTTCGGATGCGCCTTACCTACCCCCAGTCATTTGCGAGGTCTCTGGAGATAGGGCCCTTTGACAGGAGGCTGTTTCTTACCGAAGCCATCTGGGTTTTGGAGCAGCTGTCCGAGGCCACACCTGCGACCATTTCTCCTCAGAGTGCCGAATTGCTTTTTGGCATGTGCCAAAATCTTCTCGCCAAAGTTCAAGGCAGGCTGGGCTTCAAGTTTCTTATCAAAAGAGTTACCCTGATTCGCGCGGCCGTAACTTTGAAACGCGGCCACCAAAACCTCGCAGCTGAAAAGCAGAAGGTAGAGCAGCAAAAGCAAAAGGTTGAAGAGGCTATGAAGCTCTATCATGAGATGAATGCCAAATGCGAGCAATTGAAGCAGGGAGTGGAGAAAGTGGAAAATCTGAGCCGTCAGTTTACTCCCCATGACTCCTTGATCAAGGGTTTATTTTGATTTTTGAAAAGTAGCAAATAAGTAGCTGAGACATTATTGTAATGTTGCTAGGGTTTCTCCCCCCTTTTTTTTCAAAAAGAAGAATTGAAATGCCCGTTTTGCCCTTTCTGGGATTTGCTAGAATATCTCCGTGCATATCCAATTATGACGTCTGCAATTGTATTCTGCCTTGATTTTCGCGCTAATTGCTCATTAGATAAGCACGCTTTCCTTGGGAAGTCCATCCGAATCATGACCATCTGTCATTAATTAGGATACGCAATTGAACCGTCGTAGCCTTTAGTAGGGTAATTGATTGTTACCGCTTTTTAAGGCGTAAGTGATTGATCCTTACCCTCTTTTCAAATTCTGCTGACTCATCTTGGCAACTGAAGAGTCTCCACAAGGTCTATATAAACCCTGTCTTTTGCTATTTGGGTTCCTCATCCCAAAATGTGGTTTGCCTTGAGTCCTTACGACTGCTGGGTTCAACGCTTGATTTTCGTTGATTCATGACGGCTTCAAGTTGTGAAGCCTGAGTTTGTGCTTTGTGCTATAGAAATAGTTTCCAAGATCTGCTTCATAAGGCTTATTTATCTTTAAAACTATCATAAAGAAGATGCAGATAATACCTCATGTTTGTTCGAAGAATTTTCTTCGTCTATTATGTTTGCAGGTCATGTTTCCGGCCGCCTCCCGGCGTGCAGCGCCGTACTGACCTTGCTACCGACTCGTAATGAACGGCGGAATTCTCCTCCAGCATGCCCGGAGGATAATTTCTTGCCCCCACGTTCGTGAGCTCAGGGTGGCGAGCCATTGTGATTGTTTCCGTGGACAAGGAGCCCATTGCCGGAGGAATAACTGCTCCCCTGTTTTATACGGCTGCATACGCCGGAACAGGTGGTTCCTCTGGTACATATCTTGATCAGACAGAGGCCTTGTCAGCTCCTGAGATCTTGGACGTAGCGTCACCCAGATCTTGCTGTTAGGGACGTAGCGAATGGCGGGCTGATCTTCTCGCAGGACCGCCCTACTTGCTACAGATCTTTGGTCGCAGATCTGTGCATCGAATTGCTTGTACTAGGACCGTTAGGTTCATCCGTTTTCAGTTAGGATTCCCCCGATGTGTAACTTCTTGTTCGCAAGTTACTTTTGAGATGCATTGTAAGCCATGTTGGCTACGTAGTTAGATTCGAGCTTTTTCGTTTGTAAGCTGCTATCTAGACAGATAAATTGTAAGTCCTTTTGACTCATAATGATAAATCGCTTTGCATGATTTGCTTCTTGTTACAACAAATTAAAATTTCGCATGCGTATTGGCAAATTTCGACTTCTGTAGTGCTATATACGCACTTTGCATTGTTGCTTATGATTTGCTATCTGCCATATAAATCCGCAGATATGTTCTTAGATCGTTCGAGATCGTGCTCGCGCAGCTTTGCTATCTTGGCAGATAGGCTTGTGATTTGTTTCAGATTAAAAGACAAAGTGCTATCTCATCAGATAAGCCTACTTAAGATCATTTTGCATAATGCTGCTATCATGACAGGTAAACTTAAGCACGATTTTAAAATCGCATTTGTATAATATTGCTATCGCGGCAGATAGGCTTGGAAGATCATTCACGATCATGTTCGCATGAGCCGCTATCATAGCAGATAGGCTTAGAAGATCAATTAAGATCATTTTCGCATGAGCTGCTATCGTGGTAGATAGGCTGAGAAGATCAATCAAGATCATTTTCGCATACGCTGCTATCATAATAGATAGGCTTAGAAGCTCAATTAAGGTCGCTTTTGCATAGGCTGCTATCGTGACGGATAGGCTTAGAAGATCAATTAAGATCGTTTTCGCATAGGCTGCTATCGTGACAGATAGGCTTAGAAGATCAATTAAGATCGTTTTCGCATAGGCTGCTATCGTGGCAGATAGGCTTATAAGATCAATTAAGATCGCTTTCGTATGAGCTGCTATCATGGCAGATAGGCTTAGAAGATCAACTAAGATCATTTTCGCATAGGCTGCTATCGTGGCAGATAGGCTTAGAAGAACAATTAAGATTGTTTTCGCATGAGCTGCTATCGTGGCAGATAGGCTTTCATTAACAGTAATAATGAACTAAATGAAGCGATAAAAACAGCTAGAAATATAAAGTTCTTCTCATTTGGGAGAAGTCTTTTATTATAGCACTCTCATGTGGGAGAGATGAGATTACAGTTCTCTCATATGGGAGAGAACATGTGCGAATCATAGCTATACATATCATAAGGCAACGTTGTAATAAAACGCATATAATGAGAGAAGTCAAGGATAATACTTCTTAATCCAGCGCATGTTGACTGAGCTTGGGGTTGAGGTTGTTCCGTGCAACCTCCGTATGCTGCAGTAGCCACTGTCAAAGACTTCTGTGACTTCAAAGGGTCCTTCCCAATTGGCTGCGAATTTTGGGTGAGCCGCCTCTCGCATGCAATGGTCAGATGCGCGCAAGACCAAATCTCCAACTACGAAATCTCTACGCTGGACTGTTTTATTGTACGCACGAGCAATCCTTTCTTGATACCGCTTGTTGGTCCTTTTAGCTTGCTCTCGTTTTTCCTCTAGCAGGACTAAGTCATGGTCGCGTTGATTGTCGTACAATGCGTGGAAGGCTAATCTTGCTGAGTTAACTTTTACCTCCGCAGGTACCACAGCCTCAGCCCCATAGCATAGGAGAAATGGTGAGACCCCTGTGGGTGTCCTTGGAGAAGTCCGGTAAGCCCACAGGGCTATGTTCAAGGAATCAGCCCACTTCTTGTGGTCATCTGCGACCATCTTTCTCAAGATCCTCAACAGCGTCTTGTTGGTCGCTTCTGCTTGCCCATTCCCTTTCGGGTAGTAGGGGGTGGAGCATATCTGCCTGATGTTGTATTCTGCTAGCTTCGCAGCCACCTGGCGATTAACAAAAGGAGTGCCATTATCTGAAAGGATGGTGTTGGGAATTCCAAACCTGCATACGATGTTTTCTTGGATGAAATGGACCACATCTAGCGCATTTGCCTTCTTCAGTGGTATCGCTTCCACCCATTTGGTGAACAACTCAGTCGCGGTGAGAATGAAGTGATTCCCATGCGAGGTTGGTCGAATGGGACCAATAAAATCCAGAGCCCATGTGTGAAACGGCCATGGTGTTCCCAATGCATGTAGATCTACAGCAGGAGCGTGCACTAGATTTCCTTTAAATTGACACTCCTGGCAGCGTCGTACTTTGGCGCGGCAATCAGCCTCCATCGTGGGCCAGAAATATCCAATTGAGAGGAGTTGTCTGCATAATTTCGCACCCCCTGGTGTTCCACCTGATGAGAAAGGTCCATCACTTCTTGTGCTTCCTTGATGTCTAAGCATCGTAGCAAGTTACCTTCATGGCCCCTTCGCCAAAGCAGGTTTTCTTGCACCACATATCTGGATGCTTTCTTCCTTAGTTTCTCACTTTCTTTTCTTGATTCGGGTACAGTACCCTGGGTGAGAAAATCGAAGAGTGGTTTCCTCCAATCCGCATCATCATCGGTCAGAGCAATGAGTAAAGAGTCTTTGATCAGTGCGCAACTCTCGCACTTTCCTTGTATCAGTGCCGCGGCCGTTGACATGTCCGGCCAGTGAATGCCATATCTCTGAGCTTTCCGATATATTGACACTTCGCTTTCTCCGCCAGCATGTTGGTGAATCTTTTCTAACAGCAGTTGTCCCTCTTTCTCAAAGACACATCGCATGAGTATTCCGCCAGGGCCCTTGTAATAGAGGGTGTTGTCGTGTATGCAATACCCCTTTGTGGATGCCCAGCTCTCGCTGCTTGTGCCCTCTGCGATGGCCCGTAAGATTTCCTTCCTCCAGTCCGCATCATCCATGCATTCATCATCGCACGCGTCTTCTGCTAATGCTGACGACGTTCGCACTTCAATCGAAATTCTCGCAGGACATTTGTCCGTGCTAACCTTGGATCCCAAGGTAGCCAAAGCGTCTGCATGCCTGTTATCTGCTCGGGGCTTGTGTTCGTACCTAACGTCGCAGAATTGTTGCACCAGTTTTTGTACCAAGGTCCGGTAGGACAGAAGGTTTATCTCCTTCAGACCGTACTCGCCCGAGGCTTGCTTGACAATTAGCTTGGAGTCCCCCATGACCGTCAGGTTGCTTACTTCCAAAGCTTTCGCTGCACATAGTCCCGCAATGAGAGCCTCATATTCTGCTTCGTTGTTAGTGACTGCGAAGTCAAGCTTTGCGGACATCTGTATGACCTCCCCGTCTGGTTTGGTTAAGACTATCCCAATGCCTCCGCATTTTCTTGTTAAGGAACCGTCAAAATGGAGCGTCCAATAGGGTACATCGACTGCATAGATTTCAGGTCCTTCAAATTCTCCTTCAATCACAAGCTCATGACTGTTATCTGGGAACTGCGCCAACAAATCCACCACCGCCTGCGACTTGATCGCCCGCGGTCGCACGCATGTAATATCATATTGAGAGATGGTCATGTACCATTTTGCCAATCTTCCCCCAGGAGTGGTGTGAGTCAGGAGATATCGTATGCGATCACTTTTTGTGACCACCACCACTTTGTGCGATGCAAAGTAGTGTCTCAACTTCTCTATTATGAAGAATAGGGCAAGGCAATGACGTTCGATGTCCGTGTACCTTGATTCTGCGGGCTGCACAATGCGAGAGATGTAGTAGATGGGCCTTTCTTGGCCCTCGTACTCCTGAGCCAAAAGAGCTCCTATAGACCTTTTTGTTGACGTCAGATATAGCAAAAGCGGCGATCCTAATTGAGGCGCGATCATTATTTTTGAAGACGTCAGCAGCTCCTTTAGTTTCCCGAACGCAGCTTCGTGCTCCGGAGTCCAGCTGTATACGGAATCTTTCTTGAGAAGGTCACTGAAACAGCAGGTAATTTCGGCAATCGCTGGGATAAATCTTCGCAGATATGATAGCTTTCCCAAAAACTTTTTCAAGGCACTTTGGTTATGTGGCGGCGTCATGCCGGTGATGGCTGATACTTTCGCAGGATCAGGCTCGATTCCTTGGCGATGCACTACGCATCCCAAGAACTTCCCTGATGTCACTCCGAATGCGCACTTCATGGGGTTCATCTTCAATTGAAATCGTCTGCATCTATTGAACACTCTCCGCAAATCCACCAGGTGATCTGCCTCCTGCTTGGATTTAACCACCAGGTCATCCACATAAAATTCCACTTCCTTGTGCATCATGTCGTGGAACAGGGCCATCATGGGCCGCTGATAAGTTGCACCTGCGTTTTTTAGGCCGAAAGGCATCATCGTATAGTTGAATACCCCCACTGGGGTGACGAATGCGGTTTTCCGCGCATCTTCAGGATCCATCTTGATCTAATTGTATCCGCTGAATCCGTCCATGAAACTGAACATGCGATGACCCGCTGTCGAATCAATAAGCAGATCAATGTTGGGGAGCGGAAAATCGTCCTTGGGGCAGAAACGATTGAGATCCCGGAAATCCACGCAGATGCGAAGCTGTCCGTTCTTCTTTACCACTGGCACAATGTTGGCCAGCTATGTGGGATGGTGATTCGGCTCTATGAACTTGGCGTCCAGGAGTTTGACAATCTCCTGTTTAATCTTCACGTTAAGCTCCGGCCTGAAGCTTCTTGTGCTCTGCTTTACCGTCTTAGATCTTGGAATGATGTCTAAACGGTGCATGGTGATACTTGTGTCCAGACCGGGCATCTCATCATACTCCCATGCGAACACGTCCTTGTACTCAGTCAGGAGCTGTAGCAGTCCTTTCTCATCTTCGCTTGTGAGGTCCGCACTTAGAAAGACTGGCCTCTTCTTTTCTTCGTTCGGGCTTAGGAACACCTCCTTTAGCTCTTGCTTTTGCGGTCTGGGTTTGTCTTCCATGCATTGGGGTGCTTTTTTGAGCTTCTCGTCTGGAGTGCTCTGCATTGGTTTTTCCGTTACCGCAACCTGCTCGATTTGGTTTATTTGCTCAGGGATATCCCCATGCCCGCGTGAGGACACCCCCGCGCACCTTCATATGCGATAGCATTTCTTCCCGTTGGCGTAGAAACTCTCTATCTCCTTGCCTTCAGGGTCATGCTTTGCTATTCTCTTCAGAGTGTACACGTTCTTTCGCTGGTAGGCGATCCGCGGCGCCTCTCCCCGTGTGGGCGGCTTTTCCTTGGCATCCTCCCTTGTCACCATCACTCCCGCAGGTGACTGATCCTTGATATCTTCCCATAGGGGTAAAGAAGTAGGGTTGAATGGTCCCGGTGTTTGCTCATCCGCCATCTCGGTGAACCACACCGCCTCGCTGAGGTGTGCTTCATCCATGTTGAATGGATTCGTCGAAGCCGGTATCTCGACTATTCTCTCGTTCCAAATAGCTTTCATCACTTGGTGAGCTGTTGAAGGGACAGCATCAAAGCGATGAATCCAGGCTCGACCTATGATCATATGATACGTAGTGTTCGCATCTATGACATAGAACTTCGCTGAGCACTTGATTTTGCCGATCTAGACACCCAGGCGGATCCATCCTATCGTCATTCTGGAGTCGCTTCCGAATCCCATCAACGGGGATGGACTTTTGACAATCTTGTACTCGGGGATCCCTGCTAGCTTCAGTGTGTGGAGCGAAACAACGTTAACCGCTGCTCCTCCGTCGACGAACCCTCTCTTGAACTCGAAGCCATTGATGATGGCCGTCACATACAGAGGCCTATGGTGGCTCGCATATGTCTTCTTGTCGCTGGCGGAAAAGGTTATGATCTTTTCTGTAGAGCGAGATGCCCTAACGACTCTCCCATTGGAGACTACGAGATCCTCCTCGTAGTCTTCTGCTATCCTTAAGATCGCTTTTGTCATCTCCGTCCGGCATTTCTCTGAGAAGTTCATCTCGTCGAAGAATCTGCTGAAGCCGTGCGACCCCTTCATCCGATCGGCACATTCGTCCTCCGTGTCTACGCTGTAGTCCTCATCGTCATGGACTTCGGCAATGATGGGTAGACCATCCTTTGCGACCTCTTCCAGATCCACAATCGAGATCATAGCGACCTCTTTACCCTTCGATTCTTGCTCTGCATGGGCAGGAAGTGGATTGTTGCGCACATCCTGCCTGTGATCGCTGACGATCAGCTCGCCATTCTTCATCTTTTGGCTGAACACAATCCTGAGCTTCTTACAGTCCGCTGTGGGATGCATGACCTTGCCGTGGTATTCGCACCACTTCGGGTCCCTCACCATCTCCTTGGAGGGTGCCCTCTCGAGCGGTGGTAGGACACCGTCCTTGCGCCATTGCCTGCAGAGGTCGCTTGCTTCTTCCACCGAACATGGCAGAGGTGGTGCATCAAAGTTCACAATCTTCGCCTGTTTCTGGGGTGAAACTGTATTGTTTTCAGCTTCGCGTCCCCTCTTATAGCTGAATCTCCCGATTTTGAAAGTAGTAGCGCCGGTGGATCGCTCCGGAGCGCTTCTCTTTTTCTGCCTCTCCACTATAGGCTCGATGTTCTTTGTGCATTCGATTAATTTTGAAAACGTAGGCGTTTGCAGGTTGATGAGCATACCTTTGTACTCATCTCGCATGCACTGCAGGCATATCTCTACGAGCCTGCTTTCGAGTATCACATCCTTGCATTCCAAGGACTTCGCCCTGAACTTCTTGATGAAAGTTATTCCGTCCTCTTCGCGCTTCTGATACATCCGCGAGAGGTGGATCATTGTCACCTTTTCCTCCATCTGGAAGAACTTGGTGTAGAACATTTGGACCATGTCGTCCCAAGTCTTCACGGACCCAACTTCCAATGTCCTGTACAACTTGTACGCTAAGTTTCCCAAGGATTTTGGGAACTCTGGCATCAGCAGTTTGGGATCAGCTCCATACGGCCCCATGACATCTATGAAACGCATGACATGTTCATGAGCGTTTCCATTGACATCCTCGAACTTGTCCCATTTAGGAGCCTTGTACCCAACTGGGTTAGGCATGAGATAGATCTCTCGCGGGATAGGTGGATCGTTGTCTAGCTTCGGGATGATGGTATCCGCGAATGATTGGTGAGCCAGAATGGTGTCTATGCGCTTCTGCAGGGACGTCATACACTCTGGAGTGTTTCCCTCGGTAGCAGGAGGAGGGGTTGCCGCAGGTGGAGGCGACACATATGCCGCAGGAGGATTGGGGACATATTGGGCATTCACATTGCCCCAGATTGCCGTTGGAGGAGGCAAGGGATACTGCGAGGCCGGGTTAGGTACCAAAGCCGGAGGCTGAGGAGTATGAGCGGTGAGGGGCAACATTTGAGCTGTTGACCCTTGAATTGAAGGTAGCTGCGTAGTCGCCGGTGGAGTCTGCAGATTAGGGTTTGGGGGTGTGGTTGACACTCCCAGTCCTTGAGCGGTAGAGGCTCCTCCTCCCTGAGAAACGGCAGTGGCTGGTGCAGGGTTCGGTGCAAGAGTCCCCAGGACAGCCATGATTCGTTCTAGCTGCGCAGATTGAGCTTTGAGAGCCTTGGCCTGACTCTGAATGGTGGCGTCCAAGGCCTCTAGCGTCGGGGCTTCACCGGTGGTCGTAGGAGTGCGGCGGATCTCCTCTCCTGAGGCGGCTTCGGTGGAAGGCGATCTGTTACTGACATCATCCTCCTGATACATGGTTGCTTATGATGGTAAGATTCACGTCGGGTTCACCAAAATGTGCACAAGAGATTCCGGCGAGGAGAACTCCGTGTACACCGTAAGTAGAGGATCAGAGATGGCACAGGAAGAGTTGGGTTGTGTGTAGGGAGAGAGTAAGGCAGTAGTAATGTCTGAGAGAGAGACAGAGGTTGTCAGAGCTTTCGCGTATGGCTGGTGTGTTCTCTTTTGTATGGAAAGGTTAACGTCCTATATATAAAGGAGAATGTGGCCGTTGCAGTGTGGTTAATGCGCCCGTCAATGGCGGCTTAATTAGCTTAACCACAACGGCACGTTCGTCCGCGTATATAGGGACCGTTACAGCACGTTATGCGCGAATACCGGAACCATTATGGGGTTGACCGGGTTTGACTGGATTGACCGGGTTTATGGAGCTCGTGCCATAAATCTCTCAAAAGCAGTTAATAAAGGTCGCGCGCGGGCTTGGCTCGCACGCGACAGGACTTACTCTAGCCTCCAAACCACTAAGTCCCTACAAGTCCCGTGCGGTAGTATGCGAGGGCCCTGTCTCGCAGCCCCCACATGGATCAGCGCGGCTGGTGATCCAGTGTGTGTGGAGCACAATATGGTGTGCTGGATGGTTGCCACGTGGCCAAGATCTGTCAGCTCAGAAAGCACTATCTACATCAGTTATGAGTAATAGTGTGAAAATGATAATCATATGTATACATGTTGTACAAATGATTTTTAAATATTCGATAAAAATATGAAAGATAGCAATGTGGAACACAAAGAACTCATTATATATGCTAAAAACATACTAAAAAATGCACCGGGATTTTTATTCAGAATGGATAATTAGTATACGAATCATACTCGTACGTATTGAAAACTCGAATGAATCAAATTCCGTATTTTTAAGCCGAACTTTTACTAACGTATTTGTAACATAAAATTGTATAATACACGTACGTACCGTACCACATTTTATTTATGTCCCGCATTTTACTAAGTATGAATGTACACACATTGATAAACTGAAACCCTAGATACATGAATGAAAAAATAGAAGCTATCTCACGGTTGGATTGGAAATCCAACTGTAGGGAAATAGAAAAGAGGAATGTGCCCTTATATATTGGGCTGAGTACAGTGCATATGAATCCAATGCTTGACACTTGAGCCCATTAACCCAAAGCTGATTTCATGACCCATACGACCTGGTCCGTTATTATGACTTCTTATTTTTTTTCGAAAGATGACTTCTTCTTTTTGAGATTGCATGATTTGCTCGACACTTTTTTTTCGAGATTGCGTTATTATGACTTCTTTTTTTTTTAAAGGAAAAAATAATTTCATTTAATATGGTTCAAACGAACCAAATCACAGTTGATACATTCATGCGCCCAACTGGATTCACTCCTATCCAGAAAACTGGTTCTATAGTTTGTAAACCAAAACGTGCATAAAAGGTGAGCTTGGCTGTTAGCCGCCCTTGGAAACCAGTTAACTCTTTTATCAATTAATCGACGAAGCATTGCCGGCAATCCTCCATTTTTATCAATTAATCGACAAAGCATTGCCGGCAATCCTCCATCAGGGATCCAAATGGCGACAAGTGATTAAGGTGACTCTCCTCCGCGGCCAGTTGTGTAGCAATTCCTTTTAAGTCCACCTCCATAACAATGTTATGATACCCCATCCGCCATGCGAGGGAAGGCCTTCTCAAATAGCGAAGACATTTGTAGCTCAGTCCTCCTCTGATAGCTCCTTCGACTGCATGGAGGATCCATTCTTTAACGGTCGTGTGCATTCGGTGTTCGGAACAATGGCCAAGAAAAACATCCCAAACAGGTTGCTTGTACTTGCATCGCAAATAAAGATGTTTCTCAGTTTCGTCTTCTTCCCACACCAAACACAGTGATTCAAGATTAGAGAGAATTCGCCATCCTTTCTTAGTGAGTAGCGCAAGATTAAAGGAATGAAGATCACGAAAATCTACACCCCCTTTAGCCTTAGATTTCTTCATCCTCTCCCACAAAAGCCAGAAAATCCCCTTACCATCTCTACGATTCCACCAATAATCGCGGATCATGCCTTCAATTCCATCACAAAGGGACAAGCGGAAAAGAAAGAACGACATTGCATAATTTAGAATTGCTTGAATCACTGTTTTAATTAGGACATATGTTCCTACGATCGAGAAAAATTTCTCCTTAAATCCGTTGAGTCGTTTACCAGCCTTTTCCAAAACAGTTGAGAACGGCAGAGTTTTCGATCTCCCAATCATGGATGGCAGCCCCAAGTATTTATCGAACATCGCCACAAGTTGGGCTCCTACTATTCTGCATAATTGCTCTTGGGTTGAGGTTGGAACATTCCTCGAGAACATAGCTGAGGATTTCTGCAAGTTGATCTGCTGGCCCGACGCCCATTCATAATCCTGTAAAATGTGAAGCAGCTTTGCACCTCAGTAGCGTCGGCCCTTGTGAAGAATATGCTGTCGTCAGCAAGTAGAAAACGAGAAACCGGGGCCTTGTTCTGGACGCTTTGATAGCTGTTATCGATCCATTCCTGCTGGCATGTAATAGAGAGTGAGACAAACCTTCAGTCCAAAGAGAAATAAATATGGGGAGAGAGGACATCCCTTGTGAAGCCCTCGTTGAGGAACAACATCGCCAACCACCTGGCGGTTCATAACAAAACGAATACCGAATTGTTGTTACACAATTAATAATCAGATCCACAAGTCTATTTCCAAAACCCATTTTTTGCATAACGACACACAGATTACTCCACTCCACTCTATCATATGCCTTGCTCATATTCGACTTAAAACCATCATCCCCTTGTTCCCCTTCATCCTCGTATCCATGGAATGAATAAGCTCGTACGCCACAATTACATTGTCGGTAATTAGACGACCAGGAACAAACGCACTTTGATTGGGAGAAACTAGATCATCCAACACACGCATCAGGCGATTAGCATTCGTTAGTGCAATTATTTTGTTGACTATCATACATAAACTGATAGGTCTATGAACTGGCAGGCACCTTAGTTGTTTAACTTTTGAAATCAAAACTAAAAGATTATGATTGAGTGTTCGTACCTCCGCATCGTCATTCAGAACGACGAAGCACATATTCGTCATCCCGTTCAAATAGTCAGCCACATTTTCTAAAAAATGATTAGATGGAACCCGTCCACCTCGGAGCCTTAATGGGACCCATCATATGAAGTGCATCCCAAATTATGGCGGGTGTAAAAGGATCATCCAGCAGCGCGCTTTGATCATGAGTAGCTAGCCCCGGCACATATTCAATCACCTTGTTTAGCTCCTAGTTCGAGGGTCATCTACTAGTGAACAAATTCCGAAAATAGTCTTGAAGGACACGCACCACGTCGTCATCCCCTTTCATCAAACATCCTTGATCATATTTGAAAGTGTGACTGTGCAGGTGTTAATGCAGCTAAGATACTCTAGAAGGGGGGGGGGGGGTTGTATAGAGTATGCCAACTTTTTTCAAAACTTGCTAGGAGGATGAAAACTTTGAAAACTGTGAAGTTCAAGGCCTTGAAAACTAGTTCAAGCCCTTGGAAGAAATGCAGCTTGTATAAAGCAATTAAGCCTTTTTCAAGGCCTTGAAAACAAGTTCAAACCCTTGAAAAACAGACAGTTTTGTATGCTGCACTTGAAAACAAGTTCATTCTTTTTCATATACTATGAAAAAGAATGAACTGTAAATGCAAGAGACAGGAGATTTATAGAGTTCAGTCCACTTGGACCTACGTCTCGACCTCAGGAATTAGTTCCCCGCAGAATTTTCAACACAATTCTTATTAATCAAAAGCTAAGCCCTAGAACTCAAGCACAGAGAGTTCTCTTACTCTGTTACAACTTGTGGTTTTCCCTAACTTGTCTAGTACCTGCTCTATCTAACTGATTAACTAAGAATTCTCTATTGTTCACTTTGAATAATACTTGAGAAAGAATATAGAGATAATGCAGAAATGATCTACCAATGGAGTACAATACAGAAGAACACATAGAGTGTAGAAAATGCAGTGAAGTATGCAGTGATCTTCTGTGATGGATTGGAAGAATGATGAACTTCTTTGTGCTTGTCAATCCAGAAATCTTTCTCTCTTTTTACCCGTTGAGTGTTGTGTTTTCTTGCTTCGGAATTGAGCTCTATTTAAACTTCAAACAGCTCTGCAAATCTTCCCAGATTTTCAGCAACAAACTTCCTATTTTGTAGGCAACAGAGTTTGACTTCTTTGACATCTTCTCCAACGGTTGGATGATCACAATCTTCAGAGATTTTGTTGTGATCTTTCGTTTAAACATCTTGAGAAGCTGTCATCCAAGCCTGATTGATCACATGATCAAAGTGTCCATTTATTTCCAAATCTGCATAAGTTCTGTTTAGGAAAAAATCCAGCAAAACTTGGAAATAAAATTTCCTGCAATATCAAAGTGAAACTGATGATATTCTATGTTCAAATGTGTTAGAATAATTTGTATTTCATCATCTAATAAAAGCGAATCAAATATATGAAATATAGAGAGGGAATCAACTCAGAGAGCTTGGAGAAAACTCGCCCTGAGAATGTTCACACAGGTTAAGCAGTTCGAAGGCTTTGAATCCTGTTTCAAGGCCTTGAAAACTATTTTCAAGCCTCTGAGAACTTATTCAAGGCTTTGAAAGCTGGTTCAAGGCCTTGAAATAGCTGAACTATTCCAAGCCTTGCACAACCTGATCTTACAATCTTCAATTCCCACCAAAGCGTTTCGCGTCCTTCTCATGGTGGCGCGTTGGTGAAAATACCGGGTTTTTTTTCCCCGAATCTAAGACAAGAAATCCTCGCCCGTTGATACCACATCATCTCCTCCTTTTTCAGGAGTTGATTGTATAAAAATATGAGTTCCCGGGTCTCATTAACCACTGTCCGTGAGGGGTGCTGATTAGCTAGCCAACCCAACCAATTACTAATACCCCGCAACTGCTGTTGGATGTTACCGAAATCGGACATTGTAAGCACAAAGCAGTTTCAATGTTTCAAAGACTTGAAGTAGCTAGTCTATTTCATGGCCTGGAAACAACTTTCAAAGCTTTGAAATTGACTGAGACTTCTGAGCTTGATCTTAGGGGGAGTTTCTGTTTATGTTTAAACTCCTAAACTCATGTGCATTATTTATTATTACTTGATGATGAAAGAAAATGCTTTTTGATATGTTTTAAAACATCTAATCCATCTGTTTGAGTCAGTTTTGCAGGGAATATTTTCTTCCTATTCTGCAGGTTATATTTCCTAACCTGAGTTTTGCAGGAAAGGAATTACTGGGTTGATTTGATTCTGCAATCAACCTGTTGGTCCTAACAACTTCTCAACATGTTTATGGACAAGATCAGATCAGTATCTCTGAAGATACCAAGAAACTATCTGTTGGAAGAAGACTGTTAGAGAAGTCAAAATTGTTGAACACAAAATAGGAAAGGTTGTTGCTGAAGATCCTGAAGATCTGAAGATCATATGAGCTCCATATAAAGAGCTTAGTTTGAAGCATTTGATACACAACTCAACGGGCAAAAAGCTAGAGAAACTCTCAAACAATTCAAGGATTGTCAAGCAACAAAGAGGTAGATCAAAATCTCAATTCAACTTTCAGAAGAACACTGCACTCTCAGAGCAGTTTCATCTCTTGTGTTCTTCTGTTCTGAAATTTATTTTTATATATTTTACATAATACTATTGTTTACATTCTCAAGGATTGTTCAAGGTGAACAATAGAGAATTCTTAGTTAATTAGATAGCTAGAGAAGGTACTAGATAGGTTAGTGAGAACCACAAGCTGTAACAGATTAAGGTATCTCTCTGTGCTTGAGATCTAGGGCTTAGTTGAAAATCCTGCTGGGAAAAGATCCATAAGGTAGTGACGTAGGTCCAAGTGGACTGAAATCTATATATCTTGGGTCTCTTGCATTTACATTACATTTGCATACTTGGTTTATTTGCAGCATTCAAACAGTTTCATTTCAAGGGTTTGAAACTCATTTCAAGGCCTTGAAATAGAATTTTTCTCTTTATACTAAACTGTTTTCATTCCAAGGTCTTGAAACTCATTTTGAGGCCTTGAATATCTTTACAAATCTTTTGACACCACTACTCTTGCAAAGTTTAGCAAAAGACTGCATACTCTATTCTACCCCCCCCCCCCCCTTCTAGAGTATTGATCATGCTTTTGTACCTACTATACACCCCTTCAATTGGTATCAGAGCTTGTATCACTGCATAGATTTAACCATCTTGTGATTATGAGTACTGTAAGTGATGGTGGTTTCTCACAGGGAAGAGTTGCTAACAGACCTCCTCTATTCTGTGGAGATAATTAATTCCACTAGAAAGCCTTGATGAAAATGTTTATCATTGATCAAGACATGGAACTCTGGACTATCATCCAGAATGGTCGGATCCTCATACTTTCTATACAGAGAAGGAGGGGATTAGAACTCCCAAATTTGAAGACTCTCTTTCTTCATCTTAATAGATCAATTCTCTAAGAACTATATAGCTATGAATCTCTTATATTGTGCTTTGAGTGCAGATGAATTTAACATGATTTCAAGCTGCAAGACTACCAAAGAGATATGGGATAAGCTTGTGGTGACATTTGAAGGAACCAGTCAAGTGAAGCAAACCAAGATTAATATATATCTCATGCAATATGAGCTATTCAAGATGAATGGAGATGAGTCAATCAGAGATATGTTCAAAACGTTCACATACATTGTCAACAACCTTGATTCACTGGGAAAGCACATTTCCAATGAAGAAAAAGTGAGGAAGATTCTGAGAATTAAGAAAAAGTGAGGAAGATTCTGAGAATTAAGAAAAAGTGAGGAAGATTCTGAGAAGTCTTCCAAAAGAAAAATGGGAACCAAAGACTACTGCTATTAAAGAAGCTCAAGATCTCTCATCTCTCCAACTTGATGACCTGCAAGGGAAGCTCCTCACACATGAAATATCCACAAATGAAGCTGATGGAGAATTACCAGAAGGTGTTAAGAATTTGGCTCTCAAGGCCAAAGAGAATGAGACCATTCATAGCCTTGAAACTGAGGATGATGATGAAGATCCAATTTCCTTAATTTTCAAAGTCTTGACCAGAATTCTTAAGATGAAGAAAAACTTTGGAAATAAGGAATTCAATAGAGAAAGACACAGATCCTCTAGTAGAAAGGACTACAAAGGTAAGTCTTCTTCACAATACAATAAGCCTAAATTCATCAATTGATTGGAGTGTGGTGATGCAGAACACTTGATCAGAGACTGTCCACACAAGAAAAGAAAGAACTTTCAGAAGAAAGATCATGATAGAAGAAAGAAAGCAATGATAGCTTCATGGAGTGATTCAGATACCTCAGGTGACTCTGAATCTGAAGAAGAACATGCCAACCTATGCTTTATGGCCAAGCATGATGAAAGTTCTGAAAATAACATTGAGGTAATGGTGAATTGTTTAATTTCAAAACCAACAGAAGCCCTCTCTGATTATCTTAAAACAATGATTTTAAATGAAGAGGACTATCTGAAAGAAATTAGAGTTTTGAAAGAAAAAGTTCATGACCAAGCAAAAGAAAATTTGTAACTTGTTTAACTAAATCAGAATGTTGAAGTCTCTTAGAAGAAAATTGATAATGATTTCAAGGCCTTGAAAACCAGTTTCTTTGCCTTGAAAACACAAGTCATGGAAGTAGTCCCCGAGAACTCTCACTTGAGTGATAGCCTTGTTAATCTGAGACATCAAGTTGATGAATTGGATAAACAAAAGACTACTCTTACTGAGAAACTTCAAGAATCTGAATTAGTCAAAACTTAACTTGCAGGCTCAGAACAAAAACTTGAAATTGATTCTTGGAGATGATTTGAAGTCTGTTCACAAAAATAGTATTGGATACAATCCAAACTTTCCAAGGAAAAGCAATACCAGATTTGTGAAAGCTGGAAGCAAAACATCTCCTAAATGTCATTACTGCAATAATATTGTTCATGTTAAAATGACTTGTCCTTCTAGAAGAAGAGACCCTCACATAATGAGGAACACTTTTCCCTTCCAGCTCAAATGACAAGTTAGACAGATTTGGGTTCCTAAAGGGGTTAGAACACCTAACATGGTTGACCCTGAATATGAATCTAAATTTAGCACTTGGTCTAACAGCTGGGTAAGGAAGTGAAAGATCAAAGAGCAGAAGTGGTTTATGGACAGTGGTTGCTCAAGACACATGAGTGGAAAGAGATCTCTATTCTCAGAACTAAAAGAGCAATCAGAAGGTTCAATTACACTTAGTGACAAAGGAAAATGTAACATTCTTGGTATTTTTTCTCAAGGCCTTGAAAGAAGATTCAAAGATTTGGCACAGAAAGTTAGGGGATATCAGTTTGCATACCTTGAACAAGTTAGTCTCCAAGAACTTAGTAAGAGGATTACCCTCCATCAAGTTCAAAGATGAAGAAGTATGCAAGAAATGTGCACAAGGCAAGCATACTAGAAGCTCATTCAAGTCAAAGAAATTTGTAAGTACTACTAGACCCATTGAATTGCCGCATATGGATCTCTGTGGTCCTATGAGAACTCCAACTCCAAAGGATAAGATGTACATGCTTGTTATTGTTGATAACTACTCTAGATATACTTGGGTGATGTTTATGAAGAAAAATCTGAAGCTCTATTTGAATTTTCAAAACATTGTAGAGAACTTCAAACTTTGAAAAACCTACATATTGCTTCAACCAGAAGTGATCATGGTAGAGATTTTGATCAACTTGAGTTTGATATATTCTTTTCTAAGCATGGCATCTCTCACAAATTTTCTGCTCCTAGATCTTCTCAAAAGAATGGAGTTGTTGAAAGAGAGAACAGGAATCTTGAAGACATGTCAAGGACAATGCTTCTAGATAAACAAGCTGCCAAAGTATTATTGGGCAGAAGCTGTGAATACATAAAATTACATTCTTAACAGGTGTTGGTATTCTGAAAAAGACTCCCTATGAGTTGTTCAAAGGAAGGAAACCAAACATTTCTTACTTCAAACCTTTTGGCTGCACATGTTTTGTCCACAATAATGGTAAGGAAAATCTTGGTAAGTTTAATGCAAGAAGTGATGAAGGTATCTTTCTTGGTTATTCACAGACAAGCAAAGTCTATAGAGTTTATAATAAGAGAACCAAGCTTGTTGAAGAGAGCATTCACGTTATTTTTTATGAAATCTATGATGGTTCTTTGAGTGATGGTTTTGCAGATCTCAATCTGAATAAGCATGATTCAGATACTGAAGAAGAATCCTCAAAAGGATCTAAGGAAATGTCACTAGATCAAGACATGCATTTTCAAGGCATTGAAACACAGATTCAAAGCCTTGAAACAGGATGTCCATAGAAAACATGAGAACAAGCTACTACTTCAAACTCTCAGAGATCAGAGAAGCAAACTGGAGAGCCTAGACCATGTTCACCAAGAAAGAGATTCAATTATCTCTCATCTCAACCTGTTGATAACATTATTTCTGATCCAACCACTGGTACACAAACCAGATCTCAGTTGAAAAATATGTGTGCTTTTAATGCTTTTATTTCTCTTGTAGATCCTAAAGCTGTGAAGAAAGCATTACAATAAGCAGGCTGGATTATAGCTATGCAAAGTGAACTCAACGAGTTTGAAAGTAACAAGGTCTGGAACCTAGTTTCTGCACCAAGAAATTAGTCTGTCATTGGCACCAGATGGGTATTCAGAAACAAGTTAGATGAGAATGGTAAGGTAATCAGGAACAAAGCTAGATTGGTAGCTCAAGACTACAATCAAGAAGAAGGTATTGACTATGAAGAAAGATTTTCTTCTGTTTCCACGTTAGAAGCAATTAGAATTCCACTTGCATTTGCATCTCACAAAAACATGAAACTATTTCAAATGGATGTGAAGTGTGCTTTTGTAAATTGATACTTGCAAGAATAATTTTATGTTGCTCAGCCTCCTAGTTTTGAAAATGACATGTTTCTAGATCATGTTTCTAAACTTGACAAAGCTTTTTATGGTTTAAAGCAAGCTCCAAGAGCTTGGTATGAAAGATTGTTAAATTTTTTGCTTGAAAATGATTTCAAAAGAGGATTGGTAGACAAAACCCTTTTCATAAAGACACATGAGAAAGATATATTTGTAGTTCAAATTTATGTTGATGACATTTTTTTTGGAGCTACTAATGATCTTCTGTGAAAAGAATTATCAAGTCTTATGATAAGGTAATTTGAAATGAGCTTGATGGGAGAATTGAACTTCTTCCTTGGACTTCAAATTCATCAAATGAAGAAGGGATTTTTTTTTACATCAAATCAAGTACACAAAGGACTTGCTAAGAAAGTACAATATGTCTCAATCCAAAGAGATTAAGACTACCATGAGTTCTACACTGTCTTTAGACAAGGATGAATCTGGTAAGAGTGTAAATGTGAAGAAGTATAGAGAATATAAAGTTGATAGAAATAGTACTTTATGATGCTGTCAATTTCTTGGATCATATTTAATCAGCTGGCATTCTAAGAAGCAAAATTCAGTTGCATTATCAACATCTAAAGATGAATACATATCTGCTGGAGCTTTTTGTTCTCAAGTACTTTGGATAGCACCACAAATGAGAGATCTTGGATTTGATTTCAGAGTTATACCTATCAAGTGTGACAACACAAGTGCAATATAAATTAAAAAGAATCCAGTTCAACATTCAAGAACAAAGCACATTGATGTTACATCACTTCATCAGAGATCATGCAGAGAAAGGTGATATTTTTCTTGATTGTTTTTCTACTAATGTGCAATTTGCAGATATCTTCACTAAACCATTGCCAGATGAAAGATTCTCAGCCTTAAGATTGTAATTGGGAATGCTAAATAAGGATGCTTTGGTTTAGGGGGAGAATCAGGTAAGTATTATGTGTTTCAACGGTTTCAACTGATTTTCAAAGCCTTCAAAATCCTTTCAAAGCTTTGAGTATTTGTTCCTTACTTGATATAACTTTTCAAGGCCTTGAAAACCTTTCCAAAGCCTTGAAAATAAGACTACATATTAATTAGTCAATAATTTTGGATCTTTCAATGTCGGGTGTTATCTCTGTAGATAATTGCTCAATGTTGCCCTCAAATTTTTAAAAACTTTTTTTTGGCCAAAATAGTATTAAGTATTTTATTTCCAACGGCACACTCAATTTTTAATCTTTTCTGATTCATCAAGATCTTCTAAGATGAGAGAAAATATTTAATTTCCTTTTCAAACTGAAACTCTCTTCTATTTATCTCCTCCCTTCTTTCTCTCCTTCGTATCTATCCTACCTCCCACTTCTTCTCCAAACCTTAATGAGCACCAGAAGAGTCTCAGACGGAATCAAAATGGTTGGTGTATCAAAGGCTACAACAGAGAAGAAAAGAAAGGCCACTGTGGAAGAGGTTCAAACCATTAGTGGGGACTCCAGTTCCAAAACCCCTACTTCATAAGGATTGGCTCCTTCTCCTCCCAAGAAGAAGGCCAAGAAGGATGAAACCCCTGTGTCCAGCAAGAAGAAGAAGAAGAGCAAGGCAGTGGAGATAGCACCTCAGAAATAGAAGGGTATTCAAATTGGGCGCCCAAAGAAGTCACAGATGAAGACATAAACTACTTATAAAGAAAAAGGAAAAGGAAAAGAGAAGATTTATATACAAGACTCGGACTCAGATACATCATCAAGCTCGTATGATGTATATTCAGTTTCAAAAGGAGAGAAGACGAGTCAAGAATCCAGCATGGAGCCTGAAAGGAAAAGTCAGAAGGAAAGTTCCTCTCTGACATAAAAAAGAATTGTTGTAAAGAAGAAACTGAAGCATGGAAAAAATCCTTGGAAGGGTTAACCTTTCTATTCAATAGTGTGATCAAAACGGTAAGTTCAATCATTGATGATGCAGAACAACAAGAAAAAGATCAGGATGATGTGGAAGCAAGCCAAGAAGAAGATGCAGAGAAGCAAGAAGATGAAGACTCTACCCCTTAAGTCTTGCCTACTCTTTATTTTTCTTTTTCAAGGCCTTCAACTCTTTTCCAAACCCTTGAATTTCTTACACTTTCAAACATATTTTGTTTTTTGTTTTTCCAAAACTTTGATTCAACATATTCTCATTCTTTTTTGATGAAAGTCAAAAAGGGGTAGAAAATTTAGGTTGTTTAACTGTTTTTTCAGATGACCTGGTTTTTGGTCAGATAGGGTTATCTGCACCTTTGCTGTTTTACTGTTTAATAAGTTGGATCTTTTGGACATCATGTGTTGATTTTATATGATCTATTCTGCTATGTACTAATGAATATTTGTTGCAGAATTACAGAATCAAACAGATTGGAAGACTTTGGTTTTGTCATTTCATCAAGGGGGAGATTGTAAGATCAAAACGGTTTCAATATTTCAAAGACTTAAATTGCTAGTCTATTTCAAGGCCTTGAAAGAGCTTTCAAAGCTTTGAAACTGACTGAGACTTCTGAGATTTATCTTAGGGGGAGTTTCTGTTTATGTTTAAACTCCTAAACTCCTGTGCATTATTTAGTATTACTTGAAGATGAAAGACAATGCTTTTTATATGTTTTACAGCATCTAATCCATCTGCTTTAGTCAGTTTTGCAGGGAATCATTACTTCCTATTCTGCAAGTTATATTTCCTAACCTGAGTTTTGCAGGAAAGGAATTTCTGGGTTGATTTGATTCTGCAATCAATTTGTTGATCCGAACAGCTTCTCAACATGTTTATGGACAAGATCAGATCCTGAAGATTTGCAGATCAAATGACCTGCATATAAGGAGTGAAGCATTTGATACACAACTCAACGGGCAAAATGCTAGAGACACTCCCAAAAAATTCAAGGATTTTCAAGCAACAAAGAGGCAGATCAAAATTTCAATTCAACTCTCAGAAGAACACTGCACTCTCACAACAGTTGCATCTCTTGTGTTCTTCTGTTCTTAACTTTATTTGTATATCTTTTACATACTACTATTTTTTACGTCCTCAAGGATTGTTCAAGGTGAAAAATAGAGAATTATTAGTTAATTATATAGCTCGAGCAGGTACTAGCTAGGTTAGTGAGAACCACAAGTTGTAACAGAGTAAGGTATCTCTTTGTGCTTGAGATCTAGGGCTTCGCTGTTGATTAATAAGAATTGAGTTGAAAATCCTGCAGGGAGAAGATCCCTGAGGTAGAGACATAGGTCCAAGTTGACTGAACTCTATATATCTTGTTTCTCTTGCATTTACATTACAGTTGCATACTTGGTTTATTTGCAGCAAGCAAACTGTATCATTTCAAGGGTTTGAAACTCATTTCAAGGCCTTGAAATAGACTTTTTCTCTTTATACTAAACTGTTTTCATTCCAAGGGCTTGAAACTCATTTCAAGACCTTGAATCTCTTTACAAATCTATTGAAACCACTAATCTTGCAAAGTTTAGAAAAAGACTGTATGCCCTATTCAAACCCCCTCTAGAGTATTGATCCTGCATTTCTACCTACTGTACACCCCTTCAGACCTACTCCAGCTTCTCAGGGCCCTTGAAGTTGCTGTGAGCTTAGCTTCTATCCCACTGCCTTGCTACTGCCATGTGTGACGAATCACCCGGTCTCAACCTCCCCGTGCTCCACCCATGCAGCTTCGAAGATGAAACGTCGACCGGGGCGCTGAAACTTCAGATGTAAATTTGGATCCAAAATCAATTGAATCGGCGCATGGCCCGAATTGGAGGCTACTAGCTGGTTCGCCCTCGCACCCATAAAAGTTTCAACCCATTCTGGAGATGAGACAATGCGATCCATCCGTTCTCTGATCGCGTGTTCGTTGCTTTGATTGTTTGACCATGTAAACTAGGGTCATGCGAAGCCAATACTTTAAGATTGTTTCGGTACAATGCTTGTCTAAAAGGCAAAATTTTCTGAAAAGAGAGTCCCCCTCCTCCCTCCTTCTCCTCGGTAGACAAGATTGCGTTGCAATCCCCTATAATACACCAATGTTTGATATTCCCGACGCCTGAATCGATCAATCAACGTCCAGGTATGCACTCTTTGTGATGTTACGGGATCTCCATAAAGACACGTAAAGTGCCACAAGAAATTGGAACATTCAAGTTTTGTTAAACAGTCAATACGAAACATGGAAGCCGAAAGCACGGAAATAGATAACGATTGATCCCACATGAGGGATAAACAACCCTGACGACCATCACAACGACAACTAACATGACGACCAGAACCGAAATTACACTTAACACGAACCCGTTCCATATCCTCCACCGTTTGCTTAGTTTCCATAAAAAATGAGATTTGGTCGCTCCCTTGTCGTAAGGTCGAGGAGAGCACGGAACATGCAAGAGTTACTGTAATACTCCGTCTTTTTATTATATAATTAATTACTTTTTCGTAAATTTAAACATTTATTTTTGAAATACACGTCGTGTGGGGAGGTATTTGTAATTTTAGATGTTATTAGCTAGTTAATGGTTGAAGTGATTATGTAATTAGCAAGAACTATAGAGACTAATAGGTGAATATAAATAAGTAAATAAAATAAAAACAAAAACAAATCTTTTTTTCTCATCTTCCAACCTTCATCTGACAAATTTCTCCCATTCACCAATTCTCTCCCAATCCCCAACATCCCTCTCTCTCTCTCTCCTCCCCTCTCCTATTTCTTCTCCTCCTCCTCTTCTTCGGCAACACACCACAGCCACCACCCCAGAGACCAAGGCCACCCCCAAAGCCATCACCACGTCCATATCCCTCTTCTCCCGCTCTCTATCCCTCCCCCCTCTGTTCTGTGCGGCGAAGAAAAACCTTGCAGCAGCAGCGGCATCAATGGCCGTTGCCACCATCAGAGAGGACCCACCACCGAAACCACCTACTTCTCTCTCTCCTTCGAACTCCCTCTCGCTCTCTCTGTGACTCTACACGACCAAGACCACCGTAGAAGGCAGCAACAGCAGCGGTTCGCCGACCACAGCTGCCTGAGTCGCCAAACCTCCATTGCTTCTGGCGAGCTTCGAGCCCAATCAAACGGAGGCGACCCAAACCTCCTTCTCTATACTAGTCAAATCCCACAGGTCCGACCGAGACTTAGGAGGCCTCAGCTGAAGCCAAGAACCCCCAGAGATAGTCCCTTCGAGCTCCTCCGACGCCGCCATTAATTCCGACGAGAAGCTCGATCGGTCAAGACTGGAGTTACCCACCTCCTCTCCTTGGTTCCAAATGACTCCTAGAATTTTGGGAAGACTATAAACGCACCCAGCCGGAGACAGGGACGCAGGTTTCGCCGGCGTCGACCATCACTGCTGACAACCGCCGAAGGACCTCCACCCGAAGAAAAACTCCACCGTTTCTTGCGATTCTTGGACGTAGGTGAGCTCAACCTCCTAGACTAGTTTTTGATGATCAATTTCATATTTTGATTACTAATTTAGAACATTGGAGGAAGGGGATGAAGAAGAAGGCTTTGGGGGTTTTCTGCACAATAGAGAACTTTGGGGGTGTGAAATGATCTTTCTAAAACTGTTATTAATTATGAGGGGGTGACTATTTGTAATTTGTAAAGAACTGAGGGGACCTAGTGGTTGTTTTCACAATATGTATAATTAAATTTTGGTTTTTTTAGCTTAAAAAAATAATATATAGAATTTATAAACTATATTCCAACTAAAAGTAAATGAACTTTGGTGTTATAGTCTAAGAGAGAATATATTCTTACAAATTAAAATAGGGCTTCACTACAAATTGATAGTCAATTTTCTTGAGAAGAAATAAACTAGTTAACTTATATCCAAGATTAGTTTTATTTAGAAAGATAGAAGAACTTCAAATGCTTGTAAATAGATATTTTTTTACTAGCAAATAAATTTGTTACTTAAATATTACTGCTACTACAATACAATAAATTAGAAAATGATTTGTGAAATATTAAGAAATAACTTCTTATCTTATTTGATAATTTTAGTTATTATAGATCTAAAGTAGTTACAAGAACCTTTCGTTTTCTTTACTTAGCGAAAATATCATTTTCCCATAAACACTATCAGTTGTAAAAATGAGTGGCTATTAAGTGACAACTTTAATTTAATAAATAGTTCTATCACTTGAATCATCTAGAATTTAATTGTATTGTTAAACTATTCACATATTATGTATATGTATTATTAGAGTTTCTAATTAAATAATTGTTTTGTAAGACAAGTTTATTTAGAAAAGTTAAATAGGAATGTGTAGCATATTAAAGATAAGCGTGTTATCTTATAATGAAGTCTAAATCAGTGTTTTCTAAATAGAATATTTTATTAATTTTAAGATTTAAAATGTGTATTCTTATTAGAGAAACATAAGCATATTATTTAGGAGATTTGAATGTCAATATTATATAACCAAACTTTGAGAATGTCATCATTTTTAAGTAGAAGTTAACGTGTTCGTCATGATTATAGCAAGATAAAAAGAATCGGGGATGTATTAAGATCAAATAAGGAACTCTTCCGCCATCATTAGAAACTATAGTGTTTCACATTCGATTTACATGCTAGTTGAGCTTGTGACTAAGTAGGAATTATAAATTTGTAGGTGACGAGTTCGTCGACGAGGGCTACTTCTACCCGTCAAAGCTATTACGTGCTATTTACTGTTTCATTGAGGTGAGTAAATTTGCCAAGTATAGCGTGCCTAGCTTCTTTCGTTTTGAAAATATGATTTATAATCTGTCTCAAAATGTGTTTTATGACTTACATGCTTTACTTGGGATTTACTATGTTGTGAGATGTTTTAAGAATGTCACACGAGAATAATAATTCGTTACTAATGTAAAGTGGAAAGAGTTGTGCGGGGATCGTTATATTATTGATAGATTGGTCGTGTTGACTTTGGTCACTCGACCCGTATTATTTTAACCCGGTCGCGACCTGCCGGGTGCTCCATGTACTCACCTCTCTAGCCGCGAGGAGTCTTAGGGGGGTGTCGGAATTTAAGGTCTTGGTAGCTTAGTGAAAGTAGATCTTCCACGTATCAAAAAGTTAATAATATGAAGTTCTATGAGAAAGATTTTATGACAAAAAAAGAGATAGATTGGGAATGATATTCCCCGTTTGAGATATAAAAGAAAGAAGAGATAGATTGGGAATAGTATTCCCCGTTTGAGATACAAGAGAATGATTGGGATGCAAGGTAAAAAGAAAGAGAATTTCATATGTGTTCCAGTATTCATACTTTATTCTTCAAGGATTTACTATAGTTCATTCTCATTTATGATTGTCTTTGCAAGGATATGCCTCATAATCTGTTTACGAGCTGGGGTGTTTACTTACTCAGTATTTCATTGCTGACTTTAGAAAAATTGCGGTCTTTCTTTCTTTCCCCCGCAGGTATTAAGAGTTGGATTATGGGTTAGCAAGATTCGACACTCAGCTAGTATTTGTTAGTATTGGAATAAGCCGAACTCTAAGTATCACTTCATCTCGTGTAGTAGTATATTATGTTGAGACAATTAAGGGTTTGTAATATATAAGCATGAGATGTGCCGTTCTTGATTTCCGTCGCTTCATTTTTAGTAGCACCCTCCTGGGCTCTCCGTTCTGGAACGGAAAGCTTGGGAACAAGGGGTGTTACAGTTACCCAACCCTCGCACGTTCCATCCAATGCCGATCATGGCTTCCGGCGATGGTGCTCTGCACTCACCGCCGATATCTTTAGATTAGGAGAGTTCTTCTCACTATCGTCCTAAATAACCTTCTCCTCTTCCGTCTATTCAGCTTCATCATTTGAATCCATGGCTTTACACTTCTTCACCCATTTTCCTTCATTATAACGCTCAATTGTAGAACTTTTTTCTACGAAATCTTCCACTATTTTGTGCTTAACCTGGGCTGAAGCATCCTCCCCTTCCCCAGGAACCTTTTGTTTACTCCTGCGAATCTATGCCCGTAGGTCAGCTAGGTTTCATCGTCTTTTTCCCTCGCCTTCACCCGTGCACGCCGCCCCTTTAGGATATTATTGGAGCTTTTTCGCTAGCCTAGGCGAGATCGTTGGCTTCTCTGTAGCATAGAAAACAATCAGGCCTCTGTTTGGTATCTCTAAAGTCTTTACTAGGTTTGTAACATTGTGATTAGAGCGTGGCCCATCAATCAATTGATTGTCAATACCCACCTCCACCAGATCCTCCGTACGTTTCTCATAATCCTCCATGAAAACTGGGATCGTGATTAATTTCATCCTGTCCCCATTACTCACGTGATCCTCGCCAGCGTGCCTTATCTCATCTTCAATGCTCCCATCAATCTTCGACCCATTACCCACATTAGTCGTCGCTAAAGCATCCTCCATCTCATAGTCCCATCACTTATCGGATTTTCCGTCGACGATTTGACCTTCATTGAATGTTGAGATTTGCTACCGTTAGCGTGAGAAAAATGACCGGACATCCCCTGAGACCGGTCAGAAACTACCAAATGGATGGGCTTCTTACCGGCAATGACCGGCTTGTAGTCGCACGGGATTACCAGCCATGAACCACATCTGATATTGGCAGCACCTTTGGACCTGGTAAGGAAAACTGCTCATTTGATGCGATATTAGTCTATATTTGAAACAAACGGCATGGATCCTCTCATAACGGAACTCAACCGTACAGCTCTCTCCTCGCCCGATATCAATTGATGCATTCTTTTGAAGTGGTTTAGAGATAGGGATTTCAACCCTAACCCTAATTAAAAGGTCACCACTTCGATCATCATCCCGAACCTCCGACTTTAACTCCGTCCATAACCCATTACCAACCAACGTAGTTGTAGGGGTTTGATCATGGATACGCAGCGGAATAAACAATAATTTGTCCGATCAAGACCCTCCAAGGATCACAGGAAGAGAATCCATAATGATTGTTAAGGATTCTTAACAAGTACATTGTGGTTCTCCTTTGATGACTTCAAACGCAAATAATGTCACGTCTCTACGCTTGATCCACGCCTAGGATTGAGATGTAGATCCTCCAAGTCCTTTGTGCTAGATAGGAATGATGGATGAGGAAGATAAAATCACGCAACGGAGACCAAAAGAGAGGTTTCGGCCTCTCTCTTTGGCCTACGGGTAGGGGGCAGACAAAGGGTTCGGTCGGCCCTCTTTGTCTTGATCTCTCTCCTTGCTTCTCTCCTACTGAAGTAATGTTATGAGCATTAGTATGTAGGAAGAAAGCTAGGAGCATCCTTTTATAGTCCAACAACTCCTTGTTACTACATAAAGGCCCTCTCCTAATCCTATTCAAGTTCGGATTAGTCCAACTTGGATATTAGTCCTACTAAGTTAGTAAGTTGTTGTGTTTTGATCCTTCTAATTAATGAATCATATTAATTAATTCCCAAGTCTAGTTAAATCCATATGGCGTGTGACCCCATAGTTTGCTACTTAGTTGGTAGTAACTATTTACTAATATGGAACGGTCTCTAGCAAGACACCCATACAACCCAACTAATAGAAATAGTCATCCGACAAACCTTGTGCTAGTATTGTCTCATCCCTTTGTCTCTATATCCGGATCGGACGCGAGACATACAAGTCACACTCGTATATCCAATCCATAGTTCCTCGATCCTGGGAATAGCCTTATTCATGCAAATAACATCAATATCCTGTATTGAATTATTTGAGTCTGGCCAGACATTTTATAAGCACTATCCTTCGAGTGGCCGTTGACATTTGCTCCTGTTATGTGGGAGGGACAAATTATATCTACATCACTACAATATCTAATCTTGCTTCATATTGTGTCTGATACGCTCCTTTATGGCTACCCAGTCACGGTATAGAGTTTGACGCTACCAAAACACAATACTCTACAACTAGATGATCGAGGGACTTCAAGTCTAAGGATGAAAATACCGTTGTCACCTCGAGAAGCACTTGTGACTTTACATAACATGTATGTAGCTTTCTCGGAGATGGGTCAATCCAGTATGCCATTACCCATAATGCATACCCATGTGTTGGATCGTGATATCTCCATATCAATCCAACCCGATACTAATCTATAAAAGATTGTCCTGTTAATCTGTATAAAGGACTAGGATATTTAAGATAAAAAACACAATTGTAAATCTAAGGACTTCATTATATTAAATATCTCCATAAATAATACAATTAATATTCTATCCAATTATTGTTCATATTAAACTAGATTGCCTCTAGGGCATCTATTCCATCAGTCTCCCACTTGCAATAGAGCCAATCTGGTTCATCTCGTATGCCAATGCTCCTAGTGTGTCCTCCATGCTTGCGCGGAACAAGCGGCTTTGTAAGTGGATCTGACAGATTCTCATCTGTAGAAATCTTGCATATCCAAACGTCTCCTCTATCAATAATATCTCGAATAAGATGCAACTTCCGGAATACTTTTTTGTTTTTCTGGTTTGGCCTGGGTTTCTTTGATTGCGCGGTCGCCCTAGTGTTTTCACAATACAACTCTACTGGATGCGCAATGCTAGGATCCACACCAAGATCAGTGACGAACTTCCTAATCCAAACAAACTCCATTGTTGCGCGATTCGTAGCAATTCACTCCGCCTCTGTTGTAGAATCAGCCAATGTATCTTGCTTGGGAATCTTCCATCTCACCGCTGCTCCATTCAGGGAAAACACAAACCCCGACAGTGATGTGAAATCATCTCTTTCGGTTTGGAAGCTTGCATCCGGTAACCTCTTACACTCAACTCATCCTTACCTCGAAGACCGCGTCCTTATTTCTTCTCAAGTACTTTAGGATGTTCTTGACTGCAATCCATTGACTCTCACCTAGATTGGACTGATCTCTGCTTGTCATACTCAATGCATATGACACATCTGGTCTAGTACATAACATGGCGTACATGATGGATCCTATGGCCGAGGCATAGGGAACCCTACTCATGCGTTCCTTCTCAATCTCATTGGAAGGACAACCACTCTTCGAAAGAGTGATTCCATGCGACATGGGCAAGAATCCCTTCTTGGAATCTTTCATGTTGAACCGTTTAAACACCTTGTCTATATATGTAATTTGACTTAGGCCCAACATTTTCTTAGATATATCTCTATAGATCTTAATACCGAGTATATATGCTGCTTCGCCTAAGTCTTTCATTGAGAAACACTTTCCTAGCCAATCTTTAACAGATTGCAACATAGGAATGTCGTTTCCAATGAGTAGTATGTCATCCACATACAAGACCATAAAAGCAAAAATGCTCCCACTAACCTTCTTGTAGACACAAGATTCATATTCGTTTCTGATGAAGCCAAACTCTTTGACCACTTCATCAAAACGTCGGTTCCAACTCCTAGAAGCTTGCTTCAATCCATAAATGGGTCGTTGCAGTTTACAGACTTTGTTGGCTTGCTTTGGATCTTCAAAACCCTCTAGTTGTGTCATATACACATCCTCTAGGAGATTCCCATAAAGGAATGTTGTTTTGACATCCATTTGCCAAATCTCATAGTCGTACTAAGCTGCAATAACAAGTAAGATCGGATGGATTTGGTCATTGCGACTGGTGAAAAGGTTTCATCATAGTTTATACCATGCATCTGTCTGAATCCTTTAGCCACAAGTCGGCGCTTATAGTTAATCACATTACCATCCATGTCGATCTTTTTCTTGAAGACTCACTTGCACCCTATGGGCCGAGCCCTTTCAGTTGGTTCCACAAAAGTCCATACTGTGTTGGTACAGATGGATTCCATCTCGGATCTCATGGCTTCAAGCCACTTCTGAGAGTCCGGCCCTTTCATGGCCTCTCCATAGGTAGTAGGCTCATCATCTATGAGCAACGTGTCACCAGACTCAGTCACGAGAAGTCCATACCTCTCTGGCTCGTGGCGCACTCTACTCGACCTACGAAGTTCTTGTGTTACTTGAACAGGCTACTTCGTAACATCTTGCGGTTCCTGTTCATGTTCCATAGTAGGATCAATGCTTTGTGGTTCTTGAACTTCTTCAAGTTCTACAGTCCTCCCACTTGCTTCTTTAGAGACAAACTCTCTTTCTAGAAACACGCCGTACCGAGCAACAAACACTTTGTTCTCAGTTGGATTTTAGAAATAATATCCCTTAGTTTCCTTAGGGTATCCCACAAATTTGCATTGGTTCGACTTAGGCCCTATCTTGTCTGATTGTAAATGTTTTAAATAGACATCGCAGCCCCAAATCTTCATGAACAAAACTTTGGGACGATTCCTACTCCACATCTCATGTGGTGTCTTCATAACTAACTTAGATGAAACACGATTAATGGTGAAAGCTGCACTCAATAGAGCATATCCCCAAAATAATAATGGAAGATCAGTTTGACACATCATAGATCGAACTATATCCAATAGAGTTCGATTCCTCCTCTCGGACACGCCATTCCACTGTGGCGTTCTGGGTGGAGTGAGTTGGGATACCATCCCACACTCTATAAGATAGTCATCAAACTCTTGGCTCAAGTATTCTCCTCCACGATCCGATCGTAGAGCCTTAATACTTTGGCCAAGCTGCTTCTCTACTTCATTCTTGAATTCTTTGAACTTTTCAAAGGATTCGGATTTGGCCTTCATAAGGTATACAAATCCATATCTACTGAAATCAGCAATTAACGTGATGAAGTAGACGTAACCACCCCTGGCAGGCGTGGCAAATGGCCCACATACATCAGTATGTACTAGCTCCAATTGCTCACAAGTCCTCTCACCTGTCTTATTGAAAGGATACTTTGTCATTATTCCCAATAAACAAGCCTCGCATGTATCATATGATACAAAATCAAATGAGTCAAGAAATCCATCCTTATGGAGTCTAGATAGACGTTTCTCGTTTGTATGGCCTAAACGACAGTGCCATAGATAAGCAGGATTTAAATTTTTCATATTAATCCTCTTGGTATTAATGTTATAGACATGATTGCTTAGATCAAGGATATATAACCCATTAAATAATTGCCCACTACAATAGTGAATACTATCAAAATATATGGAACAACAATTGTTCTTTATTGAAATTGTAAAACCATCCTTGTCCAAACAGGAAATAGAAATAATTCTTCTGCTCATAGCAGGCACAAAATAGCAATTATTTAATTCTAAAACTAATCCTGAAGGCAGAGACAACTCGTACACACCTACGGCCAATGCAGCAACTCTTGCTCCATTCCCAACATGCATGTCTATCTCCCCTTTATCCAATCTTCTAATTCTCTTCAGATCCTGCACTTTTCAACAAATGTGAGATCCACATCCAGTATCCAATACCCATGATGAAGAGATAATTAAGTTGAAATCTATAACCAAAACACCGGGTGGTGTTGGAATCACTATTCCAAGACTCTTATCCTCCTGATATTTTGGGCAGTTCCTCCTCCAGTGTCCAGGCTGACTGCAATAGTGACACTCACCTTTAGTCACACCTTTGGCAACGCCACCAACAGGCTTGAGGGCAGATTCCTTGGGCTTGACAACAGCTTTGCCTTCTCCCTTGGAGGTAGAGGCAAACCTCTTGCCCTTTCCTTTCTGCACCATCATTATGGATTTTCTCTTACCCTTGTTGATGATTTGTCCAGCTGTCCTCAACATATTGAGTAAATTTGGAAGAGGTTTTACGATCTCATTCATGTTATAGTTCATGATGAACTGTCCAAAACTCTCAGGCAATGATTTCAAGATGAGATCGGTGGCCAACTCTTCACCCAACGGGAACCCTAGGCGGTCGAGACTCTCAAGATAGCCAATCATACGCCGCACGCACGGCCCCATCGGGTTTCCTTATGACATATGACATTTGAACAATGTCGTGGAAACTTCATACCTCTCAACCTTAGCCTACTCTTGGAAGAGAAGCTTCAAGTGTGCGATCATATCGACTACATTCATGTTCTCATGTTGCTTCTGAAGCTCAAAGGACATGGTGCAAAGCATCACGCATGCCGCATCATAAACGTCATTAACACTCTTTTGATACGCCTTTAGGGCTGCAGGAGTATTGTTTTCCGGACCTTCGGGAACTTGCTCCTCTAGAGCGTACAGTTTCTTTTCCTCATTGAAAACGATTCTGAAGTTTCTGTACCAGTCTAGGAAATTGGTCCCAAAGAGCTTGTCCTTCTTAAGGGCAGAGCGTTGGGAGTGTGATGAACTCGATGAGTTGTTTGCCATTATAATTCTAAAAAAGGAAAGACGCAAGTATTTGTATTTGTAAACGATTTAACTATATTTAATAATGGCTAGATTCAGTATTCCATTACCCATAATGCATACCCATGTGTTGGATCGTGATATCTCCATATCAATCCAACCCCATACTAGTCTATAGATGATTGTCCTGTTAAGCAGTATAATGGACTAGGGATATTTAAGATAAACAACACAATTGTAAATATAAGGACTTCATTCTATTAAATATCTCCATAAATAATACAATGAATATTCTAGCCAATTACTGTTCATACTACCTCCATTCTCTCTCTTTCTTCCATTTACTGTTCATATCACTATTCACTGGATCGCATTGACCCGATGATTAGGATAATAAATCTGTGCAACTTTTTGACATTTTTTGCATGGTGTTTTAAATTAACTTTTTCTCTACAACACCATGCAAAAATTATCAAAAAAAAAGTACATAATCTTGTTACAAAATAACCGGATCATAGTGACTCAATTATGAGTCAAAGAGTCAAACTAGGAAGAAAGAGAGAGAACGGAGGTAGTACTAAACTAGATTGCCTCTGGGGCATCTATTCCAACGGTAGCCACATCTTCATTTCGGAACTGAGTTGGAAGCCCATGGGTTTGAACCAAAAATGGAATGTCACATCCCCCTCCCGCCGCCCCCGATAAGCGATCATAAAACTTTGTGTTAACGGGAGGAGGGCGTGACATGACGGTGAGACCATGACTCGTCGAGAGGCTAAATAAGTTATTTTCAAAATTCACAATTGATTTTTCAGTTTGAAATTTTGCGGAAGCGTAATTAACAAATTTACTTGAGGTCGTCGTGATAAACAATTTGACTTGCCAAGAAAATAAAGTTGGAACTCAAAAATCAGTATCATTTAGCCCCTCGACTCTTAACGTGAACAATGCATAACACAGAAATTATAGGTATCATACAATGGCTCATACATAGTCTTATATACATAAATACAAACTTTTATATTTTAATAAAAATAACCAACATGTATTCCACAATAGATCCAAATAGACTAGCATATATTCAACATCTAAGCATGTAAGAATCACCAAGCACGTTATCACATATCAACTTAACGTTGTGCTACTTCTTGCTTCTTTACATGTCCTTAAAACTTAAAAAAAAAAGGTAATGTGAAGGGTGAACTCAACTAGCTCAGTGAGTTACATCTACGCTCCTCCGTAGGTTTGAAAATTAAAAGGGGCTAACTTTCCCATGTAGCGTCATGAACATAGGACATAGTCATACATACATTTATTTTTGGAACTTGAAAGATCATGACATTCATAAAACATAACGTGTATCATAAACATAATTATTTGGTAACCGAACATAGCACATGCCTAAATCACTTAGCTAAACGGCACTAATCTTATCAATGCAAGATGAACTAACTTCTCACATACCATATACTTCTAGAGCCTTAAATGTCATATTAGATGCATATGAGATTTCAAATGCAGCACGTGAATGCAATATGACATATAATGAACTAAAAAGTAACTTACATAAGCTAGCATAGTGTAACTACCGCTAGTACAAATATTCGTAAGTGGCTCAACATAATTATTTGGAAACCGAAATTTTAATACAATATAGATTATAATCCTACACATAACATATAAAAATATTAAAAATTATGAAAACTTCAAGGTATTTTTAAACATTAACTTTTGGATCTGTTTGGTAGTACAAACAGGGCTGACATCAAGCTTGGGAATAAACTTATGAAATATTCATATGACCTCTAAAAATATGAAATTTTAACAGAGAGTAGATAACATCCATTGAAAAATCATATCTAAATTTGGTAAGTTTTGGGCAAGAATAAGTACATGAATTTGATGAAAAGCTACTCTAGTTTGGAGTTAGACAAATTCACAAAATAGGCCCAGTTTTTGGTCAGTTAAAAATTAAATAGAAGTCCAATGAATCTTAAATATTCATTGTAAAAATAGAATATAAAAATACACAAGTCATGAAACTGTCATAATTTTCTGAAATGTTAAAGTATTTTTCTCAATTTTATAAAAAAAATAGGCTCAAAACATGAACTTTATGATTTTCTCTACTTGAAAAACTTGTTGCATGCAAGAATCATTCCACAACAATATGAAATTAAACTAACACAAGGTCCAAATCACATACATATCAATACCCACACTATTTTCTCCCATGATTCTAGAAACAAAGTTGTTTTTATGACAGACATGTATGTTCTAATGTGGGTTTTATGAATATGTAACATCCAAGTATCAATCATACAATTCATCCATGAAGATGAAGAATCATGCTTGGATATGAAGGATACCATGTTTAAAAGTCACAAATCAAAGATCAAACAACACATGCAACTCAATATTAAGTAAATTTCAAGCGAAGAACATGAAGTATCAAAAAAGTGAACACATTAAGACGAAAAGAGTGCTTACTTATAAGCCTTAAGAGGAATAAGAGATTGATCTATGGAGAACTTGGATTCTTGAAGAAGATGAAGGAAAAGACTCCCTTAATGCATAGTATAACATTGGACTTGAGTTTCTCATGATTTGAGAGGTAGAAAAATGGAGTTTTGGGGTGTTTTTGAGGGTCAACCCCCAAATCCGGGACTAGTATTTGAAAAGAGAGAAGAGAGAAATCAAGAAGTGTTCATGATGAAGAATATGCAAAGGAAAGATATTGAGAGGCATGTGCATGATGGTGGGGGTTGGTGATGTTTAAAAATGATCACATATCCTGCAAGCATAGAAATATTACAATATTATAATAAACTTGACTTGTATGTTGAAAGAGAGCTTTAAGATGTAATTTTAGTGGTTAAATGATGCAAAATCAAATAACAGAGAGGTTATACATAAAAACTTAAAGTTTGGAACACAATTACAAATTTACATAAAGTTTTGGGTAAACTAAAAATTTAATACTAACTAACAAGTTAGCACAAACATAAAATTCTTAAAACATTTTCGTTAAGTCTACCATACATAAATAAATTTTATCATTAACACACATATTTAAAAAATAATAATATCGCTTAAAAACTAAATGTGCAACATTAATATGAGTGTTAATACATGGAATATCAGAGAACACGTGCCTCGCCGGAGGGATTGCCGGATCCCACATTTGCACCAAAAGCACCACGTTATCGAAAGACCACGGTCCTCCCGCCAGCACCCTCTCTATGAAGGCTTGCGAATCCAACAAGAAGATAAAGAGGTTATCACCCTCTTTAGAGATCAATTCGAAGCGACACATCTTCCAAATCCTCTTAAAGACCTCCACCATAATTCTCTCCTTGATTGGCCGATCGGAGAGGAAATCTCCTACCAAGCTTGCTAAGTAGGCTTCTTCTGACTTTTTACGAACAACATCTTCGATCTAAATTTTAAGCTCACAATCATCCAAAGGAAGAGGTTCCAATGAAGAACTGCTTGCCATGATCAGAAGGAGAATGAGGAGAAAGATGAAGACCAATACCAATTCGTCCCATATGAATACATATGCAAGAATGCCAAAAACCCCCCAAAATCTTGCCCTGATGATAGCATAACCACCATAAATCTTTAACACATCAATCAACAAAATCGAATTCAATAACTTTCTAGGAATAAATGTCGTATAGGCAATCTTATTTTAGTATGAACATTATTTTGGCTAGAATGTTCATTGTATTATTAACAGAGATATTTAATATAATGAAGTCCTTAGATTGCAATGTGTTGTTTATCTTAAATATCCCTAGTCCATTATATTGATTAATAGGACGATCACTATAGAAGCAAGCACATAGAAATGTACTCAACTTTAGTTGTAAAATCAGCAACTGTCTCTTGCTTGGAACTCTTCCAGCTCACAGCTCCTCCATTCAGGCAAAGCACATAGCGCGACTGCGACCTCTAGTCATCCTCGTCGGTTAGGAAACTCACGTCAGTGTAACAAATTACACTGATTTCTTCTCACCTCCAAATATCAAGAATGCATTGTTAGTTCTTCTCAAGTACTTAAGGATATTCTTGACAGCAATCCAGTGACATTCACACGGATTAGACTGGTATCTGCTTGGCATACTCAACTCGTATGGCACATTTGGTCTAGTACATAACATGGCGTACATGATAGATCCTATAGCCGATGAATATGTGATCCTACTCATGCGATCCTTCTCAATGTCATTGGATGGACAGTAGGGCTTTGAAAGGGTGACTCCATGCGACATGGGAAAGAATCATTTCTTTTATTCTTGCATGTTGAACCGTTTCAACACCTTGTCTATATATGTACTTTGGCTTAGGCCGAGCAGCTTACTAGATCTGTCCCTATAGATCTTGATACCAAGTATATAAGCTGCAGATCCTAAGAACTTCATTGTGAAATACTTCCCTAACTAATCTTTAATAGATTGCAATGTAGGAATGTCGTTTCCAATGAGTACTATGTCATCCACATACAAGACCAAAAAAACAACTCCCACTAACCTTCTTGTAGACACAAGGTTCATCTTCGTTATTGATGAGACAAACTCTTTGACCGCGTTATCAAAACGTCGATTCCAACTCCTAGATGCTTGCTTCAATCCATAAATAGATCGTTACAACTTACATAATTTGTTGGCATGTTGTGGATCCTAAAAACCCTTTGGTTATGTCATGTACACATCCTCAAGGAGGTTTCCATACATAAATGCTGTTTTGACATCCATCTGCCAAATCTCATAGTCGAGTGCAATAGCAAGTAAGATACAAATGGATTTGGTCATCGCGAGTGGGGAAAACGTTTCATCATAGTCTATACCATGAATCTGTGTGATACCTTTTGCCACCAATCGGACCTTGTAGGAAATCACATTGCCATCCTTGCTGGTCTTCTTATTGAAGACCCACTTGCACCCTAGGCGCCGAGCCACTTCAGGTGGTTCCACCAAAGTCATTACTTGGTTGGTATACATGGATTCCATTTCGGATCTCATGGCTCCAAGCCACCTCTTAGAGTCTGTCCCTTTCATGGCCACTCCATAGGTAGTAGGCTCATCATCCATGAGTGGTATGTCACCGGGCTCAGTCACGAAAATTCCATACCTCTCTAGCTTCTGACGCACCCTACTCGACCTACGGAGTTCTTGTGTTTCTCGAACAGGTTGCTCCATAAAAACTTGTGGTTCTTGTTCATTCTCCATGGTAGGATAAGTGTTTTGTGGTTCTTGAACTTGTTCGAGTTCTACAGTCCTCCCATTGGCTCATTTTGAGACAAATTCTCTTTCTAGAAACACTCCAGTCCGAGCAACAAACACTTTGTTCTCGATTGAATTTTAGAAATTATATCATTTCGTTTCCTTAGGACATCACACAAACTTACACTTATTCAACTTGGTTCCGATCTTGTATGTTTGTTAACACTTTACATAGACGTCGCAATCCCAAATCTTCATAAACGACACTGTGGGACGCCATCCTGTCCATATCTCATATGGTGTCTTCATGACTGATTTGGATGGCATGCAACATGGTTAATGGTAAAAGTTGCAGTCAGTAAAGCATGTCCCAAAAACAATATTGGAAGATCTACTTGACACATCATAGACCGCACCATATCCAATAGGGTGGGATTCCTCCTCTCTGACACGCCATTCCACTGTGGCGTTCCGGGTGGAGTGAGTTGGGAAATGATCCCACACTCTCAAAGATAGTCGTCAAACTCTTACTCAAGTATTCTCCTCCACTATCCGATCTTAGAGAATTAATACTCTTGCCATGTTGCTTCTCTACTTCATTCTTGAATTCTTTGAACATTTCAAGGGATTCGAATTTGGCCTTCATAAGGTATACAAATCCATATATACTGAAATCATCAGTAAATGTAATGAAATAAAGATATCTACATCTGGCATGTGTGGAAATGGCCCACCCACATCAGTATGTATGAGTTCCAGTAACTCACTAGTCCTTTCAACTTTCTTATTGAAAGGGGACTATGTCATTTTTCCTAATAAAAAAGATTCACATGTCTCATATGTTCCATAATCAAAGGAGTCTAATGTGTTTCTCGTTTATATGTCCTAAACGACGGTTTCATAGATAAGTAGAATTTAAATCATTAGCTTTCATTCTCTTGGTATTCATGTTATTGACGCAATTATTTAGATCAAGGATATACAATCCATTAGAAAAAAATGCACTACAATAGTGCATACTATCAAATTAAGTGGGGCAACACTTGTCCTTTATTTTAATAGAAAAAACTTTTCTCGTCCAAACAAGAAGTAGAAATAATGTTTCTGAAAATGTGTAATAAAAGTATAAATTAGGATCAATATAGTAAAGAACGGGGGGGGGGGGGGGGGGGGGTTAAAAGAGTATGCAAACGTTTTTCTAAAAATGAAATCTTGAAACTTTAACACAGAGATCTAGCTTGAAACGGTTTGAAACAGTCTAGATCTTCAAGGCTTTGAAGCAGGAAATTCTCCAAAGCTTTGGAGTTGCTCTGTGTTGTGCAGTTGTGAGCCGAATGAATTGCACTAATGTAAAGCAAAGAACACAGTATTTTTTTACGAAGTTCGTCCACCAATGGGCCTACTCTCCGCCTAAGGGATACTATCCCTACAGGATTTGAAGAACTTCTGATTAAGAACAAATTTAGCCCTAGATCTCAAGCTAAGTGAACTGCCTTACACTGATACAGCTTGTGGTTCCACCCATATCTAGTTTCAGCTATAATCTAATGAAACAATAAGAACCTTTTGTTGTTCACTTGAACGACTAACTTACTAAATTCAATGAGGTTTAGGAAGTCATAATGATTACAGAGTTAAAGCACAAGAATGAACAACACATAATGCAGAATAAGTAGTGAAGCTTGGAAGTGTTCTTCAAGAACCTGGATTGACTGAGATGATTTAATCTTCTCCAATGTTGAGCTCTCAATCTGTTTGAATAGTTGAAGAGTTGATGATTAAATTTCCCACGTCCGATCCTTAACCTTATTTCACTGCAGATCAACTCTCTTTATGCTTGAAATTCAAATCCATTTTGCAACAGAAAGAAGCAACAACCGGAGAGATTTTAGGAACAGAATTCCTATAAATCCGCATCCGCCCAACAGCTTCTTTCAACATCTATATTCAAATGGATGTTTTGATTTTGTTATGCACGTTTACCAAAGTTTAGCCCTACAAAACTTGAACACAAGTTATGGCAAAATCCCCAAAGAATAGCATAAGAATAATACCCTGTTTCGCATATCAATTTTAGTAATAAATTTAGCTATATTATGAGAAAATAAACATTATATATATCAGTATATATAGCCTAATTATTCTTAACATGAAGATTAAGACTTATGAAGGGATGTACAGTAGGTAGAAATGCAGGATCAATACTCTAGAAGGGGGCGGGTGAATAGAGTATGCCAACTTTTGCTAAACTTGCTAGAGGAGTGATTTCAAAAAGAATTACAATGAGCGAAGAGAGTTTCAAGGCCATGAAATGAGTTTCAAGACCACGGAATGAAAACAGTTGAAGTTTAAAAGATAAGTCTATTTCAAGGCCTTGAAATGAGTTTCAAACCCTTGAAAAAAACTGTTTCGAATGCTACAAAAGAACTAAGTAATTGGAAAGTAAATGCAAGAGACAAAAGATATATAGAGTTCAGTCCACTTCGACCAACGTCTCTATCTCAGGGATCTTCTCCCTGCAGGATTTTCAACACGATTCTTATTAATCAACAGCTAAGCCCTAAATCTCAAGCACAGAGAGATGTCTTACTCTGTTACAGCTTGTTGTTCTCACTAACATATCTAGTACCTGCACTAGCTATATGATTAACTGAGAATTCTCTATTGTTTACCTTGAAAAATTCTTCAGAATGAGAATAAGTATTATCAAAATGATATACAAATGAAGTTCAGAAGATAAGAAAACTAGAACTGAATCTGCAGTGAGTATGCAGTGTTCTTCCAATGCTTGGATTGAGAGAAATGAATCTTCTTCTTTGTTTCTTGTCAATACTTGAATGTTTTTGAGTGTCTCTGCTAATTTTACCATTGCAATGCTTCAGCTTTCCCTCTTTTTATAGAGAATTTTGAATTGCAGATCTTCAGGATCTTCTCATAACAAACTTCCCTATTTTGTAGCTTTAGCTTTGACTTCTCTAACAGCTTCTCTAACTGATAATTTGATCACTATCTTCAGTGATAATGATTTTATATTGTATAAACATCTATTAGGAAACTTCCAAACATATCAGGATTGATCACAGAATCAAATCATCACACAATTTCCTTTCCTGCAAAACTTAGGTTAGGAAATAGATCCTGTAAAATAGGAAAAAAAAATTCCCCTGCAAAACTAAGTCAACAAATGGATTTGATACTGTAAAAATATGTCTAAATACTTTCGCTTTCATCATCAAGTATCAACTAATCAAGCACATGTAAGCATATAAAGCATAGTCAGTTTCAAGGATTTGAAAGCTGTTTCAAGGCCTTGAAATAGACTAGCTATTTCAATCCTTTGAAACTGAGTTGAACTTTCAATCTCCCCCTTGATGAAAGACGAAACCGCAATATGTTTGGTACTATGTTTATGAAAAAAATACTCATTAGCATATAGTACAGTCAATTATAACACATGATTTCGAAAAGAAATCCAACTTATTAACTTATTGAAAATAGCACATAGCATCAAAGTTCAGATAATTCTACTGACCAAAAACCAGGGCTGGGTCTCCTAGTAAGTAAATAAAAAACAAATAAAAACTTATATTTCTCTCCCCCTTTTGACTATCATCAAAAAATAATGAAAAAAGATGTTGGATCAGAGTTTTTGGATAGAGTTATTGAGAAACTGTTCGAAAGGATAAAATTTTCAAGAATTTGAAAAAGATTTCAAGGCCTTGAAAAAGAGAAGAAAGATTAGGAAGAGTTAAGGGGTTGGGTCTTCATCTCCTTGCCGCTCTGCATCTTCTTCCTAACTATTTCCCTCATTATCATGAACCTGTTCTTCTTCCTGTTGAGCCACATCTACTTACTCAATGATTGAGGTTATGGTCTTGATCACACTGTTGAACAAGAAGTTTAACCCTTCTAATGCCTTCCTTCCCAGTTTCGGTTTCTTCTTTACAAAAGACCTTTCCTTAATCACTGGAGAATTTTTCTTATGATCTTTTCTTCCAGTTTCCAGACTAGATTTTGACTCAGCTTCTTGAAGTTCTCTTTCCTTTCTGCCCTTCTTTGATATAGGAAAGGTTTCATATGAACTTGAATTTGCATCAGAATCCGAGTCTTGAATGTAGATCTTTTCTTTTCCTTTGCTCTTGTATACTTTGCCAGCCTTCTTCTTCACCTTCTTAGGGCTACCAATCTGAATCCCTTTCTGTTTTTCTTTATCAGACTCCACTGTCTTTTTCTTCTTGCTGGACACTGGTTTCTGATCTTTCTTTTCCTTCTTCGTGGGAGGAGAAGGTGCCATTCCTTCTACAGTAGGAGTCTTTGAACTTGATTCTCCACTGATGGTCTGAACCTCTTCCACAGTGGCCTTTCTTTTATTCTCTGTGCCAGCCTTTGAACCACCAGCCATCTTTATTCTGTCAGAGGATCTTCTAGTGCTCATTAGGGTTTGGGGAGAAGAACAGATGGGTAGGATAGATAAGAATAAGAGAAAGAAAGACAAAGATAAATAGAAGAGAGTTTCAGTTTGAAAAGGAAACTAAATATTCTTCCTAATCTTTGAAGATTTGCTGAATTAAGAAAGATTCAAAATTGTGTGTGCCATTGGAAATAAAAGATATAATACTATTTTGGCTAAAAGGGGGTATTTGAAAATTGAGGGGAAATATTGAGAAATTATCTACAAAGATAACAGCCAATACTCAAAGATCCAAATTATTGACTAACTAGCATACAATCTTATTTTTCAAGGCTTTGAAATTGATTTCAAGGCCTTGAAAAGCTATATGGTTTAAAGCACATATACTCAAAGCTTTGAAAAGATTTTAAAGGCTTTGAAAATCAGTTCAAATCTTTGAAACACGTAATACTTACCTGATTCTCCTTCTAAGCCAATACTTATTTATTTAGCATGCCCAATTCCAATCTTAAGGCTGAGAATCTTTCATCTAGCAATGTCTTGGTGAAGATATCTGCAAATTGCAAGTTATAAAAAACAAATTCAAGAACAATATCACCATTTTCAACATGATCTCTGATGAAGTGATGTCTAACATCAATGTTTTTTGTTCTTGAATGCTGAACTAGATTATTTGTAATTGATATTGCACTTGTGTTGTCACACTTGATAGGTATATCTCTGAAATCAAATCCAAGGTCTCTCATTTTTTGTGCTGTCCATAACATTTGTGAACAGCAAGCTCAAGTTGCCATGTATTCAGCTTCTGATGTTGATAGTGCAACTGAGTTTTGCTTCTTTAAATGCCAGATGATTAAAGATGATCCCAGAAATTGACAGCATTTAGATGTACTCTTTCTATCAACTTTATATCCTGCATAGTCAGCATCTGAATAGCCACACAAAGATAAGTTAGATTGTTTAGGATACCAAATCCCTAAGTCTTTGGTACCATCGAGATATCTAAATATTCTCTTAACTGAAATCACGTATGATTCTTTAGGATCAGCTTGAAATCTAGCACACATACAAACACTGAACATGATATCTAGTCTACTAGCTGTGAGGTAGAGTAATGATCCAGTCATACCTCTATGCTCTTTCACATTCACACTCTTACCAGATTCATCTTTGTCTAAAGACAATGTAGAACACATGGGGGTCTTGTTCTCTTTGGATTGAGACATATTATACTTGTTTAGAAAATCTCTTGTGTACTTGCTTTGATGTAGGAATATGCGTTTCTTCATCAGATGAATTTCAAGTCCAAGAAAGAAGTTCAATTCTCCCATCAAGCTCATTTCAAATTCCCTGCTCATAAGACTTGAGAATTCCTCGCACAGAAGATTATTAGTAGCTCCAAACAGAATATCATCAACATAAATTTGAACTACAAGCATGTCTTTCCCATGAGTCTTCATTAAAAGGGTCTTATCTACTAATCCTCTTTTGAAATCATTTTCCCGTAGAAATTTTGACAATCTTTCATAAAAAGCTCTTAATGCTTGTTTCAAACCATAAAGAGCCTTGTCAAGTTTGTAAACATGATCTGGGAATTAGACATTTTCAAAACCTGGAGGTTGAGCAACATAAACATCTTCTTGAAAATAGCCATTTAAAAATGCACACTTCTCATCAATTTGAAAGAGTTTCGTCTTCTTGTGAGATGCAAATGCAAGTATAATTCTAATTGTTTCTAACCTAGAAACATGAGAAAAATTTTCTTCATAGTCAATACCTTCTTCTAGATTTTAGCCTTGAGCTACCAATCTAGCTTTGTTCCTGATTACCTTTCCATTCTCATCTAACTTGTTTTTGAATACCCATATGGTACCAATGACATACTGATTTCTTCGAGGAGGAACTAGATTCTAAACCTTGTTCCTTTCAAACTCATTGAGTTAACTTTGCATAGCTATAATCATGTCTGCTTCTTGAAATGCTTCCTTCTTAGTTTTAGGTTCTACAAGAGAAATAAAAGCATTAAAAGCACAACGATTTTTCAACTGTGATCTGGTTTGTGTACCAGTGGTTGGATGAGAAATAATGTTATCAGCAGGATGAGATGAGAGATATTTAAATCTCTTCCTTGGTGTCCAAGGTTCAGGCTCTCCAATTTGTTTTTCAAGTCTTTGTGAACTTGAAGTAGTAGCTTGTTTTGCTGTCTTCTCTGGAGATTCTGTTTCAAGGCTTTGAACCTTAGATTCAAGGCCTTGAAAAGGCCTTCTTTGGTCCTGTAACATATATTTGGAACCTTTTGAGGATTCTTATTCGGTATCTGAATCATGCTTGTTCAGATTAAGATCTGCAAAATCATCACTCAAAGAACCGTCATAGCTTTCATCAAATATAACATGAATGCTTTCTTCAACAAGCTTGGTTCTCTTATTATAAACTCTACAGGCTTTGCTTGTCAGTGAATAACCAAGAAAAATATTTTCATCACTTCTTGCATCAAACTTACCAAGATTGTCCTTAACATTATTGTGGACAAAACAAGTACAGCCAAAAGGTTTGAAGTAAGAAATTTTTACCTTTTTTCCTTTGAACAGCTCATAAGGGGTCTTACACATAATAGGTCTGATCAAGCACATGTTAAGAATGTAGTTTGCCGAATTCAAAACTTCTGCCCAATAATACTTTGGCAATTTGTTTTCCAGCATCATTGTTCTTGACATGTCTTCAAGAGTCTTGTTCTTTCTTTCAACAACTCAATTCTGTTGAGGAGTTATAGGAGCATAAAAGTTGTGAGAGATACCATTCTTAGAACAAAATATATCAAACTCAAGTTGATCAAACTTTCTACCATGATCACTTCTGATTGAAGCAATAGGTAGGTTTTTCAAGGTTTGAAGTTCTCTACAAAGCTTTGAAAATTCAGTGAGAGCTTCAGGTTTTTCTCTAAGAAACATAACCCAAGTATATCTAGAAAAATCATCTACAATAACAAGCATGTACTTATTACCCTTTGGATTTGGAGTTCTAATAGGACCACATAAATCCATATGCTTTAAATCAATGGGTCTAGTAGTACTTACAAAGTTCTTTGGTTTGAATGAGCTTCAAGTTTGTTTTCCTTGTGCATATGCCTTGCATACTTCTTCATCTTTGAACTTCATAGAAGGTAGACCGCTTACTAAGTCCTTGGAAACTAGCTTGTTCAAAGTATGCAAGCTAATGTGTCCCAACTTTCTGTGCCAAAGCTTTGAATCTTCTTTCAAGACTTTGAGACACTTCAAGTTTTCTCCAGCAACGTTGGTAGTTTGAAAAGTATAGACATTGTTTTACCAAGAGGCAGTGAGGATGCAATTGCCAGATTTCTCATTTTGCACTACACATCTATCTTTTTCAAAGATAACCTTGTTACCATAATCACAAAACTGAGATACACTAAGCAAGTTAAATTTCAAACCATCAACTAGATATACATCAGAAATGGAATTTTCAGAATTTGTACCAACTTTACCAATACCAAGAATGCTGCATTTGCCTTTGTCGCCAAGTGTAATTGATCCTTCAGATTGCTCTTTCAATTTTGACAATAGAGATCTCTTTCCACTTATGTGTCTTGAGCAACCACTGTCCATAAACCATTTCTGTTCTTTGGTCTTGGTGACAACTTGCAAACACCATTCACTCCCTTACCTAGCTATTAGACCAAGTGTGGAATTTAGATTCATATTCAGGGTCAACCATGTTAGGTGGTCTAACCCCTTTAGGAACCCAAATCTGTCTAACTTGTCCTTTGAGTTGGAATGGAAAAGTATTCCTCATTATGTGAGGGTCTCTTCTTCTTAAATGACAGATCATCCTAACATGAACAATTTTATTTCAGTAATGGCACTTAGGAGATGTTCTGCTTCCAGATTTAACAAATCTGTTATTGCACTTTTTGGGAAAATTTGGATTGTATCCAATACCAGTTTTGTGAAAAGACTTTAAGCTACCTCCAAGAATCAAGTTCAAGTTGTGTTCTGAGCCTGCAAGTTTTGATTTGACTGATTCTGATTCTTGAAGCTTCTCATTTAGAGTAGTATTTTGTTTATCCAATTCATCAACTTGATGTCTTAGATTAACAATACTGTCTCTCAAGAGAGAGTTCTCAGTGACTACTTCCTTGACTTGTGTTTTCAAGGCTTTGAAACTGGTTTTTAAGGCCTTGAAATCACTGTCAGCTTTCTTCTGAGAGATTTCAAGATTCTGATTCAGACAAACAAGATGCAAGTTTTCTTTTGCTTGCTCATGAACTTTTTCTTTAAAAAATCTAATCTCTTTCAGATAGTCCTCTTCATTTAAAATCATTGTTCTAAGATAATCAGAGAGGGCCTCTGTTGGTTTTGAAATCAAGCAGTTTACCATTACCTCAATGTTCTTTTCATAACTTTCACCATGCTTGGCCATAAAGCATAGGTTGGCATGTTCTTCTTCTGATTCAGGATCACTTGAGGTTTCTTAATCACTCCAGGAAGCTATCATAACTTTCTTTCTTCTATCATGATCTTTCTTCTGAAAGTTCTTGCGCTTTTTGTGTGGACAGTCTCTGATCAAGTGTCCTTCATCACCACACTCAAAGCAATTCATGACTTTAGGCTTATTACCATGTGAAGAAGGTTTACCTTTGTAGTCTTTTCTACTGGAGGATCTATGTTTATCTCTGCTGAAGTTCTTGTTTCCAAAGTTCTTCTTCATTTTAATAATTATGGTCAAGGCTTTGGAAATTAAAGCAATTGGATCTTCATCATCATCTTCAGTTTCAAGGATTTGAGATGGCTAATTATCCTTTTCCTTGAGAGCTAGGTTCTTGACACCTTATGGTAATTCTACATCAAATTCATTCATGGATATTTCATGTGTAAGGAGCTTCCTTTGTAGTTCATCAAGTTGAAATAATGAGAGATCTTGAGCTTCCTCAATAGCATTAGTCTTTTGTTCCCACTTTTCATTTGGAATACTTCTCATAATCTTTCTAACTTTTCTTCATTGGAAATGTGTTTTTCCAATGAATTAAGATTGTTTACAATGTCAGCAAATCTTTTGCACATGTCTCTGATTGAATCATCTCCATTCATATTGAATAGCTCAGATTGCCTGAGATATATGTTGATCTTGGTTTGCTTGACTTGGCTAGTTACTTCAAAGGTCACCACAAGCTTACCCCGGATCTCTTTGGCGATCTTGCAACTTGAGATCTTGTTGAATTCATCTGCACTCACAGAATTGCTTTATAATTTTTGGAAAATTATTCTAACTTAGAAGCAGTGATTCTTTAGATTTGGGAGTTTTATTCCAATCATTATCTGTGTAGAAAGTGTGAGGACCATTCTGAATGATAGTCCAAAGTTCCATATCTTGATCAATGACGAATATTTTTATCAAAGCTTTCCAGTGAACAAAATTGTCTCCGCAGAAGAGACGAGGTCTGTTAGTAGCTCTTCCCTGAGAGAAACCACAATCACCTAAAGTAATCATAATCACAAGATGGTTAACTCTATGCAGTGATACAAGCTTTGATACCAATTGTAGGTAGAATGCAGGATCAATACTCCAGAAGGGGGGGGGGGTTCAATAGAGTATGCCAACTTTTGCTAAACTTGCAAGAGGAGTGATTTCAAAAATAATTGTAATGAGAGAAGAGAGTTTCAAGGCCTTGAAATGAGTTTCAAGCCGTTGAAGTGAAAAAAGTTGAAGTTTAAAAGATAAGTCTGTTTCAAGGCCTTGAAATGAGTTTCAAACCCTTGAAATAAAACTGTTTTGAATGCTACAAAAGAACTAAGTATGTAACTGGAAAGTAAATACAAGAGACACAAGAAATAGAGAGTTCAGTCCACTTGGACCTACATCTCTACCTCAGGGATCTTCTGCATGTAGGATGTTCACAATTCTTATTAATCTGCAGCTAAGCCCTAGATCCCAAGCACAGAGAGATGCCTTACTCTGTTACACCATGTGGTTCTCACTAACCTATCTAGTACCTGCTCTAGCTATCTGATTAACTAAGAATTATATATTGTTCACCTTGAATGAGAATGAGAACTAGAAGTATTATCAAAATTATATACAAATGAAGTTCAAAAGAGAAGAACACTGGAACTGAATCTGCGTTGAGTATGGAGTGTTCTTTTGATGCTTGGATTGAGCGAAATGAATCTGCTTCTTTGTTGCTTGTCAATAATTGAATGTTTTTGCGTGTCTCTACTAATTGTCATGTTGCAATGCTTCAACTTTCACTCTTTCTATAGAGCAGTTTGAATTGCAGATCTTCAGGATCTTCTCATAACAAACTTCCCTATTTTGTAGCTTCAGCTTTGACTTCTCTAACAGCTTCTCTAACGGATAGTTTTATCAGTATCTTCAATTTTATTGATTTGATATTGTATAAAAATATTTTAGGAAACTTCCAAACATAGCAGGATTGATCACAGAATCAAATCATCACACAATTTCCTTTCCTGCAAAACTAAGGTTAGGAAATAGATCCTGTAAAATAGGAAACAAAATTCCCCTGCAAAACTAAGTCAAACAGATGGATTAAATACTCTAAAATATGTGTAAATACTTTTTCATTCATCATCAAGTATCAACTAATCAAGCACAGGGGTTTAGGAGTTGAATCAAGATCAGAAACTCCCCCTAAGCTCAAGCATATAAAGCATAGTCAGTTTCAAGGCTTTGAAAGTTGTTTCAAGGCCTTGAAGTAGACTAGCTATTTCAAGCCTTTGAAATTGAGTTGAACTTACAACTTAGATTAAGTCAATAAACAATCTCATAGACTGATAAGTCAGCCTGCAAAAGGAATTCATTAGACATAATAATTCAGCTAGAATCCAGTATAACCTCCAAATCTTTGGAGCATTGGCTTCCTTCAATGATTTGTCCTGCAAGTTGTGATTCTTAAGACATACGAGTTTAAACTCTTGTCAAGCTATATAACCTCAATATATACGCTCGAGAATATTTTTAATAGACAATAAAGAACTTAGAAACAACATTCAAACCAATGCCCAGCCAGCAACACATAAATCTATTAGCAAATACATAACAAGACTATATACAATCTTGAGCTTCAAAGCTTTGGAGCTTCGAACATGTCTCTCGACCAATTTTTTCTTTCATCATCTTCAAAGTATAACACCCCCCGAGTTTAAACACATCCTTAATTCAAAGGGATTGAGTTATCAGTCTCCCCTTTGATAAAATACAAAACAAATATTCTTGCTGTCTCATTTATCCTGCAACTCACTAGAAATTAAAATACCAACAGATAAAAGTTCAAATAATAAAACTGTAACACATATCATATAAACACAACATTTAAACCAAACAAAACTAATCTCTACTAATAAAAAGAGCGAAGCACCTATTAGTGTTTAACCACCAAAAGTGTTTTGTCACTAGATGTGTTTCCTACACTTTAAAACATGCCCAAAATACCCTTCACATAAACATGTATTTACTAACTAATAATTAATATGCCACTTGCCTCAATAAATATTATAATTAGTGGTTATTTTATTGTATAAATATTGAATCAATGATTATTATCTCTATTAATGTGAAAATATGAAGGAATTCAAAGTGTTTAACAATTTTGTTGTCTTTGTTTTGCAAAAAAATAAAACAAAAACAATTTTGTTGTCCTTTCTTCTTTTTCTACACCATGAATTAATTTATCAATACTACCTTTGATCTTTCCTCCAAATTACATCAATTAAAAGTTAGTAACTTCCGTCAGTTACAAACTTTAATTTCTCCATAATTACATAGGTTAGTAAGTTCATCAGTTACAAAATTTATTTCTCCATCATTACAACAACAATTTTTGTTATTTCCGTTTGTATTCTTCTATCAATTATTAACTTTTAAGCAATTTTTATATCCTTCTTTAGTTCTTCTTCATATTCTTCATTTCTCCTCCAAATGATCATGTTTCTTCGATTAGTTCTTCATTTGTCTCATATGACTTTGTAACAAACCATGAAAATTATTTGTTCTAATGCTATGGTATTTTTAGGTTTAACTGGGAACCTTTTTCAGTTAACAAGATTCATGTGAAATGCTCAGGGTGCACATCTCGAGTCGATTGCAAGCATACAAATTCATCAAGAAATACTAAGGTACACAAAATAATGAAATATTTTGGATTTCAATTATGTGAACACATATGATTGTGCTCCATCTATGTTTTTTTTTTCCGTATTTGGTTAACAATTCATTTGACCATTTCTATTAGTTTATTAGTTTTACCATTAAAAGTTTCATGACTCAATCTAACCGGGTTATGAATTTAGATTTTGATTATTCGTTTAACGATTTAGATTTTGTTAAGCATATATAGGAGATTCATATTTCGGGAGTTGATGAACCGCTTGAAGGAGTTGTGGAGTGGTCTCATAGTTGCAATTTTCTTCCTATTCATCTCTTATCTTTGTCCTTAAAGTTCCAGAGTTGTAATTCCCACAACATGCATATGATTATGCGAAAACAAGGCAAGCATGTAATTACAATTATTTCTCAAGGATTGTTTACTATAAGAATTTCATGTTTTTTATTTATTTTTCTGGTTCTTTCTCACATCAACATTTATCAGAAGTTTGTATTTCATTACGTGTTTGTATAACTTGTTTGACAACTTTGTTACGTGTCATGCCCAATTCCTTCATTTAGTAGTATTCAGACCAAATAGCAACTCTGTTACTTGTCATGCCCAATTCGTTCCTTTAGTACTATTGTGACCAAATAGCCGGGGCATTTATTATTGATGCTATACCTTTTGCGATCTAAAGCAAATACTGGTTATTTGGTCTTATGTTGTTTACGAATCGAATGCTTTTCTACCTATATGTAGGGTGTCAGCGGATAAACCCGCGTACATGCTATTTTACAAAGTATATGTATTCTTCTTGTACTCAAAATCTCTAAGAGAAAATGAATGACATGAGAAAGAAGTGAGCAATGGGAGAAATAATATGGGTCATCAGAAGGGTACATATCTAAATGAGAATGAATAGAAGGAAGAAATCAGGATAAATGAATCAGAATCTTATCGAGCTACAGACTAAAGATAGACTCTGATAAATGAGTTAAATATGGATTGGTGCTACGTTCGAACCAGAAAGTGAAGGTGCAATTTTTATTTATAAAAGAAGGTACTACCATGTATGATTTAATTTCTTCATCTTTTTTTTATACTTCTTTTACACTTATAGAGATTTTCTAAACATCAAATCTACGTCAGACTTATTATGTGCCTACTCTATAGAGGTATAAATTTATATAACTATTGTTTGTTCTTCAATAGTATCTGATTTGCCATGTTTTTGTACTTAATTCATAATAAGTGATAGTAAAATTGTTTTATTATAAAAATGTATAGTCATATTGAATTATAGTTTCATCAGTTTATGATATTTTGAATCATAAATCTTGCATCAACAAGTTATTTAGTATTCCTTGTTAATCTCTCCAAATGCCACCCAAAATAATTCCTCAAAATGAGAAAATGCTATGGAATAATCTGACACGATTCGAGCCAAAGAGTCGAGCTACACCAACCTCACCTCATGGTTATGAAGAATTCTGAAGAGTGTTTACACGTATGAGAAGTCGGAGATTAGACTTAATTTTTTTCTATCAAATAGTACCAGCACTTGTATACTTGATTGAAAGAAGATTATGTTATAAAAGAGAGAAAAAAAATAATACAATTAACTCTAATCACGATGTTGATATTCATTTAGATCATTCCATTGAAACATCAATGATGCTGTAAATTTTTACATGGAGTTATATGCTTTTCTTCCGTAGAAAGGAAAACATTAAACTCGTGATTTTTTATGGATAAACTCATGATTAGATGCTTATTATACTGAGTAATGCTACATGGACAGAATTTCAGACATAAACATAGACATAATTTTCAAATGTAGTAAAAATCAATCCCTACTATGAAAATATTAAACTCTTAGTAAATATTGACACATAATCAAAATCACTAAAAGTATAAGTTCTGTCTAAAATTCTGTCTAAAATTATGTCCCTTTAGAATTATTCTATTATACTTTATAATGTAGAGTCTCTCCTTTTAGTTGTAGGTAAATTACTATATCAGTCTTCCATATTATTTCTCGCAGTATATAGTTTGATATTTTAAGTAACTTAATATTACGCAAAGTATATATATAACAAGATTCTATTTGTAAATTTTCTAGATAGCTTGGTGTCTTAGCTTTTTTTTTTTTTTTTGTATTTGTGAATTCTTCTCCGTAACATTCTCTTACCTATGATGATAGTCAATTAACGGTTAAAGAGCTTAAGTATTACCTACTCGGAAAGAAGTTTGCCAATTATTTTAACTAAATGTGGCATAAACTATGTGAAATATGCATTCACTAAAGCATTGTGCAAACCCACTTACACCAAAGATATGCAGAATAGGGCCGCTATGCTCCCCTTTTTTCTATCCTTTAATTTCACCTCTTATATGTCAAGATATAATTGTTGATAACTATTTATTTTAACTTCTTTTTATTATCACACTACCAATAAAAAACATCCACATCACGGTGAAATTAAAAAGTGGAGAAAAAATGGTGACGTTTAGCATTTTCCTAAGTGGAATAAATGTTTTTATAAACAATAAAAATTCTCGCACACGTGCAAAGCACGTGCACCGAAACTAGTATAGATAAAAACTACACAGGATCCAAGTCATTACATAGAATCCAGAATCCATCTAAATATCACATATCCAATCCCCGTTTTGACTTTCATCAAAAGAGTTAAAGGAATATAGGATATTTTTCATATTTTTAAAAGAAACAAAATAATAAACATATTTAAAACGACTTCAAGGATTTGGAATAAAAGAAAGAAAAAAAAAGATAGAAGAAGGGGTTCAAGGCTTTGAAACACTGGCTTTAGCTTCAGCATCCATCTTGACCTTCTGCTTTCCTCTTTAGCCTTGCTCTTTTTCTTGTCATCTTCCTTGGTTCTCTCACCTTCTTCTTATTATTCCTCCTCTATTGATTCATTATCTCTTGAAGCTTCTTCTTGTTCTTCCTCTTCTGCTTCATCATCACCTGATTCTTTTCTCATCATCAGCAAACTCTTTATTTTATGCAACCTCATCAACATCAATTTTACTAGCATCTCCACCAGCTTCATCATTCCCATCTTCATCATCACTTTTTTCAAAAAATCCTTTGAAGTGAGCACAACTGGTACTTCTTCTTCTTATTCTTCTTCTTCTTCTTAAGCTTTACTGCTTCTCCAATAACCATATCTCAATCTATGCTTTCAGCATCCCGACTCTCGGCATATGGTACTTTCTCCATATTCAATCCCTTGAAAATCATATCTAACTTTGTCTCTACTAGAGACTTGAACTTTCCACCTTCTTTGTATAGGTCAAACTGACCCTGTCTCAAATTTTCATGTCCATCTTCCAGAAAGTCCAGCTTGTCTATAATCTGGGAGAAGTCTAGGTTGGTTGAAACTGTTGGTGTGGTTGCTGTTTTTGGTTTTATATGGTCTTCTCTTTAAGCTCAATTGAAGACAATTCAGAGTAAAACTTCCAACTCCCTTTACCTTTCTGCACTACTCCAATCATTTGAAGAGATTTTTCATCAACTAACCCAAAACCACTGGTGATCGTTTCCTCATCCTTCACAGGAACCTCAAAATGCTCAAAGAAAAGAGGCATCATATTTCCATACGGAAGAGAATGGTTTATGTTCCTCGTACCACAATAAACCATATGCTCCATCACAACAGTAGGTAAATCAATGTCAAAGCCTTGACATATCAAATACATCAGAATCAAAACCGTATCAGTAACTAGTTCCTTTGAATGCTCCCTGGGAACTACACCCCTCATAATGATACAAAAGAAAATTTTGGCTTCACAATTCAACACAGAGTGTGTCAATTGTTTAGGACCAGATGGTTTACCCTCAAGAAAGAATTTTAATTTGGCCTTTTTCTAAACATTCCCTCCTATCAGGATATTCATCTATTCTATAATACACCATGGTTTAACTAACTCATGGATTTTCAGCCTTTGGATTAGGTAGTTCACCCCTAACCCTTGGATCTCACCAACTTTAGGGGGGGAAAATCTACCAGTAAGTTATAATAAAAAAAATTGTCTCTCACGCACGACCTTGGACGCAGCCCACGAACCCTCGCAGGAAGACCTCTTCTTCTTCTGTCTCTAACTTATTCGATTTTCAGGTTCAATGATTTCATTTTCAGGTTCTTAGATTTTTTTTCGGTTTCATTCTCAGTTTTGCCTGAAGCAGGGGTTGCCGTCGCCGCCTCAACCGGTCGCCTGAATCACCCTCGCCACCAGAATAGTCGCCTGAGTTTCCTGCTTTGTTGGATTTTTTTTGCCCTCGCTCTGAAATGGCCTTTGCTGGGTCAATTGATTTGCTGGGTTGACTGATTTACTAGGTCGATTTGTTGTTCAGGTCAGTCCGCAATATTTTTTCTTTTATTTCAATTTCGGATTTCTGTCCTTCTCAATTGCACCAGATTTCACTGTTTTAACTTTTTTTTTGTTCAAGGCTCAGTCTTTTTAGATTTTTTTGGAACTCACATGTCTCTCAAAACAAATTGGCTTTGCTGGGTTGATACGCTGTTCTTGCCACTCAGGTCTGTCCACAAATTTTTTTTTTCAACCATACTACTGACTTCATAAGATCAGTTTTGTAATATGTGAGCTTTGAAACCAATTTTATGTTCAGAAGAGTGTACTTATAATATGGAAGTAAAGAGTTCGATTTGGAAGGAATACATGGCGACGCGAGAGAATAAAACTGAGCTAATAGTTGTGCTGGTGGTGGAAGTAAATGAGGAAGGTTTAAGGACATGGCTGGGCTAATTAATGTAGTAGCATTGGTGGTGGTGGTAGGTTAGTTTGGTGGATAGTAGCATGGGTGTGGTGTACTGGTGGTTATGGTGATCAGGGAGCAATGGGGCAGGTTAGCAATGACTTTTGTGTTTTTTTTGGTGTATTCAGTATGTAGTAGTGATCAGGGTGAATGTAAGCAGGTCAATATGGTGGTTATTGTGGCTGCTATGTGCCTGTGGTGGTTATAAAGTGTCTGTGCAGTTTGATTGTTGTTTTGTATGTGGGTTCCTGATGGTATTTCAATTCTAATTAGGGTTATTTTTTTCAAATTTTACAGGGGAAGAAGGACAATAGAAGCAACATTTGGGCTTGGAACTTCGATAAGGTATGTTCGATTCTTTCGTCTATGGCTTCCCGATGTATCCATTTTTCGATCATGCTTTAGGTGGCATGTGTGTTCTTAAAGTATTCATTAGGGCTTTCGGTTATTTTCAATGTCGACTCTCAGAAGACTGAGACAAACCCACAAAAAAAGTTTATTTGCAGATTCAATGTTTCGCAATTGTCAGTTGAAAGTTTTGGTGAAACTTTGTGGTGTTGTTCTGAAACACTATTTTGTTTATGTTATTCATTCCTTATATTTAGTAGGCGAAAGAGACACTTTGTAGACTATTCAATCGAATGGCCAATCACCTTCTTTGAACAGTAGAACACCAACATGTATTGGTAAATACATTGGTTTTAGAACTTAAAATTTTCATGAAGAATCGCAACGTTATGTTGTTTTTTCGCCCTTGCTAATTGCTTTGTTGGGTCGATTGCTTTTTGATTGCTTTGCTGTGATTGAATTTCGCTGTTTTAATAACAATAGCGCAGCTTCTGCGTCACAGAGAAAGAGAAAAGATAAGCTTCTTCATCAAAGAGAGACTGACAACTTAACCGTTTCTGATTTGGTCGCAACCAGGTTTATCGATTTCCCAGCCCATGAGGAGCATTTCCAGCGAGCCGAAGCAAAAATCGAAGGAATCCGTCTTCGCCGACAAAGTTGTGTAATTCTGAACTACTCTTAACGAGATTATGCTTTGATCGTGCCCGAGGGAACTACTCTTAAGAGTTGAAGGTCCCCATATGATTTAAGGCTTTTCTAAGTATCATCCTAATTAGGGATTTAGTTGATTTCTTGGTAGGGTTGAACTTTTCTTCACAGATCAACAGCAGCAGCAAAAATTCGAGAAAATTTTCAATTATTAGGTATGTTTAATCTTTTGCGTACCTATATGCATATTTTCTCTTTCGATTCTATGTATTTTTTTATTGTGTGAGATAGTATATGAGTCTTTATGTTCATATATTTGTTTTTGAGTTGAAGCTTTGATGTTTACTCGGTAGTAACGTGTATTTGAAATCCATATTTGTTTTTGCTCTTTGAAGGCATAAGAAGGAGACACAAGAAGGTGAAAAAAGTGAACTGTTATTCAATGAGGTCACTGTTAAATATGAGAGCTGTATATCAATTAATCCCATTGTATTAGTAGGTTCATGGATGTTTGATTGGATGGTGAAAGAAATGTCTATCAGTTTGTTCATGGAGGTTTGATTATCTGTTGAAACAGTTTTCCTCTTATGTTCAAGCTGCTATTAGGTAGTGGCAGAAATTGTGCAAACTGCACACCATATGACTTGATGAGTTGCAACATGAAGTTTCAGTGGTGAACATCATTTCTTATGTTCAAAAATAACAACTTTAAGATATTTTAGCTTTGTTAGAACACTGAAGGGGGTGGGGGGTACTGGTAATTGGCGATTGTTGACATGAGGGTTTCTAAGTTTAACATTGGAAACTGGAAATTTATTAGGGCGAACGTGGTTGCAAATTCAATCCAATAATTCAACCATTTAAACCTGTGTTTCACGTTCAGGTGATTGTTGAGTTACAAGTTTTTTTCTTCTATTAGGTATACCCAAATTGGGTATTGCTGATTTTCAACAACTACTGAGGTCAATCTACCATCATATACTTCTTTGATTTTCTTTCAATCAGTAAAATGGTATTATTCGTATTAGTAGCCGAGTATCGACTTACAAAAACTAAGAACGACGACTAGATGTAAAGAAATAATAGATAAGTTTGAAGAATATATTGATAGGGTTTCTCTAATTTGAGCAACGAATCAGATTTGTCTACCATCATCTCCTTCTTCTAATTTTCTCTGATTCCAATATAGCTACACTTTTTCGCATATGTAATCGAGGGGAATCATTAATTGATTCATTTCTTACGTTGTTTCGTTTTATTAGTAACATGTCAGGGAATTGGATGAAGGTTTAAATCAAACGAACCGGTATATGTCTCTACTTTATCATTTGATTCTATGCGTTATATGTGAAAATACTAACTTTAGTTATACGGAATTCTAAGTATGCTACATTCATTAAAGATGCCGTGTTGAGGAAGAGAGTTGTTGATGGCTCTCAGACTGTGAACTTGACTGAGCAGGTTAGATCATGTGGCTTGCATGGATTACCTCATAGACAGAAAGATCCAGGCAGCTTCGTGATTGAAGCTACTCTTGGCGCCTACACTGGACATGCCCTATGTGATTTGGGGGCTAGTGTCAACTTGATGCCTTTGTCGGTATTTCAGAGTTAGGTGTGGGGGCGCGACCTACCTGGATTAATCTGGAATTTGCTGACAAGACATCAAAAAGAGCCTATGGGGTGGTGGAGGATCTTTTGCTGAAGGTTGGGAATTCCATTATCCCATCCGATTTTGTGATTCTTGAGATACCGCCAGAGACGTTCCGATTATTCTAGGTAGGCCCTTCTTGGCTACCAGTCGGACATTGACAGATGTTGAGAATGGGGAATTGATCATGAGGATCAATGATGCCCGTGAGACCTTCAAGTTTTTCAATCCTACTCCCCAACAGTCTCAGAGGCAGTCAGCAGTTCCACATGTCGTGCCTGTAGTTGATAACTCCTTAATAAGAGTTATCCTACGTACGTTTCACATTGTTATTTGTGTGCGTTTCGGTGCAAAGTGACGAGATTTGAGCCAAAATATGAATAAAATGCACTTTTGGATGTTTTTGAGCTTTAAAGCACAATCCGGGCGTTTCTTAATGGTTTTGAGTATGATTTTGATAATTTATCACATTTGATCTTCGCGGTAGTGTTCGTGTTGTTGTTTGACAGGAATTACGTATGCGGGAATCAATTGGATAGAAGAAACGAGCTTCGGGATTGAAGAAAAAGGCAAAATTGGCGCGTTTTGGATGTTTTCGCCAAAATTGGGCAATAATTGAGAAAAACGGGAAAACAGTCCGGAAACGGGAATTTCTCTACATGGACGAAGTCTACGTCGCAAAAGGAACCCAAAGGTGCAAAAATCACATTCATCGGAGTTCGGGATCAAAATCCGGATCCTTATTATCTTTCCCGCAATCTTAAAATATCCTGAAAATCCTGATTTTAGCTTTAAACATCCTGAATATCTCCCGAGCATCCTTTTGGCTCCAATACAACCAAATAACCAGAACCCTCTTCCAAATCCACCATTGCACCAGTGCCTACATCCCACTCTACAACCTTTAATTCATCACCATTCAAACTAGACCTATTTCCCTCCAACTCCAATCACCAACACACCACTTTAACAAACTGTTAAAGCACCCAAAATAACACACTGCCTTGACCCTTAACTAACTACCTACAACCTATACACCACAAACCAAATAACTAAACTCCATAACAAACAACCAATCAAAACCTACTACCTTCACCACAGCCATTGTTACACCTGCACCTTCAACCTCCAAAACCATAACAGCCATTAAAACCTCAACCTGAAACTTGCATTCACCACCATTACAAACCTACATCACCAGATTACATCACCATTATACCACAACCTGACCACAAACTCCTCTACCACCTCCTTGCCAACATACTACAATCACCTTATCAGTCCATTACACCACCATTCCCATGCTTATACACCATCAGACTTCCATCTCAGCTTAAATTCCCCAACACTATAACCTGAGAATAACACCTATTAACCAACTAGAACCTGAACCATTTCTCCAAACAAAACAGCCTCCTAAACCACTTCAACCATCACCATTAAACCTGCTAATAAACCAGCCATTTCACCACATCAGATTACAAATAGACCGCCAACAATATCACTGAAACAACTCCTTGCAGATTACATTACACCTACAGCCCTCTTACTCCATGAAACAATCACCTCTACCATAACCTGTAACTCCTTCACCATTAATCCACAAAACACCACCAGCACATCATCAAAACTGAGTTCCAAATCACCAGCAAATACAAACAGTAAAAACCTATTCAGACCTTAGCCTAATACAATTATCACCATAAAAACCACCACTATAACTGCATATAAACAACTTCCTTTCTCCACCATTACAACAACAACCTTCAAACTGTAGCTAAAACCACCCAAAACCTCCATGACCGCCGACCACCACAGTCCCAAGAACTCAACAACCTGCCATCGCCATTACAGCCACCTCTTCGCCAATTCCCCTCCAATCACCAAAGACTATCTCCACTGTTACAACCTTCTTTACCGTTGTCACCATTACCATCACCAAGACCCAGAAATCAGAAGAGTAGAGAAACAGAGACCAAGGCCAATTGCGCAAGAAGAGATCAGAACCCGGCAGCAAACAGAAGACGAACAGCAGCGCATCACAGAGAATAAGAAGAAGCGGAGGTCCAGGGGTGTTCGTACGAAGGACGGAGTTGTTCGTGCGAAGGCCAATCCTTAGCTAAAATCAGAGAATTGTTCCAAAGTCTCTTCGCGAAATCAGTCGCAGTATCCATCTACGAAGGCGTTCGTGCGAAGAGGCACGATCTGTTCGTGCGAAGAGGGTCTACAGGCGCTGATTTGGTTCTGAAATTATTTGGGGCTTTTGTGTAATATTCAAAACTTGTTTTAAATAATTAGAAAAGGTATAAAAGCCCTAAGAACGTGATTAGCAAAGGGAGGACGGGTCAGAGACATCAGAGACGAAACAGAGTACTGTGTGGAGCTCAGAGCACTGTTTGGAGCACGGAGATTCATTGCTTGAATTCTTTTTCTCATCTTCTCTTTATTTTTGTCTACGATTATGAAAAACATTGGCTTTGTAATCATGAATCGTAGTAGCTAAACACTTTATATCGGGATTTCTCAAACGGTAGCTAGGGTTTGAAGCCGTATTTGGCGGATTATGAGTTTGATTCACGTTTAAATTGAACTTAATAGATGATGAATTGTTTTGCTATGTTTAATTCTCGTTCTTAATCCATCTTTGTGTTGTTTGGCCATCAATATAAAGATTTTAGGTAGTACGTTAGTGAAAGCAACAAACTACCCGGATAAGTGAATTAAGCACGTAGTCGCAGGTTAGAGAAATCAACCATTGACTGTGAACTTGGAGTAGAATTATACGTAATTATATGTTTTAGGGCTAATTAGAACTTGGTAACTCGGTTGTAATTTGACCTAGGCATAGAAAGCTAGCTTGGTAACTCGGTTAGCATTATTGCTCGTTTGGCTAAATAAATCATCGTCTGTGTTTCAAAACGTAATTCGTTAACGGTATTCACCTAGTGATCCTAGAGAAATCCTGGTACTCGTCTCTCATTTAAATCCCAATTTTAATAATTAGTTTGTTATTTATTTTCTTAGTTTTAGTAAAACAAATCAATTGCTTGCCCACATTAAAGTTAATCATACTAATTGATTCACGACAAGTCCTCTGGGATTCGACAACCCTCTTATCACATTATTACTAGAACGATAACCGTACACTTGCGGTGAATCGTCATCAAGTTTTTGGCGCCGTTGCCGGGGACTTCGGTTGAATTAATTAGAATTGTTAGCTTTAGGGATTTTATTTTTCAGTTATATTCTTTACTCACCTGCGTTCTAGTGTTGTTGGTATTTTCAGGTGATTCTTTTGGTGCATGACCCGTTCTCAAGACGAGCCATTGTACCCACCGCTTGATAATCCAGATACACTGTTGCGTAGAGACTCGAGGGAATCAGTTCCAATGGGTGACCAACAGGGAACCGAGTTGGAAAGACTCCGCAAGCTTGCGGAAGATGCAGAGACCGCTAGAGTCGCTGCCGAGGCCAGAGTGGCCAATTCATTGAGGGAAACTGAGTTGCTCAGAGCTCAGTTAGCTGCTGCACATACATTAGTTGTTAACCCTCCGATACCTCCGAATCCGCCTAATGGAGCTCAGCTAGTGGTACAAAGGAACAATGTGGCACAGGAAGATGATCGTCCTTTGGTGGACTATTTCAGAACCACGCCAGCTGGATACCAACCTACCATTGTGAGGCCACAGATTAATGCTGCTCACTTTGAGTTGCGTCAGCAGATGATTGATATGGTGCGTACTGAGTGCCTATTTACAGCGGCTCCGGGAGATGATCCGAATGCCCACTTGCTTAACTTTGGGCAAATTACTTCAACATTGCATAATGAGCAAGTTCTAGATGAAACAGTGAAGTTGATGCTATTTCCTTTCTCTTTATCTGGGAAAGCCAAGACATGGCTCATGGAGCTTCCAGCAGGATCAATTACAACATGGGCAGAGTGTTGCCATGAGTTTCTGAGAAAATATCTGCCGCCATCCAAAGTTGCTCAGCTCATGGCTGATATTAGGAATTTTACTCAGCAAGAGGATGACTCTCTAGGAGATACACGGAGGAAATTCAACCAACTTCTTCGCAGATGCCCTACTCATGGAGAGCCGTGGTATAAACTCCTCCATTATTTCTATAATGCTCTAGACAGGGAAACATCACATGAGCTAGATATGTTAGCTGGAGGCAATTTTATGGGCTTGAGAGTACAGCGAGCTCAAGATCTTTTGAACAACGTGTCAAAGAGAGAGTCTACACGAACTGAAACTCGTAGGTACTCCAAACCGGGGGATGCAGCCTTAGTCAACAAGATTGAATCTATGGAACAAAAGCTGGAATCCATGACCTCAGCATTTCACGGCATGCACCCTCCATCACAGAAGCCCATGGGTGAGTTACTCGCGGATGAGAATCAGGGATATGGTTTCATTGAAGATGTGAATTACATGGGTCCACCACGAGAGCAGCAGTGGACTAACACTTATCATCCCAACAACCGCAATCACACAAACTTTAGCTATGCCAACCCTAACAATGGGTTATATGCGCCCGGACAGCAGCCGAACTCTCAGTATCAAGCTCAAGGGAAATTTCAACAGCAACAGGCTCAGCAACCAGAAGAACAAGAGACAAATGCTTTATTGAGAAAGTTACTAGCTAATCAAGACAGGATGGAGAGCACGATTGTCTCAATGCAAGCAACAATAAAGAGCCACGAGACTCAGATTGGGCAGATTGCCAATCAGAATGCTAAATTTCCGCCAGGTATGCTTCCTTCCAATACCATTCTTCCTACTGAGCAGCTCAAGGATATTACTACTCGCAGTGGTGTGACTACTCAAGATCCTCCATATCCTAGCCATGCGAGAGCCGAAGCTACAAAAGCTACAGAGAAGGAATTGGGTGAAGAGTTGCCCAAGGCCGTGAGTCCCCAATCAAAGGACACGGTTGAGAAGAAAGAAGAGTCCAAGAGCACTCCCGATCCGGTTACTTATGAGCCACGAATTCCATATCCGGCGGCGATAAAGAGGAATGATGAGGAACACTTTGGGAGATTTATGGATATATTCAAACAATTGCACATCAACATCCCTCTTGTGGAAGCACTTGCTCAGATGCCCAAGTATAAGAAGTTCTTGAAGGAAATTTTATGGGGTAAGAAGAGCATAGACCCTTATGCCACGGTGAAGCTGACAGAGACATGTAGTACTGTGATACAGCGAGATATTCCCAAGATGAGAGATCCAGGCAGTGTCATCTTAGGCTGTACTCTTGGGGGTGGATATCATACGCATGGGCTCTGTGATTTAGGCGCGAGTATTAATCTCATGCCATTATCCCTATTTCAGAGATTGGGCATTGGTGCGCCAACCCCAGTGAAGATGGGTCTGCAACTGGCAGACAATTCTATTGTTACAGCAAAGGGGGTTATTGAGAACTTGCTTGTTAAAGTGGGTGCATTTGTCTTTCCAGCTGACTTTGTGATAGTGGACATCAAGGAGGATCGCGATGTGCCACTTATCTTTGGAAGACCGCTTTTGAAGACAATGCGCGCAAATGTGGATTTAGAGACTGAGGAGCTCACTATCAAAGCTCTAGATTCATCACTTGTGTTTAAGGCATTTGTTCCGGGCAAAGGGAAGAATAAATTGGTGATCAAATTTAGAGAGAAAGATGTGGATCCTGTACCTGGGTTGGCTACAGTTTTGCAACCCGATCCACCCGATTCAGAAAAGAAGCCAATTATTGTCGGTGCGCATGATGTGGTGCAAAAGATCAAGAGCAAGAAACTGAAGGAGGAGGCACGTCGTGCTAGACCTCCTTGACATTTTTTTAGGTAATTGGGTCGGGTCGTCGACCTTAAATTACAAGGCGCTTGTTGGGAGGCAACCCAACCTATTTATTTGCATTAGATTAGCGAGTTTGTTTTTAATACAGTTATGTTCTGTGTTTTTAGATATTAATGTGGAGAGATAAGAGATAGAGGGACTAATGATGTTTCCTAGTGACATACATGAGCAGGTTATGGTAGAATCGACCCCATGGCACACATGACCTTAACAGGGGCTTGCATTGGCAAGTTGGGGATTCTTCAGACATGGATTTTAGCAGAGGAGGCAGTCGACCCCGGTGTGCGAGTACACACTGACCGATGGGAGCATGGTGGCGGCACTACTGTGCTTGGGGACTGTTTGGCGCGATTTCGTCCCCACCCTTGAGGTGGTTGTGAGTATCTTTTTCTTTTGCTGGATTTTGTGTCACTTTTATTATATATGTCATGCTCCAACTCATCTACTGGCCTTTCGCATTGAATTGCTGAGTCCTATACATAATCTCTAACTTCGTTGAGGACAACGAAGCATTCAGTGTGGGGGTGATTTATCTGTTTGCTAGCCATAGTGTCTTGCATAGCCAGTTACATGTAGGATGTGTTTAGATTGTATTGTGAGTCAATTTTGTGGTTTATATTATGTTTTTACTTATATTGTCGTATTGTGTAGAGTAGATTTAAATATTGTTTGCACTTTTAAATAATTGAGTCTACCCACCAACAAAGTAAATTGTGTAAAGTCAAATTTTTTCGAGTCAAAGCCTTGCATATAGAGTAAGGATATTATGAAAAAAAAATTATAAAAAAGAGGAAATCCATAAAAAATAGAAAATTGAAAATTTGAGAAAAGGCAATTGAGAGAAGCATAGACTTGGTTGATTTAGTGAGATGTGAAAACTTTAGGCATAGGGTGTGAATTTTGACCGAGAGTGACATTTTTAGTTCCCCCTAGTAAGTATAGAGAGAATCTCATTACGGGAATGCCTACCTATTTTTAAACTAAAATTAAATTTTAAAAGCTAAAGTGTGTGCTGTTTTTCTCCTAAAAGAGTTGAGCTTGGTGTTTGCTAAACAAGCCGAACGTTCATGTTGTCCGTCTTAGGTAGTCGCCAGCCCGCCTCGTAGTGGCACACAGAACAGCTGTGCGAGGATGTGTATTAGAGCACTCACTGCTTTTTAGATCTTACCTTGTAGTACCACTAGATAACCATAATTGATCCTTGGATTCATTGTTAGCCTCTATGACCTAGGGAGACGATTCTTGGCCTTCATCATATATCGTTTAGAATCACCTTTCTAGAGCGTCACGAGGGAGCAATAGTTGAGGGGGCTCGTTGAGGGAGTGCTTCATTACACATTTTTGTGAGTTCTGCAGATCGCATATGCTTTATTGGATATTTACGAGGGGATGCGAGGGTGAGTGAGTTGGCTTGCACACTAAGGTGTGGCGGTGTTCCATGTCATTACATCATGGACACAGCAGTGGAGAGCCTGAGTTCGTGACATCTAATCCGCACGAAAATGGGGTTGGTTGTACTTAATTGGTGGATCGTGCTAGGTATCGGATTTCTATCGTCTTGGTGTAGGAGGTTCGGTTGAATTATGCACGTGACATATCTTATATGGCTATTTGAGAGGAGAACGTGACTGCATTCTAGTGTGGGGGTGTCGACTTTTGACTACGGACATAGAGATTGTGCATTGACGACTGCACCCCCATACACGCTTTGACTTGGACGGTTTGTGGCATCTTGCGCTTCATGGAGTCAGGGGGAGATGAATTATTCTTGTGATACTTATTCATTATTTTGTTTATTTCCTTCCCCTTACATTATTATACTGCTTGATTCTTGGAGGGGGACCACTCGTACATTTTTTTTATTGTATTATTGTTAGTTTTACTGAAAAAAAAAAACAAAAGAGAAAAGAGAAAGAAAAATAGAAAAAAAAATGAATGAAAAAAAAAGAGAGAAAAAAAGGAGAGAAATAAAGAAAGAATACAGTTGTGCTTATTGGAAAACGAGTGGTGAGAGTTCCTAGTTCCAAATTGAAGACAAAGATGAGTTTGTGCATATCATTCGCTTTGATGGCCACGGAATTGACATTGTGCCGGGGTTTGAGGGGATTGAGGGCCGGAGTCGGTGAGATTCGAGTTGTGGATTCCTATCATCAAGGTGAGGGTGTGCGAGATGTGGGGTTTTAATGTGAGAATGTGACGCTTTAGGACTTATTACTTCATGATTATCCTTTTGTCCCTAGCCTCAACATTCTAAACCGTTAGCGGAATAGGAGCTCGGACTATGAATGTGGCTTAGCCTTGGTTAGACTCTTATTTTCGTCAGCACATATGAAGAGGTAGCTTGTTCTTTATAGTAAAGTTAAGCTTTCTATACTAACTATGGGGAATTACTTGTTGTCGAGTTTAGTTGCGCTTCACACCTCTTGTCTAACTTTTCCATCACTCCAGAAGCACCGGTCTATTGTGGATTGAAATTGCCTGATCTCACAAAAAGAAAAGTAATTTGTGTTTTATGTATTAAGATCGAGTCTAGAATTGCATTTGCATCATCTTGCTGCATTAGTAGTGTCGTGAGTCATGTTAGAGTCGTTTGAGTCTTGTTGGCTAGTAGACAGTTAGATGCAGTAGATGAGACTTTGCTCGGGACGCGCAAATGGCAAGTGTGGGGGTATTTGATAACTCCTTAATAAGAGTTATCCTACGTACGTTTCACATTGTTATTTGTGTGCGTTTCGGTGCAAAGTGACGAGATTTGAGCCAAAATATGAATAAAATGCACTTTTGGATGTTTTTGAGCTTTAAAGCACAATCCGGGCGTTTCTTAATGGTTTTGAGTATGATTTTGATAATTTATCACATTTGATCTTCCCGGTAGTGTTCGTGTTGTTGTTTGACAGGAATTACGTATGCGGGAATCAATTGGATAGAAGAAACGAGCTTCGGGATTGAAGAAAAAGGCAAAATTGGCGCGTTTTGGATGTTTTCGCCAAAATTGGGCAATAATTGAGAAAAACGGGAAAACAGTCCGGAAACGGGAATTTCTCTACATGGACGAAGTCTACGTCGCAAAAGGAACCCAAAGGTGCAAAAATCACATTCATCGGAGTTCGGGATCAAAATCCGGATCCTTATTATCTTTCCCGCAATCTTAAAATATCCTGAAAATCCTGATTTTAGCTTAAAACATCCTGAATATCTCCCGAGCATCCTTTTGGCTCCAATACAACCAAATACCCAGCACCCTCTTCCAAATCCACCATTGCACCAGTGCCTACATCCCACTCTACAACCTTTAATTCATCACCATTCAAACTAGACCTATTTCCCTCCAACTCCAATCACCAACACACCACTTTAACAAACTGTTAAAGCACCCAAAATAACACACTGCCTTGACCCTTAACTAACTACCTACAACCTATACACCACAAACCAAATAACTAAACTCCATAACAAACAACCAATCAAAACCTACTACCTTCACCACAGCCATTGTTACACCTGCACCTTCAACCTCCAAAACCATAACAGCCATTAAAACCTCAACCTGAAACTTGCATTCACCACCATTACAAACCTACATCACCAGATTACATCACCATTATACCACAACCTGACCACAAACTCCTCTACCACCTCCTTGCCAACATACTACAATCACCTTATCAGTCCATTACACCACCATTCCCATGCTTATACACCATCAGACTTCCATCTCAGCTTAAATTCCCCAACACTATAACCTGAGAATAACACCTATTAACCAACTAGAACCTGAACCATTTCTCCAATCAAAACAGCCTCCTAAACCACTTCAACCATCACCATTAAACCTGCTAATAAACCAGCCATTTCACCACAGCAGATTACAAATAGACCGCCAACAATATCACTGAAACAACTCCTTGCAGATTACATTACACCTACAGCCCTCTTACTCCATGAAACAATCACCTCTACCATAACCTGTAACTCCTTCACCATTAATCCACAAAACACCACCAGCACATCATCAAAACTGAGTTCCAAATCACCAGCAAATACAAACAGTAAAAACCTATTCAGACCTTAGCCTAATACAATTATCACCATAAAAACCACCACTATAACTGCATATAAACAACTTCCTTTCTCCACCATTACAACAACAACCTTCAAACTGTAGCTAAAACCACCCAAAACCTCCATGACCGCCGACCACCACAGTCCCAAGAACTCAACAACCTGCCATCGCCATTACAGCCACCTCTTCGCCAATTCCCCTCCAATCACCAAAGACTATCTCCACTGTTACAACCTTCTTTACCGTTGTCACCATTACCATCACCAAGACCCAGAAATCAGAAGAGTAGAGAAACAGAGACCAAGGCCAATTGCGCAAGAAGAGATCAGAACCCGGCAGCAAACAGAAGACGAACAGCAGCGCATCACAGAGAATAAGAAGAAGCGGAGGTCCAGGGGTGTTCGTACGAAGGACGGAGTTGTTCGTGCGAAGGCCAATCCTTAGCCAAAATCAGAGAATTGTTCCAAAGTCTCTTCGCGAAATCAATCGCAGTATCCATCTACGAAGGCGTTCGTGCGAAGAGGCACGATCTGTTCGTGCGAAGAGGGTCTACAGGCGCTGATTTGGTTCTGAAATTATTTGGGGCTTTTGTGTAATATTCAAAACTTGTTTTAAATAATTAGAAAAGGTATAAAAGCCCTAAGAACGTGATTAGCAAAGGGAGGACGGGTCAGAGACATATCAGAGACGAAACAGAGTACTGTGTGGAGCTCAGAGCACTGTTTGGAGCACGGAGATTCATTGTTTGAATTCTTTTTCTCATCTTCTCTTTATTTTTGTCTACGATTATGAAAAACATTGGCTTTGTAATCATGAATCGTAGTAGCTAAACACTTTATATCGGGATTTCTCAAACGGTAGCTAGGGTTTGAAGCCGTATTTGACGGATTATGAGTTTGATTCACGTTTAAATTGAACTTAATAGATGATGAATTGTTTTGCTATGTTTAATTCTCGTTCTTAATCCATCTTTGTGTTGTTTGGCCATCAATATAAAGATTTTAGGTAGTACGTTAGTGAAAGAAACAAACTACCCGGATAAGTGAATTAAGCACGTAGTCGCAGGTTAGAGAAATCAACCATTGACTGTGAACTTGGAGTAGAATTATACGTAATTATATGTTTCAGGGCTAATTAGAACTTGGTAACTCGGTTGTAATTTGACCTAGGCATAGAAAGCTAGCTTGGTAACTCGGTTAGCATTATTGCTCGTTTGGCTAAATAAATCATCGTCTGTGTTTCAAAACGTAATTCGTTAACGGTATTCACCTAGTGATCCTAGAGAAATCCTGGTACTCGTCTCTCATTTAAATCCCAATTTTAATAATTAGTTTGTTATTTATTTTCTTAGTTTTAGTAAAACAAATCAATTGCTTGCCCACATTAAAGTTAATCATACTAATTGATTCACGACAAGTCCTCTGGGATTCGACAACCCTCTTATCACATTATTACTAGAACGATAACCGTACACTTGCGGTGAATCGTCATCAGTAGTGCACCAACATTCAGATGGGACAAAGGAGGATCCACCTGATCCTAAAGTAAAGCAAAAGGTTGTGGGGAAGATCCTGAAGAGACCACAAGAGGATGGGGGACGTCGTGCCAATCCACCTTTCTAGGTGGCAGAGGTAAATGGGTCGGGCCATCGACCTTAAATTACAAGCGCTTATCGGGAGGCAAGCCAATGTAGAGTAGGATGTTATTCATTTTAGTTTGTGTTTTTGAGTTCTCCATAGCTGATTTTGAGAGATGAGAAGGAGAGTCTGACATTTGAATTGAGTGTGCAGGGGTGGCAGAGCAATCATAGGTGCTGGATTCCCCTTCTTGAAGTGCGGAGTGCTCTTCGGAGTCCAGTGGCTAGGCCAAAATGAAGGGAAAAAAGAGGTAAGTTCCCAAGGCATGCCCCTATACTCAGAAATGTTTTTGGCCAGATTTTCGTACGAAATGAAACAATCCCCCTATTTTGAAAAAGTAAATTCATTTCATGAGAAATGACCCTATTTCGTTCGAAATAAGGCCACTTCGTGCGAAATGCACTGCACCACTTGATTTTTTTTTCTTTAACCCTTGCTCTAGGGAATCGTGTCCTCTTACATACACTATAAATTCATTGAGGACAATGCATATATTAAATTTGGGGGGGGGGGGGAGGTTTATGTCTACCTTTTCTAGCCATGTATACATTTGCATAGCCTTGTTACACGTAGTTTATGTTCATATTGTGAGTATTGTGTAGTAGTGTTGTGTTTTTATTCTATTTTCGTATTGTCTTAGTTGTGTAGTCTATGCATTGTTTGCAATTTTAATTATTGAGTCACCCTACCCAATGTTTTGTGATTAGTAGAGTTGGCCAATTCACATAAATTTAGGAAAATATGAAAAAATTGAGAAAAACTAGAAAATTGAAAAATCATAAAAATTTAAATTTTTTAGATTAAAGGCAATTGATGAAGCTTGAAACCGAGTTCAGTGAAAGAGTCTCTAAGAATAGGAAGTGCCGTGGTCGGATAATCTTAATTCTTAGTATCTTGCGCACCGGTTTCACGGAAGGATGACCCGGGTATTCTAGGAATGTGGAAAGAAGATGAGGTCATACCTTTAGTTCCTATATTGTGGTAGGAGGATTTAGTCCTAAGTAGTTGAATAGTCAATTTTCGAGTGGAAACTTGTGGCCTCTTGAAATCTGAGGTGGACCTTCGTGTAGAGTCGGTTTAATGTAGTGCACTGCCTTAGCCTAAGCAAAGTTAGGGAGTATACACCACCATCCCTTACAGCGGTTTCAAGATTTAACCGAAAATGCCCACGCTTAGTTTCTCTAAATGCACGGTTGAAAGAAATTAGAAGAAAATGAAAAACAAAATGATCAAACTCTTATCTTGGACTAGATACAGTGAACAACTTAATGTGCCTCCGTTCATTTGTGAAATTTGGATTCAATCAAATTAGAGCTTCTAGGGAAAATCAAAGTTAAGTCGTATCACACGGAGTTGTGTCTCCCATCACTGGGACAATTTGCATTGAAATGTAATAACGGATAAGAGGGTTTGAAAACCTCAAATGACTTGGCGACAAAAGACTATCTTAGCACCTAGGAAGCCTAGGCCCTCTGGGCTAAAGGACGTGCCCGAGTCTTACTTTGATTTTGGTGGATGTTTGGGGACCCCTTAGTGAACTTGTGCGTAGGATCATTCTACTTTAATTTCTTGCTAGCGGTTGTGTGAATTTCGAATGAGACTTGTGAGAACTTGATGAGTTTGGTTAGTGATAGCGAGATTGCCTGATCTCTAAAGAAAAAGAAGAAAAAAATGTGTTTTTTCAATTTTTGCGTTGTATTATAATCGAGTTGCCCTATACAAAGCATGTAGATTGCACAGTCAGGCGTGTGAGTCGTTTGTGTTACATGGCTAGTACAAGTAGAGGCAAATCATTGGGGAGTGAAGCAAGTTTTTGCTCGGGACGAGCAAGGAGGTAGTGTGGGGGAATTTGATATAGCCTTTTAGGAGCTATGTATTCTTGTTATTTTCCACATTATCATGAGAGATTAGAGCCGAATGTTAGAGAATATGAGTTCTTTTATCACTTGTTGCTTCTTATGCGCTATATTGTTAGTCCAAGCATTTCTATGCATATTTCGATGTTAACTTTCAAATATAATCGCTTCGTATGTTTTTTCATGTTGTTTGAACATGACTGGATGCTAATCGGTTGATAGGAGGCATGGAACGAACTTCGAAAACAACGAGAGCTCAAGTGGAGTGAAGAGAGGCAAAGTTGGAGGAGATAGAATGACCAGTCTGCACGCATTTTGATGATATCTAGATTTGTACAATTAATATGGGAGTGATAATGGTTCCCTATGGAAGTAGACTCAAATATCTTTCCAACGATAGGTCACGGATAGGGGTGCAACTTGGACGGGCTCAGACCGACCAACCCGAACCCAACCCGGACTAAATTCGGGCTTGGGCAGAGGTTTTGAGTAATTTGGACGGGCTTGGACAAAAATTACCAACCCGAATTGCAATTAGGGTCGGGCTTGGGCACGGATATTAAACAACGGGCTAAACCCGAATTGCCCGATTTGTATACTCATTACCTATAAATGTTATATTTGGAGAGTATTATATAGCATATTGATCCATAATCTATTCTCTTTTTATTAATTATTAGTGATATTTTAATTATATTTATGTTCGTAACTATATACTTTTTCCACAAAATATGTAGTATATTCTTGTATAAATGGATAATTTTTTAATTCACTTTAACAATATATAGTAGTTATTTTTTAGCCTTATATAAATTAAAAATTGAAGTGTCTACGTTCGGTATCTATTTTTACATGTAAGTTAATTAACTTACTTAAGGGTACAAGTTTAATTAAGTTGAATGTGATAATTATGTTAATTTATTTAGTTTATTGGGCTAGCCCGAATTCAACCCGAACCCGAATTGGTTTGTTTGAATTTGGGCTCGGACGGGTTGGCGATGCTCCTAACCCGGGCTGGGCTGGGCTTGGGTAACCCCGAGAAAAATCGTGCTCGGGCTTGGACAAGGGTATCAACCCGCCCAGCCCGCCCGAGTTGTAGTCCTAGTCATGGAGCTTAATCGGAGATCGGACGAAGAAGTTATGGCCTTGAGAAGTCAGAGTCCAGATTCATTTCGTACAAAATGGTCTGACATTGGACCAGATTTCTAGGGCTATTTTGAAAATATTGAAGAATTATAACGGGAATTGACTCAAAGACGACCTAGGGGGCTGGAAATCATTCATTCACACTCAGGAGAGGAAAGGACGAAAGAGGAGACGAAGACTTCACCATTGGAGAACCTAGTTTGATTCCTTCTTCCCTTTTCTTAATCAAACTCATGGAGAAAATCTTTTCTATTGTTTATCTTATGATGAGTAGCTAAACTTTCATAGCTAAGCATCTCATATGATATCCTAGTGTTGATGTAAACGTATGTTTTCCGGATTGAATCTAATTTCACGCTTTGATGATTTCTTCTACTGAATAATTTGTAGTTTCTTGATTCCATTAGTAATCCTAGTCTATTGACACAAGTTGGAGATGAACTAATATCAATGGACTAGGGTTTTGTTCATTAGATTATTCATGCTTAATTGTTGGTACGTTCTAAATTAATTTTTCATGTACTACGTAGTTAGTGAGTGCGCGAAAGTGACTTTAACTAGCTAGGATAATATGAACATCAATCCTAACCATTGAGACCGAAAGTACAAGTGTTCGGATTGGCCATGTGGGTAGACTCAGTAGGATCAGTCAGCTTTTCTGTGAACCGGTGGACCGATAGGACCCGTTAGCATATCAGTAGGGAACCTGCTAGAACAGACCGGTAAACGTAGGTGTACTGAAAGGACCCCCAGGTTTACCGTGATGTAAAAAGATCTGAGACCGATAGAACATGGTCAGTTCTAGTACCCGGCTTAGTTAGACTGAATTAACGTGTCTGATTATCCGGAAATCGTGTACATCCCTAGGTGATCTATGATATTTCCTAGTTTCTCTATTAACTTAGTAAGACTTCTTATTAATTGGTTTTTCTACTATTTCAGTCATTACGTACAACGACTTATTTGTGGGTGGCAACCTCACAATTCTCAACACTTTTTACCACTTACTTAGAAAAGTTAATTAATTTGTTAGTTAAAGCTTGTTACAAGCTTGTCCGCGTGGAATTCGACAACCCGAGTATTAAAAACACTCACACTTTATTACTCGACTGTGCACTTGCATACACACGTAAGAATACGTGTCACATACACTTCTTCTTGTAAATAAACATTTAAAATTCACATTTGACATCCATTTGGTAAAGCTTTATGTGTTTGTGAGATGCAATTGCAAGAAGTATTTTTGTAGCTTCTAACCAGGAAACAGGAGAAAATGTCTCCTCATAATCAGTACCTTCATATTGATTATACCCATGAGCCACAAGTCTGGCTTTGTTTATGACAATCTTACCGTTCTCATCAAGCTTGTTTCTAAACACCCACCTAGTTCCAATAACTAAATGAGTTTTTGGCCTAGGAACCAAGTTCCATACTTTTTTCCTTTCAAATTCGTTCAGCTCATTCTGCATTTCAATGATCCAATCAGCTTCTTGTAATGCCTCTTTTGCATTCTTAGGATCTATAAGTGATACATAGGCATTTAAGGCACATAATTTCTTCAACTGTCCTCTAGTTTGTGTATCTGTGGTTAGATCAGAGATAATGTTGTCAACTGGATGAGCTGAAAAATATTTGAACTTCTTCCTTGGTTTCCATGGTTATGGTTCTCCAAAAATATTTTCAATCCTTTGAGAGCTTGATGCAGGGGCTGGAACATTTTGTGATCAGTGAAGTCCAGTCTCAAAGCTTTGAGAATTTTGTTCAGAAGGTTGTTCAAAGCTTTGAGATTCTCTCGGTTTTTCTTGCAGTATAGTTTTGCTACTTTTCTTTTTCTCAATATCATCATCTTCTTCATACCTATTTAGATTGAGATGTGTAAAACTATCACTCAAAGAACCATCACAGCATTCATCTAAAATCACATGAATACTCTCTTCTACAACCTTAGTTCTTTTATTGAAAACTCTATATGCTTTGTTAGATTGAGAATAAACAAGAAACACACCTTCATCACTGTAAGATCAGGTTATGCAAGGCTTGAAATAGTTCAACTATTTCAAGGCCTTGAATCAGCTTTCAAAGCTTTGAATCAGTTATCACAGGCTTAGCTATTTTCAAGGCCCTGAAATTGGATTCAAGGCCTTGAAACTGTCTAACCTATATGAACATTCTCAGGGGGAGTTTTCTATAAACTCTTCTAAGCTGATTTCCTATCTCTCCTTAATATAATTGTTTTAATGCTATTTGATGATGAAAAAAAAATCATTCTAACATGTTTGAACATAGAATATCATTTGTATGACCACGATTTTGTAGGAAATTTTATTTCCTAGTTTACATGAATTATTTCCTAATCTGACATTTGCAGGGAAGGAAATAATTGAGAAGATGATTATGTGTTTGATCTGAATAGTATGACCGCTTCTCAACCTATTCAAATAAAATATCACAACATTATCTCTGGAATTATGATCACTTAACTGTTGGAGAAGATTGTCAAATAGTCAAAATTTGTTGCCTACAAAATAGGAGTTTGTTGCTGAAAATCTGGAAGATTTGCAGAGCTGTTTGAAGTTTAAATAGAGCTCAATTCTTAAGCAATACACACGACTGTCAACGGGCAACAAGAGAGAGACGAGTCTGTATTTACAAAGCATCAAAGAAGTTCATCAATCTCACAGTCCATTTCACAGAAGTTCACTGCATACTTCACTGCAATTTTCACATTCTAGTGTTCTTCTGTATTGTGCTTCATTGGTAGATCATTTATGTAATTCTTCTATCTTTATTCTCGAGGATGGTTCAAAGTGAAAACTAGAGAATTCTTATTTAATAAGTTAGCTAGAGTAGGTACTAGATAGGTTAGGGAGAACTACAAGCTGTAACACAGTAAGGCATCTCTCTGTGCTTGAGATCTAGGGATTAGCTTTTGATTTATAAGAATTTAGTTGAAAATCCTGCAGTTATAAGATCCCTGAGGTAGAGACGTAGGTCCAAGTGGACTGAAATCTTTAAATCATTTGTCTCTTGCATTTACAGTTTCTTTACTTACTCAGTTTTTACAACATTCAAACTAGTCTGTTTTCAAGGGTTTGAAACTTTTTTCAAGGCCTTGAATAAGACTTGACTGATCCATTCCAAAATGTATTTCATTCCAAGGGCTTGAACTAGATTTCAAGGCCTTGAAATTCATTAGCTTTCACAAGATTTCATTATCTTAACAGTTTTAGCAAAAAGTTGGCATACTCTATTCAACCCCCCCCCTCTAGAGTATCTTAGCTACATTACAATCTGCAAACTCACAGTTTCAATTGGTATCAGATCTTATATCACTGTATGGATTTAACCATCTGGTGATCATGAGTACGGCAGGTGATGGTTGTTTCTCACAGGGAAGAGCTGCTAACAGACCTCCTCTATTTTGTGGAGAAAATTTTGCTCACTGGAAAGCTTTGATGAAAATGTTCATCATTGATCAAGACATAGAGCTATGGACCATTATTCAGAATGGACCTCACACTTTCTACACAGAGAAAGATTGGATTAGAACTCCCAAAACTGAAGACTCACTCTCCACTTCTAAATTAGAGCAATTCTCTAAGAATTACAAAGCTATTAACATTTTGTATTGTGCTTTGAGTACAGATGAATTCAACAGGATTTCAGGCTGCACTACTGCCAAAGAAATTTGGGATAGACTTGTGGTAAACTTTGAATGAACAAGTCAAGTCAAGCAAACCAAGATCAACATCTATCTCAGGCAATATGAGCTATTTAAGATGAATGCAGGCGAATCCATCAGAGACATGTTCAAGAGATTCACGGACATTGTTAACAACCTTGATTCACTGGGAAAACATTTTTCCAATGAAGAAAAGGTGAGGAAGATTCTAAGAAGTCTTCCAAAGGCAAAGTGGGAACCAAAGACCACAACTATTGAAGAAGCTCAGAATCTGTCAACTCTACAACTTGATGAACAACAAGGGAAGCTTCTGACACATGAAATATCTATGAATGAAGCTTATGGAGAGCTCCCAGAAAGTGTCAAGAACGTAGATATCAAAGCCAAAGAGAATGAGAGAAATAAAATCCTTGAAACTGAGGATGATGATGATGAAGATCCATTTGCTTTGATTTCCAAAGCCTTGACAAGGATTCTCAAAATGAAGAAAAACTTTGGAAACAAAGACTTCAACAGAGAAAGACATAGAACATCTAGTAGCAAGGACTACAAAGGCCAGTCTTCTTCACAAAATAAATCAAATGACATGAACTGTTTTGCGAGTGGTGATGCAGGACATTTGATAAGAGATTGTCCACACAAGAAAACCAAGAGATTTAAAAAGAAAGACCATGATAGAAGAAAGAAAGCTATGATAGCTTCATGGAGTGATTCAGATAGCTCAAGTGAATCTGAATCTGAAGAAGAACATGCCAACCTATGCTTCATGGCCAAGCATGATGAAAGTTCTAAGAAGAACATTGAGGTAATGGTAAACTATCTGATTTCAAAACCAAAAGATGCTCTTTGAGATTATCTCAGAACAATGCTTTTAAATGAAGAAGATCATCTGAAAGAGATCAGACTTTTAAAAGAAAATTTCATGAGCAAGCGAAAGAGAACCTTCAACTTGTTTGGCTAAATCAGAATCTTGAAATCTTTTAGAAGAAAAATTACAGTGATTTCAAGGCCTTGAAAACTAACTTCAAAGCCTTGAAAACACAAGTCAAGGAAGTAGTCACTGAGAACTCTATGATGAGTAACAGCCTTGTTAATCTAAAACATCAAGTTTATGAATTAGATAAACAAAAGACTACTCTTACTGAGAAACTTCAAGAATCTGAATTGGTCAAAGTTAAGCTTGTTGGATCAGAACACAAGTTGAACTTGATTCTTGCAGGAAGTTCACAGTCTGTTCACAAAGCTGGTATTGGATTGAATCCAAACTTTCCAAGAAAGAACAATACCAGATTTGTGAAAGATGAAAACAAAACTTCTCCTAAATGTCATTACTGCTGCAAAACTGGTCATGTTAAAATGACTTGTCCTTTCAGAAGAAGAGACACTCACATAATGAGGAACACTTTTCCATTTCAACTCAAAGGACAAGGTAAATAGATTTGGGTTCCCAAATGGGTTAGACCACCTAACATGGTTGATCCTGAAAATGAAATCAAATTCCACACTCGGTCTAAAAGCTTGGTAAGGCAGTGATTGGTGCTTGCACGGTGTCACCAAAGAACGTAAGTGGTTTATGTAGGGTTTTGATCATGGATACGCCGCGGAAAAATATAATTTATCCATTCGATACCCTCCAAGGATCACAGGACAAGAGACATAATGATGATAAAGGAAGAAATCAAGTTACACACCTTAGGGTTTCTCCTGTGATGACTTGTCACGTGAATTGTGACACGTCTCTACGGTTCATCCACGCCTAGAGGTAAGATCTAGATCCTCCAACTCCTTTTTCTAGCTAGGAAGAATGGAAGAGGAAGAAGAAATCATGCAACACGGTGCAACAAGGTGGGGCGGCACCTCCATGTGAGGCATACGGGTAGGGGGCGGTCCCAAAGGGGGTTCGGCCCTTGCTTTGGGACTTGCTCTCTCTCCTACCTTTATTCTCTCCTTACTTCTATCATATAGATGTGTGTGTGTAGAGAAAATAATCTAGGAGTGTTCTTTATATAATCCAACAACTCATTTTCCTACTACATATAGAACCCCTCTACTAATCCTACTCAAATAAGGATTAGTCCCTTTTGCAAACTAGTCCTAATCATGTCCATACATGGATTAGTTCTATTTGAAAATTAATCCTAATCATGTCTATACATGAATTAGTCCACCTTGGCAAATCCTAATCATGTCTATACATGGATTAGTCCAACTTGCATATTAGTCCTACTAAGTTAGCAAGTTGTTGCGATTTGATCCTTCTAATTAATTAATCATATTAATTAATTAATTACCAAGTCTAATTCACCCCTATATGGCGTGTGACCCCATAGGTTCTGTTTAGTTTGTAGTAACTATTTACTAATATGGAGCGGCCTCTAGCAAGACATCCATTCTAGCCAACAAATAGAATAGTCATCATGACAAACCTTGTGCAAGTAGTTATCTCATCCCTTTGTCCCAATATCCGGATTGGACACGAGACATACAAGTCACACTCGTATATCCAATCCATAGTTTCTTGATCCGGTGAATAGCCTTATTCGTGCAAATAACATCAATATCCTATATTGATTTATTTTAGTCTGTCCAGACATTCTATAAGCACTATCCCTCGAGTGGCCTAGGATATTTGCTCCGGTTATGTGGGATGGACAAATTATATCTACTTCCACTACGATCTCTAAGCTTGCTTCTTATTGTATCCGGTGCACGCCTTTATAACTACCCAGTTACGGTGTAGCGTTTGACGCTACCAAAATCACAATAATCCACAACTAGACAATCTAGTGACTTCAAGTCTAAGGCTGACAACACCGTTGCACCGCGAGAAGCGCTTGTGACTTTACATAACTTGTATGTAGCCTTCTAGGAGATCCAGTGCGCCATTACCCTTAATGCACACCCATGTGTTGGATCAGGATATCTCCATGTCAATCCAACCCCATACTAGTCTATAGATGATTGTCCTATTAATCATTATATTGGACTAGGGATAATTTAAGAATATAACACTTATATTCTAAGGACTTCATTCATGTTATCATATCTCCATATCGATAACATAATGAATCGTACATCCACATATTTGTCACAATAAATTGATTGCCTCTAGGGCACAATTCCAACAGTTTATGGACAGTGGTTGCTCAAGACACATGAGTGGAAAGAGATCTCTATTCTCACAATTGAAAGAGCAATCTGAAGGTTCAATTACTATTGGTGACAAAGGCAAATGCAACATTCTTGGTATTGGTAAAGTTGGTACAAATTCTAAAAACTTTATTTCTGATGTGTATCTAGTTGATGGTTTGAAATTTAACTTGCTTAGTGTATCTCATCTTTGTGATAATGGCAATAAGGTTATGTTTCATAAAGAGAAGTGTGGGGTGAAAAATGAGAAATGAGGAAATTGCATTCTCACAGCCTCTAGAAACAATGTTTATACTTTTCAGACTAACAAAGTTGCAGGTAAAAGTTTGAAGTGCCTCAAGGCCTTGAAAGAGGATTCAAAGCTTTGGCACAGGAAGCTTGGTCATATTAGTTTGCATAATTTAAACAAGTTGATTTCCGAAGATTTGGTAAGAGGATTACCATCAATTAAGTTCAAAGAAGATGAATTGTGCAAAGCATGTGCTCAGGGCAAGCAGACCAGAAGTTCTTTCAAGCCAAATAAGTTTGTAAGTACAACTAGACCCATTGAACTGCTTCATATGGATCTCTGTGGTCCTATGAGAACTCCTACTCCTAAAGGTAAAAGGTATATGCTAGTTGTTGTAGATGATTTTTCTAGATTTACTTGGGTTATGTTTCTCAAAGAAAAATATGAAGCCCTCTCTGAATTTTCAAAGCTTTACAGAGAACTTCAAACTATGAAAAACCTACATGTAGCTTCAATTAGAAGTGATCATGATAGAGAATTTGATCAATTAGAATTTGATTTGTTCTGTGATAAGCATGGTATTACTCATAACTTTTCTACTCCAAGAACTCCTCAACAAAATGGTGTTGTTGAATGAAAGAATAGGACTCTTGAAGATATGTCAAGAACAATGCTTCTTGAAAACAAGTTACCAAAACATTATTCGGAAGAAGCTTTGAATACAGCAAACTATATATTGAACAGGTGCTTGATCAGACCTATACTGAAGAAGACCCCCTATGAACTATTCAAAGGGAGGAAGCCAAACATTTCATACTTCAAGCCCTTTGGATGCACATGTTTTATCCATAAAAATAGAAAAGACAACCTCGATAAGTTTGATGCAAGAAGTGATGAAGGTATTTTTCTTGGTTATTCTATGAATTTCAAAGCTTATAGAGTTTACAATAAAATAACCAAACGGGTTTAAGAGACCATTCATGTTATTTTTGATGTAATCTATGATGGTTCTTTGAGTGAAAGTTTTGCAGACTTAAATTTGAACAAGCATGAATCAGAGGAAGAGACTGAGAATCCACTGGGATTCAAGAAAGGATCAGGGGAAAACATAAGACATTTTCAAAACCTTGAAAATGGTGCTCAAGGCCTTGAAAAAGATGATCAGAAGGATACAAGTGACAAAGCCACTACTTCAAGACCAGAGAAGATCTATGGAGAACCTGAACCCTTGTCTCCGAGAAAGAGATTCAAATATCTCTCATCTCATCCAATTGATAATATCATTTCAGATCCAATCACTGGTACACAAACTAGATCACAGTTGAAGAACTTGTGTGCTTTTAATGCTTTTATATCTCTTGTAGAACCTAAAACTGTGAAGGAAGAATTACAAGAAGCAGACTGGATCATTTCTATGCAAAGTGAACTCAATGAGTTTGAAAGGAGTATGATTTGGAACCTGGTTCCTCCACCTACAAACCAGTCTGTCATTGGTACCAGAAGGGTGTTCAGAAATAAGTTGGATGAAGGTGGAAGAGTGATCAGAAACAAAGCAAGGTTAGTTGCTCAAGGTTACAACAAAGAGGAAGGTATTGATTATGAGGAAACTCTTGCCACAGTTGCCAGGTTAGAAGCAATTACAATTTTGCTTGCTTTCGCATCTCACAAGAACATGAAACTATTTCAAACGGATGTGAAGTGTGCTTTCTTGAATGGCTACTTACAAGAAGAAGTTTATGTTGCACAACCTCCTGGTTTTGAAAATGACAAGTTTCCAGATCATGTTTACAAACTTGACAAAGCTCTTTATGGTTTGAAACAAGCTCCAAGAGCTTGGTATGAAAGATTTTCAAAGTTTTTGCTTGAAAATAATTTCAAAAGAGGACTTGTAGACAAGACCCTCTTCATAAAGACTCATGACAAAGACTTGCTTTTAGTTCAGATCTATGTTCATGATATCTTGTTAGGAGCTACTAATGATCAATTGTGCAGAAAATTCTCAAGTCCTATGAGCAGGGAATTTAAAATGAGCATGATGGGAAAGCTGAACTTCTTCCTAGGACTTCTAATACATCAAATGAAGAAGGGCATATTTCTGCATTAAATCAAATAAAAAGAGACTTGTTAAGCAAATATAGCATGGCTCAATGTAAGGAAGCCAAGACTCCTATGAGTTCTACACTGTCCTTAGACAAGGATGAATCTGGTAAGAGTGTCAATGTGAAAGAGTATCGAGGTATGATTGGGTCATTACTCTATCTCACAGCAAGCAGACCAGATATCATGTTTAGTGTATGCATGTGTGCTAGATTTCAAGCTGATCCAAAGGAATCACACTTAAGTGCTGTGAAGAGAATCTTCAGATATCTCAATGGAACCAAAGACTTAGGGCTTTGATATCCAAGACATTCTAATTTCTCTTTGTATGGTTTTTTATATGTTGACTTTGTAGGTTACAAAGTTGATAGAAAAAGCACTTCAGGAACTTGCCAATTTATTGGATCATCCTTGATCAGTTGGCATTCAAAGAAACAGAATTATGTTGCTCTATCAACAGCTGAAGCTGAATATATAGCTGCAGGAGCATGTTGTTCACAAGTACTATGGATTGCTCAACAGCTAAGAGACCTTGGATTTGATTTCAGAAGCATACCTATCAAATGTGATAACACCAGTGCAATTTCAATTACAAAGAATCCAGTTCAACATTCAATAAACCAAGCACATTGATGTCAGACACCATTTCATCAGAGATCATGCTGAGAAATGTGATATTGTTCTTGAATTTGTTGCTACTTACATGTAAATTGCATATATCTTCACTAAACCATTAGCAGAAGAAAGATTCTTCGCTCTAAGATTGGAATTGGGAATTATAAATAAAGATGCATAGGTTTAGCGGGAGCATCAGGTAAGAAACGTAAGTTGTATGTGCTTTCAAAGGTTTGAACTGATTTTCAAAGCCTTGAAAAGCACTTCAAAGCTTTGATCTTTATCTGTTGCAATGTTACAGCATTTCAAGACCTTGAAAACCTTTTCAAAGCCTTGAAAATAAGTCTGCTATACTAGTAGTCAATAAAATTGGATCATTCTGTATTGGGTGATATCTCTGTAGATATTTGCTCAATATATCCCCTACATTTTTTAAAAACACGTATTAGCCAAATATAGTATTACATTATTTATTTTCAACGGCCTAAAAGATTTGAATCTTCTCCGATTATTACAAATCTTTTCAGATCAGAGAGATGATTTAGTTTACTTTTGAAGCTCAAACACTTTTAGTATTTATCTTCTTCACCTCTCTTCTCTCCGTGTCATTCCTACCTGTCTCTATTCTTCTCCGAAACACTACTGAGCACAAGGACAGCTTCAGACAAAATCAAGATGGCTGGAGGATCAAAACCTAGTTCAGAGAAGAAAAGAAAGGGAGCAGGGGATGAAGGTCAAGAGATTAGTGGAGACTCTAGCTCCAGAACTCCTAATGCAGAGGCAGTGCAGATCTTCCTCCACCCAAAAATAAAGTCAAGAAGGTTGCAACTTCCTCCTCAGAAAAGAAGAAGAAGAAAGAAAAAGTTGCTGCAGAGAAGAAACCTGAAACAGAGATATCTAGCCCCAACAAGCTGAATAAAAAGAAGAAGGCAACTCAAGCTGAAAACGGAAAGGGAAGGTAACAGAAGAACAGCAAGAATATCATATGGAGAAGGCCCTACAAATCTACCCAAATAACTCAACCCCTGATGAAACTTGGTTTGTTTCAAACACCTCCAAAGGTCAGTGGTTAGATGGTTTTGCTTCCAGATCTATTGCTTTCTGTAGTATGATCAATATTCATATGGTGGAACACATGAATCTTAAGTGCATCTCTATGTTAAAGAAGAGTTCTATGTGGTTTATGCTGAACCCTAAAGAGTTAGAATACCCAAGACTCACCATACTCTTCTATCTGAACAGCAAATAATTTAAGAGATCAGCCCACTTGGTCCTTCAATCTAGAGTTGGTGGAATAGAGGTTGAATTGGACCACTCTTAGTTTGCCAATTTGCTAGGGTGTCCCAAGAGGTATGACACAAGCAATCATCCACCAAAGACAGAAGTACTAAAACTAGCCAAAGAAGAGTTCTACCTACCAAACACTCCAACCATAGCCAAAAAATTAACACAATTTGTGTTAAATGTTGAAGCCAAAGTCCTTCACACTATTCTGGCCCGGTGCATCTTTCCCAGAGAGAAATCTAGGGAGTTGGTGACTGAGAGAATGCTGCACATCATGTATCTGATCATGCATGGATATGAGATTGATCTTCCAAAGTTAGTGATTGAACATATGCTCTTTATCCATGCCGATTAAATGAAACATCCTCTGCCCTATGGAAATCTGCTCACATTGTTCTTTGAACACTTTGAGATTCCAAATGGTGGAGAGGAATCTGTCACTTCTGGCATGGGAATGCTTAATGAGAAGGCCTTTGAGAACATTGGAGTGGTGAAGACTAAAGAAAAGATTTGGAAGTTGTACTCAGATTTGACTGAAGCAGAACTAGGTGCAAAGAAGTTTCTTAAGCCAAAGACCTTGACTCCCACTTCAAGTAAGACTTCTTAACCTACAAAAAATCAGAGACTTGATGGTTTGGAGTTGGATATGGAAGAGATCAAAGAAACTTTTTATGGACTTGAAACTGCTATGGGGAAAATTAAGTACATGGTGGAAAGCATATTCAGGAGCATGAATTTGCTTGATGTTCCTGAGGATGAAGAAGGTACAAAGAAAGGTGATTCTGACAAAAATCTTTCAAGTGAACATTCCAACCAGGAAGAGACTGCTCCGGTCAAAGATAAGGGAAAGCAAGTGGTAGAACAAGCTGCTCAGAAAGGGGATGAAGTCAATAGTCCTGACTCATATGATCTGCTGATTACTTTGAAGAAAAAGAATAAATGTACAAAGGCTGCTACACAGGATAGGACTGATGTTGAAGACAGTGATGAAGAAGAAGGAGATCAAGATGGAGATGAAGACCCAAACCCTTAGTCTTGCCTACTCTTTCTTCCCCATTCTCTTTTTTTATTTAAGTTTTTTAAGTTTTCTTTTCAAAATTTTCCAGACACTTGATCCAACATCCTCTCTATCTTTTTGATGAAAGTCAAAAAGGGGGAGAAATCCTAGGGTTTTTAGGTTTTTAGGAATTATCTGCTAAACTTTTTAATTTATGTTGCTGAATTCAATAAGTTGGATCTTTTTGGAATTACTGTGTTATTATGAATTGTGAACTAATCAGTATTTTTTTTTGCACAGACTAAGGATCAAACAGAATTGGTTTTGTCTTTCATCAAGAGGGAGATTGTAAGATCAGGTTGTGCAAGGCTTGAAATATTTAGACTATTTCAAGGCCTTGAATCAGCTTTCAAAGCCTTGAATCAGTTATCACAGGCTTGATGCTATTTTCAAGGCCTTGAAACTGGATTCAAAGCCTTGAAACTGTCTAACCTATATGAACATTCTTTGGGGGAGTTTTCTGTAAAATCATCTAAGTTGATTTCCTATCTCTCCTTCATGTGATTTTTTTACTGCTATTTCATGATGAAAGAAAAATCATTCTAACATGTTTGAACATAGAATATCATTTGTTTGAGCATGATTTTGTAGGAAATTTTATTTCCTAGTTTACAGGGATTATTTCCTAATTTGACTTTTGCAGGGAAGGAAATTATTGAGAAGATGATTATGTGTTTGATCTTAATGGTATGACAGCTTCTCAATCTATTCAAATACAAGATCACAACATTATCTCTGGAGATTGTGATCACTTAACCGTTGGATAATATTGTCAAAGAGTCAAAGTCTGTTGCCTACAAAATAGGAGTTTGTTGCTGAAAATCTGGGAAGATTTGCAGAGCTGTTTGAAGTATAAATAGAGCTCAATTCTGAAGCAATACACACGAATCTCAACCGAAAATAGAGGGAGACAATTCTGGATGGACAAAGAATCAAAGAAGTTCCTCAATCTCACAATCCATTTCACAGGATTTCACTGCATACTTCACTGCAACTTTCACATTCTAGTGTTCTTCTGTATTGTGATTTATTGGTAGCTCATTTATGTAATTCTTCTATCTCTATTCTCGAGGATTGTTCAAAGTGAACAATAGAGAATTCTTAGTTAATCAGTTAGCTAGAGTAGGTAGTAGATAGGTTAGGGAGAACCACAAGCTGTAACAGAGTAAGGCAAGTGGACTGAACTCTATAAATCATTTGTCTCTTGCATTTACAGTTTTACTCAGTTATTACAACATTCAAACTTGTCTGTTTTTAAGGGTTTGAAACTCTCTTCAAGGCCTTGAAAAAGACTTGACTGATCCATTCCAAACAGTATTTCATTCCAAGGGCTTGAACTAGATTTCAAGGCCTGAACTTCAGTAGCTTTCACAAGATTTGTATATCTTAGCAAGTTTTGCAAAAAGTTGGCATACTCTATTCAACCCCCCCCCCCCTTATAGAGTATCTTAGCTACATTACCATCTGCCCACTTGCACTTTCAGTCACTTCTAGCATAAAATTTACCAAGATTATGCTTACCATTATTATGAACATAACAAGTACACCCAAAAGGCTTAAAATAAGAAACACTTGGCTTTCTTCCTTTGAAAAGTTCATATGGACTTTTCTTCAAAATAGGCCTAATCAAGCATCTATTTAGCACATATTTGGCAGTGTTAACAGCTTCTGCCCAAAAATATTTTGGCAAATTATTTTCAAGAAGCATGGTTCCAGACATGTCTTCAAGTGTCCTATTCTTCCTCTCAACAACTCCATTTGGCCGAGGATTTCTAGGTGCAGAAAAGTTGTGTGAGATTCCATGATGTGCACAAAATAAATCAAAATCAAGTTGATCAAATTCTCAACCATGATCACTTCTCACAGATGCAACAAGCAAATTTGTCAAAGTTTGAAGCTCTTTACAAATCTTTGAGAATTCAAAAAGTGCTTCAGGTTTTTCTCTAATGAACATAACCCAAGTTAGTTTGGAATAATCATCTACCACAACAAGCATATACCTTTTACGCTTATGAATTTGAACTCTCATAGTACTAGATAATTCCATATGCCGCATCTCTAAGGCTCTGATAGTACTTACAAAGTTCTTTGGCTTGAATGAGCTCCTTGTCTGTTTACCTTGGGTACAAACCTTGCATATCTCATCATCTTTAAACTTCATAGCTGGTAATCCTCTTACCAAGTCCTTTGAACTTACAAAGTGCCCAAGTTTTCTATGCCAAAGCTTTGAGTCCTCCTTCAAAGCTTTGAGACACTTCAGACTTTCCCTGCAACTTTGTTAGTACTCATAGCATAAACATTATATGACCTTGGAGCAGTGAGTATGCAATTGGCTGATTTATCATCTTTCACCACACATTTCTCCTTGTCAAGAATGACTTTATTACCATTATCACATAATTGAGAGATACTAAGTAGATTATATTGCAATCCATATACCAAATAAACATCAGAAATTGAACTTGCAGATTCATTCCTCTAGTATGCTCTTTAAGTTCTGTGAATAGAGACTTCTTTCTACTCATACGTCTGGAGAAACCAATGTTTATAATCCATTTATGATTCTTACCCTTGGTGATAGCCACTAAAATTCAATCAATGGATAAACAGGCTATTAGACCAAGTGTAGAATTTGGACTCATATCCAGAATCAACCATATTAGTTGGTTTGTTTCCTTTAGGAACCCAAATCTTCTTCACTTGTCCCTTAAGATGATAAGGATATGTATTCCTCATTATGTTAGGTTATGTCCTTCTAAAGGGGCAAGTTAACTTCACATGACTAAGTTTTCCATAGTAATGATATTTTGGAGAATGTTTATTTCCTGGTTTCACAAAGGTGGTTTGGTTCTTCTTTAGAAACTTTGAATTGTAACCAATTCCACTCTTGTGTACAGAATGCAGACTTCCTCCAAGCATGAGATTAAGGTTATATTCTCAGCCTGCAAATATTGATAAAAACTTTCGTTATTCTTGAAGTTTCTCAATCAAGGAGGTGTTATGTTGGTCTAAATCATTTTAATGATGCTTTCTATCAACATACTTATCAATTAAAAGTGAGTATTGATCCACAACCTCTTTGACCTGCTCCTTCAAAGCTTTGAACCTGCTATCCAGGGATTTGAATTCATTGTCAGTTTTTGACTTAGATACTTCCAGATTCTTATTGAGAAAAACCAAATCAAAAATTTCCTTTGTCTGCTCATGGATTTAAATTTTAAGGATTCAATCTCATTTCTATAGCTTTCCTCATTTAAAAACACGCTTTTAAGGATTTCAAGTAAAACACCAGTAGGACTAGCAAGTAAAGTCTTTACCATCTCCTCAATGTGTCTGTCTGAGCTATTTCCTTCTTCATGCTCAGCCATTAAACAGAGATTGACTTGTTCTTCATCAGATTTTGAATCACTTGATGAATCAGAATCACTTCATGAAGCAACCATAGCTTTCGTCCCTCTGTTGTCAGTTTCCTTCTTAGGGAAATGCATGTTCTTCTTCTTTTGTTGGAAATCCCTTACCAGGTGATCAGCACACTCAAAGCAATTCATCACTTTAGATTTATGTGAATGTGAAGAAGACTTACCCCTGTGATCATTGCTGCTTGAGGATCTTGATTTGTCTTTGTTGTAGTCCTTGTTCCCAAAGTTTTTTTTATCTTCAGTATTCTGGTCAAAGCTTTGGAGATCAAGGCTAAATCTTCCTCATGATCATCATCTTCCTGTTTAACGCTTTGGGATTTCTCGTTGCCTTTTTCCTTGAGTGCCAGGTTCTTCTATCACCATCCACTTCTTTCATAGAAATCTCATGACTGAGCAGCTTGCTCTGCAGATCATCTAGCCCCATAAGGCTCAAATCCTGAGCTTCCTCAATCGCAGTGGTCTTTGGTTCCCACTTGGCTTTTGGAAAGCTTCTTAGAATCTTTCTGACCTTTTCTTCATTTGCAAATGCTTTCCCCAAGGACTCTAAATTATTCACAATGTATGTGAACCTTTTGAACATGTCCTTGATGGATTCATCAGAATTCATCGTGAATTGCTCATACTGCCTCAAAAGAATGTTTATTTTGGTCTACTTGACTTGGCTAGTTCCTTCATATGTTACAACTAGTTTGTGAGAAATCTCCTTGGCACTTTTGCAGTTGGATATCCTGTTGAACTCATATGTACTAAGAGCACAATATAATAATTTTGAAGGGGTGTACATTAGGTATAAATACATGATCAATACTCTAGAAGGGGGGGGGGTTGAATAGAGTATGCAGACTTTTGTCAAATTGTCTAAGAGTAGCGGTTTCAAAAGATCTGTAAAGAGATTCAAGGCCTTGAAATGAGTTTCAAGCCATTGGGATGAAAACAGTTAGAGTATGAAAGAATAAGTATGTTCAAGGCCTTGAAATGATTTCAAAACCCTTGAAATGAAACATTTTTTAAATGTTGCAAAAGATCTAAGTATGAAGCTGAAAAGTAAATGCAAGAGACACAAGATATATAGAGTTTCAGTCCACTTGGACCTACGTCTCAACCTCAGGGATCTTTTCCCTATAGGATATTCAACACAATTCTTATGTATCAACATCTAATTGTTAACGACTTAAAATTGCATGTTTTAGTATGTTAATGAAATCTTCATAACTTGCGAATATGTGTAATCTATTTCTTTTACCTCTCTTTCCAGACTTATGCTTGTCTTTGTAGTTTCGGTTGTTTTTATCTTATTTTGTAGGCAAATTCGTGCTTTAGAACGCAATAGGCTAGTTAGTAGAGCTTGAACGATGAATTGAGACGCTTTAGAGGGGCCAAGAGACATGAAGAAAGGGCTTGGAGGACTTAATTTGAAGAATATTTTAAGATTTTATGGCTAATGTGCAAGCAAAGTGAAGTTTCAAAGGCTTAAATGAACAGGACAAGGGAAGACATAAGCCAAAAAGTAAAGTTCAAGAAGAATAGAGACTAATTTGCAAGGCCAAAGTTGTATCCAAGGGTTTGTTTGAAAACCATTTAACGGATTTGGGGAGCTTAGTGCAGTTTTCTAAACGTTTTAATGGCTGATTTGAAGGATCCTTAACGGATTGGGGGTGTATGTGCATTTTTCAAAAAAACATCACGTGCTGGGGGCCATTTTAAAGCCCCCAGCAAACAAGAAGGGGCCTTTTTGAATATCAGGCGAAACAGCTCACAAACAGACCGAAGGCTTTCTCTCTCCCCGACGAAGACACGGAAGAAACCAGAGACCTCCATGGACGCTCCTCCAAGTTTCGGACGAAGCTCAAAACCCGATCAAACTCTCTCCAAGTTGCTCAAATCAGGTCTCAAATCACTCCCCAGCCCAAGCTCTACCTTCCTCTTCACTCAATTCGGCCAAGAACAACCCAAACAAAAAGCCGCAAATTCAACCTAGGGTTCTTGAGCTCTACAAATCAACGATTCAAAGGTCTTGAGATTGATTGAAGGGTGGAGATGAAGCCTTGGAGGCTACGAAACCCACTCCTGAAGTCTATATAAACCAATGATGAAGAATTTTCGACGACTCTTCTCACACTTTCGGCAACCATTTCCGTACGGGTTCCTCTGTTTCTCCTCTCTCTCTTTCTCCGATTCAACCCATTTCTGGGCTTGTTCTTGCGATTCTGAGCTCACTCTTGAGCAAATTTAGGTCCAAGAACAAGAGAAAGAGGAAGAAAGGGAGAGAGGAGGTCGTTTTCAGGCTTCTTGTGCTCTGTTCAGGTCTGTAGTCCTCTGTTTCAGTTAATGTTGCTGTTGCATCTCTGTTTTAGTGCGTCTTTGCTGTATCAAGAGCAGCAATAGCTTAGTTTTACAAATTACTCATTAGCTTGTAGCTTAATTTGGAATTTGTAGTACTGGATGAATTGGTGATAAAAAGTGTTGGATTCAAGTTTATTTATGAAAACAACAATTCGCTCTAATTCTCTTGAATCTCTCATGTTTAGCTAGTTCATTTGTTGGGTTAATTGATGAAGTTGGATGGCTTGTTGTGAAGTTTTCAATTTTTCTTCAAGTTTTCACAATTTTGGATGTCGAGTTCATTGAATTCGTGTGTCAAAAGACAAATCCGAATTGTGGCTTGATCTTGTATGTGGAATCACTTGGCGGAGTACATATCCTTGATTCTTGACATAACTCGATTTTGGGTTTTACTCTTGAATTCGTGAGCTAGACGATTCCGTTTGCTTAATAATCCATGTTTCGTCGCTTCATACAATTTTTTGGTGTTGAATCGTAGTGTTAGTAGTATTAGTAGTCGTTTATTTTATTTCTTAGTTTCAAACACAACTTGCTCCATCACTTGTGGTGGATTTGATAGCTTGGCAAGCTCTAAATCCATTGAGAGATTTCCTTTATCGCTTTAGTTAGTCGTTTTATACTTTATACTAGTTTAGCAAGTCATTATCTAAACCTCCTCTCCTTGTGGATCCGACTCCGGACTTACCGGATTTTTTTACTAGATACGATATCCTATACTTGGGATTATTTTTTTCGATCAAGTTTTTGGCGCCGTTGCCGGGGAGAGGTTAGGCTTTAGATTTGATTTGCTTTACTTTCTTAGTTAGTTAGTAGTTTTCTTTTGACATCTACTCTAGTTCTTTGTGGTTGGTTAAGACATCTCATCTACTTGCTTGAAAATATGTCTCATGGACAATTTTGGACTTGGTGAGAGGCATAACGTTCCTTCATATCCTTATTACCATGCATTTACTAGACATGAAAATCATTCAAAGGAATCAATGCGTTCCAAACGTGAGCGTGCTTACAAAAATGGTGATTATATCCCTAATAATGATTATTCTTGGCATGATAGTAGGACACTAGATTACACATCTCACGCTTCTTGTGCACAATCACCTCCCTCAAACACTTACATGTTTTTGAACTTTCATGATTATTGCACTTATCAATATAATGATATGATGTATGAATCAAGATGAGTTATTCATTTTGGGAGGGAAGAACTTGTGAATGATGAGCTAAATACGCCTATAAGTGATTATTTATATGAGAAAATTCAAAAATTAATCGAAAATAGTAATGAAATTATGGAATCACTAAGTGAATCACAAAGAGAATTAGTATAATCATTTTCTCATTTGGAGGATAGAGTGGCTTCCTCATATTCACAATCTCATGATGATTCTCTTGAATATAGTACTTATTCTTCACAAGACTCATCATCACACGAGTCTCAACTTCCTATTCACACACATCACGAGCCTATTCGAGACCAAATTTTGGATGATGTGATTGATGATGGAGTTGTTGCAACTAGGATAGGTGATTGTATGCATTTCTCATTTGCACATTCTAAAGAAGCATGTGATAGTGATATTGGTAGTGAGATTGATATTTTTTATGATGACTCTTCAACCCATGACATGAGTGAAGCCATTTTGGATTACTCACATAGTGACAAATGTGAGGAGGAGTCACAAAATGGAAATCACTCAATGTGATGAGTTGGAGGTCAAATCTGATGCTACCATTCATGAAGGAAATGTTGTCTTGTCTTGTGCTCATGAAGAGCCTAGTACTTACCGGAGTTCATATGATCTTGATTGTGACGAAATTGAAGTTTTATTGGGAGGTACTTCGGTTAGTATTGATATGTCTAATGAAGATCCGGGGAGCTATGCTCGTATTTGTGACTAAATTGAATTTTACTTGAATGCTCCCTTGGATTCTATCATTATGGAAGATGTGCCTAAGGGTTTGGATGAGGCTTCAAGTTCTCAAATTATTTTTAACTCCCACTTGTGAAGCCAAATCCCCAAATCCATATGACTTATTTAAAAGTGATGAGATTGAGGATTCACAAGTTGCCGTCATCTCTCAAGTTGTGATTTCTAGTAAAAATTTGGCAACTTATGAAGACCCATTATATGATTCATGTCATTTGAGGATTTCAAACCCTTTTCTTAAGTTGATGAATGATATAACAAGTTGCTCTAACTTTATTGTTAGATTTTGCTTGCATCTCTTGTTCATCTTTTGTGCTTTGCCCCTACTTCTGTTTTCTATTCTAATTGACGAATCAAACTTTTTAAGGTAGAAATAATTTTCCAAGAATGAAGTAGGGGCATGGCATGTAAAGAAGTTTCCAAGATTGGGAGTGGGATAGCATCATTTTCTTTGTTCCACCTCCCTAGTTGTAAATAAATAAATTAGTTTATCTCTATTTCTTGCATTTTTTCTTTTCTCTTTCTATTACCATTTTGTAGGTCGCTCTTGGAAGAGGACTTGTACTTGGTGGCCATGAAAGCTAAATTGAGGTCTCTTCTATCCCTTAACTCTTGCTAAAATTTGTATGCTCTTCCATTATTCTCACACATTGAGGAAAATGTGACATTTTAGTTCGGGGGTGGGAAGTAGATATATTACTTGGTTTAAATGGTCTTTAACATGATTTTTCTTTAATTAGTGATTTACATGAAAAATACAAAAAAAAATGAAAAATTTTAAAAAACCATAAATAGAAAATTTAAAAATTAAAAAAAAATGTGTGAACCTTTCATGAGAAGCATCACTCTTTTCCCGTGCCAAACCATAGATTTTCTTTCTTTCTTTGGTAGTTTTATTTATTTTAACATTTCATCTTGAGTTTAGATTTTATTTTCTTCTTTGACAGATTTATTGAGTCTTAAAAAGCTTTAGTTGAGTCACTTATTTCAAAAAAATAAATGGAAAAAAATGAGAAGAAAAAAAACAATAAAAAAAATGAAAGTGGAAAGGGTGAATATTATGAAGCTAGATGTTTTCAAATAATCAATTCTCTTAGTCCATGTTCTTTTTTATCTTTATTCTTTATTTCAATGAGGAATTCTTCGCTTATACTCAATACATCTACACCAATATCCCACATTCCGCGATTTCATGCGTTCTCACAAAGCGACACACTAAATTTATGTTTCATGTTTACGTCCTTCAAGCTAAGTTGATCACATAAACTTTGACGTCTTACTACTTTTGATAAAGGGTGTATTCTCTAAAGCTATTTGAACTCTACAAAAAAGATTTAGTTCTCATTGTTTTTGGCGGTGGAAACTTGTAGCCCATTGGGGTGGTGGTGACCATGACACCCCATGCGATGCCTAAGAATTAGAGGGGTGTTCGGGGATTAATGTCATGCCACCACCTAGATAGCCCCCTTGGTTTAGTTTAAAAAGCCCACTCGCTTGTATATTCCTCTACTTTGTTGTGGGTCTTGGAGAACCTTGGATTAGAGGTGGACATATGTGGAAAAAAAAATTTTAATGCTAAAACCTCCAAACAAATGAGGGAAGAATTGCCCCCAACTCAAAAAAAAATCCACAAAAGGATCATACAAGCCCACAACCACATCCCCTATTCTAAAATTCGTTTTTGTTCAAAGCTTTGGAGGTCCATCCTACATGGGTGCTTTTGAATAAGTATGAGAATGTCTTGTTTCATGGGATCCTTATTTTTGAAGGCATACTTTCTCGCAAATTGGACTTAATTAACAAGTTTTGTGGTCGCATGGGTCAATTTCAACCAAACACCGCCCACATTTGTATGAGTATATGCTTAGACGTCCACAGACTTCTTTCTCAATATTTTTGGACTTTGAGAATTTATTTGAGGAAACATTTGTTCATTCTTCTTTCCCCCACCAAAAAAAATTTAAAATTAGCTAGTAATTCTTAGGATTTTAATTTCTTTGCGTTCTCACTTAGGATAGATAATGTGTGAGTGTGTGTTTTTGTAAATATTTGAGTCTAGTTTAGAATTGAGTCGAGCCTTGTTTAGTTGAGTGTGTGTCGCTCATGATTGGTTCTTAAAAAGTTTAAATATCGCTCTCTTTGCTTGAGGACGAGCAAAAGGCTAGTTGGGGGGGTTTGTTAACGACTTAAAATTGTATGTTTTAGTATGATAATGAACTCGTCATAACTTGCTAATATGTGTAATCTATTTCTTTTACCTCTCTTTCTAGACTTATGCATCTGTGTAGTTTTGTTTGTTTTTATCTTATTTTGTAGGCAAAGACGTGCTTTAGAACGCAAGAGGCTAGTTTGGAGAGCTTGAATGATGAATTGAGACGCTTTAGAGGGGCCAAGAGACATGAAGAAAGGGCTTGGAGGACTTAATTTGAAGAATATTTGAAGATTTTATGGCTACTGTGCAAGCAAAGTGAAGTTTCAAAGGCTTTGAAGAGCACAAGGGAAGACATAAGCCAAAAATTAAAGTTCAATAAGTCAAGAGACTAACTTGCAAACCCAAACTTGTATCCAAGGGTTTGTTTGAAAACCATTTAACGGATTTGGGGAGCTTAGTGCAGTTTTCTAAATATTTCAATGGCTGATTTGAAGGATCCTTAACGGATTGGGGATGTATGTGCATTTTTCCAAACATTTCAAGTGATGGGGGCCATTTTAAAGCCCCCAACAAACTATAAGGGGCCTTTTTGCAAATTAGGAGAAACAGCTCATAATCAGACCGAAGGCTTTCTCTCTCCCCGACGAAGAGACACGGAAGAAACCAGAGACCTCCATGGACGCTCCTCCAAGTTTCGGACAAAGCTCAAAACCCGATCAAACTCGCTCCAAATTGCTCAAATCCGGTCTCAAATCACTCCCCAGCCCAAGCTCTACCTTCCTCTTCACTCAATTCGGCCCAAGAACAACCCAAACAAAAAGCCCCAAATTAAACCTAGGGTTCCTGAGCTCTACAAATCAACGATTCAGAGGTCTTGAGATTGATTGAAGGGTGGAGATGAAGCCTTGGAGGCTACGAAACCCACTCCTGAAGTATATATAAACCAATGACGAAGAGTTTTTGGGGACTCTTCTCACACCTTCGGCCACCATTTCAGTACGGGTTCCTCTGTTTCTCCTCTCTCTCTCTCCAATTTCACCCGTTTCTGGGCTAGTTCTTGTGATTCTGAGCACACTCTTGAGAAAATTCAGGTCCAAGAACATAAGAAAGAAGAAGAGAGGGAGAGAGGAGGTCGTTTTCAGGCTTCTTATGCTCTTTCCGGGTATGTGGTCCTCTATTTCAGTTACTGCTGTTGCTGCATCTCTGTTTCAATGAGTCTTTGTTGTATCAAGAGCAGCAATAGCTTAGTTTGACAAATTACTCATTAGCTTTTAGCTTAGTTTGGAACTTGTAGCTTAGTTTGAGTATTTGAATCTTGTAGTAGATGAATCGGTGATGAAAAGTGTTTGATTCAAGTTTATTTATGGAAACAACAATTCTCTCTAATTCTCTTGAATCTCTCATGTTTAGCTAGTTCATTTGTTTGGTTAATTGATGAAGTTGGATGGTTTGTTGTGAAGTTTTTAATTTTTCTTCAAGTTTTCAGAAGTTTGGATGTCGAATTCATTGAATTTGCGTGTCGAAAGACAAATCCGAATTGTGGCTTTATCTCGTATGTGGACTCACTTGGCGGAGTACATATCCTTGATGCTTGAAATTACTCGATTTTGGGTTTCGCTCTTGAATTCGTGAGCTAGACGATTCCGTTTGATTTAGAATCCATGTTTCGTCGCTTCATACAAATTTTGGGTGTTGAACTTCACTTGCAAGTTTTCTAGCGAAATCAATTGACCGAACTCCCATCTCTTGAATCGTAGTGTTAGTAGTATTAGTAGTCGTTTATTTTATTTCTTAGTTTCAAACACAACTTGCTCCATCACTTGTGGTGGATTTGATAGCATGGCAAGCTCTAAAGCCATTGAGAGATTTCCTTTATCGCTTTAGTTAGTCGTTTTCTACTCGCTATTCTAGTTTAGCAAGTCATTATATAACCCTCCTCTCCTTGTGGATTCGACTATGGTCTTATCGGATTTTATTACTTGAGACGATATCCTATACGTAGGATTATTTTTGTCGAACACTAATCCCTAGATCTCAAGCACAGAGAGATGCCTTACTCTGTTACAGCTTGTGGTTCTCACTAACCTATCTAGTTCCTGCTCTAGCTGTGTGATTAACTAAGAATTATCTATTCTTCACCTTGAACAATCCTTGATAATGAGAACAAGAAGTATTATCAAAAATGATATACAAATGAAGTTCAGAACAAGAAGAACACAGGGGATGAAAGTGCAGTGAGTATGCAGTGTTCTTCTGATGCTTGGATTGAGAGAGATGAATCTGCTTCTTTGTTTCTTGTCAATCCTAGAGTTTTTTGAGTGTCTCTTCCAATTTTCAATGTAGTTCTCTTTTGAATTCCTTCAGCAGTTCTGCTTTTAAACACTCAGTTTGAATTGAAGATCTTGAGAATCTTCTCAACAAACTTTCTTGATTATTTTATTAAAATATTTACTCTTCTAACAGCTTCTTCCAATGGCTAGTAGTTCAGTATCTTCCAAGATATTGATTTGATCTTGTTCGAAGTCTGTTGAGAGGTTTTAAAATATGGCAGATCAATCATAGAATCAGATGATCGAGTAGTTTCCACTCCTGCAAAAACATGAGTTAGGAAACCGATTCCTATAAAATAGGAAACACAATATCCCTGCATAACTGAGTCAAACAGATGATGTTAAATCCTGTAAACTGTGTAAACGTACTTTGTCTTTCATCATCAAGTATCATCTAATAATGCATAGGGGTTTAGGAGTTGAATCGAGTACAAAAACTCCCCCTAAGTTTATGCATATAAAGCTCAGTTAGTTTCAAGGCTTTGAAAGCTGATTCAAGGCCTTGAGCTATTTCAAGTCTTGAACCTGCATTGAACTTACAATATCCCCCTTGATGAAAGACAAAACCACAATCTTCCAATCTTTTTGATACTGTGATTCTGCAAAAAATACTCATTAGCACATAAAAGAATAAATTAAAAAATGTCAACACATATTGTCCAAAAAAATACGACTTATTAAACAAACTAAAAACAGCAAATAACAGCACAGTTTCAGGTAGTCCTACTGACCAAAACCAGGTCACTAACGACGAAAAGTAAAGCATAAATACCCTAAATTTCTACCCGTTTTTGACTTTCGTCAAAAAAGAATGAGAATATGTTGGACCGGTCTTTGGAATGATTTAAAAAAAATTGAAGAAATAAACTTTTTCAAGGCTTTGGAAAGGAGTTCAAGGCCTTGAAAATCAGAAGAAATAGTTGGCAAGAGTTAAGGGGTGGGATCTTCATCTCCTTGCTTCTCTGCATCTTCTTCCTGATTATCTCCCTCATCATCCTGTTCTTCTTCCTGTTGAGCCACATCATCAATGATTGTACTTATTGTCTTGATCACACTGTCGAACATGAAGTTTAACCCTTCTAATGCTTTCCTTCCATGTTTCATTTTCTTCTTTACAAAGGACCTTTTCCTTGTAAAAGAGGAAATTTTGTTGTGATTCATTATTTCAGATTCCATGCAGGATTATGACTCGGATTTTGGAGATCTTTCTTCTTGTCATCCCTTTTTGAAACATAATATACTTCATAAGAACTTGAGGTTGCATCTAAATCCGAATCTTGAATGTAGATCTTCTCTTTTCCTTGTCCCTCATAAGTTATTTTAGCCTTCTTCTTTGTCTTCTTAGGGCTACCAATATGAATTCCCTTCTGTTTTTCTGGTGCAGACTCCACTGCCTTCTTCTTCTTGCTAGACACTGGGGTGTCATCTTTCTTGGCCTTCTTCTTGGGAGGAGGAGGTGCTTTGTCTTATGAAGTAGGGTTCTTAGAACTGGAATCCCCACTAATGGTCTGAACCTCTTCCACAGGGGTCTTTCTTTTCTTCTCTGTTTCAGCCTTTGAACCACCAGCCATCTTAATTCTGTCTGATGCTCTTCTGGTGCTCATTAGCGTTTGGAGATGAAGAGAGAGGTCGGATAGATACGAATGAGAGAAAGAAGGAAGGAGATAAATAGAAAAGAATTTAGTTTGAAAAGGAAACTAAATATTCTCTCTTATCTTTGAAGATCTGATAAACCAATAGGATTCAAAATTGTGTGTGCCGTTGGAAATAAAAGATAAAATACTATTTTGGCTGAAAAGGGGTATTTAAAAATTGAGGGGCAACATTGAGAAATTATTTACAAAGATAACACCCAACATTGAAAGATCCACAATTATTGACTATTTAGCATGCAGTCTCATTTTCAAGGCTTTGGAATGAGTTTCAAGCCCTTAGAATGAAAACAGTTGGAGTATGAAAAGAATAAGTTTGTTTCAAGGCCTTGAAATGAGTTTCAAACCCTTGAAATGAAACTGTTTTGAATGCTGCAAAAGTTCTAAGTATGAAATTGAAAACTAAATGCAAGAGACACAAGATATATAGAGTTCAGTCCACTTGGACCTACAAATCTACCTCATGGATCTTCTCCATGTAGGATTATCAACACAATTCTTATTAATCAACGGCTAAGCCCTGGATCTCAAGCACAGAGAGATGCCTTACTCTGTTACAGCTTGTGGTTCTCACTAACCTATCTAGTACATGTTCTAGCTATCTGATTAACTCTGATTAACTAATAATTTTCTATTTTTAACCTTGAACAATCCTTTAGAATGAGAAAAATAAGTGATATAAAAAAAGATATACAAATGAAGTTCAGAAAAAGAAGAACACATGGGATGAAACTACAGTGAGTATGCAGTGTTCTTCTGATGCTTGGATTGAGAGAGATGATTCAGCTTCTTTGTTGCTTGTCAATCCTTGAGTGTTTTGGGTGTCTCTGCCAATTGTCTATGTAGTTATTTTTGAATTCCTTCAGCAGGTTCTTCTTTTAAACACTCAGTTTGAATTGAAGATCTTCAGAATCTTCTCAACAAACCATACTAAATATTTGCTTCAAATCTTGACTCTTGTAACAGCTTCTTCCAACGGCTAGTGGTTCAGTATCTTCCAAGATATTGATTTGATCTTTTTGGAAGTCTGTTGAGAGGTTTTAAAACATGGAAGATCAATCACAGAATCAAGTCATCAAGTAGTTTCCACTCCTGCAAAACATAAGTTAGGAAACAGATTCCTATTAAGTAGGAAACACAATATCCCTGTATAACTGAGTCAAGCAGATGATGTTAAATCTTGTAAACTGTGTAAAAATACTTTGTCTTTCATCATCAAGTATCGTCTAATCATGCATAGGGGTTTAGGAGTTGAATCAAGTACAGAAACTCCCCCTAAGTTTATGCATATAAAGCTCAGTCAGTTTCAAGGCTTTGAAAGCTGATTCAAGGCCTTGAAATAGACAAGATATTTCAAGTCTTGAACCTGCTTTGAACTTACAAAGTTCATAGCTTTATAATTCTTTGGTACCTTTTCCAATTCACTAATTGAAAGATCCTCTTCAGTCTTGACTGTTCTGATTCCATCTGCAGTGGAATAGAATATAAAGGGGCCATTCTGATTGATTGACCATAATATTATGTCATGATCTATATATGATGAACATCTTCATCAATGATTTCCAATGAACAAAGTTGTCACCACAGAACAGTGGAGGTCTGTTGGCTGCCCTTCCTTGAGAGAATCCTCCATCACCTACATTAATCATTGTTGCAAGATGGTTAGATCCTTACAGTGACCCACGCTCTCATACCAATTGAAATTGTGTAATTCAGGTATAAAATAGGATCAATATACTCTAGAATGGGGGGGGTGAATAGAGTATGCAAACTTTTGCTGAAATGAACTTTTGAAACTTTATAATAGAGATCTCATAGAATATCAAAGCCTTGGACAATTAAAGGAAGAGCTTGAAACAGTTTGAAACAGTCTAGAGCTTCAAATCTTTGAAGCATGAAATCCTCCAAAGCTTTGGAGCTCCTCTGTGTTGTGCAGGGTTGAGCAGAATGAATTAAAGTAATGTAAAGAAAAAAACACATTGATTTTTTACGTTGTTCGCCACCAATGGGCCTACTGTCCGCCTGAGGGATACTATCCCTCCAGGATTTGAACAGCTTCTTATTAATCACAGACTTAGCACTAGATCTCAAGTCTAAGTGAACTGTCTTACACTTATACACCTTGTGGTTCCAAACCTATCTAGTTTCAGCTACAATATTATGAAACAATAAGAACCTCTTGTTGTTCACTTGAAAAACTAACTTACTAAATTAAATGAGGTTTAGTAATTCTAAATGATTACACAGTTAAAGAACATGAATTAAGAACACAGAATGCAGAATAAGTGAAGCTTGGAAGTGTTCTTCAGGAATCTTGATTGACTGAGGTGATTTGATCTCCTCCAATGTAGAGCTCTCAATCTGTTTAAATAATTGAACAGTTAATGATTGACTTTACCTCATCTAATCCTTACCCTTATTTCACTGACGATCAACTCTCTTTATGCTTGAAATTCAAATCCAGTTTGCAAAAGAAAAACAGCAACAACCTGAGAGATTTTAGGAACTAAATTCCTATAAATCCTCAACCACCTAATAGCTTCTTTCAACATCTATATTCAAACGACTATTTTGATCTTTTTATGCAGGTTTGACCAAAGTCTAGCTCTGAAAAACTTGAACACAAGTTAAGACAAAATCCATAAAGAATAGTAAAAGAATAATACCATGTTTGGCATATCAAATTGACCAATAAATTTAGCAATATTCTGAGAAAATAAACACTACATATATATATCAGTATATATAGCCTAAAGATTGATAACATGGAGATTAAGACTTAGATGAAGTCAATAACTATCACATCGCCAGATAAGTCAACCTGCAACAAGAATTTGTTAGACAGAATAGTTCAGCTCGAATCGAATATAACCTCAAAAGCTTTGGAGCTTTGGCTTCCTTCAAAGCTTTGACATGCAAGCTTTGATTCTTATGACATAACAATTTAAACTCTTGTCAAGATATATAACCTCGATGTATAGGCCTGGGAATATTTTTAATATATAATAAAGAACTTATAAACAACATTCAAACCAATGCCCAGCCTGCAACACAGAAATCTGTCAGCAAATACATAACAAGACTATAGGCAATGTTGAGCTTCAAATCTTTAGAGCTTTGAACACGTATCTCAAAAATTATATCTTTCATCATCTTCACAGTATAACTCCCCCTGAGTTTATACACATCCTTTAATTCAAAGGGATTGAATTATCAGCTTCTGCATGGCAGGCACATAATAGCAATTGTCTAACTCTAAATAAGTCCAGAAGGCAAGGATAACTCATAAACGCCTATGGCTAATGTAGAAACTCTTGCTCCATTCCCCATACGCAAGTATATCTCCCCTTTAGCCAGTCGTCTACTTCTCTTGAGATCGTGCACATTCCGACAAATGTGAGATCCACATCCATTATCCACTACCCAGGATGAAGAGATAGTTAAATTGACATCTATAAAAAGAATACCTGGTGGTGGTGAAATCACTATTCCAAGCCTTTTGTCCTCCAGATACTTTGGGCAATTCCTCTTACAGTGGCTTGTCTTACTATAATAGTGACATGCTCCCTTAGAGACGCCACCAGCAGTCTTTAAGGCAACTTCCTTGGATTTTGCAACCTTCTTGCTCTTTCCTTTGGAGGTAGAATAAACTCGCTTGCTCTTCCCTCTATTCACCATCATTATGGCCCCTAAGAGTAAGATATTCCCGATCGAATGAGAATATCTATAAGCCCTAAAGTGACAAGCTCATCTCCAGGTGCCTCCATCTTTAGTCCATGCGTCGTAGGCTAGTGAGTCCTCCAATTCTTGTGGTTTATTCAGTCTTTTAATCTTCTTCTCTATGTATTGGCTGTCATCTAACTATCTAATACTAGCTAGCATCGGTAGTAAATAGAGAGACCTCAAAAGTTGAGGAAGAAGACGACATGCAGGCCGTAAAATAATTAATTACATTAAGTACAATAAACCAAAACCAAAACAAACCACAAATAAACATCCACAACATTGGCCATATCCATCTACCATGTGATAAACACATAATACAATTAAAAATTAATTTTAACGTTATTGGTCAATTGTATTTGAATTTGGATTTTCTAGGGTCTAAACGGTCCAAGGGGCCTATCAAACTATTTGGCTGAACCCCATAGGAGCGCCCAAGCCAGGTCGAACCGGTCGGCCCAAGCCCGCACGGTCCAACCGGCGGCTAGGCCGAACCGGCTAGACCGCGACCTAGGCTTGGCGTGCAAGGAAGGGGGGCGGACGGCCCTAGGGTTGTTTCTAAAAACTCTTCCTCCTTTCCTTGTGTGCTTATTTCCAATTAATGAGAAAAACTCATTTTTCCCAATTGTGCCCAAAACCTAGCTTTTCAAAACCCAAAACCTCACATCATATGTCAACGAAATTTGAAAAAATTTATACGATATGTAAAATTGGAATAGTATCTATTGAATCGCATTCAGTTTGCATCATTATGCATAACTTCAATTTTCGCGAAAAGTAACAATTACAATGTAAAAACTGCTATAAGTAACACATAATATCATGTTATGTGCTACGACCTGTTTCTCTGATACCACTGTAGGGTTTTGATGCATGTAGCGCAGCGTAATAAAAAAAAAAAAAATCATGCTCAAACCCCTCCGCGGTTCACAGGCAAGCAATCATAACATGGTGAAAGTAGAAAAACTGTGTACCTTACTTTGTGTGATCACAACGGAGAATTGTATTTTCGTATCTATAATATCCACACCTTTGGATCGCAGTTGGAATCCTTCTCCACGTCAAGTGCTAGCAACGGAAGAAGTAGGAAGAATCACGGAAAACTGAGCACGGAGCGGCGTGCCACAGGGTGGCCGACGACGCGGGTGGAGCCGACCGGTAGGAGGTCGAACCTCCTACTAGTCTCTCTCCTTGCTTTGTTATGTTCTCTCAATAATGAATCTCTTAATAAAATAATAAGCTAGGATTTCTTTATATAGTTAATAACTCCTTATTAACTACATATTGTCCCCATTACTAATCACGTCCATACACGGATTAGTCCACCTTGCAAATTAGTCCTACAAACTTTACTTTTGGTTGTGTTTTGATCCTTTAAATTAATTAGTCCAACTAATTAATATCGAAAACCAGTTTAATTCATTTGGTGTGTGACCCCGTAGGTTTCTACTTAGTTGGCAGTAACTATTACAAACATATAGCGGTGTCTAGAAACACATCTATGCTACCCAACCAATAGAAAAGTCAGTGATCACACAAACAATGTTCCCAATGTTATCGCGTTGTATATGTCCCTTCGTATCCATATTCGGATTGGACACGAGACATAAATGTCACACTCGTATATTGAATCCATAGTTCCTCGATCCTGGGAATAGGCTTATCTATACAGATAACATCAATATCTCCATATTGATTTATCTGAGTCTGGCCAGACATTCCATAAGCTCTACTCATCGAGTGATCGTGGATATTTACTCCCATTATGTAGGAGGGACGATTTCTCTCTACATCACTACCATTTCTAAGCTTGCTTCCTATCATGCTCGGTGACTACCTTTATAGTTACCCATTTATGGTTCAACGCTTGATAATATGAAAAAATGATAATTCACAACTAGAGTATCTAGTGACTTCAAGTCTAAGGATTGCAACAGCATTAGCACTACGAGAAGCACTTGTGACATTGACATAATATAATGTAGCCTTCTCGTTGTGGGTGAATCCAGTATGCCATTACTCCTAATGCATACTCATATGTCATACTTGATATCTCCATATTAATCTACCCACATGCTAGTCTATAGTGACTGTCATGTTTACCATTATAATGGACTAGGGATGTTTAAAATAAACAAAATATTTTCAATCTAAGGACTTCATTATATTAGATATCTCCATTAATAATAAATTAATATTCTAGACAAATAATGTTCGTAGTAGATTTAGATTGCCTCTAGAGCATCTATTCCAACAATTGAGAGCTTTGAGGCTGGGAGTTATCTATGAGATAGATAAAGAATAATGAGTTTTTTTTTTCAACAGGACCAACAATTGCATTGGATGCAATTGGAAAATTAAAACTTTTTTAAACGCAATTTACTCAATATGATCGAGAACTCCTGAACGGAGCATTAATAAAGCCAAAGGAAAGATCATTTTGATGGTTGAAGGGGAAGAGGAAAATGGTTTGCCATGAACTCCAAGGGTATAAGCAAGTTTGTTACTAAAACCAATGTAAGTTCACAGCCTGTTTTCAAGGACTTGAAACAGAATTCAAAGCCTTGAGACTGAGTTTTGGTTTCAAAGCCTTGAAACTGTTTTCAAGGCCATGAAACTGAACAGTAGTTCACAAGCAGGAACTCAGGGGGAGTTTATCCTTCAATTCAGCTTAAATTTCTCATACTTGATTATGTTTCTTTAGATTATGAAAGACTAACTAATCTGGTGTTTTATTACATGTTAATCGCAATGTTTTGTCTGAGTATTTGCAGGGATTATCAGCTATCTATTTTGCAAGGAAAGTTTCCTTATTTACTGATATGGAGAGAAGGAAATCCAGCTTGCAGATTGATCCTAGGACAATGGAGTTATGTTTGGACTTTCCTAAGACCTGCAGATGGAAGATCAGATCAATATCTTGGAAGATATCAAGAAACTATCCGTTTGAATTAGGATTTTAAAGATTCAAAGATTTGTTGCTTATTTTTAGGAAATTATGTCGAAGAAGATCCTATATATTCTGCATTTCAAACAAGCAGAATTAGAAGGCTGTTGAGAGAAAATCCGAAGCACTGAACGTTACAAGGATTCAAACAGCTATCAAGGACTGCCAAGAAAAACATAAGAAAATCAATTCCAATCAACCAAGTTCAAGAAGAGTACTGCAGACTTAAATGCTTCACTGTGTTTCAGTGTTCTTCATTTTGTACTTCGTTTGTATATCATTTTATTTATACTCCTCTTATCTTAATCTCGTGGTGTTGTTCAATTGAACAACAAGAGATTCTTATTGAATCAGCTAGCTAGTGCAGGTACTAGATAGGTTAGTGAGAACGACAAGATGTAACAGAGTAAGGAAAATCGTTGTGCTTGAGATCTATGGCTTAGCTTTTGATTAATGAGAAGTTTGTTGAAAATCATGCAGGGATTAGATCCCTCAGGCAGAGACGTAGGTCATTGAGGACTGAACTTTGTAAATCTTTGTGTCCCTTGCATTTACTCTTCAGTTCTATACTAATTCTGGTCCACAAATACCCTTCTATTCTCCTCCAAAGAAGAAGAGCAAGCAGGACAAGGAAGAACTACTTCTACTTCCAGCAAGAAGAAGGAGCCAGATCCAACAGGTGGTTCTGAGAAATAGAAAGGGATTCAGATTGGAAGCCCTAAGAAGGTGAAGAAGAAGCTTCAGAAAGCAGACAATGGAAAAGAGAATTTTCTGGATTGGAGATTCAGGAAACAGAGAAGGACACTGGGAAGGAGCTACAGATCTACTCATAAAAGAAATCTGATATTGGTAAGAAAGCTCTCTCTCTAGTAAGTGGTTTATCAGTCACTCTCCAAGAGGAAACTGGTTCGATAGTTTTGCTTCTGCTCATATTGCATACTGTAGCATGATCAATACTAGTATGCTAAAAAGTATGAATTTGGAATGCGTAAGGAGATTAAGACAGAGTTCTCTTTGGAGGATTCTTAATCCATTAGAAGTTGCATACCCTAGGCTTACCAGACTGTTCTATTTGAACATGAAACAAGAGAAAACCTTAGCCTTGACCATATCCTCAAAGGTTACTGGTATTACGATGGAATTAGATCATTCTGAGTTCGCTAATGTTTTAGGTTTTCAAAAGAGGTACAACACAGACAATCATCCCGGTAAGACTAATGCTTTGAATTTGGCCAAAGAAGAATGATTTCTTCCTAATGTTTCTACTACCTCAAAACAGTTAACTCACTCAATGTTAACTAATGAAGCCAAAATTCTGTTTACTATCTTAATGAGGTGTGTAGTTCCTACGGAGAATTCCAAAGAGTTTTTACCTGATAGGGTACTGTATTAGATGTATTTGGTTATGCATGGTTATGAGATTGATTTCCAAGCATTGTGATGGAGCAAATGCTTTACTCCTGTACAAAATAGAGAAACCATCCTCTACCCTATGTTAACCTCCTCATACTCTTCTTTCAACACCTTGAAATTCCTCTTGACAGGGAAGAGACAATCACTACTGGTTTTGGAATGTTTGATGAAAAAGATTTTCAAAGGATTGGAGTTGTAAAAACTAGTTAAAGAGCATGGAAGCTCTACAGTGATTTGTCTGCAGAAGAGTAAGAAGTTCCCTAAACCTAAATTTCTACCCTCTAATCCTACCATATCAATCTCAAGACCAATCCACAGTTCTTCAAAGGTTAAACTTCAGTGACAATGAGTTGGATGATTTGAAGCATGATCAATATGAGTTAGGTACTGAGTTTTCAAAAAAATGAAGTATATGCTTGAGACTGTCTTCAGAAGTATCAACTTGATCCATGTGAAATAGGAAGTCTCACAAGTTCCAGAGGGATCAAAGAAATCAGGTTCTATGACTTATTTGTTTGATAAACATAGTAATGAGGATGGAGCTAAGGATAAGGGTGCTGGAAAGCAGGTTGCTGCAGATACAGATGCAAGTGCAAAGGCTACTGAGGAAGGGGATCAAGGATAAGACAGTGTTGACTCTGAAATTCCCCTCAAATAATGAAGCAAAATAAAAAGAAATCAAAAGTTCCTACAATCTTGACTTCATCAGAAATTTTTGGAGGTTATGTGGTTGGTGATGAGACTGTTTAAGAAGTGGCACAAGATGAAGAACAACTAGAGGATGAAGAGGATGATGCAGAAAGTGATCATGAGGAAGCTGCAGTGCCTATTGGATATGAAGACCCAAAACCCTGAGTCTAGCCTTTTCTTTCTTTTCTTCAAAGCTTTGAGTCTCTTTTCAAAGCCTTGAATCATTCCTTCCTCTTTTAAAACTTTATTTCAGTTTTTTCAAAAGATTTTGATCCAACATTTTTTCATCCTTATTTATGAAAGTCAAAAAATGGTTTCTCATCCTTATTGATGAAATTCAAAAGGGGGGAGAAATTTATGTTGACATACTTTAGTGTTTTTGGTTTGGATGTGGTGTTTTTGGTTTGGCATCAGTTGGTTTGTGAACTGCTTAAGTACTTCGACTTTATGTTTTCGGTAACTGAATTGTTTATTATTCAGCTATGGATTATGATGTATAACTGTTTGATCTATTATATCTACTACTACTGGACTGCTAATGTTTATTTTTGCATAGATTCAGAATAATCGTATTAGTGGTCTTGTCTTTCATCAAGGGGGAGGCTGTAAGTTCACAGCCTGTTTCAAGGACTTGAAACAGACTTTAAAGCCTTGAAACTGAGTTTTGGTCCTTGAAACTGAGTTTTGATTTCAAAGCCTTGAAACTGTTTTCAAGGACTTGAAACTGAACTGTGGTTCATAAGCAGGAACTCAGGCGGAGTTAATCCTTCAATTCAATCTTAAATCTCTTATACGTGATTATGCTGCTTTAGACGATGAAAGAAAAACTAATCTGGTGTTTTATTACATGTTAATCTCACTGTTTTGTTTGAGTATTTGCAGGGATTATCAACTATCTTTTTTGCTGGGAAACTTTCCTTATTTACTGATATGGAGATAAGGAAATTCAGCTTCCAGATTGATCCTACAATTATGGAATTATGTGTGGCAAATGGAAGCTCAGATCAGTATCTTGGAAGATATCAATCAATTAGCCGTTGGAATTAAGTTTTAAATGAGTCAAAGAGTTGTTGCTTATTTTAGAAAATTCTCTTGTAGAAGATCCTATATATTCTGCATTTCAAACAAGCAGAATAAGAAGGTTGTTGAGAGAAAATTTGAAGCACTGAACATTACAGGGATTCAAACATCTATCAAGGATTGCCATGCAACACAGAATAAAATCAATTCAATTCAATCCAAGTTCAAGAAGAGCACTGCAGGCTTAACTCCTTCATTGTGTTTCAGTGTTCTTCATTCTGTACTTCATTTGTATATAATTTTTTTATACTCCTCTTATCTTAATCTCCTGGTGTTGTGAATTGATTAACACGATATTCTTATTGAATTAGTTAGCTAGAGCAGGTATTAGATAGGTTGCTGAGAACCACAAGTTGTAACAGAGTAAGAAAAATCTATGTGCTTGAGATCTAGGGCTTAGCTTTTGATTAATAAGAAATATGTTGAAAATCCTTTAGAGATTAGATCCCTCATTCAGAGACGTAGGTCATTGAGGACTGAACTCTGTAAAATATATGTGTCCCTTGCATTCACTCTTCATTTCTATACTTGTTCTGTAAACTGCTTCAAACCAAATTTTCAGTCAAGACCTTAAAAGGCATTTCAAGGCCTTGAAAAAGATCAGTAACTTTTGTAACTATCTGGTTTATTTTGAAAGGCTTGAATTTAAGTTCAAGGACTTGAAACACCCTCTGATCTTTATACTTTGCTTGAAAACCACTCTTTTAGAAAAAGTTTCCATACTCTATTCAACACCCCCCCCCCCACCCCCTTCTAGAGTATTGATCCTGTATTACTTGCCTACATACTGTCTTTCAACCAAGTTGCCTTAAAGCCCACAAAGGTGGTATAGTGGCAGAGAAATTGCCCATAGTACCTGGAAGGAAATAAGAAAGGAATTGTTAATTCCACTTAAGGTGTATTTTGTTATAAGGTCAATGTGACTATCTCATCATCATGAGTATATGAAACTGGATGAGGATCTCACATGTATAGAAATGTGTACATTTATAGAAATGTGTAGGATCTCAATAGATGTAGACAATTGGATAAGGAAGAGATACACCTACACGTGGGGCAATGAAGCAGAGGTTGCTGAATTAGTCATAGGAAATTATCTTTACCTTTTAGAATTATCCATGAATTTGACAAATACGATTATGTCCCTGCTATGAGTAGGAACATTATCTCAGTTTCTTGTTTGGACAAGAAAGGTGATTCATCACAATAAGGGACAAATGTTGTTCCATTTATTTTGGTGATATGCATTATTGTAATGCACTTTTGTCTAATAGATTGCATATCCTTCATCTTGATAATTTATCTATAAAATTAATACCAATAGGGTTAGATATAATGATATAAACCGTACTTATATTTGGCATTGTGGTTTAGGCTACATAAGTGAGAACACATTTCTAGACTCCTTAAGGATGGATTTTGGACTCATTTGATTATAAATCATATGAGACGTGCGAGGCTTGTTTATTGGGCAAGATGTGATATTTTGGCCCTCATACATACTGATGTGTGTGGACCACTGGACACAAGTGCTAGAGATGGTTTTCGGTACTTCATCACATTTACTTATAAAGTAGATATAGATTTGGGTCTTATGAAGAACAAATCAGAATCCTTTGAAAAGTTCAAGGAATTCAAGAATGAAAAAGAGAACCAACTTGGCAAAAGTATCAAATCTCTACGATATGATCGTGGACCAAGAGTTTCACAAGCATCTAAAGGAGTATGGGATGTGATCCCAACTCGCTCCACCTAGAACGCCATACGGAATGGCATGTCTGAGAGGAGAGTTTAAACCTTTTTGGACACGGTTCGGTCATGATGTGTCAAACAGAACTTCCAGTTTACTTTTTGGGGACCATGCTCTAGTTACAGCAAATTTTTTCCTTAACCGAGTTCCATTAAAACAGTTATGAAAACACCATATGAGATATGGACTAGGAGGCGTCCTAGTAAGTTATTCATAAATAATTGGGTCTATGAAGTTTATGTAAAATGTTTAAAGAGATAAACTTGGACCCAAGTCAAATAAATGTGTTTTGTGGGATATTGTGAGGAAATGAAAGGGTATTATCTCTACTGTCGAGAACAAAGTGTTTGTTGCTCGAACCGCTGTGTTTCTAGAAATAGAATGTCTCTAAGATAAATATTGGGAGGAAAATATAACTTGAAGGAGTTCAAGAACCACAACAGAACATTGATCATTTGATAGAACATGAGAAGGATCACAAGATGTGTGGAGCAACCTGCTCAAGTAACACAAGAACCTCGTAGGTCAGGTAGGATATGTCAAGGGGCTAGAGAAATATGGATTTCTCATAACATAATCCGGTGACGTATTGCTCATGGAGATGAGCCTACAGCTTATGAGGTGGCCACAAGTGGGGCCATACTCTCAGAAATGGCTTGAAACCAAAAGATCCGAAATAGAATCCATGTATACCAACAAAGTATGGACTTTGGTGGAGCCACCTAAAAGGGTAAGACCCATAGGGTGCAGGTGGGTTTTGAGAAAACTAACATGGATGGTAATGGGATTACATGTAAGGGACCATTAGTGGATAAATGTTTCAGCGAGTTCATAGTATAGACTATGACAAAAAAAAAAATCCTCAGTTGTGATACTTAAATCCATTCGCATCTTGCTTGCAATTGTGGCTTGCTCAATTTGGCAGATGGATATAGAAATCTTTGGAAATTGTGGCTTATTCTACACAGCGGGTACAACTCATAGTACCATCGTACTAAGAGTCACGCCAGCGGACTGCTAAACAAAGTGGTCCATATCACTTGGCATTTAGTATCTCCGCACCCAATCACTTTTTAGAAACATTTTTTTTTAAAGAAAAATTTATTGTCAAAACTTTCTAACTTTGAAAATGACCATGCCAAATTAAATCAAAATGAGACAAAACAAAGTATTATCTTAAAAGTCGCGCTCATTGGTATGAAAATAATGGTCTCATGGTCTTCTAAGTCAAAGCGTTGTTACTTTCTTGTCGGAAAAATAACATAAGCACGAAACGTGGATACGGATCACACGACAGTGATAAATCATTTCTATATAGCAATTAAGCATGCTCATAGGATAACCAACATATAAATAAGAAAGTAGCTTTAGCATGAATCACATAACAATAAGCAGTGAACATTTAATCAACGATTCAGGTACAAATTAAGTTTAACACGAAATACATGTAAGTAACCAACCTCCCCGACGGCTTGTTTACTTCATTTTTTCCCAAATTGATTTATCCTAGTTAATTTTAAAATTTCAAAAATGTGTTATCTTTCTTATTCTATACTAATGAAAATCGAAAAGTCACTTTAACTGGAGAACCGATGCTCTGATACCAGCTGAAACGACTCGGAATCTCAGTTCAGGGTTAAAGAGACAATCGATAACCAAAAGTAGAATATTAACTATTAAGATTACATCTCATTTAATGTATACAACAAATATTTCAAAAAAAAATGAGTACAATTTGAAAAAATATATATATTTGTGATCTACTAAGTGATCTACTTAAGCTCGCGTCATCTTCTCGGTCCGCGTTCCCAACCCCACCTTGTTTGATGACCTGCGGTTTTAAAATGGCAACAGCCGACGTAGTTTTGAAGAAAAATGCTCAGTAAAAACTGAGTAAATACACACTACGACATGTAAAGCAACGAGTGCCACAGAAGCATGAGTTGAAGCAAATCATAATATTTAAAACAATAAAATTAATAGATTGGGGTATTTGGAACAACTAAAGGTAACCGAGTAAAAAAAACCTCTCAATTTAAGAGCATTGAGAAACCACGAGTATTAAGTAATATATTGAGAGGAAACAAGTTTCTTTGAACTGATAAAAATATTAATTCACGAGTGACCAATGTTTTTCAACTCATTTATTTCGATTGGGGCATATCCAGAGCAACAAACAACATCAATAGAGTATTCAAACTTTCTTTCAAGTCCAATTTAACTGTTAAGTTTAGCTGAGGCATGTCCAGAGCCACCAGCAGGATCTATGTAAACAGAGGGATCACGAAATAATCACAAAGGGTTCCTTCTAGGGTTTATCAAACCCTTTTTCACCCGAGCGTTAAGGAAGCCCATACGTTGATCCCCGCTCACAACAATAGCTAAAAGGCGTTAAGTGTCGACACCCCTATACCGTAGTGACCCTTACAAGTATAAGTAGCACTCTATAGCTCTAACAAACCCTTGGCCGCAATACCTTGGTACATTTTGGGTCATTAGGGGCGGATTTGTGAACAATCAAGTTCTATCCAATAATAAGAAGCATTGCTTAAATGGCATTAGCCATCAGAAAATGGAGGATCGCTGGGCGCCTCCCATTAATAACACAACTCTGTACATCGCCCTAAATCTAATAGAATTATCTTATTACATTTATTTATCATAACCAAAGTTGGTATACAATCTTCACAAGTCATTTCCAAGAGTTCTCAGTATAAATCAATAATCAGAATTTTTCAGTAAAAATCATGCTTTTCATACTCTTTCAAATAAGACGATATTCATTTAAAACGTCACACACACGGGCACAGTGTGATAGTTAAAGCTCGCAAATATGTATTTTTATTTATTCTCTTTAAAATAAACAAAATCATAATATCAACTTATCACAAGTAAAGTTCCAAGACTTAAAAACATGATTCAATTTATATCCAAACAATTTCGAGTATTAAATCATGCTTTGCATACTTTTTCAATCAACAAATATTCATTCTAGACATCACACAAACACTCACATTTTGATAAGTAAAAGTCGCACATATGTACTTACCATTGAGATGAAGCACAACCAAAAGCAAGAAACTTATCCTGGCACTCCCACGACAACCGCTCACCTACGAGGTCGATGTCTACAATCACACGTATAACATATTCGTTACAACTAATTTACACATCGCTAATACAAATGCAATCCTACATCAACCATAGTCCTAGATGTCACAGATGCACATATATTGATGTTCACATGTCCAAATAAATCCAACATAACACTTAGAACTTCAAAAACTCAAGTTTTCTAAAAAATGTGAAACTACAATTCTTGACAGAATTGTAGCTCTGATTTTGGAGCCATATTTACCATATCAAATCATCTCCTAAAATCTTGAAATTAATGTATGATGAACCTACATGTGTCTACTTTCATAAAAACCAAGAAAATCATGCATAGATATTATAAAACACAAGTTAATAAAATAACAAACACTTCTATGCATTGACAAGTTTGGCAGAAAGTTTCAACTTTGAAAAACAATTACTACTACTTGAAGAATAATAAAAATGCCCATCTTCTCCAGACTCAATACTTTATGTGTCTACTTTAATCAAAAGAAAGATGAGATACCATAGGTTTCTGAAAATGGAGGAAAAATGGCAAGAGTGTTCCAGAAACGGATTTTCAGAAAACATACAACTTAGAATGAGCTTATCTCCCAAACCAAAAAGGTTATGAAGTTGATTTTTTTTTTCAAAATGACCATCTTTGAGTCTAGTTTCAGAATATGTAAGAGCTAGAAATTCCACATAAAAAAATTTAGAGATAATGTACATTTTTCACAAACTTGTCATATTGTAAAAATATGCAATTTTTCCAAAAATCAACAAGTTTGGTTCAACTGATACATGCAGCTTATGGAGACTTGATTTTAACCCAAATAACACCTTTTTAGGCATTAAATAAGATTTTTTACATGCTCTTTACACAAATTATCTAAGTGTTCTTGACATACAAATGTAAATAGAAGGCATTCACATCATACATGTGGGTTCTAGTGTGAGTTTCATGAAATGGTTTAAATTTTGAAATCAAACACATGATCTAACCATGGAAATTAAGAATAAAGCATGGAAATGAAGAAGACTAATATGAAATTTCATAAATCAATGCTAGACATAGACATGCAAGCATGAAATAAAGGCTGGAAGAAAACTTTACCAAAATATTCAAGAAGATGGTGGATGAAAGAGTGAAATTGGCCTTCATTTCTTGTGAATAATTGTAAAAGAGCTCCCCTCCATGATCATACTATCCTTGGAATCAATTTTTGATGATTTGAAGAGTAGAAAATGGATTTTTGATGGTCTTTTTGTGAGGTCAACACCCAAACACGGGATTTAAGTTTGGAGAGAGAATATGGAGGCCATTTGAGTGTTCTTGGTGAGAATATGATGTAAAGAGATGAAAGTGGAAGACATAAGGTAATGAGTTGATGGAGATGTTGATTGTGAGGAGTGTTTTGATGTAAAACCTAGAGTATTAAATTGAGATACAAGCTACTAAAGAATGTTTTTCAATTTTAAAATAGGTTGACCAAAGTGATGGTGGGGTAGTTGGTTGTAGTTAGAAGAAAATTAGAAGAGTTGTGGATGGGGCTAAAGACTTGATAGCCAAAAATTAAGGGGTAAAAGAAATGCAATTCAAAATTCTCCCAACCCATAGTTGGGGTAGGAATTGGACCAAGAAATTAAGGGGTTGACATGCAAATACAAGAAATATAAGATAACTACAAAATTCCATATGTAGGATGGGTAGAAATGAGAAGTGCCAAAAATTGATGGGTAAAAATATAATTTCTAATTAATAGCTAACACATAAAAGTTTATTTTTATAAATTATAAAATTGCCAAATAATTTCAAATAAATCACTTTATTAATAAATGTCAAAATCCAATTTTTTAAAACCAAAAAAATTACAAGTATCTCCCAAGTATATAAGATGAGTTTCATATCGTATTATCCAAGTTTTAAAAAACTACAAAATAACCTCAAAATAAAATTCTATATAATCATATGTGTCGAATGACACCCTTATACTTTAAAACTAAGAAGAAGTCAAGAAAATTTTTAAAATAGAAATTTCACAAAATTTTCAAATATTTTTCCGAAATGACAAAATAACCCCTAACTTAAATACGGGGTGTTACAAATCTCCTTGAGGATGTGTATGACCCACCTAAATGGTTTTTGCGATCTTGAGCGTGCTCAAAAGGTGTGTAAGTTGCAACAATCCATTTTATGGATTGAAGAGAGCTTTTGAAGGTGGGATCTTCGATTCATTGATGCAATCAAAGAGTTTGGTTCCATCAAGAATGAAGATGAAACTTGTGTTTACAAGAAGGTTAGTGAGAGAACTGTTGTATTTCTGGTCTTGTATGTGGTCAACATACGGTTCATTGGTAATGATGTCTCTACTCTGCAATCTGTTAGAGATTGGCTAGGGAATCAATTTTCAGTGAAAGACTTAGGCGAAGCAACCTATAAAGATCTATGTCGATAGATCAAGAAATTTGTTCTGGCTTAAGTCAAAGTACATATAATGACAAGGTGTTGAAACGGTTCAATGTGCAAAAATAAGGATTATTACCTATTTTACATGGAATTAGTCTTTCCAAGACTAAATTTTCCTTCCAATTAGATTGAGAAAGGACCGTATGAATAAGACTCATTGGATACGCCATGTTATGTATTAGGGCTAGACATATCATTTGAGCATGACATGAAGATACCAGTCATATCCAGATCAGATTCATTGGATAAATGTCAAGAATATCATCAAGTACTTGAGAAGAACTAAGGATGAGTTCTTGATATATGGAGGAGAGGAAGAGTTCAATGTAATGGGTTACACTGGTGCAAGCTTCCAAACCGAAAAAGATGGTTCTAGATCATAGTCAACTTTGTGTTTCGCCTTATTGGAGGGAATGTAATCTGGAAAGGTTCTTGGCAAGATTAAGTTGTCTATTCTATCACAGAGGACTGAATGTATTATTGCATGAGATGCACGTACTCATAATATTCCATCTCATTCGATTGTCGATAGAGAAGATGTGAATATATGGAAGGAGCCAGCGGATCTCTAAGCGAACCTATAGCGCAGCGAAAGCATGAGGGATGCGCTAGATCAATAGGCATGTGATGCACCAATTTGTCTCTAGTGCAAGTGGGAGACTGTTGGAATTGTGCCCTAGAGGAAATAAATTTGTTGTGACATTTATATGGACTTACTATTCATTGTGTTACGATATGGAGATTTGTTAACATGAATGAAGTCCTTAGAATATAAATTTTATATTCTTAATTATCCCTAGTCCATTATATTGATTAATAGGACGATCACTATAGACTAGTACGTGGGTAGATTGATATGGAGATATCAAGTCTTACATATGGGTATGCATTAGGAGTAATGGCATACTGGATTGACCCACAACGAGAAGGCTAAATTAGATTATGTCAATGTCACAAGTGCTTCTCGTAGTGACAATGATGTTGTAATCCTTATACTTGAAGTCGCTGGATACTCTAGTTGTGAAATATCATGTTTTGATATTATCAAACGTTACATCGTAATTGGGTAACTATAAAGCTAGTGATCGGGCATGATAGGAAGCAAGCTCATAGATGGTAGTTTTGTAGAGAGGATTTGTCCCTCCTACATAATGGGAGTAGATATCCACGGCCACTCGAGGGATAGTGCTTATGGAATTTCTTGTGAGACTCAGATAAAACAATATGGAGATATTAATGTTATATGTATATATAAGCCTATTCCCAGGATCGAAAAACTATGGATTGCATATACGAGTGTGACAATTATGTCTCGTGTCCAATCTGTATATGGAGACAAAGGGATAGATACAACACGGTAACATTGGGCATATGGTTTGTCGGATCACTGACTACTTCAGTTAGTTGGGTGGCATATATGTGTTGCTAGACACGGATCTATGTTTGTAATTGTTACTACCAACTAAGTAGAAACCTACGGGGTCACACACACGATGGATTAAATTGGATTTGGATATTAATTAGTTGGACTAATTAATTAAAAGACCAAAATGCAACCACAAGCAAAGTTAGTAGGACTAATTTGCAAGGTGGACTATTCGTGCATGGAAAGGATTAGTATTGGGAAAGTTTGTAGTTAATAAGGAGTTATTCACTATAAAAGGGCAATTATAGCTAATTATTTCTCATGAGTTGTGATTAAGAGAAACAAGAGATCAAGGACAGAGACCCGAAGCATAGGATCCGCCCCTTACCCGCAGCCTCCCTAGCCGTCAGTCTCCATGGGTGGTTCGGCCACCTATGCCCCATTTTGCGTGATTCTTTCACCTTCCTCTTCGACGTAGCTAGCACTAGATGTTAAGGGGATTCCAGTTGGAAATCCAAGGTGTGGATACCGGTAGAGACGAAATCATTATTCTTCATTGTGATCACACAAGCAAAAAGGTACACATCGTCTTCCTTTATCACGTTATGATAGCTTGTCTGCAATCCGTGGACGGATTTGATCAGGAAATTATTTATTTTTATTCCGCTGCGTTACCTGCATCAAAACCCTACACTAGTCTCATGTCAACACCAGCTACCCTAGAAGTTAAAACATAACTATCGCCCTCCTCTTGCTCAAGATTCAGATAAAATAGTCTAGTTAACTTACGATATGCCACGGAAGTAGGGTTTATAAATCTTTCAAATAGATGAATCTCTAAGCTTTCTAATGCAGTCCAAATCGAATTTATCCAATAAATCCTCATAAATCATACTGCAATATGCTAATTTATCATATGCATACCCATCCATCCAAATACCCTTAACTTCAGAACTTATGAACCAAGAATCAGGCAGTAAGTTCTTACGAGATCCTTTTCCCTTAGTCTTGAAGGAACTGTGCTCGACCCTTGTCTTCTTCCCTGGTTTTTGATCACCCTTCTTTTCTACTTCTGGCTTCTTATTCTTTTCACCCTCTTTCTTCTTGTTGTCTCCCTGATCCTTCTTGCTTTCTCCATGTTCTTTCCCAAAACGAGATCCTACTTCATGTACATCTTTCTCCTTTTTTATCTTCTTTGCTAGAGGAGAAGACTCTTGCATGCTTGTAGTTTCTAAGGATCTGAGTTTGATATTGTGATCGTTGTCTTCCTATTTGCTCTTCTCATCTTCCCCACTGAAGAATCAATGCTCTGCTGCTGAATCCTTTGTGATTTTCATTCCATTAGGATTTAGGGTTCGAAGAGGTATAGAGAGATTGGAGAGAGAGAGATACGGAGGTAGAGATTGAGATACATAGAAGAGAATGCCTGGAGTGTTTAGATTAAAAGTAGCAAAAAGCATTTGAATTTATACTAAAAGTGACTCTTTTGAAAGTTATCTAAACTGTACCAGAAAAGGATTTTAAGATCTGTTTAAGAAAATCTCTGGACAATACAATATTCTGCAAATATCTATTCAGATAATTCCAAATATTATTTTATCCAATCATTGAATAAAATTAGCAGAATTATCCTCCAAAGATTTGGTGATCTGCATAACTGACAGAAATTTTCAAAGCTTTGAAGAATACTTCTAAGTCTAGGAAAGTATTTTTTTTAATCTTTGATAATTGCACACAAACAACACATATAATTTAATACTCCCCCTAAACCAATGCATCCTAGTTTAGCATTCCCAATTCAAGCCTGAGAGCTGCAAACCTCTCATCTGGCAATGGTTTGTTAAAAATATCAGCAATATGCATAGCAGTAGATACAAAAGATAAAGACACATCACCTTTCTCCACATGATATCTTATGAAATGATGTCTTGCATCAATGTGTTTTTTTCTGTAGTGCTGCACAGGATTCCTTGTGATTGAAATGGCACTTGTGTTGTCACATATGATAGGCACTTCTCTGAATTCATAGCCAAGGTCCCTTATCTGTGGATCAATCCACAGCACTTGTGAGCAACAAGCTCCATCTGCTATGTATTCAGCTTCTACAGTTGACAAGGCTACTGAGTTTTGCTTCTTTGAATGTCAGCTTATCAGTGATGAGTCAAGAACTTGGCAACAGCCTGAATTGCTCTTCCTGTCAACTTTGTATCCTGCAAAATCTGCATCTGAATACCCACTCAAAGAGAAATTAGACCTCTTTGGATACCAAATCCCCAAGTCTTTGGTACAATTCAGATATCAAAAAATTTCTTTTAACAACAACTAAGTGAAATTCTTTAGGATCTGCTTGAAATCTAGCACACATACTGACACTAAACATGATATCTGGTCTACTAGCAGTAAAATACAATAGTGAACCAATCGTACATCTGTAATCCATTTGATTCACACTCTTACCATTTGTATCCTTATCTAAGGATAATGAAGAACTCATGGGAGTCTTGGCAACCTTGGACTGAGACATGTAATACTTATTTAGCAAGTCCTTGGTATATTTGACTTGATCCACAAAAATTCCTTTCTTCATTTGATGTACATGAAGTCTACGAAATAAATTTAATTCTCCCATCAAGCTCATCTCAAATTCCCTGCACATTGGACAAGAAAACTCTTTTGACAAAGCATCATTAGTAGCACCAAACAAAATATCACTAACAAAGATTTGTACTACCAGGATGTCGTTCTCATGAGTTTTAATGAAAAGAGTTTTGTCTAATAGGTCTCTCTTATAATTATTTTCAAACAAAGATTTAGAAAGTTTTTCATACCAAGCCATTGGTGCTTGTTTGAGGCCATAGAGAGCTTTGCCAAGTTTGTAAACATGATCACGAAAATTATCATCTTCAAAACCAGGAGGTTGAGCAATATATACTTCTTCTTGTAAATAGACATTTAAGAAAGTACATTTGACATCCATTTGATAAAGCTTTATGTGTTTGTGAGATGCAAATGCAAGAAGTATTCTAATAGCTTCTAACCTGGAAACAGGAGAAAATGTCTCCTCATAATCAATACCTTCTTCTTGATTTATACCCCTATGCCACAAGTCTGACTTTGTTCCCGACACTACTAGAAATATTAGCAAAACTGTCATTAGATTAATGCGGTATTTGCTAAAATTAATGTTGTATTTAGGAAAAATAGCATTAATTGCAGCATTAATACTAATGCTGCATTTGCCAGTGCTTTTTTTTGAATTGCAGCATTAAGCTAATGCTGCTAGAAAAAACAGCATTAATTGCAGCATTAACTAATGTTGCATACATGTACTCACACCCTGCAGCATGAACACAATAATGCTGCATTTGAGAATGAAATTGCAGCATAATAGGCTTTAATGCTGCAATTTTATACTTATTTTGCAGCATTATTACAACTTAATGCTGCATTTTATAGCATTACAATGATTAATGCTGCAATTTTGAGGCATTATTTGTAGCATTATGAGGAGTAATGCTGTTTTTTTATACTACTTTGCAACATTTGACTAATGCTGCAAAGTATATGTAATCACACCACATTTATGCATATTATCATTATAAACCCTGCTAAATACAAAAATTCATATACACCCTGCTAAATACAAAACATACAACACAATTAAATTGCTAAATACACAATTTTCATTACAAATTAACAAATAATTGTGCTTACATTACAGTCAATGTACACGTACAAAAACTGGGAAGTCAAATTTACATTACAAACTCCGGATAACTTTACAAACTACTTCACTTTCTAATTTAACCGAGCTATCAAAATACCAAGTGCGCACGATCAGTGTTTCGACATGCCAAAATGCTCTAGCTTGCTATCTTGTCTCCGCCAACTGCACATTGCTTACTCGAGCGATCAACGTACCCAGCTAGTTCTTCTTACGCACCACCTATAAGAACACAAACCATCGACACCAAGACGCTGGAACCATCAACAACAGTGAATAACAAAACACTGGGATACGAAAAACTACCACCATAAACACCAAACACTTGGGCAACTCTCAATTTCCACCAGAAACCATATTCCCAGTATTTTAGAACAATTTCATTCCAACTTTAGCTCAAACATAAGCCAATGCTACTGGTAGTTTTCTTACCAGTTTTGTACGTTCTTCCACCTATTTTCTGTGATGTTCTGGGTGGTTATGAATCGTTAGCTGCTGAACACATCAAACTTCAGCTGCTAACCATTCAAACCCACCCAGAACAGCACTGAAAATAAGAAGACGAATAAGAGAACTTAAGAAAACTGCAACCATCTCAGGCTTAGAACAGTATTGTGGATGCAAACATATCAAACTCGATCCAATGGAAGCATATTCAAATTGAAAATGAAAACAAAGGACCAGTAGCGCAACAAGGGTTCATTTCGTCTACGGTTTCATCACATCATATTCAAATTCAGATGGATTTCAAGTATATAAGAGCAATCAAAAGCATAAAAACAATGATATACACTAACAGCCTACAGCCACTGCCACAGCCATTGGCATCGCAACCCAGATTCTAGAAAGTAAGCCCAGAATCCAGTGACCAAAAACACCTCACCGAGCAGAGATGTACTTCACACCTACACTCCCACCATCACCTCCACCATAACAGAAACTTCCCAGTACAACAATTAAGCCGCCACCACTCCCAGTTGAAAAGTCACTTTACAAAATGTCCCTACCACACTAAACAAGCTTGATAAATTTTAAGAGAGTTTCGATAACTGTGGAGTCAGAACTGAGAAAGCAAGCTGAGGCATGTTATTGTTAGGGTTAAAACTTGAAACTAAAAATTCAGTTTATTGAATAATCACCCCAACTGTGGAATCGATCTCCTAAAATCCTACTTCACTTCACATTAAACTGCTATCTGTCCCAAAAGCAACATGAGATATCGACAAAGCTCTCATTGAATAATTGGAACCAAATTGAGAAAGCACCTAACCCTATGGTAATGATAATCCTGCAACCATGTTCGAATATTTACCAACAATTTCAGGGTGATTCAATTTACAGTGTTATATGATGAGAGCAGTAGTTAAGCTATTGGTTCAACTCACCAATCGACTCAAAATTAAGTTTCCTAACCGTTTGTTAAGTTAACTGGATATCATTTTTACGCAAATATACTCATGATTACACTCTTTCCACAAGAATAAGATAACAAGTTGACAACAATTATGCTATAATGAATTAACAACAGAATGCATCAAAACTAATAGTAATAAAGTGAAAGATAAGCTTACAAGATTCCCCGGCCATGCTACGGATTTGTTTTTTGCATCTCCAATTTTCATCATCGGGTATTTTGATTTCAGCAAGTGGTATTCTCGTTTCACTGCCTTCGTAACGTGCACTTCATAATAACCCGCTCCAATAGGTTCTCCGTTGACTATGGTTTGTGGTTTACTTGAAATGAGAAGTCCTTCCGCAACAACCATCCTCTGTTTCCCGATTCCAAGCAACTCCACGGATGGATGTCCACCCTGCACAAGCGAAATGGAAGTCACTGACAGCATCCTAAAGAATAATGAGCATACTGGAAATAGCATAACCAACTTGCTTTTATACTTACATCAACTGCATCTTCGACATGATCAGCACGAGAGTTATCGGATGATGCTGCTTGCACAATACTTTGAGGAGGACCTTGAGGCACTGGTGCACGTTGGCGGGACACTTGAACTCGGCCAGAATCAGACAGTTGCTTAAATTTTGACTGGACTGAATTGTTTTCTTTTAGTCTTGCTTCTATTGCCGCCATTTGTACCATCATCATATCACTAAACTCGTCGCGTAGCTCAGTACGCAGCTCATCGCGTAGCTCAGTACGCAGCTCATCCCGTAGCTCAGTACGCATCTCACCTCTCATCTCCTCGCGTACCTCGTTACGTATCTCACCTCGCAACTCCTCGCGTATCTCGATACGCATCTCCTCATGCAACTCATTGCGTATCTCATCACGCATCCTGTCCACTTCAAGGGAAACAAGTGCATTTCTATGTACAAATGTGCTTCCAAACACTTCAATTGGGCAAGGCCCACATCCCAATGTACAGACACGACCGCAATTATCTGGTCCCATGACATCAACAAACACAGATTCTCGGTAAGATTCAGAATCCTTATCCTCCGGACTTGATTTGTCCAATTTATCTTCCATTTGAGCCTACGAAAATTGAGTAGGAATGAATTCATAAAATTGTAATGCCATGCATAAGAAATTCAAAATATTATTTATGGAAAAACTTACGATATTTTCACCAGACACAGAGTCAGAAGGATCTGTCAGGTTGTAAAAAAACTTTAGAACATATATGTATATATGTATATATGTATATATAAAATGTAAAAAAACAACTTATGAACTAAAAAGTCACCTCTTCTGCTACTTGTGCATGAGATTTTCTCCCGCTCCTATGTAAACATTTTTTTCCTCGTCTTACAGTCTTGTTTTTCAAGCACTTAACATGTTATTTACATCAGATATATATACATGTATATATATGTATATGCATATATTAGTAGAAAATCGTAAACCGCTTTAAGAATATACTAGTTTTGTAGTATGTACCTGTACTTCAGGCCGTCCCCAGTATTTCACCAACTGGACCCATTGATCGTATTTTACACGCGATGGGCAGTTTTCCAGACGCTCTTTGTCAGTTTCATATGCTACATTATACTTCCTCCTCACAGTTTCCTTCCATTGGTTCCACTTTCTACCGAGATCCTTCAAACATTTACGCCGAAAAGCCTCGGGCACATTAATGTTAGCCTACAAATAGAATCAATCAACCATACTCATATTGTATATCCACCAAGGAAACAATTTGTTGTTGAATTATGTAACATCCAGGTTGGACTTATATTCTGGCCAGTGGCATCGGTCAACGAGTGATTCTAAGCTTGCTAATCAGTTTGCTGATGTGCATTGTGGCTTTTTTTATGATGTTAGTCTTCTTTGTATTGTTTTAGCAATGTTTACGTTCTGCAGCTACTTCACTAAAAATTAGCAAACTAAATTGAGTATGTTAATTACTATTTGTATTGAATGGGCTAGTTTTTGCAAAGTATGGTAACTATGTTCCCAGAGCTGGATGGTGGCATCCCCACAAAAGATGGCTTTCCAAACAGCAGGGGAATGGGGCCGGAACGGCGTGGCGCCACAGTTTCTACAGTTGAAATTAACAGGTGTAATGTTAATACTTATTGAAATATATGTTGAGACTTAGGTAACTATTTTTAACTTTATATATAGATAGATTTGTCTATCCACACATTCTCTCCTCCAAACAAAACCAGTGGTCAGCCACAACGGAGCAACCTCGACGAGCATGAAAAAGTTTCAGGTCAAATCGATGGGAGGAAGCGGTGGAGAGCCGTCAGAGCATCGATCGAAGACGATGGCCAGTTTAAAGAATGGTGTTGCCGAAGAAGGTCTCAACAACTGCTCGTCTTCTCCGATCGATGCACTGACAGCACTCCACCGCTTTCTCCCGTCGAGTTGCCCTGAAACTTTGTCATCGTCGTCGAGGTTGTGCCGTTGTGGATTGTCCGCTAGGTTTGTTTGGAGGAGAAAATGTGTAGGTAGAAAAATCTATCCATATATAAAGTTAAAAACAGTTACCTAAATCCAAACATATCTTTCAATAATTTTTTGTAAACTAATTTTCTTAACCAATCCAGATTTGTCACTTCACAACTGTTTAGGCATTACACCCTAGCGGACAGCCCACAACGGCGAGAGGGGGTAACCGACCTAGTCTAACAAAGAGTTCATACGACATGTGACTCGGGACTGACTACTTATAACTCGCAAATTTAGTACTACTACGATCGCATATAAATGTAAAAACACGCCATGCATAATCATAACACACCAGAATCAGAAACTCCCTAGATTACCTTTATTTCTTTCCAGCAATTCTCCTTAAGCGGTGCCAACTCCTTAGCCCTCCAATATGTGAATGTCAGAGGCAGCATGTTCCCTTTCCTAGCAAGCACGACTAGTTGGGATGCATATGTTTTCCTGTTTGGGCCTACGGGGACCATGTACTTGTTGAATTGAAGGTCCAACTTTTTGCCAGTACCCCAGTCTCCATAGGGTCGACGTCCCTGTCTCTTATTCATGCGACTTTGGCCTGTAACATTCAGAAATAGTAGCTCCCATAAATATTATTCGGAAAAATTAATATAAATATCAAAGGTGTAAAGACAAATTTGTACCAATTTCACTCCCATTGTCAGAAGTTTGGATATTCACTTCCACACTAGGTTGCTGTAAATTTGGATTTCCATCAACTGGAGTTGCCATGTTAGTCGGAGCAGCAGAAGGACCGTCTTCAACCTCGACACGTACTGAGCTCCTCGTTCGATTTGCAACATATCCAGAAACCTTATATACGAGCACGACACGGAACATGAATGTTATACATGTAATTATTAAAAAACAATCATATTATATATATGTATGCATCCTTACATTGTTGCCCTCAATCACCATATTATTTTCTGTAACGTTGTTACATGCTGAGGTTTTTCTACGCATCCTGCTACTTTGGGACTCCTGTAACATTAACAACAACATAACAAGTAAAAAATAACTATAATACTATGCATGTGCAATGTAACATTAATAAGGTATACAGTTCACTTACGTTGCTACCATGAATACCCATACACTGTCATTATTATCCGAAAATCTGTTTAGTCCCAAAGCTTCCATTTTTGCTCTATTTTCTTCGATTGTCTTCCTCCTCTGTATCTCATACTCTGCAAGCTTCTCAGGCCCTCCACTGGAACACACCATCTACATGTACAGTAAAATCCTTAGCCTCCGTAATATATAGACAGTAATTAGTTAGGAGGCATAAATACTACATACACTACACTTACGCTCATAGAATGAACCATAGCACCGTCCATATCATCCGTGGGACATGCCTTGTTCTTAGATCGTTTTGCAGTACTCACATGTTCCTGTAGTAAACACACAAAATAAAGCCAATGTCTACATATCTACAAATGGTAAGCATACAAATTACAATTTGTAATGAAAGAGCTACAAAGAAGCTACACTATCTCGACAACTCAGACATTTAGATGTCAGATACACACGACAACTCAGATACTTGCACCAAAAGGTGGACATGCTATGTTAGCTTTACGATTGCAAGACACGTACAGCAATCAGGATGGTTTCTCAGATTGCATTGCATGAGATTTCAAACACAGTTATAAAAACCAGACTGTTAAAATTGCGTTGATCTGAAAGAGCTACAAACAAGCAACATTATCTCATTCTAATCGGGATAATTTGACTACAGAAAGTTTAGACTTTCTAATATAAGCCCAGGCTTTAAAATACAAGTAAGTAATGCTATTTGAAGGGAATAAGGGTATATTACAATATTGTTGGCATCCGAAGCATCCATAGCACGAGCGGAGAATAACGAGCGTTTGACCGTCATCGTAACCTATAAAACCAATTTATATCCATTGTCTGTTAATACCATGTTCATAAATATTGCTGTAGAATATAAACTTATAACGCAAAATGTCTATGCTTGCAATTTTTTCAAATGTAACTAAAATGTGAACTAATCAACAAAATCATCAGCACCATCAACATCGTTCTCGTCTTCATCATGGTCACTAAGTATAGCATCATCCTCAGAAATATAATCACCGTCATAATCATAATCATCTTCATCGGTGCTACTCTCATCTCCGACGGCGGTTGCGACAGTTTTATCAACATGAGGGAGGTCAACTGAGGGGCCTTCTAAATCCGCCCTACTCCAGCGAATTGGAACATCGTCCAGCTGTTGACTACTAAAAGGTTCTGCCAGAGGACAGGTAACAGAATCATTGCCATTTTCTCTCTGAGGTACATCACAAAACTCTCTCGGTGTCATCCCTATAGCAACACTCCAGTCAGCATGAACAGGGTCTTTCATATACCAAACTTGCTGAGCTTGAGAGGCTAAGATGAATGGTTCATCCGTTACTAAGTTTCGTTTATACAAGAGATGCTTAAAGTTAACTAGAGTAAACTTGTACTCGTCTTGTTTCAAACCGAATATGTTATCCACCCAGTCACACTTGAACATCACAAACCAGACGTCATTCGAGTAACGTAGTTCAATCACTTTTGTCAGTATGCCATAAAACGCCACGTCACCAGTACGTGGACGTCAGTCATTTGCAGTGGCGTAACTCTGTGTCGATGCACTAACCATAACTCCACTATTTTGGGTTCTCCTCCTTCTTTCTCTATATTTTGTATGAAACCTTAGACCATTGACTACATACCCTGAGTATTGTCTTGTCCACTGATCAGGACCAGATGACAGAATCTGTACTTCATCGGACATATGAGATCCGGTTCCTGAAGCGTTAACCTACAATTTCACACCGATATAGTGTTTTATATCATATAAATTTTATATTACATATGATGAGTATTAAACATGATTTACACACTTACACGGTTCTGTAGCCAACTTCGAAAACTTTCATTATGTTTTTTCTTGATTTCCCACTCAGTTGATCGACCATTTGCCGACCTTATTAGTGCAAGATGTTCACTGCATATAAATAAATATAAGTGTTAAACTAGATTGTATTAAATTTCGTAAGGATTTAACTCGATAATTAAAGTTCGGAATTACTCTCTGAACGGGTAAATTGAGGTTGTATTCTCCAGCACGTATCTATGACATTGCTCCCACTCGACACTATCTAGAAACCTGTTTTGCAGCACCTATGGGACGACCACCACTCCCATCATCAACATTCCTTGAAGGCCGATTCAATTTTGTCTCCACGTCATCCAAGTACCTACTACAAAAGTTTAAACACTCTTCGACTAAGTAACCCTCAGCAATGGAGCCCTCTGGATGATTTTGGTTCCGAACGTACTTTTTTAGGGTAAGCAGGTACCTATTTAAATAGAAAATACATTAGTGAGAACTAAAAATACACGTGACCAGGTCATTTTAGAAGTAAAATGTTAATTTAATGTATGTGAAATTACCTCTCAATATGGTACATCCATCAATAAACGACTGGTCCTGCAATTCTAGCTTCTTCTGCTAAATGAATTGGAAGATGTAGCATGATATAGAAAAACGACGAAGGAAATATATTCTCCAAGTGAACCATTGTTAATTTGATTCTCTCTTGAAGCTCGCTAAATTGGAATTGATCCAACCCTTTTGAGCACAACTTTCGAAAGAATGTACACAACTCAATCAACACGCTGACAACATTCTTGGGTAAAAGACCTCGCAAAGCAACAGGAAACAACAGTTGCATTAATATATGACAGTCGTGACTTTTGAGTCCAGTAATAGTTCCCTCCGTAAGATTTATACGTCGTGAAATATTCGAAGAATACCCACCTGGGACTTTTACATCTTTCAGTACTTTCAAAAACTGAGCCTTATCAGTTTTATTCATAGTGAAACTAGCATGGGGCAAAATAGCTTTTCTGTTGGCCTTGTATTGAGGATGGAGGTCACTACGTATTTTCCATTCTTCAAGATCGAGCCGAGCATTTAAATTATCTTTACTCTTTCCTTGAACGCCAAGAATAGTATTAACAACACTATCGCAAACATTCTTTTCAATGTGCATGACATCAAGATTGTGGCGTATTAGGTGATCCTTCCAGTAAGGTAAATCAAGGAAAATACTTTTCTTTTTCCAATTTGAGGACTGGTCATTCTGACCGGTGTCTCTAGATCTAGATTTACGCTTCCTCTTTTGACCAATCAACAAAGGCCCACTTTTTTCAACCTTTCCAAACTTGTTTTGAATGTGCTTAACCTGCTCTAAGATATCCTCCCCAGATAATACTGGTGGATGTTCTCTGGTTTCTGTTTCTCCATTAAAGTTTCTTTTATCGCTCCTTAACCTGTGACCCTCATCTAAGAAGCGACGATGCCCTAGATAACAATGTTTCTTACTATTCCTCAACCAGTGAGAATCGGTGTTGTTATTGCAAGGTGGGCAAGCCAATCTTCCTTTTATGCTATAACCAAATAAGTTTGCATACGCAGGAAAATCATTTATTGTCCACATAAGAGCAGCTTTAATTTGAAAATATTCACCCTTATGAGCATCCCACGTATGAAAACCAACTGACCAAAATTCGTTCAATTCCTCAATCAATGGTTGCATATAAACATCAAGATCGTTACCAGGTGCACGTGGACCATCAACCAATACAGACAGTATAAAGAATGGCTGTTTAAAACATAACTCAGGAGACAAATTGTAATCCAAAAGAACAACAGGCATGTACTACGTGCAATGCTCATTGTTTGAAGTGAATTAAAACCATCGGCTGCCAAGCCAAGTCTAATATTTCGACACTCTTTGCCAAATGAGTCATGATGTATCATATCGAAGGTTTTCCAAGCCAATGAATCAGCTGGATGTCGTAAAATTCCATCGTCTACCCGTACCTCATCGTGCCATCTCATATCAGATGTTGTTTTGGAGCACATATACAACCGTTCAATTCTTGGTTTCAAAGGGAAATACCTGGCTTGTTTTAATGCAACCTTAGAGAACTTAGTTGTTCCATCATCTAAGGTAACATAAAAATCTTTGTACCTCATACTGCCGCATATATCGCATTTATCTAGAGATTGCTTATCCTTCCAGAACAACATGCAGTCATTTGGGCAAGCATCATACTTTACGAAACTGAAACCCAAAGACTCTTTAATCTTTTTGGCTTCATAAAATGAATTTGGTAAATGTTTTCTCATTGGATATGCTTTTTTTATCAATTGGATAGTGTCATCAACTGCGACATTCGGTAATCCATACAAGAATTTTATGTGTAGTAATTTAACCACAAAAGATAATGTAGTGAAATTGGTGCAACCAGGATACAACTCTCACTCGGCATCCTCTAAGAGCTTTTTATATTTGTTATACTCCTTATCTTGCTCGGGATTTGAATTCTCATTTTGCATTCCATTAAGAAAGGCATGTTCATGATGAACCCCAAATGCCTCATTCACCATACAAACCATGTCATCACCAATGCATTCATCCACATTTCCCCCCTCATTGACCTCACAGGACTCTCCATGATCTGTCCACTTAGTATACGCAGCATAAAATCCATTACACATTATATGCTCCCTCACGACTTGCCGTGTTACGTAAAATCGGTTGACACACTTTCGACAAGGGCAAGTTATCTTTCCATCCTCTGGTTGGTTTATGTAGGCAAAATTAAGAAACCTTTCACAACCCTCCAAATAAGATGGATCACTCCCATCTTCTAAATGAATCCAACTCTTATCCATTAACGCTATCTTAAATAAGCAGCAAACAATACTTATATGCATCACATAAAACAAACAGAAATAAAACAGAATTAACCGGGCATACTTGCGAAACAAACAGAAACATAATTGAACTCGTAAACTAGGCAACAATTACATTATTGTGAAACACCAGTGAAGTTATCATAAGCACATTCGGTACTTGAAATTTCAACATAATGTAAGAAGATTGAACCAATTCATAGTCTGCGATTAAGGCTATCAATTAAACCAATTTATGATTTCTACAACACACAACATTTACCAAATAGAGTATGCACACTACAGCACTAGAAGATAACACATATCAGAACTAAGCTTTCAGTTGACATGAAATAGATAGTAAACCAAATTCAATTTCAGAAATCAAAACAAGAGAAGAGAGAGGATAGTACCTGAACTGAGCTTTATAAACCAGAACAAAGAACCTAATTGAACTCTGGTTGTAAGCCTGAACGAAGAAACCCAATTTAACTCAGAAACCTAATTGAACTCAAAAATTGAATTCCAGCAAAACAAGAGAAGAGAGAGGATAGTACCTGAACAAAGAACCCTAATTGAACTCCTGTAGTAAACCTGAAAAAAGAACCCTAATTGAAATCAGAACCCCAATTGAAATCAGGGAGACTAGAACCCTAATTGAATTAGACAAAGAGACTACCTGAGACTAGAAAAACGAACTCCGGTTGTAAATGGCCACCTGAGACTAGAACCACGAACTCCGGTGCCGAGCTTCGCATATGGCCACGAACAAATGAGTTTTGAGATTTGAGATGAGGTTTGGGAGATGAAATGAGTTTTGGGAAGGAAATTAGTTTCAGATTGAGAGGGAGATGAAGATTTGGTGAAAGATTGAGAGGGAGATGAAGATTTGGTGGAATTTTCGAGAGGGAGATGAAGGAAGATGGCGGGTTCGCTGAAATTTTTGAGAGGGAGATGAAGGGAGATGAAGGAACATCGGGTTTTGTTTCAGATGAGGGTTTGCTTTTTTTTTTAATTTTCCTCATTGAAGCATTAAAGTGTTAATGCTGCACAGCTGAGTCAAAAAAAAGCAGCATTAATGGGATTAATGCTGCAATGTGTATGATGTTTAGCAAAACCTTGCAGCATTAATCCATTAATGCTGCAATTTAAAAGCTCTTTAACCAAAAATTGCAGCATTATAGAATTAATGCTGCAATATTACAGCATTTTCTTTGCAACATTAATATTAATGCTGCTTTAGGGTACCAATTACCGCATTTGTTCAAATACTGCAAATAAAATGTAGTATTTGCTAATATTTCTAGTAGTGCGACAATCGTACCATTCTCATCAAGCTTGTTTCTTAACACCCACCTGGTTCCAATTACTAACTGAGTCTTTTTCCTAGGAACCAAGTTTCATACCTTGTTCCTCTCAAATTCATTCAGCTCACTTTTCATTTAAATGATCAAATCTTCTTCTTGTAATGCCTCCTTTGCATTCTTAAGTTCTACAAGTGATACAAAGGCATTGAAGGAACACAAGTTCTTCAACTGTCCTCTGGTTTGTGTACCAGTGACTGGATCTGAGATGATATTGTCTACTGGATGAGCTGACAGTTATTTGAACTTATTTCTTGGTGTCCAGGGTTCTGGTTCTCCAATAATCTTTTCAAGGCCTTGAGAGCTTGATGCAGTGGCTGGAGCACTTTGTGATCTGTGAAGTCCAGTCTCAAGGCTTTGAGGATTTTGTTCAGAAGTTTGTTCAACGCTTTGAGATTCTCTTGATTGTTCCTCCAAGATAGTTTTGCTGCTATTCTCTTTCTTCATATCATCATCTGCTTCATACTTATTTAGATTGATATCTGCAAAACTTTCACTCAAAGAACCATAATTGCTTTCATCAAAAATCACATGAATGCTCTCTTCTACAAGTTTGGTTCTTTTATGGAAGACTCTATATGTGACGACCCTGCCACACTTTTAATATAAAATAATCAATTTGTGATAATATCACGGTTTATTTTCAACTCGTCCACTTCCAGACGTCCAAAACTCCACCAACAGGACACACAGTCCTCTGAAACAACATTTTTAGTCAATTTCATGGAAATCTGGTACGTGACTGAATTTAATAAAAATTACACTTGCTCGTCAAAAATGACATTTTTTATAAATATCACGATAAACAATAATTTACATATGTCGCTAAAAATAGCTAAAAATAATTATTTTAGCTAAAGACGGCTTTTTATCAAGTACTCTGCATCCAGTTGTGCTCTGGTTCAACTTGTAAAACAGAGGGGTGAGCCAAAATAGCCCACCAGGTACCGCCTAACCACTGGAGTAGAAATGTAAAATCTACTTAACACAATAGCTAGTTATTACACATCAGCATGCGATACCAAATACACAAACATCGTGATTTATCAATCACCAGAAAATAATTAGATAGTTGTAAAGTTATAAAATCACACCAGCAGTATACACAGAAATACACTATAATTGCAGGAAACTTAGAAGTTAGATTTCCCTTACTTGATTTAAGTAACCAAACCAATAATTTGAAACATAAAGCCTGCGAAAGGAAACTCAGACCTGACCCACCAACCCATCCACAGCTAGAAGGACGACGCAGCTACAACCTCTCCAAATCATAATACTACAAACTGTTTTGGATAATTTGAAGTTCTCTCTACTCTCCTGGAAAATTAGTAGGCTAAGCAGGACAAAAAGCTTTTTTGATGAAGTGAGTATCTTCATGCTAGTATGAGAATGAGAAAATGACAAGTAACTAATTATAAACTCTAATGAGTCATAAACCTAAACATTGAAACTTTACGTGGCATGTTCTTTAAAAAATGTTGATAGGCATATTCTATCATATAGTTATGATAAACTCCACCAGTTTAGATAATTACAAAATCAATCCACTTGATATCTAGCATGCACACACCTTACATTAAAGTTTCAATACATCTGACTGTCTATGCAGAAATAATAATTAGAAATAACTTAGGTAACCATGAAATTAATAGATTAATATGTTATTGAAGTTGTTCCAATATGAACACAAAAAAGAATCATCTCATACCAACTGAGTTAAAAAGACATCCATGTACTAGTTATCTATACAATTCAAACATTATAAACTGTAATTCACATCCAAACCACATATCAGTTTTAAATATTTCGCTGGGTCGGGTTCTTACACTATATGCTTTGGTAGATTGAGATTAACCAAGAAATACACCTTCTTCACTTATAGCATCAAATTTAGCAAGGTTAACCTTTCCATTATTGCACATAACAAGTACAACCAAAAGTTTGAAAATGAGAAACACTTGGCTTTCTACCCTTGAAAAGTATATATGGATTTTTCTTCAAAATATGTCTAATCAAGCATCTATTAAGCACATAATTGGCAGTGTTAATAGCTTATGTCCAAAGATTTATTTTCGGATTATTTTCAATGAGCATGGTTCTAGACATATCTTCAAGTGTCCATTTTCCCTCTCAACTACCCTATTCTGCTGAGGAGTTCTAGGTCCAAAAAAAAGTTGTGTGAGATTTCATGATGTGAACAAAATAAATCAAATTCAGGTTGATCAAATTCTCTACCATGATCACTCCTAACAGAAGCAACATGTAGGTTTTTCAAAGTTTGAAGCTCTTTGAAGGTTTTGAAAATTCATGTAGTGCTTCAGATTTTTCTCTAATATACATAACATAAGTAAATCTAGAGTAATCATCGACCAAAACAATAATATACCTCTTGCATTTGAGTGTGTGAACTCTCATAGGGCCACACAACTGCATATGAAGCATCTCTAAGGGTCTAGTAGTACTTACAAAAATTTTATGCTTGAATGAGCTCTTTGTCTGTTTACCTTGGGTACATGGATTGCATATCTCATCATATTTAAACTTCATAGATGGTAATCTTCTTACCAAGTCCTTTGAGATAAGCCTGTTCATTATGTGCATGCTTATATGCCCAAGTTTTCTATGCCAAACCTTTGAGACACTTCAGACTATCTCCTGCAACTTTGTTAGTACTCATAGCATAAATATTTTATGACCTTGGAGCAGTGAGTATGAAATTACCAGATTTCTAATCTTGCACCCCACATTTATCCTTGTCAAAAATGACTTTACTACCCTTATCACATAATTGAGAGATACTTGCAGATTCATTACCAATACTACATATGCCAATAATCATACATTTTGCCTTGTCACCAATTGTGATTGTTCCACCAGATTGCTCTTAAAGTTCCGTAAATAGAGATTTCTTTCCACTCATATGCCTGGAGTAACCACTGTCCAAAATCCACTTCTGATACTTAGCCTTCGTGACAGCCTGCAAAATTCAATCAATGCATCAACAGATTGTTAGACCAAGTGTAGAACTTGGACTCATGTTCAGAATCAACCAAATTAGGTTGTCTGGATCCTTTAGGAAACCGAATATGCCTCACTTGTCCCTTAAGCTGATAAGGATAGGTATTCCTCATCATGAGAGGTTTTGTCTTTCTAAATGGGCAAGTTAGTTTAAAATGACCAAGCTTTCCACAATAAAAACATTTCAGAGAATATCTATTTCCGAAATTCACAAAGGTGGTGTGGTTCTTTAGTGGAAATTTGGGTTGTAACCAATTCCAATTTTGTGTACAGAATACAGACTTCCTCCAAGCATGAGATTAAGGTTATGTTCTGAGCCTGGAAATATTGATAAAACTATCCTTTATTATTGGAGTTTCTCTGTCAATGAAGTCTTTTATCGTTCTAAATCATCTGAATGATGTTTCAAATCACCAAACTTATCAGTTAAAGAGTATTTTTGATTACAACTTCCTTGACATGCGCCTTCAAGGCTTTGAACCTGATGCCCAAGGCTTTGAAGTCACTGTCAATTTTTTACTTAGATACTTCAGGAGTCTTATTGAGAAAACCATATCTAAATTTTCCTTTGCTTGCTCATGAAATTTTACCTTCAAAGATTCAATCTCATTTATGTAACTTTCCTCATTTAAAAACATGCTTTTGAAGATTTCTGGTAAAACATCAGAAGGACTAGCAAGTAATTTTTTTATCGTTTCTTTAATGTGTTTGTCTGAGATGTTTCCTTCTTCACGCTCAGCCATTCGACAGAGATTGACTTGTTCTTCATATGAATCTAAATCACTTGATGAGTCAGAATCACTCCATGAAGCAACCATAGCTTTCTTCCTTCTATTGTCATTTCCCTTCTTAGGGAAATGCATATTATTTTTCTTTTGTGGACAATCCCTTACCAGGTGATCTGCATCTCCACATTCAAAGAAATTCATTATTTTAGATTTATGTGAATGTGAAGAAGACTTACTTCTATGATCCTTCCAACTTGAGGATCTGAACTTGTCTTTGTTGTAGTCCTTGTTTCTAAAAAAAAATCTTCATTTTCAGGATTCTGGTCAAAGCTTTGGAGATCAAGGCTAAAGCTTCCTCTCATCATCGTCTTCCTGTTCAAGGATTTGGGATTTCTCAATGTCTTTTGCCTTGAATGCCAAGTTATTGATGTTTTCACTCATATCACCATCCACTTCCTTCATAGATATCTCATGAGTGAGCAGCTTGCCTTGCAGATCATCTAGCTCCAGAAGGCTCAAATCCTGAGCTTACTCGATTGAAGTGGTTTTTGGTTCCCACTTGGCTTTTGGAAGGCTTCTTAGAATCTTTCTGACTTTTTCTTCATTTGAGAATTTTTTCCCCAAGGACTCTAGGTTATTCACTATTTCTTTGATCCTTTTGAACATGTTCTTGATGGATTCATCAGAGTTCATCTTGAATAGCTCATACTCCCTTATAAGAATGTTGATTTTCGTCTGCTAGACCTAGCTGGTTCCTTCATATGTCACCACCATTTTTTCCCAAATCTCCTTTGCACTTTGCAGTTGGATATTCTGTTGAACTCATCTGCACTAAGAGCACAATATAATAAGTTCATAGATTTATAGTTCTTTGATACCTTCTCCAATTTAGTAACTGAAAGATCAACTTTAGTCTTGACATTTTTGATCCAATTTGAAGTTGAATAGAATATATAGGGACCATTCTGAGTGATTGACTATAGCTCCATATCCTGATCTATGATGAACATTTTCATCAATGCTTACCAATGAACAAAGTTGTCACCATAGAACAGTGGAGGTCTGTTAGCTGCCCTTCCATGTGAGAATCCTCCATCATCTAAATTACTCATTCTCACAAGATTTCAGATCCTTTACAGTGACCCTAGCTCTGATACCAATTGAAAGTGTTAATGCAGTTAAAATACAGGATCAATATACTCTAGAAGGGGGATTAATAGAATGTGCACCCTTTTGCTAAAATTGGGATTTTTAAACCTTGAGACAGAGGTTTGATAGATTTCCAAAGGTTTGGAAAAACAAAGAAGTAGTTTGAGAATGCTTGAAAATGTCTGAAACTTCAATGCTTTGAAGTAAAAACTCCTCCAAAGCTTTAGAGTTATAGATAATGAAATGCAGCAATGTAAAGAAAATGAACACAGTGATATTTTATGAAGTTCAACCACCAATGGGCCCACTCTCTTCCTGAGGGATACTATCCCTCTAGGATTTAAACACCTTCTTATTAATCACAGTCCTAGCCCTAGATATCAAGCATAAGTGAACTCCCTTACACCTATACAGCTTGTGGTTCCAAACCCATCTAGTTTCAGCTACACTGTATGAAATAATAAGAACCTCTTGTTGTTCACTTGAACAACTACAACTTCTAAATTTAATGATTTTTAGGAATTCTAATGAATACACAGATTAAGCACAAGTATGAAGAACACATAAAACATAATAAGCAACGAAGCTTGAAGTGTTCTTCAATAATCTGGAATGATTGAGATGAATGATCATCTTCAATGTTGATCTCTCAATATGTTTTAATGTTTGAAGAGTTGTTGGTTGATCTCCTGTGTGTTCTCTCTCAATCATTTCTCTCTCTGTTGCTCGAAGTTCAAACTCCGTTTATAACAAACTGCAGCAACAACTTGAGAGATTTTAGGAACCAACTCATGCAAAATCTCAACAACCTAACATCTATCTTTAAATTCAAACGGCTCTCTTGACTCAATCATCCAGATTTGATCAAAGTCTAGCCCTGAAAAACTTGAACACAAGTTAAGACACAATCCCCATATTAAATAGCATGATTATAATGACATGTTTGCCAGACCATTTCTAAACCAAAACGCGTAGCTATTTTCTGTGTATAAAAAATATATAAATATATCCAAATGATAATCAAGATTGAGAATACGATTTAGAACAAGTTAATAAACAATCGCACAGCCTGATATGTCACCGTGCCGCACAAATTTGTTAGCTAGTATAGCATAAGCATAAATCCAGAACAACCTCCAAAGCTTTGGAGCTTTGGCCATCATTCAATGATACTCAAGACATATGAATTTGCACACTTGTCTAGTAATATAAACTCAATATATAGGTTCAAGAGTATTTGTAAGAGATAGTATAAAGTCTATATAAGGCTTTCAATCCATTGTAAGTCCCGCAACACATAAAATCTTTCAGCAAGTATAGCCTAGTAATATAAACATTGTATACTTCAAAGCTTTGGAGCTTTGAATCTATCTCTCAAACAATCCTATCTTTCATCATCTTCAAAGTATGACTCCCCCTGAGTTTATACACCACATAATTCAAACGGATTGAATTATCAAAACGCAATCCAGAACAATACAATATTTAACGTGGTTCACTAACGAATTCTCAACAAACCTGCTAGCTACCTCCACAGCCAAAAGCCGATATCTTATTGAGAGAGAACCTGATTACAAAGCACATCGTGGCCACAATGGCTGCGGCGGTCACCCTCCCGACACACATACTATATAAGCTCTTCAACCCCCCAAACTCTCCACGATCTCACTGTGTGTGCATTGTGAGTACCAAAATCACCAGCCTTTATATTGACATAAGTACTGCCGACTCTCACACCCAAACCGCCTCAAAGCAGATCACCTCCTTTGACTTTTCAATATTGAAGTCACCGATTCTAACAACTAGTACAAATTCTTCAGCGGTGATAGAGAACCTCCACATTGGAAAATGCATAAGCTCAAGCATTTTCCAATTGTGTGGAAGAAGAAGAAGAAGAAGAAGAAGAAGAATACTTTCACTTATGCTTTCACTGTCATTGGGTTTCAAAATTTTGGTTTGCGTCAAGAATTTTGGATCCTGGAATAATGACAAAATAGGCCATATGGTCGATATGGATTCACATAAACAAGAGTTGTATTGAGCACAAAGATTCAAATCCAGAAAAAGTCACTGATCTCTACCACATATTCAAGGTGGAATTTACTGCAATCATGGAGGATGATGTTATTAGACTAGTACTTGTTTTTGGTATGGACTAAATTGCAATCAAATCCAAACTTATGACATGAACTATCATGCAGCAGTAACCGTTGGATGTGATTGCATATGTTCTAATCTTCCCCGCTCATTTGTTCATTAAACAACACTGTGTCGTTTTGTTAATTAGAAGATTAGTTATGAATACTGTTTTCTGATTGGTCAAGATTTGATAAGTAGTATAACCCGGTCATATATAAGACCGTTTTATAACCATTTTCTGGTAGAAATGAAATTCATTTTTTCTCTCTTCAAGCTGTTGTACATCTCTTCTTTCTTCGTTGTCAATGGCAATTAGGGTTTGTCTGGTATTTCAATATGGTATCAGAGCCTGGTTGTGAGAATGCTGATTAGTTTTCTCTGGTGATTGAGGAGTTTGCGAAGAGCTTTTTGGAGTTTTATTTTTGTTTTTCTCTGTTCTGGACGCCTTTCAGATCTAGTTTTTGATTCATGGCTCACAGCGAGTGCTCCAGTATTTCTGGTGTTTCTGGCACTCAGGCGATTTCAATTGATCCTCATTCACCTTATATTCTCAATCATGAAGACAATCCTGGTAATATTCTCGTTAATCAACCTTTAACTGGAGATAATTTCTACTCATGGCATATGTCAATGATACTAGCTTTGGAAGCTAAGAATAAGTTGCAGTTTGTGGATGGTACTATTACTACTCCTGAAATTGATTCTGAGATGTATTTGTTGGAATAGATGCCCTAGAGGCAATCTAGTTTAGTATGAATTATTTGTGGCTAGAAATTCATTTATTATTTATTGGATATTTAATATAATGAAGTCCTTCGATTTAAAATTGTGTTTTTTATCTTAAATATCCCTAGTCAAGTATAACGATTAATGGGACAATCATCTATAGACTAGTATGGGGTTGGATTGATATGGAGATATCACGATCCAACACATAGGTGTGCATTAGGGAATGTTGCACTGGATTGACCCATCTCCGAGAAGGCTACATACACGTTATGTTGAGTCACAAGCGCTTCTCGCGGTGCAATGGTATTGTCATCCTTAGACTTGAAGTCACTAGATATTCTAGTTGTGGATTATTGTGATCTTGGTAGCGTTAAACGCTACACCGTAACTGGGTAGTTATAAAGGCGTGTACTGGATACAATAAGAAGCAAGCTTAGAGATCGTAGTGGACGTAGATAGAATTTGTCCCTCCCACATAACGGGAGCAAATATCCTAGGCCACTCGAGGGATAGTGCTTATAGAATGTCTGGCCAGACTCAAATAAATCAATATGGGATATTGATGTTATTTGCATGAATAAGGCTATTCCCATGGATCGAGAAACTATGGATTGGATATACGAGTGTGACTTGTATGTCTCGTGTTCAATCCGGATATAGAGACAAAGGGATGAGACATTACTTGTACCAAGGTTTTCAAGATGACTATTCTATTAGTTGGCTAGAATGGATGTTTTGCTAGAGACCGCTCCATATTAGCAAATAGTTGCTACCAACTAGATAGAACCTATGGGGTCACACGCTACATAGAGTTGAACCAGATTTCGGAATTAATTAATTGGATTAATTAATTAGAATGATCACTTTGCAAACCCTTGCAAACTTAGTAGGGACTAATTTGCAAGGAAGGGACTAAATTGAATTCTAGTAGGACTAGAATAAGTCCTTTAGGTAGTTAACAAGGAGTTGTTGGACTATATAAAGGACCTTCCTTCCTTCCTTCCCACATAACTTATGCTCATTATAGAACATAAAAAAGAGTGGGAGAGAACAAAATGAGAGAGAGAGAAAGCAAGCAACAAGGAGGCCCGACCGCCCCCTTGCCGCCGCCCCGTCCCCGTCGGCCAAAGGAGGCCGAGACCCTCCTTTTCGGTCTCGTTTTGCGTGATTCCTTCTTCCTCTTCCTCTTCCGGGGTAGCACCAAGGACTTGGGAGATCTAGGATCAACTCTAGGCGTGGATCAACTATAGAGAACATGACACAATTCGCGTTTGAAGTCATCAAGGAGAACCCAAATGTGTGTTTATGATTTCTAACCTTTACCATCGTTATGTCTCTTGACTTGTGATCCTTGGAGGGTTTTGCATGGTTTTATGTTTGTTTATGCTTCCGTTGTGCAATCCATGAATCAAAACCCTACAGTGGTATCAGAGCCACAGGTCGTAGAGCATAAACTGGTTTATGTGTTACGTTTTAGTTGTTTTACACCTTAATTTGATTGTTTATCGCGTAAAACAAGACAAATCAAGCATGGGATTCAATTTGTCAACAATTAATCATAACAAGATCCAATTTTTTTCATTGGATGCATGAATTGGTGAGTTTGAGAAATTTTAAGATCTTAGATCTAGGGTTTGGGCATCCTTGGGGAAGAAGGAGTTCTCCCAAAACAAGGAAACAACCAAACTTGGGCACCAAGCAAGGGAGTTGTTTTGGAAACAACTCCCTCAAGGAGGTTCGGCCCCCCCAGGGACCGCCCCCCTTGCTTGCCGCCCAAGCTTGGCCGCCCTAGGGGCCGGGCGGCCCTAACCCGCGGGCCTAGGCTTGTGGGTTTTGGGCCGGGCCGGCCCTAGGGCCTTGTGGTTCACTTTGTTGGGCCCGGGCAATTTGATTGTTGGGCCCATGGACCGTTTTAACCCTAGAAATCCTAAAATCAATTAAAATTGACCAAGCGCGTTAAAATTGGATTTTAACTGTTTATGTGCAAATCGCGTGGTGATTGGATATGGCCTTAGGATGTGGTTTGATGTGGATGTTTAATTTTGTGGTTTGGTTTTACGGCCTGCGAGCTGATCAATTAATTGTAATAATTAATTAGGGTTTTATGGCCTGCGTGCCATTTTTTTCTCAACTTGTGAGATTTATTTTATTTAGTATAGAAGTTAGCTAGTACTAGATAAAGTAGATTGTTAGCCAAGATTGAAGAAAAGAAGCCCAAAGCCAAAGAAGCCACAAAAGATGGAGCATGGAGCATGGAGCATTCCACAAGACTATGAAGGATGGACCAAAAGATCAAGACGCATGGAGATGTGATTGCTTTAGGGTTCATAGATAATTCCATTGTCTTGGAATTATCTTATTCTAGAAAAGGCCATATCCACATCACGTTTAATTTCTGTTTTGTGGTTGTTTATTTTATTGTCTTATTATTGTGTGGTTGGTGTATGGATGATGCATGCAATTAGGATAATAAGATAATTAGACAACCCGGATCTATTATTTGGAGTTGTGCCTAAAACTCAAATAGATAGATTAGTTGATATTGATCAACAAAACAATTAAAAATTGAATTTAAAATCCCTCAAAATTAAAATATTGTGTTCTTGCCTTCTCGTTATTTAAACACTCATTATCATCATTATTTATCAAGTTCGTGCGTGCAAAGCATGGCGACTTGGTTCATAATGATGGAATGCGATGGCACGTAACAATGTGCAATTGTTTAAATAAGAGGTTGAACACAACTAGGCTATTAATTTGATTAAGAAACCTAGAGGCATTCAATTGGGATTATCCATATGGATGGATAAATAAGGAGTTATTTGCCCAATTGAACTAAGAGTTGCATATGGGATGCAATTGGAATTGTTCCTACCTAAAGTAGTCAAATTATGGGTGACTTGCCAAAGCAAGCTCATAGGGAGATGAAAGATGGATCTTGGCCCACTAGAAAATATAAGGATATTTTCCGCATTAATATCTTGAGGGTTATTAATCCGTAGAAAAATAGTGGGAGCTATATTTGATAAACTAGCCATTATTAAATATAGTCAAAAATTCACAAATACTAAAACTTGCGTATTTTTCTTTTGTAGAATTCCAAATGGCAAACAACTCATCGAGTTCACAACATTCCCTACGATCTGTCCTTGAGAAGGACAAGCTCTTTGGAACCAACTTTCTTGATTGGTACAGAAACTTGATAATTGTTCTCAAGCAAGAGAAGAAACTGTACGCAATAGAGGAGCATGTTCCAGAAGGTCCAGAGAACCAAACACCTGCTGCCTTAAAGGCGTATCAAAAGCGTGTTGATGACGCTAATGATGCGGCCTGCCTGATGCTTTGCACCATGACTTCTGAGCTTCAGAAGCAACACGAAAACATGAATGATGTCGATATGATCGAACATCTAAAGCAGCTCTTCCAAGAGCAGGCGGGGGTAGAGAGGTATGAGGTCTCAAAGGCACTGTTCAAATGTCATCTGGCAGAAGGGAACCCGGTGGGACCCCATGTTCTCCGAATGATCGGGTACTTGGAGAATCTCGCCCGACTGGGGTTCCCGGTCGGCCAAGAGTTGGAAACCGATCTCGTGTTGCAGTCGTTGCCCGAGAGTTATGGACAGTTCATTATGAACTATAACATGAACGAGATCGTGAAACCACTGCCAGATTTACTCAACATGTTCAGGACGGCTGAACAGAGCATCAACAAGGGTAAGGGCAAGGCCATAATGATGGTACAGAAAGGAAAGGGCAAAAGGTTTGCCTCTTCCTCCAAGGGCAAAGGCAAGTCAGTTGCCAAGTCCAAGGAACCTGCCCTTAAGCCAGCTGGTGGCATTGCCAAGGCCGTGACTAAAGGTGAGTGTCACTACTGCAGTCAGCCTGGACACTGGAGGAGGAACTGCCCAAAATATCTGGAGGACAAGAGGCTTGGAATAGTGATTCCACCACCACCAGGTATTTTTTTTGAAGATGTCAATTTAACTGTCTCTACATCATGGGTATTAGATACTGGATGTGGATCTCATATTTGTCGAAATATGCAGGATCTAAAGAGAAGTATAAGATTGGCTAAAGGAGAGGTAGATCTGCGCGTTGGGAATGGAGCAAAGGTTGATGTGTTGGCCATAAGCGTGTGCATGCTATCTCTACCTTCAGGATTAGTTTTAGAATTAAATAATTGCTATTTTGTGCCTGCTATGAGCAGAAACATTATTTCTATTTTTGTTTGGACAAGGATGGTTTTATTATTTCAATAAAGAACAATTGTTGTTCCTTTTATTTAAATAATATTCACTATTTTAGTGCGCAATTATTTAATGGACTTTATGTCCTTGATCTAAGCAATCCTATCTACAACATTAATACCAAGCGGATTAAAATAAATGATTTAAATCCTGCTTATTTATGGCATTGTCGTTTAGGCCACATAAATGAGAAACGTGTATCTAGACTCCATAAGGATGGATTACTAGACTCATTTGATTTTGAATCATATGAGACATGTGAGGCTTGTTTATTGGGAAAAATGACAAAGTCCCCTTTCAATAAGAAAGGTGAGAGGACTAGTGAGCAATTGGCACTCATACATACCGATGTGTGTGGGACATTTGCCACGCCTTCCAGGGATGGTTATGTCTACTTCATTACATTTACTGATGATTACAATAGATATGGATTTGTGTACCTTATGAGGGCAAAATCCGAATCCTTTGAAGTGTTCAAAGAGTTCAAGAATGAAGTAGAGAAGCAACTTGGCAAAAGTATCAAGGCTCTATGATCAGATCGTGGAGGAGAATACTTGAGCCAAGAGTTTGACGACTATCTTAGAGAGTGTGGGATCGTGTCCCAACTCACTCCACCCGGAACGCCACAGTGGAATGGCGTGTCCGAGAGGAGGAATCGAACCCTATTGGATATGGTTCGATCTATGATGTGTCAAACCGATCTTCCATTATCATTTTGGGGCCATGCTCTATTAAGTGCAGCTTTCACCATTAACCGTGTTCCATCTAAATCAGTCATGAAGACGCCATATGAGATGTGGAGTGGGAGGCGTCCCACACTGTCGTTCATGACGATTTGGGGCTGCGATGTCTATGTAAAACGTTTACAATCAGACAAGCTAGGGCCGAAATCGGATAAGTGCAAATTTGTGGGGTACCCTAAGGAAACTAAGGGATACTACTTCTACAATCCAACCGAGAACAAAGTGTTTGTTGCTCGGACCGGCGTGTTTCTAGAAAGAGAGTTTGTCTCTAAAGAAGCAAGTGGGAGGAATGTAGAACTTGAAGAGGTTCAAGAACCACAAATCACTGAACCGATTATGAAACATGAACAGGAACCACAAGCAGTTGTGGAGCAACCTGTTCAGGTAACACAAGAGCTTCGTAGATCTAGTAGAGTGCGCCAGGAACCCGAGAGGTATGGACTTCTCGTAACCGATTCCGGTGACACGATGCTCATAGATGATGAGCCTACTACCTATGAGGAGGCCATGAGTGGCCCAGACTCTCAGAATTGGCTGGAAGCCATGAGATCCGAGATGGAATCCATGTATACCAACAAAGTATGGACTTTGGTGGAACCACCCGATGGGGCGCGGCCCATAGGGTGCAAGTGGGTCTTCAAGAAGAAGATCGACATGGATGGTAATGTGATTACCTATAAGGGCCGATTAGTGGCTAAAGGATTCAGACAGATTCATGGTATTGACTATGATGAAACCTTTTCACCAGTCGCTATGACCAAATCCATCCGAATCCTACTTGCGATTGCAGCATACCACGACTATGAGATTTGGCAGATGGATGTCAAAACAGCATTCCTTTATGGGAATCTCCTCGAGGACGTGTATATGATACAGCCGGAGGGTTTTGAGGATCCAAAGCAGGCCAACAAAGTCTGTAAACTGCAACGATCCATTTATGGATTGAAGCAAGCTTTTAGGAGTTGGAATCGACGTTTTGATGAAGTGGTCAAAGAGTTTGGCTTCATCAGAAACGAAGATGAGTCTTGTGTCTACAAGAAGGTTAGTGGGAGCTCTGTAGCTTTTCTGGTCTTGTATGTGGATGACATACTACTCATTGTAAACGACGTTCCCATGCTGCAATCTGTTAAATATTGGCAAGGAAAGTGTTTCTCAATGAAGGACTTAGGGGAAGCAGCCTATATACTCGGTAAAAAGATCTATAGGGATAGATCTAAGAGTTTGCTAGGCCTAAGTCAAAGTACATATATTGACAAAGTGTTGAAACGGTTCAACATGCAAGATTCCAAGAAGGGATTCTTGCCCATGTCACATGGAATCACTCTTTCGAAGAGTGGTTGTCCTTCCAATGAGATTGAGAAGGAACGCATGAGTAGAATTCCCTATGCCTCGGCCATAGGATCTATCATGTACGCCATGTTATGTACTAGACCAGATGTGTCATATGCCTTGAGTATGACAAGAAGATACCAATCCAATCCGAGTGAGAGTCACTGGATTGCAGTCAAGAACATCCTAAAGTACTTGAGAAGGACTAAGGATGCTTTCTTGATATTTGGCGGTGAAGAAGAGTTGCGTGTAAGGGGTTACACTGATGCAAGCTTCCAAACCGACAGAGATGACTTTAGATCACAATCGGGATATGTGTTTTGCCTGAATGGAGCAGCGGTGAGCTGGAAGAGTTCCAAGCAAGAGACGGTAGCTGATTCTACAACAGAGGTTGAGTACATTGCTGCAAATGGCGCAGCAAAGGAGGCTGTTTGGATCAGAAAGTTTGTTTCTGAACTTGGTGTGGTCCCTAGCATTGCGGATCCAGTTGAGTTGTTCTGTGACAACACTGGGGCGATCGCGCAATCAAAGGAACCCAGATCGCACCAGAAGTCCAAGCACGTGCTCAGGAAGTTTCATCTGATTCGAGATATTATCGATAGAGGAAACGTTCGGATATGCAAGATTCCTACAGATGATAATCTGTCAGACCCGCTTACAAAGCCTCTCACGCAGTGGAAGCATGAAGGGCACACTAGGAGTATGGGCATACGAGATGCGCCAGATTGGCTTTAGTGCTAGTGGGAGACTGTTGGAATAGATGCCCTAGAGGCAATCTAGTTTAGTATGAATTATTTGTGGCTAGAAATTCATTTATTATTTATTGGATATTTAATATAATGAAGTCCTTAGATTTACAATTGTATTGTTTATCTTAAATATCCCTAGTCAAGTATAATGATTAATGGGACAATCATCTATAGACTAGTATGGGGTTGGATTGATATGGAGATATCACGATCCAACACATAGGTGTGCATTAGGGAATGTTACACTGGATTGACCCATCTCCGAGAAGGCTACATACACGTTATGTTGAGTCACAAGCGCTTCTCGCGGTGCAATGGTATTGTCATCCTTAGACTTGAAGTCACTAGATATTCTAGTTGTGGATTATTGTGATCTTGGTAGCGTTAAACGCTACACCGTAACTGGGTAGTTATAAAGGCGTGTACTGGATACAATAAGAAGCAAGCTTAGAGATCGTAGTGGACGTAGATAGAATTTGTCCCTCCCACATAACGGGAGCAAATATCCTAGGCCACTCGAGGGATAGTGCTTATAGAATGTCTGGCCAGACTCAAATAAATCAATATGGGATATTGATGTTATTTGCATGAATAAGGCTATTCCCATGGATCGAGAAACTATGGATTGGATATACGAGTGTGACTTGTATGTCTCGTGTCCAATCCGGATATAGAGACAAAGGGATGAGACAATTACTTGTACAAAGGTTTTCAAGATGACTATTCTATTAGTTGGCTAGAATGGATGTTTTGCTAGAGACCGCTCCATATTAGCAAATAGTTGCTACCAACTAGATAGAACCTATGGGGTCACACGCTACATAGAGTTGAACTAGATTTGGGAATTAATTAATTGGATTAATTAATTAGAAGGATCACTTTGCAAACCCTTGCAAACTTAGTAGGGACTAATTTGCAAGGAAGGGACTAAATTGAATTCTAGTAGGACTAGAATAAGTCCTTTAGGTAGTTAACAAGGAGTTGTTGGACTATATAAAGGACCTTCCTTCCTTCCTTCCCACATAACTTATGCTCATTAGTGAACATAAAAAAGAGTGGGAGAGAACAAAAGGAGAGAGAGAGCAAGAAACAAGGAGGCCCGACCGCCCCCTTGCCGCCGCCCCGTCCCCGTCGGCCAAAGGAGGCCGAGACCCTCCTTTTGGGTCTCGTTTTGCGTGATTCCTTCTTCCTCTTCCTCTTCCGGTCTAGCACCAAGGACTTGGGAGATCTAGGATCAACTCTAGGCGTGGATCAACTATAGAGAACGTGACACAATTCGCGTTTGAAGTCGTCAAGGAGAACCCAAAGGTGTGTTTATGATTTCTAACCCTTACCATCGTTATGTCTCTTGACTTGGGATCCTTGGAGGGTTTTTCATGGTTTTATGTTTGTTTATGCTTCCGTTGTGCAATCCATGAATCAAAACCCTACAGTATTCTGTGTGGAAAAGATGTGACAGAATGATAATGTCTTGGCTCAACTCAATTTCTAAGGAAATTTCCTTCAGTGTTTTAGGTAGAGCCAATTCTAGAGAGGTTTGGCTTGATTATTAGAACGCTTTTCTAAGGGGAATTTGCCTAGAATATTTCAGATTTCCATGGCTATCTCAAAATTTAAACAAGCAGATATGTCAGTAACTACTTATTTTAATAAGTTGAAGACATTTTGGAATGAATTGAGTAATTACAAACCTCTACCAAGCTGTGTATGTAGTTCATGTCATTGTCATGTAAACACAAAGCTGAAACAGTCACAAGAGGAAGATAGAGTGATGCAATTCCTCATGGCAATGTATGCACACAATACCAATGGTGCTTCTGGATCTTCTTATAAGAACTTAGGTGCCTCAGATGGGCAAGTTTTTGGAGGAAGAGATCCAAATGGTAAATTAGTTTGTCACCATTGTGTACATGAAGGTCATATTAAAGTCAAATGTTATAGGTTGCATGGCTTTCCACAAATTTTAAGTTCACTAATCATAGTGGACATGCTAATAAATCCAGAGCTAACAATGCCACTTTTTCCCTAGTTGGCTCACAGAAGATGGCATCCACTTCACTGGTGGATTCAGGGAGCAAGACCATCACATTTGACAGATAATTAATGTCAACAATTGGTGTCCTTACTCAACAGTCATTTGAGCACTAAGACTACTAGTGATGCTGGATCAGTGTCACCTTACTCAACCAATTTTGTGGACTCACCTTTACATTTCAACAATGCCTTTGATCACTCTCACTTCATGGGAGGTGTGGTTAGCTCACATTCATTGTTGTTTTCTTTTTCTTCAAACTGTGTGCTGAGTATGATGCCTAACTCCTAGATTCTGGATAGTGGAGCAACAGATCATATTTGTTCTAGTGTGACTCTCTTGTATGATGTCTAGTCAGTTAATAAAATCTATGTGCACTTGCCTGATGGCAAAAAAGTTGCAGTGACTCACATTGGAGTAGTCAAGTTGACTGATACTTTGATTTTGCAGAAATTTCTTTGGATTCCTGAATTTCATTTTAATCTCATTTCAATTTCACAGCTAACTCAGAGTCATGGCTGTGTTTGTTTGTGTGAAAGTGAAAGGTGTGTTCTTAAACAAGGAGAAACAATTTTAGGGGTGGGCAACAAAGTTGGAGGTCTTTATATTTTGGATCAACAAAAATCATTTCAGAATACTATTTTGACTGCAGCTCAGAAAGTGAATACCAAAATTTGGCATCAAAGACTTGGTCATCCTTCTCCAATAAAGAGCAGTCTTCTAGCTCCTCATCTTCATGGATACACTCCACACGTCACCTCTCCTTGTCCTGTTTTTCCTTTGGCCAAACAGAAGACACTTCCATATGTAAGTCTTGGTCATATTTCTACAATTCCTTTTGGACTTATTCATTGTGATACTTGGGGTCCCTATAAGATTCCAACCTATTCTGGGCATAGATTTTTCTTAAATACGGTAGATGATGCTACAAGATTCACATGGGTGTATCTCATGATCTCTAAAGCTGGAGAAATTGAGGTTATTCCCAAATTCTATCATATGGTTCAGACACAGTTTAACTCAAGCATCAAAAGGGTCAGGACAGATAATGCTCCTGAGCTGCACTTGCATGAGTTTTATATGAAACATGGTATTATTCATGAACAGAGTTTTGTGGAGACTCCTCAACAAAAATCAATTGTTGAGAGAAAGCATCAACACTTACTCAATGTAGCCAGAGCATTAAAGTTTCAGTCCCATGTTCCTATTAGATTTTGGGGAGATTGTTTGCTTACTGCAGCATATTTGATTAATAGATTGCCTTCTCCTAAGCTCAAGAAAGATTATACTTTTGAATTGTTATATGGCAAGGTCCCAGATTACAGTCAGTTCAGGGTGTTTGGGTGTTTATGTTATGCCTCTGCTCTGGTTCACTCTAGAACCAAGTTTGATCCCAGGGTTGTTAAGGGTGTTTTTGTTGGTCATTTTTTTGGAATGAAGGGTTACAAGATTTACAATTTGGAGTCACACTCCTTCATCATCTCTAGAAATGTCATATTTCATGAAGAAGAGTTTCCTTTCTTGAGTACTGGTGATCATACTCATGACCCTTTTGATTCTTGTTGCTTACCCCATTCAGTTGTTCAGCACTCTACAGAAGCTTCTGATATCTCCTCTTCTTCTGGTTCACTCACCACATCTACTGAATCCATCACTCCCAGAACTTACAGAGATTCTTTGGTAAACCCCTTACCAGTTAGACACAGTACTAGAAGTACTAGACTGCCAACACACCTTCAAGATTATGTGTTGCTTTCTGCCAAACACAATGTGCCCTCAGTTTGTAGTTCTGTGACACTTAAGAGTGTGTATGCTCTTACTGAGCCATATACTTACAAACAAGCTTCTCAAAATCCCGAGTAGATTAAGGCTATGGAGATGGAACTCAAAGCTCTTGAAGCTAATCACACTTGGTCTGTTACTACTCTCCCTCCAGGTCATTCCACTGTTGGCTGCAAATGGGTGTATAAAAAAAAGTATAAGACTGATGGTAGTATTGAGAGATATAAAGCTAGATTGGTTGCAAAGGGGTTTACTCAAACAGAAGGTTTGGATTACTTTGAAACATTTTCTTCTGTTGCCAAATTAGTTTCTTTTGGAACTTTTTTGGCTTTATCTGTTCAAGAAGGCTGGACTGTTTTGCAATTAGATGTTAATAATGCATTTTTGCATGGTGAGCTTCATGAAGAGGTTTATATGAAGCTTCCTGATGGATACATTGTCTCTCAGCCCTCTGATTCCTCTGGTACTTTGGTCTACAAGTTACAGAAATCTCTCTATGGTCTTAAGTAGGCTTCCAGACATTGGTTTGTTAAATTTTAAGACACAATCTTGAAGTTTGGCTTTCTTCAATGCAAGTCAGATTACACTTTGTTTGTCAAGAGATCTGCTTCTTCTATTATGTTACTCTTGGTGTATGTTGATGACATATTGCTTCTTGGAAATGATGTTCTAGCTTTGACTGCCTTTAAGACTTCTTTAGATGCAGCATTTAAGCTCAAAGATCTGTGTCATATTGCTTAGTTCATTGGTTTTGAATTTCATACAGTTTCTGATGGATATTTCTTGTGTCAGCATAAGTTCCTGCTAGAGATTCTTGCTCAAATAGGTTATGTTGATTGCAACACTACACAAACACCTATGGTTCCAGCTTGCAAGTTGAGCAAGCTTCTTGGTGATCCTCTTTCAGCTGAGTCTCCTAGAAACTACTGGAAACCCATTGGGAAATTATTAATTTGTGCAATAGTAGACTTGATATTACATTTGCAGTTCACAAGCTCAGCCAGTTTGTGGCTTGTCCCACTAGTGATCACTTGACTACTGTCCATCACATTCTGAGATATCTGATGGATACTGCTACCTATGGTCTCGACCTTTCCCCTTCTCCATCCCTTTCTATCCTTGGCCATGCAGATGCAGATTGGGGTGGTTGTTTGGACAATAGAAGATCAACTTCAGGGTATATGGTTTTCCTGGGTGCTGCTTTGGTTTCTTGGAAGTCAAATAAGCAAAATGTGGTTGTTAGGAGTTCAGCAGAAGCTGAATACAGAAGTTTGGCTCATCTTGTTTGTGAAGTTAAATGGATTCTTTCTCTCCTCCAAGAACTTGACATTTGCAGCATGCCATTCTCTTCTCAGATAGTTCTTCTGCTATGCACATTGCTCACAATCCTATTTGCCACGAGAGAACCAAGCACATTGAAGTGGATTGTCACATTACCAGAGACATGGTTCAAACTGGTTCTATACTTCTTTCTCATGTTCCATCTGACGCTCAGCTTGAATATATTCTTACCAAACCACTTGCTTATCCTGCCTTTTATGATCTATTGCGCAAGTTGAAGGTTTTGTTCCAACCCCTTCAACTTGAGGGGGGGGGGGGGGGGGGGTGTTAGACTAGTACTTGTTTTTGGTATGGACTAAATTGCAATCACATCCAAACTGATGACATGAACTATCATGCAGCAGTAACCGTTGGATGTGATTGCATATGTTCTCATCTTCACCATTCATTTGTTCATTAAACAAAACTGTGTCGTTTTGTTAATTAGAAGATTAGTTATGAATACTGTTTTCTGATTGGTCAAGATTTGATTAGTAGTTTAACCCGGTCATATATAAAACCGTTTTGTAACTATTTTCTGGTAGAAATGAAATTCATTTTCTCTCTCTTCAAGCTATTGTACATCTCTTCTTTCTTCGTAGTCAATGGCGATTAGGGTTTGTGTGGTATTTCAATAGATGTTAATTCAAGTAAGAATAATTCAGTAAAGTCCCCTCCACGGAGATGGAAGCCTCCCACGAGAGGTGAGAACAAAGTCAATTATGATGCATCTTGGTCCAAACAAGATAACAAAAATGTTGGTGAGTGGGTTATGAGAAACAGCAAAGGTGACTTTATTTTTTGCCTGGTTCAAGAGGAAAATAGAGTCAGCAAGATGGCCTAGTAAAGTTTATAGCAGATGGCCTAGTAAAATTAGAAAAGATAAATTATATAGGTGAGGAATGGCTAGGCCCCTTAATGGGTTAAAAGTTTTTCCCCATAAGGATGTTGTAACAGAGCTCTTTGTTTCAGCTCTGTTTTGGTTTTTGATTTCACTATACTCAGTTTGGAACCAAAAAATTAAATAAAATATGGCCTTGAAACTAGGAGTGGTAAGTGAATTATTAGGGTTTGATAGAACTGTATGGACCATAAGATTGATGTTCAGTTGTATATTGGATTGCAGCCGTATTGACTTCTGGAAGATAAATTTGCCCCTCCTGAAGTCCACTAAGATTGGTGCTTGGTTTTATTTGCAGTAGAATTAACTTCAGGAAGACAAATTTCACCCTCGTGAAATCCACTGAGATTGGTGTTTGGTTTTATATTAAGATTGCAGGAGTATTGACTTAAAAAAGACAAATTTACCGCTTCTGATGTACAGCAACTATGGCCACAAACTGCCACATTCCTGCAAGTTCACCGCCAAATCCACCAGAACCTCAGCTAACTGCACCCACCAACTTGGCTTACACCCACCAACCTGGTTCACCGCCAAGTGGCTTGTAACCTTTAGAGTAGTTCATTTGTTTAATTTGTGATACAATATTACATTGACGAACGGTTCTCTATGCGCAACTTAATCTGAAGTTGTGTGGGCAATATAGAAAAAGACAAAAAAGAATAAAATATTATATACTATATGTATAAATACATATACTCAATTGTGTATCATTGAACCCAAGGACGGACATCTCTGGTTCAAACCCACCATCCGAAAATCAAATTTTTTTTGGGCCCTATGAATTTAGTCGAGCTGGGCGCAAGCTGGCCCGGACATGACAGTTATCTCAACAAAAAAAATGTGTATCACTAAGCACCATATCATTGTTCAGTTAATATCTTTTTTTAAAAGAACTTTTTTATTGTCATATATTTATTTTAACAGCAATTTTCACATATTTCTATGGACACTCATAATAGCACTTGCACAAAGTCGGAGTAATACACGAGTAACAATCACTTAATATACCGCAAAGAGCAAAACACAAACTAGCTCTGCATCGATTTGTCTTAATGTCCAATGACTTCAAGCAACCAAGATTTTGGCAAATATTTGAGGAGACTGATGATTCCGCTCCATCAGTAATGTCATTACCTGGGTATTTACATCAAAGTATTAAACCGCTTGCTTAAGGTTAATTTGACTTTACATGTCCTAGAGTAGAGTGAATTGGAAATAAAAAATGACAAAAAATATTTATATAACCTGCTGCTGAGGAAGCAGTGCTGAGAAAAAGCAAGCACAGGAGTGCAAATGGTAAGACGCTCGGATGACTCTTCCTTTCCATTATACTCAATGGGATGATATTCTTTTGAGAAAATAATGGGATGTTTCAGTATTCGCATCTCGGATATTTATATACTTTAAATAAATAATTCTTATACTAGCACTTTTGACCGGGCTTATCTTCATTTATTATGTAATGAATTATTTTTTAACATTTATGATTTACAGTGGAGCCTCTTTACAGTGTTCTCCATCTCCACTTCCCGAAAATTCTTCATTGCTCTTAATAACAGTTGACTTCTAAGTTTTCTTGAATCATTTTCAATTATGTTTTACTTCTGATCGACGTTTGACTTCTATTCAAATGTCTTCATAATTGGGAAACATTCCACGGCAGCTATCTATATTTTACAAAAATCGAAACGTGGGTATCCAAATTTCAACATCATGCACCATGAAAGTCTAAATTTTCGAAATCGCGCACCGGAGGTACCCAACGCTAACTGCCGTTACACTCGGTGGATGGAATTGACACGTGTCGTCCTAGTCACCTAACGGGAATGTTTCCACAAAGGCTAAATTGCACCGGAGGTACCCATAATTTGCAAAAACAGGTAAGTGGGTACCCAAACTTTATAATCGTGCACCACGGCTCCCAAAATTTAAATTTTCACGCAAGCGGGTATTCTTCCGTTAACTTTCTGTTAATATAGGACGGAAAATATAAAAAGACTATTATACCTCATATTTTTAACTCCAACTTTTTCTAAAATACAAGTATTAATAACAAATCTAGAAATAAGAATAAAAATTTAATTAATAATTTGATATAGGTAAGATAATGAAATATATTTTTATTAACATATATCCGTCAATCTTTAAGTCTTTAACTTTTTTCCAACTGTCTTTAAAAAAATCTCAAAATTCATAATTTCACTTGTATTTTTTTAATAACATTAAAACATATAAGTATATGTGAGAATTTCACATGTACACTTCAGTTAACTTTCAATTTCGAGATTATGAAATTTTAAATTTTTTGTTAAAAAAAAGTTAAAGACTTCAAAAATTGACGGATATATGTTAATAAAAACATATTTCTTATCTTGAAATTATGTAAAAATATGTAATTTTTATGAAATATATTGAACTTCTTACATATATCAAATAATTAAATTTAACTTTTAAAAAAATTGTTTAGATTTTTTCATAAAACTTGTATCTTAAAAAAAGTTAGATGTGAAAATAAGGGGTAAAATAATATTTTTTATATTTTTCCGTCTAATATGGATGGAAAGTTAATGGAAGGGTACCCACTTGCACGAAAATCCAAAGATTGGGACCCGTCGTCCCCGATTTAACGTTGGATACCCACTTGCCTGCTTTTACAAATTACGGGTACCTCCGGTGCAATTTAGCCTACCCTTTGGTTGACTAGGTCAACGCGTGTCAATTTCATCCTCTTAGGCCTCGTTTGGGTAGAGGATAAGGAGGGAGCATAAGATAAGTTATACCCTCTCTTTTTTTATCAAGTGTTTGGGTACCGGAGAGAGGGGATAAGTTATGTTGCCTTATGCTGATAGAGCTTTTAATGAACAAATTTTATACCACCAACATGGAGGTATAAGGTCGGATAAGAAAATATAGCATATTAGTATGCTAGTAGGTTGACAAAAATACCCCGCCAAAACTATCTAATATCCTACCCTTATCCCTCAACCCTATCGTTTTGGGATTGATAACTATTGTTTTGGGATTGATAACTATCATTTTGGAGGAGGTCCTCATGGGTTTGACACCTATTATTTTGGGATTGCATAACTTTATTTTGAGTATGTACGGTTGAGATAAATACGGAGACATTTTACCGTGCTTGCTGAAATTTCGTTCGTTTAATTTAATTTGTTTATTGTAAGTTGTGTAACACCATGCAAATATGCCAATAAGTAGTAGTAATTTATACTCCATACTTTGCTATGACCATGCTGTATCCATGAATAATTTTTATGTTTGCATGTTACTACAAATTTATTTCGCATATTAATATAGATTTCTATACATTTTGACAACGTCATTATTGTGTAGAAAAAAGAGTATTAAAATATAAACATAAATACTAATACATTTTGTATACATTTTTTCCCATCAATTTGAAATATACAATCTTTTATACAAAATAAGAGCACTGAGGATATTACAGTCATTTTGGCACATATCCTGCTTCATATCCTGCATCATATCCGACAGCACCCAAACACAGACAACCAGCATATCTTATCAGGGCTTATCAGACAGCATTCATATCCTTGCTCATATCCCAGCATAAGCCTTATCCCTACATACCTTATCATCTACCCAAACGAGGCCTTAGTGCAAAGGCAGTTAGCGTTGGGTACCTTCGGTGCACAATTTTGAAAATTCAGGTACCCGTGGTGCACAATTTTGAAATTCGGGTACCCACTTGCCGGTTTGTGAAAAATATGAGTACCTCCGGTGCAATATTGCCTCATAATTGTGCTCTCAATCCTTTTATTCTTCAAAAGAATAGAAAATAATTCATAATTGTGCTAAGCAGCCTAGCCAGACGCAATGAATCTTCTATGTTGTAACGTGCGGGTGCTTGGCAACTCTCGCAGCGTGGTGTCTCTTTGCGATCTAGTGAAGAAACAAACGCCAAATGTTATTTTCTTAATAGAGAAAAAATAGTATGAAAAGGAGATAGATCAGATTTAATTTCGATTGGATTCGCGGGACTGCATTTATAGGGATTGTAACGACTATTATGGTGGGAGACAAGGCATACTTTCTCTTTTGTGGGATGACACAGTTCGATTTCGTTTTATCAATTGGTATGATTTCCATATTCATTGAAATTTTGGCACGGATTTTGATTCTATGCAGGGGTTCTTAACGGGTTTCTTTGGAAATCCGGATAGATATGAGCGAAAACATTCCTAGAGTTTGTTGTACAAACTTTGGCCGGGGGATCAGTTGTGGTGCGTACCGGTGATTTCAACGCTTTCACGTCTATCTTGGAAAATGGAAGGGTTATATCAGTCCCCTTTTGTTAGATAGAGGGATTTTGTATCGTGATTAATCGGTTATAGCTTCGAGATATGGACTTTTCAGGCACTCGTTTTACCTTGAAAAACTAGCAAGGGGATGAAGCAGCAATCAGGGAGCGTGTAGATTGTTGTTTAGTGACAGAGAGCTTGATTGACATTTTTGGCAGAGCTAGAGTACAACATCTTGTGGCCAAAGTCTCCGAACATGTCCCTTTAGAGGTATATTGGAGATTGGGATCTCGGAACGAGAAGAGTTCCAAGACGTTTTCAGTTTGAGGCTGTGTGGGTGGATAATGGAGATTGCAGTGAAGTAGTGGCAAGCTCTTGGAGTTCACAAACAACTTCGGCTGAAGGAAAACTTTAGCTGTTGTTGTAGCTTTGAAGTCATGGAAGAGAGATGTAGGGTTTTGATAACGGATACGCAACAGAATAAACAATAATTAATACGTTTCAAGGACCTCCAATGACCATAAGACGAGAATTCGTAACGATAGTAAGGGATTAGTATCAAAATACATTTTGGTTATCCTTTGATGACTTCTCTCGTGAAATGGTGTTCACGTCTCTATGGCTAGTCCACTCCCAGGTTAGAATCCGGATCTTCCAACACCTTGTTCTAGCTAGGAAGAAGAAGAAGAAGAAGAAGAAGAAGAAGAAGAAGAAGAAGAAGAAGAAGAAGAAGAAGAAGAAGAAGAAGAAGAAGAAGAAGAAGAAGAAGAAGAAGAAGAAGAAGAAGAAGAAGAAGAATAAGAAGAAGAAGAAGAAGAAGAAGAAGAAGAAGAAGAAGATCACACAAGGAACACCAAAGCCCTCTTTTGTGGCCGACGGGGTAGGGGCGGACCAAGGGGGGTTTCGACCTCCTTGGGTCTCTCTCTCCTTGATTTTCTCTCCCACTCAATGTGTTATTAGCATTAGTGTGGGAAGGAAGCTAGGAGTTTCCTTTATATAGTCCAACAACTCCTTTTTGACTGCATAAAAGCCCCTCTCCTAATCCCGTCCAACCACGAATCAGTCCAACTTGCAAATTAGTCCTACTACGTTTGCAAGTAGCTGTGTATTGGTCCTTCTATTTAATTAATCATATTAATTACTTCCCAAGTCCGGTATAATCCATAGGGAGTGTGACCATATAGGTTTCTACTTAGTTGGTAGTAACAATTACTAACATGGAGCGACCTCTAGCAAGAGACCCACGCTATCCAACTAATAGAAATAGTCATCCGACAAACCTTGTGCAAGTATTGACTCATCCCTTTGTCTCTTTATCTGGATTAGACACAAGACATATAAGTCACACTCGTATATCCAATCCTTAGTTTCTCGATCCTGGGAATAGTCTTATCCAAGCAGATAACATCAATATCCTGTATTGATTTATCTGAGTCTGGCCAGACATTTTTATAAGCACGAGTGGCCCATGGATATTTGATCCCTTTATGTGGGAGGGACAAATTTTATCTACATCACTACCATATCTAAGCTTGCTTCCTTATTGTGCCCGACTAATGCCTTTATTGATACCTTGTTACGGTGCAACGTTTGACGATGTCAAAACACAATATTCCCCAACTATAGGATCTAGTGACTTCAAGTCTAAGGATGACAATATCGTTGTCACTGCGAGAAGCACTTGTGAATTTTTACATAACCCGTATGTAGCCTTCCGTTGTGGTTCAATCCAGTATGACATTACTCCTAATGCATACCCATGTGTTGGATCGTGATATCTCCATATCAATCCAACCCCATACTAGTCTATTGTTGATCGTCCAATTAATCAGTATAATTGACTAGGGATATTCAATCATATAACATGTATATTCTAAGGACTTCATTCATGTTAACATATCTCCATATCGATAACATAATGAATCGTAAATCCATAAATGTCACAAGAAATAGATTGCCTCTATGGCATATTTCCAACAGTCTCCCACTTGAAATTGAGTCAATCTCCTACATCATATGTTGTATTGATCAAGCGCGGCCCTTATGCTTTCACTACGCAAGGTAAGAGAGACATATGCTGGTACTTTTCAAATATTCACATCTCCTCTATCAACAATTTGATTGAAATTGAATATTCTGAGTAAGTGCATCTTATGATGTAATTCACTCAGTCCTCTATGTTAGAATCAGTGACTGAATCTTGCCTGGAACATTTCCAGCTCACAGTCCCTCCCACTAGTGCAAAACATAAAACTTGACAATAATATGAAATTTTCTTTGTTAGATTGGAAGTTCGCATCACTATAACCCCTTACAGTAAACTCTTCCTATCCTCCATATATCAATTATTCATCCTTAGTGCTTCTCAAGTACTAAAGGATAATCTTGATAATTATCCATTGACTCTCACCTAGATTTGATTGGTATCTTTGTGTCATACTCATATGAAATGTCTGGCCTAGTACATATCATTGGCGTAACTCGTGAATCTCTTTCATACGGTCCTTTCTCAATCTAATTGGAAAGACAATTAGTCTTTCCAAAGACTAATTCCATGTGACATGGGTAAGAATCCTTATTCTTTTCATGTTGAACCATTTCAACACATTTTTTCAATATATGTATTTTTGACTTAAAAAATAAAAAAAAAATAAAAAAACACACACACACACACACAAAATAAAAAAACAAAAAAAACTAATAAAAAATCTATCTTGATCTATTTCCATAGATCTTTATAGATTGTCTTGCTAAGTCTATCATTGAAAATTAATTCTCTAGTCAATCTTTAACAGATTGCAGAGTAGAGACATCATTCCAAATGATTTAGTATGTCCTCACATACAAGACCAAAAATATAAGCGTGCTCCCACTAACCTTTTTGTAAACACAAGCTTTATCTTTAATTTTGATGGAACCAAACTCCTTTGATTGCATCATCAAATCGAAGATTCCAACTGCAAGAAGCTTGACCCAATCTATAGACAGGTTTCTACAAGCAAGATGCGAATGGCTTTAAGCATCACAATTGGGGAAAGATTTCGACATAGTCCATACTATGAACTCACAGGAAACCTTTAGTCACCAATCGTCCCTTAAAAGTAATCATATTACCGTTCATGTTGGTTTTCTCATAACCCACTTGCACCCTATGGTTCCTACCCTTTCAGGTGGTTCCACCAAAGTTCATACTTTGTTGGCATAGATGGATTCCATTTCGTACCTCATGGCTCCAAGCCATTTATGAGAGTATGGCCCACTCATGACCTCTTCATAAGTTGTAGGCTCATCTCCATGAGCAATACATCACCGGGTTATGAGAAATCCGTATTTCTCTAGCCCCTTGACATTCTCAAGCTACGAGGTTCTTGTGTTATCTGAGTAGGTTGCTCCACAACACCTTGTGATCCCGCTCATGTTCCATCAAAAGGATCAATGTTCTGTAGTGGTTCTTGAACTCCTTCAAGTTCTACTGTCCTCCCACTGTTTCTTTTAGAGACAATCTCTATCTATAAACACAACGGTTCGAGAAACAAACAATTTGTTCTCGATTGGTTTGTAGAGATAATATCCTTCGTGTCCTCAGGATATTCTACATAGTACATTTATCCGACTTGGGTTCAAGTTTATCTGTAAACTATTTACATAAGTTTCATAACCCAAATTATTTATGAATGACTAACTAGGACACTTCCTAGTCCATATCTCATATGGTGCTTTTTATTTTTGATTTAGATGGAATAAGGTTAAAGGCGAAATTTGCTGTAATTACAACATGGCCCCAAAAAAGTAAACTGGGAGTTTTTTTTGACGCATCATGGACTGAATGGTGTCCAACAAGGTCCAATCTCTTCTCTTAGAAACGCCATACCCATGTGTCGTTCTAGGTTGAGCGAATTTGGATCATATCCAACACCCCTATAGATTCTTTTCAAACTCTTGGCTTAAGTATTCTCCTCCACGATCCAATCGTAGAGCCATGATGCTTTTTCCAAGTTTATTCTCTACTTCATTCGTGAATTCCTTGAACTTCTTCAACGAATTATGATTTGTTTCTTCATAAGATACACAAATCCATGTTTCACCCATCCCATCAGTAAATATAATGAAGTACTGAAAACCACATTTAGAATTTGTGCTTAGCGGCCTATATACATCAATATGTATGATTCCCAAAAGATCATATCATTTCCTAAAATAAGTCTTACATGTACCGTGTGATTCAAAGTCAAATGAGTCTATAAATCCATCCATATGGAGCCTAGATATGTATCTCTTATTTATTTGGCCTAAACCACAATGGCAAAGATAAGTGAAGTTCATATCACCATATGAAAACCTCTTGGTATTAATGTTATAGGTGAAATTACCATGATAAATGATATGCAATCCATTAGATAAAATTGCATTACAATGATGCATATCAGAATAAATGGAACAACATTTGTCCTCTATTATGACAGAGAGCCTTTCTTGTCCAAACAAGAAACTATGATACTGTACCTACTCAAAGCAGTGATATAATCGTATTCGTCTAATTCATGGATAATTTCAAAAAGGTAGAGATAATTCCCTACGGCTAATTCAGCAACCCATTGTTTCATTGCCCCACGTGTAGGTTTATTTCTTCCTTATCCCATTGTCTACATTTCTTGAGATCCTCCACATTTCTATAAACGTGAGATCCTCATCTAGTATCATATACTCATGATAATGAGATAGACACATTGACTTATATAACAAAATACCTGAATTAGAATTCATAATTTATTTATTGTTTCCTTCCAGGTACTTTGGGTAGTCTCTCTTCCTCTACTCCACCTATGGGACTTTTAAGACAATTTGGTTTTAGCAACAAGATTGCTTTATACCCATGGGGTCGGCGCAAACCTTTTGCCCTTACCCATGCTGTTAATCATTAACATGTTTTTCCTTTAGCCCCTTTGTTTAGGGATTCTCAATCATATTGAGTAAATCACCTTTGAACAAAACTATAATTGAATTCAATGCAATTTTTGATCCACTTGGGCGAATAACTTTTATTCTTTATCTATCACATAGATAACACACATTCCCTAACCTTTCAATCATATTGAATTAGTTTAGTTGCGTATTACATTTTGCTTTAGCAGTCACACATTACTAGCTTGCGTCGTCGTGTCATATCTTGATGAATCAAGTCGCCTTGCTTTGGCAAGCCCGAACTTCATTACATCTTGATCATGACAAGTGCTAAGCAAGACATGGTTGAACGCAAAGTGGAGCAATACTTCAAACCTTTCATGTCAAGCACGCTCTTTGAAAGAGCTTCTTTTAATGTATGATCATATCATACGCCTCCATGTTTCTCATCTTGCTTCCAAAGCTCAGAGTTTATGGCAGCTGACATGAGGCAAGTTACATGCAAAGAGAAATTATTTGAGTTCATTCTATTAGGCTTTAGTGTTATTAGTATTTGGTGGAAGGAGAACTTTATGTTCTACGATGCACAACATTTTTCCTTTTATTTTAGAATAATTCTCTATTTTATACCAGTCTAGTAAATAGATTTCAGACAACTTGTCCTTCTTAAGGACATAAAGTCATGTTATGTTTGTTTAATGCCATGGGTATTCAATATAATAGGATTTATGCAAAGTATTGTGACGTTTTAACCATATTTAATAAGGACATAAATCGTTAAACATAGCTCTCACTATTTTTCCCGGATTATTAACCCTCAATATTAATGCGGAAAATATAATTATATTTCTAGTGGGTACCAAGATCCATATTTCACTTTCTTTTGAGCTTGCTTTGGCAAGTCACCAAAAATTAGTTATTTAGGTAGGAACAATTCCAAGTGCATCCTTATGCAACACTTGGTTCAATTGGGCAAATAACTCCTTATTTATCCATCCCATGGATAATCCCAATTGGTTGCCTCTAGGCTTTTAATCCAATTAAATAACTTAATTGCGTCCAACCTCTTACTTACACAATTGCACATTACTTGTCTGTGCCATCGCAACACAACCATGAAAAATCAAGTCGCCCTGCTTTGGCACGCACGAGCTTGATAATCATGATCATGAAGAGTGCTTAAGTAACGAGAAGTCAAAATGCAATATTTGAATTGTGGGATTTTTCTTTTTAATTTTAAATTATTTTGTTGATCCATATCAACTGATCTACTTATTTTGAGTTGGGCAAACACACAAATAAAAGATTCGGGTTGTTAATTATCTTATTATCAATTTTTCATGCATCATCCATACACAAACAATAAATAATAAGACAATAAAATAAACAACCACAAAAGAAAAATTAAACGTGATATGGATATGGCCTCTAAACTAAGATATTCTCAAGCCAATGAGAATATCTATGAACCCAAAAAAAATAGCAATCTCATCTCCATGTGCCTCCATCTTTTGGTCCATGCTCCATAGTTCTTGTGGATTGCCGCCATCTTGTGGTTTCTCCATGCTCCTTCTTCAGATCTTGCCTACAATCTAATTCTAGCTAGAATCTAAACTAAATAGAGAGATCTCACAAGTTGAAAAGAAGACCGGCTCGCAGACCGTAAAGCTTAATTAATTATGACATTAATTTGATCATCTCGCAGGTTATAAAACAAACCACAAAATAAACATCCACAAAAAACCACAACCTAAGGCCATATCTAATCTCCATGGAGTTGCTTCCAAACATGAAAAACCCTTTTTGCAAAGCATGTGCCCGAACCCTAGCCGTCAAGATCCAAAAATTCATCCTATGTGATTCAAAATCACTAATAATTCACATCATATGTAAAAATAGATCTTGTTTGATTGAATCATATTCAATTGAATCAATTATGCTTAATATGTCCGTTTTACGTGATAAACAATAATTTAAAGTGTAAAACAACATAAATCGTAACACATAAACTACGTTATGCTCTGCGACATGTGACTCTGATACCACTGTAGGGTTTTGATAACGGATACACAGCAGAATAAACAATAATTAATCCGTTTAAGGACCCTCCAAGTATCACAAGTGTAGAATTTTGGTTCTCCTTTGATGACTTATCTCGTGAAATTGTGTTCACGTCTCAATGACTAGTCCACTCCTAGGTTAGAATCTGGATCTTCCAAAACCTTGTGCTAGCTAGGAAGAAGAAGAAGAAGAAGAAGAAGAAGAAGAAGAAGAAGAAGAAGAAGAAGAAGAAGAAGAAGAAGAAGAAGAAGAAGAAGAAGAAGAAGAAGAAGAAGAAGAAGAAGAAGAAGAAGAAGAAGAAGAAGAAGAAGAAGAAGAAGAAGAAGAAGAAGAAGAAGAAGAAGAAGAAGAAGAAGAAGAAGAAGAAGAAGAAGAAGAAGAAGAAGAAGAAGAAGAAGAAGAAGAAGAAGAAGAAGAAGAAGATCACACAAGGAACACCAAAGAGGGGCTCGGCCCTCTTTTGTGGCTGAAGGGGAGGCGGTGGACCAAGGGGGGCTTCTCCCTCCTTGGGTTTTTCTCTCTATCCTTGATTTTCTCTCCCCTTGAATGTGTTATGAACATTATTGTGTGAAAGAATCTAGGAGTGTCCCTTATATAGTCCAACAACTCCTTATTTACTGCATAAATTCTCCTATCCTAATCATGTCCATACACAGATTAGTCTAGCTTGAAAATTAGTCCTACTAAGTTTGCAAGTAGTTGCGTATTGATCCTTCTATTTAATTAATCATATTAATTACTTCCCCAAGTCCGGTCTAATCCATAGGGAGTGTGACCCCATAGGTTTCTACATAGTTGGTAGTAACAATTACTAACATGGAGCAGCCTCTAGCAAGACATTCACGCTACCCAACTAATAGAAATAGGCATCCGACAAACCTTGTGCAAGTATTGTCTGATCCCTTTGTCTCTATATTCGGATTGGACACGAGACATATAAGTCACACTCGTATATCCAATCCTTAGTTTCTCGATCCTGGGAACAGTCTTATCCAAGCACATAACAACAATATCCTATATTGATTTATCTGAGTCTGGCCAGGCATTTTTATATGCACCACCCCTCGAGTGGCCAATGGTATTTGCTCCCGTTATGTGGGAGGGACAAATTCTATCTACATCACTACCATCTCTAAGATTGCTTCCTTATTGTGCCCGAATAACGTTTTTATTTCTACCATGTTACGGTGTAGCGTTTCACGATGTCAAAACCCTATATTCCACAACTAGAGGATCTAGTGACTTCAAGTCTAAGGATGACAGTACCGTTGTCACTACGAGAAGGACTTGTGACTTTTCATAACCTGTATGTAGCCTTCTCGTTGTGGGTATTCAGTATGACAATACTCATAATGCATACCCATGTGTTGGATCGTGATATCTCCATATCAATCCAACCACATACTAGTCTATAGTTGATCGTCCAATTAATCAATATAATTAACTAGGGATATTTAAGAATATAACATTTAGAATCTAAGTACTTCATTCATGTTAACATATCTCCATATCGATAACATAATGAATCGTAAATCCATAAATTCCACAAGAAATAGATTGCCTCTAGGGCATTTTTCCAACAAGAGATTATTTTGGCCACGTGAAGAAGCATTTGAAAACATGAGGGCTCGGCTTCATGCCTTCTCACATGGTACTTAGACGTCAGAAGAAATAACTGAGACCAAACAGATGCGCAATGACATTCTTAGAATCCTGTTGAGGGAGGAGGAGATGTTGTGTCAGCGCTCTAGAGAGATGTGGATGAGGAAAGGGGATCAGAACACCGATTTCTTCAATCGTAAGGCTTCAATCCGGAAAGCACGTAATCGGATCAGAGACCTTGAAGATGATTTTCGGATCTGGGCGGAGAATCCTCTGCAAAAGAGGGGTTACTCGAACACTACTTCAGGAATATCTTCACCTCTGGCGAACCGACGAGGAAAAAGATGGAACCAGTAATGCCAGGTGATGAAGAGATAGTGTCTCATGATTAGCGTGCTTTTATGAATAATCCTTAAACGGGAGCAGATATCCGAACAACTTTGAGCCTGCTGGCGCCCATCAAAGCCGCGTATTGTGGGCACGGAAGTTGAGGAAACATGCTTGCAGATTCTAAATGGAGATGCAGACGTGACCAGTTTTAATCATACTCTTATTTCTCTAATACAAAAGTAAGTTGGTCATGAAAGCTACATATATGCGCCCTATTAGTTTTTGAAACACAATCTATAAGATTATAACAAAGGTTATGGATAATTGTTTAAAAATTATTTTGGGCTCTTTGATATCAGAAAACCAGAGTACTTTTGTACCTGGTCGACTTTTCTCTGATAACACTATAGCTGCTTTTGAACTGCTCCACACGATGAAAAATAAGAAAAAGAGTACGACTAGATACCAGGTATTGAAGGCTGATATTAGCAAGGCCTATGAAAGAGTAGAATGGGATTTTCTCCGTGCGTAATGGAAAGAATGGGATTTGATAACAGATGGACTGACCAGGTTATGAAGTGTGTGTCTACAGTAACTTACAACCTGATTGTTAACTCCAGAGAGGGGTCTACACCAAGGATGTCATTTATTTACTTATTTATTCCTTCTTTTTAATGAAACCCTCTCACGTAGTTTGTCACTCGCCGTGCTGGAAAGTGCCTCTCTCGTCTTGCTGCATCCAGAGGTGGACCTGTGATCTCACCCTTGTTCTTTGCATATGACAGTAACGAAGGCTACAAGGGAAGAAATTGGGAAAATATGCCGAATTCTCAAGGATTATGAGCTTGCGTACGGTCAGGTTCTAAATATTCAGAAATCATATGTGCTATTTCAGATAATATTAGACAAGGAATTGTTAAGACGGAGTGCAGTGTGCCTCTTGTGGCGGAGCACGAAACTTAATTGGGTTTACCAACCTCGCTAGGGAGGATGAGAGTCTTAACCTTCTTCTATTTCCCGAAAAGAGCACAAAAGAAACTGAAGGGATGGAAAGTTAAGGAACTTTCCGCAGCAGGCAAAGAGGTACTCATAAAATCAGTTATCCAAGAAATTCCTAAGTACGCAATGGCGTGCTTTCTTCTTCCAAGAAGACATGTTTTAACCTAGAGAGACTAGTTCGTCAATTTTGGTGGGGTGGCGAAGAGGATAAAAGGAAGATGCAATGGGTAGCGTGGGAGAAGATGAAGAAACCTAAACAAGACGGCGGTTTAAATTTTCGAGATTTTCAAGACCTTAATATTGCGCTCCTAGGGAAGCAGACATGGAGGATCTTGAGGAACCCGAAAATCCTCCTTGCTCGTTTGCTGAAATCAAAATATTTCAAGACATCTTCAATACTGGATATTGATATCACACCTCACTCTCAAGTTTCATATTCTTTTCGCAACATTTTAGCAGGTCGATACCTCGTAAAATTGGGTTTGAAGTGTGAAGTAGGTGACGGTAAATGGATAAAGATTTTCAAAGATAGGTGGCTTGCGCGACACAACACTGTTGGGATTCTTTCACATTTCCCAACCGGATTAGAACACGCCTATGCGGAGTACTTTTTCGAGAATGGGACATCGCTTTGGGACGAAACCAAACTTAATCAGTTGTTCACACGCACTGAGGTGGAGTGCATCCTCTCAGTTCATATTGGCGGCTCACAAATGGCAGACTCTTGCTCGTGGCGTCATTCAGATGATGGCAACTATTCGGTCTCAACGGGATACCAAGCTCAGCTGATACGGTCGAAGGGTGAACCATCATCTTGCTCTGGTCATGTTCACAAAGCTTGGTTTCATAAACTTTGGAGTTCAAAAATCCCCAAGAAAGTTCTGCAACTTGTTTGGCGTACTTGGCATTCTTCGCTGTTAGTTGCTACCCGAATGAAGGAAAGGGGTTTGGAAGTTCCAACACTTTGCCAACTCTGCAATAAAGAGAATGAAACGGACTCCCATCTCTTCCTACATTGCCAGTTCACTAAGGATCTGTGGTCAGAATTCTTGGGTTGGGACTTTTTGGACAAATACAGAGGAGACATCGGGGAAAGGATTTACCGAGTTCTCACTCAAGAATCAAGTGAAGTGTGTGAATAATTTGTGATAGCTCTGTGGGGTATTTGGAGATACATAAATGGAGTCAAGTTCGAAGGAATCCAAAGAAGCCCAAACCAGATTGGGGATTTCTGTACAAGTTATATTGGATGGTACAAAGAAGCTTGTTTGAAGGGGCTGCTGGGTGATGAATCTACTGGGCCAGCCACAGTCACTGTTTGGAAAAAGCCGCAACCTGGAAGACTCAAATTGAACGCAGGCGCTTCTTGGATCGAGAAAGGAACAGCTACTGGAATTAGATGTGTTCTTCGAGATGAGAATGGTGGTATCCGGGCAGGTAGACATCGTCGTCTCCCTCATCTCTTTTCACCGTTAGTAGCAGAGTCGGTGGCGATAGAATAAGGGTCTAGCTGCAGAGCTTCACCTCGACCAGCTGGAAATTGAGTCTGATAGTTTGGTGCAGTTAAGATTCTTAGGGACGGAACAAACAGAAAGATGAAAGCTATCAATGCTTTAGCCGACATGAAGACAACACTGGAAGCATCACGAGGTCTCATCAATTCTATGGGTTTTTCATCAATAACTTCCGTTGCACGGAGTGGCAATGAGTTAGCTCATGCTTTCGCAAAACAGGGAATTGTTGAGGACGATATTTCGTACTATTCAGTTATACCCCCTTGGGCTAATGTACAAAAATGTGATCTTTTGGGGACGACTTCCCTTTCTTAATGAAATTTTCTTCCCTCAATCACAAGAATAGAAAAGAAAATACGAAAAACAAACATGTTTTTTTTAGGGAAAAGAAAAAAATTGGTATGTACCTAACATGTACCTCACTTTACCAAGTGTTACTCTTTATACAAAAATACTCATATGGAGGATCGTTATAAAACTAAAATAACAATAGTAATTTAATCCTTAATCCTTTATTGTTGTGTTTTTAGGGGAATCCTCATTTGTTGTGTTTAAGTTATTATGTACTTTTCTGAACATTTTCGAGATATTTTCCTTAATTTTAGTACTTGTTCAAACTCCATTCCAAATAAGCTACAGGCTTGATGTCGAAAATAAATAGATCATAAAATTTGTAATCATATCTTGCATATCGTATTTAGTCTATAATTAAGTGGAAACGGGTGATAATATATAAAGAAATAAGATTTAGATGAATCTTTGAAAATATATATTTGTAAAAAAGAAGTAGGTACGTGATAAATTGAAAAAGATACTAAATTAATAAGTAATAGGGGTAATATTGTCTTGCCAGTTAAAAACAGGTTTGATCATCAAAATTGATGGTGTCAGAATCACTACCATTATTATTTATGGTTTTCATCTTATTTTTCATTATACAAATGGGCTAACTGCTCAAAGCAAGTTGCTTATTCGTCAAGATTGCACAAGGTTTAGAGATCCAAAGATTTCGGAGATAAAAGGGCGACAAAATAAGGAAAAACTAGGGTTTGCTATAGAAGGGCACAACTACGAAGGGTTCGATCGACTATGGTCCTGGTATTCTGCCTCATTCACAGGTGTTTTTCTTCTCGACGGGGATAGAGTGTGGCTGCGGAAGCTGCGAAAATCTGGTCAGGGGTTCAACAAGCTCGCGCTCGTAGAGGACAAGTTTGATAAAGAATAATGTGTCAATTCCATTAAAGGGAGAGGATCTTGTCTTCTAGAATCTTTCATTCGCCCCATCCGATTCAACACATGGGCGATGAAACTCCACTTTAAGAAATATGGTCAGACGATGAACAGATTTGCATACATGAGGTTAGGCCAAACAAGTTCATCTTTCAATTCTCGTCTTCTGATTTGATGAAATAAGTACTCTATGAGGGACCATGGATATTTCGATGAGAATGCTTTACTGCTTAAACCCTAGACTATCTGCTGCTAAGGTTGCCAATGTTAACTTTGAAACTATCGATGTTTGGGTCAAAGTTTGGAATATCCCCTTCTTCTTGCAGACTGAGGATGATCTTGATACTAAAAGATTTGGGCACTGTTCTTCAAACTGACTCCCGTTTCCTCACAGGTTCAGATGGTGATTAAATGAGAGCGAGAGTTCGCATGAACGTTAAAGAACCCTTACCTAAATGGGTTAACATCGAAGTGGTAGATGAAACTATGTGGCTTGACTACAAGTACGAAAGAACTACTGGATTATGTGCTTGTTGTGGTTGCCTTGAGCACTCCGAGAGCGAATGCAAAGATAAAAAAACATCAAGAAGAAGCAAGATTTTTCGTGTTATGGGGATTGGCTGTTGTTTAGCCCCCCTACTAGAGAAGAGTGTTTGATGTTGATGAAGGCGCCACAGTGGGTGCCGAAGGCCCTGATAAATCTGGGATCGAGCTGAACAGTGGCGATGACATGGAGGAAATCGAGGGGTCCAAGAAAGGCTCGGACTGGGGATTTCGTGATGGAGAAGGCTACCTTGATACATCCATGGATACAGAGATGGATGCTAGCAGTCAAAACCAAAACATGAAAGAGTATGTGAATCCACTCGCAATAGAGATTAAGGAAGATTTGAACACAATCAGTGCGCCTAGAAAGTTTACAACTTCCGAAAAAGCAAAGCAACCTGCCATTCCAACGGCCGCCGAAACCAGGCCTAAACGGAAAGCAGTGATGTAAATTTTTCACCGAATCTAGTAGAGAAAATATGGGACAGTTTTCAAGGCGTGCGGAGGGGCTCGGGAGGCCAGGGAAACCAAGGTAGGGGACGAGGCCATGGGCAGAACTGGTCTACTCAGATGGACGGTCATGATGTACAGCCGACTGTTTGGGGAGGCAACTCGACAAAGAGCAAAGCTGGTACTCAATCCGCAAAGACTAACATGCACGGTGGTCACAAGGCGCACGTGAACAGTCCCATCAATACAATCCCGTTGAATAGTATTGAGAAGATTCAGAATATGAAGGACTAAACACTGGTTTCTTATGTTCAGATTTTGCCAACGGACGGGGTAATCATATATTGGCTAAGGCTGCGGGACAGCCTAGCCAGACGCAATGAGTCTCATCGTTTGGAACGTACGGGTGCTTGGAAACCCCTGTGGCGTAGTTTCTCTTCACGATCAAGTGATGAAAAGCAAGCCAAATTTGGTTTTATTAATGAAGACCAAGCGGTATGCAAACGAGATGGTAGGCATAAGGAGAAAGTTGGGATTCTGTAACGGTATTTTTAGTGACTGTGATGGCAGCTGTGGAGGAAGGAGAGGCGTCCTTGCTTTATTATGGGATGTAAGTGTTCAGTCTAATCTAATAAACTTGTCTTTCTACCATATTCATGGGAACTTTCTCTATTCTAGATTCACAAAAGAGAGGTTTTTTGACAGGTTTGGATGGGGATCCTAACAAGGACGAACCCACATTATTCTTGGAGATCAGCCTCGGTGTGTTATTGGTGACTTTAACAATTTCTCGTCTTTCTTGGAGAAGCAAGGGGGTAGACCAGTACATTTCAGCCAGGTGGAGAGCTTTAGGAGAGTTATTCATCGACTTCAAGTGAGGGATATGGGATGGATCCCAGTTTACATGGAGAAATGGACAAGGAGATTCAACTTCGATCAGGGACAGACTTGACACGTGCTTGACTACTGACAACTGTCCCGAGATTTTTGGGAGGGCCAAGGTACAACACTTGATTGATGAAGTGTCTGATCATGTCCCTTTAAAATCAGTTGGACCTCGCGGACATAATTTACAGTTGGTACGAGAAGAAGATTCCAATTTGAAGAAATGTGGTTACACCACGAAGGATGTAAGGAGGTTATCAGTGAGAGTTGGACTAGTTCGGCCTCCTAGGTAGACGGTAAATTTGCGGATGTGGCAGGTGCGCTTCGTCAGTGGGAGACTAGTTTCGGACATGTGAAAACACAACTGAAAGGGTTCAGATCGAGACTTTGGATTCTTCAGCATGGAACGCATACATCTCAAGGTTTTGGAAATCAAACATTTGCGTAGACAGATTCTCCAAATCCTTTTACGGGAAGAGGAGATGTGGTGTCAGCTCTCTAGAGAAACTTGGATACGTAAGGGCGACCGAAACACGGGCTTCTTTCCCAGGAGGGCTACCATTTGACGCACTCTCAACCTGTTCACTGGATTAGAGAACAATCAAGGGAATGGAAAGAAAGTCCCCATCAGATTGTTGCTACATTAGAGAGTTACCTCATGCAGATTTTCACATCGTCGGACCCATCAAGAGCACAAATGGGACAAGTTATGTCTTGCATAGAGGAACTAGTCTCACTCGAGCAGAGGGCGTTTATGAACCAAGCGCAGTAGAGGAAGTGTGCCTAGAAGTGAAACAGTCCCCCTGGTCAACGCACCGGGACCGGATGGCTTTCCTACTCTCTTTTACTAGAAGCAGTGGGCTACGGTGGGTGCATAAGTTGAAGACACATGTTTGAGTATTATTAACGGTAATGGTGATGTCTCCAAGTATAATCATACCCTCATTTCTCTCATTCCTAAAGTAAAACATGTTTGAAAGGCCACATATTTGAGATTGATAATTCTATGTAACACAATCTATAATATCATAACTATGACTCTTGATAATTGTCTGAAAGTGATCTTAGATTCTCTGATTGTAGAAAATCAGAGAGCTCTTGTCCCTAGAAAGTTGATTTCTGACAATATTCTGATAGCTTTCTGCGACATGTGATGGAGAGAATGGGATTTGGAGGAATGTGGATCAATTTTTTTATGAAGTGCGTCACTACGACCACTTATAGCCTGATTGTCAACGAGGAAACGCATGGAAATATTGTTCCCCCGAGGGGATTTAGACAGGGTTTACCTCTCTCACCATATCTATTTATTCTTGTTAGTAAATCTCTCTCACGAAGACTTCTCTAGTTGTGCAGGAAGGAAGCTTATCATGGTTAAAAGCATCACGAGGAGGTCCTACAATCTCACACTTGTTTTTTGCAGATGACAGTTTAAGTTCGACGAGGTTATGAGAACGATGTATTCAAGTAGACACGAGTTGTGTACTATGTGGCGAAGGAGATGAAACGGAGGAACGCATCTTTCGAGATTGTAAGTTTGCTGAAGAAGTTTTCAAATAAATTTTGGGCCCGAATCTTCACATCCCACGGCATGGAAGGATTAAAGACTGGATATGCACAACTGTATCTGAAAAATCGAAGACGGACCGTGAACTTTTCATGGCTGCCATTTGAACCATGTGGTGTGCTCGCAATAAACTCAAGTTCGAAGGAGAACAAGGCGAACCACTGGCCACGAAAAAATTTGAAAAAGACTATGTTTCCTGGTTTAAGGACGCAAAAGTCAGTGGCCGACTTGGTGATTTGCACAATTTAACCAGTCCAATGGAATTAAGATGGGCGAAATCACCCGTAGGTACTATTAAGATTAATACGGATGCATCATGGACCAGCCACGGACCGGCGACAGATATAGGTTGCTACATTCGGGACTCAAACAGGCAGTTTGTAGCAGGCGGATTCAAGAGGCTACCACGTGAAAAAAAAAACACCTCTCCTTGTTGAAATGGTTGCGCTAAAGGAGGGGTCAACAGTAGCAACGTAGCTCCATTACCCGTCCATCATCCTCCAATCAGATAGTTTGGTGGTGGTGCAACTCCTCAAGCAAGGTTTTAGCGGTAAGATGAAAGCTCAAACAGCCATCACAGAGTTAAAGGGACACTGGGAAGCATGTCGCAATTTGATTGCAGGCTTCACCTCCACTGAGATCTCTTTCATTGGTCGTGAAGGAATCAACCGGCGCACTATTTTGCCAGGAATGGATTAGATGAGGATGATATGTCTTTTTTATTCTCAACCACCTCAGTGGGATATGAAGGTAATACAAACTGATTCTCTGGGTTTGACTCCCCATTTTTAATGAAAGTAAATGGTTTTCCTCAAAAAACTTCTCAAAAAAAAAGGATACTACTTCATTTTTTAGGGAATTATACTTCGATTTCGTTAGTCTCCATTTCATTTAGTTAATGATTCTCAAAATTAAAAAATGATGTATTCTAGCGGGAATTGTCAAGTTTGATGAATTTTTAGATTTCCATGTGATCTTCATATTTCAAGATTTTTTACTAGCTTAGAAATAATTAAATGGAATATAAAAGGAATTTCGTGTATAGTTTTATGTCGAATGTAAGATGGATAACATGGATAACGATACAAGTTCCTCTGTAAGATAAGAAAATTATATAATAAGTTTGATTATTTAATTTAGAATACCACTTTGATTCGTCTCTTTACTATCATTTGATTTTAGGGGTTTGTTGTACAGAAAGTCTAGCTTCAAGATCGTAAAATTGGGTAATAATCGTTATCTTTTATAAATTTGGTAAAGTAATTTGACAAGTTTGAAAAAGAAAAAAAAAAAAATCTTATCTACGGCAATACCACATCTAAATAGAGATTATCTTTAAAATATAAATTGTATAGGAAAAAAGTTGTCCCCAACTCTCTCTTGCTCTTTATTTTAGCGGATGTTAAATAAGGCCATAGTTGAAGCAACATACCATGATCCTTCACGGAAGACAATATTGTTTTTGGTCTCCAGACTGCCCAAAAAGCTGAGAGCCAACGATTTAAGCCTTTCATGTCCTCTTTCGCTAGGCATGCTGAAAGACCATAAACAACCTCCTGGTCAAGGCCTCCAAACAAGGAAGGGAGTCATGTAGGCAGCCCCATACGAAAAAAAAATGTTTCTCGGGTATATGTAGTCCACAAAGTTTATCCTAGATGGATCACGTTCTATAAAGAGAACTAATGACTAGAGAAATGGCATGTTTTTCACGTTCCAGAAAGCGGTAGCCAAATTTTATAGAGAATTCCCCATTCTTCATGTAACCTAGATGGATCACGTTCTAAAAAAAGAACTGCTGACTAGAGAAATGTGTTGGGTGGGGTCCACTGCATATGGTGGATATGCCACAGCCAATACTTTCTCGTGAGAGTAAAAAATAAAATCAAAAAGAAAAAAAGGGATTCATTGTCTCCAAGTTGTATGCCTGGGTTGGATTCACACACATGTGTGTGTGGTTTTTTTGTTGGTCCACGTGGAGCTTTGGTAGTCAAGTCTTGATTTTGTTTTGTCACATTAAATGTGACTGGTGGGTAGTGACCAACAGTGAGAGGGTTTTGCTACGGGACAGATAGGAAAAACAGTAGATGGGCTTCAGGGTTTTGATGCTACAGCAGCCAGCTTATCCGGCGAAACTGACGGTCGTTTTTTCTCGGATTGAGCTCAAATTTGGATGGTTCACTCCTGGGTAGGTAAGCTTCATATCTACCTGTTGCATCGTCGTTTTGTTTTCTCTAAGTAGCTCTTCTCTTGTTTACCCTAGATTGTTATCTAGATGATATTGTAAGTCAATAATTGATTTTTCTTGTTTCTTAGTTGAGCCTTTAGCTTTCTAGAGATGTATGAGTGTCGATCCTACTATTTATTTGATATAGTGGAAGTATTTGATTCGGAGAGGCGACTTCGTGGTTTTTCCTATTTTCGGTTATTTCACGTTAAAATTGGTGTCTTGTCTCGTTTTTAGTTATTGTCTTCAATTTCGTTGTCCGACTCTCTTTTAGTTGCACCCTAAGGGGAAAGTTTGAATCTTGGGTCTTTTTGCTTCCGCTACCACTTTTGGATATTTGTCGTTTTTTTAGCCCAGATTCCTCAACAAGTGGTATCAGATTCAGGTTTCATTGTTGTTGGCTCGGTTGTAGTGTTGACTAAAATGGATAAGCACAGTCTTGGTGGCACGATGACTAAGCTGACCTCGGCAAATTATTCGATTTTGAAAGCGAGGATGGAAGGCTTGTTGTTTTGCAAGGATTTGTATGATCATGTTGAAGGTGATTCTTCGAAGCCGGCCACTATGACAGACAAGGCATGGGACACATTGCATTGGAAGACTGTGGCCACTATCAGACAGTGGATTGACCAAAGCGTTTTTCACAACGTCGCCAAAGAGACAAGAGCGGATGTTTTATGTAAAAAGCCCGAGTCTCTGTATGAGATACAGACAGCTCAGAACAAGATGCACCTCATGAAGCGGCTTGTGAATTTGAGGTACAAGGATGGCCAGAGTGTGTCTGAGCATATGAGCAGGTTTCAGGAGCTCGTGAATAAGCTGACGGCGATGTGGATTGTGTTTGATGATGAGATTCAGGCATTGTTTCTCTTCAATAGCTTGTCGGATAGTTGGGAAACTTTGACAGTGGCACTCAGCAATTCATCTCCAGACGGAAAGTTGACAAATGACATGGTAAAAGATAGCTTGTTGAATGAAGAAGCTAGACGGTCCGATTCAGGCATGAACTCGGAGGCTCGGGCACTGGTGACCGCAAAGAAAGAGGACAGAGGGAGAAGTCACAAAATAGGTCCAAAGAAAGACATGAACCACTCGAGAGGCCAATCGAGAGACTGGAAGAAGACTGTCAAATGCGACCATTGTGGGGGTATGGGACATATGAAGAAAGAGTGCAGGAAGTTGAAGAACAAGGGACAGAAAGGGTCGGACAACCAGAATGAGAAGACAGTTTCTACAACGACTAAGGATGATACTCTCATTGTCTGTGAGGAGAATGTTGTGAGTATATCTTGTCAGAGCAGAAGCTGGGTTATTGACAGCGGGGCTTCCATTCATGTTACCTCCAGTAGGGAGTTCTTCTCATCTTACCGACCAGGTGACTACGGTGTGGTCATGATGGGGAATGACGGTGTGTCAAAGATCATTGTCATGGGTGATGTTTTCTTGGAGACTAACACTGGAGCAAGCTTGTTCTCAGAGATTTCAGACATGTTCCATATATTCGGCTGAATTTGCTTTCTGCAGGGAAGCTTGATGAAGATGGGTATTGCAATCATTTCGGTGATGGGAAATGGAGACTTACCCGAGGCTCATTGGTTGTTGCTAGAGGAATGAGAAATTTTTCACTGTATGTGATGCATGCGAAGCTTACCTGTCTAGTGGTAAATGCGGTTGATGAATCCTCTACAAATTTGTGGCACATGAGGCTGGGTCACATGAGTTAGAAAGGACTGGATGTCCTAACCAAGCGACAGCAGCTCCCTGGCATTAAAGGTAATCTTTTGAAGCAGTGTACTCATTTTTTGGCTGGAAAGCATCACAGGTTGAGTCTTCAGCATTCTTATGGTTCTAGAAAGCCTGAGATTCTAGAACTGGTACATTCTGATGTCGGTGGCCCGTGAAGACGAGAAGACTTGGTGGTGCAAGATACTTTGTCACTTTCATTGATGATCATTCAAGGAAAGTGTGGTCATACACTCTTCGGAGTAAGGATCAAGTGGTTGATGTGTTTAAGGAGTTTCATGTTAGTGTTGAGAGGGAAACAGGGAAGCCATTAAAGTGCATCAGAACTGACAATGACGAGGAGTACAAGGGTTCCTTCCACTGGTATTGCAGGAACCATGGGATCAAGCATCAGAGGACACCTCCAAGACCCCTACATCATAATGGTGTAGCAGAAAGGATTGATATGGACATGATTGAGAAGATAAAATGTATGTTGTCACAGGCAAAGCTGTCAAGAATCTTTTTGGGTGAGGCGATTAGAATAGATGTGGATTTGATCAATCTCTCTCCTTCAGCTCCGTTGGAGACAGATATACCTGATAGAGTTTGGACAGGTAGAGATGTGTCTTACGATCACTTGAGAGTGTTTGGGTGTCAGGCATTTGTACATGTCCTGAGAGATGAGAAGCCTCAAGCTGAGATGTTGTATTTCTCGAAGATCTGACTATTGAGGACATTGAGAAATTTGAGAAGCCTCAAGCTGATGGTGATGATTTGGTGGACATGATTCCAGTTCCTACTCCAGCAGAGCATGGTGATGATGTAGATGATCAAGGTGATGTAGGTAATGTTGATCCACCTCCAGTTGATGATCAGGAAGATGCACAGGATGAGGTGTTACCTCCAGAGCCACCAGCTCCAGCTGTTACAGAGTTGAGGAGATCTAGCAGAGATCGGCAACCCTTTGGGAAGTATTCTCCGTCTGAGTCTGTGACACTTACGGATGAGGGGGAGCCATAGAGCTATGATGAGGCCATGACAGTTGACAAGAAAGAAAAATGGCAGAAAGTCGTGGAATCTAAGATGTGGTCCTTACATGAGAACAACACCTATGATTTGGTGAAGTTGCCTAAGGGTAAGAAAGCACTCAAGAATATATGGGTCTACAGGTTGGATTCAGATAACTCACAACCAATGTAACAAAAAAAAAGCAATATTGGTTATCAAGGGGTTCAGACAGAGGAAAGGAGTAGACTACAAGGAGATATTCTCACCAGTGGTGAAGATTTGGTCTATCCGGGTTGTTCTAGGTAAAGCTGCCAGCAGAGACTTGGAGATTGAGCAGCTTGACGTCAAGATTGCGTTCCTCCATGGTGGTTTGGAGGAGTAGATCTACATGGAACAGCCAGAGGGTTTCAGAGTTCAGGGAAAGGAGAATCTTGTATGTAAGCTGAAGTAGAGTCTGTATGGCTTAAAGCGAGCACTGCGGAAATGGTACAGGAAGTTTGATTCATTCATGGGGGAGCATGGATACTAGAAGACAACTTCAGATCATTGTGTGTTTGTGAAGAATTTCTCAGACGGTGATTCGGTCATTCTTCTTATGTATGTCGATGATGCCAGCAAAATTGCCAAGTTGGTCGCGATCGTTGGTGATTCGGTCATTCTTCTACTCTGATTCGGTCATTCGTCTATCCAGGTTGTCGATCGTTGGTCGTGATGCCACAAAAATTGCCAAGTTGAAGAAGGAGTTGGGAAATTCCTTTGCTATGAAGGACTTGGGGTCCGCAGAGCAAATTCTGGGTATGAGAATTTCACGAGACGGAAACCCAAGAGGCTTTGGTTATCTCAGGAGTCCTATATTGAGAAGGTCCTGAAGAGGATCAACATGGACTGGGAAAATCCAGTTAGTACACCTCTTGCTGGTCACTTCAAATTGAGTTCAAAGCAGAGTCCCGCGACGGAGGCGGAGAAGGAAGACATGATGTCAGTTCCGTATGCTTCAGCAGTGGGTAGCTTGATGTACGCTATGGTGTGTATGAGTCCAGACATAGCTCATTCATTGTCAGCCAGTTTCTCTCCAATCCTGGTAGAGAGCATTGGTCTGCGGTTAAGTGGATGTTCAGGTATCTCAGGGGCACTTCTCAATTGTGTATTTGCTTTGGAAATTGTGATCCTACTCTTGTTAGTTTCACGGATGATGACATGGATGGGGATATTGATTCGAGGAAGTCTACGTCTGGGTATTTAAACACTTTTGCAGGGGGGAGCAGTGTCTTGGCAGTCTAGGTTGCAGAATTGCGTTGCATTGTCTACTATTGAGGCTGAGTTTATTGCAGCTACTGAGGGTTTCAAGGAGTTGCTTTGGATGAAGAAGTCGTTACAACAGCTGGGGTTGAAGCAAGAGAAGTATACTCTTTACTGTGACAGTCAGAGTGTGATCCATCTGAGCAAGAACTCGAGTTTTCACTCGAGATCCAAACACATTATTGTGAGGTATCACGGGATTCGGGATGTGTTGGATGGGAGGTCGTTTGAACTTGTCAAGATTCATATCGACGACAATGATGCTGATATGATGACGAAGTCCGTACCGGTCGTCAAGCTTAAAGTGTGTAGAAGCGTCGCGGGTATGGAGTCCTCAATATGAGGTGGATGGGGAGAACGTTGGGTGGGGTCCACAGCATATGGTGGATATGCCACACCCAATACTTTCTGGTGAGAGTAACAAATACAATCAAAACGAAAAAAAGAAGGGATTCATTGTCTCCAGGTTATATGCCTGGGTTGGATTCACACACATATGTGTTGTTTTTTTGTTGGTCCACGTCAAGATTTGGTAGCCAAGTCTTGCATTTGTTTTGTCATGAAATGTGAGCCAAGTCTTGCATTTGTTTTGTCATGAAATGTGACTGGTGGGTAGTGACCAACACTGAGAGGGTTTTGCTACGGGACAGAGAGAAAAAACAGCAGCTGGGTTTCTGGGTTTTGAAGCTACAGCAGCCAGCTTCTCCGGCAAAATCTGAAGGTCATTTTTGCTCAGATTGAGCTCAAATTTGGAGGGTTCACTCCTGGGTAAGTAAGCTTCATATCTACTGGTTGGGTCGTCGTTTCGTGGTCTCTAAGTAGCTCTTCTCTTGTTTACACTCTTGTTGCTTAGTTGAGCCTCTACCATGCTAGAGATGTATGAGCGTTGATCCTACTATTGATTTACTGTAGGGGAAGTATTTGAGTCGGAGAGGCGACTCTGTGGTTTTTCCCTTTTTCAGATTTTCCACGTTAAAATTGGTGTCTTGCCTCGTTTTTACTTAGTGTCTTCAATTGCATTGTCCGGCTCTCTTTTACTTGCACGTTTTGGGGGAAGTTTGATTCTTGGGTCTTTTTGCTTCCGCTACGACTTTGGATATTCGTCGTTTTTTTTTTCTTTTTTTTTTTTTGATTTGAGCCTGAATTCCCCAACAAATGGCATGGTGACACGTTCCAGAAAGCGGTAGCCGAATTTTATAGAGAATTCCCCATTCTTCATATAGGACCAAGTAACCTTATCCTTTGTGTTCCTTGGAAAGAGCTGTCTGGATGAATAGGATATCATCGAGCGACAGAAGTCCTTCCCACCAGTCACATTTCATATCTATTGGTGATTTTCCCATAGTTCCACCCTTTGTTTGACAAAATACCATGAGGTCTTTCACAATTAGGTACTTAAGATTATATGTGCGATCTTGTAGATGAACCTCTACCCCCTGATCCAGCTATCCATTCCCACCCTTCCGCTTTTTCCAAATGCATAAAACTCTTCATGTTCATGAGGAGTTCGAGTTGGTTGTTGAGTTACTAGTTACTACTACTTAACAGGATCATTGTTTCCCCCGTAAGCCGTTGTCAAAATTTGAGCAAATAACAGCTACGAATTTTCAGAGACCTCGTACACCTTAAATAGGAAGAAATTCCATCGAACTCTATCGAAATCCTTACTCATGACATCCAACTTTACAACTCCAAGATGAGATCGCGATATATCTTGTACACTTTATAACTCCTAGAAAGCAGGAAAAAAATTACCTAACACATAAATACAAAGGTAGATTCAAAAAGTAGAGTTCTAAAAAGCAAAAACAATATCAAACAGGCTCTTAGTATAGTACAACAAATGCATCGATATCATTTGGGGCCTGAATTCTTGGACCGCCACAATTTACCAACACCATTAGCATTGTGATGATTCAACATGCCTGGAAAGTGAGAACGATAAGAGGATAAACGGATGTGAATAAGGGTAAACCCTACAGTTACCTGGCCAAATGTAATCACTGAAATTTATAAACCAAAATAGTCTGTGTCGTCCTCAAGCAGTCACTACTGGCTGGCTAGTCTACACGATAAATTGGCTCTCTCTATCTTAATATTTAAACAGAAACTGCATTTGAAGTTTAAACAACAAAACAACATCAATGATGTGAATGTAATCTCAATTTTTACTACTTGGAATAGTCTGCTCCTTTATAATGAATGCATGCACTAGGGTTTGACCCAGATCGACTTGTTTTGGCGTGCCTGTGATCACTACCACTCCATCAAAAGTAGTGCCTGGTTCAGGATCATAAATAACAAGCTTCGCTCCTGACATCTGTTTAACAGTAACAGGATCAGTCTACATTATTAATGACTTATCGCACTCCATTGATGAATTAAAAAAGAAAATGAACTAAATTTGATGCAAATTACGTTTTTCTTCACGTAAAACTTAGATCTTGAATAACTTTTTCTGCAAATTATTTCTGGAACTCATTGCTTACTCACTATATCTCAGCTCCAGGGAGTAAATTAAAAATGAAAAAGAAATCTTAATTAACTATTTAGAGAAAGTAAAAGAGTTCTGTAATCAATTACTAAGACATACCTCCATAATGTCGTTATGGTTTTTGTGAACAAAAGATAAATATTTGTAGGGGATTCTCATCTCCACAGTGGCGGCGTCGGCATTTGGGGCTTGAGTTTCCCTGCAAAGGATGAACTTGCACGTCAATAGAGAAGAAAGGTTGATCAAAGAATTTCATACTCCCGAGTAGTATAGTTAGCTCTAACTTGCGCTGAATTTCAGTGAGAAAAAAGCAAAAGATTAGGGGGCGTTCCATGCAAGGATTGAAAATTTGAAGAATAGAGATCCAATGTATTATTGATTGTAAGGGAATTGTAATAATTAATTTTATTTATAGGCAGTATTATGTAACTTGCTTGTTTTCACAATTATATAGTCAAGGTATAGTCATTTTCTTCAATCCTACCGCATGTTGGATTAAAAATTAGGCACAGAACCCTTATTAACAAAAAAGGAGGTATTAAATCACCAATTATCATCCCTTATTGGTATTAATTATTATACCCCCTCTTTATCCATACACCAAACATGCCCTTAGGGTAAAAAACAGGACGACACGGGTCAAAACAAACTCATAAGATCTTTGTTTCCGAGTTCTCCCAACCAGCCAAAGAAGACAAGAAAAAAATAAGAGTGCAATGTAACTTTCACCTCATCGGTTCCCTATTCCATTTCTATAAACAAATCCAAGTTCCAAACTGAAATGGATTTCTCATTCATGCATAACGTGAGAAGAAATTATAGTAATATTTGAACTATCTAGCACTGTTAGTTCCCTTAATTTGCGAAAGCAATCAACATTTCAACAAAGCAAAACAAGAGAGTTGCATTAAGTGATTCCAGGTGTTTGGAACTCAGAGTAGTCTTACGCTAAGTATATTCATTTCCACCTTCCCAAGCTCAAAAGTCTCAGCATGAACCTTACCAGTATTAATCAGGGAAGAAGGTAATAATCTGATTGATGGGAAGTGGACCCAGAAACCCACTATAAAAAGAATCGACCGTACTGCAATTTTTTAATAATCATGGTGTCCAGCCCAACTTGCATACGCCTCCACTAAATCGACGGGACCCTGAAGCTCTGGCGGCCCCAACAGAGGCTTTCGAGAGAAATTAATCTTGAACCACTAGGTCAATCCCATCGCTTGTGTTTGTTTCTTCGCTTAGACTATAAATGCTGGGATAAATAAGTACAGGATTTTATATTGCTGTATGGACCTTAAGAAAGGTGTTCGGTTGTAAACAGGATTGCAGTCGTATTGATTTCAGGAAGGCAAATTTGCCCCTCCTGATTTCCACTAAGATTGGTGTTTGGTTGTGTATTACTATTGCAGTAGTATTAACTTAAGGAAGAAAAATTTACCACCCCTCGTGAAATCAACTAAGATTGGTATTTGGTTGAATATTAGGATTGCACTAGTATTAACTTCAGGAAAACAAATTTACAGCTCCTGAAATCCACCATAGGATTCTGCCTGCACCTCTATCTCTCATGTGTTCAGCAGTTAGAGGCAAACAAGCACACCAAAACATCCGTACTTACTGATGTACAGCAACTATCAACAGATTGACCTCCAAGACAGCCACAAACTGCCACATTCCGGCAAGTGCACCGCCAAATACACCAAAACCTCAACTAATTGCACTCACCAAACTGTAAATACTGTGGCTGACCATAATAACCCACTACCACTGTCTTCTTCCTCACACCAAGGCCCCAAGCTACATCTCCTCACAGCGAGCCTAAAACCACAACCGTCGCCATCAAATCTCCAAAACAGACCCACCTTGTTGACAAAACCAAATCAGGTCCAACCACCGCAGCAAACACACATCCCCAACTTCATCACTGTTGGCTTTGTTGACAATGAATATTCAGAGGGAGGAGGAGTGGAGGACTATTGAGAACAAGAGCGGAGAATTTCTTGAAGGGCAACATAGTCATAAAATGCTATGTTTTGGTTCAGGCTTATGAAAACCTAATACCCCAAATATTGGTAAGCACATGTTTGAACCGCTTTGAAGGCTTATTGTAGGGGTCTAGGAATGCTAGTCCAAGCCTTTTTCATCCCACAAAACAACTGCCTTGCACTTCTAGGGATTGAGAACACCATCCAAACTTCACATGATGAAAAACAAGCACGTCTAGTAACCCTATACTACAATAATGCATGGTTGTTTATCAACCATCTTATCAAATAGATGCGAAAATGTCACCTCGATGCGATCATTTGCGGCGACGACAAGTTTTCTTGAATAGAACAAACATGAAGGCTCCGTTTGGTTGGTGGTAAAGCATTTTCCTGTAAAATGTTTTCCCTTGTTTTGGTGTTTTGGTGCTGTTTGGTTGGAGGAAAAATATTTTCCTGTAAAATGTTTTCCCTCAAATGATGTAAAATGATCTACACATTTCAAATCTGTAAGCCCATTTCCGGAGAGTGAAGGAGCACAACAACAACTCGTACTAACACCTCCACCACCAATAACCACCCCACTACCACCTACATCCACCACGACCCATCACCACCACCCACCTTCACCGCCACCCACGGCCCACTGTTTTGGCAAGTGTCAACCAAACACGAGAAAATGATTGTAGAGAAAACGTTTTCCCACAATATTTTACGCACAGAATATTTTCCCTTGTTAAACATTTTAATGTGAACCAAACAGAGCCATAATGCATAGTTGAATGTACAGGATACCCACCTTCCTACAGGATTACTGTGTGCAGAGCTTCCCCCAGCTTCGGGAACTCCAACTGAATTTCCTCGGCCAACTGCCTGAAAAGTTGAAAGGCAAAGGAAAGAACTTAGAATACAGTAATTACAAACCACTACTATGATAAAGAGAAAAATCATAGAACAAAGAGGCATAATCTGGCTAAGCATGTGAAGAAAAGGCACCAAAAGCTACCAACCTGAGATATCCTGCCTCCAGAAGAGGATTGTTGATCAAATGATGGACCATGTCCTGGCCTTTCACTGTATGCATAGGGAGGGCGGTCCAAATAAGCTGGTCTAACATGGTCACCGCCATGTAAATAAGATTGGGTATCAAAGGGCTGGGCTGGTGATGCAACATGGTCAAAGCCACGACGAAGTCCCCCAGTTGGAGGATACTGACCTGGGGAAGCTGGATCATGCCTGGGCCTAAAGTGAGGTGATGGTGTTTCTTGATAAGGGCGCAAATATGCTGACCCACTGGGACTTGGAGCATAGGGCTTGGGAGGAAACATGGCATCCCGAAGCCTGCTTGTAATTTGAAATAAAGCATCTTGCACAGACTGCAAACTGCCAATAACCTGTAAATAAGCACCAATATTAAGACTGCCATTTAAGAGATTGTGGCAAAAAGCTCAAACAAATTAGTCCAAAACTATTATAACACCTATTCTATGACTAATAACTAACATGATATAGGAAACAGCATTAGTTCCAGAAATCAATCCAGTTTCACAAGAAGCTCGCTTCAGGTTACACTGTAATGAGGCAAGTCTGCCCAACAGACCCTCTCTCACTCGAGTTAGTGTTACTTTAAGCCTAATGAAATGAACTTTAACAAGAATATGACTGGATAAGAAGGGGACGTGACAACTAACAACAAGGACAACTATGCTAATATGAGATCTGGTTGATTAGACATAAAGATCAAAAGATAGAGGACTATGTGAATCGTAGGTTTAAGTAGAGGAGAAACTGCAAACTCCGTGATTGTATGTTTGCGTCTAAGTGATGGGGATCAAGAAATGAGGTAAAGGATAATTCAAAAAGGGAATAAAAAAAATCATTAGATTTAGGGGTCAAAACTACATTCTATCCAAGCCCAAGGGGTTTTTCTTCCATCAAACCTATACTGATCTGTAGTGAAGGAGTTGCTACATGTTAACATAAACCCTAGGTAAAATCCTAAACCTTGATTATTACCTGCACAACTTCATCACTCTGATAACCATACTTTGGCACTTGTTCCTTTGGAAAAAGACGTATGCTAGCTCCAGTTGCTCTTCTTAGTTCGGCAATGATGGCACCCGCTTTACCCAACAAACATCCTATCTGCTGTGGATGTACAAGAAGCCTGGCAACGACTGCTGCACCAGGTTCAAAACCAATCTCGGCAATTCTACTATGAACTCGCATAACAGCCTCCTGTGCAGGGTAATGTCTTTGCTCCGAAGTCTACAACATCAGAAAAGGAAAACACATGAGTATCAGCGAGTTGTAAAGCAGTTAGGTAATTTGAAGCATTAATGAAACAGTATGCCAACTGATATCCATCGATAACCACTCTCCAAAATATTTTCAAGTGACTATTTGAAATCCAGCAAGAGAAAAAGCTAACCTAGCACTGAACATGAAGGCAGAATCAAATAAAAAATATGGCACAGTGCTGGACATGCAGCCCTCTTCACATCTGGTAAGTTTAAAGATCAACAACTAGACAAGGGGACATCTAGAGTTTAACCAAACATCAATGCTTCAGAAGCTTACATTTGATTCCATAAGCCACTGAAAATGAGATACAGCGGAACAAACTTATAGTTCAGCAGCTTAATCATCTCAGTACTTCGTCACGAGTGCAACAGTTCGGGATCAAATCATCGAAAAATTTAAACAAGTTGCATAAGTACAAGAATATCTTCATGGAAGTTGGCAAGGAAGAATAAAGAGGTTCATCAATCTCATGAAAAAGAAAGACGACTTGACGTCCAAGACTAATCTCAGTATTGAGTTGAGTGGCCAACATGTTTGGTGCAAACCATTGAAATTTAAACATCTTGTTTTACTACAAAAGCATTTAGCATTTTTCAAGGAAGAAGAAAGAGGTTTATCAACCATGTGGGCAGTTCGCTGACATACCTCTCGCGCAGATATCATGACCACTCTCTCATCAGAGTCAGGAGCTTCATCAGCAATCTTTATAGATGCACCAGTTTCAGTCTGCAATCCACGGATGATGGAACCACCTTTTCCTATCAGACTCCCAACTTTATCAACCTGACACAACAACTTGAAAACAACTTCTTCCTCCATTAAATCTCCCTCGTTTGCCTCACTGTTCTCGCTACCTGTGACAGGAGGTCAATGATGAAAATGCAATCCAAAATTCCACACTATATAAGCGTACTTGAAATTATGGTACAGCTCAACAATCATACCAGTCTCAAGAAGTGTTGTCCTCGAATTATCTTGAAGACAGGTGGAAACAGACGACAGTGCTTTCCACACAGCTTGGAAATTCCCTGTTATCTGCAAGCAAAGAAAACAAACATAAACGGATTACACAAAAGAGATATAATATCAGAACCAGCAAGCAGGCACAGGATTAGCATAGAGACTAATTGGAACTACTAATATATATTTCACAGCCAGACAACTTATGCAAACTAATATATCACGTGATGGAAAAATAATTCAATCTCTTCTGACGAGATTCGTAGCAACTTATAATCACTTAAATAAAAAACCAGATAATCGAAACCCAAAAAATACGAGAGAAGAATACAGCATAGCATAAACGTAATAAATTATTCAAATTTAAGTTTCCAGAAACATCATCCGCAGTAGATCTTATTATCCCTATGCAGATACCATGAGATCTGATGGAGCCAGTCAGGACTTGCTTCAACTTGACAACCCGAACTGTCACATCAGATCAACTAGAAGATCAAAGTAGGAGTCAACTGCAAGAACTTCCATCACTGACAGAAGTAAGTGGTCAGACTCAAGGATCCAGCATTCCAAAATGGTTCTCTATTCTGAAGGGCTTGTATCCAATATCCGTATTATGTATCTTCATTTCGGGAAAAACAACAATGTAATTCAGTTCTTAAATTTGGCAAAATCAAATAGCAATGCTTATTCTGGAAGGAATAACTAATTAGCATAATAAATTGAATCTTGAATGTGTTACCAATGAAGAATGTTTTGGCCGACAATCACGATCTAGCTTGTAGATCTCAGAAGGCAGGGCAAATAAGATAAAATCAGACTAGGACAAGGATTACCAATGCTCTGTTCAAAGGACTTGGTAGGCCATTGGAGCCTTGGAAGATTCAAATCGATCAGCCGCAGGCAGACTTCTGTGTGAGGGGAGTTGAGAGAAATGAGAGACAGCGCGAGAGAGGTGTGTCACTGGCTTATTCCTAGTGATAGGAAACAGGCTTATATATGGGGAGATTACTAGGTTATATCGTGACTACATAACCCTAGGGGTATTTAAGTAAAATAGCTCCTGGTCTGGTCGGATGTCTATCGGATCTGCTGCGTGATCCAAATCCAAATCCGAGCAGATCTTGATGTCCATATCCAATCCATTTATAAATTAATCAGACTGAATCCATTTGGACCGGACCACTCGGATATCAGATCTGACCAGACCGCATTGCCATCCCTACCCACTCCAAAACAGTCTACATTTACAAATGGACTTCCAGAAAACCACCTCTTACAACTAAGACCGGTTGGTTTAATGGTTAACGTTTTGTATTTGATAGGTGAAGAGTTTGTTCAATGGTTAAACAAGCGACTTTGTGTTCAAAAATCTAAGGTTTGAATACCAAATTACAACTTTGGTAGCTTGATAGTTAGGGGTCTGGCTTCCATCCTAGAGTGGCTGAGTTCGAAACTTCTCATTGGCAAAACAACTTTTCTTTTTGGCTACACAGTCAGTTATTGGCTTATTGCACACAAATTATCACCCCGGTTTGTTTTCTTCCTCAATCTACACCCATTTCTCACAAAGCAACATTTTAAATAAAAGTCCAAACATGGAAAGCACCAAGGCAAATGCAGCCTAAGTACATTACTTGAGAATAAAATGTTTTTTTTAACTCAAAAGAAAGAGCGAAAAACAGATACAGTCTAATTTTACTAGGATGGAAGGAAAAGAATATAATCCACAAGTCTTATCAGCATTAACGCACGCACAGTCGCACACACATATTTTGATTTGTTCAGTTAACATATCGGAGACCTGCTGACCATTTTCCAAACACAATACAAACCTTGAACCTTCAATTGACATTTTTTACACTGACCCACTAACATTGCGTTTCCCCTACATCTTTATCAGTCCTCACAAACTAACAAAACTCTCCGCCCAAATCACTCAAAACACCAGTACCACCTTTCTGTCGTTATATCTCGCTCTCTCAGAGTTAACACCAAAGATTGACACCTTTTTCCACATGTCTCGTTTCTCTAAAAGGAAGGGTGAAGGAATCTAGAATATACTGGATAAATAGATCACGACAGTTGAGAGAGCGCAAGGACTGATGCACCATATCCTGCGATTGCCCACAAGAGCTGATTATTTACTTATGTAATGTTCAGTTCAGACAGACTCAGTTACATCAATTTCCTAATATTTTGAGCCAAAATCTTCAGTAGACAAAAATTGACATCTAAGCGAATGTTTAAGAGAAAACAGAGACATAAGAAGATCGTTGATTTCCATTGTAATTACTTTATTTATTGTTTGTTACGGATGCGGGGATGTGCGCCTTGCCACTAAGGACTCTAGCAGCCTGAATTTGCAAACCCTTAGCCTTCACAAGACCACCAAAATCAGAAACATTGCAGGAGTACGCACAGGTTCATGCAAGAGCAGCAGCTACTCACTAGCAAATAGTCTTTGTAGACATTCTATTAGACCAAAAGCACGATTCTTCTAATTTGGGAGACAGAAGAGAGGTCTGTGGTAAAGCTAGAGACTTCTGATGAAGGAGTACTGTATCGAGGAAATTATTCGTTTGGAGAGAAAAAATTGTCAGAATAACATCTCCCTTCACATATAGTAATTACATATTAAATTACTAATGATAACCTGACAATTTGAGTGCGCGTTATAATCCTATTTGATCTGTTATACCCTCAAAACTCCACTTTACCACATATTTTGGTTTCAAGCATTTAATTATGCCGCTCCAGCTACTAGGTAGCAAGTACCAGAAACAGTTAAATTACCTTGTTCACCATAAATATGGTTTCAAGCGGTGTTCATAGAGTATTGTTTTTGTTGATACCATTCCACAAAATATAGCTCTGCATCCATGAAACATAACGATGCCTCTCCATCTTATTACGTAACAAATACAAAAATAAGTTAAACTACCTTGGTCACCATAAACTATTTTTTCAAGCAGTTTCCATAGAATATTGTTTTAGTTTTCAATCCTTCCACGAAATATAGCTATGCATTGCATCCATGAAACATAATGATAGGGCTGATGCGCATTAAAAGGTCTGTTTTATCTATTCACCTTAATATATTCACATAAATCCATTAACGTACAAACACAAATAGGTACATGTAGCTTCAGCAAACCTCAAAATTCCCTGATGCTAACCCTCAATAGAGACTGGTCTATTCACCTAAGTCCAAGACTCCAAGCACTGGTCTATATTCCCATTGATCTATTTAGTTTGTCGATGTTTATATCGGTCGATCATAGAAGAAAAAAAGCTGATGCTTCCGATTGAGTTCCTAAACTAACAACACGTGATTCCAATCAGAAGAGCCAGGTGACCACATGATAAAGGGTAAAACCCATCAATGAGACTGATCGAAAGACAAGGATCAAAGAAGTATTCCAACTAAGATCATGAGCAATTAAAGCCGAAACAGAAAATACTTATTTATCATCGTTCTAGCAGTGAACCTTCCTATTCATCAAAGTGTACGGCAACTCAACTTAATTTTAGCTTCATTAATATTTCAATTTCCCATACTTCCATAAAATCAACAATATCTTTTTTTACTAATCAAGTTGGGGCATCCACACCGTAAATGGGAAGAGTAACTTTAATTTTTTCCTGGAACGACTACATTTCTTTGGTTTCGTCCGCCAAAATTGTCATTTCTTCTTTTACTTGTCATGAAAGAAAAAGACTAAACAAGCAACAAGCATTACAAGCCAAGCAAGAATATCCAGCATCGAGGTTTAAGCAAACCATCACGTAGTCAGCTAACAAACAGACCAATGAATATAAACGTCACTTAGGATTTGATAAATTCATCGAATCCAATCCCAGTCACTGAGGTTTATAGTGATCAACATTCATTGTAGAAGCAAAAAAGACGGCAATGTTCATTTAATTCACGCATAAAACCCCATGATCACTTAATAGAGTACAAACATGAAGGAAAAAAAGAAACAAATCTTCGAAAAAAATAAGTAACCAGCATTTAACCTGAATCAGCTCATCGCCGGGAGCTGCACACGCCGGAACATGTTCATTGGCCAAAACCCTAACCTGAGCACCACTCTCCCTTTTGATATTCTCCACAACCTTGCCACCTCTTCCGATCACAGACCCTGCCTCACTACTCGTCACCAACAGCCTACAAACCACCAAACCCTTCTCTTCACCCTCTTCACCACCCACATCCAAAACCCTCTCATAAACCCTACCCAAAGCCCTCTGCGCCTGCGAACAACCGCTCTCAGATTTCAAACTCAAACCCGAAACCCCCAATTCACCAACATTCTCATCATTCAAATCCCCTTCGTTATGGGTTTCCGAGTCGCCGACGATGACGATCACACGCTCGTCGCAGCCGGGGAGGAGGTCCTCAACGCGAATGGCGGCGCCGGTCTGTTCCCGGATTCTGCGGACGGTTTTGCCGCCCTTCCCGATAACTGCGCCGGCCTGGGCGGAGGGGCAGAGGATGCGGAAGAGGGTTTCGCCGGGTTGGGGAATGATGGGAGGAAGGAGTGGGGGCGGTGGGGTGAAGGTGGCGAGTGGTGGCGGAAGGCGGCGGCGCTTGGCGGAGAAGGGTGTCGCTGGAGTAGAATCGTAGAGAGGCCAGTTGACGGCGTAAGGGGTTTCGTCGAAGTAGTAGTAGTGACGTGAATCCATTTGATGGTGACGGCAACGGCTTTTGGTCGGAGAGTGGAGGGCCCTGGAAACGATGCAAATATATATATTTCTTTATATTTTGTGGGGCCACTCTTTGAAAGGCTTTGACTGTTGCTTCTTTTTTGTAGTCATCGCCAGGTCCACCTACTACTACTACCACTCTGTCCCAGCTCTTTCTTCCCAATTTAATTTTTACCACTATTCATTGGGTCACATTGACCCGATGATTTGGATAGCAAAATGATACAATTTTTTGATAGTTTTTTCATGACATTGTAGAGTAAAGGTTGCTCCATAACACGGTGAAAAAATTATCAAAAAATCATATCGTTTTGCTATCCAAATCACCCGGTCAAAGTGACTCAGATACGAGTCAAAAAGTCAGGGTGGGAAGAAAGAGCTGGGACGGAGTGGTACTCCTTTTCTGTATCATCGACTCGAGTTCGAGCCTTCTCCATACCTTCAAAAAGAAATTAAGACAAGTACAATGAGTGTTCAAGTAAAATGAGGGTATAATTTGGTTAGGTATGTCATCATCAATACCACTTACCATTAGCAGGAGAAGTAAGGAAATGTCATGAACACTCATCGATTTGACCTCAGTTACGAGAGTATCGCAAATATCTAAATATTCTTAGAAAAATCTCCGAATCCAAAAAAATATATACATTCTAATTCATGTAAACAAACAGAATGTCACATAAAGATTATGTTTTTATCTTACTTTTAAAACAAAACTAAAAATAATAATATGGTCAAAGAAAAATGTATATGCCTTGATAGTCTACCTATGCATTGGGTACACAACGAGCGACTGATTTTGTCATGACAACAAATTTGATCAAGATTCAGTTATTTCTGTACACTAAATTATCGGCGCATTAGATCATTTTGAATCTTTAGAATTACATTTAACGATGCATATCTATCCAAGACATCAAAATGGTGGTTAAATCATAAACATGTACCAATTTCATATGACGAATGATGATTTATAGGACTTACAGTTCGCATAACTAGATATCTAGCATCAAGCCTTTTGACATAGATCTGTTGAAGGATTTTGAACCATTTTCACTTGAGAGCATACTTGCCCACCTGTTTCACGAACGCGGCGTTGTATGAGCTTTTGGGTGTAATGAACACACTCGACTCGCTAACATGTAGTTTGATACGTCAAATTCAAATCAAGATGTTGCATCCTTATATCAATGTGGCCAGATATACATTCTAACATGAATTGATGTATGACAAATTTTTAAACACTGCTCAATTTTAAAGTTCGAATAGGAATTATATGTTTATCTCAAAATGGGCTCTCATAGTGCAAATCATACCGCAAAATACACATAAAGAAGTGAAGGCCCAAAGGCAACTCTCCGCTATCAATCTTACTTAAAATATTGATCAAATATTTAAGAAGAGAGCAATGATGCTTAGCAAGCCATGATTGATAAAACACTAAAGGTTATGGGATATAAAACCAAATGATAATCAGGATTAACGCTATTTCTTCATTATTCGCATATTTTTTCTTGAATAATCAAACGGACAGTTCATTTTTTTCCCATTAAGACAAAGTTTCGTCCACAAAATTTGAACCAATTACTAATACTCGACACGGTGTTCATGCATGCAATACGCAATGTTTAATGTACGTAGAGAAAAGAGTAAAAAATTAATAGGTTGTCGCATCATCTATCCCGTAGAGGATTGGTGTCTATACTACTCAAGTTAATACACGTTCTAAGGTGAGGATACTTATCCCTCGTATCATTCTCGACCTCCCAAGTGGGTTCTTCCGTCTAGGGATTCGTCCACAACACTTTGACAAATTTGGTAACTTTGATCCGAGTTTCTCTTATATCTTTGTCAAGGATTCTCACTGGATACTCCTCATAGGTTAGACAAGGATCCAAATTTATCGATTCAGGGTTTGAAATATGGGAAAAATAAGGGATGTCATCTTTTGTTGGGACACATGAAAGACATTGCGGACACGATCAAAATTCTAAAAAAGATATAACATATAGACTACTTCCCATATTTTATCCAAGACACCGCACAACCCAATAAATTTTGGTATGAGATTTCCTTTGTAGTTGGAACGTTACCCCCATCGTCAGTCAGAGTTTAAGAAATACATAATCCCTACTTGGAATTCAATCGATCTCTTTTTCTGATCGGCATATGACTTATGTCTATCTTGTTTGGCACTCATTCTCTGCTGAATCATTCATACATGGTTAGTATTCTCTCCAATTAACTGTGACTGTAGCATCACTGTCTTGCTAATATTGCTCCAGCACAAAGGTGTCATGTACTTACGACCACACAACGCTTCATGAGGTGTCATCTTAATACTGGCATGAAGTCCTTAATACTGGTATTATTTAAGGAGATATTTAATATAATGAAGTCCCTAGATTCCTAATATGTTTTTTATCTTAAATATCCCTAGTCAATTATATTGATTAACAGGACGATCAACTATAGACTAGTATGGGGTTGGACTGATATGGAGATATCATGATCCAACACATGCGTATGCAATAAGAATAATAGCATACTGGATTGACCCATAACGAGAAGGCTACATACAGGTTATGTAAAGTCACAAGTTCTTCTCGTAGTGACAACGGTATTGTCATCCTTAGACTGGAAGTCACTAGATCCTCTAGTTGTGGAATATTGTGTTTTGACATCGTCAAACACTACACCATAACGAGGTAGTAATAAAGGCGTTAGTCGGATATAGTAAGGAAGCAAGCTTATAGATGGTAGTGCCGTAGATAGAATTTGTCCCTCCCACATAACGGGAGCACATATTCATGGCCACTTGAGGGATGGTGCTTATAGAATGTCTGACCAGACTCAGATAAATCAATACGGACATTAATGTTATCTGCATGGATAAGACTATTTCCAAGATCGATAAACTATGGATCGGATATACGAGTGTGACTTGTATGTCTTGTGTCCAATCCAGATATAGAGACAAATAGATGAGACAATACTTGCACAAGGTTTGTCATATGACTATTTCTATTAGTTGGGTAGGGTGGATGTCTTGCTAGAGGCCGCTATATGTTAGTAATAGTTACTACCCACTAAGTAAAAACCTATGGGGTCACACCCCCTATTGATAAGAACAGGCTTGGGAAGTAATTAATATGATTAATTAATTAGAAGGATCAATACGCAACTACTTGCAAACTTATTGGGACTAATTTGCAAGTTGGACTAATCCGTGTATAGAGAAGATTATGATAGGGGCTTTTATGCAGTCAACAAAGAGTTGTTGGACTATATAAAGAACACTTCTAGCTTCCTTCCCACAACTAATGCCCATATCACATTGAGTGGGAAAGAAGAGCAAGGAGATAGAAAGAAACAAAAGGAGGTCGAAGCCCCGCTTTGCCGCCCCTCACCCCGTCGGCCACCAAGGAGGACCGCCTCCTCCTTGCTCCGTTTTGCGTGATCGTGATCTTCTTCTTCTTCTTCCATCGTTCCTAGCTAGCACAAGGGTTGGAATATCCGGATCCTAACCTAGGAGTGGACTAGCCATAGAGATGTGGATACTTTTCACGTGTGAAGTCATCAAAGGAGAACCAAAAGGTATTTTGATACTTAAACCCTTACTATCGTTATGAGTTCTTGACTTGTGATCCTTGAAGGGCCTTGAACGGATTAATTATTGTTTATTCCGCTGCGTATACGTTATCAAAACCCTACACCTATCTCATCATCATGTTTATATGATACGTGATGAGGATCTCACATTTATTGAAATGTAGCGGATCTCAAGAGATGTAGACAATTGATAAGGAAGAGATACACCTACACGTGGGGCAATGAATCAAAGGTTGCTGAATTAGTCGTAGGAAATTATCTCTACCTTTTGGAATTATTCATGGATTAGACAAATACGATTATGTCCCTGCTATGAGTAGGAACATTATCGCAGTTTCTTGTATAGACAAGAAAAGTCTATTTATCAGAATAAATGACAAATGCTGTTCCATTTACTTTGGTGATATGCATTATTGTAATGCACTTTTTTCTAATGAATTGTATATCCTCTATCATAATAATTCCATATATAACATTAATACCAAGAGGTTTGCATGTAACAATATGAACCTCAATTAGCTTTGCCATTGTCGTTTAGGCCACAAGAATAAGAAATACATTTCTAGACTCCATAAAAATGGATTTCTTGACTCATTAGATTATGAATCATATGAGACATGTAAGGCTTATTAATTGGGCAAAGATATGATCTTTTTGGAATCATACATATTGATGTATGTAGACTGCTAAGCTGCTAAAGATGATTTTCAGTGCTTCATCATATTTACTTATGGCATCAGTGAATATGGATTTGTGTATCTTATGAAGGAACAAATCAGAATCCTTTAAAAAGCTCAAAGAATTCAATAATGAAGTAAAGAACTAGCTTGTCAAAAGTATTAGGGCTCTACGATTGGAACGTGGAGGAGATTACTTAATCTAATAGTTTGAGCATCTAAGGGAGTATGGGATGTGATCCCAACCCACTCTACCTAGAACACCATTATGGAATGGCATGTCCGAGAGGAGATAATCGGACCTTGTTGGACATGGTTCGGTCTATGATGTGTCAAACAGAACTTCTAGTTTACTTTCGCGGGCCGTGCTCTACATACAGCAATTTTGCCCTTAACCTTGTTCCATCAAAATTAGTTATGAAAACACCACATGAGATATGGAATAGGATGTGTCCTCGAATTTCATAATGATTTGTGATTGTGAATTTTATGTAAAGTGTTTACGTTCAGATAAACTTGGATCCAATCCGGATAAATGTGTTTTGTGGAGTATCCTAAAGGAAACGAGATGATACTATTTCTACAATCCAATCGAGAACAAATTGTTTGTTACTCAAACCGATGTGTTTCCAGATAGAGATTGTCTCTACAAAACAGTGGGAGGAAAGTAGAACTTGAAGGATTTAAAGAACCACAAAAGAATGTTAATTATTTGATGGAACATGAGCAGGATCACAAGATGTTGTGGAGCAACCTGCTCAGGTAACACAATAATCTCGTGGGTCGGGTAGGATGTATCAAAGGCCTAGAGAAATATGGATTTCCCATAACCCGATGATGTATTGCTTATAAAGATGAGCCTACAACCTATGAGGATGTCACGAGTGGGCCAGACTCTCAGAAATAGCTTTAAGCCATGAGATCTGAAATGGAATCCATGTATACCAACAAAGTGTGGACTTTGTTGGAACCACCTAAAAGGGTAGGACCCATAGGGTGCACGTGAGTTTTAAGAAAACTAACATGGATGGTAATGTAATTACTTTTAAGGGACGATTGGTGGCTAAGAGTTTCCTGTGAGTACATAGTATAGACTATGACGATTTTTTTTTACCCAGTTGCGATGCTTAAATCCATTCGTATCTTGCTTGCAACAATCTATCTATGGATAGAATCAAGCTTCTTGGAGTTGGAATCTTCGATTAATGATGCAATCAAATAGTTTTATTCCATCAAGGATGAAAATGAAGTTTGTGTTTACAAGAAGGTTAGTGGGAGCAGAGTTATATTTCAGGTCATGTATGTGGTTGACATACTATTCATTGGGAATGATGTCCCTACTCTGCAAACTGTTAAAGATTGGCTAGGGAATCGATTTTCAATGAAGGACTTAGGTGAAACAACCTATAAAATCTATGGAGATAGATCAAGAAAGTTGTTCAGCTTAAGTCAAAGTACATATATTGACAAAGGTGTTGAAACGGTCTGCAAGAATATGGATTCTTACTTGTGTCAAATGAAATTAGTCTTTGGAAGGCAAATTGTCCTTGAAATTAGATTCCTAAGGACCGTATGAATAAGATTCACGAGATACGTCATGTTATGTACTTAGGCCATACATGTCATATGAGTATGGCATGATGATACCATCATATCACTACTAGAAATGAACACAAAAATGGCAACGATATGCTAAAATTCGGGCGACAAGAGCATATTTTGCCGTTTATTATTTCACAAACGGCAATATTTCTTATTCTCGCTTAAAATAGTCTTATACGGCGACAAAATAGGGTCCCGTATATAGTTTGGCATAAACGGAAAGAGTTCTGCCTAAAACGACAAGAAAAAGTAGCTCCGTTAATTCTATTGTCATAAACAGCGAGAAATCGTTAGTAACGGCGACGTTCCATTATCCCTGTACATGATATTTAACAAAAACGATGAGACCTTATCTAACGCCGTTATTTTCTATCTCATACGACGAGTTAACTCACCGTATATATGTTTTTGTACATGTGTCCCACTATGCCCATAATTGCTTGATTTGTCCGCCACTTTTAGGGGCGAAAAAATGCTAAGCCCGCGCCATTCAAGAGAGAAAAACCTAGGTCTGGGAAATGAAACCCTTCACATTTCCAGAAGCCATAAGAAGAGAGAAAAGAGAGACAAGAGAGAAAATAGAGAGAATATAAGAGAGAATCGTGGAGCGGTGCACCCAGAAGCCACGAGATCTGAAAATCACCATCTTCGACCCTTCTCCATCAAACGCACACCATCGTCAACCCTTCTCTGCAAATCATGTAAGTTGAATCGTAAACCCTTCTCTATCTATCATATATCAATTGATTTTCATTATTGATTTGTGTTGATTATTGATTTTCATTATTGATTTGTGTTGGGTTTTTGAAGGGATTGTAGTGGACAGTCTGAGCGTGGAAGAAGCTCAAGTTTGTGTTGGATTTCAGGTAAAGGAAGTAACCAGGTGCAACCATTCATCTTGAAAGGGGAGTAAGCAGGTACAAATGCAGCACATATACTCTAGAAGGGGGGGGGGGGTTGAATAGAGTATGCCAACTTTTTGTAAAACTTGCAAATATGAGAGTTTTCTGTGAAGATTAGTGAAGTTCAAGGCCTTGAAAACAGTTTCAAGCCTTTGAAATGAAATACAGTTTAAGTGAAAAAAGACAAGTCTTTTTCAAGGCCTTGAAAAGAGTTTCAAACCCTTGAAAACAGACTAGTTTGAATGCTGTGTAAAACGAAGTATGAGAATGAAACGAACAATACAAGAGACAAAGGATTTATAGAGTTGAGTCCACTTGGACCTACGTCTTTCCCTCAGGGATATTCTCCTTGCAGGATTTTCAAGATAATTCTTATTAATCAAAAGTTAAGCCCTAGATCTCAAGCACAGAGATATGCCTTACTCTGTTACAGCTTGTGGTTCTCACTATTCTATCTAGTACCTGCTCTGGCTAACTTATTAAATAATAATTCTCTATTGTTCACTTTAAACAACCCTTGAGAATGAGAGCTACAAGTAATATAAGAATGATATACAAATTAAGTACATAACAGAAGAACATTGGAAGTGAAACTGCAGTGAGAATGCAGTGATCTTCTGTGAGTTGGATTGAGAGAATGATGTGCTTCTTTGATGCTTGACAATCCTTGAAAATGTGTCTCCCTTTTTGCCCGTCGAGTTTATTATAAAATGCTTCAAATTGAGCTCCATTTATACTGCTCAAATGGTCAGCAAATCTTCCTGATTTTCAGCAACAAACTTCATGTATATTAGGCAGCAATCTTTGACTTCTCTAACAGTCTTCCCAACGGATAGTTGATCAGGATCTTCAAAGATAATGTGATGATCTTATCTTCAACCGTATTGAGAAGCTGTCATGAGTGTTTGATTGATCACAGAATCACAATCTCTCAGTATTTCCTTTTCTGCAAAACCCAGGTTAGGAAACCAATCCTACAAAATAGGAAATGAACTTTCCTTGCAAAATTAAGTCAAACAGGTTAATTAGATGAGGTCTAAGTGAATCAAAATCTTTTGTTTTTCATCATCAAGTACTAATAGATCTATTATAGGAGTGAGAGAGTTAGAATAAGATTAGAAAGACTTAGAAAAACTCCCCCTTAGAATATGCATATAGGTCAGACAGTTTCAAGGCTTTGAACATTGTTTCAAGGCCTTGAAAGAGCTCAAGCCTATGAAACATGTGATTCAAGGCTTTGAAACTGTTTCAAGGCCTTGAAATAGCTCTGTATTTCATAGCACATAAAATGCAAAATTAAATCCTTTTACGGTAAAAAATTTGCCGTTTATGGCAGCCCAAACACTGCGAGATGAAAACTATGTTGCCATATATATGTTATCATAAACGCCAAAATAATTCCCGTATTTGAGTATCAAATACGGCGAGAGGGATTTTACGGCGATGGTTTTTCTTGCCGCAAAGTATTAGCGTCAAATTACCTTGCGGCCGAGCCATTTTTCGCCGTTTAAGCATTAAACGGCGAGAAAAACCCTATAAATTGCGTTATTTTCTCGCCGTATTTCTGTACGTTTCCAGTAATGTATCCAGATGAGAGTCATTGGATAACTGTCAAGAAAAATCCTTAAATACTTGAGAAGCACCAAGGATGAATTATTGATATATGGAGGATAGGAAGGGTTCACTGTAAAGGGTTACAAACTTACAATGGTGCGAACTTCCAATCCAACAAAGATAATTCCAAATCATAGTCAAGCTTTGTTTTTTGCCTAAAGTTGAGGGACTGTGAGCTGGAAAGGTTCCAGAAATGATCCAGTTGCCGATTCTATCACAGAGGACTTAGTGTATTGTTGCATAAGCATATACTTAGAATATTCAATCTCATTCGATTTTCGATAGAAGAGATGTGAATATATGTAAAGTACCAATAGATGTCTCTATTACTAAACCTCTCACGCAGCGAAAGCGTGAAGGACGCGCTAGATCAATAGGCATATGATGCACCAAATTGACTCAGTGAAAATGGGAGACTGTTGGAATTGTGCGCTAGAGGCAATCAATTTATCGTGACATTTATTTGGACTTACTATTCATTGTGTTATCGGTATAGAAATATGTTAACACGAATGATGTCCTTGGAATATAAATGTTATATTCTTAAATATCCCTTGTCGAGTACTATATCTAATTAGAACGACTGTATTGCATCGAGACTAATATGTGGGTAGATTGATATGGGGATATCAAGTCTAACACATGGGTACGCATTAGGAGTAATGGGGTACTGGATTGACCCGCCATGAGAAGGCTACATGGGAGTTATGTGAATGTAACAAGCAATTCTGTTAGAGACAATGTTGTTGTGATCCTTCGACTTGAAGTCACTAGATACTCTAGTTGTGAATTATCATGTTTTGATATCGTCAAACGTTACACCGCGACTGGGTAACTATAAAGGTTTTAATCAGACATGATATGAAGCAAGCTTAGAGATGGTAGTGGTGTAGATATGATTTGTCCCTCCCACATGACGGGAGTAAATATCCACAGCCACTCGATGAGTGAGACTTAAGGAACCCATGGCCAGGCTCAAATAAATCAATATGAGATATTGACGTTATTTGTTTATCTAAGTCTACTCACGGGTCGAGAAATTATGGATTGGATATACAAGTATGACACTCCATGTCTTGTTTCCAATCCGGATAGATGAGACAAAGGGATTATACAACACGGTAACATTGGTCACAGAGGTTTTTCAGATCACCGACTATTCCTATTAGTTGGGTAGCATTGGTGTTGCTAGACACCGCTCAATGCTTATAATTGTTACTACCAACGTAAGAGGAACCTGTAGGGTCACACACCAAAGGATTAGACTGGAATTATATGTTAATTAGTTGGACTAACTAATAGTTAGAGGAATCAATGATCAAAGTGCAACAACATGTATATTTAGTTGGACTAAATAGCAAACTTGACTAAAATAAAAGTCAATCCAAAACTGTTGGATTTAATTAGTAGTGGGGCTAGTTTTATAATTAATAAAGAGTTTTTAATTATAAAAGAATAAGTCAAACTCTAATTTTTATAAGGATGAAAATTAGAGAATAAGAAAAGAGAGAGAAGGAGGCCGCCCCATAGAGGCCGACGACTTGAAGAGAGGGACGACCACCTCCCCCATCTCCTCCTCCATTGTTGCACGCTCCAAGCTTGATTGGATCAAGCTCCTTGACAATATTTCCTTCTTCTACACTGCTAGCACAACAGTAGAGGAAGTTCCAGTTGGAGATCCTACAGCGTGGACTTATGTAGAGGCGTGGACACTATTTCTGCGCAAAGTGATCATCCCAGTCTGGTATGACTGAGGTAACCTTTCTCCTCATCCTGTTATGATGCTTCACCTGCGATTCATGGAGGGTTTTGAGCCGAATAATTATTTTGTATTTCGCATAACCTGCACCAAAACCCTACAAGTTCCTCATCGCAACCCACAACTCCGACGAATTCAGTCAACCAGACTACGAATCGACCACCGTCCCTTCATCTCCACCTCCATTTCTGCCGGAAAAACCATAACACATAATTCTTCCTCAATCCGACTCTCTCTCTCTCAACCACGCGACCCGAAACCCGAATAAACCTATCCACCATCATCGAGTTGAGACCTCCAACCAACAATTGGAACTCGCTTTTCTCTCTCGATTTTTGCAGCTTCGCAACCGATTCTTGGGCCAGGCTGTGAGGTGCTGATGATGTCTGTGAGATAGAGAGATGAGAGAGAGAGACCAAATCTGTTAACCAACTCTGGGGAGGTTTTGGATGTGGGTGTTGATGATTGTGATGGTGGTCGATGGAGATGAACATGGGTGGAAGGGGAGAGAAGGTGGGTGGCGGCTAAGGTTAGGAGAGTGAGAGATAGAGACAATCGAGAGAGAGAGAGAGACGAATGAAGTGGGAGAAGAGAAGAGATAAGTAGAGAAAAAACTTATATAGTAGGGTAATTTTATTTTTCATTTGAGGGCAAAATGGGTATTTAGTGTGTTCCGTTAGTTGCCGTTAGACACTGTTAGCTGACACGGGGGTTTTGATATATTCCCGAACACGAGGGATGTTTTGTAGATAACCCATACAACGAGGGTGGATTTTGTCTTTTACCCTTCACTAAATGAAGCTATAATTTTGGGAAGGAAAAAAAACATTCCCAAACAAGGTCTTGGTGTGGGATAAAACAAACTGTGGAAAGAAATTGGTGGTGCACGTAGTCCATCGTTCAATTCAAGACACATGTTCCCAATGCATTTTGGATAGGAAGGGTACATGTGAAATTATCAAAAATACCTGTATGTTATTGTTTTATTAAAAATTACGCATGAAATTATAAATTTTCGAGTTTTTCTTAAAAAAAACAATTAAAAAAGGGTTCAAGACTTTAAGATTGACGGATATATGTAAATAAAAACATGGGTAAAAGACAAAAACCACCCCTTGAGTATGGGGTATATACAAAAAAACCCCTCGTGTTCGGGGATATACAAAGACCACCCCTGTCAGAGTTACCATCTAATGGCTCACTAACGGATGCGTAAAAAGACATAATTACCCTCAAATTGGAGAAAAATGCCACACTATAAATACATTTTTTCCTTCTTCTACCCTACACTCTAACCCTAGCGCCCCCTTTATCCTTCCCACCTCTCTCTCTCTTCTCCTTCCCCGTTCCTCTCTTCACCTTCCTCCACCATCACCCATCCCGTCCATCTCCTTTCAAGACTTCCTCCACCACCACACCGGAGCAGAAGCACGTCGGCGTCGAAGGACTTGAACGCCTGCGCCATGTCCGTCATCTGCAAGAGAGGCGGCCGATCCAAATCGGAGAGAGGCAATCCAGATCGAGAAATAGACGAACCGGACCTGAGAGGAACCAGATCGAAGAAGAAGGGGGTTTGATCTTTTGGGGGTTTTGGCATCGAAATCGATTGACTCTCGCCGTGACGGTGGAAGTGGCGGTTTGGGAGACGGAAAGTGACGGAGGAGCGGCGTGGTGGTGGTGCCACAGACTGTGGAGTTGGAGGAACTGATGGGGCTTGGCTTGAAGGGGACGGTTTAGGGGTTGGGCAAGGAACAAACAGAGGGAGGGAGGGAGAGACTTGTGGTGGTGCTGGATATGAACAAACAAATGTGTGGGGGTTGAAGAAGTTACCTAATAAGCGGCGGCGAGGGTGGAACAAACAAATCACTTGCAGATGAGGGTGGATTCTGTTGGTAGCGGTGAAGACTTCCTCCACCGCCACACCGGCGAGGCCTGCGGAGTCGGTTCTATCTCACAAGGACGCGTTGGAGAGGTGTTTGGAGCATGTGAGGCTGTGGCTGAGTGGTTCTGATCATCCAATTGACTCGGATCAGAATGTTACTTGTATGTGTTAGTCTCATGCCTTCTGAATTTTGTGGTAGTACTTTGTGTATGTGTGTTTTTATTATGATTTATTGTTGATGGTAATTAGATGCTGGGTTGAGAGCCAAGCTGACGAAGATAATGGCTTCTGACTTCTTCACCATTACCCCGAAAGTTACTGTGGAGATGGCTGTGGCTGCTGTTGGGAAGCTTCAAGAATGGATCTATGCTCGGTCGTGGTCGTATTGTATTGAAGAAACTTCCAAGAAGCACTTCCAGTCAGTAGAAAATGGTTCCAACAACAGATATTTACAGTTGAGTCAACGGAGGAACGGAAACAAACAAACAAAGAGAGAGTAGCCGCCGCCGCAATCCATCGATCGATCTTGGCACTGGCTATCAAATTGGGTCTCCAAATGGCAAGATGTACCTTCTAGACTGCTGTGAGAGAGAGAGAGAGAGAGAGAGACTTCGAACAACAGGCCGGGATTGAGATTACGACGAGGATCAACTGCTCGCTCTCCGCTGAATCAATCGATAAACAAGAACGATGGAAATGGTGATGTTGAAGAATGATGGTAATGATAATCCTATTATTTTTGGGTTTGAAGTGAAAAAGATTGAACTTTTTCTCGAATTTCTTTATGGTATTGGTGGTGTGCTGGTGGTGGAGGTGTTGCTGGTGGTGTGTTGGTGGTGGAGGTGGTGGTGAAGAAGAACACCAAGAACATAAATCAGAAACACAAAAATTCAAATAGGGGCAAAATGGTCATAAAAAAGACAGATTGCTCCCCCATACTTATTGATTGTAACAGAAGGGTGCTTTTCGTCTAACGTCCATCCACTGACAGGGGTGGTTTTTGTCTCAACAGGGGTGGTCTTTGTATATCCCCGAACACGAGGGGTTTTTTTGTATATACCCCATACTCAAGGGGTGGTTTTTGTCTTTTACCCTAAAAACATATTTCGTATCTTAAAATGATGTAAAAATGTAATTTTGATGAAATATATTGCACAATTTTACATATATCAATTTTTTTTTAGTAAAATTTGTATTTTAAACAAAGTTAGAGGTGAAAATAAGGGGTACAATAGTCTTTTTATAGTTTTTCGTCCAATACTTACGAAAAGTTAACCGAATGAAACCTCCGGTGTACGATTTTGAAAATTACTCGTAGTGCACGATTTTGAAATTTTGGTACCCACTTGCCGATTTTTGCAAAATATAGATACCTCCGGTGCAATTTTGCCTTAATTAAATGAAGCTATAATTTTGGGAAGGAAAAAAAAATCCCCAAACAGGTGCTGGTGTGATAAAACCAACGGTGGAAAGAAATTGGTGGTGCACATCGTCCATCGTTCAATTCAAGACACGTGTTCCCAATGCATTTTGGTTTTGCTTCTCGGCTCATTTCACTCCACAAGTTATTAGCATAGTCGACTAGTCCACATACGTTAAGCATTTTTTAAAACCAACCGCGTTTCTCGCCTTTCAAAATCTCCATCGTCGTCTCCCCACACACTTCCAACTCTAACTGCAACCATATAATCTCCTCTCCCATCTCTCATAACACCATTACTGTTTCGCCCAATTTTTGAGATCTTCATCGACGAACCACCTCGAAAAATGAAAGCTAGGGTTTGTGAACTCTGCGACGGAGAAGCTACTCTCTACTGCCCCGCCGACTCCGCCTTCCTCTGCTTCACCTGCGATTCCAAAGTCCACTCCGCCAATTTCCTCGTCGCTCGTCACGTCCGCCGCGCCGTCTGCTCCAATTGCAGATCCCTCACCGCCGTCAGATCGCCGCCGCTAGTCCCGATCTGCTATTCCTGCTCTCACGAATCCACTTCCTCTTCTTCTTCGTCGAGCGCCAGTTGCTCTGATAATACGAAATCTAATCGCTCGAGATCACCGTCGACTGTGAATTTGACGGCGGTGAGGCGTTTGGAGACGAAAGCAGAGGCGGTGGTGGTGAACTGGTGCGGGAAGATGGGGATAGAGAGGAGTTTCGTGTGTGATGTGGTAATGCCGGTGGTGATGGAGGCGGTTGGTGTTTGTTCGAGTGAATTGACGTTTTTGCCATTTCGTGTGGCGGTGACGGCGTCGTTGTGGTTGAGCCTGAGACTGAGCGGAGATGGATCGGCGTCGACGTGGCAGGTACTGAAGAAGATTGAGAGGATTTCCGGCGTGTCGGCTAAGGTGATATTGGCGGCGGAGGGGAAGATATCACGATCACTGATGAGCCGGAGGAGGAAGGGTAGTGATGATGACCAGCTAGAGGAAGGTTGGGCTGAATGTTAAAGCTAAGAAAGTGTGGTGATTTACTGATTTGGGTGTTGATTCTAGAATGTTCCCTTTTCAGTTTTTCACTTTCGAGGAGTAGTATGAAATTTCGATATCAAATAGTCTGTTATTCACTAGTACTTTGATCTAGTTTTACTCTTTGTTTCCAAATGATTCTACGAGTCACTTTCACAAAATTAACCTGACTTAATTAGCAAATGAAAAGTATTTTTTATACTTTGTTTATCCTAAAATTTTGATCTCCGTTTCTTCAGGAATGTCATGTTTTGGTATTGTTTTTCAGTGCTCCATGTTGCTCTAACCGCAATTAAATTGTGCAATTTATACAAACTGTTCAGTGAAATCTACCACTTCTTAAGTGATTGACACACCAATTGCATGTAGAGCACCACGTGGTGCTGTGTTGGAGCACTAAAATGTTTCTCCATGTTTCGACTTTTTGGTCCGTAGCTGCGTCACTTTGACTCAGTGATTTAGATAGCAAAACGATATATTTTTTTTGACAATTTTTTAATGGTGTTGTAGATGGAACTTTACTCTACAACACCATGCAAATATCAGATTTTTTTTTTATCATTTTGCTAACCAAATCATGGGATCAAAGTGACTCAGTGAATAGTGACAAAAAAATTATGCTAGTTATAAAGAAACATAGGTAGTTTCGATGTATTAATTTTTTTGTCCATTGCCCTATTTTCTAACTTTTTTTAACAAAATTCCTATTTTCTAACTCATGACATTGTAGTTTTTTTAATTTATTCTCAAAAGGTAAAAATGAGTTAAAAATGACAGTATTTAAATAAATGGCTTGACAGGAAGTGAGTAGAAGTGTAATTATTATAAAAACATTGTCTTCTAAATCTTACAAAAAAATAAATTTGTAAGTGAAGTTACAAATTTTAAAAAACTATATGAGTAGCGATGAGGGACATAAATATTTGTGTCCAATACATGCATGGAAATGAATAAAAAGTACAATCGTTACAATAAACTAAAAATATAGATACCACAAATACTGCAATGGAAATTATTGTTAGCTAGTTCACAAGAAGTTCAAATTATGGGCACCACCAATGCAATTTAGCCAACTAATTTCATTTAACAAATGCCTAACAACAAATAAGGTCTATCCAATTCCATGAGTTACATGTTTTCTTTTGTTGTTGTTGTGGTGGTGGTATGTACGTTTAATAATAGTATGTGATGATATACATAATATACATAAACAATAGCATGATTGTTGACTTCCTCAACTATAGAGTTGATCTGGTGTAGTTGAGTTGACATAGTTTGCATTCTTAAGTCTTCGGACATTTTTTCTAAAAATCTTGAGTTCAAATGATGGAAAAATTAAATGGCTGCATATTGACGTTCTCATAATCAATTGTGAGACTGCTATCTCGAATTTTCGCAAACTGACTTACAATTTTAGTTTGGTTTTCAAGTTGTTGCACTAGAACATGGATTTACTCCATGTGCTACTTACTGCTTGTCTATAGTGATTTCTTGCTATTTCACTAGGGTGGAGGTAGGGATGGCAATTGAATTCGTTAGGGTATCCGACATGCAACAACCCTAATAGAGCAAATTCAATACTGTCCGTTTACAAATGGATCGGGTATGGTTTACAAGATATGTGATCCGTGAAAATCAATCCGAACCGATTATGTTATAATATATAGCTAATAACTTCAATAAAACACATGTATTAATGTAATCATAAATATATTATTTACTATTTGTATGTTAAACAATCTCATACATTTTACATAAATGCGATTTTGTTATGATAAAATTGATGAATATAGGCCAGAAAGTGTTTAAACTCTGATGTAATGGGCTTTTCACAGCCAGTTTTGATTTAATCCAGTAGATTGATTTTCAAAAAAAAATGATGAATAAATAGAAATAAATTAATCTAATTTTGATTGTAGTTCGCAGTTATCTAATCTATATATATAATAGCAGAACGAACGTTTGCAAAAACTTTCATATTTGAGCACCCCTATCCTTTTCTCACTTTCTAAAAATGAATCCTTCAATTTAAAAATAACGGATGAGTTTTAAATTTAAAAAGAAGTTATGATAATTTATTTCCAACGATTATTACAAAATTGTTAAAATATTTAGTTTAGCTAATTGATAAGTTTAAGATGTTTTTAAAATAATGACTTATCCATTACCCAATCATCTAAGTTTTCAAATCTATATATAATAGCAGAACGAACGTTTGCAAAAACTTTCATATTTCACACCCCTATCCTTTTCTAACTTTCTAAAAATGAATCCATCAATTCAAAAAATATACGCGGAGTCATCAATTAAAAAACGACGGCTGTATAATATTTTAATAAATATATTTAAAAACAAAATCTGTTTTGGGTATAATTTCCTGTTAAAAGATGAGAAGATAAGTATTGATATATTTTACGATATTTCAAACTCTCTACACATCTATCAAAAACTCAATCTGATTTAAATTCAAAATTGATTTCTTTAACAATTTGTTTGATAGGATTACTGACTTTTTTTAAAATTGTGACTTATCCAGTAAGAAATCATCTATTTTCGTCACTCTTTGTGCCTTTATAAACTCCCTCACCCATGTGGTATTCGTTCTCAATTCCCTGCCACATTCGACTCCCAAAACTCAAAGGTAAATTTTAACTTTCCATGTGTGTGTGTATTTTTATTTCTTCTCTTCTCTTACTCTACTCACTCTATGATTCATGATTTGCTTCTGAATATGATTTTTGTGTTTATTTTCTCACTACAGGTATCTACGACTTCATATTTATTTTTGTTTTTGTGTGAATACAGTTGACGAAGACAAAAAGGAACGACATAAAATTACCAACACCATTAAGATGGTTTGTTTGTTTTTTCCCTTCTCATTAAGATGGTTTGTTTGTCCAAGCGAAGTCGCAACCGACGACGACGACTAGGTCATGGCCAGAGTTGGTGCCTCGGATTTCGGCGATAGAGTAGCAGGAGGCGGAATTGGTACGTAGGATTCCGACGCAGGAGTGAATGTAGCTTGAGAAGGTGCCAATGGACTTCCTTACGGAGTGGCAGCTGGTGACGTTGACGGTGCAGGAGAAGCCGATCACGAGACCGAAGAGCAACGCGACGAGAGATAGACAATGCCAGAGTGAGCCATTATTGAATAGGAATATGCTGTGTCTGTGAGATTTTGGTTTATTGGGTTTGAGAAGAAAAAAATGAAATGGGAGAGGGTATTTATGAGCCTAGGGAGGAGTTGTTCCTTTCATGCTCTATTTACTATATAATTTTTGTTTGTTTTGCTTTTTCGTTTTATTTTCTCAGAGATGTAGGAATATTACAAATTCGTTTACGGGGTGTTGATTTGGGTGGTCATCCCTTCATATGGCATTTGAGGAAGGGCATATATGTAGTTGTAATCTAAATTTCAACTCTAACTAATTTCCACTAAAAAAACTTTAACAAATTCAATATTTGTTAGATAATTTATTCTAAAAAATATTAGTTAAATAATTCGGTAAATCATTTGAATTAGGTTTTCAAAACATATAATAGGTTTAGATGAATATGACTTTGAAGAACTTATCAGCAAAAAAATAAATTATAATAATCTTCAATAAGCAAGGATTATGAGGTGGATTGGACTGCTTATCATTTCACTCACAAACTACTTTTACCCTCTTTGGTCTTTCTATTATACTCATCTTTTGAAACTCTCACAAAATTTTTATTGTGTGAAGCTCCATGGACATGAAGGAAATGGCGGTTTACTTTTCTATCTTTTTCTTTTTTTGAGAATATATATCTTTCTCTTTTGTGCAATTTGCAACAATTTTACGTTTTATATGACTCACGATTAACCATTTTTATCACAAAATTTTCATTGTGTGAAGCTCCATGGACATAAAGGAAATGGCGGTTTACTTTTCTATCTTTTTCTTTTTTTGAGAATATCTATCTTTCTTTTTTGTGCAATTTGCAACAATTTTACGCTTTATATGACTCACGATTAACCATTTTAAGCTCCTTTTTCATTTATACGGGGATTTCGTTTTTTAGAAGGATTTCATTTTTTTGGAGAAGTAAAGATTTCTAAACATTAAATATAGTAAATCAATTCACGAGATCATTTTTTTTTTTTTGAGAATCGGAATAAACTTTCATTAAACTGGTAAATTTGGCAAATTACAGTTCAATGAATCAAGCTGTAATACAGCTGTTAGCCACTGTGGCTTTTCACTATCCCACCTTTCTATCTGGTCCACATTAAGAGCGTGTTTCGATATTTGGTCCGCACATCTGTTGACATTTCTTGGAACGAAGCACCACTTGACTTCCTCAAAACTCTCTCTTCTCTGTTGAATTTTCTGGAGAGCTTCTGCAATTGAAGTTCTCTCATTTGTTCCTAGATCTCCCTCTTCTGCTTGGGAGATTAGTGTTTGGGCGTTGCCTTCAATTCGAAGCTTCCGGATCTTTAGATCTGCTGCTATGTCGAGACCGTGTACCATCGCCTGAGCTTCAATCTCCTTCGCTCCGGTGCCCCACTTGATCGGAATAGCACATGCAGCCAACGAATCTCCATGATGATCCCTGATAATTACTCCGGCGCCTGCTTTCCTCTCTCGATAGGACCAAGCTCCGTCGAAGTTGAGGGTGACCCACCCTGGAGGGGGGGGGGGTTTCCATCCCTCCGATGGATCTGAGAGGTTCCCGTTCGGCATGGCGGTGTTCTCTATCTCCGCTATCAGGGAGAGGGCCTGGTCGGAGAGGAGCTCCGGTGGTGAGGTAAGACCTTCGAATCTGGCTTTGTTTCGATGTGTCCACAAGGTCCACAGTCCGTAGGCGAGTTTAATTTGTTCGATACAAGAACCAGATTGAAAGAGGAGCTCAATTTTTTGTTCAATTTTGTGTCCCTCTATACCCGTAAAGTTGAGATTGTCCCAGAACTTGACTGTTGTAGGGCATGTAGTGAAGATGTGCTCGTTTGTTTCTCCTAGCCGTCCACAGATCGGGCATTGGAGGCTTGCCTCCATCATTCCCCTTCTGCGCAGATTTGTGGCGGTTGGGAGAATATTGTTATGAACTCGCCAGATTAAGAAAAGGAGTTTTCTTGGTACTTTCAGTTTCCACAGTTTCTTTAACCACTGATGGGGCGAAACAGATGACCCTGAGGTGGTGTTTTGGGTTGTTGATGAAATTGTTCTTGCAAGTTGGTAGCTAGATCTTACTGAGAAGATACCTGATTCTTCGTGGTGCCAAAGCCAAGAGTCTTCTGCGTCCTGATTTGGGATGGGAATTCTAAGGATCTCTTGGACATCCACATCCCATAACATGGACTTAAGCTTGTTAACATCCCAGCAACGCAGGTTACTGTTGATGAACTCATTGACTGTGAAAGATGAATTTTCTGGGGTTGTGGTGATAACTTTAAAGCATCCTTCTCTTGGTAACCAAGGATCTTTGAAAAGATTCGTAGTTTTTCCATTCCCCAGTTTTCTGAACACTCCTTTCTCCAGTAATTTACGGCCAAAAATTAGACTGCGCCAAGCAAAGGAGGGTTGATTACCCAATTTTGCTTCAAAAAAAGAACCATTGTGGAAATACTTAGCCTTGATGATCCTTGCTGTGAGACTGTTGGGAGACTGGATGAGTCTCCAGCACTGTTTTGCTAAGAGAGCTTGGTTGAAGTCCTGTATGTCACGAAATCCGATCCCTCCTTGCTCCCTGGTAAGCTTCATTCTGTCCCACGCCATCCAGTTAATTCCTGTATTTGCTTTGTTGCTCCAAAAAAATTGTCTCATGATTTGCTCTATTCTTTGGCAGGTATGTACCGGTAGCTGGAAACATCCCATGGCAAAGCTTGGGATGGCTTGGACTATTGCTTTGAGAAGAACCTCCTTGCCTGCAAAAGTTAAGTACTTCTCCTTCCACCCCTTCACTTTGCTAACAATTCTGTCGATTAGATAGCTAAAGGTCATCTTCTTACTCCTTCCCACTGTCGCAGGTAAGCCAAGATATTGCTCGTGCTCATTGACTTCAGGGACACCACATATAGTACTGATAGCTTGCTTTTCTGCAATAGACATGTTAGAAGAGAATAGAGCAGCAGATTTGTTAAAATTAATCTTTTGTCCCGAGGCTCTCTCATAACATGTAATAATTTGTAAATGTTTTGTAATATCAGTAGTAGTAGCACGAGTGAAGAAGATACTATCATCGGCAAAGAACAAGTGAGAGACAACAGGTCCACTTCTGGATGCCTTGACCCCTCTGAGTGATCTGTTGGAGACAGCCGCCTCTATGGCTCTGGAGAGACTCTCACTGCAAAGTAGGAACAGGTATGGCGATAGGGGGCAGCCTTGGCGAAGCCCCCGTTGAGGTATGATGTTTCCTCTTATCTCCCCATTTAAGATGATTGAGTAATTCACAGACCTTAGGCACTTCATTATTCTGGAGATTATTTTGCTGCCAAAACCCATTCTGACCATTGATGCTTCTAAAAAGCTCCATTCAACCCGATCATATGCTTTGGACATATCCACTTTAAGGGCAACTTGTCCACTTTTACCTTTGACTCTAGTCTTTAACGAATGAATAACTTCAAATGCTGCAAGTATATTGTCAGTAATCTGTCGACCTGGCACAAAAGCACTTTGAGTATCCCCAATTATGTCCGACAGTCCCAACTTCAATCTATTAGCGATAGCCTTTGCTATGATTTTGTAAATTACCGTGCACAAGCTAATTGGTCTAAATTCCCCCGCATCTTGTGGCTGTTTAACCTTCGGTATAAGGGCTATTAGGGTCTTATTAAGCTCCCCTAAATGACCATCACCATTCAACACATTCAAACATAGTTTTGTGACATCGTTGCCAACAATACTCCAGTAATTTTGATAAAAGAGAGGGGGGAACCCGTCAATACCTGGTGACTTAATCGGGTGCATAGACTTTAGAGCATCTAAAATCTCTTGTGCTGTAAAATCTTCCTCCAGCGCCGAGGAGAACTCTGGTAAAACTAGTTTCGGCACGTCCCGTAGTGCTTCTGCTATGTCTGCATTACTGGGGCAACTAGAGGCAAATATTGAGGAGAAGTGGTTTTGTAGTATGTTGCTAATACTTTCAGCATCTTCGGACCACTCTCCGTTGCTATCTTTGAGCTTTGTTATTGTGTTACGTAGTTTCCTGTTTGAAGCTTTGCGGTGAAAGAAGGAGGTATTTCTATCACCTTCTTTGAGCCAAAGGACCCTGCTTCTTTGTCTCCATAGCTCCTCTTCAAGGCTAAGAGCTTGGTTTAGTTCCTCTTGAACTTGGCGAAAAGCCCTTCTATCAGCTGCTGTGGGGTGATGTACCCAAACTCTAGACAGTTTGTCTTTGAGTTTGCGAATACGAACCCGCAGATTGCCAAATTCTTTCTTATCCCAAGTTTTAAGCTTGTGCGCTAGCGTGCGAAACTTTGCCTCAATATTGTTTGGACTAGTTGTCCATGAAGCTTCAATTTGGGATCGACAGTTAGGGTGTTTTACCCAGACTGATTCAAACATAAATCTTTTTCCAAACTTCACCTGTCTTGCGGCGTTGAAATTCGTCACAAGAGCAAGATGGTCTGAATTTGCTATAAACTGGTGCGTCACCGTCGCTCCAGGGAACTTATCACGCCACTCATCCGTAACTAGCATACGGTCAAGTCTCTCTTTAATATGGCCTTCATCACTTTGGTTGTTCGACAATGTAAAAGGACAGCCAATAAAACCAATGTCACGTAAATCACACTTGTTGATTACCTGAATGAAAGGTTCGATTTGACTGAATCTAACTGCACGGCCCCCTTCTTTCTCCAAGCTTGAGGCAATAGAATTAAAGTCCCCAATTACGCACCAAGGCGTGTTTGGGGCAGGCTTGATCCTGGCTAACAGCTCCCACGAATTGTGACGTTGACTCTCACAAGGGTCCCCATAAAAACCAGTGAACATCCAATCATGCGATCCATCTGCTTTGCATACCCACCCTTTGATAAAGAAGCGATTATAACGTACTAATTCAAAATTAACATTATTTGACCAAAGTAATGAGATACCTCCACTGCGGCCAATACTCCCATAGTGCAAACCATTCGGGAACCCTAATCTGCGTTGGATCCCTTCCATTCTTCTATCATCTAATCTAGTCTCCATGAGGAAAACTAGATCGGGAACCATTCTCCTCACTTCATCGCGAAGAGATAGGAACGTGCTGGTGTTCCCGAGCCCACGCACGTTCCAACTAAGGAGAATCATTGGGACAGGCGGTGCTGCACCGCAGCCACCGCCGTAGAGTTTGGTGAGGAAAGTAAGGCTTCCTCCGCCTGTTCATGCATCTCCAGGTCTGTTATGATGGGTTGGGGAACTTTGTTCATGTCGAGCTGCCTCCCCTTCTTTCCAGTCGACACCTCGATTGATTTTGTGGCTATAGGACTGAAAACAGTATCAGAATTCTTCCTCTTTCCTGTTCCCATGTCTTCTGCACTCATAACTCTTCCTTTGTTGCGTGCCTTGTCTTTCAGATTACTTGATTTAGGACGAATCATCCCCTTATTGATGGCCCTTACTCTGTCTAAGACTGAGTTGCCTTCCCTCTGGTTGTTCACCGGTTCTGATACCTCACTGTATTCCATAATGGCTTTATCAAGCCCGAATAGATCCGAGTTGACCGCTTCTTCAAGCTCGCTATCCCTACCAGCAGGCTGGGTTAGGGTTTTGGTGTTTGACACGTGCACTAACTCAGGGGCTACATCCGATGGTGCTGGCGGACATTGATCTTCAAAGGCTGCATTGTCAATCACTGTGATTCCCAGGGTTGGTTCTTCGTTAACCTCTTCTCCCATTGTACCTTCCGTTGTCCTGTCTTGTGGCGGGGGTGGGCTGCTTAGCTTCACCTTCGCTTTCTTTGGATGGCACAAAAGCCAGGAACCATATCCTGGCTCAGAGATCTCTTGGATATCACGAGGGACTGCATCACAATCCATCCCTTCATGATCTATGCATCCACACCAACTGCAGATAGATGGGAGCCTCTCATACTTGAAGTCGAGCCATATTGGTTTATCTTTGCCCTGGATGTGAACTCCCCGTGGGAGGGGTTCCATTATTGGAAAACGGCCTCGGATACGGATGTAATTGACCCCATCCTCGCTTTCAATCTGGCTCGAGGATGTTACGGCTTCTCCTACTAGGTTTATGATCCTCATACCTGTTTCTGCCTTCATGATCTGGATGGGGATATTGCTGATCTGGACCCAAAGATCCACAGAGTCAAACTCTACATCATTGAGTGGATCGCCTAGAGCCCAGGGTTTCAAGAGCAGAATCTTCCCATTGAAAACCCATGGCCCTCCAGACGCAAACCTATCTAAACAAGGTTGATCTGGAAAGGCAAAGAGATACGTATTGAACGTGATCTCAATAATGTTAACTTCATTTCCACGATTCCAAATTCGGCGAAGCATATTACGCATGCTTCTACTGTTCACCGTTTCCGTTGTCATGAAAGACCCAATCATACAGAACTGGAAATCCTTCTCACCTTCTTTCCAGTAATCCTCATCAAGGACAAGGATCTGTTTCTCTTTCTCCGTGAACTCAGACGCATGCTTCTCGGAGGTCGCCACCGCCATTGCTGCTGCCGTCGACTAGGGTTTCCTACGGAAGGAACGCTAGAAACTCGGAGCTAAAAAACTTAGAACTTCATTATAATTGATCCATCTTTAATTCACGAGATCATTAATAAGTTATAAGTTACCCCAATTAGTTTTATCACATGAATGTGAATCTGTGATGCTTCTCCACCTTTGTATGGATCTCTTCTTTTAGGATGAAGTTCACATATCTAGAAACAACGACATGTCTAATACAATTCCAAAGACCATTTAATTTTTAAAATGACATGATGCATGAGCTTTGTGATTCAAAGATGAAACGGTTGAAATTTCACCCGATTATTTATTATTTTTTTTACAAAACTTTTGTTTTGAGAAAATTTGCTTTTTTATTTAAAAAAAATCGTTGTTCTCAAAGCAAACTAGACATGTGAGTAAAGTGTGAAATAATAAACTAACATTTTTTAAAGAATCTACACAAATAGGACAGTATAATCTCCGCATACTGTTAAAATATAGACTCGAACACGCAAATTAGAACGTTGGTGTGTAAAACTTTACCCACTTAACGATCATTGATAGTTGCTACGAAAAGAAATAACCCATCATAACTTCACATTACTGGACAAGACGATAGTATCGATTATGTCACTTAAACTTGCACCACTCTCCATCCAGTTACCTCTAAAATTTAAAGGAAATGACAATGAACTATAATTATTTAAATAGTAGCAGTGGAAATAATACTTTTTGCACACTATTAGCGCAATATATATTTTGCGCAATTCAAATATGGTTGGAATATTGTGGTCAATATAGTTACAATTAAAATTTAAAGCTTTATTATTACGGGTGCCACGCTTAGGGTCCCATATAGTAGTATTTGGAGTATAATTTGGTTCTAGATTAAATAATTTTGACGCTTGGGGTCCCTTATAGTTTTTTTTGGGGTATAATTTGATTATAAATTAAATAGTTTTGAAAGATTTAGCTTTATGTTAGCAAGTATTTTTTTCTTCCACTATTTGTTCAAATTGTGATTTTTTATTTTATTTTAATTATAGTATTTATCCGTGCAATGCACGGACGGTTTGCTAGTATTATATTAATTAGAAATATCGTTAGTTATGATTTTATGGACAATTCAATTCGATTATGGTGAAATCTGATCCGATCCGAACTCAAGTGGATGGAATTTGTAAATAGTTCGATCCGATCTAAACTCGATCAGTTGTCATTTCTGTTGGGGGGTTTACTTCGTGCACACTTAAATAGTATCGACTTCTCTACTTGGGCTTTAGGTTACTGTGCTAGAGTAGGAGTGTACCTCTGCCCATCTTCTACTTCTCTGTTGTTTCCAGATCATTTAACTAAAGCGAAGGCTACCCCTTTCGCACTCAAAGAGTCAGGGCCGGCTCTAGGTTTCTTGGTGCCCTAAGCGAATGTCAGGGTCATTTTGACGAATAAGACTATTAAGGCAAACAAGAGAGTAAATAAGACTTCCCCTCGAGAATGTGGGAGTAAACAATCTACATTCATATTTATTGAAACGATATTCAATGCAGTGAGGAAAATCCTAGTTTGTCGAAATTCTCTATTCTAAACAAAAAAAAAATTAAGTTCATGATCCATTCAGATTAATATGTAACAACGCACTAATATTTACACCTAAACAAATTGGTGAAGCCATTGTTGCTCAAACTGGATCCAATGCATGCAATTTGTGGCACAATCGGACCAACTCATTGACTAACAACATGAATTAACTGAACAAACTTATAGAGATTTATAGAGATGAGCGTAATAATCATACTTGGAGAGCGTACTTACGCAATTTGAAGTTAGATATTTCTTTCCTCAAGAAACAAATAAAATAAGTTAAATGTTTTCATTGTATTCTCGTATCTGAGGTACTCTGAAATCATAGTACTAGAATCAGGGCCGGCTCTAGGTTTCTTGGTGCCCTATGCAAATGTCAGGGTCATTTTGACGAATAAGACTATTAAGGCAAACAAGAGAGTAAACAAGACTTCCCCTCGAGAATGTGGGAGTAAACAATCTACATTCATATTTATTGAAACGATATTCAATGCAGTGAGGAAAATCCTAGTTTGTCGAAATTTCGATTCTAAACAAAAAAAAATTAAGATCATGATTCATTCAGATTAATATGTAACAACGCACTAATATTTACACCTAAACAAATTGGTGAAGCCATTGTTGCTCAAACTGGATCCAATGCATGCAATTTGTGGCACAATCGGACTAACTCATTGACTAACAACATGAATTAACTGAACAAACTTATAGAGATTTATAGAGATGAGCGTAGTAATCATACTTGGAGAGCGTACTTACGCAATTTGAAGTTAGATGTTTCTTTCCTCAAGAAACAAATAAAATAAGTTAAATGTTTCCATTGTATTCTCGTAACTGAGGTACTCTGAAATCATAGTACTAGAATAAGAGTTAATTTCGGACAATGAAGATGGTGAGAACGATTTTTTTTTGCAAATTAGACATCTAAAATCCCAATGCCTGAGGCTTAATGATTTGTAGACAGCTAACTCAAATGTAAATTTGTGATCTTAGAAACGAAGTTCTATATAACGGAAGTTTTATTGCACGTTTGAATAAAGTCATGGGGGAAATCGTTTGCTAGGGAAGGGAAAACGTTTTAGAGAGATTTTAGGAGAATATATATTGGATGACGATCACAATCCACTATCAAGAATGGGGAGAAGAATGAGGAAATTTGGAAAAAACAAAATCAAACGAGTAGATTGATGCAAACTCTCAACTGATAAGTGGTAATGATTAGAAACGAATTGATTTCCTATACTTATCAAGATCAATATATCTATAATGTACTTAGAGTAGATTTATTTATTTTCTAAAGAGAAAGTCAATTTATCTAAATATAATGCCTAAATTTTTGAAAATATGGTGCCCCTAGTTTTTTGGTGCTCGAAGCAACAACTTCAATGGCTTAGGCTTAAAGCCGGCCCTGCAAAGAGTAGCAACAGCAGATAACAACACCATGCTCTCCTCTATTATCAGGGCCGGCTCTAGGTTTCTTGGTGCCCTAAGCGAATGTCAGGGTCATTTTGACGAATAAGACTATTAAGGCAAACAAGAGAGTAAATAAGACTTCCCCTCGAGAATGTGGGAGTAAACAATCTACATTCATATTTATTGAAACGATATTCAATGCAGTGAGGAAAATCCTAGTTTGTCGAAATTCTCTATTCTAAACAAAAAAAAAATTAAGTTCATGATCCATTCAGATTAATATGTAACAACGCACTAATATTTACACCTAAACAAATTGGTGAAGCCATTGTTGCTCAAACTGGATCCAATGCATGCAATTTGTGGCACAATCGGACCAACTCATTGACTAACAACATGAATTAACTGAACAAACTTATAGAGATTTATAGAGATGAGCGTAATAATCATACTTGGAGAGCGTACTTACGCAATTTGAAGTTAGATATTTCTTTCCTCAAGAAACAAATAAAATAAGTTAAATGTTTTCATTGTATTCTCGTATCTGAGGTACTCTGAAATCATAGTACTAGAATCAGGGCCGGCTCTAGGTTTCTTGGTGCCCTATGCAAATGTCAGGGTCATTTTGACGAATAAGACTATTAAGGCAAACAAGAGAGTAAACAAGACTTCCCCTCGAGAATGTGGGAGTAAACAATATACATTCATATTTATTGAAACGATATTCAATGCAGTGAGGAAAATCCTAGTTTGTCGAAATTTCGATTCTAAACAAAAAAAAATTAAGATCATGATTCATTCAGATTAATATGTAACAACGCACTAATATTTACACCTAAACAAATTGGTGAAGCCATTGTTGCTCAAACTGGATCCAATGCATGCAATTTGTGGCACAATCGGACTAACTCATTGACTAACAACATGAATTAACTGAACAAACTTATAGAGATTTATAGAGATGAGCGTAGTAATCATACTTGGAGAGCGTACTTACGCAATTTGAAGTTAGATGTTTCTTTCCTCAAGAAACAAATAAAATAAGTTAAATGTTTGCATTGTATTCTCGTAACTGAGGTACTCTGAAATCATAGTACTAGAATAAGAGTTAATTTCGGACAATGAAGATGGTGAGAACGATTTTTTTTTGCAAATTAGACATCTAAAATCCCAATGCCTGAGGCTTAATGATTTGTAGACAGCTAACTCAAATGTAAATTTGTGATCTTAGAAACGAAGTTCTATATAACGGAAGTTTTATTGCACGTTTGAATAAAGTCATGGGGGAAATCGTTTGCTAGGGAAGGGAAAACGTTTTAGAGAGATTTTAGGAGAATATATATTGGATGACGATCACAATCCACTATCAAGAATGGGGAGAAGAATGAGGAAATTTGGAAAAAACAAAATCAAACGAGTAGATTGATGCAAACTCTCAACTGATAAGTGGTAATGATTAGAAACGAATTGATTTCCTATACTTATCAAGATCAATATATCTATAATGTACTTAGAGTAGATTTATTTATTTTCTAAAGAGAAAGTCAATTTATCTAAATATAATGCCTAAATTTTTGAAAATATGGTGCCCCTAGTTTTTTGGTGCTCGAAGCAACAACTTCAATGGCTTAGGCTTAAAGCCGGCCCTGCAAAGAGTAGCAACAGCAGATAACAACACCATGCTCTCCTCTATTATCAGGGCCGGCTCTAGGTTTCTTGGTGCCCTAAGCGAATGTCAGGGTCATTTTGACGAATAAGACTATTAAGGCAAACAAGAGAGTAAATAAGACTTCCCCTCGAGAATGTGGGAGTAAACAATCTACATTCATATTTATTGAAACGATATTCAATGCAGTGAGGAAAATCCTAGTTTGTCGAAATTCTCTATTCTAAACAAAAAAAAAATTAAGTTCATGATCCATTCAGATTAATATGTAACAACGCACTAATATTTACACCTAAACAAATTGGTGAAGCCATTGTTGCTCAAACTGGATCCAATGCATGCAATTTGTGGCACAATCGGACCAACTCATTGACTAACAACATGAATTAACTGAACAAACTTATAGAGATTTATAGAGATGAGCGTAATAATCATACTTGGAGAGCGTACTTACGCAATTTGAAGTTAGATATTTCTTTCCTCAAGAAACAAATAAAATAAGTTAAATGTTTTCATTGTATTCTCGTATCTGAGGTACTCTGAAATCATAGTACTAGAATCAGGGCCGGCTCTAGGTTTCTTGGTGCCCTATGCAAATGTCAGGGTCATTTTGACGAATAAGACTATTAAGGCAAACAAGAGAGTAAACAAGACTTCCCCTCGAGAATGTGGGAGTAAACAATCTACATTCATATTTATTGAAACGATATTCAATGCAGTGAGGAAAATCCTAGTTTGTCGAAATTTCGATTCTAAACAAAAAAAAATTAAGATCATGATTCATTCAGATTAATATGTAACAACGCACTAATATTTACACCTAAACAAATTGGTGAAGCCATTGTTGCTCAAACTGGATCCAATGCATGCAATTTGTGGCACAATCGGACTAACTCATTGACTAACAACATGAATTAACTGAACAAACTTATAGAGATTTATAGAGATGAGCGTAGTAATCATACTTGGAGAGCGTACTTACGCAATTTGAAGTTAGATGTTTCTTTCCTCAAGAAACAAATAAAATAAGTTAAATGTTTCCATTGTATTCTCGTAACTGAGGTACTCTGAAATCATAGTACTAGAATAAGAGTTAATTTCGGACAATGAAGATGGTGAGAACGATTTTTTTTTGCAAATTAGACATCTAAAATCCCAATGCCTGAGGCTTAATGATTTGTAGACAGCTAACTCAAATGTAAATTTGTGATCTTAGAAACGAAGTTCTATATAACGGAAGTTTTATTGCACGTTTGAATAAAGTCATGGGGGAAATCGTTTGCTAGGGAAGGGAAAACGTTTTAGAGAGATTTTAGGAGAATATATATTGGATGACGATCACAATCCACTATCAAGAATGGGGAGAAGAATGAGGAAATTTGGAAAAAACAAAATCAAACGAGTAGATTGATGCAAACTCTCAACTGATAAGTGGTAATGATTAGAAACGAATTGATTTCCTATACTTATCAAGATCAATATATCTATAATGTACTTAGAGTAGATTTATTTATTTTCTAAAGAGAAAGTCAATTTATCTAAATATAATGCCTAAATTTTTGAAAATATGGTGCCCCTAGTTTTTTGGTGCTCGAAGCAACAACTTCAATGGCTTAGGCTTAAAGCCGGCCCTGTCTATTATTATACTACTAGTACGTTCATTACTTATACACCATGCATGACCACATTGATGCATCTTTGAAATGTCAATGTACGAAAAATGACAAATATGAGGACTCCACGTGTCCAAGAGGCTAGGGATTTGGTGGTGATTGTGGTGGGGATAGCTGGTGGTTGTGGCTGCATCTGAAAACATCAATTTCGGGCCGGCCCCCACACAGAAGAGATGTATTCCTGGCCTTAGATGTAGCCAACAAGGTCTGCTGGCTAATTATAGCCACAAGCTTCAATTATTGTTATTCCTATGCATTCACTACTAATTTAGTTGTCATTGTCGTTGCTAGTAACTAATTAACTAGTTAAATGAATTATGGAGAGGGTTTATAGTGCTATAAGAACACGTAGCGTGGTCTCGTAGAGCATAAATACCATATATTTATCTTAAATTATTACTAGAGTTGTCAAGTGGGCAATCGGACTACCGAAGGGGTTCGGATTGGCCCGTTGCAAGGCCGAGCCGACCATGACCAAATGTGGTCTTGAACCTGCCCTAGCCAGTCTTGTACATGGTCCCGGCCTAATCGCCAATTTGAACCATTCAACGGCTATTCCTATACCAAATTATTACACCGCATTACATGTAGTGGCCTGGCCAATTTAAAACCTTGAACGGCCTTATACCGTTCATTTTCACACCCGTTGAATTAGACTTAGATCTAAGGGTTGAGATTTAAGATCAATGGATAATTTAATGAGGGAAATGGTCCCAAAAGAACGGGTTATCCCCTAATATATATATAATGATGGGGTGGCCCAGGCTGACTATAGGGTGTCACTGTCCTGTCATGTGGCCCAAGCCAGGCCTGGGGTCTTGCTTCTAGGGGTCGGCCCGGAGCACAATAGAACCAGCCGGGGACCTGCCGTCCTCCAAGCAGTCCAGGCGTGTTCAACCTGTTTGACAACTCTAACTATGATATAGCAGGGTCTCCAAAATATGAGGATAGCGTTTGTGTTGCTTAAGATGTAGTAGAAGTTACTAAAATGAATGATCAGTGTCTAGAATGCTGAAATGTGCGACAAGGTGAACTAATCGCACTCTCAAACATTAAGGCATATGTCCGAATCTTTGACAACTTTGATCTTTCCCCGCGTCAAAAATATTTCATCTAAAATAACAAGATTCATATTGACGTCTTCACACTGTTTCTTCCCTTATTCTTAGGTAATTCTAATGCTTGAACAAAAATAAAACTGAATTCGCGCTAACAAAAAAAAAACCGATTAATCTTTGTATGGTAAACACATTCTCAAGCTATAATGTATAAACTGAATGTGGAAGAAACACTATCAAGCAGTGGCATTGCAGCTATTAGTTCTCAGTCTCCCTTCAAAACCAAGTTTGTAGAACAACATGGCAAGCTTATCCCCGTAAAACCCTGGATTAACGGAATCAATATCTCCCAAATTCGAGCAATTCTCTCTTTTAGCGACCAAACCGTTTACAGTTATATTGTTTCCTCCTGTATCCAAACACCACTTCCCAGGCACCAAACTCTCCAGTGTGCGGTTAAGCACGTTTCTGTCTAATTCCTGGAGCACCATGTCATCTTCTCTGAATGGCCTAGCAAACACTTGCTTGCTAGTGATCATATCAGCGTAGTTTGCACTCGTTAGCATGTTGGGCTTCTTTAAGTTTCTGTCCCAAATTGTGTAGCTCAGGTCGTCGTCGACGGTGGTGTTTTGGAAATTCGGAGAGTTGCATAGGACTGTGTGGAAATATAACTCGAGAGGGAATAGCGTGTTGGTGAAGTACATTAGTAGCTTTCTTGGGAGGTTATCCCATCCTTGCACACAGAACTCCATGAATGCTCTGGTTAGAATCACCCAAGGTGAACCTGTTAAAAAACGAACGAAATAATTAAATTTATGAATTGTGGAGCCAGAAGATCGAAACAGCTAAGGCCTATACTAATTTATATAGTTTAAAAGGCCAGTACTGCAAATAGTATTGCTGTAAAAATCACAATATTATAGGTATTTGTGAAATTTTGGAAAGGCAATGGGTTTGTCAGTGTGTGACCCAGAAAAGAATTGTTTGAGCAATATCTCCCAAACCAAAACAATTACTAAAATCTGTTTTTCCTCTTTCCCTCTATTGACTTTTTTACACTATTCATCACGCCAACTTCTTAATAATTTCTTCACTTGTTGTAGAGTAAAAGTTGCTCTATAACACGGTGAAAAAATTATCAATCCCATCATTTTGCTATCCAAATCACCCGATCAAAGTGACCTAAACATTATGCATACCTCCAAAAATCTTGAATGCTTCTGGTGCAGGTCTGTTTTCTACAGCATAGAAAATTCCCTCAGTCTTTGTAAGATGCAGTTCAGGGTCAATAACGATCCGATCCGTTGTCTTTGTCCTGCGCAAAGTCATAAGCTACGTTTAGGGACAATCAAGAAAATGTCAGTTTCAATCTGCCTTTTTATATCAAACAAGCTAAAGTAAGTTTAATGAACATTAGACAGATCTTTTTTTTTTGTCCCAAACATTAGATCAAGGCGAGAAAAAAACACATTTTACGGCTTGAAATCGCAATAAGCCTTGAATTAATCTTCAGATCTTGGTTGATAAAACCTGATTAACAAGCAAGATGAAGGGCCTTAGGATGTTAACCTCTTACCCTTGCCAGTCAGTGTCACTTGTGTAGTCGAGAAAATTGACATCTCGTGGAAGAAAAGAGAATGCATGGAGGACATCTGCGGATGAACTATATGTTAGCTTAAGCGGCGTAAGTAGTAAATAATGGGTATAGTTTATGATTCCGTCCATTTATTATTTTTGCTGACATGACTCTCGATGTCTGATGTAGAACACCACGTGACAGTAAATAGTCATTTTATATTTTATAAATTCATTTACCTTGTTCCCTCTACACAGTGGCGGATCTATCCAGAGACCAATGAGGGCTATTTCCCCCACTCAGCCTCTAAAAAGTAAAATTTACACTGATTTTATTTAAAATTTCAGTTTAACCCCTACAGTAATTGTGTTATTATTATAGCCTCCGCTCAACATTATAAAATATAAAATTTACCCTTATTTTGTTCAATTTTTCAGTTTAGCCCCCATTGTAGTGAATTCTTGGATCCGCCCTGCCTCTACATGCCACCATGTGCCGCCCCTAGACCCCAGACATTATTCAATTTCAGATTCCATAAGACAAAAAAAGAAATAAAATTGAAGAGCTAGAACTCTTACCAAACTCTACACTATTTGGTTTTTTCTTCACACAAAATTGAGTATTGATTAGTTCCTGCAGAGATAGGACTGTTACCATCTTGAGACATGAGAGGATAATCAGAAGCACTGAGGGTGACAAACCAATCCCAATCTAGACTCATCTTGAGAAGCAATGCAGCAGCATGGAGTGTGGCAGCAACAGCTGAACCACCCATCTTGTTCACACCATACCCTCTCCCAACAACATTTACATTCCCATACCCACAAAAAGCCCTCTCTGATCTCACCCAAACAGCCAATTGCCGCATCTCGGAATCGGCTGAGCCGCCACCGCCACCGCCACCGCCACCAAGTTGCAAAAGGTACTGGTTTCTTGGGTGATACACTGCCTTGAGCAGCCTCATCATCCTCTTGCCATCACCACTAGATCCACTAATCACATAGGCCAACACAGGGAGGCTGTTTGGCCCCTTTGATGGCTTCCTCATTGAGATTGGAAGCTCAAAGCATTCGCCCGAATTCGCCTCTTGGAGAAATGGCCTTGACAAGGCTCCAAACAATATCAATGTTGCTGAAATGCCCATGAACCAGAGACAGTATCTTGAAATCCATGAATGAATCTTGGATATTTTCATAGTACAGAGATTTTTTTTAGTGAAATGAAGAGGAAGAGGAGGTGTGGAGACTAGTTGTGACATGTGTGTTGTTGCAAAGACTATGAAACTTCAACTACCTAACAACTAATGATCAAACTGTTGGGAAGGCTTGAGAATTAAGCAAAAGACAAATCAATAAAAGAATATTGGTTTGTCAAAGATTGGACCTTTTTGTTTATTCTAGTAAGAAGGAAAAAAATATATAATGGAATGTGTTTTAAGTTTCCTGCACTACGCAAGGCATGCTAGGAAATGGAACTGGTGCTTTGGGTTGGCATGTCTTTTGTTCTTTTGTTTCTATAGAACTTTGTAATTGTATTGATATGATGGGTAATAACCTAAGCTATTACAAGAGCCTATATGTAGGCAACCAATACCTGATCAACAAGAAACATAAATTGAACTAGGTAACTAATGAATCAAAACTAGGAAACATAATAATATAAACGCCTAATATAGAAACTGAATATCCTGACAATAATCTGCTATAATAATAATATCTCTAACATCCCTCCTCAAACTCAATGTGCCAATATTGAGTTTGCAAGTAGACACTAGAGCAACTGCGTTTTTGTTTCTGTGCGAGCTTGAGTCCGACAGTCGGTTGGCGCAAGTGCGACAAGCCCAGATGGAAGAGGTTCGACGTCTATGATGGACGACGACACGAGTGACAGGGCTTCATTGATTTTTCGGCGTTCCAGAACGGCAAGGGCGAACTGGACGTGTGGACGATCTGTTGTGACGTGTTGTGTCGAGAATAGAAGGAAAAAAGAAAAAGTTCTTGCGACAGCTTGTGTCGAGAAAAAAAGAAGAAGATTTTTTTTTAATGACAGATTGTGTCAAGAGGAAGAGAATTTTCGTTTGTATGGCAGATTGTGCCTAGAGAAAAGGGAAAAAAAACAATTTGACGACAGATTGTGCCGAGAAGGGGAAACAATTTTTTTACGACAAATTGTGTCGATAAGAATGAAACCCGAGCGACGTTGAAGCTGTGGGTCGCTGGTTGTGAGAGCATTAGTCTGGAAAAGATTCCAACAGTGAGTAGAACTGAGTTGGGTCTGGTCAAGGTTGGATCCACAGGGATTTTGGGGCTGACCCAGTGCGACAAGCCTGGAAGCAGCGGTGGTCTGCGATTGGCAGAGCTGAGGGTGAACTTGGAAGTGGCGCTGATCTGTTTGAGATGAATCTGGAAGCAGCGACGACGCTGCTTGTTGAGGCCAACGCTGATCGTTGTTGGGCTGAGGCAAGGGGAAAAAAAACCTTTAGGTTTGGCGGACGGCTAATTGAGCTGCCGCCCGCCAAACGTGCGGAAGCTTTGAATTAGGTCACCAAGAGCGTAGCCGCTCTGATACCATATAGAACTTTGTAATTGTATTGATATAATGGGTAATAACCTAAGCTATTACAAGAGCCTATATGTAGGCAACCAATACCTGATCAACAAGAAACATAAATTGAACTAGGTAACTAATGAATCAAAACTAGGAAACATAATAATATAAACGCCTAATATAAAAACTAAATATCCTAACAATAATATGCTATAATAATAATATCTCTAACAGTTTCCATTTGGTCATGTCCTTTTTACCAGATGGTCTTGTCCAGATTTGGTGTTCATGTTGGCTAGTTAATTCTACTTGAAGATATCGAGTTAGCTAGGACGAGGTGAGATCTAAGAAAGGGGGAAACTGTCCGAAATCATTATTAGGTGGTGATCAATTTCACTTGAAAATCGTTATCTAGAATTCACATCAAATATGTAATTTTCGTGATCATTCAGAGTTATCACAATACCTTAATGAAGGACTTACAAATGATATTTATTCAAATGCTTCAAGGTTTCGTGTATCATTTTCTGCTTGGTGATATAGCCCAAAGTTTAAGATCATAAATGCATTCCACGTGGAAGTCTTATATTTTTTTAGAATAATATATTTTTCTCGGGTTCAAACTTGAGACCTCATTCAGGGGCTCTAAACCATCTACCACTGAGCTAGAACCAATTTGCATGTGGAAGTCTTATAACACTAGGTCATTGCATTGTTAAAAAATAAAAATAAAATAATAAATAAAAATCCTAGGCCATTTTAACATTCAAGTATTTTTCTAAAATTATATATAATTTGAAGAGCATAATTTTAAAAGTTCTATATAGTTATGTTGAAATCTTAAATTTAAGTGTAGTTTGTACGGTATTTATAATACTCGACACCAGATAAACGATTTATAATTACCTTGTGCCAAACCTAAATGCCTAGTTAATTCACAAGTATTTTTTTAGATTAGCTTCCTAGTAAACTGCTGATATCTAGCTGTTTAATTATTAGAAATTTTTGTCATGTTACATGGGCATCGAGAGAAGTTAAATTTAGTACAATCACTTCTACATCAACATCCCCAACAAGATTAAACAATTAAAGAAAGGTAAAATAATCAACAAGACATACCAACTGTGCACAGGAGATTCCGGCGGGGAGACCTCCGTGTACACCGTATATAGAGGATCAGAGATGGCACAGGAAGAGTTGGGTTGTGCGTAGGGAGAGAGTAAGGCAGTAGTAATGTCTGAGAGAGAGACAGAGGTTTGGCAGAGCTTCCGCGTATGGCCAGTGTGTTCTCCTTTGTATGGAAAGGTTAACGTCCTATATATAACGGAGAATGTGACCGTTGCAGTGTGGTTAATGCGCCCATCAATGGCGGCTTAATTAGCTTAACCACAACGGCACGTTCGTCCTCATATATAGGGACCGTTACAGCACGTTATGCGCGAATACCGGAACCGTTACGAGGTTGACCGGGTTTGACCGGATTGACCGGATTTATGGAGCTCGTGCCATAAATCTCTCAAAAGCAGTTACTAAAGGTCGCGTGCGGGCTTGGCTCGCACGCGACAGGACTTACTCTAGCCTCCAAACCACTAAGTCCCTACAAGTCCCGTGCAGTGGTATGCGACGGCTCTGTCTCGCAGCCCCCACATGGATCAGCGCGGCTGGTGATCCAGTGTGTGTGGAGCACAATATGGTGTGCTGGATGGTTGCCACGTGGCCAAGATCTGCTAGCTCAGAAAGCACTATCTACATTAGCCCCCTTTCTGCGCGTGAAGACTCATAGCTGTATAGACTTCCATGCGCGGAAACCAACATGCGCGTCGCCGCCACGCACCAATTCAAACACGAGCAAATTCAGCCCCCGTGCGTGCCATTATGACCTAAAACCCCTAGAGTCGTGCCGTATGGCCTTTAGGGTTTTAGGCGTGACGTCAGCTTGTTCTGTGATTGCGCGATTCGACGGTGACGGTTGCGATTCGACTACTGAAAGGACGCAACCCTTCATTGTTTTTGGATAAATACTTTGTACTCTCCATTGTTGCAAAGCATCACTTCTTTCTCTTAAAGTGAATGGTACCCGGAAGTCTTCGAGAGCAGATTCAGATAATCAATCACCAGTTCAGAACTGCAAATTGTCTTCTTCAACTGTGTGTATCCAGGCAGATTCACGGAAACAAGGTTGGCCTTGTTCGATTTTGATTTAAAATGCTAGTATATGCTTCGAACTGCGTTGGATCTGTGAACCCATGACATATAATCTGTTGAAACTTGTGAAGAAGCTTCAAGCTTTGAATCCAATTTCGATTAATCCCCCAATGATAAGGACCTTGAATGTAAAGCTTTTGGAATCTCTGATAATGCAAACAATCCCAATTCCTAATTTCTGAAATTGATACCAGAAACTGTTCATCTTTCTTCCCATAGCTCTTGAATCTCGAAATTCAAACTGAAGTATGGTATATTTCTCCCCCCTTTTTTCTTGCTCTTCCGCAGGAATGGCCAAGACAAAAGGAACTAAACCCACCAAGGAGGACGAAGAGATACCTGATCTTCCGCAAGCTTTGTGGCGAAAAGCCCCCTTTCTGGGTGGCAAAGACTTCTACCACGCGAGGGTTAAGGCAAAGAAACTGCATGCTTCTGTCCCCAATGAGGGATTGCTGACGTTGACTCCTCCAGTTAACTCAGCCTTGCTTGAGTTGATTGGCTGCGAAGACGTGGTTCGATTGGGGATCGAAAATGGGTACTTCCCATATGCTGCGATTTCCACCCAAGCTTTTGTCCAGAAATTGGACTACATGGATGAGTGGATTGACCATGTGTTGACCGATCATGCCGCGACTCTTAATGAGGACGGCGTATACTTCGCTGTTCGTGCTATGAAGGGTGCTGCCGTGAAGCTGGACCAGTCCATGCTTCTAAACCTTCTTTCCCGCTACTCGCCTGCGACTCATACTTTTCACTTTGCTGAGTTCGAGGCCGCCCCCACACTCGAGGATGTGCACATGCTGTACGATCTGTCTCCCATGGGTGAAGTGGAACCTTTGAGTCCCTTGAGGACGGATGCGGAGATTGCTTTGTACACGCAGATGGAGGAGTGCCTATCAGAGGTAAAGAAAATCTCCACTCGGTGGACCACTACCAAAGCCCTTCCCAATTGGCAGTTGGTTGACACATCTGCGAAGAATACTTGGAATAAATGGGTGCAGTACTTCTTTCGTGACTACGCGAACAGCAGCATCACCAAGAAGCTTCTGAGTCAAGACCCGGAGGCCAAGAATTACGTGGAGGGTAAAGGCTATCACTTGACCCTTTGTGCTTTCCTCTGCGCCTGGCTGTCGAGGTACTTAATCGATGGTCACCCGCACGATGGGGTCTTCTACCATGTTCGGCCGCTCGCTGTGAAACTGGCCCTTGGCCAGAGAGTCGCACTCAGACCCTTGGTCTTGGGCACATTGTACTATAGATTGGATCAGCTGGTTGTGGCCATGAAAGAGTCACGTGGCCGCCTCGACATACTGACCTTCGTCAACATTGCCTTCTTGACGATGTGGGTCTTTGAGCGGTGGCCCTCTTATGCCCCAACTGCTTCCAAGCCCAACAAGTGGTGTCCCCCAGGCGAGGTGGAGGAGCGTAACAGCGGCAGAGCTGCGAGGTGGTTCGGAGCGAACAATACAAAGTGCGTTTGGAGCCTGATATGCGACAACCGGAAAGAATTCGTTGCCAGGCCCTATGCCGTGCGTATTGAGAACGTGCGGTGGTTTCCAAGGTTGTACCCTTCTAAGGGTATTGTCTTCTCAGAAGAGCTCCTCTTCGAAGAGGGATCGCATTTCCATGAGCGCTATCGCGAATTCTTTTGCTGGTGCCTGCGAGGTTCCCTTCCTGCCCTCGCAGATCATATTCGTGAGCTCGCACCAAGGTATGAGAGGATTACTGTGGATGTTGACCCCACTCGAGTTTCTCCCCAGTTCGGCTTTGATGCAGTGGCACCCTCAATCTGGCCACAGTCCATTATCAGAGGTTGCTATAAGCGCTTGCTGACAAAGGAGTGCAAAACAGTCTTCATGAACAATCTTCCTTTTGAGCAGCCTGCAGGTAACCGCGAGGGTGGTTGTTCCAAGAACTGGCTCGCATACTGGATCGCCCAGCACGTCAGGTTTGAGACGCAGTCGGCTCCTCAGCCAAGCAGAGCTCCTTTGATCAAAAGAAACTCTTTTCCGTTTCGTCCCAATTGCAGTCTGAGCGAGTCTGAATATGGTTGCTACTCATTGTTGGATCATGAGAACCATTTGTGCCCTGACGTCATTCTGAATGAAAAGATCGCCGCAGTTAAGAAAGGCGACTCGCATGTCATTAGATATAGCGAGACTTTTGCTAAGGTAAGCAACTTCTCTTGCATTCGTTTAACTTCTTGATTTTCTCATGTTGACATCTTTATTCCACACTGCTTGCTGTAGTGCCATGTGCGGAGGTTCGCATCTGGTGGTCGATCCAAGTCGCTGGTCAACACCATTGTTGCCACAAAAAGACAAGGACAGCCGTTCCTGCTAGCATCAAGGATGGATCCTGAGGTCGAAACCAGGATTCGCGCAGTCATGAACGCTTTTGCTGATTCGCTGATAGATAATGCTCCGGCCTCGTCTCCACCCAGAGATAATCCGTCTCCTCCAGCGACTGCAGCGCCGAGAGCGAAGAGACCCAGGCAAAAGGGAATTACAATATCTTCTCCTGGGAGCGCTCCATCTTCCCCTCCAGCGAAGTCCCTTTCTACCAAGGACAAAGGCAAATGTCGCATGCCCAGTAAAGCGCGGAAGGAGCTCGCAGTTGAGACCTTCGTTCCATTTAACCAGGAGGAAGAAGAGGAGAGGCAGGAGCCCAGAGAAGGTGATGAAGAAGAAGAAGAAAGAACAAATGTGATACATGTGGAAGAATTGGGAGGTACCTCCATCGCGTTTCCCTTCTCATTATCGTAATTCTTTTGCAACTTGATTTTGAACCAATCGTTTCTTCGCAGATGATGATGATGATGAGACCATCGGTGGCCTTTTGGCCAAGAGGCAAAAGAGGGATGCTCATTCAAGCATTCCAGACGAACCCATAAGCGAGGACGTTCTTGCCGAGTCCAGGAGGACAGCCGAGGAAGCTGCCGAGAGGAGAAGGCAGCGAGAAGAGGAGGAGCTCGAGCGCGTGAGGCAGCGGAGCCTCGAAGAGCAACATGTTGACGACTTAGTGCGTCCAGTTGATGAGGAATATGCGCTTCCCGAAGAGGTGGCTCCTCAAGTTGAGGAGGAGGATGCGATTCCAGAAGAGGATGCAGCAGCTTTGGAGCAAGCCCAGGCAGATTTTGAAGAGATCGCAGGCGGCAATAAAGGTGAGATTTTTAATCTCGCAGTAACTTATCGAGATGTTATTGTGGGTGCGTTAAAGCATGGTGTGTCTAAGGCCGACATTCGCCGTTGGCTAGTAGGCAAGTGCGGTGAACCCTCAGGTAATCACTTGATCGATATGCATGAACTAAGATTAGTAACTCGAAGCATAATCATGACTAGCTTCTTCGCGCCCCAGGTCATGCTCCTTTTAAAGACATGCTTAATGAGGACACACTAATAGGGCATGGTTCCACGTCTTTAGCGTATGACGAAGACACTGCAATCCCACCTTCGCGTGGAGGTGCTTGCTCTTAGCTTTAGCAACAGATAGTAAAATAACGCATGATACAATTTACCTCACATCATCGCATTTTGTATCGCAGGCACTGCTGATGAACCCGTGTCGGAGCAAAGAAGTCAAACTTCTGCGTCCTATGTCCCAGTGCCGAGTTCTCATACCGAGAAGCCCGTCGCAGCTGCTGAGTACGCAGGAGAGCCTTTTGAGGACATCATCGAACTTTCTGATGATGCCGAAGCTGACGCTGTGTTAATGGAGGAAGATGCCCATGCTGGCGCTGAGGAAGTAAGAACAAGTACAATCGATGCTACCGCATCTGAAAGTGTCCCTCGCCAAGCAACTTCGGCTGCCACTATGCCTCCAGCGATGACTGAGTCTGTGACGCCACTTCCTGCGTGGAGCTTTTGGGGCTCGCAGGTCGGGGCTGCGATCGCAACTGGTGTGGCTTATACTCTTCCTTCTAACTATGAGGAGTTAGAGCTCGCAGCTGACAGGAGAGCTATGGAGCGTGGACAGTCTTCGACCACTCCAACAATGCGCATTACTTCTCTTCGTGAGATCCTTGAAGGAACTGGTACGTCGTGGCTTGCTGTTTGCATCTCGCATTATTCATTTGCGAGTTTGATATCATAACTTAGCTTTGACATTGCTTTAGGTTTGAAGCAAGCCGATGTGGACTGGCTAGTTCGGATGCGCCTCACCTATCCCCAATCATTTGTGAGATCTCTGGAGATAGGGCCCTTTGACAGAAGGCTGTTTCTTACTGAGGCCATTTGGATTCTGGAGCAGCTGTCTGCGGCCACGCCTGCGACCATTTCTGCTCAGAGTGCCGAATTGCTTTTTGGCATGTGCCAAAATCTTCTGACTAAAGTTCAAGGCAGGCTGGGTTTCAAGTTTCTTATGAAAAGAGTCACTTTGATTCGCGCAGCCGTAACTTTGAAACTCGGCCACCAAAACCTCGCAGCTGAGAAGCAGAAGGTGGAGCAGCAAAAGCAAAAGGTTGAAGAGGCTCTGAAGCTCTATCATGAGATGAATGCCAAGTGCGAGCAATTGAAGCAAGAAGTGAAGCAGGTAGAGAATCTGAGCCGTCAGTTCACCCTTAATGACTCCTTGATCAAGAATTTACTTTGACTTTTGAATTTGAAAAGTAGCAAACAAATAGCAGAAACATTAATGTAATGTTACTAGAAACATTAATGTAATGTTGCTAGGGTTTTCCCCCCCCCTTTTTTTTAACAAAAGAATCAACATGCCCGTTTTGCCCTTTCCGGGATTTGATGGAATATCTCTGTGCATATCCAATTATGACATCAGCAATTGATATTCTGCTTGATTTTTGCGCTAATTTCTCGTAAGATAAGCACGCTTTCCTTGGGAAGTCCATCCGAATCATGACCATCCGTCATTTATTAGGATACGCAACTGAATCGTCGTAGCCTTTAGTAGGGTAATTGATCGTTACCGCTTTTCAAGGCGCAAGTGATTGACCTTACCCTCTTTTCGAATTCTGCTGACTCATCTTGGCAACTGAAGAGTCTCCACAAGGTCTATATAAACCCTGTCTTTGCCATTTGGGTTCTTCATCCCAAAAATGTGCTTTGCTTTGAGTCCTTACGACTGCTGGCTTCAACGCTTGTTTTTCGTTGATTCATGGCAACTCCAAGTCATGAGACCTGAGTTTGCGCTTTGTGCCATAGAAATAGTTTCCAAGATCCGCTTTATGAGGCTTACTAATCTTTGTAACCTTCATAAAGAAAATGGAGATGATATCTCATGAGTATTCGAAGAATTTTCTTCGTCTATTATGTTTGCAGGTCATGTTTCCGGCCGCCTCCCGTTGATGTGCAGCGCCGTAGTGACCTTGCTACCGACTCGTAATGAATGGCGGAATTCTCCTCCAGCATCCCTGGAGGAGGATTTCTTGCCTCTTCGTTCTTGAACTCAGGAGGCTCGTCAATGCCCTTGTCTATCAAGACAAGGAACCCAGTACCAGAGGAATGACTGCTTCCCCTGTTTTGCACGACCGCATACGTCGGAACAGGTAGTTCCTCTGGTACATATCTTGATCAGACAGGGGTCTCGTCAGATCCTGAGATCTTGGACGTAGAACCACCCAGATCTTTGCTGCCAGGGATGTAGCGAATGGCGAGTTGATCTCTTCGCAGAAGCATCCTACTTGCTACAGACCTTTGGCCGCATATATGTGCATTGCATAGCCGGTGTTAGGACCGTTAGGTTCATCCTTTTTCAGCTAGGATTCCCTCGATGTGTTACTTCGAGCTTGTAAGTTACTTTTTGAATGTATTGTAAGCCATGTTGGCTGCGTAGTTAGATTTGAGCTTTTTTTTCGCTTGTAAGCTGCTATCTAGACAGATAAATTGTAAGTCTTTTCGACTCATAATGATAAATGGCTTTTGTATTATCTGCTGTCTTGTTACAACAAAATACAATTTCGCATGCGTATCGGCATATCTCGCCTTTTGTAGTGCCATATACACACTCCGTATCTGCTATCTGTTGCATAGATTCACAGATGTGTTATTGGATCGTTCGAGATCGTATTTGCGTAGCTGTGCCATCTTTGCAGATGGGCTCGTGATTCATCTTCAGATTCAAGTGCAGGTGCTATGTCATTAGATAGACCTTTTGGAGATCACTTAAGATCATAATGTCGCTATCAGTTTAGACAGATTTAAGGACGAATTTTAAATCGCATTCGTGTAACGCTGCTATCACATTAGATAGGCTTGAAGAATCATTTAAGATCACGTTCGCATATGTTGCTATCACAATAGATAGGCTTGAAAGATCAGTTAATACTGTTTTCACATGAACTGCTATCGTGGCAGATAGGCTTAGAAGATCAATTAAGATCATTTTTCGCATGAGCTGCTATCGTGGCAGATAGGCTTAGATGATCAATTAAGACCGCATTTGCATAGGCTGCTATCGTGACAGATAGGCTTAGAAGATCGATTAAGATCGCATTTTCATAGGTTGCTATCGTGACAGATAGGCTTAGAAGATCGATTAAGATCGCGTTTGCATAGGCTGCTATCGTGACAGATAGGCTTAGAAGATCGATTAAGATCGCGTTTGCATAGGCTGCTATCGTGACAGATAGGCTTAGAAGATCGATTAAGATCGCGTTTTCATAGGCTGCTATCGTGACAGATAGGCTTAGAAGATCGATTAAGATCGCGTTTGCATAGGCTGCTATCGTGACAGATAGGCTTAGAAGATCGATTAAGATCGCGTTTGCATAGGCTGCTATCGTGACAGATAGGCTTAGAAGATCACTTAAGATCGCATTTGCATGAGCTGCAATCGTGACAGATAGGCTTAGATGATCAATTAAGATCGCATTTCGCATAGGCTGCTATCGTATCAGATAGGCTTAGAAGATCAGTTAAGATCACATTTGCATGAGCTGCTATCGTGACAGATAGGCTTAGAAGATCAATTAAGATCGCATTTCGCATAGATTGCTATCGTATCAGATAGGCTTAGAAGATCAATTAAGATCGCAGTTGCACAGATTGCTATTGTGGTGGATAGCCCATTGTTATCAGTAATAACAAACTAAATAAAGCAACATTGACAGCTAGAAATATGAAATTCTCATTTGGGAGAATCCTTTTATTATAGTGCTCTCATATGGGAGAGATGAGCTTACAATTTTCTCATATGGGAGAGAAAATTGTGCGAATCATAGCCATACAATACATGAAGCAACGTTATAATAGAACGCATAAAATGAGAGAAGTCAAGGATAGTACTTCTTAATCCAGCGCATGTTGACTGAGCTTGGGGTTGAGGTCGTTCCGTGCAACCTCCGTATGCTGCAGTAACCACTGTCGAAGACTTCTGTGACTTCGAAGGGTCCTTCCCAATTAGCTGCGAACTTTGGGTGAGCCGCTTCTCGCATGCAATGGTCAGATGCGCGCAGGACCAAATCTCCAACTGCGAAATCTCTTCGCTGGACCGTCTTATTGTAAGCACGAGCGATCCTTTCTTGATACCGCTTGTTGGTCCTTTTAGCTTGCTCTCGCTTTTCCTCCAGCAGGACTAAGTCATGATCGCGTTGATTGTCGTACAATGCATGGAAGGCCAATCTCGCAAAATTGACTCTCACCTCCGCAGGTACCACGACCTCAGCTCCATAGCATAGGAGGAACGGTGAGACCCCCGTGGGTGTCCTTGGAGAAGTTCGGTAAGCCCACAGGGCTATGTTTAGAGAATCGGCCCACTTCTTGTGGTCATCTGCGACCATCTTGCTCAAAATCCTCAACAGCGTTTTGTTGGTCGCTTCGGCTTGCCCGTTCCCCTTCGGGTAGTAGGGGGTGGAACATATTTGCCTGATATTGTACTCTGCTAGCTTTGCAGCCACCTGGCGATTAACAAAAGGAGTACCATTATCCGAAAGGATGGTGTTGGGAATTCCGAACCTGCATATAATGTTTTCTTGGATGAAATTGACCACAGCTAGCGCATTCGCCGTCTTTAATGGTATCGCCTCCACCCATTTGGTGAACAGTTCAGTTGCGGTGAGAATAAAATGATTCCCGTGCGAAGTTGGTCGGATGGGACCAATGAAATCCAACGCCCATGTGTGAAATGGCCATGGCGTTCCCAATGCATGTAGGTCCACAGCAGGAGCATGCACTAGGTTTCCTTTGAATTGACACTCCTGGCAACGTCTTACTTTGGTGCGGCAATCGGCCTCCATCGTGGGCCAGAAATATCCGATTGAGAGGAGCTGCCTGCATAGTTTCGCACCTCCTTGGTGTTCTACCTGATGGGAAAGGTCCATGACTTCTTGTGCTTCCCTGTCGTGTAGACATCGCAGCAAGTTGCCTTCATGACCTCTTCGCCAAAGTAAGTTTTCTTGCACCACATACCGGGATGCTTTCCTTTTCAACTTCTCCGCTTCTTTTCTCGATTCGGGTACGGTGCCCTGGGTAAGAAAATCAAAGAGTGGTTTCCTCCAATCCGCATCATCGTCGGTTAGAGCGATGAGTAAGGAATCCTTGATCAGTGCGCAACTCTTGCACTTTCCTTGTATCATGGCGGCTGTTGACATATCCGGCCAATGAATGCCATATCTCTGAGCCTTCCGATAGATTGACACCTCGCTTTCTCCGCAAGCATGTTGGTGAATCTTCTCCAGCAGCAATCGTCCCTCTTGCTCCGAAACACATCGCATGAGTATTCCGCCAGGGCCCTTGTAGTAAAGGGTGTTGTCATGTATGCAATACCCCCTTGTGATTGCCCAGCTTTCGCTGCCTGTGCCTTCTGCAATGGCTCGTAAAATTGTTTTTCTCCAGTCCGTATCATCCATGTGTTCATCGTCGCACGCGTCTTGTGTCAACGCCGACGATGTTCGCACCTCAATGGAGATCCTTGCGGGATATTTGTCTGTACTAACCTTGGATCCCAAGGTCGCCAAAGCATCTGCATGCCTGTTGTCTGCTCGGGGCTTGTGCTTGTACCTCACGTCGCAGAATTGCTGCACCAGCTTTTGTACCAGAGTCCGGTATGACAGAAGGTTAATCTCTCTCAAACCGTACTCGCCCGAGGCTTGCTTGACGATCAACTTGGAGTCTCCCATGACCGTCAAATTGCTTACTTCCAAAGCTTTTGCTGCACGCAGCCCCGCTATGAGGGCTTCATATTCTGCCTCGTTGTTGGTGACTGCGAAGTCGAGTTTTGCGGACATCTGTATGACCTCCCCATTTGGCTTGGTCAAGACTATCCCAATGCCTCCGCATTTCCTTGTTGACGACCCGTCGAAATGGAGCGTCCAATAGGGTACATCGATTGCATAGATCTCAGGTCCCTCGAGTTCTTCTTCGATCACGGGCTCGTGACTGTTGTCGGGGAATTGTGCCAACAAATCCGCTACCGCCTGTGATTTGATCGCTCGCGGTCGCACGCATGTGATATCGTATTGAGAGATGGTCATGTACCATTTCGCCAATCTTCCTCCAGGAGTAGTGTGAGTTAACAGATATCGTATGGGATCACTTTTCGTAACCACCACCACTTTGTGCGACGCAAAGTAATGTCTCAACTTCTCTATTATGAAGAATAAGGCAAGGCAATGACGCTCAATGTCCGTGTATCTTGATTCTGCGGGCTGCACAATGCGAGAGATGTAGTAGATGGGCCTTTCCTGACCTTCGTACTCCTGAGCCAAAAGTGCTCCTATGGATTTCCTGGTTGACGTCAGATACAGTAAAAGCGGTGATCCCAACTGAGGTGCGATCATTATTCTTGAAGACGTCAGCAGTTCTTTCAGCTTCCCGAACGCAACTTCGTGCTCCGGGGTCCAGTTGTATGCGGCATCTTTCTTGAGAAGATTACTGAAGCAGAATGTAATCTCAGCAATCGCAGGAATGAATCTTCGCAAATATGATAATTTTCCCAAGAATGTCTTCAAGGCACTCTGGTCGTGTGGCGGAGTCATGCTAATGATAGCTGAAACTTTCGCAGGATCAGGCTCTATTCCTTGGCGATGTACCACGCATCCCAAGAATTTTCCCGATGTTACCCCGAATGCGCATTTCATAGGGTTCATCTTCAGCTGGAAGCGTCTGCATCTGTTGAACACCTTCCGCAAATCTGCCAGGTGGTCTGACTCTTGCTTGGATTTAACCACGAGGTCATCCACGTAAAACTCCACTTCCTTGTGCATCATGTCGTGGAATAGGGCCATCATGGCCCGCTGGTAGGTGGCACCTGCGTTCTTGAGACCAAAGGGCATCACTGTGTAGTTGAACACTCCCACAGGGGTGATGAAGGCAGTCTTTCGTGCATCTTCGGGGTCCATCTTGATTTGGTTGTACCCGCTGAAGCCGTCCATGAAACTGAACATGCGATGACCCGCTGTCGAATCGATTAGTAAATCGATGTTTGGGAGCGGAAAATCGTCCTTGGGGCAGAAACGATTGAGATCTCGGAAGTCCACGCAGATGCGAAGCTGTCCGTTCTTCTTTACCACTGGCACAATGTTGGCCAGCCATGTTGGATGATGATTCGGCTCTATGAATTTGGCATCCAGGAGTTTGACGATCTCCTGTTTGATCTTCACATTAAGCTCCGGCCTGAAGCTTCTTGTGCTCTGCTTTATCGGTTTAGAACCCGGGATGATGTCTAAATGATGCATAGTGATGCTGGTGTCCAGTCCGGGCATCTCATCATACTCCAATGCGAACACGTCTTTGTACTCAGTCAGGAGCTGTAGCAGTCCTTTCTCCTCCTCGCTTGTGAGGTCCGCACTTAGAAAGACTGGCCTCTTCTTTTCCTCGTTCGGGCTGAGGAACACTTCCTTTAGCTCTTGCTTCTGTGGTCTGGGTCTGTCTTCCATGCATTCGGGTGCTTCTTTGAGCTTCTCATCTGGAGTGCTCTGCATTGGCCTTTCTGTGACCGCAATCTGCTCGATTTGGTTGATTTGCCCAGGGATATCCCCATGCCCGTGTGAGGACATCCCCGCGCACCTTCATATGCGATAGCACTTCTTCCCATTGGCGTAGAAGCACTCTATCTCCTTGCCCTCAGGGTCATGCTTTGCTATTCTCTTCAAAGTGTACACGTTCTTTCGCTGGTAAGCGATTCGCGGCGCCTCTTCGCGTGTGGGCGGCTTTTCCTTGGCATCCTCCCTTGTCACCATCACTCCCGCAGGTGACTGATCCTTGATATCTTCCCAGAGAGGTAAAGGAGTAGGGTTGAACGGCCCCGGTGTTTGCTCGTCCGCCATCTCGGTGAACCACACCGCTTCGCTGAGATGTGCTTCATCCATGTTGAATGGATTCGTTGAAGCCGGTATCTCGACTATTCTGTCGTTCCAAATGGCTTTCATGACTTGGTGAGCTGTTGAAGGGACCGCGTCAAAGCGATGAATCCAGGCTCGACCTATGATCATGTGATACGTAGTGTTCGCATCTATGACATAGAACTTCGCTGAGCACTTGATTTTGCCGATCTGCACGCCCAGGCGGATCCATCCGATCGTCATTCTAGAGTCGCTTCCAAATCCCATCAGCGGAGATGGACGCCTGACAATCTTATGCTCGGGGATCCCTGCTAGCTTCAGTGTGTGGAGCGAAACGACGTTGACCGCTGCTCCTCCATCGACGAATGCTCGTTTGAATTCGACGCCATTGATGATGGCCGTCACGTACAGAGGCCTCTGGTGGCTCACATCTGTCTTTTTGTCGCTGGCTAGAAAAGGTCATAATCTTTTCTGTAGAGCGAGACGCCCTGATGACTTTCCCGTTGGAGACTACAAGATCCTCCTCGTAGTCCTCTGCTATCCTCAAGATTGCTTTCGTCATTTCTGTCCGGCACTTCTCGGAGAAGTTCATCTCGTCGAAGAATCTGCTAAAGCCGTGCGACCCCTTCATCCGATCGGCACGTTCATCCTCTGTGTCTACACTGTAGTCCTCGTCATCATGGACTTCGGCAATGATGGGTAGACCATCCTCTGCGACTTCTTCCAAGTCCACAATCGAGATCATGGCGACCTCTTTGCCTTTTGGGTCTTGCTCCGCATGGGCAGGAAGTGGATTGTTGCGCACATCCTTCCTGTGATCGCTGACGATCAGCTCGCCGTTCTTCATCTTCTGATTGAATACAATCCTGAGCATCTTACATTCTGTTGTGGGGTGCATTACCTTGCCGTGGTACTCGCACCACTTCGGGTCCCTCACCATTTCCTTGGAGGGTATCTTCTCGAGCGGCGGTAGGACACCGTCCTTGCGCCACTGCCTGCAGAGGTCGCTTGCCTCCTCCACCGAACACGGCAGAGGTGGTACGTCGAAGTTCACAACCTTCGCTTGCTTCTGGGGTGAAACTGTATTGACCTCAGCTTCGCGTCCCCTCTTGTAACTGAATCTCCCGATCTTGTAGGTGGTGCCGCTCGAAGATCGCTCCGGAGCGTTCTTCTTTTTCTGCCTCTCAACTATAGGCTCGATGTTCTTCGTGCATTCGATTAGCTTTGAAAACGTAGGTGTTTGCAGATTGATGAGCATACCTTTGTATTCGTCTCGCATGCACTGCAGGCATATCTCTACAAGCCGGCTTTCGAGCATTGGATCTTTGCATTCCAATGACTTCGCCCTGAATTTCTTGATGAAAGTTATCCCATCCTCCTCGCGCTTCTGATACATCCGCGAGAGGTGGATCATCGTCACCTTTTCTTCCATCTGGAAGAACTTGGTATAGAACTTCTGGACCATGTCGTCCCAAGTCTTCACGGATCCAGCCTCCAACGTTCGGTACCACTTGTACGCTACGTTTCCCAAGGATTTTGGGAACTCTCGCATCAGCAATTTGGAATCGGCTCCGTATGGCCCCATGACATCGATGAAACGCATGACATTCTCATGAGCGTTCCCATTGACATCCTCGAACTTGTCCCATTTAGGAGCCTTATACCCCGCCGGGTTAGGCATGAGATAGATATCCCGCGGGATGGGTGGATCGTTGTCTAGCTTCGGGATGATGGTATCCGCGAATGATTGGTGAGCCAGAATAGTGTCCATGCGCTTCTGCAGAGACGTCATACATTCTGGAATGCTTCCCTCGGTAACAGGAGAAGGGGTTGCCGCAGGCGGAGGCGACACGTATGCCGCCGGAGGATTGGGGACATATTGGCTGTTCGCATTGCCCCAGATCGCCGTTGGCAGAGGCAAGGGATACTGCGAAGTCGGATTAGAAGCCAAAGCCGGAGGCTGAGGAGTATGAGCAGTGAGAGGCAACATCTGAGTTGTTGACCCCTGAATTGAAGGCAGCTGCGTAGTCGCCGGTGGAGTCTGCAGATTAGGGTTGGGAGGTGTGGTTGACACTCCCAGTCCTGAAGCGGTAGGGGCTCCCCCTCCTTGAGAGACGGCGGTGGCTGGTGAAGGGTTTGGTGCAAGAGTGCCCAGAACGGCCAGGATCCGTTCTAGCTGCGCAGACTGAGCTTTGAGAGCTTTCGCCTGACCTTGGACGGTGGCATCCAAGGATTCTAGCGTCGGTGCCTCGCCGGGGGTCGCAGGAGTACGGCGGGTCTCCTCTCCCGAGGCAGTTTCGGTGGAAGGCGATCTGTTGCTAACATCATCCTCCTGAGACATGGTTGCTTTTGTTGGTAAGTTCACGTCGGGTTCACCAAAATGTGCACAGGAGATTCCGGCGGGGAGACCTCCATGTACACCGTATATAGAGGATCAGAGATGGCACAGGAAGATTTGGGTTGTGCGTAGGGAGAGAGTAAGGCAGTAGTAATGTCTGAGAGAGAGACAGAGGTTTGGCAGAGCTTCCGCGTATGGCCAGTGTGTTCTCCTTTGTATGGAAAGGTTAACGTCCTATATATAACGGAGAATGTGACCGTTGCAGTGTGGTTAATGCGCCCATCAATGGCGGCTTAATTAGCTTAACCACAACGGCACGTTCGTCCTCATATATAGGGACCGTTACAGCACGTTATGCGCGAATACCGGAACCGTTACGAGGTTGACCGGGTTTGACCGGATTGACCGGGTTTATGGAGCTCGTGCCATAAATCTCTCAAAAGCAGTTACTAAAGGTCGCGTGCGGGCTTGGCTCGCACGCGACAGAACTTACTCTAGCCTCCAAACCACTAAGTTACTAAAGTCCCGTGCAGTGGTATGCGAGGGCTCTGTCTCGCAGCCCCCACATGGATCAGCGCGGCTGGTGATCCAGTGTGTGTGGAGCACAATATGGTGTGCTGGATGGTTGCCACGTGGCCAAGATCTGCTAGCTCAGAAAGCACTATCTACACCAACATAGAACATGCAGGTGCAATTCGTGAGTCAATGGTTTATTCACTTTGCACCAACTACTACTAATTAGTATATTTTTGACAATTCGTTTTTCAAATTTATTTAAAAACAGTGTTTTTACTTTCTTTCGTCAATTTTTTAACCGTCTTTCTGCTTAAAAACAACCGTTTTTTTAAAATAACAATTCCGGTATATTTTCTTAGACGTTTTTATGCTTATAAACATATACCAGACATAATCTTAATTCTTAATTAATAAGCCGGGTGAAAATTTTCATCCCCAGTTTGTCCAAAACCAAGGTCCGTCCAACACTAAGTTATCGTGTGAGAAGGAACGATTTGATATTTCATTACTCGCCGGTGTCAACAGTATCCGATATGATAATGATCCTAGCGCTGTTTTTTTTTTTTTTTTTTGAGAGGAATCAAAACGATTAATTCAAATGGGCTTGCTGATAGCCCAGAAGGTCCAAATACAATGATTCTTCAGCCCAAACGGGCGCTTGATAAAACCAAGAGACACATTCAGCTAAGTTCATCCCCCCTTGTGCGAATAAATGTGCCGGTTGGTTCCACTTGCGTGGGGCGTGGTGAACCACGTGTCCCTCCATATTACCGAGGAAGTCTCTACACTCTTCAACAGCTCTCATTACTTCTGTAACGTCTGCATTCTTCCCCTTCTCTTTCTCTGTCATCTCTCTTGCTAGTGAGATATTATCGGTTTCAATCCACACCTTCTTCAGATTGAGATCTGAGGCTAGTTTCACCCCCTCTAGCACTGCCTCTGCTTTCGTTACCTTCGCCGAAGTTGCAAATGGCGCAGGATTTGACCGTCCGACGATGAAGACTCCCGCAGCATCTCTGATAACGACCCCAACCGCCGCCTTTCTCTCTTTCGAGTTCCAGGCAGCATCGGTGTTTATGCGGTACCAGTTCTCCGGCGGGGATTTCCTAGATTTCTCCGTCGTGAGTTGACAGATCTGAGCCGGAGCTGCAAATCCGCCACATGCAACGGTGAATCAAGGCTTTCTAGGACTGATCGAACTCTTTCTACCACATAGGTATGCTTTGTTCTTTTATTCTTGAAGATAACTTCATTTCTATTTCTCCATAGACAATCGATTAAGATACTCATCGAGATCCTTTCTTTTGTGTTTGAGTCAACAAAGGCTTGAGGGAACCAAGCCGAGAAGGCACCTCTCATACTGTTGGAAAAGGCGTCTCCGAGAAGTAGATCCCATCACTTTTTCGCAAACGGACATTCAAGAAAAAGATGAGTTTCAGATCCTTGAGCTTTTTTGCAAATTGCGCAGATATTATCGATAGGGATTCCTCTTTTGACCAAATTTGATCTAACAGGTAGACCCCTGTTGATGGCTCTCCACGTTGGAAATAAAATTCTTTTGGGGATTTTCTGTTTCCAGAACAATTCCCACCAATTGGAAGTAGTCGATCCACTGCCGAAGGGGGTCTTTCTTTTGTTTTCCTCCTGTTGCTGCAAAAGTTGGTACCAAGTCTTGACGGTGTAATTCCCATGCTCAAAATAGTGCCAGATTAACCGATATGGGAGGTTTACAGAAGGTATGGATACTCTTTTACTTCTTCAACATCTTCTTTCCAAAAGATTTCTGTAATCTTGTCCTCATTCCACGTTCTTTCCTCTGTGATGAGGTCCGCTACCATAACGTGCTGCTGAGATCTGTTTGGAGTGAACGGTCTGAAGTGCTGGGGACGGAAGAGCCATGGTTCTTTGTGTGCATCTAGCTGCTCACCATTTCCAAGTCTCCATCTACACCCACTGAAGACCAGATTTTTACTGGACAGAAGGCTTCTCCAAAGATAAGAACTGTTCTCCTTTAAATTTGCATTTCTCAATCCTGTATCTCTGTAATATTTGTGGTGGAGAATCCGGGCGTGAAGAGATTGTGAATTTGTTAGGATCCTCCAGAATTATTTTCCTAACAAGGTTGTGTTAAAATTTTGCAGGTGATGAAAGCCTAATCCACCTTCATGTTTGCTTCTTTTCATCCTTTCCCACGAGATCCAGCTAACTTTGCGCTTGCTTTCATCAGAACCCCACCAAAATCTGGACAAATCCGACTCAATCTTTTCACACAAATTAGCAGGTAATCTAAACACACTCATCGCATAGGTTGGGATTGATTCAATAACTGATTTGATAAGTATTTCCTTACCTGCTGGTGATAGGAATTTCTCTTTCCAATCCTTTGTTTTTGCTTGAACACGATCTGGTATATTGTGAAAGCTAAACATTTTACTTCTTCCCAATTCCGTTGGCAGCCCAAGATATTTGTCATGAAGTTGGGCTTGTTTCACTTCCAGAAGCTCACTAAGTTGCAAAGAGTACCAGACGCCACGTTACTTGAGAAAACGACCGAGGATTTGCTGAGATTGATCATTTGTCCCGTAGCTTTCTCATAGTTTTGTAGAATTGTAGCTAATGTTGTAACCTCGCTTGTATTAGCTTTTGTAAAAAATATGATGTCGTCCGCAAAAAAGAGGTGGGAGACGCGAGGGGCCCCTCTAGACGCAGCAGCCCCTGTAATAGATCCACTAGCAATCGACGACGAGAGAGCGCGAGAGAGAACCTCACCACAAAATAAGAACAAATACGGAGAGTTGGGACAACCTTGACGAAGCCCACGATTGGGTATTATATTACCGACTACTTGTCCCTTAAAAGACAACGAGAACGAAGTAGTAGAAATACAATCAAACACCAAGCTTACCCATTTAGGGCCGAAACCCAACCGTTGGAGAACTTGGGTAATAAAATTCCATTCCACACGGTCATAAGCCTTGCTTATGTCCGTTTTGAGGGCTAGATAGCCTTCCTTACCCTTCATCCTTTTCTTCATTGAATGAAGGACTTCAAACGCAGAAATAATATTATCAGTGATTAGCCTTCCGGGGACAAAGGCTGATTGACTTTCTGAAATCACAAAGGGCAGTCTTTTTTTTAGTCTATTAGCCATGGTCTTGGAGACCATTTTATAGATGACAGTGCAGAGGCTAATGGGCCTCAAGTCCGCGGGGGTACGAACTTGTTTCACTTTTGGGATTAAAGCAAGGATTGTATGGTTAAATGTAGCCACACTCTCCTGTCCATTTAGTATCCTTAAGACACAGCTCCCCACCTCCGATTTAAGAACAGGCCAGTATTTCTGGAAAAATAAGGCCGGGAAACCATCAACTCTGGGGCTTTCAAAGGTCCCATCTGCATTAGACTGTTAGTAACTTCATCAAGTGTGTAAGGGGCTTCCATGAAGTCCTGCTGAGAAGTAGAAATACCAGTTGTTACAAAACTCCGCATAACTTCAATATCAGCGTCAGTAGGGTTGGACGTATTGAAAAGGTTCTCAAAATGACGTGTGAGTACTTGGACAATAGTCTGATCATCGCTATGCCACTGACCCTGCTCATCTTCAATTCCATTGATCGTATTCCATGCCTTTCTTGCGGAAGCTTTCCGATGGAAGTATTTTGTGTTTTTATCCCCGCTCTTGAGCCATTGAACTCGAGATCGTTGCTTCCATATATCTTCCTCTTGCTGTCAAAGTTTGTTGAGGGTGCTTTTTGCTTGTCGGAGACGGAAAACAACCTGTCCACTCTGACGTTGCTTCTGCAGATTAGCAATCTCCCTCTTTTGAGTGTTGATTTTCTTCCTCGTCTGACCAACACTTTTTTTACTCCACTGCTGGAGATCAATCGCACTGTTGATGAGCTTTTCTTGGATCGAACCACCCCCTGTCAACGAAGCTGATTTTACTTGGTCATCATAATCATCTTCTCGCAACCAAGCTGCTTCAAAAAAGAAGCGTTTGTTGCCCAGCGGGGTCTTCTCGAGCCTGTTTCCAATAAACTTTAATTCTATCGGATTATGATCCGAAGTAGAGCTAATCAGATGGTTAACTCTAGCATTGCCAAACAAAGTTCGCCACTTCAGATTTGCCACCACACGGTCGAGACGTTCTCGAATGCTGGCTGTATCCTCCTGGTTATTAGACCAAGTGAATGGGTTTCCCACAAAACCCAAATCCTTGAGATCACACCGACTGAGAGCATGATTGAATGGGTTGGTTTGACTTGCCGTAACAAGCCTCCCTCCATCTTTTTCGGTCTGAGACAATACTTCGTTAAAGTCGCCTAAAACACACCATGGAGCATCTCCATTAGGTTTGAGGCGTTGTAGAAGTTACCACGAATGATGTCTTTCTTTTCTTTCTGGATCTCCATAAAATCCAGTAAGAAACCACGATATGTCACTGTCAATCATCTTAACAGAGCAGTGGATGTAGTGGATGGACCGAGAATGGATCACGACTTCCACATTTTCGTCCCATAGTAAGGCAAGGCCGCCTCCACGACCCACACAATCCACATATACTCCTTTTGCATACTCAGCCTTACGTCTGATCAAATCCATTTCTTGAGAGTCTAATCTTGTTTCCATTAGGAACACAAGATTAGGGCGGCAACCCTTCACAGTATCACGAAGGGCTAGGACGTTACAGGGGTTGCCAAGCCCCCGAACGTTCCAGCTTTAGGCACTCATTGTTCTAGGCAGAGCTGCTTAGCAGACTCCGCCTCTGGTATTTGGATTGATTTTGTTGTGTCGCAAACCATCTGTTCATCTCAGTCCTTCGTCGTTTGTTCTTCAAAACTTACTTCATGATCTCCGGGATCCAAGATCGTAACATCTTCATTGCAGTTCATCTTCCCTCCCCTGGTTCTCAAACCTTTGTCTTTAATCATCATAGCAGGTTTCCCTTTGGATTTACGTTTTGCCGAATTGGAATTGTCCTCCTCCACCTGGCCTCTCATTTTCCTTCGGGCCAAATCTTTTAGGTTGACTTTCTTCCGCTGTTGTGGTTTTTTGGCATGAGCTGACTCCACGGCAAAAGGATTAGGAAGTTGACCTGTATTCGAATCCTTACTTGTCCCAATAATTACTCCACTTGGTGAAAATGTGATCTTTTCCAAATTATTGGAAAATATTGGACTCTCCTCAATCTGAGGATTGACCCAATCTGTAATAATGGTATTGGTCAAATCCAAAGGAGGAGATATGGAATTATCCAGATTTGCATCAATCTGATCTCCAACTATGACCTGATTTGGACCACGTTTTGGCATCCATGCCTCCTTTGATTTTTCTGTATTTCACTGGTTTCCTTTTCCTTTAGAAAAGTCAAAATAGGGTTTTGGATTCCCAGAATTATGTTTTTGCCCTTCCCCGGCCGGCCTCTTGCTGTCTTTCGGGATCTGCTCCACTATCTTCCGTTTTCCGGCTTGTCGGCCTAGGATCCATGATCCAAACTCTGGTCCCAAGTTGTTTTCGGTCATCTGAGTTCGTTTAGGACATGACTGGGACGTGTGTTCGAGAACACCACACCATTCACAAACTCCTGGGATCCTTTCGTACTTGAAGTTGACCCAGAACTTTTCCCATCTTCAGTCCGGATACATGCTCTCCGGCGAAGAGGCTTGTACGTCTTGATTCTGGTTCTAACCCGGATACAACGATCATTTTCTTCACCATCTAGATGTATCATAACCTTTCCAGGATCCCCGATAGAGGCAGCAATGTGTGATCCTATATTTTCATGGATCAAATGGGTAGGGATTCCCAACATCTGGATCCAGACCCAGATATCCGTGAACGTACACGATTTAACATCTTGTTTGATGTCCCATCCTCGGAGAAGGAGAAGTTGGGAGTCAAAGCTCCATGGCCCACCATGGAAGGCTCTGTCCACAGTAGGTTTAGAGCTAAACTTGAAAATGAAGGTATTGTGACCCATCCCCATAACTTTTAGATCCTCTTCTGGGCACCAAAGGCGCCGAAAGAGTTCCCTCATTCCTTGACTGTCTGTTTTCTCCAATCCGACAAAACTTCCTATTAAACAAAGCTTCCAATCCTCCTTGACCTTATCACAAACTTTTTTTTTTGATAACGATCTCAGTCTTCTCGTCATCTGAGAGCGTTATTTTATTAATCCAGCCATCATCTTCTTGGATTTCCGACGCCATTCTTGCCTGAACCCTCTGTCTAGAGAGAGACTCTAGAGAGAGAAAAAAACAAAATTTTTTAGAAATTAAGTTTTACTTTTTTAGAAATTAAGAGTATATCTCTTGTTTCACTTATCCTCCGTTACATTTTATTCAAATTAATATTGTGAATCATAAAAAAATGAGATTACACCCACCATTGATGTATGACTTTAACAAAAGAAGTTCATCTTAAGTGCGCACTATAAGTTTAACATTCTCATTTTGTTTTTTTATGCACATGATTTTATCGACAGACATGTTCTCATCAAACTCAGTATCTTGGGGTAACAACTTTTAAGAGTAAAATTTCCGAACCACTTATCCCGCTAGTGTTGGAATAGATGCCCTAGAGGCAATCTAGTTTAGTATGAATTTGTATTTGGCTAGAAAATTCATTTATTATTTATTGGATATTTAATATAATGAAGTCCTTAGATTTACAATCGTGTTGTTTATCTTAAATATCCCTAGTCAAGTATAATGATTAATGGGACAATCATCTATAGACTAGTATGGGGTTGGATTGATATGGAGATATCACGATCCAACACATTGGTGTGCATTATTGGTGTGCATTACGGAATGTTGCACTGGATTGACCCATCTCCGAGAAGGCTACATACATGTTATGTTAAGTCACAAGTGCTTCTCGCGGTGCAATGGTATTGTCATCCTTAGACTTGAAGTCACTAGATATTCTAGTTGTGGATCATTGTGATCTTGGTAGCGTTAAACGCTACACCGTGACTGGGTAGTTATAAAGGCGTGTACTGGATACAATGAGAAGCAAGCTTAGAGATCGTAGTGGACGTAGAGAGGATTTGCCCCTCCCACATAACGGGAGCAGATATCCTAGGCCACTCGAGGGATAGTGCTTATAGAATGTCTGGCCAGACTCAAATAAATCAATATATGGGATATTGATGTTATTTGCACGAATAAGGCTATTCCCATAGATCGAGAAACTATGGATTGGATATACGAGTGTGACTTGTATGTCTCGTGTCCAATCCGGATATGGAGGCAAAGGGATGAGACAATTACTTGTACAAAGGTTGTCTAGATGACTATTCTATTAGTTGGCTAGAATGGATGTTTTGCTAGAAACCGCTCCATATTAGCAAATAGTTGCTACCAACTAGATAGAACCTATGGGGTCACACGCTATATAGAGTTGTACTAGATTTGGGAATTAATTAATTGGATTAATTAATTAGAAGGATCACTTTGCAAACCCTTGCAAACTTAGTAGGGACTAATTTGCAAGGAAGGGACTAAATTGAATTCTAGTTGGACTAGAATAAGTCCTTTAGGTAGTTAACAAGGAGTTGTTGGACTATATAAAGGACCCTCCTTCCTTCCTTCCTCATACTTATGCTCATTAGTGAACATAACAAGAGTGGGAGAGAACAAAGGAGAGAGAGCAAGCAACAAGGAGGCCGAACCCGACCCCCTTGCCGCCGCCCTCACCCCGTCGGCCAAAAGAGGGTCGAAGCCCCTCTTTTTGTCTCGTTTTGCGTGATTCCTTCACCCTCCTCTTATTCCGGGCTAGCACCAAGGAGTTTGGGAGATCTAGGATCAACTCTAGGCGTGGATCAACTATAGAGAACGTGACACTATTCGCGTTTGAAGTCATCAAGGAGAACCCAAAGGTGTGTTTATGATTTCTTACCTTCACTATCGTTATGCATCTATACTTGTGATCCTTGGAGGGTTTTGCATGGCTTTTATTTGATTATGCTTCCGTTTGCGCGTTCCATGAATCAAAACCCAACAGTGGTATCAGAGCCACAGGTCATAGAGCATAAACGTAGTTTATGTGTTACATTCTTGTTGTTTTACACCTTAATTTGATTGTTTATCGCGTAAAACAAGACAAATCAAGCATGGGATGCAATTTGTCAAGAATTACTCATAAGAAGATCCAATTTTTGCATTGGATGCATGAATTGGTGAGTTTGAGAAATTTTAGGATCTTAGATCTAGGGTTTGGGCATCCTTGGGGAAGAAGGAGTTCTCCCAAAACAAGGAAACAACCAAACTTGGGCTCCAAGCAAGGGAGTTGTTTTGGAAACAACTCCCAAGAGGAGGTTCGGCCCCCCTAGGGACCGCCCCCCACTTGCTTGCCGCCCAAGCTTGGCCGCCCTAGGGGGCCGGGCGGCCCTAACCCGCGGGCCTAGCTTGCGGGTTTTGGGCCGGGCCGGCCCTAGGGCATTGTGGTTCACTTTAATGGGCCCGGGCAATTGGATTGTTGGGCCCATGGACCGTTTTAACCCTAGAAATCCTAAAATCAATTAAAATTGACCAAGCGCGTTAAAATTGGATTTTAACTGTTTATGTGCAAATCGCATGGTGATGGATATGGCCTTAGGATGTGGTTTGATGTGGATGTTTAATTTTGTGGTTTGGTTTTACGGCCTGCGAGCTGATCAATTAATTGTAATAATTAAATTAGGGTTTTATGGCCTGCGTGCCATTTTTTTTCTCAACTTGTGAGATTTATTTTATTTAGTATAGATATTAGCTAGTGCTAGATAAAGTAGATTGTTAGCCAAGATTGGAGAAAAGAAGCCCAAAGCCAAAGAAGCCACAAAAGATGGAGCATGGAGCATGGAGCATTCCACATGACTATGAAGGATGGACCAAAAGATCAAGACGCATGGAGATGTGTTTGCTTAGGGTTCATAGATAATTCCATTGGCTTAAAATTATCTTAGTCTAGAAAAGGCCATATCCACATCACGTTTAATTTCTGTTATGTGGTTGTTTATTTATTGTCTTATTATTTGTGTGGTTGGTGTATGGATGATGCATGCAATTAGGATAATAAGATAATTAGACAACCCGGATCTATTATTTGGAGTTGTGCCCAAACTTAAATAGATAGATTAGTTGATATTGATCAACAAAACAATTAAAATTGAATTTAAAATCCCTCAAATTTTAAATATTGTGTTCTTGCCTTCTCGTTATTTGAACACTCATTATCATCATTATTTATCAAGTTCGTGCGTGCCAAAGCATGGGACTTGGTTCATAATGATGGAATGCGATGGCACGTAACAATGTGCAATTGTTTAGATAAGAGGTTGAACACAACTAGGCTATTAATTTGATTAAGAAACCTAGAGGCAATCAATTGGGATTATTCATATGGATGGATAAATAAGGAGTTATTTGCCCGGTTGAACCAAGAGTTGCATATGGGATGCAATTGGAATTCTTCCTACCTAAAAGTAGTCAAATTATGGGTGACTTGCCAAAGCAAGCTCATAAGGAGATGAAAAGATGGATCTTGGCCCACTAGAAAATATAAGGATATTTTCCGCATTAATATCTTGAGGGTTATTAATCCGTAGAAAAATAGTGGGAGCTATATTTAATAAACTAGCCATTATTAAATATAGTCAAAAATTCACAAATACTAAAACTTGCGTATTTTCCTTTTTGTAGAATTCCAAATGGCAAACAACTCATCGAGTTCACAACATTCCCTACGATCTGTCCTTGAGAAGGACAAGCTCTCTGGAACCAACTTTCTTGATTGGTACAGAAACTTGAGAATTGTTCTCAAGCAAGAGAAGAAACTGTACGCAATAGAGGAGCATGTTCCAGAAGGTCCAGAGAACCAGACACCTGCTGCCTTAAAGGCGTATCAAAAGCGTGTTGATGACGCTAATGATGCGGCCTGCCTAATGCTTTGCACCATGACCTCTGACCTTCAGAAGCAACACGAGAACATGAATGTTGTCGATATGATCGAACATCTAAAGCAGCTCTTCCAAGAGCAGGCGAGGGTAGAGAGTTATGAGGTCTCAAAGGCACTGTTCAAATGTCATCTGGCAGAAGGGAACCCGGTGGGACCCCATGTACTCCGAATGATCGGATACTTGGAGAATCTCGCCCGGCTTGGGTTCCCGGTCGGCCAAGAGTTGGCAACCGATCTCGTGTTGCAATCGTTGCCTGAGAGTTATGGACAGTTCATTATGAACTATAACATGAACGAGATCGTTAAACCACTGCTAGATTTACTCAACATGTTGAGGACGGCTGAACAGAGCATCAACAAGGGTAAGGGCAAGGCCATTATGATGGTGCAGAAAGGAAAGGGCAAAAGGTTTGCCTCTTCCTCCAAGGGCAAAGGCAAGTCAGTTGTCAAATCCAAGGAACAAGCCCTTAAGCCTGTTGGTGGCATTGCCAAGGTCGTGACTAAGGGTGAGTGTCACTACTGCAGTCAACCTGGACACTGGAGGAGGAACTGCCCAAAATATCTGGAGGACAAGAGGCTTGGAATAGTGATTCCACCACCACCAGGTGTTTTTGTTGTAGATGTCAATTTAACTGTCTCTGCATCATGGGTACTGGATGTGGATCTCATATTTGTCGAAATATGCAGGATCTAAAGAGAAGTAAAAGATTGGCTAAAGGGGAGGTAGATCGGCGCGTTGGGAATGGAGCAAAGGTTGCTACGTTGGCCATAGGCGTGTGCGAGCTATCTCTGCCTTCAGGATTAGTTTTAGAATTAAATAATTGCTATTTTGTGCCTGCTATGAGCAAAAACATTATTTCTATTTCTTGTTTGGACGAGGAAGGTTTTATTATTTCAATAAAGAACAATTGTTGTTCCTTTTATTTGAATAATATTCACTATTTTAGTGCGCAATTATTTAATGGACTTTATGTCCTTGATCTAAGCAATCCTGTCTACAACATTAATACCAAGCGGATTAAAATAAATGATTTAAATCCTGCTTATTTATGGCATTGTCGTTTAGGCCATATAAATGAGAAACGTGTATCTAGACTCCATAAGGATGGACTACTAGACTCATTTGATTTTGAATCATATGAGACATGTGAGGCTTGTTTATTGGGAAAAATGACAAAGTCCCCTTTCAATAAGAAAGGTGAAAGGACTAGTGAGCAATTGGCGCTCATACATACCGATGTGTGTGGGCCATTTGCCACGCCAGCCAGGGGTGGTTATGTCTACTTCATTACATTTACTGATGATTACAGTAGATATGGATTTGTGTACCTTATGAGGGCAAAATCCGAATCCTTTGAAGTGTTCAAAGAATTCAAGAATGAAGTAGAAAAGCAACTTGGCAAAAGTATCAAGGCTCTACGATCGGATCGTGGAGGAGAATACTTGAGCCAAGAGTTTGACGACTATCTTAGAGAGTGTGGGATCGTGTCCCAACTCACTCCACTCGGAACGCCACAATGGAATGGCGTTTCCGAGAGGAGGAATCGAACCCTATTGGATATGGTTCGGTCTATGATGTGTCAAACCGATCTTCCATTGTCATTTTGGGGCTACGCTCTATTAAGTGCAGCTTTCACCATTAACCGTGTTCCATCTAAATCAGTCATGAAGACACCATATGAGATGTGGAGTGGGAGGCGTCCCACACTGTCGTTCATGAGGATTTGGGGCTGCGATGTCTATGTAAAGCGTTTACAATCAGACAAGCTAGGGCCTAAATCGGATAAGTGTAAATTTGTGGGGTACCCTAAGGAAACTAAGGGATACTACTTCTACAATCCAACCGAGAACAAAGTGTTTGTTGCTCGGACCGGCGTGTTTCTAGAAAGAGAGTTTGTTTCTAAAGAAGCAAGTGGGAGGAATGTAGAACTTGAAGAAGTTCAAGAACCACAAATCACTGAACCGATTATGGAACATGAACAGGAATCACAAGCAGTTGTGGAGCCACCTGTTCAGGTAACACAAGAGCTTCGTAGATCTAGTAGAGTGCGCCAGGAACCTGAGAGGTACGGACTTCTCGTAACGGATTCCGGTGACACAATGATCATAGATGATGAGCCTACTACCTATGAGGAGGCCATGAGTGGCCCAGACTCAGAGAAGTGGCTTGAAGCCATGAGATCCGAGATGGAATCCATGTATACCAACAAAGTATGGACTTTGGTGGAACCACCTGATGGGGCGCGGCCCATAGGGTGCAAGTGGGTCTTCAAGAAGAAGATCGACATGGATGGTAATGTGATTACCTATAAGGGCCGATTGGTGGCTAAAGGATTCAGACAGATTCATGGTATTGACTATGATGAAACCTTTTCACCAGTCGCTATGACCAAATCCATCCGAATCCTACTTGCAATTGCAGCATACTACGACTATGAGATTTGGCAGATGGATGTCAAAACAGCATTCCTTTATGGGAATCTCCTCGAGGACGTGTATATGATACAGCCAGAGGGTTTTGAGGATCCAAAGCAAGCCAACAAAGTCTGTAAGCTGCAACGATCCATTTATGGATTGAAGCAAGCTTCTAGGAGTTGGAATCGACGTTTTGATGAAGTGGTCAAAGAGTTTGGCTTCATCAGAAACGAAGATGAATCTTGTTTCTACAAGAAGGTTAGTGGGAGCTCTGTAGCTTTTCTGGTCTTGTATGTGGATGACATACTACTCATTGGAAACGACATTCCCATGCTGCAATCTGTGAAAGATTGGCTAGGAAAGTGTTTCTCAATGAAGGACTTAGGGGAAGCAGCCTATATACTCGGTATAAAGATCTATAGAGATAGATCTAAGAGGTTGCTAGGCCTAAGTCAAAGTACATATATTGACAAGGTGTTGAAACGGTTCAACATGCAAGATTCTAAGAAGGGATTCTTGCCCATGTCACATGGAATCACTCTTTCGAAGAGTGGTTGTCCTTCCAATGGGATTGAGAAGGAACGCATGAGTAGGATTCCCTATGCCTCGGCCATAGGATCTATCATGTACGCCATGTTATGTACTAGACCAGATGTGTCATATGCCTTGAGTATGACAAGCAGATACCAATCCAATCCGGGTGAGAGTCACTGGATTGCTGTCAAGAACATCCTTAAGTACTTGAGAAGAACTAAGGATGCTTTCTTGATATTTGGCGGTGAGGAAGAGTTGCGTGTAAGGGGTTACACTGATGCAAGCTTCCAAACTGACAGAGATGACTTTAGATCACAGTCGGGATATGTGTTTTGCCTGAATGGAGCAGCGGTGAGCTGGAAGAGTTCCAAGCAAGAGACGGTAGCTGATTCTACAACAGAGGCTGAGTACATTGCTGCAAATGGCGCAGCAAAGGAGGCTGTTTGGATCAGAAAGTTTGTTTCTGAACTTGGTGTGGTCCATAGCATTGCGGATCCAGTGGAGTTGTTATGTGACAACACTGGGGCGATCGCGCAATCAAAGGAACCAAGATCGCACCAGAAGTCCAAGCACGTGCTCAGGAAGTTTCATCTGATTCGAGAATTTATCGATAGAGGAGACGTTCGGATATGCAAGATTCCTACAGATGATAATCTGTCAGACCCGCTTACGAAGCCTCTCACGCAGTGGAAGCATGAAGGGCACACTAGGAGTATGGGCATACGAGATGCGCCAGATTGGCTCTAGTGCAAGTGGGAGACTATTGGAATAGATGCCCTAGAGGCAATCTAGTTTAGTATGAATTTGTATTTGGCTAGAAAATTCATTTATTATTTATTGGATATTTAATATAATGAAGTCCTTAGATTTACAATCGTGTTGTTTATCTTAAATATCCCTAGTCAAGTATAATGATTAATGGGACAATCATCTATAGACTAGTATGGGGTTGGATTGATATGGAGATATCACGATCCAACACATTGGTGTGCATTACGGAATGTTGCACTGGATTGACCCATCTCCGAGAAGGCTACATACATGTTATGTTAAGTCACAAGTGCTTCTCGCGGTGCAATGGTATTGTCATCCTTAGACTTGAAGTCACTAGATATTCTAGTTGTGGATCATTGTGATCTTGGTAGCGTTAAACGCTACACCGTGACTGGGTAGTTATAAAGGCGTGTACTGGGTACAATGAGAAGCAAGCTTAGAGATCGTAGTGGACGTAGAGAGGATTTGCCCCTCCCACATAACGGGAGCAGATATCCTAGGCCACTCGAGGGATAGTGCTTATAGAATGTCTGGCCAGACTCAAATAAATCAATATATGGGATATTGATGTTATTTGCACGAATAAGGCTATTCCCATAGATCGAGAAACTATGGATTGGATATACGAGTGTGACTTGTATGTCTCGTGTCCAATCCGGATATGGAGGCAAAGGGATGAGACAATTACTTGTACAAAGGTTGTCTAGATGACTATTCTATTAGTTGGCTAGAATGGATGTTTTGCTAGAAACCGCTCCATATTAGCAAATAGTTGTTACCAACTAGATAGAACCTATGGGGTCACACGCTATATAGAGTTGTACTAGATTTGGGAATTAATTAATTATATTAATTAATTAGAAGGATCACTTTGCAAACCCTTGCAAACTTAGTAGGGACTAATTTGCAAGGAAGGGACTAAATTGAATTCTAGTTGGACTAGAATAAGTCATTTAGGTAGTTAACAAGGAGTTGTTGGACTATATAAAGGACCCTCCTTCCTTCCTTCCTCATACTTATGCTCATTAGTGAACATAACAAGAGTGGGAGAGAACAAAGGAGAGAGAGCAAGCAACAAGGAGGCCGAACCCGACCCCCTTGCCGCCGCCCTCACCCCGTCGGCCAAAAGAGGGCCGAAGCCCCTCTTTTTGTCTCGTTTTGCGTGATTCCTTCACCCTCCTCTTATTCCGGGCTAGCACCAAGGAGTTTGGGAGATCTAGGATCAACTCTAGGCGTGGATCAACTATAGAGAACGTGACACTATTCGCGTTTGAAGTCATCAAGGAGAACCCAAAGGTGTGTTTATGATTTCTTACCTTCACTATCGTTATGCATCTAGACTTGTGATCCTTGGAGGGTTTTGCATGGCTTTTATTTGATTATGCTTCCGTTTGCGCGTTCCATGAATCAAAACCCAACAGCTAGAGATATTATGACCATTACCAATTTCCCATCTCATCCCGTTAAGAAGGCAATCTTTACTATCAATAATTCTCTCCAAATTTTAGTACAAGACTTAACGACTTTTATTGTTTTAGAAAATAATTGACTTGTCCATTGCTTTTAATAGGATACTCTAGGCGCCATTCCACAAACCGTGGTAGCCTTTTTGTTGTATTGTTGTAAAACAACCTAAACTTAGGTTTCGCTTGATTGGCGGTATAAGAGTAGTGATAACCAATGTATTACTACTTCCGTTTCTCTGGGATCTTCTCAGTTGACTTCCTTTATCCGTATCTTTGTCACTTTGATTAAGTGATTTGAATATCAAAACAATTCAAGTTATTGGTAATTTTTACATGGTGTTGTAACCTAAAGTTTATTCTATAACGTCATGGAAAGATTACAAAAAATTCATTATTTTGGTACTCAAATCACTGGGTCAAAGTTACGCAGCAATAAAAAAAAAGTCAATTGAAAAGATTCCAAAAAAACGAAAGTAGTATATATGAATGACAAGCATCACTTTTGCAATAAAATAAGAATTCGGGTATAACCTATGCATATGTTGGGAATCCGACTACGACTGAGAACCGTGTGACAAAAAAGCTCATGGAGCAGAGAGTTCCGAGTGTCCACAATCGCCACATCTCTATTCCAGGTGCATCACTTGAAAATCCAAGTACATTTTTATTCAACTAAAGTCTCAAATTTTAATGACCGTTACGTAATGGGAGATGGTCTTTGATACTTACAATTGATATATTGAATAAGTATCTCAAAATCCTTTCATGGCTCAAATGCTCCACCAGTTCCGTCAGAATCTTTCTAGTTGACTGTAGGGATCTTTGATCGACTAATTTAAGTAACAATATGTTAGGAAAATAAAAACACATTTTGTTTCATATGGTTAGCAAAATTAGTCGGTTAAATGACCGTCAAAGTCTAACTAAGGTTCCGCTTTCTTCGTCTAATTTCAGACGACTTTTTATCTTTTTTTAAGTCATAAAAAAAGTTTTAACTACGTCATTGTCGTTAAAATTTATGTTTGATAATTTTTTTTACCTTATTATAAGACTAAGAAAAGTCAGGTTTTTCTAACTTCAACTTTTTTATCTTTTTACTCCTTAAAAGTACTTTTTAGGAGATAAAATAAAAATTAAGTAAACAACCTTTTTCTACTAAAAAAGTAACTAAAACTTTTTAGAAAACTTATTAGGAACAGAGTAAACAACCTTTTTATCTTTTTTTTTGTTAAAAGAAAAACCCTTTTTATCTTGGAGTGGAGGAGGTGGTGGCTCAAGAGCCTAAGACGATTTTTAGTTAAAAAGATAAAAAGTCACCTAAATTTAGTTAAAGAAAGCAAGGCCTAAGATGATTCTGGCAAAACATACCAATCACTACTAGTTAAAGCCCAGACACTTGGAATGTTTTACTACTTTCTTTCATGTGGTATACAGAAAAAGCCCAATATTGTGTCATGCAGGCCCAAAAAATATTCTCCAACCAGGGGAAAACTAAAATCTATGTCTCCCCTCTGTATCTCTCTCTAAACCCTCGAGCGTGTCTCTTTACTCAACTCTCTCACTCTCGACAGCAAATGGTCACAGAATCTTTCTCTATCACTCTCATGATTTTCACAATCAGTTTAATCAGAAGCTCAAATTAGTTCCTCTCTTCTAGGGTTTTCGATTCATCTGTCCTCTTCCCATCTTCTCCAAATTCCCCACAGTTCTGACTGCCATGGAAGCTCTCTCAAGCTCTGTCTTCGTCTCCAAGTTCGCCGAGACTCTTCCGTCACTTCACTCACCGAATTGTTCCATCAGAACGCCGATTAGGCCTTCGTTGTACCTGAAATTGAACGAAGCTTTACATAACTCTCGTGTTATCGCGCTTGCTAGGAAAAAACCATCGGACGAAGGCGAAGGTGAATCGCTAATTGAGAACAATGGGTTGGGTTTGGTTCCGCAAGAGAGTACGTCTATCTCTCAGGTATTGAATTTCAAAGAGAAAAGTTAATATTATTTGTAATATAAAATGATTTCTGTATGCATAATCATGGGTATGAATAGGATAGTGAAGAGGCCTAATTAGTAGAAATCATGTTTCATTTGTCAAAAGAGGCTCATTCATTTTTGTTATAGTCTGTGCATAGATACTTCAAATGGCTGATTGGGCTTTGTTCTGATGGCCTGTCTCATGTTCTGAAGGGCAATTTAAATCATGGAGAAAAAGACAGTGGAACAACTGTGGATGCGGGTGACGCGATTAAGCTTGATATAGAAAATGTTATCTCAGGTGTGAATGAGGGGACTAAGTTAGATAAACCTAATGTTAACTCAGGTGTGAATGAGACGCGTAAGTTTGACATATGCTATACTGTTACTGGAAATGGAGGTGGTGGCGGCTCAAGAGCTGGGTTGTTCAGGACTCCGATATCTGGTGGGGTACAGAGTGCAACCTCGGCTCATGGTCTACCTCGCCCTGCCTTAGCAGTCCGCAATCTTATGGAGCAGGTGGGCTTACCTTTTATCTCTGGATAGTCTGTAACTATTTGTTACCTGTATGTATGTTAGGGGAGTTTCATTCGTTTACGAACTTAAAAATTAAAATTGTAAATGGAATTATGTAGTGTTGCGCATTTTTTGCTTTGCAGACAGGAAATTTTCTTTGTTATTTGGTTTGTTTTATGTAAGCTCATATGCTCTGGGCAAAAGTGAGAGTTTTCCGTGCATTTTCAGAACACCTGAACTGTTTAGGTTGTGTCAGACATGATTGGAAATTTTAGGTCCAAAACCTCAAAAGGGCACATCAATTTTGATCCTACCATCTTGTTATACTTTCTGTATACTCAGCTTCTGTTTTGTGGAATGAAGTCCCCCTCTAGTGGGCATTAGTGATATCTAATAGCACTTAGTTATTGTCTCCATTGATTCTGTCTTGAACCTTATTTGGTTTCTGATTCAAGGCTAGGTTTGCTCACCTCTGCACTGTAATGTCTCGAATGCATCACCGAAGAGAAGGATATCCATTTGGCTCATTGGTTGATTTTGCGCCAGATCCAATGGGACGTAAGTCACTTTAGTTTTTCCTAAATGCTTCTTTAGTTTTTCCTAAATGCTTCTTTAGTTTCTTAGCTGATTTTCATTGAATATTCAAAATGGTTATGCTGTATGGATGTTGCATGGGTTTATAATCTATAGTCTGTGGATCTAGTAGCAAGACTACATGAGGTGATTGGGTCCTCTGTGAGGGTTCAATTATGAATGTGAAAACTAATATTATTGCATGTGATCTTTTGGTTTTGGATACTATCGTACTGGTAGTCATCTCAGGCTTAACATTCCTGTTTGACTCAATTGATATTAGTTAAACAAACGTAGGTAGTTCGTTTTTTCACTTTGTTTGGAGTACTTTACTACTCTTGTTCTGACAAACATTTCACTATCCTGGGCACTGAGTGCCCAGCTTTGCGGAAGGAAAATTGAAGGAAATGGAATACAAATTTTTAATAATAAATTTCGGAAGGGCCAATGAAAATGTCAAATTGGAAGTTTTAGGTTTATGTACATTATTGCATATAATCCTTGTGTCAACTTGTAAATAGTTAGTCTATAGTAGCTTGTTTCTTTCCTTTTTAGGTTAAAAGGGTGTATGGTATATAATATATACTAGTAATGAGAGTGTTACAAAAGCTAGCTGGGGCGTACCTGTCAGCACATCATCAGTCTGAGGCTCTCTGTAGATGGGCTGAGTTTTTTGTGTTCAAACTTCTGGAGGGACCTGCAATCAAATAATAGTGCATTTACACTAGGGTACACTCTGGATGAGTCACTGAGGGGTAAGTGGCAAGCTGAGAATCGGATTCTGTCTCTAGGTGAGTTAGATTCTTCTCAACAGAAAGGGTAAGCCCCATCTCTGATACTTCAAATTTGGCTGTTGGAACACAGTAGAGGGACCAATGTTGCGGAAAGAAGCAATGACAGAAGCTCCGTCCTGATATCTTATGATACATCCTCCATTGATAACCGAGGAGACCCTTTAACTGAACCATCACAATTGAGTCTGTGCCACTTGGTTGGTGGAGGGAGCCATCTCGAAGGACAACTTTGATTTTTGATAGACATGACATTTTGGAAAGTCCATTATATAGCTTCACAAACAATCTTAAAACAAAGTTCATATATTGGTATAGAGTTTCTATGATTCTGTGCTCCAGAAATAAGGAGGGTCCTGACTTTCCTAGTATTCCAGGAAACCAAGACCAAGATATGGACGAAGGAAGGTCAAGAGGAGTGTGAAGAGTGGTCTGTGAGATTGATATGGATTCAAATCCCAGGGTTAGTCTCAAGAAAGAAACTATGAACAAAGTGGGTTGACTAAATTCAGACAAAAAGCCGAGAGCTCTAGACTCTATAGCGATCTCTACGTTAGTGAAAGATAGTTTCAGCACCGTTGCAGCCTGCATGACAGAGAGCATCATGAAGGATTTTTCTTTGGGTAAATTACGGATAGGTGACCTGTGTTATAGGCTCGGTTCTCTTAGGTGACCTGTGGTTTAAAAAAATTCACTTAAGTGACCTGTGGTTTGCTCCGTGTTTCACCTAAGTTTTCCGTCCATATTTCCGTTAACAAGTAATTAAATTAATTGCATTTTAACCCCTTTGTTTCAAATCAAGACTCAACATAAACCAAAAAGAAGATAGAAATAAAAACAATACAAAAAAACCCAACCCAGAGAAGAAGAAGTGGAGGAAGAATCCATTATAACAAATATAACATCTACACATTGGTCGAGATTAGAATTGGAGAAGAAACAAGAAATTCAATCAATCTCGCATTCTAAATGCTTCCCCTCATCTTCTTTCTTTCTATGTTTTTCTTCAAATACCTTTGTGACATAAATTGAGCATTACCAACAACTACGGATGAAGAAGTAGTTGTTGTTCATTATTTGAAGAAGTAGCTACTGTGCTATTGTAATTTACATTCAAACACTACTGGAATTAAATTAATGTTATAATGATTATGATGGATACTTCAAATAAAACATGGTTGGAAATTGTGCTACTAATTAACATTCTTACATGAGTGTTAAAATTATCATGTGCTATAGGATACTCACAATCACAGCAATAGTGCACAGTTATTTTTCTTGTAGAACACGGTCGTGTTATTTTATCATTCGAACCATTACACCGTCACTACGTCCATTCTATGATTGTATATGCGGAGATAGTATTTCAATGTAGAGCAGTTTTATTTTCTTTTGTGTCATATTTTTGCAGGGTAATCCTTTATAAAATATTATTTCTCCCATCTCTCTCTCTCTCTCTCCCTCTCTCTCTCTCTCTCTCTCTCTCTCTCTTTCGTGTTCATTATACACAATCGATGAACACGGCCATCAAAATGGCAGACCAATTACAGTGTGGCTAGGGTTTCGGGCAGGTGGTGGTGTGCTATGGAGATGGCGAGCAAATTGGTGAAAAACAGACCATCTGGTTTATTGGTTCAGTGATTGACACGATCTCATTCAATTGGGTGATCAAGTCTGTTTGATCGTGGCTGAGAAGGCGAGCAGGTGGTAATGTGCCAGTTTTTTTTTTTTTTTTTTTTTTTTTTTTTTTTTTTATGAATCTTGATTTGAAGCAAAGGGGTTAAAATGCAATTAATTTAATTACTTGTTAACGGAAATATGGACGGAAAACTTAGGTGAAACACGGAGCAAACCACAGGTCACTTAAGTGAAACTTTTCAAACCACAGGTCACCTAACAGAATCGGACCTATACCACAGGTCACCTATCCGTAATTTACCCTTTTTCTTTTCAAGAGCAGGTTTTTGTACAAGATGAGCTTGATCCAAAAGAAAGAGATGAACTTGGCTGGAGTTGGACCTTCCAAAGCCAGTTCCAAGAAGGATAAGAAGAGCAGGGTGTAGCATGTAAGATAAGAGAAAATGCTGATTTAGTAGAAAAGTTGCCACTAGGACTATACTTCCAGGCTGAGGAGTCAGGTTCAGTAGAAGTAGTGCTAAAATGGCACGCTGAAATCTGAGATACTTGTCTGAGCCAGTTAAAAATTGAGACTCTCTAAATGCCAAGTACCCATTCAGTGAAAACTCCTAATAGTAAGAGATTCTTCATATGCCTGCTGAGGCCCAAAGATTTGTATTCATAGAGGGCCGGAACGAAGCCACACAGGGAGATTTTTGAAGCTTTCTGTCAAAATAGGTAAACCTTTAGCTTGGCTCTTTCCAACAAAAGAGGCTTTGACTGGAGGGAATGGGGTTTATACTTGGAGGAAAGCAACTTGGACCAAACAGTTGGCTAGCACTAATTAACCATTGCTATTAAGTTTGTGTCTTTTGATTTATGGATTCCAAGACTACCTAGGATTTTGGGTGTAGAGACAATACTGCAACCCGCAAGGTGAGTTTGCTGAGGATCCCATAATAAAACTGCTATTCAATGGATTTGAGGGTTGAAATAGGTACAAAGCCAGCCTGCATGTAAGAATTGGGGATGGTGGAGAGCACAGACTTCACCGAGCTGTTCTCCCAGCTAAGGAGAGAAACTTACTTTTCCAACCACTTAGCTTGTTGTGCACTTTTTCAATAATGAATTGATAGTCAGCCTTGTTCGGCCTCTTATCAGGAATGGGACAGCCCGATAATTGCCAAGGTTTTGCAAGACTGAAATTTGTAGAGTGGAAGCACAAGCTGAGGCCACTGAGCTGAACACATTTGCTGAGAAGATACTTTCGAAGTGGCTATGTTGATTTTTTCCTAGATAGAGAACAAAAGTTATCAAGGATGTTGGTGGTGTTTCCATTAATGATGTGGGAAAGAGAAGAGGTGGTGAGGCATCACAGTACTAGAGTGATCTAAAGAGGTGGGAAGTTGAAGAAAGTAAAAACATTTATGACAAAACACCATTCAAGTTGTCAAAAAAGGATTAAAAGTAAAATTTTATTACTAAATGGCCAGAGACGTCTCTCTTCCGCTTCAAGTGGTTAATAACTTCTTGCACAAATTAGATATTGTCACTACTTCTGCGGCCAGGAATGAAATTTGCTTGGTGGGGACTGATATATTTATTGAGAAAAGGTCAGAGTCAAGCAAGGATCCTATGTTCTTCGTGCAAATATTGCCAAAGTGGTTTTTAATCCACCAAATGACTGCAGAAGTTGCTAACACATGTTTCGAAAGAAGCATTCAAAGGTCCCCAAGAGCCTCTCACAAGCTAGTAGAAAGAAGGTCCAAACAGCCACATTTACTCAAAACAGAAGTATAATGTTTGAGGAATGGGAGGTTGTGCTGAGGAGAATTGGGCAGTGGTCAGATCTTATGCGTGGAAGGTGGAGAAAAATGAGTTCCGATGTAGATCAAGCCAGTTCGAGTTTCAAAGGATGTGGTCAAGTGTCTCCTTAATAATGGTACCATCGGTATGTTTGTTTGACCCAGTAAATTGATAAGGAGAGGAAAGAGTGTGAACCTCAATAAGGGCGTCAATTGTCTGATGTGGTTGAGAGAATATCACAGTGAATATCCACCCTTGTATTAATGAAGTCACAGACAGAGGGCTTGTGAGCAATCAATAGATACTTTACAACCTTTTGAAGTGTTGGTATGCAGGTCTGCTGAAGTTCCACACTAGGAAGTTCATTGGGGGCTTAGTGGTGCGGTATCGAGTGTGTGCTAGACCCCTCTCTTCCAGCACCGGATTGTTTCTTTCCTCTGTTTCCCAACTTATTGACTTGCTAAATGCAAGTGCTGACATGTTTGACTGACTTCGACTTGACATGGTCAGGGCGGACGGGAACTGAATATCACTTGGTTCTAGTATGTAAACCCACTTTTCGTAGATCACCCAGTTGTGGGTTATGCCTTTTCTCGAGCGGTAGTCAGTGTGATGACATGTTTGGGGAAACTGTTTATTGTTCCTTTTTCTTGGAGAAAAGAGGGGTGAAACAGAGCACTGGATCTCCTCAAGAGGAGCCCTCAATGTAGCTGAAGTGGCTTTCCTGGAAAGTGATGATTGAGTTGTTCTTGCCTGTTCCTGAGGTTTTGAAGAGTGAGAGGCTATGTTTTGCCTAGCTTCCTTCATTGAGTGACTGTATGAACCCCACTCGTCGTCTTGTCCTGAACAAAATTTATGATTTGCGGGATAATTGAGTTGTCTTCTTTCTGGTATGTCCCTTCAACTTGACGTACTACCAACCCTATTGGGAGAGATTTGCTTCTGGCGAGACATGGTGGGGGAGCAGAGAGGTTAAATTTGGGTAAGGTGCCACTAGAGAGGGTAAACAGGATTTGAGTTTTGTGGTGGAAGTGGTAGAATTGGGTTTAGGTTAGTGTTCAGTTTCTCTTTTCATTCTATTGACATCTGGAGGTAATTTAGTTTCCCGTTTATGTGGGAATAATGATTTACTAAATTGTCATTTCCTCTTCCGAAGGATAAAGAAAAGTAAAAAGAGTTTGGTAACTGGGCACTTACATTGGGGATGCTTAGTTGCCAACAAATCATGATATAATTATTCCCTAACTAGTAACTGTTATTCATAATGAACGAATCACTAGTGAATATGATACTTCTATCTTCATGCTCACTTAAGATTACACTAGTCAGTCATAGCTAAATTGTTTTGTCTGACAGACGCCCTTACCCATTCTCTTTTTGCCGCTAATGCGATATTTCTCTTTCAGATCCGATATTTTCATTCTCACCATTGGCTATTCACACTCGGAATTTATTAGCTGATCCACGGTGCACTCTTGTCGTGCAGGTTGGTTTTGTATTTTCCTTAGTGTTATGTGGAATTTCTAAGTAAACTCGTTTGTTTATGGATTCTAATGACTATTTGATATAGATACCTGGATGGAGCGGTTTATCAAATGCAAGAGTAACAATATTTGGGGATGTCTTCCCCCTTTCAGAGAGCGAGCAGGTACATGCTTTGAATGACACATCCAAGTATAGTTTTTTGTTCGTCACAGCAAATGCTATCTTTACTCTTCCGTTTTCTTCCCTATGGGCGAGCACTTGTTCTGGCACTCCTGTCTCATGTTCCGCTTTTAAAGTTATCTATAGTCAGAAGAAAGCTGTAGAGTTCTACTTTTATGCATTAGCTATGCCTTTTGATTATTTTTGTATTTTTGATGAACGATTATTTTTGTATTTATTATGACTTGTTATTGATTGCCAGGAATGGGCTCATAAGCAATATATGAAAAAACATCAACAAGGGCCTTCCCAACAGTGGGGAAACTTCTACTATTTTAGGATGCAAAACATAAGGTTTGGATTCTAACTCGGGATTGCAATCAGCTCCTCTCTTGGCTGTTCATTATATGTTGCTGTACTTGGAATGTTTATTGCCATTTTCTGGCTCTTCCTACAATTATTTTAAGTACAAAAAGTGGTATGATGTTTAGGTGAAGGAAATGTTCATCGTTTTATATAGTTGAAGCATTCAATTATACTACCAACCCAGAGAGACAACATCTTTAAGATATACGATTTATTTATTTAAATGTACCAAATAGATGCAAGCTTAACAATTCTACTGAGAGGTTAGTCCCTGTGATAATTTCAAAATACAAAACAAAGCAGCAGAACTGCTGGGAATAAATGTAGAGAGTACTACTTGTTCATTTTGCATTCTTAAAGAATAATAATGGAGGGTCACTGCTTTGCATCCGAATTTAGAAACTGTTTCTTCCCATGAGACCCTTGAGGCGGAACAGGTTGTGCTGTCTCCTCAGAAAGATCTTTACCAGGCCTTTCAAAGTATTATCAATTATATAATGCGGAGAACAACCAAAGCCACTCCAAACAGATATCATTTGAGTATGATAAATCATAGCAGAGAACTCCATTCATTTCCACCAAAGGCATAAGCCATGGAACACCTTTCGAATTTCTTCTGAGGCATCCTGGTATATATTGTTTCAGCCATGAAACACAGCAGATGGGTGCTTGTCTCCTTCCGACACAATTTTTTTTTTCTGCTTAGAACAATTTCATGATGTTCTGAAGGGGTCACTTTGTATCTTATGAAACTTTGGGCCCTTTTCAGCAAAGATGACAAGAAGCTAGAAAACATACCATGTTCCTTTTTTACAAGCTTTCTAGTAGCACAGGTGCGGGTGGGGAGCAGGTGCTGGTGCGGGAACTGGGTGCGGGATTGGCAAATTCCCAAAAATCAAGGGTGCGGCGGAGGTGCGGCAAGGTTTTAAAAAACGGACGCGGCTGGCGTATCGGTCGCGGTCGCGTGTAACGGGATCGGACTATATCGGAGGGACTGTAACGGAAAACGGGCATCGAATGTGTGAATTTTAGAAAACATTCACGGACGTTTTCTCCCTTTTTCCCGTTTTTCCGACGCGAAACGGCCGTTTTTCCTGTTACCGACGCGAAACGACCGTTTTTTGTGTGAATAAAATTCACACGACGCGCAACGGGAAAATGGTCGTGCTCTCTGCCGTTTCCGTTACAACACGGCCGCTCCGCGCCGCTTTTGCCGTTTTTTGAAACCCTGAGGTGCGGCGACCTATATTTATATTTATATGTTATAAATTGTTTGTGATAACATTAAATTAATATAAAAACAACAATAATAGTGATCTCAATTATAATCAAACCAAAATTCATACACAGATTCAAAGATGAGTTATTATATCAACAATATAATCTCAACAATTGTTGTTCTCAGCTGTGAGACGAGTAATCTAAGGGTTAGAAATGTTCACATTGATGCATGCTTTTTTTGGTTAAATTGTAGTTATATCTTAGAAGACCTCTCAATTGAAACTTTCCAAATTACTCTGCATTATCCACAAAGCACCCACGAAGCACCCAAAAGCACCCGGTACGGTTGCGCGACTTCCCAGAAGCACCTGTAAGAGTAATGACCTGAAGGGATGATGACTAATCCACAAGTTCTCAAATTTAACTTTAAACCGTCAAAATAAATAAAGAAATACATCAGTGTGCAATTATCTGGGAACAAATGACAAGCATGGACAATGTTCCCACCTTTGTTAGAAGGGTGTGGTTTAACTATGATCACGGACGGAGAAGAGAGAATAAATCCCACATAAAAATGAGTTAATAGCAAGGAACTTGATACAAACTTGAGAGAGGGAGGTAAATTGATGATACAAATGGAGAAGGAAGTTGGCCCAATTATTGTTGGATCTCTTGGTAAGCGGATTTGTAATTAATGACTCGAAATATATTTGTCTCTATCTTTTATGTCCAGTTATCATTACATTGAAATAAATCGGCAAGTAGATACTTGGGTAGTACTAATACTTTTGGGGCTTGCACCACTAAAATAACACTAAGAAGCACGGAGACGGATATGGGTATCGGATACAATACGGGTTCGGACAGGGAATACGTCATTTTCTAAAAAAATGAGGATACGATACGGCAAGAATACATGTGTGTGTGTATATATATTAATTATATATACATATATATGTATATATATATAAAATATATATTGAATTACAATAACAACATGCTTTCAGAGATATGCTCTGTGTCCCTTCGTTGCTGCTGTGTCTATTTGGTTCCAGCGATATGTTCAGTGTCACTCCGTTTCCAGAGAGAGGATTTGCTGATATTGTGGTTGAAAAGGACTCCACCTTTTTATATCTCATCTACTACTTAATTGCACTTTAGACATTAATTATTGTGTTACTTCACCTACCCTTTTAAAGTTTTAAAAGTTTTACTACACAAAACACCCAACTAATGTTTTAAAAATTACAATCCAGCCCCGCCGTATCCAGTACCCGTGTCCTAGCCGTATCCGACCGGTTGTAAAAGGACCAAAGTACCCCCGACACGCCAGCTGGCGTGTCCGACGCATATTTTCCCGTATCTGCTCCGTATCCCCATATCCGATCTGAATCCACAGGTTACGGCTCCATTTTAGAGGTATCCGTGCTTCCTAGAAATAGCAAGATTGCCTTAAGTTTGATATTTGCAATGGGGTACGAAACCTTTAACTGAACTGGTCCATACGAAATAGGCTCAGGATCCTTATTGAAAAATAACGGCTCTCTGAGGTGTGGGTGTACACAGTCAAATTGTTTTTTTTTTTAACAGTACAATCAAATGGTGAACATCAAAGTCTTCAACTGATTTCAGAAAACTTGTGTCACACTGAGGCTTGAGCTTCCACTTTTACAAGAAATAATGATGTGTATTACAGATGTTAGAAGTTAATGAAGTAATTCATGGAAACCCAATATAGCAAAATTTTGGTACCTAACTATGTTTTGGACCAGAGTAGGTTGATTTGGCAGTACCTAACGATATAGCATGTCTTGTAGCAAGTCTATTAGGGGTATACCTGTATGGCTCCGAAAGCAACTTCTTGTGTGCCCACTGATTGTTAAAGGCTTGAAGAGTTTAGCTACAACTGCCACTTCTTGTTTTGAAGATATGTAGAATCAATAGCAAACATTTCTTGGCCTGAATAATTTTTTTGCTTCGCTTACATTGAATATTGTGCTACCAGTGACATATATTTCATTGGAGGCTTTGGCACTGTTGCTTGGGTTGATGTCAAGGAATATGAAACTCTTCTACCTGATAAGATAGCAGTAGATGGTGGTGAGCAGAATCTGAAGGTTGGTGATTCTACGTTAGGGAATACTAGTAATTGTTTATTTATCTCAAAGCTCGTGTTACATACGTGTATAAATCTCTCCCAAACAAGATAGATTAAATGACAAAGTGTTTCTGCATTTGCAATCTCTTGATGCCTTGATCTGTCTCTCTTTTCAGGAGCTGAATGCAATATTTTCAAAGCCCCTGAAACAGCTTCTTTCTGCTGAAACTGAAGTTGATGATGCAGCTCTTATATCAATTGATAGCAAAGGAATTGATATCCGAGTTCGAGAAGGAGCACAAGTATTCTCCTCTTCAACACCACAAAATGAATAATCGCATAATTTCATCCTTACAATAATTAATACTAATGTCAACATCTTGTCTTCTGTTTATTTGCGATAGTTCAACGTACAAAGATTATCATTTGACGAGGGCCGTGGAGTAGAAACACTGGAGGAAGCCAAGGCTGCACTCTGGAAACTAATCAACAGAGGCCAACTTTACAATTTGCAGAAGTAGGGACGACACCAGTTTGTAGCCATGGTTTGTTGTCAGATTTGCAGAAAAAACCCAGCATGTGTTTCAAACTTTTTGTTCTCTTCATAAGTAAGCTTTTAAAACTTGTACTAATTTTGTAGAACAATAGATGTTACGGCAGTGAAAACTCGTTTAAGTTGTATGCAGTCCTTGTAATTTTGTATGATATGGGCAGCTTGGAACAAGCATGCTGCTTTGTACTTTGTATTGGCTCCAATAAAAACTTATTCTCATTGAAAGAAATATGCTTGCAACTCCCCAAAAACCATAGGAGGCTGTGTGTTTGACTCTTGCTGGAGCATCATCACCCGAACACTGCTGTTGTCACAGCTAAACAATTCTCCTTTGGAAAAGATGATTTATGCAATCTAATTTGCTAAGCAAATCGGAAAAGATAGTAACTGAATAAGAAGACATTGGGAATATGTTTTATCGAAATCATAAAAAAATTTATCGAAATCATAAAAAAAAATCATTCTCTTCGGGTAACCATCAAATATATGTGTTTTGATAATTCGTACGCTCTTTAAATTTTAGTTAATTGTCTCTGATAATGAATTTGTAAGCAAGATGCGCTCTTTTAATTTTAGAGAGCAATAAAGGGATTTTCTTCTCCAGAGTTCTGGAGAGGACTTTTGGAGCCGAAATGAGACCCTTTCGAGAGGTTCTAGATGACGAAGGAGAAGGGCAGAAGAGCGATCTTCTCGCGAAGCAAACTTGTTATAGGGAGACAGAAGATGATTAGTGACAATGAAAAATGAAGTTATATACATAGTTCCTAAACATTAGCAGGACATCTTCGGATTTCATCTGAGACGAATAATATTAGGTTAGCTTAAGCTAATTAGGGAATCCAAAATTAGCGGCGAGGGGATAAGAGAATCAAATCCCCACACACTCCCGTTGTACTCAAAGTTTTCGTCCATAACAAACCTAGCTAGTACTTCCTTTATTTCCTCAGTTTCTTCTGATTACTGTTTACACATGTTTTAAGAAACCATGGCAAAAGTCCAGATTTCCTCTCCATCATCCCTCACAAAATACCATCTTTGTCTCTCTCTCTCTCACACACACACACGCATTTTCTCCCTCTGGTTTATCACGCCACAACCACCACCAACAACAAACAACAACAACATCAACAACGTCACATCATCAATTTAAGAGAGCAAGTCTAAAAAAACATAGCTTAATGCAATCAGTTATGCAAGCGCGCGAAGTGGTGCTCGAGTCTAGCACATGAAGGCAGAGCTGGAAGCAGCACATTGCGCCAGACCACTTTGTAAAAGGTTGAGGTAGCTGGGTCGGACCGTCGACCGTAAATTACAAGCGCTTGTTGGGAGGAAAGTCAACCTAGGAGTAGTTTTCACTTTAGTATTTTATTATTGTTTTTATAATTTGTGAGGTGAGGAGAGAGAGTTACTGATATTTAGATTGATAAACAACATGAAACATGTTAGCAGGAAGTTTAAAAGTAAAATTTCAACATATTGGAAGACTCAACCCCGCTGTGCCAGGACACACTCGACCTTTGGGGGGACTCGTACGAGTCGGGGATTTTTCATGTAATGTTTTAAGCAGGAACGGAGCAATCGACCCCGATTTGCGGAAACACACTCGAGCTATATGGGAGCCCGTTGACAGAATGTGGCTTGGGGATTGCTTAGTGAGCTCAATGCGGATTTCGTCCCCGCCTTGTGGCAGTTGTGAGTTACTCTTACTCTTGTTTTAAAATTTTAGTCACGAATCCGATGTGGATCTTATGATGTTTCGTTAAAATTGTAAAATATCCTGATTTTTGGTGGGGCTGTTGGATTTTATGTTAAAATTTTGTCGAGTGTTCACCTTCTTGTCACGTGCACAATGAGACTGCACAAGTAGATCCACCAAGTCTCATCGTGAGTTATTTGTGTTCTCCAATTACGCTCTAAATTCATTGAGGATAATGAATAGCTTAAGTGTGGGGGATTTTACTTTATTTAGGCAGTTCGTCTCTTTCCGGCCTGCATATTTTTCTTAGTCATGTCAACATAAAGTTGTCAGTTAGGGTTTGTACGGGTCTGCAATGCACGTTTAAATACTTTGACTCAACATGTTTATTACAGTTTTGTCCCTACCCCGAGTCAGTGTCTAGAGTCTTCTTTGTGGTGGCCTATTCATGTAGAAAAAAGAAAAAATAATAAAAATAAATAGAAAAGTGAAAGTCTATAATAAATGATTTTTGTTGAGAATTGGGCAGAAGAATTAACTTTAAACTGGAGAGAGCTTGATGATGCAGTGATGAAGTGATTCTGTGGAGCTAAGGTGTTTGTGTGTGACATTTGACCGAGCCGAGACCCCCTAGTTTGCGTAGAGAGATTTTGTGAATTTGGATACTTAGCTACTTTTTAAAAATTTGGAAATTTTGAGCCTTAAAACTGAAAGTGCGTGCCTGTTTTAAAGAGTTTATGAGTAGTTAGTCGATAATGCATGATCGTCGTCATTTAGGTAGTCGACAACCCATCTTCATGTGATCGCTCACGAAACAACGACATGAATGACTTGCAGAATTTGATCTAGTTTGACCCTTCCTATTAGTTATGGAAGGGGGATTTGAGTGAGTGGAGATTATAGAGGTAGTACATGCATATATTAGTTATCTTTTGTGGGCTGTTTGATCTTAATTTATTTTAGGGGACGAGAGGGTGAGTTAGGGGCGACTTAACATTAACTTGTGGAGGTGATTCACTACGTTAGATAGTGATCAATGTTGGAGTATGGCCTATAGGCAATCTACTTATCGTGACATTTAAGGGTTTCTATTCATTATGTTATCTATATGGAGATATGTTGACATAATGAAATTATTAGAATAAACGTTGTATTCTTAAATATCCATAGTCTAGTATTATTGTTAATTAGGGCGACTATAATGCATCGATAATAGTATGTGGGTAGATTGATATGATATATCAAGTCTCACACATGATACGCATTAGGAATAATGGCGTACTGGATTGACCCACCATGAGAACACTACATGGGTGTTATGTGAGTGTCAAAATTGCTTCTCATAGTCACAATGGTGTTGTGATTCTATGACTTGAAGTCACTGCATTCTCTAGATGTGGAGTACATGTTTTAAGATCCTCAAACAACACTCTGTAACAAGGTGATTATAAGTCGATAAATTGGACATGTTATGAAACATGCTGAGAGATGTGAGTGATGTAGATAAGATTTGTCCCTCCTACATAACATGAGTAAATATCCATGGCCACTCGATGAGTGACTTAGGAAAATGCATGGACGTGCTCAAATGAATCAATATGTGATATTAACGTCATTTGTCTGTCTAAGTCTGCTCAGAGAATCGAGAAACTATAGATAGGATAAACAAGAGTGACACTCCATGTCTTGTGTCTAATATGGATATATGGACAAAAGAATTATATGACACGGTAACATTGGTCATAAAAGTTTGTCAGATAAGTGACATTCCTATTATTTGGGTAGCATGATGTATTGCTAGATACCGCTCAATGTTTGTAATTGTTACTGCCAACGTAATTAGGAACTTGCAGGGACACACATAAAAATGGATCAAGCTGGAATTAAATGCTCATTAGATGGACTAAAGAGCAATTGTAAGTTTCCGACTTGAATGTAAACTAATCCTAACTCTTAGAATTTGAGGGCAATCCGAACACTCTCATCCCTATAAATAACCTATGGTTTGAGAGCAGTCATCCAATTATGAGTGTGCTAGATACCGCTCAATGTTTATGATTTCTTATGATTCTCTATCTTGTTCTTACCCAGACTTGACCGTGTGATTTATGGATTCCTCAGGAACACGAACCATTCGTCTAGTTGATCATATGGGGAATTGGGATTCTTAAAGCTTCTTCTACATCAATATATTATGTACCTTTTCAGTATTCTAAGATCTTCTTGTGATTTTAATGCAGTCCCTTATCATTTCCTCTCCTGCAACAGGTTGTCTTGTAATTACCTTGAAGATACTTAGCCTAGCTAGGCATGGATTTTGACATATTCTAATTTATGTTGCTACACCAAATGTTTTTCCTCGACCCTTGTTTCAACACTTTCGTGCCTGAAATTAGACTCCTCCAAGAAAATGAGGGTTGATTGCATGTTCTAGCGCTAAATATATTATAACCTTAGTCGTACTTTTCCTTGATTATTCTCATTGTTAGCTTTGTGGATTAGCAACCAGTCTCCAACATATTTGGCTAAGAGAGCATTATTGAAGTTGTATGTCTTGGAATCTGATTTCACCTTCTCCCTTCAAGAATTTCATTTTATCCCATGCAAGCCGACATATACCTTCTTTTATGAATGATTCAACCAAAAAATTCTCATATACTATTTTTATTTTTTGGAAAGTATTCATGGAAAGCGCAAAACAGCTCACTGAAAAGGTAATGATAGATTTGATAATTACTTTTTGGAGGATTTATTTTTCAACAATAGAGATGTGTGTTTTTCACCCCTTAACCTTTTGTTAAATTATGTCAAGAAAATAATTGAAGGTAGCTCTCTTATTTTTACCTATTTTGGTAGGTAATCCGATATATTTCTCATGCCGACTCACACCGGCTGAATCGCAAGTTGTATTTAGTGCTACTCGATTTTATGCTGTAACATTAGTAGAAATCATAGCTGCTGATTTAGATAGGTTATTTTTGGCCAAATGCTAATTCATAATTTGTAATAATTTGTAAAAGCATTGTAATATCTTATAATTTTTCTCTCGTGAAGAAGATGCTATCATCCGCGAAGAATAAATAGGGAACTTATAATCGACTTTGCGAGGTTTCGACTCTGCACATTTTTTGTGTGGCTACTCATTGATCTTGCTCGACCTTCCCTACAGAGGAAGATAAGTACAAGGACAAAGAGAAGACTTACCTTAGTCCTTACTCAAGTACAACTTCTCAAACTATTTCTCCATTAAGCAAAAGGAATGCATTACTCTGGATATGAATTTCATTAAAGTTAGGTTAACATCGAAATATCACACACCTTTTGCATCGTTGCTTCAAGATAAGACCATTCAAATTGGTCATATGTTGTCGACGTGTCTACTTCGAGCGCAATATGGCATTTTCATCCCTTCATCCTTGTTTTTATCGTATGAATAAGCTTGAACACAACCAGTACATTATATGTGGTTTGCCTCTTCGGAATAAAGGCACTTCGCGTTTCACCAATAATAATGTTTAGAATTGCTTTTATCTTGTTCGTCACAGCCTTTGCAATTAGCTTGTAAACTACTGTGCATCGTGTCATGGGGTGCATTATTTTATAGATAAACGGCCCAATTTTAGGTCCCATGACACGATATTGGCCTATATTAATTATATGGTCCATTAGGGTTGCTAGCACTTACAGAAAGTCTAGAGAATCCCTCCACTTACTTGTAGGAAGAAGGACACAGACAATTATATCTATAATACTCATCTATAAAATATTTACGTATAAGGATGTGAAAAGCTTCTAAGCTCTCAATCTCTATCATTGGATATTTTATAGAACCTTCTTAGGAGGTAGGCTCACATATAAATATGAGTGACTTCATTTACCAATTCCATCAATTTGTAGAGAGTTGTAAGTATTCTCAGGAGTAATACAAATTCCTTTATCAAGAGCTCACACTTGTGTTCTTTCAGTGTTCTTTAGGCTTTCTTGAAAGGTTCAAGTGTCGCATGCGACTGAAGATAAGTCATCCATTGACAACAGGCTTATAAGTCAGTATTCTGATGGATCTTTTGGCTACTTCACCTTTGGTATAAATTTCAATAGCGCGTGGTTTAGGTTGGCTGGTCTTACTTCGTAGTCAAGAATTGATAAAAATAAGATGCCAACATCATCCCCTAAAATGTGCATACATTTATGATAAAATAAAGTTGGATATCCGTCAATACCTGATGATTGTATCGGTTGCATTGATTTTAGTGCCATGACTATGTCTTATCCTATGAACTGTTCCTCGAGACAGTCCATCATGTCACTGTTGCAAAGCTGAGGGATATGCTGTAGTGGACCAAAATCCCCACTTAGTTTGAATCTGCACGTAATTTAAGCCATAATCTGAACCTCCTAAAGTTCTTCCCTCGCTCGAGCCTCTGCCACCATTCGGGTTTTCCGGGCCTCTGCCACCAGTCGGGCCTCATGGGCCTCTCCCACCAGTCGAGACTCCCATGCCTCTCCCACCAGCCCCGACTCGCATTACTTTACCACCAGTCGAGCCTACCCATCTCGATCTGTACACACGCTCAAACGACAACGACATGTTTTAGATTTGGCCTTGTTAAGTATAAGGAGTTTGGTCGTAGTCATATATTTATTCTTTTAAATGGAAAATTAAGGTTTTGCATCCGGTCACATTGAGGATCAGAAGCATCTGGTGGTCGTTCATTTGTTCTCGGTAACGGCTGATTTTGCATGCGGCCTCAAGCTACAGGAGGCGCTTCAACTTCTCATTTTCCTCAACCTTCCATCTCTTCATTTTTAGACTATACATATTTGGATATTATATGTTTCCGAATTCGGGATAGAATCCAGAAGTCGAACCATCATTGCATTGGTGTATCGGATCTCTTCACGATTAATTCCAATCGATAAATTTCCAGGTTAATCGTCTGTAATCCGCACATGCATCCGCACATGCATCAGAGGGTAGTTTGTATCGCCGTACCTACTCGCTTTATTAAGTAATTAACTTAAAATTAACCTAGTAAAAATGACATGGCTACGCATGAAAAAGTCTAAATATATATTTTCTGGCGAACCGGGAGAAGTAACACTTTTTGACATATTTACGAGATGAAGTTTGAATAAACGTCTATTATTGCTTGTGATTAAAATGTTCTTTTTTTATTCTTTCATGAGAGAAAAATGTGCATATGCTTACCATGCTGAGTTATAAAACTCCTTATTTAAATATGGATGGTCAAAATTGGTAAGCCTACTTTTCTTATTATTTTGCTTAGTTGATTTTTAATTTTCAATTGGTACCTGATAAAGGCTCTGTATTACTATGAACATTGAATTTTTGGAGAAATATCTAACAATTTTTGTAGTTAACTATGCCATGATTCAATGAATTTTTTGACATAAATCAGTTTAGGAGGCCATCCAATTCACCTCCTGCAAATGTCAAGTCCAATGCTAGTGTTGAAGGTGGAGCTTCAAAGATCTGCACAGATGCTGCAATCAACATCTCCAAAAACATGGGTGGAGTTGGTATTGCTTTGTTTGATGCTCAAAACAATTGCACTCATCAATTCTCCAAGATTTTTCCTGGCATTTTAGATCCCTTGGTACTGGAATCTTTGGAAATTAGACAAGCCTTGCTCTTTGCGTTATCAAAAAGCATGAAAAATTGCAGTCTGTTCTGATTATGCCATTTCTATAGCAGCTATCAACTCGGATTCCAGCAGATGTTCTACTAGCATTGCTCCAATCATTGAGGACTGTAAGATGCTTGCTTGTAGCTTTAATTTTTGCTCTTTTATTTTCGTTCCCATAAAGAACGATTGTTCTGCCCATCTTTGTGCTAGATCCGCAGTGGGTCTATAAATGAGTTTGTATTTTCTATTGTGATAGTCCTTGTTGGCCTTTTGCCATATTTGTAATGAAATGATACATTTTCCTGGAAAAAAAAACAATGTGCTTGATTTCATTGAACTTTGGGCACATTAAAGGTACTAGTAAATGAAAGTATGATACATTTTGAGATTTTCAGGTCAAGGTATTGTAAATGTATAACATTGTCCAAGTGTTATTTCCAAATTCTCTGTAACAAGATCTTGTGTCAGAAACTCAAGGGTATTTAGTGAAGTTTGTTCTTTGTCAAAATTATTAAGTTTTTCACAAGATATAGTGGTTATGAGGCGCATTGTACAATATTTTACTAACCATAATGCGGTCCGTAAGGTATAACCTCGGTCACTCCCAATAGAGAAAAGGAGTGTCGGTAAGTATGAATCACGTAAAATTAGGCCACTTTCTTTAGGGAATAACGAACAAAAATAGCTTAAATTTGTGGAGAACCAAAAAAAGTTACATGCCCCTAGGTGCATTTTCAAATTCGCCCACTTCGAATATCCTGGAGTAGTCATTTTACCGTCTAAAATATTTTAGTGAATTTGGTATTACGTTGGAGGTACTTCTGCATGAAAAAAACGCCCAAGCATCATTTTCTGTGTATTCTTTGTTTGAACTAAGTCACTTCTCGAATTTAGGTTTTCCTGTCCATCAGTGTTCAACCATACAAAAGGAATGTGAAGAAAAATCTGTGACTTTCCCCATTAATGATAAAAAATTAGCAACACCTTGGGTGCTTGGGGACAATCAACACAATCAAAGATTGGACTTGTTTTCTAGCTAATACAAAAGCCAAAGGGTGGTCCGAGGACTCAACTTAGTGAATTTCATTGCAGTGACTTCAAACTTACATTCAGACTTTATGTGTATTTTCAGCCAATTTATTTCTTTTTTAAGTATTTTTTTACGAACTTTTTGAAATATTTAGATCTAAGGTTTGAATGGGGCTAGCAAGTCATTTCAGTTAGGCAACATTGACAAAGATTAAACTTGTTGATGATAATGACTTATATGAACTTTTGACAGAAAAACCCCATGCGTATCGTCTCACTACTGCTTAACTACCAGCTGTACTAATTTTCTCTAGACCCCCTGCAATTTCATTTTTACCGACATCCCGCACCATTTTACTAAAACTGTTAGTAGCGAAGTGTCGGTAAAAGTGAAACTTCAGTTTGAAAGTTGGTGCGCGATGTTGGTAAAACTGAAACTTCAGTGAGGTTTTCTGACAAAAATCAATATTGCTGGTAGCTAAGTGTCAGCGAGACGATAGTGAAGGGGAGTGTTTTGTCAAAAGACGCATTTTCTTTAGATAATACTCAAATATGCATAAAATATTAGTGGGCACCAGGATTTAAATGTTACGAGAAAGTGGAATGTGTTTTTTTTGCAAAGCCAAGAAGAATATCATATTACTTTAACGAGCAATAGAGTACAAAGCGCGGACTTAAAACGACACCAACTCCTACACAACAAAAAGCAAGACCAAGACAAAGACCGAAACATCAAGACCTAAAACAAACTAAACTAAAATGAGCCTCTAAGGGAGCAGGCAAAGAACAAGAGTTCAAAAGAAAAATAGAACATCATCAACTAGGTACATCAGAATTACACAGAGGCCATCAAATTCCTAAGCATCAATGAAGGTGATAATGGCTGCAATAAGCTCATCACCACGAAGGGGAGCAAGAGATGGAGCTTGAGAAGTAGCAAACTGAGCACCCAACCGCAAACTGGCAGAGCTTGGACCATCCACCACAACGACATCATCAGGGACAGGAAGAGCAAGGACATCACCACAAGAGGACTCATTGTAACACCCCCCAAATTGGCTAAGCCGGAAACCCAGGGGTGTCACTCCGTACCCGGGGTTAAACCCGAATACAAGGAGGTTTTACAACAGAAATTCCAAACCAAATCCATAAAAATATTTAATTAAAACTTAAAACTTGTCTTGCCACAAATATGGGCATTATTCCAAAACTAATAAAATTAAAACTACTAACAAATGTTCAAATAAAACTAAATTTAAATGATAATACTAGCGTGAGTCGCGTTTTCCCCTCGGACCAAGCTCCCATCTAACCTGTGGTGCAGAAAACAAAAAGAGAACACCACAGTTCCAAAAGTCAGCGGAAATACTGAGTAAGTAACACCCAAGCATGTAAAACGATTATGAAGTAATTTACAAATCAGAGTATTTCGTAGTAGTTTTTCCAAAACCAGGTGATAACAAAAGTTTTGACACTCATAAGAAAACGAGGAAGATTCCAATTCCATTATTTGAATTTAAGAGTTCCAAAATCTCATATTCAACCATCCTTTCCGTTAATTCCAAAACTGCATTGTTAATTTGTTGTGACGGGGAAAAAGAACCAACCATCTCGCAAGCATCCAAGACCTTAAGTGTCGACACCCCCCCCCCCCCAAAGAATCTAGCGTCCAGAGGAGTGAGTACAGGGAGCTATCCGGGGACTTGCAACCGGATTAAATAAAATAAATTGAACGGAAGACCGAAGTCAACACGCCCAATGCCAATAGTAATCAATAACAAACCCCGCACAACTCTTCCACTTTACGTTATCGTCGATTAATAGATTACAGTGATATTTTTCAGAAGACAAGTTAACAATTTAAAACAAGCATTCAAGTATCACATATTTCATGTAAAAACCATTTTGAGACAAATAGGAATGAAAAACTTTTGACACGAAAAGAGGAATGGGCGCTAGGCCTGGCATGTTTACTTACCTCAACAAATAGCAATCACAGCAAATCAATCGTAGTATTCGACGTATCCTTCATCGGAGAATTCGTTTCCTACAATTCGATAATATTCTAATCAATTATCGCTAACACACAAATACAACAAGTCCTATATGCAATGCAAGTGTAATCCCCCTTATTATTTCCCCAAACTTTAATAATAATAATTCTATTGTTAAAACGCGATTTATAGGACTAGTGTTTACTATCGTAAAACATAGCTTATAATATTATCTAATCTAAATTCCTCTTTTATTACTATAAAACATAACCCAATAATATTATTTTTTTTCGAAATATTAACTCTTAAACAAGAAAATAAACTTCCTAAATAAATAATTCTCAAGTGTTTTAATAAGGCTTTCAAACCCTCCAAACCTCTCTTTCAAATTTTGAGTGTAGAGTAGTAAAAAAATAGTTGCTAGCTATGAGACTCGAACCCTAGACCAACCCAGTATTAACAGCCAACTCTTACCACTGGGCCACTGCCCATTCTTGTTGTTCTAACCCAGATAACATTACTATGAATCTAACAGTTAACTAGTGCTTATAAAAAAAAAAAAAAAAAGAACAACATAATGAAAGCAGAGAAGGAAACAGACGGGTTATTACCCGAGGACGACGACGATGGTGAAGAGGAGGTGGCTCGCGGTGGAGGCGAAGGGGGAAGCCGACGGTAAGGGCGGCGGCGACGGCGACGGGCGAAGACGCCGGAGACGGCGGCGGCGTCGGACAGGGCGGTCGCGGTCGGGTTCGGCTCTCCGGACCCGGCGGCGGTTGGGTTTTTGGTTGGTGATTCGAACGGGAGAGAGAGAGCGAGAGAGAGAGAGAGTTGGTGGTGGGTTTTGATGTGGGTTTCGTTTCTGATTTCACAAGCTATTTATAGGCTTCAATTCGAAGAATCTGGCGAAGAGGAGGATTCCTCCGGGTTGATTTTGATTCCGAATTGGTTCACTATTTTGGGCGAAATTGGTTTCTTGGTGCTAAAGAATCGATCTATGTCGAATAGGGAGTGTATTGGGACGGAAATTGGAAGATTTGGAGTCGAATTTGGTGTTGGTGGGTGTTTGAGTAGAAGAAGGAGGAGAGAAAACTCTCCTGGTACTACCAGGAGAGGAAGAAGATGACCAGTTTAGCTTAAAGACACTTTCACCCCCTTAGTTGGTTAAAAGACACTTTTTACCCACCAGAATTATATTAACTGCACTATTTAAGTTACGAAAAAGACACTAAAACCCCCTAAAGCTTAAAACAATAGAAAGTAACTTTTTAAATAATTAAACTAATACCCAAAGCTTATACTAATATTATTTTAACACCTAATATGATTATAAAATACCCGTTTTAATAAACTAAAACTTAATATTTGTTAAAAACCCAACACAACGGTGTTCGACACTTTCTTCCATACAACGCTTCATGTGGTGCCATGCCAATGCTGGCGTGATAACTGTTGTTGTAGGAAAACTCTATCAGAGGTAATCTGTCAACCCATGAACCTTGAAAGTCCATAACACATGACCTTAACATATCCTCCAATGTCTGAATGGTTCTCTCAGTTTGTCCATCCGTTGCAGGGTGGAATGCTGTACTGAATTTCAGCTGGGTTCCCAATGCCTCCTGGAGTGCTTTCCAGAAGTGAGAGAGAAAGTTGGGATCCCTGTCGGAAACTATAGAGCTCGGGACTCCATGGTATCTCACAATGTTCTTCATATACGCATCAGCCCTTTGCTCCATATTCCATGTATCCTTCATTGGAATGAACCTTGCTGTCTTGGTCAATCTGTCAACCACGACCCATATCTGATTCAATCCATTCTTTGATGTTGGTAAGGCAGTCACAAAATCCATCGAAATTGAATCCCATTTCCAAAGTGGAACATCCAATGGTTGAACTAAGCCTCCCATTCTCTTATGCTCGAACTTCACCTTCTGACAGGTTAAACATCTTGCTACAAACTCTGCTACTTCCTTTTTCATGTTAGGCCACCAAAATGTCTTCTTCATATCTTTATAAAGTTTGTCTCCTCCTGGATGTACTGAATAGGGTGTGTTGTGCGCTTCACGCATCAACTTCTCCTTGGTTTATGTACACTTATGTGGTACACACCATCTTCCTTTGTAGCGGATACTTCCATCTTCATGGATCTAGAAATCCGTTGTTTGCCCTTCTTCAATCTTCTTCTTTATCCTTTCCAGCTTCACATCTCCTGACTGGTTACTCCTTATTTCTTCTAAAACATCGGGCACAACTGTCATATTCCCAAGAATATTCTTTACATCCCCTTGTTCTACCACTTCAATTTCGAGCTTTCGAAACTCATTCCATAGCCAGTCTGGCAAAACTAGCATAGCGTCTAAAGTATGGATCGATTTTCGGCTTAACGCATCAGCTACCACATTTGCTTTCCCTTCGTGATACTGGATACGCAAGTCATAATCCTTTATGATCTCCAACCAACGTCTTTGCCTATTGTTTAACTCCTTCTGCGTGAAGATGTACTTGAGACTACTATGGTCCGTATACAATCTACACACTGCACCATATAGATGATGTCTCCATATCTTCAAAGAAAATACTATTGCTGCAAGCTCTAAATCATGCGTAGCGTAGTTCTCTTCATGAACTTTTAGTTGTCTTGAGGCATAGGCAATAACTCTTCTTTCTTGCATAAGCACACATCCTAGTCCTTTCTTCGATGCGTCACCATAAACATCAAATTCACCAGAATCGTTAGGTAAAGCTAACACAGGTGCTGTAGTCAACTTTTCCTTCAATGTCTGGAATGATTCTTCACAATCTTCGCTCCACTGATACTTTACCGCCTTCTTGGTTAGCGTAGTCAGCGGTCTAGCGATCTTTGAGAAGTCCTTCACAAAACGTCGGTAATAACCTGCTAATCCCAGAAAACTTCTTATTTCTGACACATTCTTCGGAGTAGGCCAATCCTTAACTGCATAAATCTTTCCTGGATCTACTGATATCCCTTCCTTCGAGATTATGTGACCCAGAAATGGTACATGATTTAGCCAAAACTCACACTTTGAGAGCTTAGCATACAGCTTCTCATGTCTCAAGGTCTCTAATACTTCCCTGAGGTGTTCTTGATGGTCTTCCTCGCTCTTTGAGTAAACGAGGATGTCATCAATAAAGACGACTACAGAACGATCTAGAAACGTTCTCATGACACGATTCATTAGATCCATAAATACTGCAGGAGCGTTAGTTAGACCAAAAGGCATAACTGTAAACTCGTAATGACCATACCTTGTTCTAAAGGCTGTCTTCGGGATGTCCTTCTCGGTTACCCGAAGCTGGTGATACCCTGATCTCAAGTCTATCTTTGAGAAAACACTCGCCCCTTGCAACTGATCGAACAAGTCATCGATTCGGGGTAAAGGGTATTTGTTCTTGATCGTTGCGCTGTTCAACTCTCTATAGTCAATGCACAACCTCAAACTTCCATCCTTCTTCTTCACGAATAACACTGGTGCTCCCCAAGGCGATACACTTGGTCTTATGTACCCTTTCTTGAGGAGTTCTTGCAACTGATCCTTTAGTTCCTTCAATTCCGCCGGTGCCATACGGTACGGCGCCTTCGAAATTGGAGCTGTCCCAGGTGCTAAGTCCAAAGTGAACTCAACCTCCCTTCTAGGTGGCATTCCTGGAATCTCATCTGGGAATACATCTGGAAATTCCTTAACTATCGGTATTTCTTCTAGCACATTCTCCTTCTTAGACACGTCTTGGACATAACACAAATAAGCCTTATTCCCCTTCTTCACTTGGTTGACTATGGTCAAAGCTGACACTAGTCGGATATTTGGTTCCCTAGTGATTCCATGGTAAGAAACTTTTTCTCCCTTTGGACCCTTAAGTCTGATTTTCTGATCGTGACAGTCTATGACTGCTCGATATTTGCTCATCCAATCCATTCCCAAGATAACATCTATCCCTCCAAGGTTAAATTGTATGAGGTTAGCTGGCAAGGTGCTAGCCGAAATCTTAACTTCTACCCCTTCGAAAATGGTGTCACACACTGTTACGTGTCCGGTTGGGGTAACTACAGGGATGGATATTCTAGACGGCTTATTGAGACTCAGTTTATCCACAAATGATGATGCAATAAACGAATATGATTCTCCAGAATCAAATAGAGTAAATGATGGTTGATCATGAACAAGAAAATTACCAGTGACTACTCCGCCTGCTGCTTCTGCCTCGGACCTGCTCATCACAGCAATCCGTGCAACATTCCCATTCTGCGCTGCGGTTGCCGCTGTACCAGCTCCATTGTTGTTGTTGGCATTAGCTGGGGTATTGCTGGCATTCCTGTTCTGACCTCCATTACCTCCATTTCCTTGGTAGTTCCTCTGCTGTCCTCCATAGTTGTTGTTCCCATTATAATTGTTGCGATTCCCATAGTTCCTGTTGCCAAACTGTTGGTTTCCGTTCCTGTTGTTGCCATTGAACTGTCGGTTCCCTTGATAATTTCCTTCCTGATTTACTTGTTGGTTCCCATTTGGTCGCGCTTGACACTCAAAAGCACGATGACCCTTCTTGCCGCAATTGTGGCAAATGACAAGGTTCCCTTGACAGTCAGCTCCCGGGTGGTTCTGCTGGCACTTTTTGCAGATAAAACGACGAGGTGGCTCATCCCCATTGTTCTGCTTGTTGCCACGGTACTGGCCTTGGTTAGATCCTCCATGGTTCGTCTTGAACTTCTTGTCCTGTCCACCATTGTTGTTTCGACTCTGGTTGCTACCATTTCCTCCAGCATTCTCAATCTTGCGCTTTCCGCGATTCTCATCTTGCATCTCCTGGATACGCCAAACAGATGCAGCTCTATCATACACCTCTTGAAGAGTATCATAGGTTCTGCACATTAAGTCCTTCTGCAAATGGAGTTGCAGTCCTGCCATGAACTTCCTAACCTTAGTTGCCTCATCAGGCATTAGGTGTCCTGAGAATCGGGATAACTCCATAAACTTCTTGAAGTACTCCGTTACGGAATCACTTCCCTGCTTCAGGTTCACAAACTCTATGTATTTCTGATCCTGGATATGAGATGGATAGAAGCGAGTGCGAAGAGCAGCCTGAAGAGCTTCCCAATTGAAGTTGGGTTGAGCCAAGAAAGCTTGACGTGAGTTCCTCCACCATATGTTTGCCTCGTTCTTCAGGTAGAACGCTGCGCAAACTACCTTGCGGTTGTCAGGGCATTCAACCAGTTCAAGGATTTTGTCCATCTCATCGATCCAATCTTCAAGTTCCACTGGATCCTCATTGCCTGTGAAACTTCCAGGCTTCATGTCAGACACCTTCTTTGCCCAGTTGGCTGCATTATGATCTCCATTGTTCATATTCTGAGCCATCTGAGTGAATTGGGCAAAGAATTGTTCCATGTTGTTGTTGTTGTTGTTGTTGTTTTGGGCGGCCATTTGCTCTTGACGGATTCTCCTGGTATAGTATCGTAGTGGTCTATCAGCCATAATCCTACACTATAACCTATTGTATCATTCACACGATAACCTAAGGTACATGTAGAGATAAAATACATGACATGTAAATAGCATTTATGCATGTAATGTCACACATCGATTATCAAACAAACAGTTACACATGTATTTGCACATAGGCTAATCACATCTTATTTCTCGTATCTCTTAGAAAATTATAAAAGTAATCTATCGGGCAAGCAAAAATTATAATTTTTGGTGTGAAGCATCCTTTCTGAGTCTACTTTAATATCTAAGAAGATTCAACTCAAAATAATTCATATAATTCAAATTACACAAAGAATGGCATAGCTGCTGTCCCATATCACCAGAATAGAAATTTCAAATTCTCCAAGTCATATACCAACCTTAACTTCCTCAAAATGGGCTAGGGTTTCACCCAGATTTAACCTTATGTGTCTACTAATCACCATAAAAATTTGAGGTTCATCCAAGATACAGAAGATAGGTAGAAATCAAATATACCACAGACGGTCACTGTGAAATTCTGGTAATGAACCACGTATTTAGAAAATTCGTATCTAAGTCTCCAGAACTCATTTGGGTCTGAAATTTTTATGGCATGTTCCTGAGTATGTCTATTTTTTGGGAAAAATTCAGAAGAAAATAACTCCAAGTTTAAACACGTCTGCTACAACGAATATTAACTGCTGCGCAGATTTGAACGTCGCAACACAATGCAACAAAATTTGAATTCATACTCCAATTAAATAAAAATGCAATTTATTCAAATCCCAAAACGAATTCTTGAAACACAAATATCATCCTAGAATCAAATCATCCTACTAAATCAAACTAACTTAAAGGAATAATGTCTTAAAATAAAACTAACATAAATCCTAAATGTTCCTACTTGCGGCAAAGATATTCTAATGTTTTTGGTGATGATGGTGGGGTAGGAGTATGAGGAGTGTATTGTGGTGATTCGGGTGGATCCATATCTTCGTCCTTCTCGATCTCTCCCCATGATTTTCGCACCTTCATAGCTATCTCTTCCTTTTCCATCCTCTCAAGCTTCCTTAGGATTTGTCCTGCTTCATGCGTAGTCTCCGCCTCCATAGTGGCTATATTCTCTAAGCGTTCCAAAAGAGTGGGTGGGTCTAATTGGTATTCTCCATACTCATGATGTACGTATTTTGAGCAATTAGGCACTTCTTTTCCCCAAACATTATCGGTTAATAGGTCGCTGAACTCGTCTTTTATCCCCTTCCAAGGTGTCATCCTTGGTAATCCATTGAGCATGTAGTGACACATGGTCAACGGGTCCCTGAAAGATCCTTGACGCCTTTTGCTCCAAGCGATGCACAAATTCTGGATGTAGGTGCAATACTCCTTTAGAGTTTCTAAACCTGGATGGTAGATCATGCCACGTGGATGGTCGGCTTCAGTAAGATTGCCAGGAGTAGGTATGGGCGGTCTAAATCCTGTATGTGGAGTAGGAGTTGGAACGGGTTCTTCTTCTTCAATTGGATCTTCTTCTATCGGATCTTCTTCTATTGGATCTTCTTCGGGCTTGTACTTCGGGCCTTCCTTTTTATCTTGTTTGGTTACGTGAGTGCCCATTTCCCATGCCTTGAGCTTGTATCGTAAGAACTCCGGTGTGACCATGTAATCGCCCTTGAGTATGTACTCGTCATTGTTAGGGAACAAACAACCTTCCTTTGAAATGACTAAATCGGAGTACTCCTCCTTCACATCCTTCCATGGGAAGGTGTTTAGCAGTCCTTCTAGTATGACGTCGCATATCACCAATGGGTCTCGGAAATCCAGGCGTCCTTGGCCAGAAAGTCTCCATTGGTAGCACCGATCTCTGACATGTGTGCAATAGCTATCGATGCTTTCCCGTCCTTCCAGAAACTTTAGGTGATAGGGTGAGGCTCCAATACTAGATGAAACGGATTCAGATTGAGCAGCCATCTGAAAGAAGTAAGAAAGAGAAAGAGTCTCAGCATTGTTCTATACCACGCATATATTCTTAAAATCTTAAGCATTCTAAAAGAACTAAGCAATACATCTTAAATATAGGGTTCTAAGCATATAGGACAAAAAACAAATCAAGCAAAATTCTAAATACTAAACTATCCCACAACCCCGGCTTATTCAAATTTTAATTCTTTTTTTTTTCCTATGTCCATTTTAAAAATTTTTTTTTTATAAAAATTTTTACTTTTGGATTGCCGGGCTCTGATACCACCTGTAACACCCCCCAAATTGGCTAAGCCGGAAACCCAGGGGTGTCACTCCGTACCCGGGGTTAAACCCGAATACAAGGAGGTTTTACAACAGAAATTCCAAACCAAATCCATAAAAATATTTAATTAAAACTTAAAACTTGTCTTGCCACAAATATGGGCATTATTCCAAAACTAATAAAATTCAAACTACTAACAAATGTTCAAATAAAACTAAATTTAAATGATAATACTAGCGTGAGTCGCGTTTTCCCCTCGGACCAAGCTCCCATCTAACCTGTGGTGCAGAAAACAAAAAGAGAACACCACAGTTCCAAAAGTCAGCGGAAATACTGAGTAAGTAACACCCAAGCATGTAAAACGATTATGAAGTAATTTACAAATCAGAGTATTTCGTAGTAGTTTTTCCAAAACCAGGTGATAACAAAAGTTTTGACACTCATAAGAAAACGAGGAAGATTCCAATTCCATTATTTGAATTTAAGAGTTCCAAAATCTCATATTCAACCATCCTTTCCGTTAATTCCAAAACTGCATTGTTAATTTGTTGTGACGGGGAAAAAGAACCAACCATCTCGCAAGCATCCAAGACCTTAAGTGTCGACACCCCCCAAAGAATCTAGCGTCCAGAGGAGTGAGTACAGGGAGCTATCCGGGGACTTGCAACCGGATTAAATAAAATAAATTGAACGGAAGACCGAAGTCAACACGCCCAATGCCAATAGTAATCAATAACAAACCCCGCACAACTCTTCCACTTTACGTTATCGTCGATTAATAGATTACAGTGATATTTTTCAGAAGACAAGTTAACAATTTAAAACAAGCATTCAAGTATCACATATTTCATGTAAAAACCAGTTTGAGACAAATAGGAATGAAAAACTTTTGACACGAAAAGAGGAATGGGCGCTAGGCCTGGCATGTTTACTTACCTCAACAAATAGCAATCACAGCAAATCAATCGTAGTATTCGACGTATCCTTCGTCGGAGAATTCGTTTCCTACAATTCGATAATATTCTAATCAATTATCGCTAACACACAAATACAACAAGTCCTATATGCAATGCAAGTGTAATCCCCCTTATTATTTCCCCAAACTTTAATAATAATAATTCTATTGTTAAAACACGATTTATAGGACTAGTGTTTACTATCGTAAAACATAGCTTATAATATTATCTAATCTAAATTCCTCTTTTATTACTATAAAACATAACCCAATAATATTATTTTTTTTCGAAATATTAACTCTTAAACAAGAAAATAAACTTCCTAAATAAATAATTCTCAAGTGTTTTAATAAGGCTTTCAAACCCTCCAAACCTCTCTTTCAAATTTTGAGTGTAGAGTAGTAAAAAAATAGTTGCTAGCTATGAGACTCGAACCCTAGACCAACCCAGTATTAACAGCCAACTCCTACCACTGGGCCACTGCCCATTCTTGTTGTTCTAACCCAGATAACATTACTATGAATCTAACAGTTAACTAGTGCTTATAAAAAAAAAGAACAACATAATGAAAGCAGAGAAGGAAACAGACGGGTTATTACCCGAGGACGACGACGATGGTGAAGAGGAGGTGGCTCGCGGTGGTGGCGAAGGGGGAAGCCGACGGCGACGGGCGGCGGCGACGGAGACGGGCGAAGACGCCGGAGACGGCGGCGGCGTCGGACAGGGCGGTCGCGGTCGGGTTCGGCTCTCCGGACCCGGCGGCGGTTGGGTGTTTGGTTGGTGATTCGAACGGGAGAGAGAGAGAGCGAGAGAGAGAGAGCTTGGTGATGGGTTTTGATGTGGGTTTCGTTTCTGATTTCACAAGCTATTTATAGGCTTCAATTCGAAGAATATGGCGAAGAGGAGGATTCCTCCGGTGATTTTTGATTCCGAATTGGTTCACTATTTTGGGCGAAATTGGTTTCTTGGTGCTAAAGAATCGATCTATGTCGAATAGGGAGTGTATTGGGATGGAAATTGGAAGATTTGGAGTCGAATTTGGTGTTGGTGGGTGTTTGAGTAGAAGAAGGAGAAGAGAAAACTCTCCTGGTACTACCAGGAGAGGAAGAAGATGACCAGTTTAGCTTAAAGACACTTTCACCCCCTTAGTTGGTTAAAAGACACTTTTTATCCACCAGAATTATATTAACTGCACTATTTAAGTTACGAAAAAGACACTAAAACCCCCTAAAGCTTAAAACAATAGAAAGTAACTTTTTAAATAATTAAACTAATACCCAAAGCTTATACTAATATTATTTTAACACCTAATATGATTATAAAATACCCGTTTTAATAAACTAAAACTTAATATTTGTTAAAAATATCCGTTTCTAAATGACGGGGTATTTCACTCATGAAACCCAGTAGGATGCAATACTGCAAGAGGGGAGGCATCTGAGACAGGCACCACGGCAGAAGGAGCAAACTGAACATCTCTAGGCACCCAAGAAGGGGCCTCCTCACCAACTGTCACTTCCACTAAACCACCAATATCTAAAATAATAAAGGGAATGAAAGACATTAATTATTCATACAACAAGCTGCTAAAATAGAAGATGCATTTGGCATTAGCCTGCTGCAAGAGATTCTCCGTGGTAAGAAGTTGCTTTTCAAAAATCATTTTGTTCCTTGTGTTCCAAATAGTCCAGAAAATAGCAGCAAACCAATGCCAATGTGGCTGAGATTCCAGCTTCTTCTTCCTTTTAACCATCATTTAATCCATATAAGTAAATTAGTATTTGGGTGAGGGATAGAATTAACATAAGTCACTTTCCAAAGACCTTGAGCTCTAGGGCAAGCAAAAAAGATATGAGAAGAGGTTTCAGAAGTATTAGGACAGATAGGACAATGAGGACTAATTTAGTTAATTCTAGCATGCAAATTTTCTAAGGTAGGAAGAGATTTAGTAAGAATTCTCCAAAATAGGGCAACAATGTGAAAAATAAGTCCTGAAGACCACAAATTATTCCACCTAAAAGTGCGTGAAATATCTTTAAACTGAGATTATTAGCAAACAAGTGAGGGGAAGAGTTATTAAAATTTTTAGGCTTGTAAGCAAATTTGACTGTAAATTTTCCCATGGACGAGGGCTGCCAAAAAGGAAGGTCAATTTCATTACTGAAAGGAATAGGTGTATCCAGTATATGCTTGCTTAGCCAAGGAGGGAATAAATGCTCAATAATTGTTCTCTTCCACTGAGGAGAATCTTCATGCAAGAGTTGGGAAATCCATTTGTATCTATTACCATCTTCAACAAGATTTAAGCATTCAGTAATAGAGTCCCCTGGGACTGAGTGGATCCACCCTCCTGCTCTAATCCAAATAGAGTTACATGTGGCTATTTTCCAAGAGAGGCCCATCTTAAGAATTTCCCTTCCTTTACAAATTGCCTTCCAAGCACAAGAAGAAACAAAATTCAATTGTAGAGCAAGAAAAGGGCTTTATTTTACAATATTTTGTGGTAAAATAAGAGTTCAGATCAAAAATAATTCTCCAACTATTCTTTTCTAAAAGAGCTCTGTTGAAACAGATCATGTTTCTAAATCTTAAACCTATTTTGCTAGTGTTGTTAGAAAGGAAATTCCAAGAGAGCCAGTTAATACCTTTCTTACTATGGTTCCAAAACTAGAAGATTTAGAAAGCATAAAGGTGATAGTATCACAAGCATTCTTGGGGAAGATACATATAGACATTGGGTAGACAAGAGTGCTATTTATAACTGATTTAATAACAGTACTTCTACCTAAAATATTAATCCTAAGGCCACTCCAGCTAGAGCATAGAGAAGAGACTTTTTGGATTGTATTATTGACCAGATCCCCATTCGAAGCTTTATTATCTAAGTGAATTCCAAGATACTTGCCTATGCACTCTTGAGGCTGAAGATCCAGGGTTCTAGTGAAAGCAATCCTATCTTCATTTGTACAATTGGATTGAAAGCTAGAGAAGATTTATGAATATTTATGGCTTGACCTGATTTCCTAGCAGAATCATTAAGAATATTCCTAAGATTTGAGGCTGTGTTAGGCTGAAGCTTGAAGAAAAGCAGAGTTTCATCTACCAATTGGAGATGAGAAATAGTGTGATTCCATGAGAAGGGAATACCAGAAATAAGCTTATCCTACTCAGCTAATTACAGAGAGCTGGAAAGGACTTCAGCACAAAGAGAGAACAGGAAAGGGGATAGGGGATCCCCTTTTCTAAGCCCTCTAGAAGGCTGAAAAACTCAAATTGGGATCCATTATGAGAAGAGAGTAAGAAACAGTGGTGACACGCTGCATTATAAGCCTGATAAATCTAGAGGGGAAATACATTTGGATCATAAGTTGCTCAATGAAGTCCCATCTAACTCTGTCAAAAGCTTTTGAAATGTCTAAATTAAGTGCACCTAGTTTGGGTTGTGAGTTATCTTTTGATTTATGGATACTGAGGATAAGGTCCTGCCCAATTAAAATATTATATTCGATTAATCTTTGAGGCACAAACCATTCTGATTTATAGATATGAGGGAGGGAAGCACTATCTTAAGTCTAATGGCTAACACTTTTTCAATAATACGTTAGAAAACATTACAAAGACTTATAGGCCTATAATCACTAACAGTCTGGGGGTTGTGGCACTTTGGGATAAGCACACTATGAGTTTTGTTTATTTCTTTTAACATGAACCCAGAGTTAAGTTAAGAGAGCACAGCTAAAATAATACATGTTGAGGTAATAGGCCAAGTTTTTTTTAAAGAAAGCTGGCTGAAAGCCATCAGGGCCAGGGGCTTTAAGGGGGTCCATTTCAAAAGTTGTATTTTTACCTCAAAGGCTAAGAAGGGGGAAGTAAGAGAGCCTTGTTGTTCAATAGTTAACATCTTTGAGACATTATAGAGTTGCGAAAAAGCATAAAAATTATTATTTTTAGTTAAATGGTCATGCATAGAGGGAGAGGGAGGAGAGTAAATAGATTTTAAGTGGTCAGCAGATGCAGCCATAATTGTTGCTGGCTCAGAGACTTGAGTGATATCAGTGAGCTTAATGGACCAAATACTATTTAGATTTTTCCTAATCTTGGTATAGGCATGGAAGAATTTAGTGTTCCTACTTCCTTCTCTGAGCCATGAGCATCTTGCTCTCTGAGTCCAAAAGATCTCTTCACATTGAAGAAGCTTTTGAAAATCATAATGCAAAGAATAGAAGGAGGCGGTAGCAATAGGATCAGGAAGATTTGCTTGAGGATCAATGAGCTCGTGCTTAACATTGTTTATTTGGTTAACAAGAGAAGGCCTAGCAAGAGACCATGCTCTAAAAGCCTTGAGGTTGATGGAAAGCAACCTGGAGAATCTAAAGCAGGGGGATCCTGGAATTGGTAGTCTCCAAATAAATTAAGAGATCAGTGGTAGAAACATCCTTTAACTACCAAATCTCAAATCTTTTAGGAAGATGGGAGCATATAATGCGAGTGATGATAAGATTTAGAAGCATGGGTGAGTGATCTGAGACTCTAATACCTAGGTTCCTAATAGTTAAAGAAGGAAATAAATTGAGCAATTCAAATTTACACCAAGCTATGTCCAGCCTTCCAAAAGTTGGAGTTCAAGTGAACCTGTTATTAGTCCATGTGAACCAAGGACCAGTATTTTTCACTTCAAATAAACTCCAACTGTTAAGGCAATCAAGAAATTTATCTGCACCCTTGAGTAAAGAGGCACAAGCACCCGATTTATCAAGCTAATAGATAACTTGATTAAAGTCTTCTAAAAGGACCAAGGGTCTATGAAGAGGCAGGATATCACTAAATTGTCTCCAAACTAAGTCCCTATTTTCCAAGACAGGGGCACCATAGACCAGTCCCACACACCAAGAGAGGTTTCTAGTATATGTGACGTCCAAGAGAATGATGTTTACAAAAGAAAAGAGGATACTGCATGAGAAGACTGAGGACTGTCAAGCACACCAAAGCACTCCACTGTATCCAACATGATCAACTAAGAAAAAGTTATCAAAACCTAGTTTTCTAAATTTTCTTGTTATAACAATTTTTTTATTGTCTTGTTTTCGGAAAGGAATATAAGAGAAGGGTTGAAACTACAAACCAGAGAAAAAAGTTCATGAACTGTAGAGGGCTGGCCCAAACCTCTACAGTTCCAACTTAGAAAGCTCATGGCTTAACTAGGGTTTGATTTGGTACAAACACCCTAAACCCATTAGAAGCTGAGCATAAAACTGATGTAGCAGGAGAGAGAGAGTCTTAGAATTTCCAAGGGAACACACCAAATTAGAGGCAGAGTCTAAAAAAATTCATTCCTTTATGTTTGAAACTTATGAAAGCATTAACAGATAAAACAAAGTTGGTTTTAGGTGAAGTGAAATTTAGATTATTTTGTTTAAGCATCTTAGGCACATGCACAAAATTAGCCGAAAGATCATTTAGAGGGAACATACGTTTTTTACGCTTGGAAACACATAAATATCTAATAAAAGGATTAAATTGAAAGTGAGTAAGGGTACCTTTTGTCATGCTTTGATTGAATTTTGATCTCTGTTTCTTACCGCCTTTTCTTGTACTCTTCAGGGGGTGAGTGGATTGTGGAAGGCCCCTCTTTTTTATGTGCTTCTTTATAGCCGGGACTTGCACTGGATTGGGTGTGGATCTAAGTGCAAGATTTCTATTTCCTCCTGGCTTAACCTTCAAAGCTTTTCTGCCATCACCTATCTTCCCTTTGGCTTTTCTTGGAAAAGATGGTTCACATTTTTGGGCTTCCTTCTTGATGAAATTGTCAATCTCATCCATATCTTGTTTTATTTGACTGATTCAACTTCAGTTTCCGTGGTTACTGAGGCAGGTAACTCATGTGCTTGAGTGAAAAAACCAGACTCGTGTAATTTCTTGAAGGTGGTTGGGAGTGTTCTCATATTGGGGGAAGTGGATCGGGTAACAGGAAGTGAAGTAGATTGGTTGCACAAGGGTGGCAGAGCTTTCACTGTGAGATATGAGATTGAATTTGAAGTAGTAATGGGAGTGGGGGAGATGTTACAGATCGTGAATCAAAGGGCCAGGAATAAAAACATTTGGGTTTCCAATGTGCATGCATGGGTTAAAGGGGAAGATGAAACGATCAGACGCAACTGTTGGTTTTGAGGCGGTGCATTTGAGACAGCAGTTACACATGCATGTAACTGATCTGGCCATGAACCGCTGCAAAGGCATTAACTGTAGAAACTGAAGCATCCCGAGAATGATTGGCTATAAAAGAGTGATCAGTCTCACTTAAACAATTGTTTGGCCCTTTAGGGTGCGTAGGTTTTGAGTTAGGTGTAAAAAAGGCTTCATCCGACAATGAAGAAGATAAATCATTGAGATTATAAACCAGGCCCGGTGGTGGTCCTTGGTTGGGGTAAAAGAGAGTAGGGATATAGAAGAGTGAAGCATCCCGAGAATGATTGGCTATAAAAGAGTGATTAGTCTCACTTGAACAATTGTTTGGCACTTCAGAGTGGGTAGGTTTTGAGTTGCGTGTAAATAAGGCTTCATCCGACAATGAAGAAGATAAAACATTGAGATTAAAAACCAGGCCCGGTGGTGGCCCGTGTTTGGGGTCAAAGTGAGTAGGGATATCTTGGAAGGTGTAAATTGGTTGGATCCGGGTATCAAACTTCATAGTTCGGTAGGGGCCATGTTTGGAATGGGCTCTGAGAAGTTTAGTAAATATTTTCCTCTGAGGGTTAACATGAATGGAAAAGATGATAAATGGTGAGACTGAGCATACTTAGCTTCCAACCAATCAAACACTTCCACCAGGTTAGAAACACAAAACTTGTTGACATGCCCAATTTGTCCACATCTCATGATGTCAATTCGGGCCGACCCGCGTGCCATTTTGGCACGGCCCGACACGACCCGCCCTCGACATGGCCCAAGCACGACCCCCTCACCCGCCCAGCACAGCACGACCCGCTCAAAGGCATGCCTAGCCCGTGGCACGAGCGGGTCGTGTTCCTTCCCTAGCCAACACGGCCCGCACCGGCCCGCCCATGATGACCCGCACAAACAACACCTTCCCGACCCCCTCCGACACGCCCTACCCCTCGACCCGGCACGTGCCGAGATTCATTAAATTCTAGCACGGCCCGACCCGCCCTACCCCTCGACACGGCCCGAGCACAGCCCGCCGCGTGAAGGCACGGCCGGGTTTAGGCACGGCCCGGCACGGCACGTCCCGTTGCCACCAAGATCCACATCTATAGCATCTTTTGAAATTTTTTTCATACGAGAAGTACACCCATTTCTTTTCTTTTTCATTAGGCACTGTGATGTACGCACCTGGAACAAGATAATCCCCCACTCTAACTGTAGATTTGATTCGAAGACCTTGCATGCTTCTCACTCTTTCAAAAGACCAATCAACCACTAGGAGATCACCTGCAAGGTTTCCCAACCCCTCTGCAGTTTCATAATCAAATCCTTCCAGAGAGATATTGGGGACTTGAAACCATAAATCCACAATGGAAATATCAACCTCAGAGAAAGCTTGATCGATTTTTCTTTCTTTAACAACCAGGGAAAGCCCATGCAAAGTGACCGCAGATTCCTTTAGGAAAAGTTGTTTATCTTCTGGTTTTTGAAAGTGGAAAAGATAAAAGAACCTTTTCTTTTCAATCCATATGAACCCAAAAGTTTTCCAAGCTCTGTTGATCTCTTGTTGCATGACAACCGGAGACAAAGTTTTGGATCCTAAGAACTTGACTATCAGAGAGTCCTTCAACAGCTCCCTAAAGGCAAACACCTTTGTAGGGTTTATTGAAAGCACTGCCCCTCTTTCATCTAGCGTTTGCTCCATGAAATCGTTTGATTATGGGCTATAAGAGTCAAAACAAAATGGATTAGACATGATCCAAAGAAAGATGAAGAAGAAGGAATAAAGACTTCAAACACTAAGACTAATCAGCAAAGAAACTGAAGGATGGAGGTGGATGAGGGCAAATGCATGACAACAAACACTAATATAGGCAGAAGCAACCTGCATAGAATCAAAACAAAAATTTGATTAGCAAGAAGTACGAATAAATTAATCAACAACCCCTATGAAGGGATAGAATCAAGACATGCAAATGTTGAGGGATAGAGATGGAGTGTGCTAATGAAAAAACAGATGCTAATCGAATAAATTAAGCAAAGAAAGGCTTAATATGATTGACTTTGGTAGAAACAATGCATCAATGATGATGAGAAGGGGAAGAGATGTGCAAAGAGATTGAGAAAATCTTCAGATCATGGTGATGGTTTTGAAGGCTCAAGAAGTATTGGGAAGAGGCTTCTCTAGTGAGAGAGAGCGTTTTTAATTATCATGGTAGGTTTTTTTAAAACACATACTGTTAAATTGATTTTAAGTTAAGTGGAATGTATTTGTTTCACTTGTGTTTAACCTTTGGTTAGCTTTAGAGGCTTCCGGTGAATGCCTCGCTTATTGAAGTTAATGGTGAGCAAATTGAGATTTATCTTGAAAGCTTTTCACATTTTTTAATTGTTAAGAGGTTGAGAAGGACATTTTAGTTTTATAAGTTGAAAGATTCTCTTCATGATATGTTATTATCCATTCATCCATTTGAAAATAACAATAACACTTTGACATATTTACAAGATGAGTTTGAATAATCGTCAATTGTTACTTGTGATCAGACTTTTCTTTTTATATATCTTTAATGTCCTTCATCACAATGCTGGGTTGTAAATATAAGAGGTCAAAATTGGTTATAACTCAATCAATTTATGTTTCAAAATCGATTGAGTTCACGAGTTATTCGAGAAGTACTTTGGTATTGTTACTAAATATCTAAATATTAATGCAGCTAGGGTGGTAGTTCAAGTGGTAGAGCGTTGAAAGTCCATGCATGAGGTCACGAGTTCAAGTCCGTTGACGACAATACAATTTCTAAAAAAAAAATCTAAATATTAATTATATTTTGCTATAACAAAAAAACTCTTAAAACGTAGCAAAAACAATACAATCCGATTCGATCTAGTTTAGTCCCAAGAACTAAACATACCATTAGAGGAAAGTAGACGCAGTAGAGCATGGCATCATTCATATTTTTGGAAATTGCTATCTCAATAGTAGGAGATGTCAACACTAGCAGTGTCACGACTGCTTAGCCTGCTGAGTCAGAACAAGTAGCGTAAGTGCAACACATGCTTGATCTTGGACACACTCTCAACCATCAAAACATGAAAACGAAATGCAATTATTATTTGGGTCCTCCTCCTTTGGACCCATTTCAATTTCAACATTTCTGTGGGTAGAGTTCATCGATTTACAGTTACCCACTAGAGTGAAAGATGAATCCGATCAAACCCACATAATCAAATCCCACGATTCCCATACAAACAAACAAACAAACAAAAACAATTGGGTCTCTTCACAAATGGGGAAGAGGAAGAAGAAGAAGGTAGCTCCTCCCCCAGAAGAGCCAAACCCAGAAAAGAATAAGATCGTTTTCATGGCGGAGACCAGTAGCAGCAGCAACAGTGGTGTTGGTGATGGATCTTGGTTCTCCTCACCCTTCATCAACATAGCACAGGACCATCTCTATTCCATCTTGCTGCTCTTGCCCATTGACTCGATTCTCTCTGTTGCTATGACTTGCAAGAGATTTAGATCAATCGCCTGCTCTGATTCGCTGTGGGAATCTGTCTGTAGAAGGGATTGGGGTCAAGTCTCTGTTGAGTACATTAAATCTTGCAGAGACCAGTATAGGGTTCCATGGATGAAGCTCTATAGACAGGTTTATGAAATGGGTTCTGTGTCTTGTCATAGGTTGTTTGACCCAGATGGTGGCAAGGGGTTTCCTGGTCCCAGAGCTTCTCACTCACTCAATTTTGTTTCTGGGTGTTTGGTTCTGTTTGGTGGAGGCTGTGAGGGAGGTTAGTCAGTCCTCTTTCACCCATTTCAATTCTGTTTCTTCTTGTGCTATTTGTGCTTGTGAGTTTGCGATTCTTTGTTTGATCATTTGCTTTTGGGACTTTAATTGTTGTTTGATTGTGTTTTGGTAATCTAATCTTCTTTCTCATAATTAATTATGATGTGTAAGGTAGGGTTTTCTGTGGGACATGGACTTAAATTCAGGTAGATGACATTTGAAAATGAACCAAACAAAGGAGTTTGAATTCTTGTTGGGTTTTCTATGAGGGAAGTTGGTCTTTTTGTAACGCTTCGCGTTATGTTTCTTTTGTGTCATTTGTGCTTCAGGTTTTCCGTTGATCATTGGTTTTGGGGGCTTGATTTGTTGTTAGATTGTGTTCCCGATTCAACCATCGCCTCTGAGAACTATTTAAATGTGGTGTGGAAGCTTGGGTTTTCTAGGGAAGATGCTCACAATCCAGTCATAAGTTTGAGTGGAAGAAATTTGAAAAGGACCAAAAAATATTTCATAGAAAAGGGTGACAGATAAAAACTACATATGTTTTGCCTGTGGGAATAATAGAGATGAGTGTGGTTGCCTCTTCTCATGTGCGTTCTTATCGCCCTTGACAGACATTTTATCTTTGATTTATTACTAGTATTCATGGCTGAAAGAATTCTCAAATATATTGATTAGTATGCGGTTTTAGTGTGTATGGATTTTAGGCATTTACTCGGTCCTGTTTAGCTGTAGGGGCTGAATATGTGTGCCTTTGGGACTTCCAGAATCTATCGACGACCCTGTAACTATGGTAGGATTGACTTTGCCGAACTATTATGCACCTATGAGCCTATGGTACCAGTGTTTTGGTGTTTCCATCCAACTATTCATTTTGTCTTCTTAGTCTTTAGTTCTCAAATATCATTTTCTGATCTGGTTACGAATCACTGCCTAAACAATATTTGAGAACTCAAGATATCATGTAGCGTGTTGCTACACAACTTCAAATACAATTGACAACTAATATTTCCCAGTTTCGTTTACGAATTCATCATTAGTCGCTTCAAATTGTAAAATGAATTTGTTATCTACTCAGACTAACCATTTACCACACTTTCTAATGTGCATTGTTCCTCTGGTTTCCAATGACAATGTTGTCAAGTATGAAAGTGGATTTCTAGTGATTTTAAGTTCATATCATATCTTCAAACTGTGTATTTCGGTGAATATCCACACAGTTACTGCAGGCAATTAATCAGATTCTGCTGCTTATATTGATTATGAGTGGAGCTAAGCAACCATGTGCTTTCTGTTTCTAGATTGTTGCACATATTTTTAACTTCTTAGAAGGAAAGTATGCCGACCTTTGCAAAACCAGCTTATAACCAGTAAGACACCAGATTTTAAATTTTAAGCATCTGAAAGCCTTGGAAAAATGCAACTAACAAAACATACCTGGTGTAGTATTGTTGAACTTTGAGATATCCTCACTTGTAATTGTTCCTGGTTAAACCTTAGCTATGCTTTGAAGGAACTACACTACGTTGAGGCATCAAGTTTTTCTTTATTTTGAAGATTTGAAGAGGATATCTGCTAGATTTTATCGTGGCAGTAGAAAGCGCAAGAGAATGATAATAAACACCCAGATGAAGGTAGATAAAGTAAAATCAAACAAACAGAGACTCCAAAAGCTTTGAAGGTTGAAAGTAATTAACCCTAATTTTGTTTCATTTTCTGTGAACTTTTTCTTCTCCATTGCTAGAACTAGGAAGAACCAGCAGAAATAAATATGTTTCGTATGATAAACATAAAATAAAAATAGGCAAAAAAGATATTTGCCTCTTCATGTTTGAGGTGAGTACTAAATCAGACCTTCTCCGATTTGGGCCTTAATTTCTCAAAATGATATCATTTGAATTTCATTCCAATTTTATCGTTTTTTAGACAAGTGCAAAACACACAAGCTGCTATCTTATATTATTGGTTACATTTTAAATCATAGAAACACCCATCTCTCAAACAAACCTGAATCTGCTTGACCTTCTTCTACAACAATGAGGACCCCCAGTATTGTCCACATCCGTTCTCCCCCTATTTTATATCCATTTGAGCACCAAATCCAACCCTTTTCTTTCTATGATCGAAGCCTGATAAGGTCTAATTGTTGTTGGCCCTGCATTTAGATGCGTCGACTTTATTCTTATTTAGGTAAAAGGGGTTCAGAAATGACACTTTATTCCCAGCAAACAGAATGAATTTAGCAGGACAAATATTCACCAAATTTCTCACAAGGCATGTGATGCAGTAGAGCCACTGATTTTTTGAGATTCAATATAGATTTGTGTGTGTTAAACGGATTCTTCTTGGACGGTTATATAAATCCAAAAGGTTCAACTATCAAATAGATTATAGCATTTTCTAGGATCATGTACCACTATTCTAGTGAAATTCCTTCGGTTAATAGTTTTTCTTAGACCTGGGTAGAGTTGTAGAGAGGTATGATGATTTGGAGGCATAGCTACCTCCAGTTACAGCTTCAGAAGCTACACAAGAGTGGGCGACTAGGGCTAATCAGCAAACAGAGATGGCTGGAAAGAAAAGCTCGAAAAATGAGAGTCAGAGAGGTTGCTGGAAGTTTTTAGAGTTTTGATAATGTTTCTGTACTGGTGGACTTGAGAGAGGAATGCAATAGCAATTTGGTTGTTAATGCATTAACTGTCAGTCTTTTACTTATTCTTAAGCCAACTCATCCAGACAAGCCATTTCAGACTTAAGAGTGTAATCTCGTAAATAATTAAATTTGGACACGCCTTTTTCCGTGGCCGAGGGGCACGTGGTTAGTGCCATCCAACCCGGAACCGGCTGTATGGAACCCGGATATGGCTCTTGAGTCTTGATTAGTATGCGACTACGCGGCTTTTTCCGTGGCCCAAGGACACGTGGTGTCGCGTGTAAGTTGTTCTTGTCGAGCCGAACTGGGTTAGGTCATGGTTGGGCATTTTTCAAAACGTAAAAGGGAAAATAATATTTTAAAACTGCCTATTCTTAAAAAAATTAAAACTGCCCGGATCCAGCTTCAACCCGGATCTGGCTGACCGAAAAAACACCTAAATAATCTACCTCATCCAATAGACAGAATTAATACTGAAAAATTAATATATATATATATATATATATATCCTTTAATTCATCTCATCCAAACAAACCCAGTACCTCAGCCCCCGGATGGAGCTAGATAGTGGCGGTCCTGATGGTGGAGGTGTTGGGGGTGATACTTGCTGATCAGAAGGTCAAATATTGATTACGTGGTGGTGGTGTAACAGTTTGGGTGGTTGTCTTTTTTCAATATTTTCTTGCCGATTGAATGAAATATTAAGGTCGAGAAAGAAGGGTTATTTCTGCTTTTACTTTTTATGAATTTCGGATGGGCTTTCTCTCTGTTGGCTTTCATTTGCTCAGCCATAGAAAGGAATGGCACAAACTAAATATGGAGTCTGTCAACAGGAAGAAGTAATTGCAAAAATGAAATTAATGGTATTTTGGTCATTTAAACTTTAAGAAATCGATTAATTGGTTTTCTTTGTATCTGTTTTCATGGATGCTCTAAATTTAGCCTTTTCTTATAGTGAAAAGATCAAAGTTATACATAGATGTCTTAGAAAGAGTAGGACTAAATAAGTAAAATCGCCATCTTCCCAACTCCCCTGCACCTCTTTTTACCTGTGTAATCAGTTATCAAATCAGTCTTTGCCGCACCTGCATCAGACTCCATGATTCAGAGGTTACAAATTCCTGCAACCAGATTGAGAGACTGACTTCATGTGAACCTGGAACCATGAACAGATGAAGACCATGTTGGATTGTTATGTGCGTTGTTTATTTTCTCCTCGTGAATTGTTAAAATATCGCGATGATTTTAGTTGAGAAACATAGTTCCCTCACTGCAACAACTTTTTTCTTGACAACTTACCTAAGGGTAAGTTTGGTTTTGTAGGATTGGCAGTATCAGCTGGGATTGGACTAAATATAGTCCATGTATTAGTTAATACTGTGTTTGGTTGTTCTGGACTAATTTTAATACCAGTACTAAATAGTGTGAAGATGGTGTTTAATACCCCAATTAGTCCCTTCTCACATGAGGGTATTAGTTGGATTGGACTATTTGTACTAATGTTGAATTAATAATACTGCACGAAACCAAACACATTTATAGCTCAGCTAATCGAATCCAATCCAATCCGGAAAATTTAATCCAGTCCAGTCCAATCCAGCTAGTTCGGGAACGTGCCATAAAAGAAAAACTTCCTTTACAATGACTTTGGAGTGGACAAGAATCAATTATGCATTTATCTGGTTCCTATGTAGTTGATTTGTGTCCCATGCTGCATAGTCATTTAATCAATGTAAGAACTTAAACCATCTTGCTTGTTGTCATCGTTCGGACATAGAGTGGTCTTTAGATTTCCTGTAACCTTGTAACAGTCTATGTTTCCTTATTTTTAGGGCGCCATCTTGATGACACATGGGTAGCCTACATGGGTAAAGACTTGAAGAGGAAACCCAAATGGCAGAAGATTAGCAGTGAAGAAACTCCTACTGGGCGATTCGGTCATTCATGCGTGGTGGTTGGCAATTCCATTGTTCTATTTGGAGGAATCAACGACCGCGGCATTCGCCAAAATGACACATGGATAGCTCAGGTAACTTCCCAAGAAACCAATGGCACAACACTATCTTGGCGGCTACTACAAGTGGACTCAATAATGCCTCCACCTCGTGGAGCCCACGCTGCGTGCTGTGTCGACAACAAAAAGATGCTCATCCACGGAGGAATCGGGTTATCGGGTCTTAGAATCGGTGACACGTGGGTTTTGGATCTTTCAGAAGATCATCAACTTGGTACTTGGTATGAAATCGCGTCTCACCCAGCTCCTCCAGCTCGCTCAGGACACACTTTAACATGCATTGATGGGAAAAGAACTGTGCTTTTTGGAGGAAGAGGACTGGGTTATGAGGTACTCAATGATGTTTGGCTCTTTGATTCATTTGAGGACCAGAAGTGGATGCAGTTACAATTTGAGCTCAGTAATGTACCTGGCGGACTATCACTTCCGCGCGTTGGTCACTCAGCAGCCTTGATCTTGGGAGGTAAGATTTTGATATATGGAGGAGAAGATTCGTACAGATGTAGGAAAGATGACTTCTGGGTACTTGATGTCCCTTCAGTTGTGTCCACCAGAAACCTATCAGCTGCGCTGAGAAGAAGAGGATCAACAGCGAATATTTGGAGAAGACTCAAGTTTAATGGATACAAACCCTACGCCAGGTCCTTTCATGGAGCTTGTACAGATTATGCCGGGTGCCATATGTATGTGTTCGGTGGAATGGTGGATGGGGTAATCCAACCTGGAGAAGCCTCTGGGTTGAGTTTTGATGGAGATTTCTTCGTCGTGGAACTCGGGCTGGAGATGTAGATTCGGAGGAAGTGCTTGTGGTGTTGAAGTTTTTGTACATACTAGCTGTTGCTGTAGCTAATAATAAGCTAGCTTGTTTTTCTTCTGTAGATTGTGTTATTTGTAACGCTCCAGCTTCTGTAGATACCCAGCTTTCATACCTAATAATGTTTCCTGAAATATCAGTTTGAAGGGTTTTCAGCAATTTTAGGGTCATGTTGTGGTGTTCTAGAATGTTGTTGTGCAGAAAGTGTTAGAAGGAAATTGTTGTAGACTTCCCATCTAAAAAGTGCTCGGTAAACTTAATTTATAACATGTCAATTTTAGGATCAATTTTATTGTGTTCGGTAAACTTTATATATAACATGATATGGAAATGCATTTTTGCATGTTTGGTAATTATCGCCTTGTACTTGTAAAATGTCAAGCAATAAAGTTTTAAAACAATTAAATTGATAACTTTTTTTTTAATTTAGTGCTTTTTATAATAACGTATATTAATAAAATGATCAAAATAGCAGTTGTTGTCCAAAAAAGAAAATATTTAAATAATAATTTACCAAATACATCAAATACTACTTTGGTATAAAAAGCACAATTCTAGAAAGTAAAGCATTACCAAACGAGCTATTAGGGCTAGTTTGGGAATGTTGTGGCAGTGATGGAAGCTGCTCTATGAGAACCCTTTTTTAAAAGAAATTGTGTATGACAATTATTGTGGAAAAGTTGCTGTGAATTTTAAATAAAATGTTGTTTCGTATATTTCGTGAAAGTTGCGGTGAAATATTTGATATAGTAGTTTCGTGTTAGTAAATCAAATGTGAACTTGCATTGAGAGTTAAATTACAAAAATATATGACCTGTACGTGTTCAGAAAAGATAACTATTGATTTTTTTTTGTATAAGATTAAAATCGGATGAAGATAAGTTAACCAAAAGCATACTGAAAAGCTTTCTGAAATCTACTGCGAGACAGCAGAAAGTGCTTAAAATGTCAAAAAAACACCAAATGCACTAAAAAGTAAAAATTGCTTATGCTGTTTAAAGGTAATTTTACTGGCAGCAAAAGCATTGCTAAATTGGCCCTTAATCACTCTAGAAAAACAGAGCCAAAACCTAAATCTGTGCCTGTTCTCCATGGTTCATGGAAACTGTTTTGGCCACGATCGATAAAACATTGACCAATAAAATTGGAAAAGATGCGGATTGGGCAAGCTAAACTAGTAGAGTAGTAAGCCGCAAACATTTACATAATTATGTTATCATCTCCACTCCATTCTACCAAAAACACGGAACCAGAAGCAGGCTATATCTTGAGAAGGCAGAACATCTCCTAACTAAAGCTTTAACATGCTTTATTGTGGTTTGAATAATGTGTTGTGTATACATTTATAGCTTACCTAGCCTACATACACTGATACAAAAGCTACACAGGGTCACAAGCCAAGCTTGAGATTACATTAATGGCTTCAACGTCCTCTTCTAGATGAATGAATGAATGAAAGCGGGTAAAATAGAAGTAGGAGGAAACAAGAATATTACGGTTGACGCAAAAAAAAATACACAAGGCCCTAAAAGAGTGAAAAGAAATACTAACAATAAGGACTAATATAAGTGCAATTTAGTTCTATGCATCTCCCCAATAACCTTCCTTGGTCCCGGATCTAGAGGTCCTTTGTCTCGTTGCCCTGATGTGAAATACAACCATCCGTCCCAAAATCCGACTAGTGTGGTCTTCACACGAAAGGGTAGTTTCCCAATAACGTACCATTTCTGCAACCGCTCACAAAGCAGAACAGATTAGAAATTCAGGACACGGATTTAAACAACAGTGTATGCAATGCTATACAAGTCAAAGTATCTAGAGCTGGGAACAAATACCAAAAGTTTCAGGGTAGCCCTAATTTACTAGACTATATAGAACTAGGATTTGCAAGGAAAATGAGACGAGATAGCAAATGGAATAAGAAACTATTTATTTGTTTGTTTCCTCTTTACATGCAAATATGGTCGATTAAGTAACTTCTAATGCTAACATTTTAGTGTAATAAGGTCCGAAGTGATGACTTTTATCATCCTGTGGCGAATATCTACCCCTGAATACTATAGCTGTCCTGCCAGTCTTGACACAGAACAGGCTAAATCTGAGTAATACAGTCGAGAACCTAATATCAGTCTTCTTGAACAACTTTGAATTGAGCCTTCTTTTAGCAGTATCAAGAAGTAATCATATAAAAATAGATTGAATCGCTAATTGTGCCCACCATGAAAAGGATTCAGTATAGGCCAGGCACAATTTCCCCAACCTATATCAAGCAGTTTCTTTCCGTATTATGATGGCGCTTTGGGTCGGAAAGTTTTTATTGTACACAGGTAAGAGAACAACTGGAGTTTAATATTCAGAAGGAACTGGAGAAGGAATTGGAGTTTAAAATCAAATTCCATTCAAATGTCTTGTGTGTTTTCGTGGACACCCTAACCTTGTAGTCTTCTCATGTACATCAGTCTCCACACCTCAATGACTCAATCTTACCTGGTAGCATGATATGGAATGTTCTGGTTCTTTCTTATCTAACTAATCAGATGGAAGGAGAGAAAAGAACCCAAATAGGCAGGAATAGGCTCCTCATACTGAGGTTTCTCTTAAAGGTTTACGAGACATAGAGAAGAAGAGTTATTGGGTTAGAATGTTGATCAGGATAAGCCAAAAGGACTGCCTCAAGGTATATGGGTCATAGGAGGGGGGAAATTGAATGGGTTGGATACAGCATATTTATACGGGGTTACAGAACATCTCCAAGTTAATTTCAGAGGGTTACATAACATCTCTATGTTCATTTTAGAGTGTTCTCAGACGTACATTTACCAAAAAAGAATCCAAAGAACCCATAAGAGCATAAGCTAAGGAGTTTGAGGGGAGGTAGGGAAAGGAAAAAGTGTTCTATTTTCTAGCATGGTTTTTCACTTGTATGACACGAAAGGTCCAGCCATAATCCATTTCCTGCAAGAAGCATTAACATTGAAAGGATGACCTACACATGATTTCACATCCAAAGAAGAGTTTATTACCTTTTCTGTACTTTCAAGTTGCATCCCAAATGAACAGGTGTGAGGAAGTTACATTCTAACATAGACACGTTTTTTTTTATTTCCTTTTACCTAGTTCTGTGGTAGGGTATTTGCCTGCATCACTTTACTCACAAGACAAGTGCACCGTAAGGTTCTTGCCAAACATTGGGGGTACTTGGCGTGTTAACATAGAGTGAAGACCATGAGACCTATTTGCATCGTGACTTGCTCGCATAGGAGACACCATAGACCTTTACAGTTTAAGGGGAGTGGCAAAAGTAGCTTAAGAAACAAAAACGAGATAATCCTAGAAGATATAGGTAAAGTTTAAGCCGCACCGTGCACAGCACCAAAATGACCAGAAACTTATCTACAGTATCAAAATACACATGATGCCAGGGAGAACATACCTGTGTATCAAAATTAAATTGGAATATTTCTCCAGTCAAAATCATCCTCTTGGTATTTGGATGTTTATCTGTCGTACCTCCAACAATAACAACAGAATTATTAACACGTGCCCAAGCAAACTCTATATGAGAATCAGGCTTTGGCATGGAAGGTAACACATTCCACTTCATTTCTTCATCTAACATGTAAACATCACTAAATACAACCTGCAACAATAAACTAACAGTTGGTTATTACATTCATCAAAGAAAACAGAATCAGAACTTATTAGTCATAATCAAGGCAGATTCACATCTTATTAGTATACTCTTCTCGAACACTGAGGAAAGACCAAATCATATAGGTTCATACAAGATGAGATGTAGATAAGTATACTACATTGTCATTGGAACTATGAAGTTCCAAGATTATTCGAACATGACTTCCGTAGCTTAAACTTCTATTTGGCGGTTATTTTACGTCTTCCAGGATCCGAACGAAGACACTTTTTTTCTGAGAAGGTAGTTTCACTAGAAAAATTACGTATAGCTCTTGCCCAGGTGGAAAGGAAAACAAGTACTGATGATTTTAGTTGATTTCTCTACCTCGAGTAATGTTTCTAGGTCCAAGAATAAGGCCAGATGGTGCTCTTGAAGTACTCACATCTGACACCGCTACCACAACCTTGAAACAGGAACCCACTATGGAGTGTGACCTCCTGAAACTGGTGCGCATGGTACCCCAGAACTCAGAAGCACCATTGGGCCTTGCATTTGGAGTAAGAAACAATCGCTCCTCTAAAATCTACATTTACCTCCTAAACGAATTTTGATTCATGAAACTAGAACAATATAGGGACATTAATGACTTGATATATTCTATTAAACAGGCACATTTGTTGTGCATGCAAATTCTGAACGTCACTTTTCCTCTGATTGATTTAAAAGGAAATAATTACTAATTTCTTCTGAATTTCGATAGATAATGGTAATGCCTAATGAGAACATGCGGAGAAAAGTATGATAATTGGTGGGACTGGTGGCTTTGGGGATGTTTTGGTGTGGGGGGGGGGGGGGGGGGGGGGGGTTAGATTTGGCCGTTCAAAGAGTGGACACCAAAGTTCCAGTTACTATTAATATGTTATATTGAAAAAGGAGTAGAATTAATACTTAGCCAAGCCTATGGGTGTACCGAATATTTGCCAATTTAAAGACACAATATTACATTCCTCTCATGCAATATCCAGATTCAAATAGAAAAATTGAAGGTATCCATTTGAGATATTTGCGCAATCTACAGTGACACTAGATTCTGCTCCTCTAGCCCTAGTTTGAGATAGACACCCACTCTGGAGTCTGGAAGGTGACCACCTGAAAAATGATGACCGTGGTACCAGAAAAGTACCACTGATTGGAGCAAGTTACAATCACTTCTCTACATCCTGCTTTTGATTCCTAAAACGAACTTTTAATTCATGAAATTAGACCCTCATAAAACAAGTGTGTAGCTAAACATATTGATACCTGAGCAAATTGATACATAGCCAAACATAAGGGAGTATGCTATATATTATCCAATTTTTAAATTGAGGCAAAATATCGCATTCTTCTGCTATAATAGGTTCCAATAGGAGCACTGTACAGGTTCCAAAAGGAAGTCTAAAGGTATCCAATTAAGCCTGCGTTACAATGATTCTTAAATAGCTGTAGGAATGTTGTCAATGTAGAGAAAGTAGTAAATTTTTTGTATCAGTTTACATACATTTACCTTCTTTTAAATCACAACAACCTAGGAAACGGAAAGCAGTCAAGAACCCTAAGAAAGCTGGAGGAACGAAGCTTTAAATGCAAACATACCAATCAGATTACCTCATTCCTTCTTGAACACTTGAAAATAGGTGACCCAGGTTTAGCCTGAAAGTCACCCTCCTGTCCACCAAAAACGTATAATCGATCATTCGCCACGACACAAGCCCTGCGTAAAAGTGAACTTTATGATTAAGCAATACTAACTCCAATTGCTGCAAGCAGAAAAGTTCAAGTGCACACCACTCAGACTACAGAACCATAAATCTCATTTCATATTAAAACTTACGGATAGTTAACCGCTATAACCCCTTCTGGAATTTTCAAAACATTACTACATACAGCTCAATTCAGCAAGCAACTGGATAGGCTACATGGACCTATCTCCCCCAGCTTTATTTCCAAAACCATTTTGATTAAGTCTTGGCTCATCGTATCTACCCAGTTTTCCCTAGTTTCTCCCTTCCTCATCTACCTCCCTCGACTTGCAACGGACTCTAGCATCCAGGGTCCTTCTATACACAAAATTAAACCACCTCAAACGATTTTCTCTCATATTGTATTCTATTGGTGTAACTTCCAAGTTCTTCCTTAATGTTTCATGGCCAATTCTATCTTTTATAAAACCATACTCATCTCATCTCTTCTATACTCCTTTTCTGCTTAAATTTCATTTTTCTTAACTGCAATCACTCAGTGACATACATCAATCTGTGTCTTCAATAGAAACTCACCCATTCGCCTCACAGTATTCCTTCCATCCATCTATGTACTCACACACACATACTTAAAATATTTGTATGGAGAGTGCATCCGGAGTGTTATGTGATTGTAGGAATGTTCTTATTTGTTCTGAGTTCCTATCTCAGTTTAGGCGAAGCAGGGGGTTATGTACGTTTCTCATTATGAAGGTTCGTATTTACCCTACACCACCCTTTTCTATAAGAAATTTAAACTTAGCCCTTGTCACCAGTTTTGTTTCCCAAAAACAGCGTATTTGCATGCACTTGAATCAATAATAGAAACACGTCAGTTATATAGGTAAGATGCATTACTTATTAATATGTTGATGCCAACCTATATTAACACCCCCACCCCCACCCTAAAAAAAACATGACTGCCCCTGTAAAAGGATATGATCAATTGTATCCTAGAATTCTAGAATTAGAGAGGCAAGTCAACAAACCTATGAGGTCCACCACGTGGTATGGGTATTTCACTACGCCAATCCTTTTCTAAAGCTTTTCCATCCTTTACTGCAATGCTCCAATGCTCTGTCCCTGGTGTATGCCGGTTTTCTTTGCTTCCTCCCATCACATGCAGTCGACCTCTCCAAAGCTGAGTAGCTGGTGCATACCTGGCAGAAAAGACGGCGGTGTAAATTTAAGTCTAAGGGGACCAACTTTACTGGAAAAGAATAGAAATAAAGGTAGTCGCATGTGTTATCCTACTAAGATACAAATGTATGGAAATTTAACTATTGGAAAGTCTTTTCTTCTATTGAAGTAACTGATGAGAATATCAAGTTATTGAGTCTAAACTCTAAAGGCTCTACACTCAGATGTAACGACCTATTGATAGACTATTGCATCCAACTACCCTCAAACTAACAAATTCCAGAAACTTTATGTAATGGTGTGAAATTACTTTACAAAGAGATAAGACGAAGGTCGGTACCGATGCAGCTAACCACATAATATGAGAAGGTCGACTTTATCGAGTTCGAGAGGAGCCAAACTAAATTGTTAGAGAAGTCAGGCTACTTCAACAAGAAAAGGATAGTAATTTCTCTAGGTGGAAAGGGAGATAGAAAATATCTAACCCAGCTAAAGTAAGTGCTAAATTCAACCAAGTTAAAAGCAGCAGTAGTGTCCTCATTCATCTAGCATTTAGTAGCGACAATATAGCCTTAAATGCTTCTTTAGAAAAAAATTAAATTCCAATTATAGCAGTTGTGATACATGTTTGCACGTATATTTATAATTTGAAGCAGGCATAGAACTTATTAGGATGCTGATAATTACAGCACAATAATTTATAGTTACAGCAAAACATTTTGTAATATGATTATTTTGCCCCTGATTATTAAATGATATGATTCTCTCTGCTATTAATACAAGAAATGATTTCGGCACATTACAAATTTTTTAGGGCTTATTTGGCTTTCCTAGCCCTTTACCCAATAGTTGGATGTAACTCGCACTCTGATTCTCTCTCTTTGTCTCTCTATACCTCTCTCTTCCTTGATCATCTCTCTCTCCCGCTCCGTTTTTCTCGATCTACAAGATTATCAAAAACCCCAAATTGAAAGAGAAGAGGGGACACAATCCACTCGATTTTGATTTGCAATGGTGTAGCCATGTTTGGGTATGATTTGAGATATAATATATGACGAAGATTATTGTTTCTGCTTTGTCTATTTTTTGGTTTGGTTTGGCATTGGAAAAGGAAGTGAGGAGAAAGAGATAATTGGGTTTGAGATGAAGAACCCATGTTTGGGTGTGAACCAATACTATCACGAGCCTGCCAATGTCCAATTCGTCAAATCCCGTTGCCGATCTCTCCAGCCTCCCCGGATTTCTCATCATTATTGTTAGAGAACAAATACAGAGTGCCATGTTCTTCTTTCAAACTTAGGAGAAAGCAATCAAAATCATGAAAAGGAGAATCCCATGTGAAGTGTTTTATGCACATTGAGTTGAGTTCTCTTGGGTTGAGCTCCAGTATTGATGAGTAGTACTGTATTAATTAAGCTTTAATCTACAAAGAGGAAGGCGGATAATTCATATTCAGAGACTGGGAATTGTGAACGAGGAAGGTGGGTCTGTGGGTGCAAGGAGAAAGGCGAAGAATTCATATCCAGAGATTGGGAGGATTTGTGAACGAGGAAGGTGGGGGTCTGTTGGTGCAAGCATTAAGGGCAAAAAAGTAATGTCATAAAACATTGTGCTGTAACTATAAAATCTTGTGCTGTAATTATCATCACCGGACTTATTACCATGATCTAAAAATCTCCTTACGAATCAGACTTCTGTGCAATGCATCAAAAGTTGTATCTAATTTTACGTGCAAATTTTAAAATTTAAACAGGAGATGGAACTGCAACTACTATTTGAGTAACCAAATAATTTTTTTTCTAGAGTCATCTAACTGGAAATACAATCCAAGGTCCAACTGAAGATTAATTGGTATATCAAGGTGACAAAGTAACTCAAAGATATGCAAGGGCTGGAAAGAAAATATGGATGTTACGTAGAGAAACAAAAGCAAAATTGCAACTTTACACAGCAAAGAATAACCAAACAAATTTAAAACATCGAGCAGACATTGTAGGGTAAAAATCCAATTTGGATTAGAACACACACACCTGGGCACTGGTAAGGAGGGCAGATCTTCCCATTGCTTTGTTTCAGTATCAAGCACAAAATTCCGTGCTGTGGGCCCTCTACATTGTGGACCATATTGTCCGGTGACCACATAAATGTATCTCCCATCAGTTACCATCCCCAAATGTGAATGTGCCATTTCTTTGGGCATATCAAACCTTCCACCCCATGTATTGTCAGTAAAGTTATAAATGTCAACATGAGAATGTACCTAGCAAGATATAAAAACAATGAGAAATTCATATGGTCTGTCAACTAATCATCTTGTTGGAGGAAAAGCACCAAATCACTTAAAAAACTACCCAGCTACCACTATTGGTAACATACAAATAAGTACAGAGTTGTTCATTCGGTCGCTGACCAGATATTTTCCTAGGTATCTAGAAATTTTCAAGACTGTAGTGTCTTTTGTCACAGAAATTCTCAGGTGTTCGTGTTACTAGCCCTCATCCAGCATGTTAAGCATCCATGGGGTTCCACCTCAGAACTAACTGGTCACAATGGGAGCAGTCAGGGCTCTTATTAATTGACTATATATGTTATTGGCTCCTGATGTGAAATTCTATATACACCACCCATAAGCCCAACACGTGGATATTTTATAAATGGGTGACAATGAGGCAAAGAAAACATGGGACGTTTCACCAAACACATAAAGCACGGGCCATGTTAAGAAGGGTGAATCCATGAGTTCAACCTCAAAACCAATTGGCAACGAGGGGAGCAGTCCAGGATCTAATGAACTGAGTATTTAAGTTGTAGCCAATGTGGGATTACTCAAATTAACGTTACATGGAAATAGATGTAATTATGTTGATAATTCAACTTCCATGACAGCAACAATAACACAAACAAGACGAGAAAGAGTTCTTGTAAAAGGAGCACTTAGCATAAGTTTCCAAAGGCGTATAGCTCTACTTATTAATTGACTATATATGTTATTGGCTCCTCATGTGAAACTTCTCAAACACCATCTATAAGCCCAACACATGGATTTTTTTATAACTGGGTGACAATTAGGAAAGAAAACATGGGATGTTTCACCAAACACGTAAAGCACGAGCCTAACTTTGATACCATGTTAAGAAGGGTGAATCCATGAGTTCCACCTCAAACTCAATTGCCAACAAGGGGAGCAGTCCAGGATCTAATTAACTGAGTATATAAGTTGTAGCCCATGTGGGTTTACTCAAATTAACACATGAAAATAGATGTAATTACGTTGATAATTCTTTAACTTCCATGACAGCAACAATAACACAAACAAGACAAGAAAAAATTCTTGTAAAAGGAGCACTTAGCATAAGATTCCAAAGGCGTATAGCTCTACTCAAAGATTCAAGAAAATATAAAGTTGATTAATATTCTTACAAAGTTAATGGTTCCATATCCAGCAAACACAAAGAGAAGATTTTTAATCTGTAATGCAGCGCCATCAAGACGTGGCACCGGTGCCGTTGCCATTTTCTCCCATGTCAATTCCGGGGCAGGTAAATCAGCAAAAGTAGCTGACAATACTCTCCCAGCGCTCTTCGTGTCCTTGGCAGCTTCTCCTCCCTGTCATAAAGAGCTTTTGGTTCTTAGAGTCCACTTGTATTAAGACATGAGTCAAGCTATTATCCAACAAATGATACAAATTTTGCCACCTCTTTCTTCCAGGATTAGCTGATCCATGGAACTGGTAATACTCATATTGAAATAAAAGACATGGTATTAGACAAATAAAACCATGTGTAGAAGAAGTTGACCAGATCACTCTATAAATGCACCATTTGAAATAAAATAATTCCACGTTTCGGAAGTCTCAATCCATGTTGCAGTCCACTGTAATTTCAGGAATTGCAATAACGGTCTAAACCATGGGTAGAAGAAGTTGACCATATCACTTTATAAATGCACCATTGGAAATAAAATAATTCCACGTTTCGGAAGTCTCAATCCATGTTGCAGTCCACTGTGTAAATTCAGGAATTGCAATAAAGATACATGCACCATAAAAAGCATATACCCAACCGAAAATTATCCCAAACTTGCTGACCGATACAAAAAGTTCTTTTAACACAATCAATGAAAAACAGGTATCTTGTATGAATCTTAAACCACAAAAACATTAAAGGTCATCTTGATCCATAATCTTAGATGTTAGCTTTTTTTTCAACCCGATTCAACCAAGTTTTATCATTTCGACCAGACACCACAATAACATTTTATTTTCACAATTTGCAAATGTCGCTTGCTGCTTATCTTTAGTTTAGTTGTATCTCTGGTATGTACATTAGGAAGGCCCAGGGTAGGTTTGTATCCTGACCAACATAGCTTCTTACATAGCACAATGCAGAGTGCAGACTATCATTGATCGTTCAGCATTGCATCAATCCATATTTGCTCGGTGGAATGCTAATGTGGCAGATAAATGCATATGATGTTCCTCAAATGGTGCTCAACTGTGCATAGATGGCCCAAGGGTTACCAAACAAGGCTTCATTCCATGCACCAACGTACTACCCATCGTCCTTAGGAGCACAAGTGGCATTCATCTTATGCAGTGACCAAGTCCAACTAGCCATGAAGCCTCAATAAGTCCTTTGAATCGTATAGGCTTCTCTTACATCGGAGAGAACGCATAAGACAAAAGGGTATCGAAACTAGCAGTTTGGCTTCAAGTATGCTGCTGCATAAGCTCCCTGCTTATGGAAGGTCCACTTGGTGACCTACGTGCTTGTGCATTCTCGGCGCCGCTCTGGCACCTGACCAGCTTCACATAAAGGCTCTTTCAGCTGCATTTGGTGGCATGGCAGAGCACGGGAATTTGCGGGACAGTGGGATTATAGCTTGGCACATTGGCTGTGAATGTAGGTGCACAAATTAAACATTGGGTATACGTTACGAAAGTGCTTCATTTTTTGCGCTCACGGCTCATGCTTGGGCGCGTCGTTGGCTTGATATAGTTCCTGGCCTTGTGGCTTGGACAACAGTGCAGACCACTGACAGCACCTTGGCACCGTTGGTGAACGGTGCTGGGTCAACATTAGGTAACGATGAAGTCAGTAGTGGCTTAGAGGAAGCATAGCTCTTGGCATACACCATGGCACTTACGTATTTCTAATAGCCAACGTTCAGCACCATTGGTTTATATTAGGTCAGACGTGTGGCCAAACAAAGGCAAATCGACGGGACATTGAGACTATCCATAAACTCAGTACTGCACAAACACCACACCCTCGTCTGAACTACAAGACAACCACGGCTCATATAATGGAACAAAGCAGATCCTCACATAGTCACATTGTCCCAAGAGCTGGCTTCAGCTTGCTGCCTAAATTCGTGTACCAACAGTGCCAAAGTGGACTAGACCACCATCCAGGCAACAAGCTTACCAGCCCCAACAACCACACACCAATGAACGAACAATGTGTACAGGTATGTAGCCCCAAGTCTTGAACCAAGAGGCAAGAGCACCAAGTGCTTTCTAAAACACACACATGTGCATGTCATCCACTGATGCTCAAAGCTGATGTGCAAAATTTAGCACCAGCCACCCATTTGTGTGCAACATTGTGCCACAGACAGCCCAAAATTTGCCCATTTTGCCCCAGAGGTCCAATCAGATAGCTTAGGGATGTAACTAGGCAAAACGCCAAAGTCGGCATTAAAAAACTTACTCAGTCGCCGATTTTCTTTAACATGCTATTCTTAGATAGTAACATGTGTTTACGAGTTCCGGGAACTTTGGGAGAACATCAGTACAATTTTTCTAACGACAAGTTTTGTCCATGATCCCTTGGAAAATCAAGGTTCCTGAATGCATTACAGCTTTACCATAAGCGAAAGTATGGAATGAAATTGATACACACCAAACACTGCAGTAGTCTAATTTTCTTGCAAATATACAGCTTGCTTGTGGGTGAATGCCGTCTCAAATGTTCTTTTCTTAAACATGTCACTTCGTGTTTGTTAGTCTACCCGCCTGCTTATACATTATGCAAGCATTCGTAAAGACTTGCATTTCTCGTATATATATTTAGTTGTTGGAACTTGTAAATAAGAGGTAGGACATCACCCTAAAGAGCCTTCGTAAGCAACAATTTGAATATAATGGTTACTAAACCCGTAAAAGTTAGTGATCCATGGGATCTAAACCCTTCATCGACACCAGTTATTTCCAAAGTTACCCATGAAAAGGTTGGTTTCTAATGTAGTGTTGCAACAATAGTCGATTTGTATCAGCTACAGCATTCTTTTAGACCGCTTTGTTGTATATATGTGGGCTTTTTCTAGGTAATACACTTCAATACACACCAACTCTTCTTCGCCTATTCAATTTCAATTACCGTGAAACTGCAAGGCTTCTTACATGGCATTTCAGTATACCTTTTGAAATTTCAATTTATGATCTAAACTTTGATATAGTACCAATTTGTCTATGGCAGTTATATAGTGTCGACTAAAGCATAAGGCATCCACATCAATTCAAGCTGTGATAAGAACAAAATAGAGTAGAGAGTTGAGTGTATACCTCAGTTTGGGTATCATTGCGGTGTTGTCTGGGTACGATTAGATCGTCGGATTTCTCCGGACGCCAATTGGAAGAGATAGTGGAGGAAGAAGATGCCCAGAGCAGATCTGCGATCAGAGCAGCTCCGAGAAGCCCGACGCAGACAAGAACGAACTTGGTCGACTTGTGTTTTCCGGGCGCTGTTGCCCTTACCATCTCATCAGAGAAATAGTTTCACTGAGTTTAGAGTAGAGGAGAAGGAAGAAGGGAATTTGAGTGTGTGGGACGGAGGAATTCGAGACTGTATCTGCATTCACTTTGATGTTGCTTTTGCTGTCGTCGTCGTCGTCCTCCGAGAGAGAGAATGCAGAGCCCAGCCCACTAGGCCTGCTTTCTTGTACTACTGTCGGTGCATCAGTTAGGCCCAATCGTTCGAATTACTACTCGTATTTTTTGTTAGAATTAATTACTACTCGTACTTTTAGGAAGTTATTTGATTGATCATTTGCCAAAAAAGAAAGTTATTTGATTAAGGAAACCATACAAAAAGTCAAAAATTGTTCTACACTTTCAAAAAAAAAAAGTTCTACAGCGATCGGTCACATTAATCAAATCTATACCATTTTATTTCTCAAAAAAATCTATACCATTTTAAAAAGGGTAGAAGACAAAAACCTCCCCTTAATTATGGGTTAAATACAAATAAGCCCCTCGTCTATTGGGATATATGAAAACCTCACTGTCAGAGATAAAAAGCCCGTAGTAGTGGATGGACTTTGGACAAATACCAACCTTTTGTTATTGTCAGCTAGTGAATGGTACAATCTGACTTTTTTATGACCAATTTACCCCTATTTGTATTCTTCTGTTTATTTTGTTCATGTTCTTGATTTTCTTGACCACTAATCTTGGTATTCTTCAGCACTACTTCCACCACCACCAAATCCCCACCAACGCCACCATCGCCACTAAAACCCCATTAGCAACACCACTGGAACACCAGCGCTGAAACAAACAAACAACAAAAAGACAAAAACACAAAGTATAAAAATTAAGAAGAGGATCAGATCTATAATTGAAAACAGACAAAGAATATTGCACTACCATGGCTGCAAAACTAATTGCCCCTCCAGGAAAGTAGTTATTTCTCGGTAACTGAGTTCAATTTATCGAACTCATCATCGTCTAATAGAGGGGGCAAATTAAGAACCAGAAAAAAGCTACAAAGCCACGAATCAGCAACCACCGCAACCCAGCAAACCAACAACCAGAAGCCAGCAGAAGGCGAGAGCCAGATGTAGCTGGTATAGAAGGAAGCCGAGAACCAACCCTAGGCAAAGAACCCATGAGCCAATTTCACCAACAGACCGAACTTCTAACAACAACTTCAAACAAAGTATTGAAACCAAATTGTTTTTCCATAATAACACAAAACCAGATCGAAGGAGAAGAAAACAATAACAAAAATATGTCGAATTTGGGTCTGCCACCTCTTCTCTCCTTCAATCGAGCAAAGTTATTAACTCAACCGAATTAGCAACGTCGTCATCTCCATCGTGTATCTGGTTGTACAGACCCGGATGTGGAGAGAAGAGAGATGAGCGGTGTGGGTTGGGTTATTCGGGAAAAACCAGAAAGGAGAGGGAGAGGCCCGGCAAAAACCAGAGCACACCAAGACCCTCGTCATCTCCATCGTGTATCGGATTTTACAGATCCTGAGATGGAGAGAAGAGAGATGAGCGGCGTGGGTTGGGTTATTCAGGAAAAACCAGACACGAGAGGGAGAGGTCCGGCGAAAAACTTGAGCACACCAAGACCCTCGTCATCTCCATCGTGTCTCTGGTTCTACAGATCCGGAGATGGAGAGAAGAGAGATGAGCAGCGTGGGTTAGGTTTCGAATACCCCGTCTAATTTCTAAGGGTAAAATAGTAATTTATAAAGCTAAATAGAAATTTAGTTATGAATAATAAGTTGGGTAAATTATTGTGGTTTTATAGTTGAGAAATTTGTTTGAGATTTTAGAGAAACGTTAAATGAATATTTATAAAATTAATACCTTAGTGTTTTCTTCGTTCTAGTCGCTAACACGGGTGGACCACCGCAAGTTTTTGTGCTTGAGCTACACCCACTCTAGAAACTAGTGCATGAGCCACACTCAATTATTTCCAATAACAATATTTGAAGATTTTTTCACCAGACTTTCCTTGTTTTCTTTCTCTTCTTCTTTTTCTTCGGCAAGGATATTTTTCACCGCCACCGCCTCTTTCACCGCCTCCTCCCTATAAAACAAATCCCCCTCCTTCGCAGGTCACCATGCAACCATCCACCTCCATTTCAACCACCATAACTACCATCTTCATCATCACCTATCCTCACCATCATCGTCTTCCTCATCTCCGCCACCCTCTCGGCCAAGAAAATCAACACCACCACCATCACACTCACTCTCTGTTGCAGCCCTCTCCATCTCTCTCTATCTATCTGTCCCGAACAGAGCAGCATCATAAGCAAGTAGCAGCGGCCAAAGGCCACCACTACCGCCACTGCCACCGTCGAGAACAAACACCCGAAGCCACCACCACCATGCGTTGAACTCTCCCTACCCTTATGTATCAGCATATCCTCCTCTCTCCCTCTGTTCCGAGACCATAAGGAGGATAAGAAGGAACTAGAATTCGTCGTGGCAAGCGCAGTCGCCATCTCCGGCGAGCTCCATGCTTTCCGGCGAGACCTTCGCTCCAACGCAACCAGTGATACCCACCTCTCTAAACTGGTGTGGTCCGACTCCAGGAGGTCCGATCAAGTCATAGGAGGCCTCAACCAAAGCCAAGAACCACCGGAGAAGCTCCGGTGTTCCAACTCCATCGGCAATTTCGAAGACGTGACCCGCTAATTCTTGGCTGTTTCTCGCGTTTCTTGGAGTGGGTGAGTCCAAAATAACCTCACGACTTGTTTTTAGTAATCAAAATCACATTTTTAGGAATTCAATCCATGTTTTTAGTAATCAAAATCACATTAAGGAATTGCAACAACAGTCTTCAGATACATGCACCATAAAGTACATACATCCAACCGAAAATTATCCAAAACTTACTGATCGATACAAAAATTCTGTTTAACACAATCAATGAAAAACGGGTATCTTGTATGAATCTTAAACCACAAAAACATCTTGATAAATAATGTTGAATGTTAGCTTTTTCTCAACCCGATTCAACCAACTTTTATCGTTTCGACCAGACACGACAATAACAATTTATTTTCACGATTTGCAAATGTTTCTTGCTGCTTATGTTTAGTTTAGTGGTATCTCTGGTTCGTACACTAGGGAGTAGGTTTGTATCATGACCAACATGGCTTTTTACACAGCACAATGCAGAGTGCAGATTGTCATTAATCATTACAGCATTGCATCAATCCATATTTGCTCAGTGGCATGCTAATGTGGCCGATAAACGCAAACGATGTTCCTCACAAGGCGCCTCAATTGCGCATGGATGGCCCAAGGGTTACCAAACAAGGATTCATTCCGTGCACCAATGTACTAACTACCATCCGTAGGAGCCACAGGTGGCATTCATCTTATGCAGTGACCAAGCCCAACTAGCCATGAAGCCTCAACAAGTCCTTTAGATGAACCGAGCCTCCTAATAGCTGCAACAACCAAATACAAAATAAAATCTAACTTGGCGCAAGCTACCATGCTGTTTAAACCAAGGTTACCAGGATCGCGGAACGCTGTAGTTCGCGGAACGGGATTGGGAACGCGATTCGCGGTCTACTAAGAATGCGGTTCGCCAGGGGTAGGCTTCTTGGGAGCGATTCATTGGAACTATATTAGCTTGTCTTGTTTGAAGAATGCTTTTGGGGAACATTTTGCTAAATACATACTCATATTAGCATTGCCTAGTACTATTGATTTATTATCGGGTAAAATTTTGTAGGGAATTCCATCATACGTAAGAAAAGGTAGGGGTACGATTGTGAATTAATTGATGAAATAATAGGTCAGAGAGTAAATGATATTAGAATACTTAGGTCTATGTGTGAAAACTTGGGATCGCCAGAAACAGCGATCTGGATCGCGAATGATCCCGGATTCGGAACGCGCGATCTAGATCGCAGATCTCACCGTGTTGAGCGATTTCTGGTAACTCTAGTTTAAACACCTACGTCAAAATAGCAGACACAACTTGAAAAATGGAACCAAAGTACCTATTTGGAAATTAGAGCAAATGCTAACAAGCTTTAGATTACATGGAAGTAGTCTATTACAACTTCCGGGGTCGCAGCACATCAATTGCTTCTCTTATAATAGCATTCAAAAAGGACTATTATTTTTGGCGGACGCATAATGGGTACAATCAAATCTTACGAAAAAGTATTTCACCCCGCAAGATCCTTTGGACTCGTCTAGGCTTCTCCTGCATAACGTATAAGATAAATATCGAAACTAGCAGTTTGGCTACAAGTTGATGCCTAGCATGTTTTTGCATAACCTCCCTGCTTACGGGAGGTCCACTTGATGACCTACGTACTTGTGTATTTTGGCGCTGCTCTGGCACCTGACTGGCTTCACATTGAAGCTCTTTCAGCTGCATTTGGTGGCATGGCAGAGAACGGAAATGGGCGGAACAGTGGGATTATAGATCGGCACATTGGTTGTGAATGTAGGCGCACAACTTAAGCATTGGGTATACTTTAGGAAAGCGCTGCATTTTTGTGCGGTCACAGCTCACGCTTGGGCGTATCGTTTGCTTGATATATTTCCACATTTCAGGCCTTCCTAGACTTGTGGCTTGGACAACAGTGCGGACCACAGCACCTTGGCACTGTTGGTGGACGATGTTGGGCCACATTAGGTAACGATTAAGTCAGTACTGGCTTAGAGGAAACATAGCTGTTGGCATACACCATGACACTTATGAATTTCTAATAGCCAACGTTCAGCACCATTGGTTTATATTAGGTCAGATGTGTGGCCAAAGGGCCAAACAAAGGCAAATCGACGGGACACTTAGACTATCCATAAACTAAGTACTGCACAAACACCACACCCGCGTCTGAACTGCAGGGCAACCACGGCTCATGTAATGGAACACAGCAGATCCTCACATTGTCCCAAGAGCTGGCTTCAGTTTGCTGCCTAAATTTGTGTACCAAGTACCAACACTTCCAAAGTCGACTTGACACCATCCAGGCAACAAGTTTACTGGGCCCAACAACCGCACATGCGCACACCAAGATACGAACAATGCGTATAAGTATGTAAACCCAAGTCCTGAACCAAGAGCAGCAATTGCTGCCTAAAATACACATGTGCATGTCATCCACCGATGCTCAAAGCTGATATGCAAAATTTAGCACCATCCACCCATTTGTATACATTGTGCCACAGAGAGCCCAAAGTTGGCCCATTTTTCCCCAGAGGTCCAATCAGATAGCTCATCAAGAGGGATTTAGCTGGTTGCTTATGTACCAGCCAACTAGGCAAGACGCCAGAGCCGGCATTAAAAAATTTACTCAGTCGCCGATTGTCTTTAACATGCTATTCTTAGATAGTAACATGTGTTTAGGAGTTCGGGGAACTTTGGGAGAACATCAGTACAATTTTTCTAACAACAAGTTTTGTCCACAATCCCTTGGAAAATCAAGGTTCCGGAATGCTTACAGCTTTACCATAAGGGAAAGTATGGAATGAAATTGCTACACACCAAACACTGCAGTATCCTAATTTTCTTGCAAATATACAACTTGCCCGTGGGTGAATGTTGTCTCAAATGTTCTTTTCTTAAACACGTCACTTTGTGTTTGTTAGTCTACACGCCTGCTTATATATTCTGCAAGCATGTGTAAAGACTTCCATTTCTCGCGAATAAATTTGTTTGTGGAACTTGTAAATAAGATGTAGGACATCGCCCTAAATGGCCTTGGTGAGAAACAGTTTGAATATAATGGTTACTGAACCCGTAAAGGTTAGTGATCCATGGGACCTAAATCCGTCATAGACACCAGTAATTTCCATATTTACCATGTAGTGTTGCAACAGTAGTGGATTTATATCAGCAACAACATTCTTTAGACCACTTTGTTGGATATGTGGGTTTATTCTTTGGAATGCATTTCAATATACATAAACTCTTCTTGCCGATTGAATTTCATCACTGTGAAACTGCTAGGCTTTTTACACAGCATTTCAGTGTACCTTTTGAACTTTTAATTCATGATCTTAACTTTGATATAGTACCATTATCATCCCATCCTTGTCTGTGGCAGGTTATATAGGAGTATGCTACATATAGTGTCGACTAAAGCACAAAATTGAGTAGAAAACTGAGTGTATACCTCTGTTTGGCCGTCATTCCGGTGTTGTCTGGGTACGATTACATCGTCGGATTTTTCCGGACGCCAATTAGAAGAGATAGTAGAGGAAGAAGACGCCCATAGAAGATCTGTGATCAGAGCAGCTCCGAGAAGCCCGACGCAGACGAGAACAAACTTGGCCGACTTGTGTGTTTCCGGCTGTTGTTGCCCTTACCATCTCATCGGATTCTCTGTCACCGCGGGAATTAACAGTGAAATAGTTTCACTGAGTTTAGAGTGGGAGGAGGAAGAAGGGAACTTTGAGTGTGGGAGGGAGGAATTCGAGAATGCATCTGCATTCACTCTGATGTTGCTTTTTCTGTCGTCGTCCTTCGAGAGAGGTGCAGAGAGAGAAAGAGAGAATGCAGAGCCCAGCCCAATAGGCATGCTTTATTGTACTACTGTCGGTGCATCAGTTAGGCATAGACCTGGCAAAATGGGCTTTCGACCATTTGGCTGACCGATTTAACCAGCTTTTAATGGGCATTTATCATTTAATACCATCAATATCATGGGCTTGTGGGCTTTAACCCGTAACCCAGTTAAGCCCAATTGATGATGATGATCTTGATGATGGATGAACTCGTCGGGGCTTTAAAAGCTTGATCTTCAGAGCTCTCTCCTTCTTGCAAGATGTAGTTGTGTCCTTTATGCCTAGGGATGGTCCCCTTATATAGGCATAGGCCGACTTGTTGGCCAAGGTAGAAAATAAATAATATTTATTATTTATTTATTTTCTGCATCAATTTGACAAGTGGCGTCATGCGATTGGCCTTACTTGCTGACTTGTAGCCGTGTCATGTAATGATGTGGCGTCGCCATAAGCAGTCCTTGGCTGTAAATAAATTTATTCTCATTTACAATTCCTCTTATTATTTATTGCTTTAAGGACAACAACTTTGATGATGAGTGCAATTTGACTCCACCATTTAATTAGGTCATAATGGACACGTGGCACTATTTAATTGGCCGCAAATTTTGTGTGTCTACACAGAGATTACGCGTCTCCAGAACGGGTTAACCCATTCGAGGATATACATCTGGCTACTATCTTTAAACATTTCACCTGCATCAAAAGAAAGAGATTACGCGAAGAACAAGATGGAACCCGAGGTCTGAAAGGCGTAGAGAAGAGAATCAGAACCTGCAGCTAGCAATTTTCCCAAATTCGATACACAGAGAAGAGGATGCATAGCGAGAAATTGAGGATAATATCAAGTATATCATGGAGGTTAGGGAAGATCAGAGAAAGAGGAAAACAGAAAAGGGTGGTGAAGATGAGTGTTAAAGCCAACGAGGACGTCCTTTTTCCCCCGCCAAGAATCATTGAATGGGATAGAAGATGGAAAATACTTTCGCTATGGTGATGCATGATCTTGGAAAGGAACTGAGCACGGAAGAGGTGGTGGTGGCTGGCCTAGAACAGCCATAAGAAAAATGGTAGTGGTGAGTTGGAACTGTCAGGGGTTGGGACGACTCCTGACGTTCCAGCAATTGAGAGGGCTATGCATAGAATTGAGAGGACAAATAGCCTTGAAACAACGATGGAAAATTGGACAGAGCTTAAAGAACTTTATTGCCATTTTAGAATGATGAGGGTAATAATTGAAAATAATGTAACTGATAGTTGGGTTTAATTTGGCTAAATTGCACCATAGGTACCCATATTTTGCAAAATCCAGCAAGTGGGTACCCAAATTTCAAAATCGGGCACCACATGTCCCAAATTTTGGATTTTCAAGCAAGTGGATACATTTCCGTTAACTTTCCATTAATATTGGAGGAAAAACTGTAAAAAGACTTTTGTACCCCTTATTTTTAGCTCCAACTTTTTTAAAAATACAAGTTTTACTAAAAAAAAAGTTAAAATAAAATAAAATTTTAATTTAGTAATTTGATATATGTAAGAAAGTACAATATATTCGATTTTATCAAATTACATATTTTACATCATTTCAAGATATGAAATATGTTTTTATAACACATACCCATCAATGTTAAAGTCTTTTAACTTTTTTTTAATAACTTTTAAAAAGAATCTCAAATTTCATAATTTTGCATTTATTTTTTAAGAAAAAAATAACATACAAGTATATTTGTACATTTTACGCAATAGTCTATTTTACATTTTGATGAAAAATACAAATCATTTTTTTTGTACACTGAAAAATAAAAATCGTTACTATAAAAAACTACTCAAGAATGTCAACTCTTGTGTCAGTTGTTAAAACTCATAAAGATACTTGTATGTTATAGTTTTATTAAACAAATACATGTGAAATTATGAATTTGTAAGTTTTATTTAAAAAAAAATTGTTAAAAAAGTTAAAGCCCTTAAGATTGAAGGATATATGTTAATAAAAATATATTTAATGTCTTGAAATGATGTAAAAATATGTAATTTTGATGAAATATATTGCATTATCTTACATATATCAAATTATCATATTAAAATTTAATTTTTATTTTATTTTCCTTTAGATTTTTAGTAAAATTTGTATTTTAAAAAATGTTGGAGGTGAAAATAAGAGGTGTAATAGTCTTTTTATATTTTTCCGTCCAATATTAACGGAAAGTTAACGGGAGGGTACCCACTTGCTCGAAAATCCAAAATGTAGGACCTGTGGTGCTTAATTTTGAAATTTGGGTACTCACTTGCATGTTTTTACAAAATATGAGTACATTCAGTGCAATTTAGCCAAATAGGTAAACCATATAAACCTAATCTATAAGTAACCAGTCCAATTATAACCACTTACTTAATGGTCTTACCTGGGCATTAACTATTTAGGACCAAATTAAATAAAATCCAAACTAAATCCGACTAACCCGCCCATTTTACCTGGTCTAGTTAAGCCCAATTGAAACACAGTAGATAATGATATGGTGGCAGCCACCCAAAATTTCTTTGAAAGTGGAAGATTATAGAGAACTAGAGTATTGCCCGTGCCCGAGGGCACTATCCCTAAATTGGATAGTTTTTTAATTTAGATGTTCTTTTTTTTTTTAAAAAAAAAATAAGAGGTGTTTTTTTAAATAAATTTAGAGATGTTATCCAAATGTGGTGAAAAAGAAAGAACAACTTCCAAGTATGAGATGAGCATTACGTTTGAATCACTCACAACATATCTCCTATTAATTATGGATGTAGTTGATAAAACATCTCTCCAATTTGTTAGGGATATCCAAAGAGAGTGGGTAGTTATGGATGTACAAGGAGAGTGGGTAGTTAGAGATGTAATAAGTAGGTGAGATCTAATGGTGGGGATGAGATTGATTTAATCTAACGGCTGAAAATTCAAAAGTTTGTTAAACCATGCTATTTTATAATATAGATGTTATGGTGATTGTTGTTGAACTTCAAATACAACAACAATCACCACCACATGAGCAATGAATGGGTGAATGAGCCTTAAAAGAGGCAAATCGACAAAGAGAAAGGCATGAGAGGGTACGACAATGGAGAAGAGGAAGATGGAGAAGACGTAACTATGTGAAGGGGGTTGTCCCTACGCCTACACCAACCCGCACTGGCCCGATGCCTATCAACTTCCTTTTAGGGCATTTCTAATAGTAGTAGGTATTTTTTGCATGTTTTAAATTTTGCATAACATACATTTGTAGTTTTGATTCAGCAGTAAAATGCAATTTATACATTTTTGTAGTTATGAGAAGTTAAAATATACATATTGAGAATGCATGAGAGGAGAGAGATAGATATAAAATTTTGCATGCCTACTTTCTTGCTAGCTATTAATGGAGAGAATTATGCATGCTCTGCAAAATACATGAGCATATGCTTTGTCTATTGGAGATCAATTTTTTATCATATTCTTTATATTTTGCACAACACTAAATTTTGCATAGACTATTGTACATGCCTAAGCCCGGTTCATGAGTTGTGTGCGTGCCGGCCCGTACACAACTTAAATGGTGTTTAAACAGTGTGTCGTGCAGTATGTGAAGCGGGCTGGCCCAATTTTTACAGCCCGAATGGCCATCTCTAATTGCACTAGAGCGGGGGTTCTAAAAGTAGTGGTTGCGGATTTCCACATCATAAAAAAAAATACTACTTTCTAAAAATGCGAGAGTGTTTTAATATTTTAGTGTTTTGACAGTACTTTACCCTTGCAAAAAGATAGAAATTAAATAAAACCATACTCTTAAAATATTCTTAAAAGTTGACATATATATGTACAAATCTAAAAAGTTGTGTATATTCGAATAAAAATATTAATCTAAAATTAAATCTTATATGACTATGCAGTTTATACTTTTTCGAACGTCTATCTCCATCATTCCTGAATAATCTTAAATGATCTCTGAAAATTTGGTTTGATTTTGATGATCTCTGAAAAATTGGTTTGATTTTGATGATCTTGTTGATCTGTTTTTGGCAACAGATTGAGTGAGATAACAAAGAGTTAAACTAGCTGGTTACTGAGGGTGTCATCGAAGTTAACTGAAAATAATAGGGGCAGAATAGTCTTTTCGTCCGATTTTTAATAAAGCACTTTTTCCATTTTGTCACCAAACGGCTGGGACGGAAGGAGTATTTACTAAGGAAGCATGGGGTTATCCTGTACGCATTTGCTTTGTTGTTTTGTTTTTAGACCGTTAGATTATTTTGAATTGGGTGTTCGAGATTGAGCCAATTTTTCATTCAACCATAGTTTCCCGTCCTCACCCACACCACCCTCTAACATAGCCGACGTTCTTGACCCTTTAGCCCCTCAGATATTCATTAATTATTATTTAGCCTCTATATGTGTAATATATTACACTCATGTCCTTATACAAATATGAAAATGACAAAATATTAACTCAAATGGTTCAAAATGATAAAAATGATAATTTGCTCTTGTCCCAACAGGTCGGGTCATTTCCTAATCTTCACTATTATAAAAGGGAGTCACTAGTCCATGATATTTTCTAGTCCATGATATTCTCAAGAGTGCATCTAAAAAAGATACAATCAGCCATACTATAAACTTTCTGGAGATCAATTTTCAACACTAAATCTCTTTTTTATTCTTGGTATATCATAGGCTTCTTTAGAAGGGACATATAATTTATCAAGGAAATGCCTAATCTATGAACTTATAGGTCTGAATTGTTTTATATTCGTAGGGTTCTAAACCTTGGGGATAAGACATGTATAAGTAAAACTCGTTGAAGGACCAAAGATACTAAGATAAAAACTATCTTTTATGAAGCTTCTCGTAGTATCAACACTAATGTTTCAAAAAAATTGATACACCCCAGCATGGATTCCATCAGGACCATGTGACTTTCAGGGTTTAAATTCAAAAAATAGCTCTATCATTCTCACTAGAGGAGGTCTCCTTGTTAAGGGCAGTAGTGACCTCCTCATTTCTCCAATGTCTACTATTCATGTTATGGTCCCTAATCATAACATCATCATGGAGCATAATACCGTAAAAAGTTTGAATATGGTTTAGATGCTCATCAGAATTATTATTTTACATTTCTGACTCATCTTGGAGAAGGAAGATCTTGTTTCTATGTCTCTTAATAAGGGTAAACACATGAAAGTAGTTGGTATTCTTATCCCAAAGCTTAATCAAATTACATCTGTCATTTTTGGAATCTATAGGTTTCTTCCTGCTTAAGGATATCATTATACTCTTCCAACAAATTTCTTCCAGTTTATCAAGGCGGTGAGAAAAAATGACTTTGAGAAATTTGGATGCCATTAATCCTAGCCAAAAAGAAATCTTGTGAAATATATTTTTAAAAATTTTCTTACTCCAAATTAAGGTATCATTTCTAAGGTACTTAAAGCGTTATCAAGAGTAACATGCGGCTTCTCCCACTATTCTTAAAACAAACAGGGAAATCATGAGTAAGCAGGTTAGCCTCAAAAGTATATAACTTAGCTGAGAGAGCAAAGTGAGTCATACCAAAGAGGTTGATGAGAATCGGTGAATGATCTAAACGGGTCCTTGGAATGTTCCGCACCAGTGCATCACGAAACATGAGCTTCCAGCTAAAATTATGCATGGCTCTGTCCAAGCGCTTCAGGGTATTAACTCCTCAACTTCTACCATTAGACCAAGTCATAGCTGGTCCAGTGCCGTCAATATCCATTGTGTTGCAGTAGTCCATGTGTTCTCTAAATCTCTCACACCTCCTTATTTTATATGATCTAGTATCCCTCCCTCTTCTCCCTGAACCCTGAACATAATATTTAAAGTCTCCCGCCATCATCCAAGGGAGGTTATTCTGATCATCCATGCTCTTCATGTCCCTCCACCTTACCTCTATCCTTCTCGGGTTTGGACTGCCATACACAGTCGTAAACAGCCAATCTTCATACCCATTCCTAGCGAAGATAGCATGAATGAATTGGAAATTGCCACAATGAGCTAAAATATTCAGTTCGTTAGGTTTGTACATAACCCAAATACCTCCTGCACAACCATTGGGATCGGTGCAGGTCGAAATAGTGAAATCAAGCTCTCGGTAGAAGTCAACTTGTTGCTCAAACTCCCCATGAGTCTCCATTAAAACAAGAACATGGGGTTCATGGTTCAGAATCAAATCTTCCAGGGTAATATTAGAGGCATCATTACATGTTCTATGAAATTCCAGACAAGAAAAATCATGGATCTAAAATTGAGAAGGTGAGGGGAGGGCGTATCATTCCTCCATTCCAGAATTAGACGAACCCTTATTTGATTAAGCACTCCCCTTGTTGAGTTTGCTTGTATCCCCAACATCGACACTCCCAAGCTTGCATGGTCGGGTTGCTCCATTAGGACCCTCGCATTTTGATTCGACCAGAGGGTCTTGATTAGGTGTGCCTCATGCGCCTCTAGTGGGATTTGGATCGAAATGTTCCTCGTGTCCCTTATCTGGTCGGTCTGGAATAGGAATTTCTCCATCATGTCACCCTTTAGGTAAGGTGGTTTTCTTGCTCTTGGTAGTTAGTTGAGCTTCCTCATCTTCCATCAAGTCTTCTCAAATAGCAAACTTGTTCTGGCTACTGTTTCCTTGAAGTTTGAAATCATCACGGGTCTTTGCTACGGTAATCTTCTTGTCATTGGCATCCTCCCTGTTATCATGTGTAGTCATTTCATTTATGCTTTCCATTTATTTTTTCTCATTGTCTGTTTTGTCGCTTGGAACACCATGACTTTTTATGCTTGGATATTTCCTTTCGGGAAAGAGAACGAATCTCGTGGTGCTACAAGTTTTTTATTTTTCTCTGTATATCGCATTGTTCCTTTGGTATATTCTTTAGTTGGGGAAATAAAACACTCCATTAGGGTTCGTGATATTAGAAGTTGTTGCCAACATAATTTCTTCTCTTTGTTTTTTTCTCTTTCATGGGCTTCTGGGAAGTGCAAAATAGGAAAGCTCGCTCTAGTACTTGGGAGACAATTTTGGCTGGGAGAGAGGTCTTTAAGAAAGATGTGATTTGGTAAACTGGCAATGGTAGAAGTGTCAATCTTTTTTAAGATAACTGGATCCAACAACTTGAAAATAAAAAACAAGTAGAGGGTATCTTCTAGAGGGTGTGGATATGATAGTGAGTGATATCTTGAATCAAAATGCTAGAAGCTAAAAATTAAATCTTCGTGGTTAATGGTTTAATGAGGCAGAAAGGAAACTTTTCAAAAAATTCCCCCATAATGGTCTGAATGGGAAGACAAATTAAGATGGCCACAGAACCTTTTAAGCATTTATGAAGTAAAAATGTGGCAAAGACAGCAAAAGCATTGTTGCATTCTAAAATTGTTGACAGTTCAGAGGGTCGTTCTACCTCCATTATCTTCCCTAAGATACTTTAGTCCTGGTTGTGGAGGTGTAACCAAAAAGTTAGAAAAAACAGTTGGAGGTTGATTGACAAGGCCTTGGCAAAAAATTGGTATATTCAAAGAAGAATACCGAACCATAAACCAACTTGTCACATTTGTGAATCAGTAGGAAATGTGGAGAACACTTATTTACAAAGTATAATTGGACCAGGGTTGTTTGTTTTGGGCTGTCGATTGTTAGTGCAGCTGAAGAATGTTAAACCAAACATAATATTTTGGCTTATAGCATAATGGGAGACTTATGTACTGAAGGATAGACCTGCTAACCATTTAGAAAAGAGTTTATAAGTGTTGTTGTACATCTGCATTGCAAGGAATGAGAAAATCTTCAACAAAAAAGTGCCTAGCCCTTTGAATGTCATCCAGAATTCTCAAAGAAGTTGGAGGGATATAGCATGTTTGAAAACATATGAAAGATCAGCTGCAGCTACAAGTTCAAAGGCTGATAATGAAATTTGGCAGAAACCACCAATGAGTTGTATCAAAGTGAATATAGATGCAACTTAGAATTCTTCTACTCACAAGTCATTTACTGGTTGGGTAGGGAGAGATCATAATGGAAATTTTGTGGGAGAAAGTTGGAAGGTCATTTATGCAGGGTATGTCTTAACAGCAGAAGCAAAGACTATGAGACTAGCTTGTAGTAATTCGGAGATTTGGGGTGAAAACTCAGTCATCATAGAAACAGGTAACCTGCAGTTTTGGAAAACTCTACCCATTGATAAATAGGTGTGTTGAGAGATAGAACATTTATTTGAAGATGCTAAAGCTTTATCACTTCTCATAAGAGTCAAATTCAAATGGGTTCCCATAAGTGCAAACAAGGTGATAGATTTTCTAGTTCATTTGATAGATAAATCTAAAAGAAAAGGTACGTAATGGGATCGGTGTGATGTAGATCCCAGGTTAGTAGAGTCAATCTCTAAAGAAAGATGTAATGGGAAAGTTAGGTTTGAATAAAGTTTAAGCTTTGCTTGAAAACAAATTTTGCGTTATTATTTTTGTGGGCCGCAATTTTGCTCATGCTTGCTTGTTGGGAAAATTCCTTTTTAGCCTTTTCTTGATAACTACCGTCCAAGCTTGTGGGAATGGGCTTGCTTCTGTAAGCCCACCATTCATATGATTTTCTGTTTGGCTCATATTGTAATTTTATGTCGTCGACGCCACCGTCTTCTCCGTATCAGGCGGCTTGTTCATCAACACTCCCGGACAATTCTCCTTTACATGATTAACCCTGCCACACACAAAACACAAATTTTAGAGTGATTCATATTCAACAATGATAAGCTTACCTTCCACCTTCACCCTATACAAAAGAGGCTTGTTGAGATCAATATTGATGCAAAAAATCCCATTCAAACAAAAGCAGTGCTTGCGTCGACCTTCACCGGTTCTGGTAGAGATTTGGCTATGGTATAAAGTGTCCGTTCTATGTACAGCTCTACCGGAAGCTCCGGAAACCTAACCCATGCTAATGTTCTGGTTTCAAGAGATTCAGAGGGGATGAACATAGGTTCCCGTCTTCCATCCGTGAGATAATGGTCAAGAATGATCCAAGGTCCCTCCAATAAAACGTGATTATAATCTTCTGGATGAATTCGAAGAGGAAATAATCGCATCCCATATCAATTGTTTTTTTATTTTCCTTTGAGTCCCCAAATGTCAATGGATCTTTCAACAAGATACTTAAACAAGACGCTTTTGCCAAGCATCTTAACAATGAGGGACTTCTCCCAATCCTTTATACACTAATTTCTCACTCTATCTGTGAAGTTTATAACAGAGTATCCCTGCTCATTGAATACAGTGTAGTTCCTCTCCATAGGAGATATCATCTGATCGGATATCATTATGAATGTCATCGCTGAACTCAACTTCTTTCGGATTATTACCACTGAGAATTTCTTTGAAGGATGTGATATTCTCCCACTTCGGAGAGTGGACTGTTTAACTTAACGCCTCCAGCCCTGATGCTCGTTGCACCATGATTTCTCTCAAATTATGATTCTGTGAGACTAGGTTGTCTTTGCTTTTGACTTTTTGTTACGTCTATTGAGATTGTCCTCTTCCTGTGAAAATTTTGGAGCAAAATGGGTGGTCGGAAAGTGGATTTATGCGGGAGGGAAGTTATTATTGGGAAGGGGGGAAGAGAAAGCTTAGCACGAAAACTAAGTCATAGAATAAACGAGTATACTCTATTGGTCATACTTTTCAAATATGTTGGGCTTCTTGATGGTAGATAGATGGGAACGGATCTTCTCCAGCCGCCCCTCTGACCAGCCCGTCCAGCCGCAATCCAGACCCTTGAATAATATGAGGTAATAGATCGTGATTAACGGATGATTGTGCATTAACGGAGAGTAACTAACGGCTTTAACACACCACTCACCAGGGAGAGGGTTCACATTGATTCATTATTCAATCAACAATCGATCATAAATTGAGGAAGGGGGATTTTGGTTTTACCCCAAAGTACAGGAGGGTGGACGAATAGGAAAATCCAAAGTTAAATTGATGGTGGTCTCGGTGTGGGTTGTGGCCGTGGGAAATTACAACAGCTTCTGCAGTTGTGTGGTATATGGATAGAGAGGAATGCCGGAGAGAGAGAGATCCAAAACAGTAGAGATGGAGGAGAACAGGGCGTCGAGCAGGTGGTCTGACGGGGTTGCTGCGACGACCTCCATTGGTGGAGCTGCTGCTTCTGTTTGTTGTCCGACAGAGAGGGAAAAGACAGAGAAACGTGAGACCGAGACAGAGAGATGGAGGTTGGTGGTATTGTCGAAGGTGAGGGAGTCGGCGGTGATGGTGGTGGTTGGCTCACGGAGAAGATAACGATGGTCTAATAGTGGCCATCCTATGTTAACAGTTGTAATACCCAAATCTTACTTAACAACATCGACAGTTTAGATTTGGTGGCTAGACGGGCTGGACGAAGGAGCGGCTGGAGAGGATCTGTTCCCGTAAATAGATATCATACTCCCTTTGACCCAATATTTTCGGTCAACTTAATGTATTACACATGCAATCAATTGCAATCACTATATTTCTCCTAATTTTTTGTCATATCATCCACTTGAATATCCTCAATTTTTCACTTCTTAATGATGACATTCCTACTTTGCCGAGGGAAAATTGAAACTACAATATTATGAATCACCAAAAAATAAATTAGAACAAGAAATTAGGACATCCACAAATAAAATTGGAGATTAAAATATTGGGAAAGAGTAAATACTATATAACGACTTGCCGGTGAAGTCACTGTAGACATTAAAAATGTCTAACAATTTTTCATGAATTAATTAATTAATTTTAATTAGTTCGGTTAAACCGGGCCACGATGAGCCTTACAAACACAAAATGCCTCTCATTACGGTCTCGTGCCAAGCCCAATAAGGGAGACGAGCCCACCCATCCTTGGGTTAAATCAAATTGCACCTAAAGCCCTTAAATGTCCTTAAACAGGATCCCTCATAAAGTCGAGGGGGCTTTACACAATAAATAAAAAGAAATCAATGGATTATTACTGACTAGTCCCTACGTGTGGGTCTATAAATAGAGACTCTCATTCACACACAAAAGACATCGTGCTAGCAGACACCAGAGCTCTCACACACGTTGAAGACTCTCTTGGAGATCCACAAGCATCTGGCCGGAGACTCAAGAACGCGAACGTACACGAGGAGTTTCTTGAAGATCCACAAGCCTTCCGCCGGAGATTCAATAAAGCGACCGCACACGAAGCCTTAACGAGATCAAGCCTTCAAGCCCTCGTCCAAGCTTCATTTATGCGCCGCTCAAATACTTCTTGAAGATCCACAAGCATTACGCCAGAGATTCAAGAAGACAAAGCACATAAGTGTGAACGAGATCAAGCTTTCCTGCCCTCGTTCAAGATTCATTCACACGCCAACCAAGAGACCTCTTGAAGATCCACAAGCATTACGCCGGAGATTTAAGAAGGCAAAAGTACCTGAAGCGCGACCGAGAACAAGCTTGCAAGCTCTCGTTCAAGCTTCATCATCACGCTGCTCTTGGAAGTTTGAAGACATAAGTCCTTCCAATTCAAGTTCCTCAAGATCTGAGTTTGAAGTCGCGGACCGTTCTTCATCAAATTCCCCCATTCAAAGGTCAAGAAGCCAACAAAATAATCAACCTCGTCTCTTTGAGGAAATCGTGCCATCGCCGCGCTCGATGATAACTCTCTTTTAGGAGTTATTTTTATACTTCCATATTATTTGAAATAGGCTTATTTCACATGATTTATATGTTATATTGCACAAATATGTGAATTTGACTATTTCTAAGCCTAAGAGTGAAAAGTTGTGTTTCTAGCTTATTTGTGCATGTTTTCTCTCATATTTGCTATGATAATTGCACGGGTTGTTTAGTGTTGTGTATCTCAGGTAAAATAGGTGCAATGGAGCTTATGATATGCTTGATTATGCTTGGAATGGAGCTAGATGAAGAGGAGAAAAGGAGACGCACAAACGAAAAAAAGTTGGAAAAGTCACACAGGACCAGCCTGCACTCTTTTCGATGCCCAGGAAAATCTACAAAGAATTTTGAAGCACGGCTTGCGGAATTGGAAAGTAGACATCCGTAGATTTCCAAAGATATATGGTAGGCTTGAAGACGATTCCGTATGAGGGAGATACAGCCCGCGCAAGATCAGCAAATAATTCTGTCCGGGAATTACAAAGTAGAGGGGCTGAAGTGCAATTTCGGCTAGATTTCATTAAAAAAACGTGCCCAACTGGTAAAAAACGGGAGAGTCGACCTAATAACAGGACATTCGCGCATCTTTGAAGTCTTGGGAGCTAGGGAAGAAGGGAGATAAAGCCAGGAGCTTGGAAGATCATCAACATTGAAGATTTTAGCGTTTGATCATCTTTTCTTCTTCTATTCTTCATGAACTTCATTATTTTATTTATGTTGAACACTATTATGTCTAGCTAAACACTTAAGCTAGGTGATTGATGAAAACTAGGGTTTGATGATCTTTTTCCGGATTTTGGACATGATACATGCGTTTGCTTAAAGTTTATGAATGTTCTTGTCATCCAAACTATTCTTGTTCTTTATTTATTAGTGTTCTTGGCTTGATCACCCGTACGACGCTACTTGTTGATAGGATTGTACGAAAGTGAATTCTTTGAGACGTGTTAAAGAATATTTAGGTGATCTTGTAGTTTCTTGAGACCGAGAGGAGATAGAACTTAATTAATCGTGTGAGGGTAGTTTCGATTGATTGTGGTTAGAACTTAGTGAATTCGGTGGACCGATAGAACCCGGTGAACGAGCCTAACAAATCAATTAGATTGTAGTAATAGACGGAGGTGGACCGATAGGACCCGAAATTTATTGTTTACACAAATTCACGTGAGATCGAGAGAAGATCGTGATGAGCATTACCCGATATAATTAGAACGTGAGTAGAGTGTTTCATGCATAATTCCGGAAATCGTTAACAACCCTAGGGACCATAAATTACCTAGTTCTTTCTCATCCACCGTAATCAATCACAATATATCTTTGTTTAAAGTGAAAACCCCAAAAAAAATATTTAGTTAATTGTCATTTAATTTACGTCGCTTGTTTGTGAGTGACAACGTTACAACTTCAAACACCATTTTTACTTGTTACTTAGATCTCCTATAATTACTTTCTAGTTAGCTAATAATCGTAAATTCCCTTGGGTTCGATACTCGGAGTCGTAAAATACTCCTAATACGACTTGACCGTATACTTGCGTTTAAGCGCGTAAAGAATTCTCGTCAAGTTTTTGGCGCCGTTGCCGGGTAATTTAACGGTTTATTAGTACAAATTGATTTAGGATATCTCTTTTACTTTTTGTTTAATTAGCTACTTGTTTTCTCACTTGTATTTGAGTCTGCTTTTCATGTCATCATTGTATGTCCAGGATCCCTAGAGAACTTGTGCCCCCACTTGAAGACCCATAGCAGTTGTTCAGAGATCAGAGGAGAAGACAGAAACAGAGCACTATGGGTGATCAATTGACCAACGCAAAACTCAATCAGCAGGTGGAAGATTTGTCTAAACTGGTGAATGATCGCAAGCCCAGACACCATACAACAAGTCTGGACAGGCTATTGTGGAGAAGTTTCAGTCGTCCACCTATGGACACAATCCGACAATTGTAGTGCCAGAGATACAGGCCGAGCACTTTGATCTTAAGCCTGCGACAATTCAGACGGTGACCAGTCAGTTCCAATTCTATGGGAACAGGGATGAAGACCCCAATGAATTTATTGGGAGGTTCAACGCTTACATAAAGACTACCAAGTACAAGGATGTAACAGCAGAGGCGTTGAAGCTAATTCTTTTCCCTTACTGTCTGAAGGGTGCAGCTGAGAAGTGGCTACAGTCAAGAGCTCCTGATTTGATAACTACATGGGCCGAGTGTGTGGATGAGTTCATGGCCAAGTTTTATCCAGTTCAACGGGTGATTGAGCTACAGGGTGATATTCTAGGCTTTCGGCAACATGCCGAAGAAACTGTAGTAGATGCATGGGACCGTTTTATGCATTTGATCAGGAAGTGCCCAAACCATGATTTTGGGGATTACAAAATTTTGCAAGTCTTCTACTATGGTCTAGAACGTCACAATCAGGAGCTGGTTAACAGAGAAGATGGAGGCAATTTTCTGTACTCTGTTGACAAGGAAGGAGCCTATGCGCTCATGAAGCAGCTCGCTAAGCAGGACTCACAACTCCATGATTCCAGGAGATTATCGGCATTGCCTGAACCTAGAGATGATGAATGGAAGACTGGGATCAGCAAGATGGTGTCAGATTTAGCGAAGCATGTGTACCGGGATAAGAAGCCAGTTGCAAGAGTAGAGGAGCAGGAATTTGAGTCAGCCTTGGCCCATATTGCAAGTGAAGATGTGAACTTCGTGTGGGCACAAGGACAGCGGCAGAATTGGAACCAAGGGAACTACAGACCAGGAACAAGAGATCATCCAGGTTTCAGGTATGGGGATCAGTCTGGAGCTATATACGCACCTGGGTTTCAGCACATGCCACAAGCACCAGTGTCGCAGGCTCCACCACCGGCTGTTGTAGCGCCAAACCCAGAGATTTCTGTACTCACTAAGGCGTTGACACAGCTGAGTAACAACATGAACGATATGAACACGACGGTCAATGCTATGTCTTCTGATTTGCAGGCTACGAAGACTTCTCTTCGTGCACTAGAGGTTCAAGTTGGGCAAATTGCAACGCAATTATCAGCTAGAGCACCTGGTTCTCTACCGCCTGACACAGAGAATGTGCGCCAGGTAAATGCCATTACCACTCGCAGCGGGGTTTCATTGACTGATCAACCATACCCGAGCCATGCCAGAGCTGAAACATCAAAGGCTAAGGAGCATGAGGTCTTCGATTCTGAGAAGAAACCTGTCATGGTCCCCCAATCAAAGGGCATGACTCCACATGATGAGGAAAATTCCAATGAGGTATTACCACCACCATCTTCTTCTAAAGATGTACCTTTTCCATTGAAAACTAGAAAGAAGAAGGATGACTCTGAGGAGTACATGAGATTTCTCAGTATTTTCTCCAAACTGCACATAAACATTCCGTTGATTGAGGCGCTGCAGAAAATTCCTAAGTATGCGCGATTTATCAAGGATGCAATCTATGGGAGAAAAGCTATGAATAACTTTCAGACAGTGAAGCTGAATGAGCATGTGAGTTCAGGTGTCTTGCATGGATTGCCTAAGAAGAAGAAATATCCAGGTAGTTTTGTGATTGAAGCTTCACTTGGCGGGGCATATACAGGCAAGGCTTTGTGCGATCTGGGGGCGAGTGTCAACTTAATGCCGCTTTCAGTATTTAAAAAGCTAGGTGTGGGGGAGCCTCGTAAAACTTGGATCAATCTTCAATTTGCGGATAAGTCATCCAAGAAGGCCATTGGGGTGGTAGAAGACCTACTTGTGAGGGTTGGTAGTTTGATCATGCCAGCCGATTTCGTGATATTGGACATGCCAGTTGGTGATGTTTCGATCATTCTTGGTAGGCTCTTTCTGGCTACCGGTCGAACGTTAATTGATGTAGAGAATGGGGAGTTGATCATGAGGGTCAACGACACTGTGGAGACCTTTCGGGTTTTTAAACCGACTCCTCAGTATACTCGTGAGGTAAAGCGAGGATTGCCATTTCCCGTTCAAGTTAGGAGCGGAATCCCAGAGCTGACACAGGATGATCCGCCGGAACTTAAGGGCAAAGCATCGAGTGTGCAGGCGCATGAGGTAGTTATGAACATCCAACGCCAAAAGTTGGATGCAGAACGACCTGCCAAACCACCTTTCTGAGCTTCATGAGGTAACTGGGTTGGGCCGTTGACCGTAAATTACAAAGCGCTTGTTGGGAGGCAACCCAACGTGTTTTATGCATTACTGTAGAGAGTGTGTTTTAAATATTGTTGTGTGCGTTTTTAATTCCGTTTTGTTATCTAAGGGGTGAGAGAGCGAGAATTTGACATTTGAATTGAGTCTCCGCAGGTTTACAGGTTATTACGCGATTCGGACTCCCCTTCTTTATGTGCGTATACTCGCATGGAAAGGCGTGCATCAGAGTTCGGACATAAAAGAAAGACGGAATTTGAACGAGAAAGATGTGATCACGATGAGATTCCCGAGGATGTTGGGAAGCGTGTCACAAAAAATTGGCTCAAGAACAAAAAGAGGAACATGGAATTCAAGCTAAGGAACCTCGAAGACAAAGCAAACGAAGCGGAACGAAAAAAAAAAAATTGAAGCTGGAGTCAGGGATGTTCGCACGAACACCCCTTGTGTTCACACGAACAAGAGGAAGCCAAAATCTTTCTGCCAGATATTAAGAACAAGGAATTTTGCTCACACGAACAATGTTCGCGCGAACACATATTTGTTCGCACGAACAGGGGTAAAAAGGGAAGTTCGTTGGTTTTTGAGGGTGAAAAAGGGAATTTTGGGTCAATTTTGTCACATCATCGGGCAAAAACTGGGGTCTTCTCCTTCCTCAGTTACGCAGACCTTCAACCCTCTCTTCAAGCCATCCAAATCTCTCTGCAAAACCCTCGATTCTCCGGCGTCTTTGTTCGATTCTCCGGCGTGTTCTTCACCTTCTCACTCCGGCGACCTCCCTCTCTCACTCCGGCGACCACAAAAGCCCCACCCTCTCTCTCTCTCCGTCGAATTCAAGCCACCAACGACCACCAAGACTGCCGTCCCAAATTCCGGCAGTGTTGAGGTGGTTTCAGGCCGCCTGTAACTCCGACGGCCTCTCTTCTCACTTCCAGCGAACCCGAAACAGACACACCCTCTCTCTCCCCGACGGATTTCACGCCTCCCTCTGGGCTACCACCCAAGAACCCCCATCCACCATCAATTCCGACACAAACCTAGAAACCTCCATCTCTGACCTTCAAATCCAGTCCGCAGCCCAACCATCGAGAACCGCCATGGATTCAGAATCCCCGTCCTCCACAGCCTCCCTCTCCGATTCGCAGAACCTAACCTCTCCCTCGAACAGAGCACTGAGCAGAAACCCTCCACCTTTAACTCAAATCAGCCACCGACAAACACCCAATCTGGAACAGAGGATCTCCAGGTGAGAAAAACAGCCATCATCGCCCCTACAGCCACTAAATCCGGCGACTCGCCACGGTTCAACAAAACCAGACAACCCCAATCCAAAAAGAAAATAACCGAATCAATGTTCTAAGTGTTTGGGTGCATAATCATTGTTCTAATCGAATCAGGGCTGTGACTGTGAGCAATTTCTGGAAATATTTGTGTGTTGGAAAGGAGATTGAGCAAAGGACAAGAATTTGTGGTTTGAGGGGAAAAATCGATACAGAGAGGGTCAAACAAGAAAATGATATTGCTCAAAATTGATGGGGGTCTAAAGCATCACTGTTCTCGAGTTGATTCAAGTTGCAAATTGAGAATTATGAAGCTTATGCTGGAGTATAAACTGGTCACGCTAGAGTTGCTAACATGGTTGTGAATATCATTGAATGAGGTGGAGAGTTTGCAGGGCATGCATCAACTATTTTCAACTAAATAATGTCTCACTTGTTATTACTACTTGTGGATCCCCATGAATGGAGATGATTATGCAGCAGCTGATATGGTTTCGCCGAGTTGGAAATTGGATGAAGATATCGACCCCGGTGTGCTACTCGCGCACTCGACCGTTACGGGAGCTCACTTCACGAGTTCGGGGATTCTTCGTTCTCTTTTCGCCAGCAGTAACTGATCAATTGACCCCGGTGTGTTCCGCACACTCGACCACCATGGGAGTTAGCATTGTTCCGGACAATGTTTGCTTGGGGATTTTTTTTGCTACCTCAGTCACCACCTATCGGATTTCATCCCCGACCTTGTGTCGGTTGTGAGTACTTTCTCTCTCTCTCTATTTACTTACTGTTTAGGCACATCGTACTTTTCCTAGGATTTTATTTTTATAATTCTAGGGAATTACTTGAGTACTTGCTTATTTTCGGTACACACAACATGTTCATGTGCATGTAGCTTGAATTATCTCTAAATGTATTGCAGCTACCTTCTTGTGCCATGACATGACCCCGAGTAGAATCACCGGCCCTCGCATTTGAATGTTGAGTCCTCTTGATTGATCTCCAAATTCGTTGAGGACAACGAAGCAGTCTAGTGTGGGGGAGTTTTAGTCTTGACTAGCCAGTCAGTGTTTGCATCGCCATGTCTGCATATAGTTGTTCGTGTCGTATTGTGTCTATTTATGTGGTCCGTGTCGTGATATTGTGATAGTATATCGTATTGTGATTTGTTAGTCGTGTATATACTTGTTTGAGTTTTTGTTTAATATTGCACGTTTTCTTATTAGAGTCTACCTACCCTATCGAGTATGTCAGTTGTGTAGTTTCGTTCGTGTCGGCTTGCATGTAGTGTAGGAATTATATGAAAAAATCCAAAATTGAAAAATCCAAAAAAAAAAAGATTAAAAAGAGAAAATTCGGAGAAAAGGGCAATCAAAAGAGGCTAAAATTTGATAAATCGTGAGGTGTGAGGATTTTAGGCGTAGAGCATGATTTGCGACCGAGAGTGACGACGTGAGTCCCCCCTAGTAGGTATAGAGAGACTTTCTTTACGGGAGTGCCTACCTATTTCTAACACTTACGTGATTTTCAAACTCAAAGTGTGTGCCTATTTTCTTACAAGAGCTGAGCTAGGTGTGAGCTAAACAAGCCGAACATCCACGTGTACGTCTTAGGTAGTCGCCAACCCGCCTCGTAGTGGCACACGAAACAGCTGTGCGATGACGTGTATTAAAGCACTCACTGCTTTTAGAACTCACCTTGTAGGACCATTAGACGCCCCAATTTGAACCTTGGATTCTTTGCTAGCCTTCGGACCTAGGGTGACGATTCTTGGCCTTCATCACAAATTGATTAGAATCACCACTTTAGTGCGTCACGAGGGGGTTGTGTAGTTGAGGGGGTTCGATGAGGGAGTGATTATACGATTCGTTGAGTTCTACATCTCGCTTGCACTTCATTGATTATCTACGAGGGGATGCGAGGGTGAGTGGGTAGGCTTGCGCACTTCGGTGTGGCGGTGTTCCATGCCACTACATCATGGACACAGTTGTGGAGATCCGTGAGTGCGTGAATCTAATACGCACGAAATTGGGTTGGGTGAACTTAATTGGTGGATCGAGCTAGGTACCGGTTTTGATTACTTTGGTGTAGGAGGATCGGTTGGATTAGGCACGAGATACATTCATCTTCGGGACTACTTGAGAGGGGACGTGGTGACATTCGAGTGTGGGGGTGTCGACTTTTGACTCCGGAAATTGAGTGTGAGTTTGCGACGACTCCACTCCCACACATGTACGTCATTGATTTTGCGGCTTGGACTTGACATGGACTTTGATTGAGTTAGGAGGAGATGATATTTTTATGTGATATTGATTCATCGATTTACGTGTTTCCTTCTCCTAGCATATTTGATTGTTATTTGAATACCACTCGGATATTATTGTTGGACTGTGATGGTATTTTCAGAGAATTGTGAAAAAAAAAGAAAATAAAAAAAAATGAGAGAAAAAGAAAAAGGAGAGATGAAATAAATTTTGAGTTGGAATTGAATTGAAACGAGTGGTGGAGCTACTTTGACGACGACGGTTCACGTTTCATGCACGACAAACAACGATGGCCACGAGATCACTAGTGTACCGGGGTTTGAAGGAATTGAGGGCCGGAGGTGGTGAGCTTTGGGTTTTGGTTCCTATCATCGTGGTGAGGGTGTGTGAGATGTGGGATTTGATGTGAGAATGTGACGCTTAGGAATTGATTTCGACGAGATTATCTATATGTCCCTAAGCCTCATCATGTGAAAACCGTTAGCGGATTAGGAGCTCGGACCTTGGATGTGGCTTTGCCTAGCGTAGTCTCTTATTTCGTGGCACACTCGAAGAGGTAGCTTACTCTTGTACTTAGTAAAGTTAGGCTTTCTATACTAACTAGGGGAGATTCTCGTTGTCGAATTTAGTTTCAACTCATGCTTTGTTCTTAGGATTCTCATCACTTCATGATAATCGATTTAAGCCAATGGAGATTGTCCGATCTCAACCAAAAAGATAAAAAGTGTGTTTTGTATATATGTGTTTGTGTAGGATCGAGTCGTAGTTCGCATTTGCATCATATTGTTGCATTGTCGAGTCTTGTGTCGTTATTGAGTCGGCTAGTTAGGATTTGTATGCAACGGTGTTTCAAGTAAGTATGCGATTCTCGGCTTGTATCACTTGTGGGGATGTTGTTTCATTGGAGGATGTTTTTGGTTGGATTGTGGTCGGATTTTTTATTGGATATTGATTGGATTGCTCGGGACGCGCAATAGGTGAGTGTGGGGGTGTTTGATAACTCTCTTTTAGGAGTTATTTTTATACTTCCATATTATTTGAAATAGGCTTATTTCACATGATTTATATGTTATATTTGCACAAATATGTGAATTTGACTATTTCTAACCCTAAGAGTGAAAAGTTGTGTTTCTAGCTTATTTGTGCATGTTTTCTCTCATATTTGCTATGATAATTGCACAGGTTGTTTAGTGTTATGTATCTCAGGTAAAATAGGTTCAATGGAGCTTATGAGATGCTTGGATATGCTTGGAATGGAGCTAGATGAAGAGGAGAAAAGGAGACGCACAAACGAAGAAAAGTTGGAAAAGTCACACAGGACCAGCCTGCACTCTTTTCGATGCCCAGGAAAATCTACAAAGAATTTTGAAGCACGGATTGCGGAATTGAAAAGTAGACATCCGTAGATTTCCAACGATATATGGCAGGCTCGAAGACGAGTCCGTATGAGGGAGATACAGCCCGCGCAAGATCAGCAAATAATTCTGTCCGGGAATTACAAAGTAGAGGGGCTGAAGTGCAATTTCGGCTAGATTTCATTAGAAAACGTGCCCAGCTGGTAAAAACGGGAGAGACGACATAAGAACAGGACATTCACGCATCTTTGAAGTCTTGGGAGCTAGGGAAGAAGGGAGACAAAGCTAGGAGCTTGGAAGATCATCAACATTGAAGATTTTAGCGTTTGATCATATTTTCTTCTTCTATTCTTCATGAACTTCAATATTTTGTTTATGTTGAACACTATTATGTCTAGATAAACACTTAAGTTAGGTGATTGAAGAAAACTAGGGTTTGATGATGTTTTTCCGGATTTTGGACATGATACATGCGTTTGCTTAAAGTTTATGAATGTTCTTGTTATCCAAACTATTCTTGTTCTTTATTTATTAGTGTTCTTGGCTTGATCACCCATAGGACGCTACTTGTTGATAGGATTGTACGAAAGTGAATTCTTTGTGACGTGTTAAAGAATAGTTAGGTGATCTTGTAGTTTCTTGAGACCGAGAGGAGATAGAAACTTATTAATCGTGTGAGGGTAGTTTCGATTGATTGTGGTTAGAACTTAGTGAATTCGGTGGACCGATAGGACCCGGTGAACGAGCCTAACAAATCAATTAGATTGTAGTAATAGACGGAGGTGAACCGATAGGACCCGAAAGCTATTGTTTACACAAATTCACGTGATATCGAGAGAAGATCGTGATGAGCATTACTCGATATAATTAGAACGTGAGTAGAGTGTTTCATGCATAATTCCGGAAATCGTTAACAACCCTAGGGACCATAAATTACCTAGTTCTTTCTCATCCACCGTAATCAATCACAATTTATCTTTTTTTAAAGTGAAAGCCCAAAAAAAAATATTTAGTTAATTGTCATTTAATTTACGTCGCTTGTTTGTGAGTGACAACGTTACAACTTCAAACACCATTTTTACTTGTTACTTAGATCTCCTATAATTACTTTCTAGTTAGATAATAATCGTAAATTCCATTGGGTTCGATACTCGGAGTCGTAAAATACTCCTAATACTACTTGACCGTATACTTGCGTTTAAGCGCGTAAAGAATTCGCGTCACTCGAAGCCGACCAATTCAAAAGAAGTAGGAAATTTAATCAGAGGCTTCTGATCCGGTGTAAAACCAAGAGGATTGTACCCGCTTTAAATCAAATTAAATACAAAAAATTTGTTCACTTATTTTTGCTCCCTTTTCGCTAAGTTTGAAAATTTTGTGTGTACAAATTTTGGCACGCCCAGTGGGACCTCTCTTCCTCTCATCTATTTCTCCTACATTTGGAACGCCGTATTGCAATGGCTTCAAGGAAAGCGCAAAGTAGCAGCAGCACATCTTTAGGGCACTTTACCCGGAGCAAAGCAAAAGTAGAGGCGACTCTCACAAAGCAACCAGTTGCGTCGAAGGTGACCAAGGGCCTCGCTGGAATCAAGACTTCTTCTGTCTCTACAAGCGAGATACAAAGGAAGATGAAAGAATTTGAGGAGATTCAAGAGAATCACGATAACGCTCTTGCAGAAAAAGAAGCGGATGCTAAAAGGGGATGTTCATCGTTTCCCTCCGCTCTATCCCTCGAAGCTTTGTCGCAGTGTCGAAACTTACCAAAGGTAAATTTGACTTTTAGCGCAGGGTCAGAATCGGGTTCGTCTTCGCCTAGCCCCAAACATTGGGATCCGCTGAATCAAGAGGAGTCATCTCGTACCTTAGCTGTGCAAGCAATGACGACTGGGGCGTCTAGCGTCAAAGAGAAATTGGGAGCTATGTTGGAGGCAATTGAAAAACTCCAAAGGACTGTCGGGGAGAAGGACCTCCAAATTGCCTCGCTCATGAACAAGATAGAACGTGGTTGAGATGAGCCAAGACGATTTGCATCCGCCTAAACCAACTGTAAAGGGTAATGTTGCAGCTTTCGGAAATTCTAGCGGCATTATAAAACCTCTGAATGCCAATGAAGTGCAACAATAAAATGCATTTCAGCGTGAGGCAGCTCCGCAAAGAAGCTCAACGCTTGTCCCTCCGTTTTCCATGCAACAGTTGGATGATTTGATCCAGAATGTTGTGAGGGCTCAATATGGCGGTACTTTTCACACGTCACTTAGATACACTAAGTCGTACACTCAAAGGATTGATAAGTTGTCGATGCCTAAAGGCTACATCCCTCCTGCATTCCAACAGTTTGACGAAAAGGGTAACCCAAAGCAGCACGTTGCACATTTCGTCGAGACTTGCAACAATGCAGGGACCGAAAGAGATTGGCTGGTGAAGCAATTTGTTCGTACTCTCAAGGATAATGCTTTTGAGTGGTACACCGGTTTAAATCCTGTATCAGTTGACAGTTGGGATCAAATGGAGCGTGAATTCCTTAGTCGGTTCTATAGCACTCGTCGTACGGTGAGCATGATTGAGCTAACGAACACAAAGCAATGGAAAGACGAACTGGTGATAGATTACATCAATAGGTGGCGTGCTCTAAGCCTCGATTTTTGGGATCGATTATCCGAAGTCTCAGCGGTGTAAATGCATTGGGGGCTTCTTTACATTCTACAGGGAATTAGGCCGTGTACGTTCGAATAGCTTGCCACTCGCGCCTATGACATGGAAATAAGCATAGGATACCATGTTGGAAAAGGCCCCTATATTGCTGAACCACATTATGAAAATAAGGACAAGAACAATGACGAAAAGTTAATCAAACACAAGTTGAAGGAATCCATGGTCGTGACTACAGCCCCCGTCAGGATATCGTCCAAGGAAAAGAAGGAAGGTTAACGTCCGCAAAGGGAAAATCGTATAACATTGAGAGAGCTACAAGATAATAAGTACCCTTTTCTGGATGATGACGTGCCAGGGATGTTAGAATAACTACTCGAGAAAAATGTCATCGAGATTCCTGAGTGGAAACGTCCAGAAGAAATGGGGAGAACCGGTGACCCAAAGTATTGCAATTACCATCGTATCTTAGGCCACCCCACAGGAAAGTGCTTCGTACTCAAAGAATTGTTGGTTGATCTCGCAAGGAAGAACAAAATAATAATTGATATTGATGATGCGGAAGAGTGTAACCATGTTATGGCCTCCTACATGATCTCCACAAATTAAGGGGAGGAGATGGAAGAAGAAATCTCTACAGAGGGACATTCTCGTACATCCATCTTAGATCGAATAGATCCAGCACGTCGAAGAGTTTCTGCATTTTCAAGATTGGGAAGCCATGCAAAGGCACAAAGGAGGCGTGTACGTGCACCTCGAATATCTATATTTTCTCGAATCAAAGATATGAGGATGACCCGACCTCAAAATTCGCCTCAACAACAAGAAAGTGAAGTGGCCAACTTGCGTGAAGAAAAAGAGATTAAGAGTATCATCCCCTATAGAATGAAGCGCTTGACGTCTTGGGTCGTAAATACGGAAAGAGGGCTTATACTGAAGAAGCGAACGGTAGTCGTGACAAAGGGAAGCCCAAATAACACCGAGGAGCAAGGAAGATGTGCTAATTCTTCTCATGCAATGATTATGGAGGAAAATAATCATAATTTTCAAGTCGGAGATCTCGTGCTTGTTGTCCGAATATCCATCATTACCTCCATGGAACAGGTAATACATTTCCCTACAAATGGGATGGCCCGTACGCCGTGCTCCAAGTTTACACAAACGGGGCCTACAAGATCATCGACAAAGAAGGCGTAAGAGTTGGACCTATCGACGGGAATTTCTTGAAACGTACACACTCCTCATCGCATGAGTATAAACTGCACGATCCAAAATAAAAAAAAACAAAAAAAAGAAAAAAAAAAAAAACAAAAAAAAAAAAATGAACTACGTTTGGATTGATCCTGCAGAGGTACGTAGGCAGCCTGAAATCTTGTTTCAGGTTCATCCATAACAACAACAAAAAAATTCCCTCCCCTCGAAAGTGCAGGATATGCTACCGGCCCTCTAAGCTCAATTTGAATTCCATCTAGAGACACCTTTCAAAACTCAGAATATACGTATAGGTGTTTCCAGGTTTCCAATCTTAAATCCTGGTAAATTGAGCCTTGTGATGTTATTGCGGATATTTTCCAAAAAAAAAAAGAAAAGATTAACGAGGATGTTTTCTGTACATGAGTCGACATATTGGAAAAAATATATACCTCGGGTGCTATCCTTCTCATCAATATGGTGTACCAGCCCCGGTGTCTCCTTCGATTCCCTTGAATTTTCCGGGTTCCATTTTATGGATATACGCTATCGGACCAACTAACATTTGCAAAGAAAATTCATAGCTAATAAAATGAACCTGGCTGCTTTAGACCCTTGTCTTGATCCATGCCTAGCAAGTCAATTTCACCTATTGGGTATCCTGTAAGAGCTTCTCGCTTCGGTTATGTTCTCTAGGGCTCTGACATTGCGCTCAAAGACCTTTTAAGGCTAGGCTCCGTCTGCTGCAAAGAGGGTACTCCTGAAGCTTTTTGAATTTTGTGTTTATACCCCAATATATGCCTAATATTGCCGAGGGAATTTCCTGGATACTCAAAGGAACTTGAGTAATTTAGACGCTTATCATCTTTGATCTCAGGACATATCCTTAGCATTGCGAAGGAATTTTCAGTACAAAAAAACTTCAACCTGACAAGTTCTATCAAGGTCTTGCGAAGAATCAGAGCCCAACAAGTCAAGGTCAGGTTAAATATGTCTAGTATGGCTTCTCTCTTAGGTAATCTTCACCATGTCAGCTCCAACCTGCCATATCTTATTGGTGGTTCACGCCTAGCAAATCAATGTTCAGCCCCAATGCATCATGTGAAGCTTCTCACATTGGTTATCCGCCATGAACCTGACATTGTGTTCAAAGGGTATCTATGACTCCTGCAACAATGGGTAAGGTCATCATTGTACTCTTGTGCACCACGTGTACCGATTCCTGGTGAAGCTAACAATCACCACTTCTATGGCGTAATGTGATAAAAGGTTGTTTATAATGTTCAGCTCCATGACTTGAGAAAACAGATGACCTATATTTATGTCAAAAATAAAGTGGTCGTATGACATAAGGTAGTAACAGTAGAAGAACGGGTCGCTGGCTTACTGCATCCGGTCTTCTCATCAAAAATATTCTGGACAAATTTCACCTGAAGATGTTGGTGTTATGTCCATATAAAGCATTCATATGAATGAGTGTACATAAAGAAAATACAAGGAAGAGAAGCGATCGTGCTGAATGGAAACGGCATAAATTTTATTCAATAAACTTCATAAATATTCAGCATATTATGTTTACAACAAGAAGGGAAAATGAAGAGCACGAGTACAAGTAGACATGAAATATGAGTTGTAGCTATTTTCTTATGAATCTGCATTATTAGTCATAGTTGTTGTACTCAAAGTTGCTTAAGCAGCTGTCAGGATGTGTAGTCGAAGTATTGCATTCAAGGAGGCGTTATTCACAATAAAAAAATATCTCTAGTATGAATTGTGCATGCCTCAAAAACCGACTCCGTCGCAAAATTAGATGTTCCACGCATTTTGAAGCTATGTTGGTGGTTTCCGCATCGGTAGATACTGTGAAAAGATGTTAGGCCATGCCCTCATGTTACTCTTCCAAGTATAGGCACCCCTGCCAATGAATGGAGACTCGATCACTCCTTTCTTGACGCAACACCAACACGCTTCCTCTCGTCATTGTTTGCTAACCAACTTCATCTTGCACTTAGCACATCACGGGCCTTTTATTTTCTAAATTTTCAAGGACGATGCATTCTTGCTCACGATAGCCCCACCCTACGCCAAAGGAGTGCCCTACTCGCCCTGCTCCATGGTGTCATGTAGCAAACCTGAAAAGAAAAATAAAATAAATTCCAAGATCCGTTGACATGTACTTCTTAATGAAGTCATCCGTCCTATGAAGAGGAATTTCAGCCAAACGCATCCGGGAAGTGAGAAGTCCTGCGTTACTGCTTTGAGTCTGCCGCCCTTAAGCTCCCAACCGAAATCGCAATCCTCGAAAAGGGGATCGTCAGCTCCAAACATGGCCTTCCGCGACTTCAGGTTCAACTTCGTGCTCCCTTGATCTGGGCTTGATTCTTTTATAACAATGGTCTTCACTTGAGCTGCTGCGGATGCCATCAAGATTGGCTTCAGCCAGTCTCCAGAATGACATACTGTCTCACTTCAGGCCTTTGCCCTCGAAATCTCAATGAACCGTAATAGCCCTCTTCAGCTTTGAACCATAGTGGGCTTCTCTAGACGTGTGATAAGCTGGGTTTCTCGCTTCTTCCCTGAGCTTCGCACGTCATGACATTATCCTGGCTAATGAAAGATGTTGTGGTTGGCTGTCAGGACTTTGTGTCGCCCCGGGAGTTCAAAACAGGGAACGATTAGCTGACCTGATCTTCACGCCTTCGAATCTCTTCGATATTTCCACGCCATCGTTTAACTTTCTCGCCATCGTCCGAGTTCCTTTCACCAATATCTTCACAACTGGTCGTTGATTCTGTCGAATTGGCCTTATTACAAACTGCCTCCTCGCCAAGCGCTCTTCTCCTCATTACTCCATCATGGCCGTCAAATTGGCTTGAGAACACAGACTGGTGCTTCGAGGCTCCCGACTACAACTAGTCTTTCTTAGGTGCTGCCAATCTTGTTGCATGAGATTTTAGTTGGTGCAATGAAGATCAACTCGAAACCTGTGCACCATTGGCCGTTGTACCTTGCTGATTGAGGGCAGTGGTTATCATCTTCACATCCGATCACTTTCTCCCCTTGTTGGTCAAAATCCATCCCGAGTTCACAATCATAAACGGGCATCTCCATCATCGCTGGTTCAAGATCACGCTATCCTCTGCCTTCATACCTGGTTTGGAATATTCAGACTTCTCCTGAGATTGCTCCCACATGAAATTATCGTTGGTACCATCTTGACTGCCTGCAAATCAGCCAAATGGTGGCATGTTTGTCATCTTCATCGTCGTCACTTGCACGTCTTCCTTCTGTTGTTCGAATCCCATCATGGTCGCCAAACATGTTCGAGAACAAGGACTCCATGCGTCTATGCCCATGCTATTCGATCGCCCTTATTACGAACCAAGTTTCCCTCGCTGCTACAAGAGCGTTCTTCCAAGTAGCCTACATCACTTAGTATCATCTGGGCTTGGATCACAACTTGCGCCACGATCTTCCTGAAGTCATCTTGGCAACCACACCACATAGTTTTCATGGAGGCAGCTATCACAATTCTTCACCAGGATTGCTGCTTGCCATGATCAATCAAATCTCACGTTGATGTGCTTGAACTGGAGCTCACAGTCGTCCAAGTTCCCAACCATCTGCTGAATGCCAAAATCCACGACCAATTCTCTGTTGCCTGCTTCACGCTTTCAGCAACTCACATGAAATTTCTTCTTCACCACTGGCCAGGCCCGCCATAAATTGTTGAGATATCCAGGATCAGCTCACATATAGCTCCATTTGATTAATTTGCGACTGTTGAAAATTCTTCACCAAGCTCGCCTTAGGAAGTTGCCAAACAATCACAATATAAATTCGTTCACATTGCAAGGCATAATGATTCCCTTGAAGCTTCAGGAACCTGCAAGTTAAAACCGCATACGAGAGAAGACAGAAAAATGAATCAAACCTTCATCTGCATCAGCATATCAGGGAGCAATCAAGCGCATCACGTCACTGATGCCAACAGATCCTGTCAAAGCCGCAGTAAAGTAACTTCTTGATCGTCGGCCTCCTCGTCCAGGCCCTTTCTGCAACAATAGCACTGTATCCCTTTTGCTCTTCGCCATCTCGCTTTTGTAATCACTACGCACTTCACCGTGGTGATGTTTCTTCAAGTCGACAACAAAGGAGAACAAGATACTCACTGCTTCCAAATACTCAAGCTAAGCATCGGCACGATCAGAATCACCTCGAAATATGCCCTCTTTTGCCCTCAATTTCATGGAGAAGGAACTATTATTGTTAAGGTGCTCCGTGTTGACCCAAAACAAAGGGATCTGGGGAAAAAGAATGCTATTGTGTGAGAAATTAACAAGGGCCGACGAAAAAAAAAAGAAAAAAAAAATAAGAAAAAAAACAATAACAAAAGAAGAGGCACGAGGGATGAAACTCAAAGATGCAACTCCATTGATGAAACACAGTTGATTTACAGAAAACATTGGTGCTTCGTGGCCCTTTTAAAGGCGTGGCATGAGATATTGCAAATCATCAAAGAATGAAGAATTCACATGTCAGTATCAATTGTACAAGTTCCAACCAAAAATAAGACTCAATTAGCAAAAAGGAGAATCAATCAGTCCTTATTTCATTATTGATGAAAAGGTGATTGTTGATCAAGTCAGTAAACCCTTAATGGAATTGACATAATTATAATTGTGCTTGATCGCAATTGTTGATTTCCTTTTTTGGGAGAAGCTATTCAAAGAAATAAAGAAAATGAAGGTTGCCTCATGTTAATTATCTTGTTAAGTAGCAGGCGTCACGAAATTGAATTGATTTGATGTGGTTGAGGACGTATGTGACCGCTTGCCAACTGTTGTCGAAATCGGTTGCGGGTACTTAGGCGTGATGCTGAAGTCTAACAAAGCATAGGAATATACAAATGTGAAAAACTTTCATTCAATGCACATTTTTTGAGAAAAAAATCATGATACTTCAAGACTACACTCAGATAACAAGCTAGCACCTCGTCCACGTCTTGAAGTGGGGTCTAATGTGTAGACATTAAAAATGTCTAACAATTTTTCATGAATTAATTAATTAATTTTAATTAGTTCGGTTAAACCGGGCCACGATGAGCCTTACAAACACAACATGCCTCTCATTACGGTCTCGTGCCAAGCCCAATAAGGGAGACGAGCCCACCCGTCCTTGGATTAAATAAAATTGCATCTAAAGCCCTTAAATATCCTTAAACGGGATCCCTCATAAAGTCGAGGGGCTTTACGCAATAAATTAAAAGAAATCAATGGATCATTACAGACTAGTCCCTACGTGTGGGTCTATAAATAGAGACTCTCATTCACACACAAAATACATCGTGCTAGCAGACGCCAGATCTCTCACACACGTTGAAGACTCTCTTGAAGATCCACAAGTATCTGGCAGGAGACTCAAGAACGCGAACGCACACGAGGAGTTTCTTGAAGATCCACAAGCCTTCCGCCGGAGATTCAAGAACGCGACCGCACACAAAGCCTTAACGAGATCAAGTCTTCAAGCCCTCGTCCAAGCTTCATTTATGGCCGCTCGAAGACTTCTTGAAGATCCACAAGCATTCCGCCAGAGATTCAAGAAGACAAAGCACATAAGTGTGATCGAGATCAAGCTTTCCAACCCTCGTTCAAGCTTCATTCCCACGCCAACCAAGAGACCTCTTGACGATCCATAAGCATTGCGCCGGAGATTAAGAAGGCAAAAGTACCCGAAGCGCAACCGAGATCAAGCTTGCAAGCCCTCGTTCAAGCTTCATCATCACGCTGCTCTTGGAAGTTCGAAGACATAAGTCCTTCCACTTCAAGTTCCTCAAGATCGGAGTTTGAAGTCGCGGACCGTTCTTCATCAAATTCTCCCATTCAAAGGTTGAAGCCAACAAAATAATCAACCTCGTCTCTTTGAGGAAATCGCGTCATCGCCGCGCTCGAAGCCGACCAATTCAAAAGAAGTAGGAGATTTAATCAGAGGTTTCCGATCCGGTGTAAAACCAAGAAGATTGTACCCGCTTTAAATCAAATTAAATACAAAATTTGTTCACTTATTTTTGCGCCCTTTTCGCTAAGTTTGCAAAATTTGTGTGTACAGTCACTGACACGCTCAACAAGGAAAGTCTGGGTATTCAAAGTAGAGAGATTACGATATCCCGTCTCCCATTAAGAAGTTGCGAGTTTGAACCTTGATATATGTAAGACGTTATGGTTTGCTATTAGCTCTTTTGAGGCTTAAGCATTCTTCCCAGAGTCCAAGAGATCCTTGTGGGTTGCTGTTACCTCTTTTTCATGCTTAAACATTTTTCCACTCCCAGATTTCACCATCACCGCAGTTAGTTTTACCCCTCCCAAGATAACTATCTATTATATAAAACAGCATGGTTTAACTAACTTATGCATTTTCAACCTTTGGATTAAGTAAATCAACCCCTACCCTTAGATCTCACCTACCACCCACTTAACTACCCACTACTTAACTACCCACTTAACTACCCACTAATTAAAAATTTGTCCTCTCGCTCGGATTAATTTACCGCGGACGCCATTCTCATCTTCTCCTCGAGCAAAATCGATTATGAAACGTATTTTTGGGTAGTGCCCTCGGGCACGGGCAATCCCCTAGTATTCTATATGCAAACATCAGCATAAAAGATGACCCCTGGATAAATGCTATGCTTATTTTCCGGTGAACCGCCACCTCAGTGGTAAAATGTGTCCTTTATGGACAATACGCAACAAACTACCTCAAAAAACGTAGTCATTGTGGAACCTCCCGGTCTACACTTTGAATGAAAGTACTGACGAAAGAAGCAACAGAGAAGCTTAGTCTCAGTCTCCGTCAAATCCATCAATTTGTCAAAAAGAGAGACGCGAAAGAATAAGAGAGGCACGCGCGGCACAGGTGGAACACTGATCAAGTCCCTAATTCCTCTATGTGGTAACCTCTCGATCTACACCTGCAATGAAGGTACGAGGAGAAAAGGAGCGAAAAAGAACCTAACTTAGTCGCAGGCTCTGTCAAACCGTGTCAGAAAGAGGCATGAAACACACCACAGACAAATCCCAAATTCTTCATGTTGATCAAGTGAAATGGTCCAGTAAAGAAACTGAGGATGGTCCAGTGAAGAAACTGTTGAGGAAGGTGCTCAAGTCCATTGCCATCAAACATAACTGGCAAATTTGACAAAGCTTCACTAACATGATTCCTGTGATGGGGCTAAAGAATAAGATAACATGTTAACAGTCTCTTTCCATCCACAAGCCAGCCAGCTATACAAATGCATAGTCAAACCACCCCCTCCCTTTCTGGCACAACTACACTATATTTTATCTATCAAACACATTCATGGAACAACATGTGCACAAACAAATATCCAGAGAACAAAAAGCATTTCTTGGCTGGCATGATCATGCTTTCTGGAAAGAACCCAGAAGCTCAATACTGAGCACAAAAGAAACCCTAGCTTGCAATGTACTGCTCCAATAGATATATGCAGCAGATAGATACTTGAAAACACAAAATAAAGAACTGTTCATACAAAGTAAAAAAAGCCACAAGCTGAAGCCTCCGTAGTGCAAACATGTTTACTTACCCCCATATAATATAGAACAAATTTCTCAGAAAACATTTAACTCCGTCTTTGCTACGAAATCCCAATCCCCCATTACAAAACCTTTTTTTTAACATTCTATCGATAATAAAAAAAGAAGAAACCAACGAACGGGAATAACACCTACCAGCTATACACAAAAGTGAACACATAATAGAATTAAGATATCATCACATTAACAGCGATCAATCATCACGTTAACATCATCACCACCACCACCTAGTTTAGGAAAGAGAGAGAACTAACTTTTTTCAGAGAGTGAAACCTGGCCTTGCTTTTCCCAATACAGGTGTTACACGGGTATAACATCAACCTTGGACGCGTCCTCACATCTCAATACAATGCCTTCAAGGCTAGCTGGAAGGATACACTTGGACCATTGGCATCCTGTGGTCAATGGCTCTGGTGGAGGAACAATCATGAGCACATTGTCGTTCCTCTGCACAACTCCCATCACACTTACCGTGCTTCCTTCTTTGATGTACCTAAGAAATCAAAAAATAGAATATTCATGTAATAATTATATGCAGCAAGCCTAAAACTTCTACCAACATATGAGAAAAGGACACAAATTCAAATAAGAGCGACTGAAATGATGACAATAAAAGCTACTTAATTTTTATTTTTCATACAAGAAAGGAAATGTATGGAGTGCAGGCTTCAAAAAGCTCGAGTTTCAAATGAATTTGACATAAAAGTACTGGCCATAAGATGTAGTTATCTGGGATTCGGGGAGAGTCAGATTTTTGTACCCTAAGACACTTATACCACTACTTGTGAGAAAGAAAGCCACTTGTAGATATTTACAATCGACAGCATCATGAGTGCGTACATCTAATTAACTGATTAACCGTATGGTTCCAAAAATAAACAGTAAATATTGAGACTAAAGAGAGCGATTGTTTCAAAAAATAGAATTGCTTCCAAAAATAGGTGTGTACTAAGAGCTACTAGATATTCATAATGGGGTGTTCCTTTACTTCACACAAAATCACCTTCTCATAAGGTCTCCTAACTAACTTTCCACATCTGAGGAAAGGAACAACTCATCAACAAGGTAGCTTTCAATGTAATACTGAACATCCTATGCTCACACTTTAAAAGGAGTACTGGTAGCGCATGCAGTACTATGTTTAAAATTGTCACGCAATAGAGTATTTTTGGTGACCATGGACTTTCAGATACAAGTAAATAGATTAGTAAATGTGTAAATCCCCTAGGACAATACAATTTCTTGTAGTAGATACTAATTCATTGATGTACCAAATTCTAGTGAACAAAAACTAACCCTTCTTTGAGTCGCATCATACGATCATCACTTGACAGATTCCGATCCCGCAACCATCTCAAGAAATCTGGAGATAAATCTTTATTTGAAGGGTTCACATCAACCACGACAGATTCCTCAACATAAGGAGTCACTCTTGCACCGTAACCCGTCTTAACCAATGCTCTCAACCCAGATTGGAAATCAGAGATGTAGAAGTCAACCACATGCCTCTGACGAACAATAACCAAAACACCATGTTACAGAAAAAAACATCGTCATCAAAACAGGCCATTTTTAAGGGCAGAAATAGAAGGCATCAGAAGAATATATGTTTGCAGCAGTTTCTTTCTATCTATACCATTATAAAAATTTCTGCAAATCAGTAATGACATAGAATGAACAGGTATAACTGATTTTCGAATATTAAAAGCTCTATCATGATGCAGTTCAACTGTTTCCATGTAAACCAATCGACATTTCTGGATTGAGATTATGTTTTCCTTCTCCAAGAAATCCTGGTTCTAATGAGTGGGTAAAGAGAATCGCTAGGGATGTCCAACCATACGATTCAAGAAACCTAAATGGAAATACAGAAACCAGAAACAACCATTTATACCTTCTAACACTCAGCTAACGCGAATGAGATAGTCACTTGGTCTAATATTTTCAACTTTGGTAAAAGAATGAAGATAGAATTATCAATAGGCACAGGAAATAAACAACCAAGAATACAAAGCACTGATATTTTCTTACATCTGATGATCTAAGCCCCCATGTAAAACGACGATGTGTAGGGTTGGCAGCTTTTGAATCCCATCCTCGGTATTCGTATAAACTTGTACAAGTATACACACATCGAGGAACTCTTTGAAAGGACGACTCTAGGGGCACATTTCCACAGGTAACCACCTTCAAGACAGTAAATGTCAATAGTTTAAATCAAAGCAAAATCAGTGCAAGTTTAATACTATCATAAGTCAGTTCAATGAAACAGATATCATAACTCTTCACAATTACAGAACCCTCACAAAAGTATGAGCAAAGCTCAAACCAGATATCATGTGTACTCCATCATAATCAAATGTGGAAATGATGTATGCATAAATTTGGTGACGCAGTTTTTGCATCGATCCTTGATCTATGGGGTGGGAACCTGGCAAGTATAATTCAAGAAACTCAAAACCAAATGCATAGAAAAACATGCTACTCAAGCAGAAAATGTTATAGATACTCCTTCATCGTCATGTCCTAATGGCTTTAGTTTACTCCATGCCATCAGACTCTGCACATCGGCAAATTAGGCATCTCGGAGCAAACTGTGAGACTAAAAAATGTCAATTTCAAAGTAGCTCTCTCCATGTCCGGCAGTTGAACGATATGCAGATTGATGATGTCATGCATCGGCAAAAATCAAAAGTTACCATTCAAGCTTACATGCATGGGAAATCGCAATCCAGTTCTTGCATGTCAGGGTAATAGTTAATATTTTCTACTAGTCTCACGTGTATAATAGGCCACTAGATGTGCCAGTTAAACTTAAGTGAGCAAATGGCATTGGACAGACTCAATTGGAGGAGATTGATCAATGTAGCCGACCCCAACTAAGATGGGAAAAGGCTTGTGGTTGGTTTTTTAGAAGTCCTCATCTGGTCAAAAACCTAAGTAAGTGGTTTGAATGTAAAATAAGGGAGGACGAAGAAATCCGACACAGCCTTTATCTTGATTATAGTAATGAGCTTTAGGACCAGAGATTGTCTTCACTCATTCAAGCACTATCAGAAAAGGTAGGGTGTCAAATCACAAACGAAAAATTAGGAAATCATCAGATGCATACCCCTGAGACTTTCACAAATTGCCCATTCTTCGCGGTCCTGAGCTCAGCGTCAGGGTATTTGGCAATGAAACCGATGATCGCCTTTCTTCCCCACCAAGTATTCCAAGCAAATAACGCACCCACAATAGCAAATAAGACCACCACCACGACGAGAAGAATAGCATTGTGTACTGCACCAAGAATGAAGCCACCAGCAATGAAACCCATCACAAACAGTAAGATCATCGCCCAGAGTATTGGCTTGGGGAAGTTCTTTTTAAAAGAGTAGTCATCATCTTGGCTAAGAGTGGTCACAGCCTGGTTATGAGCCAGACCATGTACTTTGATCGAGCCCATAGAGTCAAGTGGTCCTGAGACCTTCCTTGGAGCCCCAGATGAATTTAGTGGGCCAGAAGAAATGGGACCAGAGGTGATCAGGCCAGTTGCAGGGAGAACAGGTGGTATTGGTCCTGAATTTTGGCGGCTGCCAGGTGTCACCCCACCAGATTGAGGACCAGATGATTTTTTCAGAGGCTCGCCGTGTTTATTCAGAGGCCCAGAGTTTGATTTCTTCACAGATGTTGAACCAGAGAGGCTGGCTGATGTTACAGGGCCGGATGTGGAGTAGCTTGACCTAGCTGCAGCATTAGAAATAGGTCCAGAATGTGATGCAGCGCCACCAAAAGATCCAATTCTTGTCGGAGGTCCTGATATAGGTCCAGATTTCCTTTTGGAGCTGTCTGGAGGTATGACAAACATCTTCCCAAGTTCTCCAGACTTCTTGATATCTCCGCCAGTGTAAGGCATGGCTACTGAGCTCATTGTTGGAGTCCTTTCTTTCGGCTGCTCTGGCTTTCCAGATACGTAAAGACCATTGCTGAGTTGGTGAGATGGGAACCTAGATCCCATGGCTTTTCTTCACAGTGCACTAAACGAAGTTTTAATGTGTGGAACTTATCAGCAGCTCAACACCCTGAACAGGAATGAAACAGATGTAATTAGAAACTGTGAACAAAAACCAAAAACCTTCCAAAACATACGGGTACTGAGATATATCTAATGGAAAAAAGGAGCATTTGCAGGAGAACAAATTTGAAAGTATACACAATACCACATAGTCGAGCAAAGTACGATCCGGTTAAAACTAGTGACGTGATAAAAGGACCGTGAATTTGGGCAATTGTATAATTTACTCTGCCCCCAAAACACAAACCGCACTTTACCCGCAAGGAAACAAGCCTATTTAATGGAAAGATTACGCAAGACAAACAAGGAGCACGCGTGCATAAACAATGTGGATTTGGACACGCAAGTAACGTAACGACAATTATCGGTTAAACAATCACTTTATGTGCTTAGAAGGCAAAGCGCACTACAAGTATTTCATCGAAATGGACAAACAGGAAGAGGTATTTCCATTATCGATAACGACAAGATAGACTCATTTTTTAAGATACGCCTCCAAACGTTTGAACTTCATACATTCGAATCATCATGGTTGTGATTAATGAAATTTGTGTTGGATTCTGGATCTCGACAAAGTATATGTGAAAGGGAGAATCGGAAAACTGTAAAACCCATTTTTTTTACAATCCACAGCTAGAATTCTAGCTCCCTTATCTTGAGGAAGATTCATCTTGTAAATGCTATACACCAATTTTGGTGTCTATCTCCCTTAATCTAGTAAATGAAATAAAATACGAAAGGAAAACACATAAACGGCAGAGATACAAAATGAAATTTGTACAATAAGCTCATTTCCTTCAAAATGCAAAGGCCAAAAATATCCATCATTCAGACGAAAGGGTGCAAACTCTTTTGGCCTAAAAATTTGGTGGGTGCATCATAATTGGATACAAATGGAACCTTAAATCTCAAAGAATAATTAGCAATCCATTGGGAACAAACAACACAAAATAGGGTACACAGATCAGAGAAAGTAAAAAACACAAGTTAACTAGCATCAGAATCTTGACAAGATTGTTGAAGTACATCAGCAGCAAAGATGTTGTTTACCTCAAACAGAACAATGAGTACAAAATATGCTAAATATTTTCAGATTCCTTAAACAGCAGATTCTAAAACCCAGAAATCCCACCTGAAGAACATTCATACTGTAACCCTAAGTTTTACAGAGTAGTAGATCAGCAAATTTGAGGAAACCCTAAAACCTACAGGCAGCAAATTCACAAACTCAAGACTACCAAACTTAACCCTTGAAACAAAAACACCCAAAAACCCCCAAATTTGACCCAACAAGTAACCCCAGAAATGAAGACAACCCAAGACTTGAGAGAAGTCAAATCCAAAAACCCCCAAATTTGAGGAGACAAATCAAGGAAACTGAGGCATACCCAGTTCACCGCTTGCATCAAAAGGTCAGAAACAATGAAGGAGAGAGACGGTGGAGAAGGGTAAGGAGGGCAAAATGGGGAAAAAGTGACATTTTATCTGTGGAAGTAGTACCTGTAAACCCAGAAATCTGAAGGAGGAGATTTGGAGACATGATGTGGGTGTTGAAGTATGTTTCAGTATCTGTTTCTGTGAAGAAAATAAAAAGAAAGATTTGAGGGGTTACCCGTCTGTTAGAGAGCCTGAGTCTTCTTCTGGTGTGATCCCATCGCCATCTTCTCTCTTTCTTTCTTCTTCTCCTTGTTCTCTCTTTCTTTCTTTGTTTCTCTCTCCTTCAGACAGCCGCAACAACTGGTGGGTTGTCTCTCGCAAAGCAATAACCTCCAAAACCAGACAGTACTAGTACTAGTAAGATTAAAAAGATTTTTATTTTTATATAAAAACTACTACCACTTCATTCTTCTTTCTACTTACCTACTGATGGGGCTATTTTCTGCTTGTAAAATTGTGTGTTTTTTTCCTAGAGAGAGAAAGAGACTCACCCAATCAATTAGATTTTTATTTTTAGCAATTACAATCAATTAGATATAGAGAGAGAGGAAAAAAGTTGAAAAACACACCTTCCACCTTACCAGTCACACAAATCGCTCTAACCCTCTCCATATCTCTCAATGCTGAATGCTTTAATTACACAAAGAACCCTAGGATCTCAACAAAATTTCCAATCTGCCCTTCTATAAGTTTTTTTCTTTAAGAAAACCCTTCAATAAGTATGTGCAGCATCTTTCCCTAAAAAATGTATATGCAGCATTTCTTCTCTATAGGAAATGAAAAAATAAAAAAATTGGGAGGCAAAGTAGTTAAAGAGTCTTGTACGGTACAAAACTTCCTCTGTTCTCTCTCTCTCTGATTTGATTAGTAAACGATCTAAAAATTTCATTAACTTTGTAAGGTGTTGCAGTATAAATTTTATTCTACAACATCATGAAAAGATTATCCAGAAAAAACGCTATCTTGCTACCCAAATAATGTCTCGGTTACGGGAAAAAAATCAAACGTCAAAGATAGAGAGAGAACGGAGTAATGACCTGTTTGGTACCTGCTGAAAATCTCAATAATCAGTTGAAAATAATCTGAAAAGAAAATTCAACTTAATTGAGAATCACAATCTCTTTGGTATGACTAAAATTATAGATCACTGACTTGATTCATTAAACTAAAGTCAAGTAATTGGATACACCTATTTATAATTGAAATGTGATCATGTTAATGTAAAAAAATATTAGAATTAATTTTTTAGAGATTTTTCAACTGCATAATTCCTAATTTTGGAGATTCTACAATCGCACAGAGATAATTTTAATCTGCAGATTATCATATTATAATTTTTACGGTTATAATAAACGAAATTGTTGAAAAGAGACCGGTTTTAATCCAACTGGGCGATAACAAACATGCACTAAGTACAAACTTGTTCATGCGCGAGAGTACTATCCAAACAAAACAAGAACCTCAAAATGCAATAGACAAATTTAATGTCCAAGATAAATGGAAAAATTGTTAAACTCCCGTATTTCCCGTAGTCAATAATATGCATAAGGTAGCAAACATGTATAGCAAAAAATAATTCAGATATTTACATATTCTAAACATTTGCAACACAAGTATTCTCACTTATGTAGGCTTGTGTGAGATCAATTGATGATTTATGTTTTAATCTAATAGTCTCAAATTTATTATATATTTAATTCTTAAGCGGTTAAAACTTCACGAATACGTATGTAATATCAAATGATTGATATTAGAAATTTATCTTACTTTTTTTTCTCCTTGACATTTTTAGAAAAAACAATCTTACGCCTGTAAGATATTTTAGAATTTAGATAACCACACCGTCCTATTGTAATATAATAGAGAAAAGTGGGTAACCATACAGTCCTCTCTTGATAATTTTACATTCGTACTCTTTTTTTAGATTTTTTTTGTTGTCGTCAACCGGATTTGAACTATAGTAGACTCTTATTTATTTTCCTACCAAGTTCTAAGGCCAAAGATTCTTAAAGTCATTTTAGTATATTTTTCTGGCACACTTTATTTTAGTAGTTGATAAAAATTAAGAAGTAAAATAATTCTCTATAAAGAAAACTCTATGGAGGAGAGATAGAACTTTTTCGATTAAAAAATCTAAAGAGAAAAATTTTGACACGAGTTTGACATAACTTCTTCGTTAGCTTTCAATTTTTCTTAAGGTTCATCATTTCCTTTATAAATGTTAAAATTATACTACAATAGAAATTTTATTTTGACAAATGTCTAAAATTGTGTCAACACTAATATGTTATGATGTTGATATGTCTTTGGTTTCATTTTTGAATTACATCATATAGCGGGTTGGAACCCGAAATATACAGAGTTTTAGACACTCTACGAGTGAGCTGGCACCCGTTTGAGATTTGAATTGTTTTGATCAAAATATCTTAGCATGAAATGGGGTCCCATTTAAACCACTTCCATAATTCTAGTTTTGAATATTCATCATTGTGGCTGGTAAAATGGTGATGAGAGCCTCTACTTTTGTACTAATAATTTTTTTTTGGGAGGGTACTACAATGTAATATTAGTTTGATCCGGATAAAGTTACACATTTTAGTTTAGACTATCTCTAACCGAAGCTCACCTTATCCATTTCAATTTCACTTCAAAGAGGCAACTCTTTTTCTCATTACGTTCACATACACCATGTCAACATCTCCAAACAAATAACTTGTATCTTCCAATTAAATGTATTGTTAATCACGCTATTAATTAATTTTAAATATATATATAAATAATAAATAAATAATTTTAAAGTATATTATAAAAATATATAATTACATTAATAATGCTTAGAGAAATTTCTAGTACACTTATAGTTAGGAAATTTCTTGAAATACTGATTAAAATACCAAGTACTACGGCAATATAAAAACAACAATTGCTATATTCTAAAAAAATAACAAGTACTACAAACAAACAATGACTATACTAAAAGGTAAAATTATAAATTATTGTCATTGGGAATGTTAAGCAATTTCTTTTTATTTTTCTTTTGAGCTATATAATTGAATAATACTAAAAATAAAATATTTTTATTAGGATTACGAAAATGAGTAGTGAATATTACAATTAGTTTTAAATTACGGATATGAAATAACCATATATTTAATTATGTCAGTTAACTATTTAACTTTTATTTTTTGCCGAAACAAAAGAACTTCATATTAGTAGATAAAGATCCAACTGAGATTACAAGACTAAGGACTAAGGATCAAAATACTAACTAGCAGAAATGCACAAGGAGTACGCACCGACAAGGGTAAACTAAAACTCCCACTAAGACTCAAAGACAGGCTAATTTTTAGTCAAACACCAACCAAAATTAGTAGGACCACATTAACACTATACATTGTCCAGAGCCTAGCTAAACAACCAAATATTACAAGAGACTGACTAAGCAAAACAAGATTAATCAACAATGTAAGGGATAATAGTATTCTCGGACACATCACGAGAGGAGAAAACACTTGAGCAACATCATTGAAATCCTCAGGGCAAATAACTACAACAACAGGAGCTTCATTGCTATCCAATTTAAGAGCAGGAACAGCAAGGATAATCATCAAAGCCTGGGTAAACACCCAAAAGAGGCAAAACAACACGAGGAGTGGCGTCTGAAATTGGAACAACACGAGCCAGGGCAAACTAATCATGAGCTGCCACCCAGCAAGAGGATCCTTCTGACACTACAACTTCCACCAGACCTGCTAGATATGAAGAAAAGTAACAAGAAGCAGCAATAACTTTAGTGAATATTAAAGCCACAGGCAGCCACAATTGAGTCAGCTAGGTAATTTGTTTGATGAGAAAGTTGCTCCGTGGAAGAATGATGCATGTCAAAAATTTGTTTATTTCTAGCAGTCCACAAGACCCAAATAATGGCTGGTGGCCATTGCCAATTTGGCTGAGCGTCAGAAACTTTCTGGGTCTCAATCATCCGTTGAGCCATGATTGAACATCAGAAGAGCTGCAAGGAGGGTTAGAAATGGGAGCCATTTTCCACATACCTTTGAGCACTAGAACAATTAATGAAAGTTTCATGTTGCGTAGGACACACAAGACAATAAGAAGAGGAGGAAGCAATTTTAGCATGCAAATTAACTAAAGAATTAATGTTATTAGTAAGGATACGCCAAAAAAGAGTAATGATTTTGCAAGGAATACCACAGACCCAGAGATTTTTCCAGTTAAATTCATAACACATTTTATGAAATTGGATTTTCTTTGAGATAGTTAGAGTGGACGAGTTTTTGTAGTTCAGAAGATGGTAAGTTGATTTTGAAAGACAGTAATGTAGGCAGTAATACGGGATCAATACTCTAGAAGGGGGGTTGAATAGATTATGGCAAATTTTGCCAAAAATGTGGTTTCACAGAGTTTTGTATAAAGTAGAGAGTATTTCAAGGCCTTGAAATGAGTTTAAAGTCCTTGGAATCAAAACATATAGTAGAAAGGTTTGCTGATAGTTTTCAAGGCCTTGAAATGGGTTTCAATTCCTTGAACAGAAAACCTGTTTTGAGGCTTTAAACAAGATAAGTAAAAAACTGAAAGTAAAATGCTAGAGACACAAGGATTTATAGAGTTCAGTCTTATTGGACCTACGTCTCTACCTCAGGAACTTAATCCCGGCAGGATTTCAACTGAATTCTTATTAGTCAAAAGCTTAGCCCTAGATCTCAAGCATAGAGATTTCTCTTAATTTGTTACAGCTTGTGGTTCTCTCTAACATATCTAGTACCTGCTCTAGCTAACTGATTCAACAAGAATTCTCTGTTATTCACTTGAACAACTCACGATAATAAGATAAGAGAAGTATTATCATAATGATATAAAAAATAATTACAGAAAGAAGAACACTGAGAATTAGTGAAGCAGTTGAGTATGCAGTGATCTTCTGATGATTGGATTGAGTGCAATGAATCTGCTTCTACATTGCTTGTCAATCCTTAAGAGTGTTTGAATGTCTCTGTAAAAGTCCGCGTCGAATTTTCTCAGCAATTCCCTATCTTATGCTACTAGTTTGAAATGCAGATTTGTAGGATCTTCTTGAAACGGATTCTTCTAAAATCAAGCAGCATATCTTGAGTCTCTAACAGCTCTTCCCAACGGCTAGTTGCTCAGTATCTTCAAAGATACTGACTTGATCTTTTCTCTGAGAGTGTTAGGAAAGTCCAAGCACGATTGCACCAACACATAATCAATTTGACAACTCTATTTCCTTTCATGCAAACACACAGATTAGGAAATAGCTCCTGAAAAAATAGGTGACTAATTAACCCTGCAAAAATTAAGTTAAACATAGAGATTAGCAACAGTTTTAAGTATAATATTGGTTTGTCTTTCATCATCAAATAAGACATGATCAAGCCTAGGAGATTAGGGATCAGGTTAGAATGAAAAGGTCCCCCTAAGCTCATGCCATATAATTCAGTATATTTTCAAACATTTGAAAGTTGTTTCAAGGCCTTGAAACAGTGCAGTTTCAAGCCTTTGAAACATGCTGAACTTACAGATTTAACTGAGAATATTCCATTAGAGTTAGGCTTTCAAAATTGGACATCATCCTCACCCTCTTTGATCCTAGAGGTATTCATAATTTTCGGACCAATCATGCTGGAAAAAGCTGGTGACGAAGATGAACATTCCACTGAGATGAATCTCCCGAAAGAAGTTGGGAAATCTGTTTGTATTGATTTGAAGCATCGATTACTTCTAAGCTATCAGCAATAGATGCAGCTGGAGCTGAATCAATCCAACCTCTAGACATGATCCCAATCTTATTACCCCTTAAAATATTCCAATACAAACCCTGACTAAGGGTCTTTCTACCTTTGCAGATAGCTTTCCAAGTACAAGATGCCAAGGGGGTTTGCTCAATGGATGAAAAAGGCTTCCGTTTATAATACTTAGATGTAAAATAATTAGAATAGAAAGAGGATGGCTCTGATATAATTCTCCAACTGTTTTTAGATAGAATAGCATTATTAAAACAAGCCAAGTTTTTAAAACCTAAGCCCCTTTATTAGTTTTATTACAAAGAAATTCACAAAAAGAGCTAGTGAATACCTTTTCAAGAGGTGTTATCGAACCAAAAGAACTTAGACAGAAGGAGGGCAATATATTCACAGACTTTTTTAGAAAACATCCATATTAACATTGGATAAACAAGAGTACTATTAAGAACAAATTTAACTAAGGTACTTCTTCCCGAAGAGTTAAGGAGAAGACCACTCCAACTTGAAAACTTATCAAGAATTGTTTTGATATTATCGTTAATGAGTTCAATATTATTGCCTTTGTGATTTAGGAAAGTCCCTAGAAATTTACATGTGCTATTCTTTTCTTAAAGTGTCAGGCTCTGAGTGATCTGCTCTTTGTCATAAGTGGTGCAGTTTGTGCTGAACACAAGGGATGACACATATATATTTATATCTTGACCAGATTACTTATTATATTCATCCAAAGTGCTTTTAGATTGATATATGTATCAGATGTTACCCTAAAAATAGAAGGGTGTAATCTGCAAATTGCAAGTGAACGATTGCCAAAACTTTAGAGTAGGAAATTTCAGTAATAAACCCTCACGATGAGCCTCAGTAAGTGTACTAGAGAGGACTTCTGCATAGAGGGAAAAGAGAAAGGGAGAAAGGGGATCTCCTTGCCTTAACCCTCTGTTAGGTTTGAAATGATGAGACGAGGAGCCATTAACTAACACTGAGTACGACACAGTGGTGACACATTACATAATAAGCCTAATAGACTTAGAAGGGAATTGCATTTGGTGTAGTAAATGCTCAAATAAATCCCACATAATCTTTTAAAAAGATTGAGAGATGTTAAGCTTTAAGGCTCCTAATTTAGAATGAAAACTAGAGTTGGCTTTGTGGATTGTGCAAATTAAGTCTTGGGCAATGAGAATATTGTCCTGAATTAGTCTATTAGCATTTTGGTTAGGAGAGACAAGATAATGGAAAACTAACTTAAGCCTTGAGGCTAGAACTTTTTCAATATTTCTATAAATTACATTATATAAACTTATAGGCTTGTAATCATTAATAGTTGAGGATTTTGGACATTGGGAATTAACATAATGTGTGTTCTATTAATTTCCTTTAGCATGTGACCTGAATTAAGGAAGGAGAGGGCAATATAAGTTACTACAATAGAGACTATGGGACAAGTCTTTTATAGAAGACTGGTTGAAAGCCATCAGGCCCAGGAGCTTTCAGAGGGGACATAGTGAAGACTGAATTCTTAACCTCCTGAGCCAAGAAGGGTGCAGTCAATGATTCTTGATGCTGTGGAGACATCATTTTTCAAACATTAAAGAGTTGACGAAAAGAAAAAAAAAATATCATTTTCATAAAGGAAATCTTGGTAAGAAGGAGAAGGAGTGGAATATATAATAAAGTCTTGATTTGGACTTGTGTGCCATATGTAAGTTGAAAATACCAAATGGAATTAATATTCTTCCTAGTTTTAGGGCAAGCATGAAAGAATTTAGTGTTTTTACTACCATCCTTAAGTCAGGAACACTAGCTCGCTGAGCTCTGAAATTTTCTTCACATTTGAGAAGCTAATGAAGCTCAATCATTTTGATAAAGAAATCCTCTGAGGCTGAAGAATTGAGGAACAGAGCCTTGAGGGTGAAGGATTTGATTCCTAAGGTTATCTATTCGAGGCCCATGCTTTGAGAGTGCAAAGAATAATGTAAAGAAGCTTTGATACTCTAAAACATAGGGATCCTGGGATGGAGAGACACCAGACAAAACTAATTAACTAACTGATGAACTTCTGGGAACCTAAGCCACCAGGCTTCAAATCTTTTAACTTTTTCAGCCTATTACAAAGGGTTTGAAGGCGATGCAAAAGCATAGGGGAGTGATTAGAAGAGGCAATGCCAATATTATGAATGGTAATGTGAAGAAACATATTGATGAACTCCATATTGTACCAAGTTATATCCAACCTTTCAAAGGTGGAGTAGAGAGCCATATGTTGTTGGTCCAGGTGAACCACATGCCAATATTCTTGACTTCCATCATATTCCATGAATTGAGATAGTAAATAAGTTGGTCAGCTCCTCTGATAGAGGAATATCTTGGCCCAACCTTATCATGGTGAAAGATGACTTGGTTAAAATATCCTATAAAAATTAGGGGACTAGAATTAGGAAGAATGGAGTCAAAATGATCCCAAACAGAGAGTATATTCTCTAAAACAGGTGACCCATAAACAATATCAGCAAACTACCTACACTTCCGAACATCTATTACTTGTAATATAATGAGGTTTTCTGAAGAAAAACAAACCGTACAGTTAAAAAAAAGAGTCATCCCAAGCACACCAAATTCCTCCACTGGATCCTATAGAATTGACTCCAAAAGACTGAGCAAACCCTAATTTCTTAAACTTTCTATTTAATATAAAAAATAGTTTGCTTTTGTTTCGAAGAGAAATAAGAGAGATGGCTTAGATTTTTTGACCAAATCAAAAAATCCATGAACTGCAGAGTCTTAGCCTAACCCTCTTCAGTTTCAGCTTCAAATTTTCATGGTTGATTTGGGGTTTGTTCAGGGACAACCAACCGAAACCCTTCATGCAAGTTCAATACAATTAAGGCGAATACTTGGGTTTTTTTAGGGATAAAAACAGATATAGAATAGGAGTTAAGTGGTTGCATGCATTTTTTAAATTTAAAGTTGAAAAATTCTTAGAGATATGATTAAAGTTGATTTTTTTTTTTTTTTTTTTTTTTTTTTACCTTTGTGATGTCTTGATTAATATTCATTCTAGGTTTCTTACCCCTTTTCCCTTGTTTTTATGTCAGCATCTAAGAGGTTGCAGCATCCCTTTTCTTGATTGGCTTATTCTAATTGGAAATCCGAGCCTCCTTCTAAACTTCTTGTTTCTTTGATTTTGCTTGTTGCTCCCTTCTTTACCTTGACAACACCTTTGGTAATACCACATTTTCCCATAGGTATTTTTGGGATGCAAACCTTCCATACTTTCAACGCATGGTCAATCTGCTTAATATTCAAAACCCTTTGAACAAGGTCACACTATAATTATGTGGAAACAGACGGTGCAAAGTCGGGGGGCTTTCATTACAAAACCAGTGTGACTCAACTTCTTGTAGGTAGTAGGTAGAGTTCTCATGATGGTGGGAGGGGTTTGGGAAGGAGCAGAAGATATAGTTGTTGACTGGTGAGTAGTGAGTGGCAAAACCATTTCAGTGGACAAAGAATACCTTTTGTAGTGGTGATTTGTGTAACCGATGCAACTCTTGAATGAGAGAGTCATTGAATGTGGTAGTGGAGATTCCAAGGTGCATGGGTTGCGAAAGAGACGTCGCCTGCATCAGAGTGGCAGATGACACAATAGGGGTTGAATGAAACGGTTGAGTTTCCAAGGGGTTCATCAATGGAGCAGTTACACATGCATGTAACTACTCCAGCTACTGAAACGACATCGGAACATTATGTGAATTAGGTGGAAGGTTTTGATGCTGATGCTCTATAAAAGAGGTTCCTTCATACAAAACTGCTTCAGGCACCAAAACAACATTGGAACATTAAGTTAGTTAGGTATAAGGTTTTTATGTTGATGCTATCTAAAAGAGCCCCCTTCATCCAGACTCGAACCATTTTACTGGTTGAGAGAAGTGGGATTAGAGTGGGTGTGAAGAATGTCTCTTCTGGTGATGAAAGATCATCAAGAATGAGAACCATTCCTTGTGGTGGACCTTGGTTGGTATCTTGGTTGAGTGGGGGTTCAGTATACTCAAGATTGGGCTTGAGACTAGTATCAAACTTCATGTTACGTTGATAGCTAAATTACGAGTGAGCCTTTAGGTAGCGCTTAAAGAGTTGTCTTTGTGGGTAGACATGGAAGGGAAGGCCTGAGAGATGATGTGATTGCAGATACCTTGCTTCAAGTCTTTCCAGGACTTCAACAAGGTTGGAGTTTCATGTCTAATTAGAGTGACAAATCTTACCACATTTGTAGCAAACCTTGAAAACCCACTCATAACTGAAGTAGATCCACTTCTTAGGTTCATTTGGAGCATGCATATAGGTTCGAGGCACCAAGGCTTCATCTAGTCTTATCTTGGATTTGATCCTAAGCCCTTGCATGCTCATGACCCTATCATAAGACCAATCTACAACCAATAGATCACAAGCCAGATTACCAACCTCTTCAGCAAGCTCAATATAGAAACCTTCTGTTGGGAAATTCGGAATATGAAACCAAAAATCTATGATATTGAAATCAACTTCAGAAAGTACTTGATTGGGTAGTCTTTCTTTGAAAACTAAGCTGAGATCATGAAAAGTGACCATTGACTGTAAGAAAATAGATTTTATTCTCTTTGCTCTAAAAATTAAACAAGTAGAGTGATCCTTTCTTTTCTTCCAAATGTGACCAAAAAATTTCCAGTGCTTACAAATTTCTTGTTGCATGACTACCGTGAAAAAGTTTCTTGCCCTATAAACCTGGCTATTAGGGTGTCCTTCATGAGCTCCCTCAAGGCAAAAACCTTTATGGGATCAAGGGTAAGGATTGATCCCCTTTCATCTATCTTTTCCTCTAAGGAATCATTAGAAGAGGGACTATGGAAATCAAACCTAAAGGGGTCTAACATTGAGAGAAGAAAGACTGGAAGAACAAAGCCAAGACTTGAAGCACAGTGAGTAATGAAGAAGGATCAGAAAGTGGAATGAGGGAAAATGAGAAGACAATGAAGAACTGAACCGTGGACAATCCTCTTAAATCTCCAAGAAGATCCTACAAAGATATGGTTTATATTAAACAACTCGAGAAGTAGAGAGATTGCTAAGAACTAGGCATTCAAATGATGAGAAATATGAAGAAGAAGAAGAAGAAGAAGAATAATAATAAGAAGAAGAAGAAGAAGAAGAAGAAGAAGAAGAAGAAGAAGAAGAAGAAGAAGAAGAAGAAGAAGAAGAAGAAGAAGAAGAAGAAGAAGAAGAAGAAGAAGAAGGGAAGGAAGAGATAATCATCATTAGTGCTAATTTGAGTGGCTCGAGGAGCAATGTAAATGACTTTAGAGAGAGAGAGCAGTCCTCAGACAAAATAAAAAAATACTTCTATTCAATTTTTTTAAAACTATTACACATAATTCAAAAACTAAAACACCCACTTGATATATAGTCATCCCCATGTGGGATGGATTGAGGGACTTCTCCTTTTTTTGTCTTTCCCTTTTTCCAGCAATTTCTTATCCCCGCCCCTTCACCTTCCCCTTTCCATTCACCTTCATTGGTGGGAGACGACAACTCTCACCCCTTCCCCTATCCCTACACCTCCTTTGATTAAAGGTCATAGATTTCATTTAAGTATCAGTTTGTAGTTGAATAATTTTTATGATAGTGTAATGGTATAATTTTGATCAACATTACATTTTTAATCAATAATCTCTCATTATAGTGTTTTAACTCATTGTATATTCAAATCTTTATTATACATCGCAAGTACTAACTTGTTGATTGTGTCAATCTGTCAAGAATGTTTAAAAAACTTATGAGAAATCTGATGACTTTTGGTTATTTTAGGAATAATCTAAGGACTATTACGACTTATGATTAAGAGGTTCATTTACATTTATTAAATGACATTGAAACGCAGGGCGATACGTTTAGAAAAACACGTGATGATATTCTAACAAGACAATGGAGATGATCGCTATATCGAGCTAAATGACTTGAATGATATTCATAATGAAGCTATCATGATGAATACAGACGATGAGGAACACATGCAACAAGATAATGTGACTTTTCATACCCCGATTGCTATGCTACATGATGCGATGGTTTATCAAGATCCATACTTTGAAATTGGGATCTTCAGTATCACTGACTCTTGGAAAGGCTCCCTTTGATTCCACATGGGTTTGAAGACCAGGCCAAAATCAAAGCTATGAAGAATTTGAAAGAAAAAAGGATGCTGAAGGAAGTGTATATATAGAGAAAGGGTATGGCACATGAACAAGTAAAAGAACATTCGAATGTGAAAGAAGAATCGGGGACTCTATGGTTCCCATAAAGAAGAGGTTCAGGGAGAACAATGATGGGAGTATCCCAGGACACTTATTAATTTTTTTTTTCTTCTTGAATGTCCGATGATAACTCCCAAGAACACGGGTAAGAGAATTTTTCTTGATTCATAATAGTGTTAGGAATGGATTCCCTAGAGTCAATCTTATTTTAGTATGAACATAACTTTAGCTAGAATATTCATTGTATTATTTATGGAGATATTTAATATAATGAAGTCCTTTGATTCAATGTGTTGTTTATATTAAATATCCCTAGTCCATTATATTGATCAATAGGACGATGATTATTGACTAGTATGTGGGTATATTGATATGGAGATATCAAGTCTAACACATGGGTATGCATTATATGATAATGGCATACTGGATTGACCCACTACGAGAAGGCTACATTAGTTATGTTAGCGTCACAAGTGCTTCTCGTTGTGACAATGGTATTGTGGTCCTTAGACTTGAAGTCACTAGATACTCTAGTTGTGGAATATTATATTTTGATCTCGCCAAATGTTACACCGTGACTGGGTAGCAATAAATGCGAATATCGAACATAATAGGAAGCATGCTTAGAGATGGTAGTCATGTAGAGAGGATTTTTCCTCCCACATATGGGAGTAAATATCCATGGCCACTCGAGGGGTAGAGCTTATAGAATGTCTAGTCAGACTCAGATAAATCAATATGAGATATTGATGTTATCTGCACAGATAAGTCTATTCTCAGGATCGAGAAACTATGAATTGGATATACGAGTGTGACGTTGATGTCTCGTGTCCAATCCGGATATAGAGACAAAGGGATAATACAGTTCGGTAACATTGGTCACTAGGTTTGTCGGATCACTGACTATATCCATTAGTTGGGTGGCATAGATGTGTTGCTAGACACCACTCTATGTTAGTAATTTTTACTACCAACTAAGTAGAAACCTATGGGGTCAAGCACCCTATGGATTAAACTAGAATTTTGAATTAATTAGTAGGATAAGAAGTATCAATACGCAACCACGAGCAAACTTAGTAAGACTGATTTTCAAGGTGGACTAATCAGTATATGAATAGGATTATTATTGGGGCAAATATGTAGTTAATAAGGAGTTATTAACTATATAAGGGCACTCCTAGATTATTTCTCATTATGCTTTCATAATTGAGAGAGAGAAAACAAACAAGGAGAGAGCAAGACAAGCTAGGGCCGAAACCCTAGTCGTCCGCCCCAACCCGTCGGCCTCAAAGAGGTGTCGGCCTCTTTGGTCCTCGTTTCGCGTGATATTTTTTTCCTCCTTCCTCCTGTTTCTAGAACAAAGACGTTGGAAGGACTCCGGTGCAATCCTAGTTGTGGATACTTGTATATACGTGGACATAATTCTACGTGAAAGTGATTAATTCAGACAAACAAGGTACACAACCAATTCTTCCTTTACTACGTTATGATGGCTTGTCCTGCGATTCATGGAGGGTCTTGAACGAAATTGTATTATTGTATTTCTGTTTCGTAATTTGTGTCAAAACCCTACACATAGCACCCTACATACTCAGGTATTCCATTTAAAATATCTAAGCATCATAGTTTATCATGTTTTGTCCTTCTTATGATGTTCCTGCTGACATTATGCATTTCTTAGGCTTCTTACTTACTTCTTTACCTCATGCATATAGTAATTGCAATCCTAATTGTCATGTATACAAAAAAATAACAAAGAGTTAGTTTAGTTTCAAGGAATAGGTTTAAGGTGATTGTCCCAAAACAATCACCCGAGCAGTCATGAAACTCTTATCCTGGAATTGTGGAGGTTTTGGTGAGAACTCCACAGTCCATGAACTTATTAGCCTGGCCAAAATAAAATAAACTTGATTTATTTTTCTTAATGTAAACTTAATGTTGTGTTGATATTGCAAATAAAAAGTTTAGGATTTTAAACTCTTCAGGCTTATATTCAGTAGGAGCATCTGGGAGAAATTGGGTATGATGAAATTTTAATCTAAGTGTAAATATATATATATATATATATATCTGTTAGTCAAAATTTTATTTTCTTATAAGCCAAGGTTCCCATGGGTAATATTGGTTTTTAGACCTCCTTTATGGTTATCCCAAGTTAGTTAATAGGGTAAAATTCAAGCATGAAATGGATAACCTATTAAACTTTAGTCACCTTTTATTAATTATGGGAGGATTTAATCAGGTTTTAAATAGCCAAGTTAAGCTAGGGACATCCTCTTCCTCTATCCGTCGCAGTAAGAATCTTACAAATTCCTGGTAAATGGGGATTACTAGAGATATAAAGTGTAGGACCATGGTTCACATGGAAAAACGATTGGCTCTCCTATTCCTCCACATTTGAGAGGCTTGACAGATCTTTATGATCTGCTAGGTGGCTGGATATGTTCTCTCATGCCAGAGTTAACACTTTAGGCCTCTCAACCTCTAATCATTACCCAATCCTTCTAGAATTGCTACTACCCCCAGAGACTCTTTCCGTGACCTTTGTGTTTTGAAGCATGGTGGTTACAGGACCGTAATGGTTTAGCTTTAATTGACTTCATCTAGAACCTTTCAATCTCCGAATCCTCTTTCTTTTAGAATGTGGGCTCATTTGCAAAACTCATAAAACATTCAAAGAGTGTAAACACTCCAACGGTACTCCCCGAAACAGGATAAATTCCCTTCATAAAGATATAGACTCCCTCCAAACAAGTTTGCAGACTAACCCAACTCTTATCCTAGAAATTTACTTGTCTCATAAAGGATCTCCGTAATCTCTTGAAACTACAAGAAAATTATTGGGCTCAAAGGGCAAAATTTAATTTTTAGGTATACTAATTATTTTTTAATTTTTAGAAAAGAATACACTAATATTTAATACGTATTCAAGGAACAAAATTATTATTAAAAGTAAGAATATTTTCTTCAGAACAACGGGGATTCCAAAAATACTTTCATAGAATAGTAAACATTATTTGAATTTGTAGTCGAATAACATTTAATTCTAAAAACTGAAAAAAAAATTATTATTTTGTAAATTTTGAAGGGGGGGGGGGGGTATGTAATACTTATTAGAAAATATGTTAATTATATAGTGGTACATGTTAAAATTCAAAAATTTGGAGGGGTTGAGGCCCTCGCCCGCCCATGTCTTTGTCCGCCACTGGTTGTACCTAGCTTCCAGTAGAAATCTTGAAGGAGAAGTTGCTTACCATGTCAGATACTTTTCCAGCAAAAGAGTTAGAGGAAGTTTCGGTGATTGAATCAAAATCTCCTACAAAAATATGTAGAAAAAATGTTTGGAAAAGAGTGATATTTTTGGAACACAATCCTCCATGCATTCTTATCTAGAAGTGATGAGTTGAGGTGGGTAGCATTCCTAAAACCTAAACCTCTTAGACTGGAAGGAAGGCAGAGCTTGCTCAAAATTGTTGAGTGTAATGATCTCTTATAACAGTCTCCTGACATGAAATAAAGTTGCTTAATTATTTATTGATCTTACATGATCTTAGGGAGAATTTTGAGACCGTCAAGGGGTAAATGGTTGAGGAAGTTAAGACAAATTTAATCAGGGTGGCTTTTCTTACTTTATTTAATAACATGCATTTCCAACAAGCACACTTTTGCTAAATATTGTCAAATGTGGCTTCAATATTGAGATTATGATGGTGGAATATTTCTAAATTCATTCCTTCACAAAGTTCCCAAATTCTCACTGTGAGACACGTTTAGTTGACTTTGAAGCATTTTCTTATCAACCAATCAAATTTAGGTCTTAAAAAAATGAGATTTGGTAAAGTTAATAGCTTGCCCTAATTGTGAACAATAATAGTCTTACATGAGCTTTCTAAGGGTTAGCCCAGACCGAGGATGAAGCTGGAGGAAGAGCAAACTTTCATATGCAATATGCAAATGTGAAAAGAATACACTAATATTTCTGGGCAACGCATGATTTTTACTGAGTGGGCTCCGTAATACAATTGTTTATAATTTTTAGAAAAGAATACACTAATATTTAATACGTATTCAAGGAACAAAATTATTATTAAAAGTAAGAATATTTTCTTCAGAACAACGGGGATTCCAAAAATACTTTCATAGAATAGTAAACATTATTTGAATTTGTAGTCGAATAACATTTAATTCTAAAAACTGAAAAAAAAAATTATTATTTTGTAAATTTTGAAGGGGGGGGGGGTATGTAATACTTATTAGAAAATATGTTAATTATATAGTGTATTGACAAGTTGGCCCCCACTCAGTAAAAATCATGTAGGTAAAAATCATGTAGGTATACTAATTATTTTTTAAAAATAAATAATTGTATTGACAAGTTGGCCCCCACTCAGTAAAAATCATGCGTCGGCCACTGGGTACAACCTCGGACCTCTTAATTAAAGAGCATAATTGGATTCTACATATCCCAATTTCCTAAGTTTCAGAAGTTTGAAGGGGTAGCTCCTCCATAAGGAAAGTGAGTGTCTCATTTGGGATTCCCAATTTAAATTGTGGGACAAAGAGATGCTTGATTTATGCTTCCCTTCTTGGCTTAAAGCTCATATCAACTCAATTCCCAATTTTCCGCCTTCTGTTACCCCTTATTGGAATGCACCAGGAGTGGCATCTTCTCTATTAAGTCAGCCTACATGCTTGCAGCCTAGGAGGAGAGACAGTTAAATATCTCTGCAAGAAAATTGATAGGCCTAGACCTTCATGGGTCTCTTTTCCATGGAAGAAATTTTTGGAAAATCCCCCTCCCCTATGAACGCAAATTCTTCATTTAGTCTATCAAAACTAACACCCTTCCCACTCTTTCAACTCTTAATCATCACAGTCTTCTATTTACATGTACATGTTCCATGTGTAACCTTCAAAATATGGATCACTTCTTTCTTAACTTCCCTCATGTAAGTCAAATGTAGAGAGTGATGGGTCTCACTCACACTCACAACAACAATGACATACTTCTAAAGTATATAAATAACTGGGTCTCTAGAAGTTCCAACATATTCTTGTTCTGTTGTGTAGATAGTGCTTTCTGAGCAGACAGATCTTGGCCACGTGGCGACTATCCAACACACCATATTGTGCTCCACACACACTGGATCACCAGCCGCGCTGATCCACGTGGGGGCTGCGAGACAGGGCCCTCGCATACCACTGCACGGGACTTGTAGGGACTTAGTGGTTTGGATGCTAGAGTAAGTCCTGTCGCATGCAAGCCAAGCCCGCACGCGACCTTTAGTAACTGCTTTTGAGAGATTTATGGCACGAGCTCCATAAACCCGGTCAATCCGGTCAAACCCGGTCAACCCCATAACGGTTCCGGTATTCGCGCATAACGTGCTGTAACGGTCCCTATATATGCGGACGAACGTGCCGTTGTGGTTAAGCTAATTAAGCCGCCATTGATGGGCGCATTAACCACACTACAACGGTCACATTCTCCGTTATATATAGGACGTTAACCTTTCCATACAAAGGAGAACACACCGGACATACGCGGAAGCTCTGTCAAACCTCTGTCTCTCTCTCAGACATTACTACTGCCTTACTCTCTCCCTACACACAACCCAACACCTCCTGTGCTATTTCCAATCCTATGCTCTTGGTGTACACAGAGTTCTCCCTGCCGGATTCTCTTGTGCACATTTTGGTGAACCCGACGTGAACTTACCATTGCAAGCAACCATGTCTCAGGAGGATGATGTCAGTAACAGATCGCCTTCCACGGAGGCCCCCTCAGGAGTGGAGATTTGCCGTACTCCTACAGCTACCGGTGAGGCTCCAACGCTAGAAGCCTTTTACACCACCATCCAGAGTCAGGCGAAGGCTCTCAAAGCTCAATCTGCGCAACCATGTCTCAGGAGGATGATGTCAGAAAGGCTCATCTACTACATCTCTCGCATCGTGCAGCCCGCGGAATCAAGGTACACGGACATCGAACGTCATTGCCTTGCTCTATTCTTCGTAATAGAGAAGTTGAGACACTATTTTGCTTCGCACAAAGTAGTGGTGGTCACAAAGAGCGATCCCATACGATATCTTCTGACTCACACCACTCCTGGGGGAAGATTGGCAAAGTGGTATATGACGACATCACATGCGTTCGGCCGCGGGCGATCAAACCGCAGGCGGTGGCGGATTTGCTAGCACAGTTCCCCGATAACAGTCATGAGCCCGTGATTGAAGAAGAGTTAGAGGGACCTGAAATCTACGCAGTTGAGCTGCCCTATTGGACGCTCCATTTCGACGGCTCGTCAACAAGGAAAGGTGGAGGCATCGGGATAGTCTTGACCAAACCAGATGGGGAAGTCATACAGATGTCCGCAAAGCTTGACTTCGCAGTCACCAACAACGAAGCAGAGTACGAAGCTCTCATCGCAGGACTCCGTGCAGCCAAGGCCTTGGAAGTAAGCAATTTGACGGTTATGGGGGACTCTAAGCTAATCGTCAAACAAGCCTCGGGCGAGTATGGTTTGAAGGAGATAAACTTATTGCCCTACCGGACCTTGGTACAGAAATTGGTGCAACAGTTCTGCGACGTTAGATACGAGCGCAAACCTCGAGCGGACAATAGGCATGTTGACGCTTTAGCTACCTTGGGATCCAAGGTCAGTGCGGACAAATGTCCCGCAAGAATCTCGATTTAAGTGCGAACATCCTCGGCATTGACAGAAGACGCGTGCGACGATGAATGCATGGACGCTGCGGACTGGAGAAAGGCCGTATTACGGGCCATCGCAGAAGGCACGAGCAGCGAGAACTGGGCATTCACAAAGGGGTATTGCATACATGACAACACTCTTTACTACAAGGGCCTTGTCGGAATACTCATGCGATGTGTCTCAGAGCAATAGGGACAAGCGCTGTTAGAAAAGATTCACCAACATGCTTGCGGGGAAAGCGAAGCGTCAATTTATCGAAAAGCCCAGAGATATGGCATTCATTGGCCGGACATGTCAACGGCCGCAGCATTGATTCAAGGAAATTGCGAAAGTTGCGCACTAATCAAGGACTCTTTACTCATTGCTCTGACCGACGATGATGCGGATTGGAGGAAACCACTCTTTGATTTTCTCACCCAAGGTACTGTACCCGAGTCGAGAAAAGAAGCCGAGAAACTAAAGAGAAAAGTAGCACGATATGTCGTGCAAGAAAATCTGCTTTGGCGAAGGGGCCATGAAGGTAACTTGCTGCGATGTCTAGACAGTAAGGAAGCACAAGAAGTGATGGACCTTTCTCATCAGGTGGAACATCAGGGAGGTGCGAAATTATGCAGACAGCTCCTCTCAATTGGATACTTCTGGCCCACTATGGAGGCTTATTGCCGCACCAAAGAAAGACGCTGCCAGGAGTGTCAATTCAAAGGTAATCTAGTGCACGCGCCTGCCGTAGATCTACACGCATTGGGAACACCGTGGCCGTTTCACACATGGGCTCTGGATTTCATTGGTCCCATTCGACCGACCTCGCACGGGAATCACTTCATTCTCACCGCGACCGAGTTGTTCACCAAGTGGGTAGAAGCGATACCACTGAAGACAGCAAATGCGCTAGCTGTGGTCCATTTCATCCAAGAAAGCATCATATGCAGGTTCAGAATTCCCAACACCATCCTTTCGGATAATGGCACTCCTTTTTTCAATTGCCAGGTGGCTGCAAAGCTAGCAGAATACAACATGAGGCAGATATGCTCCACTCCATACTACCCGAAGGGGAATGGGCAAGCAGAAGCAACCAACAAGACGTTGTTGAGAATTTTGAGCAAGATGGTCGCAGATGACCACAAGAAGTGGGCTGATTCTTTGAGCATAGCCATGTGGGCTTATCGGACTTCTCCAAGGACACCCACAGGGGTCTCACCATTCCTTTTATGCTATGGAGCTGAGGCTGTGGTACCTGCGGAAGTGAAGGTTAACTCTGCAAGATTGGCTTTTCATGCATTATATGACAGTCAACGCGATCATGACTTAGTCCCGCTAGAAGAAAAGCGGGAGCAAGCTAAAAGGACTAACAAACGATACCAAGAAAGGATCGGTCGTGCGTACAACAAAACAGTCCAACGTCGAGATTTCGCAGTTGGAGATTTGGTCTTGCGCGCGTCTGACCATTGCATGCGAGAGGCAGCTCACCCAAAATTCGCAGCCAATTGGGAAGGACCCTTTGAGGTCACATAAGTCTTTGACAGTGGCTACTGCAGCATACGGAGGTTACATGGAACGACCTCAACCCCAAGCTCAGTCAACATGCGCTGGGTTAAGAAGTATTATCCTTAACTTCTCTCATTATATGTGTTATATTACAACGTTTTCTTTATGCTCTGTATTGATATGATTCGCACATCTTATCTCCCATATGAGAGAATTGTAATCTCATCTCCCCTATACGAGAGTTTTATAATAAAAAGACTTCTCCCAAATGAGAAGAACTTTATGATTTTAGCTGTCCTTATTGCTCTGTTTATTTCATTATTACCGTTAGCGAAAGCCTATCCGCCGTGATAGCAACCCGTGCGAATACGATCTTAACTGATCTTTTAAGCCTATCTGCCATGATAGCAGCCCATGAGAATACGATCTTAAGTGATCTTTTAAGCCTATCTGCCATGATAGCAGCTCATGTGAATGTGATCTTAAATGATCTTTCAAGCCTATCCGCCGTGATAGCAGCCTATGCAAATACGATCTTAATTGATCTTTTAAGCCTATCTGCCACGATAGCAGCTCGTGCGAATACGATCTTAAGTGATCTTCTATAAGCCTATCCACCGTGATAGCAGCCCATGCGAATACGATCTTAAGTGATCTTTTAAGCCTATCTGCCATGATAGCAGCTCATGCGAATGCGATCTTGGGAGATCTTTTCAAAGCCTATCTGCCACGATAGCAGCTTATGCGAGTATGATCTTAAATGATCTTTCAAGCCTATCTGCCACGATAGCAGCACTATACAAATGCGATCTTAAAATGATTCTTAAGTCTATCTGCCATGATAGCAACATTATGCAAAATGATCTTAAGTGATCTACGAAAGCTTATCTGCTGAGATAGCACCTGCACTTGAATCTAAAGTAAACCGCAAGCCTATCCGCCAAGGTAGCAAAGCTACGCAAATACGATCTCGAACGATCTAAAAACATATCTGCGAATCTATTCGACAGATAGCCAATCATAGTAACAATGAAAAGTGTGAATACAACACTACAAAAGGCGAAATTTGCCAATATGCATGCGAAATCGTAATTTGTTGTAACAGCAAATCATACAAAGCGATTTATCATTATGAGTCAAAACGACTTACAATTTATCTGTCTAGATAACAGCTTACAAGCGAAAAGCTCAGATCAAGCTAGCTACACAGCCAACATGGCTTACAATGCATCTAAATAGTAACTTACAAGCAGAAGTTACACATCGGGGGAATCCTAACTGGAAAAGGATCGACCTAACGGTCCTAGCAGAAGCCATGCGATACAAAGATCTGCGACCAAAGATCTGTAGCAAGTAGGGTGTTCCTGCGAGAGGAACCGCCCGCAGCCCGCCATGCCTACAAGACCTATGCGACGCTATGTACAAGATCTCAGGATCTGACAAGGCCTCTGTCTGATCAAGATATGTGCCTGAGGAACCACCTGTTTCGGCGTATGCGGCTGTGCAAGACAGGGGAGCAGTCATTCCTCGGGCAATGGGCTCCTTGTCCACGGAAACGAGCACAATGGCTCGCCACCCTGAGCTCACGAACGTGGTGGCGAATGATCAACCTCCGGGCATGCTGGAGGAGAATTCCGCCGGTAGCAAGGTCAGTACGGCGCTGCACCTCGCCAAGAGGCGGCCGGAAACAAGACCTGCAAGCATAATAGACGAAGAAAATTCTTCGAGCAAACATGAGGTATTATCTGCATCTTCTTTATGATAATTATAAAGATCAATACGCTTTGTGAAGAAGATATTGGAAACTATTTCTATGGCACAAAGCACAAACTCAGGTTCCACAACTTGAAGCTGCCATGAATCAACGAAAAACAAGCGTTGAAGCCAGCAGTCGTAAGGACTCACGGCAAGCCACATTGTAGGATGCAGAACCCAAATAGCAAAAGGCAGGGTTTATATAGACCTTGTGGAGACTCTTCAGTTACCAAGATGAGTCAGCAGAACTTGAAAAGAGGGTAAGGATCAATCACTTACGCCTTGAAAAGAGGTAACAATCAATTACCCTACTAAAGGCTACGACGATTCGGTTGCGTATCCTAATTAATGACGGATGGTCATGATACGGATGGACTTCCCAAGGAAAGCGTGCTTATCTAATGAGAAATTAGCGCGAAAATCAAGCCAGAATATCAATTGCTGACGTCATAAATTGATATGCACAGAGATATTCGAGCAAATCCCGGAAAGGGCAAAACGGGCATTTCAATTCTTTTTGAAAAAAGGGGGAGAAACCCTAGCAACATTACAGTAATGTTTCAGCTACTTATTTGCTACTTTTCAAAACAAGCCCTTGATCAAGGAGTCATTAGGAGTAAACTGACGGCTCAGATTTTCCACTTGCTCCACTTCTTGCTTCAATTGCTCGCATTTGGCGTTCATCTCGTGAAAGAGCTTCACAGCCTCTTCAACCTTTTGTCTTTGCTGCTCTACCTTCTGCTTCTCAGCTGCGAGGTTTTAGTGGCCGCGTTTCAAAGTCACGGCCGCGCGAATCAGGGTGACTCTTTTGACAAGAAACCCAAAGCCCAGCTTGCCTTGAACTTTGGCGAGAAGGTTTTGGCACATGCCAAAAAGTAAATTTAGCGCATGCAAGAGAAATTGCTTGCCTTAGCAAAAGTTTCGCTATATCTGATGACATGCGAATCACCTCTCCTGACTGCGGCGATCTTTTCATCAAGAATGATGGAGGGACACAGGTGGTTCTCGCGATCCAGCAATGAATAGCAACCATATTCAGACTCGTCCAGGCTACAATTGGGACGAAAAGGGAAAGAATTCCTTTTGATCACAGGAGCTCTACTTGGCTGAGGGACCGACTGCGTCTCAAACCTTGTCTGCTGGGCGTTCCAGTAAGCGATCCAGTTTCTGGAATAGCCACCTTCGCGGTTACCTGGAGGTTTCTCGAAGGGAAGATTGCTCATCAAGATTGTTTTACACTCCTTGGAAAATAACCGCTTGTAGCAGCCTCTGATGATGGACTGCGGCCAGATTGAGGGTGCCACTGCATCGAAGCCAAACTGGGGAGACACGCGAGTGGGATCGACATCCAAGATAATCCTCTCGTACCTAGGTGCGAGCTCACGTACATGCTCTGCAAGAGCAGGAAGGGAACCTCGCAGACACCAGCAAAAGAATTCGCGATAGCGCTCGTGGAAATGCTCCCCGCCCTCGAAAAGGAGCTCTTCTGAGAAAGCAACAGCCTTGGAGGGATACAGTTTTGGGAACCATCGCACATTCTCAACGCGCATGGCATAAGGCCTAGCTATAAACTCTTCCCGATTTTCGCATATCATGCTCCAAATTCACCTGGGGAAGTTAGTTCCGAACCATCTCGCAGCCCTGCCGCTATTACGCTCCTCCTCTGCACCTGGGGGACACCATTTTCTGGGCTTAGAAGCGACTGGGGCATAAGAGGGCCATCGCTCGAAGAACCACATTGTCAAGAAAGCAATGTTAATGTAAGTCAGTACGTCGAGGCGGCCACGCGATTCCTTCATTGCCACAACCAGCTGATCCAACCTGTAGTACAGCGTGCCCAAGACTAAGGGTCCAAGTGCGACTTTCTGGCTGAGGGCCAATTTCACAGCAAGAGGCAGAACATGATAGAAGACCCCATCATGCGGGTGGCCATCGATTAAGTGCCTCGACAACCAGGCACAGAGGAAGGCGCATAGGGTCAAGTGATAGCCCTTGCCATTCACATAGTTTTTAGCCTTCGGGTTTTGACTCAGAAATTTCTTGGTGATATTTATGTTCGCATAATCGCGGAAAAAGTATTGCACCCACTTGTTCCAAGTGTTCTTCGCAGATGTATCAACCAACTGCCAGTCAGTAAGGACTTCTGTATTAGTCCACCGGGTGGAAATTTTCTTCACTTCTGACAAGCACTCTTCCATCTGCTTGTACAAAGCGATCTCCGCATCTGTCCTCAAGGGACTCAAAGGATCCACCTCTCCCATGGGAGACAGATCATACATCATGTGCACATCTTCGAGTGTGGGAGCAGCCTCGAACTCAGCAAAATGAAATGTGTGAGTCGCAGGCGAGTAACGAGAATGAAGGTTTAGAAGCATGGACTGGTCCAGCTTCACGGGAGCACCCTTCATAGCACGAACTGCGAAGTATACGCCAGCATCGTTTAGAGTCATGGCGTGATGAGTCAGTACAAGGTCAATCCACTCATCCATGAAGTCCAATTTCTGAACAAACGCCTGAGTGGAAATCGCAGTATACGGGAAATACCCATTTTCGACTCCCAATCGAACCACATCTTCGGAATCGATCAATTCGAGCAGGGCCGAGTTAACTGGAGGGGTTAACGTTTGTAATCCTTCGCCAGGGACAGGGATTGGCAGTTTCTTCGCCTTAACCCTAGCATGGTAGAAGTCTTTGCCACCCAGATAGGGGGCTTTTCGCCACAAGGCCCGCGGAAGATCAGGTATTTCTTCGACCTCCTTAATGGGTTTGGTTCCTTTTGTCTTTGCCATTCCTGCGGAAAAGCAAGAAAAAAGGGGGGGGGAGAAATATGCACACTTTAGTTTGAATTTCAAGGTTCAGTTCAAAGCATACGAGGATCTATTGGAAGAAAGATGAACAGTCCAGTGGTAATCTTCAAAATTAGAGATTGGAATCGTTTGCATTATCAGGGATTTCAAAAACCCTACATTCAAGATCCTTATCATCTGGGGATTGAATCAAAATTGGATTCACGGATCAAGAGCTTCTTCATAAGTTTTCAGTGGATAATATGTTATGGGTTTGCAGATCCAACATAGTTCAAAGCATATATCATTATATCAGTATATTACAGCAAAATTGAACAAGGCCAACCTTGTTTTGGTAAAGCTTGCTTGGATGCGCACAATTGAAGAAGACGATTGACAAGAGAGAACTGATGATTGATTATCTGAATCTGCTCTTGAAGGCTTCCAGGTATCATTCACTTTAAGAGCAAGAAGTGATGCTTTGCAACAATGGAGAGTACAGAGTATTTATCCAAAAACAATGAAGGGTTGCGTCCTTTCAGTAGTCGAATCGCAACCGTCACCGTCGAATCGCGCAATCACAGGACAAGCTGACGTCACGCCTAAAACCCTAAAAGGCCAGACGGCACGACTCTAGGGGTTTAGGTCATGATGGCACGCACGGGGGCTGAACCGGCATACATTTGAATTGGTGCGTGGCGGCGACGCGTACGTTGGTTCCTGCGCATGGAAGCCTATTCGGTTATGAGTCTTCACGCGCAGAAAGGGGGCTAATGTAGATAGTGCTTTCTGAGCAGACAGATCTTGGCCACGTGGCGACTATCCAACACACCATATTGTGCTCCACACACACTGGATCACCAGCCGCGCTGATCCACGTGGGGGCTGCGAGACAGGGCCCTCGCATACCACTGCACGGGACTTGTAGGGACTTAGTGGTTTGGAGGCTAGAGTAAGTCCTGTCGCGTGCAAGCCAAGCCCGCACGCGACCTTTAGTAACTGCTTTTGAGAGATTTATGGCACGAGCTCCATAAACCCGGTCAATCCGGTCAAACCCGGTCAACCCCATAACGGTTCCGGTATTCGCGCATAACGTGCTGTAACGGTCCCTATATATGCGGACGAACGTGCCGTTGTGGTTAAGCTAATTAAGCCGCCATTGATGGGCGCATTAACCACACTGCAACGGTCACATTCTCCGTTATATATAGGACGTTAACCTTTCCATACAAAGGAGAACACACCGGACATACGCGGAAGCTCTGTCAAACCTCTGTCTCTCTCTCAGACATTACTACTGCCTTACTCTCTCCCTACACACAACCCAACACCTCCTGTGCTATTTCCAATCCTCTGCTCTTGGTGTACACAGAGTTCTCCCTGCCGGATTCTCTTGTGCACATGTTGGTATGTAGTAGCTCTTTGAACTATCTATAAAATATAAAATCCCTTTATTTTAGAAAGGAAATCATCTGTTAAAACTTGTCTGAATGCAGCACTTGGCATACACCCTATTAATCATTTTTTCTCATCTATCAAATTATACATCTCGTGAATACTGGATTCTCGAGCACCAGCACCGAGAATTGCATGGAAGAACAGAGATCATGCTAGATCAGCATCTTTAATACAACCTTCTTAATTTGTTATCATAACTTCACAAGAAGTTTCAATTAACCATCTCTCCATTCATTACACTTCGCTGAACATGCCTACAGCTTTCCAAAAGCTTACACTTTTGGATCTACAAAAACTCAATTTTCATCATACTTATCATGTGAATATTTATACTAATTTGTCTGATTTCCCTAATGAGATGAAAGTTTTCATGAAGAAGTTACAACAGGACCAGCATCTCAAAGATCAGCAGGCTCACCTATCCTTGTGGAATGATAATTCAATCCTTATGAAATAGCTGGTGTATAAACTCAGGGAGATTTATCCTTTGAATATGATGAAAGACAGGTTTAGTTTGAGAGATATGTTTTAAAGATCCAAAGTTCTGGAGTTTACGGATGCTGATAATCTTGTTATATTCTGGATAATAGGTATCTATGTTGCAGGACTTGCATTGGATTGAAATCTTATTTATAGACTTTGTACCGTCTTTTAAAAATATTCTTGAGCTTATATATTGAGTTTAGTTTGCTGGAAAAGTATACATATTGATTGGATTTGAGGATCACAAGATCATGGCCAAAGCTTTGAGGTGGCCAAAGCTCCAAAGCTTTGGAGGATATCCTGGATTCCTGTCTGTGTTATATTTGCTAACGAATCTGTGTTGCAGGTTAACATATCAAGCTGTGTGATTGTTTATTGACTTGTTCTAAGTGATATTCTCAATACTAATTATTATTTGGTCATATATTTATAATTTTTACACTCAGAAAAATAGCCAGGCTTATTGGTTTAAATGGTCTGTAAAACATGTCATTATATTGAGGCTATATAATATGTATTGTGTCTTAACTTGTGTTCAAGTATAGAAGGACTAGACTTTGATCAAATCTGGATGATCAAATCAAAACAGCCGTTTGAATATAGCTGTTGAAAGAACCTGTTAGGTTGTTGAGTATTTGCAGGAAGTTTGTTCCTAAAATCTCTCAAGTTTGTTGATGCCAGTTTGTTATAAACTGGGTCTGAATTTCAAGCAAGACAGAGGTGTTTTTACAGAGAAAAAGAAGAGAGAAAATACACAGTATATCAACCAATAAATCTTCAACCATTCAAAGAGATTGAGAGCTCAACATTGAAGAAGATCATTCATCTCAATCATTTCATATTCTCTTAAGAACACTTCAAGCTTCAAGCTTATTATGTTTTTTTGTGCTCTTCATACTTTTGATTAATTTGTGTATTCATTATAATTCCTAAACCTCATTGATTTAGAACTTGTTCGTTCAAGTGAATAATAAGTGGTTCTTATTGTTTCATTATATTGTAGCTGAAACTCGATAGGTTTGGAACCACAAGTTGTATAAGTGTAAGGGATTCACTTAGGCTTGAGATCTAGGTTAAGTCTATGATTAACCTGCATTACACAATATCACCCCCCTCTCTTGAGTATCATGATCATGTATTTTACCTGCATTACACAATACAAATTGGTATCAGAGCTTTGGTCACTGTAAAGATCTAACCATCTTGTGACAATGAGTAATGAAGGTGATGGAGGATTCTCACTGGGAGGGCAGCCAACTGACCTCCACTATGATGTGGTGAAAACTTTGTACATTGGAAAGCATTTATGAAGATGTTCATCATAGATCGGGACATGGAGCTATGGTCAATCACTCAGAATGAGCCCTTCATATTCTAATCTACTGCAGGTGGAATCAAAATTGTCAAGGCTGAAGATGATCTTTCAATTAATGAATTGAAGAAGGTATCAAAGAATTATATAGATATGAACTTATTATATTGTGCTCTTAGTGCATATGAGTTCAGCAAAATATCCAACTGCAAAAGTGCCAAGCAGATTTGGGACAAAATGATTGTGACATATGAAGGAACCAGTCATGTCAAGCAGACCAAAATCAATATTCTTCTAAGGTAGTATGAGCTATTCAAGATAAGTTCAGATGAATCCATCAAGTACATGTCCAAAATCACATACATTGTGAATAACCTAGAGTTGGAAAGCATTCTCAAATGAAGTCAATGTGAGAAAGATTCTAAGAAGCCTTCCAAAAGCCAAGTGGGAACCATATACCACTGCAATTGAGGAAGCTTGGGATTTGAACCTTCTGGAGCTAGATGATCTGCAAGGCAAGCTGCTCACTCATGTGATCTCTATGAAGGAAGCGGATGGTGATATGAGTGAAAACATCAAGAACCTGGCACAGCGAGAAATACCAAAGCCTTGAACATGAAGATGATGATGAGGAGGAGGAAGCTTTAGCTTTGATCTCCAAAATTTTGACCAGAATCCTGAAAATGAAGAAAAAACTTTGGAAACAAGGACTACAACAAATACAAGTTCAGATCCTCAAGCAGCAAGAATCATAGAGGTAAGTCTTCTTCACATTCAAATAAATCTAAAGTAATGAATTGCTTTGAATGTGGATATGCAGATCATCTGGTAAGTGATTGTCCACAAAAGAAGAAGAACGGGCATTTCCCTAAGAAGGAAAATGACAACATAAGGAAGAAAGATATGGTTGCTTCTTGGAGTGATTATGAGCCATCAAGTGATTCATATTCAGATGAAGAACAATACACTATTTCTCTAATGACTGAGCATGAAGAAGGAAACAGCTCAGACATACACATTGAGGAAATGATAAAAAATATACTTGCTAGTCCTTATGATGTTCTACATGAAATCCCCAAAAGCATGTTTTTGAATGAGGAAAGCTATATAAATAAGATTGAATCTTTGAAGCTAAAAGTTCATGAGCAGGCAAAGGAAAATTTAGATTTGGTTTTTCTCAATAAGACTGTTGAAGTATCTAAGTCAAAAATTGACAGTGACTTCAAAGCCTTAGACAGCAGGTTCAAAGCTTTGAGGCACAAGTTAAGGAAGTTATGAATCAAAATATAGTTTCAACTAATAAGTTTGTCGATCTGAAACATCATTAAGATGATTTAGAACAATAGAATACTTATTTGATTGAGAAACTTCAAGAAACAAGAAAAGTTTTATCAAGATTTGCAGGCTAAGAACATAACCTTAATCTCATGCTTGGAGAAAGTCTGCATTCTGTGCACAAAAGCGGAATTGGTTACAATCAAAATTTTCCAAAGAAGAACCAAACCACCTTTGTGAAATCAGAAAACATACATTCTCCAAAATGTTTTACTGTGGAAAGCTTGGTCATGTTAAGCAAATGTTCCCCTTTATAAGGAAAGAACCTCACATAATGAGGAATACTTATCCATATCAGCTTAAGGGACAAGTGAGGCATATTTGCGTACCTAAAGGAGTCAGACAACCTAATTAGGTTGATTCTGAATATGATTCCAATTTCTACACTTGATCTAACAGTCTATTGAGACATTAATTGAATTTTGCAGGCTGTCACCAAGGGTAAGGATCAGAAGTGACTTTTGGACAGTGGTTGCTCCGAGCATATGAGTGGAAAGAACTCTTTATTTACAAAACTTGAAGAGAAATCTGGAGGAACAATCACACTTGCTAACATGGCAAAATGCAACACTATTGGCATAAGTAGTATTGGTAATGAATCTGCAAGTTCAATTCATCATGTTTATCTTGTAGATGGTTCGAAGTATCCTTTCTTAGTATCTCTCAATTATGTGATAAGGGTAATAAAGTCATTTTTGACAAGGAGAAATGCGTGGTGCAAGCTGAGAAATCTTACAATTGCATACTCACTGCTTCAAGGTCATACAATGTTTATGCTATGAGTAATAACAAAGTTGCAGGATAAAGTCAGAAGTGTCTCAAAGCTTTGAAGGAGGACTCAAAGCTTTGGCGTAGAAAACTTGGGCATATAAGCAGCACACAATGAACAAGCTTATCTTAAAGAACTTGGTAAGAGGATTACCAGCTATGAAGTTTAAAGATGATGAGATATGCATGGCATGTACCCAAGGTAAACAGACAAGGATCTCATTCAATCCAACAAACTTTGTAAGTACTACTAGACCTTTAGAGATGTTGCATATGGACTTATGTGGTCCTATGAGAGTTCAAACACCCCGAGGTAAGAGGTATATGCTTGTTTTGGTAGATGATTACTCTAGATTTACTTGGATTATGTTTATTAGAGAAAAATCTGAAGCTGTATGAATTCCAAAATCTTTGTAAGGAGCTTGAAACTTTGAAAAATGTACTTGTTGCATCTGTTAGGAGTGATCATGGTAGAAAATTTTATCAACTTGACTTTGATTTATTATGTGCACAGCATGACATCTCACAAAACTTTTCTGCACCTAGAACTCCTCAGCAGAATGGAGTAGTTGAGAGGAAGATTATGACACTTTAAGATATGTCTAGAACCATGCTTATTGAAAATAATTTGCGAAAATATTTTTGGGCAGAAGCTGTTAACACTGCCAACAATGTGCTAAATAGATGCTTGATTAGGCCTATTTTGAAACAACTCCATATGAACTTTTCAAGGAAAAAAAGCCAATTGTTTCTTATTTCAAACATTTTAGTTGTACTTTTATGTGCATAATAATGGTAAGGATAATCTTGGTGAATTTGATGCTTGAAGTGATGAGTGTGTATTTCTTGGTTATTCTCAATCTAGCAAAGCATATAGAGTTTTCAATAAAAGAATCAAGTTTGTAGAGGAGAGCATCCATGTGATTTTTGATAAAAGCAAGGATGGTTACTTGAGTGAAGGTCTTGCATATCTCAATCTAAAATAAATATGAAGCAGGTGATGATATTGAGAAAGAGAACAGCAGTAAAACTAACTTGGAGGATCAACCAAGAGAATCTCAAAGCTTTGAGCAATCTTCTGAAAAGAATCCTCAAAGCCTTGAGACTGTACTTCAGAGATTACAAAGTTCTCCATCCACTGCATCAAATTCTCAAGGTCCTGAGAAGTTTATTGGAGAACCAGAACCCTGGACACCAATAAAGAAGTTCAAATATCTGTCAGCTCATCTAGTAGACAATATCATATCAGATCAAACCACTGGTACACAGACCAGAGGATAATTGTAGAACTTGTGTGCCTTCAATGCATTCGTATCACTTGTAGAATCTAAGAATGTAAATGAGGCATTACAAGAAGCATATTGGATCATTTCAATGCAGAGTGAGCTTAATGAATTTGAGAGAAATAAGGTATGGAACTTGGTTTCTAGGCCAAATACTCATTCAGCAATTGGAACCAGGTGGGTGTTCAGAAACAAGCTTGATGAGAATGGTAATCCAGACATGTGGTACATGGGTATAACCAAGTAGGAATTATTGATTATGAGGATACATTTGCTCATGATGCCAGGCTAGAAGTTATTAGAATACTTCTTGCATTTGCATCTCATAAACACATAGAGCTTTATCAAATGGATGTGAAATGTGATTTCTTAAATGGATTTTTACAAGAAGAAGTATATGTTGCTCAACCTCCTAGTTTTGAAGATGACAATTTCCCTGGTCATGTTTACAAACTTGACAAAGCTCTCTATGGCCTCAAACAAGCTCCAAGGGCTTGGTATGACAGACTTTCAAAGTATTTACTTGAAAATAATTTTAAGAGAGGCCTAGTAGACAAAAATCTTTTCATTAAGACTCATAAAAAAGACATCATGGTAGTACAAATTTATGTTGATGATATATTGTTTGGTGCTACTAATGATGCTATGTCAAAAGAGTTTTCTAGTCTAATGTGCAGGGAATTTGATATGAACTTGATGGGAGAATTAAATTTCTTTCTTGGAATTCATGTAAATCAAATGAAGAACGTAATTTTTGTGCATCAAGGCATACAGACCAAGGACTTGCTGAATAAATATAACATGTCTCAGTCCAAAGTAGCTAAGACTCCCATGAGTTCTTCATGATCCTTAGATAAGGATATAATTGGTAAGAGTGTGAATCAAAAGGAATACAAAGGTTACAAAGTTGACAGAAAGAGCATATCAGGATGTTGCCAATTCCTTCGCTCATCACTGATTAGCTGGCATTCAAAGAAGCAAAACTCAGTAGCCTTGTGAATTGCAGAAGCTGAATACATAACAACTATAGCTTGTTTTTCACAAGTGTTGTGTATTGCTCAACAGATGAGAGACCTCGGCTATGAATTCAGAGAAGTGCCCATCAAATGTGACAACACAAGTGCCATTTAAATCACAAAGAATCCAGTGAAACCTTCCAGAACTAAAACATTGATGTAAGACACTGTTTCATAAGAGATCATGTGGAGAATAGTGATGTGTTTTTATGTTTTATATCTACTGCTACGCAATATTTTCACTAAACCATTGCCAGATGAGAGTCGCTCTAAGCTTGAATTGGGCATGCTAAACAAGGATGCATTGGTTTAGGGGGAGTATTAGATTATATGTGTTATGTGTGTGAAATTCTCGAGGCCTTGAAACAATACTTTCCTAGCCTTGGAAGTATTCTTCAAAGCTTTGAATATTTGTGTTTGTTATGTCGTTCACCAAGGCTCTGGACCTGTACTTCAAAGCTTTGGAGAATAATTCTGCCTATGTTGTTCAATAATTGGATCAAATAATTTTTGGCATTATCTTAATAGATTTTGCTGAATATTATAATTGTTCAAAATATCCTAAAATATCTTTTCTGGTACGATTTTATATAAATTTCAAAAGAGGCCTTTTGGTTCAAGTACAAACTCTTTTAAGGTAAACACTCCAGGCATTCGCTTCTATCTCTTTCAATCTTTATCTCCGTCTATCTCACTCTCGCTCCAATCTCTCTAAACCTCTTCAAATCCTAAACCCTAATGGAGCGAAAATCAAAAAGAATTCAGCAGCAAAGCAAAGGGTCATCAATGGGGAAGAAGAGAAGGGCAAATAGGAAGACAGATATCACAATCTCAGACTCAGATTATGAGAAAAGTACAAGCATGCAAGAGGATTCTCCTCCAACAAAGAAGATCCGAAAGAAGAAGGATGTACATGAAAAAGGATCTGGTTATGGAAAAAAACAGGGAGAAAGAAAGAAAGAACAAGGAGAAGGCAAGAGGGATATGGGAGAAAGCAAGAAGAAAGAAGAGGAAGCCAGAAGTAGAAAAGAAGGGTGATCAGACACAAAAGAAAGATGATCGAACACTAGTGAAGAAGACTAGGGTCAAGCACAGTGCTGCGAAGACTAAGGGCAAGGGAATTTCTAGCATTGGTAAGAAATTATTTCCTGAGTCTTGTTTTATATATTATGAAGTTAAGAGTATTTGGATGGATGAATATGCTTCTTCTAAGATAGCTTATTGCAGTATGATTTTTGAGGATTTATAGGATAAATTGGATGTTACTGTATTAGAAAGCTTAGAAATTTATCTGTTTGGAAGATTCTAAATAGACTATTTTATCTGAATTTTGAGCAAGAGGAGGGTGATAGTTATGTTTTAACTTCTAGGGTAGTTGGTGTGGACATGAGACTTGATCATAAGGTTTTTGCCAAATTTTTGGGGACTCCAAGAAAATACAAGGTTGATGCACATCCTGACAGGAAGGAATGTTTAGAAAAAGACGAAGCTGAATTCTTTCTAAAGGGTACACCATCTGGACCAAAAAAATTAACACACTCTGTGTTGAATTGTGAAGCTAAATTTTTATTTTTCATTATCATGATATGTGTAGTCCCAAGAGAGCATTCTAAGGAGCTGGTTACTGAAAGGGTTCTGATCTTATATATCTGATATGTCAAAATTTTGAAGTTGATTTACCTAGTGTGGTTATGGAACACATGTTTTTTATGGTACTAAGACCAGAAACCACTCTTTGCTTATGCAAACCTATTGCCTATGTTCTTTGAGCATTTGAAGTTCATGTGGATTAGGAGGAAAATATTACCAGTGATTTTAGGTTAGTTGATGAAAATTCACTCCAAAGGATTGGAGTAGTGCAAACTGGTAAGGGGAGTTCGAAGTTGTATTCTAAATTATCTCTTGATGGGCTTAAAGAGAAGAATTATATCAAACACAAAGCTACAATCACACCCACAGCTTCAACCAGTCTGGATTTTTATCAGATCATATACATGATAGACTTTCTGGAAGATGGTATTGAGGAACTAAGGCAAGGTCAGTTTGACTTATCCAAGGAAGTTGGGAAGTTCAAGTCTGTAATGTCTACAATAGAAGGAAAGCTGGATATGATCATCAAAGGAATGAAACTGGAGAAGGTGCCATCTACAGAGCGTGAGCATGAAGATAGTATTGATTCATATGTGGTTATTGGACAAGTAGCTAAGAAGAAGAAGAAGAAGAAGAAGAAGAAGAAGAAGAAGAAAGTTTCAGTTTTGGTCACCTTAAAGGATCTGTTTGAATCAAGTAATGATGAAGCCAATGAGGTTGCTGGTGATGAAGAAGCTTCAGGTGAAGAGTAATTAGATGGGGAAGAACAAGAAGAAGCTTCGGGAGATGAGGAATCAGAAGAGGAGGAACAAGAAGAAGCTGAGACAGCCAAGGAAGAGGACAAGAAAAAGAGCAAGACCAAAGGAGGGAAGAAGAAAGCCAAGAAGGATGCTGAAGCAGAGACAGTGTTTCAAAGCCTTGAACCCCTTCTTCTATCTATTTCTTTCTTTCTTCTATCTCAAATCCATGGAGTTATTTCAAATACTTTTTAAGTTTTTAAGTTTTTCTGTTAAAACACTCTGAACAAGGTCCAACAATCCTCAAATTCTCTTAATGAAAGTCAAAAAGAGGGAGAGAATATGTGGTTAATTATGAGGTTATGTAATATTTAGGATGCTGGTACTTTAGTTTAATCAGTCCAGTTTCTTGTTTAACTATGTGTTAAGTGTCAATTTGTTATTTTTTTGTTTTCCATATATCTGTCTATTTGTTGGATTTTAAATGCTACTGAGCTACAGGACAAATAAGACAGGAAGAATATTTGTTTTCTCTTTCATCAAGGGGGAGATTGATAATTCAATCCTTCTGAATTATGTGGTGTATAAACTCAGGGGGAGTTATACTTTGAAGATGATGAAAGACAGGTTTAGTTTGAGAGATATGTTCTCAAGTTCCAAAGCTTTGGAGCTTACAATGCTTATAATCTTGTTACATTATGGCTAACTGTTTTATGTGTTGCAGGACTTACATTGGATCAAAAGCTTGTTTGTAGACTTTATACTGTCTCCTACAAATATTCTTGAGCTTATACACTGAGTTTACTTTGCTAGACAAGTATACAGATTGATTTCTTTAAGGATCACAGGATTGTGGTCAAAGCTTTGAAAGTGACCAAATCTCCAAAGCTTTGGAGGCTATCCTGGAATCCTGTCTGGGTTATATTTGCTAACCAATCTGTGTTGCAGGTTAACATATCAAGATGTATGATTGTTATTGACTTGTTCTACGTCATATTAACAATACTGATTATTATTTGGTCATATATTTATAATGTTTACACTTAGAAAAATAGCCAGGCTTATTGGTTTAAATGGTCTGTCAAACAGGTCATTACATCAGGCTATATAATCTGGAATGTGTCTTAACTTGTGTTCAAGTATTGCAGGGCTAGACTTTGATCAAATATGGATGATCAAATCAAAACAACCGTATGAATATAGTTGATGAACGAAGTTGTTAGGTTGTTGAGTATTTGCAGGAAGTTTGTTCCTAAAATCGCTCAAGTTTGTTGCTGCCAGTTTGTTATAAACTGGTTTAAATTTCAAGCAAGACAGAGGTGATTTTACAGAGAAAAAGAAGAGAACAAATACACAGGGAGATCAACCAACAACTCTTCAACCATTCAAACAGATTGAGGGCTCAACATTGAAGAAGATCAATCATCGCAATCATTCCAGATTCTTTGAAGAACACTTCAAGCTTCAAGCTTATTCTGTTTTAGGTGTTCTTCATACTTGTGCTTAATTTCTGTATTCATTAGAATTTCTAAACCTCATTGACTTAACAAGTTGGTTTTTCAAGTGAGCAACAAGAGGTTCTTATGGTTTCATTAGATTGTAGCTGATACTAGATAGGTTTGGAACCACAAGCCGTATAAGTGTAAGGGAGTTCACTTAGGCTTGAGATCTAGGGCTAAGTTTGTGATTAATAATAAGGTGTTTAAATTCTATAGGGATAGTATCCCTCAAGCGGAAAGTAGGCCCATTGGTGGCTGAACTTCGTAAAAAAATCAATGTGTTCATTTACTTTCCAGTTCTGCATTTCGTTCTCTTCACAAACTGTTCAACACAGAGCTTCTCAAAATCTTTGGAGGTTTTCCTGTTTCAAAACTTTGAAACTTCAGACAATTCCAAGTTGTTTCAAGCTACTTCTGTATCTGTCCAAAACTTTGGAAATATATTTAATCTCTGTGTTAAGTTTCAAAATCTCATTTTTAACAAAAGATTGCATACTTTATTCAATCCCCCCCCCTTCTAGAGTATCTTGCTCCTGTATTTTACCTGCATGACAACTATCGTGGAAGATGATGATTAGAAATTATTGTTTGTATTAGAGTTACTAATGTGCAAACTCTACTTAGCATGTATTTCTGACATGATTTCTTTTGTCTTTCCCTTTTGGATAGCTATGGACTAGGTTCCTTTTGATTTTTCCTTTGGTGATCTTGTACTCGGAACTTTTATCTCCTCATTGATTTTTTTATCCTCAAGTCAAAAATCTCAAAGTTATAACTATAGTTATAAAGTACATGTTCCCTGTTGATAAGGGTGATTATGATATTTTATTTAGTCTAGAAGACTACGATTATCACAAACATGCTTGAGAAGTAACTAATAACACAAAATGGTCGTTCGAATCATTGTATGTGAAATCCATGAATGTTGATTCCCATTAGAATGCTTATTTTTCACGCCAATTAAAAGTATACACTCGCGTTGTTCAGATTCACATGTATAAATCATAATATGATAATGTCTCATTGAATATGTGTAATTGGTTGTCATACTCATTAATTGATGATTTCTCATTGCTATCTCATGATCATGTAGCATAATGATTTAGATAAACAGAGCTTGTATTGATGATAATATATATGTTAGAAAATGTTTATTTTCCATAAGTTTGCTTCTCATGTCAGAAGTTTGACATCGAGATACTACAAAACGGTAAATCAAGGCACTACACTCTTTTCCCCTACACAAGCTTTTTATCTGACATGATTATCCTAGCTAGATTGTAATGAGTCATGCAACCATGGATGGGTTGAAGACTACACCAATTATATGTTCATCAAATGTACTCTTTTTTGTTTGTTAGAGCTTTTTTCCAATGATTTTTTTTGCTTGAAAATATTTTTATGAGGCATCATATTAGTGAATATTCAAAGAGAATGTTATGAAACATGTAATTAATATAGTAAATATTGGCAATATATTATATAACCTTTGTTTACTTGATCTTGAGTGACTTACACACTCTATATAAGTGATGATTTGATAGAGAAGAATACACACATCAATACAATTCTCTTCACAATACTTGTGTCTCTTTGTTCCTAGTATTCATCTCGTCTCCGAGTTTATAACATTATATTCAGGCGCAACCATCTCTTTAATGTTCACTTGGAACATAATCCCAAAGAAAAGTGCATAGTATTTATTTAACATAGTCTGTTGTATCCTTTTAGTGTAGATTTTTTTCTCCGGGTAGTTTAGTAGATTGTGTTTCATTTTCTTTTCTTAGGAAATGAATGTGTTTCATTTTTGCTAGAATGTTTGACTTAAATATATAATGTTTAATCATTAATTTTACTTTTACATAATTGGACAGTATTAATACTTTTTAGTTTCTTTTTTGTAACAACACAACAAGTCAAATAACTTTTAGGAAAAAAATCTAAAGGGGCATAAAATTGATAATATATCCCACTCTCATAAGTTTTACTAACATTTGAACCATGTGATTCACGGAATTTTTGTAAATGCAAACGAAACGAAATAATTTCCGCCTTCCGCATATGATGGCAAAAAATTATATATTGAGTAAATTGTTAAGAGAATATAAAAATACTACATCGAGCACGCGCAATGCATTATTGCATATCATTATTAAGTAACTTGTTTTTTTCTTTTCGTAGACAACGAAAAGCTAGAATGCTTTCATATTCTAACTCTTTATTGTTCATTTCACTTGATCATTTTATTTAAAACTCATATTTTAAGGAATATTTTTGCATCAATTTAAAAGACAAATTTAAAGAGTAGATGGTCTATAATAAAAGGAATATGAAAAAAAAATTATTAAAATATAAAAGAAAGGATTCTAGAACATTTTATTTTTTTATCAAGTAATTAGGCTCACGCTGTTTAATTTTTTTATTGTGTTAATTGAATTTTCATAGATTATTCAAATAAAAAAGTTACTTATTTCTCTATAAAAAGTAACAAGTTAAGTTGTGAATAATTTCACTTAAACATTAAAAAAATCTACACAATCATAAATAATAATATAAAAGAAAAGTTGAGAATATGTACCAATAAATGAACAACGTTTCTTACTGGAAATGCATCCCTATGGTTTGATGTGAGTGTCACAACTATTCTTGACGAAGATGATGTACGGTATGAACTTAGTATGTAACAAACATTAATAAAACTTCATGAACAGTGGATTAATATTTATAATTTTATATGATCATTGCATAAGACAATAAATTTCTAAGAAAACCAATAGGAGCAAAAGTTATTGTACATGTATTTGCTAAAACTAGATACCATAGGTCGAATAGAAATTACTAACTCTTCAATTGTTTTTCTACATTTCCATCAAAATAAGACGTAAAAAGTAATAAGAATTGAAAAGTTAATAGATGACAACATGTTCAACCACATTTGAGTGCGATTGTACCATGATATACAGTTAAAATCAATGTCTTGATTTAATGATAAAATTTCATTGTGATCAAGAATGAGAATTATTGTATATTGGTGAATACATTGTTATTTTAAGGATGTCAAATTTTAAATTTATAGTTAAATGTAGCCATGATTTCTTTATTTGTATGTATTAATTTTGAAAGTTCAAATGACTTTTACATTATTCCATCTCAGCTCAAGTTTCTCAAAAGAATATTCAATTTCATAACAATTTATTAAACTCTGTGACGTAATATTTGAAATTATTACTTAGCAAAAAAATTACCATTCTTTTTCCATTTTACAGATTTGATTTTGAGGTGATCAATCCTTTATGATCATTAAATTTTCACAATTTTAGTCATTTTTCTCTAAAAAAGTAGTCATTTTTCTCTAAAAAAAAGTAGTCATTTTTTACTATCATTTTTCTCAAAAAATAAAACAGTTGTAGGCTTTTTCAAAAAAAAAAAGAAAAAGAAAACAATTGTAGTCATTCATTTAAGTTCTTATTAAATTAATTGTAATTTTTTTATCAAGTTAATATTGACTACTTCTTTTTCTATGGTGAATATTTCAGGTATGCAGAGGATACAATTGTACATGACCTTTGAATGTTTGTGATTGTAATTTTTTTTTTCCAAATTTTCGTTCATGATTATAGTCTATAATTATCAGAAATGTTGAGTACTGTCAATTGCAATACTCAACATTTCCCAATAGGCTATGTCAGAATTAGGCCGCTGTTATTAAAGTCCATTCCTCAAACTTATTTTTCATTCGTTTTTCTTTCGAGGCACTATATGGTTTTTTCAGAACACAATAATGTGCCAATGTAGTAAAATTACCCAATCTAGCGAACTCTAAAAAATTCTTCTAAAATAATACTTCCTCCTCTTTCTTCTATGTTGACTTTTGATGATCTCTTTGATTCGGTGATTTGATTAGCAACACAAGGCAAGAATTTTATAACTTTTTTATGGTGTTGAAGAGCAATTTTTCTTACAACACAATGAAAGATTGAGAATTTTTTGTCTAAATTAAAACCCCGAAATGAGGGGGAAGTGAGGAAGTATAGCATTGATTAGTCGTCAGTTTTTCTTAGGAGTTCACCACTTCTTGAATAGTTTTGATTTTACAACATTAAGGAGCTATGCTTACATTTATGTTTAAAATTATGTCTAAATTCTTTAAAAGAAATCCTAATAGTAAAATTATATTAGCCCGTTCTGTGTATAAAATGGCAAACTCAATTTTGTAAGAATTTCCAATCATAAGTTAATCCCCGCTTTTACTATCTTCAAGTTGAAAAGATGTCACGTTATATTACCAATTTTGTAGCTTCCTCACTTACTATCACTCCGTCTCTGCTCTTCTTTCCAAATTGACTTTTACTATTATTCACTGGGTCACTTTGACCCGGGTAATTTAGATAGCAAAATGAGATTACTTTTTAATAATTTTTTATGGGGTTGTAAGTTAAAATTTCTCGATAACACGGTGAAAAAATTATCAAAAAATTATATCGTTTTGGTATTCAAATCACTCTGTCAAAATGACTCAGATACGAGTCAAAAAGTCAACTTGGAAAGAAAGAGCAGGGATGGAGTGATATGGCTCAATATGTTATCTTCATCATTTCAATGTAAAAATAAAAGCCCACCATCACTAAAACAATCTCTCTCTAGAATTTCGCTCTTCTCAGAGCTTTCTCATCATCTAGGGTTCTTCTCATCTTTTCTTAAGTTTACAAACCCATTGTGGGCTCTGTTTTTCCCGATTACACCTTCCGTTTAAGATTTTACTTGTTTGTTCCTCGGTTTCCATCTACCCAAAACTTCGACGGTTGATAGTGAGAGGGGGTGAGAAAGAGTGATCTTTTCATCTTCTTCTGAGTCTAGCTAAACCAAAACAAGAGTTTTACTGCCACCATCATCATTACTACTGTTGGAATAGATGCCCTAGAGGCAATCTGGTTTAGTATGAATTATTTGTGGCTAGAAATTCATTTATTATTTATTGGATATTTAATATAATGAAGTCCTTAGATTTACAATTGTGTTGTTTATCTTAAATATCCCTAGTCAAGTATAATGATTAATAGGACAATCATCTATAGACTAGTATGGGGTTGGATTGATATGGAGATATCACGATCCAACACATAGGTGTGCATTAGGGAATGTTGCACTGGATTATCCCATCTCCGAGAAGGCTACATACACGTTATGTTGAGTCACAAGCGCTTCTCGCGGTGCAATGGTATTGTCATCCTAAGACTTGAAGTCACTAGATATTCTAGTTGTGGATTATTGTGATCTTGGTAGCGTTAAACGCTACACCGTAACTGGGTAGTTATAAAGGCGTGTACTGGATACAATAAGAAGCAAGCTTAGAGATCGTAGTGGACGTAGATAGGATTTGTCCCTCCCACATAACGGGAGCAAATATCCTAGGCCACTCGAGGGATAGTGCTTATAGAATGTCTGGCCATACTCAAATAAATCAATATGGGATATTGATGTTATTTGCACGAATAAGGCTATTCCCATGGATCGAGAAACTATGGATTGGATATGCGAGTGTGACTTGTATGTCTCGTGTCCAATCCGGATATAGAGACAAAGGGATGAGACAATTACTTGTACAAAGGTTGTCAAGATGACTATTCTATTAGTTGGCTAGAATGGATGTTTTGCTAGAGACCGCTTCATATTAGCAAATAGTTGCTACCAACTAGATAGAACCTATGGGGTCACACGCTACATAGAGTTGAACTAGATTTGGGAATTAATTAATTGGATTAATTAATTAGAAGGATCACTTTGCAAACCCTTGCAAACTTAGTAGGGACTAATTTGCAAGGAAGGGACTAAATTGAATTCTAGTAGGACTAGAATAAATCCTTTAGGTAGTTAACAAGGAGTTGTTGGACTATATAAAGGACCTTCCTTCCTTCCTTCCCACATAACTTATGCTCATAATTGAACATAACAAAGAGTGGGAGAGAACAAAAAGGAGAGAGAGCAAGCAACAAGGGAGCCGACCGCCCCTTGCCGCCGCCCCGTCCCCGTCGGCCAAAGGAGGCCGAGACCCTCCTTTTGGGTCTCGTTTTGCGTGATTCTTCTTCCTCTTCCTCTTCCGGGCTAGCACCAAGGACTTGGGAGATCTAGGATCAACTCTAGGCGTGGATCAACCATAGAGAACGTGACACAATTCGCGTTTGAAGTCATCAAAGGAGAACCCTAATGTGTGTTTATGATTTCTAACCCTTACCATCGTTATGTCTCTTGACTTGTGATCCTTGGAGGGTTTTGAATGGTTTTATGTTTGTTTATGCTTCCGTTGCGCATCCATGAATCAAAACCCTACAACTACATCTTCCGAGAAATAAAGGATCCTTGGGAAGAGTTGGCTAATTAAGCATGGAGACCCGCCACTGATCTTCTGCACGCCAGCAAGGAAGACAAAGAGTAAGGGCAAGAGTGGAGAAGTCTAAAAGATCTCTCGATCTGCTTTGTGGATTCAAGAAGGTTCAACGACTGACGAGCTCCAGGGAAGTCTTCAATGCTGATCATGATTTTGGAAGATTAAAGTGCTTATTTGGATTTTGCATGGCTTAACCATGGTTGCCTTGACTAGGACTAGGGTTTACTTAGGGTCTCAGGCCGGTGATAGCACCATCCTCCTAGGGTTTCTTATGGTCTTGCACGCCGACCCGGTTCATCAATTAGAAAGCTTCTAGGTTTTTAGGCTTCAGTGGTAGTCCCTTAGGGTTAGTAGTTTTTTAGGGTTTGCTTCTTTTCTAGGGTTTGCCTCTCACTCTTCTTCTCATTCTGCTTTTCTCATGCAGAATCACTCTCCAGACTCTAGTCCAGGTTACCAAATTTTCGATCCATATTTTGTGCCATTACCACGGCAAGGTCCTACTATGTTTGTTAACCCTGTTCTCGTTTCATCCCTCCGTAACCTTTGGCAAAACACTTTCATTGGGAAGTTTCTAGATGAGAGTCCACCCCTTCAATCGTGGTACAGGAAGAAGTGAATGCATGTTGGGGTACTTTGAATATGGTGGTTGTGGAAAGGAAACAAAACGTTTTCCTGTTTCACTATCTTGATCCTCAAGACAAGGAGGCTCTCATCAAGGAGAGTTTGGTTTCTATTAGGGGGAAGGCTCTTATGTTAAAAGAAAGAAGTCCTAACCTGGTTCTTGCTGATGTTAAGTTCCCTACCACTGAAGTATGGATGCAGGTTCATGGGGTGCCCATGGAGTATTTTGTGTTCCAGTTGGCTGAGGACTTGGGGAAGTTGGCGGGGGAAGTGCTAGAGATTGACTGGAATGATCATAGGGTGATAAACATGGATTTTTTCAGGATTCGCATCAGAATTGACCCGCATCAACCACTGATACCAGGTGCTTTTCTTCATCTGCTAGAGGGCGAGCCTACTTGGCTTTATTTTAGATATGAGAGAATTTTCAAGGTTTGTTTGAAATGTGGAAGAATCGGGCACAAGGTATCTAGGTGTGAGTGGGAAGATTGGATGGTGGTTGATCACCTAAATCAATGATATCAGGAAGCGGGGTTTGGAAACGTGGTTCAGGTTATGTTTGAACAACATTTCCCACTTTTTTCTCCTAGACTTAGGGCTTTCCGCCTTTATGGTCCAAACAGGACCACTAAAGTCATGGTGCATGATCTAAACGAGCCAATTCAGCCGGTTTCACCACCTTTTATAGGAGAGCAGCAAGAACTTGTTTTTAATGTGTCAACGTCTACCTCTTCAGTTTCTGACGATTCCACTGCTCCACAGGAGTCTTTCCAGTCCCCTACTTCTGTTCTCTCCCCCTTCACTCCACATTCACCTCCCCCAAACTTAGCGGTCAGATTAAATGAACCTGCTTCTACTTTGGGAGTGCTCCAACAGGCTGTCCTACGGTTGAGAACTTTAATTGCGACGGGAGAGATTCCGGCGGAAAGGGTTTGGGAAACCAAGGAGCCGGTTCAGATGGAAGAGGATGTTGTGGTCTCGGGGGCAAGCATGGAGGGCCCCACTGATATTCAACGCGGCGCTTCGCTTAGTCCCAAGGTTCATGAACCGGAGCTTTTGGGGTCCCAAGGTCAAATGGGGGTGGAGACGGTTCATGAGGAGGATACAACGGTTGGGGTTGCCCAGAAAATGACTATAAAAAGGAAACAGTTGGCTCCGGCGGAGTTTTTTACCACAATGGAGAAGGGGGAAAGTTCAGCTAGGCCCAAAGAAGTCCAACAGGAGACTCAGAATCCAAAGGGTTTGAAATCAGTAGAGGACATACAAATGCAGGGAGGCAAAGAAGGGGAGCACAAGAAGGAAGGTGCTAGTGAAAACAGGTGTCTTGAGATCATTCCGGCCATTGATGTGGAACCAATCTGTACTTGGCCGAATTTTCAAATGGAGATTCCAGATTTCGAGACCTGGTCTAGTGATGATGAGTGTGAGTGGGAGTTGCACCATGAGGCCATGGAGGAACTTATGGAGAGGAAGCTTGATATGCTTGAGGCGCTCATCCCAGAAATTGCAGATCCACCAAATTTGGGAACCAACAACCAGGAGGTGATTATTATTAGTGATGATGAGGAGGATATGGAGGGAAAGACACTAGCTGAAACAGGGGCCAAGGAGGAGGGGACAAAAGTTGCAGAGGTTATGGGGAAAGGTAATCAGGGAGCTGAGAGACACATTGCTGTGGTGCCACCAGAAAAAGAAAGCAGTGGAGACCTGAGGAGGACGAAGGAGGAATTCAGGATAAGCGTCCTCGTCTAAACCATGTTCATCATCTAATTAATCCCCCAGTTGCAGGAGCCCATGCAGGAGAAGGTTTTGAAATGCCTGGGTCTGTGGAGGAGAAAGATGAAGGACTTCCAGATCATTAGTTCTTCTATTTGTTGCTTATCTTGTACTTTTCAGATGGGTAGTCTCAAAAACAAGCTTTTGTAATTAATCTCTCTAAACGCTTTGTTTTAGCCAGGTGGTTGTGTAGAGGGGCTAGGTTTTTGCCCTCTATCTTTAGCTTGTTCTTTTGGGTTGATTATCTATGAAAATTCTCTCTTCTTTTCAAAAAAAAATGTAAAAATAAAAGTCTTCATTATAAAGAACCTAATGAAATTAGAGAATAATCACTCACAAATGAAACCAGGGAATAATTATAAACAAATAAATTAAAGCCTCCTCACTCATTTGAGTCATTTCTATCACATTTATTTTATCTCTAATGATCACAAGCCCTTATGATTACATTCACAATCTTCTTTGTTGCCCCCTTATAACATTTCTTCAAGAAAAAGCAATAATTATTGGTAGGAGTTGAAAGTATATGATGAAGTGAATAGTCTAATAAGTGTGTGAAAAGCAACTTTTTTATTCACCATCCTCATTTAAGTTGCAATTATTAAATTAGTAAAAGTTATTGATTAAAATTATCATTTCAGATATTGAGCTTCAAGTTTCTCTACCGTGATGGTTACTTTAGTATTTAGATGTGGAATTGTGAAGTAACCTCTCAGTTATGCACTAACTAACTCTAATACTGATTGTTTAACTCATTATCATCATACTTCTATCACTTCTATAGATATAGATGTGGATTTGTGATTGCTTCACACATTTCTCTAATTAATCTTTAAGACATTACCATACATATGGCTAAAACCCATGAGATCTAAGAATTCATTATTCAGTGACACTCAGTTCATGGTTCTGGTTAATGTGGGTGTTGAGAGAGAGAGCAATTCACTAACTCTTGTAATTGTATGAATTAGAGCAAGCTACCTCAGTTGTTCTTAGAGCAAACAAAGAATTTCTTGAAAGAAAGAGTTTGACACTGGTTAAGAGATTAGATCTCAGAGTGTGTAACCGCCCTAAAGTAGGAAAATGACAATGCATATTCTAAATATGGTAACTGACGTTCTTTTTTTAGAAGAAATATTGACTGGCGTTCTTCATGAATGAATGATAAAATATGAATTATTAAAATGCTATAACAATTGCGTATATAGATAATAGTAACTGCACGCCGCTTCGTCATTGCTATTAAACTATACTTACGTGATGCATTGAAGTTCCCCACTCTCGCTGTCGGCTCTACATTATCACAAGTTCCAAGACTACTACGAAAAGAAACAACTCACGGTACAAATGCTCAGTGCTTTAAGCTTATCTAAAAAGATAAGAAAACAAATCCAGAGAGCTACATAGCAATATAAACATTACGCACCCATTGCAACAAAACTAGTGCGCACAGCCGCACACCCATTATAACTAACAAATCTGACCATAATCCATCCTACAAATATATTGACCATGGGTCTATTCATAATATTCCACATAAAGTCGTAGAACCAAGTACGAACAGCAGGATAAGTACAAAGTACGAACACCCCTAACCAACCATGCCATTGAGTTCCGAGTCTCCTTTCACCAAACCTTCTGCTCCTTTCACCAAACTTCCCTTCAACTAATATTACGAACCAATAAGGTTTGGCACAGTCAGTAGATGGTTGAACCAATAAGGTTTGGCACAGATGGTTGAACACTCGTTAGTATTGAACTCGTTAGTATATGGAAGCAATGTCAACTTCAGTTATCAGAATGCCTCGGAGGATTCTGGCTACTCGAAAGGCAGCTGGCAACGTCTTGTGCCAAAAAAAAAAAAAAAGTGAAAGAACAGAGAACATCAATAGAATAAATCCCCATATCCCCAAATCTGTCGGTCAGTAAAATAAACTCAACTTCCAAACGGTTGGCGGCAACGTGGAACTTCTGGAGCCTAGGGCATAACCCAACCACCACCAAGGTGTGTCCTTCTCAAAGTTGTTCCAGGAATAGACCCCATCAGTTGTACTAGTTGGTACCATATCACCTCTTCAGACTCTGAATAATAACTGAAAACGTGATCCCCTATAAACCTACTAACAAATACTAAACCAAAGTCCACACGCATAGTAACAAAATAATAATAGTAATACCCAACTTCATGCCCGCAACAAAGTCTTTGTCCGGTCGGATAATGATAATAAAAACACGACATGTGAGCAAAACTTGAGAACCAATTGTATAGCATACAATATCAGTCAAACAAGGTAAAAAGCGCGGCCAATCATATGGCCGGTCGCAAAGGTTGTTCATACAAACATTCTTATTTCCCCCAAAAAGACATTGTTATTCAATAGGGTACATCGAGAAAAGAAAAATAAAGGAATCGACGGCGCAGCTGCTAATCTCCCCACCAAGACAGACTTTGCTGAACCTGCAGTTAAGGAGAACGGGCGAGTTAAAACATTATATAGTCATGAACTGTGACAAGTATTTAGCAACATGGTTGGATTATAACATGTACAACCTAGTCAGATCAAATCAGAAAAATACTACGTTCATGTGTATAGTCATCAATCATATGGTCTAAAGAGAATAATCACCCATCAGAGTATCTTCTTGCACATGTTAAACAGACAAGGGTGAATATAAAAAAGAATAGAACCACATGGATGATCACCATCATGCACATACATTCCCAGTCATATACTCCAGTCTTATTAGTTGAGATTTCAAATGCGTGACTATTCAGGCAGATATTCTTAAATAAGGTCACTTCACAACTTTTGAGTATCTATTTGTCAGTCAGATTTTCACCAAAGTCCGTTTTGAAGTCTCTTTCATACATCTTGAGTAACATACAAGACGATATTTTAACTATCAGAATGATTGACAGAACTACAATACCAACCAGCTTGTATAACTGACACCTATATCCCATCTCATACCTACAATTTTATAACCTGATGGATCCTAAATGACCTTTGGTGGTAATTGGTATCCTCATACATTTTTCATTGCTTCAAATGTGTTTAAGTTAAAGAGTATACGTGACACAAAACATCATATGGGATGTTCTTTTGCTTTTCTTTTACCTGAAAGCAGGATGTTTTGCCCAAATTTCATGAAAATGTCTAGCCCTGTGTCTCATTAATGGACCCCACCATGAGCATCCCTATTAATCATTATTGCAGGATAAATTTTGAATGTGCAGCACGTGCAGGAGGACAAGCAACAGCTAAACATTGAAAAGATAGCTAAGAACGAACATATTTTCAGGTACACAGCATAGTGATTTTGCAACTTTTCCGCGGGATTTTCTGCAGGATTTGGTCCTCAACATTTTAGATTTCAAGTGGGCTTCACCTAGTTCCCGTCCCGATCATCTATGTAAGTATAGTGGAGAGAGAGGTCTTACAATTAGCAAGATCCAACGAACGAATTGAGAGCTGTGCTTCACAGGATAGTATTGTGTCTATAGGTTACTATCCCTTAAAAGTTCTTGAGGAGGGTATATTTCCCACGTTCATTCTTGCAATAATGTTGGTATCAATGGGCTTCTCTCTTGGGTTTGATGTTTCTATCGAGGCTTCTATTATGTTCATCGACTTCTAATATTTTTCATTCGATGTCTGAAATCCAGGAGTGTCAATTGGTCGAGTGTGGGCTATGCTACCCGGACTCGTCAAAATCTCTACCATACCCAACCCGGTTCGACATTGATGCGGGTACGGGATGTGTGGCGGATATGGCTGAATTTCATCAGATGCGTCGACTCCGGAGAGCTCTTGTTCCGAAAACAAACTGGTCGCCATCTCTCGGCGCCTTCTTCATTTTTTAATCTTGACCCTTTCTTTTCTCCTTTTACAAGCATACCCTTTTCCCTAATGGCCTTTCTGGATGCATTTGCCAATGGGTTTTCTTTTCTATTACAAATGAGCAGAAAGCCCAAAGAGTTGAGTTTTGTGGGAAATGTGGAAAGTTGTTTTTACCTTTTCACCCTCCAAGTCCTGTCACTAGACCATTTAGTCCGACGTCCACTATCAAGATATTCACTTTCTACACAGGACACAAAGTCCTCCATAATACTGAATTTCTGCATCAAGTTAAAATATGTGACTCTTTAGTTGAGTCTCTTATAAATCATTCTATGTAAGAAAAAACATAATAATGCAATATCCCCATATCCTTGTCCATATTTGGACATTTTAACCGTGTTCCCATTACGAAAAAATTATCGAATGGGCAGATCCGACTCTAGGATACACCCGACATGACACCCACAGCCAAGTTCGATTAACCATGGATGGGTATGGGGCACCCATACCCAAACCCAGTTAAAACACAGAATTTTCCACAACCCCTGAATAACACTCGACGCCCACCCACACCTACAAAGAACTTACTGAACTCAGAGGAAGATCCAAATTTATGCATCCAATCAATCTCAGAAATGTACTTGTAAGGCGTAAGTTGTTAGATCCTGAAGGATAGCCCAAACGCAAAGAATGTTCGGCTTTGAAGCATTTAACAGAGGCTGCACGATTTGGGCTCTAAGCAATCAACAGATCTCAGAAATTTTAAGAACAAAGAATCACGAGTTTAAGGCTCAGTTTTCTTTCTTCGCATGCATCTCCACAAAAAAATGTGACTTTACTCTTGAATCTTGATGGTAGCATGCAATTTATGTATTCCCTTCAGATTTGAACAAGGATCAGATTTGTTGTCAGAGAGAGAGAATATAATATCTAGTAATTTATCTATATACTACAGGGTTGGAGTTACCCACGTATTACCCAAATTTACCTAATAACCCAACTACCACCTGTTATATCCATTCAGGTCTGGTCCGGGGTAAACCTCACCTGTCATCCCTATATAAACACAGCTCTCATTTTATGCTGAGTAGTGTAATCTTTTTACCTAAGAAATAGTGCATAAAGCAAACTGAAAACGGAAATCTATAAATTACAGAAACATGACAATCCCAGGGGAAGAACTCAACTATTGACAAGAAAAAAACACGAACAATCAACATAGATAATATCTGAAATGATAACACTACCCATGGTTCAGTTTTGAGATCACCTCGATATTTGGAGCAAGATCAAAGCACTTTACAGCAAAAATTACTAGAGCAAAGAGATATAGAGCCATTACAGAGCAGACTTGGTCTAATGAATCGTTGGTTGAATATTTCAACGAATTTGATAGATCCAAGTTTTAAATTCATGCAACGGTTTTACTTGAAAACAATAATTTATTAGCTTGCTTTCCAGAGTGATACAGAGTGTTTTTTTTAATTTAATTAGTTATGTTGTTTACCACAATAACTGATTTGAATAAACGTAGACACTCTCTAAGTGTTGCGTCTGAATTCACAAAATTTAATTGCTGCATAGTGGGTGTCCATCTGTAGTTAAAATTAGAATGTAAAAGAAATATTTAGGACAGAAGTAAATGTGTACAAGTGAACAGAGTTTTGGAGAAGAACAATGAGTTATAGGACAAAGGAGGATGACGCAAGCCTCTTAAAAGGAAGTATGTTGTCAAGAGATGACAGAATTCCGTTTAATTCATATAATTATGTATTCAGGGCTTATGTTGGGAGGACAGGAAACACATTGTACATCCAGATCTTTTCATTACTCAAACAACCTCAGATTGTTTTACCTTTGCTACCCTTTCTTTATGGATATTCTCTCAGAGGAGATAAGGATTATTTCATAAAGAAGCATATTGGGGTATACTAAACAAGTGTGCTGCCTGCACCTCAGACCTGGGGGCTGGGGAAAGATATAGGGGGAACTGCAAAGACCGTATGTCTTTAAAAACTGAAATCGTCAAACTGCAGTCCATGTCGATGATTTAAATCTTGACAAAATCAGATCGACGGATGTAAGGCTCAACCAGGTACCTTGGATGATTTAATACTTATGTTCCATATTCTGAAGCGTGTAAGCATCTAATTATTAACTTTAGGACTATAAACTGAAATGGGTGATTTAGTACATATGTATCCTCCTACTGGATGATATTATGATCTTAGAACTATTTCCTCGCAAGCACAGAAAAGTAGAGGACATGAGTGGAGAAGCCTTAGGAAATCCACATTTCAATGTAGCTGTGTTAGCAATATCAAGGACACAGATGGAGATTTGGCTAATAATTATGACAAACATATTTGGTGCCCCTGTCAACTGCAAGCGTACACCCGAGTATTACACATCCATGTATCTAAATACAGGCGTATGCATTAAAGGCCGTTTATGTGTATAGACTAGAGATATATGATCCTAAAACCTGTGTTTGTTAAATAGCTTCAATTTTATGTGTCAAATTGTTTCAATTTAGTATTTTCATCTTAATCAGATACAAGAAATAATTCAATGAAGAAGTGAAGTACTGGGTGATAGGTTAAACATTGTTCCAAATTGACATCGTACAATTGTTAACTGCAGAATTCAGAATAAAGATTCAATAATGTATTCTCTGTGATATTGTAGTTTAGAGATCTGGTTGACGTAAGACTGATTGATATAAAAAATGGCTATCCATGTCACAAAGATCAGGAACCACAACTGGAAATAGATAAAAAGCATATGAAGAATTGGCAAAGCATTTCACTCCAGAGAAGTATGAAAAGGAATAAAAAAACAGAAACATTAGCAGTTAACCAAACAACATCCTTCACCTAGCATCACAGCACATCAAATCAAATCATTTCATAGCAAGCAGGACTGTATCTATGTACAGAAATGAAGTCCAAATTCAAAAGAAGTAGTTATACATTAAAGATAACTTTTAAGCAGCTCAATAAACAATATACTGAGAATAAAGGGCAAGTACTGAATGAAGAACCTTAAGCCCGAAAACCGAAACAGTGTAGCAATCTATAATTCAAACCTACTTACCTTTGTATCAAATAAACACTGTGGTTTTGTCGTGTTACATCAGTTTGACAAAAAAAAAGGGAGTGAAAACTCCAATCCAAAAAACCTACATTTTGTATCGCCCAAAACAAAAAATGGTGTGCCATCAAAGAGAACAATGTTTGCCTATTATGCGATATATGAGCAAAAAGGAGTAACTCCCACCCAAATAGTATCAGACCTTTCAATTATATATCCAAGACCAAAACCCAACAAAACAATCCAATTTCGATACAACCTTAGCAACATAGTAAAGTTGATCATCTCTGACATCAGTTCCAACTTCCAAGGGTTTTATACTACAATTCAAGTAAAGAGCATGAATTATACGGATCAATTCAACTGGCATTTTAGACAATCTACCCTTCCATTTCCCCCAAATCATCACAACATATCAAAACATCTCAACATTTCCAATCCCCAATCAAGCAAAAACAAATCAAACACAACAAGATCAAGTTCAGATGCAGTTGTGGGAATTACCATCGGAAAAGACGAAAAGGCCGGAGACCAATCAGTGACCACCATGTTCCTTGGCGTGCTGGGCGTGCTCGAGATGACGACGCTCCTCAGGAAGAGCAACGAGGTAGGAGAAGAGCATACCACCATAGCATACGTGAAGGAGAGGCGTCACAGAACTGGTCTGGATGTACTTGGCGTGGTAGTTGTCCAATCCCCTTGCGATGTTAGACTTCACGTTCTCGACGGTCAACTTCGGCTTTATGTGCGCCGGCAAGTCCTTCACCTTCAGGTTTCTGATCTCGTTGTAGAAGGCCCTCACCGCCATTGGAGCTGCGAATGATGGATCTGAAAACCCTAACCCTAGAACTCTCTGGTCTCTCTCTTCAGCGAAGTTGGAAACGCTTTGGGTCTTCTGAGCGGAGATGCGAGATTGGTGGACGTTTTGACGATGATATACCGGTAGATTACCCTATATTTTCCCTTATTTCAATAAGAGTCCCAAATTTAATAGTATTTACATATTTGGCAAATATATTGTGGCGTCATTTTAGAAACACCCGTCTTTCTTTTATGCACCTTCTTTTTAGCCGGAAACATAGAATTTCACTGGAAATAAACCAAACGTAAGGAGTAGCAAACACGAGAAAGAGCCAAAAGCAATCGTCTAGTAAGTAACATCAAAAAACCCGAGCAAGACAAACGACAATACACAAAACAAAGGGCACTAAGACTAAGTAACACCCTTGGTCTTGCGATGCCCGTCCTCAACCAGTGAGCAAGGAACTTTATATCAAACCAAAAAAAAGCTCCAAAGAACATCTAATCCTGGTGATTATAGGCTCTTCCTGATAAGTGTGATGCTTAGATCCCTGCAAACTAGGATAAGCAATCGGTATGCAGATGTACATGTAAGAAATGAAAATCATTAGCATGTTAAATTCCATAATAAATAGCCAGGAGTTCTGATTTTAATACCTCTGAATTCTCAATTAAGACATCAATATAATATCAGAGACTTTGAGAGTAAATGTATAATTTTTCTAATTCTGATTTTCAATGTGGAATTTGGGCATGGTGGTGATTTCAAGAAGCTGTGGGGATCCTATGGAATTTCTATAAGTGATGGAACATAAGTGAGAATTCTATTTTAAACCTAAAAGACTCAGGGAAATTGCATTGTTCACCCCATGAGGTGTCACCTATCTACCCATTCTCTTGCCACCACTTAGGCCCATCTACATGTGAGGTGTCAAGCTCATAAGTTAACATATATGGGTGCATTTGATATGACTTCTCTGTAGCTTTTAATCAATTTTGAACTTTTAATATGTTTTGAACTTTTCGAAAGGTTTATTGTCTGTTTGGTGTCGAAGATTTTGATCCAATTACATTAAGTTGATCACTTTTCAAGAACTCTGTTTGTTATGCCTACAAATTTTAATATGATAATCTGCAGATTAAATGAATCTGGGACTGCGATGTCTATGTAAAACGTTTACAATCAGACAAGCTAGGGCCTAAATTGGATAAGTGTAAATTTGTGGGGTACCCTAAGGAAACTAAGGGATACCACTTCTACAATCCAACCGAGAACAAAGTGTTTGTTGCTCGGACCGGCGTGTTTCTAGAAAGAGAATTTGTCTCTAAAGAAGCAAGTGGGAGGAATGTAGAACTTGAAGAGGTTCAAGAACCACAAACCACTGAACCGATTATGGAACATGAACAGGAACCACAAGCAGTTGTGGAGCCATCTGTTCAGGTAACACAAGAGCTTCGTAGATCTAGTAGAGTGCGCCAGGAACCCGAGAGGTATGGACTTCTCGTAACTGATTCCGGTGACACGATGCTCATAGATGATGAGCCTACTACCTATGAGGAGGCCATGAGTGGCCCAGACTCTCAGAAGTGGCTGGAAGCCATGAGATCCGAGATGGAATCCATGTATACCAACAAAGTATGGACTTTGGTGGAACCACCCGATGGGGCGCGGCCCATAGGGTGCAAGTGGGTCTTCAAGAAGAAGATCGACATGGATGGTAATGTGATTACCTATAAGGGCCGATTGATGGCTAAAGGATTCAGACAGATTCATGGTATTGACTATGATGAAACCTTTTCACCAGTCGCTATGACCAAATCCATCCGAATCCTACTTGCGATTGCAGCATACCACGACTATGAGATTTGGCAGATGGATGTCAAAACAGCATTCCTTTATGGGAATCTCCTCGAGGACGTGTATATGATACAGCCGGAGGGTTTTGAAGATCCAAAGCAAGCCAACAAAGTATGTAAGCTGCAACGGTCCATTTATGGATTGAAGCAAGCTTCTAGGAGTTGGAATCAAATTTTTGATGAAGTGGTCAAAGAGTTTGGCTTCATCAGAAACGAAGATGAGTCTTGTGTCTACAAGGAGGTTAGTGGGAGCTCTGTAGCTTTTCTGGTCTTGTATGTGGATGACATACTACTCATTGGAAACGACATTCCCATGCTGCAATTTGTGAAAGATTGGCTAGGAAAGTGTTTCTCAATGAAGGACTTAGGGGAAGCAGCCTATATACTCGGTATAAAGATCTATAGAGATAGATCTAAGAGGTTTCTAGGCCTAAGTCAAAGTACATATATTGACAAGGTGTTAAAACGGTTCAACATGCAAGATTCCAAGAAGGGATTCTTGCCCATGTCACATGGAATCACTCTTTCAAAGAGTGGTTGTCCTTCCAATGAGATTGAGAGGGAACGCATGAGTAGAATCCCCTATGCCTCGGCCATAGGATCTATCATGTACGCCATGTTATGTACTAGACCAGATGTGTCATATGCCTTGTGTATGACAAGCAGATACCAATCCAATCCGGGTGAGAGTCACTGGATTGCAGTCAAGAACATCCTAAAGTACTTGAGAAGAACTAAGGATGCTTTCTTGATATTTGGCGGTGAGGAAGAGTTGCGTGTAAGGGGTTACACTGATGCAAGCTTCCAAACCGACAGAGATGACTTTAGATCACAATCGGGATATGTGATTTGCCTGAATGGAGCAGCGGTGATCTGGAAGAGTTCCAAGCAAGTGACGGTAGCTGATTCTACAACAGAGGCTGAGTACATTGCTGCAAATGGCGCAGCAAAGGAGGCTGTTTGGATCAGAAAGTTTGTTTCTGAACTTGGTGTGGTCCCTAGTCTGGCGGATCCAGTGGAGTTGTTCTGTGACAACACTGGGGCGATCACGCAATCAAAGGAACCCAGATCGCACCAGAAGTCCAAGCACGTGCTCAGGAAGTTTCATCTGATTCGAGATATTATCGATAGAGGAGACGTTCGGATATGCAAGATTCTTACAGATGATAATCTGTCAGATCCGCTTACAAAGCCTCTCACGCAGTGGAAGCATGAAGGGCACACTAGGAGTATGGGCATACGAGATGCGCCAGATTGGCTCTAGTGCAAGTGGGAGACTGTTGGAATAGATGCCCTAGAGGCAATCTAGTTTAGTATGAATTTGTATATGACTAGAAAATTCATTTATTATTTATTGGATATTTAATATAATGAAGTCCTTAGATTTACAATTGTGTTGTTTATCTTAAATATCCCCAGTCAAGTATAATGATTAATGGGACAATCATCTATAGACTAGTATGGGGTTGGATTGATATGGAGATATCACGATCCAACACATAGGTGTGCATTACGGAATGTTGCACTGGATTGACTCATCTCCGAGAAGGCTACATAAACGTTATGTTAAGTCACAAGCGCTTCTCGCGGTGCAATGATATTGTCATCCTTAGACTTGAAGTCACTAGATATTCTAGTTGTGGATCATTGTAATCTTGGTAGCGTTAAACGCTACACCGTAACTGGGTAGTTATAAAGGCGTGTACTGGATACAATGAGAAGCAAGCTTAGAGATCGTAGTGGACGTAGATAGGATTTGTCCCTCCCACATAACGGGAGCAAATATCCTAGGCCACTCGAGGGATAGTGCTTATAGAATGTCTGGCTAGACTCAAATAAATCAATATGGGATATTGATGTTATTTGCACGAATAAGGCTATTCCCATGGATCGAGAAACTATGGATTGGATATACGAGTGTGACTTGTATGTCTCGTGTTCAATCCGGATATGAGGACAAAAGGATGAGACAATTACTTGTACAAAGGTTGTCAAGATGACTATTCTATTAGTTGGCTAGAATGGATGTTTTGCTAGAGACCGCTCCATATTAGCAAATAGTTGCTACCAACTAGACGGAACCTATGGGGTCACACGCTATATAGAGTTGAACTAGATTTGGGAATTAATTAATTGGATTAATTAATTAGAAGGGTCACTTTGCAAACCCATGCAAACTTAGTAGGGACTAATTTGCAAGGAAGGGACTAAATTGAATTCTAGTAAGACTAGAATAAGTCCTTTAGGTAGTTAACAAGGAGTTGTTGGACTATATAAAGGAGCTTCCTTCCTTCCTTCCCACATAACTTATGCTCATTAAGTGAACATAACAAGAGTGGGAGAGAACAAAAGGAGAGAGAGCAAGCAACAAGGAGGCCCGAACCACCCCCCTTGCCGCCGCCCCGTCCCCGTCGGCCAAAGGAGGCCGAGACCCTCCTTTGGGTCTCGTTTTGCGTGATTTCTTCTTCCTCTTACTATTCCGGGCTAGCACCAAAGGAGTTGGGAGATCTAGGATCAACTCTAGGCGTGGATCAACTATAGAGAACGTGACATTATTCGCGTTAGAAGTCATCAAGGAGAACCCAAAGGTGTGTTTATGATTTCTAACCTTTACCATCGTTATGTCTCTTCACTTGTGATCCTTGGAGGGTTTTGCATGGTTTTATGTTTGATTATGCTTCCGTTGTGCGATCCATGAATCAAAACCCTACAATGGTATCAGAGCCACAGGTCGTAGAGCATAAACGTGGTTTATGTGTTACGTTTTAGTTGTTTTACACCTTAATTTGATTGTTTATCGCGTAAAACAAGACAAATCAAGCATGGGATGCAATTTGTCAATAATTAATCATAACAAGACCCAATTTTTTGCATTGGATGCATGAATTGGTGAGTTTGAGAAATTTTAGGATCTTAGATCTAGGGTTTGGGCATCCTTGGGGAAGAAGGAGTTCTCCCAAAACAAGGAAACAACCAAACTTGGGCACCAAGCAAGGGAGTTATTTTGGAAACAACTCCCTCAAGGAGGTTCGGCCCCCCCTAGGGACCGCCCCCCTTGCTTTCCGCCCAAGCTTGGCCGCCCTAGGGGCCGGGCGGCCCTAACCCGCGGGCCTAGCCTTGTGGGTTTTGGGCCGGGCCGGCCCTAGGGCCTTGTGGTTCACTTTATTGGGCCCGGGCAATTTGATTGTTGGGCCCATGGACCGTTTTAACCCTAGAAATCCTAAAACCAATAAAAATTGACCAAGCGCGTTAAAATTGGATTTCAACTGTTTATGTGAAAATCGCATGGTGATTGGATATGGCCTTAGGATGTGGTTTGATGTGGATTTTTAATTTTGTGGTTTAGTTTTACGGCCTGCGAGCTGATCAATTAATTGTAATAATTAATTAGGGTTTTATGGCCTGCGTGCCATGTTTTTCTTCTCAACTTGTGAGATTTATTTTATTTAGTATAGATATTTGCTAGTGCTAGATAAAGTAGATTGTTAGCCAAGATTGGAGAAAAGAAGCCCAAAGCCAAAGAAGCCACAAAAGATGGAGCATGAAGCATGGAGCATTCCACAAGACTATGAAGGATGGACCAAAAGATCAAAGACGCATGGAGATGTGTTTGCTTTAGGGTTCATAGATAATTCCATTGGCTTGGAATTATCTTAGTCTAGAAAAGGCCATATCCACATCACGTTTAATTTCTGTTTTGTGGTTGTTTATTTATTGTCTTATTATTGTGTGGTTGGTGTATGGATGATGCATGCAATTAGGATAATAAGATAATTAGACAACCCGGATCTATTATTTGGAGTTGTGCCCAAACTCAAATAGATAGATTAGTTGATATTGATCAACAAAACAATTATGAATTGAATTTAAAATCCCTCAAAATTCAAATATTGTGTTTTTGCCTTCTCGTTATTTAAACACTCATTATCATCATTATTTATCAAGTTCGTGCGTGCCAAAGCATGGCGACTTGGTTCATAATGATGGAATGCGATGGCACGTAACAATGTGCAATTGTTTAGATAAGAGGTTGAACACAACTAGACTATTACTTTGATTAAGAAACCTAGAGGCAATCAATTGGGATTATCCATATGGATGGATAAATAAGGAGTTATTTGCCCGATTGAACCAAGAGTTGCATATGGGATGGAATTGGAATTGTTCCTACCTAAAGTAGTCAAATTATGGGTGACTTGCCAAAGCAAGCTCATAAGGAGATGAAAGATGGATCTTGGCCCACTAGAAAATATAAGGATATTTTCCGCATTAATATCGTGAGGGTTATGAATTCGTAGAAAAATAGTGGGAGCTATATTTGATAAACTAGCCACTATTGAATATAGTCAAAAAATTCACAAATACTAAAACTTGCGTATTTTCCTTTTTGTAGAATTCCAAATGGCAAACAAATCATCGAGTTCACAACATTCCCTACGATCTGTCCTTGAGAAGAACAAGCTCTCTGGAACCAACTTTCTTGATTGGTACAGAAACTTGAGAATTGTTCTCAAGCAAGAGAAGAAGCTGTACGCAATAGAGAAGCATGTTCCAGAAGGTCCAGAGAACCAAACACCTGCTGCCTTAAAGGCGTATCAAAAGCGTGTTGATGACGCTAATGATGCGGCCTGCCTAATGCTTTGCACCATGACTTCTGAGCTTCAGAAGCAACACGAAAACATGAATGTCGTCGATATGATCGAACATCTAAAGCAGCTCTTTCAAGAGCAGGCGAGGGTAGAGAGGTATGAGGCCTCAAAGGCACTGTTCAAATGTCATCTGGCAGAAGGGAACCCGGTGGGACCCCATGTACTCCGAATGATCGGGTACTTGGAGAATCTCGCCCGACTGGGGTTCCCGGTCGGCCAAGAGTTGGCAACCGATCTCGTGTTGCAATCGTTGCCCGAGATTTATGGACAGTTCATTATGAACTATAACATGAACGAGATCGTTAAACCACTGTCAGATTTGCTCAATATGTTGAGGACGGCTGAACAGAGCATCAACAAGGGTAAGGGCAAGGCCATTATGATGGTACAGAAAGGACAGGGCAAAAGGTTTGCCTCTTCCTCCAAGGGCAGAGGCAAATCAGTTGCCAAGTCCAAGGAACCTTCCCTTAAGCCTGTTGGTGGCATTGCCAAGGCCGTGACTAAAGGTGAGTGTCACTATTGCAGTCAGCCTGGACACTGGAGGAGGAACTGCCCAAAATATCTGGAGGACAAGAGGCTTGGAATAGTGATTCCACCACCACCAGGTATTTTTGTTGTAGATGTCAATTTAACTGTCTCTACATCATGGGTATTAGATACTAGATGTGGATCTCATATTTGTCGAAATATGCAGGATCTAAAGAGAAGTAGAAGATTGGCTAAAGGAGAGGTAGATCTACGCGTTGGGAATGGAGCAAAGGTTGCTGCGTTGGCCATAGGCGTGTGCGAGCTATCTCTGCCTTCAGGATTAGTTTTAGAATTAAATAATTGCTATTTTGTGCCTGCTATGAGCAGAAACATTATTTCTATTTATTGTTTGGACAAGGATGGTTTTATTATTTCAATAAAGAACAATTGTTGTTCCTTTTATTTGAATAATATTCACTATTTTAGTGCGCAATTATTTAATGGACTTTATGTCCTTGATCTAAGCAATCCTGTCTACAACATTAATACCAAGCGGATTAAAATAAATGATTTAAATCCTGCTTATTTATGGCACTGTCGTTTAGGCCACATAAATGAGAAACGTGTATCTAGACTCCATAAGGATGGATTACTAGACTCATTTGATTTTGAATCATATGAGACAAGTGAGGCTTGTTTATTGGGAAAAATGACAAAGTCCCCTTTCAATAAGAAAGGTGAGAGGACTAGTGAGCAATTGGCGCTCATACATACCGATTTGTGTGGGCCATTTGCCACGCCTGCCAGAGGTGGTTATGTCTACTTCATTACTTTTACTGATGATTACATTAGATATGGATTTGTGTACCTTATGAGGGCAAAATCCGAATCCTTTGAAGTGTTCAAAGAATTCAAGAATGAAGTAGAGAAGCAACTTGGCAAAAGTATAAAGGCTCTACGATCGGATCGTGGAGGAGAATACTTGAGCCAAGAGTTTGTCGACTATCTTAGAGAGTGTGGGATCGTGTCCCAACTCACTCCACCCGGAACGCCACAATGGAATGGCGTGTCCGAGAGGAGGAATCGAACCCTATTGGATATGGTTCGATCTATGATGTGTCAAACCGATCTTCCATTGTCATTTTAGGGCTACGCTCTATTAAGTGCAGCTTTCACCATTAACCGTGTTCCATCCAAATCAGTCATGAAGACACCATATGAGATGTGGAGTGGGAGGCGTCCCACGCTGTCGTTCATGAGAATTTGGGGCTGCGATGTCTATGTAAAACGTTTACAATCAGACAAGCTAGGGCCTAAATCGGATAAGTGTAAATTTGTGGGGAACCCTAAGAAAACTAAGGGATACCACTTCTACAATCCAACCGAGAACAAAGTGTTTGTTGCTCGGACCGGCATGTTTCTAGAAAGAGAATTTGTCTCTAAAGAAGCAAGTGGGAGGAATGTAGAACTTGAAGAGGTTCAAGAACCACAAACCACTGAACCGATTATGGAACATGAACAGGAACCACAAGCAGTTGTGGATCCATCTGTTCAGGTAACACAAGAGCTTCATAGATCTAGTAGAGTGCGCCAGGAACCCGAGAGGTATGGACTTCTCGTAACTGATTCCGGTGACACGATGCTCATAGATGATGAGCCTACTACCTATGAGGAGGCCATGAGTGGCCCAGACTCTCAGAAGTGGCTGGAAGCCATGAGATCCGAGATGGAATCCATGTATACCAACAAAGTATGGACTTTGGTGGAACCACCCGATGGGGCGCGGCCCATAGGGTGCAAGTGGGTCTTCAAGAAGAAGATCGACATGGATGGTAATGTGATTACCTATAAGGGCCGATTGGTAGCTAAAGGATTCAGACAGATTCATGGTATTGACTATGATGAAACCTTTTCACCAGTCGCTATGACCAAATCCATCCGAATCCTACTTGCGATTGCAGCATACCACGACTATGAGATTTGGCAAGTGGATGTCAAAACAGCATTCCTTTATGGGAATCTCCTCGAGGACGTGTATATGATACAGCCGGAGGGTTTTGAAGATCCAAAGCAAGCCAACAAATTATGTAAGCTGCAACGGTCCATTTATGGATTGAAGCAAGCTTCTAGGAGTTGGAATCGACGTTTTGATGAAGTGGTCAAAGAGTTTGGCTTCATCAGAAACGAAGATGAGTCTTGTGTCTACAAGAAGGTTAGTGGGAGATCTGTAGCTTTTCTGGTCTTGTATGTGGATGACATACTACTCATTGGAAACGACATTCCCATGCTGCAATCTGTGAAAGATTGACTAGGAAAGTGTTTCTCAATGAAGGACTTAGGGGAAGCAGCCTATATACTCGGTATAAAGATCTATAGAGATAGATCTAAGAGGTTGCTAGGCCTAAGTCAAAGTACATATATTGACAAGGTGTTAAAACGGTTCAACATGCAAGATTCCAAGAAGGGATTCTTGCCCATGTCACATGGAATCACTCTTTCAAAGAGTGGTTGTCCTTCCAATGATATTGAGAGGGAACGCATGAGTAGAATCCCCTATGCCTCGGCCATAGGATCTATCATGTACGCCATGTTATGTACTAGACCAGATGTGTCATATGCCTTGAGTATGACAAGCAGATACCAATCCAATCGGGGTGAGAGTCACTGGATTGCAGTCAAGAACATCCTAAAGTACTTGAGAAGAACTAAGGATGCTTTCTTGATATTTGGCGGTGAGGAAGAGTTGCGTGTAAGGGGTTACACTGATGCAAGCTTCCAAACCGACAGAGATGACTTTAGATCACTATCGGGATATGTGTTTTGCCTGAATGGAGCAGCGGTGATCTGGAAGAGTTCCAAGCAAGAGACGGTAGCTGATTCTACAACAGAGGCTGAGTACATTGCTGCAAAAGGCGCAACAAAGGAGGTTGTTTGGATCAGAAAGTTTGTTTCTGAACTTGGTGTGGTCCCTAGTATTGTGGATCCAGTGGAGTTGTTCTGTGACAACACTGGGGCGATCGCGCAATCAAAGGAACCCAGATTGCACCAGAAGTCCAAGCACGTGCTCAGGAAGTTTCATCTGATTCGAGATATTATCGATAGAGGAGACGTTCGGATATGCAAGATTCTTAGAGATGATAATCTGTCAGATCCGCTTACAAAGCCTCTCACGCAGTGGAAGCATGAAGGGCACACTAGGAGTATGGGCATACGAGATGCGCCAGATTGGCTCTAGTGCAAGTGGGAGGCTGTTGGAATAGATGCCCTAGAGGCAAACTAGTTTAGTATGAATTTGTATATGGCTAGAAAATTCATTTATTATTTATTGGAAATTTAATATAATGAAGTCCTTAGATTTACAATTGTGTTGTTTATCTTAAATATCCCTAGTCAAGTATAATGATTAATGGGACAGTCATCTATAGACTAGTATGGGGTTGGATTGATATGGAGATATCACGATCCAACACATAGGTGTGCATTACGGAATGTTGCACTGGATTGACCCATCTCCGAGAAGGCTACATACACGTTATGTTAAGTCACAAGCGCTTCTCGCGGTGCAATGGTATTTTTATCCTTAGACTTGAAGTCACTAGATATTCTAGTTGTGGATCATTGTGATCTTGGTAGCGTTAAACGCTACACCGTAACTGGGTAGTTATAAAGGCGTGTACTGGATACAATGAGAAGCAAGCTTAGAGATCGTAGTGGACGTAGATAGGATTTGTCCCTCCCACATAACGGGAGCAAATATCCTAGGCCACTCGAGGGATAGTAATTATAGAATGTCTGGCCAGACTCAAATAAATCAATATGGGATATTGATGTTATTGCACGAATAAGGCTATTCCCATGGATCGAGAAACTATGGATTGGATATACGAGTGTGACTTGTATGTCTCGTGTTCAATCCGGATATGAGGACAAAGGGATGAGACAATTACTTGTACAAAGGTTGTCAAGATGACTATTCTATTAGTTGGCTAGAATGGATGTTTTGCTAGAGACCGCTTCATATTAGCAAATAGTTGCTACCAACTAGATGGAACCTATGGGGTCACACGCTATATAGAGTTGAACTAGATTTGGGAATTAATTAATTGGATTAATTAATTAGAAGGGTCACTTTGCAAACCCTTGCAAACTTAGTAGGGACAAATTTGCAAGGAAGGGACTAAATTGAATTCTAGCAGGACTAGAATAAGTCCTTTAGGTAGTTAACAAAGAGTTGTTGGACTATATAAAGGAGCTTCCTTCCTTCCTTCCCACATAACTTATGCTCATTAAGTGAACATAACAAGAGTGGGAGAGAACAAAAGGAGAGAGAGCAAGCAACAAGGAGGCCCGAACCGCCCCCCTTGCCGCCGCCCCGTCCCCGTCGGCCAAAGGAGGCCGAGACCCTCCTTTGGGTCTCGTTTTGCGTGATTTCTTCTTCCTCTTCCTATTCCGTGCTAGCACCAAAGGAGTTGGGAGATCTAGGATCAACTCTAAGCGTGGATCAACTATAGAGAACGAGACATTATTCGCGTTTGAAGTCATCAAGGAGAACCCAAAGGTGTGTTTATGATTTCTAACCTTTACCATCGTTATGTCTCTTGACTTGTGATCCTTGGAGGGTTTTGCATGGTTTTATGTTTGATTATGCTTCCGTTGTGCGATCCATGAATCAAAACCCTACAGTGGTATCAGAGCCACAGGTCGTAGAGCATAAACGTGGTTTATGTGTTACGTTTTAGTTGTTTTACACCTTAATTTGATTGTTTATCGCGTAAAACAAGACAAATCAAGCATGGGATGCAATTTGTCAATAATTAATCATAACAAGACCCAATTTTTTGCATTGGATGCATGAATTGGTGAGTTTGAGAAATTTTAGGATCTTAGATCTAGGGTTTGGGCATCCTTGGGGAAGAAGGAGTTCTCCCAAAACATGGAAACAACCAAACTTGGGCACCAAGCAAGGGAGTTGTTTTGGAAACAAGTCCCTCAAGGAGGTTCGGCCCCCCCTAGGGACCGCCCCCCTTGCTTTCCGCCCAATCTTGGCCGCCCTAGGGGCCGGGCGGCCCTAACCCGCAGGCCTAGCCTTGTGGGTTTTGGGCCGGGCCGGCCCTAGGGCCTTATGGTTCACTTTATTGGGCCCGGGCAATTTGATTGTTGGGCCCATGAACCGTTTTAACCCTAGAAATCCTAAAATCAATTAAAAATTGACCAAGCGCGTTAAAATTGGATTTTAACTGTTTATGTGCAAATCGCATGGTGATTGGATATGGCCTTAGGATGTGGTTTGATGTGGATGTTTAATTTTGTGGTTTGGTTTTACGGCCTGCGAGCGGATCAATTAATTGTAATAATTAATTAGGGTTTTATGGCCTGCGTGCCATTTTTTTTTCTCAACTTGTGAGATTTATTTTATTTAGTATAGATATTAGCTAGTGCTAGATAAAGTAGATTGTTAGCCAAGATTGGAGAAAAGAAGCCCAAAGCCAAAGAAGCCACAAAAGATGGAGCATGAAGCATGGAGCATTCCACAAGACTATGAAGGATGGACCAAAAGATCAAAGACGCATGGAGATGTGTTTGCTTTAGGGTTCATAGATAATTCCATTGGCTTGGAATTATCTTAGTCTAGAAAAGGCCATATCCACATCACGTTTAATTTCTGTTTTGTGGTTGTTTATTTATTGTCTTATTATTGTGTGGTTGGTGTATGGATGATGCATGCAATTAGGATAATAAGATAATTAGACAACCCGGATCTATTATTTGGAGTTGTGCCCAAACTCAAATAGATAGATTAGTTGATATTGATCAACAAAACAATTATGAATTGAATTTAAAATCCCTCAAAATTCAAATATTGTGTTTTTTCCTTCTCGTTATTTATACACTCATCATTATTTATCAAGTTCGTGCGTGCCAAAGCATGGCGACTTGGTTCATAATGATGGAATGCGATGGCACGTAACAATGTGCAATTGTTTAGATAAGAGGTTGAACAAAACTAGACTATTAATTTGATTAAGAAACCTAGAGGCAATCAATTGGGATTATCCATATGGATGGATAAATAAGGAGTTATTTGCCCGATTGAACCAAGAGTTGCATATAGGATGCAATTGGAATTGTTCCTACCTAAAGTAGTCAAATTATGGGTGACTTGCCAAAGCAAGCTCATAAGGAGATGAAAGATGGATCTTGGCCCACTAGAAAAGATAAGGATATTTTCCGCATTAATATCTTGAGGGTTATTAATCCGTAGAAAAATAGTGGGAGCTATATTTGATAAACTAGCCATTATTGAATATAGTCAAAAAATTCACAAATACTAAAACTTGCGTATTTTCCTTTTTTTAGAATTCCAAATGGCAAACAAATCATCGAGTTCACAACATTCCCTACGATCTGTCCTTGAGAAGAACAAGCTCTCTGGAACCAACTTTCTTGATTGGTACAGAAACTTGAGAATTGTTCTCAAGCAAGAGAAGAAACTGTACGCAATAGAGGAGCATGTTCCAGAAGGTCCAGAGAACCAAACACCTGCTGCCTTAAAGGCGTATCAAAAGCGTGTTGATGACGCTAATGATGCGGCCTGCCTAATGCTTTGCACCATGACTTCTGAGCTTCAGAAGCAACACGAAAACATGAATGTCGTCGATATGATCGAACATCTAAAGCAGCTCTTTCAAGAGCAGGCGAGGGTAGAGAGGTATGAGGCCTCAAAGGCACTGTTCAAATGTCATCTGGCAGAAGGGAACCCGGTGGGACCCCATGTACTCCGAATGATCGGGTACTTGGAGAATCTCGCCCGACTGGGGTTCCCGGTCGGCCAAGAGTTGGAAACCGATCTCGTGTTGCAATCGTTGCCAGAGAGTTATGGACAGTTCATTATGAACTATAACATGAACGAGATCGTTAAACCACTGCCAGATTTGCTCAATATGTTGAGGACGGCTGAACAGAGCATCAACAAGGGTAAGGGCAAGGCCATTATGATGGTACAGAAAGGAAAGGGCAAAAGGTTTGCCTCTTCCTCCAAGGGCAGAGGCAAATCAGTTGCCAAGTCCAAGGAACCTGCCCTTAAGCCTGTTGGTGGCATTGCCAAGGCCGTGACTAAAGGTGAGTGTCACTATTGCAGTCAGCCTGGACACTGGAGGTGGAACTGCCCAAAATATCTGGAGGACAAGAGGCTTGGAATAGTGATTCCACCACCACCAGGTATTTTTGTTGTAGATGTCAATTTAACTGTCTCTACATCATGGGTATTAGATACTGGATGTGGATCTCATATTTGTCGAAATATGCAGGATCTAAAGAGAAGTAGAAGATTGGCTAAAGGAGAGGTAGATCTACGCGTTGGGAATGGAGCAAAGGTTGCTGCGTTGGCCATAGGCGTGTGCGAGCTATCTCTGCCTTCAGGATTAGTTTTAGAATTAAATAATTGCTATTTTGTGCCTGCAATGAGCAGAAACATTATTTCTATTTCTTGTTTGGACAAGGATGGTTTTATTATTTCAATAAAGAACAATTGTTGTTCCTTTTATTTGAATAATATTCACTATTTTAGTGCGCAATTATTTAATGGACTTTATGTCCTTGATCTAAGCAATCCTGTCTACAACATTAATACCAAGCGGATTAAAATAAATGATTTAAATCCTACTTATTTATGGCACTGTCGTTTAGGCCACATAAATGAGAAACGTGTATCTAGACTCCATAAGGATGGATCACTAGACTCATTTGATTTTGAATCATATGAGACATGTGAGGCTTGTTTATTAGGAAAAATGACAAAGTCCCCTTTCAATAAGAAAGGTGAGAGGACTAGTGAGCAATTGGCGCTCATACATACCGATGTGTGTGGGCCATTTGCCATGCCTGCCAGAGGTGGTTATGTCTACTTCATTACTTTTACTTATGATTACAGTAGATATGGATGTGTGTACCTTATGAGGGAAAAATCCGAATCCTTTGAAGTGTTCAAAGAATTCAAGAATGAAGTAGAGAAGCAACTTGGCAAAAGTATAAAGGCTCTACGATCGGATCGTGGAGGAGAATACTTGAGCCAAGAGTTTGACGACTATCTTAGAGAGTGTGGGATCGTGTCCCAACTCACTCCACCCGGAATGCCACAATGGAATGGCGTGTCCGAGAGGAGGAGTCGAACCCTATTGGATATGGTTCGATCTATGATGTGTCAAACCGATCTTCCATTGTCATTTTTGGGCTACGCTCTTCACCATTAACCGTGTTCCATCCAAATCAGTCATGAAGACACCATATGAGATGTGGAGTGGGAGGCGTCCCACGCTGTCGTTCATGAGAATTTGGGGCTGCGATGTCTATGTAAAACGTTTACAATCAGACAAGCTAGGGCCTAAATCGGATAAGTGTAAATTTGTGGGGAACCCTAAGAAAACTAAGGGATACCACTTCTACAATCCAACCGAGAACAAAGTGTTTGTTGCTCGGACCGGCGTGTTTCTAGAAAGAGAATTTGTCTCTAAAGAATCAAGTGGGAGGAATGTAGAACTTGAAGAGGTTCAAGAACCACAAACCACTGAACCGATTATGGAACATGAACAGGAACCACAAGCAGTTGTGGAGCCATCTGTTCTGGTAACAGAAGAGCTTCGTAGATCTAGTAGAGTGCGCCAGGAACCCGAGAGATATGGACTTCTCGTAACTTATTCCGGTGACACGATGCTCATAGATGATGAGCCTACTACCTATGAGGAGGCCATGAGTGGCCCAGACTCTCAGAAGTGGCTGGAAGCCATGAGATCCGAAATGGAATCCATGTATACCAACAAAGTATGGACTTTGGTGGAACCACCCGATGGGGCGCGGCCCATAGGTTGCAAGTGGGTCTTCAAGAAGAAGATCGACATGGATGGTAATGTGATTACCTATAAGGGCCTATTGGTGGCTAAAGGATTCAGACAGATTCATGGTATTGACTATGATGAAACCTTTTCACCAGTCGCTATGACCAAATCCATCCGAATCCTACTTGCGATTGCAGCATACCACGACTATGAGATTTGGCAGATGGATGTCAAAACAGTATTCCTTTATGGGAATCTCCTCGAGGACGTGTATATGATACAGCCGGAGGGTTTTGAAGATCCAAAGCAAGCCAACAAAGTCTGTAAGCTGCAACGGTCCATTTATGGATTGAAGCAATCTTCTAGGAGTTGGAATCGACGTTTTGATGAAGTGGTCAAAGAGTTTGGCTTCATCAGAAACGAAGATGAGTCTTGTGTCTACAAGAAGGTTAGTGGGAGCTCTGTAGCTTTTCTGGTCTTGTATGTGGATGACATACTACTCATTGGAAACGACATTCCCATGCTGCAATCTGTGAAAGATTGGCTAGGAAAGTGTTTCTCAATGAAGGACTTAGGGGAAGCAGCCTATATACTCGGTATAAAGATCTATAGAGATAGATCTAAGAGGTTGCTAGGCCTAAGCCAAAGTACATATATTGACAAGGTGTTAAAACGGTTCAACATGCAAGATTCCAAGAAGGGATTCTTGCCCATGTCACATGGAATCACTCTTTCAAAGAGTGGTTGTCCTTCCAATGAGATTGAAAGGGAACGCATGAGTAGAATCCCCTATGCCTCGGCCATAGGATTTATCATGTACGCCATGTTATGTACTAGACCAGATGTGTCATATGCCTTGAGTATGACAAGCAGATACCAATCCAATCCGGGTGAGAGTCACTGGATTGCAGTCAAGAACATCCTAAAGTACTTGAGAAGAAATAAGGATGCTTTCTTGATATTTGGCGGTGAGGAAGCGTTGCGTGTAAGGGGTTACACTGATGCAAGCTTCCAAACCGACAAAGATGACTTTAGATCACAATCGGGATATGTGTTTTGCCTGAATGGAGCAGCGGTGATCTGGAAGAGTTCCAAGCAAGAGACGGTAGCTGATTCTACAACAGAGGCTGAGTACATTGCTGCAAATGGCGCAGCAAAGGAGGCTGTTTGGATCAGAAAGTTTGTTTCTGAACTTGGTGTGGTCCCTAGTATTGCGGATCCAGTGGAGTTGTTCTGTGACAACACTGGGGCGATCACGCAATCAAAGGAACCCAGATCGCACCAGAAGTCCAAGCACGTGCTCATGAAGTTTCATCTGATTCGAGATATTATCGATAGAGGAGACGTTCGGATATGCAAGATTCTTACAGATGATAATCTGTCAGATCCGCTTACAAAGCCTCTCACGCAGTGGAAGCATGAAGGGCACACTAGGAGTATGGGCATACGAGATGCGCCAGATTGGCTCTAGTGCAAGTGGGAGACTGTTGGAATAGATGCCCTAGAGGCAATCTAGTTTAGTATGAATTTGTATATGGCTAGAAAATTCATTTATTATTTATTGGATATTTAATATAATGAAGTCCTTAGATTTACAATTGTGTTGTTTATCTTAAATATCCCCAGTCAAGTATAATGATTAATGGGACAATCATCTATAGACTAGTATGGGGCTGGATTGATATGGAGATATCACGATCCAACACATAGGTGTGCATTACGGAATTTTGCACTGGATTGACCCATCTCCGAGAAGGCTACATAAACGTTATGTTAAGTCACAAGCGCTTCTCGCGGTGCAATGGTATTGTCATCCTTAGACTTGAAGTCACTAGATATTCTAGTTGTGGATCATTGTGATCTTGGTAGCGTTAAACGCTACACCGTAACTGGGTAGTTATAAAGGCGTGTACTTGATACAATGAGAAGCAAGCTTAGAGATCGTAGTGGACGTAGATAGGATTTGTCCCTCCCACATAACGGGAGCAAATATCCTAGGCCACTCGAGGGATAGTGCTTATAGAATTTCTGGCCAGACTCAAATAAATCAATATGGGATATTGATGTTATTTGCACGAATAAGGCTATTACCATGGATCGAGAAACTATGGATTGGATATACGAGTGTGACTTGTATGTCTCGTGTTCAATCCGGATATGAGGACAAAGGGATGAGACACTTACTTGTACAAAGGTTGTCAAGATGACTATTCTATTAGTTGGCTAGAATGGATGTTTTGCTAGAGACCGCTCCATATTAGCAAATAGTTGCTACCAACTAGATAGAACCTATGGGGTCACACGCTATATAGAGTTGAACTAGATTTGGGAATTAATTAATTGGATTAATTAATTAGAAGGGTCACTTTGCAAACCCTTGCAAACTTAGTAGGGACTAATTTGCAAGGAAGGGACTAAATTGAATTCTAGTAGGACTAGAATAAGTCCTTTAGGTAGTTAACAAGGAGTTGTTGGACTATATAAAGGAGCTTCCTTCCTTCCTTCCCACATAACTTATGCTCATCAAGTGAACATAACAAGAGTGGGAGAGAACAAAAGGAGAGAGAGCAAGCAACAAGGAGGCCCGAACCGCCCCCCTTGCCGCCGCCCCGTCCCCGTCGGCCAAAGGAGGCCGAGACCCTCCTTTGGGTCTCGTTTTGCGTGATTTCTTCTTCCTCTTACTATTCCGGGCTAGCACCAAAGGAGTTGGGAGATCTAGGATCAACTCTAGGCGTGGATCAACTATAGAGAACGTGACATTATTCGCGTTTGAAGTCATCAAGGAGAACCCAAAGGTGTGTTTATGATTTCTAACCTTTACCATCGTTATGTCTCTTGACTTGTGATCCTTGGAGGGTTTTGCATGGTTTTATGTTTGATTATGCTTCCGTTGTGCGATCCATGAATCAAAACCCTACAGTGGTATCAGAGCCACAGGTCGTAGAGCATAAACGTGGTTTATGTGTTACGTTTTAGTTGTTTTACACCTTAATTTGATTGTTTATCGCGTAAAACAAGACAAATCAAGCATGAGATGCAATTTGTCAATAATTAATCATAACAAGACCCAATTTTTTGCATTGGATGCATGAATTGGTGAGTTTGAGAAATTTTAGGATCTTAGATCTAGGGTTTGGGCATCCTTGGGGAAGAAGGAGTTCTCCCAAAACAAGGAAACAACCAAACTTGGGCACCAAGCAAGGGAGTTGTTTTGGAAACAACTCCCTCAAGGAGGTTCGCCCCCCCCCCCCCCTAGGGACCGCCCCCCTTGCTTTCCGCCCAAGCTTGGCCGCCATAGGGGCCGGGCGGCCCTAACCCGCGGGCCTAGCCTTGTGGGTTTTGGGCCGGGCCGGCCCTAGGGCATATGGTTCACTTTATTGGGCCCGGGCAATTTGATTGTTGGGCCCATGGACCGTTTTAACCCTAGAAATCCTAAAATCAATTAAAAATTGACCAAGCGCGTTAAAATTGGATTTTAACTGTTTATGTTCAAATCGCATGGTGATTGGAGATGGCCTTAGGATGTGGTTTGATGTGGATGTTTAATTTTGTGGTTTGGTTTTACGGCCTGCGAGCTGATCAATTAATTGTAATAATTAATTAGGGTTTTATGGCCTGCGTGCCATTTTTTTTTCTCAACTTGTGAGATTTATTTTATTTAGTATAGATATTAGCTAGTGCTAGATAAAGTAGATTGTTAGCCAAGATTGGAGAAAAGAAGCCCAAAGCCAAAGAAGCCACAAAAGATGGAGCATGAAGCATGGAGCATTCCACAAGACTATGAAGGATGGACCAAAAGATCAAAGACGCATGGAGATGTGTTTGCTTTAGGGTTCATAGATAATTCCATTGGCTTGGAATTATCTTAGTCTAGAAAAGGCCATATCCACATCACGTTTAATTTCTGTTTTGTGGTTGTTTATTTATTGTCTTAATATTGTGTGGTTGGTGTATGGATGATGCATGCAATTAGGATAATAAGATAATTAGACAACCCGGATCTATTATTTGGAGTTGTGCCCAAAATCAAATAGATAGATTAGTTGATATTGATCAACAAAACAATTATGAATTGAATTTAAAATCCCTCAAAATTCAAATATTGTGTTTTTGCCTTCTCGTTATTTAAACACTCATTATCATCATTATTTATCAAGTTCGTGCGTGCCAAAGCATGGCGACTTGGTTCATAATGATGGAATGCGATGGCACGTAACAATGTGCAATTGTTTAGATAAGAGGTTGAACACAACTAGACTATTAATTTGATTAAGAAACCTAGAGGCAATCAATTGGGATTATCCATATGGATGGATAAATAAGGAGTTATTTGCCCGATTGAACCAAGAGTTGCATATGGGATGCAATTGGAATTGTTCCTACCTAAAGTAGTCAAATTATGGGTGACTTGCCAAAGCAAGCTCATAAGGAGATGAAAGATGGATCTTGGCCCACTAGAAAATATAAGGATATTTTCCGCATTAATATATTGAGGGTTATTAATACGTAGAAAAATAGTGGGAGCTATATTTTATAAACTAGCCATTATTGAATATAGTCAAAAAATTCACAAATACTAAAACTTGCGTATTTTCCTTTTTGTAGAATTCCAAATGGCAAACAAATCATCGAGTTCACAACATTCCCTACGATCTGTCCTTGAGAAGAACAAGCTCTCTGGAACCAACTTTCTTGATTGGTACAGAAACTTGAGAATTGTTCTCAAGCAAGAGAAGAAACTGTACGCAATAGAGGAGCATGTTCCAGAAGGTCCAGAGAACCAAACACCTGCTGCCTTAAAGGCGTATCAAAAGCGTGTTGATGACGCTAATGATGCGGCATGCCTAATGCTTTGCACCATGACTTCTGAGCTTCAGAAGCAACACGAAAACATGAATGTCGTCGATATGATCGAACATCTAAAGCAGCTCTTTCAAGAGCAGGCGAGGGTAGAGAGGTATGAGGCCTCAAAGGCACTGTTCAAATGTCATCTGGCAGAAGGGAACCCGGTGGGACCCCATGTACTCCGAATGATCGGGTACTTGGAGAATCTCGCCCGACTGGGGTTCCCGGTCGGCCAAGAGTTGGAAACCGATCTCGTGTTGCAATCGTTGCCAAAGAGTTATGGACAGTTCATTATGAACTATAACATGAACGAGATCGTTAAACCACTGCCAGATTTGCTCAATATGTTGAGGACGGCTGAACAGAGCATCAACAAGGGTAAGGGAAAGGGCAAGGCCATTATGATGGTACAGAAAGGAAAGGGCAAAAGGTTTGCCTCTTCCTCCAAGGGCAGAGGCAAGTCAGTTGCCAAGTCCAAGGAACCTGCCCTTAAGCCTGTTGGTGGCATTGCCAAGGCCGTGACTAAAGGTGAGTGTCACTATTGCAGTCAGCCTGGACACTGGAGGAGGAACTGTCCAAAATATCTGGAGGACAAGAGGCTTGGAATAGTGATTCCACCACCACCAGGTATTTTTGTTGTACATGTCAATTTAACTGTCTCTACATCATGGGTATTAGATACTGGATGTGGATCTCATATTTGTCGAAATATACAGGATCTAAAGAGAAGTAGAAGATTGGCTAAAGGAGAGGTAGATCCACGCGTTGGGAATGGAGCAAAGGTTGCTGCGTTGGCCATAGGCGTGTGCGAGCTATCTCTGCCTTCAGGATTAGTTTTAGAATTAAATAATTGCTATTTTGTGCCTGCTATGAGCAGAAACATTATTTCTATTTCTTGTTTGGACAAGGATGGTTTTATTATTTCAATAAAGAACAATTGTTGTTCCTTTTATTTGAATAATATTCACTATTTTAGTGCGCAATTTTTGATGGACTTTATGTCCTTGATCTAAGCAATCCTGTCTACAACATTAATACCAAGCGGATTAAAATAAATGATTTAAATCCTGCTTATTTATGGCACTGTCGTTTAGGCCACATAAATGAGAAACGTGTATCTAGACTCCATAAGGATGGATTACTAGACTCATTTGATTTTGAATCATATGAGACATGTGAGGCTTGTTTATTGGAAAAAATGACAAAGTCCCCTTTCAATAAGAAGGTGAGAGGACTACTGAGCAATTGGCGCTCATACATACCGATGTGTGTGGGACATTTGCCACGCCTGCCAGAGGTGGTTATGTCTACTTCATTACTTTTACTGATGATTACAGTAGATATGGATTTGTGTACCTTATGAGGGCAAAATCCGAATCCTTTGAAGTGTTCAAAGAATTCAAGAATGAAGTAGAGAAGCAACTTGGCAGAAGTATAAAGGCTCTACGATCGGATCGTGGAGGAGAATACTTGAGCCAAGAGTTTGACGACTATCTTAGAGAGTGTGGGATCGTGTCCCAACTCACTCCACCCGGAACGCCACAATGGAATGGCGTGTCCGAGAGGAGGAATCGAACCCTATTCGATATGGTTCGATCTATGATGTGTCAAACCGATTTTCCATTGTCATTTTGGGGCTACGCTCTATTAAGAGCAGCTTTCACCATTAACCGTGTTCCATCCAAATCAGTCATGAAGACACCATATAAGATGTGGAGTGGGAGGCGTCCCACGCTGTCGTTCATGAGAATTTGGGGCTGCGATGACTATGTAAAACGTTTACAATCAGACAAGCTAGGGCCTAAATCGGATAAGTGTAAATTTGTGGGGTACCCTAAGGAAACTAAGGGATACCACTTCTACAATCCAACCGAGAACAAAGTGTTTGTTGCTCGGACCGGCGTGTTTCTAGAAAGAGAATTTGTCTCTAAAGAAGCAAGTGGGAGGAATGTAGAACTTGAAGAGGTTCAAGAACCACAAACCACTGAACCGATTATGGAACATGAACAGGAACCACAAGCAGTTGTGGAGCCATCTGTTCAGGTAACACAAGAGCTTCGTAGATCTAGTAGAGTGCGCCAGGAACCCGAGAGGTATGGACTTCTCGTAACTGATTCCGGTGACACGATGCTCATAGATGATGAGCCTACTACCTATGAGGAGGCCATGAGTGGCCCAGACTCTCAGAAGTGGCTGGAAGCCATGAGATGCGAGATGGAATCCATGTATACCAACAAAGTATGGACTTTGGTGGAACCACCTGATGGGGCGCGGCCCATAGGGTGCAAGTGGGTCTTCAAGAAGAAGATCGACATGGATTGTAATGTGATTACCTATAAGGAACGATTGGTGGCTAAAGGATTCAGACAGATTCATGGTATTGACTATGATGAAACCTTTTCACCAGTCGCTATGACCAAATCCATCCGAATCCTACTTGCAATTGCAGCATACCACGACTATGAGATTTGGCAGATGGATATCAAAACAGCATTCCTTTATGGGAATCTCCTCGAGGACGTGTATATGATACAGCCGGAGGGTTTTGAAGATCCAAAGCAAGCCAATAAAGTCTGTAAGCTGCAACGGTCCATTTATGGATTGAAGCAAGCTTTTAGGAGTTGGAATCGACGTTTTGATGAAGTGGTCAAAGAGTTTGGCTTCATCAGAAACGAAGATGAGTCTTGTGTCTACAAGAAGGTTAGTGGGAGCTCTGTAGCTTTTCTGGTCTTGTATGTGGATGACATACTACTCATTGGAAACGACATTCCCATGCTGCAATCTGTGAAAGATTGGCTAGGAAAGTGTTTCTCAATGAAGGAATTAGGGGAAGCAGCCTATATACTCGGTATAAAGATCTATAGAGATAGATCTAAGAGGTTGCTAGGCCTAAGTCAAAGTACATATATTGACAAGGTGTTAAAACGGTTCAACATGCAAGATTCCAATAAGGGATTCTTGCCCATGTCACATGGAATCACTCTTTCAAAGAGTGGTTGTCCTTCCAATGAGATTGAGAGGGAACGCATGAGTAGAATCCCCTATGCCTCGGCCATAGGATCTATCATGTACGCCATGTTATGTACTAGACTAGATGTGTCATATGCCTTGAGTATGACAAGCAGATACCAATCCAATCCGGGTGAGAGTCACTGGATTGCAGTCAAGAACATCCTAAAGTACTTGAGAAGAACTAAGGATGCTTTCTTGATATTTGGCGGTGAGGAAGAGTTGCGTGTAAGGGGTTACACTGATGCAAGCTTCCAAACCGACAGAGATGACTTTAGATCACAATCGGGATATGTGTTTTGCCTGAATGGAGCAGCGGTGATCTGGAAGAGTTCCAAGCAAGAGACGGTAGCTGATTCTACAACAGAGGCTGAGTACATTGCTGCAAATGGCGCAGCAAAGGAGGCTGTTTGGATCAGAAAGTTTGTTTCTGAACTTGGTGTGGTCCCTAGTATTGCGGATCCAGTGGAGTTGTTCTGTGACAACACTGGGGCGATCGCGCATTCAAAGGAACCCAGAACGCACCAGAAGTCCAAGCATGTGCTCAGGAAGTTTCATCTGATTCGAGATATTATCGATAGAGGAGACGTTCGGATATGCAAGATTCCTACAAATGATAATATGTCAGATCCGCTTACAAAGCCTCTCACGCAGTGGAAGCATGAAGGGCACACTAGGAGTATGGGCATACGAGATGCGCCAGATTGGCTCTAGTGCAAGTGGGAGACTGTTGGAATAGATGCCCTAGAGGCAATCTAGTTTAGTATGAATTTGTATATGGCTAGAAAATTCATTTATTATTTATTGGATATTTAATATAATGAAGTCCTTAGATTTACAATTGTGTTGTTTTTCTTAAATATCCTTAGTCAAGTATAATGATTAATGGGACAATCATCTATAGACTAGTATGGGGTTGGATTGATATGGAGATATCACAATCCAACACATAGGTGTGCATTACGGAATGTTGCACTGGATTGACCCATCTCCGAGAAGGCTACATACACGTTATGTTAAGTCACAAGCGCTTCTCGTGGTGTAATGGTATTGTCATCCTTAGACTTGAAGTCACTAGATATTCTAGTTGTTGATCATTGTGATCTTGGTAGCGTTAAACGCTACACCGTAACTGGGTAGTTATAAAGGCGTGTACTGGATACAATGAGAAGCAAGCTTAGAGATCGTAGTGGACGTAGATAGGATTTGTCCCTCCCACATAACGGGAGCAAATATCCAAGGCCACTCGAGGGATAGTGCTTATAGAATGTCTGGCCAGACTCAAATAAATCAATATGGGATATTGATGTTATTTGCACGAATAAGGCTATTCCCATGGATCGAGAAACTATGGATTGGATATACGAGTGTGACTTGTATGTCTCGTGTTCAATCCGGATATGAGGACAAAGGGATGAGACAATTACTTGTACAAAGGTTGTCAAGATGACTATTCTATTAGTTGGCTAGAATGGATGTTTTGCTAGAGACCGCTCCATTAGCAAATAGTTGCTACCAACTAGATAGAACCTATGGGGTCACACGCTATATAGAGTTGAACTAGATTTGGGAATTAATTAATTGGATTAATTAATTAGAAGGGTCACTTTGCAAACCCTTGCAAACTTAGTAGGGACTAATTTGCAAGGAAGGGACTAAATTGAATTCTAGTAGGACTAGAATAAGTCCTTTAGGTAGTTAACAAAGAGTTGTTGGACTATATAAAGGAGCTTCCTTCCTTCCTTCTCACATAACTTATGCTCATTAATTGAACATAACAAGAGTGGGAGAGAACAAAAGGAGAGAGAGCAAGCAACAAGGAGGCCCGAACCGCCCCCCTTGCCGCCGCCCCGTCCCCGTCGGCCAAAGGAGGCCGAGACCCTCCTTTGGGTCTCGTTTTGCGTGATTTCTTCTTCCTCTTCCTATTCCGGGCTAGCACCAAAGGAGTTGGGAGATCTAGGATCAACTCTAGGCGTGGATCAACTATAGAGAACGTGACATTATTCGCGTTTGAAGTCATCAAGGAGAACCCAAAGGTGTGTTTATGATTTCTAACCTTTACTATCGTTATGTCTCTTGACTTGTGATCCTTGGAGGGTTTTGCATGGTTTTATGTTTGATTATGCTTCCGTTGTGCGATCCATGAATCAAGACCCTACAGTGGTATCAGAGCCACATGTCGTAGAGCATAAACGTGGTTTATGTGTTTCGTTTTAGTTGTTTTACACCTTAATTTGATTGTTTATCGCGTAAAACAAGACAAATCAAGCATGTGATGCAATTTGTCAATAATTAATCATAACAAGACCCAATTTTTTGCATTGGATGCATGAATTGGTGAGTTTGAGAAATTTTAGGATCTTAGATCTAGGGTTTGGGCATCCTTGGGGAAGAAGGAGTTCTCCCAAAACATGGAAACAACCAAACTTGGGCACCAAGCAAGGGAGTTGTTTTGGAAACAAGTCCCTTAAGGAGGTTCGGCCCCCCCCTAGGGACCGCCCCCCTTGCTTCCCGCCCAATCTTGGCCGCCCTAGGGGCCGGGCGGCCCTAACCCGCGGGCCTAGCCTTGTGGGTTTTGGGCCGGGCCGGCCCTAGGGCCTTATGGTTCACTTTATTGGGCCCGGGTAATTTGATTGTTGGGCCCATGGACCGTTTTAACCCTAGAAATCCTAAAATCAATTAAAAATTGACCAAGCGCGTTAAAATTGGATTTTAACTGTTTATGTGCAAATCGCCTGGTGATTGGATATGGCCTTAGGATGTGGTTTGATGTGGATGTTTAATTTTGTGGTTTGGTTTTACGGCCTGCGAGCGGATCAATTAATTGTAATAATTAATTAGGGTTTTATGGCATGCGTGCCATTTTTTTTTTCTCAACTTGTGAGATTTATTTTATTTAGTATAGATATTAGCTAGTGCTAGATAAAGTAGATTGTTAGCCAAGATTGGAGAAAAGAAGCCCAAAGCCAAAGAAGCCACAAAAGATGGAGCATGAAGCATGGAGCATTCCACAAGACTATGAAGGATGGACCAAAAGATCAAAGACGCATGGAGATGTGTTTGCTTTAGGGTTCATAGATAATTCCATTGGCATGGAATTATCTTAGTCTAGAAAAGGCCATATCCACATCACTTTTAATTTCTGTTTTGTGGTTGTTTATTTATTGTTTTATTATTGTGTGGTTGGTGTATGGATGATGCATGCAATTAGGATAATAAGATAATTAGACAACCCGGATATATTATTTGGAGTTGTGCCCAAACTCAAATAGATAGATTAGTTGATATTGATCAACAAAACAATTATGAATTGAATTTAAAATCCCTCAAAATTCAAATATTGTGTTTTTGCCTTCTCGTTATTTAAACACTCATTATCATCATTATTTATCAAGTTCGTGCGTGCCAAAGCATGGCGACTTGGTTCATAATGATGGAATGCGATGGCACGTAACAATGTGCAATTGTTTAGATAAGAGGTTGAACACAACTAGACTATTAATTTGATTAAGAAACCTAGAGGCAATCAATTGGGATTATCCATATGGATGGATAAATAAGGAGTTATTTGCCCGATTGAACCAAGAGTTGCATATGGGATGCAATTGGAATTGTTCCTACCTAAAGTAGTCAAATTATGTGTGACTTGCCAAAGCAAGCTCATAAGGAGATGAAAGATGGATCTTGGCCCACTAGAAAATATAAGGATATTTTCCGCATTAATATCTTGAGGGTTATTAATACGTAGAAAAATAGTGGGAGCTATATTTTATAAACTAGCCATTATTGAATATAGTCAAAAAATTCACAAATACTAAAACTTGCGTATTTTACTTTTTGTAGAATTCCAAATGGCAAAAAAATCATCGAGTTCACAACATTCCCTACGATCTGTCCTTGAGAAGAACAAGCTCTCTGGAACCAACTTTCTTGATTGGTACAGAAACTTGAGAATTGTTCTCAAGCAAGAGAAGAAACTGTACGCAATAGAGGAGCATGTTCCAGAAGGTCCAGAGAACCAAACACCTGCTGCCTTAAAGGCGTATCAAAAGCGTGTTGATGACGCTAATGATGCGGCCTGCCTAATGCTTTGCACCATGACTTCTGAGCTTCAGAAGCAACACGAAAACATGAATGTCGTCGATATGATCGAACATCTAAAGCAGCTCTTTCAAGAGCAGGCGAGGGTAGAGAGGTATGAGGCCTCAAAGGCAGTGTTCAAATGTCATCTGGCAGAAGGGAACCCGGTGGGGCCCCATGTACTCCGAATGATCGGGTACTTGGAGAATCTCGCCCGACTGGGGTTCCCGTTCGGCCAAGAGTTGGCAACCGATCTCGTGTTGCAATCGTTGCCCGAGAGTTATGGACAGTTCATTATGAACTATAACATGAACGAGATCGTTAAACCACTGTCATATTTGCTCAATATGTTGAGGACGGCTGAACAGAGCATCAACAAGGGTAAGGGCAAGGCCATTATGATGGTACAGAAAGGAAAGGGCAAAAGGTTTGCCTCTTCCTCCAAGGGCAGAGGCAAATCAGTTGCCAAGTCCAAGGAACCTGCCCTTAAGCCTGTTGGTGGCATTGCCAAGGCCGTGACTAAAGGTGAGTGTCACTATTGCAGTCAGCCTGGACACTGGAGGAGGAACTGCCCAAAATATCTGGAGGACAAGAGGCTTGGAATAGTGATTCCACCACCACCAGGTATTTTTGTTGTAGATGTCAATTTAACAGTCTCTACATCATGGGTATTAGATACTAGATGTGGATCTCATATTTGTCGAAATATGCAGGATCTAAAGAGAAGTAGAAGATTGGCTAAAGGAGAGGTAGATCTACGCGTTGGGAATGGAGCAAAGGTTGCTGCGTTGGCCATAGGCGTGTACGAGCTATCTCTGCCTTCAGGATTAGTTTTAGAATTAAATAATTGCTATTTTGTGCCTGCTATGAGCAGAAACATTATTTCTATTTCTTGTTTGGACAAGGATGGTTTTATTATTTCAATAAAGAACAATTGTTGTTCCTTTTATTTGAATAATATTCACTATTTTAGTGCGCAATTATTTAATGGGCTTTATGTCCTTGATCTAAGCAATCCTGTCTACAACATTAATACCAAGCGGATTAAAATAAATGATTTAAATCCTGCTTATTTATGGCACTGTCGTTTAGGCCACATAAACGAGAAACGTGTATCTAGACTCCATAAGGATGGATTACTAGACTCATTTGATTTTGAATCATATGAGACATGTGAGGCTTGTTTATTGGGAAAAATGACAAAGTCCCCTTTCAATAAGAAAGGTGAGAGGACTACTGAGCAATTGGCGCTCATACATACCGATGTGTGTGGGACATTTGCCACGCCTGCCAGAGGTGGTTATGTCTACTTCATTACTTTTACTGATGATTACAGTAGATATGGATTTATGTACCTTATGAGGGCAAAATCCGAATCCTTTGAAGTGTTCCAGAATTCAAGAATGAAGTAGAGAAGCAACTTGGCAGAAGTATAAAGGCTCTACGATCGGATCGTGGAGGAGAATACTTGAGCCAAGAGTTTGACGACTATCTTAGAGAGTGTGGGATCATGTCCCAACTCACTCCACCCGGAACGCCACAATGGAATGGCGTGTCCGAGAGGAGGAATCGAACCCTATTGGATATGGTTCGATCTATGATGTGTCAAACCGATCTTCCATTGTCATTTTGGGGCTACGCTCTATTAAGTGCAGCTTTCCCCATTAACCGTGTTCCATCCAAATAGTCATGAAGACACCATATAAGATGTGGAGTGGGAGGCGTCCCACGCTGTCGTTCATGAGAATTTGGGGCTGCGATGTCTATGTAAAACGTTTACAATCAGACAAGCTAGGGCCTAAATCGGATAAGTGTAAATTTGTGGGGAACCCTAAGAAAACTAAGGGATACCACTTCTACAATCCAACCGAGAACAAAGTGTTTGTTGCTCGGACCAGCATGTTTCTAGAAAGAGAATTTGTCTCTAAAGAAGCAAGTGGGAGGAATGTAGAACTTGAAGAGGTTCAAGAACCACAAACCACTGAACCGATTATGGAACATCAACAGGAACCACAAGCAGTTGTGGAGCCATCTGTTCAGGTAACACAAGAGCTTCGTAGATCTAGTAGAGTGCGCCAGGAACCCGAGAGGTATGGACTTCTCGTAACTGATTCCGGTGACACGATGCTCATAGATGATGAGCCTACTACCTATGAGGAGGCCATGAGTGGCCCAGACTCTCAGAAGTGGCTGGAAGCCATGAGATCCGAGATGGAATCCATGTATACCAACAAAGTATGGACTTTGGTGGAACTACCCGATGGGGCGCGGCCCATAGGGTGCAAGTGGGTCTTCAAGAAGAAGATCGACATGGATGGTAATGTGATTACCTATAAGGGCCGATTGGTGGCTAAAGGATTCAGACAGATTCATGGTATTGACTATGATGAAACCTTTTCACCAGCCGCTATGACCAAATCCATCCGAATCCTACTTGCGATTGCAGCATACCACGACTATGAGATTTGGCAGATGGATGTCAAAACAGCATTCCTTTATGGGAATCTCCTCGAGGACGTGTATATGATACAGCCGGAGGATTTTGAAGATCCAAAGCAAGCCAACAAAGTCTGTAAGCTGCAACGGTCCATTTACGGATTGAAGCAAGCTTCTAGGAGTTGGAATCGACGTTTTGATGAAGTGGTCAAAGAGTTTGGCTTCATCAGAAACGAAGATGAGTCTTGTGTCTACAAGAAGGTTAGTGGGAGCTCTGTAGCTTTTCTGGTCTTGTATGTGGATGACATACTACTCATTGGAAACGACATTCCCATGCTGCAATCTGTGAAAGATTGGCTAGGAAAGTGTTTCTCAATGAAGGACTTAGGGGAAGCAGCCTATATACTCGGTATAAAGATCTAAAGAGATAGATCTGAGAGGTTGCTAGGCCTAAGTCAAAGTACATATATTGACAAGGTGTTAAAACGGTTCAACATGCAAGATTCCAAGAAGAAATTCTTGCCCATGTCACATGGAATCACTCTTTCAAAGAGTGGTTGTCCTTCCAATGAGATTGAGAGGGAACGCATGAGTAGAATCCCCTATGCCTCGGCCATAGGATCTATCATGTACGCCATGTTATGTACTAGACTAGATGTGTCATATGCCTTGAGTATGACAAGCAGATACCAATCCAATCCGGGTGAGAGTCACTGGATTGCAGTCAAGAACATCCTAAAGTACTTGAGAAGAACTAAGGATGCTTTCTTGATATTTGGCGGTGAGGAAGAGTTGCGTGTAAGGGGTTACACTGATGCAAGCTTCCAAACCGACAGAGATGACTTTATATCACAATCGGGATATGTGTTTTGCCTGAATGGAGCAGCGGTGATCTGGAAGAGTTCCAAGCAAGAGACGGTAGCTGATTCTACAACAGAGGTTGAGTACATTGCTGCAAATGGCGCAGCAAAGGAGGCTGTTTGGATAAGAAAGTTTGTTTCTGAACTTGGTGTGGTCCCTAGTATTGCGGATCCAGTGGAGTTGTTCTGTGACAACACTGGGGCGATCGCGCAATCAAAGGAACCCAGATTGCACCAGAAGTCCAAGCACGTGCTCAGGAAGTTTCATCTGATTCGAGATATTATCGATAGAGGAGACGTTCGGATATGCAAGATTCCTACAGATGATAATCTGTCAGATCCGCTTACAAAGCCTCCCACGCAGTGGAAGCATGAAGGGCACACTAGGAGTATGGGCATACGAGATGCGCCAGATTGGCTCTAGTGCAAGTGGGAGACTGTTGGAATAGATGCCCTAGAGACAATCTAGTTTAGTATGAATTTGTATATGGCTAGAAAATTCATTAATTATTTATTGGATATTTAATATAATGAAGTCCTTAGATTTACAATTGCGTTGTTTATCTTAAATATCCCTAGTCAAGTATAATGATTAATGGGACAATCATCTATAGACTAGTATGGGGTTGGATTGATATGGAGATATCACGATCCAACACATAGGTGTGCATTACGGAATGTTGCACTGGATTGACCCATCTCCGAGAAGGCTACATACACGTTATGTTAAGTCACAAGCGCTTCTCGCGGTGCAATGGTATTGTCATCCTTAGACTTGAAGTCACTAGATATTCTAGTTGTGGATCATTGTGATCTTGGTAGCGTTAAACGCTACACCGTAACTGGGTAGTTATAAAGGCGTGTACTGGATACAATGAGAAGAAAGCTTAGAGATTGTAGTGGACGTAGATAGGATTTGTCCCTCCCACATAAAGGGGGTAAATATCCTAGGCCACTCGAGAGATAGTGCTTATAGAATGTCTGGCCAGACTCAAATAAATCAATATGGGATATTGATGTTATTTGCACGAATAAGGCTATTCCCATGGATCGAGAAACTATGGATTGGATATACGAGTGTGACTTGTATGTCTCGTGTTCAATCCGGATATGAGGACAAAGGGATGAGACAATTACTTGTACAAAGGTTGTCAAGATGACTATTCTATTAGTTGGCTAGAATGGATGTTTTGCTAGAGACCGCTCCATATTAGCAAATAGTTGCTACCAACTAGATAGAATCTATGGGGTCACACGCTGTATAGAGTTGAACTAGATTTTGGAATTAATTAATTGGATTAATTAATTAGAATTAGAAGGGTCACTTTGCAAACCCTTGCAAACTTAGTAGGGACTAATTTGCAAGGAAGGGACTAAATTGAATTCTAGTAGGACTAGAATAAGTCCTTTAGGTAGTTAACAAGGAGTTGTTGGACTATATAAAGGAGCTTCCTTCCTTCCTTCCCACATAACTTATGCTCATTAAGTGAACATAACAAGAGTGGGAGAGAACAAAAGGAGAGAGAGCAAGCAACAAGGAGGCCCGAACCGCCCCCCTTGCCGCCGCCCCGTCCCCGTCGGCCAAAGGAGGCCGAGACCCTCCTTTGGGTCTCGTTTTGCGTAATTTATTCTTCCTCTTCCTATTCCGGGCTAGCACCAAAGGAGTTGGGAGATCTAGGATCAACTCTAGGCGTGGATCAACTATAGAGAACGTGACATTATTCGCGTTTGAAGTCATCAAGGAGAACCCAAAGGTGTGTTTATGATTTCTAACCTTTACCATCGCCATGTCTCTTGACTTGTGATCCTTGGAGGGTTTTGCATGGTTTTATGTTTGATTATGCTTCCATTGTGCGATCCATGAATCAAAACCCTACACTACTGGCCTTTCGCATTGATTGCTGAGCTCTAAAGTCGTTGAGGACAACGAAGCATTCAGTGTGGGGGTGGTTTAATTGTCTACTAGCTGATATTTGTCTTGCATAGCCAGTTACATGTAGAATGTGTTTAAGATGTATTGTGCGTAGAGACAGTGGTTTGTGTTGAGTTTTTATGTATATTGTCGTATTGTGTAGGACAGATTTATAGTTGGTTTGCACTTTTACATAATTGAGTATACCCACCAACAAATTTAGTTGTGTATTGTCAGATTTTTTCGAGCTTGCATATAGAGTTAGGATATTATGAAAAATACAAAAAAATTATAAAAAGAGGAAATTCATAAAAAATAGAAAATTGCAAATTTTGAGAAAAAGCAATTGAGATAAGCTCAAGAACTGTGAAACTTATGAAGCTGAAGCAATTCACAAGAAATCACGATTTGAATTGGAGAATTTCCAAGGAGTGGAGTTGGTGGGAGGAAGTCAGTTTACTGAAGAAGAGCGAAGCTATGTTAGTTTGGTGTGTCTTTCACAGTCTTCGCAAGGAGGAAGCTCAGCGATATCAGTATGTGTGGAACAGAAATTGGAACAAAAGGTTAGTATTGTCTCTCTCTTTCCTGAAGCAGAGGATAGTTTTTATGCTAAATATCTTGAAGAATTTGAAATTGAGATGGGCCTTATTTCCAAGTATTCCGAGAATCAAAGCTCTGTGGTGGTGGTGGCTGACCCTCAACAGCCACAAGGTCAATGTTGAGCTTAAGCTGGAACTGTCAGAGCTTGGGACGTAACCTGACAGTCCAGAGATTACGAGGTCTCGTGAGAGTCCATCGTCCTAACTTAGTTTTCTTTTGGAAATAGAAAATAAGACTCAAAAAATAGAGAGAATAAGGAGGCAGCTTCAATTTGATAAAACTGTGTATGTGGAACCACAATGAATTGTTGGAGGAATATCTCTTTGGTGGAAAGAAGATATTGAATTGGATATTGTTTGGAGCTCTTCGAACTTAATTCAATTTCAGTTGTATGTGGAAGGAAAAGGGCCTGAAATATGGTTCTTGGTCTATGCTCCAGCCAGTTACAGTGCTAGAAGAAGATTTTGGAAAGAGATAGAAGAGGTGGTAAGTCACTTGACCATACCTCGGATTCTCTTAGGGGATTGTAATGATTTGTTGGACAGAAGTGAAAAATCAGGGGGGCAGGTTGCTAAACAGTGGAGATGTGATCATTTCAGAAATTTTATAAGTAATGTTGGGTTGATTGAACTTTATGCTCAAGGGATGAAGTATAGTTGGTCAAATAATAGAGTGGAAGGCAATGTGAGGGAACTACTAGACAGAGTTTTCTTTAATGGTGATTGGGGTTTCAAAAACCCAAGAGAAAATTTATTCAGAGATTATTTGTTGGGATCAGATCACACACCTTTAGTTTTGGAGGCTGATTGGAGGCAGTTTCAGAGAAGACAAAATTTTGTGTTTAGCAAAGTATGGCTAGAAGAGGAAAGCTGTTCTCCTACTATTCAAGGTTTGTGGAAGAATGATCTGAGTGTCAATCCTTTTGCTAATTTCTCAAGCAAACTTGTCAAGTACAGAGTGGGTTTAAAAGAGTGGAGCAGAAAACATAGTAGGAACAAAGCTATGCAGATAAAGGAAAGACTGAGTTGCTGAAAATTCACAACTTAGGGTGGAGCAGAGCAAATAAGGAGATCCAAGGAAAATTAAGAGAACAAAATAGTAGTCTATGGGCAAAGGAGGAGGAGTTTTGGAGAGAAAAATCAAGAATTCAGTATCTAAAAGAAGGTGACAAGCATTCCAAGTTCTTCTTCCTTTCAACCCTTAGAAGAAGAAATGTGAATAGAATCAACAAGCTGAAAAAGGAGTATGGTTCTTGAGTGGATAATCAAGAAGATTTAAAGAGAGTAGCTACTGATTACTTTAAAAAGTTGTTTGCTGCTGCTAGTGAAGAAGGGGTTCATGACATATTAAGAAATGTTGGCTGGGAAATTTCTGAAGAGGAAAATAAAGCTCTTTGTGCTATTCCTTCAGAGCAAGAGATTGAAAAGGCGGTTTTCTCTATAAATCCGAACAAGGCTCCTGGATTTGATGGTTATACAGGTGTGTTTTTTCATTCTCAATGGGATACAATCAAAGTGGATTTGGTTAGATGTGTCTGAAACGATCTAACCACAAGTGTATGGCCGTCATGTGTAGTAATAATCAGAAAATCCGGGTTGTCGAAACCAAGGGACTTTGTTAAATCAGTTATTATATCTAACCTTATGTGGGAAAGTCGCAAAGTTGTATGTTTTCCTAAGTTTACTAAAATGAAATAACAAATATCTCAATTAACTATGAGTTTCGTCACAATTAACGAAGACAAGAATTGTAGGAGTTTTCTTAGGAGAGACAAGTGCTGAGAATTCTTCTTGTGGATCACTAGGAATGCTACGAATGTTATCTTGATCTTTGGAACGCAAATACGCTACTCTTTTCAATCAGGCATCCTAAAAATTACCGAGTTACCAAGCAATTTGCCTACACTTATGATCAATTTAGACCGAGTTACCAAGCCTAATTCAATTATAAGCATGCATTATTGGAATTTAATCTACTCTTTGATCCTAATTAACACTACCCAGTTACGAGATTATGATATGATTAGGTGATTATCTTAATTTACCGACTAGATCTCATGGAGTTACCACACAAGTTCTAATTTAGTTTGCTCCTACGTTAGCTACTCGCAATAACGTTGAGTAATCAAACACAAGATAATCATAATAAGAGGAGAACACATAATTTTAATCTAAAGAACGAATCAAAGTATCAAAACATTCATTCAAGCAAACCCTAGCTTTCCAACAAGTAATTCCCAGCAAATAAGGGTTTAGATACGACTACACATGATCAAATCAACAAGTTCAATGATCATAAACAAGAAATAGAGAGAAAGAGAAGAGAAAGAGAAGAGAAAATATCCAAACGGTGCAATCCTAAGCTCCAAGCTTGCTCCCGATGTCTTCTTGCTCTCAAAACCGTCCCAACACCTTGCCTTCCCCTGGAAAAGACGACCTAAGTTTCTTAAATACGTTTCCTAAACAAGAGGACAAATTTGTGATAAATCGCATAACAGCCCCGCATCAAATCTGTCAAACCCAGCGGTGTCTTCGTACTAACACTTTTCTCTTCGTACGAAGAGTCTTCGTACTAAGACCTTTTTCTCTTCGTACGAAGGCCTTCCCAGTTTGGGGCATATAGCTATTTGAGAAGACTTTTCAACCATCAAATTTTTTTCTAAGTATGAAGTCTTCGTACTAAGACTTTTCTCATAGTACTAAGAGACTCCTGAACAGCACAAAAACATACTTTTTCGACTCTTTTCCTATTTATTGCCCGCGCCTTTGCTTACTTAAGGATCTCCTCGACCTCGAGATTCCTTTTATGCTTTAATACATTCCCAAATTTTGGGGAACCCTTCATTCATCAATTTATCTCCTAGAAAGGCGTGTTTGGCATTTCCGGATGCTTTTGACCGCATATTATCTCTCTGAGCATCCTTTTTGACATAACTTTTGCGTCCGGGCTCAGATAAATGTGATATTTGCCCCTTTGGATTCCTTTTAAGACGTAGACTTCATCCATGTGGAGAAATTCCCGTTTTCGGACTATTTTCTCGATTTTCTCAGTTAGTGCCCAAGTTTGACGAAAACATCCATCCAAAACACGCTAAATTCATCTTTTCATTCTATTCCGAAGCTCGTTTCTTCTCTCCACTTGATTCCCGCATACGTAATTCCTGTCAAACAACAACACGAACACTACCGCGAAGATCAAATGTGATAAATTATCAAAATCATACTCAAAACCATTAAGAAATGCCCAGAGATCAAATGTGATAAATTATCAAAATCATACTCAAAACCATTAAGAAACTCCCGAATTGTGCATTAAAGCTCAAAAACATCCAAAAGTGCATTTTCTTCTTATTTTCGCTCAAATCTCATCACTTTGCTCCAAAACGCACATAAATGACGATATAAAGTGTACATAGGATAACTATTATTAAGGAGTTATCAAATACTCCACACTTGCCATTTGCGCGTCCCGAGCATAGTCTCATCTACTGCATTCAATTGTCTACTAGCCGACAAGACTCAAGGGACTCTAACACGACTCACGACACAACTAATGTAGCAAGATGATGCAATGCAAATCTAGACTCGATCTTAAACACATAAAAGCTTTTAAATTATTTCTTTTTGTGAGATCAAGCAATTTCAATACACATAGACTAGGTGCTCATGGAGTGATGAAAAATTTAGGCAAGAGGTGTGAGCTACAACTAAACTCGACAACAAGTAATTCCCCATAGTTATTATAGAGATCTTAACTTTACTATAAAGAACAACCTACCTCTTCATGTGTGCTAATAAAAATAAGAGGCTAACCAAGGCTAAGCCAAATTCATAGTCCGAGCTCCTATTCCGCTAATGGTCAAATATGACGAGGCTTAGGGACAAAAAGGATATAACTTGTATGAAGCAAAAAATCCTAAAGCGTCACATAAGCTTACCAAACCCCATTTCTCACACACCCTCACCTTGATGATAGGAATCCACAACCCGAATCTCACCGACTCCGGCCCTCAATCCCCTCAAACCCCGGTACGATGTCAATTTCGTGGCCATCAAAGCAAATAATGCGCAAAACTCAATTCTTTATGTTCAATTTGGAACTAGGAACTTTCACCACTCGATTTTCGATAAGCATACTTTATTTCTTTCTCTCCTTTTTTTCTCTCTCTTTTCTTTTTTCTCTCTCTCTCTTTTTTCCTCTCTCTTTTTTGTTCTCTCTCTTTTTTTTCTTTCATTTTTTTCTTTTTTTTTCTTTTTCTCTCAATCAAATATCAATAATAATATACGAGTGATGTTCCTTCAAGAATCAAACAATGCCAACACAACCGCAAACTTCGTAAAAGCATGTATGGGGTTGGAGTCATCAAATCCACAAACTCTATGTCCGTAGTCAAATGTCGACACCCTCACACTAGAATGTAGTCACGTCCCCCTCTCAAGTAGTCAAATAAGATATGTCACGTGCCTAATCCAACCGAACCTCCTACAACAAGATGATAAAAATCTGGTACTATCACGTTCCACCAATTCAATTCAACCACCCCATTTCGTGCGAATTGGACATCACGCACTCAGGCTCTCCACTACCGTGCCCATGGTGTAATGACATGGAACACCGCCAAATCGTAGTGTGCAAGCCAACTCACCCACCCTCGCATTCCCTCAAGTATATCTAATGAAGCACATGCGAACAATAGGACTCACATAAATGTGAAATCAAGCACTCCCTCATCGAACCCCCTTTACTACTGCTCCCTCGTGACGCTCTAGAAATGTAATTCTAAACGATATATGATGAAGGCCAAGAATCGTCTCCCTAGGTCATAGAGGCTAACTATGAATCCAAGGATCAATCAGGGTTATCTAGTGGTCCTACAAGTTAAGATCTAAAAGCAGTGAGTGCTCTAATACACATCCTCGCGCAGTTGTTCTGTGTGCCACTACGAGGCGGGCTGGCGACTACCTAAGACGGACAACATGAACGTTCGGCTTGTTTAGCAAACACCAAGCTCAACTCTTTTAGGAGAAAAACAGCACACACTTTAGCGTTTAAAATTTAATTTTAATTTAAAAATAGGTAGGCATTCCCGTACTGAGATTCTCTCTATACTTACTAGGGGGAACTAAAATTGTATATTCTCGGTCAAAATTCACACCCTATGCCTAAAGTTTTCACATCTCACTAAATCAACCGAGTCTATGCTTCTTTTCAATTGTCTTTTCTCAAACTTTTCAATTTTTTTTTATGGATTCCCTCTTTTTTCTAATTTTTTTGCATTTTTCATAATATCCTAACTCTATATGCAAGGCTTAGACTAAAAAAAAATTTGACACTACACAACTAACTTTGTTGGTGGGTATACTCAGCAATGCAAAAGTGCAAACAGTATTTAAATCTAATCTACACAATACAACAATATAAATAAAAAACTAACAAAAACCCACAATACTGACTCACAATACAATCTAACATCCTACATGTAACTGGCTATGCAAAACAAATCAGCTAGTAGACAGGTAAACCACTCCACACGGAATGCTTCGTTGTCCTCAACCAATTTAGAGATCATGCATAGGACTCAGCAATCAAATGTGAAAGGCCAGTAGATGAGATGGAGCTATTACACACCACATGAACACAAATTCAGCTAGAGGGAATAAATACTCACATCCACCTCAAGGGTGAGGGAAAAATCGTGCACAACAATCCCCAAGCATAATGTGGCGCCACTTGTGCTCCCACTAGGTCAGTGTGTACTCGCACACCGGGGTCGACTGCTCTCCTCTTCATGAATCTGCGCTTTGAGAATCCCCAACTCTTATGCACGAGTCCCTCTAAAGGTCATATGTGCCATGGCACACCGGGGTCGACTCTCCCATATCCTGCTCAAATATGTCACTTGGAAATAAATTTCAGTCCCTCTCTCTCTCTCATCTATCCAAAATAAATACCCAAAACACACGCAACTGTATTAAAAACTAACTCCCTAAATCAACGCAATAAATGGGTTGGGTTGCCTCCCAACAAGCGCCATGTAATTTAAGGTCGACGACCCGACCCAGTTACCTCAAATAGGTTAAGGAGGTTTTTCTCTCCACTTCCTCTTCTTTCACCATCGTCTCTCTTTTTGTCTCTTCTCAAGTGAGCATGCATGAGACACATATGGCAAGAAGAATTTGTAGAAGACGGCCTTTGAAAATTTCTTCTTCTTGTGCTTCCACTCCTTGATCACAGGTCTACTCGAGAATTAATTCACCACATCATGACCCGTTGTACCTTTCCTTTTCTTCTTCTTCTTCTTCTTCTTCTTCTTCTTCTTCTTCTTCTTCTTCTTCTTCTTCTTCTTCTTCTTCTTCCAATTCTTAAAAATCAATATCATTGAGGATCAGTTATGTGGAAATAGAATCTCAGTTGGAACAGTAATGGCAAGGAGTGCCGTCTTGATTGCTTCCTTACCTAGCTCTTGTCTTGGAATCACAGGTGGCAAATCATGTATTGCATAAAACTGGGGTCTTTTGTCTTCCTCACGCGATTTTCTCAATTTTATAATCTCCAAGAGATATGGATTAGGCAGAGGAACTTCTTGATACATGTCCATGTGAACCTCTCCATGCAATAATTTCTTACCTTCATGACTCTCTTCCTCAAAGCAAATATCTTCAGTGGGCCATAATCTTGAGATGTCCACACTCTCCCATTCATGCCATGACTCCGGAATAATGCGAGGCACAAGTTGTATAGGCTTCACAATATCATCCGAATCTGAGTCTGAATCTGAGTCTGAAGCAGCCCGAGGATCTATTACTTCACGATGAACATTATTATAGACATAGACCTCTGGGGGTTCTTCGTCTTCCTCTTCAAACTCCTCAACTAAGTCAGGAATGATGTTGCTTGGCCCATCGTCATTATTTGCATATGCCAATGCACTCAAAAGTTTGGCTAATTGTTGTCCCTGAAGCTGGACAATTTCATCCATCCTATTAATCCCTTCCTCCATTCTCTCCATTTTAACTATCATGAGCTTCAATATTTCTTTCATCTCCTCATCTTCTTGATTACAAGGAGGAGGGGTGTACATATCTCCATAGGATTAGTATGGTGAATAGCCTGGACCTTGCCCGTAGAGATTATGCCCCCACATGATCACCAAGATATCTGCACAATTATTCACTAGGAAGCAGGTGAGATCAACAAATATATAAAAAAAGCAAAACATAAAATTCCCTAAGGCTATGAATTATAACTAATTTAGCCGAAGTCCCCGGCAACGACGCCAAAAACTTGACACGATCTAACCACAAGTGTTTGGCCGTCGTGTGTAGTAATAATCCGGAAATCCGGGTTGTCGAACCCAAGGGACTTTGTTAAATCAATTATTATATCTAACCTTATGTGGGCAAGTCGCAAAGTTGTTTGTTTTCCTAAGTTTACTAAAATGAAATAACAAATATCTCAATTAACTATGAGTTTCGTCACAAATAACGAAGACAAGAATTGTAGGAGTTTTCTTATGAGAGACAAATTCTGGGAATTCTTCTTGTGGATCACCAGGAATGCTACGACTGTTATCTTGATGTTTGGAACGCAAATACGCTACTCTTATCAATCGAGCATTCTACAAATTACCAAGTTACCAAGCAATTTGCCTACACTTATGATCAATTTAGACCGAGTTACCAAGCCTAATTCAATTATAAGCATGCATTATTAGAATTTAATCTACTCTTTGATCCTAATTAACACTACCCAGTTACGAGATAATGATACGATTAGGTGATTATCTTGATTTACAAACTAGATCTCATGGAGTCACCACACAAGTTCTAATTTAGTTTGCTCCTACGTTAGCTACTCGCAATAACGTTGAGTAATCAAACACAAGATAATCATAATAAGAGGAGAATGCATAATTTTAATCTAAAGAACGAATCAAAGTATCAAAACATTCATTCAAGCAAACCCTAGCTTTCCAACAAGTAATTCCCAGCAAATAAGGGTTTAGCTACGACTACACATGATCAAATCAACAAGTTCAATGATCATAAACAAAAACTAGAGAGAAAGAAAAGAGAAAATATCCAAACGATGCAATCCTAAGCTCCAAGCTTGCTACCGATGTCTTCTTGCTCTCAAAAACGTCCCAAAACCTTGCCTTCCCCTGTAAAAGACGACCTAAGTTGCTTAAATACGTTTCCTAAACAAGAGGACAAAGTTTTGATAAATCTCATAACAACTCCGCATCAAATCTGTCAACTCCAGCGATGTCTTCGTACTAACACTTTTCTCTTCGTACGAAGAGTCTTCGTACTAAGACCTTTTTCTCTTCGTACGAAGGCCTTCCCAGTTTGGGCCAGATAGCTATTCTGAGAAGACTTTTCAACCATCAAATTTTTTTCTAAGTATGAATTCTTCGTACTAAGACTTTTCTCTTAGTACTAAGAGACTCCTGAACAGCACAAAAACATCCTTTTTCGACTCTTTTCCGATTCATTGCCCGCGCCTTTGCTTCCTTAAGGATATCCTCGACCTCGAGACTCCTTTTATGCTATAAAAATTCCCAAATTTGGGGAACCCTTCATTCATCAATTTAGCTCCTCGAGAGGCGTGTTTGGCATTTCCGGATGCTTTTGGCCGCATTTTATCTCTTTGAGCATCCTTTTTGACATAACTTTTGCGTTCGGGCTCAGATACATGTGATTTTTGCACCTTTGGATTCCTTTTAAGACGTAGAATTCATCCATGTAGAGAAATTCCCATTTCCGGACTATTTTCTTGATTTTCTCAATTGGTGCCCAAGTTTGGCGAAAACATCCAAAACACGTTAAATTCATCTTTTTCTTCTATTCCGAAGCTCGTTTCTTCTCTCTACTTGATTCCCGCATACGTAATACCTGTCAAACAACAACACGAACACTACCGCAAAGATCAAATGTGTTAAATTATCAAAATCATACTCAAAACCATTAAGAAACGCCCGGATTGTGCATTAAAGCTCAAAAACATCCAAAAGTGCATTTTCTTCTTATTTCCGCTCAAATCTCATCACTTTGCACCAGATGCACATAAATGAAAACATAAAGTGTACATAGGATAACTTTTATTGAGGATTTATCAGTGTCCAAGAGTTCTTCTCCACTCAATTTTTGCCTCCAAGCTTCAACAAGACCATACTAGCTTTGATTCCAAAAACAAAGAGCCCTGAATTATGAGTGAGTTTATACCTATTGCTCTTTGTCCTTTTACCTACAAGATGATTTACAAATTTGTAGCTTCTAGATTAAAAGTGGTGCTGCCTAAACTTATTGCTCAAGAACAATCTGCATTTGTCCGAGGGAGATCTATTCAAGAATTTTTTTTTATAACTCAAGAAGTTATTCATCATATAAAAAATAAGAAGCAAGGAGGTGATGGGGTTATGGCTCTCAAACTTGATCTGTACAAGGCCTATGAAAAAGTAAATTGGAACTTCTTGTTTGAGATTCTGAGGAAATTTGGGTTCAGCTCTGAGTTTATTAAGATGACTCAAACTTGTGTTACTAATGTCACTATTAGGGATGGCCATTCGGGCCGAAATCATCGGGCCAGCCCGCTAAGCATACTGCACTACACACCAATAATATACTAGTTAGATAGTGTGTGGGCCGGCCCACCCAAAATAAATGAATCGGGCTTAAATAAAGGCTTTGGAAGATTCGGGCCTAGGCGGGTTGTGTAGGGTTCGCATATCAGAAACCCGCATCCCCCCTCTCTCCATCTCCGTCCTCTCCATCTTCTTCTTTCTCCACTGCGATTTCTCTCTATCTCTCTCTCTCCCTCCCTCCCTCCCTCCCTTCCTCTCTCTCGTTTAATCGACAAGGGTCACTTTCATCGCCGTCTCACCTTCATCGCCGCAAAGCCCTAAACTCAGGCGATCGCCACTGTAGAAGATCGCGCCGTCTCACCTTCATCGCCGCAAAGCCCTAAACTCAGGCGACCCAGATTCAACTCCGATCGGCGATCCTCCGATGCTAATTTAGGTACTTTCTACACTCCATTTTGTGTTCCAAAGCTATAAAGTTCTGGGGTTTGGATGTAATTGGGGAAATCATCATTCTGGGTAGGTTTGATTGAGTAGAAGCTGAATTTGGTTTTGTTCTTTTTTGGGTTTCAAGTGAATTCTCATCTTGTTAGGTTAGATTGTGTTAAAGCTGAATTGGGTTTTTTTATTTTTTGGTTTTTAAGTGAATTCCCATCTTGTTAGGTTTGATTGAGTAGAAGCTGAATTGGGTTTATTTTTTTATTTTTGGGTTTTTAAGTGAATTCCCATCTTGTTAGGTTAGATTGTGTTAAAGCCGAATTGGGTTTTTTATTTTTTGGGTTTTTCAAGTGAATTCCAATGAAGGCAATGGCAAGGAGTAGAGAGGAACTAGATTGGTCTCAAGGTTGCATAACTGTAGAGAGACTCCGTGCCCTCTTGGAAGAGAAATGTCTCTCCTTGCGAAGAAAAAAGGCAAACACCACTAACCACATCCATTTTATTTTTATGATCTATTAGAAGAAATTATCCCAATTATGACTGTTCATGCTGATATATAGAAAGAAAGTGATTCTTTACCACTAACAGTTCGTCTTTTTGATATGGAAGAACTGTTAATTTTTGGTGCTCGGATTTTGTTAAGTAGAAGTTGAGGTGGTGTTGTTATTTGGGAACTTTTGTATGATTTCTCTGTCTGTAAGATAGCCCAAATTAAGCTGAGCAGAAATAATTTTTCCTCATCAATCTGTTTCTTACTGATTTGAGACATGAACTGTGAAATGATTTAATGAACTTGGAAGGAACATGATCATCTCAAGATCTAGCTTAATTTTCCAGCTAAAAAGGGTATGATCCTTATGTTCTGTGTTATATGGTTTATATGATGATGCTAAGAAACCTCATAAGATGATACTTGCGAACTTACCTAGCTAGATCAGATGTTTATTTCATCACAATTACATTCTTCTGTTTTGGTCTTTAACAGTTTGGCTCATTTATTTTGAGTTTATAACATTCATGAAAAGCAATACATTTGTTGTCCAGTATAATTTGCTTTCAGGGTTTGCTTTACAAACAGTTGAAGCACATGGTTTTGAATCGGCCGTAGTATAAATCCAGCTTGTTGTTTGTGTTTATTATGTTAATTGCCAAAACTAATGTGCTTGAATTTGTTTCCCCTTAGAAAGTACTGTGCACAACAACAATAAATTTATTGAATTGGCCGTGCCTATGGCTGGTTGTTGTGGAATTTTGGATGGTAGGGGGTTGTTTCGGAGGTGATTTGAATCAGGTTGTAGAAGGTCTGTTGGAATAGAGGCCCTAGAGGAAATCGTAGATTTAGTATTGTAGATACTGCTTTATGACATGGCAGATCTAGGCCACGTGGCAACCATCCAGCACACCATATTGTGCTCCACACACACAGGATCACCAGCCGAGCTGATCCATGTGGGGGCTGCGAGACAGAGCCCTCGCATACCACTGCACGGGACTTGTAGGGATTTGTGGTTTGGAGGCTAGAGTAAGCCCTGTCGCGTGCGAGCCAAGCCCGCGCGCGACCTTTAGTAACTGTTTTGAGAGATTTATGGCACGAGCTCCCTAGACCCGGTCAATCCGGTCAAACCCGGTCAACCTCGTAACGGTTCCGGTACTCGCGCACCACGTGCTCTAACGGTTCCTATATACTCGGACGAACGTGCCGTTATGGTTAAGCTAATTAAGCCGCCATTAATGGGCGCATTAACCACACTACAACGGTCATGTTCTCCAGTATATATACATCGTTAACCTTTCCATACAAAGGAGGACACACTGCCATACGCGGAAGCTCTGCCAAACCTCTGTCTCTCTCTCAGACATTGCTACTGACTTGCTCTCTCCCTACACACACCCCTATTCCTCCTGTGCGATCCCTGATCCACTACGTACGGTGTACACGGAGGTCTCCCTGCCGGAACCTCTTGTGCACATTTTTGGTGAACCCGACGTGAAACTTACCAGCAAAAGCAACCATGTCTCAGGAGGATGATGTCAGCAACCGGTCGCCTTCCACCGAAACTCCCTCGGGAGACGAAGTCCGCCGTACTCCGACGACTCCCGGCGAGGCACCAACTTTGGAGTCTTTGGACGCCACTGTCCAAAGTCAGGCAAAAGCTCTCAAGTCTCAATCTGCGCAGTTGGAGCGGATCTTGGCCGTTCTGGGCACCCTTGCGCCAAATCCTCCACCAGGCACCGCCACCCCTCAGGGAGGAGGAACCCCTACTGCTCCAGGATTGGGAGTATCGGCCACGCCTCCCAACCCTCATCTGCAAACTCCACCGTCAGCCGCGCAGCTGCCTTCGATCCAAGGATCAACAGCGCAAATGCTACCTCCTGCCGCTCACGCCTCTCAGCCCACGGCTTTGGCGTCTAACCCAACTTTGCAGTACACTCTGCCTCCACCGGCGACCATATGGGGAAACGCGGGTAGCCAATACACTCTCAATCCTCCGGCGACATATGTGTCGCCACCGCCTGCGGCAGCCCCTCCGGCAGCTACCGAGGGAAGCCTCCCAGAATGCATGACATCCTTGCAGAAGCGCGTGGACTCCATCCTAGCTCATCAATCGCTCGCGGATACCATCATCCCGAAGCTAGACAACGATCCACCCATCCCACGAGAAATTTATCTCATGCCTAACCCGGCAGGGTACAAGGCTCCCAAATGGGACAAGTTCGAAGACGTCAATGGAAACGCTCATGAGCATGTCATGCGTTTCATCGATGTCATGGGTCCATACGGAGCTGATCCCAAACTGCTGATGCGAGAGTTCCCAAAGACTCTTGGGAATGTAGCATACAAATGGTACCGGACGTTGGAGCCCGGATCTGTGAAGACTTGGGACGACATGGTCCAGAAGTTCTACACCAAGTTCTTCCAGATGGAAGAGAAGGTGACGATGATCCACCTCTCGCGGATGTATCAGAAACGCGAGGAAGATGGAATCACTTTCATCAAGAAATTCAGAGCGAAATCCTTAGAATGCAAGGACCCAATGCTCGAGAGTCGGCTCGTAGAGATATGCCTGCAGTGCATGCGAGATGAGTACAAGAGCATGCTAATCAATTTGCAAACACCCACGTTTTCAAAGCTCATCGAGTGCACGATGAACATCGAGCCCATCGTCGAGAGACAGAGAAAGAAGAGCGCTCCAGAACGACCTGCGAGCGGCACCACCTACAAGATCGGCAGATTCGGTTACAAGCGAGGACGCGAAGCTGAGGTCAATGCAGTTTCGCCCCAGAAGCAAGCAAAAGTTACAAACTTCGACGCACCGCCCCTGCCATGCTCGGTGGAGGAGGCAAGCGATCTCTGCAGACAGTGGCGTAAGGACGGCGTCCTCCCACCGCTCGAGAAAGCACCCTCCAAGGAGATGACGAGGGACCCTAAGTGGTGCGAATACCACGGCAAGGTCATGCACCCCACAGCCGAGTGCAAGAAGCTCAGATTCGCACTCGATCAGAAGATGAAGAGCGGCGAACTCATCGTCAGCGACCATCGGAAGGATGTGCGCAACAACCCGCTGCCTGCCCATACAGATTCGGGCTCAAAAGGCAAAGAGGTCGCCATGATCTCGATAGTTGACTTGGAAGAAGTCGCAGAGGATGGTCTGCCCATCGTTGCTGAAGTCCATGAAGATGAAGACTACAGCATGGACACGGAAGATGAGCGTGCCGACCGCATGAAAGGGTCGCACGGCTTCGACAGATTCTTCAACGAGATGAACTTCTCCGAAAAATGTCGAGCGGACATGACAAAAGCAATCTTAAGGGTAGCAGAGGACTACGAGGAGGACCTCGTGGTCTCCAACGGGAAAGTCGTCAGGGCGTCCCGTTCCACAGAAAAGATTATGACCTTTTCTGCCAGCGATAAAAAGACAGATGCGAGCCACCAGAGGCCCCTGTACGTGACCGCCATCATCAACGGCGTCGAATTCAAGCGAGCATTCGTCGATGGAGGAGCAGCGGTCAATGTTGTTCCACTCCACACACTGAAGCTAGCAGGGATCCCCGAGCACAAGGTAGTCAAGCGTCCATCCCCGTTGGTGGGATTCGGAAGCGATTCCAGAATGACGATCGGGTGGATCCGCCTGGGCGTTCAGATCGGCAAAATCAAGTGCTCGGCGAAGTTCTATGTCATAGACGCGAACACCACATACCACATGATCATAGGTCGGGCCTGGATTCATCGCTTTGACGCAATCCCTTCAACGGCTCACCAAGTGATGAAAGCTATCTGGAACGACAGGATTGTCGAGATACCGGCCTCAACTAACCCGTTCAACTTGGACGAAGCGCATCTCAGCGAGGCGGTGTGGTTCACCGAGATGGCGGACGAGCAAACACCCGGACCATTCAACCCTACTCCTTTACCTCTCTGGGAGGACATCAAGGACCAGTCACCTGCAGGCGTGATGGTGACAATGGGAGACACCGAAGAAAAGCCGCCTACCCACGAAGAGGCGCCGCGCATCGCATATCATCGCAAGAGTGTCTACACTCTGAAGAGGATCGCAAAGCACGACCCCGAGGGCAAGGAGATAGAGAGCTTCTACGCCAACGGGAAGAAATGCTATCGCATATGAAGGTGCGCGGGGACGTCCTCACACGGGCATGGGGATGTCCCTGGGCAAATCAATCAAATCGAGCAAGTTGCGCTCACAGAAGAGCCAACACAGGGCACTCCAGAGGAGAAACTTAAAGAAGCCCCCGAATGCATGGAAGACAGGCCAAGACCACAAAAGCAAGAGCTTAAGGAAGTGTTCCTCAGCCCGAACGAGGAAAAGAAAAGACCAGTCTTCCTGAGTGCGGACCTCACAAGCGAAGAGGAACAAGGACTGCTGCAGCTCCTAACTGAATACAAGGACGTGTTCGCATGGGAATACGACGAGATGCCGGGTCTGGACACGAGCATCACCATGCACCGTTTAGACATCATCCCAGGGTCTAAACCGGTCAAGCAAAGCACCAGAAGCTTTAGGCCAGAGCTCAACGTGAAGATCAAACAGGAGATTGTCAAACTCCTAGATGCCAAGTTCATAGAGCCCAATCACCATCCCACATGGTTGGCCAACATCGTGCCAGTGGTGAAGAAGAACGGACAGCTCCGCATCTGCGTGGACTTCCGAGATCTTAATCGCTTCTGTCCTAAAGACGATTTCCCGCTGCCTAACATCGATTTACTCATTGATTCAACAGCAGGCCATCGCATGTTCAGTTTCATGGACGGCTTCAGCGGGTACAATCAAATCAAGATGGATCCCGAAGATGCAAGGAAAACTGAATTCATCACTCCCGTGGGGGTATTCAACTATACGGTAATGCCATTCGGTCTTAAGAATGCAGGCGCAACCTATCAGCGGGCCATGATGGCCCTATTCCACGACATGATGCACAAAGAAGTGGAATTCTATGTGGATGACCTGGTAGTCAAATCCAGGCATGAAGCAGATCACCTTGCAGACCTGCGAAAGGTATTCAACAGATGCAGGAGCTTTCAACTGAAAATGAACCCCATGAAATGCGCATTCGGCGTGACTTCGGGGAAGTTTCTGGGATGCGTAGTCCATCGCCAAGGGATCGAGCCTGACCCTGCGAAAGTGTCAGCCATCACCAGCATGACACCACCTCAAGACCAAAGTACCTTGAAAACATTCTTGGGAAAATTGTCATATCTGCGGAGATTCATCCCGGCAATCGCCGAAATCACATGCTGTTTCAGCACTCTTCTCAAGAAGGACGCCGCGTACAACTGGGCTCCTGACCACGAAGCAGCATTCGAAAAGCTAAAGGAGATACTTACATCCCCAAAGATTATGATCGCACCTCAACTGGGATCACCGCTGCTGCTATATCTTACATCAACAAGGAGATCTATAGGAGCACTCTTGGCCCAGGTATATGAGGGCCAAGAGAGGCCTATCTATTACATCTCTCGCATTGTGCAGCCTGCTGAATCAAGGTACACAGACATCGAACGTCATTGCCTTGCCTTATTCTTTGTGATAGAGAAGTTGAGACACTATTTTGCATCGCACAAAGTAGTGGTGGTCACCAAAAGCGACCCCATAAGATACTTGCTAACTCACACTACTCCGGGCGGGAGATTGGCGAAATGGTACATGACCATCTCTCAATACGACATCACATGTGTAAAACCAAGAGCGATCAAGTCGCAGGCGGTAGCAGATCTGTTGGCACAGTTCCCTGACAACAGTCACGAACCTGTGATGGAGGAGGAGCTCGAAGGCCCTGAAATCTACGCGATTGACGTGCCCCATTGGACCCTCCACTTCGACGGTTCGTCAACCAGGAAAGGTGGAGGCATTGGGATAGTCTTGACAAAGCCGGACGGTGAAGTCATACAGATGTCCGCAAAACTCAACTTCGCAGTCACAAACAACGAGGCGGAGTACGAGGCTCTGATCGCGGGGCTCCGTGCGGCGAAAGCTTTGGAAGTGAGCAACTTAACAGTCATGGGAGATTCCAAGCTGATTGTTAAGCAGGCCTCGGGCGAATATGGTCTAAAGGAGATCAACCTCCTGCCGTACCGTACCCTAGTGCAAAAACTGATGCAGCAATTCTGCGACGTGAAATACGAGCACAAACCCCGAGCGGACAACAGGCATGCAGACGCCTTAGCAACTCTGGGATCTAAGGTCAGCATAGAAAAATGCCCCGCAAGGATTTCCATCGAAGTGCGAACATCGTCGGCATTAACAGAAGATGCGTGCGACGACGAACACATGGATGACGCAGACTGGCGAAAAGCAATCCTGCAAGCTATTGCGAAAGGCACCAGCAGCGAGGGCTGGGCACTCACGAAAGGATACTGTATCCACGACAACACCCTTTACTACAAGGGTCCCGGAGGAATACTCATGCGATGTGTCTCCGAACAAGAGGGACAACAGCTGTTAGAAAAGATTCACCAACACGCTTGCGGAGAAAGCGAGGTGTCAATCTACAGGAAAGCTCAGAGATACGGCATCCATTGGCCAAGCATGTCTACAGCCGCAGCCCTGATACAAGGGAAGTGCGAAAGTTGCGCACTAATCAAAGATTCTCTTCTTGTCGCTCTAATCGACGACGACACAGACTGGAGAAAGCCATTGTTTGAATTCCTCACCAAGGGCACCGTACCCGAATCGAGAAAAGAGGCAGACAAATTGAAGAGGAAAGCTTCTCGATATGTGGTTCAAGAAAATCTGCTTTGGCGAAAAGGTCACGAAGGCAACTTGCTGCGATGCCTAGACGATAGGGAAGCACAAGAAGTCATGGACCTCTCCCACCAGGTGGAACACCAGGGAGGTGCGAAATTATGCAGACAGCTTCTCTCAATTGGATACTTCTGGCCCACGATGGAAGTCGATTGCCGCACCAAGGTGCGACGCTGCCAAGAATGTCAATTCAAAGGGAACCTAGTGCACGCTCCCGCCGTGGACCTACATGCACTAGGAACGCCATGGCCATTTCACACATGGGCTTTGGACTTCATTGGCCCCATCCGACCAACGTCACATGGGAACCATTTCATTCTCACCGCAACTGAGCTGTTCACCAAATGGGTGGAAGCAATACCACTGAAGACGGCAAACGCGCTGGCTGTGGTTAACTTCATCCAGGAAAACATCGTATGCAGGTTCGGAATCCCGAATACTATTCTTTCAGATAACGGTACTCCTTTTGTTAATCGTCAGGTAGCTACAAAACTTGCGGAGTACAATATCAGGCAGATATGCTCTACCCCCTATTATCCAAAGGGAAATGGACAAGCCGAAGCAACTAACAAAACGCTGTTGCGAATTCTGAGCAAGATGGTCGCAGATGACCACAAGAAGTGGGCCGACTCCCTTAACATAGCTCTGTGGGCCTACAGAACTTCTCCAAGGACACCTACAGGGGCCTCGCCATTTCTACTATGTTATGGGGCCGAAGCTGTGGTACCTGCGGAGGTCAGAGTCAATTCGGCAAGGCTGGCCTTCCACGCGCTCTACGAAAACCAACGCGATCATGATTTAGTCTTGCTGGAAGAAAAGCGAGAACAAGCCAAAAGGACTAACAAGCGGTACCAAGAAAGAATCGCTCGCGCCTACAACAAGACAGTCCAGCGACGGGATTTCGCAGTTGGCGACCTGGTCTTGCGCGCATCTGATCACTGCATGCGAGAGGCAACCCACCCAAAGTTCGCAGCTAATTGGGAGGGACCCTTCGAAGTCACAGAAGTCTTCGATAGCGGCTACTGCAGCATACGAAGGTTGCACGGCACAACCTCAACTCCAAGCTCAGTCAACATGCGCTGGATCAAGAAGTACTATCCCTGACTTCTCTTATTTCATACGTTTCATGATAACGTTGCTTAATGTCTCATGTGGCTACGATATTCGCAATCTCCTCTCCCATATGAGAGGATTGTAATCCTATCTCTCCCATATGAGAATGTCATAATAAAAGAATTCTCCCAAATGAGAAGTTCACATTTATTAGCTGTTTATATCGCTTATCTAATTTGTTACAACTGTTAACAATGATTTATTCGCTTCAATAGTAACAAATGTAAACACGATCTTAAATGATCATCAAAGCCTATCCCTTACGATAGCGAACGCGATCTTTAATGATCATCAAAGCCTATCCCTTACGATAGCGAACGCGATCTTAACTGATCATCAAAGCCTATCCCTTACGATAGCGAACGTGATCTTAACTGATCATCAAAGCCTATCTCTTACGATAGCGAACGCGATCTTAAATGATCATCAAAGCCTATCTCTTACGATAGCGAACGCGATCTTAATTGATCATCAAAGCCTATCTCATATGATAGCAAACGCGATCTCAATCGATCATCTAAAGCCTATCTTTTACGATAGCAGCCAAACACAAACGCGATCTTAATTGATCATCTAAAGCCCATCTCCTACGATGGCAGCCACTACAAATGTGATCTTAATCGATCATTTAAAGCCTATCTCTTACGATAGCAACTAAATACAAATGCGATCTTAAGTGATCATTTAAAGCCTATCTCTTGCGATAGCAGCCAAATGCAAATGCGATCTTAAGTGATCATTAAAGCCTATCTCTTACGATAGCAGCCAAACGCAAATGCGATCTTAAGTGATCATCTAAAGCCTATCTCTCATGGTAGCAATCAAATGCAAATGCGATCTTAAGTGATCATCTAAAGCCTATCTCTCATGGTAGCAATCAAATGCAAATGCGATCTTAAGTGATCATTAAAGCCTATCTCTTGCGATAGCAGCCAAATGCAAATGCGATCTTAAGTGATCATTAAAGCCTATCTCTTGCGATAGCAGCCAAACGCAAATGCGATCTTAAGTGATCATCTAAAGCCTATCTCTCACGGTAGCAATCAAATACAAATACGATCTTAAGTGATCATTAAAGCCTATCTCTTGCGATAGCACCCAAACGAAAACACGATCTTACATGATCATCCAAAGTCTATCTTTTGCGATAGCAGCGAAATACAAAAACGATCTCAATCGATCATCTAACGCCTATCTCTTGAGATAGCGGGCCATACAGATGCGATCTTATAATGATCTTCTCAAGCCTATCTGTTACGATAGCAATTTTGGTTAATTATCCAAACCCGTCTGATATAATGGCAACACGAGTGCAGAGTTATCTTATTAGATCTTCTAAAGATCTGTCTGCTGTGATAGCAGTTTATGCGAGAAACGATCTCAAACAAAGCCTATCTTCTATGATAGCAATTTGCACAGCTCAACGATCTTGATTGATCTCTGGAAAATTATCTGGAACGATAACAACGTTGTGAACGTGATCTCATACGATTTACAACGACCAACTACAAGCCCATCCGTCAAGATGGCACAGCTGCGAAATAACGATCTCGAATGATCTAGCGAAATATCTGTAAATTGACATCGCATACGTGAAATCATTACATGTCATTGTGCAAGGCAAAACAAGCCGAAACGCATGCGAAATTGTATTTTGTTGCAAAGAACAACTGATACAAATACTATTTATCATTATGAGTCAAATGACTTACAATTTATCTATCTAGATAGCAGCTTACAAGCGAAAAGTTCGCATCTAACTACACAGCCAACATGGCTTACAATACATTCGAAAAATGGCTGATAAGCCAGAGATGCGCCAAGGGAACTCTCGACTAAGAAAAGAGAGAATCCACCGGTCTTGACACCGGCAGCACAGTACGCAGATCTGAGGCCAAAGATCTATAGCAAAAGGGATGCTGCCGCGAAGAGATCAACTTGTCATTCGCCACATCCCTAGCAGCAAGGTCAGGGATACGATGCGCCCAAGACCCCAAGGAATGACAAAATCCTCTGTCTGACCAAGATAGGCGCCGGAGGAGCTTCCTGTGCCGACAAAGGATACTCCGCGCAACAGGCGAAGCAGTCATTCCTCTGGTGATGGATTCCTTGTCATGTTGGACAAGGGCATTGACGAGCACCCCGACCTCACAAATGTGAGGGCAACGGATTCTTCTTCGGAGATGCTGAAGAAGAATCACGCCGTTCATTACGAGACGGTAGCACGGTCACTACGGCGCTGCACCCCGCCACGAGGCGGCCGGAAACATGACCTGCACGCATAATACACGAAGAAATTTCTTCGAACACACATGAGGTATTATCTGCATCCTCTTTATGATGGTTATAAACAGCAATGAGCCTCATAAAGTGGATCTTGGAAACTATTTCTATGGCACAAAGCGCAAACTCAGGATTCAAAGCTTGAAGTTGCCATGAATCAACGAAAAACAAGCGTTGAAGCCAGCAGTCGTAAGGACTCACGGCAAAGCACATGTTTGGGATGAAGAACCCAAATGACAAAGGCAGGGTTTATATAGGCCCTGTGGAGACTCTTCGGTTGCATAAGATGAGTCAGCAAAATTCAAAAAAGAGGGTAAGTTCAATCACTTACGCCTTGAAAAGCGGTAACAATCAATTACCCTACTAAAGGCTACGACGATTCAGTTGCGTATCCTAATAAATGACGGATAGTCATGATTCGGATGGACTTCCCAACGGAAGCGTGCTTATCTGCCGAGAAATTAGCGCGAAAATCAAGCAAAGAATCAATTGCTGATGTCATAATTGGATATGCACAGAAATGTCCAATCAAATCCCGAAAGGGGCAAAACGGGCAAACTCATTGTTTGTTGTTAAAAAAAAAGAAGGGGGAGAAACCCTAGCAACATTACATTAATGTTTCAAAATATTACATTAATGTCTCAACCATTTTCCTGTTTTCTTTTCAAAATTCGAGAAGTCAAAACAAATTTTTGACTAAGGAGTCCTGGGGCTCGAACTGCTCGATCAGCCTCTCCACCTGTTGCACTTCTTGCTTTAGTTGCTCGCACTTGGCATTCATTTCATGATACAGCTTCAAAGCTTCATCAACCTTTTGCTTCTGCTGCTCCACCTTCTGCATCTCAGCTGCGAGATTCTGGTGACCGAGATTCAAAGTTACAGCTGCGCGAATCAGTGTAACTCTGTCCTTGAGGAATTTGAAACCAAGTCTGCCTTGGACTTTGAGCACGAGATTTTGGCACATGCCACACAGCAATTCGGCGCTCTGGGCCGAAATGGTCGCAGGTGTAGCCGCACACAGCTGCTCTAGTATCCAGATGGCTTCAGTAAGGAATAGCCTCCTGTCAAAAGGACTGATCTCCAGACACCTCACAAACGATCGGGGGTATCTGAGACGCATCCGAACCACCCAGTCTACATCGGTTTGCTTCAAACCTGAGACATCAAAAACAAGTCATGATGTCAGAACTCGCAAGCAAATAATGTGACGTGCGAATGGTAAAATCTCTGCTTACCAGTGCCTTCCAGAATTTCATGAATAGAGGGAATGCGAGCCACCGGGTTGTTCGAAGACTGCCCTCGCTCCATGGCTCTCCTATCAGCTGCGAGCTCCAAACTCTCATAGTTAGGAGGAAGAGTGTAGGCCGCACCAGCTGCGACTACATTCCCAACCTGCGAGCCCCAAATACTCCACGCAGGAATAGGTGCTCCCGGTTCAGTCATCGCCGGAGGCGAGGGGACAGCCGAAGTCGCTGGACGGACACTCCCAGATGCGAAAATATTAGCATCACTTGTCCTTTCTTCCTCACCGCCAGTACGGACACCTTCGTCCATCGGCACAGCATCAGCTTCGACATCATCGGAAAGTTCGATGACATCCTCGGGACGCTCACTCACGTGTCCAGCGGCTGCGATGGGCTTCTCGGTATGGGAGCTCGAAATTGGAACATGGGATGCAGAAGGCTGACTTCTCTGCTCCAGCTCAGGCTCCTCAGCATGACCTGCGACACCGAATGCGATAATATGAGGTAACTTGTGTTATAAGTTATTTCACTATCTTTACTAAAGCTAAGAATAAGCACCTCCACGCGAAGGTGGGATTGAGGTATCCTCATCATACACTAGGGACGTGGAACCGTGCCCTATCAGTGTATCCTCACTAAGCAAATCTTTAAGAGAAGCGTGACCTGGGACGCGAGTAAACCAGTCATGATTTTGCCTCAAGTGACTAAAGCCTAGTATGCGCATATCACTCAAAATAATTACCTGAGGGTTCTCCGCATTTGCTTACCAACCAACGGCGAATGTCAGGCTTTGACACACCGTGCTTTAACGCACCCACAATTACATCTCTATAAGTAACTGCGAGATTGAAGATCTCACCTTTATCGCCACCTGCGATCTCTGTGAAGTCCGCTTGGACTTGCTCTAGCTCTGCTGTGTCCTCTCCAGGAACCTCATCTTCCTCCTCCACATGAGGAGCCACTTCTTCGGGAAGCTCGTCTTCCTCGCCAGTTGGACGCGCTAAGTCGTCAACATGCCGCTCCTCGAGGCTCCGCTGTTTCACAAGCTCGAGTTCCTCTTCCTCTCGCTGCCTTCTTCTTTCAGCAGCCTCCGTGGCTGTCCTCCGGGACTCAGCAAGAACATCCTCGCTTATGGGATCATCTGAAACGCCAGAGTGGGCATCTCTCTTTTGCCTCTTGGCCACAAGGCCACCAACGGCTTCATCATCATCATCTGCGAATACAAAATTGGTTCAGAGAAAAGAACTGCACAGAAGTCATGATAAAGGGCAAGGAGATGCGACGGAAGTACCTCCTGATTCTTCTTCGCACATCACAACTGTTGCTTCTTCATCACTTGCCTGGGGCTCCTGTCTCTCTTCCTCCTCTTGGTTGAATGGAACGAAAGTCTCAACTGCGAGATCTTTTCGCACTTTGCTGGGCATACGACCCTTGCCTTTGTCCTTGATGGAAAGGGACCTCACTGGGGGAGAAGCTGGAGCGCTCCTAGGGGAAGAAATCGTAATCCCCTTTTGCCTAGGTCTCTTCGCTCTCGGCGCCGCAGTCGCCGGAGGGGACGGGTCACCTCTAGGAGGAGACGGAGCCGGAGGGTTGTCTATCAGCGAGTCAGCAAAGGTGTTCATGACCCCACGAACTTTTGTTTCGACCTCGGCATCCATCCTCCATGCTAGCCGATACGACTCCCCCCTCCTTCTGGTGGCAACAATGGTATCCACCAGCGATTTGGAACGGTCACCAGCTGCGAACCTCCGCACATGACACTAGACAATACAGAACAAAAAGCATCAGTGCAAGCAAATCAAAGAGCTCAAAGCACACAAGGAAACTGCTTACCTCAGCAAACGCCTTGCTATATTTGATGACCTGCGTGTCACCCTTCTTGATTGCATTGACCTGCTCCTTCAGAATGAAATCGGGGCACAAATGATTCTCGCGGTCCAACAACGAGTAGCAACCGTACTCAGACTCGCTCAAACTGCAATTGGGGCGAAACGGAAAAGAGTTTCTCTTGATCAAGGGGGCCCTTCCTGGCTGCGCCGCCGCCTCCGTCTCCATCCTCGTCTGCTGGGCAATCCAGTATGCGATCCAGTTCTGGGAACAACCACCCTTGCGAGTTCCTGCAGGCTGCTCGAAGGGAAGATTGCTCATGAGGACCGTCTTGCACTCCTTTGTCAGCAAGCGCTTATAGCACCCTCTGACGATAGACTGGGGCCAGATTGATGGGGCCACCGCATCGAAACCAAACTGAGGCGAGACCCGAGTGGGGTCAACATCCACTGTAAGCCTTTCATACCGGGGCGCGAGCTCACGGATGTGCTCTGCAAGTGCAGGAAGAGAACCTCGCAGACACCAGCAAAAGAACTCACGATAGCGCTCGTGGAAATGCGGCCCCTTTTCAAAAAGAAGGTCTTCTGACAAGACCATGCCTTTGGAAGGATATAGCTTTGGAAACCACCGCACATTCTCGACACGTGTGGCGTAGGGCCTGGCAGTGAACTCCCTTCGTTTGTCGCATATCAAGCTCCAAGTACACTTGGTGTTGCTTGCTCCAAACCATCTCGCAGCTCTCCCGCTGTTGAACGCTTCCGTCTCGCCTGGGGGACACCACTTCTCAAGTGGGAGGGGAGTTGGAGCATAAGATGGCCAGCGCTCAAAAACCCACATTGTCAAAAAGCTGATATTGACAAAGGTCAGAACATCGAGACGGCCGCGCGATTCCCTCATCGCCAGAACCAGCTGGTCCAGCCTATAATATAACGTGCCCAAGACCAAGGGTCCAAGTGCGACCCTCTGGCCAAGAGCGAGCCTCACCGCAAGTGGCAGCACATGGTAGAAGACCCCGTCATGGGGGTGACCATCAATCAGATACCTCGACAGCCAAGCGCAGAGAAAGGCGCAAAGGGTCAAATGATAACCCTTGCCCTCTACATAATTCTCGGCCTCCGGGTCCTCGCTCAAAAGCTTCTTAGTGATGCTGCTGTTTGCATAGTCTCGGAAGAAGTACTGCAACCACTTGTTCCAGGTATTCTTCGCAGACGTATCCACTAGCTGCCAGTTCGGAAGAGGTTTCGTACTGGTCCACCGAGTGGAGATTTTCTTTACCTCTGCTAGGCACTCCTCCATCTGCGCGTACAAGGCCAATTCCGCAGGTGTTCTTAAGTGACTCAAGGGGTCCACCTCGCCCATAGGGGAAAGCTCATACAGCATTTGAACGTCCTCGAGCGTGGGGGCAGCCTCGAACTCAGCAAAGTGAAATGTGTGAGTCGCAGGCGAATAGCGGGACAGAAGGTCTAGAAGCATGGACTGATCCAGCTTCACGGCAGCACCCTTCATAGCACGGACAGCGAAGAAAATGCCGGCTTTATCGAGAGTTTCGGCGTAATTACCCAACACGTGGTCAGTCCACTCATCCATATAGTCCAACTTCTGGACAAACGCCTGAGTAGAAATTGCAGTGTATGGGAAGTGCCCATTCTCGATTCCCAATCGAACCACATCCTCGGAGCCAACTAACTCGAGCAAGGCTGAGTTAACTGGGCGAGTCAGCGTTAACAACTGCTCAACGGGAACAGGATCAGGCATCCTCTTCGCCTTCACCCTCGCGTGGTAAAAATCTTTCCCACCCAGAAAGGGGGCTTTCCGCCACAGAGCCTGCGGAAGCTCCGGCATCTCCTCATCTTCCTTGATGGGTCTGGTTACTCTTGTTTTGGCCATTCCTGCGAAAGGGCAAAAAAAAGGGGGGGAGAAATACCACACTTCAGTTTGAATTCCTGGGAATTCGAGATCTATGCAAAGGAAAGCAGACAGTTCCGGTGCCGATTTTAGAAATTGGGGATTTGCAAGACCCAATATTGTTGAAAGATTAAAAACGAAGCAGGTTTAAAGATCAAAGCCTCTTCACAGATTTCATGGGTTTACAGATTCAACGCAGTTCAAGGCAAACACTGGTAGTTTAAATCAAAAGTAAACGAGGCCAACCTTGTTTCCTTGAAGCCTGCTTGGAGATGCACAATTGAAGAATACGATTTGCAGTCTTGAACTGATGATTGATTATTTGGATCTGCTCCCGAAGATCTCCGGGTACCATTCACTTTAAGAGAAAGAAGCAATGCCTTGCAATGATGGGATACAAGGTATTTATCCAGAAGAATGAAGGGTTGCGTCCCTTCAGTAGTCGAATCGCAACCGTCACCGTCGTGTCGCGCAATCACAGGACGGGCTGACGTCACGCCTAAAACCCTAAAGGTCAGACGGCACGACTCTAGGGGTTTTAGGTCATAATTACACGCACGGGGGCTGAACTTACCCGTATTTGAATTGGTGCGTGACGACGACGCGCATGTTGGTTTCCGCGCATGGAAGCCTATACAGCTACAAGCCTTCACGCGCAGAAAGGGGGCTAATGTAGATACTGCTTTATGACATGGCAGATCTAGGCCACGTGGCAACCATCCAGCACACCATATTGTGCTCCACACACACAGGATCACCAGCCGAGCTGATCCATGTGGGGGCTGCGAGACAGAGCCCTCGCATACCACTGCACGGGACTTGTAGGGATTTGTGGTTTGGAGGCTAGAGTAAGCCATGTCGCGTGCGAGCCAAGCCCGCGCGCGACCTTTAGTAACTGTTTTGAGAGATTTATGGCACGAGCTCCCTAGACCCGGTCAATCCGGTCAAACCCGGTCAACCTCGTAACGGTTCCGGTACTCGCGCACCACGTGCTCTAACGGTTCCTATATACTCGGACGAACGTGCCGTTATGGTTAAGCTAATTAAGCCGCCATTAATGGGCGCATTAACCACACTACAACGGTCATGTTCTCCAGTATATATACATCGTTAACCTTTCCATACAAGGGAGGACACACTGCCATACGCGGAAGCTCTGCCAAACCTCTGTCTCTCTCTCAGACATTGCTACTGACTTGCTCTCTCCCTACACACACCCCTATTCCTCCTGTGCGATCCCTGATCCACTACGTACGGTGTACACGGAGGTCTCCCTGCCGGAACCTCTTGTGCACAAGTATGAACAATGTTTTGGCTAGAATATTAATTTATTATTTATGGCGATATTTAATATAATGAAGTCCTTAGATAAATTGTGTTATTTATCTTAAATATCCCTAGTCCATTATATTGATTAATAGGACAATCAAATATAGACTAGTATGTGGATAGATTGATATGGAGATATCAAGTCTAAACACATGGGTATGCATTAGGAGTAATGGCATACTGGATTGACCCACGACGAAAAGGATACATTAGATTATGTGAAGTCACAATTGCTTTTCGTAGTGCTAATATTATTGCAATCCTTAGACTTGAAGTCACTAGATACTCTAGTTGTGAAATATTGCGCTTTGATGTTATCAAACGTTACACCGTAACTGGGTAATCATAAAGGTGGCTATCGGGCGTGATAGGAAGCAAGCTTAGAGATCGTAGTGATGTAGATAGGATTTGTCCCTCCCACATAATGGGGGTAAATATCCACGGCCACTCGAGGGATGAGGCTTATTGAATGTCTGGCCAGACTCAGATAAATTAATATAGAGATATTAATGTTATCTGCAAGTATAAGCACATTCCCAGGATCGAGGAACTATGGATTGGATATACGAGTGTGACTATTTATGTCTCGTGTCCAATCCGGATATGGAGACAAAGGGATAATGCAATATGACATATTGGGCACAAAGGTTTGTCGGGATCACTGACTATTTCTATGGGTTGGGTGACATGGATGTGTTGCTAGACACCGCTCCATGTTAGTAATAGTTACTACCAACTATATAGAAACCTATGGGGTCACACGTCAAATAGAGTAGAGCTATATTTGGTATTAATTAATAAAGATTAATTAATAGAAGGATCATTGTGCAACACCTTGCAAACTTAGTAGGACTAATTTGCAAGGAAGGGAATAGTTCTAGTCCTACTAGAACAAGAAAACTCTAATATGGAAACAACAAGGAGTTGTTGGAGTATATATATAAGAGGCCCTAGCTTCCTTCCCACAAGTTATTATTAGACATAACATAAAGGAATGGGAGAGAGCAAAAGAGAGAGCAAGACAAAGAGCTAGGGCCGAAACCCTAGCCCCCGTCCGCCCCTTCCCGTCGGCTCAAAGAGGAGGCCGCCCCTCCCTTTGTGCTTTGTTGCTTTGTTGCTTTGATCTTCTTCCCTCTTCCTCCGGGTTCAAGCTAGCACTTGTGGAGAAGGAAGAATCTAGATCTCACCTCTAGACGTGGATAAACCGTAGAGACGAGGACATCATTCTTCGTGTGATCTCACAAATCAAATGGTACACATCTTCTGTGTCCTTAATCATGTTATGATGTCTCTTCCTGTGATCTTTGGTGGGCTTTGAGTAGGATTATTTTTGTTATTCCGCTGCGTTACCTACGTCAAAACCCAACAGTGGTATCAGAGCCACAGGTGGTAGAGCATAACATGATATTATGTGTTTACGATTTCAGTTCATACACCGTATTATTGTTTATTACGCGAAAACTGAAAAGTTGGCATAGTAGATGCAATATTGAATTTGATTCAAACAAACAAGACCCAATTTAACATTGGATGTTAGAATTGGTGAGTTTAATCACATAGGATGTGAATAATTGGGTTCTTGAAAAATTAGGGTTCATGGGAACATGATTGAAAAGGGGTTTTCAATTATGGAAACAAAGTTATGGAAATAATTCCATAAGGAAACAACCTTGCTTGGGCAAAAAGGAAGGAGGAAGGGGACTAGGGCCGAAACCCTAGCCGCCCGCCCCTCCCTTGCGCGCCAAGCAAGGCCGCGGGCCTCTAGGCGTGCGGCGGTCCTAGGGTTCGGGCCACTTGTTGGCTTGGGCCCTTTGGACCGTTGTAAAACCCTAGTTACCCAATTTCATTAAAATTAAAACAAGCGCGTTAAAAATTGGTTTTAACTGTATTATGTGCTTTATTGCATGGTGGATGGATATGGCCTAGGATTGTGGATGTTTATTGTTTTGTGGTTTGGTTTACGGCCTGCGAGCTGATCAAATTAATGTAATAATTAATTAAGTTTTACGGCCTGCGAGTCGTCTTTTTCTCCTCGACATGTGAGGCTTTTGTTAGTTATTTATTCTAGATGTTAGGCTAGAATTAGAAATATTTAGATGATAGCCAAGAACATGGAGAAGAAGACCGGAGAACCAAATGAGGCAAAAGACATCCCTAGGCGCGCAACTATGATGGAGCACATGGAGATGAGCTCGGCACTTTAGGGCAATTAGATATTATCATTGGCTTGATAATATCATTAGTCTAGGGGCCATATCCATGCCACGTTTTTTTATTTTTGTGGATTTTTATTATTCATGTCTTGTTATTTATTTTGTGTGTATGGCGCTACAAGCAAAACGATTACAAGATAATAATAAACAAGGTTGGTCTTTTATTGTGGATGGCCCAATCCAAATAAGTAGACCATGTTGATAAGATCAACCAAACAACTTAAAAGAAATCCCTCAATTAAATATTGCGTTTTGCCTTCTCTTGCCAAAACACCCTTCATGATCATGGCCTATTAAAATTCGGGCTTGCCAAAGCAAGGCGATTTTAATTTTTCATGATGTGTTGCGGACGACGCAAGCTAGTAATGCGTGTATGTTGAAAGCAAGAGGTTGGACGCAACTAGGCAAGAGTCAATTGGATTGATGAGCTTAGAGGCATGACAATTAGGAGTTATCCAATTGGATAAAGAATAAAAGGAATTTATTCACCTAATTGGACCAAGAGTTGCATGGGATGCAATTGGAATGGTTCCTACCTAAATAACCAATTCTTGGGTGACTTGCCAAAGCAAGCTCAAGAAGAAGTGAAAAAGGGATCTTGGACCCACTAGAAAGTATAAAGATATTTTCCGCTTTAATAGTGAGGGCTATTAATCCGAGAAAAATACTGGGAGCTATATTTAATGATCTAGCCATTGTTAAATATATTTAAATTGTTCAAAATACTAAATTACATATTTCACGTTTTGTAGAATTCCAAATGGCAAACAACAACGCATCGAGTTCATCCCTACGATATGTCCTTGAGAAGGATAAATTGTCAGGAAAAAATTTCCTCGACTGGTACAGAAACTTGAGGATTGTCCTCAAGCAAGAAAAGAAGCTGTACGTCTTGGACACTCAGATTCCAGACCCACCACAAGATGAGTCTCTACTAGCGGAAGTAAGGGCACGTCAGAAACATATTGATGATTCTAATGACGTGACTTGCCTCATGCTTTGCACCATGACTGGTGAGCTTCAGAAGCAACACGAGAACATGGAAGCCTATGATATGATCAGACACTTGAAACAATTGTTTCAGGAACAGGCAAGGCATGAGCGCTATGAGGTGTCTAAAGCATTGTTCAAAAGTAGTCTTGCAGAGGGGAATCCAGTAGGCCCTCATGTACTCCGAATGATCGGGTACATAGAGAACCTTGAAAGACTGGGGTTCCCACTCGGGCAGGACTTGGCGACTGATCTCGTCTTGCAATCGTTGCCTGACAGTTATAATCAGTTCATTATGAACTATAATATGAATGAGATCAACAAGTCTTTGCCAGACCTATTGAACATGCTAAAGACAGCTGAGCAAAGCATCAATAAAGGCAAGGGCAAAGCCATAATGATGGTCCACAAGAAGAAGGGCAAGTCAGTTGCATCTACTTCAAAAGGAAAACGCAAGAAAGTTGCGAAATCCAAGGAAGCCCTAAAGCCTAGTGGAGGCGTGGCTAAAGGTGAGTGTCACTACTGCAGCCAGCCGGGTCACTGGAGGAGGAATTGTCCTAAATATCTGGAGGATAAGAAGCTTGGAATAGTGATTCCACCACCACCAGGACGTCAATCTCTCTATTTCATCATCCTGGGTATTGGATACCGGATGTGGTTCTCACATTTGTCGTAATGTGCAGGATTTGAAAAGAAGTAGAAGATTGCGAAAAGGGGAGATAGACTTGCGCGTCGGGAATGGAGAAAAGGTTGCTGCATTGGCTGTAGGCGTTTATGAGCTATCTTTGCCTTCTGGACTTATCTTAGAATTAGACAATTGATTTTATGTGCCTGCTATGAGCAGAAACATTATTTCCGTTTCTTGTTTGGACGAGAAAGGTTTTTCTATTTCAATAAAGGACAAGTGTTGCTCCATTTATTTTGATAGTATGCACTATTGTAGTGCGCATTTGTCTAATGGATTGTATATCCTTGATCTAAATAATCCAATATATAACATAAATACTAAAAGGATTAAAACTAATGATTTAAATCCTACATATCTATGGCACTGTCGTTTAGGCCATATAAATGAGAAACGCATGGACTTCTAGACTCATTTGATTTGGAATCATATGAGACATGTGAATCTTGTTTATTAGGAAAAATGACAAAGTCCCCTTTCAATAAGAAAGGTGAGAGGACTAGTGAGTTATTGGCACTCATACATACTGATGTATGCGGGCCATTCCCCACGCCTGCCAGAGGTGGTTATACCTACTTCATCACATTCACTGATGATTTCAGTAGATATGGATTTGTATACCTTATGAAGGCCAAATCCGAATCCTTTGAATTGTTCAAGGAATTCAAGAATGAAGTAGAGAAGCAACTTGGCAAGAGTATTAAAGCTCACGATCGGATCGTGGAGGAGACTACTTAAGCCAAGAGTTTGATGAGTATCTTAGAGAGTGTGGGATAGTATCCCAGCTCACTCCACCCGGAACACCACAATGGAATGGTGTATCTGAGAGGAGGAATCGCACTCTATTAGATATGGTGCGATCTATGATGTCTCAAACAGATCTTCCGATATCCTTTTGGGGACATGCTCTAATGACGGCAGCTTTTACCATTAACCGTGTTCCATCCAAATCAGTCATGAAGACGCCATATGAGATATGGACTGGGAAGCGTCCCATAGTGTCGTTTATGAAGATTTGGGGCTGCGACGTCTATGTAAAGCGTTTTCAAACAGACAAGCTCGGGCCTAAAGCGGATAAGTGTAAGTTTGTGGGATATCCTAAAGAGACTAAAGGCTATTACTTCTATAACCCTACCGAGAACAAAGTGTTCGTTGCTCGGACCGACGTGTTTCTAGAAATAGAATTAGTCTCTAAAGAAGCAAGTGGGAGGGTTGTAAAACTTGAAGAAATTCATGAACCACAAACCGCTGAACCAATAATGGAACATGAACAGGAACCACAAGAATTTGTGGAAGAACCTGTTCAAGTAACACAGGAACTCCGTAGATCAGGAAGAGTGCGTCATGAGCCAGAGAGGTATGGACTTCTCGTGACTGAGCCCAATGACGTACCACTCATGGATGATGAGCCTGCAACCTATGGAGAAGCCATGAGTGGCCCAGACTCTAAGAAGTGGCTAGAAGCCATGAGATCCGAAATGGATTCCATGTACACCAACAAAGTATGGACTTTGGTGGAACCACCCGAAGGGGCTCGACCCATAGGGTGCAAGTGGGTCTTCAAGAAGAAGACCGACATGGATGGAAAGGTAGTTGCCTATAAGGGCCGATTGGTGGCCAAAGGTTATAGACAAATTCATGGTATTGACTATGATGAGACCTTTTCACCAGTCGCCATGACTAAATCCATTCGAATTTTACTTGCTATTGCAGCATACTACGACTGTGAAATTTGGCAAATGGATGTCAAAACAGCGTTCCTTTATGGGAACCTCCTTGAGGATGTGTATATGACACAACCACAGGGTTTTGAGGATCCAGAGAATGCCAATAAAGTCTGTAAGCTGCAAAGGTCCATTTATGGATTAAAGCAAGCTTCTAGGAGCTGGAATCGACGTTTTGATGACGCAGTCAAAGAGTTTGGCTTCATCAAGAACGAAGATGAGCCTTGTGTTTACAAGAAGGTTAGTGGGAGCTCTATAGTATTTATGGTCTTGTATGTGGATGACATACTAATCATTGGAAATGATATTCCTACTCTGCAATCTGTTAAAGATTGGCTAGGAAAGTGCTTTACGATGAAAGACTTAGGAGACGCAGCCTATATACTTGGTATAAAGATCTATAGAGATAGATCTAAAAGGTTGCTTGGCCTAAGTCAGAGTACATATATTGACAAGGTGTTGAAGAGGTTCAACATGCAAGATTCCAAGAAGGGATTCTTGCCCATGTCACATGGAGTCACTCTTTCCAAGAATGACTGTCCCTCCAACGAGATGGAGAAGGACCGCATGAGCAGGATACCCTATGCTTCGGCCATAGGATCCATCATGTACGCCATGCTATGTACTAGACTAGACGTATCATACGCGTTGAGTATGGTGAGCAGATATCAGTCCAATCCGGGTGAGAGTCACTGGATTGCTGTCAAGAACATCCTAAAGTACTTGAGAAGAACTAAGGGTGTATTCTTGAAATTTGGAGGAATGGAAGAGCTAAGTGTAAAGGGTTACACTGACGCAAGCTTCCAAACCGACAAGGATGATTACAGATCGCAGTCTGGATACGTGTTTTGCCTGAATGGAGGAGCTGTAAGCTGGAAGAGTTCCAAGCAAGGAACAGTTGCTGATTCTACAACAGAAGCTGAGTACATTGCTGCTGCGGAAGCAGCAAAAGAGGCAGTATGGATAAAGAAGTTTATCACTGAGCTCGGTGTGGTCCCTAGCATAGTGGATCCCATAGAGTTGTACTGTGACAACTCTGGGGCAATCGCACAGGCGAAGGAACCAAGATCGCACCAAAAGTCAAAGCATGTACTTAGGAGATTCCATCTCATTCGTTATATGATCGATCGAGGAGATGTGAAGATGTGCAAGATTCCGACGGATGACAACGTGTCAGATCCGCTCACGAAACCTCTTGCACAGCGAAAGCATGAAGGGCAGGCCAGATCTATAGGCATACGAGATGCGCCAGATTGGCTCTAGTGCAAGTGGGAGACTGTTGGAATAGATGCCCTAGAGGCAATCGTAGATTTAGTATGAACAATGTTTTGGCTACAATATTCATTTATTATTTATGGCGATATTTAATATAATGAAGTCCTTAGATAAATTGTGTTATTTATCTTAAATATCCCTAGTCCATTATATTGATTAATAGGACAATCAAATATAGACTAGTATGTGGATAGATTGATATGGAGATATCAAGTCTAAACACATGGGTATGCATTAGGAGTAATGGCATACTGGATTGACCCACGACGAAAAGGATACATTAGATTATGTGAAGTCACAATCGCTTTTCGTAGTGCTAATATTATTGGAATCCTTAGACTTGAAGTCACTAGATACTCTAGTTGTGAAATATTGCGCTTTGATGTTATCAAACGTTACACCGTAACTGGGTAATCATAAAGGTGGCTATCGGGCGTGATAGGAAGAAAGCTTAGAGATCGTAGTGATGTAGATAGGATTTGTCCCTCCCACATAATGGGGGTAAATATCCACGGCCACTCGAGGGATGAGGCTTATTGAATGTCTGGCCAGACTCAGATAAATTAATATAGAGATATTAATGTTATCTGCAAGTATAAGCACATTCCCAGGATCGAGGAACTATGGATTGGATATACGAGTGTGACTATTTATGTCTCGTGTCCAATCCGGATATGGAGACAAAGGGATAATGCAATATGACATATTGGGCACAAAGGTTTGTCGGGATCACTGACTACTTCTATGGGTTGGGTGACATGGATGTGTTGCTAGACACCGCTCCATGTTAGTAATAGTTACTACCAACTATATAGAAACCTATGGGGTCACACGTCAAATAGAGTAGAGCTAGATTTGAGATTAATTAATAAAGATTAATTAATAGAAGGATCATTTGCAACACCTTGCAAACTTAGTAGGACTAATTTGCAAGGAAGGGAATAGTTCTAGTCCTACTAGAACAAGAAAACTCTAATATGGAAACAACAAGGAGTTGTTGGAGTATATATATAAGAGGCCCTAGCTTCCTTCCCACAAGTTATTATTAGACATAACATAAAGGAGTGGGAGAGAGAAAAAGAGAGAGCAAGACAAAGAGCTAGGCCGAAACCCAAGCCCCCGTCCGCCCCTTCCCGTCGGCTCAAAGAGGAGGCCGGCCCTCCCTTTGTGCTTTGATCTTCTTCCCTCTTCCTCCGGGTTCAATCTAGCACTTGTGGAGAAGGAAGAATCTAGATCTCACCTTTAGACGTGGATCAACCGTAGAGACGAGGACATCATTCTTCGTGTGATCTCACAAATCAAAAGGTACACATCTTCTATGTCCTTAATCATGTTATGATGTCTCTTCCTGTGATCCTTGGTGGGCTTTGAGTAGGATTATTTTTGTTATTCCGCTGCGTTACCTACGTCAAAACCCAACAAGGTCGTGGCTGTACCTTTGTTGGTGGGTCACAGTGGTGTAATTGATCGGGTATGGCTGCTGTCTTGGGTCCGTGGCAATGATTTGGTTCGGTAATGGTGATGGTGAAGGTTCGGGGTGTTGGTCGATTGGTGAAGCTGTGGTGATTGGGTTGGTGGTTTGGTGGCTGCTTAGGTTGAAGTATGGTTGATTTTGGTCATGGAGGTTGAATTGGTATTGAGGCAATGGTGCTTTGTGGAGTAGAGATGGGTCTAATAGGAGATGGGTTGGTGTTATAAGGTAGAAATGGTGATGGTTGTTAGGAGGCAGTGGAGATGGTGATGGAGCTAAGGATACAGAGGGTACTTAGTGTCTTGGAATTAATGGTGGCTGATATGTTGAGATGGTGTAAGGGTGTATGGAAGTGAGTTTTGGGTTGTAAGTTGAATTGTTGAATTGGGAGTGAATGGTTATACTCATAGCAGTGGTGATTTGTAGAAGTGAAGTTGGTGGAATTAAATGGTATTGGTAATTGAGTTGTGGTGAAGGCTGTGTTGTAGGGAGCTGGGTATAGAAGAGTTCATGGTAATGGCTTTGAGTGCTGGTAGTTTGTTACAGTGGTGGCGAATTGGAGTTCGGTGGAGCTGGTCGTGGTGGAGTTTCAGGTGGTCGATTGGTAGTTTGATGGCTGGCGAATTTGGTTCTGTATTTTTGTATGCAGTGACAACCTACATTGCTCACCAGTATCAATTTATTCTCTAATGACTTATGGCGTGTAAAACTATCTGACTATGAAGCTTTTGTGTGATTGTCTTAATGCTATTATGTAGTTAGTCGCTTGCTTCTTCTCTGTGATCTAATGATATTATGTTAGAATCATTGTCAAAGTTGAGTCTTTTTCTTGTACTCTGAATTTGCTGAACCTATTTGAGAAGTTTCTCTACTTGTGAAAATGTTTTCACTGATGACTAGTATCTTTTGGCCCTGAAAATGCAGGTTATATTTTCTAACATTGCCCAGTAAATTACAAAAGTATAATTACTACTAGTACATGTGTTCCGATGCTATGTTATGTTAACCCTGCTTGTTGTGTCATCTAGCTGTTGGGAAGCTTGATCTTGGAGCTGATCTTGGATGCTGATCAGAGATGAAGTCATGCCTGCAAGGACAGAGAGGAAGTCGGATACTTTCATGCTGCATACTGGATAATGAAAATTTAATTAGTGCATGAACTTTGTATTATTTAGAGAAACTAGACAATGTATGACAATTTTGTATTATTTGGATATGTATTTGTTTTATTTGATACTGATAATTTAAGTTGTATGGCAAGTATGTTTCAAAAAAAAAAGTTTTATCTTTCAAGTAGTTAGTTTTGCTTAATTATTTAAGCTTTAAGTCAAAAGCGGGTCTATGCGGGCCGGGTATGTGTGTGGGCTGACTTGGGCTCGCTTTGTTCGGGTGCCGGTCAGCGTGTAGTACTCTCAACATCGGGTTTGTGTGCGGGCTGAAACGCATCGGGGCACTATAGCGGGTCGGGCCGGGTTTATTCAATTATGGCCCGACCCGACCCGATTGCAATCCCTAGTCACTATGGCTGTAAAGGTGAATGGGGAGTGTGGTAATTTTTTTAACCCTAACAGGGGTATTAGACAAGGGAACCCAATATCCCCCTATTTGTTTGTGCTGGTCATGGAAATTCTTTCAAGGAATCTAAAAGCAGCTCTCAGAGATAGGATTCTAAAGGGTGTAAGATTTGCAGAGAAGCTCAAGCTAAAAATCATCTTTTTTTTTTTTGCGGATGATGCAATTATTTTCCTGAAAGCTTCTTTGGAGGAAATGCAAGCTTTAATGGAGATTCTTCAGAATTTTGCTCAGCTTCTGGTATGGAATTGAATTTCAGTAAGTCATGTATATATTTTTCTCCAAATACAGGTGCTAGTTTGATTGAGGAAATTTCTGTTTTATGTGCCATTCCTGAAATTGAGAAAAATGTCAAATATCTGGGTATTCTAGCCTTTTGGGGAAGTTCAAAGGCTGAAAGTCTAAAGATTATTTTAGAAAAAGTTGAAAAAAATCTTATAAGGATGGAGAGTGAGATGTCTTCCATAAGCTGGTAGAGAAGTTTTAATTAAAGTTGTAGCCACGGCTATGCCTAGCTATATTATGTGTTGCGTTGTATTTCCTAAATCTCTTTGCTCTAAATTGGTTTGTGGTGGAGGAGATGCTAAGTAGAAGAAGCTTTGTTGGTTTAGCCGGAGAAGGATGAATGCTCGTAAAAGAGAAGGTGGCCTAGCTTTTAGGGACTTAAAAGCATTAGTTTAGCTATGATAGCTAAAAGTTGCTGGAGATTGTTGCAATTCCCTAATTCTCTGTGTGTTACTCTTTTAAAAGCTAAATATTTTCCAACAACCAGTATCTTGCATGCTAAAAAAGGAAATCTTCCTTCTTGGACTTGGCAAAGTTTGTTAGTTGGGCTAAAGGTTATTAAGGAAGGTTCTGTTTGGAAGGTTGGGATGGAGCTAAGATTAATATCTATGAAGACAAGTGGGTCACTGCTTTGAGGGGGGGAAATTCCCAAAGATGTGCCATATCCCAGATTGGTTAAAGTCAGTGAGTTGATTAATGTCACTACAAGAAGCTGGAAATTAAATTTGATTAATAACTATTTCAGTAGAGAGGTTGCAAACTCTTATTTTGGCTATTCCTTTATCTTGGACTGAGGTTAAAGATAAATTGATTTGGGCTTCTACTTCTATTGGTTCTTATACAGTTAGAACTGGCACTAATATAACAAGATATATGTTTGAGAAAGCAGCTTTGAATGGAGTTTCTGGGTTTAAAGAGTACAAATTAGAGAATGCTTCTTCTTCCTTTAATTTCTCTAAGGAACATTGGAGAGATTGCTGGAATTTATGTCTTACTCCAAAAGTGAAATTGTTCTGGTGGAGATTAAGCAATAAAGATTTGGAAACTCAAAAGAATCTTCATCAAAGACAGTGCTCTATGTTCTCTAAATGTCAATTATGTCATGAGGAAGTTGAAGATGAAAATCACCTTTTTCTGGGTTGTGCTTGGAGTAGGCCTATTTGGTTCAATTTGGGATATTCAGTTCCAGTGGTGTCTGGTATGGATGATTCTTTTCAAAAATGGCAGTTTGAAATGTGGAAAACTCTACATAAAAATGAAGGGGAAAACTATATGTTTGAAAAGCTGATTTTGACTTGTTAGGGTATTTGGAAGTCTAGGAATGGATTTATTTTTTTATAATACTAGTGTTTTTCCTAGAACAGTTATCAGTGGGGTGGAAAGGAATATGGCTGATGTTTTTAAACTTGTCAAGAAATTGCCTCATCAGAATTCGTCACTTGAAGGAAATGGTAAGGTGAATGCAATTATTAAGTAGTGGCAACCTCCTCAAGATGATAATTTGAAATGCAATATTGATGCTTGCTGTGACAAAATCAGTTTGAGAATGACCGACAGTTGGATTGTGAGGAATTGCAGAGGTGTCATGATAGATAGTGGTTGGATTTCAGATTATACTAACTCAGCTCTAAGTGCAGAAGCCAAAGCTTGGAGAGATGCTATTTATCAAAATAGAGAGGCTGCTCAGTTTTTGATATTTGAAGGTGATTGTAAAGCACTTGTGGAAATGCTTCTGAAGAAGGCTGCTGTGAAATGGGAAGTTTCTAATATTTCCAACACATTGAAGCCATGATGGATCAAGATAGAAGACATTTTCAATGGATTCCTAAAGCAGCTAATAGTTCTGCAGATTTTCGAGCTAGAAAGTTACATCAATGTAAGACTGATGGTAGTGAGATTCTAAGTAGTTCTGATTTGTTTTGATGTTAGCTAAATACAGTTGTAAAGTGGTTTTATTTTCTATACAATTTTGTGTTAGACAAAAAAAAATATTTGCTACCACTCTGTCTCACATCTTCCTCCCTATATTGAATTTCACTACTATTCACTGGATCACTTTGACTCGGTGTTATGGATTGCAAAATGATGCATTTTTTGAATAATTTTTTCATGGTGTTGTAGATTAAAAGTTGCACTTCAACACGACAAAACAATTATCTAAAAATCCTATCAAAATCACCCGGTCAAAGTGACCCAGATACGAGTCAAAAAGTCAGGATGGGGAGTAAGAGTTGAGACGGAGTAGTACCTGGTACATCGTCGTTCAATATTTTCTCGGAGTATGAAAGAGCGTAGTGGGATCTCTGCGCCTCTAAGCTCTGGCTTGTCAAATGTTACCTGAGCCCGTGGTGATTATTGTCGTTGTTGACTTTGTTCACCCGGCCTATGGTTATTATTGTCGGTGTTGACTTTGTTCACCCAGCATGTGGTTATTATTGTCGGTGTTGACCCGGCCTGTGATTATTATTGTCGGTGTTGACTTTGTTCACCCGGCCAGTGATTATTATTGTCGGTGTTGACTTTATTCACACGACCTGTGATTATTATTGTCGGTGTTGACTTTGTTCACCCAGCCTGTGATTATTATTGTCGATGTTGACTTCGGTCACTCGACCTGTGATTCTTATTGTCGATGTTGATTTCGGTCACTCGGCCTGTGATTATTAATGTCGATGTTGACTACAGTCACTCGGTCTGTGTTGCTCCATGTGCTCACCTCTCTGACCGCAAGAAGTCTTAGGGGGTGCTTACGTTTTAGGTCTCGATAGCTTATGATGGGACATAGTTATGCTGCAATTGGATTTTCCTCGTTTTAATCAATATCTAAGATGGAATTTCTGGTTGGAAGTTATAGATAAGAAACTGGATCTTTATGATTTAAATGGGTATTTCAGACTTGGATTATTGGACTTGAGTTGGAAATTTTGAGATGAGGATTGGATATGGATTAAGGGCTGATTGTTGGAAATTTCAGGAATTGTGACAGGAACTTAAGAGGATCTTATTATTCAACTGTCTTTTAGTTCCGCTGCCACTGTTACTATTTTACTATTTTATAATCATCTCTTCTGTGTTTGACATGCTTGGGTGTTGCGTACTCAGTATTTATTGCTGACTCTCAAAACTGGGATTCTTGTTTTTCTTCCCACCGTAGGTTTTAGAGCTAGAGACTATGGGTTGGCTGGGCGCGGGACTCACCTAGAATGCCTTCACAATTAGTATATAGAAATTATTATTATTTTTTTCAACCATAGAAATTATTAGATAATCACAGTGTATTGGAATTGAATTTTGTATGAGACTCGGACATTAATATACTTGTTTAAGATTTTGAGTTATGGATTGTGTTGCTTTTGAGTTCCGCCGTTATTTTTGCATCACCCTCTCGGTTCTGTCCGAGCTGGATAAGGGGGTTGTTGCACAAGTTGCATGTTCTCCACGTCCAATTAGCCAAGTGCGATAACTTCCTCTCCACAACTACCCTCAATTATCCCAGCAGCTCACCAAATTGGGGCATGGCCTCGCAAATCCATGCCAGAAATATGTGCGGAAAGTTCAACATGTTGTACTTCCGGCGACCGAGGTGATCCATATTTTTCTCCCAAGCCTTCTCGCCCACTTACTCAACGAAATGTGGCCACAAGTACTTGCCCCATCCGAAGTTGTTTGCCCACTCAAACTCCGAAAAGCAGGCCAAACGGTACCATGGATATTGTGTCTGCATTGTTTTTCACAAACATCATTAGCCCAATCAGGCATACCATCAGCAGTCTCGCATAATCAATATCTCCTCCCCGGTCAACTCTTTGATTTTGGGCTTCAGGTCAGCCAAAACCTTGTCAATTTCCGATACGTTGATGTTATTACCAAGCTTGTGTTTGGGGAAATACTTTGAAGCCCAACTGTTTGCACGCTCTTTCTTGGCTAAACCAACAGTTTTGTCCAAGCTTAGCCCCGAAACCAAACACAACTCCTGCAATCCAAACCGTACTGGCATGTTGTTAATGTAGAACCAAATCTCAGGCTCTCTATTCCCATGCGTTCATCTTTTCTTGCATGACAAGATTCACAAGCATGCTGGGAAAGCTAAATTTGCCGCAATGGATATCCAACAAAAACTTCAGCTGGGGGAGCCTTGCCTCGATCAATTCCTGAACTTCATGGCAGACGTATTGCAAACTCTGCTTGTATCCTTTCAAAGCGATCCTCGTAATGATGTTTCCTCTCTCGACTTTAACCTCGCACAATGGAAGCGGTACATCTCCCAACTTCTCATCGAACTCCGAAACCTTAACTATTTGTATCTACAATTTAAATGAAAATTTCATTAGTAATGTCAAATTGATAGAAATAATTCAAAGTATTTTTAGATTGTCTGTTATTGTTTAAAAGTTTATGAGCTATTATAAGTGTTCAGTGTTATTGAATTTAGCTATGTGTTCAACTATCAGTGTGTCACATTTTTATTTTAAGTGAAGTGTTTAAGTGAAGTGTTGGTGGGAGATCCTTAAGTGTTCAAGTCTACACACTGGTAAATTTTAAGTGTTAAAGTTGCAGAACTTTTCTAAATCTGAAATCAGTGCCTTTTTTCCTTTACTAACTGCTTAGACGAGAAGTTTACTCGTCTCAGTATAGACAAGATTATACTGAGACGAGGTATATACAGAGACGAGTATGTCACTCGTCTCAGTATAAACTGGTCTATACTGAGACGAGTAAAATAATTTTCTCAATATATACTTGTTTACACTAAGACGAGTGAAGTACTCGTCTCACTACATTGCAGTACAATGCCAGACAACCAAAATGCTACTCTGACAGGTCTTACTTTCTCCTCGTACCAGTTTTATCTGTTCTCGTCTCAGTATTAATCTGGTGATACTGAGACGAGTACTACTCGCACGATTTCCAGACCCAGAACAGGTCGTCGTCCTAGTTCTAGATCTGGATCTTCTTCTCGTCTAAGTTCTTGATTTGGTGGAATTCCAACAGTTTATGATCAAATTTTATATACACACAACAGATTCAAACATCAACTCATACATTTTCATATAGAATCATACGTATGAAGTTACAGAATGCAAGAATTGAGAAAGAGGGTATATCAAAAACCCAACCTGTTCTTCGACGGTGGGTGGCGTGCTACCCGTGACAGTGGCAACGAGTTGGGATGGGGTGCGACGGTGGACGGAGTGGAGGAGGAAGAGGAAGCAGCAGAGGACGAGGCAAAGGACGCCATGGAAGGGAAGATGATCGTTGCAACAGTTGCAGAGAAGAGAAAGAGAGTTACGAAGTGAAAGGTGAATAGAAGGGGATAAGGATGATGATGTGTATAGATTTGTTTGATTAATTGACCTGATTAAGTGTAGATTTTACTTAATTACATTTTTTTTACCTCATGTGGGGTCAAACCCTAAACATAAGTGAATATGAGAGTATTTTTCAAAGACCAATTCGCCGGACGGGTAGCAAACCAATTATTTAAGAGAAACCCGCATCTTTTATTTCTTCAATTTCTCTTTTACTTCAATCTACCCCAAATCACAAAATAGCCGCCTGGAGAAATCTGCTCGCACAAAGGAGCACAGAGTACTGTGTTTGTTCGCACACGAACTATTCTGAACTTTTTGCCAAGTAATTATGTTAGCACGAAGAGAAGACTCTTCGTACGAACACCCCTGGGGGTCTGCTTTGCAATCCTCTTCTCTTCTTCGCTGTGTATGCGCTGCTTCTTCTTTTCTTCTTTGGTGATTTAGTGGTTCTGGCTTTTGCTGGGTTTGTTGCGGTGCCATGGTTGCAGGCGATTTGCAGGTCAGTGGGTTGTTAATTATGGTGGTTGGTTCGGTGGTAATTGGAGTTTCAGGTGATGGTGGTTGATTGGGTTTATGGAGGTTGTGGTGTTGCAACGTTTAGGGATTTATGTGCTGAATTGGGTTGTGCAATAATGGCAGGATTTAGGTGGTTATGTAAGCTGGTGTTTTGATTGAAGAAGCTGGTGGTGGCAGTGAGGTGTAGGTGGAAGTTTGGTGACTGTGAACTGAGGTATTTGACATGGGGAAGGCAAGGCTGGTTTGTGGAAGGAAGATGTGGAGGTAGGAGTTATGGCTATGGAGAATGGAGTTGCAGGTCAGTGGTTATGTTGGAGAATTGAAGGCAGGTTAATTGGGTTGGTTTCATGGAGGTACTGATAATGGTGGATTGTGTTGGGGAATCCGGACTCAAAAACACAACTTATACCAAGTCGCAGCGGAGGCAAATACACCCAAGAATCAAACTTTCCCCCAAAGACGTGCAACTAAAAGAGAGAAACCACACAATTGCAAGTAGACAATCAACAATACGAGACAAGATCAATTTTAACGTGGAAAACCCGAAACCCGGGAAAAACCACGGAGCCACTCCCGACTCGAATACTTCCACTATATCAATAGTAGGATCAACAATCATACATCTCTATAAAGATAGAGGCTCAACCAAGCAAGAAAAAATCCATTCTTTGCTTACAATATCATCTAGACAATAATCTAGGGTGAACAAGAGAAGAGCACCATAGAGAGGTCAAGACCAAAATATGACCGTTGGATGTTTGTAGGATATACCCAGGAGCAAACCCATGGGGTTTGAGCCGAATCCACCAAAGTTTCACCGTCGGATCTTCGACGGAAAGTGGCTGGTCGTGGCTTCAAAACCCTGAACACAACACTGTGTTCCTTCTCCAAAACCGTAGCTACTGCTCTCACACTCTCTTCACTTGCTGTGTTCACACACCAGCCCCCACTTGCTGTGTTCACACACCAGCTAGCAAATTGAGAGACTTTATTTTATAATTGCTCCTAAGAGCAATTATCCGGTGTGGCGTTCTCACCAATGAGGTGGACCCACACCAACAAATTGTGGTATTAGGGAAGGATAGATGGTTGTGGGTTTTCGGTGAATTATGTGGCAAGTTAGTTTGTAGGTGAATTGGTGTTCATGGTGATTTTGTGGTGTTTAGATTGGGTAGGACATAGGAGATAGTGTACAGGTTGTGGAGGTGGATTAAGGAGATGATGGCTGGTTAGGAGTTGGAGTTGCAGGTTGTGTTTGAATGGAGGTACTGGTGAAATTGATTGAAGAGATGGCAAATTTCACTTTCTGAAACTTTCACAAATGCAGCTACCTCCCTCCTTGTCCCTTCTTGACCGATTCCGAGCTTTGTCTCAATTTCCGAAGTTCGTTTCCCCTCTCCACTTGATCTCCTAGCATCGTTTTCTGTCAAGACAACACGAAACACCCGATGCGATCAAATGTGATAAAATAAGCTCAAATTAATAAGAAAATCGCCCGGATTATCAATTCAGCACAAAAAGCTCAAGTACTCAAATACTTCACATTCATAGTGTAATTCTCACAATATTCACCCGAAATGCACGCAAAATGATAATAAATTGTGTAAGAATTATAAATCTAACACAGAGTTATCAATCATCTGAGTTTTCTACTAATCAGTATGTTTTTTCGGAGATAACAGGTCTTATTTATGTATTTCGGTCGTGCCTTCTGCTTGGCAATTCAGGGGATCATAATTCAGAAAGAGAATTGGAGACTGAAGAAATTCTTTGCAAGTTGAAAGAATCCATGAAAACAGATACGAGACAGGCAACCGTTTGGAATACTTTGGCCTTACTACTTATCAGAACTGGCCGTTTACAAGTACAGTTTGTCAGTTACCCTTGTTATCTTGTTTTACAGACCAGTAATCTATTTCACTAGCTAATATGGGGTTTTATGATTTCTTTCAGAATGCTATATCAGTGTTGCCGTCATTACTGACTATGGTACCGAACAACATGGATTGCCTCGGAAACCTTGGGGTTGCTTACCTTCAATGGTTAGATAATGATGTTGTTTACACTTTGTTCTTATTATTCAGTTTAGGTGTTACTTGTTGAATTATTACATTTACTTGTGAGCCTGGTAAAAAGAAGTACAACATCACATAGGTGGTAAGGTAAGTGTGATGAATTAGTCTGGGACTATTACTGAAGACAATATGGTGATTGACTAATCAATGTGGTAGATAAGACCTGTGTGACATTAGAAATTATCTGAAACATGATGGTAAGAAAAGTGTTAATCGGTCTAGAAACATCAACTCAAAGACTGTAACTAAACATTCTCTATGACATCTTGGTTATTGTTTCTCAATTCTAGAAAATGTCACAAACACGAGGCATGTGTATTGAGAAGAGGTTCATAAGACTTCTTGTGGTATTGAATTGCTTGGTAGTTTCTCTTCTTTGAAATGCTCAATCATGAACAGGAGAATTAATGGAAAATACTGTCCATCTATCACAAAACGCAATTTTTTCCTGTATTTGCAATGCAGGAAACTTAATAGTAATTCATTAGCAATATGTCTGTCAAACCAAAACTTAAGTCAGGAGACACCTGAAAAAGGTCAGAGTGAAGGCACAGCAAGGCGATAGGGTGGCAACGAAAGTTGCACTGAATATTCAAACATCTGAAATCAAGACTACTAAAAACTTTCCACATCAAAAGAGATATTAGGTTGGACAGTTGATACATGCTCCGTTCCCTTGAAGCACAAGACTGTTTTTTCCTCTTAAAAAACTTATATTGGTGCTACCTCCAAATATGGAGCATCACTAGACAAGGTAGAAGACACTGAGTTCTGTATCAAGCTTGCTGAAACCATCAGGAGGGTTCATACCAGAGAACGATATAAATATACACAAGCTTGTCAGGGTGTGAGGAAAGATTGTAACCTTCCTTTATTAGTTCACATCAAATTTCTTTCTTATCCATGTTACAAGTTGTGCTATAACGTTGTTCTCCTAGAATGGCTCTCTGCACTTGGCTCCATAACGAGAAGAATGATCTGTCCCTCTCCAGTAAATAGCTCGACAAAATATTTGAAACCACCACACGAGGTTTGAGCCCTCAGCTGCCTTATCCATGGAAATGGTCTCGAAAACTTCCTCATTTTCTATAACCTTTGTAGTTCGAGATGCCCCACATCATAGGGAAATTGTTATTAATAGGGGAGAACCGTGTAAATGATGTAACTAACATGGTGAGAGCTGAGAATTATAACAAGTCAGGTAAAAACAATAAACACCTCTACTAGGTATAAAAAGCTGCTTTCAAAAGTAATTATACCTTCCAGCAAATTATTATAGCTATTGAGTTGGAATTAGAATGCATATAATATCCGAATTTGAAGATAAATGCGTTACTGCCTATGCTTTTAGATATACAGTCTGGTTTTCTTTTTTCGTTTAAGGTGTAATCTTTATCACCGTATCTATTTTTCAGTGGGAATTTGGATCTCTCAGTGACATGCTTTCACGATTTGATTTTAAAATATCAGAATCATCCAGCTGCTTTAGTACAATATGCAGCGGTTCTTTTGTGTAAACATGGCTCAGTTGTTGCAGGTATGCTATAGGTTTTGTATTTTTCTACTTCTTGAGATAACATTAATAGTGTGTAACATATATGTAGCCACTGAAGCAGGGCTACTCTATTATAGTTCTGGAGTAATATATTTTTCTTTGAAGAGCTGCAAACTCTTCATGGTGTTAGGATATGGCATTGTTGAAAGAAGTATAACTAAGGCTAATTAATTTATGACTTAGGGTGATTGTCATAAACTAATTCAGCATAGTCCAGCATTACTGGAACTAGAATGGTGTGAACATTATTAAGTTCTGTTGTCATGGTACAATGAATTTGCAGAACCAATATTGTTTTGGTACTTTACGGTATGAGAATGTTGTACTGGGATTTCAGGTTTAAAACTAATAGAATTCAAAAAAAAAATAAAAAAATTGGAACAAATAATAGATCACATTGGAAAAAAAAAGAATCACAAATGAGTTTAGTGAGAGTTAGTTGTCGACTAATCATCTTTCGGTTTTTTAGATAGGGTCAAGTGGATATTCGGCCCGTTCGAAGTACTATAAATTAGTTGTCCCTCCACTTGACGCAACTGACATGAAATCATTACTCCCTTCTCAAAGTAATCAAAACATCTTACTTGAGCCTTGATTTTATTTCGCTATTCGGGTTCTAATCGTATATTCTTGAACTGGTAGTTTTGATCCTTGGGTTAATGATTGTTGTCTTGCTTCACAGGATTGCATTTGTAGTTGTACAAGTTCTATTGTTCCGCTGGCAAGTATAAACCCAGACGATGAGGATGTACGTGAAGAAGAGTATACAGTGAAGAAAGAAGCTAGATTAGGCGTTCTAGACTCGAATGTAGTTGTTCATATATGCTTCAAACACATAAAGACATCGCCTTATCAAGCTGTCAAGGTGATAGTGTCTCCCGATTCTTTGTTTGCATTGTATTGTTTCATTAATCCACAGTTTCATCTTATTAAAAAACATATAATTGATCCATCAAAATAGGAATTGCAAGAATGTTTAATCGATTGTAGCATATCTGATTTTCTGAGTTGTTTTTGCACTTTCCTATCTTCCCTTTGCGTGTCAGTTCATTGGATAAGCAGTGAGAGATAAATGGGGAAGCATGATAATGAACTCATGTCACGTTTAGGAGTCCATACCAGTTTGTCTCCATGAGGTAGCCTTTGTCAGAATTTTTAGTTATAAGTTCCATACTGCAAAGAAATTGAATGCCTTTTGGATGCCTTCAATTTTTTATGTACTAAGATTTTTTCAATGTGCAGTGTGAACAACTCGTTTGTTGTTACTCATTGAGGGAGTCACAGGAAATTGTTCGTAGCTACTTCGATACTTCTCAATCAGGGGTCCAAAGAACTACAGTTCCTCTGAAATGACCGATTCAATTGACCGACAATTCATTCTTCTGAATTCATAAACCATCTTGCGATTGAAGTCCTCAAAATTCATGGACCAGTAAGAGTAACTAATTCATCATCAATGGACAAAGAATGGAGGTTCCAGGTGGTGGAAGAAGTTTTTTAAAACCACGATAGATCCAATATTAAGGCTAACAATATCAGCAGATCATGTAGGTATGGGCCCAGTGTCACGAACTGCCTACTTGAGACTCCCACCCGACGCTAAAACTATGCAAATAAGCAAAAGAATAACCAAAAGACCATGAAAAGAGAACTCCTAAAAATGGGCTTTTATTCCTGTGGGTGAGTGCTTACAATGCTTTTGGTATGAGGTGAGGCTTAAAATTGAGGCTACCTCTATTTATAAATGTGCTTTCTCCTTGGAATGTTCTACATAATCTACGATCTTGCTGTGGAGATTGAGAGTCTATAAGTTTACCACCTCTTTACAAATAGATATTTATACACGAATCTTCTAAATCCAATCTATGCAAAGAATTCTAGAGAATTTCACAAGTGCTAGAAAATAATGAACCACGTGGTCTTAAGTTAGTGTCATGGGCTTACAATATCAAGCTATTTCAAACAACTCATCCCATGACATAGGGACCCTTCACTTTTCACCATAGATTTGCATTTTGTGGAATTATCAATGACGGTCATTTTATTGTGCTGTGTTTGTGCTGGACCTAAACCCTTGCTCCGGCATTGGAGGCGGCTTCGAGTACATTTATGGCGAGGATCGTGCTACCGAGGACCAGCTCTTTTCCCCCTGGACTGTCTGCGTTGCCAGGTTCACTTCATACGCCTCAAGTTCAGCCCTCAAATAGTTTTTATGATCATTAGAATTTTCTTTTTCTGTGGTTTGGATTTTGTCTTAGCTTCAACATTCTAATTTTGCTTCTTTCAGTATGGACAGCGAAAGTAAATAACTGTGAACTAATGGCGCCTCGCATGTCACATTTCTTACAGAGATTCAAGTGAGATTCAACTTAATCGAACTCCAAATCAATTGTCGCCGCATTAACATATTAATCATTGGCATATGTGATGTGATTAGCTCTATTGGACAACCTCAAAGGTATGCGACTACATATGCTCTATTTGTCCTCTTGATTCTGTCTCTGTGTTTGCATATTTCAAAGTTCTCCTTTTCTCCTTCTATGCAGATTGACGCAGATAGTTATGAAGCGTTGGAGGCGACATACAACAACAGATATGAGGGTTTAGGGTCTGCTGGATCTATTGTCAGGTACAATGTTTTGGATTCCAACTTTGATTTCACCCCAACTTCATTTATGTTGGAATTTTACGGTTATTGCAACTGCAATTCAGGGATGCCTTACCTGGTTTTGACTTCGGTTAAAGGCAATACTGGTTTGCATACAAGAAATGTAAATTCATTACCTAGGTGCATTATCTTCTTATCCTTGGTATTGGTTCCATGGGTTTTCGGCAGGCTAATTAGAACTATTTTATAATGTCACATATGTTTTCCATTGTGTCATATGGGGTTGATAAAAAGGATTGATATTCATCGACAATTAAAACTTCTCTAGCTGCCGGGACCATACACAAAATAAGAGGAAAAATGGAAGAACCTAACAAAGAAGGTGACTTTAGACAATTAATTCAAACTGGAGAGGGACAGTTGCTAAAATTTCAATTTCATTCGGCACAAAGATGGGCCAAGGATCTAATCTAAGTTTCAGTTTCTAACTTATGCAAACTTTTCCTCAATAAAATAGGTAATTAGGTTGAAACTTTAAGAGACTTTCTTGTCATCTGTACATTGAGAATATACAAACATCAGTCTATTTAGTAAACACTAGATTTAATCAATTGCACAGTAGCAATATTACACTGGGCATGTACCTACCAAGAACATAATGGCTTTTCGCCAATGTGTTGTTCTGTTTGAATAATGCCACTCTTTATACTTTTGACCAACTCTCTCCAGATTGAGCATGTTTAACAAATAGACTCAAAACTTCTATAATCCCACAGTTCCTATCTGTCGGTACAATCACTGCATGGTATCAAACAGTTGGAAGGTTGTCTAGGTGTTATAGACTTATACAATGCATGATACTATTTTTAATAAGACCAGTATAAATAACATGTGATTTCTTTTTCGACTTCAATTCATAACCTCAAAAGAAGATTGCCATGGTGGGGGCAAGTTCAATCCATAACATAAAAAGCTATATGGATAACTAACAAAATTTCATTTCATGAATATAGGGCCAAGCTATGAAGAAACATAGTTGATGAGAAAAAAATTAATCCATTTAAAATACAAAGGCAAATCAAGTACTACATAATAAAAGAATATTGAATACTGATAAAGGTGGATGACCAATATAGAAATCCGTAACCAAATAAATAGAAACCTAGGCAGGACATGAGTAGGCATTTCACTAGACCTATCTTCCTCTTTGACTGAGTAGTAAAATCCTACGCACAAGTATGGATATTCAAAGATTCTTATAAAAATAGGCAGAATAGAATATAGGCAATGATTTGTGGCGTAAAACAACACCTCTCATCCAACAATCCTCTTAGCTGGTCTCGTGTAATATTTCCTTAGATGGAATTTCATTTTTTTAAATTTTTTTGCGAGAGTATATATAGGTATGTCGTCCATATTCCTTTGACATATCAATATATCTATTTTATTTTTGTGTGTATCTTTTGGCCAAACGCCTAAAGGGATAAATGAACTTTTCGATGTCCATTCTCAAATAATATTTGTGAACTTTTTTCCTTTAATATGCTGAAATATCTTGATCCATTACCATCAAATAGCGAATAGCAATATTAGATTTCCTTTTTTAGTATATCCGACATTTGATTGTTTTAACTAGCTTTTTCACTACAGAATGCGTTCCACGAACGATGAAACCATCGATAGGGATGCATTCAACACAATGAAGAGGTCTGTTCCTACCTACACCAACGTACGTAGCGCAAGGAGGACGAGGTGCCGTAGCCATCATCGTCGACGAGAGGACGGAGGACGAGCCATCAGCCAGACGGGAAATTGACTTGGGCCAACCGTTGTACGACTTAGTAACTTACAATCTAGCAATCCGATGGATTACTGATGTGAATTCTAATCCCAATTTCCTTGGTGGAAGAAGGCTTGCTCTTTCTCTCCATGAATCCAACTTCAGTGGATTTCTTGGGATAATTGGAGGTAAAACTTCTCCCAATAACCTCCAGCCTCGGCTTATTTGTTTTTGGTTTTGTGTTCGATTAGGGCACTTATTTGAATTTACATATTCGTCTTAAAGATAGACTGTGTTTCACATAGAGTTACATATAAATGAAGGCGGCAGTGATGACAAAATACAATATCACCGTGTTCTAAATTATTAGCAGCTAGCAGGGTGTTGGTGATTTTAGTGTCATCGGCCATTTGTGTAATCGGATTTACTTACGACCAAGTAGACATTGGCATTACGTTGTACACGTTAGGAGGTGTGGAGTACACGCGTGCACACAACTATGTTAATGTCTTGGACAACGAACTGGCGGACGACTGCGAGGGTTCGTGGGCAGCGCCCCCGGTGGGGTCCAAGGGGCAACGCCCCTGGCGGCGGTCGAGCTGGCCGGTCAGCGTGGAAAAATTGGATTTCGGACGTTTTATTGCTTCACAAAAAACGTTGCAGAATATTTTTTCGTTGAACAACGGATTGAAATCTGGCGGTTGTAACCGCCAGATTAACCGCCTTCTTCCTCTCTATTTGTCAGTTTGGTCGAACTCAGAAACATAGAGAGAACCTGTGATTTCGGATTCCACAGCAAACACCATATTCGTTCTTGCTACAGTCTCTATTTTATCCGATTAGAGATTTCATGCACACCGCCGAAATACTTTAATCTGAGAGTGATCCCACGACTCAGAGATATCCTAGTCCATTGATTCCCGTTCTAAACACCCAAAATCCTACACAGGGTGTCTTGCTCTAACCTCTGGATAACATATGTTGTCTTGCTCTTACCCCAAATCAGCTCTCAATCCCGGTCCCAAACAGATTAACCAGGTGTCGTTTGTTTTGTTCTTCTGCGTCTAGGAACACATGTGAACCTCCCAGATAAACACCTCGTCCACACCCTTAATAAAACACTTTTTTGTCTGCATGAAGAAACAACAGAAACATAGCGAAAATTATGTTATATTTTTTTCTTCAGCAGAGTAGTATTTCATATCTTTTTTTGTGAACCGAGCGAGTCCTCCAGCCAAATTCTCCCGAGACTTATAGATAACAGAAGTGGGTATCACCACTCCCGACAATGTCATTTTCCATACACAAACTCGAACTTCAGACCTCTAGCTTAATAGATCTAACAATGTACTAGTTCCGTCAAACCTTGTCCGTGCCGTAAAAAGTTGTTACCACTTCGTCTCTTCGCTTTCTCCCTCTTTGCCTTTTTCACTCGTAGTTGGGTCACTTTGACCCGACAATTTGGATGACAAAACGATATAATTGTTTGCTAAATTTTCCATAGCATTGTAGAGTAACACTTATTCTACAACACCATGAAAGAATTGTAAAAAGATTGTTTCGTTTTGCTATCCAAATCACCGGGTCAAAGTGACCCAGTAAATCGTGGTAAAACTCAAGAGAAGAGACAGAGTGAGATATCCGAAGAGTAGTTTCTCTCTTTTTAAATGGAGTGGATCGAAGAGCCATCATGTCAGCCCATCTCACAACCCAACAACAGAACCCCAACACGTGGCGAATTTTTGTACGCGTGTAATAACTTACGGAACCGCCATTGACGACGAAGCAGCTTAAAAGAAACCCCGTGGTCTATCCAAACTTATCCTTCGCATAAATAGCTCTCTCACTCCTTCCCCCTTCTTCTTCGCAACTCCAGATCCATCTCTGTCCAATCTCTCTCTCTGCATCATCAATCAATACATGGCCCGATCGCTGTACCAAACCCTAATCCGAGCCTCCCAACCTACACTCTTCGCCGCCAGATCGCCGCCGGCCGCTCAGGCCTCTCGCTTGGCCGTCCGATCTCTTTCGAATCAATCGGAGATTCCTCACGTCGTCGACGCGGATACGGAACAGAGGGATCTCCTTGCGGTTCAGAGCATCGAGGACGCGATTCACGGGATAATCGTGAAGCGATCGGCTCCCGATTGGCTGCCGTTCGTTCCAGGATCGTCTTATTGGGTTCCGCCGCGGAAGAAGTCGTACGGGATTGCAGATTTGGTGGATAAGCTGTCGAATAATCTCTCTGGCGAGCAGGTTATGTCGCTCACCACCTCCCGCGGCTGGCCTTCCGCGGCGTTTTATGTCCATGGTATGTGATTTGATGCGGAGTAGTATTTTATTCCACACCCTTTGTGGTTTATTTGAAATTTGATTAGCTAATTGAAGGCGCAAGCTTGATTGATTAGTCCTTTCGTTGGGTTGTGATGACTTAACATCCTTTGCTTGTTAATTGAATATAATCATTTTGTGGGTATTTGGCAATGCATCCGAGAAAATAATGTTTCTGGATTAAGGATTGGTGTTTTCAATTGGTCTTTGGTAGCATCACCAGAATTAGCTGAAACTGTATAGAAGAATATCAAAAATTCAAGGCAATTGAAAATCTCAAAAGATGGAAATACCAAATTGCATTACATGATGTGTTGGTATTGATGAATGAGTGCATTCAAGTAACTGACTATAGAAAAGCTATAAGTTCTGTTAGATGCATCCTATTATTTGTTATAGTATATGTTATCCAGATCATACCAAACCATTTTTGGATTTTCAGTTCCGCTAGCTTTTCTTTCATGTTTCAGCTTATTATTTCATTTTTCAGCTTGTGGTGAACGGGATCATAGTGTATCTGGTAGGCAGCGGATATAGAACTTGACGTGGGGCACAATTGAATTAGTTTTACTTGGAAACCCCTTTTGCAAAACCCGCATTAACTTATTTTGCTAGAGCAAGTAGGTGTGTTTGGATGAGCTTAAATGAGATGAGAGTTTTACGAGTTTATTGGAATGAGTGGCTGAGGTGAGGAGAGATACGGACTCTCTTCACCTGAACCACTCATTCCAACAATCTCATAACCTCTCCTATTAAATACTCTCATCCAAACAGCCCGTTCTAGTTATCCTCCAATTACTGGGATCTTTCTGACTTGTAACATTACTCCCTCCCCCTGCTTTTGTTATTCATGCTTTTTCTTCCAAGCATTTTGAGGGGTGATTTGACTAGTCAAACAATACTGAAGCTTATCAATCTGTTTATAAAGATGTAGAGTGATTGTAGCTCTACAACACTATGAAAAGATAGAGATATTCTTGTACGGTTTTGCGAGTTAAATGACCTCCTCGAAATGCTTGGGAAAGAAAAGCAGGACACAAAAGCAGGACACAAATACTTCAATATTTCTTTGAAGTAAGAGCTCACACTTAAATACTTGACCCATCAGAGTATCCTATTTGGAAACATTGACTGGAGTTGGAGACTCCAGTATTATGAAATATTGATCCTGGGCGTCTAACAAGAATTTGTAAGTTTCAAAACAAAAGACCTCTTCAGACATGGGAACACCTGGTCTGTCTCCAGGCAATCTTGGATATATGAGTTACCTCGATAGTTGTTTCCTAAAAATATTAGTACTTGACAGGAGATGTGCATAAAATAGTGGTTCCCTTCTTCCCTGCAGAAGATTAGTATTCCATATTTAAACATTTAGAACAAAAAGAAAATAATTGCAAGGCAGACCGAAGTTTTTCCTGAACCTCAAATCGGCCATGTATGATGAACTACTGAACTTTATGCAATGACATACAGAACCATCGTCGTCATTGAAAAGGTAAAGTGAGCCCAATGAAGGGGACTTTCTAAATTACTCGGTGATAGAGGTGGTGGGGACGTCCATTAGACTAATTTCGTCCTTTGCGGATGATTGTTTCCCAGCTCCTTGTGCTATTTCTTTATTAAGTTTAAGAAGTGGTGGTGGAAAGAAGATACGTTGAGGGAAGTTAAGAATTCGTTGGCAATTTGTCAAACTTTGGGCCTGGGCCTAGCATGAAACATCTTGAGCGAGTGCTCTGATGGGAGTTAACTTTTCCACATGGGTATCTGTGAACTTGGAGACTTGGGTGACCGTCTGTTGCAAACTTACTTGGAGCTGTGGTATTCTGGACCCTTTTCTGAACTCCTGTTAATTAATAGCAAGTCATGTACAATTTGGATTGCAAGGGCAAATAACTTGATTTCCATCCTGAATCATCTTTTACATCCCACGGGATGTCAGACTCTCCATGGAAAAAGTGTCCTAATGGATGCATCTCAATTTGTTGTTTTGCTGATATGTTTGTTGAACAATCAAGTGTGTCTGTCTATAATGGTCATGTTAAATATGTTGATCTGTGTGACCTAAATTAAATTTCTTATTCATGGTGGCAGGTGCATCTCCGGATACAACTGGAATTATAGGGACTCCCATAGCACGTCCAGAGCCTGAAGTTGAGACGAGTTCTGGGGAAAGTTTAGAGTCCGGGGATGAAAATGTATAGAGTTATTTGACAGCAATGCATTTGAAAGGTAATCGCTTCTACAACTAGAACTTATCTAGCTCAATGCTTAGTCATTTGCATTATATTACAGTATCAACTGACTGCCCTTGCAAAATGCTGAGATCCACTTCTAACAGAATAACTTTGGTCTTGCTGTCCACTTCTAACAAAGTAACTTTGATCTTGCTGTCCGTTTTCTGTCTTCTTTATGTCACTAGCTACATTCTTCGAATTCTCAGTTCTACCCTATGACTTCGAGAGGATATGGTGATATGGTTCAATCAATTCTTTTTTACTTGAGGATATGGTGATATGGTTCAATCAGTTTCTTCACTTGTATGCATTTGAGCATTTTGTTATGATGCCAAGCTGAGACTTTTCGCTTTGCTCTTCTCTATCTGGGTTATATTGCTTGTTGCCTGATGAGCGGTTTCCTAAATTGAGCTGTATATTAGAGGTTGCTAACGTGTCTTTTTTTTTTCCTGATGACACAGGTCCTTCATAGTGTAGGAAGATGGAGAGAAACTGATGCTGATTACGTCCTAGTTGAGTTGTACAGATGGAATAACCAGAAGCTTTAGTAGTTTAAGCCAACATCATATCCAAGTCCCCATTGTGAATATACCAGCTTCGTCTCCCCAATGTAATTATTTGTGGCTGTTGTCGTTTTAATATTTCAGAAATGTAGTTGTAGCTTTCTGTCTGTACTTTGAACGATTAATAAGTTTATTATGAAAATTCGCATCAGCTCTCATTCTCTTGCGTTATTCTTGAGTTCATCTGGTATGTGTTTTTTGGTTGCCATTGGCCATCTAAATAATACTTCCTACTCCCGTCATTTATTATCATTTGAAATTTCAGTATCGTTTTGACTAGAACATTTGATTGGCAAAATTGTTTCTTTCTATATAATTGTAGAGTTGTATTTCCTCTACAATTTTATGAAAAGTTAACAAGTTCTCGTAAGTTTTGTTCAAATCATCGAGTCTATTGTTGTTGGAAAGTAAAAAGGACTAATAATGACTGGATAAAAGTTCATCATGCAAACTATAACTGTCTAACTAGTGGACTCTAGTATATTAGTATTTGTACAAATGGAATGACACAATTAGGGGTAAAAGACACTGACCACCCCTGGGTTTAGGACTAATTCCACTCCGCTACCCTGAGTTTTGGAAAAAGACATTTTGCACCTTTTTTTGGATGGAGACTAACGATTGACTAACCACACGGTGAAAAAGACTATTTTACCCCTGCAACTTTATAAAATTACTTCATATATATTACCCTAACCCCTCTCTCTCCTCCATTTTAAACCCTAATTCCTCTCTCTCTTCCCCCTTTTCTCTCTTCCTTCTCTCGCTGTGAAACACAGCCGCCTCTTATCTTTGTCTTGCATCTCCGTCTTTTCCTTCATCTTCTCCACTGTTAACCTCCCAATTCCCGTCATCTCTTTCCCTCACTCCCAATTCCCATCAGAATTCACAACCTTATACTTTGACCAGTACCACCCCACTCTCTAACATATGGAGACGAGGATGGATGTACTGTATAGAATCCGACGGTGAGACGAGGAACGACGGCCAACAGCGGTGGTTGGGAGCTCAGAGCTCTCTCAGATCGGGAATATGTCCCAATCTTCTCGTTCAACGGCGGCCCACCATCGGAGGTTTTGAGCTCTCCCAGATCGGGAAGATCTCCCAAACCCGAGACCCATGGCGGCGGTGGTGATTTTCAACGGCTTGTGCTGCTTGGCTTCGAAACTGGAGCAAAACAGCCTATGGTTTGGGAGATCTTTTAATCGCTGGTTGTGGCTCCTCTTAGTGGTGGCTGGATTGCCGGAGGGAGGCGACGGTGATGGGGGCGGTAGGAGGTGCTGGTTCGTCAGAAACAATGGAGGTCGGAGTGGTGGTCGGGTTTGTTTGGTGAAAACAGGGGTGATGGTGGTGTTGTTTGCTTCGGCAAAACACAGAGACGAGGTGGGGGGTTGTGGGTGAGTTAATTCTGATCGATCGGCTTTGTTTGGTGAAAAAGGGGTGATGGTGGTGTTGTTTACAGCCACCGATCTTTACTGGTCCGAGCAGAACTACATTTTTCCAATTCTTCACGCCGAAGTGATTATCATTTGTTTGCTGATGATGTTCACATATATCCTTCAGAATGCTCAAAATTGGGTTTTTCCGATTCATTACATTTAATTTTGATTCCTCTAGATGATGTAGATGCCAGTGAGTGATTGATTCCTCTAGGTGAATGAATCAAGTGATTGAATATTGAAAAGGAATTTGCAGGTGATGTAATGTTGATTATGGAACGAATTTCTCCAGTATTAATCACTGCCGACCCAAACATGCATGTAGGATTAGGCAATTGTGTTGCCTCATTCAGATAATTGATTTCATTTTCAACTTTAATGGCTTTACTCTGAAAAACTGTCCCTTTATGCTTGAAGAGATTATGGGTTAATATTTCATAATCTAGCTGATCCATGTAATGCTTTCTTTTTGGTTGCTGATTGCAAAACTGTGTGATTTTGTCTGTCCCTGTATGCTTGAATTTTATCTCATGTGATGCATCCTCTTCTTCTTTTTTCACTTTCCATTGTGGCTGAGATTAGGAATGATCAGAATGATTTTGAGTTTGATTTTGGGTTCTATTGCTGAGATTGACGCCTACTCTGTGTGAATTTTATTTTTCAATACAAGTATATAAATACTTTCAAAAGAATTGGTAACTTAAAATTAATTTATTTTTAAAATTTTGTAGGTATGTTCTTGATATTCTTGATGATAAACAATGAACAAACTAATTTATTTTGAAAATTTGTAGCTGTGTTCATTGTGTTATTGGTGTTCTTGGTGATAAACAATGAAGAAAATAGTCCAAAAAATTACATAGGGGCAAAATAGTCCGAAATTTGTTTAACTCCCACCTTTCTAACGGAACTTGACAGAAGGGTGCTAAGTGTCCACGGAATATTCCGTTAAATGGGTGCTAAGTGTCTTTTTCCAAAAATCAGGGTAGCGGGATGGAATTAGTCCTAAACTCAGGGGTGGTCAGTGTCTTTTACCCCACAATTAGGGGTAGGCTTGGTATGATTTGTTAGATTTTTAAGTTGATTTTTCAGTTGTTGTGAACAAAATTCGTGACAAGCCAGCAAAAGCCAGGCCTGCACAGAAACAGGTTTCTCCATCCCTGATCCTGGGTTGCTTTCCAGTTCCCTATCTACGGTGTGTCAGTTTTTTGCCTTCTCGTTGCAACTCTTTCAGTTGGTGCTTTAAGACGATCTATTTTCGTTGATGAAAAGATCAACATCTCATTACCACACTGAAAAAAGTTCATAAAAAGTTCATATATAAATATACCAACACTACATAAACATTTCATTACAGGGCGAAGCTCCCGAACCGGTTGAGAAACCAAAATAAAAATCAACATCTCATTACTACTGGAAGTTAACATAGAGAAGACTACTGGGATCACGAGCGCGATAGGCGACCAACAACAGCAAATCTACAAGACAAAGGACAAAGGCAGATCCAACAGCTATGAGGGGTGATGATTAAAAGTGGCATTCTTAGCAGTTTTATAAGTCTCACGTATAGACTTGGGAAATGAAACATCTAGTAGCTCTGCCGGAAGCAGCCTGCAGGCACGAGTTTATTTTCTCATAACCTAGTGAGTTATGTCTGCGGATTGAATGCAAAGTCTCATGCCATTTTTCTGAAATATCGATCATTCTGTGCTTCGTTCACATTTACATCTCGGCCATTCTATTTGTAACTCTCCCGGTTTAACCGTAGATTGGAGAAGTGTCACTCTGCAGTCAAGATAGTTATTGGCTGCAAAGTGAATTTAGTTAACAGAAACAAAGTGTCCTTAGCTGTGGTGGTTTTAAAAAAGACACAGATACTTGACACACCTCTGGCGACTCGACGGCTAGGTTGCAAATAATATGTGATAAGATACCGGGTGGGTTATATTGGTCCCACGAGGACAATAATCTCTCCACGTTCAACAAAAAAATAAATTGAAGTAAAATTGAAGTACCGTGGAAATTTGAGTGTGAATTCTACTACCCAAATACTAATAAGAAACCTATGCAAACTTCATATTTTTTGTAGTTTTCGTTACTAAGGTATACGTAATTGGAGAACGGTACTAGGTCTTACATAGTATTTCAACGCTCCGGAATTCGTTTAAGAATATGCAACCGAAGCCACATGCATAATAATTGACCGGTGTTCTTCCCTCTAGTAATCAATTACCTCTGCGACTCATAACCTACTTGGGGAATAGAACTGCAGAAGTTAGATTTCCAATTATGAACTAGCTGGGCTCTTGAGGAGCAACTTTCAAATTTATTCGTTTTCCTATTTACTACGTATAATCAGATTTCGCTAGCTAACTATTTACAAATTGATAAATTAAAACAGACTTTGGGGAATGCCGAAATGAACCAGAAGAGTCTAGACCCGGATCTAATCTTGAGTGCGCTGAGGTGTGTGCTCCCCAGCTTTTGAGACATAATTTGAGCAATGTCTCATTTTCTATATTTGTCTTCCTAAGATAGGCGCACACTGTTTGTCAGAGAGGATATGCAAAGAATAAGCTTAAGGCGATTTTCCACGACTTTAGCAATTCCCGTGTAAGCCATAAAGCCACTAGGACTCAGAGAGGGATAGCGCTCACAGACCTCACTCTTTACTATACGCAATTTATCCAGTTTCTTCTTCAAAACTGGACATGGCTCAGCTACCAAATCATGTTCCAAGAAGTATACTTTGAATTGGAAGAATTGAAATAGGGAAGTTAATGTGATACAGAACCGATTGAATGAGTTCATCTTCCTCCCATTATTACTCTTGTCAAGTCCTGTAGCTGTACCTCTCATCAATTCTGCACCACTCACAGGAGGAATGAATTATTTATTTTACTTCTCCGAGATGTGCTACTTCAACAAACTTTTTAGCTTAACAGATCATTTCCAGTAAACAACTTCAATCGTACCAGCATGAAACCAGAAATGCGGGAGTAGATAAACATTACTGCAGTCTTTATCACCATCGGACAAAGAAACATTTACCTTGGAGACGAAATGATAAAAGAAACTACGAGTAAGCTGTTGAAGGAACATATGGAACAAAACAAGTACTATGTATTACAATGACTTATAGTATGAAGGTTTGCTTGTCAGATCGCTGCTTCCACTGTTCTCAGCCATTATTCAGGGTAAACACCACTATTCTGCGACTTTGTTGTGGCCAGCAGCAAGAGGTGTCACCTAGTAACTCTCCATAGATGTTGAAACCTTTATGTTTCTCTCCGAGGGGTTCTTGCAAGAACAAACACTATACAACACAATAGTATATTGTACATGGCGATCATCCATCCATCTTTATGGTCACAATGAAAGCTCTGGTGATGTTGCTTCCAACATGTACGGTACAGACGCTAAGCAAGAGTAAAGGGCACCAACAAAAAATGCTCAAGAAGGTTGCCCTTTCACTAAAAGATCACGCAGTTTAGATGCTATATTGTATGCAGACATATCTGGTTGCTATTTCAAAGTTGGGTTTATGATTGCCAAACTGCTACACTTGGTAGACTTGGACCCTGCAAAACAATGAATAATTCTCAACTCTTCCATCAAACACACTGATAGATTGTTAAATCTTAAGAAGATTTAAGGGCCACAATTTGTTAGTCCATGTATTAGTTTTTATTGTCTTTGGTCATTCCGGAATATTTTTTTATTCGTGCACTAAATAGTGCAAAAGCAACGCATAATACCCTGAATTAGTCCCCTTCTAAATGAGGGGGCTAGCTGGATTGGGCTATTTACAGTGTAACACTGCACAAAACCAAACATATATTAACCAGCCGTAGTCTAGCTAAACCAAATCCAATCCGATAATTGAAGGCAAAGGGTAAAAGACACCCTGGCCATGTTTGGGTAAGGTTAGTCTTTGACAATCAAGCTTTCTACATTATCTCAACAACACCATCTCCCTCCCTCCCTCTCTGGGCCAAATGGAGAAATATAAAGACGAGGGTAAAAGACACCCCGGCCATGTTTGGGCAAGGTATAGTCTTTGACAATCAAACTTTGCACATCATCACAACAACATCATTTTCATTACCACAACCACAAACCCTTCCTCCATCCCTCTCTCTGGTCCAAGTGGAGAAATCCAGATCTGACCTTGTTTGAAAGAACCATCGCCATTCTTCACCACCAGACTGCTGACTCCACAGCCCCTTGTCTCTCGACCAAAGCCAAATTATATATCTTGTCTGGCTCAGCCAGCGAACTGCACCATCATTGACGTCTTTGAAGAAAGAAAACGAAGACGTCAAATTATCCAAATTCCTCGGCAATCTCTCTTCCTCAACCTTTGGCTTCTCAAAATCTGCTAGTAGAGCTACTAAGCAAAGATTATATTTGATATTTCATTTTCTTTGAATAGAAATCTGGATAGTGGAAGACTCGTCGTGGCTTTAAATCACAATTGGAGGTCTCCAGGTGGGTTCAGATGAGATCTGACTTGGGAGATGAACTCGACGATAGGTATGATGGAGGTGGTGAACCTATTTCAGTTCAGGGCTTATGGCTGCAACTCAGTGAGAGAGAGACCGGTCTGTCGAAAAGGACCGGTTTGATCTGGCACTAGGTCGTGGTGGGTTGTTGGCGGCGGTCGATTTTTGGTAGTGGTGATGGTTTGTTGTTCTGTGAGTTTGTATTGGAATCTGGTTTTGATTCGATATAGGTTCGAGAGTTTTGAGCAATTAAGTAAATATTTGTTCCAATTTTGGGCATGATTGGCCAATGTCTTGGTCAATTTTGAGTCTAGTTCGATGATATTGCGACTTAGACAGGTTTGATTTGGGTGGTAATGGTGCTGGTGCTAGTTGTGGTGTTGATGTGGCTGGAAAACAGGGGTTATTGTAGCGGAATATGTTCCAGCGGTGTTGGTGTTCTTGGTGGTGGCGGTGGAGTGGTCGGGTAAACTCAAGGGTAAAGTAGGAGACCAAGATTGGGTGTATAAGAGAGATAGTTTTGAGTTGTAATCCCGCTGTAACACTAGGGGTATAAGTGTCTTTTGACCACCTGTGTTAAGAGTCTGTCACTTACAGGTGGGTTAGTGTCTTTTGACAAAGAATAGGGGCCCAGAGTTGGACACATTGATACAAGCAAAGAATCCAACTCGTGACCCAGATGAACCAGCTTGCACGCCGTAACAGAGCGGGGATCCTTTCAGAGCAAGCATGCAATGCTGAACTTTTATGGGAGTTTCATTAGTTTTGCAAGCTATGGCCAAAACAACAAAATGCTGTCAAGATTTCTAAACTCTAAGCGTGATGCACGAGCTGCGCCGGAATAACAAAATGCTGTTAAGATCTGGAAGATATCATTTTGAGTTCAAGGTCAAATCAAATCTACCCTTACATTTTGAGTTCAAGGTCAAAATAGTCCAGGGAAACAGGCATTTCTCTAAAAGCACTGTGTCTGCATGGGACATAACACTCCAAAATGCATATCGGATATATATTGGTTCTCGTGAAAAAAGGGACACCTTAGGTACGTGAGACATTGATTCTTAATTCCTTATTGATTACAACAAGGTAATTACTTAATATCAGACAACGGGAACTCAATGGAAGAAAAAGGAAACATTGAACATACCACATCAGAGTACAACACAAAATTCAAGCTTAGAAGAGGCCCAACATTCTTAGCTCCGCAATATGGCTGTGGTCAAGTTCTGGAACGTCCTTGTGAGCTTCGCGGTCCAGTACCACATACTCCTGATTAAATCAACAGATAATTAAGGTCATCAGTAAAGTACTAACGTTTGATGATCAAAGTTACTAAATTATGAGCACAACAGGAGTAGAACACACTAGAATTCTCAATTACTTGCATATAAGAAGTTTCAATTTTCGGTCTAGTGTTTATTCTATTTTGATATAATATTTTATTGATTTTTCACACATTATCTTCTGGCATCTAAAATGCTTTTACAGCATTTTACAGGTCGAAGCGTCAGAACCGGTTGGGAAACCAAAAAAAAAAAAAAAAAAAAAAAAAAAAAAAAAAAAAAGCTTTTACAGCAGATATAGATGTTTGAATTTTCAAGAACATGACTGCAAAAGTTTTTCTTCCAGTTAGCTCTGTCACTAATTTTCAGTTTTGTAATGCTTGCGAGTGCATGAAAAGTCATAAATTAGTGTTTTTCTGATTCTAGTATTCGGTCTTCTCGGCCGCTGGAACTCGTATTCTCTAACGTCTGGACCTCTCCTGTTTTCTCTCGGGATGGAATGAAATATTACATTATTTTTGCCTATCACTTCACCAAATATGTCTGGATTTATTTCATGAAACACAAATCTCAAGTTCATGACATTTTCACTCGCTTTAAAGATCCTGTGAATAACTATTTTTTTGCTTTCTCAAAAAACACTTTACTTGGACAACAGGGCGAATATTATGCCCTACGTTCTTCTCTCTATACTCATGGCATCACTCATCTCACTACTCCTCCACATATGCCTAAATAACAGCTACAATGGTTATTTTGAGCGCCTATAGAGCCTACCCTTATAGTTCGATGTGGGATTTCCCTTCAAATATATAAATTGATAACTACGTTTAGTTTACACTTGCAATATATTAGTTTAATTATCTATAAAGTCATTATATAAATACTATAGAGAGACGCTCTCATGCTACTCTCAAATATGTCAAGCTGCTTTCACGCTCACGCTCCCACTCCCCATGACTTTGGTCCCACCTACATAAATGAGTCTTTGGTTAAATATAGATGTGCTTTTAAATGACTGTGGTCCCAAGTGATTATTTCCTCAAATATTCTGTAGATCCAATGGCTAAACATTGCCAGGTCTCTGGTACGAAAGACATTTTCAGACTTCAAGCTTATGATACACAGATTAAATAAAGCCAGTATATTTAAACAACACAAGTTCTCTAGTCCATATCCAACTTCCAGTCAAGTCCAGATATCCAAAATAATAGAAATGGATGGATTAGAACTCCAGATCCCACACGAAAAAGAGCCGTGTAACAAAGCCAGGAACCAGCAGGTTTCTACTACTCTGTGATTTCATCCAACTTCAGGATGCATAAATTCTGCATGTTCATTCATAAAGATATCGTATCTCACTGAACCCATATTCTAATTCTCCTATCTAGGAAGAGCGGGGTCTACAAAGTTTCCAATTGGTTGTACGAATCTGAGTTCCCAATAGTTCTTCAGAGTAGCCTTCCTAATTCATATCATTTTCCTTCCAGGCCTTAGAATGTGAATTTAGTCATTGGTGTTTGTTTACCTTATTTTTCCTTACTGTCAAAATGAACAACCATAGGAAGTAACAAACCTATTTTGGATTCTCAAATATTGGAACATGCTGAAGGATTGGAAGTTTTTTCCCCTCCCTCTTTTATCTCTTTTACTTTGCTCTAATATGTTGTCTTGTGATTGAATGTGCTTGATACCCTGGTACTTGCAGGGAAATCTGACCACAAGAATGAAGAGCAGTTTTTCAGCGTCTCAATACTCTCTCCTGAACTGCAGGTATTGTTTTATTTACCTTAATGTTTCTATATGGGGTTTATTGGTAAACTTAGGATCTTAGGGGGTAAAAACAGTGCCTTTAATGAACCAGGACTAAGTAGGGGAAGTCAGTGTAATTTTCTATGGGAGCTAAACTGAACAAATGCAGGGCATAACAGGAACTTGAATAAGTTGAGTGGGGGTTGTAGGCTTGTAAACCTGTCTCATATTAGATCAGCCATTCTCATGAAGATATTAATGTTTAAAATTCAATAATCCAGATTTTCCTATAGGAAATCACGAAAGTCTAATTATTTTATCACTCATACTTTCAAGTCCTAAGCACTTTGTTTTTTTCTCTCTATCAAAACTATTTTCCTACAAAAGATTTTTTTCGGTTCAAGACTGCATTATTCCAGAAGTTTAATGGTTGTGGGTTCATGGTTTCATGGTTGATTATTTATGAAAATCCAAAACTTTAAAGGTGGGTATTGTACAATGATATGTTTTCCATTTAAGTTGAGACAAAGTTCCAGTGATTATTACCTATACTAAGTTTTATGGAAAAGAATATATACACCACGTATCAGAACTAAAATATAAATGTAAAGATAAAAAAATAACCATCACAATCTCCAAACGACCAATATGCAACGTAAAGCAACTGGGAACATATTAAGTTCAGATTAAGATACTTCCCAATTCCAACCCTCACAATGAAAGATTGGCAATTAGCATGTGACTGCATATGACAAGTTTCACACGGCAGGCCATGACAGTGACGAGAGGGCTATTTGACATGGGCATAATCATACGTAATAAGACAATGAACTCAAGGTGAAAGGAAAAGAAAATAGTACGCAGGTATAAATGGGTTGCAACAATACTCAACTTCTAGAGGAGCTTAACCCAAGAAATGTGAAGGACTGGCTCTAGTTTGTACGATGTTCCACAAAGATACTAGAAGAATCAATGAATATATAGGAGCATAGAAAATGGACTGATTATTGCTCTTAAACCTTATCCTACTAAATAGCACCTTAAGAAAGGAAAACGATTACTGGAAAAGTATTTGATCATTAAAAGGAAGGAAGACTCTATGCAATAGTAAACAGGTCTTGTAAAAGTTAAAAACAGAAAAATTGAGTTACTGGTTTCTCTAGAAATTTCACTCTCAAGCAAGGTTGGAGTAACAAACCTTTGTCAGTTCTTGCTTGGCCAGGACATGGTAGTGGCGCTCATTGATTCTTTGTCCACATATTATTGCAATAAAGAAGCCGTACAGTAAACCCACCAAAATAATTGCTAAAACTGCACAATTAAACAAAAGGAGAGTTATCTGGAATTCAAGGCTCCGCATCAATACAAAGAATGATAATCATAAAACTTCTAATAATAGAATGAGCTTACCAGCCATAGTGTAAAATCCGTACGGATGTTCCTCATAACCAAACATCTCTTTTAGCTCGTCACCATAAAACTTGTAGACCAAAACACCCAAGAAAGCTACAATCTGTAAAAAATATATTTAGACACTCTTTATTGATAGAGGTAGCGAGGTAGTTTCTCCAGTGAGGGTGTACAAATACAGCCCGTAACGATTACACGCTTCATTCAAACAATTTCTATCATTTGGAGTTAAGAACTCAAATGATTTGACATTTTGACAATCTACACTACTATAAAAGCCAACGCCGAGTTTTGTGAAATCAAAAAGTGAAGCCCGTCATATTTTTGCATTTCCAAATACACCCGTAGACAAAATGTGCATTCAAACTTTACAAAATTACTCCCCGAAGTTATGAAGGGGTTAATTCGTCAAATTGGGAATTACTCCCCACCACCCCACTATCCCCACTACTGCCCACTATGAGAAGTATATTTCAGGTTTAAACTTGGTTTCGTCATTTGGCTCTGGTGATTTCTTAATTTTGTGGTTAGATTATATTTTATGGTTGCTTTGTCAAAGTAATAATTGCATATGTATCGCATATGCCATGTCTGCCAATGATATTTTAACTGCGTACGCATCGCGTATGCCGCATTTTCTAGTATTAATATATTGGATGTACTCAACCCCTGTATTCTACTGTATGTTCCTTTAATATTGTTACAACACATTTATCAAGAGAAGAATAACTACGCAACTAGTACACAGTTCTGGTGATCAGGATCTCATAGAGCCAACAATGAGATATTTGCAGCACTAAGAAATTTCGAACTATCATTGACTGCATAATTTATTTGCAACAAAGATAATAAATGAAATTGGCAAGATGTTAATCACATAATCCTCCCAATTTGGTCAGCTCCAACGCCAGATTACCAAATTAAGTTAAAGATATTTATGACTCTCCATTTAGAGTTTTTCATAAACTTGATTATTGCTTGTGTAAGCTTGATCCGCATGATTTGTACAATAATTGTGCACAAATATGTGGAAATACCAGTTGGCAAGCATGAGAGTTGATAAGTATTCACTGTAACAGGAGAATATTAGTTCCAAGTTTGTTACTATACTATAAAGGGATCTTTTAGGAAAGCTCCTTTTCTTTTGAGATGTGATTTGGAAGAATCAAACCAGACATGACACACCCAACCCCGAGTTGGGGGGATGAAGTCGGGAAATGAAAACATAAGCGCATCTCCAAGAGAGGGAGCAAAATTGTGTCCTTGGACCAAATTTGGTACTGGGGCAAAATTTGCTCTTCCACTTTGTTGCTTGAGCTCCAATAGTGAGGAGCAAACTGCTATTTTGTTAGCGAATTTAGCTGCATATAATTTTTTCTTCTTCTATAACGTTCGTTTAGTGATAAGAACGCTGAGTTTTTTCACAGTATAGGATCATATTTCCGTTGGAAGTGTTTGAAATTTGGGAAAGAATAATTTTTTGAATAAAAGTGAGTTTTTAAATTTTTTTTGCTCCTATGAACAGTGAATCATAAGTTTGCTCCTCCAAAAAACTGTCCTCACTTTTGCTCCAGCAGATGCTCCATCTGTTGGAGCTCTGCTTTTGCTGATTTGGAGCACAATTTGGTCCAAAACAAGTTTTCCTCCTTCTCTTGGAGATGCTCCAAGGCTTTTTTACATAGAGAAAATGATGCAGCACGTAAGATAAAATACCACTATGAGATTTCATATGCAAGACATCTAGGTTTCCATATGGATGCTTCATATTCGTTGGCTGGAGATTGCCGGAGTGAATTAGTAGCTTTGCTAGGGTAGAATAGATTGGCTTCAGTATTCTAGGGTTTATGTTATAATTTCAAGTTTTAGTAGCTAAGGGTATTTTAGTGATTATAGCAATTACGGTTTAGTATTGGTTCTCTATACATAGTATTGTAATCTTTTCATTATCAGACTTGAGAGATGAATTATTGAGCGAATGCGTGTGATTAGCCGAACCCTTGCAAGGGTGAAGCACTTGCTTCTTCTTCTTCCTCTTATTCTTTCTTCTCTGTGCGCACTATTCACAGTCATTGTTCACGTACAGTTGACCAGCCCCAAAACGGTTCCGTTTGATACTTCCGTGCCCAAATTCCAATCCCCAAACCCTAATTCTGTCCCACGTCAGAAAAAGCTTCCCGAGACCCAACATGATCTTTTGAGGATCCATTTTCTAGATGTATAAGTTACCCATACTCTAGAAACTATTACATCCCACACATGACTAACCAGGATATTTCCAGAAGCCCAGGGAACAAGCCGTATCCAGTGAGAGAGAAAGAGAGCTTAATTCATATGCTTTTCTTCCCATTGCCACCTAATTATTGCTTGTTTCTGCATACAGCTGAAGCCTGTTAGTAAAATGCATAACAACGGCTGGCTCCATTATCTTCTACCTTTGTAATACTTCAAGTGAAGAAATGTCGTTCACAGATCTCAATTCAGAAAGCAAAAAGAACTTCTGCCAACCCAGCACTCAACATAGGAACTAACGCAACGGACGGAAATCATATAAGAGAAAACAATCACATTTTCTCTTAACCCTCGCATGCACAATAGGAGCCGAGTCCTAGAAGAATAATACACCAGATCTGTTATTTCATCCTTTTCTCCATAAGTCCATAAAAGCAAATATCCATACATACCTCTATTTTTTCCTACCACAAACCTGTAACAGTGAAATCCCACCAGCGGATAGGATCTAATCTTCAACATTAATTTATTGCCGGCTCATTCTCTATCGTATTTATAATTTAAGAAAATCAAAATCTGAATCGAGGGTTACTTCATACAGCTCAACTAGACCATGTGTTTAAATAATAACAGAATAACAAATTTATTGCTCCTTTTCCTCCTGTGGGTACAATGATTTGCGGACTTAGATTCAAGCACCATTTTATCTCTTCTCAGTTCATGTAAGCCAAGCCATACAATCATCGCCCACCAAAGATATTCCATATCCAATTGTTTCGTCTGCGTTCCACAAGCTAAATCAAAATCCCTGTCCAGGGTTAATGGCAAAGATAGTAAGACCGGTAGTTAGCAATAATGATTATGAATTCAGTTCTCTTCTCTATCTAAAGACTAGCCTCATAAGAGTCGCCTATTCCTTCAGTATCAGTTCTGTATCTCTCTATAAATACATCACAGTGTACATTTTGCATGGTTCCAAACATGCACGATTATCTAAACAGAAATTTTCCCTACCAACTCTCATAATTTAGCAGAATTAATATATGAATGAATGACCACGATGATGCGTTTCCACGGAACATGAATTAAGGTCACTCACATCAGAATGAAGAGTTGCTATTTTCCCTTGATTGGCTGTGACTACAGTTTTGTTGAATATGAAACAAAAGCTGCAATGATGAAAGGTGATTGATTTTCCAGCAGGTGAAACGTTACATTTTAGAGAAGTTAGTTTCTTTTACATTGGCGCGGGTAGTCACTACTCACTAGAATGAGAATGATGGATCTCAAATCCATAGAAGTATGAGCAAGTAATATGTACAACAAGAAAAAGAGCAATGCAAATAAAAGAGATGGTCCATACTGCTTTTTCCACTGTTAAGTACTAACCTTTTTTTATTAAGTTAACTAACTTTAAGTTATAATATTTCTCTAGTAGTTCGAGATTCAGCAATTGTCTTCTGTTTTCATATTCTTGTACCCCTACTGGAAAACCCATCATTTAGAGAGCAAGAGATAGTATCGAATGAACAGTTGGTGCCTTCAATGTTTAGAATGGGATGAATGCCAAAATGAACAAAGTTCATGGGGGAAAATGAAGGCCATACCAACTGAACAATAACAAATATGAATGCATGATCCCTTGCAACCAGAAATTGGAATTTCAATCTAAGCCACCAGCGATCAGCTGGAACATTTGCTTGTAATATGAACAATGCCCTGCACTCTGTACAATGTGCAAAAGCAAATCCCTCCTGAAACCAAATCAATTGTTTGAAAATGAGTCAGAGAATCATGTGGTATAGAAACACCAATCTCAGATCATCAAATCAGTGAATAGGTAAAACCAAGGTTTTGATATCAGGATCCTGCCAAGGACGTCAGCTTGCCCCACAGGATCGGTATCGTAGGGTCGGATCATGAATGTAAGATCCATTCAAATATAGGGAAAATAAGCATATTTTGATACCATGAATAAGCAAATCTGACTTATATACAATTTGTTTGTGTAATAAACATCTCATGATGTCAATATATACTTAGAACCTAAGAGGGAAACAGTTTTTTAATGTAACCCACATCATAATAGCATTCATATCATAACAAAATAACATAAATCATCAACTACACAAGCACAAAGCATTACCACACATCCAACACAAGCTAGTAAGGTTGAAAAGAAAAAGAAGTTTTCCAATGTGAGCACTAGCTCACAGCGTTTAGTACTTAAAAACCAAAAACTACAGATTAAGAACAGATTCCAAGTCAATCGACCAATGCGATGGTTGAACTGTTTGTGTCATTAAGTAATCAACAAAACAATACTAAGGATCGCCGGAGGTCAGCTAGTGGATGTCCAGGCTCGCTGGTGGTTGGCAAACGCCGGGTGGTGACTGGAGGAGGTGGACAGGCGATCTCTCTTTGTCAAACTTATATAGGGCAAATCTTCAAGATTCCTAGCTGATTTGGGTGCAAATTTCCAAACAGAGCTTATGTATGGGTTGGACCACACATATATGATATTAAGAAGCCCAGATTTTTTTTGCTCTGTAAACAGCCTAAAAATTGGCCCGAACAGCTGGTTCACAGTTCACACAATAGTAAACCATCCTACGATCTGGACCCTGATCCTACTAGATTCCCACTAACAATGCAATCCAGTTAGTGATTCCACCTTCAGATAGAATCTATGATTGCAATTTTGACATCTTAAGATAGCTGCACTTTTCCTTCTTCATCCACTCATTATATAATTTATATAACATAACTAATTGAGACGAATGCACCTAATTTTTTCTGTGATATCTTGCTGCTCAAAATAGCGACCCAACAATCAAATATGAAAAAGCGAGAATCAGAAACGCAATTACCTTCGTTGACCGCCAATTATCAAGACATGATCTGTGGACATATTTCTGGGTGCCTCTGCAATGGCATGGAGCAATTAAGTCTTCACCTGAAAATGAATGACAATGGACTTCAGGGAACCTGATTTCTAATACACCAATTCACTTAGGCTAGCAGTCTAGGTTGTAACTCGTTAGAACCTAGGTGAAACTATAATCATGATACGTGCATACAGTCTGTGACAGATGTGAAAATTAGATACCATCATAAATAGATCGGTGATGAAAAGTCAAGTGGATATAGTACCTTCAACATCAAGGCAGATACGACACTGTGGTTGGTCTGAATTCACTAAATTAGTACTTTCATCAATTTCAATACTTTGCGACTCGTTAACCGAAACAGAACAATCTCTGTCTGTAGGTCTTATATCGGATGCAGTTGAAGATTCCTCCAACCTTTGGTCGATGTTAGACTGACGTAAAATAGGTTCTGTCTCTGAACAATCTTCTGCCTGATTACCATTTGATACTAATTGCATTGCGAAAACTTCTGAATCAGTAACGACCTGCCAAAGTTGTTGCTGAAGCTCTCATTGCCATTGACCATTTCAGCACCAACTGAGACCCCTGCAACACGTGAGAAACGTTGCACCAATCAACAGGCAACAGAAAATTCAACATATTTCGAATGACAATGGGTTCAGAACCTGCTCTGAAACCATGGTGAACCAATTAATTGATTGATTGAAAATACCAACTAATACACTGCTTAATATATACCTAGCTAGCTAGGGACTATATCACAAACACAAAAGTTTATGCTAATTAACAATTTAGTCCTATATACGGTAATTTTCTAGCTGTGTTAGCAAAGAAGAGTGTAATATTGGATATTAGAGGCCGGTTACTTTCTGCTGAACATTTTGTCAGAGCTGAATTGTAAGCTGGATTTACCAAATCTCAATGATCCTCTGTGTAGTTCAGTAAGAAGGCATGCATCGTAATAAGTTCATAATAAGCCTAATTAAAAACGAAGCTGGGAAATTAAATAAAACAATGATAATAATTGCTCTATACCAAATATGGTAAAAATTAAATAAGTTCAAAATAATTTCTCTCTTTCCATCAATGTATCCCACTATCTCAATCTCTCTGCAGTTTTTCTAAAAAAAAAAAAAAAAAAAAAAAATCTCTGCAGTTCTGCTCTCTGCCCACCCCAATTTATGCACTTCCGAGAATCCCCCTGAGCCTGATAAAAACATGAAAAATCCTATCCTATAATCTACAAATTTAAATATTAAATTTATGTCTCATACATGCCCAAGATGGTATCTTTTTTTCCATTCGAGAGCCTCAATTATATACTTGAGTGCAGAGATGGCCGAAACTAAACCTTCCTCTCTCATAATTCAACACAGATTGCATGAATTTCTAGAATGTAATTTCCCGAATTGGTGAAGAACTAACCTGGATGTGAGCGGAGTGTGGCGATTGCGACGACAATCTAATAGCGCCACCGACATTGCATAATTGACAAATCGTGATAACGGAGCTGAAAGAGGTAGGTTTATAGAGAGTATAGAGATTCTAGGGCTTATGATCGATGGCAGCAATGTCTTCCGACGAAGAAGACGAGAGTACCTTCTAGAGAGAGAGAAGACGCTGTTGTGTCACCAAAATGAGAAAGACGACTTCGACTTCGAACCGACCCGAAAAACTATATTATTTTTTTTAACAAAATTTCGTTCTTGACCCCCGGTGTTTGGTTATATACAAAAGTGGACTCTCATGGTTCAAATTTAACGATTTAGTCCCAAAATTTCGTTCTCTTAAGAGTTTTAACTTTCTAAGTTCTGAGCTCTGACATGGTTTTCGTTCCATCACTTTTTCTTTTCTCCTTTCTCCATGACCAACGGTCACAATTTCAAGCCACCGGATATACGGTTTGTGGAATCCACTAGTGATGACAATGCCTCCGATGAAGGGGATCTTCTCAATCGAAAGAACAAAAAAGTTCAAATCAAAGAGGTTGTGGGGTTGGAGGACTCTCCAGTCCCAATAGTGTTAGATTTTGGTGATTCAAACCTAGCATAGAAAATTAACTTGGTCCAAGGCGGCTTGGAATTGTTTCCTTGTTCGTTTTGGAACTGTTTCCTTGTTCGTTTTGGCAACGTTTGGACGTTGCTTTGGGCACAAGTCACTAGTTTAGGCCTATATATGGGTGTAGGACTCTTCTATTGACATGTGTGGTGTGTCTTGGATTGTAATTGGCTCTCTCATCAATAAAATTGGTTCGTTTGGTCCGTGGATGTAGCTAGCCTAAAAACTAGTGAACCACGTTATATCGTTGTGTTGTTCTTCATCTTCTTCTTCGTCTAATCACTCTTCTTGGTTCCTAACAACTGGAATCGTGCTTCCGCGTGCGTACTCTAACAAGTGGTATCAGAGCCTGATTGTTGGGTTTGGGTTTGTTGGTGATGAGTGATGGCGAAATCGTTTGGGATGAAGATCTATCGTGTTGATGAGAATATTGTTGACACACCCACCACCAAGTTCCTTATTGGGGGAACTATTGAGTTCCTTGTTGTGGGAGCTATCGGGTTCCTTATTGGGGGAACTATTGAGTTCCTTGTTGTGGGAGCTATCAGGTTCCTTATTGGGGGAACAATCGGGTTCCTTATTGTGGGAGCTATTGGGTTCTTTGCCATGGAGCATCGGGCGCGCATTCTAGCGCGAATTTGGAGGTTCACGTGCAATTGGCGTTCCGGCGCAATCGGGCTTCCAACATGGAGCATTGGGCTTGTGGATCTAAATTGAGCTCATCCGCTGCAAGAACTCGTAAGAGTTGGTGCATCGACATGGAGCGATCTTGTTCGGGCCGCTAGGAGGATTCAAGTCAAGGTGGAGACGGCTCGGATCAACCGGCAGATTTGGCTCGTGGCATGGAGCAATTGACGTGTCTTGTTGGCACGTGATTGATTGGTGACGCGTTATTGAGCGCGGATTGGTTGGTTACATGTTATTGGACATGTATTGATTGGCGGCGTGTTATTGTGCACGCATTGATTGTTGGCACGTTATTGGGCGTGTCTTGATTGGCGTCTTGGTGCGGTACTTTGGCGACGCAATTGGCATGACTTGTTTGATAGGCCCTTTTGTCACGAAGTGTCATTGGCGTGACGATTGGGGAGATGCATTGTGTCGGTGCATTAGGGTGTGTTGATTGAGACACACAAGTCTATGCGTCTGTTGAGACGCAAAGACGCGCTTGTTGTGGCGCATAGTTGATGTGTTCCAATACCGCAAATTTAGGAATACATCATATCGGTTGATTGGTTGATCGTTTCGATTAGGGTGGAGCACTTCAAATTTGATTGTTGGAGGTGCATCTACAATTGGCGTGTTCGTTGAAAAAGACGGATGACAATCGGAGAAACGATTTGGTGAATTGGGTGGAGGCGTTCTTGATTGGGAGGCGCATTCACAATTGGATTGATGAGGAGCATTGGATTGGTTGCTAGGGTGTTTGAATCAAGGTGGAGATTTGTTAGATTTTGGTGATTCAAACCTAGCATAGAAAATTAACTTGGTCCAAGGCGGCTTGGAATTGTTTCCTTGTTCGTTTTGGAACTGTTTCCTTGTTCGTTTTGGCAACGTTTGGACGTTGCTTTGGGCACAAGTCACTAGTTTAGGCCTATATATGGGTGTGGGACTCTTCTATTGACATGTGTGGTGTGTCTTGGATTGTAATTGGCTCTCTCATCAATAAAATTGGTTCGTTTGGTCCGTGGATGTAGCTAGCCTAAAAACTAGTGAACCACGTTATATCGTTGTGTTGTTCTTCATCTTCTTCTTCGTCTAATCACTCTTCTTGGTTCCTAACAACTGGCATCGTGCTTCTGCGTGCGTACTCTAACAAATAGTCTTAAAGAAATCATGAACCACCTCTTTCTTGGGTCCGGGAGAGTTTACTTGTAAAACCCCCACCTCGCGGAGCTCGTAAATCTAACAGAAGATTCCCATATTTGCGGGGATGTCCTCCGCTAAAGCACAAAAGTGTCCCAGCAATGAGTTTAATCATAATGGTTTCGTTACAATACATAATTAAAAAATGACTAATAACTTAAAGTTAAAGTGAAAACTTACTGTTATACTTTAAATATTAATGGAAGTTATGCGTCACAGAAATCTAGGTGTTTGACTCTACTTCCCATGTTCATGTGTGCTCACCTACGGAGTTACAGATAAACGAGAAAGCAAGTCATAAATAGTCTGGTAAACTCTATAAATGATAAGAAATATATTTTAGAGTTTTCAAACGTTTAACTTGGTACTTACATGATTCTACCCATTACCCTGATATAATACCACAAAATAGATAGATAAAGTGAAATGCTACCCAGAGCTCAGAGAGCCCACATCCTCACCAGCCTTATACAGATGCTTTCAAATCCCACAACCCAGAGGGTTGTGTAGATCAGATTCACTTCAGACAAGGATGGCTTAACCCACCAAGACAGAGTATACTTAAGTGTCGATACCCCCTACTAGATCATCAGTCCAGTAGAGTAGTACTAGTTGCCTACATGTAAGTACCATATAGATTCTCAAGCTCACATGGTGGGCTAGGAAGACCTGCAGAGAATTTACCCTCAAACCCCGAATTCAGATTATACTGATGACCCACCCCATGATACATATGACATCTCCTCAGTTCCTCAAGGCCTCATAACTCATCTAGGTGCCAGTACGATTTGAGTTATGTGGCTTCTTTATGTTATGAAACTGATACAGAGACATGAAGTCATGCACTGGGTTATGATTTGGCTGTTCCACTCTAGTTATTATGAAATTACTAATTTGTCCTTCTTGAATGGATTAGTCAAGCTATAACTCCTTAAAGTTCAAACTTGCATGTTGAACTTAGAATGACATTATGAACAACTTTCTTGAAGAGCCTTTTGATCAAATTGGTCATTTCATAAGTCAAATCGGGAAGTTAAATTTTGCTATAGAAATGGCTCACATAGCCAACTTCGCAGATAACTTCTGATAAATTGGGAAGTATTTTGATAAACTGATTCCAAGGCTTTGTAGGCATATGATTGAAGTTCCCAAAGCAAGGACCAATACTCACTTAATCAAAGAGATATCGCTGGTGAAAGGTGGTCACTTCGCCATGAAACTCTCAAGGTTTCAAGGCTGCAACTCTGAGCAAGAAAAACTGGGTATCTAAAGAGATTCGGAGTGAGACAGTTTGAGTATTAGACTTAATCTACACAGTGAAGAAATGTTAATATGATTTCATCAAAAGATCAAGGAGTTATGATAATTAGAAAACAGCTAGTTGAGTTAGTAATTTTGGTACTTAGAAAATACTATTGCTCAGAATAGGGGTTCATCGTGGTAATTTCTGTAGGTTTTTGATCATGGATACGCAGCGGAATAAACAATAATTTATCCATTCAATACCCTCCAAGGATCACAGGAAGATTCATAACGATAGTAAATGAATCAAACAAGTACCTTGTGGTTCTCCTTTGAAGACTTCAAACGCGAAAAGTATCACGTCTCTAAGGTTGATCCACCCCTAGGATTGAGATCTAGATCCTCCAATCTCCTTGTGCTAGCTAGGAAGAATGGAAGAGGAAGAAGAAATCACGCAACGGAGCACCAAAAGGAGGCTTCGGCCTCCTTGTTGTGGCCGACGGGTAGAGGGGGCGGCAAGGGGGTGGACGAGTCTCCTTGCTTGCTCTCTCTCCTTGCTTCTCTCCTACTCAACTTATGTTATGATAATTAGTATGTAGGGAAGGAAGCTAGGAGCATCCTTTATATAGTCCAACAACTCCTTGTTACTACATAAAGGCCCTCTCCTAATCCCACTCAAGTTCGGATTAGTCCAACTTGCATATTAGTCCTACTAAGTTAGCAAGTTGTTGCGATTTGATCATTCTAATTAATTAATCATATCAAGTCTAGCTCAATCCATATGGCGTGTGACCCCATAGGTTTCTACTTAGTTGGTAGTAACCATTTACTAATATGGAGCGGTCTCAAGCAAGGCATCCATACTGCCCAACTAATAAAAATAGTCATCCGACAAACCTTGTGCAAGTACTGTCTCATTCCTTTGTCTCAATATCCGGATTGAACACTAGAAATACAAGTCACACTTGTGTATCCTATCCATAGTTCCTCGATCCTGGGAATAGCCTCATTCGTGCAAATAACATCAGTATCATATATTGATTTATTTGAGTCTGGCCAGACATTCTATAAGTACTATCCCTCGAGTGGCCTAGGATATTTGCTCCCGTTATGTGGGAGGGATATTTGCTCCCGTTATGCGTCATCCAAGGTCTTTGATTCCAGGGTAAAATAGTCTTTCTTCGGAATGAATAGCTTACCCGCAGGGCCCTCACGCGTACTCTTGAACGACTAAAGCCCCTGAGCCAAGGGCGCTTGAACGAGAAAGGCTTGCTTGCCTTTCGCTTTCGATAGGTAGAAGTGGATTCGAACCACTCCAAGCATTCCTTCCCGAGGCATCCTCTCCACCATCCTGGTGACTGGATCTTTTGGCACAATACCTGCCCCTCAAGGAATATCTTCTAATAAAAAAAATCTGAATGTTACGGTCTTCGCCCCCTCGCCTTTGTTCAATTAGAAATGAATACTGATCCTGCGGACTTCCTTTCTTTGTTAATGGAGATTGATAGCATCATTCAAGTAGATACATATTAAGATCGTAAAAACATAAGCTTGTAATATGGCTACACCTAATTCCAGCCCGGTTAATGCAAGAACTATAAATAAAGGACCAAGATCTCATATAAAATAGAAAAGATCATTCATACATAACATAGTCCGATACGCACCTTTATGACTACCCAGTCACAGTGTAGCGTTTGACGCTACCAAAACACAATATTCCACAACTAGATGATCTAGTGACTGCAGGGTTTTGATTCATGGATGCGCAACGGAAATAATAATTAACCATGAAAAACCCTCCAAGGATCACAAGTCAAGAGACATAACGATGGTAAAGGAAGAAATCAATAACACACCTTAGGGTTCTCCTTTGATGACTTCAAACGCGAATTGTGTCACGTTCTCTATAGTTGATCCACGCCTAGAGTTGATTTCTAGATCTCCCACTCCTTGGTGCTAGCCCGGAAAGAGGAAGAGAAGAACAATCACGCAAAATGAGACGAACCTAAGGAAGTTCGACCTCCTTTGGGGCCGACGGGGACGGGCGGCGGGCTAGGGGGGCGGCGGCTCCTCTAGCTTGCTTGCTCTCTCTCCTTTTGTTCTCTCCCACTCAAGTTATGATCAATTATGAGCATAAGTGTGGGAAGGAAGGAAGGAAGGTCCTTTATATAGTCTAACAAATCCTTGCCAACTACCTAAAGGACTTATTCTAGTCCTACTAGAATTCAATTTAGTCCCTTCCTTGCAAATTAGCCCCTACTAAGTTTGCAAGGTTTTGCAAAGTGATCCTTCTAATTAATTAATCCAATTAATTAATTCCCAAATCTAGTTCAACTCTATATAGCGTGTGACCCCATAGGTTCTATCTAGTTGGTAGCAACTATTTGCTAATATGGAGCGGTTTCTAGCAAAACATCCATTCTAACCAACTAATAGCATAGTCATCTTGACAACCTTTGTACAAGTAATTGTCTCATCCCTTTGTCTCTATATCCGGATTGGACACGAGACATACAAGTCACACTCGTATATCCAATCCACAGTTTCTCGATCCATGGGAATATCCTTATTCGTGCAAATAACATCAATATCCCATATTGATTTATTTGAGTCTGGACAGACATTCTATAAGCACTATCCCTCGAGTGGCCTAGGATATTTGCTCCCGTTATGTGGGAGGGACAAATTCTATCTACGTCCACTACGATCTCTAAGCTTGCTTCTTATTGTATCCAGTACACGCCTTTATAACTACCCAGTTACGGTGTAGCGTTTAACGCTACCAAAATCACAATAATCCACAACTAGAATATCTAGTGACTTCAAGTATAAGGATGACAATACCATTGCACCGCGAGAAGCACTTGTGACTCAACATAACGTGTATGTAGCCTTCTCGGAGATGGGTCAATCCAGTGCGAAATTACCCTTAATGCACACCTATGTGTTGGATCATGATATCCCCATATCAATCCAACCCCATACTAGTCTATAGATGATTGTCCCATTAATCATTATACTAGACTAGGGATATTTAAGATAAACAACACAATTGTAAATCTAAGGACTTCATTATATTAAATATCTAATAAATAATAAATGAATTTCTAGCCACAAATAAATTCATACTAAACTAGATTGCCTCTAGGGCATCTATTCCAACAGTCTCCCACTTGCACTAGAGCCAATCTGGCGCATCTCGTATGCCCATAATCCTAGTGTGCCCTTCATGCTTCCACTGCGTGAGCGGCTTTGTAAGCGGGTCTGACAGATTCTCATATGTAGGAATCTTGCATATCCGAACGTCTCCTCTATCGATAATATCTCGAATCAGATGAAACTTCCTGAGAACGTGCTTGGATTTCTGGTGCGATCTGGGTTCCTTTGATTGCACGATCGCCCCAGTGGTGTCACAGTACAACTCAACTGGATCAGCAATGCTAGGAACCACACCAAGTTCAGAAACAAACTTTCTGATCCAAACAGCTTCCTTTGCTGCCCATTTGCAGCAATGTACTCAGCCTCTGTTGTAGAATCAGCCACCGTCTCTTGCTTGTAACTCTTCCAGCTCACCGCTGCTCCATTCAGGAAAAACACATATCCCGACTGTGATCTAAAGTCATCTCTGTCGGTTTACAAGCTTGCATCAGTGTAACCCCTTACACGGAACTCTTCCTCACCGCCAAACATCAAGAAAGCATCCTTAGTTCTTATCAAGTACTTTAGGATGTTCTTACTGCAATCCAGTGACTCTAACCTGGATTGGATTGGTATCTGCTTGTCATACTCAAGGCATAGGACACATCTGGTCTAGTACATAACATGGCGTACATGATAGATCCTATGGTCGAGGCATAGGGAATTCTACTCATGCGTTCCTTCTCAATCTCATTGGAAGGACAACCACTCTTCGAAAGAGTGATTCCATGTGACATGGGCAAGAATCCCTTCTTGGAATCTTGCATGTTGAACCGTTTCAACACCTTGTCAATGTATGTACTTTGACTTAGGCCTAGCACTCTCTTAGATCTATCCCTATAGATCTTTATACCGAGTATATAGGCTGCTTCCCCTAAGTCCTTCATTGAGAAACACTTCCCTAGCCAATCTTTAACAGATTGCAGCATGGAAACGTCGTTTCCAATGAGTAGTATGTCATCCACATACAAGACCAGAAAAAGCTACAGAGCTTCCTCTAACCTTCTTGTAGACACAAGACTAATCTTCGTTTCTGATGAAGCCAAACTCTTTGACTACTTCATCAAAACGTCGATTCTAACTCCTAGAAGCTTGCTTCAATCCATAAATGGATCGTTGCAGCTTACAGACTTCGTTGGCTTGCTTTGGATCATCAAAACCCTCCGGCTGTATCATATACACGTCCTCGAGGAGATTCCCATAAAGGAATGCTGTTTTGACATCCATCTGCCAAATCTCATAGTCGTGGTATGCTGCAATCGCAAGTAGGATTCGGATGGATTTGGTCATAGCGTTTGGTGAAAAGGTTTCATCATAGTCAATACCATGAATCTGTCTGAATCCTTTAGCCACCAATCGGCCCTTATAGGTAGTCACATTACCATCCATGTCGATCTTCTTCTTGAAGACCCATTTGCACCCTATGGGCCGCGCCCCTTCGGGTGGTTCCACCAAAGTCCATACTTTGTTGGTATACATGGATTCCATCTCGGATCTCATGGCTTCTAGCCACTTCTGAGAGTCTGGGCCCTTCATGGCCTCTTCATAGGTAGTAGGCTCATCATCTATGAGCATCGTGTCACCGGAATCGGTCACGAGATGTCCATACCTCTCGGGTTCCTGGCGCACTCTACTAGATCTACGAAGCTCTTGTGTTACCTGAACAGGCTGCTCCACAACTGCTTGTGGTTCCTGTTCATGTTCCATAATCGGTTTAGTGATTTGTGGTTCTTGAACCTCTTCAAGTTCTACAGTCCTCCCACTTGCTTCTTTAGAGACAAATTATCTTTCTAGAAACACGCCGGTCCGAGCAACAAACACTTTGTTCTCGGCTGGATTGGAGAAGTAGTAACCCTTAGTTTCCTTAGGGTACCCCACAAACTTACACTTATCCGATTTCGGCCCTAGCTTGTCTGATTGTAAACGTTTTACATAGACATCGCAGCCCCAAATCCTCATGAACGACAGTGTGGGACGCCTCCCACTCCACATCTCATATGGTGTCTTCATGACTGATTTGGATGGAACACGGTTAATGGTGAAAGCTGCACTTAATAGAGCGTGGCCCCAAAATGATAATGGAAGATCGCTTTGACACATCATAGATCGAACCATATCCAATAGGGTTCGATTCCTCCTCTCAGACACGCCATTCCATTGTGGCGTTCCTGGTGGAGTGAGTTGGGACACGATCCCACACTCTCTAAGATAGTCGTCAAACTCTTGGCTCAAGTATTCTCCTCCACGATCCGATCGTAGAGCCTTGATACTTTTTCCAAGTTGCTTCTCTACTTCATTCTTGAATTCTTTGAACACTTCAAAGGATTCGGATTTCGCCCTCATAAGGTACACAAATCCATATCTACTGTAGTCATCAGTAAATGTAATGAAGTAGACATAACCACCCCTGGCAGGCGTGGCAAATGGTCCACATACATCAGTATGTATGAGAGCCAGTTGCTCACTAGTCCTCTCACCTTTCTTATTGAAAGGGGACTTTGTCATTTTTCCCAATAAACAAGCCTCACATGTCTCATATGATTCAAAATCAAATGAGTCTATTAGTCCATCCTTATGGAGTCTAGATACACGTTTCTCGTTTATGTGGCCTAAACGACAGTGCCATAAATAAGCAGGATTTAAATCATTTATTTTAATCCGCTTGGTATTAATGTTGTAGACAGGATTGCTTAGATCAAGGACATACAGTCCATTAAATAATTGCGCACTAAAATAGTGAATATTATTCAAATAAAAGGAACAACAATTGTTCTTTATTGAAATAATAAAACCTTCCTTGTCCAAACAAGAAATAGAAATCTTGTTTATGCTCATAGCAGGCACAAAATAGCAATTATTTAATTCTAAAACTAATCCTGAAGGCAGAGATAGCTCGCACACGCCTATGGCCAACGCAGCAACTTTTGCTCCATTTCCAACGCGCAGATCTACCTCCCCTTTAGCCAATCTTTTACTTCTCTTTAGATCCTACACATTTCGACAAATGTGAGATCCACATCCAGTATCTAATACCCACGATGTAGAGACAGTTAAATTGACATCTACAACAAAAATACCTGGTGGTGGTGGAATCACTATTCCAAGCCTCTTGTCCTCCAAATATTTTTGGCAGTTCCTCCTCCAGTGTCCAGGCTGACTGCAGTAGTGACACTCACATTTAGTCACACATTTGGCAATGCCACCAACAGGCTTAAGGGCAGGTTCCTTGGACTTGGCAACTGACTTGCCTTTGCCCTTGGAGGATGAGGCAAACCTTTTGCCCTTTCCTTTCTGCATCATCATAATGGCATTGCCCTTACCCTTGTTGATTCTCTACTCGGCTGTCCTCAACATATTGAGTAAATCTGGCAGTGGTTTCACGATCTCGTTTATGTTATAGTTCATGATGAACTGTCCATAACTCTCGGGCAACGATTGCAACACGAGATCGGTTGCCAACTCTTGGCCGACCGGGAACCCTAGTCGGGCGAGATTCTCCAAGTACCCGATCATACGGAGTACATGGGGTCCCACCGGGTTCCCTTCTGCCAGATGACACTTGAACAGTGCCTTAGAGACCTCATACCTCTCAAACCTTGCCTGCTCTTGGAAGAGCTGCTTAAGATGCTCGATCATATCGACATCATTCATGTTTTCGTGTTGCTTCTGAAGCTCAGAAGTCATGGTGCATAGCATAAGGCATGCCGCATCATTAGCGTCATCAACACGCTTTTGATACGCCTTTAGGGAAGCAGGTGTTTGGTTCTCTGGACCTTCTGGAACATGCTCCTCTATTGCGTACAATTTCTTCTCTTGCTTGAGAACAATTCTCAAGTTTCTGTACCAATCAAGAAAGTTGGTTCCAGAGAGCTTGTCCTTCTCAAGGCAGATCGTAGGGAATGTTGTGAACTCGATGAGTTGTTTTCCATTTGGAATTCTACAAAAGGAAAATACGCAAGTTTTAGTATTTGTGAATTTTTGACTATATTCAATAATGGCTAGTTTATCAAATATAGCTCCCACTATTTTTCTACGGATTAATAACCCTCAAGATATTAATGCAGAAAATATCCTTATATTTTCTAGTGGGCCAAGATCCATGTTTCATCTCCTTATGAGCTTGCTTTGGCAAGTCACCCATAATTTGACTACTTTAGGTAGAAACAATTCCAATTGCATCCCTTATGCAACTCTTGGTTCAATTGGGCAAATAACTTCATATTTATCCATCCTTATGGATAATCCCAATTGATTGCCTCTAGGTTTCTTAATCATATTAATAGCCTAGTTGTGCTCAACCTCTTATTTAAACAATTGCACATTACTAGCTTGTGCCGTCGCATTCCATCATTATGAATCAAGTCGCCATGCTTTGGCACGCACGAACTTGATAAATGATGATGATAATGAGTGTTTAAATAACGAGAAGGCAAGAACACAATATTTAAATTTTGAGGGATTTTAAATTCAATTTTAATTGTTTTGTTGATCAAAATCAACTAATCTATCTATTTGAGTTTGGGCACAACTCCAAATAATAGATCCGGGTTGTCTAATTATCTTATTATCCTAATTGCATGCATCATCCATACACCAACCACAAAATAATAAGACAATAAAGTAAACAACCAAAAAACAAGAATTAAACGTGATGTGGATATGGCCTTTTCTAGACTAAGATAATTCCAAGCCAATGGAATTATCTATGAACCCTAAAAGCAAACACATCTCCATGCGTCTTGATCTTTTGGTCCATCCTTCATAGTCATGTGGAATGCTCCATGCTCCATGCTCCATCTTTGTTGCTCCTTTTGGCTTAGGGTTTCTTTTCTTCAATCTTGGCTAACAATGTACTTTATCTAGCACTAGCTAACAACTATACTAAATAAAATAAATCTCACAAGTTGAGAGAAAAAAAAATGGCTCGCAGGCCATAAAACCCTAATTAATTATTACAATTAATTAATCAGCTCGCAGGCTGTAAACCAAACCACAAAAATTAAAAACCCACATCAAACCACATCCTAAGGTCATATCCAATCACCATGCGATTTGCACATAAACAGTTAAAATCCAATTTTAACGCGCTTGGTCAATTTTAATTGATTTAGGATTTTCTAGGGTTAAAACGGTCCATGGGCTCAACAATCAATTGTCCGGGCCCAAAAAAGGTGAACCGCAAGGCCCTAGGGCCAGTCGGCCCCTAGGGAGGCCAAGGCTTGGGCGGCAAGCAAGAGGGGCGGTCCCTCTAAGGGGGGCCGAACCTCTATAGGGAGTTGTTTCCAAAACAACTCCCTTGCTTGGTGCCCAAGTTTGGTTGTTTCTTTGTTTTGGAAGAACTCCTTCTTCCCCAAGGATGCCCAAACCCTAGATCTAAGATCCTAAAATTTCTAAAAGTCACTAATTCATGCATCCAATGCAAAAGTTAGATCTTGTTATGATAGATTATTGACAACTTGCATCCCATGCTTGATTTGTCTTGTTTTACGCGATAAACAATCAATTTAAGGTGTAAAACTATCAAAACGTAACACATAAACCACGTTTATGCTCTACGACCTGTGGCTCTGATACCACTGTAGGGTTTTGATTCATGGATGCGCAACGGAAATAATAATTAACCATGCAAAACCCTCCTAGGATCACAAGTCAAGAGACATAACGATGGTAAAGGAAGAAACCAATAACACATTAGGTTTCTCCTTTGATGACTTCAAACGCGAATTGTGTCACGTTCTCTATAGTTGATCCACGCCTAGAGTTGATTCCTAGATCTCCCACTCCTTGATGCTAGCCCTAAAAGAGGAAGATAAGAAGAATCACGCAAAACGAGACGAACCAAAGGAGGTTCGGCCTCCTTTGGGGCCGCCGGGGATGGGCGGCGGGCTAGGGGGGCGGCGGCTCCTCTAGATTGCTTGCTCTCTCTCCTTTTGTTCTCTCCCACTCAAGTTATGATCAATTATGAGCATAAGTGTGGGAAGGAAGGAAAGAAGGTCCTTTATATAGTCCAAAAAATCCTTGCCAACTACCTAAAGGACTTATTCTAGTCCTACTAGAATTCAATTTAGTCCCTTCCTTGCAAATTAGTCCCTACTAAGTTTGCAAGGTTTCGTAAAGTGATCCTTCTAATTAATTAATCCAATTAATTAATTCCCAAATCTAGTTCAACTCTATATAGTGTGTGACCCCATAGGTTTTATCTAGTTGGTAGCAACTATTTGCTAATATGGAGCGGTTTCTACCAAAACATCCATTCTAGCCAACTAATAGAATAGTCATCTTGACAACCTTTGTACAAGTAATTGTCTCATCCATTTGTCTCTATATCCGGATTGGACACGAGACATACAAGTCACACTCGTATATCCAATCCACAGTTTCTCGATCCATGGGAATAGCCTTATTCGTACAAATATCATCAATATCCCATATTGATTTATTTGAGTCTGGCCAGACATTCTATAAGCACTATCCCTTGAGTGGCCTAGGATATTTGCTCCCGTTATGTGGGAGGGACAAATTCTATCTACGTCCACTACGATCTCTAAGCTTGCTTCTTATTGTATCCAGTACACGCCTTTATAACTACCCAGTTACGGTGTAGCGTTTAACGCTACCAAAACCACAATAATCCACAAGTAGAATATCTAGTGACTTCAATTCTAAGGATGACAATACCATTGCACCGCGAGAAGCACTTGTGAATCAACATAATGTGTATGCAGCCTTCTCGGAGATGGGTCAATCCAGTGCGACATTACCCTTAATGCACACCTATGTGTTGGATCCTGATATCTCTATATTAATCCAACCCCATACTAGTCTATAGATGATTGTCCCATTAATCATTATACTGGACTAGAGATATTTAAGATAAACAACACAATTGTAAATCTAAGGACTTCATTATATTAAATATCCAATAAATAATTAATGAATTTCTAGCCACAAATAAATTCATACTAAACTAGATTGCCTCTAGGGCATCTATTCCAACAGTGACTTCAAGTCTAAGGATGACAATACCGTTTTCATCGCGAGAAGCACTTGTGACTTTACATAACATGTATGTAGCCTTCTCGGAGATGGGTCAATCCAATATGCCATTACTCCTAATGCATACCCATGTGTTGGATCATGATATCTCCATATCAATCAAACCCCATACTAGTCTATAGATGATTGTCATGTTAATCAGTATAATGGACTAGGAATATTTAAGATAAACAACACAATTGTAAATCTAAGGACTTCATTATATTAAATATCTCAATAAATAATACAATGAATATTATAACCAATTATTGTTCATACTAAACTAGATTGCCTCCAGGGCACCTATTCCAACAATTTCAAAGGTGATTTCAGGTGCATTAGAGAATGTTTTAATTCAAGAAACTAATATGGAACTTGTAGTATTAGAAACAAGGAGTAACCATGTCTGAACAAGTAGCTATTTCATCAAGAGATGAAGGAGATCCAAGAGCTGGAAGTTGACATTTCACACAGGTCAAGAACACATTCCTCATGAACATAACCAGGTGTCATGCTCAACTTGATTTTCAGTCACTTTAGAGATTGTTTTAGACATTGAGAGAAACATTAAACTTGTAACCTTATTAATAGAGAGTAACCAAGTCAAATGTTCAATTCATTTCATCACGATTTGACTGATATACATAATCTGAGAGTTGACAAAAAGTTACAGAGTAAATGGTGCACAATACAAAACGTTAAGTGCAGCAATTTTCAATCGAAATTCCATGTCAATTAAGGATCGAATTAGAAGACAAAGTAAACATGAAATTGGTATCTCTTGAGTGTGAGGAATCAACATAAACAAATAGAAAATTATTTAACTTAGTAGAGAGAGAAAGCTATCGGGTTCATAACAGGGTCACTTGACCCTCCAGAAAATTGGCTCTTTCACATATCAAACTCACTTTCAAACATGTTACGCACAAGTTTGCAGGGTCTAGATTATTTTTAGACTACCTAGCGACTTCCATGGTGGAAGTATAATATATTTTGTTGAAGAAACGGAGGGTTTACCCTTTTCCAGTGCATTAGCAGAATTTGGCGGCCCTACAACCCAGGTTCTGGCGACTGATCCAATTTCCAGCGCCTCCTAAATGATTTAGCAGGTTCACCCGAGGATGAGGAATGTGATTTCAGTAGATAATTTCAATAATTTGTTACAGGGAAAATGGATTTGATCGAAAACCCACTCACGATTAATGAGAAAACTTACCAATTTTGAGCTATTTCGTTGATAGAGTCTTGAATTAACTGGATTTTAATTCACCCGATATTAGGGACCCTCTAACTGTAGTAGGTCTGGAGGATATGGAGTTTTGAGGGTTATGGCAGCTTTAGAGGGAGTATAAATTTTGAAATGTTGGAGATGAGGAAGTATGGTCATGGTGGTGATGTATACATAGGCTAGGAGAAGTTATATGAATCGTTAGGTTTTTTATGAGGTAATGATACCTCAATAATAGGAAGTGTCATCTTGTTCTAATCAGACTGTTTTTGACAACTTGTCTGAAACAGGAAGTGTCAGTATGATTGTTTTTAATTTTTGTCAACTCTGGGTAAAATATCTCAAATCATGTAGATCGATGTATATGTATTATATAAATTATTTGAGGACTCTTATTTAGATGTGTGTGTGTGTGTTTGATGTTAACCTTAATCTTGCAGGTAATTCAAGCGTCTTGAATTCACTGAAGCAAGTTGAAGATCGTATATTCATTCCAAGGATTTCAATGTATTCCTCATAGTCTCATGTCTTAATCTTTAGTCTAGGAGTATTTATGTAGCGTCAGTCCTGAAGTGTAGGGACAAAACTGGAAAGAGATAGAGTTGCAGAGAGTGGGCCGACAACATGGCTTGGAACACAATCCTAGGGCCGTGTGCCAATGTGAGATGGCTTCGGTTAGCTTCCTCGTCTCTCCGGGCTTCCTCTCTAGCTGCTTTGGAAGTTTAGTCAATCACTAGATTTCCTAAGATTTCGAATCTTAGTCTTCCGTAAGAGAGAGTTTAATTTGGAATGAAATACTTATTTTTATCATATTATAATATTGAAATTATCTCATATTTTATTAATATGAACTGTTCTATTACTTATATAATTATTTTTTTATTTAAAATAAATTGGAAGTATTTTGATATTAATAAAACATTAGAAAGTAATATGTTTAATGAGAAATATTGTTTTTTTAATATTACTATATAAAAATTTCTATGGATTTTTTTATTAATTAGAATATCATTTTTTAATTAATAAATACGAGTTTTTGGTAAATTGATATAAAAAATTCAATCAATTTTTCTTAATTATAAAGTAATATCTTTTATGAAATAAACTTTCACTAAGAATATTAATATCGATAATGAATTTTTAATTTTTGGAATATGATCTCTATTTTAGAAAATAATTCTTTTCAATTGAGGATAATCATTCTTTCATTAGAGATTGAGTTTAAAGTAAATTTCAAAAGTCTAGATTCATTACAGATTTTCTCTAGAAGACTCTTTCTTGGAAATCAAGTAATCTCACTCTATAAATAGAGGTCTAGGGTTCTTAGAAAACTAAGTTATGAGAATTACTCAAAGATAGAGTGATAGACAAACACACACACACACACAGAGAGAGAGAGAGAGAGAGAGAGAGAGAGAGAGAGAGAGAGAGAGAGAGAGAGAGAGAGAGATGTCCCCAATATAGGGTTTTGTCCAAGGAGAGACGTCGTCCCTCTGTAGCCGTTATCCATGAGGGAGAAAACCCCTAGGGATTCATGCCAATGCTTGTCGTGTTTCAGCTCACTGCTAGTTCCTATTGTGTGTTATATTTCAACATTAGACACAAGTTTGATTATCTTTGGTTGGTTTACTTCTCTTTAGATCAACAGTTTGTTTCGTTTTTCTAAAGATCATGTTAGATATGTTCTTCATAGTTTCATTGTGTTTATATTTAAATATTCGTTTGTAGATCTAAAACTCTACGATTATTTTGTCGATCGAATCAGTTGAACCTCTTCGATCACATATCCATTGTGTTTGATTAGGTAGGCATATTCTTATGATCGATCTTAGAGTCATTTGTGCAGATATGTTAAGCTGAGTTGTGTTGAACTTGTTTTTTGATCTATTCATATATGAGTGGTGAGCTTATTCGGAATTGTTTAATAACCTCTTACCCTTGTATAGGTTGTGTTATTTGCACTCGTAGGTCTAGGATCTTTTGCATTGTATAGAGTTCTCTTTTTTTCTTCTGCTTCTGCTGGTTCATCTTGTTCACCAGTATTGCGTTATTCCACACATCTTGTGTGATTTCTAGTGTGGAGTCTTGTCCAACACGTTCGGTGTGAACACTGGTGTGCGGAGCTTATTCCACACTTGTTGTGTGACCACGTGTAAGAAGATTTAGTAAATTTTTTAATTGCCCAATGAATTTAAGAGGAGCTTGGACTGCCACATTATTACATGAACTAGGCGTGTAAGAATATAGTGTAAGTGTTGATCTGTGTGATAGCCATCGTATTCACTTAATCATAAGGTTTCTAGTAATATATTTATCTAGCAGTGGTTGGTGCTAGAAGCTAGAATTTTCATCCTTCATTAGATTTCTCATTGCAGTGATCTATCAGCAAAATGTTTCCCCATGATAAAAATCTGGTGTGCCGTGTCTTATTTCATTTAAATGTGTAACATTATTTACGTTTTTGTATAACGATTTACTTAACAGTTATACCGACAACATGTGGAAGTTATATTTATGCTAGCTCTTGCTTAAAAATATTATAGATAATTACTTTGTTAATTATCGATTCTATTAAACAAGCAAGATCGATCTGTTAGCTCTACGTGTAGGTAGTATTCTGTTGTGCGATTTGTTGGTATAGATAAGTGGACACACTTGTACTCGTGTGAGTTATATCGTCCACATGCTTTTATATCCGCTATCACACATTCATAATGTGCATGTGCCACAAAGGCGCCAGGGGGGGGTAAGTGTAGATTTATGAAACTTTTGGTAGTTTTAGAATTTACCCTTTTATGGAAATTACAATCCTACCCATGGTTCCAATTTAACTAAAATTTTATCATTTTCATACTTGATACTCCACTCCGCCCAGAAATCACCTGTTAGTGATTTGTAGAAATTACTTATTAGCCCCACTTTTTTGAAAATTTTACTTTAACTCTTAAATTCAAGGGTGTAATTTAATCTTCCCAAAAATCGATCAAAGCGGTATGCTGGTTGGAAGAATGAAATTATTCATGAATCTCCTGATAATTTTATTTCGTTGTTTCATGTAACAATATTGTAGTAAAAATAAGCAACCTTACTGCACCTGAGTTAAATTTTCAATCACATGATTCACCATTTTTAAGTTTTCGTACTCATGTATCGTTAAGCTAGGACTGACAATGGTATGTTACACAGCTCAAATTATATGATTTTTTTGGTCATATGGATCATAACTTAAAATGATGAATTACCATGTAAAGGAGAAAGGGGGGGGGGGGGGGGGGGGCGAGTTGTACGAGTTTGGGCTAGTTTTGTTTGTTTTTGTACAATTTCATCAGTTCCAATAGTATTAGCCCCAACAAAGGTATATACATGTTAATTTTCATCATGGTAGATTTACAATACGTTAACTAGAGGTAAATACTCTTTACGCACATTTTTGATCTAGGTTGTGACCATCTTAAAATGAGACCATTGAATAACTATGGACCACCTACAAAAAATAAATGTGTATTTTTGAAATAAGGGAAACTTTATTGATAAATTGATCTTTCTACATTGATCTTATCTTCTTCCAAAACATCAAAAGCAACACATTATGTAAAAAAAAAAAACATGTTATGGCCTAGCCATTTATGTCAAATTCAAATATAGCGATAAATGTATAGCACTATCGCAACGGGTCCCATTTATTTATAAAGTTCCAATGAACCTGGTCACCGCTGAGATAAAAGCCGTCAGGTCTTGCTTCCCAATAGCAATTTCGCTCATGATTACCGCTACAATATTTTAACAGCCTGCGAGAGTTCATACAAAATTTTCTGTGCCTGTAGTTCCATGTAACATCACAATACCAATAGGTGAGCTTACCTTTCGGGATAAATCTCCAATGGTACCGATAACTTTCGTTAAGTGAGCGCAGTTTTATATCAGAAAAATATAAACACTTGCAATTAAATATAAGAGGACCATCAGCATTTGGACATCTATTGCCAAGCCAAATTGTTTGATGAGGAAATAGACCAAGTTCTTTACCCATTGTTGGCGACATATTCATCATTCCCGTGCTGCATATGATGAATATCAAGGCTACAAATCCAAGTTCAAATATGGTAAACTTCATCCTCTGATCTGTGTTTCTCTATTCTCTCAACCTCACTGATGTTTCCATGAATAAATGATAGTAGCTTATTTATACTTATCATTTGTTTTATTTTGAGGAATTATGCACATGAACCTTATCTTTGTTATGAAAAGACTTAGTCTTGATTCCAGATGTAGTTTGTTAGTTTGTCATTATCTTCAAGGACTGTTTTAGCAGGTTGATCTTATCCCATATTTCCTATTTTCTAGCTAGTAGTTAGTGGCAGTGGGTATTAAATTTAGCTTTAGATTATTGATATACAGCCTATATAAGAGCATCTATCGTTAAAAAAAATAAACGTAAAGAAAATTATAACAAAAAATTCTCTTTTGCATGTTGTATAATTAGGCTCACTTAAATTGTTCCACGTACAGTAGTATAAGAAAATGTAGTTTATCTTTCATATGTAAAGCTGTATATGATGAATTATGGATGAGAGAGAAACTGAAACTATAGGAAGATAGTTATTTCATGTAGAAAATGTACGAAAAGAGATCGAGTGAAAATGGAAAACATGGGTTCTAAATAAATCCTAACCAAATGTCCTCACCAGTTCTCGCACGATTTTGCATGTTTAGTATTTTGTCTCTCAACATGCATGTTTTTGGAGTTCAATTTTTACAAGCTCCTTAAAATTTACATAAAATCTCCATCTGCATTCTCTATTGGAGATGCCCTAATGGATGCTATTTCATTCAATTAAATGGAATCAGTTTTCCTCTCATTCTCTTAATTTTCCCATAGTTATTTTGTGTTTACTACAACGGTATCATGGCCACCTTGATGAAAAACAAGTGAGTGGCAGCAGCCATCGGAGGTAAAAAAGGTAAAGCTTTGGCGGCACAAAAATTGGACTGGAGCTCTACCAACAACAATGCCAAACAACAACAACATCATAAATTTTTCAGTAAAAAGCACAGTCGCGACAAACAACAACAACAACATCTCAATGGCAACGACCAGTGACAATAGAAGAACCAAAATTTGTAGCAACATTAACAACACACAGAATCAGCTGCAACACCAATAATGATAATAAATGCAGCCACAACATATTTGTGTAGCATCAGCGACACATTTACATCAGTACCGATAAGGAGAAGAAACCACAACAATAGAAAAGAAGAAAACAATAATTTTTTCTACAAAAAATGAAGAGAATAGCTTCAAATAATTTTGGGAACGCATCGATCCCCCGTATTAATGGTCATTATTGTCATTGGAGCATGGTTATGGAGGTTTTTTTTGGCATTCCAAGGAGTATTGGAGCATTTTTGACACAATATATAGCAAATCCGGTGGTGGAGGGGTGTTGTTTGAAGTGTAGAAAAGGATTTGGATGCAAAAAAGTTAAAATGTTTGATGGAAAATTTATCTTTTTCAAGCCATTGGACACTCAATATTGGAAAGATTCTAAGCAAGGACGCTTCAAAGTAATTCTAGGACTCAATAAGAAGTATCAAGAGAATGCAAGAGCTAAACGCGTGAAACTTCAAGATCTTCATGGTGAATATGAGGAATCATGGATGAAAGCCGTGTGGAATTATTTTTTAAAATATTTTTCAAGGATGATGTCCATTGATAATAAGATGCTATTAATGGAACAAATCTTAAGGATGTCAACATTGTTGAAACGATTTCCCGATCAATGCTACAAAGTCTTAATATTGTTATAAGTTTTATTAAAGAGGCGATTGATGTTGACACTCTTTCATGGATTAGTTAGAAACACATTTATTGTCCATAGGCAAAACATAGTACAACATGACAAGAATGAACAACTTTGAAAGCCTCAACCAATAATATATATACGTTCTTCTATATCTTCCCCCCCCTCTCTCACTCTTTTCTATGCATTATCTCTCTTCTCACGAAATCCAACATCGGTTGACGAAACGAAGGTAGCGATAGTAGCAATCGGCAGGGGAAATGGAGGTGGTGGTAGTGGTTGTATCCTTATTCTCCTTTTATATATATTTCTTTCTCTCTCTCTGATGCACAAATTAGCGTGCTAGTCGCAAGTATACGAATTGAGTAGTACCGGGTGTATTTCAACTCGGGTTATCGTTCCACGAAGACTATTGCCGATTTTTCTAGCAATCAGTTTTAACTAACACAGTGTAAAAAAGGAGGAATATTTTGAGAGTTTGTAATTACGAACTAAATACTTAAAGTAAATAACTGAAAATTAAATATTTTTTGTGAGAGTTTTCTGAATAATTTCGAGTATTGTAAATCTACGGTTTGAGGTAGTAGGTCCCGGGATCCCCTAGGGTCTCTTCGGTTTTGTCCTTCTTTTCGATATGATAACACACAGTAGTCACTTAACCGTGCCACGTACCAATTGTGCAGTATCTTTTCTTTTCTTGCACGTTATCAGGATTCTGTATATTTTCGGATCCTGTTAAGCTACCCAAACCTGCAGTCTCGTTCTAGGTCTGCTAGGGTTTCTAACCTGTCCTAAAGTCCTTGGTTAAAAAACATAACAGTTGGTCAAAAGTTTTTAAGCTAGTCCTATCTCCCCTTCTCTGTTCGATCTATCGGGGTAAGGTACTAAATTATGTCTTCTCTTCCTAACCCTAACCAGACGTTTTCACCTACCGGGTTGGGTTTGTAGCAATTCCGGGTGATCAAGCCGAGCATGCATAAACAGTAAAAATCAAAGACAGGATAACGAATAAAACTGATGATATTAAGATCCTGAGATCATGAATCCATAGTCGAGAATAGAACTAGACACTGAATATGAAACCCTAGGTTCACCGACAACCTAGGTAAAAAGTTTAGCTACTAAATGACATAATTAAACGAAAATGTTCTGAAATTAATGAGAGAATTGAGATCAAATGAGTGTCTTGAATTCTGGGTATGCGCTTCCGTGCTCGCCCAGGGTACTCTGAATTATCCTTGGGTGTATTGTGTCAAAAACGAGCTCTGGACGTTCCTTTATATGGTGCTTGAGAAGCTTTCGGATAACTTCTTGAAATTACGAAACTACCACTGGCCAAAATTGCCTCGGGAATCATGCTGTCTGCGTGGCTGGCAGCTAGCTACGCAGACGGTGCTTCTGTATGCTCCAAAATCCTCTCCCTCACCCCTGCCTGCGTGGCTACTGCGTGGCTGGCAGCTAGCATCGCAGACAGGGTTTTTGGCATATCAAAATCTCTATCTTCCCTTCCTTCCTGCGTGGCTGGCATCTAGCCACGCAGACAGGGTCTTCTGGCTTGGATTTTTGTAGTTTTCTCTCTCCTCCTGCTCTCGGCCTGCATGGCTACTGTGTGGCTGGCAGTTAGCCACGCAGGCAGCAATTTCCCGTCTTCATTCTGACCATTTTCTGGACTATGTCTTCCTCGGCTGCGTGGCTGTCTGCGTGGCTGGCCACTAGCCACATAGACAGCAGCTCTCGCTGCTATCTTCTTCTTCCTCAGCCTTCTTGGGTTTTCCTCCTGCATTCCGGCTTCATTCCTGAATCCTGCACAAATCCTGTCCCTGCTTAGACAACATAAACAAAACCCGTAATCATATCTCGAAATGCGTTAAATAAAGCAGTAATGCATAAAGAAGCTCAAAACACTCAGTTGTGAATTCCAAGGAAAAACAGGGCTGGAATCTGGCTAAAACGCTTAATTACGACACAAATACCCCTCAAATTAGACTCACCGATAACTCCTAGTGGGGAGTTATCAAATTAGCTCCGCACTGACCTTTGCTTGTCCCGAGCAAACCTCAGCATACTGAGCTGTCTCATAAACGCCCCTGTTTGCATACAACTACCTTTGCATACCATTTTTCATTGCATACTTCTTTGACCCGAACCTTTATACCAGATGACTCAACTAGAAGAACGACTCAGAAAAGAATATACACTGACTCAATAGGCAAAGACTCAAAGCGTACGAAAGAAAAAATTATTTTGCGTGAGATTGGGCGATCTCCAAAACGTAAACTGGTGCGTCTTCGAGACCTCACCCTCTTTCCAGGAAATATTAACCTGCAAGCGATAGGTAAGTCTGAACATATTTAATGGTGGAAATAAGCACTTCATTCCTCGTACTGTTACTTCCATAATCAACCTGAGCAAATCCGTAGTTATCCTACCATCCGAGCTATTTCCAAATCAAGGATCTAAGTCTCTCTCTCTCTCTCTCTCTATATATATATATATATATATATATATATATATATATATATATAATATAATATGTCAAGGTACGACATGATCCTAATTTTTATGACATTCTCACAATTTCCCAACTCACACCCCTCACCGAGTCCCGAAAAACTGAACGAAACACCTAAGTTTCTACTCACTCAATTTCCCCAGTTCCCGGTGTGTTTTCGCCGTTCTCACGGCCACGGATGTGAGGCGGTATCAAATCCAGAAAACATTGTCACCAACTCAGCTTTGAACTAAACTAAATAAACAACTGAAAAACTGTAACAAAATAGATTTTTTTTCCCCCTTTTTTTCCCATTTTTTTTTCTTTCGTTTTTACTCTATCTCTTTTTGTTTTTTCCTTTTTTTAAAAAATACTTTACCGTAAGTAAAAAAACTAATATAAGCTGAGTGGTGCAGAAATAATCCTATGTCGCGGGGTACGAAAAATTTCCTGTTTGGGGTACCCCCGCACTAGTCATGAAGCGTCGAACCTGCAGTCGGAAGATAACACCTGCAGTCCCACCGAACGTCCTCATCACCAAAGATGTAGAAAAACGGCACGACCACCAATTGTCCCAACAACCTCTGGTACCCTTTTTTGTGCGGAAAGATGCCTTGCACGCGACCTTTTTACCTGTGATCACTATGTAATGTAGTGATTCACCTCCGCAAATGAATGCTGTCGCCTCTAACTCACCCTGTCCGACCCTCAAAAAACGTGCTAATATCAAACTGTCCAAGAATGATATGTCATGAAGCTCTCACCCGTCAAAACCCTCTCTAACTCATTCCCTCCGTCATAACGCGTAGAAACAACCAACTAAAGAGTGATGAAAGGCACAAAGAATGCTTCCTAGGCTACAATGGCTATGAATAAAAAGGGCAAACGGTCTCAAACGGGCTAACTAGTTGGACATAGGGTTAAGAAATAGGACAGTGGGCCCGTTATGAGCTAATCACTCGATCGAAAAATGCGATGACCGTGATGGCGCCCGTAGGCGGGTTGTCAACGACGTAAGTGACGGTGGTGTGGCAACTAGTAGGTCTTTTAGCTCCGGAGATAACTACTCGCAGATTCTGAGGTACACTAGCTCTCACCTATCTACTATACCTCAGAACGGGTTTTCTCTCCTGTCAGAAGACTATCATTGGTCTCTCCCCATTTTTTGTTATCATAATTGCCCTTTCTCGAATTTTCTGATTTTTCAATTTTTATGGATTTTTTGAGTATTTGATGTTTTTTTTAATGGCTATCTACTATGCAAGGTCATAATTTTGTGGTGGGTTGACTCAAAATAAAAAAACATGCAGACTCAAAAATAAAAATAAAACTGCAAATAAAGCTGAAAAAATGTGGAGACCTGGTTAATCCAGACACGACTCCTACCCCCACACTAAGGGATGACATGCCCTCATGATATGCACTGATTTGGCCTAAAAGTCGGGTCTGACCCGGTCTCAGAAGAACCGGACAGACTGTTGGTGGACCTGCTGCTAAGATCGGCCTCGGTCTCTGTCTCGGTACTGGAATAGATGCCCTAGAGGCAATCTAGTTTAGTATGAATTTATTTTGGCTAGAATATTCATTGTATTATTTATTGGATATTTAATATAATGAAGTCCTTAGATTTACAATTGTGTTGTTTATCTTAAATATCCTTAGTCCAGTATAATGATTAATGGGACAATCATCTATAGACTAGTATGGGGTTGGATTGATATAGAGATATCATGATCCAACACACAGGTGTGCATTAAGGGTAATGACGCACTGGATTGACCCATCTCCGAGAAGGCTACATACACGTTATGTTAAGTCACAAGGGCTTCTCGTGGTGCAATGGTATTGTCATCCTTAGACTTGAAGTCACTATATATTCTAGTTGTGGATTATTGTGATTTTGGTAGCGTCAAACGCTACACCGTAACTGGGTAGTTATAAAGGCGTGTACCGGATACAATAGGAAGCAAGCTTAGAGATCGTAGTGGAGGTAGATAGAATTTTTCCCTCCGACATAACGGGAGCAAATATCCTAGGCCACTCGAGGGATAGTGCTAATAGAATGTCTGGCTAGACTCAAATAAATCAATATGGGATATTGATGTTATTTGTATGAATAAGGCTACTCCCAGGATCGAAAAACTATGGATTGGATATACGAGTGTGACTTGTATGTCTCGTGTCCAATACGGATATAGAGACAAAGTGATGAGACAATTACTTGTACAAGGTTTGTCGGATGACTATTCTATTAGTTGGCTAGAATGGATGTTTTGCTAGAAACCGCTCCATATTAGCAAATTGTTGCTACCAACTAGATAGAACGTATGGGGTCACACGCTATATAGAGTTTAACTAGATTTGGGAATTAATTAATGAGATTAATTAATAAGAAGGATCACTTTCCAACACCTTGCAAAGTTAGTAGGAAAAATTTGCAAGGAAGGGACTAAGTTGAATCTAGTAGGACTAGAATAGGTCCTTTAGGTAGTTGACAAGGATTTGCTGGACTATATAAAGGATGCTCCTTCCTTTCTTCCCACACTTATGAGCCTTTTGATCATAACTTGAGTGGGAGAGAACAAAAGGATAGAGAGCAAGCAACAAAGGGCCGAACCCGACCCTTTGCCGCCGCCCCCTACCCCGTCGGCCACCAAGGAGGCCGCCACCTCCTTGTTGCCTCGTGTTTCGTGATTTCTTCCTCCTCTTCCTCCGTTCCTAGCTAGCACAAAGGAGAAGTAAGATCTAGACCTCAAGTCTAGGCGTGGATCAACTATAGAGACGTGACATAATTCACGTTACAAGTCATCACAGGAGAAACCCTAAGGTGTTTAACTTGATTTCTTCCTTTACCATCGTTATGTCTCTTGTCCTGTGATCCTTGGAGGTTATTGAATGGATACATTATGTTTTTCCGCTGCCTATCCATGATCAAAACCCTACAGTGGTATCAGAGTCACATGTCGTAGAGCATAAACGTGGTTTATGTGTTACGTTTTGATAGTTTTACACTTTAAATTTATTGTTTATCGCGTAAAACAAGACAAATCAAGCATATGATGCAATTTGTCAATAATCAATCAAAACAAGACCTAGTTTTTGCATTGGATGCATGGATTAGTGAGTTTGAGAAATTTAAGGATCTTAAATCTAGGGTTTGGGCATCCTATTGAAAGAAGGAGTTCTTTTCAAACAAGAAAACAACCAAACTTGGGAAACAAGCAAGAGAGTTGTTTTGGAAACAACTCCCTAAGAGATTCGGCCCCCTAAGGGGACCGCCCCTCCTTGCTTGCCGCCCAAGTAAGGGACGGCCAAGGGCCAGGGGCAGCCCTAGCGCACGGCCTAGCCGTGTGGGCTAGGGGCCGGCCGGCCCAAGGCCTTGGAGGTCCTCTTTGGGGTTCGGGCAATTGGATTGTTGGTCCCCTTGGACCGTTTTAACCCTAGAAAATTCCTAAAATCACTTAAAATTGACCAAGCGCGTTAAAATTGGATTCTAACTGTTTATTTGCAAAGCGCATGGTGGTTGGATATGGCCTTAGGATGTGGTTTGGTGTGATTTTTTAATTTTGCGGTTTGGTTTACGGCCTGCGAGCTGATCAATTTGTTGTAATAATTAATTATGGTTTTATGGCCTGCGAGCCATTTTTTTCTCAACATGTGAGATTTATTTTATTTAGTATAGATGTTAGATAGTGCTAGATAGAATAGATTGTTAGCCAAGATTGAAGAAAAGAAGCCCAAAGCCAAAGGAAGCCACAAAAGATGGAGCATGGAGCATTCCACATGACTATGAAGGATGGACCAAAAGATGAAGACGCATGGAGATGTGCTTGCTTTTAGGGTTCATAGATAATTCCATTGGATTGGAATTATCTAAGCCTAGAAAAGGCCATATCCACATCACGTTTTATTTTGTTTTGTGGTTGCTTATTTTATTGTCTTATTATTTTGTGGTTGGTGTATGGATGATGAATGCAGTTAGGATAATAAGATAATTAGACAACCCAGATCTATTATTTGGAGTTGTGCCCAAACTCAGATAGATAGATTAGTTGATATGGATCAACAAAACAATTAAAATTGAATTTGAAAATCCCGCAAAATTCAAATATTGTGTTTTTGCCTTCTCGTTATTTAAACACTCATTATCATCATGATTTATCAAGTTCGTGCATGCCAAAGCACGGCGACTTGGTTCATAATGATGGAATGCGATGGCACAAACAAGTAATGTGCAATTGTTTATGAAAGCTCAGGGTGTTCAAGGCTTGAAAGAGCTTGACTATTTCAAGGCGTTGGAACATCTTTCAAAGCCTTGAATCAGCTTCAGAGGTTTGAAAATAGTGTTAGCTATTTTCAAGGCTTTGAAACTGGATTCAAAGCCTTGAAACTGTTAAACCTGAAAGCTTATTCTCAGGGGGAGTTTTTCTATTAACTCTCTGATCTAATTTATCATCTCTCTTGCATATGTTTGATTATCTGTTGTTAGATGATGAAAGACAAATTGTTAAACATGTTTTGAATCGTACTATATCAAATGTTTGACCATGATAATGCAGGAAATATTGTTTCTAAGTTTGCAGGATTGTTTCCTAAACTGGATCGCTGCAGATTTGGAAACACTTGAAGACTTTGATCCTGTGATCAATCAGATGTGTTTGACAGCTTCTCATGATGGTTAAATGAAAGAGGACTACAATATCTCAGAAGATTACAATCATTCAACCGTTGGAGAAGATCTCAACATAGTCAAACTCTGTTACCTACAAAGAAGGAAGGTTGTTGCTGAAAATGTGGAGAGATTTGCACGTCTGTTTGATGTATTTAAAGAGCTCAAGTTCGAAGGAACAACAACACAATTCGCAGCGGGCAAATACAGAGAAAGCATTCTGGATTGAAAAGCATCAAAGAAGTTCTTCATCTCTTCCAATCCATACACAGAAGTTCACTGCATTTCACTACAGTTTTCTACTCTTAAGTGATCTTCTGTATAGAGTTATATTAGTAGATCATTTCTGTATTATTTCTACATTCATTCTCAAGGATTGTTCAAAGTTAACATTAGATAATTCTTAGTTAATCAGTTAGCTAGAGAAGGTACTAGACAGGTTAGGGAAAACCACAAGCTGTAACAGAGTAAGGGAACTTTCTGTGCTTTAGTTCTAGGGCTTAGCTTTTGATTAATAAGAATTGAGTTGAAAATCCTGCAGGGATCTAATCCCTGAGGTAGAGACGTAGGTCCAAGTGGACTGAACTCTATAAATCACTTGTCTTGTGCATTTTCAGTTCATCTACTTTCAAAGCTTTTGCAGCATACAAAACTGTTTATTTTTCAAGGGTTTGAACTTGTTTTCAAGTCCTTGAAAAAGACTTACTTGTTCTAAAACATTTTGATATATTTCAAAGGCTTGAATCTTTGTTCAAGGCCTTGAACTTTATTATCTACACTAGTTCTTCTACTTGTTAGCTAGTTTTGCAAAAAGTTGGCATACTCTATTCAACCCCCCCTTCTAGAGTATCTAGTTGCTTATACATCTGCATACTCACACTTTCAATTAGTATCAGAGCTTGTATCACTGTATAAGATTTAACCATCTGGTGATCATGAGTACTGCTGGTGATGGTGGCTTCTCACAAGGAAGAGCTGCTAACTGATCTCCTTTATTCTGTGGAGAAAATTTTGCTCACTGGAAAGCTCTCATGAAAATGTTTATCATTGATCAAGATCTAGAGCTTTGGACCATTATTCAAAATGGACCTCATACTTTCTATACAGAGAAAGATGGGATCAGAACTCCTAAAACAGAAGACTCACTCTCCTCTTCTGAATTAGAGCAAGTTTCTAAGAATTATAAGGCTATTAACATTTTGTATTGTGCTTTGAGTACAGATGAATTCAACAGGATCTCTGGATGCACAACTACTAAAGAAATATGAGATAAACTTGTGGTTACCTTTGAAGGAACCAGCCAAGTCAAACAGACCAAGATCAACATTTATCTCAGACAGTATGAGCTGTTCAAAATGAATGCAGATGAATCCATCAGAGATATGTTCAAGAGATTCACTGATATTGTCAACAACCTTGACTCACTGGGAAAACACTTTTCCAATGAGGAAAAGGTGAGGAAGATACTTAGAAGTATTCCAAAGGAAAAGTGGAAACCAAAACCACAGCTATTGAAGAAGCTCAGAATCTCTCAACTTTACAACTTGATGATCTCCAAGGGAAGCTCCTAACACATGAGATATCCATGAATGAAGTTGATGGAGAACTCCCAGAAGGTGTAAAAAATCTAGCCCTCAAATCCAAAGAGAATGAGAGAATTCAAAGCCTTGAAACGGATGATGGTGATGATGAAGATCCAATTGCCTTGATTTACAAAGCCTTGACAAGGATCCTCAAAATGAAGAGAAACTCTGGAAACAAAGAGTTAAACAGAGAAAGGAATAGACCATCCAACAACAAGGACTACAAAGGTAAGCCCTCTTCACAAAGCAAGTCAAAAGTTATGAACTTCTTTGAGTGTGGTGATGCAGGACACTTGATAAGAGATTGTCCATACAAAAAGAGAAAGAACTTTCAGAAGAAAGATCATGAAAGAAGAATGAAAGCCATGATAGCCTCATGGAGTGATTCAGACAGCTCCAGTGAATTTGAATCTGAAGAACATGCCAATCTTTGCTTCATGGCCAAGCATGATGATAGTTCTGAAAATAACATTGAGGTAATGGTTAACTGTTTAATTTCAAAAGCCAAAAGAAGCTCTTTCAGAATATCTCAAAACTATGCTTTTAAATGAGGAAGATTATCTGAAAGATATCAGGCTTTTGATAGAGAAAGTACATGAGCAAGCAAAAGAAAATTTACAACTTGTTTTCCTAAATCAGAATCTTGAAATCTCTCAGAAGAGAATTGACAGTGATTTCAAGGCCTTGAAAACCAGTTTCAAAGCCTTGAAAACACAAGTCAAGGAAGTAGTCACTGAAAACTCATCTATGAATGACAGCCTTGTTAATCTAAGACATCATGTTGATGACTTAGAAAGACAAAAGACTACTCTTACTGAGAAACTTCAAGAATCTGAACTAGTTATAGTCAAGCTTGCTGGATCAGAATAGAAGTTGAAGTTGATTCTTGGAGGAAGTTCACAGTCTGTTCACAAAGCTGGTATTGGATTCAATCCAAACTTTCTAAGAAGAAACAATACCAGATTTGTGAAAGCTGGAAACAAAACCTCTCCTACTTGTCATTATTGCTGTAAAACTGGTCATGTTAAAATGACTTGTACTTTTAGAAGAAGAGACCCTCACATAATGAGGAACACTTTTCCTTTCCAAATTAAAGGACAAGTTAAGCAGATTTGGGTTCCTAAAGGGGTTAGACCACCTAACATGGTTGATCCTGAATATAAATCCAAATTCCACACTTGGTCTAACAGCTGGGTAAGGCAATGATTGGTGCTTGCAGGTTGTCACCAAGGAACAGAAGTGGTTCATGGACAGTGGTTGCTCAAGACATATGAGTGGAAAGAGATCTCTATTCTCAAAATTGAAAGAGCAATCAGAAGGTTCAATAACACTTGGTGATAAAGGAAAGTGCACTATTCTTGGTATTGGAAAAGTTGGTACAAATTTTGAAAACTCTATTTCTGATGTTTATGTGGTTGAAGGTTTGAAGTTTAATTTACTTAGTGTATCTCAGCTTTGTGATAATGGTAACAAATTTGTCTTTGATAAAGAGAAGTGTGTGGTGCAAAATGAGAAATCAGGAGATTGCATTCTCACAACCTCTAGATCAAACAATGTTTATACTTTTCAGACTAACAAAGTTGCAGGTGAAAGTTTGAAATGTCTCAAGGTATTGAAAGAAGATTCAAAGCTTTGGCATAGGAAACTTGGTCATATCAGTTTGCATACTCTGAACAAATTTATTTCCAAAGACTTGATAAGAGGATTGCCATCCTCCAAGTTCAAAGAATATGAGTTATGCAAAGCCTGTGCACAAGGAAAGCAGACTAGAAGCTCCTTCAAGCCAAAGAAGTTTGTAAGTACAACTAGACCTATTGAATTACTTCATATGGATCTCTGTGGTCCTATGAGGAATCCTACTCCAAAAGGTAAAAGGTATATGCTAGTTGTTGTAGATGATTTCTCTAGATACACTTGGGTTATGTTTCTCAAAGAAAAATCTGAAGCTCTCTCTGAATTTTCAAATATTTGCAGAGAACTTCAAAACTTGAAAAACCTACCTGTAGCTTCAATCAGAAGTGATCATGCTAGAGAATTTGATCAGTTAGACATTGATCTATTCTGTGATAAGCATGGTATTTCTCATAACTTTTCTGCTCCAAGAACTCCTCAACAAAATGGTGTTGTTGAAAGAAAGAACAGGACTCTGGAAGATATGTCAAGGACAATGCTTCTTGAGAACAAGTTGTCAAAACACTACTGGGCAGAAGCTGTGAATACATCAAACTGTATTTTGAACAGGTGCTTGATCAGACCCATTCTAAAGAAGAACCCCTATGAATTATTCAAAGGGAGGAATCCAAACATCTCTTACTTCAGACCCTTTGGATTCACTTGTTTTATCCATAACAATGGAAAAGACAATCTTGGTAAGTTTGATGCAAGAAGTGATGGAGGTATATTTCTTGGTTACTCTCTGAATAGCAAAGCTTATAGAGTGTACAATAAAAGAACCAAACTGGTTTAAGAGAGCATTCATGTTATTTTTGATGAAAGCTACGATGAATCTTTGAGTGAAAGTTTTGCAGATTTGAATTTGAACAAGCATGAATCAGAGGAAGAGACTAAAGAATCCAATTGGATTCAAGAAAGGCTCAGAAGAAAATAGAAGACATTTTCAAGACCTTGAAAACAGTTCTCAAGGCCTTGAAAATACAGCTCAAAGCCTTGAAAAAGATGATCAGAAGGATTCAAGTGACAAAGCTACTACTTCAAAACCATAGAAGATCTATGGTGATCCTGAACCATGGTCTCCAAGAAAGAGATTTAAATATCTCTCATCTCATCCAGCTGAAAATATCATATCAGATCCAACCACTGGTACACAGACTAGATCACAGTTGAAGAACTTATCTGCTTTTAATGCTTTTATTTCTCTTATAGAACCAAAAACCGTGAAGGAAGCTTTGCAAGAAGCAGACTGGATTATTTCTATGCAAAGTGAGCTCAATTAGTTAAGATGTGTCTTTCCTGGAGGGCACTCAAGAGAGTTGGTGACTGAGAGAATGCTGCACATAATGTACCTGATTATGCATGGCTATGATATTGATCTCCCAAAACTAGTCATTGAACACATGCTCTTCAGCCCAACCAGTAAGAGAGTTCACCCTCTGCCATATGCAAACCTCCTTACCATGTTATTTGAGCACTTTGAGATCCATTTTACTGGAGAAGAATCAGTCACATCTGGTTTTGGGGAACTCAATGAGAAAGCCTTTGAGAAAATTGGAGTTGTGAAAACCAAGGAGAAAGTTTGGAAACTTTACTCAGATCTTACTGAAGCAGAACTAGGTGAAAAGAAGTTTTCTAGGCCCAAGACCTTGACTCACACTTCAAGACAGACCTCTCAGCCTACAGACAATCAAATACTTGATGGTTTGGAACTGGACATGGAAGATGTCAAAGCTACTGTTTTTGGACTAGAAAGTGATATGGGACAAGTCAAGTATATGGTGGAAAGTATCTTCCGAAGCATGACCTTTCTTGATGTTCCTGAGGAGCCTGAAGGAACAAAGAAAGGAGAATCAGACAAGGAATTGCCTAGTGAGCAATCAGAACAGGAAGAAGCTACTCCAGTTTCAGATAAGGGAAAGCAGGCAGCAGAATAGACAGAAGATGAAGCTGATAGTCCTGATTCAGATGAGCTGCTGATCACTTTGAAGAAAAAGAAGAAATCTCCAATGGCAGCTGAAAAGGACAAGACTGGTGAGACAGCTACTGCAGAAGAAGTTGCAGAGGAACAGGAGGAGCAAGACAAGACTGATGAAGAAGACAATGAGAAAGAGGAAGGAGATCAGGAGGAAGATGAAGATCAAAACCCTTAATCTTGCCTATTCTTTCTTCCATATTCTCTCTGCTTTATTTCTTTAAGGTTTCAAAATTTTCCAGACACTTGATCAAACATCTTCTATCTTTTTGATGGAAGTTAAAAAGGGGGAGAAAAATTCTAGGTTTTCAGTTTAGGATCTTAGGTTTATTTGATGTTATCTGCTGAACTTTTTAGGTGTTTTTGTTGGAATTTAATAAGTTGGATCTTTTTGGAATAACTGTGTCTTTAAATTGCAGACTAATCAGTTTATTTTGTAGAGACTAAGGATCAAACAGAATTTGGTTTTGTCTTTCATCAAGGGGGAGATTGAAAGCTCAGGATGTTCAAGGCTTGAAAGAGCTTGACTATTTCAAGGCCTTGAAACAGCTTTTAAAGCCTTGAATTAGCTTCAGAGGCTTGAAAATAGTGTTAGCTATTTTTAAGGCCTTGAAACTTGATTCAAAGCCTTGAAACTGTTAAACCTGAAAGCATATTATCAGGGGGAATTTTTCTATTAACTCTCTGATCTAATTTATCATCTCTCTTGCATATGTTTGATTATCTGTTGTTATATGATGAAAGACAAATTGTTAAACATGCTTTGGATTGTACTATATCAACTGTTTGACCATGGTAATGCAGGAAATATTTTTTCTAAGTTTGCAGGATTGCTTCCTATACTGGATTGCTGCAGATTTGGAAACACTTGAAGACTTTGATCCTGTTACCTACAAAGAAGGAAGGTTGTTGCTGAAAATCTGGAGAGATTTGCAGGGCTAACTCAAATTCAAAGCAAAAACAACACAATTCTCAACGGGCAAATACAGAGAAAGCATTCTGGATTGAAAAGCATCAAATAAGTTCTTCATCTCTTCCGAATCCATACACAAGTTCACTGCATTTCACTACAGTTTTCTACTCTTAAGTGATCTTTTGTATAGAGCTATATTGGTAGATCATTTCTGTATTATTTCTACATTCATTATCATGGATTGTTAAAGGTGAACAATAAAGAATTCTTAGTTAATCAATTAGCTAGAGCAGGTACTAGACAGGTTAGGGAAAACCACAAGCTGTAACAGAGTAAGGGAACTCTCTGTGCTTGAGTTCTAGGGCTTAGCTTTTGATTAATAATAATTGAGTTGAAAATCCTGCAGGGATCTAATCCCTGAGGTAGAGACGTAGGTCCAAGTGGAATGAAATCTATAAATCACTTGTCTTGTGCATTTTCAGTTTATCTACTTTCAAAGCTTTTGCAGCATACAAAAATTGTTTATTTTTCAAGGGTTTGAACTTGTTTTCAAGGCCTTGAAAAAGACTTACTTGTTCTAAAACATTTTGATACATTTCGAAGGCTTGAATCTTTGTTCAAGGCCTTGAACTTTATTATCTACACTAGTTCTTCTACTTGTTAGCTAGTTTTGCAAAAAGTTGGCATACTCTATTCAACCCCCCCATTTAGAGTATCTTAGTTGCTTATACATCTGCATACTCACACTTTTATTTTAAATAAGAGGTTTGACACAACTAGGCTATTAATATGATTAAAACCTAGAGGCACTCAATTGGGATTATCCATGCAGATGGATAAATAAGGAGTTATCTGCCCAATTGAACCAAGAGTTGCATAGGGATGCAATTGGAATTGTTCCTACCTAAAGTAGTCAAATTATGGGTGACTTGCCAAAGCAAGCTCATAAGGAGATGAAACATGGATCTTGGCAACTAGAAAATATAAGGATATTTTTCGCATTAATATCTTGAGGGTTATTAATCCGTAGAAAAATAGTGGGCGCTATATTTGATAAACTAGCTATTATTGAATATAGTCAAAAGTTCACAAATACTAAAACTTGCGTATTTTCATTTTTTTAGAATTCCAAATGGCAAACAACTCATCGATTTCACAACATTCCCTACGATCTGTCCTTAAGAAGGACAAGATATCTGGAACCAACTTCCTTGATTGGTACAGTGAGAATTGTTCTCAAGCAAGAGAAGAAACTGTACGCAATAGAGGAGCAAGTTCCATCAGGTCCATAAAACAATACCCCTGCAGCCCTAAAGGCGTATCAAAAGCATGTTGATGACGCTAATGATGCGGCCTGCCTTATGCTATGCACCATGACTTCTGAGCTTCAGAAGCAACACGAAAACATGAATGCTGTCGATATGATCGAGCATCTGAAGCAGCTCTTCCAAGAGAAGGCAAGGGTTGAGAGGTATGAGGTCTCTAAGGCATTGTTCAAGTGTCATCTGGCTGAAGTAAACCTAGTGGGACCCCATGTAATCCGTATGATCGGGTACTTGGAGAATCTCGCGCGACTAGTGTAACACCTTGCAAATTCTTAGAGGGTTCAGATTGTAATAAGTAAAATTTTGAATATGTTGAGTAAAATCACTTTTAGCAATGTGTGCTGACATATGCATAACAAGGAAGATATAGAAATGGGAACTCAAGTTGGGGAAAATATGCAATATCTAAGAAAATTTGGGTCTTATGTTATTCCTTAAAATGAAGTTTCTTGCTAAAATCGGGCCAACTTGTGGTTACTGGAATAGAATACTTTGAATCAATCTAAAAAGATAGGGGCCAAGTTGAATTTTCATAACTTCTCAATTCTTTCCTCTAATTAAACTCTCTACCCAAATTTTAGAGAATTTGCGCATGCACCCCCTTGGTGCATGCTTGCCACTTGGCAAGATGAATTTGACAACTCATTAGAGTGGGTGGCAACCCAACTCCTTCATCATTCAGCTGGATTGGTGGGAGAGAAAAAAAAATGGTCTTCATCTTCTTTCTTCCTTCATACACCATGATCAACTACCACCATCACCACCCTAACACTGCCACTCCTCCTATCCTTTGAAAACTGATGTAACCATATAGATACCAACACCTGAGGATGAAAAGCCCTCACAAAATTTTAGAGTTCATCAAGGATCAAGGCTGGAAATCGGGTTTTTAACATATGAACCCTAGAACGATTCTTGGCCGAATTCTCTGTGATTATTACGAATGAGAAGCTCTAGTTTGTTTCATTGTGATCCTGAGTAAAATGGGAACTCAACGGCACCATTTTTGTGACCTGAATCACACAGAAAAGGAGTCCACCGGAGGAAGGCGCGGAGATGGCCGCCGGTAACCACCATTGCCGCCGGGAATAAAAAAAAACCTTGCCTTCGTTCGATTTGCATCCGAACGATGGTGTGGCCACGACCTATGAAGCTCTGGGATTTCACTCTGATGGTCCATTATCTCCCAGGAGCAGTTTTGAAGCTGCTTTATGTCGTCGTTGTTCACAACCGCTGCCAGAAAACTCCATTAACGGGAAGCTCGGTAAGGCATGAATCCTTCATCAAATTCCTTCATTTTTACACGGTTGTGATCCCTAAGTCCTGTAGAACCTGTTTATTAACCCAGAACCTGGTCATAGCTGCATGAATTCACAGTTCGGTTCTTGGAACCCATATTTTTTTTGGTGGTACTAATGCCCTATTCACCATACTATAACTGCTTCGTTACTGGGTATTTTGGACTGTGGTTAGATGTTTTTGAATCCCTGTTTATCCCTCTACAACATCATGTGAATGGTGTTTCTCAAAGAAATCTGTAATAACTTCAAAATGCGAAGGAACATTGTTACTGGAAGTAGTATACGTGCATGTTCTTGTTTCTGCCTACTTGAGACACCATATCTTGTTCATCCTTGAATGAAAATTTGTTTTGTTTGGCTCTGTGCATTCCTTGCACTCAATACACAAACTTTCCAGTAGCTTTGGTTTTCATTTTGAGTCTCCAAGCTCCCTTAAATCTGCTCCAAATAGGAGCACTTAGTGTTCTTAGATGGCAACAAGAAGAATTGGCTAAGTGTTGGGTTGTGAGTGAAATCAGCCAACTTGATGAATCAATAACTTGAGTATTAGTTAATGAAATCTTACTATTTCTTCTCCTACTTGTAGCTAACTGCAAGGGCTTCAGATACACACCAGGATTTTCTTCTGTAGTGCCTTGTGTAAGCCTGAAATCTGAACAAAAATTGCTTCCTAACCATTTGTGAAACTGTCGAAACATGGTATTTGACTAAGTATAAAACTTAGCTTGTTTTCATCCAACTTTGATGTGAAATATCTTTCTGAATACTTCGAGTATTCAAGAACTTAAATATGTTCTGGAATCCTTGATTTTCCACCTTCAAAGTCCTATTCTCAGATTTCATATAATCCTTCTCAAATACCCTTAAATTAGCACTGAAGTTGGCCAATTGTGTTGATTTATCTTAAACTGTAAATTTTAGTTTGTCAGTCAAAATGATCTGTTTGGCCTTCAAATTCTCTGGAAAAGTTGCTCTCAATGTTATTCTGCATCCAAGTGAGTAATTTGACCAGCTGGACCTTCCGAGAAACTACGTGTTGACCAAACTGAATAAGAGGGGCGAAATCGTAACTTCACATAAAAGATGAGTAAAGTTGAGATCTATGTCTTGGAGATATAAATATGACTTAATTGGATATTTGGAGTCTTAATAGGCTGTTATGGGTTACAATTGACCAATTTAACTATCTAGGGGTCTTTCTGCAATTTTGCTAAACATCAGGGCCTACATGCAAATAACTCAAAGTTGTAGTTTTCAGTTTTATGACTACCTGAGACTGATAATAAGATGATTTTCATATTGTCGAGCATAGCTTGGCTGGTTTAGGCCTTTCAGGTTCTGTCAAGGGCTAAAATGGAATTCGACAAACTTCAAGGACTTGAATATAAATAATCAGAATTGAGATACAGTCTTAAGTAAACAACTTGGAGACTTGGTAACTCTTGGGGCTGAACAGATAGGAACAAATAAGGGGTTCAGAAACATTCGGGGATTGTACTAATAAGATCGAGACTTTAGGGGTTTAAATAGTCATTCTGGATAGACAACTAGAATGATACTGCATATACACTATACCTCACTGATGAGGACATGTACTAATAGGTACTTATAAACTTGTATCTGTAGAGTTATCAGGGTAGAGAATCAGCAACGCTGGTCAGGAATACTAGGCAGGCTGCCACGTAAGCACGTGATTTCTCATTAAATATGGAGAAATATTAGATTAGCTGTAAGTATGTGTCTACAAGTACAACTGTCAGAAATTGGGGAATAATAAAATGATGAGGTAACATCTATGTATGCACCTAAACAGGTAAGCATGCTTATTGTTCATGATAATCTTGTATTCTTAAATAATAACTGATTCCTGTACCCTAGACCTCAATATGGTCAAATATTTACGGGACCCGGACTACGGGCTTGATACATATATGGGACCCGGTCTACGGGCTTACAGCCGGTACATTGCTAGCTCCCGGCTAGACAGCTAGGTTCCGCCTCTGGGTTGCGATCCAGAGGGAGTGTGCACACTTAAGGTCTAGTATGTCAGGATGGATTAGGGTGGTACAGGAACGAGGAACCGAATATGGAATTGGTGTAACCTTTTTCTTAACGGATAACTTGGAATGACAAGTATAACATTTTCTTTGCTACGTGTTGTGAGACAGGATGATGGGACATATGTTTACGGGTACAAGGTTTAACGTTTTTAAAATCTTATATATAAATATCTAATTCTGTTATAAATTCTTTTCTGTTGTTGTAATCTGACGTCGTAACGTCACTGCCTTTGATACCTGGCAGGTGAGTATGTGGGAGACTGGGGAGTAGGCAATCACCTAGTGGGTCGACACCCCAGCATATACGAGATATAAAAGTAAGTTATTTTGAAATTCCAGTTTCTTTAATTCCGTCTTGTAACAGAATCGTTAGAGTTTGACTCCTTGCTGAGCACTCCCGTTCTTGGAGGAGGGCATCTCCGGAGAGTTTTGGGGGATCCAAGTGTAATTCTCCAATACTCTAGGATGGGGGTGTTACAACTAGGGTTTCCGGTCGGCCAAGAGTTGGCAACCGATCTCGTGTTGAAATTGTTGCCTGAGAGTTATGGACAATTCATCATGAACTATAACATGAACGAGATCGTGAAACCACTGCCATATTTACTCAATATGTTGAGGACAGCTGAACAAAGCATCAACAAGGGTAATGGCAAGGCCATTATGATGGTACAGAAAGGAAAAGGCAAAAGGTTTGCCAGGTCCTCCAAAGGCAAAGGCAAGTCAGCTGCCAAGCCCAAGGAACCTGCCCTTAAGCTGTTGGTGGCATTGCCAAAGGTGTGACTAAAGGTGAGTGTCATTACTGCAGCCAGCCTGGACACTGGAGGAGGAACTGCCCAAAATATCTGGACGACAAGAGGCTAGGAATAGTGATTCCACCACCACCAGGTATTTTTGTTGTAGATGTCAATTTAACTATCTCTACATCATGGGTATTAGATACTGGATGTGGATCTCACGTTTGTCGAAATGTGCAAGATCTAAAGAGAAGTAGAAGATTGGCTAAAGGGGAGATAGACCTATGCGTTGGGAATGGAGCAAAAGTTGCTGCGTTGGCAGTGGGCGTGCGCGAGCTATCTTTGCCTTCAGGATTAGTTTTAGAATTAAATAATTGCTATTTTGTGCCTGCTATGAGCAGAAACATTATTTCTATTTCTTGTTCGGACAAGCAAGGTTTTATTATTTCAATAAAGAACAATTGTTGTTCCTTTTATTTTAATAATATTCACTATTGTAGTGCGCAACTATTTAATGGACTGTATGTCCTTGATCTAAGCAATCCTGTCTACAACATTAATACCAAGGGGATTAAAATACATGATTTGAATCCTGCTTACTTATGACACTGTCGTTTAGGCCACATAAACGAGAAACGTGTATCTAGACTCCATAAGGATGGATTGCTAGCCTCATTTGATTTTGAATCATATGAGACATGTGAGGCTTGTTTATTGGGAAAAATGACAAAGTCCCCTTTCAATAAGAAATGTGAGAGGACTAGTGAGCAATTGGCGCTCATACATACTGATGTGTGTGGGCCATTCGCCACGCCTGCCAGAGGTGGTTATGTCTACTTCATTACATTTACTGATGATTACAGTAGATATGGATTTGTGTACCTCATGAGGGCCAAATCCGAATCCTTTAAAAGGTTCAAAGAATTCAAGAGTGAAGTAGAGAAGCAACTTGGCAAAAGTATCAAGGCTCTACGATCGGATCGTGGAGGAGAATCTTGAGCCAAATGTTTGACGACTATATTAGAGAGTGTGGGATCGTGTCCCAACTCACTCCACCCGGAACGCCAAAATGGAATGGTGTGTCCAAGAGGAGGAATCGAACCCTATTTGATATGGTTAGATCTATGATGTGTCAAACCGATCTTCCATTATCATTTTTGGGGATATGCTCTATTAAGTGCAGCTTTCACCATTAACCGTGTTCCATCTAAATCATCCATGAAGACACCACATGAGATGTAAAGTGGGAGGCGTCCCACACTGTCGTTCATGAAGATTTGGGGCTGTGATGTCTATGTAAAGCGTTTAAAATCAGACAAGCTGGGCCAAAGTCGGATAAGTGTAAATTTGTGGGGTACCCTAAGGAAACTAAGGGCTACTACTTCTACAATCCAACTGAGAAAAAAGTGTTTGTTGCTCGGTCCGACGTGTTTCTAGAAAGAGAGTTTGTCTCTAAAGAAGCAAGTGGGAGGACTGTAGAACTTGAAGAGATTCAAGAACCATAAATCACTGAACCAACTATGGAACATGAACAGGAACCACAAGAAGTTGTGGAACAGCCTGTTCAGGTAACACAAGAGCTTCGTAGATCTAGTAGAGTGCGCCAGGAACCCGAGAGGTATGGACTTCTCGTGACCGATTCCGGTGACACGATGCTCATAGATGATGAGCCTACTACCTATGAAGAGTCCATAAAAGGGCCAGACTCTTAGAAGTTGCTAGAAGCCATGAGATCCGAGATGGAATCCATGTATACCAACAAAGTATGGAATTTGGTGGAACCACCCGAAGGGGCGCGGCCCATAGGGTGCAAGTGGGTCTTCAAGAAGAAGATCGACATGGATGGTAATGTGATTACCTATAAGGGCCGATTGGTGACTAAAGGATTCAGACATATTCATGGTATTGACTATGATGAAACCATTTCACCAGTCGCAATGACCAAATCCATCCGAATCCTACTTGCGATTGCAGCATACTACGACTATGAGATTTGGCAGATGGATGTCAAAACATCATTCCTTTATGGGAATCTCCTCGAGGACGTGTATATGATATAGCCGAAGGGTTTTGAAGATCCAAAGCAAGCCAACAAAGTCTGTAAGCTGCAACGATCCATTTATGGATTGAAGCAAGCTTCTAGGAGTTGGATTCGACGTTTTGATGAAGTAGTCAAAGAGTTTGGCTTCATCAGAAACGAAGATGAGTCTTGTGTCTACAAGAAGGTTAGTGGGAGCTCCGTAGCTTTTCTGGTCTTGTATGTGGATGACATACTACTCATGGAAACGAAGTTCCTATGCTGCAATCTGTTAAAGGTTGGCTAGGAAAGTGTTTCTCAATGAAGGGATGAGACAACATGCAAGATTCCAAGAAGGGATTCTTCCCATGTCACATGGAATCACTCTTTCGAAGAGTGGTTGTGCTTCCAATGATATTGAGAAGGAATGCATGAGTAGAATTCCCTATGCCTCGGCCATAGGATCTATCATGTACGCCATGTTATGTACTAGACCAGATGTGTCATATGCCTTGAGTATGACAAGCAGATACCAATCCAATACGGGTGAGAGTCACTGGATTGCAGTCAAGAACATCCTAAAGTACTTAAGAAGAACTAAGGATGCTTTCTTGATATTTTGCGGTGAGGAAGAGTTGCGTGTAAGGGGTTACACGGATGCAAGCTTCCAAACCGACATAGATGACTTTAGATCACAATCGGGATATGTGTTTTTCTTGAATGGAGCAGCGGTGATCTGGAAGAGTTCCAAGCAAGAGACGACGGCTGATTCTACAACAGAGGCTGAGTACATTGCTGCAAATAGCATAGCAAAGGAAGCTGTTTGGGTCAGAAAGTTTGTTTCTGAACTTGGTGTGGTTCCTAGCATTGCGTATCCAGTTGAGATGTACTGTGACAACACTGGGGCGATCTCGCAATCAAAGGAACCCATGTCACACCACAAATCCAAGCACGTGCTCAGGAAGTTCCATCTGATTCGAGATATTATCGATAGAGGAGACGTTTGGATATGCAAGATTCCTACATATGAGAATCTGTCAGATCCACTTACAAAGCCGCTTGTGCACTGGGAGCATGAAGGGCACACTAGGAGCATGAACGTACGAGATGCGTCAGATTGGCTCTAGTGCAAGTATGAGACAGTTGGAATAGATGCCCTAGAGGCAATCTAGTATAGTATGAATTTATTTTGGCAAGAATATTCATTGTATTATTTATTGGGTATTTAATATAATGAATTCCTTAGATTTACAATTGTGTTGTTTATCTTCAATATCCCTAGTCCAGTATGATGATTAATGGGACAAGCATCTATAGACTAGTATGGGGTTGGATTAATATAGAGATATCATGATCCAACACAAAGGTGTGCATTAAGGGTAATGGCACACTGGATTGACCCATCTCCGAGAAGGCTACATACACGTTATGTTAAGTCACAAGCGCTTCTCGTGGTGCAATGGTATTGTCATCCTTAGACTTGAAGTCACTAGATATTCTAGTTGTGGATTATTGTGATTTTGGTAGCGTCAAACGATACACCGTAACTGGGTAGTTATAAAGGCGTGTACCGGATACAATAGGAAGCAAGCTTATAGATCGTAGTGGACGTAGATAGAATTTGTCCCTCATAACGGGAGAAAATATCCTAGGCCACTCGAGGGATAGTGCTTATAGAATGTCTGGCTAGACTCAAATAAATCAATATGGGATATTGATGTTATTTGTACGAATAAGGCTATTCCCAGGATCGAGAAACTATGGATTGGATATACGAGTGTGACTTGTATGTCTCGTGTCCAATCCGGATATTGAGACAAAGGGATGAGACAATTACTTGTACAAGTTTTGTCGGATGACTATTCTATTAGTTGGCTAGAATGGTTGTTTTGCTAGAAATCGCTCCATATTAGCAAATTGTTGCTACCAACTAGATAGAACCTATGGGGTCACACACTATATAGAGTTGAAATAGATTTGGGAATTAATTAATGTGATTAATTAATAAGAAGGATCACTTTGCAACACCTTGCAAAGTTAGTAGGACTAATTTGCAAGGAAGGGACTAAATTGAATTCTAGTAGGACTAGAATAGGTCCTTTAGGTAGTTGACAAGGATTTGTTGGACTATATAAAGGATGCTCCTTCCTTCCTTCCCACACTTATGAGCCTTTTGATAATAACTTGAGTGGGAGAGAACAAAAGGAGATAGAGCAAGCAACAAAAGGCCGAACTCGACCCTTTGTCGCCGCCCCCTACCCCGTCGGCCACCAAGGAGGCCGTCATTATTAAATGTAGTTATTTATTCACGAAAAACTAAAACTTGTATATTTCTCATTTTGTAGAATACCAATGGAAAACAACTCATCGAGCTCAACACACTCCCTACGCTATGTCCTTGAGAAGGAAAATCTTTCTGTAACCAACTTTATAGACTGGTACAGGAACTTGAAAATCATTCTTAAGCAAGAAAAGAAATTATACACTCTAGAGGAAGAAGTTCCTCAGGCTCCAGAAACAATACCACAGCAGCCCTAAAGGCGCATCAAAAGTTTGTTGATGATGCTAATGATGCGGCCTGCCTGATGCTTTGCACCATGTCCTCTGAGCTCCAGAAGAACCATAAGAACACGGTTTCCTTTGATATGATCATTCACTTGAAGCATCTCTTCCATGAGCATGCTAGGGTTGAGAGGTATGAAGTATCCAAGGCATTGTTCAAATGTCATCTGTCAGAGGGAACCCAGTGAGGCCTCATGTACTCCGAATGATCGGGTACTTGGAGAATCTCGATAGACTGGGGTTTCTGGTGGATCAAGAGTTGGCCACAGATCTCCTTTTGAAATCGTTGCGAAAGATTTATGGACAGTTCATCATGAACTAAAACATGAATGAGATCATGAAACCTCTATCAGATCTACTCAATATGTTGAGGACAGCTGAACAAAGAATCAACAAGGGAAAGGGCAAGGCCATAATGATGGTGTACAAAGGGAAGGAAAAAGGTTTGATTCTGCCTCCAAAGGAAAAAGCAAGGCAGTTTCTAAATCCAAGGAAGTTGCTCTTAAACCTGTTGGTGGTGTTGCCAAAGGCGTGACTAAGGGTGATTGTCACTACTGCAGTCATCCTGGACACTGAAAGAGGAACTGCCCAAAGTATCTGGAGGATAAAAGGCGTGGAATAGTGATTCCACCACCACCAAGTATTTTTGTTATAGATGTCAATATTACTTGCTCTTCATCTTGGGTACTGGATACCGGATACTGGATGTGGATCTCACATTTGTTGAAATGTGCAGGATCTAAAGAGAAGTAGAATATTGGCTAAAGAGGAGATAGACCTGCGCGTTGGGACTGAAGAAAAGGTTGTTGCATTGGCTTTAGGCGTGTACGAGCTATCTCTGCCTTCAGGATTAAATTTATAATTAAATAATTGCTATTTTGTGCCTTCTATGAGCAGAAACATTATTTATATTTCTTGTTTGGACAAGGAAGGTTTTACTATTTCAATAAAGGACAATTGTTGCTCCATTTATTTTGATAGTATTCACTATTGTAGTGCGCAATTATTTAATGTATTATACATCCTTGATCTAAATAATCATGTCTATAACATAAATACCAAGAAGATTAAAATGAATGATTTAAAATCCTGCTTATCTATGGCCCTGTCTTTTAGGCCACATAAACGAGAAACGTGTATCTAGACTCCATAAGGATGGATTTCTAGACTCATTTTATTTTGAATCGTATGAGACATGTGAGGCTTGTTTATTGGGAAAAAAGGCAAACTTCCCTTTCAATAAGAAAGGTGAGGGGACTGGTGAGCAATTGGCGCTCGTGCATACTGATGTATGTGGGCCATTTGCCACGCCTGCCAGAGGTGGTTATGTCTACTTCATTACATGTACTGATGATTTAAGTAGATATGGATGTGTATACCTTATGAAAGCCAAATCCGACTCTTTTGAAAGGTTCGAAGAATTCAAGAATGAAGTGGAGAAGGAACTTGGAAAAAGTATCAAGACTCTACGATCGGATCATGAAGGAGAGTACTTAAGCCAAGAGTTTGACGACTATCTTAGAGTGTGGGATAATATCCCAACTCACTCCACCTGGAACGCCGCAATGGAATGGCGCATCCAAAAGGAAGAATCGAACACTTTTAGACATGGTTCGATCTATGATGTGTCAAACTGATCTTCCATTATCATTTTGGGCCTACGCTCGATCGTGTGCAGCTTTCACCATGAATGTTTTCCATCTAAATCGGTCATGGAGACACCACATGAGATGTGGAGTGGGAGGCATCCCACAGTGTCATTTATGAAGATTTGGGGTTGCGATGTCTATGTAAAACGTTTACAATCAGACAAACTCGGTCCTAAGTCAGATAAGTGTAAGTTTGTGGGATACCCTAAGAAAACTAAGGGATATTGCTTCTACAATCCTTTCGAGAACAAAGTGTCTGTTGCTTAGTCCGGCGTGTTTCCAGAAAGAGAATTTGTCTCTAAATAAGCGAGTGGGAGGACTGTAGAACTTGAAGAAATTAAAGAACCACAAACTACTAATCCTGCTATGGAACATGAACAGGAACCACAAAATGTTGTGGAAGAACCTGTTCAAGTAACACAAGAGATTTGTACGACGAGTAGAGTGCACCAAGAGCCAGAGAGGTATGGACTTCTCGTGACTGAGTCTGGTGACATGTTGCTCATAGATGATGATCCTACTACCTATGGAGAGGCCACTAAATGGCCAGACTTTCAGAAGTGGCGTAAGGCCATGAAACCCGAGATGGAATCCTTGTATACCAACAAAGTATGAACTTTGGTGAAACCACCCCAAGGGGCGCGACCCATAGGGTGAAAATGGGTCTTCAAGAAGAAGACCGACACGGATGGTTATGTGATTACCTATAAGGACTGATTGGTGACAAAAGGATTCAGACAGATTCATGGTATAAACTATGATGAAACCTTTTCACCATCGCGATGGTCAAATCCATCCGAATCCTACTTGCTATCGTAGCTTACTACGACTATGAGATTAGGCCAATGGATGTTAAAACAGCGTTTCTGTATGGAAACCTCCTCGAAGATGTGTACATGACACAACCCGAGGCTTTTGTGGATCCAGAGCATGCAAATAAAGTATGTATGTTGCAACGATCCATTTATGGATTGAAGCAAGCTTCTAGGAGTAGAAATCGAAGTTCTGATGAAGCTCATGGACATTATGATATGAAAATACATGCAGAGAGCTTAGCTCCTTGACGATGAAAGCCAGAAACACAAGCATAAGAATTTGCTAAGTATCAAAGCTTCAAAGCTTTGAGTTACTGTACAACTCTTGTATGATGTATATGTCTAACTATTTTGTGCAGGTTTTGGTTATTTTTTATGATGATTAGTTTAGTTATATAGTTATTTTCAGTAATCTATATTCTAAGAGGATCGTTGCAGGTTTAGTTTGGATTGAAAATCCAATACACATTCTGAAGAAGTTAGCAGACAAAGCTTCAAAGCTTTGAGATTTTCAAGTTACTCTTTACTGCTAAGTTCTTCTAACCATCTTTCTGTGTGCAGATGGATTCAGTGTTACTTGGATGTTGTTACATGCTGATTATTGTCTATTATTTTGAACTCTATATCGGTTATTAGATATATTCATGAGATTGAATATAACTGTTAACTCAGAAGTATTAGCAGACAGTCTAGCATGATTATCTCTTTATTTGTTAGGTGCTGTTTCAAGCAGATCTCTTCGCTATATTGTACTGTTTTGCTAAGTATTTGCAGGTTTGTTGGACTCTCCAGCGTCCATAAACAGATCAGCAATGTACTCAAATTGAGCTGTTAACAGGAGCCTAACAGATAAGAGATATTTTAGGAATTATGTTCCTGAAATCTCTCAAGTTGGTTGCAGACTAAAACAGCTAGCCAAGTTTGAATTACATAGACTATTTAGAGATACAGATGTCGTATTTTTGAATAGAGCAATAATCTGGAAAAGATCAAATAGATACAGCTCTTCAAATCATTCTGGGAATCAATTCAAGCAGGCTAAAGATCACTCAAATCCATAAGAAATCTTCCAGGCTTTCAACAGCTTATTCCTTCAGAGTTCTTCTCTTTGTACTTAATTGTATCATCTTTTATGTATTTATAAACCACACTAAACTTAGTAGTTTGGTTGTTCAAGTGAACAACAATAGGTTCTTATTGTTTCAACAGGTTGTAGCATGTAACTAAATAGGTTGGGAACCACAAGCTGTATAAGTGTAAGGTAGCTCACTTAGGCTTGAGATCTAGGGCTAAATTTGGGTGATTAATAAGAAGTTATGTTTGAATCCTGGAGGGATTAGATCCCTCAGGCAGAGACTAGGTCCAACTGTGACTGAACTCTGTAAAATATATGTGTCCTTGCTATTTACTTTTGTTGCTTTTACATACAGTTTAAATTGGAAGTCTCAAAGCTTTGGAGCTTTCCAAGTCTCAAAGCTTTGAAGCCTCTATACTCTGCTGTTATATCTTTCAGCTTCTCCAATCTATTTCAAAGCTTTGAGATATCAACAGCTTGCTTTACTAAAGTTTCAAAAACTTGAGTTTTGGCAAAAGCTAGCATACTCTATTCACCCCCCCCCCCTTCTAGAGTATTACTTGACCTGTTTACACCTACATTACACACTTTAATTGATATCAGAGCTTTGGGTCAGAGTTTAAAGATCTAACAATCTTGTGACAATGAGTTTTATAGGTGAAGGAGGATTCTCACAGGGAAGGGCATCTAATAGACATCCATTATTACGTGGTGATAACTTTTTGCATTGGAAGGCATTAATGAAATGTTTATCATAGATCAGGTAATGGAACTATGGTCTATTATTGTGAATGGGCCAAACCTATTTTACGCCACTGTGGATGGTGTTAGAATTTTCAAACCTGATGAAGATCTCTCAGTTACTGAACTGGAAAATGTAAGCTTTGAACTTATTGTATTGTGCTTTTAGTGCAGATGAGTTCAACAGGATATCTAACTGCAAGAATGCAAAGAAGATCTGGGATAAGTTGACTGTTAACTATGAAGAAACTAGCCAAGTCAAGCAGATAAAGATTAACATCCTTTTGAGGCACTATGAACTGTCTAAGATGAACTCTGATGAGTCCATCAAAGATATGTTCAAAAGTTTTACAGATATTGTGAACAACTTGGAATCTTTGTGACAAGTATTCTCAAATGAAGAAAAAGTCAGGAAGATTCTCAGAAGCTTGCTTAAAGCCAAGTGGGAGCCCAAAACTGCAGCTATTGAAGAAGCTCGGGACTTAAGCATTCTGGAACTGGATGATCTACAAGGAAAGTTGCTCACTCATGAGATCTCTATGATGGAGGTTGATGGTGAACTGAGTGACAACATAAAGAATCTGGCACTCAAGGCAAAAGACAATGAAAATCCAAAAGCCTTGAACCAGAGGAAGATGATGATGACGAGGAAGCCTTAGCCTTGATTTCCAAATCCTTGGCCAGAATTCTCAAGAAAAAAGAGGAACTCTGGAAACAAGGATTACAACAAAGAAAATTTCAGATCCTCAACTATTAAGGATCAGAAAGGTAAGTCCTCTTCACTATCATATAAACCTAAAGTTATGAATTTCTATGAATGTGGAGATGCAGGTCACTTAGTGAGAGACTGACCTCAAAAGAAAAAGAACATGCAGTTCTCAAAGAAAGAGAATGACATCAGAAGGAAGAAAGCAATGGTGGCTTCATGGAGTGATTCAGACTCTTCAGACTCAGACTCTGATGATGAGCAAGCCAATCTCTATTTAATGGCTGGATATCAAGAGAACCATTTCACAGACAAACCAATTGATGATATGGTAAAAAATCTCTTATCTAGTCCTTCTGATGTGCTACCTGAAATCCTCAAGAGTATGTTTTTAAATGAGGAGAGTTACAGGAATGAGATTGACTCTTTAAAAATCAAGGTTCATGAGCAGGCAAAAGAAAACTTAGATTTGGTTTTTTAGAATAAACGTCTTGAAGCTACTAAGTTAAAAATTGATAATGACTTCAAAGCCTTGGAAAATAGATTCAAAGCTTCGAAATCACAATTCAAAGAAGTAGTTTATCGAAATACTATTTTAACTGATAAGTTTGTTGATCTAAAAAATCATTCTGATGATTTAGAACAACAAAACACTACTTTGACTAGTAGGCTTCAAGAATCCAAGAAAATTCTTTCAACTTTTGCTGGCTCAGAACAGAAGTTAAGTCTCATGCTTGGAGGAAGTCTGCAGTGTTTTCACAAGAGTGGAATTGGATATAATCCAAATTTTCCAAGAAAAAGCCAAACCACATTTGTGAAAGCAGGGAGCAGACATTCACCAAAGTGTCATTATTGCTGTAAAATTGGACATGTAAAAGTAACTTGCCTCTTTAGAAGGACATAACCTCACATAATGAGGAACACCTATCCTTATCAGCTTAAGGGACAAGTGAAACAGATTTGGGTTCCAAAAGGAGTTAAACCACCTAATATGGTTGACTCTGAGTATGAATCCAAATTCTACACTTGGTCTAATAGCATGTTAAGGCATTGATTGATTTTTTGCAGGATGTCACCAAAGCTTTGAAAGACCAGAAACGGATATTGGATAGTGGATGTTCCGGGCATATGAGTGGTAAGAAATCTTTATTCTCAGAACTGAAAGAACAATCAGAGGGAACAATCACACTTGGTGACAAAGCAAAGTGCAACATAATTGGTATTAGAAGTGTTGGTAACAATACTGCATATTAAATTTCTGATGTTTATTTAGTTGATGGTCTTAAGTATAATTTGTTGAGTATTTCTCAGCTTTGTGACAAAGGTAATAAGGTTGTCTTTGACAAGGAGAAATGTGTGGTGCAAGAAGAGAAATCAGGCAATTGCATTCTCACTACTCCTAGGCCACATAATGTTTATGCATTGTGTACTGACAAAGTTGCAGGTGATAGTCTGAAATGTCTCAAAGCTTTGAAGGATGACTCAATACTATGGCACAGAAAGCTTGGTCATATAAGCATGCATTCCTTGAACAAACTCATCTCAAAAGATCTGGTGAGGGGATTACCAATCCTTAAATTCAAAGATAATGAGTTTTGTAGAGCATGCATTCAAGGTAAGCAAACCAGAAGCTCATTCAAGCCAAAGAATTTTATCTTAGTTTGAATAAATATAAGGCTGATGAAGACCTTGAAAAAGTCAGCAAGAGCAAAACTAAGCATCAAAAACTTTCAGAAGAATCTCAAGGCCTTGAACCCCCTGCTGAGCCAAATCTCAAAGCCTTGAGACAGAGATTGACAGGAAATATGATGCTCCTTCTACTGTATCAAGAACTCAAAGCCTTGAAGGTCCATACACTTGGACACCCAGAAAGAAGTTCAAATATCTCTCATAGCATCCTGCTGAGAATATTATATCATATCCAACAACTGGAACTCAGACAAGGGGTCAATTGAGAAATCTATGTGCATTCAGTGCTTTTGTATAACTCGTTGAGCCCAAAAATGCAAAGGAAGCACTAGAGGATGCAGATTGGATAATTTCAATGCAGATGAGCTGAATGAGTTTGAAAGGAACAAGTTCTGGAATTTGGTTCCTAGACCAAAAGATGAATCAGTGATTAGAACAAGATGGGTGATCAGAAATAAGCTTGATGAAAAGGTAAGGTTATGAGAAACAAAACTAGACTGGTTGCACAGGGATACAATCAAGAGGAAGGTATTGATTATGAGGAAACATTTTCCCATGTTGCAAGGTTAGAAACTATCAGAATACTTCTTGCATTTGCATCACATAATCATATAAAACTTTTTCAAATGGATGTTAAATGTGCTTTTTTTAATGGTTATCCACAAGAAGAAGTATATGTTGCTCAACCACCAGGTTTTGAAAATGATATCTTTCCTGATCATGTTTACAAACGACAAAGCCTTATATGGTCTTAAACAAGCCCCAAGGGCTTGGTATGACAGACTCTCAAAGTTTTTGCTAGAAAATGGTTTTAAGAGAGGTCTGGTTGATAAAACACCTTTTATCAAAAATCATGAAAAAGATATGTTGGTTGTTCAGATATATGTAGATGATATTCTTTTTGGTGCTACTAATGATGCTCTTTCAAAAGAATTTTCAAGTCTAATGTGCAGGAAATTTGAAATGAGCTTGATGGGAGAACTGAGTTTCTTTTTGGACTTCATGTACATCAAATGAAGAAAGGAATTTTTGTACATCAAGGAAAATACACCCTGGACTTGTTAAACAAGTATAACATGTCACATTTCAAGGTTGTAAAGACCCCTATGAGTTCATCACTGTCTTTGGACAAGGACACAACTGGTAAGAGTGTAAATCAGAAAGAATATAGAGGTATGATTGGTTCACTTTTGTATCTAACTTCTAGTAGAACAGATATTATGTTTAGTGTATGCATGTGTGCAAGGTTACAGGCTGATCCTAAAGAAAGTCATTTAATTTCTGTCAAAAGAATTTTCAGATATTTGAATGGAACCAGAGTCTTGGGGCTTTGGTATCCAAGAAGGACTAATTTTCTGTTGAGTGGATATTCAGATGTAGAATTTCCAGGTTACAAAGTAGACAGAAAGAGTACTTCTGGATGTTGTCAGTTTCTTGGATCTTCATTGATAAGTTGGCATTCAAAGAAGCAGACTTCAGTAGCCTTGTCAACTGCAGAAGCTGAATATATTGCAGCTGGAGCTTGCTGTTCACAGGTTTTATGGATTGCACAGCAGCTAAGAGATCTTGGATATGATTTCAGAAATGTGATTAACTGTGACAATACAAGTGCCATTTCAATATGAAAGAATCCAGTCCAGCACTCAAGGACAAAGCATATAGATGTGAGCCATCATTTTCTTAGAGATCACACAGACAAAGGTGACATTGTTCTATCTTTTATTTCTACTTCTAAGCAATTAGCTGATATTTTCACTAAACCATTGCCAGATGAGAGGTTTGCATCCCTAAGGCTTGAATTGGGTATGTTAAACAAGGATGCATTCGTTTAGGGGGAGTAATCAGTCACTATGTGTAGTATCTGTGTGATTTCAAAGCCTTGAGATTATATTTTTTGGAGCCTATAAAATATAGCTCAAATCTTTGAATTTTATGTATTCCTCTGAAACTTCTCAAAGCTTTGAACTACTGTTTCATTGTTGTGATGAGTGGATTTGCATTATCTTTAAAATTGGATCATGGAAAATTCTGTGTTATCTTTTTAAATAATTACAGAATCTTTTCAAATGTTTATCTTCAAATATCTTGAAAATCTTCCCAAATCTTTTTGCATGCAAATCTCCTACCTTTAGTCAAACTCTCTACCTACTTAAGCCACCTTCTGAACTTATTTTCTTTCATTCCCTACTTCAATCTCTTCGTCTCTATCTCTCTCTCTCCCCCCATTCTCTCAATTTCTCAAACCCTGCCCAAATGAATAGAAAATCAGAAAGAATCAAGCAGCTAGGTCAGACATCCAACAAGAGGGTGAAGAGAAAAGCTAACAGAAAGATCACCATTCATGGATTAGACTCTGAAGACACGGCTAGTTTTCATGAGACCTCACCCCCTGCAAAGAAGACCAAGAAAGGGAAGGAAGTTCAAGAGGAAACTATGGCTGGGTCAGATTCAGAATTTTTAACAGAGGAGTTGGTGAAAGAAAAGGGGAACAAGGATCAGGAGGAGTCAAGCAAGAAGAAGAAAGGGTTTATTGCTGAGAAAAAGAAGAAGAATGTATCTTCTACAAAGGAGAAGAAAACCAGTGACAAGAAAGCAGAAGCAACCCTAGAGAAGAAGGGTGAAGAAACCACTGAGAAGAAGAGGGTGAAACACAGTGCAGTAAAAACCAAGAAAGCTACAAACTTTGGTAAGAATCTCTTGCCTGAATCTTGGTTTGTTAATACTGATGTCAAGAAACTTTGGATGGATGGGTATGCATCTTCAAAGGTTTCTTTTTGCAGTATGATCAGTTCTGATTTATTGGAGATTTTGATTTAGACTGCATAAAGAACTTGAGAAATTCATCTGTTGGAAGTATGTTAAACCCACCCTCAGAAGCTTACCCTAGGTTAACCATATTGTTCTATTTGAACCTGGTACAAGAACTTGATGATAGTGATAGATATGTCTTAACCTCAAAGGTGGCTGGAGTGGAAATCAGGTTAGATCACAGTGTGTTCTCCAAAGTCCTAGGAGTGCCTAGAATGTATAAGGTTGGTGACCACCCTGATAGGAAAGAGATCATAGAGAAAGCCAAATCCATGTTTTTCTTGGAGGGAACCACTTCTGAACCCAAATAGTTAACACATTTTGTATTCAACTGTGAAGCCAAAATCCTATTTTCTATTATCATGAGGTGTGCGATACCCAGAGAATACTCCAAAGAGTTGGTAACAGACAAGGTTTTAATCCTGATGTACTTAATTTTCAAGGGTTTGAGGTAGACCTTCCTACTGTGGTGATGGAACACATGGTTTACTGTGGAACTAGAACTAGAAACCACTCTTTACCCTATGCCAATATTTTACCACTGTTCTTCAAACATTTTGGAGTGTCTTTGAAGGATGAAGAGAAGATTACTACTGGTTCTGGGATAGTTGATGAAGCATCCCTTCAAAGGATTGGGATTGTGTATACTGCTAAAGGAAAGTGGAGGTTCTATTCAGATTTAAGTGCTAAAGAGCTAAGGAAAAGGAGTTTATCAAACCTAGAGCTGCTTCAACACCTAAGGTATGGTCATCTGGATTTTTCACAGATCATAGAGGGTTGAACTTCTGCAAGATGGTGTGGAATACTTGAGACAAGGATTGTTTGATTTATCCAATGATATGACTAAGTTCAAAGGTTTGGTGCTTAACAAGCTTGAACTGATCATCAAAGGTTTGCATCTAGAGGAAGTACCTTCTTCAGAGAGCAGAGAGACTAGTATTGATTCAGAAGAAGTTCTGGGAGAAGCTCTCTAGAAGAAGAAGAAGAAGAAGAAGAAGAAGAAGAAGAAGAAGAAGAAGAAGAAGAAGAAGAAGAAGAAGAAGAAGAAGAAGAAAGGTATTCCTTTTGTTCTGACATCAAAGGATCTCTTTGATCAGTCTGATGAAGAGGCAGAAGATGAGGACACTGCTGCAGAGAAAGCTGAACAGGAAGCTGTTAATCTGGACAAGTTGGTTGATGAGGTTTTTGAGAAGATGAAAACTGAGGAAGCTCAAGGAAAGAAGACTGAAGAGCAAGGAGAGCTAGCTGAGGGAGAGGCAGAAGATGCAGAAGTCTCAGAAGAATAACAAGAAGAGACTCAGGGAAAAGGCAAAGGAGCAACAAAGTCTACAGTATCTTCAAAGCCTTGAACCTCACCTATCTATTCTGATTATTCTCTTCAGTTCTGAAGCTTAGGCTACTATTTCTATTTTCTTTTAAAAAAAACTCTGAACAGATCCAACATTTTCTTCAACTTTTTTGATGAAAGTAAAAAAGGGGGAGAAGATTAGGTGTTTTATGTGTTTTAGTTTCATGTTTTTAGGATGTTTAGTATGTTTAGTATCTACTTTTACAATGTGTAATAATTTGTGGATCTAATAATGATTGTCTATGCAATTCTGTGTTCTTTTTTGAATGTTCTGTGATTTATTTACTGCTGTTGTAAGTTACAGGATATCAAATTGTTCAGATAATGTGTTTTGTCTTTCATCAAGGGGGATATTGATAAGTCTGAAGCTCATGGACGTTATGATATGAAAATACAGGCAGAGAGTTTAGCTCCTTGATGATGAAATCCAGAAACACAAGCATAATAATTTGCTAAGTATCAAAGCTTTGAGTTACTGTAGCAGCTCTTGTATGCTGTATTTGTCTAACTATTTTGTGCAGGTTTTGGTTATGTTTTGATGATGATTATTTTAGTTATATAGTTATATTCAGTAATCTATATTCTAATAGGATCACTGCAGGTTTAGATTGGATTGAAAATCCAATACACATTCTGAAGAAGTTAGCAGGCAAAGGTTCAAAGCTTTGAGATTTTCAAGTTACTCTTTACTGCTAAGTTCTTCTAACCATATTTCTGTGTGCAGATGGATTCAGTGTTACTTGGATGTTGTTACATGGTGATTATTGTCTATTATTGTGGACTCTATATTGGGCATTACATATATTCATGAGATTGAATATAAATGTTAACTCAGAAGTATCAGCAGACAGTCTAGCATGATTATCTCTTTATTTGTTAGCTGCTGTTTCAAGAAGATCTCTCTGCTAGATTGTATTGTTATTTTTTTGATCTTGTTTGCTAAGTATTTTCAGGTTTTTTGGACTCTCCAACGTCCCTAAACAGATCAGCAATGTACTCAAATTGAGCTGTTAACAGGAGCTTAATAGATAAGAGATATTTTAGGAATTATGTTCATCAAATCTCTCAAGTTGGTTGCAGACTAAAACAGCTAGCCAGTTTTGAATTACAGAGACTATTTAGAGACACAAAGGTCGTATTTTTGAAGAGAGCAATAATCTTGAAAAGATCAAATAGATACAGCTCTTCAAATCATTCTGGGAATCAATTCAAGCAGGCTGAAGATCACTCAAATCCAGAAGAACTCTTCCAGGCTTTCAACAGCTTATTCCTTCTGAGTTCTTCTCTCTGTACTTAATTGTATCATATTTTATGTATTTCTAAACCTAACTAAACTTAGTAGTTTGGTTTTTCAAGTGAATAACAAGAGGTTCTTATTGTTTCAACATGTTTTAGCATGTAACTAGATAGGTTGGGAACCACAAGCTGTATAAGTGTAAGGTAGCTCACTTAGGCTTGAGATCTAGGGTAAATCTGGGTGATTAATAAGAAGTTGTGTTTGAATCCTGGAGGGATTAGATCCCTCAGGCAGAGACTAGGTCCAATTGTGACTGAACTCTTTAAAATATATGTGTCCTTGCTATTTAATTTTGCTGCTTTTACATACAGTTTAAATTGGAGGTCTCAAAGCTTTGGAGCTTTCCAAGTCTGAAAGCTTTGAAGCCTCTATACTTTGTTGTTATATCTTTCAGCTTCTCAAATCTATTTCAAAGCTTTGAGATATCAACAGCTTGCTTTACTAAAATTTCAAAAACTTGAGTTTTGGCAAAAGCTAGCATACTCTATTCAAACAGCCCCCCCCCCTTCTAGAGTATTACTTGACCTGTTTACACCTACATTTCACACTTTCATATATCCTTGATCTAAGTAATCATGTCTACAACATAAATACCAAGAGTATAAAAACTAATGATTTAAATCTTACTTACTTATGGCATTGTCGTTTAGGCCATATAAACGAGAAACACATCTCTAGACTCCATAAGAATGGATTCGTAGACTCATTTGATTATGAATCATATGAGACATGTGAATATTTTTTATTATGAAAAATGACAAAGTCCCCTTTCAATAAGAAAGTAGAGAGGACTAGTGAGCAATTGGCTCTCGTGCATACATATGTATGTGGGTCATTTGCCACGCCCATGGGTGGTTATCTTTATTGTTGGAATAGATGCCCTAGAGGCAATCTAGTTTAGTATGAATTTGTATATGGCTAGAAAATTCATTTATTATTTATTGGATATTTAATATAATGAAGTCCTTGGATTTACAATTGTGTTGTTTATCTTAAATATCCCTAGTCAAGTATAATGATTAATAGGACAATCATCTATAGACTAGTATGGGGTTGGATTGATATGGAGATATCATGATCCAACACATAGGTGTGCATTACGGAATGTTGCACTGGATTGACCCATCTCCGAGAAGGCTACATACATGTTATGTTGAGTCACAAGCGCTTCTCGCGGTGCAATGGTATTGTCATCCTTAGACTTGAAGTCACTAGATATTCTAGTTGTGGATCATTGTGATCTTGGTAGCGTTAAACGCTACACCGTAACTGGGTAGTTATAAAGGCGTGTACTGGATACAATGAGAAGCAAGCTTAGATATCGTAGTGGACGTAGAGAGGATTTGCCCCTCCCACATAACGGGAGCAAATATCCTAGGCCACTCGAGGGATAGTGCTTATATAATGTCTGGCCAGACTCAAATAAATCAATATGGGATATTGATGTTATTTGCACGAATAAGGCTATTCCCATGGATCGAAAAACTGTGGATTGGATATACGAGTGTGACTTGTATGTCTCGTGTCCAATCCGGATATAGAGACAAAGGGATGAGACAATTACTTGTACAAAGGTTGTCAAGATGACTATGCTATTAGTTGGCTAGAATGGATGTTTTGCTAGAAACCGCTCCATATTAGCAAATAGTTGCTACCAACTAGATAGAACCTATGGGGTCACACGCTATATAGAGTTGAACTAGATTTGGGAATTAATTGATTGGATTAATTAATTAGAAGGATCACTTTGCAAACCCTTGCAAACTTAGTAGGGACTAATTTGCAAGGAAGGGACTAAATTGAATTCTAGTTGGACTAGAATAAGTCCTTTAGGTAGTTAACAAGGAGTTGTTGGACTATATAAAGGACCCTCCTTCCTTCCTTCCTCATAACTTATGCTCATTAGTGAACATAACAAGAGTGGGAGAGAACAAAGGAGAGAGAGCAAGCAACAAGGAGGGCCCGACGCCGCCCCTTGCTGCCGCCCTCGTCCCCGTCGGCCAAAAGAGGCCGAGAGCCTCTTTTTGTCTCGTTTTGCGTGATTCGTTCTTCCTCTTCCTAATCCGGGCTAGCACCAAGGAGTTTGGGAGATCTAGGATCAACTCTAGGCGTGGATCAACTATAGAGAACGTGACATTATTCGCGTTTGAAGTCATCAAGGAGAACCCAAAGGTGTGTTTATGATTTCTAACCGTTACCATCGTTATGTCTCTTGACTTGTGATCCTTGGAGGGTTTTGCATGGTTTATGTTTGATTATGCTTCCGTTGTGCGATCCATGAATCAAAACCCTACTGTGGTATCAGAGCCACAGGTCGTAGAGCACAAACGTGGTTTATGTGTTACCTTTTAGTTGTTTTACACCTTAATTTGATTGTTTATCGCGTAAAACAAGACAAATCAAGCATTGGATGCAATTTGTCAATAATTAATCATAACAAGATCCAATTTTTGCATTGGATGCATGAATTGGTGAGTTTGAGAAATTTTAGGATCTTAGATCTAGGGTTTGGGCATCCTTGGGGAAGAAGGAGTTCTCCCAAAACAAGGAAACAACCAAACTTGGGCACCAAGCAAGGGAGTTGTTTTGGAAACAACTCCCAAGAGGAGGTTCGGCCCCCCTAGGGACTGCCCCCCCTTGCTTGCCGCCCAAGCTTGGCCGCCCTAAGGGGCCGGGCGGCCCTAACCCGCGGGCCTAGCTTGCGGGTTTTGGGCCGAGCCGGCCCTAGGGCCTTGTGGTTCACTTTAATGGGCCCGGGCAATTGGATTGTTGGGCCCATGGACCGTTTTAACCCTAGAAATCCTAAAATAAATTAAAATTGACCAAGCGCGTTAAAATTGGATTTTAACTGTTTATGTGCGAACCGCATGGTGATTGGATATGGCCTTAGGATGTGGTTTGATGTGGATGTTTAATTTTGTGGTTTGGTTTTACAGCCTGCGAGCTGATCAATTAATTGTAATAATTAATTAGGGTTTTATGGCCTGCGTGCCATTTTTTTCTCAACTTGTGAGATTTATTTTATTTAGTATAGAAATTAGCTAGTGCTAGATAAAGTAGATTGTTAGCCAAGATTGGAGAAAAGAAGCCCAAAGCCAAAGAAGCCACAAAAGATGGAGCATGGAGCATGGAGCATGGAGCATTCCACATGACTATGAAGGATGGACCAAAAGATCAAGACGCATGGAGATGTGTTTGCTTAGGGTTCATAGATAATTCCATTGGCTTGGAATTATCTTAGTCTAGAAAAGGCCATATCCACATCACGTTTAATTTCTGTTTGTGGTTGTTTATTTATTGTCTTATTATTTGTGTGGTTGGTGTATGGATGATGCATGCAATTAGGATAATAAGATAATTAGACAACCCGAATCTATTATTTGGAGTTGTGCCTAAACTCAAATAGATAGATTAGTTGATATTGATCAACAAAACAATTAAAATTGAATTTAAAATCCCTCAAAATTTAAATATTGTGTTCTTGCCTTCTCGTTATTTAAACACTCATTATCATCATTATTTATCAAGCTCGTGCGTGCCAAAGCATGGCGACTTGGTTCATAATGATGGAATGCGATGGCACGTAACAATGTGAAATTGTTTAGAGAAGAGGTTGAACACAACTAGGCTATTAATTTGATTAAGAAACCTAGAGGCAATCAATTGGGATTATCCATATGGATGGATAAATAAGAAGTTATTTGCCCGATTGAACCAAGAGTTGCATAAGGGATGCAATTGGAATCGTTCCTACCTAAACTAGTCAAATTATGGGTGACTTGCCAAAGCAAGCTCATAAGGAGATGAAAGATGGATCTTGGCCCATTAGAAAATATAAGGATATTTTCCGCATTAATATCTTGAGGGTTATTAATCCGTAGAAAAATAGTGGGAGCTATATTTAATAAACTAGCCATTATTAAATATAGTCAAAAATTCACAAATACTAAAACTTGCGTATTTTCCTTTTTGTAGAATTCCAAATGGCAAACAACTCATCGAGTTCACAACATTCCCTACGATCTGTCCTTGAGAAGGACAAGCTCTCTGGAACCAACTTTCTTGATTGGTACAGAAACTTGAGAATTGTTCTCAAGCAAGAGAAGAAACTGTACGCAATAGAGGAGCATGTTCCAGAAGGTCCAGAGAACCAAACACCTGCTGCCCTAAAGGCGTATCAAAAGCGTGTTGATGACGCTAATGATGCGGCCTGCCTAATGCTTTGCACCATGACTTCTGAGCTTCAGAAGCAACACGAAAACATGAATGCTGTCGATATGATCGAAAATCTAAAGCAGCTCTTCCAAGAGCAGGCGAGGGTAGAGAGGTCTGAGGTCTCAAAGGCACTGTTCAAATGTCATCTGGCAAAAGGGAACCCGGTGGGACCCCATGTACTTCGAATGATCGGGTACTTGGAGAATCTCGCCCGACTGGGGTTCCCGGTCGACCAAGAGTTGGCAACCGATCTCGTGTTGCAATCGTTGCCCGAGAGTTATGGACAGTTCATTATGAACTATAACATGAACGAGATCGTTAAACCACTCCCAGATTTGCTCAACATGTTGAGGACGGCTGAACAGAGCATCAACAAGGGTAAGGGCAAAGCCATTATGATGGTACAGAAAGGAAAGGGCAAAAGGTTTGCCTCTTCCTCCAAGGGCAAAGGAAAGTCAGTTGCCAAGTCCAAGGAACCAGCCCTTAAGCCTGTTGGTGGCATTGCCAAGGCCGTGACTAAAGGTGAGTGTCACTACTGCAGTCAGCCTGGACACTGGAGGAGGAACTGCCCAAAATATCTGGAGGACAAGAGGCTTGGAATAGTGATTCCACCACCACCAGGTATTTTTGTTGTAGATGTCAATTTAACTGTCTCTACATCATGGGTATTAGATACTGGATGTGGATCTCATATTTTTCGAAATATGCAGGATCTAAAGAGAAGTAAAAGATTGGCTAAAGGGGAGGTAGATCTGCGCGTTGGGAATGGAGCAAAGGTTGCTGCGTTGGCCATAGGCGTGTGCGAGCTATCTCTGCCTTCAGGATTGGTTTTAGAATTAAATAATTGCTATTTTGTGCCTGCTATGAGCAGAAACATTATTTCTATTTCTTGTTTGGACAAGGATGGTTTTATTATTTCAATAAAGAACAATTGTTGTTCCTTTTATTTGAATAATATTCACTATTTTAGTGCGCAATTATTTAATGGACTTTATGTCCTTGATCTAAGCAATCCTGTCTACAACATTAATACCAAGCGGATTAAAATAAATGATTTAAATCCTGCTTATTTATGGCATTGTCGTTTAGGCCACATAAATGAGAAACGTGTATCTAGACTCCATAAGGATGGATTACTAGACTCATTTGATTTTGAATCGTATGAGACATGTGAGGCTTGCTTATTGGGAAAAATGACAAAGTCCCCTTTCAATAAGAAAGGTGAGAGGACTAGTGAGCAATTGGCGCTCATACATACCGATGTGTGTGGGCCATTTGCCACGCCTGCCAGGGGTGGTTATGTCTACTTCATTACGTTTACTGATGATTACAGTAGATATGGATTTGTGTACCTTATGAGGGCAAAATCCGAATCCTTTGAAGTGTTCAAAGAATTCAAGAATGAAGTAGAGAAGTAACTTGGCAAAAGTATCAAGGCTCTACGATTGGATCGTGGAGGAGAATACTTGAGCCAAGAGTTTGACGACTATCTTAGAGAGTGTGGGATCGTGTCCCAACTCACTCCACCCAGAACGTCACAATGGAATGGCGTGTCCGAGAGGAGGAATCGAACCCTATTGGATATGGTTCGATCTATGATGTGTCAAACCGACCTTCCATTATCATTTTGGGGCTACGCTCTATTAAGTGCAGCTTTCACCATTAACCGTGTTCCATCTAAATCAGTCATGAAGACACCATATGAGATGTGGAGTGGGAGGCGTCCCACACTGTCGTTCATGAGGATTTGGGGCTGCGATGTCTATGTAAAACGTTTACAATCAGACAAGCTAGGGCCTAAATCGGATAAGTGTAAGTTTGTGGAGTACCCTAAGGAAACTAAGGGATACTACTTCTACAATCCACCCGAGAACAAAGTGTTTGTTGCTCGGACCGGCGGGTTTCTAGAAAGAGAATTTGTCTCTAAAGAAGCAAGTGGGAGGAATGTAGAACTTGAAGAAATTCAAGAACCACAAACCACTGAACCGATTATGGAACATGAACAGGAACCACAAGCAGTTGTGGAGCCACCTGTTCAGGTAACACAAGAGCTTCGTAGATCTAGTAGAGTGCGCCAGGAACCCGAGAGGTATGGACTTCTCGTAACCGATTCCGGTGACACGATGCTCATAGATGATGAGCCTACTACCTATGAGGAGGCCATGAGTGGCCCAGACTCTCAGAAGTGGCTGGAAGCCATGAGATCCGAGATGGAATCCATGTATACCAACAAAGTATGGACTTTGGTGGAACCACCCCATGGGGCGCGGCCCATAGGGTGCAAGTCGGTCTTCAAGAAGAAGATCGACATGGATGGTAATGTGATTACCTATAAGGGCCGATTGGTGGCTAAAGGATTCAGACAGATTCATGGTATTGACTATGACGAAACCTTTTCACCAGTCGCAATGACCAAATCCATCCGAATCCTACCTGCAATTGCAGCATACCATGACTATGAGATTTGGCAGATGGATGTCAAAACAGCATTCCTTTATGGGAATCTCCTCGAGGACGTGTATATGATACAGCCGGAGGGTTTTGAGGATCCAAAGCAAGCCGACAAAGTCTGTAAGCTGCAACGGTCCATTTATGGATTGAAGTAAGCTTCTAGGAGTTGGAATCGACGTTTTGATGAAGTGGTCAAAGAGTTTGGCTTCATCAGAAACGAAGATGAGTCTTGTGTCTACAAGAAGGTTAGTGGGAGCTCTGTAGCTTTTCTGGTCTTGTATGTGGATGAGATACTACTCATTGGAAACGACATAACCATGCTGCAATCTGTGAAAGATTGGCTAGGAAAGTGTTTCTCAATGAAGGACTTAGGGGAAGCAGCCTACCTACTCGGTATAAAGATCTATAGAGATAGATCTAAGAGGTTGTTAGGCCTAAGTCAAAGTACATATATTGACAAGGTGTTGAAGCGGTTCAACATGCAAGATTCCAAGAAGGGATTCTTGCCCATGTCACATGGAATTACTCTTTCGAAGAGTGGTTGTCCTTCCAATGAGATTGAGAAGGAACGCATGAGTAGGATTCCCTATGCCTCGGCCATAGGATCTATCATGTACGCCATGTTATGTACTAGACCAGATGTGTCATATGCCTTGAGTATGACAAGCAGATACCAATCCAATCCGGGTGAGAGTCACTGGATTGCAGTCAAGAACATCCTAAAGTACTTGAGAAGAACTAAGGATGCTTTCTTGATATTTGGCGGTGAGGAAGAGTTGCGTGTAAGGGGTTACACTGATGCAAGCTTCCAAACCGACAGAGATGACTTTAGTTCACAATCTGGATATGTGTTTTGCCTGAATGGAGCAGCGGTGAGCTGGAAGAGTTCCAAGCAAGAGACGGTAGCTGATTCTACAACAGAGGCTGAGTACATTGCTGCAAATGGCGCAGCAAAGGAGGCTGTTTGGATCAGAAAATTTATTTCTGAACTTGGTGTGGTCCCTAGCATTGCGGATCCAGTGGAGTTGTTCTGTGACGACACTGGGGCGATCGCGCAATCAAAGGAACCCAGATCGCACCAGAAGTCCAAGCACGTGCTCAGGAAGTTTCATCTGATTCGAGATATTATCGATAGAGGAGACGTTCGGATATGCAAGATTCCTACAGATGATAATCTGTCAGACCCGCTTACGAAGCCTCTCACGCAATGGAAGCATGAAGGGCACACTAGGAGTATGGGCATACGAGATGCGCCAGATTGGCTCTAGTGCAAGTGGGAGACTGTTGGAATAGATGCCCTAGAGGCAATCTAGTTTAGTATGAATTTGTATATGGCTAGAAAATTCATTTATTATTTATTGGATATTTAATATAATGAAGTCCTTGGATTTACAATTGTGTTGTTTATCTTAAATATCCCTAGTCAAGTATAATGATTAATAGGACAATCATCTATAGACTAGTATGGGGTTGGATTGATATGGAGATATCATGATCCAACACATAGGTGTGCATTACGGAATGTTGCACTGGATTGACCCATCTCCGAGAAGGCTACATACATGTTATGTTGAGTCACAAGCGCTTCTCGCGGTGCAATGGTATTGTCATCCTTAGACTTGAAGTCACTAGATATTCTAGTTGTGGATCATTGTGATCTTGGTAGCGTTAAACGCTACACTGTAACTGGTTAGTTATAAAGGCGTGTACCGGATACAATGAGAAGCAAGCTTAGAGATCGTAGTGGACGTAGAGAGGATTTGCCCCTCCCACATAACGGAAGCAAATATCCTAGGCCACTCGAGGGATAGTGCTTATAGAATGTCTGGCCAGACTCAAATAAATCAATATGGGATATTGATGTTATTTGCACGAATAAGGCTATTCCCATGGATCGAGAAACTATGGATTGGATATACGAGTGTGACTTGTATGTCTCGTGTCCAATCCGGATATGGAGGCAAAGGGATGAGACAATTACTTGTACAAAGGTTGTCAAGATGACTATTCTATTAGTTGGCTAGAATGGATGTTTTGCTAGAAACCGCTCCATATTAGCAAATAGTTGCTACCAACTAGATAGAACCTATGGGGTCACACGCTATCTAGATTTGAACTAGATTTGGGAATTAATTAATTGGATTAATTAATTAGAAGGATCACTTTGCAAACCCTTGCAAACTTAGTAGGGACTAATTTGCAAGGAAGGGACTAAATTGAATTCTAGTTGGACTAGAATAAGTCCTTTAGGTAGTTAACAAGGAGTTGTTGGACTATATAAAGGACCCTCCTTCCTTCCTTCCTCATAACTTATGCTCATTAGTGAACATAACAAGAGTGGGAGAGAACAAAGGAGAGAGAGCAAGCAACAAGGAGGACCCGACGCCGCCCCTTGCCGCCGCCCTCGTTCCCGTCGGCCAAAAGAGGCCGAGAGCCTCTTTTTATCTCGTTTTGCGTGATTCGTTCTTCCTCTTCCTAATACGGGCTAGCACCAAGGAGTTTGGGAGATCTAGGATCAACTCTAGGCGTGGATCAACTATAGAGAACGTGACATTATTCGCGTTTGAAGTCATCAAGCAGAACCCAAAGGTGTGTTTATGATTTCTAACCCTTACCATCGTTATGTCTCTTGACTTGTGATCCTTGGAGGGTTTTTCATGGTTTATGTTTGATTATGCTTCCGTTGTGCGATCCATGAATCAAAACCCTACATTTATTTCATTACATTTATTGATGATTTGAGTAGATATGGATTTGTGTACCTTATGAAGGCTAAATCTGAATCCTTCAAAAAGTTCAAGGAATTTAAGAATGAAGTAGATAAGCAACTTGGCAAAAGTATTAAGGCTCTATGATCGGATCGTGGAGGAGAATACTTAAGCCAAGAGTTTGATGACAATATTAGAGAGTGTGGGATCTTGTCCCAACTCACTCCACATGGAACGCCACAATAGAATGGCGTGTCCGAGAGGAGGAATCGAACTCTGTTGGACACGGTTCGATCTATGATGTGTCAAACTGATCTTCCATTATCGTTTTGGGGGCACGCTCTATTATGTTCAGCTTTCACCCTTAACCGTGTTCCATCTATATTAGTCATGAAGACTCCATATGAGATGTGGAGTGGGAGGCGTCCCACATTGTCGTTCATGAGGATTTGGGGCTGGGATGTGTACGTAAAAATTTTACAAACAGAAAAGCTAGGGCCTAAGTCGGATAAGTGTAAGTTTGTGGGATACCCTAAAGAAATAAATGGGTATTATTTCTACAATCCTGCCGAGAACAAAGTATTAGTTTCTCGGACCGGCGTGTCCTTAGAAAGAGAATTTGTCTCTAAAGGATAAAGCAGGAGGATAGTAGAACTTGAAGAAATTCAATAACCACAAACCACTGATCCTACTATGGAACATGAACCGCAAGATGTGTTGGAGGAACATGTTCAAGTAACACAAGAACTTCGTAGGTTGAGTAGAGTAAGCCAGGAGCCAGAGAGGTATGGACTTCTCGTGACTAAGCCTGGTGATGTGTTGCTCATATATGATGAGCCTACTACCTATGGACAGTCCATGAAAGGGCCGTACTCTCAAAAGTGGCATGAAGCTATGAGATCCGAGATGGAATCCATGTATACCAACAAAATATGGACTTTGGTGGAACCACCCCAAGGGGCTCGGCCCATAGGGTGCAAGTGGGTCTTCAAGAAGAAGACTGACGTGGATGGAAATGTGATTGCCTATAAGGGCCGATTGGTGGCAAAAGGATTCAGACATATTCATGGTATTGACTATGATGAAACCTTTTCCCAAGTCCCGATGACCAAATCCGTTCAAATCTTACTTGCTATTGCAGCTTATCACAATTATGAGATTTGGCATATGAATGTCAAAACAGCGTTTCTTTAAGGAAACCTCCTTTAGGATGTGTACATGACACAGCCAGAGGGTTTTGAGGATCCAGAGCATGCCCATAAAGTGTGTAAGTTGCAGCGATCCATTTATGGGTTGAAGCAAGCTTCTACGAGTTGGATTTTAAGTTTTGATGACGCGGTCAAAGAGTTTGGCTTCATCAAAAATGAAGATGAACCTTGTGTCTACAAGAAGATTAATGAGAGCTCTATTGTGTTTCTGGTCTTGTATGTGGATGACATATTACTCACTGGAAACGACATTCCTACCTTACAATCAGTTAAAGATTGGCTTGTATACTTGGTATCAATATCTACGGGATAGATTGAGGAAGCTTCCAGGCCTAATTCAAAGTATATATATTGACAAGGTGTTGTAAAAGGTTTAACATGAAAGATTCTAAGAAGGGATTCTTGCCCATGTCGCATGAAATCCCCCTTTCGAAGGCTGATTATCCTTCCAATGAGATTGAGAAGAACCGTATGAGTAGGATTCCTTATGCTTCGGTCATAGGATCCATCATGTACGCATTTTATGTGCTAGACCAGATGTGTCATACGTGTTGAGTATTACAAGCAGATATGAGTCCAATCCGGGTGAGAGTCATCAAATAGCGGTCAAGAACATCCTCAAGTACTTGAGAAGAACTAAGCATGCGTTCTTGATCTATGGAGGGGGTAAAAATTTGCGTGTAAGAGGATACACGGATGCAAGCTTCCAAACCGACAAAGATGATTTCAGATCGCAGTCAGGATTCGTGTTTTGCCTTAACCGGGTAACTAAAAAGGTAGTCATCGGGCATGATAGGAAGCAAGCTTAGGGATGGTAGTGATGTAGATATGATTTTTCCCTCCCATATAGCAGGAGCAAATATCCGCAGCCACTAGAGGGGTAATGCTTATAGAATGTCTGGCCAGACTCAGATAAATCAATATATGATATTTATGTTATCTGCATGGATAAGACTATTCCCAGGATCGAGAGAAATGGATAGGATATAAGAGTGTGACTTGTATGTCTCGTGTCCGATCCGGATATGTAGACAAAGGGATAATACAATACAGTAACATTCACTACAGAAAAAGTAAGAAAATACGACGGCCGGAAAAAGTGACGGCCACAAGAACTGTCGTATTTGAGTGGGAAACTACGGTCTGGTAATTGACCGTCGTATTAAATATTTTTTACTACGGTCAACAAAGCAACCGTTGCATATATAATAAAAAATACTGGTACATATATTGACCGTCGTAATACTAATGAAAACGACACCGTATTGTTAATCGTGAATAAAAGAATTTATGCAATTATATATATTAATTAAAAGGTTTCCTACTTCTGTACAACTCCATCGTTTCTCACTCTAACCCTATTCAGAACCGTCTATTCAAAACTCTCCCCATCCCTCTTCATCGATTTCCCTACCCATACCCAACTCTCAAGCACTTCCATTGTTTCTAGACATCGACTGTACTCCAGCGCTGAGCCTAGGTATGTACATCTCTAGGTCTTTCTCTGCCTCTATCTTCATCGATTTGGACCTACAGAGCTTCAACGGGTATTTGAACCGGCCAATTCAAACCCTAAGTACCTTGTTTCATCTTCAGACTCGTTTTCTTGGGATTTAAATTTTTGATCGACTTTTAAGTTTCTTCTTTCATTCAGGCTCGTTTCATTATATGAGGGCTATATGTGGTTGAATTACTCTTGACTTGGATATTGTGCAATATGATTTGTCATGAGCTAGGGATATATTAATAAATTGATGATTAACATCATATTTCTTTGAAGGGAAGTTCATTCCTATGTAATTGAACCCTTTATAGTACTATTTAGCTTGCTGAAGTCTCTGATTTTAATTTAGATTAGGAAAAAGTGTTGGCTACTTGACTGTTCATCCATTTTGCTTTCTTTGTTCTCCATTCATCCTTGAACATGTACCTTGTCAGCTATGATGCACGGGAACTCTATGTAGGGTGACGTCCCCGTTCCGGAAACGTCCCGGACTCCGGAACTCTGCCGGAACTCCCCAAAACGCTCCCGGAACACCACATGGCGTTCCGGTAAAAGTAATGAGTTCAGAACTTATGCGGAACTTCCCAGAGACGCATTCCCTCTTTTTGAAACGTTTTGGAAACGCCCCTGGGTTAGAAATAACACTCGGGTGTCTTCTAAAGAAATAAAAATATAAGACATGTTACTTGTAAATATGATATATATTACTAATCCTATCAATATCCCCAACCCCCAATCTAAAACCTAGCTGCTTATACGTGATAAAACAATTTGGATACTTTCAAGACTTCTAGACAACCTCAAAGACTTCGAGTACCTCCAATTTCTCAAGTTCTTCCACTTAATAAGTAAATGTGTTCTCTTTGTATTGATTTTAATTTTGTATTGGTTTTAATTACTGTCTTTTAATTTCGTCTAATAATTTTTATTTTGTATTTAGGTATCATTTACATTAAAATTTATACATATATATATATGCATATATATATATGTGTGTGTGTGTGTGTATATGTCGTTCCCCCAGCGTTTCGTCTCCCTAATTTCTAAAAACTGTCGTTCCGGCGTTCTCGTCCCCGTTTCGTCTCGTCCACGTTCCTGTTTCGGTGCTACAAAGCTTGTCAGCTCCTCTAGCAGCCAAAGGATCCTGTAAGATGGCTGGTTTATCGATTAGTTTGCTATGGGACTTCAGAGCAAAGATTCAATATAAACCCTTTGCAGTGTTCCCTTTGCCGTCACATATTTGTGGTTATTCATTAACCACGACCTGTTAAGCTCATAAGCTATAGTTCATCTGCTATAATTTAATTTTAACTACTAGACTAACATGAATGCATTAATCTTATTGAAAACCCGTCATTATCATAACGATTTCATAATGTGCACTATTGCATTTTTTTTGTGTGTTGGCGCCGTCATATACCTTATGGTTCGAATTTAAGTTATTAAAGAATTGACGGAATGGACATATCTTATCAGGCTTTATTCTTTTTCTTTCTTAGTTGGCTTCTGCTGCATTACTGTTAATGAGAACTGCTTCAGGTACCTTGAATACTATAGAACATGAATGTTCTTTAAAACTTAATTAGGAATAGATCTGTTGTTTTTCTTGTGGAACTTGCTAGTACATGCCAAAGGTCATCTATTGATCTTCAGAAACTGTAGTCTATGTAATTTATACCTCTAAACTAGTTGGCATCATTTAATTAGAGAAATGCGATGAACAAGCGTCTCGGTGTGTAGTTATCTTTCTCCAAGCATATTTTTTTTTTCTCCTTGCTAATACATGTCAGAAGCATCTAATGTGCTTATCATATCTCCATCCCTGAAAGTCTACCACAACGACCAAACTCTTGCATGACACATGAGCTCAAATTATTAATCTTGTGAAAGCTGGGGTTAGTTCTCAAAAGTTATAGCTATGAGAAACTGGAAATGAAAATTTGTTCTTTAGTCCATTCATATGTTTTACTCAGAGAACTGATTTAGTTTGTTACTATGCAAGTGGCCAAACTGGAGTCCGAACTGGGATTACAATATTACTTAACTTGTATAATTAGAGATTGTCTCGGTTGTCTTAAATGCTGTAGTATATTCTTCACTAATTTGGTTTTCACATTTCAGGCATATGCTGCACTTTTGAAGCTGTAACAAGCATATAACACCGGTTACCGTAGCTGATTCAACAAGTGCATGTAAGTCCTCTATCGTCTTATTTATGTTATGAGCATGTGATTAATAGAGATTATTTTTAGCCCATCAATTGCAAAATCACTTTGAAATCCATCTCATGTGCGTAATTCAAAGCTTCTCATAGTTCAAATTTGATGAAGTGTTGAACATGTGAAGAATTAAAGTAAACGACAATCACTACGAACACCGAAATTTGAATTTTTGTATGCAAGTTCCAGTGGAGCAACCCTACAAAAGAGATGATAGATGAAGAAAATCAAACCAAAATAAAATGGAAGAAACTAACAAAGTACTGATGGAGTACATTTCTTAGCATTTCTTAACAAAGTACTGACGGACAATCTTTTTCTGTCCAGCAACTTACGAGTCTTTCACAATATATTTTTTTTTCTTCTGTTCACCCAGTTTTATCTTTTGAATGTGTTACTCTTCATATGAACATGCTACTCTTTTGAGGTCGTTGCCAAGTCTATTTAATCAGGAGATTAGTGAACATTGTTAGTGAAGATTGTTGATGTACCAAACTTAATGTACCAAATAATTTTAAAGTAAATTACAATGTAACAACTAATTATAAACACTAACACTGAGCAATGGGTCTGATTTGAATATGTAATATTCCTGAGATTACCGGCGATCACATCTGACACCAAAAATAGATTACCCTGCAAAAGAGATAATCAACGTAGTAAACAAATTAAAATCAGAACATGAGTTGCAGAAGCCAAGAGTTGGATGAGAATCATGAACTATGGAAGGCGAGATAGAAAGATGTGAACTAACTAAGGATGAGAAGAGAATATTTAGAACAACTAAATAAATGGTATGAAGGAGCAATACCTCATAGGTCATCTAACTTCTTGAAGGTGGCCTAAAAACCTTACTATACATAGTCGGCGCAACTTTCAACTATACGCTCCATTACATGTCTTCCCGCTTTTTTTTTATGGGAAATCAAACTTCCATAGAACAAGAGTCAAGAGTACAGAAGATAAACATCGACACAAGCGCTAGGCGCTAGCAACCAACAACAACAAAGCATCAAACAACAGTCTGAAATCTGAACAAGGGGAGACAACAATCTGAAAAAACTACAGGACACTACAAAGGGAGACACACAAACTACAGACTACATAGGATTATTATCAAGCATAGAACATTTGGCCGCCTTGTGTGCCAGCTCGACCGAATGTCTATGCACCTTCGTGATACTACAAAATACCAAGTCCTTCATAGCTTCCTGGATACGACGAACAACTGGCTCATCCTGAATGGGGGGGCTGGAGAGACCCTGAAGCAGAGGTAAAATAGCAGCACAGTCAGTGTTAATGTTGATATACAAAATATTATGGTGATTTGCGTTTAAAGTCTTCCCGCTTTAAAGAGCAGTGTATTACGTTTAATAACTACCGGAGCCCGAAACTCAGAACACTAATGGTAAAGGACCTGCATTTTCACAACAGTGTAAATACACAATACATATAAGTAATACTAATATCACCTAGAGACATTGTTTGCACAGGTCTGGCACTCATGAAACAGCTTGTAGGAATTCAAAGAAAATTGTAAAGATTCAAGTTGTAATACACCATACATGCATAAAACAAAACCTTGGGTAGAAAGTAAGTATAAATATGCAAGAATAGTAAGAAAATAAGCATGATAAAGCAAGATCACGATAAAGGTTTACCTGATAAGAGAGAAGTAGTATTTTCAAAGGCCCTCAGTAGATCTGTAGAGCAGAAATGAGTATACTACAGTGCTAGCAGTAATAAAAAGAAATAAGAGGTGGAAAGGAGAGGTAAGGGGAGAGACAGAAAGCAAAAGTAACCTGCATAATCAACTGAAAATCGACAGCCCATCCAATTAACCTGCATACTTTCCCCTACAATTATATCCTATGCATACTTTGGCAAAACACAAAAAGATTCAAAGGAACCCTATAAACTGATTGCAGGTGAGGAAGGGGATGTACCTAATTGCTTTGACATGTTGTGTTTTAATTTTCAAATGATTGGCGAATGAATCTTGGTTGCTTTGTTTTGCTGTAAGGGTTAGAATAGAAACATGCATTCAGGGTAAATTTAAGTTGTGTCACAAAATTTCATGTGGTGATGATATAAAAAAAGTACGGTAGGACAGTGCATAGCATGTCCAACTAAAATAGTATGCATTTTATATAATTATCTCTTATAGATTGTTAATTTTGTTAGATGCATATGTAAAAAAATTATTTTGTTGTTGTGGTACAGGTGAAATTACTCAAGTAGTGAAGTGAGGATGATCATCTAAAAGTGCCAAGTTTAGCAAATTGGTTGATGGCTGCTTTTGGTTTATGGCTTGTGAACATTGATGCTCCAGTAGTGAAGATATAGTAGGCTTCTGTTTAGTTTTATGGAACTTAGTTGTGGAGTCATAGTTATATATGACTTCTTTTGGTTAATTTTAAGTCAGCTTTTGTGACTTAGTACTGAACTGAAAATGTTAATGATGGAAGTGTGTTTTCTGGCATATATCTAGGATTTTCTTAGCAAACATGCTCCTTATGGCTAGACTGTGTTTTTAATGCATATTTTTGCTGATTTTGCTAGATTTGCAGATTTTGTTTCATGATTTTTCTGGGCTGGTTTTGTAGTAAAAAAATTTGGACATATTCTGGTAGGTATAAATTCACAACAAAATGACGGTAAATGGGGTAGTAAATGCAACAATGTTAACTAAGCCATCGTTAAAGAGAATTTACGACGGGAAACATAACATGGAAAAATATACATATACGACGGCTAGATTACCGTCTTAAATTAACAGAAACGACGGCCGCAATCTTAACAGTCGTAGTTATTAAACCGTCGTTTTTGCTAGTCTTTTGCGGCGCTCACAAGTAAATCATCGTTTTCTCTTAATACGACGGATACCTACCGTCGTATAATTAAAAACGACGCCTACCCATACTACGGTCAGTTGGCCGTCGGATAAACCAAAAGCGACGGTTATTTTCACATACGGCGCTTATTGGCCGTCGTTTTTGGACATTTTTTTGTAGTGATTGGTCACAAGGTTTGTCGAATTACTGACTATTTCTATTAGCTGGTTGGCATAGATGCGTTGCTAGACACCGCTCTATGTTAGTAATTGTTACTGCCAACTAAGTAGAAACCTGGGATCACACGCCCTATGGATTAAACTAGACTTGGGAATTAATTAATATGATTAATTAAATAGAAGGATCAATACGCAACCACTTGTAAACTTAGTAGGACTAATCTGCAAGGTGGACTAATCCATGTAAGGACATGATTAGTATTGGGGCAATTATGTAGTTAACAATGATTTGATAGACTGTATAAAGACACTCCTAGCTTATGTTTCTCATAAGTGTTATAATTGTTATCACACAAGAGAGAGAGAGAGAGAGAGAGAGAAGACAAGGAGGCCAAACCCCCCTCGTCTGCCCCCTCCCTCTTGCTGTCAGCCTTGTGTGGCGCGGCCTTGGGTGCTCCGTTTTGCGTGATCTTCTTCTTCTTCCTCCTTCCATCAATTTCTAGCACAAACGAGTGGAAGGACTCTAGACTTGATCATATGTGTGGACTAATATAAAGACGTGAACGCTATTTCACGTGAAGTCATCAAAAGAGACAAACAAGGTACAAGATACTTCTATCCTTTACCATCATTATGATGTCTAGTCCTATGATCCTTGGAGGGTCTTGAATGGAATTGTTTTTTGTTCATTCCGTTGTGTAATCCGTATCAAAACTCTACACCTGTGCGATCAATGTTACCGTGTTGTATAGTCCCTTTGTCACAATATCCATATTGGACACGAGACACATGTGTCACACTCGTATATCTAATCCACATTTTCTCGATACCGGGAATAGACTTATCTGAACAGATAACATCAATATCGTATATTGATTTACCTGAGTCTGGCTAGAAATTTTTTAAGTCCTACTCATCGAGTGGCCATGAATACATACTCCTATTATGTGGGATGGACAAATCCTCTCTACATCACTACCTACTCTCATCTTGCTTTATATCATGTACGATTATCGCATTTATAGTTACTCAGTTACGATGAAACATTTGTGATAGTTAAATTGTATTGAATTGAATATGTGTATGAAAACTCAGGGGTGTTTTCACTTTGATGATTAAATCCATAAAGCTCAGAGACAATAAGTCTCAAAGCTTAAATGCTTGTAAAACTGATACTTGTGCTTAACAGTTTCTGTGTTGCAGGATTGTGCATTGGATTGTGTGATGATTTTATCATCTTATATTGTCTCTTGCAAATATTATTGAGCTTATATTTTGTTTACGTGATTGTACAGATCAACTGAATACAAGAATCAGGTTGTAGGCCAAAATATGTGAACTGGCAATCAAAGCTCCAAAGCATTGAGATTGTCTTATGCTTTAAACTGGTTACACTGGCTAAATTTTTTTCTATATGCAGAAGAATTTATCAGTGTTAATGACTTGATTTTGAGTTATTCTAACTGTTAATCTTGTCATTTATCATATCTTAGATATATGCATATGGTTATATTTATTGGATAAATTGATCTGTCAAAAAGATCAGATTTATGTGCTATTATTTCTGAATTATGTTTGATCTTTGTTGATGAGTTTTTGCAGGTTTGTATGGTCGTTCAAACGTTCCTAACAAAAACTACTACATTTTCAAATATAGCTATTGAAATAAGAATCACACCGGGTGAGGAGTTGTAGGGAATTAGTTCCTAAAATCTCTCATTCAGTTGCAGGAGCTGTTATAAGTTGCAATTTGAATTTAAAAAAAAAAGAGAGTTAAAAAGAGAGGCTGGTCAGCTGTGATAAGAGTGGATTTTATTCGTGGGAGATCAACTGATACAATTCTTCAATTATTCAAGGATTCAACTGCTGGAGAAGAAGAACACTGATTCAAAAATCTGAAGAACACTTTTAAGCCCAATTGCTTATCTATTTTTGTGTTCTTCTACTGTACTAAACTTGTATTATTCATTCTGAATATCTCAACCTCACAAACTTAGAAGTTAGTTGTTCAAGTAAACAACAAGAGGTTCTTATTGTTTCAACATGTTGTAGTTGTAACTAGATAGGTTGGGAACCACTTTATGTATAAGTGTAAGGTAGCTCACTTAGGCTTGAGATTTAGGGCTAAATCTGGGTGAAAATAAGAAGTGTGTTCAAATCCTGGAAGGATTAGATCCCTCAGGCAGAGACTATGTCCAATTGTGACTGAACTCTGTAAAAATTCATGTGTTCTTTTACTTTACTTTACTGCTTTACATTACTGTTGAATTTCAGTTCAAAGCAATTAGCTCCAAAGCTTTGAAGAATTTCCTATCTCAAAGCTGTGAACCCTCTGACAGTTATTGTTTTATCTCAAGGTTTACAAACATTTCGAAACTTGAGATTTCACCTCCACATTTGTTTGAAGTTTTTAAAAGGCTAGTGTTTAGCAAAAGTTTTCATACTCTATTCAACCCCCCCCCCCCCCCCCCCCCGCTTCTAGAGTATTTGATCATGTATTTATACCTTCATTAAAAACTTTCAATTAGTATCAAAGTTTGGGTCACTGTAAAGATTTATCATCTTGTGACAATGAGTAATGTAGGTGATGGAGGATTCTCACAGGGAAGAGCAGCCAACAGACCTACACTATTCTATGGTGATAATTTTGTACACTAGAAGGTATTGATGAAGATTTTCATCATAGAACAAGACATGGATCTGTGGTCAATTGTTGTTAATGGTCCCTATGTGTATTATACTACCTCTGATGGAGTCAGGACTGTCAATCCAGAAGAAGATCTCTAAGGTACTAAACTGGAAAAGGTATCAAAGAATTACAAAACTTTGAACTTACTATATTGTGCACTTAGTGCAGATGAGTTCAGCAGAATATCAATTTGCAAAAGTTCCAAGGAGAACTGGGACAAGATGACTATACTTATGAAGGAACTTGTCAAGTCAAGCAGACCAAAATCGATATCCTTCTGAGACAGTATGAACTGTTTTAGATGAATTCTGATGAATCCGTCAAGGAAATGTTGAAGAGGTTTAGTGATATTGTGAATAAATTGGAATCATAGGGAAAAGCATTCTCGTATGAAGAAAAATTCAGAAAGATTTTGATAAGATTTCCAAAAGCCAAGTGGGAGCCAAAAACAACTGCAATTGAGGAAGCAGATGATTTGAGTATTCTGGAGCGAGATGATCTACAAGGCAAGCTACTCACTCATGAGATTTCAATGAAAGAAGTAGATGGTGACATGAGTGACAACATCAAGAACCAGTCACTCAAGGCCAAAGACAGTGAAAAATCTCAAGGCCTTGAACATGAAGATGATGATAATGAAGAAGCCTTAGCCTTGATCTCCAAAGCCTTGGCGAGAATTCTAAAAAAGAAAAAGAGTTTTAAAAACAAGGATTACAACAAATAAAAATCCATATCCTTGACAGCGTAAACATATCTGCTTTTTCGCAAGTGTACGATCAAGTAATATAGAGTATGTAATTGTGACTCTGGTTGTCGAACCCTCGAGAACAGTTTAAGTTGTTGCTTATTAGACTAAGAATTAGACACAAAGTTTGTAAAAGAGAAGGAAGGTTGTGCTGTGATTCTACTCACTAAATTGCAGTAAATAAAAAATTTTTAGAAAAGCTTATTATTTTTTATTTTGTCTTTTAAATAATTTGCAGAAATTGCAGTAGTTGTAAAAATCGATAAATCTAATAATCTAGGTTCCAGGATCCCCTAGGGTTACTCTCCAGCTTTCATGGTATATTTGATTTCAGAAACACACAGTGGTTTTGTTTATGCCAGCATACCAACAGTACAATCTCCTCTCGGTCTCATGCACCTATCACTCTCCTACAGATTTTCGGGTCCTCTCGGTCCACCTAAATCTGCAGGTTCGTTCTAAGTCTGATAGTGTTACAGGTTCTCCTCTCGGTGTCCCCCTAAACATCTAACAGTTGGTCTAATGCTTCTGGGCTAGTCCCCTGATTCTTTTCACCTCTCGGTCCATCAAGGCAGAGTACTAAATCCTGTCTTTTCTTCCTAACTCTCACTGGTCACTCTCGCGCACCAGATCCTGTCTTTAACACTCCTGGGTGATCAAGCCATTCATGTATGTAAATAAAATCAAGGACAGAATAATAAACAATCCATCCTGTATTAAGACTTAGCTAGCCATGCATCTGAAAATCAAACAACCAAGTCTGCTGAATTCATAAACCCTAGGTTCGCCGAGAACCTAGGCAAAAGGTCTAGCTAGCTTGCATTATTAAAAAAAACAACGTTACATAAAAGAGAGAAAAGATCAAACTAGTTATTGGCTGAATACTGAAAAACTGCTCCAATCTTGACTTGCTCCAATCCTGACGGCTCTGAAACTGGCTGCTGTGATGATGATGATAAATGTGTGAGTGTGTATGCGTAACCCTAATTCAGTGCTGGGACACCTCCTTTTATACTGCCACAGTCTCCAAAACTGATGCACGAAATTCCTGTTTTACCCTCAAAAAGACCCGTCCTGGAAGCTTCTGGAAACCTTCCGCGCGTTCGAACGCAACTCTCCTGCGTTCAAACGCAGTGCGTCTGAACGCACACATCCTGCGTTTGAACGCAGGCCTTAACCATTTTTCCTTCCTCTGGCTTATTACTTCTCGGACACGTGCGTTTGAACGCAGCTCGCCTGCGTCTGAACGCACGCCTTGGTCTTTTCTTCTTCTGATTGTCGAGTCCTGCGTTTGAACGCAGGTTATGCGTTTGAACGCACCCCTTAGCTTTTCTGCACTTCTGACTTTGAACCCTGCGTTTGAACGCAGCTCGCCTGCGTCTGAACGCATGACTTAGCCTACTTTCCGCCATTTTCCTGCTGCTCCCATCTTGTGCGTCTGAACGCAGGTGCCCTGCGTTTGAACGCACAACTTAGACTTTTTTCTCTTTTTTCTGCTCAGCTTTCCTGACACGCTGCCTCCCATCCAAGTTAATCTCATGCATTTCTCGGCACCTGTTACCTGCACATCATAACATGTACCCGCGATCATATCCAACAAACAAAAGTATTCATAAAATTACTCAAATCTTGCAGTCATGTTCTATAAATCTCTACCTCGTATCAGGTGGAAAATACGCTGAAAATGGGCAAACTCAACTCTCACAGGGTCAAAAACAATAGTAAAAAGATGTCCCAGACTAATCCATTTTCAAGCTGTCAAAATACCCCCACACTAAACTCTGCTCGTCCCGAGCAGACCCTTGCATACTGCCTTGCAGACCCATCTTTTGCATACTTTAATTGCATACTCCCCTTTTTCACAGATTCATGACACAGACCAAAAGACTCAATAGATGACTGACTCAGATACAGAATATACACAAACTGACTCAAGACACAGCAAAAAAAAAATCTTCTGAAATTGGGCAACCTCTCTATCATAAACTGAAATCATCAAATCCTCACAAGCTCATTTTGAAATTCCACAATACGCAGCAAGAAATGGTATAAACTGATCCTGTGCACAAACTCACTAAGGTGTCCCCAAACATCCACCAAACCAACCAAGATAAAGCACGTCTTTTGACTTAGAGGGTCCAGGCATCTTAAGTCAACAGATAATTTTTCTTCGCCAAGTCATTTGAGGTTTTCAGACCCTCTTAGTCGTTATTGCGTTTAATTTGCAAATTGTCCCATTGCTGGGAGACACAACTCCTGTGTAATACGGCTTGACTTTAATTCCCCTCTTAAGCTCTAAATTGGATTGAATCCAAATTTTCCATGTGAATGGAAGCACATTATGTTGTTTCTCCTTTAAGCAGAAATAATTATTATATTTATTTTTTTCAGATTATTTTGTGTTTTTTTTTTTTAACCTCCTCTGTTTTTACAACTGTGCAGTAGAGCTTTAAGAGTGCGGGCTTTTTAGGATTTTCTCTTGGAACCACCTTAAGGGAGGGTGGTGTACATTCTCCAACTTCACTTAGGCCAAAGACTTGTACCACATAAAACCGACTCTACACGAAGGTCCACCCCAGATTCCAAGAGTCCACCAGTTTCCACGGGAAACAGAATATTCAATTATCTAAGGACCAAATCCGCCTAGCACACTAGAGAAGTCAAAAGTATGCCAGTTATCTACTTTCCACATTCCTGAATACCCGGGACATCCTGTCGTGAGACTTGCGCACAAAACACTAAAATTTGAAGTATCCCTACTACGGTGCTTCCTACTCTCATGAGCTCTTTCATTGGATTCTCTTCAGTTTCCAGGTCCTAAGTTGCCCTTTCTCAAAAAAATTTTATTTTATTTTATATATTTTATATTTATTCTATTTTTTCCGTTTTTTTTTTTTATGCAAGGTCAGAAAGGTTGGTGGGTAGACTCAACATAAAAAACGTGCTGACTCAAAAATGAAAATAAAATTAAAAATAAAATGGACAAAAATATGCTGACACGGCTATGCAGGAGGACACGATTCCCCACCCCCACACTAGAGGTGGCGCGTCCTAGCGACTCTACTGATCTGGCCTGTAACTAGAATATGTGTTCTCCGGAGTAGACTGGTCAGTCGGCTCTGGAGATGGTGAAGGGGTTCGCCCCCTGGCGCGTTTCCTCGCAGCAGGGCGTGCTGTGGCAGCGGTACCAGCGTTGCTGGCACCGGGATGGGCACTGCTGGCCCCTGGGTCTGCATGCTCTCTCCTAGGTGGGTACTGGGTATCGGGTCTGCCGGGGTCACCTACACTGTCTGCATGTTCAGGGCTCGGTGTGGGGTCATGGCCAGAGAAGCTATCATATGGCCGGCTAACCTCCATTGTCCAGCTGGGACAATTATCACTCGAATAGCGGTCCGGAAAGTTAAATCTCTTACCACGCATGTTGCTCTGAATTTCAGCGAGTGCCGCCTCATGAGCTCTCAATGCGGCTGTGTTAGCGTGGTAAATATGCTTCTGGGTCTTGAACAACTTTCCAAGACCCCTGGCCATTTTCTTGACCGTTCTTACCAGGTAGTTCTGTACTTTTTCTTGGGCCTTAATTTTCTTTCTGACCCATTCCTCATGCTCAGTCCTCTCCAGGCGCCCAAAAGAACTGCGCCTGGCCCCTCTGCTGGACTGCCCTAAGTCAGGGTCGGCCTGCCTGTTTTCACTGGAACTGGCATATCGTGGCAGTCGAAAGGGACCTGGTAAGGCTGGAAAACCCCCATCACCGGGAGGAGGTGGTGGTGGCATGCCAACACCCCCACCCTGAGGTGGAGCATCATCATCATCATCGTCCACTTGGACAAATTCTGGAGGCCCGTGCACGGCCTCATGCAACGCACATCTCATGTTTCGGTACTTGCGTAGCTGCACTGGTCGAATATCTCTCAGCTCGCCAGGGATAACTACCAGATAATCCTGCGCCATTTTTGTTAACATCCCCAGGAGACCCAAACCCTTCTTGCTGTGGCTCTCTCTTCGTTCCCGGAAAAACTCACAAATGATCTCCGGGAGGCTCACAGGCTCTCGGGCCATCAGACAGTACACCAACAGGGCAATATTATAATCAATGCGGGTAAAGTGTTTAATACCCACAACTCTGTTGTTCACCCACTCGGTCCACCATCTCGCCTCTCGAATCAGGTAGGTCGCAAGGAGTTTCCGGTAGGAAGGACTCCGTTCAGGATAATACCAAGCAGCGCCTGGTACACCAGCACACAGGCTGGTCAAGATCTGCTCACTAAGCTGTTCAGACGGATGACGCCTCAGTTCCTGAAACTGACAGTCATCCAACACTAATTCCAGACCCAGACTCTCTCGGATACTCTCTGGGGTGATTCGAATCCATCTCTTTCTGCAGTAAATCCAGTCAATTGACTGGGCTTCACTGTTCATGCACTGCTGGAGATTGCTGTAAATCTCCTTAGCCAGCACAGAACTGACTTGCAGATTGGTAAAACCAGTAAACAAATCCCCAAAATGATCCTGCCCAGTATAGTTGAACAGTTCATCCCCCATTTCTACTCTATCACGGGGAAAGGTCCTCTCAGCAGGTATGTCATACCGAATCTTTTTGTCTTGCAGAAAGAAACGGTGAGCCTCCATGTTAACAAACCTATGGTCGCAGAAATGGTCAACCCTAAGCAATCTGCAGTCTATGATGTTCAAAGGTGCAATCGCCCTATCAGGCCTCATGTAAGGACTATCCTCATCCATTTCAAGATTCAAACAGAAAAAATGAAAATATTCAAAGAGAAGGAAAAGATAGAACCTGGCTACCCGGAGTGAATCTTACGGGTACAGATCTGGAATTTTTTCTCTGCAGTGGATCTGTCGATGTTTGGATCCGATGAGTTTGACCACCCCCACACTGTTCCTGACCTTCTGGTGGTCTTGCGGTGGTCGTCGGAGATTGCTGGCGGCAGACTGCTTCTGGCGGCTGCTAGGGCAGAGAGAATTTCTACAGAGAGAGTTGAAAACTGGATGACTTGGGTGAAAATGAGTCACTGTCATCCGTACAGTATATATGGGCAAATTTTCAGAAATTGCAGAATGGCCCCTAAATTTCAAATTTTTTCAAATTTTTCCGAAATTTTTGATCCCGCTCGAATGTGCGTTTGAACACAGCTTCTGCGTTTGAACGCACAGCTTATATTTTTCTGGGAATTTTGAAATTCTCTTGATCTGCGTTTGAACGCATGGTGTGCGTTTGAACGCAATGCTTGAAGGTCTATGAAATTTCTGGGTTTGTTGAGTTGCGTTTGAACGCACATGTGTTGCGTTTAAACGCAATGCTTGTCCTCTGCAATGTCTCTGATGAGATGCGTTTGAACGCACATACTCTGTGTTTAAACGCACGCCTTGCCTCTATAAATTCTCTGCTGATTGGGTCTTGCGTTTGAACGCAGGGTCTGCGTCTAAACGCACGTCCTTAGACTTTTCCACCTCATCTTTGTCTTCTTGCGTTTGAACGCACCTTGTGCGTTTGAACGCACCACTTGGTGGCTGGAAATTTTCACTGTGTGATCTGCGTTTGAAAGCAGCTCCTCTGCGTTTGAACGCATAAGTGTTAGCCGTTTCCAGTGTTTCTTCTGTCGGTTGGTGGGTCCGCGTTTGAACGCAGGGTGTCTGCGTTTGAACGCACTCGTGCGTTTGAACGCGTGTCTCCTGCGTTTGAACGCACGCCTCTGATTCCTGAAACACTGAGTTCAACATTAAACCCCTCTTTCTCACTTTTCTCTCAAATTATGAACATTGTAAAAATTATATAAAAACAACTAATTTATGTTGGGTTGCCTCCCAACCAGCGCTTGTGATTTACAGTCGACAGCCCGACTTTGTTACCTTTATTGTGATCACGGGAGGTCGAGGTAGATTGCCTCTACCTCCATGATTTCCTGAGGTTCTCTGTATGGCTTGACTCTGTTCCCATTCACCTTGAAAACTGTATTATCCCTCGGGTTCTCCAGCTCCACCACTCCCCATGATGTAATGTCCTTCACAATAAATGGTCCAGACCATCTTGAGCGCAGCTTCCCTGGGTAGAATTTCATCCTTGAGTTGTAGAGGAGAACCTTCTGCCCGATTTCTATCTTCTTTGGTAAAATGCGGTTGTCATGCCACTTCTTTGTTTTTTCTTTATAAATTTTGGCACTCTCGTATGCAGTTTTACGGAATTCCTCCAACTCAAGGAGTGCCATCTTCCGTTTGCTTCCCGATAAACTGTGATCCATATTCAGCTGCTTGATTGCCCAGTATGCTTTGTGCTCCAATTCTACTGGTAAGTGACATGCTTTTCCAAACACCAGCTGGTACGGGGAGATTCCCAGTGGGGTTTTATAAGCAGTTCTGTATGCCCAGAGTGCATCATCCAGTTTTAACGACAAGTCCTTGCGTCCAGGATTCACAGTTTTTTCCAGTATGCTCTTTATCTCTCTGTTGGACACCTCTGCTTTCCCGTTTGCCTGAGGGTGATAAGGCAGTGACACCTTATGGATAGACACCCCGTATTGCTTTAAAACTTTGGCAAAGACCTTATTGATAAAATGAGAACCTTCATAACTGACCATGGCCCTCGGTGTTCCGAATCTGGTAAAGATATTACGTTTGAGGAATCTTTCCACGACTGCCGCATCGTTCTTCTGACAGGCTATTGCTTCCACCCATTTTGACACGTAATCCACTGCCAGCAAGATGTAGAGATTTCCCAGAGACGAAGGGAATGGACCCATAAAATCGATACCCCAAACATCAAAAGGCTCGACTTCTTGCCAAAGTGTCATGGGCATTTCATTCCGCTGGGAAATATTTCCTGTCCGTAGGCAGCGATCGCAACTCTGCGCATAATCATGGCAATCCTTGAAGACTGTTGGCCAGAAAAATCCTGACTGTAGTACTTTGTGGGCTGTTCTCGGTCCACTGAAGTGTCCCCCACATTGTGCTGATTGGCAGTGCTGAATTACCTCCAAAATCTCGTGACATGGAATGCAGCGACGGAGAATATTGTCTGCCCCTTGCTTGAACAGATAAGGATCATCCCAGAAATATTGCTTGCAGTCTGAAATAAACTTCTTTTTCTGCCAAGGGGTGATGTCTTCAGGGAGTGCTCCATTGACCAAATAATTGGCTATGGCGTAATACCAAGGCCGTCTGTTGGTCTTGATCTTCATAATGTGTTCATCCGGAAAATTTTCTTGAATGGGCACCAGTTCCTCTGTAGGGTTTTCCAGGCGAGATAGATGATCAGCTACCACATTTTCAACTCCCTTTTTATCCCTGATCTCGACATCAAATTCCTGCATCAGCAGAATCCAACGCAGCAGCCTTGGCTTTGCATCCTTCTTCTCCAGTAAGTATTTCAGTGCACTGTGATCTGTGAATATGATGACTTTTGAACCTACCAGGTAGGATCTGAACTTATCCAGGGCAAATACTACTGCCAGCAGCTCCTTCTCTGTAGTCCCATAATTAATATGCGCCTCATTCAGGACCCTGCTGGCATAGTAGATGACACTGCACACCTTGTCCTTCCGCTGTCCCAGTACCGCGCCCACTGCGTAATCACCGGCGTCGCACATCAGCTCGAACGGGAGGGTCCAGTCTGGTGTTGTGATAATGGGTGCAGTTGTCAGCCTCTCTTTAAGCACGTCAAAGGCTTCTTTGCAGGCTTCATCAAATACGAAGGGCACATCTTTTCCCAACAAATTACATAGTGGCTTTGTAATTTTTGAGAAATCTTTAATAAACCTTCTGTAAAAACCTGCGTGGCCCAAAAAACTCTTTATTGCCCTCACTGTGGCTGGATATGGCAGCTGCTTGATCACCTCTATTTTTGCCCTGTCTACTTCCAGTCCTTTGCTAGAAATCCTGTGTCCCAGCACTATTCCTTCAGTAACCATGAAGTGGCATTTTTCCCAGTTGAGTACCAGGTTTGTTTTTCTGCAGCGGATCAGAACTCTGGCCAGATGGTATAAGCAGTCTTCAAACTGTCTCCGAATAACGAAAAATCGTCCATGAAAACTTCCAAATTTTTCTTTATCATATCAGAGAAAATAGCCATCATACATCTTTGGAATGTTGTTGGAGCATTGCACAATCCAAATGGCATTCGTCTAAAGGCGAACGTTCCGTACGGGCAGGTGAACGTCGTCTTTTCCTGGTCTTCTGGATTTATATAGATCTGGTTGTAGCCAGAGTACCCGTCGAGAAAGCAGTAATAAGCATGGTGCGCTAGTCTGTCCAACATCTGGTCCATGAATGGAAGCGGAAAATGGTCTTTCAGTGTGGCCTCGTTCAGCTTCCGATAGTCCATACAGATTCGCCAGCCAGTGACAGTGCGCTGGGCGATCTGCTCCTGATCAGCATTCTGTACTTCTGTAATTCCCCCTTTCTTTGGTACACACTGGACAGAACTGACCCAGGTGCTGTCTGATATGGGGTATATAATTCCTGCTTCTAGCCACTTCATGACCTCCTTACGTACCACATCTTTCATAATTGGGTTTAGTCTCCGTTGAGGCTGGATAACTGGCTTCTTTCCGTCTTCGATTCTTATTTTGTGCATGCAGTAATCAGGACTGATTCCCTTTAGGTCTGCAATTGTCCATCCGATGGCTTCTTTATGCTCTCGGAGTACCTCCAACAGTTTTTGTTCCTGTTCCTGAGATAAAAGAGAAGAAACAATTACCGGCAGAGTATTATTTTCACCAATAAAAGCATACCTGAGGTGGTCTGGCAACTGTTTTAATTCCAGAACTGGTGGTTCCTGGAGTGACGGGACCAGTGTCATTTTCTGCTCGCCTCCTTCATCCCTGTATAGCGTGACCCAGCTTTCTGTTCCTATGATATGCTCATCCTGCTGCTCCTCTGTTTCCTCTGGATACATGTCCTCAAATTCCTCCCATAAATCTTCTATCTCATCATTCTCCAGATTGTCAATTACTTCTACTGCAAAACAGTTTTCATGCCCATAATGGTCAGGAAGCTGGAGAGATTTGAAAACATTGAATTTCACTTTTTCTTCGTTGATTTGCATGGACAGCTCTCCACTTTTGCAGTTAATAATGGCTTCACCAGTCGCCAGGAAAGGCCTGCCCAGGATTAGCGGGACCTCTCCGGCCTCCATATCCAGTATCACAAAATCTGCTGGAAAAATAAGCTCTCCCACTTTCACCAGGATATCTTCAATTACCCCATAGGCAGGTTTCACAGATCTGTCAGCCATTTGAATCATAATTCTTGTTGGACGTGGTTCTCCAACTCCCAGACTTTTGAAGATGGTCAGTGGCATCAGGTTGATGCTGGCGCCCAAGTCGCATAAGGCTTTTCCTGTGTATGCACTGCCCAGGGTTACTGGAATAACAAAGCTGCCAGGGTCTTTCTTTTTCAGTGGTAGACAATTTTTTACACAACTGCTCGCTTCTGCCGTCAGATGCACTGTTACGAAGTCACTCATTCGCCTTCTTCCATACAAGATGTCTTTGAGAAATTTCGCATAAGTAGGCATTTTGGCAAGTGCTTCGGCAAAAGGTATGTTTATCTGTAATTGCTTGAATACCTCCAGAAATCTGGCGTAGTCTTTGCTGTCATCTCTCTTACGTGTCTTCAGAGGGTAAGGAACCTCCTTAGAAATTGGCACTGTTTCTGGATTACCCTCATTAGTCTGCGCTGCTTCCTGCTCGACCGAACCCCTTTTCTGAGGGTTAGTGGTTGAACTGTCTTCCCGGTGAATCACTTCCTGTTCAATAATTTTTGACTTTTTTGCACGTGCATGACTGGGATACGGTGGATCCTGCAGTGCAATTCCACTCCGAGTTGTGATAGCATTGATTTGTGCGCGTGGATTGTTCACTGTATTTGATGGTAAATTCCCTGGGGCTCGCTCTGCCTGGTTCTGTGCAAGCTGACCATTCTGTACCTCCAGGTTGCGGATAGCAATCTTCATCTGGCTTACATCGGCAGTTAATGACTCCATCTGCGCAAATCTAGTTTCCCACTGCTTAAGGACTCAAAATGTTGTTGTGACAAATTTAGCTGTGGTGCTGCTTGTGCAGGCTGAGCTGGAGCTGTCTGTTGTGCTTGTGGCCTGTGCTGGAATCCTGGTGCATATACTGCTGCATTGGGGTTTCCGTAGCGAAACCCTGTATGATCACGTGTGCATGGTCTGTAGCGACTAGGATCCCACTGCTGCTGAACATAGTTGGCATCTTCGGTCTGAAGCTCCAGAATTGCTGCGTCAAAGTCAGGTTCATCTACTGATGCCACATGCTTCTTCTCTGTATACACCTTTTTGACTAAGTCCTGTACCACTTTCGTGAGATTGTCAATCCTGTCATCAACCACTGGTTCTGCTACCGCTGTGAGTCTGCGGTCATCAAACAGGCGAGTATCCTGTTTGGCTAATTGTTTCATCAGTTCGTATGCTCCATCCTTATCCACATGGTATAAAAAGTTACCCCCAGCTTCCCAATCAATCCTGTCAGCATTCTCCCTGTCAAGAGCATGGTAGAATACCTGCAGAATTTTTGCGTCCCCGAAGCCGTGATTGGGGCATTTTTTAACGAGTCTCATCAACCTGTCCCATGCGTCTACCACCGTCTCCCCCATCTGCTGTTTGAAAGATAAAATCTCACTCTGCAACTTGATAACGCGGGATGCGGGGTAGAATTTTGCCAAAAAATCAGCAACACACCCATCCCAGGTAGTGATAGACCTCGGTGGTCTTGCCTCCAGCCAATCTTTTGCTGTTCCGAACAAGCAGTATGGGAATAAAATCAGCTTTAGCGTGTCCGCTTCGACTCCTCTATACTTAATCTTGTTGCAGTAATCTTAAAATTTTCCAAGGAAGTCGTTTGGATCTTCATCTTCCTTCCCATTAAAAGGACAATGAGTCTGGGCGGTCTGAATGGTGGATGATTTCAGATCGAAGTGCTCTGCTGTAATGGGTGGCACTACGATAGCTGGTTGATGTCCTCCGGTTGGGACTTCAAAGTTTTCGACTAACGCCCTTCCAGACCTGTTATAAGTCCTCTGATTGTTCCTGGCAGCAAAACCTGCTGCTATCAGCTCTTCAATGTAAAGAGCCATCTGTGCTGGAGTACGTTGCTGCTGTCCTGTGGGTGTTCCTGTTTCGGTTGTGGTTTCTTCTCCGTGCTCAGACATCGCGGCTCGGTGTCTGCGACTTTGCTCTCTGAAAAGTTTTTCGGGATCTTCAAGTGGTGATACCAGTTTGCTAGGCAATCTGGACATAAACTAGAATAGCCTGAAAATCAGAATTCAAGAGCAATAAGTCGAAAGAAAGTAAACGTAAAAAGAAAAGAAAAAAAAAACTCTGAGACTTATTCTAATGTCTTTTTAACAAAAACTGTAACCGTTCCCCGGCAACGGCGCCAAAAACTTGACAGCGTAAACCTATCTGCTTTTTCGCAAGTGTACGATCAAGTAATATAGAGTATGTAATTGTGACTCTTGTTGTCGAACCCTCGAGAACAGTTTAAGTTGTTGCTTATTAGACTTAGAATTAGACAAAAATTTTGTAAAAGAAGAGGAAGGTTGTGCTGTGATTCTACTCACTAAATTGCAGTAAATAAACAATTTTTAGAAAAGCTTATTATTTTTTATTTTGTCTTTTAAATAATTTGCAGAAATTGCAGTAGTTGTAAAAATCGATAAATCTAATAATCTAGGTTCCAGGATCCCCTAGGGTTACTCTCCAGCTTTCATGGTATATTTGATTTCAGAAACACACAGTGGTTTTGTTTATGCCAGCATACCAACAGTACAATCTCCTCTCGGTCTCATGCACCTATCACTCTCCTACAGATTTTTGGGTCCTCTCGGTCCACCTAAATTTGCAGGTTCGTTCTAAGTCTGCTAGTGTTACAGGTTCTCCTCTCGGTCTCCCCCTAAACATCTAACAGTTGGTCTAATGCTTCTGGGCTAGTCCCCTGATTCTTTTCACCTCTCGGTCCATCAAGGCAGAGTACTAAATCCTGTCTTTTCTTCCTAACTCTCACTGGTCACTCTCGCGCACCAGATCCTATCTTTAACACTCCTGGGTGATCAAGCCATTCATGTATGTAAATAAAATCAAGGACAGAATAATAAACAATCCATCCTGTATTAAGACTTAGCTAGCCATGCATCTGAAAATCAAACAACCAAGTCTGCTGAATTCATAAACCCTAGGTTCACCGAGAACCTAGGCAAAAGGTCTAGCTAGCTTGCATTATTAAAAAAAACAACGTTTCATAAAAGAGAGAAAAGATCAAACTAGTTATTGGCTGAATACTGAAAAACTGCTCCAATCCTGACTTGCTCCAATCCTGACGGCTCTGAAACTGGCTGCTGTGATGATGATGATAGATGTGTGAGTGTGTATGCGTAACCCTAATTCAGTGCTGGGACACCTCCTTTTATACTGCCACAGTCTCCAAAACTGATGCACGAAATTCCTGTTTTACCCTCAAAAAGACCCGTCCTGGAAGCTTCTGGAAACCTTCCGCGCGTTCGAACGCAACTCTCCTGCGTTCAAACGCAGTGCGTCTGAACGCACACATCCTGCGTTTGAACGCAGGCCTTAACCATTTTTCCTTCCTCTGGCTTCTGACTTCTCGGACACGTGCGTTTGAACGCAGCTCGCCTGCGTCTGAACGCACGCCTTGGTCTTTTCTTCTTCTGATTGTCGAGTCCTGCGTTTGAACGCAGGTTGTGCGTTTGAACGCACCCCTTAGCTTTTCTGCACTTCTGACTTTGAACCCTGCGTTTGAACGCAGCTCGCCTGCGTCTGAACGCATGACTTAGCCTACTTTCCGCCATTATCCTGCTGCTCCCATCTTGTGCGTCTGAACGCAGGTGCCCTGCGTTTGAACGCACAACTTAGAATTTTTTCTCTTTTTTCTGCTCAGCTTTCCTGACACGCTGCCTCCCATCCAAGTTAATCTCATGCATTTCTCAGCACCTGTTACCTGCACATCATAACATGTACCCGCGATCATATCCAACAAACAAAAGTATGCATAAAATTACTCAAATCTTGCAGTCATGTTCTATAAATCTCTACCTCGTATCAGGTGGAAAATACGCTGAAAATGGGCAAACTCAACTCTCACAGGGTCAAAACCAATAGTAAAAAGATGTCCCAGACTAATCCATTTTCAAGCTGTCAATCCTCAAGTAGCAAGGATCAGATAGGTAAATCTTCTTCACATCCTCATAAACCTAAATTAATGAATTTCTTTGAATATGGAGATGGAGATCATCTGGTAAGAGATAGTCCACAAAAGAAGAAAAACATGCAATTTCCTAAGAATGAAACTGACAACAGAAGGAAGAAAGCAATGGTGGCTTCATTGCGTGACTCTGATTCATCAACTGACTCACATTCAAATGACGAATATGCCAATCTTTGCTTAATGGTTGAGCATCAGGAAGATAACTCATCAAAAAACACTATTGAAGATATGGTAAAGAATCTTCTATCTAGTCCTTCAACAGTTTTGCTTGAAATCCTCAAAAGTATGTTCTTAAATGAGGAGAGTTATAGGAATGAGATTGACTCTTTAAAAATGAATATTCATAAGCAGGCCAAGGAAAATTTAGGTTTGATTTTTCAAAATAAGACTCTTGAAGCAACTAAGTTGAAAATTGATAATGACTTCAAAGCCTTGGACAGTAGGTTCAAAGCTTTGAAAGCATAAGTCAAAGAAGTTGTTGATCAAAATTCTCTTTTTAACTGATAAGTATGTTGATCTAGAGAATCATTAAGATAATTTAGAATAACAGAAAACTTCATTGACTGAGAAGCTTCAAGAATCTAAGAAGATTTTATCAACATTTGCTGGCTCAGAACACAAACTCAATCTAATGCTTGGAGGAAGTATGAATTCTGTTTAAAAAAGTGGAATTGGTTACAATCCAAATTTTCCAAAAAAGAACCAAACCACATTTCTAAAATCAGGAAGCAGACATTCTCCAAAATGTCATTACTGTGGAACGATTGGACCTATTAAGTTAACTCGCCACTTTAGAAGGAGAGAACCTCATATATTGAGGAACACTTATCCTTATCAGCTTAAGGGACAAGTGAGACAGATTTGTTTTCTTAAAGGAATTGGACCACCCAACATGGTTGATTCTGAATATGGATCCAAATTATACACTTGGTCTAATAGCCTGTTAAGGCATTGATTGAATTTTGTAGGCTGTCACCAAAGCTTTGAAGAATCAGAAATGGTTTTTGGATAGTGGTTGCTCCAGGCATATGAGTGGAAATAAGTCTCTGTTTATAGAACTTAAAGAATATCCAGGAAGAACAATCACTCTTGGTGAAAAGCCAAATGCAACATCATTGGTATGGGCAGTATTGGTAATGAATCTGCTACTTCTTTTTTAGATGTTTATTTAGTAGAAGGTTTAGAGTATAACATGATTAGTATCTCACAATTATGTGATACGGGTAATAAAGTTATATTTGACAAGGAGAAATGTGATGTGCAAGATGAAAAATACGGCAATTGCATTCTCAGTGCTCCTTAGATCATATAATGTTTATACTATGAATACTAACAAAGTTGCAGGGAAAAGTCTGAAGTGTCTCAAAGCTTTGAAGGAAGATCCAAGGCTTTGGCACAGAAAGCTTGGGCATATAAGCATGCATACCCTAAATAAGCTTATCTCAAAAGACTTGGTAAGAGGTCCACCAACCTTAAAGTTCTCAGATGAGATTTGCAAAGCATGTACTCAAGGTAAACAGACAAGAAGTTCATTCAAGACAAAGAACTTTGTAAGTACTTCTAGACCCTTAGAGTTGATGCATATGGACTTGTGTGGTCCTATGAGGGTTCAAACACCCAAAGGTAAGAAATATATGCTTTATTGTGATTGATGATTTTGCTAGGTTTACTTGGGTTATTTTCATTTGAGAAATTTATGAATCTTTATTTGAATTCTCAAAGCTTTGTAAAAAGCTTCAATCTTTGGAAACTTACCTGTTGCATCAATTAGAAGTGAAAATGGTAGAGAATTTGATCAGCTTGATTTTGATTTATTTTGTGCAAAGCATGGCATCTCACATAAATTTTCTGCACCTAGAACTCCGTAGCAGAATGGATTAGTTCGGAGGAAAAATAGGACACTTGAAGATATGTCTAGAAGCATGCTACTTGAAAGTCATTTGCCAAAATATCTCTGGGCAAAAAAGTTGTTAACACTGCCAACTATGTGCTGAATAGATGTTTGATTAGGCCTATTTTAAAGAAAACTCCATATGAACTTTTCAAAGGCAGAAAGCCGAGTGTTTCTTATTTTATGTCTTTTTGTTGTACTTGTTATGTGTATAATAATGGCAAAGATAATATCGATAAACTTGATGCTAGAATTGATGAAGATATATTTTTTGGTTATTCTTTATCTAGCAAAGCATACAGATTTTTCAATAATAGAACCAAAGTGGTAGAAGAGAGCATTCATGTGATTTTTGATGAGAAAGATGATGGTTCCTTGAGTGAAAGTTTTGCATATCTCAATTTTAACAAGTATGAAGCATATGATGTTGATGAGAAAAAGGATAGCAGCAAAACTTATCACCAAAAACATCCAGGAGAATCTCAAAGTTTTGATCATCCTTCAGAATAAAAATCTCAAAGCCTTGAGACTGAACTTCATAGAACACAAATTGCTCCAGCTATCGCATCTAGTTCTCAAAGGGTCGAAAAGATTATTGGAGAACAAGAATTCTAGACACCAAGGAAAAGATTCAAGTACATATCAGCTCATCATGTTGACAATATCATATCATATCCAAACACCGGTATTCAAACCAGAGGACAATTGAAGAATCTGTGTGCCTTCAATGCCTTTGTATCACTTGTGGAACCTAAAAATGCAAATGAGGCATTACAAGAAGCATATTGGATTATTGCAATGCAGGAAGAGCCTAATGAGTTTGAAAGAAATAAGGTTTGGAATTTGGTCCTAGGCCAAAAGATCAGTCAGACATTGGAACCAGATGGGTGTTTCGAAACAAACTTGATGAGAATGGTAAAGTGGTAAGAAACAAAGTCAGACTGGTGGCACATGGGTATAAACAAGAAGAAGGTATTGATTATGAGGAGACATTTGCTCCTCCTTTAAGGTTAGAAGCTATCAGAATACTTCTTGCATTTTCATCTCATAAACACATAAAGCTTTATAATATGGATGTCAAATGTGCTTTTTAAAATGATTATTTACAAGAAGAAGTATTTGTTGCTCAACCTCCTAGTTTTGAAGATGAAAATTTCCCTGATCATGTTTACAAATTGGACAAAGCTCTCTATGGCCTTAAGCAAGCTCCATGGGCTTGGTATGGCATACTCTTAAAGTATTTACTTGAAAATAGTTTTAAGAGAGGGCTAGTAGACAAGACTCTTTTTATCAAGAATCACGAAAAGGATTTGTTAGTAGTACAGATTTATGTTGATGATATATTAGTTGGTGCTAATGATGCTCTTTTCAAAAGAGCATTCAAGTCTAATGTGCAAGGAATTTGAGATGAGCTTAATGGGAGAACTCAATTTCTTTCTTAGACTTCATGTACATCAAATGAAGAAAAGAATATTTGTGCATCAAGGAAAATATACCAAGGACTTATTGAAAAAGTACAATATGTCTCAGTCCAAGGTAGTAAAGATCCATATGAGTTCATCATCATCCTTAGACAAGGATACAAATGGAAAGAGTGTGAATCAAAAGGAATACAGAGGTATGATTGGTTTATTATTGTATTTAACTGCTAGTAGACTAGATATTATGTTTAGTGTATGTATGTGTGCAAGGTTTCAAGAAAATCCTAAGGAAAGCCACTTGTAATTGTTAAATGGATCTTTAGATATTTGAATGGACGCAAAGACTCGGGGCTTTGGTATCCAAGAAAAACTAATTTCGTGTTGAGTGGTTATTCAGATACAGACTTTGCAGGCTACAAGGTGGATAGGAAAAGCACTTCAGGATGCTGTCAATTTCTTGGTTCATCACTAATTAGTTGGCATTCAAAGAAGCAGAATTCAGTAGCCTTTTCAACTGCAGAAGTTGAATACATTGCAGCTGGTGCTTGCTGTTCACATGTACGATGGATCGCTCAACAATTAAGAGATATTGGATATGAATTTAGAAATGTGCCTATCAATTGTGACAATATAAGTGCCATTTCAATTTCAAAGAATCATGTGCAACATTCCAGAACTAAGCACATTGATGTAAGACGTCATTTCATAAGAGATCGTGCTGAGAAAGGTTATGTATATTTATCTTCTATTTCAACTGCTATGCAGATAGCTGATATTTTCACTAAGACTTTGCCAGATGAGAGGTTTGCTTCCCTACGGCTTGAGTTGGGTATGCTAAACAAGGATGCATTGGTTTAGGGGGAGTATTAGTTCATATATGTTATATATGTGAAAATCTCAAAGTCTCGAGATTATACTTTCTTAAACCTTGAAAGTATGCTTCAAAGCTTTGAAGTTTTCAGATGACTTTGATATTCTTCAAAGCTTTGGACTTCTATTTCAAAGCTTTGGGGAATAAGCTGTGTATCATTATTCAAAAATTGGATCAATGAATATATTGTATTATCTTATTGATAATTGCAGAATATTTTAAAATGATCAGAGATTTACTCAAATATCCAAAGGTATATTTCAAAATGTATCTAAATATCTGATTTTGCATGCAACCCTATCAGTCTAGTTTTCTTCTTACCTACTTAAGCTAAACTTCAGGGATTTTCTTCTCTCATTCTCATTCTCAATCTCTAATTCTTAGTCTCTATCTATCTCCTTATATTCTCTCGTAACCCTCCGAAAACCCTAAAACCTAATGGAGTGCAAATCTGAAAGAATCAAGCAGCAAGGTCAGGGTTCTACAAAGAGGATCAAGAGGAAAGCAAATAGGAAGATCAACATTCATGTTTCAGACTCTAAGGAAACTGATAGCATGCAAGAAATATCTCCTCCTTCGAAGAAAATCAAGAAGGGAAAGGAGGTTCAGGAGGACAGATTTGAATTTGAATCAAAACAAAAAGAAGTGGGGAAGGATCATGAACAGGGGAAGAAAGATCAAGGTGATCACTCAACTGAGAAGAAGAAAGGAGATGCAAAAGGGAAGAAACCAGAACATACTTCCTGAATCTTGGTTTATCAATCCACTGAAAAGAAGAAAAGAGTCAAGCATGCTGCTACAAAGACTAAAAAGTCTTCTGGACATGATAAGAACATACTTCCTGAATCTTGGTTTATTAATTCAGAAGTTAAAGGTGTATGGATATATGGATATGCTTCTTCAAAAATTGCCTACTGCAATATGGTTTGTGATGATTTGTTGAACAAATTGGATATTGACTGCATTAGGAAGTTAAGAAATTCATCTGTTTGGAAGGTGTTGAATCCAACTTCTGAGGCTTATCCTAGGCTTACTAGGTTGTTTTATCTCTATTTGGTCCAAGAAATTGATAATAAGGAGAATCTTGTTTTAATCTCTAGAGTTGCTGGTGTTGATATGAGGTTAGATCATAGGATTTTTGCCAAAGTATTAGGGGTACCTAGAAAATATAAGGTGCCTGAGCATCCTGATAGGAGAGAGTGCATGGAGAAGGCAAACTCCGAACTTTTATTAGAAGGAACACCAACCGGACCCAAACAATTAACACACTTTGTGTTAAATTGTGAAGCCAAAATTCTATTTTCTATCACCATGAGATGTGTTGTGCCAAGGGAACATTCAACAGATTTGGTAAGTGACAGAGTTCTGATATTGATGTATTCAATCTGTCAAGGCTATGAAGTTGATTTACCTAGTGTATCCTCGAGCATATGGTATACTGTGGGACTAGGACTAGAAATCATTCTTTGCCTTATGCAAATCTGTTTCCATTGTTCTTTATGTACTTAGGAGTGTCTGTGAAGGATGAGGAGAAAATTAAAAGTGGTTTTGGGTTGGCTGATGAAGCTTCACTTCAAAGGATTGGGATTGTTCAAACTGATAAAGGGAAGCGGAAGTTTTATTCAGAGTTGTCTGCTAAAGAGATGAAAGAAAAGGATTTCATCAAACCAAGAGCAGCATCAACATCAAATACTTCAGTGAACTTGAATTTCTCACATATTATTGACAGAGTTGAAGTTTTAGAGGATGGGATCGAATACTTAAGGCAAGGTCTATTTGACTTGTCAAATGAGTTTAGAAAGTTCAAAGGTTTGGTGACTTCAATGGGAGGGAAGCTGGATGTTCTTATCAAAGGTTTGAGCTTGGAAAAGATACCATCTACTGAGAGTAAGGATGACAACATTGATTCTGATGAGATAATTGGATATGTACTGAAGAAGAAGAAGAAGAAGAAGAAGAAGATTCCAGTGGTTTTGAATTCGAATGACCTTTTTAGAAAGGTGATAATCATGAAGCTGGTGAGGAAAAAAATACTGTGAAAGTGACTGAGGAGGTTGATGAGGTCATAGCTGAGGTAGTAGCTGATGTTGAAGCTGAAAATGCTGAGGGACAGAGTGGAAATGAAGGAGATTCTAGTGAAGAAGAATCACAAGAGGAAGAACAATAGGAAGCTCAAGCTAGCAAGGCAAAAGGAAAAGGGAAAGGCTAGGTTCACGGAGGAAAGAATACAACCAAGAAGGATGCTGCTGAGTGACTTTCAAAGCCTTGAACCCTTCTATCTCTTCTTTCAGCCTTTTTCTTTCTTTCTTTAGGCCTTGAAGTTAGTTAAACTGTTTTAAGTTTTCCTTAAAAACTCTGAACATGATCCAACATTTCTTCTACTATTACTATGAAATTCAAAAAGGGGGAGACGATTATGTGCTTATTTGGGTTAAGTTTCTAGGATTTATGGATTATTTCTAAGTTTTTGTAATATATTTAGATGTTGTAGGATTATTCTTGTTTTTATTTATAATTTTGTTTGGTTAAGTGATATGTGCTAAGTAATTTGTAATCAGTTTTTTTTATCCTGTTAGTTTAATAATGGCTTGAGTTGCAGGATATCTTGAAAATCAATAATATTTGTTTTGCCTCTCATCAAGGGGGAGATCGATAATTCAATTTTATTGAATTGAATATGTGCATGCAAACTCATGTGGGAGTTTTCACTTTGATGATGGAAGACATAAAGCTCAAAGACAATAAGTCTCAAAGCTCCAAAGCTTTGATTTTCTGTAAATGCTTGTAAAACTGACTTGTGCTTAACAGTTTATGTGTTGCGGACTTGTGCATTGGATTGTGTGATAATTTTGTCATCTTATATTGTCTCTTGAAAATATTATTGAGATTATATTTTGTTTAAGTGATTGTACAAATTGGCTGAATACATGAATCAGGTTGTAGGCCAAAATATGTGAACTGGCAATCAAAGCTCCAAAGCTTTGTTATTGTCTTATGCTTTAAACTGGTTACACTGGCTAGCTGTTTTTTATATGCAGGAGAATTTATCTGAGTTAATGACTTGATTTTGAGTTATTATAATTTTTAATTTTGTCATTTATCATATCTTAGATATATGCATATGGTTATATGTATTGTCTTTATATCTTAGAAAACAACTAAGTTTATTGGATAAATTGATCTGTCAAAAAGATCATATTTATGTGCTATTATTTCTGGATTATGTTTGATCTTTGTTGCTGAGTTTTTGTAGGTTTGTTTGGTCATTCGAACGTGCCTAACAAACTCTATTGGATATCCAAATATAACTATTGAAAGAAGCATCACAGGGGTGAGGATTTGTAGGGAATTAGTTCCTAAAATCTCTCATTCAGTTGCAGCAGTTTTTATAAATTGCAATTTGAATTTCAAAAAAAAAGAGAGTTAAAAAAGAGAGGCTGATCAACTGTGATAAGAGTGGTTTTTATTTTTGGGAGATAAACTGATACAATTCTTCAATTATTCAAGGATTCAACTGTTGGAGAAGAAGATCACTGATTCAGAAATCTGGAGAACACTTCCAAGCTTAATTGTGTATCTACTTCTGTGTTCTTCTACTTTACTAAACTTGTATTATTCATTCTCAATATCTCAACCTCACAAACTTAGAAGTTAGTTGTTCAAGTGAACAACAAGAGGTTCTTATTGTTTCAATAGGTTGTAGCTGTAACTAGATAGGTTGGAAACCACAAGTTGTATAAGTGTAAGGTAGCTCACTTAGGCTTGAGATCTAGGGCTAAATCAAGGTGATAAATAAGAAGTGTGTTCAAATCCTGGAGGGATCAGATCCCTCAAGCAAAGACTAGGTTCAATTGTGACTGAACTCTGTAAAAATCCTTGTGTTCTATTACTTTACTTTCCTGCTTTACATTACTGTTGAATTTCAGTTCAAAGCAAGTAGCTCCAAAGCTTTGGAAAATTTCCTATCTCAAAGCTTTGAAGCCTCTGACAGTTATCGTTTTATCTCAAGATTTATAAACCATTTCAAAGCCTTGAGATTTCACCTCCACATTTGTTTATATTTTTTAAAAGGCTAGTGTTTAGCAAAAGTTTCCATACTCTATTCAACCCCCTCCTTCTCGAGTATTAGATCCTGTATTTACATGCATTACAAACTTTCAGTTTGACGATATCAAAACATGATAATTCACAACTAGAATATTTAGTGACTTCAAGTCAAAGGACCACAACAACATTGTCACTACGAGAAGCACTTGTGACATTCACATAACTTCTATGTAGCCTTCTCGTGGCGGGCCAATCCGGTATGTCATTACTCCTAATGCATACCCATGTGCTAGAATTGATATCTCCATATCAATCTACCCACATACTAGTCTCTATGCATAGTGATCGTCCTACTAACCATTATACTTGACTAGGGGAAATTTAAGATAACAATAATTTCAATGAAAGGACTTCATTATATTAATATATCCATATCTAATAAAATGAATAGTCTAGCCAAATCAACGTTCACACTAAAATAGATTGCCTCTAGGGCATACACCAACAGTCTCCTACTTGCACTAGAGCCAATCTGGTGCATCTCGTATGCCTATTGATCTAGTGTGGCCCTCATGCTTAAGCTGGGCAAGGGGTTTAGTGAGTGGATCTGAAAGATTATCATTTGTTGGTATATTGCATATCTTCACATCTCCTCTATTGACGACCTCTTGAATGAGATGGAATATCCTGAGTATATGTTTGGAATTTTGGTGTGACCTGGGTTCCTTAGCATGTGGGATCGCTCCAATGTTATCAAAATACAACGCAATGGGATCCATTTGCTTGGAACCACGCGTAGTTCAGCGACGAACTTCTTGATCTAAATAGCTTCCTTTGCGGTATTCAATGCAGCAATATACTCAGCCTCCGTTGTAGAATCAGTAATTATCTCTTGCTTAGAACTCTTCCAGCTCACAACTCCCCCACTTAGGCAAATACACATAACCCGACTGCGATATGAAATCATCCTTATCGGTTTGGAGGCTCGCATCAATATAACCCTTAATACTGAGTTCTTCCTCCCCTCCATATATCAAGAATGCTTCCTTAGTCCTTCTCAAGTACTTATAGATATTCTTGACAGCAATCCAGTAACTCTCACCTGGATTAACTGGTATCTTCTTGTCATACTCTCACCTATAGATCTTTGTACCGAGTATATAAGTTGCATCTCCTAAGCCTTTCATTGAGAAGCAATTCTCTACCCAATCTTTAACATATTGCAAGGTAGGGACATCGTTTCTAGTAAGTAGTATGTCAGCTACATATAAGACCAGAAATACTACAGAGCTCCCACTAACATTCTTGCAGACACAAGGTTCATCTTCATTCTTGATGAAGCCAAACTCTTTGACTGCATCATTAAAATGAAGATTCCAACTACGAGAAACTTTCTTCAACCCATAACATGGACCGCTGCAACTTATACACCTTATTGGCATGCTCTGGATCCTCAAAACCCTATGGTTGTGTCATGTACACATCCACAAGGAGGTTTCTACACAAAAATGCCATTTTGACATCCATCTGCCAAATCTCATAATCGTGATAAGTTGCAATATCAAGCAAGATGTGAATGGATTTAAGCATCGCAACTGGGAAAAAGGTTTTGTCATAGTAAATACCATGAATATGTCTGAACCTTTTTGCCACCAATCGCCCCTTAAAGGAAATGACATTTCCATCCATGTCGGTTTTCTTCTTGAAAACCCACTTGAACCCTATGGGTCTTAACCCATCAGGTGGTTCAACTAAAGTCTATACTTTATTGGTATACATGGAATCCATTTCGGATCTCATGGCTTCAATCCATTTCTGTGAGTCCTGCCCCTTCACGGCCTCATCATAGGTTGTAGGCTCATCATCATCTATGAGGAATACGTCACCGTGTGGCACCCCGCTTAATAACATAATTAAACGGGAACGAGACGTCACACACCACCAAGGCTAACTCGCACCACGAGGATGGAAGTAAAATATATGAAAATTCAAGGATTAAGTGAAAAGTATTGCGGAAGCTTGTGAAAAGGGGTTTTATATTCAAAACCTGTTTAGTTTCAAAACTCGTCTTGTGTAAAAGGAAATATAGATTGAGAATTTCATAATTAAGACTTTCATCCATCATCTATGGTACTCATCGATCTCAGAGTCAAGTTCTTCAAGGTTTAGTCACAGTTACACAAAAACCATTCACAAAAGGGCCTTAATAGAAATCCAAATGTTCAATTGATAAAACCACGTGATATCCCCTCATGGGGTAACACGTTCCCGCTACTAAAATATGTCCATACATGATCTACAACAAGTGCATGCTAGATATCCAAGAGTTATACATATATAAAGACACCAAGTACTACAATATATCCATGAGAAAGGAGAGTCTTAGACACATCTAGCACAAAGCATGAAATATCCACAGCATGATATGGCATAAGCAACTAAGCAGCTTGGTTACTTAGCTCGGTCCTCTCCTTGGAACTTGAAAGAGCGGTCATTTAAAAACCGGTCAGACTGCGAAGTCTGGTGAGCACGTACTTACCCCTTTGTTAGGTTTGGAAATATACAATATATACAAGTTCCAAATGCCATGGTCAACGTGTTCCAAACATGCTTGCTTCCACAGTTCATACATAGATAAAGAATAATTTAAACAACATAATTTAAGCAAGCATTCAAGTAAGTAAACATGTAAAGCATTTACTTCGAAACACTTGGGTCCTCGACCCCTCCGCAACACCACTTTGAGCCCTCGGCTTATTTCATTTAACACTATGGCCATTTAAAATCTCATTTGTGACACTAAGCCATAAATATGGCGAGCCCGCGTAGAATCGCTACCTCGGACAAAACATAGTCGACAAGTCATGACAACGCATGTGTTAACAGCAATCCCATATTATATCCCTGGGACAGGGTATCGACCTCCGGTCTATTATACCCGCACCGGGAGGGTACTGTCCGGTGTATTTCCCCCAACAGGTAAGGGTATTGTACCGGTATATATCCCCCAACCGTTAGGGTACTGTCCAACAGTGTCATTTTGGCAAACATCTTGGCCAAACATATACAAAACATACCATGGGCTTTCAGTTTAACAAATATCATTCATAAACATGCTTTAAAACATGGGCTATATCTCCAATGAAATGTACAAACCACCAAGTAATTATTAAAATCACATTCCACCATTCACAAGTTTCAAAAGATTCACCTCATAGTCCGGAAACAGTTTAATATATGAAAATAGCATTGCCAAAGGGTTGGGTAAGTACTCACCTCGAGTTCTAGCATACAAAATCCTTACTAGCAAATAATACAGGAGTCCAAGTGCAACTCTAACAAGGAGGCTCTACAAATAATAAGAACAAGCCAACACTAAGACAAGTGCACTATAGTGACTATAAGGCAAGAATAAAGTTCTAAAATCTCCCCATGACATGGTTATGAAGACCCTCTAAGATGAATGGATGAGGTAATGATGGTCTCTAAAGTAGAACATGCCACTATGAGAAATGAACTTTTCAATTTGACACACTTTACAAAAAATGGAATTCTGAACGATGTACAACATATTTTGACATGAATCCAAATCAAAACGAAACTAGACACATAGAGTTTAAAAGCGGTATATGATAGAGAAAAATACAAACTCGTATGAGAGAGTAATTAATTCAAAAATTTGAGTGACAAAATCTGTCCGAACCCAGTTCCAGCCCAGACACAGTTTACAAGAATTCACATTACGGAAAATGTATAAGGAATTTGGGCATGACACTAGTTGGATGAAAGTAGATACACAGGGCTTCTAACTATATAAGATAGAGAACCATACGAAGTTTTATGAATGAGATGTGGCCTCTCAAAGTCAGCTCACAGAATCTGACGGAAAACAGAGTATCAAAACGAGACCACTTCTTTTGAATCCAAAAATCATCAAGTAAGTATGTGAAAGAACTTCATTGAAGGTCAAAGAGGATATGAAAAGGACACATGCTAGTCTAAACACATCACATAGGCTTCATGAATGAGCAAAAACACATGATTTATATAGATGAGAAGTATGAAATACAGAGATCAAAAACAACTCTCATCTTTGAGACACTTCTAAACCTTCCTCCATGAGGATGAACCTATGAATGCACAAGAATATGCAAAAATAGACACATGCAAGAAAATTTACAGTTGATCTACCATTAAAAAAGACACTAGAACCAAGAATATACAAAGATGAAAGAATAGATCAAGGATTTACCTCAAAGACCAAGATTGGTGAGCAAAAGAGTGATTGTGATCTCAAATCCTTGGGTAGGATGAAGGAAAAATCCAATCCAAGGTTGTTTCTAGCTTGGATACAAATTTTCATACTTTGGAGGCTAGAATATGAAGTTTTGATGGTGTTTTGTGGAGGTCTTAACACAAAAACGGGTTGAGCTTCCTTTGAGAGAGAAGAGGACTTCTAGTGACTTTGTGAGAGATAATGAGTGTGATAAAATTATGAGGATGGGCTGCATAACCATGATATAAAGATGTATAAGATATTTGGTGCATTGGTCATACCAAACTTGTTTGCAAGGAGTGCGCTAGTATAATCAAACTTGGCACAATAACACAACAAAAGATGACACACTTTACGAGCTCGAAAAGATTTAATATGAAGAGTAACATTGGAAAAAGACTCTAGGGTTGATAGGTATCCAACTCCCACAAGTTTTACGCCCATAGAATAGCAAAATACCAAGTTTTGGCCATGCCTTTGTGGCTCCCTTTCTCAAATCCGGGAATGCACTAAAAAGTTTTGGTTCAATGAACAAGATAGCTTGGGAAGAGTAAAATTGATACAAGTCTATAGTGTGCAAGGCAAGTAGTCATGATGGGTCATTAGCATGCCTAATAATAGGTAATTATGAGTCTACTTCCCCCCACTACACTAGGTGTACATGCAAGACGAATAATAAGGTAATAATACTCTCCCACATACAAGAAATACATACTTACTCAAGTCGCACTTCATACCACTTCCCTAGAACTCGCACTTCATAGCAAATAAGAAATGGTCAATATTAAAATATTAGGGAACTAATACGAAACTCCCACCGTCCAACTTAAGTAGCCCAAAAATTATATTATAATGGTCATAAATTAACTCTAAATATGGCTTAAATGAGATTAATCATGCGGGATGTCACATTCTACCCACCTTAAAAAGAAGTTTTTCCTCAAACTTAACATACCTCATAATTAAAATAAGTGAGGATACTTGTCCCGCATCTCAACTTCACTCTTCCACGTTGCTTCCTCTACCGCATGATTCCTCCACAAGACTTTCACCAAAGGAATGATCTTGTTTCGCAGCATTTGGTCACGACGATCCAAAATTTCCACGGGCCTTTCTTCATAAGACAAGTCAGACCTAACCTCCAAAGGTTGATAAGAGATTATATGGCTGGGGTCATACACGAACTTTTTCAACATTGATACGTGGAATACATTGGGTACATGCTCTAGCTCTGGTGGCAACGCAAGAAGATACGCCACAACTCCAATTCTTTCAAGGATCTCGAATGGGCCAACATAGCGCGCACCTAGTTTACCCTTCTTTCCAAATCGCAACACTCCCTTGGTTGGAGATACCTTCAAGAACACATGGTCACCCACTTGAAACTCCAAGTCTCGTCTTTGGTTATCTGCATAACTTTTTGCCTACTTTGAGCAGCTCTCAAACGTTCACGAATCACTCGAACCTTTTTAGTTTTCAATTCCACTAACTCGGGTCCTTCTATTCGCCTCTCACCAAATTCCATCCAACATATTGGTAAACGACACTTTCTCCCATACAAAGCCTCAAACGGCGCAATATCTATGCTAGATTGATAAATGTTATTATATGAAAAAACCAAAGGTAGATGATCCTCCCAACCACCTTCAAAGTCCATAACACAAACCCTAAGAAAGTCTTCCAAAGTCTGAATTGTGCGCTCCGACTGCCCATTCGTCTACGGATGAAAGGATGTGCTAAAATGCAACTTAGTTCCCAAGGACTTCTGCAACCTCTTCCAAAATCTCGATACAAAGAGTGGGTCTCTGTCGGAGACCATAGAAACCAGCGTCCCATGAAAAGGGATAATTTCTCCAATATACAACTTCCCCAAACGTTCCAAAGAATGAGTCGTCATGACTGCCAAAAAGTGCGCCGACTTGGTCAACCTATCCACAACAACCCAAATTGCATCATTTGGTGAGAAGATTTTGATAATCCGACAACAAAATCCATCGTAACGTGTTCCCATTTCCACTCAGGGATAGGTAGAGTTTGTAACCACCCAGATGGTCTCTGGTGCTCAGCTTTAACCAATTGACATTGTAAACAACGAGAAACAAAATCAGAGATTTCCTTCTTCATACCAAGACACCAGTATAATTGCTTCACACATGATACATCTTCGTAGTTCCAGGATGAACAGCAAAACTTGAACTATGAAACTGCTCCAGCAACCTACGTTTAACTTCCGGATCATTGGACACACAGATTCTTCCTTCGAATTTCAACATCCCGTCTACTTATACAAAGTCCTTCCCGGTACCATCTTCCACACCTTCGGACATCTTCAACAACAATGGATCACGTGCTTGAGCCAATTTTAGTTCCTCCAAGAATGACGGTTCTAGCCTCAAGGCATACAAGTAGCTAGGAACTTGGTGTGGCACAACTTCTAAGTCCAAACTTCGAATATCTTCTTGCATTTCAGGTTGAGAAGTAATAAAACAAGCTAGGTTAGCACTACTCTTTCGGCTCAAAGCATCCGCCACGAAATTTGCATTCCGTGGGTGATAGTGAATTGATATGTCATAGTCCTTCATCAACTCGAGCCATCTTCTATGTCTCATGTTTAAGTCCTTCTGAGTAAATATGTACTTCAGGCTCTTATGATCCGTACAAATCTCGCACCTCTCCCCATACAGGTAATGCCTCCAAATCTTCAAAGCAACGATCACCGCAGCTAGCTCCAAATCATGTGTTGGATCAATTTGTTCATGTAACTTCAATTGTCTTGAGACATAAGCAATCACCTTTCCATTTTGCATAAGCACACACCCAAGCCCCTTTTTCGAAGCATCACTATAAATTACAAAATTCCCAGAGCTATCAGGTAAACTCAAAATGGGTGCAGACACTAGCCTCTCCTTCAATTCTCTAAAACTTCTCTCACATTCATCCGGGCAAACAAATGGAGTCTCCTTTCGAGTCAGTTTAGTAAAAGGGCTTGCAATAACAGAAAAGTTCTGAACAAATCTCCGATATTACCCGGCTAAACCAAGAAAGCTACGGACCTCCGTCACACTCCTCGGTCTTTCCCAATTAACAACCGCCTCAATTTTCTTATGATCCACGACAATGCCATTTTTGTCTACTATATGACCAAGGAACAATATATGCGATAACCTAAACTCGCATTTCTGAACTTCGCAAATAACCTGTGATATTTAAGGGTTTGAAGGACAATCCACAAGTGTTCCTCATGTTGCCTTATTCTATTTGAATAAACAAGGATATCGTCAATGAATACAATAACAAAGTCATCCTTGAATGCCTTAAATACTCGGTTCATTAAATCCATAAAAGCAACGGGTTCATTAGTAAGTCCGCATAACAAGAAATTCATAATGACCATATCTTGTACGAAATGCACTCTTAGGAACATCCTCAGCCTTAATTCTCAGTTGATGGTAACCCGACCTCAAATCAATTTTTGAGAAGACTCCTGAACCTTGCAACTGATCGAACAAGTCATCAATACGAGGTAAAGGATACTTATTCTTTATCGTCATCTTGTTTAACTCCCGATAATCAATGCACAACCTGAAGGAACCACCCTTCTTCTTAACAAACAACACCGAAGCTCCCCATGGAGAAGTACTAGGCCGAATAAACCCTTTGGTCAACAACTCCTTCAATTTTACTTTCAACTCCAGAAGTTCTATTGGAGCCATTCTATATGGTGCCTTAGATATTGGTGTTGTCCCTGGTAATACCTCAATTGAAAACTAAACTTCTCTTTCGGGTGGCACTTCATTCACATCCTCCGGGAACACATCCAGAAATTCGTGAACTATAGAAATATCCTCCATCTTATGATCATCTATGGAACGCTCCAAGACACACGCTAAGTACCCCTTACAACCTTTCTGAATAAGCTTACTAGCTTTCAAGGAAGAAATTATATAGGGTGGTGATACTACTCGTGTCCCCTCGAAAGTAAACTCATCTTCAGTAGGATATCGGAAGGTCACCAACTTATCAACACTGTCAATAACCGCATGATTGGTGGAGAGCCAATGCATCCCCAGGATTAAGGGATTAGGTCAACAACCAAAGATCTACCCTCAATGGTGCTGTTACAATTTCAATAAACGGAAGAAGCAGCCATAGCCACACCTAAGGGAGTAGAGACGTCAAGTGTGTAGCCCAAAGGCTCAGGATGCACAAAGAGGGTAGAGACAAAGGAATGGGTAGAACCAGAATCAATAAGGGCATGGGCAGGAGTTGAACAAATCAAAAAGGTACCTGCCACAACTGATGCTGATGCTTGGACATCTCCTGGGACAAGTGAAAAAGCTCTCGCTTGGCGGTTCGGGTTAGGTTGATGGACAGAGACACTCGCCCCTTGACTTCCTCCAACTCCTTGAGTGTTCCTAGGACACTCTCTAGCATAGTGACCAGGTTGCTTGCAGTTATAACACGTTCCATTAAAATCATCACATGGTCGACCCATATGGTACCTCCAGCACTTGGTGCATGCCTTGTTGCCATTAATCGCATTGACTGCTTTCCTACTTCCGCTTTGGCCAGAATAACATCTTAAATGTGTTTGAGTTTCTTGGGCCTCAACCATTTTCATTCCTCAAACTACTGGTTCCCCCTTTAGTTTACTTCTTCTAGTGTCCCTCTGCTTGATGGCCTCCATGATACCTTTCTCTGCTAGAGTAGCTCGCTCCACTAGTATGTCGTAGTCGTTGATTCCCAATAACTCAATCCTAGTTCGAATTCATGGACGCCGTCCTGCTTCAAATTTCCTAGCCCTTCTTTCCTCGGTGTCCACCACATGAGATGCATGACGAGAGAGCTCATTAAGCGTAGCTTCATACTCAAAACCGACATGTTTCCCTAACTAAGGTTCATGAACTCGATAGCTTTAGCATTCTTCAATGCCTGAGGGAAGTACTTCTTATTGAAAACCTCAACAAACCTTTCCCAGGTATCAATCACCTCACACTCTTTCACGACTATCCACCAACGATAAGCATTATCCTCCAAGGAATAGGTGGCAAACTCGACCTTTTGCCTCTCGGTACAGTGTAACCTTTCCAAGTGCTTCTCCATTGACAATAACCAATTTTGAGCTTCCATCGGCTCATTGGTTCCTTTGAAAACCCTGGGCTTGAGTTCTCTGAATTTATCAATTGTCACATTTTGGTTTCCATTCGCCATCATCTTAGCCAACTCCTCCATGACTCTAGCAGCCCAGCCATCTCATTAGGGTTGTCACCATCCCTAGAATCCGTAGAGTCAGATGCAGACACATGGGAAGTCCCTGCCGCCACATGATATCAGTTGCGGGTTGAATGACTGCTACTCATTCTATATAAAAAGATCACCCATTAAATGTGTAACAAGCATTCGCACCGTGCACTTCGCACCATAGATACTACCTAGAAAAGTACCACGTAATACTATCTACTAGACTTACACATAAGGGTCATCCTAATGTACCATACTATAAGGTTTCTATACAAACCTATGCTCTGATACCAACCATGTGGCACCATGCTCTCCCGACCCCGATTAATAACATAATTAAATGGGAAAAAGGAGTCACACGCAACCAAGGCTAACTCGCACCATGAGGATGGAAGTAAAATATTTGGAAATTCAAGGATCAAGTGAAAAGTATTGCGGAAGCTTGTGAAAAGGGGTCTTATATTCAAAATATGTTTAGTTTCAAAACTCATCTTCTATAAAAGGAAATAAAGTTCGAGAATTTCATAATTAAGACATTCATCCATTCTCTATGGTACTCATCGATCTCAGAGTGAAGTCCTTCAAGGTTCAGTCACGATTACACAGAAACCATTCACAAAAGGGCCACAATACAACTCCAAAAGTTCAATTAATAAACCACGGGATATCCCCTCATGGGGTAACACATTCCCTCTACTAAAAGATGTCCATACATGATCTCAAACAAGTGAATGCTAGATCTCCAAGAGTTATACATATAGAAAGACACAAAGTACTACCATATATCCATGAGAAAGGAGATTCTTATACACATATAGCACAAAGAATGAAATATCCATAGCATGATATGGCATGAGCAACTAAGCAGCTTCGTTACTTGGCTCGGTCCTCTCCTTAGAGCCTGAAAGAGCGGTCATATAAAAACCGATCAGACTGCGAAGTCCGGTGAGCACGTACTTACCCCTTTGTTAGGTTTTGGGAATATACAATATATACAAGTTCCAAATGCCATGGTCAACGTGTTCCAAACATGCTTGCTTCCACAGTTCATACATAGATAAACAGAATTTAAACAACAAAATTTAAGCAAGCATTCAAGTAAGGAAACATGTAAAGCATTTACTTCAAAACACTTGGTTCCTCGACCCCTCTGCAACACCACTTTGAGCCCTCGGATCATTCATTCAACAATTTCGCCATTTAAAATCTCATTTGTGACACTAAGTCGTAAATATGGGTAGTCCGCGTAGAATCGCTACCTCGGACAAAAGATAGTCGACAAGTCATGACGACGCATGTGTTAACGGCTCATCCCATATTATATCCCTGGGACAGGGTATCGACCTCCGGTCTATTGTCCCCGCGCCGGGAGGGTACTGTCCGGTGTATATCCCCAACCGTTAGGGTACTGTACCAGTATATATCCCCCAACCATTAGGGTAGTGTCCAGCAGTGTCATTTAGGCAACCATCTTGGCCAAACATTTACAAAACATACCATTAACTTTCAATTTAGCAAATCTCATTCATAAACATGCTTTAAAACATGGGCTATATCTCCAACAAAATGTACAAACCACCAAGTAATTATTGAAAGCACATTCCACCATTCACAAGTTTCACAAGATTCGCCGCATAGCCCGGAAACAGTTTAATATATGAAAAGATCATTACCAAAGGGCTGGGTAAGTACTCACCTCGAGTTCTATATTACAAAATTCTTACTAGCAAACAATACATGAGTCTAAGTGCAACTCTAATAAGGAGGCTCTACAAATAATAAGAACAAGCCAACATTTAGACAAGTGAACTATAGTGACTATAACACAAGAATAGAGTTATAAAAGTTCCCCATGACATGGTTAAGAAGACCCTCTAAGATGAATGGAAGAGGTAATGATGTTCTCTAAAGTAGCACATGCCACTGGACGAGAAATGAACTTTTCAATTTGACACACTTTACAAAAACTAACTATATATAACATATTTTGACATGAATCCAACTGGAAATGAAACTAGACACATAGAGCTTCAAATCGGTATATGATAGAGAAAAATAGAAGGTCGTATGAGAGGTTAATGACTTCACAAAGTTGAGTGACAGAATCTGTCCGAACCCAGTTCCAGCCCAGAAACAGTTTACAAAAATTCACATTACAGAAAATGTATACGGAATTTGGGCATGAACCAGTTGGATGAAAGTAGATACACAGGGCTTCTAAATGATATAAGATAGAGTACCATAGGTAGTTTTATGAATGAGATGTGGCCTCTCAAAGTCAAGTCACAGAATCTGACGGAAAACAGAGTATCAAAACTAGACCACTTCTTTTGAATCCAAAACTCCTCAAGTAAGTATGTGAAAGAACTTCATTGAAGGCCAAAGAGGATATGAAAGAGACACATGCAAGTCTAAATACAGCACATAGGCTTCATGAATGAGCAAAAACACATGATTTAAATAGATGAGAAGTATGAAATACAGAGATCAAGAACAACTCTCATCTTTGAGAACAAACTTTCTTCTAAACCTTCTTCCATGAGGATGAACCCATGAATCCACAATAATATGCAAAAATAGACACATGCAAGGACATTTAAAGTTGATCTACCACTACAAAAGACATTAGAACCAAGAATATACAAAGATCAAAGAATAGATCAAGAATTTACAAGATCAAGATTGGTGAGCAAAAGAGTGATTGTGAGCTCAAATCCTTGGGTAGGATGAAGGAAAAATTCCACACCAAGATTGTATCTAGATTTGTTACAAATTTTTCATACTTTGGAGGCTAGAATATGAAGTTTTGATGGTGTTTTGTGGAGGTTTTAATACAAAAACGGGTAGAGCTTCCTTTGAGAGAGAAGAGGACTTCTAGTGACTTTAAGAGAGATAATGAGAGTGAGAAAATGATGATGATTGGCTGGATAACAATGATATAAAGATGTACAAGAGATTTGGTGCATTTGCTATACCACATTTGTTTGCAAGGACTGCACTAGTCTAATTATACTTGGCACAATAACACAACAAAATATGGCACATGCTACTAGCTCCAAAAGATTTAATATGAAGAGTAACATTAGAAAAGACTCTAGGGTTCATAGGTATCCAACTCCCACAAGTTTTACACCCGTAGAATAGCAAAATACCATGTTTTTGCCATGCCTTTGTGGCTCCCTCTCTCAAATTCGGGACTGCACTAGAAAGTTTTGGTTCTATGAACAAGATAGCTTGGGAAGAATAAAATTGATACAAATCTATAGTGTGCAAGGCAAGCAGTCATGATGGGTCATTAACATGCCTAATAATAGGTAATAATGGGTCTACTTCCCCCCACTACACTAGCTTTACATGCAAGATGAACAATACGGTAACAATACTCTCCCACATACAAGAACTACATACTTACTCAAGTCGCACTTCATACCACTTCCCTAGAACTTGCACTTCATAGCAAATAAGAAATGGTCAATATTAAAACTATAGGGGACTAATACAAAACTCCCACCCTCCAACTTAATTAGCCAAAAAATTATATTATAATGGTCATAAACCAACTCTAAATATGGCTTAAATGAGATTAATCATGCTAGATTTCACACACCGGGTTCAGTCACGAGAAGTCTGTACCTCTCTGGCCTATGACGTATCATACCAGACCTACGAAGCTCTTGTGTTACTTGAGCAGGTTGCTCCACAATATTTTGTTGTTCCTGCTCATGTTCAATCATAGGATCATCGCTTTGTGGTTCTTGAACCTCTTTAAGTTTTAAAGTCCTCCAACTGTTTCTTTAGAGACAAACTCCCTTTCTAGAAATACACCGGTTTGAGAAACAAACTCTTTGTTCTCGGTTTGATTGCAGAAATAATATCCTTTCGTTTCCTAATGATATTCCACAAATTTACACTTGCCTGACTTAGGTCCGAGTTTATCTGATTGTAAATGCTTTACATAAACCTTGAAACCACAAATTATCATGAACGACATACTGGGACGCCTCCCAGTCCATATCCCATATGGCGTCTTCATGATTGATTTGGATGGAACAAGGTTAAGGGTAAAGATTGATGTTAATTGATAATGGCCCCCAAAATGAAATCGGAAGATCTGTATGACTCATCATAGATCGAACCATGTCCAACAGGGTTCGATTCCTCGTCTCAGACACACCATTCAACTGTGGTGTTGTAGGTGGAGTGAGTTGGGACAAGATCCCACAATATCTTAGATAGTCATCAAAATCTTGGCTTAAGTATTCTCCACCATGATCTGATCGTAGAGCCTTAATACTCTTGCCAAGCTGTTTCTCCTCTTGTTTTTCACTTGAACAAATAAGTTACTAAAGTTGGTGATTAAGAACTTCTTATGAATTACACAATGAAAGCACAAGAAAGAAGAACACAATGAACAGATAAGCAGTGAAGCTTGGAAGTGTTCTTCAGATCTGGAATGATTGATCTTCTGCAATGCTGAATGCTTGAATGTGTGAAGAGTTTCTTGTTTGATCTTCCACGAATGAATTCTCTTTTATTTCTCAGTTGAACATCTCTCCCCTCTTTGAAATTCAAATTCAGTCTTATAACAAACAGCAACAACAACTTGAGAGATTTTAGGAACAAACTCCCTTAAAATCCTCAACCCTCAACAGCTTCTTTCAACAACTATGTTTTGAATAGCTCATTTGATTTTGTTAGGCAGGTTTGACCAACGAACATCCCTGCAAAACTTAATCACAAGATCAAATCCAATCCAGATAAAATAGCACTGATATACTGATCTGTTTGACAGATAAGTTTAAACAATAAACATAGCTATTTTCTAATTCGGACAAAATTATATATATGTAACCTGTATTTTTCGCCAAATAATAATTAGTGATAAGATTATGACTAACAAAAAGTCAATATCCAATCATATAAACAAATAAATTAATCTGCACCAAGAATCAGTCAGCAAAAAATATAACTCACAGAAACCCAAGGGCAACCTCCAAAGCTTTGGGGCTTTGGCTGCCTTTCGAAGCTTTGGCCAACAAACACTGATCCTTGAAGCCAATAAATCTGTACAATCTGTTAGCATTAGAATCTAAATATATAGGCTCGAGAATATTTATAAGAGACACTAAAACAACATTCAATCCAATATCTAGTCTACAACAGAGAAACATGTCAGAAAGCATATAACACGTTCATAAGCAAAAATGAACTTCAACCCTTTGGAGCTCTGATCCTGTCTCTTAAGTATTCCTGTCTTTCATCATCTTCATGTACGAACTCCCCCTGAGTTCATACAACTCATTAAAATGGATTAAATTATCAATCCCCCTTAGTGAAAGAAAAAATAAATATTATTGCTTTGCACAGTATCATGCAACTCAATAGCCATTAATATCCAGTAGACATACATAGGAGCAACAAAATAAAACCATAGCGCATATATCACATAACACATATATAAAACCAATATAACGCAAAACTAGACTAACATAGATAATCAAAAAATCCTACAACATCAAAATATTACACAGAATCCACGTTAGCACACATAGTCTCTCCCCTTTTTTTACTTTCATCAAAAGAGTATGAGAAATGTAGGATCTTGTTCAAAGTTTTTGAAATAAAACATAAAAACTTAAGAAAATTTTAAACAGGCTTTAAGGATTTGAGAAATAAGAAGAAAGAAATAGACAGAAAGAACATAGAAAGGTTAAAGGATTTGGGAGTCATCCTTCTGCATCAGCATCCTTCTTGGCTGTCTCCTTTCCTTTTTTCCTTGGTCTTGCTCTCCTAGCCTTTGCCCATGATTTTCTCAGCTTCCTCTTGTTCCTCCCCTGCTGATTCTTCATCTTCAGATTTTTCTTCATCATCAGATTACTAATCAGCATCTGCAGCCCCATCTTTAGCAACTAGATCACCAGCAACCTCTTCAGCAGTAGTCTCAACAGCAACTTCTTCAGCAATTTCTTCAGCAACTTTTTCACCAACTTCTTCACCACCAGCCTCATCACCACTTTGCTCAAACAAATCTTTTCAATTAAGAATGATAGGCACTTTCTTCCTCTTCTTCTCAAAGCTTCCCCAATGACCATTCAGAATCAATGTTGTTATCTGTGCTTTCAGCAGATGGCACCTTCTCCAAATTCAAACATTTGATTATCAAGTCTAGTTTCCCTACCATCAAAGCCTTGAATTTCCCAAACTCATTAGAAAATTCAAACTGACCTTGCCTCAAATCCTCCAGTCCATCTTCCAAATTCTCAATTCTGTCAATGATCTGAAAAAAATTCAGATTTGTTGAAACCTTTGGTGTTGTTGCAGCTTTAGGTTTGATGAAGTCCTTCTCCTTAAGCTCACTTGCAGACAACTCAGAACAGAAATTCCAGCTACCCTTACCAGTCTGCACAACTCCAATCTTTTGAAGAGAACTCTCATACACCAACCCAAAACCACTGGTTATCTTCTCCTCGTCCTTAACAGTCACCTTAAAATGATCAAAGAAAAGTGGCAACGTATTTGCATAGGGAAGTGAATGATTCCTTATCCTAGTACCACAATACATCATATGCTCCATAATCACACCAGGGAAATCAATTTCAAAGCCTTGACATATCGAGTACATCAAAATCAATACCCTATTAGTTACCAGTTCCTTTGAATTTTCTCTAGGGACAACACACCTCATGATAATAGAAAACAAAATTTTAGCTTCACAATTCAACACAGAATGTGTTAATTGCTTTGGTCCAGAAGGTGTACCCTCTAAAAAGAACTTAGACTTTGCCTTCTCTAAACACTCCTTCCTATCACGATGTTCATTAACTTTATACTTCCTAGAAATCCCCAAAACTTTGGAAAAACGGCTTATGATCCAATATCATATCCACACCAGCTACCCTAGAGGTTAAGACATAACTATCCTCATCCTCTTGGACAAGATTCATATAGAACAATCTAGTTAACCTATGATATGCTTCAGAAGTAGGGTTTAACATCTTCCAAACAGATGATTCTCTAAGTTTTCTCATGCAATAAACTTCAAGTTTATCCAATAAATCTTCAGAAATCATACTGCAATATGCAATCTTTGAAGATGCATAACCATCCATCCATACACCCCTAACTTCTGAACTTTTAAACCAAGATTCAGGAAGTAAATTCTTATCATATCCAGAACCCCTTTTCCTTTTGGCTTCACAGAACCATCCTTGACTCTTGTCTTCTTCTCTGAAGGCTGATTATCCTTCTTCTCCTCTGGTTTCTTCTTATTTGGAGTCTGATCTTCTTTTTTCTCTTCTTCAGACTTCTTCTTTTCTCCTCCTTTATTCTTTTCTTGAGATTGATCACCCTGATCCTTCTTTCCTTGTCCCTAATCCTTCATGGCTTCTCCCTGATCTTTCTCAGCTTCTGACCCTGTTTCTTGCACTTCCTTCGCATTTCTGATCTTCTTAGCTGGGAGAAGCTTCTTGCACGCTGGTAGTCCTCTCTGAATCTGAATCAGATATTGTTATCTCTTCCTTTCTATTTGCTCTTCTCTTCTTCCTCATTTGTGATCCCTGAAATTTCTAATGAAGCCTTTTATGATTTGCGCTCCATTGGGTTTAGGGTTTTTAGAAGAGATAGAGTGAATTGAGGTAGAGATAGAGACGAAGAGATAGAGATTGAGATGGAGATAAAAATAACCATGAAGTATTAGCTTATAAGTAGAAATTTTTTGTACTAATTAAGTTTAAAAAAGACTATTTTTGAGATAATTCTAAATATTTACTGATCCAATTATTGAAAAAAGTAAGCAAATCATTCTCCAAAGCTTTGAACTAGAGGTCCAAAACTTTGGGGTATTGAAGAATTAACAAAAAAACTTCAAAGATTTTTAGCATACTTTCAAGGCTAGGAAAATATGATTCCAAGGCTTTGAGATTTCATCACAGACAGCACATATATGATCTAATACCCCCCCCCCTAAACCAAAGCATCATTGTTTAGCATGCCCAATTCAAGCCTTAGAGATGCAAACCTCTTATCAGGCAATGGTTTAGTAAAAATATCAGCAACTTGCATAGCAGTAGATATAAAAGATAAAGACACATCACATTTTTCAGCATGATCCCTTATGAAATGTTGTCTTCATCAATGTGCTTAATTATGGAGTGTTGCACATGGTTCTTTGTAACTGAAATGGCACTTGTATTGTCAAAATAGATAGGTACTTTTCTGAAATCATAGCCAAGGTCTCTCAGTTGTTGAGAAATCCACAACACTTGTGATCAACAAGCTCCAGCTTAGGGATGATAACGGATTGAGTTTGGATCGGATCATCCTAAATCCTGATCCGATCCATAAGGTTTCAGATCGGATCGGATACAGACCGGATTTCTCCGGATTCGAATCGGATTATCCATCAGATCATGACAGACAATATTTTTAGTTCATCTGCCATTAAATTTGAATTAACATACAATTTACATCTATAATTTTATCGACTTAATCACAATAACAATATAGATGTATCAAACTTAGGACAATATCTAAAGAAAACATAGTAAAAGTTAAATATGTAATTATATTAATACAAGTATATTATTGAATTTATTAGGTATGACAACCTAATCGGATCATATCAGGTTTCACGGATCACAAAAATTGTGATCCATATCCGATCTATTTGCAAACAGATCGGATCAGATCTGCTCCATCAGGGTCTGATCACGTCGGATCTCAGATCGGATCGGACCCAATTGCCATCCCTAGTTCAACTGTAATGTATTCAGCTTATGCATTTGACAAGGCTACTGAATTTTATTTCTATGAATGCCAGCTGATCAGTGATGAGCCAAGGAAATGGCAACACCCTGAAGTACTCTTCATGTCAACCTTGTATCCTGCAAATTTTGCATATGAATAACCACCCAAAAATGAATTAGACCTTCTTGGACACCAAAGCCTCAAGTCTTTGGTACTATTCAGATATCTAAAGATCCTCTTGATAGCAACTAAGTGACATTCCTTAGGATCTGCTTGAAACCTTGCACAGACAGACTTTAAACATAATATATGGCCTACTTGTAGTTAAATACAATAGTGAACCAATCATACCTATGTATTCCTTTTTGAAAGGGGAGTATGCAGATAGATATGCAGCACATATACTCTAGAAGGGGGGGGGGGGGTTGAATAGAGTATGCCAACTTTTTGCAAAACTCGTAGAAGAGAAGAGCTTCAGCTCAAGAGCAATGAAGTTCAAGGCCTTGAAAATAGTTTCAAGCCTTTGAAGTGAAATACATTTTGAAATAAAACAGACAAATCTTTTTCAAGGCCTTGAAAAGAGTTTCAAACCCTTGAAAACAACTAGCTTGAATGATGTAAAAACTAAGTAAAGGAACTATAAATGCAAGAGAAAAGTGATTTATAGAGTTCAGTCCACTTGGAACTACGTCTCTACCTCAGGGATCTTCTCCCTGCAGGATTTTCTACTCAATTCTTATTAATCAAAAGCTAAGCCCTAGATCTCAAGCACAAAGAGTTGCCTTACTCTGTTACAGCTTGTGGTTCTCTCTAACCTATTTAGTATCTGCTCTAGCTAACTGATTAACTAAGAATTCTATATTGTTCACCTTGAACAATCCTTGATAATGAAATGGAGAAGTATTACAAGAATGATCTACAAATAAAGCACAAGACAGAAGAACACTAAAGTGTAGAACTGCAATGAAAAGTGCAGTGATCTTCTGTAAGATGGATTGTGAGAATGATGAACTTCTTTGATGGTTGTCAATCCAGAAACATGTCTCTCTTTTTTCCCGTTGAGTGTTCTCTCTTTTTTCTTCAAAATGAGCTCTATTTATACTGTTTGAAGCTCTGCCAATCTTCCCAGATTTTCAGCAACAACTTCCTGTTTTGTAGGTAACAACTTTGACTCTCTTTAACAGCCTTCTCCAACGGATAGTTGATCATAATCTTCAGAGATATTACTGTGATCTTGTCATTAAACAATTTGAGAAGCTGTCATGAGTCTCTGATTGATTACACAATCATCATCTCTTATTGTTTCCTTTCCTGCAAAAGTACGATTAGGAAACCAATTCTGCATATTTAGGAAATAAAATTTCCTGCAAAACTAAGTCAAACTTATGAATTAAACAATGTTAGATATATCAAAACAGTTTGTCTTTCATCATAAAATAATAACACATCAAGCACAGGGGTGATAGAGATAGAGTCAGATCAGAAGAGTTGAGAAAAACTCCCCCTTAGAACATGCATACATGTCAGGCAGTTTCAAGGCTTTGAATCCTGGTTCAAGGCCTTGAAATAGCTTTCAAGCCTGTGAAACCTGATTCAAGGCTTTGAAAATTGGTTCAAGGCCTTGAAATAACTTAGTATTTCAAGTCCATGAAACCTGTGACTTACACTTTTGACTCACATTCTTACCATTTGTATCCTTATCTAAGGATAACTAAGAACCCATGGGAGTTTTAGCTACCTTGGACTGAGACATATTGTACTTATTGAGCAAGTCCTTGGTATATTTGCCTTGATGCACAAAAATTCATTTCTTCATTTTATGTACATGAAGTCCAAGAAAGAAATTTAACTCTCCCATCAAGCTCATTTCGAATTCCCTGCACATTAGACTTGAAAACTCTTTTGATAGAGCATCATTAGTAGCACCAACACAATATATCATAAATATAAATATGAACTACTAAGATGTCCTTTTCATGAGTCTTAATGAAAAATATTTGTCTACTAGGCCTCTCTTAAAATTATTTTCAACTAAATACTTTGAACGTCTGTCATACCAAGTCCTTAGACCTTATTGAGGTCATAGAGAGCTTTGTCTAATTTATAAACATGATAAGGGAAAATAGTCATCTTCAAAACCAGGAGGTTAAGTAACATATACTTCTTCTTGTAAATAACCATTTAGGAAAGCACATTTGATAAATATTTGATATAGCTTTATATGTTTATGAGATGCAAATGCAAGAAGTATTCTGATAGCCTCTAACCTGGAAACAAGAGCAAATATCTCCTCATAATCAATACCTTCTTATTAATTATACCCCTGTGCCACAAGTCTGGATTTGTTCCTTGCAACCTTACCATTCTCATCAAGTTTGTTTATGAACACCCATCTGGTTCCAACAACTGATTGAGTCTTTGGACTAGGAACCAGGTTCCATATCTTGTTCCTTTCAAATTCATTTAGCTCACTATGCATTGAAATGATCCAATCTACATCTTGTAATACCTCCTTGCATTCTTAGGTTCAAGAAGTGACACAAAAGCATTGAAGGCACAAAAGTTCTTCAATTGTCCTCTGGTTTGTGTACCAGTGGTTGTATCTGAAATGATATTGTCTGTTGGATGAGCTGACAAATATTTGAACTTCTTCCTTGGTGTCCAAGGTTCTGATTCTCCAACAATCTTTTCAATCCTTTGAGAACTTGATGCAGTAGCTGGAGCACTTCGTGTTCTATGGAGTCCAATCTCAAGGCTTTGAGAATTTCAGTCAGGAGGATGTTCAAAGCTTTGAGATTCTTCTGACTGTTCTGCATATTAGTTTTGTTGCTATTATCTTTCTCGGCATCATCATCTGTCTCATACTTGTTTAGATTGAGATCTGCTAAACTCTCACTCAAGGAACCATAATCTCTCTCAAAAATCACATGAATTATCTCTTCTACCACTTTGGTTCTCTTATTGAAAACTCTATATGCTTTGTTGGATTCAGAATAACCAAGAAATACACCTTCATCACTTCTATCATCAAATTACCAAGATTATCCTTACCATTTTTATGCACATAACAAGTACAACCAAAAGGCTTAAAATAAGAAACACTTGGCTTTCTACCTTTGGAAAGTTCATATGAAGTTGTTTTCAAAATAGGTCTAATCAAACATATATATAGCACATAGTTCGTAGTGTTAACAACTTCTACCAAGAGATATTTTGGCAAATGACTTTCAAGAAGTATGGTTCTAGACATATCCTTAAGTGTACTGTTTTTCCTCTCAACTACTCCATTCTGCTGAGGAGTTCTAGGTGCAAAAGTTGTGTGAGATGCCATGATGTGCACAAAATAAATCAAAATCTAGCTGATCAAACTCTCTGCCATGATTACTTCTAACAGATGCAACATGTAAGTTTTTTAAAGATTGAAGCTGTTTACAAAGCTTTGAGAATTCAGATAATGCTTCAGATTTTTCTCTAATAACACAAGTAAATCTAGAGTAATCATCTACCACAACAAGCATATATCTCTTACCTTTGGGTGTTTGAACCCTCATAGGACGACACAAGTCCATATGCATAAACTCTAAGGGTCCAGTAGTACTTACAAAGTTCTTTGGTTTGAATGAACTTCTTGTCTGTTTACCTTTGGTACATGCCTTGCAAATCTCATCATATTTGAATTTCATAGTTGGTAATCCTCTTACCAAGTCCTTTGAGATGAGCTTGTTCATTGTATGCATGCTTATATGCCCAATTTTTCTATACCAAAGCTTTGAGTCTTTCTTCAAAGCTTTGAGACACTTCAAACTTTCACCTGCAACTTTGTTAGTACTCATAGCATAAACATTGTATGACCTAGGAGCAGTGAGTATGCGATTTCCAGATTTCTCATCTTGCACCACACATTTCTCCTTGTCAAAAAATGACTTTATTACCTTTATCACATAATTGATAAATACTAAGCAGATTATATTTCATACCTTCTACCAAGTAAACATTAGAAATAGAACTTGCAGATTCATTATCAATACTACCTATGCCAATGATATTGTATTTGTGAAATGCTCTTTAAGTTCCTCCAAAATGCCAAGTAGTTCCTCCAAAATGCTCTTTAAGTTCTGTGAATAAAGATTTATTTCCACTCATATACCTAGAGCAACCACTATCCAAAATTCACTTCTGATCCTTAGCCTTGGTGACAGCCTGGAAAAATCAATAAATGCCTCAACAGGCTATTAGACCAAGTGTAGAATTTGGATCCATACTCAGAATCAACCATTTTAGGCGTTCTGATTCCTTTTGGAACCCAAATTTGCCTCACTTGTCCCTTAAGATGATAAGGATAAATGTTCCTTATAATGTGAGGTTTTGTCCTTCTAAAAGGGCAAGTTAGCATGCCCATGGCCAAGTTTACCAGTGTAGAAACATTTTGGAAAATGTCTGTTTCCTGCTTTCACAAAGGTGGTTTGGTTTTTCTTTGGAATATTTGGATTATAACCAATTCCACTTTTGTGTACACAATGCAGACTTCCTCCAAGCATGAGATTGATGTTATGTTCTGAGCCTGCAAAACTTGATAAAACTTTGCTTGATTCTTGAAGTTTCTCAGTCAATAAAGTTTTCTGTTGTTCTAAATCATCAGAATGATGCTTTAGATCAACATACTTATCAGTTTAGAGAGAGTTTTGATACACAACATCTTTGACTTGTGTCTTCAAAGCTTTGAACTTGCTGTCCAAGGCTTTGAAGTCATTGCCAATTTTTTACTTAGATACTTCAAGAGTTTTATTGAGAAAAACTAAATTTAAATTTTTCTTTGCCTACTCATGAACTTTCACCTTTAAAGAACCAATATCATTTATGTAACTTTCCTCATTTAAAAGCATGCTTTTGAGGATTTCAGGTAGAACATTATAAGGACTAGCAAGAAGATTTCTTACCATCTCCTCAATGTGCTTGTCTGAAGTGTTTTCTTCTTAATGCTCAGCCACTAGATTGACTTGTTATTCATTTGAATCTGAATCATTTGATGAATCAGAATCACTCCATGATGCAGCCATAGCTTTCTTCCTCCTGTTGTCAGCATGTTCTTATTCTTTTGAGGGCAATCCCAAACCAGGTGATCTGCAGTTCCACATTCAAAGTAATTCATTACTTTTGATTTATGTGAATGTGAAGAAGACTTACCTCTGTGATCCTTTCCGCTTGAGGATCTGGACTTGTCCTTGTTGTAATCCTTGTTTCCAAAGTTTTTATTCATTTTCAGAATTCTGGTAAAAGCTTTGGAGATCAAGGCTAATGTAATACCCCGTTCTTATGCTAGAGGTAAATTAGTAATTTGGCGCACAAAGTTCGATTATGATTTACCAGAAGTAGCTCGGTTAATATTTTTGGATTTGTGATTTAATTGGGAGGTTAGAATATAATCGTTATTTGTATTATAAGTTAAATTATTTATAATTGGTTTATCAAAAATTTACTTAAATAGTATACCTAAATAACATATTATAATCCTATTTTCGTGCTACCCAAAGCATACAATAATTTTCACCTACTTATAGTACTACCCAACACATTCAATAATTTTTACCCATCTCAGAGTACACCCAAAACATCATATAACTTTTCCCTCAACTTCACTCATTGGCCAATTGACTTGACCAAGACCAAAGACTTGACTAAGACCCTACCTAGCTTGGGAGTCCAAATCTCCTATTCCCTCTTTGTGTCCCCTTCCTCCTATTGGTCCACGTCACCAAATTTAAACTTATTTTAAACTTTGTAAAATGTTCTTTATTAATAAAATTATGTTATTTAGAAAATGTAATTCAATTAATCAGTAGTGATCATCTTATGAAATTTTGAATCGTATCTTTACCAATCAAGTTGTTTCCTTTTAATCTTGTACTGCTGCAGATTACTTTCAAACAAAAAATGCAACGAGCTTACAAAAATTCCACCAGAATGAAAAACTTCTAAACTAACAAGGGAATCCAGAGGCATTTTTTTGTTGATTGGTTCTTCTTTCACTGCTAGTAAAGTTGAACTCTCCACACGAATCTCCCTCGGGATTAGAGTCCATCGTTCCAGAAAATCAGGAGAATCACGTTCTAGAAAATCAGAAGAATTATCTTCCCATTAAGTGCTACAAGTGGGTTGTTAATTCGCAAAACATCAATATTTTGGCGAATTTCACGTAAAAAACTGTTTTGATTGGCACGAAACTAGAATACGAGCTTGAGTTCGTAGGAAAGCCCCGCTCGAGTCTAGTTTCTAAAGCACTTGACGGTGTCTGAATTGAATAATTTCACAATGAATTGTGTGTGTTTCATTAAAAATTCTCACAAGGACTCATGCGTAATCAAACCTCTTTTGAAACAGACCTTATTGCTTTAATGACCATAATGTAGGACCTGTAAGTCACTTTTATGTACTTTATACTATTTGAAATGAAGATACTAGCAACGCCAGTAAAATATCAGAGATGAAGCTTTTAGAGTTCACCACAACAGTATAAAAGTCTGAAGATATGAATGAATGTCATAGAATTCATGTAGTATATGACAAATTTTGCATCAGAGCGAAAAAATTGAGTGGTCGAATATTCCTCCAAAGCTTGGACAGAAGTTTGAAGGCTTCATTATTTTTTGTTTGAAAGCAATTTGCAGTAGGTTGGGATTATAAGGAAACAACTTTATTGGTAAAGATACAATCAAAATATCATACTACAGATTAATTGAATTACCTTTTCTAAATAACATAAGTTTATTAATAAAGAATAATTTACAAAATTATTCTACCAGCTTGGACCTAACCTATTGTTTCCACCAGCATTTAATCTCCAAGTCTCCCCTTCTCTTTCACAGTACTGAACGAATAAGAAGAAACCCACCCCATCACCACCATCTCCACCTTCGTTCTCTCTCACTCTCTGCCCCTATCTATGCGTCGACCTCTCTCCCTCCTCTCTTCCCTGTCTCGTCCGGCGAAGAACAGAGCCGGCAACAGCCACTGCCGTGATCCAAACTCGTCGGGAAAACCCCCTGAACCGGCTGCTCAATCTCTCCCTCACTCTCAGACTTCGACCTCTCTCTGAGCGACCGATGCAGCAGTAGGAACAGCGGCGACGAAACCACCGCCGAATCAGACCCGAAGCTCGACCCGACGTGTGCTCAGCGCGCCGTGCCTCCTTCGGCTCTCTCAAGCTCTCCCCCACCCTCCTTGAAGAGTTTGGAGTAAGTATTTGTCAATTATATGACTTAACTAACTATAATAATCCCATATCAGTCCGTCCAGCTCTTTCTTCTAATCTAACTTTTTTGACTCGTATCTGGGTCACTTTGACCGGATGGTTTGGATATCAAAATAATATGATTTTTTGATAATTTTTTCACCATGTTATAGAGCATGTTTTATTCTACAACGCCATGAAAAAATTATCAAAAAAAATTACATCGATTTGTTATTCAAATCACCGGGTGAATAGTGACAAAAGTCAAATTGAGAAGAAAGAGCTGGAACAGAGTGGTATTGTTACCGTAACAATTATTTGCGTTTGTCATGGGGTCGTGTGTGCAAATAGGTTGAACATTAGGGGTCGTGAGTGGATATCTAAAACATCGCATATCACATTAGTACTCCAAATAGAGAGTTAAGTTCGATCAGTGTTCAACAGGGCTGTCCAGTCCAGTGTCCACTAGCCTAGCCAGAAGAAAGAAGGGAGAAGCAGCGAAGCAAAGGGAGACGACGAAGAGAACCTGAGCGAGCGAGGAACAGCGAGAGATAGAGAACCAGAGATCTTGGTGGCTTGATCGGTAAGTGCTCAATTGGAACTCCGAAGCTGCAAATCCGATGTGTGAAACAGTAGAATTGTTGTTTCTTTTGTGATCCTCTCCTTCTAGCGCCTCAATTTTGAATTCTGTGGTTCAAAAATATTTGGGGATTTCTCGAGATTGGATTGGGGCTTCTGTATTCCTGGGAAATTAGGGTTTTTATCTGTTAATTGGTGAACACTAAAATGCTTTTCTTAAAACCCTCATGCATGGTGGTAATTAGATTCTCTTAGTAGATATGATCGATTTCTCTGTGAGTAGGATCTGCTTGTCTAGGGTACCAGAAACATAATTAAGGGATTTTGTCACATTGGATGGAGATAGGAGATTAATGGATTGTTGAATGTATGCGATTTTAGCTCGGAATTAGGGAAAGTATTTTGAGGTTTCAACTAATTTGCTTGAGAAATGATTCTGCAGTATGATCATTCTTGAAAAATGGTTTGTGGGGTTGGATGTCTGATATTTTAGCTGAATGATAGTTTGATGATAGCTTTTATTGAAAGAAATAGATGTCATTTTCTCAAAAAAGTCGCACAAAAATTCTAAGAATTGAAGGCCCAGCGACATGTACTAGAAACTTTACGAACCGCTCTTTACTCATGAGATTTAGCTTATGTTGTGCATCAACCATACTAACACTTCTGAAATTTAAGAACATTGCTTTCAGTTTTGACTTTGGCTCTGAAAAGCGTGTTGTGACTGTTCCCAAGTCGTGGATCCTCCATTGTGAATAATTTATACCGTGCACGCTGCACATGTTCTCTCCCCTCTGTGTTCTTCAATAGATTATCCATTATTCAAACGTTTACTCAGGCCATCCATTATTCTCTAACAACTTAAGCATTAACTGGATGAATGACGTGGGTCTTTGTACTTGAATACAAAAGAGGAGATATAATACAGGGATGAAGAAACTGCAATTTTAACCAACTACGTCAGTATAATGCTCCCTACCCATAACTTTTCATTTTCAACAATTATGTTCTCTTCATGAAATGTAGTCCCTTATGTCAACGACATGGGCGGAGTTCTTTTCTATTAACAAGTGCACTCATCAGCAGTAAACAACGTTATTTTCTTGAGTGCTGTGTTCTCCACATATATTACACCACCGTTTCATTTATTCTTTCAAATTTCCTGGACGATTCATGCATGCTTCTATTTTGTAAGTTGTGGTACTAGCAATTTTGTCACTTAAAGATTCCCCGTCTTTTGTGTTCCAGTTGCGGTAGACCATGGAAGGTGTAAGTGGAGCTCCCGGCCAATCTCAGCCTCAGCAACTAAACCAACAACAACAACAGCAGCAACAACAGCAAACAAAAACTGTCGAGAGGTTGAATCCAGCGGTGCAACAACAACTCAACCTTGAATCTGTTAAAACTCGTGCTATCAGCCTCTACAAAGCCATATCCCGCATCCTTGAAGATATTGATGCCATTGGTCGCACTAATTCCGTCCCAAAATGGTTAGTACTATTCCTTCTTCTTGCTTCCATACGTGTTGTCTTTTCATGTATTGACTATTATGTGAATTTGTGGTACTGCAAGCAATATGTGAACAAGAACTTTAACATTAGTTCTTAGCACATACTACAAAAAATCTCGCAGTTACGAATATTCTGTCATTTCTAAAGACTATACCAATGCTCTTGATGGTTCTCCACATTTCTTTGCTTTAATTTTTGGAAATAGTCACTCTTAGTTGCACCTGGAGGGATCTCTGTGCACCTAGGTTTTATGTCCTTATAGTGATTAACACTCTAAAGGTTGCCGCGTAATGATACCGGGGCTATCCCATAGCAGAAATAAGAAACATGACTCATTTTTTTTCCCCAAAACATTAAGAAACACAGTTGTTTATTCATTAGGTGATCAATCATAAGATATGGACCTTCCTAAATGAGCTACATACAGGATCTCCATAATGATACCATCTCTTCTTTTTCTTTTATAGTATTCATGCCTTCTCTCATTCGTAGTCTTTTTCAACTTATTTTAGTTATGTACCTAAACACCTTCATCAATCTTGACACTCACACTGTGGTAATGCTATTTTCTTAATTCATTTTTTTACAAAACTTCCCAAATTTCCCAATATATCACATAGATACAGTCGTAAGATTTTCTTTTAGCTTAAATTCCTTTTTGCCCTGTACTGGATATTTCATCTAGACTCCCCTCATTCTCTCCTCTCATGTACAATCAACCAACAATATCCGAAATGACACCTAGTCAGTATCTCATGTCCTCGAGGCTTTACAAGCTTACCCTGTTTTGTTCTACTTAAGCCCATTGGATTTTTTAGTTTGGTTCCATAACATGAACTTACCATTTATTCTCCCCTTTTCGATACAGTAATATTTGGGCAAGCTTGGTGCTGATTCTGCTTATTGTATATTTGTTGGTAAAAGGTGTGTACGGAAGGGTTGGCCTAGCTGTAATGGCGTTGGTCTTTAACACTGTCTTCCCTTTGAAATCGAAGTTCAAATGCCATCAAGGCCAAATACTTTTCCTCATTAAAATATTCAGTTTTTGTGATTGGAACAGGTGGAGGAGTTTGTAAAACTAAGATAAGATGCTTTCTGCACAGTGCAAGAGAAGCACAATGAGTATTGTCATTTCCTTTTGTGCAAAGCAGGGGTGTCGAAGTTAAACCAATATAAAACAAAGTTTCAAACTTGATAAATGGGCTTGTAGTTCTGGTGTTTTTGGACCTTCTATATCACACTTCTAAACGTGATGTCTTATTCTATAAACTTACTGCTGATGTTTATGAATAGTAATGGTGTTCATTAACTTCTTATTTTGTCTCAGGCAAGATATGTTGAGCCAATTTTCTATGGTGAATCTTGAGCTGTTTAACATCGTAGAAGACGTTAAGAAGGTCTCGAAGGCATTTGTTGTACATCCAAAAAATGTCAATGTGGAGAATGCTGCAAGTATGACTTCCTTCCTTCCTCTACACAAGTGCATCATGCTAACATGTATCTGCAATCCGTTTCTGGCAAGAATTTTGTCTGCCTATGCTGCACTATACTTCAAAAGAATAGGCTAATTGAACTGATGTTGTTCATGTCAAGTATACTACTTCACGAGACTAAAGCTGAATGGCAATTGAAAAGGGTTAAAGAAGTCCCCTTAACATTTGAACTTCTACAGCTTTTCCTCGAATCATTTGTTCAGTTGTCACCCTTTAGACATGCCCAAACTGTCCTTTAAAGCTTAGAATACCAGTACTAAATTTTATGCTTGACCTTTGACTACGTTACTTGTTGCTCACATTTTCTGCTTTTCTAAGAGATACACCTAAACGACAACCTTTTGGACCATTGAAAAGCCAGATGAGTTTCAACGAAGCTATTTCACAGTGCATCTCCAGCTTTCCCAATGGAAATTTCAACTTACAAAGCCAAACACTCTGAAATTAAGATTGATTTTGGCCTCTTTTCTGGTCGTTAGTATTTCTTTTGTTGAAATCAGTTTTAGCTGGATGGTAGGCATGAGAACATCGCATACAAACCAAAGAGAAAATGTATTAGAACACAAATGATGATTGAGGGACGAGCTACCTATATGCAGTACATCCGTTTAGAAGGATAAGAAGTACCGGAGAGATATTCAAATGTATCTTTTATTGTCAAATTTTTATGGACTTTATCTTTATGTTTATCGTAGTCAATCCATTTACCCCTTATTCTTAACTGTATTGGAGGCGTGAGCAAAAATGTAGCAGGATAGTGGCAAGCATTGGACCAGTATGAGATAATACAGTGGTATTAGGCCACATGGACATGCAGTAAAGTAGTCATGTATAGAAATATATACAGCTTCCGGTTTCTTCTGTTCTCTCCACGTCTCTTCTAAGCATGAATAATCAAATATGACGAGGTTTGATATTTCAAGTTCAAGAAACTGAAAGCATCTCACTAAAACTTTTATAAATTTAAATGCTGCGCAGACACTTGTTAAGACTGAGGGCATAACATCCATTGAACATAAACTACCTTGTTTTGGCAATGTCAGAAGACATTCAACACTTCATTTCTGTGGCCTCTTTTCTAAGTCATCATTTATATTTTTAAAGTTTCAGCTCAAAATGGTTTGATCTCTTTTAAGTAGACTGAATTTTATCAATGACTTATTCGAGAGCTTCTAAGTCACACAACAACCATTCTGTCTCCCAGAAATATAAATGTCTAAGCAATGACATGACTTGGTGACTTGTCCTTGTGGGTGTCAATACAAATTGAAGGACAGATGTAACTCACCATTAGCATGTCCCATACGAGTTGGTCTTGGGGACGAAGCCTACAACATGGAATGCTGGTGATTTTCAAGTGTTTATGAGTTATTATACACTGGAAGTTATAACAATCTCAGTGAGGTATTATTTAAAGAAAGAAATATCTTGGTGAAAAAAGAGGCATAACAGTTATTGTATCCAACAGTCAATGCTGAATCTGTTTTGTTAGTGCATGGATACTAGAGACTGAGCTATTGGACCATACAGGTTAAGAAGTTCAGTAATTCTATGTATACCATTGTCCTGCTGTAACTGTTGATAGTTGTCTCCTGCCTCTAATGCATACCTAACTGGTTAACTAGAGTAGGACTGGTTAAGTAGATATTTTAGCTATGAAGTGGTAATAAAGTGTTTCTGTTACAGTTTTGCCGGTTATGTTATCATCAAAGCTGCTGCCTGAAATGGAAGTGGATGACAATGTAAAAAAAGAACAGTTGTTGCAGGGGATGGAACACCTGCCAGTACCTGCACAAATTGAGAAGTTAAAGGTAGATTAAGTAGCAACTTATCTTTTATCTTCCAAAAATTTCAAATATAACAGAATTGTGGCACTCTTTTACAGGCAAGGATTGACATGATTGCAGCAGCCTGTGAGAGTGCAGAGAAAGTTATAGCTGACACCCGTAAAGCCTACTTCGGCACCAGACAGGGGCTCACCGGTCCGACTATGGATAAGGTCCAGGCTGCAAAAATTCAAGAACAAGAGATTTTACTTCGGAAAGCTGTAAATCATGGCGACGGTATGATTTTATAGAATTGTTGAAGTCCCGGAAATGTTGACTATTTCTCATTGTTCTCAGCACCCAAAGTCCATTATATTCTCATCTGTAGCACAAGTACTAGTTCATTATCCTTGTTTATTCTTATTATTTGGTTTGATGAGATTTGTATGTTTTTTGCAGGTTTGAGGTTACCTCCAGATCAGAGACAGATTACAACTGCACTTCCGTCGCATTTAGTAGGCCTACTCCCTGTAGGTGATGGTGCACAGACTTTTCCTGATACATCTGGTGAGGCCGATATCTTATTTCAGGCTAGATTGTGACTTCCAATTTGATTGAAGATGCTGTTCAATTGTAAACTGGCAATTCTGATTTCTCTTTCAGGCATGTATATGAAGAACACTCCTCCCCTTTCGTCAACCAACATTAATAGTCAGAATAGTTTGATGCAGGTTGGCTTGCTATAATCACCTTTTCAAATATTATATTGCAACTACCCTACTTTTATTGACAACGAGTTTTTTACTTGTGCTGGGCTATTCGGGTCCATTCGTGCAATTCCTGAGGTGCTCTCACTAAGCATTTTTCCGTCTTCGCGACATATATTACTGTTTTACTTATTGGAGCTTTTAAGGAAACACAGAAAATTCTTTCCCTATAAGTGAAGAAAGGATAGAGGACGTCTTGCTATAGATCAATATTCCCCCTAACCTCCTCATTTGTATCAATTATCCTCACTGTTTTTCTTCATTATTCATCTTGTAAAGAGGAATAAATATAAGCTTAAAAATGCAGGTTTCTTGATTTTTCCTGTTCTTTCTGAATGACTCTTCATCGTAGTTCGATTTATGCATGTGAATGCATAAGCAGGCACACATGATTTTGAAACTTGAAATTTCAACTTTCTGCAACTGCCTTGGATTAACTCGGTGCTTTTTTCCTGAAGTCATGGGTTTCTTTGTCTCTTGCCTTCCCATTTCCAAGCTTTCATATTCCCACAGTTTGAGGCTGTTGTATAAGTTCTTCTTCTTCCTAGTTGTATGTATCTATAGCCGATACGTTTAATATTTGATTACGTGCAGTATCGGTTCTCACAATATGGCATTTGCAACAATCTGTTTGATTAATTGCACTGTAGGCCTCTGGATCCCAGCTCAGTGGAAGAGCAGCAGCGTCTCCTGGTGGTACAGGAGCTAGTCCCTTTGATAATTCAACGGCATCTCCACTTCCATATGCCAACTCGCCTAGATCTGGCACTAATATGATGAATACACCTTCTCCCCAGCAACAATCACAGCAGCAGCATCAACAACAGCAGCTGCAACAACAGCAAAGGCAAAAGATGATGCAATTGCCTCAACATCAGCAGCAACTCCTAGCTCAACAGCAGCTTAGGCAATCTTCGCTGTCTGGAATGGGACAGGTTCACAATTTCGACTAGTCAAATGTGATTTTGTGTCCCTTCATTAGTTTATAAAGGGAAGTCGGCATCAATAAACTGTATCCCTTAGCTAATCCAGTTATTAGTAGTCTCAACATGTTGCATCTTTGTAGGGTGCTTACAGCATCAAATATCATCTCAGTCACAGTTTCTATTTTATGTAGGTTACCTTAAAAGTCTATACTTACTTTGAGTGTTGACTTTCATGTTCGTATTGACATGAGATATTTTGGAACTCTGAAGTTGTTTGCCTTTGTTCAAGTGGTAATTTTGAGCTTCATCCTAGCACCTTCGGAAGTGTGCCGGTTTGAATTCGTAGACCCTTTGTTTTTTTGCTAATCCAAATCCCTTTCTTTTCTTTATGATTTCTCACCATCTCAATTCAGATATTTCATATCCAAACCAATAAGTAGATAGAGATCCAAAAAATTCATTGCTAAGAGCTTGTTCTTTCTTTTCCCTCGTGCAACTATCTCTCCATGTTGGTTCACCCATTTACAAAATTGTACATACCACTGGAAGTATGCAAGTGAATGCCAATTATTTATTTATGCTGGTATCTCAATTAGATATTTTTTCTGAGATGTTAATTCGCTAAGTTTGGTGCATGAACCAAAGGTTTTTCTAATTCAGTCACGGTTTTCCGTCTTTTTAGAACCAGCTAGGGCAGCTGCATGACTTACAGGGGCAGGCGCAGCAGAAGTTTCAGTCGGTAAATTTCACACTAGACTCCTTGTGCCCTGTCTATTGTTCTTTCCGGATATTTCTCTCATGCATGTAGTTCGAGGTTGTTCAACTATTATTGGTAAAAGAAAATTGAATATACGCGGGAACTTAGGTTTAAGGTAGAAAGTTGTCTTCTAGGACGTGGTAACTCCAAAATAAGGGCGTACCCATGCTGCACACTCAGGACAGGCGGCAGGCATTCATGACACAAGGATATGCGCTGGACACATCGAGTACATGTCACACTCCAGCTGGCGTGTAGGGTATTTTAGTGAATTTTATTAGATCGAACACGTGACGGACATATCAGGGAAACTTATGAGACGCAACAGTCCCTCGTTTGTAATTTTTAAACCTTCATAGGCTCTTTTATGAAATATTTGAACTTTAAGTGGGTTAATATATAATAAAGCTAAATTAGATATGCAATATCTATACTAAAATAAATATGTGAAGACCTTACGTTTGTTGAAGCCCTTGTCTAACTTTTGAATGGCAAAAATGCCATTATAATAAAAACACAAATTTAGTTACACAAGGGGTACTTTAAACCACGATAAATGAATACTCTTGGTACCGAAGAAAATTATTCATTTGGGTGGTCATTCGTTTATCGAACATTCATTTAGCCTCTTTGCCCGAGTCAGTACCGGAGAAAATTATTTCCGACGTTATTCGTTTATCGAACATTCATTTATCGATATTTCACTGTAATTATGTCTTTTTGTAGTTTGCACATTCCTTAGTTTTAGCCACTCCCTCATATTTCTCTTCCTCTATCTATCAAATGTTTAAGTCATCTTTCTCCAACCACCTACCAAAGTAAACATTTGCCCACATTTACCACATCTAGTTATTCGTAAAGTCAAAAGTTGTCTCTAATTCCCTATATTGGCACCCACACTTTGTGTGGGCAACATTTCTAGTACTAATACACAAAGGTAGTCATCTTTTGGTGAAGCCTTTTTTCATTCAGACTGGCCCCCACTTCTTAAAAGAAATTAGAGTAATATAAAGGTTGGTTTTTTAAATTAATTGAAAAAAAGTACCTCCTAAAAAGTCTCCGTTATCTTTCCTAAAATTCTCCGCCACTTCTTATGTTTCATAAGAACCGCTCCACTTATCTTAATCCATATAACTACTCGAATTGTCATATAAATATTTTGCTTAAACATAAGAAAAATTCACACGAATAGCGTGTGCAGTGTGTTCTTACGATTAATTGAGGGCTCAGTATATGAAAAAGCTGCCCTTTTGAAATAAAAGTTCAAGCAAGGTTTCAAGTTCCCAGATATGACAACGTAAAGAGTTTTCAAGGACACAACTCATCAAACTGTAGCGCTTGTAAGCTACTCCCCTTTCTCTCTTCTTATTCTTAACCTAATCTAGGTTTTTCTTTGATATTTAAGCTAAAATTGTTTTAATTGTCAAGGGTACTTTTGGAAATTCAAAAAATGTAGGAAACGGACAAAACACTCCAAGGTGTTACCACTTTGGAACTCTTCACTTTTTTATAGCAGTAGAGATCAATAAACGTGTAACCACCCGTTTTGTAATACATTAATTGCTGTCCAGTCCAAATATATGTATGTATATAGTATATACACTTGCCTGAAAGTGATTATGCGTTTCCTAGTAGTTTGTATGAAGTTGGAGCTGCAATATAATTCTAGAACATGACACACATGGTACCAGTTACTAACTTGCATACCCCGAAAGACGGCTTTATTGAATTTTCAATAGACCATATGTAAGAGGTAAACAAAGGAAGAGCCTGAGGAAGTAATGAATAGGCAGAAGTCATAAACATCAATTAGCAGTGATACCATTGTTGTAGTTTTGGAAATCTAAATTACACAAACAAATTCTAAAGGAAACTTGATACCAATATTTAGTAACACACACACACAGCTCCCCCATCCACCAAATGCATATTTGTTTGAGGTACCTGTTTGTCCTATTTCTTCTTCCCATATCCAAGCTGTTGAGACTTTAGAGCTGATTAACTGAATCTAGGATTGACCTGAAATATAACAAGATAAGTTGCCGGCAAAATATAGTATTCCCTACCCTATTTGTATGATTACATATCATCATCACACATGGTAAATAATCTTCCTGTTTTCTAGCGAACAAGAGTCAAATTTACTCGCTTCACCCCCTTTAATTATTAGGGGGGGGGGGTTGTCACATTTAAAAAGTTCAAGAATGTTTGACATAATGACGTTAACACTTTTTGTATTATATGAGTAACTTTGTTGGGATCATAACCTGAATTCATAAAATGGTGGAACTGTATGGTAGTGATGTAAATTTTGGATATTTGTGTTTAAGGTACTTTCATACTTCCAAAATTGCAACATGACACTTAAATTAGGGCCGGGAAAGTATTCTTTGACTATAATAGTGGTTTGGTCGGAAATACCATATTGGGAGTCACTTGCTACTTTCAAGTCATAGTAAAATATGTAGTACCCGCTGCAAATTCCCAAAAAATCACAGGTTCGGGTGCGGTGACTGTATGTATATTTATATATTACATTATTTGTGATACTATTATTCTAATATAAAAACAACAATAATGGTAATCCAAAAAATGTTTAAGCAGAAATTCATACACAGGTTCAAAGGAAATACTATATCAACAATATAATCTCTACCTGTCGTTGTCCGTAGCTACGGGGAGACGATTAATCTAAGGGTTAGAAATGTTCTCAAAGATGCACATTTTTTTGGTTAAATTGGAGTTGTATTTTAGAGAACCTCTCAACTAAAACTTTCAAAATTACCTTGAAGCACTCGCAAAGCACTCACGAAGCACCCGGTGCGGGTACAGTTACCAAATGGTTTAACCCACCATTTTGGAGGAGCTTTCTTTGTTTATAGGACAACCCCGACATAAATTTTTCCACTTAATGCCATTCAGACCTTTATACTTGTACAGAAGCGTTATAGCATGTTTTTATAAACTTGTCCAATCCAAGAAACATTCATAATGAGTTATCCATCTCGTGCAGATAAGCTCGCATACCCATCGAAGTTACAACATATATCCATATTTATTCTCTAACATTCATTAGTAATTCTCGGTCTAGCAATAAGCCAAAAAGTTGGTTCTGCATAGTTTATTCACATAGTATTAAAGCGAGTGTATATTTAGTTTACTATTTAGCTTATTGTATCTTATATTGTCATGTTATAACCATGTTAAAACCTCGTCGGATGATATATATTTGGTTTAAAGTTGAAATAATAAATGTAAGCTTAGCTACTGGTTGTTATTGTAGTATACAATTTTTGTATCTTTCTAAGCGAACCAGATTGATCCCCAGAAGTAAGTATGTTAGCTCGGATGTGCGGCTTAATGGTTGGGAACCGGATGATAGGAAGTAATATCAAAATGTAGAACTTTTTGGAAATTTTAAATTGATCCGCATTATTTTTGGAACACCTGTACTTTTCCTAAAAAATCAGAAATACCTGTTTTCGACGGAAAAGGTCTATGTAGCATAGATTTCTAAAGAATAAGTGAGCGAGCATTTCCTACATTTCATGGCAGAAAGAGAGTGTCTTTTTTCAGCCGAAAAGAACTGAAATTTTCACCCATGGTTTGTTCTATTTTTTTCAGAACCTTACAGTTCGATTCATCTCTCTCTTGAAAGGTTTTACAGTTCAGATGCAAATCCCTACCCTGAAACTTAACCAGAGAATAATTGAGTCGATGTTGACTCAGGATTCATCATTATCTTAGGTACTTTTGTGAACTGTTTCATCATCGGTTCAAGCACTTGATAGAGTTCAACTGTAACCAATCTAGACACCACGACTGAATTTAACTTATATTTCCTTTGGTTTGTATATCTAATCCATCTTTCCATCTTGGATATCCCAATATGGTAGTCCACTTTCTCGTTCATGGACTTAAATATTGTAACTTGTTTATCGCAAAAGAATTTATGATTCTATTGGCACAAGGACATACTAGTAAATAAGAAGTTGGTCAAAGTCTAACAATACATGTTCTCTTAACCGTTGGAAGTACCAGGTAGGTCTATATTGAGGCTGTTTGAGTGATATGTTTATTGGTTTATGCGTGATTGTGGATATTAAGTTGTGGTGAGGAGAGAGAGTATATTGTATACTCTCTGTCCTCACCACAACCATTTACTCTCTGTCCTCACCACAACCATTTACTCTCTGTCCTCACCATAACAATTCATTCACAATAAACCACAAACCAGTAAACCAACTATCGAAACCACCCCATTATGAAATGGAGTATTTTCTACTGTCAGTAATCAGTTTAACTACCTATGTTTGTTTTAAAAAATCTACTACATTTTTTTCTCAATATGACCAACAGTGAATTCATTTCGTTTTTTTCTTTTCCATCTCTCGTACGTCCCCTTGCTTCTACATTTTAGAGTTGACTATCTCCCAAATAAATCATCTGAAAGGACCTTCAGGTTACTCGAGTAAAGATTTGCCTTTGCGGTAGATAATATTATGATCTTTCCTGAGAATGAAGGAGATTTGTGGTAACGTGGATCTTAATTAATACCACAATGATCTACTACTTAAAAGTTTCTTTAACATCATTGTTGGTTTAACTTTGGAAGTCTGATTTTGTTGATAGTTGGCAATATAAATGATAACTTTTCTACTAAAGAAAGTCCTTGAGGCGTATGTTTTCGAATCGAAAGTTAAACTGTCATGTGTATCTTTATGATTCACACAATTCCATTCCATTCTCGATCTAAAAGATAGATTTTCGGTTCATGACTGGATCTTGATTTCGTAAATACGGTTTGTACGTAAGATTCTACGAGTATCACACTATTAGTTTTGCAGTTTTAAACCAAAAGATCATGATTTTTACACCCTTGATATGTTCACTCTCTGACAACTTGTAGCACTGCATAGTCGTTTATTTCTATATATTAGTATACGAATGTATTTACGCTCATTTGAAACTTAAAATGCCATTATTAATAGCATGATCTCCATTTAACAGATACAGGGACAGCATCAGATGCAATTCTCTCCACCACTGGGATCCCAGCAATTACAGGGCAGGCAGCTAGCTTCTGGATCTATGCAGCATGGCATTGGTCAAAGCCAACTCAACCAAGGAAGTCAGTTCAATCGTCACCTTAACCAGTTTTCTGGAGCTGCTAATAGTGCATTGTTTAATGCGACTCAGGGTACTCCAAATAACCAAATGGTCAGTCATTTATTTTCACATCTAATTATCTTTACATTATTTAAATGGTTAGTCAGTTAGATTGGTACTCACGAGGTACAAATACCATGTAGCTTTTACTTAGAGTGAGTAACCTCTCAAGATAGCTAGTTGAACTTACCCTTTCCCCCTTCTCGTTTTATTCTCATTTTTTGCAAGGAAAGCTACTTCTATGTGCCTTCTCACCCTTAATAGTCCATTTTCAAAGTATTAAAACACAACCCAACTGAACAAAATCTTTTCCTAGCTTGACCCAGGTCCGCATTATGGATAAAATTTCCCCCACTTCCATCTTTCCTCAACCATTCACTCACTTGCGTAGTTGCTAAATCCGTTCCGGTCGCCGTTCCGTTTTACTCTTGGGAACGGAACGATCTGGGATTCGGACGGAACGTCGATTCGTTCCGGATTTACCGCACTTTTTACTACATTATATATATATACATACAATATAACATAATATGTATTTTAATAAAAATATCTTATAAATTTAATTAAAATAGAACGTAAAGTCTAAATGGGACTAATTTATTAATCAAATAACCCATTAATAACATCACATATGTAATGAAACCAAATGATTACTAAATGTAGTGATTGAATTATGGTAAGAAAATAGAACAATATGGTTATTTGATAAGAGAACAAATTATTTGTTCTTAAGTATTGTAATCTCTAAACTTTGTACATTTTATACAATAAATTATTATGTCATTATAAATATTCGTGTTAAATAAAAAAGACGAAAAAGTTGCATATTCGATTAAATAAATACAGTAAAATATTCTATATATATATATATTAATGTGTGAAATCTATAACAATAAGAACTGCTGGCCCAGTGGTAAGCTGGTGCCATGTTGTTGCGGAGGTCTGGAGTTTGAATCCCCTAACCGGCAGTTTAGTTTTGAAATCTAATAATGGTACCGGAACGGTACCAGCCGGAACTAGACGGATCAGGCCGAAATTCCCAAATCTCGTCGGATCGTGGCAGAACTGACCAGAATTCGGACTGGTACAAATCTACCTCTGTTCCGTACCGTTTTTCTTACGAAACGGCCGGCCGGAATGGAACGGAATTAACAACTATGCTCACTTGTGTTTTAATTTGTCCGAGTCTTGTCTTACTGTCTCTATTGAGGTTCCTTTTAAATCTCTCTCATTCTAGTTGACCACGCTTAAGTTGGATTGAGTAAATGATGCATCCAAGGGCCAATATTAAACATGATGAAGACCTCCTCAGAGGATTTGTCATTATGTTAACTTCTCTGATTACAAGCTTTATCAATCTTAGTATTCTCATTCGGCGACGCTCATTTTCTGTTTCCATTTCATTCTATATACACTTTCTCAGTATTGAAAGATTCTCTATTAATGTCTAACACTTCGTAGGTACTGATAGAAGTCTGACGTTCTTTGTACACTGACTTCCAAATTTAATGCAGCCCATACCCTGCCACATAGGATCTGTTCGACCTTTCTCATCTAACCAATGTGGGATATCATGGCAATATGAAACCTATTTCCAACCAAATATCTATCTGGATTTCCTTTTTTTTTGGTTTTAATTGTACATTGGTGGATATAGTTCTAGTTTAACAAAATAAGTTGTACTAGCTAATTTGTCATTTACCAGGGTCCCTTCCAAATTGAGCCACCTCCAGGTTTTTAGTTATGTATTATGAAATTTATACAGGCTTTGCAGTTGCAGGATTTTGATTCTCCATACATGTTTATGCAAGCATTTATACTCAACAAGCAATTGCATAATTCCAATATTTATACCACCACAATTTATTCTGTACATAAAATCATAAACTATTTATAATTGGACTCTTACATTACTTGCTTGGCTAAACTTTAATCACATTACCGTGCTTTTGAACATGGGAAACACACATCTCCTTTTAGGAGTGGCATCTTGACTAGGAATTTGCTCAAGATAAATGAGCAAATCTGTTAGCGTGGAAGTGTTTCTGCTTTTGGTCTCTTTTTTATTTTGAACTTTCTTGAGTACCCTGTTAAGTTTTTTTTTTTTGTTTTTGTTTTTGTTTTTGTTTTTTTTTTTTTGGCAAAGAGAAGAAATGCCATTGATAATAAACAAGAGTACAAGAAAATATACAAGATTTCAAAACATCCCAAACAAACTAGCAAGCTACTAATCCAACAAAGAGAACCCGATATGAAACAACCGCGAACAACCAAGCATAACAAGACAAGATAAAAAACATCATGAAAGAAGCGCCCTTTGTCGACGCCTGCAGCACATCACGATAACAGCTTGTACACCACCTGAATGAATATAGAAGCCAAGAAACATTATCAAAATAACACCAGCAAAAAACAAACATATCATTAGAGCGCAAAGGTTAGGGGGGGGGGGGTGAAGATGTATGAAGCCTCAAATCTGTTGGCGACCGAAACTTGAAACACAGCCTCAACTTCTTGTCCAGGCAGTGAATTGGAGAGCCTAAAGTATAAATAGAGAATTTTGGATCCTCTCTTCTGCACTGCTCTGGTGGACCCCTGTTTTGCTTGGCCTGGGTGGGACGAGAAAAAGACGACGGAACTGGGGGTAAGGAACATGAACAGTTCCTCCTTTACCACCATCGAGATAAACTGAGTGTTTCACCGCCCTCCGGTACCAGCCTTCATCAACCAAATTCTCCTGTTTGGTCCTAGGGTTGACGAATCTGAACTTTGTAGTACGTGTTTGAATATGGGCCAGACAAGATGCTTGAAAGCTCTTTGCATGTGTGATGAGGTGGAGAAAACAAAACCAGGGAGGAGCAAATCTGCAACAATTCGACCCGGCTGTACTGAACCTTGATTGGTTTAGTTATGTGGAGAATTGGATGGAAATGTCCTTTACTCCGAAGCCGCTTTTTCTGAGGAATCGCTTCAGCCCAAACTTTGTATCTTTTCGAACAAAATCTCCCTTTCTTGCTGGTGAGATCATGAAGATTTGTTAAAAAAAAAGCTTGGTAGAGGTGCGGCTGAACTAAGTGGTTCAGAGCCCATCCATTTGTGAGGGTTGTCCACCTTAACCTCTTCATCCCAAACAAAGCAGATCCAAACACTTCAAGAGACAAAAGTGAAAGAAGAGGAACAGTACCCTGTGAAGTTGTTCACCAGAACAATGGACTTTCCATTACCTGCTTGGTGAATTTCAAACATACTGTATTTGTAAAGAAAAGGAAAGAGATTTTCATCTAAGAAATGGCGTTTGACCTAGAAGTCCAAATCTCCGCAGACTTCGTGGTATTCTTTGTCTTCACAGCTATCCTGACCTTCTCTAGTTATTGCTGTATAGAAGAAAACCCATATGACAGCATTAGGTGTGCACTTGTTCAACCAAAGTGAAACAAGTTCTGCCATTAGTGAATCGTAAAGCTTCATTTTGTTAGCGTGAAAGTTTTTCTGCTCATGATTTCTTCTTTTGTTTCAACTTTTCTTGAAACCTGTGAAGCTAAACACGTAAATAATGTTTTCCAAAATGTCTCAATGTGATGTTCGTCAGGTGTATGCTGGCCCTAATGGATGTTGTTTTTCCTCCTCAACAGATTCCTAACATGTCAGGTACCATGCCTTCACAATCGCTTCTTCCGAGGATGCAGGTGAGCTCTCTCTGTCTCTCTCTCTCTCTCTCTATATATATATATATATGTATATATTGGAGCGTTTCACTTCACAAACAAATGGTAGCAAATGATATGGACTCTGTAAACATACCTAGTTCAGGCTATAAGAGAACAGCCAGTAACATCTTAGCTTACCTGGTCCAGCAGACGGTACGGGCTTGGTAACATAGTGTCATATCCTTGTGAATAAATAACCAGCTTTGCGGGGGTTATTAAATTTACTTGACAACCCTGGTTATTAGTTTGTTTGGCTTTAATATCTGAATAGTTCTCACAAAGTACTTATCTCTGATATAGTTTCCAGTAGCCACATAGAAATAGTCCAGATAACGTAAAAGCACAGCCGTATAAATTTTAATGAAAACGCTGGACGTTTAAGGAAATGTAGGAAGAGTTGAAAAAAAGTTGCCTTTCTGCAGTCTTTGGTGTGGGATGGAGAGAACTGAAATCCCCCGAAATCTGTAATTTGAAGATTGAACAAATTAGGATGGCAATTCAGATTTACCTCTGTGATCCCTCCAGTCAGCTACTGTGAAGTAGCAAAGCCTACTTAAGTCATGTTCCAGTAGCGTTATAGGAGTTCACAGACCAGTTAGTCACGGGTTTTTAGTCAATGCCGTTTTTATGAATTAGTCTTGATTTTTTGTTTTCTCACCATTGAGCAATGTTTGTTTTATGTCTCTCATGTTGTGCTTTTTACCTCTAGCAGCAGTATGGACTACCTGGTGCCGGCCGTACTCATGCTTCCCAAATTCTGAGTGATCAAAGTACGAACATCAACTCTCTTCTTTTTGGCTCTTCTGAACTTCTCTGTTTTACCGGCATATTGTTTTTTCACACACACACACACACACACACACACACACACACACACACTCGCACACACACACACACACACACACGTGTTTTAATCGTAGATTCTGATCATATTTTGTTATCTGTATCCTATTCCAACCTATTTGGTAATAGTTTAGCCGAAACATGACTGGTATTACAGTTTGTCAGAGCTTTTTCCCTTGTCCATTTACGAATAGGTTGGATGAAAATTGTTTGCTCATCAGTACGAATTGGATGAATTTGGGATGCATCATCTTCTGTTTTCTCTAATATTGTACAAGTTTGACTAAACTCTGATGCGGTATGTTCATGTAGTGTTCAACATGGGAGCAGCAAGTTCTGGTGGTATGATGCCGATCCAGCAACAACAGCAGCAGCAAACTCTTGGTTCGCAGGGAGCGTTTGGTAACATGCAACAAAATGCTCAGAATCTGCAATCTTACCAGAATGCGCAGCAAAACCATCCAAATTTCCAACAGCAGAGACAGCAAAACCCACAATGAAGTCGCCTCAAATCTGTGAGGTTATGAGTGGTGGAGCCCGGTTTTATGAGTCTTTTAGAAGGAAGCTATATATACAATAATGTAAAAGCATATATGAGAGACTCTATTTGGTGGAAGATGGGGCTAGAATTTCCTTCAGAATTTAGCCTTTTACTTTCCCCGACTCAAATATGTATGTTACTAAAATAGTTTCAACTAGACCATCCAGATTTCATACTCTTGCAAGGTGATGAGATGAGCAATGAGCACCGGGTCTTATTTTTTTACTAAAATAGTTTTTTCGTTAGACACTCGTAATTTTAATTTTTCCGTCTACCAGCAAGCAGCAGTTGCCAACAACGTTGCCTTAGGTTAATGTCTCATTTCCAGGAACATGTTTTGAGCTGAATATTTTTTCTGAGATTACCAGACGATGGAGTGACCATCTCACCTCAAGCGAGTGATGGATACAATTTCAGTAGGCTTCAATTTCACTTTTCGAAATGGAATGTGAAAGCTAAACATATGTGAAACAAAACAGAGGTTTACGAAGTCTAAATTGAAGTTGATGGAATATGTACACTAAAACACTGAAAGAAAAGATACTATATGGAAACATTTCAGTAGTGCTTTATCGGCTGATTTGGATGGGGTTCCCAGAGAGAAGGATAGCGGCGACCGCAACACTTGAATAGCAGAAAGAGCAACCTGCATCAACAAGAGTGGTTTTTGTCTTCAGACTTGGGAGTTGGGACATTGAATACGATTAAGAACATGCATAGTAGGTCATAATTGTGATTTGCAGACTTTAACTAGCATCTTTTGTTGGAGAGAGAGAGAGAGAGAGAGAGAGAGAGAGAGAGAGAGAGAGAGAGAGAGAGATTACAAGTCCTTGAGGCATGATGAACTTTTAGAATGGGATTCATCAGGGAAGCCATAGTCCAAAGAAAATGGTGTCAACACTGCAGTAGAGATGGACTTGTTGTCATTTGGAAGAGGGAGGTTCTCGGTGGATGTGGGAGGCGGGGAGAATGGCGGTGATGGAGACGTAGATGAGGATAAGACATACCTGTGAAATCCAGGTCCTACACTAACCGGCAAAGGAGATGATGGAGGAGGGGAAGCGGAAGATTCAGATGAGCAACTCATATTTTCGTGCTTGGTTTATCAATACCATTCTCTCTCTCTCTCTCTCTCTCTCTCTCTCTCTCTCTCTCTCTCTCTCTCTCTCTCATATTTTACAAATACAGGACAATGTGTTAACAACTACCAGTCCAAGAACTAACAGAAGTATCAACTATCAATCAAACCAACCACTCACCCTTGTATAGAGCTACTACAACTATAAGTCAGGAAGGCAAGACAGAAGAAACAATGAATTACAACTACGGAGTATGTAATCACCAGAATGTTTATTTCATATTCATTCCGAGCACATAAAACACCTCTCTGCCAACAACAGTGGGCTGGTGATATTGGTTTGTGTTTTTATCTTTTTGCCTTAACCTTTCAAGACCATAGGTGTAGCAGCTGTTGCCACTGATTGGTTACTGAATAAGCAGTTTCCGAATCTATATAAGTATCATACTACTTATAATAAAAGAAGATATGGCTCTTTGCCAACTAGGATTTTTGCACACCGTGGACCACTGATTATCTTGCATGTGTGTTTGCCGCCAATGCCTACCAACGATTGCTTGCCACGTCGTTGTTTGCAATATATTTCCGAGTCAAATGTCCGTTTTGTCCTCGTGCGGAACGGTAATTTACTGAACGAATACTGGTTTCGTTATGTAATTGTGTTCTCCGACTTGGATTGAGTTGTAAATTCCATGAAAAAAAATAGCTTTTGTTAACTTCCGTCTCTGCCCTTGCTGTCTGACCTTTACTAGCTGTCCCTGATAGATTTAGTGGCTGTAATTTGTTTGTAGGAGTTGGATGTAGATGTAAATTTGTTCGAAAAAATAGATTCTGTTAACTGCCGTTTCTGCCCTTGCTGTTTCCTCCTTATTGGCTGTCCTAAACAGAGTTAGTGGCTGTAATTTGTTTGTCAGATTTGGATGTAGATGTAAATTTGATGAAAAAAATAGATTCTGTTAACTTCCAATTCTGCCCCTGCTGTTTCACCTTTATGGGATGCCCTCAATACATTTAGTTGCTGTAATTTGGTTGTGCAATTTGGATGTAGATGTAAATTTGATAAAAAAAATAGCTTCTGTTAACTTCCAATTCTGCCCCTGTTGCTTGTCCTCTATTGGCTGTTCTGAATAGACTTAGTGGCTGTAATTTGGTCGTCTGAGTTGGATGTAGTTGTAAATTTGATGAAAAAAATAGATTCTGTTAACTTCCATTTCTGCCCCTCCTGTTTTCCCTTTATTGGCTGTCCTGAATAGATTTAGTTGCTGTAATTTGGTTGTGCGAATTGGATGTACGTGTAAGTTTCATGGAAAAAATAGCATCTGTTGATTTCCGCTTTTGCCTTGCTGTTTGTGCTTTATTGGTTGTTCTCAATAGATTTAGTAGCTGTAATTTGGCTGTAGGAGTTGGATGTAGATGTAAAATTGAGGAAACAAAACTAATTCAGGTCAATTAGGGCTTTCCCAAAAACATGTAATTAGTGTAGTAATAACATGTTTTAAAAGTAAAACAATTTTATTCTTTTCGAACTAAATAAATGTATAAATCGATTTATTATTCTTTCAAAAAAGATAGAGAATTTAGTTTTAGTGTTATTAAAATTGGATAATTAATTAATATTTAAGTCAATAAACTTTTCATAAAACAATGTACTGTATATATTTGTGTGCTTACAATAATAAACAAAGGGTTGAATAGTTATGAGATAATATAACTTTAAGTAATACTATTATTATTACTTAGAATATAGAATATTTTAATTAACAAAGAAATGTTATTTTACCCGTAATTTGATTGTGTGAGTTGGATGTACACGTAAATTTCATGGAAAAAATAGCTTATGTTGATTTCCGCTCCCGCCGTTGCTGTTTGTGTTTTATTAGTTGTTCTCAATAGATTTAGTAGCTGTAGTTTCATTGTAGGAGTTGGATGTAGATGTAAAATTGAGGGAAAAAAACTAATTCAAGTCAATTAGGGGCTTCCCCAAAACATGTTATTAATTTAGTAATAACATGTTCTAAAATTAAACAAATTTTATTCTTTCAGAACTAAATACATTTATAAATAAATTTATTCTTTCAAAAAAGATAAAGAATTTAATTTAGAGTTATTAAAATTGTATAATTAATTAATATTTAAGTCAATAAAGTTTCCATAAAACAATGTACTGTATATATTTGTGTGTTTACAATAATAAACAAAGGGTTGAACAGTTATGAGATAATATAACTTTAAGTAATACTATTATTATTACTTAGAATATAGAATATTACCCAAAAATTGATGACGCAAAAGTGATGAAGAAAATTACCTTTTGTTAGCAGTCGGTTTTGCCCTTGCTGCCTCGCCCTTCTTGCTCTGTCGAACATAGTGACTGGCTGTGATAATATCATCGTCTTCTCCCTCAGGATTCTGCCCTCACTCGGTCTCGGTGCTCATTGGTGGAATCACAACCGCCTTCTGTTGCTTGGAGCGCAAGCACATTTACTGTTTGCTCCACTACTGTGACGTAGGCTGCTGCTTCAAAGCCTCCACGTGTCGCTTCATAATATTTGGTATAATTAGAGGATGTCTGTGTTCTTTCACTGTCTGCTCTGTTTGATCTCTTCCCTGGTATGTTCAATGCTCTCTCCCTTTTTCCGGTTGGTTTTTCTCCCACCGTTTAATCTTTCTCCCCCCGAATTTGAATGTAGGAATTGCACGTCTTCAGTTTGTTGTAATATATATGTGCAATGCTTTCTCTCCATTTTTTGATGAATTTTTTGTATTTTATTTATTTATTTATACATTTTTTTTTTTAATATTCCTCCCAATGCTTAATTTTCCGCTTTGGGAGGTTGAATGTAGGAGTTGCATGTACAGATTCTTTACGGTTTGTATTTCTCTCATAAAATGTTTCCAGTTTCTGGTAACATAGGGTCTGCTATTGAGGTTTGGTGTTATTAAATGCTGATCATCTGGTTCCTGCTGTGTACATAGGTGTTGAAATGCAGTTGCATGCGTAGATCGTTTGCAATTTGTAGGTCCTCTATTAAATGTTTACAATTTGCTGTAGTCTGGAGTTTGGTGTGGAGGTTTGGTGTTATTAAATGCTAATGATTTGATAATTTTGTGAAAGCATTGTCCTACGTTATACAACAGCTCTTACATTATGTGTCATTACAAAATTGGCCTGTTTGTTGTCAACTTTTGTAGTATGTGTTTCTAATTTTTTGATGGCTTTCGGCATGGGGACGAAATTTAGTTATGCAGTTGTCTGCTTGTTTGAGTTATTTTGAATTTCACACGTTTAACTTCATCGGGTTATCTGTATCAGTTGGTTTGTGGAGTTACACACGTGCTGTTGGTTGTTACGAGTTCGTCGCAGTGGATTGTTGACTGTTTTTCTGGTAAGATCTTCGGATGAATGTTTTGCTGTATGGCATGATTGAAATTCAGGCATGATTATTTTTTTCCCCCCCAACTGCTGTTGTACTTCTCAGTGCCGTGGAAGGAGCTTCTAGGCTGAGTGGTCGCTGCGTCGGGATCATTATTTGCATCTCACAGGTTTTCCATTGTAATTTCTAAAATTGTGTTGGTGCTGTTCTCGGAAATACTTGTGGTATATTTGTTTATTAGTGATGTGTCAAATGTATACGGTTTTATATGGCCCTGACTCTATTAGGTGGTAAAATGTATGATTGCATTTTCTTGTGTGCGATTCCTATAATATGGTGATTAATCTGTTATAATATGGAGTGCATGTTAAGAACATAACTGCTATTAGTTATTATGGAGATGTTGTATGTGAACATGTACATGACTAAAATTGTGTGAGGGAAATAGGTAATTTCTGAATGATTTTGAATTGAATTATGAGTGTAGCAGAATGAGGGAAGTATAGGGTTTAAAAAAGAGTGCCGAGAAATGGGAAAATGTGCAGCATTCCCTGTATCAAAACATTATTTCGATTCTATAATTCTTGCGGTGTGACCTGAGCGATGATTTAAAATTTACGTATGTCTACCAGTAGTAGTGGCAAGCGTCCGGAGCCCACTGAATCAGAATCATTGCAAGATACTCGATTGCGCAAGAATTTATTGCATCATGAAGAGGTTGAATGCCCTGCTGTGCTCGCACCGCCGCCGTCGACTGTTATGCATCCTGCATATGATGCTACTACTGCTCCGTCTTATAGATTGCCTACTGTTGATCATGTACTTGGTGGTCCTACTGCGGGCTGTGGTGGTCGTGGCCGTGGTAGAAGAGGGCGCCCTCGGAAAATTACTGGCGGTGCGACCTTGCACAACGCCTCCAGTAGCGGTGAGGGAAGGCTTGACGTAGTTAATACAGGCAAGCGTGGAGGAGCTGCTGGATCAGAATCATTGCAAGATCCCGGATTGCGCAGGAATTTATTGCTTCATGAAGAGGTCGAATGCCCCGCCGTGCTCACACCGCCGGTTTCAACCGTTATCCATAGTGCATATGATGCTACTACTGATCGATCTTACGCATCGCCTAATGTTGATCACGTAGCCGGTGGACGAACTGTGGGCTGTGGTGGTCGTGGCCGTGGTAGGAGAGGGCGCCCTCGGAAAAATGCTAGCGGTGCAACCTCACACAACGCTTCCAGTAGTGGTGCGGGAATGGTGGACGTAGGCAACATTTCGAAAGCAGTGGAGGTTTTTGTGGCTGTCCGAAATCAATTTTTCCGAGAACAAGTTGAGGGCTCCGCCGTAGAAACACTGGATATAAGTAGCCGTGCTGTTGAAGGTGCATCCATTGATGATGCCGTGTCTCCTGCGATTGAAGTGTGTGAGGTTGTGCGTATTAGTAGTGAAAATTCAGGTGCTGATGTTGTGGGATGCCGTGCTATGCAATTTACGTCGTCCGAACCATGTCGTGGTGCAGTGACTGGAATTGCTGCCGTTGATTGTTCCGAAATTGAAAATGTTATAGATGAGACATCTGCTGGAGAAGTTTCACGCGGGGGTGGTCGTGGACGTGGTAGAAGAGGAAGACCTCGGAAAAATGGAGGTGGTTTGACTTCACACAAGGTCGCTGACAGGCTTGAAGGAAAGGTGGAGCGAGACAACGATCCAACAGTATCTGATGGCTCTGTGGGTGTTCGGAATCAATTTTTCCGTGAACAAATAGCGTCGTCTGCTGTACCCAGGATGGCTCCAACCAGCTGTGCTGGGGGTGGTTCATCGACTACCACTACAGCGTTTCCCTTGATTGAAGCACAGCAGATCGCTGCCGTGACTCCTGCGATTGAATTACGGCAGGCTTCTGATGTTATTAGTGAATATTCGGCTGCTGATGTCCTTGGATGCCGTGCTACGCAATTTATGTCGTCCGAATCAACTGGTGGTGCGGCGACTGGAATTGCAACCGTCGATTGTTCCAAGATTGAAAATGCTGTAGGCGGGATATCCGGTGGAGAAGTTTCATGCAGGAGTGGTCGTGGACGTGGTAGAAGAGGAAGACCTCGGAAAAATGGAGTTGGTGTGACTTCACACAAGGTCATCGATGGGCTTGGAGGAAGGCGGGAGCGAGACAATGATCCAACAGTATTTGAAAATTCTGCGGGTGTGCGGAATCAATTTTTCCGTGAACAAGTAGAGTCCTCTGCTATAACTGAGTCGGTTCGAACCGGCTGTGCTGGTGGCACTTCATCCGCTACTGATACGGCGTGTCCCCCTGTGGAAACACAGCAGGTCACTGACATTATTAGCGAAAATTCATGTGCTGATGTTGCTTGTCGCAATGTGATGCAATTTATGTCTTCCGCTGCATTGACTGGTGTGGTGGCTGGGGTTGGTGATGTGAATTGTTCGAGAATTGCAAATCTCGCAGGAGTGACTGCTTTCGGAGATGTTTCATGCTCCGGCCAAATTCATGATGTCGATCCCGCGTGTATAGCTGGTGAGGGAATGCATCAGGAAGCCAATGTTCCAAAAGCATTGGATATTTCTGGGGCTGTCCGGAATCAGTTTTGAGGAGAACAAGTTCATTGTTCTTCCGTACCAACGCCGGGCCACAGCAGGTGTGTTGTTGAAGATGGAAGCACTGATTTCCCTGTGGCTGCCGCGATTGAAGCACAGGAGGTTGCCAATGTCATTAGTGAAAAAGCAGTGACTGGATTTGCTGCCACGGATTGTCCAGGAATTGCAAATGACGTAGCAGGTATATCTCCCCGAGAAGTTTCGCGTGGGGGTGGTCGTGGACGTGGTAGAAGAGGAAGACCTCGGAAAAATGAAGCAGTTTCAGCTTCACAGAGTCCCCCCGATGGCCTTCAGGGAAGGCTGCAGAGAGGCAACGATTCAACAGTATCCGACAGTCCTCCGGCTGTCCGGAATCAATTTTTCCGTGAGCAAGTAGATTCCTCCGCTTTACCGACACTGGTTCGAAGTAGCTGTCATGGGGAAAGTTCATCCACTGCTGCTGGTGCATCTCCTGTGATTGAAACAGAAGAAGTCGCCAACATCATCATTGAAAATTCATTGGTTCATATTGTGCGTCCATGTGGTTTGCAATTTACGTCTTCGGACACATTGACTGATGGATTAACTGGAATTGATGTTGTGGATTGTTCGAGAATTGCAAATGCTGTGGGAGGGAAATCAGATGGACAACAAGTTGATTGTTCTTTCGTGCCAAACCTGGGTCAGGGCAGCTGTCCTCGTGAAGATGCATGCAATGATGTTTCTGTGTCCGCCGCAATAGAACCACAAGAGGTTGCTGATGTTATGAGTGAAAAATCGTATGCTGATGTTACAGGATGCTGTGCTATGCAATCTATGCCTTCTGAATCATATGGTATTGCAGAGACTGGAATTGCTGCTGTGGACTGTCCGAGAATTGCAAATGTCGTAGCAGGGATATCTCCCAAAGAATTTTCACGTGGGGGTTGTCGTGGACGTGGTAGAAGAGGAAGACCTCGGAAAAATGGAGCGGGTGCCGCTGCACGCAGTGCTCCTGATGGCCTTCAGGGGAGGCTGCAGGGAGGCAATGATTCAGCAGTATTGGACAGCTCTGAGGCTGTCCGGAATCAATTTTTCTTTGAGCAAGTACATTCTTCTGCCGTACCAACACTGGGTCGAAGTAGCTGTGATGGCCGAGATTCATCCACTGTTGATGGTGCATCTCTCGTGATTGGAAAAAAAGAAGTTGCCGACATCATTCGTGAAAATTCATCAGTTGACGTTGTTCACCCCTGTGGTTTGCAATTTACTTCTTCGGAAGAATTGATTGGAGAATTGAGTGGAGTTGATGTTGTGGATTCTTCAGGGATTGGAAATGTTGTAGGAGGGAAATTGGATGGAGAGGTTTTACACTCAGTCATCGGTGCTACTGCCAATTCTGTGCGTACAGCCGGAGTTGCTCCCGGACGAGGTCGAAGAGGAAGGCCGCGTAAAAATAAGGTTGGTGCAACTTCACAGGAAGTTATTGATGGCGGTGGAGGAGGACCTCAGGAAGGCATTGATTCAAATACAATGGCTATTTCTGGGGTTGTCCGGAATCAATTTTTCAGAGAACAAATTGATTGCTCTCCTGTAGAAAGACTGGGTCAAAGTAGCTGTGCCGCAGAAGGTTCACTGGCTGATGTTGATATGTCCCCTGTGATTGAAACAGAGGAGGTTGTCGATGTCCCTGCAGGAGTTAGGTCCGGGAATCTATTCCACTCAGATGGGTCTGTTATTGGAAATTTGTTGCCTGTAGGCGGTGCTGGAGGAGTACATCGCGGAAGAGGACAGTCTCTGGAAGATGTTGTTTGTGATGGAGAAGAGGTGAGTTATAGTGTTCCTAATCCAGATGAGGCAGTGCGGGCAGTAGCAAGCCGAGGAGGTCGTCGGAAAAGGGGGAGACCTTCAAAGATTGCTTCAGTTGCTTATCCAGTCTGTGAAAAAAGCAGCAGTGTCCGTCGCAGCGATAGTCGACAGTGCAGAGATAAAGAAAAAGCTGTTGTGTCCGGGCCTATGTCTGATGCGCAGCATAAGTGCAGTGACGTGGGGAAAGTTTCATCCGAGAGGTCACGAAAACATGGCATTGCAGATCTGACATCTGAAGATCATACTGCAGGCTCACTGGATGGAGTCAGTACTGCAGTGCCTTCCTCCACCGTGCCTGCACAGTTAATGCCAGATTCTATCTCCTCGCAAATTGTTGTGCGGCAAGGCTTCTGTGTCACTGCTCTGGATGTGTATAATGGTCAGCGCAGTCATGCACTGGCATTCGCTCCTTCTAAGTTTATGACTGCTCCGTTTTCCACGTCAGTGCATGGGTCGTTTGTATCCCCTCTATTTGAATACACTGCAGCTCAGTTGTCAAGTAACATCCCTGCAACAGCACAGCCTATTGATGAGGGTGGTGCATCAAGCTCGTTGGTAGGTGAGTCCAGCAAGCGGTCTCCCGGTACTTCCACTGGTGCTAAACCCTCGAGTGAGTATTGTACTCGTGTTGATGTCATGATATTCTACCCGTTTCCTTTCATTAGAATTGATGATTATTTTGAACGTGTCTGTCTTGCAGAGAAGAAACGTACAAAGAAGTCGCAACGTGATCCCCCTCCTCCACCTACTGAACCGAGCCGGCTACCTGAGCCAAGGATATGTCCTCATTGCCAGGCAAAACTGTTTGCATATGAACCAGATGGATTTTGCTGCAGCTCAGGCCGAGTTGTTCTTGCCGCACATGAAATTCCTGATACACTGGCTGCATTGCTACTGTCAGACAGTGCAACAGGTCAAGAATTCAGGACTTCGATTCGTGCATACAACAGTTTGTTTTCTTTCACATCTATGGGTGTGAAGAACGATCGTGAAATCCTCAAAAATGGCAAAGGAATTTACACATTCAGGGTTCATGGTCAAACATATCATTACATTAATAACCTCAACCCCGGTGAGGAGACACCTAGATATCTGTAGTTATATTTTTACGATCCTGCTTATCAGTTACATTGTGGGTCTCAGACTTTCAGCAATGTCGATCCGTCTATCATAGCTTATCTCACCGACATTCTGAAATCCAATCCTTACAATGAAAAATTCCAGTCAATGTCTGAGACCGCTGATCTCATGGATTGTGATGTACGTATTCGATGTGATCCTGGACTGGATCAAAGAACCCATAACATGCCCACTTCGGACCAGGTTGCAGGCATTTGGATAGATGATGAATACCGTGCAGACAAGTACTCGCGTGATATCTTGGTGCAGCGAAATAAAGGGGGTACAGAACCAATCAAGTACCACCTGGGGTGCTATGATCCACTACAGTACCCGATTATGTTCCCTTATGGTCAGCCTGGTTGGCATACCGGTATCCAAAAGAAACCTGCGGAGAAGAATGCTGCGAAAGCATCGAAGGGAAAGAGGCGACGCTCAGGTTTGCACATGCTCAATGTTCTTCAATCACGCAATTTTCTACTTTGCGGACATATTTACAGAATGTTCTAACTGTTACTTTGCTTCATGAAGGTAAGGAGGACGCAGAATCGCAGAGTCCGACTGTCACCTGCCGGCGGTACTACTGCTACCGGTTGCAAATTCGAAGCATGCGGCATTCCTCGATTTTATTTTTTGGCCGTCTGCTTCAACAATACATTGTTGACATGTACATCAAATTAGAAACAAGTCGACTTGATTATGTGCGCTTCAACCAGCATGAAATACGCGCAGAACTTTATCGAGGTATACTTGACAGTCTGGCTGCGGGAGAGACGAATCCTGAGAACATTGGTCGTCATGTGGTTCTACCGCCTTCATTTGTTGGGGGACCACGAGATATGAAGCGTCGTTACCAAGATGCAATGGCACTTGTGCGTCAGTTTGGAAAGCCTGATTACTTTGTAATGATGACTTGCAATCCTAGGTGGTCTGAAATCCAGAAAGAGCTCCTGCCTCATGAGGAAGTCTCCAACCGACCGGATTTAGTAGCCCGAATTTTCCATGCGAAAATAGTTGAGCTTAAACGTGATTTGGTTGATCGAGAAATTCTTGGCCCGATTGCTGCTTATACATATGTGATCGAGTATCAGAAACGTGGTCTTCCACATGTGCATTTCCTTCTGATTCTGAAAAAGTTTGCGAAATTGATGCAACCTGACGAGTATGACAAGTATATCTCAGCTGAAATTCCTGACCCCAACGTCAACCCTCATCTTTACAATGCTGTAGTGAGGCATATGATGCACGGTCCCTGTGGCGAATGGAACAAGAAGAATGTATGCATGCGGCCTCGGACTGGGTGCAAGAACAGATATCCTCGAGATTTTTGCAGCGCGACAAGGACAGGTGACAATTCATTTCCTATTTATCGCCGGGAGCGCAATGGCCGTACCGTCGAGGTTCGAGGTGCCACTCTTGATAATAGATGGGTCGTGCCTTACAATCCGTACTTGCTGGCGAAATATGACTGCCACATAAATGTTGAGATATGCTCAACAATCAAGGCAGTTAAATATCTGTACAAGTACATTTACAAAGGGCATGATAAGGTTGCGTTCCAACTTGTGTCAAATCAAACTACCGGTATTGATGAAATTGCAGCCTTCCAGCCTGCAAGGTGGATTTCACCTCCGGAGGCTGCATGGCGTCTTTTTCGGTTCCCACAGAACGAGATGTATCCTTCTGTCATTTCACTTCCACTTCACCTTCCTGGCATGCAATCTATTTCCTTCGACAAACACACAAATCTTCCCTACATTGCCGCGGATAAGAAGTATGCAAAGACAATGTTGACGGAATATTTTGAAACCAATAAGCGTGATAAAAGTGCAAAGCGTTGGCTGTATAGTGAATTTCCACAACATTATGTGTGGAATAACACACATTCTTGCTGGGAACCTCGGAAAAAGGGCTACAGTATTGGACGTTTGTTGCTGCTAATCCTTCAGAGGGAGACCGCTTTTTTCTTCGCTTACTACTGACTCATGTCCGAGGTGCTGAATCGTATGAGCAATTGCGGACAGTTAGGAATCACGTATGTGAATCATACCGCGAGGCCTGTGAGAAGCTTGGCCTGTTGGAAAAAGACACAGCACTGGAAGATTGTTTGGAAGAAGCTGCGACTTTTCAAATGCCTCAAACATTGCGGCGTCTATTTGCCACTGTCCTTGTGTACTGCCAACCAGGCAACCCACGCTCTCTGTGGGATCGGATGTACGTGAATTTGTCCGAAGATTTCCGGAAAGAGGGGAGATGAAGTGAAGCTCAAATTCTATTTAGAACTGTTAAAGGAGTCAATATATTCCTAGAAGCAATGGGTAGACAAATGACTGATTTCATTACTTCATTACCAGTAAGTCATTGTGAAGAAATGTCCTCAGTCAATCGCGAAATTGAAGAGGAATTGGCAGTACCGACTCCAGCCGAAGACATTGCTGCAATCGACCAGCTGAACAATGAGCAATCAGCGGCTTACAAAATAATCACGAATTATATCAGTGAAATGAGGAATGGGTGTTTTTTTGTCGACGGACCGTGTGGCACTGGGAAAACATTCCTATACAGAGCTCTGCTGGCATACGTCCGAGGTCGTGGTGGGATTGCTCTAGCTACTGCTAGCAGTGGTATTGCAGCTTCAAACTTGCCTGGTGGAAGGACTGCACACTCGCGCTTCAAGCTCCCCCTGGATACTACAGATAAGAATACATGCAATATTGGAAAACAGACAGCTCTCGCTCATCTTATTCGTGAGGCCAAAGTTATTATATGGGACGAGGTTACAATGGCGAAGAAGAAGAATATAGAGGCGTTTGAATGTATGCTACGCGATATATGTTCTGATGAATCACTATTTGGAGGCAAAGTCGTTGTTTTCGGAGGTGATTTCAGGCAGGTGCTGCCTGTGACGGTGCGTGCAACTAAGGAGGAATGTATCTCAAACAGCATTGTGGCCTCACCTCTATGGGCCAGTATGCATTTGCTTTATCTCACAGAAAATATGCGCTCTATTGATGATCCCACCTTCTGCCAATTTCTCCTTTCCATTGGAAATGGTAGTGTGCAAGACGTGGACGAAGCCACAATAGATTTTCCACGATCAATGATCGTGCCATTCATAGATGAAAGCACGTCAGTAGACTTGTTTATTGATTAGGTATACTGCAATTTCCAATCTGACTGTCTGAGCCCGAAGTACCTTACTGAAAGAGCAATTTTGACTCCTCGGAACGATTGCGTAGACCGAATCAATCAAAATCTGCTATGTAGATTTCCGGGACAATCTCATACATATAATAGTTTTGATCGATCTCTTCCAGAGAACCAGTCGACTCATCCAGTGGAATTCCTGCACACACTGACTCCTAATGGGCTACCACCCCATCACTTAGAACTGAAGCCAGGTTGTCCACTAATGTTGCTACGCAACATTGATCCTTCATCTGGATTGTCAAATGGTGTCAAAATTATTTGCAAGGAGTTGTTACCTAATGTAATATATGCTGAGATTGCAGTCGGTCCAAATAAGGGAAAATCAGTGTTCATTCCTCGGATCCCGCTTAGACCGCCCCAAACAGACCAATATCCCATAGAGTTTGAGCGGAAACAATTTCCAGTACGACTATGCTTTGCTATGACCATCAACAAGTCGCAAGGCCAAACTCTGAAACGTGTTGGTGTTTACCTACCCCAACCTGTATTCTCCCATGGTCAGCTGTATGTTGCATTATCTAGGGCTAAGTTAGGATCTTCAGTTAAAGTGTTAATGGAACCAATTGACGACATACAATTTAATTGCACGACTCGAAATGTTGTCTACAAAGATCTGTTACGTAGAGCAACACGCGCACAAAACACAGAATAGATTCCAAGCATGGTTAGTGCTTGCTGATTTCATGATGCAGAGGTGACACTCCTGTGTTGCACAGTAATATAGACCATAATGTCATTCACCAAACACTTCATCATTAATTGAAAATATCTATATGTTATATGCTAACAGCATTCTGCTACCTTTTGTAGGAATTAATTCAAATCATGGACGGTAAAGTTTTAAAGTTGTCTGGATTGACGGACCAATGCAAAGAATGGAAGCTTCGTTTACGTGTCGCAGAAAAATCACGAATAATGACGGGAAAGGCTTCAAACACAAAGTACCAACGTTTTGTTCTCTGTGACAGTGAGGTTGTAACTGAAGTTGTGTAAATATATCAGTCAATCTACCAGTGATTAGTTTGTTTAATTTGCGCAATATAATGTGCTGTTGCTACTGTTCTTACAATTGTTATTCTTGTTCTTTTGGTTTCCATATTCAATAAATTTCTATTGAATTTGCAGGGTAAGAAAATCCAAGCAACATCATTTGATGCCGATATACCCAACTTTGACAAGAACTTACAGGTTTATCATTCCTGCTGGTTAAGCAATGGTGTTGTTCGACCTATCAACCCGAAGTACCGTTACATAGACCATGATTTCTCTCTTGTGCTTAACAAAGAAATGGAGGTGAGTGCAGTGGAAGATAAGATTGATCAAGGATCTGGGAGCAAATATAATTTGAAAAGTTTGGAAGAAGCTCGCACTCTTGTGAATTCCCGCGAGAAATTTGGTAGGTTATATGCACGGCTTTGCATCATTGCTACATAGAGATTTGATATTAATGTAAATTCATAACTGTTTCCCTATAATTACTAAATGCTCCTACTGTTGGAATAGATGCCCTAGAGGCAATCTAGTTTAGTATGAATTTGTATATGGCTAGAAAATTCATTTATTATTTATTTGATATTTAATATAATGAAGTCCTTAGATTTACAATCGTGTTGTTTATCTTAAATATCCCTAGTCAAGTATAATGATTAATGGGACAATCATCTATAGACTAGTATGGGGTTGGATTGATATGGAGATATCACGATCCAACACATAGGTGTGCATTACGGAATGTTGCACTGGATTGACCCATCACCGAGAAGGCTACATACACGTTATGTTGAGTCACAAGTGCTTCTCGGGTACAATGGTATTGTCATCCTTAGACTTGAAGTCACTAGATATTCTAGTTGTAGATCATTGTGATCTTGGTAGCGTTAAACGCTACACCGTAACTGGGTAGTTATAAAGGCGTGTACTGGATACAATGAGAAGCAAGCTTAGAGATCGTAGTGGACGTAGAGAGGATTTGCCCCTCCCACATAACGGGAGCAAATATCCAAGGCCACTCGAAGGATAGTGCTTATAGAATGTCTGGCCAGACTCAAATAAATCAATATATGGGATATTGATGTTATTTGCACGAATAAGGCTATTCCATGGATCGAGAAACTAGGGATTGGATATACGAGTGTGACTTGTATGTCTCGTGTCCAATCCGGATATGGAGGCAAAGGGATGAGACAATTACTTGTACAAGGTTGTCTAGATGACTATTCTATTAGTTGGCTAGAATGGATGTTTTGCTAGAAACCGCTCCATATTAGCAAATAGTTGCTACCAACTAGATAGAACCTATGGGGTCACACGCTATATAGAGTTGTACTAGATTTGGGAATTAATTAATTGGATTAATTAATTAGAAGTATCACTTTGCAAACCCTTGCAAACTTAGTAGGGACTAATTTGCAAGGAAGGGACTAAATTGAATTCTAGTTGGACTAGAATAAGTCCTTTAGGTAGTTAACAAGGAGTTGTTGGACTATATAAAGGACCCTCCTTCCTTCCTTCCTCATAACTTATGCTCTAAAGAGAACATAACAAGAGTGGGAGAGAACAAAGGAGAGAGAGAGCAAGCAACAAGGAGGACGCCGCCCCCTCGTCCCCGACGCCAAAAAGGAGGCTGAGCCCTTCTTTTTGCCTCGTTTTGCGTGATTCCTTCACCCTCCTCTCATTCCGGGCTAGCACCAAGGAGATTGGAGATCTAGGATCAACTCTAGGCGTGGATCAACTATAGAGAACGTGACACTATTCGCGTTTGAAGTCATCTAGGAGAACCCAAAGGTGTGTTTATGATTTCTTACCTTCACTATCGTTATGCATCTAGACTTGTGATCCTTGGAGGGTTTTGCATGGTTGTTTGTTTGATTATGCTTCCGTTTGCGCGATCCATGAATCAAAACCCTACAGTGGTATCAGAGCCACAGGTCATAGAGCATAAACGTAGTTTATGTGTTACATTCTTGTTGTTTTACACCTTAATTTGTTGTTTATCGCGTAAAACAAGACAAATCAAGCATTGGATGCAATTTGTCAAAGAATTAATCATAACAAGACCCAATTTTGCATTGGATGCATGAATTGGTGAGTTTTAGAAATTTTAGGATCTTAGATCTAGGGTTTGGGCATCCTTGGGGAAGAAGGAGTTCTCCCAAAACAAGGAAACAACCAAACTTGGGCTCCAAGCAAGGAGGTTGTTTTGGAAACAACCTCCACAAGGAGGTTTGGCCCCCTAGGGGACCGCCCCCTTGCTTTCCGCCCAAGATTGGCGCCCTAAGGGGCCGGGCGGCCCTAACCCGCGGGCCTAGCTTGCGGGTTTTGGGCCGGGCCGGCCCTAGGGCCTTATGGTTCACTTTGTTGGGCCCGGGCAATTGGATTGTTGGGCCCATGGACCGTTTTAACCCTAGAAATCCTAAAATCAATTAAAATTGACCAAGCGCGTTAAAATTGGATTTTAACTGTTTATGTGCAAATCGCATGGTGATTGGATATGGCCTTAGGATGTGGTTTGATGTGGATGTTTAATTTTGTGGTTTGGTTTTACGGCCTGCGAGCTGATCAATTAATTGTAATAATTAATTAGGGTTTTATGGCCTGCGTGCCATTTTTTTTTCTCAACTTGCGAGATTTATTTTATTTAGTATAGATATTAGCTAGTACTAGATAAAGTAGATTGTTAGCCAAGATTGGAGAAAAGAAGCCCAAAGCCAAAGAAGCCACAAAAGATGGAGCATGGAGCATGGAGCACACCACATGACTATGAAGGATGGACCAAAAGATCAAGACGCATGGAGATGTGTTTGTTTAGGGTTCATAGATAATTCCATTGGCTTGGAATTATCTTAGTCTAGAAAAGGCCATATCCACATCACGTTTAATTTCTGTTTTGTGGTTGTTTATTTATTGTCTTATTATTTGGATGGTTGGTGTATGGATGATGCATGCAATTAGGATAATAAGATAATTAGACAACCCGGATCTATTATTTGGAGTTGTGCCCAAACTCAAATAGATAGATTAGTTGATATTGATCAACAAGATAATTAAAATTGAATTGAAAATCCCTCAAAATTCAATATTGTGTTCTTGCCTTCTCGTTATTTAAACACTCATTATCATCATTATTTATCAAGTACGTGCGTGCCAAAGCATGGCGACTTGGTTCATAATGATGGAATGCGATGGCACGTAACAATGTGCAATTGTTTAGATAAGAGGTTGAACACAACTAGGCTATTAATTTGATTAAGAAACCTAGAGGCAATCAATTGGGATTATCCATATGGATGGATAAATAAGGAGTTATTTGCCCGATTGAACCAAGAGTTGCATATGGGATGCAATTGGAATTGTTCCTACCTAAGAAGTAGTCGAATCATGGGTGACTTGCCAAAGCAAGCTCATAAGGAGATGAAAAAGATGGATCTTGGCCCACTAGAAAATATAAGGATATTTTCCGCATTAATATCTTGAGGGTTATTAATCCGTAGAAAAATAGTGGGAGCTATATTTAATAAACTAGCCATTATTAAATATAGTCAAAAATTCACAAATACTAAAACTTGCGTATTTTCCTTTTGTAGAATTCCAAATGGCAAACAACTCATCGAGTTCACAACATTCCCTACGATCTATCCTTGAGAAGGACAAGCTCTCTGGAACCAACTTTCTTGATTGGTACAGAAACTTGAGAATTGTTCTCAAGCAAGAGAAGAAACTGTACGCAATAGAGGAGCATGTTCCAGAAGGTCCAGAGAATCAGACACCTGCTGCCTTAAAGGCGTATCAAAAGCGTGTTGATGACGCTAATGATGCGGCCTGCCTAATGCTTTGCACCATGACCTCTGAGCTTCAGAAGCAACATGAGAACATGAATGCTGTCGATATGATCGAACATCTAAAGCAGCTCTTCCAAGAGCAAGCGAGGGTAGAGAGGTATGGGGTCTCAAAGGCACTGTTCAAATGTCATCTGGCAGAAGGGAACCCGGTGGGACCCCATGTACTCCGAATGATCGGGTACTTGGAGAATCTCGCCCGGCTTGGGTTCCCGGTCGGCCAAGAGTTGGCAACCGATCTCGTGTTGCAATCGTTGCCTGAAAGTTATGGACAGTTCATTATGAACTATAACATGAACGAGATCGTTAAACCACTGCCAGATTTGCTCAACATGTTGAGGACGGCTGAACAGAGCATCAACAAGGGTAAGGGCAAGGCCATTATGATGGTGCATAAAGGAAAGGGTAAAAGGTTTGCCTCTTCCTCCAAGGGCAAAGGCAAGTCAGTTGCCAAGTCCAAGGAACAAGCCCTTAAGCCTGTTGGTGCCATTGCCAAGGTCGTGACTAAGGGTGAATGTCACTACTGTAGTCAACCTGGACACTGGAGGAGGAACTGCCCAAAATATCTGGAGGACAAGAGGCTTGGAATAGTGATTCCACCACCACGAGGTATTTTTGTTGTAGATGTCAATTTAACTGTCTCTACATCATGGGTATTAGATACTGGATGTGGATCTCATATTTGTCGAAATATGCAGGATCTAAAGAGAAGTAAAAGATTGGCTAAAGGGGAGGTAGATCTGCGCGTTGGGAATGGAGCAAAGGTTGCTGCGTTAGCCATAGGCGTATGCGAGCTATCTCTGCCTTCAGGATTAGTTTTAGAATTAAATAATTGCTATTTTGTGCCTGCTATGAGCAGAAACATTATTTCTATTTCTTGTTTGGACAAGGAAGGTTTTATTATTTCAATAAAGAACAATTGTTGTTCCTTTTATTTGAATAATATTCACTATTTTAGTGCGCAATTATTTAATGGACTTTATGTCCTTGATCTAAGCAATCCTGTCTACAACATTAATACCAAGCGGATTAAAATAAATGATTTAAATCCTGCTTATTTATGGCATTGTCGTTTAGGCCACATAAATGAGAAACGTGCATCTAGACTCCATAAGGATGGATTACTAGACTCATTTGATTTTGAATCATATGAGACATGTGAGGCTTGTTTATTGGGAAAAATGACAAAGTCCCCTTTCAATAAGAAAGGTAAGAGGACTAGTGAGCAATTGGCGCTCATACATACCGATGTGTGTGGGCCATTTGCCACGCCAGCCAGGGGTGGTTATGTCTACTTCATTACATTTACTGATGATTACACTAGATATGGATTTGTGTACCTTATGAGGGCAAAATCCGAATCCTTTGAAGTGTTCAAAGAATTCAAGAATGAAGTAGAGAAGCAACTTGGCAAAAGTATCAAGGCTCTACGATCGGATCGTGGAGGAGAATACTTGAGCCAAGAGTTTGACGACTATCTTAGAGAGTGTGGGATCGTGTCCCAACTCACTCCACCCGGAACGCCACAATGGAATGGCGTGTCCGAGAGGAGGAACCGAACCCTATTAGATATGGTTCGGTCTATGATGTGTCAAACCGATCTTCCATTATCATTTTGGGGCTACGCTCTATCAAGTGCAGCTTTCACCATTAACCGTGTTCCATCTAAATCAGTCATGAAGACACCATATGAGATGTGGAGTGGGAGGCGTCCCACACTGTCGTTCATGAGGATTTGGGGCTGTGATGTCTATGTAAAACGTTTACAATCAGACAAGCTGGGGTCTAAATCGGATAAGTGTAAATTTGTGGGGTACCCTAAGGAAACTAAGGGATACTATTTCTACAATCCAACCGAGAACAAAGTGTTTGTTGCTCGGACCGGCGTGTTTCTAGAAAGAGAATTTGTCCCTAAAGAAGCAAGTGGGAGGAATGTAGAACTTGAAGAAGTTCAAGAACCACGAATCACTGAACCGATTATGGAACATGAACAGGAATCACAAGCAGTTGTGGATCCACCTGTTCAGGTAACACAAGAGCTTCGTAGATCTAGTAGAGTGCGCCAGGAACCCGAGAGGTACGGACTTCTTGTAACTGATTCCGGTGACACGATGCTCATAGATGATGAGCCTACTACCTATGAGGAGGCCATGAATGGCCCAGACTCGCAGAAGTGGCTTGAAGCCATGAGATCCGAGATGGAATCCATGTATACCAACAAAGTATGGACTTTGGTGGAACCACCTGATGGGGCGCGACCCATAGGGTGCAAGTGGGTCATCAAGAAGAAGATCGACATGGATGGTAATGTGATTACCTATAAGGGCCGATTGGTGGCTAAAGGATTCAGACAGATTCATGGTATTGACTATGATGAAACCTTTTCACCAGTCGCAATGACCAAATCCATCCGAATCCTACTTGCGATTGCAGCATACTACGACTATGAGATTTGGCAGATGGATGTCAAAACAGCATTCCTTTATGGGAATCTCCTCGAGGACGTGTATATGATACATCCGGAGGGTTTTGAGGATCCAAAGCAAGCCAACAAAGTCTGTAAGCTGCAACGATCCATTTATGGATTGAAGCAAGCTTCTAGGAGTTGGAATCGACGTTTTGATGAAGTAGTCAAAGAGTTTGGCTTCATCAGAAACGAAGATGAGTCTTGTGTTTACAAGAAGGTTAGTGGGAGCTCTGTAGCTTTTCTGGTCTTGTATGTGGATGACATACTACTCATTGGAAACGACATTCCCATGCTGCAATCTGTGAAAGATTGGCTAGGAAAGTGTTTCTCAATGAAGAAATTAGGGGAAGCAGCCTATATACTCGGTATAAAGATCTATAGAGATAGATCTAAGAGGTTGCTAGGCCTAAGTCAAAGTACATATATTGACAAGGTGTTGAAACGGTTCAACATGCAAGACTCCAAGAAGGGGTTCTTGCCCATGTCACATGGAATCACTCTTTCGAAGAGTGGTTGTCCTTCCAATGAGATTGAGAAGGAACGCATGAGTAGGATTCCCTATGCCTCGGCCATAGGGTCTATCATGTACGCCATGTTATGTACTAGACCAGATGTGTCATATGCCTTGAGTATGACAAGCAGATACCAATCCAATCCAGGTGAGAGTCACTGGATTGCTGTCAAGAACATCCTAAAGTACTTGAGAAGAACTAAGGATGCTTTCTTGATGTTTGGCGGTGAGGAAGAGTTGCGTGTAAGGGGTTACACTAATGCAAGCTTCCAAACCTATAGAGATGACTTTAGATCACAATCGGGATATGTGTTTTTCCTGAATGGAGCAGCGGTGAGCTGGAAGAGTTCCAAGCAAGAGACGGTAGCTGATTCTACAACAGAGGCTGAGTACATTGCTGCAAATGGCGCAGCAAAGGAGGCTGTTTGGATCAGAAAGTTTGTTTCTGAACTTGGTGTGGTCCCTAGCATTGCGGATCCAGTGGAGTTGTTCTGTGACAACACTGGGGCGATCGCGCAATCAAAGGAACCCAGATCGCACCAGAAGTCCAAGCATGTGCTCAGGAAGTTTCATCTGATTCGAGATATTATCGATAGAGGAGACGTTCGGATATGCAAGATTCCTACAGATGATAATCTGTCAGACCCGCTTACGAAGCCTCTCACGCAGTGGAAGCATGAAGGGCACACTAGGAGTATGGGCATACGAGATGCGCCAGATTGGCTCTAGTGCAAGTGGGAGACTGTTGGAATAGATGCCCTAGAGGCAATCTAGTTTAGTATGAATTTGTATATGGCTAGAAAATTCATTTATTATTTATTTGATATTTAATATAATGAAGTCCTTAGATTTACAATCGTGTTGTTTATCTTAAATATCCCTAGTCAAGTATAATGATTAATGGGACAATCATCTATAGACTAGTATGGGGTTGGATTGATATGGAGATATCACGATCCAACACATAGGTGTGCATTACGGAATGTTGCACTGGATTGACCCATCACCGAGAAGGCTACATACACGTTATGTTGAGTCACAAGTGCTTCTCGGGTACAATGGTATTGTCATCCTTAGACTTGAAGTCACTAGATATTCTAGTTGTAGATCATTGTGATCTTGGTAGCGTTAAACGCTACACCGTAACTGGGTAATTTTAAAGGCGTGTACTGGATACAATGAGAAGCAAGCTTAGAGATCGTAGTGGACGTAGAGAGGATTTTCCCCTCCCACATAACGGGAGCAAATATCCAAGGCCACTCGAAGGATAGTGCTTATAGAATGTCTGGCCAGACTCAAATAAATCAATATATGGGATATTGATGTTATTTGCACGAATAAGGCTATTCCATGGATCGAGAAACTACGGATTGGATATACGAGTGTGACTTGTATGTCTCGTGTCCAATCCGGATATGGAGGCAAAGGGATGAGACAATTACTTGTACAAGGTTGTCTAGATGACTATTCTATTAGTTGGCTAGAATGGATGTTTTGCTAGAAACCGCTCCATATTAGCAAATAGTTGCTACCAACTAGATAGAACCTATGGGGTCACACGCTATATAGAGTTGTACTAGATTTGGGAATTAATTAATTGGATTAATTAATTAGAAGGATCACTTTGCAAACCCTTGCAAACTTAGTAGGGACTAATTTGCAAGGAAGGGACTAAATTGAATTCTAGTTGGACTAGAATAAGTCCTTTAGGTAGTTAACAAGGAGTTGTTGGACTATATAAAGGACCCTCCTTCCTTCCTTCCTCATAACTTATGCTCTAAAGAGAACATAACAAGAGTGGGAGAGAACAAAGGAGGGAGAGAGCAAGCAACAAGGAGGACGCCGCCCCCTTGCCGCCGCCCCCTCGTCCCCGACGCCAAAAAGGAGGCCGAGCCCTTCTTTTTGCCTCGTTTTGCGTGATTCCTTCACCCTCCTCTCATTCCGGGCTAGCACCAAGGAGATTGGAGATCTAGGATCAACTCTAGGCGTGGATCAACTATAGAGAACGTGACACTATTCGCGTTTGAAGTCATCAAGGAGAACCCAAAGGTGTGTTTATGATTTCTTACCTTCACTATCGTTATGCATCTAGACTTGTGATCCTTGGAGGGTTTTGCATGGTTGTTTGTTTGATTATGCTTCCGTTTGCGCGATCCATGAATCAAAACCCTACACCTACTGTTGTTGTTTGTGTTTCACAATGGTTATAGATATTGCTGTCATTATCATTGCTGTTATGTCGAGAAAGACTGTACCCCGGAAAGATCCACCTGGTCGTGCTCGAGTCAGGGATGTAATTGTTCTGGTTGACTCGTAAGTAATCTGCTTATCTGTTCTGTGTTTTAATAGGCAGTGTTCAATTGTTCGTGTTCACTCTATGCAATTATTGACTGTCCTATTCAAATATGTGAATTCAGCGGTATACCAGTTTGTTTATCTCTGTGGGACGATGCAACTACAACAGAAGGAGATAAACTGAATATACTGGCCAGTGCTCATCCGGTTGTAATCGTGACGAATGTGTGTTCGACAACATATCTGGGTAATTTTCACCTAACATCAGTATTTATGAGTATGGAAGTAACCAGTTACAATCCTAATGGATATATGAATGCATTATATGTAAACATAGCTTACATAACATTATATTCATGTAATCACTATTTCACTGTTTGTAGATTTCTCTCTGAAGACAACAATGTCAACTATGTTCCTGCACAATGTTGAGGATGCAAGAGTTGAAGAATTGAATGACTGGTATATGAATGAAACTACTTACACAGTTTCTGATTTCGACAACATAGCATACTTTTCAAATTTAACCTCATATCTGTTCCTCCTGCTTAGGCGTGACGCAAATTATAAGAAGATCGATAAAGTGAAGGACCCTGAATTATTACTGGCACAGAAAAATCCTAAGACAAACAAGACTGAATTCAAGTTGTCAAAGATTGCTGATCTCCCCGAAAAACCAGTATATTTTACGCCATAGGTATCTCATTTTCTCAGGAATTCATTGTTATGTTTGTCTGACAGATGTGCGCTGATTGTTTGCAGTCCGTAGATACTGACGTGTGGGTCAAAGTGTCGGTTCTTGCCTTACCTGAAACTCAACGACCATGGTATCATGCTTGCAGTATGTGTACTCGTGCAACAAGCTATCTGACCGGAGAAAAATTCAATTGTTCTGCTTGCCACAATTCTGATTGCACTTCTGTGCCGTGGTAATGTTATATAATTCTCTTGACTCCAGTTTAAGATGTATATTCAATTTGCGATGGGCAAATATAGGAGAGTAAGAGAAAAAAAAGAGAAGAAATAGGTATTGAGTGCACACATTTTTGCTTTCTGTAGGGGTCGTCTAGAGGTTCAAATTGGAGACGATACTGGAGAGCTGAATGTTGTGGTTTTTGGGCATGGTGTTGAGGCTGTCCTCAAGAAAAGTGCTGTCATTCTGTCGGCAATGACAGGAGATGTATGTAGCCAACATTTACCTTCTTCAACTATCCACTACTAATGTCATACTTAATGAGTTAGTGTGCTTTATGAACACAGTGCTAACTACAGTATATTGCTTCGTTTCAGGAACAGAAGGAGCTATTACTTAAAGCTAACGAATCAAGTGTGAAGAACATGTTCTACTTTCGACTTGCCGGATCTACAAGCATGAATCGCAGATGGGTCAACAAATGGAGTGTTCGTCAAGTGGAAATTGCATAGTCTCACACAATGCTGGCACATATGCCCGATTGCAGATCAAGAATGCAATCAGATGTGTACATAGAGGCATTACTACAATACATGCTCTGCCATGACCTATTACCACTACTACTGTTGTCTACTTCAGAAAATGCAGGGAGATAATGTCATGCTCATGTTCCATTGTTATCTCCCTGCCTTTTGCCCCCCCTCTCCTACCAAAAAATGTTTTATTTTGGAACACGCACTTCATCTGCCTACGGTCTAATGTTAAGCCATATTGATTTGTGCATGTTCGCAGATGCATATCATTGAACTCATCTTGCATACTTAAAAAACTTGCAGTTACAGAGATATAATTCCAATACACATGTATAATATAAGAGCATGTAGACAATGAAAACAATTAATGGTACCTGGAAATTTTGGTGAGGAGGAGGGGATCAGGTAAGAAAAAAAAAAGAAAAAAAAAAGGAAAAGAAAAGAAGTTGCATAAGTTATTAGATTTCATCACCAACACGAAATATTGTTACCCATTTAATACACATGCTTGGAAATAACTAAAAATATCTGCTCCTCCTAGGTCTCCTATATAATGTTAGGACATTGAATGTGGGCAAATTCATGAAATATTTCTCAATATATTCACCATGTCAAACTATACTTCTGATGAGGAGCATTCTTGCTGGAATTTTTCCACCTTGCTAACAGATCTTCCCAGTGCTGAAATCAGCATCCCAAATCAGAGCTATGTTCACGTCTTCTCACCCAACAATACAGTGCAACCCAACATGGGTTCACCCTATCATCCAATAACCGGAAGCACAATGTATGATGCCGATAATCACCAGTTTCATGTTATTCGCAGCCCAACATCAGCAATTTTCCATGCATCGCCTCCCGCCAACAACGAATTCATGCATACATCCTACAGTGCAGGTATCGCACTACCACACTGTCCGGAACATTATAACTGGAACAATTCCGTCGTGCAAAGTCCAACCTCACCAGTCTTCTATGCATCACCGCCTAACCACACAGAGTTCTTGCATGGCTCATATAATACAGGTATCCCATTATCACATTCTCCTCCACAGTATAATTACTGCAACTCCATTGCATCTCCCCGATATCAGTACTCCCCACTGTCGTCAAATATTCACCCACAATCACATTTTTACTCAACTTCACCGCAGAATTATGGTTCACCAATTCCAATAACGGACACTCAGCTGTTATTTCCTGTACATTTCCCTCCTCCCAGATCAGATCTTCTTCCACAAATGATCGGCCCATCATTTGTATACCAAAGTGATCTGCAATTGCCATATGCTTCAGATAATGTTGATGACGAATGTATTTTCTTCCTCGAGAACTCACCTCCTCAGAGAAAATCCAATCCATGTTCGACTCTCAGCCAAACTCATCAGAGTTCTATGAACCAAGAGAAAGGTAATGAAGCTGCGTCCTCTTCTTCTACGAGCAACAAGATCCGTTCCCCATTTACATCATCTCTTAGAATTCACTGGTCACCTCCTGCAAAACATATCATCAAACTTAATTTCGATGGTGGATTCTACTGTGACTACAATCGCCCAACCTGGCCAACTATAGTTCGTGCTGGTTTGTATAGGAATTATACAGGAGATTGTGTGTATGCTTTTGCTGAAATTGAGCATGAGAAGAACTCTGACTTTGCAGAGGCATCTGCACTCTGCAAAGGTCTGAGGTATGCATTAGATCGCAACTGGCTGGACATATGGGCAGAAGACGATGCCAAAAACATTATTGATCACATAACTGGTATTTGTTTTCATGTATTCCCAGAAGATGTCTGTTCCAAAATCGAAGAAATTAGGAAACTAAAGAAAAAATTCAAATCATGTTTGATAACATTCATCCATCGTGAAGGTAACTCAGCAGCAGATGCACTTTGAGTAGCGTTCAAACATCACGATGGATGTTACGCATTCGAAACAATGGGTTTACCTGAACGTGTTCAGGATATTGTTGAGCAAGAAAGGAAAGGGAAGACGTACCGTAGAGCGTAGTAATCAGTCTCAGTATCTGTACTTGGTTTATTTTCCAACATTAGCATCATCAATAATTTGTGTCATATAATGTTGGTAATTTTGGCGAATTCCAATACTTTTTCTAATCAAAGTTGTCGTTGGAATTTGGTGAAGTAATGTCTTAAAAAATTTACTATTTCATAATACTATGGTCAATATCTACACAAATCCAATATTTACAGAATCAGTTCATCTATGAATACAGCTGCATATAAGCTAAAATATTATCCTAGACAAATTAGTTGTTGCTGTGTAAAATATAATCTGCATTCAGTTATATGCATTGAGATATATGCACTAGAACATATTTATATTGATATTTCTATTTATTTTTAAAAATGCTCCCACATATCATCAGATATGCAGCAAATTAAATTTATAGCTATATTCTACGAAAATATAATAATATCATAAGTAACATGTCATAAATTGATTTTGGTATCTGCTAATTTATGATTTTTAGCCGAAAGGAACCGGTTGGAAAAATAGTAATGCCTACTGCTTCAGAAATGAATGCAGCACACTGTGAACAAACTTGATGGCAATGTAAGTAAGCCATTGCTAGAAGCAAGAGCAGAGTTTGGATGCATGACAGACATCTGGCAACTAAGATCTGCTTCATATTCATCACTTTTTAAGAACCAATGCATGAACTCACCCAGGACAGATATACTCGAGAATCAAGAACAAATTTTCTGCAACTATGTGAATTGATATCACCAATGAGAATAAATATGTGAACAGTAATAAGTAATTACATTGACATCATCCAATTATATTTCCATCTGCTATAATGCAGCCTCAATTTGATCTCAACAGTAATAATTAATTACATTGACATCATCCGATTAGATTTCCATATGCTATAATGCAGCCTCAATTTGATAACAGTGAAAAAAAAGGGAATTCTTTTATATTACATTTAATGAAACACATACCTCACAATGGTATAGACAATTACAGTGCAGAAAGGGGTTGAGGATACTTGTCAATATAGTTCTGACATTTCTTGGAGACCAAGTTGGAAGAACAGATATAAATTAGTATGTTGCAACTTGCTTCATCTGCTCAGCAACACTTGAAGGTAACAATTATATACTAGCATAAATAAGAGATAGTGTTTCCTCACACAGAAATCTAACAAAGTTAGTTGACAATGTGCAGATAACTGGGGGAAGTACAATCTGGATGCAAGATTAGTGTCCACCTCTGCATTGCCGATTCAACAACCTCTGTTGTGCTATTAATCCAGGTTACTAACTTAGATACTAATGTTACATACTGGATTTCATTACAATATCTACATTGTGCTTCTGCAACTACAACAATTGAAAAAAAGAAAAGAAAAATCAAACATATATACATGAAAAAAAAAACAAAAAAGGAAGTGGTAAGATCAGTTTTACAACACAGAGCTTTAACATATTCACCACTACACTGCAACAAACAAGCATTACAAATATATACAGTACGGTGGTTTATAACTATGCAAATTTTGGCAGATATAGCACAATGGAAAACTGGCGTAACTCTGCAACCAAACCAACCATGACCGAACAAACACGCAGTATTCCAAGGGGGAGAGCAGAGGGGGCAGCTATCTGTCGCAAAATTCTCAACAGTGGTCAAAATGTTGATGAAATGATCGCATATATTGAAAAGGAAATCCAACGAGTCGAGCGACAAATACAAATGCTGGGCAAAGTCACTTTTCTGAAGCAGCAGCAGCTCCAGATCCAAACTCAATTTCTCTTAAAACTGCAGGAAATGAGCACTGCCAATAAGCAGTGAGTAGCTGCGAGCACATCAACCTCAGGATGCAAGCGAAACCGGTCACCGACAACCCCATCAGAGGATTAGGAAGCAATGAATTTGCATAGATATTTCTGGTGGTGGAATTTAAATGATGTATTTCTGGAACTTTTGCGCTACTATGTTGAACCCTTTTGATGGAAACTTGCACTTCATAGTTTCGGCGTGTCGCCAAGTTCTAACAACTATGTTTCTTCTTTTTTGTTTTTTTTTTTTGTTTTTTTTTGTTTTTTTTTTTATTTATTTTTTCTTTTGTTGTAATGACCTCAACTGCTGCTCCTCTTGCAATGTAGTCGTTCAATAATGTTGGTTTGCAATTCTTAGTCTATCTTAAGTTAAAGATATGAGGGTTTTCCAATTTTAATTTTTATGTGTCTTTGTAAAAAAATTTGTGTTACCTTACTGCAGTCACATGTCATCTCCAACTGCGCATGTCTTATTGAAACACAAATGAAATATTTATAAAATGTCAACTGGAGATACAGTTTTTGCATTATATTATTCCACATAAAGTTATTCATTCGTTGTAATTTGGGAATATGTGTATGATAGTTCACATAGTGAACTTGGCGTCGGGTATATATATTACCAAGAGATAATCTTCCTATTAATCTGCATTCTTCAAGTCGTAATCAAACACGTATTATAAATTAATATTACAATTTACCAGATAAAATTCATTACTTCATACCATTAAAAGGTAACGTCAGTTAGCAAAAGGGTTAATCAAGATTATTGCAAAAATGAATCACTGTAGTGGTTATTACCACCCAAGCTATAGAATATAAACAAAAATAATATTATAAAACTTTATCAGTGATACCTAGAAAGCAGAGCTAACTTTAAGATTTCAATGAATAATATCCTAATTGTAGATTTGCAATTACCCAACTTCATACTTATGGTAAGAAGACCTTCCAACTTCATCTTCTCATCCAGATCTTCACTGACTTCTAACTCTTCTCTAACAGGTATTCGGACTTATCTCCTAGCTGTAATTTCGAACAGGTACTCCGTTTTATGATGTACTTGTCATCGAAATCTACTTATTCGCCGTACTGCTATCTGTGATTGTTTAGCTAACAAATTCTTCCATCGCTATTCATTAGATCTCTGCGAGTCAGAAGCTTCAATATACCACTCTACAGGTACCTGCTTCCAAATACCGTATCCTTGGTCTGAATAATTTCACACAGAAAAAATCTTACATTATTCATACTCATTCCCTTCCGTCAACAAATAATTGCCAATTATCGTATGCTACCCCTTTCACATGTTATTTTGGGGACTTCCATTCCAGATCTGGAGTCAATGTTTTGATTTATAAATAGTAAACTACGTGTATGTAAGAAATTTGTCTGATTGGTACTGAACATAGCTAAATCTGTTTGTTAACAAGAAGTTCATATTTTGATTCAATTCCGGACAGACGTTGGTATATTTGGCTGGAAGGCTAATAATGAAAAAATAAATAAAAAAAAAGGAAGGAAAGAGAAAGAAAAATGAACACAATGTTATAAAATTGTAACTACAATGTCTATGAATTTACTATTTTTAATCTTACTAATATATGGAATTGTAGTTATATGAAACGTGTGGTTTCGAAAGATGGCCTTTTGCAGAAATATAAAATTAGCCTTATCAGTGCAACAGTAGCCACACTTTATCCAACTGTGTTAGCAAACACATAGATAAGTTAATAACAATGGTTAGCTCATGTGTTCACATGTACAATGCATTTCAAATAACTTTGAAGCTCAATTTCATGATGTAACATCAGAAATAAAATACATTGTAGTTTCCAAAACATATTGTTATTATACGTATGAAGACTTATGAGGAATTACGTAGCCACACATCACACATTATTTATTAACATTATCCATAGCTTGTGATAATAATAGCTAAACAATCGATATTATGTTGACAACCAGTTTGTTCGCATTACTGTGTGAGTTCATCACGACATAACTAAGGAGATATCACATCCCAAGTACTTTCGACTCACGTTTACCATTCATGGTTTCGGAAAATAATCATCTATGGATCTCAAACCCAATTACTCCGACTAAAGCTCATTACTCTACAGAAGACACAATAAGCATATCACAACTTGTGTTAAACCGCTCGCGAATATAGGATAAATGAATGGAACGCATATCCATATATTTTAGCTTTTGTCCTCGATGCCACAATCAGTAATACAGATCAGAATATTTTCTGTGCAGCTCTCTGGAAATGAAGTTCTTCCGAGTTATCACAGATCGAGATGAAGACAACAAGAACTTGGTAGGCCTTACGTCCCTTATATTTTTTACAAATAAGATTGAATGACATTAATATTAATTGTAACAAGAGGTAAATTTATTAAAAATATCGAACATCTATTCACTGCAGAGATTGCCAGATGACTTCGTCCAACGTCATCGATCCGAGCTTGGAATAAACGCAGAGCTTTTAATCCCAGATGGCCGAGTATGGGAGATTAAAATGAAGAGTAGAGGCAATGACATATATCTTACAACAGGATGGAAGGAATTTTCGGAACATTATTCGATGTCGTATGGGCACATGCTGACTTTCGAGTACCAGGGACATTCGAAATTCAAAATGACAATGTACGGTCTCACTATATCAGAACTGGATTACAGTGCCAGAGCTTCTGTTATGAATGCGAGAAAGGGTGCAGCTACTCGCGCATTCAGGAAGGCTGCTTCTTAAAAGGCTCACTGCAACAATCCATGCTTTGCAGTTGAAATACAAAAGTCCCATTTGAAGTCGTCTGGTGGACTGGTAAGCCTACAATGTTAACTTTCATTTACAATGCCATTACGTTCGATCACGACGGCAGCGGTTGACAACCAAATGTTCATATTGCAGAATATACCAGCTTATTTCAGCAGGGAATACTTGAAGGATCGAACAACGATGGTCCAGATTAGAGGGACTGCTGGCACTGCAACCTGGAGCTGCCGTTGTAAATTCCCAGGTGGAGAGAACAGCGACAAGAGAAGAGTCTCTTGGTATCAATTCACCAGAAGCCCTAATGTACGTATTGGAGATGCATGTGCTGTGGAATTACTCGATGGAAGCATTCCAAAATTTCGTGTGAAAGTGTTCCCAGCATAGCTTCAACGTATCAGAGTACTATGTGATATGAATTACCAGACATCTTTTGTAGTAGCCTGATTATGACTCTCTCTTCTGGTCTTGTTCTATGTTATTATCTTTGCAAAAACATAAGAACCTGCTGTTGCGGTCTAATTTTTAATCTGATGACATGGATCATGTATTAACTATTTTAAAGCTTTATCTGTGAGTTGCTTAATATCTAATGCATGAACTTACATACTGATTCACGTATATTGTTGGATATCGACAATCAACTTATTCAACTGTGTTAGCAAACACATAGATAAGTTAATAACAATGGTTAGCTCATGTGTTCACATGTACAATGCATTTCAAATAACTTTGAAGCTCAATTTCATGATGTAACATCAGAAATAAAATACATTGTAGTTTCCAAAACATATTGTTATTATACGTATGAAGACTTATGAGGAATTACGTAGCCACACATCACACATTATTTATTAACATTATCCATAGCTTGTGATAATAATAGCTAAACAATCGATATTATGTTGACAACCAGTTTGTTCGCATTACTGTGTGAGTTCATCACGACATAACTAAGGAGATATCACATCCCAAGTACTTTCGACTCACGTTTACCATTCATGGTTTCGGAAAATAATCATCTATGGATCTCAAACCCAATTACTCCGACTAAAGCTCATTACTCTACAGAAGACACAATAAGCATATCACAACTTGTGTTAAACCGCTCGCGAATATAGGATAAATGAATGGAACGCATATCCATATATTTTAGCTTTTGTCCTCGATGCCACAATCAGTAATACAGATCAGAATATTTTCTGTGCAGCTCTCTGGAAATGAAGTTCTTCCGAGTTATCACAGATCGAGATGAAGACAACAAGAACTTGGTAGGCCTTACGTCCCTTATATTTTTTACAAATAAGATTGAATGACATTAATATTAATTGTAACAAGAGGTAAATTTATTAAAAATATCGAACATCTATTCACTGCAGAGATTGCCAGATGACTTCGTCCAACGTCATCGATCCGAGCTTGGAATAAACGCAGAGCTTTTAATCCCAGATGGCCGAGTATGGGAGATTAAAATGAAGAGTAGAGGCAATGACATATATCTTACAACAGGATGGAAGGAATTTTCGGAACATTATTCGATGTCGTATGGGCACATGCTGACTTTCGAGTACCAGGGACATTCGAAATTCAAAATGACAATGTACGGTCTCACTATATGAGAGCTGGATTACAGTGCCAGAGCTTCTGTTATGAATGCGAGAAAGGGTGCAGCTACTCGCGCATTCAGGAAGGCTGCTTCTTAAAAGGCTCACTGCAACAATCCATGCTTTGCAGTTGAAATACAAAAGTCCCATTTGAAGTCGTCTGGTGGACTGGTAAGCCTACAATGTTAACTTTCATTTACAATGCCATTACGTTCGATCACGACGGCAGCGGTTGACAACCAAATGTTCATATTGCAGAATATACCAGCTTATTTCAGCAGGGAATACTTGAAGGATCGAACAACGATGGTCCAGATTAGAGGGACTGCTGGCACTGCAACCTGGAGCTGCCGTTGTAAATTCCCAGGTGGAGAGAACAGCGACAAGAGAAGAGTCTCTTGGTATCAATTCACCAGAAGCCCTAATGTACGTATTGGAGATGCATGTGCTGTGGAATTACTCGATGGAAGCATTCCAAAATTTCGTGTGAAAGTGTTCCCAGCATAGCTTCAACGTATCAGAGTACTATGTGATATGAATTACCAGACATCTTTTGTAGTAGCCTGATTATGACTCTCTCTTCTGGTCTTGTTCTATGTTATTATCTTTGCAAAAACATAAGAACCTGCTGTTGCGGTCTAATTTTTAATCTGATGACATGGATCATGTATTAACTATTTTAAAGCTTTATCTGTGAGTTGCTTAATATCTAATGCATGAACTTACATACTGATTCACGTATATTGTTGGATATCGACAATCAACTTATTCAGAACACAACAACATTTCAATTGCCGCATTAGATTGAATACTATCCAACTAGAATGCACACCTGCAATTGCAGAATTCAATGCCTCGAGATTCCACACATGCAAACTCCAGAGAATGCATTTGTTGCCATATCTACCAGGTTATGAAGAAGAGCTATACCTGTCTATATACTGAATCTGCACATTGTAAGTCACAGTAATTGAACGGTCGGCAGAGGTGTTTGCAGGGCACCTCTTTTCAATTTCAGCTGCAATATGCTAACAAGGCTCCAAATAACTCATTGATATATGAACCTTCTTGGAAAGCACCCTCTGATCAGATAGTGTGGAAATATTCTGATCATGTGAATAACCTCTGCAAATTGCATGGGCAATTATCTATGAATGGGAACTGTCAATGCAAGACACCATCAACACATATGAAATAATATAATGACAATTCAATCTGCAATGGTTACATCGAAATTATGAAATACATTAATTATATGTTACACAAAATGTGAGCAGAGTTAGAGAAGAACTCACTATATAAGAACTGGTTCCCATGTTCAAAATCAGTATCAAATTGCAAGCAATACCATTTAGCTCTAGAAGTTGTATCAGAATACAACTTAGAAATCCAGTGTAATCTCAAGATGATGCCATCCAAGATTGCAGATATTCGTGCGTCATTGGTAAAGTAACACAACTTCCACTTATTTTTTTATCACATATTGGATCGAATACCACGATATCCAACTATGTCATAATATTTTTGATCTTCGTATACTTTCAACTTCTCAATTTCCAATAGTTATTTTTTCACACAATCTTTCGACGGATTCTTTTCTTCGGATATATCTCCCTCTTGCTTTTCAATCTTTCACCTTAATCATAGTTTCATTTCATTCAAACATGTTTATTTTATAATCCATCCTTCTGATTTCTGTTTCTCCGGCTGCATCCAACACTGAAAAGCCTATGTATGAAGAAGCCTGGATTAAGGTATCGGCATGGATCTTTCCGACAAGTCAGACCACATGGTTCAATGCCTGCAACCATTTCAATCGTGTACGCCGACGTCCAAACTGTTCCGTCTGTAATAACACCCAATGCAACACGAGCCCCAGGTTGAATATTTTTATACCTGATAAATGCATGAAATTTAACTGAATTCACTGACTATAATCGAATACTACATATTCAGAAATTAGAAATACATTCGCGTATAATATGATTACATACCATTTTCACAGATGCCGAGTTATGGTGGAACTTCGAGATGACACTGGAATAATGGATGTAATGATTTTCGGCCAGGCTGCGGAGACACTCCTCCGAAACACTGCTGCAAATCTAGCAACAATGACACCACAGGTATTGACTAACTCGCTCCGAAGGACTTCAACCATGACACACTACTTATTCCTATACCGCATTCCATTCTCAGGAACAAGAAGCTCTACTCGTCAGTCTGAACATGGAGAATGCAGATGAAAATTTATATGTTCGGGTCTTCAAATGCACCCAGCCAACCAACCACAGGATAACCAAATGGGTTGTGAAGCAAGTTGAGTATGCATGGTAAAGAAATTGATAATCCATGCATAAGCCGAGTCGATGCCACTCAACATATGCAGCAACTGATCAGTGAATGTTTGCCTCCTTCCTTCCGCAACGTGTTGCACTATTAGCGATCATGTTTCCTCTTCTTCATTATGTTAAATTAGAATTTGTATCACTTCATGCTTCTACCATGAATAATAAAGCGACTAATAATGTTTCTTAAATTACCAACTTATTTTTTTTATATTCTTCAAACAACAATAGAATCACAAATATGTGACAGCATCATCTGGAAACATAAATAAAGTATTTCAGAAGTTATAATGTTAGAACATCCTCGGTAAATCCATTACTTACACAATTTCTTCGACCAGCAACTCGATATCATCTGCACATGCTATATAGTATGCCTGTTAATGGAAACCGTCAAAACACGACAACAAATTCACACAACTCATACTTTACAATGTGATATTTACATGACACCCCCCTCCCCCCCACCCACCCCATTACACAAGGAAAAAAATAAAACAGTCTTCAGACTATGTCGTCATTTCACAAATATTGGAATGTCCATCACGGACATGTACCAAAAAGCTCTGAATGACATCTGAACAATGACAGAGTAGGTCACGGTACTGTTGTCATTGATACACATATTCATGCTACAGATGAATCCAATGACGGTAATTCAGTGCTGAATTTGTAAGCAGTCAAATGAAAAGAAACAAATTACCTGACAAAGTCACGGACTAACTGTATGGTATAATCTGGCATTATCTCCCATGCATTTCACCTCACTTGTTTTATAAGAAAGCTATAGATGTTGTCATCAACATAACAAGGTGCATAAACTATCTACTGATAGCATAAGCAGTAACAATGTCAATGCACAAAAGAACATCCTCCGAAGAAGAAGTCACCAGTAATCAAACTATTGCAAGTTCCTCAGCTTCAAGTCCATCACTATCACAGTTTGTTACAGCAGCAACCCTGATTCAAGAAACACCTCCGCGTCCAATTTCAACTCCTCGCAGTAAGTTGCCCACAATGTTTTCATATGAATAGTACTTTCAAAATGTAATACTGTCATGTTATTCTATAAAATTAGTTAGCCAATGAGATATCATACTTCCTACTACATTAACTGAAATATATCCGTGATATATATTCTAATATTTGATTCTATCCCTGGAAGGAGTGATCAGGATAAGTGTGCATGGGTTTATTTCACCAGCAACAAACACCGGTGGAATTGGTGGTGTCTGCCGAGATGACAATGAAAACTGGCAGCTTGGTTTTATAGGAAAAATTGATGGTGTCAGTCAGTTGGAAAGTGAACTGTGGGCAATTTATCATGCTATTCATTCAGCTTATGAGAATGACTTGAAAGAAATCAAGATTGAGACCGCCAACTATGAAGCGAGCAAAATCTTTCATTTGCGGACCAATGCTCCACTCTCGATGAAACGCGAGATCCATGATGGATATGCATTAATGAGACGAATGAAAATAGCCTTGATCCCTATCGAAAGACTGGACAATAGTGTCCCAGAGAGGCTTGTATCTATAGGATCACAACAACCTGATCGTTACAAAATATTGTATGATGCTCCAGATATTATTCAAGATTTAATTGTCGAGGACAAACTAGAAAGTTGTAAGCGTTACATATCTTCTCCCGAAACAGACTGATGCAGTGTCATCTGTACGGCAATTATGTCCCTCTATCCATGTTATTGCGCAATCTTGGTTTTTAAATAAATGATAGCTATGTCAACAGTTTAAATTTCACATAATTCACTTATAGGTATGTTACGAGCTGTTATTTCACTTAATTTATCAATATTACAAGATTAATAAGAATCTAACTTTCGACATACAAGAAATTAAATAACAACTACTTAGTACAACTACATATCGTGATTACAAATAAGTCATGGAACGATGACGCAGTGTATTAACTGAAGCAAAAATATAATCATTAGTTGAACATACAATAACATCAACAAATGCAGTGCAAGTACATACATATGATCTGAAAATAATGCAAGATATGCATTCAAGATAACCAAACTCGATCAGACCACAATTCCAGCCGATTGAACCAAACAATAACATATGTTATGAATTCCCTAATAACAGCGGATTCAGGATTCACAGTAGAATTGCTGTACAAATTGACAGTCCATTGCAGCGGTCCTTCTCTCGGTACTCCAAAGTTCAATCCTGTGTATCCATGAATCCAACGTCTAACATAGCAATTAATATACATCATAGCAGCCAGTGATATCTTCAAGTTATAATACGATGAATTCATAGCGAAGGACGAATACAAATGAGATTTGTATAACATACGTAAATATGTAACTTATTCAGAAAGGGAATTTAAAAAAATAAAAAAATTCTGCTGTATGAAATGAATAAATATAATATAACAAGAAAAACAACACCAAAAAACAAGATCACAGTAGTTCATATCCGTTAACTGTAGCATTGCATATCGAAAGTTGTCTGCACTGCCTTCCGAAACAGGAACAACAACAACAATGAAAACAACAATATAATTTTACAACAGAATTAATACTAAGCATGATGACATTTGTTTCTTTAACATATACGATCGGCTTACAGGATGATCAAATCAATTGTACCAAAAATAATAATAATAACTTGGTCGATCCGATATAAAAAATTCGCAACGATCCATGATTAAGATTGAACAATAAATCATTGTGAACAAACATTAACTAAACTCAAATTAAAAAGTGCATTGATCAAGAAAATATAGCCCATGATAACATTAGTTCATATAACTACTTCAAAATACACATAATCCAAGTTCATCATACTGCTCATAAGACCTAACATAAAAGTACATTTCTTGATAACAGAATATTAAAGATTCTGAACACTCTACATCCTTGGTTTCTTCTTGCACGAATCCAGAACATTATCATATGTGTTTTTTCTCTTGCCGCCATTATCTGGTGTCACATCCGGTGGAGAATTTGCTTTCTTTCTCTGTGAATCCTCAGTACCTTTGCCTCTGAATTTCTTCTTCGTACCTCTACCGGAAGTCGAAGAACGGGAAACAGAATGCTTCCACTTCAGCGGATACGAAGAAGCCGTGTCGGTTCGCCAGAATTCATCTGTCTCCGACGCGTCTGAATACACGGTTGTCTCCGACCCCTTCCCGACCACATAACCATGTTCAGGCCAACTCTCCAACGAAGACTGACTCTCTGTGAATTGCAACTCACTCTCATATTTCTGACTTTTCTTCATTCTTTTTTTCATCATCTTCTTGGCAGCCTTCCTCATCTTGTCATCAGTATTTTCTTTACCAGAATCCATTGACTCGCTGTATGTTATGACTAGAGGCAATTTCTTGTGTTTATATACAGGATGTGAGTATGAATGTGAAAAGACCATCGCAACTGTTCATATCCTTTCACAGAACTTATTGCCATGCATCTTCAAAGAGACACGTTTACAATAAATGCATGATTTGAAACAGATGAATCAATGGGAAGATATTGCAAACCCCACTAAATCTACCGCGGAAATCTTCAACACACACGAAACAATGCATGTAAATGATGAAACGTAAATCAGAAGGACAGAGATGGTGAGTGATTGGAGATGAAAATAGGCGTTGACAATAGATTAGGTTTTTAAGTTATGAGTGTAATTTTGTTGTACTGGCAGAGCAAATGATGCCTGTGGGAGAGCAGCAGAGCGTAATCATGAAAAACTAATAAATATGGAAGGAAAATTTCGAGTACTCCTTCTGCCAACTATGACGTTGTTTGGTATCCGTTTAAAAAACAAGAAAAACAGTGCGTATAAAATGTACCAACAACACACGTTCGTAAAGAGAGTAAAAAAACTGCTTCTTTTCCGTTGATAAACACTGTTTGAAATAAAAGACACGTTTAGCAACATTACTAAATGTCAATGTCAACTTGCTTGAACATTATTATTATGTACAATACGTGAAATCCAGAAAAAAAAAAACATTTCCTATCCAAGGGAAAAAAAAAGGCCATTTCTACTATACTGTTATAGCGACACAAAAGTGAACTTCCAAGCTGAACGACAACGCCCGGTGCACCAGCACGCCGCGCGCAATGCGCGCGGAGTGAACCTAGTATAGTACTAATAACGTTAGAAAGTTTTACTTTTCGACAGTGTCCGTAAATATTATTATTATTATTATTATTATTATTATTATTATTATTATTATTATTATTATTATTATTATTATTATTATTATTATTATTATTATTATCTTCTAGACATTAATGATTGGAAAATCTCCAAAACTTTAAATGCAGCCCTCTTTTCTTGTGATTGCGAGATTTTGCTTACGCAATTTTGATTTGGACAGGGTCACACACTGGGAAGCATTTCTAACAGTGTGATGATCCAACAAAGAGTCATACAAAGTACAAACGGCCTCTTTTGGTCACAAGCTACTTACCACTTAGCCCAACCACCTTAAATTGGAATCGCATTCTTTATCAGAAGCAATCAAAAATACTTAGTGAACTTAAAAGCAAAGTAAGTATGTAGCAAAAAATATCTCAAGACAATTACGATAGAATTGGTCATATGCGATGACTAATGAACACCCTTAAAATAGAGTATAACAAGTAAAAAGAACCAAGTCTTGTTCTGTTCAGAAAAAAAAGATGGGAAAACACGAACTGGCTATTCCAGCTTATAAACCGCAGTATGAATAGGCCGTTAATGTCATTGACGGCAAAGAAAGATAAGTGAGAAATGAGTATGCTGCTACCTTCATTTCCTTCATCACATACATTCTGCAACATTTTTTTTTTAATAAATTGTTTTTTCATGAGCATGACAACGATGGATACAAGTCTATATATTACAATTACAGGGTAAAACTCCTTTGTGCGGCTAATTATTAGTTTCCCTGATAGTTCTGGTGAAAATCTAAAGTTTTACTTAGCCTAAATGTCTTAAAGCACAGTAGCTCTGGTTGGATCATCCAGTACTACGAGAAAATTAAAACTGAAAATGAGTGTCGCAGAAATGAGAATACTAAGATGGATTCTGTCAACAGAGCACACAAACATGATAGTGTGCAAGAAGGGTGTACATTACTCTTTGAAGCTCACCTGCATGCAAAGAGAACGTGCAATTTATATCCTATCTGACTAGCGATCTACTAGTTCATCGTTGCATGCTATTGACAGGGGGCGGAGCTAGGTATTCATAACACATGGGGCACTTTTACTTCTATAAATTTGGCAAGGGCGTAATTTGAAAATTTTTTACTCATAGTGTAACATTGAAGTTTCTTCAAAGTTTTGGATCCAGCCTGACTATTATTGTGAGCCCAATAATGTTATATGACAAACATAAACCCGTCTATATGATGAACTAATTTTTCCTTACAAAAAAGATGTTTTATTCGATGTCTCAAGAAACTAATCTAAATATTACAAAAAGATTATTTTATGAAGGTTTTAAATTTTGCGTTAGATCATGAAATTCATTTCTTAATTGTAGTTTCTTAATGTGAAGTTTTTCTTAACAAAATGTAAAATTTTGTTGTGAAACTTGTATTTTCGTTTAGGGTAAATATCCATCACAATGAGTAGCCCATATTTATGTTTATAGCTAAACCCATGAGGCAATCCTAATATCTATATAAATGTGTAGGATATTTATAAACTCAATAAGTATCCTATACACTTTTTTTTAGCTAAACCCATGAGACTATCGTATAAACTTTTTTTTTTTTTTTTTTTTTTTTGAGAAACACTATTGTATAAACTCAATAAGATTTCACTTATTGTTTCTCGCAATTCTCTTTTGTTCTCAACACGATATCTTTGCGATGGAAGAATATTTTAAGATTCAAAACAATAAAGGTAGGGATTATATGTTTTTTCGTGTAAATGACAAGGTGAAAGCTGAGTTTACTGCATTATGGCAGAGGAATTCTGATATGGTCAACCGTATCGTACGGGTCAACCGTATTATCATATTTAATAATTATTTAACATTAGTCGTTATTTATTTATTTTATTTTGTTAATTAGATTATTTATTGAATTTGTTGTTTATTTGATTATTTAGTTGATCCGGGCTTGGCCCCCTAGGTCTAGGGATTATTCCAGTCTCTGATGCAAAACCTCTAGCAGTGCTTCCTCCAGTTGCTATAGCTTTGTCTGGTTTCCCAGTTTTTGCTTTGCCAGTTCAGGACCTTGGTGGCGCATCTTCAGTCATTGCTGTCTCCTCTGATCCAGAAGACCTCCCTGGCAGTTGTTCTCTTGGTTCTTCTGCTCTCCTGAGTGATGCAGGTGTGGAGCTGCCTCCTTTCTTAGAAAGCTCAGTGGCTGCAAATGCTATTGTTCAGTTCATTATGGATTAGTATGGTTGTAGTTGCTGCTTCTAGTTGTGGTTTTAGTTCTCTTATGTAGCTTTGGTGGTTGTTTATCTACGGATGCTTTCTTCTTTTGGTTTGTTGATCCCCCGGTTTGGGGTCTTTTGTTAGGTGTTTGCTTGGAAGATGTTAGTTTGGGATGTCGTAGGGTTGTAGACTTGCCCATCATTATTTAGTATCTGGTCGTTGTACAAAAAGATTACATTAATGAAGTTCTTTATCCTCTTAAAAAAAATACATCCTACCCGCCATTATCAGATCATCGTAATCCTAAATAAATTACTTCATCATATCTCCATTATGTGAAATAGATGGAGATAATCCAATACATCTGGAGCATTACATTAATTGTTGTAATCAATGTCTCAAATTTGGTTGTTGTTGCAATCAAACAAATGACCTCCATAAGTTTAGTCACATTTCTTTAGATCTTATTAAATAACTATATTTTTTTCATCATCAACAACACATTGATTAATGAATAATAAGGGTTATCTGACCAGCAATTGATAATAACTTCTCAAGTAGTAATAATAGGGGTCAACTGACCAGCGACTGATACTAACTTCCTCGTCTTGTTATTGCTTTCGGTAAAAGGTGACGTGAATGGTCCTCCGGTGAAGGCTCCTTCGCAATCAGCAATACTATTAAACACATCAAGTGCGCCGCCTCTAGCGTTTATATTGTCTTTCCCCACTAGCTCAATGATGTCTATAAGTTTAGATCTAACAAAAGTGTAGACGTTGACACAAGTTTGGAGACAGCTTTTAAGATTAGGATCGGTTGCGCTCTTCAACAAATTGTTCGCTGTGTTGGAAGCAGGCACGACCGATACGTACGTCGCTCCAAACATGATTCGAGCGAGTTCGTTTTGATCGGCATCTTTACTTTTCGGGTTCATTCGCAAAGTTGACATGCAGAGATCTGGATATGAAGTTCTAATACACTTGGTGCGTATGAGATCAATGGTAGCATGTGAACAAAAGATTAGTGAGAGAATCACAAAGATGGTAAGGGAAAAATCATTCCTCATCTTACAAACTTAGATGCGACTCTTATTCAGCAAAACAATGTGTATGCTCCCTTTTATAGTGACGCAGGGTGGGTGGCTTTAAATGAAGTTGGTAGGAAGATATTGATTGATTAATCTAAGTAAAACAGAAGGTGAATATTCGGACTTAGAGTGTAACAAGAAAACTAAAGAATATGCCGACATGATTAAATACAGCACAATATTTACTCTCTCATCTATTGCTAACAGTTGTCAACTCAAGATCAATTTCTACAGTTCTCAGAAAAAAAATCAATTTCCACAGCCTTCACTACTTAAACGCTCTCAGTTTATAATCTTCCTCTCTTTCTTCTCGCCTGTGACTAATGCTTCTTTAATCTCGCATAACGAGATCTCCATCACATGATTGCAAAATCGATACCACATGCTGCGAGCAATTAGTGGTGACGTTTGCTTTCTCCGTCGACCAGCGCCGCCACACTCTACTTGGGTCAGAATACATGCATAATGGAAGCTTCCATGACGAACTGCTAGATGGAGCAGGGATAGAGGCATGGAGGGGCCCTGAGTGTCACTTGCACCCAATATGTTAATGAACTTCAAATACACCCTATAATTTTAAAGAGTTATTCACTTTTGTTCCCTTTTTAACTACAAGTGAGTCCCTAAGAAACTTAGTCATGTCCAAAGTAATGAAGTGTTCCTTTTGAAAGACCCTTATAGATATTTCATAAGACTCATAACCGTTCAACATAACGAACGACAAATATATGAATTGTTAAACTCTTAATTTCAAAACTATTTAAAAGGATCCCGTTTCTCTTTTACCTCTCTCCTTGGAATACAGAATGACTATGAGGAGAGGAATTCAAAAGTAAAAAAGAAAATCCCGATGGTATCACACTGCGAGAGTCATTTACATTTTCTCACCGTGCCATAAATAACCAAAAATAGTGATTTTTCTTAAACAAAAAATCCCCCGCTTCCTAAAACTGTGGTTTCGCGACCGAGATCGAAAGCGCCTGTAGGTGATGGATTGGAAGAATAGATTCACAATCGCAGTAGGCATCACAATGACTATCCCAAAGGTCATATAAAAGAATATTGTGCAATGACATTTAACTATTGTGCTGTAATTATCCTAAAACATGTCTTTCAAATATGAATGTTTAAGACTTTCATTTCAAATATGGAAAAAAAAATAAGAATAGGAGTTTTCAGTGCATGATCATTCCCTCTCTTCTTGCTGGACTCAGCCTACTTAGGCGTGTCTTCATATTCATCATCTAAATGGTAGTAATCTTCAAAAACTAGATGCACTCAGATCTTTTTAGATGTCTCTTTGTATGAGTCCTCCAAGTTGTACTCTCTTTAAAGATAAAAAGGTTGTGAAAATCATCGATCATATCCTACATTTATCATGAGATGAACCCTCTTCAGAGCCGTCCATAATAACTAAGTTCGTCTTTCTCTGCCTGTGGAATAGTCACTTCCTCCATGTGGAAAGATTATTACTCTCTATTTAGTATCTTATCAGCTTGGTTGAAGGTCTAACACGTGTCTCCGAAAACTAGATGCCCTCGGCCTTTTTTGATGTCTCTTCGTATTCGCCCTCAAAGTCGTCATCTCTTAGAGCATCTCCAAGAGATGGAGGATAAAAATTTGTCTTTGGACCAAATTTGGTCCTGGAGCAAAATTTACTCCTTCACTTTGCTGCTTGAGCTCCAACAGTGAGGAGCAAAATTTGTCCTTGGACCAAATTATTGTATTTTATTACTTTTATTATTATTATTATTAATTATATTTTTATATTAATTAGTCTTACGTAACTTTTGTTTAAAAAAAAGTTACAAATAGTATGTAATTAGTATAATATTTTAAATATTTACTTAGTTTTAAATAATTACTTTTTGTTTTCTACATAGTTTTAACTTTTGCTAGCAACATGTTTATAATTGGAAAATAACAAAACTAACATATTTGTAAAGAATTCAAAGTTAATTAACTAAATATAATTACTAGTAAACTAAAAAAAAGTAACAGATTTATGTTTTACTCCTATGAAATTGAGGGTGGAATTAATTTTTTGATTAAAAATCAGTTTTTTATTTTTTGCTCCTATGAACAGTAAGTCTCAGGTTTTGTCTTCCATTTCAATGTCCTTGGTTTTGCTCCAGCAGATGCTCCTTCTGTTGGTGCTGTGTTTTCCCTGATGTGGAACATTTTTTGGTCCAAATGGTGTTTTGCTCCTTCTGTTGGAGTTGCTCTTAAGAACTAGAAAGGTCGTCAAAAGCTCCTTCGTATCCTCATCATGATCATTAGATGAACCCTCATCAGACCCATCCAAATTACCGGGTTCTCCTGTCTTTTCTCGTGGAATAGTCACTGTTATGATCTGGGCAGAGTTCAAGAACGACGATAAAGACGACACAAGATCCCACCGACATAACGTGGTTCACTAGCGACGAGCTAGCTACCTCCACGACCCGAAAAACCCCTTTTATTGGAGAGAAACACCACGAATACAACCCACGCAATGTAGAGCACGACCTATAGTCTTTATATATGCCTACAATATAGCTTGTGCCCAAAGAAATACCAAAACCGAGTTAAACGAACAAGGAAACAACTAATGGCCGCCTCCACGAATCTCTTCGTATGAAGACCTTCGCACAAATGCCCGTACTCTTTGAACGAAGAGTCTGCTACTGCAGATTGCTTCCTTCGTCTCGTGCTCCTCCGTTTGGTCCGTTTTTTACCCGCTTTGTCGCCAACTCCTCGCCAAACCCAAGTACATTCAAGGCACCCCTATATTCCCAACAAATCTCCACCTTACCTTGAATCCTCTCATCTGCTTACACTTGAATTAGCCGGTTCTCTCCAGTATCCTCAAACTCACAAATTGCTCCAACTTTGCCAAGTTCCTGCAACGTGTGCCCCCAGCGATGCTCCAACTCCCATCTAGTTCCAGCAATCAAACCCTATCGATGCTCCAACTGCGGCCGAGTTCTTGCAATTGAATCCCCTAATTGTTGTTCCAACTCCCACCGCGTTCCCACAACAAGATCGTTTGTTTTTCAGACCCCCAATACGTATCCCCTTCACGTGTTGTGTCTCTCGTCAGAGACTTCCCTATTACACCATCCGCCTCCTCGTCAAGAGCACAAAATTTGTTGCATGTTTTGGATCCTCAAAATCCTATGGCTGTGTCATGTACACATCCTCAAGGACGTTTCCATACAGAAACACTGGTTTTACATCCATATTCCAAATCTCAAAGTCGTGATAAGCTGCAATAGCAAGTAAGATACGAATGAATTTGGTCATCGCGACTGGGGAAAAGATTTCATCATAGTCAATACCACGAATTTGTCTGAATCATTTTGTCACCAATCGGCTCTTGTAGGAAACTACATTACCCTATGGACCGAGCCCATTCGGGTGGTTCCACCAAAGTCCATACTTTGTTAATATACATGGATTCCATTTCGGATCTCATGGCTTCAAGCCACTTCTTAGAGTCTGGCCCTCTCATGGCCTCTCCATAGGCAGTACGCTCATCATCCATGAGTAGTACGTCACGGGGCTCAGTCACGAGAAGTCCATACCTATTTGGCTCCTGACGTACCCTACTCAACCTATGAAGTCCTTGTGTTACTTGAGCACGTTTCTCCACAACAACTTGCGATTCCCGCTCATGTTCTATTGTAGGATCAGTATTTTGTGGTTCTTGAACTTCTTCAAGTTCTACAGTCCTCCCACTGGCTTTTTTAGAGACAAACTCTCTTTCTAAAAACACGCCGGTCCGAGCAACAAACACTTTGTTCTCGGTTGGATTGTAGAAATAGTATCCTTTTGTTTCCTTAGGATATTGCACAAACTTACACTTATCATACTTGGGTCCGAGCTTGTCTAACTGTAAATGCTTTAAATAGACATCAAAACCCCAAATCTTTATAAACGACACTATGGGACGCCTCCCAGCCCATATCTCATATGGTGTCTTCATGACTGATTTGGATGGAACACGGTTAATGGTAGAAAAAGCTTTATTAGTGCATGGCCCCAAACGATATCAGAAGATCTGTTTGACACATCATAGACGACACCATGTCCAAAAACTTGCGATTCCTCCTCTCGAACATTCCATTCCATTGTTGACATTCCAGGCAGAGTGAGTTGGGACAAAATCCCACACTTCTAAGATAGTCGTCAAATTCTTGGCTTAGATATTCTCATCACGATCTGATCGTAGAGCCTTATTACTCTTGCCAAGTTTATTCTCTACTTCATTCTTGAATTCTTTAAACCTTTCAAAGGACTCGGATATGGCCTTCATAATGTATACAAACCCTATCTACTGAAGTCATCAGTAAATGTAATTAAGTAAAGATGACCACCTCTGGTGGGCGTGGCAGATGGTCCATACGCATCAGTATGTATGAGTGCAAATAGCTCACTAGTCCACTCACCTTTCTTATTGAAAGGAGACTTAGTCATTTCCCCCAATAAACAAGATTCACATGTTTAATATAATTCATAATCAAATGAGTCTAGAAATCCATCCTTATGGAGTGTAGAAATGTGTTTCATGTTTATATTGCCTAAACGACAGTGCCATAGATAAGTAGGATATAAATCTTCAGTTTTAATCTTCTTGGTATTTATGTTATAGAAGGAATTATTTAGATCAAGGATATACAATCAATTAGACAAAGCGCACTACAATAGTGCATACTATCAAAATAAATGTAGCAACACTTGTCCTTTATTGTAATAGAAAAACATTTCTCGTCCAAACAAGTAATGAAAATAATGTTTCCGCTCAAAGCAGGCACAGAATAGCAACTGTCTATTCCAAATAATTCAATAAGGTAAAGAAAACTCATAAACTCCTAAGACTAATGCAACAACTCTAGCTCCATTCCCAACGCGCAAGTATATTTCCCCTTTAGCTAGTCGTCTACTTCTCTTTAGATCCTGCACATTTGGACAAATGTGAGATCCACATCCAGTATCCAGTACCCAAGATGAAGAGATAGACAAATTGACATCTAAAAAATATATCTGGTGGTGATGGTATCACTATTCCAAGCCTTTTATCTTCCTGATACTTAGGGCAGTTCCTCTTCCAGTGGCCTGTCTGACTACAATAGTGACACACGCCCTTAGAGACGCCACCAGCAGGCTTTAACACAACTTACTTGGATTTCGCAACTTTCTTGCTCTTTCCTTTGGAGGCAGAAGCATTTCGATTGCTCTTTGTTGGAATTGTGCCCTAGAGGCAATCATTTTTGGTGACATGTATATGTACTTACTATTCATTGTGTTATATGGAGATATGTCAACAAGAATGAAGTCCATAGAATACAAATGTTATAGTCTTAAATATCCCTAGTCGAGTACTACAGTTAATGGGACAACTGTATTGCATCGAGACTAGTATGTGGGTAGATTGATATGGAGATATCAAGTCTAACACATGGGTACAAATTAGGAGTAATGACATACTGCATCGACCCACCATGAGAAGGCTACATGGGATTTATGTGAATTTCACAAGAGCTTCACATAGTGACAATGGTGTTGTGATCCTTAGACTTGAAGTCACTAGATACTCTAGTTCTGCATTATCATGTTTTGATAACGTCAAATATGAGATATTGATGTTATTTGTTTATCTAAGTCTACTCACAGATCGATAAACTATGGATTGGATATACAAGTGTGACACTCCAGGTCTTGTGTCCAATCCGGATAGATGAGATAAAGGGATTATTCAACACAGTAACATTAGTCACAGAGGCTAGTCAGGTCACTGACATTCCTATTACTTAGGTAGTATTGATGCATTGCTAGATGCCGCTCAATGTTTGTAATAATTGTTATTACTGCACACTTAATTAGGAACCTACAGGGTCACACACAATAATAGATCAAGCTGAAATTATTGCTAATTAGTTGGACTAAATATCGATAATGAATTGATTGAACTAAAGTGTCATTTTTGCTTATCAATTGGATTGAAGAGAAATTATGGACAAGAATGTAAGCTAATCCAAACTGTTGGATTTATGGGCAAAGATGAATTTCTCCAGCTATAAATAGGATTTGTAGGCTATGAAAATTCAGTCTAGATTCATTACTACTCTACATAGTACACCAGAGAGAAAAGAGTAAGAGAATAAAATGAGTTTTAGTCTCCTAGGGTTCGGCCATTGAAGGAGTGCCGCCTCTCCTTGGAGTCGTCAGCCATGTGCCGTCCCTCTCTGCTGGCTTCGGCCATGGTGATGGCTGGTTCCTCTTGCATCCCACGGGCTATGTGATGGCCTCCCCTCTCTCTGCTGCACAGCGTGGATGTGATCTAGTCAGCGTGTAAGTCTAGTTCATCATCTATGACAAGACGTTCCTTCTTCCCACGATTACTAGCACCACTGGCGAAGAATTACAGCTGAGGTCTATTCGGTTGATATCGTAGAGACGTGGATATCCTTTCTGCGTAGTGACCCTTCCTGTCTGGTATTCATGGAGGGTTTTGAGCAGATATAATTTTATATTTCCGCTGCGTAACATGTATCAAAACCCTACAGTGGTATCAGAGCCACAATTCGATAGCGCATAACATGTTATGTGGTTATTTTCTTTATCAGTTTACACCGTTTTGTCAATTTTTTTGAGTAAAATTGATATTCGTATTATGATACGATTTGAATATAATTCAATAGAGAATTAGCTAATTATACATATGATGTATAGAATAGTGATTTTTGTATACATATGATGTATGAAAATTGGTGATGAAAAGCTAGGGTTTGGGCACGATGTTGGAAGAAAAATTGTTTTCTGTCCCACATTGGGTTTCGGCCATAGGGAAGGAGGTAAAACTTTGATTTTACCCCCTAAGGGGTTTGGCCTTGTGTTCCGTCCGCCCCCTTGCGCGCGCCGAGCTTAGCGGACCGGCCACGCCGATTCAGCCAGCCGAACGGTCTGACCAGGCAGGCTGGTCTGACCGGGTGGGTCCGGTTCGGTGAGTCAGTTTGGTTTGGCTAGTATGACTAGTGCAACCGTTTTGACTGTTTTATTCCTAGTGTCCAAATTTAATTAAAAATTGACCCATCGGGTTAAAATTGGATTTAACTATATTATGTGATTTATCGCATGGTGGTTGGATGTGGGCCTAGTTGTGTGGTTGTTTAAATTTTGTGGTTTAGTTTTGTTATTGATGTAAGTAATGTAATTAATTTTACGGTCTGCGTGTCGTCTTCTCCCTCGCTTGTTAGGTTCTTCTATTTAGTTCGCCGAAGCTAGCTAGATTTAGATAGATAGAATATAGTCAAGGCATGGAGAATAAGATCAAAGAACAAAATACCACAAGACAATGGAGACCCACAAGCTAGGACGCATGGTCTAAAGACGGAGGCACATGGAGATGAGCTTGCTGTTTTAGGGCTTATGGGTATTCTCATTGGCATGGGAATATCTTAGTCTTAGGGGCCACATTCATACCACGTTTATTTATTGTTTATTATTTAATTTCTTGTTTTATTTTTATGTATGAATGATGCATGAAAAACGATAACAAGATAATTAGTAAGCATCTTGGATCTTTTATTGGGACTTGCCCAATCCGAATAAGTAGATCAATTATATGATCAACAGTTGATATGATCAACAAATAAAATCACAAGAAAAATATCTCAAGTAAATATTATGTTATTGTCTTCTTTTGTGTGTGGCACTCGTCATGACGATCGACTAACTAAGTTTGGGCAAGACACCTTTATTTCTCGAAAACTGTGGCGCAATGGCATAAGCAAGTAATATGATTGCTACCCAGAAGGTCTAACTTAACTAAGCTACATCAATATGATTGAAAGTTTAGAGGCAAGGCAATTGAGATTATCTATGAGATAGATAAATAATGATTTATTTGTCCAATGGAACTAAGAGTTGCATAGGATGCAATTGAAATGTGTTCCTACCTAAATAACTGTCTTTTGGGTGACCTGCCAAAGAAGGCTCAAGAGAAGGTGAAATATGGATCTTTGCCCACTATAAAATGTATGATATTTTTCACATTAATAGTGAGGGCTATTAATCCGAAAAAATAGTGGGAGCTATATTTAATAATTTAAGTCCTTGTTAAATATGGTACAATGTCACAATATTTTGCATAATCTTTTTGTGTTGAATACCTATGAAATTAAACAAACACACTCGATTTATCGCGATAATATTTCCTTGAGAAGGACAAGTTGTCTGAAATCAGTTTTCAAGACTAGTATAAAATTGAGAATTGTTCTCAAACAAAAGGGGAAAATTATTGTTTATCCTAGAGCATAAAGTGTCCTTCCACCAACTACCAATAACACTAAAGCCTAATAGAAGGAACGTCAAAGAATGGTTCTTTGGATGTGACTAGCCTCATGATAGCTACCATGAACTCTAAGCTTTGAAACCAGGATGAGAACATGGAGGCGTATGATATGATCATACATTTATGCTCTTCCTAGAGCAAGCTAGACATGAAGGGTTGTAGTGGGATTTTTTTCAAAAGTAATTTACTCAATATGATTGAGAACTGCACAACAAAGCACTAATAAGGGAAAATTCAATGACATTTTAATGGTTAACAGCAAGGGGAAGGGGAAAGAAGGTTTTTGCGGACCCCAGGAGTATAAGCAAGTTTGTTTCTAAAGTCAAAGTTGCCTTAAAGCCAAAAATGTGGTTTAATTGAAGAGAAACCACCCAAAGGACCTGGAAGAAAATAAAGGAATTGAGAATTCCACTCAAGGTATACATTGTTATAGAAGTCAATGTGTCTATCTCATGATGGGTATATGATACTATATGTGGATCTCAAATTTACATAAATGTGGAGGATCTCAAGAGATGTAGACATTTGGATAAGAAAGAGAACACCTACACACGGGGCAGAGAAGAAAGGGTTGCTAAATTAGCCGTAGGAAATTATCTCTAACTTATGGAATTATTCGTGAATTAGAAAAATGCGATTATGTCCCTGTTATGAGTAGTAACATTATCCTAGTTTCTTGTTTGGACAAGAAAGGTGTTTCATCACTATAAAGGACACACGTTGTTCCATTTATTTTGGTGATATGAATTTGTAATGCTATTTTTTCCTAAACGATAGTGTACCGTTATCTTGATAACTCCATCTATAACATTAATGCAAAGATGTTTACATATAATGATATGAACCTCACTTAACTTTGGCATTGTGTTTTAGGGCCACATGAATGAGACATGCGTTTCTAGATTCCATATGGATGGATTTCTAGACTCATTTGATTATAAATCATATGATACATGTGAGACTTATTTATTGAAGGATGTGATCATATGGTACTCATACATACTGATGTGTGTCGACCACTTAACACAAGTGCTAGAGATGGTTTTCAGTACTTCATCACATTTACTGATGGCTTCAGATAATGTGGATTTTTAGATCTTATGAAGAAACAAATCGGAATCCTTTGAAATGTTCAAATAATTCAAGAATGAAGTAGATAACTAGCTTGGATAAAGTATTTAGGCTTTACGATAAGTTCGTGGAGAAGATTACTTAAGTCAAGAGCTTGACGAGCATCTAAAGGAGGGTTGGATATGATCAAAACTCGCTCCACCTAGGACACCATTCTGGGATGGTGTGTCTGAGAGGAGAAATTGGACCTTATTGGACATAGTTCGGTTAAGATGCGTCAAATAGGACTTCCAGTTTACTTTTGGGGCCATGCTTTACTTACAAAAATTTTCGCCCTTAAGCTTGTTCCATCAAAATCGATTATGAGTAAAACTATATAAGATATGGAATAGGAGATGTCCTAGTATGTCATTCATAATGATTTGGGGTTGTAAAGTTTATGTAAAGTGTTTACAGAGATAAAGTTGGACCCAAGTCGGATCAATGTGTTTTGTCGGATATCATGAGGAAACGAAAGGATATTATTTCTACAATCCAATCGAGAACAAAAGTATTTTTTGCTCGAACCACTGTGTTTCTAGTAAGATATTGTATCTAAAAGAAATAGAGGGAGGACATTAGAACTTGAAGGAGTTCAAGAGCCACAAAAGAACATTAATCCTTTGATGGAACATGAGCAGGATCACAAGATGTTGTAGAGCAACCTGCTCATGTAACACGATAACCTCGTAGGTCAGGTTGGATATATCAAGGGGCTAAAGAAATATGGATTTCTCAAAAAACCGTTTATGTATTGCTCATGGAGATGAGCCTACAACCTATGAGGTGGCCACAAGTGGGTCGGACTCTCAAGAACGGCTTGGAGCCATGAGATACGAAATGGAATCCATGTATACCACCAAAGTATGGACTTTGGTGGAACCACCTAAATGTGTAAAACCCACAGGGTGCAAGTGGGTTTTGAGAAAACTAACATGGATGGCAATGTGATTACTTTTAAGGGACAATTGGTGGCTACATGTTTCAATAAGTTAATAGTATGGACTATGAAGGGAACTTTTCCCTAATTGAGATGCTTAAATCCATTCGCATCTTGCTTGCAATTCTAACCTACAAAATTTGGCAGATGGATATAGAAACCTCCTTGAGTATGTGTGTGACACACCTGGAGGGTTTCGGGAATCTAGAGCGTGCTCAAAAGATGTGTATGTTGCAACAATCTATCTAAAGATCGATGCAAGCTTTTGGAGTCAGAATCTTCGATTCAATGGTCCAATAAAAGAGTTTGGTTTCTTCATGAATGAAGATGAAGATTGTGTATACAAGAATGTTAGTGGGAGCACCGTTACATTTCTGGTCTTGTATGTGAATGAAATACTAATCATTGTAAAGATGTCCCTACTTTTCAATCTATTGTAGACTGGCTAGGGAATTGTTTTCAATGAAGGACTTAGGCGAAGCAACCGATAAAGATCTATGGAGATAGATGAAGAATGTTGTTCGACTAAGTCAATGTAAATATATTGAGAAGGTGTTGAAATGGTTCAAACATGTAAGAATATAGATTCTTACCTATGTCACATGGAATTGGTCTTTGGAAGACTAATTGTACTTCCAATAAGATTGAAATGGACCATATGAATAAGATTCACGATATACGCCATGTTATGTACTTAGGCGAGACATGTCATGTGAGCATGACGTGGAGATACCAGTCATATCCAGATGAGGGTTATTGGATAATTATCAAGAGTTTCCTTATTTACTTGAGAAGAACTAAGGATGAATTCTTGATATATGGGGAAGAGGATGAGTTCACTGTAAGGGGTTATAGTGATGCGAACTTCCAATCTAACAACGATGATTTCAGATTGTAGTCAATGTAATGTGTATTGCCGTAATGGAGGAACTGTGAGTTGGAAGGGGTTCCAGGCAAGAATCAGCTGCCGATTCTATCACATAGGACTGAGTATATTGATGCATCATATGCACATACTCAAAAGATTCTATCTCATTCGATTGTCGATAGAGGAGATGTGAATTTATGCAAAGTACCAGCTGATGTCTCTATTGCCTTGCGCAGCGTAAGTGTGAGGGCCTTGCTAGATCAAAAGGCATGTGATTTACCCGATTGGCTCTAGTGCAAGTGGGATACTGTTGGATTGTTCCCTAGAGACAATCTATTTATCGTGACATTTATATGGACTTACTATTCATTGTGCAATCGATACGGAGATATGTTAACATGATTGAAGTCATTAGAATATAAATGTTATATTCTTAAATATCTCTAGTAGAGTACTACAGTTAATGGGACTGCTGTATTGCATCAAGACTAGTACGTGGGTAGATTGATATGGAGATATCAAGTCTAACACATGGGTACACATTAGGAGTAATGGCGTACTGGATTGACCCACCATGAGAAGGCTACATGTGCAACACCCTTCCCGATCCGCAAGGCCGGCCGGGCCCCACGTTCGGAAGAGATGTCTTCGCCCGAGGTGATGAGCCTCATCAGGAACGGATAAGGATCGTCGGTTCACAGCTAGTACAACCATCGATAACATTTCAAAACTTCAAATTATAACTTTTACAGTTTCCATAAATACAAACAGTGATAATCTTTTGAAAATCAAGGAATACACTTTTAGGTGAGATAATATACTATGTGATCTTCCAACTAGCAAGCTTTCCTGTCCAAAGTGTCGTGAACGTTCCCCCACCTCGATAGCCAACCTGCGGTTTTAAAATAGCAAAAGCCGACGCAGTTTTTACAGAAAATGATCAGCAAACGGCTGAGTAAGCTAACACCCATAGCATGTAAATAGATGATGAGACATATGACAGGAATAACCAATTCGCTGATAAATAAATGTCAAATACTCGCGGAAAAGCATTCACAGCTGATTCGGTGTGTCCACTCCGTAACGATCTCAAATTTCGTGTTCCAACCCGAAGATGTGGTCCATCTCGGGAACTCACTGTTAATAGCAATTCACAATATTACTTTAATCTCAAGTTATCTCATACCAATATGAATCGAGTCCAAAATTCCATTTTAACAACTAGTTGATGCGGGGCGTGACCATATCCAATCCACAACCTCTTTCTCATATGTGCAAAAGCACCCACATAACCATAACTCAATCACAGGAGGTCGCATCATAGCGCCTCATAACCATAACTCAATCAAAAGGAGGTCAGAGCCTCATAATCTCATAATCTCATATCAGTAACCAACACAATATGTCAGAAATGTATCGTATCAGGGATATGGCACAAACCCACGCACAACGGCTTTCCACTTTACATAATTACGTCTTTTCTTTCAAGGTGTAGAATCGTGTAAGGAGCTCCGAACAAAAAGACGGTGTGGCAAAAATAATAATAATCGATGTACGATTGAGAGAGATATTCAGATTCGACCAATAAGTGAGCGGTGTGCTACTTTTGGTAACCGAGGCAACGATTTGGAATTTCGTACTTCCAACCCAATGACGTGGTCCGTCTTGGGGTATCACTTTTACAAGTATTTCACAATATCACTTTAGACGTTCGTCTTTTGGATTGTTATTTAGATTTGGATACCAGTTTCAAACGAGACTTCAAAGAGGAGTATTTCAAGATAAATAAACAACTCAAATAAATCAAATACGGTAGCAATTTCACAAATAACTCACGCGATACGCGAAATGAAAGATAGGCACACGAGGCTAGGCATATTAACTTACACTAACATGACCAAGAATGAGACAGTATAAGTTTTCCAACTCTTTATTTGACATTCTCAACCAATTACCGTTTATGATTCCAATATTTTTAAATCAATAATTCTGCCCCGCTTAGGGGGGATATACTCCCATAATACTGCCCCATTACGGGGGATAATTCCAAAATTCTGCCCCACTTAGGGGGGTATACTCTCATAAAACTGCCCCACTTAAGGGGGATATAACCATAGTTCTGCCCCACTTTGGGGGGGGGGGGTATACTCCCATAAAACTGCCCCACTTAAGGGGGATATACTCAAGTAAATAATTTCTTACACTTCCTTTTGATAATCCAAGTTTGATAATTAGTGGTAGCGGGAACGACCCAATTAATCACAACACACTTTTGAGGGGATTGTTTGGACACATAACCAAGATCATGAAGTCAATCACACATATCATTAATCACATTTTGAGATATAAAATCATATAAATATTTGGACACTAAAGGAGGACAACACATTGGATAATTGTGGCTCGTGAACTAAATAATCAAGCCCTATTGTGGTAGTCGGGATTTGATTGGTACTTTATTTCGGAGATAGGATTTAGCTGTTCTTCTAGCGGAGTCGTTCGGGCTCTCATTTTAGATTATCGTCATTCATGTGATACTTCAATGTCGAATATTCCTAAAGATTGTAAATAATTCACATAAAGCACGTATTGTAGTATTTCACAAATAACGCACGCGATAACACGAAAGAAATGAAAGGGACGCAACGCTAGGCATATTAACTTACCAAAAATCCAAGCACGTCCTAATTCGTTCTCGTCTACGGAATCGTCACCCATATCAAATTTCGCGAGAAACGGTCAAGAATTCGCACGGGTCAAGATCGCCGTCGGGTCGCCGGAGGTGGAGCTTTCGCCGGGGCTTCCCCGGCTGTTCTTGGCTTCGTTTGAGGCCTCCATCAGCTTAGTCGGACCTCCAGGAGGCTAGGGGGATAGGTTGAAGGGTCTGGATCGTCTCGGTTGAACTCCGGCGAGAAGCTCGCCTGAATCCATGGAGGTAGCGGTGGCGTTGGTGGCTGTGGCTTCCTCTTTTGCTGCTGTTGTTTATTTCTAGGAAGAGAGGATTCTAAGAGGGGTCGAGAGAGTCATATAATCAGCGAGAAGAGGGTGGTTGAGGTGAGTCGCGGTGATGGAGGTGGTGCCGTCGTCGATAATGGTGGTCGCGGCTACCACCGTTGCCGCTGCTGCTCTCTGTTCTACTCGGGTTAGAGATGGACAGGGAGAGATGAGGTATATGGCGGAGGCCGTGGTGGCTGCGATGTAGGTGGTGGTGGCGGTGGTCGGGTTTTTCCGTCGGGGTCTTCGCCGGAGGCGGCAGCGGTGGTGGCTGGTCGTGGCTTCCAGCAGCTGCTGCTGCCTTCTTCTGGTGGTGCTCGACAGAGGGGAGGTAAGGCAGAGAGAGGGGAGAGAGACAGGCAGAGGGTGGTGGCGATGGCGTTGGTGTTGGTGGAGGTTGGTGAGTCGCCGGAGGCAGCGGCTATTGCCGCTGCAGCTGCTGCTGCTTCTTGTCGCCAAAACAGAGAGGAAGAGGGAGATAGAGGGAGAGAGGTGAGGGGAGAGAGTGGTGGTGTGGGTGGTGATGTTGGTGTCGGGTGTGAGGAGGAAGGAGAAGAAGAGAGAATTAAATAAAGAGGAAGGGAGGAGAGAGAGAGAGATGACGTGAATGAGGAGGAGAGGAAGAGAGAATAAAAAAAGAAAAAAAAAAATAGTTGGGGAATGAGAAATCCTTGGGGAACGGGGGAGGGTCAGGAGAGTATTTTATTTTATTTTGATTTTATTTCTATTATTATTATTATTATTATTATTATTATTATTATTACTATTATTATAAGTATTATAATACAAAGTATAGTATAAAATACTATATAAAATACATAGTACATATATACGGTACAAATACTATGGTAGAAAGTATAAAAATACGTATAGTATAAATACAAATACTAGTATACATACCAATAGTTTCGTAAAAGACAATTAATACCCCCAAAAACAACTATCCGATATTATTCAAAATTGCAATTACCTCCCATACTAGTCATATAATTCAAAATAGCTGTTTAAATTTTACGAAAAATACGTCAAAATTATCTAGAAAAATACGGAGTGTTACAACATGGGAGTTATGTGAATGTCACACGCGCTTTTCATAGTGACACTGTGTTGGAATAGATGCCCTAGAGGCAATCTAGTTTAGTATGAATTTATTATGGCTAGAAAATTCATTGTATTATTTATTGGATATTTAATATAATGAAGTCCTTAGATTTACAATTGTGTTGCTTATCTTAAATATCCCTAGTCCAGTATAAATGATTAATGGGACAATCATCTATAGACTAGTATGGGGTTGGATTGATATGGAGATATCATGATCCAACACATGGGTGTGCATTAAGGGTAATGGCGCACCGGATTGACCCATCTCCGAGAAGGCTACATACACGTTATGTTAAGTCACAATTGCTTCTCGTGGTGTAATGGTATTGTCATCCTTAGACTTGAAGTCCCTAGATATTCTAGTTGTGGATTATTGTGATTTTGGTAGCGTTAAACGCTACGGGTAGTTATAAAGGCGTGTACCGGATACAATAAGAAACAAGCTTAGAGATCGTAGTGGAAGTAGATAGAATTTCTCCCTCCCACATAACGGGAGCAAATATCCTAGGCCACTCGAGGGATAGTGCTTACAGAATGTCTGGCCAGACTCAAATAAATCAATATGGGATATTGATGTTATTTGCACGAATAAGGCTATTCCCAGGGATCGAGAAACTATGAATTGGATATACGAGTGTGACTTGTATGTCTCGTGTCCAATCCGGATATATAGACAAAGGGATGAGACAATTACTTGTACAAGGTTTGTCGGATGACTATTCTATTAGTTGGCTAGAATGGATATTTTGCTAGAAACCCCTCCATATTAGCAAATTGTTGCTACCAACTAGATAGAACCTATGAGGTCACACGCTATATAGAGTTTAACTAGATTTGGGAATTAATTAATAGGATTAATTAATAAGAAGGATCACTTTGCAACACCTTGCAAACTTAGTAGGACTAATTTGCAAGGAAGGGACTAAACCGAATTCTAGTAGGACTAGAATGGGTCCATTAGGTAGTTGGCAGGGATTGGTTGGACGATATAATGGATGCTCCTTCCTTCCTTCCCACACTGATGAGCCTTTAGTTCATAACTTGAGTGGGAGAGAACAAAAAGGAGAGAGAGCAAGCAAGAAATAGAGGCGCACGTCCCCCTTGCCCCTCCCTTCCCGTCGGCCCAACAAGGAGGCCGCCCCCTCCTTGTTGCCTTCCGGGCTAGCACAAAGGAGAAGGAAGATCTATATCTCAACTCTAGGCGTGGATCAACTATAGAGAATGTGACACAATTCACGTTACAAGTCATCATAGAAGAAACCCTAAGGTGTGTAACTTGATATTCTTCCCTTACTATCGTTATGTCTCTTGTCCTCTGATTCTTGGAGGGTATTGCATGGATTATATTTGTTTTTACGCTGCATATCTATGATCAAAACCCTACATTGGTATCAGAGCCACAAGTCTTAGAGCATAAACGTGGTTTATGTGTTACGTTCTGACAGTTTTACACTTTAAATTTATTGTTTATCGCGTAAAACAAGACATATCAAGCATATGATGCAATTAGTCAATAATCAATCATAAAAAGACCTAGTTTTTGCATTGGATGCATGAATTAGTGAGTTTGAGAAATTTTAGGATCTTAGATCTAGGGTTTGGGCATCCTATGAAAGCAGAAGTTCTTTTCATACAAGCAAACAACCAAACTTGGGCACCAAGCAAGGGAGTTGTTTTGGAAACAACTCCCAAAGGAGGTTCGGCACCCCTAGGGGACCGCCCTCCTTGCTTGCCGCCTAAGCAAGGGACAACCTAGGGGCCAGGGCAGCCCTAGCCCGCGGCCTAGCCGCGTGGGCTAGGGACTGGCTGGCCCAAGGCCTTTGCGGTCCTCCTTTTGGGTCTGGGCAATTTGATTGTTGGGCCCATGGACCGTTTTAACCCTAGAAAATCCTAACAATCGATTAAAATTGACCAAGCGCGTTAAAATTGTATTTTAACTGTTTATGTGCAAATCACATGGTGATTGGATATGGACTTAGGATGTGGTTTGGTGTGATTGTTTAATTTTGTGGTTTGGTTTACGGCATGCGAGCTGATCAATTAATTGTAATAATTAATTAGGGTTTTATGGCATGCGAGCCATTTTTTTCCTCAACTTGTGAGATTTATTTTATTTAGTATAGTTATTAGCTAGTGCTAGATAGAGTAGATTGTTTGCCAAGATTGAAGAAAAGAAGCCAAAAGATAAAGGGAGCCACAAAAGATGGAGTATGGAGCATTCCACATGACTATGAAGGATGGACCAAAAGATGAAGACGCATGGATATATGTTTACTTTTAGGGTTCATAGATAATTCCATATTCACATCACATTTTATTTTGTTTTGTGGTTGTTAATTTTATTGTCTTATTATTTTGTGGTTGGTGTATGGTTGATGCATGCAATTAGGATTATAAGATAATTAGACAACCAGGATCTATTATTTGGAGTTGTGCCCAAACTCAAATAGATAGATTCGTTGATATGGATCAACAAAAAAAATTAAAATTGAATTGAAAAATCCCTCAAAAACAAATATTGCGTTTTTGTCTTCTAGTTATTTAAACACTCATCATCATCATCATGTTTTCCCAAGATCGTGCGTGCCAAAGCATGGCGACTTGGTTAATAATGATGTGGTGCGATGGCACACCTCGTGTGCAGATTGTTTAAGTAAGAGGTTGGACGCAACTAGGTGTTTAATATGATTAAAACCTAGAGACAATCAATTGAGATTATCCATGCGAATAGATAAATAAGGAGTTATTTGCCCAATTGAATCAAGAGTTGCATAAGGGATGCAATTGGAATTGTTCCTACCTAAAGTAGTCAAATTATGGGTGACTTGCCAAAGCAAGCTCATAAGGAGATGAAACATGGATCTTGGCCCACTAGAAAATATAAGGATATTTTCCGCATTAATATCTTGAGGGTTATTAATCCGTATAAAAATAGTGGGAGCTATATTTGATAAACTAGCCATTATTGAATATAGTTAAAAAGTCACGAATACTAAAACTTGCGTATTTTCCTTTTTGTAGAATTCCAAATGGCAAACAACTCATCGAGTTCACAACATTCCCTACGATCTGTCCTTGAGAAGGACAAGCTCTCTGGAACCAACTTCCTTGATTGGTACAGAAACTTGAGAATCGTTCTCAAGAAAGAGAAGAAGTTGTACGCAATAGAGGAGCAAGTTCCAGAAAGGTCCAGAGAACAATACCCCTGCAGACCTAAAGGCGTATCAAAAGCGTCTTGATGACGCTAATGATGTGGCCTGCCTTATGCTATGCACCATGACTTCTGAGCTTCAGAAGCAACACGAAAATATGAATGCTGTCGATATGATCGAGCATCTGAAGCAGCTCTTCCAAGAGCAGGCAAGGGTTGAGAGGTATGAGGTTTCTAAGGCATTTTTCAAGTGTCATCTGGCAGAATGGAACCCGGTGGGACCCCATGTACTCCGTATGATCGGGTACCTGGAGAATCTCGCCCGACTGGGGCTCCCGGTCGGCCAAGAGTTGGCAATCGATCTCATGTTGCAATCGTTGCCCGGGAGTTATGGACAGTTCATCATGAACTATAACATGAACGAGATCGTGAAACCACTGCCATATTTGCTCAATATGTTGAGGACATCTGAACAAAGTATCAACAAGGGTAAGGGCAAGGCCATTATGATGGTGCAGAAAGGAAAGGGCAAAAGGTTTGCCTAATCCTCCAATAGAAAAGGCAAGTCAGTTGTCAAGTCCAAGGAACCTCCCCATCCTTGTGGCATTGACAAAGGTGTGACTAAAGGTGAGTGTCACTACTGCAATCAGCCTGGACACTGGAGGAGGAACTGCCCAAAATAACTGGAGGACAAGAGGCTTGGAATAGTGATTCCACCACCACCAGATATTTTTGTTGTAGATGTCAATTTAACTGTCTCTACATCATGGGTATTAGATACTGGATGTGGATCTCACATTTGTTGAAATGTGCGGGATCTAAAGAGAAGTAGAAGATTGGCTAAAGGGGAGATAGATCTGCGCGTTGGGAATTGAGCAAAAGTTGCTGCGTTGGCCGTGGGCCTGCACGAGCTATCTCTGCCTTCATGATTAGTTTTAGAATTAAATAATTCCTATTATGTGCCAGCTATGAGCAGAAACATTATTTCTATTTCTTGTTTGGACAAGGAAAGTTTTATTATTTCAATAAAGAACAATGGTTGTTCCTTTTATTTTAATAATATTCACTATTTTAGTGCGCAATTATTTAATGGACTGTATGTCCTTGATCAAAGCAATCCTGTCTACAACATTAATACCAAGAGGATTCAAATAAATTATTTAAATCCTGCTTACTTATGGCACTGTCGTTTAGTCCATATAAACGAGAAACGTGTATCTAGACTCCATAAGAATGGACTACTAGACTCATTTGATTTTGAATCATATGAGACATGTGAGGCTTGTTTATTGGGAAAAATGACAAAGTCCCATTTCAATAATAAAGGTGAGAGGACTAGTGAGCAATTGGCACTCATACATACTGATGTGTGTGGTCCATTTGCCACGCCTGCCAGGGGTGGTTATGTCTACTTCATTACATTTACTGATGATTACAGTAGATATGGATTTGTGTACCTTATGAAGGCTAAATCCGAATCCTTTGAAATGTTCAAATAATTCAAAAGTGGAGTAGAGAAGAAACTTAGAAAAAGTATCAAGGCTCTACGATCAGATCGTGGAGGAGAATACTTGAGCCAAGAGGTTGACGACTATCTTAGAGAGTGTTGGGTTCGTGTCCCAACTCACTCCACCCGGAACGCCACAATGGAATGGCATGTTTGAGAGGAGGAATCGAACCCTATTGGATATGGTTTGATCTATGATGTGTCAAACCGATCTTCCATTATCTTTTGGGGCTATGCTCTATTAAGTGCAGCTTTCACCATTAACCGTGTTCCAACTAAATCAGTCATGAAGACACCACATGAGATGTGGAGTGGGAGGCGTCCCACATTGTCGTTCATGAAGATTTGGGGCTGCGATGTCTATGTAAAACATTTACAATCAGACAAGCTAGGGACAAAGTCAGATAAGTGTAAATTTGTGGGGTACCCTAAGGAAACTAAGGGTTACTACTTCCACAATCCAACCGAGAACAAAGTGTTTGTTGCTCGTCCGGCGTGTTTCTAGAAAGAGATTTTGTCTCTAAAGAAGCAAGCGGGAGGACTGTAGAACTTGAAGAGATTCAAGAACCACAAATCACTGAACCGATTATGCAACAAGAACAGGAACCACAAGTAGTTGTGGGACAGCCTGTTCAGGTAACACAAGAGCTTCGTAGATCTAGTAGAGTGCGCCAAGAACCCGAGAGGTATGGACTTCTCGTGACAGATTCCGGTGACACGATGCTCATAGATGATGAGCCTACTCCCTATGAAGAGGCTGTGAAAGGCCCATACTCTCAGAAGTGGCTAGAAGCCATGAGATCCGAGATGGAATCCATTATACCAACAAAGTATGGACTTTGGTGGAACCACCCGAAGGGGCGCGACCCATAGGGTGCAAATGGGTCTTCAAGAAGAAGATCGATATGGATGGTAATGTGATTACCTATAAGGGCCGATTGGTGGCTAAAGGATTCAGACAGATTCATGGTATTGACTATGATGAAACCTTTTCACCAGTCGCTATGACCAAATCCATCCGAATCCTATTTGCAATTGCAGCATACTACGACTATGAGATTTGTCAGATGGATGTCAAAACAGCATTCCGTTATGGGAATCTCCTCAAGGACGTGTATATGATACAGCCGGAGGGTTTTGAAGATCCAAAGTAAGCCAACAAAGTCTGTAAGCTTCAACGATCCATTTATGGATTGAAGCAAGCTTCTAGGAGTTGGAATCGACGTTTTGATGAAGTAGTCAAAGGGTTTGGCTTCATCAGAAACGAAGATGAGTCTTGTGTTTACAAGAAGGTTAGTGGGAGCTCTGTAGCTTTTCTGGTCTTTTATGTGGATGACATACTACTCATTGGAAACGACGTTCCCATGCTGCAATCTGTTAAAGATTGTCTAGGGAAGTGTTTCTCAATGAAAGACTTAGGGGAAGAAGCCTACATACTCGGTATAAAGTTCTATAGAGATAGATCTAAGAGACTGCTAGGCCTAAGTCAGAGTACATATATTGACAAGGTGTTGAAGCGATTCAACATGCAAGATTCCAAGAAGGGATTCTTGCCCATGTCACATGGAATCACTCTTTCGAAGAGTGGTTATCCTTCCAATGATATTGAGAAGGAGCGCATGAGTAGAATTCCCTATGCCTCGGCCATAGGATCTATCATGTACGCCATGTTATGTACTAGACCATATGTGTCATATGCCTTGAGTATGACAAGCAGATACCAATCCAATCTGGGTGAGAGTCACTGGATTGAAGTCAAGAACATCCTGAAGTACTTGAGAAGAACTAAGGATGCCTTCTTGATATTTGGCGGTGAGGAAGAGTTGCGTGTAAGGGGTTACACTGATGCAAGCTTCCAAACCTGACAAAGATGACTTTAGATCACAGTCGGGATATGTGTTTTGCCTGAATGGAGCAGCGGTGAGCTGGAAGAGTTCCAAGCAAGAGACGGTGGCTGATTCTACAACAGAGGCTGAGTATATTGCTGCAAATGGTGCAGCAAAGGAAGCCGTTTGGATCAGAAAGTTTGTTTCTGAACTTCGTGTGGTTCCTAGCATTGCAGATCCAGTTGAGTTGTACTGTGACAACACTGGGGCGATCGCGCAATCAAAGGAACCCAGGTCGCACCAGAAATCCAAGCACGTGCTCAAGAAGTTCCATCTGATTCGGGATATTATAGATAGTGGATGTTGGAATAGATGCCCTAGAGGCAATCTAGTTTAGTATGAATTTGTATATGGCTAGAAAATTCATTTATTATTTATTGGATATTTAATATAATGAAGTCCTTAGATTTACAATTGTGTTGTTTATCTTAAATATCCCTAGTCAAGTATAATGATTAATGGGGCAATCATCTATAGACTAGTATGGGGTTGGATTGATATGGAGATATCACGATCCATCACATAGGTGTGCATTATGGAATGTTGCACTGGATTAACCCATCTCCGAGAAGGCTACAAACACGTTATGTTGAGTCACAAGCGCTTCTCGCTGTGCAATGGTATTGTCATCCTTAGACTTGAAGTCACTAGATATTCTAGTTATAAAGGCGTGTACTAGATACAATAAGAAGCAAGCTTAGAGATCGTAGTGGACGTAGATAGGATTTGTCCCTCCCACATAACGGGAGCAAATATCCTAGGCCACTCGAGGGATAGTGCTTATAGAATGTCTGGCCAGACTCAAATAAATCAATATGGGATATTGATGTTATTTGCACGAATAAGGCTATTCCCATGGATCGAGAAACTATGGTTTGGATATACGAGTGTGACTTGTATGTCTCGTGTCCAATCCGCATATAGAGACAAAGGGATGAGACAATTACTTGTACAAAGGTTGTCAAGATGACTATTCTATTAGTTGGCTAGAATGGATGTTTTGCTATAGACCGCTCCATATTAGCAAATAGTTTCTACCAACTAGATAGAACCTATGGGGTCACACGCTATATAGAGTTGAACTAGATTTGGGAATTAATTAATTGGATTAATTAATTAGAAGGATCACTTTGCAAACCCTTGCAAACTTAGTAGGGACTAATTTGCAAGGAAGGGACTAAATTGAATTCTAGTAGGACTAGAATAAGTCCTTTAGGTAGTTAACAAGGAGTTGTTGGACTACATAAATGACCGTCCTTCCTTCCTTCCCACATAACTTATACTCATTAAGTGAACATAACAAGAGTGGGAGAGAACAAAAGTAGAGAGAGCAAACAACAAGGAGGCCCGACCGCCCCGTCCCCGTCGGCCAAAGCAGGCCGAGACCCTCCTTTGGGTCTCGTTTTGCGTGATTTCTTCTTCCTATTCCTCTTCCGGGCTAGCACCAAGGAGTTGGGAGATCTAGGATCAACTCTAGGCGTGGATCAACTATAGAGAACGTGACACAATTCGCGTTTGAAGTCATCAAGGAGAACCCAAAGGTGTGTTTATGATTTCTAACCCTTACCATCGTTATGTCTCTTGACTTGTGATCCTTGGAGGGTTTTGCATGGTTTTACGTTTGATTATGCTTCCGTTGTGCGATCCATGAATCAAAACCCTACATTGGTATCAGAGCCTGGTTGTAGAGCATAAACGTGGTTTATGTGTTACGTTTTAGTTGTTTTACACCTTAATTTGATTGTTTATCGCGTAAAACAAGACAAATCAAGCATGTAATGCAATTTGTCAATAATTAAATCACAACAAGATCCATTTTTTGCATTGGATGCATGAATTGGTGAGTTTGAGAAATTTTAGGATCTTAGATCTAGGGTTTGGGCATCCTTGGGGTAGAAGGAGTTCTCCCAAAACAAGGAAACAACCAAACTTGGGCACCAAGCAAGGGAGTTGTTTCGGAAACAACTCCCTATAAGAGGTTCGGCCCCCTAGGGGCCGGGCGGCCCTAACCCGCGGGCCTAGGCTTGTGGTTATGGGCCGGGCCGGCCCTAGGGCCTTGTGGTTCACCTTTTTGGGCCCGGGCAATTTGATTGTTGGGCCCATGGACCGTTTTAACCCTAGAAATCCTAAAATCAATTAAAATTGACCAAGCGCGTTAAAATTGGATTTTAATTGTTTATGTGCAAATCGCATGGTGATTGGATATGGCCTTAGGATGTGGTTTGATGTGGATGTTTAATTTTGTGGTTTGGTTTTACGGCCTGCGAGCTGATCAATTAATTGTAATAATTAATTAGGGTTTTATGGCCTGCGTGGCAATTTTTTCTCAACTTGTGAGATTTATTTTATTTAGTATAGATATTAGCTAGTGCTAGATAAAGTAGATTGTTAGCCAAGATTGAAGAAAAGAAACCCAAAGCCAAAGAAGCCACAAAAAGATGGAGCATGGAGCATGGAGCATTCCACAAGACTATGAAGGATGGACCAAAAGACATCAAGACGCATGGAGATGTGTTTGTTTAGGGTTCATAGATAATTCCATTGACTTGGAATTATCTTAGTCTAGAAAAGGCCATATCCACATCACGTTTAATTTCTGTTTTGTGGTTGTTTACTTTAATGTCTTATTATTGTGTGGTTGGTGTATGAATGATGCATGCAATTAGGATAATAAGATAATTAGACAAACCGGATCTATTATTTGGAGTTATGCCCAAACTCAAATAGATAGATTAGTTGATATTGATCAACAAAACAATTAAGAATTGAATTTAAAATCCCTCAAAATTCAAATATTGTGTTCTTGCCTTCTCGTTATTTAAACACTCATTATCATCATTATTTATCAAGATCGTGCGTGCCAAAGCATGGCGACTTGGTTCATAATGATGGAATGCGATGGCACGTAACAATGTGCAACTGTTTAGATAAGAGGTTTAACACAACTAGGTATTAATTTGATTAAGAAACCTAGAGGCAATCAATTGGGATTATCCATATGGATGGATAAATAAGGAGTTATTGGCCCAATTGAACCAAGAGTTGCATATGGGATGCAATTGGAATTGTTCCTACCTAAAGTAGTCAAATTATGGGTGACTTGCCAAAGCAAGCTCATAAGGAGATGAAAGATGGATCTTGGCCCACTAGAAAATATAATGATATTTTCCGCATTAATATCTTGAGGGTTATTAATCCGTAGAAAAATAGTAGGAGCTATATTTGATAAACTAGCCATTATTGAATATAGTCAAAAATTCACAAATACTAAAACTTGCGTATTTTCCTTTTTGTAGAATTCCAAATGGCAAACAACTCATCGAGTTCACAACATTCCCTACGATCTGTCCTTGAGAAGGACAAGCTCTCTGGAACCAACTTTCTTGATTGGTACAGAAACTTGAGAATTGTTCTCAAGCAAGAGAAGAAACTGTACGCAATAGAGGAGCATGTTCCAGAAGGTCCATAGAACCAAACACCTGCTGCCTTAAAGGCGTATCAAAAGCGTGTTGATGACGCTAATGATGCGGCCTGCCTAATGCTTTGCACCATGACTTCTGAGCTTCAGAAGCAACACGAAAACATGGATGCTGTAGATATGATCGAACATCTAAAGCAGCTCTTCCAAGAGCAGGCAAGGGTAGAGAGGTATGAGGTCTCAAAGGCACTGTTCAAATGTCATCTGGCAGAAGGGAACCCGGTGGGACCCCATGTACTCCGAATGATCGGGTACTTGGAGAATCTCGCCCGACTGGGGTTCCCGGTCGGCCAAGAGTTGGCAAACGATCTCGTGTTGCAATCGTTGCCCGAGAGTTATGGACAGTTCATTATGAACTATAACATGAACGAGATCGTTAAACCACTGCCAGATTTGCTCAACATGTTGAGGAAGGCTGAACATAGCATCAACAAGGGTAAGGGCAAGGCCATAATGATGGTACAGAAAGGAAAGGGCAAAAGGATTGCCTCTTCCTCCAAGGGCAAAGGCAAGTCAGTTGCCAAGTCCAAGGAACCTGCCCTTAAGCCTGTTGGTGGCATTGCCAAGGCCATGACTAAATGTGAGTGTCACTACTGCAGTCAGCCTGGACACTGGAGGAGGAACTGCCCAAAATATCTGGAGGACAAGAGGCTTGGAATAGTGATTCCACCACAACCAGGTATTTTTGTTGTAGATGTCAATTTAACTGTCTCTACATCATGGGTATTAGATACTGGATGTGGATCTCATATTTTTCGAAATATGCAGGATCTAAAGAGAAGTAGAAGATTGGCTAAAGGAGAGGTAGATCTGCGCGTTGGGAATGGAGCAAAGGTTGCTGCGTTGGCCATAGGCGTGTGCGAGCTATCTCTGCCTTCAGGATTAGTTTTAGAATTAAATAATTGCTATTTTGTGCCTGCTATGAGCAGAAACATTATTTCTATTTCTTGTTTGGACAAGGATGGTTTTATTATTTCAATAAAGAACAATTGTTGTTCCTTTTATTTATATAATATTCACTATTTTAGTGCGCAATTATTTAATGGACTTTATGTCCTTGATCTAAGCAATCATGTCTACAACATTAATACCAAGCGGATTAAAATAAATGATTTAAATCCTGCTTATTTATGGCATTGTCGTTTAGGCCACATAAATGAGAAACGCGTATCTAGACTCCATAAGGATGGATTACTAGACTCATTTTATTTTGAATCATGTGAGACATGTGAGGCTTGTTTATTGGGAAAAATGACAAAGTCCCCTTTCAATAAGAAAGGTGAGAGGACTAGTGAGAAATTGGCGCTCATACATACCGATGTGTGTGGGCCATTTGCCACGCCTGCCAGGGGTGGTTATGTCTACTTTATTACATTTACTGATGATTACAGTAGATATGGATTTGTGTACCTTATGAGGGCAAAATCCGAATCCTTTGAAGTGTTCAAAGAATTCAAGAATGAAGTAGAGAAGCAACTTGGAAAAAGTATCAAGGCTCTACGATCGGATCGCGGAGGAGAATACTTGAGCCAAGAGTTTGACGACTATCTTAGAGAGTGTGGGATCGTGTCCCAACTCACTCCACCCGGAACGCCACAATGGAATGGCGTGTCCGAGAGGAGGAATCGAACCCTATTGGATATGGTTCGATCTATGATGTGTCAAACCGATCTTCCATTATCATTTTGGGGCTACGCTCTATTAAGTGCAGCTTTCACCATTAACCGTGTTCCATCTAAGTCATTCTTGAAGACACCATATGAGATGTGGAGTGGGAGGCGTCCCACACTGTCGTTCATGAGGATTTGGGGCTGCGATGTCTATGTAAAACGTTTACAATCAGACAAGCTAGGGCCTAAATCGGACAAATGTAAATTTGTAGGGTACCCTAAGGAAACTAAGGGATACTACTTCTACAATCCAACCGAGAACAAAGTGTTTGTTGCTCGGACCGGCGTGTTTCTAGAAAGAGAGTTTGTCTCTAAAGAAGCAAGTGGGAGGAATGTAGAACTTGAAGAGGTTCAAGAACCACAAATCACTGAACCGATTAGGGAACATGAACAGGAACCACAAGCAGTTGTGGAGCAACCTGTTCAGGTAGCACAAGAGCTTCGTAGATCTAGTAGAGTGCGCCAGGAACCCGAGAGGTATGGACTTCTCGTAACCGATTCCGGTGACACGATGCTCATAGATGATGAGCCTACTACCTATGAGGAGGACATGAGTGGCCCAGACTCTCAGAAGTGGCTGGAAGCCATGAGATCCGAGATGGAATCCATGTATACCAACAAAGTATGGACTTTGGTGGAACCACACGATGGGGCGCGGCCTATAGGGTGCAAGTGGGTCTTCAAGAAGAAGATCGACATGGATGGTAATGTGATTACCTATAAGGCCCGATTGGTAGCCAAAGGATTCAGACAGATTCATGGTATTGACTATGATGAAACCTTTTCACTAGTCGCTATAACCAAATCCATCCGAATCCTACTTGCGATTGCAGCATACCACGAATATGAGATTTGGCAGATGGATGTCAAAACAGCATTCCTTTATGGGAATCTCCTCGAGGATGTGTATATGATACAGCCGGAGGGTTTTGAGGATCCAAAGCAAGCCAACAAAGTCTGTAAACTGCAATGATCCATTTATGGATTGAAGCAAGCTTCTAGGAGTTGGAATCGACGTTTTGATGAAGTTTTCAAAGAGTTTGGCTTCATCAGAAACGAAGATGAGTCTTGTGTCTACAAGAAGGTTAGTGGGAGCTTCTGTAGCTTTTCTGGTCTTGTATGTGGATGACATACTACTCATTGGAAACGACGTTCCCATGCTGCAATATGTTAATGATTGGCTAAGAAAGTTTTTCTCAATGAAGGACTTAGGGGAAGCAGCCTATATACTCGGTATAAAGATCTATAGAGATAGATCTAAGAGGTTGCTAGGCCTAAGTCAAAGTACATATATTGACAAGGTGTTGAAACGGTTCAACATGCAAGATTCCAAGAAGGGATTCTTACCCATGTCACATGGAATCACTCTTTCAAAGAGTGGTTGTCCTTCCAATGAGATTGAGAAGGAACGCATGAGTAGAATCCCTATGCCTCGACCATAGGATCTATCATGTACGCCATGTTATGTACTAGACCAGATGTGTCATATGCCTTGAGTATGACAAGCAGATACCAATACAATCCGGGTGAGAGTCACTGGATTGCAGTCAAGAACATCCTAAAGTACTTGAGAAGAACTAAGGATGCTTTCTTGATATTTGGCGGTGAGGAAGAGTTGCGTGTAAGGGGTTACACTGATGCAAGCTTCCAAACCGACAGAGATGACTTTAGATCACTATCGGGATATGTGTTTTGCCTGAATGGAGCAGCGGTGAGCTGGAAGAGTTCCAAGCAAGAGACGGTAGCTGATTCTACAACAGAGGCTGAGTACATTGCTGCAAATGGCGCAGCAAAGGAGGCTGTTTGGATCAGAAAGTTTGTTTCTGAACTTGGTGTGGTCCCTAGCATTGCGGATCCAGTCGAGTTGTTCTGTGACAACACTGGGGCGATCGCGCAATCAAAGGAACCAAGATCGCAGCAGAAGTCCAAGCACGTGCTTAGGAAGTTTCATCTGATTCGAGATATTATCGATAGAGGAGACGTTCGGATATGCAAGATTCCTACAGATGATAATCTGTCAGACCCGCTTACGAAGCCTCTCACGCAGTGGAAGCATGAAGGGCACACTAGGAGTATGGGCATACGAGATGCGCCAGATTGGCTCTAGTGCAAGTGGGAGACTGTTGGAATAGATGCCCTAGAGGCAATCTAGTTTAGTATGAATTTGTATATGGCTAGAAAATTCTTTTATTATTTATTGGATATTTAATATAATGAAGTCCTTAGATTTACAATTGTGTTGTTTATCTTAAATATCCCTAGTCAAGTATAATGATTAATGGGGCAATCATCTATAGAATAGTATGGGGTTGGATTGATATGGAGATATCACGATCCAACACATAGGTGTGCATTATGGAATGTTGCACTGGATTGACCCATCTTCGAGAAGGCTACATACACGTTATGTTGAGTCACAAGCGCTTCTCGCGGTGCAATGGTATTGTCATCCTTAGACTTGAAGTCACTATATATTCTAGTTGTGGATTATTGTGATCTTGGTAGCGTTAAACGGTAACTGGGTAGTTATAAAGGCGTGTACTGGATACAATAAGAAGCAAGCTTAGAGATCGTAGTGGACGTAGATATGATTTGTCCCTCCCACATAACGGGAGCAAATATCCTAGGCCACTCGAGGGATAGTGCTTATAGAATGTCTGGCCAGACTCAAATAAATCAATATGGGATATTGATGTTATTTGCAAGAATAAGGCTATTCCCATGGATCGAGAAACTACGGATTGGATATACGAGTGTGACTTGTATGTTTCGTGCCCAATCCGGATATAGAGACAAAGGTATGAGACAATTACTTGTACAAAGGTTGTCAAGATGACTATTCTATTAGTTGGCTAGAATGGATGTTTTGCTAGAGACCGCTCCATATTAGCAAATAGTTGCTACCAACTAGATAGAACCTATAGGGTCACACGCTATATAGAGTTGAACTAGATTTGGGAATTAATTAATTGGATTAATTAATTAGAAGGATCACTTTGCAAACCCTTGCAAACTTAGTAGGGACTAATTTGCAAGGAAGGGACTAAATTGAATTCTAGTAGGACTAGAATATGTCCTTTAGGTAGTTAACAAGGAGTTGTTGACTATATAAAGGACCTTCCTTCCTTCCTTCCCACATAAATTATGCTCATTAAGTGAACATAACAAGAGTGGGAGAGAAAAAAAGGAGAGAGAGCAAGCAACAAGGAGGCCCGACCGCCCTCTTGCCGCCGCCCCGTCCCCGTCGGCCAATGGAGGCCGAGACCCTCCTTTGGGTCTTGTTTTGCGTGATTTCTTCTTCCTCTTCCTCTTCCGGGCTAGCACCAAGGAGTTGGGAGATCTAGGATCAACTCTAGGCGTGGATCAACTATAGAGAACGTGTCACAATTCGCGTTTGAAGTCATCAAGGAGAACCCAAAGGTGTGTTTATGATTTCTAACCCTTACCATCGTTATGTCTCTTGACTTGTGATCCTTGCAGGGTTTTGCATGGTTTTATGTTTGATTATGCTTCCGTTGTGCGATCCATGAATCAAAACCCTACAGTGGAGACGTTCAGATATGCAAGATTCCTATAGATGAGAATCTGTCAGATCCACTTACAAAGCCGCTTGTGCAGTGGAAGCATGAAGGGCACATTGGAGGCATGAGCATACGAGATGCGTCAGATTGGCTCTAGTGCAAGTGGGAGACTGTTGGAATATATGCCCTAGAGGCAATCTAGTTTAGTATGAATTTATTATGGCTAGAACATACATTGTATTATTTATTGGATATTTAATATAATGAAGTCCTTAGATTTACAATTGTGTTATTTATCTTAAATATCCCTAGTCCAGTATAAATGATTAATGGGACAATCATCTATAGACTAGTATGGGGTTGGATTGATATGGAGATATCATGATCCAACACATGGGTGTGCATTAAGAGTAATGGCGCACCGGATTGACCCATCTCCGAGAAGGCTACATACACGTTATGTGAAGTCACAAGTGCTTATCGTGGTGCAATGGTATTGTCATCCTTAGACTTGAAGTCGCTAGATATTCTAGTTGTGGATTATTGTGATTTTGGTAGCGTTAAACGCTACACCGTAACTGGGTAGTTATAAAGGCGTGTACCGGATACAATAAGAAGCAAGCTTAGAGATCGTAGTGGACGTAGATAGAATTTGTCCCTCCCACATAACGGGAGCAAATATCCTAGGCCACTCGAGGGATAGTGCTTATAGAATGTCTGGCCAGACTCAAATAAATCAATATGGGATATTGATGTTATTTGCACGAATAAGGCTATTCCCATGGATCGAGAAACTACGGATTGGATATACGAGTGTGACTTGTATGTTTCGTGCCCAATTCGGATATAGAGACAAAGGGATGAGACAATTACTTGTACAAAGGTTGTCAAGATGACTATTCTATTAGTTGGCTAGAATGGATGTTTTGCTAGAGACCGCTCCATATTAGCAAATAGTTGCTACCAACTAGATAGAACCTATGGGGTCACACGCTATATAGAGTTGAACTAGATTTGGGAATTAATTAATTGGATTAATTAATTAGAAGGATCACTTTGCAAACCCTTGCAAACTTAGTAGGGACTAATTTGCAAGGAAGGGACTAAATTGAATTCTAGTAGGACTAGAATAAGTCCTTTAGGTAGTTAACAAGGAGTTGTTGACTATATAAAGGACCTTCCTTCCTTCCTTCCCACATAACTTATGCTCATTAAGTGAACATAACAAGAGTGGGAGAGAACAAAAGGAGAGAGAGCAAGCAACAAGGAGGCCCGACCGCCCTCTTGCCGCCGCCCCGTCCCCGTCGGCCAAAGGAGGCCGAGACCCTCCTTTGGGTCTTGTTTTGCGTGATTTCTTCTTCCTCTTCCTCTTCCGGGCTAGCACCAAGGAGTTGGGAGATCTAGGATCAACTCTAGGCGTGGATCAACTATAGAGAACGTGACACAATTCGCGTTTGAAGTCATCAAGGAGAACCCAAAGGTGTGTTTATGATTTCTAACCCTTACCATCGTTATGTCTCTTGACTTGTGATCCTTGGAGGGTTTTGCATGGTTTTATGTTTGATTATGCTTCCGTTGTGCGATCCATGAATCAAAACCCTACAGTGGAGACGTTCAGATATGCAAGATTCCTATAGATGAGAATCTGTCAGATCCACTTACAAAGCCGCTTGTGCAGTGGAAGCATGAAGGGCACATTGGAGGCATGAGCATACGAGATGCGTCAGATTGGCTCTAGTGCAAGTGGGAGACTGTTGGAATATATGCCCTAGAGGCAATCTAGTTTAGTATGAATTTATTATGGCTAGAACATACATTGTATTATTTATTGGATATTTAATATACTGAAGTCCTTAGATTTACAATTGTGTTATTTATCTTAAATATCCCTAGTCCAGTATAAATGATTAATGGGACAATCATCTATAGACTAGTATGGGGTTGGATTGATATGGAGATATCATGATCCAACACATGGGTGTGCATTAAGAGTAATGGCGCACCGGATTGACCCATCTCCGAGAAGGCTACATACACGTTATGTGAAGTCACAAGTGCTTCTCGTGGTGCAATGGTATTGTCATCCTTAGACTTGAAGTCGCTAGATATTCTAGTTGTGGATTATTGTGATTTTGGTAGCGTTAAACGCTACACCGTAACTGGGTAGTTATAAAGGCGTGTACCGGATACAATAAGAAGCAAGCTTAGAGATCGTAGTGGACGTAGATAGAATTTGTCCCTCCCACATAACGGGAGGAAATATCCTAAGCCACTCGAGGGATAGTGCTTATAGAATGTCTGGCCAGACTCAAATAAATCAATATGGGATATTGATGTTATTTGCACGAATAAGGCTATTCCCATGGATCGAGAAACTATGGATTGGATATACGAGTGTGACTTGTATGTCTCGTGTCCAATCCGGATATAGAGACAAAGGGATGAGACAATTACTTGTACAAGGTTTGTCGGATGACTATTCGATTAGTTGGCTAGAATGGATATTTTGCTAGAAACCGCTCCATATTAGCAAATTGTTGCTACCAACTAGATAGAACCTATGGGGTCACACGCTATATAGAGTTTAACTAGATTTGGGAATTAATTAACAGGATTAATTAATAAGAAGGATCACTTTGCAACACCTTGCAAACTTAGTAGGACTAATTTGCAAGGAAGGGACTAAACCAAATTCTAGTAGGACTAGAATGGGTCCTTTAGGTAGTTGGCAAGGATTTGTTGGACTATATAAAGGATGCACCTTCCTTCCTTCCCACACTTATGAGCCTTTAGTTCATAACTTGAGTGGGAGAGAAAAAAAAGGAGAGAGAGCAAGCAAGCAAGAGAGGCACACGCCCCCCTTGCCGCCACCCCTTCTCGTCGGCCCAACAAGGAGGCCGCCCTCTCCTTGTTGCCTTGCGTTGTGTGATTTCTTCTTCCTCTTCCTTCATTCCGGGCTAGCACAAAGGAGAAGGAAGATCTAGATCTCAACTCTAGGAGTTGATCAACTATAGAGAACGTGACACAATTCACGTTACAAGTCATCAAAGGAGAAACCCTAAGGTGTGTAACTTGATATTCTTCCCTTACCATCGTTATGCCTCTTGTCCTGTGATCCTTGGAGGGTATTCCATGGATTATATTTTTTTTACGCTGCATATCCATGATAAAAACCCTACACACTGGTGTTGCGATCCTTAGACTTGAAGTCACTAGATACTCTAGTTGTGTATTATCCTGTTTTGATATCGTCAAACGTTACAGCGTAATTGGGTAACTATAAAGGCTTTAATCAGACATGATATGAAGCAAGATGAGAGATGATAGTGACGTAGAGAGGATTTGTCCCTCCCACATAATGGGAGTAAATATCCATGGCCACTCGATGTGTGAGACTTAGGGAAACACATGCCCATGCTCAAATAAATCACTATGAGATATTGATGTTATTTATTATCTAAGTCTAATCACATATCGAGAAACTATGGATTGGACATACAAGTGTAACACTCCATGTTTACAACACGGTAACATTGGTCACAGATGTTAGTCAGATCGCTGAAATTCCTATTACTTGGGTAGAATTGATGCATTCTAGATGCCGCTCAATGTTTGTAATAATTTTTATTACTGCCAACGTAATTAGGAACCTTCAGGGTCACACAAACATAATAGATCAAGATGAAATTATTGCTAATTATTTGGAATAAATAGCAATAATGAATTGATTGGACTAAAGTGTAAATTGTGCTCATCAGCTAGACTGAAGAGCAATTATGGACTAGAATGTAAACTAATGCAAACTGTTGGATTTATGGGCAAAGTTGAAATTCTCTTGCTATAAATAGGATTTGTAGGCTACGAAAATTCAGTTTAGATTCATTCCTACTCCACACAGTACATTAGAGAGAAAAGAGGAAGAGAATGAAAGGAGTTTTATTCTCATAGGGTTCGGCCAAGTAAGGAGTGTCGCCCTTCCTTGGAGCCGTCGCCCTCCATGTGCCGTCCCTCTCTGCTGGCTTCGGCCATGGTGATGTCCGGTTCCTCCTGCAGCCCACGGGCCATGTGATGGACTCCCCTCTCTCTGCTATACAACGTGGATGTGATCGAGTCAGCGTGCAAGTCCAGTTCATCATCTTGTATGACAAGAGTTTCCTTCTTCCCACGATTGCTAGAACCATTGGAGAAGAAGTCCAACTGAGGTCTATTCGTGTGGATATCATAGAGACGTGGATATCCTTTTTGTGTAGTGATCGTCCCAGTCAGGTATAACTGATGTAACTTTCTTCCTTCATCATGTAATGATGCTACACCTGCGTTTCATAAAGAATTTTGAGCAGATAAAATTTTGTATTTCTGTTGTGTAACCTGCATCAAAACCCTACACTCTTCCCTTTATCTACCATAATTATGGCAATGCCTTTGCCTTTGTTAATGCTCTGTTCAGCGGTCCTCAACATATTGAGCAAGTCTGTCAGAGTTTTGTTGATCTCATTCATGTTATAGTTCATGATAAACTGACTATAACTATCCGACAACGATTGCAGGATGAGATCAGTGGCCAACTCTTGGCTGAGTGGGAAGCCTAACCTCTCGAGATGCTCCATGTATCCGATCATAAGGAGCACATGAGGCCCGAATGGGTTCCCCTCTGCAGACTGCACTTGAACAGTGCCTTAGATTCTTAATACCGCTCATGCCTTGACTGCTCTTGGAAGAGATGCCTCAAATGTACGATCATATCGCACGCTTCCATGTTATCATGTTGCTTCTGAAGCTCAGATTTCATGGTGAAAAGCATGAGACAAGTCGCATTATGATTGTCATCAACAATTTTCTGATGTGTCCTTATGGTAGTTAGAACAACATCTACGGTTGGTAGCTCTGGAACATGATTGTCTAAGATGTACAACTTCTTTTCTTGCTTGAGAACAATTGTCAGGTTTATGTACCAGTCTAGAAAATTGGTTCCGGAAAACTTGTCATTCTCAAGGAAAAACCGCATGGATGGTGTCGATGTTTGTTGATTGTTTGCCATTACAATTCTACAAAATGAAATATATGCAATTTTAGTATTTGTGAACAATTAACTACATTTAATAATGACTAGATTATTAAATATAGCTCCCACTATTTTCCCAGGTTAATAGCCCTCACCTATTAATGCGAAAAATATCATAGCCGTCACATATTAATGCGAAAAAATCTGTTATTTAGGTATGAACTGTTTTCAATTGCATCCTATGCAACTCTTGGTTCAATTGGATAAATAACTTCTTATTTATATATCCTATAGATAATCCCAATTGTCTTGCCTCTAATTTTTCAATCCTATTAAAGTAACTTAGTTGCGTTCAACCTCTTACTTCAAAAATCACACATTACTAGCTTGTGCTGTCGCGTCACACCATGATGAATCAAGTCGCCTTGCTTTGGCAAGCCGGAACTTAATAGACCCTGATCATGATGAGTGTTAAGTAAGAGAAGGCAAAATGCAATATTTATTGTTTGAGAGATTTACCTGTCAATATTAATTATTTTTTTGATCCTATCAACTCATCTACTTATTTGGATTAGGCAATCCCAAATAAAAGACCCGTTTATTATTATCTTGTCACGTTTTGCTTGAATCATACATACACCAAATAAATAACAAGACAATAAATAAATAAATAAATAAATAAATAAAATGTGGTATGAATATTGCCCCTAAGTCTAAGATATTCCCAAGACAACGAGAATATCTATAATCCCTAAATTGATAAGATCATCTCCATGTGCCTCCATATTTAGTCCACGCATCATAGCTTGTGGGTCTTAATCATCTTGTGAATTCTTTAGTCTTTGATCTTTTTCTCCATGCCTTGGCTATAATCTATCTATCTAATACTATTTAGCACATATGCAAAATAGAGAGACCTTACAGGAGAGGGAGAAGACGACACACATGCCATAAATAAATTACATTATTTACATTCAAAACCAAAATCAAACAAAAACCACAGAATAAATATCCACAACCTAGGCCATATCCAACCACTATGCGATAAATCACATAATACATTTAAAATCCAATTTTAACGCGCTTCGTCAATTTTAGTTAAATTCGGTATTTCTAGGGTCAAAACAGTCCAAGTGGTCGCGCCAATCCAATTGGTCGAACCACAAGGAACTGCCAGAACGAGCCCACATCGGTCGGACAAAGCAGCCCGGTCGAACCGGCCCTTGGACGAGCTGGGGGGCGGTCGGCCCGAGTCCGCGCGCAAAGGGGTAGGGGGCCGGTCACCTTGGCCGAACCCCGCAGGACAGTTTCCAAAACTTTCCTTTCTCCTAGCGGGAAGATTCCCAATTGTAGGGAAAAACCCCTTTTTACCCAATTGTGCCCAAATCCAAGCTTTTCAAATCACCAATACTCACATCATATGTGATAGAAATTCGCCCAAATTTATACGATATGTAAAATTTTCTCATTCCCTATTGAATCATATTCAATTTACATCATTATGGCAATATCATTTTTTCACGGAAATAAACGTTACAGTGTAAATTTAATAAAACGGCAACACATAAATCACGTTATGTGCTACAACCGTACTACTGTCAGGTTTTGATGAAGGTAATGCAGCAGAATAGTAATAAATAATTCTTGATCAGAGCCCTCCACGGATCGCAGGCAAGCTATCACAACGTGATAAAGGAAGAACTTTGTACCTTGTTGATTTGTGTGATCACTACGAATATTTGTGTCTTCTTCTCTACCATTATCCACACCTAGGATTTCAAGCTAGAATTTTCTTCACGTCTAGTGCTAGCTATGTCTAAGAGGGAGCCGAAAGAATCACGCAAAACGGAGCAACAGGGTGGCCGAACCACCTTGGCCGACGGGGTAGGGGAGGACAACTCCTTTGGTGCTTTTTGACGTTAATTACTAAGTATGGGAATATCGATTCAAGTAGTACCCGAGTAAGAACGGGGTCGATTTCCACAAGGATTGGGAGAAGAAGAAACACTCTAAGCTAAAAAATATACTAAGGAACTATGTAAAGCATGAATAGAGTTTCTCATATGCTTTTTGAGCGGGCCAAGCTTTGGAATCCAACGGTAAATCGATGGAGCAAGAATTGTTGTTAACTAGAATGACTGTTGAACTAACTAAGCTAGTAAAGAAAAGATTTCAAACAAGTTTGTGAAGATTTGGATTAGTTTGGTTTCTCTAGTGCTTCATGTGACTTGAATCCAACACTTAGTTCATTTGCTCAAATGCTCAATTCATGAGTTCAAAATGAGAAATCGAAATCAATAGTATATAAAGCATTGTGTATATGTATTTTTCTTGAAATCCACATATACAATCAAGCTACACTAGAGATTTCTACCTCAACACAAAGAACTCACAAATTCAACCACCCAAGCACCACTATCACAAGCACAAGAATATTCAAGTCTCATGAACCATCTAGAGTCACCAAACAATCCAACAAATTGATTTAGCCACTCATTATACTTGAAAAAAAAGATTCATTGATTTTCAATGTATTGTATCAAGCTTACAAGAGAAATACGCTTCAAATTGTCAAGAACTCATTCATATTCATCAATTTCAGCCCCAAAACACAATACTAAGCTAGAAATATGATCCTAACTTGATGAAATGTAAGCTAAAACAGCCTATTGTTGCTGCTGCTACAGTGACCGAAGCAAACAAAGTAGCAGAGGCAACACAAGAAACTGAAATAGAGGAGAATTTGTTGGAATTATGCCCTAGAGGAAATCTATTTCTTGTGACATTTGCGGATTTACTATTCATTATGTTATCGATTTGGAGATATTTCTACATGAATGAAGTCCTTAGAATATAGATGTTATATTCTTAAATATCCCTAGCCAATTATAGTGATTAACAGGACAATCAACTATAGACTAGTATGGGGTTGGATTGATATGGAGATATCACGATCCAACACATGGGTATGCATTAGCGGTATTGTCATACTGGATCGACCCACAACGAGATGGCTACATACATGTTATGTAAAGTCACAAGTGCTTCTTGCAGTGACAACGGTGTTGTCATCCTTAGACTTGAAGTCACTGGATCCTCTAGTTGTTGAATATTGTGTTTTGATAGCGTAAAGGCTACACCGTAATAGGGTAGCAATAAAGGTGTCTATCAGATACAATAGGAAGCAAGATTAGAGATGGTAGTGATGTAGATAGAATTTTTCCCTCCCGCATAACGGCAGCAAATATCCGCGGCCACTCGAGGGATGGTGCTTATAGAATGTCTGACCAGACTCGAATAAATTAATATAAGATATTGATGATATCTGCATGGATAAGACTATTCCCAAGATCGAGAACTATGGATTGGATACACGAGTGTGACTTGTATGTCTTGTGTCCAATCCGGATCTAGAGACAAAGGGATGAGACAATACTTGCCCAAGGTTTGTCGGATGACTATTTCAATTAGTTTGGTAGCGTGGATGTCTTGCTAGAGGCCGCTCCATGTTAGTTAATTGTTACTACCAACTAAGTAGAAACCAGTGGGGTCACACTCCCTATGGATTAGACCGTACTTGCGAATTAATTAATATGATTAATTAATTAGAAGGATCTATACGCAACTACTTGAAAACTTAGTAGGACTAATTTGCAAGTTCGACTAATCCGTGCATGGACAAGATTAGGATAGGGGATTTTACGCAGTCAACAAGGAGTTGTTGGACTATATAAAGGACACTCCTAGCTTCCTTCCCACACTAATGATCATGACACATTGAGTGGAAGAGAAAAGAAAGGAGACAAAATCCCAAAGGAGGGCCGAAGCCCCCTCGGGACCGCCCCTACCCCGTCGGCCACAAGAGGTGCCGCCCACCTCATGGCTCCATTTTGCGTGATCGTGATCTTCTTTCTCTTCCTCCTTCAATCCTAGCTAGCACAAAGGCTTGAAGGATCCGGTTTCAATTCTAGGAGTGGACTAGCCATAGAGATGCGAATGCTATTTCACAGGTGAAGTCATCAAAGGAGAACTCAAAGGTATGTAGATACTAAAATCCTTTACTATCGTAATGTAGTATCTTCCTGTGATCCTTGGAGGGTCTTGAGCATGATTAATTTTTTTTATTCCGCTGCGTAACATGCATCAAATCCCCAAAGCCACAGGTCGTAGAGCATAACGTAGTTTATGTGTTACAACTTTTGTTGTTTTACACTTTAATTATTGTTTATCGCTTAAAACGGACAAATCAAGCATATTGATTCAATTTGTGAATATGATTCAAGCCAAATAAGATCTAATGTTACATGGGATGCAAGGATTAGTGAATTTGGATCACATAGGATGTGAATTTTTTTGATCTAGACAAATAGGGTTTGGGCACAACTTGGAAAAATGTGTTTTTCAAACTTGGAAACAACTAAACTTGGGCAACAAGGAGGAAGTTGTTTTGGAAACAACTAAACTTGGGAAAAAATGAGGAAGTTGTTTTGGAAACAACCAAACTTGGGCAACAAGGAGGAAGTTGTTTTTGGAAACAACTCCCATAAGAGGTTCCCCCCCTAGGGGACCGCCCCTCTCCTGCTTGCCGCCCAAGAAAGACACAGCCAAGGGGCCGGGCCTCCCTAGCGCACGGCCTAGCCGTGTGGGCTAGGGACCGGCTGACCGCAAGACCTTGTGGCGGTCCTTAAGGGTTTTGGCCATGGTAATGGTGGGCCCTCTCGGACCGTTTTGACCCTAGTTCATCCAAAATCAACTAAAATTGAAAAAGCGCGTTAAAATTGGATTTTATCTGCTTATGTGCTATTAGCATGGTGATTGAATATGACCTTAGGTTGTGGTTTGTTGTAGATGTTTATTTTGTGGTTTGTTTTACGGCCTGCGAGCTGATAAAATTAATGTAATAGTTAATTAAGTTTTACGGCTTGCTAGCCGGTTTTCATCTCAAATTGTGAGATCTTTTTATTTAGTATTGATGCTACCTAGTATTAGATAAAATAAATGATAGTCAAGATGGAGAATAACAAGCCTAAAGAATTAAATAAACCACAAGATGGAGCATTCCACAAGGCTAAGGAGCATGGAGCATTCCACAAGCTATGGAGCATGGACCAAAAGATGGAGGCACATGGAGATGAGCTTGCTATTTTAGGGTTCATAGATATTCTTATGGGCTTGAGAAAGTCTTAGTTTAGAGGCCATATCCATATCACGTTTAATTTTGTTTTTGGTTGTTTATTTATTATCTTATTATTTTATTGTTGGTGTATGAATGATGCATGCAAAATTGATAATAAGATAATTAACAACCCAGATCATTTATTTGTAAGTTTGCCCAACTCAAAATAAGTGAATCAGTTGATATGAAACGACAAAACAATTAAAACTCGAAAAACAAAATCCCTCAATTTAAATATTGCGTTTTGCCTTCTCGTTACTAAAAAAGCTCATCATGATCATGATTACCAAGATCGTGCGTGCCAAAGCTGGGCGACTTGGTTTGTCATGGTGTGATGCGATGGCACAAGAAAGTAATGTGCAATTGTTTAGGTAAGAGGTTGGACGCAACCAGGTGATTTTAATGGGATTAAAACCTAGAGGCAGCCAATTGGGATTATCTATAGGGATAGATGAATAAAGAGTTATTTGCCCAATTGAACCAAGAGTTGCATGGGATGGAATTGAAATTGTTCCTACCTAATTAACTAATTTTGGATGACTTGCCAAAGCAAGCTCAAAATAAGTGAAATGTGGATCTTGGCCCACTAGAAAATATAATGATATTTTCTGCATTAATATGGAGGGTCATTAATCCGAGAAAATAGTAGGAGCTATGTTTATCAATTTAAGTCCTTGTTAAATATAGTCATACTTCACATTACTTTGCGTAATCCATTTGTGTTTAAAAATCCATGACATTAAACAAACTAAACGCGACTTTATGTCCTTAGAAAGGACAAGCTGTCTGGAATATATTTTCCAGGCTGGTATAAAATTGAGAGTTATTCTTGTTGGAATAGATGCCCTAGAGGCAATCTAGTTTAGTATGAATTTGTATATGGCTAGAAAATTCATTTATTATTTATTGGATATTTAATATAATGAAGTCCTTAGATTTACAATTGTGTTGTTTATCTTAAATATCCCTAGTCAAGTATAATGATTAATGGGACAATCATCTATAGACTAGTATGGGGTTGGATTGATATGGAGATATCACGATCCAACACATGGGTGTGCATTACGGAATGCTGCACTGGATTTACCCATCACCGAGAAGGCTACATACATGTTATGTTAAGTCACAAGTGCTTCTCGCGGTGCAATGGTATTGTCATCCTTAGACTTGAAGTCACTAGATATTCTAGTTGTGGATCATTGTGATCTTGGTAGCGTTAAACGCTACACCGTAACTGGGTAGTTATAAAGGCGTGTACTGGATACAATGAGAAGCAAGCTTAGAGATCGTAGTGGACGTAGAGAGGATTTGCCCCTCCCACATAACGGGAGTAGTATCCTAGGCCACTCGAGGGATAGTGCTTATAGAATGTCTGGCCAGACTCAAATAAATCAATATATGGGATATTGATGTTATTTGCACGAATAAGGCTATACCCATTGATCGAGAAACTATGGATTGGATATACGAGTATGACTTGTATGTCTCGTGTCCAATCCGGATATTGAGGTAAAGGGATGAGACAATTACTTGTACAAGGTTGTCTAGATGACTATTCTATTAGTTGGCTAGAATGGATGTTTTGCTAGAAACCGCTCCATATTAGCAAATAGTTGCTACCAACTAGATAGAACCTATGGGGTCACACGCTATATAGAGTTGAACTAGATTTGGGAATTAATTAATTGGATTAATTAATTAGAAGGATCACTTTGCAAACCCTTGCAAACTTAGTAGGGACTAATTTGCAAGGAAGGGACTAAATTGAATTCTAGTTGGACTAGAATAAGTCCTTTAGGTAGTTAACAAGGAGTTGTTGGACTATATAAAGGACCCTCCTTCCTTCCTTCCTTATAACTTATGCTCATTTAGTGAACATAACAAGAGTGGGAGAGAACAAAGGAGAGAGAGCAAGCAACAAGGAGGCCGAACCCGACCCCCTTGCCGCCGCCCTCACCCCGTCGGCCAAAAAGAGGGCCGAAGCCTCTTTTTGTCTCGTTTTGCGTGATTCCTTCACCCTCCTCTTATTCCGGGCTAGCACCAAGGAGTTTGGGAGTTCTAGGATCAACTCTAGACGTGGATCAACTATAGAGAACGTGACACTATTCGCGTTTGAAGTCATCAAGGAGAACCCAAAGGTGTGTTTATGATTTCTTACCTTCACTATCGTTATGCATCTAGACTTGTGATCCTTGGAGGGTTTTGCATGGTTATTTGTTTGATTATGCTTCCGTTTGCGCGATCCATGAATCAAAACCCTACAGTGGTATCAGAGCCACAGGTCATAGAGCATAAACGTAGTTTATGTGTTACATTCTTGTTGTTTTACACCTTAATTTGATTGTTTATCGCGTAAAACAAGACAAATCAAGCATGGGATGCAATTTGTCAAGAATTCCTCATAACAAGATCCAATTTTTGCATTGGATGCATGAATTGGTGAGTTTGAGAAATTTTAGGATCATAGATCAAGGTTTTGGGCATCCTTGGGGAAGAAGGAGTTCTCCCAAAACAAGGAAACAACCAAACTTGGGCTCCAAGCAAGGGAGTTGTTTTGGAAACAACCCCCAAGAGGAGGTTCGGCCCCCTAGGGGCGCCCAAGCTTGGCCGCCCTAAGGGGCCGGGCGGCCCTAACCCGCGGGCCTAGCTTGCGGGTTTTGGGCCGGGCCGGCCCTAGGGCCTTGTGGTTCACTTTAATGGGCCCGGGCAATTGGATTGTTGGGCCCATGGACCGTTTTAACCCTAGAAATCCTAAAATCAATTAAAATTGACCAAGCGCGTTAAAATTGGATTTTAACTGTTTATGTGAAAATCGCATGGTGATTGGATATGGCCTTAGGATGTGGTTTGATGTGGATGTTTAATTTTGAGGTTTGGTTTTACGGCCTGCGAGCTGATCAATTAATTGTAATAATTAATTAGGGTTTTTATGGCCTGCGTGCCATTTTTTTTCTCAACTTGTGAGATTTATTTTATTTAGTATAGATATTAGCTAGTGCTAGATAAAGTAGATTGTTAGCCAAGATTGGAGAAAAGAAGCCCAAAGCCAAAGGAGCCACAAAAGGAAGGAGCATGGAGCATGAAGCATTCCACATGACTATGAAGGATGGACCAAAAGACCAAGACGCATGGAGATGTGTTTGCTTAGGGTTCATAGATAATTCCATTGGCTTAGAATTATCTTAGTCTAGAAAAAGGCCATATCCACATCACGTTTAATTTCTGTTATGTGGTTGTTTATTTATTGTCTTATTATTTGTGTGGTTGGTGTATGGATGATGCATGCAATTAGGATAATAAGATAATTAGACAACCCGGATCTATTATTTGGAGTTGTGCCCAAACTCAAATAGATAGATTAGTTGATATTGATCAACAAAACAATTGAAAATTGAATTTAAAATCCCTCAAATTTTAAATATTGTGTTCTTGCCTTCTCGTTATTTAAACACTCATTATCATCATTGTTTATCAAGTTCGTGCGTGCCAAAGCATGGCGACTTGATTCATAATGATGGAATGCGATGGCACGTAACAATGTGCAATTGTTTAGATAAGAGGTTGAACACAACTAGGCTATTAATTTGATTAAGAAACCTAGAGGCAATCAATTGAGATTATCCATATGGATGGATAAATAAGGAGTTATTTGCCCAATTGAACCAAGAGTTGCATATGGGATGCAATTGGAATTGTTCCTACCTAAAAGTAGTCAAATTATGGGTGACTTGCCAAAGCAAGCTCATAAGGAGATGAAAAGATGGATCTTGGCCCACTAGAAAATATAAGGATATTTTCCGCATTAATATCTTGAGGGTTATTAATCCGTAGAAAAATAGTGGGAGCTATATTTAATAAACTAGCCATTATTAAATATAGACAAAAATTCACAAATACTAAAACTTGCGTATTTCCCTTTTTGTAGAATTCCAAATGGCAAACAACTCATCGAGTTCACAACATTCCCTACGATCTGTCCTTGAGAAGGACAAGCTCTCTGGAACCAACTTTCTTGATTGGTACAGAAACTTGAGAATTGTTCTCAAGCAAGAGAAGAAACTGTACGCAATAGAGGAGCATGTTCCAGAAGGTCCAGAGAACCAGACACCTGCTGCCTTAAAGGCGTATCAAAAGCGTGTTGATGACGCTAATGATGCGGCCTGCCTAATGCTTTGCACCATGACCTCTGAGCTTCAGAAGCAACACGAGAACATGAATGCTGTCGATATGATCGAACATCTAAAGCAGCTCTTCCAAGAGCAGGCGAGGGTAGAGAGGTATGAGGTCTCAAAGGCACTGTTCAAATGTCATCTGGCAGAAGGGAACCCGGTGGGACCCCATGTACTCCGAATGATCGGGTACTTGGAGAATCTCGCCCGGCTTGGGTTCCCGGTCGGCCAAGAGTTGGCAACCGATCTCGTGTTGCAATCGTTGCCCGAGAGTTATGGACAGTTCATTATGAACTATAACATGAACGAGATCGTTAAGCCACTGCCAGATTTGCTCAACATGTTGAGGACGGCTGAACAGAGCATCAACAAGGGTAAGGGCAAGGCCATTATGATGGTGCAGAAAGGAAAGGGCAAAAAGTTTGCCTCTTCCTCCAAGGGCAAAAGCAAGTCAGTTGCCAAGTCCAAGGAACAAGCCCTTAAGCCTGTTGGTCGCATTGCCAAGGTCGTGACTAAGGGTGAGTGTCACTACTGCAGTCAGCCTGGACACTGGAGGAGGAACTGCCCAAAATATCTGGAGGACAAGAGGCTTGGAATAGTGATTCCACCACCACCAGGTATTTTTGTTGTAGATGTCAATTTAACTGTCTCTACATCATGGGTATTAGATACTGGATGTGGATCTCATATTTGTCGAAATATGCAGGATCTAAAGAGAAGTAAAAGATTGGCTAAAGGGGAGGTAGATCTGCGCGTTGTGAATGGAGCAAAGGTTGCTGCGTTGGCCATAGGCGTGTGCGAGCTATCTCTGCCTTCAGGATTAGTTTTAGAATTAAATAATTGCTATTTTGTGCCTGCTATGAGCAGAAACATTATTTCTATTTCTTGTTTGGACAAGGAGGGTTTTATTATTTCAATAAAGAACAATTGTTGTTCCTTTTATTTGAATAATATTCACTATTTTAGTGCGCAATTATTTAATGGACTTTATGTCCTTGATCTAAGCAATCCTGTCTACAACATTAATACCAAGCGGATTAAAATAAATGATTTAAATCCTGCTTATTTATGGCATTGTCGTTTAGGGCACATAAATGAGAAACGTGTATCTAGACTCCATAAGAATGGATTACTAGACTCATTTGATTTTGAATCATATGAGACATGTGAGGCTTGTTTATTGGGAAAAATGACAAAGTCCCCTTTCAATAAGAAAGGTGAGAGGACTTGTGAGCAATTGGCACTCATACATACTGATGTATGTGGGCCATTTGCCACGCCTGCCAGGGGTGGTTATGTCTACTTCATTACATTTACTGATGATTACAGTAGATATGGATTTGTGTACCTTATGAGGGCAAAATCCGAATCCTTTGAAGTGTTCAAAGAATTCAAGAATGAAGTAGAGAAGCAACTTGGAAAAAGTATCAAGGCTCTACGATCGGATCACGGAGGAGAATACTTGAGCCAAGAGTTTGACGACTATCTTAGAGAGTGTGGGATCGTGTCCCAACTCACTCCACCCGGAACACCACAATGGAATGGCGTGTCTGAGAGGAGGAATCGAACCCTATTGGATATGGTTCGATCTATGATGTGTCAAACCGATCTTCCATTATCATTTTGGGGCTACGCTCTATTAAGTGCAGCTTTCACCATTAACCGTGTTCCATCCAAATCAGTCATGAAAACACCATATGAGATGTGGAGTGGGAGGCGTCCCACACTGTCGTTCATGAGGATTTGGGGCTGCGATGTCTATGTAAAACGTTTACAATCAGACAAGCTAGGGCCTAAATCGGATAAGTGTAAATTTGTGGGGTACCCTAAGGAAACTAAGGGATACTACTTCTACAATCCAACCGAAAACAAAGTGTTTGTTGCTCGGACCGGCGTGTTTCTAGAAAGAGAGTTTGTCTCTAAAGAAGCAAGTGGGAGGAATGTAGAACTTGAAGAAGTTCAAGAACCACAAATCACTGAACCGATTATGGAACATGAACAGGAATCACAAGCGGTTGTGGAGCCACCTGTTCAGGTAACACAAGAGCTTCGTAGATCTAGTAGAGTGCGCCAGGAACCCGAGAGGTACGGACCTCTCATAACTGATTCCGGTGACACGATGCTCATAGATGATGAGCCTACTACCTATGAGGAGGCCATGAGTGGCCCAGACTCTCAGAAGTGGCTTGAAGCCATGAGATCCGAGATGGAATCCATGTATACCAACAAAGTATGGACTTTGGTGGAACCACCCGATGGGGCGCGACCCATAGGGTGCAAGTGGGTCTTCAAGAAGAAGATCGACATGGATGGTAATGTGATTACCTATAAGGGCCGATTGATGGCTAAAGGATTCAGACAGATTCATGGTATTGACTATGATGAAACCTTTTCACCAGTCGCTATGACCAAATCCATCCAAATCCTACTTGCAATTGCAGCATACTACGACTATGAGATTTGGCAGATGGATGTCAAAACAGCATTCCTTTATGGGAATCTCCTCGAGGACGTGTATATGATACAGCCGGAGGGTTTTGAGGATCCAAAGCAAGCCAACAAAGTCTGTAAGCTGCAACGATCCATTTATGGATTGAAGCAAGCTTCTAGGAGTTGGAATCGACGTTTTGATGAAGTGGTCAAATAGTTTGGCTTCATCAGAAACGAAGATGAGTCTTGTGTCTACAAGAAGGTTAGTGGGAGCTCTGTAGCTTTTCTGGTCTTGTATGTGGATGACATACTTCTCATTGGAAACGACATTCCCATGCTGCAATCTGTGAAAGATTGGCTAGGAAAGTGTTTCTCAATGAAGGACTTAGGGGAGGCAGCCTATAGACTTGGTATAAAGATCTATAGAGATAGATCTAAGAGGTTGCTAGGCCTAAGTCAAAGTACATATATTGACAAGGTGTTGAAACGGTTCAACATGCAAGATTCCAAGAAGGGATTCTTGCCCATGTCACATGGAATCACTCTTTCGAAGAGTGGTTGTCCTTTCAATGGGATTTAGAAGGAACGCTTGAGTAGGATTCCCTATGCCTCGGCCATAGGATCTATCATGTACGCCATGTTAAGTACTAGACCAGATGTGTCATATGCCTTGAGTATGACAAGCAGATACCAATCCAGTCCAGGTGAGAGTCACTGGATTGCTGTCAAGAACATCCTAAAGTACTTGAGAAGAACTAAGGATTCCTTCTTGATATTTGGCGGTGAGGAAGAGTTGCATGTAAGGGGTTACACTGATGCAAGCTTCCAAACTGACAGAGATGACTTTAGATCACAGTCGGGGTATGTGTTTTGCCTGAATAGAGCAGCGGTGAGCTGGAAGAGTTCCAAGCAAGAGACGGTAGCTGATTCTGCAACAGAGGCTGAGTACATTGCTGCGAATGGCGCAGCAAAGGAGGCTGTTTGGATCAGAAAGTTTGTTTCTGAACTTGGTGTGGTTCCTAGCATTGCGGATCCAGTGGAGTTGTTCGGTGACAACACTGGGGCGATCGCGCAATCAAAGGAACCCAGATCGCACCAGAAGTCCAAGCACGTGCTCAAGAAGTTTCATCTGATTCGAGATATTATCGATAGAGGAGACGTTCGGATATGCAACATTCCTACAGATTATAATCTGTCAGACCCGCTTACGAAGCCTCTCACGCAGTGGAAGCATGAAGGGCACACTAGGAGTATGGGCATACGAGATGCGCCAGATTGGCTCTAGTGCAAGTGGGAGACTGTTGGAATAGATGCCTTAGAGGCAATCTAGTTTAGTATGAATTTATATATGGCTAGAAAATTCATTTATTATTTATTGGATATTTAATATAATGAAGTCCTTAGATTTACAATTGTGTTGTTTATCTTAAATATCCCTAGTCAAGTATAATGATTAATGGGACAATCATCTATAGACTAGTATGGGGTTGGATTGATATGGAGATATCACGATCCAACACATGGGTATGCATTACGGAATGTTGCACTGGATTGACCCATCACCGAGAAGGCTACATACATGTTATGTTAAGTCACAAGTGCTTCTCGCGGTGCAATGGTATTGTCATCCTTAGACTTGAAGTCACTAGATATTCTAGTTGTGGATCATTGTGATCTTGGTAGCGTTAAACGCTACACCGTAACTGGGTAGTTATAAAGGCGTGTACTGGATACAATGAGAAGAAAGCTTAGAGATCGTAGTGGACGTAGAGAGGATTTGCCCCTCCCACATAACGGGAGTAGATATCCTAGGCCACTCGAGGGATAGTGCTTATAGAATGTCTGGCCAGACTCAAATAAATCAATATATGGGATATTGATGTTATTTGCACGAATAAGGCTATTCCCATTGATCGAGAAACTATGGATTGGATATTCGAGTGTGACTTGTATGTCTCGTGTCCAATCCGGATATTGAGACAAAGGGATGAGACAATTACTTGTACAAGGTTGTCTAGATGACTATTCTACTAGTTGGCTAGAATGGATGTTTTGCTAGAAACCGCTCCATATTAGCAAATAGTTGCTACCAACTAGATAGAACCTATGGGGTCACACGCTATATAGAGTTGAACTAGATTTGGGAATTAATTAATTGGATTAATTAATTAGAAGGATCACTTTGCAAACCCTTGCAAACTTAGTAGGGACTAATTTGCAAGGAAGGGACTAAATTGAATTCTAGTTGGACTAGAATAAGTCCTTTAGGTAGTTAACAAGGAGTTGTTGGACTATATAAAGGACCCTCCTTCCTTCCTTCCTTTTAACTTATGCTCATTTAGTGAACATAACAAGAGTGGGAGAGAACAAAGGAGAGAGAGCAAGCAACAAGGAGGCCGAACCCGACCCCCTTGCCGCCGCCCTCACCCCGTCGGCCAAAAAGAGGGATGAAGCCTCTTTTGTCTCGTTTTGCGTGATTCCTTCACCCTCCTCTTATTCCGGGCTAGCACCAAGGAGTTTGGGAGTTCTAGGATCAACTCTAGGCGTGGATCAACTATAGAGAACGTGACACTATTCGCGTTTGAAGTCATCAAGGAGAACCCAAAGGTGTGTTTATGATTTCTTACCTTCACTATCGTTATGCATCTAGACTTGTGATCCTTGGAGGGTTTTGCATGGTTATTTGTTTGATTATGCTTCCGTTTGCGCGATCCATGAATCAAAACCCTACAATTCTCAAATGAAAGGAAAAATATTGTACATCCTAGAACATAAAGTTCTCTTCCCACCGACTACCAAGACACACTAAAAGCCTAGTGTAAGGAACATCAAAGAATTTTCTTTGGATGTAACTTGCCTCATGTCAGCTGCCATGAACTTTGACTTTGGAAGGAAGATGAGAAATATGGAGGCATATGATATGATCAAACATAAAAGAAGCTCTCTCAAAGAGCGAGCTTGACATGAAAGGCTTGAAGTGTTGCTCCACTTTGCACTCTCTTGCTTAGCACTCGTCATGATCAAGATGAAATGAGTTTGGGATTGCCAAAGTAAGGCGAATTGATTCATCGAGGTATGACGCAACGACACAAGCTATTAATGCGTGACAGCTGAAGCAAGAGGTGAAGCGCATCTAAGCTACTTCGATAGGATTGAAAGCTTAGAGACTGGTAGTTATCTATGAGATAGATAAAGAATAAATAGTTATTCTCCCAAATAGACCAATAATAGCATTGGATGCAATTGTAGTTTTTGTTCAAAGGTGATTTACTTAATATGATTGAGAATCGTTATACAAAGCACTCATAAAGGGCTAAACAAAAAGCATGCTAATTGTTAATAGCATGGGTAAAGGCAAAAGGTTTGCGCCGACCCCATGGGTATAAAGCAAGCTTGTTTCTAAAATCAAGTTGCCTTAAAGGTCCCATAGGTGGTGTGGAGGAAGTGAGACTGCACAAAGTACCTGAAAGGAAATAATAAAGGAATTATGAATTCCACCTTAGGTATTTTGTTATAGAAATCAATGTGTCTATCTCATCATCAAGAGTTTATGATACTAGATGAGGATCTCACTCTATAGAAATGTGGAGGATCTCAAGAGATGTAGACAATTGAATAAGGACGAAATAAACCTACACGTGGGGCGATGAAGCAAAGGATTGCTAAATTAGCCGTAGGGAATTATCTCTACCTTTTTGAAATTATTCATGAATTAGACAAAATACGATTATGTCACTACTTTGAGTAGGGACAGTATCGCGGTTTCTTGTTTGGAGAAGAAAAATCATTTTATCAAAATAATGGACAAATGTTGTTTTATTCATTTTGATAAAATGATTATTGTAATGCACTTTTGTCTAATGGATCATATATCCTTTATGATGGTCATTTCATCTATAACACTAATACCAAGAGGTTTGCATATAATGATATGAACCTCACTTATCTTTTGCATTGTTGTTTAGGCCACATAAATGAGAAATACATATCTAGGCTCCATATGGATGGATTTATAGAACCATTTGATTTTGAATCATATGAGACATGTAAGACTTGTTTAATCGGCAGGAAAAGATACGATCTTTTGGAATCATACATATTGATGTACATAGGCCGCTATACAGAAATTCTAAAGGTGGTTTTCATTACTTCATCATATTTACTGATGGGATCGGAGAAATATGGATTTGTATGTCTTATGAAGAAACGAGTCAGAGTCATTTGATTTTGAATAACATCTATATTTTAAGGACTTCATTCATGTTAGGATATGGGATTTTATGCAATCAACAAAGAGTTTTTGGAATATATAAAGGTCACTCCTAGCTTCCTTCCCACACTACTGCTCATAACACATTGAGTGGGAGAGAAAAGTAAGGATATAGAGCAAATCCCAAAGAAGGGCCGAACCCCCCTTGGGGCCGCCCCTACCCCGTCGGCCACAAGAGGTGCCGCCCACCTCATGGCTCCATTTTGCGTGATCGTGATCTTCTTCCTCTTCCTCCTTCAATCCTAGCTAGCCCAAATGCTTGAAGGATCCAGTTTCGATCCTAGGAGTGGATTAGCCATAGAGATGTGAATACTATTTCACGTGTGAAGTCATCACAGGAGAACCCAAAGGTATGTAGATACTAGAATCCTTTACTAGCGTTATGTAGTCTCTTCCGGTGATCCTTGGAGGGTCTTGAGCAGGATTAAATTTTGTTATTCCGCTGCGTAACCTGCATCAAACCCCTACAGAAATAACCCATAATAAAGCTCCTCTATCCCTCTATTGCTGTTCTTGGCTCCGAATCAGCTCGGATTGAGATCGAAATAACCAAGAACAACCCAAAAATTGGTGAAGAAGGAGAGAAACAGAGGAGCAGAGGTACGGTTCTGGAATGACAGTGGGTGAGAGACATGTTTCTTCTTCCTCTTCTTCTCCTTCAGCTTATATAAAGGTTAGGGATTTTTTTCTTGGACTCCAACGAGTGATCTCCTTCATTCAATTGATTTGAGAGACCCTCCTTTGTAGATTTGAAGATTCTTTAAGAACCCAAGAAGAATTGGGGCTTTTTGACTCATCGCTTCTTGGGCCGAATTAATGGTTGGGTTACATAGAGGATCGACTGAGGAAGAGATTGGGACGGGTTTGTGTGAATTTGGTGAAGAAACGAGACTGGGGTGAGTTTTTGAAGACATTCGGTGAAGCTTCTATGGCTGCGTCTCTGGTCTTCGTTCGTGTAGCGTCGGGGAGAGAGAAAGTAGCGTGTGTGAGCTGTCCGCGCAGAAAAATTGCAAAAGGTCCCCCCCAGTTTGTTGGGGGCTTTAAAATGCCCCCGCGCTTAAAACAAAGGAAGAAATGACCCCCATGTTGTTATATGTACTTCAGTGCAGCCCTTAGAACGTTTAGAAATTGTCACTTAGCACCCCCGTTCCGTTAAATTCTTTTCTCTTTCGCCCTTGAATGTAACTTTAGCTTTCTAACTTGGTTTGTCTTCAATCTTGACCTCTCAAATCTTCAATATTCTTTTAATCAAGCGCTCCAAATACCGTCTTCATTTCTATTGGCCATCTCAATCTCTTTAGTTCATATTTCAAGCTCCCCCAAGCTAGCCTCTTGCGTTCCAAAGCACGTCTTTGCCTACAAAACAAGAGAAAAACAACCAAAAATACAAAGACAAGCATAAGTCTAGAAATATGGATATAATAAATAAATTACATTTAAAAGTAAGTTAAGAAGAGTTCAATAACCTACTAAAATGTGCAATTTACAATCATTAACACGCACCCCAACTAGCCTTTCTCTCGTTCTCGATCAAAGACAGTGATGCAAGTAGTAAACTGGTGAAGAACCAATCATGAGAGACACACATTCAACTAGACAAGGCTTGACTCAATTCTAATCTAGACTCAAATATATACAAAAACACACTCACGCATTATCTATCCTATGGGAGAACCCAAAGAAAATAAAATCCTACAGATTACTAGCTAGTTTAAAATTTTTCTTGTTGGGGAAAAAGAAGAATGCACACATGTTTCCTCAAATAAATTCTCAAAGTCCCAAAATATTGAGAAAGAAGCCTACGGACGTTTAAGCATATACGCATACAAATGTGGGCGCTGTTTGGCAGAAGCTGACTCATGCGATCCACAAAAAATGTTTAGTTAAGTCCAATTCGCAAGAAAGTATGCCTCCAAAAATAAGGATCACATGAAACTAGCCATTCTCATACTTATTCAAAAGCACCCATGTAGGATGAACCTCCAAAGCTTTGAACAAAATATTTTTAGAAAGGGGGGGGGATATGGTCGTGGGCTTGTATGATCCTTTTGTGGATTTTTTGGGAGGTGGTGCAAGTATTCATCATTTTTAGAGGTTATAGAATTAACATTTTTTTTTCATATTTTCACCTCCAATCCAAGGCTCTCCAAGACCCAAAACATTTAAGCTAAACCAAGGGAGTTTTTTAAGCTAAACTAAGGGAGTTATCTATGTAGTGACGTAACCTTTATCTCCGGACACCCCTTTATTTCTTAGACATCGCATGGGGTGTCATTGGTCAGCACCACTCCAATGATTTACAAGATTCCACCGCAAAAACAATGAGAATGAAATTAATTTTGTAGAGTTCAAATCGATTTAGAGAATACACCCTCTATCAAAATTAATAAGACGCCAACGTTATGTGATCAACTTAGCTTGAAGGACTTAAACATGACACGTAAATTAAGTGTGTCGCTTTGTGAGAATGCATGAGATCGTGGAATGTGGGATATTGGTGTAGATGTATTGAGTATTAGCAAATAATTCCCTATTAAAATAAAGATAAAAAGACCATGGACCAAGAGATTTCATTCTTTGAGAACATCCAGCTTTCTAAAATTTCCCCTTTTCACTTTTTTCATTTTTTATTTTTCTTCTTCTTTTATTTTCAAAATAAGTGACTCAACTAAAACTTTCTAAGACTCAATAAATATATCAAGGAAGAAAATAAAATCTAGACTCAAGAAGAAAGGTTAAAATAAATAAGACTACCAAAGAAAAAAATCTATGGTTTCACACGACAAAAGAGTGATGCTTCTCATGAAAGCTTCACATTTTTTTTTTTAATTTTCAATTTTTTTGGATATTTATATTTTTCATTTTTTTGTATTTTTCAAGTAAATCGCTAATGAAAAAAAAATCATGATAGTAACCATTTAATCAAACAATAAATCTACTCCACCCCCAACTAAAATATCACATTGTCCTCAATGTGTTGGAACAATGGAAGATCAAGCAAATTTTTGCAAGAGATAAAGGGATAGAGAGACTACACATCTTTGGTCACCAAGCACCATCAATCCTCCATGAGCAACCTACAAAATAATTAATAACGAAAGAACTACAACTAATATTTACAAGGGTGATACTTTTGGTGAACACTTAGTTAGTATAGGTAGGGTCCATAAGAGAAATGGACTCAACCTTGGCCTCACAATTTTCAACATATGGTTTCAATCTTCGGCCATTAACCTTAAACTCTCCCCACTTTTAGGGTTCAAAATTTCAATGGTCCCATAAAGATATACATTCTTCACAATAAATGGAACATTCCATTTTGATTTCAACTTTCCTCCAAAGAGTGTCATCCTTGAGTTAAAGAGAATAACTTTTTGATTAGGCTCTAAAGACATTGGAACAATATGTTTATCATGATAAGCCTTTGTCCTTGCTTTAGAGATCCGAGTGTTCTCATAAGCCTCATTCCAAATCTCTTCTAACTCATTCAAGCTTAACTTTATTTCTTCCCCCGCTTTGGTAAGGTCAAAATTCAAGAATTTGATGGCCCAATAGGCCTTGTGCTCTAACTCCACTGGAAGATGGCATGCCTTTCAATACACTAATCTATATGGAGACACACAAATTCTAGTCTTGTAAGCGGTACAGTAAGTCCAAAGAGCATCAACCAACCTCAAAGACCAATCTTTACGGTTTGGTTTTACCGTTTTCTCCAAGATTCTTTTAATTTCCCTATTAGAAACATCCACTTGCCGACTAGTTTTTGGGTCGTATGGTGTGCGAACCTTATGCAGAATCCCATACTTTTTCATGAGGATCTCAAAATGCCTATTGAAAAAGGGTAAAAGACATTTTCCACCATCCATTTATGGGGAAAATACATTTTGCACCCTGATTTATGGGAAAAATAACATTTTGCACCCTTGTCAGAGTTAAACAGTAACGCTACACTAACGGAGGCATGAAAAGACAAAAATACCCCAAAATATTGATAAATTACCCCACTATAATTTCCCTTTCATTCATTCTCCTCCTCATCTCCAAACCCTAACACAAACATCCCTCTGCCTCTTCCACTTTTCTTTCTTCTCCAGCCCTCAAACATCCCTCTGCCTCTCTCCCCGTCGGACCAACAACACCACCACCGTCCCTCTATCTCTCATTCCTTCACTCAACCCACCACCGCCTCTCTCTGTAGGGTTTTGATTCATGGATCGCACAACGGAAGCATAATCAAACATAAGCCATGCAAAACCCTCCAAGGATCACAAGTCTAGATGCATAACGATAGTAAAGGTAAGAAATCATAAACACACCTTTGGGTTTTCCTTGATGACTTCAAACGCGAATAATGTCACGTTCTCTATAGTTGATCCACGCCTAGAGTTGATCCTAGATCTCCCAAACTCCTTGGTGTTAGCCCGGAATAGGAAGAGGAAGAACGAATCACGCAAAACGAGACAAAAAGGGGCTACGGCCTCCTTTTTGGCCGACGGGGTGAGGGCGGCGGCAAGGGGCGGTGTCGGCTCCTTGTTGCTTGCTCTCTCTCCTTTTTTTCTCTCCCACTCTTGTTATTTTCACTTAATGAGCATAAGTTATGAGGAAGGAAGGAAGGAGGGTCCTTTATATAGTCCAACAACTCCTTGTTAACTACCTAAAGGACTTATTCTAGTCCAACTAGAATTCAATTTAAGTCCCTTCCTTGCAAATTAGTCCCTACTAAGTTTGCAAGGGTTTGCAAAGTGATCCTTCTAATTAATTAATCCAATTAATTAATTTCCAAATCTAGTTCAACTCTATATAGCGTGTGACCCCATAGGTTCTATCTAGTTGGTAGCAACTATTTGCTAATATGGAGCGGTTTCTAGCAAAACATCCATTCTAGCCAACTAATAGAATAGTCATCTTGACAACCTTTGTACAAGTAATTGTCTCATCCCTTTGCCCTCATATCCGGATTGGAAACGAGACATACAAGTCACACTCGTATATCCAATCCATAGTTTCTCGATCCATGGGAATAGCCTTATTCGTGCAAATAACATCAATATCATATATATTGATTTATTTGAGTCTGGCCAGACATTCTATAAGCACTATCCCTCGAGTGGCCTAGGATATTTGCTCCCGTTATGTGGGAGGGGCAAATCCTCTCTACGTCCACTACGATCTCTAAGCTTGCTTCTCATTGTATCCAGTACACGCCTTTATAACTACCCATTCACGGTGTAGCGTTTAACGCTACCAAGATCACAATGATCCACAACTAGAATATCTAGTGACTTCAAGTCTAAGGATGACAATACCATTGCACCGCGAGAAGCACTTGTGACTCAACATAACATGTATGCGGCCTTCTCGGAGATGGGTCAATCCAGTGCAACATTCCGTAATGCACACCTATGTGTTGGATCATGATATCTCTATATCAATCCAACCCCATACTAGTCTATAGATGATTGTCCCATTTAATCATTATACTTGACTAGGGATATTTAAGATAAACAATACAATTGTAAATCTAAGGACTTCATTATATTAAATATCCAATAAATAATAAATGAATTTTTCTAGCCATATACAAATTCATACTAAACTAGATTGCCTCTAGGGCATCCATTCCAACAGTCTCCCACTTGCACTAGAGCCAATCTGGCGCATCTCGTATGCCCATACTCCTAGTGTGCCCTTCATGCTTCCACTGCGTGAGAGGCTTCGTAAGCGGGTCTGACAGATTATCATCTGTAGGAATCTTGCATATCCGAACGTCTCCTCTATCGATAATATCTCGAATCAGATGAAACTTCCTGAGTACGTGCTTGGACTTCTGGTGCGATCTGGGTTCCTTTGATTGCGCGATCGCCCCAGTGTTTTCACAGAACAACTCCACTGGATCCACAATGCTAGGGACCGCACCAAGTTCAGAAACAAACTTTCTGATCCAAACAGCCTCCTTTGCTGCGCCATTTGCAGCAATGTACTCAGCCTCTGTTGTAGAATCAGCTACCGTCTCTTGCTTGGAACTCTTCCAGCTCACCGCTGCTCCATTCAGGCAAAACACATATCGTGATTGTGATCTAAAGTCATCTCTGTCGGTTTGGAAGCTTGCATCAGTGTAACCCCTTACACGCAACTCTTCCTCACCGCCAAATATCAAGAAAGCATCCTTAGTTCTTCTCAAGTACTTTAGGATGTTCTTGACAGCAATCCAGTGACTCTCACCCGGATTGGATTGGTATCTGCTTGTCATACTCAAGGAATATGACACATCTGGTCTAGTACATAACATGGCGTACATGATAGATCCTATGGCCGAGGCATAGGGAATCCTACTCATGCGTTCCTTCTCAATCTCATTGGAAGGACAACCACTCTTCGAAAGAGTGATTCCATGTGACATGGGCAAGAATCCCTTCTTGGAATCTTGCATGTTGAACCGTTTCAACACCTTGTCAATATATGTACTTTGACTTAGGCCTAGCAACCTCTTAGATCTATCTCTATAGATCTTTATACCGAGTATATAGGCTGCTTCCCCTAAGTCCTTCATTGAGAAACACTTTCCTAGCCAATCTTTTACAGATTGCAGCATGGGAATGTTGTTTCCAATGAGTAGTATGTCATCCACATACAAGACCAGAAAAGCTACAGAGCTCCCACTAACCTTCTTGTAAACACAAGACTCATTTTCGTTTCTGATGAAGCCAAACTCTTTGACCACTTCATCAAAACGTCGATTCCAACTCCTAGAAGCTTGCTTCAATCCATAAATAGATCGTTGCAGCTTACAGACTTTGTTGGCTTGCTTTGGATCCTCAAAACCCTCCGGCTGTATCATATACACATCCTCGAGGAGATTCCCATAAAGGAATGCTGTTTTGACATCCATCTGCCAAATCTCATAGTCGTAGTATGCTGCAATTGCAAGTAGGATTCGGATGGATTTGGTCATAGCGACTGGTGAAAAGGTTTTATCATAGTCAATACCATGAATCTTTCTGAATCCTTTAGCCACCAATCGGCCCTTATAGGTAATCACATTACCATCCATGTCGATCTTCTTCTTGAAGACCCACTTGCACCCTATGGGCCGCGCCCCATGGGGTGGTTCCACCAAAGTCCATACTTTGTTGGTATACATGGATTCCATCTCGGATCTCATGGCTTCCAGCCACTTCTGAGAGTCTGGGCCACTCATGGCCTCCTCACAGGTAGTATTCTCATCATCTATGAGCATCGTGTCACCGGAATCGGTTACGAGAAGTCCATACCTCTCGGGTTCCTGGCGCACTCTACTATATCTACGAAGCTCTTGTGTTACCTGAACAGGTGGCTCCACAACTGCTTGTGATTCCTGTTCATGTTCCATAATCGGTTCAGTGATTTGTGGCTCTTGAACTTCTTAAAGTTCTACACTCCTCCCACTTGCTTCTTTAGAGACAAATTCTCTTTCTAGAAACACGCCGGTTCGAGCAACAAACACTTTGTTCTCGGTTGGATTGTAGAACTAGTATCCCTTAGTTTCCTTAGGGTACCCCACAAACTTACACTTATCCGATTTAGACCCTAGGTTGTCTGATTGTAAACGTTTTACATAGACATCGCAGCCCCAAATCCTCATGAACGACAGTGTGGGACGCCTCCCACTCCACATCTCATATGGTGTCTTCATGACTGATTTAGATGGAACACGGTTAATGGTGAAAGCTGCACTTAATAGAGCGTAGCCCCAAAATGATAATGGAAGATCGGTTTGACACATCATAGACCGAACCATATCCATATCCAATAGGGTTCGATTCCTCCTCTCGGACACGCCATTCCATTGTGGCGTTCCGGGTGGAGTGAGTTGGGACACGATCCCACACTCTCTAAGATAGTCGTCAAACTCTTGGCTCAAGTATTCTCCTCCGCGATCCGATCGTAGAGCCTTGATACTTTTGCCAAGTTGCTTCTCTACTTCATTCTTGAATTCTATGAACACTTCAAAGGATTCAGATTTTTCCCTCATAAGGTACACAAATCCATATCTACTGTAATCATCAGTAAATGTAATGAAGTAGACATAACCACCCCTGGCTGGCGTGGCAAATGGCCCACATACATCGGTATGTATGAGCGCCAATTGCTCACTAGTCCTCTCACCTTTCTTATTGAAAGGGGACTTTGTCATTTTTCCCAATAAACAAGCCTCACATGTCTCATATGATTCAAAATCAAATGAGTATAGTAATCCATCTTTATGGAGTCTAGATACACGTTTCTCATTTATGTGGCCTAAACGACAATGCCATAAATAAGCAGGATTTAAATCATTTATTTTAATCCGCTTGGTATTAATGTTGTAGACAGGATTGCTTAGATCAAGGACATAAAGTCCATTAAATAATTGCGCACTAAAATAGTGAATATTATTCAAATAAAAGGAACAACAATTGTTCTTTATTGAAATAATAAAACCATCCTTGTCCAAACAAGAATTAGAAATAATGTTTCTGCTCATAGCAGGCACAAAATAGCAATTATTTAATTCTAAAACTAATCCTGAAGGCAGAGATAGCTCGCACATGCCTATGGCCAACGCAGCAACCTTTGCTCCATTCCCAACGCGCAGATCTACCTCCCCTTTAGCCAATCTTTTACTTCTCTTTAGATCCTGCATATTTCGACAAATATGAGATCCACATCCAGTATCTAATACCCATGATGTAGAGACAGTTAAATTGACATCTACAACAAAAATACCTGGTGGTGGTGGAATCAATATTCCAAGCCTCTTGTCCTCCAAATATTTTGGGCAGTTCCTCCTCCAGTGTCCAGGCTGACTACAGTAGTGACATTCACCCTTAGTCACGACCTTGGCAATGCCACCAACAGGCTTAAGGGCTGGTTCCTTGGACTTGGCAACTGACTTGCCTTTGCCCTTGGAGGAAGAGGCAAACCTTTTGCCCTTTCCTTTCTGTACCATCATAATGGCCTTGCCCTTACCCTTGTTGATGCTCTGTTCAGCCGCCCTCAACATGTTGAGTAAATCTGGCAGTGGTTTAACGATCTCGTTCATGTTATAGTTCATACTGAACTGTCCATAACTCTCGGGCAACGATTGCAACACGAGATCGGTTGCCAACTCTTGGCCGACCGGGAACCCAAGCCGGGCGAGATTCTCCAAGTACCCGATCATTCGGAGTACATGGGGTCCCACCGGGTTCCCTTCTGCCAGATGACATTTGAACAGTGCCTTTGAGACCTCATACCTCTCTACCCTCGCCTTCTCTTGGAAGAGCTGCTTTAGATGTTCGATCATATCGACTGCATTCATGTTTTCGTGTTGCTTCTGAAGCTCAGAAGTCATGGTGCAAAGCATAAGGCAGGCCGCATCATTAGCGTCATCAACATGCTTTTGATACGCCTTTAAGGCAGCAGGTGTCTGGTTCTCTGGACCTTCTGGAACATGCTCCTCTATTGCGTACAGTTTCTTCTCTTGCTTGAGAACAATTCTCAAGTTTCTGTACCAATCAAGAAAGTTGGTTCCAGAGAGCTTGTCCTTCTCAAGGACAGATCGTAGGGAATGTTGTGAACTCGATGAGTTGTTTGCCATTCGGAATTCTACAAAAAGAAAAATACGCAAGTTTTAGTATTTGTGAATTTTTGACTATATTTAATAATGGCTAGTTTATTAAATATAGCTCCCACTATTTTTCTACGGATTAATAACCCTCAAGATATTAATGCGAAAAATATCCTTATATTTTCTAGTGGGCCAAGATCCATCTTTCATCTCCTTATGAGCTTGCTTTGGCAAGTCACCCATAATTTGACTACTTTAGGTAGGAACAATTCCAATTGCATCCCATATGCAACTCTTGGTTCAATCGGGCAAATAACTCCTTATTTATCCATCCTTATGGATAATCCCAATTGATTGCCTCTAGGTTTCTTAATCAAATTAATAGCCTAGTTGTGTTAAACCTCTTATCTAAACAATTGCACATTGTTACGTGCCATCGCATTCCATCATTATGAACCAAGTCGCCATGCTTTGGCACGCACGAACTTGATAAATAATGATGATAATGAGTGTTTAAATAACGAGAAGGCAAGAACACAATATTTAAAATTTGAGGGATTTTAAATTCAATTTTAATTGTTTTTGTTGATCAATATCAACTAATCTATCTATTTGAGTTTGGGCACAACTCCAAATAATAGATCCGGGTCGTCTAATTATCTTATTATCCTAATTGCATGCATCATCCATACACCAACCACACAAATAATAAGACAATAAATAAACAACCACAAAACAGAAATTAAACGTGATGTGGATATGGCCTTTTCTAGACTATGATAATTCCAAGCCAATGGAATTATCTATGAACCCTAAGCAAACACATCTCCATGCGTCTTGATCTTTTGGTCCATCCTTCATAGTCTTGTGGATTGCTCCATGCTCCATCTTTTGTGGCTTCCTTGGCTTTGGGCTTCTTTCTCCAATCTTGGCTAACAATCTACTTTATCTAGCACTAACTAACATCTATACTAAATAAAATAAATCTCACAAGTTGAGAAAAAAAATGGCACGCAGGCCATAAAACCCTAATTAATTATTACAATTAATTGATCAGCTCGCAGGCCGTAAAACCAAACCAAAAAATTAAACATCCTCATCAAACCACATCCTAAGGCCATATCCAATCACCATGCGATTTGCACATAAACAGTTAAAATCCAATGTTAACGCGCTTGGTCAATTTTAATTGATTTTAGGATTTCTAGGGTTAAAAGGGTCCATGGGCCCAACAATCCAATTGCCCGGGCCCATTAGAGTGAACCACAAAGCCCTAGGGCCGGCCCGGCCCAAAACCCGCAAGCTAGGCCCGCGGGTTAGGGCCGCCCGGCCCCTTAGGGCTCCCAAGCTTGGGCGGCAAGCAAGGGGGCGGTCCCTAGGGGGGCCGAACCCCTCTATGGGAGTTGTTTCCAAAACAACTCCCTTGCTTGGTGCCCAAGTTTGGTTGTTTCCTTGTTTTGGGAGAACTTCCTTCTTCCCCAAGGATGCCCAAACCCTAGATCTATGATCCTAAAATTTCTCAAACTCACCAATTCATGCATCCAATGCAAAAATTGGGTCTTGTTATGATTAATTGTTGACAAATTGCATCCCATGCTTGATTTGTCTTGTTTTACGCGATAAACAATCAAATTAAGGTGTAAAACAACAAGAGTGTAACACATAAACCACGTTTATGCTCTATGACCTGTGGCTCTGATACCACTGTAGGGTTTTGATTCATGGATCGCACAACGGAAGCATAATCAAACATAAGCCATGCAAAACCCTCCAAGGATCACAAGTCTAGATGCATAACGATAGTAAAGGTAAGAAATCATAAACACACCTTTGGGTTTTCCTTGATGACTTCAAACGCGAATAATGTCACGTTCTCTATAGTTGATCCACGCCTAGAGTTGATCCTAGATCTCCCAAACTCCTTGGTGCTAGCCCGGAATAGGAAGAGGAAGAACGAATCACGCAAAACGAGACAAAAAGGGGCTTCGGCCTCCTTTTTGGCCGACGGGGTGAGGGCGGCGGCAAGGGGCGGTGTCGGCTCCTTGTTGCTTGCTCTCTCTCCTTTTTTTCTCTCCCACTCTTGTTATTTTCACTTAATGAGCATAAGTTATGAGGAAGGAAGGAAGGAGGGTCCTTTATATAGTCCAACAACTCCTTGTTAACTACCTAAAGGACTTATTCTAGTCCAACTAGAATTCAATTTAGTCCCTTCCTTGCAAATTAGTCCCTACTAAGTTTGCAAGGGTTTGAAAAGTGATCCTTCTAATTAATTAATCCAATTAATTAATTTCCAAATCTAGTTCAACTCTATATAGCGTGTGACCCCATAGGTTCTATCTAGTTGGTAGCAACTATTTGCTAATATGGAGCGGTTTCTAGCAAAACATCCATTCTAGCCAACTAATAGAATAGTCATCTTGACAACCTTTGTACAAGTAATTGTCTCATCCCTTTGCCCCCATATCCGGATTGGACACGAGACATACAAGTCACACTCGTATATCCAATCCATAGTTTCTCGATCCATGGGAATAGCCTTATTCGTGCAAATAACATCAATATCATATATATTGATTTATTTGAGTCTGGCCAGACATTCTATAAGCACTATCCCTCGAGTGGCCTAGGATATTTGCTCCCGTTATGTGGGAGGGGCAAATCCTCTCTACGTCCACTACGATCTCTAAGCTTGCTTCTCATTGTATCCAGTACACGCCTTTATAACTACCCAGTCACGGTGTAGCGTTTAACGCTACCAAGATCACAATGATCCACAACTAGAATATCTAGTGACTTCAAGTCTAAGGATGACAATACCATTGCACCGCGAGAAGCACTTGTGACTCAACATAACATGTATGCGGCCTTCTCGGAGATGGGTCAATCCAGTGCAACATTCCGTAATGCACACCTATGTGTTGGATCATGATATCTCTATATCAATCCAACCCCATACTAGTCTATAGATGATTGTCCCATTTAATCATTATACTTGACTAGGGATATTTAAGATAAACAACACAATTGTAAATCTAAGGACTTCATTATATTAAATATCCAATAAATAATAAATGAATTTTTCTAGCCATATACAAATTCATACTAAACTAGATTGCCTCTAGGGCATCCATTCCAACACTCTCTGCCTCCGCCTCTCTCTGCCTCCACCCTCCCTCCTTTCTCGTTTCTGCGATTGTGGCTCCGTGGTGGTGCCAGAGGGTACGACGATGAAATTTTCGAGTTCATTTTTCGGTCTAAAACCCCTCGGTATCTCTCACTCACTCTTGCGGTCCCGATATCCACCAGCAACCAAACCACCACCGTCCGTCACCGCCGCTCTACCAAATCGATACCCAGATCTTCTTCGTCTTCTCTGTTCTGTTCTGTTTCATTCGATCTTCTGGTTCAATTACAACTTCAATTTTTCTGATATTGGGGAAAGTAATGGTGGTTTCTGGATTGTGGGTCGAAAAGAGGATGATTGGCTGTGAAGAATGGCAGGGTGATGAGGCAGAGAATGAGTCGAATGAATGTATGTAGAAGAAAAAGAAGCATCTATTACTAGTATATAATCTGTCAGAAGACCCAAAACTCTGTTTTTGTCCCAATTCATCCCTACGCTAAGCTTGAAGTCTGTCTATCCACAACAGTTTCTTTCAGTCTTTTCGTGGTATTTCTCTACTCCTTCACCTGGTCTAACTCAAGATAAGATCCCCATTTTGAATTTCACTTTTGACCTCCGTCCCTTGTTTGATTGGCCAAAACTAGCATGTCTATGACCATATATGCTACATGACCTTGCTTGAATTCAAGAAACATGTTTTTTCAGTATCTTGTTGATTATTTGATTGGCCAAAACTAGCATGTCTATGACTCGGTGTAGCTAATCGCCAGAAGAGGGAAGTTGTTCGAATCCATGGATGTGGCTGAGTTGTTCTGTTGGTGGTGGTGGTGTTGGTGGGGATTCGGTGATGGTGGTGTTAATCGATCAAAGAAGAACAACAAATTTTAATCGATCCCCCCATCAAAGTGCACCAGGGACCTATCAACCCATTAGGCTCCGTTATGTGTTCCTCGTGACATGAATGAGTTCCCATAGCAATGCCCCATACCTATATTGGTGATGAGGAATCCGGTCTAAAAAACACGACAAATAACCAAAGTCGTAGCGGAAGCAAAACGCCCAAAGAATCAAACATTCCCCACGAATATGCAACTAAACGGAGAGCCAGACAATGCAATTGAAGAAAATAAACTAAATGAGATAAGACACCAATTTTAACGTGGAAAACCCCAAAAATAGAAAAAACCACGGAGCCACTCTCGACTCAAATCTTCCACTATAAAATCAATAGTAGGATCAACCCTCATACACCTCTAGAAACCTAGAGGATCATCCAAGAAACAAGAAAACCAATTTATTTGCTTACAATTTCATCTAGATTGCAATATAGGGTAAACCGAGATGAGGGACTCAGAGATAAAAAATTGTGAATCCAACCGTTGAATACCAAAAGGACATCACCGGGAGCTGCCTTTAGAAATTTGAGCTTAATCGGATAAGATCTCACTGTCCAAACTCCGCCGAAACGCCGCTGCCTGGTGGCTTTCAACAATGGCAACCACTGCCTTTTGTTCCTCTCTGTCCGTTTCTCTCTAAACCCTTACCTGACTATCACTGTTAGACAATGACCAACCCACCAGCTAGGAGTCACAATAACCCACTCACAAGTGAGACACCACCACCCTGTTGGTCCATGTGGATTCATCCACACCACAAACTTTCACACATCACAGGTGCACAAAACCACCAATGGGTATTGCAGTTGCTGACCCACAAAACAATTCAAACATCTTTTATTTTTCTTTTGATTTATTAATTACTCCACGACTAATTATGCGGTGTGGCGTGTCACGCCAAATGAGGTGGACCCCATGCCAACATTCTCCCCCTCCACCTCATATGGAGGACTCCATACCCGCGATGCTTCTACACATTTCAAGCTTCGCAACCAGTACGAACTTCGTCATCATATCAGCACCATTGTTGTCGGTATGAATCTTGAAAATTTCGACCGACCTCCCATCCACGACATCTTTAATCCAGTGATACCTCACATCGATGTGCTCGGATCTCGAGTGGAAACTCGAGTTCTTGCGAAGATGGAATGGACTCTGACTATCACTGTACAAAGTATACTTATGTTGCTTCAATCCCAGCTATTGTAACAGTTTCTTCGTCGAAAGAAACTCCTTGAAACCCTCCGTAGCTGCAATAAACTCAGCCTCAATAGTAGACAATGCAACGCATTTCTGCAACCTAGACTGCCAAGACACTGCTCCCCAGCAAAAGTGTTCAGATACCGAGACGTAGACTTCCTTGAATCAATATCCCCAGCCATGTCAGCATCCGTGAAACTAACAAGAGTAGGATCACCATTTCCATAACAAAGACACAACTACCCCTGAGATACCTGAATATCCACTTAACTGCAGACCAATGCTCTGTACCACGGTTGGAGAGAAAACCGGCTGACAATGCAAACCGCATGAGCTATGTCTGGCCTTGTACACACCATGGACTACATCAAACTACCTGTTGACTCAAGAATTCTAACTGTGTTTTGAGAAGTAACTATTTAGAGTGATGAAAGACAAAGCATTTCTAAGGCTCCAAGGCCTTGTGATACTAATCGGAGCTTCAAAGCTTTGACAATTATTTTCATATATAATGTGATCTGATAATATTGTGATGCAGGTGTTCTATCTGATGTTTAAGATCAGAGATTTGTTGCAAATAAATATTTAAAGACTGTGAAGCATGTTCAGAGCTCCAAGGCCTTGAGATGTGCCTTAAGCTGCTGACAGTTTTACAGAATTAACTTGATTCTCTGTTGCAGGATTTGTTCTTTGTTATTATGATTGTTTAATGAATTTTACAAGTCTTAAACTGTTTATTATGAGTAATATGTTTTAGAAGTTAATCAGGTTATTGATTTATTTATCTGATCCAGCTTTTATTCAGTAACTGGAATTCCAAACAGACTTCGTGCTGTTATATTTCTGGATTTTGTTTGTTGCTGTGTTTAATGCTGTTGCATGGTTTTCAAACGTGCAATGTAATCACAACAAACTCCAACGGATATCTACTCAAAGCTGTTTTGAATTGCAGTTAGAAGGATGAGGATTTGCAGGAACTGAGATCCTAAAATCTCTCATTCAGTTGTAGAGAGTGGATAAAAGACTGGTTTGAATTTTGAAAGAGACAAAAGCTTACAGAGAACTGAGAGAGAGAGGTGTGATACATTCGTGGAAGATCAAACAATCAATCCCTCACAACTTGAGGCTTGAATCACTGCTTTCAGAAGATCAATCATTCCAGTTTTCCTGAAGAGCACATCCGTGCCTTCACAAGCTTATTCTTTTATTGTGTTCTTCTATTGTACTTTAATCTACTTATCTTCTGTATATCTCAAACCTCACAAAACCTAGTGGTTGGTTGTTCAAGTGAACAACAAGAGGTTCTTGTTAGCTCAACAGTTAGTAGCTGATACTAGATAGGTTTGGAACCACAAGCTGTATAGGTGTAAGGGAGTTCACTTTGGCTTGAAGATCGAGGGCTGTTTATGTGTGAGTAATAAGAAGTGTTTGCCCAATCCTGGTGGGATTAGATCCCTCAGGAAGAGATTAGGTCCATCGAGACTGAACTCTGTAAATTGCCTTGTGTTCTTTACTTTACAATTTTGCTATTTACTTCTGCAAGCAACTCAAATCAAACTAGGGTTTATAAACTGTTTAGAACTGGTGATAGTTCAAGGCCTTGAAGCTTTTTGTTTGCCTTAGGAAGTTTCTGACTAATTTTGCAAAATCTCAAGGTCTGGAGTTTTGAGTCTTTTACTTGTTCACTTAGTTAAATCTTGTGTTTTAGCGAAAAGTTTCCATACTCTATTCAACCCCCCCTCCTAGAGTATTTTGGTCCTTTATTTAGTCTACATTACAAACTTTCACTACCCACTACTGAAGCATACGGAACCGACATTGTGTCTTCCTTCTCTGCATCTATCGCGTGACTCTGCATTGAACTCAACTTGAAGTGACAAGCAAGAGGTGTACTAACTGTCTTTGCCTGGTCCTTCTTGAACCTCTTCACGACCTTCTCAATGTAGGTCTCCTGATATAACCAAAGCATCTTGGCTTTCCGGTCTCGCGAAATTCTCATACCCATAATTTCCTCCGCAGACCCCAAATCCTTCATGGCAAAGGATTCGCCCAACTCCTTCTTCAACTTGGCAATCTTGTTGGCATCACGACCAACGATCAACATATCATCGACATACAGAAGAAGAATGATCGATCCTGTCAGAGAAATTCTTCACAAACACACAATGATCTGAAGTTTTCTTCTTGTATCCATGCTTCCCCATGAATGAGTCAAATTTCTTGTCACAGCCTCGGTACTTGCTTCAATCCATACAGACTTTTATTCAGTTTGCACACCAGATTCTCCTTTCCCAGAACTTTGAAACCCTCCAGCGTTTTCATGTAGATCTCCTCCTCCAAATCACCATGAGGGAACGCAGTCTTGACATCAAGTTGCTCAATCTCACAGTCTCTGCTGGTATCTATACCCGGAACAACCCGGATAGACGACATCTTCACCACTAGTAAGAATATCTCCTTGTAGTCTTCTCCTTTATTCTGCCTGAAACCTTTCATAACCAATCTTGCTTTATACCTTGGTTCTAAGTTATCAGAATTCAACCTGTAGACCCATCTGTTCTTGAGTGCTCTCTTACACTTAGGCAACTCCACCAATTCATAGGTGTTGTTCTCATGTAAGGACCGCATCTCAGATTCCATAGCTTTCAGCCATTAATCTTTCTTGTCAACTATCATGGCCTCATCATAGCTCTCTAGCTCCACCTCATCCATGAGTGTCACATAATCAGACGGAGAATACTTCTGATAGGGCTGTCGATCTCTGCTAGGTCTCATTAACTCTGTAACAGCTGGAGCCGGTGGCTCTAGAGGTAACACCTCATCCTGTGCATCTTCCTGATCATCAACTGGAGGTGGATCAACATCACCTGCATCACCCTAATCATCCTGAATTATCTCATCACCATGCTCTGCTGGAATAGGAACTGGACTCATGTCCACCAAATCATCACCATCAGCTTGTTGCTTATCACATCTCGCTATGTCCTCAATAGTTTGATCTCCGAGAAATACCACATGTTGATTCCTGAAAATCTTCCTGTCAACTGGATCCCATAACCGGTACCCAAACTCTTCATGGGCATAACCCAAAAAGATACACTAATTGTATTTGTCATCAAGCTTTGATCTTTCATCTCTTGGGACATGTACAAATACCCGACACCCGAACACTATCAAGTGACCGTAAGACACATCTCTACCTGTCCAAACTCTCTCATGTATATCTATCTCCAAAGGAACTAAAGGAGAGAGATTAATCAAATCCACAGCTGTTCTCATCGCCTCACCCCAAAAGGTTCTTGGCAACTTTTCCTATGACAACATACATTTGATCTTCTCAATCATGGTCCTGTTCATTCTTTCTGCTACACCATTATGATGTGGGGTCTTCAGAGGTGTCCTATGATGCTTTATCCCATGGTCCGTGCAATAGCAGTGGAAGGAACCCTTGTTTTCACCACCATTGTCAATCTTGATGCACTTCAATGACTCATGTTTCCCTCTCAACACTACCATGAATCTCCTTAAACACATCAACCACTTGGTCCTTACTCTGAAGAGTGTATCCCCACACTTTCCTTGAATGATCATCAATTAAAGTGACAAAGTATCTCGCGCCACCAAGTGTTCTTGTCTTCATGGGTCCACAAACATCAGAATGTACCAACTCCAGAATATCAAACTTTCTAGAACCATATGAATGCTGAAAGCTCAACCTGTGTTGCTTTCCAGCCAAACAATGAGTACAATGCTTTAAAGGATTACCTTTAATGCCAGGGAGCTGCTCTTTCTTGGTTAGGACATCAAGTCATTTCTGACTCATGTGACCCAGCCTCTTTTTCCACAACTCTTTTAGAGGAATCATCAACCGCATTTACCACTGGACTGGTAAGCTTCGCATGCATCACCTACACTGAACACTCCTTCATCCCTCTAGCAACCACAAGCGATCCCCGGGTAAGTCGCCATTTCCCTTCACCGAAATATTGCAATACTCGTTTTCATCAAGCTTCCCTGCAGAAATCAAATTTAGCCGAATATCTGGAACATGCATGACATCTTTGAGAATAAGATTGCTTCTAGTGTTAGTCTCCAAGAAAACATCACACATGCCAATGGTCTTTGATGCACCATCATTCCCCATCTTCACAACACCGTAGTCACCTGGTGTGTAAGATGAGAAGAACTCCCTCTTGGAGGTAACATGAATGGAAGCCCCGCTGTCAATAACCTAGTTGCTGCTCTGACTAGCTATACTCACAACATTCTCCTCACAGAAAATGATAGAATCATCCTTAGTCGCTGTAGCAGCTGTCTCTTTCTTCTCATTCTGGTTGTCTTACCCTTTCTGTCCCTTGTTCTTCAGCTTCCTGCACTCTTTCTTCATATGTCCCATACCTCCACAATGGTAGCATTTCAAACTTTTCTTCCAATCACTCGACTGGCCTCTCGAGTGGCTCCTGTTTTTCTTAGGACCCCTGCTGTGACTCCTCCCTATGTTCTCCTTCTTTTCTGAAACTAGTGCCTCAGCCTCCGAGTTCATTCTTTACTCGAATCGTCTAGATTCTTCATTCAACAAGCTATCCTTCGCCATGTCATTGGTCAACTTTCCATCTAGAGCTGAATTGCTAAGTGCCACTGTCAAAGTTTCCCAGCTATCCGGCAAGCTACTGAGAAGAAACAATGCCAGAATCTCACATCAAACACAATCCGCATCGCCGTTAGCTGATTCATGAGCTCTTGAAACATTCATACGCTCAGACACACTCTGGCCATCCCTGTACCTCAAATTCACAAGCCGCTTCATTAGGTACATCTTGTTCTGAGATATCTGCCTCTCATACAAAGACTCAAGTTTTTTCCACAAAACATCCGCTCTTGTCTCGTTGGCGAAGTTGTGAAAAAGGCTTTGGTGTATCCACTGTCTTATAGTGGCCACAGTCTTCCTATACAATGTGTCCCATGCCTTGTCTGTCATGTTGGTCGGTTTCGAAGCATCACCTTGGACGGGATCATCCAAGTCCTTACAAAACAAGAGATCCTCCATCCTTGGCTTCCAAATTGAATAATTTGACGAAGTCAATTTTAACATAGTTCCACCAACACTATGCTCATCCATGTTACTCAACAAAACCACCCGAGCCAACAACAAAGAAAGTGGCTCTGATACCACTTGTTGGGGAATCCGGGCTAAAAAACACGACAAATAACCAAAGTCGTAGCGGAAGCAAAACGCCCAAAGAATCAAACATTCCCCACGAATATGCAACTAAACGGAGAACCAGACAATAAAATTGAAGACAATAAACTAAAACGAGACAAGACGCCAATTTTAACCTGGAAAACCCGAAAAACGGGAAAACCCACGGAGCCACTCTCGACTCAAATCTTCCACTATCAAATCAATAGTAGATGATCATCCAAGCAACAAGAAATCCAGTTTCTTTTCTTACAATTTCATCTAGATAACAATCTAGGGTAAACCGAGATGAGGGACTTAGATATAACAAACCGGGAATCCAATCATTGGATACCAAGAGGACATCACCAAGAGCATCATGTACAAATTTGAGCTGAATCGGATAAGATCTCACCGTCCAAACTCCGTCGGAATGCAGCTGCCTGGTGGCTTTCAAAAATGGCAGCCAATGCCTTTTTCTTCCTCTCTGCCCATTTCTTTCTAAACCCTTGCCTCACTCTCACTGTGAGACAATGACCAGCCCACTAGCTGTGAGTCACCAATTACCCACTCACAAGTGAGACACCACCACCCTATTGGTCCATGTAGATTCATCCACACCACAAACTTACACACACTTCACAGGTGCACAAAACCACCAACGGGTGTAGCAACAGCTGACCCACAAAACAATTCGAACATATTTTATTTTTATTTTGATGTACTAATTACTCCACGAGTAATTATCCGATGTGGCGTATCAAACCAAGTGAGGTGGACCCCACTCCAACATTTGCAAGCTTGCAGTGCAGAAAGAAATTCTCCTTCTTTTCATGTCTCTCACAAATCGGGCAAAAGGATTGAACAACAATACCTCAGAGAAGCATCTTTGCTCTTGTCGATAATGAGCCAGTAACAACTCTCCAAGACATATAAATCATCTTATTAGGAAGATCCAAAGTCGATAGCCTTTTTAGACCCAACTTTGGAGATGGCGAAGTAGAGCTTCGCCTGTTTGCCGCTTTCCTCAATTCCACCAGGCAATAATACCCTGATTGGACTGAATATCTTCGTCGTTCTTCAAAAACCATGTCCAACAGTCAGGTTTAGCCCGTCATGAGATGGGAATTCGAAATACCATCCGACTCAACAGACCCAAAATTTGTTGAACCTCTTGTTTTTTCCAAGAAATCCCATTCGAATTAATTAAATAACAAACCTTTAAATCTTCAAACTATGGGTTACGGGTAGCCAAATTAAAACCAAAAGGCATTGAAATCCATCTATCCTAAAAATAGTTTATTGATGTGCCATCGCCCACCCTTCGAAATACACCATTCTCGAAATACACCATTCTCGATTACTTACTCCTCCACACATATAAAGGATGAGCACCTAGGGGAGCATCCAAAAAGCAAGTAGAGCGAAAATACTTAGATTTTAAAACTCTAACCATCAATCTTGGTCTTGTCAATATGCGCCACCCTGGCTTTGCCAGATGAGCAATGTTAATTGATCGAAAATACCTGAATCCGAGGCAACCTTCAACCTTAGGCTTTTTGATCTTTGCACGAAACTCAATTTATCCCTTTCCTTTCTTCACTTTTTCTGCACCACAGCTACGGACCAAACTCTCAATTTCATCCATCATATGGTTCGATAACTGGAAATACGACATCGAGTAATTGGGGATTTCATGTAGCACAGCCTTGACTAGAAACTCCTTCCCTGCCACAGAAAGTAAATTCTCCTTCCATCCATTAACCCTAGCATTGAGTCACTCCAAAACACTCATGAAAGATCCCTCTTTAGCTCTCCCAATCCTCGTAGGCAAACCCTGATACCTGTCGTAATAGTCTAAAACCTGAACCCTAGCCAACTGACAAAGATTCTCCAGATCCTCTCTACACATTTCTGAAGAAGAGAACTTCCGAGTATTGTATGTTGATATGTTTTCCTGAAACCGCCTCATACTCCGGTAAAACATGTAGAAGAGTTTCTGTTTCCACCGCATTAGCCTTGGTGAAAAAGACACTATCATGTGCAAATAGTAAATGCGAGATTGATGGTCCCGATCTTGAGGCGCGAATAGGAGTCAACTTTCTATAGCCACTTGCCGCCAAGAGAGCATGCGACAATCCTTCTGTACATAGTCAGAAAAAATATGGAGATAGAGAGCATCCCTGTTGGATGCCCCGTTTACGCCCAAAAGAGTACCGGAAAAAAGTAACACAAGCCATAATCAGGAAGCAATTCACTGTCCAAACCCCAATTTAAACATCAATGTCCATAAGTAATCCCACTCCACCCGGTCATACGCCTTACTCATATCTGCCTTAAAATCCATAAATCCCTCCTTTCCGCGCATGTGCCAGTTATAATATGTATCAATTCAGAGGCAACAATATCGTCATCGGTGATCAATCTTCCCGACATAAAAACACTTTGATTAGGTGAAATAATATTGTCAATAATTTATTTAATTCTATTAGCGATTAGCTTGGACACCAATTTGTTGATCGGCTTGTAATCCATTAGTTTCCGCAGTTATTTCTTCTTGGTGATAAGTTTACTACTGGTGCAAAGAGTCATAAATATGACAGACAATTGAGTAACGACATTAATGTTTATATGGGGGTATCAATAGACCTTAACCAAAAATTTAAAGGATAAGTTTACCACTAGGTAGGGACACGAAGTATAAATAATACTAGGGTGCTTCCGTAACTAAACAAAAGTATCAGACTTTAACCGTGTACATTAGGCAGGCCATAATCAGGCTTGTTCATTCCACATACAAACAAAATCCTAACACTACTCGAGAAACCCTAGCATCATCTTTCCTTCACAGTTCATTCTTCTTGATCATGGAAGACAGCTTTCGGTATATTCCGGCCGAGATAATCCTCAACATACTCCCAAACCTACCGGGAAAGTCTCTTCTACGATTCAGGTGCGTTTCTAAACAATGGTCTGCCTGGATTTCGAAAACAAAGATCCGTCAAGGACAAAAGATCATCTCGAGATCTTTCACAGAAGAAAACGCCGTCTTATTTCGAACCCTAGACGAAAAGCTTCAGGTGAAAGACAGATCTATCGCTGTGCAAACTTAAACCTCGTAAGTGCTTTATATGGGCTTCGTGTGACGGGTTGTTGCTTATTAATGTTTACAATGACCTGTTCTTGTGGAACCCAACCATTCATTCTTGCAGAAAAGTGTTGTCCTGTGAAACTGTGGAGGAGAACTGTTATGTTGCAGGACTTTGTTTCGATCCGTATGATGATGCGTACAAGGTTGTCATGGGCTCATGGCGGTTTCCTGCATGTCCCCTGTCTACGGAGATTATGTGCTGGTGGGTAGCTCTAGAACCAATTTGTGGGAGGGAGTTTCGTTCCCTTACTTGATGAGTTACTTGGAATCAGGGCCGTTGTTGAACAATTATCTCCATTGGTATGCTTCCGACCAACGTGGTTTCAGCAGTTGTCACAAGATCATTTATTTTGAACCAAAGAACAACAGTTTTTATGAGGTTCCGATGCCAGACTCTAAGGGAGAAGACGGAGATTGGATACATGGTTTGGGGGTTTTAGATGGCTGTCTTTGCATGGCTCGTCAAGAGCAGAATGAAACTGCAGAAGTATTGGTGATGAAAGAGTATGGCGTGAAAGAATCTTGGCAAACTCTGTTCAAGATAGGAAGAGAAATCGGAACTTTTACTTACTTGATCCCCTTTTTCTATACAGAAAAGAAAGGGCAAGTTTTGATGAAGTTAGGTGATGAAATAGTGACCTTTGATATGCTCTTCGGTGAAAAGGTTGTGAACATGGAAGGGAAAGGTTATTTGTTTGAAGAAACTATGGTTGAACCTTGCGATTATTTGAACGAGGAATGGAAATCAAATTGCAATATTGCGCTTACAAGAAAAATAAAAAAAGTAATCGTGCCCGGTAGCCAACACTTTTTGTTTCGATCAATAAACCAACTTGCCGAAGTAGAAGAATTCGAAATAGAAGCTGCAAGTAATACCCCAAAGGTTTTCCCTTACATCTACGGTTCGTGTAAGGAGTCTTTGCTTATTAGGTTTGGTATAAATTTGTTTTTGTGGAATAAATCATTTGGTTGCAGGGAAAAATATTTGAGTTACCGGCGTCTAATGCAGTATCCACCCACAGAGGTGGTTTCAGGACTATGCCGTAACTCTGACAAGACTGATTTTAAAGTTGTGTTAGTTCTGGACCACCACAATTGGCGCGAAAGATCGGTGGTGGTGGGTAGTTTTTGGGCCGACTCTTGGTCGGAGATTAGCATCGGCCAGTATGTTACAAGAAACTTGAAATCAGGGCCGACGTTGAACAATCATCTTCATTTCTGGTCATCCAGTGCTGATTCATCCAATCAGATAATTTATTTTGACCCCAATACAGATAAATTTATGAAGATACCGTTTCCAGACCTACCCTCCTGGAATAATAAAAGAAGTTGCATAAGTGGTTTGGGAGTTTTGGAAAGATCCCTTTGTATGGTCCGTAGTGACTCCTCCCATAATAGTCATAAGATATACGAAATGAAAGAGTACGGCGTGAAAGAGTCTTGGACTTGTATGTTCCAGTTCAATTTTAGGAATTGCAGTCGCGCAACACCACTTTTTTTCAGCGACGAAGAAAAAAATGAGTTTTTGATCCATGCCACTAGGTCGGATGGGTATGCTGAGATAGTTTCATGCAATATTGGGAACAAGCTATGCAAGGAGATTGTTGTTTTGAATGGTGAAGGACCTAAGGACGGACCGTTTGTGTACGAGGAAAAATTGGAAAGGCCGATTTCGTTGTTGAAAAAGAAAGCAGGCAACACCACCAGCAGTAATATGTCAAAGAAAGTCTGGTGTATAAGAGATGATAACTTTCATCGTGCGATCCGGAACAACCGAAGAAAGCCGACAAAAACTGAGATTGTTCAAGCAAAGAAGGGCAACAAAGAAGCGGCTCATACGAGTAACGCATTTAGCCTTCTATATGAATTGGAGGAAGAGGAGCCTTAACATGCATCACTAGACGATTTAACTTTGCTAAATACTGCTAGTCCTTTTAGATATGTTTGTGTCCTGTCTTTTACTTTGTAATACTTTCACCGTTCCTCTCTTTCCCCTCATTTTGGATTTTACCACTATTCATTGCGTCACTTTGATCCGGTGATTTGGATAGCAAAAAGATGCAATTTTTTGGTAATCTACAAATTACATCGTTTTCCTATCCAAATAATCATGTCAAAGTGACCCAGATACAGGTGTAAAGGTCGAAATGAAGGGAAAGAGAGGGAACGAAGGAAGTAATTGGTTAGACTTCTACTTGCAGATACATCTTTCTTGACTCATTATTACAAGTTGATGAATGTTAAAAATAAGCATGTCACACGATCGGTAACCCGCATCTTATATGATACTTGACACATTTATTTAACAGGTTATGTTGGAATTTACTCTATGCAGATGACTGACATGATATTTCGCACACAGAGCACGATCTTCAACACGAATTGTAGTGAATTTTCGAGAAAAGAGGGCAACCAAAGGGAGCAGTGTATATGAACTCGGGATAGTAGGTCTTATAAGGATTGTAGTGGAGAAATTTTGAGTTTCAATGAGAAAGAATTGCAAACCTGTAATGCCTTCATCACTTAAAAACTGGTCTCACTAAAAAATGAGAGTTCGGGACCAGTTTGAGTGAGACCAGTTTTTAAGTGATCAAGGCATTACAGGTTTGCAATTCTTTCTCACTGAAACTCAAATTTGGAATCCAATTCGAAAATGCAGTTCGATCGAGGGGTGAACAAGCTGCATCTATGTTTATCTTCAAGTAACCAGATGCCACCGGAGGAATCCATTGTCGACGAACACCAGCCATCGATACGGAAATAGTAGAACTAAAAAGGGGGTAAGTTAATCTATTCTTTAAATTCCAAAATGGATGCTTTTGCCCTAACTATAGTCTGATCTTGAGAAACATTTTCGGATTAAAAAATCTCTTGTCCCGACACCAAATCTCCCACAACATGAAGGCAAAGAAAGCCCTGTCAATTTTTGACAATTCCCGAATAATTTGATGCAAGCACGTAGATATAAGGGCATAGCAAGAGGGGATATTCTCAAATGAGTCAAAGGGGAGTCCAAAATTCTCCTAGTCCAGTAACAATGGAAGAACAGGTGCTCGGAATCTTCATCACAGCACAAGAAAAATATACACTGAACAGGTACCGAATTCCCCTTTTTCATATTTAGCTTTGAAGGAAAAATGTATTACACAATGTCCACATAAATACCTTCACTTCGTTAGGAAGCTGCGAATTTCAGATTATTTTCCTCAGAGATTTTGTTTTGGCGCTACTTGAAGAACGAATGTTTTTATAAATTTCACTATAAGGCAAAGAATGAGCCACTTGATAACATGTTTTCACATTAGAAATTTCATCACCAGATTGTGTCCAAACATAGTTATCATTACAGATTGAAGATAATCATTGGATTTAAACAATGGCCTGAGAACCATCATAGAAACCATGTTGATTAATGAGATCAATGTTCCAATCTCCAGAAGGGAAGAGAAAATCTTTACTAGCTAGTTCAAAGGTAAAGATGGAGTACCTTAAGGTTCTCTGCCAAAACCTAAAGGTATCCGTCTGCACCAAAAATGTAAGTAGACTCCCCATTCCGATCCCGTGCTTCACTGCATCAAAAACATGATCCGTAGCTAGAGTAAAACATTTCCAAATTAAAGAAGATTTAGAAGGCCTAACTTCAATAGTAGATCCATCGGGAAGTATTTCCCTTTATGAACCCTGGCCAAAAGAGAGTCAGGATGATCAATTATACACCACATCTGCTTCGCCAGAGAGATAGGTTGAAGGCACGTAAATCCGTAAAAACCCATTCCCCCATTCATCTTAGGAAGACAAAGCTTGTCCCACTACTCCAATGAATAAGTTTTGATTCAATGTCCGGATTCTACCAAAACCTAGCAATGGAATGAATTTCTGCACATAAGATTAGAACTGGAAGCAAGTAGACAAACATAATTTAAGTAGGAATAGATTAGACAATAGCCTTAATTAGAATTTCACGACCTGCTGTAGATAAAAGTTTGCCTTTCGAGTCTTTAAGCTTATTCCAAATCCGACCCCTTAAATTAGCAAAAGAAAAGAAAATTCTGTTCCCTACCATGAATAACTGGAAAAAAAAATATATTTTTCATGTTCAACAGCTATAGGAATTTGTATATTTCGATAAATAATTTTCGGAATACGTAACTCAATACCTTGACTAAACACTAATGAAAAATTATGAAAAATTAATAGTTTCTTCGAAGCTTTACAATGCTGATATAGAATAGACCTTAAAGATAACATCATTGTTGATTGTTGATTTACCAAAAAGCAAAGTCATCAGCGTATCACACAGGGATAAATGAGAGGCTTTAACACCTTTGAATACGCTTTCAGACACAACAGAATTCAACAAGTTCAATAATCCTTTGGTGCAAAGAAAGTTCAGTATGGACTATGTGGGTCACCTTGACGTAATCCTGGACTTAAACAAAAAGAAGTTGTCCTTTGTCCATTAGCAAGGACTTGAAAGCTGACCGAGGATAGACAAGAATAAATGATTGTTCACAAAAGCTAAAGGGAACCCAATGTTAAATAAATAAAAAAATCTTAAGAAAGTCCACTAAATCTTGTCACAGGCTTTCGACATGTCAAGCTTTAGTGAAGAAGAGCCAATTTTCCCCTTCTCCCATTGCATGAATGTAACGTCTAAAGAGCAACAGTGGAATTATATGAAGTGAAACAGCCTTTTACAAAAGCGTATTAAGAAGTATCGACAATAAAAGGCATGATATCTTTCATTATAATGGTAAAAGTCTTTGAAATGATTTTATAAGAGACATTACAAAGACTGATTTGACGAAAATCAGAACCTTTTTACGATACCTATACTATCATCGCAAAAGTTTAAGAATCAGGATAGAAATGTTTAAGCCTTGAAGGTGCTAGTAGTAACCTGCACAGTTTACTATATACAAACATCATAACCTATTATATCTCGATGTGGGAGTCGAGCTTACAATTCCACACCTTATACCCTCGACGTCCTAGTCAAGTGTTCCCAGCCCCTTATCGTTTGGTTGATCAGAGAGTTTGTTGGTTCATTTTAGCACTAAGCTTTTAATTTGGGTAGAGGAAATCAAATATCTAAATTTTATGCAGTTACGGTGTATTTCTGTATAACTTGTTTTTAATTTTTTTACGGCTTTGAGATACCTAGTGATTGTCTGGTGATTAATAAATCATTTTGTTTGTGTATTTGGTTCCACATGTCATTGTGTGACAAATCGCTGTTTTGTTAAGTAGATTTTTTATTTCTATGCCAGTAAATACGCAGAACTTACTGGGCTGTTTTGCTCACTCCGCTGAAGTTAGACAGGATTGCTGTGTAGTTGAACAAGACTTAATAACATTGTCCTTAAGTGTAGCCCAGTAGTTTTTTGTAAAATAATGCAAGTAAACTGTCAGGAGTCAGGGCTTTCAACAGATACATATCATCAAGAGCATTTGTTATTTCAGATTCATCAAAAGGTTTGGAAAAAAATGAGCACATATCATCAGCAAACTTGCAAGGTATAGCCTTAAATTGCTGAAGAAAGTCGACCTGATCACTAGAGTAATAATAGTCAACAAACAAGGAACCAACTACATTAAAATGAGAAACAGGAACACCATTGTCATTTTCAATAGAGGCAATGGGATTTTTCCTACGTCTATCAGAAGCTTTTTTTGTGAAAAACTGCATGTAATTATCACCCTCACGCAGCCAAATAGCTCTAGATAGCTGTCAACTACATTAAAATGAGAAACAGGAACACCATTTTCATTTTCAATAGAGGCAATGGGATTTTTCCTACGTCTATCAGAAGTTTTTTTTTGTGTGAAAAACTACATGTTATTATCACCCTCACGCAGCCAAATAGCTCTAGATAACTGTCAACTACATTAAAATGAGAAAAAGGAACACCATTGTCATTTTCAATAGAGGCAATGGGATTTTCCTACGTCTATCAGAAGCTTTTTTTTTTTTTTGTGAAAAACTACATGTTATTATCACCCTCACGCAGCCAAATAGCTCTAGATAACTGTCACCATTTTAATTCATCATCAGCATTGTGCAAATTAACTTTTTGAGTAACATCCTGAATTTTGCAGGTTAATCGGAGAGGGATACATGTTAAGCAAACCAGACAGTTCCAAATGGAGATCTCTACAAAGCTTATTTATGATTTTTTTACTTCCCTACCTTATGAAAATTATTAGTGGTAGTTGTAAATTTGTGAGTAAGAAACTGTAAATCATTAGAAAACAGGGCTTCAATGTGATAGTTCCAGATAAAATCAAGGCTTAATTACTTAATGCATACCCCCAATTTATCGAACCTATCACATTGCAACCCCTAGTTCAAGAACTAGCTGATTGCATTCCCTATTTGTAAAAAATATGTCAATGTCAAACTGGGAACTAAATTCAACCATCAAATTCAAACACGGCGAAGGTATTTTCATAAAGTTCACATCGTCTATGATACAATCGCATCACATTGTTTCAGATGATGCCCTTCGTATACGTTAGTTTTGCGATGATATTTCGTTCTTAGTTGCACATTGACGTATTTTTTGTAAATGGAGGTTGCAATCAGCTAGTTCTAGAACTGGGGATTGCAATGTGATAGTTTCAGTAAACTGGGGGTATGCATTAAGTAATTAAGCATAAAATCGACCCATTTATCGGATCTAGTTCACTTCTCCACAAAGTGGAAACTGAGTATATGCATAAAAACAGATTCAGTAAAGAAGCTTAGAGCAACACAGGTATGTGATCATTCATCAGACTCTACTATATCGATATTCTTAACCAAGTAGTGGGAGAACATTTGTTAAGACACATAGGGTATTTGAGTGTATATACTAGAAATATAGTGTTTGTAGTGTTTCCAGTCTTGTGTGTAATATTCATAAATAGTGGGGTTCTATGTGTAAATAAGTAAACTTGCTAACAACCTACTTAAGGTGGCTGTTAGCATCAGAGGTTAATAACAATTTCTATTGTCCCTCTTCATCTTCTCTATCTAATCTCTCTCTTCTCTAAAGCTTCGATATGTAGATTCATGGGTGCATGATTAAATGAAGAATCAACATCTTCAACATGGTATCAGAGCCTATAATGGCTTGATGCCACTGATCGTCGTCTTCCGCTGACCTTGTGCGCTCCATTTCGCATTTCTATGGTGGTATCTCTGATTTTGGCCTCTTTTCTAGGGTTTCGTCGTCTCCGGTTAATTTCTCGATTGAGCTCTCTTCTCTTCTTCGCTTAACTCCAGCGATGGCTACAAAGTTCTTACCGGCTGAATTGAAGTTTCTATTGTCCAATCTGTCGGCTCTGCTTCCAACTTGTCTAGATGGATCCAATTACAACATATGGAATGTTCAGTTGCGTACTGTTCTCGCCGATGATGCTCATCAGCTTCTGGATTATGTCACTGGAGCAATCTCTGCACCATCGGAGTTTATTTCTTCTTATTCAGGTTTACCTACTCCTAATCCTGCGTACAAGTCTTGGTTAGCAAAATATTAACATCTTAAAACTTGCCTTATGGCGTCGATTTCTGCATCAGTGTTTTCTCTGGTTATGAATTTACTTCACGCTATTGATATTTTGACTAGCTTAGCTCAACGCCTTGTTCCTATGTCGCGATCTCATATTCATCAACTTAAGATGAATCTCTATATGTTAGAAAAGAAGTATTTGTCTATGGGGGCTTAAACCAATTCAAGCTCATTGTTGATAGTGTTGCACAAGTAAATGAAGAAATCGAAGATGAAGATGTAATGCTTTACATTCAGAAATGGATTGCCCTCGGAGTATGATCATGTCAAGAGTAATATTCCGCTTAGAGCTCAGCCAATTGCAGTGGCTGAATTGTCTACTTTGTTAATTACTGAGGAACTCCACCATTTGATGAACACAGCTCACATTTCAGCACCTTCTGTTTCTCCTCGAATATATACTCCCTCTTTGTCCTCCTCCACCAAATTTCCTACCCTTGCATATTATTCTCACATGGTCTCCTTCTCTCATAGAGGTGGTTCCTCAATAGGAGCTAAAATTGGTTCTAGGGGTTGTTCTGCAGGCATTTTTGATGCTTCTTCATTGGAATTCTCAAGGTCTGCCTCATTGCAATCTTCTGATGGTAGTGTCACTTGTCAGATTTGTGGAAAAGGCAAACATACTGGCCTAGACTGTTAGCAGAGACTCAATACTCATTACTTCTAACTTGCTAGCGTCACTTGTCATAAATCAGGTCCACAAGATCACATAACTTACAGTGGTTCTTCTAACCACTATCTCCCTGGTTCTAGCTATGGTTTGACTTCTCAATATGGTTCTGCTGCTGATTCATCTTTCAATACTTATGGAGGTTCTTATCCTACTGACCCTGCTTCTTCTTATGGAGGCCCAGGCTTACTTGGCTCTTATCCTCCTACATTACCACCATCTCCTTGGCTTTTGGATAGTGGTGCCAACAGTCATGTCACCAATGACTCTACTTAGTTGCTTCATCTTCAACCATATCATGGGAAGTAGTCAATCTCTGTAGGTAATGGCACTAAACTTCTTATTTCTTCCATTGGTTATGGTTTGCTTCCTACACCTCACTCTAAGCCATTCTCTCTCACTAATGTTCTTCATTCACCTCTGATTACTTCTAACTTGCTATATGTGTATCTGTTTACTAAAGATAACAAGTGTTCTATCAATTTAAATGATAGTAATTACATTATTTAGGACAATGTGACCAGTCACATCTTGCTCAAGGGACCACGTCTTGCTCAAGGGACCACGTAAAGGTGGCCAATATGAGTTTGTCCCAGTTTCATCACCAGTCTCTCAGCCTCCTTCAGTTTCTCTAGCCAATCTCACTTATGTTCCAGCTCCATCTCTGTGGCATCTCAAACTGGGTCATCCTTCTAAGAAAGTCTTTGATTAAATAGCTCAAGTCTTGAAGATCTCACCTTCTTCTAATCAGTCCTTGTGTCAGTATTGTTGTTTGGCTAAAGCTCATACACTTCCTTTTATGCTCTAAGTTTCATTGTAAGAGTCCTCTTGAACTTGATTACTCTGATGTATGGGGTCTTTCCCCTCAACCTTCCTTTAGAGTATATAAGTACTATATCACTTTTATAGATGATTCCACTAAATTTTCTTGGCTTTATCCTCTTACATGTAAATCAGATGCTTATGCTTCTTATATTCACTTTGCCAATTTAATTGCCAGTCAAATCAAGGCTGTTGTTAAAACCTTTAGAATAGATAATGGTGGCGAATTCATCAATCATCAATTTGGTTTAATCTCCAAAATCAAGGCATTCTACATCAAACTTCTTGTCCCGACACTCCCCAACAAAATGGGAGAGTAGAGAGGAAGCATAGACACCTTGTTAACACTTCCCTTGCTCTTTTACTTCATGCTCATTGTAGTAGAATTAAACAGCAAACTGAACATTGGAAAATGGAAGTTTCACTCTCATAATCTTTTCAGCTGAGAAAAGAAGACATTCCTCAGTTTAAGCAATTTGGAGAGAAGAGTTTGCTTACTCAGAGCCCTGGGTGTTGTAGTAGTCCTTCCTTGCGATCCACTGCCATGGGGCTGTGAAGCTAATTACAATCATAAAATGGTAAAATAACAACTCAATATGCACTTCAACTACATTGCAACATAAAGCATTTTAATGCGGAAAGTTGTGAAATATAGGTGTAGGATGAGAAGCGAGACGACCATGCACAAGATGTGGACTGAGTTCATCTATATCGAAATGTCCAGCAAATACTACCTGTGAAATACTGAGATCATGGTATTCGCTCAAAACTAACTCATGGATTCCAGTTTGCTATCAGAATAATAAGCTGCTCAATTTATTTGTTTAACATATTACGTCAGCAAATGGATACAGCTGTGCAGAATAGGGAGCTAAAGTCTTACCGCAATGGTATATCCGTAGGTAGCTCCAGCCAACCTCGGCTGAGAGCTTGAACAAGCAGTACTTTTTTCCAGCCTGAAGCTTCACATCCCTATAAATTGACAAAGAATTTGAAGCTTAAATATCAATCTACAACAAAAGCGGTTGATTAATAATCATATAAATTGCATCCTAAGGTGGAGGAATGGCCTCTTAGGCGTTGAACCTTGCAGCAGCAGTACCACGCTTGAAGAATCATCCTACAGAACCAGAAACCTACCAGGAATCACAAATCTTTCAACAATAAACTGAAATGCATAAAACAGTTTCATACCAATTACATGAAGGAAAATAACGAAACCAACCTTACAAGATCATTTGTCGCTATTACAAGTCAAATTTGTATACAAATTGCAAGCATGGTGAGAGTGTGACAGCCAAAACTGTATAGAAGGTGCTATATATAATCTATTGAAAAAGTATTTTATGTTCATAGACTGAGATATGCTTGTCACGAACGTGAGATGGTTCAAAAAGTATGGGTTTTATCTCTTCCCCCATCTCTTTACAATTCAAACATAGACTCGCTTTATCCACAATGCTCGACTATAAAAACCTACTTTAAGAATTCACAAGATTCAAAAGTACAGAACTCATAATATTAACAATGTTGAGACCCAGCTTAAGAAATTTTGAAGCTAAATCAGTATTTCTGAGAGTCAACTGAAAGTAGGATCTGAGCTTATATGCCCAAATCCATGACAAAACGGCGTGAAGTAAAATTACAAAAAGAAAAGGGAATGACCCAACATCCAATACAACATACCCTGCACAGAGTACTCCAAGTTAACACAACACAAGAAACTCAATTGAATGTTGTGTCTTATTTAAGCAAACATAAAACCCAATTAGCAACTAATACTTTCAAATTATAAGGAATTCAGAGATGGGGTTTTGAATTAATCATATAATCCTTTACTAAATTTGTGAAGAGTAAGTTTCGTTACCAGGTTGTTCCTCCACTTGGGACCAAAAGACATCAAGCTTGGTAGAAAGGCAAGCCCCAGGAGAAGCCACCGCACCGTGGACGGACCATCAGAAACTCAGCTCTTCCATCAGTTCACCATTGTAATTGGGGAACTGATGGAATTGGGACCGCGACTTCGAAACATTCGATGTCTGTCTCCGGCAACCATTGATGAACATAGTTCCAATCCAATGAACATTTAAGCTTACGAACCCTAGAATCGAGAAACAGGGTGAGAAGCACTGGAAGTAAAGTCGACGTCAAATCGATTCAACAAACAAAACTTGCACTCCAAGTCGGAAATCGAGAAGAGATGCCTACCTTGAAAGCACCAGTGAAGCCCTAGTATCGATCCACGAAAGACATCCTCTCTCTTCGCGGCGCATCGATAAACTGTCTGGAAAGACATCGAAGCTGCTTCCAATCTGCTTCGACCGAACGGAGAAATAAGTGAGAGAGAGATCAGAGGCATTGAAACGGCAAAGGCATTGAAAGGAGAAATTTTTGTTTGCTCTAAGAGCAAATACACGTGGTGCTCTAATCAATACAGCACATGACACGTCACGAAGAAAGAGAATGAGTGGCAGACAAAAGAAAGTGGATTCCTACATGTTCCTGACGTGTCCTGTGATGTATTGATTAGAGCACCACGTCATATTTGCTCTTGGAGCAAGCAATAATTACTCCATTGAAAGCTGCTTCCAATCGTTTATCGTACAGAAGAAGAAGCGTGGGTGGACAACTGCAAACCCAACAGCAAAGAAGGGCAAGTTTTTACAGTTATTTACGAAAAAACCAACACAGAAGTGGAGAGCTCAGCTGTCGTAAATCCAACAACTCATAAGGGTAAAGTAGTGAAATCGACCACTACACGCCCAGTTACATTGACATGCCCAAAAAGCCGCATATGCCCCTCTAAAAGCAGCAATGGCAGTCAACTTGCTTCTACGCGTGCTGTAGTTTCACGCAAGTACAGGGACATAAAGGTCAAATTAAGGAAAACGCACCGCTAACAGAGCACCCCCAACTACACCACAAATTACGACGCCTGCCACTCATGCAACTCTTTCCATTCAGCCAATAATGGGGGGCAAACCCGTCATTTCACCAGCCCAAAATGGGCAACTCGTGCTTTTAAATATAGGTGGTAAGGATTACAATTGAAACCCAACATTTTAAATTCGTCCTTATTAATACCTTAAAATTTTACTTTTCACAATGACTAAAATATCCTCCTATATATCTTCATCTCATTATTTTCTACTCTACCCCCAGAAAACAAACACATAAAAGAACAGACGAAGAAGAAGAAAGTGAACAGAATAACAGCGCCGTCCGTGGTCGATGCTTTCGCGGCCGCCCGTCGCCCCTTTTGCCGTTGACTGCCGCCTCCGTCTCACTCTCTTCCTCTTTTTTATTCCATTCTCTCCTTTTCTCCCTCACCGCCTTCTCTTTCTCTCTTCTTCTTCGTCATCTTCTCCAGATCTATTTCTCTCTCCTCCTCTTCGTCCAAACCATAAACCCTAGAGATCTAGGTCGTGAATTCCCGACTCCCAAGTCCCATATTTCAACTTTTTACCTTCTCTGTGTTTATAATGGGTTGTAAATGGATCTAATTTCTACGCCGAGAAATTGGATGATGGTGAATGGGTTTTATTATTTGGGCACAATGATTATTTGGATCTGATTATCATTAAGCGTTTGCATTTCTTAACTTGAGCTTCAACTATTCAAGGCCCTTATTAGATGATGAATCATTCAGTAAGGTCTCAGCTGTGAATTAGGTGCCATAGTTTTAATAGTTTCAAAATGTTTCTCTAATCAGACGAGTGTTATGCAAAAGGAAAAATTATGTGGTTTAATTAAGCAGTGAACCGTGGATTGAATTTCTGCATTTTCAGAAGAGCACGACTTCTCAAAAATAGTTCAATCATCTTAGTTTGCAGTAGCATTAATTCAATTGTCTCAATTGCTTTAGTTTGCAGTAGTATTAGTAGAATGACTGGGGTTGTTGGTGGATTTTGAACATTGTTATTGCAATTTATTGGTGGTTCCCAATCTTCTTTAATGAATACAAGTAAAAGAGGTATTACGCTCAGGCAGTTGAAGGTATTGCAATTTGCAATAAAATATAATTCAGGATATTAATAAAGAGAAATTTAAAATTCTTAGTATCAATTGTAATAAATGAATACTATTTATGCAATTTTATCTTTATAAATGACCAAAATACCCACACTAACCGTTAGAAAATTAACGGTGTTAGTGAAATGTACCATTGGTGCAACAATTTCAAAATATGGGTACTGAGAATGCCAAAATTGAAAATGTGGGTATGAAAGTGTAACAAAACATATAATATGGGTACCACCGGTGCAATTTTGCCCCCAAATTTACAATAATTAGGTACTTTTGAAACTATTTTGTTATATTTGCTTACTGACAAAAAAATGACGTAGATAAGAATTTTTTGCAAGCTTATGGGCAAGCTCATTGTTAATATATGAAGGCATATATTATTTGAAAAATACTCTGTAAATTTGGATGCACGTGTACGTGGTTGTGCACCCTAAATATGTTCACTTGTATTTATCCTAGTCATATAGTACTGCTTGGAGTAGATGATAAATGTAATACCCCGCCTAATTACTAAGGTTAATTTAGTAATATAAAGAACTGAATAATACAATAATAGTAGTAATAATAAAAATATAGTTGCGAATACATATATACATAACATATATATTTTAAATATAATGTTTGGTTAGTTTATTTCATTAATATCGTATGAGATTTTACAAAATATTACGCTAATAATCGTAACTTAATGGGCGAATATTTTGTTTATTATAATTACTTGCGCGTGTGCAACCACCGCGAAGTTTATATGAGTGTTGCACACAATCACCCTAGCAAATGGTGCACCAGCCACACCATAACTTTTCTCTGGTCATCTTCTTCAACTTGATTTCTTCTTTGGTGAAGATTTTTTCTTCGGCAAGATTTTCTCCACCTCCCACCGTTTCCACCGCCCTCCACCTCCCTATAAATCTGACTTCTTTCTCCTCTCACCCAACAACACAATCACAATCATCATCATCTTCATCCCCATCCTCAACTTCATCACCACCACCATTCACCACACCACCACGACCAACACCACCTCGACCACCAACACGCCACCTCTATATCTCTCTGCCCCACCTCTACTCTCCCTTTTGGTCTCTCTTTCTCCCCGCCTTGGACAAAGACAACAGCAGCAGGAGCAGCGGCGAAGAGCCATCACCGCCGCTGCCGCCGTCGGGAAAGAGACCCGAGAGGCCCGAAGCCCCCACCTCCAACCACTCTGTTTCTTCTCTTTGCCTTCTGTCACGACCTCACCTTCTCTCTCTCCCTCCATCTTTCTCTGTTTCTCTGCCCCAGAACAGAGCAAGAAGCAGCAGCGGCAACAGAGCCACTGCCGCCGCCGTTGCCGTCGGGAAACCACCGAAGCCATCACCACCCTCTGTTTCTCCTTTGTCCATCTCCTCCCTCTCAATTTCCGCCCTTTCCTTACCCAGTAGCACCAGAGCAAGCAACAACCAGCAACAACCACGCCGCCGAAGGAAAATCCGGCGAACTCCATTTTTGCCGGCAACAAGCTTCGGGTGAACTCCACCCGAACCAAACAGAGCCACCCACCCCTATCTCTCCACCTCTCTGGCCTCTAAGAGGTCCGACCAGGCCATTAGGAGCATCGAACGGAGCTGGGGAAGCCCAATCGCCGGCGTCGAGCTCCACTTTCCGGCGAGTTTTTCGACAACCCGACCCGCTTCGTTTTTCGACCGATTCTCGCAGTTCTTGGAGTGGATAAGCCTTAAATCACCTCCTGAGTTGTTTTATATAATCAAAATCATGTGTTTGTAACTAGAATTCGTATTTCGATTGGTGAAATTGAGTATGTGCCGAAAATCATGTTTAGGGGGGTTAAATTGTATTTTTCAGAAACTGAGGGGAGTTAGTTATTCTATACTAAACTGTTAAAAGGGGGGGGGGGGGGCTGATGTGTTTTCATAATACTCTATTATATATACATATAATATATATGTTTATTATATATGTGTATGTGTAGGTGTATATGTATACATAAATATATATAAATATATATATATAAAGGATAAATTAAGAGTATTTATAATATTCATTTAAAAAAGTTATTATCAACTAAATAAGTAACTAAATGAATGTCTTCTTTTGTAGCACGAAAATATATGTTTTGGAAATCGTTTAAAATGAATATTTTCTAGAAAAATAAGTTAGTAAAATATTTGTGTATATATGTGTATATCTATGTTTAAGGAAACAATATTGATTTAATCACTTACCAAATTTTACCTGAGTTTATTAATGAGTTTCAAATTTATTTTAACAACAAATATAATGTTATTTATTCAAAAATAGTTCTATAGTCAAAATGTCTCCTTATGACTACTATTTGATAGTATTGTACTTTTCTAATACTCTTAGTGGTTATGACTATAGTCAAACGATTCATCTAAATATTATATACTTCTCCAAATAATTATTTATAAGTAATATTCTACTTGTTTAATATCAAATGTATCTTTAAAATACTTCGATACATATATATATATATATATGTATAAGACTTGAACACGAGTTTTATTAGAGTTGTGAGAAGTGTAATTAGTATACGACCTAGCCAAGCATTGGTATAGGACTAGTGCAATCGTTATTCAGAAGTAACACCGTTATGACTAGAGATTTGTATATTGTAGGAGACGGATACGTGGACGTAGGTTTCGTCGAACATCCGTTGTACGACTGTTGAGTTGGATTCAGGTGAGTTATATGCTTAGCCTAGCACGCCTAGCTCCTTTCGTGTCAACGAATGATTTATAATACGTCTCAAAATGAGTTTTGTGAAATACATGCTTTCCTTGAGTTTGATTACGTTCGGAATGATTGTTTTGAAATCGAGCTCACATGTACCGGAACCAGTGGTTTGGATTTGCCCTGAGTTGGCTATATTTACCCTTATTGGGTTAGTTTGGCCCTTAGCTGGCCTGGCTCTTTGCCTTATTGGCTAGAGTCTCATCTAGTACTACTCTTGTGGACTTACGATCCATAAGGGGGTGTCGACACTTAAGGTCTAGTATGGTTTATTTAAGTAGGGGCGGGAGAGGTTCTCCACAACGCCAGGCACGGAGGAAAGGTTTTCTCTCTCGTTGTCGTCCTACACGGGAAGGTTTCCCAGGGAAAAGGTTTTCCCAACCCTCGATCTGGATATCCGATTGAGGTCTGTTCTTATGACTATCCTGGTCTACCCTGGTTACTGTGAGAAATATCTTGTTATGAAAGTTGATTTATATCGGAATGAACGTTACTGGTATCACTATTTAATCTGCTGCAAACTCTGATTAATGTTTTACTCATATCCTGTGATTTGTTTTAACTCGTGACTACACAATACATCTTATCTTCCTTATTTTACACGCTAAGGTGTATCTCACTCAGCATTTCAAGCTGATTTTGGAAAGTGCGGTTCTTGTTTTTTCTTCCCACCGCAGGCCTAGGAGCTGGATTGTAAGATAGAAGGGGCGCGAGACTCATCTAGAGTATGGACGTCACCGGTAGACCATCTAATAAATGTTAGATAAGTTTTGTGAAATTGTTTTGTGTAATAGTAGCAACTAGTGTGTAATACTCTAGTTTTGGTGTTTAATAATATGAATAAGTGTTGTGAAATGTATTGCTTTTGATCTCCGCCGCTTCTATTAAGCATCGCCCTCCCGGTCTTGTCCCGAGCCGGATAAGGGGGTTGTTGCAGGTGGTATCAGAGCAGTTCTTTCCAACAAGGGAAATAAAACTTGTAGGGTAACTTAAAATGAACTTAGGGCAAGATAAAATACCGATAAGCCGGGTATTTGGGGAGTTCTTGTTTACTTCCTCTTGCTTGACAAGTTGCTAATTGTTTTCTGATTTATCACCTTCCACGTTGAGGGCCTAGTATTGTTTTAGACATGTGTCTGTCTTTTAAGTGTAGATTCTTCTCAGAGTATCTCGACGATATATCATGCGACTAATTGATATTGCCTGTTTGATTATAACATGCTTTCGTGGACATGCGTATATGTAAAGATCATGTAGATGCTTGTCAATGTGTGTTACCTGTCCTAGTGTTTCCTGCCAATTTGAAATGACACCAGTGGTGACTCTCAGGCCTGAAACCCTAGTTTTGACTCGAGCTTCGAGGACGAAGCTCATTCTAAGGGGGGGGGGGGGGGGGAGGATGTAATACCCCGTATATTTATCCGGGGTAATTTGGTAATTGGAGACAAGATAATTCAGTTTTAAGATCCGAGAAGTGATTTGAGAAATTATTTGAAATTTGCGAGACAATTTTATTTGTTAAGAAACTCGTGTGAGAATTTCGAAAGCTAAATAATAATTAACTTGTGATAAAATAGAATTCGATTAACTATCGTATTTTGGTATTTAAGTAAATTATTAGTAAATTATTTAAGTATCAATTTACTGTAAGCATACGTTATCTATATACATATTTTTATCGCTTCAACATTACATTAGTAATAATAATACTATGCTATATTTAAAATAACTATAAAATTGTTATTAGCAAAAGATAATATTAAGTAAATTATTAAGTTTTAGATGTATGAGATTATAGAGGACGATACGTGGATAACCGAAGTTAATATGTAAAAGTTATTGTCGCGTGTACGACCACCGCGAGGTTTAGTGTGAGTGACACACCCAATCATTTTACACCTTGGCGTGCCACCCACACCTTTCCATTTCTCACTTCATCATCTTCATCTCAAACTCTTCCTCCTGAGATTTTTCCTTCGGCAAACAATATCATCACCTCCAACATCATTTTCACCGCCACTTTTCCCACCTCTCTGTCTCCTATTTAAACCCATCTCTCACCCTTATCATCTCCATCATCATCATCATCATCTTCCACTCCTCCGGCAAAACAAACACCGCCACCACCTCCGACCACCGTTCACCACCACCACCAACACCCACTGCCATCTCTCACCCTCTAACTCTCTGGTTCCTCTCCATCTCTCTCTTCCTCACACTCTGTTCTGAGAACAGAGCACAACAGCAGCAGTGGCAGTGACCAACAGCCACCACCAAGCCGCTGTCGCCCTCGGGAAACAACCAGAGGCCGCCTGGACGAGTCTTTGTGTTGAGCAAAACAGAGGCACAAGCACTGAACAATACAAAAGGTAAAGTATTCTGACCTCAATCTCTGTGCGTCTCATTTAGGAAACCACTGGGACTCTAGAACCCGTCCAAGCTTCGAGGACGAAGCTTAGTCTAAGGGGGGGAGGATGTAATACCCCGCCTAATTACTAAGGTTAATTTAGTAATATAAAGAACTGAATAATACAATAATAGTAGTAATAATAAAAATATAGTTGTGAATACATATATACATAACATATATATTTTAAATATAATGTTTAGTTAATTTATTTCAATAATATCGTATGAGATTTTATAAAATATTACGCTAATAATCGTAACTTAATGGGCGAATATTTTGTTTATTATAATTACTTGCGCGTGTGCAACCACCGCGAAGTTTATATGAGTGTTGCACACAATCACCCTAGCAAATGGTGCACCAGCCACACCATAACTTTTCTCTGGTCATCTCTTCAACTTGATTTCTTCTTTGGTGAAGATTTTTTCTTCGGCAAGATTTTCTCCACCTCCCACCGTTTCCACCGCCCTCCACCTCCCTATAAATCTGACTTCTTTCTCCTCTCACCCAACAACACAATCACAATCATCATCATCTTCATTCCCATCCTCAACTTCATCACCACCACCATTCACCACACCACCACGACCAACACCACCTCGACCACCAACACGCCACCTCTCTATCTCTCTGCCCCACCTCTACTCTCCCTTTCGGTCTCTCTTTCTCCCCGCCTTGGACGAAGACAACAGCAGCTGGAGCAGCGGCGAAGAGCCATCACCGCCGCTGCCGCCGTCGGGAAAGAGACCCGAGAGGCCCGAAGCCCCTACCTCCAACCACTCTGTTTCTTCTCTTTGCCTTCTGTCACGACCTCACCTTCTCTCTCTCCCTCCATCTTTCTCTGTTTCTCTGCCCCAGGACAGAGCAAGAAGCAGCAGCGGCAACAGAGCCACTGCCGCCGCCGTTGCCGTCGGGAAACCACCGAAGCCATCACCACCCTCTGTTTCTCCTCTGTCCATCTCCTCCCTCTCAATTTCCTCCCTATTCCTTACCCAGTAGCACCAGAGCAAGCAACAACCAGCAACAACCACGCCGCCGAAGGAAAATCCGGCGAACTCCATTTTTGCCGGCAACAAGCTTCGGGTGAACTCCACCCGAACCAAACAGAGCCACCCACCCCTATCTCTCCACCTCTCTGGCCTCTAAGAGGTTCGACCAGGCCATTAGGAGCATCGAACGGAGCTGGGGAAGCCCCAATCGCCGGCGTCGAGCTCCACTTTCCGGCGAGTTTTTCGACAACCCGACCCGCTTCGTTTTTCGACCGATTCTCGCAATTCTTGGAGTGGGTAAGCCTTAAATCACCTCCCGAGTTGTTTTATATAATCAAAATCATGTGTTTGTAGCTCGAATTCGTATTTCGATTGGTGAAATTGAGTATGTGCCGAAAATCATGTTTAGGGGGGTTAAATTGTATTTTTCAGAAACTGAGGGGAGTTAGTTATTCTATACTAAACTGTTAAAAGGGGGGGCTGATGTGTTTTCATAATACTCTATTATATATACATATAATATATATGTTTATTATATATGTGTATGTGTAGGTGTATATGTATACATAAATATATATAAATATATATATATAAAGGATAAATTAAGAGTATTTATAAAATTCATTTACAAAAGTTATTATCAACTAAATAAGTAACTAAGATCTGAAACCCTAGTTTTGACTCGAGCTTCGAGGACGAAGCTCATTCTAAGGAGGGGAGAATGTAATACCCCGTCGAATTGCTAGGGGTAAAATCGTAAATTTATGAGCTGAATAAGAATATAATTGTGACAAAGATAGTATTGAGTACACTATTGTGTTTTGACATTTAAATAGAATACAAATTAAATATTTTAGCAAGAAGTTTACTTTAAACATTATTATCTATATTTAATTGGTTAAATATTAAAGTAGTAAAACAATGATATATTATAATTTTACACTTCTAAATTATTATTTGCAGAAAATAATATTAAGTAAACTATCGTGTTTTTAGTTGTGTGAGATTATAGAAAACGAAGCATTAATAATCCAAAGTTAATATTTTCTTTATTTTAGCTATTGTTGCGTGTACGACCACCGCAAAATTTAGTGTGAGTGACACACCCAATCACCCAACCATTTGGTGTGCCACCCACACCATAAATTTTCCTATGATTGTCTTCTACAACTCAACTTCTCCTTCGGTGATATTTTTCACCGCCACCACAATTTTCAAACCCACCGCCTCCATCATCATCATTCGCCCCTCCTTTTGTCCCCTATATAATGGTTCATCAGTAGCATCATCATCACCTTCATATTCATCCTCTCTTCACCTTCATCTTATTCTTCTCCACCTCCAGCAACTCTACCACCAACACTTTAGCATCGCCCTCCTGGGCTTTCACGTCCGGAACGGAATGCTTGGGGATCTCGAAGTCTCTGTGCGTCTCATTTAGGAAACCACTGTGACTCTAGAACCCGTCCAAGCTTCGAGGACGAAGCTTAGTCTAAGGGGGGGAGGATGTAATACCCCGCCTAATTACTAAGGTTAATTTAGTAATATAAAGAACTGAATAATACAATAATAGTAGTAATAATAAAAATATAGTTGCGAATACATATATACATAACATATATATTTTAAATATAATGTTTAGTTAATTTATTTCAATAATATCGTATGAGATTTTATAAAATATTACGCTAATAATCGTAACTTAATGGGCGAATATTTTGTTTATTATAATTACTTGCGCGTGTGCAACCACCGCGAAGTTTATATGAGTGTTGCACACAATCACCCTAGCAAATGGTGCACCAGCCACACCATAACTTTTCTCTGGTCATCTTCTTCAACTTGATTTCTTCTTTGGTGAAGATTTTTTCTTCGGAAAGATTTTCTCCACCTCCCACCGTTTCCACCGCCCTCCACCTCCCTATAAATCTGACTTTTTTCTCCTCTCACCCAACAACACAATCACAATCATCATCATCTTCATCCCCATCCTCAACTTCATCACCACCACCATTCACCACACCACCACGACCAACACCACCTCGACCACCAACACACCACCTTTCTATCTCTCTGCCCCACCTCTACTCTCCCTTTCGGTCTCTCTTTCTCCCCGCCTTGGACGAAGACAACAGCAGCAGGAGCAGCGGCAAAGAGCCATCACCGCCGCTGCCGCCGTCGGGAAAGAGACCCGAGAGGCCCGAAGCCCCCACCTCCAACCACTCTATTTCTTCTCTTTGCCTTCTGTCACGACCTCACCTTCTATCTCTCCCTCCATCTTTCTTTGTTTCTCTGCCGCAGAACAGAGCAAGAAGCAGCAGCGGCAGCAGAGCCACTGCCGCCGCCGTTGCCGTCGGGAAACCACCGAAGCCATCACCACCCTCTGTTTCTCCTCTATCCATCTCCTCCCTCTCAATTTCCTCCCTATTCCTTACCCAGTAGCACCAGATCAAGCAACAACCAGCAACAACCACGCCGCCGAAGGAAAATCCGGCGAACTCCATTTTTGCCGGCAACAAGCTTCGGGTGAACTCCACCCGAACCAAACAGAGCCACCCACCCCTATCTCTCCACCTCTGTGGCCTCTAAGAGGTCCGACCAGGCCATTAGGAGCATCGAACGGAGCTGGGGAAGCCCCAATCGCCGGCGTTGAGCTCCACTTTCCGGCGAGTTTTTCGACAATCCGACCCGCTTCGTTTTTCGACCGATTCTCGCAATTCTTGGAGTGGGTAAGCCTTAAATCACCTCCCGAGTTGTTTTATATAATCAAAATCATGTGTTTGTAGCTCGAATTCGTATTTCGATTGGTGAAATTGAGTATGTGCCGAAAATCATGTTTATGGGGGTTAAATTGTATTTTTCAGAAACTGAGGGGAGTTAGTTATTCTATACTAAACTGTTAAAAGGGGGGGCTGATGTGTTTTCATAATACTCTATTATATATACATATAATATATATGTTTATTATATATGTGTATGTGTAGGTGTATATGTATACATAAATATATATAAATATATATATATAAAGGATAAATTAAGAGTATTTATAAAATTCATTTACAAAAGTTATTATCAACTAAATAAGTAACTAAGATCTGAAACCCTAGTTTTGACTCGAGCTTCGAGGACGAAGCTCATTCTAAGGAGGGGAGAATGTAATACCCCGTCGAATTGCTAGGGGTAAAATCGTAAATTTATGAGCTGAATAAGAATATAATTGTGACAAAGATAGTATTGAGTACACTATTGTGTTTTGACATTTAAATAGAATACAAATTAAATATTTTAGCAAGAAGTTTACTTTAAACATTATTATCTATATTTAATTGGTTAAATATTAAAGTAGTAAAACAATGATATATTATAATTTTACACTTCTAAATTATTATTTGCAGAAAATAATATTAAGTAAACTATCGTGTTTTTAGTTGTGTGAGATTATAGAAAACGAAGCATTAATAATCCAAAGTTAATATTTTCTTTATTTTAGCTATTGTTGCGTGTACGACCACCGCAAAATTTAGTGTGAGTGACACACCCAATCACCCAACCATTTGGTGTGCCACCCACACCATAAATTTTCCTATGATTGTCTTCTACAACTCAACTTCTCCTTCGGTGATATTTTTCACCGCCACCACAATTTTCAAACCCACCGCCTCCATCATCATCATTCGCCCCTCCTTTTGTCCCCTATATAATGGTTCATCAGTAGCATCATCATCACCTTCATATTCATCCTCTCTTCACCTTCATCTTATTCTTCTCCACCTCCAGCAACTCTACCACCAACACTTTAGCATCGCCCTCCTGGGCTTTCACGTCCGGAACGGAATGCTTGGGGATCTCGGGGTCTCTGTGCGTCTCATTTAGGAAACCACTGGGACTCTAGAACCCGTCCAAGCTTCGAGGACGAAGCTTAGTCTAAGGGGGGGAGGATGTAATACCCCGCCTAATTACTAAGGTTAATTTAGTAATATAAAGAACTGAATAATACAATAATAGTAGTAATAATAAAAATATAGTTGCGAATACATATATACATAACATATATATTTTAAATATAATGTTTAGTTAATTTATTTCAATAATATCGTATGAGATTTTATAAAATATTACGCTAATAATCGTAACTTAATGGGCGAATATTTTGTTTATTATAATTACTTGCGCGTGTGCAACCACCGCGAAGTTTATATGAGTGTTGCACACAATCACCCTAGCAAATGGTGCACCAGCCACACCATAACTTTTCTCTGGTCATCTTCTTCAACTTGATTTCTTCTTTGGTGAAGATTTTTTCTTCGGAAAGATTTTCTCCACCTCCCACCGTTTCCACCGCCCTCCACCTCCCTATAAATCTGACTTTTTTCTCCTCTCACCCAACAACACAATCACAATCATCATCATCTTCATCCCCATCCTCAACTTCATCACCACCACCATTCACCACACCACCACGACCAACACCACCTCGACCACCAACACACCACCTTTCTATCTCTCTGCCCCACCTCTACTCTCCCTTTCGGTCTCTCTTTCTCCCCGCCTTGGACGAAGACAACAGCAGCAGGAGCAGCGGCAAAGAGCCATCACCGCCGCTGCCGCCGTCGGGAAAGAGACCCGAGAGGCCCGAAGCCCCCACCTCCAACCACTCTATTTCTTCTCTTTGCCTTCTGTCACGACCTCACCTTCTATCTCTCCCTCCATCTTTCTTTGTTTCTCTGCCGCAGAACAGAGCAAGAAGCAGCAGCGGCAGCAGAGCCACTGCCGCCGCCGTTGCCGTCGGGAAACCACCGAAGCCATCACCACCCTCTGTTTCTCCTCTGTCCATCTCCTCCCTCTCAATTTCCTCCCTATTCCTTACCCAGTAGCACCAGATCAAGCAACAACCAGCAACAACCACGCCGCCGAAGGAAAATCCGGCGAACTCCATTTTTGCCGGCAACAAGCTTCGGGTGAACTCCACCCGAACCAAACAGAGCCACCCACCCCTATCTCTCCACCTCTGTGGCCTCTAAGAGGTCCGACCAGGCCATTAGGAGCATCGAACGGAGCTGGGGAAGCCCCAATCGCCGGCGTTGAGCTCCACTTTCCGGCGAGTTTTTCGACAATCCGACCCGCTTCGTTTTTCGACCGATTCTCGCAATTCTTGGAGTGGGTAAGCCTTAAATCACCTCCCGAGTTGTTTTATATAATCAAAATCATGTGTTTGTAGCTCGAATTCGTATTTCGATTGGTGAAATTGAGTATGTGCCGAAAATCATGTTTATGGGGGTTAAATTGTATTTTTCAGAAACTGAGGGGAGTTAGTTATTCTATACTAAACTGTTAAAAGGGGGGGCTGATGTGTTTTCATAATACTCTATTATATATACATATAATATATATGTTTATTACATATGTGTGTATGTGTAGGTGTATATGTATACATAAATATATATATATATATATATATATGTTTATATACCTATAAAGGATAAATTAAGAGTATTTATAATATTCATTTACAAAAGTTATTATCAACTAAATAAGTAACTAAATGAATGTCTTCTTTTGTAGCAAGAAAATATATGTTTTAGAAATCGGTTAAAATGAATATTTTCTAGAAAAATAATTTAGTAAAATATTTGTGTATACATGTGTATATCTATGTTTAAGGAAACAATATTGATTTAATCACTTACCAAATTTTACCTTAGTTTATTAATGAGATTCAAATTTATTTTAACAACAAATATAATGTAATTTATTCAAAAATAGTTCTATAGTCAAAATGTCTCCTTATGACTACTATTTGATAGTATTGTACTTTTCTAATACTCTTAGTGGTTATGACTATAGTCAAACGATTCATCTAAATATTATATACTTCTCTGAATAATTATTTATAAGAAATATTTTACTTGTTTAATATCAAATGTATCTTTAAAATACTTCGATACATATATATATATATATATATATATATATGTGTATAAGACTTGAACACGAGTTTTATTAGAGCTGTGAGAAGTGTAATTAGTATACGACCTAGCCAAGCATTGGTATAGGACTAGTGCAATCGTTATTCTGAAGTAACACCGTTATGACTAGATATTTGTATATTGTAGGAGACGGATACGTGGACGTAGGTTTCGTCGAACATCCGTTGTACGACTGCTGAGTTGGATTCAGGTGAGTTATATGCTTAGCCTAGCACGCCTAGCTCCTTTCGTGCAACGAATGATTTATAATACGTCTCAAAATGAGTTTTGTGAAATACATGCTTTCCTTGAGTTTGATTACGTTCGGAATGATTGTTTTGAAATCGAGCTCACATGTACCGGAACCAGTGGTTTGGATTTTCCCTGAGTTGGCTATATTTACCCTTATTGGGTTAGTTTGGCCCTTAGCTGGCCCGTCTCTTTGCCTTATTGGCTAGAGTCCCATCTAGTACTACTCTTGTGGACTTACGATCCATAAGGGGGTGTCGACACTTAAGGTCTAGTATTGTTTATTTAAGTAGGGGCGGGAGAGGTTCTCCACAACGCCAGGCACGGAGGAAATGTTTTCTCTCTCGTTGTCGTCCTACACGGGAAGGTTTCCCAGGGAAAGGTTTTCCCAACCCTCGATCTGGATATCTGATTGAGGTCTGTTCTTATGACTACCCTGGTCTACCCTGGTTACTGTGAGAAATATCTTGTTATGAAAGTTGATTTATATCGGAATGAACGTTACTGGTATCACTATTTAATTTGCTGCAAACTCTGATTAATGTTTTACTCATATCCTGTGATTTGTTTTAACTCGTGACTACACAATACATCTTATCTTCCTTATTTTACATGCTAAGGTGTATCTCACTCAGCATTTCAAGCTGATTTTGGAAACTGCGGTTCTTGTTTTTTCTTCCCACCGCAGGCCTAGGAGTTGGATTGTGAGATAGAAGGGGCGCGAGACTCATCTAGAGTATGGACGTCACCAGTAGACCATCTAATAAATGTTAGATAAGTTTTGTGAAATAGTTTTGTGTAATAGTAGCAACTAGTGTGTAATACTCTAGTTTTGGTGTTTAATAATATGAATAAGTGTTGTGAAATGTATTGCTTTTGATCTCCGCCGCTTCTATCAAGCATCGCCCTCTCGGTCTTGTCCTGAGCCGGATAAGGGGGTTGTTGCAATAAAGCTCCCATGTTGAAGTACACATGGGTTCCTCTCATGCAATTAACAAAGTATGACATGAAAAATTGAATAGCTGAATGAGGTTACTACTTCGGCTGAACAAAAGAAAAATGCAGGATATATGGGGAAGTATTCTGGAGGTCTTGGGAAAAAAATAGCCATCTTTTTCCACGGAATTCTTCTTCGAGGGAAACAGACGAGACTTCTACTTTTTGTATCTATTGTTGTGGTAACTGGTAAGTGGTGGATTTAGACAAGGATATGAAAGCAGTACTAGAGAAACGATTTCCTTCTTAAACATGGAGACAATGACGAAAATAGAAATTGCTTGTGATTGCCATGGAGTGGTTTTGGCTTCACACAGTGAGTTTCATTCAGAGAGTTCTATGAAGTTGTTTGAACCACTAAATAAAGAACTAGGCCGGCTCAAATTTTCAATCAGGTAAAGGAAATTTAATCTTTATATTTCCTGCGGTTACGGTGTATATATGTATATATTGCTGGTGTAACTTTTACCGCTTTTCAACGATCTGATTATTATCCGGTGATTCGTAAATCACGTTGCTTGTATATTTGGTGCCGCATGATATTTTGTGATAACTGGCTACCGTGTACGCAGTGGTTAGACAGTACATGTTGGGCCATATGGCTCACCCCTCTAGTCTACAGGATGAGCAGGACTAGACTGGATTGTGGCGTTGATTGCTAAAAAGTTGATCCGTTAGCTAAAATAATTGTTTTTAGTTGTTTTAAGAGATGTGTTATAAATTTCTATTTTTGGCCAGGTATTTACAAAAGATATCATTTTTGGCGAGCTAGTGTAACTTTTTACTAATTTCCGTCACGTACCAAACTTTCAAAGACTTGATTAAAAATTTAATTTCAGAGGACTATGTTTCCTGCTGGTTGAGTTTTGGATGTCTGTAAGTGCCAGACTTGTTTATACTAATTCGCGTGTTTACTTTAATCGATAATTATTATAATACACGTGTGACCGGGTTGTAACAGGTGGTCTGACCCCTATAGGAACCCAAATCTGTTTGAATTGTCCCTTGAGTTGAAATGGGAATGTGTTCCTCATTATGTGAGGGTCTCTTCTTCTGAAAGGACAAGTCATCTTAACATGACAAATTTTATTGCATAAATGACACTTAGACGAAGTTTTGTTTTCAGCTTTCACAAATCTGGTATTGTTCTTTCTTGGAAAATTTGGATTGTATCCAATACCAGTTTTGTGAACAGAATTTGAACTTTCTTCAAGAATCAAGTTCAACTTGTGTTGTTAGCCTGCAAGCTTGGCTTTGACTAATTCAGATTATTGAAGTTTCTTAGTAAGAGTAGTCTTTTGTTTATCTAATCCATCAACTTGATGTCTCATATTAACAAGGCTATCACTCAGTAAAGAGTTGTCAGTGACTACTTCCTTGACTTGTGTTTTCAAGGCTTTGAAACTGGATTTCGAGGCCTTGAAATCACTGTCAATTTTCTTTTGAGAGATTTCAAGATTCTGATTTAGACAAACAAGATGTAAAATCTCTTTTGCTTTCTCATGAACTTTTTTTTCAAAACTTTAATTTCTTTCAAATAGTCCTCTTCATTTAAAAGTATTGTTCTAAGATAATCTGAGATGGCTTCTTTTGTTTTTGAAATCAAACAGTTTACCATTACCTCAATGTTCTTTTCAGAACTTTCATCATGTTTGGCCATGAAGCATAGGTTGCATGTTCTTCTTCAGATATAGAGTCACTTGAAGTATCTGAATCACTCCATGAAGCTATCATAGCTTTCTTTCTTCTGGAAGTTCTTGCTTTTCTTGTGTGGACAATCTCTAATCAAGTGTCCTGCATCACAACACTCAAAGCAGTTCATGAATTTTGATTTATTATTTTGTGAAGAAGACTTACCTTCGTAGCCCTTGCTACTAGATGATCTGTGTCTTTCTATGTTGAAGTCTTTGTTTCCAAAGATTTTATTCATCTTAAGGATTTTGGTCAGCTTTGGAAATCAAAGAAAATGGATCTTCATCATCATCCTCAGTTTCAAGGCTTTGAATTTTCTCATTCTCTCTGGCCCTGACTGCTAAGTTCTTGACACCTTCAGGTAGCTCCCCATCAGCTTCATTCATGGATATTTCATGTGCCAAAAGCTTCCCTTGTAGGTCATCAAGTTGGAGTGATAAGAGATCTTGAGCTTCCTCAATAGCAGTAGTCTTTGGTTCCCATTTTTCCTTTGGAAGACTTCTCAGTATCTTCCTCACCTTCTCTTCATTGTAAATATGCTTTCCAAGTGAATCAAGGTTATTGACTATGTCTGTGAACCTTTTGAACATGTCTTTTATTGACTCATCTGTGTTCATCTTAAATAACTCATATTGTCTGCTATAGATGTTGATCTTGGTTTGCTTGACTTGACTGGTTCCTTAAAATGTCACCACAAGCTTATCCCATATCTCCTTGGCAGTCTTACAGCCTGAAATCCTGTTGAATTCATCTGTACTCAAAGCACAATACAAGATGTTAATATATTTGAAATTTTTAGAGAATTTTTCTAATTCAGATGAAGAGAGAGGTTGTTCAGATTTGGGAGTTTTAATCCCATCTTTCTCTATATAGAAAGTGTGAGGTCCATTCTGAATAATGGTTCATAGCTCTATGTCTTGATCAATGATGAACATTTTCATTAAGGCTTTCTAGTGAGCAAAATTATCTCCACAAAATAGAGGAGGCCTGTTAGCAGCTCTTCCCTGTGACAAACCGCCATAACCTACAGTACACATGATCACCAAATGGTTAAATCTATACAGTGATACAAGCTCTGATACCAATTGAAAGGGGAGTAAGCATGTAGAAATGCAGCACATATACTCTAGAAGGGGGGGGGGGGTTAATAGAGTATGCCAACTTTTTGCAAAATTTGCGAAGATAAGAGTTTTCTGTGAATAGCAAAGAAGTTCAAGGCCTTGAAAACTGTTTCAAGCCTTTAAAGAGAAATACATTTTAAGTAAAAAAAGACAAGTCTTTTTCAAGGCCTTGAAAAGAGTTTTAAACCCTTAAAAAACAGACTAGTTTGAAAGTTGTGTAAAAAAAGTATGAGAAAGAAATGATAAATGCAAGAGACACAGGATTTTCAGTCCACTTGGACCTACGTATCTAGCTCATGGATCTTCTCCCTGCAAGATTTTCAACACAATTCTTATTAATCAAAAGCTAAGCCCTAGATCTCAAGCACAGAGATATGTCACACTCTCTTACAGCTTGTGGTTCTCACTAACCTATCTAGTACCTGCTCTAGCTAACTGATTAACTAAGAATTCTTTATTGTTCATATTGAATAATCCTTGAGAATGAGAGATAGAGGTAGTATAAGAATGATATACAAATTAATCTCAGAATAGAATAACAATGGAAGTGGAACTGCAGTGAAAATTCAGTGATCTTCTGTGAGATGGATTATGAGAATGATGTGCTTCTTTGATTCTTGTCAATCCTGAAATGTGTCTCTATTTTTTGCCCGTTGAGTGTTGTTGTTGTTGCTTCAAAATGAGCTCTATTTATACAGCTCAGATGCTCTGCAAATCTTCCCTGTTTTTCAGCAACAAACTTCCTGTTTTGTAGGCAGCAACTTTGACTTTTTTAACAGCCTTCTCCAACGGATAGTCGATCATAATCTTCAAATATATTGCTCTGATCTTGTCTTTAAACAGATTGAGAAGCTTTCAAGAGTGTCTGATTGATCACAAAATCACATTCTTTCAATGTTTCCTTTCCTGCAAAACCCAGGTGAGGAAACCAATCCAGCAAAATAGGAAATGAAATTTTTCCTGCAAAACTAAGTCAAACAGGTTAATTAGATGACGTCTAAGTGAATCAAAAGCTTTTGTATTTCACCATCAAGTAGTAACAGATCAAATATAGGGATGAGAGAGTTAGAATAAGATCACAAGAACTAAGAAAAGCTCCCCCTTTGAGTATGCATACATGTCAGACAGTTTCAAGGCTTTGAATGCCGTTTTAAGGCCTTGAAATAGCTCAAGCCTGTGAAACCTGTGGTTCAAGGCTTTGAATACTTGTTCAAGGCCTTGAAATAGCTCTGTATTTCAAGCCTGTGAAACTAGTGAACTTACAAATATTCATAAATAGTGGGGTTTGTGTAAATAAGTAAACATGCTAACAACCTACTTAAGGAGGCTGTTAGCATCAGAGGTTAATAACAGTTTCTATTTTCCCTCTTCATCTTCTCTCTCTAATTTCTCTCTTCTCTAAAGCTTCGATCTGTAGATTCATGGATGATTTAATGAAGAATCATCCTCTTCAACAAAAATATTCCCAATGCAGAGAAGAAACAAGAGGATCTAATCGCTCCGCCACCTGAGCCTCATTTTCACCTTTGTTAGACCAAGTATATTGTGACTTTTAAATCCCAGAACACATAGACCACACTCCGAAAAACATCACATAACTAATGAACCTGAGTCCAATTTCTATCACGAGTTCCACTTTTCTCACTAGGCTTCACAATTTCATCAAATTCACGTAGAAAACGTTTAATTGCACATTGCATACCCCCAATATATCAAAACTAACTAATTGCAATTCCAATTTTTAAAACTACCTGATTGCATGCCCCAGTTGCAATGCTACCATCATCTTGAAACTGATAAAAAATCTCAGTCGACTAAATTAAGAAATATTCCGTTAGTTGAAAACTATGTCCTAATATGTGAGGGCAAAATAGTCAACTTCTTACTAATTAGAACCACCCATATAACCGCCATCTCCACCACGACAACCACTGCCAAAGCCACACTTACAACCATCACTGCCAGCCATGTCTAGATACCGAAAACCAAATTATTATAACCTCGGGGTATTTGAGCAAGAACGACGAAATCTAAACAAGAACGATACATATATTTAACGTGGTTGACAAACGAATTCGCAACGAACCCGCTAGCTACCTCCACGGCCATAACCTGATATTTTGTTGAGAAGAGAATCCGATTACAATGCATGTGTATATCAACCTCCGGAAAGGCTGCTCCACCAAAATCGTGAAACCCTAGCTTTGAGTTCCACCAAAACTTGAAACCCTAGCTCTTGGCTCCACCTGGACCTTCGAACCCCGGCTTTGATACAGTTTGTTAAAACTAGTGATCCCCTGACCTGGCTCTGATACCAGTTTGTTATAACCTGGGGGTATTCGAGCAAGAACGACGAAATCAGAACAACAACGAGACATATATTTAACTGGTTAACTAACAAATTCGCAACGAACCCGCTAGCTACCTCCACGGCCATAACCCGATATTTTATTGAGAAGAGAACTCGATTACAATGCACGATGTGGCCACACGGCCATGGCGGCTACCCTAAACACCCACCCGACACACACGCACAAAATAAGCTCAAAGCACAAAACTTGAACCCACAAACTAATCACTGGTGTGTATGTATTTCTACCAAAAACCAACACGTGTTTATATACACATGGTTAGTGGAAACAGACAAACCCACCAAAAATAAGCACAACTAGTGGCACATCGCAAGATTGAACACACGTCATCAATCTCAATCTCACAACGTATAGAAACCCAGAACATCCAATTTTACAAACTGTTCAATCAAATTTTTCCAAACCCAAAACCGAACACAATGTTGGCTTTTTACACATGGCTCACAAATTGAAAAACCGCATTAGTCAAGTTTCGAGTTGTAGCTTTGGTGGCTGAGTTATTGCTGATTCAGGCAGCTCGAGGAAATCCAAAATCACGCCTGTGATGTGCAAAAGTCCTTAAATGGCTCTAGAATCGCGGCGACAAAATCTTGTACCCTCCATAGTCAAATTTGTAGGCTGTGTTAGTCTATAAATTGAGAAACTTGATATCACTTTGATATAGCAAGTGAGAGGGTGAATGTTAGGATACCAATACGTGAGTGACTTTGAAACTAGCTACGTCCACGGCAAACCAAACCAATTTATTGATGAGAAGCCAAAACCAATTACAAGCACACCATACTCAAAGTCACCACCCTAATACCAATATATACTAGTACAAGACTTGAACCCAAAGTAACGTCCAAAAATAGTCTAAGACTAGAACCCAAAATTGTTTCAAAAAGATTGGAAATAGTTAGCTATCAAAATGATAACCTACTACTTGGAATATTTCCTTAATTATTGAAACAACTTGTTTCCCAAGAAATGAGTTGTTTCCAAACCCAATGCCGACTTTGACCCTTGCTATTATTGCCAAAAAAACTACACCGGCCAAGACTTAAACCAAAAGTGACTAACAAATACACATGCACATGCCCCACCAACCAAGTCTTGGTAGTGCTTTGCATAGTCGGCAGCTCCTATGCTTGCATCAAACTATTGTTTGAATCAGCAAAGAAAATCCAACAAAGATACCCCTTATTCAAACTTCGTAGCTACCGAACAATTGTTCTCATCAATCCAACAAACCCAATTTGAGTTTATTCTCAATTTGGGGATTTCAACACACTCCCAACATGTCCCAACAAACGCCTCGTTAATGCACCATGGCTAATGCATACCCCAACGTTGCGCCAATGTCACGTCGCAACAAAGTGCCTATCAAACGATGTCATGCCAATTTGCGCAGCCATCTACATCGATGCGCACAAAACCGATACCCGAAGCGTGCCAATCAAAGATCTGATCGCACCACCAACCGATGCGTACGCAATAACATGCCACCAATCCGCTTTCCCAACAACATGTGCCCTTGCTCCATGCCCGGATCCCAAACTGCCCTCAAGGGGGCTAGAGAGTTCCATCGTCCTCGGGTGTTGTCTCTCATCCTCCCCCTGAAGCAATAGCTACAGAAGCCCGATTCTTGAGACACTCCCTCTTTCAATGACCTTTCTCCCTCAATTCGCTAGTTGATTCGAGTCCCCTCCCACTAGACTTAATCCTCCTAGCCACGAAATCCAGAAACAGGTCCAGATTACTCGCGGGATTGAGCACGCCATATCAATTGAAGCATGCCGGAACCGAAAGCGTGTCAGATGTATTAAAACCATATTCACAATTCTGATAATCCACAACAAGATCCCGATATCTCCCCCAACAAGGAATCGATAGCCTCCCAACAAAGGCTTGGTGTGCTTACTTGTTTCTGAGGCCAACCAGGTGTAACCTAATCTTCCCATCAAACCCGATAAATTTTGATCACGAACTCAATATTGCTTCTCTTGAAACTTAACAAACCTGGATCTGATAACACTTGTTAGGATTCCTATACCTGAGAGAAAAGAGAAAGCAAGAACCACAATCAGATCAAGAACAAAAGAATCACGTGGTTCACTAGTTTTGAGATTTGCTACGTCCACGACCAAACTAAACCAATTTATTGGTGAGAAGCCAAAACCAATATAAGATCAAGAAGCACACCATACTCAAAGTCACGACCCTAGAATCTATATATACTAGTAGAAGATTTGAACCCAAAGTAACGCCCAAAAATAGTCCAAGACTTGAACCCAAAACTGTTTCCAAAATGATTGGAAACAATTTTCCACCAAAATAATAAGCTACTACGAATAATATTTCTTAATTATTGAAAAAACTTGTTGCCGAAGAAATTAGTTGTTTCCAAACCCACTGTCGACTTTGACCCTTTCTATAGTTGCCCAAAAACAACTACATTGGCCAAGACTTATTAAAGCAAAACTGACTAAGAAATACACATGCACATGCCCCACCAACCAAAGTCTTGGTAGTGCTTTGCATACTATGCTACTCCTATGCTTGCTCCAAACTATTGTTTGAATCAACAAAGAAAATCCAACAGTGAACAATTGCAGTAGAACAAAGTAGCAGAGAGAATGGCATAGGTTACATTAAGAGATTAGTTCTCTATCGCAAACACTGTAACCTTCTCTATTTAATCAGTGAAGTAGCACTCTTTGTACCGTGGATGTAGGCCATTCTTGGGATGGACCACGTAAATCATTGTGTTCAATTTCTTGACTACTTATCCCATTTTGCAGTGGGTTCCCCACATCACAAGGAAATTGCCAGATTTCCGAACACCCAATAAATCAAATGTGAATCCATATTGAATCACCACCACAACAAACTGTCCATTCTAATGTGATAAACAATAATTGTACCCATAACAGCGAACTAAAATTCCCCATCGGACATGAAAACACTAAATTCCTCGGAAATCGAACGTCGTAGAGAGAGAACAATCAACTTTTGATCCGATCTAGAGGTGGGTGTTTTATTTCTTCCCCAAATAATGCAATTCATTTGCGAAAACTACCATCGACAATATGCATCTTCTGTTTCTACATTTTTGAAGCTGAAACGAGAAGGGTAGGTTGGCAGAGAGGATAAGAGAGAAGTCTAACAGAGAGGCGTTGATAAAGATTACAGAGGAGAGGGAGAGATCGATGGAGGAGGCAGATGTAGAGACCCAGAGAGACCTGGAGCAAGTAAAAATCAGTTATCTTTTCTAATTCTTTATTTTTTTGCTTATTTTTTTTAATGCACACTCTCAGTTAGCCGAAACTAACACATTGCAGTCCCCAGTGCTAGAACTAGCTGATTGCACCCCCCCCTTTGCAAGAAAAACGCCAATGTGAAACTAGGGAAAACTTCCATACAAATACCATCTTTATGAGGGTAAACTTGTTACTACAAAAACTTATATTAGTTTTTCTAAATAAAGTAAAAAAAAGGATAAAGGTAAGCATTAGGGAGAATGACGAAGAGGACGAGGGATTATGGATATAAACAAGTTATCTTTCCCGTCTCTCACCTGTCCTTACCGAGAAAACAAACACAAAAACGGGAAGACGGAAAAGAATCAAATGACGGAACTAGAGGATTAGAATCCATCACCATCCCTATGGATAAAACGAAGAAGGGGCAGACGGATTCAACCGATGAAGAACTGAAAACCATGCGCAGATGGATTTTATCAACGAATAGATGTAACCTAGGTTTTGAGGGGGTTTGGAATATATAGGGAATCATTAAAGGGCTCCAGGTTTGTTTTTCATGGTTCAAGTTGACGGATTTCCAATCGATTTGAGTGTTCAATTTGGCAGGTTCCCTTCGATTTGTCGGGTTCATGCAAGGCTTTTATTTTGCTTTCTACATTCAATTTGAGGGAAATTTTGGGAATCAAATACAAGGCTCCAGGTTTGATTTTCTTGGTTAAATTGACAGAAATAAATTTGATTTCCTTGCTCAATTCGATAATTTTCTCCTTGGATTTGTTGGGTTCATGACGGGCCGTTCATTTTGCTTTATAATTTTAAAAAGGCATATGGGTTTGCTTTTTCCGTTGAATTTCAATAATTTGTTTTCAATGTGAGGTGGTGACAGTAAATTATGGTTGCAATCTTGGAGATGATGGCTCTTTTGAGGAGGCAACACGAAAATGTTATGTTGGCACGAATTGGTCTGAAGGATACCAGCTTTTGATTTTTTCCTTGTTTCATTTGGGAAGGTTCCGATTGTCTTGGGAACCAAGTTTCGTGCCCTAGGTCTATTTAAGGGTCATAGGTTTGTGCAAATCACGAACACATGGAGCAATTCGCACGAACAATTTGGAAGGTTTTGGTTGCCTTGGGCAATTCACGAACATGTTCTATTCCCACGAACAAAATCGTGATCACACGAATTGGTTCGGAGGCTTCCAGCTTTAGGTTGTTTTCTTGTTGCGTTCTGGAAGGTTTCACTGATTTGGTACAGTTCCAATCTGTACGGTATTTGTACGGTTTTAACACGGCTGATATTAAGCCACATTCCACCATAGTGATAAATTTGAAGAAAACTAAATTACCCCACTTTCCTCATAAAATTGAAATCAGTAAGTCTCCTTTTATTTCGCTCTCTCTCTCTCTCTCTCTCTCTCTCTCTCTCTTTCTCTCTCTCTCTCTCTCTGTCTGTCTCTGTGATTGCAAATTGCATTGGAGCGAAATAGGCCGGTGGTAAGTTCATAACCACCTACCAAATATGATACGTTCTTGCTTTACCGCCACGAATACCCAATTGCTAATTCGATATTATGGCACAAAGAGACCCGTAATCTCATAGATTGCTGAACGTCGAGTACCATCGGGGTAATAGCACAAATGTCAATATAGCAATGTACGTGGAATTTTATGCAAATACATATCTCGTATTGTTCTTTATAAACTGAATAATACTATAAGTCCGATCGGGGACTCTCACAATCTTACATGGTATCAGAGCTAGGGTTCTAAGTCCATCTTCTTCTCCTTCTCTCCGGCCTTACGCCAGCAGCAGGTCCGGCAACCCTCAACGCCGATCAGCACTATCCCTCAACCTCTACGCCTTCAAGGTTTTGTTCCTCCTTATAGTATTCGTATTTTCCGTCGGACTGCTCTCGAATTCACTGTCTCGAGGTCGCCGGATGATTTTACTACCACTACCATTGGATTCGGAATCGAATTACGAGTCAAACCAGAAAGTTTCACAAAAAATGACAAGCGGACGCGTCCTCACGCGCTGCCCCAAATCTCTGGTCCAACCCCCTCCACTATCCACGCTCCTCCAGTCGCCTCAAAAGGCTACGCGCGTGCGGATCATTATTGAGATAATTTCATTATGTCGGCTTCTGCATAGCGTGTCGGCTCGCACCGTGGCTCGTGGGTTCTGCGTGAGCTGCCCGCTCAGCTCCCTGCTCGCGGCTTCCTTGTCATCCGCTGTTCTCATCTCGGCTCGGACTGACTTCCACTCGGCTCACCCTCTTAGCCGACCTCTCTGATCGGCTTCCTTGCAGCTCCAAGCAGCCCCATGGCTTATTCTCTTCGCTCATTTGACTTTTAAGCCTTGATCACTGTCTTGCTCGATTTTTCTCCAGATTGGGACAGACCCAGACTGGTTCCTAAGGTTTTTTTAGCATTCTGAAGTGGTCTCCGGACTCTGTTTTGCGAGTTTCAGCCTCTTCAGTGTACTTCTAGTACTCCATGGCCTATTCAACTCTATGTGATACATTGAATCAGGAAGGCATATGGGTTTGGCGTACTGCATCGCAGCACAATCCACCTCATCCTGCACTTGAACCGAGTCTACTTCAATCGAGCTCTAGCCAACGTCAACATGCTCTTGCGGCGACACCGAGCGCCACATTGCAAGGCACACATTTGGAGAACACTTGGTATATGGATTCGGGGGCCTCTTTCCATCTTACATCTCAGTCGGGTATATGTTATCTTCTGTCTCTTTAGATAGTCCTATTTCTCATAGGTTTGCGGGAAATGGTATGTGTATTCATGTTTGTGGTTCCGGTCAACAGACTCTCAATACCCAAATCGACCCCTTCACCTCAATAAGGTTCTTTTCACCCCTCACATTATTAAAAATCTTGTTTTCGTTCGTCAAATCACCGTTGATAATAATGTCTTCGTTGAATTTGACCCCACGGGATTCTCCTTCAAAGGCCATTGTACGAGGGAATTATTATTGAGAAGGAATAGTACTGGAGATATTTATCCCCTTCACTCCACTCACCTTACCTCTCAACGGCAATCTCTTGATGTTCTCCCGGCACGTGTGTGGCACAGCCGTCTTGGCCATCCTAGAAGCCAAGTCTTAGAATACCTTCGAACTCATAGCCATATCTCATCTACCAAAGCTCATAACTCCACTTTATGCCATGCTTGTGAGACCGGTAAATATGTCCGACTACCTTTTTCCCCTTCTTTATCTTGCACTGCTGCACCATTTGACCTTATTCATAGTGATTTGTGGACTTCTCCCGTTCTTAGTAAATCAAAGTAAAAATACGACCTCTTATTGCTTGATTATTTTTCCCACTTCTATGGATTTATCCGTTGAAACAAAAATCTGATCCTTTGTCAAATTCAAGCGATTCGGTAATTTTGTTCGCACTCAGTTTCATTCACAAATCAAGACCTTCCAATGTGACCTATGGGGTGAATTCGATAATGTCTCTTTCAATGACTATGCCGGACAAATGGTATTATCTGTCGTTTCGCATGCCCCCAAACCTCCCCACAAAATTGTAAGGGCGAACGCATGATTCGTCGTTTCAACGACATCTCTCGTTTCCTTCTTGCTCATGCCTCCCTCATGTAGGGTTTTGATCATGGATGGGCAGCGGAAAAAGATAATTTATCCATTTAATACCCTCCAAGGATCACAAGAAGAGAAGCATAACGATGGTAAAGGAAGAATCATGTTACACACCTTAGGGTTTCTCCTGTGATGACTTGTAACGCGATTTGTGTCACGTCTATACGGTTAATCCAATGCTCCTAGTGTGCCCTTCATGCTTCCACTGAAGAAGCGGCTTTGTAAGTGGATCTGACAGATTTTCATCTGTAGGAATCTTGCATATTCGAAAGTCTCCTCTATCGATGATATCTCGAATAAGATGAAACTTCCTGAGCACGTGCTTGGATTTCTGGTGTGACCTGGGCTCCTTTGATTGCGAGATCGCCACAGTGTTGTCACAGTACAACTCTACTGGATCCGCAATGCTAGGAACCACACCAAGTTCAAAAACGAATTTTCTGATCCAAACAACTTCTTTTGCTGCGCCATTTGCAGCAATGTACTCCGCCTCTGTTGTAGAATCAGCCACCGTTTCTTGCTTGGAACTCTTCCAGCTCACCGCTGCTCCATTCAGGCAAAACACATATCCCGATTGTGATCTATAGTCATCTATGTCGGTTTGGAAGCTTGCATCCGTGTAACCCCTTACACGCAACTCTTCCTCACCGCCAAATATCAAGAAGGTATCCTTAGTTCTTCTCAAGTACTTTAGGATGTTCTTGACTGCAACCCAGTGACTCTCACCCGGATTGGATCGGTACCTTCTTGTCATACTCAAGGCATATGAAACATCTGGTCTAGTACATAACATGGCGTACATGATAGATCCTATGGCCGAGGCATAGGGAATTCTACTCATGTGTTCCTTCTCAATCTCATTGGAAGGACAACCACTCTTCGAAAGAGTAATTTCATGTGACATGGGCAAGAATCCCTTCTTGGAATCTTTCGTGTTGAACCGCTTCAACACCTTGTCAATATATGTAATTTGACTTAGGCTTAACAGTCTTTTAGATCTATATCTATAGATCTTTATACCAAGTATATTGGCTGCTTCCCCTAAGTCTATCATTGAGAAACACTTTTTTATCCAATCTTTAACAGAATGCAGCATGGGAACGTCGTTTCTAATGATTAGTATGTCATCCACATACAAGACCATAAAAGCTATAGAGCTCCCACTAACCTTCTTGTAGACACAAGACTCATCTTCATTTCTGATGATGCCAAACTCTTTGACTACTTCATCAAAACGTCGATTCCAACTCTTGGAAGCTTGCTTCAATCCATAAATGGATCGTTGCATCTTTGGCTTGATTTGGATCTTCAAAACCTTCCGGCTATATCATATACACGTCCTCGAGGAGATTCCCATAGAGGAATGCTATTTTGACATCCATCTGCCAAATCTCGTAGTCGTAGTCTGCTGCAATGGCAAGTAGGATTCGGATGGATTTGGTCATAACGAATGGTGAAAAGGTTTCATCATAGTCAATACCATGAATCTGTCTAAATCATTTAGCTACCAATCGGCCCTTATAGGTAATCACATTACCATCCATGTCGATCTTCTTCTTGAAAACCCACTTGCACCCTATGGGCCGCGCCCCTTCAGGTGGTTCCACCAAAGTCCATACTTTTTTGGTATACGTGGATTCCATCTCGGATCTCATGGCTTCTAGCCACTTGTGAGAGTCTGGCCCTTTCATGGCCTTTTCATAGTTAGTAGGCTCATCATCAATGAGCATTGTGTCACCAGAATCTGTCACGAGAAGTCCATACCTCTCGGGTTCCAGGCACACTCTAATAGATCGACGAAGCTCTTGTGTTATCTGAACAGGCTGCTCCACAACCTCTTGTGGTTCCTGTTCATGTTCCATAGTTGGTTCAGTGATTTGTGGTTCTTGAATTTCTTCAAGTTCTACAGTCCCCCACTTGCTTCTTTAGAGACAAACTCTCTTTCTAGAAACACGCCGGACCGAGCAACAAACACTTTGTTCTCAGTTTGATTGTAGAAGTAGTAACCCTTAGTTTCCTTAGGGTACCACACAAACTTACACTTATCCGAATTAGACCCTATCTTGTCTGATTGTAAACGCTTTACATAGACATCGCATCCCCAAATCTTCATGAACGTCAGTGTGGGACGCCTGCCGCTCTACATCTCATGTGGCGTCTTCATGACTGATTTAAATGGAACACGGTTAATGGTGAAAGCTGCACTTAATAGAGCATAGCCCCAAAATGATAATGGAAGATCGGTTTGACACGTCACAGATCGAACCATATCCAATAGAGTTCGATTCCTCCTATCGGACACGCCATTCCATTGTGGCGTTCCGGGTGGAGTGAGTTGGGACACGATCCCACACTCTCTAAGATAGTCTTTAAACTCTTGGCTCAAGTATTCTCCACCACGATCTGATCGTAGAGCCTTGATACTTTTGCCAAGTTGCTTCTCTACTTCACTCTTGAATTCTTTGAACCTTCCAAAGGATTCGGATTTGACCCTCATAAGGTACACAAATCCATATCTACTGAAATCATCGCTAAATGTAATGAAGTAGACGTAACCACCCTTGGAAGGCGTGGAAAATGGCCCACACACATCAGTATGTATGAGCGCCAATTGCTCACTATTCCTCTCACATTTCTTATTGAAAGGGGACTTTGTCATTTTTCCCAATAAACAAGCCTCATGTATCATATGATTCAAAATCAAATGAGTCTAGAAATCCATCCTTATGGAGTCTAGATACACGTTTCTCGTTTATGTGGCCTAAATGACAGTGCCATTAGTAAGAAGGATTTAAATCATTTATTTTTATCCTCTTGGTATTAATGTTGTTGACAGGATTGCTTAGATCAAGGACATATAGTCCATTAAATAATTGTGCACTACAATAGTGAATATTATTAAAATAAAAGGAACAAAATTTGTTATTTATTGAAATAATAAAACCTTCCTTGTCCAAACAAGAAATAGAAATAATGATTCTGCTCATAGCAGGCACAAAATAGCAATTATTTAATTCTAAAACTAATCCTGAAGGCAGAGACAGCTCGCACACGCCTACGGCCAATGCAGCAACCTTTGCTCCGTTCCCAACGCGCATGTCTATCTCCCCTTTAGCCGATCTTCTACTTATCTTTAGATCCTGCACATTTCGACAAATGTGAGATCCACATCCAGTATCTAATACCTATGATGTAGAGATAGTTAAATTGACATCTACAACAAAAATACCTGGTGGTGGTGGAATCACTATTCCAAGCCTCTTGTCCTCCAGATATTTTGGGCAGTTCCTCCTCCAGTGTCCTGGATGACTGCAGTAGTGACACTCACCTTTAGTCACACCTTTGGCAATGCCACCAAAAGGCTTAAGGACAGGTTCCTTGGACTTGGCAACTGACTTGCCCTTGCCCTTGGAGGATGAGGCAAACCTTTTGCCCTTTCCTTTCTGCACCGTCATAATGGCCTTGCCCTTACCCTTTATGATGCTTTGTTCAGCTGTCCTCAACATATTGAGTAAATCTGACAGTGGTTTTATGATCTCGTATAGTTCATGATGAACTGTCCATAACTTTTAGGCAACGATTGCAACACGAGATCGGTGGCCAACTCTTGGCCGACCGGAAACCCCAATCGCGTGAGATTCTCCAAGTACCCGATCATACGGAGTACGTGAGGTCCCACCTGGTTTCCTTCAGCTAGATGACACCTGAACAATGCCTTAGAGACCTCATACCTCTCCACCCTTGCCTGCTCTTGGAAGAGCTGTTTTAAATGCTCGATCATATCGACAACATTCATGTTCTTGTGTTGCTTCTGAAGATTAGAGGTCATGGTGCATAGCATAAGGCAGACCGCATTATTAGCGTCATCAACACGCTTTTGATATGCCTTTAGGGCTGCAGGGGTATTGTTCTCTGGACCTGCTGGAACTTGCTCCTCTATTGCGTACAGTTTCTTCTCTTGCTTGAGAACGATTATCCATTTTCTGTACCAATCAAGGAAGTTGGTTCCAGAGAGCTTGTCCTTCTCAAGGACAGATATTAGGGAATGTTGTGAACTCGATGAGTTGTTTGCCATTTGGAATTCTACAAAAGGAAAATACGCAAGTTTTAGTATTTGTGAATTTTTGACTATATTAAGTAATGGCTAGTTTATCAAATATAGCTCCCACTATTTTTCTACGGATTAATAATCCTCAAGATATTAATGCGGAAAATATCCTTATATTTTCTAGTGGGCCAAGATCCATGTTTCATCTCCTTTTGAGCTTGCTTTGGCAAGTCACCCAAAATTTGACTACTTTAGGTAGGAACAATTTCAATTGCATCCTATGCAATTCTTGGTTTAATTGGGAAAATAATTCCTTATTTATCCATCCGTATGGATAATCCCAATTGATTGCCTCTAAGTATTAATCATATTAATATCCTAGTTGTGTCCAGCCTCTTATTTAAACAATTGAACATTACTTGTTTGTGCCATCGCATTCCATCATTATGAACCAAGTCGCCTTGCTTTGGCATGCACGAACTTGATAAATCATGATGATAATGAATGTTTAAAAAATGAGAAGGAAAAAACACAATATTTGGATTTTGAGGGATTTTAAAATTCAATTTTAATTGTTTTGTTGATCAATATCAACTTGATCTATCTATTTGAGTTTGGGAACAACTCTAAATAATAGATCCGGGTTGTCTAATTATCTTATTATCCTAATTTCATGCACCATCCATACACCAACCACAAAATAATAAGACAATAAAATAAACAACCACAAAAAAAAACGTGATATGGATATGGCCTTTCTAGACTAAGATATTTCCAAGCCAATGGAATTATCTATGAATCCTAAAAGCAAACACATCTCCATGCGTCTTCATCTTTTGGTCCATCCTTCATAGTCATGTGGAATGCTCCATGCTCCATCTTTGTGGCTTCCTTTGGCTTTGGGCTTCTTTTCTTCAATCTTGGCTAACAATCTACTCTATATAGTACTAGCTAACAACTATACTAAATAAAATAAATCTCACAAGTTGAGAAAAAAATGGCTCGCAGGCCATAAAACCCTAATTAATTATTACAGTTAATTGATCAGCTCACAGGCCGTAAACCAAACCATAAAAATAAACAAATCACACCAAACCACATCCTAAGGCCATATCCAACCACCATGCGATTTGCACATAACAGTTAAAAACCAATTTTAACGCGCTTGGTCAATTTTCAATTGATTTTAGGATTTCTAGGGTTAAAACGGTCCGAGGGGCCCACCATCTCATGGCGGAACCCTATTGGAGCCGTCCAGGGCCGAGCCTAGGCAGGTCGGCCCAACCCGAGGGGTCGGCCGACCGCCTAGGCCCTCGGCCTAGGTGGCTTGGGCGGCAAGGAAGGAGTGGGGCGGTCCCTAGGGGGCCGAACCTCCTTAGTTGTTTCCAAAACAACTCTTTCCTTGTTCCTTAAGTCTAAAAAGTTTCCAAATTTGAAACTAGTTTCCAAATTGGTGCCGAAACCCTAGATCTAAGATATTAAAATTTCTCAAACTCACCAATTCATGCATCCAATGCAAAAACTAGATCTTGTTCTGTTTGATTATTGACAAATTGCATCATATGCTTGATTTGTCTTGTTTTACGCGATAAATAATAAATTTAAAGTGTAAAACTATAAAAACGTAACACATAACCTGTGGCTCTGATACCACTGTAGGGTTTTGATCATGGATGCGCAGCAGAAAAAGATAATTTATCCATTCAATATCCTCCAAGGATCACAGGAAGAGAAGCATAACGATGGTAAAGGAAGAATCATGTTACACACCTTAGGGTTTCTCCTGTGATGACTTATAACGCGAATTGTGTCACGTCTCTACGGTTAATCCACGCCTAGAGTTGAGATTTAGATCTTTCATCTACGTTGTGCTAGCTTGGACCGGAGGAAGACGAAGAAGAAATCACACAGCACGAGGCAACAAGGAGGATCCGGCCTCCATGGTTGGCCGACGGGGACGGGGCGGCGGCAAGGGGGTCGGTTCGGCCCTCTTGTTTCTTGCTCTCTCTCTCCTTTTTTCTCTCCACTCAAGTTATGAATAATAAGTTCATAAGTGTGGGAAGGAAGGAAGGAGCATCCTTTATATTGTCCAACGAATCCTTGTTAAGTACCTAAAGGACCTATTCTAGTCATACTAGAATTCGGTTTAGTCCCTTCCTTGCAAATTAGTCCTACTAAGTTTGCAAGGTGCTGCAAAGTGATCCTTCTAATAATTAATCATATTAGTTAATTCCCAAATCTAGTTCAACTCTATATAGTGTGTGACCCCATATGTTCTATCTAGTTGGTAGCAACAATTTGCTAATATGGAGCGGTCTCTAGCATGACATCCATTCTAGCCAACTTATAGAATAGTCATCCGACAAACCTTGTGCAAGTAATTGTCACATCCCTTTGTCTCCATATACGGATTGGACACGAGACATAAAATTCACACTCGTATATTCAATCCTTAGTTTCTAGGTCCTGGGAATAGCCTTATTCGTGCAAATAACATCAATATCCTATATTGATTTATTTGAGTCTGGCCAAACATTCTATAAGCAGTATCCCTCAAGTGGCCTCGGATATTTGCTCCCGTTATGTGGGAGGGAAAAATTCTATCTACGTCTACTAGCTTGCTTCTTATTGTATCCTGTACACACCTTTATAGCTTCCCAGTTACGGTGTAGCGTATGACGCTACCAAAATCACAATAATCCACAACTAGACAATCTAGTGACTTCATGTCTAAGGATGACGATACCGTTGTCACCACGATAAGCGCTTGTGACTTTACATAACATGTATGTAGCCTTCTCGGAGATGGGTCAATCCAGTGCGCCATTACCCTTAATGCACACCCATGTGTTGGATCATGATGTCTCCATATCAATCCAACCCCATATTAGTCTATAGATGATTTTCCTATTAATCATTATACTGGACTAGGGATATTTAAGATAAACAACACAATTGTAAATCTAAGGACTTCATTATATTAAATCTCCAATAAATAACACAATGAATGTTCTAGCCAAAATAAATTCATACTAATCTAGATTGCCTCTAGGGGATCTATTCCGACACCTCCCCCCATCGTTCAGGGTTGAATCTCTGTCTACAGCAGTCTACTTGCGCAACATTCTTCCCACCACGACACTCAAGAGCAACATTTTGACTGTTGTTCTCTATCATCGCATACCCACCTATGATCATCTTCGCACTTTCGGGTGTTTGTTCTACCCAAACCTCTCTACCACATCTCCTCATAAGCTTGCTCCTCGCTCCGCTACTTGTGTCTTTATCGGAAACCCTCCAAATGCCTTGACCTCTCCACCGGTAATGTTCACATCTCTCGTGATGTAAATTTTGATGAGTCGGTCTTCCCCTTCTCTACCCTTGGCTCAGCCTCCTGGTTCCTGACCTGGACCCTTCTTCCCACTGCAACCGATAGTGTCATACTCCCTCTTCTCCTCCCCACATTCTTCTAGTTAGGATCACCTATGGTCGTCCCTGTCTCTTCGAGCCCCTCTCTTATGGGTTCCTCTAGCCCTTTGGCTCCACCTCTTGCGGTACTCGAGCAACCACCTCCCCCTCCACACTCCCCAAAAAGGACCACCAAATCCAAACACGGCATCACCAAGCCCATTTTGTGTCTTACTCTTCATGCCGAAACTCCTCCCTCCATCTCGCCCTTAGCTAAATCCCATGTGTCAGCTTTATCGGACCAACACTGGAAGGCTGTCATGGATGATGAATTTGGGGGCTATGGTCCGGAATCATACTTCGGATTTGGTCACGCGGCCTACCAAAGGCAATATTCTTCGGGCTATTTGGCAGTTTCGACTCAAGTTTCGGGCTGATGGTACATTGCAGAGATACAATGTCCGACCGGGTGCTAATGGTTGTGGTGGACTGTGAGGAGACTTTTAGCTCGGTTGTTAAGCCGGCTACCGTTCATACTGTCTTGACCATAGTTGTGGCACGTTCTTCCATATCCTCCAGCTTGATGTCAATAATGCTTTCTTGCATGGGGTTCTTGAGGAGACTGTCTACATGCATTAGCCGCCTGGTTACCGTGATTATCGCCATCCTTACAATGTATGTTGTCTTCGAAAATTTCTATATGACCTCAAACAGGCACCCCGAGCCTGATTTATGCAATTTGCTACGTTTCTTACTCGTTTAGTGGGATTTTCAGGGTTCATGACAGATGAGTCACTCTTTGTTTATCGTTGAGGATAAGACGTTGTACATATCCTTCTCTATGTGGACGATATTATCCTTACCGGGTCTTCCTCTAAAATCCTTCATCATCTAGTTGCGCAGCTGTCTCATGAGTTTGCCATATCAGATCTCAGACCTCTGAATCACTTTCTGGGAATCCCTGCCTCTCAGGACTCTTCTGGGTTGTTCTTATCTCAGTGACAGTATGCTATGGGCATTCTTGTTTGTGCTTCCATAACAGCCAACAAACCTGTCACCACCCCTTTTGAGACTGGTGCCAAGCTCACAAGGGGGTCTGGCCCACCAGTTTATGATCTTACTCTATACAGAAGTTTGGCAGGTGCACTGCAGTATCTCACCTTCACTCGCCCCGAGCTATCTTATGTCGTGCACCAGATATGCCTCTTCATGCATGATCCTCATGAACCTCATCTTGAAGCACTGAAGCGCATTCTCCGCTATGTTCGGAACAATCTTGATCACGAGTTTCAGATCTTTATATCGGTTCCCACCTGTCTTACCACCTATACTGATGCTGACTGGGCTCGCTGCCCTGACACTCGCCGACCCACCTCTGAATATTGCATTTTCTACGGTGACAACCTTCTCAATTCGTCCTCTAAACGCCAGGCCACGGTATCCCGCTCTAGTGCTAAAGTCGAATACCGTGGAGTTGGCAATGTTGTCTCTGAGTTGTGTTGGCTTCACAATCTTTTGATTGAGCTCCGGGTCCCGCCGCCTCCTGCCTTCGTTCTGTACTGTGACAACGTGAGTGTCGTTTACCTTTCCGGTAACCCGGTCCAGCATCAGGGCACCAAACTTGTAGAGATTGACCTGCATTTTGTTTGTGAGAAAGTTCGATTGGGGCAACTGCGAGTCCTTCACATCCCGGCTGACTATCAGTACGCTAGCATATTCACCAAGGGGTTGCACCATCATCTCTTAGAGCATTTTCGATCTAGTCTGAGCGTCCGTTCTCCCGCTCTAACTAAGGGGCGTAATAGCACAAATGTCAATATAGCAATGTATAGGGATTTTTATGTAAATACACTTCTTGTATTGTTCTTTATATACTTAAATAATACTATTAGTCCGGTTGGGGACTTTCACAATCTTACACGGTGTTTTTTCTGTAAAACTTCATCAGTTTTTTAATCCAATACCTCTGATAGTTAATTACTTGTGAAAATGTTCACTGATTATTGATCTAAATATCCAAATTGATGGATCCACGATTAAAGTTTTAATCAACCCACAAAGTGAAAGAATATTCGAATATAGTACACTTGAGTGAAAATAGGTGGGTTTTACATACTCGAAAAGTTTGAGTTTCAGCTTTAGTGCATATAGATGGCAGATGAGAAGAAAGTTGTTGGTCATGTGGTTCCAAAGCCAGACAAGATCGGAATGAGAATATGAGATAGAGAGAAGAGGAAGAGAGACCACGCGAATGACGCGCTTGGTAATTGAGAATCGTGTAAAACCAACTTATTTTCAGTCAAGACATCCTTAGCTACGTGGCTTAATTATAACCGTGAGATTAAAACCGCACACAAACCGTACCGAATGGAACTATACCAAAGCCTCGCCCGTCTCCCATCGCTTTGCTATTGAAGCTATGCCTTCTTCTAATTCTTCTCCGTCTCTTTTCTATATTGTTTAATGAGAACCACCTCTATTAACCTTAACCTTGTAGCCCTTCCAAATGCATCTGGTGAGACATTGCCTCTCCCTTCTGTGGAATCCCTATCTCCGAGACTTCGTTAAAGCACAGAGAAGAAGAATCAAAAGCCTGTGTAGACGCATCTGCATGTAGAAGTCTAACCAATTATTACAAACTAAAACGCATGACACAAAAATATCTCAAAGGAATAGTAGTATTTTGGATGCATTCAAAGTTTAATGTCAAATAGAACTAAACACACACTATGTTAAGGCTCCTATTCCTCCAATTCAGATAGAAGGCTAAATGTGTTACTCATATGAGCCGCTGCTTTCTTGCCCTTCTTTCCTTTACCAATCTCAGTTTTTGTCGCCTTGCTTCGGTTGTTCCAGATTGCTTTGGGATATAAGCGATCATCTCTTATATACCAGACTTTCTTTGGCCTATTCTGACTATTGCTAGTTGTGTTGCCTGCTTTCTTCTTCAACAACGAAATAGATGTTCCCAATTTTTCCTCGTACACAAAGGGTCCGTCCTTAGGTGCTTCAACATTCAAAACAACAATCTCCTTATATTGCCTGTTCCCAATATCGCATGAAACTATTGCAGCATACCCATCCGACCTAGTGGCATAGATCAAAAACTCACTTTTCTCTTCGTCGCTGAAAAATAGTGGTGTTGCGCGACTACAATTCTTATAATCGAACTGGAACATACATGTCCAAGACTCCTTCACGCCATATTCTTTCATTTCATATATCTTGTGATTATTATAGGAGGAGTCGCTACAAACCATACAAAGGGATCTGTCCCAAACTCCCAAACCACGGATACAACTTCTTTTATTCCAGGAGGGTTGATCAGGAAGCGGTATCTTCATAAAATTATCAGTCTTTGGATCAAAATAAATTATCTGATCAGATGAATCAGCATTGGATGACCAGAAATGAAGATGATTGTTCAACGTCGGCCCTGATTTCAAGTTTCTTGTAACAAACTGGCCGGTGCTGATCTCAGACCAAGAGTTGGTCTCAAAACTTCCCACCACCACCCATCTTTCGCGCCAATTGTGGTGGTCCAGGACCAACACAACTTTAAAATTTCTGTTGTCCGAGTCAAGGCATAGTCCTGAAACCACCTCTGTGGGTGGATACCGCGTTAGAAGATGGCAACTCAAAGAATCTTCGCGGTAACCAAACGTTGTATTCCACAAAAACAAACGTATACCAAACCTAATAAGCAAAAACCCCTTAAACGAACCGTAGATGTAGGGTAAAACCTTGGGGGTATTACTCACACCTTGTATTTCGATATCTTCTACTTCAGCAAGTTGGTTTATTGATTGAAATAAAAAGTGTTGGCTACCGGGCACGATAACTTTTTTCATTTTTCTGGTAATCGCAATACTGCAATTTGATTTCCAGTCCTCGTTCAAATAATCACAAGGTTCAACCATAGTTTCTTCAAAAAAATAACCTTTTCCTTTCATGTTCACATCTTTTTCACCGGAGAGCATATCTACCGTCACTATTTCATCACCGAACTTCATCAAAACTTGCCCTTTCTTTTCTGTATAGAAAAAGGGGATCAAGTAAGTAAAAGTTCCGATTTCTCCTCCTATCTTGAACAGAGTTTGCCAAGATTCTTTCACGCCATACTCTTTCATCACCAATACTTCTGCAGTTTCATTCTGCTCGCGACGAGCCATGCAAAGAGAGCCATCTAAAACCCCCAAACCATGTATCCAATCTCCGTATTCTCCCTTAGGATCTGGCATTGGAACCTCATAAAAGCTGTTGTTCTTTGGTTCAAAATAAATGATCTTGTGACTATTGCTGAAACCACGTTCGTCGGAAGCATACCAATGGAGATAATTGTTCAACACCGGCCCTGGTACCAAGGAACTATCAGAATAAGGGATAGAAATTCTCTCCCACGAATTGGTTCTAGAGCTACCCACCTGCACATATTCTCCGGAGAAAGGGCTCATGTTACAATTACTAACTGCCATGACGACCTTGTACGCATCATCGTAGGAATCAAAACAAAGTCCTGCAACGAAACGGTAATCATCAAAGTACTCCTCATTAATATTAATGGACAATACTTTTCTGCAAGAGTGAATGGTTGGGTTCCACAAGAACAGGTCATTGTAAACATGAATTAGCAACAACCCGTCACAAGAAGCCCGTATACAGGATTTACGAGGTTTAAGTTTGTACCGCGACAGATCTATGTCTTTCACCTGAAGCTTTTCGTCTAGGGTTCGAAACAAGACAGTGTTTTCTTCTGTTAATGACCTAGAGATGACTTTTTTTCCTTGACGGAGCTTTGTTCCAGAAATCCAGCCAGACCAGTCTTTAGAAACGCACCTGAATCGTAGAAGAGACTTTCCCGGTAGGTTTGGGAGTATGTTGAGGATAATCTCGGCCGGGATGTACCGAAAGCTGTCTTCCATGATTAAGAAGAGTGAAGGAAAGATGGTTCTAGGGTTTCTCGAGTTGTCTTTCGATTATGGCCCGCCTAAGGTAGCTTAAGGTCTGACACTCACTTTTGTTTCGGTACCGAACCACCCTTCCTGGAAGCACCCCAGTATTGAACTTTCGGGGTTTGCAGTGTTTCTCATTGATTTATACTAGGTGTGGCCCTACCTAGTGGTAAATTTATACTTCTAATTTTTGTTTAATATCGCTACTCAATAGTCTGTCTTATTTTATGAGTTCTTGCACCCATAGTCAACTTATTTCCTAGAAGAAATAACTGCAAAAATCATTAGATTACAGGCCGATCAGATTGTGCAGTGCGTTCTACAAATTGGTGTCTAAGACAATTACCAATATAAGTAAAAAACTCATTGATGATATTCTTTCCCCTAATCAAAGTGTTTTTGAGTGGGATAACTTAAGAGATGTGATGTGTAAACTGGGATTTGGATCGCGGATTGTTTCCCTGATTATGGCTTGTGTTACTTCCGCTAGCTACTCTTTTATACGTAATGGGCAGGTATATGGTGACGTCATCCAACAAAGAGTCCTCCGACAAGGGGTGCTATCTATATCCACATTTACTATTTGCTGATGATAGTACTTTCTTACCAAGGCTAATGCGGTGGAAACAGAAAATCTTCTACGTGTTTTGCAGGAGCATGAAGCGGATTAGGACAACTGATCAACTTACAAAAGTCGGTAGCTCTCTTCTCTTGAAATGTGTCTAGAGAGGTGTAGATAGTACATTCCAGACATACGATCATCATACACGTGGCAGCTATCTAGAAGGTTCAATGGTACTCCAGTATCACCCTATCATGCCTTATGCTTATACTTATCCGTATGGGGGCTGCGAAACAGGGTCACTCGCGTTACTAATTACACGGGAGTTGTAGGGACTTAGTGGTTTGGAGGCTAGAGTAAGGCCCGTCGCGCAACAGCAACAATCGCGCTCACGCACGATCCTTGGTAACTGTCTGAGAGATTTAATTCCTACGTGTCCCATAAATGCGGTCGATCTCATAAATGTCCCCTACTTATGCGGATGAGTGTGTAACGTGCCCTATATATACGGCCGAACGTTCCGTTGCGAGGCTAACATTAAGCCGCCATTTATGGGCGCATTAACCCCCGTAAGGGTCACTTCCCAACTATATATAGGAACGTTAGCCTTCTATGGAATCTCCTTGAATCACTTAGCCAATTTGTTATACTGTCTCTCTCTCAAGAACAGTTTAGCAAGTGCTTAGTCTCTCTTACCCTAATCTGCAATCTCCTTGTGTCTCATTCTTGTTCTTGTTCTTATCCCCTGTTAGAGGTGTACACTTGGATATTTTCTCAGGATTTCCTTGTACACATTTTGGTGAACCCGACGTGAAACTCCACCTTCAAAGCTTTCAATCCCCTATTCAACAATGTCTCATGAAGCCAACCCTCGTGAAGGCACTCAGTCTCCTGCAAGGGACGATGTATCAAGAGAGGAAAGCCTTACAACCAACACTAACGCCCAGATCCAGACGGGTACAGGGAGCAATCCCTCTTAGGAGATGCTGAATGCCACTATTCAAAGCCAAGCAAGGGCTATGCAGGCTTCGTCTGCCTAGATAGCCCAAATCATGTCTATTTTGAGAGGGCTTGCACAAAGTGCTAACCAGGGAGCCTTGGCTCTACCTGGACCCACTGCAGCATCAGTGCTCAGGGAGCCTTGACTCTGCATGGATCCACTGTGGCACACACGACGCACACGTATGCGCCACCAAACCCCCAGGCATCCTTGCCTAATGGGCCTGTGCCCCAACCAAGATCATCCTCAAAGTCTCCCTGGTGCCGAGTTACAAGCCAGAACGTGCATCTGCGGGAAACCCATCTTCATACCCCGTGCTGCCATCATACGCGAATGGGGTTCAGGGTCGCTACGCACCTCCACCTCCCTATGATCCCTGTAAGCCCTACATCCCTAGGATTGTTGTAACCCCATCGTCTACCACCAGGAGGAAGCGCGCCTTCCAGTGTGATGGCTTTGGAGCAGCGTTTGGACAAATTTCTGACAAACCAGTGCTTCGCGGCTACTATCATTCCCAACTTCTATAGTGCGCCTCCAATTCCCAAGGAGATTTACTTGATGCCCAATCCTGCTGGATACAAGGCACCAAAATGGGACAAGTTCGACGAGGTTAGTGGAATCGCGCATGAACATGTCATGCGTTTCGTTGACCTGATGGGTCCACATGGAGCTGATCCATGCCTGCTGGTGCGCAAATTCTCCAAGTCCCTGTGCGTACAAGTTGTACAGGACCCTAGAAGCTGGTTCCATCAAAACTTGGGAGGACATGGTCAAAAGGTTCTACACAAAATTCTTCCAAGTTGAAGAGAAGGTCGCGACCATACACCTCTCTCGTATGCACCAAAAACATGAAGAAGAAGAAGGGGTCGCATTCATCAAGAAGTTCAGAACCAGGTCTCTGGAGTGCGTTGATGAAGTTTCTGAGAGCCGTCTTATGGAGATCTGTCTCCAGGGAATGCTCAATGAGTATAAAGGTATGCTAATCAATCTGAACATGCCTACTTTTTCAAAATTTATTGACTCCACTAGGAACATCGAGCCGATGGTAGAGAAGGAAAAGAAAAGGTACGCGAATAATCGTGCGCCAACGAGATCCAGCTTTAGGATTGGAAGATTCAGCTACAATTGTGGACGTGAAGCAGAAGTGAGTGCGGTCTCGTCTCCTCAAAAGCAGCAACGTCCTACACCCAAGGAGGCACCCCCATTTCCATGTTTGATTGAGGATGCAACAACCTTGTGCAAGCGGTGGCAAAAAGATGGAATTCTACCGGCACTAGGGCATAAGCCCTCTGGAACAGCTGCGAGACCCCATATGGTGTGAATGACATGGAAAAGTTATGCACCCAACAAGGGAATGCAGGAAGCTAAGATGGCTGGTGGATAGGAAAATCAAGGAAGGGCAGTTAGTTATCGACGAGCCACCCAAGGATGTGCGCAGTAACCCTTTGCCATCCCATGCACAACAGGATCCCAAAGGGAAAGATATATCGATGATATCAATGATGGAACTTGAAGAGGTCGCAGATGCAGGAGTCCCAGTGGTGGCCAAAATCTCCGAGGATGATGACTATGGTTTAGAAACGGAGGACTCTCGAGCTGAACGAATGAAGGGCTCACACAAATTTGATAAGTTCTTCGATGAGATGAAATTCTCAAGCAAGTGCCGACAGGAAATGACAAAGGCGATCCTAAGAGTGGCTGAAGACTTTGGAGAGGAATTGCTTGTTTCGAATGGAGAAGTTGGCAGGGCTTCGCTATCCACTGGCTTGGAAATGACTTTCGCGCAAGCAGATAAGAAGACAAATGTTAACCACCAAAGACCACTGTATGTGACGACATTAGTCAATGGGATTGAGTTCAAGAGAGGTTTTGTCGATGGGGGAGTTTCAGTGAATGTGATACCACTCAGCACTCTTGAGTTGGCAGGTATCGCGGAAAGCAAGATTATCAAGCGGTCGTCGCCTCTGATAAGCTTTGGGAGCGACTCGCGGATGACTGTTGGATGGATCCGCCTAGGTATTGAGATTGGCCAGATTAAGTGCTCTTAAAAGTTTCATGTCATTGATGCCAATACAACCTACCATAGGATCATTAGTCGAGCGTGGATTCATAGCTTCGATGCTGTGCCATCCACAGCCCACCAAATGATGAAGGCTATTTGGAAAAACAGGGTGGTGTATATACCAGCTTCGGTAAAACCATTCAACCTTAATGAAACACACTTAAACGAGGCAGTATGGTTCACAGAGATGGCATATGAGGAAATGTCAGCACCATTCATGTTGGAATAGATGCCCTAGAGGCAATCTAGTTTATTATGAATTTATTCTGGCTAGAACATTCATTGTATTATCTATTGGATATTTAATATAATGAAGTCCTTAGATTTACAATTGTGTTTTTTATCTTAAATATCCCTAGTCCAGTATAATGATTAATGGGACAATCATCTATAGACAAGTATGGGGTTGGATTGATATGGAGATATCATGATCCAACACATGGGTGTGCATTAAGGAAAATGGCGCACCGGATTGACCCATATCTGAGAAGGCTACATACACGTTATGTTAAGTCACAAGTGCTTCTCGTGGTGCAATGGTATTGTCATCTTTAGACTTGAAGTCACTAGATATTTTAGTTGTGGATAATTGTGATTTTGGTAGCGTTAAACGCTACACCGTAACTGGGTAGTTATAAAGGCGTGTACCGGATACAATAAGAAGCAAGCTTAGAGATCGTAGTGGACGTAGATAGAATTTGTCCCTCCCACATAACGGGAGCAAATATCCTAGTCCACTCGAGGGATAGTGCTCATAGATTTTCTGGCCAGACTTAAATAAATCAATAAAGGATATTGATGTTATTTGCACGAATAAGGCTATTCCCATGGATCGAGAAATTATGGATTGGATATACGAGTGTGACTTGTATGTTTCGTGACCAATCCGGATATAGAGACAAAGGGATGAGACAATTACTTGTACAAGGTTTGTCGGATGACTATTCTATTAGTTGGCTAGAATGAATGTTTTGCTAGAAACCGCTCCATATTAGCAAATTGTTGCTACCAACTAGATAGAACCTATGGGGTCACACGCTACTTGGAGTGGAACTAGATTTAAGAATTAATTAATATGATTAATTAATTAGAAGGATCACTTTGCAACACCTTGCAAACTTAGTAAGACTAATTTGCAAGGAAGGGACTAAACCGAATTCTAGTAGGACTAGAATGGGTCCTTTAGGTAGGTTGCAAGGATTTTTTGGACTATATATGGGATGCTCCTTCCTTCCTTCCCACACTAACGATCCTTTAGTTCATAAATTCGGTGAGAGAAAACACAAGGAGAGAGAGAAAGCAAGCAAGAGAGGCGTCCGCCCCCCTTGCCGCCGCCCTTCCCGTTGGCCCAAACAAGGAGGCCGCCCCTCCTTGGTTCCTCGTGTTGCGTGATTTATTCTTCCTCTTCCTCCGTTGCGGGTTAGCACAAAGGAGAAGGAAGATGTAGATCTCAACTCTAGGCGTGGATCAACTATAGAGAACGTAACACAATTCACGTTACAAGTCATCACAGGAGAAACCCTAAGGTGTGTAACTTGATTTCTTCCCTTACCATCGTTATGTATCTTGTCCCGTGACACAATTCATGCTGCGTATCCATGATCAAAACCCTATAGTGGTATCAGAGCCAGGTTGTAGAGCATAAACGTGGTTTATGTGTTACGTTTTGATAGTTTTACACTTTTAATTTATTGTTTATCGCGTAAAACAAGACAAATCAAGCATATGATGAAATTTGTCAATAATCAATCATAACAAGACCTAGTTTTTGAATTGGATGCATCAATTAGTGAGTTTGAGAAATTTTAGGATCTTAGATCTAGGGTTTGGGCATCCTATGGAAAGAAGGAGTTATTTTCATACAAGGAAACAACCAAACTTGGGCACCAGACAAGGGAGTTGTTTTGGAAACAACTTCCAAAGGAGGTTCGGCCCCCCCTAGGGGACCGCCCCTCCTTGCTTGCCGCCCAAGAAAGGGACGGCAAAGGGGCCGGCCGGCCCAAGGCCTTTGTTGTACTCTTTTGGGGTCCGGGCAATTTGATTGTTGGGCCCAATTGACCGTTTTAACCCTAGAAAATCCTAAAATCAATTAAAATTGAACAAGCACGTTAAAATTGGATTTTAACTGTTTATGTGCAAATTGCATGGTGATTGGATATGGCCTTAGGATGTGGTTTGGTGTGATTGTTTATTTTATTAGTTTGGTTTACGGCCTGCGAGCTGATCAATTAATTGTAATAATTAATTAGGGTTTTATGGTCTGCGAGCCATTTTTTTCTCAACTTGTGAGATTTATTTTATTTAGTATAGTTGTTAGCTAGTGCTAGATAGAGTAGATTGTTAGCTAAGATTGAAGAAAAGAAGCCAAAAGCCAAAGGGATCCACAAAAGATGGAGCATGGAGCATTCCACCTGACTATGAAGGATGGACCAAAAGATGAAGACGCATGGAGATGTGTTTACCTTTAGGGTTCATAAAAAATTCCATTGGCTTGGAATTATCTTAGTCTTGAAAAGTCCATATTCACATCAAGTTTTATTTTATCTTAGTCTAGAAAATGCCATATTCACATCACGTTTTATTTTTTTTTGTGGTTTTTTATTTTATTGTCTTATTATTTTGTGGTTGGTGTATGGATGATGCATGCAATTAGGATATAAGATAATTAGACAACCCGGATCTATTATTTGGAGTTGTGCCCAAACTCAAATAGATAGATCAGTTGATATGGATCAACAAAAACAACTAAGATTGAATTGAAAAATCCCTCAAAACTCAAATATTGTGTTCTTGCCTTCTCGTTATTTAAACACTCATTATCATCATGATTTATCAAGCTCGTGCATGCCAAAGCAAGGTGACTTGGTTCATAATGATGGAATGTGATGGCACAAACAAGTAATGTGCAATTCTTTAAATAAGAGGTTGAACACAACTAGGCTATTAATATGATTAAAACCTAGAGGCAATCAATTGGGATTATCCATACGGATGGATAAATAAGGAGTTATTTGCCCAATTGAACCAAGAGTTGTATAGAGATGCAATTGGAATTGTTCCTACCTAAAGTAGTCAAATTATGGGTGACTTGCCAAAGCAAGCTCATAAGGAGATGAAACATGGATCTTTGCCCACTATAAAATATAAGGATATTTTCCGCATTAATATCTTGAGGGTTATTAATTCGTAGAAAAATAGTGGGAGCTATATTTGATAAACTAGCCATTATTAAATATTGCAACAACCCCCTTATCCGGCTCGGACAAGACCGGGAGGGCGATGCTAAAAGTAACGGCGGAAATCAAAAGCACAACATCCCACTTATTTATTACATAATATTAAACATCCAAAAAGTCATTAGATGTTACATAAGTCTTAACAAAGTTACCACATAAGGTGAGCTAGCCAACTACATCACTACTCGTGCTGATAACCGTCTACGTGAGTCCCGTACCCTGTTATGCCATAGTCCTCAGCTCCTAAGCCTGCGGTGGGAAGGAAAACAGAACCGCAGTTTCTAAAGTCAGCTGTGAAATGCTGAATAAATAACACCCAAACATGTAAAACAGAAGATGAAGCTTAAATTTATTATTTGCAATAAAACAGGAGGAATAAAACTTGTAAAGAAAGAACTTCATGAGTAAAGTAGGGACCCTTTTTATAAGAATTCTTCTTGTCTTATTATCTCTTCCAAACAGGTATTATCTTCCTCAATCTCATATTCTTTTCTTTCAAAGCTCATGCCAAAACTGTATAATTAGCTTTGTTGATACGGGGAAGGAACTACTAATCTATCACTAGCAACCATGACCTTAACTGCCGGCAGCCCCCTAAGACTTCTTGCGGCCAGAGAGGTGAGTACACGGAGCGACCCGGCAGGTTGCGACCGGGTTAAAATAAAATCTGATCTGTGGTCGAGTGACTAATAGTCAACACGACTATAATAAATTGCTTCTCCCGCACAACTCTTTCCACTTTACGTTAATTACGCATTATTATTATTAATCATGTGACAAGTTCAAATAAATAACTTCTTTGAAATAAAAGGAGACTTCAAACAAGTAAATAAGTGACGAAATAAAATGCATTTTGAGACAAGAAAATAAAAGTCATATTAAGACACGAAGGAAGCTAGGCTCAAGGCTTGGCATGTTACTTACCTTACTTCCGTAGCACTAGCACGTTCTAGGAATGTCTCGGGCCTACAAACCGTCACCTACAACCCGTAAATTTTATGTTAACAAATACTTCAACAAAATACTATTCGTCCTAAAATATTCTCTGTTTTAATTCTACCCAACCCCTCTAGTTATTTATTTTTCCTAATATTTTATTTCGTTATAAACTTCTATTATAAAGCCACGTGTTTATATTTAAACGACTATTATTATTGCTATTATTATTATTATTATTATTATTATTATTATTATTATTATTATTATTATTATTATTATTATTATTATTATTATTAGCTTAAAGTGCCTAACTAATTAGAGAAATTATTTTATAAAAGGCTTGATATAGAAGTGAAAACAAACTAATTTATCTTTAATGAAAAAGACATTATTATTATTTCTATAATTATTTAAACAATATTTAAAACTATTTAATTTAAAGAGAAAACTTTTACTAAATACTAACCACAACAAAACAATATTTAAAATCTAGCAAAACATCAAATTTGCAAGTATTACATATCTAAGTGTTTTAAAAACATATATTTAACGATATTTATTTAAAGTTTAACTAAAAATATTTCTTATTTAATTTTTAACGAACAAACCGCATGCTATTATAATACCAAAATTACTTTTCCAAAACGAGAATGAAAACTAGTATTTTTAGAAATTATTTATATTCCAAAATTATTATTTTTATTTTTAGCGAAAAGTAACAAGTTTAAGTTAAACACACATAAACCCCCATTCGTATTAAAAGTCTACAAATTCCTCAACTAGCCACCAAAACAAGTTTAATATAGTATACTAACAGCCCCTAAAGTTTCTGAAATTACAAACAGCACCCCTAAGCCATGTTTTAACAGTTTGCAAAAACTACACTTTTACCCCCCTTCTACAACAACTTCAATTTCTTCAATTTAACTATGATTCAAGCTATCGAACTTCAATTCTAACAACATATAACAACTAATCAGAAGGTATAGGACATACCTAGGCCAAAAATGGCCGGAAACCGCTAAGAAATGGGTCGGGTCGAAGCTTGGCGTCGGGGTCGCCGGAGTTGGACCTTCGTCGCCGGCTTTAATGGCTTCCACAGCCTGGTTTGAGGCTCCTAGTGAGCTAGTCGGGGCCCTAAGAGTCGCCTGGAAGCAAAGAAGTGGGCTGGGTGCTGCTACAAAGCTCTCGCCGGAAATTGGCCGAAGCTTGGCCGGCAACAATGGAGGTCGCCGGTGGTTGCAGAGGCTTTTGCTGCTACTGCTGCCTCCTTGGGCTCTGCTCAGGACGGGGATGAGCCCACAATCGATCAGGGAGCTCGGATAAGGCAGCGGGGATGAGAGAGAGACAAGTGGGTTTCCTTCGGTGGTGGTCCGACGGCGGTACTGGTGGCCGTGATAGTTGCTGCCACTGTTTCTAGGCTGTTCTGATGAGCTCAGAGAACAGAGAGGGAGGGAGAGAAAGAGAGAGTGATGAGGGTGGAGGCAGTGGGTGTTCTTCACTGGGTTTTGTCGCCGGTGGCTATGGCGACGGTTGTGGTGGTTGGCTGCTGCCACTTCTACGCTGCTGCTGCTGGTGGGGTTGTTGAGAGCAGAGAGTAGCAGAGAGGGAGAGATGGAGAGCTGAGTGGTGGTGGTGGATTTCTGCCGAATCAAAACAACAACGATGGTGGTGGAGATGATGTTGAAGGTGACGATGGTGGAGGGAGGTGGTTGTTGCTGCTGGTGTTGTTGTGTGTGGAGGTAGGGCTGCTGTGAAGGCCTTATATAGGCTGGTTGTACTTGGGGACCAAGCATGGAGGGTGGTGAGGTGGCAATGGTGAGGGCGGTGATGAAGGTTGGGGCGGTGTATTTGTTTTGCCGTGAAGGAAAAATTGGTGAAGGAGGTGATGTAGAAAAAGTATAGGGTGTGGTTGAAGTACTAGAGCTTTTGGTGATTCGGTGTGGCAACCACACCTAGTCTCGCGGTGGTCGGGTACGAGTTTAAAATCAGAACTTTAACTAAATCTACGAAACGTTATCGTATTTATTCACGATTGTAAATCTAATAACTATTTTAAAATTTTCTTGCAAATAAAACTCTAAAATATATTTAATCATTATTTTGTCAATAAAATTATTATTATGCTATTATAATGACTATTTTACCCCTACTAATTAAACGGGGTATTACAAATATAGTCTAAAATTCACAAATACTAAAACTTGCGTATTTTCCTTTTTGTAGAATTCCAAATGGAAAACAACTCATCGAGTTCACATCATTTCCTACGATATGTCCTTAAGAAGGACAAGCTCTCTGGAACCAACTTCCTTGATTGGTACAGAAACTTGAGAATCGTTCTCAAGCAAGAGAAGAAAATGTACGCAATAGAGGAGCAAGTTCCAGCATGTCAAGAGAACAATACCCCTGCAGCCCTAAAGGCGTATCAAAAGCGTGTTGATGACGCTAATGATGCGGCCTGCCTTATGCTATGCACCATGACTTCTGAGCTTCATAAGCAACACGAAAACATGAATGCTGTCGATATGATCGAGCATCTGAAGCATCTCTTCCAAGAGCAGGCAAGGGTTGAGAGGTATGACGTCTCTAAGGCATTGTTCAAGTGTTATCTGGCAGAAGGGAACCCGGTGGGACCCCATTTACTCCGTATGATCGGGTACTTAGAGAATCTCGCCCGACTAGGTTTCCCGGTCGGCCAAGAGTTGGCAACCGATCTCGTGTTGCAATCGTTTCCCGAGAGTTATGGACAGTTCATCATGAACTATAACATTAACGAAATCGTGAAACCACTGCCAGATTTGCTCAATATGTTGAGGACAGCTAAACAAAGCATCAACAAGGGTAAGGGCAAGGCCATTATGTTGGTGCAGAAAGGAAAGGGAAAAAGTTTTGCCTCATCCTCCAAGGGAAAAGGCAAGTCAGTTCCCAAGTCCAAGGAACATGCCCTTAAGCCTGTTGGTGGGATTGCCAAAGGTGTGACTAAAGGTGAGTGTCACTACTGTAGTCAGCCTGGACACTGGAGGAGGAACTGCCCAAAATACCTGGAGGACAAGAGGCTTGGAATAGTGATTCCACCACCACCAAGTATTTTTTTTGTAGATGTCAATTTAACTGTCTCTACATCATGGGTATTAGATACTGGATGTTGATCTCACATATGTCGAAATGTGCAGGATCTAAAGAGAAGTAGAAGATTGGCTAAAGGAGAGATAGATCTGCGCGTTGGGAATGGAGCAAAAGTTGCTGCGTTGGCCGTGGGCGTGTACGAGCTATCTCTACCTTCAGGATTAGTTATAGAGTTATATAATTGCTATTTTATGCCTGCTATGAGCAGAAACATTATTTCTATTTCTTGTTTGGACAAGGAAGGTTTTATTATTTCAATAAAGAACAATTATAGTTCCTTTTATTTTAATAATATTTACTATTTTAGTGCGCAGTTATTTAATGGATTGTATTTCCTTGATCTAAGCAATCCTGTCTAGAATATTAATACCAAGAGGATTAAAATACATGATTGAAATCCTGCTTACTTATGGCACTGTCGTTTAGGGCATATAAACGAGAAGCGTGTATCTAGACTCCATAAGGATGGAGTACTAGACTCATTTGATTTTGAATCATATGAGACATGTGAAGCTTGTTTATTGGAAAAAATGACAAATTCCCCTTTCAATAAGATAGGTAAGAGGAATAGTGAGCAATTGGCGCTCATACATACTGATGTGTGTGGGCCATTTGCCACGCCTGCCAGGGGTGGTTATGTTACTTCATTACATTTACTGATGATTACAATAGATATGGATTTGTGTACCTTATTAAGGCCAAATCTGAATCCTTTGAAATGTTCGAAGAATTCAAAAGTGAAGCAGAGAAGCAACTTGGCAAAAGTATCAAGGCTCTATGATCAGATCGTGGAGGGGAATACTTGAGCCAAGAGTTTGACGACTATCTTAGAGAGTGTGGGATCGTGTCCCAACTCACTCCATCCGGAACGCAACAGTGGAATGGCGTATCTGAGAGGAGGAATCGAACCCTATTAGATATGGTTCGATCTATGATGTGTCAAACCGACCTTCCATTATCATTTTGGGGCCATGCTCTATTAAGTGCAGCATTCACCATTAACCGTGTTCCATCTAAATTAGTCATGAAGACACCACATGAGATGTGGAGTGGGAGGCGTCCCACACTGTCGTTCATGAGGATTTGGGGATGCAATGTCTATGTAAAACGTTTACAATCAGACAAGCTAGGGCCAAAGTCGGATAAGTGTAAATTTGTGGGGTACCCTAAGGAAACTAAGGGTTACTACTTCTACAATCCAACCGAGAACAAAGTGTTTGTTTCTCGGACCGGCGTGTTTCTAGTAAGAGAATTTGTCTCTAAAGAAGCAAGTAGTAGGACTGTAGAAGTTGGAGAGATTCAAGAACCACAAATTACTGAACCGATTCTGGAACATGAACAGGAACCACAAGCAGTTGTGGAACAGCCTGTTCAGGTAACACAAGAGCTTCGTAGATCTAGTAGAGTGCGCCAGGAACCCGAGAGGTATGGACTTCTCGTGACCGATTCCGGTGACACAATGCTCATCGATGATGAGCCTACTACCTATGACGAGTCCGTAAAAGGGCCAGACTCTCAGAAGTTGCTAGAAGCCATGAGATCCGTGATGGAATCCATGTATACCAACAAAGTATGGACTTTGGTGGAACCACCGGAAGGGGCGCGGCCCATAGGGTGCAAGTGGGTCTTCAAGAAGAAGATCGACATGGATGGTAATGTGATTACCTATAAGGGCTGGTTGGTGGCTAAGGGATTTAGACAGATTCACGGTATTGACTATGATGAAACCTTTTCACCAGTCGCTATGACCAAATCCATCCGAATCCTACTTGCAATTGCAACATACTACGACTATAAGATTTGGCAGATGGATTTACAAACAACATTCCTTTATGGGAATCTCCTGGAGGATGTGTATATGATACAGCCAGAGGGTTTTGAAGATCTAGAGCAAGCCAACAAAGTCTGTAAGCTGCAATGATCCATTTATGGGTTGAAACAAGCTTCTAGGAGTTGGAATCGACGTTTTGATGAAGTATTCAAAGAGTTTAGCTTCATCAGAAAAGAAGATGAGTTTTGTTTCTACAAGAAGGTTAGTGGGAGCTCTGTAGATTTTTCTGGTCTTGTATGTGGATGACAAACTACTCATTGGAAACGACGTTCCCATGCTGCAATCTGTTAAAGATTGGATAGGGAAGTGTTTCTCAATGAAGGACTTAGGGGAAGCAGCCTATAAACTCGGAATAAATATCTATAGAGATTGATCTAAGAGACTGCTAGGCATAAGTCAGAGTACATATATTAACAAGGTGTTGAAGTGGTTCAACATGCAAGATTCCAAGATGGAATTCTTGCCCATGTCACATGGAATCACTCTTTCGAAGAGTGGTTGTCCTTCCAATGAGATTGAGAAGGAACGCATGAGTAGATTTCCCTATGCCTCGGCCATAGGATCTATCATGTACGCCATGTTATGTACTAGACCAGATGTGTCATATTCCTTGAGTATGACAAGCAGATACCAATCCAATCCGGGTGAGAGTCACTGGATTGCAGTCAAGAACATCCTAAAGTACTTGAGAAGAACTAAGGATGCTTTCTTGATATTTGGCGGCAAGGAAGAGTTGCGTGTAAGGGGTTACACGGATGAAAGCTTCCAGAACGATAGAGATGACTTTAGATCACAGTCAGGATATGTGTTTTGCCTGAATGGAGCAGCGGTGAGCTGGAAGAGTTCCAAGCAAGAGACGGTGGCTGATTCTACAACAGAGGCTTAGTACATTGCTGCAAATGGCGCAGCAAAGGAAGCTGTTTGGATCAGAAAGTTTGTTTCTGAACTTGGTGTGGTTCCTAGCATTGCAGATCCAGTTGAGTTGTACTGTGACAACACTGGGCGATCACGCAATCAAAGGAGCCCAGGTCGCACCTGAAATCCAAACACGTTATAAGGAAGTACCATCTGATTCGAGATTTTATCGATAGAGGAGACGTTCGGATATGCAAGATTCCTAAAGATGAGAATCTGTCAGATCCACTAACAAAGCCGCTTGCGCAGTGGAAGCATGAAGGGCACACTAGGAGCATGGGAATACGATATGCGTCAGATTGGCTCTAGTGCAATGGGAGACTGTTGGAATAGATTCCCTAGAGGCAATCTAGTTTAGTATGAATTTATTCTGGCTAGATCATTCATTGTATTATTTATTGGTTATTTAATATAATGAAGTCCTTAGATTTACAATTGTGTTGTTTATCTTAAATATCCCTAGTCTAGTATAATGATTAATGGGACAATCATCTATAGACTAGTATGTGGTTGGATTGATATGGAGATATCATGATTTAACACATGAGTGTGCATTAAGGGTAATGGTGCACGGAATTGACCCATCTCTGAGAAGGCTACATAAACGTTATGTTAAGTCAAAAGTGCTTCTCGTGGTGCAATGGTATTGTCATCCTTAGACTTGAAGTCACTAGATATTCTAGTTGTGGATTCTTGTGATTTTGGTAGCGTTAAAAGCTACACCGTAACTGAGTAGTTATAAATGCGTGTACCGGATACAATAACAAGCAAGCTTAGAGATCGTAGTGGACGTAGATAAAATTTGCCCTCCCACATACCGGGAGAAAATATCCTAGGCCACTCGAGGGATAGTGCTTATAGAATGTCTTGCCAGACTCAAATAAATCAATATAGGATATTGATGTTATTTGCACGAATAAGGCTATTCCCATGGATCGAGAAACTATGGATTGGATATACGAGTGTGACTTGTATGTCTCGTGTCCAATCCGAATATAGAGAAAAAGGGATGAGACAATTACCTGTACAAGGTTTGTCGGATGACTATTCTATTAGTTGGCTAGAATGGATGTTTTGCTAGAAACCGCTCCATATTAGAAAATTGTTGCTACCAACTAGATAGAACCTATGGGGTCACACGCTATATAGAGTTGAACTAGATTTGGGAATTAATTAATAGGATTAATTAATTAGAAGGGTCACTTTGCAACACCTTACAAACTTAGTAGGACTATTTTGCAAGGAAGGGACTAAACCGAATTCTAGTAGGACTAGAATGGGTCCTTTAGGTAGTTGGCAAGGATTTGTTGGACTATATAAGGGATGCTCCTTCCTTCCTTCCTTCCTTCCCACACTTATGAGCCTTTAGTTCATAACTTGAGTGAGAGAGAACAAAAGGAGAGATAGAAAGCAAGCAAGAGAGGCATCCGCCCCCCTTGCCGCCGCCCTTTCCCGTCGGCCCAAACAAGGAGGCCGCCCCTCCTTGTTTCCTCGTGTTGCGTTATTTCTTCTTCCTCTTCCTCCGTTCCGCGCTAGCACAAAGGAGAAGGAAGATCTAGATCTCAACTCTAGGCGTGGATCAACTATAGAGAACGTAACACAATTCACGTTACAAGTCATCACAGGAAAAACCCTAAGGTGTGTAACTTGATGTCTTCCCTTACCATCGTTATGTCTCTTGTCCTGTGATCCTTGGAGAGTATTGCATGGATAATATTTTTTTTCCACTGCGTATCCATGATCAAAACCCTAAAAGTGGTATCAGAGCCAGGTTGTAGAGCATAAACGTGGTTTATGTGTTACGTTTTCATAGTTTTACACTTTAAAATTTATTTTTTATCGCGTAAAACAAGACAAATCAAGCATATGATGCAATTTGTCAATAATTAATCATAAAAAGACCTAGTTTTTGCATTGGATGCATCAATTAGTGAGTTTGAGAAATTTTAGGATCTTAGATCTAGGGTTTGGGCATCCTATGGAAAGAAGGAGTTCTTTTCATACAAGAAAACAACCAAACTTGGGCACCAAGCAAGGGAGTTGTTTTGGAAACAACTCCCAAAGGAGGTTCGGCCCCCCCTAGGGGACCTCCCCTCCGTGCTTGCCGTCCAAGAAAGGAACGACAAAGGGGCCAGTTGCCCCAAGGCGTTTGCGGTCCTCTTTTGGGGTCCGGACAATTTGATTGTTGGGCCCAATTGACCGTTTTAACCCTAGATAATCCTAAAATCAATTAAAATTGACCAATCACGTTAAAATTGGATTTTAACTGTTTATGTTCAAATTGCATGGTGATTGGATATTGCCTTAGGATGTGGTTTGGTGTGATTGTTTATTTTTGTGGTTTGGTTTACGGCCTGCGAGCTGATCAATTAATTGTAATAATTAATTAGGGTTTTATAGCCCGCGAGCCATTTTTTTCTCAACTTGTGAGATATTTTTTGTTTAGTATAGTTGTTAGCTAGTGCTAGATAGATTAGATTGTTAGCTAAGATTGAAGAAAAGAAGCCCAAAGCCAAAGGGAGCCACAAAAGATGGAGCATGGATGACTATGAAGGATGGACCAAAAGATGAAGACGCATGGAGATGTGTTTGCTTTTAGGACTCATAGATAATTCTATTGGCTTGGAATTATCTTAGTCTAGTAAAGGCCATATTCACATCATGTTTTATTTTATCTTAGTCTAGAAAAGGCCATATTCACATCACGTTTTATTTTGTTTTGTGGTTGTTTATTTTATTGTCTTATTATTTTGTGGTTGGTGTATGGATGATGCATGCAATTAGGATAATTAGATAATTAGACAACCCGGAGCTATAATTTGGAGTTGTGCCCAAACTCAAATAGATAGATCAGTTGATATGGATCAACAAAAAGAACTAAGATTGAATTGAAAAATCCCTCAAATCTCAAATATTGTGTTCTTGCCTTCTCAATATTTAAACACTCATTATCATCATGATTTATCAAGCTCGTGCATGCCAAAGCAAAGGGACTTGGTTCATAATGATGGAACGTGATGGCACAAACAAGTAATGTGCAATTGTTTAAATAAGAGGTTGAACACAACTAGGCTATTAATATGATTAAAACCTAGAGGCAATCAATTGGGATTTTCCATACAGATGGATAAATAAGGAGTTATTTGCCCAATTGAACCAAGAGTGGCATAGAGATGCAATAGGAATTGTTCCTACCTAAAGTAGTCAAATTATGGGTGACTTGCCAAAGCAAGCTCATAAGGAGATGAAACATGGATCTTGGCCCACTAGAAAAAATAAGGATTTTTTCCGCATTAATATCTTGAGGGTTATTAATTCGTAGAAAAATAGTGGGAGTTATATTTGATAAACTTGCCATTATTGAATATAGTCAAAAATTCACAAATACTAAAACTTGCGTATTTTCCTTTTTGTAGAATTCCAAATGGCAAACAACTCATCGAGTTCACAACATTCCCTACGATATGTCCTTCAGAAGGACAAGCTCTCTGGAACCAACTTCCTTGATTGGTACAGAAACTTGAGAATCGTTCTCAAGCAAGTGAAGAAACTGTACGCAATAGAGGGGCAAGTTCCAGCAGGTCTTGAGAACAAAACCCCTACAGCCCTAAAGGCGTATCAAAAGCCTGTTGATGACGCTAATGATGCGGCCTTCCTGATGCTATGCACCATGACCTCTGAGCTTCAGAAGCAACACATAAACATGAATGCTGTCGATATGATCGAGCATCTGAAGCAGCCCTTCCAAGAGCAGGCAAGGGTTGAGAGGTATGAGGTCTCTAAGGCATTGTTTAAGTGTCATCTGGCAGAAGGGAACCCGGTGGGACCCCATGTACTCCGTATGATCGGGTACTTGGAGAATCTCGCCCGACTAGGGTTCCCGATCGGCCAAGAGTTGGCAACCGATCTCGTGTTGCAAACGTTGCACGAGAGTTATGGACAGTTCATCATGAACTATAACATGAACGAGATCATGAAACCACTGCCAGATTTGCTCAATATGTTGAGGACAGCTAAACAAAGCATCAACAAGGGTAAGGGCAAGGCCATTATGTTGGTGCAGAAAGGAAAGGGCAAAAGGTTTGCCTCATCCTCCAAGGGCAAAGGCAAGTCAGTTGCCAAGTCCAAGGAACCTGCCCTTAAGCCTGTTGGTGGGATTGCCAAAGGTGTGACTAAAGGTGAGTGTCACTACTGCAGTCAGCCTGGACACTGGAGGAGGAATTTCCCAAAATATCTGGAGGACAAGAGGCTTGGAATAGTGATTCCACCACCACCAGGTATTTTTTTTTGTAGATGTCAATTTAACTGTATCCACATCATGGGTATTAGATACTGGATGTCGATCTCACATATGTCGAAATGTGCAGGATCTAAAGAGAAGTAGAATATTGGCTAAAGGAGAGATAGATATGCGCGTTGGGAATGGAGCAAAATTTGTTGCGTTGGCCGTGGGCGTGTACGAGCTATCTCTACCTTCGGAATTAGTTTTAGAATCAAATAATTGCTATTTTGTGCTTGCTATGAGCAGAAACATTATTTCTATTTCTTGTTTGGACAAAGAAGGTTTTATTATTTCAATAAAGAACAATTGTTATTCCTTTTATTTTAATAATATTCACTATTTTTGTGCGCAATTATTTAATGGACTGTATGTCCTTGATCTAAGCAATCATGTCTGCAACATTAATACCAAGAGGATTAAAATACATGATTAAAATCCTGCTCACTTATGGCACTGTCGTTTAGGCCATATAAACGAGAAGCGTGTATCTAGACTCCATAAGGATGAACTACTAGACTCATTTAATTTTGAATCATATGAGACATGTGAAGCTTGTTTATTGGGAAAAATGACAAGGCCCCTTTCAATAAGAAAGGTGAGAGGACTAGTGAGCAATAGGCGCTCATACATACTGATGCGTGTGGGCCATTTGCCACGCCTGCTAGGGGTGGTTATGTCTACTTCATTACATTTACTGATGATTACTATGGATTTGTGTACCTTATGAAGGCCAAATCCGAATCCTTTGAAATGTTCAAAGAATTCAAAATTCAAGTAGAGAAGCAACTTGGAAAAAGTATCAAGGCTCTACGATCAGATCGTGGAGGAGAATACTTGAGCCAAGAGTTTGACGACTATCTTAGCGAGTGTGGGATCGTGTCCCAACTCACTCCACCCGGAACGCCACAATGGAATGGCGTATCTGAGAGGAGGAATCGAACCATATTAGATATGGTTCGATCTCATGTGTCAAATCGACCTTCCATTATCATTTTGGGGCCATGCTCGATTAAGTACAGCTTTCACCATTACGTGTTCCATCTAAATTAGTAATGAAGACACCACATGAGATGTGGAGTGGGAGGCGTCCCACACTGTCGTTCATGAGGATTTGGGCTGCGATGTCTATGTAAAACGTTTACAATCAGACAAGCTAGGGCCAAAGTCGGATAAGTGTAAATTTGTGGGGTACCCTAAGGAAACTAAGGGTTACTAATTCTACAATCCAACCGAGAACAAAGTGTTTGTTGCTCGGACCGGCGTGTTTCTAGAAAGAGAATTTGTCTCTAAAGAAGCAAGTGGGAGGACTTTAGAACTTGAAGAGATTCAAGAACCAAAAATCACTGAACCGATTATGGAACATGAACAAGAACCACAAGCAGTTGTTAAACAGTCTGTTCAGGTAACACAAGAGCTTCGTAGATCTAGTAGAGTGCGCCATGAACCCGAGAGGTATGGACTTCTCGTGACCAAATCCGGTGACATAATGATCATAGGTGATGAGCCTACTACCTATGAAGAGGCCGTAAAAGGGCCAGACTCTCAGAAGGGGCGCGGCCCATAGGGTGCAAGTGGGTCTTCAATAAGAAGATCGACATGGATGGTAATGTGATTACCTATAAGGGCCGGTTGGTGGCTAAAGGATTCGGACAGATTCACGGTATTGACTATGATGAAACCTTTTCACCAGTCGCTATGACCAAATCCATCCGAATCCTACTAGCAATTGCAGCATACTACGACTATGAGATTTGGCAGATGGATGTCAAAACAACATTCCTTTATGGGAATCTCCTTGAGGATGTGCATATGATACAGCCAGAGGGTTTTGAAGATCCAGAGCAAGCCAATAAAGTCTGTAAGCTGCAACGATCCATTTACGGATTGAAGCAAGCTTCTAGGAGTTGGAATCGACGTTTTGATGAAGTAGTCAAAGAGTTTGGCTTCATCAGAAATGAAGATGAGTCTTGTGTCTACAAGAAGGTTAGTGGGAGCTCTGTAGCTTTTCTGGTCTTGTATGTGGATGACATACTACTTATTGGAAACGACGTTCCCATGCTGAAATATGTTAAATATTGGCTAGGGAAGTGTTTCTCAATGAAGGACTTAGGGGAAGCAGCCTATATACTCAGTATAAATATCTATAGAGATAGATCTAAGAGACTGCTAGGCCTAAGTCATAGTACATATATTAACAAGGTGTTGAAGCGGTTCAACATGCAAGATTCCAAGAAGGGATTCTTGCCCAGGTCACATGGAATCACTCTTTCGAAGAATGGTTTTCCTTCCAATGAGATTGAGAAGGAACGCATGAGTAGAATTCCCTGTGCCTCGGCCATAGGATCTATCATGTACACCATGTTATGTACTAGACCAGATGTGTCATATTCCTTGAGTATGACAAGCAGATACCAATCCAATCCGGGTGAGAGTCACTGGATTGCAGTCAAGAACATCCTAAAGTACTTGAGAAGAACTAAGGATGTTTTCTTGATATTTGGTGGCGAGGAAGAGTTGCGTGTAAGGGGTTACACGGATGCAAGACCGATACAGATGACTTTAGATCACATTCGGGATATCTGTTTTCATGAATGGAGCAGCAGTGAGCTGGAAGAGTTCCAAGCAAGAGACAACGGCTGATTCTACAATAGAGGCTGAGTACATTGATCCAAATGGCGCAGCAAAGGAAGCTGTTTCTGAACTTGGTGTGGTTCCTAGCATTGCGGATCCAGTTGAGTTGTACTGTGACAACACTGGGGCGATCACGCAATGAAAGGAGTCCAGGTCGCACTAGAAATCCAAACACATGCTCAGGAAGTTCCATCTGATTCGAGATATTATCGATAGAGGAGACGTTCAGATATGCAAGATTCCTACAGATGAGAATCTGTCAGATCCACTTACAAAGCTGCTTGTGCAGTGGAAGCATGAAGGGCACACTAGGAGCATGGGAAAACGAGATGCGTAAGATTGCCTCTAGTGCATTCATGTTGGAATAGATGCCCTAGAGACAATCTAGTTTAGTATGAATTTATTGTGGCTAGAACATTCATTGTATTATTTATTGGATATTTAATATAATGAATTCCTTAGTTGACAGGATTGCTTAGATCAACGATAGTGCCATTAGTAAGAAGGACTTAAATCATTTATTTTTATCCTCTTGGTATTAATGTTGTTGACAGGATTGCTTAGATCAAGGACATATAGTCCATTAAATAATTGTGCACTACAATAGTGAATATTATTAAAATAAAAGTAACAAAAGTTGTTATTTATTGAAATAATAAAACCTTCCTTGTCCAAACAAGAAATAGAAATAATGATTCTGCTCATAGCAGGCACAAAATAGCAATTATTTAATTCTAAAACTAATCCTGAAGGCAGAGACAGCTCGCACACGCGTACGGCCAATGCAGCAACCTTTGCTCCGTTCCCAACGCGCATGTCTATCTCCCCTTTAGCCAATCTTCTACTTCTCTTTAGATCCTGCACATTTCGATAGATGTGAGATCCACATCCAATATCTAATACCTATGATGTAGAGATAGTTAAATTGACATCTACAACAAAAATACCTGGTGGTGGTGGAATCACTATTCCAAGCCTCTTGTCCTCCATATATTTTGGGCAGTTCCTCCTCCAGTGTCCTGGATGAATGCAGTAGTGACACTCACCTTTAGTCACACCTTTGGAAATGCCACCAAAAGGCTTAAGGACAGGTTCCTTGGACTTGGCAACTGACTTGCCCTTGCCCTTGGAGGATGAGGCAAACCTTTTGCCCTTTCCTTTCTGCACCGTCATAATGGCCTTGCCCTTACCCTTTATGATGCTTTGTTCAGCTGTCCTCAACATATTGAGTAAATCTGACAGTGGTTTTACGATCTCGTTCATGGTATAGTTCATGAATAAGTGTCCATAACTTTTAGGCAACGATTGCAACACGAGATCGGTGGCCAACTCTTGGCCGACCGGAAACCCCAATCGCGCGAGATTCTCCAAGTACCCGATCATACGAAGTACGTGAGGTCTCACCTGGTTTCCTTCAGCTAGATGACACTTGAACAATACCTTAGAGACCTCATACCTCTCCACCCTTGCCTGCTCTTGGAAGAGCTGTTTTAAATGCTCGATCATATCGACAACATTCATGTTCTTGTGTTGCTTCTGAAGATTAGAGGTCATGGTGCATAGCATAAGGCAGGCCGCATTATTAGCGTCATCAACACGCTTTTGATACGCCTTTAGGGCTGCAGAGGTATTGTTCTCTGGACCTGCTGGAACTTGCTCCTCTATTGCGTACAGTTTCTTCTCTTGCTTGAGAACGATTATCCAGTTTTTGTACCAATCAAGGAAGTTGGTTCCAGAGAGCTTGTCCTTCTCAAGGACAGATAGTAGGGAATGTTGTGAACTCGATGAGTTGTTTGCCATTTGGAATTCTTCAAAAGGAAAATACGCAAGTTTTAGTATTTGTGAATTTGACTATATTCAATAATGGCTAGTTTATCAAATATAGCTCCCACTATTTTTCTACGAATTAATAATCCTCAAGATATTAATGCGGAAAATATCCTTATATTTTCTAGTGGGCCAAGATCCATGTTTCATCTCCTTTTGAGCTTGTTTTGGCAAGTCACCCAAAATTTGACTACTTTAGGTAGGAACAATTTCAATTGCATCCTATGCGATTCTTGGTTCAATTGGGAAAATAACTCCTTATTTATCCATCCGTATGGATAATCCCAATTGATTGCCTCTAGGTATTAATCATATAATAGCCTAGTTGTGTCCAACCTCTTATTTAAACAATTGAACATTACTTGTCTGTGTCATCGCATTCCATAATTATGAACCAAGTCACCTTGCTTTGGCATGCACGAACTTGATAAATCATGATGATAATGAATGTTTAAAAATTGAGAAGGAAAAAACACAATATTTGGATTTTGAGGGATTTTAAAATTCAATTTTAATTGTTTTGTTGATCAATATCAACTTGATCTATCTATTTGAGTTTGGGAACAACTCTAAATAATAGATCCGGGTTGTCTAATTATCTTAGTATCCTAAATTCATGCACCATCCATACACCAACCATAAAATAATAAGACAATAAAATAAACAACCACAAAAAAAACGTGATATGGATATGGCCTTTTCTAGACTAAGATATTTCCAAGCCAATGGAATTATCTATGAACCCTAAAAGCAAACACATCTCCATGCGTCTTCATCTTTTGGTCCATCCTTCATAGTCATGTGGAATGCTCCATGCTCCATCTTTTGTGGCTTCCTTTGGCTTTGGGCTTCTTTTCTTCAATCTTGGCTAACAATCTACTCTATCTAGTACTAGCTAACAACTATACTAAATAAAATAAATCTCGCAAGTTGAGAAAAAAATGGCTCGCAGGCGATAAAACCCTGATTAATTATTATAATTAATTGATCAGCTCACAGGCCGTAAACCAAACCACAAAAATAAACAAATCACACCAAACCACATCCTAAGGCCATATCCAACCACCATGCGATTTGCACATAAATAGTTAAAAACTAATTTTAACGCGCTTGGTCAATTTTTAATTGATTTTAGGATTTCTAGGGTTAAAACGGTCCGAGGGGCCCACCATCTCATGACCGAACCCTATTGGAGCCGTCCCGGGCCGAGCCTAGGCAGGTCGGCCCAACCCGAGGGGTCGGCCGACTGCCTAGGCCCTCGGCCTAGGTGGCTTGGGCGGCAAGGAAGGAGTGGGGCGGTCCCTAGGGGGCCGAACCTCCTTAGTTGTTTCCAAAACAACTATTTCCTTGTTCCTTAAGTCTAAAAACTTTCCAAATTTGAAACTAGTTTCCAAATTGGTGCCCAAACCCTAGATCTAAGATCCTAAAATTTCTCAAACTCACCAATTCATGCATCCAATGCAAAAACTAGATCTTGTTCTGTTTGATTATTGACAAATTGCATCATATGCTTGATTTGTCTTGTTTTACGCGATAAACAATAAATTTAAAGTGTAAAACTATAAAAACGTAACACATAAACCACGTCTATGTTCTACGACCTGTGGCTCTGATACCACTGTAGGGTTTTGATCACGGATGCGCAGCGGAAAAAGATAATTTATCCATTCAATATCCTCCAAGGATCACAGGAAGAGAAGCATAACTATGGTAAATGAAGAATCATGTTAAACACCTTAGGGTTTCTCCTGTGATGACTTGTAACGCGAATTGTGTCACGTCTCTACGGTTAATCCACGCCTAGAGTTGAGATTTAGATATTTCATATACGTTGTGCTAGCTTGGACCGGAGGAAGAGGAAGAAGAAATCACACAACACGAGGCAACAAAGAGGATCCGGCCTCCATGGTTCGCCGATGGGGACGGGGCGGCGGCAAGGGGGTCGGTTCGGCTCTCTTTTTTCTTGCTCTCTCTCCTTTTTTCTCTCCACTAAAGTTATGAATAATAAGTTCATACGTGTGGGAAGGAAGGAGCATCCTTTATATTGTCCAACGAATCCTTGTTAAGTACCTTAAGGACCTATTCTACTCATACTAGAATTCGGTTTAGTCCCTTCCTTACAAATTAGTCCTACTAAGTTTGCAAGGTGTTGTAAAGTGATCCTTCTTATAATTAATAATATTAGTTAATTCCCAAATCTAGTTCAACTCTATATAGTGTGTGACCCCATAGGTTCTATCTAGTTGGTAGCAACAATTTGCTAATATGGAGCGGTCTCTAGCATGACATGCATTCTAGCCAACTTATAGAATAGTCATCCGACAAACCTTGTGCAAGTAATTGTCACATCCCTTTGTCTCCATATACGGATTGGACACGAGACATAAAAGTCACACTCGTATATTCAATCCTTAGTTTCTAGGTCCTGGGAATAGCCTTATTCGTGCAAATAACATCAATATCCTATATTGATTTATTTGAGTCTGGCCAAACATTCTATAAGCACTATCCCTCAAGTGGCCTCGGATATTTGCTCCCGTTATGTAGGATGGAAAAATTCTATCTACGTCTACTAGCTTGCTTCTTATTGTATCCGGTACACGCTTTTATAGCTTCCCATTTATGGTGTAGCGTTTGATGCTACCAAAATCACAATAATCCACAACTAGACAATCTAGTGACTTCAAGTCTAAGGATGACAATACCGTTGTCACCACGATAAGCGCTTGTGACTTTACATAACATGTATGTAGCCTTCTCGGAGATGGGTCAATCCAGTGCACCATTACCCTTAATGCATACCCATGTGTTAGATCATGATGTCTCCATATCAATCCAACCCCATACTAGTCTATAGATGATTGTCCTATTAATCATTATACTGGACTAGGGATATTTAAGATAAACAACACAATTGTAAATCTAAGGACTTCATTATATTAAATCTCCAATAAATAACACAAAGAATGTTCTAGCCAAAATAAATTCATACTAATCTAGATTGCCTCTAGGGCATCTATTCCAACACCTCCCCCCATCGTTCAGGGTTGAATCTCTGTCTACAGCAGTCTACTTGCGCAACATTCTTCCCACCACGACACTCAAGAGCAACATTCTGACTGTTGTTCTCTGTCATCGCATACCCACCTATGATCATCTTCGCACTTTCGGGTGTTTGTTCTACCCAAACCTCTCTACCAAATCTCCTCATAAGCTTGCTCCTCGCTCCGCTCCTTGTGTCTTTATCGGAAACCCTCCAAATGCCTTGACCTCTCCACCGGTAATGTTCACATCTCTCGTGATGTAAATTTTGATGAGTCGGTCTTCCCCTTTTCTACCCTTGGCTCAGCCTCCATGTTCCTGACCTGGACCCTTCTTTCCACTGCAACCGATAGTGTCATACTCCCTCTTCTCCTCCCCACATTCTTCTAGTTAGGATCACCTATGGTCGTCCCTGTCTCTTCGAGCCCCTCTCCTATGGGTTCCTCTAGACCTTTGGCTCCACCTCTTGCGGTACTCGAGCAACCACCTCCCCCTCCACACTCCCCAAAACGGACCACCAAATCCAAACACGACATCACCAAGCCTATTCAGTGTCTTACTCTTCATGCCAAAACTCCTCCCTCCATCTCGCCCTTAGCTAAATCCCATGTGTCAGCTTTATCGGACCAACACTGGAAGGCTGTCATGGATGATGAATTTGGGGGCTATGGTCCGGAATCATACTTCGGATTTGGTCACGCGGCCTACCAAAGGCAATATTCTTCGGGCTATTTGGCAGTTTCGACTCAAGTTTCGGGCTGATGGTACATTGCAGAGATACAATACCCGACCGGGTGCTAATGGTTGTGGTGGACTGTGAGGAGACTTTTAGCTCGGTTGTTAAGCCGGCTACCATTCATACTGTCTTGACCATAGTTGTGGCACGTTCTTCCATATCCTCCAGCTTGATGTCAATAATGCTTTCTTGCATGGGGTTCTTGAGGAGACTGTCTACATGCATTAGCCGCCTGGTTACCGTGATTATCGCCATCCTTACAATGTATGTTGTCTTCGGAAATTTCTATATGACCTCAAACAGGCACCCCGAGCCTGATTTATGCAATTTGCTACGTTTCTTACTGGTTTAGTGGGATTTTCAGGGTTCATGACAGATGAGTCACTCTTTGTTTACCGTTGAGGATAAGACGTTGTATATATCCTTCTCTATGTGGACGATATTATCCTTACCGGGTCTTCCTCTAAAATCCTTCATCATCTAGTTGCGCAGTTGTCTCATGAGTTTGCCACATCAGATCCTCAGACCTCTGAATCACTTTCTGGGAATCCCTGCCTCTCAGGACTCGTCTGGGTTGTTCTTATCTCAGTGAGAGTATGCTATGGGCATTCTTGCTTGTGCTTCCATGACAGCCAACAAACCTGTCACCACCCCTTTTGAGACTGGTGCCAAGCTCACAAGGGGGTCTGGCCCACCAGTTTATGATCTTACTCTATACAGAAGTTTGGCAGGTGCACTGCAGTATCTCACCTTCACTCGCCCCGAGCTATCTTATGTCGTGCACCAGATATGCCTCTTCATGCATGATCCTCATGAACCTCATCTTGAAGCACTGAAGCGCATTCTCCGCTATGTTCGGAACACTCTTGATCACGAGTTTCGGATCTTTATATCGGTTCCCACCTGTCTTACCGCCTATACTGATGCTGACTGGCCTCGCTGCCCTGACACTCGCCGACCCACCTCTGAATATTGCATTTTCTACGGTGACAAGCTTCTCAATTCGTCCTCTAAACGCCATGCCACGGTATCCCGCTCTAGTGCTAAAGTCGAATACCGTGGAGTTGGCAATGTTGTCTCTGAGTTGTGTTGGCTTCACAATCTTTTGATTGAGCTCCGGGTCCCGCCGCCTCCTGCCTTCGTTCTGTACTGTGACAACGTGAGTGTCGTTTACCTTTCCGGTAACCCGGTCTAGCATCAGGGCACCAAACTTGTAGAGATTGACCTGCATTCTTTTTGTGAGAAAGTTCGATTGGGGCAACTGCGAGTCCTTCACATCCCGGCTGACTATCAGTACGCTAGCATATTCACCAAGGGGTTGCACCATCATCTCTTAGAGCATTTTCGATCCAGTCTGAGCGTCCGTTCTCCCGCTCTAACTAAGGGGCGTAATAGCACAAATGTCAATATAGCAATGTACAGAGATTTTTATGTAAATACACTTCTTGTATTGTTCTTTATATACTTAAATAATACTATTAGTGCGGTTGGGGACTTTCACAATCTTACACGGTGTTTTTTTTGTAAAACTTCATCAGTTTTTTAATCCAATACCTCTGATAGTTAATTACTTGTGAAAATATTCACTGATTATTGATCTAAATATCCAAATTGATGGATCCACGATTAAAGTTTTAATCAACCCACATAGTGAAAGAATATTCGAATATAGTACACTTGAGTGAAAATAGGTGGGTTTTACATACTCGAAAAGTTTGAGTTTCAGCTTTAGTGCATATAGATGGCAGATGAGAAGAAAGTTGTTGGTCATGTGGTTCCAAAGCCAGACCAGATCGGAATGAGAATATGAGATAGAGAGAAGAGGAAGAGAGACCATGCAAATGACGCGCTTGGTAATTGAGAATCGTGTAAAACCAACTTATTTTCAGTCAAAACATCCTTAGCTACGTGGCTTAATTATAACCGTGAGATTAAAACCGCACACAAACCGTACCGAATGGAACTGTACCAAAGCCTCGCCCGTCTCCCATCGCTTTGCTATTGAAGCTATGCCTTCTTCTAATTCTTCTCCGTCTCTTTTCTATATTGTTTAATCAGAACCACCTCTACTAACCTTAACCTTGTAGCCCTTCCAAATGCATCTGGTGAGACATTGCCTCTCCCTTCTGTGGAATCCCTATCTCCGAGACTTTGTTAAAGCCTGTGTAGACGCATCTGCATGTAGAAGTCTAACCAATTATTACAAACTAAAACGCAGGACACAAAAATATCTCAAAGGAATAGTAGTATTTTGGATGCATTCAAAGTTTAATGTCAAATAGAACTAAACACACACTATGTTAAGGCTCCTATTCCTCCAATTCAGATAGAAGGCTAAATGTGTTACTCATATGAGCCGCTGCTTTCTTGCCCTTCTTTCCTTTACCAATCTAAGTTTTTGTCGCCTTGCTTCGGTTGTTCCAGATTGCTTTGGCGTATAAGCCATCATCTCTTATATACCAGACTTTCTTTGGCCTATTCTGACTATTGCTAGTGGTGTTGCCTGCTTTCTTCTTCAACAACGAAATAGATGTTTCCAATTTTTCCTCGTACACAAAGGGTCCGTCCTTAGGTGCTTCAACATTCAAAACAACAATCTCCTTATATTGCCTGTTCCCAATATCGCATGAAACTATTGCAGCATACCCATCCGACCTAGTGGCATAGATCAAAAACTCACTTTTCTCTTCGTCGCTGAAAAATAGTGGTGTTGCGCGACTACAATTCTTATAATCGAACTGGAACATACATGTCCAAGACTCCTTCACGCCATATTCTTTCATTTCATATATCTTGTGATTATTATAGGAGGAGTCGCTACAAACCATACAAAGGGATCTGTCCCAAACTCCCAAACCACGGATACAACTTCTTTTATTCCAGGAGGGTTGATCAGGAAGCGGTATCTTCATAAAATTATCAGTCTTTGGATCAAAATAAATTATCTGATCAGATGAATCAGCATTGGATGACCAGAAATGAAGATGATTGTTCAACGTCGGCCCTGATTTCAAGTTTCTTGTAACAAACTGACCGCTGCTGATCTCAGACCAAGAGTTGGTCTCAAAACTTCCCACCACCAACCATCTTTCGCGCCAATTGTGGTGGTCCAGGACCAACACAACTTTAAAATTTCTGTTGTCCGAGTCAAGGCATAGTCCTGAAACCACCTCTGTGGGTGGATACCGCGTTAGAAGATGGCAACTCAAAGAATCTTCGCGGTAACCAAACGTTGTATTCCACAAAAACAAACGTATACCAAACCTAATAAGCAAAAACCCCTTAAACGAACCGTAGATGTAGGGTAAAACCTTGGGGGTATTACTCACACCTTGTATTTCGATATCTTCTACTTCAGCAAGTTGGTTTATTGATTGAAATAAAAAGTGTTGTCTACCGGGCACGATAACTTTTTTCATTTTTCTGGTAATCGCAATACTGCAATTTGATTTCCAGTCCTCGTTCAAATAATCACAAGGTTCAACCATAGTTTCTTCAAAAAAATAACCTTTTCCTTTCATGTTCACATCTTTTTCACCGGAGAGCATATCTACCGTCACTATTTCATCACCGAACTTCATCAAAACTTGCCCTTTCTTTTCTGTATAGAAAAAGGGGATCAAGTAAGTAAAAGTTCCGATTTCTCCTCCTATCTTGAACAGAGTTTGCCAAGATTCTTTCACGCCATACTCTTTCATCACCAATACTTCTGCAGTTTCATTCTGCTCTCGACGAGCCATGCAAAGAGAGCCATCTAAAACCCCCAAACCATGTATCCAATCTCCGTATTCTCCCTTAGGATCTGGCATTGGAACCTCATAAAAGCTGTTGTTCTTTGGTTCAAAATAAATGATCTTGTGACTATTGCTGAAACCACGTTCGTCGGAAGCATACCAATGGAGATAATTGTTCAACACCGGCCCTGATACCAAGGAACTAATAGAATAAGGGATAGAAATTCTCTCCCACGAATTGGTTCTAGAGCTACCCACCTGCACATATTCTCCGGAGAAAGGGCTCATGTTACAATTACTAACTGCCATGACGACCTTGTACGCATCATCGTAGGAATCAAAACAAAGTCCTGCAACGAAACGGTAATCATCAAAGTACTCCTCATTAATATTAATGGACAATACTTTTCTGCAAGAGTGAATGGTTGGGTTCCACAAGAACAGGTCATTGTAAACATTAATTAGCAACAACCCGTCACAAGAAGCCCGTATAACGGATTTACGAGGTTTAAGTTTGTACCGCGACAGATCTATGTCTTTCACCTGAAGCTTTTCGTCTACGGTTCGAAACAAGACAGTGTTTTCTTCTGTTAATGACCTAGAGATGACTTTTTTTCCTTGACGGAGCTTTGTTTCAGAAATCCAACCAGACCAGTCTTTAGAAACGCACCTGAATCGTAGAAGAGACTTTCCCGGTAGGTTTGGGAGTATGTTGAGGATAATCTCGGCCGGGATGTACCGAAAGCTGTCTTCCATGATTAAGAAGAGTGAAGGAAAGATGGTGCTAGGGTGTCTCGAGTAGTCTTACGATTATGGCCCGCCTAAGGTAGCTTAAGGTCTGACACTCACTTTTGTTTCGGTACCGAACCACCCTTCCTGGAAGCACCCTAGTATTGAACTTTCGGGGTTTGCAGTGTTTCTCATTGATTTATACTAGGTGTGGTTCTACCTAGTGGTAAATTTTTACTTCTAATTTTTGTTTAATATCGCTACTCAATAGTCTGTCTTATTTTATGAGTCCTTGCACCCATAGTCAACTTATTTCCTAGAAGAAATAACTGCAAAAATCATTAGATTACAGGCCGATCAGATTGTGCAGTGCGTTCTACAAATTGGTGTCTAAGATAATTACCAATATAAGTAAAAAACTCATTGATGATATTCTTTCCCCTAATCAAAGTGTTTTTGAGTGGGATAACTTAAGAGATGTGATGCGTAAACTGGGATTTGGATCGCGGTTTGTTTCCCTGATTATGGCTTGTGTTACTTCCGCTAGCTACTCTTTTATACGTAATGGGCAGGTATGTGGTGACGTCATCCAACAAAGAGTCCTCCGACAAGGGGTGCTATCTATATCCACATTTACTATTTGCTGATGATAGTACTTTCTTACCAAGGCTAATGCGGTGGAAACAGAAAATCTTCTACATGTTTTGCAGGAGCATGAAGCGGATTAGGACAAGAGACCGACTTACAAAAGTCGACAACTCTCTTCTCCCGAAATGTGTCTAGAGAGGTGTAGATAGTACATTCCAGAAAGACGATCATCATACACATGGCAGTTATCTAGAAGGTTCAATGGTACTTCAGTATCACCCTATCATGCCTTATATTTATACTTATCCGTATCGGGGCTGCGAGACAGGGTCCCTCGCGTTACTAAGCACACGGGAGTTGTAGGGACTTGGTGGTTTGGAGGCTAGAGTAAGGCCCGTTGTGCGAGAGCAACAACCACGCTTGCGCGCGATCCTTGGTAACTGTCTGAGAGATTTAGTGCCTACGTGACCCATAAATGCGGTCGATCTCATAACTGTCCCCTACTTATGCGGATGAGTGTGTAACATGCCCTAGATATACGGTCGAACGTGCCGTTACGAGGCTAACATTAAGTTTCCATTTATGGGCACATTAACCCCCCGTAAGGGTCACTTCCCCACTATATATAGGAACTGTATGATCAGATTGTATAAGGCTTGAAATAGTTTCACTATTTCAAGACCTTGAATCAGCTTTCAAAGCCTTGAATAAGTTATCACAGGCTTGAAAATAGTACCTTGAAACTGGATTCAAAGCCTTGAAACTGTCTAGCCTATATGAACATTCTCACGGGGAGTTTTCTGTAAACTATTCTAACTTGATTTCCTTTCTCTCCTTCATATTATTGATTTACTATTATTTGATGATGAAAGACAAATTATTCTAACAGGTTTGAACATAGAATATCATCTGTTTGACTATGGTTTTGCAGGGATTTTTGTTTCCTAGTTGGAAGAGATTATTTCCTAATCTGACTTATGCAGGGAAGGAAATAATTGAGAAGATTATTCTGTGTTTGATCTGAATGACTTGACAACTTCTCAATCTATTCAAGAGCAAGATCACGAAATTATCCTCTGAAGATTGTGATCACTTAACCGTTGGTGAAGATTGTCAAAGAGTCAAGGTTAGTTGCCTACAAAATAGGAGATTTGTTGCTGAAAATCTGAGAAGATTTGAAGAGCTGTTTGAAGTTTAAATAGAGCTATTTTATGAAGCAACAAGACACAAAATACTCAACGGGCAAAAAGAGAGACAAAGTTCTGGATTGACAAAGCATCAAAGAAGTTCATTCATCTCACAATCCATTCACAGAAGATCACTACATACTCCACTGCAGTTTCTACACTCTAAGTGTTCTTCTTATTGTACTTCATTGGTCGATCATTTATTTATTATTTCTAGCTTCATCCTCATGGATTGTTCAAGGTGAACAATAGATAATTCATAGTTAAGCAGTTAGCTAGAGCATGTACTAGATAGGTTAGGGAGAACCACAAGCTGTAACAGAGTAAGACAATTCTCTGTTTTGAGATCCAGGGCTTAGCTTTTGATTAATAAGAATTAAGTTGAAAATCCTGCAAGGAGAAGATCCCTCAGGTAGAGACGTAGGTCCAAGTGGACTGAACTCTATAAATCTTCTGTCTCTTGCATTTACAGTTCATTCATATTCATAGTTTTTGCAGCACTCAAAACGGTCTGTTTTTCAAGGGTTTGAAACTCTTTTCAATTCCTTGGAAAAGGCTTAGCTGCTTTATTACAAATTGTATCTCTTTCAAAGGCTTGAACTTGTTTTCAAGGCCTTGAACTTCACTAGTTTCAACAAGATTTTATCTTCCTTGCAAGTTTTCCAAAAAATTGGCATATTCTATTCAACCCCCCCCCTCTAGAGTATCTTAGCTGCATTACCATCTGCACACTCACACTTTTAATTGGTATCAGAGCTTGTATCACTGTATAGATTTAACTATTTGGTGATCATGAGTACTGCAGGTGATGGTGTTTTCTCACAGGGAAGAGCTGCTAACAGACCTCCTCTATATTGTGGAGAAAATTTTGCTCACTAGAAAGCTTTGATGAAAATGTTCATCATTGATCAAGACATAGAAGACCATTATTCAGAATGGACCTCACACTTTCTACACATAGAAAGATGGGATTAGAACTCCCAAATCTGAAGACTCACTATCCTCTTCTGAATTAGCGCAATTCTCTAAGAAATCTGGGATAAGATTGTGGTAACTTTTGAAGGAACCAGTCAAGTCAAGCAAACCAAGATCAAATGCTATCTGAGGCAATATGAGCTGTTCAAGATGAATGCAGATGAATCTTTCAGAGACATGTTCAAGAGGTTCACAGACATTGTTAACAACCTTGATTCACTGGGAAAATATTTTTCCAATGAAGAAAAGGTGAGGAAGATTCTAAGAAGTCTTCCAAAGGAAAAAATGGGAAACAAAGACCACAACTATTGAAGAAGCACAAAATCTCTCAACTCTACAACTTAATGACCTACAAGGGAAGCTTCTGACACATGAAATATCTATGAATGAAGCTGATGGAGAGCTCCCTGAAAGTGTCAAGAACTTAGCTCTCAAAGCCAAAGAGAATGAGAGAACTCAAAGCCTTGAAACTGAGGTTGGTGATGATGAAGATCCATTTGCTTTGATTTCCAAAGCCTTGCCAAGAATTCTCAAAATTAAGAAAAACTTTGGAAACAATGACTTCAATAGAGAAAGACATAGACCGTCCAGATGCAAGGAGTAAAAAGGTAAGTCTTCACAAAATAAATCAAATGTTATGAACTACTTTGAATGTGGTGATGCAGGACATTTGATAAGAGATTGTCCACACAAGAAAAGCAAGAGCTTACAAAAGAAAGACCATGATAGAAGAAAGAAAGCTATGATAGCTTCATGGAGTCGTTCAGATAGCTCAAGTGATTCAGAGTCTGAAGAAGAACATGCCAACCTATGCTTCATGGCCAAGCATGATGAGAGTTCAGAGAAGAACATTGAGGTAATGGTAAACTGTCTAATTCAAAATCAAAAGAAGCTCTTTCAGATTATTGATAGCTTGAAAATGGAATTAGTCTGGGACATCTTTTTACCATTGGTTCTAACCCTGTGGAGGTTGATTTTTCCCGTTTTCAGTCTGTTTTCCACTTGATACAAGATACAGACGTTGATAGCATAATTGGTAGATTTGAGTAATTTCATGCATAATTGTGTTTATTGGATATGATCGCGGGTACATGTTATAATGTGCAGGAAACAGGTACCAAGAAATGCATGGAATTGGCTTGGATCTAAAGGCAGTGTATCAAGGATTTGGAGCAAAAAGAGACGCAGAAAAACTAAGTCGTGCGTTCAGACGCAGGAGCCGTGCGTTCAGACGCACAACACTTGGCAGCAGAAGGAAGCAGAGGAAAAAGGAGGGAAAAAATGACAACTCTGTGCGTTCCAAGCACAACTTGCGTTTGAACGCAGGACTTCAATTTCCAGAATTGTCAGTTTGGGGGAGATCAACCACGAAGACCAAGGGGTGCGTTCAGACGCACCTGGTGCGTTCAGACGCACAAATCCAAGAAGCCAGAGAAAAGAGGTGAAAATGACTGAAGTACTGCGTTCAGACGCAGGCGGTGTGCGTTCAGACGCACTGCGTTTAGACGCAGGGAAGCTGCGTTCGAACGCACAACAGATTTCCAGAAGCTTATAGGACGGGGTTTTTCAGGGGTAGAACAGGAATTTCGGGCATCAGTTTTAGAGGCTGTGGCAGTATAAAAGAAGGTGTCCCAGCACAGAATTAGGTTACACACACAATCATCATCACAGCAACCAGTGCCAGAGCCGTCAGGATTGGAGCAGAGCAGGATTGGAGCAGTTTTCAGTATTCATCCATAAACTCGTTTGATCTTTCTTCTTTCTTTTATGAAACATCATTTTTCAATAATGTACGCTAGCTAAACTTATTACCTAGGTTCTCGGTGAACCTAGGGTTTATGAATTCAGCAGTGTAGTTTGTTTGATGCTCAGATGCATGACTAGTTTGAAGTCTTAATACAACATTGATTGTTGATTATCTTGTCTTTGATATTATATTTATGCATGAATGGCCTGATCACCAGGAGTGTTACAGACAGGATCTGGTGCGCGAGAGTGGTCAGTGAGAGTTAGGAATAGAAGACAAGATTTAATACCCTATTTTGATGGACTGAGAGGTGAAAAGAATCAGGGGATTAGCCCAGAAGCATTAGACGAACTGCTAGACGTTTAGGGGGAGACCAAGAGGAGAGCCTGTAACCCTAGCAGACTTATAATGAACCTGCAGATTTTGGTGGACCTAGAGGACACAAGAATCTGCAAGGGAATGACAGGTGCATGAGACCGAGAGGAGATTGCAACATTGGTATGCTGGCATAAACAAGACTGCTGTGTGTTTCTGAAATCAATTAACTATACGAGCTGAATAGTAACCCTAGGGGATCTTGGGACCTAGATCTTTAATTCATCAAATTTTATAATTAGGAAAATTCCCAGAAAATTACTTCAAACAAAATTAGATTTTTTAGTTACTGTTTTATTTACTGCAAACTAGTTTACTTAAATCACACCCCAACTTTCCTCCTTTTCATAACTTTGTATCTGTTTCTGATTTTTACGATTAAAACTCAAACTGTTCTCGTGGGTTCGACAATCAGAGTCATAAATACATACTCTATATTACTTGATCGTACACTTGCGAAAAAGCAGATAAACTTACGCTGTCAAGTTTTTGGCGTTGTTTCCGGGGAATGGTTACAGTTTTTCTTAAAAGAATTAGAATAAGTTTCAAAGTTTTTGTTTTACTTTGACGTTAATTTTCCGTAATTTTATTGTTCTCGAACTCTGATTTTCAGGCCATTCTAGTATATGCCCAGATTGCCTCGCGAACTGGTGCCACCACTTGAAGATCCAGAAAAAAATTTCAGAGAGCAAAATCGCAGACACCGAGCCACGATGTCTGAGCACGAAGAAAATACGCCAAAAGAAGCAGGAACACCCACAGGACAGGAGCAACGCACCCCAGCACAAATGGCTCTTTACATTGAGGAGCTGATAGCAGCAGGCTTTGCTGCCAGGAACAATCAGAGGACTTACAATAGATTTGGGAGGGCGATAGTAGAAAACTTCGAAGTTCCTACCGGAGGACATCAGCCAGCCATCGTAGTGCCACCAATAACAGCAGAGCACTTCGATCTGAAATCATCTACTATCCAAAAAGCCCAGACTCATTGTCCATTTAATGGGAAAGCAGATGAAGACCCTAACGACTTCCTCGGGAAGTTCGAAGACTACTTCAACAAGATTAAGTACAGAGGAGTTGAAGCAGACAAGCTAAAATTAATCCTATTCCCATACTGCTTGTTCGGAACAGCAAAAGACTGGCTAGAAGCCAGACCACCAAGATCCATCACAACCTGGGAAGGGTGTGTTACTAATTTTTTGGCAGAATTCTACCCCGCTTCTCGTGTTATCAAGCTTCAGAGTGAGATCTTATCCTTCAAACAGAAGATGGGCGAGACGGTGGTAGAAGCATGGGACAGGTTGATGAGGCTTGTTCAAAAATGCCCCAATCACGGCTTCGGGGACGCGAAAATTCTGCAAGTATTCTACCACGCTCTTGACAGGGGGAATGCTGACTGTATTGACAGGGAAGCTGGGGGCAATTTTCTGTACCATATAGATAAAGATGGAGCCTATGAACTGATGAAACAATTGGCCAAACAGGACACTCGTCTGTTTGATGACCGCAGGCTCACAGCACTATCAGAACCAGTGGCTGATGACAGGATTGATAATCTAACAAAAGTAGTACAAGACTTAGTCAAAAAGGTGTATACAGAAAAGAAAACCGTAGCAGCGGTGGACGAACCACACCTCGATGCAGCAATCCAGGAGCTTCAGCCTGAAGATGCCAATTATGTTCAACAGCAGTGGGATCCAAGCCGCTACAGACGAGGCACGCGTGATCATCCAGGGTTCCGTTACGGAAACCCCAATGCAGCAGTTTATGCACCAGGGTTCCAGCACAGGCCACAGACACAACAGACAGCACCAGCACAGCAAGTACCAGCAGCACAACCACAACTAAATTTATCCATACAACATTTTGAGACGTATATGGAGAAATTTAATAAGCAGTGGGAAGCTAAATTCTCGCAGATGGATTCATCGAATGCCGACGTAAGCCAAATGAAAATTGCTATCCGCAACCTGGAAGTACAGAATGGTCAGCTTGCACATAATCAGGCAGAACAAGCTCCATGGAATTTACCATCAAACACAGTGATAAATCCACGCGCTCAGATCAATGCCATCACAACTCTGAGTGGAATTGCACTGCAGGATCTGTCGTATCCCACTCATGCACGTGCAGAAAAATCAAAGAACATTGAACACGAAGTATTTGACAAGGAAGACAGCTCAACCGCTAACCCTCAACAAAGGGGTTCGGTCGAACAGGAAGCAGGGCAGACTAATGAGGGTAACTCAGGAACAGTGCCAATCTCTAAAGAGGGGCCTTACCCTCCGAAGGCAAGTAAGACAGACGACAGCAAAGACTATGCCATATTTCTGGAGGTATTTAAGCAATTACAGATAAATATACCTTTCGCCGAAGCACTAGCCAAAATGCCTACTTATGCAAAATTTCTCAAAGACATATTGTATGGAAGAAGGCGAATGAGCGACTTCAAAATAGTAAATCTGACGGCAGAAGCGAGCAGTTGTGTGAAAAACGGTCTACCATTGAAGAAAAAAGACCCTGGCAGTTTTGTTATTCCAGTAACTCAAGGCAGTGCCTACACAGGAAAAGCCCTGTGCGACTTGGGTGCCATCATTAACCTAATGCCATTGACCATCTTCAAAAGTCTGGGAGTCGGAGAACCGAGGCCAACTAGAATTATGCTTCAAATGGCTGACAGATCCGTAAAACCTGCTTATGGAGTCATTGAAGATATCCTGGTGAAAGTTGGGGAGCTTATTTTTCCATCAGATTTTGTGATACTGGATATGGAGGCAGGAGAGGTCCCACTAATTCTAGGCAGACCTTTCCTAGCAACTGGTGAAGACATTATCAACTGCAAAAGTGGAGAGTTGTCCATGCAAATCAATGAAGAAAAAGTGAAATTTATCGTCTTTAAATCTCTCCAACTCCCAGATTATTATGGTCATGAAAACTGTTTTTCGGTGGAGGTAATTGATGATATGGAAAGTGAGGAGATTGAAAACTTATGGGACGAACTTGAGGACATGTACCCAGAGGAAACAGAGGAGCACCAAGCTGAGCAGATCATGAGAACAGAAAGCCGGATCACCCTATATAAGGATGAAGAAGGCGAACAGAAAATGACCTTGGTGCCATCACTTCAGGAACCACCAGTTCTAGAATTGAAACAGCTAGCAGACCACCTCACGTACGCATATATTGGTGAAAATAATACTCTGCCAGTAATTGTTTCATCTATTCTATCTCAGGAACAGGAACAAAAGCTGCTGGAAGTACTTAGAGAGCTGTAGATACTGCTTTCTGACATGGCAAATCTTAGCCACGTGGCAACCATCCAGCACACCATATTGTGCTCCACACACACAGGATCACCAGCCGAGCTGATCCATGTGGGGGCTGCGAGACAGAGCCCTCGCATACCACTGCACGGGACTTGTAGGGACTTAGTGGTTTGGAGGCTAGAGTAAGCCCTGTCGCGTGCGAGCCAAGCCCGCGCGCGACCTTTAGTAACTGTTTTGAGAGATCTATGGCACGAGCTCCCTAGACCCGGTCAATCCGGTCAAACCCGGTCAACCTCATAACGGTTCCGGTACTCGCGCACCACGTGCTCTAACGGTTCCTATATACTCGGACGAACGTGCCGTTATGGTTAAGCCAATTAAGCCGCCATTAATGGGCGCATTAACCACACTACAACGGTCATGTTCTCCAGTATATATATATCGTTAACCTTTCCATACAAAGGGGGACACACTGCCATACGCGGAAGCTCTGCCAAACCTCTGTCTCTCTCTCAGACATTACTACTGACTTACTCTCTCCCTACACACACCCCTATTCTTCCTGTGCGATCCCTGATCCACTACGCACGGTGTACACGGAGGTCTCCCTGCCGGAATCTCTTGTGCACATTTTGGTGAACCCGACGTGAACTTACCAGCAAAAGCAACCATGTCTCAGGAGGACGATGTCAGCAACCGATCGCCTTCCACCGAAACTCCCTCAGGAGACGAGGCTCGCCGTACTCCGACGACTCCCGGCGAGGCGCCAACTTTAGAGTCTTTGGACGCCACTGTCCAAAGTCAGGCAAAAGCCCTCAAGTCTCAGTCTGCGCAGTTAGAACGAATCTTGGCCGTTCTGGGCACCCTTGCGCCAAATCCCCCACCGGCCACCGCTGTCCCTCTGGGAGGAGGAACCCCTACCGCTCCAGGATTGGGAGTGTCAGCCACGCCTCCCAACCCTCATCTGCAAACTCCACCGTCAGCAACGCAGCTGCCTTCGGTCCAAGGGTCAACGGCTCAAATGCTACCCCCTGCTGTTCACGCCTCTCAGCCCCCGGCTTTGGCGTCCAACCCAGCTCTGCAGTACACTCTGCCTCCACCAGCGACAATCTGGGGAAACGCGGGTAGTCAATACACTCCCAATCCTCCGGCGGCATATGTGTCGCCACCGCCTACGGCAACCCCTCCGCCAACTACCGAGGGAAGCATTCCAGAATGCATGACGTCTTTGCAGAAGCGCGTGGACTCCATCCTGGCTCATCAGTCGTTCGCGGATACCATTATCCCGAAGCTAGACAACGATCCACCCATTCCACGAGAGATCTATCTCATGCCTAACCCGGCGGGGTACAAGGCTCCCAAATGGGATAAGTTCGAGGACGTCAATGGAAACGCTCATGAGCATGTCATGCGTTTCATCGATGTCATGGGTCCATACGGAGCCGATCCCAAGCTGCTGATGCGAGAATTCCCAAAAAACCCTTGGGAATGTAGCATACAAATGGTACCGAACATTAGAGGCCGGATCTGTGAAGACCTGGGACGACATGGTCCAGAAGTTCTATACCAAGTTCTTCCAGATGGAAGAAAAGGTGACGATGATCCATCTCTCGCGGATGTATCAGAAACGCGAGGAAGATGGAATCACTTTCATCAAGAAATTCAGAGCGAAATCCTTGGAGTGCAAGGACCCCATGCTCGAAAGCCGGCTCGTAGAGATATGCCTGCAGTGCATGCGAGATGAATACAAAAGCATGCTGATCAATTTGCAAACACCTACGTTTTCAAAGCTCATCGAATGCACGATGAACATCGAGCCCATTGTCGAGAGACAGAGAAAGAAGAGCGCTCCAGAACGACCTGCGAGCGGCACCACCTACAAGATCGGCAGATTTGGCTACAAGCGGGGACGTGAAGCTGAATTCAATACAGTTTCGCCACAGAAGCAAGCAAAAGTTGCAAACTTTGACGCACTGCCTCTGCCATGCTCGGTGGAGGAAGCAAGCGATCTCTGCAGACAGTGGCGCAAGGATGGCGTCCTGCCACCGCTCGAGAAAGCACCCTCCAAGGAGATGACGAGGGACCCTAAGTGGTGCGAATACCACGGCAAGGTCATGCACCCCACAGCCGAGTGCAAGAAGCTCAGATTCGCGTTCGATCAGAAGATGAAGAACGGCGAACTCATCGTCAGCGACCACCGGAAGGATGTGCGCAACAACCCGCTGCCTGCCCATACAGATTCGGGCTCAAAGGGCAAAGAGGTCGCCATGATCTCGATAGTGGACTTGGAAGAAGTCGCAGAGGATGGTCTACCCATCATTGCTGAAGTCCATGAAGATGAAGACTACAGCATGGACACGGAGGATGAGCGTGCCGACCGCATGAAGGAGTCGCACGGCTTCAGCAAATTCTTCAACGAGATGAACTTCTCTGAAAAGTGCCGAACGGATATGACAAAAGCAATCTTAAGGATAGCGGAGGACTACGAGGAGGACCTCGTGGTCTCCAACGGGAAAGTCATCAGGGCGTCCCGTTCCACAGAAAAGATTATGACCTTTTCTGCCAGCGACAGGAAGACAGATGCGAGCCACCAGAGGCCCCTGTACGTGACCGCCATCATCAACGGCGTCGAATTCAAGCGAGCATTCGTCGATGGAGGAGCAGCGGTCAACGTTGTTCCACTCCACACACTGAAGCTAGCAGGGATCCCCGAGCACAAGGTAGTCAAACGTCCATCTCCACTGGTGGGATTCGGAAGTGATTCTAGAATGACGATCGGATGGATCCGCCTAGGCGTTCAGATTGGTAAAATCAAATGCTCGGCAAAGTTCTATGTTATAGACGCGAACACCACATATCACATGATCATCGGTCGAGCCTGGATTCATCGCTTCGACGCAGTCCCTTCGACGGCTCACCAGGTGATGAAAGCTATCTGGAACGACAGGATTGTCGAGATACCGGCCTCAACTAACCCGTTCAACTTGGACGAAGCACACCTCAGCGAGGCGGTGTGGTTCACCGAAATGGCGGACGAGCAAACACCCGGACCATTCAGCCCTACTCCTTTTCCTCTCTGGGAGGACATCAAGGATCAGTCACCTGCGGGCGTGATGGTGACAAGGGAAGATGCCAAGGAAAAGCCGCCTACACGCGAAGAGGCGCCGCGTATCGCATATCATCGGAAGAATGTGTACACTCTGAAGAGGATTACAAAGCATGACCCCGAGGGTAAGGAGATCGAGAGCTTCTACGCCAACGGGAAGAAATGCTATCGCATATGAAGGTGCGCGGGGACGTCCTCACACGGGCATGGGGATGTCCCCGGGCAAATCAATCAAATCGAGCAGGTTGCGCTGACAGAAGAGCCAACACAGGGCGCTCCAGACGAGAAACTCAAGGAAGCGCCCGAATGCATGGAAGACAGGCCAAGACCACAAAAGCAAGAGCTAAAGGAAGTGTTCCTCAGCCCGAACGAGGAAAAGAAAAGGCCAGTCTTCCTGAGTGCGGACCTCACAAGCGAAGAGGAACAAGGACTGCTGCAGCTCCTAACTGAATACAAGGACGTGTTCGCATGGGAATATGATGAGATGCCGGGTCTGGACACGAGCATCACCATGCACCGTTTAGACATCATCCCAGGGTCTAAACCGGTCAAGCAAAGCACCAGAAGCTTCAGGCCAGAGCTCAACGTGAAGATCAAGCAGGAGATTGTTAAACTCCTAGATGCCAAGTTCATAGAGCCAAATCACCATCCCACATGGTTGGCCAACATTGTGCCGGTGGTAAAGAAGAACGGACAGCTCCGCATCTGCGTGGACTTCCGAGATCTCAATCGCTTCTGCCCTAAGGACGATTTCCCACTGCCTAACATCGATTTGCTCATTGATTCAACGGCAGGCCATCGCATGTTCAGTTTCATGGACGGTTTCAGCGGGTACAATCAAATCAAGATGGATCCCGAAGATGCAAGGAAAACTGCATTCATCACTCCCGTGGGGGTATTCAACTACACGGTAATGCCATTCGGTCTTAAGAACGCAGGCGCAACCTATCAGCGGGCCATGATGGCTCTATTCCACGACATGATGCACAAAGAAGTGGAATTCTATGTGGATGACCTGGTAGTCAAATCCAAGCATGAAGCAGATCACCTTGCAGACCTGCGAAAGGTGTTCAACAGATGCAGGAGCTTTCAACTGAAAATGAACCCCATGAAATGCGCATTCGGCGTGACCTCGGGGAAGTTTTTGGGATGCGTGGTCCATCGCCAAGGGATCGAGCCTGACCCTGCGAAAGTGTCAGCCATCACCAGCATGACGCCACCTCACAACCAAAGTGCCTTGAAAACATTCTTGGGAAAATTGTCATATCTGCGGAGATTCATCCCAGCAATCGCCGAAATCACATGCTGTTTCAGCACTCTTCTCAAGAAGGACGCCGCGTACAACTGGGCTCCTGATCACGAAGCCGCATTCGAAAAGCTAAAGGAGCTACTCACATCCCCAAAGATAATGATCGCGCCTCAACTGGGATCACCGCTTCTGCTATACCTTACATCGACAAGGAAATCTATAGGAGCGCTCTTGGCTCAGGTGTATGAAGGCCAAGAGAGGCCCATCTATTACATCTCCCGCATTGTGCAGCCTGCTGAATCAAGGTACACAGACATCGAACGTCATTGCCTTGCTTTATTCTTCGTGATAGAGAAGTTGAGACACTATTTTGCATCGCACAAAGTAGTGGTGGTCACCAAAAGCGACCACATAAGATACTTTCTAACTCACACTACTCCGGGCGGGAGATTGGCGAAATGGTACATGACCATCTCTCAATACGATATCACATGCGTAAAACCAAGAGCGATCAAGTCGCAAGCGGTAGCAGATCTGTTGGCACAGTTTCCCGACAACAGTCACGAACCTGTGATCGAGGAAGAGCTCGAAGGCCCTGAAATCTATGCGATCGACGTGCCCTACTGGACCCTCCACTTCGACGGGTCGTCAACCAGAAAAGGTGGAGGCATTGGGATAGTCTTAACAAAGCCAGACGGGGAAGTCATACAGATGTCCGCAAAACTCAACTTCGCAGTCACAAACAATGAGGCGGAATACTAGGCTCTTATCGCGGGGCTCCGTGCGGCGAGAGCCTTGGAAGTAAGCAACTTAACGGTCATGGGAGATTCCAAACTGATTGTTAAGCAAGCCTCGGGCGAATATGGTTTAAAGGAGATCAACCTCCTGTCATACCGCACCCTAGTGCAAAAGCTGATGCAGCAATTCTGCGACGTGAAATACGAGCACAAGCCCCGAGCGGACAACAGGCATGCAGACGCCTTAGCAACTCTGGGATCTAAGGTTAGCATAGACAAATGACCCGCGAGGATTTCCATCGAAGTGCGAACATCGTCGGCATTAACAGAAGATGTGTGCGACGACGAACACATGGATGACACAGACTGGCGAAAAGCAATCCTGCAAGCTATTGCGAAAGGCACCAGCAGCGAAAGCTGGGCACTCACGAAAGGATACTGCATCCACGACAACACTCTTTACTACAAGGGTCCTGGAGGAATACTCATGCGATGTGCCTCCGAGCAAGAGGGACAACAGCTGTTAGAAAAGATTCACCAACACGCTTGTGGAGAAAGCGAGGTGTCAATCTACAGGAAAGCTCAGAGATATGGCATTCATTGGCCAAGCATGTCAACAGCTGCAGCCCTGATACAAGGGAAGTGCGAAAGTTGCGCACTAATCAAAGATTCTCTACTCGTCGCTCTAACCGATGACGAAACAGACTGGAGGAAGCCATTGTTTGAATTCCTCACCCAAGGCACCGTACCCGAATCGAGAAAAGAAGCCGACAAATTGAAGAGGAAAGCGTCTCGATATGTGGTTCAGGAAAACCTGCTTTGGCGAAAAGGTCACGAGGGCAACTTGCTGCGATGTTTTCCTGGACGACAGGGAAGCACAAGAAGTCATGGACCTTTCTCATCAGGTGGAACACCAGGGAGGTGCGAAATTATGCAGACAGCTCCTCTCAATCGGATACTTCTGGCCCACGATGGAAGTCGATTGCCGCACCAAGGTGCGACGCTGCCAAGAATGCCAATTCAAAGGGAACCTAGTGCACGCTCCCGCCGTGGACCTACATGCATTAGGGACGCCATGGCCATTTCACACGTGGGCTTTGGAGTTCATTGGCCCCATCCGACCAACGTCACATGGGAACCATTTCATTCTCACCGCAACTGAGCTGTTCACCAAATGGGTGGAAGCAATACCACTGAAGACGGCAAACGCGCTGGCTGTGGTTAACTTCATCCAGGAAAACATCGTATGCAGGTTCGGAATCCCAAACACCATTCTTTCAGATAACGGTACTCCTTTTGTTAATCGCCTGGTAGCTACGAAACTCGCGGAGTACAATATCAGGCAGATATGCTCTACCCCCTATTATCCAAAGGGAAACGGACAAGCCGAAGCGACTAACAAAACGCTGTTGAGAATTCTGAGCAAGATGGTCGCAGATGACCACAAGAAGTGGGCCGACTCTCTTAACATAGCTCTGTGGGCCTACAGAACTTCTCCAAGGACACCCACAGGGGCCTCGCCATTTCTACTATGTTATGGGGCTGAAGCTGTAGTACCTGCGGAGGTCAGAGTCAATTCGGCAAGGCTGGCCTTCCACGCACTCTATGAAAACCAACGCGATCATGATTTAGTCTTGCTGGAAGAAAAGCGAGAACAAGCCAAAAGGACTAACAAGCGGTACCAAGAAAGAATCGCTCGCGCCTACAACAAGACAGTCCAGCTACGGGATTTCGCAGTTGGCGACCTGGTCTTGCGCGCATCTGACCACTGCATGCGAGAAGCAACTCACCCAAAGTTCGCAGCTAATTGGGAAGGACCCTTCGAAGTCACAGAAGTCTTCGATAGTGGCTACTGCAGTATACGAAGGTTGGACGGCACAACCTCAACTCCAAGCTCAGTCAACATGCGCTGGATCAAGAAGTACTATCCTTGACTTCTCTTATTTCATACGTTTTATGATAACGTTGCTTAATGTCTCATGTGGCTATGATTGACGCAATCTCCTCTCCCATATGAGAGGATTGTAATCCTATCTCTCCCATATGAGAGTGTTATAATAAAAGAATTCTCCCAAATGAGAAGTTCATATTTCTAGCCATTTATATTGCTCTATTTAATTTGTTATTACTGTTAACAATGATTTATTCGCTGCAATAGCAATCTATACAACTGTGATCCTAAATGATCATCAAAGCCTATCTCTTACGATAGCAACAAATACAAACGCGATCTTAACTGATCATCAAAGCCTATCTCTTACGATAGCAGCAAATACAAACGCGATCTTAACTGATCATCTAAGCCTATCTCTTACGATAGCAGCAAATACAAACGCGATCTTAACTGATCATCAAAGCCTATCTCTTACGATAGCAGCAAATACAAATGCGATCTTAATTGATCATCAAAGCCTATCTCTTACGATAGCAGCAAATACAAATGCGATCTTAAGTGATCATCTAAAAGCCTATCTCTTACGATAGCAGCAAATACAAATGCGATCTTAAGTGATCATCTAAAAGCCTATCTCTTACGATAGCAGCAAATACAAATGCGATCTTAAGTGATCATCTAAAAGCCTATCTCTTACGATAGCAGCAAATACAAATGCGATCTTAAGTGATCATCTGAAAGCCTATCTCTTACGATAGCAGCAAATACAAATGCGATCTTAAGTGATCATCTAAAAGCCTATCTCTTACGATAGCAGCCAAACGCAAATGCGATCTTAAGTGATCATCTAAAGCCTATCTCTTACGATAGCAGCCAAACGCAAATGCGATCTTAAGCGATCATCAAAGCCTATCTCTCACGATAGCAGTTGACACGAATACGATCTTAATTGATCATCTAAAGCCCATCTCTTACGATGGCAGTCAATGCAAATGCGATCTTAAGTGATCATCTAAAGCCTATCTCTCACGATAGCAGCAAAATACAAAAACGATCTCGATCGATCATCTAAAGCCTATCTCTCACGATAGCGGTTTATACAAATGCGATCTTATATGATCTTCTCAAGCCTATCTCTTACAATAGCAATTTATACGTAAAGTGATTTTAGTTAATCACCCAAGCCCGCCTGTTACGATGGCAACGTAACTGCAGAACCATCTTGCTGGATCTTCTAAAGCTCTATCTGCTGCGATAGCAATTTATACGAGAAACTATTTCAAGCAATTCTCTAATAAAGCCTATCCTCTATGATAGCAATTCGCACCTCTCAACGATCTTAATTGATCTGTTAAAAAAAACTATCTGTTACGATAGTAAAGTTGTGAACATGATCTCATATGATTTACAACGGCCAACTACAAACCCATCCGTCAAGATGGCACAGCTGCGAAATTACGATCTCGAATGATCTAGCAAAACATCCGCGAAGCGACATCGCATATGTGAAAGCATTACATGGCATTATGCAAACCAAAGCAAACAGTTCCGGTACCGATTTCAGAAATTGGGGAGTTGATATTTTTTTGAAAGATTAAAACGAAGCGGGTTCAAAGATCAAAGCCTCTTCACAAATTTCATGGATTTACAGATTCAACGCAGTTCAAGGCAAACGCTGGTATTTTAAATCAAAAGTAAACGAGGCCAACCTTGTTTCCTTGAAGCTTGCTTGGATATACACAATTGGAGAATACGATTTGCAGTCCTGAACTGGTGATTGATTATCTGGATCTGCTCTCGAAGATCTCCGGGTACCATTCACTTTAAGAGAAAGAAGTGATGCTTTGCAATAATGGGATACAAGGTATTTATCCAAAAGAATGAAGGGTTGCGTCCCTTCAGTAGTCGAATCGCAACCGTCACCGTCGTATCGCGCAATCACAGGACGGGCTGACGTCACGCCTAAAACCCTAAAGGTCAGACGGCACGACTCTAGGGGTTTTAGGTCATAATGACACGCACGGGGGCTGAACTTACCCGTATTTGAATTGGTGCGTGGCGACGACGCGCATGTTGGTTTCCGCGCATGGAAGCCTATACAGCTATGAGCCTTCACGCGCAGAAAGGGGGCTAATGTAGATACTGCTTTCTGACATGGCAAATCTTAGCAACGTGGCAACCATCCAGCACACCATATTGTGCTCCACACACACAGGATCACCAGCCGAGCTGATCCATGTGGGGGCTGCGAGACAGAGCCCTCGCATACCACTGCACGGGACTTGTAGGGACTTAGTGGTTTGGAGGCTAGAGTAAGCCCTGTCGCGTGCGAGCCAAGCCCGCGCGCGACCTTTAGTAACTGTTTTGAGAGATCTATGGCACGAGCTCCGTAGACCCGGTCAATCCGGTCAAACCCGGTCAACCTCATAACGGTTCCGGTACTCGCGCACCACGTGCTCTAACGGTTCCTATATACTCGGACGAACGTGCCGTTATGGTTAAGCCAATTAAGCCGCCATTAATGGGCGCATTAACCACACTACAACGGTCATGTTCTCCAGTATATATATATCGTTAACCTTTCCATACAAAGGGGGACACACTGCCATACGCGGAAGCTCTGCCAAACCTCTGTCTCTCTCTCAGACATTACTACTGACTTACTCTCTCCCTACACACACCCCTATTCTTCCTGTGCGATCCCTGATCCACTACGCACGGTGTACACGGAGGTCTCCCTGCCGGAATCTCTTGTGCACAAGAGCATAAAGAAGCTATTGGATGGACAATTGCTGACGTAAAGGGGATCAGTCCCGATTACTGCATGTACAAAATAAGAATCGAAGAGGGAAAGAAGCCAGTCATCCAACCTCAACGGAGATTGAATCCAATCATGAAGGATGTGGTACGTAAGGAGGTCATGAAGTGGCTAGAAGCAGGGATTCTATACCCCATATCAGACAGCACCTGGGTTAGTCCTGTCCAGTGTGTACCAAAGAAAGGGGGCATTACTGTAGTACAGAATGCTGATCTGGAACAGATCGCCCACCGCACCGTCATTGGCTGGCGAATCTGTATGGACTATCGGAAGCTGAACAACGCGACACTGAAAGATAACTTTCCGCTGCCATTCATGGACCAGATGTTGGATAGATTGGCTCATCATGCTTATTATTGCTTTCTTGATGGGTACTCCGGATATAACCAGATTTACATTAATCCGGAAGATCAAGAAAAGACGACGTTCACCTGTCCATATGGAATGTTTGCTTTTAGACGTATGCCATTCGGATTATGTAACGCGCCAGCGACATTCCAAAGATGTATGATGGCCATATTTTCTGACATGATAGAGAAAAAGTCTTCATGGATGATTTTTCGTTATTTGGGGACTGTTTCGACGACTGTTTATACCATCTGGCCAGAGTCCTTATTCGATGCAGAAAGACTAACCTGGTACTCAACTGGGAGAAATGCCACTTCATGGTTACTGAAGGAATAGTGCTGGGACACAGGATTTCGAGCAAAGGCCTAGAAGTAGATAGAGAAAAAATAGAGGTGATTAAGCAGCTACCATATCCGACCACAGTTAAGGCAATCAAGAGTTTTTTGGGCCATGCAGGGTTCTACAGAAGATTTATCAAAGATTTTTCCAAAATTACAAAGCCATTATGTAATTTGTTGGGAAAAGATGTGCCATTCATATTCGACGAAGCCTGCAAAGAAGCTTTTGATATACTCAAATATAGGCTGACAACTGCACCCATTATCACAATGCCAGATTGGACTCTCCCATTCGAGCTGATGTGCGACGCCAGTGACTACGCAGTGGGCGCAGTGTTGGGGCAGCGAAGGGATAAAGTGTGCAGTGTAATTTATTATGCCAGCAGGGTGCTAAATGAGGCACAAATTAATTATGGGACTACAGAAAAGGAGCTGCTCGCAGTAGTTTTTGCGCTGGATAAGTTCAGATCCTACCTGGTAGGTTCAAAAGTCATTATCTTCACAGATCACAGTGCATTGAAATATTTACTGGAGAAAAAGGATGCAAAGCTGCGGTTGCTGCGTTGGATTCTGCTAATGCAGGAATTCGATGTCGAAATCAGGGATAAAAAGGGAGTGGAAATTTGGTAGCTGATCATCTTTCTCTCCTGGAAAACACAACAGAAGAATTGGTACCAATTCAAGAAAATTTCCCGGATGAGCATATTATGAAGATCAAGACCAACAGACAACCCTAGTATTACGCAATAGCAAATTATTTGGTCAATGGAGCACTTCCTGAAGACATCACCCCTTGGAAGAAGAAGAAGTTTATTTCAGAATGCAGACACTATTTCTGGGACGTTCCCTACCTTTTTAAACAAGGGGCAGATAACATTCTCCGACGTTGCATCCCATGTCATGAGATTCTAGAAGTAATTCAGCACTGCCACTCAGCACAGTGTGGTGGACACTTCAGTGGCCCGAGAACAGCTCACAAAGTACTGCAGTCAGGATTTTTCTGGCCAACTGTTTTCAAGGACTGCCATGATTAAGCACAAAGCTGTGATCCCTGCCAGCGCACAGGAAATATCTCCCAGTGAAATGAGATGCCCATGACACTTTGGCAAGAGTTCGAGCCTTTTGATGTTTGGGATATTGATTTTATGGGTCCGTTTCCTTCTTCTCTTGGAAATCTCTATATCTTACTGGCAGTAGACTACGTGTCAAAATGGGTAGAAGCTATGGCCTGTCAGAAGAATGATGCAGCAGTTTTGGAACAATTTCTCAAGCGCAATATTTTTACCAGATTCGGAACACCAAGAGCCATGGTCAGTGATGAAGGCTCTCATTTTATCAACAAAGTCTTTGCCAAGGTTTTAAAGCAGTATGGGGTGTCTATCCATAAGGTGTCATTGCCTTACCACCCTCAGGTAAATGGGCAGGCAGAGGTGTCAAACAGGGAAATAAAAAGCATATTGGAAAAAACTGTGAATCCTGGACGGAAAGACTGGTCATTAAAGCTCGATGATGCGCTCTGGGCGTACAGAACTGCTCACAAAACCCCGCTGGGAATGTCCCCATACCAGCTCGTTTTTGGTAAAGCTTGTCACTTACCAGTAGAATTGGAGCATAGAGCTTACTGGGCAATCAAGCAGCTCAATGTGGACCACGGTTTATCTGGAAACAAAAGGAAGATGGCACTCCTCGAACTGGAGGAATTTCGTAAAACAACTTATGAGAGTGATAAAATCTATAAAGAGAAAACGAAGAAGTGGCATGACGATCGCATTCTACCAAAGAAGATAGAAATTGGGCAGAAGGTTCTCCTTTACAACTCAAGGATAAAATTCTATCCAGAGAAGCTGCGCTCAAGATGGTCTGGACCATTCATTGTGAAAGACATTACATCATGGGGAGTAGTGGAGTTGGAGAGCCCAAGGGACAATACAGTTTTTAAGGTGAATGGAAACAGAATCAAGCCATACAGAGATCCTCAGGAGATAATAGAGGTAGAGGCGATCTACCTCGACCTGCCCTGACCGCAAGAAAGGTAACAAAGTCGGGCTGTCGACTGTAAATCATAAGCGCTGGTTGGGAGGCAACCCAGCGTAGAATAGTCGTTTTTATATTTAGTTATTTAGTTATTTATTATAAAAATGTTCATAATATGAGAGAAAAGTGAGAAGGAGGGTTTTAATGCTGAATTTAGTGTTTCAGGGAACATGCAGCAGTTTGAAGTGCTGCGTTCAAACGCGGAAGATCTGCGTTCAAACGCACAGGGTGCGTTCCAAGGCAGAAGTACTGCACCCACTGCAGAAACTATGGAAAATATGGCTAACACATGTGCGTTCAAACGCATACGGAGGTGCGTTCAAATGCACACCCAAATCAGCAGAATTCAAGCTAACATATGTGCGTTCAAACGCAAGTTTGGTGCGTTCAAACGCAGAAAATTGAGAATGAAAAATCTTAAGGAGGTGCGTTCAAACGCTCCATGTGCGTCTGAACGCAGAGGAAGATCAAAAGAAGTTTCTAGAGAGAAGGCATGCGTTCAAACGCAACACCAGCGTTCAAACGCAACTCATCCGAATATTGCAGAACATCAAGAAATCACAAGGTGTGCGTTCAAACGCATTGCAAATGCGTTCAAATGCAGATCATCGACAACCCAGAAATTCCAGATACTACAAGTCCTGCGTTCAAACGCACGGGGTGCGTTCAAACGCAGTTCATAAAGATTCAAAAAATTTCCAGAAAAACTAAGCACTGCGTTCACACGCAGAGGATGCGTTCAAACGCACATCGAGCGGGATCAGAAAATTTTGAAAAATTTTGAAAAATTTTGAATTTCAGGGGCTGTTTTGCAATTTCTGAAAGTTTACCTATATATACTGTACGGCTGAAAGTGACCCATTTTCACTTCAGTCAAACATTTTCAACTCTCTCTCTCTCTCTAGAAACTCTCTCTGCCCTAGCAGCCGCCAGCAGCAGTCATCTGCCAGACAACTCCGACCACCACCGCAGGAACACCAGATTGCCAGAAACAGTGTGGGGGTGATCACACTCAACAGATCAAAGCATTTCGAGATCCGCTTCAGAGAGTAGTTTCCAGATCTATACCCGTAAGATTCACTCCGGGTAGTCAGGTTCTGTTTTTTCTCTCTCTTTGCAGATTTCTACTTTTCTGTTTGTGATTTTTTGAGATGGATGAGGGCAGATCATATATGAGGACAGATAGGGAAATTGCACCCTTGAACATCATAGACTGCAGACTTCTTAGGGTCGACCATTTCTGTGACCATAGGTTTGTCAATATGGAAGCCCACCGTTTCTTTCTGCAAGACAAAAAGATTAGGTATGACATACTCGCTGAGAGAACTTTTCCTCGTGATATTTTGTCTATGGGGGAAGACCTGTTCAACTTTACTAGGCAGGATCATTTTGGGGACTTGTTTACTGGCTTTACCAATCTGCAGGTCAGTTCTATGCTGGCTAAGGAGATTTTCAGTAATCTCCAGCAGTGCATGAACAGTGAAGCCCAGTCCATTGACTGGATTTACTGTAGAAAGACTTGGATTAGGATCACCCCAGAGAGTATTCGAGAGAGTTTGGGTCTGGAATTGGTGTTGGACGATTGTCAGTTTCAGGAACTTCGGCGTCATCCCTATGAACAGCTTAGTGACCAAATCCTTCACACCCTGTGTGCGGGTGTACCAGGCGCTGCTTGGTATTACCCCCACCGGAGTCCTTCCTATCGGAAACTCTCTGCTACGTATTTGATTCGAGAGGCGAGATGGTGGACTGAGTGGGTCAACAACCGGATTGTGGGCATTAAGCACATGACCCGGATGGACTATAATGTTGCACTTTTGGTGTACTGTTTGATGACCCGTGAACCTGTGAGCCTCCCGGAGATTATTTATGAGTTTTTTCGGGAAAGACGAGAGTCCCACAGCAAGAAGGGTTTGGGTTTTTTGGGGATGTTGACTAAAACGGCACATGACTATCACGTGCCGATTCCTGGTGAGCTGAGAGATATCCGACCGGTTCAGGTACGCAAGTACCGAAAGATGCGATGTGCTTTACACGAGGCTCTGCATGGGCATCCAGAATATGTCCAAGTGGACGATGGTGATGATGATGATGATGATGATGCTCCACCTCATGGTTGGGGTGACGCGATTTCTTAACGCGTATGCGCAAGTGCACGGTCAAGTAATATACGGGTGGTATTTCAACCCCGAGTTATCGATCCCACGAGGACAGGCTTGAAATTATTTAATTAGTTAATTATTCTAGAGCACGGTGCAGGAAAAAAAAGTTGATTGATTTAAGAATTGAAATAACAACTAATCTAATATTTTTGCATCTTCTATTTTTATTTAAGAAATAAGTTTAGAGAAACTAGGCAATCTCTAGATCACCTAGGGCTGTAGACGATTTCCGGATTATCTGAGCAACACGTTAACTATATTCTAACTAAGCCGGGTAACAGCGCTGACTATCTCCTATCGGTCTCAAGTCATTCTACTTCACGGTAGACTACAATCTCCTATCGGTCTCTTTTGTCTACCGGTCCGTTCTAGTAGGCTAACGGCATGCATGACAACGGGTCCTGTCGGTCCACCGTTGTACTAAGTAGTCAAATCTCACCTACCGAATCTACCTTCACTAGCCAATCCTAACACGTCTCTTCTCAGTCTCAGTGATACGGGATTGATGTTCAAATCTCATCCTAGTTAGTTAGAATCACTGTCGTGCATTCACTAACTAAGCAGTGTTTTCGGTTAGCTACTCCATTAAGACTGAGTAAGCACAGTACATGAACAATTGAATTAAAATATTGCTAACTTTAAGCATGAATCAACTATTGAACAAACCCTAGTTCTTGAACCCTAGTTTTATCTCCTAATCATGTCACTCAATTAGGATTACTAACATAAACAAGAAACTAGAATTGATTTAAAAGAAGAAATCAAGAAATCATGAAACAAATATCGAATCCGGAAAAATATCATCCTTTACATGAACCCTAGGCTCTCAAAGAGATGCCTAGCAAAACGTCTAGCTAATAATAATCAACCAAACAAGACTTAAAAGTTTCTCCATACAAAGATTGAGAGAGGAAGAAGAATAAGAAAAACCTAGAGCTTCAATGGAGGAGGAGTCCTCCTCTTGTGCGTCGTCTCTCTCCTCCTCATGTTCGTTGCTTTCTTCTTGAATGAATCTTTTCCTCTTGATTAATTGTAGTTTTAGGTCAAATAGGAGACAACCCGTGCGTCTCTCGTTTTTTTCCTTCGTCCGCGTGATTTTTCTTTAAGGAGATCACATGATCTGAAATTCCTGATCATGCGATCTGGGGTGAGTAGCGTTCGGGACTTGTTTTCCTTCAATCAGATCACACGATCAGCCAAAACCAGATCGTGCGATCTCCTTAAGCTGAACGCACGATCAGCCACTCAAGTCGTGGGAACAGCGAGTTTCTCAATTTTCTCCTCAAAATTTATTCTAAGTCTTGGTCCAGATCACACGACCTCAGTTTTGCAAGTCGTGTGATCTGCTGTTCTTGTCTTCTTCTCTCCAATCACGAGCTTTGTCTCAATTTTCGAAGTTCGTTTCTCCTCTTCTTTCAGTCTCCGAGTTACGTTTCCTGTCAAAACAACACGAAACACACCCGTGCGATCAAACGTGACAAAATATCATAAAATAACGCGAGAAACGCCCGGATTTACAAGTTATCTCTCAAAGCTACATTTACTAAATTTCCTCAAGTTCATAGTGTATTTCTAATATTATCTACCCAAAATTCACACAAAACGGTACACAAACCTAGAAGAAATATAACTCTAATGCAGAGTTATCAAATCCCCACACTACCTTTTTGCGCGTCCCGAGCAAAATCAATCCTTACACTACGTTTTAAATCCACCGAATTGCATAAAACTTTACTAGCCATGTGACACAAACAAAACACAGACACACAATGCAATCTACATGACTATACAATGCAACTCGATTATAGAATAATGCAAGAATTTAACAACGCAAATTTCTTCTTCTTTTTCTTAAGAGATCGGGCAATCTCGCTATCACTAACCAGAATCATCAAGTTCTCACAAGTCTTTTTTTGCAATTCACGCAACCGCAATAAGGAATTGAAAATACAATGATCCTACGCACAAGCTCACTAAGGGGTTCCCAAACATCCACCAAACTCAATCCAAGATCCGGGCACGTCCTTTAGCTCAGAGGGTCTAGGCACCCTTAGTCCTATAGTAGTCTTTCGTCGCCAAGTCATATGAGGTTTTCAGACCCTCTTAGCCGTTATTGCATTGAATGCAAGTTGTCCCAGTGACGGGAGACACAACTCTGTGTAATACGGCTTGACTTTAATTTTCCTTAGACGCTCTAATTGGTTTGAATCCAAATTCCCCGCGCGAACGGGTGCACATTAGGCTGTTCACGGTATCTAGTCCAAGAGAAGATTTTGATTCATTTTGTTTTTTTCTTTTTCATTCTCTTTCAATTTATTTCAGCCGTGCATTTAGAGTAACTAAGTGTGGGCTTTTTCGGTTAGCTCTTGAAACCGCCGATGGTGGTGTACACTCCCTAACTTCACTTAGGCTAAGCCAGCGTACCACATGGAACCAACTCTACACGAATGTCCACCCTAGATTTACAAGAGGCCACAAGTTTCCACACGAAAACAGACTATTCGACTACCTTAAGACTAAATCCTCTTAGCACAATAAAGGAACTAAAGGTATGGCCTCGTCTTCTTTCCACTTTTCCCTGAATACCCAGGACTTCCTTTCGTGAAACCGGTGCGTAGGATACTAAAAATTAAGGTTTCCCCCACCACGGTGCTTCCTATTCATTGAGACTCTTTCATTGAACTCTCTCTGGTTTCAGGCTTCATCAATTGCCCAACTCATTTTTTTTAAATTTTTATGGATTTTTTCTTTTCTATTTTTTTTTCAATTTTTCTAGACTCTATATGCTCATGGCCAACTCGATTAACTCAATAAAGTAAAAGTGCAAAGAAATGCATAATAACAATCCTAACACAATACGACACTATATCAAACACTCTACACTAACCACACGTACTACACAATACGACACAACTGCATGTAACTGGCGATGCATAACTGACATGGCTAGCAAAATATACACAAACCCCCCCCCCCCCCCCCCACACTAAAGCGTTTCGTTGTCCTCAACGAATTTAGAGATATACTAGGAGGTGTCCTCGCTCAAATGTGTTGGCGGTGGACTACACAATTATGGTTCCAAACTTAGAACAGAGAGAGAGTTAGAGGTACATGAGTGTCCGGACCTACATGGGCACCGTTGCCGTGAAACTGCAACAAGAAGGGGTCTTGTGGACCGTTGAAAGTTTCCGGAAAAGTCTCACCTCACGTCCGGATTCTGATGCGCCTACTCAACATTCTATCACACGCATCAAGAAGGGGAATCCGTAGCGTCTTCTGTACCTATGTCCCTGTACACTGATTGAAAGTATTAAAGCAACTCTCTCTCTCACCCCTCAAAATCATATGGAGAAATAAAAGAAATATTAAAATAAAATAGCATCCTACTCTACATTGGGTTGCCTCCCAAGCTGCGCTTGTAATTTATGGTCGACAGCCCGACCCGGTTACCTCAATCGACAAGGATAGTGGAGGCTGCTTTATCCCTCCACTTCTTCTTCTTCCACCATCTCTTCTCAAGAACTTCACATGCACCCCTGTGCTCTGAAGAAGGTGGACAATTGTGGAAGCTGACTCCTTTCATTTTGCAATTGATCTTCTTGAGAAACTTCCACCAAGTACCAATGGGCTCAAATGAATCTTTGGCCATAAAATCATCCCAGTAATACCTCATATGTGCTAGATGCTCTTCAAATGACCCATGCAATTCATCCACACCCCCACACTTGTTGATTTCCAACTCCTTGACTATGGCATATGGATCATCAATAAAGTCGCCAATATGACAAGGAATTGAAAATTTCTCATGATGCTCTTCCCCATAAGAATCTCCATACACAAGTCTTTCCAACTCATCACAGACTTGATTAATATGAGATACGGAGAATTCTTCAAAAGTATGAGTAGGGGCTTTTACCTCAATAGGTATGGGAACAAGTGAGTCATCATCTTCATCGTCGGCACCACACAGGCTTCCAATGCTGGTGTCTTCCCATTCATGCCAAGGAAGTGAGGGCTCTTGCAGTTTTGGCTGGCAATATGGAAGGTCCTCCCATCTTTGGCACACAGGTCCACCCCAGTCTGAATCAGAGTCTGAGTCCTCATAAGTGGCGGTGTCCACCAATGGTTCCTGGACACTGCAGTCTTCGTTCGGCTCAGGTATCTCTTCTTCCACTTGTGGTGGGGATGATGAAGGTTCAATGTGAGGCTCACTGTCATATGGCAAGGGATCCTCTTATGGCTCTTGAATACTAGATTCCCCTCCTGTTGGCAGTTTTTCTATTCGTTTCTTTATCCTCTCCAACATCTCCCTCACGTATTCCCTACCTGTGGCAGAATCCTCTTGTGGTAATTCTGAAGCTATGGACAAAAATTTGGCGCACACTTCGATGTCATTCATAATACTACGCCGTTCTGCCATAATCGCTGATGAGTCTTCCTGGTGCTGATGAAGCTGGGGGGCATGTACTCGACATGAGTCTCTACGGTCATGCCAAATGCCCCATACGTAGCACCAAGTTATGCATGCATCCTCTTCTTCATGTTTACCCCTGCCGTGGAAACAGTAGGGGGGACCCGAATAACACTCTTCGCTCCACATGCTTAAAATGTCTCTTGCTTCCTGCGTTCCTGAAAAACAGACTCACAAGACACCCGTGAAGCACAGAGATTGATAATAGAACAAAATAAAACTAAAATGAAATAAAAGTAATCTAAACTAATTCCTAACTAAATAATCTACCGATTTCCCCGACAACGGCGCCAAAAACTTGACGCAATTTCGTAACGCGTATGCGCAAGTGCACGATCAAGTAATATAGGGGTGGTATTTCAACCCCGAGTTATCGATCCCACGAGGAAAATCTTGAAATTATTTAATTAGTTATTTAATCTAGAGTACGGTGCAGGAGGAAAAAGTTGATTGATTTAAGAATTGAAATAACAACTATACTAATATTTTTGTATCTTTTATTTTTATTTAATAAATAAGTTTAGAGAAACTAGGCAATCTCTAGATCACCTAGGGCTGTAGACGATTTCCAGATTATCTGAGCAACACGTTAACTATATTCTAACTAAGCCGGGTAACAGTGCTTACTATCTCCTATCGGTCTCAAGTCATTCTACTTCACGGTAGACTACAATCTCCTATCGGTCTCTTGTGTCTACCGGTCCGTTCTAGTAGGCTAACGACATGCACGACAACGGGTCCTGTTGGTCCACCGTTGCACGAAACAGTCGAATCTCACCTACTGAATCTACCCACACTAGCCAATCCTAACACGTCTCTTCTCACTCTCAGAGATACGGGATTGATGTTCAAGTCTCATCCTAGTTATTTAGAATCACTGTCGTGCATTCACTAACTAAGCAGTGTTTTCGGTTAGCTACTCCATTAACACTGAGTATTAAGCACAGTACATGAACAATTGAATTAAAATATTGCTAACTCTATGCATGAATCAACTATTGAACAAACCCTAGTTCTTGAACCCTAGTTTTATATCCTAATCATGTCACTCAATTAGGATTACTAACATAAACAAGAAACTAGAATTGATTCAAAAGAATAAATCAAGAAATCATGAAACAAAGATCAAATCCGGAAAAATATCATCGTTTACATGAACCCTAGGCTCTCAAAGAGACGCCTAGCAAAACGTCTAGCTAATAATAATCAACCAAACAAGACTTACAAGTTTCTCCATACAAATATTGAGAGAGGAAGAAGAATAAGAAAAACCTAGAACTTCAATGGAGGAGGAGTCCTCCTCTTGTGCGTCGTCTCTCTCCTCCTCCCGTTCGTTGCTTTCTTCTTGAATGAATCTTTTCCTCTTGATTAATTGTAGTTTTAGGTCAAATAGGAGACAACCCGTGCGCCTCTCTTTTTTTTCCTTCGTCCGTGTGATTTTTCATTAAGGAGATCACATGATCTGAAATTCCTGATCATGCGATCTGGGGTGAGTTGGGTCCAGGACTTGTTTTCCTTCAATCAGATCACACGATCAGCCAAAACCAGATTATCGATCTCCTTAAGCTGAACGCACGATCAGCCACTCAAGTCGTGGTAACAGTGAGTTGCTCAATTTTCTCCTCCAAATTTATTCTAAGTCTTGCTCCAGATCACACGACCTCAGTTTTGCAAGTCGTGTGATCTGCTGTTCTTGTCTTCTTCTCTCCAATCATGAGCTTTGCCTCAATTTCCGAAGTTCGTTTCTCCTCTTCTTTCACTCTCCGAGTTACGTTTCCTGTCAAAACAACACGAAACACACCCGTGCGATCAAACGTGACAAAATATCATAAAATAACGCGAGAAACGCCCGGATTTACAAGTTATCGCTCAAAGCTACATTTACTAAATTTCCTCAAGTTCATAGTGTATTTCTAATATAATCTACCCGAAATTCACACAAAACGGTACACAAAAGTAGAAGAAATATAACTCTAATGCAGAGTTTTAGGGGGTGATGGCATGCCACCACCGCCTCCACCGGTTGATGGTGGTTTTCCAGCTTTACCAGGTCCCCTTACACTGTCCCGATCTGCTAGTTCCAGTGAACCCAGGCAGACCGAGCCCGACCTAGGGCAGTCCAGCAGAGGGGCCAGGCGCAACTCTTTTGGGCACCTGGAGAGGACTGAGCATGAGGAGTGGGTCAGAAAGAAAATTAAGGCCCAAGAAAAAATGCAGAACTACCTGGTGAGGACGGTCAAGAAAATGTTCAGGGGTCTTGGAAAGTTGTTAAAGACCCAGAAGCACATTTACCATGCCAACACAGCTGCACTGCGAGCTCATGAGGCTGCCCTCGCTGAGATTCAGAGCAATATGCGTGGTAAGAAATTCGCTTTCCCGGACCACTAATCGTGTCCTCCTGCATAGCCATGTCAGCATATTTTTGCTCAGTTTATTTGTAATTTTATTTTGATTTTTTGAGTCAGCACTTTTTTTTTTCTTTTGAGTCTACTCACCTTTTTTCTGATATATATATATATATATATATATATATACACACACACACACACACACACACACACACACACACACACACACACATATATATATATATATATATATATATAAAATCAGAAAAATCTTAAAATCTTTTGAGAACGGTCACTGCATTTTTCAGTGAAGTGTTCGGCTTATAACGGACCTCACGTCCTGTTTCTCAGCCTTAGGTCCAAATAGTTAGCCCATTTGCAGCCATTTAACCCTTTATTCACAGCCACTGCAGCCTAGGAAGCCTTCCTTGTGACTTGCATCACTTGTTTAGTTGGCCAGTACTACGCGTTATGAAAGAGGGAGTGAGTCTGGGAGGGTTGTAGAGGAACCAGAGCTTTTACACAGATCAGTTTTGGACAGCATGAGGGTGTGACAGAGTGAGTTAGAGGCGAAAACATTAATTTTCAGGAGGTGAATCACTACATTACACAGTGATCACGGGAGGAGTAGTCGCGTGTGTGATATCTATTTCACACAGATCAGGGGTTCGGGGTTGTCAGGTTTTAATTGGAGGTTGTGCCTATTTCTGCATCTTTGGTGATGAGGAGGTTAGGTGGGACAGCACGTTATTTTATGGACTACAAGGATCGAGTACTTAACGACTAATGTGGGGGTATTTTTGGCAAGCTTATACTCTTCATACCCCACAGGTTTATTATTGCACCACCCAGCTTAGTTAGTTGAAATTTGTTGTATTTTCGTATGGATTGTTTATTAAAAAAAAAAGAAAAAAAGAAACAAAATAATATTCGTTGTTTCAAGTTATTTCTAGGATTAGTTAATAAAATCAAGCTGAGTAGGGAACACTGTTTAGACTACATGCTACTTCACAATTGTGGCCGCGAGAACGGCAAATCAGCACCATGATTTCAGGAAATTGGGATACAGGGACTTAGTTGTTCTGGACAGTTTTTGGGGGGCATGGTGAGGGGTGTGAGTTGGGAACAGTGAGGTGTCATAACAAGTAGGATTGGCTTTACCTATTACATACAAAAACCCTACCTGTTAGACTTAGGATCCCTGATGGAAAATAGCTCGGAAGGTAGGTTAACTAGGGATTTACTCAGGACACAGACGAAAGTAACAGTTAGGGGAGCCCGTGCTTATTTTCCACCATGAGAAATGAATAGGCTTGCCAATCGACTGTCGACCGGTATTTCCTGGAGGTAGGATGAACATTGAAGGACACATCAGTTTTAATTCTAGAGATTGCCCAATCTCAACTAAAAATCTTTTTTTAGTCTTGAGTCAGTTTGTGTGTATTCCTTGTCTGAGTCAGTTAAACAGTTGAGTCTTTTGGTCTTTAGCATGAATCTGTGAAAGGGGAAAGTATGCAATTGAAGTATGCAAAAGAAGGGTCTGCAAGGCAGTATGCATGGGTCTGCTCGGGATGAGCAGAGTTTAATGTGGGGGTATTTTGATAGCTTGAAAATGGAATTAGTTTGAGACATCTTTTTACCATTGGTTCTAACCCTGTGGAGGTTGATTTTGCCCGTTTTCAGTCTGTTTTCCACTTGATACAAGATAAAGACGTTGAGAGCATAATTGGTACATGTTATTATGTGCAGGTAACAGGTACCAAGAAATGCATGGAATTGGCTTGGATCTAAAGGAAGTGTATCAAGGATTTGGAGCAGAAAGAGACGCAGAAAAACTAAGAGGTGCGTTCAGACGCAGGATCCCTGCATTCAGACGCACAACACTTGGAAGCAGAAGGAAGCAGAGGAAAAAGGCAGGAAAAAATGACAACTCTGTGCGTTCAGACGCACAACTTACGTTTGAACGCAGGACTTCAATTTCCAGAATTGTCAGTTTGGGCGAGATCAACCACGAAGACCAAGGGGTGCGTTCAGACGCACCTGGTGCGTTCAGACGCACAAATCCAAGAAGCCCGAGAAAAGAGGTGAAAATGACTTAAGTACTGCGTTCAGACGCAGGCGGTGTGCGTTCAGACGCACTGGGTTTAGACGCAGGGAAGGTGCGTTCGAATGCACAGCAGATTTCCAGAAGCTTCTAGGACGGGTTTTTGCAGGGGTAGAACAGGAATTTCGGGCATCAGTTTTAGAGACTGTGGCTGTATAAAAGAAGGTGTCCCAGCAGAGAATTAGGTTACACACACAAAATCATCATCACAACAACAAGTGCCAGAGCCGTCAGGATTGGAGCAGAGCAGGATTGGAGCAGTTTTCAGTATTCAGCCATAAACTCATTTGATATTTCTTCTTTCTTTTATGAAACATCGTTTTACATAATGTACGCTAGCTAAAATTTTTACCTAGGTTCTCGGTGAACCTAGGGTTTGTGAATTCAGCAGCGTAGTTTGTTTGATGCTCAGATGCATGACTAGTTTGATGTCTTAATACAACATTGGATTGTTTATTATCTCGTCTTTGATTTTATATTTATGCATGAATGGCCTGATCACCCAGGAGTGTTACAGACAGGATCTGGTGCGCGAGAGTGTCACAGGATACACAGAGATTGATGATGTCCAGTTTGAGTTAAAGAGATTTCCCAGTCTCATCAAAAACAGTTTTTAAATTAATGCATTTACAACGCTCTGGATTGATTCGGGATAGTATGCAGTGGTAGTATATAGCTGGAGTTTGCTCGGGGCGAGCAAAGTTTAGTGTGGGGGTATTTGATAACTCCCATTTATGAGTTATCTGTGAGCTTATATTAGAATTTCATAAGTTGAGTTTCCATAAGATTGAGCACGTTTTAGCCGACAAAGCCTCCGTAGTATGAAAAAGATAAGTTTTAGCTTAATTGAGAAATCTGGGCATTTTCGTGCATAAATAGATATTAAATGACATATATAATTGCTTGGTATAGTTGTTCATGTTGTTTTTACAGGAATGGATGCTTAGCGGTTAATTTGAGGCATGAAACGAACTTCAGAAGCAACGGGAGCTAAAGCGGAGTAAAGAGACGCAAAGTTGGAGAAGCTAGAATGACCAGTCTCCACTATTTCGATCATATCTTGAGTTATACAATGAATTTTGGAGTGATACCGGCGGAAAATGAAAGTAGACTTCACGAGCTTTCCAACGATAGGTCACGGAGCCAAATCAGAGATCGGATGAAGAAGTTACGACGTTTTGAAGTTGGAGCTGTCGCTGATGTGCGTTCAGACGCACAGGTTCTGCGTTCAGACGCACATGTGCGTTCAAACGCAGCCCCGAAGTCAAAAATAACTTATGTCCGCATGCATGATTGATGGCCAAACGCAAAAACTGAGTCCCGGAGGCCGAGAAAGTGCAGAAAATTGGCTAAGTATGTGCGTTCAGACGCACATTGTGCGTTCAAACGCACAGCCAGTACAACAGCAGAAGACAAGAAAACAGGACGGAAAAATGACTAAGTATGTGCGTTCAAACGCACATCCTGCGTTCAGACGCAGGAAACTTCAAATTTCAGAAAGGTCAGAATACGGCAGAAGTCAAGCAGAAGACCAAGTATGTGCGTTCAAACGCACACCCAAAAAGTCAACGAAAGTCAAACCCTAAAAGTCAACTCTCAGAATGTGCGTTCAAACGCAGCCGTTGTGGGTTCAAACGCAGGTCAAGATTTCCAGAATTTTCTGAAGACGGTGGAAAAAGTCAAACTTCGTCAGAAAAGTCAAAGACGGCCATAATTGAGGAAAGAACAGAAATTTCAGCACATGACTATGGAAACTTCAGCAGTATATAAAGCAGCTCTGCCCAGCAGTTTCACAATACAACATATACAATACAGCAACACAGGATACACAGAATACATAGGATCAGAGTCTGACACAGCATAGCAGAGCAGGAGCATCGGAGCAGTCACCTGTTTGATTCTCTTCTCTTATTTATGTTAGTTTTCAGTAGCTAAATAATTTACCTAGGTTTTCGGTGAACCTAGGGTTTATGATTTCAGCAACTTAGTTTATCTCGACTTCAGATTCAGGATTGTTTAAATCTTAATACAGTAGAGGTTTTGTTTATTATTATGTCTTTGGTTTTTACTGTTTATGCATGAACGGAGTCGCGAACCTGGATTGCTACAGACAGGATCTGGTGCGCGAGAGTGGCCAGTGAGAGTTAGGAAGAGAAGACTGAATTTAGGTTCCTTCCTTGATGGACCGAGAGGTGAAGAGAATCAGGGGACTAGCCCAGAAGCATTAGACCAACTGCTAGACGTTTAGGGGGAGACCGAGAGGAGAGCCTGTAACCCTAGCAGACTTATAACGAACCTGCAGATCTAGGTGGACCGAGAGGACCCGAAAATCTGCAGGAGAGTGACAGATGCATGAGACCGAGAGGAGATTGTATCAATGGTATGCTGGCATAAACAAAACTGCTGTGTGTTTCTGAATCGGAAAAACTGAAAAGCTGAAAAGTAACCCTAGGGGATCCTGGAAACCTAGGTACCCGAAACCCTAGTTTTTACTGTCAGACTTTATTACCAGAAAATCACCAAAAATACCTGTTTAATTCTGTTTTTACTTTCAGTACTTAGTTTAGTAGAATTCGACTCAAAATTCCTCTTTTCTTGTTTTATGTTTTTACTCTTTAAGCCTAGTTTCTGTTTAAGCAGTAACACTGTCCTCGTGGGATCGATAACTCGGGGTTGAAATACCAGCCCTATATTACTTGAACCGTGCACTTGCGGTAACACGTAAGAAATCGTGTCACCTAGTTCTGAGAAGAAGAGAAACATGGCTGAAGAAAAGGTTCTAACTATTAGTGAAGACTCTGATTCAAAGAGCTTTACTGATGAAGAACAAGAATCTTCGCCACCCAAGAAGATGGTGAAAAAGGATCAGTTTCCAGCAAAGAAGAAACAGGCTATGGTATCTACACAAGAAAAGCAGAAGGGAATCCATATTGGAAGCCTAAAAGAAATAGTCAGTCACACATGTCAAAGGAAAAGGAAAAGAAATCCTCATTCAAGACTCAGACACTACTTCAGGATCCTATGGAGTGTACTCCATATTCAACAACGGGAGACATGAGAAGGATCTGTCCCAGTCTTTAGAAGCTTCAAAAACAGGAAAGAATGATCACAGAAGTTCCTCTACTCAGCAGAAAAGGATATCTGTTGTAGATAGTGCTTTCTGAGCTGACAGATCTTGACCAAGTGGCAACCATCCAGCACAACATATTGTGCTCCACACACATTGGATCACCAGCCGTGCTGATCCATGTGGGGGCTGCGAGACAGGGCCCTCGCATACCACTGCACGGAACTTGTAGGGACTTAGTGGTTTGGAGGCTAGAGTAAGTCCTGTCGCGTGCGAGCCAAGCCCGCGCGCGACCTTTAGTAACTGCTTTTGAGAGATTTATGGCACGAGCTCCATAAACCCGGTCAATCCGGTCAAACGCGGTCAACCCCATAACGGTTCGGGTATTCGCGCATAACGTGCTGTAACGGCCCCTATATACGCGGACGAACGTGCCTTTGTGGTTAAGCTAATTAAGCCGCCATTGATGGGCGCATTAACCACACTACAACGGTCACATTCTCCGTTATATATAGGACGTTAACCTTTCCATACAAAATAGGGACACACCAGCCATACGCGGAAGCTCTGCCAAACCCCTGTCTCTCTCTCAGACATTACTACTGCCTTAGTCTCTCCCTACACACAACCCAACTCTTCCTGTACCATTTCTGATCCTCTACTTACGGCGTACACGGAGTTCTCCCTGCCGGAATCTCTTGTGCACATTTTGGTGAACCCGACGTGAATCGAACCATCACAAGCAACCATGTCTCAGGAGGATGATGTCAGTAACAGATCGCCTTCCACCGAAGCCTCCTCGGGAGAGGAGATCCGCCGCACTCCTACGACTACCGGTGAAGCTCCGACGCTAGAGGCCTTGGACGCCACCATTCAAAGTCAGGGGAAGGCTCTCAAAGCTCAATCTGCGCAACTAGAACGGATCATGGCTGTTTTGGGGACTCTTGCTCCGAGTCCTGCACCAGCCACCGCCGTCTCTCAGGGAGGAGGAGCCTCTACCACTCAAGGACTGGGAGTGTCAAACACACCACCCAACCCTAATCTGCAAACTCCACCGGCGACTACGCAGCTACCCTCAATTCAAGGGTCAACGGCTCAAATGTTGCCCCTCACCGCTCATACTCCTCAGCCTCCGGCTTTGGTATCTAACCCGGCCTCGCAGTATCCCTTGCCTCCTCCAACGGCAATCTGGGGCAATGTGAACGCCCAATATGTCCCTAGTCCTCCTGCGGCATATGTGTCGCCTCCGCCTGCAGCAACTCTTCCTCCTGCTACCAAGGGGAACACTCCAGAGTGTATGACGTCTCTGCAAAGGCGCATAGACACCATTCTGGCTCACCAATCATTCGCGGATACCATCATCCCGAAGCTAGATAACAATCCACCTATCCCGCGAGAGATCTATCTCATGCCTAACCCTGTTGGGTACAAGGCTCCTAAATGGGACCAGTTCGAAGATGTCAATGGAAACGCTCATGAACATGTCATGCGTTTCATCGATGTCTTGGGGCCGTATGGAGCTGATCCCAAACTGTTGATGCGTGAGTTCCCGAAATCCTTGGGGAACTAGCTTACAAGTGGTACAGGACGTTGGAAGCCGGGTCCGTGAAGACTTGGGACGACATGGTCCAAAGGTTCTACACCAAGTTCTTCCAGATGGAGGAAAAGGTGACAATGAACCACCTCTCGCGAATGTATCAGAAGCGCGAGGAGGACGGAATAACTTTCATCAAGAAGTTCAGGGCCAAGTCCTTGGAATGCAAAGATGTGATACTCGAAAGCAGACTCGTGGAGATATGCCTGCAGTGCATGCGAGATGAGTACAAAGGTATGCTCATTAACCTGCAAACGCCTACGTTTTCAAAACTAATCGAATGCACGAAGAACATCGAGCCTATTGTGGAGAGGCAGAAAAAGAGAAGCGCTCCGGAGCAATCCTCGGGCGCTACTACTTTCAAAATCGGGAGATTCAGCTACAAGAGGGGACGCGAAGCCGAAGTCAATACAGTTTCACCCCAAAAGCAGGCGAAGATTGTGAACTTTGATGCACCACCTCTACCATGTTCGGTGGAAGAAGCAAGCGACCTCTACAGGCAATGGCGCAAGGACGGTGTCCTACCGCCACTCGAGAGGGCACCCTCCAAGGAAATGGTGAGGGACCCGAAGTGGTGAGAATACCACGGCAAGGTCATGCATCCCACGGCGGACTGTAAGAAGCTTAGGATTGTGTTCAGCGAAAAGATGAAGAATGGCGAACTGATTGTTAGCGACCAAAGGCAGGATGTGCGTAACAATCCCCTTCCTGCCCATGCGGAGCATGAATCGAAAGGCAAAGAGGTCGCCATGATCTCGATTGTGGATTTGGAAGAGGTCGCAGAGGATGGTTTACCCATTATTGCCGAAGTCCATGATGATGAAGACTACAGCATAGACACGGAGGACGAGCGTGCCGACCGGATGAAGGGGTCGCACGTCTTCAGCAGATTCTTCGACGAGATGAACTTTTCAGAAAAATGCCGGACAGAGATGACAAAATCGATCTTAAGGATAGCAGAAGACTGCGAGGAGGATCTCGTAGTCTCCAATGGGAAAGTCCTCAGGGCGTCTCGCTCTACAGAAAAGATCATGACCTTTTCCGCCAGCGACAAGAAGACAGATGCGAGCCACCAGAGGCCTATGTATGTGAAAGCCATCATCAATGGTTTCGAGTTCAAAAGAGCGTTCGTCGACGGAGGAGCAGCGGTTAACGTCGTTTCGCTCCAACATTGAAGCTAGCAGGGATCCCCGAGTACAAGATTGTCAAGCGTCCATCCCCGTTGATGGGATTCGGAAGCGACTCCAGAATGACGATAGGGTGGATCCGCCTAGGTGTCCAGATCGGCAAAATCAAGTGCTCAGCGAAGTTCTATGTCATAGATGCGAACACTACGTATCATATGATCATACGACGAGCCTGGATTCATCGCTTTGATGCTGTCCCCTCAACAGCTCACCAAGTGATGAAAGCTATTTGGAACGACATAATAGTCGAGATACCAGCTTCGACGAATCCATTCAACATGGATGAAGCACATCTCAGCGAGGCGGTGTGGTTCACCGAGATGGCGGACGAGCAAACACCGGGACCATTCAACCCCACTCCTTTACCCCTATGGGAAGATATCAAATATCAGTCAACTGCGGGAGTGATGGTGACAAGGGAGGATGCCAAGGAAAAGCCGCCCACGAGAGAAGAAGCGCCGCGGATTGCCTACCAGCGAAAGAACGTGTACACTCTGAAAAGAATAGCAAAGCATGACCCTGAAGGCAAGGAGATAGAGAGTTTCTACGCCAACGGGAAGAAATGCTATCGCATATGAAGGTGCGTGGGGGTGTCCTCACGCGGGCATGGGGATATCCCTGAGCAAATCAACCAAATCGAGCAGGTTGCGGTGACAGAAAGACCAATGCAGAGCACTCCAGAAGAGAAGGTCAAAGAAGCACCTGAATGCATGGAAGACAAACCCAGACCACAAAAGCAATAGCTAAAAGAAGTGTTCCTAAGCCCGAACGAAGAGAAGAAGAGGCCGGTCTTTCTGAGTGCGGACCTCACAAGCAAAGAGGAGGAAAGACTGCTACAGCTCCTGACCGAGTACAAGGACGTGTTCGCATGGGAGTATGATGAGATGCCCGGTCTGGACACAAGCATCACCATGCATCGGTTGGATGTAATTCCGGGGTCCAAGCCGGTAAAGCAGAGCACAAGAAGCTTTAGACCGGAGCTCAATGTGAAGATTAAGCAGGAGATTGTCAAACTCCTGGACGCCAAGTTCATAGAGCCGAATCACCATCCCACATGGCTGGCCAACATTGTGCCAGTGGTAAAGAAGAATGGAAAGCTTCGCATCTGCGTGGATTTCCGGAATCTCAATCGTTTCTGCCCCAAGGACGATTTTCCGCTCCCCAACATTGATCTGCTTATTGACTCGACAGCTGGTCATCGCATGTTCAGTTTCATGGACGGCTTCAGTGGGTACAATCAGATCAAGATGGACCCTGAAGATGCACGGAAAACCTCATTCATCACCCCAGTGGGAGTATTCAACTATACGGTGATGCCTTTTGGTCTCAAAAACGCAGGTGCAACTTACCAGCGGGCCATGATGGCCCTGTTCCACGACATGATGCACAAGGAAGTGGAATTTTATGTGGATGACCTGGTGGTTAAATCCAAACAGGAGGCAGATCATCTGGCGGTTTTGCGGAAAGTGTTCAATAGATGCAGACACTTTCAATTGAAGATGAACCCCATGAATTGCGCATTCGGAGTAACATCAGGGAAGTTCTTGGGATGCGTAGTGCATCGCCAAGGAATCGAGCCTGACCCTGCGAAAGTGTCAGCCATCACCGGCATGACTCCGCCACATAACCAAAGTGCCTTGAAAACGTTCTTGGGAAAGCTATCATATCTGCGAAGATTTATCCCAGCGATTGCCGAAACTACCTGCTGTTTCAGTGACCTCCTCAAGAAAGATGCCGTATACAGCTGGACTCCGGAGCACGAAGCTGCGTTCGGGAAACTAAAAGAGCTGCTGACATCTTCAAAAATAATGATCGCGCCTCAGCTAGGCTCACTGCTTTTGCTGTATCTGATGTCAACAAGAAAGTCTATAGGAGCTCTTTTGGCCCAGGAGTACGAGGGCCAGGAAAGGCCCATCTACTACATCCTTCGCATTGTGCAGCCTGCAGAATCAAGGTACACGGACATCGAGCGTCATTGCCTTGCCCTATTCTTCGTAATAGAAAAGCTGAGACACTACTTTGCTTCGCACAAAGTGGTGGTGGTCACAAAGAGTGATCCCATACGATACCTTCTGACTCACACCACTCCTGGGGGAAGATTGGCAAAATGGTATATGACCATATCCCAGTATGACATTACATGCGTGCGACCGCGGGCGATCAAGTCACAGGCGGTGGCGGATTTGTTGGCGCAGTTCCCCGATAATAGTCATGAGCCTGTGATTGAAGAAGAATTCAAGGGACCTGAAATCTATGCAGTTGATTTGCCCTATTGGACGCTTCATTTTGACGGTTCATCAACAAGGAAATGTGGAGGCATTGGGATAGTCTTGACCAAACCAGATGGGGAGGTCATACAGATGTCCGCAAAGCTTGACTTCGCAGTCACCAACAACGAAGCAGAATATGAGGCCCTCATTGCGGGACTTCGTGCAGCGAAAGCTTTGGAAGTAAGCAATCTGACGGTCATGGGGGATTCCAAGCTAATTGTCAAGCAAGCCTCGGACGAGTACGGTTTGAAGGAGATAAATCTACTATCCTACCGGAATTTGGTACAAAAACTGGTGCAACAATTCTGCGACGTTAGGTAGGAACACAAGCCCCGAGCGGATAACAGGCATGCAGACGCTTTGGCTACCTTGGGATCCAAGGTTAGCACAGACAAATGTCCTGCAAGAATCTCGATCGAAGTGCGAACATCGTCGGCGTTAACAGAAGACGCGTGCGACGATGAATGCATAGACGATGCGGACTGGAGAAAGTCAATCTTACGGGCCATCGCAGAGGGCACGAGCAGCGAGAACTGGGCATCCACAAAGGGGTATTGCATACATGACAACACTCTCTATTACAAAGGCCCTGGCGGAATACTTATGCGATGCGTCTCTGAGCAAGAAGGACAGCTGCTGTTAGAAAAGATTCACCAACATGCTTGCGGGGAGAGCGAAGTGTCGATCTATCAGAAAGCTCAGAGATATGGCATTCACTGGCCAGACATGTCAACGGCCGCAGCACTGGTACAAGGAAAGTGCGAGAGTTGCGCACTGATCAAAGATTCTTTACTCATTGCTCTGACCGATGATGATGCGGATTGGAGGAAGCCACTCTTTGATTTTATCACCCAGGGTACTGTACCCGAATCAAGAAAAGAAACTGAGAAACTAAGGAGGAAAGCAGCCCGATATGTGGTGCAAGAAAACCTGATTTGGCGTCGGGGCCATGAAGGTAACTTGCTGCGGTGTCTAGACAGCAGGGAAGCACAAGAAGTGATGGACCTTTCTCACCAGGTGGAACATCAGGGAGGTGCGAAATTATGCAGACAACTCCTCTCGATTGGATATTTCTGGCCCACTATGGAGGCTGATTGCCGTACCAAAGTACGACGCTGCCAGGAGTGTCAATTTAAAGGTAATCTAGTGCACCCTCCTGCTGTAGATCTACATGCATTGGGAACATCGTGGCCGTTTCACACATGGGCTCTGGATTTTATTGGTCCCACTAAAGACGGCAAATGCGCTAGCTGTGGTCCATTTCATCCAATAAAGCATCATATGCAGGTTCGGAATTCCCAACACCATCCTTTCGGATAATGGAACTCCTTTTGTTAATCGCTAGGTGGCTGCGAAGCTAGCAGAATACAATATCAGACATATATGCAAGATGGTCGCAGATGACCACAAGAAGTGGGCAAGCAGAAGCGACCAACAAGACGCTGCTGAGAATTTTGAGCAAGATGGTCGCAGATGACCACAAGAAGTGGGCTGATTCTTTAAGCATAGCCCTGTGGGCTTACCGGACTTCTCCAAGGACACCCACAGGGGTCTCACCATTCCTTCTATGCTATGGAGCTGAGGCTGTGGTACCTTCGGAGGTAAAGGTTAACTCTGCAAGATTGGCTTTCCACGCATTGTACGACAATCAACGCGATCATGACTTGGTCCTGCTGGAAAAAAAGCGGGAGCAAGCTAAAAGGACCAACAAACGATATCAAGAAAGGATTTCTCATGCGTACAATAAAACAGTCCAACGGAGAGATTTTGCAGTTGGAGATTTGGTCTTGCGCGCATCTGACCATTGCATGCGAGAGGCGGCTCACCCAAAATTCGCAGCCAACTGGGAAGGACTGGGGTGGGGCCATCTAATCTGGGCTCAAAAGCAATGGGCAAGATTTGGAAAATAAAAGTGCCGTCAAAAATACAACACCACTTGTGGCGAAGTATTCATAATGGGATCCCAACCATTGATAATTTGAGACGAAGGAATGTAAATGTTTCTAGCTTCTGTAAAGCTTGCGGAAATCGTGGCGAATCCACCACACATGTGCTTGGTTCCTGCAATGTTGCGAGGGAGGTGTGGCAGAAAGTCGATTTTGGGGCTTTCCTCACGAAACAGCCCGTAAATTTCTCTGCTTGGGCGTGTTACTGGTTGGAGAAGTTGAGCCCGACGGAAATGGTGCCTTTCGCGGTAACAGTATGGTCGCTGTGGCTGGCGAGAAATAACTTGCTGTTTCGAGATAGAAAATAGAGCCCAGGTCATATTTTCCAGAACATTACTTCCATGATTGCAAAGTTGAAATCACTGGAGGACAATCCGAGACAGTCTAGCAACCAAGCTTCCCCAACCTAGAAACTTTGGCAAAAACCCCCCCGGTAATTGGTTGAAGATTAATTTTGATAGTGCGTGGAGTGAAGAGTCTAGACGTGCGGGCATTAGGGTAATACTCAGGAATTCAAATGGTCTCATCATCCAAGCAGTGGGCATCCCAATTCACTGTGGTCTCTCGGCAAAGCATGTGGAAGCACTTGCCGTTCTAGAAGCTGTAAAGTTGGGATTGTCACTACAATGCAGCCCCCTGATAGTGGAAGGCGACGCGAAGGTGGTCATTGATCAAGTCTCACAAGCGCGGCAAAGACTTACCAAGGACGATATCTCGGAGGTGGGCTGTGTTATTAACCACGCTGCTCTTTTTATCAGTTTTATCCCCGAGTTTCGCATCAACTACAGTCACCGAAGCTCCAATCTCGCGGCTCATCTGGTAGCGTCACACGCCAAGGAAGGCAATGTTTTTTTTCGATTTACTAATGTAAACATCCCTTCTTGGCTCAAGGATTGTGATAGAAAGGAATCCTCCAATGTATTGGCTGCTATTTGATCTATAAAATGCCTTCTTTCCTCAAAAAGAAAAAATAACAAAAGTAACTATCCCCGGCCACTCGAGGGATGGTGCTCATATAATGTCTGGCCAGACTTAGATAAATTAATATAGGATATTGATGTTATTTGCATGGATGAGACTATTACCAAGATCGAGAAACTATGGATTGGATATACCCTGAACTTGGCTTAATTATGATCATAGTTAGTTAATCATTCGTTTATTTTGCTTAATCCTTAAAAAGCTATGAGTCATGACCCGACCTTGTTACATAACTAGTGAGTGTGTGAAAGCAATTCTACTTTAGTTGGGATGAGTAAACGGATGCAATCCTATTCAACTCTACTCTAGTCTTCTATCCATTAATTTAATCTAAATCATCTCTTTTATGCTATTTAATTACCATTTCGAGTCACTTGTTTGAGGGTGCCAACACTCCGTTCAACAAACTTTTGACCGGTTACTTGAGTCAATTGGATTTTAATTGCAAAATCTAGAGAAAAGTAGACATCATTCCCTTGGTTTCGATAACTCGCAGTCCAAATTACTCCATTATATTACTTGGCCGTATACTTGCGTTTAAGCACGTTAGGAATCCGCGTTAGTCACTAGATTCTCTAGTTGTTGAATATTGTGTTTTGATATCGTCAAACGCTACACCGTAACTGGGTAACAATACAGGCGCTTATCGTACACAATAGGAATCAAGATTAGATATGGTTGTGATGTAGATACAATTTTTCCCTCCCACATAATGGGAACAAATATCCACGGCCACTCGAGGGATGGTTCTTATAGAATGTCTGGCCAGAATCAGATAAATCAATATGAGATGTTATCTGCATGGATAAGACTATTCCCAAGATCGAGAAATTATGGAGTGGATATACGAGTGTGACTTGTATGTATCGTGTCCAATCCGGATATAGAGGCAAAGGGATGAGACAATGCTCGCACAAGGTTTGTCAAAGTAATGACTATTTCTATTAGTTGGGTGTCATGGATGTGTTGCTACACACCGCTCCATGTTAGTAATTGTTACTACCAACTAAGTAGAAACCTATGGGGTCACACGCCATATCGATTAAACTAGACTTACGAATAAATTAATATGATTAATTAAATAGAAGGATCAATGCGCAACTACTTGCAAACTTAGTAGGACTAATTTGCAAGTTGGACTAATCCGTGTATGGACAGGATTACGAAGAGGCCTTTATGTAGATTAACAAGGCGTTGTTCGAATATATAAAGGACACTCCTAGATTATTTTTCTTACTAATGCTCATAACATACATTGAGTGATAGAGAACAAGCAAGGGGAGAGAGCAAGACAAGAGGCCAAACCCGATCCCTTGTCCGCCCCCTACCCATCGGCCACCAAGAGAGGCGTGGCGCTCGTCTTGGTTAGTTTTTTTGCGTGATTCTTCTTCCTTATTCCACTGGTTACTAGCACAAGGCGTGGAGAAATCTATATCTTGATCCCTGGTGTGGACTAGCTGGGACGCAAACAATATTTTGGGTTTGAATTCATCACAGGAGACAAACAAGGTAATTGTTACTGGAAACCTAACTATCGTTATGATGTCTCCTCCTGTGATCCTTGGAGGGTCTTCTGCGGATCTTAGTTTTGTTTTCCCGCTCCGTAATTTGTTACAAAACCCTACAGAGCAAGTTCTACCCAGCTCAGCGAGTCATTAGCTTATGGGAAGAGATTCTAGGCTTTCAAAGCATGTCGATGAGACAGTTGTTGATGCATGGGACCACTTTATGAGGATATACGAAAGTGTTCGAATCAAAATTTTGGTGATTAAAAGATTTTTCACGTCTTCTATCATGGCTTAGAGCGTCCTAACCAAGAATTTCTCAATCGAGAAATGGGTGGAAACTTCCTTTACAAAGTTGAAAAGGAATGATCTTATGCACTGATGAAGCAAATAGCCAAATAGGATGCTCAGCTTTATGACTGTAGAAGGTTGTAGGAATTGCTTGAACCAAAAAGAAGATGAGTGAAAAGATGGGTGAAAAGATTGTGAATGACTTGGCAAAGAACATCTATGAAGACAAGAAGACAGTGGCTGCGGTGGAAGAGCAAGAGGTTGATGTAGCATTGACTCAAGCGGCAACTAAGGATATCAGATATGTGGGAGCACAAGGGCATCGCAAGAATTGGAATCAAGGGAACTACAGGCCAGGTAACAGAGATCATCCAGGATTCAGATATGGGGACTAGGTCGGGGCTTCGTATGCACCCGGATTTCAGCATAGGCCGTCTGCTCTTGTTACTCAGGCGCCACCACCTGTTGCTGCACCAAATGCTGAGATGGTGGATCTCAAGAAAAAGATATTTTAGATGGGCAAGAATGTTAATTATTTCACCTCTCAGGTTGAAACATTGACGACTAACTTGCACATCACCAGGACCTCACTTTGCAATTTGGAAGTGCATGTAGGACATATAGCCACTCAGCTCTCTGCTAGAGCACCAGGGTTTTATTGCATTTGATACAGAAAATATGCGCCAGGTGAATTTTATTACCAAGCATAGCGGGATTGCACTTGATGATCCCCCTATCCGAGCCATGCCAGAGCTGAAGCATCAAAGGATAAGGAGCATGAGGTCTTTGACACTGAGAATACCCATGTCATGTTCCCCCCCATCAAAGGGTATGACTCAGCCATCATAGGAGATTGATGCTGAGGAAACACCACCATTTCCTGTATCTAATGAACTTTTGTTTCATTTGAATAGTAGGAAGAAGAAAGATGACTCTAAGGAGTATAGATGTTTGTTGACTATCTTCTCCAAGCTGCACATAAATGTACCATTGATTGAGGCTCTCAAGTTGATGCCTAAGTATGCTAAGTATGTAAGAGATTCAGTGTCATGGAAGAGGCCAGTGAAAGACTTTCAAACTATGGACCTAATAGAGCCGGTGAGCTCATACATCTTGCATGGCTTGCCTCAAAAACACAAGGATCTGGGAAGCTTTGTGATAGAAGCTAACTTAGGAGGAGCTTAAATTGGGAAATCCCTATGTGACTTGGGGGAAAGTGTTAACTTTATGCCACTATCAATTTTTCGTAAGCTCGGTGTGGAAGCTCGCTATACTTGGATCAGTCTGCAGTTTGCGGACAAGTCTTCAAACAAATCCTATGGAGTGGTGGAGGATAAACTTGTGAAGGTGGAAAATTCTATTATCCCAGTTGATTTTGTTATCCTAGAGATGTCAACGGGAGATGTTCCGATCATTCTTGGTAGCCCTTTTCTGGCTACCGGACAATCATTGATTCATGTGGAGAATGGAGAATTGGTCATGAGGATCAATAATGCATGGACATTCCGGGTTCCAAGACAAAATCCCATAAGTCTCAGGGGCAAGATTTAAAGATTTCAGTGGCCGTGCAGTCAGTGCACGGAATTTTAGAGGTGGTTAGTGCTGAACCACCGATGCCAAGCTACCTTTCTAGGTGGATGGGGTAACTGGGTCGGGTCGTCGACCTTAAATTACATGCGCGTATTGGGAGGCAACCCAATATCGGAGTAGGATTTAGCTATTTTTGTTCTTTTATATCCATACATATCCTTTTGAGGGGCGACAGAGATTGGTTTAATATTTCCAATTGGTGTGTAGGACATAGGTACCAAAGACCGCTCCGGATTCCTCTTCTTGATGCGAATGCATATGATTGCACGCACAACGAGGAAACAACTGTAATATGGTATTTTTCTTCATCTATACACCAATCACAAAATAATAAGACAGAAAAAATAAACAACCACAAAATAATAAAACACATGATATGGATATGGCATTTTTCTAGACTAAGATATTTCCTAGCCAATGGAAATATCTATGAACCATAAAAGCAAACACATCTCCATGCGTCTTCATCTTTTGGTCCATCTTTCATAGTCATGTGGAATGCTCCATCTTTTGTAACTCCTTTGACTTCGGGCTTCTTTTCTTCAATCTTGGCTAACAATCTATTTATTTCTAGCACTAGCTAACAACTATACTAAATAAAATAAATCTCACAAGTTGAGAAAAAAATGACTCGCAGGCCATAAAACCCTAATTAATTATTACATTAGTTGATCAGCTCGCAGGCCGTAAACCAAACCACAAAATTAAACTATCACACCAAACCACATCCGAAGGCCATATCCAATCACCATGCGATTTGCACATAAATAGTTAAGCTTCAATTTTAACGCGTTTGGTCAATTTTAATTAATTTTAGGATTAACGAGGGTCAAAACGGTCCAAGAGGGCTCACCAACACTTGGCCGATCCCTAAAAGGACCTCCCAATGGCCTTCGGCCGGCTGGCCCCTAGCCCACACGGCTAGGTCGTGCGCTAAGGCTGCCCCGACCCCTAGGACGAACCTTGCTTGGGCGGAAAGGATGGAGGGGCGGTCCCCTCGGGGAGGGGGGGGGGGGCGAACCTCCTTATGAGTTGTATCCAAAACAACTCCTTGCCTTGTTGCCCAAGTTTGGTTGTTTCCTTATTTGGAAAAACTCTTTTTTCCAATAGGATGTCGAAGAACCCCAGATCTAAGATCCTAAAATTTCTCAAACTCACTAATTCATGCATCCAATGAAAAAACTAGGTCTTGTTTTGTTTTATTATTGACAAATTGCAACATATGTTTGATTTGTCCGTTTTACGCGATAAACAACAAAATTTAAAGTGTAAAACTATCAAAACGTAACACATAAACCACGTCTATGTTCTTCGACCTGTGGCTCTGATACCACTGTAGGGTTTTGATCATGGATACACAGCGAAAAATATAATTTATCCATTCAATACCCTCCAAGGATCACAGGAAGAGAAGCATAACGATCGTAAAGGACGAATCATGTCACACACCTTAGAGGTCTCATGTGATGACTTGTCACGTGAATTGTGTCACGTCTCTATGGCTGATCCACGCCTAGAGGTGAGATCTAGATCCTCCAACTCCTTGTGCTAGCTAGGAAGAATGGAATAGGATGAAGGAATCGTGCAACCAATCACCAAGGAAGAGGGTTTGGACCTTCTTTGTGGTCGATGGTTAGAGGGGGCTACATAAGGGGTTCGGCCTCCTTATGTTGCTTTCTCTCTCCTTGATTTATTCTCTCCTACTTCAAGTAAGTATATGTGTGTAGAGAAAAATAAGCTAGGAGTGTTCTTTATATAGTCCAACAACTCCTTTTCCTACTACATAAAGAACCCCTCTCCTAATCCTACTCAAATAAGGATTAGTCCCTTTTTGCAAACTAGACCTAATCATGTCCATACATGGATTAGTTCTCTATGAAATTTAATCCTAATCATGTCTCTACATGAATTAGTCCACCTTGGAAAATCCTAATCATGTCCATACATGGATTAGTCCAACTTGCATATTGGTCCTACTAAGTTAGCAAGTTGTTGCGATTTGATCCTTCTAATTAATTAATCATATTAATTAATTAATTCCCAAGTCTAGTTCACCCCTATATGGCGTGTGACCCCATAGGTTCTATTTAGTTGGTAGTAACTATTTACTAATATGGAGCGGCCTCTAGCAAGACATTCATTCTAGCCAACAAATAGAATAGTCATCATGACAAACCTTGTGCAAGTAATTGTCTCATCCCTTTTTCCCCATATCTGAATTGTACACGAGACATACAAGTCACACTCGTATATCCAATCCATAGTTTCTCGATCCTGGGAATAGCCTTATTCGTTCAAATAACATCAATATCCTATCTTGATTTATTTGAGTCTGGCCAGACATTTAATAAGCACTATCCCTCGAGTGGCCTAGGATATTTGCTCCCGTTATGTGGGAGGGACAAATTCTATCTACATCACTACGATATCTAAGCTTGCTTCCTATTGTGTCCAATACGCGCCTTTATGACTACCCAGTCACGGTGTAGTGTTTGACGCTACCAAAACACAATATTCCACAACTAGAACATCCGGTGACTTCAAGTCTAAGGATGACAACACCATTGCACCACGAGATGCACTTGTGACTTTACATAACTTGTATGTAGCCTTCTCGGAGATCGGTCAATCCAGTATGCCATTACCCCTAATGCATACCCATGTGTTGGATCATGATATCTCCATATCAATCCAACCCCATACTAGTCTATAGATGATTGTCCTATTAATCATTATAATCGACTAGGGATATTTAAGAATATAACACTTATATTCTAAGGACTTCATTCATGTTAACATATCTCCATATCGATGACATAATGAATCGTAAATCCACATATTTGTCACAATAAATTGATTGCCTCTAGGGCACAATTCCAACAGTCATGTTCCCCCAATCAAAGGGCATGACTCAGCCATCATAGGAGATTGATGATGAGGTAACACCACCATTTCCATTATCTAAGGAACTTCCTTTTCATTTTGAATAATAGGAAGAAGGAAGATGACTCTGAGGATTATGGACGTTTTTTGTCTATCTCCTCCAAGCTACACATAAATGTACCATTAATTGAGGCATTCAAGTTGATTCCTATGTATTCTACGTATGTAAGAGATTCAGTGTCAGGAAAGAGGCCAGTGAAAGAGTTTCAGACTATGGACCTAACAGAGCACATGAGCTCGTACGTATTGCATGGCTTGCCTAAAGCACAAGGATCTGATAAGCTTTTTGATAGAAGCTAACTTGGGAGGAGCTTATACTGGAAAGACCTATGTGACTTGGGGGCTAGTGTTATTTTTATGCCACTATCAGTTTTTCGTAAGCTGGGTGTGGAAGCTCGCTCTACCTGGATCAGTCTGTAGTGTGCAGAAAAGTCTTCAAAGAAAGCCTATGGAGTGGTGGAGAATGTACTTGTGAAGGTGGAGAATTCTATTATCCCTGTTGATTTTGTTATCCTAGAGATGCCAGTGGGAGATGTTCTGATCCTTCTTTGTAGCACCTTTATGGATACCGGTCCGACATTGATTCATGTGGTGAATGGAGAATTGGTCATGAGGATAAATGATGCATGGGAGACAGTCCGGGTTCCAAGACAACACCCCATCAGACTTAGGGGCAAGATTCAGAGATGTGAGTGTCCGTGCAGTCACTTCATGGAATTTCAGAGGTAATTAGTGCTGAACCACCAAAGTCAAAAGCTTAAGTTCACAGAGTTTGTATGAGGATCTAGCAGAGGAAGCTGGAAGAGAAGGCACGTGGTGCCAAGCTACCTTTCTAGGTGGATGGGGTAACTGTTTTGGGTAGTCGACCTTAAATTACAGGCGCGAATTGGGAGGCAACTTACACGATCTAACCGCAAGTGTACGGTTGTTGCGTGTAGAAATAATCCGGAAATCCGGGTTGTCGAACCCAAGGGACCTTGTTAAATCAGTTATTATGTCTAACCTTATGTGGGCAAGTCGCAAATTTGCTTGTTGTTCTAATTCTACTAAAATAAAAGCAACAAGATTCTCAATTAGTCGAGTGGAATGGTTCACGATTAACAAAGAGTGATTTATGACTTTACTAATAAGAGGGAAAATACCGGGAATTCTCTTCGAGATCACTAGGAATGATATGAGTGATTATTTGATTCATGAAACACCATTACGTCATCTATTATTAATCTAGCACTACACAACTCACCGAGTTACCAAGCTAGTTGTCTATGCCTAAATTCAATTTAAACCGAGTTACCAAGTCTAAATCAATTTTAAGCATGCATTACGTGTATTAGTCTACTTACGATCCTAACTAAAACTACTGAGTTACCAAGTAATGATATAAGCTAGGTGAATAGTTTGATTTACCGACTAGAAATCACGGAGTTACCACGTGACTCCCAATTAAGATCGAACTTACGTTAGCTACTCGCAAGAACGATAAAGATTTAGCACAAACTACTCATAATAATATAAAATCATAATTGATAAAGTTCCAATCATGAATCGTGACCTCAAAACATCAAGTTCATACCAAACCCTAGCTACCACATGAGAATCCCCAGCATAAGAGGGTTTAGCTACTACACATCATACTCAAAACAACGAGTTTAAAGTTCATAATCAAAACCTAGCAAGAAGAAAGAGTTTAGGAATCAAACGAAGTGATCCAATCGCTCCTAAGCTCCAAAAATGGCTACTAGCTCTCCAAGATATGTCTCTAATATGAAAAACTACTGAAAATCACGAACTAAAACCCTTAAATACGTTTCCACAATAATATTACAAAGTTTGGATGATTTACACAAAAGCCCCAAAAATCCTGTGTTTTCTGCGATGTCTTCGTACGAAGACTTTTCTCTTCATACGTAGAGTCTTCGTGCGAAGACAATTCCTCTTTGTACGAAGGTCTTCCTATGTAAGTACTGCAAGCTTGTTTAGGAAGAGAATTTCAGCACTCCAAAATTTGGCTAAGTATGATCTATTCGTAAGAAGACTATTGTCTTCGTACGAAGACCCCTCTTTTCTGCATTTCTTCCTTTGACTTTTTCTTTGAGTTCCGTGCTTCCGAAGCTCGTTTCCATCTCCCGCATGATCCTTCAAGCCCTATTTTCCTGTGAATCACAACACGAAAACACAACCCGCGATCATATCACAATAAAAGCTCAAAATATCCATAGAAACGCCCGGATTAAACAAGTAAAGCTCATGAACTCATATTATCACATTTTAGCATAATTTACTCAAAAGACGAAAAATTATCCATGTTGAGCATGCAAAATGAAGAAATATAGTACATAAAATAACTCCGAAAACGGAGTTATCAACTACCCCCTCACTACCTTTTGCTCGTCTCGAGCAAATTCCCAAGTCATATAAAACTCTCAAGCCAAAATCCTCTCACATCGTGCAATCAATCCAACTTTGCATACCAAACCTATTCACCATTGCATAACTTCCCTACGCCAATTGTTTACTTTCACCAATCATTGCATATAAGTCCAAAACCAATTGCATACTATCCGAGTCAGATACCAAACCACAAACCATCCTTTTACTAGTTGACACGACTCGATTATACACAATGCACCTATATGCAAATTAAATATTCACAATGCAAGTATTGAAATAACAATTATTTTATTTTCTTTTGCGAGATCGGGCAATCTCCATTAGCTTAAACCGGTTATCACGAAGCGATCAAAAATCTAGATACAAGGCATGAGTTGAAACCAAATTCGACAACAAGAATCTCCCCTAGCTAGTATAGAGAACCTAGACTTACTACGTACAAGAATGCATTACCTCTTCGTGTCTGACAACAAAATAAGAGGCTACGCTAAGCTAAGCCACGTTCAAGGTCCGAGATCCTATTCCACTAACGGGTTAGAATGATGAGGCTTAGGGACGAAAGGATGATAATCATATAATAGTCCTAAAGCTTCACATTCTCATAGTACAACCACATCTCATACACTCTCACGACAATGATAGAAACCGAACCCGGAACTCACCACCTTCGTCCCTCGATCCACTCAAACCCCGATACAATTAGGATCTCCGCGGCCATCATGGTAAATCGTGCACAAGATGAAACTTCCCGTTGATGAACTAGTTGCTCCTCCACTCGGTCTTCCCATAAGCTCCCATTTATTCCTTTATTTCAACTCTCCTTTTTTTCTCTATTTTCTTTTTTTTTTCTTTCTTTTTTTTTTCTAGATTTTGAATGATTTTTTTATCTCTCAAATTTACGCAAAATTTCCACAATACAAATCCCGAGTGGTCTTCCAAGTGTCAAGCCAAAATAAGATGAAAGGGGGAGAAAATAATAAAGCCGATGAATACGTATCGCAAATAAATTCATCTCCCCCTAAATCGATGAAATCCATGGTGTCACAAACTAAGCCGCAAACCAAGCAAAGCACATGTGTGGGGGTGGAGTCGTCGCAAGCTCAATCTCGATTTCCATAGTCAAAAGTCGACACCTTCACACTCCAATGTAATCATGCCCTCTCTCAAGTAGTCAATAGGATGTATGTCTCGTGCCTAATCTAACCGAACCTTCTACACCACGATGAATGAAATCCGGTACCTAGCACGATCCACCAAATAAGATCACCCAACCCAATTTTTGTGAGTATCAGATGTTATGCACTCACGGATCTCCACAACTGTGTCCATGTTGTAACGACATAAAACACCGTCACACCGAAGTGCGCAAGCCTACTCTCACTCACCCTCGCATCCCCTCGTAAATCGCAAATGAAGCATATGGATGTGCAAGACTCACAGGAATTTATCATGAAGCACTCCCTCATCGAACCCCCTCAACTACAACTCCCTCGTGACTCACTAAAGAGGTGATTCTAAACGATCAATGATGAAGGCCAAGAATCGTCACCCTATGTCAAGAGGTTATCAAAGAATCCAAGTTTCAAAGCAAGGTTTACTAGTGGTCCTACAGGGTGAGATCTATAAGCAGTGAGTGCTCTAATACACGACCTCGCACAGCTGTTCTGTGTGCCACTACGAGGCGGGTTGGCGACTACCTAAGACGTACACATGGACGTTCGGCTTGTTTAGCTCACACCTAGCTCAACTCTTGTAAGAAAACTAGGCACACACTTCAGATTTGAAAATTAAGTACGTGTGAAAAATAGGCACGCATTCCCGTAAAGAGAGTCTCTCTATACTTACTAAGGGGGTCTCACGTTGTCACTCTCGATCGCAAATCATGCCCTATGCCTAAAAGCCTCACACTTCTCGATTCTACCACATTTTCAGCTTTTTTGGATTGCCCTTTCTCAAATTTTAATTTTTTTTTACCTACACTACATGCACTGTCTACTCGATTAACGACTCGATATGTTCGTGGGATGACTCAATAAAAATAAACGTACAAACAAAATTAGAAATAATAAAGAATAAAATAAGGACATAACCGAAATTTCTACCTACATGCGACACAGGCGATACAAAGACTCGACAACTGAATAGTAAAAGGTATAACCCACCCCCACACTAGGATGCATCGTTTTCCTCAACGATAAGAAGAGGACTCAACAATCCTAGTGTAAGGGCACTCTCCTCTACTCATCCTCTTCTTTTTCATCTTTTTCTCCATCATCCTCCTCTTCTAACTCCAACTCATCCTCACTTGGCAGCACCAGATACTCAAATTCATCTTCCTGAAACCACGGATACGTCGTCGGGACCGGTGGAACAAACTCCTCAGCCGCCTAACCACTAGACTGAATAACCCACTGGCCCATCAACATGATCAAGCTACCCATCTTTGCCTAATTATTCCTCATGAAGGGTTTTGATCATGGATACGAAGTGGAAAAAAAAATTTTATCCATGGAATACCCTCCAAGGATCACAGAACAAGAGACATAACAATGGTAAGGAAAGAAATCAAGTTACACACCTTAGGGTATCTCAGGGTTTCTCCTGAGATACGTGTAACGTTAATTGTGTCACGTTCTCTATAGTTGATCCACGTCTAGAGTTGAGATCTAGATCTTCCTTCTCCTTTGTGCTAGCCCGCAATGGAGGAAGAGGAAGAAGAAATCACGCAACACGAGGCAACAAGGAGGGGCGGCCTCCTTGTTGGGCCGACGGGAAGGGGGCGGCGGAAAGGGGGCGGACGGCTCCTCTTGCTTGCTTGCTATCTCTCCTTTTGTTCTCTCCCACTCAAGTTATGAACTAAAGGCTCATAAGTGTGGGAAGGAAGGAAGGAGCATCCTTTATATATTCCAACAAATCCTTGCCAACTACCTAAAGGACCCATTCCAGTCCTACTAGAATTCGGTTTAGTCCATTCCTTGCAAATTATTCCTGCTATGTTCGCAAGGTGTTGCAAAGTGATCCTTTTAATTAAGTAATCCTATTAATTAATCCCCAAATCTAGTTCAACTTTATGTAGCGTGTGACCCCATTGGTTTTATCTAGTTGGTAGCAACAATTTGCTAATATGGAGCGGTTTCTAGCAAAACATCCATTCTAGCCAACTAATATAATAGTCATCCGACAAACCTTGTACAAGTAATTGTCTCATCTCTTTGTCACTATATCCGGATTGGACACAAGACATACAATTCACACTCGTATATCCAATCCATAGTTTCTCGATCCGTGGGAATAGCCTTATTCGTGCAATTAACATCAATATCCTATATTGATTTATTTGAGTCGGCCAGACATTCTATAAGCACTATCCCTCGAGTGGCCTAGGATATTTGCTCCCGTTATGTGGGAGGGACAAATTCTATCTACGTCCACTACGATTTCTAAGCTTGCTTCTTATTGTATCCGGTACACGCCTTTATAATTACCCAGTTACGGTGTAGCGTTTAACGCTACCAAAATCACAATAATCCACAACTAGAATATCTATGGAATTCAAGTCTAAGGATGGAAATACCATTGCACCAAGACAAGCACTTGTGACTTACCATAACGTGTATGTAGCCTTCTCGGAGATGGGTCAATCCGGTGCGCCATTACTCCTAATGCCCACCCATGTGTTGGATCATGATATCTCTAATCAATCCAACCCCATACTAGTCTATAGATGATTGTCCTATTAGTCATTATACTGGACTAGGGATATTTAAGATAAACAACACAATTTTAAATCTAAGGACTTCATTATAATAAATATCCAATAAATAATACAATGAATGTTCTAGACAAAATAAATTTATACTAAACTAGATTGCCTCTAGGGTATCTATTCCAACAGTCTCCGACTTGCACTAGAGCAAATCTGGCGCATCTTGTATGCCCATGCTCCTAGTGTTCCCTTCATGCTTCCACTGCACAAGCGGCTTTGTATGTGGATCTGACTGATTCTCATCTGTAGGAATCTTGCATATCCGAAAATCTCCTCTATCGATAATATCTCGAATCAGATGGAACTTCCTGAGCACGTGTTTGGATTTCTGGTGCGACCTGTGCTCCTTTGATTGCACGATCACCCCAGTGTTGGCACTGTACAACTCAACTGGATCCGCAATTCTAGGAACCACACCAAGTTTAGAAACAAACTTTCTGATCCAAACAGCTTCCTTTGCTGCGCCATTTGCAGCAATGTACTCAGCCTCTGTTGTAGAATCACCTACCGTCTCTTGCTTATAACTCTTCTCGCTGTTGCTCCATTCAGGCAAAACACATATCTCGACTGTGATCTAAAGTCATCTATGTCGGTTTGGAAGCTTGCATCCGTGTAACCCCTTACACGCAATTCTTCCTCACTGCCAAATATCAAGAAAGCATCATTAGTTCTTCTCAAGTACTTTAGGATGTTCTTGACTGCAATACTGTGACTCTCACCCGGATTCGATTGGTATCTTCTTGTCATACTCAAGGCATATGACTCATCTGGTCTAGTACATAACATGGCATACATGATAGATCCTATGGCCGAGGCATAGGGAATTCTACTCATGCGTTCCTTCTCAATCTCATTGGAAGGGCAACCACTCTTCGAAAGAGTGATTCCATGTGACATGGGCAAGATTCCCTTCTTGGAATCTTGCATGTTAAACCGTTTCAACACCTTGTCAATATATGTACTCTTTATTAGGCCTAGTAGTCTCTTAGATCTATCTCTATAAATCTTTATACCGAGTATATAGGCTGCTTCCCCTAAGTGTTTCATTGAGAAACACTTCCCTAGCTAATCTTTAACAGATTGCAGCATCGGAACGTCGTTTCCAATGAGTAGTATGTCATCCACATACAAGACCAGAAAAGCTACAGAGCTCCCACTAACATTCTTGAAGACACAAGACTCATCTTCATTTCTGATGAAGCCAAATTCTTTGACTACTTCATCAAAACGTCGATTCCAAATCCTGGAAGCTTGCTTCAATCCATAAATGGATCGTTGTAGTTTAAAGACTTTGTTGGCTTGCTTTGGATCTTTAAAACCCTCTAGCTGTATCATATACACGTCCTCGAGGAGATTACCATAAAGGAATGCTGTTTTGACATCCATCTGCCAAATCTCATAGTCGTGGTATGCTGCAATTTCAAGTAGGATTCGGATGGGTTCGGTCATAGACTGGTGAAAGGTTTCATCATAGTCAATACCATGAATCTGTCTGAATCCTTTAGCCACCAATCGGCCCTTATAGGTAATTACATTACCATCCATGTCGATCTTCTTCTTGAAGACCCACTTGCACCCTATGGGCCGTGCCCCTTCGGGTGGTTCCACCAATGTCCATACTTTGTTGGTATCCATGGATTCCATCTCGGATCTCATGGTTTCTAGCCACTTCTAAGAGTCTGGCCCTTTCACGGCCTCTTCATAGGTAGTAGGCTCATCATCTATGAGCATCGTGTCACCGGAATCGGTCACGAGAAGTCCATACCTCTCGGGTTCCTGGCGCACTCTACTAGATCTACGAATCTCTTGTGTTACCTGAACAAGCTATTCCACTACTACTTGTGGTTCCTGTTCTTGTTCCATAATCGGTTCATTGATTTGTGTTTCTTGAATCTCTTCAAGTTCTACAGTCCTCCCACTTTCTTCTTTAGAGACAAACTCTCTTTCTAGAAACACGTCGGTCCGAGCAACAAACACTTTGTTCTCGGTTGGATTGTAGAAGTAGTAACCCTTAGTTTCCTTAGGGTACCCCACAAATTTACACTTATCCGACTTTGGCCCTAGCTTGTCTGATTGTAAACGTTTTACATAGACATCGCAGCCCCAAATCTTCATGAAAAACAGTGTGGGATGCCTCCCACTCCACATCTCATGTGTTGTCTTCATGACTGACTTAGATGGAACACGGTTAATGGTGAAAGCTGCACTTAATAGAGCATGGCCCCAAACTGATAATGGAAGATCGGTTTGACACATCATAGATCGAACCATATCCAATAGGGTTCGATTCCTCCTCTCAGACACGCCATTCCATTGTGGCGTTCCGGGTGGAGTGAGTTGGGACACGATCGCACACTCTCTAAGATAGTCGTCAAACTCTTGGCTCAAATATTCTCCTCCACGATCTGATCGTAGAGCCTTGATACTTTTACCAAGTTGCTTCTCTAATTCACTTTTTAGTTCTTTGAACATTTCAAAGGATTTGGATTTGGCCCTCATAAGGTACACAAAGCCATATCTACTATAATCATCAGTAAATGTAATAAAGTAGACGTAACCACCCCTGGCAGGCGTGGGGAATGGCCCACACACATCAGTATGTATGAGCGCCAATTGCTCACTAGTCCTCTCACCTTTCTTATTCAAATGGGACTTTGTCATTTTCCCCAATAAACAAGCCTCACCTGTCTCATATGATTCAAAATCAAATGAGTCTAGTAGTCCATCCTTATGGAGTCTAGATACATCCATCTTTCTCGTTTATATTGCCTAAACGATAGTGCCATAAGTAAGCAGGATTTAAATCATGTATTTTAATCCTCTTGGTATTAATGTTGTAGACAGGATTGCTTAGATCAAGGACATACAGTCCATTAAATAATTGCGCACTAAAATAGTGAATATTATTAAAATAAAAGGAACAACAATTGTTCTTTATTGAAATAGTAAAACCTTCCTTGTCCAAACAAGAAATAGAAATAATGTTTCTGCTCATAGCAGGCACAAAATAGCAATTATTTAATTCTAAAACTAATCCTGAAGGCAGAGATAGCTCGCACACGCCCACGGCTAATGCAACAACTTTTGCTCCATTCCCAACGCGCAGATCTATCTCCCCTTTAGCCAATATTCTAATTCTCTTTAGATCATGCACATTTCGACAAATGTGAGATCCACATCCAGTATATAATACAGAGACAGTTAAATTGACATCTACAAAAAAAATACCTGGTGGTGGTGGAATCACTATTCCAAACCTCTTGTCCTCCAGATATTTTGGGCAGTTCCTCCTCCAGTGTCCAGGCTGACTGCAGTAGTGACACTCACCTTTAGTCACACCTTTGGCAATGCCACCAATAGGTTTAAGGGCAGGTTCCTTGGACTTGGCAACTGACTTGCCTTTGCCCTTGGAGGATGAGGCAAACCTTTTGCCCTTCCCTTTCTGTACCATCATAATGGTCTTGCCCTTACCCTTGTTGCTGCTTTGTTCAGCTGCCCTCAACATATTGAGTAAATCTGGCAGTGGTTTAACAATCTCGTTCATGTTATAGTTCATGATGAACTGTCCATAACTCTCAGGCAACGATTGCAACACGAGATCGGTTGCCAACTCTTGGCCGACAGGGAACCCCAGTCGAGCGAGATTCTCCAAGTACCCGATCGTACGGAGTACATGGGGTCCCACCGGGTTCCCTTCTGCCAGATGACACTTGAACAATGCCTTGAGACCTCATATCTCTCAACCCTTGCCTGCTTTTGGAAGAGCTGCTTCAGATGCTCGATCATATCAACAGCATTCATGTTTTCGTGTTGCTTCTGAAGCTCAGAAGTCATGGTGCATAGCATAAGGCAGGCTGCATCATTAGCGTCATCAACACGCTTTTGATACGCCTTTAGGGCTGCAGGAGTATTGTTCTCTGGACCTGGTGGAACTTGCTCCTCTATAGCGTGCAATTTCTTCTCTTGCTTGAGAACGATTCTCAAGTTCCTTTACCAATCAAGGAAGTTGGTTCCAGAGAACTTGTCCTTCCCAAGGAAAGATCGTAGGGAATGTTGTGAACTCGATGAGTTGTTTGCCATTTGGAATTCTACAAAAAGGAAAATACACAAGTTTTAGTATTTGTGAATTTTTGACTATATTCAATAATGACTAGTTTATCAAATATAGCTCCCACTATTTTTCTACAGATTAATAACTCTAAAGATATTAATGCGGAAAATATCCTTATATTTTCTAGTTGGCCAAGATCCATGCTTCATCTCCTTATGATCTTGCTTTGGCAAGTCACCCATAATTTGACTACTTTAGGTAGGAACAATTCCAATTGCATCCCTTATGCAACTCTTGGTTCAATTGGGAAAATAACTCCTTATTTATCCATCCGCATGGATAATCCTAATTGATTGTCTTTAGCTTTTAATCCTATTAAACACCTAGTTGCGTCCAACCTCTTACTTAAACAATTTGCACACGAGGTGTGCCATCACACCACATCATCATTAACCAAGTCGCCATGCTTTGGCACGCACGATCTTGGGAAATCATGATGATGATGAGTGTTTAAATAAAGAGAAGACAAAAACGCAATGTTTGAATTTTGAGGGATTTTTCAATTCAATTTTAATTGTTTTGTTGATCCATATCAACTAATCTATCTATTTGAGTTTGGGCACAACTCCAAATAATAGATCCGGATTGTCTAATTATCTTATTATCCTAATTGCATGCATCAACCATACACCAACCAAAAAATAATAAGACAATAAAATAAACAACCACAAAACAAATATAAAAAGTGATGTGAATATGGCCTTTTCTAGAATTAGATAATTCCAAGCCAATGGAATTATCTATGAACCCTAAAAGCAAACACATCTCCATGCGTCTTCATCTTTTGGTCCATCCTTCATAGTCATGTGGAATGCTCCATGCTCCATCTTTTGTGGCTTCCTTTGGCTTTGGGCTTCTTTTCTTCAATCTTGGCTAACAATCTATTCTATCTAGCACTAGCTAACAACTATACTAAATAAAATAAATCTCACAAGATGAGAAAAAAAATGGCTCCCAGGCCATAAACCCTAATTAATTATTACAATTAACTGATCAGCTCGCAGGCCGTAAACCAAACCACAAAATTAAACAATCAAACCAAACCACATCCTAAGGCCATATCCAATCACCATGCGATTTGCACATAAACAGTTAAATCTAATTTTAACGCGCTTGGTCAATTTTAATTGATTTTAGGATTTTCTAGGGTTAAAACGGTCCATGGGACCCAACAATCAAATTGCTCGGACCCCAAAAGAGGACCGCAAAGGCCTTGGGCCGGCCGACCCCTAGCCCACACGGCTAGGCCGAGGGCTAGGGCTGCCCCGGCCCCTTGGCCATCCCTTGCTTGGGCGGCAAGCAAGGAGGGGAGGTCCCCTAGGGGGGTCCAAACCTCCTTTAGGAGTTGTTTCCAAAACAACTCCCTTGCTTGGTGCCCAAGTTTGGTTGTTTCCTTGTATGAAAAGAACTCCTTCTTTCCATAGGATGCCCAAACCCTAGATCTAAGATCCTAAAATTTCTCAAACTCACTAATTCATGCATCCAATGCAAAAACTAGGTCTTGTTATGATTGATTATTGACAAATTGCATCATATGCTTGATTTGTCTTGTTTTACGCGATAAAAAATAAATTGAAAGTGTAAAACTATCAAAACGTAACATGTAAACCACGTTTATGCTCTACGAACTGAGGCTCTGATACCACTGTAGGGTTTTGATCATGGATACGCAGAGGAAAAACAAATTGTATCCATGCAATACCCTCCGAGGATCACAAGAGAAGAGACATAACGATGGTAAGGGAAGAAATCAAGTTACACACCTTAGGGTTTCTCCTGTGATGACTTGTAACGTGAATTGTGTCACGTTCTCCATAGTTGATCCACGCCTAGAGTTGAGATCTAGATCTTTCTTCTCCTTTTTGCTAGCCCAGAATGTAGGAAGAGGAAGAAGAAATTACGCAACACGAGGCAACAAGGAGGGGCGGCCTCCTTGTTGGGCCGACGGGAAGGGGGCGGCGGGAAGGGGGGCGGACGACTCCTCTTGCCTGCTTGCTCTCTCTCCTTTTGTTCTCTCCAACTCAAGTTATGAACTAAAAGGCTCATGTGTGTGGGAAGGAAGGAAGGAGCATCCTTTATATAGTCCAACAAATCTCTGCCAGCTACCTAAAGGACCCATTCTAGTCCTACTAGAATTCGGTTGAGTCCCTTCCTTGGAAATTAGTCCTACTATGTTTGCAAGGTGTTGCAAAGTGATCCTTCTAATTAATTGATCCTAGTAATTAATTCCAAAATCTAGTTCAACTCTATGTAGCGTGTGACCCCATATGTTCTATCTAGTTGGTAGCAACAATTTGCTAATATGGAGCGGTTTCTAGCAAATCATCCATTCTAGCCAACTAATAGAATAGTCGTCCGACAAACCTTGTACAAGTAATTGTCTCATCCCTTAGTCTCTATATCCGGATTGGACACGATACCTACAATTCACACTCATATATCCAATCCATAGTTTCTCGATCCATGGGAATAGCCTTATTCGTGCAAATAACATCAATATCCTATATTGATTTATTTGAGTCTAGCCAGACATTCTATAAGCACTATCCCTCGAGTGGCCTAGGATATTTGCTCCCGTTATGTGGGAGTTACAAATTCTATCTACGTCCACTACGATTTCTAAGCTTGCTTCTTATTGTATCCGGTACACGCCTTTATAACTACCCAGTTACGGTGCAGCGTTTAACGCTACCCAAATCACAATGATCCACAACTAGAATATCTAGCGACTTCAAGTCTAAGGATGACAATACCATTGCACCACGAGAAGCACTTGTGACTTAACATAACGTGTATCTAGCCTTCTCGGAGATGGGTCAATCCGGTGCGCCATTACCCTTAATACACACCCATGTGTTGGATTATGATATCTCTATATCAATCCAACCCCATACTAGTCTATAGATGATTGTCCTATTAATCATTATACTGGACTATGGATATTTAAGATAAATAACACAATTTTAAATCTAAGGACTTCATTATATTAAATTTCCAATAAATAATTCAATAAGTGTTCTAGCCAAAATAAATTCATACTAAACTAGATTGCCTCTAGGACATCTATTCCAACACCTCGTGTGGTCAAACTGGCGTCTTCTCTCAATTCTATCCCGGGCCATTTCCGCCTTCAAGTGGTCATAGGCAACTTGGTTGTCAAACTGTGAGGCGTTCATCTTCCTACCCTTGCCCTTGTTTTTGGCCGACTCATCAAACCTAGACAACTTCCTATCGGTAAACATTTTCAGGTCCATGTCTCTCCCAATCGGTATCTCCGCAGTCTTAGCAAAATGAGTCAGCAAACAAGTATGGCCAGGACCTAACTTGTTAGTCCTCGAAACTCTCTCCAAGAAATTGGCCCAAATCATCCTAGGGATGTCTACCCTAACCCCGGGCCATAGACACAATGCCAAGACACATAGTCGGAAAGAGTAATGGGGATTCTGGGCGATTTCCAGAACCCAATTCTTTAACAGCTCACAACACCATCGAGCCTCGGGCCGAAAGTAGTTCTTGTGAGCGTTCCACTGAGGCACATCACCTATCCTATCCCATGGGTCTACTCCCTTCGCAAAACAGAAGGCACTGACTCGCGACCAAATACCCTCACTCCGAATAGTGGCACTGTAACCACAACCCTCTCGTAGACATGGAAACCCCATGGCCATGCCGATAGCCTCTAGAGTGAAGTCTATCCACTCGCCTCTACAGTATACGAGACAGGGGTCCTGCCTCTCACCATCTCTGGCATACCTGAAATTGAGGAAAAACTCACGTTCTATGTGAGAACTCGACTTCCCTACAAGTTTGAACCAATTGGGTAACTTTTCACGCTCAAAGATGTCCTTGATTGCCTGAGGCATGTCCTCATGCAATGGAAACTCCTTCTCAGATTGCCCGTTCTTCTTTAAGTAGGTGTCCCTAATAGAGTCTAGGAGGGCCTCATATGTAACGAAACGATAACTATCAAAGCAAGAGGGACCGTTTTTTGTTTCTTTCCACCACCCGCCATTTTAATTCTTGAAATCAAGTAAAACAAGCAATTCAACCCGTGCAATGTGACAAGAAGTGTTTGCAGAAATTAAACACGTAAGCACGTAAATAATCAACTAGGAAATCACGGAGCAATTCCTCGCATGTTTCTCGAGGCCTTTGCGTATCGATAAAATTGAAAAACGAGAATTGTCCAACTAAGGAGAATTCGTGCCTAGTACTCGTAAAGAGTGGGATTAGGATGTACCTACGTGCCCGGAGCAAGTCTTACGGGCACGATTTGGAGAAAACCCGGCAAGAAGGACCGTTTTTGGGGTCGCCAAAAATTTTCGATGAAATCTTCAGCTGAGCAGTGCACTATGCTCCTTGTGATGTGCCCGTCAAGGTTGTCTTCTTGACCGAAAGCTGAATCAACCTCCAACTTGCCCAATTTTTGAATTTAGGTAGGAAAACCCTAGCTTTTCTCTCACTGATTTCTCCCTCGAGCCTTGCTCTCACTCAAAGACCTTCACCACACGTTGATCCTCTCTCAATTGCGCACAAAACCTTGGTTTGTTTGTTGAATTTGAGGAAGATTTGAGTTGGAAGAGAGAAAGAGCTAGAGAAGTTTGGTTACGGAGGATGAAGGAGAAGATGTGGTGAATGGGGAAGAAAGGGACGGGACTACTCGTTCATCAAAATATTGCATGCAAAAACTCAAAAATGCCCCCCATAATCATCCCCCTTTCTCTCTTGCACGGGCTTGACAAAACTGTCAAAGTGCCAATTTTCTGCGTACGAAGACAATTCTCTTCGTACGAAGACTCTTCGTGCGAAGAGAATTTGTCTTCGTGCGAAGGTATTTCCAGACAAGTACTGCAAGCTGTTCTAGGAAGACAATATTCAGAGGCAAAAAAATTTCTAAGTCAAATTTCTTCGTACGAAGACACTTCTCTTCGTACAAAGAGAAGTCTGGATCTGCCAAAAACGTCCTTTTTGGTATTTTTCGCGTATCCGATTGTGCCTTTGCTTTCCGAAGGATCTCCTCATCCTCAAGACTCCCTTATTACTATAAACATTCCCAAAGTTTGGGGAATATTTCATTCGTCAATTTTACGCATTCCAAGGCACGTTTTGCATTTCCGGATGATTTTGGCCTCGTTTTACTCTCTTGAGCATCCTTTTTGGCGTAACTTCCTCATTCGGACTCTGATATGCGCGATCCACCTATCTGCAGAAAGCTCTCAACCACCCCAACACATTGGCACCCTTCAATTTTGTTTTCAGTCTCGTCTTCAAAATTTTACCTCGTAATCCGTGCCAATGTGCTAGCTTTCTCTGTTCCTCTATAAAATCCTCGCGTAGATCAAGACGGGAAGTCCGGGAACATGATCTTCCCTAGCTGCGTGTGTTGAGTGAGTGTAGGAATGGCGTCAATCTTCAATTTCTTCATTCTGGATCCCGATACGTGTTCTAGGATGCTATTCTTCAATTTTCACTCTATTCTGCACACGCGCATCAAGAAGGGGGATCTGGAATAGGCCTTTCACCTCTAAATCCTGCACACTCATTGGAAATATTAAATCCACTCTCTCGCACCTCTTAAATAAATCAAACAGAATAAAAAAACAAAGCAGTAATCAAACCTAAACTACAGCAGTAAATAGGTTAGGTTGCCTCCCAAAAAGCGCTTGTAATTTAAGGTCGACAGCCCGACCCAGTTACCTCAGAGATTATGAAATACCAGGAGTCGCATGGAGCCATTCAATGACTCCAATGAAATTCCCATCCACATACGGCTTTGCTCTCTGGCCATTTACCTTAAACTTGTTCCCATTTGCATCTTCCACTTCAAGAGAACCCCATGGATAGACTGTGGTAATCGTGTAGGGACCACTCCATCAAGACTTCAACTTGCCTGGAAACAGCTTTAGTCTGGCGTTGAAAATCAACACCTTATGTCCTACCTTGAAGTCTCTCGGTATGATGTGCTTGTCGTGCCACTGCTTTGTCCTTTCCTTATAAATTTTTGCACTCTCATACGTGACACACTTTCTTACGTGTTACCGCAAGTGCACAGTTCAAGTATTATAGGGTAGTATTTCAAACCCGAGTTATCGATCCCACGAGGACAAGCTTGAGATTATTTAATTAGTTACTTAATTTAGAGTACGGTAACATGAGGAAGAATTGTGATTAACTATGGTGTCACCCACAAACAAGTGACTGAAATTAAATGACAACTATACTAATCTTTTTGTATTTTTTATTTTATTACACAAATATGGAGAAACTAGGCAATCTCTAGATCACCTAGGGATGTGGACGATTTCCGGAATAGCAAAGTAACACGTTAACCCTATTCTAGTTAAGTCGGGTAATAGTACTGACAGTCTCCTCTCGGTCTAATGTCGTTCAACGTCACGGTCTACTTGGTGTCCTATCGGTCCACCTACATCTACCGGTCCGTTCTAGTAGGCTAACGACAGTGCACTGAATGATGTCCTCTCAGACCACCACCACACGAACACCTCACTATCTCCTACCGAATCTACCCACTAAGGCCAATCCTACACACTTCTCTTCTCAGTCTCCGTGATTAAGGATTCTTGTTCATATCTCATCACAGCTAGGTCTAAGTCGCTCTCACGCACTCGCTAGCTAATTAACAAGTCTGGTTGATCACTCCGTTCTTGCTAAGGATTAAGCATAGCATATGAACAATCACTAGAATGAAATTAACATTAAGCAAGAAATTGATTCACGAATAAATCCTAAGTCTCATGATTATCAAATCATAATCTAGCCGTGTCAATAGACGGGATACAATAACAATATCAAGAAACTAAACATTGATTCAATGAATCTAAATCCAAAAGCATGAAACAAAGTCCCAAATCTAGAAAACATATTGTCTACATAAACCCTAGGCTTTCTAGATAAGCCTAGCAAAACTTCTAGTTACTAATAATCTTAGCAACACAACAAAGTTTCTCCATACAAGTGGTTAAAAGAGGGAAGAAGAGATCAAACGCTAGAAATCGTGAAGATTGGCGCGATCCGGGCTCTTCTCCTTGCTTGAGGTTGCTCCCAATGGAGTCTCCTTGCTCTCCTCCTTGATCGTGGCTCTTAATAGGCGTGAATGGTGAATAATTTCGTCCCTAGGTCTTTCTTGAATCATAACCCGCAGAAGTCTTTAGTAATTGCACAAAAGCCCCCTGAAATCTGCTCCTGACTTCAAAACGCGATATCTTCTTTTGCCGAACTCGGATTTAGCTCCAAGACCTATCTATGGAAATCTCTCTGAGTCTAATTTCATATGGATTTGGTCTCACCCCCAAATGAGTTGTAGAACTCCCGATATGGTCAAAAAAGTGTAGACTGGTCATCCAAGCTCCTCCAATTCGGCTTCTCTTGACTCCACTTGAGCTCCCATTGTTTCCGAAGTTAGTTCCATGCCTCCTATCAACCGATTAGCATACGTCCCTTACAAAACAACATGAAAAAACATACCAAGCGATTATATTTGACAAATAACAATGAAATATGCATACAAAACGCCAGGACTAACAATATAGCACATGGTGAACAACAAGTGATAAAACAACCTTTATTCTCTAACATTAGGCTCAAATCATTCTCAAATACCTATTAACATGTGGTAAATTCTAAAGAATTATAGCCCCTAAAAGGTGTTATGAATACGCCATCAATAAAAATTCCTCAAGTTCAAGTAGTGCTTGTTTCCGTTGCTCACCTAAGAGATTAGCATCCGAGTTGATTTTCTTCAAGGCCTAGAATGCCTTGTTCTCTTGTTCCACCGGGAGATGACACGAATTCCAAAATACTAGGTGATAAAGAGACATGCCTAAAGGGGTCTTGTATGCAGTCCTGTATACCCATAAACTGTCATCTAAATGCAGGGACAAATCTTTGCGTCCCGGATTGACTGTCTTCTCCAGAATCCCCTTGATCTCTCGGTTAGATACTTCAGCTTGTCCATTCGAGTGAGGATGATAGGCTAGTGATATATTGTCTTTACCCCATATTTTCTCAAGACATTGGCAAAGACCTTGTTCACGAAATGCGATCCCACATCACTGATAATGTCCCTGGGAGTCTCAAACCGCGTGAATATGTTCTTGCGCACAAATCTCTCTACATTAGCTCCATCATTCTTGGGACAAGCCATTGCCTCTACCCACATGGTCGCATAATCAACAGCTAACAAAATATACAGATTTCCAAGTGAAGAGGGAAATGTCCCCATGAAATCAATGCCCCACGCGTCAAACGGATCCATCTCCAACACGAATCTAAGGCATCTCATTTCGGTTGGAAATATTGTCGGTTCTCTGACACCGGTCACACTCCTGCACAAATAGATGAGCATCCTTATGTATATAAGGTCAATAAAAACAACTTTGAAGTACCTTAGCCAAGGTGCGCATTTTTCCAAAATTTCCTCCATAATTCAGTTTATGGCAATGTCTAAGAATATCCAACGAATCCAGCTCAGCTAAACATCTTCTCAACACATTATCAGCTCCAAACTTGAACAGATAGGGGTCATCCTAAAAATAACGTCGTGCATTTGCGAAGAACTTATTTTTCTGATGGAAGGTCATATCTTTGAGGACAAAGTTGACTGCCTTGAAATTTGTCAAGTCAGCAAACCAAGGCACAACTGCCACCACTACCATAAGTTGTTCATGTGGAAAATCTTCTCTAATTGGCACATCTTATTGTTTTTCATTCTCCAGCCGTGACAAATGGTCTGCAACAACATTCTCTACTCCCTTCTTATCTTTGATCACCACGTCAAACTCTTGCATCAACAGAACCCACCGGATCAATCTTGGCTTGGCGTCGTTCTTGGTGAGAAGGTACTTGAGGGCTGCATGGTCTGTGAAAATCGTCACATGAGAACTCACAAGATATGGACGAAACTTGTCTAACGCAAAGATGATAGCCAAAATCTCTTTCTCGGTAGTCGCATAGTTAACATGTGCATTATTAAGAGTGCGAAAGGCATAGTAAATGACATGAGCTACCTTATCTTTTCGCTGTCCCAATACTGCTCCTACCGCATAGTCGCTGGCATCACACATAAACTCAAACGGCAAGGTCCAGTCTGGTGTGGCGATGATGGGTGAGCTGATCAACTTTTCCTTGAGAACATCAAAAGTTTCCCTGCATTTTTCATCAAAATCGAAGACTGCATCTTTTTCAAGCAAACCAGATAACGGCTTTGTAATCTTCGAGAAATCCTTGATGAACCGTCGGTAAAACCCTAGATGTCCCAAGAAACTCCGTACCCCTTTGAAAGATGTAGGGTAAGGAAGCTTCTCAATCACCTCAATTTTTGCCCGATCCACCTCTAAACCTTTGCTTGAAATATTGTGCCCCAATACTATTCCCTCGGTCACCATGAAAGGACATTTCTCCCAATTGAGCACTAGGTTGGTGTCAATACATCTGTCAAGAACCCGAGCTAGCTGCTATAGTCAGTCTTCGAACCCATCACCATAGAGCGGAAAATCATCCATGAAGACCTCAAAATTCTTCTCCATCATACCAGAGTAGATAGACATCATACACCTCTGAAACGTAGCAGGTGTGTTGCATAACCCAAATGGCATGCGTCTAAAAGCAAAAGTCCCATAGGGACAAGTGAATGTCGTCTTATCCTGATCATCTGGCTCAATTGCTATCTGATTATACCCAGAATACCCATCAAAAAAGCAATAATGAGAATGACGCGCCAGCCAATCAAGCATCTGATCAACGAACGGGAGGGGAAAATGATCCTTCAATGTGGCATCATTGAGTTTGCGGTAATCCATGCAAACTCTCCACACAGTAACAGTACGAGTGGCAATCTGATCACCTTTTTCCCCTTCTACCACAGTAATACCTCCCTTCTTAGGGACACACTGCATCGAGCTAGTCCATGTGCTTTCAAAAATCGGGTAGATAATGCCTGCTTCCAACCATTTAAGCACCTCTTTCTTTACTACCTCTTGCATGTGAGGGTTAAGGCGGCGCTGAAATTGAACTACCGGCTTCTTATCTTCCATGATTCAAATCTTGTGTTGGCAAACTGTGGGGCTGATCCCCTTGATATCCGCTATGGTCCATCCCATAGCTGCTTTCCTTTCCTGCAATACCTTGAGAAGCTGCTCCTCCTGTTCCCTGTCCAAACACGCAAACAAAATCACAGGTAAAGTCTCATTAGATCCCAAGTATGAATATTTTAAATGAACAGGTAAAGGCTTTAATTCTAAAACAGGAGCAGTAATAAGAGACGAAGTAAGAATCTTCCTGCTTCCCTCATTAAAGAGGGGTAGGGGCATACGCCTGTGAGCTTCCATAGCTTATTCCTTCTCACTGGAATCAAATAGAGCAAGTTCCTCATATAGCCGCTCCAATAAGATGTCTTCCTCCTCGTCTGGTGTGTATGCCTCCACACCAAAACACTGCTCAATCACCGCATACGCGGGAAATTTCATAGCTTCAAAGAAATTGAATGCCACCTTCTCATCGTTAATCCGCATCTTCAACTCTCCGTTGGCAAAATCAATGATAGTCTTTCTCGTGGCAGGGAATGGCCATCCCAATATGAGTGGGACATCATCATCAGCCTCCATATCTAGAATCACAAAATCCGCGGGGAATATGAGTCATTCGACTCTCACAAGCACATCCTCCAACACGCCCCTTGGGCGCTTGATAGTACGGTCAGCCATATGCAAACACATACGAGTAGGTTTTGGATCCCCTACACCAATTTGCTCAAATACTTATGTGGGTATCAAATTTATGTTTGCGCCAAGATCACACAATGCTCTACCATGGAACGCATCTCCCAATGTCACATGAATGATGAAATCGCCAGGATCTTTCATCTTCTTGGGCAACGCCTTTTGCACCACGGCGCTGCACTCTTCATTCAGGCTCACTGTTTCAAAGTCATCCATGCGCCTCCTATTGGAGAGGAGGTCCTTGAGAAATTTGGCATACTTGGGCATTTGTGAAATGGCCTCTGCGAAAGGGATATTAATATGCAACTTCTTGAAGATATCCACAAATTTCTTGAAGTGCTTAGCATCCTCTTGGCTCTTCAACCTTTGCGGGTATGGTACTCGCATGCTGTACTCCTTTGGCTTTTGCTTCTCCTCCGCCTTCCTACTCGTGTCCATTGATTGGGGATTGACGGTAGGCATGGGAATCTCTTCAATCAAATCCTTTTCACTGGATTTTGTCTCTTCAGCCCGCACGTGGCCAGGATATGGCAGATCCTCTGTAGTAGATCCACTACGCGTTGTAATAGCCTTTAGCTGTTCCGGCGGAGGGATAGTGTTAGACGGGAGCATGCCAGGTGGAAGTCTAGTGTTCTGATTGGCTATATGCCCAATCTGTGTCTCATGGCTTTTCATTATAGCTTCCATGGAGACAATTTTACACTCAAATTTTGTCTTGTCTAGCTAACAGTTTCCTCAACAATGCGTTTGTATCTTGTTCTTCTGATTTTGGAGCCTGCTATTGTGGAACCTCTCTTTGAGCTTGGTATGGAACATTTGGCCTTTGACCTGGTGCATATAATCAATAGTTTGGAATGGCATAGCTGAAATTAGGGTGGTTGCGGTTATTAGGATGATATGTGTTAGACCATTGCTACTGTCGCGGTTCACCCGTGTAGTTCACATCCTCAATACCATCTCCGTATCCCTGATTTGCATCTGTTACCATCTCTCCCACTGACTTCACTTGTGCCGATGGATTCATATTACTTAAAGCCGAAGTCATAGTTGCCATTTGATGTTCAATATTTTGTTCCACCATTGACTCAATCTTACTAACCAATGCCCCATCATATTTTGTGCCTCTACGAGTCTCAGACCTCGTGGATTCACGTTTTGCTACATTATCCAGCAGATCTCGGCATCTCTGTACACCCAGGCCCATAAACTTGCCTTGAGCCATCATATCTAGCTCATTCGTAGTCTCTCCGTCTAGAGCATTATAAAAATAGTGTAGAAGTTTGTAACATGGCTCTTCGTGAGTAGGGCATCTGCGCAGGATCTGGTTAAATTTTCTCTATGTGTCTCCCAGAGAATCATCTTCCTGTTGCGTAAAATTTGTTATATCTTCCATCCGTTGAGCAACCTTGGATGGTGGAAGATATTTTCTGAGGAACTCCTTGCAACACTCTGCCCATTTAGCGATACTGCCTGTTGGAAGTTCCATAAGCATGTCTTTGATTTTCCCGATAAGGAGAAAAGAAAAAGCATGAGCTTTATCGTCTCGAGTGGAACTCTCTGATCATACATAGTGGAGGTAATTTGCTCGAAATTGAGCAAGTGTTGATGCGGATCATCACCTGGGGATCTAGTGAATAAGCACTCATCCCGAACCATGTTGATCAATGGTTGGCGTATTTCGAAATGTGCGGCGTTAATTTGTGGCCTGACAATAGTTGGTTGATAACCCTCCGGTGTAGTTCTGAAGTAGTCCACCAAAGGACGGTCATCCTCTTCAGCATTATTCACCTATGCCGCCACCTCCTGTGCATTATTCCCCCTATTATTATTATTACCTCCATCGTTTCTCGCTTTTACCCCACACCAAGACGTGGTTGTGGATTTGGAGGGTTCAAACGGGCCATAGCAGCTTGCACCTCGGTCAACTGAGCTTTGAGCTCCTCAGCTTCCCTTGCTCTATTTGCTGCGTCTTCCTTAACTGCAACTCTAGCTGCCTCCGCATCTTGCATACCCTTGCGGATCCTTTCAGACTCAGCTCTAGTTTCAGCATCCATGGTAACTGAGCTTGAATTCCTCTTGTCTCTATGCTGTGCTCGTAAGAGGGATTCTGGGTCTTCAAGTGTAGGATGCAAAGGGTCGTCTCTAGAACGGGACATGCACCGTACAAGCTATCCTGAAATCACAAATCACGCAAAACGTACGTGAGTAATAGATATAAACTGAAAAGTAAAATCCCTAAGGCTAGTAATTATAACTAATTTAGCCGAATTTCCCCGGCAACGGCGCCAAAAACTTGACACGATCTAACGTAAAGTGTACGGTTGTCGCGTGTAGTAATAATCCGGAAATCCGGGTTGTCGAACCCAAGGGACCTTGTTAAATCAATTATTATGTCTAACCTTATGTGGTCAAGTCGCAAAGTTGTTTGTATTCTACTAAAATAAAAGCAACAAGATTCTCAATTAATCGAGTGGAATGGTTCACGATTAACAAAGAGTGATTTATGACTTTACTACTAAGAGGGAAAATACCGTGAATTCTCTTCGGGATCACTAGGAATGATATGAGTGATGATTTGATTCATGAAACACCATTATGTCTTCTATTATTAATCTAGCACTACACAACTCACCGAGTTACCAAGCTAGTTGTCTATGCCTAAATTCAATTTAAACCGAGTTACCAAGTCTAAATCAATTTTAAGCATGCATTACGTGTATTAGTCTACCTACGATCCTAACTAACACTACCGAGTCACCAAGTAATGATATAAGCTAGGTGAATAGTTTGATTTACCGACTAAAAATCACGGAGTTACCACGTGACTCCCAATTAAGATCGAACCTACGTTATCTACTCGCAAGAACGATAAATATTTAGCACGAACTACTCATAATAATAGAAAAGCATAATTGATTAAGTTCCAAACATGAATCGTGATCTCAAAAATCAAAGTTCATACCAAACCCTAGCTACCACATGAGAATCCCCAGCAAAAGAGGGTTTAGCTACTACACATCATACTCAAAACAACGAGTTTAATGTTCATAATCATAAACTAGCAAGAAGAAAGAGTTTAGGAATCAAACGAAGTGATCCAATCGCTCCTAAGCTCCAATGGCTTCTAGCTCTCCAAGATATGTCTTTAACGTGAAAACTACTGAAAATCACGACCTAAAACCCTTAAATACGTTTCCACAACAATATTACAGAGTTTGGATGAATTACACAAAAGCCCAAAAATCCTGCGTTTTCTGCGATGCCTTCGTACGAAGAATCTTCATGAAAAGAAAACTCCTCTTCGTACGAAGGTCTTCCTATGTTAGTACTCCAATCTTGTTTAGGAAGAGAATTTTAGCACTCCAAAATTTGGCTAAGTATGATCTCTTTGTGCGAAGAAAATTGTCTTCATACGAAGACCCCTCTTTTCTGAATTTATTCCTTTGACTTTTTCTTTGAGTTCCTTGCTTCCGAAGCTCGTTTCCATCTCCCGCATGATCCTCCAACACTATATTCCTGTGAATCACAACACGAAAATACAGCCCGCGATCATATCACAATAAAAGCTCAAAATATCCATAGAAACGCTCGGATTCAACAAGTAAAGCTCATGAACTCATATTATCACATTTTAGCATTATTTACTCAAAAGACGACAAATTCTCCATGTTGAGCACACAAAACGTAGAAATATAAGGCATAAAATCGGAGTTATCAGCAACCCAATGTAGGAGTAGGATTTAGCTATTTTTTTTCTTTTATATCCATATATATTCTTTTGAGTTGCGAGATATATTGGTTTAATATTTCCAATAGGTGTGCAGGATATAAGTACCAAAGACCGCTCTAGATTCCTCTTCTTGATATGAATGCATATGTTTGCACGCAAAACGAGGGAACAGCTTGAAATCTATGTTTCAACAAGGAACAAGAGAAATTAGTCGAGGACGAGGACTAATTATTCATTTTCAAGATTCTAAGTGGTGACCTTGTTTCATCAACCCTTCATATGAGTGCACGGGAATCCGGACGCGGAAGTTGTGGATCACAAGCCAAGCTAAGCGAGAATTTGTGCGCACCATAGGAACAAATGAAATCCGAATGGGAAATTCCCCGTAATTTGGGAATTTTCTAATCAAAATGGACTCCCATATTTTAATGGAGTCCATCGGGGCAAGATTCGAGGAAAACGGAGGCCAAACGGAGAATTAAGGCATTTTGGCACAAAATCCCTAGGGCCATTCGTTCAAATGACCTACACTTCCAAATTTTTTGCAAAATTCATTCGTGCAAATGAAAGAGCATCTAGTGTTTTTTCATGAAAAAGCTTTCGCACGATTGGAAATTCCATTCGCACGAAAGCATTCGTACGAATGCCGATTCTTTCGTGCGAATGACTAGGCACCCGGAGCTTTAATGGAAGGTATGTTGGTCATTCCAAGGGCGAGATATATAAGTCAAATGGCTGGAATAACATTCCTAGCCTTTCATTTGGATCAAACTTCACCTCATTCATCTTCTTCCGCTCCAACTCTCTCAAGAACAACTCAAGCCAATTCGTGAAACTTGTCATAATATGTTGATTCTTGAGGGGGTTTGCTCCGCTCATCATCCTCTCCAACACTAATTCGTGGAGTTTTGTGTTGGGATTGCGCCCTAGAGGCATCTATTTCTTGTGACATTTATGGATTTACGTTTCATTATGTTATCGATATGGAGATATGTTAACATGAATGAAGTCCTTAGAATATAAGTATTCTATCCTTAAATATCCCTAGTCAACTATATTGATTAACAGGAAAATAAACTATGACTAGTATGGGGTTGGATTGATATGGAGATCGAACACGCGGGAATGCATTAGGAGTAATGTCATACAGGATTGACCCATCTCCGAGAAGGCTACGTACATGATATGTAAAGTCACAAGTGCTTCTCGCGGTAACAACGGTATTGTCATCCTTAGACTTGAAGTCACTAGATCATCTAGTTGTGGAATGTTGTGTTTTGGTAGCGTCAAACGCTGCACCGTGACTGAGTAGTCATAAAGGCGCGTATCGGACACAATAGGAAGTAAGCTTATATATCGTAGTGATGTAGATAGAATTTGTCTCTCCCACATAACGGGAGTAAATATCCTAGGCCCCTCGAGGGATAGTGCTTATAGAATTTCTGGCCAGAATCAAAAAAATCAATATAGGATATTGATGTTATTTGCACGAATAAGGTTATTCCCAGGATCAGGGAACTATGGATTGGATATACGAGTGTGACTTGTATGTCTCGTGTCCAATCCGGATATTGAGACAAAGGGATGAGACAATACTTGCACAAGGTTTGTCGAATGACTATTTCTATTAGCTGGGTGGTATGGATGTCTTGCTAGAGACCGCTCCATATTAGTAAATAGTTACTACCAACTAAGTAGAAACCTATGGGCTCACACGCCATATGGATTTAACTAGACTTCATAATAAATTAATATGATTAATTAATTAGATGGATAAATCATAACAACTTGCTAACTTAGTAGGACTAATATGCAAGTTCGACTAATCCGAACTTGTGTAGGATTAGGAGAGGGCCTTTGTGTAGTAACAAGGAGTTTTTGGAATCATATTTTTAAAAACCGGACCGGACCGGCCGGTTCGACTGGTTCGACCGGTGAACCGGTGCCTAACCGGTCCGGTTACTCTATTAGACCGCCCATGCAAAGAACCGGTCAAAACTGGCCGATTTTAATCAAACCGTTGAACCGGCTGGTTTTGTCAGGTTTTTCCGGTTTTTGCGTAATAACTCGAAGTCCCACAAATACCCCTATTTTAATAATAAAGTTGAGGGCAAAATTGTACTTTCTTATAAATTAATACTTATTTCTAACCCTTAGTCAAAAAGTCTAAATCCCTATCTCTCCTGGAAGCAACGACGGCCGCACAACTCTCTGACTCTCTCTCTCTCTCGCTCGTCTCTGGAGCTCTCTCTGCTGATGCAACTCACGCGGGAATGCACAACTCTCTGACAAGTAAGTTACGAAACTCAACCCCCTTCAACAAAAATCATAGATTTCTTGCAATTGGTTTACAAATTTAACTTTTTCATGTTAATTGTTGCGTATCCAGTGTGTGAGCATCTTTGATAGCGTAAGTTATTGAATTTCAGTTTCATTCTTGTCTATTTCTTTACCTGTCAATACTCAATACACAAAGAAGGTAATTGTTAATTTCAGTTTTTCTTTTGGAGTAAGATGCAGAGGTTACTGTTGTTGATGGAATTGAAGTTGAAGATGCAGAGGTTATTACTGTTTGAAATCAGTTTTTTTTGTTTGGAATAACCTGTCATTGGTTAATGTTGATGAAACTGAAATACTGAACCTTTCAGTTTCAAAAATTAAAGGTTTTGTGTTATTGGTTATTGGTTACTGGATGTACAGTTCTTCGTTTCTACTAGTAGATTACTATATTACACTTATTTGCTACTGAACTTTATTTGTTCGTTTTTCCAGAATGGCTACGACATGAACTCAATCAACAAGTGAACCATCGTCGGCAGCCGGATATAATGAAAGTGAATCTTCATTGTGTTTGTGACGATGCTATTTTGGCGTATTATTGTAGGTTTTGGACTTTTGGATATGTTTAATGTTGTGATGATGTTTGTGAACTTACTTTGTTGGCCATATTACCATATACCAATTTTTTCAAAATTATTATTGGTTCATCTCATTTTCACATGTGTATTACATTATTATTACATATAAAAATAAAAATAATTATAATACTTTATCATGAAATAAACATGCAATTGAACCGGTCCAACCACCGGTCCGACCGATCCTACCATGAATCGGTGCCTCACCGGTTCGATGGCCGGTCCGGTTCCGAAAACTTTGGTTAGAATATATAAAGAATGCTCCTAGATTCCATCCTACACTAATTCTCATGACATTACTTGAGTAGGAGAGAAAGGAAAAGAGAGCAAGACAACACCCAAATAGGCCGAGCCCCCCCCCTCTAGGTATCTCCGCCCCCTCTCCCGTCGGCCAAGAAGGAAGCTGAAGCCCTTCCTTTGGTCTCCGTTGCGTGATTTCTTCTTCCTCTTACATCAATCATATCTAGCACAAGTTGTTGGAAGATCTAGATCTCAATCCTAGGCGTGGATCAACCATTGAGGTGTGACAATATTCACATTACAAGTCATCACAGGAGACGTCTAAGGTACATGACACGATTCCTTTACTATCGTTCTGAATTCTCTTCCTCTGATCCTTCGAGGGTCTTAATCGGATAAATTATTTTTTATTCCGCTGCGTATCCATGATCAAAACCCTACAGTGGTATCAGAGCCACAGGTTGTAGAGCATAATGTGGTTTAGGAGTTACGTTTTTATTTTATTTTTCACCTATAATTGTTGATTACTGCATTAAACGAAAAATTAAGCATATTAGATGCATGTTGAATGTGATTCAACCAAACAAGATACAATTCTTGCTTTTGATGTATGAATTAGTGAGTTTGAGAAATTTTAGGATCTTAGATCTAGGGTTCTTGGGCATCCAATTAGAAAAAGGAGTTTTTTCAATTAGTAAACAACCAAACTTGCGCACCAAGGCAAGGAGTTGTTTTGGAAACAACTCCTAAAGGAGGTTCGGCTCCCCTAGGGCAACGCCCCTACTTCCTTGCCGCCGAGATAGGCTCAACCAAGGGGTCGGGGCATCCCCAGCGCACAGCCTAGCCGTGTGGGCTAGGGGCCGGCCGGCCCAAGGCCTTGGGCGGTTAATTATGGGGTTCGGCCAAGCATTGGTGGGCCCTCTTGGACCGTTTTGCCCCTAGTAATCCTAAATCAACTAAAATTGACTAAGCGCGTTAAAAATTGGTTTTATTTACTTATATTCTCTCGTATGGTGATTGGATATGGCCTTAGATGTGGTTTGTTGTGGATGTTTAATTTTTGTGGCTTGTTTACGGCATGCGAGTTGATCAATTTGTTGTAATAATTAATTAGGGTGTACGGTCTGCGAGACGGAATATTTTTCTCAACTTGTGAGATTTATTTATTTGGTCTAGATGATAGCTAGTACTAGATAGAATAGATGATAGTCAAGATTGAAGAAAAGAAGCCCAAAAAATTGAAGGAGGCACAACATGGAGCATGGAGCATTCCACAAGGCTATGAAGGATGGACCAAGAGATGGAAGCACATGGAGATGCGTTTTATATTTTTAGGGTTCATAGATATTCTCATTGGCTTGGGAATATCTTAGTCTAGGAGGCCAAATCCCTATCTCGTTAATTTTCTGTTTTGTGAATGTTTACTTTACTGTCTTATTATTGTTGTTGGTGTATGATTGATGCATGCGATTTGATAATAAGATAATTAAACAACCAGGATCTTTTATTTAGAGTTTTTCCCAAACTCAAATAAGTAGATCACTTGATATGGACCAAAAAAATAATTAAAATTGAAAGAAAAATCCCTCAAAACAGAAATATTATGTTTGCCTTCTCGCTTACTCAAACACTCATCACAATTTGATTAATCAAGTTCATGCATGCCAAAGCAAGGCGACTTGATTCATCATTATGTGGTGTGATGGCACACATAGTGTGCAATTGTTGGAGTAAGAGGTTGGACGTAACTAGGTAATTTTAATAAGGATTAAAAGCCTAGAGGCATCAATTGGGATTATCCATAGGATGGATAAATAAGGATTTATCTGCCCAATTGAACAAAGATTACATGGGATGCAATTGGAACTGTTTATACCTAAATAACTAACTTTTGGGTGGCTTGCCAAAGCAAGCTCAAAAGGAAGTGAAATATGGATCTTGGCCCACTAGAAAATATAATGATATTTTCCGCATTAATATCTTGAGGGTTATTAGTCCATAGAAAAATAGTGGGAGCTATGTTAAAAAAAAATGTAAGTCCTTGTTAAATATAGTAAAATTTCACAAGATTTGCATATTCCTTTTGTGTTGAATACTCATAGCATTAAACAAACAAAATGCGACTTTATTTCCTTAAAAAAAGACAAGCAGTCTGGAATCTATTTTTCTAGACTGGTATAAAATTGAGAATTGTTCTCAAATAAAAGGAAAAATGTTCTACATAATAAGAACATAAAGTTATCTTCCCACCAACTACCAAAACACAGTAAAATATTTCGGAAGGAACATCAAAGAATGATTCTTTGAATGTAACTTGCCTCATGTTAGCTTCCATGAACTCCGAGCTTTGGAAGAAATATGATAACATGGAGGCGTATGATATGATCATACATTAAATAAGCTCTTTTCAAAAGCAAGCTAGACATGAAAAAAAGGTTTGAAGTGTTGCTCCACGTTGCGTACTATTTCTTAGAACTCGTCATGATCGAGATTAATCAAGCTCGTGCGTGCCAAAGCAGGGCGACTTGATTCATCAAGATATGACGCGACGACACAAGTTAGTAATGTGTGACTGCTGAAGCAAGAGGTAAAACGCAACTAAGCTATTTCAATAGGATTGAAAGCTTAAATTTTGGGAGCTATTCTATGAGATAGATAAAGAATAAACAGTTATTCACCCAAGTGGACCAAGAATTGCATTAGATGCAATTATTGTTTTGTTCAAAGGCAGTATACTCGATGAGATTGAAAACAGCTGAACAAGACACTACTTAGGTCAAAGGCAAATCATGTTAATTGTTAACATAAAGGGCAAGGGAAAATAGGTTTGAGTCGACCCCATGGGCATAAAGCAAGCTTGTTGCTAAAATCCAACATAACTTAGCACCCTACGAGTGGTTTAGTGGAAGAAAGACTGCCCAAAGTACCTGGAAGGAAATAATAAAGAAATCATGAATTCCACCTTAGGGATTTTGTTAAAGGAATCAATGAGTCTATCTCATCATCATGAGTATATGATACTAGATGACGATCTCACGTTTATAGAAATGTGGATGCTCTCAAGATATGTAGACAATAGAATAAGGAAGAAATAAATCTACACGTGGGGCAATGAAGCAAAGGGTTGCTGAAGTAGCCGTATGGAATTATCTCTACCTTTCTGAAATTGTTCATGAATTAGACAAAGTGATTATGTCCCTGCCATGAGTAGGTGCATTATCATAGTTTCTTGTTTGGACAAGAAAGACTCTCTATCATAATAAAGGACAAATGTTGCTCCATTTATTCTGATATGCATTACTGTAATGCAATATTTTCTAATGGATTTTATATCCTTAATCATGATAATTTCATCTAAAACATTAATACCAAGAGGTTTGCATATATTGATATGAACCTCACTTATCTTTAGCATTATCGTTTAGGCCACATGAATAAGAGATACATATCTAGAACTCTATATTGATAGATTTCTGGACTCATTTGATTTTGAATCATATGAACATGTAAGAATTATTTATGAGGCAAAGATATGATCTTTTGGGAATCATACATATTGATGTATGTAGGCCGCTAAGCACAAATGCCAAAAGGTGGTTTTCATTACTTCATCATACTTACTGATGGGATCATAGAAATATGGATTTGTGTATCTTATGAAGAAACAAATCAGAATCCTTTGAATTGTTCGAAAAATTCAAAGAATGGATTAGAGAACCAGCGTGGCAAAAATATTAGGGCTCTACGATTGGATCGTAGAGGAGAGTACTTGTGCAAAGAGTTTGACAAGCATCTATAGGAATATTGGATATGATCCAAACTCACTCCACCTAGCACGCCACATGGGTATGGCGTGTCTAAGAAGAGAGTTCGGACCTTGTTGGACACTGTTCGGTCCATGATGTGACAAACAGAACTTCGAGTTTACTTTTAGGAGCTATGATCTTATTATAGCAAATTTCTTCCTTAACCTTGTTCCATCTAAATCAGTTATGAAGAACGCCATATAAGATATGGACTAGAAAGTGTCCTATTATGTTATTCATAAAGAAATTGGGTTATGAAGTTTATGTAAAAGGTTTACAGATAAACTTGGATCCAAGTCGGATAAATGTTTTGTGGGATATCCTGAAATGGATATTGTTTCTACAATCCAATCGAGAAAAAATTGTTTGTTCCTCGAACCGCTATGATTCTAGGTAGAGATTGTGTCTAAAAGAGATAGTGGGAAGATATTAGAACTTGGAGAAGTTCAAGAACCACAATTAGACATTTATCCCTTTGGTGGAACATGAGCAGGATCACAAGGTATTGTGGTGTAACCTGCTCAAGTAACACAAGATCCTTGTAGGAGAGGTAGGACATGTCAAGGGACTAGAGAAATATGGATTTCTCATAACCTGGTGATGTATTTCTCATATAGATGAGTCTACAACCTATGAGGAGGCCACGAGTGGGCCACACTCTCAAAATTTCTTGGAGCCATGAGATACGATATGGAATCCATGTATACCAACAAATTATAGACTTTGGTGGAACCACCTAAAAGGGTATGACCCATAGGGTGCAAGTGGGTTATGAGAAAACCAACATGAATAGTAATATGATTACTTTTAAGGGACGATTGGTGGCTAAAGGTTTCCTAAGAGTTCATAGTATGGACTGTGACGAGATCTTTTCCCCATATGTGATACTTAGATCCATTTGCATCTTGCTTGAAATAATATGTATACAGATTAAACCAAGCTTCTAGGAGTTGGAATCTTCGATTAATGATGAAATCACAAGGTTTGATTGCATCAAGAAAGAAGATGAAGCTTGTGTTTACAAGAAGGTTAGTGGGAGTACAATTATGTTTCTGGTCTTGTATGTAGAGACATACTAATCATTGGGAATGATGTCCCTACTTGGCAATATTATGTAGATTGACTAGGGAATTAATCTTCAATGATAGACTGAGGCAAAGTAACCTATGAAGATCTATGGATATAGATCAAGATGGTTTTGCGGCTAAGGTCATAGTACATAAATTGACAAAGGTGTTGAAATGGTTCAACATGCAAATAATATGGATTCTAACCTATATCACATGAAATTAGTCTTTGGAAGACTAACTATATTTCCAATTAGATTGGGAAAGGGGCCGTATTAATGAGATTCACGAGAAACGCCATGATATGTACTAGGCCAAATGTGTCATATGGTATGACACAAAGATACCAGTCAAATCCAGTTGAGCGTCACTCGATAATTATCAAGATTATCCTTAAGTACCTGAGAAGAACTAAAGGATGGATTCTTGATATATGGAGGATAGGAAGAGTTTACTATAAGGGGTTACAGTGATGCGAACTTCCAATCTAACAAAATGATTTCAGAATATAGTCAAGTTTTATGTTTTGCACTAGTGGGAGGGACTATGAGCTAGAAGGAGTTACGTGCAAGATTCAGTTTCCGATTCTACCACAGAGGACTGAGTATATTAATGCATGTGATGCACTTACTCAGAATTTCAATCTCAATCGATTGTTGATGGTGGAGATGTTAATATATGCAAAGTAACATCAGATGTCTCTTTTACCTTGCATAGTGAAAGCGTGAGGGTCGCGCTAGATCAACGATCATATGATGCAGGAGATTGAATCTAGTGCAAGTGGGAGACTGTTGGGATTGTGCCTTAGAGGAAATCTATTTCTTATGACATTTTTGGATTTAAGATTCATGATGTTATCGACATGGAGATATGTTAACATGAATGAAGTCCTTAGAACATAAGTATTATATTCTTAAATATCCCTAGTCAATTATATTGATTAACAAGACAATCAACTATAGACTAGTATGGGGTTGGATTGATATCAAGTTCCAACACATGGGTATACATTAGGAGTAATGGCATACTGGATTGACCCATCTCCGAGAAGGCTGCGTACATGTTATGTAAATTCACAAGTGCTTCTCGCGGTGAAAAAATTATTGTCATCCTCAGTCTTAAAGTCACTAGATCATCAAGTTGTGGAATGTTGTGTTTAAGTAGCGTCAAACGCTACACCATGACTGGGTAGTCTTAAAGGCGCGTATCGGACACAATAGGAAGCAAGCTTAGATATCGTAGTGATGTAGATAGAATTTTTCCCTCCCACATAACGGGAGTAAATATCCTAGGCCACACAAGGGACAGTGCTTATAGAATGTCTCGCCAGACTCAAAAATCAATATAGGATATTGATGTTATTTGCACGAATAAGGTTATTCCCAGGATCGAGGAACTATGGATTGGATATACGAGTGTGACTTGTATGTATCGTGTCCAATCCGGATATTGAGACAAAGGGATGAGACAATACTTGCACAAGGTTTTTCGGATGACTATTTCTATTAGTTGGGTGGTATGGATGTCTTGCTAGAGACCGATCCATATTAGTAAATAGTTACTACCAACTAAGTAGAAACCTATGGGGTCACACGCCATATGGATTGAACTAGACTTGGGAATTAATTAATATGATTAATTAATTAGAAGGATCAAACCGCAACAGCTTGATAACTTATTAGGACTAATATGCAAGTTGGACTAATCCAAACTTGAGTAGGATTAGGAGAGGGCCTTTATGTAGTAGCTAGGAGTTTTGGAGTATATAAAGGATGCTCCTAGCTTCCTTCCTACACTAATGCTCATAACATTACTTGAATAGGAGAGAAATCAAGAGAGAGAGCAAGACAACACCCAAATAGGACGAGCCCCCCCCCCAGGCGTGTACGCCCCCTCTCCCGTCGGCCAAGAAGGAAGGTCGAAGCCCTTCCTTTGGTCTCTGTTGTGTGATTTCTTCTTCCTCTTCCATTAATCTGAGCTAGCACAAGGTGTTGGAAGATCAATATCTCAATCTTAGGCGTAAATTAACCGTAGAGGCCTGACAATATTAACGTTACAAGTCATCATAGGAGACCTCTAAGGTACATGATGATAACTCCATATTTGGAGTTATATTCGTATATGTTTCCTTACCGTTTTGCGTGTATTCCGATGCGTTTTGATGGATTTTGGACCATTTCTTGCTAAAATTGGAGCATGTTGAGTCTTTGCATGTTAATGATGAGTCCGGGCACTTTTTGCATTAATTTTGACTATATTTTATCACGTTTGATCTTCCGGTATGTTTATCGTGTTGTGGTTTTCAGGAACCGGGAGCTCGGGACGTGGTATTGGAGCAAAAGTGAACTTCGGAAAAGTTGGAGGCTCAAAGGAATGCTCGGGAAGTGAAGACGACGGGAAAAATAGCAAGAAGATGGAGTTTTGTTGGTGGCTGCCCAGAAGTAATCGTACGATTACCCCTTAGCCAAAATCTCATTCAGCAAGTAAACGCAGCAAGTAATCTTACGAAGTAAACGCAGAGGTAAACGCAGCATGTAATCGTACGATTACATCAAGGTAATCGTACGATTACCTCTGCTGCCAGGATCGGATTTTTGGGGAAATTTTGTTATTTTGGCATAGTTTTGAGATGTTTGAGCCACGGCAGACTTAGGAAACATTGGGGAACGTGTTTGGATCAGAAAACACATTGGGAGACGTGCTTGGAGAGCTTGGAGCTAGGTTGGAGAGCTTGGATCATCCGTTTGGCTTCTAATATTCGTTTCTTCTCTAGTTTTTGATATTGGATCATGAAACTTTGTATTTTGAACATGTTTATGCATAGCTAAACGCTTATTTCGGGATATCTTGTAGGAAACTAGGGTTTGATCACTACGTATTGTGATTTATGGATTTGCTTGCATGCTTTCTAGCTTAATTGATGAAATTTTCTCTAGTTATGTGCATTTTACATCTTTCATCTATCTTTTCTATTAGTAGACGTATTAATAGGATTGTTTTAGGTTGTGAATGATAGAGGAATCTACATTCGTTGCCCGGAAACTTGAAATACACACTAGCCGTATCTAGGGTTGAGGAATCTTGCTAGTTAGCTAAGAACAAAGAGTAGAATTAATATCGTAATGCATGTTTGAACTTGAGTAGGCTAGAGGAATTAGTTATGAGAGTTTAAGAATAGTTATTGGTTGAGACATCTTCAATATAAAATTGCTCGTTTAACTAGAACTAAAATTCATCGTGTTAGTAGAACATAAATCCAACGTAGTGTGAAATACCTAGTGATCCGTAGAGATATCCTGATTTTGACCCATTTTGAGAAACAACCAAATCAACTCGTGCTTATTAATCTTGAAATAATTCTTTGAATTATTTGAGATAATTGTTATTTTTAATTATTAGTAGAAATAGAACAAAACAACTGCGCTTTGCCCACACAAAGAACAAATTTAGTAGTTAATTTACACGAAGTCTCTTGGGTTCGACATCTCGGATTTCCGGAATATTATCACTACACCGACAACTGTGCACTTGCAGTTTGAGCGTGTCAAGTTTTTGGCGCCGTTGCCGGGGACTTCAAATAAATTAGCTATTATTTTTCTCTTTAGGGATTTACTATTTCAGTTGATATCTGTTACTCACCTGTTTTGTGTGTGTGATTCGTGTTTTAAGGTCTGATTCACTTGGTGCATGTCACGTTCGCGAAACGAGCCTTTGCATCCAACACTTGAAGACCCGGAATCCTTATTGTGAGCACATAGTAGAGACAAGAGGAAAGCAAATTCAGTTCAGATGGACGAGCAAACTAGAGCTGAGTTTGAGAGGTTCCGCAAAGGCCTCGAAGATGCAGAAGCAGCTAGAGCTGCAGCTCTGGAAGATGCAGCAAATCGAGCAAGGGAGACTGAGCAGCTTAGGGCTCAAATGGCTGAGATGCAGGCAGTGATTGATCGCATGAAACCCCCAAATCCACGACAACTCCCTGGTGCAGAAATAGTTGATAAAAACAATGGAGGATTTAATGGTGGAAACAACGGTGGCAATGGGAACAATGGGGGTAATAATCGGAACAATAACGGCCGGAATGTGGTGGAGCAAGTCAACAATGCTGAGGAGGATGAGCGTCCTTTGGTGGACTACTTCAGGACTACACCGGAGGGATATCATCCTACCATTGTCAGGCCGCAGATTAATGCCGCGCATTTCGAGATTCGCCAACCGTTGATCAATATGGTTAGGGATGAATGCTTATTCACTGGAGCCCAGAGTGATGATCCACATCAGCATTTGCTCAATTTCGAGCAGATTACTTCTACCATGTATGACCAGAGAGTTCCAATCGAGACGATAAAGCTCATGCTTTTCCCCTTCTCTTTATCGGGAAAGGCAAAGACATGGCTTATGGAACTTCCAGCAGGCAGCATAGTTACATGGGCAGATTGTAGCTGAGAGTTTCTCAGGAAGTATCTTCCACCATCCAAGGTTGCTCAACGGATGGCTGACATAACTAAATTTACACAGCAGGAAGATGATTCTCTGGGTGATACGTGGAGAAAGTTCAACCAGCTCCTTCGCAGATGCCCTACACACGGAGAGCCGTGGTATAAACTTCTCCATTACTTTTATAATGCCTTGGACAGAGAGACTGCTTGTGAGCTAGACATGATGGCTCAAGGCAATTTTATGGTGATGGGACTACAGAGATGTCGTGATTTGCTAGATAATGTAGCAAAACGTGAATCCACGAGGTCTGAGACTCGTAGAAGCGCGAAATCAGATGGGGCATTGGTTAGTCAGATAGAGTCTACGGTGGAACAGAAATTTGAACATCAGATGGCAGTGATGACATCGGCTTTCAGTAATTTGAATCCATCGGCACAAGTGAAGTCAGTGGGAGAGATGGTAGCAGATGCAAATCAGGGATATGGGGATGGCATTGAAGATGTGAATTACATGGGTCAACAAAGACAGCAGCAATGGTCAAACACCTATCATCCCAACAATCCCAATCACCCCAACTTCAGCTATGCCAATCCGAATAGTGGTTTATATGCGCCAGGTCATAGGCCAAATGTTCCTTACCAATCTCAGAGACAGGTTCCACAACAACAGGCTCCACCTCTACTCTCAGAAGAACAGGATACAAACGCGATGTTGAGGAAACTGTTAGCTAGCAATGATAAGATTGAGAGCAAGATTGTAGCAATGGAAGCTTCGCTAAAGAGCCATGAAACACAAATTGGCCAAATAGCTAATCAGAATCCTCGACTTCCACCAGGTATACTTCCGTCCAACACTATTACTCCAACTAAGCAATTGAAGCCTATTACTACCTGCAGTGGGACCACTACCCAGGATCCCCCATATCCTACCCATGCGCGAGCTGAGGCGACTAAGGCCACTGAAAAAGCCTTGGATGAAGAGATTCCCGTGCCTACCGTGATTCCCCAATCAAAGGACACGGTGAGGAAGTCGGATGAGAAACAGAAGCCAAGGGAGGAATACAGTGTGCGAGTGCCATACCCGCAGAGATTGAAGAGTCAAGAGGATGCCAAGCATTTCAAGAAGTTTGTGGATATCTTCAAGAAACTGCACATTAATATACCTTTTGCGTAGGCCATTTCACAAATGCCTAAATATGCCAAATTTCTCAAGGACCTCCTTTCTAATAGGAGGCGCATGGATGACTTTGAAACCGTGACTCTGAATGAGGAGTGTAGTGCGGTTGTGCAAAAGGCGCTACCAAAGAAGATGAAAGATCCGGGCGGTTTCATCATTCCTGTTACATTGGGAGATGCGTTTCATGGGAGGGCATTATGTGATCTTGGTGCAAGTATTAATTTGATGCCCATATCGGTTTTTGAGCAACTTGGTGTGGGAGATCCTAAGCCTACAAGGATGTGCTTGCAGATGGCTGATCGCACTATAAAACGCCCCAGGGGTGTTTTAGAGGATGTATTAGTGAGAGTTGAAGGACTCATCTTCCCAGCGGATTTTGTGATCTTAGACATGGAGGCTGACGATGACGTTCCTCTTATTTTGGGCCGCCCATTCCTAGCTATTGGGAGGACTATATTTGATGTGGCCAATGGAGAGCTGACTATGCAGATCAACGATGAGAAGGTGGCCTTCAATGTATTTGAGGCTATGAAGTTTCCCGCATATGCGGTAAGCGAGCAGTGCTTTGGTGTGGAGGCATACACACCGGACGAAGAGGACGATATTTTGTTGGAGCAACTATATGAGGAGCTTGCTCTACTTGATTCCAGCGAGAAAGAGCAAGCCTTAGATTTTCATTGGCGCCAACCATTACCCCTCTTTAATGAGGGAAGCAGGAAGATTCTTACTCCTTCTCTTATTACTGCTCCTGTTTTAGAATTAAAGCCTTTACCTTTTCATTTGAAATATTTGTACTTGGGATCTAATGAGACTTTACCTGTGATTGTGTCTGCATGTTTGGACAGGGAACAGGAGGAGCAGCTTCTCAAGGTACTACAGGAGAGAAAGGCAGCTATGGGATGGACCATAGCAGATATCAAGGGGATCAGCCCCACAGTTTGCCAGCACAAGATTCGGCTCATTGAAGATAAGAAGTCGGTAGTTCAGTTTCAGCGCCGCCTCAATCCTCACATGCAGGAGGTGGTCAAGAAATAGGTGCTTAAATGGTTGGAGGAGGGCATCATTTATCCCATTTCCGACAGCACATGGACTAGCCCGGTGCAGTGTGTCCCTAAGAAGGGAGGTATAACTGTGGTGGAAGGGGAAAAAGGTGATCAGATTGCCACTCGTACTGTTACTGGGTGGAGAGTTTGCATGGATTACCGCAAGCTCAATGATGCCACTTTGAAGGATCATTTTCCCCTCCCATTCGTTGATCAGATGCTTGATAGGCTGGCACGCCATTCTCATTATTGCTTTTTGGATGGGTACACCGGGTACAACCAGATAGCAATTGAGCCAGCTGACCAGGAGAAGACGACATTCACTTGTCCTTATGGGACCTTTGCTTTTAGACGGATGCCTTTTGGGTTATGCAACGCACCTGCTACGTTTCAGAGGTGTATGATGTCGATCTTCTCTGACATGATGGAACAGAATTTCGAGGTATTCATGGATGACTTCTCGCTCTATGGTGACGGATTCGAAGACTGCCTGCAACAGTTGGCCCGGGTTCTGGATAGATGCATTGACACCAACCTAGTGCTCAACTGGGAGAAGTGTCACTTCATGGTTACTGAGGGTATTGTTTTTGGCCACAAGATCTCCAGCAAAGGATTAGAGGTGGATAGAGCCAAGATTGAGGTTATTGAGAAGCTTCCTTACCCTACCTCTGTCAAAGGGGTAAGGAGTTTCTTGGGACATGCAGGGTTCTATCGGCGCTTCATTAAAGACTTCTCGAAGATCACGAAACCTTTGTGTGGATTGCTTGAGAAGGATGCAATTTTTGATTTGAATGCGGAGTGCAAGTCAGCTTTTGATTTGCTCAAGGAAAAGCTGATTAGCGCGCCTATCATCACCACACCAGACTGGACCCTACCATTTGAGCTCATGTGTGATGCGAGTGACTATGCGGTGGGAGCAGTTCTGGGCCAGCGGAAAGATAAGGTAGCTCACGTCATTTATTATGCCAGTTGTACTCTTAATGATGCACAGGTTAATTATGCTACCACGGAGAAAGAGATGTTGGCTATCATATTTGCGTTGGACAAGTTTCGTCCATATGTGGGTTCTCAGGTGACGATTTTCACGGACCATTCAGCCCTCAAGTACCTTCTCACCAAGAAGGACGCCAAGCCAAGATTGATCCGGTGGGTGTTATTGATGCAAGAGTTCGATGTGGTGATCAAAGATAAAAAGGGGGTAGAGAATGTGGTTGCAGACCATTTGTCAAGACTGGAGAACGATAAGCAGGAGGATTTACCGATTCGAGAGGATTTTCTAGATGAGCAGCTTATGGTTGTGGTTGCAGCTGTGCCTTGGTTTGCTGACTTGGCAAATTTCAAGGCACTCAACATTGTGCCCAAGGACCTGAATTACCACCAAAGGAAAAAATTCTTTGCAGACGCGCGACATTATTTCTGGGATGATCCTTATCTGTTCAAGTTGGGGGCGGACAATGTATTGCGGAGATGTGTTGCGGAACCGGACACGTTAGAGATCCTTAGACACTGCCACGAGTTGAATTGTGGGGGACATTTCGGCAAATCACGCACAATTGCGAAGGTACTTCAGATTGGTTTCTTTTGGCCGACTTTGCATAAAGACGCCCATCTATTTGTGCAGCAGTGTGACCGGTGCCAAAGAACAGGTAATATCTCTAACCGAAATGAAATGCCTCAAAATTTCTTGTTAGAAGTAGAACCGTTTGATGTGTGGGGAATTGAATTCATGGGGCCATTCCTATCTTCGCTTGGTAATCTGTATATTTTGTTGGCGGTTGACTATGTTACCAAATGGGTGGAGGCTCTGGCGTGTCCAAAGAATGATAGTGCTACAGTCGCGAGATTCTTACGCAAGAATATATTCACAAGGTTTGGAACGCCTAGAGCCATTATTAGCGATGAGGGATCACACTTTGTGAACAACGTTTTTGCCAATACCTTGAGCAAGTATGGGGTAAAGACACACAAGATCTCATTGGCCTATCATCCACAATCCAATGGTCAAGCTGAAGTGTCTAACCGAGAGACAAAGGGGATTCTAGAGAAACCTGTCAATCCAGGACGCAAAGACTGGGCTCTACACTTGGATGATAGTTTATGGGCATACCGGACTGCATACAAGACTCCCTTGGGCATGTCTACCTACCAGCTCGTTTTCGGTAAATCGTGCCATCTGCCGGTGGAACTTGAGCACAAAGCGTTTTGGGCGCTAAAGAAATTAAATTTGGATGCTAAGCTCTCTGGTGAGCAAAGGAAGCAGGCATTGCTTGAGTTAGAAGAACACAGGTTGATTGCATATCAGAGTGCCAAGATCTACAAAGAGAGAACCAAGCAATGGCATGACAAGCATATCATTCCACGAGATTTCAGAGTGGGCCAGAAGGTACTGATATTCAACGCCCGACTGAAATTGTTTCCGGGCAAGCTGAAGTCAAGGTGGAGTGGTCCATTTAAAATTACAGATGTTTACCCATGGGGATCGCTCAAGGTAGAAGCTGAGAATGGGAACAGGTTCAAGGTAAATGGACAGCGAGCAAAACCGTACGTGGACGGGAATTTCATTGGGGTTATCGAGAGCCTCAAACCAATTCCCGATATCTGAGCTCATCTGAGGTAACTTGGTCGGGCCGTCGACCTTAAATTACAAAGCGCTTGTTGGGAGGCAACCCAACCTATTTACTGCATAGTGTAGATTTCAATACTGTCTTGTTATTTTATTTTGTTCTAACTATTTGAGAGGTGCGAGAGAGTGGATTTAATATTTTCAATGAGTATGTGCAGGAATTCTAGGTGGAAGGCCTATTCCGGATCCCCCTTATTGATACGCGAGTGAAGAATTGCACGAAAAACGAGAAAGAACAGGCCAAAACGCGTATCGGGACCCGGAATGAAGAAATAGATGATTGACGCCATTCTTGCACTTACTCAACACACGTACCTGGGGGAGATCAAGTTCCCGGACTCCCCTTCTTGATATACGCAAAGAAGACGTAAAGAAATTGAGAAAGCTGGCACAATGACACGGATTACGAGGTAAATTTTTGAAGACAGGACTGTGAGCTGATTTGAACAATGCCATAGTGTGAAGGTGGTCGAGAGCTTACTGTTGATAGGTGGATTGGATGCATCGGAGTCCGGACGCGAGAGTTATGGCAATTTGGATGTTTTCGCGAAGAAAAAGTGACGAAAAGCATCCGGAATCGCCAAACGGACCTTTAGAAGAGCAAATTTGAGGAATAAAGAATTCCTCGGACATTGTGAATTTTTTATAATCAAAATGGAGTCTCGAGGTCGAGGAGATCCATGAAAAAGTAAATGAACGGTCAAACAAGCGAAAAAGGATGTTTTTTCGTGAAGAAAAAGCAATAAAAAGCATCCGAAATGGCAAAATAGGTCAAAATCATGAGCTACGGGTGGAAATTGTGAAAAGGCATGTAGGAGTCCAGTTGTGGGGGTGAAATATCATGTTTGAGCTTATCGGAGGCTGTTTCGAGCTAAAAATTCAAGAAAAAGCAAGTCGGGAGAAGTTAAAAATTTTGCGGGCTGGTAACTAGGTCGTATGACCTAGTTACTAGGTCGCACGACCTAGTTGGTGGAAGCAGATTTTTTAACTAGGTCGCACGACCTACCCACTAGGTCGCACGACCTAGTCTTGAATGGTTGCAATTTGATCCAAAAAGTAATCGTACGATTACTTAAAAGTAATCGCACGATTACTTCCAAACGGGCAGTCCATCGGGTTAAAAAAAAAAACAACAACAAAATTTCTTTTCTCTCTATTCTCTCCCATCCCGTCGCCTTCTCCTTCCTCTGCTGCCCTCTGCAAGCACCACCACGACCATCATCTCCAGCCACCACCATCACCATCACAGAGCCACCGCCGTCACCATCACAGCACCGCAAACCCGTCCGCCGCAGACCCCTCTTCTTTTTCTCTCTCACCGCCGCCAGACCTCTCTCTCTCCCTACCGTCGCCTCCGCCTACCTCCATCCACCATATCCAGCCACCACCGATACTCTCTTCTCTCCCTCCATCCTCCGACCACCACACACAACCACTGAGCAGCCGGAGAAGAAGGATAGAAGGGTTTTAGGGCTAACTTTCAACAAGAACACCCACCTAGGGTTCTTGAGGAAAAATCTGAAATTGGGAGAGATTGAGATCGAATTCGAAGGAATTGATTTAGAGGTTTAGACGGGGACACCGCAAGGAGCAGAAGGCACAACTCAATTACTAAATTTGGAAGAAAAATTTCGGCGACCCGAAAACAGCCCGGTTTGTCGAAATTCTGCAATTTTGTGCCCGTAAGACTTGCTCCGGGCACGTAGGTACATTCTAACACTAGCAATTTCCATACTCGAGTCTAGGCACGATTTAGTAAAAGCCCATTTTAATTTTTGTTGCGCTTAGTAGCGTGCTTGGGGGCGATTGCTTAGAGTCCTAGGATTACGTGCTTACGTGCTTACTTGCTTCATATCTGTTACACTTCTTGTCACATTGCACTTGATCGAATTTTTTCACGTTAATTGCTTTATCTTGTTATACTTGCTTTGGTCAAAATGAGCAAACGTGCTAGAATGAGTCGTGATGAGGACCCCGACTACACATTACCCGGGGCGAGTGTGGTGGCTGAACCTGAGAGTGAGTCTGAGTCTGATGGGGGTGACACAGGTGGCCAATTGGTCATCCCGTTATCCCCTGACCTTAGGGTTTTTCATACACCCGTTCCATCCCAATTGCCCCCATTTAGAAAGGGTCGTGGTCATAAGCCGGATGACGAAAAGCTGGAAATTGATAGGGGCGGGGTCTTTTGCGATTATAGGTTTATTTCGGCGACTGCCCAGGGTTTTTACCGATCGAACCCTAGGATTAATAGAGGTGTCCAGGCCGAGAGAATCTTTCCACTTGAGGGAGTGCCTGAGGACCTACAAAAGGTCGCGAAGACCGAGAACTTTGCGGGGTGGATGGAGTTAGTGAAAAAGAAGTGTAACACACCGATGAGGGTGAGACGTCTAGGCTCACTGACCCTCGTGTGATTTATTGTCGTCGGCACTGGCTAGTTTTGTCTTCTGAGCGCATCGCTGCAGCACTTAAGTGGCCCCCGTTGACAGAGCCTTGTCAATTTAAGATTTATCTGCAAAAAGACCAGCAGACGCTCATTAATGAGGTGTCGGCTTTTTGTTTTGCGATATTGCCAGGAGCCGACTGGGATAGGTCTAAAACTAATATCAGACATTGGAAGATCCCAGTCGGATACTTGCTGCCTAAACCAAGGTGGCTCATTGAGATTTTGGAGTCATGGGTGTTGGGAGTTTCGGCTCCAAATTATGTTGACTTTGAGGTGTGTCTCATGGCACTTTGTCTATCCAGGGGGCATCGGATAGACATTCCTAGGCGGATCTTCCTGTATTTGCACGAGAGGTATGAATCGAAAAATAGGAAGTCTGCGGGCCATAGTTTCTTACTCATGCAACTAGCTTAGGATTGTGGGGCCAGCGTGCCTAAGGATGAGCGAGACCTCAAACCCAAGGCTCCGAGACACTTTGACAAAATCCCGGACCCGTTGAAAGATGTAGTTGTGATGGAGGCGGGGACTAGTTCTAGACCTCCTAAAGTAAAGGCTAAGAAAAGAGCCTCTTCCTCGCGTGCAGCTCCTACGCCTCCAGCTCCTACTCCTCTAGCTCCTACTCCTCCCGTTCCACCTCAGCCTGTGCCTCCACCTGTCATTGACCCTGGCCAGCCGAGTGTGATCTTAGCGGACTTGATGGCCGAGTTGAGATTTACTAGGACTATGACCCTCACATCCCAGGGTCGGTCCCGTGACTAGGTTGCTGACATGAGTGCTAGGCAGTTTGAGCATCATCACAGTAGCATGCGTAACTTAGGACAGGGACTACGTCAGGTGAGTCTGCATCAGCACCGTCAGGACCAGTGGTTAGAGGCATTGGCCACTCATGTGGGATTCCCGAGAGATCAGTGGCCTAGTGGCCAAGAGACCTACCCTGGTGCCTACGAGTACCATTCGGATGCCTATTCCGGAGATCAGGACCAGGACGGCGAGGATTCGTCCGAGTAGAATTACCACCCCCTGCATTTGAATGCTGAGTCTTTTCGCTTGACCTATGCATTCGTTGAGGACAACGAAGCGTTCAAGTGTGGGGGGGGGGGTTTCTCAGCCTTTATTAGCCAAATCCGTGTCTGCATTCACCAATTACATATAGGTCGTTTGTGTCGTATTGTGAGTCAGTTTTTGTAGTCCGTGTCATGTTTATATATATTGTGTGTGTCGTATTGTGAGTAGTTTATGTTTAGTGCACGTTTTATTTAATTGAGTCCACCTACCCGAGTTGAGTAAGTTTCGAGTCTTCTTTCGAGTCGGCCCATGCATATAGAGTAGGAATTATATATCTGGAAAAAAAATAATAAAAAAAAAAAGAAATCTGAAAATTGAGAAAGGGCAATCAAAAGAAGCTTGAATTTGGAAAATCGAGGAGTGTGAGAACTTTAGGCATAGGGTATGACGTGTGACCGAGAAGGACAATTTGAGTTCCCCTTAGTATGTATAGAGAGACTTCCTTTACGGGAATACCTGCCTATTTTTAATACACTTAAATGATTTTCAAATCTAAAGTGTGTGCCTTGTTTTCTTACAAGAGTTGAGCTAGGTGTGAGCTAAACAAGCCGAACATTCATGTGTACGTCTTAGGTAGTCGCCAACCCGCCTCGTAGTGGCACACAGAACAGCTGTGCGAGGTGTGTATTAGAGCACTCACTGCTTATAGAACTTACCTTGTAGGATCACTAGTAAATCCTGTTTTGAACCTTGGATTCTTTGATAACCTCTGGACTTAGGGTGACGATTCTTGGCCTTCATCATCGATTGGTTAGAATCACCGCTTTAGTGCGTCACGAGGGTGTTTGCAGTTGAGGGGGTTCGATGAGGGAGTACTTCATGATATATTTGAGTGAGTCTTACGTATCGCATGTACTTCATTTATGATTATCGAGGGGAATGCGAGGGTGAGTGAGAGTAGGCTTGCGCACTTCGGTGTGGCAAGGTTCCGTGTCATTACACCATGGACACAGTTGTGGAGAGCCGTGAGTGCGTGACATCTAATACGCACGAATTGGGTTGGGTGATTTAATTGGTGGATCGTGCTAGGGATCATTTCTTTTCATCATCTTGGTGTAGGAGGATCGGTTGGATTAAGCACGAGACTTACATTGTTTTGATTACTTGAGAGGGGACATGGGTATATTCTAGTGTGGGGATGTCGACTTTTGACTACGGTCATAGAGATTGAGCTTTTGACGACTCCATCCCCATACATGTACTTGGATTTGTTTGCGGCTTTGTTTGGTGGCACCGTGTATTTCATTGAGTTAGGGGGAGATGGATTTTACGTGTGATATATATTCATTGGATTGTTTACTTCCTCCCCTTAACGTTTTTGTTTGGCTTGACACTTGGAAGACCACTCGAGATGTACATTGTAGAAGTTGTGTTTTTGGATATTGAGAGATTTGAAAAAAAAAAAAAAACACAGAAAAAAAAAATGAAAAAAAAAGAGAGAAAAAAAGGAGAGATGAAATAAAGGAATAAAGTTTGAGCTTAATGAAGAACGAGTGGTGGAAGAAACTATTTCATTGACGGCGATGTTCATTTTATGCATGTTTCACGACGGTGGCCACGGAAATCTTTATTGTACCGGGGTTTGAGGGGATCGAGGGCCGGAGACGGTGAGTTTCAGGTTGCGGTTCCTATCATCGTGGTGAGGGTGTGTGAGATGTGGGTTTTAACGTGAGAATGTGACGCTTAGGACTTGTTACTACATGATTATCCTTTTGTCCCTAATCCTCTACATTCTAACCCGTTAGCGGAATAGGAGCTCGGACCTTGAATGTGGCTTAGCCTAGCGTAGCCTCTTATTTATCGGTACACGCGAAGAGGTAGGTTATTCTTACACTTAGTAAAGCTAGGCTTTCTATACTAACTAAGGGAAATTCTTGTTGTCGAGTTTAGTTGCAATTCATACCTCGTTCCTAGATTCTTTATCACTCCATGAGAACCGGTTTAAGCTAATTGATATTGCCCGATCTCGCCTAAAAAGATATGTTGTGTATATATGTGTTTAGTAGGATCGAGTCATATAATTGCATTGCATCATATTGTTGCATCGTTGAGTCTTGTATTGAGTCGTCGTGTGTATTGAGTCGGCTAATTGAGGTTAGTATGCAATTGGTAAGTTGAAAAGTATGCAATGGTCTTGGTTGGAATAGTTGACTCGAGAGGTGGGATGAGAGGAGGAAGGTTCGGATGATTTTTGATAGTTTGTGATTTGGATTGTTGCTCGGGACGCGCAACGGGTAAGTGTGGGGATAGTTGATAACTCCATATTTGGAGTTATATTCGTATATGTTTCCTTACCGTTTTGCGTGTATTCCGATGCGTTTTGATGGATTTTGGACCATTTCTTGCTAAAATTGGAGCATGTTGAGTCTTTGCATGTTAATGATGAGTCCGGGCACTTTTTGCATTAATTTTGACTATATTTTATCACGTTTGATCTTCCGGTATGTTTCTCGTGTTGTGGTTTTCAGGAACCGGGAGCTCGGGACGTGGCATTGGAGCAAAAGTGAACTTCGGAAAAGTTGGAGGCTCAAAGGAATGCTCGGGAAGTGAAGACGACGGGAAAAAGAGCAAGAAGATGGAGTTTTGTTGGTGGCTGCCCAGAAGTAATCGTACGATTACATGGAGGTAATTGTACGATTACCCCTTAGCCAAAATCTCATTCAGCAAGTAAACGCAGCAAGTAATCTTACGAAGTAAACGCAGAGGTAAACGCAGCATGTAATCGTACGATTACATCAAGGTAATCGTACGATTACCTCTGCTGCCAGGATCGGATTTTTGGGGCAATTTTGTTATTTTGGCATAGTTTTGAGATGTTTGAGCCGCAGAAGACTTAGGAAACATTGGGGAACGTGTTTGGATCAGAAAACACATTGGGAGACGTGCTTGGAGAGCTTGGAGCTAGGTTGGAGAGCTTGGATCATCCGTTTGGCTTCTAATCTTCGTTTCTTCTCTAGTTTTTGATATTGGATCATGAAACTTTGTATTTTGAACATGTTTATGCGTAGCTAAACGCTTATTTCGGGATATCTCGTAGGAAACTAGGGTTTGATCACTACGTATTGTGATTTATGGATTTGCTTGCATGCTTTCTAGCTTAATTGATGAAATTTTCTCTAGTTATGTGTATTTTACATCTTTCATCTATCTTTTCTATTAGTAGACGTATTAATAGGATTGTTTTAGGTTGTGAATGATAGTGGAATCTACATTCGTTGCCCGGAAACTTGAAATACACACTAGCCGTATCTAGGGTTGAGGAATCTTGCTAGTTAGCTAAGAACAAAGAGTAGAATTAATATCGTAATGCATGTTTGAACTTGAGTAGGCTAGAGGAATCAGTTATGAGAGTTTAAGCATAGTTATTGGTTGAGACATCTTCAATATAAAATTGCTCGTTTAACTAGAACTGAAATTCATCGTGTTAGTAGAACATAAATCCAACGTAGTGTGAAATACCTAGTGATCCGTAGAGATATCCTGATTTTGACCCATTTTGAGAAACAACCAAATCAACTCGTGCTTATTAATCTTGAAATAATTCTTTGAATTATTTGAGATAATTGTTATTTTTAAGTATTAGTAGAAATAGAACAAAACAACTGCGCTTTGCCCACACAAAGAACAAGTTTAGTAGTTAATTTACACGAAGTCTCTTGGGTTCGACAACCCGGATTTCCGGAATATTATCACTACACCGACAACTGTGCACTTGCAGTTGGAGCGTGTCACATGACAAGAATCATTTACTATCGTTATGAATTCTCTTCATGTGTTCCTTGGAGGGTCTTCATCGGATTAATTATTGTTTATTCCTCTGCGTATCCATGATCAAAACCCTACATTTTGTACGAGAGGGTATCATTCAAGTGTGAGGGAGAGTTGAAGACGTAGAACATCCAAGTGAAAACTCTCGGGTTCGTGCAATTGGAGAGGGATTTAGCCAAATCCGAAGAAGAGAAGCTCGAAGGGGACACTGAGGAGCACTGGTCAGCGGGTTCAACTCGTCTTCCTCATCTTTTCGGAAAATCAGTCGTCCGATGCGGTCCTTCTTAACTAATTTTTGCCATACCGGTCCTGTTAGAAACGTACTCCGGGAGCGAAGGTAACTCAACAATCTCTCTTTCATTTCCGCTTAGACACTTTTAGGGTTTATATTTCTTTTGAAAATTATATATTGTAAAGTGTGTCTCGCGAAGGCCTTAAATAATCTGTGGGGATTGCGCACTAGCTGCCAATTGAATCGATATGTTATATGCTATTGTAGTTCACTTCTAACTCTCCCCGTGCACTTTTTTCTTTGAAAGTGTCTGCATCGGGTGTTAAAAAGAGACGGGGTATATGAAAGTGTGTAATGTAGGTGTAAACAAGTATATAAAAACTCTAGAAGGGGGGTTGAATAGAGTATGATAGCTTTTGCCATAACAGTGACTTTTGAAACTAAAGCAATGCAAACTGTTGATATCTAGGAGCTTTGAAAAAGATTTGAGAAGCTTGAAAATATAACAGCAGAATATAGAGGCTTCAAAGCTTTGATATTTGGAAAGCTCCAAAGCTTTGAAACTTTCAATATAAACTGAAAGCAAATACAGCAAAAGTAAATAACAGAGACACAGAGATTTTACAAAGCTCAGTCACAATTGGACCTAGTCTCTGCCTGAGGGATCTAATCCCTACAGGATTCAAACACAACTTCTTATTAATCACCCAGATGTAGCCCTAGATCTCAAGCCTAAGTGAGCTACCTTACACTTATACAGCTTGTGGTTCCCAACCTATCTAGTAAGAGGATACAACCTGTTGAAATAATAAGAACCTCTAGTTGTTCACCTGAACAACCAAACTACTAAGTTCAGTGAGATTTTAGAAATGAAGAATGAATGATATAATTAAGTACAAGAAGAATAACTCAAAATAGATAAGTTGTTTACGCCTTGAAGAGTTCTTCTAATTTGAGTGATCTTCAGTCTTCTGGAGAGTTGATTTCTTGAAGGATTTGAAGAGCTGTATTACTTGATAATCCCAGTTTGTTGCTCTCTTCAAAATCACGATCTCTGTCCCTTGTTTGACTCTCTTCAGTTCAATTTAAAGTGCTGATCTCAGTCTGCAACTAACTGAGAAAATCCAGGAACAGAATTCCTATATTGTCTCCTTTCGGATAAGCTCCAAGCAACAGCTATATTTAAATGGATTGCTAATTTGTTTATGGACGTTGGAGCGTCCAACTATATATACTCAGCAAACAAGATCAAACACATAACAATACAATCTAGCAATAAGATATTCTTAAACAGCAGCTACCAGTTCAAGAGAAGTCTGAGCTAGATTTGTTTGCAAACAGTTCTGAGTTAACAAATACATTCAGCCACATGAATGTATCAAGTAACAAATATAGAACACACAATAATAGACAATGATCAGCTTATATCAAGTTCTATGTCTCACAGAATCCACCTGCATACAGGAAGATAGTTAAGTGAACTTAGCAGTAAAGAGTAACCAGAATATCTCAAAGCTTTGAAGCTTTTCCTGCTAATTCACCACTATGAACATTGGATTTTAAATCCAACTTATTCCTGCAATAATAAACTTAAAACATAGATTACTAATGCATTGATATAAATAATCCATATCACAACCAAAACATGCACAAAAATAGTTAGATAACTCATCGTATAGGCACTGCTACAGTAACTCAAAGCTTTGAAGCTTTGGTACTTAGCAATATCTTCTACTTGTGTTTCTGGCTTTCATCACCAAGGAGCTAAGATCTTTTCCTGTATATTCACAACATAATGTCTAGGAGCTTCATACATATCAATCTCCCGCTTGATGAAAGCCAAAACACATTATTTGAGCACTGATATCCTGCAACTTACAATCAGAAGTAAAAATCACAGAATAACTCAATAACTCAAAATCAAATACCACAGAATTGCATAGATAACCTCCTACCAAATCCCGAAATTATTACAAACCATAAATCCATATACGAAACATCCAAAACATAGAAACTGCTAAAATCAATCGACAAAACATAATCTTCTCCCCCTTTTTGACTTTCATCAAAAGAGTTGAATAAATGTAGGATCTGTTCAGAGTGTTTTAAGAAATTTCAAAAAAGATAAAAAGAGCTTCAGGACTGAGAAGGAAAAGAATAGAGAGAATGGGTTTCAAGGATTTGAATATCTTGAAGACTTTGCGATTCCCTTGCCTTTGCCATGAGTCTCCGCCTGCTCTTCCTCAGAGACTTCTGAATCTTCAGCTTGTTCCCCAGCCTGCTCTTCTTGTTCTTCAGTTTTCTTTCCATGACCTTCCTCTGATTCATCTTTCATCTTCTCAACAACCTCATCAACCAACTTGTTTAGATCTGCAGCTTCCTTTTTAGCTTTCTCTGTAGCAGTTTCCTCATATCCTGCCTCCTCTTCTGACTGTTCAAAGAGATCCTTTGATGTCAGAACAACAGGGATTCCTTTCTTCTTCTTATTCTTCTTGATAGCTTCTCCAAGAACCTCCACTGAATCAATGCTGGAATCTCTGCTTTCTGAATAAGGCACTTTCTGCAGCTACAAACCTTTGATGATCAGGTCAAGTTTTTTTATCACAAAACCCTTAAACTTGGTGAAGTCAGTGGACAAATCAAACAGACCGTGTCTCAAATCCTCCACACCATCTTCCAACACCTCAACCCTAACTAAATCTTGTGAAAAATCTAGATTACCAGACACCTTGGGGGTTGAACCAGCTCTAGGTTTGATGAATTCCTTCTCCTTCATCTCCTTAACATTCAACTCTGAGTTTTACTTCCACTTGCCTATTGCAGTGTAAACAATCCCAATCCTCTGAAGTGATGCCTCATCACCTACTCCAAAACCAGTAGTTATCTTCTCTTCATCCTTCAAAGAAACTCCAAAATGCTTGAAAAACAAAGGTAAGACAATGGCATAGAGCAAGGAGTGGTTCCTAGTCCTAGTTCCACAATAGACCATGTGTTCCATCACAACCGTAGGACGGTCTACCTCAAACCCTTGACAGATCAAATACATCAAGATTAATACCTTGTCTGTTACCAACTCTTTGGAATACTCTCTGGGGACTACACATCTCATAATGATTGAGAACAGAATTTTGGCTTCACAGTTACACACATAATGTGTTAACTACTTAGGTTCAGAAGTGGTTCCCTCAAAGAAAAACATGGCTTTGGATTTCTCTAGAATTTCTTTTCTATCAGGATGATCACCAGCCTTATACTTCCCAGGTACTCGCAAAACTTTGTAGAACACCTTGTGATCTAACCTAATCTCTACACCAGCCACTCTTGAAGTAAGGATGTATATATCATTATAATCAAGCTCTTGAACCAGATTCAAATAAAATAGTATGGTTAACCTAGGGTAAGCTTCAGAATGTGGGTTCAACAAGTTTCCAAAAGATGAGTTCCTTAAACTCGTAATGTAGTCTAAGTCCAAAATCTCCAACAACTAAGTACTGATTAGAATACAAAAAGAAACTTTAGATGATTCATACCCATCAATCCATACATCCTTAACCTCATAATTTACAAACCAAGACTCAGCTAAAAGATTCTTACCAAAATTTGTTTTCTTCTTGGTTTTCACTGCACTATGTTTAACCCTCTTCTTTTCAGGAGTTGCTTCACCCTTCTTCTCTGGATTTGCTTATGTTTTCTTGTCATCAGCCTTCTTCTCTTTTGAAGATGGTACACTCTTCTTTTATGCTTTCTCAGCAACCACCTCTTTCTTTTTCTTACTTGACTCTTCCTCCTGATCCTTATTCCCCAATTCTTTTTCTTTCATCACCTTCTCTGTAGCAGATTAGAATCTGACCCAGCCCTTGCTTCTTCCTGAATTTCCTTACCCTTTTTAATCTTCTTTGATGGAGGAGAAGCTTCATGAAAACTAGTTGTATCCTCTGAGTCTGAACCGTGAATGGTGATCTTCCTGTTGGCCTTTCTCTTCACCCTTTTGTTGGAGTTCTGACCTAGCTGCTTGATCTTCTCTGATTTTCGCTCCATTTCGGTTAGGGTTTGAGAGAGTTTGAGATAATAGGGAGAGAGAGAGAGAGATAGATAGAGCCAAAGAGATGGAAGTTGAGAATGAGAGAAAATAAGTCCTGAAGCTGGCTTAAGTAGGTAGAAGAGTCTGACTGAAAAAGGAGATTTGAAGGCAAAGAGATTTCAGAAGATTTTCAAAGATATTTGTTGATATTTTGTCCAAATCTTTAAACATTTGAAAGATTCTCTAATTATCTAAAAAGATATTACAAAATTTTCACGATCTAATTTTTTAAAGATAATGCAAATCCACTCATCAAAGCAGTATAAACTGTGATTCAAAGCTTTGAGCCATACTTTCAAGGCTTAAGAAAGTATAATCTCAAGGCTTTGAAATTCACACAGATAATACACATAGAAACTAATTACTCCCCCTAAACCAATGCATCCTTGTTTAACATACCCAATTCAAGCCTTAGGGATGCTAACCTCCCATCTGGCAGTGGTTTAGCTAAAATGTCAGCTATTTTCTTAGAAGTAGAAATAAAAGATAGAACAATTTCACCTTTTCAGCATGATCTCTAAGAAAGTGATGTCTCACATCTATGTGATTTGTCCTTCAGTGATGGATTGGATTCTTAGAGATAGAAATGGCACTTATATTGTCACAACTGATTAGGCACATTTCTGATTTCATATCCAATATCTCTTAGCTGCTGAGCAATCCGTAAGACCTGTGAACAACAAGCTCCAGCTGCAATGTATTCAGCTTCTGCAGTTGATAGAGCTACTGAATTTTGCTTCTTTGAATTCCAACTTATCAATGAAGATCCAAGAATTTAGCAGCATCCTGAAGTACTCTTTCTGTCTACTTTGTATCCTGCATAGTCAGCATCTGAATATCCACTCAACATAAAGTTAGATCTTCTTGGATATCAAAGCCCAAAGTCTTTGGTTCCATTCAAATATCTCAAAATCCTTTTCACAGCAATGAAATGACTTTAGGATCAGCTTGAAATCTAGCACACATGCACACACTAAACATGATATCTGGTCTACTAGCAGTTAGATGCAGAAGTGAACCAATCATACCTCTGTACTCTTTCTGATTTACAATCTTACCAGTTGTGTCCTTGTCTAAAGACAGTGATGAACTCATAGGAGTCTTTACTACCTTGGACTGTGACATGTTGTAATTTTTTAACAAGTCCAGGGTGTATTTTCCTTGATTCACAAAAATTCAATTCTTCACTTGATGTACATGAAGTCCAAGAAAGAAATTTAGTTCTCCCATCAAGCTCATTTCAAATTCCCTCGACATTAGACTTGAAAACTCTTTTGAAAGAGCATCATTTGTAGCATCAAATAAAATATCATCTACATAAATCTGAACAACTAACAAATCCTTTTCCAGATTTTTGATAGAAAGAGTTTTATCAACCAGTCCTCTCTTGAAACCATTTTCCAACAAAAATTTAGAGAGTCTGTCATACCAAGCTCTTGGAGCTTGTTTCAGTCCATATAAAGCTTTGTCCAGTTTATAAAAATAATCAGGAAAGGTGTCATTTTCAAAACCTGGGGGTTGAGCAACATATACTTCTTCTTGTAAATAACCATTCAGAAAAGCACATTTGAAATCCATTTCAAAAAGTTTTATGTGATTATGTGATGCAAATGCAAGAAGTATTCTGATAGCTTCTAACCTTGCAACAGGGGAAAATGTTTCCACATAGTCAATACTTTCCTCTTGATTGTATCCCTGTGCAAATTATTCTTGCTTTGTTTCTCACAACCTTACCTTTCTCATCAAGTTTATTTCAGAACACCCATATTGTTCCAATCACTGATTGATCCTTTGGTCTAGGAACCAAATTCCAGACCTTTTTCCTTTCATACACATTCAGTTCATTTTGAATTGCAATGATCCAATCTGCATCTTCTAGTGCTTCTTTTGCATTTTGGGCTAAATGAGTGATACAAAAGCACTAAATGCACACAGATTCCTCAACTGACCTCTTGTCTGAGTTCCAATAGTTGGATCTGATATGGTATTCTCTGCAGGATGATCTGAAAGATATTTGAACTTCTTTCTGGGTGTCCAAGTGTATGGACCTTCAAGGCTTTAAGTTCTTGATACAATAGAAGGAGTATCAAATTTCCTTTTAGTCTCAATCTCATTTTTGGCTCAGTAGGGGGTTCAAGGCCTTGAGATTCTTCTGAAAGTTTCTGCTTCTTAGTTTTTCTCTTACTCGCTTTCTCATAGTCATCATCACCCTCGTACTTATTCAAACTAAGATCTGCAAAACTTTCACTCAGAAAATCATCAGTACTTTCATCAAAAATAACATAAATACTCTCCTCTACAATCGTAGTTCTCTTATTGTAAACCATGTAAGCTTTGCTGGTTTGAGAATAACAAAGAAACACATCTTCATCACTTCTAGCATCAAACTTACCAATATTATCTTTGCCATTGTTATGCACAAAACAGGTAAAGCCAAATGGCTTAAATTAAGCAACAGTAGGCTTTCTGCCTTTAAACAATTCATAAGGGGTTTTCTTCAAAATTGGCCTGATCAAACATCTATTGAGCACATAGTTTGCAGTATTAACAGCTTCTTCCCACAAACATTTTGGCAAATTACTTTCAAGTAGCATGGTTCTAGACATGTCTTCAAGAGTCATATTTATCCTCTCAACTACTCCGTTCTGCTGAGGAGTTCTAGGTGCAGAAAAGTTTTGTGAGATGCCATGATTTCCACAAAATAAATCAAAATCAAGCTGATCAAATTCCCTACCATGATCACTTCTAGATTCAACAGGTAAATTTTTCAAAGTTTGAAGCTCTTTGCAAAGTTTAGAAAATTCAGATAATGCTTCAGACTTTTCTCTAATGAACATAATCCAAGTATATCTAGAGTAATCATCAACCACAACATGCATATATCTCTTACCTCTGGGTGCTTGAACCCTCATGGGACCACACAAGTACATATGCATCAATTCTAACGGTCTAGAGGTACTTACAAAGCTCTTTGGCTTGAATGAGCTTCTGGTCTGTTTACCTTGAGTACATCCCTTGCAAAACTCATCATATTTGAATGGTTATCCCCTTACCAGATCTTTTGAGATGAGCTTATTCAAATTATGCATGCTTATATGACCAAGCTTTCTGTGCCACAGCTTTGTGTCATCCTTCAAGCTTTAAGACATTTCAGACTATCACCTGCAACTTTATCAGTACGTAGTGCATAAACATTATGTGAGCTAGGAGCAGTGAGTATGCAATTACCTGATTTTTCATATTGCACCACACATTTCTCTTTGTCAAAAACTACCTTATTACCTCTTTCACAAAGCTGAGAAATACTCAATAAATTTTACTTATGACCATCAACTAAATAAACATCAGATATTGAATATGCAGACTTGTTACCAATACTTCATATACCAATTATGTTGCACTTTTCTTTGTCACCAAGTGTGATTGTTCCCTCTGATTGCTCTTTGAGCTCTAATAATAAATATTTGTCCCACTCATATGCCTGGAACATCCACTATCCAAAATCCATTTCTGATCTTTCAAAGCTTTGGTGACATCCTGCAAAATTTCAATCAATGCCTTAACGGGCTATTAGACCAAGTGTACATTTGGATTCATACTTACAGTCAACCATATTAGGTGGTTGTGCACAAGAGATTCCGGCGGGGAGACCTCCGTGTACACCGTACGCAGTGGATCAAGGATCGCACAGGAAGAGTAGGGGTGTGTGTAGGGAGAGAGTAAGTCAGTAGCAATGTCTGAGAGAGAGACAGAGGTTTGGCAGAGCTTCCGCGTATGGCAAGTGTGTTCTCCTTTGTATGGAAAGGTTAACGATATATATATACTGGAGAACATGACCGTTGTAGTGTGGTTAATGCGCCCATTGATGGCGGCTTAATTAGCTTAACCATAACGGCACGTTCGTCCGAGTATATAGGAACCGTTATAGCACGTGGTGCGCGAATACCGGAACCGTTACGAGGTTGACCGGGTTTGACCGGATTGACCGGGTCTAGGGAGCTCGTGCCATAGATCTCTCAAAACAGTTACTAAAGGTCGCGCGCGGGCCTGGCTCGCACGCGACAGGGCTTACTCTAGCCTCCAAACCACTAAGTCCCTACAAGTCCCGTGCAGTGGTATGCGAGGGCTCTGTCTCGCAGCCCCCACATGGATCAGCTCGGCTGGTGATCCAGTGTGTGTGGAGCACAATATGGTGTGCTGGATGGTTGCCACGTGGCCAAGATCTGTCATGTCAGAAAGCAGTATCTACATTAGCCCCCTTTCTGCGCGTGAAGACTCATAGCCGTATAGACTTCCATGCGCGGAAACCAACATGCGCGTCGCCGCCACGCACCAATTCAAATACGGGTAGATTCAGCCCCCGTGCGTGTCATTATGACCTAAAACCCCTAGAGTCGTGCCGTCTGGCCTTTAGGGTTTTAGGCGTGACGTCAGCTTGTCCTGTGATTGCGCGATTCGACGGTGACGGTTGCGATTCGACTATCGAAAGGACGCAACCCTTCATTGTTTTGGATAAATACCTTGTATCCCCCATTATTGCAAGGCATCACTTCTTTCTCTTAAAGTGAATGGTACCCGGAGATCTTCGAGAGCAGATCCAGATAATCAATCACCAATTCGGAACTGCAGATCGTATTCTTCAATTGTGCATATCCAAGCAGGCTTCAAGAAAACAAGGTTGGCCTCGTTTACTTTTGATTTAAGATACCAGTGTTTGCCTTGAACTGCGTTGAATCTGTAAACCCATGAAATTTGTGAAGAGGCTTTGATCTTTGAACCCGCTTCGTTTTAATCTTTCAACAATATTGGATCTTGCAACTCCCCAATTTCTGAAATCGGTACCGGAACTGTTCGTTTTCCTTTGCATAGATCTCGAATTCCAAAATTCAAACTGAAGTGTGGTATTTATCCCCCCTCTTTCTTGCTCTTCCGCAGGAATGGCCAAGACAAGAGTAACCAGACCCGTCAAGGAAGATGAAGAGATACCCGAGCTTCCGCAGGCCTTGTGGCGAAAAGCCCCCTTTCTGGGTGGGAAAGATTTCTATCATGCGAGGGTGAAGGCGAAGAGGATGCCTGATCCTGTTCCAGTTGAGCGATTGCTGATGCTGACTCGCCCAGTTAACTCAGCCTTGCTCGAGTTGGTTGGTTCCGAGGATGTAGTTCGATTGGGGATCGAGAACGGGCACTTCCCATATACTGCGATTTCTACTCAGGCGTTCGTCCAGAAATTGGACTATATGGATGAGTGGATTGACCACGTGTTGGATCATCACGCCGAGACTCTTAATGAAGCCGGCGTATACTTTGCTATCCGTGCTATGAAGGGTGCTGCCGTGAAGTTGGATCAATCCATGCTTCTAGACCTTCTGTCTCGTTACTCGCCTGCGACTCATACGTTCCATTTTGCTGAGTTCGAGGCTGCCCCGACACTCGAGGACGTTCAAATGATGTACGAGCTTTCCCCCATGGGCGAGGTGGACCCTCTGAGTCCCTTGAGGACATCTGCGGAAATTGCCTTGTACACGCAGATGGAGGAATGCCTAGCAGAAGTAAAGAAAATCACCGCTGTGGACCACTACAAAGCCTCTTCCGAACTGGCAATTGGTTGATACGTCTGCGAAGAATACCTGGAACAAATGGTTGCAGTACTTCTTCCGAGACTATGCGAACAGCAGCATTACCAAGAAACTTCTGAGTGAGGACCCGGAGGCCGAGAATTATGTAGAGGGCAAGGGTTATCATTTGACCCTTTGTGCCTTTCTCTGTGCCTGGCTGTCGAGGTACTTGATTGATGGTCACCCCCATGACGGAGTCTTCTACCATGTGCTACCACTTGCTGTGAGGCTTGCTCTTGGCCAGAGAGTCGCACTCGGACCCTTGGTCTTGGGCACGCTGTATTATAGGCTCGATCAGCTGGTTCTGGCCATGAGGGAGTCGCGTGGCCGCCTCGATGTTCTGACCTTTGTCAATATTTCCTTTTTGACAATGTGGGTTTTCGAGCGATGGCCGTCTTATGCTCCGACTGCTCTTAAGCTTGATAAGTGGTGTCCCCCAGGCGAGACAGAAGCGCGCAACAGCGGAAGAGCTGCGAGATGGTTTGGAGCAAGCAACACCAAGTGCGCTTGGAGTTTGATATGCGACAAACGGAAGGATTTTACTGCCAGGCCCTATGCCACGCGTATCGAGAATGTGCGATGGTTTCCAAAGCTGTACCCCTCCAAAGGTATGGTCTTCTCAGAAGAACTTCTCTTTGAAAAGGGACCGCATTTCCACGAGCGCTATCGTGAGTTCTTTTGCTGATGTCTGCGAGGTTCCCTTCCTGCCCTTGCAGAGCATATTCGTGAGCTCGCGCCAAGGTATGAAAAGCTTATGGTGGATGTTGACCCCACTCGGGTTTCTCCTCAGTTTGGTTTTGATGCGGTGGCCCCATCAATCTGGCCCTAGTCTATTATCAGAGGGTGCTACAAGCGCTTGCTGACAAAGGAGTGCAAGACGGTCTTCATGAACAATCTTCCCTTTGAGCAGCCTGCGGGAACTCGCGAGGGTGGTTGTTCCCAGAACTGGCTCGCATACTGGGTTGCCCAGCAAACGAGGATTGAGACGGAGGCGGCGGCGCAGCCAGGTAGGGCCCCCTTGATCAAAAGAAACTCTTTTCCGTTTTGCCCCAATTGCAGTTTGAGCGAGTCTGAGTATGGTTGCTACTCACTGTGGGACCGTGAGAACCATTTGTGCCCTGATTTCATTCTGAAGGAGCAAGTCGCCGCAATCAAGAAGGGCGACACGCATGTCGTCAGATATAGCAAGGCGTTTGCTGAGGTAAGCAATTTCTTCGCGTGCGTTAAGTTTCTTGATTTCCTTACGCTGATATTTTCATTTTGTACTGCTTTAGTGTCACGTGCGGAGGTTTGCAGCTGGTGATCGCTCCAAATCGCTGGTTAACACCATTGTTGCCACTAGAAGGCAAGGGGAGTCGTTCCGGCTAGCATGGAGGATGGACGCCGAGGTCGAAACAAAGGTTCGCGCAGTCATGAAGGCTTTTGCCGACTCGCTGATAGACAATCCTCCGGCTCCGTCTCCTCCTAGAGATGACCCGTCCCCTCCAGCGACTGCGGCGCCGAGAGTGAAGAGACCTAGGCAAAAGGGAATTATGATTTCTTCCCCTAGAAGTGCTCCAGCTTCTCCCCCAGTGAGGTCCCTTTCTATCAAGGACAAAGGCAAAGGTCGCATGCCCAGCAAAGTGCGAAAAGATCTCGCAGTTAAGACTTTCGTTCCATTCAACCAAGAGGAAGAGGAAGAGAGGCAGGAGCCCCAAGCAAGTGATGAAGAAGAAGAAGTAACAGTTGTGATGCACGAGGAAGAATCAGGAGGTACTTCCGTCGCATTTCTTTTCCCGTTATCATAACTTCTTTGCAATTCTTTTCTTTGAACCAATTGTGTATTCGCAGATGATGATGAAACCGTTGGTGGCCTTGTGGCCAAGAGACAAAAGAGAGATGCCTATTCCGGCATTTCAGATGATCCCATAAGCGAGGACGTTCTTGATGAGTCCCGAAAGACAGCCGCGGAGGCTGCTGAAAGAAGAAGGCAGCGAGAGGAAGAGGAGCTCGAGCGTGTGAAACAGCGGAGCCTCGAAGAGCAGCATGTTGACGACTTAGCGCGCCCAGTTGGCGAGGAAGACGAGCTTCCCGAAGAAGTGGCTCCTCATGTGGAGGAGGAAGATGAGGTTCCCGGAGAGAATGCAGCGGCCTTGGAGCAAGTCCAGGCGGATTTCGAAGAGATCGCAGGCGGCGATAAAGGTGAGATCTTCAATCTCGCAGTAACTTATAGAGATGTTATTGTGGGTGCGTTAAAGCACGGTGTGCCAAAGGCTGACATTCGCCGTTGGTTAGTAGGCAAATGCGGAGAACCCTCAGGTAACCATTTGAGTGATATGCACATACTAGGCTGTAGCCACTTGAGGCAGAATCATGACAGGTTTACTCGCATCCCAGGTCACGCTTCTCTTAAAGACTTGCTTAGTGAGGACACACTGATAGGGCACGGTTCCACGTCCCTAGTGTATGATGAAGATACCTCAATCCCACCTTCGCGTGGAGGTGCTTACTCTTAGCTTTAGTAAAGATGGCGAAATAACTTATAACACAAGTTACCTCATATCATCGCATTTAATATCGCAGGTCATGCTGAGGAACCTGAGCTGGAGCAGAGAAGTCAGCCTTCTGCATCCTATGTTCCCATTCCGAGCTCCCATACCGAGAAGCCCGTTGCAGCTGCTGGACACGCAAGTGAGCCTCGCGAGGATATCATCGAACTTTCCGATGATGTCGAAGCTGATGCCGTGCCGATGGATGAAGGTGTCCATGCTGGTGCTGAGGAGGTAAGGACAAGTGCTGCTAATGCTTTCGCATCTGAAAGCGTCCTTCGCCAAACGACTGCGGCTGTCCCTTCGCCTCCGGATATGACTGAGCCAGAAGCACCTATTCCTGCGTGGAGCATTTGGGGCTCGCAGGTTGGGAATGCAGTCGCAGCTGGTGCGGCCTACACTCTTCCTCCTGACTATGAGAGGTTGGAGCTCGCAGCTGATAAAAGAGCCATGGAGCGAGGGCAGTCTTCGAACAACCCGGTGGCTCGGATTCCTTCTCTACATGAAATTCTAGAAGGAACTGGTAAGTAAAGCTTTACCGTTCGCACGTCGCATTACTCGCTTGCGAGTTTTAACATTGTAACTCATTTTTGAAATCACTTTAGGTTTGAAGCAAACCGATGTAGACTGGGTGGTTCGAATGCGCCTCAACTACCCTCGATCGTTTGTGAGATCTCTGGAGATCGGGCCTTTTGACAGGAGGCTATTCCTTACTGAAGCCATCTGGATACTAGAGCAGCTGTCTGCGGCTACACCTGCGACCATTTCTGTCCAGAGTGCTGAATTGCTGTGCGGCATGTGCCAAAATCTCCTGATCAAAGTCCAGGGCAGACTTGGTTTCAAATTCCTTAAGGACAGAGTCACACTGATTCGCGCAGCTGTAACTTTGAAACTCGGCCACCAGAATCTCGCAGCCGAGAAGCAGAAGGTGGAGCAGCAGAAGCAAAGGGTTGATGAAGCTCTGAAGCTGTATCATGAGATGAATGCTAGGTGCGAGCTACTGAAGCAAGAAGTGGAACAGGTGGAGAAGCTGAGCGAGCAGTTCGAGCCACAAGACTCCTTGATCAAGAATTTGCTTTGACTTTTCGAATTTTGAAAAGAACACGAGGAAATAGCTGAAACATTAATGTAATGTTATGAAACATTAATGTAATGTTGCTAGGGTTTCTACCCCCCTTTTTAACAACAAACAATGAGTTTGCCCGTTTTGCCCTTTTCGGGACTTGACAGGATATCTTTGTGCATATCCAATCATGACGTCAGCAATTGATACTTTGCTTGATTTTCGCGCTAATTTCTCGGCAGATAAGCACGCTTTTGTTGGGAAGTCCATCCGAATCATGACTATCCGTCATTTATTAGGATACGCAACTGAATCGTCGTAGCCTTTAGTAGGGTAATTGATTGTTACCGCTTTTCAAGGCGTAAGTGATTGAACTTACCCTCTTTTTGAATTTTGCTGACTCATCTTAGGCAACCGAAGAGTCTGTACAGGGTCTATATAAACCCTGTCTTTGTTATTTGGGTTCTTCATCCCAAACATGTGCTTTGCCGTGAGTCCTTACGACTGCTGGCTTCAACGCTTGTTTTTCGTTGATTCATGGCAACTTCAAGTTTTGAATCCTGAGTTTGCGCTTTGTGCTATAGAAATAGTTTCCAAGATCCACTTTATGAGGAATATTGCTCTTTATAACCATCATAAAGAAGATGGAGATAACATCTCATGTGTGTTCGAAGAAATTTCTTCGTGTATTATGTGTGCAGGTCATGTTTCCGGCCGCCTCGTGGCGAGGTGCAGCGCCGAAGTGACCGTGCTACCGTCTCGTAATGAACGGCGGAATTCTCCTCCAGCATCCCTAGAGGAGGATTTCTTGCCTCTTCGTTCTTGAACTCAGGGTTGCGAACCGCTGTGTTCATCCCCGTCTACAAGGAGCCCTTGCCCTTTGGAGCTTCTGCTTGCATGTTGATCACCGGAACCGGTGGTTCCTTGGGCAAATGTTATGGGGAGCAGATCTGACAAGGGGCTTGTCAAATACTGGGATCTTGAACGTATGGCTTCATGTGGCTCTCTGAAGCAAGATCCCAGCCGCGACAGATGTTCACCCGCAGATTTGTGAACGTATTGTATAGCCGGTGTTGGAACCGGTGAGCTCATACTTTGCAGTCCGGGTTTCCGTACTGTGTCTCTGCTGGTTTACCAGCCACTTTTCGAATGTATTGTAAGCCATGTTGGCTGCGTAGTTAGATTCGAGCTTTTCGCTTGTAAGCTGCTATCTAGACAGATAAATTGTAAGTCATTTGACTCATAATGATAAATAGCCTTTGTATTATCTGCTGTCTCTTTGCAACAAAATACAATTTCGCGTGCGTTTTGGCTTATTTCGCCTTGCATAATGCTATGTAATGGTTTCGCATCTGCGATATCAATTCGCAGATGTTTCACTAGATCGTTTGAGATCATATTTTCGCAGCTGTGCCATCTCGGCGGATGGGCTTGTGATTGGCCGTTATGGATCATTTAAGATCATGTTCACAACATTGCTATCGTAACAGATAGTCTTTAGAAGATCAATTAAGATCGTTAAGTGGTGCGGATTGCTATCACAACAGATAGGCTTTATTAGAGAATTGGTCGAGATCGTTTCTCGCATAAGCTGCTATCGCAACAGATAGACTTTTAGAAGATCCAATAAGATCATTTTACGCATGCGTTGCCATCGTAACAGAGGCTTGGGTGATCAACTAAAATTACTTTGCATATGAGTTGCTATCGTAACAGATAGGCTTGAGAAGATCAGGCAAGATCGTTTTGCGTATAAGTTGCTATCGTAACAGATAGGCTTAGGTGATCAATTAAGATCGCACTTGTATAGACCGCTATCGTGAGAGATAGGCTTAGATGATCGATCAAGATCGCATTTGTATAGGCTGCTATCGTAAGAGATAGGCTCTTATAATCAATTGAGATCGCATTTGCGTTTGGCTGCTATCGTAAGAGATAGGCTTTAGATGATCAATTAAGATCGCTTTTGCATTGGCTGCTATCGTGAGAGATAGGCTTAGATGATCACTTAAGATCGCATTTGCATTGGCTGCTATCGTGAGAGATAGGCTTAGATGATCACTTAAGATCGCATTTGCATTGGCTGCTATCGTGAGAGATAGGCTTAGATGATCACTTAAGATCGCATTTGCATTGGCTGCTATCGTGAGAGATAGGCTTAGATGATCACTTAAGATCGCATTTGCATTGGCTGCTATCGTGAGAGATAGGCTTAGATGATCACTTAAGATCGCAGTTGTACGGATTGCTATTACGGCAGATAAACCATTGTTAACAGGAATAACAAACTGAACCGAGCAACATAAACAGCTAGAAATGTGAACTTCTCATTTGGGAGAATTCTTTTATTACAACGCTCTCATATGGGAGAGATGGGATTACAATCCTCTCATATGGGAGAGGAGATTGCGTAAATCATAGCCACATGAGACATTAAGCACGTTATCATAAAACGTATGAAATGAGAGAAGTCAGGGATAGTAATTCTTGATCCAGCGCATGTTGACTGAACTCGGAGTTGAGGTTGTGCCGTGCAACCTTCGTATGCTGCAGTAGCCACTATTGAAGACTTCTGTGACTTCGAAGGGTCCTTCCCAATTAGCTGCGAACTTTGGGTGAGTTGCTTCTCGCATACAGTGGTCAGATGCGCGCAAGACCAGGTCTCCGACTGCGAAGTCTCTTCGCTGGACTGTCTTATTGTAGGCGCGAGCGATTCTTTCCTGGTACCGCTTGTTGGTCCTCTTGGCTTGTTCTCGCTTTTCTTCCAGCAAGACTAAGTCATGATCGCGTTGATTTTCATAGAGTGCATGGAAGGCCAGCCTTGCCGAATTGACTTTAACCTCCGCAGGTACTACAGCTTCGGCCCCATAACATAGTAAGAATGGCGAGGCCCCTGTGGGTGTCCTTGGAGAAGTTCGGTAGGCCCACAGAGCTATACTTAGGGAGTCGGCCCACTTCTTGTGGTCATCTGCGACCATCTTGCTCAGAATTCTCAACAGCGTTTTGTTAGTCGCTTCGGCTTGTCCGTTTCCCTTTGGGTAATAAGGGGTAGAGCATATCTGCCTGATATTGTACTCCGCTAGTTTTGCAGCTACCTGGCGATTAACAAAAGGAGTACCGTTATCTGAAAGAATGGTATTTGGGATTCCGAACCTGCATACGATGCTTTCCTGGATGAAGTTGACCACAGCCAGCGCGTTTGCCGTCTTCAGTGGTATTGCTTCCACCCATTTGGTGAACAGCTCTGTTGCGGTGAGAATGAAATGGTTACCATGCGACGTCGGTCGGATGGGACCGATGAAGTCCAGAGCCCATGTGTGAAATGGCCATGGTGTCCCTAATGCATGTAGATCCACGGCGGGAGCGTGCACTAGGTTTCCTTTGAATTGGCATTCCTGGCAGCGTCGCACTTTGGTGCGGCAATCGACTTCCATCGTGGGCCAGAAATATCCGATTGAGAGGAGCTGTCTGCATAATTTCGCACCTCCTTGGTGTTCCACCTGATGAGAAAGGTCCATGACTTCTTGTGCTTCTCTGCCATCTAGACATCGCAGCAAGTTGCCCTCATGACCTCTTCGCCAAAGCAGGTTTTCCTGTACCACGTATCGAGACGCTTTTCTTTTCAATTTTTCGGCTTCTTTTCTCGATTCGGGCACGGTGCCCTGGGTGAGGAAATCAAATAGTGGCTTCCTCCAGTCCATGTCGTCATCGGTTAGGGCGACGAGTAGAGAATCTTTGATTAGTGCGCAACTTTCGCACTTCCCTTGTATCAGGGCTGCAGCTGTTGACATGTCTGGCCAATGAATGCCATATCTCTGAGCCTTTCTGTAGATTGACACCTCACTTTCTCCGCAAGCGTGTTGGTGAATCTTTTCTAACAGCTGTTGTCCCTCCTGCTCGGAAACACATCGCATGAGTATTCCTCCCGGACCCTTGTAGTAAAGGGTGTTGTCGTGGATGCAGTATCCTTTTGTGAGCGCCCAGCTTTCGCTGCTGGTGCCTTTCGCAATAGCTTGCAGGATTGCTTTCCGCCAGTCTGCGTCATCCATGTGTTCGTCGTCGCATGCATCTTCTGTTAATGCCGACGATGTTCGCACTTCAATGGAAATCCTTGCGGGGCATTTGTCTATGCTGACTTTAGATCCCAAGGTTGCTAAGGCGTCTGCATGCCTGTTGTCCGCTCGGGGCTTGTGCTCGTATTTCACATCGCAGAATTGCTGCATCAGCTTTTGTACTAGGGTGCGGTATGAGAGGAGGTTAATCTCCTTTAAACCGTATTCGCCCGAGGCTTGCTTGACAATCAGTTTGGAATCTCCCATGACCGTTAAGTTGCTCACCTCCAAAGCTTTCGCCGCACGGAGTCCCGCGATGAGAGCCTCGTATTCCGCCTCGTTGTTCGTGACTGCGAAGTTGATCTTTGCGGACATCTGTATGACTTCCCCGTCTGGCTTTGTCAAGACTATCCCAATGCCTCCGCCTTTTCTGGTTGACGAACCGTCGAAGTGGAGGGTCCAATAGGGCACATCGATCGCGTAGATTTCAGGGCCTTCGAGCTCTTCTTCGATCACGGGTTCGTGGCTGTTGTCGGGAAACTGTGCCAACAGATCTGCTACCGCCTGCGACTTGATCGCTCTTGGTTTCACGCATGTGATATCTTATTGAGAGATGGTCATGTACCATTTCGCCAATCTCCCGCCCGGAGTAGTGTGAGTTAGCAAATATCTTATGGGGTCGCTCTTGGTGACCACCACTACTTTGTGTGATGCAAAATAGTGTCTCAACTTCTCTATCACAAAGAATAAAGCAAGGCAATGACGTTCGATGTCTGTGTACCTTGATTCAGCAGGCTGCACAATGCGAGAGATATAGTAGATGGGCCTCTCTTGGCCTTCATACTCCTGAGCCAAGAGTGCTCCTATAGATCTCCTTGTTGATGTAAGATATAGCAGGAGCGGTGATCCCAGTTGAGGCGCGATCATTATCTTTGAGGACGTGAGTAGCTCTTTCAGCTTTTCGAATGCGGCTTCGTGGTCCGGAGCCCAGTTGTACGCGGCGTCCTTCTTGAGAAGAGTGCTGAAACAGCATGTGATTTCTGCAATTGCTGGGATGAATCTCCGCAGATATGACAGTTTTCCCAAGAATGTTTTCAAGATACTTTGGTTGTGGGGTGGCTTCATGCTGGTGATGGCCGACACTTTCGCAGGGTCAGGCTCGATCCCTTGGCGATGGACGACACATCCCAAGAACTTCCCAGAGGTCACGCCGAACGCGCATTTCATGGGGTTCATCTTCAGTTGAAAGCTCCTGCATCTGTTGAACACCTTTCGCAGGTCTGCAGGGTGATCCGCTTCGTGCTTGGATTTAACCACCAGGTCATCCACGTAGAATTCCACCTCTTTGTGCATCATGTCGTGGAATAGAGCCATCATGGCTCGCTAGTAAGTCGCGCCCGCGTTCTTAAGACCGAACGGCATCACCGTGTAGTTGAATACCCCCACAGGAGTGATGAATGCAGTTTTCCGCGCATCTTCGGGATCCATCTTGATTTTATTGTACCCGCTGAAACCGTCCATGAAACTGAACATGCGATGACCTGCTGTTGAATCGATAAGCAAATCGATGTTGGGCAGTGGGAAATCGTCCTTAGGGCAGAAGCGATTGAGATCTCGGAAGTCCACGCAGATGCGGAGCTGTCCGTTCTTCTTCACCACCGGCACGATGTTGGCCAGCCATGTGGGATGGTGATTTGGCTCTATGAACTTGGCATCTAGGAGTTTGATAATCTTCTGCTTGATCTTCACGTTGAGTTCTGGCCTGAAGCTTCTGGTGCTTTGCTTGACCGGTTTAGACCCTGGGATGATGTCTAAACGGTGCATGGTGATGCTTGTATCCAGACCCGGCATCTCATCGTATTCCCATGCGAACACGTCCTTGTATTCAGTTAGGAGCTGTAGCAGTCCTTGTTCCTCTTCGCTTGTGAGGTCCGCACTCAGGAAGACTGGCCTTTTCTTTTCCTCGTTCGGGCTAAGGAAAACTTCCTTTAGTTCTTGCTTTTGTGGTCTTGGCCTGTCTTCCATGCATTCAGGCGCTTCTTTGAGTTTCTCGTCTGGAGTGCCTTGTGTTGGCTCTTCCGCCAGCGCAACTTGCTCGATTTGATTGATTTGCCCAGGGACATCCCCATGCCCGTGTGAGGACATCCCCGCGCACCTTCATATGCGATAGCATTTCTTCCCATTGGCGTAGAAGCTCTCTATCTCCTTGCCCTCGGGGTCATGCTTTGCGATCCTCTTCAAAGTGTACACATTCTTTCGATGATATGCGATACGTGGCGCCTCTTCGCGTGTAGGCGGATTTTCCTTGGCATCTTCCCTTCTCACCATCACGCCCGCAGGTGACTGGTCCTTGATGTCCTCCCAGAGAGGCAAAGGAGTAGGGTTGAATGGCCCGGGTGTTTGCTCGTCCGCCATCTCAGTGAACCATACCGCCTCGCTGAGATGTGCTTCGTCCAAGTTGAACGGGTTAGTCGAAGCCGGTATCTCGACTATTCTGTCGTTCCAGATAGCTTTCATAACCTGGTGAGCCGTCGAAGGGACTGCGTCGAAGCGATGAATCCAGGCTCGACCTATAATCATGTGGTATGTGGTGTTCGCGTCTATGACATAGAACTTCGCCGAGCACTTGATCTTGCCAATCTGGACGCCCAGGCGGATCCATCCGATCGTCATTCTAGAGTCGCTTCCAAATCCCACCAGTGGAGATGGACGCTTGACTACCTTGTGCTCGGGGATCCCTGCTAGCTTCAACGTGTGGAGCGGAACAACATTGACCGCTCCTCCTCCATCGACGAATGCTCGCTTGAATTCGACGCCGTTGATGATGGCGGTCACGTACAAAGGCCTCTGATGACTCGCATCCGTCTTCTTGTCGCTGGCAGAAAAGGTCATGATCTTTTCTGTGGAACGAGACGCCCTGATGACTTTCCCGTTGGAAACCACGAGGTCCTCCTCGTAGTCCTCCGCTATCCTTAAGATTTCTTTTGTCATATCAGTCCGGCACTTCTCGGAGAAATTCATCTCGTCGAAGAATTTGTTGAAGCCGTGCGACCCTTTCATGCGGTCGGCACGTTCATCCTCCGTGTCCATGCTATAATCTTCGTCTTCATGGACCTCAGCAATGATGGGTAGACCATCTTCTGCGACTTCCTCCAAGTCTACTATCGAGATCATGGCGACCTCTTTGCCTTTCGAGCCTGACTCTGTTTGGGCAGGAAGCGGGTTGTTGCGCACGTCCTTCCTGTTGTCACTGACGATTAGCTCGCCGTTCTTCATCTTCTGATCGAACGCGAACCTGAGTTTCTTGCACTCGGCGGTGGGATGCATGATCTTGCCGTGGTACTCACACCACTTAGAATCCCTCACCATCTCCTTGGAAGGTGTTTTCTCGAGCGGTGGCAGGACGCCGTCCTTGCGCCACTGTTTGCAGAGGTCACTTGCTTCCTCTACCGAGCATGGCAGAGGCGGTACATCGAAGTTCGCAACCCTCTCTTGTTTCTGGGGCGAAACTGTATTGACCTCAGCTTCGCGTCCCCGCTTGTAGCTAAACCTCCCGATCTTGTAAGTGGTGCCGCTCGCAGGTCGCTCTGGAGCGCTCTTCTTTTTCTGTCTCTCGACTATGGGCTCGATGTTCTTCGTGCATTCGATTAGCTTTGAAAACGTAGGTATTTGCAGATTGATGAGCATACCTTTGTATTCATCTCGCATGCACTGCAGGCATATCTCCACGAGCCGGCTTTCGGGCATTGGATCTTTGCACTCCAAGGATTTCGCCCGGAATTTCTTGATGAAGGTGATCCCATCCTCCTCGCGCTTCTGGTACATCCGCGAGAGATGGATCATTGTCACCTTTTCCTCCATTTGAAAGAACTTAGTGTAAAACTTCTGGACCATGTCGTCCCAAGTCTTCACGGATCCGGCTTCCAATGTTCGGTACCATTTGTATGCTACATTCCCAAGAGATTTTGGGAATTCTCGCATCAGCAGCTTGGGATCGGCTCCGTACGGACCCATGACATCAATGAAACGCATGACATGCTCATGAGCGTTTCCATTGACGTCCTCGAACTTATCCCATTTAGGAGCCTTGTACCCCGCCGGGTTAGGCATTAGATAGATCTCTCGTGGAATGGGTGGATCGTTGTCTAGCTTCGGGATAATAGTATCCGCGAATGACTGATGAGCCAGGATGGTGTCCACGCGCTTCTGCAAAGACGTCATGCATTCTGGAATGCTCCCCTCGGTAGTTGCTGGAGGGGTTGCCGTAGGCGGTGGCGACACATATGCCGCCGGAGGATTGGGAGCATACTGAGTACCCGCGTTTCCCCAGATCATCGTTGGGGGAGGCAAAGGGTACTGCAGAGTTGGGTTGGACGCCAAAGCCGAGGGCTGAGGAGCGTGAGCAGCAGGAGGCAGCATCTGTACCGTTGATCCTTGAACCGAAGGCAGCTGCGCAGCCGACGGTGGAGTCTGCAGATGAGGGTTGGGAGGTGTGGCTGACACTCCCAATCCTGGAGCAGTAGGGGTTCCTCCTCCCTGAGGGATAGCGGTGGCTGGCGGAGGATTTGGCGCGAGGGTGCCCAGAACAGCCAAGATTTGTTCTAATTGCGCAGATTGAGACTTGAGAGCTTTCGCCTGACTTTGGACGGTGGCTTCCAAAGACTCTAACGTCGGTGCTTCACCAGGAGTCGTCGGAGTACGGCGGGTCTCGTCTCCCGAGGGAGTTTCGGTGGAAGGCGATCGGTTGCTGACATCATCCTCCTGAGACATGGTTGCTTTTGCCGGTAAGATTCACGTCGGGTTCACCAAAATGTGCACAAGATATTCCGGCGGGGAGACCTCCGTGTACACCGTACGCAGTGGATCAAGGATCGCACAGGAAGAGTAGGGGTGTGTGTAGGGAGAGAGTAAGTCAGTAGCAATGTCTGAGAGAGAGACAGAGGTTTGGCAGAGCTTCCGCGTATGGCAAGTGTGTTCTCCTTTGTATGGAAAGGTTAACGATATATATATACTGGAGAACATGACCGTTGTAGTGTGGTTAATGCGCCCATTGATGGCGGCTTAATTAGCTTAACCATAACGGCACGTTCGTCCGAGTATATAGGAACCGTTATAGCACGTGGTGCGCGAATACCGGAACCGTTACGAGGTTGACCGGGTTTGACCGGATTGACCGGGTCTAGGGAGCTCGTGCCATAGATCTCTCAAAACAGTTACTAAAGGTCGCGCGCGGGCCTGGCTCACACGCGACAGGGCTTACTCTAGCCTCCAAACCACTAAGTCCCTACAAGTCCCGTGCAGTGGTATGCGAGGGCTCTGTCTCGCAGCCCCCACATGGATCAGCTCGGCTGGTGATCCAGTGTGTGTGGAGCACAATATGGTGTGCTGGATGGTTGCCACGTGGCCAAGATCTGTCATGTCAGAAAGCAGTATCTACAGTGGTCTAACTCCTTTTGGAACCCAAATATGTTTCACTTGTCCCTTAAGATGATAAGGATAGGTATTCCTCATTATGTGAGGTTCTATCCTTCTAAAGGGCAAGTTAATTTTACATATCCAATTTTACACCAGTAATGACACTTTGGAAAATGTCTGCTTTCTTCTTTCACAAAAGTTGTTTGACTTCTTCTTAGAAAATTTGGATTATAGCCAATTCCACTCTTGTATATGGAATGCATACATACTCCAAGCATAAGATTTAGCTAATGTTCTGAGCCAGCAAAAGTTGAAAGAATTTTCTTCGATTCTTAAAGCTTACTAGTCAATGAAGTATTTTGTTGTTCTAAATCATCAGAATGATTTTTTAGATCAACAAAATTGTCAGTTAAAATAGTGTTTTGATCAACTACTTCTTTGACCTGTGATTTCAAAGCTTTGAATCTACTGTCCAAGGCTTTGAAGTCACTATTAATTTTTAACTTAGTAACTTCAAGACATTTGTTCTGAAAAGCCAAATCTAAATTTTCTTTTGCTTGCTCATGAACCTTCATTTTCAAAGAATCAATCTCATTCATGTAACTCTCCTCATTTAAAAACATGCTTTTGAGAATTTCAGGCAATACATCAGAAGGACTAGATAATAGATTTTTTTACCATGTCTTCAATTTGATTCTCAGTAGAATGGTCCTCTTGATGTCCAGCCATTAAACAGGGATTAGATTGCTCCTCATCAGAATCTGAGTCTGAAGAATCTGAATCACTCCATGAGGCTACCATTGCCTTCTTTCTTCTGTTGTCATTTTTCTTCTTGGAAAATTTCCTGCTCTTCTTCTTTTGAGGGAAATCTCTTACCAAGTGATCACCATCTCCACATTCATAAAAATTCATAACTTTAGGTTTATATGACTGTGAAGAAGATTTACCTTTCTGATCCTTGCTGGTTGAGGATCTGAATTTCTCTTTGTTGTAATCCTTATTCCCAGAGTTTCTCTTTTTCTTCTGAATTCTGGCCAAGGCTTTGGAAATCAAGGCTAGAGCCTCTTCATCATCATCATCATCATCATGTTCAAGGCTTTGGGATTTTTTGCTGTAGTTTGCCATGAGTTCCAGGTTCTTAATGTTTTCACTCAGTTCACCATCAATCTCCATCATAGATATCTCATGAGTGAGTAACTTTCCTTGCAAATCATAAAGTTCCAGGATACTTAAATCCTGAGCTTCTTCAATTGCAATTGTTTTGGGCTCCCATTTGGCCTTAGGCAATCTTCTGAGAATCTTCCTGAATTTTTCTTCATTTGAGAATACTTTTCCCAATGATTCCAAGTTATTCACAATATCTGTAAACCTTTTGAACATATCTTTGATGGTTTCATCAGAACTCATCTTAAATAGTTCATTGTTCCTCAAAAGGATATTGATCTTTTTCTGCTTAACTTGGCTAGTTCCTTCATAAGTAACTGTAGCTTATCCCAGATCTCTTTTGCATTTTTACAAATGGATATCCCGTTGAACTCATCTACACTAAGAGCACAATATAGTAAGTTCAAAGCTTTGTAATTCGTTGATACCTTTTCTAGTTCAGTAACTGAGAGATCTTCATCAGGTTTGATGAATTCCTTCTCCTTCATCTCCTTAACATTGAACTCTGAATAGAAATTCCACTTGCCTTTTGCAGTGTAAACAATCCCAATCCTCTGAAGTGATGCCTCATCAACTACTCCAAAACCAGTAGTTATCTTCTCTTCATCCTTCAAAGAAACTCCAAAATTCTTGAAAAACAAAGGTAAGACATTGGCATAGGGCAAGGAGTGGTTCCTAGTCCTATTTCCACAATAGACCATGTGTTCCTTCACCACCGTAGGAAGGTCTGCCTCAAACCCTTGACAGATCAAATACATCAAGATTAATACCCTTTCTGTTACCACCTCTATGGAATACTCTCTGGGGACTACACATCTCATAATGATTGAGAACAGAATTTTGGCTTCACAGTTAAACACAGAATGTGTTAACTGCTTATGTTCAGAAGTGGTTCCCTCCAAGAAAAACATGGCTTTGGATTTCTCTAGAATTTCTTTTCTATCAGGATGATCATCAACCTTATACTTCCCAGGTACTCCCAAAACTTTGGAGAACACCTTGTGATGTAACATAATGTCTACACTAGCCACTCTTGAAGTAAGGACGTATCTATCACTATCATCAAGCTCTTGAACAAGATTCAAATAAAATAGTCTGGTTAACCTAGGGTAATCTTCAGAAGGTGGGTTCAACAAGTTTCCAAAAGATGAGTTCCTTAAACTCGTAATGTATTCTAAGTCCAAAATCTCCAACAACTAAGTACTGATCATACTACAAAAAGAAACTTTAGATGATGAATACCCATCCATCCATACAGCCTTAACCTCAGAATTAACAAACCAAGACTCAGGTAAAATATTCTTACCAAAATTTGTTGTCTTCTTGGTTTTCACCGCACTATGTTTAACCCTCTTCTTTTCAGGAGTTGCTTCACCCTTCTTCTCTGGATTTTCTTCTGTTTTCATGTCATCAGCCTTCTTGTCTTTTGAAGATGGTACACTCTTCTTTTATGCTTTCTCAGCAACCACCTCTTTCTTTTTCTTACTTGACTCTTCCTCCTGATCCTTATTCCCCTATTCTTTTTCTTTCATCACCTCCTCTGTAGCAGATTCTGAATCTGAACCAGCCCTTGTTTCTTCCTGAATTTCCTTACCCTTCTTGATCTTCTTTGAGGGAGGAGAATTTTCATGAAAACTAGGTGTATCCTCTGAGTATGAACCGTGAATGGTGATCTTCCTGTTGGCCTTTCTCTTCACCTTTTTGTTGGAGGTCTGGCCTAGCTGCTTGATCTTCTCTGATTTTCACTCCATTTTTGTTAGGGTTTGAGAGAGATTGAGAGAATAGGGAGAGAGAGAGAGAGTGAGAGAGAGAGAGAGAGAGAGAGAGAGAGAGAGAGAGAGATAGAGCCCAAGAGATGGAAGTTGAGAATGAGAAAAAATAAGTCCTGAAGCTGGCTTAAGTAGGTAGAAGAGTCTGACTGAAAAAGGAGATTTGAAGGCAAAGAGATTTCAGAAGATTTTCAAAGATATTTGTTGATATTTTGTCCAAATCTCTAAACATTTGAAATATTCTGTAATTATCTAAAAAGATATTACAAAATTTTCACGATCAAATTTTTTAAAGATAATGCAAATCCACTCATCAAAGCAGTGTAACAGTGATTCAAAGCTTTGAGAAGTTTCAGACTAACACAGAAACTTCAAAGCTTTGAGCCATACTTTCAAGGATTAAGAAAGTATAATCTCAAGGCTTTGACATTCACACAAATAATACACATAGAAACTAACTACTCCCCCCTCAACCAATGCAACCTTGTTTGACATACCCAATTCAAGCCTTAGGGATGCAAACCTCTCATCTGGCAGTGGTTTAGTGAAAATATCAGCTATTTGCTTAGAAGTAGAAATAAAAGATAGAACAATATCACATTTCAGCATGATCTCTAAGAAAGTGATGTCTCACATCTATGTGCTTTGTCTATGAGTGATGGACCGGATTCTTAGAGATAGAAATGGCACTTATATTTTCACAACTGATAGGAACATTTCTGATTTCATATTCAAGATCTCTTAGCTGCTGAGCAATCCATAAGACCTGTGAACAACAAGCTTTAGCTGCAATGTATTCTGCTTCTGCAGTTGATAGAGCTACTCAATTTTTCTTCTTTGAATGCCAACTTATCAATGAAGATCCAAGAAATTGGCAGCATCCAGAAGTACTTTTTCTGTCTACTTTGTATCCTGCAAAGTCTGCATCTGAATATCCACTCAGCATAAAGTTAGATCTTCTTGGATACCAAAGCCCCAAGTCGTTGGTTCTATTCAAATATCTGAAAATCCTTTTCACAACAATGAAATGACTTTAGGATCAGCTTGAAATCTAGCACACATGCACACACTAAACATGATATCTGGTCGACTAGCAGTTAGATACAGAAGTGAAACAATCATACCTCTGTACTCTTTCTGATTTACACTCTTACCAGTTGTGTCCTTGTCTAAAGACAGTGATGAACTCGTAGGAGTCTTTACTACCTTGGACTGTGACATGTTGTACTTTTTTAACAAGTTCAGGGTGTATTTTCCTTGATTCACAGAAATTCCTTTCTTCATTTGATGTACATGAAGTCCAAGAAAGAAATTTAGTTCTCCCACCAATCTCATTTCAAATTCCCTCGTCATTAGACTTGAAAACTCTTTTGAAAGAGCATCATTAGTAGCACCAAATAGAATATCATCTACATAAATCTGAACACATAACAAATCTTTTTCCTGATTTTTGATAAAAAAGAGTTTTATCAACCAGTCCTCTCTTGAAACCATTTTCCAACAAAAATTTAGAGAGTCTGTCATACCAAGCTCTTGGAGATTGTTTAAGTCCATATAAAGCTTTGTCCAGTTTATAAAAATTATCAGGAAAGGTGTCATTTTCAAAACATGGGGGTTGAGCAACATATACTTCTTCTTGTAAATAACCATTCAGAAAAGCACATTTGACATCCTTTTGAAAAAAATTTATGTGATTATGTGATGCAAATGCAAGAGTATTCTGATAGCTTCTAACCTTGCAACAGGGGAAAATGTTTCCTCATAGTCAATACCTTCCTCTTGAGTGTATCCCTGCGCAAACCATTCTTGCTTTGTTTCTCACAACCTTACCTTTCTCATCAAGTTTATTTCAGAACACCCATATTGTTCCAACCACTGATTGATCCTTTTATCTAGGAACTAAATTCCAGACCTTGTTCCTTCATACTCATTCAGTTCATTTTGCATTTCAATGATCCAATCTGCATCTTCTAGTGCTTCTTTTGCATTTTGGGTCAGTGAGTGATAGAAAAGCACTAAATGCATACAGATTCCTCAATTGACCTCTTGTCTGAGTCCCAATAGTTGGATCTGATATGATATTCTCTGCAGGATTATCTCAAAGATATTTGAACTTCTTTCTGGGTGTCCAAGTGTATGGACCTTCAAGGCTTTAAGTTCTTGATACAATATAAGGAGCATCAAATTTCCTGTTAGTCTCAATCTCAAGGCTTTGAGATTATGGCTTGGCAGGGGGTTCAAGGCCTTGAGATTCTTCTGAAACTTTCTGCTTCTTAGTTTTTCTCTTACTGGATTTCTCATAGTCATCATCACCCTCATACTTATTCAAACTAAGATCTGCAAAACTTTCACTCAGAAAATCATCAGTACTTTCATCAAAAATAACATGAATAATCTCCTCTACATTCGTAGTTCTCTTTTTGTAAACCATGTAAGCTTTGCTGGTTTGAGAATAACCAAGAAACACACCTTCATCACTTCTAGCATCAAACTTACCAAGATTATCTTTGCCATTGTTATGCACAAAACAGGTAGAGCAAAAAGGCTTAAAGTAAGCAACAGCAGGCTTTCTGCCTTTAAACAATTCATAAGGGGTTTTCTTTAAAATTGGCCTGATCAAACATCTATTGAGCACATAGTTGGCAGTATTAACAGCTTCTGCCCACAAAGATTTTGGAAAATTACTTTCAAGTAGCATGGTTCTAGACATGTCTTCAAGATTCATATTTTTCCTCTCAACTACTCCATTCTGCTGAGGAGTTCTAGGTGCAGAAAAGTTTTGTGAGATGCCATGATTTGCACAAAATAAATCAAAATCAAGTTGATCAAGTTCCCTACCATGATCACGTCAAGATTCAACAGTTAAATTTTTCAAAGTTTGAAGCTCTTTGCAAAGTTTAGAAAATTCAGATAATGCTTCAGACTTTTCTCTAATGAACATAATCCAAGTATATATAGAGTAATCATCAACCACAAGAAGCATATATCTCTTACCTCTGGGTGCTTGAACTCTCATGGGACCACACAAGTCCATATGCATCAATTCTAAAGGTCTAAAGGTACTTACAAAGTTCTTTGGCTTGAATGAGCTTCTGGTCTGTTTACCTTGAGTACATGCCTTGCAAAACACATCATCTTTGAATTTGAGGATTCGTAATCCCCTTACCAGATCTTTTGAGATGAGCTTATTCAAAGTATGCATGCTTATATGACCAAGCTTTCTGTGTCACAGCTTTGGGTCATCCTTCAAGCTTTGAGACATTTCACACTACCACCTGCAACTTTGTCAGTACGTAGTGCATAAACATTATGTGACCTAGGAGCAGTGAGTATGCAATTACCTGATTTTTCATATTGCACCACACATTTCCCCTTGTCAAAAATTACCTTATTACCTCTGTCACAAAGCTGAGAAATACTCAATAAATTTTACTTAAGACCATCAACTAAATAAACATCAGATATTGAATATGCAGAATTGTTACCAATAAGTCCTATACCAATTATGTTGCATTTTTCTTTGTCACCAAGTGTGATTGTCCCTCTGATTGCTCTTTGAGCTATGAGAATAAAGATTTGTCCCACTCATATGCCTAGAACATCCACTATCAAAAATCCATTTCTGATCTTTCAAAGCTTTGGTGACATCCTGCAAAATTTCAATCAATGCTTTAACAGGCTATTAGACCAAATGTAGATTTGGATTCATCCTCAGAGACAACCACATTAGGTGGTCTAACTCCTTTTGGAACCCAAATATGTTTCACTTGTCCCTTAAGCTGATAAGGATAGGTATTCCACATCTGTCCTTCTAAAGGGGCAAGTTAATTTTACATGTCCAATTTTACACTAGTAATGACACTTTGGAGAATGTCTGCTTCCTGCTTTCACCAAAGTGGTTTGACTTCTTCTTGGAAAATTTGGATTATAGCCAATTCCACTCTTGTGTAAAGAATGCATACATACTCCAAGCATAAGATTTAGCTTCTGTCTTAGCCAGCAAAAGTTGAAAGAATTTTCTTGATTCTTCAAGCTTACTATTCAATGAAGTATTTTTTTGTTCTAAATCTCAGAATGATTATTTAGATCAACAAAATTGTCAGCTAAAATAGAGTTTTTTCAACTACTTCTTTGACCTGTGATTTCAAATCTTTGAATCTAGTCCAAGGCTTTGAAGTCACTATCAATTTTTAACTTAGTAGCTTCAAGACATTTGTTCAGAAAAACCAAATCTAAATTTTCTTTTTCTTGCTCATGAACCTTCATTTTCAAAGAATCAATCTCATTCCTGTAACTCTCCTCATTTAAAAACATGCTTTTGAGAATTTCAGGCAACACATCAGAAGGACTAGATAAGAGATTTTTTACCATGTCTTCAATTGGCTTCTCTGTAGAATGGTCCTCTTGATGTCCAGCCATTAAACAAGGATTAGCTTGCTCCTCATCAGAATCTGAGTCTGAAGAATCGGAATCACTCCATGAGGCTACCATTGCCTTCTTTCTTCTGTTGTAATTTTCCTTCATGGAAAATTTTCTGCTCTTCTTCTTTTGAGTGAAATATCTTACCAAGTGATCTGCATCTCCACATTCATAGAAATTCATAACTTTAGGTTTATATGACTATGAAGAAGACGTACCTTTCTGATCCTTGCTGGTTGAGGATCTGAATTTCTCTTTGTTGTAATCCTTGTTCCCAGAGTTCCTCTTTTTCTTCAGAATTATGGCCAAGGCTTTGGAAATCAAGACTGGAGCCTCTTCATCATCATCATCATCATCATCATCATCATGTTCAAGGCTTTGGGATTTTTTGCTGTCTTTGGCCTTGAGGTTCAGGTTCTTGATGTTGTCACTCAGTTCACCATCAATCTCCATCATAGAGATCTCATGAGTGAGTAACTTTCCTTGTAGATCATCAATTTCCAGGATACTTAAATCATGAGCTTCTTCAATTGCAATTGTTTTGGGCTCCCATTTGGCCTTAGGAAAGCTTCTGAGAATCTTCCTGACTTTTTCTTCATTTGAGAATACCTTTCCCAATGATTCCAAGTTATTCACAATATCTGTAAACCTTTTGAACATATCTTTGATGGATTCATCAGAACTCTTTTTAAACAGTTCATAGTGCCTCAAAAGGATATTGATCTTTGCCTGCTTGACTTGGCTAGTTCCTTCATAAGTAACTGTAGCTTATCCCAGATCTCTTTTTCATTTTTGCAAATGGATATCCCGTTGAACTCATCTGCAGTAAGAGAAAAATATAATAAGTTCAAAGCTTTGTAATTCTTTGATACCTTCTCCAGTTCAGGTTTGACAGTTCTAACACCATTAACAGTAGTATAGAACAGGTATGGCCCATTCACAATAATAGACCATAGTTCCACGTCCTGATCTATGATGAAAATTTTCATTAATGCCTTCCAATGAACAAAGTTATAAAAACAGAACAGTGGAGGTCTATTAGTTGCTCTTCCCTGTGAGAATCCTCCTTCACCTACAAAACTCATTGTCACAAGATTGTTATATCTTTAAACTGTGACCCAAATCTCTGATACCAATTGAAAGTGTGTAATGTAGGTGTAAGCAAGTATATAAATACTCTATAACGGGGGGGGGGGTTGAATAGAGTATGCTAGCTTTTGCCAAAACAAAAATTTTGAAACTAAAGTAATGCAAACTTTTGATATCTCAAAGCTTTGAAAAAGATTAGAGAAGCTTAAAGGTATAACACCAGAATATAGAGGCTTCAAAGCTTTGAGATTTGGAAAGCTCCAAAGCTTTGAAACTTCCAATATAAACTGAAAGCAAATACAGAAAAACTAAATAGCAGAGACACAGAGATTTTACAGAGTTCAGTCACAATTGGACCTAGTCTCTGTCTGAGGGATCTAATCCCTCCAGGATTCAAACACAACTTCTTATTAATCACATAGATTTATCCCTTTATATCAAGCCTAAGTGAGCTACCTTACACTTATACAGCTTGTGGTTCCCAACCTATCTAGTTACAGGCTACAACTTGTTAAAATAATAAGAACCTCTAGTTGTTCACCTGAAAAACCAAACTACTAAGTTCAGTGAGGTTTTAGAAATGAAGAATGAATTATACACTTAAGTACAAGAAGAAAAACTCAGAATAGATAAGTTGTTTAAGCCTGGAAGAGTTCTTCTGAAATTGAGTGATCTTCAGTCTGCTGGAGAGTTGATTTCTTTAATGATTTGAAGAGCTGTATAACTTGATCTTCCCTTTTTGTTTCTCTCTTCAAAATCACGATCTCTTTATCTTTTTTGACTCTCTTCAATTCAAATTTAAGGTGCTGATCTCAGTTGCAACTAACGAAGAAAATCCAGGAACAGAATTCCTATATTATCTCCTTTCTGATAAGCTCCAATCAACAACTATATTTGAATGGATTGTTGATTTGTTTATGGACGTTGGAGCGTCCAACAAACCTGCATATACTCAGCAAACAAGATCAAACACATAACAATACAATCTAGCAATAAGATCTGCTTAAGCAGCAGCTACCAGTTCATGAGAAGTCTGAGCTAGATTTGTCAGCAAACAGTGCTTAGTTAACAAATACATTCATCCACATGAATGTATCAAGTAACAAATATAGAACACACAATAATAGAAAATAATCAGCTTATATCAGGTTCTAAGTCTCACAGAATCCACCTGCATATAGGAAGATAGTTAAGTGAACTTAGCTTTAAAGAGTAACCAGAAATCTCAAAGCTTTGAAGATTTTCCTGCTAATTCACCAGAATGAACATTGGATTTTAAATCCAACTTAGTCCTGCAATAATCTGAAAGGAGGCGAATTCCTGGGCCAGATCGATTGCATGTCTGCTATACCGATTAAAACTTGTTTAACATGAACGCTATAAACCCTATTAGGCGGAATTAGGGTTCATACCTGCATCCAAGCTATCTGATGTAGGTCTGAAAACACTCCTGATCTTCTCCCGTTTTCCTAAAGTTCCTCCTGGATGCAAGTGTGGGCTTGCTGCTTCCAAAATCCTTCTTGGCTTCCAGACGAATTGCTTTCGCTCTCGAAACCCTAGATTTCGGTGTGTATCTGAAGCATACAAATTCTGAAGACTAAGGACACTTATATAGGCTACAGGAGGGACCTGGAGGAGAAAATACGATTCAGGGTCCTAAATTTATCAGGACTTCTAGTTCCACCCAAACCTAGTCCGAATAAAGTTAATAACAGTTAGTACCACTAAATAACTTTTATTGCACTCCTATCCATATTCTCAAAAACTAATATTTCGAGCTCCTGTTATTAAATACTTATTATCTCCCCATGTTAAGATTACAGATATCCGTCGATTAAATTAATTACTGACTAATTCATTTAATCGACCTCTTCCTGATTCATTGATCCTTACCACTTAACTTATTTGATATGCCTAGATTACCAAGTAATCTACCTGCCAGGTTTGACATAATCAAAACTTATAAGCTTCATCAAGGAGATATCATCAATCCCACAACCGGGACATGGATTCCTTCGATATATCAATTTACACCATGGACTCAATAGTATCACTCAACTCATTGAGGTTATTGACTCCATAGGAACTCACTCACTTGACTTGTCAAAGCAATAACTACTAAATACATGTGAACATTGACTATCTAAGGATTAAGAACATAAGTAATCATAATAATTATGAGACATAGTTTGTCTTGTTATGTCAGTACAAAGACAATGATCTCAACTTGGTCCTGTTCAATATACACAAAGTATACTAGCACATTGAGTTGAAACTATATTATGAACTATACTGTTTCCTGTAGCCAAGACAGACCTACTAAAACAATATGCTACAATCGTTCCGATGGTTTGTCTAATTCCATCTAGATTGTGAACTCACAACTTTCATTCCACAAGAACCGAATATAAGGTCTTTTGTGTGTAAGCTAGCCGCTACACACCAGATCTTCTACTATGTGGAACAATAGACAACTATGCACAATATTAATATAATGTAAACATATTGCCCAAAACCATTCTCATAAATATCGAATTCATAAAATCCAATACAAAAAGCATGGCTTTTAGTATTCAATCCAAAAATCTCCCACTAAGACTCAAAGCCATCCAGCAACACAACTCAAACCCATTCCCTCTACGTGACCATCAAAAGCCTTAGCTGTCAAACACTTCGTAAATTGGTCTGTCAGGTTATCGGCTGATGCAATCTTCATCACTGCCACATCACTTCTGTGCACGATTTCTCAAATCGAATGATACTTACGCTCTATGTGTTTTCATTTCTTGTGAGCTCTTGGTTCCTTTGAGTTTGCAACCGCGCCGCTATTATCGCAATAAAGCGTCATAGTCAGTTGTGCACTCGTAAGAAAGTTTCTGAGACAAACAGCTTCCTTAGAAGCTTCCAAAGCAGCCACATATTCAGCTTCCATGGTGGAATCAGCAATGCAAGATTGCTTGATGCTCCTCCAACTAACGGCTCCACCTCCTAAAGTGAAAACATATCCAGAGGTGGACTCCCTGGAATCCCTATCTGACTGAAAATCTGAGTCTGTGTACCCGATGGGTACAAGACTATTTTCATGGTAAACCAACATATAGTCTCGAGTCCTTTACAGGTACTTCAATATATGTTTTACCGAAGTCCAATGTTCTCTGCCAGAGTTAGACTGATATCTACTAACCATGCCAACAGCAAAGCAAACATCCGGTCTAGTACATAACATCGTATACATGAGGCTTCCTACTGCAGAAGCATAAGGAAATGCTTTCATGCTTTCTATCTCATCAGGTGCCTTAGGACACTGATCCTTAGATAGACTGATTCCATGTCTGAATTGGATCAACCCTTTCTTGGAATCATGCATGCTAAACCTTGCAAGAACAGTATCAATATAATTGGCTTGTGACAAGCCCAACATCCTATTTTTCCGATCTCGCATAAGCTTGATCCCTAGAACGTATGCTGCTTCTCCCAAGTATTTCATATCAAATTGACTTGATAACCATACTCGCACACTAGATAATACACCCACATTGTTTCCATTGAGCAATATATCATCAACGTAAAGTATCAAGAATACCACCACGTTTTCCTTACACTTCTTGTACAGACACGGCTCATCTGGACATTGATCAAAACCAAAATATTCAATTTCCTGATCAAAATGGATGTTCCATGGTCTACATGCCTGCTTAAGTCCATAAATAGACCTCTTAAGCTTGCACAATTTGTTCTCCTGGCCCTTAGCTACGAATCCTTCCGGTTGCATCATATAAATGCACTCATCAAGAATTCCATTAAGGAAAGCAGACTTGACATCCATTTGCCAAATTTCGTAATCAAAATGAGCCGCAATGGACAAGAGAATCCTGATAGACTTAATCATGGCTACAGGCGAAAAAAATTTCCTCATAGTCAATCCCTTCTTATTGAGTAAAACCTTTCGCAAAAAGCCTTGCTTTGAAGGTTTCAACCTTCCCGTCTACCCCTCTCTTTTTCTTGTAAATCCACTTACATGGATTTTACCCCATATGTTGGATCTACAGGATCCCAGACCTGATTGGAGTACATAGACTCCATCTCAGAAATCATAGCCTTTTTCCACTTTTTCGCATCCGTACTTCCAAAAACTTCATTATAGTTACTACGATCAGTATCATCTTCATCAGGGACCTTGTCAAAAGACTCTCCCAAGTACATGTATCTGTCTGGTTTACGAGAAACCCTCCCACTACGACGAGGCTGTACTTGTGGTTCACCAGCAATAACATTTTCCCCACTTCTCGGTTGCTGCGGATTGTCACAACTATCTTGTGGATCACTAGTATTGTCATTTCCGCCACTGCCCTCTTGCGGTGGGATGTCAACACTATTTTGTTGTGTATCACGAGTATCTACATTTCTCCAACCACCCAAAGGTAGTTGAATCTCGATATCATTTTCTTGTGGTATTTCCTCTTGTACAGTTGGTATATCATGACCTTGGACTAGTGATAGCACATTTTAGGATCTATCTATTACCTCCATTTTACCACATTATCATGAGAGATTTAAGCCCAAAGATAGAGAATAAAGGTCGTTTTATAACTTGTTGCTTTCCATGTGCTATATTGTTAGTCCGGGCATTTTCTATTCATATTTCATTGTTATTTGTCAAATATAATCGCTTGGTATGTTTGTTCATGTTTTTTTTGGAAGGAACGGATGCTAATCGGTTGATAGGAGGTACGGAACAAACTTCGGAAACAACGGGAGCACAAGTGGAGTAAAGAGAAGCCGAATTGGAGGAGCTTGGATGACCAGTCTGCACTATTTTGATCCTAGATGGATTTATAAAAAAAATGGAGTGAGACCGGCTCCAAATGATATTAGACTCTGAGAGCTTTCCAACGATAGGTCACAGAGCTAAATCCGAGTTTGGACGAAAAAGATATGGCCTGTTGAAGTCAGGTGAAGATTTTAGGGGGCTATTGTGCAATTAGTGAAGACTTATGCGGGTTATGAAGGAAGGACGACCTAGGGACGGAAATCATCACCATTCACGCCTATTGAGAGCCACGATCAAGGAGGAGAGAAAGGAGACTCCATTGGGAGCAACCTCAAGCAAGGAGAAGAGCACGGATCGCGCCAATCTTCACGATTTCTAGCGTTTGATCTCTTCTGCCCTCTTTTAATCACTTGTACGGAGAAAATTTTTTTGTTGCTATGATTTCAAGTAGTAGCTAGACGTTTTGCTAGGCTTCTCTAGAAAGCCTAGGGTTTTTGTAGACAATATGTTTTCCAGATTTTAGACTTGTCTCATGCTTTTGGATTTTGATCTATTGGATGAAGTTTGATTTCATGAAGTTCTTAATGAGTGTAGTCTATTGACACGACTATGTTAGGAATTGATATTCATGAACTTAGGGTTTATTCATAGATTGTAATCTTGCTTAAAGTTAAAAATTTTTTTAGCTAATTGTTCATATGTTGTGCTTAATCCTAGGCAAGAATGGAGTAATTAACCGGACTTTTTAGTTAGCTAGCGAGTGCGTGAGAGAGGCTTAGACCTAGTTGTGATGATTTATGAACAACAATCCTTAATCAGTGAGAATGAGAAGAGAAGTGTGTAGGATTGGCCTTAGTGGGTAGATTCGGTAGGAGATAGTGAGGTGTTCGTGTGGTGGTAGTCTAAGAGGACATCATTCCGTGCACTTTCATTATCCTACTAGAACGGACCGGTAGATGTAGGTCGACCGACTGGACACCAAGTAAACCGTGACGTAGAACGACTGGAGACCGAGAGGAGATTGTCAGTGCCATAACCAGGCTTAACTAGAATAGGATTAATGTGTTACATAGCTAATCCGGAAATCGTCTACAGCCCTAGGTGATCTAGAGATTGCCTAGTTTCTCCATATTTGATTAATAAATTAAAAAACCCAAAAATATTAGTTTAGTTGTTATTTTATTTCAGTCACCTGTTTGAAGGTGACAACTCTTTATATCAAAATTCTTCCTCCTTGTACCGTACTCTAATCTAATAACTAATTAAATAATCTCATGCTTGTCCTCGTGGGATCGATAACTCGGGGTTGAAATACCATCCCTATATTACTTGACCGTGCACTTGCGCATACACGTAAGAATTCGTGTCAAGTTTTTGGCACCGTTGCCGGGGACAGCGGTAGATTATTTAGTTAGGAGTCTGTTTAGAGTATTTCATTTATTTTAGTTTTGTTTAATTTTTTTTTCTATCTATGTGCTTCACGGGTTTCTTGTGAGTTTTTTTTTGCAGGAACACAAGAAGCAGGAGACATAATGAGCACTTCGAGCGAGGAAGATTATGAGGGGATCTCTGATTACCCCTACTACTGTGCTAGATGCAGAATTTGGCACACGGATGACTGATCAGTAATTTGGTGCTATAAATGCAAGAAGGATCACAAGTATGAAGAAGCGTGCATTTTTTATCCACCCCAACTTCATCAGAACCAAGAAGTCTCGTCAGCGGATATGGCGAAATGGCACAGTATTATGGAGGATATCCAAGTGTCCGTCAAGTTCTTGTCTGTTGCTACACAATTTTCACAGGAGGATTCAGCCACATGTATGGAATACGTGAGGGAGTTGATGAAGAGGTTAACGAAACGAGTAGAGAAACTGTCGGCGGCAGGGGAATCAGGTATCCAAGTGCCACAAGTGGATCCCTTGCCACGTGACGTTGAGCCTAAATTTGAGCCTCCATCATCATCACCACCTGAGGACGATTTGGATGACCCTTGCATTGGGAGCTTGTGGGGTGCTAACGATGAAGCTGATGAAACACTCGTGATTTTTGCGATTGAGGATTTGGAAATCAGCAAGTGTGGGGGTGTGAGTAAACTGCATGTGTTGATTGACGAGCATAAAGCACCAAAGAGGTACTACTGGGGCAAATTTATGGCAAGAGATTCATTTGAGCCCAATAGTACTTCGTGGAAGTTGATAAAGAAGAAAAAATGCAAAATGAAAAGAGTCAACTTCTACACTTCTCCACCATCTGCACAACACAGGGTTGCACGTGAAGTTCTGGAAAAGAGATGGTGGAAGAAGAAGCAGTGGAGAGTTAAGCATCCTTCACTATCCTAGACGGTTGAGGTAACCGGGTCGGGCCGTTGACCTTAAATTACAAGCGCTTCTTAGGAGGCAACCCAATGTAGAGTAGAATTTGATATTTTGTTTCGTTTTTGTTTTTTTAGTTGTCCATATTTGATTGTGAAGGGTGAGATAGAGTTGTTTTAATATTTTCTATGAGTGTACAGGACACTAGGTAAACCGTAACGTAGAACGACATGAGACCGAGAGGAGATTGTCACTACTATTACCCGGCTTAATTAGAATAGGATTAACGTGTTACTTCGCTAATCCAGAAATCGTCTACAGCCCTAGGTGATCTAGAGATTGCCTATTTTCTCCATATTTTTGTAATAAAATGAAAAATACAAAAAGATTAGTTTAGTTGTTATTTAATTTCAGTCACTTGTTTGTGGGTGACGCTTTAGTTAATTACAATTCTTCCTCCTGTTACGGTACTCTAAGTTAATAACTAATTATATAGTCTCAATCTTGTCCTCGTGGGATCGATAACTCGGGGTTGAAATATTACCCTATATTACTTGAATCGTGCACTTTTGGTAACACGTAAGAAAGCGTGCAGGACACAGGTACCGAAGAACTCTCCGGATTCCCATTCTTGATGCATGTACACAATTTCGCACGCAAAACGAGGAACAACTAGCATTGAACTTGATAAAGAAGCTACTCGAGGTCTATGAGTATCCAATTAGTCATGAGGAGCATGGTAGCGAGTTGGAGTATCGGGGTTGCACGCATCGGAATCCGGAGTGAAAATAGAGTTCAAGAGCTTTGGAGGCGAGATTCTTTGCACAAGAGATATAATTTGAGAAGAAATGGAAAATTTCTTGGATTTGAGATTTTATAGTCAAAAATGGATTCCTCATCGAGTATGGAGTCCATCGGTTCAAGAATCGCGCGAATCGGAGATCGGACGAAGAAACTAGAGCAAAAACAAGGTGGTCTACTCCAGTGATTTCGGCACCCATTTCGGGCCGAAATGTGGGCGGAAATCAACCTATTTGTCCCAAAATAAAACAAGGGTTCTGCTTGGTTTTTTCCCAGTGAATTCGGGCTCCATTTTGGGCCGAAATTAGCCGGACAACTCACTTTTTGGGGGTATTTTTTATACTTTTGGGGGGCTATTTTGACATTTTGGAGGATTTTTAAAGCCAAGAACCAACCAACAAGTCCCCTAACACCCCAATTTGGATCAAACACACCTTTTTTTCATCTTCTTCCGCTCCAAACCCTCAAGAACACCAACACACCCCAAACCCAAAACGCATCCAAATCGCAAAATTTACAAGATTAACTCTCGAGCTTTTGAGATAGTGAGCGGATTGAGTGTGGGGGAATTCAAAGAGGAAGAGCTCCAAGAACTTATATCTTCCAATTCATTTCTTTGGAGGTCGATTCGGCCAAAGCTCAAAGAGGAACTTAAGACGGGAACACCGAGGAGCACATCAAGGGTATGCTTGCTTCAACTTGCTCGAGTTTTCGGAAAATTTGGTCGACCGATTCGGTCCTTTCTTGACCAATTTTCGCGAAACTAATCCCGTAAGAATGGTACTCCGGGATCATAGGTACCATATTCTCTCTCGCTTTAAATAATCATTCTAGACTATATTATTCAATTCCTGCAAAGTGCCATGCAACACTTGTCTTTTCAAATCCTTACACTTTGAGATCATGTCATTGGCGGGACACTATAAATTCATTGAGGACAATGGTTGTCTCAAGTGTGGGGGGGTTTTGCTTTCCTTAACTTGCATAGCCTTGTTACATGTAGATTAAGGAGTCAGTTTGCACGTAGGTGTCAGAGTTAGAATTCCATGTGCACGTTTCTATATTGCATTGTATATATTGTTTGTGCACGTTTAATTATTGAGTCCACCTACCCAAACTTTGTTAGTTAATCGAGTAGGCCCAAGCATATTGAGTTAGGAAAATAGAATGAGAAAAAAAACAAAAAAACAAGAAATATCCTAAAAAAAAACCCTAAAAATTGAATTGTTTTGAGAAAGGGAATTTGAAGAGAGTAAGCGTCGAGAGGGCTCAATGATAGAAATTTCGTATAAGTAGGACAATCTGAGGTGAGGTAGACGCGAGAATATGGAGTAGGAGGGCTATAGGGCTAATGCACTCGAGAATTGTGAGTAGCTGTCTCTCGAACTTGTTATCCTACTAGCGCTACACCACTGTCATTTAGGTAGTCGTCAACCCTTCTCGTAGTGGCCCCGGAACAGCTATGCGAGTGATTTTTATGGGGACCTCACGTCCTGTCTCCATCGCCTAGGTCCACTATTTACCCCAATTTGATCCATTTACTCCTTTTATTCACAACCTCTAGCCTAGGAAGCTATTCCTTGTGACTTTCGTCACTAGTTAGAATGGTCCCTTCCTATGCGTCATGATAGAGGGAGTTGAGTTAGGGAGGTTCGTTGAGGGTGAGCTGATATTATACACACATCTTACGTGGATCTTCTTACATGTCATCTTTTGAGGGGATGTGAGAGTGAGTTAGAGACGGCAGCACACTTCGGTGTGGCTGTGAGTCGTGTCCATACACCACGATCACAGGTGGAGTGTCGTAGAGCGTGACATTCTTTCTGCACGATATGGGGTGAGGGTTGGTTGATCTTATAAGAGGACGTGCTTGTGCTGCATTTATATTTTCTACATCTTAGGTGATGAGGAGGATCGGTTGGAAAAGCACATATATACACTGATTACCGGGTTTATGTGATATGCTTTACATTGAGTGTGGGGGTGTCGACATTTATCGTGATTACACATTTTATTTGACACATTCCACCCCCACTTATATATTAGATACTTAAAACTCCTTGGATATTTGTATTACTATTAACTCCATGGATTATAGAAAAAAAAACATATATTGAAAGTGAAAGGAATAAAGGAGCAAGCTTGAAATTGAAGACCGGGGAGATTAGCTATTGTTCGAGATCCTTCATCACATTTGTGGCCGCAAGAACGGCGTTACACCAAGATTGAGGGAATGAGGTACGAAGTAGCTGATTCGGTGGGGTTCCTTGGATTTTGGTGAGGGAGTGTGAGTTATATCATGACGTCTAGGACCGCGCTTCTAAATATCATATCCTACCCATCCTAAGCCGACAACAATTGAAACCCGTGGATAAATAGCTCGGATGGTAGGTGCTAGGGATACGTTTGATGAGTGTGCAAGAGCAACTTATTGAGTGTTCGTGCCCGTTCTGTCTGACGAAACTGGCCGCAAGTTCTACCGATCACCATTTAGAATCTTTTAAGGGATATGAGAGCCTTATGACATGCCGGTTTGTTCTTCGAGATTGCCCAATCTCCAACCAAAAAGAAAGAAAGTATATTATTTACTTTATTGCATTGTACATAATCGTGTTGCATTGTTTATAGTCGTGTAGATTGCATAGTCCAGTGTTTGAGTCATTGTGTCTAAGGCAAAGTAAAGACATATTTGAATCTCGAAAGCAAGTGTTGCTCGGGACGAGCAAGAAGGTAGTGTGGGGGAATTTGATAGCACCTTTTAGGAGCTATCTATTACCTTCATTTTACCATATTATCATGAGAGATTTGAGCCCAAAGATAGATAATAAAGGTCGTTTTATCACTTGTTGCTTTCCATGCGCTATATTGTTAGTCCGGGCATTTTCTATTCATATTTCATTGTTATTTGTCAAATATAATCGCTTGGTATGTTTTTTCATGTTGTTTTGTCAGGAACGGATGCTAATCGGTTGATAGGAGGCATGGAACGAACTTCGGAAACAACGGGAGCACAAGTGGAGTGAAGAGAAGCCGAATTGGAGGAGCTTGGATGACCATTCTGCACTATTTTGAACCTAGATGGATTTCTAAATGTAATTTTGGAGTGATGCCGGCTCCAAATGAAATTAGACTCCGAGAGCTTTCCAACGATAGGTCACATAGCTAAATTCGAGTTCGGACGAAAAAGATATGGCCTATTGAAGTCAGGAGCAGATTTCAGGGGGCTATTTTGCAATTACTGAAGACTTATGCGGGTTATGAAGGAAGGACGACCTAGGGACGGAAATCATCACCATTCACGCCTATTGAGAGCCACGATCAAGGAGGACAGCAAGGAGACTCCATTGGGAGCAACCTCAAGCAAGGAGAAGAGCCCGGATCGCGCCAATCTTCACGATTTCTAGCGTTTGTACTCTTCTTCCCTCTTTTAATCACTTGTATGGAGAAACTTTGTTTTGTTGCTAAGATTTCAAGTAGTAGCTAGACGTTTTGCTAGGCTTCGCTATAAAGCCTAGGGTTCATGTAGACAATATGTTTTCCGGATTTTAGACTTGTCTCATGCTTTTGGATTTTGATCTATTGGATGAAGTTTGATTTCATGAAGTTGTTAATGAGTGTAATCTATTGACACGGCTATGTTAGGAATTGATATTCATGAACTTAGGGTTTATTCATATATTGTAATCTTGCTTACATTTAATATTTGTTTTAGCTAATTGTTCATATGTTGTGCTTAATCCTTGGCAAGAATGGAGTAATTAACTGGACTTGTTGATTAGCTAGCGAGTGCGTGAGAGCGGCTTAGACCTAGTTGTGATGAAATATGAATACCAATCCTTAATCACTGAGACTGAGAAGAGAAGTGTGTAGGATTGGGCTTAGTGGGTAGATTCAGTAGGAGATAGTGAGGTGTTCGTGTTGTGGTGGTCTGAGAGGACATCATTCCGTGCACTGTCGTTATCCTACTAAAACGGACCGGTAGATGTAGGTGGACCGACAAGACACCAAGTAAACTGTGACGTAGAACGACAGGAGACCGAGAGGAGATTGTTAGTGCCATTACCCGGCTTAACTAGAATAGGATTAACGTGTTACATAGCTAATCCGGAAATCGTCTACAGTCCTAGGTGATCTAGAGATTGCCTCGTTTCTCCATATTTGATTAATAAATTAAAAAAACCCAAAAATATTAGTTTAGTTGTTATTTTATTTCAATCACCTGTTTGAAGGTGACAACTCTTTATATCAAAATTCTTCCTCCTTGTACCGTACTCTAATCTAATAACTAATTAAATAATCACATGCTTGTCTTCGTGGGGTCGGTAACTCGGGGTTGAAATACCACCCATATATTACTTGACAGTGCACTTGCGCATACACGTAAGAATTCGTGTCAACTACTTGATGTCCTCGCATTTCTTCCAGAACAATTTTACTTTTAGGCTTGTGAACCATAGTATAGTCTTCCAATAAGAATCTCGCATTCGTGCTAACAATGACTTTCTGATCCCTCGGACTATAAAATAAACCACACTTTGTTCCTTTCGGGTATCCTACAAAGACACATACTTCTATCCTTGATTCCAACTTACTTGCGTTCCCCTTCAGCACATGTGGTGGACTACCCCAAATCCGAATATACCGTAGACTAGGCTTGCGCCCAGTCCAAAGTTATGTGGGTGTAATTGATACTGACTTAGACGGAACCAAGTTCAGAATATATGCAGCGGTCTCTAAAGCATGCCCCCAAAAGGATGTTGGTAAATCTGAATAGCTCATCATGGATCTCACCATTTCTAAAAGAGTCCTATTCCTTCGCTCTGTCACACCATTCTGTTGTGGCGTACCTGGAGCAAACAACTGGGATTGAATCCCTTGTTCCTCCAAATAATCCCAGAATTGTCCTAAGAGGTACTCGCCACCTCGATCAGATCGAAATGACTTGATATATTTTCCTAGACGCTTCTCTGATTCTGCCTTAAAAAATATAAATTTCTCAAAGGCCTCAGATTTACGCCGCATCAAATAAATATATCCATATCTTGAGTAATCATAAAAAAATGTAATGAAATACTCAAAACCTCCCCTCGCTTGGACATTCATTGGTCCACAAACATCTGAATGGATAAGCTCCAACAATTCTTTGGCCCTATTACCCTTTGCCAAAAATGTCTTCTTGGTCATCTTACCTTCTAAATATGACTCACATGCTGGAAGTGCCTCCACTTTTAATGAACATAATGGTCCATTCTGAACCAGCCTTTGTATTATGTTTATTTTGATATGACCAAGTCGTAAATGCCAAAGATATGTTTGATTTATCTCGCAAGGTTCCTTTCTCTTTTTAGGTAAGCTATCCGAGTTATTCAGTTCATATAGCTACGCTATGGGAGTCTCAGAATTTATAATGTTAATACCATCCACCAATGTACCATAACAAATAAATCGTTTATTTATCCTAATAACCACATAGTCATTAAAATAAACTTAATATTCATTCTTAACCAACTAACTGAAATCAAATTCCTTCTAATGGGAGGTACATAAAGACAATATTTCAAAATCAAAATCATTCCCAAAATGTAAGAAACAAATTCCTATTGCAACTGCAACTACTTTATTCGTGTTGCCCAAGTGTAGATAAATCTCGCCATCACTAAGTTGTCCGGTTTCTGGAACCCCTGCAATGAATTGCAGACATGGTCAGTGGATCCCGAATCTACACACCAGGTTCTAGTAGATCGAACCACTAAACATGATTCAACTATTAGTGAAAGAGATATACCTGAGTTGTTCAAGATTGGACGAGTCAGGAACTTTGGAAATTGCTTCTTCCAATGCCCTCTCTGGTTACAGAGGAAACACTTGCCTTTCGGCTTTCCCAATGTCCCCTAAGTAGAAAGTGCTTGCTGTGGCCCACGAGCTATTCCTTGAGGTGCCGGAGCAACCTTTGGAACTACTGCTTGAGCAACTTTCTTCTTCTTCTTAGCCCTAGGGTTAGAAGCAGAAGCCTTTTCAGCCACCATTACATTAACCGATTTCTGTAGGAGTCCCTTAGCTTCTTGAAGATCCTTTAACATTTCGGCTAAAGAATAAGTCTTTTTGTTCATATTATAATTTAGCCGAAAACTGTTAAATGAATCAGACAGCGTCAAGAGCACGATATCGACCAGAGTTTCCTCATCGATCACAGCTCCAAGGATCTCTAGTTCACCTAGAAGACTTATCATCTTCAGAACATTATCCCATACAGAGGATCCTTCAACCATTTTTTTGTTCATGAGGTTTTTCATAGCAACCTGCTTGGCAGCACTATCCTGATCCCCAAACATCTCTTTGAGGTTCTCCATGATCTCAAGGGCAGAGCCCATGTTCTCATGCTGATGCTGCAACACATTATACATGGAGCCTAATATGTAGCATTTAGCCATCTGATCGGCTTTCTGCCACCTCTTATAAGGCTTGGCTTCTTCCTCATAAGAGGTTCTTCTGGACATTCCTCAAGAAGCACAAATTTGTAATCCTCAGCAGTTAGCACAATATTCAAATTCCTCTTCTAATCAATATAGTTTGATCCATTGAGTTTGTTTTGACTCAAGAGAATAGATAGTGGGTTGAATGAGTTCGACATTTTTGAACCTGAGAATCATGTAAATAAAACATATAAGGGCAATGTAAACCACCAGTAGTCTAACACACATAAAAATAGTATGCCACGATGGGTGGACGTCTACCATTCATTCTATAGTTAGACATGCTGCCTTTGGTCCTGCAAGCCATAGCAGTGACTCCGATGGGGAAGATACTATAACTTACATCTAAGTGTATACCATCATTTTACTTCTAACCCATTACCCCATTACATGCCTCTCAGATGGAGAGATGACACATAAAAAGTAATTATTAGAAGTATCCTTATAGGAATTTATACTAGTGATACTGTAGTGGTTATGTTCGAGTAGAAGTTTAACTCCAAGGCTAACACACAAAACCAACTACATCACTTATAAATCAATGATGGAGACCGCGGGATCTATAAGCACTAGGCTCCCTCTCCCACTTAGTTGTTTGAACAATTTAATAAAAAATTAAATTTATTTATTTATCCATGTTGTCCATGATTTAACATACAAGCATCCACAATAATCATACACACAAATATAATCAAGCACATAAAAAGAATCCAACCACACACAACCCAGCTATTATGGTCGGAGCTTCTTTAGTCCGGTTAGCAATCTTCCTACTCTAACATGCATAGCCGGTTTGATTATTGGACAACATGGTTGTATAGAAGATATGCAGAGTCGAACCAGGGCTTTGATACCAATTGAAGGGAGGCGAATCTCTGGAACAGCTCAATTGCATGTCTGCTATACCGATTAAAAATCGTTTCAACATGAACGCTATAAACCCTACTAGGCAGAATTAGGGTTCATACCTGCGTCCGAGCTAACTGATGTAGGTCTGAAAGCATCCTGATCTTCTGCCGTATTCCTGAAGTTCCTACGGGATGCAAGTGTGGGCTTGCTTCTCCAGAATCCTTCTTGGCCTCCAGACGAAATGCTCTCACTCTCGAAACCCTATATTTCGGTGTGTATCTTAAGCATGCGAATTTTGAAAACTAAGGACACTTATATAAGCTACGGGAGGGATCTGAGGAGAAAATACGAATCAGGCTCCTAACTTTATCAGGACTTCTAGTTCCACCCAAACCTAGTCCGAATAAATTTAATAACAGTTAGTACCACTATTGTCATTGCACTCCTATCCATATTCTCAAAAACTATTATTTCGAGCTCCTGTTATTAAAATAATTATTATCTCCCCAGATTAAGATTACAGGTATCCGTCGATTAAATTAATTACTGACTAATTCATTTAATCGACCTCTTCCAAATTCCTTGATCCCTACCACTTAACTTGTTTGATATGTCCAGATTACCAAGTAATCTACCTGCAGGGTTTGACATAATCAAAACTTATAAGCTTCATCAAGGGGATATCATCAATCCCATAACCGCAACATGGATTCCTTCGATATATCAATTACACCATGGACTCAATAGTATCACTCAACTCATTGAGGTTATTGACTCCATAGGAATCTCACTCACTTGACTTGTCAAAGCAATAACTACTAAATACATGTGCACATTGACTATCTAAGGATTAAGAGCATAAGTAATCATAATAACCATGAGACATAGTTTGTCTTGTTATTTCAGTACAAAGACAATGATCTCAACTCGGTCATGTTTAATATACACAAAGTATACTAGCACATTGAGTTGAAACTATAGTATGAACTATATTGTGTCCTGAGCCAAGACAGACCTACTAAAACAATGTGCTACAGTCGTTCCGATGGTTTGTCTAATTCCATCTAGAGTGTGAAATCACAACTTTCATTCCACAAGAATCGAAGATAAGATCTTTTGTGTATAAGATAGCCTCTACACACCAGATTTTCTACTATGTGGAACAATAGACTACTATGCACAATAATAATATAATGCAAAAACACTGCCCAAAACCATTCTCATAAATATGAAATTCATATAATCCAATACAAAAAGCATGTCTTTTAGTATACAATCCAACAAAATCAACTTAGAACATAGATTACTAATGCATTCATATAAATATTCCATATCACAACAAAAACCTGCACAAAAATAGTTAGATAACTCATCATATAGGCACAGCTACAGTAACTCAAAGCTTAGAAGCTTTGGTACTTAGCAATATCTTCTGCTTGTGTTTCTGGCTTTCATCACCAAGGAGCTAAGCTCTCTGCCTGTATATTCACAACATAATGTCTAGGAGCTTCAGACTTATCAGTATAGTCAAGGACGACAACCCCATCTTCAACCCGGAGGAAGAGATTGTTATGAGTGAGGACACTGCAATGTCCAACCAGGATGTGGGAGACTGTACTTCCAACCGCCGTCAGGTGCCTCCTTCCCCGATTTGCTATGAATTAAGGATGGAGATGACTCCCATGCCCGTGGTGGGAAAGAGAGCTTAGTCAATGGTGCAGGTTTCCCCTGATACTGTCTGCAGTACCAAATACTATAGCTTTAGGTTCACGAGTTATAAGGCCCGTGGGGACTTTTTCTTGGATCAGTACCGGAAGACGGAAGGGACTTCGAAAAAAACCTTCCCGAAAAGCAAGAATATTACTGAGGAGATTCAGAACATCTTCGAAAGAGAGAAGCTAGACAGGTGGTTTAAGATTTTCAAGGGGAAGTCTAGCTCTGATCTCGCGAGGTAAATTGTACTGAATGCTTGTTACGGCGATGACGGGGAGAGTTAAGATGCGCAACAGATTTATTATCGAAGGACATTTATAGTCATCATGCCCGATGCTATTAGGTATGTTTTAAGGTTTAAGCCTTTGGAAGGCGCTTGTACCTACCATGACACCGTTCGTCGGCTGTACATTGTTGAGGTTGTTAGTGCTTTCTATATCCAGGGGTTGCTGGGGTAGGATGGGAAGAGAGACCTACATTGCCCCAGTGGTTGGTGCCAAAGAAGCGCGTACTTCCACGCGCGAGGTGGATTTGCGAGCTTCTAGAGAACTGGGTATTAGGTGTCACACCTCAACCCAAGTACTTGTTTAAGTTGTGCACCATGGCTTACTGTTTTTGGAGTGGCAAGTGTATCGATATTCCTCTCCTCATTTACAAATACATTATGGAAAGGAAAGAATAAGTTAACGGGAAAGCTCCCGGACACACCTACCTTCTCCTCTAGTTAGCGATAGATGGTGGTATTAAAGTGAGTGAGGGGGGCAAGGACTCAAAAGAGAGTGTACCTCGTAAATGGGAGAAGATTGCTGACCCCAAAGGAGAAGGGCGAGACTAGTAGCTTGGGCTCCAATATGGTGGCCCAACTTTAGACGATTACTCATATGCTGATCCAGCAGAGGGATCAGGCAGACAGAGATAGAGCTAGGTCTCAAAGACAGTCCCAGCATGTGTGAAACAGTGTGCGCAAGTTTGGTCGTGGCTTAGAGCACTTGAGCTTTGAGAACGCCGAGCAGGCTGGGTGGCTCCATGACTTAGCCAAGGGGGCTAATGTGACTTTGGACCACTCGAGGCACACTTATGATGGTCTCTTCCATTACCAGTCAGATATGCATATCAGGAGTCTAGTCCTGATGAGGAGACCCAGTCCGACTAAACCCATAGGCCCTACATTTAGGAAGCCGAGTCTTCTTGATTTCACTATATATTCGATGAGGACAACGAAGCGCCTAAGTGTGGAGAATTTTTAAATATCTTCTAGTAGTCATTGCTAGCCTTGTTACATTTAGTGTAGTATGTAAGTCTTGCATGTAGGGTCAGTCTGTTAGGTTTGAATTTGCACGTTCAAATATATTGGATTATATATAAAGCATTGCTTTCACTTTTAATTTATTGAGTCCACCTACCCAAAGTATTGGTTATTCGAGTTGGTCCATGCATATGGTGTTAGGAAAAAATGAAAACAAAAGAAAAAAATAAAAAAATTAGAAAAAACCCAAAAATTGAAATCTTGAAAAAGGGAAACTTAGGACCTAGGAACCGAAGAGAATCCAGCGAAAGAGCTCATGAGAGTAGGAAGCACCGTCGTAGGGATACATTAATTCTAGTATCTTGTGCGCGAGTCTCACGAAAGGATGTCACGAATATTCAGGGAAAGGTCAAAGTAGATTAAGGGCATACTTTTGACTCCTTTAGTGTGCTAGGAGGATTGAGTCTCTAGGTGATTGAATATTCCGTTTCCCGTGGAAACTTGTGGACTCTTAGAATCTAGGGTGGACATTCGTGTTGAGTTGGTTCTATGTGGTACGAATTTTCGTCCTAATTGAAGCCGGGAGCGTACACCACCATCCCTTACGGTCCGAAAAGCCCACACTCTTAATCTCTACTGCAAGGTTGTAAAAACAGGGGATAAAATGAAAGAAAAGAAAAATCTGGAAAAAAATTGTGCTTCAATGAGAAATAACCTAATGTGCTTGCGTGTGTACGGAAAATTTGGATTGATCCAACGTAGAGTTTAAGAGGGAAACTAAAGTCAAGCCATATTACATAGGAGTCATGTCTCCCATTAATGGGATAATTTGCATTCAAAGAAATAACGGCTAAGAGGGTCTGAAAACCTAAAATGACTCGGCAAAGAAAGATCACCTAATAGCTTGACATGCCTAGACCCTCCGAGTTAAAATACGTGTCGTATCTTGAATTAATTTGGGGGATGTTTGGGGGAACCTTAGTGAGTTTGCGCGTAGGATCACCATATTCATTTCTTGCTATGTGTTGTGAAATTTGAAAATGAGCTTGTGATGATTTCATGATTTTGGTTTAGGATAGAAAGGTTGCCCACTCTCAAATAAAAGAGATAAATTTGTTCTTTTACTTTGTTACATTGTACATAATAGAGTTGCATTCTATATATCATGTGGTTTGCATAGTCGTGTCTTCGTATATTGAGTTGTGAGTCGTGTTGGCTAACGGAAGGTGTTAGTATGCAAAGCGGTGGGGTAGGCATTTGATGAGAATGGTATGTATGCAACTTCTCTTGTGTAGGGTTGAGCGTCATCGTTGCTCTAGACGAGAAAAAATCAAGTGTGGGGGAATTTGATAGCGCCTTTTAGGAGCTATATTTAATTATCATTTGCCACAGTGTAGAGAGGTTTTGGGAAAAATTTGAGCCTATATTTGATGAGAGAACGTATGTTTTATCACTTGTTGCTTCATACGCTTAATTGCAATCCAGACACATCTCATATGTTTTATTTATGCTTAATTGTTGTATTTAATCGCTTGGTATAGTTTTGTTGTCTTTGACAGGAAACGGGGGCTTAAGGAGCGTATTGGATACAAAGTCTCCTACTACCTTCTTCATACCTTTCCACCAAAAGTTCTTCTTCAGATCTTTGTACAACTTGTCTCCTCCTGGGTGTACCGAATAGGGCGTGTTATGAGCCTCCTTCATAATCTTCTCCTTCACTTCCGCACATTTCATTGGTACACACCACCGTCCTTTGAACTTTATGCTTCCGTCTTCCTCTACTTTGAACTTTATGGCTTTGGTCGGAGACGCATGTCGGCGAGTCTCCTTTATAGTTATATATGGCTAAGGTCGGAGACGCATGTTTGTGAGTCTTCTTTATATTATGGCTACGGCCAGAGAAGCATCTGAAACAATCCTAGAACCTATGGTTTCTTGCTAGCACCACCAAACGAGAATCCAAGTGTATTTATTTAATCAAACCGGAGAAATCCTCCAACCACAGTTTGAAATAAATAATGTCAAGTGTTCAAAAATCTAAATCGCGAATAAAGTGCTTCCTAGATAAATGTAATACTTCCTAGTTGCCTGATCCTAATCTTCAATTTACATATGCGCGCTCCCCCACTTTATTCATAACCTGCGGGTTTTCAAATGGCAAAAGGCGATGCAGTAAAATTTTGTAAGTAAAAATTGAGTAAGCATACACCACTACGCGTAAAACGGAGATTTGACTTAAAGACTGAATCATAATATAACTGGATAAACTTCACTTTTAATCATTAGTTGAGCTGAGGCGTATTAGAGCCCAGCGGGTATCGAATGCCCACACAGATTTCACGATGCAATAAATAATAAATGAGGTACCTCTTGGGATATCACCGTCCATCTCAATTCTACCGGAAATAACTATGAGACCTTAAGTGTTGACAACCCTATACCGTAGTGACCTACATAGAAATAAGTAGGGCATAAATTTAATAATTAAAAACAGATGTATGATACACAAGTAACACACGCCAAACACATTTTGATAGTTGAAGGTGTTGTGCATATAAACTTACCTTGGTATAGAGAGAGCTTGTCACGTGGAAGCCAGAACAAAATCACTACTCGTAGTACGGGTCCTCAATGAACTCGCCTCCTACGAACTCGGAATCTACAATAGCAATTATTCCTAATTAACACACAACTATCACAAAAATAGTGCATACAATACCCTATATGCAATGCACATAACCCCTTATTTAATTTCCCCAAAAATTTGCTAATTTAAAAGACGAACTTTTATATAAAAAACGACTTATATGAGTTAACGTTTATTATTATAAAAACGTAACATTACAACTACATAAATGTGTGTGTGTGTGTGTATATATATATATATATATATATATATATATATATATATATATTTGTTTTCTAGAAATATAAGAATATATATAAACTTACAAGGTCGTAAAGTTATATCTTTTTATAACAAAAAAAGTGATTAAACTTAACCAATAAATAATATCCTACAAGCAAAAAAAAACTGTTAAGACAAACGACAAAACCATCCCCCATAGTTTGAGACCGTTCAACCATAACCCCCAAAGTTTCATAACAAACAAAACAACCCCCAAACTTTATAACCCAAACCAAACCACTTTCTTCGTCTAATACCTACTGTAACAGCAACTAGATACACAAAGCTTTCTATTTACAAGGCAATCATACCTAGGCATCTATGGAGAACCAAGGGTTTGTGTGTTAATGGTGTTTTCCGATATAGGATGAACTTTCATGCTTAGGATTTGGTCATGAATGAAGTAATATTTGATTAATCTTGGTGGAACTTCATCTTTGACGTGGTGGAGTGAAAATGGAGGATTACTATTTTTAATGTTATTCCATGATACAATCTAGCTCAAAGATAATTCTTGTTAGCTAATCTTTTGTTATTTGTGCTTTAATGTTGGCGGGAAAGGAGTCATAACCCGGAATCGTTACATAGTTATTGAATATACGAGAGAAACTCTACTCTAGTTGTGATGAGGTTACAAATGCATTCCCGAATCAATGAGACTATTAGGTGAGTTGAGTAGGAGTGGCTAGAAGAGGGTAAATTCCGTAGGAGATAGTGATAGTTGCGTGTAATGGTGGACCGAAAGGCACAATTACCGTGCTCATTATTGACCTACTGGATTGCGTCGGTAGATCGAGTTGGACCGAGAGGGACAATATAAGACCAATGTGTAGAACGACAATAGACTGTTAGGTGATTGTCAAAACTATTACCCATCTTAGTGAAATGTTAGAATTATCGTGTTAGCTCACTGAATCCGGTACCATTAACGACCTTAGGTGATCTATAGATTGCCTAGTCTTCTCCATCTTGATTACAGTTTACTTTTTTCATTTACATTGTTAGCATTGGATACTAGTCAATTGATTGAGGGTGAAAACCTTTTAATCATACACCTTTTTTACCGACTACTCAGTGAATTGGATATAATCGTTATTTGTTAGAATAGTAAGACCACCTCCATGTGGGTTCGACAACTCGGAGTCCCAAATACTCCATTTTTACTACTTGACTGTATACTTCCGCAATACGCATAATAGAGGCGCGTCAGTTTGTGAAAACAAGAACCTGAGGAAATGATTATCATTATCTTAATAATGGTATCTCTATGTAAATCACTTATATCTTCAGTTATGATGATTATTTCATTTTGTTCCTTGTAGTTTTAGGTGAGTATTTTTGATGAAACAAAGCTACACCAGTAGTGCAAATAGTCGCTCCAGAAGAGGAATTTTTGGACAAGATGTTGGATACTATTGGAATAGATGCCCTAGAGGCAATATTTTAGTATGAATAGTGTTTTGGTTAGAAAAATTCATTGTATTATTTATGCGGATATTTAATGTAATGAAGTCGTTAGATTGTAAATATGTTGTTTATCTTAACTATCCGTAGTCAATTATATTGATTAACAAGAAAATCAACTATAGACTAGTATGGGGTTGGATTGATATGGAAACATCACGATCCAACACATGGGTATGCATTAGGATGAATAGCATACTGGATTGACCCATAACGAGAAGGCTACATACATGTTATGTAAAGTCACAAGTGCTTCTCGTAGTGACAACGGTATTGTCATCCTTAGACTTGAAGTCACTAGATCCTCTAGTTGAGGAACATTGTGTTTTGACATCGTCAAACGCTACACCGTAACTGGGTAGTAATAAAGGCATTAGTCAGATACAATAAGAAAACAATCTTAGAGATGGTAGTGACGTAAATAGAATTTGTCCCTCCAACATAACGGAGTAAATATCCACGGCCACTCGAGGGATGGTGCTCATAGAACGTCTGGCCAGACTCAGATAAATCAATATAGGATATTGATGTTATTTGCATGGATGAGACTTTTCCCGGGATCAAGAAACTATGGATTGGATATACGAGTGTCACTTGTATGTCTCGTGTCCAATCTGGATATAGAGACAAAGGGATGAGACAATACTTGCACAAGGTATGTCGGATGACTATTACTATTAGTTGTGTAGCGTGGATTTCTTGCTAGAGGCCACTCAATGTTAGTAATTTGTTACTACCAACTAAGTAGAAACCTATGGGGTCACACTCCCTATGAATTAGACCAGACTAGGAAAGTAATTAATATTATTAATTAATTATAAGGTTCAAAACGAAACTACTTGCAAACTTAGTAGGACTAATTTGCAAGTTGGACTAATCCGTGTATGGACAGAATTATGATATGGGCTTTTATGCAGTCAACAAGGAGTTGTTGGACTATATAAAGGACACTCCTAGCTTCCTTCCCACAACTAATACTCATAACACATAGAATGGGAGAGAAAAGCAAGGAGAGAGAGCAAAACCAAAGGTGGTCGTCCCGCCCCCTTGGTCCGCCCCTACCCGTCGACCACAACAAAGAGGGCCGAACTCTCTTTTGGTGTTCCTTGTGTGATCTTCTTCTTCTTCTTCCATCGATCCTAGCTAGCACAAGGTGTTGGAAGATCCGAATTCTAACCTAGGAGTGGACTAGCCATAGAGACGTGAATACTATTTCACGTGTGAAGTCATCAAAGAAGAACCAAAAGGTATTTTGATACTCATCCTTGCTATTGTTATGGATTCTAAACTTGTGATCCTTGGAGGGTCTTGGAACGGATTAACTATTGTTTATTCCGCTACGTATCCGTTATCAAAACCCTACAAAGTTCATGCAGACATTTGACGTGAATGCTCTTGCGGGTATGTTTATGACAAGACTGAACAATAGGAAAGCTTAAATGAAAAAGGAAGAGAATGATAAGAAGAAGGAAGAGCAGAAGGAGAAGGAAAAGGATGAAGACGAAGATGGCTGCGAGAAGAATAAGGAAAAAGAAGAACATAATGCAAAGAAGAGGCAAAGAAGAGAGGAGGCAGAGATAAATAGTCCAATGAAGGCCATTATGATTAGTAGTGGGCCAACAAATGCAGAGACAGAGGTAAATTTATTAAAAAAATTAACTCCTGCTTACGAATGTTTTCTATTGTTCTAACATTCCTATCAATTTTCTTAATATGTTAGGTGGACTCAAATAGACATCTACTAAAATTTCTTGTTTCTGAATCTCTAAATAAGCAAAGAAAAACCCTCATGGGTTAAATTTGGGAAAAGTTAAACAGGATATTAGACGGTTCGCCCGTATATTCATAATCATTTGATAAAGAATTCCAAGGATTTGCATTAACTTCCCGACTTTCCCACGGCTGACCAATGTTGGCTCCACTTTTATATGACACATAAATTTGAGAGCTGCTACGGTGACAAGAAGGCCCTACTGCCAAAAGAATTAGGGAATTAAGTATTATTTACATTAAATATTTCCTTGAAAATATTGATTATGTCTTGTACTTATGGGCGGATATGCTTTTAAATTTGCAGAGAGCATGTGGTGGAAATGAGTATATATGCAACTTTATCAAGGAGATCCTTGTGATGCCTCCAAGAAGAACATTGGTTTGACACTATTAATTTGACGAAGTTTTCAAAGACATTGATTAGTTTCTCATGCCTTCATAACACTCTTCTATTGACATTTTAAACAATTAGGTAGTGGATGCTTATTTGATGAGTCTTCAACCTCAAGAAATAAGTCGACCATATAATGAAACAAGGAGGATATGGTACCTTGACACAATTTTTGCTTCAATTTAAATTTCATCTAGAAATGGCCTGAGTACTTGTAATTCTTTGTCATGCCACAAATCATTTAGGCCTCGTTTGGGTAGCGGATAAGATACAGCGGATATGGCTTATCTTGGGATACGAGGTACGATAAATATGCTGTCGGATAAGGCGTGGTATGATATGCTGGCTTACTGTGTTTGGGTGCTGTAGGATATGAGGCAGGATATGATGCAGGATATGAATTATCATGTTTGGGTGGTGCAGGATAAGAAGCAGGATATGTTCCAAATGACTATAATACCCTCACTGCTGTGTTTCTGTATACAACAACTTGAATGTAAATTGATGCCTGAATTATATGAAATGTTTGTAAATAACTATATCTTGACAGATAACGCTCCTTTTCGCTTCAAATAAATTACTTAAATGATTGTTGTCATATAATGGAGTAACTTAATATAATTGATCTTTGAAATTCAAAACCTATTATTATTATTATTATTATTATTATTATTATTATTATTATTATTATTATTATTATTATTATTATTATTATTATTATTATTATTAAGGAAGTGTTTCATGAAGAAAAGAAAAGACCTCGAACACTCCACTGACCTCAAAGACTCCACTGGCCAAGGAGTCACAAAATCTTCATGTTTCAGTATACCCCATGTCTAAAAAATAATAATTTGTACTCATACTCCATACCCTGCTCCAAGTTTACACTTTTATGTTTTTTTTTCAAAAGAATTTTATGTTTCAATATGTTAAAATGAAACATAAAGTTTCAGTATATTAAAATGAAACATAAAAAAGGAATAAAGCTGAAAATACATGTTAAAGACAGTTTTCAAATAAACATTCATAAAATTCGAAATAAAACATCTATAAAATTCAAAATAAAACAAAATTTCAAATAAACATCCATAAAATTCCATAATAAACATTCATCCAATTCCAAATTAAACAAAATTTTAAATAAACATTCATACAATGATGGTTACACGAGGGACATATTGGGTATTAAAAATAATAATTGAGGGTATTTTGGTCACAAATGGAACCCCCTCTTATCCCCTCACCCCCTTATCCGGTATTTACCACCTAGGGGGTGGTATAAAAATCAAGGTAAAAAAATGAGAGAAGGATAAGGGGAGGGTATGATTTCCCCGCCTTATCCGTTACCCAAACAAGGGATAAGATAAGGAAGGGGATATCATATCATATCCCCCTCCTTATCCACTACACAAACGAGGCCTTAGAGTACTTCAAATAGGGAGGAAATGCGATACGTAAGTTTTACAATTCAATTAATAAAATTTCCTTATTACATTTATCTTTTGTTGAACTGAGTTTATTTTGAATTGTTAATATAATAGATTTCCTTGCCTATGAAAGTTCATGATTACCACTGGTTGTTGATGGCTATCTCGTTCGTTCACGAGGAGATATTCGTCCAGGACTCCTTTAGTGGAACTGGCTATGATGAGGGAGACATCACTTTGAAGATTGGGAAAATTCACGAAACCCTGATTCAATTCCAACAATACAAACATGACATAAGAAGCTGAAATGTGTGGTACATCAAGCACGATGTTCCCCAACAGCGAAATGGGTAAATTTATTAGTATTTTTTACTAGTGCATTAATACTTTTATCTTTTAATTTATTAATGCCTTCTGGATTAATATCACAGTAACGATTATTGGCCTTTTATGTGTTTCTTTATAAAACATGTGAGGGACCTCATTCCAGTGCCAAAGAAGAAATTTTACGTAAACCTATTATGCCTTCCGATTTGGATAGCCAATGAAATGGCTAGACAGCCTTTCATCTTCTACCAAGGAGAGTTGTTTCAAGGTTTTATTGAATTCAATGATGTGGAGGACAATCAACATGAATTTGGAAGGCTGTACCACAAAATTTCAACTATTTTTCCTGTTACATCAAAGGCGTCGAACAAGAGGACGAATGGTAAAAAATGATTGTACATGTGATATTATTGGGGGTTTTGAATGTGAACAATATTAATAAAAAATATTTTTAGAGTCTGGTTGTTGTTTGTGATGTTTGTATTTAAGATTTTGGTGCATGTGAACAACTTTTTTTTTTTTTTTTTGCAAAACAGCCTGTTTTATTTAATAATAGTGGGCTTTGTCTTTGACCCATAATGCATACAAGCTGTTTGGGCAAATAATGGCCCAAAATGAAACAACAGTACAACCCAAACCCATCTTTGCAAGCTGATGGGCAAGGGTATTTTCGTCCTTTCTACACCACAAAACCCTAGCTGTTATAAGGGTCTGGAGAGTTCTGTGAGCCTCAGAAACCACTCGTTCCCTTTCAGAAACGCCGAATGGCTCTCCATGCCTTCTCCCAAGTTTGTCCACCAGAGATTTTGAGTCTGATTCACATAACAAAGTCGTGAATCCGAGAGATCTAGCTAACAGGATCGCCATCTTGAAGGCGTATGCTTCAGCTATTGTAGAATCCGATGAGAAGGGGATCGGAAACGCCATGCCCAAAATGAAATCGCCGTCACTGTTTCGAATTATAGCTCCTCCTCCAGATCTTCTACTTTCCTCATCAATTGAAGCATCGACGTTCAATTTGAGAAGGCCCGTAGGTGGGGGGTTCCAGTTCGCCGGAGTTTGAGCAATCTGTGTTCCTGCATGGCTCAATCCCAAATCAAGATAAGTAGATCCTTTGAAATCAGATAGAGTAGAAAGAGCTTGATTCAAAATAGAATGATAATCTTGTTTTTCATTTCTGAAAGCTCTTCTGTTCCTTTCAAGCCAAATATTCCAAAAAATATAACATAGAAGGTCTCTTTTTTCAGGTTGAAGATCCAAGAACAAGTGACGAAGTCTGATTTTAAAAGGGAGTTCATTGAAGGGGATATGAATATCCACAAAAACTGAAGAAAATATCTCCTGTAACCAGCTACAGCCAAGAAAAAGATGATTTGAATCTTCATCAGCAATGTTGCAGAAACAGCAGTGTTGAGGTAAAATGATACCCTTCTTCAAAAGATTGTTTTTTGTAGCCAAACAATTGTTAGCCATTCTCCAGATAAAAATTTTGACTTTATTCTGAATTTTGCTTTTCCAAATAATTTTCCAGAAACTGTCAATTTTATTTTGAGAAGAAGCAGTATGATTTTGCAATTGTTTCGGACAAGTAGAAGATAACGCTACGTAATACGCAGTCTTAACAGTACAATTGCCGTCCTTAGTCTGAGACCAAACATAGTTATCTTGGTTAAGAGGAGAGCTAAGTGGTATCTGGATAATAGCCATAGCTTCATCCTCAGAAAAGTTTTGAAAAATCAGGTCATGGTTCCAAGTAAAGTCAGGTTTAATAAGGTCAGAAACATGAGATTGGTCTGGTAGAGTATGGAGACTGTAAGGTTTGCGGCCAAAACCAATAGGTACCCATCTGTGGTGATAAATCAAAGTGTGCTGTCCATTGCCTATACCTTGACGAACACCTTTAAAAGTAATATTTCTGGCTCTGATTAAACCTTTCCAGATATAGGAGGAATTAGACCTAGCTTGAATAGATATAATATCTGAATGATGAAAATACTTACCTTTAAGGACACGGGTAAGAAGGGAATTAGGATTGTTTAAAATACGCCAAACTTGTTTACCTAACAAGGCTAGGTTGAAGGCGTACATATGACGGAAACCCATACTACCAACCGATTTGGAATCACACAAATTATCCCAAGCCTTCCAATGAATTTTTTTGTCTTCAAGATTGTTTCCCCACCAGAAACGAGCAAAGAGCTGTTGAAGATCCTTAGTAAAGGTCATAGGGAGTAAATAAACGGACATAAGATAAGTGGGGATAGCTTGAACAACCGCTTTGACAAGAATCTCTTTTCCGCCCGGAGAAAGTAATTTTTCTTTGTAACCAGAAATCTTATTCCAAATTTTTGTTTTAAGAGAATTAAAAGTAGCTTTTTTATTACGTCCAATAAGAGTAGGCAGGCCAAGATACTTGTCATGAAAATTTGAACTTGGAATTTGAAGAATTTGTGAAATTGACTGCTTAATATTTTTCTGCACTCGAGGGCCAAAAACAATTTTTGATTTGGAATTATTAATCATTTGTCCCGAAGCCGAACAATATTGGAAAAGAATAGAGCGGATAGTAATAGCATTATTAGTAGTTGCCTTTGAAAAAAAGATACTATCATCCGCAAAAAGAAGATGAGTCACACTAGGTGAACCAATTCCTGCTTTAACCCCATGAAGATGATTGTTATTTGTAGCATGATTAATAAGTGAAGATAAACCTTCTGAACAAATAACAAATAGATAGGGACTAAGAGGGTCTCCCTGACGAATACCTCTGCTAGGTTGAAAAGAAGAAGTACGTTGACCATTAATTAAAATAGAAAACGAAACGGAGGTCACACAAGACATAATTCTAGAAACAAAGGTGTTAGGAAAACCCAATTTAAGTAAGACCTGCTCAAGATAGGACCACTCAATTCTATCGTAGGCCTTAGCCATGTCCAGTTTTAACGAAAAAGAGCCAATTTTGCCTTTTTGTTTGTTAATGGTATGAAGAGTTTCGAGGGCAATAATTGAATTGTCCGAGATTTGTCGACCCTTAAGAAAGGCAGATTGCGAGGGATCTATAATATCCGGAAGAATAAGTTTTAAACGGTTGGCAATAGTCTTTGAAATTAATTTGTAAGACACATTACAAAGACTAATGGGTCGAAAATCAGACACGAAACTGGGGCTTTTGATTTTTGGTATTAAAGAAATGCAAGTCTGGTTTATTTTAGAAATGTCACCTCCATAGTTAAGAAAGTCAAGACACATAGCAGTAATGTCTTTGCCAATTATGGGCCAATAAGTAGTGTAAAAAATAGCCGGAAGACCATCAGGCCCCGGGGCCTTAAGAGAACCAATAGACTTTAAAGCAATGAGAATTTCCGACTCAGTGAAAGGTTCATTAAGCATATTTACCATGTCAGCAGTAAGTTTGGGATTTATGCAGTCAAAAGTACTATAAGGAGTAGTCGGCATTGCATTGAAAACATCTTTAAAGTAATTGGTAAAACAAGATTTGATGTCATCTAAAACAGTAAAATTATTTCCATTATGGTCTGAGATAGAAGAAATAGTAGTTTTCCTTTTACGATCAGCGGTTACTTTGTGAAAAAAATTTGTATTTCGATCTCCTTCTCTAAGCCAATTAATCCTAGAACGCTGTTTCCAGTGGATTTCTTCATCAGAAAAGATTTTTTGTAACTTAATGGAAATATCTTTTTTTTCGCAGATGACATTATGGGTTTGTCTCCGGGAGGACAGGAAGGAAAGTCTACGAAGCAGCAGCTTTTTTTCTTTATTTCTATTAATATGATTAAGTTTTCCCCATCTACGTATTTGTTCCGTGGTGTAATTAATTTTGTGATGTAAATCATGTATATAAGTAGAAGTAGGGAGATAGTTAGGCCATACCTCTTCAATCAAGTCTGCACAGTCCGAGTTCCGAGCCCATTCAGCCGCAAAGTGGAAGCGACGCGCATCCGGATGAGCACGCCTATTGCGAAATCCAGAAATGAGGATTGGTAAGTGGTCAGATCCTACCATCTGCATAACTTCAACCGAGTGTTCTGGAAAAATCTGTTCCCAATTCTGGTTAGCCACTGCCCTATCCAAACGCTCCTGAATCGAGAAAGGGTATGCTCGACCGTTCCACCAGGTATAATATTCGCCACAGTAACCCAGATCATACAAACTGCAATCCGATAAAGTCTCAGAAAACTGGAAAATTTGTGCCCGCTGACGGTGATTCCAGCCTTTTTTTTCAGAATTAGACAAGATTTCATTGAAATCTCCTGCCACCAACCATGGGGCATTGTTCCCTGGCTTGAGGCGTCTCAATAAATCCCATGAAAATCTGCGATTTGCAGTCACAGGGTCGCCATAAAACCCTGTGAAGTAGAAACCTTCTGCTTCAGCCTCCGGAGGTCGCACAAAACAATGTATGTGAAAACAGTTTCTGGATAGAATTTGAACATCCACATCGTTGGACCAAAATAAAGAAAGACCGCCACCCAGACCAATTCTGGGTACATGACAAGCATTCTGATAACCAATTTTAGACCTTATAGATTCTGCACCAGGAATAAGCAACTTAGTTTCCATTAAAAAAATAATTTCTGGTCGCTTATCCCGCACAAGGGAGTGAAGAGTTTGGAACGTAGAGGAACTCCCCAGTCCTCTAACGTTCCACCATTAGGCCCTCATGGTTGATGGCAGGGCTGGGACGCGCCAGCCTCTGCCAAAGGGGGGGAGAGAGAACCGTCTCGATCTCCCTTTCGTTTCTTTGTACTGTCCATAGCATCTTCTTCAATAGTGCGTTTCCCACAAATGACAGCTTCTCCTAAGGCCTCATCAACAGCACATCCTTTGGAGAGTATCATTAATTCTTCACAAAAATACTCATCATCCCCATCATTAATTGTAGAATCAATTCTGGCTTCAGTCATAAGATCGAAGTCTGAATCTTTTTCCATTTTCCGAATGATAAACTGTCCTTCGTCGGAATGTGGATCAATTTCCTCGTTATCACTTTCTTCCGCGCTACCGCCAGAGTATTCTGCGTTAGCCGGAATCGGGGAATTAACACGAGGTATGTTACAATCGGCAGGAATTGCAAAAGGGCCAAAAGCAGATGATGGGTCCGTATTAAAACCCATAACATAATCCAACATTGCGGATGAAGTCATCCAATGTCCATAGTTTTGGGGAATTTCATCAAATGGGACATTTAAAGCCATAACATCTTCACACTCGCGCATGTCATGTCCCATGCGTCCACAAAAGTTGCATAAACTAGGGAGTTTTTCATATTTCAGCAGCACCCACTCCGATCTGTTTTCCAATAGAGTAACCGAACATGCACGCATAAGTGGTTCTGCAGTCCGTACTAGAACTTTGACACGGATGCATTTTCCAACCAGAATACCGCGAGTGGGTATGACCACCACCGGGGAACGACCCAGAATAGAGCCGATGAACTTCCCTGCCTCCTCAGTGTAACAATCTGGTGATAAATTCCAGATTTGTACCCAAAGGTAGGCCTCGTTGTACAAACAGTCCCGCATCCTTTTCCAGGGAAACCACTGCTCCATAGCTATCATCGACCCCCTGTAGAACCAAGGTTGTGTCTCCAATATTGTCTTAACCTTCTCTTCATTTTCAAACACAAATTGGTAAATCTGATTTCCCAAGGGAATAACCTTAAAACCCTTAGGGTCATCCCAAACTTTAGACATAACATTCATGAGGTTCCCGAAATTGATATTTTTGGATGTAATAACCTTACCAAAGATACTTTTCCTGCATTCTGCTTGACCGTCGATCAATGCCTCGGCTGGGATAACGACACCTTGTTTTTCTTTTGCCGTCAGATTCAGCGAGGACATCATTTTTGCAATTTCTGCAGAAATAGTAGGATTTTTGGTTTGTTTCGGAGGCATTTTCAAATCGTGATAATAGATTTTGTTGGAAATGGGATTGGGTTTTCTGAAATGTTCAAAAACAGAAGCCCAGATGGCTAAAGATAAAGCGCCTGGAGCGCAAAATGGTAGCAGTTAACTGCTAATAACTGTCGTAACTACTGAAAACTGCTTGCAGAATTTGAAATAAAAAAGAAATAAGGAAGTTATCTCCTTGGGAAGGAGATAACTGACAAAAGGTTGTACACAAAGTTTTGGTAAAACACGCAAGGTCAACTACACTCATCTACCCACATCAAATTAATAAATAAACTGCTGCTCAAAAAAATTAATAATTAAATTAAGATACTTTGTTAGTATATCTTTGATGTTTTAATTGATATCCTTAATGAACTAAGAATGTTATATTTGCATTAATAGCCAACTACGTACTGCCATATTTTTTTTACTCGCTCTCCAACCACTTTCAATTCACTTTTTTATTGCCATTCACTCTCAGATACCAGATTAGGCATTTCAAAAAAAAATACCAGATTAGCTTCTACTCATTCCCCCGTTCCTTCTTTCTCTTTCTTTTCTTATTTTTATTTATTTTAATTTCTTTTTGAGAAGCACCTTCCCTTCTTTCTCTCTAAAAAATGTCTCAATGTAGTTGTAATTCTTCAACCTCACAAAACAACATGTCTGCATCTTTAAGAAGTAATGCCATGGGCAGTTTTACTTTGATCGTTACCTGGTAATTAATTCTTACCGCACTTATGCCGGAAAACAATGGACGCAAGTTTTAAACTTGTGCCAAGGGTATAGGTCTACAAGGCAAGTATTTCTACTGGCACAACGAATTTTCCAATGCATGATCTGCTCCAGTTGTCGAAGAACTTCAGGAGATAGTAAGTATAATGAGTAGGAGACTCGAGAAGGCCGAGAATGTTCGAGAACTGAACCCTCCTATGTGAAATTGTTGTCTTTTGTCATTTTAGTCATTTGCATCTTATTATTTCCAAAGTAAGCTAGTTTCTTGCTGTATTTAAGCAAAGTTCTGTTGTGTTTACTTCAGTTGTTAAGTTCTGTTAGTCGTTTTATATTGCATTTTTTTCTTTACTACACTTGTTTATCTTTGGACATAATCTTGCCATCTTATGCTTAACTAATGTTCTCTTTGCAAAAAAAAATCTCTTGAATTTATCTTTGTGCGAAATTTCTTATCTTTACTGTTGAAAATATTTTCTAGGTCAAAAAAAAAAAATCTTTTATGGGATCAGACTCTTTATCCGGTTACCTGGGGACGCACCAAAGTGTTTCTCGGGTGCTCAACTTTAACCTAGTACCTTAGGCTGGCCATAATCAACTTGTCTATTCGAGTCTACTCAAGAAACCCTAGCGTCGTCTTTCCTTCACTCTTCTTATTCGTTGTGATCATGGAAGACAGCTTTCGGTACATCCCGGCAGAGATCATCCTGAGCATACTCCCAAACCTACCAGGAAAGTCTCTTTTACGATTCAGATGCGTTTCTAAACAATGGTCTGGCTGGATTTCGAAAACAAAGCTCCATCAAGGACACAAAATCATCTCGAGGTCATTAACAGAAGAAAACGCCGTCTTGTTTCAAACCCTAGACGAAAAGCTTCAGGTGAAAGACATAGATCTGTCACGGTACAAACCTAAACCTCGTAAATCCTTTATATGGGCTTCGTGTGACGGGCTGTTGCTAGTTAATGTTTACAATGACCTGTTCTTGTGGAACCCAACCATTCATTCTTGCAGAAAAGTATTGTCCATTGAAATAAATGAGAAGTGCTTTGATAAGTACGATTTCGTTGCAGGACTTTGTTTCGATTCGTACGATAATGCGTACAAGGTTGTCATGGCAGTTACTATATGTGGAGAATATGTGCAGGTGGGTAGCTCTAGAACCAATTCGTGGGAGAGAATTTTGTTCCCTTACTCGAAGACGTCGTTGGTATCAGGGCCGTTGTTGAACAATTATATCCATTGGTATGCTTCAGAAGAACGTGGTTTCAGCAATAGTCACAAGATCATTTATTTTGAACCAAAGAACAACAGTTTTTATGAGGTTCCGATGCCAGATTCTAAGGGAGAATACGGAGATTGGATACATGGTTTGGGGGTTTTAGATGGCTCTCTTTGCATGGCTCGTCGAGAGCAGAATGAAACTGCAGAAGTATTGGTGATGAAAGAGTATGGCGTGAAAGAATCTTGGCAAACTCTGTTCAAGATAGGAGGAAAAATCCGAATGTTCACTTACTTGATCCCCTTTTTCTATACAGAAAAGAAAGGGCAAGTTTTGATGAAGTTCGGTGATGAAATAGTGACCTTTGAAATGCTCTCTGGTGAAAAGGTTGTGCACATGGAAGGGAAAGGTTATTTGTTTGAAGAAACTATGGTTGAACCTTGCGATTATTTGAACGAGGACTGGAAATCAAATTGCAGTATTGCGCTTACCAGAAAAATGAAAAAAGTAATCGTGCCCGGTAGCCAACACTTTTTGTTTCGATCAATAAACCAACTTGCCGAAGTAGAAGATATCGAAATGCAAGGTGTGAGCAATACGCCGAAGGTTTTCCCCTGCATCTGCGGTTCGTTTAAGGGGCTTTTGCTCATTAGGTTTGGTATAACTTTATCTTTGTTGAATCAATCGTTTGGTTACCGCGAAGAAATATTGACTTGCCATCTTCTAAAGCGGTATCCACCCACAGAGGTGGTTTCAGGACTATGCCGTGACTCGGACAAAAGAAAGTTCAAAGTTGTGTTGGTCCTGGACCACCACAATTGGCGCGAAAGATCGATGCTGGTTGGTAGTTTTTGGTCCAACTCTTGGTCGGAGATCAGCATCGGCCAGTATGTTACAAGAAACTTGAAATCAGGGCCAACGTTGAACAATCATCTTCATTTCTGGTCTTCCAATGCTGATTCATCCGATCAGATAGTTTATTTTGATCCGAAGACAGATAGTTTTATGAAGATAGCGCTTCCAGACCTACCCTCCGGGAATAAAAGTTGCATCCGTGGTTTGGGAGTTTTGGACAGATCCCTTTGTATGGTCCGTAGTGACTCCTCCTATACTAGTCATAAGTTATATGACATGAAAGAATACGGAGTGAAAGAGTCTTGGACGTGTATATTCCAGTTCAATTTTAAGAATTGCAGTCGGGCAACGCCACTTTTTTTCAGCGACGAAGAAAAAAGTGAGTTTTTGATCCATGCCACTAGGTCGGATGGGTATGCTGCGATAGTTTCATGCGATATTGGGAACAAGCTATGCAAGGAGATTGTTGTTTTGAATGGTGAAGCACCTAAGGACGGACCGTTTGTGTACGAGGAAAAATTGGGAAGATCGATTTCATTGTTGAAGAGGAAAGCAGGCAACACCACTAGCAATAGTCATAATGGGCCAAAGAAAGTCTGCTATGTAAGAGATTTTGGCTTTAATTGTGCGATCCGGAACAACATACACAAGCCGAAACAAACTGAGAATGTTCAAGGAAAGAAGGGCAAGAAAGCAGCGGGTCATATGAGTAACGCATTTAGCCTCCTATCTGAATTGGAGGAAGAGGAGGCTTAACATAGTGTGTGTTTAGTTCTATACTTCTATTTGAGATTAAACTTTGAATGAATCCTAAATACTATTCCTTTGAGATTTCTTTGTGTCCTGTCTTTTAGTTTGTAATAATTGGTTAGACTTCTACTAGCAGATACATTTTGCTCAGACTTATAGTTAGAAGTTGATGAATGTCAAATCAGCATGTGACACAATGGTTAACCCGCAGGTTTTACGGTACTTGACACATTTAATTAACAGGTTGGAATTTATTCTATATAGATGACGACATGATACGATGCAAACAGTGCGAGCACGACCTTCAACACGATTTGTAGTGATTTTTTTTAGAAAAGAAGGCCACAAAGGGAGAAGGGTATATGATCTCCGGATGGCAGGTCTTATAACCCACTTATTGGTCTACACAGGCTTCCGCTTATTCTTCTCCGTGCTTTGACAAATTAATTATCGGAGATAGGAATTCCATGCAGATGATAAACAGATAGGGAGAGACAATGTCTCGCCAGACGTATTTGGAAGGGCTACAAGGTTCACAGAGATTCCCATTAAAAAAGAGTGAAATTGGTTTTGGCATTGATAATTACCCTGATTAATTTCACCTATCTCTTGCTCAAAATAAATTCAGTTGACAATTGTGAACAAATGAAATAGATTGTTTAACTTCAGCCACCCCTCTGGCCTCAATAAGAACTGTTCAAACAATACACGGAATCACCTTTTCCCAAGATTTGGTTATGAAATACTCACCAAAGCTGCTTTAAGATCTACTATCGACCGTCAGAGCCACCAAATACAAGAGTGTGGGATGAGCAACATGAGAAATTTAGCCTAATTGAAGTACTTTTTGGTGAAACAAACCTTTTTAATATATATATATATATATAAAACCGTAAATTTTTTGGTGATTTTTCTTTCCTCAAAAAAAACCGTAAACCCTGCTGAAGAAACAGAACCCTACCGTGGTCTGCTTACTCTCAAATCATAGAAGATCAAGAGAGCCAAGAGACATAGAGAAGGGAGCCATGAGAGCCAAACACAAGAAAAGCATACGGTATGTGCCCGAAGAGATCGTCCACAACGTACTCCCAAGGCTACCGGATAACTCTCTTTTAAGATTCAGGTGTGTTTCTAAACAATGGCGTCGTTTGATTTCTGGAGTCAAAATCACGATGCAGAAGGTAATGGTTTCGAACATGCCATTTAAAACGATTGATCAAACAGGAAGGTGACCAAAATTGATAACCGATGGCTTAATAAGCCTAGTTCTGATGTCTCATTGCTTGGTACTTGGGAGGGAGTTTTGCTGGTTAAGGTTGATGATGATTTGTTCCTGTGGGATCCATCAAAGGCCCCAAGACATGTACTATCAATTAGCAAGTTGGAAACCTTAATTCAACCGAGACTGAAGTCGGGTGTTGTGATCGCTTTAGGTCTTTGTTTCCACAAAGGTACGAGCGAGTTGAAAGCCGTAATGGCTTTTCGTGGTGTTGACAATAATGACACCAAAGTGGTTGTTATGGTTGGGCTTGAAAGCAAGGTTACAGAAGTAATTAACTTCCCTTATGAATTTGTTGCATTCAAACCACGGCCTTGCCGTTACTATTCTCTTAAGTCAGGGCCTGTCGTCAACAACAAATTCCATTGGTTTATACACAAAAGCCCATCAGCTTCACAGCAGCACCTACTTTCTTTCGACCCAAATGCTGATGTTAAGTTTACAGATTTACCATTGCCCGAAGGTAATTTTAGAATCTTGGGCCTCGGGATTTTAGACGGATACTTATCCATGGGCCGTCGCCATAAAAACGTGGCAGGTGGTGGTCGTGTTGGTGTAATTCGAATGAGAGAGTGTGGGGTTAAGGAATCTTGGGAAATTGTGTTCAAAATACGTAGTGAGTATGACTACTACAAAGATTTGGTTCCACTATTTTATACAAAAAACAAAGATGAAATTCTGTTGAAAGGGATGGGTGCGATAATTAGGTACAACACCAAGAATCGGACACACAAAGATATCTGTGTAACGGGCTGAAGGTATGACCCTGCTGTTGTTTATGAAGGCTCTCTTGATCAAGAATAAAGTCATGCAATAGTTGTCTATCCATTAATGTTGACGTTTTCTTTTATTTATTTAATTATGTTTATAAGGATTATAAGGATACTTCAACTATTTATTCATACAGATTGTGAAATGACCTAGAAGCGTTCAGATTAATTATTGTAGACCGGTCTTGAGTTAATATGTCTCAAAGCTTTAGGAGGTTCAGAAGATTGTAAAATGGTTTTTAGAAGGAAAAGTTTGATGACACTGTTTTGATAATCACTTCTGGTCCGCCTACCCATATTATCATCGCTATCATGTGTAGTTGTAAGTTGTGAGATAAGAATTTTGCTGCAAGCTATTCACATTTTTTCGATTGTTGTTCATATCTATCTATCGGTTCAGTCGAGTTGAAGATTTGACGTGATTGTTGTCATCTCCTAATTACGCTTACATATGATATTTGTGCAATGGGTTGTCGAATATAAGGGATGTTGTTGACCTGACAAAATGGACGGATCAGTCAAATTTGGGTTGGGTTTATATGAGTTTGTTTTAATTGGAGCATTACCTAGTTAAGCCCATACTTCTGTTGGGTTTTTTTAGGCTAAATTTTATGGTCTCGTTATTAGTGGGTACTCCCAATGAAATCCAATCTGGACAAAATAAGTTGTTGATATGTTCAGTCATAAACTTTCAAAAGAAGCCCAATCACAATCTTAGTTAGAAAATCCATCTCTTTTTCTCAAAAAAAAGAAGAAAGCCATCTCTCTAACCTAGTCATGTTGAATTTACCATAATACCCCTTAAATGTCATAAGATGCATGAGCTCATCCATCTCCTGTAAAACAAACTTTTCCCCTGGCAGTGCACGACACCGTCACCATCACCGACCACGCAGTTGTCAAGCTTCCGCCGCCGTCGTGCTTCAGCCACCGTCGTTCTCCACACCAACCGCATCTATGAAGGCATCCACCGAATCCGGCAACAAACTCCATTCAATCTGAATTTTGGGCAAGTTTGGTGGCTACTAGCAGGCTCAATACACTCCAAGCAGCAAGTACGGCCAATTTCAAGCGAAAAACAAGCAAGAACAAGTGAATACCAATTTTCAGGCGGCAATGGCTTTTGTCCGCGGCCATTCAAGCCTAGAATCCGGCTCCCACATTTTGACGATTTACAGCACAATCTCGGTACCGTCGAGCTCGCCAGTTCTCCAGGATCATGTAATGAAATTAGAAGCACGGAATTACAGTGCACAAAGAGAAATTACCCAAAATTGAAGCTAGGGCTCTTACCCTCCCATACCCCATTCTGACTTCGGTGCCGCTGGGTTCTGGAGTTGGGCGAGGGCCTTTGTTCTCCATGCCTTCGAGACCTCTCAGTTATAGCAGCTTTTCATCTGGAGTGGTGGTAGTGGTGGTGGTTGTAGTGGCGGTGGTGGTGTTGCAGTGGTGGTGGTGGTGGTTGTATTTTCATACCCTTTCTTATTTTCTTTAGGCTTAATTACTTAATGGATACCTCCAGTATAGTGAAACTATCACATTGCACTAGCCACTATCAAAACTCGCTGATAACGTTCCCCATTTGCAATAAATAAGTCACTTTCAAACTGGGAAAAATTTCCATCCAAACACCATCATCCCAATAAGGTCAAAATCGTCAATGCCAAAATAATAAATTTAACATTGAAAAAAATTAGAAAAAGAAAGGTAAATAAAAGAAGAAGAAGAATAAGAAGATAAGCGATATATGGACTCAATCTTACGCATCTCTCTCAATCGCTCTCTCTCACTCGGTCTCTCCCTCCCTCCCTTCAATCTCTTCTATTTCCCTTGGATACATCACCGCCCTTCTCTTTTCAACACTAAAACATACTCTCTCTCTCTCTCTCTCTCTCTCTCTCTCTCTCTCTCTCTCTCTCTCTCATCAGTTGTCTCCCAACCCAGAAACCCTAAACTGCCGCCCCTGACCCAGTTACCATCTCCCCTCAAATCCACAGAAACGCGGACCATTATGCCGGCCTTTTTAGAATTAACCTTTATTCCAACCTTATATCCATTAATTCCGAGCAAATCTCAAACCCATATTCGCCTTTGCAAGTACCTTCATTAAATCTCTTCCACTGTTCTTGTACTGTGGTCTTTTGTGCTATGTTCTCTAACAAAAAAGATGATTTTTTTATTAGGTTTGATCTTGTTTATGTTATCTTATGGTGATTTCATTTGTGAATATGCGGGGAGGCGGGTCATCAGAGGGAGGAGGAGGAGAATAGGAACGCTCGTCGCTGTGAGTTCCAAGATCGGGTAACTAGAAATTACATGTGTGAGAGTCATGTAACAGCAAGGAACTTGAGGTTCCATCCACCTTTTTTTATCGTGTTGAGGCTTTATTGCCTCAGATTTCGGATAATCTTGAGGTTGGATTGTTGGGTTGAGATCGTGGGTTATGAAATTGGAAGATTATCATGGGCTGTGGGGATAGAAATGAGTTGGATTGAAATGGGTTTGAAGTGATTGTGTGTGAAAGGGGTTGTTTGAGAAGTGAATTGATGGTTTAGAGGATGAAGTAGAAGGAATTTGAAGTGGGTTGGTTGATTAGATCTGGATTTTGCCAGTTTCCACAGAGAGTTGAGATAGGGGCGGGCCAGCGGGGTGGCCGGATTCTGGGTTCATGTGGCGGTGATGGTGGTGGTGTGGCCGGGTTCTGGTTATATGTGGCGGTTATGGTGGTGGCTGTGGTGGTGATTTTTATGATGATCTTAGTGTTCATCAATTGAAGTCTATTGACAATTTAACCCTTGAACAAAAGGATTTCAAAGACAACTAACGGCTTGTTCCGTTAAGTGATGGACGGAATTTTTTTCCCAGTTTGAAAGTGACTGATATATTGCAAATGGGGAACATTATTAGCAAGTTTTGATAGTGGGTAGTGCAATGTGATAGTTTCACTATGCTGGGGGTATCCATTAAGTAATTAATCCTTTTCTTTATTAGTTCTTGTTCAACGGTACAACAGTCTCTTGGGATGAACACTATTTCTAATTGGAGTCTTATTGGTGTCCAGGACAAATACCCACCTTACCCATCTACATGTTGGTCTTAAATAGGTATAAGTAATTAATACCATTTATTAAATAGTCAGGACCCGCTCCATTTATTAGCTGGTTAAGTGGTCTAACCCAATGGGTAAATACCCATTTTCCCAGGTCTCCATGACAGTTAAGTTACATCGTTCCGGTGATCATTAGGGCGATTAAAATTTCATGGGGCTTCGTGGTGGCTTTGATGGGGCTTTGTGGCGGCAACAAGGCCGTGGTGGCTTTGACCCTCGCTGATAGACTTGACAAGACAGTTTTGGTAGGTTGTTTCATAACCAAAACTTGCGAAATATTGATTCCCCTTAGTGTAAACCAACACACAACTGAGTACATGTTCAAAGAGAATGAAACCTTATGTAAACATTACAAAATTATCATCTAAAGAAGGACACAAATACACAAATGAATCCACAGAATCACCGCGATACGACGAAAAAAAGCTGTGGAATTCATCTTTTTATGTGGGAAGCTAGACATTCTAGACGTGTGACTGTCTTCCCATTGAGTAGAATCAAGATCTGGAGTTCTGGGGAAGGAGGTAGGATCTAAAGTGCCTTGACAAATGGCCCTGGTTGAAACTTGGAAAAATAAGTCTTCTAGAACTCCTCCCTTTAGTCGATTGCTGGCAGAGGAACCCAATAGAACGAAAAGCCTTTCAAGTGCTTGCTCATTTACAGAGCTTCTTTTGAAGGAACCTTTGGGTACTTCAACACTTTGTACCCTAAGAGTCTCCGCTCGAACTCGGATTTGCTCCAAACGGCTGAAGGAACGGGAGCTAAAGGTCTTACTTTCTATTAATAGAAGGTTCTCTGCCAAACCTTTGAGAAGGTAAAATGTCTCTTTGCTTGAGGAATAGGGCGATACTATCCAACAAAGTAAGTTCTTTCAAAGGAGGTGAAACTATATATGAGGAAGCCCATTAACTCCTCACACTTGTCCAAGGATGGTTCTATTAAAACAGTTTAATTTCCTAAACTAAGTGTGTGGAACTGTCAACCGAAATGTCCTAATATTTTATAAGATATGAATTATCCAACTATGAAATGGAAATGGTTATAGTAGATACATGATTTTGGTTGCGCCACATTAGTTTGAGGAACGCCATTTATATCATTCCACGTGGAGTACAGCTTGCAGGGCAAACATCCCTTCCCGCCCTCAAGGAGCTGGCCACCCTATGTGGTCCATACATCGCACACCTCATAGATCGCACACAAAGCGGGCTCTACACCCTTTCTAGACCATGAGAGAGGGTCAGGGCTACACACGGGGGTGCGGTACCAAGATAGGTGGATTCCTTGGAAATATGGGAGAAAGTTTACGATTACGAAGTAGTACCTGAGAATGCTTTTGTCTCCTCCTAGTTTGATCATAATGGGAATTGAAATGCATGACTTGTGTAAAACTCCTTCCCTGTAGATGAACCTGATCACATTCTTCAAATTCTGACCTGCAAAGACAAAGTTCCAGACACATTAATTAGGGGTGGTACAGAAATATGTAATTTCACTGTTAAGAGTGCCTGTTACGTACCTCTTACCTTTTGGTGTTTGAACCCTCATAGGACCACATAAGTACATATACAATTGCCCGATTTCTCATCTTACACCACACATTTTTCCTTGTAAAAAATGACTTTATTACCCTTATCAAATAATTGAGAGATACTAAGAAAATTATACTTCAAACCATCACTACAAGATAAACATCATCCATAGAACTTGAAGATTCATTACCAATACTACCTATGCCAGTAATGTTGCATTTTGCCTTGTCACCAAGTGTGATTGTTCCTCCAAATTGCTATTTAAGTTCTGTGAATAGAGATTTCTTTCCACACATTTGCTTGGAGAAACCACTGTCCAGAAATGCACTTTTGATCCTTACCGTTGGTGACAGCCTACAAAATTCAATCAATGCCTCAACAGGCTGTTAGACCAGTGTAGAGCTTGTCCTTTAGGAAACCAAATCTGCCTCACTTGTCCCTTAAACTGATAAGGATAGGCTTCCTCATTATGTGAGGTTATGTTCTTCTAAAGGGGCAAGTTATCTTAACATGACCAAGCTTCCACAGTAAAAATATTTTGGAGAATGTCTGTTTCCTGATTTCACAAAGGTGGTTTGGTTCTTCTATGGAAAATTTGGATTGTAACCAATTCCACTTTTGTGTACAGAATGCAGACTTCCCCCAAGCATGAGATTAAGGTTGTGTTCTAAGCCTGAAAATCTAGACGAAATTTTTCTTGATTCTTGAATTTTCTCAGTCAAAAAAGTGTTTTGTTGTTCCATATCAGCTGAATGATGTTTCAGATCAACAAACTTATTAGTTAAAAATTTATTTTGACTCACAACATCCTTGACCTGTGCTTTCAAAGCTTTGAACCTGTTGTCCAAGGCTTTGAAGTCAATTTCAATTTTTAAATTAGAAACTTCAAGAGTCTTATTGAGAAACACCAAATCTAAATTTTCTTTTTCTTTCTCATGAACTTTTACCTTTAAAGAATAAATCACATTTCTGTAACTTTCCTCATTTAAAAACATGCTTTTGAGGATTTCATGTAAAACATTAGAAGGACTAGCAAGTAATTATTTCACCATTTCCTCAACGTGTCTATCTGAGTTGTTTCCTTCTTCATGCTCAGCCATTAGACAGAGATTGGCTTGTTTTTCATCTGAATCTGAATCACTTGATGGCTCAGAATCACTCCATGAGGCAACTATAGCTTTTTTCCTTTTGTTGTCATTTTCCTTCTTGTGGAAATGCATGTTCTTCTTCCTTTGTTGACAATCCCTTACCATGTGATCTCTATGATCCTTGCTGCTTGAGGATCTGAACTTGTCTTTGTTGTAGTCCTTGTTTCCGAAAAAAAAACTTCATTTTTAGAATTCAGGTCAAATCTTTGGAGATCAAGGCTAAAGATTCCTTATCATCATCTTCTTCCTGTTCAAGGCTTTGAGATTTATCACTGTCTTTTTCCTTGAGTGCCAGGTTCTTGATGTTGTCACTCTTATCACCATCCCCTTACTCCACAGAGATCTCATGAGTGAGCAGCTTGCCTTGCAGATCATCTAGTTCCAGAAGGCTCAAATCCTCATCTTCCTCAATTGCAGTGGTCTTTGGTCCCCACTTGGCTTTCAGAAGGCTTCTCAGAATCTTTCTGACATTTAATTCATTTGAGAATGCTTTTTCCAAGGACTCTAGGTTATTCACAATGTTTGTGAACCTTTTGAACATGTCCTTGATGGATTCATCAGAATTCATCTTAAATAGCTCATACTGCCTGAGGAGAACGTTGTTTTTTGTCTACTTGACATGGCTGGTTCCTTCATATGTCACCACCAGTTTGTCCCAAATCTCCTTGGCACTTTTACAGTTGGATATTCCGTTGAAATCATCTGCACTAAGGGAACAATATAATAAGTTCATAGATTTATTATTCGTTGATACCTTCTCCAATTCAGTAAGTGAGAGATCATCTTCAGTCTTGATAGTTTTGATCCCCTCTGAAGTTGAATAGAATGTATAGCGACCATTCTGAGTGATTGACCGTAGCTCCATGTCCTAATCTATGATGAACATTTTCATCAATGCTTTCCAATGAACAAAGTTGTCACCACAAACAGTGGAGGTCTATTGGCTGCCCTTACCTGTGAGAATCCTTAATTCATCACCTACATTACTCATTGTCACAAGACTGTTAGATCTTTACTGTGACCCAAGCTCTGATACCAACTTAAAGTGTGTAATGCAGGTAAAATAAAGGATCAAGATACTCTAGAAGGGGGGTTGAATAGAGTATGCAATCTTTTGCTAAAGAAGATATTTAAAACTTAACACAGAGGTTTGATAGATTTTCAAAGCTTTGTAAAATTACAGAAGCAGTTTGAGAATGCTTGAAAATGTCTGAAGCTTCAAAACTTTGAAGTAAGAACTCCTCCAAAGCTTTGGAGATTTAGGGAATGAAATGCAGCAATGTAAAGCAAATGAACACGATGATTTTTTCTAAATTCATCCACCAATTGGCCTACGCTACGCCTGAGGGATACTGTCCCTCCAAGATTTAAACACATTCTTATTAATCACAGACCTAGCCCTAGATCTCAAGCTTAAGTGAACTCCCTTACACCTATACAGCTTGTGGTTCCAAACCAATCTAGTTTCAGCTACAATCTAATGAAACAATAAGAACTTCTTGTTGTTCACTTGTGCAACTTAAATTTCTAAATTCTATGAGGTTTAGGAATTATAATGAATACAAAGACCAAGAAAAAGTATGAAGAACACGAAAAACAGAATAAGCAATTCAGCTCGATGTGTTCTTCAAAAATATGAAATGATTAAGATGAATGATCTTCTTCAATGTTGATCTCTCAGTCGGTTTGCGTGGTAGAAAAGTTGTTGGTTGATCTCCTGTGTGTTTTCTTTTTTAATCACTTCTCTGTAGCTACTTGAAATTTAAACTCTGTTTGTAACAAACTGACAGCAACAACTTGAGAGATTTTAGGAACCAAATCCTGCAAAATCTCAACAACCTAACATCTATCTTTAACAGCTAAATTCAAACGGCTCTCTTGACTTGATCATCTAGATTTGATCAAAGTCTAGCCCTGCAAAACTTGAACACAAGTTAAGACACAATCCAGATTAAATAGCATGAATATAATGGCATGTTTACCAGACCATTTTAAAACAGTAAGCATAGCTATTTTCGGAGTGTAAACATTATAAAATATATCCAATAATAATCAATATTAAGAAAATAATTTAGAACAAGTCAGTAAATAATCACACGGCCTGATATATCATCCTGCAACAAGGATTTGGTAGCCAGTATAGCATAAGCAGAAATCCATAACAACCTCCAAAGCTTTGGAGCTTTGTCCACCTTCAAGGCTTTAGCCATCATTCAATGATCTTTAAGACATATCAATTGGAACACTTGTCTAGAAATATAAACTCAATATATAGACTCAAGAATATTTGTAAGAGATAGTATAAAGTCTATAATATGGCATTCAATCCGATGTAAGTCCTGCAATACAGAAAAATGTGTCAGCAAGTGTAGCCCAACAATATGAACATTGTATACTTCAAAGCTTTGGAGCTTTGAACATGTCTTTCAAACAATCTCGTCTTTCGTCATCTTAAAAGTATAACTCCCACTGAGTTTATTGTTAAAACTAGTGTTCCTCTTGACCTGGCTCTGATACCAAATTGTCGTAACAGAACTCCTGTTTCAGAGCTCCGTTACCAGTTTGTTATAACGTGTGGGTATTCGAGCAAGAACGACGAAAGCAAAACAAGAACGAGACAGATATTTAACGTGGTTCACTAACGAATTCGTAACGAACCCGCTAGCTACTCCACGACTAGAACCAGATATTTTATTGAGAAGAGAACCCGATTACAATACACGCCGCCGTGGCCACAACGGCTACGGCGGCAACCCGAAACACCCACGCACATACTCTAACAAAGCTCTAAGAGCTCTCACTTTTCTGCCCCTGTGTGTTTAGTGTACCAAAAACCAGTAGCCTTTTATAGGCATTTAGTGGCGGTGGTACTTCCAAGCAATTAGGAAATTGCTTTGTCACCAAGTCATGGAAACACCACCGCCCGAATTTGTTTCCAAATTGTTTCTTTGACTTTTTCTTTTCTTTTGCCTACATTCAAGACACACTAACAAATCTCCACCTTGTCTTGAATGAACTCTGCAACCTGAAACCTGAACCTGATGTTTCTCTTCTCAAACCTGAACCGGATGCGTCTCCCTGAACCAGAAACGAGCACGCCTTCTCAAACAGATTTTTCGCAGCTGTATGCGAAACCCGAATCGCCAAATCATTTCTCCAACTACCATGCGTTCCTGCAACGAATGCGCCCGATGTGGTTGCACTTCCGAAAAAAGAAACAAGTGCTCCATCCAGAACCAGAATCGAATACATTCACTGAGAAAGCAAGACCGAATGTATTCCAGATGCGCCCAATTGCGCCAGAAAGATGCACCATGACAGAATGCTCAGATGTCATCCAGACCAGATGCACCGATGACGAGTGCCCAAATTGTCATACCAGATGCGCCCTGTATGCCTCAGATGCGCCAGATGCTCGCCAGAAACATATCGCGCCATATGCGAGCTTAGTGCGTGTCATGGTACACGCTGCAAAACCAGATGCACGCCAGAACAAATCGTGCATAATGCGCGCCAGAACCAGAATCAGATGCGCGTGCCAGAAATCTCACGCGCCAGATGCTCCATGTCGTTGCTCCAACTCCAACGAGTTCTTGAAACGCATGAGCCAGAACCAGAATCAATTCACGCACCAGATGCTCCACGCCGGGAGCCAGATTGCGCCTGAACGTCAATCGCCAGAACGCCAGATGCGCGTGAACCGCCAGATTCGCGCCAGTACTGAATGCGTGCTGGATTTGCCAGATCCCTTGCACGCTTAATCAGATGCGCGCCAGATTGCTCCAACAGGAGCCCGGATAGCCCCCTGAATAGGACTTCAGATGGTGGGTGTACCTGCTTCTCTCTCACGAACAGATCGATCTTGATCGCCAAACCAGACATCGTTCTTGGCGGAATCTCGAAACCCTACTCCCGATAGCCTGCTCCACCTGAATCGCGAAACCCTAGCTTTGAGTTCCACCCTGATCTTGGAACCCCGGCTCTGATACCAGTTTGTTAAAACTGGTGTTCCTCTTGACCTGGCTCTGATACCAGTTTGTTGTGACAGAACTCCTATTTCAGAGCTCCATTACCAGTTTGTTATAACATGTGGGTATTCGAGCAAGAACGACAAAAGCAAAACAAGAACGAGACAGATATTTAACGTGGTTCACTAACGAATTCGTAACGAACCCGCTAGCTACTCCACGACCAGAACCAAATATTTTATTGAGAAGAGAACCCGATTACAATACACGCCGCCGTGGCCACAACGGCCACGGTGGCAACCCGAAACACCCACGCACACACTCTAAAAAAGCTCTAAGAGCTCTCACTTTTCTACCCCTGTGTCTTTAGTGTACCAAAAACCAGTAGCCTTTTATAGGCATTTATTGGCGGTGGTACTTCCAAGCAATTAGGAAATTGCTTTGTCACCAAGTCATGGAAACACCACCGCCCGAATTTGTTTCCAAATTGTTTCTTTGACTTTTTCTTTTCTTTTGCCTACATTCAAGACACACTAACATTTATACACCTCATAATTCAGAAGGATTGAATTATCATAAGCTCAGCCTCATCATGAGCAGTACGTCACCGAGATCAGTCACGAAAAGTATGTACCTCTCTCGCCTCTGACGTATCCTACGAGACCTATGAAGCTCTTGTGTTACTTGAGTAGGTTACTCCACAACGCTTGTGGTTCCTGCTCATGTTCTATTATTGGATCAGTGTTTTGTGGTTCTTGAACCTCTTCAAGTTCTATTATCCTCCCACTCTCTTCTTTAGAGACAAACTCTCTTTCTATAAACACACCTGTTCGAGCAACAAACATTTTGTTCTCGGTTGGACTACAGAAGCAATATCATTTTGTTTCCTTAGAATATCCCACAAACTTACACTTGTCCGACTTTATTCCGAGTTTATCTGACTGTAAATTGTTTACATAAACTTCGCAACCCAAATCTTCATCAACAACACTATGGGACTCCTCCTAGTCCATATCTCATTCGGTATCTTCATAATTAATTTGGATGGAACACGGTTGAGGGTAAAAGCAGTTGTTAATAGAACATGACCCCGAAATGAAATTGGAAGATCTGTCTTACACATCATAGATTGAACCATATCCAACAGGGTATGATTCCTCCTCTCAGACACACCATTCCATTGTGGTGTTCCAGGTGGAGTGAGTTGGGACAAAATCATACACTCTCTAAGATAGTCATCATCAAACTCTTGACCTAAGTATTCTCCTCCACAATCCGATCATAGAGCCTTAATGATATTGCCAAGTTACTTCTCTACTGCTGTTTAATAATCATATACTCACTATTATGAATCATGCGAGACATGTGAATCTTATTTATTGGGGAAAATGACTAAGTCCGCTTTCAATAATAAAGGTGAGGGACTAGTGAGCTTTTGGCACTCATACATACTAATGCACCAAATCTTGCTCCATTCCAAACGCGCAAGTATATTTCCCCTTTAGTCAGTCGTCTACTTCTGTTTAGCTCCTGCACATTTCAAAAAATGTGAGATCCTCATCTAGTATATAATACCCATGATGATGAGATACACTCATTAATTTCTATAAAAAAGATACCTGAAGTGAAATTCATAATTCCCTTATATTCTTCTTCCAAGTACTTTAGGCATCTCCTCTTCAACTTTACCACCTTTGGGTTTTAAGGCAAACTCCTTGGTTTTAACAACAACCTTGATTTTACCTTTGGGGTACGGGCAAACCATTTGCCTCTTCCCTTTTAACCATCAATATGATTTTTCCCATGCCCTTATCAGTGCTTTGTCAACAAGCGGTTCTCAATCATATTTTGTAAATTTCTTTTGAACAAAGATTTTGTCACTTCAAACCTTTTCATATCTAGCTCGCTCTTGAAAGAGCTTCTTTAAATGTATGATCACGTCATATACCTCCATGTTCTCATGTTGCTTTTGAAGCTCAGAGTTCATGGAAGCTAACATGAGGCAAGTCACATCCAAAGAACCATTCTTTGATGTTCCTTCCTTTAGGCTTTGTTGTGTTTTGGCAGTTGGTGGAGAAGAAACTTTCTGCTCCAGCATATACAGATTTTCTAGCTTGAGAAAAATTCTCAAGTTTTTGTACCAGTCTAGGAATTCAGTCCAGAATATTTGTCCTTCTCAAGGACCAAACGCAATTGTTGATGTTTGTTGATTGTTTGTCATTGGAACTACAAGTGATGAGATATATGCAGTTTTAGTATTGCGAACAATTAACTGTACTTAAAAATGGTTACATTATTAAATATAGCTCCCACTATTTTTCTCGGATTCATAGCCCTCACCATTAATGAAAAATATCATATATTTTCTAGTGAGTCAAGACCATATTTCACCTTCTCTTGAGCTTGCTTTGGCAAGTCACCTAAAATTTGGTTATTTAGGTAGGAACACCTTCCAATTGCATCATATGCAACTCTTGGTTCAATTGGACAAATAACTCCTTATTCTTTATCTATCTCATAGATAATCCCAATTGCCTTTCCTCTAAATATAAAGACGTCACAAGCGAGGGAGAAGACGACACGCAGACCGTAAAATTAATAACATTAATCACAACAAAACCAAACAAAAACAAACCACAAAATAACATCCACAACATATGCCACATCCAACCACCAAAACACAAACAGTTAAAATCTAGTTTTATCGCTCTTGGTCAATTTTAGTTGAATTTGGGATTTCTCGAGTTAAAATAGTCAAACGGTTGCGCCAATACAATTGGCAAAACCCGTTTGGACTTAGCCGAACCGGGCCAAACCGGTCGGACCAGCTCGCACGATCAAACCACCGGCTAGCCGAGCCTGGTAGGCCGGTTGGCCTTGGTCTCCGCGCGAAGGGAAGTGTCGGGTTGGCTCGGCCGAACCCTACAAGGAAAGTTTCAAAAACTTTTTCCCTTCCTTACGGGAAGATTTCCAATTTTGGGACAAATCACCTTTTCCCCAAATTGGGCCCTAGCTTTTCAAATCACCAAAACAAACATCAATGTATACGAAATCAGTAAATATTACCACGATATGTAAAATTAACTTATTTCCTATTGAATCATATTCTAATTGTATCATTATATGAGTATCAGTTTTTGGCCAAATTTTACGATACTGTGTAAAAATTGATAAAACAGATAACACATAAATCATGTTATGCGCTACGACATGTGGCTCTGATACCACTGTAGGGTTTTGATGCTGTTTACGCAATGGAAATACAAAAATTATCCTGATCAAAGCCCTCCATGAATCGAAGGTTACGCTCTCATAACGTGATTAAGGGAGTAAGGTTACCTTGTAAGTTTGTGTGATTATAACATAGAATAGTGTCCACGTCTCTACCGGTATCCATACCTTAGGATTTCTAACTGGAATCTTCTCTACGGATTGTGCTAGCGGCGTAGAGAAGAAATCAATTGATCATGCAATACAGGACAACGGGGCTGAGGGGTCGGCCAAGCTCCTTTTCTCTTCGGGTAGGGGGATTCGACTACTCCTTGGCTCTCTCTCCTTTCTTTGTTATTTCACTCAATGACAACTCTTGTGAAATAATAGAGCTAGGACTCCCCTTTTATAATCAATAACTACTTATTGACTACATATTGCCCCAATACTAATCATGTCCATACACAAATTAGTCCACTATTCAACTTAGTCCAACTAACTTTACATGTGGTTGCGTTTTGATCCTTGATAAATATAATTTCTAATTAGTACTACTAATTAACATGTATATCCAATTTAATCCTTCTTGGTGTGTGATCCTGTAGGTTTCTATTAAGTTGGCAGTAACAATTACAAACATTGAGGAGTGTCTAGCAACACATCAATGCTATCCAACTAATAGAATTAGTCAGTGATCCGACAAACCTTGTGCCCGATATTACCGTGTTGTATATGTCCCTTTGTCTCCATATCCGGATTGGACACGAGACATAAGTGTCACACTTGTATCTCGAATCCATAGTTTCTCGATCCTGGGAATATGCTTATCTGTACAGATAACATAAATATCTCATATTGATTTATCTGATTCTGGCCAGACATTCCATAAGCGCTACCCCTCGAGTGGCCATGGCTATTTTCTCCCATTATTATGGAGGGAGAAATACTCTCTACGTCACTACCATCTCTCACGTTGCTTCCTATCATGCCCGATTACCATATTTATAGTTACCCAGTTGCGGTGTAACGTTTGATAATATCAAAACATGATATTTCACAACTAGAGTATCTAGTGACTTCAAGTATAAGGACTACAACACCATTGTCACTAGGAGAAGCACTTGTGACATTCACGTAATTTATATATAGCCTTCTTGTGATGTGTCAATCCAGTATGCCATTACTCCTAATGCATACACATGTGTTAGACTTGATGTCTCCATATCAATCTACCCACATACTAGTCTCCATGCATAGCGATTGTCCTATTAATCAATGCGCTTGACTAGGAATATTTAAGATACACTTGTTATCTAAGAACTTCATTACATTAAGTATCTCCATATATAATAAATGAATGTTCTAGCCAAAACATTGTTCACACTAAAATAAGATTGCCTCTAGGGCATCTACTCCAACAGAAATCCCCCCTAACCATCCCACACCCAAGGACAACTTTATCCCCATAGCACCCCCTCTCCCTCCCCCCCCCCCCCCCCCCCCCCGCATAGGGTTGGACATGAATCGTATTTTTATACGGTTTTCACCCTCCCCCTCCCCCCATAGGGTTGGAAATGCCCTTAGATCATCGAATATCACAAACATGGTTCAATATTTATCTTCAATAATACCTTTTTTCAAGGAAATGGAGAGTGTACTGTTGTAGACTAACGGATAGTGTTCGGATTCTGGATGATCAGATCTAACAACCTTATAGTAAGTACTCAGATGAATCGGAGGCCAAGGAGACATAGAACAAGGGGTGGAAATAAGTAGTATTGTACTATTGAGGGGGAGACACAGCGTGTTTGCTGCAATTTGGCTATTTAGTAAAGAGTAATCCGTGTGTATAAGGCATAGAGAATAATAAGGGTGTACACAGAAGATAATATTAGTCTGTAATGGGAAAAAGGAGCGTCCTATTTATACTAGTCCGACTAGGGAAACCAATAGGTGACACGTGGGCATACGGATGGACCACGACCTATTATGATGGCAGCGTAACCTAAATCCCTGGAGGATTGCCACAGATGACGTCAATCTAAATGTAAAGATGGTAGTAGAACAAGTCAGCTTCGTTAGTACAATACTGGTCACATATGGGGTGGAACCCACATGCGACGGGCCTTATTCCAGCCTCCAACCCACTAGAATTGCTAGCTCTATGTGAGGTGATAGGCTAGAGGGATGCTGTCTCATGGTCACTTTAGATGCGATATGGCATGATCTGGTGCTTCTGGAGCACGGATGTGAGGACACGTGTAGGCTGTTGATGGGTTCAGGTGGCAGTGGACTAGGGCTTCACTTTTGACTGTCTACACATAGCATGAACTTTAACAACATCAACATACATCCATATTTTTACAAGTAAGCGTTGCACGCATATACTCACAAGAAGTTTGCAAAGGCGATGGAACTCCATATTTTGAGGCAAGTCTTTGAACTCAAACGGTGAATATTCTTCACATGTGAAGATGATATCTACGTACACTCATACAATAATCTAATTACCATAGAGTCACACATCCACATTTCAAATGCATACCTTATATGTCATACTTTCCAACATGTCACTAACACACATATAATCCAAACATGACACTTAGAAATGCTACACTCATGTTTTCAAATGCATACCTTATACTTCCTGTGTTCTCTATTAATCTTTACCCTTTTTACCACTATTCACTCAAACACTTTAATTTGGTGAGTTGATTAGTAAAACGATGCAAGAATTTGATATCTTTGCACAATGTTGTAGAGTAAACTTCACTCTACAACACGGTCAAAACTTTATTAAAAAATTGCATCGTTTGGCTATCCAAATCACCGTGTCAAAGTGATCCGATTACGGAAGAAAAAGTCAAAAGGTGAAGATTCAGAGAGAAGGGAGGTAGTATGTCATATTTTCCATTGTAAGTTCACAGCCTGTTTCAAAGGTTTGAAACTAGTTTCAAGGCCTTGAAAATGAATAGCATGAAGAAAGGGGGAGTTTTTAATCCTATGCTTCTCTAAACCCCTGCACATGATCATATTGTATTAGATGATGAAAGAAAAATTAACTATGTGATTTATCGTGCCTTGATCTGATTATTCTCCTAAGTTATTTTTCAGGAACTATTAACCAATTATGTTTATGCAGGATTAGTAAAGTTTCCTTATTAAAACAGATGTATCAGTAGCCATCAATGTCTACAGACTATGTGCTATTGTTAAGGAAGGTTGTCTGGACATTCCTTAAGCTTTCAAATGAAAGATCATATCAAAGCAAGTCAGAAAAGCAAGCAACTAGCCGTTGGAACCAAGTTGTTGAGAGTCAAAGATATGTTGCATATTTTTAGGGATTTCTGTTTTGAAGATTGCTATATATTCTGCAATTCAAATTAGCAGAAGAACAACCACATACAGAGAGATTACGAAGAAAGGAGCATTAAAAAGATTCAAACAACTCTCAAGGATTGACAAGCATCATAGCGGAAGATCAAATCATCCAATCCAAGTTCCATAAGAACACTTCATGCTTAAATGCTTTAATGTGTTACAGTGTTCTTCATCTGAGCATTATTTGTATATCATCTTGTTATATTTATTTATCCTTAATCTTGTGGTGTTTTTCAAGAGGAACAACAAGAGATTCTTATAGTATCAGTTAACTAGATTAAATACTAGATAGGTTAGGAAGAACCACATACTGCACAGAGTAAGGCACTTCTCTGGGTCTGAAATCTAGGGCTTAGCTTTTGATAAATAAGAAGTCTGTTGAAATCCTGAAGATATTAGATCCCTCAGGCGGAGACATAGGTCATTGAGGACTGAACTCTGTAAAATCATTGTGTTCCTTCCCTTACATTTCATTTCTGCACTAAGCTTGTTAACTGCTTCAAAAATGGTTTTTGTTCAAAGCCTTATGTGTACGAGAGAATCCGGCAGGGAGGATTCAATATACACCAAGAGTAGGGGATAAAAAGAACACAGGAAGAGTAGGGTCGTGTGTAGGGAGAGAGTAAGACAATAGTACTGTATGAGAGAGAGACAGGATTTTGGCAGAGCTTCCGCGTATCTCAGGTGATTCTCCCTTGTATGGAAGGGTTAACGATCCTATATATAACGGAGAATTTGACCGTTGTAGTGGGTTAATGCGCCCATTAATGGAGGCTTAATTAGCTTAACCACAACGGCACGTTCGTCCGCGTATATAGGGACCGTTACGCACATTAACCGCGTATATCGGAACCGTTATGAGGTTGACCGGGTTTATGGAGCTCGTGCCATAAATCTCTCAAAGCAGTTACTAGGGGTCGCGCGCGAGCTTGGTTGTCGCTCGCACGCGATAGGACTTACTCTAGCCTCCAAACCACTAAGTCACTACAAGTCTCGTGTGGTGGTATGCGAGGGCCCTGTCTCGCAGCCCCCACATGGATCAGCGCGGGTAGTGATCCAGTGTGTGTGGAGCACAGCTATGTGTGCTGGATGATCGCCACGTGGCTAAGATATGCCTGTCCAGAAAGCACTATCTACATTAGCCCCCTTTCTGCGCATGAAGGCACATAGCCGGATAGGCTTCAATGCGCAGGAACCAATGTACGCGTCGCCACCACGCACCAATTCAAATACACGCAGAATCAGCCCCGTACGGTCCCATCACATCGATGAAACACATGACGTGCTCGTGGTCATTCCCGTTGACATCTTCAAACTTGTCCCACTTAGGAGCCTTATACCCCGCGGGGTTAGGCATGAGATAAATCTCACGTGGGATAGGTGGATCGTTGTCGAACTTTGGAATAATGGTGTCTGCGAATGGCTGATTGGCCAAGAAGGTCTCTATGCGCCGCTGTAGTGATGTCATTCACTCCGGTGCACTTCCCGCAGCAGCAGGAGGAAGGTCTGTTGTAGCCGGCGGGGATACATATGCTGCGGTCGGGCTAGGAGTGTATTGTGAAGTCGCGTTGCCCAGCAGTTCCGGCGGAAGAGGCAAGGGGTATTGTGAAGAAAGGTTGGGTGCCACAGTTGGTGGTTGAGGAATATGTGTGGTAAGAGGCGATATTTGGATTGTCAGCCCCTGAACAGAGGGTAATTGCACCATTGCTGGTGGGGTTTGCGAATTAGGGTTGGGTGGCATCGGTACCAACCCAGTCCCCTGAGTGGTAGAGGTTCCCCCTCCCTGGGAGACAGCAGTGTACGAGGTAGGATTCGGAGCAAGGGTTCCCAGGATGGCCATTATACGTTCCATCTGTGCGGATTGAGCCTGAAGGGCCTTCCCCTGATTCTAGATGGTGGCGTTTAGAGCCTCCAACGTCGGAGTCCCACTGGCGGCCACAGAGGCGTGACGGGTCTCCTCTCCTGAGGTGGTCTCCGTGGAGGGGGATCTGTTACTGACATTATCTTCATGAGACATGGTTTCTTGCAGTGGTTCGATTCACGTCGGGTTCACCAAATGTGTACTAGAGAATCCTGCAGGGAGGATTCAATATACACCAAGAGTAGGGGATAGAAAGAACACAGGAAGAGTAGGTTTGTGTGTAGGGAGAGAGTAAGACAATAGTACTGTATGAGAGAGAGACATGATTTTGGCAGAGCTTCCCCGTATCTCAGGTTATTCGCCCTTGTATGGAAGGGTTAACGATCCTATATATAACGGAGAATGTGACCGTTGTAGTGGGTTAATGCGCCCATTAATGGCGGCTTAATTAGCTTAACCACAACGGCATGTTCGTTCGCGTATATAGGGACCGTTACGCACATTAACCGCGTATATTGGAACCGTTATGAGGTTGACCGGGTTTATGGAGCTCGTGCCATAAATCTCTCAAAGCAGTCACTAGGGGTCGCGCGCGAGCTTGGTTGTCGCTCACACACGACAGGACTTACTCTAGCCTCCAAACCACTAAGTCCCTACAAGTCCCGTGTGGTGGTATGCGAGGGCCCTGTCTCGCAGCCCCCACGTGGATCAGCGCAGGTGGTGATCCAGTGTGTGTGGAGCACAGCTAGGTGTGCTGGATGATCGCCACGTGGCTAAGATTTGCCTGTCCAGAAAGCACTATCTACACCTTAAAAGGCTTTTCAAGGCCTTAAAAACTATCAGTAACTTTTTTTTCTATTGGTTTTGATTTCAAGGGCTTCAATCTGAGTTCAAGGCCTTGAAGTACCTCAAGCTCTTCACACTTTGTTTTAAAACCACACTTTGTGAAATTTGCCATACTCGATTCAACCCCCCTCCCCTTCTAGAGTATTTTTTATCATGTAATTGCATATCTACGTAATGTCTTTCATCCAACATGCCACTAACACACATATAATCCAATCAGCTATCAAAATTAAACAAAACATGACACTTAGAAATGCTACACTCAAGTTTTCCTCAAAAATGTTAAAACTAAATATGGGCAGATTCTAAGCCTTGACTTTTAAATGCTATTTATCTTACAATAACTCCTCCTAAAATCATGAAATAACTTGAGAAGAAACATGCATGATTTTACTGCAGAAACATCAAGAGTCATGTGCATAGCTCTTATATAAATGAAGTTAGAAAATAAACATCCATTGTTGTGTGGAGAAAAGCAAACATCAAAGTTCCAACTTTGCAAGATAATTAAAACTATTTGAACATAAGGAACAAGCTAATATCCTATATGTATAATTTCAACACAAGCAAGCGGAGATGCTAAATATTTCAGGATAGTGGGTTTTCAAGAAAACCAAACTCGTTCAAACAGAAACTTAACCCAACATGAAAATTTGAATGATCATGTCTCCATTGCCAAGTATGTTGCAGTTGATTTTCAAAAATTACCCTCTCTGAGTCTGATTTCTGGAAACATAATATTTAGTTTTCTCACAGTAACAAAATTTGAAGATATGTCACATTTTCTACACACTGACCAGATTACAACTGAACCAGATTTTCTAAAAAAATTAACAAGTTTGGTGAAACATGATGTTTCTGAATGTGCTCAATCTAGAATCCCGCATTGTTTCTTACTATTTGTCAATCATGGAACAAAATAACTCAGATCATGTAGTGCATCATATAGGAATATTATAAATGATCTTAGTCTTTCACTATTAGATACTATTTGATGCTAACCCATGTTCTTCCAGGAAATCAGGGCTTCTTGAATCTAGTCCAGCAAAAGTTTATGAAATATCATCAGTTATGTGATCTTTGGATTTCAGGTATTTTACCAAAAGTTTATGAGTTCTTAGCTCTACGATTATTCATGTAGCGCCAATGCATGTGTCTTGGGAATAAAATGCCAACTTAAAAAAAATGACCAAAGAGCAGCAGGAACTCCCTGGCGCGTCCCCAGCTGCACACAATACCCTATTAGGCCGTGTGCAGGCTGTGGGTCGGCCAGGTTGAGTTCTACAAGCTCCTTCTTCTATCTTTCTCTTTCGACAGTTTCAGCCAGTCAGTTATTCTTCTTAACGACTCTTTAGGAATCTATTCCATATATTCCAAGTAAGAGAGTTTAATCTGGAATATAATATAACTTTTATGAAAATAAAATATTTATTGATAATGATCACAATAACATGTATTTTCCAATTAGAACTCTTTACGAACTTAATAGTTTCATATTTAAATGTAATTGTAAGAGTTTCAATACAAATCAAAAAGCACATAGCAAGATTATCTCATTGAAAAATTTGAATATAATTATTTATTTCTCTTTTTATTTTTGAACGGATAAAAAAATTCTAAAATTCTTTTTATAAATATTTGAATTATACTTGCTTAAGAATCTTTCCATAATTACTAAAAATAATAATTGACAACTTCATCTATATTCTAAGTAAATTGAAAATGATTTTCTAAAAATAGTACTTCTTTTATATTAATTATTCTATTTAGAATTCCAAACTAAGTATGAATATTTTTTATAGAAATTAAATTTTCTTTATAAGAATAGCCTTTTATTATAAATTGATATCTTATAAATAAGAGTCGGACTATAAATCAGTTTCTATAAGTCTAGATTCATAATTGATTTTCTCTAAAACTCTCTTTTTTGAAAATCAAGTAACATCTCCTATAATTATAGAGCCAGTGTTGTCAGAAAATTAAGTTGAAACGCTTAAGAAGAATAACAGCAGCCACCATCTTACATGTGAGAGAGACAAAGATAGCTCTTGAGAGAAAATTAAGTTGAGTTCAGCTCGTTTAGGGCTTGAGTTGTACGTCCTTCGGCTCGTGGCTCGTTTAATTAGATCGTTTAAGGGCTCGAATTCGGTTCGACAGACTGTATTTTTTCTTTGATAGATATGATAATATATATTTATTTAATTAACATATCATGTGTTATTAATTAAGATAAAATTCTTAAAGGAAGAAAATGACATAAAATGTATTAGCATAAAGATATGCTTTATTTGTGCTAATGATTTATTGAAAGCTTTCGGTTTTAATTTTTATGTAGTAAATATTGATGGTATTATAAATTATAGAATTACCTTTTGGAATCCTAATTTAAAGGTCAAACACTATTAAGTAGAGATTCTACACTATTACACCTGATTTTATGAAATTACTCATAAAGAAAGACAATATAATTTAATTGTTTTTAACTATATATACATATATAGTACTATGATTTGTTCGAGAACATTAACGAATGAACTCCTTGTTCGGCTCGTGTTTGGCTTGTTTAGCAAACGAACACATTTTCATGTTTGAGTTTGTTTCATCAATAACTCGAATCAAACACGAACGAGATTTTACTGAATCGAACGCGAGTTGTTCATGAACGGCTTGGTTGGTTTACATCCCTACTCTTGAGGGTTCGGTGATAACTCTGTATTATAGTTACAATTCATACACATTTTACAATCGTTTTACGTGATTTACGGGTGGATACTGTGAGATATGCACTATGAACATGAAGAAATTGTGAAAGTTGAGTTTTGAGGCATATTTGTTATCCGGGTGTTTCTATGCATATTTAGATATTATTTGTCAAATATAATTGCTTGGTATGGTTTTTCATGTTCTCTTGACAGGAACGAATGCTAAATGATTGCTAGGAGGCATGAAACGAACTTCTGAAAGCAAACTCAAGAGAAGCAAAGTTGGACGTGCAAAAGTGACCAAGCTTCAACATTGTGAAGACATTTTTAGTTATACAATTAATTATGGAGTAATACCGGTGGCAAATTAAAGTAGACTGAAAGTGCTTTCCAAGAGTAGGTCATGGAGCTAAAATAGAGATCGGATAAAGAAGGTAAGGCCCGTTGAATTTGAGAGTCAAAAATCTTGTCGAGAGCCAACCTTCTCCTGGTCGTACGACCACTATGACTGGTAGTAAGACCAGTATGACTACCAGAACGCATATTTTGGGTTTTCATGCAATTTTTTGACACTTTTGGACGGAGAGTTCACTAGATTATACTAATATTCGACCTGCGGGACTACTTAAAAGGATATTGACGGGATTTTAAGAGATACACCTCAGAAGAGGCCACGGAGAAGATAGGGGAAGAAGCACAAGACCTCCGTAGATGATCTAGGGTTTGTTTTCTTCATCTTCTTCTTCTCTTCTCAATTCGTTAATGGAGAAACACTCTTGTTTTGCTATTTGTATTACGATTAGTTAGACTTTTTCTAGGCTTCTCTAGAGAGCATAGGGTTATGTAGACGGTTGTTAACTCCGGATTTGTAGACTTGGTTTCATGCTTTATGCCTTTGATTTATTGAATGAATATTTTTCTTTCATGAACTTGCTAATGGCTCTAGCCTTGACATTCTTATGATAGTACATAATATTCATTGAAAGTTCAAGTTATTCGTAGATTGAAACCATGCTTAATGTTAATTTCAGCCTAGTTAATTGTCCATATGCTGTTTTAACTCTTCACGGGAATGCAGTCATGACCTGGAACCACTATTTCGCTAGCGAGTGCGCAACAGTTACTCTAACTAGCCGTGATGAGATGTGAGCAACAATCCTGAATCACCGAGACCGAGAGGATACGTGAGAAGGATTGGCCGTGGTGGGTAGATTCAGTAGGAGTTTTCGACTGTTTCGTGCAATAGTGAACTGACAGAACCCGTAGACGTGCACGTAGTTAGCCTACTAGAACGGATTGGTAGACTCATGAGACCGATAGGATATTGTAGTCTACCGAGACGTAAAATGACACGAGATCGAAAGGAGATTGGCATAGCCTATTACCATGCTTATTAGAATAGAAATAACGTGTTACTTAGCTGAATCGGAATTCGTATACATCCCTAGGTGATCTAGAGATTGCTTTTCAGTCACTTTTTTGTGAGTGACGAACTCTTTAAATCCCAATTCTTCCTCCTTGTACTGTATTCTAAATTAAGAAAAAATTAACTAATCTCAAGTCTGTCCTCGTGGGATCGATAACTCGGGGTTGAAATACCACCCTTGTAGTACTTGACCGTGCACTTGCACATACGCATAAATAATCGCGTCAAGGTTTTGCCGTCGTTGCCGGGGACAGCGGTAGATTATTTAGTTAGGAGTTACTTTAGAGTACTTTTTATTTTATTTTTATTTCTGTTTTATTCAATATCTGTGTGCTTCACGAGTGTCTTGTGCGTCTGTTTTCCTTGGAACGCATGAAGCAAGAGCTATTCTAAGCATGTGGAGCGAAGACTATTATTCCCTCCCCCCTACCATTTCTACTGCAGGGGTGACCATGAAGAAGAGGACGCATGAATAAGTTGATGCTATCGAAGCAGATGTTGGCACGATAATAGAGACCCGTGCCGAGTTCATGCACCACAGCTTCTTCAGCACCACCAAGAGGATTCAAGGACAAGTTTGGAATACTTGAGGGCGATGGTGGATAGGAATACGAAACAAGTTGAGGAATGGGCACTGTCAGTGGCAAGGTTATTAGATACTCAAGAGCCACAAATAGAATCCTTTCCACGTGACATTGAGTCTCAAATTGAGCCTCCATCACCACCACCACCACAAGAGGATGATTCTGGCATCCTTGATTGGCTTCCAGCTTCGCGAGAGATGAAAAAGAAATTTTGGGATAAAATGGAGCAAGAACAAGAGAATGCACCGCGAGCTGCAGTTGTGGAAGAGGAGACACATGAGGCGAGCGAAGAATGCAGTGTCCATGAAATTGTGGTGGATTCTACCATTTAAGAGGACTTGGACTCTTATTCAGACTAGGGTGGACATGTGTGCCCAATATGGGAGGATATGCCGTATTGCGAGCCAAAATTGCAGGCGCCCTCACAGCCTTGGCATGAATGGGAAGACACCAACATTTGGAGCATGTGGGGTGCTTATGATGAAGCTGGTAAACAATCGTGCTCAATCCAATTGAGGTAAAATCCCCTACTAATATTTTTGAAGAATTCTCTATATCTCATATTAATCAAGTCTGTGATGAGTTGGGAAGACTTTTATGTGGAGATTCATATGGGGAAGAATGACAAATTCTTGTTCTATGGGAAATTTTTAGTGATGATATACATGCCATAGTCAAGGAATCTCAAACCAACAAGTGTGGGGGTTGCATGGGTCATTTGAAGAGCATTTGTCACCAAAGAGATACTACAGGGATGACTTTATGGAGCAGGATGCATATGAGCACAGTGGTACTTTGTGGAAGCTGATTAAGAAGATAAATTGCAAGATGAAATTAGCTAGCTTCCACAACTCTCGACCATTATGTCTTTGTGTTTTGTTTTAGTTCTGCATATGATTTTGAGAGGTGGGAGAGAGAGGCTGATGAGTTATCTAGTGTTGCAGGTGATGTGTCGTGCAACGGTGAACCAACATGACCCGTTGACCTTCACGTAGTTAGCCTACTAAAACGGACCGGTAGACTCATGAGACCAATAGGAGATTGCAGTCTACCAAGATGTAAAATGACAAGAAATCGAAAAAAGATTGTCATAGCCTGTTACCCAGCTTAGTTAGAATAGAAATAATGTGTTACTTAGCTGAACCGGAATTCGCCTACAGCCCCAGGTGATCAAGAGATTGCCTAGTTTCTCCATACTTTGTTTATCAAATAAAAAATCCAAAAATATTAGTTTAGTTGTTTATTTTAATTTTCAGTCACTTGTTTGTGGGTGAGGAACTCTTTAAATCCCAATTCTTCCTCCTTGTATTGTATTCTAAATTAAAAACTAAATTAAATTATTTGAAGTTTGTCCTCGTGGGATCGATAACTAGGGGTTGAAATACCACCCCCTATATTACTTGATCATGCACTTGCACATACTTTAATACCCCGTATTTCAGTTAGGGGTTATTCGGTAATTTCAAAAAAAAAAGCAAGAAATTTCTATTCCAAAGTTATTGTTGACTTATTCTTAGTTTTAAAGTAAAGTGGTGTCATTTGTCATTTACGATAAGCTATAACTTTATTTTGGGATATTTTGTGGTTTAAAAAAAATAAGTTCCGACATTTATGTGCATAGCATTTTATTAGAAATTGTTTGGTAATTTTCTATTTCATGTAAAATAGCTTTTATGTGTTGTCTATTAATTGAAAATTATATTTTCACCCCTCAACTATTAGCTTTCATATTTCTACCACAACTAGCAATTCATCTCTTGTTTATTTGCATGATCACCTCCACCCACTATCTTTGGTCAACCCAATTAAAAACATAGGAGTTTTTTTAGTTCATCGACTTATGGACATAACTCCTTTGTTACATCAAGACTCCATCTCATTTTTCACATATTCTTCTCATCAAGAGCACTCAAGCACACTCTCTTCTCTCTCATTAAACTCCATTCCCGTTTTTGGAGATTCACCTTCACAAAACACCATCAAAACTCCATTTTTAGTGTTCTAATTATGAAAAACTTGAGTCCAAGCATAGTATGATCATGGAGGGGAGTTATTTCATCATTCTTCTCAAGGATTGAAGGTCAATTTCATGCTTTTCCTCATCATCTTCTTGAATCTTGGGGTAAAGTTTCTTATAGTCTTGAATTGTTGGTTGCATGTCCAACTTTACCTTTGATTGATGAGATTTGGTCTTAGATTTTTTCATTTCCATGTTTGATTCTTCATTTTCATTGTAAGATTATATGCTTGATTCTTCATTTGCATGTTGTGAATGTCTCTTCTTTGCATTTGTAGCTCAAGAGAATTTTGAAAATTTGTGTCAAGAGCATGTAAAAATCTTATTTCATGCCTAAAATGATGTTATTTGGGTGAAAATCAACTCTTCTTAAGTATCATGTTCTAGTACAACCATTTTTCGTTGCTTTTTGAAAAAGTTGCATGTTGTTACAATCTGACCAGTTTGTCAAAAACGTGGATTATCTCCAAATTTTGTCTCTGTGAAAATTTCAAATCGTGCATATTTTGAAACTAGACTCACGGATGGTCATTTTGAGAAAAACATCAACTCCATAACATTTGTGATTGGGAAGGTAAACTCATTCAAAGTTTCATGTTTTCTGAAACTCTGTTTCTGGACCAGTTTTGCCATTTTTATAAAAACCCACTTTTCAGAAAATTTTGGAACCTCATATTTTTTTTTAACTAGACACATTTATGATTAATTATGGAGAAGATGAGCATCATTTCTATTCTCCAAGTGATAGTAATCACCTTGCAAAGTTGAAAGTTTCTCCCAAACTCTACTCTGCACAGTGGCATTTGTTAAATTTTTAACTTGAGTTTTATGATAGTTGTGCATGATTTTCTTGATGATCCTGAAATTATACACATTTAGGTTCATCATAAATTAATTTCATGATTTTAGAAAGTGTTTTGATAAGGTAATTTTTCCTCTAAAGTCATAACTACAATTATGTCTAGAATTGTAGTTTCACATGTTTAGAAAACTTGAGTTTTTGAAATTTCTAAGTGTTATGTGTGACTTATTTGTGACCTTGAACATCAATATATGTGCATTATTTACATTTAGAATCATGATCATGTTGATCACCTATTCGACTTCTGAGTATACCACTTGAAAACCGGTTTATTAGGATAATTGGGAAGGACTTAGTACCCCACCTAGTCAAACATCCATTCATTCGTTTACTCGGAAGTAGCATCATTGTAACTAGAGACTTGTAAATTGTAGGCGACGGATTCGTATACATAGGCTACGTCAACTACCCGTGAAGATTGAGATCGCTATCTCGGCGTAAGGTGAGTTACATGCTTAGTCTTCCGTTCTAGCTTCTTTCGTGTCAAATGCTTGTGTATTAAAAGTAGTTTTGGTATTTCATCCCCTACTTGATAAATGTGTTTTATTTGTTTTAAAATATTCAAAATATTAATTGATCTTGGATTAATTATCACACTTAATCTTAAATCAGTAATAACATAATGTTATGCGAACAAGTTATGTTACTTATATCGGGTGATGATTCCCTGTGCTCGAGTCCCTAAAGAGATATCCGGGTTAGACCCCCGGAGTAAAGTAAAATGACGTCCATGTACCAGAACCATTTATATCGGGTTTAATCCCCTGGGCACCGCCCCTAAAAATTTTACGGGTGATGATTCCCTGGGCTTTGGTCCCTAAAGATATGGCACTACGTGCACCCCGACTCCTTTCGTCGTAGGCTGGAGTACTGCTTCTAGATAACACTCCTTTGATTGACGCTCTTAGGAGGGTGTTGCAACACTTAAGGTCTAGAGTGTCTGATGTGGTCACTTGTCTACCCGGGTTACAGCGCGACATATTAACTAAACTTCTTTTCCCCAATGTTGAAAAAGTAAGACGGTTGGAGTTTAAATAAGTGAATTACTCTTGCGACATTCATGAATGGTTATCACCGTTGGAAACTCTTATATTGTTTTACTTATATTCTGTTACTGTTTTTTTATTTAACTCATAATCTGGCATCAATTCTCAGCTTCCCGTTTTTACATGCTAAGGTGTATCTCGCTCAGTATTTTTGCTGACTTTCGAAAACTGCGGTTCCTGTTTTTCTTCCCACCGCAGGTCTAGGAGAAGAGTATCTTGGAATAGAAGGGTACGAGAGTGACTTAGACTGTGAACGTCACCAGTAGTTCATAGAGTAATGTTAGTTAAATAGTGTGTAATAGTAATTAGATAGCGTGTAAGACTTAAATTTTAATGTAGTTGTTTAATAATATAAGTGTGTGTGTTGGATTATATTGCTTTTGATCTCCGCCGCTTCTATTAAGCATCGCCCTCCCGGTCTCGCCCCGAGCCGGATAAGGGGGTTGTTGCACATACGCGTAAAGAATCGCGTCATTCGCCCACCAGAACAAAAGGATCCTTGGCTGACGGTTGGACAATTCCCTGGCCTTCAGCTTCTAGTTTCATGCAGCGACACTTCAGCTTCCCTCATCTTTGATTCTTCTATCAGAAGTTGTTGGAAGCTCTTCTTGGATCACTCTAGGTATTTCTAATCTGGCTTTTCATTGATTCGCTAGATCAATTCGTCTATTGATCTAGAAAAATCTACCGTGAGTTTATCAATGCCTAGAATCGAGTTCTTATTTTTTAGACAAAACTAAAGTTTTTCACCTTTGAATCTTAATTTGGTTTTGTGTCAGATTTGTGTTTTAGACTATCTCTTCTATGTACATGTCTCAAAGAGTATGAACACTAGGATTACTCTCTCAAACGTATTCTAGAGTCTATGGTGTTCCCATATTTGGGATGTGTAGAGTCAGTCATAGTACGTGTCTCTGTGTATCTGTCAGGTCTAGGATTTGTTTGAATTTCCACAACCTTGATCTCCAAACAACTCAGAGACCGCACCAATTCCTTTATGGCTTTCGCATTTAGTTACATATGATGTAGTTGATTCAGGTTTTTGATCCCCATTGAGGCTTTATTACAAAGTTTCTTATTCTAAAACAAAGAGATGTACATGTTTATCTTGCGTGATAAGCCAATAATGTCCCCACACATTTAGTTTCAAAACATCACATAGGCGTTTCTGTTGTAAACTTCTATTCGCATAATGCCCCTTGTTCATATTATCTATAATTTATGCTTATAAACTTGTAATAACTCATATTTATTCAGTAACGTAATAAAATAAGGGGTTGGCCTAGTGGGAAGCTTGGGATTTTCTCCCCTTGAGATCTCAGGTTCTAATCCCATGACATTCTTAGGGTCCCATGGATTTAGCCAAAGGTGTGCGGCAAGTTGGCCCGGGTAGGGGCGGAGTCATGTAGAGGCACGGGGGGCACGAGCCCCCCAACTTTCCCACAAACACTAGGGCACCTCTATTTTATTAGCTCTTTTTTAGTTTTGTTGTTTAGCGTATATACGTTCCCCCCCCCCCCGGTAAACACAAAATGTATTGTGATCAAGCGGTCAAGAATTTGTATTGTGTGTATTGTTACTTGAGTTTGAATCCTGGCAGTGGAAGATATTTTTTCTTATTTGAGAATAGTGTCACATACTAAATAAAACAATTGTCCCTCTAATTTTTCACACAGAAAGACAATGGTATTTATTAGCCTATTTTTTTTTTTTACTCATTGAAAACCTATACTCTCTCCTCACCAAAAAAAAAACTGTGCCCCCCTTAACCCAAATCCTAACTCCGCGACTGAGTCGGGGCACCACGGTTGTCTCAAAACAATTCTGATGTTCCCATGAACTTAGTCGAGGTGAGCGCAAATTGGTCAGTGCACCGAGGTTATCTCAAAAAAAGTAATGTACAGGTGTTTCTCTGACAATGTAACTAAATGGATTATGGATGACTAACATGAGAATGCTCGTGTAGTTGAGGTAGTTAGGTGAAATACGCTCCTAGTTGAGGTAATTTTGATGAAAGGAAAAATTTTTGGTCGACTTAAATGTAAAACCCTAAGACTATCTTCTGCAGTAGGGGTTGGGGTGCCCAAGAATGGGTTTAGAAGCTTCAACAAGGAGGGGGGAGGGGGAGGTTAAACGGGGGTGGTGGAGGGGGTGGGTTAGCCCACAGTCTTCCCCGGCTTGCCCACCAAGTAGGTTTGATTTTTATTTTTATTTCTTTTCTTTGCTGAAAATTCATGATGGCTTGGTGAAAATTGTATATTCGAAATAAAATATAATAAGAGAGGAGGAATAGTGTTTAACTGTTGGAGGTGTTAGGGTAATATTGCAAATATTAAAAAAATTAATAATGGTATAAAGGTCGGACAGGCAGGGGTAGGGAAGCCCACCGCTGGGGATAGTCTAACGTCCTCTGCTCAATCTCACCGGAATCTTGGTGGATCTAGAAAAACCAGCGGAGGGAGAGAGGGAGCCATGGCAGCCGAACAAAAACAAATCTTTCAATACGTTCCTGAAGAGATTGACACGTTCCAACCGCAAGTGTACGGCTGTCGCGTGTAGTAATATTCGGTAAATCAGGGTTGTCGAACCCAAAGGACTTATTTTTAAATTAGCAACTTATTCTAAACCTTATGTGGGCAAATCGCGTTGTTTGTTTTCTAATTCTACTAAGATAAAAGACAAAAATCTCAATTAATCAGGTGAAAGGCTTCACGATGAACGAAGAATGATTTTTGTAAGAGTTACTTAACAAGTGGACAAGTTCAGGATATCTCTACGGTTTCACTAGGGAATTCACACCACTTATGATTTACGTTAATACAACACTGATGTTTTCTACTTAGCCAAACGAGCAATTTCACTTTGAAGATTCCTCAACCAAAGTCTATATTTAAACTCTTGTACCTGATTCCTCTAGCCTACTTAAGTTTAAATACGCTTTATGATCTTCATATCAACTCTTAGTTCTAGTTAACTAGCAAGATTCCTCAACCCTAGATTCGACTAGTGCAAGATTCAAGTTCAAGCAATAACTATTGATTCCTCTAAAAATTATCACCTAGATCAATCTTATTGTGACGTCAAACAATATGAAAGATAGAATTACGCGTATGAATCAAGCATAACTAAGCATAAACATCCAATTAAGCTAATAAGCATGAAGCATAATCCATAAATCACCAAAATATGGTGTTCAAAACCCTAGTTCCCTATGGGATATCCCGAATAGAGGGTTTAGCTACTAAAACACATGATCAAAGTACAAAGTTTCAATGATCATAAACAAAAACTAGAGAGGGGAAGAAGATAGAGAATCAAACGATGGTCTTCAAGCTCTCAAGAATGCTCCTTGCTCTTCAATGGCGTCCAACTATGAATATTATAAGCCCTAGGTCGTTCCCTACTATTAAAACATGTTCCTTCCTTTTAAGTTTTTAAAAATAACAGTTTCACCCCCTTTGTCATGCGTCAGATCCACTAACGTGATCTTGTGATCACAATTTGTGATCCTAGGATCTCCTTTTGTAGTTGTAGAGTCACGTTACTCTTCTATGTGGTCTTCCACTTTGATCTTGTGATCATAGGATCACCTTTTTAATTGTAGGATCACGTTGATCTTCCATGTAGTTTGCTTATTTTCACTCTTCTTCTATTCTCACATGCATTCCTTGAGTTTCTTTCTTTCCAAAGTTCGCTTCCGCTTCAAAATCCGCACTCCAAGCTTCCGGTTCCTGAAATCCACAACACGAACAAATACTGGAAGATCAAATGCGACGAATAAAGCATAAAACATGCATAAAATGCCCGGATTACACCATGAAGTCCAAATACTCAAGTATGCTCAAAACTATCAAAAATCGGCCTAAAACACACATAAACGCATCGGAAAGTACGCAAAACGACAAGTAATCACAATAGAATATAACTCCAATTATGGAGTTATCAGAGATTTTCCACAACGTACTCCAAAGACTACCGGATAACTCTCTTTTAAGATTCATGTGCGTTTCTAAACAATGGTGTAGTTTGATTTCCACACTCAAAATCACCATGCAAAAAGTACTCGTTTCGGACATCCAATTTTCAACGACTGATTAAATTTCTCGAGTGAGAGAAATTGATAACAAATGGGTTGTTTATGATTCTATGAAAACTAGTTTGGAGCCTTATCCGACGGTCTCGCTGCTTGGTTCTTGGGACGGTGTTGTGCTTTTTAAGGTTGATGATGATTTTTTCCTGTGGAATCCATTAAAGGCCTCACCAAGACATGTACTTTAAATTAGCCAATTTCATAAGCTAATGAAACCAAGAATGATCAACTGGCGTGTTGTTGTAGCTTCTGGTCTTTGTTTTGACTCTGTGAACGACGAACTTAAGCCTGTGATGGCTTTTCCTAGTATTTACTACAATAATAGTGTCAAAGTGGTTGCCATGGTTGGGCTTGAAAGCAAGGTTGTAGAAATCGTTGACTTCCCTCATGAGTTTGTTGTCTGGGATCACTACTATTCTCTCAGTTATGACCCTGTTATTAACAACAAACTCCATTGGTTTTTACATAAAAGCCCCTCAGCTCCGCAGCAACTACTTTCTTTCGACCCCAATGCTGATGTTAAATTCGCAGACTTACCGCTGCCCGATGGAAATTTTAGAAGAATCATGAGTCTTGGGGTTTTAGATGGATTTTATGCATGACTTATTACTAAGAAAATGTCGCGTATAGTGATCCAATCGATGTAATAGGAATGAGAGAGTACGGGGTTAAGGAATCTTGGGAAATTCTGTTCAGAATTCGTCACTACTTTGACTACTACAACAATTTGGTGCCATTGTTTTATACCAAAAACAAATATGAAGTTTTGCTGAACGGTGGTGGTGCCATATTTACGTACAACACCAGTTATCGGAAACACAAACAAATCAATACATCGGGCTTAAGGTATGACAGTGTAATGGTTTACCAAGGCTGATACGGTATCCGTATCAATATTTAGATGTTTATTTATTTATCAGTATTTAGGTTATTTAATAATATGGGCTTGGCCCGTTCGGTCTAGGGTTAGGGTCAGTTTATCTATTTAAAGAGTTGTAGTCCCCCAGTATTATTCAGACAATAAACACGTATTTCTCTCAACTCTCGTCTATCTATTTCTTTCAGAGACTGTAGCATCTCGAATCGCTACAACCCGATACGCTAAGTGTATCATAGGTGCTTTCATTGAGTGTGTCGGTCGGACTTTTGTTCGCGACACTTGCCCCCGGACTCATGGATCTCCCTTACGCTGTTGTGAATTTCAGTCGCAAGGGTGTCCAATTGGTGCTTTTCGATGAAATCAATGAGCTCTCTCGACAAGGTGAAGCGATTTATTGTCTCACCTTGGCAGACTTGGAAAAACTTCAAACTAGTGGGTGCATCACCCGAGCAGATCTGGAAGGCCTCAAAGTCAGACGGAATCAATTCCGATTGATTTCGACTGATGAGTTTTGTCACCTGCAGCACATCCTCAGAGCCGACAAACTGCCGCCATCACTGCCGTTGCAGAAAACCCAGCAAGAACAGTCCGAACTACTGGTTCCAGAAGAAACCCAGCAGCAGCAATTGCCGTTGTCTTCCCCAACGCCGGCGATGCCAAACTAGCAACCACTGCCACAAGACCAAGACAAACAGCAAAACCCAGCCAACCAATCACCAAACCCACAACCACTGTCGCCACAGTCTCCGGCGATCCAATTTCTGGCGGAAATTGCGCACACAGCGATCCTCGCTGCAAATCTGGCGACCAAGTAACAGCTGCTGCAATGGCAGCCGTCGCCGCTGCGGACTGAGCAACTACACCCACCGCAAACCCCCTCGTAGCTTCAGCCGTCGTCCTCCAAGCCACTACCGCCGCTCGACTCACCGACCCACAAACCCAAACGGAAGCCAGCACTCGACGTCAAGTCATTCTCATCCAACCCGACGGCATTCCAGCCGCCAGATCCAAACCCACCACCACCGCTCCAGAAATCGACCGGAATAACAGGAGCTTCCGGCGACCAAAAACAGAGCACCAGCAAACTCCTCCAATCTTGTCTGTGCACAGCCAGGGCTTTCGATGACCTCCAACATCGCCAATCGAAGCCGCTCCTGCCATCTCCGCCGCCACAACAGGGGAGCCACCACCGCCATTCCTTCTACCGGATCCGCCACCACCTCCCATTCGGACGGCTCCAGTTTCCTCAAAGGATTCCTAGGGAAACATTGGATGGGCTGGTAAGTTGGGATCCAATTTTACATTGGGCCCAAGGCTTTCTTTGGACAAGCACATGTGGACAGGGGTTTGTTTGTTACTTTGGGCTAACTACTAAATTTGGGTCCAATTCTTCAATTTGGCCTCAAGTTCTATTTGGGCCTAATCTTTTCGGGCAGGAATTATTTAATCTTGAAGTGGGACTAAAAAAATATATTCTTCAATACGTTCGTCGCAAATTTGATCCGGGCAAGATTAGTGGTGAGTTGAGACTACCAAGTGGTGTTTTGAAGACCGTTCGACGTCAACTCGATCCGGGCAAAAATAGAAGCGATTTTTCAACGTCAGCCTTGAGGGCAAGGCGATTTTCAAGCGTGGGGGAGTTGATACGGTATCCATATCAATATTTAGCTGTTTATTTATTTATCAGTATTTAGGTTATTTAATAATATGGGCTTGGCCCGTTAGGTCTAGGGTTAGGGTCAGTTTATCTTTTTAAAGAGTTGTAGTCCCCCAGTATTATTCAGACAATAAACAAGTATTTCTCTCAACTCTCGTCTATCTATCTCTTTCGGAGACCGTAACATCTCGAATTGCTACAACCCGATACGATAAGCGTATCAAAGGCTCTGTGGATTAAAGACTAAAGGCGTAGAATTGTAGATTGTTATATTTTTATTTATTTATTAATTTATGATTTCCATAATATATTTTATTGATACTTCAATTTTTTGTGTTATTATCTTTTCCATTCATTCTGATTGTCAACAGGTCACAAGGTTGTAAGCCTGTAAGATGACTGAGAAGATGACTGAGAAGATGTTCACAGGTGTCGGATTCTTATATGTTGTACTTATGGGTGCGTTCTTATGTACCCATTGTGAGAGCCTTTTGATTCTTATCGCAGTTGGCATCTATAGTTGTGAATCTTGTGATAAGTTGTGACGAAAGAATTTGGCAGCAAGCTCTGTTTAATTTTGCAGCAAGATGTCATCTATACTGGTCTTACACAGTGAGAAGTTTGATTCTTGTGACTCTTGTATACATAGTGGTCAGCCATATACATATTTGAATCCGTTCCAAAGAGAGGTGATTAGAATCCGGTCGGAATCCAGTAAAGAACACCAATGGATTCGGGTTGGAGAAGGGATCACAAGATGTGATCCGTATATGATCCATGAATGTGTTAGATTTACCTGGAACAGAATCATGTAATAGCTAGGTATTGTGAGAAATAATCAACATAAGTTTTCAACCAATCTACCTTCCCCTCCTTTGACAAAATGAATCAAAAACACCCAACTCGTTACCACCGACTGCCGAATCTCAAAATGTCTCACTCCATCTATTGGACAGTTCGGTCATCTTTTCTCAATTTCTTTTAAAATAAAAACCCACTAATTCCCCAGAGATTCTGTAGAGAGGTTAATACAATTTCATTGTCAAAATCCGGAGTGAGTCTCTATAGATGGTCAGGACAATTTTGATACCCAAAATTTAAAATAGAGAAAATGAAACAGAACAACCGGAGGGGCGATGGTAGAGACGAAATTAATTGGAAAATGGGTGTATTACATCCTTCCCTCCTTAAACAGAGCTTCGTTCTCGAAGCTTAAACCAAATAATCAACGAAATGCTACTATAAGAGTTTCTATATATTGTACCAGTGATTGCATGTACAAACGGCATATAGGAACAACCAACACACATAATATGATAATTGTAGTAATATCTAGTTCAATGCATATGGCGTACGGCACAAGGATTAAGGTCACAGAAACTAACGGGTTAAATTTATCTCCCCCTTAGAGGAGTGACGTCCCTAGAACTCAGTTTACCTCGTAAAAGAGGTGCGGATACTTCTCCTCATATCATCCTCTACTTCCCAAGTAGCTTCTTCCGTGTGATGGTTCATCCGTAGGAATTTCACTAGCTTAACGCTCTTGGTACGCGCGTATCTTGTCTTAGTATCCGGGATCTGGACAGGATGCTCTTCATATGACAAAGACGGGTCTAATTCAACTTAATCAGATTCCAAAACTATTGGGTTTTGGGCAATCAAACGCAGCGGAAATAACAAAAATTATTTTCCAAAAATCCACCAAGGACCCATGTCAATGACCATAATCCGATAATTAGAGGTTTACCTCAGTCAAACTGACTTGTGATGGTCACTAGCGCATATCAAAGAAACGGCGCCTCTATGGTATCCACACGAACATATCTGAACTGGACTTCGTCTTCTAGGTTGCTAGCCTACTTGTGGAAGGAGGATCTTATCTCACAAGATTAACGAATCTAGACTTGCACGCTGACGGAATCAATCCAAGCTATGGGTGCCAGAGAGGAGGCGGTACCACTCTTGGTCGTGGGCTCCTAGGGGGCGGCTATGTGGTGGGCGAACCCTAGGTGGAGAAGAAACCCTTTTATTTTCTTCCTCTTTTTCTCTCTAGTGTATATGTGGATGTATGAATGTATTCATAGCCTATGAATCCTATTTATAGACAAAAAAATTCATATTTGCCATTTAATCCTAACCGTTATGATTAGTTTGCATTCTAGTCCACAATTGCTCTAGTCCAACTAAGGAGCACAGTCTACACTTTATTCCAATATTCATTATTGCTCTTTAGTCCAGCTAATGAGCAACTAATTCCCGTTAGATCCATTCTACGTGTGTGACCCATTAGGTTCCTAATTACGTTGGTAGTAACAATTACAAACATTGAGCGGTATCAAGCAGTACATCAATGCTACACAAGTAATAGGAATATCAGTGATTTGATTAACCTCTATGAGCAATGTTATAGTGTTGTATAATCTCTTTATCTCCTAATCCAGATTACACACAAGACATGGACTGTCACACTTGTATATCCAATCTATATTTCTCGATCTATGAGTAGAATTCGAAAAATAAATAACATCAATATATTGTATTGATTTATTTGAGCATAGTCATGCATTTCCCCAAGTCTCACTTATCAAGTGGCCTTGGATATTTACTAATGTTATGTAGGAGGGACAAATCCTATCTACATCACTCACACCTCTCAGCATGTTTCCTCGCATATCCAATTATCATTTTTTAATCACCTTGTTACAGCGTGACGTTTGACGATATCAAAACATGCTAATTCACATCAAGAGAATGTAGTAACTTCAAGTTGAAAGATCACAACACCATTGTCCCTATGAGAAGCGCTTGTGACATTCACATAAATCCCATGTAGCCTTCTCATGGCGGGTCTATCCTGTACGCCATTACCCCTAATGCGTACCCATGTGTTAGACTTGATATCCCTATATCAATCTACCCACATACTAGTCTCGATGCAATACAGTCGTCCTAAATAAATGTAGTATTCGACTACAGATATTTAAAAATGCAACCATTTATATTCTAAGAAATTCATTTATGTTAACATATCTCAATATCGACAAAATAATGAATAGTAATTCCATATAAATCTCATGATAAATAGATTGTCTCTAGGGTACATTCCAACAGTGACTAAAACATGTCAAAACTACATTATCTTTCCCATTACATATGTGTGTGAAAGAAGAATCTGATCTAAGCATACATAGATCAAACACATAATAAAGCGAAAGATTTATGTGTACCTTCTCTTCCTATGCTCCTAGCGCAGCGGATGATCATAGTTTGCTTGCTTTCACGCACCAACGTCCTGCTCCCACATACTGGATCGAATCACTAGGATGAGAGCTCTGATCCACACCAAGTTCTACCAATGGAGGCTAGTTAGAGAGGGTGGCTAGGGTTCCTAGAACTGTCTTTGATCAGCACATGATCTCTACACAGTATTATATTGTGTATTGTGTCTATTATAATGTAGGAGGTTGTCTCCTTATAAAGACAGACTTATACCTACTTTGATATATAACCCCAGGGTTTATGTCTTTGCTACTAACCCCATAAGGTTTGAGTATTGAGCATTGTTGCAACTAACCCCATAAGGTTATGATAATTGCATTGGGCACGCCACATGGGCGCACCAAATGCTAACATCTCCCACTCGCACAGTGGGGTTGCACAATCACAGTTCATCTAGTCTGCCTCAATCTCCAACTATTGTCATCTGCCGAAGTGTTTTGCAGCCTCGGTGTGTGACTGTTGAGAGAACCTGCATTTCGGGAGTTCCATACACTAAACTCATACGAGACGAGCTAGCATCAGGCGCACTCTACCTTTTGAAACAATGTAATACATATATATCTCTTGTATCCCCCAGATTCGATCAATTCTCATCTCGTAGACCATGAGAACCTACCTTGTCCCGAAGGTTGTGCACCAATGAGTTTACATCTCCTTTATTATTTTCATATCCTGAATGATCTCATAAGATCTTGTAGGTCTTCCCAATGAAGATAACAAATAGTGATGCAATGAGAATCTTCCTTTCCATCCATTGTGTCGCTTTGATTCGACTCAGCTGCTTTCCTAGCAGTGTCCGGAAGGCCGAATCATTCATAGTCGTAAGGTGTCACGCTAAAGTAGCACCACCGACACGTCTCTCCACGAAAATGATAAAAGTACTAAGGGTATACTATGTCAATCATTCTTCTATGATCGACGAGGCTCACACGATGAGGAATCTCAGGGACTATTTCTTCTCGCCACCTCGTGTCACTCATCAGCACGCGTTATCTCGGGAAGATATGTTCCATAGTGTTTGAACTCTAATCAGAGAACATGTCATATCCCATAAGGACCACTATGCATATGTAAGTCCAATAACCCTTATGTCTACGAATCCGAGTACTGAATGTCACACATATGCGAATCGAAATAAGTTTTCTCATCTGGCTTTCTCTACACAGACTATACATGGCTTGGGGTACTAACCATGTTCGAATGGCCATAAACCAATCTCACCTTGGAACTTATTCTAATTCAACAATTAAATATGTCTGATAGGCGTCTTGCACTAGAGATAGACATTTAGCTCATATCATAGGCCATGCGCCTCATATGATAGGCGTCACATATCATATCATAGGCTTCTGGAACTTATCGGGATTCTGTCTCATCTTCTACTTCACCCAGACTTATCCCGGGTAACGCAAAGACGGTCGCTCGTGTGAGGGAGACGACCTAGTTTATGGACGACATGTTCTATGCTAGTACAGGATATGTAAACGTATCATACACGCATCAAACAACATGTAGCATAATCAAACCAATCCAATTAAAATCCAATTATCAATGTCTCATATGCTCATCAATCATATTGCCAGTGATCGACTACTGAGTCCCAATTTTCTAAAGCAATCCAAAAAGATAATTCTTAGGTGGTTTCGAATGGGAGGAGCCTACACTTTGGCCCGTAGTCGATCTACTCCAAGATTACTCTTCAGGTAGTCATTTTTACCTTTTGTAAAATGGTTCCCTTTATTATGTGTTTGACTTTACCGTGGTGCCATAGCCATATGCTAGCGCAACTCATGATAATAGGTTTATGGACAGCCATAAGCTTACCAGAAACCTTCTCTTCTAAACACATTTCTGCCCTGGAACAGAACAGGCTGTCGTGCTTCGCTTCCATGGTCGATGGAGCGGTCTAATACGATCGTGCAACACTTATTTTGTTGTTCCATGATGTGTCTTTCATCAATCATGGACTATAACCTGAAGTGGATCCATGTGCATCTAGGTCCCCACCCTAGTTAGCATGCATAGCTAACTAGTCGAAGCATCTATCTCGGATAGTTATAGCACGTGATCCGTCGTATAGAGTAAGTTGAGTGTTCTTGTGACTGCAATCTTGTGTTCTAAGTTGGATTTCTTGAAACCCACCCTTCCGTTTGCATAAGGTTTGTGGGGTCTTAGTACATACCATAGTGTATAGAAGACTCCCAATGCGTCGGGCACTCTGGTCATCTGGTCAATCTTGTATGGTGTCTTTTTAGGGCACATGTTCAGGCTCATAAAATCTTGCAACGAGCTACGGGAGTATCATATGGCTTTGGGTGCAGTATATAGAATCGTTCAAGCATCTTCTTGGTTTGCGTCTTTAGCGATAATGTAAGAAGTTCATATGAACGAACGAGAATCCTTCTCTCCCTACCAATATCCTCCATTATAATAGAGAGGAAAACTACTCGTTGGTGGACACGAATATTCCTCCAGCTCCACTAGCAAATAGTGTGTCATCGTGACTATCAACTCTCTACTAGTAAGAGTGATATGCAGCAGTTTCCATCCGTTATCGTAAACATGTAGTAAACAATCCCATAATGAGATACTACTGTCCAAAGGACTAGCTAAGCCCATATTTGGACTTAAATTAGTTTGCACCCATTTGTGCATTTGACCTTATGTCTCGAAACCCTGTGACCGAGCCATACTGACACCTCTTTGATTTCTCCATCGAGAATGCTAAGAACATCATCACTACTTTTGCTGATATATGCAAGTCATATGCCTCACCACGCTTCTGTCTGGGTCTCTGATTGACCTTGGAAATCCATTGATGCCCAATTTTCTAGCATCCAGTCAGAATGTCAACCTAGTCTCAGACTTGTTTCCCCCCTCATAGACTCTAACCCTTCCTGTAAAGCTTACTTTTTCATTCTTCATAATTATGGAACGATAAAGCATAGTATTCTATCCTATCGTTTATGCTAGGTGATCCTTAAGATCATCCCATCGATCTCAAGCAGTCGACGGGGTATGCTTCTATGAGCAATTCCTTTTCATAGGAGGATCATTATTTGCTCTCATCCCTTTTTGACAAGCATTTCCACTGTCCAAAGGATCCTTTGAGGAACTACTTCCCCATGATCGACGAAGGAACGGGTGTCTTCCAGCGGGTCCTCCATGCTCGTGGAGATAATCGTCTCTACGAACATTTCCCTTAATTATGGACATCTCCTTATGAGAAATCATATATTTTGTGAGTCCATTTATGTTACACTGCTAATCGAATGTTGCGTTTCTAATACGCAGCCCCTAGAGTATTCCGAATAGTATGAGAAGATACGTTAATCCATGAAGATACATTTCTTCCATCTGGGGTCTAACTTTCAATTTCTTGTCAGGTGATGAAAGATATTGGGACAATATCCTAGGTTCGTCATTGTCTTGCGTGGTGACCATCATGTCTTTCCCTTCGATGTCAAATCATCGACGGGGTACTCACCAAAGAGTGTTCCTAAGCAAAGAGGGTTCCTCCAAATTGTCATATTCTATGGTGGATTGTTCACTAGGCTAGTCACTCCCAATGTCCCGAAGATCCGTAGGAACTGTTTCCTGTTGATCAATCAGGGATGTGATGTCATCCAGTGAAACCTCTATTTCGTTGAGACTTACTTCTCTGCGAACCTCTACTTGAATTTGAAAATTTGGTCAGCTCATAAGATGCCGATCCCCGATGGCCTAAGGTGACCTCATATAGGTTGCCTTTCAGTCCATATCTCGTAGGGCGTAGTGGCTACGAACTTGGTGGGTATTTGGTTGAGTACGTCGACAGTCGTTAAAAAAGAGTTTCCTCAAGATAGGGAACATGTAATTTGAACGCGCTATCATACATCGAACCATCTTCAAGCAGTATCCTATTCCTCTTGTCCTCTATATCATACTGATGAGGAGTGTGGGGAATAGCCAACTGCCTTACCACTCCTTTCCATCACATACCTCTTGCTGAAATAGACACTCAGACTCTCATTCTGGCTAAGGAACATATCCTCATGTCCAGTGGCTCTACCTTTCGTAGATACCTGTCAGAAGTACACTGGTACCTCACACTTATGTGGCATCTAGCACACATATTTGAGATGCGTACAATAGTATACGAATGTGATGGAACAATATGCACCATGTCTTAGCTTTAAATTTTAACGGATCACAACAATATAATGAATAATATGTAAAGACTCAATAGTCCTTAATGCTCAATTGAATGGTTTGCGTTTTGCCTTTTCTGTAAGGCAAGAATCACACACATGTAAGGGTACCTTGGGCACATTCCAAACAGGCATTCCCTAGCTAGCCTAAATATCCTTTCCTGATATTGTGTGTCTCAATCTAGCACGCCACATATCAGAATCTTAATTCACTACTCGAGAGGTGAAATCCAAAGATTCTGATGAGTCACTTATTCTAGAATTCAAGAGCGCATAACCATACATAACATGACCAATTCCAAAGCAAAAGTGTGGACCAAAAACAACTTTTGGTGGCTACTCCCTCAAAGATAATCTTATGGATCCTTAGACGAGGAGATAGTGCCAGGTTTGGACTTCTCTGTAGTCTTAGGAAAACATCCTTTTCCTCCTTTTCATTTTTCAGTCTTGGGCTATTGGTCTCATACCAATATTGGCCTAGCATTCCCTTATCCTTGCCCCACCTATTGCCCACGGTCCTAATACCGGGATAGGGATTAAATCTGCCGATCATACTTCATTCACAGCCTTTAGCACTCATATATTGCTTATACTTTAGAGGTATGCTGAACTAGTATTCTTATCAAACACTTGGTTGCTTAGATCCTAGAACAGAGCGATGTTTGGTCTTATCCAAGCATCTAGACACTCTCAAAGTGTGTCATACATATAACGTTTTCATGGCATTTTCATGAAACGTGGCAGAGATAGAACAAATTGCTAATCGGATAACTTAAACTTCGCATCATAAATGGCATTAATCTCAGACGCTATTAGTCGATTGCTAATCTCAGACGCTATAGTCGAGTGCTCATTTTTATGAAATGAGTCTGTAGCCATAGTTTAAGTAGGGATTTATGAGTCTCTACTCATAATTTTAATGTACGCAAATTGCTAAGGTGGATCCAAGATTCTTCTTTGGTTCATTCCTCCAATCTTTGAATTTCAAAGTGGTCTAGAGCTTGCTAATGAGGTCATTTCCCCACCTTGGCATAGCACATTCTATGACATTTATCTTGACTGCCTCCCACTACTTGTGAGCCTAAAGATAATGTCTATGTGCTGCTCTGACAACTATTCATCACAGGTTCGACCATACTTGTAGGTGGTTTGACAACCTGTATCGAACGATTGGTTACATATTACGACGACTCGTCATAACGTTTGTTTTCACCATTTTAGCCTTTACAGTTTTGATTTAGGCACGATTGATCTTGAGACATTTCTTAGGAAATTAATACTAGCATTTACTTAGCTCCAAAATAACATGAGACATAGATTAAAATTTCATCGTTCCTCATAAGGACTCCACCAAAACCTAGTAGCAATTCTAGGAATCAAATATCGTCACATATGATTCCCTATTAGTTTTAATCATGCCTAATCATGTGAGCTCTTTTGTTTTACTTCTTTAGCATGCGAGTACAGTTATATCCAATCACACGCAGTTATAACATAAAACAAGCACAAGCACAAAATAAATTATGCAATGGATGTGGCCCCTATGGTTCACTCCCACTATTGAGAGTACGTCTTGAGCAAGTCTTGAACTTAACGCCTCAGCCATCTTGCCTATCTCTAGAGTACTTCTTGAAGCTCCTTTGTTCGTCTATTTGCTCCATGCACCTTGCGCCATAGCTTTGGTTTGGCCACCTCTCTTGAAGCTTCTATTCTCCAATCTTCACTAACTATCTTATTACTAATAATAATTAACCTCATAGAGGCGATTGGATGAGAAGAGATGACAATGGAGTGTATAGAGAGGCACGACACACAGACTGTATTTTGATTACATATTCAAAACAAAATCAAAACCAATTATAAAAAATTCTAAGACACATCCATGCACCAAACACATTCATTCAACCCACAATGGCATGTATAATAATGAAATAAACATACTGAATTTTTCTGGAAATTTCTAGAATTAAATACTAATTACTGGAAATTAATAAGCAATAATCTAATCAACTAAAAACATCAAAAATTGCTCTACACAACCTAAGGTCTCACCACCTAGGGTAGACAGTAGGTAATAATGACCTAAGTCTCCAGAAAAAATTTGGGCTCAAAACAGTGTGTTTAAGGACGTCTAATTGCCTCGCCAAGTGTGCCAAACACTAAATAATTAATCCATAAATTAGTAAAATTTTCCGTATTTCCAAAAATTATGAAAAATTCCCTGAACATAGGAAATTTAATTAGGAGTATGCAGGAAAAAAAATTGGCGGAAAAAGACGGCGGGAGGAGGACGCACGCGCCCTCAGGCGCCACCGCGCGTGGGCGCGTCCGCCTCCCTCATGCGCTGTCGTCGTCCTTGTGCCACACCAGCGTGCCATGTGGAATGCAACGTCAATCCATAGGAGACGTCAGCAGCCACGCCAGCGTGCAATTTTAGCAGCCACGTGGGCTGCCACGGCAGCGCCACACAAGCCTTATGTTGACGTGGCACCGCCGTGTCATCTTCCACGTCAGCCCTAGCCACGTCATCAGGACGCCGCCAGCCCTTGGGCGCGTTGCCGCGCGTGGAGGCAGAGTCGGTGGCGCGTGATGACCACGAGCCGCCTTCCCGTGCTCTGTTTCTGATGATCCTTATATCAATGGAATCGTCTCTTCGCCCTGATTCCAATTATGTATTCAAAGTCCAATTCTAACAACTTTTGAAAAAATCAAAATACATATGAGATTAAACAGTCCTAATTTATATAGTTCCAAATCTTTAAAGGGGCATAACTTTTTCTACGATTGTCCATAAATTATTAAAATTTATATTTTTGGAATCGTCGTGAAAAAATCTATCACACCATATAATATTTGCCTACTGATAATGAAATTTCAGAAGCCCGATTTTCTACGGCAGGTCAGATTCGGGCACAAACTACGAGGTACGAAAAACAAGCCTAGGAATCTACTACCAATGAAGGAAGAATCTGATCTAAGCATACATAGATCTAAAAACATAATAAAGCAGAAGATTTATGTTTACATTCTCTTCCTATGCTCCTAGCGCAGCGGACGATCATAGATTGCTTACTTTCACGCACCAACGTCTTGCTCCCACTGTATGGCTCGAATCACTAGGACGAGAGCTCTGATCCACACCAAATTCCACCAATGGAGGCTAGTTGAGAGGGTGGCTAGGGTTCCTAGATCTGTCTTTGACCAGCACATGGTCTCTTACTACTAGAAATGAACACAAAAAGGCAAAGACATGCCAAAAATCGCGCGGCAAGAGCACATTTCGCCGTGTCTTGTGTTACAAACGGTAAAATATTATATTCTCGCGTAAAATAGTCTTATGCGGCGATAAAATTGTTGCCTCGTATTTAGTTTTGCTTAAACGGCAAGAGATTAGTTAAAAAGAACGTGATACTTTATTGCCGTTAGTACTTTCATTCTAGACGACGACAATATTTTACTAACGGCGCTTTTTTAGTATCTCGGCATACAATAATTAATAGAAACGGCTAAGATAAGTTCACGCCGTTAATTACTATCATATACGACAAGTTATATTGCCGTAAATGTTATTTTTTACGCGTGTCACTACGCTGAAATTGTTTGATTTTTCCGCCAAATTTTGGGGCAAAAATTTTCATACTCCGCGCGCAGAAATAAGGGAAATAGACCTAGCGAGAGGGAAAGGATACTTTGGTGGTTCAACGAGGTTTCGAATGCAACTTCGGTGGTTTAGGCGACTTCGGTGGTTCTGGCAACTTTGCTGGTTCAGACGAAGGGTTCAGGCGACTTCGGTGTCTCCGCAACGTTTCCGGCTGTATGAGTTCTTATTCTCCTCTTCTCTTCATTGTACTTGTTTATGGTTAATTCGCGTATGAAACCTTTAGGTTTCAAACGAATTTATTCTTTTCGAAGTATGAGACTGTTAATTTGCCAATTTGTTTGTCAATTTGTTCAACAATTTGATTTGCAGTTACCTGTCTAGGGTTAATTCACGTATGAGACTGATTAATTTGTAGAAACTCTTTTATGATTTCAAAATCCCTCTGCCTTGGGTGTACAGTGTACATTGTAACCCTAGTTTGGTGTGTTTGGATGATTGTAAACTGAAAGTTTGGTTTGTTTGTTAAAGTTTGGTTTGTTTGTTAAAAGGGTATTTTAAGGGTGGGCTTTCGGGTCTGTTATAAAATTTTGAACACTAATATGTGTTGAAGTTCATTGTAGTAATTCTTAACGTATGTGATTAAGTTAATTTTAGTAATGCTTATAATATGTGCTTGTATAACTGATGTATGAATTTTTCTTCACATTTTATTTTAGTTGAATTCTCGATGGATAAGAGTTGGATACATATTACCCCAAGGTGCATTCCGGCTTATGTTGATGGTTGTGACAAGTTCTTAGACTTTGAGTACATGGGCTTGGATGTTGGGTCACAAATATGTTGCCCTTGTAAAAAATGTCTTAACCGGTTTTACGAGACCAGAAGTGTAGTTAGAGGTCATATAATATGTAATGGATTCCAGCCTAATTATCTGCAATGGATTTATCATGGAGAACCATCTGAACTAGGTGAAACTGATTTGGGCACTGAATAAACAGTTGGGGAGATGACATGATTGGTATGGTACGTGATGCATTAGGAGCTCATCCCGATTAAGATTTTAATAGATCTAATGAGACACATTCAACGGGTGACAAAAAACTGTTTAACTCCTTAAAATACTGGAACAAGGTGAGAGTGCGTTGTATCCAGGATGTAAGAATTTTACCGCATTGTCATTCGTAGTTAGAATGATGCACATCAAAGTCTTATATAACCTGCCAAACGTATGCTTCGATGATATGACTGAACTATTCAAAGAGGCTCTCGCTAAGGAGGATAAGTTACCCAGTTCATACTATGAAGCAAAGAAGTTGAAGGATTCCTTGGGGTTTACCTACATAAAGTATGACACTTGCCCCGGAAACTGCATGTTATACTAGAAGTAGAAGGCACATTTGGAGAAATGTGATTTTTGTGGAGAAGATAGGTATAAACCAATTCCGCAGGGGGATGACCTAGATGGGACCACTCCGGCTACCAAGATTCCTCGCAAACAAATGCGCTACTTCCCTCTCAAACCTAGGTTGCAACGATTGTTTTTGTCCTTTAAAACCGAAAAGTCAATGGTATGGCATGACAAAGGATGTACTAAAGATGGCACACTTAGGCATCCCTTGACTCCTTAGCGTGGAAAAATTTTGATGAAAAGTACCCTGAATTCGCTAGTGATCCTCGCAATGTAAGATTGGGCTTGGCATCAGATGGATTTAATCCATTCAGGACGATGACCATTACTCATAGTACATGGCCAGTATTGTTGACGCAATTTAACTCGGAGTCGTGGATATGTACGGGGCAAGGTAATATGATTTTGTTGATCCTTATTGATGGACCTAAGGCACCTGAAACAATATAGACGTTTACCTGCAACCCTTAATAGATGATCTAAATTATTTTTGTCATCAAGGTGTATGCACATTTGATGCAGCAACTTGTGAAATGTTCACATAGCATGCATATCTTATGTGGACTACAAACGACTTTCCAGCGTACGCAAATTTGTCTGGATGGAGTACGAAAGGAAAATTAGCATGTCTTACTTGCAATAGAGATAATCACCAACGATGGTTAAAATATGGTAGAAAGCACGCGTATGGGGGTAATCGTCGTTTCTTGCCTACTGCCCACAGCTTCCGTAAAGATAAAAGTTTTGACGGGAAAAAAGAAGACGGATAGGCCCTTCCACTGGTATCTGAAGAAGAATTGTTCAGACAAGTAGAGCGTATTGAGAAAAAATATGGAGAGCGAGGGGTAGATGGAGATTCTGTGATTAATCGAAAGAGAGGGCGGGACCCTGTTGAGGCTGGAGTTGGTGTACCCATTCATAATTGTATGAAGAGGAGTATTTTCTTCGAATTGCCTTATTGGAAGGACAATTTAATACGCCACAATATTGATGTTATGCATATAGAGAAAAATGTGTGTGATAGTATTCTCAACACCATACTCGATATAGGGAAAAAAAAGTAAAGACAATTTGAATTCTCGTCTAGACCTGGAGGATATGAGTATACGAGGGTCACTTCATCCACAAATATGGGGCAAAGGCAAAGCTGTGTTACCCCCTGCATCATTCACCATGAGCAAAAGCCAGAAAGAGATGTTTTGCAGTGTGATGAAAGATGTTAAAGTACCTGATGGTTATTCATCAAACATATCCCGACGTGTATCCATGAAGTACAGGACACTGATGGGTTTAAAGAGTCACGATTGTCATATTCTAATGCAGCAGTTGTTACCCATTGTCGTGAGAAGGACACTTCCGAAGAATGATGTCCAAGTACTCATCGAGTTGAGCTCTTTCTTCAGGCAATTGTGTTCAAAGTCACTTGATCCGGCTAATTTACTTCAGTTACAGTAGAAAGTAACACTGACTCTCTGTCATCTTGAGAAAAAAAATTCGCCGTCCTTTCTAGATGTCATGTTACATCTCCATATCCACGTAGCTCACAAGGCGACAATTGCTGGCCCTGTAACATATCGGTGGATGTACAATGTTGAAAGGTATAAGTAACTAAATTTAACATGATGTAAATTGAATATTAAATGTGTGGTTCATATACTATATACCATGCGACAATTGTAATGCAGGTATTTGCTGACTCTAAAAACTATGTACGCAATAGAAGTCGTCCAGAAGCTTCCACAGCAGATGGATACCTACTTGAAGAATGCATAACATTTTGTTCAAGATATTTGAATGAGGATGTTGAAACCAAACTTAGACGTCCGAGTCGCAATGACAGCAGTGAATTCGTTCGTCCTTTGGGTGCAGGGAGGACTGTACATCTAGATCCCATCATGCTAGAGTAAGCGCATAGATATGTGTTAGCGAATTCAGAATCAATTGACCCTTACCGAGAGTAAGTCTTCCGTCTAAGTGTAACCGATGTGAGTTTCCAAATTTTTTTTCCTAGAAGTCTAATATAATTTCTGTCAAAACTGCAGTGAAGATAAAGCGCGTATCAAAAGGGAAAACCCTCGATTATCGGGATGGGACCTGGCTAAATTACACAATGAGAAGTTCTCAACATGGTTAAGAGGTCATGTAAGTTAAACATTTAACGTTAATTAAATAACAAAAGAATGTAGTTGCAATGATATTTGGATACGAAGCCTCAGAAAAATGTTGGTGCAAAGCTTAGGCGGGAATGACGTATCCGGTGAAGTCATAAATCTTTCACTAGGATCTTCAGAATGGGCAATTAGATATTCTGGATATGTAATAAATGGTTTCAAATTTCACACCAACGACATGAACTCAGGAGGAAGACTCAAAACAGTGGGGTTTGGATTAGTTCGTCAACTGATAGCTACGCTAGTCGAGCGGATAGGAGACCAGCTACAGGTGATGTACCATACTACGGTGCTTTGAAGGATATTATTGAGCTGCGATATACTGATGATAATAGTTTTGTTTTGTTCAAGTGCGGCTGGGTTGACAATCGTTATGGCATGAAAGAGGACGAGTTCAAGTTCACCTTGGTTAATTTTAGGTATTTGCTGTATAAGGATAACACAGTGTCAGCTGAACCATTTGTCCTTGCATCAATGGCTCAACAAGTTTGGTATGTGACGGATCCTGTTGATAAAGATTGGAGTGTTGCTGTGAAGATGGTGCCTAGAGACAAGTACGATTTGTCGGTGACTTGTGAACAAGCAGAGCCATACTGTGATCAGAAGATAGGAGAATATGGTATAGATGACACTGAGTGTGTTAGAGGAGATATGGAGGTAGTTGAAGTTGATTATGAACCAACAGCCGTTCCAGAAAACATCCCTGGCAATTCAGATGACATCCCCATTGATGATGGGGTAAACGAAGATGGTTTTGAGGATGATGACAACTTCCACGAAGACGATGGTGGTGATGATACTGATCATGACGATGATGAAGATTGTGACTATGATGTCAATAATGATTAGTTTGACCTTAGTATTTGGTATGTAACGGGTTAACTAGTCTTCAGTATTCTTTTTTATGGATTATTGTTATTTGTGTAACTTCAATAAAACAGAAGGACCGTTTCGTGAAATTACAGGATTTGTCGTGTCGTGTCATTTGTAGATATGTGTTTGACTCTCTATCTGACAATCTCGGCACTTGACCAACTAATTTTCAGTAAGTGTGTATTAGTTTTCACTCTATGATTGAATGTGCCTGACTTTGCTTGATGTATGATGTTAATAATTAAGTAGTTTCTTATTTTCAGGATACCATGGTGGCGAGGAAGCCTAAACGGTTTTGCACTCGCTCTATGTCTGATTTCATAGCAGATGGTTCCACTACCTTTGATTTAGAAGTCGATGCATGGCCTCACCCTCACCCTCCATCAACACCTGATGTTCACCACAAGACTCCACAAAGTGCATCAACACCACAAGAAGGCGATTCAGAGAAACTGGTAGATTTTGGTTTCTCTAAATTTATTCCCTTCTATTTATATGGTAATGTTTTGCATAATTTGTGAAGGACTAGGAGGGTCTTCTAATCAACCAAATGGAGCAACAAATGTGGAGAAGTCGGTCCATCTGTACTGAATTCACCAAGTGTACCACATGACTCTCGCCCAGCAACATCCCCTGAGACGCCCTCACCAAATGCTTCAACCCCAGAAGATGGTGGTTCAGGTAAATTCTTGACGCTTGGTTGTATAAATTTATTCCATCCTACGTATTACGAAGCACTGTGACATTACTTCTTAACAACTATGAGGTTCTAATAATCAAATCAAATGCTACAAGGATCGTTCCAAGTTCAGGTAAAGTCGCGACGTTTTCCGACGTCCGTCTAAATTTCTCTGCTGTTATTACTTCATTCTGTAACTCGTAAATATATGTACTTTTCATTTTTATTGACAACTAGGAGGACCATCAACTTCTGGGAGACAAAGGGAAAGGAAAGCTAGAGGAACTTCTAACCCATTCAAGGATTGGGGAACAGGGTTTAAAATTCCCCTTCAGTTCAAGGAATATAAGGTTCCAGTAGGGGATTGGACAAGTGTTTTTCAGAGTCAGCTGGGGCATCTTGCAAGGAAGGGAGAACTGTTGCCCCTAGTATACAAAGATTGGCGGTATCCTGAACCAGCGTTTGCAGTAAAACAGGAAGAGATGTGGGATCTCGTTAAGGTGGTACAATTTACCCTTTATATTTGCCTATTATATTTTCAAAATTATACTAATTAATGAAGTGTTTCGTAATTGTACCAGCAAAATGCTGACGTTATTGAGGAATACAAAGAAGTTTGCATGCGAGATCTTAGGTGAAAATGGTCGAACTGAAAGCACGCAATGAAGAAGGAATACTATGAACCATTTAAAGACAAGCCTGAACTGTTAGCCATATGTCCGCCACGGGTGGAACCGAGACAATGGCTGATATTGGTCAAATATTGGAAGACGGAGGAAGTTGAGGTACTCTGTCATCTTGGTTCTGTCGTATTATTATTATTATTATTATTATTATTATTATTATTATTATTATTATTATTATTATTATTATTATTATTATTATTATTATTATTATTATTATTATTATTATTATTATTATTATTATCATTATTATTATTATTATTATCATCATCATCATTATTATTATTACTATTATTATTAATATTACTGCATTAAAATCAATGATAAAATTGTGATTTTCAATTTTGTTAGTCACTACGTTATTTATCCCCGATCTTGCTCGTGTTCGTGACTCCTGCTTCTATGTTCTTCTTAGGCTAGGAGTCAATAGAAGCAAGCAAAAGAGCATTCATAGAAGTGGAAGGAAAGGCCAAATGCAAGTGCGAGAAGAGGTATTTTCGACATACACTGCTTTGTGTAATTAAGTTATATTTTATTGATTGACATGACGATTCCAAGCTCTGCTCGCCATCGATTGGCTATTTCAGCTGAAGAACCAGGGGAAAGACTTTGATCGTCCAGTAGTCTACATGAAAACATACTCGAATGATCCAGAGGCTGATGAAAACATTGTGCGTGTTTCCCGGCAACACTTAGTTTTTCTACGAGTATTTGAGTTTGTATATATAATGTCTAAATCACATGCGCGAACGAAATTTTCATATGTTAACGGTTACGGCTCGTGTTGCATGTGAAGTTGACTAAGAAGCTCCAGCCACCTGAAGGTTGTGAAGTACCTGTCGATGAGCATAGAGAATCAGTGTTCGAAGAAGTTTTGGGGCCAGACAACAGAGTTTGTATGCGAATAATGGGCATTGGACTTTGTCCAAAAAAGGTTAAGGGCCGGAGGAACAATTTGGAAGTTGGTACTATGCGTGAGAGGCTGCGTGAGGAGATGCAACAGGAGATGCAAAACAAAATTGCAGAGGACGTGCAACGACAGGTACAACAACAGGTACAGCAAGTGTTACTTCAAATCACCCAAGCTGGTACTATGCCACTTGTCAACCTTGGTCAGAATGGCGGAGTAGGGTCTTCTCCATCGCCTGCTGAGAAGGTAGCACCATCACCTGCTAATGGAAAGCGCCAGCCTCCCTCTCCTGCTCATCAAAATGTCCGGCCTCCATCGCTTGCTGAAGTAGTTTCTCCAGCGCCTGCTCAAGATGCCATCGACTCGTCATCCTCTCGTTTTCGGCCACCTAAACCTGCTGAGGTAAATGTAAAATCCTTAATAACAAAATATGTCCTAGCACAATGTTACCTTTCTTAAATGTTTTTTTTTTTTTGAAAAAAAAACTGTGACCCCTGTGGTTTTGTATGGCGGACCAAACAAAAGCGCTATGGCGAAAGGGAATTTGATTTCCGGGTTAGAAAAAAAAGTGGTATAGGTAATAACATTGGGCAAAGAGTACCTTGAAATTTTGGTTAAGCAGGTGGCAAGGCCAAAAGAAGATATCAGTTTTATTAAAATGGATGGTGTGAAGAAATGGGGAGACGCTTTGAACAAGACAATAACATGGCCTCGTAGTCTTGTAAGTATATATGCTTACCGGTTTGTTAATGATATTTAGTTGCTTTTAGGCCACAACATACCTTTTTAATAAGTTTGTAAATATTGCAGCTTGAAAAGACGGCACCGGCATAGTATGCTGCTAAGCTGGCAGTGGACATAATATATATATATATATATATATGTAAGCTTTCTTATTCTGCGTTTTTCGTGGTCATTTAATTTTGTGTGTTAGTTGTTCAATTTTCATGAATAGGCTAATTCGCTGTGTAATAGGCGATAAAATAGTTAGTATTTATTCATACTTGCTTCTGTTTAGTTATACCCCTCATGGTTCAATATTGAGCTTCCCTTCACGCTATCCATGTTCTCTTCTTCAAACGCTTTTTCCAAGGTGTTGGACTGGTATTTATCAAGTGTTGGATTTTTGTTGTTCTAGTCACAAGGTTTTACGAACCCTGCACATTGAATTAGCTACCTAACCATCATCTCAGAATAAATGTTATCGCACTTGTATTTGCTGTCTTAGAAATCAATTTGGTTTCTTTGATTTCTTTTGAAAAAAATGACGTAAAATACCTTAAATGTGTACAGTTTTGGTCTGCTGCTTTGTTGTATTGTCCGTATACTTATGATGCTACTGTTATCTTTGTTTAGGGCTGTCCAGGCTTTTGGCACGTGCACGTTATCGTGACCGTTTTGTCCCAGCGCACCTATGTGAAGCAGGAGCGCGCTTTTTGAAGCCATTTTGTCGCACTATAGGGATACAGATAGAAGTACCACATTAGGTATACTTGGAAATAGCTAGCGCCAAAGTCCCAGAGCATAAATTTTTTGGTACAGTTTACAGAGCACTGTTTGGTGAATTATGCCTTAAACGGCCGTTTTGTGGAGATGGTATTACAATTTTTGAAATGTGTTTTCTCTACAAAATTAAAGTTCAGTATATGGTTGTGCCATGCATGTGCTTGATTTGTTGATGTGTTTGATTGTTGGATTGTGCCAAAAAGGCTATAGGTTAGATGTGTGTGATTGTTGGATTGCGCCTAAAATGCTACAGGCTGGATTACTCAAGTAGTAAACTGCACTGGTTGCAGAGTAAAGCTCACATACGGCGAGAATACACTTCTGCCGTTTTCTGTAAACACAAAAACGTCAAAAAAAAATAGAATGTTGCCGTAAATGTCTACTATCAAATACGGCAAGAGAAATAGCTAGTATGGCTAAAACCTTGCCGTTCACAATATAACGAAGACGGCGTGAAACTATTTTCGCCGAATTTGATTGTAACCAACAATAGCAATGATAAAGCAATAACGGCTCTATTAATCTCCGCATAAGATAGATCAAACACTGTGAGAGATATTTCGTTGTCGTATATGTCCTAACATATACGGCGAGAACTACCGCAGTTTGTACTGAGTATATGCGGCGAGAGCTCATATGCGGCGCTAGTTTTTCAGGCCGCAAGGCAAAAACATCAGACTACCTAGCGGCCGAGCCAAATTTTGCCGTTTATGTCTTAAACGGCGACAAAAAGGCCTTAAACTGCAAGTTTTTGTCGCCATTTTTTGGTCCGTTTCCAGTAGTGTCTACTCAGTGGCTTATGTGGGGTCCTTTTCCAGTATTGTCTATATAAGGAGACAACCTTCTACTCGCCGTTTATGTAGAAGGTTGTCTCCTTATATAGACAAACTTATACCTAATTTGCAATATAACTCCCTAAGATTTATGCATTTGCTACTAACCCCATAAGGTTTGAGTATTGTTGCAACTAACCCCATAAAATTATAATAATTGCATTGGGCACCCCACATGAGCGCACCAAATGCTAACGGTGTGCAATGAGGAGAATTCTACTTATGAAACATGTGATGGTTTCCCGAACTTCCATACAGGTGGCAAGTTTACTCCAATAACGTTTTTCCGAAATTGATTTCCATGACATGCAGTCATCCTAATTGTTTCTTGAATTTAGTAGTTAACATTGACTCAAATTTGTAGATTTACAACGAGCTAAGAACGAACTTTTGATTTTTTATTCAATGAATTTGTTTATCTTACATATACTTTTCCATTTTGCTTTTGAAGTTATGACTTTTGATTTAATGGATATGTGACAAGCCGTCAACTGAATAAAGAATCTTACTTCCCCAATTCCTATAGTAATAAAATGAATAGCAAATAACGATATATTGATGTATTGATTACTTGAATTTGTTCACTATTTTATAACGAATTTCATGATTTGTTCTCCAATAGTAAAATATGAATCTACCATTTAATAAATATATAAATAGGAATCTAACCCCCCTTACTATCATGTAAGTAATTAGTTTATCTGGATATCACTTAATCCTCCAAGTACTCCATCTTCTATATTATAAATTAGGAAGGTTGACTTTAAAATGTCTTTTAGACCGTTAGATTGAATTAACCCCAGCCCTTAGATCTCACCTACCACCCACTTAATTACCCACTACTCAACTTCCCACTTAACTACCCACTCTTTTTATCATCTATATTATAAATTATGACGGTTGACTTTAAAATGTCTTTTAGACCGTTAGATTGAATTAACCCCAGCCTTAGATCTCACCTACCACCCATTTAACTACCCACTACTCAACTACCAATTTAACTACCCACTCCTTTTATTATAATTTAAAAAAAGGGGTTTCCTTTGTTCCTAATTATTTAATACAATTATTTATGTTGTCTTCGTTTTTTACTCATGTTTGTAGATGAAAATACTCATTATATTTATGACATTACAATAGGTGAAAACGTGTTTTTCGGTAGTGCCCTCGGGCACGGGCAATCCCCTAGTCTATATTATAAATTAGAACGGTTGACTTTAAAATGTCTTTTAGACCGTTAGATTGAATTAACCCCGGTCCTTAGATCTCACCTACCACCCCTTAACTACCCACTACTTAACTACCCACTTAACTACTCACTCTTTTCATCATATTTATAAAAAAGAGCTTCCTTTGTTTCTGATTATTTAATAGAATAATTTATGTTGTCTTCGTTTTCTGCCCATGTTTGTAGATGAAAATACTCATTTTATTTATGACTTTACAATAGACCGTGAAACGTGTTTTTGAAGTAGTGCCCTCGGACACGGGCAATCCCCTAGTAATCATAAAAAAAGGGTTTCCGTTGTTCTTGATTATTTACTTCAATTATTTATATTGTCTTCATTTTCTGCCCATGTTTGTAGATGAAAATATTCATTTTATTTATGACATTACAATAGGTAAAACGTGTTTTTGGGGTAGTGCCCTCGGCCACGGGCAATCCCCTAGTTTTGAATATTAAATCACGATTCCTTCATCGATGTACTTGGTATATGTCGCTTCTCTTATTCTTACTACCTAGAATTAATATTTAGTTTGGACTTAGATTGCTTATGCCATAGAAACTCAATGAGTTGTACCAATTTCAATCTGTGTTTAGTACTAGTCGTGCATTTATGCAGGTTAGTGATAAAAAAAGGACAAAATTGATTCTATTATTTTACATTATCAAATTGGCGTTCAAGTGGCTCATATTCAACTAAAGATTTCTTGAAAATCATCTTGCCATAGACTATAAGATGAACAAAAAAAATTATCAGACCAGATAAATACTTCCCCTGATGTCGAATGTCATGAAATAGGTACTTTGTGAAAAACATGGTAGTTTCTTTTTAACACATCGTACCATCTTTCTACATAGCCACCAGCCAGCTGGTGGATCTGGACCGTTCAATACTCTAACATCGCAAGATTAAAACACGTGGGTTTTCTACTTATGCCCATTACACAAACCAAATTTTCTCTTTTCACTCCCCTGCGTGGAAACGACCTCTCTGTGGTCGGTTTCTCTCCCACGCTGCAACTCTCATCCTCTCTCTCTACTGAAACCCAAATGCTCTATTGTGGTAGTATTGTGGTATTTTGTGTCGTTTTCATCAATTAATCACCTTCAGTGAGTTTGGGAGGCTGATGCTGCTACAGCCGAAACACTATAGTTCGCCGGATAAATACACTATAATAGACACTTGAATAGATCGGCGGTGTATCTTATTGATACAAAGATGGAGGATAGTAGTTGTTGGAGAGAAGGGGATGAGAGAGAGGGTTTCGCAGAGTCATGGTGAGAGAGAACACTTGGGTGTGTCAATGCTTATCAGCAAGAAGGTGACGTGTTATAATCTTATGATTTCTCGATTTTCAACGGTCCAGATCCCAGCTGGAGACGCTGGTGGCTGGAGAGGATCCTTATCCTACACTTTATTCTACAATTTCATATTTACGAAATAATTATTCTCTTACTGTCTGGCTTTATTTTGTAGTAAAAGTATGGGTACAAGTGGTCTGTATTTATTTTGGGAGTTTGACAATGATACCATCTAGAATGATTTGATTAATATTTCACACGTTCAAAAAGTGAAATATTTAATACGAAAAGGGATATAAAATGAATGGCATGCTTAACATGAAATACTTAATTGTGAGCAAATAATAAAAAAATTAATTCAAGAGTTATTATTTTGAGAGTCTTTAATGATTTGCTCCTATTAGGTAAACTTAATCTTGCCTCAATCTGGGACAAAATGTTATACCTCTGAAGATCACTCACGCCTCACAAACGAAAAAGAAAGGTGCAATCACACAAGATTTACGTGGTTCGCTAGCATCCAAAGATGCTAACTATGTCTACGGGGAAGAAAGACATTTCTTCAATGAGTATGAACGACCAAATATGTTTACATAGGTTCATAGGACCTCAAATGATCCTTTTATAGCCCCAAAAACCGCCCCGAACAAATAAGGAAACAATTCAATTCTTATTATCCTGCTCCCGGATTGTCTTCGTGCGAAGACCCTTCGTGCGATGAAAAAATGTCTTCGTGCGAAGGCTTTTCTGTCTCTTTGTGCGAAGACCTTCTCTGTTTGATACTGAGAACACTTCCATGAAGAGACTGTGATTTTGGCTAAGTATTGGGTCTTCAAGCGAAGACACTTTGTCTTCGTGCGAAGACCCTCTTAGGCTTCACTTCTTCGCGCTCTTTTGAGTATCTTCAGCTTCAAGGCACTATTCCTTACAAATATCCACCTTGAATTGAAGTCTCCTGTCTGCAACGAAGCTTCCTTCTCCTTTTGAACAAATCTTGTCTTCTCCGTTCCCGATGTATCCCGTCACGGAGACTCACTGAACCTCGTCGCGTCCGACATGCCCCTAAGGGCTTACTGGCTCAGGATGTTGAGCAATTCCAAAAAATGGTGGAACTTTCTCCTTGGAACCGGCTTGGTGAACATATTTGTGGGGTTGTCAGTAGTTTCCACCTTCTTCACCTTGATCCTGCTCTCGTTTCTCAGAAAGTGAAACCTGAAATCGATATGCTTGGTCTTTTCACGATGAACCTAGTCCTTAGTCAAGAAAATCGCACTCAAGCTGTCACAGTTGACTATCGCCTGATCTTGTTGTAGGCCTAGATCATTGACCATACCTTTAAGCCATACTTCCTCCTTTAATACTTCCGTTAGAGCCATGTACTCCGCCTCCGTGGTTGACACAGTCACTGTCTTCTGTAGCGTCGCCTTCCAACACACAATAGAACCTCCCAGAGTAAACACATATCCAGTCATAGATCTCCTACTATCAAAATCCCCTGCATAGTCCAAACCTGAGAAACCAGCTACCAAGATGTCTACATTAGTACCATAGCATAGGCCAATGTCTGACGTACCCTTAAGGTACTTGAATATCCGCTTCACCGCCTGCCAATGGTCCCTACCCGGATGATCCATAAAAATACTAACCACACTAACAGTGAATGCTATGTCCGGTCGAGTACAGACCATAGCATACATGAGGCTTCCAACTGCGCTAGCATATGGAACCTTGGACATGTACTCCTTCTCCTCCTCATTCTGAACAATGTATATTCCGAGCTTGTTGTTCGTTTTCGTATGAGTATCTATAGCTTTAGCTGATAACATCCCAAATCTGCTCAAGATCTTCTTGATGTATCCCTGTTGTGACAAGAAAAGCTTCTACTTCTTCCCGTCTTTGTAGATCTCAACTCCGAATATCTTCCGAGCAGCCCCCAGATCATTCATCTCGAATTTTGCGGTAAAGTAACTCTTCAGTTCTCTTATGTCCTTGATATCCCAAGTTGCAAACAGAATATCATCCACATACATAACTAGGTAAATTCGTGATCTTCTTGGAATTGTGCCCTAGAGGAAATCAATTTATTATGACAAATATGTGGATTTACAATTCATTATGTTATTGATATGGAGATATATTAACATGAATGAAGTCATTAGAATATAAGTTTTATATTCTTAAATATCCCTAGTCAATTATAATGATTAATAGGACAATCATCTATAGACTGGTATGGGGTTGGATTGATATGGAGATATCATGATCCAACACATGGGTATGCATTAGGGGTAATGGCATACTGGATAGACCCACAATGAGAAGGATACATTGGATTATGTCAAAGTCAACAGTCGCTTCTCGTAGTGCGAGTTATATTGTAATCCTTAGACTTGAAGTCACTAGATACTCTAGTTGTGGAATATCATACTTTTATGCTATCCAACGTTGTGCCTTAACCCGGAAACTATAAAGATAACTATCGGGCATGATAGGAAGCAAGATTAGAGATCGTAGTGATATAGAGAGGATTTGTCCCTCCCACATAATGGGAGTAAATATCCATGGCCACTTGAGGGATGGTGCTTATTGAATGTCTGGCCAGACTCAGATAAATCGATATGGTGATATTGATTTTATCTGCTTGCATAAGCATTTTCCCAGGATCAAGAAACTATACATGCTGGTATTATTTTTCTTTTTAAAGGAGATCCGTCCAACGGATCGAAGTGATTCAAGAATACTTGTAAACTAGACAAATATGAGTCCTTTTCAGCTAAATTTAGTAGATAGTAAACGGTTAGATTGCCCAGAAACATTTTTGTTGAGGAATAATAATATCATTAAAACTGGGGAGTCAAACCCAAAGAATCATTGTGAAATACATCATTAGCCCATGATGGGACAATCGAAAAATAAACCATATCATCTTCATAAAATCCTCTCTTAGCGAATAAGTGGGCAAATTCATTTCCTTCTCTGGAAACATAGGAGAAGCTCACACCATTTAACTTTGTAGCTCTCTGCTCACACTCAATCAAAGCAGCTTTAAGATCCGCTAGAGAATTCACCTTCGAGACTTTGTTCGCTACACCATATCGGAGAAGGTTCACTGCATTTAAACAATCAGATTCAACTATTATGTTTGCGAAATTCATTTCCTCGGCGAATTTAAGCCCCTCTACTACCGCTGCAACCTCGGCCACCAGTGGAGATCGTTGTCTCGGAAGGCGGCGGAATCCACCGGATCGGAAAATTCCTTGGCTATCACGAACGCAGAAGCCGACGCCAGTGGCAACTCCCTGTTCCAACTAGGACGCGTCCACGTTGATTTTTAAGAAACCCACTGCCAGAGGAGACCAGTTTTGCGATATCTGACTTGCCGGAAGAGTATCTCTGAGAAAACCACATAACACCGCTTCTTTATACCAGTTAAGTTGATCAAGACCCCGCATCGCTACTTCGCCAGCTGACCTGTTGATATAACTAAATATCGGTAACTCCGAATAAAATACTGTTATATATGGGTATATTAGACATGTTTGGGAACCTCTCTGAAAAATTTCATGTTCGTTGGGTTTATAGTCATGAGTAATTGAATTTTGAAAGTTCGGGTTACAGTTCTGAATTTTTTGCCGACAACCGTCGTTTGGGCTTGTATCTCCCGAACTCCTACACGCTTTTCAATACTATTTTAGATGCAATAATAAGACATATCTAAGATGTCTCCGACCAAGTTTTGTAATTTTTCACCGATCCGTTTAAGAGATATCTAATTTCTAATCCGAAATGTTGAAATTGTCTATTTTCAGCGTATTGTTTGTGAATATGGTTATGTTCTCGAGTTACGCGGATCCAGGCCGTGACACACACCGCACCAGACGCTGTAGCCCATATAATGAATCAGACAATCTTAGAAAAAGCAAGGTGCATGATTTTGAATGCATGTCTTCTAGAGGCTTTGGGGAGAGGCAGTTTCCATGGCATGCTATCTCATAAATCAGATAGCGCACACATGTATAGGATGCAAGATTCCTATGAAAGTCTGGTCTGGTAGAGCAGTGGATTACTGATATTTGAGATTTTTTGGTTGTGTTGCCTATTATCAAGTTGATGATGAAAAACTAGAACCAAGAGCTAAGAATGGAGTATTATTGGGTTTCAGAATAGGTGTGAAGGGATACAAGATATGTGCAGACAATAAGATTATACTAAGCAGAAGTGTAATATTTGATAAGACTCATATGTTGAATAATTCTGTGGAGGTGGAGCTTGGAGATGCAGAGAATAAAGTGGAGGGAGAGTCAGATCCTATTGACCCTAAGGATGCTGAAATCTCTACACCGCCGCCGGAAGCTGAAGAAAAAGAAGCAGAAGAGTCTGATAGTGAGAATGTGTCTACACTAGAGGAACCGGTTCATCAAATTATTGCTGAAGGAAGACCGAGGAGATTCATAAATCCTCCGAAGAGATACATGGATGATGGTATGGTGGGATATACATTATAGGTAGCGGAAGAGGTAGAGGATGGGTCATCCTCCTATAAGGCCGCTATATCTAGTTCTGAGTCAGGACAACTGATTACTGCGATGGGAGAAGAGATGGGGTCTCTTAGCATGAACTCGACTTGGGAGCTTGCTAAATTTCCTGCGAGAAGGAAGATAGTCAATTGCAAGTGGGTTTTCAGAAGAAAGGAAGGAACTGCATCTGGAGAGGGCACCAAGTATAAGGCAAGGCTAGTTGCAAGAGGGTTCAGTCAGAAAGAGGGAGTTGACTACAACGAGATCTTGTCACCGGTGGTCAGACATACTTCTATCCGGGTGTTACTAGCTTTAGTGGCACACCATGACCTAGAGCTTGAGCAATTGGATGTCAAGACAGCTTTTCTACATGGAGAGTTGGAAGAAGAGATATACATGAACCAACCGGAAGGGTTCCAAGTTCCCGAAAGAGAGAACCACATGTGCAAACTGAAGAGATCTCTGTATGGACTTAAGAAGTCACCAAGGTAATGGTACAATAGGTTTGACAGCTTCATGATGAATATTGGTTACCACAAGTGCGAGTATGATTCGTGCGCGTATCACAAGGAGTTTCATGGTGGATCTGTTGGGTTTTGAAGCATGTTACGCATCGGAATAACAAAACTAATCCTGCTCAAATCCCACCAAGGATCACAGGAAGAGAATCATAACAATGGTAAGGGAAGAAACAAGTAACACACCTTAGAGGTCTCCTGTTATGACTTGTAACGTGAATTCTGTCACGTCTCTACGGTTGATCCACGCCTAGATCTTCCAACTCCTTGTGCTATCTAGAAATAATGGAGGAGGAAGAAGAAATCGTGCAACAATGGAGCACCAAGGTGGGCGAAACCTCCTTGTGTGGCCGACGGGTAGGGGGCGGTCCCAAGGTGGGTTCGGCCCTCCTTTGGGACATGCTCTCTCTCCTTGCTTTATTCTCTCCTACTATAATCATATATGTGTAGAGAAAAATAAGCTAGGAGTGTTCTTTATATAGTCCAAAAACTCGTTGTCCTACTATAAAGAACCCCTCTCCTAATCCTACTCAAATAAGGATTAGTCTATTTTTGCAAACTAGTCCCAATCATGTCCATACATGGATTAGTTCTCTTTGCAATTTAATCCTAATCATTTCTCTACATGAATTAGTCCACCTTTGCAAATCATAATCATGTCTCTACATGAATTAGTCCAACTTGCATATTAGTCCTACTAAGTTAGAAAGTTGTTGCGATTTGATCCTTCTAATTAATTAATCATATTAATTAATTATTTCTCAAGTCTAGTTCACCCCTATATGGCGTGTGACCCCATAGGTTCTATTTAGTTGGTAGTAACTATTTACTAATATGGAGTGGTCTCTAGCCAGACATCCATTCTAGCCAACAAATAAAATAGTCATCATGACAAGCCTTGTGCCCAACATCACATATTGCATTATCCCTATGTCGCTATACCCGGATTGGACACGAGACATAATAGTCACACTCGTACATCCAATCCATAGTTTCATGATCCTGGGAAAATGCTTATGCAAGCAGATAACATCAATATCTCCATATCGATTTATTTGAGTCTGCCAGACATTCAATAAGCACCATCGCTCGAGTGGCCATGGATATTTACTCCCATTATGTGGGAGGGACAAATTCTCTCTACATCACTACGATCTCTAAGCTTGCTTCCTATAATGCCCGATAGTTATCTTTATAGTTGCCCGGTTAAGGCACAACGTTGGATAGCATCAAAGTATGATATTCCACAACTAGAGTATCTAGTGACTTCAAGTCTAAGGATTACAATATAACTGACACTACGAGAAGCGATTGTGACTTTGACATAATCCAATGTATGCTTCTCGTTGTGGGTCTATCCAGTATGTCATTACCCCTAATGCATACCCATGCGTTGGATCATGATATCTCCATATCAATCCAACCCCATACTAGTCTATAGATGATTGTCCCATTAATCATTATAATTGACTAGGGATATTTAAGAATATAACACTAACATTCTAAGGACTTCATTCATGTTAACATACCTCCATATCGATAACATAATGAATCGTAAATCCACATATTTGTCACAATAAATTGATTGCCTCGAGGGCACAATTCCAACAGTCTCCCACTTGCACTAGAGTCAATCTCCTGAATCATATGCCTATTGATCTAGCGCGACCCTCCATGCTTACGCTGCATAGGGGCATGGTAGGCGAGACATTTAACAATTTGATTGAGCATGAATATTCTGAGTAACTGCATCTCATGCAGTAATTTACTCAGTCCTCTATGGTTTAGAATCAGTGACCGAATCTTGCCTGGTACCTTTCCAGCTCATTGTCCCTTCCACTAGTGCAAAACATAAAACTTGACTATAATCTGAAATCTTCTTTGTCAGATTTGGAAGTTCGCATCACTGTAACCCCTTACAGTAAACTCTTCCAATCCTTCATTTATCAAGAACTCATCCTTTAGTTCTTCTCAAGTACTTAAAGATAATCTTTGATAATTATCCAGTGACGCTCACCTGGATTTGCTTGGTCTCTCTGTGTCATGCCATATGACACGTCTGGCCTGGTACATAACATGGCCCATCTCATAAATCTTATTCATATGGTCCTTTCAAATCTAATTAGAAAGACAATTAGTCTTCCAAACACTAATTCCATGTGACATAAGTAGAATCCATATTCTATACATGTTGAACCATTTCAACACCTTTGTCAATTCGTGTACTATGACCTAAGCCTCACAACCATCTTGATCTATCTCCATAGATCTTCATAGGTTTGATTCGCCTAAGTCTATCACTCGAAGATTAATTCCCTAGTCAATCTACGTAAGATTGCCAAGTAGGGACATTATTCCCGATGATTAGTATGTCTCCACATACAAGACAAGCAACATTACTGTGCTCCCACTAACCTTCTTGTAAACACAAGACTCATCTTCCATTTTTATGAAACCAAACTCCTTTGATTGCATAATAAATTCGAAGAGTCCAACTCCAAGAAGCTTGATTCAATCTATAGACAGATTGCTACAAGCAAGATGCGAATGGATCTAAGCATCACAACTGGGGAAGTAGTTTCGTCATAGTATATACTATGAATTCACATGAAATTCTTTTTCAACCAATTGTCCCTTAAAAGTAATCATATTACCATCCATGTTGGTTTCCTCATAACCCACTTGTACCCTATGGGTCCTACCCTTTCAGGTGGTTCCACCAAAGTCCATACTTTGTTGGTATATATGGATTCCATATTGTATCTCATGGCTCCTTAGACATTTCTGAGAGTATGGCCCACACGTGGCCATCTCATAGGTTGTAGGCTCATCTCGATGAGCAACATATCATGGGTTATGAGAATTCTTTATTTCTATAGTCCCTTAACATATCCTACCTGACCTACGAGGTTCTTGTGTAAACTAGTAGGTTGCTCCACAACACCTTTTGATCCCGCTCATGTTCAATCAAAAGGATCAATGTTCTGTTGTGCTTCTTGAACTCCTTCAAGTTCTATTGTCCTGCCATTGTTTCTTTAAGAGACACTCTCTACCTAGAAACACTGTGGTTCGAGCAACAAACAGTTTGTTCTCGATTTGGTTATAGAAATAATATCCCTTTCAGGATATCCCACAAACATTTATCCGACTTGGGTCCAGGTTTATCTGTAAACTCTTTACATAAACTTCAAAACCCAAAATATTTATGAATGACATACTAGGACACTTCCTAGTCCATATCTCATATGGTGTTTTTCATTATTTGTTTTGATGGCACAAGGTTAAGGGCGAAATTTTCTGTAATTAGAACATAGCCCCTAAAAGTAAACTGGAAGTTCTGTTTATACATCATGGACCGACCCGTGTCCAACAAGGTTAGAACTCCCTTTTTTGACATGCCAAAATCATGTGGCGTGCTAGGTGGAGTGATTTTGAATCATATCCAACACTCCCATTGTAACGCCACAGTTCTTTAAATTATTTTAACACCGTAGTAGTTCAGTAAGTGCGTTGTGAAATTATTTATTGTGTTACGTTGTTGCCGAATAATCCATATTTTATTGACAAATGACAGTACATAAATGTTGGCGTGAAATCTCCATTATAGTGATAAAATTAAATAATAAAAAGCCATAGTAGAGGATACATTAGTAATTTCATGCATGCATGTCTTTTTCTTCTAATTTTCTACGTGGCTAATTTGAGGGAGTTGTAGACTACATTTCTCATCTATCCTTGATGACTAACGGGCTTGAGTACTTCATTTCCATATAAAAAGTCCATGATGACTAAGCACTTCATGGATGAGCAAAAATAGTTTGTTTTGGAACAAGGGTGAGTATATGAGATTAGTGGATAGTTTTGGCTTAACATGGAGGAAGAGATGAACAGTTTGGTGAGGGTGATGACGGAATAGAGAAAAAATTGTGGAGTTCCATTTTTTTACCATGCACTAAGAACTGTGAGATTCTCTTTATTAGTTTTATTTCCTATTATAAACCCATATGAGAGGAAATAAAATCTTTTCACTGCGCAGAGAGTTTCATGCTCAATATTTCCATTATCTTGTGATCATACTATACTTTGTGAGCATGTATAGTTTCATTGGCATGAGTATTTGGGTTTGGATTCTTGGCCATATGAGCAGTCCACTTCGGGCAGAAGTTTGGTGTAGGCTTCTCTGTGTTATGCTGGTTCATCTTGAGGTAAGGGAAATCTAACTTCTAAATTTCCGCAGTTACAGTCTATACATGTTTATATTGCTGGTGTGAATTTTATAGCTTTCTAGCTATGTGCTGACTGTTTGGTGATTGTTATATCATGTTGTTTGTGTATTGGTGCCGCATGCCGATGTGTAATAATTGGGTGTTGGGTAAAGTAGATTTTAGATTTGTACGATAGTGGTTAGCCGGTATCTATTGGGCTGTTTGGCTTACCCCTACATTTTACCGATTGAGCAGGCTTGGACTAGAATGCGGCGTTAATTGCCAAAAAGTGGATTATTTAGCTAAAACAGTTATTTTTTTTTGCTATTATAAGCGATTTGTTGTAAATTACTAATTTGATGGATATTTCAAATAAAAATGTCATTTTGACGAGCTGGTGTCAATTTTTAGTGAATTCAGTCACGTACCAGCTTTTTAGATATTCGATAGAAAAGTGGTTTCGGAGGACTTTGTGTCCTGTTGGGTGAGTTTTGGACGTCTGAAAGTGTCAGACGGGTTGACAGTAAATCTGTGATTTTATCGAATAATCGATATTTAATTATTATAAAAATTGTCATTTTTTGACGAGCTGGTGCACTTTTTAAATGATTATCAGTCACGTACCAAATTATCAGAAATTTGATTAAAAATGTTGTTTTGGAGGGCTGTGTGTCCTACTGGTTGATAACTTGATATATTTGGATGTCTGGATGTGCCAGACTAGTTGATATTAATCCGCTTGTTTATTGTTAATTGATAATTTTTATAATAAGTGTGTGATGGGTCGTCACAAATGGTATCAGAGCCGAGACCAACCGGAAGTACAGATAGTGTATCTAGGTCTAGACGGGTGTTTAGCGGTGTTTTATAAGTGGTGCACACTTGTGAATCACCCCACTCTCGAATTAGAGATACACAATCCCGTACCGCTTGGGAAAAATGCTTGACATTTTTTTTAAATTGTCACATTTTATTTGTGTCAAATGTATTGACGTTTTATGTCTTTTTGGTGAAGTGGGCATAGAAGTCGAAGTTGTTTTGAGACATTCACTATGATCACACTTCTGTTTCTATTGAATTTGTTTATTGTCTTCTCATATGTATAATGTCGTTTGCATCAATGCAAGAGCATGTTATTTTTAGTTTGGATATCTTTGTGGAAGTAAAATCTTGAACCAGTAATTATTTAAAATTGTCTTATAGTTTATGAATTGTATATTTATTTGCTCGTGTATAAGCAGATATTTAATATGAACAAGAAATGAATACAACGTGTTTGCCATGTTGAGATCTTATTTTGTATTCCAAGTGGTAAGTGGATCAAAAGTTTGATATTTCTTGTGAGGTAAATTCTTACAAAGAAAGAAGAAGAGGAAATTCTATAATAAAAATTAATTTTATGACGAAATTTTTATTAGTGGGAAAGATTGTGAGATTAAAAAATTGCAGCAAATATACTCTCACGAAATAATTTTATGATGGAATATTGATGACATAACTTAATACCGTTAGTACTTGTCGCCATTTTCTCTTTATATATTTGGTGGCGAAAATATGAAGGTAGTGTGAGTCTTTTGTTACGGACGTGGTGACATGGCGTAAAATAAAGAATTTCATTTATAGTTGTGAGGAATTAATATATTATTATGTTGGTGATTATGAATGATTTTCGAAACAGTGAAAAATTATAATTATATGTCATAATTGTGCAATCTGATGTGGAATATGTTCTTATCTCTTAGTAGATCTCTCACGGACACGTATCTTTTTCTTAGAAGACTTGCAATATACTTCATATAAATACTACTTAATTGAAAATTGTCTTTGTTAGACTGGGTTTGGGAGAGGCTAACGAGAAAGGGGATGGCTTCAGTTTGGTTCTTATCTGAATAGAGTGAGAGGCTCTTAGACATTAAAGTGAATAGAGTTGATCATTCCAATTAATACGTGGCTATTTCTATTCTCATGTAGAGTTTTGAATTTAAATACATTTTTTTATATTAAAAAAAAAATTAGAAATTTGGTTGTCTTGTTGAGTGGCTTATGTATCTCTCTGTATGTACGAGAGATTCATCAGGGAAATTTTGGAGTAGGAATTAGATGGAAGTGGTGGCTGGGCCTTGGGGGCTTGGAACATTAGAAATTTTTCTCAAATAAAAATATCACGGTTTGTTTGGTTTTATGACAACCTTATTGTGAGACAGCAAATAATTTTGTAGTAATCAATAAAGTAAGAAGAGTTTGATGATCCATTGAGTTTTCTTTTAAGGAATTTGGTCTTCCTTTTAAGTCACGTCGACCAATCCGAGGTATAAAATTATGTAATTAACTTTCTACTTTTGTGGGATACTTCGTATTACCAGTGATGTCTTGCTTCCTTAAATCATTCTAAGTTGGTTGGTCATACATGGTTGAGTCACAAGTTTCAACTCAATTTGCGGTAGAAAGTTTGACAAATAAAAAATTTCTTGACCAAATATATAAGAGAGTAATTGTAGAAAGTTCACAGTGAGAGGGTAAATAGTGAAATGGGCTCAGTTTGGTTACTAAGGGAAAAATAATAGTTAAAGGGATTGACACATTTTGGTGAAGAGAGACTACATTCAATGTATATTTAACCAATAGGAGCTTCTTAAAAAAGTAGGGTTTATTTTTCATCATGTGTCTGATGAAGAAGAAGCCAGTAGCTTTGTATGTTTGGGTAGGTGATACACCAGGGTGAAGCGATTACTTGATAACTTTCCTCTATATGGTATCTTATGTTGTTGATTTTATTTTTTATGATGGTGTATATAATCAATGCGATGTAATTCTACTTTAAGTTGTTGTACCTTACTAAGTGAAGTGTGTTCCGCTTAAGTCAAAGGATGATAGTGGATTGGTGTGTCTCCACGTTGCATGTCTGTAAGTGACAGACCGGTTGACAATACACTTTCGTTCTACTTATGAACGGTTGACTTTAATGATTCGGGCGGACTAGTGAGTCCCTCACGGCTAAAAGCCATGAAATGTATTGCTATTAGCGAAGAATATAATCGCTTTAGCATGGGTTGATTCTTAACTGTATTAGGCGAGGTGATTTCCGCCTAGTGCTGGTGATACCTTAGCATTTAGTCTGGTCATAGTTATCTATTAAATTTTAGAGAGTCCACATTATGTACCATACAGTGGTAGACATGTGATTTTATCCGTGTGTTAGCATTTTTTTTAAAAAAAATTGCTTTGACGGACTCGTGTATCCCCCTGACGTAGTTCAGGATGTATCATGTGGCAGGATGTTTGAGATCATCTGTGTGTATACTACCGCTACTTTTTAGTGGTATTGAACTGTGTTCGTACATGATTTTTTTTTTCCAACTGAAAGGTAAATTTCGGGACGAAATTTCTATAAGTGGAGGAGATTGTAACGCCACAGTTCTTTAAATTATTTTAACACCGTAGTAGTTCAGTAAGTGCGTTGTGAAATTATTTATTGTGTTACGTTCTTGCCGAATAATCCATATTTTACTGACAAATGACAGTACATAAATTTTTTTGTGAAATCTCCATTATAGTGATAAAATTAAATAATAAAAAGCCATAGTAGAGGATACATTAGTAATTTCAATGCATGCATGTCTTTTTCTTCTAATTTGCTACGTGGCTAATTTGAGGGAGTTGTAGACTACATTTCTCATCTATCCTTGATGACTAACGGGCTTGAGTACTTCATTTCCATATAAAAAGTCCATGATGACTAAGCACTTCATGGATGAGCAAAAATAGTTTGTTTTGGAACAAGGGTGAGTATATTAGATTAGTGGATAGTTTTGGCTTAACATGGAGGAAGAGATGAACAGTTTGGTGAGGGTGATGACGGAATAGAGAAAAAGTTGTGGAGTTCCATTTTTTTTACCATGCACTAAGAACTGTGAGATCCTCTTTATTAGTTTTATTTCCTATTATAAACCCATATGAGCAGTGGCGGAGCCAGGATTTGACCGAAGGGGGGCACAATTAATTTGTACTGTCATTTTAAATTAAATTCAATTAAATATCAAATTTTCACACAAAGCTTTCTGGTTCAGTTGGTAAAACTCTATCCAATTGACTTCGGCCGCAAGGGTTCGAATCACCCAAGGGTCGTTATATTTACTACGTTTTTCAATTTTTGTAGAAAAAAAAATTTAAAAGCGCGCCGTGAGAGACTCGAACCCCCGTCTACTTGGTGTTGAAGCGAGAATTTTACCAACTGCGCTAGAGAAGCCTTTAGGTTGGGGGGGGCACTTTAATATTTGTATAGAGATTGGGTTAATTTTTCTTTATAAATTAAGGGTTCTCTAGTGTTTTCGGAAAATTTTTGGGGGGCACGTGCCCCCCCAGGCCCCTACATGGCTCCGCCCCTGCATATGAGAGGAAATAAAATCTTTTCACTGCGCAGAGAGTTTCATGCTCAATATTTCCATTATCTTGTGATCATACTATACTTTGTGAGCATGTATAGTTTCATTGGCATGAGTATTTGGGTTTGGATTCTTGGCCATATGAGCAGTCCATTTCGGGCAGAAGTTTGGTGTAGGCTTCTCTGTGTTATGCTGGTTCATCTTGAGGTAAGGGAAATCTAACTTCTAAATTTCCGCAGTTACAGTCTATACATGTTTATATTGCTGGTGTGAATTTTATAGCTTTCTAGCTATGTGCTGACTGTTTGGTGATTGTTATATCATGTTGTTTGTGTATTGGTGCTGCATGCCGATGTGTAATAATTGGGTGTTGGGTAAAGTAGATTTTAGATTTGTACGATAGTGGTTAGCCGGTATCTATTGGGCTGTTTGGCTTACCCCTACATTTTACCGATTGAGCAGGCTTGGACTAGAATGCGGCGTTAATTGCCAAAAAGTGGATTATTTAGCTAAAACAGTTATTTTTTTTTTGCTGTTATAAGGAAATTGTTGTAAATTACTAATTTGATGGATATTTCAAATAAAAATGTCATTTTGACGAGCTGGTGTCAATTTTTAGTGAATTCAGTCACGTACCAGCTTTTTAGATATTCGATAGAAAAGTGGTTTCGGAGGACTTTGTGTCCTGTTGGGTGAGTTTTGGACGTCTGAAAGTGTCAGACGGGTTGACAGTAAATCTGTGATTTTATCGAAAAATCGATATTTAATTATTATAAAAATTGTCATTTTTTGACGAGCTGGTGCACTTTTTAAATGATTATCAGTCACGTACCAGATTATCAGAAATTTGATTAAAAATGTTGTTTTGGAGGACTGTGTGTCCTACTGGTTGATAACTTGATATATTTGAATGTCTGGATGTGCCAGACTAGTTGATATTAATCCGCTTGTTTATTGTTAATTGATAATTTTTATAATAAGTGTGTGATGGGTCGTCACACCCATAGATGTTTATCAAACTCTTGGCTCAAGTACTCTCCTCTACGATCCAATCGTAGAGCCCTAATACTTTTGCCAAGCTGATTCTCTACTTCATTCTTGAATTCCTTGAGCTCTTCAAAGGATTCTGATTTGTTTCTTTATAAGATACCCAAATTCATATTTCTTTGATCCAATCAGTAAATACGATGAAGTACTGAAAACCATATTTAGTATTTGTGCTTAGCGGCCTACATACATCAATATGTATGATTCTCAAAAGATCATATATTTTCCTAATAAATATGTCTTACATGTCTCATATGATTCAATAATCAAATGAGTTCTAGAAATCCATCCATATGGAATTCTAGATATGTATCTCTAATTCATGGGGCCTAAACGATAATGCTAAAGGTAAGTGAGGTTCATATCATTATATGCGAACCTCTTGGTATTAATGTTATAGATGAAATTATCATGATCAAGGATATACAATCCTTTGGACAAAATTGCATTACAATAATGCTTATCAGAATAAATGGAACAACATTTGTTCTTTATTATGATAGAGAGCTTTCTTGTCCAAACAAGAAACTATGATAATGATCATACTCATTGCAGGGTCATAATCACTTTTGTCTAATTCATGAACAATTTCCATAAAGGTAAAATAATTCCCTACGGCTAATTCAGCAACGCCTTGCTTCATTGCCCCGTGTGTAGGATTATTTCTTCCTTATCCAATTGTCTTCATCTCTTGAGATCATCTACACTTGAATAAATGTGAGATCCTCATCTAGTATCATATACGCATGATGGTGAGATAGACACATTGCTTTCTGTAACAAAATACCTAAATCGGAATTCATAATTCCTTTATCACTTACTTCCAGGTACTTTGGGTAGTCTCTCTTCGTCAATATCACTTATGGGATTTGAAGTCAACTTGATTTTAGCAACAAGCTTGCTGTATACCCATGGGATCGGCGCAAACCATTTTCCCTTACCCATGCTGTTAACCATTAACAGTTTTGCCTATGCCCTTTATGAGTGTTTTGTTTAGTGATTCTCAATCATTTTGAGTAAATCTCCTTTGAAAAAAACTATAATTGCATCCGATGCAATTCTTGGTCCACTTGGGTGAATACTTTTATTCTTTATCTATCTCATAGATAACACCCATTAACTATTGTTTCAATCATATTGGATTAGCTTAGTTGCATAACGCAAAGTGGAGCAACACTTCAAACCTTTCATGTCTAGCTCGCTCTTTGAAAGAGATTCTTTCAATTTATGATCATATCATACGCCTCCATATTTCTCATCTTTCTTCCAAAGCTTAGAGTTCATGGCAGCTGACATGAGGCAAGTTACATCCAAATAACCATTGTTTGATGTTCCTTCCATTAGGTTTTAGTGTGTTTTGATAGTCGGTGGGAAGATAACTTTATGTTCTACGATGTACAATAATTTTTTTCTCTCTTTTATTTGAGAAAAATTCTCAGTTTTATACCAGTCTAGGAAATAGACAGCTTGTCCATCTTTTGGAAATAAAGCCGTGTTTCGGTTGCTTAATGCAATGGGTATTCAACACAATAGGATTATTCAAAGTATTTTGACGTATAACTACATTCAACAAGGATTTAAGTTGTCAAACATAGCTCCCATTATTTTTCTACGGATTAATAACCCTCAAGATATTAATGCGAAAAATATCATTATATTTCTAGTGGGCCAAGATCCATGTTTCATCTCCCTTGCTTTGGCAAGTCACCCAAAAATTTGACTACTTTAGGTAGGAATAATTCCAATTGTACCCAATGCAACTCTTGGTTCAATTGGGCAAATAAATCCTTATTTATCCATCTTTATGGATAATCCCAATTGATTGCCTCTAGGTTTTAATCATGTTAAAATCACCTATTTGTGTCCAACCTCTTACCTAGACAGTTGCAAATTACTTGCTTGTGTCATCGTAACATATTCATGACAAATCAAGTCGCCCTGCTTTGGCACGCACGAGCTTGATAATCATGATCATGAAGAGTGTCTAGATAACGAGAAGGCAAAAACGCAATATTTAAATTGAGGGATTTTATTTTTCAATTTTTATTGTTTTGTTGATCCATATCAACTGATCTACTTATTTGAGTTTGGGCACAACTCCAAATAAAAGATCCGGGTTGTATAATTATCTTATTATCAAATTGCATGCATCATTCAAACACCAACAACAATAATAAGATAATAAATAAACATCCAGAAAATATTAATAAACGCGATATGGATATGGCCTCCCAGACTAAGATATTCTCAAGAAAATGAGAATATTTATGAACCCTAGAATAAAAACGCATCTCCATGTGTCTATATTTTTTGTCCACCCTTCATAGTCTTGCGGAATGCTTCATGTCCATGTTGTGGTTCCTTCAATTCTTTGGGCTTCCTTTTCTTCAATCTTGGCTATCTATTTATTTATCTAGTACTGGCTAGCATCTATACTAAATAAAATAAAATCTCACAAGTTGAGAAAAAAATTACCAGCTCGCATGCCGTAAACCCAAATTAATTATTACAACGAATTGATAAGCTCGCAGGCCGTAAACGAACCAAAAAATTAAACATCCACAACAAACCACATCTAAGGCCATATCCAATCACCATACAAATGCACATAAACAGTTTAAACCAATTTTTAACGCGCTTAGTCAATTTTAGTTGATTTTAGGATTGACTAGGGTCAAAACGATACAAGGGGCCCAACCATTCACTTGGCCGAACCCCTAAGAGACCGCCTAAAGCCTTGGGCCGGTCGGCCCCTAGCCCACACGGCTAGGCCGTGTGCTAGGGCTGCCCCGGCCCCTAGGCGGAACCTTGCTTGGGCGACAAGGAAGGAGGACGCGGTCCCCTGGGGGGGGAACCTTCTTAGGAGTTGTTTCCAAAACAACTCCTTGCCTTGTTGCCCAAGTTTGGTTGTTTCCTTCTTTGAAATGAACTCCTTCTTCCAATATGATGCCCAAGAACCCTAGATCTAAGATGCTAAAATTTATCAACCTCACTGATTCCTACATCCCATGTAAAACTAGTTCTTTTTTGATTGAGTTACTGACAAACTGCATCAATATGCTTGATTTGTCGGTTTTACGCGATAACCTATAATTTAAAGTGTAAAACTACATAAATCGTAACACATAAACCACGTTATGCTCTACGACCTGTGGCTCTGATACCACTGTTGGGTTTTGATCATGGATACGCAGCAGAAGAAAGAATTATTCATTCAAGACCCTCCAAGGATAACAGGAAGAGAATCATAACGATGGTAAGGGAAGAAACAAGTAACACAACTTAGAGGTCTCCTATGATGACTTGTAACGTGAATTGTGTCACGTCTCAACGGTTGATCCACGCCTAGAGGTGAGATCTAGATCTTCCAACTCCTTGTGCTAGCTAGGAAGAATTGAGGAGGAAGAAGAAATCACGAAACAATGGAGCACCAAGGTGGGCGGCACCTCCTTGTGCGGCCGACGGGTAGGGGGCGGTCCCAAGGTGGGTTCGGCCCTCCTTTGGGACATGTTCTCTCTCATTTCTTTATTCTATCCTACTATAATCATGTATATGTGTAGAGAAAAACAAGCTATGAGTGTTCTTTATATAGTCCAACAACTCCTTGTCCTACTACATAAAGAACCCCTCTCCTAATCCTACTCAAGTAGGGATTAGTCCCTTTTTGCAAACTAGTCCTAATCATGTCCATACATGGATTAGTTCTCTTTCCAATTTAATCCTAATCATGTCTCTACATGAATTAGTCCACCTTGAAAAATCCTAATCATGTCTCTACATGAATTAGTCCAACTTGCATATCAGTCCTACTAAGTTAGCAAGTTGTTGCGATTTGATCCTTCTAATTAATTAATCATATTAATTAATTATTTCTCAAGTCTAGTTTACCCCTATATGGCGTGTGAACCCATAGGTTCTATTTAGTTGGTAGTAACTATTTACTAATATGGAGCGGCCTCTAGCCAGACATCCATTCTAGCCAACAAATAGAATAGTCATCATGACAAGCCTTGTGCCCAACATCACATATTGCGTTATCCCTTTGTCTCTATACCCGGATTGGACACGAGACATAATATTCACACTCGTACATCCACTAAATTTAGCTGAAAAGGACTCATATGTGTCTAGTTTACAAGTATTCTTGAATCACTTCGATCCGTTGGACGGATCTCCTTTAAAAAGAAAAATAATACCAGCATGTATAATCTGTCCAGTTAAGTAAAACAACTAAAATTGTGTTCTAACGCTATTCAATTAACATGAGAAGTGTGTCAAAAGGAAGATAACCACATCATATTACTATCAAAAGGATTTGAGAATTTTGACATGAATCAACATAAAAAGATATCAAATCTCAAAACTAGGCCAATGGCCCTCCAAAACATGCAAAGAATGTATACGCGTCTACGCATTTCACATTATTGACAAAGCAACTAATTTCACATAACAAGATGAGCTAGCTCCAAAAAAATACGTCTAACAATAAACTCTAATGCAAGAATCAACTCAAAGCTTCCGTGTCTTCAATGTGGCGCATTCTCACCTGAAAAATAGTAAGATGAGCAACCACAGCCTAGTAGGAAAATAAACTAAACCAGACATTACCAAAAGTATAAGAGCGACATACATAACACATGTAAACTGATGCCCACAATGTATAAATCAAACAACTAATGGTAACATATGCTCGACCAAATACCAAACCATGAACAACTAGGGGATGTGTACCACACACATGGCCATTTATGGACTGAAACCGAGGCACCAGGCAACCCAAACACACGGCCGTTTACGGTATCAAACCGAAAGAACAAGCAACCCCACACACAGCACAGCTTTACGGGTTACTAACCCAAATGACAGTCAGGAACCTCCCGCGCAAGTTTACGGTCTTTCATCGATGGGCAGCAAGCCCAACTTTCTCAACGGGTACACTCTCCCCAATACACACACACCATATGACTCGGGTTCTCACACCCTAAAATGCCTCAAATCTAACTAAAACAGGACATCTATTTCGAATTACGCCAACATATAACAAACTCATCACTTCAGCAACTTTCACGCATTCGTATATAATCAAATTCACATGGCAAAATCAACAAAGTTCTTATCAATCGAATGAAATACACTTCACACATTCAAATCACACCATTACATGAAAACATAATGTAAGCATATGACAATTATACAAATTGCAATGCCCGAATCAGTTAATTTCCCTACCTAGCGTGAAACACGTGATTTTCGACTTCACCGGGAGATAGAGATTTTGATACCGCTTCGAAGCTCTTGACGCGTAGACCAATACTCCCTTCTAAAAAATTGCGAGATAATGAGTTGTAGGTAACCAATTATATACTTTTATTTGACTGAGCGACTGAAAATTGACTGATCAACTGAAAATTGACTTGGAAACATGGAGGAATATGATCTACAAAGATTGGAGCATATTGAAAAAGGGAGAATAAGACTCACGATAGCTGGAAAAGATCGTCAAAACTCCTTGTGGTGAGGGTTGCAAGAAGAACGAAAAAGCAACAGTGGAGGTGGGAGGGTTTCTGTGACCGTGTCATGTGTTCCTAATGTTATTTTTTCTTATTTATATCGGATTTTAATTTCAGCCCACATGTTATGGAGTTTCTAAAAAGACACTAAAATCCCCATGACTTTAGAATATATACAAACAGATATCCTCTGAACAAAAAAATTGAACGCTATAACTATAGATAATACATGTTAACACACTAATAATCATTAAACACATATGATCATACATATATCCACCCTTTTAATTCAAACAATATGCCAAATACTACATGACCACATCAACCAGCCAAGAAATAATAATTATTTTAGTAGTAATAATAATAGTAATAATTATAAGAATTATAGATCTCTACATGTGTGTACCGAACGGTGTGATGGTGTGCTATTCCCCAATCCTTGAACAATCCATCAAACTTTGATGAACAGAATTCTAAGCTGTTGCCCGTGCGCACCCTCTTCACCTTCTTTTCCATCTGATTCTCTACTAGTGTCTTCCACTGCTTGAATCTTGCGAAGGTTTCACTCTTGTGCTTCATTATGGAAATCCAAGTCATCCTGGAATATCGTCTATGATGCTCAAAAGATACATTCACCCGCCAATCGCCTCAACTCGAGATGGACCCCAGCAATCCGAATGGATATCATCAAGAGTACCTTTCGTTCTATGAACCGCCTTAAGGAACTTGCTACGATGCAGCTTCCCATACACGCAGTGCTCACAAAAACCTAGGCTCTTGGGAGCGTGCCCAGTGAGATACCCCTTATTTTTGAAGTTCATGCATTCCACGTTCACTCATGTGACCGAGTCTCATATGCCACAGCTTAGTTTGATCGGCTTCCTTAACCTCGGCTGAGGCAACTCCGACAGACCCTGTGCTAGCTGAAACTTGTAGTACATACAAAGTATCATCCTTGACCCCCTTTAGTAGCACATCAGAGTCCTTGTAGACGCATAATCTTCCACCTTCACCCTTGAAACTGAAACCCTTGTTGTCGAGTAGACTCAAATAAATCAGATTCTTTGTGACAAGCGGTACGTGTCTCACCTCCTTCAATGTTAATGTCTTCCCATCCACAGTCTTGAACCTACCTGAGCCTTTTCCTATGACCATGCAAACAACTCCGTTTTCCATATGAACGGATCCTCCAACTGCACAGTTGTTGCTTGAAAATAGCTCCCTGTTAGAACAGATGTCATAAGAAGCTCCTGAGTTAACAAACCACGTATCGGGTGAATACGTGACATCATCCGCCAGTAGAACGAAATCATCCTCAGATGAATTCCCCTTCTCTACCACGGTTGCAAAGCCATTTTATCCTTGTTGTCCTCGTTTAGGGCAATCTCTCTTCCGATTCCCTTTCTTCTTACAATAGGCACATACATCATTAAGTAACTTAGAACCCGAGAATTGCTTCTTCTTGTTCTTCTTACCCTTTTTATTTCCCCCCCCCCCCCGTCGCCATCAATCCGGAAGCATGGTTCTATGTACCTATGCATGCACCATTATGGCGCAATTACTAGCATGAGTGCCGATCTCACCTTCTCTTGAGATAAGTCATCCTTGTTCACAATTAATTAGTGAACGAATTCTCATATGATGGAGGTAACGAGATCAATAACAAGAGTGCGACAACCTCATCCCCCTTGGACTTCACTTCTTCGCGCTCCTTTGAGTATCTTCATCTTCAAGGCACTGGTCCTTACACAAAACATCGTCGTTTTATTATTATTTTTTCGGCTACAGTAGTAGCATCATATTTTGTAAAACAAAAACTCACAGTAGAAAACAAACTCACAATTGATAAAACAATTCCAAGGAAGCAACATATTCAGATTTGGACTACCTGGCCAAACATTGTTTCTTAGTGATCAAGATAGTTAGCCTACCTACAAATGGGTGCTAGCTCAAGTGGTAGAGCATCTAAAAGCTCCTCCATGAGGTCCTAGGTCTGAACCCAATAGACGACAATAATATGTAAGTCTCAAAAAAAAGATAAGCCTACGAACATCCATTTTTTTGAAAGTTTAAAGAGAAGTCGGAACAAAAAAATGTCATTTTCTTTTCTTTTTTTGAGGAAAATAAATGTCATTTTCTTAATTACAAATACATGGACAGATGTTTATTATTCGAATAATTTGGGACAACCGGGAGATATTGTTAAGAACTTATCATTACATTATGGAAATTCTTTATTCGAACCAATTAGTTTCAGAAAAAAATTAAAATCTAACACCCACAATTGTGTTCTTTTCTTCAAAACAAATGTCGGATAGATCTAATGCTTTTCTAATTCTCAAAAAAAAAAAAAAAAAAAAAAAAAAAAAAAAAAACACACACAACTATTTAATGTTATTGCCTTTGAATCTGGCAAAATATTGTGTGACCTTTTATACGAGAAAAAGGATCGATACTGGAAATTTAGAACCATGTGATCATTTTCCATGTGGGACTAATGCCGAAATAATTCAGCAGCAAAAGATTGGAGGTCGGCATTTGAGTAAGAGGACGCCTAAAAATTATGAAGCACTGGGTATCGCCTAATATGCACAAAGCGATGTTTCTAATACTGTGTACGATATGAATGGAGGAAGAAATGCTTAAAAAGTTATTAACTTGATGAAAATTATGTATAGCCCACATGTTCTTAACTTTATTTGAAGTACTTGAATACATAGACATTAATCCTGAATTCCTAATAAATCCTTGAAAGTGAAGAGGCCAAAGCTGCCTTGAGCATGGCATTACCACAACTAGCAGGGCATTTTTTTTGTGAAATTAAGGCCAGAAACAACAATGATGCCAAAATCCTCCAATCTAGCTTCATATCAGGCAACGCGAAATCAAACTTGTATTGTAAACAAGATTGCTCAAAGCAAGTTCATCAACACACGCGGCCAACTAGATTTCTGGGAAATATGGGAGGGGGGACTAGAATGAGTAGAGTGTTGCAGCAGCCAGTAAAGGCAGTCGTTTGTGAACAGTTATGCCAGCCACTTCACTCATGTCAAGATCTTCCCCTCTTGCTGCATCAGGCAACACAAAGTCAAAGTTATAAACGAGATTAGCCAAAGCAAGCTCGACAGCGGACATGGCAAAATTAGTCCCTGGGCAACCCCTCAGCACCAAAAGGAATCAACTCGAGGTTTTGGCCTTTGAAGTCCACAGAGCTGTTCACAAACCTCTCAGGACTAAACTCCCTAGGTTCATCCCATACCGCAGGGTCTCTTCCAATGGCCCAAGCATTGACTATGACTTGTGTGCCTGCTGCAATATCATAGCCCATTACTTCGATTCTGTCTGTTGATTCTCTACCGATTAGTGGTATTGGAGGGTGTAACCTTAAAGTCTCTTTCATGACTGCCTTGAGGTATTGCATTTCGTCTATATCATCCTCTGTTATGTTTGGCTTACCTCTCCCTATTTCTCGAACTTCTCTTTGAATCTTCTTGAGGACTCTTGGGCTTCTTAGCAGCTCCGCCATAGCCCACTCCAATGCAACAGCTGTAGTATCGGTTCCAGCAATGAAAACATCCTGCATGCAACACAGAAGTAGTTTTTTGTAAGACTAACAGCGGACAGGATAGGATATGCTACAACTGTAAGCATGTAGTAGAACTATATATTAATTACGTACCAAGATGATGCCTTTGATGCTATCATCGTCGATAGTAAAGCCTGTCGTTGTCTTTTCTCTTTGAACTTGGAGTAAAACATCCACAAAGTCTCGCTTACCATCGTCAGATTTCTGACGACTAGCACTCTCAGTTCTATGCTCGTCTAAAACACGCTCAATAAACGTATCAAACTCCTTTGCAGCCCTGTCGACTCTGGTGTAGAAACCGTTCAAATGATTAACACATCTCAACCACGGGATATAATCCCCCACGTCAGTAACACCCAATATCGACACAAACTGTGCCATGAGCTCCCCAAACGTCCTATCTTGTGCCTCTGCGCCGTATTTCCTCCCTAGAGCTGCCCTACAAACCACATCATTCGTAAAACATACTATCATTTGGCTCAAATTCACCACTGTGTTGGTGTTGCTACACCTTTTGATCTTCTCAATCATGAGGGAGGTCTCTTCTTCCCTCAAAGTACGAAAAGATTGTACGGTTTTGTTACTTAAGAGATGGAGGACACTCACGCTTCTCATTTCCCTCCAGTAGTTACCATACTGAGTGAAAGCAACATCCTTGGCTTGGTAAAAAAGCTTTCGGGCTATGGTGTTTTTGGGTCTGCTAGCAATGTTTTGATCATGGGTCTTCATGATCTCGCGAGCTCCATCCACTGAGGATACTACAATAACGGGGATGCTTCCAAAGTGAAGCAGCATCACTGGACCGCATATTTGAGCCAGTGAATAGAGAGAAAGGTGAGCGAATGTGCCAATTCTGTGGAGATGTCCTATAATTGGGAGCTTTGGGGGCGAAGGTGGTTGGTTTCCGCGGGGATTGGAGATGAACAGCTGATGTATTTTTACTAGAAAGAAGAGAAACAACAAAGGAAATGCAGAGTAAAAGAACAAAATGCTCCACGGAAGAAACATGCTAAAATGGCTGTGGAAGCCAAATTTATGACTGATGAACTTTCTTTCTTTCTTTCTTGTTGAGAAGACTATATATACATATATGCTCTCGCTCATTCATGCAGTCCGTTGCCAATTAAATTACTGTAAAGTTTGAAGATGAAATGAATTTTGTATGTCTTCGATTCCCGTTGTGTAGTCGTTGCGCCAATAGTCGTCGATTGGAGACAAAACTGTATTAGTTGGAGACAAAACTGCATTAGTTGGCTGACAACCTTGTTTGGCTTAACATAATAGACATGGTTAATTATAATCCATATAATAAGGCATAGCACCCTCTTGTTGCGTGGCCAGCTAGTCAGCTAATCCCAATTGCGCCTTCTTTTTGTAGTGGATGAGATTCTTTGCTCCTGGATTCGCATTCGGTAGTCGCTAGTTCAACTAGTGTGTAGTTAATTTATTTTTGTCGTAATTGCATACCTCTAATATACCGAAATTGCCTTATTGCAACACCTTATTTTAGTACTAGGTGATTGCAACCTCCATTTACAATACTATTAGGTTATTGGAATTGAGAAAAAAAACTCATGTTAACTCCATTACGGAATACTCCGTTGGTTAACATGTATGTACTATTATGTGGAGGCAAAATTGTCAACTCCATACTAATGAATTTCACAACATCTCCGCCACTACTACCCCATCTCTACTACTACAAAACCATGTCCGCCACAATTACCACCCATCACAACGGCAATCTCCATCACAAACCCATATCCCGACCACCATCAACAACCTCTTGTGAACCCAACCTCGATGAAATCAGAACAACACTGTAACTACAACAAAATCTAATACAAACCCAGAAAATCGCAAACCCCTCCAGCTCCACTGAATCTAACAACCTTATAAATACAATAAATCACCGCCGATTCAATTCGATCCAACCAATTCACCTCATCGCCTCCACGGTTACTACCAAGAAATCTTGAAATCCAGAGGCCAAGTCTAACTTAATCCAGATTGAACCCATCACCTTGTGATGGTTTGGAAAGCTTCCTAGTTCCGTCGAAGTAGTCGTAAAAGACACCAAAATCATAATATCTATGAGATTCCATTTTTTGAATGATGGAAACCCTTCCCCCCCCCCCCCCCCCCCCCCCACTAGATCAACACCAAATGACCCATTTACGGGATTATTTGTAAGACTTTCTCCTATTTTTGGTGGTCCACACATCGTCTCATAAATTAACTCTAACTAACTACTGGTAGTTATACCAATGTTTGTGAGTTTATGCAATTGTGTTTGATGGGACATAATACATACTGGTTTATCATACTATTTCGGATCCATATTCTTGAAGTTCGTAAATTACACACACCATCGGAGTGGAACAAATAAGAACAAAAGCATCCACAACAGCACTGTAACTTATCAAAACAACAGAAGATTCATGTCTGGTTTCTAAAATATCTCATGCATCCATGGTTGGAGGTACGTCGATTTGCTCCCGCTTTTGTCAATTGCTTGCTCTGTATATTTCATGTGGTCCAATAAATCTTTCATTTGGTATCAGATCCAGTTTCTTCTCTTCTTTGATGTGTAAAATGTAGTATAATTATTTAGGATCAAACATTATATTATTATAGTATTAATTTACCCACAGGGATCAAGAAAAGCATATGATCTCCTAGTTGTATCATTGAATTTCATATTGGAATCATTCTGTCAAATAAGCTTATCTCAGGGGCAGTTTATATTTTTTGGACTAATAGTTAAGCTGACATATTATTCATTGGTAAAATATGGTTTATTTAATTTTTTAGTCTCTATTCTATTTAGTAAGCATGTATATGTAGTTTCTTATGTAGTTATCTAACTTGTGATTTTCTCTCATATTAACTTCTAGTTCCAATATTAATGAAATAATAATTATAAGGTTCAAAAATTAACATTTTTCTTTATTAGGATGTGTATATTAATTATACTATAACAAAAAAGGATACATGTGTACTTACTAGTGGGGGCTCGACTGGGCTCGCTGATGAAAATGATCACGGGGTTTTTCTGCAACAGAAAACAAAGCCACAAATATCCAAGTGATCAAATATGGAACAACAGAGATGAGTGATAGTGAGAAATGGAGATAAGTCAATTGTATCAGAGATGAGAGAAAGTTTGTTATTACGGTTTAGGTTCACAACGAGACCGACCCTTTATGAAGAGAATCACATCTCTATGTATACAAGCCTAGAAATAACAATCATGGGGGGTTATGTGGCTTTATGGAACTAATCACAGACCCCATTAAGTAGTCATGGCGGATATCAAAATGGATATCTAGGAAGACCGCGGGTATGGCCACGTTGGATAACCATTCCATAACACGTCCTTCATATAAGAAGAGATTCACAAGTCTTCTATGTGATATACGTGGGTTGCAGATGATGTGCAGCAACCATCTGCGAAGAGCCTTATTCCAGCCTCCAAACTAGTCGATCCCCATGTTCCTGCTCAAATTGCGATCAGCGAAGGGACCTAGTCTTAAGAACCTAGCAGGCTGACATGGCATGATTGTAAGGTTTTGATCATGGATACGCAGCGGAATAATAATAAATTTATCCGATCAAGACCCTCCAAGGATCACAGGAAGAGAAATCATGACGATGGTAAGAGAATTGTGTTATGTACCTTTGAGGTCTCCTAGATGACTTCTAACGCGAAAAGTATCATGTCTCTACGGTTGATCCACACCTAGAGGTGAGATCTAAATCTTCCAAACGCCTTGTGCTAGCTAGGAGGAATGGAATAGGATGAAGAAATCACGCAACGGAGCACCAAAAGAGAGGGACGGCCCTCTCTTTGTGGCCGACGGGTAGGGCGGACGCAAGGGGGGCTTCGGCCTTCCTCGTTGTCTTGCTCTCCCCTTCCTTCTCTCCTACTCAATGTATGTTATGAGCATAAGTTCTAGGGAAGGAAGCTAGGAGCATCCTTTATATAGTCCAACAACTCCTTAATACTACATAAAGGCCCTCTCCTAATCCTACTCAAGTTCGGATTAGTCCAACTTGCGTATTAGTCCTACTAAGTTAGCAAGTTGTTGCGATTTGATCTTTCTAATTAATTAATCATATTAATTAATTAATTCCCAAGTCTACTTCATCCCTATATAGCGTGTGACCTCATCGGTTCTATTTTGTTGGTAGTAACTACTTACTAATATGGAGCGGCCTCTAGCAAGACATCCATTCTAGCCAACGAATAGAAATAGTCATCATGACAAACCTTGTGCAAGCATTGTCTCATCCCTTTGTCTCAATATCCGGATTGGACACGAGACATACAAGTCACACGTATATCCAATCCATAGTTTCTCGATCCTGGGAATAGCCTTATTTGTGCAAAAAAATCAATATCCTATATATTGATTTATTTGAGTCTGGTCAGACATTCTATAAGAACTACCCCTCGAGTGGCCTAGGATATTTATCTCCCGTTATGTGGGAGGGAAAACCTCTATCTACATCACTACGATATCTAAGATTGCTTCCTACTGTGTCCAATACGCGTCTTTGTGACTACCCCGGTGTGTAGCGTTTGATGCTACCAAAACACAATATTCCACAACTAGAACATCTAGTGACTTAAAGTCTAAGGATGACAATGCCATTGTCACCGCGAGAAGCACTTATGACTTTACATAACTTGTATGTTGCCTTCTCGGAGATGGGTCAATCCAGTATGCTATTACTCCTAACGCATACCCATGTGTTGGATCATGATATCTCCATATCAATCAAGCCCCATACTAGTCTATATAGATGATTTTCCCATTTAATCATTATAATGGACTAGGGATATTTAAGATAAACAACAACATTGTAAATCTAAGGACTTCATTATATTAAATATCCAATAAATAATACAATGAATGTTCTAGCTAATTTATTGTTCGTACTTAACTAGATTGCCTCTAGGGAACCTATTTCAACAGTCTCCCACTTGCACTAGAGCCAATCCGGTGCATTTCGTATGCCAATTCTCCTAGTATTCCCTTCATGCATGCGCTAAACAAGCGGCTTTGTAAATGGATCTTACAGATTCTATGTAGGAATCTTCCATATCCGAAAGTCTCCTCTTTCGATAATTCTCGAATAAGATGAAACTTCCTGAGTACGTTCTTGGATTTCTGATGTGACCTGGGATCCTTTGATTACGCGATCGCCCAAGTGTTGTCACAATACAACTCTATTGGATATGCAATGCTAAGAACCACACCAAGCTTAGTAACGAACTTCCTAATCCAAACAGCTTCTTTTGTTGCTCCATTCGAAGCAATGTACTCAGCCTCTGTTGTAGAATCAGTCACCGTCTCTTGCTTGGAACTCTTTCAGGTCGCCGCTGCTCCATTCGGGCACAATACAAACCCCGACTGTGATCTAAAATCATCTTTGTTGGTTTGGAAGCTTGCATCCGTGTAACCTCTTACACGCAACTCTTCTTCGCCTCCAAATATCAAAAAAGCATCCTTAGTTCTTATCAAGTACTTTAGGATGTTCTTGATTGAAATCCAGTGACTCTCACCTGGATTGGGCTGATATATTCTTGTCATACTCAATGCATATGACACATCTGGTCTAGTAAATCACATGGCGTACATGATGGATCCTATGACCGAGGCATAGGGAACCCTACTCATGCGTTCCTTCTCAATCTCATTGGAAGGACAACCACTCTTCGAAAGAGTGATTCCATGCGACATGGGCAAGAATCCCTTCTTGGAATCTTGCATGTTGAACCATTTCAACACCTTGTCTATGTATGTACTTTGACTTAGGCCGAGCAGCCTATCTCTATAGATCTTTATACCAAGTATATAGGCTTCTTCACCCAAGTCTTTCATTGAGAAACACTTTCCTAGCCAATCTTTAACAGATTGTAGCATGGGAATGTTTTTTCCAATGAGTAGTATGTCATCCACATACAAGAACATAAAAGCAACAGAGCTCCCACTAACCTTCTTGTAGACACAATATTCATCTTTGTTTCTGATGAAGCCAAACTCTTTAATTACTTCATCAAAACATCGATTCCAACTCCTAGAAGCTTACTTTAACCCATAAATAGATCGTTGCAGTTTACAGACTTTGTTGGCTTGCTTTGGATCTTCAAAAACCCTCAAGTTGAGTCATGTACACATCCTCGAGGAGATTCCCATACAGGAATAATGTTTTGACATCCATCTGCCAAATCTCATAGCCGTAGTATGCTGCAATAGCAAGTAAGATTCAGATGGATTTCGTCATTGCGACTGGTGAAAAGGTTTCATCATAGTCAATACATTGAAATTGTCTGAATCCTTTAGCCACCAATCGGCCCTTATAGGTGATCACATTACCATCCATGTCGATATTCTTCTTGAAGACCCACTTGCACCCTATGGGGCGTGCCCCTTCGGGTGGTTCCACCAAAGCCCATACTTTGTTGGTATACATGGATTCCATCTCGGATCTCATGGACTCAAGCCGCTTCTGAGAGTCCGGCCCTTCTATGGCCTCTTCATAGGTAGTAGGCTCATCATCCATGAGCATCGTGTCACTAGATTCAGTCACGAGAAGTCCATACCTCTTTGGTTGCTGGCGCACTCTACTAGATCTATGAAGCTCTTGTGTTACTTGAACAGGCTTCTCCAGAACCTCTTGTGGTTCATGTTCATGTTCCATAGTAGGATCAATTCTTTGTGGTTCTTGAACTTCTTCAAGTTCTACAGCCCTCCCACTTTCTTCTTTAGAGGCAATCTCTCTTTCCAGCAACCCTCGGTCCGAGCAATAAACACTTTGTTCTCAGTTGGATTGTAGAAATAATATCCCTTAGTTTCCTTAGGGTATCTCACAAATTTGCATTTGTCCCACTTAGGCCCTAGCTTGTCTGACTGTAAACGTTTTACATAGACATCGCAGTCCCAAATCCTCATGAACGACACTGTGGGACGTCTCCCACTCCACATCTCATGTGGTGTCTTCATCACTGATTTAGATGGAACACGGTTAATGGTGAAAGATGCATTCAATAGAGCATAGCCCCAAAATAATAATGGAAGATTAGTTTGACACATCATAGATCGAACCATATCTAATAGAGTTCGATTCCTCCTCTCGGACACGCCATTCCACTGTGGCGTTCCGGGTGGAGTGAGTTGGGATATTATCCCACACTCTCTAAGATAGTCGTCAAACTCTTGGCTTAAGTATTCTCCTCCACGATCCGATCGTAGGGCTTTAGAACTTTTTCCAAGCTGCTTCTCTACTTCATTCTTGAATTCTTTGAACTTTTCAAAGGACGCGTATTTGGCCTTCATAAGGTATACAAATCCATATCTACTGAAATCATCAGTAAACGTGATGAAGTAGACGTAACCACACGTGGCAGATGTGGCAAATGGCCCACATACATCAGTATGTACTAGCGCCAATTGCTCAATAGTCCTCTCACCTTTCTTATTGGAAGGGGACTGTCATTTTTCCCAATAAACAAGCCTCACATGTCTCATATGATTCAAAATCAAATGAGTCTAGGAATCCATCCTTATGGAGTCTAGATACACGTTTCTCGTTTATATGGCCTAAACGACAGTGCCATAGATAAGAAGGATTTAAATTATTCATTTTAATCATCTTAGTATTAATGTTATAGACAGGATTGCTTAGATCAAGGATATACAATCCATTAAATAATTGCTCACTACAATAGTGAATACTATCAAAATAAATGGAACAACAATTGTTCTATATTGAAGTAGTAAAGAAGTAATGTTTCTACTCATAGCAGGCACAAAATAGCAATTATTTAATTCTAAAACTAAACCTGAAGGCAGAGACAGCTCGTACACGTCTACGGCGAATGCAGCAACTCTTGCTCCATCCCCTACACGCAGGTCTTTCTCCCCTTTAGCCAATCTTCTATTTCTCTTTAGGTCCTGCACATTTCGACAAATGTGAGATCCACATCCAGTATCCAATACCCATGATGAAGAGACAGTTAAGTTGAAATTTATAACAAAAAAACCTGGTGGTGGTGGAATCACTATTCCAAGCCTCTTATCCTCCAGATGTTTTGGGCAGTTCCTCCTCCAGTGTCCAGGCTGACTGCAGTAGTGACACTCACCTTTAGTCACACCTTTGGTAATTCCACCAATAGGCTTAAGGGCAGATTCCTTGGGTTTGGCAACTGCCTTGCCTTTTCCCTTGGAAGTAGAGGCAAACCTTTTGCCCTTCCTTTTCTGTACCATCTTAATAGATTTTCCCTTACACTTGTTGATGCTTTCTTCAGTTGTCCTCAACATATTGAGTAAATCTGGCAGAGGTTTCACGATCTAATTCATGTTATAGTTCATGATGAACTGTCCATAACTCCCAGGCAACGATTGCAAGATGAGATGGGTGGCCAACTCTTGACCCACCGGAAACCCTAGGCGCCCGAGGTTCTCAAGATAACCTATCATGCGTAGCACATGTGTCCCTACAGGGTTTCCCTCTGACAGACAATGCCTTGGAAACTTCATACCTCTCAACCCTTGCCTGCTCTTGCAAGAGCTGCTTTAAGTGTGCGATCATATCGACTGCATTCATGTTCTCATGTTGCTTCTGAAGCTCAGAGGACATGGTGCATAGCATTAGGCAGGCCGCATCATTGGCGTCATCAACACACTTTTGATAAGCCTTTAGGGCTATAGCAGTATTGTTTTCCGGACCTTTAGGAAGTTGCTCCTCTAGAGCGTACAGTTTCTTTTCCTGCTTGAGAACGATTCTCGAGTTTCTGTACCAGTCTAGAAAATTGGTCCCGGATAGCTTGTCCTTCTCAAGGACAGAGCGTAGGGAGTGAGATGAGCTCGATGAGTTGTTTGCCATTGGAATTCTACAAAAAGAAAATACGCAAGTTTAGTATTTGTGAACAATTAACTACATTTAATAATGGCTAGATATTAAATACAGCTCCCACTATTTTTCTACGTATTAAAAACCCTCAAGATATTAATGCGGAAAAAATCTTTGTATCACTTCCTTTTGATCTTGCTTTGGCAATTCACCCAAAAGTTAGTTATTTAGGTAGGAACAATTCCAATTGCATCATATGCAACTCTTGGTTCAATGGGGCAAATAACTCCTTATTTATCTATCACATAGATAATCCCAATTGAGTGCCTCTAGGTTTTTAATCATTTATTAAGTAACCTAGTAACGTCCAACCTCTTACTCCAAACAACTGTACTCTATGTGAGCCATCGCACGACATAATGATGAATCAAGTCGCCCTGCTTTGGCACGCACGAACTTATTTAATCGATTTTGTGATGAGTGTTTAAGTAAGCGAGAAGGCAAAACGTAATATTTTAGTTTTGAGGGATTTTCTTTCAATTTTAAATTTTGTTGTTGATCTATATCAATTGAATACTTATTTGAGTTTGGGCACAACTCCAAATAAAAGATCCGGGTTATTAATTATCTTATTATCAAATTGCATGCATCAACCATACACCAACAACAATAATAAGACAATAAAGTAAACATCCAAAAGAAATTAACATGATATGGATATGGCCTCCTAGACTAAGATATTCTCAAGACAATGAGAATATTTATGAACCCTAGAATGAAAAACGCATTTCCATGTGCCACCATCTCTCGGTCCATCCTTCATAGCCTTGTGGAATGCTCCATGCTCCTATGTTGTGGCTCTTTTAATTATTTGGGCTTTTTTTCTTCAAACTTGGCTATCTATCTATTTTATCTAGTACTAGCTAACATCTATACCAAATAAAATAAATCTCACAAGTTGAGGAAAAAAATCGGCTAGCAGGCCGTAAACCCTAATTAATTATTACATCAAATTGATCGGCTCGCAGGCCGTAAACAAACCACAAAATTTAAACATCCACATCAAACCACATCTAAGGCCATATCCAATCACCATACAAATTACAAATAAAAAGTTAAAACCAATTTTTAACGCGCTTAGTGAAATTTAATTGATTTTGGATGTGCTAGGGTTAAAATTTTCCAAGGGGTCCGCTATCATTGTAGCCGAACCGCCCAAAAATGACCAAGGCGCAGCCTTGGGCCGTTCGGCCGAGCCGCACGCTAGGCCGGCCCGAGCCCTTGGCTACGCCCTAGCTTGGGCGGAAAGGCAAGAGGGCGATCCCTAGGGGGGGGGGGGCGAACCTCCTTAGGGAGTTGTTTCCAAAACAACTCCTTGCCTTTTTTCCGAAGTTTAGTTGTTTCCATACTTGAAAAACACTTTTCCAAGCATGTGCACAAACCCTAGTCGTCAAGATCCAAAATACACATCCTATGTGATTCAAACTCACTAATTCAAATTCCAATGTCAAATTAGATCTTGTTTGTCTTCAATAAAATTCAAGTTGCATCTAATATGCTTCATTTTTCGTTTTAACACAAGAGTCAACAATTATAGGTGAAAAACAACAAAACGTAACACATAAACCACGTTATGCTCTACGACATGTGGCTCTGATACCACTTTAGGGTTTGAATCATGGATACGAAGCGGAATAACAATAAATTTATCCGATCAAGACCCTCCAAGGATCACAGGAATAGAAATCATGACGATGGTAAGATAATTGTGCTATGTACCTTTGAGATCTCTTTGATGACTTCTAATGCGAAAAGTATCACGTCTCTACGGTTGATCCACGCCTAGATGTGAGATCTAGATCTTCCAAACGCCTTGTTCTAGCTATGAGGAATGGAAGAGGATGAAGAAATCATGCAACGGAGCACCAAAAGAGAAGGGTGGGCGGACGCAAGGGGGCTTCGGCCTTCCTTGTTGTCTTGCTCTCTCCTTCCTTCTCTCCTACTCAATGTATGTTATGAGAATAAGTTGTAGGAAGGAAGCTAGGAGCATCATTTATATAGTCCAACAACTTCTTGTTACGACATAAAGGCCCTCTTCTAATCCTACTCAAATTCGGATTAGTCCAACTTGCATATTAGTCCTACTAAGTTACCAAGTTGTTGCGATTTAATCATTCTAATTAATTAATCATATTAATTAATTAATTCCCAAGTCTACTTCATCCTTATATGGCATGTGACCCCATAGGTTCTATTTAGTTGGTAGTAACTACTTACTAATATGGAGCGGCCTCTACGAAGACATCCATTCTAGCCAACCAATATAGATAGTCATCGTGACAAATCTTGTGCAAGCATTGTCTCGTCCCTTTGTCTCAATATCTGGATTGGACACGAGCATACAAGTCACACTCGTATAACCAATCAATAGTTCCTCGATCTTGGGAATAGCCTTATTCGTGCAAATAACATCAATATCCTATATATTGATTTATTTGAGTCTGGCCAGACATTCTATAAGCACTACCCCTCGAGTGGCCTAGGATATTTATCTCCCGTCATGTGGGAGGGACAAATTCTATCTACATCACTACGATATATAATATTGCTTCCTATTGTGTCCAATACGCGCCTTTATGACTACCCAATCACGGTGTAGCGTTTGACGCTGCCAAAACACAATATTCCACAACTAGAACATCTAGTGACTTCAAGTCTAAGGATGACTCACCGCGAGAAGCACTTGTGAATTTACATAACTTGTATGTAGCCTTCTCGGAGATGGTTCAATCCAGTATGCTATTACTCCTAACGCATACCCATGTGTTGGATCATGGTATCTCCATATCAATCCAGCCCCATACTAGTCTATAGATGATTGTCCCATTTAATCATTATAATTGACTAGGGATATTTAAGATAAACAACAACATTGTAAATCTAAGGACTTCATTATATTAAATATCCAATAAATAATACAATGAATGTTCTAGCCAATTTATTGTTCATACTAAACTAGACTGCCTCTAGGGAACCTATTCCAACAATGATGTGGTGTGCGTGGAGCATTGTTGGGTAGCAACATGCGTACTGCTGATATGTCCATGTGGGTCTGAAAAAGAACCATGTTTTGAACTATCTACATTAGCTCCCTTGCGCATAGAGCTGATTGTGTGGGTCTAGGCACACTTCAAAGCCCCCTATTTGTGACGATTTAGCCAATAACTCACCTTTATAAGTTTCATGTAGTGAACCTGGTCATTATGATGGAGCATGTGGCAAAATACCTTCAATGTATGCAACCTTTCACCGATTAATACAACGGCTGGTAGAGGTTGTCAATTGACATGGCTGAGAAATGTGATTGGATGAAATAACTGCTATACATTTTGACAATTTAATGTAAAGAGGTTTCAAAGTCGCTTGAAATTCTCTAAGAGATAGGAGAGTCGAACTTTCTTGAGTATTGCAAACAATAGATTTGAGGCCTTAGCACTTTGTATTTCAAACCTTAGCCAGAATGTGAGAGAAAAAGAACATCAAATAACTTCTAAATCTTAAGAAAGAAGCATAAGGATTTCAGTAGACTTGAAGTTTCTTCCAAACTTAAAGTGAACCAAAACAGAGAAACTTGTTTCATCCGAAAAAAATAGAGAAACTTGTAATAGTTTTCTGAAGAATGTATTCTAATATGAGATTTAAGTGATTCCAAAAACTGAAATATGTTGATAGAGATTGATTAGGATTTTAAAATTTGTTCTTTTTTCAATCAAAAAAGTAGATCTCAAATAGCAATTTGGAAAGGTAAAGACAAAGAAGAAGATCCGGCGTTAAGGCTCCCTACAGAGTTGTGGATAAAATCTCACCAATTCTATGGGTGTGACTACTATTACCCTGTGATGAGGGTTTCTTGAAATCAAGCCATAGTGGGGGGAGATATCCATGTGTTGGGTGAGACCCCTCACAGAGTGTACTGGGATATGGTGGATCCTAATGAAATACACCGTGTGGCCACAGAGGTTGTGCACTAACATTATGTTTATGCTGACCACTGCGCATACTGTCAAGGAGTTGACTTTATGGAGAAGTGGGAGACTTATTTTTTGTTCAATTTGAGGATGAATTGAAGGATGATGGTATATTTCATGAGGTTTGCGCTACAAAGTGTTATAAAATAACCATGTAACATGCTGAATATTATGCAGTCCCAGTGGTGCAAGAAGGCGCATACCTTTCACTTTGTTGTACATGTTGAATATTATGCAGTCTCGGAAGTGAATTATGAGAATGAAGTTAGAATCTAAAACTAATTCATGCCCACCAACCTTGGTTAACGCCTCCACTAACCCCAACTGCAGTTTCGAACATGCATGTGAAACTACTCAACGCTTCCACTACCCAAAAAATGTGGTGTTCATGTCATTAACTGTCATGTAAAGTCGTTATATACAAACTTAACGTGTCTGTTGAGTTCAATCCTAGTGTAACACACAATCAAATCATATCTCATATTGAACATGGCTCACCTACCTCGTAGGGACTATGTGACAGAATCATGATGTCAGGTAGTTCCGTTCATTCCACCTCCTAACATAAAAAAACTCTTCAATTGTGATTAAGATGACAGCCCCACAGGTACGCTCAATTGACCGACGGATTATGAGCAAAGGGTGGAGAAAACTATTTTCACCGAGGACGCCTTAACCTCCATTGTAGCCGAAGATGAGGAAAAATCGAAGAAAGAAGTAGTATCTTTACAAGAGCATCAAGGTCCGGTAGAAGATAAACTAAGAAGATCTTGTTGGGTAGGACGTTTCCCCGCACATGATGAAGAGTTCACGGTATTGTGCCTTGCTACACCAAAGGCTAGTGTCACCTGCGATGTCCTAGCCTTTAGTGACTGTCAAGTACATGCATCCGTGACGGTCGTGGAGCACTTATTCGCATTATTTTGTGTTCGTAAAAGTCCGGCTACAGTAGTGATGTAGTTATAATATGTAACCAACTTAGATGTAGACAAACATTGACGTAATAAAATTGTTGTTTGTTTTTTACATGCTTTGCATCTATTTGGATGAGTACTCGTGATAATATGTCCAACGTTTATTATCAAAGTCCATAGTTTACTTCAAATGTGTGCTGGGTTATTCATTTCAAAACGTTCTGGAATATTTTTTAATTATTTCAATATGTTTAATCAAAGATACTTACTATTTCAAAAGCAAAGAATGGAACTGGTGGATTTTTCATGATATTTATTACCTAATTCAGAGTACTGTTCGAGTCGAACCCATCCAAGTTGTTGAGTCAAGATCCCTGAATGTGCTTTGATTGGTGATTGTTTATGAGTGATGAAGGACAAAAGGCTAAGATATTAGCAGCAAAGGATTGTTAGTCATCTCAAGGCCTTGAGATTGACAGTAACTTTCAAAGCCTTGAGATTACTTATTCTGCTATGTGTTCTAACATCTTTGTGTTGCAGAATTGGATATCTGATTATTCAAATCAGAGTTTTATGCTATATATTTGTGGATTGTACTATTTATACATCTAACACAATTGCAGATGATCAGAACAGGAAGAATCAAAGCTATCTGGGCTTATTTTTGAAATACTGTGAAACAGGTTCAGAGCTCCAAGGCCTTGAGATATTCCTTGAGCTACTAACAGTTTTTACAGAACTTGATTGATTCTTTCTTGCAGGTTATGACTCTTAGTATTGTGATTATTTACTCACTTCTAAGTGTCTTAAACTTGTTTTCCATGACTTAATTGTTTTAGAGTATATGCAGATTGATGTTCTGAGTTTATTAAACAGTTTTACCAGAAATTGTATAACCAAACAGTCTCAGTACTGTTAGTTTGGATTTTGTTGTTGCAGTGATTCTTTGCTGTTGCAGGTTTGTTAAACGTGCAGGAGAAATCTCAACAAACTCCAACGGATATCCACCTGAAGCTGTTTGAATTTAAGTTGAAAACAGAAGGAGGATTTTTAGGAACTGAGATCCTAAAATCTCTCAGTCAGTTGCAGCTGTGGATAAAAGAGACTGGTTTGAATTTTTGAAGAAGAGAGAGGCTTGCAGAATACTCTGATAAGTGTGACAAATTCGTGGGAGATCATCCATTCAAACACACAATCATTCAAACTTCATTCCAGACTTCTGAAGATCAAATCAATCATGTCATTCCTGAAGAACACTTCCAGACTTTCAACAGTTTTATCTTTATACTGTGTTCTTCATTTGTACTTCATCTGTATATCTCTATCTTATCTTAAACCTCACTTAACCTAGTGGTTGGTTGTTCAAGTGAACAACAAGAGGTTCTTGTTAGCTCAACAGTTAGTAGTTGGAACTAGATATATAGGTTTGGAACCACAAGCTGTATAGGTGTAAGGGAAATCACTTAGGCTTGAAGATCTAGGGCTGTTTCTGTGTGAGTAATAAGAAGTTTTTGCCCAATCCTGGTGGGATTAGATCCCTCAGGCAGAGATTAGGTCCATTGGGACTGAACTCTGTAAATTGCTTTGTGTTCTTTACCTTTCTGTTTGATTATTATCTGCTGCACACAACTCAAATCAAACTAGGGTTTAAAAGCTGTTTAGTATTGTTCACAGCTCAAGGCCTTGAAGCTCACAATTTTGCCTTATTGAGTTTCAGACAGTTTACAAAATCTCAAGTCCTTGAGATTTCAAGTTTCATACAAAGCTATCTTGTTAAACTTTAAGTTTTGCAAAAAGCTTCCATACTCTATTCAACCCCCCCCCCCCTTCTAGAGTATTGAGGTCATGTATTTAGTCTACATTACACAATTTCACAGGTCCACCATTTTTGTCCCAACCCGGGGAAACTTTTTTCTTTTTGCAGTTTTTTCGTAAATATTGGGAAAATCGGCTGGATTTCTTTCATTCCTGATTATAAGTTTTCGTTAATTTAGTGAGTGGGTATTTAATACAGTTATGTTTTGTGTTTTTAGTTATTTATGTGGAGATATGAGAGAGAGGGAGAGACTAATGATGTTTTCAAGTGACATATATGAGCAGGTTATGGTAGAATCTACCCCGGTGTGCCATATCACACATGACCTTCACAGGGGGTCGCATTGATGAGTTGGGGATTCTTCAGACATGGATTTTAGCATAGGAGGCAGTCGATCCCGTTGTGCGAGTAGACACTAACTTTTTGGGAGCATGGTGGTACCACTAGTGCTTGGGAACTGCTTGGCACGAATTTCGTCCCCTCCCTTGAGGAGATTGTGAGTATCTTTTACCTCTTGTAGAAATTTGTGTTCAATTTTTTATATGTCATGCTCCATCTCATCTATCGGCCTATGCATTTGATTGCTGAGTTCTCTTGCATGATCTCTAAATTCGTTGAGGTCGACAAAGCATTCAGTGTGGGGGTGAATTGAACTGTTTGCTAGCCAAATGCGTCTTGCATAGCGAGTTACATGTAGAGTGACTAGAGTGTAGAGTGTGTTGAGTCAGTGGTTTATGTTATATTTTTACTTAAATTGTCGTATTGTGTAGAGTAGATTTATATATTGTTTACACTTTTAAATATTGAGTCTACCCGCCAAAAAGTTGAGTTGTGTAGCGTCCATTTTTTCGTGTCAAGACCCTACATATAGAGTTAGGATATTATGAAAAATACAAAAACATGAGAAAATATAAAATCTATAAAAAGTAGAAAATTTGAAATTTGAGAATAAGGAAATTGAGGATCTTGAAACTGGAGAGAGCTTAGTGAATGAGTCCTTTTGAGTATGAAGTGTCTTAGTAGAAAATTTTTATTCTTTAAATTTTGTGTAGAGGTTTCACTAAGGATTTCCTATGAGTTTTTGGAAGTTGCGAAAGAATGACATGTAAAGTATACATAAGTTTTATATAGTGTGCTAATTAGATTGAGTTTTATTGTAGCTGAATATTTTTTTTTCAAGTTAAAACTTGTGGTCTCTTGTTGATCTGGGGTGAACTTTCGTGTTGAGTTGGTTTCATGTGGTACGGTTGCCTCAGCCTAAGTGAAGTTGAGGGCCGTACACCACCATCCCTTACGGTGGTCACAAGAGTTAACCGAAAAAGCCCACACTTTCTAGCTCACTGTTGAAAAAACAGAGGAGATATGTGCTTAAATCAAAATATTAAAGAAATAAAATTTCTCGGAATAAGGAGAACAACCAAATGAGCTGAGCTTAGAGAGTAAAATTAGAGTCAAGCCTTATTTCACAGGAGTTGTTACTCTCTTCACCGGGACAATTTGCATTCAAACGCAATAAAGGCTAAGAGGGTGTGAAAACCTCATATGATTCGGCGAAGAAAGGCTACAATGAACTTTGAGCTGAATTAGACCCAATGAAGCTTAGGACATGCTTGTGTCTTGGTTTAAATTAATGGAAGAAATGGGACGCCTTAGTGAGTTGACATATGTAATTTTTTTATTTCAAATTCTTTCTACGTGTATGTGAATTTCGAAAAGGATTAGTGAGAGCTTGATGATTTTCAGCTGATGAGAGGGAGATTGCCTATTCTTGCCAATAAGAGAGAGATTGGATGTTTTTATGTTAAATATTTTTTTAAGATCGAGTCTAGACTTGCATTGCATCTTCTTGCTGCATGGTTTTGTCGAGAGTCGTGTTTGAGTCGTTTGTGTATCATTGGCTACTAAAAAGATAGATGCAGTAGACGAGACTTTGCTTGGGACGTGTGGGTGTATTTTATAACCCCTTAATAATATTTATCATATGTAAATTCTACATTGCTATTTTTGTGCGTTTCGGTGCAAATTGACGAGATTCGAGCCAAAATATGAAGAGAATGAGCTTGTTGTGATTTATTGCTAGTCCGGGCGTTTCTATGCGTTTTTTAGATGTTATTTGTCACATAGAATCTCTTGGTATGCTTGTTCAAGTTGTCATGATAGGAAAGGATTCTAAACCATTTCTAGGAGTCATGAAACGAACTTTATAAGATGAGAAAAGCTCGGGACTGGCCAAGAAGAATGAAGAGAAGCAAAGTTAGAGGAGCAAAAGTGACTATCCTTCACTACTTTAAGGATATCTTGATTTCTACAAAAACATGCTATAGTGATACCGGTGTCAAATGAAAGTAGACTCAAATAGCTTTCCAGCGGCAGGTCAAGGAGCTCAATCAATGGTCGGACGAGAAAGTTATGGTCTTGCGAAGATGACGCAAAAACGAAGAAAATTTGGTAAAGTTGCAATGGACCAATGTTCACTCTTTGGGCTGTACCTTGAGATAAAAAAGGAATAAGGAAGCAAGGCCTAGAACATTAGAAATTATACATTCAGCGATTTCCAAAAATATAAGATAGGCCCAAACTGAAGTCCGGATGAGGGAGAAAAGGCCCGCGGAAGATTAGCTTACAATCTTGTTCGAGAATTACAAACTGGAGGGGCTGAATTGCGAATTCCGTCAAAATACTTATGAAATCGTGCCCAGGCCTATTTAACACAATTTTTAGACCTAGAAGTCAGAGTAGAGGTTGTGGGAGACGCAGAGCACAAGTTTGGAAAGCACAATTGGAGCCGGAGTTCGTCGTGGAAGCGAGAATTCTACCGTTTGATCTCTTCTCTCTAATCCTTTTATTCTTTTGTCTCATGGTCATGAAAACTCTTATAATTATTATCATGAGCAGTAGCTAAGTACTTAATATAGGGATTTCTCAACGGTGGCTAGGGTTTGAAGCCGTTTTGATGAATTATGAGTTTGATTCACGTTTTGCTTAAACTTTTTTTTGCGGGAAAATTAGAACTTCAATTGATAATGATAAAGATAAAACAACCGCATAGCCAAAGGATACCATCCGGTCATACCAAACTAAGGATACTAATGCTACTGGTTCATAAAACTAGGGCAGGCCACACAACATGAAACTAAACGTGATAACCCACCAAACAAGACACCAACTAAGACAACCTCCTGAAAACAAACTACCAAACTAAACACCAAAGCTAGCTGAGAGAGCCTAGCTGTGGCCAACCAGCAGAAAACTCAGAGACCATTACTACATCAGTTTCGAAAATATCCAAAGCAAACTTGATACACAAATAGAGATAATTTGAGAACCTGAGAACTAGCAACTTAGAAACAGGGCTTCTTAGACATCAATGAAGGGGATGACTGCTGACATAAGCTCATTGTCTGGAATGGGAGGGAACTCTTCTCCAGATGCAGCTCCAGAGGCACTAACACTTGAAGCTTCAAGGGATTGAATGACTTCTGGAGCATTAGAACTTCCTTCTCCTCCTGGGGCCTTAGCAGAAACTTCAGCAGAAAATGCATTCTTGAAAGCAAAAGCTCCTTGTACAGGGGGGAGGACTGCTAGAGGAACTGCTTGGGACACTTCCACCAAAGCCTGAGGATAAAACTGCACTTGACCTGGCAACCATTCTGGCCTTCCTTTCTTGACTTCAACTTCCACCCAACCTTCATTAGCTAAAAATAAACTCACAAAGTAAATCAACATAGAGTCAGAAAATTTGCAAGAGCCTCTGCCTGGTGAAACAAAGAGCTAGGTGTAGTATTTTGTTGCGCAAATAATCTTTTATTTCTGGTGATCCAAAGAATCCAGAATATAGCTGGAATCCAATGCCAGTTAATTTGTTTTTGGAGTTTCTTTTTCTTGTTTAGCCATCTCATTAACCACTTATTGACATTTGAGGAGTAATGTATTGGTTTCTGAAAGGGGTGAAGAGGGGCTCTACCCCAAAGCTCCCGAGCCTTAGTACAGTGGAGGAAAATGTGATTAGCATCTTCCATGTGATTTGGACAGCTAGGACAGAAGGGGTTTGAGGTGGCAATTCTAGAGTTAATATTGGAAAGACAAGGCAGAGAGTTAGTGCAAATTCTCCAAAAGAGATGAGTAATATTAGATGGTATTCCTGAGGACCAGAGTCTCTTCCAGTTGTAGTTAAGAGTTATGGGGTTAAAGTGGATGTTGGCTGCTACTGACAGGGGTGAGGAGTTATTGAAGTTTTGCAGGAAATAGGCGGATTTAACAGAGAAGATTCCATTGGAGGAGGCTCCCCAATAGGGGGTATCTGTGCTATCAAGACTTTCTATTGGTGTGTCTAGAATTCTATCTCTCAAACAATTAGGGAAGATATCACCTACTAGATCAGTTTTCCACACTCTGTGCTGCTGATCAATCAAGTGACCAACCTTAGTGGGAATATTATGGTGGTTAGCTTGACATAAGCATTCCTTAACTGAGGCCCCAGGCACATCTTTGATCCACCCATCATCACCCAACTCAATAACATTTCCTGTGGCAATTTTCCATTGCAGTCCCATTCTCAAAGTGCCTCTACCTTTACAGATGTTTTTCCAAGAAGAAGATGAGGAAGAAGCCGGGTTGAGGCTCAAAAAAGTTTTTCTTTTGCAATATTTTGCAGAAAAATATTTTGTGAAAAGAGAGTTATGGTCCTTGAGGATTCTCCAACTGCTTTTAGCCAAAAGGGCATTGTTAAAGCATTGTAAATTCTTAAAACCCAATCCCCCATTCTTGGGTTTATTACAAAGAAAATCCCAAGAGAGCCAATGAATACGCTTTTTATTGCAGTCCCTTGACCTGTAAAATTTAGAGAAGACAGTTTTAATAGTGTTACAATCTTTCTTTGGGAAGAGGCAAATGGACATGGGATAAACAAGGTAGCTGCTAAGAACAGACTTAATCAAAGTGGCTCTTCCTAAGGGGTTGAGAAGAAGACCTTTCCAAGAAGCACAGTTATGCATGACCTTGTCTATGGTGTTTTTGATAATAGCCTTACTAGTCCCTTTATTGTCCAGAGAGATACCTAGATACTTCCCAATGCAGTCACTTGGAGCTAGTCCTAGGCAGTTGAGGAAGTGATTCTTATCAGCAGGGGAGCAATTAGGACTAAAGACTAGAAAAGACTTGTCTAAGTTTATAGATTGTCCTGATTGAGTAGCATATAGATCAAGAATGAGCTTAATGTTAGTACTGGTCTGAGGGCAAACTTTGAAGAAGAGAAGGGTGTCATCAGCAAACTGCAAGTGGGAAATTGTCTGATTATTGGAAAAGGGAATGCCTTGCAGAAGTCCATCCTCTTCAGCAGTTGTGAGAGAGCTTGAAAGGACTTCTGCACAAAGAGAAAAAAGGAAGGGGGAGAGAGGGTCACCTTGCATTAGACCTCTATTAGGTTTGAAGAACTTAGACTGAGATCTATTGAGAATGATGGAATAGGTGACAGTGGTAATGCATTGCATAATAAGCTTGATAAAAGGGGAGGGGAAGTGCATTTGTACCATGACTTGTTCAAGAAAATCCCATCTAATACGATCAAAAGCTTTGGAGATATCTAATTTCAGAGCTCCTAACTTAGATTGATTATTAGTCTTAGCTTTGTGGATGGTATGAACAAGATCTTGGCCAATGAAAATGTTATCTTGGATTAGCCTTTGGGGGATAAAACCATTTTGGTTAATAGAAATGAGGGAGGGAAGGACTTGCTTAAGCCTATTAGCCAAGACTTTGGCTATTATTCTGTAGAGTACATTGCATAAGCTAATAGGTCTGAAGTCACCAACTTTAAGAGGGTTATGGCACTTAGGTATGAGAATTATATGGGTTTTGTTTATTTCTTTGAGAAAATGACCTGAATTGAGAAAGGAAAGCACTGCTGTTATAATGGTGGTGGAGCAAAGGGTCCAATTTTTTTGAAAGAAGGCTGGCTGGAAGCCATCAGGGCCTGGAGCTTTTAGGGGAGCCATTTCAAAGACTGTTTGAGTGACTTCAGTTGCAGAGAATGATTTAGAGAGGAGACTTTGCTGTTCAGGAGTTAAAAATTTAGTAATGTTGAAAAGAAGAGAAAATGAGAACAAGTTGTCATTTTGGGCTGAGAGATCAGCTAGACTGGGTGAGGGTTCAGAGTAAATGGATTGGAAGTGATCAATGAACAGATTCATTATGTCATTGTGATCAGTTACAAAGGAGCCATCAGAAAGTTGAATGTTCCAAATTCCATTATGTCATTGTGATCTGTTTGAGCGACTTCAGTTGCAGAGAATGATTTAGAGAGGAGACTTTGCTGTTCAGGAGTTAAAAATTTAGTAATGTTGAAAAGAAGAGAAAATGAGAACAAGTTGTCATTTTGGGCTGAGAGATCAGCTAGACTGGGTGAGGGTTCAGAGTAAATGGATTGGAAGTGATCAATGAACAGATTCATTATGTCATTGTGATCAGTTACAAAGGAGCCATCAGAAAGTTGAATGTTCCAAATTCCATTAAAAGTCTTTTTGATTTTGGTGCAAGCATGGAAAAACTTTGTGTTTTTATTTCCCTCTTTTAGCCACTTACATCTAGCTCTATGAGCCCAATAGATTTCTTCTTGGTTAAGCAGATCCTGTAGTTGATGATGAAGATGTATAAAAGAGGAGGCTGCTTGAGGATCTGGTAGGAGAGATTGTTGAAAGGCAAGTTGGGTTTTAACATTATTAATCTGATTTTGCAGAGAGGGTCTAGAAGAGGCCCAGGCCCTAAAAGCTTTAAGAGTGATAGCTAGAAGCTTGGCCACTCTGAAACATGGTGATCCTAGAATGGGAATGCTCCAAATATATTTCAGGAGCTCCTTAGAATCAGCAGTATTCAGCCACCAAATTTCAAAACGTCTGGGAGGGAAGCTGATGGTAGAGGGTTGGGAGAATTTTAAAACCATAGGAGAGTGATCAGAGGAGCCAATGCCAAGGTTATGAATAGTTAGATCAGGAAAAGAGTTAATTAGACTAACATTACACCACGCTCTGTCAAGTCTTTCAAAAGTAGGAGAGCTACTTAATCTATTGTTAGTCCAGGTAAACCAAGGAGCAATATTTTTAACTTCAAACAGCGCCCATTTATTTAAGAAATTGAGAAGGGTTTCAGAACCTATAATGTTAGAAGCACAAGGCCCCATTTTATCATGAGAAGAGAGAACCTGATTGAAGTCCCCCACTAACACCAAGGGACTATTAACCGGGAGAATAGAATCAAAGAGATTCCAAACATGCAAACGCTGATCAAAATTAGGGTTGCCATACACTAAACCTATGTACCAAGAGGGAAGTGAAGGGTTTGAATTTGATATTTCAAGGAGAAGCAGATTGTCCGAAGACCATTTCAGAGAGGCAGATAAAAGAGAGGAATGCCAGGCACACCAAAGACCACCACTAGAGCCTATAGGATCAATGAAACAGTGTTTGTCAAAACCTAATTTACGAAATTTCCTTTGAATGAAACAACTTTTTTGTTTAGTCTCAGAAAGAAAAAGAAGAACAGGTTTAAATTTACGGGTCAGTGAAAAAACTTCACGAATTGCAGAGTCCTGCCCCAAGCCTCTGCAATTCCAGCTAATAATATTCATGGCTCTCTTGGGGGTTGTTGAGGGACAACCACCCTAAACCCAGAATTAAATTTTTTGTTGGGATGCAATTCAGAAGGATCTGTGTCACACAGTGGCCTTAAACGTTTTTTGAACTTGAACTTGAAAAATTGGTTTGAAAAGGGGTTGAAATTTAAAGATTGAATTAGATCATGAAAACATTTAAAGATGTTCTTGTTTGCAATGTTTAATTCAAGCTCTTAATCTATCTTAGTATTGTTTGAGCTCACAATATGACGGTTATAGGTAATACGTTAGTGAAATCAACGAATTTCCCGGATAATTGAATTAAGCACAAAGTCACAGGCTAGAGAAATCAACCACGGACTGTGAACTTGGAGTAGAATTAGATGATCTTCATTATATGTTTTAGGGATAATTAGAACTTGGTAACTCGGTTGTAATTTGACATAGGCATAGAAAGCTATCTTGGTAACTCGGTTAGAATTATTGCTCGTTTGGCAAATTGAATCATCATTTGTGTTTCAGAACGTAATTCGTTAACGGTATAAATCTAGTGAACCTAGAGAAAATCCTGATATTTGTCTCATCAATTTACTCTCAATTAAAATAATTGCGTTGTTATTTATTTTTCTTAGTTATTAGGAACAATCCAATTTCTTTCCCACACTAATTTAATCATTCTAATTGATTCACGACAAGTCATCTGGGATTCGACAACTCTATTTTCCACAATATTACTAGAACGATAGTCGTACACTTGCGGAGATCGTGTCAACCCTTAAATAAATTGAGGGTAAAAGAAAAAAACCACCTCTTGAGTATGTATTATATAAAAATACACCCCTCGTGTTTGGGTGTATACCAATACCCCCTGTCGGAGACAAAAAAAACAGTCCCTGTCAGTGGATGGACGTTAGACGACTACCACCCTTCTATTAAATCAGATTTTTGTAGACCATTCTACCATTGGCCATACCACATTATTATGGGTGTTCTTGGTGATCTTGCTTGGTGTTCTTGGTGTTCTTCTTCTTCACCACCACCACCACCACAAGTTTTTTTTTTTTGGGTAACAACCACCACCACAAGTTACTGCCAATTTAAACCCACCAACTCCTAAACCAAACCATCAGACCAACATTCGCAACAGACCACAACAACAACCAAAACCTAAAACGCAATCCAAACATGGAACTCCACCCTAAGACCAACACCATTACAGTCTTCGAACATCACAAACCATTCTCACCATGACCACTAACCTGACTCCAACCCAACAACCTACAACCAATTCTCTACAACCATCATCCTCACCAAGCTATCACCTAACCTCCAATTCCTATTCCATAACCACCTGTAGTACCATTCAGAACCAGTCCATATACCATCTCAAACCCAATTAATTCAGATCAACAAATCCACACAACCATCTCCTTTCCTAAATCACAAACCCAAACCACCATAACCTTATGTTACTATCCACCACTGCCACCATCAGCCACAACCACAGAACCTCCAAATCTCCAACATTAATCCAACATGCTATAGAACATGACCCAGTTCATCAATTTATATACATAAACACGAACGGATGGAGTGGAGATTAGTTCAACCGATAAACAGTCTATCGATCGAAACCTAACCCTCGACCATCCTTGTAACCCTTCGATTTTTCGTTCGTCATTGTCAGCATTCCTTATAATATCATACACGACTTTACGATTTTCATTTAGTAGATATACCCTTGAGTGGAGACTCATACCTCAGTGGTTGTTGAGATTTGGTTTAAGCTTCAAGGACAAAGCTCTCTTTAAGGGGGAAGGATGAAATACCATGTTTTGTGCCTACGGGTATTTTTGTGACTTTAGTATAACTTTTGGGGTTAATTATCATTGTTGTTAAGCCTTTTGGGTTGTTTGTGACTTTTATCTAAACTTGTTAATGTCTTTTACCTAAACTAGGGGTATGAAAGTGACTTTTACCTATAATAGGGGTGTAAAAGTGTCTTCCAACTAATTTAGGTGTAAACCCCCTACACCCAAATCACGTATGACGTGATTTCTTCCCCAATTTACTCTCAGTTGAATTCTCTCATTCAAAATGCCCCAAATCACGACGTGACTTCAATTATGTATTGTGACCTTCCATCCTCATCCTCGTTGTCTTCTTCACCCCTCTCTCTCGCTCTCTCTCTCTCACGGTCTATCTCTCGTCTCCCTCTGAGAACCCACTGCTCCCTCATCACCAACCAGAGCCTCCATCGATCTATCTCTCTTGACTTGCTCTCTGTCCGAGGAATAAGCAAGAGCAGCGAAAAAGAAACAGCAGCAGCAATTGCATTGTTCTAGTCCAACAACCACCACCATCGCCGTCCTTTGCTTCAGATTTTTCCTCTTTTCTTCTCTCTCCCTCTTTTCCTCTTATGAAACCTCTTTTCACGTCAATGAAGAGGGTCAAATCAGACCCCATGGTTCTTGGCAATTAGTTGGTTACCAAGAAACCAATCGGGTCGATTCGTCACCGCCTCTTCACATCGTCGAATATTGCCTCTAGTTAGACATCATCGTTTTCACTTGTAAGTTTCATATCATTCATTAATTTCTTATTTTAATCACTCTTAATTTCAAATTCTTATCTCATTGTTCATCATGAATCGCCTGATTCGTTAACATTCATATTTTTCGTATAAATCCTAGTTGTGTAGGTGGTAAAACCAATATGAAATAATAGGATGATTAGAAACTATCACTCGTTTGGGCATTGGATTGCTAAGGCGATTTGTAATCGCCTAAGAATTCGATTAGAATCGAAATCGTGACCGTTAAAACATGTTGTTTTGTATTCTAGGGCTTTTAACAATCTTCCCGGTTGCTAAAGGATCAAAATATGTCGATGTAGGCCTAATTAGTCCCTGAAAGTGCTGAAAGCTGTCTTTAATGCTGATGAATTTAGTTTATAGTGTCTAGATGTTGAAACTAGTTGAAAATATGAGAGTTTTGACACTCGTGTTGTAATCTTGACACTAAGTAAATATTGTTCAGATAATTTTTGAGTTGTTTCTAGCAAAATACAAGTTTAGTTAACTAATAATCTCTTCGTTTAAAAATAAATAGTGTAGTTGTGTGTTAAATATGAACGGGTAGTAGAATTGTGTCATTAGTCTAGGACCAATCGTCCTAATCAATTGTGTAGCGGGTTCACGTGGGGATGTTGGGATGGTATCAGAACATAAACCGTGACTGAGCGTCGTGTGCTTATCGTATAGTTTAGCACATATATTAATAGAGTATTGTATTTAATTAGAATAACTTGGCGACGAGTTCTCGAACGAGGGATACGTAGAATACTACGACTAAATTACAGTAGTTATTGCTTGAGGTGATTAAACATGCCAGGTCTAGCGTGCTTATCCCAATTCGTGTCGAGTGATCATTTTATTCTTGTCTCAAAATGAATTTATGTGTTATGTGAACTACGTGCTATATGAACTTTTGATTCCACTGGTGAAACATTTTCTTAAGAATATCACAATAATCTATAAACTGATAATAACGTAAAGTGGAAGTGAAATACCCCGTTTTGTGACTATGGGTATTTTGTGATATTATTTTAAGTGTTGGGGAGTTAAATTTAAATGTTGAGAGTTAATTATAATGGTTTGCTAGAGTATGGGGGTCTTTGTGTCTTTTATCAAAAGTTTTAGCGCCTTTATGATATTAGGGGGGAGATAGTTGTCTTTTCACCTAAACTTGTGGTGGGAAAGTGTCTTTTCCCACAGATTGGTATCATATTTTGACCCAGTTTTCTTCATACATGAAGTTTCCTATTCAAGAGGGCTTCCTTCCTTATGAGTTTGATTTTTTTTTTCCAACTCTCATCAAAAACCCTCAATCTCTATTTCTCTCTATCTCTCTCACGTCTCTCTCTCACTCTCCCGACCCCTCTCTCTCTCTCTCTCTCTCGGCTCTCTCCTCTCTGTCCGAAGGCACGCAGCAGCAGCAGCGGCAGCCACCACCGCCGCCGTCTCTCTCTCTCTCTCTCCGTGCAGGTAAATCTCTCTCTCTTTTCTTCTTCTCTTCTTCCCCTCCTTCCCCGTCTGTTTCTTCTTCTCCTTCTCTTTCTTTGACTTTTTCTTCTTCTCCGTCATGCTTTGATTCCTCTTTTCTCTTTTCTTTTTCCGGCAGCCTTTGATCATCATCTCCGTCATTCAATCTCTCGAATCTCTTACGTTTCACGTAATTATCAATCATTCAACAATTTTCAGAATTTTATTCACTTTAATCATCAAGTTTTATCACATATTTCATCATTAATCACTTGATTTATTCTTGTTCATGATAACCCATAAACCCTAGATTGTGTAGGAGGTAAAAACAAGTTGAAACAATAGGATTAACTAGAAGTTATCACTTGTTTGATGTGTTGGGTTGGTAAGGCGAGTGGTAATCGCCGGGTAATTGAATTGGAGTTGAAATCGATCCGTTAGGCACTTAGTTTGATGATCTAGAGTTGATATACAATCTGTCCGGTGGCTAAAATATTGGAATTTGTCGCTATATGACTGTTTTTAGTCGCCAAAAGATGCTGAATTTGTCACTAATGCTGGTGGGTTTATTATATAGTGTCTAGACATGGAAATTAGTTGGATTTTGGGAGTTTTAACACTCGTTTTATGGTCTTGAGCATAAGTAAGGATTTGTGAGTTGTGACTAGTGTAATGTAAGTCTAAGTTGTTTAGTAATCTCTTTGTTTAAAATTAACTAGCCTAGTGGATGTGAGACTTGAACCGGCTAGTGGTATAATGTTGATAACTTAGAACCAATCACCCTAACCACTTGTGTATCGGGTTTACTTGGTAATGTTAGGATGGTGTTAGAATCCTAAACCGTTGAGTGTCATATGCATATAGTATAGCTGTCGCTAGTATTATAAAAGTATTGTAATTTAATTAGAGTATTGTTAACTTGTAGGCGACGAGTTCACCGACGACGGGTACGTTGAGTACTACGATTGAGTCGCCGTAGTTGATTTGCTTTGAGGTAAGTATCATGCCAGGCCTAGTGTGCCTAACTTCCTTCGTCTCGAATGATTTATTAATTTACGTCTCAAAATGATTTTATGTGTTACGTGCAATTCAAATATCGGTTTTTGCGTGCTAAATGTGGAAGAGTTGTGCGTGGACTTTTATTATTGGTTACTATTGGCATTGGGCGTGTTGATCTCGGTCTTCCGTTCAATTTATTTTATTTAATCTGGCCGCACTTAGCCCCGGATAGCTCCATGTACTCACTCCTCTGGCCGCTAGAGTCTTTGGGGGGTGTCGACACATAAGGTCTTGGATGCTTGCGAGATGGTTGGTTTTCCCCCGTCACAACAAATTAATAAGATGGTTTTGGTTTTTATCATATTAATGGAAAATGAATTTATATGTAGTTTTGGTTTTTCCCCTAATGGATAATGAATTGGTTTGGAAATGTTATGGAATTGGGAACTCACATGTTTTTCTTACAAGATTCAAACTTTATTTCCGCTGTGTTTGAAATGAACTCTTACTCGTAAAATGGGTCACTGTTTTATAACTTGTCTCATCATCATTTTACATGCTTGGGTGTTTGCTAGCCAGTATTTATATGCTGATTTTGTACTGTGGTGTTTCTTTTTATTTCTGCACCATAGGTCTAGGTGGTGAATATTTGGCTTAGCGGGAGACGCGTTGCATCACCGATTTCATTAGATGTTTTTTTCAATAATTAGAACTTTCTTTTGATTAGTTATGATACTCTAGTTTGATTTATGCCCGGGTTTGCGGCACAAATATTTAAATTGTAATAAGTATGTTTTAAATACTTTATAGATGTTTTTCTTGAGAACCATCATTAAATGTCCTTGTACCCGGGTTTAATCTCGGGTACGGAGGGACACCCCCGGGCCTCCGGCTTGGTCGTCTTGGGGGTGTTACAGATGGTATTAGAGCCAACCCTGGTCCCGCAAGGGCTCCGTGGCGGTGCGATGCACCGCCAGCCAAGGGGATATGTGATTGGGCACGCTCGACGAGGACGTCGAGTATATAAGGTGGGGGGATTGTAATATCCCGTCCCACATCGAGATATTGTGGATTGGTATTGTGAATTAGATGTATATATGATTGGGGGATTGTGATATTATGTCCCACATTGGAGATTTGTGAGTTTGATATCTGGTATATGGTATAGCTTGTGGATTACTATACCTTCAAGGCTTAAGCATTTTTATCCGGTGGTACGGATAAAGAAGTTATTGGGACAGTAATCCCCGAGTGTTACAAATGGTATCAGAGCCGGCATTCCAAAAATAAAATCGAAACCTGTTAGGGTAACTAAAATGAACATAGGAAAAGCGATTAAAATTTGACAAGCCGTTGGGGATTTGGGTAGTCTTGGATAGGGATATTATGTGTATAAGTGCTTAGAAAATAGGATAGAAAGCAAGTAGCCCACCCACCCACTCCTAACTAAGAGCTTTGGCCTACCCGAGATACTATGTAATTGGGTTTTGAGACGTTTCATTGGAGTTCGGGTTTAGAAGCCTACTGTTTGGGTGACCAAAGGCTGGGGGTTGTTTTCAAAAGTCTTGTGGTTATGAATTTGAAGTCTTGGGAATGTTTATTTATTTCATGAAGAGTAGTCATTTTGTTTACGTTATATACTTTGTGGAGTAAGAGACTTATGGAGTTGTTTTCTTTTGTAGATGGCTAGAACCAAAACAACCGCTAGGAAGTGTGTGTTGCCCGTCGAGAAGCACCCAGTTGTGACACCTTGGGTCGAGGGTGAGGATTTCACGACGTTTCGTGATCGCGTCATTCAGTTTTGTGAGCATAGGTTCGTTGCATTGGAGTTTCCCCGGTATCGGAATCCAGCTTTTCAGGCTTATTGTATGGTGAAGGCACTTCCTAAGGAACCCTTGTTTGGAGACATAATAGCGAAGTATAGCAACATTACGGACAATTTCAACCGAATGAATGCTAGGGATTATTTATACCAAGGTGAATGGAGGGTGAGCGCCGACTTCGTATGAAATTGTTGATGGAGTTTCACGTGAAGTGGCAAGGCTACACGGTTATTGAAGTAAATCCTAGTGAAGCTAAGGAGGTGATCAACATAGACTCCAGTGATGATGAAGAGGTGATCAACATAGACTCAAGTGATGATGAAGAGGTGATCGTTATAGACTCTAGTGATGATGAGGAGGTCGAAGAATACGCAATGGAAGATGATTAAGTTGAGGAAGACCCCATGGAATATGATGAGAGTGAAGAAGACCCAAGTGAGGGTGAAGAGATCGAGGAAGACCCCGATGAAGTTGAAGAGTTGGATGAGAGCGATGAAGACGAGGATTAAGCATGTTAGAACTTCTTTAATTTCCTAGACTTTGAAGCATTTTTGAGTTTTATTAATTGTTTGAATAAGGCTATGATTCCAAGCAAGAAATTGAAGTTTCTTGAATGATTTTCGTATAGCCACTTTTGGGCTAGAGTTAATCCTTAGTGATTTGCTTTAACGATGGTGAATAATGCTCATGTTTTGAAGACCCGATTTGGGAGTATAATAAATTTAGTTTTCTCATTTTTGAGTATGGTTTGATGTATTAAGATTTTCTTGGGTATTGTTAGCATTGATTAAGTGCATAGAAAGTGTTCATGGAGATAGGACGCAAGAGCAATGATTTTGGTGTTGTTTGATTCTGCGCAGCAGTGGGTTTTTGTTGTAGCAGACCTATTAAATTTTTGATTTATTCTTCCCTGATTTTTTCTGAGAAAGTATACATACCCAGGTATCTCTCACAAAAATTTTGTCCCCATATCAGTTTCTGAGAATTAGTTACGGATTTTCAAAGTTGGTTGTCTAGTAGCAGAATTGCAAAGTGACTAGCTATAGAATTTTTGATGTTTACCTATAATCCAGACCATTTTTGGATCTCAAATATTTATGGCTGTTATTAGACACGTATGGCTAATTTAGGATGGAAGCCTAGCTCATTTTGAGAATTTTAAAGTCAGTTTAAGACCTTTCAAAGTCAAATATTATGTTCTGGTGGTCTGTGACAGCAGCTGTAGTATTTTCAGTGCATCTAGAGTTCTACAACTTATTTTGAGTTGATTCTTCTTGATTATGAAATTAGACTCATATAGGTTGTTGCAAACCAATATTCATAATTTTTTCTTCTCCGATTGATCTTTTTTCCAATTTTTTAAGAAGGGTGAAAAATGAGATGTGATCAGCCTATGTGTAAATGTATGTGTAATTGATTTAAATGATGATCAAGGTGTGACATTACTTGCCTAATTGTGCGTTACATGCCATGTATTCATTTTTACTTGTACTTCATGATACTCTATGAATAATACAATAGTCTATAGTGTAGGTATTATGACTGATAGACCACATCAATACTACACCAGGAGAAATCGTCGAGTACCGATGGCAGCCCCAAACAACAACATGGAGCAGTTATTTGCTCAATTTTCTCAAATGGCTCAAAACATGAACCAGGGAGAGCAGAATGCATCCAAATGGGCGAAGAAAATGGCTGACATGAAGCCTGGGAACTTTACAGGCAATGAAGATCCTGTTGAGCTTGAAGACTGGTGTGCACAAGAGATTCCGGCAGGGAGACCTCCGTGTACACCGTAAGTAGAGGATCAGAGATAGCACAGGAAGAGTTGGGTTGTGTGTAGGGAGAGAGTAAGGCAGTAGTAATGTCTGAGAGAGAGACAGAGGTTTGGCAGAGCTTTCGCGTATGGCTAGTGTGTTCTCCTTTGTATGGAAAGGTTAACGTCCTATATATAACAGAGAATGTGACTGTTGCAGTGTGGTTAATGCGCCCATCAATGGCGGCTTAATTAGCTTAACCACAACGGCACGTTCGTCCTCATATATAGGGACCGTTACAGCACGTTATGCGCGAATACCGGAACCGTTATGGGGTTAAACGGGTTTGACCGGATTGACCGGGTTTATGGAGCTCGTGCCATAAATCTCTCAAAGCAGTTACTAAAGGTCGCGTGCGGGCTTGGCTCGCACACGACAGGACTTACTCTAGCCTCCAAACACTAAGTCCCTACAAGTCCCGTGCAGTGGTATGCGAGGGCCCTGTCTCGCAGCCCCCACATGGATCAGCGCGGCTGGTGATCCAGTGTGTGTAGAGCACAATATGGTGTGCTGGATGGTTGCCACGTGGCCAAGATCTGTCAGCTCAGAAAGCACTATCTACATTAGCCCCCTTTCTGCGCGTGAAGACTCATAGCTGGATAGACTTCCATGTGCGGAAACCAACATTCGCGTCGCCGCCACGCACCAATTCAAGTATGAGTAAATTAGCCCCCGTGCGTGCCATTATGACCTAAAACCCCTAGAGTCGTGCCGTCTGGCCTTTAGGGTTTTAGGCGTGACGTCAGCTTGTTCTGTGATTGCGCGATTCGACGATGACGGTTGCGATTCGACTACTGAAAGGACGCAACCCTTCATTGTTTTTGGATAAATACTCTGTACTCTCCATTGTTGCAAAGCATCACTTCTTTCTCTTAAAGTGAATGATACCCGGAAGTCTTCAAGAGCAGATTCAGATAATCAGTCACCAGTTCAGAATTGCAAATCGTCTTCTTCAACTGTCTGCATCCAAGCAAGCTTTACAGAAACAAGGTTGGCCTTGTTCAATTTCGATTTAAAATGCTAGTATATGCTTTGAACTGCGTTGGATCTGCAAACCCATGACATATTATCTGCTGAGAACTTGCGAAGAAACTCACAATCTTTGAATCCAATTTCGACTTAGTCCTCCGATGATAAAGACCTTGAATGTAGGGTTTTTGAAATCTCTGATAAATGCAAACAATTCCAATCTCTAATTTCTGAAATTGATACCAGAAATTGTTCATCTTTCTTCCCATAGATCTCGAATCTCGAAATTCAAACTGAAGTGTGCATATTTCTCCCCCCCCCCCCTTTTTCTTGCTTTTCCGCAGGAATGGCAAAGACAAAAGGAACTAGACCCACCAAGGAGGACGAAGAAATACCTGATCTTCCACAAGCTCTATGGCAGAAAGCCCCCTATCTGGGTGGCAAAGACTTCTACCATGCGAGAGTTAAGGCAAAGAAACTGCCTGCTTCTGTCCCCAATGAGGGATTACTAACATTAACTCCTCCAGTTAACTCGGCCTTACTTGATTTGATTGGCTCCGAGGACGTGGTTCGATTGGGAATCGAAAATGGCTACTTCCCGTATGCCGCGATTTCCACCCAAGCTTTTGTTCAGAAATTGGACTACATGGATGAGTGGATTGACCATGCGTTGACCAATCATGCTGTGACTCTTAATGAGGCCGGCGTATACTTCGCCGTTCGTGCTATGAAGGGTGCTGCCGTGAAGCTGGACCAGTCCATGCTTCTAAACCTTCTTTCCCGCTACTCGCCTGCGACTCACACTTTTCACTTTGCTGAGTTCGAGGCTGCCCCCACGCTCGAGGACGTGCACATGTTGTATGATCTGTCTCCCATGGGTGAGGTGGACCCTTTGAGTCCCTTGAGGACGGATGCGGAGATTGCTTTGTACACGCAGATGGAGGAGTTCTTGTCAGAGGTAAAGAAAATCTCCACCCGGTGGACCACTACAAAAGCCCTTCCTGACTGGCATTTGGTTGACACATCTGCGAAGAATACTTGGAACAAGTGGGTGCAGTACTTTTTCCGTGATTACGCGAACAACAGCATCACCAAGAAGCTTCTGAGTCAAGACCCAGAGGCCAAGAACTATGTGGAGGGTAAAGGTTATCGCTTGACCCTTTGTGCCTTCCTCTGCGCCTGGTTGTTGAGGTACCTAATCGATGGCCACCCGCATGATGGGGTTTTCTATCACGTTCTGCCGCTTGCTGTAAAATTGGCCCTTGGCCAGAAAGTCGCACTCGGACCCTTGGTTTTGGGCACGCTGTACTACAGACTGGATCAGCTAGTTGTGGCCATGAAAGAATCGCGTGGCCGCCTCGACATACTGACTTTCGTTAACATTGCCTTCTTGACGATGTGGGTCTTTGAGCGATGGCCTTCCTATGCCCCAACTGCTTCTAAGCCCAACAAGTGGTGTCCCCCAGGCGCGGTGGAGGAGCGTAACAGCGGCAGAGCTGCAAGGTGGTTCGGAACAAACAATACCAAGTGTGTTTGGAGTCTGATATGCGACAATCGGCAAGAGTTCATAGCCAGGCCCTATGCCATGCGTGTTGAAAACATGCGATGGTTTCCAAAGTTGTACCCTTCTAAGGGTGTTGTGTTTTCAGAAGAGCTCCTCTTCGAAGATAGAGAGCATTTCCATGAGCGCTATCGCGAATTCTTTTGCTGGTGCCTACGAGGCTCCCTTCCTGCTCTCGAAGAGCATATTCGTGAGCTCGCGCCGAGGTATGAGAGGATTACTGTGGATGTTGATCCCACTCGCGTTTCTCCCCAGTTCGGCTTTGATGCAGTGGCACCATCAATCTGGCCACAGTCTATTATCAGAGGCTGCTATAAGCGTTTGTTGACAAAGGAGTGCAAAACAGTCTTCATGAGCAATCTTCCCTTTGAGCAACCTGCAGGTAACCGCGAAGATGGTTGTTCCAAAAACTTGCTCGCATACTGGAACGCCCAGCAGACAAGATTTGAGACGCAATCGGCCCCCCAGCCAAGCAGAGCTCCTGTAATCAAAAGAAACTCTTTTCCTTTTCGTCCCAATTGCAGTCTGGACGAGTCTGAATATGGTTGCTACTCATTGCTGGATCACGAGAACCATTTGTGTCCTGCCATCATTCTAGATGAAAAGATCGCCGCGGTCAGAAAAGGCGACTCGCATGTCATCAGATATAGCGAAACTTTTGCTAAGGTAAGCTGCTTTTTTTTCGCATGCGCTAAGCTTCTTTACTTCAACATACTGACAACCTCATTCTACACTGCTTGCTGTAGTGTCATGTGTGGAGGTTTGCATCTGGTGATCGTTCCAAATCGCTGGTTAACACCATTGTTACCACAAGAAGACAAGGACAGTCGTTCCGGCTAGCATCGAGGATGGATCCCGAGGTCGAAACCAGGATTCGTGAGGTCATGAATGCTTTTGCTGACTCGCTGATAGACAATGCTCCGGCCTTGTCTCCCCCTAGAGATGATCCGTCTCCTCCAGCGACCGCCGCGCCAAGAGCGAAGAGACCCAGGCAAAGAGGAATTACAATTTCTTCCCCTAGAAGCGCTCCAACTTCCCCTCCTGCGAGGTCCCTTTCTGCCAAGGACAAAGGTAAAGGTCGCATGCCCAGTAAAACGCGGAAGGAGCTCGCAGTGGAGACCTTCGTTCCGTTCGGCCAGGAGGAAGAAGAGGAGAGGCGGGAGTCAAGAGAAAGAGATGAGGAAGAAGAAAGAGTAAATGTGATACACGAGGAAGAATCAGGAGGTATCTCAACCGCGTTTCCCTTTCCCCATTATCTTAACTCTTTTGCAACTTGATCTAAACAAATTGTTCCTTCGCAGATGATGATGATGATGAGACCATCAGTGGCCTTTTGGCCAAGAGGCAGAAGAGGGTTGCTCATTCTGGCATTTCTGACGAACCCATAAGCGAGGACATTCTCGCCGAGTCCAGGAAGACGGCTGCGGAAGCTGCTGAAAGGAGAAGATAGCGAGAAGAGGAGGAGCTCGAGTGTGTGAGGCAGAGGAGCCTCGAAGAACAGCATGTTGACGACTTAGTGCGTCCAGTTGAAGAGGAAGATGTGCTTCCCGAAGAGATGGCTCCTCAAGCGGAAAAGGAGGATGCGGCTCCCGAAGAGGATGCGGCAGCCTTAGAGCAAGCCCAAGCAGATTTTGAAGAAATCGCAGGCGGCAATGAAGGTGAGATTTTTAATCTCGCAGTAACTTATCGAGATGTTATTGTTGATGCATTAAACCATGGTGTGTCAAAAGCTAACATTCGCCGTTGGCTAGTAGGCAAGTGCGGTGAACCCTCAGGTAATCACTTGAACGATATGTACGAACTAGGCTTTAACAACTCAAAACATAATCATGACTGGTTTCTTCGCGCCCCAGGTCACGCTCACCTTAAAGACATGCTTAATGAAGACACGTTAATAGGGCAAGGTTCCACATCCTTAGCGTATGACGAGGATACTGCAATCCCACCTTCGCGTGGAGGTGCTTGCTCTTAGCTTAGCAAAAGATAATAAAATATCATACGATACAAGTTACCTCATACTATCGCATTTTGTATCGCATGCAATGCTGATGAACCCGTGTTGGAGCAAAGGAGTCAACCTTCTGCGTCCTATGTCCCGGTCCCGAGTTCTCATACCGAGAAGCCCGTCGCAGCTGCTGAATATGCAGGAGAGCCTTTTGAGGATATCATCGAACTTTCTGATAATGCCGAGGCTGACACTGTGCTAATGGAGGAAGATGTCCATGCTGGTGCTGAGGAAATAAGAACAAATGCTGTTGATGCTATCGCATCTAAAAGTATCCCTCGCCAAGCAACTTCGGCTGCCACCACGCCTCCAGCGATGACTGAGTCGGCGGCACCTCTTCCTGCGTGGAGCTTTTGGGGCTCGCAGGTCGGGGCTGCAATCGCACCTGGTGCGGCTTATACTCTTCCCCCTAACTATGAGGAGTTAGAGCTCGCAGCTGATAGAAGGGCTATGGAACGAGGACAGTCTTCAACCGCCCCAGCAATGCGCATTCCTTCTCTTCGTGCGATCCTTGAAGGAACTGGTAAGTCGTGGTTTGCTGCTTGCATTTCGCATTATTCATTTGCGAGTTTGATAATATAACTTGGCTTTGACATTACTTCAGGTTTGAAGCACGCCGATGTGGACTGGCTAGTTCGGATGCGCCTCACCTATCCCCAGTCATTTGCGAGATCTCTGGAGATAGGGCCCTTTGACAGGAGGCTGTTTCTTTCCGAAGCCATCTGTATTTTGGAGCAGCTGTCCGCGGCCACACCTGCGACCATTTCTCCTCAGAGTGCCGAATTGCTTTTTGGCATGTGCCAAAATCTTCTTGCCAAAGTTCAAGGCAGGCTGGGCTTCAAGTTTCTTGTTAAAAGAGTTACCCTAATTCGCGCGGCCGTAACTTTGAAACGCGGCCATCAAAACCTCGCAGCTGAGAAGCAGAAGGTAGAGCAGCAAAAGCAAAAGGTTGAAGAGGCTATGAAGCTCTATCGTGAGATGAATGCCAAATGCGAGCAATTGAAGCAGGAAGTGGAGCAGGTGGAAAATCTGAGCCGTCAGTTTACCCCCCATGACTCCTTGATCAAGGGTTTATTTTGATTTTTGATTTTGAAAAGTAGCAAATAAATAGCTGAAACATTATTGTAATGTTTCTAGGGTTTCTCCCCCTTCTTTTTTCAAAAACAAAAGAATCGAAGTGCCCGTTTTGCCCTTTCCGGGATTTGCTAGAATATCTCTGTGCATATCCATTTATGACGTCAGCAATTGATATTCTGCCTTGATTTTCGTGCTAATTGCTCATTAGATAAGCACGCTTTCCTTGGGAAGTCCATCCGAATCATGACCATCTGTCATTAATTAGGATACGCAACTGAATCGTCGTAGCCTTTAGTAGGGTAATTGATTGTTACCGCTTTTCAAGGCGTAAGTGATTGATCCTTACCCTCTTTTCAAATTCTGCTGACTCATCTTGGCAACTGAAGAGTCTCCACAAGGTCTATATAAACCCTGCCTTTTGCCATTTAGGTTCTTCATCCCAAAAATGTGCTTTGCCGTGAGTCCTTACAACTGCTGGCTTCAACGCTTGTTTTTCGTTGATTCATGGCAACTCCAAGTTGTGAAACCTGAGTTTGCGCTTTGTGCTATAGAAATAGCTTCCAAGATCCGCTTCATAAGGCTTATTGATCTTTATAACCATCATAAAGAAGATGGAGATAATACCTCATGTTTGTTCGAAGAATTTTCTTCGTCTATTATGTTTGCAGGTCATGTTTCCGGCCGCCTCCCGGTGAGGTGCAGCGCCGTAGTGACCTTGCTACCGATTCGTAATGAACGGTGGGATTCTCCTCCAGCATGCCCGGAGGAGAATTTATTACCCCCACGTTCATGAGCTCAGGGTGGCGAGCCGTTGTGCTCGTTCCCGTGGACAAGGAGCCCCTGTCCTTTGTAGTTTCTGCTTGCATGTTGTACGCCGGAACCGGTGGTTCCTCAGGCGCATCTCATGGGGTGCTAATTAGATAAGGGCCTTGTCAAATACTGGGATCTTGAACGTATAGCCTCTTGTGGCGCTTGTAGGACGTTCATTTTATAGCAAGACCCTACTTGCGACAGATCTTCGGTCGCAGATCTTTTTATCGCATAGCTGGTGTTAGGACCGTTAGGTTCATCCTTTTTCAGTTAGGATTCCCCCGATGTGTAACTTCTCGCTTGTAAGTTACTTTTTAAATGAATTTTAAGCCTTGTTGGCTGCGTAGTTAGATTTGAGCTTTTTCGCTTGTAGGCTGCTATCTAGTCAGATAAATTATAAGTGCTTTTGACTCATAATGATAAATTGCTTTGTATGATTTGCTGTCTTGTTACAACAAATTACAATTTCGCATGCGTATTGGCAAATCTCGCCTTCTGTAGTGCTATATACACACTTTGTATTTGCTATCTGCCGTATAGATTCGCAGATATGTTCTTAGATCGTTCGAGATCGTGCTCGTGCACCTTTGCTATCTTGGCAGATAGGCTTGTGATTTGCTCCAGATTAAAGTGCAGGTGCTATCACATCAGATAGGCCTTTGTAGATCACTTAAGATCGTTTTGCATAATGTTGCTATCACAACAGATAGACTTAAGAACGATTTTGTACTCGCATTTGTATAGCGCTGCTATCGCGGCAGATAGGCTTGAAAGATCACTTAAGATCATGTTCGCATAGGCTGCTATCGTGGCAGATAGGCTTAGAAGATCAATTAAGATCATTTTCGCATGAGCTGCTATCGTGGCAGATAGGCTTGAAAGATCCTTTAAGATCATGTTCGCATAGGCTGCTATCGTGACAGATAGGCTTAAAAGATCTTTTTAGATCATATTTGTATGAGCTGCTATCATGGCAGATAGGCTTAAAAGATCAATTAAGATCGCATTCGCATAAGCTGCTATCGTGACAGATAGGCTTAGAAGATCAATTAAGATCGCATTTGCATAGGCTGCTATCGTGACAGATAGGCTTAAAAGATCAATTAAGATCGCATTTGCATAGGCTGCTATCGTGACTGATAGGCTTAGGAGATCATTTAAGATCGCATTCGAGTAAACTGCTATCGGGTCGGATAGTCTTTTGCTAACAGTAATAATAAACTAAATGAAGCAACATAAACAGCTGGAAGTATGAAGTCCTTCTCATTTGGGAGAAGCCTTTTATTATAGTACTCTCGTATGGGAGAGGTGAGATTACAATTCTCTCATATGGGAGAGAAGATTGTGCGAATCATAGCTATACAGAGCATAAGGCAACATTGTAATAAAACGCATAAAATGAGAGAAGTCAAGGATAGTACTTCTTAATCCAGCGCATGTTGACTGAGCTTGGGGTTGAGGTCGTTCCGTGCAACCTCCGTATGCTGCAGTAGCCACTGTCAAAGACTTCTGTGACTTCAAAGGGCCCTTCCCAATTGGCTGCGAACTTTGGGTGAGCCGCCTCTCGCATGCAATGGTGAGATGCGCGCAAGACCGAATCTCCAACTGCGAAATCTCTCCGCTGGACTGTTTTATTGTACGCACGAGCAATCCTTTCTTGATACCGCTTGTTGGTCCTTTTAGCTTGCTCTCGCTTTTCCTCCAGCAAGACTAAGTCATGATCGCGTTGATTGTCGTACAATGCGTGGAAGGCCAATCTTGCCGAATTAACTTTCACCTCCGCAGGTACCACAGCCTCAGCCCCATAGCATAGGAGGAATGGTGAGACCCCTGTGGGTGTCCTTGGAGAAGTCCGGTAAGCCCATAGGGCTATGCTTAGAGAATCAGCCCACTTCTTGTGGTCATCTGCGACCATCTTGCTCAAGATCCTCAACAGCGTCTTGTTGGTCGCTTCTGCTTGCCCATTCCCTTTCGGGTAGTAGGGGGTGGAGCATATTTGCCTGATGTTGTATTCTGCTAGCTTCGCAGCCACCTGGCGATTAACAAAAGGAGTACTGTTATCTGAAAGGATGGTGTTGGGAATTCCGAACCTGCATATGATGTTTTCTTGGATTAAATGGACCACAGCTAGCGCATTTGCTGTCTTCAGTGGTATCGCCTCCACCCATTTGGTGAACAGCTCAGTCGCGGTGAGAATGAAATGATTCCCATGCGAAGTTGGTCGGATGGGACCAATGAAATCTAGATCCCATGTGTGAAACGGCCACGGTGTTCCCAATGCATGTAGATCTACAGCGGGAGCGTGCACTAGGTTACCCTTAAATTGACACTCCTGGCAGCGTCGTACCTTGGTGCGGCAGTCGGCCTCCATAGTGGGCCAGAAATATCCAATTGATAGGAGTTGTCTGCATAATTTCGCACCTCCCTGGTGTTCCACCTGATGAGAAAGGTGCATCACTTCTTGTGCTTCCCTGCTGTCTAGACATCGCAGTAAGTTGCCCTCATGGCCCCTTCGCCAAAGCAGGTTTTCTTGTACCACGTATCGGGATGCTTTCCTCCTCAATTTCTCAGCTTCTTTTCTCGATTCGGGTACGGTGCCTTGGGTGAGAAAATCATAGAGTGGTTTCCTCCAATCCGCATCATCATCGGTTAGAGCAATGAGTAAAGAATCTTTGATTAGTGCGCAACTCTCGCACTTTCCTTGTATCAGTGTCGCGGCTGTTGACATGTCTGGCCAGTAAATGCCATATCTCTGAGCTTTCTGATAGATTGAAACCTCGCTTTCTCCGCAAGCATGTTGGTGAATCTTCTCTAACAGCAGTTCTCCTTCTTGCTCGGAGACACATCGCATGAGTATTCCGCCGGGGCCCTTGTAGTAAAGTGTGTTGTCATGTATGCAATACCCCTTCGTGAGTGCCCAGCTCTCGCTGCTTGTGCCTTCTGCGATGGCTCGTAAAATTGCCTTTCTCCAGTCCGCATCATCCATGTGTTCATCGTCGCACGCGTCTTCTGTTAACGCCGACGATGTTCGCACTTCGATCGAGATTCTTGCGGGACATTTGTCTGTACTAACCTTGGATCCCAAGGTGGCCAAAGCGTCTGCATGCCTGTTTTCCGCTCGGGGCTTGTGCTCATACCTAACGTCGCAGAATTGCTGCACCAGTTTTTGTACCAAAGTTCGGTAGGACAGAAGGTTTATCTCCTTCAAACCTTACTCGCCCGAGGCTTGCTTGACAATTAGCTTGGAGTCCCCCATGACCGTCAGGTTGCTTACTTCCAAAGCCTTCGCTGCCCGAAGTCCCGCTATGAGGGCTTCATATTCTGCCTCGTTGTTGGTGACTGCGAAGTCAAGCTTTGCGGACATCTGTATGACCTCCCCATCTGGCTTGGTCAAGACTATCCCAATGCCTCCACATTTCCTTGTTGACGAACCGTCGAAATGGAGCGTCCAATAGGGTACATCGACTGCATAGATTTCAGGTCCCTCGAATTCTTCTTCGATTACGGGCTCGTGACTGTTATCGGGGAACTGTGCCAACAAATTCGCCACTGCCTGCGACTTAATCGCTCGCCGTCGCACGCATGTAATATCGTATTGAGAGATGGTCATATACCATTTCGCCAATCTTCCCCCAGGAGTGGTGTGAGTCAGAAGATATCGTATGGGATCACTTTTTGTGACCACCACCACTTTGTGCGACGCAAAGTAGTGTCTCAACTTCTCTATTACGAAGAATAGGGAAAGGCAATGACGCTCGATGTCCGTGTACCTTGATTCGGCGGGCTTCACGATGCGAGAGATGTAGTAGATGGGCCTTTCTTGGCCCTCGTACTCCTGAGCCAAGAGTGCTCCTATGGACTTCCTTGTTGACGTCAGATACAGCAGAAGTGGTGATCCTAATTGAGGTGCGATCATTATTTTTGAAGACGTCAGCAGCTCTTTTAGTTTCCCGAACGCAGCTTCGTGCTCTGGAGTCCAGCTGTATACGGCATCTTTCTTGAGAAGGTTACTAAAACAGCAGGTGATTTCGGCAATCGCTGGGATGAATCTCCGCAGATATGATAGCTTTCCCAAAAATGTCTTCAAGGTACTTTAGTTGTGGGGCGGCGTCGTGCCAGTGATGGCTGATAATTTCGCAGGATCAGGCTCGATTCCTTGGCGATGCACCACGCATCCCAAGAACTTCCCTGATGGTACCCCGAATGCGCATTTCATGGGATTCATCTTCAGTTGAAAGCGTCTGCATCTATTGAACACTTTCCGTAAATCCGCCAAGTGATCTGCCTCCTGCTTGGATTTAACCACCAGGTCGTCCACATAAAATTCCACTTCCTTGTGCATCATGTCGTGGAACAGGGCCATCATGGCCCGCTGATAAGTTGCACCCGCGTTTTTTAGACCGAACGGCATCACCGTGTAGTTGAATACCCCCACTGGAGTAATAAATGCAGTTTTCCGCGCATCTTCAGGGTCCATCTTGATCTGGTTGTACCCGCTGAAGCCGTCCATGAAACTGAACATGCGATGACCCGCTGTCGAATCAATAAGCAGATCAATGTTGGGGAGCGGAAAATCGTCCTTTGGGCAGAAACGATTGAGATCCCGGAAATCCACGCAGATGCAAAGCTGTCCGTTCTTCTTTACCACTGGCACAATGTTGGCCATCCATGTGGGATGATGATTCGGCTCTATGAACTTGGCGTCCAGGAGTTTGACAATCTCCTGTTTGATCTTCACGTTAAGCTCCGGCCTGAAGCTTCTTGTGCTCTGCTTTACCGGCTTAGACCCCGGAATGATGTCTAAACGGTGCATAGTGATACTTGTGTCCAGACCAGGCATCTCATCATACTCCCATGCGAACACATCCTTGTATTCAGTTAGGAGCTGTAGCAGTCCTTTCTCCTCTACGCTTGTGAGGTCCGCACTTAGAAAGACTGGCCTTCTCTTTTCTTCGTTCGGGCTTAGGAACACCTCCTTTAGCTCTTGCTTTTGCGGTCTGGGTTTGTCTTCCATGCATTCGGGTGCTTCCTTGAGCTTCTCATCTGGAATGCTCTGCATTGGTTTTTCCGTTACCGCAACCTGCTCGATTTGGTTGATTTGCTCAGGGATATCCCCATGCCCGCGTGAGGACATCCCCGCGCACCTTCATATGCGATAGCACTTCTTCCCGTTGGCGTAGAAACTCTCTATCTCCTTGCCTTCGGGGTCATGCTTTGCTATTCTCTTCAGAGTATACACGTTCTTTCGCTGGTAAGCGATCCGCGGCGCCTCTTCCCTTGTGGGTGGCTTTTCTTCGGCATCCTCCCGGGTCACCATCACTCCCGCAGGTGACTGATCCTTGATATCTTCCCATAGGGGTAAAGGAGTAGGGTTGAATGGTCCCGGTGTTTGCTCGTCCGCCATCTCGGTGAACCACACCGCCTCGCTGAGATGTGCTTCATCCATGTTGAACGGATTCGTTGAAGCCGGTATCTCGACTATTCTGTCGTTCCAAATAGCTTTCATGACTTGGTGAGCTGTTGAAGGGACCGCGTCAAAGCGATGAATCCAGGCTCGACCTATGATCATGTGATACATTGTGTTCGCATCTATGACATAGAACTTCGCTGAGCACTTGATTTTGCCGATCTGGACGCCCAGGCGAATCCATCCTATCGTCATTCTGGAGTCGCTTCCAAATCCCATCAGCGGAGATGGACGCCTGACAATCTTGTACTCGGGGATCCCTGCTAGCTTCAGTGTGTGGAGCGAAACGACGTTAACCGCTTCTCCTCCGTCGACAAACGCACTTTTGAACTCGACGCCATTGATGATGGCTGTCACATACAGAGGCCTCTGGTGGCTCGCATCTGTCTTTTTGTCGCTGGCAGAAAAGGTCATAATCTTTTCTGTAGAGCGAGACGCCCTGATGACTTTCCCATTGGAGATTACGAGGTCCTGTTCGTAGTCTTCTGCTATCCCTTAAGATCGCTTTTGTCATCTCCATCCGGCACTTCTCTGAGAAGTTCATCTTGTCAAAGAATCTGCTGAAGCCGTGCGACCCATTCATCCGGTCGGCACGTTCGTCCTCCGTGTCTACGCTGTAGTCCTCATCATCATGGACTTCGGCAATGATGGGTAGACCATCCTCTGCGACCTCTTCCAGATCCACAATCTAGATCATGGCGACCTCTTTACCTTTCGAGTCTTGCTCTGCATGGGCAGGAAGTGGATTGTTGCGCACATCCTTCCTGTGATCGCTGACGATCAGCTCGCCATTCTTCATCTTTTGGCTGAATACAATCCTGAGCTTCTTACAGTCCGATGTGGGATGCATGACCTTGCCGTGGTACTCGCACCACTTCGGGTCCCTCACCATCTCCTTGGAGGGTGCCCTCTCGAGTGGCGGTAGGACACCGTCCTTGTGCCACTGCCTGCAGAGGTCGCTTGCTTCTTCCACCGAACATGGCAGAGGTGGTGCGTCGAAGTTCACAATCTTTGCCTGCTTCTGGGGTGAAACTGTATTGACTTCAGCTTCGCGTCCCCTCTTATAGCTGAATCTCCCGATCTTGAAAGTAGTACCGCTCGAGGATCGCTCCGGAGCGTTTTTCTTTTTCTGCCTCTCCACTATAGGCTCGATGTTCTTCGTGCATTCGATTAGTTTTGAAAACGTGGGTGTTTGCAGGTTGATGAGCATACCTTTGTATTCATCTCGCATGCACTGCAGGCATATCTCTACGAGCCGACTTTCGAGCATCGGATCTTTGCATTCCAAGGACTTCGCCCTGAACTTCTTGATGAAAGTTATCCCGTCCTCCTCGCTCTTCTGATACATCCGCGAGAGGTGGATCATTGTCACCTTTTCTTCCATCTGGAAGAATTTGGTGTAGAAATTTTGGACCATGTCATCCCTCCAACGTCCTGTACCACTTGTACGCTACGTTCCCCAAGGATTTTGGGAACTCTCGCATCAGCAGTTTGGGATCGGCTCCATATGGCCCCATGACATCGATGAAACGCATGACATGTTCATGAGCGTTTCCATTGACATCTTCGAACTTGTCCCATTTAGGAGCCTTGTACCCCACCGGGTTAGGCATGAGATAGATCTCTCGCGGGATAGGTGGATCGTTGTCTAGCTTCGGGATGATGGTATCCGCGAATGATTGGTGATCCAGAATAGTGTCCATGCGCTTCTGCAGGGACGTCATACATTCTGGAATGTTTCCCTCGGTAACAGGAGGAGGGGTTGCCGCAGGCGGAGGCGACACGTATGCCGCCGGAGGATTGGGGACATATTGGCCGTTCGCATTGCCCCAGATTGCCGTTGGAGGAGGCAAGGGATACTGCGAAGCCGGGTTAGGTACCAGAGCCGGAGGCTGAGGAGTATGAGCAGTGAGAGGCAACATTTGAGCTGTTGACCCTTGAATTGAAGGTAGCTGCGTAGTCGTCGGTGGAGTCTGCAGATTAGGGTTGGGAGGTGTGGTTGACACTCCCTGAGAAACGGCGGTGGCCAGTGCAGGGTTTGGCGCAAGAGTCCCCAGGACAGCCATGATCCGTTCTAACTGCTCAGATTGAGCTTTGAGAGCCTTCGCTTGACTCTGGATGGTAGCGTCCAAGGTCTCTAGCGTCGGGGCCTCACCGGTGGTCGTAGGAGTGCGGCGGACCTCCTCTCCTGAGGCGGCTTCGGTGGAAGGCGATCTGTTACTGACATCATCCTCCTGAGACATGGTTGCTTTTGATGGTAAGTTCACGTCGGGTTCACCAAAATGTGCACAAGAGATTCCGGCAGGGAGACCTCCGTGTACACCGTAAGTAGAGGATCAGAGATAGAACAGGAAGAGTTGGGTAGTGTGTAGGGAGAGAGTAAGGCAGTAGTAATGTCTGAGAGAGAGACAGAGGTTTGGCAGAGCTTTCGCGTATGGCTAGTGTGTTCTCCTATGTATGGAAAGGTTAACGTCCTATATATAACAGAGAATGTGACCGTTGCAGTGTGGTTAATGCGCCCATCAATGGCGGCTTAATTAGCTTAACCACAACGGCACGTTCGTCCTCATATATAGGGACCGTTACAGCACGTTATGCGCGAATACCGGAACCGTTATGGGGTTGACCGGGTTTGACCGGATTGACCGGGTTTATGGAGCTCGTGCCATAAATCTCTCAAAGCAGTTACTAAAGGTCGCGTGCGGGCTTGGCTCGCACGCGACAGGACTTACTCTATCCTCCAAACCACTAAGTCCCTACAAGTCCCGTGCAGTGGTATGCGAGGGCCCTGTCTCGCAGCCCCCACATGGATCAGCGCGGCTGGTGATCCAGTGTGTGTGGAGCACAATATGGTGTGCTGGATGGTTGCCACGTGGCCAAGATCTGTGAGCTCAGAAAGCACTATCTACAACTGGATCGATGAGATGGATAAGATCCTTGAGTTGGTTGAGTGCCCTGAAAACCGCAAGGTCATTTGCGCGGAATTCTACCTGAAGAAAAGAGGCTTAGAAATTAACGTGTGCACCCCATGGTGACAGAACAGTTAGCTGGTGCCGACACCATCTTAGAATGAGACTCTAGGTTTAGATTACCTTTAGTTCACCTGTATTGTTTGTGAAGAAGAAAGAGTGAAGCTTGAGGTTGTGCATTGACTATAGAGATTTGAGCAGCGCAACGATCAAGAACAAATACCCTTTACCCCAAATTGATGACTTTTTCGATCAGTTGCAAGGGGCTAGTGTCTTCTCAAAAATAGACTTGAGATTAGGGTATCACCAGCTTCGGGTAGCCGAGAAGGACATCCCGAAGACAGCCTTTAGAACAAGGTATGGCCATTATGAGTTTACCGTTATGCCTTTTGGTCTAACCAATGCTCCTGCAGTATTTATGGATCTAATGAATCGTGTTATGAGGACATTTCTGGATCGGTTCGTGGTCGTCTTTATCGATGACATCCTCGTTTACTCAAAGGGCGAGGAAGAGCACGAACATCTCAGGGAAGTGTTAGAAACGTTGAGACATGAGAAGTTGTATGCTAAACTCTCGAAATGTGAGTTTTGGCTAAATCATGTTCCATTTATGGGTCACATAATCTCCAAGGAAGGGATATTCGTGGATCCAGGAAAGATTTCAGCCGTTAAAGATTGGCCAGCTCCGAGGAATGTGTCAGAAATAAGAAGTTTTCTGGGATTAGCAGGATATTACAGGCGGTTTGTAAAAGATTTCTCGAAGATCGCTAGACCGCTAACTACGCTAACCAAGAAGACGGTAAAGTATCAGTAGAGCGAGTATTGTGAAGAAGCATTTCAGACATTGAAGGAAAAGTTGATTACAGCACCTGTGTTAGCTTTACCTAATGATTCTGGCGAGTTTGACATTTACAGCGACGCATCGAAGAAGGGTTTAGGATGCGTGCTTATGCAGGAAAGAAGGGTTATTGCCTATGCTTCGAGAAGCTGAAAGCTCATGAAGAGAACTATCCTACTGCATGATTTAGAGCTTGCAGCAATAGTTTCCGCACTGAAGATATGGAGACATCACCTATATGGGTCAGTGTGTAGGTTGTATACTGATCACAGCAGTCTCAAGTACATCTTCACTCAGAAAGAGCTAAACAAAGGCAAAGATATTGGTTGGAGATCATAAAGGATTATGACTTGCGTATCCAGTACCACGAAGGGAAGGAAAACGTAGTAGCTGATGCGTTAAGCCGAAAATCAAGCCATAGTTTAGATACTATGCTAGTTTTGCCAGACCGTCTATATCATGAGTTCCGAAAGCTCGAGATTGAAGTGGTGGAACAAGGTGGAGTAAAGAATATCCTTGGGAATATGACAGTTGTGCTAGATGTCTTAGAAGAAATAAGGAGTAACCAGCCAGGATACGTGAAGCTGGAAAGGATAAAGAAGAAGATTGCAGAAGGTCAAATAAAGGATTTTAAGATCCATGAAGATGGAAGTATCCGCTACAAGGGAAGATGGTGTGTACCACACAAGTGTACGGAAACCAAGGAGAAGTTGATGCGTGAAGCGCACAACACACCCTACTCAGTACATCCAGGGGGTGACAAACTCTATAAGGATCTAAAGAAGAATTTCCGGTGGCCCAACATGTAAAGGGAGGTAGCAGAATTTGTGGCAAGATGTATGACTTGTCAAAGGTAAAGTTTGAACATAAAAGAATGGGAGGCTTAGTTCAGCCATTGGATGTCCCAGATTGGAAGTGGGATTCAATTTCGATGGATTTTGTGACTGCTTTGCCGACATCGAAGAATGGACTGAATCAGATTTGGGTCGTAGTTGACAAATTGACCAAGACAGCAAGATTCATTCTGATGAAGGCTACATGGAATATGGAACAAAGAGCTGATGCGTATATGAAGAACATTGTGACGTACCATGGAGTACCAAGCTCTATAATTTCCGACAGGGATCCCAACTTTCTCTCTCACTTTTGGAAAGCACTCCAGGAGGCATTGGGAACCCAGTTGAAATTCAGCACGGCATTCCACCCTGCTACTGATGGACAAACTGAGAGGACGTTCAGACATTAGAGGATATGCTAAGGGCTTGTGTGATGGACTTTCAAGGTTCATGGGTTGATAGATTACCTTTGATAGAATTCTCCTACAACAACAGTTACCACGCCACTATTGGAATGACACCTCACGAGGCATTGTATGGAAGGAAATTTAGAACGCCACTGTGTTGGAGCGACATAAGCGAGACAATAGTAATTGGTCCACAACTAATTGAAGAGATGACAGACCAGGTGAGACTTATCCAGCAGCAAATGAAGGCAGCTCAGGATGGACAGAAGTCATACGCTGATCAGAAAAGGAGACCATTGGAATTTCAAGTTGGAGAAAAGGCATTTCTTAAAGTTTCGCATACTAAGGGAGTCATGAGTTTCAATCAGAAAGGGAAGTTGAGCCCGAAGTTTATTGGATCATATGATTTCATGGAGAAGATTGGGGAAGTGGCTTATCGATTGGATCTACCATCAAATTTGGGTCGTGTTCACAATGTCTTCCACGTATCTCAGCTGAAGAAGTACGTGCCTGACCCATCCCATGTATTGGATCCCGAAATAGTAGAATTGGATCCGTCTTTGAGTTATGAAGAGCATCATGTTAAGATTCTAGACGCCAAGACAAGGGACACCCGCAACAAGAGTGTCAAGCTTGTAAAGGTCTTATGGACAAATCACCTCACTGAAGAGGCAACTTGGGAAGAGGAGGATGGTATGAGAAAGAAGTATCCTCACCTTTTTTTCGAGGTACTTTGAGTTCCGAAGATGTCACTCCTCTAAGGGGGAGAGGATGTAATCATTCGGTTTCTAATACAGTATTCCTTAAAGTATATTGCATATCATTCGTGACCTTAGGTTTGCATTTAGTAGTTGTACCATTGAGTGGAGGGTCATACCTTAGTGGTTTTGAGGATTTGGTTAAAGCTTCGAGGACGAAGCTCTCTTTAAGGGGGGAAGGATGAAGTACCCCGTTTTGTGACTATGGATATTTTGTGATATTATTGTAAGTGTTGGGGATTTAATTTAAATGTTGAGAGTGAATTATAACGGTTTGCTAGAGTTTGGGGGTCTTTTTGTCTTTTATCTAAAGTTTTAGTGCCTTTATGATATTAGGGGGGAGATAGTTGTCTTTTTACCTAGACTTGTGGTGGGAAAGTGTCTTTTCCCACTGATTGGTATCATATTTTGACCCAATTTTCTTCATACATGAAGTTTCCTATTCAAGAGGGTTTCCTTCCTTATGAGTTTGATTTTCTTTTCAACTCTCATCAAAAACCCTCAATCTCTATTTCTCTCTATCTCTCTCACGTCTCTCTCTCACTCTCCTCACCCTTCTCTCTCTCTCTCTCGGCTCTCTCCTCTCTGTCCGATGGCAAGCAGCAGCAGCAGCGGCAGCCACCGCCGCCGCCGTCTCTCTCTCTCTCTCCGTGCAGGTAAATCTCTCTCACTCTCTCTCTCTCTCTCTCTCTCTTTTCTTCTTCTCTTCTTCCCCTCCTTCCTCGTCCGTTTCTTCTTATCTTTCTCTTTCTTCGGCTTTTTCTTCTTCTCCTTCATGCTTTGATTCCTCTTTTCTCTTGTTCTTTTTCCGGCAGCCTTTGATCATCATCTCCGTCATTCGATCTCTCGAATCTCTCACGTTTCACGTAAGTATCAATCATTCAACAATTTTCAGAATTTTATTCACTTTAATCATCAAGTTTTATCACATATTTCATCATTAATCACTTGATTTATTCTTGTTCATGTTAACCCATAAACCCTAGTTTGTGTAGGAGGTAAAAACAAGTTGAAACAATAGGATTAACTAGAAGTTATCACTTGTTTGATGTGTTGGGTTGGTAAGGAGAGTGGTAATCGCCGGGTAATTGAATTGGAGTTGAAATCGAGACCGTTAGGCACTTAGTTTGATGATCTAGAGTTGATATAAAATCTGTCCGGTCGCTAAAAGGTTGGAATTTGTCGCTATAGACTGTTTTTAGTCGCCAAAAGATGCTGAATTTGTCACTAATGCTGGTGGGTTTATTATATAGTGTCTAGACATGGAAATTAGTTGGATTTTGGGAGTTTTAACACTCGTTTTATGGTCTTGAGCATAAGTACATGTGTTTGAGAGGATTTGTGAGTTGTGACTAGTGTAATGTAAGTCTAAGTTGTTTAGTAATCACCTTGTTTAAAATTAACTAGCCTAGTGGATGTGATACTTGAGCCGGCTAGTGGTATAGTGTTGATGACTTAGAACCAATCACCCTAACCACTTGTGTATCGGGTTTACTTGGTAATGTTAGGATGGTGTTAGAATCTTAAATCGTTGAGTGTCATATGCATATAGTATAGTTGTCGCTAGTATTATAAAAGTATTGTAATTTAATTAGAGTATTGTTAACTTGTAGGCGACGAGTTCACCGACGACGGGTACGTTGAGTACTACGATTGAGTCGTCGTAGTTGATTTGCTTTGAGGTAAGTAAACATGCCAGGCCTGGTGTGCCTAACTTCCTTCGTGTCGAATGATTTATTAATTTACGTCTCAAAATGATTTTATGTGTTACGTGCAATTCAAATATCTGTTTTTACGTGCTAAGGCCTCGTTTGGGTAGCGGATAAGGAGGGGGATATGATATGATATCCCCTCCCTTATCTTATCCCTTGTTTGGGTTGCGGATAAGGAGGGGAAATCATATCCTCCTCTTATCCTCCCCCAATTTTTTTGCCTTCAAACTTATACCACCCCCAGGTGGTATACATCAGATATGATATGAGTGGGTATTTTCGGACAAAATTGCCCTCGTCCATATACCAAAATTACAAGGTATAAAAAGCCTACAAACTACTCCTCTCCCTCTTTCTTCTCTATCTACCTTCTTCCTCTCTCCCTTTCTTCTTCGTTACTGATTTCAACCAAAACCCAAGGTGCAATCGAACAACAACAAACCACCGCCACAAACTGTGTCGCCGTCGTTCTCCCACCGCACTCCACCGTCGTCCTCCCACCGCACCATCTTCTTCCTCTTCCTTGCACCGGAAAACATTCGGGTTGTTGATTAAAATGCAGTTTGTGGATCTGTTTTTTTCAGCGTCAAAGGCGAAAAATGCCGACATTTTCGAGGAGCCACCACTCAAGCATCGCCGTGCTTATTCCAACCACCGAACCCAGAAACCGGTGATTCAGCTTAGGAACCCTCAATTTTTCTGGGTTATCTTCCTACCCAATTCGTGGTATGGGCAATCTCTGCTTGTTCTTACAAGCTCTTATCCAGATCTTCAATTTATTAATCTTCTAATTCATTATTTAACTTGCTACTTTTCTAATGCTGAGATCTATCTTCATATTCTTCTTCTCCATTTTCTTCGTCAGCTTCTTCCCCTTCCTAATCTTCTTTTTTGTTTTCTTTTTGGTTTTTGTTGTTCTTTTAATTCTTTCTTTAATTACATATTAACCAAATTTAATGGTAAAAGAATATTCTTTTTGAAATAATGGTAAAAAAACATTGAATTAATATAGATAACACCTAAAATGAATTTTCACAAATTTAAATATATCTGATAGTTTTAAATCACAGTATTAATCTAATTTAATGGTAAAATAACATTGAATTAATCCAGATAACACCAAAACATGAATTATTTTACAAATTAAAATTTATTAGTTACAAATTTTCACTTAAAATAAAATAAATCAATATACTGAAGTTTTTTTAATAGTTTGGTACTATGTATTGGAAAACCAAGTAATTACACTTTCAACAGCATGCAGAGCAATTGAGTCATTTTCACATATATCCTCAACCCCATATCCTACAACACCCAAACACAGTAAGCCAGCATAGCATATCAGGCCTTATCCGACAGCATACATATCCTACATCGCACCCCAGCACAAGCCATATCCGCTGTATCTTATCCGCTACTCAAACGAGGCCTAAATGCCTTTCTTGAAAATATCACCAAGATAATAATACTGGACGATAACGTAAAGTGGAAGAGTTGTGCGGGGACTTTTATTGTTGGTTACTGTTGGCATTGGGCGTGTTGATCTCGGCCTTCCGTTCAATTTATTTTATTTAATCCGGCTGCACTTAGCCCCGGATAGCTCCATGTACTCACTCCTCTGGCCGCTAGAGTCTTTGGGGGGTGTCGACACTTAAGGTCTTGGATGCTTGCGAGATGGTTGGTTTTCCCTCGTCACAACAAATTAATAAGATGGTTTTGGTTTTTATCATATTAATGGAAAAGGAATTTATATGTGGTTTTGGTTTTTCCCCTAATGGATAATGAATTGGTTTGGAAATGTTATGGAATTGGGAACTCACATGTTTTTCTTACAAGATTCAAACTTTATTTCCGCTGTGTTTGAAATGAACTCTTACTCGTAAAATGGGTCACTGTTTTATAACTTGTCTCATTATCATTTTACATGCTTGGGTGTTTGCTTGCCAGTATTTATATGCTGATTTTGTACTGTGGTGTTTCTTTTTATTTCTGCACCACAGGTCTAGGTGGTGAATATTTGGCTTAGCGGGGGACGTGTTGCATCACCGAGTTCATTAGACGTTTTTTTCAATAATTAGAACTTTCTTTTGATTAGTTATAATACACTAGTTTGATTTATGCCCGGGTTTGCGGCACAAATATTTAAATTGTAATAAGTATTGTTTTAAATACTTTATGGATGTTGTGCTTGGGAACCATCTTTAAATGTCCTTGTATCCGGGTTTAATCTCGGGTACGGAGTGACACCCCCGGGCCTCCGGCTTGGTCGTCTTGGGGGTGTTACAGGAAGAGTTGTACGGGGTTCATTCATGGTTATATTGGCTTGGTCGTGTGACTTAGGTCACTCGGCCCATTAATTTAATCCGGTTGCAATGTCCCGGATAGATCATTGTACTCACTCTTCTGACCAAAAGAGTCTTAAGAGGGTGTCGACACTTAAGGTTCTGGATGCTTGCGAGATGGTTGGTTCTTCTCCCGTATCAACAAATTAACAAGTTGGTTTTGGATTTGATGATATTAATGAATATATGGTTTTGGAATCTTCTGTTTGGATAATGAACATGTTGTGAGAAAAAAAATGAAAATTGAATCCCTCTTAATTCCTTATAAGTGCCAAACTTTATTTTCCGTTGTGAAAAAGTTCAATTATTACATGACAAGTCATTCACTTTTTATAAATGATGCATCATCATCATTTTACATGCTTCAGTGTTTATTTGCTCAGTAATATTGCTGATTTTAGAAATTGTTGTGTTCTCTTTTTGTTTTCTTCACCACAGGTCCAGATGATGGGAGTGTGGCTTAGCGGGGGAACGCGAATCATCACTTATACGTTTAGTACTTTCATTTTAATAAATATACCCCTTTTGAATTTCATTATTTCATAGATTGGTTTATGCCCGTGTTTGAGGCGCTACAATTTAAATTGTAATAAGGTAATACTTTAATACTTTATGGTTGTTGCTTGGATCCACTTTTAAATGTCATTGTACCCGAGTTTCATCTCGAGTATGGAGTGAAACCTCCCCCCCCCCCCACGGTTTTCGGCTTGGCCATTTTGGGGGTATTACAATCATTTTTTTTTTTTTGCATAAATAAATAGAGAGGGACAAAACCCGCTGGGGTTATTGAATTTTAAGATCCAGTCCTCCTGCCACCACAACCTGAACCAGATCCGTCTTTAGTCAAAGAAAGAAGAAGCACTCATCGAGTTGCAGAGCCAAAGATGAAGAGAATAAGAGAAGCCAGACATTCCCCCCCCCCACCCCCACCCCCAATGTCGAGCTGCCACTGCTCTACTCCTTTTTTGCCACTGCCATTGTTTCTCGTTGATGTTCCACAAAGAAGGAGAACGCGATGTGTATGTTATTGGGACAAAACTCGAAGCAACGCCAAATCTACAGCAAGCCAAGTGAGGAAAAAGCCACCGAAAACTTCAAACTAGAATAGGACGACCAGTCGCCGCCGGAAAACAGATGAGGACTTTTCATTTGGTGGGTTTCAATAGGCTTCTGGGTAGAGGAGGAGGAGAGAGATGAGCAGAGAGAGTGGCGGAGATGGAGGTGGGTTGGTGGTATTTCCATAGGGTTCGGTGGAGGCAGAGAAGGAGAAGAATAGATGGAGAAGAAGATGGAGACGATGAAGATAATGAGAAAAGAGAGGTGGCTGGTGAAGGGGAAGAGATACAGAGATTAGGGTAATTTCGTTAAATATTGAGGTTTAAATTGTCTTTTTACCCCTTCCGTTAGGGGTTAGGGTAATATATATGCGTGCAAATGAAGGGTAGTGAGGGGTTAGGGTAATATATATGCGGTAATTCTATAAAAATTCAGGGGTAAAATGGTCTTTTCGCCAGTGCTATTAGTCAACCGTCAGCCTCCATCCAAAAAAAAGGTGCAGAGTGTCCTTATCCAAAATCCAGGGTAGCGGGGTGGAATTTTCCCTAAACTCAGGGGTGGTCAATGTCTTTTACCCTTAAATAAATAAATAATGTGTGTATTTATTTACCCATGAACGAGCAGTAGTTCGTTTAAATGCCATTCTCTGAATTGGTGTTTGAATTCTGCACTTGGCTGAATTGCTATTTGAAAAATGCCCTTCTTTTTAAACAGATGCTTACAAGAGTTGTTAACAAACAAGTGGGGCTACTGGGTGTGACATGGCTGATGACATGTACCCTAAAGTGGGTGAGAAACCATTGAATTACCCTGCTACCCTTGTCAGTGAGAGTGATATTCGAACTGAAAAACAAACCCTAACAAATGTGTAGCTCTCATTGAATGATTCCATCTACCCTAACCTACCAAAGTACAATTGAATTAACTCCAACTGTAAACTTAATGAACCAGCTGCATTACAGCCTCAAAACTGGTTCATTTTTCACTCTCATTTGCTCTGGTTCTCCCACTTTGTGTATAGAAGTATCTCTCTTTCGCCATTGTTGTTGAGCTACGGTAAACCCTAAACTCTGGTGCTACTCTTGCTATGATTGTAATATTCTCGTCATAATATTGTAGAATGTGTGCTAGTAGAGTGTTTTTATTAAATTTGATCTTCAGTTGTGTTTCTGATTAAATTAAGGTTCATTATATTGATGTTGTGTTCTTCATTCTGGGTTTGATGTGTGTTGTATATTGTGTGGAGACTGGAACGAGTAGATGCTCGTCCCTGTATTGTCTGAAAGGACTGGGACGATGCATCTGCCCGTCCCAGTCTATCTATATTGTCTGAAAGGACTGGGACGATGCATCTGCCCGTCCCAGTCTATGAAGTGCACAACTAAGTCGTGTAACCAAAACTGAGACGAGCAAATGCTCGTCTCAGTTTGATGTTTCATACCGTATGGAACATCAAACTGAGACTCAGTTTTGGTTACACGACTTAGTTGTGCACTTCATAGACTGGGACGGGCAGATGCATCGTCCCAGTCCTTTCAGACAATACAGGGACGAGCATCTACTCGTTCCAGTCTCCACACAATATACAACACACATACTGTGACGAGCATACCCTAATTCATAAACCATAAAATCATTACAAAATGTTTTTAAACCTTATCAAAAATGTTTAGTGTAATTACTAAACCATAAAATCATGTGAGGTGAACTTTTAACCCAAAAATCATGTAATCTTGAACTGTTAATCATGTAATCCTAACACTTGGATCATTACCCCTATATCATACAATTGTGAAGTACTACCTTCAAACTAACTTAGGAACCATTACAATGATCACTACAAATGGAGTTCAAACCATGTAAAACACCTCTAATCAATAAACCATGATTTCCAAAATCCTAATTCCAAAAACCCAAGTCTTGTAATCCCTTAAACCATAGATCATCTATTCTAAACCCTATAATTGAAGTCAATAAACACTTAAACCAACTAAATACCATCAATATGGTTACTAAAAATTCAATTCAACCATGTAATACCCCTCTAATCAATAAACTATGAACTCCTATTTCCTAAATCCATAAACCCCAAGTCTTGTAAGCCCTTAAACCATAGATCATCTATTCTAAACCCTATAATTGTATTCAATAAACACTTAAATCAACTAAATACCATCAATATGGTTACTAAAAATGTAATTCAACCATGTAATACCCCTCTAATCAATAAACCATGAAATCCTAAATCCTAAATCCATAAACCCCAACTCATGTACCCCCTAAACCCTATATCATGCAACCTAAATCCTCTTTGTAAGACCTCCAAGACTGAGACGATGGACAGCTCGTCTCGGTTTTGAGATCCAGACGAGGTTGTTACTCGTCTCAGTATTGGAGGTCTTCCACGTCTTAGTTTTCACTTCATAAACTGGGATGTGCATGTTCACAATACAGGGACGAGTAACTGCTCGTCTTAATTTGTACTCATCGTCGTCCCTGTTTTTTAAAGGTTCTTACTTGCCTTATCTTGCAAGTCACCAGGTGTCACTGTCCCCACACAATGAACATATGTGACACCAGTAACCCTAATATTGTAAACAGTAAACCCTAAAATGTTACCTATACCCTTAAATCCGTCATTTTTTTTGGAATCTTTAAAATCTTATTTTCATAAATAATTTTTTTTTCATATAATTTAACTTGAATCTTTAAAACCCTAACATTGTAAAAAGTAAAAACATAAAGTAAAACCTAAAACTACTAAGTACATGGGTATCAAAAATATTATTCACTAATTTTAAACCCCTTAATCATAGATTATCTAACGTAATAATGTAAAATGTCAGGAATGCCTCGCAGAGATTATTATTACGTCGTATTTGTGGGTCGTCAAACGGGCATATATACCTCTTGGCCAGCTTGTCAGGAGCAAACGACAGGATATAAGAATGCTTGCTATGTTAAGTATGCAACATACGAAGAGGCTGCAAATGCGTGGTTTGAGAACGAGCAACGCCTGCGTGAAACCGACCGTACCAGACAACGAACTTCGTACGACGGTCCATCCACTTCTCTAGACGTAGTTGCTCATGCGCCTCAAAAAGCTAACTTGTTCCTTGTTCTCGTGATTGGTTTTGTTGTTGGTTTCGGTAGTTGCTATATAATCATGTCGTAGGTATGCGTTCGTGTGTTTGTAATTGTTGGTAGTTGTTGCTTGTCCGTTTTTTCCTATGTAATCAATTAGTACTAATAAAACAAACTTCAAAAACAAAAACCTCATTCAACACCAACAAAAGTTTTATCTCATTACAAGTTTAGTACACCAAGTCCACCTACTTACGCACCATTTTGTCTTTCCTCTTACCCTCTCCATCGCAAACCGGAAAGTGAAAAGGAACCATTCAAATTAAAATACAATAATTTTCCTTCATCTTTTTTATCGCCTTCTTGTCCAGTTCAGTCCAACCCCGAATGGGATTACATTTCATAAGGTGTTCCATCATTCTGACGACATAGAAGCCCGATTCTTTCATCATATTTGTGGCGTATCTCCATTTATCATGGGGCTTGAAGTAGTGCGTCATCGGTAACCCATTCCTTTTAATTAACAACCTTTTTGGCGCTCTGCATTGACCGGACGCTTTTAGCATCTTAGGGAATTCCTTGCGAAGAGCATCAAGGTCCCATTGCTTTTTTCCCATTCCTATCACTGGATCGAATACTTGAACAACCATATCTTCCACTTCAATGTAAACGAGCAACCAATGTCCTGCCCCTCCCTTAACTGGAATTTTTGAGAACCATGGCATGAGCCACTTACGTGCTTTGGCGATCTCTGTCCCACGGTACGGCCTACTCCCTTCAAAATAAATAGCCTACTCCTTCCGCCGCGCTTCCTTAGTCAAGTTCTTATTCACCCATGTGTGATACCACTTACCGTCGGTAATGGCTATGTCGGTCCTCGCTTCGCGACATTCCTTCGAGTACTACCGTCTAAGCACATAAGTCATCTCATCCATTTGAACCCATCCCAAAGTACATTTATCCGAAAGTAAATAAGGGAAGAATTCTCGTCCCAGTACCTTGCAACCACAGTTTAACCCCTGGTAATTGTGGTATGGATCGTCTAGCCAAGTATAGAATGCTTCACGAAATTCTGGGTCCGGCTTTGTCTTATTCCTCATAGCAAAATCTGGAACATGCACACTAGTGAGCAACTTCTTTGGAATACAACCGTTTTGTGCCAGTGCAACCCCATACGGAGTAGTCTCCCAATCAATTCTAGCACGATTACGGCTAAAGTAATGTTCCTCACCATTCTCATAAATAATTGCCATCTCATCCCGGCCGTATATGTCATGTAACTCATCACCTCTCTTATAATCGTAAAGCGATTGGGGAGACCAGCTCTCATCTAATCTTTCCCTTTCAACTGCGTCATACCACGCATCCCACTCCTGAGGTCCAAACTGATCAATCGCAATCGATTCAGGCTCTGGATCTGATTCTTCACAGAGTTCCGAGTAATTATATTTCATCCATTCCCGTAATTCGTCATCGGTGGCTGAATCCTCATCTTCCTCCAACCCACCTGCTTCTGCTGCCATGGACGGTCCTGCTTCGGTTTCTACGATTGGGGGTGCTTGGACTTGCCTGGACCCCCTTGCTTCTGTTTATGTTGTGGGGTTAGCCTCAACTGGATTGGAGTCATCGGTTCCTTCTGTTTCAGTGACTGGGGATGACTCGAATGTCCTGGAACCCCCTTCTGTTGTTCCTCTAACTGTGGTTGGCTCGATTGGACCGGAACCCCCTGTCGCTGGTTCTGTAACTGTGGTTGGCTGGATTGGACTGGACCCCCCTTCTGGGTTGGAATCAATGACAGCTTCTCTTTCTGTATCCTAACAATAGGATGAATAGATTTATTAGGTCACAATTACCTTAAATTACATAAGTCAAACACCGTAAATAAGAACAATATGCGTACCTCGCTAAGGAACCGAATGCCGGACGTTGGGTCTACTCGCACTTCTTCCCAAGCGGTGTGCAGATTTGTTACCATCTTCTGCGTTGCTTGTCCCCAAACACCGAGCTGGCTCAGTCGTTCGTTCTCTTTCGTGTCGTGACGGTTGATCTTTTCACGTACACGAGTGAAATCATTCTTACATTCATTTTTGAAGGCAACCAATTCTTCCTCCATCTTACCCACCCTACTGCTCATCTCTGTCATTTTCTCACTCAATTGGAGCTGGTTTTCTTTGATAGGAACCAATGCCTCTTCAAAAGCTTTCCGCATTTCCCGCTTCAAGTCTTCTAATTCAACTCCCACAGTTCTCGAAGGTTCGGGTCGACCGGCAGGTGGAGGTGTTGCAAACACCGAAGGTTGGGTTCTCGGTGGAGATGGAGGTGGGGTTGAGGAAATCACAACTGCACCCTTTCTCCATCTCGGGACAAGACTAGCATCCTCCTCTTCCTCTTCTTCTTCCTCATCAACAAGAGCAATTTCTTTGCGCCTCTCCGTCTTCTTCTTAGTCTTCTTGGACTGTGGGCCAGGCTCGTCCTCGTTAATTGTGTTTTCCTGCTTCTTCTTCAGCGGCCCGGCACCATCATCCTTTCCAACATCCTTCTTCCTCATCCTCTTCTGCGGCTTTTCCGCAGCCACTACCTCTCCCTCAAAGTTGTAGCTGGGTGTGAATTTCCGATTAGAACTCATGTCATCCTCAAGCACTGTCCTCTTCTCGAACAGAGCAGTCCACCTGGGGTGAAGTGGTTGGTCGGGGTGAGTCCTCCTGTACTCAATGAAGCTAATCCAGTAGTGTTGTTTCTTCTCTTCCTCCGTTGGGACGAGGGTAGGATTAACAGACTTTATCTCACTCCAGCATTCCGTTGCTTCTTTCAAGCCCAATGCGCATCCTCTCCACGTCCAATTAGCCAAGCGCGGCAACTTCCTTTCCTCACCTGCCCTCTGTTTTCTCAGCTGATCACCAAGGTGGGGTATGGCCTCGCAAATCCATGCCAGAAATATGTGCGGAAAGTTCAACATGTTGTACTTCCGACGACCGAGTCTATCCGTACCTTTCTTCCAAGCTTCCTGAGCCACTTGCTCAGCGAAACCTAGCCACAAGTACCTGGCCCATCCGAATTTGTTTGCCCATTCAAAATCCGAAAGCAGGCCAAACGGTGTCATGGATATTGTGTCCGCATTGGTTTTCACAAATGTCATTCGTCCAATCAGGCATACCATTAGCAGTCTCGCATAATCAAATTTCTCCTCCTCAGTCAAATCTTTCATTTTGGCCTTCAGGTCATGCAAAACACTTTCAATCTCAGATACATTGATGTTGTTACCGAGCCTGTGATCAGGGAAGTACTTTGCAGCCCACGAGTATGCATGCTCTTTATCACCAAAACCAGTTGTTTCGTTGAAGCTCAACCCCGAAACTAAACAAAACTCCTGCAATCCAAACCGAACTGGCATGTTGTTTATGTAGAACCAAAACTCAAGATCTTTTTTCTCCGTGTTCATCAAAGCGTGCATGACAAGATTCACAACCATACTAGGAAAGGTAACGTTGCTCGCGCAATGGATGTCCAACAAAAACTTCAGCTGGGGGAGCCTTTCTTCAATCAATTCCCGAACCTTAGGGCAGACGTATTGCAAACTCTGCTTGTACCCTTTCAAGGCTACCCTCGTAGTGATGTTTCCTTTCTCGACTTTTTCCTGGCACAATGGAAGCGGTACATCTCCCAACTTCTCGTCGAACTCCGAAACCTTGATTATTTGCTTCTACAATTCAAATTAAACTTTCATTAATAATGTCAGATAAATAATGAAATAATTCAAACTATTTATAATGGTCTGTTACTTAAAAGTTTATAAGTTTTTTACTTATTATAAGTGTTACTGAATTTTTTTTGAGGGTACAAGTGTTACTGAATTTAGATTCAGTATAAGTGTGTCACATTTTTTTTTACGTGAAGTGTTGATGTGAGATCCATTACTGTTCAAGTCTATACAGATAAATAATTTTAAGTGTTCAAGTTGCAGGACTGTTCTAAGTCTAGAATGAAACAATGGGTTTTTTTTCATCTTCTAACTGCTGAGACGAGTAGTATAAACTTGATATACTGAGACGAGCATGACTCTCGTCTCAGTATAAGCTGGTCTCTACCGAGACGAGAACATTGCTCGTCCAAGTATAAACTGGTCTTAACCGATACGAGAGTCATGCTCGTCTCAGTATAAGCTGGCTTATACAGAGAGGAGCGTGAAGTTCTCGTCTCAAGACGAGTAAACTGCTCCTCGGCAGGGTCTTGCTTTATCCTCGTCCCAGTTTTATAGGTTCTCGTCTCAGTATTCATCTCGTGATACTGAGACGAGAACTACTCGTACGAGTTCCAAGATCTAGAACAGGTCATCGTCCGAGTTCTAGATCTGGATCTCGTCCGAGTTCTTGATTTGGTGGAATTATGATCAAATTTTACAGGTGACAACAGATTCAAACTATGAGTTGTTTTCTTTGATTCAAACATCAATTACAAACATGTACATGAAATCATCAAGTAAGTTACAGAATTGAGAAAGGGGGTATTTGAAAAGGCCAACCTCTTCGCCGACGGTGGGTGTCTCACTGGCGACGGGGTTGGGAAGGGGCAAGAGGGCGGCCGGAGCGGAGGAAGAAGAAGAACCAGCGGAAGCCATGGGTGCAGTTGCAGCGAGCGACGGTGAGTGACTTGCAGAGAAGAGAGAGAGAGAGTGAGTTGCAGTTGGAGTGATAGTGAATTCGAGAGGGTGCCCCGGATGATGATGTGTATAGGTTTGTTTTAAAAATTTGCCTAATTAAGTGTTAATTTAGTTGATTAAATTGTGTGGGTTACACACGCCAAACATAAGTGAGAGACGGGTATTTTTCAAAGACCAATTCACCAGACGGGTAGGACGCCAATTCTTTCTCTCTCGCCTTACGCTCTCGCAGAACTCCGATTTTCAGGAAGTCGATTCACGCGGTGCCTGGGTCATAGCCAGTTGATCATCTAAGCGCCCACCCGTTTCAGGTAAATTTGATAACCCTGGTCCATCAAGTCATGATAGCTCGGTCTTTCTTCGCAATCGCCGATTGTTCTGTTGTATGTGTTGTTTCTTGAAATTATAACTTCTTCGTGCTATCTCTGTGTGGTAATTTCCCTCTTTGGTTGGTAATTGTTAGGAAACATTTGAAGAGATAAATTGTTGGGTTAGTGATTGTTGGGGATTTGTTTGTGGGAAAAATTGGGAGTTTTTGGAATTCTAGGGTTAGTAATTTGGGCGTGTAGTTCGTTTTGAATCTTCAATTTTTTAAATTGGGTAGATTTATTTATTAGGTGATGGATATGATCGTCGGTTGAAGGTTGATTCGTTGAATTAATAAATAGGGCAAAGATTGGATTATTGGGTTTTGAAGCTCTACATAGAACTGTACTCCGTATAGCTTGTCGTGTTGAATTGTATGTTGTGTTCTTAATTTAGAGTTCTTTTGATTCTTCAATTGCTTGTATGAATCAGGAAAGGAATATGAATGTCATTTGCATATGAAAGGAAGAATGAGGCTAATGGATTAAAGCAAGTGCATCTTGAAGTTGTAGAATCCATAAAAAGTTGGTTTGATTTCAAGGAAATAAGTTCAGTGCTACATCTGTTAGGAAATCTCCAACGGAACCCCTCCCCCTTACCTTATCGTTTGGCATTTTAGAATGAAAAACACATATTTAGATGGAAACCCACAAATGAGTGAGAATCCTAATGTGGATTGAATAAACACCTATTCCATCGTCCCAATCAATTAATTAACAATGTGACGCATTGAATCTGTAGAAATTGTGAAGCTCTCATATTTTTGAAAATCTGCATCTTCTCCCATTGGAAGAGACAATAAGTAGAATGCATAGTAGGGCACCTGATCCCTTTGCCACAGTGCAAGAAGTAGTTTTCATGACCAAAAAGAACCCATTCAGTCACATTGAGCTGTTTGACATGATTTAAATATCTAACCCACGAAGGACACCTGGTCCATACGCGACTGTTCATTAGGAGAAATAAGGGGTGCATCCATAATATGTCGCCTATCTATGCGTAGAGTTCCAGCGGAGCATTTTCTTAGCTAAATCCCAAGACGGTAAGTAAATCTTCATTTGACTCAGAAGCATGTCCTTACATCTAGAAACTAAACCAGAAGTACCGGTGAAGTTTGCTTAACTTGTCCGTGATTCCACAAGGAGTGGTGCTCTAAAATGTTTGCAAGACTTTAGAGCAACCAAAATTAAACTCCCGTGTAAGAAGCAGAAAACAACACCCTCTCTCATAAATTCACTGTCACCAAGAAAATTATGCTCCTACTCCTTTGGGAGTGCTAGGCCCTAAAAGATTATAAGACTCTGAAGTTGTAAGAATATTTCTGGAACTGGATTTTGTTGGGAGATTAAGAACCGCGAGAGAGGAACGCCAAAGTATGATTTGGGACACCCACTTACCCTAAACGTCAACCTTATGAGTTAGGGCCCAAATCATACTATATTAACCATGGGCATAATGTCCACCATGCCGATGTGGGACAAACCGCTCACACATGATACCCAACAATCTCCCCCTTCATGTGTGAGCCCTTCAACATGCTCCTCCTCGCCCGGAAGCATACGCCGAATTTCTTGGAATCACCTTTGTGAGAGTGCACCGGGCCACAATCTGCCAGATCACTTGCTAGAGCAACACAGGAATTTGACCGTCCGCAGGAACACCATGTTCACCATTCATGGAACGTTCATCCATGAGAACACCGCGCGTCTCACCATTCGATCCACCGTGGCAGCGCGCACAAACCATCGGCTCTGATTCCACTTGTTGGGAGATTAAGCACCACGAGAGAGGAGCACCATAGTATGATCTGGGATACCCACCTACCCAAAAGGTCAACTTATGAGTTAGGCCAAGTCATACTATATTAACCATGGACATCACGCCATCCCGATGTGGGACAAACTGCTTACACATGATACCCAACAGATTTTACTGTTACTCTCATTGCTAGTCTCAGATACCTCTGAACGTCCTTACGTGATGGATTCGTTGAGTTGCTGCTAAGAAAAGGTTTCGGAACCGGTGTGGAACATGTGTGATCGTTTATGGGGATGGCAATTGGTCTGGTTTTGGAAGTCCCAAACCCAGACCCTGGTTTTTCCTGGAATTTTGGACAAGTCCCCGGATCCGTACCATGTCACCTGATAGACTCGAACACTTTACCCTTGGCATCGCCTTACCTGACAAAACGGCTGCAGAAGCTGAAAATTCAGATTTGGGTTTACTGATTATCTCACATAAATACAATAAAAAAAATTGTTGGATTTTCTTGAACCTCTCTCTCCTTCCCTGAAAAGAAATCAACTAAACAAATCATGGACCTCATCAAGACATGGTAAAATACACGAAGATACATGAAAGTTGAAGGCAAAGAACACAATGGTTTTGTACAAAGTCCCACAACACCTTACATATGCTGGTAATAGTTTGTTGGACGGGGAGAAAAGCTACCTTAATTATAATTCTTTCTTTTTTTATAGGTAATCAAAGATTTTATAAAATTTGGAAGAAAGTTTACAGACAAACTGATAAGTCATACTATCATAACCTACACAGCGAGAGAAGAAACTAACAAGACCAAAACAAACTAAGCCAATGAATCAACAAAATCTAGCAAGTGATCTATAGAGGTCATTAACACGCATGATTGCAACTCCAAGAGCAACTAAAAAATGAAGCCTCTAACAAAAGTGTCCGACATACGGACCCCATCAAATCTGTCTCTTCCCCTACCCAACAATCCTCCCAAAAACGTACACGATCCCTATGCAATCTTCAACCCAAACCTCCCCACAAATCGGCCCCAACCAGCCCTAATACCCTTCCACAACCCTTTCCAGAATGGACCAACAACATTGTTAGGCCAAGCTCCACTCACCGATCCAAACTTAGCATCAATAACTTTCGTCCAGAGACAGCCGTGCTCCATTTCTGATACCATACCTCCACAACCATTTCCCCAACAAGGATTGATTAAAGAAGATCAACTGACGGATACCCAACCCTCCGCTCTCCAGAGGGAGTCACGCTACACCCCAGTCAACTAAATTATACTTGAACTGATTTCCCATCCCACCCCAAAGGAAATCCCGCTGATCTTCTCCTACCGCCTAGCGGCAGACACCGGCATAACAAAGAAAGACATGAAATAAGTAGGAAGACTCGAAGGAGTACTCTTCGTAAGAGTGATGTGCCCCCCTTTTGAGAGGGATTGCTTCTTCCAACCCGCCAACCTACAGTAATAACGCTTTCTGGTCTTAAGCCCCAGTATCTTTATACCTACTACCTAGCCCCCAAAGGTAACCCCAAATACTTTATCGGCACCTTAGGATATTAGCATACTCAGCGATCCTCGGTACATCTCCGATCGGAGTGACCCTGGACTTCCTTAAATAAACCTTCAAACAGGACACAACCTGAAAGCAATTCGGCACACCCAGGAGATAGCCTATGCAACTTCTCTCACTTTGGAAAGATCAACGTATCATCATCCGTCAAAAGCCAATTCGGCACACCCAGGATAAAGTTCACAATTGTCTACTCCAGCTCGTCCTCGTCCTCGTCCACAAAAGCTAACTCTCCCACCCCTATTTGAGCAATGTAATTTGACCTTCTATGAGAGTTAGCTAGCCGGTGAATAGCTTTCCACTCTTATCACCCTCCTTTAACCATAAGGCCCTCGAATTTTGGCGCCAACTAATGAACTGAAGACTTGAAATTAGAGCAAACTCGCGCATGAGGAAAGTACGCCTCTTCCCTTCTCCCTCACCACTCTCCTCATCGCCATTACTTTCCGGATTTGAAACTCCCCTATCTAAAGCCGCTAAATCCCCCAACACCTTCGCCTTTTGGACCTCTAGATGACGAAACTCTTTCTTCATTCCTTCTTTTCACATCCCCCTTCAACAAGGCAAATTTTCTAGCCAAAACAAAACTCCCATAACCCTCCCACCAAGATCTAACTCTATCCTTGAACCCCAAAAACCTGAAGCCACATGTTTTCAAACCGAAACGGCGCCGGTCCCCTCCATATCCCTCCTGAGTCTAATAGTATAGGGCAATGATCAGACGTCAGCCGAGAGAGAACACACTGATCCACACTCAAGAACCTCTCCTCCCAATCTGCAGAAACACAAAAATCTATTAATACGAGACCTCCGCTCACCCCCAAACCATATGAAGCTACCCTTGGCTAACGGGAGGTCCACCAACGATAATATATCAATAAGATCAGAAAACCTCCGCATGACGCTTAGTCACATTGAAGTCCCCTCCCACACACCAACGATAGGCAATAGAAGCGAGCTCCTCAAAGAAGTGATGCTTACATGGATATAAGGACGGATCATACACCCCCGTGAAGGCCCACACAATGCCATCATCAACACCGAAAAATCACCCTCTTCACGCTCCACTCCTCCACAACTCGCTTATCTCACAACAACAAGATTCCAGCGAAGGACTGGACTGATGGTTGGAAGCTCCAATACACAAACCTGCCCCCCAAATGCTCCTCATTAAACCCACATCACAAACAGGAAACTTTTCCTGCAGAGAAACTATACAAGTCGCCCAGAAAGTTGCTTACAACCCTTCTACGCCCTGGGTCATTCAGACCCCTCACATTCCAAGATAAGATTCTAAGACCCATAAACAACGATCTGCCCCGCCACTTTTCTCCAGCAAACCCAGCCCTCTCTACTCTCTCGCCAATTTCTGTTTAGGCCCAGACTTACCACTTCACTTGGGTAGAGCTGACGCTCTCTCACCTCTCCGGCGATCAGCAATATCCTGAAACAGCCGGGCTGCTTTAGACTCAAAACCCTCACAAGACACCCTTAAAAACTTACTAAAGCCTTTGATACGGCCTTTCGACCACACAGATGCGTCCTACAGCACCACCTCCTCATCTTCCACACGCTCATCCGTTCTAAAACCACTAGCGGCTGACACTCCATAGGAGACTCAAAAGGCTCTAAAGCTTCCCGAAACTCAGCTACATCTCCCCACCGCTCTCTTGCTGCCACACTGTCCGTGCATTCTGAGACCCTGACATTTCCCCGTCTGAGAAATTTGTTGCCCCTCCTGTCCTACCACCTCCGCTGGCCCCGCAAAGGTCTCCATCTTATGAACAAACCCGCACAGAGAAACACCATTCTCCCACCTGTAGGTTCACCATCGAATGAATCAAAGATCCATCGCCTTAAACCTGCAATTTGGTCCACATAAAGTGCTCCTAGAGAGTCCCCTATCTCTCGAAGAACTTGACAATCATAGAGGACGACTGGCAGTCCTAATAGATGGACCCACACTGACTTGTGCCTAAGTTCATCCCTCTGGCATCCTGCAAATGGCTGCTAGCAATCGATAAAAATTGGGTCACCGTCGAAAAACCATTGACCATTTCGCACCCTGGAAATGTCTCTAGAGCAAGAAAATTTAAACAAAAACAGAGATTGTCCCATCTCAAAGACCCACATTGAATCAGCCCACTGCCATGACTAAACTAGATTCCAAGACTCGTAATTTCTCCTCGATATAACTTCTTGTAAAAGTGGAACTCGAGAACAACCAAACCGTCCGGCTAAATCTGTTGACCACTTAATATTTTCGTCATGTGCCCAATGAGTATCCACTGAGATATCTCACCCAGTAGTAGTGCAACCTGTATAATTTCCGCCCTCCACAGGAATAGTGTGAGAGAGGACAAAAATCTGAGTTCCGCAAAACCAAATTTCCCGATTTCAGACCTGGTTTGCAGTGCACACGCACATCTGCTTGTTCCTGACCCACATTTGCTGTTTTTAGAATCGTATTGGCCTGTACCAGACCCAAAATAGGATTTTGAAGATCCGGATTAGGCCGCGACTGACCCGGAATCGGCCTTGACAGACCCGAGATGTTGAGAAGATCCGGTTCTGATTGTTTCAGACCTGAATTTAGTCTCCTTGCATTATATTTCTTTCTTTTGACCTGATCCGCATTTATTAATGAGATAGCTGGCGATCCAATGTGCTTTCACTTGAAAATTTGGAGTAGACTAAACCAACATACGTGTTTGAATCAATTACTGATATAGTTTGTTCCTGTATCCTAATTGCGATAGTTCGTTGGGTTAATAATGCAAATTCATGCAGAAAATAGTAAACGAAAAGCTTCTCCTCTCAGATTCTCTTTCATAACAGCTTATGCAGTATGAAAAAGATGAACACTACTAAAAGATGACCATTTTTGTTACCTGAACTGCTGCACGTCAATAGGAAGACGAACATTTGGATGTAGTATGAAAAAGATGACAAGTAGCTCAACAATTGGAAGCCTTAGGCCTTAGCCTGAAATTAGGAAATAATGTGTCCACCCTATTTTAGTAAGTCTCTACTATTTGATGGTTCAAGACAATTTCACTTTTAATCCCACAAACCTCCACCAACTTGTAGTACTAACTGGACTAAATGTAATGGAATGTAAATTTCCCATCATTAAGTGGCCGTGAAAGTAAGCCGGCACCACATAATTTCTATGCACTTTCATCTGAGAAATATGTGACAGTAAGATGACATTGTGGATTTTTTTTTGTCCAAATTATCTAGTATGGCCAGGCAATAAGCCTAATATACTGCAAATGCTAGTCTAAACTTTCATCAGAACATCAAAATCAGAAGTTTCTGTTAGACATATCAATGATAGTTCTGAAGTCATCTTCCTATTATACAACAACACAAAAGATATTTCTTACTTGTGATCAAAAAAAACAACACAAAAGAAACATGGACTAAACCATTTGGCTTCCAACAGATAGGGGACAAACATATAGATGGTAAATTAGCCAATACCAAAACGTTAAAAACACTTTCGTGGATTAATGACGATTATCTGGTGCTAATGTCGGTGTTGGAGAGAGACACATCATCAGAGGTAAAGACTGGTGAGAGAAGAAGTCGCAGAGATTGTGAGTGTTCAGAGTTAACTTCTGAAAACTGTGAATCTCGCAGAAATCAGTAGAGATTAGAGAATGGGAAAGTTGAATCTTTCAGAAAGTGTCATGATCTAACTGTCTTAAACCAACTAATCTGGCGGTTGGGATAAGTGAACTACCAACCATATTGCTTGTTTCTCATAAGGAAAGAGGGATATCATTTTATCCATCAAGCTCCCATTTACAATAGATATGTAGATATTAAAACCAACAAGGTTTCGAACAACTAGTATATGAATGCGCTCCTTAACCATCAGGTCCTGGGATCGAACCCGTGGAGCGTGGGTATGGAATAAGGCTTTATTGGAGGCAACACCCACGTCGTTCATGTCGACGCCTCTGGAAAATTAGTCTCAGGCTGTCACCAAGTGGACACTACCTGGTGCAAAACCCAAAAAAATGAATAGTTAAAAGGTTCAAAATCATCTGGGAAAAAAAAGTTCTAGGTCTTAACCACCTTATTAAAATGATGTGTGCAACAGTTGGGACTCTTATCTGGTTTGGCTATCAGGTCAAGGAAGTCGCATAATTTACTTCCTATGTCCAAGTTTGCCAGCTGACTAGATAATCCTATGCCCTGAGAGCTGCTTCTGATTTAATTATATACTTTCGACTTAATGGTCCCTGACTAAATCATCATATGAGCGAAAAATTTGGCCGTGAAATTCTTAATATTAGGCTGCTACTTTCAGGAACCTTTCTTGTTTAGGGTTCTAATAAAACTACATAACATTTCTAGAAGTTGTTGCTAAAATAAATTGTAATATCTGTAGACTAGTTCTTGGAACAATGCACAATTCTTTTACCTTTACTTTTTAGCTTTATTCAAATATTCAGAGGAAATGTGATACACAAGTTAATACGCCATCACCTTGTGAACAGGGAAATGTCTGAATATGGGAATGTTATTGGTGGAAAGCTTAAGCTGAAAGGCAAGGCCTTGGATGTCAAGGCTGCAGGTCTGAAGAAGAAAAAGAAGAAGCAAAAGAAGCTCGAGGAACAAATTTCTCAAGTCAGTGAGCAAGAGCTTTTAGAAGGTTAGTTGGCTCTTAGTAAGATAGCACTTGTGTTTGTTGCACATACATGCACATATACTTTTTATGTATCTAACGGACATCTTACGGCATCTTGAAAGGTAAACAACTAAACATTATGCTCTTATTTGTTCAAAGTTCAAGAACATTTTGCTCGTTAAATTGACTGGTCTATGGGTTAAACAACTAGAAGCATGGTTTGCCACATTTTCTGCTAACCTTACTATTATACTTATTAAATTGACTGGTCTATGGGTTAAAGCTGGTTAAAAGTGTTAGAAGATGTTGGAAACAAAAGGAAAGAAATCTGAGATACATATATATCAGCTTTTTCTGAGGCCAGGATGTTGTGTTCACCATCATTTTGGACTTTCAGCGCTACAAACAATATCATCATGTAGGCATGTCTGGAAACACAAATTGTAGAAAGATAATTAAGTTTAGGACAATGACACTAAACCTATATGCAGTTTGACACTTGCGACACTAAACCTCCAACACTTTCAATTTCATAGAAAAAAACCCTTCACTTATCATTTTGAGACAAATAGCCTCCAATCCTTAACATGGATGGATTAAATTAACGGAATTTACTGTAATACCCATCACTTGAGCTCACATGTTAGGCTGTAATACCCTTCTAATAGTGCAGTAAATTTCGTTAATTAAAATAACCATGTTAACGATTGAGGTTATTGGTCTCAAAATCAAAAGTGTAGGGGGTTTTATGTGAAATTGAAAGTGCTGGAGGTTTAGTGTCAAGTGTCATTTGTCCTTAAGTTTATGCATTTACATAGTAACTGTGAATAAACTATCGCTTTGCATTTCTCCATAAGTCACCGTAATTGCACGATTTTCTGAAAGGATTGCGTGTTCTTGCGGTTTCGCCTCTTTGTTCAATTGGTACTGTCCAGGCTTAGCCATTCCTCAAATTATACGTCCGCCAAATAGAAATGACCAGTGACTAGAAGATAACATCTGAACCTAGCTCGCAAATAGAAGTAGATGAAAGGTCCAAATCACAAAATCACAACTTCTGACTGATCATATTGAGGTGTGGCTGTTTAGACTCAGTCGTGAGATCAAAGGCATCGTTATGTTTTCTAAACGTTGTTGGACTGTTGGTAAACCAATGAGCTACATTTCTATCTTCCTTAATCTTTTAATTAAGAGGTTATCCTTGGGTGCAGGTGGGAATTTAGGAACAACAGCAGAGCCAAACCTAGATGATGAGGATGACGATGCCAACAACAAAACCACGGGTGAAGGAAATGCTGCTTCTTATGATCACCATCTCACCCCAGCTGAGAGACGCTACATGGAGCAAAAGGAGAGAATTGATCTTCATAGGCTGGCCAAGGTTGCTGACAAATCACACCGTGACCGGATTGAGGACTTCAACCAGTATCTTGCAAACATGAGCGAGCACTACGACATTCCTAAAGTCGGCCCTGGCTAAGGTTGTACGCCTTATTATGGATTTCATCTCCTTCTTGTAATCTGGTTTTCCCATGTTGATGCTTTCAGAACCTTGTCGAACTTTTCATGAGAATGAACATTGTACTTGTGATGACACTACAACTGTATGAAGCCAAATTGGATTTGTTTCCTCAAGAGCTCAAAACAAGTCATATGTTTTCTCTTACATTTAAGAAATCTTAAATGTATCTTATTATATTCTATGGGGTAGGCAGAGTGGAGAACATGGAGGCAAGGTGTGGCACTTGCCAGCTAACTTTTTCCAAAATTCTACTACTGCCTATCTTTTTTTTTTTACACAAACAAGTTTATCATTCATCCCACCTAGTGAGTAGTACAATTCAGTTTGAGCAGATACACAATATGTTACAACCGACTCGAATCGTCACTTCCATATACGTTGATCTCCTTCCAATGAAACCACGTCAACGCCCAGACCGTGAGAGGAAAATCGCTTTGGAAGTGCACAAGATGAGATAAACTTCGAACAACCTAAAGAAACCTGTAGAAATAAGTTAACCGCTTATGCATAAATGAATTGCCGGGCTTTCACAAACACAGCTCAACCAAACTGTGATATCGAGTTACTACACCCGCTCTGAGTGAATATTATTTATAAACCCGCACTTGGCAATGTTATCAATGTACTTTTCTGCATCTGGCCATCTTCAGGGCATTGGTTATCGATGTATGTTTCATATGCTGCTGACCTCTGTTCAGTAGAGGTATAACGTAGAGGATGTCTTTTCTAGTGGGATCTCTAAATCATGTACTGCTTTCTTGATGAAATGAAGTTCTCAGTTTCTCCAGTCCAAACACAAATTTTAAAAAGCATGCAATTCAGTAAAAAGGGAATACAAATATTATAAATTAAGTAAAATAACTGAGTAGGAGGAGCTGCAGACTAACAAAAAGTTCAATAACTCATTCTCAAATGTAGTAGTGGCGCCAATCCATAAGCACTATACATGAGCTCTACCACTAATACATGTTTATTTCGACCAATCCGTCGACCAAAAACATCTCACAATCAAAAAAGGAGCCACCTTTATTTGTAATAAAGCCAGAGGGAACCCGCATTACAAATGAATAATATTACACAACCTGTTGTAAAAGTGAATAAAAAACGTTATTTAGGGAACTCAAAAATAAACTACGAGTCTCGTTTGGGTTCCCCCCACATACAAATACCAACAATTGGGGTTGCCTGCTGGCTGGCTGGAATCTAGGAGAGAGAGAGATCTCGAACTTCGTTCATCGGGTTTCATCCTCAAGATTGCGGAAACCTGCTGTGAGATCGTCGTTCAGCTTCTTGAACTTCTCCTTGAGAACATCCTCTCCATCAGCGGGATCCTCGAACTTTTGAGACCTGAAATACACACAATGTTGTTGTTGTCAGAAGATTCAATGTTTATTATAGACGGATGCGTCGTTTGACCGCGGATTCAACTTACACTAATCGGTAGAATAGGTCTCCTAATCTGTGCTTGATCAGAGTATAAGTGATCTTCTGGCCATCCATACCAGCTCCTCTCTCAACCGCCTGAAAATCAACAATATTTGTAACTAAAAGTTTACCACTGATGTACTTGCTGCATATCAATCGATGAGTTCACAACGGGGTTTCAGTATAAACATTAAATATGTGTGCGTGTGTATAGAGAGAACTTCGACATATAAAATCCATGCAGTATATGTTCGCTGACGGTGTGATACACTATAAACCCCTACACAATATTGATTTTACTTGTCCCAAAAAGCAGACAATCTGTTATCATACTGTTGGTGCAGGATATCATTAAAATAAAAAATGTTATTGCACGATGTCAGCAAAATCAATATTCCGTGTAGGTTATCTGCAATTCGCATGATGCATATATCGCACTATCAGCAAACATATACTGCACTGGGGGATATGTCAAAAGTATATCAAATTCCTCACAGAGCTGATTGAAAGGGCCCTTGGAATATATAGAGGGACAAATCTTAGATCCACCAAACAAGACTAATGGGGGGATCATTTACCTGATTGGCCAAATTGTAGAAATGGATAATGTTGCGCATCATCCAGACAGACTTGTAAAACGGACAGTATTTGTCATACCTGTTTTCGAGCATGACAAGAGATATAAGAGTTTGATAAGAAAGAAATATTTAGGGCATAGATAGATACAGAGTGAAGAGAACTTGAGTTGCTTACGGAGTGAAAGCATTCTGAGCGAGGTAATCTTCCCTCAAAAGCTTAGCAGTTTCCAATGTAATCTTGTCGGACTCGGCTAAAGCATCCTTTCCGACCAGCTGTAATGGAACAAGAAGTATGTTATTTTTCTAGCAGATTGATCGTGGATAGCAAGACCCATTATCCACTATAAGTTTAACAATTTCACATCCATTATAAGTCTCATGGTTTCTAGTCAAGTAAACAAGGACCCAACAATAGTACCAATTCAAAATGGGGACAGTTAACCCCATGCATTCCTTGATTGCACTTTCTAAGGCCAACATCCAGAGTTGCCAACATAGAACAAGAAATCAGGATAATTTAATTCAATAGGTCAGCTACCCAACTCAACAGTTATCGTTCCCTCGTGAAAAATATTTCGCTTGATGGGTGTTACCACACTAGCAGCTGATATCAAGTAACCATGAAAACCTATGCAGCACTCTCGGTCAACAGAAACCAAATTGTTGGAGAATAGAAGCAAGTAAATTATAAGGCGCTCTTCTGTAAACACCCTTCGGTGAAACTGTGTCTTTAAATCTCAGATGATGGTTAACATTATGGAATGTTGCTTTAACAACCAATCCAGGTGTCCACTTTAGGTTGTTATACATCTCAAGGTTTGGTAGCAAGGAAACGGATATTAAAGACATACCTGGACAATTTCATTCAGATCATCCTCTCTCTGCAGGACTTCACGAGCTTTTGTCCTGATATCAATAAAATCAGAATCGTGCTGCCCGTAAAAAGACTCCAACGCCTGGAATAAAGAGAAAATACGTGTACTTAGCACACAGGTTGCTAAATTGCTCTGGTCAAAAGTGCAGACTGTAATCATGTCGACATACAAAAGGCTTCACCCGCACTAGTAAGACTACTAGTAATAAGAACAGACAACTTACTGAAGTATACTTCGAATATGAAATGAGCCAATTTACAGAAGGAAAATGTTTCCTTTGTGCCAGTTTCTTGTCCAGACCCCAAAAGACCTGCACAAATGAATGCAAAACCATTTAAAACATGGTAATAAGTCAACATTAAACATAGCCCGCATACTAAGCAGTTACAACCAATAGCCCACAGATCTATGGTAGATACAAATGTGAAATGACACCACATGGTAAATCAAAATCAGTATACCTGTACAATACCAAGGGTTGCAGATGTAACTGGGTCAGAGAAATCTCCTCCTGGAGGAGAAACAGCACCGACAATGGTGACACTACCGGTACGCTCAGGCCCACCAAGACATTTTACTTTTCCAGCACGCTCATAGAAAGAAGCCAACCGTGCTGCCAAATAAGCAGGATATCCACTATCCGCAGGCATCTCTGCCTGAAAAAATAAAATTCAAGGCCCAATAAATCAACTAGGTAGAAGAATTATTTATGCCATCTGAATAAAATGCAACTCCTACTTCCAATATACTCCTTAGAATAATATCATAAGATGTAACTTCTATAACTTACAAGTTACTGGAAAGCTGTACTAAAAAATAGACGCTCTACCATGTTACATGGAGACAACACTGTATGGGAACAGTAATACACAAAAACAGGGAGATGACAGTCAACAAGGCCTGGCACTGGACTTCTACATAGTATAACCTCACTTTTTTTGTTTGCAGCATAATGAGAAAGCTATAAGGTATCTAAAATTACACTTCATCCACAACATGTTGAATTCTCTCAACCCCGAACACTGACATGATCTCATGCATAGACAGACACCATGTGACACAGACACAACACTGTACGGGAACAATGATGCATAAAAACTACTATCCCTAAACAAATTTGACCATATCAGCATAGCACATTAATAGACAAAGAAAGGTTCCTGAAGACTTTTTTTTTTTTGAGAAATCCTGAAGACTTCAAATGCACGATGTAACAATAAATGATTACCCAGATTTTATGAACTGTGAAAGATACTAATCACAAACAAGTAACTGCATGAATAATAGAGTTGTTTCTATTTTTTACAGGTAAAAAAATATTATAAAGATAATAGTAGTATCGCTTCTACAAAGAACAAAAGGATTAAGGCATAAAATAAAATCGAAACGCATGTACTCACCAATCGACCAGAAATTTCACGCAATGCTTCTGCCCAACGTGATGTTGAGTCTGCCATCATACTGACATTGTAACCCATATCTCTGAAGTATTCAGCAATTGTAATTCCTGTATAATTGCATCAAAGTTAATGTAATGATTTTCTTTCATGTGTTCAGGATAATTTTTTTCAATTTACATATAATGCCTAATTGTCTCTTCTATAACAACAAAGTAGTTATTACAAACAACCATGTTTATAGAGCTTTGATCTACAACTATATTTATGTCCTTCAATTCGTCTAGCTTTTTAGTATCAGTATAATATTTATTGATTTAACTTCATCAAGATAGATAATTCCTTCTCACAATTGGTAGAAAAAAAAAAATCCAGGATACAGTACATTTTAGATAGTTCATATGATGCGTGGATCTCAAACCCTTGTACAAGTAAACTATTTTCAATACTGTGGAGTACAATAGTTACAACTTACAAGCATGTAACATATTCATGTATGCTCGTTCACACTTCAGACAGAGCATTAACTAAGACATTTACATGAAGCACTCCTCGAGATGTGCCCGATTTTAAGTTACGTTACACATAGTCAACACTAAACAGCACATATTATTACCTGTATAGATTGAAGCCTCACGAGCAGCCACTGGCATGTTTGAAGTGTTTGCCACAAGAGTGGTACGTTTCATGACAGATTCCTCACGGCCATCAGGTAACGTCATTGTCAATTGAGGAAAGTCCATAAGAACCTAGAAGGTTTAGGAAAATTAAACTTTTTCAATTCAATAAAATCAAACGAGAAAACCAAAAAATCTAATCACAAACCTCTGCCATTTCATTTCCTCTTTCTCCACAACCAACATATACCACAGTGTCGGAATTGGAATACTGCATGCAGAAAGATCGATGTAAAAAAGCGATTGCCGAACCAATGAGAACTTGTGTTACATAAACATGACAAATGATATAAGAAAAAGCACCTTAGAAAGAGCTTGACTAATGACAGTTTTTCCACAGCCAAAAGCACCGGGTATGGCGCAAGTCCCACCAAGAACAGAGGGGAAAAGGGCGTCAAGAACACGCTGGCAAACAGCAAATATATTAGACAAATAACACTTTTGCAACTATACAAGTGCAAGAAGAAATCAAAGATGTAATGTACAATAGGTTGCTTACCTGCCCCGTAAGAAGAGGAGTATCAGCAGCAAGCTTGGATGCAACAGGCCTAGGAGTACGTACAGGCCAAGCCTGGGGATTGTAGGAAAAAGCACATTAACAAAGGGTTACTTAACTGACTGACTCCATCCTTGTTTAACTAGAATAACAAATGATAAGAGAATAACCTGAAGCATAGTGAATGACTTTTTGACACCTTGAAATTCGAGCTCTAAAACAGTGTCCTGCAATACATGAAGAAATTTAGAGTCTCCTTTGTTTGGTTGCATGATACTGTGATAGTAATAATGTAATTAACAATTAGAAGTCTCCTCCACGTATATTGTCCACATAAGATAAAATTCTTCTTTTTTCTTGATTGACTGGATTTTGTTAAGCAAAAACTAGCAAACAGAAATCATCCTCCGGGGTAACCTTCAAGTTATAACAGTTCTAGTAAAAGGAAAAACAGCAGCTAAACTAGCATAAGATAAAATTTCTCGCAAACGTGTACGAGCGACAAGTAGATAATCCAATGTCAATTAGTAAACATACAGAAAAACTGGGCTTTGCTAATCAACTTTAGCATGCAGAATACAGGGAACCGAAATGGAGATCTGTGATACTCATAGAGTTTCTCCTCTTGGAGAACAGCAAGACCGATTAATAGCCATCTAAACTCACAAACACTGTCCCCATAGAGGACAATTTCATTCCACATCGAGATATACTAACAAGCAGGTAAGAAAGAACAAAAACCTGTTGGGGCAACTTACAAACTGATGAACCAAGACACATACTTTATGCGAATGTCAATGCAAACAGGACTCATACCATGAGCAAGCTTTTCAGCTTTCTCACATTGATTTCTAGTTTATTAATAAGAAGCTAGGCATGGAAAATCAGAAAATGTAAGAAGAATTGAAACTTGACTTAAGAGCTGGAAGAGTGCATAGGCTTGGAGCAACTCGAGAAGCTTTCTCGAGCAACAAGACAGCTACATGGGTCACTTCCATTCAAAAGTTTCTTTTTATTTTCATGTTCTAACTTAGTTTGTTTACAAAAAAATAATGTTCTAATGGTTTCTGTGCTGGAGCTTTGTAATAACAACTTGAGTTGTCTTTACCCATCTAAACTTCTACCATGGACTCCAAGGTTCACATTGTGCCATTGTGGTATTGCAGTTAGTGTTCATATCGCTCAAGTAAAACCTTTGACAAGAATCGGAGTATTGAGGGACTTACAAATACACACACACGCGTGCGCGCGCAGAGAGAGAGAGAGAGAGAGAGAGAGAGAGAGAGAGAGAGAGAGAGAGAGAGAGAGAGAGAGAGAGAGAGAGAGAACCTTCAGAGAATATTGACCAGCTGGTGCAATGTATGTTATCTTTCCCATAGCATCAGGAGGAAGTGCCATACGATGCTCCATCAAACTGTTCTCGAAGACCGTCTGCATAATGATTTACCATGTTATCCTCCAATGATATCTGAGCAAATAAAAACACAAACTAATGTGCCCACAGAATTCATCAACGTTATCTGAGCAACAATGAACTTACAGCATACAAGTCTCCTCCTGTGAGAAGATCCCCCTCACCTGGCCAACAGAAGAAGAGTAGAATACATTAACCCTCTGCGGTTATCTCATAAAAAGTAGTCTAACCCTCAGACATTGCAGTAGACACTCTTACATACCTATCGTTTTAGGTTGGAACTCCCAAAGAGTGTCCTTGTCCAGGGCTGGAACAGAGACACCACGAGGGATGTAAACATCACCAGAGAGTCTAGCAATGGTCTTCAGAGGCCTCTACATAAAACACAAATGAAAAAAAACAAATGGAAAATTGTATTCTTAGTGGGTTTGGTTATTCTTGCAAAGTGAAATAAAGTAAAATCAATCACAAATCTTGGTTACTGCCAGCATATCAAAACATATAGTTTACTAACCTGGATACCATCAAATATATTCCCCAAGATTCCAGGACCCAACTCTACAGACAAGGGCTGCAAAGTGAACAGAGAAGTTGATTACACTGCATTTAAAGCCATGCCTCTAGAGGTCCAGACTTAAACTTATACTACATAAATACCTTGTGTGTTCGAAGCACAGGGTCATTCACCATCAACCCAGCTGTTTCTTCATACACTGGCGACCAACATAAACATATCTCATGTCAGTCCCGTAAAAGTAGACAAGAAAAACTTGTGAAAACAGAGAAAGCGAAGATACAAGCAAATTAGAAAACATTTTAGTGTGCTAATAATCACAGAACCCAAGGAACGCCTACAACAAGAATTGCCATGGGAAGCTTTGAGATAGATGGGATGTCACCTTGGATTGTGGCAGAATCTCCTTCCAACCGAATAATTTCTCCAATAAGATTGTCGTGCCCAACACGTACCAACTCGTACATAGCAGCTCCTCCCATTCCATCTGCAACGACGACTGGCCCCGATACCTGTACAGCGAGAAATTAAACACCATAAGATCATTGGCAGAAAAATCTAGGTCAGATATATTTACAGTCAACTAGCTACTGATGCGATGAGATCCAACAAATAAATACATAAAAAAAAGGAAAACAAAATCACTAGAGCAATCACAAGGCATGCTCAACATATTTCAAAGCCAATTTTCAGATTTTGCACCAACAGGATTCCCATTACATCCTGAATCTTTTCCTAGCAAAGGACATGAATTGAAAAGCCAGCTAAAACAAGCATTTGCTAAGTAATACAACCATCGCTTGCAAGTGGACCTAACAAACTAGAATTCAAAGTGTCCGACTGAGAAAGCAATCAACTTTCTGATGCAAAATAAAATCTTAGGTCATACCTAAATTCTACACGACACTCCAAACTATAACTAGAAATCAAAATAACGATTCAGATGTCAACACGGATGAGAGAATTCGACGAATCGTTTAGATCAGTGAACAGAGTAAACCTAGATCAAGCTCTTAAAAAACAATTGAAATCGGCGAAGAAACATAGATCGAAGAGATTGATTTACCTTACGGACGTATCCGAACTCGCTCTCCTTCTCAGCATCTTCGAAGGTCGTCATACGATCTCCATAGACGGCCGGCATTTTGTCGAACAGATCAGAGAACTGTTTCAGGAGCCGAAAACCTACACCTCAATTGCTAAGATCAAATCGACTTTTCCACAGATACAATCCGGGAAGTGATTGAGAGAGATTTGGGAATTGGCGCTTCACGAAGGCGAAGAACCAAAAGATGAAGAGAGGAGAGGAAGAAGACGAAGGATGAGAGAACGTGAGTAGGGAGAGTAGTCGGACAGGTGATGAGGATGGCCCCTGTGAGAGAGAGAAATAGTTATGGATCGGAACGAAGAACGGAGAGAGGATTCCGTGCTACGCAGGGTGATTCATGTCTCACGAGTCATCCAGTTATGTGAGCCCACGTACTGGATCACCAAGCTCCCCGGTCAGACTTGTATTTTCATTTTAATTATTTCTGTTGTTTTGATTAGTTTAAGTTCAATCAGATCACGCATACAATCAAGTCAGTAATTGTATTCAAAAAAAAAAGTCAGTAATTCAATTTTAAAAGTCAAAATTACATTATTTTACTTTTTTTATTTATGCTCTTGTGATGATGCCTGGGGTATTTGTCTTGGAATGGGTTGTACAATCAACGTCCACATTTTCTTCAATTTATTTAACAAAGTTAATGAGTCATATTTTGCATAAGAATCAATAGTTGAATGAGAAAATACGAACATAACCTTAACCATGAAACAAGCTTCTGCATGAGGTTATGAGTTCAAACCCGGTAGACGATAAATATGTAAGTCGGAAAAAAATTAAATTGAGCCCTAAATAGTAAGAAGATAATACATGTGCGTGGACATTCTCATATTTCTAACGCGCATAATCTTTTTGTGTTAACAATTATTCGACTTCATTATATGGATTTTTCGATAGCTAAACCTATATAAAAGCCTCCAACACTGCGGCGAAGTACATTCAATGAACATTTCTTCTTCGCTGTCTATGAGAACTAAGAATGAATCAATTAAATTTTTAGCATCGCTGGTGACAAAAGATTTATATACTATAGAATCGCTAGAAAAGGTTCATAGAAAACCTTGCATCCCCAACGAACTCTCAAAGGTAATTCTTTATTACACATCATTCACGTTTGAAAGAGGTCGAGTCGATATTATATCATTGATGTGGGAGTTTCAGGAACCCAAGATTTGGAGCTTTTCATTTCAAATCTAAATAATATTTGACAATTAAGTAGGTTAGGTGCATTGTGAAATTATTATACCATTAATTGAGTTTCGTGAAAAAACATGGTCCCCAAAGAATTATAGCAAATAAGATAAATACAATGACTCAATAAATTTATAAGTCTTGAATCCAAGTCCGATAGGATGAAGAATGGGGGTTTAACCTCAAACAGCAGTCACGCTACTTAGTAATGTTTGAAGATATAGTTTTTTGACACCAATTTTGACCTGAATTTGAGTATGCTTTCATAAGAACTCACTTAGGAGTTCAAGATGACCAACTCACTTTCAGAAACTGCGTACGCTGGCGATCGTTTTGATACCTCACTCGTCAAACACTATTGAGAAATTAGTGATTAAATCAAGTGATATGAGTCACCGATCATTGTTTGAGAGGTTCTACCACATTGCTTAAGAAGGAAACCTGGGTAGTTTATCTATACCAAGTTTGCACATAAAGGCTAAGCCTTTTGGCCGTAGCAATTTTATTCTGTGAGGACCTACCAACTACCACTCAAACACACGCGTCACCGACGGCCGGCTCGACCAATGACACGGCGTGGCGTTGTTATGGGTTAATTGGAACTTGATAATGTATTATCTTTTTGGCTCAAAACTAATTTCTAATTAGCATTTGATAGGTTATCAATGGAAATATGTTTTGTTAATTGACATGACTATTAATGCTGTTAACAGTTGCAATTACACCAATGGTTGCAATTGCTATGTTCAAATTTGAGATAAAACCGCAACTGTTCACCGATCGCCATATATTTCCCTATAAAAAGTTGACTCGTGTTCCTATGTCGTACAACTAAAACTCACGAAATACAGCATCTCTTTCCTTTAGTATTCAAAAACCCTCTTCCTTGGTAGTTCCAGTTTGCCACGTATTGTGATGTGTCGTGCTTTCTACACGGTATAGGGAATGTTTCGTCCTAGGAAGCAGAAGCTCAATTCTCCATAGCATACACAAATTGTGGAGGCTGGACTTCTTAAAGGGAAATTGTACCCACATGCACGAGATCGTCTTCAGACTAACTACAGCGTTTAGAAAACTTCCTGATTAGTATGTTTACTTACAATTGCATTTTTTTGCAGGGTGATTATGAAGAATGGTGACAAAATGGTGGCTAATTGGTTTGGTATGGCAGAGGTGTTTTAGTGTTGGCAGATTGTGAAATGATTGGTGGTTGCTTTTGGTGGTATATGTAGGTAGGAGATTATGGTTATGGTGTAAACTGGTTGAAGAGGAAGAAGGTATTGATGGTTCTTGGCAACGTTTGGTCTTGTGGTGAAGTTGGAGTAAGCACCTTGTCAAATTCCTCAAAAGCTGCAGCTACCTCCCACCTTGTCATTCCTTGGAAGTTCGTTTTCTTCCCCGTTCCATGCTATGAGCCTTGCTACCTGAGAATCAAACAACAACCAATACCGGGTATAAAATATGAAAAATATAGCTCAAATGAACTAGCAAGCGCCCGGACTTGACATTAAGCTCAAACTCACAAATATCTTAAGATCAGAGCATGCATCTCATATATTTTACGAGGAATCATGCAATACGATCATGTAAGAAATATAACTCTTATTCAGAGTTATCAGGGAGGGTGGTTGGAACAACATAAGCGACTGATGGGGTATTTCGAGGAATGCCACATATCTCACACGTGTCAAGATATAGTTTATATATTTGTGAAAATGTCCCTTGAGTCCGAAGAAGAATTTGCATGTACCACAAGTCCGGTTTGGGCATATGATGTAGTGGACCATTTTAATGTGGGTTAGTTTGGCCCTTCAATACAAGGTATCATTACAACTCAGAAAAAGAAAAGAAAAAAAGACCTCTCTCAACACTTCACCGCAATATTTAAGTAAATCAAAGTATCTCAATATAATTTTTAAAAGGAGATAAGCGGATTTAAATTAGCCTAGGAACTAGATTGTTAAAGTCATAATTCGATACTCATTGCTTCCTCCAAGCAGCCCACAACCAATCACCAAGCCGTCCACTGCTCCACGCATTGCTTTTAAATCCGTACAATATATCAGTCACTCGCTTTTGCTGGTGATTGCAGAAAGTATGTGGATGATAAGGAATCTTTCACATTTTGGTCTTGTTCTTGTGTGCTCTGATAGCCCAACTTAGATTACAATTTAAATTTGGGTCTTTATTGGTCTGTTATGTTTTGGGCTTGCTATATGTAGTGTTGTCATGACCAACTTGTAACATAGTCCAGTTTTTTGTAGCCCACTGAGTTTTTATTTATTAGCTCATAAGTTTAGACTGTATGTACTATGTTCCGGATACAGACGCATTTCAGTGTATTCAAGATCTAGTTGTACTTTTTCTTATCAGTGAATTTCTTACCTTTGATCCCCAAAAATATACTTTCTCGCTTGACACGGTGGTTGAAGTCCTAAATATTCATTTATTTAGTGGTGGTGCACTAACTATATTCTCTAAGGGAAAGGGTGCAGACAACATGCTATACACAGTGAGAGGGTTGTAAATTTATACTAAGAAAAAAGAGAGTCATAGTAAACGAAATCTGAACAATTCATTTGAAATCAATTTAAGACAACCAATGAAGCATTACTTGGATGACCAATAAAAGTCTCTTCTTTGTGAAGGACAAAAGAAAAATACTACATGAATCAACAAAAGTTAGAGCCTTTTGATAAACCCGTCAAAAATGTAAATTATTAATTAAATTATAAAATCATGACTTATGTCAACCACACAGCAACACGGACATTCAAAAATCCACCATATTGACACACGCATCTGCAATAACACACTTTATCCATCCTTACACACAGAAGATCATATCTTCGGTTCTTGTGGAATGAAAGTTATGAGTTCACAATCTAGATGAAATTAGACAAACCATCGGAATAATTGTAGCACATTGTTTTAGTAGGCCTGTCTTGGTTACAGGAAACGGTATAGTTCATACTATAGTTTCAACTATATGTGCTAGTATACTTTGTGTATATTGGATATGACCAAGTTGAGACAATTGTCTTTGTACTGACTTAACAAGACAAGTTGCGTCTCATGGTTATTATGATTACTTATGCTCTTAATCCTTAGATAGTCATTGTGCACATGTATTTAGTAGTTATTGCTTTGACAAGTCAAGTGAGTGAGATTCATATGGAGTCAATAACCTCAATGAGTTGGGTGATACCATTGAGTCCATGGTGCAAAATTGATATACCGAATGAATCCATATCCCATCTATGGGATTGATGATATCCCCTTGATGAAGCTTATAAGTTTTGATTATGTCAAACCCAGCAAGTAGATTATTTGGTAATTTGGACATATCAAATAAGTTAAGTGGTAGGGATCAAGAATTTGGGAAGAGGTCGATTAAATGAATTAGTCGGTAATGAATTTAATCGACGGATATATGTAATGTAATATGGGGAGATAATAAGTATTTAATAACAGGAGCTCGAAATATTATTTTTTTAGAATACGGACTGGACTACAATAACAGTTATTTAGTGGTACTAACTGTTATTAACTTTATTTGGGCTAGGTTCGGGTGGAACCAGAAGTCCTAATAAAATTAGGATCCTGATTTATGTTTCCTCCTCCAGGTCCCTCCCGTAGCCTATATAAGTTTTCTTAGCCTTCAGAATTTCGTATGCTTCAGATACACACTAAAATATAGGGTTTCGAGAGTGAGAGCAATACGTAAGGATTCTGGAAGCAGCAAGCCCACACTTGCATCCAGGAGGAACTTCTGGAATACGGGAGAAGATCCGGAGTGATTCAGACCTACATCAACTAGCTAGGACGCATGTATGAACCCTAATTCCGCCTATTAGGGTTATGGCGTTCTTGTTGATAAACGAACAAAATTTTAATCGGTATAACAGACATGCAATCGAACTAGTCCAGGGATTCGCCTCCCTTCAGGAATTCCTCGTCTAACTCAAGATACTTATGCGCAAATATACGAGGTAAACTGTATCCTTCACACCACGTGTGAGATACATCAACCATACGTCGAAATAAGCCACCAAGCCTTCCTTTGTCATGGATTAGTTGCACACCCACTAGTTAATCATACTCAATTACAGCCTCTTTTCTGGTCTATTTGGCTGAAATATATTAGTTTCTATTTTTTTTTTGTTAAGTCGTACTTTGTAACATGTACTACATATGTTTTTTAGAAACAACATATTTCACTTATTTCACTATTCACTTGGTCACTTACCTGGTGATTTCATTAGCAAAACGATAAAAGAATTAGGTACTCATTGCATGGTCTTGTAGAGTAAATTTTACTCTACAACACCATGGAAAAATTTTCAAAAAATTACATCGTTTGCCTATCTAAATTATCAAGTCAAAGTACCCAATTACGAGTTAAATAGTAAACATATGACATTCCAGAAGAAGAAACCGGAGTATTAAAGAAACTTTTTGACATCATCGTCCTCCCATATTTTCACTATATTTTTCGACACTTATATTCTGTCGATACGTGTCATGGACGAAGCATTTTGTTGAGCACAAAGGAACTTTTCTGACGGCAGTGTGAAGCTGTAGGGAAGTAGGACCATCAAGTGCCAAATTTGGGGTTGTTGCAGCTCTTCTCATTTCTCTCCCTAAAACCCTTCTTATTTGTCTCGATGAATTCTTGGTCTGCACCCAGAATTGAAGTTGTTGCGGTTCTAGAGGAAGAAGACAAAGAAGAAGAAGGCTCTCTCCTTTCTTCTTCCATAAATGTATCTCCTTCTTCGCTACTGTCGATGTATGTGTTAACGTTAGGGTTTTTGTAGTCACACACCCTTGGTTTTTTTTGCTCATAATTAATACTAACTGCTAGGATTTTGGAGGCCATTATCTCTCAGAAACATCTCATTATTATCAACCTTAGGACTTCCTTTAAGAGAGGTCCAACGATTTTAGTAAAGATGTACGCAAGTGTGTTTGCCTTAGAGATAGTTTTAAAGTCATGTTAGGAAAAAAAAATACAATTCCTCATTTGTTGGATGGAGAAATTCATGGTTTCCTTGCATGTTGCTTATGATAATGATCAAACCAATGAAGAGTGAGTGAATCGGTGAATCGTATGTATTAAATTTATGTTCCCTTAGTTACTCATGTTGGTTTGTCGAATTAATTTGCTTGAAGTTGCATGACAAAGAGGGAAAGAATAGATTCTAAAGCACATCCGACATTCATAAAGAAAATGAAGCGGTCCCATGTTTGTCAATGTTTTGCGCTGATTAGTCCAGAAAAAATAATGTTGTTGTTCAAGCAACTGGTTGTACTAACTAACATTTTCTATGGTTGTACTAACTAACATGTGAGATCTGCAAAACTCCTCGAGGATAGAATACCATTGAACAAGTTAGTTAGTACAACCAAATGCTTGAACAACAACATGTTTTTTTTCTGGACTAACCAGCGCATAACATTGACAAACATAGGACCGCTTCATTTTCTTTGTGAATGTTGGATGTGCTTCAGAATCTGTTCTTCCCCTCTTTGTCATGCAACTTCAGGCCAACCAAGTCAACAAACTAATATGAGTAACTAAGGAAACAAGATAATAATAATAATAATAATACATAAGAGTCACAAATTTACTAACCCTTCATTGGTTTAATCATTATCAGAAGCAACGTGCAAGGAAATCATGAATTTCTCCATCCAACAAATGAAGTATTGTAGTTTTATGGGAAAATTCCATCTAATATATCCCTAATCAAAGATGCATGTGCATTTTTTCCTAACATGACTTTAAAACTCTGTAAAGCAAACACACTTGCATGTATCTTTACTAAAACCCTGTGAGCTCCCTCAAATGAAGCCCCGGGGATGATAATGTTGATTATGTTTCCGAGAGAAAATTGTCCCTAAAAACTCTAACAGTTGTTTATCAATAAAAAAAGAGACTGTGTGCCTAAAAAAAACCTAACACTAGCAAAGACACTGACAACAAAGAAGAAGGGGAGGGTCGCCATCTTCTTTTTCTTCTTCCTCCAGAATCGTAGCAACTTCAATTCTGGGTGCTGACGAAGAATCCGTCGACATTGAGAAATAATGGAGGATTTTAGAGAGAGAAATGAGAAGAGCTCCAACAAGCCCAAATCCGGCCCTTGATGATGGTTCTGCTTCCCTACCGCTTCCCACTGCCTTCTTCTTGTGAATGAGACAAATTCTTTTGTGCTCAACAAAATTCTTCATTCATGACACGTACCTACAGAAAATAAGTATCAAAAAATGTAGTGAAAATAGGGGAGGATGATGATGTCAAAAAAAATATTTAATACTTCATTTTAAACAAATATCATTGTTTTCTTTTCTTTCTTCTAACTTTGATTTTTATCACTAGTCACTGAATCACTTTGATCCAATGATTTCATATTATAATTCTTTTGAAGTCTGATTCACTAACACATTTCAGCAAAATATGAAAATAGGCCAGAAGAAAGTTGCAATTAAGTCGGGTTCAACTAATGGCGGTGCAACTAATCCATTGAAGAGGAAGGATAGAGGAGGGAGAGAGATGAGCTCATCTCGAAAATGGGTGGTCGGTTTGAATTATGCACGCGACTGATGGCTTATTTCGAGGAATGTAATGTATCTCACGTAGCCTGAAGGAAACAGTTTAGCTCATATATTTGCCCAAAAATCACGTGAGTTAGATGATAAATTCTCTTGTACCACAAGCCCACTTTGGGCCAATAATATAATGACCCATTTTTTTAGAAACGTGTAATGAACCATTTTGATGTGGACTACTTTGGCTCTTTAATACAAGGTATCATTATAGTTTATATATATATGTATATAGATATATATATATATCACCAGACTTTATCGTAATATTTAAGTAAATTGAAGTGGCTTAAAAAAATTGAAATGAGATAAGCAGTTCTAAAATAGCCTAGAAACTAAATTGCTAAAGTCCATTGATTGCTGCACAAGTATGTTACTAACAAGAGTCTAATTTTTTAAACTGGGGTTTTCATAGTAAACATTTTTATCTTTTCCCTTTATTCACCAACCTTCACAATTGCCTAGGAGTTAGGGAATCTCACGAGAGATGGAAGAGAAGTGGAACTTTTGGGTTGGCCAATCTTTTTCTCGGATTTCGGGTTTTTATTACATATGATGCCATTTTCACACTTATGTGAAAAATATAATACTCGGCTCCACTGATAATTATCCATATACACGGGATCTAACGGTGACAAAGTTACATCAAATATAATTCAAAATCCCAAAGCTCTGAAGAAAAGGATGGCTAAAATGTGAAATTTACTTTTGTTAAAATGTGTAATGGTAGACTCGTGGGTCGTTATGGCAGAGTTTTGAATGTCTGTGTGTGGTTGATTTATTGAGATAAGTCGTGATTTTTACCAAAAGGTTCTTACTTTTGTTGATTCATGTAGTGTGTTCCAGCACAGAAAACAACCTTATATTGGTCATTCAACTAATGCGCCATCGGTCTTAGACGGACTCAAAATGAATTGCCCATAGTTAGTTTACTACGATTCTCTTTTTTCCTAGTAGAAATTTACAACATCTCTGATTGTGTATAGCATGGTGACTACACCCCTTTCACATTGAGCATACAATTAGTGGACCAACACTAAGAGGTTGTGGATTGGATATGGTCACGCCCCGTATCAATTAGATACTAAAATGGATTTCTGGACTCGATTCATATCGATGTGATTGTTATTATCTTGAGATTAAAGTAATACTGAGAATGCTATTAAAAGTGATTTCCCGAGATGGACCACATCTTTGGGTAGAAACACGAAATTTGAAATCGTTACGGAGTTTAACACATCAAATCAACGTGAACGCTTTTCCCGCGAATATTTGAAATTTATTTATCAGCGAATATGTTATTCCTGTCATATGTCTCATAATCTGTTTACGTGCTATGGGTGTTAGCTTACTCAGCCGTTTGCTGACCATTTTCTGTAAAAACTGCGTCGGTTTTTGCTATTTTAAAACCGGATGTTGGCTATCGAGGTGGGGAAACGTTCACGACACCGCTGGATAGGAAAGCTTACGGTTTAGAAAATCATCAAGTATCATCATATCACTGATAAATGTATTTTTGACTTTTCAAATGTCATTGTTTGTATTGAAATTGTAATAAGCTATGTTTTGAAATGTTATCGATGGTTGTACTAGCTGTGAACCGACGATCCTTATCCGTTCCCAATGAGGCTCATCACCTCGGGCGGAGACATCTCTTCCGAAGGTGGGGCCCGGCCGGCCTTGCGGTTCGGAGGGTGTTGCAGTCACACATTACTGGCTTGTGTCGTCGCATCATATCTTGATAAATCAAATCGCCTTGCTTTGGCAAGCCCGAACTTCATTACATCTTGATCATGACGAGTGCTAAGCAGGAGTAGGTAAAACGCAAAATGGAATAACACTTCAAACCTTTCATGTCTAGCCTGCTCTTAAAATAACTTCTTTAAATGTATGATCATATCATACACCTCCATGTTTCATCTTACTTCCAAAGCTCAGAGTTCATGGCAGCTAACATGAGGCAAGCTACATCCAAAGAACCATTCTTCGATGTTCCTTCCATTTAGGCTTTTAGTGTACTTAGGTGGTTGGTGGAACGGAATTATATGCTCTAGGGTACACATCATTTTCCTTTTATTTGAGAACAATTCTCAATTTTAACCAGTTTTAGAAAACTGATTCCATACAGCTTGTCCTTCTAAAGGACATATCGTACTGATAGATTCGAGTTTGTTTGTTTAACACCATAGGTATTCAACACAAAAGGAATTATGCAAAGTTTGTGACGTTGTACTATAATTAACAAGGACTTAAATTATTAAACGTAGCTCCCACTATTTTTCTCGGATTAATAACCCTCCATATTAATGCGAAAAATATCATTATATTTTCTAGTGTGCCGATCCATATTTCACTTTATTTTTTAGCTTGCTTTGGCAAGTCACCCAAAAATTAGATATTAAGGTAGGAACAATTCCAATTGCATCCCAAACAACTCTTGGTTCAATTGGGCAAATAACTCCTTATTTATCTATCCCATAGATAACCACAATTGTTTGCCTCTAGGCTTTCAATCCTATTGAAGTAGCCTAGTTGCGTCCAACCTCTTACTTCAGCAATCGAACATTACTAGCTTGTGCAGCCGCGTCACATCATGATGAATCAAGTCGTCTTGCTTTGGCAAGCCCGAACTTGATAAATCATGATTATGACGAGTGCTAAGTAACGAGAAGGCAAAAACGCAATATTTAAATTTGAGAGATTTTCCACTTAATTTTAATTGTTTTGTTGATCCATATTAACTGATCTACTTATTTGGTTTGGGCAATACCAAAATAAAAGATCCGGGTTTTATTATCTTGTTACCAATTTCCATGCATCATCCATACATCAACAATAAATAACAAGACAATAATTTAAACAACCACAAACAACAAATAAACGTGATGTGGATATGGCCTCCTAAACTAAGATATTCACAAGCTAATGAGAATATATATAAGCCCTACAAAATAGCAAGCTCATCTCCATGTGCCTCAATCTTTTAGTCCAAGAGCCTTAGCTTGTGGAATGCCGCCATCTTGTGGTTTCTTCAATTCTTTATGCTTCTTCTCCAAGTCTTGACTATCATCTACTCTATCTAATACTAGCTAGCATCTATAATAAATAGAGAAACCTCACAAGTTGAGGAGAAGACTGGCTGGCAGGCCGTAAAACTTAATTAATTAATTATTACAATAAAACCAAACCACAAAAATAAGCATTCACAACATCCACATCTAAAGCCATATTCAATCACCATGCAAAAGCACATAGTACAGTTAAAATCTAAATTTAACGCGCTTGGTCAATTTTAATTGTTTTTTGGATGTACTAGGGTCAAAACGGTCCAAGAGGGCCCACCAACACTTGGACTAACTCCTAATGGACCGCCACGAAGGCCTTGGGCCGGTCGGCCTCTAGCCCACGCGGCCAAGCCGCGCGCTAGGCCGGCCGACCCTTGATCGTGGCTTCCTTGGCGCCCAAGGAGGGGGCGGACGACCAGAGGGTTTCGGCCCTAGGGTTGTTTCCTTCCTCTCATTCCTTGTTTCCCAAGTTTGCTTGTTTCCAAATTAGGAAAAAACCAATTTTTCTTAATTTGTGCCCAAACCTTACTTTTCTATATCCAAAATTGACACATCATATATGCCCGAAATTCGCTAATTTTATACGACGATTCGAATGAGCTAATTCTCTATTGAATCATATTCAATTTGCATCAATGATAACTCACTTTTAGGATTTATTTTTATACTTTCATATTATTTGTAATAGGCTTATTTCACTTGATTTATATGTTATATGTGCACAAATATGTGAATTTGACTATTTCTAAGCCTAAGAGTGAAAAGTTGTGTTTCTAGCTTATTTGTGCATGTTTTCTCTCATGTTTGCTATGATAATTGCACGGGTTGTTTAGTGTTGTGTATCTCAGGTAAAATAGGTGCAATGGAGCTTATGAGATGTTCGGATATGCTTGGAATGGAGCTAGATGAAGAGGAGAAAAGGAGACGCAAAAACGAAGCAAAGTTGGAAAAGTTACACAAGACCAGCCTGCATTCTTTTCGATGCTCAGGAAAATCTACAAAGAATTTTGAATCAAGGATTGCGGCATTGGAAAGTATACATACGTAGCTTTCCAACGATATATGGTAGGCCCGAAGACGAGTCCGTATGAGGGAGATACAGCCCGCGCAAAATTAGCAAATAATTATGTCCGGGAATTACAAAGTAGAGGGGCTGAAGTGCAATTTCGGCTAGATTTCATTAAAGAGCGTGCCCAGCTGGTAAAAAACGAAGGGGACGACCTAAGAACGATACATTCACGCATATTTGGAGTCTTGGGAGCTAGAGAAGACGGGAGACAAAGCTAGGAGCTTGGAAGATCATCAACATTGAAGATTTTAGCGTTTGATCATCTTTTCTTCTTCTATTCTTCATGAACGTCATTATTTTGTTTATGTTAAACACTATTATGTCTAGTTAAACATCTTAAGCTAGGTGATTGATGAAAACTAGGGTTTGATGACGTTTTTCCGGATTTTGGACATGATACATGCGTTTGCTTAAAGTTTATGAATGTTCTTGTTATCCAAACTATTCTTATTCTTTATTTATTAGTGTTCTTGGCTTGATCACCCGTCGGACGCTATTTGTTGATAGGATTGCCCGAAAGTGAATTCTTTGAGACGTGTTAAAGAATAGTTAGGTGATCTTGTAGTTTCTTGAGACCGAGAGGAGATAGAAACTTGATTAATCGTGTGAGGGTAGTTTCGATTGATTGTTGTTAGAACTTAGTGAATTCGGTGGACCGATAGGACCCAGTGAATGAGCCTAACAAATCAATTAGATTCTAGTACTAGACAGAGGTGGACCGAGAGGACCCGAAATCTATTGTTTACACAAATTCACGTGAGATCGAGAGAAGATCGTGATGAGCATTACCCGATATAACTAGAACGTGAGTAGAGTGTTTCATGCATAATTCCGGAAATCGTTAACAACCCCAGGGACATCAATTGCCTAGTTCTTTCTCATTAATCGTAGTCAATCTCAATTTATTTTCGTTTAAAAATTGAAAACCCTACAAAAATATTTAGTTACTTGTTATTTAATTTACGTCGCTTGTTTGTGGGCGACAACATTACAACTTCGATTTTTTTTTTTACCGGCTACTTAGATCTCCTATAATTACTTTCTAGTCAATTAATAATCGTAAATTTCCTTGGGTTCGATACTCGGAGTCGTAAAATACTCCTAATACTACTTGACCGTGCACTTGCGTATACACGTAAGAAATCGTGTCAAGTTTTTGGCGCCGTTGCCGGGGAGTTTAACGGTTTATTAGTTTAGTAGAAATTAATTTAGGATATCTCTTTTACTTTTTGTTTAATTAGCTATTTTGTTTTCTCACTTGTATTTGATTCTGCTTTTCAGGTCGTCAGTGTATGCCCAGGATCCCTAGATAACTTGTGCCCCTTCTTGAAGACACGGAACAGTTATTCAGAGATCAGAGGAGAAGACAGAAACAGAGCAAGATGTGTGATCAATTGACCAACGCGCAGCTCAATGAGAAAATGGAAGAGTTGTCGAAACAGTTGAATGATCGCAACGCCCAGACACCGTACAACAAGTCTGGGCAGGCTATTGTGGAGAAATTCCAGACGTCCACGTATGGACACAATCCGGCAATTGTAGTGCCAGACATACATGCTGAGCATTTTGATCTCAAGCCAGCTACGATCCAGACAGTTACCAATCAGTTCCAGTTTTATGGGAACAAGGATGAGGATCCCAACGATTTCATTGGGAAGTTCAATGCTTATATCAAGACTGTGAAGTATAAGAACGTGACTCCAGAGGCATTGAAACTTATTCTATTTCCCTATTGTTTGAAAGGTGCAGCTGAGAAGTGGCTTGAGTCGAGAGCTCCGGATTCAATCACTACATGGGCTCAATGTGTGGATGAATTCATGGCAAAGTTTTACCCAGTTCAACGGGTTATTCAGCTACAAGGTGATATCCTTGGCTTTCAGCAGCAGGCCCATGAGACAGTGGTAGAGGCGTGGGATAGATTTATGCATTTGATCAGGAAGTGCCCAAATCACGATTTGGGGACTACAAAATTTTGCAGGTCTTCTACCATGGCTTAGAACGCCATAACCAGGAGTTGGTTAACAGGGAAGCTGGAGGAAACTTTATGTACTCAGTTGACAAAGAGGGAGCATTTGCACTTATGAAACAGCTAGCCAAGCAGGATACGCAGTTTTATGATTCTAGAAGACTTTCGGCATTGCCTGAGGCGAAAGATAATGAGTGGAAGGATGGGATCATCAAGATGGTGTCAGACTTGGCCAAGCATGTTTATAAGGACAAGAAGACAGTAGCAAGTGTTGAGGAGCCAGAATATGATGCAGCAATGGCACACATGGCAAATGAGGATTTGAACTATGTGGGGGCACACGGACAGAGGCAGAACTGGAATAAAGGGAATTACAGGCCAGGCACGAGAGATCATCCAGGCTTCAGGTATGGGGATCAGTCTGGAGCGACATATGCACCGGGGTTCCAGCATAGGCCACAGGTTTCACAGGCTCCACCAGCAGCTGTTGCAGCACCAAGTTCTGACATCTCTGAGTTGAAAAAGGCATTGGCACAACTGAGTGACAACATGAATACCATGACCACCAATGTGAACAACATGTCCACGCAGGTTACTGCTGTGTCTGCGGATTTACAGGCTACGAAGACTTCTCTTCGTTCTCTTGAGGTACAGGTGGGTCAGATTGCTACTCAGCTCTCATCTAGAGCTCCAGGTTCTTTGCCTTCCAACACGGAAGAAAATCCTCGTCAAATCAATGCAATCACTACTCGAAGTGGGGTTGCATTGAAAGATCCGCCATATCCCACTCATGCTAGAGACGATGCTTCTAAGGCTAAAGAGCATGAGATATTTGATGATGATACTAATGTCGTGATCCCCCAATCAAAGGGCGCGACGGATGAGGAGGCGGTGAAAGACAAGGATGAGGTACGTATTGATACTACTGTTTCTAAGGCAGTTCCATATCCGTTGAGAACGAGAAAGAGGGATGATTCTAGAGATTTTCAGAGGTTTCTTGATATATTCAAAAAGGTGGAGATTAACATTCCTTTTGCAGAGGCTATTTCTAAAATGCCTACATATGCCAAGTTTCTCAAGGATATTCTTTCAGGAAAGAGACGCATGAGTGATTTTGCCCATGTGAATTTGACTGCTGAGACTTCTGAATGCGTCAGGAATGGATTGCCTAAGAAGAAGAAAGACCCTGGGAGCTTTGTGATACCGGTTACTCTTGGTGATTCTCTCACTATGACTGCATTGTGCGATTTGGGGGCAAGAATCAATTTGATGCCCTTGTCCGTATTCAGGAAGCTAGGTGTGGGGGAGCCTCGTCCCACCCGAGTTACCTTGCAGATGGCTGACAGGTCGATCCGTAGAGCATATGGGGTGATTGAAGACATTTTGGTCAAAGTTGGTACTCTTATCTTTCCTGCAGATTTTGTCATCCTAGACATTGAGGTTGGCGAAGTACCTCTCATTCTTGGCAGGCCCTTCCTAGCTACAGGGGAGGCTATTATTCATGTGAAGAGTGGAAAGTTGTCTATGCAAATCAATGATGAGAAAGTAGTCTTCGATGTGTTCAAGGCAATGAAAAATGCCTTCATGTTATAACTATGAAGATTTCTTTAGCGTAGAGATCTTTGATGATGACATGGGAGATGAGGAAGCTGAATTGATGTGGGAGGAAATTGATGGAATGTACAAGGATGAAGATCTGAGCCCTCCCATGGATTTGTTTCACATGAGCAGCTGGACCAAACTGGATTTATATGAGCAAGGGGACCAGAAGTTAGCTCTTGTTCCTTCACTCAAGTCACCCCCCGTGCTTGAGTTGAAGCCATTGCCTTGCCATCTCAGGTATGCCTTTCTTGGTGTTGATAACACGTTTCCCGTAATTATTTCTTCTGTTTCATCTCAGGCACGGGAGGAGCAGCTTTTGGATGTGCTAAGGAAGCATAAGGGAGCAATTGGATGGACTATCGCAGATATAACGGGGATCAGCCCCGTCTATTGCCAGCACAAGATCCGGGTAGAAGAAGGAATGAAGCCAGTGATCCAAGCACAGCGGAGATTGAATCCGCATATGAAAGAAGTGGTGAGAAAATAGGTCATGAAGTGGCTAGAGGCTGGTGTTATTTTTCCAATCTCAGACAGCACTTGGACTAGCCCGGTCCAGTGTGTGCCTAAGAAAGGAGGAATGACTGTGGTAGAGAACGACAAGCATGAGCAGATTTCTCAACGGACAGTTACTGGATGGCGTGTGTGCATGGATTACAGGAAGCTGAGTGAAGTCACGCTTAAGGATCACTTTCCGTTGCCGTTTATTGATCAGATGCTTGATCGTTTGGCTCACCACGAGTACTACTGCTTCTTGGATGGATATTCAGGCTACAACCAGATAGCCATTGCTCCAGAAGACCAGGAGAAGACTACCTTTACATGTCCCTATGACACTTTTGCGTTCCACCGCATGCCATTTGGATTATGTAATGCACCGGCTACTTTCCAGCGGTGTATGATGGCCATCTTCTCGGACATGATTGAGAAGCATTTAGATGTTTTCATGGACAACTTCTCCTTATTTGGTGACAGTTTTGAGGACTGTCTACATCATCTCGGCCGTGTCTTGGTTCGTTGTGAAGACACTAATCTCGTGCTGAATTGGGAGAAGTGCCACTTCATGGTCACAGAGGGGATAGTTCTTGGTCACAAGATTTCACGCAGAGGTTTGGAGGTTGATCAAGCGAAGGTAGAGACAATCAAGCAACTCCCTTATCCGACTTCAGTGAAGGGGGTCAGAAGCTTCTTGGGACATGCAGGTTTCTATTGCAGGTTTATCAAGGACTTCTCGAAGATCTGCAAGCCTTTGTGTGAGTTGCTAGGGAAAGATGTCCCGTTTGTGTTTGATGAAGCGTGCAAGAAGGCCTTCGACTTTTTGAAGGAACAACTCACCTCAGCTCCTATCATCACAACTCCTAACTGGAGTTTGCCATTTGAGCTCATGTGTGATGCCAGTAATTTCGCCATTGGAGCAGTATTGGGGCAAAGGAGGGAAAAGGTATGCCATGTTATTTACTATGCTAGTAGAGTTCTTAATGAGGCTCAACCTAACTATGGCACTACTGAGAAGGAATTATTAGCTGTAATTTTTGCTCTTGACAAATTCCGGCCTTATCTTGTGGGATCGAAAGTGATTGTCTTTACAGATCATTCGGCGCTGAAGTACCTTCTTGATAAGAAGGATGCCAAGCCAAGATTGTTGCGGTGGGTTCTTTTGATGCAGGAATTTGATGTTGAGATCCGCGACAAGAAGGGTGTTGAGAATGTGGTAGCGGACCACCTCTCAAGACTCGAGAATGGAGTGGTAGAGAAGGTGCCGATTCAAGAGAACTTTCCTGACGAGAGCTTGATGTCTCTAGGGGATACTTAGCCTCGGTATTGGGCAATTGCTAACTATCTCACTAATGGGAAGATTCTGGAAGAATGGACAGTGCAGCAGAAGAAGCGGTTCTTGTATGTGGTCAAGCAATACTTTTGGGAGGATCCATATCTATTCAAGATGGGAGCCGACAACATCATTCGGAAGTGTGTGCCTACCCATGAAATCTATGACGTGATCAAGCAGTGTCATGCAGTGCCTAGTGGAGGCCATTTTAGCGGTCATCGCACCGCCATGAAGGTACTATAATCCGGTTTCTTTTGGCCTACTATATTTAAGGATTGTCATGACTGGGTTGCAGGATGTCATAGTTGCCAAAGAACGGGTAACATCTCCAAGCGAGATGAGATGCCAATGTATGAATGACTTGAGGTGGAGCCCTTAGATGTTTGGGGCATAGACTTCATGGGTTCGTTCCCTCCTTCGTATGGTAATCTCTACATCCTCCTTGTTGTGGATTACGTAACGAAATGGGTTGAAGCAATTGCATGCCCCAAGAACGATGCAGCGACGGTAGAGAAGTTTCTGAAGAAGTATATCTTTACTCGGTTTTGCACACCAAGGGCAATGGTGAGCGATGAAGGTTCACAACTTCATAAACCGAGTGTTTTCCAGAGTCTTGAAGACGTACGGGGTGTCTATCCATAAGGTTTCTCTACCTTATCACCCCCAAACCAATGGGCAAGCAGAAGTTTCTAACAGGGAGATCAAGGGAATTTTACAGAAAACCGTCAATGTCGGGCGCAAGGATTAGGCGGTTGTGCACAAGAGATTCCGGCAGGGAGAACTCTGTGTACACCGAGAGTAGAGGATCGGAAATGGCACAGGAAGAGTTGGGTTGAGTGTAGGGAGAGAGTAAGGCAGTAGTAATGTCTGAGAGAGAGACAGGGGTTTGGCAGAGCTTTCGCGTATGTCTGGTGTGTCCTCTCTTTGTATGGAAAGGTTAATGTTATATAACGGAGAATGTGACCGTTGCAGTGTGGTTAATGCGCCCATCAATGGCGGCTTAATTAGCTTAACCACAACGGCACGTTCGTCCGCGTATATAGTGATCGTTACAGCACGTTATGCGCGAATACCGGAACCGTTATGGGGTTGACCGGGTTTGACCGGATTGACCGGGTTTATGAAGCTCGTGCCATAAATCTCTCAAAAGCAGTTACTAAAGGTCGCGTGCGGGCTTGGCTCGCACGCGACAGAACTTACTCTAGCCTCCAAACCAATAAGTCCCTACAAGTCCCGTGCAGTGGTATGCGAGGGCCCTGTCTCGCAGTCCCCACATGGATCAGCGCGGCTGGTGATCCAGTGTGTGTGGAGCACAATATGGTGTGCTGGATGGTTGCCACGTGGCCAAGATCTGTCAGCTCAGAAAGCACTATCTACATTAGCCCCCTTTATGCGCGTGAAGACTCATAGCCGGATAGACTTCCATGCGCGGAAACCAACGTACGCGTCGTCGCCACGCACCAATTCAAATATGAGTAAGTTCAGCCCCCGTGCATGCCATTATGACCTAAAACCCCTAGAGTCGTGCCGTCTGGCCTTTAGGGTTTTAGGGGTGACATCAGCTGGTCCTGTGATTGCGCGATTCGACGGTGACGGTTGCGATTCGACTACTAAAAGGACGCAACCCTTCATTATTTTCGGATAAATACTCTGTACTCTCCATTGTTGCAAAGCATCACTTCTTTCTCTTAAAGTGAATGATACCCGGAAGTCTTCAAGAGCAGATTCAGATAATCAATCACCAGTTCAAAATTGCAAATCGTCTTCTTCAATTGTCTGCATCCAAGCAAGCTTTACAGAAACAAGGTTGGCCTTGTTCAATTTTGATTTAATATGCTAGTATATGCTTTGAACTGCGTTGGATCTGCAAACCCGTGATATATTATCCGCTGAAAACTTATGAATAAGCTCACAATCTTTGAATCCAATTTCGATTTAATCCCCCAATGATAAGGACCTTGAATGTAGGGTTTTTGAAATCCCTGATAATGCAAACGATTCCAATCTCTAATTTCTGAAATTGGTACCAGTCCGTTCATCTTTCTCCCAATAGATCTTGAATATCGAAATTCAAACTGAAGTGTGCATATTTCTCCCCCTTTTTTTCTTGCTTTTCCGCAGGAATGGCAAAGACAAAAGGAACTGGACCCACTAAGGAGGACGAAGAAATACCTGATCTTCCGCAAGCTCTATGGCGAAAAGCCCCCTATCTGGGTGGCAAAGACTTCTACCATGCTAGGGTTAAGGCAAAGAAACTGCCTACCCCTGTCCCTGGTGAGGGATTGCAAACATTAACCCCTCCAGTTAACTCGGCCCTGCTCAAATTGATTGGCTCCGAAGACGTGGTTCGATTGGGAGTCAAAAATGGGTACTTCCCGTATACTGCGATTTTCACCCAAGCTTTTGTTCAGAAATTAGACTTCATGGATGAGTGGATCGATCATGTATTGACTCATCATGCCATGACTCTAAATGATGCTGGCGTATACTTCGCAGTTCGTGCTATGAAGGGTGCTGCCGTGAAGCTGGACCAGTCCATGCTTCTAAACCTTCTTTCCCGCTACTCGCCTGCGACTCACACATTTCACTTTGCTGAGTTCGAGGCTGCCCCCACGCTCGAGGATGTACACATGCTGTATGATCTGTCTCCCGTAGGCGAGGTGGATCCTTTGAGTCCCCTGAGAACGGATGCAGAGATTGCTTTGTACACGCAGATGGAGGAGTGCTTGTCAGAAGTAAAGAAAATTTCCACCCGGTGGACCACTACAGAAGTCCTTCCTGACTGGCAGTTGGTTGACACATCTCCGAAAAACACTTGGAACAAGTGGGTGCAGTACTTTTTCCGTGATTATGCGAGCAGCAGCATCACCAAGAAGCTTCTGAGTCAAAACCCGAAGGCTAAGAACTACGTGGATGGCAAGGGTTATCACTTGACCCTATGCGCCTTCCTCTTTGCCTGGTTGTCGAGGTACTTAATCGATGGCCACCCGCATGATGGGGTCTTCTATCACGTTCTGCCCCTTGCTGTGAAATTGGCCCTCGGCCAGAAAGTCGCACTCGGACCCTTGGTCTTGGGCACACTGTACTACATACTGGATCAGCTGGTCGTGGCAATGAAGGAATCGCGTGGCCGCCTCGACATACTGACTTACATTAACATTGCCTTCTTGACAATGTGGGTCTTCGAGCGATGGCCTTCCTATGCCCTAGTTGCTTCTAAGCCCATCAAGTGGTGTCCCCCAGGTGCGGTGGAGGAACGTAATAGCGGCAGAGCTGCGAGGTGGTTCAGAACAAAATACCCCAAGTGCGTCTGGAGCCTGATATGCGACAATCGGGAAGAGTTCATAGCCAGGCCCTATGCCATGCGTATTGAGAACGTGCGATGGTTTCCAAAACTGTATCCTTCTAAGGGTCTTGCCTTCTCAGAAGAGCTCCTCTTCGAAGGTGGAGAGCATTTCCACGAGCGCTATCGCGAATTCTTTTGCTGGTGCCTGCGAGGTTCCCTTATTGCTCTCGCAGAGCATGTTCGTGAGCTCGCGCCAAGGTACGAGAGGATTACCGTGGATGTTGATCCCACTCGCGTTTCTCCCCAATTCGGCTTCGATGCAGTGGCACCATCAATCTGGCCGCAGTCTATCATCAGAGGCTGCTATAAGCGTTTGTTGTCAAAGGAGTGTAAAACAATCTTGCTGAGCAATCTCCCCTTCGACCAACCTGCAGGTAACCGTGAAGGCGGCTGTCCCAGAAACTGGCTCGCATACTGGAACGCTCAACAGACAAGGTTTGAGACGCAGTCGATCCCCCAGCCAAGCAGAGCTCCTGTGATCAAAAGGAATTCTTTTCCTTTTCGTCCCAATTGTAGCCTGGACGAGTCTGAATATGGTTGCTATTCATTGCTGGATGGAGAGAACCATCTGTGTCCCTCCATCATTCTAGATGAAAAGATCGCTGCGGGTAGAAAAGGCGACTCGCATGTCATCAGATATAGCGAAACTTTTGCTAAGGTAAGCAACTTCTCTTGCATGCGCTAAGCTTCTTTATTTCAATATATTGAAAACTTCATACTACGCTTCCTGCTGTAGTGCCATGTGCGGAGGTTTGCATCTGGTGAGCGTTCCAAATCGCTGGTTACCACCATTGTTACTTCAAGAAGGCAAGGGCAGGCGCTTCGGCTGGCATCGAGAATGGATCCCGAGGTCGAGACCAGGATTCGCGAGGTCATGAATGCTTTTGCTGATTCGCTAATAGACAACACTCCGGCCATGTCTCCCCCTAGAGATGATCCGTCTCCTTCAGCGACTGCCGCGCCAAGAGCGAAGAGGCCCAGGCAAAGAGGAATTACAATTTCTTCCCCTAGAAGCGCTCCAACTTCCCCTCCTGTGAGGTCCCTTTCTGCCAGGGATAAAGGTAAAGGTCGCATGACCGGTAAAGCGCGGAAAGAGCTCGCAGTGGAGACCTTCGTTCCGTTCGACTAGAAGGAAGAAGAGGAGAGGCGGGAGCCAAGAGAAGGAGATGAAGAAGAGGAAAGAATTGAAAATTTCAGAGTCAAAGAGGAAGATGCGATACATGAGGAAGAATCAGGAGGTATCTCGATCGTACTTCTCTTCTCATTATCTTAACTCTTTTGCAATCTGGTTTGAACAAATTGTTTCTTCGCAGATGATGATGATGATGAGACCATCAGTGGCCTTTTGGCCAAGAGGCAAAAGAGGGGTGCTCATTCTGGTGTTTCTGATGAAACCATAAGCGAGGACATTCTCGCCGAGTCCAGGAGGACAGCTGCGGAAGCTGCTGAAAGGAGAAGAAAGCGAGAAGAGGAGGAGCTCGAGCGTGTGAAGCAGAGGAGCCTAGAAGAACAACACGTCGACGACCTAGTGCGTCCAACTGAAGAGGAAGGTGTGCTTCCCGAAGAGGTGGCTCCTCGAGTGGAAGAGGAGGATGTGGCTCCAGAAGAAGATGCGGCAGCCTTAGAGCAAGCCCAAGCAGATTTTGAAGAAATCGCAGGCGGCAATGAAGGTGAGATTTTTAATCTCGCAGTAACTTATCGAGACGTTATTGTTGGTGCGTTAAAGCACGGTGTGTCAAAAGCTGACATTCGCCGTTGGCTAGTAGGCAAGTGCGGTGAACCCTCAGGTAATCATTTGGACAATATGCGTGAACTAGGCTTAGCAACTCAAACATAATCATGACTGGTTTCTTCGCGCCCCAGGTCACGCTCACCTTAAAGACATGCTTAATGAAGACACATTAATAGGGCAAGGTTCCACGTCCTTAGCGTATGACGAGGATACTGCAATCCCACCTTCGCGTGGAGGTGCTTGCTTTTAGCTTATCATATATAGTAAAATAACATACGATACTAGTTACCTCACACTATCGCCTTTTGTATCGCAGGCAATGCTGATGAACCCGTGTTGGAGCAAAGGAGTCAACCTTCTGCGTCCTATGTCCCGGTGCCGAGTTCTCATACCGAGAAGCCCGTCGCAGCTGCTGAATATGCAGGAGAGCCCCTTGAGGACGTCATCGAACTTTCTGATGATGCCGAGGCTGACACTGTGTTAATGGAGGAAGATGCCCATGCTGGTACTGAGGAAATAGGAACGAACGCTGCTGATGCTATCGCACCTGAGGGTATCCCTCATCAAGCTGCAACTTCCGCTACCGCCATGATGGGTCGGCAGCACCTCTTCCTGCGTGGAACTTTTGGGGTTCGCAGGTCGGGGCTGCAATCGCACCTGGTGCGGCTTATACTCTTACCCCCAACTATGAGGAGCTAGAGCTCGCAGCTGATAGAAGGGCAATGGAGCGAGGACAGTCTTCAACTACCCCAGCAATGCGCATTCCTTCTCTGCGCGAGATCCTTGAAGGAACTGGTATGTCGTGATTTGCTGTTCGCATCTTGCATTCTTCATTTGCGAGTTTGATAGTCTAACTTGGCTTTGACATTGCTTTAGGTTTGAAGCAAGCTGACGTGGACTGGCTAGTTCGGATGCGCCTCTCCTACCCCCAATCATTTGCAAGGTCTCTGGAGATAGGGCCCTTCGACAGGAGGCTATTTCTTACTGAAGCCATCTGGATTTTGGAGCAGCTGTCCGCGGCCACACCTGCGACCATTTCTCCTCAGAGCGCGGAATTGCTTTTTGGCATGTGCCAAAATCTTCTCGCCAAAGTTCAAGGCAAGCTGGGCTTCAAGTTTCTTATCAAAAGAGTTACCCTGATTCGCGCGGCCGTGACTTTGAAACGCGGCCACCAAAACCTCGCAGCTGAGAAGCAGAAGGTAGAGCAGCAAAGGCAAAAGGTTGAAGAGGCTATGAAGCTCTTTCATGAGATGAATGCCAAATGCGAGCAATTGAAGCAAGAAGTGGAGCAAGTGGAAAATCTGAGCCGTCAGTTTACTCCTCATGACTCCTTGATCAAGGGTTTATTTTGATTTTTGAAAAGTAACAGATAAGTAGGTGAAACATTATTGTAATGTTGCTAGGGTTTCTCCCCTTTTTTTTCAAAAAGAAGAATTGAAATGCCCGTTTTGCCCTTTCTGGGATTTGCTAGAATATCTCTGTGCATATCAAATTATGACATCATCAATTGATATTCTGCCTTGATTTTCGCGCTAATTGCTCATTAGATAAGCACGCTTTCCTTGGGAAGTCCATCCGAATCATGACCATCCGTCATTAATTAGGATACGCAACCGAATCGTCGTAGTCTTTAGTAGGGTAATTGATTGTTACCTCTTTTCAAGGCGTAAGTGATTGATCCTTACCCTCTTTTCAAATTCTGCTGCCTCATCCTGGCAACCGAAGAGTCTCCGCAAGGTCTATATAAACCCTGCCTTTTGCTATTTGGATTCTTCATCCCAAAATGTGGTTTGCCGTGAGTCCTTACGACTGCTGGCTTCAACGCTTGTTTTTCGTTGATTCATGGCAGCTTCAAGTTTTGAAACCTGAGTTTGTGCTTTGTGCTATAGAAATAGTTTCAAAGATCTGCTTCATAAGGCTTATTGATCTTCATAACTATCATAAAGAATATGCAAATAATACCTCATGTTTGCTCGAAGAGTTTTCTTCGTCTATTATGCTTGCAAGTCATGTTTCCGGCCGCCTCCCGGCGAGGTGCAGCGCCGTACTGACCTTGCTACCGACTCGTAATGAATGGCGGGATTCTCCTCCAGCATGCCCGGAGGAGAATTTCTTGCCCCCACGTTCGTGAGCTCAGGGTGGCGAGCCATTGTGCTCGTTTCCGTGGACAAGGAGCCCATTGCCCGAGGAATAACTGCTCCCCTGTTTTGTACGGCTGCATACGCCGGAACAGGTGGTTCCTCTGGCACATATCTTGATCAGACAGAGGCCTTGTCAGATCCTGAGATCTTGGACGTAGCGTCACCCAGGTCTTGCGGTTGTAGACATAGCGGGTAGCGGGCTGATCTTCTCGCAGGAGCGCCCTACTTGCTACAGATCTGTGTGTCGCATAGCTTGTGCTAGGACCGTTAGGTCCATCGTTTTTCAGTTAGGATTTCCACGATGTGTAACTTCTCGCTTGTAAGTTACCTTTTAGATGCATTGTAAGCCATGTGGGCTGCGTAGTTAGCTTGATTTGAGCTTTTTCGCTTGTAAGCTGTTATCTAGACAGATAAATTGTAAGTCTTTTTGACTCATAATGATAAATCATTTTGTATGATTTGCTGTCTTGTTACAACAAATTACAATTTCGCATGCGTATTGGCAAATTTCGCCTTCTGTAGTGCTATATACACACTTTGCATTGTCGCTTATGATTTGCTATCTGCCGTATAAATCCACAGATATGTTTTCAGATCGTTCGAGATCGTGCTTGCGCAGCTTTGCTATCTTGGCAGATAGGCTTGTGGTTTGCTTCATATTCAAGTGCAGGCGCTATCTTAACAGCTAGGCTTTTGTAGATCACTTAAGATAATTTTGCATAATGCTGCTATCATGGCAGATAGACTTAAGAACCATTTTAAAAGCGCATTTGTATAGTGCTGCTATCGCGGCAGATAGGCTTAAGAATCGTTTTAAGATCGCACTTGTATAGTGCTGCCATCGTGGCAGATAGGCTTGAAAGATCATTCAAGATCACGTTCGCATGAGCTGCTATCGTGGCAGGTAGGCTTAGAAGATCAATTAAGATCGTTTTCGCATAGGCTGCTATCGCGGCAGATAGGCTTAGAAGATCAATTAAGATCGTTTTCGCATGGGCTGCTATCGTGGCAGATAGGCTTAGAAGATCAATTAAGATCGTTTTCGCATGGGCTGCTATCGTGGCAGATAGGCTTAGAAGATCAATTAAGATCATTTTCGCATGGGCTGCTATCGTGGCAGATAGGCTTAGAAGATCAATTAAGATTATTTTTGCATGGGCTGCTATCGTGGCAGATAGGCTTAGAAGATCAACTAAGATCGTTTTTGCATGAGCTGCTATCGTGGCAGATAGGCTTAGAAGATCAATTAAGATCGTGTTCGCATAGGCTGCTATCTTTGCAGATAGGCTTAAGAGATCAGTTAAGATCGCATTTGCATAGGCTGCTATCGTGACAGATAGGATTAAAAGATCAGTTGAGATCGCATTTGCATGGGCTGCTATCATGACGGATAGGCTTAAAAGATCAGTTGAGATCGCATTTATATGGGCTGCTATCACGACGGATAGACTTTCGTTAACAGTAATAATGAACTAAATGAAGCAATAAAGACAGCTAGAAGCATAAAGTTCTTCTCATTTTGGAGAAGTCTTTTATTATAGAACTCTCATATGGGAGAGATAAGATTACAATTCTCTCATATGGGAGAGAAGATGTGCGAATCATAGCTATACAGAGCATAAGGCAACGTTGTAATATAACGCATATAATGAGAGAAGTCAAGGATAATACTTCTTAATCCAGCGCATGTTGACTGAGCTTGGGGTTGAGGTTGTTCCGTGTAACCTCCGTATGCTGCAGTAGCCACTGTCAAAGACTTCTGTGACTTCAAAGGGTCCTTCCCAATTGGCTGCGAATTTTGGGTGAGCCGCCTCTCGCATGCAATGTTCAGATGCGCGCAAGACCAAATCTCCAGCTACGAAATCTCGACGTTGGACTGTTTTATTGTACGCACGAGCAATCCTTTCTTGGTATCGTTTGTTGGTCCTTTTAGCTTGCTCCCGCTTTTTTTCTAGCAGGACTAAGTCATGGTCGCGCTGATTGTCGTATAATGCGTGGAAAGCCAATCTTGCAGAGTTAACCTTTACTTCCGCAGGTACCACAGCCTCAGCTCCATAACATAGAAGGAATGGTGAGACCCCTGTGGGTGTCCTTGGAGAAGTCCGGTAAGCCCACAGGACTATGCTCAAAGAATCAGCCCACTTCTTGTGGTCATCTGCTACCATCTTGCTCAAAATTCTCAACAACGTCTTGTTGGTTGCTTCTGCTTGCCCATTCCCCTTCGGGTAGTACGGGGTGGAGCATATCTGCCTGTTGTTGTATTCTGCTAGCTTCGCAGCCACCTGACGATTAAAAAAAGGAGTGCCATTATCCGAAAGGATGGTGTTGGGAATTCCGAACCTGCATATGATGCTTTCTTGGATGAAATGGACCACAGCTAGCGCATTTGCCGTCTTCAGCGGTATCGCTTCTACCCACTTCGTGAATAACTCAGTCGCGGTGAGAATGAAGTGATTCCCATGTGAGGTTGGTCGAATGGGACCAATAAAATCCAGAGCCCATGTGTGAAACGGCCATGGTGTTCCCAATGCATGTAGATCTACAGCAGGAGCGTGCACTAGATTACCTTTAAATTGACAATCCTGGCAACGTCGTACTTTGGTGCGGCAATCAGCCTCCATAGTGGGCCAGAAATATCCAATTGAGAGAAGTTGTCTGCATAATTTCGCACCTCCCTGATGTTCCACCTGGTGAGAAAGGTCCATCACTTCTTGTGCTTCCCTGCTGTCTACACATCGCAGCAAGTTACCTTCATGGCCCCGACGCCAAAGCAGATTTTCTTGTACCACATATCGGGATGCTTTCCTCCTCAGTTTCTCAGCTTCTTTTCTTGACTCATGTGTAGTACCCTGGGTGAGAAAATAAAAGAGTGGTTTCCTCCAATCCGCATCATCGTCGGTCAGAGCAATGAGTAAAGAGTCTTTGATCAGTGCGCTACTCTCGCACTTCCCTTGTATCAGTGCTGCGGCCGTTGACATGTCCGGCCAGTGAATGCCATATCTCTGAGCTTTCCGATAGATTGACACTTCACTTTCCCCACAAGCATGTTGGTGAATCTTTTCTAACAGCAGCTGTCCTTCTTGCTCGGAGACGCATCTCATAAGTATTCTGCCAGGGCCCTTGTAATAGAGGGTGTTGTCATGTATGCAATACCCCTTTGTGGATGCCCAGTTCTCGCTGCTCGTGCCTTCTGAGATGGCCCGTAAGATTGACTTTCTCCAATCCGCATCGTCCATGAATTCATCGTCGCACCCGTCTTCTGTTAACGCCGAGGATGTTCGCACTTCAATCGAGATTCTTGCAGGACATTTGTCCGTGCTAACCTTGGATCCCAAGGTAGCCAAAGCGTCAGCATGTCTGTTATCTGCTCGGGGCTTGTGCTCGTACCTAACGTCGCAGAATTGTTGCACCAGTCTTTGTACCAAGGTCCGGTAGGACAGTAAATTTATCTCCTTCAAACCGTACTCGCCCGAGGCTTGCTTGGCAATTAGCTTGGAGTCCCCCATAACCGTCAGATTGCTTACTTCCAAAGCTTTCGCCGCGCGAAGTCCCGCAATGAGGTCTTCATATTCTGCTTCGTTGTTGGTGACTGCGAAGTCAAGCTTTGCGGACATCTGTATGACTTCCCCATCTGGTTTAGTCAAGACTATCCCAATGCCTCCACATTTCCTTGTTGACGAGCCATCAAAATGGAGCGTCCAATAGGGCAAATCAACTGCATAGATTTCAGGTCCCTCCAATTCCTCTTCAATCACAGGCTCATGACTGTTATCGGGGAACTGTGCCAGCAAATCCGCCACCGCCTGCGACTTGATCGCCCGCGGTCGCACGCATGTGATGTCATATTGGGAGATGGTCATATACCATTTCGCCAATCTTCCCCCAGGAACGGTGTGCGTCAGAAGATATCGTATGGGATCATTCTTTGTGACCACCACCACTTTGTGCGAAGCAAAGTAGTGTCTCAGCTTCTCTATTACGAAGAATAAAGCAAGGCAATGACGCTCGATGTCCGTGTACATTGATTCTGCGGGTTGCACAATGCGAGAGATGTAGTAGATGGGCCTTTCTTGGCCCTCATACTCCTGAGCCAGAAGAGCTCCTATAGACTTCCTTGTTGACGTCAGATACAGCAAAAGCGGTGATCTTAGCTGAGGTGCGATCATTAATTTTGAAGATGTCAGCAACTCCTTTAGTTTCCCGAACGCGGCTTCGTGTTCTGGAGTCCAGCTGTATACGGCGTCTTTCTTGAGAAGATCACTGAAACAGAAAGTAATTTCGGCAATCGCTGGGATGATTCTTCGCAGATATGATAGCTTTCCCAAGAACGTTTTCAAGGCACTCTGGTTATGTGGCGGAGTCATGCCGGTGATGGCTGATACTTTCGCAGGGTCAGGCTCGATCCCTTGGCGATGCACCACGCATCCCAAGAACTTTCCTGATGTTACCCCGAATGCGCACTTCATGGGGTTCATCTTCAATTGAAAGTGTCTGCATCTGTTGAACACTTTCCGCAAATCCGGCAGATGGTCTGCCTCCTCCCTGGATTTAACAACCAGGTCATCCACGTAGAATTCCACTTCCTTGTGCATCATGTCGTGGAAGAGGGCCATCATGGCCCGCTGGTAAGTTGCACCTACGTTTTTAAGACCGAAAGGCATCACCGTATAGTTGAATACTCCCACTGGGGTGATGAATGCGGTTTTCCGTGCATCTTCAGGGTCCATCTTGATCTGATTGTACCCACTGAAGCCATCCATGAAACTGAACATGCGATGACCCGCTGTCGAATCGATAAGTAGATCAATGTTGGGGAGCGGAAAATCGTCCTTGGGGCAGAAACGATTGAGATCCCGGAAATCCACGCAAATGCGAAGCTGTCCATTCTTCTTTACCACTGGCACAATGTTGGCCAGCCATGTGGGGTGGTGATTCGGCTCTATGAATTTGGCATCCAGGAGCTTGACAATCTCCTGCTTAATCTTCACGTTAAGCTCCGGCCTGAAGCTTCTTGTGCTCTGCTTTACTGGCTTAGATCCCGGAATGACGTCTAACCGATGCATGGTGATGCTCGTGTCCAGACCGGGCATCTCATCGTATTCCCATGCGAACACGTCCTTGTACTCGGTCAGGAGCTGTAGTAGTCTTTCCTCCTCTTCGCCTGTGAGGTCCGCACGTAGAAAGACCGGCCTCTTCTTTTCTTCGTTCGGGCTTAGGAACACCTCCTTTAGCTCTTGCTTATGCGGTCTGGGTTTGTCTTCCATGCATTCGTGTGCTTCTTTGAGTTTCTCTTCTAGAGTGCTCAGCATTGGTCTTTCTGTCACCGCAACCTGCTCGATTTGGTTGATTTGCTCAGGGATATCCCCATGCCCGCGTGGGGACACCCCCGCGCACCTTCATAAGCGATAGCATTTCTTCCCGTTGGCGTAGAAACTCTCTATCTCCTTGCCTTCAGGATCATACTTTGTTATTCTCTTCAGAGTATACACGTTCTTTCGCTGGTAGGCAATCCGCGGTGCTTCTTTTCGCGTGCGCGGCTTTTCCTTGGCATCCTCCCTTGTCACCATCACTCCCGCAGGTGACTGATCTTTGATATCTTCCCATAGGGGTAAAGGAGTGGGGTTGAATGGTCCCGGTGTTTGCTCATCCGCCATCTCAGTGAGCCAAACCGCCTCACTGAGATGCGCTTCATCCATGTTGAATGGATTTGTCGAAGCCGGTATCTCGACAATTCTGTCGTTCCAAATAGCTTTCATCACTTGGTGAGCTGTTGAAGGGACAGCATCAAATCGATGAATCCAGGCTCGACCTATGATCATGTGATACGTAGTGTTCGCATCTATGACATAGAACTTCGCTGAGCACTTGATTTTGCCGATCTGGATACCCAGGCGGATCCATCCTATCGTCATTCTGGAGTCGCTTCCGAATCCCATCAACGGGGATGGACGCTTGACAATCTTGTACTCTGGGATCCCTGCTAGCTTCAATGTGTGGAGCGAAACAACGTTAACGGCTGCTCCTACGTCGACGAACGCTCTTTTGAACTCGACGCCATTGATGGTGGCCGTCACATACAGAGGCCGCTGGTGGCTCGCATCTGTCTTCTTGTCGCTGGCGGAAAAGGTTATGATCTTTTCTGTAGAGCGAGACGCCCTAATGACTTTCCCGTTTGAGACTACGAGATCCTCCTCATAATCTTCTGCTATCCTCAACATCGCTTTTGTCATCTCCGTCCGGCATTTTTCTGAGAAGTTCATCTCGTCGAAGAACCTGCTGAAGCCGTGCGACCCCTTCATCCGGTCGGCACGCTCGTCCTCCGTGTCTATGGAGTAGTCTTCATCGTCATGTACTTCGGAAATGATGGGTAGACCATCCTCTGCGACCTCTTCCAGATCCATAATCGAGATCATAGCGACCTCTTTACCTTTCGATTCTTGCTCCACATGGGCAGGAAGTGGATTGTTGCGCACATCCTGCCTGTGGCCGCTAATGATCAGTTCGCCATTCTTCATCTTTTGGCTGAACACAATTCTGAGCTTCTTGCAGTCTGCCGTGGGATGCATGACCTTGCCGTGGTATTCGCACCACTTCGGGTCCCTCACCATCTCCTTGGAGGGTGCCCTCTCGAGCGGCGGTAGGACACCGTCCTTGCGCCATTGCCTACAGAGGTCGCTTGCTTCTTCCACCGAACATGGCAGAGGTGGTGCATCAAAGTTCACAATCTTCGCCTGCTTTTGGGGTGAAACCGTATTGACTTCAGCTTCGTGTCCCCTCTTGTAGCTGAATCTCCCGATTTTGAAAGTAGTACCGCCCGAGGATCGCTCCGGAGCGCTTCTCTTTTTCTGCCTCTCTACTATAGGCTCGATGTTCTTCGTGCATTCGATTAGTTTTGAAAACGTAGGCGTTTGTAGGTTAATAAGCATACCTTTGTACTCATCTCGCATGCACTGCAGACATATCTCTACGAGTCTACTTTCAAGCATCACATCTTTGCATTCCAAGGACTTGGCCCTGAACTTCTTGATGAACGTTATTCCGTCCTCCTCGCGCTTCTGATACATCCGCGAGAGGTGAATCATCGTCACCTTTTCTTCCATCTGGAAGAACTTGGTGTAGAACTTTTGGACCATGTCGTCCCAAGTCTTCACGGACCCGGCTTCCAACGTCCTGTACCACTTGTAAGCTACGTTTCCCAAGGATTTCGGGAACTCGCGCATCAACAGTTTGGGATCGGCTCCATACGGCCCCATCACATAAATGAAACGCATGACATGTTCATGAGCGTTCCCATTGACGTCTTCGAACTTGTCCCATTTAGGAGCCTTGTACCCAACAGGGTTAGGCATGAGATAGATCTCTCGTGGGATAGGCGGATCGTTGTCTAGCTTCGGGATGATGGTATCCGCGAATGGTTGGTGAGCCAGAATGGTGTCTATGCGCCGTTGCAGAGACGTCATACACTCTGGAGTGTTTCCCTCGGTAGCAGGAGGAAGGGTTGCTGCAGGTGGAGGCGACACATATGCCGCAGGAGGACTAGGGACATATTGTGCGTTCACATTGCCCCAGATTGCCGTTGGAGGAGGCAAGGGATACTGCGAGGCCGGATTAGGTACCAAAGCCGGAGGCTGAGGAGTATGAGCGGTGAGGGGCAACATTTAGGCTGTTGACCCTTGAATTGAGGGTAGCTGCGTAGTCGCCAGTGGAGTTTGCAGATTAGGGTTGGGTGGCGTGGTTGACACTCCCAGTCCTTGAATGGTAGAGGCTCCTCCTCCTTGAGAGACGGCGGTGGCTGGTGCAGGGTTTGGAGCAAGAGTCCCCAAGACAACCATGATCCGTTCTAGCTGCGCAGATTGAGCTTTGAGAGCCTTCCCCTGACTCTGGATGGTGGCGTCCAAGGCCTCTAGCGTCGGAGCTTCACCGGTAGTCGTAGGAGTACGGCGGATCTCCTCTCCCGAGGCGGATTCGGTGGAAGGCGATCTGTTACTGATATCATCCTTCTGAGACATGGTTGCTTGTAATGGTAAGTTCACGTCGGGTTCACCAAAATGTGCACAAGAGATTCCGACAGGGAGAACTCTGTGTACACCGAGAGTAGAGGATCGGAAATGGCACAGGAAGAGTTGGGTTGTGTGTAGGGAGAGAGTAAGGCAGTAGTAATGTCTGAGAGAGAGACAGGGGTTTGGCAGAGCTTTCGCGTATGTCTGGTGTGTCCTCTCTTTGTATGGAAAGGTTAACGTTATATAACGGAGAATGTGACCGTTGCAGTGTGGTTAATGCGCCCATCAATGGCGGCTTAATTAGCTTAACCACAACGGCACGTTCGTCCGCGTATATAGGGACCGTTACAGCACGTTATGCGCGAATACCGGAACCGTTATGGGGTTGACCGGGTTTGACCGGATTGACCGGGTTTATGAAGCTCGTGCCATAAATCTCTCAAAAGCAGTTACTAAAGGTCGCGTGCGGGCTTGGCTCGCACGCGACAGGACTTACTCTAGCCTCCAAACCACTAAGTCCCTACAAGTCTCGTGCAGTGGTATGCGAGGGCCCTGTCTCGCAGCCCCCACATGGATCAGCGCGGCTGGTGATCCAGTGTGTGTGGAGCACAATATGGTGTGCTGGATGGTTGCCATGTGGCCAAGATCTGTCAGCTCAGAAAGCACTATCTACAGCGGTGAAATTAGATGATGCATTGTGGGCATACCGTACTGCATGGAAGACGCCATTGAACATGTCACCGTTCCAGCTTGTCTTCGGTAAGGCATGTCGTCTTCCCGTTGAGTTAGAGCACAAGGTTAATTGGGCGATCAAGTGGTTGAACATGGATCCTGAGTTAGCAGGACAAGCAAGGAAGATGAAGCTTCTTCAACTTGAGGAATGGAGATTACAAGCCTAGATAGTTCCCGGATTTATAAGGAGAAGACGAAGAGATGGCACGACAGTCGTCTCAAACCGAAGGAACTTTGTGTGGGACAAAAGGTTTTGTTATTCAACTCACGAATGAAGCTCTTTCCGGGAAAGCTTCGTTCGAGATGGTCCGGGCCGTTCCGGATCCACCAAATCTATCCTTGGGGTGCGATTGAGTTAGAAGATCCACATACGAAGGAATGCTTCCGCGTCAATGGAAGCAGAGTTAAACCGTACTTGGAATCCGCGCCAATTCCGGCCAAAGTGGATGTTATCTACTTTGACGAGCCGTGATAGTATTGAGGTAACTGGGTCGGGCCGTCGACCGTAAATTACAAAGCGCTTGTTGGGAGGCAACCAACGTATTTTATGCATTAGTGTAGAGAGTGTGTTTTAAATACTGTTGTGTGTGTTTTTAATTCCGTTTTGTCATTTGAGGGGGGAGAGAGCGAGAATTTGACATTTGAATTGTGTCTCCGCAGGATTACAGGTTATTACGCGATTCGGACTCCCCTTCTTGATGCGCGCCGACGAGAATGCGCGCATCGGGGTCCAAACGCAAGAGATGAATTTATAGAACGAAAAGGTTGGTGGATTTCGAGTCAAGAGTCGCGTAATAGCATGAATGGATAATGTCCGTGAGTTTCGGGAATTCGCGAATGAGTTCTACGCGAATTAAGGGAATTAACGGTGAAAACGGCATACGCATTGGAGTTCGGGAGGTCAAGATGCCAAAAAAAAAGTGCAGTCCAGGTCCAGACTGATCGTATGATCAGCCCACTGGTCGTAAGGCCACTTTTTCCTTAGTCAAAATGTTGAAAACTCGCAAAACAAGGCTTCTGCTGGTCGCAGGACCAGTACCAGTGGTCGTACGACCATGATGTGCATGGGCGAGATTTTATTCATTACCCGGGGGTATTTTTGGTATTTCAGGTAAATTTTGAAGACAAAAATCGTGAGAATGTTGTTCTTCCCTTTAGACGACGAACATCAATTCACAGAGAATCTAGTACTCTCGATTCTTGCTAGAAATCGTCAAACCCAGCGGAATCACGCGGATCGACGGGTCTCTCTCTCGCGTCACAGAGCAGCAACGCTCCGACAGGGTGGTTTCGGCGTGTTGGATCTGAACAGTACCGAAAACGCACCCCAAAGAGCCGCCGACCATCAGGACGTCGGCCATAACCTCCGACTGCAGTGAAAAATCCGGCCAATCGGGGAGGGTTTTCTTCGCAATCACAGCGCCATCATGATTCCGGCGTCAGGTCGCTGTGGTTCACAGCGCCATCACGAGGCAGAGCACCTCCCAGCCGCCGACCCTCCTGACTTCGTCCAGAACCTCCAAAGTCAGTGAAATCGCGAGCTAATTGGTGGGTTTTGCTCGCAAACCAGGCGAAATCAACACCATCATCGTTAATTCCTGGTATATTTGGTGATTGGGGCTGAATTCGCAAGGAATTGAAGACGAACCCACCTAGGGTTTTTCGAATAAAATTTCAAAATTGTGAAGAAAGGTTGCGATTCAGCTTTCGCGGAAGAAGGAAGAAGTGACGCAGACACTGCGGGGAGTGTATTGACGCAAGCAATTCTATTTTTTCCGGAAAGATTTTTGACGGTCGATTTTCGGCCCTTCTTGTCGAAATTTTTGTGGAACAGACACCCGTCACAGGTCAATTCTTACTCTCTCTCAGTTTCAATTTGGCATCTAGGCACAAGTAGGTTGCTCTTTATTTGAAAAATTGATTCATAGCCCTTGTACCACTTGTCAATTTGGAGTTGCTGCTTAGTGTGTTAGGTGTGAATTGTCACGTGCACTTATTTGTGTATCTGTGAAACATTTCTGGAAATTGTGAACTATGAGTAAGAGATTGCGTTTAACTAGTGGTGACCTAGATTATGCACCTGACGATGAGGGGGATAGTCAGCACGAGATGGTCATAGGTGGAGATAGCGACGATTTCACATACGCAGTCCCGCTCTCTCCGGAAAGGGAAGAGTTAAAGAGACCTTTACCGAGTGGGTTCCCGACCATTGACAAAGGGAGGCTTAGGAAGACACTAGAATTGAAAGTTGGCATAGAGCCAACCCCTCAGTTGTTCTGTAACTTCCGTTTCATATCGGCGGATGCTCATTTTGCGTATGAATTTAATACTCGCATTTCGAGAAATGCATATGCAGAGAGACTCTTCCCAATGGATGATGTACTCTCAGATTTAGAGGATGTGGCGAAGAGAGAGAGTTTTGCAGGTTGGATACGCTTGATTGATGGTAAGGCAAGTACGGCCCTTACCAAAGAGATTTGTGTTAACTCCTTCTACTATGACTCTATGGAGGGTCGCCATCTCCGTGATCAGCGACTGATTTATGTGAGGCGGAAGTGGATCTCTTTTCTCCCGAGACCATAGGGGCGACTCTTCAATGGCCGCCACTGACTCAGAAGTGCCAATTCGAAGTTTACCTTAAGAAAGACCCCAGAGAGTTGTTTGATGAAGTTCACCAGTTTTGTTGCAAGGGTGTGAAAGGTGCTGAGTGGATTAGGAAAGAGAGCCTTAGGCGGTGGAAGATTAAGATAGGGTTTATTCTTCCTGAGGCGCGGTGGCTGGTTGAGATCATAGAGTCGTGGGTCGAGGGCTTGTCTCTCAGAACTTTGTGTCCGTTGATACTTGTTTGATGGTTTTGTGCTCATCGAAGGGTGATCGCATTGATATCCCTAAGCGACTATACCTTTCTTTCCTATCTAGGGGGAAGGACGACAACAGAAAGGCCGCGGGATACGGGTATCTTTTGAAACACCTTGTTGAGAGTGCGACTGTGAAAGTGGATCCCGATGAGTGGGATCTAGTAGCAAAAACCGAGAGAAAATATAAGATGATACCGGATCCTTTGAAGAAGAAGAAAAAGAGTGTCGTTGAGGAGGGTCCCAGTTCTAGAGTCGGTCGTGCCAGTTCTTCTGAGTCTGAGCTAGCTCGGGAGATGAGACTCACCAGAGATATGATAGCGGCTTCCTCTACGATGAGGGATTGACAGTATACTCATGTGCGCCACGGCATGCGTCAGTTGGGTGAGGGGTTACGATGGATGGGTTTGCGTCAGGATGGGCAAGACCGGAGGATTGAGGAGATAGCGATTGCGTGTGGGGTTCTGGATGAGCCGGCACCCGGACCGGAACTTGATTTCACCTATGCCTCGAGTGACTACTCAGGAGACCAGGGTGGTGAGGAGTCCAAGTAGATTCATCGCCCCTCGCATTAGAATTGCCGAGTCCTCTTGATCGATCTCCAAATTCGTTGAGGACAACGAAGCAGTCTAGTGTGGGGGGATTTTTAGTCTTAACTAGCCAGTCCGTGTCAGCATTAACCTGTCACATATAGATTGTTAGTTCGTATTGTGTCATATTTGTGGTCCATGTCGTGTCTATTTATAGTGGCGTATTGTGATGTTATTAGCTCTCTATATATGTGTTAGTTGTTTAATGTTTGTTGCACGTTTACTTAATTGAGTCCACCTACCTGAATCGAGTCAGTTTCGAGTCTTCTTTCGTGTTTGGCCTTGCATTTAGAGTTAGGATTTATATATAATAAAAAAAAATCAGAAATTAAAAAATTAAAAAAAAAAAGAGAAAATTTTGAGTAAAGGGCAATCGAAAGAGGCTAAAATTTGATAAATCACGAAGTGTGAGGATTTTAGGCACAGGGCATGATTTTCGACCGAGAGTGACGACGTGAGTCCCCCCTATTAGGTATAGAGAGACTTTCTTTACGGGATTGCCTACCTATTTTTAACACTTACGTGATTTTCAAAGCCAAAGTGTGTGCCTATTTTCTTACAAGAGCTGAGCTAGGTGTGAGCTAAACAAGCCGAACATCCATGTGTACGTCTTAGGTAGTCGCCAACCCCCCTCGTAGTGGCACACGAAACAGCTGTGCGAGGACGTGTATTAGAGCACTCACTGCTTTTAGAACTCACCTTGTAGGACCATTAGACGCCCCAATTTGAACCTTGGATTCTTTGCTAGCCTTCGGACCTAGGGTGACGATTCTTGGCCTTCATCACAAATTGATTAGAATCACCACTTTAGTGCGTCACGAGGAAGTTGTATAGTTGAGGGGGTTCGATGAGGGAGTGATTATACATTTCGTTGAGTTCTACATCTCGCTTGCACTTCATTGATTATCTACGAGGGGATGCGAGGGTGAGTGAGTAGGCTTGCGCACTTCAGTGTGGCGTTGGTCCATGCCATTATATCATGGACACAGTTGTGGAGAGCCGTGAGTGCGTGAATCTAATACGCACGGAATTAGGTTGGGTGAACTTAATTGGTGGATCGTGCTAGGTACCTGTTTTGATTACTTTAGTGTAGGAGGATCGGTTGGATTAGGCACGAGATACATTCATCTTCGGGACTACTTGAGAGGGGATATGGTTACATTCGAGTGTGGGGGTGTCGACTTTTGACTTCGGACATTGAGAGTGAGCTTGCGACGACTCCACTCCCACACATGTATTTCATTAATTTTGCGGCTTGGACTTGACATGGACTTTGATTGAGTTAGGAGGAGATGATATTTTTATGAGATATTCATTCATCGATTTACGTGTTTCCTTCTCCTAGCATATTTGATTGTTATTTTAAGACTACTCGGATATTATTGTTGGATTGTGATGGTGTTCTGAGAGAATTGTGAAAGAAATAAAAATAAAATATAAAAAAAAATGAGAGAAAAATAAAAAGGAGAGATGAAATAAAGTTTGAGTTGGAATTGAATTGAAACGAGTGGTGGAGCTACTTTGACTATGACGGTCACGTTTCATGCACGACGAACGACGATGGCCACGGAGATCACTATTGTACCGGGGTTTGAGGGAATTGAGGGCCGGAGGGAGCTTCGGGTTTTGGTTTCTATCATCGTGGTGAGGGTGTGTGAGATGTGGGATTTAATGTGAGAATGTGACGCTTAGGACTTGATTTCGACGAGATTATCTTTATGTCCCTAAGCCTCATCATTTGAAAACCGTTAGTGGATTAGGAGCTCGGACCTTGGATGTGGCTTTGCCTAGCATAGTCTCTTATTTCGTGGCACACGCGAAGAGGTAGTGTACTCTTGTACTTAGTAAAGTTAGGCTTTCTATACTAACTAGGGGAGAGTCTCGTTGTCGAATTTAGTTTCAACTCATGCTTTGTTCCTAGGATTCTCATCACTTCATGATACTCGATTTAAGCCAATGGAGATTGCCCGATCTCAACCAAAAAGATAAAAAGTGTGTTTTGTGTATATATGTGTTAGTGTAGGATCGAGTCGTAGTTTGAATTTGCATCATATTGTTGCATTGTCGAGTCTTGTGTCGTTATTTAGTCGGCTAGTTAGGATTTGTATGCAACGGTGTTTATAGTAAGTATGCAATTCTCGACTTGTATCACTTGTGGGGTTGTGTTTCATTGGAGGATGTTTTTGGATGGATTGTGGTCGGATTTTGATTGGACTTTGATTGGATTGCTCGGGACGCGCAATAGGTGAGTGTGGGGGTGTTTGATAATTCTCTTTTAGGAGTTGTTTTTATACTTCCATATTATTTGTAATAGGCTTATTTCACATTATTTATATGTTATATGTGCACAAATATGTGAATTTGACTATTTCTAAGCCTAAGAGGGAAAAGTTGTGTTTCTAGCTTATTTGTGCATGTTTTCTCTCATATTTGTTATGATAATTGCACGGGTTGTTTAGTGTTGTGTATCTCAGGTAAAATAGGTGCAATGGAGCTTATGAGATGTTTGGATATGCTTGGAATGAAGCTAGATGAAGAGGAGAAAATGAGACGCAAAAACGAAGCAAAGTTAGAAAAGTCACACAGGACCAGCCTGCACTCTTTTCGATTCTCAGGAAAATCTACAAAGAATTTTGAATCAAGGCTTGCGGCATTGGAAAGTAGACATCCGTAGATTTCCAACGATATATGGTCGGCCCAAAGACGAGTCCGTATGAGGGAGATACAGCCCGCGCAAAATCAGCAAATAATTCTGTCCGGGAATTACAAAGTAGAGGGGCTGAAGTGCAATTTCGGATAGATTTCATTAAAGAGCGTGCCCAGCTGGTAAAAAACGAAGGGGACGACCTAAGAACGATACATTCACGCATCTTTGGAGTCTTGGGAGCTAGAGAAGACGGGAGACAAAGCTAGGAGCTTGGAAGATCATCAACATTGAAGATTTTAGCGTTTGATCATCTTTTCTTCTTCTATTCTTCATGAACTTCATTATTTTGTTTATGTTAAACACTATTACGTCTAGCTAAACATCTTAAGCTAGGTGATTAATGAAATCTAGGTTTTGATGACGTTTTTCCGGATTTCGGACATGATACATGCGTTTGCTTAAAGTTTATGAATGTTCTTGTTATCCAAACTATTCTTGTTCTTTATTTATTAGTGTTCTTGGTTTGATCACCCGTAGGACGCTATTTGTTGATAGGATTGCACGAAAGTGAATTCTTTGAGACGTGTTAAAGAATAGTTAGGTGATCTTGTAGTTTCTTGAGACCGAGAGGAGATAGAAACTTGATTAATTGTGTGAGGGTAGTTTCGATTGATTGTTGTTAGAACTTAGTGAATTCGATGGACCAATAGGACCCGGTGAATGAGCCTAACAAATCTATTAGATTGTAGTAATATACGGAGGTGGACCGAGAGGACCCGAAATCTATTGTTTACACAAATTCACGTGAGATCGAGAGAAGATCGTGATGAGAATTACCCGATATAACTAGAACGTGAGTAGAGTGTTTCATGCATAATTCCGGAAATCGTTAACAACCCTAGGGACATCAATTGCCTAGTTCTTTCTCATTAATCGTAGTCAATCTCAATTTATTTTAGTTTAAAAATTGAAAACCCTACAAAAATATTTAGTTACTTGTTATTTAATTTACGTCGCTTGTTTGTGGGCGACAACATTACAACTTCAAACAACTTTTCACCGGCTACTTAGATCTCCTATAATTACTTTCTAGTCAATTAATAATCGTAAATTACCTTGGGTTCGATACTCGGAGTCGTAAAATACTCATAATACTACTTGACCGTGCACTTGCGTATACGCGTAAGAAATCGTGTCAATCAATACGCCAATTTTAGTTTTTACGCGAAAAGTAGTATAACGGTGTAAAAACTAACAGTAAAGTAACACATAAACCACTTTATGCACTACGACCTGTTGCTCTGATTCCACTGTTGGGTTTTGATACAGATTACGCAGCGGAATAAACAATAACTAATTCCGATCAATACCCTCCAAGGATCACATGACTAGAAATCATAAGGATGGTAAAGGAAGAAACTCATGTGTACCTTAGTTTATCTCCTTGATGACTTCACGTGAAATAATGTTTGCGTCTCTATGGAAGTCCACTCCTAGGATTGTCTCCATATCCTTCAACACCTTTGTGCTAGCTAGGGAAGAAGAAGGAAAGAGAATATCATGCAAAACAAGACCAAAGAGGCCGCGCCTCTTTGGTGGCCGACGGGGTAGGGGCAAACGGCCTAGGGTTTCGAACCTAGGTCTCTTGCTCTCTCCTTGCTTTGTTCTCTCACTCTTGTGTGATAAGAATTATGACACTTATGAGAAAATAAGCTAGGAGTCTCTTTATATAGTCTAACAACTCCTTGTTAACTACATATTAGCCCCTGCACTAATCATGTCCTTACATGGATTAGTCCTCCTTGCAAATTAGTCCTACTAAGCTTGCAAGTGGTTGCATATTGATCCTTCTATTTTAATTAGTCCAACTAATTAATTCTCAAGTCCGGTTTAATTCATAGGGACCCCATAGGTTTCTACTTAGTTGGTAGTAACAATTACTAACATAGAGCGACCCCTAGCTAGACATCTATGCCACCCAACTTATAGAAATAGTTAGTAATCCGACAAACCTTGTGACCTATGTTACCGTATTGTATTATCCCTTTGTCTCTATATCTGGATTGGACACGAGACATACAAGTCATACTCGTATATCCAATCCATAGTTTCTCGATCCTGGGAATAGTCTTATTCATTCAGATAACATCAATATCCTATATTGATTTATATGAGTCTGGCCAGACATTCTTTAAGAACTACCCCTCGAGTGGCCGCGAATATTTGCTCCCGTTATGTGGGAGGGACAAATCCTCTCTACATCACTACCATCTCTAAGCTTGCTTCCTACCATACCCGATAACTACCTTTTATAGCTACCCGGTTAATGCGCAACGTTTGATAATGTCAAAACATGATATTTCACAACTAGAGTATCTAGTGACTTCAAGTCTAAGGACCACGATACCATTGTCACTACGAGAAGCACGTGTGACTTTACATAACATGTATGTAGCCTTCTCGTTGTTGGTGAATCCAGTATGTCATTACCCATAATGCATATCCATGTGCTAGATTTGATATCTCCATATCAATCAACCCACATACTAGTCTCCATGCAATACAGTCGTCCTATGTACTCGACTAGGGATATTTAAGAATATAACATTTATATTCTAAGGACTTCATTCATGTTAACATATCTCCATATCGAAAACACAATGAATAGTAAGTCTGCATTAGTGTCACAAGAAATAGATTGCCTCTAGGGCATATTTCCAACAATGAGATCGTGTCAAATCCCTCGGCATTTAGAAGTCAGTAACACTGTTGAGAACGCTCCCTTCCACCTACCTCAAGCGGGTCTCCAACAACCTCTGCGCCATGACTTTGGAATGGGCCAACCTCTACCCATCTCGTGATGGGTACTACAACAAATTTTATTAATTTAATCAAACTCTGTCAAAAGATTAGAGGTTGTTTGTCTCAAAATGAAAAGTATATAGAGTTTTTCAATGAAATTAAGTGCTGAGGGTTTAGTATCAGAAATGTCAAACTACATACACGTCTTATGTTATTTTGTCATTTATTTTATTTTTACTTAGGCCTCGTTTGGGTAGATGATATGGTATGTAGGGATAATGCTTATGCTGGGATATGAGCAAGGATATGAATGCTGTCTGATAAGCCCTGATAAGATATGCTCGCTGTCCGTGGTTAGGTGCTGTCGGATATGATGCATGATATGAAACATTATATGTGCCAAAAAGACTGTAATACCCTCAGTGCTGTGTTTTGTATAAAAGATTGTATATTTCAAATTGATGAGGAAAAATGTATACAAAATGTATTAGTATTTTTTTTAGGAACAAAATGTATTAGTATTTATGTCTATATTTTTTTTTTTTGAGAAGTAAAAAAAAAAAAATATAGACATAAATACTAATATATTAGTATTTATGTCTATATTTTAATACTCTTTTTTCTTCACAATAGTGACATTGTCAACATGTATACAAAATGTATATGAATACGCGAAATAAACTTGTAGTAACATGCAAACATAACAATTTTTGTCAACCTACTAGTATCTTAATATGCTATGTTTTCGTATCCGACCTTATATCTCCATGTTGGTGGTATAAAATTTGTTCATTTAAAACTCCATCAGCTAAGACAACATAACTTATCCCATCTCTTATTCGACACCGAAACACTAGATAAAAAAGAGAAGATATAAATGATCTTATGCTCCTTCCTTATCCTCCACCCAAACGAGGCCGTAATAGAACCCAAATCCAACCCTTTCCGGCTCATTTTCCTAGCTGAACCCGCGATGAGATGTCTATATTATAAATTAGGACGGTTGACTTTAAAATGTCTTTTAGACCGTTAGATTGAATTAACCCCACCCTTAGATCTCAACTACCACCCCCCTTAACTACCCACTACTTAACTACCCACTTAACTACCCACTTATTTTATCATAATTATAAAAAAGGGCTTCCTCTGTTCATTATTTAATACAACTATTTATGTTGTCTTCCTTTTCTATCCGTGTTTGTAGATGAAAATACTCATTTTATTTATGACATTACAATAGGACATGAAACGTGTTTTTGGGTAGTGCCCTCGGGCACGGGCAATCGCTTAGTAATTTTACAAACCCAAACTCTAGTAAATGCGGGCTGGGTCGGGCAAGTATTCTGGGCCACTGGGCCGAGGACCTGCCTAGAACATACACTTTTTGGGTAAAATGGGGCATTTTGATAATCTTCACCGTAGCCAATTCTTTTGCCTTAAACACTGGTGAGGTATCGATTTCTCCTCCTCCTCCCCCTCCCCCTCCTCCTCCTCCTCTATCTTCTTTCTACTAGCGAATCGATTCTTCAGTAGCTTAGTGATCTGCAGAGTTCACTGTACTATCATCATCGCTCTCAATTCAAGCCTACACAATTAGGTAATCTTTTCACTCTCGTCCAAGCTTCTCGTCTCCGATTACTGATTCCCTGATTGCTATTTCACTTGAAATTGTGCAACTTGTGTTATTACTTCGGTCATGTTTGTTTTTCTTTTTTGTCAATTTCAGTCAGTTTCAGGTGTGTATCAAAGAAGGGTTCGGTTTTTCTGACTTTTGTTCTCTAGTAAGCTTTAACGGCAACATTTTTACTGATTCAGATGATCTTATTTGAGATTTGATTGTTTTTGTAGTTCCATGTGTTGTTTCAATGCAAATTTGGACCTTCATGGCCTGAAACTGAAAGTGAAATTGAGCTAACCTTTATTTCTACTGTAGGAATAAAAATAAATAAATAATCATTTGTGTGTGTTTGCCTATTTGAACTTTAGTAATCTAAAAAAAGCTTTATGAGAAAAAAATCGTTCGATATGCAAAGCAACAATTCTTTTGTACTCCCAGTGGAAGTTCTTACTTGCACTCAACCCTGGCCCCCATAAATCATGTGTTCGCTCTTCCCAGTTCGGTAATGAGAAATAAAAGGTGCATTGAACCCTCCGAGTATAATTGGTATGTATTTACAGAGAAACATGAAGGGTTGACTATCAGTTGGTGTTTAGCAGCATCAGCTTCACACTTTAATTTTCATAAAAGGGACTTTTGTCCTCTTTTAAATTACGTTGCATCGTTTGGGTTTGAACTTTCTTTTGACAAACACATTTTGGAAGCAGAATGGTCGGGGATATAATCATGGTTATAATTTATAACTGGACTAGAACTATCACCAGTACTGATACTTTTAAGCTTGAATTTGACTGACTCTGTTTCTCATTAATATTTTGCCGATATTAGGTTGATTCTTTCTTGTTTAGTTCACTAGGAAAATTAAAATAATGATGAAACTGATGATTTGAGTTGAACTTTCTAGCAAGAAAGTATCAAGAACCTGCAAGTGATGAAGAAGTTGGTTTTAACTTTCTAGCAAGAAGATAGTGATAATCCAGTTTTAGCTGCAAGCCTGCTGGGGATGATTGGTTTTCAACTTTCTAAGGAGAACATGTCTAGTAGCTGCTACTGATGATCGGGTTGATTTTAACTCTCTTGCAAGTAAGATACCAAGTAGTAGCTGCCAATGATAAAAATGTGACTGCAGTTGTCTAAATAATTGGCCTTCGTTTTCCTTTCTATAGGTATTCAGCAAAGCAACTTAACTCCGTCATTGTTGCTTCTCGACGAGAAGTTGATTTAATTTGAGCTTGGAAGTGATTGTTGTGAATCATGGATATTAACTCAATGTTTTGCTCTTCCACATCATACTTGATTTGTTGTGCTATATATACTGTTTCGCTTTCTCTTTGGCCATTTATTTTTGTCTGATTACTCTTCCTTTTTCTTCATTTACCTTTGTCTAACTTTAAGGTTTGTTTACTGATGCTAGTCAGCGCAATTTTATTTCCCCAACACCTCTTATTTCTGAGACGATTATCTCCACTGAAATCTCAAAATGAACGCCTCCATTCTCCGCTGCGCCACTATCCAAACACCCAAAACCTCCATCTTCCACAACTCAATCCCCATCTCCGCTTCCCTCACCCCCAATTTCCCCAAATTCCCCTCCCGCACCGCCAAACCCCTCAAAATCACCTCCAAACCCATCCCGGCACGCGACAGAGTCATGGAGTTCGGCAAGCACAAGGGCAAAATGCTCGGAACCCTCCCTTCCACCTACCTCAAGTGGGTCTCCAACAACCTCCGAGCCCGTGACTTCGAGGAATGGGCTAACCTCGCCGACGAAGTACTCAGTGACCCCGTTTACAAGGACCGGATCGAGTGGGAGTACGCCGACAAAGCCCTCAACGGCGACGCCCCCATCAGATCCGACGGCGGCGCGGTGTCGGAGCTTCTCGAGATCAGCCGGAGGTACGGGTGGGACAATGAGGATAAAGTCGGCTGGAGCAAGGTCGATTTCGGGCTTCTCGGGACGTCCAAAGGCGGGAGGATTCCGAGGGTTTCGGAGAGAAGGAGGGAGATGGAGTCGGAGAGAGAGGAAATGACGGCGGCGGAGGAGGCGGAGGCGGAGGGAGAGAGTGCGGATAAGAGGAGGGAGAGGAGAGAGAGGTTGAAGATGAGGTTGAGGAGAGAGAAATTAGGGCTTGGGACGGCGGAGAAAAAAGGGTGTGGTGATGGATTAGCAGTTGACGGTGAGGATGCGGTGGTGTTTGGGAGGAGTGGAGATCGGACGGCGGAGATACGAAGCCCGTTTCCTGGACGGGAGTCGCTGTTGAAGAAGGCTAGTCGTAGTAGAAATAGTAGATTGTTCAATTGAAGAAGAGCTTTTTGTAGTTTTAGATTTTTGAAGTGATTCACCCATTATTTTCGTAATTAGCTTTAGTAGAAGTAGTAGTGTGTTCATAATTTTTTAAAAAACATTGAGTACTAGCATTTTTGTAAAAGCTATCATCCACTCTACGTGATCATCTTGTAAAAGCTGAAATAAAACACTCTTTCCTCGTGATATCTTCTCAAGGATGGGAACAAAACGTTTATAACTCTCATGCCAAGCTGCTCAATTATGGTTCTGTCTTCTTTACATAATTTTATGTATTTTTACATTTTTTAAGTTATAGAAAAGTTTTAATTAGTGTATTTTTGTAACAAATTATTTTAGGCATTTTTTTTAACTTTTTTATAAGACTGAAAAAATCAATTTTTTAGGAGGCTTTGGGTGCGAATGGGGTTTAAACTAGACCTCATTCGCATTCAAAATAAGCTTCAGATACTGGATGATGAACCATTTCTCCCAAGCAAACGGAGTAGAGCGAAGTAAAATGTGCTTCTTCTTCTGAGAATTATGGAAACAAAGAAACGCTGTAATTTTCAATGGCAATGTGAAAGAAGAGGATGTCTTCTGAAATGACGTGGGTGGGCAAGTTAGAGAATGGGATGGGTCTGGTGCAAGGTTTCCGGCCGATGACAACATGACGATGGTGGCTCATCAGTGGAGTAAACCACATGTGGGTTTTTCTAAACTCAATTTTGACGGAGCATATCAAACAGCGTTATGGGTGGCGGGGCAATTATACGTAATAGCCTTGGCGAGGGTGAAGGTCCAAGAATGGCGGAAGCATCAACTTTGAAGGAGGGTGTTCAGATGGCTATCTCAAAGGAAATCAAGAATATGCAAATTGAATGAGATGCGAAGATTCTCCTCCGAGACTTGTTGCGTCTACGTGATAGTAATGCACTGGATGATGAATCCTCTGTAGCAGACCTTCTGAATGATATAGTAGTGCTACTTTCAGTTTTCGAAGCAGTTGATGTGTGTTGGGTGCCACGACAACTCAACAACTCAGCACATCTTCTTGCTGCGAGATCAAAACAGCTTCAAAAGGAAGAACACTGGTTTGAAGAGCTACCACCTTGGTTAGCTAGAGCAGTAGAAAATGATGTAATGGGTTTTTCTCTTTGAGTTTTTTGTAATGAGGTTCCCCAAAAAAAATCAATGTTTTAAAACATCAATATCTTTTTATTTTTTACTCTTAATATTTATTTTTTATGAAATAAAATAGAACATAAGTAAGAAACATTTTGCTAAAATAATTCGTCTAATTTTATTTAAAAATATAACAATGTCAAAGTAAGGAACTTTTATATTTTTTTTCTAAAAAGAACTAAAAAGTTACCTAATTTATGTAAAGAAAGTAGGACCTATATTATAGCCCCGGACTACAGACCTATGATCCTATGCAATTCGATTTATGAAATCATTTTCAAAGTCTTAGCCAACAGACTAAAAGTTGTCATTCTGGATCTTATCTCGGTAAATCAAAAACGATTTCATCAGAGGACGCCTCATATCGGACAATATTCTCTTGGCCTCATATTACCCGTCGCAAATCAACAGATGTAGCTTTGTTTGTTCTCAAATTGGACATGAATAAAGCATCTGATCGTATTTCCTGATCTTTTAATAATAGATGTCTTATCCAAATGAACTTCGGTAAAGCTTTCATTAGGTCGATCATGGTCAGTATCTCCTCGGTCTCGTCTACATTGGTGGTTAATGGAGAACCCTCCGGAAATTTTTCACCTTCAGCAGGAATCAGACAAAAGACCTTCTTCTGCCCTTTAAATTATTATGGTTCAGGAAGCTTTTACCATTTTGCTAAATTTTCTTGCTTCTGGTGGCGGTTTGAGGGGTATAACTATCAGGTTTTGCCAGCAATCAATCATCTCCTCATTGCGGATGATACGTATATCTTTCTGAAATTTCATCTTCAGGATAAATGGGATGCATATGCTTTTTGTTTTCAACCTAGACAAAGAATAAACTTGCGAACATCCGAACTCCTAATCAGTCCAAATATGAATAAGGGTGGTGTTGCAAAATTCGAAGCCACTCTGGACACAAATTCTAGTGTGCTTATACAAGTATGCGTACAAGTATTAAGATCGAGTATTTATAACTCTGGATATCTCCCACAGGGCAATTTTTAGAAATTTTTTTATAATAAGAATCAAATTGACAAAAGTGCAAGAAGGAAGAGTAGTTGATTGAATTGTTTTTTAAACTGTTGCAAAAAGCAAGGGCTCTAAAGTAAATCTTTAACGAAGTCTTCTGAAAATGTACTGACTTATAAAACTAGGGTTTTGGAATACTATGTTCCAGGATCCCATAGGTTTTTCTCCAGCTTTTCTGACTTTTTATATGAAAACACACTGCACGTTTTATCTATGCCACGTAACCCTTGGTGTAATCTACTTTCGGTCTCTTACATGCTGTCATAATTCTGCGAATTGTCGGATCCTCTCAGTCCTCCTAAATCTGCTCTCTCGTTCTAAGATTGCTAGGGTTCTTGAGATCTCCTCTTAGTCTTACACAAAATATGTAGCAGTTGGTCAATACGCTCTTGGCTAGTCATAACTCCCTTCTGCCTCTCGGTCCGTCAGGATCTAAATTATGTTTTATCTTCCTAACCCTAGTGTGTCACTCTAGCGGACCACAACATTAATTCAGATTGATCACTCCATTCATTCATAAAAGATAAGTTAATGACAGACGTAATAAATAACCCTACGGTTTATTAAGATATGAAGATCATGAATTCTTAATCAAAGAACAAGAAATAATGGATAGCAAAGAGTTTAGCTAGAATATGATATAATAATAAAACAATTGTTTTTCATAAAGTGCAGAGAGAGTGAAATTTAAAAAATAGTTCATGAATGTCGATGACGATTCCTTGCTGCAAAGCCTTAAAAATATAAGTGGTGCTATAACTTGTTTGTCTAAAACGAAGCCTGGACGTACCCTTAAATACTGCTCGAAGTTGCTAAAATGTCGCTAAAAAGTTATCTAACTGCCCTTTCTGAATTCGCCTCTGAATCATGTGTGCAGACAGTGGGTTAGTGATCCTCTAAAATTGCTCATGGATGCGTATGTACGCGACCTCCCAGTGTATGTATGGAGATAGTCACCTTTTTATCCTTCAATTTTGGTCTTGGTTACGTATGTACGCAGCTCCTCTGCATATGTACGCAAACAGTAACTGTGGTCTTCAATGCCTTAGTCAATTTTCTCTTTTCTTCCCCTTTTGTCTGTGTATTCTACGCAGCTCCTCTACATATGTACGCAGACAATGTCTTATGTCTTCCTGTCTGCTCTCCTTAGCCCGCTGGAAAAAATTAATAATAATGCATAAATACGCAACATCAATTATCTATAATATTTAGAATCGTCTACACAACTAAACTAGTCTTAAAGTATGAAGTATTCTAATTTTATTAATTCTTTTTAGTATCCATTGCATGCAATAGATGTTTTTACTTTGTAATCGAGCTTGGATATTTACTGTTCATGGTAGAAAATAGAAATGTGACAGAGTTTCAATCCTTAGACTTTCATAAAATTAAGAATTTGAGCCCATCAAATTCGTAGTGGCCCATGGCCACATGTAGTATACTACCTCTGTTTTTTCTCTTTCACTTTAGGTTGGCTTTTTTATCTGTAGTTGAGTCAATTTGACTCGGTGATTTGGATACCAGAACGATATAATTTTTTGGCAATTTTTTCATAGTATTGTAAAATAAAGTTTACTCTACAAGATCATGCAAAGATTACCAAATTCGTCGATCGTTTTGCTAACCATATCATCAGGTCAAAGTGACCCGGTGAATAGTGTCAAAAAATGAAGGTGAAAGAGAAGAAACAAAGGTAGTACTAGTGATTACTAAAGGATGACACATAATACTATAACGCTACCAGTCTGTCCCAGCTCTTTCTTCCCAATTTGACTTTTGTCACTATTCACTGGGTCACTTTGACCCAGTGATTTGAATAGCAAACCGATATAATTTTTTGATAATTTTTTCATGGTGTTGTAAAGTAAAAGGTGCTCTATAATATGGTGAAAAAATTATCAAAAAATCGTATTATTTTGCTATCCAAATCACCCGGTCAAAGTGACTCAGATACGAGTCAAAAAAGTCAAATGGGAAGAAAGAACTGGGACGGACTGATACATAATAAGTTTAATCAAATCTTATTTTATTTATATTTATTGTGTAGGTGAGCTGGTTGATTGGGAATGAGCCTGAATAATAGAACCCAAATTCAACCCATAAATTGTTTGGGCTCATTTTCGTAGCCCATGCCCGTGATGGAGTGTAATTGTTCAAAGCTTGATTAACTCTAGTATGGTCTGCCATATACTAGACCATACTACCTTTGTCGTAATTTTTTGGGAGGAATTTTGATCGACAAATTTAGCTAACTATGTGATACGAAAGTGTTTTAATTTTTCATAACAGTGTACATCCTTCTTAACACTCCAATATTATGAAAATATTAGTAAATTTTTTATATCATGCTAAATTAGAGCCCGTTTGGTATTGCTTTTGCTTTCTAGAAATCTGCTTTTCAAATTCAAAAGCAATATTTATGTGTTTGGTAAATTTTTATTTTTCTGCTTTCTAGAAAGCAATTGCTTCCCCACAGCTGCTTTTGAAAAGCAGGGGAGGGGTTGCTTTCTGCGACCTGCTTTTTGATTAATTTATTATTTGACATCATTATCCATTAATAAATATTAATACTATATTATTGTAATAGTAATATTTATTATATCATGTCTGAAATGGTCGTTTCGACATTTACAACAAGTGTAAAGCACTAATTACCAAACATAAAATTTCAAAAATGCTTTTCCACAGCAGGTTATATACGGAGTTTACCAAACACTTTTTGTGCATATTCTCATAGTGCTTCCTACACAGCAGCTTTCTAAACCGCCACAACATTACCAAACTAGCCCTTAGTTAGTCAAAGTGACCCCAAATCTAATGATGGAGGAAGAGCCGGGATAGAGTAGTAGTTCACCTAAGACTTTTGGGTAAAATGGTCATTTGAGTATTTACCTTTTAACACTGGTGACTGGTGAGGTAGTTGTCGCGTGGTCGTCTGTCTCACTCTCATATTGCAGGGTTCGAATGAGAAAGCCCCACCACCGCTTGTCCTCCATCCATCTTCCGCCACTCAACTCTATTAGGAGGTATCGATTCCTCCTCCTCCTTGTCTATCTTCTCTCTAATCGCGAATCGATTCTTCAGTAGCTTAGTTTCCTCCACTTCTGATCTCTATAATAAGCAGAGTTCACTCTACTCTCATCATCGCTCTCAATTCAGGCATACACCATCAGGTATTATTCTTCACTCTCCTCCAAGCTTCTCGTCTCCGATTACTGATTCCCTGATCACTATTTCACTGTACTTCGGTCATGTGTGATATTCTTTTTCGTCAATTTCATTCAGTTTCAGGTGTGTATCAAATAAAGGTTCGATAATCTGACTTTTGTTCTCTAGTAAGCTTCACGATAACATTTTTACTGATCTGATTTGAGATTTGATTGATTTTGTAGTTCCATGTGTTGTTTGAATGCAAATTTGGACCTTCATGGACTGTAACTGAAACTGAAACTGAGCTGAGCTTTCCTTGTGCTGTAGGAAAAAAGAAAATAAACAAATCATTTGTGTGTGTTTGCCTATTTGAACTTGGTTATCTGAAAAAGATATCTGCTGAATCATACGATATGCAAAGCAACAATTCTTTTGTACTCCGAGTTGAAGTTGTTGCTTGCACTCATGCTGTTTGAAATCATGCTTAAAAACACTCAACCCTGGTCCCCATAAATCATGTGTTCGCTCTTACCAGTTGGTAATGACAAATAAAAGGTGCATTGAACCCTCTTGAGTGTAATATGCATTTACAGAGAACCATGAAGGCTTAACTATCAGTTGGTGTTTGGCATCATCAGCTTGACATGTTAATTTTGGAAAAAGGGACTTTTAAATTACATTGCATCTTTTGGGTTTGAACTTTCTTTTGACAAACAAATTTTGGAAGCAGAATGGTTGGTGATGTTCATCATGGTTATAATATATAACTGGACTAGAACTATAACTAGTACTGATAGTTTGAAGTTGACTGATTCTTTTTCTCATTAGTAATACTTTGCTCGTATTGAGTTGATTCTTTCTTGTTTAGTTCCCTAGGAAAATTAAAATAATAATGGAACTGATGATTGAGTTGAACTTTCTAGCAAGAAGATAATGATAATCCAGTTTTAGCTGCTAGCCTGCTGGGGATGATTGGTTTTTAACTTTCTAATGAGAACATATCTAGTAGCTGCTAGTGCTACTGATGATCGAGTTTTTTTTTTTTTAACTCTCTTGCAAGTAGATAGCAAGTAGTAGCTGCTAATGATAAAAATGTGACTGCGGTTGTAAAGAGTTGGCCTTCGTTTTCCTTTCTGTAGGTATTCAGCAAAGCAACTTCGCTGTGTCATTGTTGCTTCTCGACAATAATTTTATTTAATTTTATAGAAGGAGCTGTTCGTATTTTAGCTTAAAATTGATTGTTGCGGATTATGGAAATTAACTCAATGTTTTGCTCTTCCACATCGTACTTGATTTGTTGTGCTATATATGTTGTTTCGCTTTCTCTTTGGCCATTTATTTTTGTCTGATTACTCTTCCTTTTTCTTCATTTACCTTTGTCTAACTTTAAGGTTTGTTTACTGATGCTAGTCAGCACAATTCATTACCCTGATGAAAGATGATAGTGGAAGTATCAACGCCATTTCTGTGGATAATCAATTTGGGAAGCTTCCTGATCATCTACTTATAGAAATCTTCATTCGGCTTCCCATCTCGGAATGGGTACATCTATCTTGTGTGAAGAAGCATTGGGCTAACATCTTTCGAGAAGAATGTTTATGGCATGCTGCACTTGTTAAGAATTTTCCTCTAGTCGACCTTGCGAAAAGATGGCCCGGGCCTATTCCTCGAAGATCAAGTAAAAGGTACTGCAATTATAACAAATGCTCCTGCTCCAGCACACACATCCTAATGTACCCATATAGCTTTGTTCATATATTCTGGTTTAACCTTATTAGATAGAAAGTTTTGACTGACGTAACAGAGTTTCAATTTCTCGTTCTATCTCTCATTTGTTCAGAAGGTACACGGCTTTATATGTCAGTAAGCACATCTTTTCACTTGAAGGCGTATTAGATGAGATGGTTGGCCATGCTTATTTGTTTCTGAAGGAGCATCTTGAAATTTCACGAATGCCTCCTCCTGCTGGTATAATTCATGGGACAATCATAGGTATGCTGTGGACTTGATCCCTCCCCCAAAAAATGTAGTTTTAGGTACAAGTGTAGGTGTGTTTCTTAATATTCGTGCATGTTTCAGATGTATTCTAACTCATCAGATTACAGATGAGTCTTCCTCACCTCATCGGTAATCTGAATCATCTTTCTAGTGGACCCCGAAACCTTCCACACCTAATTGCCTATGCAATCTGTCACTGCAGCCAAACACCGCCATGTACTAGCCATGCCACAAAGGTGTAGATACTGTTATCAGCATGTTAGTATGGAACTTTTCCCCTATTATGTTCGATTTACATTATAGAGCCATTCAAACTAAAAGATATTCCTGTACAGCCATTCAAACTACAAGATATTCCTGAAAATTACATTTGGATTAGCTGCAACTTCGTGAAGTGGGAACTAGTAGTATGTCCTTGCATTGCCTCTTAGGTAGATACCCCTTCATTAATTATTTATTTTGAAAAAAAAAAAAAAACTCTTCCTTGAACTTATGCTTATTTATATCTCCTTTGTCTCGCTATGAAATTTCTGATCTGTCAACTACTTGATAGTAAATTTTATCCAACCACATCCGATATATATATCCGCGAACTCTGTCAGAATTTTGAGCTGTTGCTCTCTCAGTCTCTTCTGCGCTCTCACAATCCAATACCCTGGGTAACAGAATGTCCATAGTAATAGCATTTAATACTGCTTGCTTCTTTGATGATACATAGTATTAGTAGTACCAGGTTTCTGACACCTTGGCTGAAACATGTATTGTCACTACATTTCTGAGTTAGAAATACTTTTTCTGTGTCTGCAGACCAGTTTATTGCCTGTGGCAAATCACGGGACGAGTCTCATGAGCTTGCTTCTCAAATTTGGTTAGCTGTTATTGACAATTTGGATGAAGACGAGAAGACTTTCAGTTTACTGAAACGGTTGGCCTTGGAGGAAGATGTAAGTTCGACATAACTCAACCTTATGAGTTATGACAATCATGATCATGGCCATAAAGTGTTCGTAGTTCATGTTCCTTCCATTATGAAAACCTATCAGATGAGTCCCAAAATACTCACTGTGGAAAACATGTTAAAGAATTCGGGGATAATGCGGCTTCATTTAACACCTGAGGAGGTGCAGGGTTCTTATGGGTTTCTTAACTTCTACTTCCTCTGTTCTCTATCTATCTTCACAGTTTTCATTTTACCACTATTCACCGAATCACTTTGATTTGGTAATTTGATTAGTAAAACGATACAAGAATTTGATAATCTTTGCATGACATTATAGAGTAAACTTAACTCTACAACACCATGGAAATTTACCAAAAAAAATCATCGTTTTGCTATCCAAATTACCGGGTCAAAGTGACCTGGTTAACGAAGAAAAAGTCAAACTGTGAAGATACAAACTGGGAAGATAGATAGAGAACAGAGGTAGTACTCCATAAACATGATTTTCCCAACTCGGGTTGAAATTTTATATTCAGCATCTAACGAAACCTTGCAGGTCTATTATTTGCAGAATACTAGTATTCCTTGTTTAATATGAGAAAGCGCTTGAGCCTCTTCTGGTTGTTGGGCAGGTTTTTCTACCATACCCTTACACAAGATCGCAAAAGGTTCAGTGGAGGGTTTTTGAGAAGCTCTTCACAGATTTCCGCGACTGCCTCACTCTTGAGGACTATTACGATGTATTGGCATGTGCAAAGCATAAGTTTCAGCTGATTCCATCGACTTGGTTAGGTTACTAGCACTGCAATGTGTAAATGTTGTTCATAAGTGTACATATGTATAATGTATCGACAAAACTGTAATATCCCTTTTCTGTGCTTCTTCCCTGATATGGGGAACTGTATATGTGTGTAATAAAGACCTTTTTTTATGATGGATAAGTAACTCAATAAGCGCTTTCCTAGTTTATACATGGATCAATGCTCTTAATTTCCCTCTTCCCCTCTTGTCGGGTCATTAGAAGACATGACCACCCGGGACTAATGGATTTCGCTCTTTCACGGTTGTGACGCCTGCTGAAATCTCTTGGTAATCCGTGTAAAGGAATGACGAGACGAACATGACAATGGATGATGTTAAGAATGCTTTAGACCATAGCAAACATGGCGAAGTGACAACGAAGTCAATGCAAGGAAGCGGGAACGAGCTGGGGTCTCTGCTTGTTCGTGCGAACACTTCGGGTGTTCGTACGAACGCCCCTGGAGCTAGGGATGATTTTGTTTCCTTTTCGGTTTTGGTAATGTTTGTCGATTGCTTTGGGCACAAGCCAGTAGTCTAGGTCTATATGTCGGTGTGGGTCGTGGCTATCAACTGTGTCAGTTGTAATTGGGTCTTCTCTATCAATATAATCGGGTTTCCTGGCTGTGGATGTAGCAAGACTCTAAACTAGTGGACCACTAAATGTATGCGAACTTGTTCATTATTTTTATCATTCTTACTCGATGTGTTTGGTTATAACAAGTGGTATCAGAACCAGGATAGGGTTTCAATAAGAGCGACGTCGGGTATGATGATGAAAATCGATCAATTTGATTGGAATAATGGGTTTAGCTTGTGACAGATAAAGATGATTGCTTTGTTGAAACAGCAAGATCTTTGGTTCTCATTGTCTAACAAGGCGGGCGTAGATACAATCACAAAGGCGTTTGTGAAGATGGAGGAGAAGGCGCCTGCAACGATCACGTTGTTTCTCGACATTAGACGGCAATTGACTTCTGGTCAAAGTTGGAAAATTTCTATATGACGAAATTGGTGGCCAACAAGTTGATGCTGAAGCAGCGACTATTCAGTATGCGAATGTCAGAGTGTATGTGTGTATTGGTGATCACTTAGGCAATCTAAACAATATTTTGCTCGATTTGCGCAATAGTGAGGAGGTTGTAAGTGATGTTGACGCGGCATTGATTCTGTTGGTGTCTCTGCCTCCATCATACGAGGGTTTCGTACAGTCTTTCGTTGTTGGGAAAGACACGATAACCCTAGAGGAAGTCAGATCTTCTCTTCACACAAGGGAATCCAGGCATAAGGCTGCAGGCAAAGACGATCATGCGTCTGGTGCATTGATGGTCAAATCAGGAAGTAAGGGATACATGAGGCCTGGAGGATCCCAGTGACCTAGGGATGTATGTCTCTCGAATGGATTTGTTGATGTTGGTCGAAATGAAGCGTAAGTAGGGCGGGTAGTGTAAGGAGAAAGGTCACTGGAAGAGAGAGTGTCCCAAGAAGAATCATGCATCTGCAGGTTTTGCTGCAGGTGAAGGGACTTTGGAGGACGACCTAGTTATCTAAGCCCATTGGGGGCTTTCTGGGCTCTTGGCATGTAGCATCTGGCGTGTGAGATTTCTGGCACGCGAATCTGGTTCTGGTTCTGGCGCAGGTTATGTACGTGTTTCTGTTGTCTAGAGGTGCATCTGGTTCTGGGCTTGTACCATGACATGCATGTGGCTCGTATCTAGTGCGATTACGGTTTCTGGCGAGCATCTGGCGCAACCGAGGGATTCAGGCGCAATCCGATACGACAAATCTGTTTGGGCACTTGTCATTAGGTGCATCAGGTCTGGTAATTAATGACGTATGACACTTGTCGTTGTGCATCTGTCTGGCACAAGTTGGCGCATGTAGAATACATTCGGTCCCTTTTCTGTGAACGTACTCAAGTTCAAGGTGGAGCACTTGTTTCTGTCTCCGGAAGTGTATCCGCATCTGGCGCATTCGTTGCAGGAACACATAGTAGTTTGAGCAACGAATTTGGCGAATTGGGTTTCGTAAAAAGCTACAAAACGTTTGGTTTGGAAGAAAAGCATCAGTCTGGTTTAGCTTGATATGGCGTTAGAATCAAGATGAAGATTTGTTAGGAATGCTTCAAACCCTAGCAAATTTGGCGAAGCAACAACAAAGACAAGTCAAGGAAGCTAGAACGAGCTTGGGTATCTGCTTGTTTGTGCAAGCACCTCTGGAGCTGGGGCGATGATTTTTCTCCTATTCGGTTTTGGTGACGTTGTCGATTGCTTTGGGTATAAGTCAGTAGTCAATGCCCATATATGGGTGTAGGTCGTGACTATTAACTGTGTGAGTCGTAATCGGGTCTTCTCAGTCAATATAATTGGATTTTCTTATCGTGGATGTAGCTAGTCTCTAAACTAGTGAACCACGTAAAATGTGTGTGATCATGTTCATTGTTTTAATCATTCTTGCTCGATAAGTTTGGTTATATCATATGATATTCTGGACTGGCTCATCCCGGTGAATGTGGTTGTCACATCATCTTCAATGAAGATCTCAGTTCTAATTTTAAATAAGTGTTTAAATAATCAATTGGGTATATATAGCATTTCATGCTCCAATGTATACACAAGTAGTTGTAAAATTAACCCAATGATCTTTTATTTAATGAATATCTTTTTAAAAATAGAAAATATTATATTAAAATTTTCTTTAATTAATAATGAAGAGTTTTTTTATAGTAATGAATACCTTTTATTTAATTATATATCCTTCTTGCTTATTAAGTGATATCTTCCAACGATTTATGAAGGCTAAATTGCACCGGAGGTACCCATGTTTTGTAAAAACAGACAAGTGGGTAACCAAATTTCAAAATCGAGTACCACAGGTCTTAAATTTTTGATTTTCAAGCAAGTGGGTACCCTTCCGTTAACTTTCCGTTAATATTTTACGGAAAAATATAAAAAGACTATTGTACCCCTTATTTTTACCTCTATTTTTTTAAAGTACAAGTTTTACTAACTAAAAAAATTAGAAATAATAAAATTTTAATTGAATAATTTCTATATGATATGTAAGATAATGCAATATATTTCATCAAAATTACATATTCTTACATCATTTCAAGATATGAAATATTTTTTTATGAACACATATCCTTTAATCTTAAAGTCTTTACCTATTTTTTTGAGTTTTTAATTAAATCTCAAAATTTCTTAATTTCACATGTATTTTTTTCGTAAAACAATAACACTCTAGTATCTTCGTGCATTTTAACAACTGACACAAGAATTGACACCTGACATTCTTGAATAGTTTTTTTTTTTTTTTTTTTTTTTTTTTTTTTTTTTGAGGAATGAACTTTGTATTAAAACCAACGGAGCAATAAACTGAATAGAGTACAAGCACAACCCTGAAACTTTCCACTCCCTTCTATGCATTGACCACATCTCTTTGCCTTCTCCATTCATGCCCCTTTGAGCTAACCAGTGGGCTTCCTTGTTCTTCCTTCTTTCGAGAAATCTCCGTCTATTCCTAAAAAAAAAAAAAAAAAAAAAAAAAAAAAAAAAAAAAAAACTCCATCTGACCTCCTTGAGATATGCTCTGTGTTCTTCAATTTTTTTGATGATATTCCTTACCACCACTTTCCGATGCTCTAGATCTTGGTTATTCTCCAGCAATTCGATAAGGATTTGGGCATCTCCTTCAATTGTTGCCTTAGAGATTCCGAGAGAAATGATAAGATCAATCGCCCTGTTTGCTGCCAGAGCTTCGATCTCGAAAGAACTATTCCCCCACTGCGCTTGATCTGAGCTTGCTGTGATGACTTTACCGGTTGAGTCTCGGAGAACTCCAGTACCTGCCTTCCGCCGTTGATACGACCATGTAGGGTTTTGATACGGATTCGCAGTGGAATAAACTATAATAAACATCCGTTCAAGACCATCCAGGATGACAGGACTAGAAATCATAACGATGGTAAAGGATGAGATCATCAAGTACCTTGTTTGTCTTCTTTGATGAATTCATGTGAAATAGTGTCCACGTCTCTATGCAAGTCCTTACATGGATTAGCTCACCCTGCAAATTAGTCCTACTAAGTTTTCATGTGGTTGCGTATTGATCCTTCTATATAATTAGTCCAACTAATTAATTCCCAAGTCCGGTTATATCCATAAGGAGTGTGACCCCATAGGTTCTACTTAGTTGGTAGTAACAATTACTAACATAGAGCGGTCTCTAGCAAGACATCTATGCAACCAACTAATAGGAACAGACAATAATTCGACAAACCTTGTGACCAATGTTACCGTATTGTATTATCCCTTTGTCACTATATTCGGATTGGACACGAGACATACAAGTCACACTCTTATATCCAATCCGTAGTTTCTTGATCATGGAAATAGTCTTATCCATGCAGATAACATCGATATCTTATAGATTTATCTGAGTCTAGCTAGACATTCTATAAGCACTACCCCTCGAGTGGCCGCGGATATTTTCTCCCGTTATGTGGGAGGGACAAATCATCTCTACGTCACTACCATCTCTAAGCTTGCTTCCTATCATGCCTGATAACTACCTTTATAGTTCCCGATTAAGGCGCAATGTTTGATAATATCAAAGCATGATATTTCACAACTAGAGTATCTAGTGACTTCAAGTCTAAGGACCACAATATCATTGTCACTACGAGAAGCACTTGTGACTTTACATAACGTGTATGTAGCCTTCTCGTTGTGGGTCAATCAAGTATGCCATTACCCCTAATGCATACCCATGTGCTAGACTTGATATCTCCATATCAATCTACCCACATACTAGTCTATAGTTGATCGTCCGGTTAATCAATATAAAGGACTAGGGATATTTAAGAATATAACATTTATATTCTAAGGACTTCATTCATGTTAACATATATTCATATCGATAACACAATCAATAGTAAGTCCATATAAATGTCACAAGAAATAGATTGCCTATAGGGCATATTTCCAACAGACCATGCCTCATCAAAGGAGACACGGTAATCTTCTCGAATTGTGCCAGCGTCTGTGGTGGGCTTGTGCTGTTCTGCGTTGCCAGAGGAGAAGCCGGTGATGTCTGCAAAGTAAGATGGGGTTGAGGCTACAATATTCTCCATGGGGATTTTCTTTCCTTCAAAGATAATTATGTTCCTATTTAGCCAAAGACTCCAGAAGACAACGCAAGTGCAAGCCCTATCCGGAGTCGAGCTTCGTAAGAAGAATCGCCGGATCCATCCTTGACCAATCGGTAAGTTCAAATTGTTGCTTCATGCGAATTGATTCCAAAACTATTTTTCTATAGGACAATGAAGAAATGTAGGGTTTTGATTCATGGATGCGCAACGAAAACAATAATTAACCATGCAAAACCCTCCAAGGATCACAAGTCAAGAGACATGACGATGGTAAATGAAGAAATCAATTAACACACCTTAGGGTTCTCCTTTGATGACTTCAAACGCGAATTGTGTCACGTTCTCTATAGTTGATCCACGCCTAGAGTTGATTTCTAGATCTTCCAATCCTTGGTGCTAGCCCGGAAAGAGGATGAGGAAGAAGAATCACGCAAAACGAGACGAACCAAAGGAGGTTTGGCCTCCTTTGGGGCCAACGGGGACGGGGCGGCGAGCAAGGGGGGCGGCGGCTCCTTCTTGCTTGCTTGCTCTCTCCTTTTGTTCTCTCCCACTCAAGTTATGATCAATTATGAACATAAGTGTGGGAAGGAAGGAAGGAAGGTCCTTTATATAGTCCAAAAAATCCTTGCCAACTACCTAAAGGACTTATTCTAGTCCTACTAGAATTCAATTTAGTCCCTTCCTTGCAAATTAGTCCCTACTAAGTTTGCAAGGTTTTGCAAAGTGATCCTTCTAATTAATTAATCCAATTAATTAATTCCCAAATCTAGTTCAACTCTATATAGCGTGTGACCCCATAGGTTATATCTAGTTGGTAGCAACTATTTGCTAATATGAAGCGGTTTCTAGCAAAACATCCATTCTAGCCAACTAATAGAATAGTCATCTTGACAACCTTTGTACAAGTAATTGTCTCATCCCTTTGTCTCCATATCCGGATTGGACACGAGACATAGAATTCACACTCGTATATCCAATCCATAGTTTCTCGATCCATGGGAATAGCCTTATTCGTGCAAATAACATCAATATACCATATTGATTTATTTGAGTCTGGCCAGACATTCTATAAGCACTATCCCTCGAGTGGCCTAGGATATTTGCTCCCGTTATGTGGGAGGGACAAATTCTATCTACGTCCACTATGATCTCTAAGCTTGCTTCTTATTGTATCCAGTACACGCCTTTATAACTACCAGTTACGGTGTAGCGTTTAACGCTACCAAAATCACAATAATCCACAACTAGAATATCTAGTGACTTCAAGTCTAAGGATGACAATACCATTGCACGGTGAGAAGCGCTTGTGACTCAACATAACGTGTATGTAGCCTTCTCGGAGATGGGTCAATCCAGTGCGTCATTACCCTTAATGCACACCTATGTGTTGGATCATGATATCTCCATATCAATCCAACCCCATACTAGTCTATAGATGATTGTCCCATTAATCATTATACTGGACTAGGGATATTTAAGATAAACAACACAATTGTAAATCTAAGGACTTCATTATATTAAATATCCAATAAATAATAAATGAATTTCTAGCCACAAATAAATTCATACTAAACTAGATTGTCTCTGGGGAATCTATTACAACAGTCTCCCACTTGAACTAGAGCCAATCTAGCGCATCTTGTATGCCCATACTCCTAGTGTGCCCTTCATGCTTCCACTGCGTGAGCGGCTTTGTAAGCGGGTCTGACAGATTCTCATCTGTGGGAATCTTGCTTATCCGAACGTCTCCTCAATCGATAATATCTCGAATCAGATGAAACTTCCTTAGCACGTGCTTGGATTTATGGTGCGACCTGGGTTCCTTTGATTGGGCGATCGCCCCAGTGTTGTCACAATACAACTCAACTGGATCCGCAATGCTAGGAACCACACCAAGTTCAGAAACAAACTTTCTGATCCAAACACCTTCCTTTGCTGCGCCATTTGCAGCAATGTACTCAGCCTCTGTTGTAGAATCAGCCACCGTCTCTTGCTTGGAACTCTTCCAGCTCACCGCTGCTCCATTCAGGCAAAGCAAATATCCCGACTGTGTCTAAAGTCATCTCTTTCAGTTTGGAAGCTTGCATCAGTGTAACCCCTTACACGCAACTCTTCCTCACCGCCAAATATCAAGAAAGCATCATTAGTTCTTCTCAAGTACTTTAGGATTTTCTTGAATGCAATCCAGTGAATCTCTCCGGGATTGGATTGGTATCTGCTTGTCATACTCAAGGCATATGACACATCTGGTCTAGTACATAACATGGCGTACATGATAGATCCTATGGTCGAGGCATAGGGAATTCTACTCATGCGTTCCTTCTCAATCTCATTGGAAGGACAACCACTCTTTGAAAGAGTGATTCCATGTGACATGGGCAAGAATCCCTTATTGGAATCTTGCATGTTGAACCGTTTCAACACCTTGTCAATATATGTACTTTGACTTAGGCCTAGCAGTCTCTTAGATCTATCTCTATAGATCTTTATACCGAGTATATAGGCTGCTTCCCCTAAGTCCTTCATTGAGAAACACTTCCCTAGCCAATCTTTAACAGATTGTAGCATGGGAACGTCGTTTCCAATGAGAGTATGTCATCCACATACAAGACCAGAAAAGCTACAGAGCTCCCACTAACCTTCTTGTAGACACAAGACTCATCTTCGTTTCTGATGTAGCCAAACTCTTTGACTACTTCATCAAAACGTCGATTCCAACTCCTAGAAGCTTGCTTCAATCCATAAATGGATCGTTGCAGCTTACAGACTTTGTTGGCTTGCTTTGGATCTTCAAAACCCTCAGGCTGTATCATATACACGTCCTCGACGAGATTCCCATAAAGGAATGCTGTTTTGACATCCATCTGCCAAATCTCATAGTCGTGGTATGCTGCAATCGCAAGTAGGATTTGGATGGATTTGGTCATAGCGACTGGTGAAAAGGTTTCATCATAGTCAATACCATGAATCTGTCTGAATCCTTTAGCCACCAATCGACCCTTATAGGTAATCACATTACCATCCATGTCGATCTTCTTCTTGAAGACCCACTTGCACCCTATGGGTCGCGCCCCTTCGGGTGGTTCCACCAAAGTCCATACTTTGTTGGTATACATGGATTCCATCTCGGATCTCATGGCTTTTAGCCACTTCTGAGAGTCTGGTCCCTTCATGGCCTCTTCATAGGTAGTAGGCTCATCATCTATGAGCATCGTGTCACCGGAATCGGTCACGAGAAGTCCATACCTCTCGGGTTCCTGGCGCACTCTACTAGATCTACGAAGCTCTTGTGTTACCTGAACAGGTTGCTCCACAACCGCTTGTGGTTCCTGCTCATGTTCCATAATCGGTTCAGTGATTTGTGGTTCTTGAACCTCTTCAAGTTATACAGTACTCCCACTTGCTTATTTAGAGACAAATTCTCTTTCTAGAAACACGCCGGTTCGAGCAACAAACACTTTGTTCTCGGTTGGATTGTAGAAGTTGTAGCCCTTAGTTTCCTTAGGGTACCCCAAAAATTTACACTTATCCGATTTTGGCCCTAGCTTGTCTGATTGTAAACGTTTTAGATTGACATCGCCAGCCCCAAATCCTCATGAACGACAGTGTGGGACGCCTCCCATTCCACATCTCATATGGAGTCTTCATGACTGATTTAGATGGAACACGGTTAATGGTGAAAGCTGCACTTAATAGAGCGTGGCCCCAAAATGATAATGGAAGATCGGTTTGACACATCATAGATCGAACCATATCCAATAGGGTTCGATTCCTCCTCCCAGACACGCCATTCCATTGTGGCGTTCCGGGCGGAGTGAGTTGGGACACGATCCTACACTCTCTAAGATAGTCGTCAAACTCTTGGCTCAAGTATTCTCTTCCACGATCCGATCGTAGAGCCTTGATACTTTTGCTAAGTTGCTTTTCTACTTCATTCTTGAATTCTTTGAACACTTCAAAGGATTCGGATTTTTCCCTCATGAGGTACACAAATCCATATCTACTGTAATCATCAGTAAATGTAATGAAGTAGACGTAACCACCCCTGGCAGGCGTGGCAAATGGCCCACACACATCAGTATGTATGAGCGCCAATTGCTCACTAGTCCTCTCGCCTTTCTTATTGAAAGGGGACTTTGTCATCTTTCCCAATAAACAAGCATCACATGTCTCATATGATTCAAAATCAAATGAGTCTAGTAGTCCATCCTTATGGAGTCTAGATACACGTTTCTCATTTATGTGGCCTAAACGACAGTGCCATAAATAAGCGGGATTTAAATCATTTATTTTAATCCGCTTGGTATTAATGTTGTAGACAGGATTGCTTACAGCAAGGACATACAGTCCATCAAATAATGCGCACTAAAATAGTGAATATTATTCAAATAAAAGGAACAACAATTGTTCTTTATTGAAATAATAAAACCATCCTTGTCCAAACAAGAAATTGAAATAATGTTTCTGCTCATAGCAGGCACAAAATAGCAATTATTTAATTCTAAAACTAATCCTGAAGGCAGAGATAGCTCGCACACGCCTATGGCCAACGCAGCAACTTTTGCTCCATTCCCAACGCGCAGATCTACCTCCCCTTTAGCCAATCTTCTACTTCTCTTTAGATCCTGCACATTTCGACAAATGTGAGATCAACATCCAGTATCTAATACCCATGATGTAGAGACAGTTAAATTGACATCCACAACAAAAATACCTGGTGGTGGTGGAATCACTATTCCAAGCCTCTTGTCCTCCAGATATTTTGGGCAGTTCCTCCTCCAGTGTCCAGGCTGACTGCAGTAGTGACACTCACCTTTAGTCACACCTTTGGCAATGCCACCAAGAGGCTTAAGGGCATGTTCCTTGGACTTGGCAACTAACTTGCCTTTGCCCTTGGAGGATGAGGCAAACCTTTTGCCCTTTCCTTTCTGCACCATCATAATGGCCTTGCCCTTACCCTTGTTGATGCTCTGTTCAGCTGTCCTCAACATATTGAGTAAATCTGGCAGTGGTTTCACGATCTTGTTCATGTTATAGTTCATGATGAACTGTCCATAACTCTCGGGCAACGATTGCAACACGAGATCGGTTGCCAACTCTTGGCCGACCGGGAACCCTAGTCGGGCGAGATTCTCCAAGTACCCGATCATACGGAGTACATGGGGTCCCACCGGGTTCCCTTCTGCCAGATGACACTTGAACAGTGCCTTAGAGACCTCATACCTCTCTACCCTTGCCTGCTCTTGGAAGAGCTGCTTCAGATGCTCGATCATATCGACATGATTCATGTTTTCGTGTTGCTTCTGAAGCTCAGAAGTCATGGTGCATAGCATAAGGCAGGCCGCATCATTAGCGTCATCAACACGCTTTTGATACGCCTTTAGGGCAGCAGGTGTTTGGTTCTCTGGACCTTCTGGAACATGCTCCTCTATTGCGTACAGTTTCTTCTCTTGCTTGAGAACAATTCTCAAGTTTCTGTACCAATCAAGAAAGTTGGTTCCAGAGAGCTTGTCCTTCTCAAGGACAGATCGTAGGGAATGTTGTGAACTCGATGAGTTGTTTGCCATTTGGTATTCTACAAAAGGATAATACGCAAGTTTTAGTATTTGTGAATTTTTGACTATATTCAATAATGGCTAGTTTATCAAATATAGCTCCCACTATTTTTCTACAGATTAATAACCCTCAAGATATTAATGCGGAAAATATCCTTATATTTTCTAGTGGGCCAAGATCCATGTTTCATCTCCTTAAGAGCTTGCTTTGGCAAGTCACCCATAATTTGACTACTTTAGGTAGGAACGATTCCAATTGCATCCCTTATACAACTCTTGGTTCAATTGGGAAAATAACTCCTTATTTATCCATCCATATGGATAATCTCAATTGATTGCCTCTAGGTTTCTTAATCACATTAATAGCCTAGTTGTGTTCAACCTCTTATTTAAACAATTGCACATTACTAGCTTGTGCCATCGCATTCCATCATTATGAACCAAGTCGCCATGCTTTGGCACGCACGAACTTGATAAATAATGATGATAATGAGTGTTTAAATAACGAGAAGGCAAGAACACAATATTTGAATTTTGAGGGATTTTTAAATTCAATTTTAATTGTTTTGTTGATCAATATCAACTAATCTATCTATTTGAGTTTGGGCACAACTCCAAATAATAGATCCGGGTTGTCTAATTATCTTATCATCCTAATTGCATGCATCATCCATACACCAACCACAAAATAATAAGACAATAAAGTAAACAACCACAAAATAAAAATTAAACGTGATGTGGATATGGCCTTTTCTAGACTAAGATAATTCCAAGACAATGAAATTATCTATGAACCCTAAAAGCAAACACATCTCCATGCGTCTTGGTCTTTTGGTCCATCCTTCATAGTCATGTGGAATGCTCCATGCTCTATGCTCCATCTTTTGTGTCTCCTTTTGGTTTTGGGCTTCTTTTCTTCAATCTTGGCTAACAATCTACTTTATCTAGCACTAGATAAATTCTATAATAAATAAAATAAATATCACAAGTTGAGAAAAAAATGGCACGCAGGCCATGAAACTCTAATTAATTATTACAATTAATTGATCAGCTCGCAGGCCGTAAAACCAAACCACAAAAATTAAACATCCACATCAAACCACATCCTAAGGCCATATCCAATCACCATGCGATTTGCACATAAACAGTTAAAATCCAATTTTAACGCGCTTGGTCAATTTTAATTGATTTTAGGATTTTCTAGGGTTAATACGGTCCATGGGCCCAACAATCCAATTGCCCGGGCCTAAAAGGTGAACCGCAAGGCCCTAGGGCCGGGCCGGCCCCTAGCCCACGCGGCTAGGCTGCGGGCTAGGGCTGCCCCGGCCCCTAGGGCGGCTAAGCTTGGGATGCAAGCAAGAGAGGACGGTCCCTCTAGGGGGGCCGAACCTCTTAGGGAGTTGTTTCCTAAAACAACTCTGTTGCTTGGTGCCCAAGTTTGGTTGTTTCCTTGTTTTGGAAGAACTTCTTCTTCGCAAAGGATGCCCAAACCCTAGATCTAAGATCCTAAAATTTCTCAAACTCACTAATTCATGCATCCAATGCAAAAACTAGATCTTGTTATGATAGATTATTGACAAATTGCATCCCATGCTTGATTTGTCTTGTTTTACGCGATAAACAATCAATTTAAGGTGTAAAACTAAAAGAATATAACACATAAACCACGTTTATGCTCTACGACCTGTGGCTCTGATACCACTTTAGGGTTTTGATTCATGGATGCGCAACCGAAACAATAATTAACCATGCAAAACCCTCCAAGGATCACAAGTCAAGAGCCATAACGATGGTAAAGGAAGAAATCAATTAACACACCTTCGGGTTCTCCTTTGATGACTTCAAACGCGAATTATGTCACGTTCTCTATAGTTGATCCACGCCTAGAGTTGATTTCTGGATCTTCCAATCCTTGGTGCTAGCCCTGAAAGAGGAAGAGGAAGAAGAATCACGCAAAACGAGACGAACCAAAGGAGGTTCGGTCTCCTTTGGGGCCGACGGGGACGGGGCGACGAGCAAGGGGGGCGACGGCTCCTTCTTGCTTGCTTGCTCTCTCCTTTTGTTCTCTCCCACTCAAGTTATGATCAATTATGAACATAAGTGTGGGAAGGAAGGAAGTAATGTCCTTTATATAGTCCAACAAATCCTTGCCAACTACCTAAAGGACTTATTCTAGTCCTACTAGAATTCAATTTAGTCCCTTCCTTGAAAATTAGTCCCTACTAAGTTTGCAAGGTTTGCAAAGTGATTCTTTTAATTAATTAATCCAATTAATTAATTCCCAAATCTAGTTCAACTCTATATAGTGTGTGACCCCATAGGTTCTATCTAGTTGGTAGCAACTATTTGCTAATATGGAGCGGTTTCTAGCAAAATATTCATTCTAGCCAACTAATAGAATAGTCATCTTGACAACCTTTGTACAAGTAATTGTCTCATCCCTTTGTCTCCATATCCGGATTGGACACGAGACATACAAGTCACACTCGTATATCCAATCCATAGTTTCTCGATCTATGGGAATAGCCTTATTCGTGCAAATAACATCAATATCCCATATTGATTTATTTGAGTCTGGCCAGACATTCTATAAGCACTATCCCTCGAGTGGCCTAGGATATTTGCTCCCGTTATGTGGGAGGGAAAAATTCTTTCTACATCCACTACGATCTCTAAGCTTGCTTCTTATTGTATCCAGTACACGCCTTTATAACTACCCAGTTACGGTGTAGCGTTTAACGCTACCAAAATCACAATAATCCACAGCTAGAATATCTAGTGACTTCAAGTCTAAGGATGACAATACCATTGCACGGCGAGAAGCGCTTGTGACTCAACATAACGTGTATGTAGCCTTCTCGGAGATGGGTCAATCCAGTGCGTCATTACCCTTCATGCACACCTATGTGTTGGATCATGATATCTTAATATCAATCCAACCCCATACTAGTCTATAGATGTTTGTCCCATTAATCATTATACTGGACTAGGGATATTTAAGATAAACAACACAATTGTAAATCTAAGGACTTCATTATATTAAATATCCAATAAATAATAAATGAATTTCTAGCCACAAATAAATTCATACTAAACTAGATTTCCTCTAGGGCATCTATTCCAACAAGAAACACATGGTCTGAGTCCTCATTTTCCCCATTATAAACTTTGCATTTGATATCAACTGGAATATTTCTCCTTGCCGGATTCAAAGCTGTTGGTAGAGAGTTATTGTTGATTTTCCACACCAGGAATAGTAGTTTCCTGGGAATATTTAGTTTCCACAAATCACTCAGCCATTTATTTTCCCTTTGTGGATCACTATTGCTTTGGTTATCTGCTGCTGCCGTGATTCTTTGAGCTTGTTCATATCCACTTTTCACTGTATAGGTCCCAGAATCTGTATGATGCAAAATCCATTTATCTTCCTCTTGTGTCGTAGGTATTGGTATTCTTCAAATGTCTTGAATATCAGTTCCATAAATTTGGAGACTTTGCATCTCCTCGACATTCCATGTTCTTGATTGTTGGTTGACAATCTCACCGAACATGGGGTTGTTATTACTGGTATTGGCTGAGATGATTTTTAGAGGGCCCTCCCTGGGAATCCAGGGGTGCATAGATCTGGGTTGTGTCAGCATTACCAATCGGTTTTAGCATCCCTTCTTTAAGAACTTCCTGTCCCTCTAATATACTGCGCCAGGCGTAGGATGGGTTTCGACCCAATTCTGCATCCAGGAAGTGCTCTCTCCACTATGATACTTGTTCGCCAAAATCTTTGCCGTAAGGCTTTGGGTTTATCTACCAGTCTCCAGGCTTGCTTTGCCAGTAAAGCCTTGTTAAAATCGAGTATATCTTTAAAATCGAGGCCACCTTGCATCTTTGATCTTTTAAGATAATCCCATGCAATCCAACATATGATTCCACCAGAAATTTCTCATAGCTTTGCTCAATTTTTTGGCAGGATCCAATAGAAAGAAGAAAGCAACTCATAGCAAAGTTTGGAATGGCTTGAACAACGGCTTTTAGGAGGTTCTCTTTCTCTGTAGGCGACATGTATTTTTCTTTCCACCCCTTTGTTTTGTGTAGTACTCTATTGAAAAGATAATCGAACGTAGAGTTTTTTTTCTTACCAATCGTCGTTGGCAGTCCAAGATACTTATCATGTTGATTTTCCTCAGGAACCCAACATAGATCAGCAAGAGCATCTTTATCCTCCTCATTGATTTTTTTTAGAAAAGTGCCATAGACTTTTGAAGATTCATCTTTTGTCCTGACGCTTCCTCGTATGGTATAATAATTTGTAGTAATTGTGTATAAGGAAATGCTAGGAAGAGATCCAAGTGTATACCTCAAGTAGGGAATAAGATCAAGAACAAGAACATAGAGAAGTGTAGGGTAATGAGGGAGAGAGTAAGCAATGGTAACTGTGTGTGAGAGAGAGAGAGAGAGCTTAATGACAGCAAGAGCTTCGATGAGTCCAGAAGATCAAGCAGAAGAACCAGAGAGTCCAAGAGAAGAAATGGAGGTCTAACGATCCTATATATAGTGGGGAAGTGACCGTTGTAAGGGGTTAATGCGCCCATAAATGGCGGCTTATTGATATACCCGCAACGGCACGTTCGACCGTATATATAGGGAACATTATGCACCTGCCCGCATATACCGGAGACTGTTATGAGATCAACCGGGTTTATAGGACGTGGTCATTAAGTATCTCAAGTCAGTTACTAAGGTTCGCGCGCGAGCTTGGTTGTCGCTCTCGCGCGACGTTCCTTACTCAAGCCTCCAAACCACTAAGTCTCTACAAGTCCCGTGTGGTGAGCATCGCGGGTGGCCCTGTCTCGCAGCCCCCAATGGATAAGTATGAGCAGTGATTGGGTGTCTATGGAGAGTAGCCAGATGTGCTGGATGGCCGCCACTTGGCTATGATCTGTCTGTCTGGGATGCACTATCTACAGTAATCTTGTAATATTTTGAGCATCAGAACCTGTAAAAATGATACTATCATCAGCAAAAAATTGGTGAGAAACCGCAGGGCCTCCACGGGAAGCTTTGACCCCCACAAGATTTCTTGCCAATACTTCTGCTGGGATTGTTCGTGAAAATCCTTCGCTGCAAAGTAGGAACAAATAGGGGAAAGAGGACATCCCTGGCGCAAGCCCATTTCACGTACAATTCTGCCTTTAACTTCAGCGTTCAGAACAAAAAGAAAATTGTACTGAATTAATGCACTTATGGACCACGTTGCAAAACTTATTTCCCATTCCCATCGTTCGCATAGTTGCTAATAAATAACTCCAATAACTCGGTCGTAGGCTATAGAAATATCGACTTTTACAGCGATGTAGCCTTTTCGACGTTTGACATGAGTTTTCATAGAGTGTATTATCTCAAAAGGTGCTCAGATGTTATGTGTAACTTGCCGGCCCGGAACAAACGCACTTTGAATGTTTCCAATGAGCTTAGGGAGAATTTGCTTGAGACGATTAGCCACAAATTTTGCGATTAATTTGTTGATCACTGTGCATAAGCTAATAGGCCGAAAGTCAGCTGGGCTTACTGGTTGCTTGATCTTCGGAATTAACGCTATAAGTGTGAAATTTTAACTCTTCCATATCTTTATCGCCATTTAAAATGCTTAAGCACTCAGCCGTAACTTCTTCACCGATAATATTCCAATGCTTTTGATAAAATAAAGTTGGGTATCCATCATGCCCAGGAGATTTGAGGGAGGGCACACCTTTTAGAGCTGTGCAGATCTCCTCAGCTATATATGGTGCTTCAAGCATCTCAATGTCCGCTGCTGTGCATAGGTGCAACATATGTTGTAAAATTTGCTCCATGGCTTCCTCTGTTGGGTGGTCAGACCAAAAAATGGAATTAAAGTGATTTTCAAGAAACTGTTGGATATCATTAATGTCCTCTGCCCATGTTCCATCAGATTTTTTCAAGCAGTTTATCTTGCTCCTGGTCCTCCGACTAGAGGCTTTGTGATGAACATACTTAGTATTCCGGTCTCCGTTCTGTAACCAAAGGGCACGACTTCTCTGACGCCATAAATCTTTTTATGTACGAAATAGTTAATTAAGATATGTTTGGGCTTTATTTATCTCCTTTGTCTAATCAGGTATTCCATGTGGTTGGTGTAACAAGTGAATTTTGTCCTTAAGCCTCCTGATTTGAGTCCTTACATTTCCACACTCAGTCCTCTCCCATTGTTTTAGCGTACTGGTCGTTCTCTTTAGCTTTGTCAGGATGTCTCCTCTACTTTCCCAACCATCTTCAATAACCGAGTTGTATCTGCTATCTCTGCACCAAGCTGACTCATACAGGAATCGCCATTGTTTCCTGTTGTTACTAGGGCCCAAGTGCTTTAGCTCAATAACTAAAGCTTGATGATCCGAGTTTTCCAAGCCTTTGTGCGTGACTCTCAAACTCGGGAATTGTTCCTATACTCATCATTCGCCATTGCTCTATCCAATATCTCGCGGATTAAAGTACCATATGTGTGCTTGTTTGACCAGGTGAACTAGGATCCAACATACCCCAAGTCTCGAAGCTCATACCTATCAACTGTCCAAAAAACTGATCAATCTGAGAGTAGTTTACTGATCTACCTCCTGATTTTTCCGAGCTGAACATAACAGAATTATAATCACAAACAACTATCCATGGCATTGAAGGGCCCAGATCTTGGTTTTATAACATATCCCATGAATAATACCTTCTTTCTATAACTGGGTCTCCGTAAAAATCTAATCTCTACCATACTTATTACAAACCCATGTACTAATATGATACTTAGAGTAATTACGATTCTCTAAGTTTACTTGATTTGACCATAAAAGATATAAGCCACCAGTGCATCCGTCGCTTGGAAAATGCAGACCGTTTGCATTATTGAGATTCCTCCTCGCTCGTTCCATATCCTTACATTGTAACCTAGTCTCCATTAATAAGAGTATATCGGGAGATGAACTCCTTGTTTCACCGCGAAGAGTTAGGAATGTGTCGGGGTTCCCGAGGCCACGCACATTCCAACTTAGGAGATTCATTGCTCTTGGCGGGGGTGATTAACCCGTCGGATCATTAGTTATACCATATTCTTCCATACTCTCCTCGCCTCCTTTATTGTTCGAATCAATTCCTTCATTATCTCCATTAAAATTTAGCCGTCTAATCTTCTTGCTCTGATCAGACTCTGTGGATTTTGTAGGTGGAGGGGTAAATTGTGTTGTGGACCCCTTTATTTTTGGGTCATTCTCCTATGTGACACTGGCATCCCGTATTGCCAAGTTGTTTTTCGCACGAGAAAAGGCCTTCATGTTCCCTTTCAGGACAGACAATTGCTTGGCATTCAATATTGAAATAAGGTCACGTACTCCACTCGCTCGCTGAAGCATGATTTGTTGATATGGATTGCTAACTTCTTTTCTCGGTGTGTGTGCTGCCGGGGAAGGTGCAGTTTTTGTTACTGTGCTAATCGGTCCCCTTGGTGTGTGCGTTAAGCTCTTCTCTGTGGATTTTTCACTTGCTTCGCTAGTTACCATTACTCGATCAGCTTTATTCGTCGGAGCCTGGGCTTCTTGGCCAATCTTCATTATAGCACCATCTTCAATCTGGAGCAGTTGAGGTTCTGCTGGCTCTTTGTTGGTATGACCATTTTCTTCCTCTTGTTTCACGCCCCCTCCCCCCCCCCCCCCCACCCCCGCCGTAGTTGGGTTCTGTCTCCTTGTCTGATGGACTAGCAGCCAATCCCCATGTCCGGCCAACTCTGTTTTGTCGAAATCACAGTTCTTGCTTCTGTGTGTAACACGTCCGCACCAAGAACACACGCACGTGACTCTCTCATATTTGAAATCAATCCACATATATTTACCTTTTGACATAATCTCAACTCCTCTTGGGATCGGTGCTACGACCGAAACCCTTGTTCGTACCCGAACAAAGTTTACCCCATCTCCGCTTTCTATTCGCGGATCTGAGTCCAAAATCTCCCCAATTGCTGAGACTTCTCGGCAACCTGCTTCTTCCATGACTAAGTGGAGAGGTCGATTGTGGACTTGAATCCATAAATCAAACTTATTGAATTCAACATCTTTGACGGATCTCCCAGTTTACAGGATTTTATAAGAAGAATCTTCTTATTGAACACCCATGGTCCTCCGGAGACCACTCTACTTAGGCAAGCTTGATCAGGAAAGCTAAAAAAGAAAGTGTAAAAGTCAACCTCATACATGTCGATCAGCGATCCGTGGTTCCCTGCGAAAGGTTCTTCGCATGGCCTTGCTGTTGATTTTGTCGTCTGCTGCAAAAAGTCAGATCATACAGTACTTGAAAGCCCCTTCTGCTTCTTCACAAAAATCGTCCTCGAATCGCACCCTCTGGCTTTCGATACGGGTGTATTCGAATCCAAAGTCTTGATTCATTTCCTGCTGTGTCTCCATTGAGACTTGTTGCAACGTCCTGTAGTTTGTTGTGGACAAATCGCCGTTGAGCCAACTGGTTTAGGGTTTCGGAGTAGCTCCGGAGAACTAGGAACTCGAAAACTTTGTACCTATCCTTGATTAGTTTTTCATTGTAATGATTTGCATTTTTCATACAAATGTAAAAAAGACTATTGTATAAAATTCACAAAGATACTAGTATGTTATTGTTTTATTAAACATATAAATGTGAAAGTATGAATTTTGAGATTTTTTTTAAAACTGTTAAAAAAATTAAAGACTTTAATATTGACGGATATATGTTAATAAAAACATATTTCATATCTTGAAATGATGCAAGAATATGTAATTTTGATGAAATATTTCATTATCTTACATATATCAAATTATTAAATTTCAATTTTATTATTTTTAATTATTTTAGATTTGTTAGTAAAACTTGTTTTTTTTTTAAAAGTTAGAGGTAAAAAAAGGGTACAATAGTCTTTTTATATTTTTATGTCCAATATTAACGGAAAGTTAACAAAAGGATACCCACTTGCTCGAAATTGAAAATTTGGGACCCGTGGTGCTCGATTATGAAATTTGGGTACCAATTTGCCTGTTTTTGCAAAATATGGGTACCTCCGGTGCAACTTAGAATTTTACGAATTACTCCTTCTGTCTGCTTTAGTGTGTCCTATTTTTTTTAAGCCAACATTACGATGCATTTTGAGGTGGATATTTGATTGGGTGCTTCAAAATACAAAAATTGGCTGGTTTGGCAAAGCTTAGTTTTTAGATAGATTAATTTTCAATAATCTGGCGGGGAGGAGAGATTATTCCGCGTAGGTACCCCGACCCGGGTAATATAACCGGTACCGGTTAAAGCCAAACCGAGACGGGCTAACTAACAACCGCTACTGGGTAAAAGTTGACCGGGACCGGTCACCATGCAGCAGAGATTATCACAGGCCACGTGTCACGTGTTTATAGGCTGGCTGACCAGACCGCCTCGTAGTCAGTAGATTCGCTCTTTTTCCGTGCGTGACTTCCCTCATTTCCCATGTTTTTTGTTAGCATGTACTTGTTGTTTATGCTTTTACCACCGGGTCTTCAATTCCCCTCTTCATCAACTCTCATCCTCATCTTTATAAACTTACACCCCTGTTTTCAATTCTCTTCCTCACAACATCTCCTACCTTCCTCTTCTTCTCAACTTACTCGTCCAAATCCTGCGAAAAATAACAACTTCGATTCGAAATGGAGTCTCGCCAAAATTTTGACAACGTAACTCTGAACGATCCAACTCGGCAACATAACAATCTTCCTCTAACTCTCATCTCCAACGCTGTCCCTTTTCTTTCAGATTCTCAAAAGTTGAGGTACGATGAGTTAACGCTGAGAAATGTTTCCTATGGCCGGGGTATCGACTTGGAAGAGCGGTATCACAATTTTCTCATGTCTTACTTGGTCGGCATGGGTTGGCAATTTATGGCTGATCTCAACACAAAAGTGTTGGCATAGATGCCCTAGAGGCAATCTAGTTTAGTATGAATTTATTTGTGGCTAGAAATTCATATATTATTTATTGGATATTTAATATAATGAAGTCCTTAGATTTACAATTGTATTGTTTATCTTAAATATCCCTAGTCCAGTATAATGATTAATAGGGCAATCATCTATAGACTAGTATGGGGTTGGATTGATATGGAGATATCATGATCCAACACATAGGTGTGCATTAGGGGTAATGGCGCACTGGATTGACCCATCTCCGAGAAGGCTACATACATGTTATTTTGAGTCACAAGCGCTTCTCGCGGTGCAATGGTATTGTCATCCTTAGACTTGAAGTCACTAGATATTATAGTTGTGGATTATTGTGATTTTGGTAGCGTTAAACGCTACACCGTAAGTGGGTAGTTATAAAGGCGTGTACTGGATACAATAAGAAGCAAGCTTAGAGATCGTAGTGGACGTAGATAGAATTTGTCCCTCCCACATAACGGGAGCAAATATCCTAGGCCACTCGAGGGATAGTGCTTATAGAATGTCCGGCCAGACTCAAATAAATCAATATGGGATATTGATGTTATTTGCACGAATAAGGCTATTCCCATGGATCGAGAAACTGTGGATTGGATATACGAGTGTGACTTGTATGTCTCGTGTCCAATCCGGATATAGAGACAAAGGGATGAGACAATTACTTGTACAAAGGTTGTCAAGATGACTATTCTATTAGTTGGCTAGAATGGATGTTTTGCTAGAAACTGCTCCATATTAGCAAATAGTTGCTACCAACTAGATAGAACCTATGGGGTCACACGCTAGATAGAGTTTAACTAGATTTGGGAATTAATTAATTGTATTAATTAATTAGAAGGATCACTTTGAAAAACCTTGCAAACTTAGTAGGGACTAATTTGCAAGGAAGGGACTAAATTGAATTCTAGTAGGACTAGAATAAGTCCTTTAGGTAGTTGGCAAGGATTTGTTGGACTATATAAAGGACCTTCCTTCCTTCCTTCCCACACTTATGATTCATTAGATCATAACTTGAGTGGGAGAGAACAAAAGGAGAGAGAGCAAGCAATCTAGAGGAGCTCGCCGCCCCCCCCCCCCCCCAGCCCGCCGCCCGTCCCCGTCGGCCCCAAGGAGGCCGAACCTCCTTGGTTTGGTCTCGTTTTGCGTGATTCTTCTTCCTCTTCCTCTTTCCGGGCTAGCACCACGGAGTGGGAGATCTAGAAATCAATTCTAGGCGTGGATCAACTATAGAGAACGTGACACAATTCGTGTTTGAAGTCATCAAAGGAGAACCCTAAGGTGTGTTAATTGATTTCTTCCTTTACCATCGTTGTGCCTCTTGACTTGTGATCCTTGGAGGGTTTTGCATGGTTAATTATTGTTTCCGTTGCGCATCCATGATTCAAAACCCTACAAAAAGTGTACCCCATGCTCGTTCGAATAATATTCGCAAACATGGAGGTTGTGAAAGTTCCTGGTAATATTAGTTATCGCTTCACGTACTTGATGGGCACATACATGCATTTAAATGAAGATGCATTGGCTGCGGCGCTAACCATATCGAATTCGAGAGATAAGGTTTTTTTCACCAAAATGGAAGACCTTCAAAAACATATTGCAGTGCCCTTTGAGGATTACTGTGGCTCCTTTTGCGTGCGTTGGTACCCCATGCTGGTAGCGCTGAAAAGGGCGGACATCCAACCCAAGTACCGTCTGTTAAAATATTTCTTGGCAAAACTATATTACCGCGGACAGGTAAAGGAGACGCGGTAGATAGATTTTTCGGCTTCGTCATTCATTGTTGTGTTGTTGAACGTCCTTTGTCTCTACCGTACACTATGCAGCGTGTAATGTTTAGGTGTTTGGGTAGTGGTAATAAGAACCAATGCATCCCATATGGTGCGAGTTGGATGACAATAATGTCGTACTACGATATCGAACCGTCTTTTGACAATGTCGTTCAAACCACTGAGAAACCCATTTATCGCAGTGTTGTAATTCAGCTACGGGGATTCTTGACACGAGATGAGGGAGATGCTAGCACTGGACCATCTACCGGGCGACGCCGTAGTACCTCAGACGCCCCATGTCCTACCACACCCGTGAGTCAGACCACGCAATGATCAGCCAGTATGAGGGAGCATCAGTTGACATTACACTAGGTCAACGAGAACGTGGTGAAAGTGGACCGTAAAGTTTCAATATTGAAGAAGTACGTGAAGAGCGACATCAAGAAGATTGAGGCTATGATTACCGCTCTGTTTGACAATCGTAAACCACCATCTCATCAATTCTCATCCGATTCTGATTCCTATGTTCCCCTGTCGTAATCGGCAGAAATATTGGATTAGTCTGTGTTTTTCAATCTTATCATAGTCCTTGTTTTAAATAGTGTCGTGGTCCATGTTTTTTAATCATGTTGTAGTCCATGTTATATTCCATGTTTGTAATGGCGTGGTACTTTGTCATGTTCGGTTCGGTTGTTGTAATTAAGTGTTTGTGTTTATCTATTCACCACTATCATTGTTACATATTTCAGTTACCGTAATAATTAATTCAAGATTCCAAGACCACATTAATTAGTTTAAAAATCATTAACCGAATTAAGTAATTTAAAAATCGGTTGTCACATTCATTAATGAAACAATTACATTATAAAAAAAGTTAGAGTATCCATGTAAATTAATTTAAAACTTAAGTTAACATATTTAATTCACTTAAATAGATTAATTGACTTCAATGACACTTCTAGTTAAATAATGTTTACTAACGAAATGACTAACAAAAAAATCGTTGACTAAGATAAATAAATAAAAATGAGTTCTACTAAATTACTACACAGTAGTCACCAAACAATGACATTGGCAACATTCATTAGTTCGTACTCACAATTACAGCTGTTATCTCGTCGCGTAGTGCTAGTACTGTGGCATCATCAGTCATCATGGAAGGATCGTACACTCTGAAGTTGGACGTTGACGCGGTTTCAGCGTTAACATCGGTTTCTTGTCGGTGACGATGTCTTGCCCCATACCACTCAGCAAATCAAAACCACGCATCTCTTCGATCGTGTAGCCTCACAAAGTTGTGTAATGTCATCTTCACACTCAGGATGGTCACCTAAACTGCATAATTAAATGGGGGCATTGATTCCAGTATTTGCCAACGATTTTTCCATACCCCAAAAGTGCGCTCATTGACACTTCGCACTTATTCATGGCACCAGTTAAACTTATCATTCGCGTTACGTGGAGCATCTCGTTGGCGAAATTGGGAAAGGTGGTACCTCGGCTCACCCTTATATGGGGCTAGGAATCCATGCATGTAAGGATATCCCGCTTCGACCAAGTAGTATTTTCCTGCTGGTGGTAATGGGAAATCCATGTTAGGATTTTTTTAAATGTTGTATAAAATTCGCGTGCCGTGCGTACACCCTTCCCAACCCGCCGAAACGTATGTTAAGCACATGTCAAAATCACATATAGCAAGCACGTTTTGGGTTGCATAACCCTTCCTCCCAATGTAGTTTATGTTATCCTTAAAAATTTGTAATGTAAGTCTAAAACACAGGATCAAATACTCTAGAGGGGGGGTTGAATAGAGTATAGAAACTTTAGCTAAAACTTAGTCTTTTAAAAAAAATAGGATAAGCCACTAGATGAATCTCAAGGCCTTGGAGGAGTTTTGATAAAAGACAGAAGCTTCTTAAGAACTAGTGAAAGCTTCAAGGCCTTTAGCTGTAAAGTAATTGAAGCCTTTGAACAACCTGTTTTGAGCTAGATAGTTTGCAGTGAAAAAGAACAATGCTGTAAAGTAAAGAACACAAGGATTTTACAGAGTTTAGTCACAATTGGACCTAGTCTCTTCCTAAGGGATCTAATCCCTCCAGGATTTGGAAAAGAATTCTAATTAAAAAACCATATTTAGCCCTAGATCTCAAGCCTAAGTGAACTGCCTTACACATATACAGCTTGTGGTTCCTAACCTATCTAGTAACAACTACAATCAGTTGAAACAATAAGAACCTCTTGTTTTTCACTTGTATAACTAAACTTCTAAGTTTGTGATGTTTAAGAAAATAGAATGATAACACAAATTAAGTACAAGTATTGAAGAACACACAAAAGAAATAAGCAGTGAAGCTTGGATGTGTTCTTCTGATTTCTAGATGATTGATCTTCTTGTTCAGCAGTGTTGAGAGCTAGATTTGATTGAAGAGTTGATTGTATGATCTCCACGACATTAAACACTCTTCTTTCTGAATGATAAGTCCTCTCACAGTCTGTTTTCTTATTTGAAATTCAAACGAGCTTCAGTATGAATGAGAGATTTTAAGAAGTGCCTCCCCAAAAATCCCCTCCCAAACATGCTTCTTTCAACAACTATGAATGGATAGCCATTAGATTTTGTTGTGAGGGGTTTGAACAACGAATAAACCTTCAAAAAACTTGATTACAAGGCAAACAAAATCCGGAAAATATATCAACAAATTACTGACTGTTTGGCTTAACAGATTCCGCAATAAACTAGGCCAAAATTTTTGATAACAAGATAAATACCAGATCAGCAATATGTATAAGATAATGATAGAGTTATGATTAAGACTTATAGAAATTCAGTAACCAATCACATTACCAAAGATAGCCACCTACAAGAAAGAATTAGTTAAGATAAAAAGACTGTCAGCAGCTCAAGGCAAATCTCAAGGCCTTGGAGCTCTGTGACATTCTTCAGAGTTTTAAGCTTATAGCTTTCTAATCCTTGATTCATTCAATCTGTGAAACCTATGAGTATTAGAAGCATATAAATGTAGTCCAAGAATATTTTAAAGACATATTTAACCAACAGCTAATCCAATGCTAAGCCTGCAAACACAAGATTGGTAAACAATACTTAACCAACTTATATGCAATCATAGACATTCAAGGCCTTCGAGCCTTGAACATGTGTTATCACTGTCTTTCATCATCTTCATATAAAAATCCACAGTTCATACTTCACATCAACGCAGAGAAATTGAATTATCAATCTCCCCCTTGATGAAAGACAAAAAAATTATTCTCATGTACTCAGCACCCTGCAACTTAATAACAAAGTTAAACTGCAAGTATAGTAACATATAGAAAAAATAAACCATAAAACCACATAAACTGTCATAGATCACATAATAGTCCTACAGAAACAAGAATAATCCTACAAACTTATTACACGGAAAAACCACATTTATCCTTCTCTCCCTTGTTGACTTTCATCAAACAGAGTTTAAGGAATGTCGGATCTTACTCAATGTTGAAAAAAAAGGGAAAGAAAACAGGTTACTGAACTTCAAGGGTTTAAAGGAAAAAAGAAGAAGAACGAAACTCGATAGAAAGAAGAGACAGAAGTGTTCAAGGCTTTGACTTCACACAGCAGCATCCTGCTAGGCCGTCTTCTTTATTTCTGAAACCTTGATTTTTCCCTTGCCTTTATCATCACAAGATTGTTCTTGCTCATCTTCAGTTGTTTCATCTCCATCTGAGTTCTCTTGTTCTTCATCTTGATCTTCTACATTTTCAGTTTCAACCTCTTCCTCATCAAAGATTGAACTTATGGTTTTGATCACACTATTGAACAGAAAGTTTTAACCCTTCTAATTCAATATGTCCTTGCTTCAGTTTATTCTTCACATAAATTCTTTTCTTATTTACTGAAGACTTTTTCTCATCAACTTTTCTTCCTGATTCCAAGCTATATTTTGACTCAGCTTCTAGAACTGCTTTCTCTGATGTCTGATCCTTCTGTTTGTCTTCCACAACTTTCTTCTTATTTTCTCCCCCTTTATTCTTCTTTGATTCAGATTGACCCTCTTGATCATTCTTCTGTTGCTCTGCTTCTGTTACTTTTTCCCTCTGCTCTTGACTCTGTTGAACCTCTTTTGATTCTGCCCTTGAAGCCTCCACAACCTTTCCTATTCTGACCTTCTTGGCTGGAGGAGATGCCTCTTCCATGCTCTGTGTCCCCTCTGAACTAGAATCAGATATGGTGACCTCAAATTTCTTGTTGGCTCTCTTCTTTTTCTCATTGTTGAAGGCTCTGTCTTCTGTTGAAGTCTTGATGACTTGCGCTCCATTTAGGTTTAGGGTTTTGAGAAGAAGAAGAGAATTGAGAGAGAGAGAGATGAACGAAGAGATTGAGAGAGAGTTGAGAAGAAAAGCCCTAAAGTTAATCTTATAAGTTAGAGAAAAATAGTTTAAAAGGGACTCTTTTTTATCTGCACGCAAAAATCGAATCTGAGAAGATATTTCAAGATATTTTGTGGTATTTGAGTAAATTTCTGAGTAAATCAAATATTCTACAGTTATCTAATAAGATAGTGCACAATATTTGGTGATCTAATTATTGAAAAAAATCTTCACAAATTTATCAAAGCCTTTGAAGAATAATATCAAGGCCTTGAAGAATACTACAGTTACTCAGAAACTTCAAAGCTTTGAAGCATACTTCCAAGGCTTGGAAAGTATGATCTCAAGGCTTTGAGATTTCAACATATAAGCATATACAAGATCCAATACTCCCCCTAAACCAATGCATCTTTGTTTAGCATTCCCAATTCAAGCCTTAGATATGCAAACCTTTCATCTGGCAATGGTTTAATGAAAATATCAACTATTTGCAAAGCAGTTGAAATAAAAGAAAGAGACACATCACCTTTCTCAGCATGATCTCTTAAGAAATGATATCTCACATCTATGTGCTTAGTTCTTGTGTTGTACTGGATTCTTAGAGATTGAAATAGCACTTGTATTGTCACAGTTTATTGGCACATTCCTGAATTCATATCCAAGATCTCTCAATTGCTGAGTAATCCATAATACTTGTGAGCAACAAGCACCAGCTGCAATGTATTCAGCTTCTGCAGTTGATAAGGCTACAAAATTTGCTTCTTTGAGTGCCAACTAATCAATGAATAACCAAGAAATTGGCAACACCCTGAAGTACTCTTTCTATCCACTTTGTAATCTGCAAAGTCTGCATATGAGTAACCACTCAACAAAAAAATGGTTCTTCTTGGATACCAAAGCCCCGAGTATTTGGTTTCATTCAAATATCTAGAAACCCTTTCAATCAAATGACTTTCCTTAGGATCAGGTTGAAACCTTGCACACATACAAACACTAAACATAATATCAGGTCTACTAGCAGTTAAATACATAAGAGAACCAATCATACCTCTGTATTCTTTCTGATGTACACTTTTACCATTTGAATCCTTATCTAAGGATGGTGATGAACTCATGGGGGTCTTAATTGCCTTGGAATGAGACATATTATACTTGTTCAACGAGTCCTTGGTATATTTCCATTGATGCACAAAAATCCCTTTCTTCATTTGATGTACATGAAATCCAAGAAAGAAATTAAATTCTCCCATTCAGCTCATCTCAAATTCCCTGCACATTAGACTAGAAAACTCTTTTGAAAGAGCATCATTAGTAGAACCAAATAGTATATCATCAACATAAATCTGTACTACTAACATATCATTTATCTTGATTCTTAATGAAAAGAGTTTTGTCTACAAGACCTCTCTTAAAACCATTGTAAAGTAAAAACTTTGAGAGTCTGTCATACCAAGCCCGAGGAGCTTGCTTAAGGCCATAAAGAGCTTTATCTAATATGTGAACAAAATCAGGGAAACTTTTATCTTCAAAACCAGGTGGTTGAGCAACATATACTTCTTCTTGTAAATAACCATTTATAAAAGTACATTTAACATCCATTTGATAATGCTTTATATGTTTATGAAATGCAAATGCTAGAAGTATTATGATAGCTTCTGAAAGCTCATGTTGTTCAAGGCTTGAAAGAGCTTGACTATTTCAAGGCCTTGAAACAGCTTTCAAAGCCTTGAATCAGATTCAGAGGCTTGAAAATATTGTTAGCTATTTTCAAGGCCTTGAAACTGGATTCAAAGCCTTGAAACTGTTAAACCTGAAAGCATATTCTCACAGGGAGTTTTTCTATTAACTCTCTAATCTAATTTATCATCTCTCTTGTATATGTTTGATTATCTGTTGTTAGATGATGAAAAAAAAAATTGTTAAACATGTTTTTGAATCGTACTATATCAACTGTTTGACCATGATAATGCAGGAAATATTGTTTCTAAGTTTGCAGGATTGTTTCCTAAATTGGATTGCTGCAGATTTGGAAACACTTGAAGACTTTGATCCTGTGATCAATCAGATGTGTTTGACAGCTTCTCATGACAGTTAAATGAATGATTACAACAATATCTCAGAAGATTACAACCATTCAACCGTTGGAGAAGATCTCAACATAGCCAAACTCTATTACCTACAAAGTAGGAAGGTTGTTGTTGAAAATCTGGAGAGATTTGCAGAGCTGTTTGAAGTATTTAAAGAGCTCAAATTCGAAGCAACATTAACACAATTCTCAACGGGCAAATACAGAGAAAGTATTCTGGATTGAAAAGCATCAAAGAAGTTCTTCATCTCTTCCAATCCATACACAGAAGTTCACTGCAATTTCACTGCAGTTTTCTACTCTTAAGTGATCTTCTGTATAGAGCTATATTGGTAGATCATTTATGTATTATTTCTACATTCATTCTCAAGGATTGTTCAAAGTGAACAATAGAGAATTCTTAGTTAATCAGTTAGCTAGAGCAGGTACTAGACAGGTTAGAGAAAACCACTAGCTGTAACAGAGTAAGGGAACTCTCTGTGCTTGAGTTCTAGGGCTTAGCTTTTGATTAATAAGAATTGAGTTGAAAATCTTGCAGGGATCTAATCCCTGAGGTAGAGATGTAGGTCCAAGTGGACTGAACTCTATAAATCACTTGTCTTGTGCATTTCAGTTCATCTACTTTCAAAGCTTTTGCAGCATACAAAACTGTTTATTTTTCAAGGGTTTGAACTTGTTTTCAAGGCCGTGAAAAAGGCTTACTTGTTCTAAAACTTTATGCTGCATTTCAAAGGATTGAATTTGTGTTCAATTCCTTGAACTTCATTATCTACACTAGTTCTTCTACTTGTTAGCTGGTTTTGCAAAAAGTTGGCATACTCTATTCAACCCCCCCCACCCCTTCTAGAGTATCTTAGCTGCTTATACATCTGCATACTCACACTTTCAATTAGTATCAGAGCTCGTATCACTGTATAAGATTTAACCATCTGGTGATCCTGAGTACTGCAGGTGATGGTGGCTTCTCACAAGGAAGAGCTGCTAACAGACCTCTTCTATTCTCTGGAGAAAACTTTGCTCACTGGAAAGCTCTCATGAAAATGTTTATCATTGATCAAGATCTAGAGCTTTGGACCATTATTTAAAATGGACCTCATACTTTCTATACAGAGAAAGATGGGATCAGAACTCCTAAAACAGAAGACTCACTCTCCTCTTCTGAATTAGAGCAAGTTTCTAAGAATTACAAGGCTATGAACAATTTGTATTGTGCTTTGAGTTCAGATGAATTCAACAGGATCTCTGGATGCACAACTGCTAAAGAAATCTGGGATAAACTTGTGGTTACCTTTGAAGGAACCAGCCAAGTTAAACAGACCAAGATCAACATTTATCTCAGACAGTATGAGCTGTTCAAAATGAATGCAGATGAATCCATCAGAGATATGTTCAAGAGATTCACTGATATTGTCTACAAGCTTGACTCACTGGGAAAACACTTTTCCAATGAGGAAAAGGTGAGGAAAATACTTAGAAGTCTTCCAAAGGCAAAGTGGGAACCAAAAACCACAGCTATTGAAGAAGCTCAGAATCTCTCAACTTTACAACTTGATGATCTCCAAGGGAAGCTCCTAACACATGAGATATCCATGAATGAAGTTGATGGAGAACTCCCAGAAGGTGTCAAAAATCTAGCCCTTAAAGCCAAAGAAAATGAGAGAATTCAAAGCCTTGAAACTGATGATGGTGATGATAAAGATCCAATTGCCTTGATTTCCAAAGCCTTGACAAGGATCCTGAAAATGAAGAGAAACTCTGGAAACAAAGAGTTCAACAGAGAAAGGCATAGACCATCCAGCAGCAAGGACTACAAAGGTAAGCCCTTTTCACAAAGCAAGTCAAAAGTTATGAACTGCTTTGAGTGTGGTGATTCAGGAACACTAGATAAGAGATTGTCCATACAAAAAAAAGCAAGAGACTTTCAGAAGAAAGATCATGACAGAAGAAAGAAAGCCATGATAGCCTCATGGAGTGATTCAGACAGCTCCAGTGAATCTGAAGAAGAACAGGCCAATCTTTGCTTCATGGCCAAGCATGATGATAGTTCTGAAAAGAACATTGAGGTAATGGTTAAATGTTTAATTTCAAAGACAAAAGAAGCTCTTTCAGAATATCTCAAAACTATGCTTTTAAATGAGGAAGATTATCTGAAAGAGATCGGGCTTTTGAAAGAGAAAGTACACGAGCAAGCAAAAGAAAATTTACAACTTGTTTGCCTAAATCAAAATCTTGAAATCTCTCAGAAGAAAGCTGACAGTGATTTCAAGGCCTTGAAAAAACCAGTGTCAAAGCCTTGAAAACACAAGTCAAAGAAGTAGTCACTGAAAACTCCTCTATGAATGACAGCCTTGTTAATCTAAGACATCATGTTGATGACTTAGAAAGACAAAAGACTACTCTTACTGAGAAACTTCAAGAATCTGAACTAGTAAAATCAAGCTTGCTGGATCAGAACAGAAGTTGAACTTGATTCTTGGAGGAAGTTCACAGTCTGTTCACAAAGCTGGTATTGGATTCAATCCAAACTTTCCAAGAAGAAACAATACCAGATTTGTGAAAGCTGGAAACAAAACCTCTCCTACTTGTCATTACTGCTGTAAAACTGGTCATGTTAAAATGAGTTGTCCTTTTAGAAGAAGAGACCCTCACATAATGAGGAACACTTTTCCTTTCCAACTTAAAGGACAAGTTAAGCAGATTTGGGTTCCTAAAGGGGTTAGACCACCTAACATGGTTGATCCTGAATATGAATCTAAATTCCACACCTGGTCTAACAGTTGGGTAAGGCAGTGATTGGTGCTTGCAGGTTGTCACCAAGGAACAGAAGTGGTTCATGGAGAGTGGTTGCTCAAGACATATGAGTGAAATAGATCTCTATTCTCAGAATTAAAAGAGCAATCAGAAGGTTCAATAACACTTGGTGATAAAGGAAAGTGCAATATTCTTGGTATTGGAAAAGTTGGTATAAATTCTGAAAACCCTATTTCTGATGTTTATCTGGTTGAAGGTTTGAAGTTTAATTTACTTAGTGTATCTCAGCTTTGTGATAATGATAAAAAAGTTATATTTGATAAAGAGAAGTGTGTGGTGCAAAATGAGAAATCAGGAGATTGCATTCTCACAGCCTCTAGATCAAACAATGTTTATACTTTTCAGACTAACAAAGTTGCAGGTGAAAGTTTGAAGTGTCTCAAGGCCTTGAAAGAAAATTCAAAGCTTTGGCATAGGAAACTTGGTCATATCAGTTTGCATACTCTGAACAAATTGATTTCTAAAGACTTGGTAAGAGGATTGCCATCCTCCAAGTTCAAAGGAGATGATTTATGCAAAGCATGTGCACAAGGAAAGCAGACCAGAAGCTCCTTCAAGCCAAAGAAGTTTGTAAGTACAACTAGACCTATTGAATTACTTCATATGGATCTCCGTGGTCCTATGAGGACTCCTATTCCTAAAGGTAAAAGGTATATGCTAGTTGTTGTAGATGATTTCTCTAGATACACTTGGGTTATGTTTCTCAAAGAAAAATCTGAAGCTCTCTCTGAATTTGTAAAGCTTTGCAGAGAACTTCAAAACTTGAAAAACCTACCTGTAGCTTCAATCAGAAGTGATCATGGTAGAGAATTTGATCAGTTAGAGTTTGACCTATTCTATGATAAGCATGGTATTTCTCATAACTTTTCTGCTCCAAGAACTCCTCAACAGAATGGGGTTGTTGAAAGAAAGAACAGGACTCTGGAAGATATGTCAAGGACAATGCTTCTTGAGAACAAGTTGCCAAAACACTACTGGGCAGAAGCTGTGAATACAGCAAACTATATTTTGAACAGGTGCTTGATCAGACCCATTCTAAAGAAGACCCCCTATGAATTATTCAAAGGGAGGAATCCAAACATCTCTTACTTCAGACCCTTTGGATGCACTTGTTTTTATCCATAACAATGAAAAAGACAATCTTGGTAAGTTTGATGCAAGAAGTGATGAAGGTATATTTCTTGGTTACTCTCTGAATAGCAAAGCTTGTAGAGTGTACAATAAAAGAACCAAATTGGTTGAAGAGATCATTCATGTTATTTTTGATGAAAGCTATGATGGTTCTTTGAGTGAAAGTTTTGCAGATTTATATTTGAACAAGCATGAATCAGATGAAGAGACTGAGAATCCACTTGTATTCAAGAAAGGCTCAGAAGAAAATAGAAGACATTTTCAAGACCTTGAAAACAGTTCTCAAGGCCTTGAAAATACAGCTCAAAGCCTTGAAAAAGATGATCAGAAGGATTCAAGTGACAAAGCTACTACGTCAAGACCAGAGAAGATCTATGGTGATCCTGAAACATGGTCTCCAAGGCAAAGATTTAAATGTCTCTCATATCATCCAGCTGACAATATCATATCAGATCCAACCACTGGTACACAGACTAGATCACAGTTGAAGAACTTATGTGCTTTTAATGCTTTTATTTCTCTTGTAGAACCAAAAACTGTGAAGGAAGTTTTGCAAGAAGCAGACTGGATTATTGCTACGCAAAGTGAGCTCAATGAGTTTGAGAGGAATAAGGTTTGGAACCTGGTTCCTGCACCAATAAATCAGTCTGTCATTGGTACCAGATGGGTATTCAGAAACAAGTTGGATGAAGGTGGCAATGTAATCAGAAACAAAGCAAGGTTAGTTGCTCAAGGTTACAATCAAGAATAAGGTATAGATTATGAAGAAACCTTTGCTCCAGTTGCCAGGTTAGAAGCAATTAGAATTTTACTTGCATTTGCATCCTACAAGAACATGAAACTCTTTGAAATGGATGTAAAATGTGTTTTCTTGAATGGTTATTTACAAGAAGAAGTTTATGTTGCACAACCTTCTGGTTTTGAAAATGAAAAATTTCCAGATCATGTTTACAAACTTGACAAAGCTCTGTCAAAGTTTCTACTTGAAATGATTTCAAAAGAGGTTTAGTAGACAAGACTCTTTTCATTAAGACTCATGAGAAAGATTTACTTGTAGTTCAGATATATGTTCATGATATACTGTTTGGAGCTACTAATGATCGATTATACAGAGAATTCTCAAGTCTTATGAGCAGGGAGTTTGAAATGAGCATGATGGGAGAATTAACCTTCTTCCTAGGACTTCAAATACATCAATTGAAGAAGGGTATTTTTCTGAATCAAAGCAAGTATACAAGAGACTTGTTGAATAAATACAACATGGCTCAATGCAAGGAAGCTACGACCCCAATGAGCTCCACTCTATCCTTAGACAAGGATGAATCTGGTAAGAGTGTCAATGTTAAAGAGTATAGAGGCATGATTGGATCATTACTCTATCTGACAGCAAGCAGACCAGATATCATGTTTAGTGTATGCATGTGTTCTAGGTTTCAAGCTGATCCAAAAGAATCACACTTAACTGCTGTAAAGAGAATATTCAGATATCTCAATGGTACCAAAGAGTTAAAGATTTAGTATCCAAGACATTCTAACTTTTCTTTAAGTGGTTTTTCAGATGCTGACTTTGCAAGCTACAAAGTTGATAGAAAAAGCACTTCTGGAACCTGTCAATTCATTGGATCATCTTTTATTAGCTGGCATTCCAAGAAGCAGAATTCAGTTGCTCTATCAACAGCTGAAGCTGAATATATAGCTGCAGGAGCATGTTGCTCACAAGTATTATGGATTGATCAACAGCTAAGAGACCTTGGATTTGACTTCAGAGGCATACATATTAAGTGTGACAACACTAGTGCAATTTCAATTACAAAGAATCCAGTACAACACTCAAGAACCAAGCACATTGATGTCAGACACCACTTCATCAGAGATCATGCTGAGAAAGGTGATATTGTTCTTGAATTCGTTGCTACTGATATGCAAATTGCAGATATCTTCACCAAACCATTAGCAGATGAGAGATTCTCAGCTCTAAGATTGGAATTAGGAATGCTAAATAAGACTGCATTGGTTTAGGGGGAGCTTAAGGTAAGAAAGGTAAGTTATTTGTGTTTACAAAGGTTTGAACTAATTTTCGAAGCCTTGAAAATCATTTCAAATCTTTGATCTTTTATCTGTTACAGTGTTACAGTATTTCAAGGCCTTGAAAGCCTTTTCAAAGCCTTGAAAATGAATCTGGTACTTTAATAGTCAATAAACTTTGATCATTCTATATTGGGTGATATCTCTGTAGATATTTGCCTAATATAGTCCCTACCTTTTTTCAAAAATTTGTTTTAGCCAAAAATAGTATTAGTATATTCTTTTTCCAACGGAATAATAGTTTGAAATTTTTCTGATCTTTGCAAATATTTTTACAATCAGAGAAATACTAGTTTCCTTTAGAAACTCAATCTCTTTCAATATTTATCCTATTCTCTTCTCCTTCATTCCATATCATTCCATCTTTTTATTTTCTTCTCCCTAACCCTAATGAGCACAAGAAGAGCGTCATATCGAATCAAGATGGCTGGTGGTTCAAAACCTGTCTCAGAGAAGAAGAGAAAAGCAGGAGTGGAAGAGGTTCAAGAAGTCAATGAAGATTCTAGCTCCATAACTCCTAGTGCAGAAGCAGTTCCAGATTCTCCTCCTCCAAAGAAGAAGATCAAGAAGGCTACAATCTCCTCTTCAGAAAATCAGAAGAAGCAGAAGGCCATTACAGAAAAGCAACCAGAAAAGGAGCCTACCAGTTCAAAGAAGGTGAAGAAGAAGGCAACTCAGGCAGAAAAAGGGAAAGGGAAGGTGACTGAAGCACAACCAGAAGGTCAATTGGAGAAGGCTTTGCAGATCTATTCTCAAGTCTCAACAAAGAACACAGCTCCAGATGAGACATGGTGTGTCTCAAACATCTCTAAAGGTAAGTGGTTAGATGGTTTTTCTTCAAGGTCTATTGGTTTCTGCAGTTTGGTTAATAAGTATGTTTTGGAGCACATGAAACTCAAGTGAATCTCTATGTTAAAGAAGAGCTCTTTGTGGTGTATGCTAAATCCTAGGGATATTGCCTACCCCAGACTCACCAGACTCTTCTATCTGAACCTCACCCAAGTAAGGAGAACTGCACACTTAGTGATCACATCTAAAGTTGCTGGGATAAAATTGAACTTGATCACTCTGAGTTTGCCAATGTGTTAAGTTGTCCAAAGAGATATGAAACTAGCAACCAAAGTCAGAAACTGTGAAGCTAGCCAAAGAAGAATTCTTTCTTCCAAATGTCTCAACCTCAGCCAAACAATTAACACACTCTGTGTTAAATGTTGAAGCCAAAGTTCTTCATACTATTCTGATGAGATGTGTCTTTCCTAGAGAGCACTCAAGAGAGTTGGTGACTGAGAGAATGTTGCACATCATGTACCTGATTATGCATGGCTCTGAGATTGATCTCCCAAAACTTGTCATTGAACACATCCTCTTCAGCTTAACCAGCAAGAGAGAGTTCACCCTCTGCCATATGCAAACCTCCTTACCATGTTATTTGATCACTTTGAGATCCCTTTTACTGGAGAAGAATCAGTCACATCTGGTTTTGGGGAACTCAATGAGAAAGTATTTGAGAAAATTGGAGTTGTGAAAACCAAGGAGAAAGTTTGGAAACTTTACTCAGAACTTACTGAAGCAGAACTAGGTGCAAAGAAGTTTTTTAATCCCAAGACCTTGACTCCCACTTCAAGCCAGACATCTCAGCCTACAGAAAATCAAAGACTTGATGGTTTGGAAATGGACATGGAGGATGTCAAAGCTATTGTTTTTGGACTGGAATGTGATTTGGGACAAGTCAAGTAAATGGTGGAAAGTATCTTCAGAAGCATGAATTTGCTTGATATTCCTGAGGAGCCTGAAGGAACAAATAAAGGAGAATCAGAAAAGGAATTGCCTAGTGAGCATTCAGAACAGGAAGAAGCTACTCCAGTTTCAGATAAGGGAAAGCAGACAGCAGACAGCAGAACAGGCAGAAGATGAAGCTGATAGTCCTGATTAAGATGAGTTGCTGATCACTTTGAAGAAAAAGAAGAAATCTCCAAAGGCAGCTGAAAAGGACAAGACTGGTGAGACAGCTACTGCAGAAGAAGTTGCAGAGTAACATGAGGAGCAAGATAAGACTGATGAAGAAGAAAATGAGAAATAGGAAGGAGATCAGGAGGAAGATGAAGATCAAAACCCTTAATCTTGCCTATTCTTTCTTCCATATTCTCTCTGCTTTATTTTATTTAAGTTTTCAACATTTTCCAGACACTTGATCCAACATCTTATATCTTTTTGATGAAAGTCAAAAAGGGGGAGAAAAATTATAGGTTTTTAGTTTAGGATCTTAGGTTTATTTGATCTTTTCTGCTGAACTTTTTAGGTGTTTTTGTTGGTATTTAAATAAGTTTGATCTTTTTGGAATAATTGTATCTTTAATTGCAGACTAATCAGTTTATTTTGCAGAGACTAAGGATCAAACAGAATTTGGTTTTGTCTTTCATCAAGGGGGAGATTGAAAGCTCAGGTTGTTCAAGGCTTGAAAGAGCTTGACTATTTCAAGGCCTTGAAACAACTTTCAAAGCCTTGAATCAGCTTCAGAGGCTTGAAAATAGTGTTATCTATTTTCGAGGCCTTGAAACTGGATTCAAAGCCTTGAAACTGTTAAACCTGAAAGCATATTCTCAGGGGGAGTTTTTCGATTAACTCTCTGATCTAATTTAGCATCTCTCTTGCATATGTTTGATTATCTGTTGTTAGATGATGATAGACAAATTGTTAAACATGTTTTTGAATCGTACTATATCAACTGTTTGACCATGATAATGTAGGAAATATTGTTTCTAAGTTTGCAGGATTGTTTCCTAAACTGGATTGCTGCAGATTTGGAAACACTTGAAGACTTTGATCATGTGATCAATCAGATGTGTTTGACAGCTTCTCATGACGGTTAAATGAAGGATTACAACAATATCTCAGAAGATTGCAATCATTCAACCGTTGGAGAAGATCTCAACATAGTCAAACTCTGTTACCTACAAAGTAGGAAGGTTGTTGCTGAAAATCTGGAGAGATTTGCAGAGCTGTTTGAAGTATTTAAAGAGCTCAAATTCGAAGCAACACCAACACAATTTTGAACGGGAAAATAGAGAGAAAGTATTCTGGATTGAAAATCATCTTAGAAGTTCTTCATCTCTTCCAATCCATACACAGAAGTTCACTGCAATTTCATTGCAGTTTTCTACTCTTAAGCGATCTTCTGTATAGAGCTATATTGGTATATAATTTATGTATTATTTCTACATTCATTCTCAAGGATTGTTCAAAGTGAACAATAGAGAATTCTTAGTTAATCAGTTAGCTAGAGCAGGTACTAGACAGGTTAGGGAAAACCACAAGCTCTAACAGAGTAAGTGAACTCTCTGTGCTTGAGTTCTAGGGCTTAGCTTTTGATTAATAAGAATTGAGTTGAAAATCCTACACGGATCTAATCCCCGAGGTAGAGACATAGGTCCAAGTGGACTGAACTCTATAAATCACTTGTCTTGTGCATTTTCAGTTCATCTACTTTCAAAGCTTTTTCAGCAAACAAAACTGTTTATTTTTCAAGGGTTTGAACTTGCTTTCAAGGCCTTGAAAAAGGCTTACTTGTTCAAAAACTTTCTGATGCATTTCAAAGGCTTGAATTTGTGTTCAAGGCCTTGAACTTCATTATCTACACTAGTTCTTCTACTTGTTAGCTAGTTTTGAAAAAAGTTGGCATACTCTATTCAACCCCCCCCCCCCTTCTAGAGTATCTTAGTCGCTTATACATCTGCATACTCACATTTTCAGCTTCTAACCTGGAAACAGGAACAAATGTCTCATCATAGTCAATACCTTCTTCTTGATTGTATCCTTGTACCACAAGTCTTTCTTTATTTCTCACAACCTTGCCATTTTCATCAAGTTTGTTTCTGAACACCCATCTAGTTCCAATCACTTATTGAGTCTTTGGTCTTGGAATCAAATTCCTTAACTTTGTTCCTCTCAAACTCATTCATCTCATTATGCATTAAAATGATCCAATATGCATCCTCTAGTGATTCTTTTGTATTTTTAGGCTCAATAAGAGATACAAAAGCACTAAGAGCACATAAATTATATAACTGGCCTCTTGCCTGAGTTCCAGTAGTTGGATCTGAGATGATGTTGGCTGCAGGATGATCTGATAGGTATTTGAACTTCTTCCTTGGTGTCCAAGTATATGGTCCTTCAGAGCTTAGAGATCTTGACACAGTAGATGGAGCATCATGTGTTCTGTCAATCTCAGTCTCAAGGCTTTGAGATTTTGGCTCAGCAAGAGTTCAAGGCCTTGAGATTCTTCTTACTGATCATGCAATTTAGTTTTGCTTCTTTTCTCTTTCTCATAATTATCATCTGCCTCATACTTATTCAAGTGGAGATTTGAAAAACTTTCACTCAGAGAATCATCAATACTTTCATCAAAAATCACATGAAAACTCTCTTCTACAATCTTAGTTCTCTTATTGAAAACCCTATAACCCTTGCTAGTTTGAGAATGACCAAGAAATACACCTTCATCACTTCTGGCATCAAACTTGCCAAGATTATCTTTACCATTATTATGCACATAGAATATACAACCAAAAGGTTTGAAATAAGAAATACTAGGGTTCATGCCTTAAAACAATTCATATGGAGTTTCTTCAAAATAGGCCTAATCAAACATCTATTGAGCACATAATAGGCCTGATCAAATATTTTGGCAAATTACTTTCAAGTAGCATGGTTCTAGACATATCTTCAAGTGTCCTATTCTTCCTCTCAACAACTCCATTCTGCTGAGGAGTTCTAGGTGCAGAGAAATTGTGTGAGAGCCATGCTTTACACAAAATAAATCAAAATCAAGTTGATCAAATTACCTACCATGATCACTTCTAATAGATGCAACATGCAAGTTTTTCAAAATTTGAAGCTCTTTGCAAAGCATTAAGAATTCAGGTAAAGCCTCAGTTTTGTCTCTGAAGAACATAACCCACGTAAATCTAGAATAATCTTCTACACCACAACAATCATATACCTCTTACCTCTTGGATTTTGAACTCTCATAGAACCACACAAATCCATATGTATCAGTTCTAAAGGTCTATAAGTACTTACAAAGTTCTTTGGCTTGAAGAAACTTTTTGTCTGTTTACCTTGAGTGCATGCCTTGCAAATCTCATCAACATTGAATTTTAGGGTTGGTAATCCTCTTACCAAGTCTTTTGATATGAGTTTGTTCATAGAATGCATGCTTAAATTCCCAATCTTTCTATGCCAGAGTTTTGAGTCTTCCTTTAAGGCCTTGAGACATTTTAGCTTTTCCTGCAACTTTGTTAGTACTCAAAGCATATACATTGAATGATCTCGGAGCAGTGAGTATGAAACTTCCAGATTTCTCATCTTGCACAACACATTTCTCCTTGTCAAAAATAACTTTATTACCTCTATCACATAGCTGAGATACACTAAGCAGATTATTTCTTAAGACCATCAACAAGATAAACATCTGAAATAGAATCAGTAGAACCATTACCAATAGTACCTATACCAATTATGTTGCATTTGGATTTCTCACCAAGTGTAATTGTTCCTCCAGATTGCTCTTTAAGTTCAGTGAACATAGATTTCTTTCCACTCATCTGTCTGGAACAACCACTATCCAAGATCTATTCTGATCCTTCAAGGCATTGGTGACATCCTACAACAGGTAAATCAATGCCTCAACAGGCCAATAGAACAAGTGTAGAATTTTGAGACATACTCAGAATCAACCATGTTTGGTGGTCTAATTCCTTCAGGAACCCAAATCTGCTTAACTTGTCCCTTGAGCTGGTAAGGATAAGTGTTCCTCAAAATGTGAGGTTGTGATCTTCTGAAGGGGCAAGTTAATATTATATGACAAATTTTACGTTGTAATGACATTTTGAAGAATATCTGCTTCCAGATTTCAAAAAAGTAGTTTGGCTTTTCTTTGGAAAATCTGGATTATAGCCAATTCCACTTTTATGCATAGACTGCAGATTTTCTCCAAGCATGAGATTGAGCTTGTGTTCTGAGCCAACAAAGATTGATAAAATATTTTTAGATTCTTGAAGCTTCTCAGTCAATGAAGTTTTCTGTTGCTCTAAATCATCTGAATGAATTATTTAGATCAACATAATTATCAGTTAAAAGAGAGTTTTGATCACAACTTCCTTGCCTTGTGCCTTCAAAGCTTTGAACCTACTATCCAAGGCATTGAAGTCACCATCAATTAACTTAGTAGCTTCAAGACATTTCTTTTGAAAGATCAAGTCTAAGTTCTCCTTTGCTTGCTCATGAACCCTCACTTTTATAGAATAAATCTAATTTTTATAACTTTCCTCATTCAAAAACATACTTTTGAGGATTTCAGGAAGTACATCAGAAGGACTAGCAAGTAATTTTTTTACCATATCTTCAATATGCTTGTCTGAGCTCTTTTCTTATTCATGCTGAGCCATTAAGCATAAGTTTGCTTGATCTTCATCAGAATCTGAGTCAGTTGATGAATCAGAATCACTCCATGAAGCAACCATAGCTTTCTTCCTCCTGTTGCCACTTTCTTTCTTTTCAAAGTTCATATTTTTCTTCTTTTGAGGATTGTCCCTTACTAAATGATCTGCATCACCACATTCAAAGCAATTCATCACTTTAGGTTTTTGTGAATGTGAAGAAGACTTACCTTTGTGATCCTTGTTGCTTGAGGATCTGAATTTTTCATTGCTGTAGTCCTTGTTTCCAAAGTTCTTTTTCTTTTTCAAGATTCTGGCCAATGCTTTGGAGATCAAGGCTAAAGCCTCTTCATCATAATCATCATCATTCTGATCAAGGCTTTGGGATTTGTCATTGTCTTTTGACTTGAGTGGCAGGTTCTTGATGTTGTCACTCATGTCATCATCTACCTCCTTCATAGATATTTCATGAGTTAGCTGCTTTCCGGGTAGATCATCTAGCTCAAGAAGACTTAGGTCCTGAGCTTCCTCAAGAGCTGTTGTTTTTGGCTCCCACTTGGCTTTAGCAAACTTCTCAAAATCTTTCTGAATTTCTCTTAATTTGAGAAGGTATTTCCCAAGGATTCCAAATTATTCACTACATTTGTGTATCTTTTGAACATCTCCATGATAGTTTCATCTGAGTTCATCTTGAACAATTCATATTGCCTCAGAAGAATGTTGATCTTAGTTTGCTTGACTTGACTGGTTCCTTCATTGGTTACAACCAGCTTGTCCCAAACCTCCCTGGCACTTTTTCTGTTTGAAACTCTATTGAACTCATCTGCACTAAGAGCACAATATAACATGTTCATGGCTTTGTTATTTTTGGATACCTTTTCCAACTCTGTAACTGAAAGTTCCTCTTCAGTTTTGATGGTTCTAATCCCATCAGTAGTGGTGTAATACACATGAGGACCATTAAGAGTGATAGGCCACAGTTCCATGTCTTGATCTATGATGAACATCTTTATCAATGCCTTCCAATGCATGAAATTTCACCACAGAACAAAGGAGGTCTTTTGGCTGCCATTCCCTGTGAGAATCCACCATCACCTACATTACTCATTGTCACAAGATTGTTAGATCCTTAGAAGTGACCCAAGCTCCGATACAAATTGAAAGTTTGTAATGTAAGTATAAAACACACGATAAAATACTTTATGGGGGGGTTGAATAGAATATGGAAACTTTTGCTAAAACTTAGTCTTTTGAAAAAATAGGATAAGCCACTAGATGAATCTCAAGGCCTTGGAGGAGTTTTGATAAAAGACATAAGCTTCCTAAAAACTAGTGAAAGCTTCAAGGCCTTGAGCTGTAAAGTACTTCAAGCCTTTGAACAACCTGTTTTGAGGTAGATAGTTTGCAGTGAAAAAGAACAATGCTGTAAAGTAAAGAACACAAAGATTTTACAGAGTTGAGTCACAATTGGACCTAGTCTCTGCCTGAGGGATCTAATCCCTCTAGGATTTGGAAAACACTTCTTATTAAACAACCAGATTTAGCCCTACATCTCAAGCCTAAGTGAACTGCCTTACACCTATACAGCTTGTGGTTTCCAACCTATCTAGTAACAACTAAAATCTGTTGAAACAATAAGAACCTCTTGTTGCTCACTTGAAAAACTAAACTTCTAAGTTTTTGAGGTTTAAGAAATCAGAATAATAACACAAATTAAGTACAAGTATAGAAGAACACAGAAAAGAAATAAGCAGTGAAGCTTGGATGTGTTCTTCTGATTTCTGGATGATTGATCTTCTTGTTCAGCAGCGTTGAGAGCTTGATTTGATTGAAGAGTTGATTGTATGATCTCTACGACAGTAAACACTTCTTTCTAAATGATAAGTCCTCTCTCAGCCTGTTTTCTTCTTTGAAATTCAAACTGAAGCTTATAACAAGCTGCAGTAACTGAATGAGAGATTTTAGGAACTGCCTCCCTAAAAATCCTCTCCCAAACATTCTTCTTTCAACAGCTATGAATGGATAGCCAGTAGAGTTTGTTGTGAGGGGTTTGAAAAAAGAACAACCCTGCAACAAACTTTATTACAAGGTCAAACAAAATCCAGAAAATATATCAACAAATTACTGACTGTTTGGCATAACAAATTCTGCAGTAAACTAGGCCAAACTTTTTTATAACAAGATAAATACCAGATCAGCAATATGTATAAGATAATGATAAAGTTATGATTAAGACTTATATAAAGTCAGTAATCAATCACATTACCAAATATAGCCACCTGCAAGAAAGAATCAGTTAAGCTAAAAAGACTGTCAGCAGCTCAAGGCAAATCTCATGGCCTTGGAGCTTTGTGACATTCTTCAAAATTTTAAGCTTATAGAATTATAATCCTTGATTCATTCAAGATTTGAAACATGTGAGTATTATAAACACATAGAGATAGTCCAAGAATATTTTTAAGACATATTTAACCAACAACTGATCCAATGCTAAGCCTACAAACACATGATTGTTAAATAATACTTAACCAACTTAGATGCAGTCATAGACCTTCAAGGCCTTGGAGCCTTGAACATATGTTATCACTATCTTTCATCACCTTCATATAAACATCCAAAATTCATACTTCACATCAAGGCAGAGAAATTGAATTATCAATCATCTTCCGCCACATGGACCTGCACATGTGTCCATTGCACCAATACAATCCTGAACACAAATATATGGATTAGATTCAATAATTAGAACTAGTATTTTAAATTTCCAGGTGACGTCTACCTTGAACCCAGCCCAATACATCTGGTTGTTGCGTACGTGTACATGGGTCTCACCGTCGAACGTTGGTGCAGTCCACTCTGCAACCATCTGACTTGCAGCGTCAAGGACACAAAAGAAATGTCGATGTCTGGTCTCTGTCGAGTGCTTAAATCTCTCTTGTAAGTAACGGTTACTAACTCTATGGCCGAGGATGTACAAAAACATCGCCATCGATTCTTCCACCGGCACACGACGAAACTTTCGCAATCCATACCGCGATATTAGCAAATCGCACAGTTCCCGGAAAACATGAGTCCTCATGTGAAAGCTTTCGACGCTTCGCTTCCAATGGCCATTTAGAACCTCCTCCACCCACATTTTTCCCGTCAGTGCCGATGTTCGACAAGGCTCTTTCATGTCACTCAAAAAATCCCCCATCGCCACAAACATGACGTGCCCCGCGTTTGGTGAAGGCGCCAACTGAACTGCATGCGCGATGGTTGTATCTAGCGCCTCGTAAGGCAATTCCTCGTCTAGCGAATCTGAGAAATAATAGAGTGACAAAACGATAAAGCAAGCATATTAATATTAATGAAACAAAGCCGACTACATAAAAGAAAGATGGAGTACAACAACAAATAAAAACACAAACTACAACACAAACTAACACAAATTATTAAGCAGATTTCTAGCTCACACGATGAAAATTATATGTAACTAAATTAAGTTGTAGATTCCCTCCTTGCCCTCTCCAAACGCTTCATAAGCCAGTTGTAGTGTGCTTGGTCATTCACAACCGCAATGAAATTGTCTCGACTAAGTGGGTTCTGGAAGAAGTCAACACACTCAGTGAAGGTGTTAGTCTCGTATCCCATACCCGGGTACGTAACGAACATAGCGAGGCAATCATCCACAGTGCGCCCAACAAGATCGTGTGTGTGGGTGACAGTTAGATTGCCATGGTGATGGGTAATATGATGTGCCTGAGAGGCCTCTGTCAAGTTGGCCATTACATTCTGTCGACTAGAGCTACCCACCTCCCTACACCTGTGTTTCCTACCGTCTTGAGAACCGCTACCCTGACCCACACCCCATTCACTAGGAGCCTGGGTTGGGGAACTAGAGGTATCCTCCAAGTCAGCAGGGATGCGCTCCTCACGCGGTGGGGTCCGATACCTATTCGCTTCAAATCGCTCATGTGATGACGCCTAATTAGATGGAGTCCAAGAATACTCTCTTGTTTCGGTGATTTTTGCAAATGCCTTGTACTGCAGCGCTTTGTGCATTAGCCCCTTGTTCTTGAACTTCGCCGCTTCAGGCTCTTGCTATAGGTAAACGCGACATATTAGTACAATTGTCCAGTTAACAACCATATGGAAATGTAAGACTAAAGATAGTGATTTACCACAGCCAGGTATGTCCAACCTTGATCCGACATGGTAAAGGTATCTTTGTCATCGTCCCACCCCAACCATGTCTCTTTGGTGGTGATCCGGACCCATAACTTGAAGTCCCTCTTAAGCAAGTCGAATTTATTTTTTATTTGCTGCTGTGTTAAAACTATGTTCATTTTTAAGACATGCCCGATATGATGTATGCGTATGTCCTCTTACCTAGTTCTTTCCCACGAAAATTACCCTTAGTTTTTTCGACAATTATTTACTGCATGAAACATTCAACTAGCTCAGACGACCAATGCACTCTATCAACAAACACTGCGCCTTCTGTATACTGAGAAGTATAGGGGATGCAAGATTTACCATTGTTCTGACCTCGGTTCCCTCGTTGAGAAGAAGACATGTTCCTGCACCAAATGATATTAACAGTATAAGTCAGTTGGTCAAAATAAAACTAACAGTAAATTAATATGAAAAACAAAAAATTACAAAGTACACCACTAGATGACTTACATACCTGTAGATGGAGCTTCCCGAAATGCAGCAACTAATGAAAATCAGTTGATGGTGCAGTTGTGGGTGATGTCTTCAGCTCTTTTATACATGAATGACACGCTCCAACTGCAAGTGCACAGTTGTCGGTGCAGTAATAATCGGAAAAGTCCGGATTGTCGAACCCAAGGGACTTCGTGTAACTAACTATTAAGTTTGTTCTTTATGTGGGCAAAACGCAGTTGTTTTGTGGTTCCTAATTCTACTAAAAATTCAAATAACAATTATCTCAAATAATTCAAAGAATTATTTCAAGATTAACGAGCACGAGTTGATATTGTTGTGTATCAAGTTTGATTAAATTCAGGATATCTCTACGGATCACTAGGAATGTCACACTACGTTGGATTTATGTTTTACTAACACGATAATTTCTTATTCTAGTTAAACGAGCAATTGTATATTGAAGATGTCTCAACCAATAACTATGCCTAAACTATCGTAACTGATTCCTCTAGCTTACTCAAGTTCAAACACGCATTACGATACTGATTTCTACTCTTGTTCTTAGCTAACTAGCAAGATTCCTCAACCCTAGATACGGCTAGTGTGTATTTCAATTTTCCGGGCAACGAACGTAGATTCCTCTATCGTTCATAACCTAGCACAATCCTATTAACACGTCTATCAATAGAAAAGATAAATTAGAAACATAAAATACACATAACTAAAGAAGAAATCATCAATTAAGCTCAAAAGCATGAGAGTAAATCCATAAACCACAAGTTGTAGTGATCAAACCCTAGTTTCCTACGAGATATCCCAAAATAAGGGTTTAGCTACTCATAATCATGTTCATAATACAAAGTTTCATGATCAAGTATCAAAAACTAGAGAAGAAAAGAAGAAGAGAAGCCAAACGGATGATCCAAGCTCTCGACCTAGCTTCCAAGCACTCCAAGCACGACTCCCAAGGTGTGTTCTGATGTTGAATGTCGTTCCCCACTGTTTCCTAAGTCTTTTGTGGCTTCAAACTCCCAAAACTATGCCAAAATAGCGAAAACAGCCCAAAATTTCAGTTCTGGCCGCAGAGGTAATCGTACGATTACCTTGATGTAATCGTACGATTACTTGCTTCATAGGTAATCGTACGTTTACATCTAAGTAATCGTACGATTACTTCTGGATGAAGGTAATCGTACGATTACCTTGAGGTAAACGTACGATTACTTCTGGTCTTCCACCATTCAATCTTCAACTTCTTGCTCTTTTTCCTTTCGTCTTCACTTCCCGAGCATCCCTTTGAGCCTCCAACCTTTCCGAAGTTCACTTTTGCTCCAATGTCACGTCCCGAGCTCCCGGTTCCTGAAAACCACAACACGAGAAACATACCGGAAGATCAAACGTGATAAAATATAGCCAAAATCAATGCAAAAAGTGCCCGGACTCATCATTAACGTGCAAAGACTCAACATGCTCAACTTTAGCAAGAAATGATCCAAAATCTATCAAAACGCATCGGAATACACGCAAAACGGTAAGGAAACATATAAGAATATAACTCCAAATATGGAGTTATCAAATATCCCCACACTTACCCGTTGCGCGTCCCGAGCAACAATTCAAGTCTCAAACTATCTCAAATCATCCGAACCTTCCTCCTCTCATCTCACCTCTCAAGTCAACTATTCCAACCAAGACCATTGCATACTTTTCAACTTACCAATTGCATACTAACCTCAATTAGCCGACTCAACACACGACGACTCAATACAAGACTCAACGATGCAACAATATGATGCAATGCAAATATATGACTCGATCCTACACAACACATATATACACAAAACGTCTTTTTAGGCGAGATCGGGCAATCTCAATTAGCTCAAATCGGTTCTCATGGAGTGATGAAGAATCTAGGAACGAGGTATGAATTGTAACCAAACTCGACAACTAGAATTTCCCTTAGTTGGTATAGAAAGTCTAGCTTTACTACGTGTAAGAATAACCTACCTCTTCGCATGTGCCGATAAATAAGAGGCTACGCTAGGCTAAGCCACATTCAAGGTCCGAGCTCCTATTCCGCTAACGGGTTAAAATGTAGAGGCTTAGGGACAAAAGGATAATCATGTAGTAGCAAGTCCTAAGCGTCACATTCTCACGTTAAAACCCACATCTCACACACCCTCACCACGATGATAGGAACCGCAACCCGAAACTCACCATCTCCGGCCCTCGATCCCCTCAAACCCCGGTACAATAACGATCTCCGTGGCCACCGTCGTGAAACATGCATAAAATGAACATCGCCGTCAATGAAATAGTTGCTTCCACCACTCGGTCTTCATTAAGCTCCAACTGTCTTCCTTTATTTCATCTCTCCTTTTTTTCTCTCTTTTTTTTTTTTCATTTTTTCATTTGTTTTTTTTTTCTTTTTTTTTTTTCTTTTTTTTTTTTTTTTAAAAAAAAATCTCTCAAAATCCAAAAATCTACAATATATATCTCGAGTGGTCTTCCAAGTGTCAAGCCATAAAAAAAACGTTAAGGGGAGGAAGTAAACAATCCAAGGAATATGTATCACACGTAAAATCCATCTCCCCCTAACTCAACGGAATATACGGTGCCACTAAAAAAAGCCGCAAACAAATCCAAGCACATGTCTGGGGATGGAGTCGTCAAAAGCTCAATCTCTATGTCCGTAGTCAAAAGTCGACATCCCCACACTAGAATATATCCATGTCCCCTCACAAGTAATCAAAGCAATATAAGTCTCGTGCTTAATCCAACCGATCCTCCTACACCAAGATGATGAAAAGAAACTATCCCTAGCACGATCCACCAATTAAATCACCCAACCCAATTTGTGCGTATTAGATGCCACGCACTCACGGCTCTCCACAACTGTGTCCATGGTGTAATGACATGGAACACCGCCACACCGAAGTGCGCAAGCCTACTCTCACTCACCCTCGCATTCCCCTCGATAATCAGAGATGAAGCACATGCGATACGTAAGACTCACTCAAATATATCATGAAGTACTCCCTCATCGAACCCCCTCAACTACAAACACCCTCGTGACGCACTAAAGCGGTGATTCTAACCAATCGATGATGAAGGCCAAGAATCGTCACCCTAAGTCCAGAGGTTATCAAAGAATCCAAGGTTCAAAACAGGGTTTACTAGTGGTCCTACAAGGTAAGTTCTATAAGCAGTGAGTGCTCTAATACACACCTCGCACAGCTGTTTCGTGTGCCACTACGAGGCGGGTTGGCGACTACCTAAGACGTACACATGAATGTTCGGCTTGTTTAGCTCACACCTAGCTCAACTCTTGTACGAAAACAAGGCACACACTTTAGATTTTGAAAATCATTTAAGTGTCGTAAAATAGGTAGGTACTCCCGTAAAGGAAGTCTCTCTATACATACTAAGGGGAACTCAAATTGTCATTCTCGGTCACACGTCATACCCTATGCCTAAAGTTCTCACACTCCTCGATTTTCCAAATTCAAGCTTCTTTTGATTGCCCTTTCTCAATTTTCAATTTGTTTTCAATTTTTTTTTAGATTTTTGTTTTTTTTTGTTTTTTTTTTTCTTTTTTTGTTTTTTTTATAATATTCCCTACTCTATATGCATGGGCCGACTCGAAAGAAGACTCGAAACTGACTCGATTTGGGTAGGTGGACTCAATTAAATAAAACGTGCACTAAACATAAACTACTCACAATACGACACAAACGACACGGACACAATATATATAAACACGACACGGATTACAAAACTGACACAAACAACCTAAACAACCTATATGTAACTGGTGAATGCAGACAGACACGGACTTGGCTAATGAAAGGCTGAGAAACCCCCCCACACTTGAACGCATCGTTGTCCTCAACGAATGCATAGGCAAGCGAAAAGACTCAGCATTCAAATGCAGGGAGTGGTAAGTCTACTCGGACGAATCCTCGTCGTCCTGGTCTCCGGAGTAAGCATCCGAATGGTACTCGTAGGCACCAGGGTAGGACTCTTGGCCACTAGGCCACTGATCTCTCGGGAATCCCACATGAGTGGCCAACGCCTCTAACCACTGGTCCTGACGGTGCTGATGCAAACTCACCTGACGTAGGCCCTGACCGAGGTTACGCAAGCTACTGCGATGATGCTCAAACTGCCTAGCACTCATGTCAGCCACATAATCACGGGACCGACCATTTGAGTTAAGGGTCATAGTCCTAGTCAGTCGCAACTCGGACATCAAGTCCGCTAAGGTCACACTCGGCTGGCCAGGGTCAACGACAGGGGGTGGTACAGGCGGAGGTGGAACGGGAGTAGGAGCTGGAGGAATAGGAGCTGGAGGAGTAGGAGCCGCTCGCGAGGAAGAGGCTCTTTTCTTAGCCTTTCCTGTAGGAGGTCTAGAACTAGCTCCTGCCTCCATCACCACTACATCCTTGAACGGGTCCGGGATTTTGTCAAACATTCTCGGAGCCTTGGGTGTGATGTCTAGCTCTCCATCAGGTACGTCAGCCCCGCAATCCTTAGCTAAGTGCAAAAGTAAGAAACTATGGCCCACAGACTTCCTATTTTTCTCTTCAAATCTCTCATGCAAATACAGGAAAATCCGCCTAGGGATGTCTATCCGATGCCCCCTCGATAGACACAGAGCCATGAGACACACCTCAAAATCAATGTAATTGGGAGCCGAAACTCCCAACACCCATGACGCCAACAGCTCAATGAGCCACCGTGGCTTAGGTAGCAAGTATCCGACTGGGAGCTTCCAATGCCTGATATTGGTTTTAGACCTGTCCCAGTCGGCCCCTGGCACTCCCGCAAAACAAAACGCTGACACCTCATTAATGAGCGTCTGCTGGTCTTTCTTCAGATAAACCTTAAATTGACAGGGTGCTGTCAACGGGGGCCACTTAAGCGCTGCGGCGATGTTCTCAGAGGACAAAACTAGCCAGTTCCGACGACAATAAATGACACGAGGGTCATTGAGCCTAGACGTCTCACCCTCATCAGTGTGTCTCGCATTTGCATAAATTTCACGAGTCAGCACAGAACTGGCTTTCTCTTTCACTAATTCCATCCACCCCGCAAAATTTTCAGCCTCCGCGACCTTTTGTAGGTCTTCGGGCAACCCCTCTAGTGGAAACAGTTTCTCAACCTGAACACCTCTATTAATCCTAGGGTTCGATCGGTAATAACCCTGGGCAGTCTTCGAAATAAACCTATAATCGCAAAAGACCCCGCCCCTATCAACTGCCAACTTGTTGTCGTCCGGCGCATGACCACGACTCTTTCGAATTGGGGGCAAGGAGGATGGAACGGGTGTACTAAAAACCCTAAGCTCGGGGGATAACGGGATGACCAATTGGGCACCCGAGTCACCCCCCTCAGCAGCAGACTCATTCTCCGACACGTTCACCCCACTTCCCCCAGGTAATGTATAATCGGGGTTGTTGTCACGACTCGTTCTCGCACGTTTGCTCATTTTAACCAAGTAGAACGAGATAAAGCAAGTAACGTAACAAAAGCAAGCACGTGCACAGTGACAAGTTGTGTACAAATATACGGCAATTAAACACGTAAGCACACAATCCTAGGACTTTAATCAATCGCCCCCAAGCACGCTTCTAAGCGCAACAAAAAGTAAATTGGGCTTTTACTCAATTGTGCCTAGACTCGAGTATTGAAATTGTGCGAGAGATTAGGACGTACCTACGTGCCCGGAGCAAGTCTTACGGGCACAAATTTGCAGAATTTTGACAACCCGGGCTGGTTTAGGGTCGCCGAAATTTTTGTTCCGAATTGTTCAATTGACGTGTGCCTTTTGCTCCACCTTCACCGCACCAGCCTTTTGCTCCTTGCGGTGTCCCCGTCGAAACCCTAGAATAGCTCCTTCGAATTCGACCTCAATCGCCCCCAATTTCAGATTCTCCCTCAAACCCTAGCCTTGCCTCCTTCTGCGATTCACCACCAATCTGAGTTGTGGTTGCGGTGGTGATGGCTCTGTGATGTTGATGGTGTGGTTGGAGATGGTGGTCGTGGCTGAGAGAGGGAGTTGGCGGCGGCGATGGTGGTTTGCGATGGTGAAGGAGAGCTCTGCGGTGAGAGGGAGAGAAGAGAGGTATGCGTGTTTGGTGAGAGAGAGAGGAGGCTCGCGGCGGACGGTGAGGCGGCGGTGGCGACAGGTGGTGGTGGCTGGAGGTTGTGTTCGTGGTGGTGATTGCAGAGGACAGCGGAGGGAGGTGGTATGGCTGACGGGATGGAGATGGAGAGAAAATATAAAAACTTTTGTTTTAACCCGACTTGATGCCCTTTCGAAAGTAATCGTACGATTACTTTTAAGTAATCGTACGATTATATGAAAGTAATCGTGCGATTACTTTGGTACGAATGGGCAGTGAGTTGTTGAAAATTTCACCCACAAAATTTTGGCTAAGTATGAAGTAATTACTTTTAAGGTAACCGTACGATTACTTTTAAGTAATCGTGCGATTACTTTAAAGGTAACCGTACGATTACTTTAAGGTAATCGTACGATTACTTTAAGGTAATCGTGCGGTTACTTTCGTACGAATGGGCAGTGAGTTTCTCTCCAAAATTACACCCCAAAAATTTTTCTAAGGCAAAAGTAAACGTACGATTACCCTAAGGTAATCGTACGATTACTTTTGTGCAGGAGAAAATTTTAATAGCCAAAATATAACCTTTACCTCGTATTTTGATCCCGAACTCCGATGAGTGTGATTTTTGCACCTTTGGATCCCTTTTCCGACGTATGTCTTGCTCATAAAAATAACGTCCCGTTTCCGGATCGTTTTCCCGTCTTTCCTCAATTATCGCTTAATTACGCGAAAAATATCCAAATTGTGCCTAATTTGCCGCTTTCTTCAAAATTTTGCAATCACCTTCATCAAGATGGGGAGTGCGGGACCTCTTCTCATGTAGAAAAATTCCCAAATTCCGGGGAACCTTTCATTCTTCAATTTTACGCTTCCAAAGGCTTGTTTTGCATTTCCGGATGCTTTTGGACGCCTTTTAGCATCCTTTTTCGTCGTTTTTGCTCGTTTCTTTGATTTGTCATGGATCTCCTCGACCTCGAGACTCCATTTATGGTATAAAAGATTCCCAAAGTCCGGGGAACCTTTCATTCTTCAATTTTGCGCTTCCAAAGACCCGTTTGGCAATTCCGGATGCTTTTTGGCTCCCTTTTCCTCTTCGCAACATCCTTTTTGGCATAACTTCTTCGTCCGGACTCCGATATACGCGATCCACCTATCCACAGAAAGCTCTCGAGCACCCCCACACTATGGCACTGTTCAAATCAGCTCACAGTCCTGTCTTCAAAAATTTACCTCGTAATCCGTGCCATTGTCCCAGCTTTCTCATTTTCTTTACGTCTTCTTCGCGTATATCAAGAAGGGGAGTCCGAAAACTTGATCTCCCCCAGGTGCGTGTGTTGAGTACGTGTAAGAATGGCGTCATTCATCCATTTCTTCATTCCGGGTCCCGATACGCGTTTTGGCTTGCTTTTTCTCGTTGTTCGTGCAATTCTTCACTCGCGTATCAAGAAGGGGGATCCGGAATAGGCCTTCCACCTAGAATTCCTGCACATACTCATTGAAAATATTAAATCCACTCTCTCGCACCTCTCAAATAGTTAGAACAAAATCAAATAACAAAACAGTATTGAAATCTACACTATGCAGTAAATAGGTTGGGTTGCCTCCCAACAAGCGCTTTGTAATTTAAGGTCGACGGCCCGACCAAGTTACCTCAAATGAGCTCAGATATCGGGAATTGGTTTGAGGCTCTCGATAACCCCAATGAAATTCCCGTCCACGTACGGTTTTGCTCGCTGTCCATTTACCTTGAACCTGTTCCCATTCTCAGCTTCTACCTCGAGCGATCCCCATGGGTAAACCTCTGTAATTGTAAATGGACCACTCCACCTTGATTTCAGCTTGCCCGGAAACAGTTTCAGTCGGGCGTTGAATATCAATACCTTCTGGCCCACTCTGAAATCTCGTGGAATGATATGCTTGTCATGCCATTGCTTGGTCCTCTCTTTGTATATCTTGGCACTCTGATATGCCATCAATCTGTGTTCTTCTAACTCAAGCAATGCCTGCTTCCTTTGCTCACCAGAGAGCTTAGCATCCAAGTTTAATTTCTTTAGCGCCCAAAACGCTTTGTGCTCAAGTTCTACCGGCAGATGACATGATTTCCCGAAAACTAGTTGGTAGGGAGACATGCCAAGGGGAGTCTTGTATGCAGTCCGGTATGCCCATAAACTATCATCCAAGTGTAGAGCCCAGTCTTTGCGCCCTGGATTGACAGTTTTCTCTAGAATCCCCTTTATCTCACGGTTAGACACTTCAGCTTGTCCATTGGATTGCGGATGGTAGGCCAATGAGATTTTGTGTGTCTTTACCCCATACTTGCTCAAGGTATTGGCAAAGACTTTGTTCACAAAGTGTGATCCCTCATCGCTAATAATGGCTCTGGGTGTTCCAAATCTTGTGAATATATTCTTGCGTAAGAATCTCTCGACTGTAGCACTATCATTCTTTGGACAAGCCAGAGCCTCCACCCATTTGGTGACATAATCAACAGCCAACAAAATATACAGATTACCAAGCGACGATGGGAATGGCCCCATAAAATCAATCCCCCACACATCAAACGGTTCTACTTCTAACACGAAATTTTGAGGCATTTCATTTCGACTAGAAATATTACCTGTTCTTTGACATCGGTCACATTGCTGCACAAATAGATGGGCGTCTTTATGCAAGGTTGGCCAATAGAAACCACTCTGCAGTACCTTCGCAACTGTGCGTGATTTGCCGAAATGTCCCCCACAGTTCAACTCGTGGCAGTGTCTAAGGATCTCTAACGTGTCCGGTTCCGCAACACATCTCCGCAATACATTGTCCGCCCCCAACTTGAACAGATAAGGATCATCCCAGAAATACTGTCGCGCGTCTGCAAAGAATTTCTTCCTCTGGTGGTAATTCAGGTCCTTGGGCACAATGTTGAGTGCCTTGAAATTTGCCAAGTCAGCAAACCAAGGCACCGCTGCAACCACAACCATGAGCTGCTCATCTGGAAAATCCTCTCGAATCGGCAAATCTTCCTGCTTATCGTTCTCCAGTCTTGACAAATGGTCTGCAACCACATTCTCTACTCCCTTTTTGTCTTTGATCACCACATCGAACTCTTGCATCAATAACACCCACCGGATCAATCTTGGCTTGGCGTCCTTCTTGGTGAGAAGGTACTTGAGGGCTGAATGGTCCGTGAAGATCGTCACCTGAGAACCCACAAGATATGGACGAAACTTGTCCAACGCAAATATGATAGCCAACATCTCTTTCTCCGTGGTAGCATAATTAACCTGTGCATCATTAAGAGTACGACTGGCATAATAAATGACGTGAGCTACCTTATCTTTCCGCTGGCCCAGAACTGCCCCTACTGCATAGTCACTAGCATCACACATGAGCTCAAATGGTAGGGTCCAGTCTGGTGTGGTGATGATAGGCGCGCTAATCAGCTTTTCCTTGAGCAAATCAAAAGCTGACTTGCACTCCGCATTAAAATCAAAAACTGCATCCTTCTCAAGCAATCCACACAAAGGCTTCGTGATTTTCGAGAAGTCTTTAATGAAGCGCCGATAGAACCCTGCATGTCCCAAGAAACTCCTTACTCCTTTAACAGAGGTAGGGTAAGGAAGCTTCTCAATAACCTCGATCTTGGCTCTATCCACCTCTAATCCTTTGCTGGAGATCTTGTGGCCCAAAACAATACCCTCGGTAACCATGAAGTGACACTTCTCCCAGTTGAGCACTAGGTTGGTGTCAATGCATCTATCCAGAACCCGGGCCAACTGTTGCAGGCAGTCTTCGAATCCATCACCATAGAGCGAGAAGTCGTCCATGAACACTTCAAAATTCTGCTCCATCATATCAGAGAAGATCGACATCATACACCTCTGAAACGTAGCAGGTGCGTTGCATAACCCGAAAGGCATGCGTCTAAAAGCGAAAGTCCCATAAGGACAAGTGAATGTCGTCTTCTCCTGGTCAGCTGGCTCAATTGCTATCTGGTTGTACCCGGAGTACCCATCCAAAAAGCAATAATGAGAGTGATGTGCCAGCCTATCAAGCATCTGATCAACGAATGGAAGGGGAAAATGATCCTTCAAAGTGGCATCATTGAGCTTGCGGTAATCCATGCAAACTCTCCACCCAGTAACAGTCCGCGTAGCAATTTGATCACCTTTTTCCCCTTCTACCACAGTTATACCCCCCTTCTTAGGGACACATTGTACCGGGCTAGTCCATGTGCTGTCGGAAATCGGATAAATGATGCCCGCCTCCAACCATTTAAGCACCTCTTTCTTCACCACCTCCTGCATGTGAGGATTGAGGCGGCGCTGAAACTGAACTACCGGCTTCTTATCTTCCATGAGTCGAATCTTGTGCTGGCAAACTGTGGGGCTGATCCCCTTGATATCTGCTATGGTCCATCCCATAGCTGCTTTCCTTTCCTGCAACACTGTCAATAATTGTTCCTCCTGTTCCCTGTTCAAACAAGAAGACACAATCACAGGTAAAGTATCATTAGATCCAAGATATAAATATTTTAAATGTGCAGGTAAAGGTTTTAATTCTAAAACAGGAGCAGTAATAAGAGAGGGAGTAAGAATCTTCCTGCTTCCCTCATTAAAGAGGGGTAGGGGCTGACGCCAATGAACATCTAATGCTTGCTCTTTCTCGCTGGAATCGAGTAGAACAAGCTCCTCATATAGCTGCTCCAATAAAATATCATCCTCTTCGTCCGGCGTGTATGCCTCCACCCCGAAGCATTGCTCACTTACCGCATATGCGGGAAACTTCATAGCCTCAAATACATTGAAGGCCACCTTCTCATCGTTGATCTGCATAGTCAGCTCTCCATTGGCCACATCAATGATAGTCCTCCCAGTAGCTAAGAATGGGCGGCCCAAAATAAGAGGAACATCATCGTCAGCCTCCATGTCTAAGATCACAAAATCCGCTGGGAAGATGAGTCCTTCAACTCTCACTAATACATCCTCTAAAACACCCCTGGGGCGTTTTATAGTGCGATCAGCCATCTGCAAGCACATCCTGGTAGGCTTAGGATCTCCCACACCAAGTTGCTCAAAAACCGATGTGGGCATCAAATTAATACTTGCCCCAAGATCACATAATGCCCTCCCATGAAATGCATCACCCAATGTAACAGGAATGATGAAACCGCCCGGATCTTTCATCTTCTTTGGTAGCGCCTTTTGCACAACTGCGCTACACTCCTCATTCAGGGTTACGGTTTCAAAGTCATCCATGCGCCTCCTATTAGAAAGGAGGTCCTTGAGAAACTTGGCATATTTCGGCATTTGTGAAATGGCCTCCGCAAAAGGTATATTAATGTGCAGTTTCTTGAAGATATCCACAAACTTCTTGAAATGCTTGGCATCTTCTTGACTCTTCAATCTCTGCGGGTATGGCACTCGCACACTGTATTCCTCCCTTGGCTTCTGTTTCTCATCCGACTTCCTCACCGTGTCCTTTGATTGGGGAATCACGGTAGGCACGGGGATCTCTTCATCTAAGGCTTTTTCAGTGGCCTTAGTCGCCTCAGTTCGCGCATGGGTAGGGTATGGGGGATCCTGGGTAGTGGTCCCACTGCGAGTAGTGATAGCCTTCAATTGCTCAGTTGGAGTGATAGTGTTAGACGGGAGTATACCTGGTGGAAGTCGAGGATTCTGATTAGCTATTTGTCCAATTTGTGTCTCATGATTCTTTAAAGAGGCTTCCATTGCGACAATTTTGCTCTCAATCTTATCATTGCTAGCTAACAGTTTCCTCAACATCGCATTTGTATCCTGTTCTTCTGAGAGTGGGGCTGGAGCCTGTTGTTGTGGAGCCTGTCTTTGAGCTTGGTATGGAACATTTGGCCTATGACCTGGCGCATATAAACCACTATTCGGATTGGCATAGCTGAAGTTGGGGTGATTGCGATTGTTGGGGTGATAGGTGTTTGGCCATTGCTGCTGTCTTTGTTGACCCATGTAGTTCACGTCTTCAATGCCATCCCCATATCCCTGATTTGCATCTGCTACCATCTCTCCCACTGACTTCAACTGTGCCGATGGATTCAAATGACTGAAAGCCGATGTCATAACTGCCATCTGATGTTCAAATTTCTGTTCCACCATAGACTCTATCTGACTAACCAATGCCCCATCTGATTTCGTGCTTCTACGAGTCTCAGACCTCGTGGATTCACGTTTTGCTACATTATCTAGCAAATCACGACATCTCTGTAGTCCCATCCCCATAAAATTGCCCTGAGCCATCATGTCTAGTTCACTAGCAGTCTCCCTGTCCAAAGCATTATAAAAATAGTGAAGAAGTTTATACCATGGCTCCCCATGAGTAGGGCATCTGCGAAGGAGCTGGTTGAACTTTCTCCACGTGTCACCCAGAGAATCATCTTCCTGCTGTTTAAATGTGGTTATGTCGGCCATCCGTTGAGCAACCTTAGATGGTGGAAGATACTTCCTGAGAAACTCTCTGCTACAATCTGCCCATGTAACTATGCTGCCTGCTGGAAGTTCCATAAGCCATGTCTTTGCCTTTCCCGATAAAGAGAAGGGGAAAAGCATGAGCTTTATAGTCTCGATTGGCACTCTCTGGTCATACATGGTAGAAGTAATCTGCTCGAAGTTGAGCAAGTGCTGATGTGGATCATCACTCGGGGCTCCCGTGAATAAGCACTCATCCCTAACCATATTAATCAACGGTTGGCGAATCTCGAAATGCGCGGCATTAATCTGCGGCCTGACAATGGTAGGCTGATATCCATCCGGTGTAGTTCTGAAGTAGTCCACCAAAGGACGGTCATCCTCCTCAGCATTGTTGACTTGCTCTACTACGTTCCGGCCGTTATTGTTCCGATTATTACCCCCATTGTTCCCATTGCCACCGTTGTTTCCACCATTAACTCCTCCATTGTTCCCATTAACTATTTCTGCACCAGGGAGTTGTTGTGGATTCTGGGGATTCATGCGATCAATCATGGCTTGCATCGCAGCCATTTGAGCCCTAAGCTCCTCAGTTTCCCTTGCTCGATTTGCTGCATCCTCCACAGCTGCAGCTCTAGCTGCTTCCGCATCTTCGAGGCCCTTGCGGAACCTCTCAAACTCAGCTCTAGTTTGCTCGTCCATTTGAACTGAATTTGCTTTCCTCTTGTCTCTATTCTGTGCTCGCAATAAGGATTCCGGGTCTTCAAGTGTTGGATGCAAAGGCTCGTCTCTAGAACGTGACATGCACCAAATGAATCAGACCTGAAACACGAATCACACACACAAAACAGGTGAGTAACAAATATAAACTGAAAAGTAAATCCCTAAAGAGAAAAATAATAGCTAATTTATCTGAAGTCCCCGGCAACGGCGCCAAAAACTTGACACGCTCCAACTGCAAGTGCACAGTTGTCGGTGCAGTAATAATCGGAAAAGTCCGGATTGTCGAACCCAAGGGACTTCGTGTAACTAACTATTAAGTTTGTTCTTTATGTGGGCAAAACGCAGTTGTTTTGTGGTTCCTAATTCTACTAAAAATTCAAATAACAATTATCTCAAATAATTCAAAGAATTATTTCAAGATTAACGAGCACGAGTTGATATTGTTGTGTATCAAGTTTGATTAAATTCAGGATATCTCTACGGATCACTAGGAATGTCACACTACGTTGGATTTATGTTTTACTAACACGATAATTTCTTATTCTAGTTAAACGAGCAATTGTATATTGAAGATGTCTCAACCAATAACTATGCCTAAACTATCGTAACTGATTCCTCTAGCTTACTCAAGTTCAAACACGCATTACGATACTAATTTCTACTCTTGTTCTTAGCTAACTAGCAAGATTCCTCAACCCTAGATACGGCTAGTGTGTATTTCAATTTTCCGGACAACGAACGTAGATTCCTCTATCGTTCATAACCTAGCACAATCCTATTAACACGTCTATCAATAGAAAAGATAAATTAGAAACATAAAATACACATAACTAAAGAAGAAATCATCAATTAAGCTCAAAAGCATGAGAGTAAATCCATAAACCACAAGTTGTAGTGATCAAACCCTAGTTTCCTACGAGATATCCCAAAATAAGGGTTTAGCTACTCATAATCATGTTCATAATACAAAGTTTCATGATCAAGTATCAAAAACTAGAGAAGAAAAGAAGAAGAGAAGCCAAACGGATGATCCAAGCTCTCGACCTAGCTTCCAAGCACTCCAAGCACGACTCCCAAGGTGTGTTCTGATGTTGAATGTCGTTCCCCACTGTTTCCTAAGTCTTTTGTGGCTTCAAACTCCCAAAACTATGCCAAAATAGCGAAAACAGCCCAAAATTTCAGTTCTGGCCGCAGAGGTAATCGTACGATTACCTTGATGTAATCGTACGATTACTTGCTTCATAGGTAATCGTACGTTTACATCTAAGTAATCGTACGATTACTTCTGGATGAAGGTAATCGTACGATTACCTTGAGGTAAACGTACGATTACTTCTGGTCTTCCACCATTCAATCTTAAACTTCTTGCTCTTTTTCCTTTCGTCTTCACTTCCCGAGCATCCCTTTGAGCCTCCAACCTTTCCGAAGTTCACTTTTGCTCCAATGTCACGTCCCGAGCTCCCGGTTCCTGAAAACCACAACACGAGAAACATACCGGAAGATCAAACGTGATAAAATATAGCCAAAATCAATGCAAAAAGTGCCCGGACTCATCATTAACGTGCAAAGACTCAACATGCTCAACTTTAGCAAGAAATGATCCAAAATCTATCAAAACGCATCGGAATACACGCAAAACGGTAAGGAAACATATAAGAATATAACTCCAAATATGGAGTTATCAATGAACTAAGAACAAATCTCAAAAAATGTCTGATGTAAGATTCAAAATTTCCTTTTTTCTTTGAACTATACAACTCACAGATGGAATGACCATTCTGTAGGGTTTTGATCATGGATACGCAGCGGAAAAACAATATAATTATTCGATCAAGACCCTCCAAGGATCACATGAAGAGAAATCATGACGATGGTAAGAGAATAGTGTTATGTACCTTTGAGGTCTCCTTGATGACTTCTAACGAGAAAATTGACAAGTCTCTACGGTTGATCCACGCCTAGAGGTGAGATCTAGGTCTTCCAAACGCCTTGTGCTAGCTAGGAGAAAGCTAGGAGCATCCTTTATATAGTCCAACAACTCCTTGATACTACATAAAGGCCATTTCCTAATCCTACTCAAGTTCGGATTAGTCAACTTGCATATTAGTCCTACTAAGTTAGCAAGTTGTTGCAATTTGATCCTTCTAATTAATTAATTAATCATATTAATTAATTATTCTCAAGTCTAGTTCACCCATATATGGCGTGTGACCCCATATGTTCTATTTAGTTGGTAGTAACTATTTACTAATATGTAGCGACCTCTAGCAAGACATCCATTCTAGCCAACAAATAGAATAGTCATCATGACAAACCTTGTGCAAGTATTGTCTCATCCCTTTGTCTCAATATCCGGATTGGAAACGAGACATACAAGTCACACTCGTATATCCAATCCATAGTTCATCGATCCTGGGAATAGCCTTATTCGTGCAAATAACATCAATATCCCATAATGATTTATTTGAGTCTGGCAAACATTCTACAAGAACTATCCCTCGAGTGGCCTATGATATTTTACTCATGTTATGTGGGAGGGAAAAATTCTATCTACATCACTACGATATCTAATCTTTCTTCCTATTGTGTCCAATACGCGCCTTTATGACTACCCAGTCACGGTGTAGCGTTTGACGCTACCAAAATGCAATATTCCACTACTAGAACAACTAGTGACTTCAAGTCTAATGATGACAGTATCGTTGTCAATGCGAGAAGCACTTGTGACTTTATATAAAATCTATTTAGCCTTCTCGGAGATGGGTCAATCCAGTATGCCATTAGTCCTAATGCACACCCATGTGTTGGATTATGATATCTCCATATCAGTCCAACCCCATACTAGTCTATAGATGATGTCCCATTAATCATTATAATGGACTAGGGATATTTAAGATAAACAACAATATTGGAAATCTAAGGACTTCATTATTAAATATCCAATAAATAATACAATGAATGTTCTAGCCAATTTATTTTACATACTAAACTAGATTGCCTCTAGGGCACCTATCCCAACAATCTACCACTTGCACTAGAGCCAATCTGGTGCATCTCGTATGCCAATGCTCCTAGTGTGCCCTTCATGCTCGCGCTGAACAAGCGGCTTTGTAAGAGGATCTGACAGATTCTCATCTGTAGGAATCTTGCATATCCGAACGTCTCATCTTTCAACAATATCTCGAATAAGATGGAACTTCCTGAGTACGTTCTTGGATTTCTGGTGCGACCTGGATTCCTTCAATTGCGCTATCGCTCCAGTGTTGTCACAATACAACTCTATTGGATCCGTAATGCTAGGAACCACACCAAGCTCAGTAACGAACTTCCTAATCCAAACAACTTCTTTTGCTGCGCCATTCACATCAATGTACTCAGCCTCTGTTGTAGAATCAGCCACCGTCTCTTTCTTGGAACTCTTCCAGCTCACCGCTGCTCCATTCAGGAAAAATACAAACCCCGACTGTGATCTAAAATCATCTCTGTCGGTCTGAAAGCTTTCATTCGTGTAACCCTTTTCACGCAACTCTTCATCACCTCCAAATATCAAGAACACATCCTTAGTTCTTCTTAAGTACTTTAGGATGTTCTTGACCGCAATCCAGTGACTCTCACCTGGATTGGACTGATATCTGCTTGCCATACTCAATGCATAAGACACATCTGGTCTAGTACATAACATGGCGTACATGATGGATCCTATGGTCGAGGCATAGGGAACCCTACTCATGCGTTCCTTCTCAATTTCATTGGAAGGACAACCACTCTTCGAAAGAGTGATTCCATGCGACATGGGCAATAATCGTTTCAGCACCTTGTCTATATATGTACTTTGACTTAGGCCGAGCAGCTTCTTAGATCTATCTCTATAGATCTTTATACCGAGTATATATGCTGCTTCACCTAAGTCTTTCATTGAGAAACACTTTCATAGCCAATCTTTAACATATTGCAGCATGGAAATGTCGTTTCCAATGAGTAGTATGTCATCCACATACAAGACCAGAAAAGAAACAGAACTCCCACTAGCCTTCTTGTAGACACAAGACTCATCTTCGTTTCTGATGAAGCCAAACTCTTTGACTACTTCATCAAAACGTTGATTCCAACTCCTAGAAGCTTGCTTCAATCCATAAATGGATCGTTGCAGCTTACAGACTTTGTTGGCTTGCTTTGGATCCTCAAAACCCTCAAGTTGTGTCATGTACACATCCTCGAGGAGATTCCCATACAGGAATGCAGTTTTAACATCCATCTGCCAAATCTCATAGTCGTAGTATGCTGCAATAGCAAGTAAGATTCATATGGATTTGGTCTTTGCGAATGGTGAAAATGTATCATCATAGTCAATACAATGAATCTGTCTGAATCCTTTATCCACCAATCGGCCCTTATAGGTAATCACATTACCATCCATGTCGATCTTCTTCTTGAAGACCCACTTGCACCCTATGGGGCGTGCCCCTTCGGGTGGTTCCTCCAAAGCCCATACTTTGTTGGTATAATGGATTCCATCTCGGATCTCATGTCCTCAAGCCACTTCTGAGAGTCCGGCCTTTTAATGGATTCTTCATAGGTAGTAGACTCGTCATCTATGAGCATCGTGTCACCATATTCAGTCTAGAGAAGTCCATACTTCTCTGGCTCCTGGCGCACTCTACTAGATCTACGAAGCTCTTGTGTTACTTGAACAGGCTGCTCCACAACCTCTTGTGGTTCCTGCTCATGTTCCATAGTAGGATTAATGCTTTGTGGTTCTTGAACTTCTTCAAGTTCTACAGTCCTCTCACTTGCTTCTCTAGAGACAAACTCTCTTTCTAGAAACACGTCGGTCCGAGAAACAAACACTTTTTTCTCAATTGGATTGTAGAGATAATATCCCTTAGTTTCCTTAGGGTATCCCACAAATTTGCATTTGTCCCACTTAGGCCCTAGCTTGTCTGATTTTAAACGTTTTGCATAGACATCGCAGCCCCAAATCTTCATGAACGACACTGTGGGACGCCCCCCACTCCACATCTCATGTGGTGTCTTCATGACTTACTTAGATGGCACACGGTTAATGGTGAAAGCTGCACTCAATAGAGCATAGCCCCAAAATGATAATGGAAGATCAGTTTGACACATCATAGATCGAACCATATCTAATAGATTTAGATTCCTCCTCTCGGACACGCCATTCCATTGTGGCGTTCCAAGTGGAGTGAGTTGGGGGATATTAGCCCACACTCTCTCTAAGATAGTCGTCAAACTCTTGGCTCAAGTATTATCCTCCACGATCTGGTCGTAGAGCCTTAATATGTTTGCCAAGCTGCTTCTCTACTTCATTCTTGAATTCTTTGAACCTTTCAAAGGATTCAGATTTGGCCTTCATAAGGTATACAAATCCATATCTACTGAAATCATAAGTAAACGTGATGAAGTAGACATAACCACCCTGGGCAAGCGTGACAAATGGCCCACTTACATCAGTATGTGCTAGCGCCAATTGCTCACTAGTCCTCTCTCCATTCTTATTGAAAGGGGACTTTTGTCATTTTTCCCAATAAACAAGCCTCAGATGTCTCATATGATTCAAAATCAAATGAGTCTAGAAATCCATCCTTATGGAGTCTAGATACACGTTTCTTGTTTATATGTCCTAAACGACAGTGCCATAAATAAGCAGAATTTAGTTTATTCATTTTAATCCTCTTAGTATTAATGTTATAGACAAGATTACTTAGATCAAGGATATATAATCCATTAAATTATTGCCCATTACAATAGTGAATACTATCAAAATAAATTGAATAATCATTGTTCTTTATTGAAATAGTAAAACCATCCTTGTTCAAACAAGAAATAGAAATAAATGTTTCTGCTCATAGCAGGCACAAAATAGCAATTATTTAATTCTAAAACCAATCCTGAAGGCAGAGACGGCTCGTACACGCCTACGGCCAATGCAACAACTCTTGCTCCATTCCCAACGCGTAGGTCTATCTCCCCTTTAGCCACTCATCTACTTCTCTTTAGATCATGCGCATTTCGACAAATGTGAGATCCACATCCAGTATCCAATATCCATGATGAAGAGCAAGTAATATTGACATCTATAACAAAAATACTTGGTGGTGGTGGAATCACTATTCCAAGCCTCTTATCCTCCAGATATTTTGGGCAGTTCCTCCTCCAGTGTCCAGGCTGACTGCAGTAGTGACACTCACCTTTAGTCATACCTTTGTCAATGTCGCCAACAGGCTTAAGGGCAATTTCCTTGGGTTTGGCAACTGCCTTGCCTTTTCCTTTAGAGGTAGAGGCAAACCTTTTGCCCTTTCCTTTCTGCACCATCATTATGGATTTGCCCCGTACCTTTTCTGATGCTTTGTTCAGCTGTCCTCAACATATTGAGTAAATCTGGAAAAGGTTTCACGATCTCATTCATGTTATAGTTCATGATGAAATGTCCATAACTTTCAGGCAACGATTGCAAGATGAGATCGGTGGCCAACTCTTGACCCACTGGGAACCCTAGGCGCCCTAGGCTTTCCAAGTAGCCAATCATGTGCAACACGTGCGGCCCGATGGGGTTTCCTTCTGACAGATGACATTTGAACAATGCCTTGGAAACTTCATACCTCTCAACCCTAGCCTGCTATTGGAAGAGCTGCTTTAAGTGTGCGATCATATCGAATGCATTCATGTTCTCATGCTGCTTCTGAATATTAGAGGTCATGGTGCAAAGCATTAGGCATGCTGCATCATTAGCGTCATCAACACGCTTCTGATACGCCTGTAGGGCTGCGGGAGTGTTGTTTTCCGGACCATCGGGAACTTTCTCCTCTAGAGCGTACAATTTATTTTCTTGCTTGAGAATGATTCTCAAGTTTCTGTACCAGTCTAGAAAATTGGTCCCGGATAGCTTGTCCTTCTCAAGGGTAGAGCGTAGGGAGTGAGATGAGTTCGATGAGTTGTTTGCCATTGGAATTCTACAAAAGGAAAAATACGCAAGTTTTAGTATTTTGTGAACAATTAACTATATTTAATAATGGCTAGATTATTAAACACAACTCCCCCTATTTTTCTACGGAGTAATAACCCTCAAGATATTAATGCGGAAAATATCATTATATTTTCTAGTGGGCCAAGTCCCATATTTCACTTCCTTTTGAGCTACTTTGGTAAGTCACCCAAAAGTTAGTTATTTAGGTAAGAACAATTCCAATTGCTTCACATGCAACTTTTGGTTCAATTGGGCAAATAACTCCTTATTTATCTATCCCATAGATAATCCCAATTGATTGCTTCTAGGTTTTTAATCCTTATTAAATTACCCAGTTACGTCCAACCTCTTACTCCAACAATTGCACACTATGTGTGCCATCGCACCACATGATAATGAATCAAGTCGCCCTGCTTTGGCACACACGAACTTGATCAATCGATCTTGTGATGAGTGTTTAAGTAACGAGAAGGCAAAATGTAATATTTTTTTTGAGGGATTTTTCTTTAAATTTTATATTGTTTTATTTATCTTTATCAACTGATCTACTTATTTGAGTTTGGGCACAACTCCAAATAAAAGATCCGGATTGTTAATTATCTTATTATTAAATTGCATGCATCAACCATACACCAACAGCAATATTAAGACAATAAATGTAACCATCCACAAAACAGGAAATGACGTGATATGGATATGGCCTCCTAGACTAAGATATTCTCAAGCCAATGAGAATATCTATGAACCCTAGAATGAAAAACTCATCTCCATGTGCCTCCATCTCTTGGTCCATCCTTCATAGCCTTGTGGAATGCTCTATGCTCCATGTTGTGGCTCCTTTAATTCTTTGGGCTTCTTTTCTTCAATCTTGGCTATCATCTATTTTATCTAGTACTAGCTAAGTTGATAAAAAAATACCGGCTCTCAGACCGTAAAGTTTAATTAATTATTACATCTTGATCAGCTCGCAGACCGTAAACAAACCACAAAATTAAACATCCACAACAAACCACATCTAAGGCCGTAACCAATCACCATGCAAATTGCACAAAAACAGTTAAAACCAATTTTTAACGCGCTTAGTCAATTTTAATTGATTTTGGATATGGGTTAAAACGGTCCATGGGACCACTATCAATATAGCCGAACCCAAAACAACTTCTTGCCTTGTTGCCCAAGTTTAGTTGTTTCCATGTTTGAAAAAACACCCTTTTCCAGCATGTGCCCAAACCCTAGCCGTCAAGATCCAAAATACACGTCATATGTGATTCAAACTCACTAATCTTCACATCTAATGTTAAATTAGATCTTATTTGTCTTGAATCAAATTCAAGTTGCATCTAATATGCTTAATTTGTTGTTTTAACGCAATAATCAATAATTAAAGGTGATAAACAACAAAAACGTAACACATAAACCACATTATGCTCTACGACATGTGGTTCTGATACCAGTGTAGGGTTTTGATCATGGATACGCAGCAGAAGAACAATATAATTATCCGATCAAGACCCTCCAAGGATCACAGGAAGAGAATCATGACGATGGAAAGAGAATAGTGTTATGTACCTTTGAGGTCTCCTTGATAACTTCTAACGAGAAAATTGTCATGTCTCTACGGTTGATCTACGCCTAGAGGTGAGATATAGATCTTCCAAACGCCTTGTGCTATCTAGGAGGAGTGTAAGAGGATGAAGAAATCGCGCAACGGAGCACCAAATAGAGGGGGGCGGTCTCTCTTGTGGCCGACGGGTAGGGCGGACGATAAAGGGGCTCCGGCCTCTGTGTTTGTCTTGCTCTCTCCTTCCTTCTCTCCTACTCAAAGTATGTTATGAGCATAAGTTGTAGGGAAGGAAGCTATGAGCATCCTTTATACAGTCCAACAACTCCTTGTTACTACATAAAGGCCCTTTCCTAATCCTACTCCAGTTCGGATTAGTCCAACTTGCATATTAGTCATACTAAGTTAGCAAGTTGTTGGGATTTGATCATTCTAATTAATTAATCATATTAATTAATTATTTCCCAATTCTAGTTCACCCCTATATGGCGTGTGATCCCATAGGTTCTATTTAGTTGGTAGTAACTATTTACTAATATGGAGCGACCTCTAGCAAGACATCCATTCTAGCCAACAAATAGAATAGTCATCATGACAAACCTTGTGCAAGTATTGTCTCATCCCTTTGTCTCAATATCCGTATTGGACACGAGACATACAAGTCACACTCGTATATCCAATCCATAGTTCCTCGATCCTGGGAATAGCCTTATTCGTGCAAATAAAATTAATATCCTATATTGATTTATTTGAGTCTGGCCAGACATTCTATAAGCACTATCCCTCGAGTGGCCTACGATATTTTACTCCCGCTATGTGGTAGGGACAATTTCTATCTACATCACTACGATATCTAAGCTTGCTTCCTATTGTGTCCAATACGCACCTTTATGACTACCCAGTCACGGTGTAGCGTTTGACGCTACCAAAACACAATATTCCACAACTAGAACAACTAGTGACTTCAAGTATAAGGATGACAATACCGTTGTCACCGCGAGAAGCTCTTGTGACTTTATATAACATGTATGTAGATTCTCGTAGATGGTCAATTCAATATGCCATTACTCCTAATGCACACCAATGTGTTGGATCATGATATCTCCATATCAATTCAATCCCATACTAGTCTATAGATGATTGTCCAATCAATCATAATAATGGACTAGGTATATTTAAGATAAACAACAACATTGTAAATCTAAGGACTTCATTATTTTAAATATTCAATAAATAATATAATGAGTGTTCTAGCCAATTTATTGTTCATACTGAACTAGATTGCATCTAGGGCACCTATCCCAACACATTCACTGCAACAAGTACAAATGATTTTGAAGTAGAAATTTAGATTGACGATTCAATTCGGAGTAATAATACGTCTGAAAAGCCTATAAACCTCTATGCATGGAATATATTCATCGTCTGAAACTCTATGCATCGAATATATACGCCTGTAAAGCATAAATCAAAATGTTCGTTGGTATATATACCGAATAGATCACTGAAAAGTGATTTAATAGTCAAAAGCAACTGCATGACCAAGTTTAGCCGGTACCGGGTGGGGAATGGCCGGTACCGGGTGGATGATCATCAAGGACCGGTTGGTTTTACAACCGGGTCCGGTTGATTCATTGAAGACAGTCCAATTTTTTCCTTTTTTTATGGAAGGCAGCCCAATTATTTGAGTAAATTGACAATTAACTGAGTTTAAGTAGTCATTACAAAAAATTAACGGAATTAATAGTCTTTTAAGTCACTATTAAATACTTTACTTGAACAATTAAGTCTATTAATTAAGCAGAATTCATATTTGCAATAATAGAAATAATTACTACGAATTAATAGTCTTTTAAGATTGGTACTAACAGAATAATCAAATTGGCAATCCCTGATACAATTATGTGAATTTCATCAAACCATACAACGTTACTAAGTTTCATTACGCAAGATTAAATACGAAACATACAACACACTAATGAAACACAACAACATTTTCTGGAACATGTGTACAAGTTTCGGTAGAATCAGAATCTGACTGGTGGTCAAGGGCCACGTCAGTTCATCGGCACCCAAGTTGGGGTTGAAAACAGGCTCATTTTATGGAACAGGAGCGGTTCGTTCTGCCACTTTGATAGCAATCAATTCAAACGCCTCGTACTGCAGATCTCTGTGTATCAGCCCCTTATTCTTGAACTTCATCAATTTCGGCTCTTGCTGTAAGTAAATATGACACATTAGACTTTGTCAGTTAACAAAGTAGAACAACCATAAAGAAATGTAAAATAAAGATAGTTAACTTACCACAGCCAGGTTCGACCACACTTGATCCGACATGGTAAAGGTATATTTCTCCTCATCCCACCTCAGGCCAATCTCTCTGGTGGTGATACTGACCCATAAATTGAAGATCCTCTTAAGCAAGTCGAATTTCTTTTGTATTTTTTTTGTGTTAAAACTATATCCATTTCTTCAGACATGCTTTCCTTCCAAGCTCTTTCCTAGAAAATTTCCCCTTGTTTTTTCCTACAATTATTAACTTAAAAAAACATTCAACTAGCTCCAACGACCATGTTACTCTGTCAACGAACATGTTTCCATAGTTGCGACCTCAGTGTCCTCCTCCAGAAGTAGACATTCCTGCAGCAAGTAGCAAAATGATAAGAAAAAATGGTGCAAGAGTGATAGATGGTTGGTGGTGCAGATGTAGTGTTGAAGGCCTTTTATACACGAAATAAAGGAAAAAGTTGAAAAATATCTATTAAAATATTCGAAGTTTTAATTGATAGCTACCCCAATTGTTTTGTAGTTGGTAAAAGAATAATGGAATGTCCAGTGACCGGTTGGAACATCACCAGGGACCTGTTTATTCTCATGCAAAAATGATTCTCAAGATTATTCTTCAAACTTGCATTGGGATGAGGCAGCAGATGGAGTGAACAATACTAGGTTAATTGGAAAATTATTAGGTTAATTGACTAATTTGAGTTACTACTTAATACAAACACACAAAAGTTTTGCAATAATACAATTACGTCAATTAAACAACCAACATTACTACATTTTATTCCACAACATTAAAGACGACGCATATTACAAGACACCAATGACACACAATTTTCATCTCGAACAACAACTTCATTCAGAATCAAAATCCGACGGGTGGTCAAGGTCCACGTCCAGTTCATCAACACCCAAGTTAGGGTTGAAAGCAGGCTCATTCCTCCACGGGTACGGGATACTATAAGGATCGCACAAATTCATCTCATTTTCCGTCACAAAACGAGGGTGACAGGTCGGGTTAACTCCCGGTTCAACCATTGGAGGTCCATTCTGTTGAGCACGTTACTCCCTAACCCAACGCAAGAAAACGACGCGGAGATTGTCAGCTTGTTGTCGCAATTGCGTCGGTGTGTGGGTACGACCGGTACGTGTTGTCTATTCGCTTGCAATGTGTTTGAATGCGAGAAAATGAAAATGTGACCCTAACATGTTCCCCAACTCTTTTTATTGAAGAAGCATCTCAACGAAATCTCCCAATCGTCAAAGCTCCAACTTCTCGGGTGTTGAATCACGCTCATTCGAGCATTGCGATGGGCAAGAGTTGAGCCACGACCACCGTGCATCCTTCACAAATGGAACATTCAAGTGAACATTAAATACTTTACATGAACATTTAAAACAGCAAAAATATAAAAGTTAGTTATCTTCACCTGGATTGGTTTGGTGGGAGTGCTGGGAATGTGTCTGTCTCACTTGCGAACATGCACTATGTGTCGTGAAAATGAACGATACACCCCTCATTTATAGGCGCTGAAGATATCAACGGGTACCGGCCATGATGGAGCCGGATCCGGCCAGACAAATCGGGTCTGATTATGTCACATCCCGAGTATGCATGCAAAAAAGGAAAAATAACTAAAATATAAACCGATACCGGCCTTAACTCCAACCGGTACCGGCCATTTCAAAAAACCCTATAATTAATCCAAGTTTCCAAACATGTGAGATTAATCTTTTAAAAATAATTGATTAAGCTATTAAATAATCCTTCCCAAACATGCCCAATATATAAAGTTTTGGGTCCTTCTCATGCAATTTTACCTTGTGACAACAGAATCCAAGAAAAAACCAAACAGAGTAGAAGAGGAGAGGGGCAAGTTGGTAATTGAGTGGTCGTACAAATCAAAATGGTCTTTCTTCGCGGCTTTCTGTTTCGTGTCATGAAGTGTGGTCACTCACTGTTGTGTTGTCTCTCTGACAATATTCTCTCTCTCTCTGCATAGGGTTTCACTACACACAGAGAAAAGTTTATGCAAACCGCCAAATCTAAACAACACAAAACCATAATCAATTCCCCCATTAATGATACCCCCCAAATAAAACTTTGCCTTTCATCGAAATCTGTACTTAGCAACCCAATTTGTACCCTTCCTCAAAAACCCACTTCACCACTGTCCTCCCCACTCCTCTTCTTCCAAGATCCATTTCTAGTGGTTTGATTCGAAGGTTTGATGTTTCTAATCACTCGCCGGTGTCATTTTACAATCTGGGTCGTGCTTCAATGGCTGTGACTTACAGTGATTTGCCGGAAAAATTGAAAATGCTGTGATCGATTTCTAGGGTTTGCTTCCGTAACCGCCATTGCTGCTTGAGGTGAAGTTAACGATTTCTCTGCTTCCTTCAAGATTCGGTGTTCTGGGTTTTCTTTTTGGTGCTTCGGTTGAAATGGGTTTTGATTTTCTTGACTCAATTTGAGGTAGAACATGTTCAGTGGTCTGATTAGGTTTCTTGTATAGTGAAATTCTGTTCTTCAGCTTTGACATTGTGTGATTGAAAGAAGGGACTTGATGATGGATTTCTTCAAAGTGAAGAAGTTTAGGAAAACCCACAAACCAAACCCTGAAAAGGATTTGGAAGGAGACAAGGCTATGCCAGAGCCAGAAGAGGTGAAGAATGGTAAAGGTGATGAGTTGGGGAACTCTGTCAATGTTGATGCTGCTGCTGAAGCGGAGGATGACGACGACGACTTCATCATGGATGAGGTTAAGAGGAGACTGAAAGAATTGAGGAGGAATAGCTTTATGGTGTTGATACCTGAAGAATCAGTTCTGGATGGTGAGGAAAATGATGATGAAGAAGAAGTGGGGGTTGAGACCAGGGAAGCAGAACCTGAAGGCCCTCAACCGTGGTGTGGATTCGATGCTGTTTATGACAAGTACTGCGAACAGATGTTGGCTTTCGATCGGTTGAGCGCGCAACAGCTAAATGAAGTTGGTAATGGTAATAGCTTTTTCATGATTTGAATTGGTTTGTTTACTGCATGTTGCTTTATTGTTGTTGATCTATGATTCTACAGGTGTCAATTCTGCAGCTTGATTGTATAGATTATCTACTGCTTCTGAGTGCTACCTGTTGTGAGAATGTGAGCAACTGAGCATGCATTACACTATAACAAGTCAGCTAGGTAACTGAAGTAGCTATGAGGGCTTCAAGCAATACTCTTTAGAACCCTAGCTAACATAACTAGGTTGGTAGCAGCATGTGGTTTATTTCAATTCATTACCAGAGTTGTTGAGGACTTGAGGCTGAAGCATATAATATTTATCTTCAGATGCTAACTCCACTTGACTGTGTTTTGTCGATAGCATACATGTGAAGTTTCCTAATCTGCCCTGCCTTTACTTGTCGTTTAGCTGTCAACAAAAAGTCCTTTGTTGTAGACTTGTCGTTATTTGTATTCACATTTGTAGAGAAGATTTCATAGTTTCATCCTGATTAAGTCCAATCTGCAACAAAACATTAACAGAAGGAAAATGGGCGGTGGAGTTATGAACTTATTACGAACTATTCATAATAAGAAGGCAATATATATTATTGAAAATTTCCTGCAGTCTCTACCATGGAGGGGATCACAGGTGATAGTGGTATCTATTAATTACGGCTCTAGACTCTGGTGATGAGATGTTGAAGGAGAAAATGGTAACATATATTTGGATGGATAATGCAAGAGAAGCATCGCACTGATTTTTGGTGAGGGAGATTGATACGTGTTTCCATTGTGGAGGTCGTCTGGTGAATTCACGTTTAAGATCTGAAGTAGAGAGAAGAAGACTAACGCCTGAAAAGGAATTATGTTCTCGTAGATGATAGTGGTATAGGATGAGCAGACCTACCTTTGCTAGAGCTTCGCTGTATCCTTCCTGATGCAGTTATTAAAGACCCTTTGGTATTTTTGTTTTATTGGATCTTATTTGAAGCAAATAATTTGAAGTTGTTGCCGATTATCCAAAATCACTTTTGCGAGTAAAGTTAATTGAACTTTACATTAATATCCCACTTTTAACCCTGATTGCCATTCAAATTCACAGGCACTGCAATCCTCATTTCCAGGATCTCCTCCTTCCTAACATGAATTACCGTCTTGTTTATTATACATCGGATTTACAAGTAGTTATTTTTCAAGAATGTTGGGGCTCTCTTACTGCTTTTGAGATGGCCTGTTAGATGATTCAGTGGTTGTGATTAGTGGTGGTCAATATCCAGTTAATACCTCTGGTGTAGCCCTATTGGAATAAGACTGTGATGGATTTAGGTTCTGTTTGGTAGTTACTAATGAATTTACTAATGAATAATGCTTCCAGAGGCTTGTAAGATCACGGGTTAACAAAAGTGGTGTTTGGGTTGTATTTGCTTGACCACGAGTCATGGTGGTGTATCTCTAAGTTTTATACTAGTTTTCGGCATAAGAATGTTTGGGGTTCATTTGCTTGAGAGAGTCGTGGTAGTGCATCTCAAAGTTTTTCTAACTTCCGGCATACGAATGTTTGGGTTTTATTTGCTTCATTAATCTGGTCATGAACCCTACAGAGTCGTGGTGGTGCATGTCTAAGTTTGCTACTAACTCTCGGCGTAAGAAGGATGTCCCAGCAGATCCTTGGGGGTGGGTGGGTGGGTGGGGGGGGGGGGGGTGTAGTTGAGGGTTATCCGCCAATCTATTCTAACTTCTTCACTTCTTCTACAGCAAGATATCAGTTTTGTGGCAAGTTCTTGAGCTAAAGGTTTAAATCATGCTGTTTTTCTTTGGCTTTCAAGTTTCAGTTCTATAAGGCTATGTTTGGTTCTTGGAAAATGGGAGGGAAACAAAATTATTTCTCCCAAAATTTTCTTAACTGTGTTTGGTGGTGGAACTCAGGCTCAGACTGAGTGCTGACAAATTCACAAAACCTTTAGTTGTTGCTTGGTTGGAAAGGTTAAGTTTAAGGTTTAAAATAGCAGTACTGTCTGTGGAGCTGCAATGGTGGCGAAGGCCGCAGGTCGTGGATGTAGCTTCCCTGTCAAGGGCAGGGGAAATTGGAAGCACACAATCATTTGATCAACAAATTCTCTCACCCGAAATCATAGCTTGATTAATTACTTCTAAATATGCTCGTTCTTTTAGTTGAAAATCATGCATCCGAGCTAAATGAATTTTACTAATTTTGTGTTAAATTTGGTTATTGCACCGTCTTTAAGTTATATATTATTAGGTGTTGAAAATATTGAAATTAAAGAAGAGCTCCATGCTTTGCGTTGGCTTCAGGTTGCCAAAACCCACAAGTCCACTGTGTAAAAAGTGAGGAGCACTTTACAATTTATATTATCTGTTCTCCCCACATTTTCGGTTGACTACAATGGCTACACTACGTACATCCCAGTGTTATTTGTTTTACTTGTGTAGACGAGGGAAAGAAATGTTCTACTCATGTCTCGGGACGTCCTTTCAACTGAACCAATGATTACAAAAGATTCTTAAAATCTTAGTTGGGATGTTTTCTGTAAAGACAATCTATGCACTGTGTACTTAAAAATTGAATGAACATAAGAAGTTGATTTTTTACTGACCTATGTCGTAACTTTTTTTTACCAATAACTTGTCACTTCAAACAAGTTACTGCTTATTTCTTCAACTGAATTGTTGTCGAAGATGTTTGCCTCAGCGTACAAACTAAACTTCCTCACCATCTAGCATGAAAGTTGACTTGTTTTATCTGATGACAGCACATGTGTGGATGTTATCTCCTTTTCTTGGGTTGCGTGTCCAAATTAGCAGTATCTCAGTCTGAGCCTTTCCAGATGGAACCCAAACCCCACTGTGGGGTGTGCAAAATTTGCCCAAACCGGCCGTCCCAAACCAATCCGCCCCAAACCGATCCGGATTTATCACCCATACATGCTACTTGATTGATTACAATTATAGAATTACAAACCCGAACTAACTGTGATTGATCATGATTACGGAGTTAGTAAAAACGTTTGAAACCGGTCCAGTCCGAGTTAAATTTAACGTGAAAAAGCTACATATTTTAGTTAAAATACACCGTCCATAAATCCAGTTTTATAAGTTAAGTTTGCTTTGGGTATAAAAAGGAATAGGGTGAGTCTGGGTTGAAAATTCTCCAACCTTTACCTGTTGGGCCAGGGCATTATTTTTGGCAAAACCCGGCCAATTCGGTCCGCGCTCACCCCAAGCGCGGAATATGTCATGTATATAGAGTTAAGTCTTCAAACAATATGAAACCTTTTGAACCCGCCTAAACCCGGCCGAACCGGTCCGAGTCGAAAGGCTTGATTGTGTTTGGGTTTGTCGACTACTTGATTGAGTTTGGGTATCGGTATGACCAACCCGCAATCATTGGGTTGGGTAGGAAAACACCCCTCACCCTCCCAATCCGGTCTGTGCTCTGCCCTAAGTCCCCACACTTACATTCTTCAGTTAGGTTTATATGCCAAGCCGGTTAAGATAGTTTGTTAATTTCTCAGATTCTATTAAAACAAAATAAGTGTTCACTTATTGTAATATCAAACTATGCACGTAAAAACTAATAATCTACAGGGTTGCCTATTGGATAATCCCGAGTAATAATATTTCTTTACAATACTTTTCTGTCTTACTCAATGCAGGTTTGCACAGTGTACCTACTACTCCATCACCAAGGTCTGTATCTAAAAAGCTCACTTCTCCATTTCGCTGCCTGTCATTGAAAAAGGTTGAAGAACCTGATGACGAAACTGAGCACCTGCAACAGCCAGAGAATGATCCGCAGCAGGATCTAGAAAGCTTATATGTTGCTCAAGTTTGCCTGACATGGGAAGCACTCCACAGTCAGTACACACAGTTGAATCACAAGATCTCTTGCGATCCTGAAAACTCAACCTGTTACAATTACAGCGCCCAACAATTTCAGCAGTTTCAAGTTTTGCTACAAAGGTTTATAGAAAATGAGCCGTTTGAGCAGGGCACAAGGGCTGAGATTTATGCTCGATCAAGAAATTCGTTGCCTAAGCTTTTACAGGTTCCTAAAATTCAAGGTACGCATCCTGCTAACTGGAATAGATTAGAAAAACTTATTTTACAGTATTTTGTGTCCATCCTACCACTTGTAACATGTGTATAATTAATTTAGATTAAGTAACTTAAGATGTAATGCCCAATTTCCTGCTCTACTTATTATTGATATGTTCGAAATTGTGTATGAATAAAGACTTAACAAGTTTTCTTATTCCATGTTATTCGTCTTTAGAAACTTCAGGTTCAGAGCAGAAAGAAACAGAAGAAGATGAGTCAGGTTTCTCAGTACCTGCCTCAGACCTAATTAAAGTAATTGAGAGTTCAATCCTTACTTTTCGCATTTTCCTGAAGATGGACAAGCCAAAAGGAGGTGGAATTCGGAATATATTTGGCAGTCAAAACCAGTTTGCTACTCCCCTGCAACAGATCCAATCTTCACTGGAGAAGGCAAGTATTGATGTTTATTTTATTTTCCGATTGTTTTTCAGTCATTATTTTACCATATATGTGTAGAAAAGGTCAAAACATTGTATTGATTAATTAACATAAAATACGAGTAGTTTAAGTATACTAGCTGGGGACTACTTGGGTAAATATATTTTAAGTATTTGCAATATCTCCTATATGCACTTGGAGGATTTAGAGGAGACTCTAATCTTGGACCCAACAAAAGAAAGGACCTCGAGAGAGAGGCTTCTTGAGACAATCTGCAAGCTGGTCAGCAGACGAAACGTGAGAAACACGAAGAGTACCAGTGTGAATTTGTTCACGAACAAAGTGAAAATCAAGAGCGAGGTGCTTCATATGAGAGTGAAACACCGGGTTGGAACACACATAGTTAGCGCCCATGCTGTCAGCCTGTCACAGTAAATAGGCGGTGTCAAAAGCAAAGAACCACCTAGCTCAGCAAGAAGCCAACAGAGCCAACTGATTTCAGCGAAAGTAGCATCTCAGCACGATACTCAATCTCAGTGGAGGAGCGAGCGACCGTTAGTTGTTTCTTGTAGCCCCAGGAAATGGGCGTCATCCTTGTTCCCTGCCCAGCGGTATCAGAGAACGCGTAGTGTGTGGCCCACGACGAAGTAGTAGGCAAAGATCAGCAGTCCCATGTAAGTACCGGAGCAGTCGTTTGACTGCATCCCAATGAGCTGTAGTAGGCCAATGCATGAATTGAGAGACGCTTAACCGCAAGGAGATATTAGGACGCTTGAGAGAGATACTAAAGACTCCCAACAGCCATCCGGTATTCCTTGGCATCTGAAAGGTTCGTACCACTGCGAATCCGAAGGTCAACTGAAGTATCCATAGGTGTCTGAAGAGGATTCGCCGAGGACGTGCCAAGGCGACGAAGAAGATCAAAAAGTACTTCTGCGAGAGAAGCAACCCCTGCGGATGCGGTAAGACCTCAACACCAAGAAAATAGGACAAATCACCGAGATCCTTCACGGAGAATCTGCGAGACAAATCACGAATGCACTGCTGGATAGACGAAGCATCAGACCCAGTGACAATAATATCATCGACATAAACGAGCAGATATAAGATAGTGCCCGAGTGGCTGTAGATAAAGAGAGAAGTATCAGCCCGAGAATTGTGAAAGGCCTGCTGTATTAAAAAATTACGAAGTTCCAAGTACCATGCTTGGGGAGCCTGTTTGAGAGACATAGAGACGATGAGAGGTGACATTAAGGCACAAATAAGCCCTATGAGTAAGGGAATACCCAACAAAGACACAGGGCATAGACCTATTTTCCAATTTGTGCGAAGTGTAGGTACGAAGATAAGGATAACAGAGACAACCAAAAAACTCGAAGTTTGATATAATTGGGCGAAATTTGAGATTTCGTGCGGGAAGACGGTTGATAAGATACACCGCATTGGTGAAGGCATAGGGCCGAGGCAACATTGAGGCATGATGGAGTAGTGCTAAGCCAGTCTCAACAATGTGTCGGTAACGGCGTTCTGAATACCCATTGTGTTCAGGGTTGTGGGATGGAGAGGTGAGATGAGAGATGCCACGAATGACGAGATACCCACGAAGACCAATGTATTCTCCCCCATTATCCGGGTAAGGGGTTTTTAAAGGAAGAGAGAAAATTTTCTCAACCAGAGCATGATAGCGAACAAATATATCATGCAGTTGGGATTTGCGTTGCATTGTGTAAAGCCACATATACTTAGAGAAGTGATCAACAAAAATAACGTAATACTTAAAGCCATCTTGAGACGTAACAAGAGAGGTTCTGACATCAGAAAAAACGACCTCGAGGGGCCAGGAAGATTTTATACTAGAATTATGAAATGGTAGTTTATGACCTTTGGTGCAATGACTCAGACTATTTGCTACTACTGCTAAGGGGAAGGGAAAATTTGGAATCTACTTGCCGGATGGCCAAGTCGACGATGCCAGGAATGAAAAGACGAACGAGACTCAATGACGAGTGCCAGCATTGGAGTGGATACTGGCCACTCATAGACTCCATCTTTAAGTGGACCAGTTAGAATGGCGCCCCCGTGGTTCAATCCTTCAAGACAAAGCCAACATAAGAGAATTCAGCCACAAGATTGTTAGAGGAACAAAGCTTGGAAACAGAGACAAGGTTTTCCTTATGGCTGGAACACATAAGACATTATCGAACTTAAAAGTGTGAGAGGGAGAGGATATAGATATCAAACCAGTATAAGTGATTGGCAGGCTCCTGCCATCTCCAATCATGACATCATCTCCATGTGTATAGGGCTGATGGAGAGATTGATTGTCTAGGTCAGCAGTGATATGAAGTGCGGCACCACCGTCAAGCAGCCAGTAGGGCGTCGACAGCACGCGGAGCCCAAGAAGAAACCGGTGGAGAGTGCCCTGGGGTGGGGCCTGGACGAAACCAACTCAGTCGAGAGTTCCCTGAGTTATGATACTGCTGAAGCATCCAACACCAAGCTGTGAGAACTGACGGATTCTGTGGCCCTGTTCACCGCAACCCTGACAGAACCACTGAAACGGACGAGGTTGTCTCGGACTGGAGTACGGAGTCTCGGAGGGCGAGCCTGAAGTGGGTGCAAATGGGGGCTACTGTGGCTGATACTGATGGGTCGGCTGTTGTAACCACGACCACGACCACAGCTCTTGTGGGAGGGACCAAACAATGGATTAGCCGATATGGGAGTGGACAAGGAAGAACTCGGCTGTGCTTTGCTGACATACTGTTCATGCTGCGTGAGTTTCTCAAAGAGCTCCTCGAAGCCGATGTCAGTTTCTCGTGCTTTGATTGCCGCAACAATGGGGAAATAAATCTCATTAAGTCCAGGATCATATCAACAAACATCCGACTCATCTATGGGTTTGCCGAGAAGAGAAAGTTTGTCAGCTTTGTGTTTGACAGAATACATGAACTCGGAGACGGATCTTGTGCCTTGTTGTGGATGTTTGAGATGCTCTTTGATTTGGTTAATATGACCACGCGATGGGCGCACGTAAATATTAGGGCAGTTTGAAGGCAAAAACCAACTGGTCTTGTTGGTACCAGGAGGTAAAAGCCGGATTAGTGACAAAGGAGGGTTCTGCTGCCACATTGGAGGTGGCAGTGGACTCGTCTGTGGTGGCGGACTGTTGCCGGACTACCACTGCTGGTGCGGTGGTGGACTGGATTAGCGACGGTGGTGGCTGGAGGGAGCCATCGACACAGCCAATCAGTCCATGTCCGCGAAGGATGGCCTGGAGCTGGGTTTTCCAGGTTAAGAAATTCTTCCCGTCAAGTTTGAGCAGCGTGGGTGGCGGATTGATGACAATCAATGGACTATCGGGATTGTTGGGGTTCGGCAGAGTGTCGTTCGCCGCCATTGATGCTGTTACAGTGAGCAGAGAGAGTGCAGTACTGTATTTGACAGAACCGAGCGGGATCAAGCTTTGGTGGAGCTGTGACGGCGATCAACGAGGCTGGAGGACGAAGGTCGATCTGTAAGGGTAGGCGAACAGGGAGCAGCGTTGACTGCGATTGGCAGAACTGTAGGAAGCAGCGGAACCTGCAGGCGGCGCGATCTGCTTGGGACGAATCTGGAAGCAGCGGCGGCACTGGTTGTGGTGGCCGACGCTGATCGATGGCGGTACTGAGGCTGAAGCAGAGTGCTAGAGGCCGAGAAAGAAAGAAAAATAAAGGAACGGAGGTCGACGATGTTCTTTGAACCTGCGGTGCTTGTGCTTTCTGCCGATGATGGAGGACGGCATTTTTGCTAGGGCAGGAGCAGAACCTGCTCTGATACCATGTTGAAATGGTCAAAACATTGTATTGATTAACTAACATAAAGAACAAATATAGTAGCTAGGGACTACTTGGGTAAATATATTTCCAAGTATTTGCAAAATCTCCTACAATATGGACCAGTCACTACATTAATAGCTTTTCTTCAGATATTTGGCACCTTTTTACTGCTAATGTGTTGTGTGTTAATGGGTGTGCTGTTATCTGCACAATTCTTGATAGATTTTGTGCACGTTTATAGTAAATTTGTGTGCAACATTTGAATGTCTATTTTCTTGAATGTTGAAAACTCAGATCCAATATCTATGGATGATTGTTTACTACATTTGATTCATACCGCAGGGAAATGCATCCTGAATCGCTTGTTTCAACGGAAAACTTAATGACCCTTTTACCACATATGATCCTCACATATATCTTCGCATAAACTTACATTTGGTTGAAAAGAAAATGAGATTAATGAAATACTCCATATATATATATGGAGTATTTTTCAACGATCATTCTGGTGGACTGAGCTTCTTTTTCACCGGGAACGGAAGGATAACACTGAAACGTAAATAGAGCTCTTAAAAACGATGTTCAGGGGACATATCCCCTCAAAAGAAAGTAATAATATATAAATGGCAAATACAAAGAGGATAGTCATCCTAGGCTGTGTTGGACTGAGCTTTTGTGAACTTGAACACTCTATTAGATCACATGATTTAGTTACTATCTAGGTTAATGCAGCATAAGTCAATGCTTTGAAGATATGGAAATTGTAAGTCTCAGGACCTTAAAATTTCTCTTGAAGTGCGGGAGTAGTTAGGAAACAGAGTAATATGTTTGACTAACTTGTTAAACTAATGTATTAAGGTCAAGAAAGCACATTAGGAATGGAGTAACAGCACTCTTGATTAAAGGAGATATATAAAGTTGCACAATTATTGGGGGCATTAAGCTTATGGTAAATTGAATTACGAGAGCGTATCATTGGAAGGAGATTAAGATATGACACAATGGTTATGGAATGGATTTTATGCCTGGGAGATCTTCAATCGAGTTACTGTGTATTGGGTCAAGAGTACCACGTGGCAGTGTCAATGTGGTGCTCCACTCCACTCACATCATGACACATCTTTTATCAGTGGGTCCTATTAAAATAAACATTTAAAATTGACATATTACTCTGTGGACATTGCTATATTAGGTACTGTAGTACCAACTATCAAGTCCCTTCACTTTCTCTTGATGATGGACATGTGTTATATATATATATAAAGGGTGAGATCTTATGGACCATGTTATTTGCAAAGGAGATTGTTGTAATTCGATTTAACAAACTTTTATCAAGACATTTGGATTTTTTACAGAGAAGCAAGAACTGTACTGATAAGGTAAAATTGTCATAGAAGAAAAAAAACTAAAATTGTCCTAGAAGATGAAATGTGATAAAATTGTACTAATGGACCTCTGGGTGCACCAAGCAAACGTGCGTGGACCTTAGTTGAGGTGTTGTCGACGAGTTATAAGGAGAACTAGAAAAAGTGAAGCAAAACTTAATGGCTTGTTTAGGGGCTTAGGGCTCACTTAATTTGGACTTTCTGTTGTCAAGCTAAAAGGCTTCAGCGTAAGTTCAAACGCCCAGTATGAATTAATTAAGTTATCAGTTTCATTTTTTCAGCTAGCTTATGGTCTCGTCAATTTTGCAGTTAAGTGCCTGATGCAAATATTCTTGCACCATAATATAATATTAAACATTATCAAGTTTTCAGATTAATTAGGCTCGCTTGAGAGTTTTGATACAGTGGGCACGGTCCGTTGTCATTTTATTTTGTGATGCTAAGTTTGAAATAAAAGACATCCTATATTTGTCCTTGGCAGATTATCTGAGAAACCAACTTGCCTCTGGTGATGCGACATTTTTTAATTTCATACGCCTATCCTGGTGATACTTTATTGGCAGATAATTTATCGTGTGCGTAATAAGTATTAGTTGTAATATTTTGAACATACAAAGTTATGCTCCTCATATGGTGTGCCTAAACATTGGAACGTGGCATCTTATTTCCCCTCCTATTGGTGGCAATATCAGTTTTTACAATTCTCATCATGGCTTTTATCTTCTTTACATTCATTTAAGAGCACAGATTACTCATTTATTTCGAGTTCCTTGTAATTCCCTTAATTGCTCGTCCTCCTGTGATGTTTTTTTCTTTTCTACTGGGCTGCAGAAAGAGATGAGACTGAAGGAACTGCAGAAAAAAGCGAAAGGTCTGAAAAAGAAGTCATGGCCGGCAACTCAAGAGGAGGTGGAGCTGCTGTTAGGTCTGATTGACGTCAAGGTTCTGTCGAGGGTGTTGAGGACTGCGAGGATCACAAAAGAGCAGCTGTTTTGGTGCGAGGAGAAGATGAGGAAGCTTGATTTATCATCAGGCACCAAGCTGCTGAGAGACCCTTGTCCCATTCTGTTCCCTTGCTCTAATTAGCTAGCTCCACAAGGGAACCACAACAACAAACTAGTAGGAATGTTGATTGAGTTGCAACATTGTATGCATTCTGGTCTTAGTAGCATTGGATCTCTCTCTGTCATTGTTTGCATTCTGGTATTATCATCGGATGAATGAAACTCATGTTGTAGAAGTACAGAGGATTTTGCTACCAGTAGTCTATTGCGAAAACATGTTTCTTACTTGAGTCACTTTAACGTAACTTTGACCACCTCTATTAACACTACAATATTATGAAAAAATTTACCAAATTTTCATATCATGTCGTTTAGCTAAAGTTAGTCTTAATCAACTGAGAAAGGTATTCATTTGTCGAGTTCTTAACCAGAATGAGTAAACAGAATCACTTGAAACCCAAAATTAGTAAACAGTATCACTTGCATTGTAGCTTCAATGGCGTCCTTCTTTATGGTTGGATGATTTAAATCATAATCAAGCTAGTAATTACTCTTGTTTGTTTTCTTTGTTCTAAAAAGAACAGTCAAATGTGAAAAATGCACCTTCATATAATGCATTGAAAAGATGCAACCAAAATATGTAGGTCGTTGTGTAGATATTTCATGAACTAAGAATGAACTTGCGAGTTCTTCATGCTTTTACCAGCTCTTTGAGGTTGTTTAGGCCATTGCAATCGATCACGGGGAAGGAAAAATGAAGAAATGATGGTCTCCAACTGAGAGAGGAATAGCGAAGGGAGCCTCAGGGAGAAGGGTGGAGAGGTCATCTATGACACTCGTTTTGGAAAGAAACGACTCATTTCGTTCCAAAACACGTGTCCAAAGAGTATATCCTTGATTAAGCAAATTTCTCTAGTAGGTAATTAATAAATTCATTACGTTGCATCACGTGTTTGGAAATTTCTAAATCCACATAATTATATACACAACTTTGAACATAAATTCTCTCTATAATAATTTTATGAGTTGTCGATTTCATTGAAGGTTTAACCATTTCCTTACAGTTTCTATGTATTACCGCATATAAAAAATTATGTTTACTTAACATGACTTGACGTGTTTTGTTTTGTGATATGGAGTGTGAATAAGTCTATAACTTTAGAACCATGAACAACTACCTAATAATGCAATTTCTGAAACCAAATTTATATGATAAATGTATGTAACGAACGTATTTTTAGATATGTGTATCTTCCTCACAGATAAGCATTTTAACCATCAAGATTATTAGTAGAAATTGTGGTGTAGTGTTTCTCAAAAAAAAAAAGGAAATTGTGGTGTAATAAATCAATTGTTTGATCTTAATCACCCTAAACTGAATATGTTGCATCACCAATGATTTCAAGATGATGCAACACTTTTCACCTGCCCATTTGTTTAAGTGAGCAACTTCAGCAAATTTAAGAAAGATTAGTAGTCACTGACAAGGTCTAGGGATGAAAGTGCAACGTAAAAAGATTAGCAGTAGTCATCAGCAAAATTAGATGTACTTAGTTAGAGTGACAGGCCGGTGTATTTCGAGTAATAAAACAGTCAAACATCACAATCCCCTCTGCTTTATTTTCGGTAGCTGACCTAAATTTTGTCCTCAATAGACAAATTTCATCCGTACGATCAGCCCTCATGTTTCGTTGCTATTTCTGGAAATCGACGGTCAAGATCACGTCGTCTCTCTCTCTCGAACGTCAACACCCTGTGATCCCATCATTGTTTGTTTGCGCCGAAACAAGAAATCAACGGTGTCAACGAAAGTGGCCACGTGTACTCACTTTCACGTTGCGTGCATTTTACTGGGCCCCACTGGGTGTCTCCCAAATTGGTAGCTAATTTACGACATTACCCTGGGAGGAATTCTTCTGACACGCCACCTCTCCGATGGTAGTATTGTTATTCCAGCATCATGCACTCAATAATAAGCTAATTTAGCTTTGTGTAGGGTAATTAAAAAATAAAGCTACAATATTATATTCGAATCCTTGTGGTTGCTGGTATTTACAAGTTGTTACCCTGTTAATCACTTTGGCAACATCACACGCTCAAAGTGACAAGTACTAGCTAGATATTATCCATTTTTGTTTAGAGAATTTGATAATTCGGGGTAGTCTTCTTGACTAATCCACGAGGCTCTGGGAATACCTAGTGGCACTAAGGGTTATTGGTTCCTGTGAGATTCGAACCAGAGACCTCAAGGAAAGAAAACCCTAAAGACTCGTGACCCACGTCACTAGTACGACATTGTTTTGCTTTTTTGACTTCCTAAATGAAGTCAAAAGGCAATAACCCACGCATCACACATTTTATTTCGCTGAAGTTTAAATTAGATAGTGCATGAATGGGTTTGGATCCTTTCCTGTTCAAAAAATTATCCAACCCTTCCAGTCGAACAATCGTCACCATTCGTAATTATTAGTGGCCAAGATAGAAACACCTCATCAACCTAACCATTGCAGCTCCCACACACATATCACTCTCTCTTCTCCTTCCTCCATCCTCTGCAACTTCCGCTTCCTCTCTCTAAGGCGACACAATTATTTTTTCGATCATCTCACTTTCTTGAGTTCTTGTTTGTTCAATTTATGTTTCTTCTACACTCTCTTTCATCGTATTTGAACACAATATTAGACGATTCATATCAGCTCATTTAATCATATCAATATGCCCCCGTGATTATTCAGGAAACGTTCTTGGGAGAAAATGGTTTCCTTTCCTTGATGTCCCACCGACTACTTTCCCCTCCAGTCCATTAGAGGGTTCTCTATAAATTTGCGAACAAAATGCATAGCGCCAAAAATTTTGCAATTACACACTCCAAATTTGAATCAAAGAACAAATAAAAAAACGTCAATAGAGACTTGAGGGACGACATAGAAGGGAGGATGAGAGATTGTATGTGGCAGCTACAATACTTAGGTTGATGGGGTGTTCCCATCTTGACCACTAACAAACATAATCGTTGGACTGGAGGGATTTTTAGGCTGGAGAAGATCCAAACCCTATGCGAATATCTTCAATCGCGTTAAACAATAAATATCAATTTTAATGAATTTTCATTTGAATACGATCGACGGATCGAGTAGTTGCTAGTTATTGTAGTGCAAAGTAACGATATTTTGACTTTGAACCTCGTAAATTAAGCATCGCTTATCGAAACTTGTAACTTTCGGTTAGTTAGATTAACAATTTTATCTAACACGTGTCTCTTTCAATAATGAGAATAACATCGGTATTTATTCACTATAGTACCGTTACACATTGTAGTGTGACACTATACTTTTGACTTTCTAAATGAAATCAAAATGCACTAACTCACACATAACAATTTTGACTTTGTTAATATTTGAAATAGACCTGAAATCTAGTGCGTTACTATTGTAGTTATATGACTGCCCTAAATGCACAAGTTCATTATGTTTTGACATTATCTGTCTCATTAACTGTATTTGTTTCGAGATTTTTTCACAATACATTTATATACTATCGTTATAAGACACATATATACATATCTAAGTGTAGATAGTGTATTCTGCATACATCGATCGGAGGCCACGTGCCAGTCCACGATGACATCTTATGCTACTCCACTATCACTCTATATTTACCTTTACATTTATACTTATCCATATGGGGGCTGTGAGACAGGGCTACCCTCGCGTATAATCCGGATGGTAGTCAATGGGTCTAAGTGGCTTGGAGGCTAGAGTAAGGTCCTTCGCACCTGAGTAACAATTACCCTCACGTGCGATCCTTGTTAGTTATATGAGAGATTTGCTAATCACACGCCTGTATATGCGGTCGACCGTACACATGCGAGACAGTTATATAACCATCGCATGCAGTTATATAACTCCTTACGACTGTTTTCCTAAAACCCCTATATACAGAAGGGTTGTCTTCTGTCCTAAGTTCGGTTCTCTTGGTTATAAAACACTCTCAGAACATTAACAAGGCTTACTCTTATCCTTGCCTACTTACTCTTACTCTTACTCTTTGTCCATTGTATCTTGTGTTCTTGTCTATTTCAGGTACACGTTTGTATTCCTTTGCCAGTATCTCTAATATGCACTATGATACGAGTAACATAAACTGCATAAAGACATGCATTGGGGGGGGGGTATGTTGCAGTAACAAAGAAAGGAAGGGGGTGGTTTGGAGAGAATGGACTAGGAGTGCAATTGCAATTTCGGTATAAAGAAATGTTTTTCAAACCCTTGTCTACACCGTGACGGGTTCAGCAAGCGACATTTGTAATATTTTTTTCTTAAAACCCCAAAAAAGAGATACGAAGAAGAAGAAGAAGAAGAAGAAGAAGAGAAGGAGAATACAAAAACCCCTCTCTCTCGATTCTCTCCTCTGTTTGTCTCTCTCCCTCCGACTCTCTCTCTAACTCGGAATATCAGAAAAGATTCATCGTTTCAGCTTTGGAGGGCTTCCAATTTCCATAGGGTTTGTCTCTTCTGTAACTTTTGCTGGGTGAGTCTCTGATTACTGTTCATGTCTACTAGGGTTCTGAACTTCTTGATTGCTCACCAGCTGCTTCAATTTCGTTTCTTTCTTCTTTTCTGAACTGGGTTTGAACTGGGTTGAGCTTGTTTTCAAGTTCTGAATTGGGTCCTGTTGTTATTGGTCTCTGTGTCTGTTTGACTTGTTCATAATCACCTTTATTTTCGGAATTGGGTTCTGTAGAATCGAATGAGGTCTGTTTTTTGAGTAATTGGGGGTCCAAAGACGATAACTTTGTTTTCAGCAACATGGGATTGAAGAAAAAAAAAATGAATGCTTTGAAGATGTGTTTTTTTGTATTCGCTTTCGTTGTTTTTATAATCTTCTTTGTGATTCCTAGGCTTATTCAATTGCTTAGTTGATAGAGAAATGGAAAATGTTGTGTCTTCTAATCTTCTTTGTGATTCCTTTGGCTTACTCAGTTGCTTAGTTGTTAGAGAAATGGGGAATCTTTACGACGTGAAATTGTATAAATTGGGGTTGTTTTATGTTGAATGGTTTTCTTGCAGATGATCGGGAATTTAATACGTTGTTATTTTGAATGAACTTTTTTTTTCGTTTTCTATTGCTACATGGAAAAATATTGAGTTGCGAAGAATGTTAGATTCTATTACATCTGAAATGGAAAAGGTTCCGAATAACATAATTTTCTGAATAACATAAGTTTTTTGGCGTTCCCAAAGCTGGTTGGGTGCTAAATTGTATAGACAATGATATCTAGAGGCGCGCCTTCTTAGTATATATGCAATTATTAATTTATTTTGAGTATCCGTCTTGATACGTGGTGGATGGCTCGTTTTTGTTTGACGTAACCTTTTATAGAAGGAGATCTATTTTATTTGTATAGGTTGGCATTGTGAGAATAAAGGAATCACAAACCCAGGCGAATCTTTGTAGTATTTGTTAGCATATGTACAATAACATTGGGACATTTTTAATTTGAGGAAACTAATTACACAGTGAGAACTTGGGTAAAAGCCAATAATTGTCATGTGGCCCTTACACTGTCTCGCCGTAGGAAAGTGCATTTCTTAGGGGAGTAGTACATTGAAAAGAATTGTACCTCATGCTTGGTATTATACTGTTCGCCTCTGTGATTTTTTTGAGTTCTAAACTTCTAATACATCTTTTGTGTTCCATTCACCATGTTATTGTGGTTTCAGTTATACCATCACATAGTCACACCTTGCAAATTCCTCATTTTGACATAGTTTCTTATTTTCTCTATTTTTTTTATAGAGCTCTGAAGGGACTCAGCTAAATTGGGCAAGGAGGAACGGTATGTGAAAGTACAGATACACAATACCAAATATTTGATCCGCACTATCCAATGGCAACTGAGAGCCCCATGAGGATGATGGAAAGCGGTGGAGGTAGAAATTGGCCCTCATCCAAGGCTGCTGCAGCATATGTTCCTCCGCTGAGTAATATGGCAGCTGAAGAATTAGGTATGATTCTGAAAGGACACAGGCGACAAGCTGATCAGAGAAACATGGTTCCCAATCGAAGTGGTAGTGCCCCGCCAAGTATGGAGGGTTCCCTCGAAGCTTTTGGGAACCTCATGGCTCAACAGAGCTCAATCTTGAATTCAACCTTGCCAGGTTTCGAAAGTCAAACAGGGGTCTACGAATCGGAGGAGAAACTGCGTGCCGATCCGGCTTATTTAGCCTATTACTATTCAAATGTTAACTTGAATCCAAGGCTTCCTCCGCCTATGATCTCAAGAGAAAACCAACGTCTTGTGAGTCATGTTGCTGGCTTCGGCGGGAATAGGAGATTGCCTTCTTTTGATGATAGTGGGAAGGGGTCCTTGCACTTCACTCGAGCTTCCCTCTCTACTCATAAGGAGGAACCAGAAGATGAGAGGTCACCTCGACAATCATCAGTTGACTGTTCAGAGAGTTCTAATCTGTATGTGCTTGAACATAATGCAGCTTCGCTTGCAACTCGTCATAAGAGCTTGGTCGATCTTATACAGGTATAAACATCTTTCTCTTCTCTGATAGTCTTTCAAAGTTCCAGTTTTGTGTACTGCAAACTATGGTACACTTTACCAGGCATCTTGTTGAACTGTGTTCTTACCTGAGGATGTTTGAAGGTTTCACGTGTTGTATGACTGTAAACTTATGCATGGTCTATCAGGAAATAGTTAAGGAACTTGCTTCTCTTTTTCTAGCTAGAATTTTAATTTAGTGCCTTCATTGTCTGAAGTCTGATTTAACTTGGTTTGGACTTTGGACTTCAATATTTGTTATTTGAGTGCAGATAGTGACCCTACAGGCAAACACATGCCCTTAGATGCTATGATATTGCTTTAAATAATTGGTTAATTGTTAGCGTTTTTATTGCTCTAAAGGGCATGCATTTCAATGCAGGATTGAATAACTAACCGTCAATTATGATGTGATTTATTAAATTTGTGCGCGCTTAACCATTGTGCATGCACCACATGAATTTTTTCAGTTGACGATTAATCTTTTACTCTTAAATTTGTCCCATCTGATAAAAAAATTGTGCGTTCCCCCTGACTGGAGGAAGTCGTTTGAGCCCGTGGTTGTTGAAAAATGACGAACCATTTGAGACGGATGGGGAGAAGCCTGCCCGTTTGGTACTGACATAAGTCATAACCAACCGCACTGTTACACTACATATTCTTTCTCCTCAATGTCTGAATTCTGAACCATCATTCGCTGTATGCCACCAACCACCAGTTCCTACTAATGGGTTCTGATGTGTTATCAGTACCATACGGGCAGGCCCTCTCCCAATAAACCATCCGTTTCAAATGGTTTATGTCAACAACCAAGGGCTCAAACGACTTTCTCCAGTCAGGGGGGACGCATGATTTTTTTTTATCAGGGGGGGGGGCACATTTAAATCGTCAACTGAGAAAATCAATGTGGTGCATGCACAATGGTTAAGGGCACATAAATTTAATAAATTACATCATAATCGATGGTTAGTTATTTAATTCCGCATTGAAATGCATGCCCTTTAGAGCAATAAAAACTCAACAATTAACCAATTATTTAGGGTGATGATACTTACACAAGTAAAAAAGCTTCTTACACAAGTTTTTTTTGTTGTAGTGACACTTTTAACCTTAAGTAGTGTTAGAGGAGCAAACGAAATGCATATTTAATTAAGGGTAAAAACGTCAGTACAACAATAGAACTTGTGTATGAAGCTTTTTGACTTGTGTAATTATCATCACCCATTATTTAAAGCAATTTCATTTGCATTAATGGCTAACCGTTAACACCATTGAATTCCGAAATGTAGGGCTAGGTTTCACTAAATTTTGCCTAAACTCGAGGAGTTATAAATTAAGAGATATGAAGAAGACTCGAGAAGACATTCATTTCAATTTAATGAAAAATTATTGAGTTTTCATGGTTAGGATTCCGTTTTTGAAGAAAAACTCAATATAGGAAGAGAAGTACTGTAGTGAAACAACCGATGGAAGACAAGTTGAATCTCACCGGCGTTGGAGCTCTGATGTCCGCGGTAATGTCTCTCCCTTGTTCGTATGGAAGCGTCAACTTTGTCTATTCTCTTTGTTTGTATGAGTGCCACGTCATTGTGTATGATGATTCAATGGAAATTATCAATTGAGCCTTAAAAGGTCAACTAGTAATTTCTTTCTTAGTAAACTGAGAAAGGTTGATATATCTTTTACAATTTTGTTTATGCTTGCATTGTGTAGATTCGTTCCCATGGTTCGATCCTTCCCAGTAAAACGCGGCGTGTTAGAATTCTGATCGCTTTTACGCGAGAAAGGGGGACCACCCTACGATGATAAAATGAAAAAATCAAGTGTGGGTTTTCTTAGTAAACCGAGAAATTTTAAAGCATCTTTTATATTTTTTGTTTATGTTTGCACATGGTTATTTGACACATTTTAAAAAATATGGGCCTTTATTATAATTTTGGAGGACCTACACGAAGAACTGTTAAAAGAAACGGTGAATTAATAGTAGGGATCTCAGGGTGGGCCCTGTGCTCACCCTGTCTGTAGCGTAGACCCGCCCATGCCTCCAGTTCTCGTGTATCTGATCCAGTAAGTTAACCAGACCTGTCATAAGTCCAGTTCACTTCTGGTTCAATGCTGAACGCCTAAACCAGCCTGTTTGCTTGGGTTTCAGAAATTTGGGTTTAACTATGTAATAACTTTGTATCCAATACTGAAATCAAACTGTAATTCGAAGTGTGAATCCATTTGAGATTACCAAAAACATTATGCCGCTTTCTTATGCCGAAGACTATCTGCAAATTCATGTATAGGGGCCAGTGGAGAAGTCTAGCCTTCTTTTCTTTGTTGTCACTTTTTTGTTAAGCAAGTACTTGAGGATTATGGTACGTTGTGGTTCTTAATCTCGTGATTTCATACTTTTTTTTGTGAATACTAGGCAGACTTTCCCCGCACCCCTTCCCCATTGTATAGCCAGTCTCATTCCTTAAGCCCTGCAACAGCAGAGGAGACCGTCGATCACGACGATGTTCAAGCTATTTCAATGAAAAACCTTACTCTTGATGTATCAAAATCAGCTGAGTCAAAGTTAGACACTGTTGATGCTTGTGGGGATGGGATTCCATCAATTGATAATCCTTCAGTTACTACTAAGGGTAAAAAGGTTCGTTCTCCGAACTCTCAGAATGCTGATGTTGATGGAAGTTCTAGGGATAAGGTGTTAGCCGGCGGCGTCAGCAGATCAGAAGCTTTTTCTGTACAAGAAAATAAGTCACACAATTTGCAGAGAGGAGCTACTTACCAAGTTCAAGGACCTCAGGTTTCTTCTCAAGGAACAAGCCTTTCGCGCGTTGGCACTGAAAAATTTACTCATGGATATTCAAAGATATCGAATGAAATGCTAACAGTTCCAAGACCTCCTGGACTTGCACCTCCTGCATATGCATCCCCAACAGCATATGTTACTGCAGGGCATCAATTTCTTCCTGGTTTACACCCACCTGGTGTCTACAGTCCACAATACAATGTCGGAGGATATGCTCTATCTTCAGCATTTCTTCCACCGTTTATAGCTGGCTACCCCTCCCTGACTAGTATGCCAATGCAATACGATGCTATTTCTGGTCAAAGCTTTAGTGGTCGAACTGCTGGTGTTTCAACAGGGGAAGGCATTCCACATGCAGGTGATTTTCAGCAGATGCAGAAGCTCTACGGACAGCAAGGACTGTTGTTGCAACCCTCGTTCATGGACCCTATTCAGATGCAATACCTTCAGCAGTCTGCTGAGGATGTATATGGTGCTTCAGGACAGTATGGCTGGTTTACAACATTGGGTTCACTTGGGGGCCAAGTAAATTCCTACCCTTCACCAAAGGAAGCCGTTGATGCTGCTTACAGGGGTGATAAGAAATTTGTTCCTTCACCTAATGGAAGTGTGAGCACTCCAAGTCAAAGAATAGGAGGAATCACTGGTAGCAGTTACTATAGCAGTCCACCAAACATGGGTGTCATGACACAGTTTCCTGTCTCACCACTCGGCAGTCCTTTACTTCCCGGATCTCCTGTGGGAGGAGTGAACCATGCAGGATGGAGAAGTGAATTTAGGTTTTCACCGGGTTCTAGTAGAAGTACAGGAGCATACTCTCCATGGCATGGACACAGAGGAAATGAGAACTCTAGTGAATCCAGAAGGCAATCTTTCCTGGAGGAGCTAAAATCCAGCCACGCCCATAGAATTGACCTCTCAGATATAGCAGGACACATAATTGAGTTGAGGTGGAGTTCTGTGTGCATATATTGTTGCCGTCTCATCATTATTTATTTACTGCTACATGATATTCAGATATGGAAATTAATGTTCTTATGCAACTTCATCTCAGTATGGATCAACATGGGAGTCGATTCATCCAGCAGAAGTTGGAAAACTGTGGAATTGAGGAGAAGGCATCTGTCTTTCAGGAAGTTCTTCCTAATGCCTTGAAGTTAATGACAGATGTGTTTGGAAACTATGTTATTCAGAAGGTATTACTTTGAGGTTCAGAACAAATCATTATTTCAAAACTATCCACCGAAAACGAATAATTAAGGAATATAAATGAAATGATCTTTTTCAAAATTTTCACAGTTTTTTGAGCATGGAACTCGGGAGCAAAGGAAGGAACTTGCAGGTCAACTTTCAGGGCAGATGCTACCTTTGAGTTTGCAGATGTATGGTTGCCGTGTGATTCAGAAGGTATGTAGATTATGTCCACCACACTGTATAACTGCCAGAGGTGTGTACGTGTCTGGATTTCGTTCATGAATTGCTTTTTCAGGCTAGTACTCGTTGATCTGCAAATATCTATTTATTGCATAATGAGTTTTATGAAATTAGTGAGACAAACAACTGGAGAAAAAATCTTCGCCGTACAATTTCACTCGTTACGAGTAGTGTGTGCAGGTATCCAAGTACCAGACCTGCCTAATGTAGTAATGATGGGAAATTTATGTACTCATGAGAGCATTTATCTCTAAGGTCATGTTCTGTCATTCGTTCAGTATGAGAAGCATCCACATCACTACTTCAGCACTATGTACTAGCGAAATTGTGAATTGAGCAAGTTTAATGTGTTCTGTTGTTCTGTATGAACTATAACATCGACAAACTATTTAGCTAACTAACATTTAAGAATTGTCGGTCTTCAAAGTCTTGCTTCTTTTTCCTCTCCTTAAATATGAAAAAGCTTAATCGATATAATGCATACCATTTGTGTACGTCTTTCTCTTTGCTCAAGATATGATACCAATGTTATTTTGTTGATTGGTCATCCTCTTATTGAACCAAATAGTAGATTCTTATAAGTCTGAGAATGTTGCGGGTGAAAAGATATTTTGAAAATGTGCCCCAAACAAATGGTGGAAGTGTGGTATAATTTATTTGTTCAGTCGTGAAATGCCAAAACTTAAGATGCCCCAAACTAGAAAGGAGGGAATTCAATTCCCTTTGCATGTGACATTGCCTTCGCTGCTATGGGATGTTTGGCTCACACCAGTGGGGAATACTCCTTGTTCTCTATCTTCTGAAGTCTGAGTTCCTTACTTCCTAATCTTGTTTCTTTATTGTGGGCCTTTGATACTTAGTAGTTTAAGTTTTATCCTCCGTGCAGCTCTTAAGTTGACGCACATGTAAAATAGTTCAAGTTCAAAAGGGCTTATAGTTTAAGGGAAACTTATGTGAATACTAGACACGTTCTCGACAAGAGAGCTTATAGCATAAGGGCAATTGTTAATTATAGTATTATTCAATTCTACTTGTGCTGGTTTAATCGTATTTTTACATATGTTTGATGTATTCTCCCTTGCTGGATGCTCAATCTAGGCTCTCGAGGTTATCGAACTTGATCAGAAATCTCAACTTGTGCACGAGCTTGATGGGCACGTCATGAGGTGCGTCCGAGATCAAAACGGAAATCATGTCATACAGAAGTGTATTGAATGTGTGTCTCCGGAGAACATTGGTTTTATCCTCACAGCTTTTGAAGGGCAAGTTGCTACACTTTCGACTCATCCATATGGTTGTCGTGTCATTCAGGTAAGATTTTGTTTTTGGTTGAAGAAACATAATTTGTCACACTGTACAGAGTACATCAGTACAGTTTATTATGTTATACTACGGTTCACAACATTGTTTTCTGATGATTTGCTTGTTGACGACTTACTCCCTCGTCCCATAATAACTGTCCACTTTTCTATTTTGAGTTGTCCCAAAATAATTGTCCACTTTCCCTTTTAATGTTTGAAATTGTGTGAATTGACAACATTGTCCGCTGAAATACAATTAAAGTTGCACCTGGAAATTAATAAATAAGGGATACTTATGTCAATACTACCACAAAATTTAAATTTGAGTGTTATAAATGCATGTCCCCCTAAGATGTTAGAAGGTTACATTATTTGTTTGAACTCTGAAGTTTCTCCTTTGCAATACCAGAGAGTTCTGGAGCACTGTTCAGATGATTCGCAAAGCCAGTGTATAGTCAATGAAATCTTGGAATCTTCCTACATTCTTGCTCAAGACCAGTATGGAAATTATGTCACCCAGGTTGGTTTTTGTTCTCGACTCATCAATATGGTTTCTGTTCTAATAATTATTACCATCCTGGATTTGCTAAATAATATGTATTGTTTGACCATCACTTGCATTCTTTTCTTTAGTCTTTCCTGGTAAGCAAGTAAATGTATTAACTTTTTCCACTTAATTGCACATGCATGTCGGGTGACTTGGAGAATGTAGGGGTTTCGATGGTATTGTAACCTCGACTTTGTTTCGTTCCCTTTATAAAATGTGTGTTTTCTTCTCTTTCCTGGTTGCGATGTCCTCTCAATTTCAGTTTTTATGCCATTCCGTGGCATGTTTTTTTTATGTGGTCACGAATTGTTTATTTTTTTTCTTGAAAGAAATACTCCCCTTTGGTTAGTAGCAATCAAGGATTTATTTAATTTGTGTCTATATTTCTCTGCTGATACCTGTTTACCTTCATCTTTATGGTGATTAGGTTCCATTGTGTACCTTCATGAAACGGGTTCTTGTTTTAACACCCATCTTTTCTCCAACTGAGAATTAACTTATGCTTGTAGTTGATACAAATATGAAAGTGATTTAAGTGATCAGGCCTCCAGCTGTTTTTTCATTTAGACTTGACATTTGTCTGCCATTTGTGCTCCCTTCATGCCCAATGTTTCTTGGATTTTGATGCTGTGATTGATGGCAATGCTTGCAGCATGTTTTGGAAAGGGGCAAGCCTCAGGAAAGAAGTCGAATTATCAGCAAGTTGACTGGAAAAATTGTACAGTTGAGTCAACATAAATATGCCTCAAATGTCGTGGAGAAGTGTTTGGAGTACGGAGACGCAGCTGAAAAGGAAGCCTTGATTGAAGAGGTTGTTGGGCCGTCTGAAGAAAATGATAACTTGTTGGTAAGTCGGATCTCATTTAGTTGCTGATTCTGTAGAAAATTCTTTTAGTTGGGCTGACAATTCGTATGATATCTTTTTTACTATCCAGGTAGTATCCATCAAATTTTATTAATTAAAGAATAAATTGTTTGAAGCATGGCCATTGGCGGATGCCATGGCCTCAACAAATACCCGTGCATTCATTGGACTCCAAATATTTAATTTTGTGTTTCCTTTAGTTTATTTCTCCGCCCACCCCACTTCCACAACCTCATTTTTCCTTTTGAGTTCAGATGCAGTAATATCCTTCTGTAGTTATATGGAGTTCGTAAAGGCTTTCTCCTTGTCTCTCTGAGAAGGAGAGTTGAAGGATATGCTTTTGATAGATGATATGTACAACTGGACAAAGTTCAGTGTAGCTCTCACGTCCAAATGCTTAATAGATCTATTGGCGTGTGCATCTAGAAAACTGTCACTTATCTGCTTACTCTCGAGTATGCCTCACATGACTCGTAGGAGGCGGTGAAACAGTGTTATTGGCCAGCGACATAGCACCGCACTATGATAGTTTTCTGTTAATCTAAGAATTTTCATTATGGAAGTTTAAGTTTTATGCAACATGTATGGTACGAGCCCCCTTGCCATCGAGGAAATCCTGCGTCTGCCACTCCTCTTGTCCCAAAACTAAACATTAGGGAAAAACAAATTGTGGAGGCTCATCACATCCCTGTTTCCCTGACTAGTTGAGACCGATCTTTTTCCTTTTCAGTCTTAGGTTTAAGGTTTTTGTTTTTTCAGGACAATAAAACACGATTAAGCTCTTTTAGGAACCGATTGGGCTCAGTTCTCTTGCAGTTTACTCTTTCTCTAAAATGTCAATGGTCGAATTACTTCTGAGAGTATGTAACAAGGTCAAATAAGACTTGTTACAGTAACACAGGTCATAAGTCTTGTCTGGTGGAGCCTGCCCACCTTTCCTGTTGATGTTTAGCATTACTGGTTAGTAATACATCTTTCACGTGCTATCTGCTTCCTACCGAGACTTTTTTTCCTCTAAATTCTCATTGCATATGCATGCAGGGACAGCAGGAGTAGCCTAGGTGTCACCTCTTAGCTTTCAAGAATTTGATGTTGTAAAGATAAATGTTGGATACTTTGTCACATAGTTGTCAAAATCTTACGATTCACGATTCGTATCCTACGATTTGATTCGATTCACCCATGAAACGATGCGAATCCCTTGGTGAATCTTTAATGAACAAAAAAATATTTGAATCCCGATTCAAGAGTTCGAATCTTACGATTCACTTGCGATTCAGACCGATTCTACGATTCACCATCGACTCATCTAATGGAGTTGCAGCATCAGTCTAAGAAATAATACTTCCTACATTACTTCCTACATTTATGTCTATTTTGCAACATGCATTTGTTTTAAATTACTAGTGCATTTTTCTCAAGTCCAAGGCTAATAGTTTTCTAATATTTTCAATCTCCCTGGCATCTTGTAGTTCCTTGCTCCACATGCCGATCTAATTCTAGATTATTCTTTATCTTTTAGATGTGTGAAACTCCTAATCACTAGTTATGGATGCGAGTTTCCAATAATTTAAGCGTTCTTTCTGTAAAAATATGAATATTTCGTTCAATAATGTTATAGCTTTATGAAATATTTCATTATATCTACATAAAAATATTGCAAGCTGAATCTTTACGATTCACGATTCGATTCGATTTACGATTCAGTGAAGCTTGATTTCGATTCACTATCTGAATCCCGATTTGACATGTAATGGAACTTTTGTTTATGATGTTACCTTCTGTTTTGAAAGGTGTTGATGATATAACCTAGTAGACAGTGGAACTTTCATATTGTTGATGAAAAAGTTGTCTAGATTAGTTTTTTTTTTTTTTTTTTTTTTTTTTTTTTTTTTATTAAGATCATAATTGCAGCGAGCATACTATACGTTCGATAGGGATGTGCTACCTTCAAGTCGGTCTGTTTTTGAAGTAAACTATGCTGCTGTGAAGTTAAACTTTTGGCCATGTTGGTTTGTCTCTTTCCAGCTAATGATTTATCTTTGATTTGTGGTTTTAGGCCATGATGAAAGACCAGTTTGCAAATTATGTTGTCCAAAAGATCCTGGAAAAAAGCGATGATAAACAGAGGGAAGCTTTGCTCCGTCGGATCAGGGTACATCTTAATGCTTTGAAGAAATACACCTATGGGAAACATATAGTTGCTCGTTTCGAACAGTTATTTGGTGAAGGTACGTGTGTGCATATGTAGGTTTTGAAGATTCCTTGGTGAAGTTATTATCCACAATGCTTATTTAAGATTTTACCATATTATGGATTTCGCAAGTAGAGTTAAAGATTATCACTACCAGTAGCCAATGCCCAGTGGGTACCGTAATGAATTCCAACCTTCCAATGTGGATAGTCGTTATGCAAAACTTAAATCTGACTGTGCTCTTACAATTACCTGATTGTCTTAATTGTTGCCTTTCGTTGAATTGTCTTAATTGTTGCCTTCCGTTTTGATGTTAGTACGAGAGGTTTTGTCAACGTAGTCTGCAAAATAGGGACTGCATATATAGGTTTTGATGTTAGAGCCTTTAAGCGGTCAGCTGGTGGTTTGTACTGAGACCTATCAAGACTACGGATAAAAATTTGTACAGTCCGTTACAGGTCATGAATGTAATAACTTGAAGTTTTAAATTTATACCAGACTATTAAATGGTAGTTCCAATATTGGTACTGACAAGGGACATGTCTAATCTTCTCTTTTCTAGTCACATTCTCCCCTGAATATAAAAGGTCACCACAGAAGTCACAGGAAATGTTGTCTGCTTGTTTTTGAAGCAACAGCTATTTATCCAAATAATTCTGTTCTGCTTCCAGGCAATTTCATTAAACCAGGAAATAGTAGAGCCAATATGAAATTTAGCTCTTAATTGCTTTTATACTTGGTTTTAGTTTCATGGGATACATCATTTAGTGTGCATGACTCGAGTTGTTAATATCTGTATCCTGGACTAGGGTGCAGATTACATGTTATTAAGTATTCACCGTGTTGTCTTGTAATGATCAATTTGTCTCATTTTAAATGTATATAGATTCTAATGTATTTATTAGCCTGTGTAATCTATTGCTGGAAACCTTAAAACTCTTTCAAGTCCTGTAAATTAACAACCTACTATGCCTATACTATATCCAGAAACTAGATCATGTAATGGATAGTTGCCTGAAGTCATATCAGTCCTTGGAAATTAGCTGTTCATGATACAAGTTGGAAATTAGCACAGGACATTACCATTCCTAGCATGCTCTTGAAATTCTTACATTTAGTCGTTTCTGTATGTGGTAACGAACTTGTCCAGTTTTTCTTGAGATGGGCAGAAGATATGAAGCTTTATGTTTTCTTTCTGTTCCATTTTCTGCCATAACTCTTGGTTTATGTTGATGATTCCTTCTGTTGACGTAGGATTTTGTTTCCTTAATTTTGTGTTGTGCAGACAATGAAGTCCTAGATACAAACTAGGCGTATAGGGAATAGAATTGACAGTGGACTGATCGTTACTCTCTCCTGGGGGTTACTGGTGGAAATGATGTAAAAGTTAGAAAGCTGAAGGAAGAAGATGAAGTGGATAGACACACTACACCACCATTCTTTCATCTAAGCGTAGTAGCAAGTGAGGTGGGCTACATATTCCTCCTGCAGGCTGCAGTTAGTGGTAGTAGTAGTAAAAATGTGTGGGGGATGTATAATAATGCCCATCTGTATTTATTTTATCATTATGTGTGACTTTTTTATGTATAGGGGAATAATTTGCTGGGTTTGTGGGGAAGAACTTTTCGATGCTTTGCTTACATTTTAGTTAAAATTGCATTTGGTTTTTCTCATTGAATCCTCAGATTTATATGACATAGTATGATTTGTTAGTGAAGTGTGCTTGTATATGAATAAGAAGTATGATGATGACGTGTTTTTGTTTCTGTCATGGTGTGTCATCCAATTGTGTTGAGCAGTTTGGTTGATTGACTGCACTGTTGACAAAGATTAAGCAGGTATTTAGTGCTTCATGGTAGAAATGGTTGCAGAGTTGAGGCCGCTTACAAGTGTTCTTCTCGGCTTACTTTGTTGGAGTGGCGACGGGGAAGATAGTATCCCTTCCGTTGAGGCTGTCTCTGGTTGTCTGGTTATGCAATATGTTTGGTGTTCAGGGTTTTATGTCGGATTTATTGCAGAGTTCCGGGCTTCTGGGGTGTCTGCAATGCTGTGAACTTTGATGTGGTAGTTGATTTTCTGATTTAATAGCTGACTGGTGATGGCCTAGTAGTAACTAGTAGTCCAATAGAATTTCATGGATTTGCATATCATATACAGTCTTTTCCTCCAATATACATATCCCACCATATATCGGCCTAAATGAATGAGGTTGGAGGAGATACAAGATTAAAGCAAGTTATGGGCCAAGTGGCCATATATTATTCATATTTAAAAGACTTATATTTATGTATTTCTGTCCCTCTGAATTTTTGTTTCCGGGACAAACTCATATGTTCTGTGAATGTAGTTTGTTCTGACATGTATTACAATTTACGAGTGTTGACACTTGGTCTAAATTTCAGAATGGACATCTATCGAGACTTGGAATAAGATAATTGGGCTTTGTTCTTTGACAAGAGGGGTGACAACACGATACCGGCGGGGTACCAGACAACATAGAAAGTGAGAAGAGAGAAAAGCAGACAAAATAATAAGTGAGAAGAGAGAAGAGGACCATGAGAAGAATGGATGATTTACAAGTCCAGAAGTGCACAAATGATTCCAAAACTTTGGGCTGCGGATGTTTGAGAAAAAAGCAATTTTCACAGTGTGGAGAGCGTTCAATAAAGCTCTCATGACGACAAACAACTTGTGAAGGAGGGGACTGGACATCCCTATATATTGCTCCAACAGTAGAATTCCAGATGAATCACAAGACTACATATTCAGGAGGTGTAGGCCAATAAAGAGAGAATGGGATCGAGTGCTTGGTCGGGACTCGCTGGATAGGAGGAAAAATCGACTTTGTTGAATGGAATGTTGGCTCTATATCCATTCTCTCGTCAGAAAGTCTAGAGAAGTTTGTCACAACGATGTGGGTCATTTGGATGAATTGTAATCTAGCGAGTATTTGAAGGTAGGTAGCAATCCGAAGACAAGATAGATAGTAGAGCAAATCAATAACTTAAAGTACGACTTTAAGAGAGCAGGCACAAAAGGCTATCATGAGGGTGGTGGACGTGTAGATATAACGAATCCCTCGGTGGTGAGGACGTGGAGTGCACCAAAGGTGGGATGGTGAAAACTGAATACATATGTGGCCTGGATAGCAATCGAGGCAAAGGCATTAGCTGCCCGGAAGGAATTAGACTTGCAAGACAATTGGGTATTGAAAACTTCGCGTGGAGGTGGATTTGCAACTTCTGTGCTCGGAGCTGAAAAAGGTCAATAACGACTGGGTAGACTGGTGGGAGTTAGGGAAGATCGTTGAGGGTTGTTGAGCTGTAGTGAACTCGTTTAAGGGTATTGATATACTCGGTGCCCCCTATCAGCTAAAGAACTAGCGCACTGAGGTAGGAAGGTTTGGGTAGGTTGGCCCTAACTAGGCGATGCGATGTATTCTGAAGGATAGAACTAAAACCAATCCTTGAGTGAAATTAAGTATAGCCCTATAGATGTAAAGACGTAGTCTATGGTTTCATGGTGAACAGAGTGAAGAGGCAGAAAAATGAGACGATGATGAACTGAAGGTAAAGTTCATTGTATTGTATTGATGATAGGTACATATATTTATAATATTCATTGAGTATCATCAGTGATTGATTTGGTCAAACTATTTACAAAAGGAATGAAACGTTGGTAATTGCCAGAGTTGATCTTGCACTCTGATAGGGCTCTTGTTGTGATCCATTGGAGCCTTTGGACTTGGTTTTGACTTGAGCTGCAGTGGGCCTTAGCCCAACACTTCGTTGGACTGGCCTTGTTGTGTGTTTGGCCTTCTCTTCTTACACTCCCCCTCAAACTGATGGTGGTGAAATGACCATCAGTTTGTCTTTGAGATTGTTGAAGTGGTGTGTTGATAAGCTCTTGGTGAAAATATCGGCCAATTGATCAGACTGTTGATAAATAAAACACGTAAGTCACGAGAGAGTACTTTTTCGCGAATATAGTGATAATCTATTTCTATGTGTTTGGTGCGGGTGTGCATAATCAGATTGGCGGTCATTGCTATGGCAGCAAGTTGTCGCACCAAAGGATGGGTTTCTTGGTAATGGGGATGCGAAGGTCGCGAAAAAGGATCTTAAGCCATGCAAGTTCGGCTCCGGTGGCTTCTAAGGCACGGTATTCGGCCTCCGTGGAGGACCGGGCGACAGTTGGTTGCTTTTTGGCGCCCCAGTGTATTGGATTGGGTCCAAGAAAGACTATGAAACTTGAGGTGCTACGGCGATCGGTTAGGTTACCGGCCCAATCGGCATCGGAGTATGCATTTATAGGCATGTGACCCTTTTGGTAGAGTAAGCCATGGTTTCTGGTGCCTTGGAGATAGCGAAGAATACGTTTGGCACCAATGAGGTGAGTGTCAGTAGGTGTGTGCATAAATTGACATAGGTGGTTAACAGCAAAAGATATGTCAGGTCGACTAAATGTTAGGTATTGAAGTGCTCCGTTGGATCATCTAGTTTCTTACCATCAAGAACATGAAATTTTGTGCTAGCTGACAAGGGAGTTGGAGCAGACTTACAGTGAGTCATGTGAAAACGAGATAATAAGTCAGAGATATATTTTGCTTGATGAATAAAAATGCCAGATTTGTCCCTTTTAATTTCTAAACCCATAAAATACGTCAAGGGGCCTAGATTCGTCATTGAGAACTCGGAATGAAGTTGTTCTACGAGTTGCGACAGAAAAAACGTTGTCACTTCCTGTCAAGATAATATCGTCAACATAAAGCAAGAGTATAGTACATTTGTTTCCATTATGTCGAACAAAAAGAGAAGAATCAGCGTACGAAGGGCAGAAACCATGGGAAAATAAGTAACTAGTAAATCGCTCAAACCAAGCCCGTGGGGCTTGTTTGAGCCCATATATGGACTTATGTAGCCTGCAAACATAATTTGTAAATTTTGGGTTTTTAAAACCTTGTGGCTGAGACATAAAAACAGTTTCTTTTAGGGTGCCATGGAGGAAAGCATTTTTCACGTCTAGATGTTGTAAGGGCCAGTTAAAATTTGCCGTCAAGGCAAGAATAGTACGAACTGTAGAGCGTTTGACTACAGGACTAAGAGTTTCGTCGTAGTCGATACCTGCATTTCGGTGAAAACCTTTAGCAACAAGTCGTGCTTTATAACGGGAAACAGTGCCGTCTGGGTTGTATTTAGTTCGAAAAACCCATTTATTTCCAATTATGTTTGCATTTTTGGGAGGTGGCACAAGTTTCCATGTATTTTGTTTTGTGAGACTTGCGTACTCGTCAGTCATAGCTTGACGCCACTAAGAGTGTTTGCTAGCCTCAGTATAGGAGTTAGGATCAGAAGAAGAAGAAGAAGTAGTTCTAACTGAAAAATCTGCTTTCTTTTTAGTTATTCCTGATTTCCTTCGTGTTTTCATAGGATGGCTGGTGGGAGGGACCATCTCAGTGACTTTTAGAGGTGATGAAGCCACCTCGGCGGCTGGAGATGTTGCCATGCCTGAGCTGGCGTCCAACGGAGCAGTGGGTTCGATGGCATCTATTCGGGAAGTATCTGAAGGGGGCTGTTCGGGCAAACCAGCTGGCTGCAAGCATTCTGCAGCTACTGGGGCCTCCTGGATGGGTTCAGGAGCACTCATCATTGATGGGAATCCTCCACCAACAGTGGGCAACACGGTAGTTGGACCTGAAACATTAGAGCCAGTGTCAGTTTGAGCGAAAGGAAAAGAAGTTTCGTCAAATACTACATCTCTACTGATGTAGATACTATTCGTCGTTTTGTCAAGGCATAAATAGCCTTTGTAGTCATCTGCATAACCCATAAAAACGCAAACTTTAGTTTTAGAGTCAAGTTTGGAAGTAGTATAATGGCGCAAATACGGGAAGCAAGCACATCCAAAAAGACGCAAGTTAGAATAATCTGGAGCGGTACCAAAAATTAACTCAAAAGGAGATTTATTGCTTGTGTTTTTGCTTGGCATACGATTTATTAAATAAACGACAGTTTTTACAGCATGAATCCAAAATTTATTCGGTAAAGAATCATTTTTAAATAAAGTGACTGCGGTTCCATGATGTGGCGATGTTTCCGTTCGGCAACCCCGTTTTGCTAAGGTGTATGGGGACATGATTTTTGATGTGTTATGCCGTTATTAGCGAGATGTTGTTGAAAAATAAAAGAGGTGTATTCTCCCCCTCCATCGGTTCGCAAAATACGTACTTGATGTTGGAGGAGTTTCTCAATTTGAAGTTTAAAGATAGGAAAGACAGTTGCAACTTCAGATTTATTATGCAAGGGGAAGATCCAGGTATATTTTGAATAATCATCCACAAAAAGAACATAGTAACGATGACCGTTGTTGGATAAGGTAGCAGTGGGACCCCACACATCACTATGTAAAGAGAAAGTATTCATTAGGGCTAGCCCCACCACAGTGGCATGCCTACGTGGTGGAACCCACCAAATTTTGCTTGTTTGTCAAAAGCTGAATGGCGTGCCCCACCACACAGGCATGCCACAGTGGTGGGGCTAGCCCCAATGAATACTTTCTCCTATGTAAAAGATGTAAAGGTGTGGTAGTGTGTGTATTGGAGTGCAAATAAGGTAAACGATGCATTTTGCCAAGTAAACAGGAATGACATTTATTATTCATTTTTCCCGACGTGGGAATTATTTGATGCATAACAGACTCAGAAGGGTGCCCTAAACGGGCATGCCAAGTATCAACTGAAATTTTATTTCCTAGATAAGCCCTAGGTGCATACGAAAAAGACAAATATTCAGAAAGATATTCAATCGGGTAAAGCCCCTTTTTACTCAGGCCTTGGTACAGTATTCTCCCCGTAGGTATATCCTGAATAGAAAAAGAAACAGAGTCAAAAATGAATCTGCAATTGTGATCAGTGCATAATTTGTGAACAGATAATAAATTTGTACTTAATTTTGGTACGTGCAAGGTATTCTGCAATTTAAAATCATGAGAGGAGGTCGATAGAAGAGCTGTACCGGAGTGATGTATGGGAAGAGATTCCCCATTCCCAACTGCGACATGGTCATTCCCAGTGTAGGGATCAGAGATACTCATATTGCTAAAGTCATTTGTCATGTGGTTTGTAGCTCCCGTGTCAGTCAACCAGTAGTTTTGATAGCCAGGAAAGTTGTTTAGAGTAGAAGCAGTCATAGCAGTGAGTTTATCACTAGGAATTTTTTCTTGATAAGCATGATCCATACGGTGGATACAGTCCAAGGCAGAGTGGTACCCCTGACCACAAATTTGACAGGTTATGTGGCTGTGATTGTGAGGATAGCCATGGCCATTGTTCCTTCCTCGATATGAGTCGGAACGCCCACCACGAACATAGTTATTTCTACCACGAGAGTCAAAATTACCATAGTTTCGCCCAGATCTGCCGTGGTAACCCCCGCGGTTATTTCCTCGGCCACCATTGTCGTGGTTTCTACCATTGTAAGAGTTATTTCTCCCTCTGCCCCTATTTGAAGCATTATTCCCAGTAGTAATAGTATTAAACGCAGCAACATTTTTCAGAAACAGTAGCAGAGGCTTGTGTTTCTAACATCAACTCATGTGATTTCAACAAAACGTGCAAGTCCTCAAAGGTGAGCGGAGTTGAATTGACAGAAACAGTAGTACGCAGAGAATTATATTCAGATGGGAGTCCATTTAGGGCATAAAGAATCATGTCCTCTTCTTCAATGATCACCCTAGCCACGGAAAGTTTGTTCCTTATGTTTTTCAATTTTTGCATAAATGCATCAATTGAGTCTGACTTCTTTTTAGTGGTCTGAAGTTCGTTCTTAAGCTGAAGAATATTTGAGAGAGACAGGGAGGCATACCTGCGTTCTAGTGCAAGCCAAAGAGAACGAGATGAAGTTTGACCGATTACCATAGACAGTGCTTCCTGACTCAGAGTTGCGTTGAGTATTTTCATCAAGGCTTGATCTTGCACCTGCCATGCTTCGTAGGCGGGATTTACAGTTGAACTCACTGACCCGTCGGATCTAGTCAGGTGCTTTGTCGGACATGTAATTGATCCATCAAGATAGACGAATACAGACTGAGTTTTCAGCAGCGAGGAGATCTGGTATTTCCATATTACATAGTTGGATCCATCCAACTTAAATGGGACTAAGTTGTGAATATTCGAGAGAAGGGTCAAGGGATTTGATGAGGAGGAACCACTGCTAGAAGTGGTAGATGTGAGAGTGGCGGAAGTGCTCTGGATCGACAATGAGGCTGTTGAGCAAGTGCTCTGATACCATGTAAATACTTAGTCTATGGTTTCATGGTGAACAGAGTGAAGAGGCAGAAAAAGGAGACGATGATGAACTGAAGGTAAAGTTCAATGTATTGTATTGATGATAGGTACATATATTAATAATATTCATTGAGTATCATCAGTGATTGATTTGGTCAAACTATTTACAAAAGGAATGAAACGTTGGTAATTGCCAGAGGTGATCTTGCACTCTGATAGGGCTCTTGTTGTGATCCATTGGAGCCTTTGGACTTGGTTTTGACTTGAGCTGCAGTGGGCCTTAGCCCAACACTTCGTTGGACTGGTCTTGTTGTGTGTTTGGCCTTCTCTTCTTACAATAGATAGGTTAATCCTCAAACTCCACTCCACACAAAACATTAACTCCACCTTCTGCTGTCAACAAGATGTGAAATGATGAAAACACTATTAGTAAACACAGTATTATAGTGAAGATTATGTGCAATTGACTAAGAGAGACAGTGGTGACTGCATGAGCGGATTATTATGTTTATTATGTTTATTAGTTGTTTCCTAACTAATCCTTCACCGCCTTTGACTTCCAATGTTTCCTAATCAAAGTTGGAAACAAAGAGTTTGACCGCTTTTGACCAATTCAAGGCACCAACTCAACAAATCTCCACCTTGACTTGAATCGTCTCGTTAACAGCAGTTGCTTCTCTTCTCGTAAATAAAGGTACGTCTTCTCCGCACCAGATATCTCTCGTCACAGAGACTCACTGAATCCCCACCGGTTTCGACATGACCCTAAGGGCCTCACTGGCTCAAGATGTTGAGCAATTCCAGACAATGCTGGAACTTGCTCTCCGCAACCGTCTTGGTGAAGATATCCGTAGGGTTGTCAGCAGTACCCACCTTCATCACCTTGATCCTGCTTTCACTTCTCAGAAAATGATACATGACGTCAATATGCTTGGTCATTTTATGATGAAACTGGTCCTTAGTCAAGCAAAATTGCACTCAGGCTGTCACAGTAGGCTATTGCCTGATCTTGAAGTAGCCCTAGATCATTGAACATTCCCTTAAGCCAAATTGCCTCCTTTGCTTCTTCCATTAGAGCCATATACTCTGCCTCTGTGGTGGACAACGTCACCGTCGGCTGTAGCATCGCCTTCCAACTCACAACAGAGAAAATACATAGCCCGTCATTGATCTTCTACTATCAATATCCCCTGCATAGTCCGCATCCGGGAAACCAGCTACCAAGATGTTTTCACTAGCCCCATAACATAGGCCTATGTCTGACGTACCCTTAAGGTACCTGAATATGCGTTTCGCCGCCTTCCAATGGTCCTTAACTGGATGAGCCATAAAACGACTAACCACACTAACAACGAATGCCATGTCCGGTCGAGTGCAGACCATAGCATACATGAGACTTCCAACTGCGGCATATGGAACCTTGGACATGTACTCCTTCTCCTCCTCGGTCTGAACGGTGTACATTCCTAGCTTGCTGTTAGTTGCCATAGGAGTATCTATAAATTTAGCTGATAACATCCCGAATCTCGCCAAGACCTTCTTGATGTATCCCTGTGATAGAAAAAGCTTCTTCTTCTTCCTATCTCTGTAGATCTCAACTCCTAATATCTTCCGAGCAGCCCCCAGATCCTTCATCTCGAATTCCGTGCTAAGGGACCTCTTCAGTTCTCTAATGTCCTTGATATTATAAGTTGTAATCAGAGTATCATCCACATATAGAACTAGGTAAATACGTGATCCACCATGCAAATCTTTGTGATACACGCACCAATCATACTCGCACTTGTGGTAACCAATATTCAACATGAAGCTGTCAAACTTTTTGTACCATTGCCTCGGCGACTTCTTAAGTCCGCAGAGAGATATCTTCAGCTTGCACACGTGGTTCTGTCTTTGGGGAACTTGGAACCCTTCCGGTTGGCTCATGTATATTTCCTCCTCCAACTCTCCATGTAGGAAAGCTGTTTTCACGTCGAGCTACTCAAGCTCTAAGTCGTAGTGTGCCACCATCGCTAGTAGCACCCTGATTGAAGTATGTCTGACCACCGGTGAGAATATCTCATTGTAGTCAACTCCTTCTTTCTGACTGAACCCTCTTGCAACTAACCTTGCTTTATACTTGATGCCCTCCCAGCTGTAATTCCTTCCTTTATTCTGAAGACCCACTTGCAACTGACCATCTTTCTTCCCGCAGGCAATTTAACAAGCTCCCAAGTCGATTTCTTGCTAAGAGACTCCATTTCTTCTCCCATCGCGGCAATCCACTTTGCTGACTCAGAACTAGTTATAGCGGCCTTGTTGGTGGACGGCTCATCCTCCACCTCTTCCGCTACTTGCAATGCATATCCTACCATACCATCATCTCTGTATCTCGCCGGAGGCTTTATGACTCTCCTTGGTCTTCCCACAACAATACTCTGATGATTCGGTTCCTCTGGTAGAGACACATCCTCACTATCAGACTCTTCTGCTTCTTCCTCTCCGGCTTCCGGCGGCGGTGTAGGGATTTCGGAGTCCTTAGGATCAGTAGTATCCGACTCTCCCTCCACCTTCTTCTCTTCATCCCCAAGCTCCACCTCCACGGAGTTCTTAAACATAGGACTCTCGTCAAAGACTACACTTCTGATAAGTATAATCTTGTTGTCTGCCCATATCTTGTAGCCCTTCACACCTGTTTCGAAACCCATGAATACTCCCTCTTATCTCTTGGTTCTAGTTTTCCGTCATCAACGTGATAATAGGCAACACAACCAAAGACTCTCAAATCCGAGTAATCCACTTCTCTACCTGACCAGACTTCCATAGGAATCTTGCATCCTATCCGATTCACGAGATAGCATGCCATGGAAACTGCCTCTCCCTAAAAGCCTCTAGAAAGACATGCATTCGAAAGCATGCACCTTGCGTTCGCTAAAAGTGTCTTATTCATTCTCTCGGCTACACCGTTCTGCTGCGGTGTGTGCCGAACGGTGCGATGTCGTGCTATTCCCTGATCCTTGCGGAATCCATCAAAATCTGATGAACAAAACTCTAAGGCGTTGTCTGTGCGCAACCTCTTCACCTTCTTTCCCACATGATTCTCTACTAGCGTCTTCCACTCCTTGAATCTTGCAAAGGCTTCACTCTTGTGCTTCATTACAAATATCCAAGTCATCCTGGAGTAGTCGTCTATGATGCTCAGAAAATACCTGTACCCGCCAATCGCCTCGACTCGAGATGGACCCCAGCAATCCGAGTGGATATAATCAAGAGTACCTTTCGTTCTATGAAACGCCTTAGGGAACTTGCTAAGTTGTAGCTTCCCATTCACGCAATGCTCACAAAACCCTAGGCTCTTGGGCACATGCCCGGTGAGATACCCCTTCTTCTGAAGTTCCTGCATTCCACGTTCACTCATATGACCAAGCCTCATATGCCAAAACTTAGTTAGATCAGCTTCTTTAATCTCGGATGAGACAACTCCAGCAGAACCTGTGATCGTCGAACCTTGAAACATGTACAAAATCCCGTTCTTGACTCCCTTGAGTATAACCCTTAGAACCCTTGCAGACTTGTGGATCTCCACCTTCACCTTTGAAAGTGTATCCCTTACTGTCGAGTAGACTCAAGGAGATCAGATTCTTCTCAATAAGTGGTACATTCCTGACCTCCAAAGTACATAACTTCCCTTCATTCGTCTTCAATCTAACTGAGGTTCTCCCAATCACCTTACAGACAGCTCCGTTTCCCGTGTAGACAGACTCTCCATCTGTTTGGTTGTATGTCGAGAATAGCTCCATGTTAGGGCAAATATGATAGGAAGCTCCAGAATCAAGGACCCACGCATACTGAGAGTGTGCGACAACATCCTCCATTAGAACGTAACCATCCTCGGACGAGTTACCTTGTTCTGCTACGGATGCGGATCCATTCTGCCCCTGTTGAACTCGTTTCGGGAAATCTCTCTTATAGTGCCCCTTTTCCTTGAACCAAGCACAAACATCCTTGGGCAACTTAGAACCAGAAAACTGCTTTTTCTTACTCTTCTTACCCTTCTTGCTTCCCCCCGTCGCCATCAGTCCTCTTGTAGATACAGCTTTCCAGACAAGCAGATCACAGCCACGTGGCAGCGATCCAGCACACCTAGTTCTGATCCATACACACTAGATCACTAACTATGCTGATCCGCGTGGGGGCTGCGAGACAGGGCCCTCGCGTACCAACACGGGACTTGTAGGGACTTAGTGGTTTGGAGGCTAGAGTAAGGTTCGTCGCGCGCCTGCGAAAACCAAGCTCACGCGCGACCTCTGTTAACTGACTAAGAGGTTCTAGGCTTACGTGTCCCATCAATGCGGCTGATCTCATGACGGTCTCTGTTACTTGCGGGCATATACGTAACGGTTCCTATATACACGATTGAACGTTTGTTGGGGGTCTATCATTAAGTCGCCATTTATGGTGCATTAATCCCCTCAACGGTCACTTCCCCACTATATATAGGATCCTTAGCTTTCCATTACACACGAGGATATCACCCAGTTCTTGGAACGCTAAGCAACCACTCTCTCTCTCAGCCTACTGTCTCTCTCTCGAGCAGTTATCAGTGCTTACCCTCTCCCTACACACACCCTACAACTCTCTGTGTTCCTATTCTCTACTTGAGGTGTACACTTGGATCTCCCCAAGGGATTCCTCTGTTCACAATTTGGTGAACCCGACGTGAAACATCCACCTTCAACTCTTTTTAAGCCTTTCCATAATGTCTTCTGAAGCAAACGCTCGTGATGGCGATCGTTCCCCTTCGCACGAAGAAACCTCAGAAGAAGAGGGACCTCTAAACACAACTGCCAATCCCAGCGTCAGTGCGCCAGTAGCTGCTGAAGGAAGGGCCCTCTTTAGAGGCACTCCAAGCCACGATCCAGAGCAAAGCACAAATGATGCAAGCCCAGTCCGCCCAAATTGATCAAATCGTGACAATTTTGGGAAGGATTGCTCAAAATACCATTGCAGGAGCTTCAGCACCCCCACTGACGGCCCCGTTGCCTCTATCAGCAGCGGAAACCGCGTCCATAGTGCATACATCGGTTGCACAAACTTCTTTTTCCGGTGGCCTAGGGCCTCAGGCTCCGGGCGTCCCGACGAGCTCCTCCCTGGTGACAAGGGGGAATCCTACGTCATTCGGCGATGCCTTATCATGCGGTTGGGAATTTAGGCAGCCACGCACTCCCACTGAAACGTCCCGGGATCTCGGTTCAGGGTTAAAGAGACAATCGATAACCAAAAGTAGATTATTAACTATTAAGTTTACATTTCGGTTAAAGTACATTACAAAATCTCGATAATAAGTACAACCTAAAACAAATCGTGTGTGATCTACTAAGTGATCTGACTTAAGCTAAACTTCTTCATCTCGATCCGCGTTCCCATTCCCCAAACTTGATTGACGACCTGCGATTTTAAAATGGCAAAAGCCGACGCAGTTTTGAAGGAATGATCAGTAAAAACTGAGTAAATACATACTACGACATGTAAAACAACGAGTGGCACGGAAGCATGAGTTGAAACAAATCAGAAGTTTTAAACAGTAAAAATATCATGTTGGAGAATTTGGAACAACTGGAAGTAACCGAGTAACAAAACCTCTCAATTTAATAATATTGAGAAACCATGAGTAGTTGGTAACATATCAAGGGTAAACAAGTCCATTTAAGATAATAACTTAGTTCACGAGTAGCCAAAGCATTTCAAATCATTTCAATTGATTAGGGCAATCCAGAGCCACAAACAACATCAATAAAGTAGTCAATTTTTAATTTCGACTTCAATCAACAGTTTAATTTAGCTGAGGCGTGTCCAGAGCCACCAGCAGGATCGATGTAAACAGAGGGATCACAAAATAATCACTAAGGGTTCCTTCTAGGGTCTATCAAACCCTATTTCACCCGAGCGTTAAGGGAGCCCATTCGTCAACCCCGCTCATAACATTAGCTAAAAGGCCTTAAGTGTCGACACCCCTATACTGTAGTGAACCTTACAAGTATAAGTAGCACTCTATAGCTCTATAAAACCCTTGGCCTCAATATCTTGATACATTTTGGCTCATCGGGGCGGATTTTTGAACATTGACGTTCTATCCAATAATAATAAGCATTGCTTCAATGGTCTTAGCCATAAGAAAATGGAGGATCGCTTGGCGCCTCCCATTAATAACAGTACTCTGTACATCGTCCTAAGTCTATTAGAGGTATTTTATTTCTTTTCTTTCATATAACCAAAATCAGAATATCAACATTTCACAAGTAATTTCCGAGAGTTCTCAAAGGAGATGAATAAAATAGTTTAACAACTTTCGAGTGGAAAACATGCATTCTCATACTATTTCATATTACAAAAATTCATTTGAAACATCAAACACATACGCATATTTTGATATGAAAAGGCCGTACATATGTACTTACCACTGAGATGAAGCAAAATTAAAAGCAAGAAACTAAGCCTAGCACTCCGACGACAACCGCTCTCTCCTACGAGGTCGATGTCTACAATCACACGTATGACGTACTTGTTATAACCAATTTACACATTTATAATAAAAATGCAAACCTACATGTCACATAGTCCTAAATGTCACTAATGCACATATAACAATGTTTAATTATCAAAATAAGTCCAACAAAACACCTAGAAGTTCAAAAATTCAAGTTTTCTAAAAGATGTGAAACTACAATTCTGGACAGAATTGTAGCTCTAACTTTGGAGCCATATTTACCATATCAAATCATCTCCTAAAATTTTGAAATTAATGTATGATGAACCTACATGTGTCTACTTTCAGAAACACCAAGAAAATCATGCATAGCTATTATAAAACTCAAGTTACATAAATAAAAAACACTGCTATGCAAAGACAAGTTTGGAAGAAAGTTTCAACTTTGAAGAACAATTACTACTACTTGGAGAATAGGAAAGATGCCCATATTCTCCATAATAAATCCCTTATGTGTCTAGTTTCATCACAAGAAAGATTTGGTGCCATAAGTTTCTGGAAATGAGATTTTTTACAAAAATGGTAAAACTTGTTCAAAAACAGAGTTTCAGAAAACATGCAACTTAAAATGAGCATATCTCCCTAACCAAAAAGGCTATGGAGTTGAATTTTCTTTCAAAATGACCCTCTCTGAGTCTTGTTTCAGAATATGAAAGATTTAGAAATTCTACAGAGACAAAAGTTAGAGATAATATACGTTTTTCACAAACTGGTCAGATTGTAAAAATATGCAATTTTCACCTAGAGCACTTAAAACATGATCAAATCAATTATATGACACATGCAACTTATGGAGACTTGATTTTCACCCAAAATTTCATCATTTTAATCATTAATTAAGACCTTTACATGCTCTTTACACAAATGATCAAAACCCTCTTGGGTAACAATGCAAGGAAGATGACATTCACAACATGCATGTGGGTTCTAGTGTGGGTTTCATGAAATAGTCTAAAATTTGAAGTCAAACACATGATCTAACCATGAAGATGAAGAACTAAGCATGGAATTGACGAAATCAAAGATGAAATTTCATCAATCAAAGGTAAAGATGGACATGCAAGCATGAATTGAAGGCTAGAAGAAAACTTTACCCAAATATTCAAGAAGATGGTGGATGAAAGAGTGAAATTGGCCTTCATTTCTTGAGAATAATGGTGAAAGAGCTCCCCTCCATGATCATGCTATCCTTGAAATCAAGTTTTCGATGATTTGAAGAGTAGAAACTGGATTTTTGATGGTGTTTTTGTGAGGTCAACACCCAAAAACGGGTTTGAAGTTTGGAGAGAGGGAAGAAAAAGCTTGCATGAGTGTTCTTGAGGAGAAATGATGTAAAGGAGTGAAGTGATGGAGATGTTGAAGGATGGACTTGATGGAGATGGTGTGTTGGTGATCATTGAGTGTAATGAGGATGGAGTGTATAATCCCACAATGGGATGTACACACATACAAGTGGTAGGTAGTAATTGTTTAATTTGGGTTTGACTTGCATGGGAGAGGAAGATGAGCTTGAAAGGAATAAAAGTCTCCAAACAATTAGTTAGGGTAGAAATAGAAAAGGCAAAAATTGAGGGGTGAAATATAATTTCCAATTAATAGGTGTAGATAGTGCTTTCTGAGCTGACAGATCTTGGCCACGTGGAAACCATCCAGCACACCATATTGTGCTCCACACACACTGGATCACCAGCCGAGCTGATCCATGTGGGGGCTGCGAGACAGAGCCCTCGCATACCACTGCACGGGACTTGTAGGGACTTAGTGGTTTGGAGGCTAGAGTAAGCCCTGTCGCGTGCGAGCCAAGCCCGCACGCGACCTTTAGTAACTGTTTTGAGAGATCTATGGCACGAGCTCCATAAACCCGGTCAATCCGGTCAAACCCGGTCAACCTCGTAACGGTTTCGGTATTCGCGCACCACGTGCTGTAACGGTCCCTATATACTCGGACGAACGTGCCGTTATGGTTAAGCTAATTAAGCCGCCATTAATGGGCGCATTAACCACACTACAACGGTCACGTTCTCTGCTATATATAAGATGTTAACCTTTCCATACAAAGGAGAACACACTTGCCATAAGCGGAAGCTCTGCCAAACCTCTGTCTCTCTCTCAGACATTGCTACTGCCTTACTCTCTCCCTACACACAACCCCACTCTTCCTGTGCGATCTCTGATCCTATACATACTGTGTACACGGAGGTCTCCCCGCCGGAATCTCTTGTGCACATTTTGGTGAACCCGACGTGAACTTACCAACAAAAGCAACCATGTCTCAGGAGGATGATATCAGCAACAGATCACCTTCCACCGAAACCGCCTCGGGAGAGGAAACCCGCCGTACTCCTACCACTCCCGGCGAGACACCGAAGCTAGAGTCTTTGGACGCCACTGTCCAAAGTCAGGCGAAAGCTCTCAAAGCTCAGTCTGCGCAATTGGAACGGATCGTGGCCGTTCTGGGCACCCTTGCGCCAAATCCTTCATCAGCCACCACCGTCCCTCAAGGAGGAGGAGCCCCTACTGCTCCGGGACTGGGAGTGTCAATCACACCTCCCAACCCTAATCTGCAGACTCCACCGGCGACTACGCAGCTACCTTCAATTCAGGGGTCAACAGCTCAGATGTTGCCTCTCGCTGCTCACACTCCTCAGCCCTCGGCTTTGGCGTCTAACCCAACTCTGCAGTACCCTTTGCCTCCTCCAACGGCGATCTGGGGCAATGCGAGTAGTCAATATGTTCCCAATCCTTCGACGGCATATGTGTCGCCTCCGCCTGCAGCAACCCCTCCTTCAGCTACCGAAGGAAGCATTCCAGAGTGCATGACGTCTCTGCAGAAGCGCATGGACACTATTCTGGCTCATCAGTCATTCGCGGATACCATTATCCCGAAGTTAGACAACGATCCACCCATTCCACGAGAGATCTATCTCATGCCTAACCCGGCGGGGTACAAGGCTCCTAAATGGGACAAGTTCGAGGACGTCAACGGAAACGCTCATGAGCATGTCATGCGTTTCATCGATGTCATGGGACCATACGGAGCTGATCCCAAATTATTGATGCGAGAGTTCCCGAAATCTCTAGGGAACGTAGCGTACAAATGGTACCGAACGTTGGAAGCCGGATCCGTGAAGACTTGGGACGACATGGTCCTGAAGTTCTACACCAAGTTCTTCCAGATGGAAGAAAAGGTGACGATGATCCATCTCTCGCGGATGTATCAGAAGCGCGAGGAGGACGGGATCACTTTCATTAAGAAATTCAGGGCGAAGTCCTTGGAGTGCAAAGATCCAATGCTCGAAAGCCGGCTCGTAGAGATATGCCTGCAGTGCATGCGAGATGAATATAAAGGTATGCTCATCAATTTGCAAACACCTACTTTTTCAAAGCTAATCGAATGCACGAAGAACATTGAGCCTATAGTCGAGAGGCAGAAAAAGAAGAACGCTCCGGAGCGATCTTCGAGCGGCGCCACCTACAAGATCGGGAGATTCAGTTACAAGAGGGGACGCGAAGCTGAGGTCAATACAGTTTCACCCCAGAAGCAAGCGAAGGTTGTGAACTTCGACGTACCACCCCTACCATGCTCGGTAGAGGAGGCAAGCGACCTCTGCAGGAAGTGGCGTAAGGACGGTGTCCTACCGCCGCTCGAGAAGATACCCTCCAAGGAGATGGTGAGGGACCCTAAGTGGTGCGAGTACCACGGCAAGGTCATGCACCCCACGGCTGAATGCAAGAAGCTCAGGTTTGCGTTCGACCAGAAATTGAAGAACGGCGAGCTGATCGTCAGTGATCACAGGAAGGATGTGCGCAACAACCCACTTCCTGCTCATGCGGAGCAAGGCTCGAAAGGCAAAGAGGTCGCCATGATCTCGATCGTAGACTTGGAAGAAGTCGCAGAGGATGGTCTACCCATCATTGCTGAAGTTCATGAAGACGAAGACTACAGCATGGACACAGAGGATGAGCGTGCTGACCGGATGAAAGGGTCGCACGGCTTCAGCAGATTCTTCGATGAGATGAATTTCTCGGAGAAATGTCGGACAGAAATGACGAAGGCGATCCTAAGGATAGCAGAGGACTACGAGGAGGATCTTGTAGTCTCCAACGGGAAAGTCATCAGGGCGTCTCGCTCTACAGAAAAGATTATGACCTTTTCTGCCAGCGACAAGAAGACAGATGCGAGCCACCAGAGGCCTCTGTACGTGACAGCCATCATCAACGACGTCGAGTTCAAACGAGCATTCGTCGATGGAGGGGCAGCGGTCAACGTTGTTTCGCTCCACACACTGAAGCTAGCAGGGATCCCCGAGCACAAGATCGTCAGGCGTCCATCTCCGCTGATGGGATTCGGAAGCGACTCTAGAATGACGATCGGATGGATCCGCCTGGGCGTTCAGATTGGCAGAATCAAGTGCTCAGCAAAGTTCTATGTCATAGACGCGAACACCACGTATCACATGATCATAGGTCGAGCCTGGATTCATCGCTTCGACGCAGTTCCTTCAACGGCTCACCAGGTTATGAAAGCTATCTGGAACGACAGAATAGTCGAGATACCGGCTTCGACGAATCCATTCAACTTGCATGAAGCACATCTTAGCGAGGCAGTGTGGTTCACCGAAATGGCGGACGAGCAAACACCGGGACCATTCAACCCTACTCCTTTGCCTCTCTGGGAGGACATCAAGGACCAGTCACCTGCGGGAGTAATGGTGACAAGGGAAGATGCCAAGGAAAAGCCGCCTACACGCGAAGAGGCGCCGCGTATCGCATACCATCGAAAGAATGTGTATACACTGAAGCGAATTGCAAAGCATGACCCCGAAGGCAAGGAGATAGAGAGCTTCTACGCCAATGGGAAGAAGTGCTATCGCATATGAAGGTGCGCGGGGATGTCCTCACACGGGCATGAGGATATCCCTGAGCAAATCAATCAAATCGAGCAGATCGCGGTAATGAAAGAACCAATACAGAGCACTCCAGACGAGAAGCTCAAGGAAGCACCTGAATGCATGGAAGACAGGCCCAGACCACAAAAGCAAGAGCTAAAGGAAGTGTTCCTCAGCCCGAACGAGGAAAAGAAAAGACCAGTTTTTCTAAGTGCGGACCTCACCAGCGAGGAAGAGCAAGGGCTGCTGCAGCTCCTAACTGAATACAAGGACGTGTTCGCATGGGGGTATGATGAGATGCCAGGTCCGGATACAAGCATCACCATGCACCGTTTAGACATCATTCCAGGGTCTAAGCCGGTAAAGCAGAGTACAAGAAGCTTCAGGCCGGAACTTAACGTGAAGATCAAACCGGAGATTGTCAAACTCCTGGATGCCAAGTTCATAGAGCCGAATCACCATCTGTGTGAAGAAGAACGGACAGCTTCGCATCTGTGTGGACTTCCGGGATCTCAATCGTTTCTGCCCAAAGGACGATTTTCCACTGCCTAACATCGATTTGCTTATCGATTCAACAGCGGGCCATCGCTTGTTCAGTTTCATGGACGGCTTCAGTGGGTACAACCAGATCAAGATGGACCCTGAAGACGCTCGGAAAACTGCATTCATCACTCCGGTGGGAGTATTCAACTACACAGTGATGCCGTTCGGTCTTAAAAACGCAGGTGCGACCTATCAGCGGGCCATGATGGCCCTATTCCACGATATGATGCACAAAGAGGTGGAGTTTTATGTGGACGACCTCGTGGTTAAATCCAAGCAGGAAGCCGATCGCCTCGCGGATTTACGGAAAGTGTTCAATAGATGCAGACGCTTTCAGCTGAAGATGAATCCCATGAAATGCGCATTCGGGGTAACATCAGGGAAATTCTTGGGATGCGTGGTTCATCGCCAAGGGATCGAACCTGACCCTGCGAAAGTATTGGCTATCACTGGCATGACGCCGCCCCACAACCAAAGTGCCTTGAAAACATTCTTGGGAAAGCTATCATATCTGCGAAGATTTATCCCAGCGATTGCAGAAATCACTTGCTGTTTTAGTGCTCTTCTCAAGAAAGACGCCGTATACAGCTGGACTCCAGAGCACGAAGCTGCGTTCAAAAAGCTGAAGGACCTGCTGAAATCTTCGAAAATAATGATCGCGCCTCAACTGGGATCGCCCCTTGTGTTATATCTAACGTCCACAAGGAGATCCATAGGAGCACTCTTGGCTCAGGAGTACGAAGGCCAAGAGAGGCCTATCTACTACATTTCTCGCATTGTGCAGCCTGCTGAATCAAGGTACACAGACATCGAACGTCATTGCCTTGCCTTGTTCTTTGTGATAGAGAAGTTGAAACACTATTTTGCATCACACAAAGTAGTAGTGGTCACCAAGAGCGATCCCATACGATATCTGCTAACTCACACTACCCCTGGCGGGAGATTGGCGAAATGGTACATGACCATCTCTCAATATGATGTCACATGCGTGAGACCGCGAGCGATCAAGTCGCAGGCGGTAGCGGATCTGTTGGCACAGTTCCCTGACAACAGCCACGAGCCCATGATCGAAGAAGAGCTCGAAGGCCCTGAAATCTATGCAATCGACGTGCCCTATTGGACGCTCCACTTCGATGGCTCGTCAACAAGGAAAGGCGGAGGCATTGGGATAGTCTTGACCAAGCCGGATGGGGAGGTCATACAGATGTCCGCCAAGCTCAACTTCGCAGTTACAAACAATGAAGCGGAATATGAGGCTCTTATCGCAGGGCTTCGTGCAGCAAAAGCTCTAGAAGTAAGCAATTTGACGGTCATGGGAGACTCCAAGCTGATCGTCAAGCAAGCCTCGGGCGAGTACGGTTTGAAGGAGATCAACCTTCTGTCTTACCGCACCCTAGTACAAAAGCTGGTACAGCAATTCTGCGATGTGAGGTACGAGCACAAGCCCCGAGCAGACAACAGGCATGCAGACGCTTTGGCAACCTTGGGATCTAAGGTCAGCACAGACAAATGTCCCGCAAGGATCTCCATTGAAGTGCGAACATCGTCGGCATTGACAGAAGATGCGTGCGCCGACGAACACATGGATGACACAGACTGGAGAAAAGCAATCCTACAAGCTATTGCGGAAGGCACAAGCAGTGAAAGCTGGGCACTCACCAAGGGGTACTGCATACATGATAACACCCTCTATTACAAGGGTCCCGGCGGAATACTCATGCGATGCGTCTCCGAGCGAGAGGGACAACTGTTGTTAGAAAATATTCACCAACATGCTTGCGGAGAAAGCGAGGTGTCAATCTACCGGAAGGCTCAGAGATATGGCATTCATTGGCCAGACATGTCAACAACCGCGGCCCTGATACAAGGGAAGTGCGAGAGTTGCGCACTAATCAAAGTATTGCTACTCATCGCTCTAACTGATGACGACACGGATTGGAGGAAGCCACTCTTTGATTTTCTCACCCAGGGCACCGTGCCCGAATCGAGAAAAGAAGCCGAGAAATTGAAAAGGAAAGCATCTCGATACGTGGTACAGGAAAACCTGCTTTGGCGAAGAGGTCACGAGGGCAACTTGCTGCGATGTCTAGACGGCAGAGAAGCACAAGAAGTCATGGACCTTTCTCATCAGGTGGAACACCAAGGAGGTGCGAAATTATGCAGGCAGCTCCTCTCCATTGGATATTTCTGGCCCACGATGGAGGTTGATTGCCGCACCAAAGTGCGACGCTGCCAGGAGTGCCAATTCAAAGGAAACCTAGTGCACGCTCCCGCCGTGGATCTGCACGCATTAGGGACGCCATGGCCATTTCACACATGGGCGCTGGACTTCATTGGACCCATCCGACCAACGTCACACGGGAATCATTTTATTCTCACTGCAACTGAGCTATTCACCAAATGGGTAGAGGCGATTCCATTAAATACGGCAAATGCGCTGGCTGTGGTCAATTTCATTCAGGAAAGCATCATATGCAGGTTCGGAATCCCAAACACCATTCTTTCAGATAACGGTACTCCCTTTGTTAATCGCCAGGTAGCTGCGAAGTTAGCGGAGTACAATATCAGGCAAATATGTTCTACCCCCTACTACCCGAAGGGGAACGGGCAAGCCGAAGCGACCAACAAAACGCTGTTAAGGATTTTAAGCAAGATGGTCGCAGATGACCACAAGAAGTGGGCTGATTCTCTAAACATAGCTCTGTGGGCCTACCGAACTTCTCCAAGGACACCCACGGGGGCCTCACCGTTCCTATTATGCTATGGGGCCGAGGCCGTGGTACCTGCAGAGGTGAGAGTCAATTCGGCAAGATTGGCCTTCCACGCACTCTACGAAAATCAACGTGATCATGACTTAGTATTGCTGGAGGAAAAGCGAGAACAAGCCAAAAGGACCAACAAGCGGTATCAAGAGAGAATCGCTCGCGCTTACAATAAGACGGTCCAACGAAGAGAGTTCGCAGTTAGAGACTTGGTCCTTCGCGCATCCGACCACTGTATGCGAGAAGCGACTCACCCAAAAGTTCGCAGCCAATTGGGAAGGACCCTTCGAGGTCACAGAAGTCTTTGACAGTGGCTACTGCAGCATACGAAGGTTGCACGGAACAACCTCAACCCCGAGTTCAGTCAACATGCGCTGGATTAAGAAGTACTATCCCTGACTTCTCTCATTTCATGCGTTTTATTATAACGTCGCTTAATGTCTTGTATGGCTACGATTTACACAATCTCCTCTCCCATATGAGAGGATTGTAATCTCATCTCTCCCACATAAGAGCGTTATAATAAGAGAATTCTCCCAAATGAGAAATTTCATATTGCTGGATGTCAATTTTGCTTTATTTCAGTTTGTTATAAATGTTAACAATGGGTTATCCGCTACAATAGCAGCTCATGCAAATGCGATCTTAATTGATCATCTAAGCCTATCTGTCACGATAGCAGCTCATGCAAATGCGATCTTAATTTATCATCTAAGCCTATCTGTTACGATAGCAGCTCATGCAAACGCGATCTTAATTGATCATCTAAGCCTATCTGTTACGATAGCAGCCTATGCAAATGCGATCTTAATTTATCATCTAAGCCTATCTGTTACGATAGCAGCCTATGCAAAATGCGATCTTAATTGATCATCTAAGCCTATCTGTTACGATAGCAGCCTATGCGAAATGCGATCTTAATTGATCATTTAAGCCTATCTGTCACGATAGCAGCCTATGCAAATGCGATCTTAATTGATCTTCTTAAGCCTATCTGTTACAATAGCAATCTATGCAACTGCGATCTTAATTGATCTTCTAAAGCCTATCTGTCACGATAGCAACTCATGCGAAAAACGATCTTAATTGATCTTCTAAAGCCTATCTGCTACAATAGCAACTCTTGCGGAAAACGATCTCAATTGATCTAGTAAAGCCTATCTGCCACGATAGCAACTCGCGCGAAGAACGATCTTAATTGATCTACTAAAGCCTATCTGCTACGATAGAAATATTGTGAAAATGATCTTAAGTGAGCTACAAAGGTCTATCTGATATGATAGCACGTGAATCTGAAGGCTAATCACAAGCCCATCTGCCAAGATGGCACAACTGCGTAAATACGATCTCGAACGATCTAACGAAACATCTGCGAATCCATATGGCAGATAGCAAATGCGGAACGTGTACATAGCATTATGCAAGGCGAAATATGCCGATACGCATGCGAAATTGTATTTGGTTGCAACAGCTCAGCGAATAATACAAAAGCTATTTATCATTATGAGTCGAAAAGGCTTACAATTTATCTGTCTAGATAGCAGCTTTCAAGTGAAAAAGCTCAAATCTAACTACACAGCCAACATGGCTTACAATACATTCGAAAAATAGCTGACAAGCCAGCAGAGACACACCACGGGAATCCTGACTGAAAAGGATGAACCCACCGGTCCTAACACCGGTTATGCAATACACAGATCTGCGGCCAAAGATCTATAGCAAAAGGGATGCTGCTGCGAAGAGATCAACTCGTCATTCGCTACGTCCCTAGCGGCAAGATCTGGGTAACGGTACGTCCACGACCCCAAGAGGTGACAAAGGCCTCTGTCTGATCAAGATAGGCACCGGAGGAACCTCCTGTTCCGGCGTATGCCGCCGTGCAAAACAGGGGAAGCAGTCATTCCTCTGGTGATGGGTTCCTTGTAATGATAGACAAGGGCATTGACGAGCCTCCTGAGTTCAAGAACGAAGAGGCAAGAAATCCTCCTCCAGGGATGCTGGAGGAGAATTCCGCCGTTCATTACGAGACGGTAGCACGGTCACTTCGGCGCTGCACCTCACCGGGAGGCGGCCGGAAACATGACCTGCAAACATAATACACGAAGAAAATTCTTCGAATACACATGAGACATCATCTCCATCTTCTTTATGATGGTTATAAAGAGCAATAAGCCTCATAAAGTGGATCTTGGAAACTATTTCTATAGCACAAAGCGCAAACTCATGATTCACAACTTGAAGTCGCCATGAATCAACGAAAAACAAGCGTTGAAGCCAGCAGTCGTAAGGACTCACGGTAAAACACATTTTTGGGATGAAGAACCCAAATGGCAAAGACAGGGTTTATATAGACCCTGTGGAGACTCTTCAGTTGCTAAGATGAGTCAGCAGAATTCGAAAAGAGGGTAAGGTCAATCACTTACGCTTTGAAAAGCGGTAACGATCAATTACCCTACTAAAGGCTACGACGATTCAGTTGCGTATCCTAATAAATGACGAATGGTCATGATTCGAATGGACTTCCCAACGAAAGCGTTCTTATCTTCCGAGAAATTAGCGCGAAAATCAAGCAGAGTATCAATTGCTGATGTCATAATTGGATATGCACAGAGATATCCTATCAAATCCCGGAAAGGGCAAAACGGGCAAGTCGATTCTTGTTGTTAAAAAAAAAGGAGGGAGAAACCCTAGCAACATTACATTAATGTTTTCAAACATTACATTAATGTTTCAGCTATTTCCTTGCTATTTTTCAAAATTTGAAAAATCAAAGCAAATTCTTGATCAAGGAGTCATGGGGCGCGAACTGATGGCTCAGCTTCTCTACTTGCTCCACTTCTTGTTTCAGTTTCTCGCACCTGGCATTCATCTCATGATAGAGCTTCAGAGCTTCGTCAACCTTTTGCTTTTGCTGCTCCACCTTCTGCTTCTCAGCTGCGAGGTTCTGGTGGCCGAGCTTCAAAGTTACGGCTGCGCGAATCAGAGTAACTCTTTTCATAAGAAATCTGAAACCCAGCCTGCCTTGAACTTTGGTCAGGAGATTTTGGCACATGCCACAAAGCAATTCAGCACTCTGGACAGAAATAGTCGCAGGCGTAGCCGCAGACAGCTGTTCCAAAATCCAAATGGCTTCAGTAAGAAACAGCCTCCTGTCGAAGGGCCCTATATCCAGAGATCTCACAAACGATTGGGGGTAGGTGAGGCGCATCCGAACCACCCAGTCCACATCAGTTTGCTTCAAACCTAAAGCAATGTTGAAGCCAAGTTATGATGTCAAACTCGCAAGTGAATAATGCGAGATGCAAACAGTAAATCTCTACTTACCAGTTCCTTCCAGAATCTCATGAAGAGAAGGAATGCGCGCTGCCGGGGTGGTCGAAGGCTGTCCTAGCTCCATAGCTCTCCTTTCAGCTGCGAGCTCTAACCTCTCGTAGTCAGGAGGAAGAGTATAGGCCGCACCAGCTGCGACTGCATTCCCAACCTGCGAGCCCCAAAAGCTCCACGCATGAATAGGTGCCACTGACTCAGTCATCGCCGGAGGCGAAGTGACAGCCGAAGCCGCTTGGCGAGGGACGCTCTCAGATGCGGAAGCATCAGCAGCACTTGTCCTTATTTCCTCAGCGCCAGTATGGGCATCTTCCTCCATTAGCACAGCATCAGCTTCAGCATCATCAGAAAGTTCGATGATGTCCTCAAGAGGCTCTCCTGCATATTCAGCGGCTGCGACGGGCTTCTCGGTATGGGAGCTCGGAATCGGAACATAGGATGCAGAAGGCTGACTCCTTTGATCCAGCGCAGGTTCCTGAGCATTGCCTGCGACACAAAATGCGATGGTATGAGGTAACTCGTATTGAATGTTATTTTACTATCTTTGCTAAAGCTAAGAGCAAGCACCTCCACGCGAAGGTGGGATTGATGTATCTTCGTCATACACTAAAGACGTGGAACCATGTCCTATTAGTGTGTCCTCATTAAGAGAGTCTTTAAAAGGAGCGTGACCTGGGATGCGAAGAAACCAGTCATGATTCTGTTTCAAGTTGTTCAGGTCTAGTACATGCATATCGCTCAAATGATTACCTGAAGGTTCTCCGCACTTGCCTACTAGCCAACGGCGAATGTCAGCCTTTGACACACCATGCTTTAACGCACCCACAATAACATCTCTATAAGTTACTAAGAGATTGAAGATCTCACCTTTATCGCCGCCTGCGATTTCTTCAAAGTCCGCTTGGGCTTGCTCCAGGGCTGCTGCATCCTCTTCTGGAATCGCATCCTCCTCCTCCGCTTGAGGAGCCACTTCTTCGGGAAGCTCATCTTCCTCGGTAGCTGGACGCACTAAGTCGTCAACATGTTGCTCTTCGAGGCTCCGCTGTCTCACACGCTCGAGCTCCTCCTCTTCCCGCTTTCTTCTTCTTTCAGCAGCCTCTGCGGCTGTCTTCCTGGACTCAGCAAGAACGTCCTCGCTTATGGGATCGTCTGGAACACCAGAATGGGTATCTCTCCTTTGTCTCTTGGCCAAAAAGCCACCGATGATCTCATCATCATCATCATCTGCGAAGAAATGATTGGTTTAAGAAAGAATTGCAAAAGAATTACGATGATGGGAAGAGAAACGCGACGGAAGTACCTCCTGATTCTTCCTCATGCATCACAATTGTTCTTTCTTCTTCTTCTTCATCACTCTCTCTGGGCTCCTGCCTCTCTCCTTCCTCTTGGTTGAATGGAACGAAAGTCTCAACTGCGAGCTCTTTCCGCACTTTGCTGGGCATGCGACCTTTGCCTTTATCCTTGACAGAAAGGGACCTCGCCGAGGGAGAAGTTGGAGCACTTCTAGGGGAAGAAATCGTAATTCCCTTTTGCCTGGGTCTCTTCACTCTCGGCGCCGCAGTCGCTGGAAGGGACGGATCATCTCCGGGAAGAGACGAGGCCGGAGCATTGTCTATCAGCGAGTTAGCAAAAGCGTTCATGACTGCGCGAATCCTGGTTTCGACCTCGGGGTCCATCCTCCATGCTAGCAGAAACGATTGTCCTTGTCTTTTGGTGGCAACAATGGTGTTAACCAACGACTTGGAACGATCACCAGATGCGAATCTCCGCACATGACACTGCATCAAACAAATACAGAATAAGGGCATCAACATGTGGAAATCAAGAAGCTTAACGCATGCGAAAAATTGCTTACCTTAGCAAATGCCTCACTATATTTGGCAACATGCGAGTCGCCCTTCTTAACTGCGGCGATCTTTTCCTTCAGAATGACGTCAGGGCACAAATGGTTCTCGCGATCCAACAATGAGTAGCAACCATACTCAGACTCGCTCAGACTGCAATTAGGGCGAAACGGAAAAGAATTTCTCTTGATCAAGGGAGCTCTGCTTAGCTGAGCAGCCGACTCCGTCTCAATCCTCGTTGCTGGGCGACCCAGTATGCGAGCCAGTTCTGGGAACAACCGCCCTCGCGGATACCTGCAGGCTGCTCAAAGGGAAGATTGTTCATGAAGACTGTCTTGCACTCCTTTGTTAGCAAGCGCTTATAGCAACCCCTGATAATGGACTGGGGCCAGATCGACGGCGCCACTGCATCAAAGCCGAACTGGGGAGAAACTCGAGTGGGGTCGACATCCACGGTAATCCTCTCGTACCTTGGCGCGAGCTCGCGAATATGCTCTGCGAGGGCCGGAAGGGAACCTCGTAGACACCATCAAAAGAACTCGCGATAGCGCTCATGGAAATGCGATCCCTCTTCAAAGAGAAGCTCTTCTGAGAAGACAACACCCTTAGAGGGGTACAGCTTTGGAAACCATCGCACGTTCTCGATGCGCGTGGCATAGGGCCTGGCAGTGAACTCTCGCCGCTTGTCACAGATCAAACTCCAAGCGCACTTAGTATTGTTCGCCCCGAACCACCTCGCAGCCCTGCCACTGTTGCGCTTCTCCGTCTCGCCTGGGGGACACCACTTGTCGGGTTTAAGAGCAGTTGGAGCATAGGATGGCCATCGCTCAAAGACCCACATCGTCAAGAAAGAAATGTTGACGAAAGTCAGTATATCGAGGCGACCGTGCGACTCTTTCATGGCCAGAACCAGCTGATCGAGCCTATAGTACAGCGTGCCCAAGACCAAGGGTCCGAGTGCGACTCTCTGACCGAGGGCGAGCCTCACAGCAAGCGGCAGAACGTGGTAAAAGACCCCATCATGTGGGTGACCTTCAATTAAGTACCTTGACAGCCATGCACAGAGGAAAGCACAAAGGGTCAAGTGATAGCCTTTACCCTCCACGTAATTTTCGGCCTCTGGGTTCTCACTCAGAAGCTTCTTGGTGATGCTGTTGTTCGCATAGTCTCGAAAGAAGTACTGCAACCATTTGTTCCAGGTGTTCTTCGCAGACGTATCAACTAACTTCCAGTTTGGAAGGGCCTTGGTAGTGGTTCACCGGGTGGAGATTTTCTTCACCTCTGCTAGGCATTCCTCCATCTGCGTGTATAAAGCAATCTCCGCAGACGTCCTCAAAGGACTCAAAGGGTCCACTTCACCTATGGGGGAAATATCGTACAGCATATGCACGTCCTCGAGTGTGGGGGCAGCCTCGAACTCAGCAAAGTGGAACGTGTGAGTCGCAGGCGAGTAACGGGAAAGAAGGTCTAGAAGCATGGACTGGTCCAGCTTCACGGCAGCACCCTTCATAGCACGAACAGCGAAGTATACGCCGGCTTCATCAAGAGTCGCAGCATGATTGGTCAACACATGGTCAATCCACTCATCCATGTAGTCCAATTTCTGGACAAAAGCTTGGGTGGAAATCGCAGTGTAGGGGAAGTACCCGTTTTCGATTCCCAATCGAACCACATCTTCGGAGCCGATTAACTCGAGCAAGGCTGAGTTAACCGGGGGAGTCAGTGTTAGCAATCCCTCAATTGGGACAGGAGCAGGCATTCTCTTCGCCTTAACCCTCGCATGGTAGAAATCTTTGCCACCTAGATAGGGGGCTTTTCGCCACAAGGCCTGCGGAAGATCGGGTATCTCTTCGTCCTCCTTGGTGGGTTTGGTTCCTTTTGTCTTGGCCATTCCTGCGGAAGAGCAAGAAAAAGGGGGGAGAAATATGCTACACTTCAGTTTGAATTTCGAGATTCAAGATCTATGGAAAGAAATATGAATAGTTTCTGGTATCGATTTCAGAAATTAGAGGGTTGCATTATCAGTTATTTCAAAACCTCACATCCGAAGTCCTTATTATTGAAGGATTAAAGCAAAAGTGGGTTCGAAGATCAAAGCTTCTTCACAAGTTTCAACAGATAATATGGGTTTGCAGATCCAACACAGTTCAAAGGCATGCGCTGGTATTTTAAATCGAAATTGAACAAGGCCAACCTTGTTTTCGTGAAGCTTGCTTGGATATGCACAGTTGGAGAAGACGATTTGCAGTTCTGAACTGGTGACTGATTATCTGAATCTGCTCTCGAAGATCTCCGGGTACCATTCACTTTAAGAGAAAGAAGTGATGCTTTGCAACAATGGAGGATACAAAGTATTTATCCAAAAACAATGAAAGGTTGCGTCCTTTCAGTAGTCGAATCGCAACCGTCACCGTCGAATCGCGCAATCACAGGACAAGCTGACATCACGCCGAAAACCCTAAAGGCCAGACGGCACGACTCTAGGGGTTTTAGGTCATAATGGCACGCACGGGGGCTGAACTTACCCGTATTTGAATTGGTGCGTGGAGACGACGCGTATGTTGGTTTCCGCGCATGGAAGTCTATACAGCTATGAGTCTTCACGCGCAGAAAGGGGGCTAATGTAGATAGTGCTTTCTGAGCTGACAGATCTTGGCCACGTGGCAACCATCCAGCACACCATATTGTGCTCCACACACACTGGATCACCAGCCGAGCTGATCCATGTGGGGGCTGCGAGACAGAGCCCTCGCATACCACTGCACGGGACTTGTAGGGACTTAGTGGTTTGGAGGCTAGAGTAAGCCCTGTCGCGTGCGAGACAAGCCCGCACGCGACCTTTAGTAACTGTTTTGAGAGATCTATGGCACGAGCTCCATAAACCCGGTCAATCCGGTCAAACCCGGTCAACCTCGTAACGGTTCCGGTATTCGCGCACCACGTGCTGTAACGGTCCCTATATACTCGGACGAACGTGCCGTTATGGTTAAGCTAATTAAGCCGCCATTAATGGGCGCATTAACCACACTACAACGGTCACGTTCTCTGCTATATATAGGACGTTAACCTTTCCATACAAAGGAGAACACACTTGCCATACGCGGAAGCTCTGCCAAACCTCTGTCTCTCTCTCAGACATTGCTACTACCTTACTCTCTCCCTACACACAACCCCACTCTTCCTGTGCGATCTCTGATCCTATACATACGGTGTACACGGAGGTCTCCCCGCCGGAATCTCTTGTGCACAATAGGTAACACTAGAAAATATAACTTTCATAAGTTGTAAAATCCCCAAATAATTTCAAATAAAACACTTTGTATAATTCACTTTTAGAAACCTACAAGTACCTCCCAAGTATAAAGAGTAAGTTTCATATAACATTTTTCAAGTTTTAAAAAAACTACAAATAAGCCCAAAATAGAAAATATATATCATCATAGATGTCAAATGACACACTTATATTTTAAAACTAAGAAGAAGTCAAGGACAATTTTGAAATGTAAATTTCTTAAAATTCTCAAATATTTTTTGAAATTACTAAATAACCCCCAACTAAAATACGGGGTATTACACTATATCCCCCTTAAAATGAAGCTTCGTCCCCGAAGCTTAAGAAAACTTTTGAGAGAACTTACAAACATACTTGAAGAGAATGTAACTAATGCACATGAGACTTGTATGCAATGCTAATGCACATGCAACACTAAAATTAACGAAAAACGCGCTCTTGATAGGTTTCGTCTCTTCTCACTCGTGTCACAATAGGAATTCATATAAAAATAACTCAAGTAAAAGGTCGCACCAAATTTTGAAAAGTTAGACCAAAATGCAAGTTCTCACGTTTACAAAGTAATTCGAAAATTTTCTAGCATTTAAACAATCACGAAACTTTTAGAAAAATAATTTGATCAAAACTAACATGCCATTTTGCTTTGCTCATCCGCGTTAAAAATATTGTCTTACCTTCATAGGATTAGATAAACCAATCACCTCTAGTGTTCCACGCATACGAGGGAGAAAAGAACACTATGTGTCGTCACACAACGTGTCTCTCCATCACAACTCGCATGTGTTTCACAAGTTTCAACTTAGTCTACACAGCGGGTACAACTCATAGTACCGTCGTACTAAGGGTCACGCCAGCGGACTGCTAAACAAAGTGGTACATATCACTTGGCATTTGGTATCTCCGCACCCAATCATTTTTTTTTCAATTTTTTTTTTAAAGAATACTTTTTTTTGTCTAAACATTCCAATTTTGGAACGACCATGTCAAATTAACTCAAAATAAAACAAAACAAGGTATTATCTTAAAAGTCTCACTCAAAGGTATGAAAGGAATGGTCTCACGGTCTTCTAAGTCAAAACGTCGATACTCACATGTTGAAAAAATAACATACCCAATTAAGGGAACGTGCATACGCATCACACGACAATGAAAAATGATTTCCATATAGTAAGCAAACATGCTCATAGGAAAACAAAGATATAAATAAGCAAGTCGTTTTCGCATTAATCACATATCAATAAGCAACTAACAGTCAATTAACAAGTAAGGTACAATCGAGTTCAAGAATACTTAAGTACCCAAACTCCCCGACGGCTTGATTACTTCATTTATTTCCAAATTGAGTTATCCTAGTCAATTTTCAGTTTTGAAAACATTTTATCTTTCTTGTGCTCTACTAATGGAAATCGATCAGTCACTTTAGCCGGAGAACCGATGCTCTGATACCATCTGAAACGTCCGGGATCTCGGTTCAGGGTTAAAGAGACAATCGATAACCAAAAGTAGATTATTAACTATTAAGTTTACATTTCGGTTAAAGTACATTACAAAATCTCGATAATAAGTACAATCTAAAACAAATCGTGTGTGATCTACTAAGTGATCTGACTTAAGCTAAACTTCTTCATCTCGATCCGCGTTCCCATTTCGCAAACTTGATTGACGACCTGCGATTTTAAAATGGCAAAAGCCGACGCAGTTTTGAAGGAATGATCAGTAAAAACTGAGTAAATACATACTACGACATGTAAAACAACGAGTGGCACGGAAGCATGAGTTGAAACAAATCAGAAGATTTAAACAGTAAAAATATCATGTTGGAGAATTTGGAACAACTGGAAGTAACCGAGTAACAAAACCTCTCAATTTAATAATATTGAGAAACCATGAGTAGTTGGTAACATATCAAGGGTAAACAAGTTCATTTAAGATAATAACTTAGTTCACGAGTAGCCAAAGCATTTCAAATCATTTCAATTGATTAGGGCAATCCAGAGCCACAAACAACATCAATAAAGTAGTCAATTTTTAATTTCGACTTCAATCAACAATTTAATTTAGCTGAGGCGTGTCCAGAGCCACCAGCAGGATCGATGTAAACAGAGGGATCACAAAATAATCACTAAGGGTTCCTTCTAGGGTCTATCAAACCCTATTTCACCCGAGCGTTAAGGGAGCCCATTCGTCAACCCCGCTCATAACATTAGCTAAAAGGCCTTAAGTGTCGACACCCCTATACTGTAGTGACCCTTACAAGTATAAGTAGCACTCTATAGCTCTATAAAACCCTTGGCCTCAATATCTTGATACATTTTGGCTCATCGGGGCGGATTTTTGAACATTGACGTTCTATCCAATAATAAGAAGCATTGCTTCAATGGTCTTAGCCATAAGAAAATGGAGGATCGCTTGGCGCCTCCCATTAATAACAGTACTCTGTACATCATCCTAAGTCTATTAGAGGTATTTTATTTCTTTTCTTTCACATAACCAAAATCAGAATATCAACATTTCACAAGTAATTTCCGAGAGTTCTCAAAGGAGATGAATAAAATAGTTTAACAACTTTCGAGTGGAAAACATGCATTCTCATACTATTTCATATTACAAAAATTCATTTGAAACATCAAACACATACGCATATTTTGATATGAAAAGGCCGTACATATGTACTTACCACTGAGATGAAGCACAATTAAAAGCAAGAAACTAAGCCTAGCACTCCGACGACAACCGCTCTCTCCTACGAGGTCGATGTCTACAATCACACGTATGACGTACTTGTTATAACCAATTTACACATTTATAATAAAAATGCAAACCTACATGTCACATAGTGTTAAATGTCACTAATGCACATATAACGATGTTTAATTATCAAAATAAGTCCAACAAAACACCTAGAAGTTCAAAAATTAGAGTTTTCTAAAAGATGTGAAACTACAATTCTGGACAGAATTGTAGCTCTAACTTTGGAGCCATATTTACCATATCAAATCATCTCCTAAAATTTTGAAATTAATGTATGATGAACCGACATGTGTCTAATTTCAGAAACACCAAGAAAATCATGCATAGCTATTATAAAACTCAAGTTACATAAATAACAAACACTATGCAAAGACAAGTTTGGAAGAAAGTTTCAACTTTGAAGAACAATTACTACTACTTGGATAATAAGAAAGATGCCCATATTCTCCATAATGAATCCCTTATGTGTCTAGTTTCATCACAAGAAATATTTGGTGCCATAAGTTTCTGGAAATGAGATTTTTTACAAAAATGGTAAAACTTGTTCAAAAACAGAGTTTCAGAAAACATGCAACTTAAAATGAGCATATCTCCCTAACCAAAAAGGCCATGGAGTTGAATTTTCTTTCAAAATGACCCTCTCTGAGTCTTGTTTCAGAATATGAAAGATTTAAAAATTCTACAGAGACAAAAGTTAGAGATAATATACGTTTTTCACAAACTGGTCAGATTGTAAAAATATGCAATTTTCACCTAGAGCACTTAAAACATGATCAACTCAATTATATGACACATGCAACTTATGGAGACTTGATTTTCACCCAAAATTTCATCATTTTAATCATTAATTAAGACCTTTACATGCTCTTTACACAAATGATCAAAACCCTCTTGGGTAACAATGCAAGGAAGATGACATTCACAACATGCATGTGGGTTCTAGTGTGGGTTTCATGAAATAGTCTAAAATTTGAAGTCAAACACATGATCTAACCATGAAGATGAAGAACTAAGCATGGAATTGAAGAAATCAAAGATGAAATTTCATCAATCAAAGGTAAAGATGGACATGCAAGCATGAATTGAAGGCTAGAAGAAAACTTTACCCAAATATTCAAGAAGATGGTGGATGAAAGAGTGAAATTGGCCTTCATTTCTTGAGAATAATGGTGAAAGAGCTCCCCTCCATGATCGAACTATCCTTGAAATCAAGTTTTTGATGATTTGAAGAGTAGAAAATGGATTTTTGATGGTGTTTTTGTGAGGTCAACACCCAAAAACGGGTTTGAAGTTTGGAGAGAGGGAAGAAAAAGCTTGCATGAGTGTTCTTGAGGAGAAATGATGTAAAGGAGTGAAGTGATGGAGATGGGGAAGGATGGACTTGATGGAGATGGTGTGTTGGTGATTCATTGAGTGTAATGAGGATGGAGTGAATAATCCCACAATGGGATGTACACACATACAAGTGGTAGGTAGTAATTGTTTAATTTGGGTTTGACTTGCATGGGAGAGGAAGATGAGCTTGAAAGGAATAAAAGTCTCCCAACAATTAGTTAGGGTAGAAATAGAAAAGGCAAAAATTGAGGGGTGAAATATAATTTCCAATTAATAGGTAACACTAGAAAATATAACTTTCATAAGTTGTAAAATCTCCCAATAATTTCAAATAAAACACTTTTTATAATTCACTTTTAGAAACCTACAAGTACCTCCCAAGTATAAAGAGTAAGTTTCATATAACATTTTTCAAGTTTTAAAAAAACTACAAATAAGCCCAAAATAGAAAATATATATCATCATAGATGTCAAATGACACACTTATATTTTAAAACTAAGAAGAAGTCAAGGACAATTTTGAAATGTAAATTTCTTAAAATTCTCAAATATTTTTCGAAATTACTAAATAACCCCCAACTAAAATACGGGGTATTACACCCACCAACACCTCCCTATGATCCAACGATGCGAGAACGACGTGTAGACAACATCATTGCGAACCAGAGCTTCGCAGAGGCCGTCATCCCAAAGGTTGACAGTGCGCCTCCCATTCCACGGGACATCTACTTGATGCCCAACCCTGCTGGATATAAAGCACCCAAATGGGAGAAGTTTGATGATGTCGGCGGGAAAGCACACAAGCATGTGATGCGATTCGTGGATATGATGGGCCCACACGGGGTAGACACCAGGTTATTGATGCGCGAGTTTCCCAAGTCTTTGGGGCCTGTCGCGTACAAATGATATAGGACCTTGGAGGCAGGATCCGTCAAGACGTGGGAAGATATGGTGAAGAAGTTCTACACCAAATTCTTCCAAGTCCAGGAAAAGGTCACCACTATCCACCTCCCACGCATGTACCAGAAGAGTGACGAGGAGGGGGTCGCCTTCATCAAAATATTAAGGGCCAAGTCCTTGGAATGTGTGGATGATGTCCTGGAAAGCCGACTGGTGGAGATATGCCTTCAGGGCATGCGCGAAGAATACAAAGGTATGCTCACTTACTTAAACATGCCTACCTTTTCCAGATTGGTGGCAAGCACTAAAAATGTGGAGCCCCTGGTGGAAAGGATGAGGAAGAGGTACGCTAACGAGCGTGCACAGGCGAATCCCAGCTTCAAGGTGGGAAAGTACAACTACAAGCGGACTCGAGACGTCAGTGTCCATGCGATATCGTCTCCCATCAAACAGCAGCGGCCCGCTCCCCAGGAGGCACCACCTTTGCCCTGTTCAATCGAGGATGCAATAGAACTCGACAAGAGATGGCAAAAAGATGGGATCCTGCCGCCCCTGGAGCACAAACCCATAAAAGACCAGTTGTAGGATCCAAGGTGGTGCGAGTGCCACGGGAAGGTGCTACACCCAACCAGAGATTGCAAAAGGTTCCGGTGGCTGGTGGATAGGAAGATAAAGGAGGGCCAGTTGGTGGTCAATGAGCCAACCAAGGATGTGCGCAACAACCCACTGCCGTCTCATGCCAGGCAGAAGCCCAAGGGAAAGGAGATAGCTATGATCTCAATTACGGTCCTCGAGGAGACCGGGGAGGAAGAAGCCCCGGTGATCGCAGAAGTTTATGAAGATGAAGACTATGGTGTCGACACAGAGGATTCGCGTGCTGAGCGGATGAAGGGCTCTGCCAAGTTCTTTAAACTCTTCGATGAAATGAATTTTTCAAACAGCTGCAGGCATGAGATGATAAAGGCTATCTTGAGGGTAGCTGAGGACCATGGGGAAGAATTGGTTATCTCTAATGGAAGGGTTGTGACGGCCGCGCTCCAGGTGGCTTGAGCATAATGTTTGACGAATCAGAAAAAAAGACTGATGCCAATCATCAGAGGTCGTTGTACGTAATGGCTACTATTAACCATGTGGAATTCAAGAGGGCGTTCGCTAAAGGAGGTGCCACAGTGAATGTCATCCCTCTCAGCACCTCCCAAGATAAGATTGTTAAGAGACCATCACCACTAATGAGTTTTGGAAGCGACTCCCGAATGACGGTTCGCTGGATTCGATTAAGAATTCAGATTGGCCAGATCAAGTGCTCTGCCAAATTTCACGTCATCAAGGGAAATGCCACTTACCACATGATTATTGGTCGGGCATGGAACCATCGCTTCGACGTTGTACTCTCCACGGCTCACCAGGTTATGAAAGCCATTTAGAAGAATAGAGTGGTCACAATACATACCTCGGTGAATCCCTTTAACCTAGAAGAAGCACATTTGTCCGAGGCTGTATGGTTTACGGAATTGGCGGACGAACCTACTCCAGCCCCGTTTCAGTCAACTCCCTTACCTGAGTGGGAGGACGTCAAAGGACAGTCGCCAGCCGGAGTAATGGTTATGCAAGAGAAATCTAAGGAGTCCACGCGAGAGGAAATTCCCAAGGTTGCTTATAACAGGAGTGTCTATACCTTAAAAAGGGTCATCGAGCATGAAAGTGAAGGCAGACATGTGAGTAGTTTCTACTCCAACGACAGAATGTGCTACCGCATCTGAGGACTGTTGCGGGACTATTATCGCTCCAACGCCACTCCAGAACGCAATGGTATTGCCCTTACCCTTCTCTTTGCTGGATTTTGTGACTAACGACTGTACATTCCCATACGAAGGTCTCATGAGTAATAATAACCCCCCCTGGGGAATCCCTTTCCTGATTAACTATCAGACTCACCTTGCCACTCTGCATGAGGTATAAGCCTATCTGTTTAGATAGCATCCAAGCGCGAATAAAGCCTATCGGCGTAAAGTTGCTCTTCGCCGGAGGATCACCAGAGGTGACCCTTACAAACATGATAAGGGAAATGGTGTCTTCATCCCGATACGTGAGCCTACACAATTGGTCTTAGAAAAGACCATGAGAGCTCGGGGATTCTTCATCTAATTCCTTGGGAGTCATTTCTATAGCATAACGCGCAAATGTAAAGACAATGGGTGACGAACAATGAAAAGAAGGACAAGGACCCAGGGGAAAAGGCATTCTGCCAGTCACAGGAGCTCAGATGAGGAATTAAATGGCAAGGAAAGGGGTTTATATAGGGCTCATAGGATACTCTTGACTCAGCAACATCTCGAAAAAGAGCAAGAATCAATGGCCCTATTAAAGACTATGACGATACAGTAGCCCTAGGCAATGATGAGGGGGGGGGGGGCTGTATGACAGGCATGCTTTATTTAATGCTGAGGTGGCACGCTGGTTCAAATATACAAAGGTGGCTACTGGGGAATTGAGGCTACAAAGGTCTAAAATATTCTAGACTCACCAAGAGTTAGGAAAGATCCGGCGCTAAGCTACAGTTGAGCATGATACACGCGCGTAAGTCTAGCCACCTTTGATAAGTTGCAAAAATAATTGTGAAAGTATGACTGTTTAGGTAGCAACTAGGTGCGCATGAAAGGGTGGCCGCGACAGCCTACCTGTTCAAAAGAAGAACGCAAGGGGCAGACATAAATCAGAGCATTCACAAACAAAAACCAACTAGAGAATATATCGAAGCGCGCGAAACCGGCGCATGCAAAAGCAGATAAGTTCAATCAAATCAAAGAAGCACGATCACAAAAGGAAAACAAAATTTACATCAAAAAACAGTTCAAAGCAATAGAGTTGGTTTCAATGCATGAAGAGGCCTTTCAAGAGAGAATCTCCTGCCGACAAGAGAATAGAGTTGGCAGCTAATTGCTCCAAGCGAGCCCTGATGTCTCTATAACGCTTGTCAGCTTCTCTAAACTCTCTGAGAGCTTTATCCAGCTCTGCCTTACGCGCTTGAAGGGCAACCTTCTCTCCGTTATAGCCAGAGCGCTCAGAGCGGAGTTGAGCAGAGTTGCGTATCCTGGTTAGCCTCTCTATAAGGAAGCCCAGATCCGATTGCCCTGCTGCGATTTCTTGAAGCTCGGCCGCGCTTGCAAGGAGACTCTCGGCAGTTTCAACTGTGGTGCCTGCGGGAGTGGCATTATACATCTTATCCAAAAGGTCAGTTGTCTCTTTGAGTAGAACCTCTTTGTCCCCGGGCAGCGACTCCAGCACTCCTGCAAATGTCCTCGGATACGATAAGCGCACCTTCATTAACCAATCAAGGAAGGATTGGTCGATATCTGTACATGAGAATAAAACAAGAATGGAACAATCAGCAAAAGCGTGGGTTCAGCAACTAATTATAATGAGCATGAATGCATCGGCCTTACCGGTGCCTTCGATAATTTGCTAAAGAGTGGCAATAGGAGCCGCTGCTTGCGCGCTATAACCAGCTGCCTTAACCATGCGCTGATCAGCCTGAGCTTCACGCAAAAAGTATGCCTCGGGGATCACAAGACTCCTTTGGGCCACAACAACAAGGTTTTCAACATGTGAACCCCAGACCTCCCATGGATTCTCGGAGAAAATAGTATCCAAATTTAAAATAACGTCCTCTGCGACAGCAGCACTCTCCGAAACACTCGGCGCGACAAGAGCATCACGCCCAGTTGACCCAAGCTCATTATCATCAAGAGCGTCGGGTTCAACTGGGGAAGCTCCTGCAATACCTTCCTTAACGGGGGTGGCATGTTCACCTGACTCAGCGTCACACTCGAATCTTCTAGTACTTTCGCTGGGAGAAACATCTCGTCCAGAATTCACGACCATGGGGGCTTGCTCAGTACTTATCCCTTGCCCGACATCCTCGTCATCCGAAGAAAGGGACATTGCTTGAGTAATGGGAGCAGCATCATCCGCTTGCCTTCGCCAGCCCTCCTCTTCCTGCTTAGAAATGAACTCGAGGCGCTCCGTATCAGCGTCACCTTCAACCCTTGAAGCCTTTTCCACTGGAACCTGCTCCGAAACTTCTGCAACTGAAATTTCACGCTCAGGAACTTCTATGGCGCTGCAAGGACGACGAGGCCTCTAGAGGCAAGGGTTGGTTTATGCAAAAACAAGAGAGTTACTTTCGAAAAAAAAACGATGGGAATTAAGACCCTCTACCAGCGTTTAAAGCAGCGTTTCCCCACTTAAATGGGGTGTCCGCGCGATAAGCATGATGTAGGTTATCATCGACACCTTTCAGTTTAGCATGACCTGCATATAATAAGACATCAGAATCTAACTCAAAGAAGGATGAAGGGGGATGAGTATGATGTGTGTTACTAGAGGAGTTACCTGAGGACTCCCCACACTGGTCTCTTATCCACCTACGGATATCACGTATAGGCACACCATGGTACAATGCGCCAATCACAATTTCATGATTGGATAAAGCAAACTTAAAAATTGTACCTTCTTCATCTTCATCGTCGACGAGCTCATGAAGGGATAGGTAGGCTTGATGCAATTCATGGACCGTTCCGGGAAGGGGGCGAGGTGCGCGCGAGTAAGTTTAGCGCACACACGATCTTCGCTCTCTGGAGCTCCCTTTGGCAATATCCTCGAGACTTTTCTTTCTGGCCATTTCGATTCGCTCCTCCTCCGACAGCTTGGCTTGCAGAGATCTTTCCTCAGCCATACGTATCGACTCCTCGATGGCCTCTTCCTCAGTCATAGCCGCCGGTCCCTTCAGAAGGCTTTCCTCATCTGCGACAGAGGAATAAGTAATGAGTATTGGCGTGTTAATTCGCCAAGATAATATGTTGTGTTATCTCACCTTCTTCTTCCGCTCTGGCGACAAAGCTCGCCTCAGATTCTGGGATGATCCTCTTCTTCGAAATAGATCTCTTAGCAGGAAAGGTTTTCTTTACTGCTGGCTCATTCCGCGAACGTTTGGATGGCCGTGTCACCAAGTCATCTGCCGAAGAGGGACTCGCACTTCTCTTGTTTGACGCTTCGACATACGGAGCAAGGAAAAGTTCAAGACTCCCCGAAACCGCCTGCTGGATTTCAGCATCCATGGGCATATCTGGAAGGATGATGCTGTCGGGATGACTCTTCCTTGAGCGAAAAAGATCGATAATATACCCGCTACGATCCCCCGAGGCAAAGCGTCTCAAGCAGCACTAATAAGAGAAAAAGGGAACAATGTTTTCATTCACAAGACACAAAATAATAAGGGGATAAGTACGGTCATATAATAACGCTTGGAAGTCTTGCGCGTACCGGGCCCTAGAATCAAGGGAGTTCTGGCCAATGGCAGTAGTCTTCTCCTTCAAGATGAACTCTGAGCAAAGATGGCCCTCAGCTAGCAAGAAGTAATATCTGTAATTGGCCGTGCTTCGGGTCAGAGTAGTCTTGAAAGGATAATATTTCGATAAAGGCACGAGGACCGTACTAACCGGAAGCTGAGTCTGAGGACTGGTCAAACGACGAACCTGGGTATTCCAGAAAGTCGCCCAGCTAGCAGAAATTCTGCCCTGCCTTCCTCTGGAAGGCTGAGTCAAAGGAAGTTCTGTGAGAAGCAGTTTGTTGCTTTTCCCATATAGCACTCCATTGTAGCAGCCCTTGGTAACAGACTTGGACCACATGGGGGGTGCGACGACATCATAGCCCAGTAGAAAGGTCAGGTGAAGAGGATCAAAAGGAACTGCTATGCGCTCATAATTTTAAGACTCTGCACCTGGCGCGTGTTCAACCAATGCAGGCAGATAATTCATTCTACACCAGTTCACGTATCGCCCATAACGCCGAGACCCTCTGATAATGTGACTCTCCTGGAAAGGAGTGTCAATCTCAGGATACATGTTCGCAAGAAAAATGATGTTGTCCAATTCCACCACATAAGGCCAGGCCACAAAGAGTTCAGCATCATCACATACCAAGGAAAAGTTGCGACGAGTGATTTTAGCACCAAACCAACACCATGAGCGAGGAAACAGAAGTACCTCCCCCGGTTTCACACTCCACAAATAGACAGGAGAGGGAGTCGGCGCATATGAAGGCCATCGTTCGAAGACCCATATGGTCAAGAAGCCGATATTGACAAAGGAAATAACATAGACCCTTCCACGCGACTGCTCAACATGAGAAATGGCTAAGTCGAGACGATAATACAAAGAACCCAAGACAAGGGGCCCCACAGCAATCTTGCGACCAAGCGCAAGCTTTACCGTGAGTGGGAGCACGTGGATAAAGACTCCATCACGCGGACTCCCGTGCGACAGCCAAACGCACAGGAAGCCACACAACGACCATTGGAGTCCTTCTCCATCAACAAAAATTACCGCTTTGGGATCTCCCCTGAGCAATTTCTGAATGATGGCGGGCTTGGCATAGTCTCTGTAAAAGAACATGAGCCATTTGGACCAGATGTTCTTCGCGCTGGAGGAAACTGACATGAAAGTACCGCAGGGTTCAATTGCATCAGGTGCCCATTGCGTGGCGGCTTTCTTCAGGGTTGGCAATACACTCCTACATCTGCGCAAAAATAGGTAGGTGCGGCCTCAAAGGAAGAAAAGTGAAATGTAAGGGTTCTCCTGGAGTAACGTGAAAACAAGACCCTTAGAAGGCCCTGATCAGCTTTGAGGTTGAAACCTGTGGTCGCGCGAATAGATTTATAAATCCCGGCTTGCTTTAACACCGCCTCATGATTGCGAAGAATGAATGTGGTCCATTCATCCATCCCGTCAAGCTTCTCTAGGAAAGCCTCAAAAAATACGTCGTTGAAAGGGACTAGACCAACTTCACTATTGACCCTTTGCACGTCAGGGGCATCAGCTAGATCCCAGTCTTCCCTGCCTGGTTCAGGTTTCAGCTCGAAAGCAGCAACTGGAGGAGACGCTCGGGGAGCGTCTCCCTGGATGGTGGCCAAATAAAAATCTTCGCCACCCAGATAAGGAGCCTTGCACCAAAAATCCTTGGGAAGCTCCTGCACTTCAACGGCCTCCTTGTTCTACTTCTTGGGAGCCATTGGTGTGAAAGGAAAAGAAATACTAGATCTTAATAATCAATTCACATACAGAAGAAAAAGGGGGGGAGAAGAGTATCTGCAGAAATTCTATGCAATTTCAAAATCACAAGTTAAAATTAAGATACCTTGTCCATGAGCGAGCGCTTGAATCGCCTTATAAAAGTTTTCAAGAAGTTGATTGCAAACTTGATCGAAGGTTTGTGCTTCTTGCTGCGGGCTTTCTCTCCGATGCATACGAACTCGGAATCAACAACAATGGAAAAAGTTCAAATTGAAGAGAGTAAAAGGTTTAAAAAAACCTTTAGGATGAAGATTCACAACTTTTGACGTCTGCTGAGTCAGCGACGCTTCGGAATCTGGCAAAATTGACAACCTATCAACTATCCTCGCCTCGAAAATAGGCAAAATTGGGTGACGTTTGATTAACTCGACAATGGCCACGCTTCGAAAGACGCTAAACGGCGCTCCCCAAACCCTAGGCAATCATGGCTATGACTGGGGGCTATGGGGATTCTAGTTCACAATGCAAAGGATCTGCGTGGGGCTCACACACGGATGATTTTGCGCGACTGCACAATGGACGCGCGCGTGACATTCGCGCAAAATGGGGCTAATGTAGATACAACTTTCCAGAAAAACAGATCACAGCCACGTGGCAGCAATCCAGCACACCTAGCTGTGCTCCATACACACCGGATCACTACCTATGCTGATCCGCGTGGGGGTTGCGAGACAGGGCCCTCGCGTACCAACACGGTACTTGTAGGGACATAGTGGTTTGGATGCTAGGGTAAGGCCCGTCGCGCGCGTGCGACAACCAAGCTCGCGCGCCACCTCTGGTAACTGACTGAGAGGTTCTAGGCTTACGTTTCCCATCAATGCGGCTGATCTCATAACGATCTCCAATACTTGCGGGCAGATACGTAACGGTTCCTATATACACGGTCGAACGTGCCGTTGGGGGTCTATCATTAAGCCTCCATTTATGGTGCATTAATCCCCTCAACGGTCACTTCCCCACTATATATAGGATCGTTAGCTTTCCATTACACACGAGGATAACACCCAGTTCTTGGAACGCTAAGCACCCACTCTCTCTCTCTCATCCTACTGTCTCTCTCTCGAGCAGTTACCCCTCTCCCTACACACACCCTACAACTCTCTGTGTTCCTATTCTCTACTTGAGGTGTACACTTGGATCTCACCAAGGGATTCTTGTGTTCACACCTCTGTACCTGTGTTTGCACCCTTATGGCGCAGTTCCCTAACATGGAGCGCCGATTTGACCTCCTCTAGGGATAAGTCGTCCTTGTTCACAATGAAGGACTGCACGAAGTTCTCATATGATGGAGGTAACGAGATCAATAACAAAAGTGCCGCATCTTCATCGCCCACCTTCTCGCCAATATACGCAAATCAAGGAGAATTGTGTTCAATTGATGAAGATGGTCTTTGATAGCTGTACCTTCGAGCATCCGCAAAGTGAAGAGCCTTTGCTTTAGTATCAACTTGCTAGTGAGACTCTTCGTCATGTAGAGACTCTCCAACTTGAGCTAGAGCTTCGCTGCTTCCTTCTGATCTGCGACCTCGATGATCACGTCATCTGATAAGCACAACATAATGTTAGAATGTGCATTCTCCTCCATCGCCTTGAACTCCGCTGATGCAACATTCATGCCTCCCTTGTCAGCAGTCAAAGGTGCCCATATGCCTTGCGATTTGAGCAAAGCCTCCATCTTTATCTTCCACAGACTGAAGTTGTTCCCTCCTGTGAATCTGTCGATCTTCAAAATCGATCTGGACATCGTTCTCGGTGGATCTTGAACCCTAGTCACGTGCTCCACCTAGATCGCAAAACCCTAGCTTTGATTTCACCAAGTTGTGAAACCCTAGATTTGCTCCGCCTTGATCTTGATCTTGAAACATCGCCAAACCCGAGCTCTGATACCAGTTTGTTATGACAAACCACCTCACGAACAATGAACGAATAAAGAAGAACACGAAATTTAATGTGGTTCGCTAGCAAAATATTTGCTAACTACCTCCATGGCAGAAAAGCACCCTTTATTCACTTAAGAGGAACAAGACTACGAGAATTTTTTTGCATGCCTAATAGTGTGACTACTAGGCTCTTGTGCTAGTAAATTCCTAAAGTTTCCAAATCCGATTTGGAAACAAAGTTGTTTCCTAACTAATCCTCCACCGCCTTTGACTTTCAATATTTCCTAATCAAAGTTGGAAACAAAGAGTTTGGCCGCCTTTGACCAATTCAAGACTCCAACTCAACATGGGTCACCAAGGCAACCTAAACCGACAGGACCGGTTTTAGCATACGTAGAACCGAAATACCTACGGTTTAAAAAATTAATAAATGAAGCCGCGCCGTAAACTTCGGTTCTAGTTTAGCATTAGAACAGTTTTGTTTCAAATGCATCAAAAGTTTCTTTAAAGAACTCTCCAAGAAGTAGTTGAAGTAAAATCAACTTCCTTTGATAATTCCTAAAGTTTCCAAATCCGATTTGGAAACAAAGTTGTTTCCTAACTAATCCTCCACCGCCTTTGACTTCCAATGTTTCCTAATCAAAGTTGGAAACAAAGAGTTTGGCCGCGTTTGACCTATTCAAGGCACCAACTCAACATGGGTCACCAAGGCAACCTAAACCGACAGGACCGGTTTTAGCATACGTAGAACCGAAATACCTACGGTTTAAAAAATTAATAAATGAAGCCGCACCGTAAACTTCGGTTCTAGTTTTAAAATTAGAACAGTTTTGTTTCAAATGCATCAAAAGTTTTTTTAAAGAACTCTCCAAGAAGTAGTTGAAGTAAAAATCAACTTCCTTTGATACATGGAAAGATACAATTATGTGAGTAGAGACGATCAAAAGAGTAAGTGTTTGTTTATGAGCGGTCAACTAGGTATTAACTATGATGTACCATGATTCCAATCAATTACACAAACGCTCAAACGAAAGTAGTTAAAATTTACCAGTGGGAGTTGGTCCAAGTGGTAAGCAACTTGGTTCCACTTAAGCAAGTCTCGGGCTCGAGTCCTTATGTATGCAGAAAATTTCTACTGGGAGACTCGCCTGCCATACCCAGGCATGCGACCCGGGCCGGAACCGGTTGGAAAATCAAAAAAAGTAATTGAAATTTATAATTTAGAGGATTAGTAGTAAACAAGTAGTCTGTTAACATATAATAACTACTGAATTATGCTATATATATTAAATTATGTTATAATACCAAAATAATAGATGTACTATACTGTAACTAGCATTATGATCTAGTTCGATTTTTATCCGGTTAACCGGTTTCGGTCTGGTTCGGTTTAATAAAACAAAAACCGTTTACAGGGAAAAGAAAGAGAAAAATCGACAGTTTGGTGCGGTCCAGTTTTGTCGTTCTGGTTGGTTTATGAACACCCCTAATCACTTGTGTTGTGATTCCACTCGAGTAAATTGCCGCTCTAGTGCAGGAGCTTGCAAATCACGTCAGAGAGTTGACGGTTGTTCTAGAAAGTTCAAAAACATACACTTTCAATCCCCTTTTTGACATAAAGGTGTTATGGAATATTATAATGAATATTCCCTAGTAGATTATGATTGACTCCTAGTAGATTATGATTGACTCTTAGATGATTATGATTGGCTCCCACACTCTATATAAAGAGCGATTTGGTAGAGAATAAAACAGCTTTTGATATTCCTCCATATACTGTCTCTCTTCTGTTGTTCTAAGTTCATAACACGTTATCAGCACGCTCTACCGAGAGAGATTTATCAAAGAAAAGCGGCTGTTATAGCACTTAGATGCTCCGCTTAGTGCGTTTGTTCTTCTAGCCCAAAATTATTTAATCCGATCTAGAGCAAAAATGTGCTCCGCCTTGTGCGTTTTTGAAGACCTCGATCTATTTAGATCTAGAGATGAACATATGATTATAAAACAATAGCGTGCTCGACTTTGTGCGTTTTGTATGACTTATATTCTTTTGGGAAAAAAAAGAAATTGCAAATCTGAACCAAAAAAACAAACTGTGTAAACTGCAAAAAAAAAAAAAAAAATGCCGTCAAAAATTGATACCTGTCTGGGCGGCGGCTAGCCACTTTTAGTAGCACAACTGCAATTTGAACTATCAGAGCACGCATCACAAAAGCAAGCCAATTTTTATTGCGATGCTGCTAGGCAAAGAAGCCTACAAGCACTTATGCGCAGCATCGCTGCCAACTGAACCAGCTAATCATATTTATCAAGGTCAGTGCGTTTTATTTTTACTACTGATTTACTACTGCTTGTAGAGTTTGAAAACAATAAAATAATATGCTGCTCCCTGGTCTTGAACCGTGGCGCACACAACAGCTAATATCCAGCCTACCTAGCTGTTTAAATTCAGTCTATTTATTATGTATGATATTCTTTTTTTGTTGGTTTGAACCCATCAAACGGAAAAAGAAAAAGAATTATTGCTATCGGGTCTTGAACCCAGGTTCACTATGGCCCTCCTGCTGCCGCCGCCAATTGATGGTGCGTTAGTATTTTTAGTTTTTGTTTTTAAAAAGAGGCGCCGCTGGCCAGAGGAAAAAAAAAACAATAGTGGCAAGTATTGAACCCAGAACTTACTGATTCGGCCGCGGTCGCGAAGTCTTATGCCGTTTTGCCAGAGTAATTGTTATGAGTATTACTATTCTATTATGCAAGTACTTTTATTTATTTTATATTTTTTTTTCTTCTGTATGAAAAAGTGGAGAGTCCGAGGTTTGTACTCGTGACCCCACAGCACACAAGACTGCATTACCACTAGACGAACATCGATGTGCTCATTTATTCATATTTTTATTTCATTATTATCTAAAAAAAAGTGTTATTTAGAGATTTGTATTCAAAACTCGCAGGTGCTATGCAATGCAAAGCACACGTTTTGGTACTCTCTTTAAAAAATACGAAGTCACTAGAGTGTTTTCAACACGTGACCTCAAGGCGCTCGCAGAAATAAAACGACGCGTTCAAATAAGTCACTCGAGTTATGGACTCGTGACCTCAAAGCGCTATCGCTTATTGTCTCAGAGAAAAAACAACGCGAATGAAGCAGAGTTTTCAGTCGTAGTCACTTGAGCCTTGTGCTCGTGACAACATGACGGAAAAAAAATACGCGGCTTTAAAATATTTCTGTTTATTTTTATCAAGGTCGCAGAGCTTTTCCTTAGCTTTTCTTGAAGCCAAATTGCGTTTTTCATATCAATCATATATTTATGATTTTTTGAAATATATCTATGCCAATGAATTTTGAATAATATCGAATAAAGAAAAAAAAATCGCTGGAGTTTACTACTCGTGAATCAAAGTTGAGTTCTCTCAATTTTCTTGATGTGGTTTACTCAATTTTTCTGAAGAAAAAAAAAATCACTAGAGTTCGCAACTCGTGATATTACTATGGAGCCACAATGCCTTTTTAACCTACCTTTTGTGCTTTGTTCTATATTGCTCTATTAGTGTAATTTCTTTATTTAATTTTATATACTACAGTAGAAAATAGAAAAAATATATATTATAGTCCGCTACTAGCGTTGAAAGGATAATAATATTCAAGAACAAAAGAATAAGAGTTTGCTATATATGTTTAAACATTTGTTCCTCTTAAATCATACCCTTGATTTATATGGGTTGAACTGTTTGTTTATTTGTTGCACTATTTTATGACTCTATTGTTTCTTTTATGTTGATAGACGAAAATGTTATTATATTTCTAAAGAAAGTCAATCATAGCCCTATGTTAGTCAGGTTAGCATGATCCTTCTTACAAAGTCCTGACTATGAGAAAAAAAAATATAGAGGTTGCGCCGAGATTCAAATTGGAAAAGAAATATGATGCTACCTACTGGGGGGGAACCCATAAGCTCTCTTAGAAAGTTAACCTTCACAGTTTGATACGTGATCCAAATAGTACTTATTTAGTCCGAATTGAATATTTTTGATCTGAGAGAACAAATTTTATGCAGCACATCTCAACCAAATATGCAAACTCATGCCATTTTGCCTATCTGGTATTGTACGTGATGCACCTTTTATTATTTGATGTTGGTTGTTGCAAAGTATAGACTTCTCTTTTTCACGTACAGTCTGTCTATTATGAGAACAAGAAAATTCATGTGGCATGTTAATTTATTCCGTGCTCATAAATTAGTCATAAGCTATGGTAAGCTTAGTTGAACTACGTGCTCCTTATACTTGAAGTTATATCCTTACCAACTCAAGTTTGATATGTTCCGAGAGTGAATGATAGTGGATATCAGCAGTGGATGATTGATTTTATGCTCGACTCAATTCCTTGAAGCGAATATCGAGCCATTCCCTGAAAAGGTTACTATAAATTATATGGTTGAAACAATCCGCACAGTCTCAGACTTAGTTGCGATTGTGGCATGGTCTTGGTACCATGAGTGTCCCATATTAATCCCCAATAATACAATTGATAGTCAAAGACTACATAAAAATAGGGGGAGAAAAAAAAAGATTGCAAAAAAACCACCCCCTAAGTGGTCATGATCACGTACTTGTCATACGCCGATACTTTTTTTGCTCATATCTATGCAAATTTTTGGTTGAGTGACCCATGATCCTCCCAACTGCTTGGCAATTCCAAGAGTCACAAAGTACTTGCCACGCCATTATTAATTTCTCATTTTAAAGGAGTTTTTTTGAGGTAGTGTAATCTCACTTCAAACTCTTTACTAATCTCTATGGGCATTGTTGGTTGAGTAATCTCATATCCTCCCAACTCATTGGCAGTTCTGAGTTTTATATAACACAATAAATATTTATTTTCCTCGTCTATTATTGAACTCTTCTACTGGTATCATTTCTACTTCTTGAAATGTTATATTTCCTTCATTGTTGTGATGCCTCCATTTCTTTTATTGCTCACAAAAAGAAAAAGAATAGTAGAAGAATTTTTATAAGTCCTCGTCGTGCCTATTGACATTGTACCGAGGTTATGAGAAAAAAAATTAATGAAAGGTACCCTACAAGAGGTAACCTACAATTTTTCGAACTAGAAGTTCTGACAATTGAAAAAATAAAAACTCTATTCAAGGATGTACATGAGATTTTTTTAAGGCTCACAACGGTAGCTTTTTAGCACCGCGTGTTTCATGAAACACAAATGATCCCCTTGAATATTGAGATTCAAAGTATCGATACTATTTAAGTTTTATACTTAAAATTTATGGACATGCCAAGTTTTTTTTTTGTCTAAATGACATTCACCGTGGACAGTTTCTTCATAAGATGGTTTGATGAATTACATCGCCTATCCAACGTAGAGAATTTTATCATAAAAATGGCTTGATGAATTGCATCGCCCAACCAACGTCTAGTTTATGCGTTGTGATTCCATATCAAATCTCCTAGAAAATCCAAAGTTTATAATTCAGCCCCTAAAGTGGCTTGGATGTTGTCAATCTCACATTTGAAAAATGTGCATATCTTATATCGAGCACCTAGAAGACATGTCGTCTCTAGAAGAGATCAATGGTTTAATGAACTCCTGAATAGATTTCAAGATTGAGTTTGTCACAATTGGCATCACTAAAAGTGATTGGTTGCTTGAATAATTGATATTAGAATTCAGATGATCTTAATGATTATTTTAGATTGACTATATATGCACTTCTTAAGAATTGTGCAGTGTTAATCATTCCGATGATTAAATTGGAATATGAATATTATTTTTACATGCTCCATGTTCCATGTAAAGAACATCACATAACTCATTTTAATCGCATTGTAGGTGGAATATGTGATTATGTATTCTCATAAGTGAAACTCCTATCCAAGGATAGTATTTTAGAGTTCATGAGAATTACAAGTTTGAAGTGTGACAAATTATATCTCCTAAGGAGATACATTCTCGCCTAAATTTTTTTGGCTCGAGTACATACAAATAATATGCCGAAAGCATATCTCTATAACATTGATCACACGATTCATGTCATGAGGGGGAGTAGATACACTATTACATGACATGAGCATCGATTTAATTGTCTTATTCAAACTTTAGTACATGTGACTTCAAACTTCAAATCCAATTTAAGTTTTATAAATTATGAGATTTATGAAGCATGTAAATGTTTCTTATGCAACTACAGTTATCCATTATAAGGATTATCATCTTGTTAGTTCCAATTCCATAGAAATTGAGAACACGAGAGAATCATCAACAAACGATCAAACCAACGTTGGAAAATCAATGCCCATAAAGAGGCAACAACTCATGTAGAAGTTAAGACTTTACCTACATTTGAGTTTATTCATATGATCGTTGATGATATTACTTTTAAAGCGCTTGAAATCATACGATTTCCTTAAACCACTACAAGTGGAATTGTGTTTGACTATTTACTGGCCAAAATCAAAGTCAACACTCGTGTGTACAAATATACACAAGCTCTGCAGTTAAGAATGCATCGAGCATATATGTGAAGTACTTTAAAGTACTTGAGATGCCTCTAGCATCCATGTTCATATAGAACAATATATTCGAATGTCCGCACCCTAATGGTTGAATGCGTGAGACTATTGAAAGAGAAATAGGCAATAATAAAATTAATGCCCATTTGTTTCTCATGGTTATAATTATAACCAACAAATCCTCTATTTTATAAGAGTGATTATGATATTTCGTTTAGTCTTAAGACTACGAATATGAAAGTAATTAATTACACAAAATGATCGTACGAATCACTATATGTGAAATCCATGGAGGCTATTTCCCATGAGATATACTTCTTTGCTAAAGCAAATCGAAGATACCCACTTGCGAGTAGTTTAAATGCATATGCATATTATTTAGTATGATAAATGTCATGATTATATACATGTCATACTGGTAGTTTTTATTACTATCTTGAATGATCATGTTGCATCATATTAGGCTAGACATTATTTATTTCCCATAAATTCATTTTCAGGTAGGGAGTGTGACATCAAGATGTTGCAAAGAGGGGGAGACTAAATTACAAGGCGATGTACTCGTTTTCCTTAGCTGAGGTTTTTATCCCACAGGGTTTTTCCAAGCAAAGTTTTAACGAGACATGCAGCCATGGATGAGTTCAAGATTGAACCAAGCTCCCGCTCATAATATGTACTCTTTTTCCTTCGTCAGAGTTTTCATCCCAACGGGTTTTGCTCGACAAGGTTTTAACGAGGCATCGTGTTAGTAGTAGTGAATATTCAAGGGGGAGTGTTATGGAATATTATAACGAATATTCCCTAGTAGATTATGATTGACTCCTAGTAGATTATGATTGACTCTTAGATGATAATGATTGGCTCCCACACTCTATATAAAGAGCGATTTGGTAGAGAATAAAACAACTTTTGATATTCCTCCATATACTGTCTCTCTTCTGTTGTTCTAAGTTCATAATAAAAGGATATTTTTAGCACTTCTAGGAGAGAGAAAATTTGTGTTATTTTAACTTTTAAGAGAGAAAATTTGTCCCAAAACTGATACCCTTTATGTCTTTTATACTACTCGATGATTTGAAATATAAAAATTATGAAAACTGGTTAATCTTTTCATTATGTTGTAAAGGAGGAAAACTCAACAATCAATTTATATGAACAAGATCAACAAGAACTTGTATCCTTTTGCTAATGAAATTATTTGGCCAATGTGATGTTGAAAAGTCAAATGAGACTAATAATTATAGACGGAGGAAGAGTTAGTGGTGGAACCCCATCGAGACTAACGGCGTTACAATTAGGATTGTGTGTGAAATTGTGATTTCCCAAACTAGAAGGGGTGTAAGTGTTTTTTGCATCAACTTTGAAGGGAGTAAAAGCGTCTTTTATAACTTCCAAAGGACCGAAACTAAATTTAGCTAAGCTTCGATTCTGTTCTTTGCCTCCGCCTGCCTTCTTCCGTCAGTCAAAACGTTGATCAGTTACTTTGCTAGAACCCATCTGAGAGGGAGAGAGAAATGTTTGACCCCACAACTCATTTCCCATATCAAAACCCCTTAATCCCAGCGATTCAACAAATCTCCGTTTCGCAGCCGTCACGTTGCATTGGGAATCACGCCACCGGATCATGACCAAGGAGCCGGATCACAACTCGAACGGCGACGCCGCGGGCGGCGGCGCAAGTGGCGGTGCCGTTTCTTCGCGGAGGGAGGTTATCGGCGGTGGCGGAGGTGGAAAGGCGGTGATAGGGATAATTTGCGGTAGCCTGGTGTACTACCACTGCGCCTTTCGGAATTCCAGCGTCGTCTCCCTCCTCTCCGACGTCTTCATCGTCCTCCTCTGCTCCCTCGCCATTCTCGGCCTCCTCTTCCGCCACATCAACATCTCGTTCGTCTCTCCCTCTCTCTCTCTCGCGCGCACATTAACAATTTTGTTCGCTTATGTATGGAAAATTGTTGAATTCGTTTGAAATTATTGAGCGAGAGAGACGAAGATTGAAGATACAGTGTAAAAAATTGAGTCTATTAGGAAAATTCACATGTTGTGATCAGCTTTGGGGAATTCATATTCGATTAGTGAGTACAGACCCTTTTCTGGGGTTAAAGTTTGTGTCTGTTACTTACCCTGGTGACAATTTTGTTTGCTTACATATGGAAAGTGGTTGAATTCTTTTGAAAGTTATCGAGCGAGAGAGACGAAGATTGAAGATACAGTGAAAAAATTGAGTCTATTACGGAAGTTCACATAACAATGGCAAAATGACCTTTGTTCCATTCTCCATGTTGTGATCAGTTGTGGAGAATCCACATTCAATTAGTGAGTTTAGACGCCTTTCTAGGGTTTTCCATCAACTGAGTACCATTTCGTTGAATTTTGTGTCTGTTACTTACCTTCTTGAACTCATTTTTCAACCTATGTGACGAATTTTATGAATTGTGTTGGATTTCACTCTTTTCTTTCGCACATGAATGCATGTTATCTAGGTAAAATGAACTTTCGCTTTTGACCTGGTTGATGTTTTTTTTTTTTTTCTTTGCTGCAGAGTACCTGTGGATCCACTAGAGTGGCAAATCTCTCAAGATACAGCTAACACAATATTTGCATGCTTGGCTAATACTGTTGGAGCTGCTGAGTCGGTTTTGAGGGTTGCAGCAACTGGGCATGACAAGAGATTGTTTCTAAAGGTATTTGACTGATACATTTTTCATTAGTTTTGGAGCAAATATGATAGAATATTCAGCTAGAGCTAGCAGAAGTTGATTTAGCTACTTCAACTCTTTGCAGCACTAATAAACACTCAATACACATTGTGTACTGGTACTACTAATAAAAAATACGTCGTGTAAGAAAGCTTATATGTATTCTCAGCAGAAGCTCTGTTGAGTATTTTTGACATTCAGCAAATTCGGTGGGAGTGTGTCAGTTCGTAATTTTTTTTTACCAAATAGCAAAATTTATATTGAAAAGCTGTGTTACAAAACTCTCTTTCTATCTCTGCTTGCTTTCTAAAAGGAGAGCTATCACTAAACAGAAGCGCACTATCATTTTTTGTAGTTTTAACTAACAAATCTGCTGCTAGATTAGTACTCCTTGGAACCCAGGTTACCTTCCATCGTTAGCAGGCATAAGCTTCTGCGAATCCTTCACTATCACTTGAATGTCCCATCTTTTTGAGACCTCATTGATAGTGTCTGCAACCTCTTTACAATCAACCTCAAAAGGATATATTTGAGCCCACTCTGTCATGCATCTTTGACAGCTGCTCAGAGGGCTAAAGCGTCAGCACAGATAGCATTACTGCACATGTCCGTAGCAAGGATTTAAATAACGGTATCGGCCGGCGTATCGGTAACGGTCGCGGAAACCGGTTTTGGCCCGTAACGGACAAACCGTAACGCGAACCGGGGACCGAACGCGTGAATGTTAAAAATCGTCAAAACAATTCTAATATTACTTTTAGAACATTGTTAAAACATGTTCATAGTGTTTCTGTCTTATTTGTAGAGAATATGTGTGATATCTAAATAAAACACAAACTGTCGGGTCGTTTTTCATAAATGTAGAAAAAATAAGGGGTGCATATGAAATAAAGTGTATTGTTTATCATCTTTTACATTTTCAACCCTAGCCGCCCAGCCTTTACACAGTACACACGACCATAGAGCAACCACCACCTGAATAATAACATCAACCTTCATTTTCTTGTCCAACAAATGATCAACCATATTTTGCAGCCACTTCTTTAGGCTTCCAATCCTGCCATACATTTCTGGGCTTATAATACCAAGACCAAACCAGAATGGTCTTAACCAATCACAGTAAAGAAAACAGTGTTCAGTAGTTTCCTCCTCTGATTTGCATAATCCACATATAGAGGACTGACCACACTTTCTCAAGAAAAGATTTGAAGCTGTAGCCAGGGCTTCATGGCTGAGTCTACACCAGAAATTAAGAATTTTTTGTGGCAAATCTTGAGACCAAAGAAACTGCCATTCTTTTGAAAATTTAAAAGAGCATGAGGCCGTAATAGCAGAATTTCTTGCTAACCTTCTTGGACTCAAGCAGCATTTTAGTAGCAAAGATGGAACCTGATTTAACTGTGTCAGTTTGTAAATTACAAATTGGTAACTGCTCGCCATATGATTAGTGTACTAGTAGCTCTTTAAATTAAAACAAAATTTAAAAGACATGCAGTTCCAATGTAAGTAATTTCGCTCATCTAGGAGCATGCTGGGTGGATAGCAGTTGATTCTACTTGTATCTCCTGAGTACAAAACTTGAGGACTCTTAAAAGAAGACGTAGTGTCATTGAATAGGTTATTTAACGTGATAGTAATGCCTTACAAAGGTGGAGTACATTGTTTTATTTCAAAGATAAAGGGTTATGCTATCTTCAATTTAAGTAGTCTTTTTATAAAGCTCGAAAGGAGACTAGTACATGAGACATTGGCGTAGTTTCATAATAGTTGCGAGAGACTGAACTGGAGTGGAGCTGTTCTTACTAGGTGTATTCTTTGGCTCAGTTCCCAGTGTTCACTATGATTCGTGGTATGAAGATGGCTAGTAAAGTATGTTTCCACTAAGGTAACTGATTCATAACAGTAACGAGAAATACAATTGCACACTTTCCCTAGATTTTGAAAAACATGTGATATCTGGTGAGAGGATGCAAGTGAAGAAAGATGTGAATATCCGACTATTCTGACTCAGCATTAAAGTAGCCATTACTGGTGGGGTTACTTACCATGCATTTGAGATGACGACCAATGTGAGGAAGCATCAGGCCTATCTATTTTGAGGACATGCTTATTCATCGAAGACCAGTATCGTAACACGTCTAGGTTCCATTTTATTTGTCTTCCTTCTGTCTTTCTCAACATCAATGGCATTTAGTTTTCCTTTACAACATCTATTTCCCTTTTTATCTTAGCAGCCAGAAGTTCTTTTGAGATAATTCAAATTTCAAAATTCGTTAAAACTTCGAATTCTCGAGGCAGTTTTCTTAAATAGATAGAATGTTTTTCAAAGAAGCCCTGTACCTACATATCTGACCCCATACTCATCCTCGAGCCCTGGACGTAGTCCCTACTCCCTACCCGTACTTTTTTTTTTTTGTTTTTATCAGTCATCTTCCTGGTGATGTATGATCAACAACTTGGCCCTTTCCAGACATTTCATATCTGTGGGTTTTAAGCCTACATGGACTTATCAGCAACCAATACTGGGCCTTCGTATCTACTGGCTGTACCCACTAGTTACTATAAAGGTATGATGATAATGCCCCTCCACATGCTGTCGCTGACGTTGTTTAATAACTTGCTGTAGCTTCTATGAAACCTTTAATCAAGAGGTAGGCAGCTAGATCTATCTTTTGGATACTTTTTCAAGTCACTTGCATTTAAAGTATTACTAGTGTCACCCTAGAGACCTACCCAGCAAGTAGGTCAGCTCCCATACTTACCATGGTGAAGTGGTATGGGAGCCTTTGTTGATTCGGAATGTTCGTGATTGGGAAATCGGCGTTTTGCATCAGTTTGTTCAAGGATTTATTCTGCTCATGTGCATATTGGAAGGGATGTTAATCTTCTGGTCAGGGGCCAAAGATACGTTTACTGTGAGAGGGTTTTACACCACATTGAATGCTTTTCAAAGTAACTTTCCTCATTGCATGGTCTTAAAGGCGAGGTTTTGTGCTTGGTGTTGCTCCGATTTGTGTTCTCACTACTGATAACCTAAAGAGAGAGGATCCCAGTTGGCACATAGGTGTGTGACTGTGTGTATGTGCAAATACGAGGAAACAGTGTCACCCTCTTCCTGCATTGCTTCGTTGCAAGGGTTTGCTGGAAATGATTTGGGTGGGGTTGTGCAGGAACCAGTGAATACAGCCAGTAGATACGAAAGCCCAGTTACGAAGTTGGTTGATAAGTTATAAAGGCTCACCTAGGAGAAAAAATTGACGAGTAGCACCATTGTGACAGAAGTACAATCAATGTATTATTTATGATCAGCATTCACCAGTTAAGGTCTATGTTTCTGTGTACTTTATGTTACAGACTACTTCCAGCATACTTTCCGTTTCTGGTGTGAAGGGAATTTCTCAAATTCTGCTATTGGACTCATAGACTTCTGTGATATGGTCAACAATGAGTTTATCGATCTTTTGCTTGTACCATTTGTGTTTTAATACAATCTTTACTTAATAAAATAAATTGGGTTACTTACCATGGCGACATAAAGTATGTTCAGTGTTGTTCTGTGAATCCAATATGTGTAAAACCTGACAGGTTATGTGGTGGTAGACTTGATGTTCAGTGCCTCTTATGGTTATGAAATTAGGGAAGTTTAGGAGAACAACCTCAATGTACCAGCAACTACATATTGGCAGCAAAACGTCTGCATATATATGTAGAAGTTCAAACATCTGAAGAATGCAGCTTTAAGAATGAAATTCCTATTTCACATGTGTTCTCAACGGAAGAGACCAATACATGCTTGCTGTTTTCTGAGTTTACCTACCATGCTCTTTCTTTTTACCGCAAACTTTAAGTACCATAGTGGAAACAGTAGATTTATTCATGCTTGTTTTTCCTCTGCAGGTGGTCTTCAGCCTCTATGTGTTATCTGTCTTGGGGAGATTAGTCTCTGGTGTTACCGTGGCTTATGCTGGTGTGTGGACGCTTTATGCCATTTCCTCCTTTCGAACTCTTAGTATTGCTTTATTATTTTAAGTTTGGCTGAGAAGTTGTATTGTGGCTTATAAGCAATCCTTTATCTCGTGTTTTTGGTAGTTGATATTTATTTCTTACATGATTAGGATTCTCGAAAACAATGGCATTCAAACCAAATCTCCATGTCCAGGAACTTCCCAATTGAATGGAATGGACGAAGCATAAATTACTATCTCTAAAGTTACCATGTAATTTGCACCCCATGGAATTCAATTGATCAGAACCAGAAGCCTATGACCAAATACCCACATTCAGTATATGCAGTGCACATCTATATATAAAGATAGCTCCGGGTTTTACTGTTTGACGTAGAGATAAGTTTCTCTTTCATGCCCTTGGATGGATTCAAAATGGAGGGTTGAGATAGAAACTTATTAGGGGCACCTCATTTTCAGTCCTAATAATTGGTGGGCCATGGTGAAAGATTCCAAATCCCATTTTTCCACAGCAAGTGTTGTGTGAGTACACGTTATGGTCAATTTGAATTGTGTTGTGACTACTTTATCCTGGAGTTATTTCAAAACAGTGGAGGTACTTTATTTAGCAGAGTTCAATAAGATTCAAATTTATTTGTTCGCTAAAATAAAATAAATTAAAAATTTATTAGTGCCAACGGCACGGGTCAATGCTCTAGTAGGTAAAAGATGAGGTGGGGACGATTTAGGGGTAAACTTCTTTTTAAGTATCAATATTATGTATTGGCAGTGCTTAAGTTAGCCCATGACCCTTAAGTTCTCCCCAACTCAGTGGACCTTGACTAGGGACTTTTCTCCACGTTGCTGATCAATTTCCCATCAGGCTTGGGTGCAATGATGGAATGTAGAACTTAAAAATCATCAGCTCCCCGGTCTGTGTTTCTGGGTGCACAATCGTTGAAGTTCTCTGTAACTCATCAAAGTCGCCGGCTGACTTTTGAAGTTCTCTGTGCACAATCGTCGGAGTTCTCTGTAACTCATCGTAGTCGCCGGCTGACTTTTGAAGTTCTCTGTGCACAATCGTTGAAGTTCTCTGGAACTCATCGTTAATGTGTCTTTTGTACTATGGGGTGTATTTCCTTATTGCCCCCATTTGTATCTCAACTTCACTAGCATGCTTGTAATTGAGTCACTGCAGGGATATAGCCGTGTCCACGACTTTGACACAATATATATATATATATATATATATATTTTTTTTTTTTATTCTGACCGTGTTTGCTTATCCCTGTGGAGAATATGAACTCTTTTTAGTTCTTCCGCATCAGTTTTGTCTCTGTTGAACAGTACAAGTCAACTATGGATGCTCTTTACAGATAATATCTGTTAATTGCAAACCTAGTGTTTTAAGGTTAACAAAGACTTGTTTAGAACTCCATATGCATAATGATAGCAATATCATAGGAACACAAATCAGTCCAGCAATGTTTGACTTTCTTTTCTGTTGGACTACATTGATGTTTTTTGTGCAAGTGACTCTTCTTGTGCTGTTGCAGGATTGTGTTTGTTTTGTCTCTACATGCTTGCCGAGAGCTCGCAATTGGTCAGTGGAGGCTTATCACACCCAATACGGAGGATAGATTCCAAAAGTAATTTGGTGCAGGGTAATATGTAGTTTAGATTAGTGTTGATCACTAAATCCCGTCCTAATCTTTCTCCGTGTAAAATATCTCATTAAAGCTCTGACCGTTTATGATGATGAAGTGTTGTAGTAGTAAAGAGCTTACAAAAAAAAAATCGTTTGTATTACCCCATGTTAGGAGAAATCTAAAGTCCTCTCAGTCCAGCGATTGATTGATCCGATGAATGAGTATTATTTACTGCTTGTTTCATGCTTTCATGAGTTTGCCTCTTGAAGATCATTTTTCTGTCTTCGTGTGTGTTTTCTGGAAGTGATAATTGAGTCCTGTTTGTCTATCTGAAATGACGAAGCTCGCTATCTAGTAAACTTGGGTTGCTGGTACGAGGACTAAAACTTGTGTGAAAAAACACCTATCTGGTTTCTTTTCGGATGCATTCTTCATTACTTAATAATATGCTTCCATTATAGAAATACTGCCAGTTTTGTTCAGTTTCGTATGTATTTTTAGGGTTATAACCTTCAACCCTTGTTCTTCATTTCTCAGCTGCCATTGTAAGTGACATGATGAATCTTCAGACTGTCTCCCTCCCTGTGCATTCTCTTTTGTTTTTGTCAGAACTTCCCATCCACGATGAAATAGTACAACTTTCTTGTGTGGAAGCTTTAAAACACATTTACATGGTGACCTTCTCCAATCGTTTTTTAGTCAAGATACTTGACGCCAACTATGCAGAACAGAGATTAAGGGACGCCATCCTTTATATCTTTGTCTTGGCGTCTTTTATCATCGCACAGGACTGTGTTGAACTTCTCTCCGTGTTGTTCCAATTTTATCTGATGTCCTCGAAGGGACCAACGTGATATAGTATTTGAAAGAGAGAAGACATGTCTAAACCTACCTACTCGTCTGAGCTCACGACGCTAGAGCTGTCAAATGACCCTGCCCGACCCGGCCCACTGGAGAAGGGAGGACCGCCTGAGTCACCGGGCAGTTCAAAGATCACATCATAGATGTTTTAACTGAGTTTAATTTCTCCTGTCGCTAGAGCTGTAAATTGGGCCGGTGCACCATTCCGATTTTAACCTTTTCTCGAGTATCTAAATCGGGCCGAAAGGAGCGAATCGAGATCGAAACTGATTTTCTGTGGGCTGGGACCGGTTAGACCTTATGTCGAACCGTGAACAGCATTTGATGCAACATTTGATGTTCTAACTTCCTCCTCCAAGGAAAACTGATAGGTATGTCAAAGCAGTCTAGCCTCACGTGCTGGAGAATTTTTTTTTAGTGTTCCATTAGAGCACCATGTGATGCTCCATAACCAATTAAAGTGCAACACTTAAACAAACTATGAATGATCGGCAGACACATGGTGCTCTTTTGGAGAACTAAAAAGTTTCTCCATCTGCTGCCTTATTATCATTAGCCAGAAGTTACCAAAATGTTTAGCATAGAGAGCGACTGTCAAGAAGCTTTCAAGATGGTGAGGAGAAAGAGACCACCTGACAAAAATGTGGCCAATATTCTACAGGATATAGCAGCAGTGTTACAAAATGAAGCAGAAGTAGCAGTAAACTGAATCAGAAGAAGAGGCAAATGCTGCAGCTGACTGGGTAACTAAACAAGCAGCAGCAAAAATGAAACTTCTGGGAGTACCCATCTTCCAGCTGAACTGATGGGGATAGAGGATCCTAGAACTAGAAGCTCTCAGCCTCAGTATTATTCTGTATAGTATGAAATTGCCTCAAGTCTGCCATCAAACATGGACTCTGTAAATATCTCTAGATACATAAACAAGATCCATCGCAAACAAAAACTGCAGTTTTAGGCTCGTAAATCTTCTATTTAGGAAGCAATGAAAATGAGCACCTGATCTGCTGAGTCTTACCATGGTCGCAAAACCACTATACCCCTATTTGTGATAACCCCTCAGTCCTACAAACAAGTAAATATATCCTCTTTAAGAGTAGGGTTTTCATCTACCAAAATTCATAACTCGAATCTCAACTGCTTGCATTCCATGGCAGCATCATTATAAGCCACGAACGATTTCAACATCGCTTATAAAAATACAGATACAACACCAAAAAAAATAGCAGGAGCTGCAGAAAGAGACCCCTATTTTCTAAAACCTAGAGCTGCTGCCGCTGCTGCCGCCGCCTTAAACCTAGATTGCCTGTGCCGGGTGGGCCCATGCAAGCATCCACATCAGTCAGTTTACTGTATGAGCCAACGGAGAAGCACAAGTTATGAAAAGCGCCTCTCAACTAGCAATATGTCTTTCCAGGCCTCGTAAAACATCCATGTGATGCCAGAGGAGGGCATAACTTTTAGGCAACTCGCGCCCCACCCTCGGTAAAGTCCCAAGAAACCTCGCTCCCTTATGACTTCTGAGAGTGCCGCCGCCATGTGGGGAGGACATTTGCCTTGCAGAGCCCCTACCATCAGCCGCTTCCTCGCCACCTCCAAGGGGAAACTAATCGTGCTCGCTGTGAAACCTGCTCATGCACAAAATAAATGGAGATGAACTTAGAAGGTTAAAATATTAAAATGCTAAGGACGGAGGTAAAATACGGAGAGTAAGTGAATTATCATTCTCCAAAAGTTCACATCGCATTCCACACTCAAGATTAACAAAGATGTCATTAGCTTCTAACCAAAATCAAAAAATGTAAAATATTTCAAATGTCCAAAAATATTACCATCTCATATTGGGTGGGTTATTGGGTTTGGTGTGGATTTTTTTAGATTTTAAGCTGCTTTAAAAGATGTCGTGACAAAGTATGCGACCCAAAAGTTAAAGAGAAAAGATGAATATATTTGGTATAAAAAGTCGACGATGTGACAGTTTTGTTGTTTAGTAAAAAGTTACCAATTTATTATTTTTTGTCTATTTATTGACTTATTATAATTGAATGTAGAGGAAATTATCATCATTTTCATGATTAGGGGGAATAAGTCACAAAAAATTCATGAAACCCAACTTTTTCTTCCAGCAATTTTATACTACAAGCTAAAAGGCCAAAATCCTGAATACCCTAAAAAAAATCATACCAAACACCTACAAAAATCATCAAAAAAAAAAAAAAGAGAAAAAAAAAAAGAGCAAAATAAAAGTAGTTTTTTTGGATTAAAGGACTAAGAAAAGTCCATTCATTTAAACTTTAATCACATTTTTGCTATTCTGATTTATCTGCTATTCTGATCCATTTTCAAACGTTAATCACATAAATGAAATTATCATCTTTTCTTCTCTCCCAATTGACTAAGAAAACTTCAATGAATGGTCTCATGGAAGATGTATATTCTGTTCTACTAATGCATTCCAAAACTAGAATGCGCCATTCTGAGGTAAAAGAGAACAATTCGAATCAACAAGGAATACAAAGCTGTTCTCACCTGAGAGAGCTCCGAGCAGGAGCATTTCGGGACGATTTAATGTCTTCTTCTTCTTGGTTACACAGTAAGATTTCTTCAACGTCTCGTACATGAAGTAGTAGCATGTGCTGTAGGGAAGCATGCCAATTAATGTAGGCGACATGCCTGCATAGAAAGAACCTAAACCACCATCCTTGTAAATCTTACTAACTGCAACACCTAGAGAAGGATATGTTTCAGGACTAATTGTCAACCGGTCCTGCAGGAAATCGCACCAAAATATTAATTTCTTGCAAGACAAAGGAAAACATTCTGGCAGAAATCGTCTAATCCCAGAACCATACAGGAGAACAGAAACACAAGACAGCATAACAAAAGTTTAAGGTTCTATGACTTATTTGCAGTTTAAGTCGACTGGTAAGTTTATGTCAAAAAATTCGGACAAAAAAACTGAAGAAAAAAGTTGGTGTATTTCGTGAAAAAGTCTGCAGGTAAAAAGTTCAAGAAAAGCTTCAAAAACCCAACTTTCATTACAACCAATTTCAACACTTAAGACTTTCAAGTACAAATCCAAATTATCAACTTTTGTTGCTTAAGTCGACTTATAAGTTTATGTCAAAAAAGTCTGTGAGAAAAAAATATAGAAGATAAAAGATGGGTGTGTTTGGTGAAAAAGTCCATACAGTGAAAAAGTTCGAGAAAAGCTTCAAAACTGGAATTTCTTCTACACCCATGTTTTTAAGTCGACTTGTAAGTTTATGTTAAAAAAGTATGACAAAAAAATAGAAGAAAAAAGATAGGTGTGTGTTTGATGAAGAAGTCCAAGAAAAGCTTCAAAAATAGAACTTTTTCCACACCCCTGTATTACACTATGGACTTATAAGTCCAAAACCAAAAGTTCAGCTTATAAGTCCACACCAAACACGACCAAAAACTGACTTATAAGCTGCTTATAAATCGCATCAAACTCACCCTTATCAGATGACTTGAACTTCTAATCCAAAACTGACCTATAAGCTGCTAATAAGTCAAACCCTAACTCACCCAAACGCCGGTTTCAAAACATAATAAATTAAAACTCTACATAAGCTACTATCACTAGCAACTACCTTGAGTACTTCCAGAGGATGGCAAACAAGCGTGCTAGCAACTCCAGCAGCGGCACCAGCGACAGCAATGGGAGAGAGCCATGAAAGAGAGATTTTGAAATCAATGTTGCCGATTTGCACCCTGGGCCCGTCTGTCTCTTTCCAATTCTCTTGAGCTGACGTCATCGTTCGCTTGACGCATTCAAACGTCCCAAGCTCGATTGCCTGTGTAGGTACTATACGGAGCATGTTGATAGCGTTGCCAGCCCATAAACCTTGCCAACCCTGCTGCTGAACCACCTCGACGAAACTCCCACTTATGCTTTTCGACCCAACACCAACAACCATTCTCGTCCTGCAAAATTACGATGTTTTGGTCAGGATTGGATTGATACCAAGTTTCAGGAACTAATGCTCCAACCACGGTAAGAAAAGACATGAAAATTAGCAAAATACTGTATCGAGTTTGAAGGAAGAAGATGAAAATTAGTCCGTAACAAACAGAATGTACTCACAGACTCCTCTAGATTTTAAATTTCCGTGATTGACCATACTGGGGCTCCGTTTAGAGTTTCAGATCATTGGCTAAAATTATAAATTAATCCTAAATAATCTAAGGGCTTTTTTTTTCACAGACAGATTGCCAAAAGCCCTTAGACAGCCACTAGGACTCCGCCTTGTGTCCGTGGGCACTCTATAGGAACACATTAGAAATACGGGAGCCCGTTGACAATTTGGACGAATATAATTTTTGAAAAGTCAATGAGAGAACCCAAAAGATCTAATAATCCTAAAATTTACATTCTTGGATTTACTTTTTCGTCAATGAACTGTATTTCCAAAACTGTGCTGAATCGGGATTTTACCAAGATTGTACAGTAAATGGCTGGTAGATCTGCTAATAGATGGACAGTTGCCATCAAGCACCCCTGGTTTGCCACAGAACAAGTGAAAACTAATACCAAAAAAAAGGTGAATAGAGATACCCACCCACCCGCATAAACCCAATCCACTCTCATTATCTCACATGTTCTCTCTCGTCTCCATCTGAACTCAGAAATCGAAGTCTGAAAGAAGCCACCTCTCACCAGCTTACTCTCCGACTCCGACATAGTTGTTAGAATCTTACGATTCATGATTTGACTGACCTACGAAATGGAGTGAATCCCTCTTTCGATCTTAAATGGAACAAAAATAATCCGAATCCCGATTTAAGAGACCGAATCTTGCTATTCGTAGCGACTCAGGGCTGGGGCCTAGTTAAGTTAGAGTCACTCTAGGAAGTCATACTTTTTCTATTTCTGTCTGTTTTGCTACACATGCTTGTTTCACAAGTACAGCTTTTTCAAGGCCAAGACTTAATAGTTTCCGTATAATCTTCCATTATCTTGGAATATTATGTTTTCTAGCTCCACGTACATACATTCTTATATATTCACCCTTTTTAAGTCTCCGAACCACTCATGAAAACTTGTGTTTACCTGTTCTTGAAACATGAATGTATTGTTCACAGAGGCTTACAGATTTAACTGATAGGTAATTCTATATATTCCACTTAAGAAGATTTGAACCCAATGTTTACGATTCACGACGCGGTTCGATTCGCAATTCAGTAAAGTGGAATTTCGATTCATGATCCGAATCTCGATTTGACAACTATGCTCTTCGGCCTTATCTTACCCTTGTTCAACAAAACCATACTCCAAACGAACTGCACAAAACCCAATCACTCCACCAACCATTTGCTTTCCATAAACTTTGATCAGTTCCGTCAAATCTGTCTCCAAATTTTGCAGACCTGGGTCTAAAAACCTAAAATTCTATCATGAAGTCCCCAATTGAACAGAAGTATTTAGGAAAATGATCTGATGGCTGGTTAAGCTAATACTAATTTACTCAAGCAGTCTCAGTAGACTCACAACTCAGTTAAGGCCAATCTACAGGTTCTTTCTGCCTTGGGTAGGCCTTAGCAACATCCTTCTCTTTAAGAAGAGGGGGCGAAGTACCGGGAATGTTAAAAGTCCACAGACAGATATACGACAGTCTCAAGAAAACCCAACTGCACCGAATGCCCTCAACTGCGTGAACTTCCAACATCACTCAGTGAGGTCCTAGAAATAAAATGAGCGTACAACAAAAACATCAAAAGGAGGTTGACTCCTACTATAGGAAACATCAACATATAGTCAAACCACCTCAAGTTTCTTATCCTTTCCACACTTCACAGAATCTAGTTGTCAAATCAAACAAAATATATTTTTGGTATTTAGAATAACCACAATAGGTAACTTAAATGGAGTTAGAATGTTTGATTACTTCCTTAAGTCTAAGCTGACATTATGAACATATTGAGGGCAGGCCTCTGGAAACAAACAACAGGAAAACAATCCATGTGATGGACTCCCAAGTCCCAAATATACCAGAAAAAGTGTGTTCACTACTACCACAAAGCTCATGTTTGGAGAAAGGTCTATGTTGAGAGCACAAAAATACGTGTTTTCCCATTAACAATTTTTTTTTATAGTCAACTCGTGCAAAGTATCATGATTTATGCAGAGATATGTTTTCCAGAAGTTCAAGGCGATAGGGGAATGCAAGGATGCTGAAGAGAAAAGAGGATAGGCACACAGAAATAATATATCCACAGCAACACAACATCTCGATAGACAACTATAATAGTACACCAGCCACCATGTCATCTTCATCTGCCCTTTTCGTAATACAACTTTATGTCTAGTACAGTTCGTACAAAGCAAAACATGAGCTATGTCTCATCATGTTTGGATACCGCTATGTTCGAGATAATCATTCTACATTTAATTGAACAAACTCAAAATCAACACCTGTCCACTGTATTAATTAGGCTACATCTAGACGACTAGGCGGACCCACATTATGAACAAAAGACAAAACACATACGGCAAGAACGCACACATGTCAAACCACGACTCTATAGCATATTATGCCAAGTAATCTTGCAAATGAATTGAACACACCCAGGATTCAATATACATGAATCCTGCATATACATGAAACACACGTACAACAAATTAGTAAATATCCACCACATATAGCAAAAGAAAGCACATTGGTTAACCACTATCCACATTAAGCATGTTAAATAGCTTACAAACTAATTTGGCATGTAGTAACTAATTGGTATGGTGGTTATAACAACCTTTTCCTCACTGATTTTCAATCCCTTTCTTTACAACAAAATTGAATGAGACTTCATGTAAAAAAACCAAAACTGTTACCTAATTTAGGTAGAACTAATTCCACATAACCCATCATGGCATCAGGTAAGCATTGAGATGCCCACAGGACAAAGCTAAAGGGAATCATGAAACTATAACTTTCTCAGGATAGCAAGAAAACGACTAGTAGGGAAGGAGCAAAGATAACCTGATGGTTTCAAGAGGAGCAAGAACGGCTTTTGTCATAGCCCCTGCTAAAGCGCCACTTAGAAATTCACCAGCCTCTCTACTTCTCATGAAATCCTGAATCACAGGTAAGAAAACTTTTTCTTATTTTGACAACCATGTATCAATATTTCTGTCACTTCAATAAACCAGAAAAAGTCGAAATAGTAGAAAATCCAAGAAAGCCAACATATTTATACCAGTTATCTACCAGAGAAAGGACCCGCCAACAAACAATTCCATATTTAACCATTGATTTTGAGATAATAGACTAATTAATATCATCTGACATAAACTAACAGTGCCCAAATAAGTTTGACAAAGATCTGAGCACCGGGACCCATACAACAACACCATCCACATCAGAGATAACCTTTGACATGCCTAAGGAAGAGGATAACTAAAAATAAAGAATAAACAAATTTAAAGAAACAAAGTTGATGTGGAAGATAAAGATGAGCTCATTCATTTTCCCTACACAAGGAAAGACTTTCGAAGTTAAAAGAATCAACTGATTCAATGGCATGCATACCTTGTTTGTAATACAATAAACCCATAAAAAAAATCCAACAAACAAGTAAAATAAAAGAGAGCTATAAAAAATCAAAAGTTGATCCCCGAATATGATACAACCCTCGGCAATTCAATTCACTCACTTAGATGGGTTTATGAGGTCCGGAAACGGGAAGCATAACTCGAAAGATTTATTTATATTTCTATTAAGGTTAGGATCCAGTGTAACTGTTGATTTTGGGTCAGTAAGAACTATTCCTATCATCTGCCATAAACTAAAAATGCCCAATTTAGTTTGAGGATATGGACCCATACAACCAACCAGAACCCACATCTCAGATAAACCTTGACATGCCTCTGGAAGGAAGAGGATAACTAAAAAAATAAATAATTAAAACAAAACATGATACTAGTACGATGTGGAAGATAAAGATGAGCTCATTCTCTTGCCCTACACAGGGAAACACTTTGGGTATTGAAAGAATCAGAACTGTCCTGCTGCATCTTTCTTTGAGATTAATAAAGTAAACCATTTCACATAAATTATAGGGCAAACAACACAAAGAAGAGGAAACAACAAAGCTGTGACAGAATGATAAAAATCTAAAAAATGTCCCCCAAAAATCATACAACCCTCTGCGATTGAATGAAATTCACTTACTTTGATGGGTTTGGTGAGGTCAGGAAACTGGAAGCGGAATTCCTCCTTTTGGAGCTCCAGGTCCTTGGAAACAATGGCAACCCCATAAGCATCTCCCAGCATACAGTAACTCTTGTTCTGTGATTGCCATTCCATGATTGAGAAAAACAACACAAACCCAGAAAGCAAAAACATATATACATGTATGTATCTATCAATCAAAGGTACCTGTGTAGTAGACTGAGGGAGGGATGCAATAGATGTTTTCTGGATCATCTGGGAATGGGAGAGAGACGAAGATATTTTCTTGATATCTCTTTGGGATGATGAAGAGGTGGTGGTAGAGGCGGGGTCTGTTTTCATTTGAAAGCTTCTCCCTTTTTGCTCTCTCTCTTTCTCTCTTTCTTCAGCTCTTACTAGTTTTTGGACTTTTGGGGGGTGGATGCCTTTTTCTTGGTTGGGTCTGTAGAAAATGAATGTTTTTGGCTCCTTGAATTTAGGGTTTTGGGGGAGAAAAGGGGTTGGCTTTTTTACTTTCTCATCTTATTGAAGGGAGGGTGGAGGAGGAGGCGATGCTGACGTGATTCTCTTGGTTTTCAGGTAGGTATATGGGTGTCGTCTCTGGGGTTTTCCAATCTCAATCAATCCATTCTCAAACTGCAATAAAAAGCCAAGATATATTTTGGGGTGATGGCATTCTCGAGACGAGGCGATCGGAGCCGCTCCATCTTTATTTAATCCCTTGGAGTAATCATCGTAAAGTAGTGATAGGAAAAGAAACATAGGGAGACTAGGATAAACTTTGCTTCTCCAACCCTATCACCACGGGTGCTGCCCTTATCGGTGCACTGTGTCATAAACCTAGGTCTTGATAAGGCACAAGAAAAGTTATCCACCAATAAGTTTTTTAATCTATATTATAAAATAGCATGGTTTCAATTTAAAATGTCTTTTCAGCCGTTGGATTAAATCATTCCTAGCCCTTGATCTCACTCACTTTAGGATAAAAAAAAACTCCCTGCAAGTTACTATTCAAAAAAAAAAAAAAAACAGTTCTCTCACACACGACCTCGGACGAACCCCGCGAACCCTCCTCCACCTTCGATCGCAAATGGCTACCCTCTCTCTCACTTCGTCTCTCCAACCTTCACCGAAGGATCAGTTTCGGTTCTCAGCAGAGCTCGCCATCGCCTCTCCCCATCGCCGCTCGCCTTCTTCAGCCGCTGATTACATCGGAATCGCAGGTACGCTTACAGGGCCGAGAGTTTGGCAATTGTCAATTCAATGTTTTCGTGAAAGGTTGTGTTGTTGATCGGTGCCTTTCTGATTCTGTTTTCATTGCCCAGGTCCGAATTTCAGTAAGGCCATGTACGAATTTCAGTTTCCCCAACCATCTTCAAAGATCGCCGAGAGAATCGCCGATAAAAGCCAAGGAGAGACTTTCAGTCACAGTGAGTTTACTGATCTCTCTCTCCCCTTTTAAAACTGCCATATTTCAACTCAATTTTCCCCCTTTCTTCAGCGTTGCCAACCTCTTAAACCAGGATTAGAAGTACAGAGTACTTCACTTAAACATGAAAGTCTTTTGCAATTGTTAATTCTGTTTCGGAGTAACTCTAAAACAGAAAGTTGTTGATTCTGAAGGGGATTAGATTTTTGTTTCTGGGCTTTTATCATGTTTAAACCATATTGATTTATTGATTGATGAATCGTGGATTTTGCCCGTAAGTCGATTAGTGATTTAGTTTTATTTGAGACTTACTGCGATGAACTAGATGTGGGTATTTTCTATACATCTTCATTTGTGGTTCTATTTCTATAATCTGATTTATGAGCATACATGTTTGACAGGTCCTCATCCCCTATAACTCGAAATACAACCTTCATTGGCTTCGCACTGACAACCTTTTGGTATTTTGCTGTTCCAAGTAGCTTGCCAACTGATTGCTTAGTGATTTGTTTTGAAGTGATTGATCTATTGTGGTTTTGATTTGAACTTTAATCCAATACAGTGCAGAGAGATAGGCAATCCACTCTACCTCTTCAGTGTTTTGGATGTTAAATGGTTCAAAGTCTCACTTCCCTTCCTATCTTTAGGTTTCGAATGGTCATGTGAAGGTTCTCATCCAGGTAGTTCCCCACTTTTCTCTTTAATAATGGGACCTGCATAAGTTCTATTTAATGTTATTAAAGGTTGATAATCTGGTTCACATATGCCAGTTTTGTATCTGAAATGTCATTTCCCTGTCCAAGCCTTCAATGATGCTGATTGGACTGAAAATCCAACAGAGAGAAGAAGAATCAGTGGGCTTGTGATCTATATGGGACAAATTCAATTCACTGAGCTACAAACAAGCAACCCACAATAGCTAGATCTTTAACTAAAGCTTAGTATAGAGCACTAGCTACCATAACTGCATAAATTTCTTGGTTGAAAATTTTATTCAAAGATTTAAAAAAAAAAATCATGCCCTTTTAATTTGGTGTGACAACATATCGGCCATTGCAATGACTGCAAATCCTATTTACATGCCAGAACTGAACATATAGAACTTGATTACCATTTTTTTAGGGAGTAAGTGTTAAGAAAACCAACTTGTTCTTATTTTGGATCCAGTTCTATACATGTCGTACACATCTTAACAAAAGAATTGCAGCATCACCAATTCAACAATCTCGAAAAAACTGGTGCAACACCCACCATAAGGTTGAGGGAGGTTAAGAATGAAGGAATAAAGTGAAAGGAACGGAATGCTAGTTGACTCCTATTGCAAAGTTATTGAAGACAAGGGTGAAGATATATTATAATCAAACTTGTGTCGCTTCATCAACATACATTACCTTAGAGAAGTTTGATCCAACGGTGCAAATTATTATCGTTGGATATATATGTATATAAGCCTCATTTCGCTCATTTTTAGGGTTAGTGGAAGAAGATGTTTCTCTCTCTTCCTCCATCCCTTCTCTGCGTATTCATCAGAAACCCTAATTATTTTGGGTTTCTGTAGAATAATTGTGAGAGTGTGACAGGTGTGGAAATAAAATACATCATATAAAATAAAGGGGACATTTTGTGTGCAAACATTCCAAGGTAGGAGATTATCCAATTATATTGACTCATGACACGTCAATTCAATTGAACATGGAGTAGTGAGGCGTGGTTACATTAACTTCCTACAATTGGGAATTATTATAATTTCCTGCGAGTGCCTGGCACTCAAGACAAAATTATTGGCTCTCAGTAAAGCTCACACATAAATCTTTCCATTATGACTTGGCTGCACCGACGAGAGAGTTGTGACGATCCCTACTCGAGCCTCAAAGGTACTCACTCCCTCAGTCCTCGGGAAGTCACGTGGGATAGCCTCTAATATGTATCTCGCGGTTCAAGCATTCAATGGTTTTATGTACTTTAGGAATACATGTACTTTGTTCAAACAACCATGTTTACTTATTGTTGGAAAGAGGATAGGTGCATAACTAGAATCTGAAACAAAGTAAGAACCGAAAATTTTAAGAAAGATTAAAAATACAGAAATGTTAAAACTTACAGATAGTTAGTCTACCTAACGATGAAGTAAGATGGAAGAAAGTCTCGTTGTTCATGAACGATCTATGTGAAGTAATATTTTTCCCCATAGTTGGTTGTTCTTCGTTTTATTTATCTACAGACACGGACAAATTACTCCCCAGGATGAAAGTCATCACTTACTGCAGACGAAAGCACAATCTGCAGTACTGGCGAACCGAACTTTGTTTTGAGAGAATCTGTTAGTAAGTGAGAGAATTGCTGTTGGAGTTCGAATGGGAAAAAACTGAAAGAATCTGTTAGTAGCGGTTGCAACTGTTAGAGAAATCACAACCGTTGGGTTAGGTTGTAACTGTCTCGGGTTGGACTTTCTGATTAGTAAAATTAATTTACTAAAGGGCTGAATTACTAGTTAGTTTCTGGCCCGAAAAGATAAAGCCAACCAAACACCAGGCACCGCACCACGAACCCGAGACCGAGCCGGCCGGCGGCACCGGCGCGCGTGTGGTGGTTCGGACCATAGCTAGGTCCTCCCTCCTGCACAAAATGTGCTTTGCCCTAAGGGCGTGCTGTATTACCACGTATTCAAGTTAGGGGTTATTTGGTAATTCATAAAAATATTTGAGAATTCCAAGAAATTTATATTTCAAACTTGTTTTGGCTTCTTATTAGTTTTACAATATAAGGGTGTCATTGAACATCTAAGATTATATAGAATTTCATTTTGTGATTATTTTGTAGTTTCGATAACTTGAGTAATACTATTTGAAATTTATTTTGTATTTTTGGGGTCATGTACGTAGTTTTGTAAATGTGAAATTTTGATATTTATATACACAGTAGTTGTTTGAAAACTTTATAATTTATAAAAAAATGACTTGTGTGTGATAGGTAGTAATTGAATATTACATGTTCACCCCCTTTACTCTTGAATTTTATGCTTCAACTCAATTCATCAACTCATGTAATTGATGTTTCATCCAAGTAGCATCATTTTGGTCAACACCAATAAAATAATGTCTCCTCATTACTACTCATACACACACACACACACACACACACACACACATCCCTCAATAATTCACTACTACCTACCATCTTGTATGTAAATCTCTCGTGGGATTCTACACCATCAACCTCCACTATCAATCTATTTCATTCATTCTCATCTTTTTTCAAAATTCTCTCTTCAAGAACACTTATACAAGCTATATTCTCTCCCCAAAATTTCTGTTCCCGTTTTTGGAGCTTCACCTCCACAAATCTTCATCAAAACTCAATTTTCTTGTCTCTAAATTATGAAATTCCAACCTTAGTATCATCATGGAGGGGAGTTCTTCCACCATTCTACTCATGGATTGATGGCCAATTTCACTATTTTCTCACATCTTTCTTGAATCTTGTGGTAAACTTTTCTTCTAGTCTTGGATTCATACATGCATGTGCATGTTTAGCTTTGATTGATGGAATTTTGTCTTAGATTTCTTCATATCCATGTTTGATTCTTCATTTCCATTGTTAGATCATGTGTTTGACTCCAAAATTTAGTCTATTTCATGAAGCTCACACTAGAACCCACTTGCATGTTGTGAATGTCTTTTTCTTTGCATTTGTAGCTCAAGAGGATTTTGATAATTTCTGTCAAGAGCATGTGAAAATCTTAGTTTCATGTTTAAAATGATTTTATTTGGGTGAAAATCAAGTATTCTTAAGTCACAGGTACTAGTAGAACAATTCTTGTTGATTTTTAAAAAATTGCATGTTGATACAATCTGATCAGTTTGAGAAAAACATGCATTAACTCCAAATTTTATTTATTTGAAATTTTTAAATCATATATTTTATGAAACTAGACTCAGAGAGGGTAAATTTGAGAAAAAAAACAACTCCATATCCATTTTGGATAGGGAGATATGCTCATTTTAAGTTGCATGTTTTCTGAAAATGTGTTTCTGGACCAATCTTTCCATTTTTAGCCAAATTCCCATTTTCAGAAATTTTTAGCATCTCATTTTTTCTTGTATTTTAACTAGACACATTTAGGATCAATTCTGGAAAAGATGAGCTTTATTGCTATTCTCCAAGTGGTAGTAATCACCTTGCAAAGTTAAAAGTTTTTTCCAAACTCTTCTTTGCATAACAGTGTTTGTTATTTTTGCAACTTGAGTTTTATAATAGTTATGCATGATTTTCTTGATTTTTCAGAGAGTAGACACATTTAGATTGATCATAAATTAATTTCATGATTTTAGGACATGCTTTGATATGGTAAATGTGACTCTAATTTCAGAGCAACAATTATGTCCATAATTATAGTCAGGGCCGGCTCTAGCTCTCCGGTTGCCCTAAGCGGGCAAGTAAATTGAGGCCCTTTATTTACATAGTAGAAACTTAGATTTAGAACTTGCAATAACACTCTACAATTTTCTTTAAAAACCAAATGTAAGCTTTTATTCAAGAACTGTGGAGCTCAAAGGGAAACAGATGAGGCTGCAATAGCATTAGGTTATATCAAACCTGTTTTTAAAGAAAGGTTAGGACTTGGCCAAAATATGAGCCGCACCATTCTATTTCACGAACAAAAACATTACAGAATCAAAAGAAATGCCAACTTAACACTATCTCCAGTGATTACCTTTCTACTCTGACTGCCTGACATGAATTTAAACACTTGAAATGCTTCTAAAACATCTTTCAGCCCAAAAAGGACTTCCCAAATTGTAATTGATTCTAACACCAGAGGATCGGAAGCAAAAGAAACGGGTTGCAAAACTTTGATTAGAAGAAAAATTAAGTTGCATTGGTATACTCTTTTGTTGCTGATGGATCTTGGCTGATATGATGGTACTCCTAAACTTAACAGAACTAGCACAGCAATTTCCAATTGTCAGAAGTTGAAATCAAACGGAGAAACCCGAACTTTAGGAACGAATTCAATCCAGAAACTAACAAAACTGGAACAACACATTCCCTAAACTAGTGAACCATGTACACAAAATTTACTAAGAGAAATGCTAAGGAAACTCTCCTTATACACTCTCTTTGGACACTCTCCTCTAAAATGTGCCACTTGTTCCTATTTTCTCTCTACAAAACTACATCCCTAACTAATAGGAGAGAGGTTGCCAACTAATAGGAGAGAGATTGCGATTATTTCCATTTTCCACTACGGCAGATTTTTTTTCTATTTCACCAAATTTGAAAATGTCATTTTTAGATAACTCTCAAAAAAATTATTACTTCTCTGAAAAAAATAATGATCATCCCATACTCAGAGATTATTTTTTTCTACCACATTTCTAAATATAATTTTGCATAACTCTATAAAAATATATTTAATTTTTAAATTATTTTATCCATCAAGTTGGACTTATTTTTTTTATAACTAATGTGTTACTTTAAAAAAAAAATCTTCTAAAAAATTTACCACTTCTCTTACCCGTTTTTTAGGTGTTGCCTTGTTATATCTTTTCCTTCTCTCGTATCAAGTAAAAACGTTCTTTTTTTTTGTGTTTAAATCTATTGTGTTTGCCTCCAAGCTGAAATTTAATTTCACATGGAAATTCTTCTCATTTTTTTTTCAGATTTTTCGGCCAAGTGGTAGTTATCAAAATCTCTCTGCCCAAATTAATGGATATAATAATTCAAAAATTATATAATAATTTTTTTTTAGAGTCATCCAAAAATTACATTTATCTTCTAAAAACATTACAGTTACAAATGCGCGGAATAAAAAAGAAAAAAAAAACCCACTTTAGGATAATGGACGTGGGAATCATTCCTATTAATTAGGAAAGTAGTTTTGGTTAGAAAAATCTCTCTCCTATTTATTAGGGATGTAATTATGTAGAGAGAAAATAGGAACAAGTGACACATTTTAGTGGAGAGTTTCTAAAGAGAGTGTAGAAAGAGAGTTTCCTTAGCATTTCTCATTTACTAAATCCTATATTCTTACATACATCAACAAATGTAGGCCCTCATGGACAATTGAAGTTGTGATTCGTCAAGTGTAGATAATTTTGTGTGGGTTGTGCAGTAGAGATCTTGGAGTAGTACTATAAGGGAGGCATATTGTCGAATACTTGAATTACCGAACAATAGAACATAGAGAGCTCGTTGGTATAAATCTCGTCTGGATAATAATAATTATGATTGTGTGAAATTTGCAATATCCGAGAGGATGCATTTAACCCAAAAGTCATTGAAACGGTAGAATGTAGATATGTGGATTGAATTTGCTTTAAGAAGATGGATAGATAATTGAGAAATTTGAGGAGAAATTAAAGATGAATGAACATGGACAAACTGTGTTGCGATTGTTATGAAACTTTGATAGCTGAATGTGTAAATTAATGATTTAGTTAAGACATACTTGCATTTAGATCGAAATAATGTATATTAAATATTAATAGCTATATAATATAATTAATTACTAAAATACCCCTGAGTTTTTTTGGAAGTGGTGCCCCCCAAGTATTGGTGCCCTAAGCAGGGAAATGATCTGCTTAGCAGCTAAGCCGGCCCTGATTATAGTTTCACATGTTCTAAAAACTTGAATTTTTGAATTTCTAAATGTTTTGTTGGACTTATTTTGATACGTGAGCATCATTATATGTGCATTAGTGACATTCAGAATGATATTCATGTAGAGCTTGTATTCAAGTTGTGAGTATACCACTTGAGAAAGCGGGTTAATTAAGAATATTCGGATGGACTTAGTATCCGACCTAGAAACACATTCATGCATTCGTTTACTCGGAAGTAACATCATTGTGACTAGAGATTTGTAAATTCTAGGCGAAGGATTCGTAGACATAGGCTACGTCAACTACTCGTGAAGATTTTGAATTGCTATCTCGACTTAAGGTGAGATTACATGCGTAGCCTCGTGTGCCTTGCTTCTGTCGTGTCAATACATGATTTCATGTCTTGTCTCAAAATGTACTTGTGAGTTGCATGCTTAGATTTGTGTGCCTAACTTCTTTCATGTCAAATGTGATTTTATAACTTGTCTCAAATGTGTTTTTCGTTGGCTACGTTCGAAATGATTACATTGTGTTGAGTTCAGATCTCTGAATGTGCTTTGGTTGGTAATTGTTTTTGAGTGATGAAAGATAAAAGGCTGAGACATAAGAAGCAAAGCATTTCAGTTATCTCAAGGCCTTGAGATTGACTGAACTTCAAAGCCTTGAGTTATTTTATTCTGCTGTATGTTCTGACAATTCTGTGTTGCAGATTGGATATCTGATTATGCAAATCAGTGGTTTACTGCATATACTTTTGGATTATGCTATTTATATATCTAACACAATTGCAGATGATCAGAACAGGAAGAATCAAAGTTATATGGGTTTAACTTTGAAATTCTGTGAAGCAGGTTCAGAGCTCCAAGGCCTTGAGATGTGCCTTGAGCTGCTGGCAGTTTTCACAGAACTTAGTTGATTCTTTCTTGCAGGTTTTGATTCTTAGTATTGTGATTATTTACTCACTTATAAGTGTCTTAAACTTGTTTTTCATGATTCATATGTGTTAAGAAGATATACAGGTTATTGTTTTAAGTTTGTTAAACAGTTTTATCAGAAACTGTATAACCAAACAATCATAGTACTGATAGCTTTCTGGATTTTGTTTCTTGCTGTGTTTCAATGCTGTTGCAGGGTTGTTAAACGTGCAGAAGCATTCTCAACAAAATCCAACGGATATCCACTTGAAGCTGTTTGAATTTCAGTTGAAAACAGAAAGAGGATTTGTAGGAACTGAGATCCTAAAATCTCTCAATCAGTTGCAGCTGTGGATAAATGAGACTGGTTTGAATTTTGAAGAAGAGAGAGGCTTGCAGAATACTCTGAGAGGTGTGACAAAATCGTGGGAGATCATTCATTCAAACACACAATTATTCAATCTTCATTCCAGATTCCTGAAGATCAAATCAATCCAGTTTTCCAGAAGAACACTTCCAGGCTTTCAACAGCTTATCTTAATACTGTGTTCTTCACTTGTACTTCTATCTGTGTATCTCTAGATTATCTTAAACCTCACTTAACCTAGTGGTTGGTTGTTCAAGTGAACAACAAGAGGTTCTTGTTAGCTCAACAGTTAGTAGCTGGAACTAGATAGGTTTGGAACCACAAGCTGTATAGGTGTAAGGGAAATCACTTAGGCTTGAAGATCTAGGGTTGTTTCTGTGTGAGTAATAAGAAGTGTTTGCCCAATCCTTGTGGGATTAGATCCCTCAGGCAGAGATTAGGTCCATTGGGACTGAACTCTTTAAATTGCTTTGTGTTCTTTACTTTTCTGTTTGATTATTATCTGCTGCATACAACTCAATTCAAACTAGGGTTTCTGTTTAGTTTTGTCCACATCTCAAGGCCTTGAAGCTTACTATTTTGCCTTTGTAAGTTTCAGACAGTTTACTAAAATCTCAAGGCCTTGAGATTTGAGTTTCACACAAAGTGTTTCTGTTAAACTTTAAGTTTTGCAAAAAGTTTCCATACTCTATTCAACCCCCGCCCCCCTTCTAGAGTATTTAGGTCCTGTATTCAGTCTACATTACACACTTTCAATTGGTATCAGAGCTTGTGTCACTGTTTTTAGATCTAACAATCTGGTGACTATGAGTAATGTAGGAGATGGTGGATTCTCACAAGGAAGGGCAGCAAACAGACCTCCATTATTTTGTGGTGACAACTTCATGCACTGGAAGGCATTGATGAAGATGTTCATCATAGATCAAGACATGGAACTATGGTCAATAGTTCAGAATGGTCCTCATGAGTACTACACTACGATTGATGGAGTCAGAACTGTCAAGTCTGAGGAAAATCTTTCAGTCACTGAACTGGAAAAGGGATCAGAAAAATACAAGGCTATGAATTTGCTATACTGTGCTTTAAATGCAGATGAGTTCAACAGAGTGTCAAACTGCAAGAGTGCCAAAGAAGTGTGGGATAAACTGGTGGTGTCATGTGAAGGAACTAGCCAGGTTAAGCAGACAAAAATCAACATACTTCTGAGGCAATATGAGTTGTTCAAGATGAATTCAGATGAGACCATCAAGGAAATGTTCAAAAGATTCACTAATGTGGTGAACAATCTGGAGTCATTGGGAAAGAAGTTCTCAAATGAAGAGAAGGTCAGAAAGATTCTGAGAAGTTTGCCAAAAGCCAAGTGGGAGCCAAAGACAACAACCATTGAGGAAGCTCAGGACTTGAGTCTTCTTCAGCTAGATGATCTACAAGGAAAGCTGCTCACTCATGAGATGTCCATGAAGGATGTGGAAGGTGATTTGAGTGAAAATATCAGAAACCTAGCACTTAAGGCAAAAGGCAGTGAAAAGTCTCAAAGCCTTGAGACTGAGGAGGAACCTGATGATGAAGATGCTTTAGCATTGATCTCCAAGGCCTTGGCCAGGATTCTCAAAAAGAAAAGAAACTCTGGTAACAGGGATTACAACAGAGAGAGATCAAGACCCTCAGGCAGCAAGGATTACAAAGGTAAATCTTCATCACAGTCACATAAAACTAAAGTAATGAATTGTTTTGAGTGTGGTGATGCAGATCATTTAGTAAGGGACTGTCCACAAAAGAAGAAGAACAGGAACTTTCAGAAGAAGGATGGTGACAACAAAAGGAAGAAAGCCATGATGGCTTCTTGGAGTGATTCTGATTCATCAAGTGACTCAGAAATAGAAGAAGAGCAAGCAAACTTATGCTTCATGGCAAAGCATAATGAGGAAAGTTCATCAAACAGACACATTGAATACATGGTAAAAAATTTACTTGCTAGTCCTTCTGATGTACTTCCTGAAATTCTCAAAAGTATGTTTTTAAATGAGGAAAGTTATAGAAATGAGATGTCTGCTTTAAAGATTAAGATTCATGAGCAGGTAAAAGAAAACCTGGACCTAGTGTTTTCAAACAAAACTGTTGAAGTTTCTAAGACAAATCTGGAAAAAGATTTCAAGGCCTTGGACAGCAGGTTCAAAGTCTTGAAGGCACAGATAAAAGAGGTAGTTGATCAAAACACTCTTTTAACTGAAAGATATGCTGATCTAAAGACTCATTCTGAGAATTTAGAACAACAGATCTGTACTTTGACTGAGAAACTTCAAGAGTCCAAGAAGGTCCTAGCTAAGTTTACAGGCTCAGAACATAATCTGAATCTCATTCTTGGAGGAAGTCTGAAATCAATGCATAAAAGTGCGATTGGCTATAATCCAAATTTTCCAAAGAAAGGCCAAATTGCTTTTGTCAAATCTGGTAGCAGACATTCTCCAAAATGTCATTACTGTGGAAAAATTGGTCATGTCAGATTAACTTGTCCCTTCAGAAGATCAGAACCTCACATTATGAGGAATACTTATCCTTATCAGCTTAAGGGACAGGTTAGACAGATTTGGGTTCCAAAAGGAATTAGGCCACCAAATATGGCTGATTCTGAGTATGACTCAAAGTTCAGCACTTGGTCTAACAACCTGTTGAGGCAATGATTTGTTTTTGCAGGATGTCACCAAGGCCTTGAAAGATCAGAAATGGATTTTAGACAGTGGATGTTCCAGACACATAAGTGGAAAGAAGTCTCTCTTTACTGAACTTACAGAAAAATCTGGAGGAACAATTACACTTGGTGACAAAGAAAAATGCAATATCATTGGTATAGGTAGTATTGGTAATGGTTCTACAAATTCTATATCTGATGTTTATCTGGTAGATGGACTTAAGTATAATTTGCTTAGTATCTCTCAGTTATGTGATAAAGGCTATAAAGCTGTATTTGACAAGGAGAAATGTGTGGTGCAAGATGAGAAATCTGGTGATTGCATACTCACTGCTCCTAGATCATATAATCTATATGCTATGAATATTAACAGTGTTGCAGGTGACAAGCTAAAATGCCTCAAGGCCTTGAAGGAAGATTCAAAGCTTTGGCACAGAAAGCTTGGGCATATTAGTATACATACTTTGAATAAACTCATCTCAAAGGACTTGGTAAGAGGTTTACCATCACAGAAATTTTCAGATGATGAGGTTTTCAAGGCATGTGTACAATGTAAACAGACCAGAAGCTCTTTCAAGCCAAAGAACTTTGTAAGTACTTCTAGACCCTTAGAATTGCTGCATATGGACTTGTGTGGTCCTATGAGAGTTCAGACCCCAAAAGGTAAGAGGTATATGCTTGTTATAATTGATGATTATTCTAGATTTACTTAGGTGATGTTTATTAGAGACAAAACTGAAGCTTTATATGAGTTTTTTAGATTGTGCAAAGAGCTTCAAACTTTGAAAAACGTACATGTTGCATCCATTAGAAGTGATCATGGTAGGGAGTTTGATCAACTCGACTTTGATTTGTTTTGTGCAAAGCATGACATTTCACACAACTTTTCTGCACCTAGAACTCCACAGAAATGGAGTAGTTGAAAGGAAAAATTGGACACTTGAGGATATGTCCAGAACCATGCTTCTTGAAAGTAATTGCCAAAGTTTTTATGGGCATAAGATGTTAACACTGCCAATTATGTGCTGAATAGATGCTTGATCAGACCTATTTTGAAAAAGACTCCCTATGAACTGTTTAAAGGGAGAAAGCATACTGTTTCTTATTTTAAGCCTTTTGGTTGTATCTGTTTTGTGCATAATAATGGTAGAGACAATCTTGGTAAGTTTGATGCTAGAAGTGATGAAGGTGTGTTTCTTGGATATTCTCAAACTAGGAAAGCTTATAGAGTTTATAATAGAAAAACCAAGATTGTGGAAGAGAGCATTCATGTAATTTTTGATGAAAGTACTAAGGATTCTCTGAGTGAAAGTTTTGCAGATCTAGATTTGAACAAGCATGAATCAGATGATGATGTTGTGAAAGAAGACAAAGGCAAAACTAATGTACATAATCAACCAGCAGAATCTCAAGGCCTTGAACCTCCTGTTGAACCAAAATCTCAAAGCCTTGAGACAGAAGCTGAAACTTTCTATGATGCTCCCTCTACTGTTTCAAGGACTCAAAGCCTTGAAGGAGAATACTCCTGGGTACCAAGAAAGAAGTTTAAGTACCTTGTCGACCGTCCAGCTGACAACATTATATCAGATCCATCAACTGGAACTCAGACAAGAGGACAATTAAAGAACTTATGTGCTTTTAGTGCATTTGTATCTTTGATTGAGCCTAAGAATACCAAGGAAGCTCTGGAAGATGCAGAATGGATTATTGCAATGCAGAGTGAGCTGAATGAGTTTGAAAGGAACAAGGTTTGGAATCTGGTCCCCAGGCCTAAAGAGAAATCAGTTATTGGAACCAGATGGGTATTCAGAAACAATCTTGATGAGTGATAACTCCGTTTTCGGAGTTATTTTATGCCTTTTATTTCTACGTTTTGCGTGCTTATAATGGAGAATTTGTCGTTTTTTGAGTAAATTGAGCGTAAATGTGAAAATATGAGTTCATGTGCAAAACTTGTTAAATCCGGGCGTTTCTTTAGATTTTTGAGCTTTTTATTGTGATATGATCGCGGGTTGTGTTTTCGTGTTGTGATTCGCAGGAAAACAGGGCTTGGATGATCGTGCGGGATTTGGAAGCGAACTTCGGAAACGAGGAACTCAAAGACAAGTCAAGAGGAGAGTCAAAAGTCAAAGGAAGTCAATGGAAAGTCAAAGGAAAGTCAAACAGAAGAGGAAGATCAAAGAAAGAAAGAATGGAAGAAGAAAGTCAAAGAAGAAGAAGAGAAAAGTCAAAGGAGGCAAAAAGAGGGCTGGAACACAGTGTCTTCGTGCGAAGACATTTGTCTTCGTGCGAAGACACTTACTTAGCCAAAATTTTGACTCTGCAGCATTCTCTTCGCAAAACAACTTGCAGTATCTCAATGAGAAGACCTTCGCACGAAGAGGCAGAAGTCTTCGTACGAAGACTCTTCGTGCGAAGACAACTGTCTTCGTGCGAAGAGGTCGTGGTTCAGCAGCATATTTTTGGGGCTTTTCCGTATTATTTCCAAACTTTGTAATATTATTATGGGAACGTATTTAAGACTTTTAGGTCGTCTTTTTCAGTAGTTTTAGAGGATTAGAGACATCTTTGGAGATCAAGAAGCCTTGGAGAGAGCTTAGGAGCTTTTGGATCATTCGTTTGAATTCTAAACTCTCGTTTTTCTTGATTTTTATGTTTAAACTCATTATAATCGTTGTTTTGATTATGAATATGAGTAGCTAAACACCTTTTGCTGGGAATTCTCGTTTGGTGTAGCTAGGGTTTGATCTAAAGTCGATGTTTTGATGATTGTAATGCATGCTTTAGCTTAATCTCTCGTGTTCATTCATTATCATGGATTATTTGCGTTCTTAATCTTATTATCTTTGCGAGTAGCTAACGTAGAGATAGAATCAATTAGTTTCACGCGGTAACTCCGTGATAACTAGTCGGTAAATCGAATAATCCACCTAGTCGTATCAATGTTTGGTAACTCGGCATCGTTAACTAGGATCGTTAAAGTAGAATTATGTTATTAATGCATACTTAAACCTAAATTAGGCTTGGTAACTCGGTTTAGTTTAGTTTAAGTATAGTGGATTTGCTTGGTAACTCGGTAAGTTCAACATTGCTTGATTAATAGTGAATAACACGTGGTTGTTTTACGAATCAAAACATAAATTTAGATCAACTTAGTGAACCTAGAGAATTCCCGGTGCTTTTCCCTTATTGATAAAAACCTCCAAATATTCATTCTTTATTAATCGTGAATTATTTCACTTGGTTAATTGAGAATTTTGCGTTTAATTTCTTAGAATTAGATAAAAACACAACTTGCGACTTGCCCACATAAGGTTTAGAATAGTAATTAATTTAAACAAAGTCCCTTGGGTTCGACAACCCGGATTTCCGGTTTATTACTACACACGACGGCTGTGCACTTGCAGTTGGAACGTGTCAAGTTTTTGGCGCCGTTGCCGGGGACTTCGGCTAAATTAGTTATAATTCCTAGCCTTAGGGATTTTAATTTATTGTTTATATTCGTTACTCACCTACGTTTTGCGTGTTTTGTGATTTCAGGTTGATTTACACGGTGCATGACCCGTTCTAGAGACGAGCCTTTGTATCCAACGTTTGAAGACCCGGAATCCTTATTAAAAGCACAGCGTAGAGACAAGAGGAATTTAAGCTCAGTAGTTATGGACGAAGAGACGAGAGCTGAGTTTGAGAGGATCCGCAAAGGTATGCAGGATGCGGAAGCAGCTAGAGCTGCAGCTGTAGAAGAGGCTGCACAAAGAGCCGCAGAAGCTGAGGAGGTGAGAGCTCAAATGGCTGAGATGCAGGCAAGGATGGATCGCATGGCTCCCCCAAATCCACAACCACGTCATGGTGTGGGGGCACAAGTAGCGAACATCGGTGGGAACAACAATGGTAATAATGGGGACAACAACAGGCAGAACAATGCTGAGAATGAAGAACGCCCGATGGTGGATTATTTCAGGACTACTCCAGCATGTTACCAGCCTACCATTGTCAGGCCACAGATCAATGCCCAACACTTCGAGTTGCGCCAACATATGATCAACATGGTTCGTGATGAGTGTGCATTCAACGGAGCTCCAGGAGATGACCCCAATCACCATCTGCTGGTATTTGAGCAAATCACATCAACCCTGCACGATCAGCGAGTTCCAGATGAGACAGTTAAGCTTTTACTATTTCCATTCTCCTTATCTGGAAAAGCCAAGAAGTGGCTTATGGAGCTGCCAGCTGGTAGCATAGTGACATGGGCAGATTGTTGTCATGAGTTTCTGAGGAAGTATTTGCCACCATCCAGAGTCGCGCAGCAGATGGCAGAGATTGCAAAGTTCACTCAGGATGAAGACAGCTCTTTGGGAGATGCATGGAGGAAGTTCAGCCAAATTCTCCGTAGATGTCCGAATCATGGAGAGCCATGGCACAAGCTCTTCCATTATTTTTACACTGCATTAGACAAGGAGACAGCTGACCAGTTGGATATGCTAGCTGGAGGTAATTTTATGGGACTTGGAGCACAGCGAGCTCAAGATTTGCTGAACAACGCGTCAAAGAGAGAGACTACACGATCTGAAACGCGTAGGTATTCCAAACCGGGGGATACATCCTTAGTCAACAAGATTGAATCGATGGAACAAAAGTTGGAATCCATGACTTCAGCATTTCACGGTATGCACCCTCCAACTCAGAAGCCCATGGGAGAATTACTAGCAGATGAAAGCCAGGGATATGATAACAGTGTTGAAGATGTGAATTTTATGCGACAGCAGCAATGGCCTAACACCTATCATCCCAACAACCGTAATCATCCCAACTTCAGCTATGCCAATCCAAACAGTGGATTATATGCACCCGGACAGAGACCCAATGTTCCATATCAAGCGAGGCAAGCTCCACAGCAGCAGACTCCACAAAAAGAAGAGCAAGAGACAAATGCCCTATTGAGAAAGCTCCTAGCTAATCACGACAGGATGGAGAGCGCGATTGTCTCAATACAAGCAACAATAAAAAGCCATGAGACTCAGATTGGGCAGATCGCCAATCAAAACGTCAAGCTTCCACCAGGCATGCTTCCAGCAAATACCATCACTCCTAACGAGCAGCTAAATGCCATCACAACTCGCAGTGGCATCACTACTGAGGATCCCCCATATCCTAGCCACGCGCGAGCCGAGGCGACTAAGGCCACCGAGAAAGCTTTGGATGAAGAGATTCCCGTGCCTACCGTGAGTCCCCAATCAAAGGACACGGTGAGGACGTCGGATGAGAAACAGAAGCCTAGGGAGGAATACAGTGTGCGAGTGCCATACCCGCAGAGATTGAAGAGCCAAGAGGATGCCAAGCATTTCAAGAAGTTTGTGGATATCTTCAGGAAACTGCACATTAATATACCTTTTGCAGAGGCCATCTCACAAATGCCGAAATATGCCAAATTCCTCAAGGACCTCCTCTCTAATAGGAGGCGCATGGATGACTTTGAAACCGTGACTCTAAATGAGGAGTGTAGCGCCGTTGTGCAAAAAGCGCTACCAAAGAAGATGAAAGATCCAGGCGGTTTCATCATTCCTGTTACATTGGGAGACGCATTTCATGGGAGGGCATTGTGTGACCTTGGTGCGAGTATTAATTTGATGCCTACATCAGTTTTTGAGCAACTTGGTGTGGGAGATCCTAAGCCTACCAGGATGTGCTTGCAGATGGCTGATCGCACAATAAAACGCCCCAGGGGTGTTTTAGAGGATGTACTAGTGAGAGTTGAAGGACTCATCTTCCCAGCGGATTTTGTGATCTTAGACATGGAGGCTGACGAGGATGTTCCTCTTATTTTGGGCCGTCCATTCCTGGCCACTGGGAGGACTATCATTGATGTGGCCAATGGGGAGCTGACTATGCAGATCAATGATGAGAAGGTGGCCTTCAATGTATTTGAGGCTATGAAGTTTCCCGCATACGCGGTGAGCGAGCAGTGCTTTGGGGTGGAGGCATACACGCTGGACGAGGAGGACGATATTTTGTTGGAGCAACTATATGAGGAGCTGGCTCTATTTGATTCCAGCGAGAAGGAGCAAGCTTTAGATGTTCATTGGCGCCCACCATTACCCCTCTTTAATGAGGGAAGCAGGAAGATTCTTACTCCTTCTCTTATTACTGCTCCTGTTTTAGAATTAAAACCTTTACCTGTTCATTTGAAATATTTATACTTGGGATCTAATGATACTTTACCTGTGATTGTATCTGCATGTTTGGACAGGGAACAGGAGGAGCAGCTTCTCGAGGTACTACAGAAGAGGAAAGCAGCTATGGGATGGACAATAGCAGATATTAAGGGGATCAGCCCCACAGTTTGCCAGCATAAGATCAGGCTCATGGAAGACAAGAAGCCGGTAGTTCAATTTCAGCGCCGCCTCAACCCCCACATGCAGGAGGTGGTGAAGAAAGAGGTGCTTAAATGGTTGGAAGCAGGTATCATCTATCCGATTTCCGACAGCACGTGGACTAGCCCGGTACAATGTGTTCCCAAGAAAGGAGGTATAACTGTGGTGGAAGGGGAAAAAGGTGATCAAATTGCCACACGTACCGTTACTGGGTGGAGAGTTTGCATGGACTACCGCAAACTCAATGATGCCACTTTGAAGGATCATTTTCCCCTCCCATTCGTGGATCAGATGCTTGATAGGCTAGCTCACCATTCACACTACTGCTTTCTGGATGGATATTCTGGGTATAATCAGATAGCGATTGAGCCGGCTGACCAGGAGAAGACAACATTTACTTGTCCATATGGGACGTTTGCATTCAGACGCATGCCATTCGGGCTATGCAATGCCCCAGCTACGTTTCAGAGGTGCATGATGTCTATCTTCTCAGATATGATGGAGCAAAATTTTGAAGTCTTCATGGATGATTTTTCGCTTTATGGTGATGGGTTCGAAGACTGTCTCCAGCAGCTAGCTCGGGTACTGGACAGATGTATTGACACCAACCTAGTGCTTAACTGGGAGAAGTGCCATTTCATGGTGACCGAGGGAATAGTGTTGGGGCACAAGATCTCCAGTAAAGGTTTAGAGGTAGACCGGGCGAAGATTGAGGTGATTGAGAAGCTTCCTTACCCTACGTCTGTCAAAGGGGTACGGAGTTTCTTGGGACATGCAGGTTTCTATCGGCGCTTCATTAAGGATTTTTCGAAAATCACAAAGCCTTTATCTGGTTTGCTTGAGAAAGATGCCGTGTTTGATTTCAATGAAGACTGCAAGACAGCTTTTAATTTGCTCAAGAAGAAGCTGATTAGTTCTCCCATTATAGCCACTCCAGACTGGACTCTACCGTTCGAACTTATGTGTGATGCCAGCGATTACGCGGTGGGAGCAGTGCTGGGACAGCGGAAAGACAAGGTAGCTCATGTTATTTACTATGCTAGTCGTACTCTTAACACTGCACAGGTTAATTATGCCACCACGGAGAAAGAGATGTTGGCTATTATCTTCGCATTGGACAAGTTTCGTCCATATCTTGTGGGTTCCCAGGTGACTATTTTCACGGACCATGCAGCCCTCAAATATCTTCTTGCTAAGAAGGATGCGAAGCCTAGATTGATCCGATGGGTGTTACTGATGCAAGAGTTTGATATAGTGATAAAAGACAAAAAGGGTGTAGAGAACGTTGTTGCAGACCATTTGTCACGACTGGATAACGAAAAACAAGAAGATGTGCCGATTAGAGAAGATTTTCCAGACGAACAACTTATGGTGGTGGTAGCAGCTGTGCCTTGGTTTGCGGATTTGGCAAATTTCAAGGCGCTCAAAATTGTCCCGAAAGACATGACGTTCCATCAGAAGAAGAAATTTTTCGCAGATGCACGACACTATTTCTGGGATGACCCTTATTTGTTTAGGTTGGGAGCTGACAATGTGTTGAGAAGATGCGTAGCTGAGCCAGACACTTTGGACATTCTTAGACACTGCCACGAATTGAATTGCGGAGGACATTTTGGCAAAGCGCGTACTGTGGCAAAGGTATTGCAAAGTGGATTTTACTGGCCTACTTTACATAAAGATGCTCATTTATTTGTGCAGCAATGTGATCGATGTCAGAGAACCGGCAATATCTCTAGCCGAAACGAGATGCCTCAAAATTTCGTGTTGGAAGTAGAGCCCTTTGATGTCTGGGGCATCGATTTCATGGGACCATTCCCGTCTTCACTTGGCAATCTTTATATACTGTTAGCTGTGGATTATGTGACCAAGTGGGTGGAGGCAATGGCTTGCCCGAAGAACGATGGAGCTACTGTAGAGAGATTCGTGCGAAAGAGCATTTTTACGCGGTTTGGAACTCCTAGAGCCATAATCAGTGATGAAGGATCGCATTTTGTGAATAAAGTCTTTGCCAATGTCTTGAGCAAATATGGGGTAAAGACGCATAAGATATCACTGGCCTATCATCCGCAGTCGAATGGGCAAGCAGAAGTGTCTAACCGAGAGATAAAAGGGATTCTGGAGAAGACAGTCAACCCGGGACGCAAGGATTGGTCTCTGCATTTGGACGATAGCTTATGGGCGTATAGGACTGCTTACAAGACTCCTTTGGGCATGTCTCCCTACCAGTTAGTGTTTGGGAAGTCGTGTCATCTTCCGGTGGAACTTGAGCACAAGGCATTCTGGGCTTTGAAGAAGATCAATTTGGACGCTAAGCTCTCCGGTGAGCTACGAAAGCAAGCGCTACTTGAACTTGAAGAATTTCGATTGATGGCGTATGACAGTGCGAAAATCTATAAGGAGAGGACAAAACTGTGGCACGACAGGCACATCATCCCGAGAGACTTCAAAGTAGGACAGAAAGTGTTGATCTTCAATGCAAGACTAAAGCTGTTTCCAGGGAAATTGAAATCTAGGTGGAGTGGTCCCTACACGATTACTGAAGTTTATCCATGGGGATCTCTTGAGGTAGAGGACGCAAATGGGAACAGGTTTAAGGTGAATGGTCAGAGAGCAAAACCGTACGTGGACGGGAATTTCATTGGAGTCATTGAATGGCTTCATGCAACTCCCGCAACTTGAGAAGTCTCTGAGGTAACTGGGTCGGGCCGTCGACCTTAAATTACAAAGCGCTTGTTGGGAGGCAACCCAACCTATTTACTGCTTTAGGATAGATTTTAATACTGTTTTGTAATTTTTATTCGGTTTGATGTTATTGAGAGGTGCGAGAGAGTGGATTTAATGTTTCCAATGAGTATGTGCAGGAATACGAGGTGAAAGGCCTATTTCGGATCCCCCTTCTTGATGCGCACGTGCGAAACAGAGTAAAAAGTCCGGATTTGCAGCTAAATACGCGTATCGGGATCCGAAGTGAAGAAATTGAAGATAGAAGCCATTTCTGCACCTATTCAACACATGCACCTGGGGAAGATCATGTTCCCGGACTCCCCGTCTTGATTTGCGCAAGAATTTGATTAGTGAACGGAGAAAGCTAGCACGCCGGCACGGATTACGAGGTGAAATTTTGAAGGACAGATTGAAATGAGAATTGAACAATGCCAACGTGTGGGGGTGGTCGAGAGCTTTCTGTAGACAGGTGGATCGCGCAAATCGGAGTCCGGATGAGGAAGTTACGCCAAAAAGGATGTTTTAGCAAGTAAAACGAGGCCAAAAGCATCCGGAAATGCAAAACGTGCCTTGGAACGCGTGAAATTGACAAATAAAACATTCCCCGGATTTTGGGAATGTTTTAAGGTGAAAAGGGAGTCTCGAGGTCGAGGAGATCCTTCGGAAAGCAAAGGCACGATCGAAGACGCGAAAAAATCGACAAAAAGGATGTTTTTGGCACAATTCAGAAGTGTCTTCGTACTAAGACAATTGTCTTCGTACGAAGACTTTGTACTTAGAAAAAATTTTGAACCTCTGAATTCTCTTCTTAAAACAGCTCTCAGTATCTATGTGAGAAGACCTTCGTGCGAAGACAATTTGTCTTCGTACGAAGACTCTTCGCACGAAGAGAAACGTCTTCGCACGAAGACATCGCGCAGAAAGACAGATTTGTCCAGCACGGATAGAAGCTTTTGGGGTTATATTTTGGGGGCTTTTTAGACATTTAGGCACGAAATTGAAGCTTAACCAGCTGGTACTCGATTCTTTGCTTCATTCTTCATCTTCAACCTCAGTTCCTCTCCTCCATAGCCGCACGAGCCAAGTTTCACCCCTCCCTTGATTCTTCACCAAACTCAATATTCTACATAGGGTTTTGCTCGCAATTGCAAGGAGAACAAGATTCTACAGGAGTTTTTGAGTGAGAGTGTGAGACAAGAGAGAAATCAGAGGACAAAGGAGCTAGGGTTTGGAAGGAGAATTGAGAAATTGGACGAGCTACGGCTTGATTCAGCTTTCGGACGAGAAGGAAACATTGACGGGGACTACGCAAGGAGTACGGAGCAGCAAGAAATTCAAGATTTCGACAAATTTTTCCGGCACCATCAAAATCAGTCCGGGTTCGTCAAATTGGGAAATTTTTGCGTCCGTAAGACTTGCTCCGGACGCGTAGGTACTATCTAAACCTCGCAATTTCATATTCGAGTCTTAGGCACATTGAGTAAAAGCCCGGTTATATTTTGTTGCGCTTAGAAGCGTATTTGGGGGCGATTGCGTAAAGTCCTAGGAACTATTTGTTACTTGCCTACGTGTTTCGTTTAGTGTACACTTCTTGTTCACGTGCACAATTGTTGAGTTGCTTGTTTTACTTGCATTTGAATTTTAAATGGCGGGTGGTAAGAAACGAAAGACGGGAGAGGGTTCGTCACAAGAAGCATCGGGATCGGGCGATCCTCAATTAGAGATTCCGCCTACTCCCCACTATGCCATCTTGACGGCCCCTTTCCCGGCTAAACCGGGTATTGTCGGCCGACGAAAGGCCAAGGCCAATTTGAAAGAGAGAAGCATTGGGCCGGGTTATTATGATAGCTACCGTTTTGTCACTCATGAGGCCCATCTTGACTCTCGAAGAGATACGTATTTGACTAAGAACGGGCAGCCCGAGAAAGCTTTTCCTTTGCACGAGGACATGCCTCAAGCAATTAAGGAAATTTTTGAACGTGAGAAGCTTGACAATTGGTTTAAGCTAGTAGGGCAATCTAGTTCACACATTACGAGAGAGTTTTTGTTTAATTTGCGTTATGCAAAGGACGGTGAGAGTCAAGATCCTCGTCTCGTTTACTGTCGGAACGAGTGGATAGTCTTCACGCCAGAGACTATCGCTCTCGCCATGGGTTTCCCCGCTTTGAAAGATGGATGTGGGTACGAGACGGTTCTTCGTAGTGAGAATCTTTGGTCTCGTCTAAATGCTTTTTGCTTTGCGAAGGGGGTTGATCCATGGGACAGGAAAGGAGAGGTGATTCATTGGAAGGCCGAGAAGAGGTTTTATAGGCCGGAGGCTAGGTGGTGCTGTGAAGTGTTAGAAAACTGGGTTTTGGGAATCACACGAAACCCTAGTTATACTTTCCGCCTCTCTGTCTGGGCCCTTTGTCTGTACACCGGGGTTAGAATTAATATCCCCAAACTGATTTGGGAGAACTGTCTTGAGAGGGTGTCTAGGACAAACAAATTGGGCCCCGGTCATACCTGCTTGATCACTCACCTGGCCAAAACTGCTGAGGTAGTCATAGGGAGAGATATGGACTTGAAACCGTTTACTGCTAGGAAGTGGCACAGGTTTGATGAGACAGCGAGGAAGAAGGGCAAGGGTAGGAGGATGAACACCTCTAGGTTTGACAACCAGGTTGCCTACGACCACTTGAGAGAGGAGATGGCCCGGGATAGACTCGAGAGGAGACGCCAGTTTGCCCACACTCGGGACAATCAGGCGAAGCTGGGGGGTTTAATCCAGATGGTTGGCCAGTGGGTTATACAGTCTAGTGGTCAGGCACCGGGGGAGTTTGTTCCACCAGTCCCGACGGCGGATCCGTGGTTTCAGGAGGATGACTTTGAATATGAGGTTCCGCCGAGTGAGGATGTGGAAGAAGAAGATGATGAGGATGAGGAAGATGAGGACGAAGATGACGAGTAGTGGAGTGTACCCTCGTGCTAGAATTGTTGAGTCCTCGTGTTATCGTTGAGGACAACGATGCATTCTAGTGTGGGGGTGGTTGAATCCTTGTAACTAGTCAGTGTCGTGTCTTTGCATCGCCAGTGTCTGCATGTAGTTAGAGGTTTTTGGTTATGTCCTTATTTTTCTTTTTATTATTCATTTTTTTTTGTTTGCACGTTTTGGTATTTTTGAGTCAACCCACCATTGTTGAGTCGTTAATCGAGTTGGCCTTGCATATAGTGTAGGTATAAAAAAAAAAAAAAAAAAAAAAAAAACTAAAAAGGTGAAAAATCAAAAAAAAAAAAAAAAAATCCAAAAAAAATTAAAAATTTGAGAAAGGGCAATTGAAAAAAGCTGAAAATTCGGTAAAATCAAGAAGTGTGAGACTTTTAGGCATAGGGCGTGAATTGCGATCGAGAGTGACAATATGAGAGTCCCTTAGTAAGTATAGAGAAACTCTCTTTACGGGAATGCGTGCCTATTTTACACACGAACTTAATTCTTTCAAATTTAAAGTGTGTGCCTAATTTTCTTACAAGAGTTGAGCTAGGTGTGAGCTAAACAAGCCGAACGTTCTTGTGTACGTCTTAGGTAGTCGCCAACCCGCCTCGTAGTGGCACACAGAACAGCTGTGCGAGGTGTGTATTAGAGCACTCACTGCTTCTAGAACTTACCTTGTAGGACCACTAGCAAACCCGTATTTGAACCATGGATTCTTTGACAACCTTTGGACTTAGGGTGACGATTCTTGGCCTTCAGCATTGATTGGTTAGAATCACCACTTTAGTGCGTCACGAGGGTGTTGTAGTTGAGGGGGTTCGATGAGGGAGTACTTCATGCTATATTTGTGTGAGTCTTGCATATCGCATGCGCTTCATTTGTGATCTTCGAGGGGAATGCGAGGGTGAGTGAGAGTAGGCTCGCGCACTTCGGTGTGGCGGTGTTCCATGGCATTACAACATGGACACAAGTAAGGAGAGCCGTGAGTGTGTACATCTAATACACACAAAACTTGGGTTGGGGGATTTAATAGGTGGATCGTGCTAGGTACCGGATCTTACTCATCATGGTGTAGGAGGTTTGGTTGGATTAGGCACGAGACAGACATTTGATCGACTACTTGAGAGGGGACAGGATTACATTCGAGTGTGGGGGTGTCGACATTTGACTTCGGACATCGAGATTGCGCTTGCGACGACTCCATCCCCACACATGCTCTTTTATGTTGGCGGCTTTGTTGATTTACACCGAGGATTTTAGTGAGATAGGGAGAGACTTTGATTTGTGATTTATACGTGATTTTGATAGTGTCTCTCCTTACGATTATATGATAGCTTGGCACTTGGAAGACCACTCGTGAAAGATATTGAAGGAATTATGCAGGATTTTGAGAGATTGAAAAAAAAAAAAGAAAGAAAAAAAAAAAAGAAAAAAAAGAAGAAAAAAAAAAAAAAATCAGAAAAAAATCAGAAAAAAAAAAGAAAAGAGAGAAAAAAAGGAGAGATGAATAAAGGTAGAATGAGAAGTTTTGTGGAAGAACGAGTGGAGAAGCGACTAATTCACGAACGGGAAATTTTGGTTGATGCATCATTCATGACAATGGCCGCGGAGATCGTAATTGTACCGGGGTTTGAGGGGATCGAGGGCCGGAGATGGTGAGTTTCGGGCTTGGTTTCCATCATTGTTGTGAGGGTGTGTGAGCTATGGTATTTGTGAGAATGTGACGCTTTAGGACTTGTATTTGATTCTTATCCTATTTGTCCCTAAAGCCTCATCATTTTAAACCCGTTAGCGGATTAGGAGCTCGGACCTTGAACGTGGCTTAGCCTAGCGTAGCCTTTTATTTTGTGGCACACATGAAAAGGTATTGCATTCTTGTACTTAGTAAAGTTAGGTTCTCTATACTAGCTAGGGGGAATTCATGTTGACGAATTTGATTTCGAATCATTCCTTGTGTCTAGATTTCTTATCGCTTCGTGTGAATCGGTTTAAGCTAATGGAGATTGCCCAATCTCGCAAAAGAAAAGAAAAAAATTTGTTTTTCAATACTTGCATTGTGAATATTGCATTTGCATATAGGTGCATTGTGTATAATCGCGTCGTGTCGACTAGTAGGAAGGATGGTTGGTGAACGGTTCTACTCGGATTAGTATGCAAGTGTTCTTGGTTTTGTATGCAATGTGAGGTGATAGTATGCAAATGGCGTAGGGAAGTATGCAATGAGTAATTGGTAGTATGCAAAGTTGGATGAATTGCGGAAAAGCGAAAGAAGCTTTGACTTAAGAGAGATGGAATTGACTTGGGAGATTTGCTCGGGACGAGCAAAAGGTAGTGTGGGGGTAGTTGATAACTCCGTTTTCGGAGTTATTTTATGCCTTTTATTTCTACGTTTTGCGTGCTTATAATGGAGAATTTGTCGTCTTTTGAGTAAATTGAGCGTAAATGTGAAAATATGAGTTCATGTGCAAAACTTGTTAAATCCGGGCGTTTCTTTAGATTTTTGAGCTTTTTATTGTGATATGATCGCGGGTTGTGTTTTCGTGTTGTGATTCGCAGGAAAACAGGGCTTGGATGATCGTGCGGGATTTGGAAGCGAACTTCGGAAACGAGGAACTCAAAGACAAGTCAAGAGGAGAGTCAAAAGTCAAAGGAAGTCAATGGAAAGTCAAAGGAAAGTCAAACAGAAGAGGAAGATCAAAGAAAGAAAGAATGGAAGAAGAAAGTCAAAGAAGAAGAAGAGAAAAGTCAAAGGAGGCAAAAAGAGGGCTGGAACACAGTGTCTTCGTGCGAAGACATTTGTCTTCGTGCGAAGACAAATACTTAGCCAAAATTTTGACTCTGCAGCATTCTCTTCGCAAAACAACTTGCAGTATCTCAATGAGAAGACCTTCGCACGAAGAGGCAGAAGTCTTCGTACGAAGACTCTTCGTGCGAAGACAACTGTCTTCGTGCGAAGAGGTCGTGGTTCAGCAGCATATTTTTGGGGCTTTTCCGTATTATTTCCAAACTTTGTAATATTATTATGGGAACGTATTTAAGACTTTTAGGTCGTCTTTTTCAGTAGTTTTAGAGGATTAGAGACATCTTTGGAGATCAAGAAGCCTTGGAGAGAGCTTAGGAGCTTTTGGATCATTCGTTTGAATTCTAAACTCTCGTTTTTCTTGATTTTTATGTTTAAACTCATTATAATCGTTGTTTTGATTATGAATATGAGTAGCTAAACACCTTTTGCTGGGAATTCTCGTTTGGTGTAGCTAGGGTTTGATCTAAAGTCGATGTTTTGATGATTGTAATGCATGCTTTAGCTTAATCTCTCGTGTTCATTCATTATCATGGATTATTTGCGTTCTTAATCTTATTATCTTTGCGAGTAGCTAACGTAGAGATAGAATCAATTAGTTTCACGCGGTAACTCCGTGATAACTAGTCGGTAAATCGAATAATCCACCTAGTCGTATCAATGTTTGGTAACTCGGCATCGTTAACTAGGATCGTTAAAGTAGAATTATGTTATTAATGCATACTTAAACCTAAATTAGGCTTGGTAACTCGATTTAGTTTAGTTTAAGTATAGTGGATTTGCTTGGTAACTCGGTAAGTTCAACATTGCTTGATTAATAGTGAATAACACGTGGTTGTTTTACGAATCAAAACATAAATTTAGATCAACTTAGTGAACCTAGAGAATTCCCGGTGCTTTTCCCTTATTGATAAAAACCTCCAAATATTCATTCTTTATTAATCGTGAATTATTTCACTTGGTTAATTGAGAATTTTGCGTTTAATTTCTTAGAATTAGATAAAAACACAACTTGCGACTTGCCCACATAAGGTTTAGAATAGTAATTAATTTAAACAAAGTCCCTTGGGTTCGACAACCCGGATTTCCGGTTTATTACTACACACGACGGCTGTGCACTTGCAGTTGGAACGTGTCAATGAGAATGGCAAAGTGGTAAGAAATAAAGCCAGACTGGTAGCTCAAGGATATAATCAGGAAGAAGGTATAGATTATGAGGAGACTTTTGCTCCTGTTGCCAGTCTGATGTGCAGGGAGTTTGAGATGAGCCTAATGGGTGAACTGAATTTCTTTCTTGGACTTCATATATTACAACTGAAGAAAGGAATTTTTGTGCATCAAGGAAAATATACCAAGGACTTATTGAATAAGTACAATATGTCACAGTCCAAGGTGCTTAAGATCCCTATGAGTTCATCACTCTCTTTAGACAAAGATTCAACTGGTAAGAGTGTGAATCAGTAGGAATACAAGAAGATCTAATTTCATGTTGAGTGGCTATTCAGATGCAGATTTTGCAGGTTATAAAGTAGACAGGAAAAGTACTTCTGGATGCTGCCAATTTCTTGGATCTTCATTGATCAGTTGGCATTCCAAAGAGCAAAATTATGTAGCATTATCAACTGCAGAAGCTGAATATATTGCAGCTGGTGCTTGCTGTTCACAAGTGTTATGGATTGCTCAGCAACTTAGAGATCTTGGCTACAACTTCAGAAATGTGCCAATTCATTGTGACAGTACAAGTGCTATTTCAATCTCTAAGAATCCAGTCCATCACTCAAGAACAAAGCACATAGATGTGAGACATCATTTCCTTAGAGATCATGCAGAACAAGGTGATGTTGTTTTAAATTTTATCTCTACTTCAATGCATATTGCTGATATTTTCACTAAACCTTTGCCAGATGATATGTTTCCATCTCTAAGGCTTGAATTGGGGATGTTAAACAAGGATGCATTGGTTTAGGGGGAGTATTAGTACCTATATGTGTATATGTGCTGGAATCTCAAAGTCTTGAGATTATAATTTCTGAAGCCTTGAAAGTATAGCTCAAAGCTTTGAAGTTTCTCAAACTGCAGAAAATCTCAAGGCCTTGAGATTGTTCTCCAGGTCTTGATAATATCTGTATTTTTTTTTTAAAAAAAGGATCATCAAATATTATATCTTATCTTTTTAGATAACTTTATAATACTTGAATTACTCAGAGAATTTTCTAAAATATCCCAAAAAGATTTTTCAAGATCCTATTTTTGCATGTTGATATTGCAGAGTCCTTTTATGACTCATCCTTTTCAACCTACTTAAGCTGAAAGTCAGGGCTTTTTTTCTTCTCATTCTCTTCCAATTTTCTGCGAATCTACTCTCTCTCTCTCAATTCCTCTCAATCACATTCTCTTCTCAAAACCCTAAACCCTAAAATGGAACGCAAATCAGCCAGAATTCAGCAACAGGGAAAGCCCTCTGGCATATCCAAGAAGAGAGCAAACAAGAAGGAGAAGATAGTGATTTCTGATTCAGATTCAGAAAATACTCAAAGCTTGCATGAGGATACCCCTCCTGCAAAGAAGTCCAGGACAGAGAAGGGAGATGAAGGATTAAGTGTTGATCCACAACAAGAGACTCAGGGTGGTGATCAACCTAGGTCAGAGAAGAAGAAAGGGGGAGAAAAGAAAAAGACTGCTGAAGAGGAAAAAGGGAAATCAACTCAGGAAATCCAGAAGAAACCAACTGAAGGAGGACAAGAAAATACCAAACCCTCTGAGAAGAAGACTAGGGTTAAGCAAGTTGCTGCTGCAACTAAGAAAGGATATCAAGGTAAGAATGTACTTCCCACTGAGTGGTTTGTTAGTTCTGAAGTTAGAACTGTTTGGATGCAAGGATATGCTTCATCTAAGGTAGCTTTCTGCAGCATGATTTCTGATGAGTTATTGGATAAACTGGACATAGAATGCATGAGAAAGTTGAGAGAAACTGATGTTTGGGAGGTTCTAAATCCTAGTTCAAAGGCTTATCCTAGGTTAACTAGGTTATTTTATCTGAACTTGGTGTCTGAAGGTGATGATAGAATGGTATTAACTTCAAAAGTGGCTGGTGTGGATTTGAGGTTAGATCATAGGACTTTTGCCAAAGTCTTGGGCATTCCTAGAAAATACAATGTTGGAGATTATCCTGATAGGAAGGAGTGTCTGGATAAGGCAAAAAAGATGTTCTTTATTGAAGGTGTTCCCTCTGGTCCAAAGCAGTTGACACACTCTGTGCTCAACTGTGAAGCCAAAATCTTATTTACTATTCTGATGAGGAGTGTAGTTCCTAGGGAAAAATCAAGGGAGTTAGTAACTGATAAGGTTCTGATTTTGATGTATCTGATATCTCAAGGGTTTGAGATAGATTTGCCAACAGTTGTTATGGAGCATATGATTTATTGTGTAACCAGGACTAGAAACCATCCTCTTCCATATGCCAACATGTTACCTCTTTTCTTTGAATATTTTGATGTGCCTGTGAAAGGATAAGAAAAGATTACTGGAGGTTTTGGGTTGATAGATGAGACTGCACTTCAGAGTATTGGGGTAGTTCAGACTGGGAAAGGGCATTAGAAATTTTATTCTGATTTGTCAAAGGAAGAACTTGCTGAGAAGGAGTTTGAGAAGCCTAAAGGGACTGCATCTGGAAAAGGACAAGCCAATGAGGATTACTCTCTGCTAGTTGAGAAGTTAAAAGATCAGCAGGTTGAGATTGAAGATCTCAAACAAAGGTTATTTGACCTGTCAACTGAATTTAACCAGTTCAAGGGCTTGATGAATGTTATGAATGGGAAGCTGGATGTTGTCATCAAGGGCTTGAATCTGGAGAAGATACCTTCGGCTACTAGTCATGACACCAGTGTGGATTCAGAAGAAAAGCTGGGAGATTTTCTGAAGAAGAAGAAGAAGCCAATTCCAGTAGTGCTAACTTCAAAAGATTTGTTTGAAAAAACTGATGAAAAATATGCTGGTGAAGACACAGGTGTTGATGCAGAGGTAAATTCAGTACAGGCTAAGAAGAAAGTGGATGAGATAATCCAAGAAGTGGTTGCTGAAGTGGAAGCTGAACAAGAAGGTAATCAGTCTGCAGAAGATGCTGCAAGTGAAGAAGAAATTGGAGAAGGCTCAGAGAAAGGCCAGACATCAAAGAAGAAGTGAAGATCAGAGACTGCCAAAGCCTTGACCCTCTATCTCATTCTCTTCTATCTTTTCTGTCTCAAGGCCTTGAATTTTTAACTAGTTTTTTGTTTTAAGTTTATTTTCAGACTCTGAGTAATGATCCTTTATTTCTTCAACCTTATTTGATGAAAGTTAAAAAGGGGGAGAATTAATGTGGTATTTGTGTTTTTTTTTTTGCAGTATTTGGACTAGTAATAATAAGAATGCGTAGTTGTTTTGGTGAACTGTTATTCTGTGGTAATTTGTAATATTTATTCTCACTGGTTACTGTTTGGGTTCAGTATATATTGTATCTGCAAAAATTGTGGTTATTTAATTTTTGAATATGAGTGGCAGGAAGATCTATACAAGACTGTAGGTTTTGTCTTTCATCAAGGGGGAGATTGTTGAGTTCAGATCCCTGAATGTGCTTTGGTTGGTAATTGTTTTTGAGTGATGAAAGACAAAAGGCTGAGACATAAGCAGTGTTCGCGATAATTACCAAGTATAGGAATATCGTTCTAAGTAGTACCCGAGTAAGAACGGGGTCGAATCCACAAGGAGAGGAGGATTAGAGAGTGACTTGCAAAACTAGAATAAACGACTAACTAAAACAATAAAACACAAACTCTCAATGGCTTTAAAGCTTGCCAAGCTATTCAAATCCACCAAAATCAATTGATGGAGCAAGTTTGAGGTTTGAGTTTAAGAACAAAGTAAACGACTAATAGAGCTACGATTCAAGAAACTAAGCGAAATACCAAGTAATGAGGGCTAGGGATCATCGGTTTCTCTAGTGACCAATCCTCCTATTATATTCAAGCCCGATTCTCAATTCGCATGTGTCAATCCACAAGACAAGTATCTCAAGAAGTGATTGCTCATACAATCCAACTCGCGACAAGAGAAGTGTGTAAATCCAACACGCTAATCAAGCACTAAAGAGGCTATTCAAATGAGATTCTCCAAATTTCAAGTGTTTCAACATCAACCATATGTAAACACACGTAGGTGTTTCCACATGAAAGATCAAGCAACAAATGAGATTTGTAAATTCTCACTCAAATCACCTAACTAGAACTCGATTTCTCAAAGTTAGGATTGATGAGTTCCTCTCACTCGAATGCAACTTCAAATCAAACACGTCTAAAGTATTCGCACATCTACCTATTCAATGCATCAAATACTTCAACAAGAGAAATTCAAACATTGCACTAAGCATTCAAGTGAACTCAATTCAACCCATTCATCCTTGAAGTTCAACTTGAATCAATAAGATGATTAGAGCACTAGATAGTCCCAAATCACCCAAGCAAGTGAATTAGCTAAACATGAGTATAAATTCAAGAGAAGTAAAGAAAATTATCATTCCATTCATCATACTTGAATCCAACACAAGTTATCACCAATTCAACCTCAATACATCAACTACTAATCGATTCAAACTACAAAAACGAGCAATAATCACTTCCAACTACAATACTAAACTACCAAGTCACCCACCAAATCAAGATGATGCTGCTGCTGCTGCTACAGCAAGAAGAACTCTGCAGCAGCAGGAATAGAGCATATCAGCTCACAAAACAGAGTACGAAAAATCACCAACAACAGCCCCAATTTTCAGACTCCTCTCTCCCTCTCTTCCTCTTTCACTTGCTCTCAGCCCTGAATCATGCTCACTAGGGAGCTCAGCAGCTAAAGAACAACCCAGAACTGGGTAGAAATCGGAGAGAGAGAGAGGATGAACAAAGACCAAAACAGAGGCGTCACTCCCGTCGGGTCTGAGAAGAGAGAGCTGTGATTTCTTCAAGCTTTGTTTATATAGCCTTGTCTTTGAGCTTCCTTGGCCTCCAAGAATGTATCTAAGCCGTCCAATTCATCCCAAGACCTCTGAATCGTTGATTTGTAGAGCTCATGAACCCTAGGTTTGATTTGGGGCTTTTCGTTTGGGTTGTTCTTGGGCCGAATTGAGCAGTGGGTTAGGGAGAGGATTGGACAAGGAGAAGTTTGGTACCAGTTTCGCCCGATTTGGTGAGGATTTGGTCGGGTTTTGGAGTTGGCCGAAGCTTCAAGCAAAGCTTCCATGGAGTTCCTTCGTTCACTGCGTGTTTCGTCGGGGAGAGAGAGGGAAGAAGACGCGTCTTCAGTGATTGTTTTGCCGAATGAGCAATTCGGCCCCCTCTAGTTTGATGTAATGTTTTAAAATACCCCCATCTCCTCTTAAAAGGTTTGGAAAAATAGCAATAACACCCCCAACTCCGTTAGGAGCTCTTCAAAATAGCCATTAAAAGGTTTAGAAACTTGCACTTAAGCCCCACTTCCGTTAAGAACTTGTCTTCTTGGCCCTTGACCTTCACTTTTGACTTTTAGATCTTCAATAATGACCCCAATTCTTCTCTTGTCTTCTCAAATTGGCCCTTAAATCTTCAACTATTCTTCAAATTAGGTCATCCAAGTCCCTTCTTCATGGCTCTTGAGTCGCAAATCCTCTTCAAATTCATCGTTTAAGGTCCCCTAGCTCGCCTCTTGCGTTTTAAAGCACGTTTTCACCTACAAAATTAGGGAAAAACAACCAAAACTACGAAAACAAGCATAAGTCTAGAAAGAGAGATAAAATAGATAAATTACACATATTAGCAAGTTATGAAGAGTTCGATAACATACTGAAATATGCAATATACGATCCTTAACACCCCCCCCCAACTAGCCTTTTGCTCGTCCTCGAGCAAAGAGAGCGATATGAGTAGAAATTTAGTGAGAAACCAATCATGAGAGACACACACTCAACTAGACAAGGCTTGACTCAATCCTAAACTAGACTCAATATATTTACAAAAACACTCTCACATATTATCTATCCTAAGTGAGAACCCAAAGAAAATAAAATCCTAAAGAATTACTAGCTAGTTTTAATTTTTTTTTTTTTTTTTTGGTGGGGGAAAAAGAAGAATGCACAAATGTCTCTTCAAATAAATTCTCTAAGTCCAAGAAGATTAAGAAAGAAACCTATGGACGTCTAAGCATATACTCATACAAATGTGGGCGGTGTTTGGTAGAAGGTGACTCATGCGAACCACAAAACTTGTTAAATTAAGTCCAATTTGCGAGAAAGTATGCCTTCAAAAATAAGGATCACATGAAACTAGACATTCTCATACTTATTCAAAAGCACCCATGTAGGATGGACTTCCAAAGCTTTGAACAAAAATTCTTAAGAAGGGGAGATGTGGTTGTGGGCTTGTATGATCCTTTTGTGGATTTTTGGTAGATGGTGCGATTTATCATGATTTTTTTTTTTATAGCATTAACATTTTTTTTAAACCTCAAATCCAAGGTTCTCCAAGACCCACAACAAAAAGAGGAATATACACGCTGTGGGCTTTTTAAGCTAAACCAAGGGAGCTATCTAGGTGGTGACGTAACATTATCCCCGGACACCCCTCTATTTCTTAGACATCGCATGGGGTGTCATTGGTAACCACCACTCCAATGGGCTACAAGTTTCCACCGCAAAAACGAATAGAGTAGAATCTTTTTGTGAAGTTCAAATAGCTTTAGAAAATTCACCCTTTATCAAAAGTAGAAGACGTCAAAGTTCATGTGATCAACTTAGCTTGAAGGACTTAAACATGAAACGTAAATTTAGTGTGTCGTTTTGTGTGAACGCATGATATCGCGGAAGGTGGGATATTGGTGTAGATGTATTGAGTATAATAAAAGAATTCCTTATTAAAATAAAAATAAAAAGAACATGGACTAAGAAATTTCATTATTTGAAAACATCTAGCTTCCTAAAATTCCCCCTTTTCACTTTTTCTCATTTTTTTTCATTTTTTTTTTCAATTTTTTTCTTTTTTTCAAAATAAGTGACTCAACTATAACTTCCTAAGACTCAATAAAGCTATCAAATAAGAAAATAAAATCTAGACTCAAGATGAAAGGTGAAAATAAATAAAACTACCAAAGAAAGAAGAATAAAAATATCTATGGTTTGACACGGGGAAAGAGTGATGCTTCTCATGAAAGGTTCACACACATTTTTTTTTTCAAATTTTTCAATTTTTTTAAATTTTTATGATTTTTTCAAATTTTTCAGTTTTTTTTTTCATGTAAATTACTAATGAAGAAAAATCATGCTAATAACCATTTAAGCAAGAAAGAAGATCTACTTCCCACCCCCCAACTAAAATGTCACATTGTCCTCAATGTGTGAGAACAATGGAAGAGCATACAAGTTTATATAAGAGATAAGGGATAGATAGACCTCATTTTAGCTTTCTTGGCCACCAAGCATAAGTCCTCCTCCAAGAGCAACCTACAAAATGGTAAAAGAAAAGAAAAGAAAATGCAAGAAATAGAGATAAACTAATTTATTTATTTACAATTAGGGAGGTGGAACAAAGAAAATGATGCTATCCCACCCCCAATATTGGAAATTTCTTTCCATGCCATGCCCCTACTTCATTCTTAGAAAAGTACTTCTCCTTTAAAAAGTTTGATTCATTAATTAGAATAGATAGGAGAAGTAGGGGCAAGACACAAGAGATGAATAAGAGATGCAAGCAAAATCTAACAATAAAGTTAGAGCAAGTTGTTATGTCTTGCATCATCTTAAGAAAAGGGTTTGAAATCCTCAATTGACATGAATCATAGAATGGGTCTTCATAAGTTGCCAAATTTTTATTTTAAATCACAACTTGAGAAATATGGGCAACTTGTGAATCCTCAATCTCATCAATTTTAAACATGGCATATGGATTTACGGATGTGGCTTCATAATTGGGAGGTAAAATAATTTGAGAACATGAAGCCACATCCAAACCCTTAGGCTCATGAGATGGGTCATTGACTTGGTCAAATTGAGTCAATAGTCTCTCCTCTTCATCAAAGTTAATTGCATCTTCCATGAGAAAAGATGAGTAGGAAGCTTCACTATCATATAGAAATTCTATTTCTTCCCAAGTAAGCTCATCTAATTCTTTGGAAGATGTAGTAAAAGAGTCTACATGAATCGGAGTATCAACACATGAACCCCCCAACTTACTTGAAGGTTCTTCCACAATTTCTAGTGGAGGGGGTTCTCCTAGAGTATCCTCTAAGTCATCACGAAAGAAGTGATGCTCATGATCATTGGAACTCCGATGAGTAATAGACTCTTCATGAGCACTAGACAAGATAACATTTCCTTCAAGAATGGTAGCATCTAATTTGACTTCTAACTCATCACATGAGTGGTTTCTATTTTGCGACTCCTCCTCACATGTGTCACTATGTGAGTCATCCAAAATGACTTCACTCATGTCATGGGTTGAAGAGTCATCATCAAAAACATCAATTTCACTACCAACATCACTATCACATGCTTCTTTAGAATGTGCGAATGAGAAATGAATGCAATCACCTATCCTAGTGGCAACAACTCCATCATCAAACACATCATCCAAACTTTGGTCTTCAATAGACTTGTGATGTGTGTGAGTGAGAACTTGAGACTCATATGATGGCGAGTCTTGTGAAGAGTAAGAGCTATATGCAAGAGACCCATCATCATGAGATTTCCAATATAACGATTCCACTCTATCGGCCAAGTGAGAAAATGCTTCTACTAGTTCTTTTGCGCCTTCAAAATATTTTTGCATTGTTTCCTTAAGAGAACTACTTATAGGCCTCTCTAGTTCCTCATTCATATAATCTTCCCTCTCAAAATAACTCACTCCTCTTGATTCACACGTCATATCATTGTATTGATAAGTGCAAGAATCATGAGAGTAAGTGTTTGAGGGAGGTGATTGTGCACAAGAAGCATGAGATGTGTAATCTAGTGTCTTACTATCATGCCAAGAATAATCATTCTTAGGAAAATAATCACCATTTTTAATCGCACGTTCACGTATGGAACGCATTGATTCCTTAGAATGATTTCCATGACTAGTAAATGCATAGTAATAAGGAACACTAGGCCTCTCACCAAGTTCAAAATGTTCATGAGACATTTTTTTTTCCAAGCAAGTAGATGAGAGGTACTTGATGAATTTCACAAGCCCTCTTGAATCTCACAAGCTTAACTAACCACAATAAAACTAGAGAAAATGTCAAAAACAAACTACTAACAAACTAACTAAGAAAGCAAATCAAATCTAAAGCCTAGCCTCTACCCGGCAACGGCGCCAAAAACTTGTTCGCGATAATTCCCAAGTATAGGAATATCGTTCTAAGTAGTACCTGAGTAAGAACGGGGTCGAATCCACAAGGAGAGGAGGATTAGAGAGTGACTTGCAAAACTAGAATAAACGACTAACTAAAATAATAAAACACAAACTCTCAATGGCTTTAAAGCTTGCCAAGCTATTCAAATCCACCAAAATCAATTGATGGAGCAAGTTTGAGGTTTGAGTTTAAGAACAAAGTAAACGACTACTAGAGCTATGATTCAAGAAACTAAGCGAAATACCAAGTAATGAGGGCAAGGAATCATCGGTTTCTCTAGTGACCAATCCTCCTATTATATTCAAGCCCCATTTCTCAATTCGCATGTGTCAATCCACAAGACAAGTATCTCAAGAAGTGATTGCTCATACAATCCAAATCGCGAAAAGAGAAGTGTGTAAATCCAACACGCTAATCAAGCACTAAAGAGGCTATTCAAATGAGATTCTCCAAATTTCAAGTGTTTCAAGCATCAACCATATGTAAACACACGTAGGTGTTTCCACATGAAAGATCAAGCAACAAATGAGATTTGTAAATTCTCACTCAAATCACCTAACTAGAACTCGATTTCTCAAAGTTAGGATTGATGAGTTCCTCTCACTCAAATGCAACTTCAAATCAAACACGTCTAAAGTATTCGCACATCTACCTATTCAATGCATCAAATACTTCAACAAGAGAAATTCAAACATTGCACTAAGCATTCAAGTGAACTCAATTCAACCCATTCATCCTTGAAGTTCAACTTGAATCAATAAGATGATTAGAGCACTAGATAGTCCCAAATCACCCAAGCAAGTGAATTAGCTAAACATGAGTATAAATTCAAGAGAAGTAAAGAAAATTATCATTCCATTCATCATACTTGAATCCAACAAAAGTTATCACCAATTCAACCTCAATACATCAACTACTAATCGATTCAAACTACAAAAACGAGCAATAATCACTTCCAACTACAATACTAAACTACCAAGTCACCCACCAAATCAAGATGATGCTGCTGCTGCTGCTGCTACAGCAAGAAGAACTCTGCAGCAGCAGGAACAGAGCATAGCAGCTCACAAAACAGAGTACGAAAAATCACCAACAACAGCCCCAATTTTCAGACTCCTCTTTCCCTCTCTTCCTCTTTCACTTGCTCTCAGCCCTGAATCATGCTCCCTAGGGAGCTCACCAGCTAAAGAACAACCCAGAACTGGGTAGAAATCGGAGAGAGAGAGAGAGGATGAACAAAGACCAAAACAGAGGCGTCACTCCCGTCGGGTCTGAGAAGTGAGAGCTGTGATTTCTTCAAGCTTTGTTTATATAGCCTTGTCTTTGAGCTTCCTTGGCCTCCAAGAATGTATCTAAGCCTTCCAATTCATCCCAAGACCTCTGAATCGTTGATTTGTAGATCTCATGAACCCTAGGTTTGATTTGGGGCTTTTCGTTTGGGTTGTTCTTGGGCCGAATTGAGCAGTGGGTTAGGGAGAGGATTGGACAAGGAGAAGTTTGGTACCAGTTTCGCCCGATTTGGTGAGAATTTGGTCGGGCTTTGGAGTTGGCCGAAGCTTCAAGAGAAGCTTCCATGGAGTTCCTTCGTTCACTGCGTGTTTCGTCGGGGAGAGAAAGGGAAGAAGACGCGTCTTCAGTGATTGTTTTGCCGAATGAGCAATTCGGCCCCCTCTAGTTTGATGTAATGTTTTAAAATACCCCCATCTCCTCTTAAAAGGTTTGGAAAAATAGCAATAACACCCCAACTCCGTTAGGAGCTCTTCAAAATAGCCATTAAGAGGTTTAGAAACTTGCACTTAAGCCCCACTTCCGTTAAGAACTTGTCTTCTTGGCCCTTAACCTTCACTTTTGACTTTTAGATCTTCAATAATGGCCCCAATTCTTCTCTTGTCTTCTCAAATTGGCCCTTAAATCTTCAACTATTCTTCAAATTAGGTCATCCAAGTCCCTTCTTCATGGCTCTTGAGCCGCAAATCCTCTTCAAATTCATCGTTTAAGGTCCCCTAGCTCGCCTCTTGCGTTTTAAAGCACGTTTTCACCTACAAAATTAGGGAAAAACAACCAAAACTACGAAAACAAGCATAAGTCTAGAAAGAGAGATAAAATAGATAAATTACACATATTAGCAAGTTATGAAGAGTTCGTTAACATACTAAAATATGCAAGTTATTATGAGTGGCAGGAAGATCTATACAAGACTGTAGGTTTTGTCTTTCATCAAGGGGGAGATTGTTGAGTTCAGATCCTTGAATGTGCTTTGGTTGGTAATTGTTTTTGAGTGATGAAAGACAAAAGGCTGAGACATAAGCAGCAAAGCATTTCAGTTATCTCAAGGCCTTGAGATTGATAGAACTTCAAAGCCTTGAGTTATTTTATTCTGATGTATGTTCTGACAATTCTGTGTTGCAGATTGGATATCTGATTATGCAAATCAGTGGTTTACTGCATATACTTTTGGATTATGTTATTTATATATCTTTCACAATTTCAGATGATCAGAACAGGAAGAATCAAAGTTAACTGGGTTTAACTTTGAAATTCTGTGAAGCAGGTTCAGAGCTCCAAGGCCTTGAGATGTGCCTTGAGCTGCTGACAGTTTTTACAGAACTTGGTTGATTCTTTCTTGCAGGTTGTGATTCTTAGTATTGTGATTATTTACTCACTTCCAAGTGTCTTAAACTTTTTTTTCATGATTCATATGTGTTAAGAAGATATTCAGGTTATTGTTTTAAGTTTGTTAAATAGTTTTATCAGAAATTGTATAACCAAATAGTCATAGTACTGTTAGCTTTCATGATTTTGTTGTTGCTGTGTTTCAATGCTGTTGCAGGGTTGTTAAACGTACAGAAGCAATCTCAACAAACTCCAACGGATATCCTTTTGAAGCTGTTTGAATTTCAATTGAAAACAGAAAGCGGATTTGTAGGAACTGAGATCCTAAAATCTCTCAATCAGTTGCAGCTGTGGATAAATGAGACTGGTTTGAATTTTGAAGTAGAGAGAGGCTTGCAGAATACTCTGAGAGGTGTGGCAAAATCGTGGGAGATCATTCATTCAAACACACAATTATTCAAGCTTCATTCCAGATTCCTGAAGATCAAATCAATCCAGTTTTCCAGAAGAACACTTCCAGGCTTTCAACATCGTATCTTCATACTATGTTCTTCACTTGTACTTCTATTTGTGTATCTCTAGATTATCTTAAACCTCACTTTACCTAGTGGTTGGTTGTTCAAGTGAACAACAAGAGGTTCTTGTTAGCTCAACAGTTAGTAGCTGGAACTAGATAGGTTTGGAACCACAAGCTGTATAGGTGTAATGGAAATCACTTAGGCTTGAAGATCTAAGGCTGTTTCTGTGTGATTAATAAGAAGTGTTTGACCAATCCTGATGGGATTAGATCCCTCAGGCAGAGATTAGGTCCATTGGGACTGAACTCTGTAAATTGCTTTGTGTTCTTTACTTTTCTGTATGATTATTATCTGCTGCATACAACTCAATTCAAACTAGGGTTTTAAAGCTGTTTAGTTTTGTCCACAGCTCAAGCCCTTGAAGCTTACTATTTTGCCTTTGTAAGATTCAGACAGTTTACTAAAATCTCAAGGCCTTGAGATTTGAGTTTCACACAAAGTGTTTCAGTTAGACTTTAAGTTTTGCAAAAAGTTTCCATACTCTATTCAACCCCCCCCCCCCGCTTCTAGAGTATTTAGGTCCTGTATTCAGTCTACATTACACACTTTCACTTTGAGACTATCACACGATAAGTAATCATCCGTTAATAACGTAAAGTAGAAGAATTCGCCTGACCGGAACAAGTTATGTTAATTATCACGGGTTTTGATCCCTTGGGTTTTAGACCCTAAAATGTGGGACTCCGTGTGCCCCCGACTCCTTTCGTCGTAGGCTGGAGTACTGCTTATAGATACCACTCCTTTGATTGACGCTCTTAGGAGGGTGTTGCAACACTTAAGGTCTAGAATGTTTGATGTGGTCATGATGGCTAGCGGGACGCGGGATGCGACCCACAACGCTTGGTAGAGAGGTTTGGGTTCTTGAACCCCCTCTACACATGTACCAACTTTTACTTTTTTCTGGTCTACCCGGGTTACAGCGCGACATATTGAAGTTCTTTGCACCAATGTTGGAAAAGTAAGACAGTTTGGAATTTAAATAAGTGGATTTACTCTTGCGACATTCGTAATTGGTTATCACCGCTGAAAACTCTTATATTGTTTTTACTTATACTCTGTTACTGTTATTTTACTTAACTCGTTATCCCGCATCGAATCTCAACTTTTTGTTTTGACATGCTAAGGTGTATCTCGCTCAGTATTTTTGTTGACTTCCAAAAACTGCGGTGTCTGTTTTCCTTCCCACCGCAGGTCCAGGAGCTGAGTATCTCGGAATAGAAGGGCGCGAGACTCACTTAGACTATGAACGCCGCCAGTAGTTCATATAGTAATGTTAGTTAATTAGTGTGTAATAGTAATCAGCTCGTGTGTAAGACTTAAAATTTATATAGTTTTTTAATGTTATAAATATGTTTTGTGGGTTATATTGCTTTCGATCTCCGCCACTTCTATTAAGAATCACCCTCTCGGTCTTGTCCCGAGCCGGATAAAGGGGATTGTTGCATGTGCCCTTACTAGCCAACCTTTGAATATATGAACTACTCTTCTCTCTCTCATTTCCAAGATGTGGGTTCATTTAAAATTGGGCATATGAAGTGACCAACTTCAACATTTAATTTCTCATTCACCCGTTAATGGTTTTTGATGTTTGAGATCTTTAATCGATCCCCTTGTTACCGTGTTTAAGAATATGTTAAAGTTGTTCCAAGTTCTTGATTTGAACTTGATCGAAATTGGGTAACAAAAGCATGTCGCATAACCATTTTACAACACTTATTACATTAGTATCTTCTAAGTCTTTGTGGCGCAACTAAAACTATATATCTAAAAGTTTGTGAGCGTTATCACTAGCATAGGCTCCAAGTCCATGTTCGAAAACATGTGTTAATTTGAAATGAAATATAGCGTTATTAGAAGAAAGAAAAACTCATGTGGAATGAGATTCTTGAGGTTCAATCTGCATTTTAACTAACCTAAAAGTCTACATATTCTCCGATATATTGCACAATTTTAGTTTATTTTACACCATTTTAAATTTTCTATTACTTTTGTTCACTCATATTCTTTAGACACATGCCCGTACAATATTCAGATTGTATATCATTACCCAACGATGTCGACCTTTCTCCTCTTATACTATAAGGCATGCGATATCAGTCCCCTCCTAAACATGACCTATAGATGAATAAGGGATTAAGAGAAAAGACGATGTTGGATGCATAGAAAGAAATAAATAAAGTATCAAATTAAAATAGTATTATGTCACAGTACTATGTCGCAACTATAGTGATTAGGACATCCCTTCAATCAATTGTAAATGCAAGTTCTAGTGAAAATAAATTATAAAGAATATGACTTAAATTATAAAGAATAATAAAGCTTGTCCTTAATCCATTCATTCGGATAAACCTAACGGGTGCTTTTTTTTTGAGAAGTTAATGGGTGATTTTTTAGTTCTAAAGCCAAATATTTATAAAAGATCTAAACTGGATTTGTGGGTAATAATGTGACAAAGAACAAGAGTTCGTGCTCCTTGGTTTGAATTCATCTTTCTAATTGCGTTGTGTTTGTCCTCCCACTTTCTACCTTAACTTCTTCTACAATTTTTATCATTTAGAAATCGAAAAAAATAAAAAACTAACTATTACTGGAACAACCCCAAAATATGTGGTGCCTCCGTCCGAGGAGATGAACCACATTGGGAACGGATAGCACATTCGGTTCACAGATACTGCAATACTCAAATATATAAAACATAAACCTTTAATTGATCTAATCTAGACAGAGTACAATGTTTTGAAAAAATAATCAATACATTATTCAAATGACAAGAGTACTAATGAAATTTTATTCAAAGATTTAAGAATAAAAATTCTATGTATATAATCATATAGTCGTGCATGCTCATAACAAAATAATCTTTCCTAAAAAAATATGGAAAAGTTTTGACTAGTGCTTCGAGTTTCTCGGAAAGTTTGTTTCAGGGCGACGGCTAGGGTTAAGGTCACAGCCGACAAAATCACCGGCGCTCAAGTTCTCAACATTCTCCGCCGGTAAGTTTGTTGCGATCCCCCTGTTAACAATGGCTAGTACTCAGTACATAGAGAAGGAGAAGCGAATAGTCGTGCTGGACGAATAGTTTTGCAAGTCGACGGAAGCAAGTTTCAGTCATGTACTGATTGGATTTTTTGTTTCCTAAGAGAAGGATATGGGTTGTACCATGAGACTACTTTTCCGAAAGATTTGGAATAGGGGAAACGAGGTCAAATTGATTGAAGTCGACTATAAGACGCTCTTGTTCGTTTTTCCGGATCAAGCAAGCTTGGAGAGAGTAGCATCCAGAGGACCGTGGGCGTTTAATGGCTGTATATTGCTATTAAAACCATGGAAACTCAGGGAACAAACAAAGTCAGTGGAGTTCAAAGACTTCGAAGTCTGGATTCAACTAAGTAACATCCCGATTCACTTGATGAAGAAGGAAATGGGGAAGTTTTTTGTTGATTCCGTAACAGAGTCAGTTTTCGTTGATGGCGGATTGAAAGTGAAGATGGGATCAAATACATACGAGCTAGAGCAAGGTTATCTATTGATGAGAGGATACCAAGAGGGGTTAACATAGTAGTCAAAGATGAAGATGTGTGGATTGATTTCAAATACGAACGCCTCCTGAACGTTTGTAGATGGTGTGGGTGTTGGAAATATGCTCTAGAGGCAATCTATTTCTTGTGACATTTATGGATTTACGATTCATTGTGTTATCGATATGGAGATATGTTAACATGGATGAAGTCCTTAGAATATACATGTTATATTCTTGAATATCCCCTAGTCCATTATATTGATTAACAGGACATTCAACTATAGACTAGTACGGGGTTGGATTGATGTGGAGATATCACGATCCAACACATAGGTATCCATTAGGAGTAATAGCATACTGGATTGACCCATAACGAAAAGGCTACATACAGGTTATGTAAAGTCATAAGTACTTCTCGTAGTGACAGCGGTATTGTCATCCTTAGACTTGAAGTCATTAGATCCTCTAGTTGTGGAATATTGTATTTTGACATCGTCAAACGCTACACCGTAACTGGATAGTAATAAAGGCGTTAGTCGGATACAATAAGGAAGCAAACTTAGAGATGGTAGCGATGTAAATAGAATTTTTCGCTCCCACATAACGGGAGAAAATATCCACGACCACTTGAGGGATGGTGCTATAGAATGTCTGGCCAGACTCAGATAAATCAATATAGGATATTGATGTTATCTGCATGGATAAGACTATTTCCAGGATCGAGAAACTAAGGATTGGATATACGAGTGTGACTTGTATGTCTCGTGTCCAATCCCGATATAGAGACAAAGGAATGATACAATACTTGCACAAGGTTTGTCGAATGACTATTTCTATTAGTTGGATAGTGTTAACGTCTTGCTAGAGGCCGCTCCATGTTAGTAAATTATTACTACCAACTAAGTAGAAACTTATGGGGTCACACTCCTTATGGATTAGACCGGACTTGAGAATTAATTATAATGATTGATTAAATAGAAGGATTAATACGCAACTACTTGCAAACTTAGTAGGACTAATTTGAAAGTTGGACTAATCCGTATGAACATGATTAGGATAGGGGATTTTATGCAGTTAACAAGGAGTTGTAAGACTATATAAAGGACAGTCCTAGGATTTTATCAACACTAATTCTCATAACATACTTTGAGTAGGAGAGAAAAGCAAGGAGAGAGAGCAAATCCAAAGGAGGCCGAACCCCTTGGGACCGCCCCTACCCCATCGGCCACAAGAGGTGCCTCCCACCTCTTTGCTACATTTCGTGTGATCGTGATCTTCTTCCTCTTCTTCCTTCAATCCTAGCTAGCACAAAGGCTTGTAGGATCCGGATTCAATCCTAGGAGTGGACTAGCCATAGAGACGTGAATACTATTTCACGAGTGAAGTCATCAAAGGAGAACCAAAAGGTATTTTGATACTAAAATCCTTATTATCGTTATGAGTTATAGACTTGTGATCCTTGGAGGGTCTTGAAAGGATTAATTATTGTTTATTCCACTGCGTATTGGTTATCAAAACCCTACAGTGGTATCAGAGCCTGGTTCCTAGAGCATAACCTAGTTTATGTGTTACGATTTTTTTGTTGTTTTACACTTTAATTGATGTTTATCGCGTAAAACGGACAAATTTAGCATAATTGTTGCAATTGAATATGATTCAATAAAGCAAGACCTAATTTTAAATATGATGTGAATTATTAGTGAGTTTGAATTGTTGGGTTTTGATTCAGGTTACGCAGCGGAATAAAAAAATTAATCTTGCTCAAATCCCGCCAAGGATCACAGGAAGAGACTACATAACGATAGTGAGGGAATAAAGTATACACATACCTTTGGGTTCTCCTGTGGTGACTTCACACGTAAAATAGTATTCATGTCTATATGGATAGTCCACTCCTAGGATTGAAACCGGATCCTTCAAACATTTGTGCTAGCTAGGATTGAAGAAGGAAGAGGATCATGCAACAAACATCCAAAAGGGGCTCGGCCCTCTTTCTTTGGCTGACGGGGTGGGGGCGGACCATGGGGGGTTCTGCCCTCCTTGGTCTTGCTCTCTCTCCTTGCTTCTCTATCCCACTCAATGTGTTATGAGCATTAGTCTGGGAAGGAAGCTAGTAGTTTCCTTTATATAGTCCAACAACTCATTGTTGATTGCATAAAAGCTCCTATCATAATCATGTCCATACACGAATTAGTCCAACTTGCAAATTAGCCCTACTAAGTTTGCAAGTAGTTGCGTATTGATCCTTCTAATTAATTAATCATAATAATTATTTCCTAAGTCCGATCTAATCCATTGGGAGTGTGACCCCATAGGTTTCTACTTAGTTGGTAGTAATAAATACAAACATGGAGCGACCTCTAGCAAGACATCCATGCTACCCAACTAATAGACATAGTCATCCGACAAACCTTGTGCCCAATGTTCGTGTATTGCGTTATCCCTTTTTCTCCATATCCGGATTGGACACGAGACATATTAGTCACACTCGTATATCCAATCCATAGTTTCTCGATCCTGGGAATATGCTTATCCGTGCAGATAACATCAATATCTTCACATCGACTAGGGATATTTAAGAATATAACATTTATATTCTAAGGACTTCATTCATGTTAATATATCTCCATATCGATAACATAATGAATAGTAAGTCCATCGATATTTGTCACGATAAATTGATTGCCTCTAGGGCACAATTCCAACATTCTACCACTTGTACTAGAGTCAATCTCCTGCATCATATGACTATTGATCTAGCGCGGCCCTCACACTTTTACTGCGCAAGGTAAGAGAGACATCTCCTGGTACTTTGCAAATATTCACATCTCCTCTATCAATCAACTTGATTGAGATTGAATATTCCGAGTAAGTGCATCTTATGCATTAATATAATCTGTCCTCTGTGAAAGAATCGGCAACTGAATCTGGCCAGGAACCTTTCCATCTCACAGTCCCTCCCACTAGTGCAAAACATAAAAATCGACTATAGTCTAAAATCTTCTTTGTTAGTTTAAAATTTCTCATCACTGTAACCCTTACAGTAAACTCTTCTTATCCTCCATTTACCAAGAATTCATCCTAGTACTTTAAGGATAATCTTGATAATTATCCAGTGACACTTAACCCGGATTTGACTGGTATCTTTGTGTCATATGACACATCTGGCGTAGTACATAACATGGCACATTTCATGAATCTCATTCATACGGTCCCTTTTCCAATCTAATTGGAAAGACAATTAGTCTTCCAAAGACTAATTCCATGTGACATTGGTAGAATCCATATTCTATATATGTTGAACCATTTCAAACACCTTTGTAAATATATGCGCTATGACCTAAGCCGCACAACCATCTTGATCCATCTCCATAGATCTTCATAGGTTTTTTTGCCTAAGTCTATCATTGAAGATTAATTCCCTAGTCAATCTACATAAGATTGCCAAGTCCGGTCATTATTCTCAATGATTAGTATGTCTCTACATACAAGACCAGAAAATGTAATTGTGCTCCCACTAACCTTCTTGTATACATAAGCTTCGTCTTCAATTTTGATAGAACCAAACTCCTTCGATTGCATCATCAATTCGAAGAACCCAACTCCGAGAGGCTTGACTTAATCCATAGATAGATTGCTACAAGAAAGATGCTGAATGGATTTAAGCATTACAATTGGGAAAAAGATTCCGTCGTAGTCTATACTATGAACTCACATGAAATCCTTTTCAACCAGTTGTCCCTTAAAAGTAATCATATTACCATCCATGTTGGTTTCCTCATAACCCACTTGCACCATATGGGTCCTACCCTTTTAGGTGGTTCCACCAAATTCCATGCTTTGTTGGAATACATGTATCTCATATCGTATCTCATGGCTTCACGTCATTTCTGAGAGTATTGCCCACGCGTGGCCCTTTCATAGGTTGTAGGCTCATCTCTATGAGCAATATATCACGGGTTACGAGAAATCCATATTTCTCTAGTCCCTTGACATATCCTACCTTACCTACGAAGTCCTTATGTTACTTAAGCAGGTTGCTCCACAACACCTTGTGATCCTACTTATGTTCCATCAAAAGGATCAATGTTCTAGTTGTGGTTCTTGAACTCCTTCAAGTTATACTGTCCTCCCACTGTTTCTTTTAGAGACAATCTCCATCTAGAAACACAGCGATTCGAGCAACAAACAATTTGTTCTCGATTGGAGCGTAGAGATAATATCCTTTATTTCCTCAGGATATTCCACATAGTACATTTATCCGACTTGGGTTCAATTTTATCTGTAAACTATTTACATAAACTCCGTAACCCAAATTCGTTATGAATGACATACTAGGACACTTCCTAGTCCATATCTCATATAGTGATTTCAAAATTAATTTAGATGGAACGAGGTTAAGGGCGAAATTTGCTGTAATTAGAACATGGCCCCTAAAAGTAAACTGGAAGCTTGTTTGACACATCCCTTTAGACACGCCATTCCATAATGGTGTTCTAGATAGAGTGGGTTGGGATCGCATCCCATACTCCCTTAGATGTTCAAACTATCAGCTTAAGTATTCTCCTCTACGATCCAATCGTAGAGCCATGATACTTTTACCAAGCTGGCTTTCTACTTCATTCTTGAATTCCTCGAACTCTTCAAAGGATTCTGATTCCTTTCTTCATAAGATACACTAATCCGTATTTCTCTGAGCCCATCAGTAAATATGATGAAGTACTGAAAACCACCTTTAGCATTTGTGTCTAGCGGCCTATGTACATTAATATGTATGATTCCAAAAGATCATATCTTTGCCTCTTAAACAAGTCTTCCATGTCTCATATGATTCAAAATCAATTGAGTCCAGAAATCCATCCATATGGAGCCTATATATGTATTTCTCATTTATGTGGCCTAAACAACAATGCAAAATATAAGTGAGGTTCATATAATTATATGCAAACCTCTTGGTATTAATGTTATAGATGAAATTATCAAGATCAAGGATATACAATCCACTTAGACAAAAGTGCATTACAATAATGCATTTTTATCAAAATAAATGGAACAACATTTGTCCATTATTTTAATAAAAGATATTTATTGTCAAAACGAGAAACTGCGATAATGTCCCTACTCAAAGTGGTGACATAATCGTATTTGTCTACTTCATGGATAATTCCAAAAAGGTATTAATAATTCCCTACGGCTGATTCAGCAACCCCTTGCTTCATTGCCATACGTGTAGGTTTATTACTTCCTTATCCAATTATCTACATCTCATGAGATCCTCATGTTTCTATAAATGTGAGATCCTCATCTAGTATCATATACTCATGACGATGATATAGACATTGAAAGTGTGAGTATGCAGATGTATAAGCAGCTAAGATACTCTAGAAGGGGGGGGGTTGAATAGAGTATGCCAACTTTTTACAAAACTTGTTAGAAAGATGAAAACTTGTGCAAACATTGAAGTTCAAGGCCTTGAAGGCTAGTTCAAGCCTTGAAGAAGATGCAGAAAGTATAGAGCAAGTATGTCTTTTTGAAGGCCTTGAAAACAAGTTCAAAGCCTTGAAAATAAACAGTTTTTGTGTGCTGCAAAAGCTATGAAAGTGAATGAACTGAAAATGCAGAAGACAAGTGATTTATAGAGTTCATTATACTTGGACCTACGTCTCTACCTCGGGGATCCCTGCAGGATTTTCAACTCAAATCTTATTAATCAAAAGCTAAGCCCTAGAACTGAAGCCCAGAGAGTTCCCTTACTCTGTTACAGCTTGTGGTTTTCCCTAACCTGTCTAGTACCTGCTCTAGCTAACTGATTAACTAAGAATTCTCTATTGTTCACCTTGAACAATCCTTGAGAATAAATGTAGAGATAATACAGAAATGATCTACCAATACAGCTCAATACAGAAGTACACTTAGAGTAGAAAACTGCAGTGAAAATGCAGTGAACTTCTGTGAATTGATTGGAAGAATGATGAGCTTCTTTGATGCTTGTCAATCCAAAACTCTTTCTCTGTTTTTTCCCGTTGAGTATTGTGTCTTGTTGCTTTGGATTTGAGCTCGATTTAAACATCAAACAGCTCTGCAAATCTCTCCAGATTTTCAGCAACAAACTTCCTATTTTGTAGGCAACAGAGTTTGACTCCTTTGAAATCTTCTCCAACGGTTAGATGATCACAATCTTCAGAGATTTTGTTGTAATATTTCATTTAAACACCATGAGAAGCTGTCATGCACGCCGCCTGATTGATCACAGGATCAAAGTGTCCAACTATTTCTAAATCTGCAGCAATTCAGTTTAGGAAACAATCCTGCAAAACTTCGATTCAAAATTTCCTCCATTATCATGGTCAAACAGATGATATCTTATGATCAAAACATGTTAGAACAATTTGTCTTTCATCATCTAATAACAAAGAATCAAGAATATGAAAGAGAGAGAGTAAATCAACTCAGAGAGTTTGCAGAAAAATCCCCCTGAGAGTGTGCATACGGTTAAGCAGTTTCAAGGCTTTGAATCCAGTTTCAAGGCCTTGAAGCCTCTGAGACTGATTCAAGGCTTTGAAAGCTGGTTCAAGGCCTTGAAATAGCTAAGCTATTCCAAGTCCTGCACAACCTGATCTTTCAGACATATTGACTTCTATAACAAAACTTACCTAATTTGGAATTCATACTTCCTTTATCATTTCCTTCCAGGTACTTTGGGCAGTCTCTCTTCCTCCACACCACCTATGGGACCTATAAGGCAACTTGGTTTTAGCAACAAGTTTGCTTTATGCCCATGGGGACTGCGCAAACCTTTTTGCCTTTACCCATGCTGTTAACCATTAACATGTTTTGCCTTTAGCCCTTTGCGAGTGCTTTGTATAGCGATTCTCAATCATATTGAGTAAATCACCTTTGAACAAAACTATAATTGCATCCAATGCAATCCTCGGTCCATTTGGGAGAATAATTATTTATTCTTTATTCATCTCGTAGATAAATCCGAGTCTCTAAGCTTCCAATCCTATTGAAGTAGCTTAGTTGCGCTTTACCTCTTGCTTCAGCAGTCACACATTACTAGCTTGTGTCGTCGCGTCATATCTCGATGAATCAAGTCGCCTTTCTTCGGCAAGCCCGAACTCACTCCATCTTGATCATGACGAGTGCTAAGCAAGAGAGTGCAAAGTGGAGCAACACTTCAAGCCTTTCATGTCAAGCTCGCTCTTTCAAAGAGGTTCTTTTGATGTATGATCATATCATACGCTTCCATATTTATCATCTTACTTCCAAAGCTTAGAGTTCATGGCAGCTGACATGAGGGTATTTTCATCCAAAGAACCATTCTTTGATGTTCCTTCCATAAGGCTTTTAGTGTGTCTAGGTAGTCGGTGGGAAGAGAACTTTATGCTCTACAATGTACAACATTTTTTCTTTATTTGAGAATAATTCCCAATATAGATTCCAGACATCTTGTCATGAAGTCACGTTTTGTTCGTTTAATGCGATGGGTATTCAACACAAAAGGATTTATGCAGAATATTGTGACGTATGACTATATTTAACAAGGACTTAAATTGTTAAACATAGCTCCCACTATTTTTCTCGGATTAATAAGCCTCCATATTAATGCGGAAAATATAATTATATTTTCTAGTGGGCCAAGATCCATATTTCACTTATTTTGATCTTGCTTTGGCTAGTCACCCAAAATTAGTTAGGTAGGAACAATTCCAATTGCATCCCATGCAACTCTTGGTTAAATTGGGAAAATAACTCCTCATTTATCCATCACATGGATAATCCCAATTGGTTGCCTCTAGGTTTTTAATCTTATTAAAATCACCTAGTTGCGTCCAACCTCTTGCTTCAATAATCACACATTACTTGCTTGTGTCGTCCACAACACACCAAGGTGAATTAAAACGCCTTGCTTTGGCAAGCCCGAATTTAACAGACCCCGATCATGAAGGGTGTTTATGCAAGAGAAGGAAAAACGCAATATTTCAATGACGAATTTTGATTTTATAGTTTTAATTGTTTCGTTGATCCATATCAACTGATCTACTTATTTTGAGTTGGGCAAACTCATAAATAAAAGATCCGGCTTGTTAATTATCTTATTATCAATTTTGACTGCATCATCCATACACCAACAATAAAATAAATAAACAACCACAAACAAAATAATCGTGATATGGATATGGCCTCTAAACTAAGATATTCCCAAGCCAATGAGAATAATTATGAACCCTAAAATAGCAAGCTCATCTCCAGCCTCCATCTTTTGGTCCATGCTCCATAGCTTGTGGAATGCTCCATGCTCCTTAGCCTTGTGGAATGCTCCATCTTGCGATTTCTTTAATTATTTAGGCTTATTCTTCTCCATCTTGACTATTATCTATTTTATCTAATACTAGCTAGCATCTATACTAAATAAAAAGATCTCACAAGTTGAGAAGAAGACCGGCTGGCAGGCCGTAAAACCTAATTAACTATTACATTAATTTTATCAGCTAGCAGACCGTAAAACAAACCACAAAATAAACATCCAAAACAAACCACAACCTAAGGCCACATCCAATCACCATGCAAAAAGCACACAAACAGTTAAAATCCAATTTTAACGCGCTTGTTCAATTTTAGTTTATTTTGAATAAACTAGGGTAAAAACGGTCCAAGAGGGCCCACCATGACTATGAAAAAAACCCTAAAGGACCACCATAAGGCCTTGGGGCCGGCCAGCCCCTAGCCCACACGACTAGGCCGTGCGGTAGGGAGGCTCGGCCCCTTGGCCGTGGCTTTCTTGGGTGGCAAGGAGGAGAGGGGCGGTCCCCTAGGGGGGCCGAACCTCTTATGGGAGTTGTTTCCATAATCAACTTCCTCCTTTGTTCCCAAGTTTAGTTGTTTCCATAAACAACTTCCTGCTTCGTTCCCAAGTTTAGTTGTTTTCATAAACAACTTCCTCCTTCGTTCCCAAGTTTAGTTGTTTCCATAAACAACTTCCTCCTTCGTTCCCAAGTTTAGTTGTTTCCATAAAAAACTTCCTCCTTGTTGCCCAAGTTTAAATTTATCCAAAAGAACTTCTTCCTTGTTGCCCAAGTTTAGTTGTTTCCAAAACAACTTCTTCCTTGTTGCCCAAGTTTAATTGTTTCCAAGTTTGAAAAACACATTTTTTTTCAACTTGTGCCCAAACCCTTTTTTTCTAGATCCAAAATTTTCACATCCTATGTGATCCGAATTCACTAATCCTTACATCCCAAGTAATATTAGATCTTATTTGGCTTGAATCATACTCACAAATTGCATCAATATGCTTGAGTTGTCCGTTTTACGCGATAAACAATAATTAAAGTGTAATACAACAAAATTCGTAACACATAAACTACGTTATGCTCTATGACCTGTGGCTCTGATACCACTGTTGGGTTTTGATGCAGGTTATGAGCGGAATAACAAAATTAATCCTGCTCAAATCCCACCAAGTATCACATGAAGAGACTACATAACGATAGTGAGGGAATAAAGTATCAACATACCTCTGGGTTCTCCTGTGATGACTTCACCCGTGAAATAATATTCACGTCTCTATGGATAGTCCACTCTAAGGATTGAAACCGGATCCTTCAAACATTTGTGCTAGCTGGGATTGAAGAAGGAAGAGGAAGAAGATCATGCAACGAACATCCAAAAGGGGCTTGGCCCTCTTTCTTTGTCCGACGGGGTAGGGGCGGACCATGGGGGGTTCGGCCCTCCTTGGTCTTGCTATCTCTCCTTGATTCTCTCTCCCACTCAATGTGTTATGAACATTAGTCTGGGAAGGAAGCTAGGAGTGTCCTTTATATAGTCCAAGAACTCCTTGTTGACTGCATAAAAGCCCCTATCCTAATCATGTCCATACACGAATTAGTCCAACTTGCAAATTAGTCCTATTAAGTTTGCAAGTAGTTGCGTATTGATCATTATAATTAATTAATCATATTAATTATTTCCCAAGTCCGGTCTAATCCATAGGGAGTGTGACCCCATAGGTTTCTACTTAGTTGGTAGTAATAAATACTAACATGGAGCGGCCTCTAGCAAGACATCCATGCTACCCAACTAATTGAATTAGTCATCCGACAAACTTTGTGCTCAATGTGAATGTATTGCGTTTTCATTTTGTCTCCATATCCGGATTGGACACTGTTGGAATAGGTGCCCTAGAGGCAATCTATATGTAGTATGAACAATGTATTTTGGCTAGAATATTCATTTATTAATTATTGTGATATTAAATATAATGAAGTCCTTAGATACAATGTGTTGTTTATCTTAAATATCTCTAGTCCATTATATTGGCTAACAGGACGATTAAATGTAGACTAGTATGTATGTATATTGATATGGAGATATGAAGTCTAACACATGGGTATGCATTAGGAATAATGGCATACTGGATTGACCCACGACGAGAAGGATACATTGGATTATGTTAAATTCACAATCGCTTCTCGTAGTGCTAATATAATTGCGATCCTTAGACTTGAAGTCACTAGATACTCTAGTTGTGAAATATCATGCTTTGATATTATCAAACGTTACACCGTAACTGGGTAACTATAAAGGTAGTTATCGGGCATGATAGGAAGCAATCTTAGAGATCGTAGTGATGTAGTGAGGATTTTTCCCTCCCACATAATGGGAGTAAATATACATGGCCACTCGAGGAATGGTGCTTACTGAATGCCTGGCCAGACTCAGATAAATCAATATGGAGATATTGATGTTATCTGCTTGCATAAGGCATATTCCCAGGACCGAAGCCCCTAGCCGTCCGCCCCTACCCGTCGGCCACAAAGAGAGGGCCGGTCCTCTCTTTGTCCCTCGTTGCTTGATTTGTTCATCCCTCTTCCTCAGATCCAAGCTAGCACTAGGAGAAGGAAGATCTATATCTCACCTCTAGATGTTGATCAACCGTAGATACGAGGACATTATTCTTCGTGTGATCTCCCAAACCAAAAGGTACATCTTCTATGTCCTTCATCATGTTATGAATTTCTCTTCCTGTGATCCTTGGTGGGCTTTGAGTATGAATTAAATTTTGTTATTCTGCTGCGTTACCTACGTCAAAACACAACAGTGGTATCAGAGTCACAGGTCGTAGTGCATAACATGATTTTATGTGTTACGATTTCAGTTTATACACCGTTATATTCATATTAAACGAAACTGAAATTAATTGGCATAGTAGATGCAAATTGAATTTTATTCAATATAAACAAGATCTATTTTAACATTGGATGTGTAAATTGGTGAATATGATCACATAAGGTGTGAATAATTGGGCACATAATTGGAAAAGGGGTTTTTCAATTATGAAAACAAGTATATGGAAACAACCATACTTGGGCAACAAGGAAGGAAGAAAGGAGACTAGGGATGAAACCCTAGCCTTCTTCCCCTCTCCCTTGCGCGCCAAGCAAGGCCGCGGGCCACAAGGGGCAGCCGGCCTAGGGCGGGGCTTATGTGACGGGCGACAGTCCATTGGGGATCGGCCCATGCTTGGGTTGGACCCCTTGGACCGTTGTAACCCTAATTACCTAATTCAATTAAACTTAAACAAGAGTTAAAAATTTATTTTAACTGTATTACGTGATTTGTTGCATGGTGGATGGATATGGCCTAGATTTTGGATGTTTTTGTGTTTGTTGTGGTTTGGTTTACGGCCTGCGAGCTGATCAAAATTAATGTAATAATTAATTAGGTTTTACGGCATGCGAGTCATTTTTCTCCTCGACATGTGAGGCTTTATTTATTTATTTATTTATTCTAGATGTTATACTAGAATTAGAAATATTTAGATGATAGCCAAGAGCATGGAGAAGAAGACCGGAGAACCAAGAAGCCAAAAGACAACAAGGACTCCCTACCCTAGGCGCGTGGTTATGGTGGAGCACATGGAGATGAGCTTATCACTTTAGGGCATATAGATATTATCATTGGCTTGGTAATATCTTAGTCTAGGGGCCGTATCCATGCCACGCTATTTTGTTTTGTGGATGTTTATTATTTATGTCTTGTTATTTATTTTGTGTGAATGGCGATACTAGCAAAACGTTAACAAGATAATAATAATAATAAAATGTGGTATTTTACTGTGGATTTCCCAATCCAAATACGTAGATCATGTTCATGTGATCAACCAAACGAATAAAGAATGATTAAATCCCTCGAATAAGATATTGCATTTTGCCTTCTCTTGCCTAAACACCCTTCATGATCAGGGAAATTCGGGCTTGCCAAATCAAGGCGATTTTAATTCACCATGGTGTGTTGCGGACGACACAAGCTAGTAATGTGTGTATGTTGAAGCAAGAGGTTGGACGCAACTAGGTAAGAATCAATTTGATGGATGAACCTAGAGGCATGACAATTAGGCGTTATCTAAAAGATAAAGAATAATAAGTTATTCGCCTAATTGGACCAAGAGTTATATTGGATTCAATTGGAATGGTTCCTACTTAAATAACCAATTCTTGGGTGACTTGCCAAATCAAGCTCAAGAAGAAGTGAAATATGGATCTTGGACCTACTAGAAAATATACGTGACATTTTCCGCATTAATGGTGAGGTCTATTAATCCGAGAAAAATAGTGGGAGCTATATTTAATGATCTAGCCATTGTTGAAAATAGTTAAATTGTTCAAAATACTAAAATTGCACATTTCTCATTTTGTAGAATTCCAAATGGAAAACAACAACGCATCGACTTCATCCATGCGATATGTCCTTGAGAAGGACAAACTGTCTGGACAAATTTCCTTGAATGGTACAGAAACTTATGGATTGTCCTTAAGCAAGAAAAGAAGTTGTACGTCTTGGACACTCCAATTCCATCCCCACCACAGATGAGTCTGTTCTAGCGGATGTAAGGGCACGTCAGAAACATATTGATGATTCTAATGACGTGACTTTTCTCATGCTCTGCACCATGACCTCTGAGCTTCAGACGCAAGATGAGAACATGGAGGCCTATGATATGATCATACACTTGAAACAGTTGTTTCAGGAACAGGCAAGGCATGAGCGCTATGAGGTGTCCAAAGTATTGTTCAAGAGTAGTCTTGCATAAGGGAATCCAGTTGGGCCTCATGTACTTCGAATGATCGGGTACATTGAGAACCTCGAGAGACTGGGATTCCCACTTAGCGAAGATTTGGCTACTGATCTTGTCTTGCAATCGTTTCTTGGCAATTATAATCAGTTCATCATGAAATATAACATGAACGAGATCAGTAAGACTCTGCCAGACTTGTTAAACATGCTGAAGACAGCTGAACAGAGCATCAACAAAGGCAAGGGCAAAGCCATAATGATGGTGAATAAGAGGAAGGGCAAAGGAGTTGCCTCTACCTCCAAAGGAAAGCGCAAGAAAGTTTCAAAATCCAAGGAAACCCTAAAGCCTAGTGGGGTGGGGCTAAAGGTGAATGTCACTACTGTAGCCATCCGGTTCACTGGAGGAGGAAATATCTGGAGGATAAGAAGCTTGGAATAGTGATTCCACCACCACCAGGTATTTATGTTATAGACGTCAATCTTTCTATTTCTTCATCTTGGGTATTGGATACTGGATGTGGCTCTCACATTTGTCGAAATGTGCAGGATTTGAAAAGAAGTAGAAGATTGGCGAAAGGGGAGATAGATCTGCGCGTCGGGAATGGAGCAAGAGTTGCTGCATTAGCTGTAGGCGTTTATGAGCTATCTTTTCCTTCTGGAATTATTTTAGAATTAGAAAATTGCTTTTATGTGCCTGCTACGAGCAGAAACATTATTTCCATTTCTAGATTGGACGAGAAGGTTTTTTCAATTTCAATAAAGAACAAATGTTGTTCTATTTATTTTGATAGTATGCACTATTGTAGTGCGCATTTGTCTAATGGATTGTATATCCTTGATCTAAATAATCCAATCTATAACATAAATACTAAAAGGATTAAAACTAACGATTTACAACCTACATATCTATGGCACTGTCGTTTAGGCCATATAAATGAGAAACGCATATCTAGACTCCATAAGGATGGACTTCTAGACTCATTTGATTTGGAATCATATGAGACATGTGAATCATGTTTATTAGGAAAAATGACAAATTCCCCTTTCAATAAGAAAGGTGAGAGGACTAGTGAGTTACTGGCACTCATACATACCGATGTATGTGGTCCGTTTCCCACGCCTGCCAGAGGTGGTTACACCTACTTCATCACATTTACTGATGATTTCAGTAGATATTGATTTGTATACCTTATGAAGGCCAAATCTGAATCCTTTGAATTGTTCAAAGAATTCAAGAATGAAGTAGAGAAGCAACTTGGTAAGAGTATTAAGGCTCTACGATCGGATCGTGGAGGAGAATACTTGAGCCAAGAGTTTGATGAATATCTTAGAGAGTGTGGGATAGTATCCCATCTCACTCCACCCGGAATGCCACAGTGGAATGGCGTGTCCGATAGGAGGAATCGCACACTATTGGATATGGTGCGATCTATGATGTCTCAAACGAATCTTCCGATGTCATTTTGGGGACATGCTCTAATGACGGCAACTTTTACCATTAACCGTGTTCCATCCAAATCAGTCATGAAGACACCATATGAGATATGGAATGGGAAGCGTCCCATAGTGTCGTTTATGAATATTTGGCGCTGCGATGTCTATGTAAAGCGTTTACAAATAGACAAGCTCGGGCCAAAAGCGGATATGTGTAAATTTGTGGGATATCCTAAGGAAACAAAAGGATATTATTTCTACAATCCCACTGAGAACAGAGTGTTTGTAGCTCGGACCAGCGTGTTTTTAGAAAGAGAGTTTGTCTCTAAAGAAGCAAGTGGGAGGACTGTACAACTTGAAGAAATTCAAGAGCCAAAAATCACTGAACCGATGATGGAACATGGTCAGGAAACGCAAGTTGTTGTGGAAGAACCTGTTCAGGGAACACAGGAGCCACGTAGGTTGGGAAGGGTGCGTCATGAGCCAGAGAGGTACGGACTTCTCGTGACTGAGCCCGATGACGTACCACTCATGGATGATGAGCCTGCAACCTACGGGGGAGGCCATGAAAGGCCCAGACTCCAAGAAGTGGCTGGAAGCCATGAGATCAAAAATAGATTCCATGTATACCAACAAAGTATGGACTTAGGTGGAACCACCTGAAGGGGATCGCCCCATAGGGTGAAAATGGGTCTTCAAGAAGATGACCAACATGGATGGAAAGGTAGTTGCCTATAAGGGGCTATTGGTGGCTAAAGGGTATAGACAGATTCATGGTATTGACTATGATGAGACCTTTTCACCAGTTTCCATGACTAAATCCATTCGAATCCTACTTGCTACTGCAGCATACTATGACTATGAGATTTGGCAGTTGGATGTCAAAACAACGTTCCTTTATGGGAACCTCCTCGAGGATGTGTATATGACACAACCAGAGGGTTTTAAGGATCCAGAGAATGCCAATAAAGTCTGTAAGCTGCAAAGATACATTTATGGATTAAAGCAAGATTCTAGGAGCTGGAATCGATGTTTTGATGACGCAATCAAAGAGTTTGGCTTCATCAAGAACGAAAATGAGCCCTGTGTTTACAAGAAGGTTAGTGGGAGATCTGTGGTGTTTCTGGTCTTGTATGTTGATGACATACTAATCATTGGAAACAACATTCCTACTTTGCAATCTGTTAAAGATTGGATAGGAATGTGTTTTGCAATGAAGGACTTAGGAGATGCAGCTTATATACTCGGTATAAAGATCTATAGAGATAGATCTAGAAAGCTACTCGGCCTAAGTCAAAGTACATATATAGACAAGGTGTTGAAGAAGTTCAACATGCAAGATTCCAAGAAGAGATTCTTGCCCATGTCGCATGGAGTCACTCTTTCTAAGAATTACTGTCCTTCCAATGAGATTGAAAAGGACCGCACGAGTAGGATACCCTATGCTTCGGCCATAGGATCCATCATGTACGCCATGTTGTGTACTAGACCAGACGTATCATACGCGTTGAGTATGGTGAGCATATATCAGTCTAATCCGGGTGAGAGTTAGTGGATTGCTGTCAAGAACATCCTAAAGTACTTAAGAAGAAATAAGGATGCGTTCTTGATATTTGGAGGTAAGGAAGAGCTAATTGTAATTGGTTACACTGATGCAAGCTTCAAAACCGACAAAGATGAGTATAGATCGTAGTCTGGATACGTGTTTTGCCTGAATGGAGGAGCTGTGAGCTGGAAGAGTTCCAGGCAAGGGACAGTTGCTGATTCTACAATAGAGGCTGAGTACATTGCTGCTGCAGAAGCATCAAAAGAGACAGTTTGGATAAAGAAGTTTATCACTGAGCTCGGTGTGGTCCCTAGCATCGTGGATCCCATAGAGTTGTACTGTGACAACTCTGGGGCGATCGCACAAGCCAAGGAACCAAGATCACACCAGAAATCAAAGCATGTACTTAGGAGATTCCATATTATTCGTGGTATGATCGATCGAGGAGATGTGAAGATTTGCAAGATTCAAACGGATGACAATCTTTCAGACCCGCTCACAAAACCACTTGCGCAGTGAAAGCATGAAGGGAACGCAAGATCTATAGGCATACGAGATGCACCAGATTGGCTCTAGTGCAAGTGGGAGACTGTTGGAATAGGTGCCCTAGAGGCAATCTATATTTAGTATGAACAATGCATTTTGGCTAGAATATTCATTTATTAATTATTGTGATATTAAATATAATGAAGTCCTTAGATACAATGTGTTGTTTATCTTAAATATACCTAGTCCATTATATTGGTTAACATGACGATCAAATATAGACAAGTATATGTGTAGATTGATATGGAGATATCAGGTCTAACACATGGGTATGCATTAGGAGTAATGGCATACTGGATTGACCCACGACGAGAAGGATACATTGGATTATGTTAAATTCACAATCGCTTCTCGTAGTGCTAATATAGTTATGATCCTTAGACTTGAAGTCACTAGATACTCTAGTTGTGAAATATCATGCTTTGATATTATCAAATGTTACACCGTAACTGGGTAACTATAAAGGTAGTTATCGGGAATGATAGGAAGGAAGCTTAGAGATCGTAGTGATGTAGAGAGGATTTGTCCCTCCCACATAATGGGAGTAAATATCCATGGCCACTCGAGGAATGGTGCTTATTGAATGTCTGGCCAGACTCAGATAAATCAATATGGAGATATTGATGTTATCTGCCTGCATAAGCATATTCCCAGGATCGAGGAACTATGGATTGAATATACGAGTGTGACTATTTATGTCTCGTTTCCAATCCGGATATGATGAAAAAGGTATAATGCAATATGTGATATTGGGCACAAAAGGTTTGTCGGGATCACTAACTTATTTCTATTAGTTGGGTTGCATGGATGTATCGCTAGACACCGCTCCATGTTAGTAATAAGTTACTACCAACTAAGTAGAAACCTATGGGGTCACACGTCTGATAGAGTTCAACTATATTTGGGATTAATTAATATGATTAATTGATTAGGAGGATCACTTTGCAACACCTTACAAACTTAGTAGGACTAATATGCAAGGAAGGGACTACTCCGAGTTCATGTAGGATTAGGAAGGACCTTTAGGTAGTTAACAAGGAGTTGTTGGACTATATAAATAACGCTCTAGCTTCCTTCCCACAACTAATTCTCATAACATAAGTAAGTGGGAGAGAAAGAAAAAGAGAGAGCAAGACAAGCTAGAGGCCGAAGCCCATATCCGTCCGCCCCTACTCGTCGGCCACAAAGAGAGGGCCGATCCTCTCTTTATCCCTCGTTGCATGATTCGTTCTTCCATCTTCCTCCGGTCCAATCTAGCACTAGGAGAAGGAAGATCTAGATCTCACCTCTAGAAGTGGATCAACCGTAGAGACGAGGACATTATTCTTCTTGTGATCTCCCAAACCAAAAGGTAAACATCTTCTATGTCCTTCATAATTTTATGAATGTCTCTTCCTGTGATCCTTCGTGGGCTTTGGGTAGGAATTAAATTTTGTTATTCCGCTGCGTTACCTACGTCAAAACCCAACAGACACAAGACAAATTAGTCACACTCGTATTTCCAATTCATAGTTTCTCGATCCTGGGAATATGCTTATCCGTGCAGATAACATCAATATCTTCATATTGATATATCTGAGTCTGGCCAGACATTCTATAAGGACCATCCCTCGAGTGGCCCATGGATATTTACTCCCATTATGTGGGAGGGAAAAATCCTGTCTACGTCACTACGATCTCTAAGCTTGCTTCCTATCATGTCCGATAACTATCTTTATAGTTACCCGGTTAAGGCGCAACGTTGATAGTATCAAAGCACGATATTCCACAACTAGAGTATCTAGTGACTTCAAGTCTAAGGATTACAATACCATTAGCACTACGAGAAGCGATTGTGACTTTGACAGAATCTAATGTATACTTCTCGTTGTGGGTCAATCCAGTATGCCATTACTCTTAATGCATACCCATGTCTTGGATCGTGATATCTCCATATCAATCCAACCTCATACTAGGGATGGCAACGGGTCGGATCCGGATCGGATCAGGCCCTTCCCGATCCAAATCCGACCAGGAGAAATGGGATCCAGATCCGATCCAGATCCGTTCGGATCATCACCGGGTTCGGATCAGATCGGATCGGGTTTCAGTTAGCTGATCCAAATCCGATCCGTAGATCCATATAGTACATGGTCAGATCGGATTCGGATTGGATCATGCTCGAGTTCGCAATAAAATATAAAAAATAACATAAAAAATAAACAATATTGCATACGCTAAGGCATATTCGTAAGTTATGAAGCCTAAAAAACAAAATAAATAGCTTCGTAGGTTGGAGTTACTATAGTATTCTTCATGTAAGTGTAAGTGGGGAGGTAATAGGGGTATACTTGTAAGTACACTTATACGTTGGATCGGATCGGGTCGGAATCCGGTGGATCTGCCCTCAGATCCAAATCCATTCGGGTCTGGCTTTCTGGATCCAAATCCGATCCATTTTCAATTGGATCGAATTCGGATCCGATCCATTCGGTTCGGATTGCTCGGATCTCAGATCGGATCGGACCATTTTGCCATCCATATCTATAGTTGATTGTCCTATTAATCAATATAATCGACTAGGGATATTTAAGAATATAACATTTATACTCTAAGGACTTCATTCATGTTAATATATCTCCATATCGATAACATGATGAATAGTAAGTACATATATATTTGTCACGATAAATTGAATGGCTCTAGGGCACAATTCCAACATGAATCACATAGGATGTGAATTTTTGGATCTTGACGGCTAGAGTTTGGGCACATGCTTGGAAAAAAGTTTTTTTTCAAGTATGGAAACAACTAAAATTAGGCAACAAGGAGTATGAGTTGCTTTGGAAACAACTCCCATAACGAGGATCGGCCCCCATTGGGACCGTCCCCCTACCTTGCCGCCCAAGACGCCACACGGCCTAGGACCGAACCGGCCGAGGCGCGCGCGGGTTGACCTTGCAGCCTATGGCCGGCCGGCCCCTAGGGCTTGTGGCGGTACTTTAGGGTTTTGGCCAAGCTAGGTAAGCCCTATTGGACTGTTTTGACCCTAGCACATATTGGGTTTTGACGTCGGTTACACAGCGAAATGACAAATTATCCTACTCAAATCCCACCAAGGATCACAGGACAAGCATCATAACATGATAAGGACATAGAAGATGTGTACCTTAGTTTGGGAGATCACACGAAGAATAGTGTATTCATCTCTATTAATATCCTTGGATTCTTGATTGGATTCCTTCTTGCCGTGTAGTGCAAGCAACAGAAGGAGGAGGATGATCACGCAAAACAAGGCACCAAGCTGTGCCTTGTGGCCGACGGCGTGAGAGGGGTGGACGGGAAAGGGGGCGGACGGCCTTATTGCTTTGTCTCTCTCTCTTGCTTTGTTATGTTCTCTCAATAATGACTTGTGTAGAGAATTAAAAAGCTAGAGATCATTTATATAGTCATAACTCTTTATAAACTACATAAAGGCCCCAATACTAATCATGTCCTTACATGGATTAGTCCACTTGCAAATTAGTCCTACTAAGTTTGCTTGTGTTTGCGTTATGATCTTTTTATTAATTAGTCCAACTAATTAATACCTATATCCAATTTAATCCATCCAGTGTGTGACCCCATAGGTTTCTACTTAGTTGGTAGTAACTTAATACTAACATGGAGCGGTGTCTAGCAACACATCCATGCCACCCAACTAATAGAAATAAGTCAGTGATCCCGAAAAACCTCCACATATTGTTTTATCCCTTTGTCTCCATATCCGGATTGGACACGAGACATAATAGTCACACTTGTATATCCAATTCATAGTTTCTCGATCCTGGGAACATGCTTATGCGAGCAGATAACATCAATATCTCCATATTGATTTATCTGATTCTTTCCAGACATTCAATAAGCACCATCCCTCGAGTGGCCCATGGATATTTTCTCCCATTATGTGGGATGGACAAATCCTCTCTACGTCACTACGATCTCTAAGCTTGCTTCCTATCATGCCCGATAACTATCTTTATAGTTACCCATTTAAGGTGCAACATTGGATAATATCAAAGCATGATATTCCACAACAAGAGCATCTAGTGACTTCAAGTCAAAGGATTACAATATTATTAGCACTACGAGAAGCGATTATGACTTTGACATAATCTAATGTATCCTTCTCATCGTGGGTCAATCTAGTATGCCATTACTCCTAATTCATACTCATTTGTTAGACTTGATATCTCCATATTAATTTCTACACATGCTAGTCTATAATTGATCGTCCTATTAATCAATATAATGGACTAGGGATATTTAAGATAAACAACACATTGTATCTAAGGACTACATTATATTAAATATCACAATAATTAATAAATGAATATTCTAGCCAAAACATCGTTCATACTAAATATAGATTGCCTCTAGGGCACCTATTCCAACAGCACATCCAAAAATAATTAAAATTGACCAAGCGCGTTAAAATTGGATTTTAACTGTTTATGTGCTATTTGCATGGTATTTGGATGTGACCTTAAGTTGTGGTTTGTTGTGAGTGTTTATTTTGTGGTTTGTTTTACGGCATGCGAGCTGATGAATTTAATGTAATACTTAATTAAGCTTTACGGTCTGTGAACTAGTCTTTTTCTCAACTCGTGAGATATTTTTATTTAGTCTAGATGCTAGCTAGTATTAGATAAAATAGATAATATCCAACACATGGAGAAAAAAAAAGCATAAAGAAACAAAGGACCACAAGAAGGAGCAATCCACAAGCTATGGAGCATGGACCAATAGATGGGGGCACTTGGAGATGAGCTTGCTATTTTTTATAGTTTGTAGATATTCTCATTGGCTTGGGAATATCTTAGTCTAGAGGCCATATTGAAATCACGTTTAATTTTTATTTGTGGTTGTTTATTTTATTGTCTTATTATTTTATTGTTGGTGTAAGGATGATGCATGCAAAATTGATAATAAGATAATTAACAACCCGGACCTTTTATTTGTGAGTGTGCCCAACTCGAAATAAGTAGATCAGTTGATATGGATCAACAAAACAATTAAAATTGAAGAAGGAAAAATCCCTCAATTTAAATATCGTGTTTTGCCTTCTCGTTACTTAAGCACTCTTCATGATCATGATTATCAAGCTCGTGTGTGCCAAAGCGGGGCGACTTGGTTTGTCATGATTGTGTTGCGATGACACAAACAAGTAATGTGCAACTGTTTAAGTAAGAGGTTGGACGCAACTAGGTGATTCTAATAAGATTAAAAGCCTAGAGGCAACCAATTGGGATTATCCATGGGATGGATAAATAAAGAATTATTTGCCCAATTGAATCAAGAATTGCATAATGATGCAATTGGAATTGTTCATACCTAAATAACTAATCTTGGGTGACTTGCCAAAGCAAGCTCGAAAATAAGTGAAATATGAATCTTGGCCCACTAAAAAATATAATGATATTTTCCGCATAATATGGATGGTTATTAATCCGAGAAAAATAGTGGTAGCTATGTTTAATAATTGAAGTCCTTATTAAATATAGTACAACGTCACAATACTTTGCATAATCCTTTTGTGTTGAATACCCATGGCATTAAAACAAAACGCGATTTTATGTCCTTAAGAAGGACAAGCTTTCTGGAATCTATTTTCTAGACTGGTATAAAATTGAGAATAGTTCTCAAATAAAAGAAAAATGTTGTAGATCGTAGAACATAAAGTTCTCTTCCTACCGACTACCAAAACACACTAAAAACTAAAGAAAGGAAAATCAAATAATGGTTCTCTAGATGTAACTTGCTCATTCCAGCTGCCATGAACTCTGAGCTTTGGAAGCAAGATGAGAAACATGGAGGTGTATGATATGATCATACATTAAAAGAAGCTCTTTCAAAGAGCGAGCTAGACATAAAATGTTTGAAGCGTTTCTACACTTTGTGTTTTACCATCTCTTGCTTAGCACTTGTCATGATCGAAATATAACGAACTTCGAGCTTGCCAAAGCAAGGTGACTTGATTCATCAAGATATGACACCACGACACAAGCTAGTAATGTGTGACTGCTAAAGCAAGAGGACATACACAACTAAGCCAATTCAATATGATTGAAAGGTTAGGAAATGGGTGTTATCTATGAGATAGATAAAAAAAGGTGACTTGGATGCAATCATAATTTTGTTCAAAGGGGACTTACCCAAGTGGACCACGAATTTCATTGGATGCAATCATAATTTTGTTCAAAGGTGACTTACTCAATATGATTGAGAATCTCTAAACAAAGCACTCATAAAGGGCTCAGGCAAAACATATCAATGGTTAACAACATGGGTAAGGACAAATGGTTTGCGCTGACCACATGTGTAATGCCCCGTAAAATTTACAAGGGTAAAATAGTAAACTAAAGAGGCTAAACAAAGAATTTAATTGTAGAATAATAAAAATAATAATAATAATAATAATAATAATAATAATAATAATAATAATAATAATAATAAATAATATATTAAATAAATAAATACAGTTTGTCAAAATATAGTAATTATAGACAAGAACTCCTTTTAGAATTTTAGAAATTAATAAGTTGTATTCGTATATAAAGACGCGGGAAATTTTATGTGTTATTATATATATTTATGCGGGTACGACCACCACGAAGTTAGTGTGCGAAAAACACCCAATTACCCTAAAACTTGGTGTGCCACCCACACCATATAATTTTTAGTTGTCTTCAACCTCACAACTTATCTCCTTCGGAGATTTTTCTCACCGCCACAATTATCAAGCCATCATCATCATCATGCTCCCTTCTTTTTGTCCCCTATAAAATGAGTCATGAAATGCAATCATCACCACGGGCCTACTTATCATCCCTCCACCTTCATCTTCTTCTTCACCTTCTTCCCGCAACCACGCCGACCACACCACCGGGAGCACCACCACCACCCATCACCATCTCCTCTCTAACTCGCGGTTTTCTCTCTCTCTCTGTCTCACTCTCCCTGCTCTGTTCAGAAATAGAGCAACAGCAGCAACAACCAGCAGCAGCAGCGGCAAGCTGCCGCCACCACCGCCGCCGAAGCTTTGACGGCAAGAGACGAGAGCAACCCACTGCTCTCTTACTCCCTTCCTTTCTCCACCCTCTAATCTCTGTCATATCCTACTCTCTGTCGCAAAACAGAGACAAAAACAGCAACAAAAGCCACCAAAAACAAAGCAGAGGAACGCCACCACCGTCGACCACCATTGTTGCCGACGGGAAGCTTGGCCCAAGCAACCCGGTGACACCCACTTACCAAAATCACCACCAAACGACTCCTAGAGCTCCCAGGAACAAACCCAGGTCCTAACCGAAGCTAGGAGGTCCTCCATCGTCGGCGACGAAGAGCACCGCCGAGACCCACCGTCGGCGATTTCGTATAGCTCCGTTTCTTGACCGATTCCGGCCATTCTTGGCCTAGGTATGCTCTAAATCTCGCCCTGATTCCATTTAAACAATCAAAATCGTATATTGTATGCTCGATTCCATGTTTAGCTTGATAAATTTGATGATCATGTAAAAGGGGGTTAAAGTGTCTTTTCCCCAAACTGTTTATAGCATGACAATTATATTAAGGGGGTAGCTGTTTGTAATTGTGAGAACGTAGTGGGTAGTATTGCATGTTAAATCAACTGTCATGTGAGTAGAATGGGGGATCCTGCTGTCTTTTGACATAACTGGTGGGGTTATAAGTGTAGTTTATATAAACTTTATATTATTCGCGAAAAATAAAAATAATATTTTTGAATTAAAAATATTTTCTAAAAATAGTAGTTTTCGTCCCGGTTACGAAAAAGTGATTCGGGCGTTGAAATAGTATATGGATGGTTCGTTAAAAATTAAACGAGTAATATTTTATTAAAAACTAAACAAACGTTGCGTTTAATTGTTTAACGTTAAACTCAGCTGTTTGAATACTTATAAAATGACTTTTTCGAGCTTATAAATATCGTTGCGTCATTGCAAGTATTTAGAAGTGATTTTTCATAAAAATCCAATATCGTATAGTTGATAATATTAATATTTACTTAATGTAAAAGTACAAACTACTATTCATTTCTACTAGCATTTTATAAAAATAGTTCCTATAAATAAATGAGACTTCTATAACATAAAATTTAATAACTCTCCAAATAAACACTCGTTGTTTTATTAAGTTTTGCTAATAAGAAAATATAACGAAATAAAGAAACATTAATAAATTAGTATGCGAGTTCGGGCTAATTTTAAGAATTGATAACTAGGGTTATTAATAAGCCTCATAGAATTATACAGAGTTGTGACGATTTAGAAGCTCCGATTTGTAGGTAACGGATTCGTAAGCAACGACTACCAGTAGGACGATTTGACGCTACAGAGTCCAGGTAAGTAAATATGCCTAGCCTAGAGTGCCTAGCTTCGTTCGTGTCCTTACATGATTTTTGACTTGTCTCAAAATATGTTTTGTGCTATCAATTTTTTACTCGAGATTTGTTACAAATTTAGAAATTTCTACTTTGAAACTGTCACACGAAGAATAATAACTCGTAAAGAATGTAAGGTGGAAATAGTTGTGCGGGAGAAGCTTATTATTGTCCGGTTGACTTCTGTCACTCGGCCTGTGATTATTATTGTCGAGTTGACTTTTGTCACTCGGCCTGTGATTATTATTGTCGAGTTGACGTATGTCACTCGGCCTGTTATTACTATTGTCGGGTTGACTTTTGTCACTCGGCCTATGATTATTATTGTCGAGTTGACTTATGTCACTCGACCTGTGATTATTATTTTCGGGTTGACTTTTGTCACTCGGCCTGTGATTACTTTCGTGTTGACTTCGGTCACTCGGCCTGTGTATTTTAATCCGGTCGCAACCTGCCGGATCGCTCCATGTACTCACCTCTCTGGCCGCAAGAAGTCTTAGGGGGCTGTCGACAGTTAAGGTCATGGTTGCTAGTGATGGTATAGTTGTTCTTTCCCCGTATCAACAAAGTAAAAATGTGGTTTTCTTCAAGGACAGGAATTTATATGAATATAAAGGAAGGAAATATTGGGATATTACTCCACGTTTCAAGATTAAGAAGGAAGAAATTGAAAGGTCGAGAAGTTTAAAGCTGGATGTGTGCCTTGTTTGTTCTTTTAAAGATTTATTTCCTCTTATTACTGTTGAAAATAAGTTATGCCTCGTCATCTGTTTACGAGCTAGGGTATTTATTTACTCACCATTTCCCAGCTGACTTTAGAAACTGCAGTTCCGTTTTCTTTCCCACAGCAGGATTAGAGGAAGAAGGATATGGTATGGATGGGTACGAGACTCAATGAGGAGGTCATGTTACGTGTTGTAAGATAGTTTGAATAATGTGAGATAGTTTGAATAAGTCAAGAATGATGTGTAGTTGTAACCTATGAAGGACTTGAGAAGTAATGTAATGTTTAATAATATGTAATATAAGTGCTTGGATGTTGTGATTTCGATTTTCCGCCGTTACTTTTAGCTTCGGCCTCCCCGATTCGTCCGAGTCGGATAAGGGGGTCGTTGCAGGTGGTATCAGAGCCAGCAGTCCAGCAAAGGGGAATTAAACCTGTAGGGCAACTTCAAATGAACATAGGGAAGATAATTAAAACTGGAAAGTCGTTCGAGTATGGGTAGCTTAAGTATAGGTATTGGTATCTCCCACCCACCCACAACCTGTCTTAAGAAGTTTTGTGTGTTATAGATTTATGTGAATCAGTTTGATTCAGGATACATCTAATTAGTTGTGAATAATCTTCACTTCCATGACCAGAAGAAGGATAAGAACATAATTTGATTCGTACTAGATGCTCCATTTGATTTATGGACACATTACATGTGCTTTATTGCGATAATTTTTATGTGATACATGTTTATCTGTTATTTTACGTAACTATTATGCTAGATAATAGTAAAATAATTGTAAGATTACCTGCGACCATAACCGAGGATACCATAGGGGTGACTGATAGACCACTACCATATCGCTTTAGGTTAGTTTGACAGAGACAAATGGCTGAAACGTCAGCATGGAGCAGTTCTTCACCCAAATGAGTCAGATGATGAACAACAGAGGTCAGACAGGGACCAATTGGGCCAAGCAGGTGTCAGAAATGAAACCCAAGGAATTCACAGGAAAAGAGGATCTTGTTGAATTGGAGGATTGGATCGTGGAAATGGATAAAATCCTTGAGGTGGTAGAGTGCCCTAATGAACGCAAAGTTAACTGTGCGGCATTCTATTTGAAAAGTGAAGCGAACCTCTGGTGGAGGAATGCCCGAGAGACTCTGTTGGCCAAACCCAATTTCAACTGGGAAGCTCTTGAAGCTGCTCTCCGATCGCGTTTCTACCCGCATCATGTGAAGAGGAGCAAGGAAATGGAATTCCAGAACCTGCAGCAGGGAAATGACGCTGTCACTGAGTATTTCCGGAAATTTACGGAATTGACGCGATTTGTTGGAAACATGGTGCCATCTGAAGACTCCAAATTTTCTCGATTTATCGGAGGACTTCATGAAAGGCTACAAGAGTCTCTTCTGAGCCGAACTTATTCCACCCTCCACGAAGCCTACGACAGAGCTGCTGACATCTGGCGAGTCCGTGTCTCTCAAGATGAGAAACGCAAGAAACGCAAGCTCGAGGAGGCAGGAGGAAGCAACAACTTTGCTAAGGCCAATCAGCGGTTCAAGCCTAACAATGGAGGAGGCAACCAGGGGCAGCATCGTGGCAATCGGCAGAACGCTGGAGCTCAGCAAATTCGCCGTTATTATTGCAAAAGGTGTCCACGGAACCACCCAGGCAAGGATTGTGAAGGAAACCTGGTTACTTGCAACAACTGCGGTAAGAAGGGACAACGATCTTACGAATGTCGCTCGCAGCTAGCCAGGAAACAGCAAACAACCCAAGGCGGAAATTTTGGAAGGCCGCAGCAAAACAGCTACCAAGGCAACCGCCAGCAGAACGGGGGAAACTTTGGGCGCTACCAGCAGTTTGGGAATCAGCAGAATGGGAATCGTAACAACCAAAACAACGGAGGCAATGGTTACGGGAGGCAGCAGAACTTCAATGGGGGCAATGCAGGGCAGAATGGAAGCCAACCCAGGAATGGAAACAATAATGCTGGATATGGGAATAAAAACAACAATGGAGCTGGAGGTCAGAATGGAAATGTGGGAAGGATTGGTGTGCTGACAAGGACTGAAGCAGAAGCTGCTCATAGAGTTGTGACGGGTACTTTCCTTGTCCTTGAGCAACCAGCTTTCGTATTGTTTGATTCGGGTGCATCTTATTCCTTCATATCATCCTTATTTGCTGAAAAATTGGGTTTGCATAAGTCATCTAGCATATCCGTTCCGGAAGAAACACTTAATGGCCACGTAACTGTCTGTGACACCGTATTCGAAGGAGTAGAATTGAATATCACTACCAGTACCTTACCCGCCAACTTAATAAAGTTTGACCTAGGAGGCATAGACGTAATCCTAGGAATGGATTGGCTTGGGAAGTATCGGGCAGTCATTGACTGTTATGGTCAAAAGTTTCGACTGAAAGGGCCTAAGGGAGAAAAGATCACTTATCGAGGTATCCCCACGGAACCTCGCATTAAACTAGTGTCAGCCCTTACCATAATGAACCAAGTGAAAAAGGGAAACTCTGCCTTCTTGTGTTATGTACAAGATGTAACTAATAAGGAGACTGGTCTAGAAGAGATACCAGTCGTGAGGGAATTTCCTGATGTATTCCCATAAGAAATTCTTGGAATGCCACCTCAAAGAAAAGTGGAATTTACCATAGACTTGGCACCTGGAACTGCACCTATCTCTAAGGCGCCGTATAGGATGGCACCTGCTGAATTAAAGGAGTTGAAAAACCAGATACAAGAACTCCTAGATAAGGGGTACATACGACCTAGTGTGTCACCTTGGGGAGCACCGATGTTATTTGTGAAAAAGAAAGACGGGAGTCTACGGTTAGGCATTGATTACCGGGAACTGAACAATGCTACCATCAAGAACAAATATCCGATACCCCGGATCGATGACTTGTTCGATCAATTACAAGGGGCTAGTGTTTTCTCTAAGATCGACCTGAGGTCCGGATATCATCAACTTCGTGTAGCCGGGAAAGATATCCCGAAGACTGCCTTTAGTACAAGGTATGGTCACTACGAGTTCACGGTGATGCCGTTTGGTTTAACCAACGCTTCCGCAGTATTCATGGACCTGATGAACCGGGTGATGAAGCCATTTCTGGACCAGTTTGTAGTCGTCTTTATTGATGACATTCTGGTGTACTCAAAGAACGAGAAGGATCATGAAGAACACCTCCGAGAAGTATTGCAGACGCTGAGGCAGGAGCAGCTGTATGCCAAGCTGTCTAAGTGTGAATTCTGGTTGGACCAAATTCCATTTCTGGGCCATATCATTTCCAAGGAAGGAATAGCTGTGGACCCAGCAAAGATCTTAGCAGTCAAGGATTGGCCTACACCGAAGAATGTGTCGGAAATCCGAAGTTTCCTTGGCTTAGCAGGCTACTACCGTCGTTTCGTAAAGGATTTCTCCAAGATTGCTAGGCCATTAACTACGCTGACGAAGAAAGCAGTGAAGTATCACTGGGACGATAGCTGTGAAGAAGCGTTTCAAACTCTGAAGGAAAAGCTAACTACAACACCAGTGTGAGCTTTGCCAAACGAGTCTGGGGAATTCGAAGTATACAGTGACGCATCGAATAAGGGACTAGGGTGCGTACTTATGCAAGATAGAAGGGTGATTGCCTACGCGTCGAGGCAATTGAAACCTCACGAGGAGAACTATGCCACACACGACCTGGAATTGGCAGCAGTAGTCTTCGCGCTGAAAATATGGAGACATCATCTTTATGGAGCCGTTTGCAAGCTTTACACGGATCATCGAAGCCTGAAATACATCTTCACCCAGAAAGACCTAAATATCAGGCAACAAAGATGGTTGGAAATTAGCAAGGATTATGATTTACGCATTCAGTACCACGAAGGGAAGCCAATGAGGTCGCTGACGCGCTAAGTCGTTAGTCAAGACATGCATTGAACGCTATGTTAATCCTGACGGATCAGTTATGCCACGAGTTCAGAAAACTCGACATCGAAGTGGTGGAACAAGGAACGGTGCAGAAACTGCTTGGAAGCATGACAGCTGTACCGGATTTCTTTGAGGAGATAAGGAGCAACCAAGCTGGAGACGTGAAGCTTGAAAGAATCAAGAAGAAGATTGCAGCAGGGGAAGCCAAAGAATTCCAGATTCACGAGGATGGAAGCATTCGCTACAAAGGACGATGGTGTGTACCACAGAAGTGTACAGAAACCAAACAGAAGCTAATGAAGGAAGCGCACAACACACCATATTCAGTCCATCCTGGAGGCGATAAACTTTACAAGGACTTGAAGAAGATGTTCTGGTGGCCCAACATGAAGAAGGAAGTAGCGGAATTTGTGGCGAGATGCTTAACATGCCAGAAGGTGAAGTTCGAGCATAAGAGAATGGGAGGTCTACTCCAACCACTAGATATCCCATTTTGGAAATGGGACTCCATCTCGATGGATTTTGTCACAGCCTTACCGACCTCAAAGAACGGGCTGAATCAGATATGGGTAGTCGTGGACAGACTAACCAAGACTGCGAGATTCATCCCGATTAAATACACATGGGGTATGAAGCAGAGAGCGGATGCCTACATCAGAAACATCGTAAGGTATCATGGGGTTCCAAGTTCGATAATCTCGGACAGAAACCCTAACTTCCTCTCTCATTTCTGGAGGGCGCTCCAAGAGGCATTGGGAACTCAGCTGAAGTTTAGTACAACTTTCCACCCAGCCACAAATGGGAAAACAGAAAGGACAATCCAAACGCTGGAAGACATGTTAAGGGCCTGTGTTATGGATTTCCAAGGCTCGTGGGTGGATAAACTTCCGTTAATCGAGTTCTCGTATAACAATAGCTATCACGCCAGCATTGGTATGGCGCCATACGAAGCCCTGTATGGAAGAAAGTGTCGGTCGCCACTGTGTTGGAGTAACATCAGCGAGAGCGTGGTCATTGGACCACAAATGATTGAAGACATGACGAACCAGGTACGACTCATCCAACAACGTATGAAAGCAGCTCAGGATAGGCAAAAGTCATACGCGGATCAAAAAAGAAGACCGTTGGAATTCCAAGTGGGAGAAAAAGCCTTTCTACGAGTTTCACCTACCAAGGGAGTTACCAGGTTCAATATAAGAGGTAAGTTAAGTCCTAAGTTTATCGGTCCATATGAGGTTATAGAATGGATTGGCGAAGTTGCGTATCGACTGGATTTGCCATCAAATTTGGGACGTGTACACAATGTTTTCCACGTATCACAATTGAAGAAATACGTATCGGACCCGTCCCATGTGTTGAATCCTGAATTCGACCCGTCGCTAACCTACGAGGAGCAACCTATCAAGATACTGGATACAAAGACAAGAGACATGCGTACCAAGAGTGTCAGACTGGTCAAAGTCCTTTGGTCTAACCATCAAACTGAGGAAGCGACATGGGAAGCTGAAGAAGAGATGAGGAAGAAGTATCCACACTTATTTCATGAGGTACGTTGAGTTCCGAGGACGTCACTCTCTAAGGGGGAGAGGACGCAACCTTTCAATTAGTACCATTACGCGTTCGTACCCTTATCTCATAGTTAACCCTGACCTTAGTAACCAAATGGAACTATAATCACACACATAAGATAAACGTGAATACGGTCTTTACGTGATACAATATTTGTTGCATTGCATGCAATAGATGCTAATTGCTTGCTATCACTTGCTATGTGAAATTTCGTGCCTACTATGTGATCGCGACTGTGATAGTTAGTTGCTTACTAGAAAGCTTCAGCATCAAAAGTATTGGGCTAATTTTAGCTTCGAGGAAAAAGTTTTAGCCTCAAGAGTATTTGGCTGATTTTAGCCTCGAGGTAAGATGTAATACCCCGTTCTAAATACAAGGGTAAAATGGTAATTTGTGCGAGGAATTTAATTTTATTTGCGAGTTACGCAATTGGGTAATTGTTAGATTCAAATTATAGTCGAGACGGTTAATCTATATTCTTAGAGAACGATACCGTTATTGAGAAATTATTTTTAGTAATTTATTATTTTATACCAAGTAATAAATAGTATAGCCTAGTGTGTACCCGACACACTAGATTAGTCTACCAATTGGTGCACACAACACACCCTAACAATACTAACACATACAAAAAAAAAAAAAAAAAAAAAAAAAAAGAGAAGCTGAAATAATAAAATGTTTCTTTATTCCCATTTTTGGTGAATTCTTCCCACTCCCCAACGTCCCTCTCTCTCTCTTTCTCTCCTGTTGATTTTCTCCTCAAATACCACACATTCTCCTTCTCTTCTTCATAGACCACAACCACCACCACCATACGCTGCCACCACCTCCATCACCGGCAGCCTACCACCTGCACCACCATCACCTCTCCTCCCCCTTTCCCCTCCACCTACGAGCCTCCCTCTGCCTCACCCTCTCTCCCTGCCTTTGTCTCTCCCGACGAAAACAGAGCAGCGGCTTGGTGCCGCTGCATTCCCCGACGGCAACCAAGCCGCCACCGCGACCACAGCTCCCTCTCTCCCTCAGTTTTGACCCTCTGTCTCACTCTCTCCCTGCCTCTCTGTTCTCCCCGAAGAAAACCCGCAGAAACAGAGCAGCGGCTCAAGCCGCTGCCGCCTCCGACGAAGACCCCGACGGCAAAACCGTCGCCACCACCACCTGCAACTCTCCCCAATCCCTCTGATTTCACCCCGTACTCATCCCCCTCCCGTTTTCGAGCCAAGACGAAGCAACAGCAGCAGCAGCTAATCGCTGCAGAGACGACCCAGAGACCGCCGCCGACCGCCGGGCGCCATTGACGCCGGCGAGAAGGTCGCCCGAACCCTCTGGCGACACCCACTCCCTAAAATCAATCCCGAATCGCTCCTAGAGGTCCGAGGAACTCACGGGTATCAACAATCGGAGCCAACAACGCCTCAATCGCCGGAATCGTCCATCACCGCCGGCCACCATTCACGGCGAACCCAATCGGACCCAAATCTTGACCGTTTCTCGCGATTTTTCGCTTGGGTAACCCCTAAATCGCCCTCTGATTCATTTGTGATCATCAAAACATGATTTTAATAGCTTTAGATCGAATCGGGTTGTTGGATTTACACTTGTTCATGTTGGGGGGGGGGGTTGTTCTTGTACTTTCTGAAAAGTTATGGGTGGCTAGTTGTGCACAAGAGATTCCGGCGGGGAGACCTCCGTGTACACCGTATGTAGTGGATCAAGGATCGCACAGGAAAAGTGGGGTTGTGTGTAGGGAGAGAGTAAGTCAGTAGCAATGTCTGAGAGAGAGACAGAGGTTTGGCAGAGCTTCCGCGTATGGCAAGTGTGTCCTCCTTTGTATGGAAAGGTTAACGATATATATACTGGAGAACATGACCGTTGTAGTGTGGTTAATGCGCCCATTAATGGCGGCTTAATTAGCTTAACCATAACGGCACGTTCGTCCGAGTATATAGGAACCGTTATAGCACGTGGTGCGCGAATACCGGAACCGTTACGAGGTTGACCGGGTTTGACCGGATTGACCGGGTTTAGGAAGCTCGTGCCATAGATCTCTCGAAACAGTTACTAAAGGTCGCGTGCGGGCTTGGCTCGCACGCGACAGGGCTTACTCTAGCCTCCAAACCACTAAATCCCTACAAGTCCCGTGCAGTGATATGCGAGGGCCCTGTCTCGCAGCCCCCACATGGATCAGCTCGGCTGGTGATCCATTGTGTGTGGAGCACAATATGGTGTGCTGGATGGTTGCCACGTGGCCAAGATCTGTCAGCTCAGAAAGCACTATCTACATTAGCCCCCTTTCTGCGCGTGAAGACTCATAGCTGTATATGCTTCCATGCGCGGAAACCAATGTGCGCGTCGCCGCCACGCACCAATTCAAATACGGGTAAGTTCAGCCCCCGTGCGTGCCATTATGACCTAAAACCCCTAGAGTCGTGCCGTCTGGCCTTTAGGGTTTTAGGCGTGACGTCATCTTGCCCTGTGATTCCGCGATACGAAGGTGACGGTTGCGATTCGACTACTGAAAGGACGCAACCCTTCGTTGTTTTGGATAAATACCTTGTACCCCCATTATTGCAAAGCATCACTTCTTTCTCGTAAAGTGAATGGTACCCGGAGATCTTCGAGAGCAGATTCAGATCATCAATCATCAGTTCAGAACTGCAAATCGTGTTCTTCAATTGTGCATATCCAAGCAAGCTTCAAGAAAACAAGGTTGGCCTCGTTTAATTTTGATTTGAGATACCAGGGTTTGCCTTGAACCGCGTTGAATTTGTAAACCCAGAACATATAATCTGTTGAAATTTTGCAAGGAAGCCTTGATCTTCGAACCCACTTTTGCTTTAAACTTGCAATGATAAGGGCTTCGGATGTGAGATCTTGAAACTCCCTGATTTCTGAAATTGATACCAGAGACTGTTCGTCTTTCTTTGCATAGATCTTGAATTTCAAAATTCAAACTGAAGTGTGGTATTTCTCCCCCCTTTTTTTCTTGCTCTTCCGCAGGAATGGCCAAGACAAAAGGAACCAGACCTGTCAAGGAAGATGAAGAGATACCCGACCTTCCGCAAGCCTTGTGGCGAAAAGCCCCCTTTTTAGGTGGGAAAGATTTCTACCATGCGAGGGTGAAGGCGAAGAGGATGCCTGATCCTGTCCCGGTTGAGCGATTGCTGACACTGACTCGCCCAGTTAACTCAGCCTTGCTCGAGTTGATTGGTTCCGAGGATGTGGTTCGATTGGGAATTGAGAACGGGCACTTCCCATATACTGCGATTTCCACCCAGGCGTTCGTCCAGAAATTGGACTATATGGATGAGTGGATTGACCACGTGCTGGATCATCACGCCGCGACTCTTGATGAAGCCGGCGTATACTTTGCTATCCGTGCTATGAAGGGTGCTGCCGTGAAGCTGGATCAGTCCATGCTTCTAGACCTTCTGTCCCGTTACTCGCCTGCGACTCACACGTTCCATTTTGCTGAGTTCGAGGCTGCCCCCCACGCTCGAGGACGTGCAAATGCTGTACGAGCTTTCCCCCATGGGTGAAGTGGACCCTTTGAGTCCTTTGAGGACATCTGCGGAGATTGCTTTATACACACAGATGGAAGAATGTCTAGCAGAGGTAAAGAAAATCTCCACCCGGTGGACCACTACAAAGCCCCTTCCGAACTGGCAGTTGGTTGATACGTCTGCGAAGAACACCTGGAACAAATGGTTGCAGTACTTCTTCCGAGACTATGCGAACAGCAGCATTACTAAGAAGCTCCTGAGTGAGAACCCAGAGGCCGAGAATTATGTAGAGGGTAAAGGCTATCACTTGACCCTTTGTGCCTTCCTCTGTGCTTGGTTGTCGAGGTATTTGATCGATGGTCACCCGCATGATGGGGTTTTCTACCATGTTTTGCCACTTGCTGTGAGGCTCGCCCTTGGTCAGAGAGTCGCACTCGGACCCTTGGTCTTGGGTACGCTGTACTATAGGCTTGATCAGCTGGTTCTAGCCATGAAAGAGTCGCGTGGCCGCCTCGATGTACTGACTTTTGTTAATATTTCCTTTTTGACAATGTGGGTTTTCGAGCGATGGCCGTCTTATGCTCCAACTGCTCTCAAACTTGACAAGTGGTGTCCCCCAGGCGAGACGGAAGCGCGCAACAGTGGAAGGGCTGCGAGATGGTTCGGAGCGAGCAACACCAAGTGTGTTTGGAGTTTGATATGCGACAAACGGAAGGAGTTTACTGCCAGGCCCTACGCCACGCGCATTGAGAACGTGCGATGGTTTCCAAAGTTGTACCCCTCTAAAGGTATTGCCTTCTCAGAAGAGCTTCTCTTCGAAGGGGGACCGCATTTCCATGAGCGCTACCGCGAGTTCTTTTGCTGGTGTCTGCGAGGTTCCCTTCCTGCCCTCGCAGAGCATATTCGTGAGCTCGCGCCGAGGTATGAAAAGCTTACCGTGGACGTTGACCCCACTCGAGTTTCTCCTCAGTTTGGTTTTGATGCGGTGGCCCCATCAATCTGGCCCCAGTCTATTATCAGGGGGTGCTATAAGCGCTTGCTAACAGAGGAGTGCAAGACGGTCTTTATGAACAATCTTCCCTTTGAGCAGCCTGCGGGAACCCGCGAGGGTGGTTGTTCCCAAAACTGGCTCGCATACTGGGTTGCCCAGCAAACGAGGATTGAGACGGAGTCGGCCGCGCAGCCAAGTAGAGCTCCCTTGATCAAAAGAAACTCTTTTCCGTTTCGCCCCAATTGCAGTCTGAGCGAGTCTGAGTATGGTTGCTACTCACTGTTGGACCGCGAGAACCATTTGTGTCCTGATGTCATTATGAAGGAGCAGGTTGCCGCAGTTAAGAAGGACGACACGCATGTCGTCAGATACAGCAAGGCATTCGCTGAGGTAAGCAATTTCTTCATGTGCGTCAAGCTTCTTGATTTTCTTATGCTGACACCTTTATTCTGTGCTGTTTGCTGTAGTGTCACGTGCGGAGATTCGCGTCTGGTGACCGCTCCAAATCGTTGGTTAACACCATTGTTGCCACCAGAAGACAAAGGCAGTCGTTCCGGCTAGCATGGAGGATGGCCCCTGAGGTCGAAACCAAAATTCGCGCAGTCATGAATGCTTTTGCTGACTCGCTGATAGACAATGCTCCGGCTCCGTCTCCTCCTGGAGACGATCCGTCCCCTCCAGCGACTGCAGCGCCGAGAGTGAAGAGACCTAGGCAAAAAGGGATTTACGATTTCTTCCCCTAGAAGTGCTCCAGCTTCTCCTCCAGTGAGGTCCCTTTCTATCAAGGACAAAGGCAAAGGTCGCATGCCCAGCAAAGTGCGGAAAGAGCTCGCAGTTGAGACTTTCGTTCCATTCAATCAAGAAGAAGAGGAAGAGAGGCAGGAGCCCCGAGAAAGTGATGAAGAAGAAGGAACAACAGTTGTGATGCATGAGGAAGAATCAGGAGGTACCTCCGTCGCACTTCCTTTCCCATTATCTTAACTTGTTTGCACTTCTTTTCTTAAACCAATCATCTCTTCGCAGATGATGATGATGATGAGACCATTGGTGGCCTTTTGGCCAAGATACAAAAGAGAGATGCCCATTCTGGCATTCCCGACGATCCCATAAGCGAGGACATTCTTGCTGAGTCCAGGAAGACAGCCGCGGAAGCTGCTAAAAGAAGAAGACAGCGAGAAGAGGAGGAGCTCGAGCGTGTGAGACAGCGGAGCCTCGAAGAGCAACATGTTGACGACTTAGTGCGTCCAGCTAACGAGGAAGATGAGCTTCCCGAAGAAGTGGTTCCCCAGGCAGAGGAGGAAGATGCGGTTCCGGAAGAGGATGCAGCAGCACTGGAGCAAGTCCAGGCGGACTTTGAGGAAATCGCGGGCGGCGATAAAGGTGAGATCTTCAATCTCGCAGTAACTTATAGGGATGTTATTGTGGGTGCGTTAAAGCATGGTCTGTCAAAGACTGACATCCGCCGTTGGCTAGTAGACAAGTGCGGAGAGCCTTCAGGTAAATATTTGAGCGACATGCATGTGCTAGACCTGAGCAACTTGAAACAGGATCATGACTGGTTTCTTCGCATCCCAGGTCACGCCCCTTTTAAAGACTTGCTTAGTGAGGAGACACTAATAGGACATGGTTCCACGTCCTTAGTGTATGATGAAGATACCTCAATCCCACCTTCGCGTGGAGGAGCTTACTCTTAGCTTTTAGTAAAGTTATAGCACAAGTTACCTCATGTTATCGCATTTGATATCGCAGGCCATGCTAAGGAAACTGTGTTGGAGCAGAGAAGTCAGCCTTCTGCGTCCTATGTTCCGATTCCGAGCTCCCATACCGAGAAGCCCGTCGCAGCTGCTGAATACGCAAGTGAGCCTCTCGAGGACATCATCGAAATTTCTGATGATGCTGAAGCTGATGCTGTGCTGATGGATGAAGATGTCCATGCTGGTGCTGAGGAGGTAAGGACAAGTGCTGCTAATGCTTTCGCATCTGAGAGCGTCCTTCGACAAGCGACTGCGGCTGTCCCTTCGCCTTCGGCGATGACTGGACCGGTGGCACCTACTCCTGCGTGGAGCTTTTGGGGCTCGCAGGTTGGGAATGCAGTCGCAGCTGGCGCGGCCTACACTCTTCCTCCTGACTATGAGAGGTTGGAGCTCGCAGCTGATAGGATAGCTATGGAGCGAGGGCAGTCTTCGACCAACCCGGTAGCCCGCATTCCTTCTCTTCATGAAATTCTAGAAGGAACTGGTAAGTAGAGCTTTACTGTTCGCACATCGCATTATTCGCTTGCGAATTTGACATCGTAACTTATCTTTGATATCACTTTAGGTTTGAAGCAAACCGATGTAGACTGGGTGGTTCGAATGCGCCTCACCTACCCCCGATCGTTTGTGAGATCTCTGGAGATCGGGCCCTTTGACAGGAGGCTGTTCCTTACTGAAGCCATTTGGATATTGGAGCAGCTGTCTGCGGCTACGCCTGCGACCATTTCTGTCCAGGGTGCTGAATTGCTATGCGGCATGTGCCAAAATCTCCTGACCAAAGTCCAGGGCAGACTGGGTTTCAAATTTCTTAAGGACAGAGTCACGCTAATTCGCGCAGCTGTAACTTTGAAACTCGGCCACCAGAATCTCGCAGCTGAGAAGCAGAAGGTGGAGCAGCAGAAGCAAAAGGTTGATGAAGCTCTGAAGCTCTATCATGAGATGAATGCCAGGTGCGAGCTACTGAAGCAAGAAGTGGAACAGGTAGAGAAGCTGAGCCACCAGTTCGAGCCCCAAGACTCCTTGATCAAGAATTTGCTTTGACTTTTCGAATTTTGAAAAAATAGCAAGAAAATAGCTGAACCATTAATGTAATGTTTGAAACATTAATGTAATGTTGCTAGGGTTTCTCCCCCTCTTTTTTTAACAACAAAAAAAATGAATTTGCCCGTTTTGCCCTTTCTGGGATTTGATAGGATATCTCTGTGCATATCCGATTATGACATCAGCAATTGATACTCTGCTTGATTTTCGCGCTAATTTCTCGGCAGATAAGCACGCTTTTGTTGGGAAGTCCATCCGAATCATGACCATCCGTCATTTATTAGGATACGCAACTGAATCGTCGTAGCCTTTAGTAGGGTAATTGATTGTTACCACTTTTCAAGGCGTAAGTGATTGAACTTACCCTCTTTTCAAATTCTGCTGACTCATCCTTGGCACTGAAGAGTCTCCACAGGGTCTATATAAACCCTGTCTTCACTATTTGGGTTCTTCATCCCAAAAGATGTGCTTTGCCGTGAGTCCTTACGACTGCTGGCTTCAACGCTTGTTTTTCGTTGATTCATGGCAACTTCAAGTTTTGAATCCTGAGTTTGCGCTTTGTGCTATAGAAATAGTTTCCAAGATCCACTTTATGAGGAATATTGCTCTTTATATCCATCATAAAGAAGATGGAGATAATATCTCATGTGTGTTCGAAGAAATTTCTTCGTGTATTATGTGTGCATGTCATGTTTCCGGCCGCCTCGTGGCGAGGTGCAGCGCCGAAGTGACCGTGCTACCGTCTCGTAATGAACGGCGGAATTCTCCTCCAGCATCCCTGGAGGAGGATTTCTTGCCTCTTCGTTCTTGAACTCAGGAGGCTCGTCAATGCCCTTGTCTATCATGACAAGGAGTCCATCACCAGAGGAATGACTGCTTCGCCTGTTTTGCAGAGCAGCATATGTCGGAACAGGAAGCTCCTCCGGCGCCTATCTTGATCAGACAGAGGCTTTTGTCACCCCTTGGGGTCTTGGGCGTATCGTTTCCCAGGTCTCGCTGCTAGGGATGTAGCGAATGACAAGCTGATCTCTTCGCGGCAGCATCCCTTTTCCTATAGATCTTTGGCCGCAGATCTACGTATTGCATTGCCGGTGTTAGGACCGGTGGGTTCATCCTTTTCGGTCAGGATTCCCACGATGTGTTACTGCTGGCTTGTCAGCTGCTTTTCGAATGTATTGTAAGCCATGTAGGCTGTGTAGTTAGATTCGAGCTTTTTCGCTTGTAAGCTACTATCTAGACAGATAAAATGTAAGTCTTTTTGACTCATAATGATAAATAGCCTTTTGTATTATCTGCTGTCTCTTTACAACAAAATACAATTTCGCATGCGTTTCGGCATATTTCGCCTTGCATAATGCTATGTAATGGTTTCGCATTTGCGATCTGCTATATGAATTCGCGTATGTTTCGCTAGATCGTTCGAGATCATATTTTCGCAGCTGTGCCATCCTGGCAGATGGGCTTGTGATTGGCCGTTGTGGATCATTTAAGATCATTTTCACAATATTGCTATCGTAGCAAATAGTCTTTAGTAGATCAATTGAGATCGTTAAGCGGTGCGAATTGCTATCATGGCAGATAGGCTTTATTAGAAGATCAATTGAGATCATTTCTCGCATAAGCTGCTATCACAACAGATAGGCTTTTAGAAGATCAAGTAAGATCATTTTGCGCATGAGTTGCTATCGTAACAGATAGGCTTTAAAGATCGATTAAGATCGCATTCGTGTGTGTTGCTATCGTAGCAGATAGGCTTCAGAAGATCAATTAAAATCGTGCTGCTATCGTAATAGATAGGCTTTTATGATCAATTAAGATCGCATTTGCATAGGCTGCTATCGTGAGAGATAGGCTTAGATGATCAATTAAGATCGCATTTGCATAGGCTGCTATAGTGAGAGATAGGCTTAGATGATCGATTAAGATCGCATTTGCATAGGCTGCTATCGTAACAGATAGGCTTAGATGATCAATTAAGATCGCATTTGCATAGGCTGCTATCGTGAGAGATAGGCTTAGATGATCAGTTAAGATCGCATCTGCATAGGCTGCTATCGTGAGAGATAGGCTTAGATGATCAGTTAAGATCGCATTTGTGGATTGCTATTGTGGCGAGTAACTCGCCGTTAACAGTTATAACAAACTGAAATAAAGTAAAATTGACACGCAGAAATATGAAGTTTCTCATTTGGGAGAATTTTCTTATTATAATGCTCTCATATGGGAGAGATGGGATTACAATCCTCTCATGTGGGAGAGGAGATTGTGTAAATCGTAGCCACATGAGACATTAAGCAATCGTTATAATAAAACGCATGAAATGAGAGAATTCAGGGATAGTACTTCTTAATCAAGCGTATGTTGACTGAACTCGGAGTTGAGGTTGTACCGTGCAACCTTCGTATGTTGCAGTAGCCACTGTCGAAGACCTCTGTGACTTCGAAGGGTCCTTCCCAATTGGCTGCGAACTTCGGGTGAGTTGCTTCTCGCATACAGTGGTCGGATGCGCGCAAGACCAAGTCTCCGACTGCGAAATCTCTTCGCTGGACCGTCTTATTGTAGGCGCGAGCGATTCTTTCCTGGTACCGCTTGTTGGTCCTTTTGGCTTGTTCCCGCTTTTCCTCCAGCAAAATCAAGTCATGATCGCGTTGATTTTCATAGAGTGCATGGAAGGCCAGCCTTGCTGAATTGACTCTAACTTCCGCGGGTACCACGGCCTCGGCTCCATAGCATAGTAGGAACGGTGAGGCCCCCGTGGGTGTCCTTGGAGAAGTTCGGTAAGCCCACAAAGCTATGCTCAGAGAGTCAGCCCACTTCTCGTGGTCATCTGCGACCATCTTGCTCAGAATCCTTAACAGCGTTTTGTTGGTCGCTTCAGCTTGCCCGTTCCCCTTCGGGTAATAAGGGGTAGAACATATCTGCCTGATATTGTACTCCGCTAACTTCGCAGCTACCTGGCGATTAACGAAGGGAGTACCGTTATCTGAAAGAATGGTATTTGGAATTCCGAACCTGCATACGATGTTTTCCTGAATGAAGTTGACCACAGCTAGCGCATTTGCCGTTTTCAGTGGTATCGCCTCCACCCACTTGGTGAACAGCTCGGTTGCAGTGAGAATAAAATGATTCCCGTGTGAAGTTGGCCGGATGGGACCGATGAAATCCAGAGCCCATGTGTGGAATGGCCATGGCGTTCCTAATGCATGTAGATCCACGGCGGGAGCGTGCACTAGGTTCCCCTTGAATTGGCACTCCTGACAGCGTCGTACTTTGGTGCGGCAATCAACTTCCATCGTGGGCCAGAAATACCCGATTGAGAGGAGCTGTCTGCATAATTTCGCACCTCCTTGATGCTCTACCTGATGGGAAAGGTCCATGACTTCTTGTGCTTCTCTGCCGTCTAGACACCGCAGCAAGTTGCCTTCATGACCTCTTCGCCAAAGCAGGTTTTCTTGTACTATGTATCGGGCTGCCTTCCTTTTCAATTTCTCGGCCTATTTTCTTGATTCGGGTAAGGTGCCTTGAGTGAGATAATCAAAGAGCGGCTTCCTCCAATCTGTGTCATCGTCGGTCAGAGCGACGAGTAGAGAATCTTTGATTAGCGCGCAACTCTCGCACTTCCCTTGTATCAGGGCCGCGGCTGTTGACATGTCCGGCCAATGAATGCCATATCTCTGAGCCTTCCGGTAGATTGACACCTCGCTTTCTCCGCAAGCATGTTGGTGAATCTTTTCTAACAACCGTTGTCCCTCTCGTTTGGAGATGCACCGCATGAGTATTCCGCCAGGACCCTTGTAGTAAAGGGTGTTGTCATGTATGCAGTACCCTTTTGTGAGTGCCCAGCTTTCACTGCTTGTGCCTTCCGCAATAGCCTGTAGGATTGCTTTCCTCCAGTCTGCGTCGTCCATATGTTCGTCATCGCACGCATCTTCTGTCAATGCCGACGATGTTCGCACTTCAATAGAGATTTTTGCAGGACATTTGTCAGTGCTGACCTTAGATCCCAAGGTTGCTAAAGCGTCTGCGTGCCTGTTGTCTGCTCGGGACTTGTGCTCGTACTTCACATCGCAAAATTGCTGCATCAGATTTTGTACTAGGGTGCGGTAAGACAGGAGGTTGATCTCCTTCAAACCATACTCGCCCGAGGCTTGATTAACAATCAGCTTGGAATCTCCCATGACCGTTAAGTTGCTTACTTCCAAAGCTTTTGCCGCACGGAGCCCTGCGATGAGAGCCTCATATTCCGCTTCATTGTTTGTGACTGCGAAGTTGAGCTTTGCGGACATATGTATGACTTCCCCGTCCGGCTTTGTCAAGACTATCCCAATGCCTCCGCCTTTCCTGGTTGACGAACCATCGAAGTGGAGGGTCCAATAGGGTACGTCGATTGCGTAGATTTCAGGGCCTTCGAGCTCTTCTTCAATCACGGGTTCATGGCTGTTGTCGGGGAACTGTGCCAACAGATCCGCTACCGCCTGCGACTTGATCGCTCGCGGTCTCACGCATGTGATATCATATTGAGAAATGGTCATGTACCATTTCGCCAGTCTCCCTCCAGGAGTAGTGTGAGTTAGCAGATATCGTATAGGATCGCTCTTGGTAACCACAACCACTTTGTGTGATGCAAAATAGTATTTCAACTTTTCTATCACAAAGAATAAGGCAAGGCAATGGCGTTCGATGTCTGTGTACCTTGATTCAGCAGGCTGCACGATGCGAGAGATGTAGTAGATAGGCCTCTCTTGACCTTCATACTCCTGAGCCAAGAGCGCTCCTATAGATCTCCTTGTTGATGTGAGGTATAGCAGAAGCGGTGATCCCAGTTGAGGTGCGATCATTATTTTTGAGGACGTCAGTAAATCCTTCAGCTTTTCGAACGCGGCCTCGTGCTCCGGAGCCCAGTTGTACGCGGCGTCCTTCTTGAGGAGAGCACTAAAACAGCAGGTGATTTCTGCAATCGCTGGGATGAATCTCCGCAGGTATGACAGTTTTCCCAAGAATGTTTTCAAGGTACTTTGGTTATGGGGTGGCGTCATGCTGGTAATAGCTGACACTTTCGCAGGGTCCGGCTCGATCCCTTGGCGATGAACCACGCATCCCAAGAATTTCCCTGATGTTACCCCGAATGCGCACTTCATGGGATTCATTTTCAGCTGAAAGCTTCGACATCTATTGAACACCTTCCGCAAATCTGCAAGGTGGTCTGCTTCATGCTTGGATTTGACGACCAGGTCATCCACATAGAATTCCACTTCTTTGTGCATCATGTCGTGGAACAGAGCCATCATGGCCCGCTGATAGGTTGCACCTGCATTTTTGAGACCGAACGGCATCACGGTGTAATTGAACACTCCCACCAGAGTGATGAAAGCAGTTTTCCGCGCGTCTTCGGGATCCATCTTGATCTGATTGTACCCGCTGAAGCCGTCCATGAAGCTGAACATGCGATGGCCCGCTGTTGAATCGATAAGCAAATCGATGTTGGGCAGTGGGAAATCGTCCTTGGGGCAGAAGCGATTGAGATCTCGGAAGTCCACGCAGATGCGGAGCTGTCCGTTCTTCTTCACTACTGGCACGATGTTGGCCAGCCATGTGGGATGATGATTCGGCTCTATGAATTTGGCATCTAGGAGTTTGACAATCTCCTGTTTGATTTTCACGTTGAGCTCCGGTCTGAAGCTCCTTGTACTCTGCTTTACTGGTTTAGATCCTGGGATGATGTCTAAACGATGCATGGTGATGCTTGTATCCAGGCCTGGCATCTCATCATACTCCCATGCGAACACGTCCTTGTATTCAGTTAGGAGCTGCAGCAGTCCTTGTTCCTCCTCGCATGTGAGGTCCGCACTTAGAAAGACTGGCCTTTTCTTTTCCTCGTTCGGGCTGAGGAACACCTCCTTTAGCTCTTGTTTTTGTGGTCTGGGCCTGTCTTCCATGCATTCAGGTGCTTCTTTGAGTTTCTCGTCTGGAGCGCCCTGTGTTGGCTCTTCCGCCATCGCAATTTGCTCAATTTGATTGATTTGCCCAGGGATATCCCCATGCCCGCGTGAGGACATCCCCGCGCACCTTCATATGCGATAGCATTTCTTCCCATTGGTGTAGAAGCTCTCTATCTCCTTGCCTTCGGGGTCATGTTTTGCGATTCTTTTCAGAGTATACACATTCTTTCGATGATATGCGATACGTGGCGCCTCTTCGCGTGTAGGCGGCTTTTCCTTGGCATCTTCCCTTGTCACCATCACGCCCGCAGGCGACTGGTCCTTGATGTCCTCCCAGAGAGGCAAAGGAGTAGGGTTGAATGGTCCGGGTGTTTGCTCATCCGCCATCTCAGTGAACCACACCGCCTCGCTGAGATGTGCTTCGTCCAAGTTGAATGGGTTCGTCGAAGCCGGTATCTCGATTATTCTGTCGTTCCAGATAGCTTTCATAACCTGGTGAGCCGTCGAAGGGACTGCGTCGAAGCGATGAATCCAGGCTCGACCTATAATCATGTGGTACGTGGTGTTCGCGTCTATGACATAGAACTTTGCTGAGCACTTGATTTTGCCGATCTGAACGCCCAGGCGGATCCATCCGATCGTCATTCTAGAGTCGCTTCCGAATCCCATCAGCGGGGATGGACGCCTAACAACCTTGTGCTCGGGGATCCCTGCTAGCTTCAATGTGTGGAGCGAAACGACGTTGACCGCTGCTCCTCCATCGACGAATGCTCGTTTGAACTCGACGCCGTTGATGATGGCGGTCACGTACAGAGGCCTCTGGTGGCTCGCATCCGTCTTCTTGTCGCTGGCAGAAAAGGTCATAATCTTTTCTGTAGAACGAGACGCCCTGATGACTTTCCCGTTGGAGACCACGAGGTCCTCCTCGTAGTCCTCCGCTATCCTCAAGATCGCTTTCGTCATATCTGTTCGGCACTTCTCAGAGAAGTTCATCTCGTCGAAGAATCTGCTGAAGCCATGCGACCCTTTCATGCGATCGGCACGTTCATCCTCTGTGTCCATGATGTAGTCTTCGTCTTCATGGACCTCGGCAATGATGGGTAGACCATCTTCTGCGACCTCTTCCAAGTCTACTATCGAAATCATGGCGACCTCTTTGCCTTTCAAGCCTTGCTCTGTATGAGCCGGAAGCGGGTTGTTGCGCACGTCCTTCCTGTGGTCGCTGACGATTAACTCGCCGTCCTTCATCATCTGGTCGAATGCGAACCTGAGCTTTTTACATTCCGCTGTGGGGTGCATGACCTTGCCGTGGTACTCGCACCACTTAGGGTCCCTCACCATCTCTTTGGAGGGTGCCTTCTCGAGCGGTGGTAGGACGCCGTCCTTGCGCCACTGTCTGCAGAGGTCGCTTGCCTCTTCTACCGAGCATGGCAGAGGCGGTACATCGAAGTTCGCAACCTTCGCTTGCTTCTGGGGCGAAACTGTATTGACCTCAGCTTCGCGTCCCCTCTTGTAACTAAATCTCCCGATCTTGTAGGTAGTGCTGCTCGGAGGTCGCTCCGGAGCGCTCTTCTTTTTCTGTCTCTCGACTATAGGCTCGATATTCTTCGTGCATTCGATTAGCTTTGAAAACGTAGGTGTTTGCAAATTGATGAGCATACCTTTGTATTCGTCTCGCATGCACTGCAGGCATATCTCTACGAGCCGGCTTTCGGGCATTGGATCTTTGCATTCCAAGGATTTCGCCCTGAATTTCTTGATGAAAGTGATTCCGTCCTCCTCGCGCTTCTAATACATCCGCGAGAGATGGATCATCGTCACCTTTTCTTCCATCTGGAAGAACTTGGTGTAGAACTTCTGGACCATGTCGTCCCAAGTCTTCACGGATCCGGCTTCCAATGTTCGGTACCATTTGTATGCTACGTTCCCTAGAGATTTTGGGAACTCTCGCATCAGCAGCTTGGGATCAGCTCCATACGGACCCATGACATCAATGAAACGCATGACATGCTCGTGAGCGTTTCCATTGACATCCTCGAACTTATCCCATTTGGGAGCCTTGTACCCCGCCGGGTTAGGCATGAGATAGATCTCTCGTGGAATGGGTGGATCGTTGTCTAACTTCGGGATGATGGTATCCGCGAATGACTGATGAGCCAGAATAGTGTCCACGCATTTCTGCAGGGACGTCATGCATTCTGGAATGCTCCCCTCGGTAGTTGATGGAGGGGTTGTCGCACGCGGGGGCGACACATACGCCGTCGGAGGATTGGGAGTATACTGACTACCAGTATTCCCCCAGATCACCGTTGGGGGAGGCAAAGGGTACTGCAGAGATGTGTTAGACGCCAAAGCCGAGGGCTGAGGAGCGTGAGCAGCAAGGGGCAGCATCTGAGCCGTCGACCCCTGAACCGAAGGCAGCTGCGTAGTCGCCGGTGGAGTCTGCAGATTGGGGTTGGGAGGTGCGGTTGACACTCCCAATCCTGGAGCAGTAGAGGTTCCTCCTCCTTGAGGGACAGCGGTGGCTGATGAAGGGTTTGGCGCAAGGGTGCCCAGAACGGCCAAGATTCGTTCTAATTGCGCAGACTGAGCTTTGAGAGCTTTCTCTTGACTCTGGACAGTGACGTCCAAAGACTCTAGCGTCGGTGTCTCGCCGGGAGTCGTAGGAGTACGGCGGGTCTCGTCTCCCGAGGGAGCTTCGGTAGAGGGCGATCTGTTGCTGACATCATCCTCCTGAGACATGGTTGCTTTTGTTGGTAAGTTCACGTCGGGTTCACCAAAATGTGCACAAGAGATTCCGGCGGCGGAGACCTTCGTGTACACCGTATGTAGTGGATCAAGGATCGCACAGGAAAAGTGGGGTTGTGTGTAGGGAGAGAGTAAGTCAGTAGCAATGTCTGAGAGAGAGACAGAGGTTTGGCAGAGCTTCCGCGTATGGCAAGTGTGTCCTCCTTTGTATGGAAAGGTTAACGATATATATACTGGAGAACATGACCGTTGTAGTGTGGTTAATGCGCCCATTAATGGCGGCTTAATTAGCTTAACCATAACGGCACGTTCGTCCGAGTATATAGGAACCGTTATAGCACGTGGTGCGCGAATACCGGAACCGTTACGAGGTTGACCGGGTTTGACCGGATTGACCGGGTTTAGAAAGCTCGTGCCATAGATCTCTCGAAACAGTTACTAAAGGTCGCGTGCGGGCTTGGCTCGCACGCGACAGGGCTTACTCTAGCCTCCAAACCACTAAATCCCTACAAGTCCCGTGCAGTGATATGCGAGGGCCCTGTCTCGCAGCCCCCACATGGATCAGCTCGGCTGGTGATCCAGTGTGTGTGGAGCACAATATGGTGTGCTGGATGGTTGCCACGTGGCCAAGATCTGTCAGCTCAGAAAGCACTATCTATACTAGTGAAGCATAATAAAACTGTTTTTGGTTATTGGGAGGTTATTTCATGACATTAATGAAAAGTTGTGGGATCTAATTAGTATTTACAAAAACTGCAAATATAATATAAAATTTAAAATGCATATTTGTATTAGAATTAATTTGTAATATTTCTAGTAATTGTTTTAATTATATAAAAGATGTTTTGCTATTTAAAGTTATATATATATGTATTATTTAATATGGGATATTGTTGTTTTATTAAAAAAATAAGCAAGTTAAAATATATAGTTCTTTAATCATATAAATTTAGTGTGTTTAAATAAATATTGCAAGTACTTATAAATTTGTATTTTGAGTGAATATGTTATTTGTTCAATATTGATAAAATAAAATAAGTTAGGGAGATATTTTAGAAAATATGTAATAGTAAACTCCTTTATTAACAAATAAATAAAGCTTGATTATTATTTGTAGATATTAGAAATTATTTCCCCAAAAAATAAGTTATAAATTATGTGAGACTAAACACTTGTTTTATTTGAATAAACATTTTGTGAGTTTTATCTATGAATTTAATTCTTTAATAGTATATATCTTTGATAACAAATAATTAGCAAAAAAAAAATTGGTTGGAAATAAATTTTGTAGCCACTTACAAATTAATGTGTTGTAGAATAGATTATTATTTTCTAAATGATAGAGTGTATAAATTTAATATGGGAGTTATTACTTAATAAATTTTAAGAGTTAGCATTTGTATATAAATAGTGATTTTTATGAGAAAAATACAATTGTACATGCTAATAATTAATGGGGATAATGGGGAGTAATTTCAAATAAGACTTGGAGAAATTTTGCATAGCATGCGTGCACACTTTGGATTTGTAATTAATTTAGGAAATTATAAATTGTAGGTGACAAGTTCGTAGACGAGGGCTTCGTTTATCCGTAGAAGCTTTGTTGTGCAAATTGTCGAGGTGAGTAAATATGCCTTACCTAATGTGCCCGTCCTCCATTCGTGTCTAAATGTTCTTATGATTTTTACGTCTCAAAATGTGATTTGTGATATACGTGCTCGAGTTGAGATTTCAAATACTTGTTGAAATGATTATTTAGAAACTATCACGTGAAATTAATAACACGTAATAACGTAAAGTGGAAACAGTTGTGCGGTGGAACCTTATATACATTGTGGTTATGATTATTGGGATGGCACAGCCACCCGGCTTATTGTGATATTTTGCTCGGTTGCGATTTGCCCCGGGCTGCTCCCTGTACTCACCTCTCTGGCCGCTAGAGTCTTAGAGGGGTGCCGGCACTTAAGGTCTTGGATGCATGCGAGATGGTTGGTTCTATATTATTGGATTGGTTCGTTCCCCGCTACAACTAAAATAATAAATGTGGATTTTCATATGAGAAATAAAAGCAACTATTGCTTTGAAATGGTGGAATGATTTGAGAATGCTAAGTAAAGAGTTTGAATATTCATATCTACGCTTTCGCAATACAAGATGATTTACTACCATATTATTCCTCTTTATTTAAAATGAAAACGTGTCTCTTTCCTGTTTACACGTTTGGGTGTTTACTTACTCAGCATTTTGTGCTGACTTTGGAAAAACTGCGGTCTTGTTTCTTTCCCCCGCAGGTCTAGGTGAAGGAAGCTCGGATTAAGGGAACGCGGACTCACCTAGTTATGTTAGTAATAAGTAAATAATTCGCCTAGACGATGCTCATCTTGTTTAATAGTATGTCATGTTTTATGTTGAGACAATCACGTTTATGTAATATATTAAGTATGGATGTTTTGTTTCACGATTTCCGCCGATTCATTCATTTGAACGGCGCCCTCCCGAGCTCTCCGGTCCGGAACGGAAGGCTCGGAATCAGGGGGTGTCACAGGTGGTATCAGAGCAGGCAATCCAAAAAGGAATTAAAACCTGTAGGGTAATTTAAAATGAATTTAGGGTAAGAAATTTAAAATTTGACAAGCCGCTTGGGGGTTAAGGGTAGCATGATTTTTACTAAGTCCCACCCACCCACGTCCTTTTCCACTTCGGAATGACGTTTTGAGCCTCATGATATATGAGTTTATCGGTTTGGAATATGAGATATATGTGATGATACAGTCTCACATGATTATGTGGAGAAGAGTTATATGCTTTGGCTGTTATGTGCAATACTTGTCCTATTTGAATAGGATATACTTGTGTTTCATGAGATAATTCATTTTAATCGTTTATTCCTCGTAGAATAGACAATAATACAATAGGTGATAGTGTATGATATGACTGATAGACCACTACGATGCTGAGGGAAGCAACCAACCAACAATGGAACTGCTAGTTGCCCAGATGGCACAGATGACCCAACTCATGGACCGAGTAGTGGGTAATGAGGAGCGTGGAAGGCAAAGCTATGCTAAGCAGATAGCTGATTTGAACCCTCGCCAATTCACTGGCAAGGAAGATCCTGTCGAACTAGATAACTCGATAAGGCATTTCGAGAAGCTACTCAAGGTTGTGCATTGCCCTGAAGATGAGAAGATTAATTGCGCCATCATCCATCTGGCAGAAGACGCAGATGATTGGTGGACAACCAGCCAAGAAGCCTTGCTAGCTCGACCCAATTTCACTTGGGAAGCCTTTAAGACTGCTCTAAGGACGCGGTTCTATCCAGCTCATGTTAAGAGAGGGAAGTGCAATGAGTTCAACAACTTGACACAAGGGAACGGCTCAGTGACAAACTACTTCAAGAAGTTCGTGGAGCTACTAAGGTTTGCAGGCCACACAGTACCTGGTGAGGATGATAAGATCAACAAGTTCATTTCGGGACTACACTTCCAGCTGCAGAAGATCATGCGTAGTAGGACTTACGACACTTTATACGAGGCATATGATCGAGCAGCTGACATGTGGCAAGTTCAGGAGGTACAAGACGAGTTTCATTGGAAGCGCAAGGCACTTGAGGCGGGAGGAAGTAGCAGCAACAAGAAATTGAAGTCAAACAATGGAGGAAACAACCAGAACCAGCAGAATCAGGTAGCGCAGCCAGTTCGTCGCTACAACTGCAACCGTTGTCAGCAGAACCACCCTGGAAGAGACTGCATGGGGAACCTAGTCGTGTGCCACAACTGTGGTAGAAAAGGGCATCGTGCCTATGAATGTAGAGCTCGACCAGCTGGGAACCAGCAAGTGTACCGTGGAGGAAATTATCAGGGGCAACCGCAGAACCACTATCTGGGAAACCACCCACAGTATGTGAACCAGCAACCTGCGATCCTACAGCTCGAATATGGGAACAGGAACCCTGGAAACCGCAACAACCAGGGAGGAGGCTATGAAAGACAACCGAACTACAACCAGGGGAATGCAGGACAGCATGGAGCCCAGAACCGCAACAACAATGCTGGACATGGAGGCAACAACAACAATGCAGCTGGTGCTGGAGGAGTTGGAGCACATAATGCAAATGTGGGAAGGATTGCTGTCATGACCAAGGCAGAGGCTGATGCTGCTTATGGAGTTGTCACGGGTACCTTCCTTATCCATGAGCAACCAGCTTTTATATTATTTGATTCTGGTGCATCATACTCATTCATATCATCATCATTTGCTGAGAAATTGGGTTTGGATAAGTGTGCTAAGAAATCTATCCCATCAGCAACTCCCACTGGCCAAATAACAGTATGTGACACCGTATTTGAAGGGGTAGGAGTGAAAATCCTAGCCTGCACCTTTCCTGCAGACTTGATTAAGTTTGATCTTAGAGGCCTAGATGTCATCCTAGGGATGGATTGGCTTAGTAAATATCGAGCCGTCATTAATTGTCATGATCAGAAGGTCCGGTTAAGGGGACCCAGCGGAGAGAGAATCTCTTACCGTGGAGTTACGAAGGAGCCTTGTATCAGACTAGTTTCAGCACTGACCATAGTCAACCAAGTGAAGAAAGGGAACTCGACCTATTTATGCTACATCCAAGACGTTTCCAAGAAGGAGAATGTGCTAGAGGAGATACGAGTTGTAAAGGAGTTTCCTGACGTATTCCCAGACGAGATTCCAGGAATGCCACCAAGAAGAGAGTTGGAATTTACTCTGGACTTAGTTCCTGGAACCGCACCAATCTCAAAAGCACCGTACCGGATGGCACCAGCGGAACTGAAGGAGCTAAAGGAGCAATTACAAGAACTCCTCGATAAGGGGTACATACGACCAAGTGTGTCACCCTGGGGGGCACCAGTGCTTTTCGTGAAGAAGAAAGATGGAAGCTTAAGGCTATGCATTGACTACCGTGATTTGAACAGTGCAACCATCAAGAATAAGTACCCTCTACCCCGGATTGACGATCTCTTTGATCAATTACAAGGGGCTAGTGTCTTCTCCAAGATTGATTTGAGATCAGGGTACCATCAGCTTCGGGTAGCCGAGCAAGATATTCCAAAGACAACCTTTAGAACGAGATATGGCCACTATGAGTTCACTGTGATGCCTTTTGGTTTGACCAATGCACCTGCAGTATTCATGGATTTGATGAACCGAGTAATGAGGCCATTTCTAGATCGATTCGTTGTCGTCTTTATTGATGACATCCTTGTGTACTCGAAGAGCGAGGAAGATCACGAGGAGCATCTCAGAGAAGTATTGCAGACTTTGAGACAAGAACGATTGTATTCTAAGCTGTCAAAGTGCGAGTTTTGGCTGTATCGTGTTCCATTTCTGGGTCACATCATCTCGAAGGAAGGAATATCAGTGGACCCAGGAAAGATTTCAGCAGTCAAAGATTGGCCAACACCGAAGAATGTTTCCGAGATAAGGAGTTTCCTTGGCTTAGCAGGTTACTACAGGCGTTTTGTGAAGGACTTTTCCAAGATTGTCAGGCCGCTGACAGCACTAACAAAGAAGGCAGTAAAATATCAGTGGAACGAAGACTGTGAAGAAGCATTCCAGACCCTAAAGGAGAAGCTAACTACAGCACCGGTTTTGGCCCTACCAAATGATTCAGGCGAGTTCGAGATATACAGTGATGCATCGAAGAAGGGGTTAGGATGTGTACTCATGCAAGACAGAAGGGTGATTGCATATGCATCACGACAGCTAAAACCCCACGAGGAGAACTATGCTACTCACGACTTGGAGTTGGCAGCAATTGTTTTCGCGCTTAAGATATGGAGACATCATCTGTACGGAGCAGTTTGCAAGCTTTACACAGATCACCGCAGCCTAAAGTACATTTTCACGCAGAAGGAGCTGAACAATAGACAACTGAGATGGCTAGAAATCATCAAGGATTACGACTTGCGTATCCAGTACCACGAAGGGAAGGCAAACGTAGTCGCAGACGCATTGAGTCGAAAGGCGAGCCACGCTTTGAATGCAATGGTAATTTTACCAGAATGGCTATGCCACGAATTCAGAAAGCTCGAGATCGAAGTCGTGGATCAAGGAGGAGTACAGAACTTACTTGGCAGTATGGCAGCCGTACCAGATTTCTTTGAGGAAATAAGGAGTAATCAAGCAGGAGATGTCAAACTGGAGAGAATCAAGAAGAAGATTGCAGTAGGACAAGCCAAAGACTTCGAGATTCATGAATATGGGAGCATACGCTACAAAGGAAGATGGTGTGTACCACAGAAGTGTGCATAAACCAAGGAGAAATTGATGCGTGAAGCGCACAACACGCCATACTCAGTACACCCAGGAGGCGACAAACTCTACAAAGATTTGAAGAAGACATTTTGGTGGCCCAACATGAAGAAGGAAGTAGCCCAATTCGTAGCTCGATGCTTAACGTTCCAGAAGGTGAAGTTTGAACACAAGCGGATGGGAGGCCTAGTTCAGCCTTTGGACGTACCAGTTTGGAAGTGGGATTCCATTTCCATGGATTTTGTGACGGCACTGCCAACATCAAAGAACGGACTTAATCAGATTTGGGTAGTAGTAAACCGATTGTCCAAGACGGCAAGGTTCATTCCGATGAAGGATACCTGGAACATGGAGCAGAGAGCAGACGCGTATGTCAAAAACATAGTGAGATATCATGGAGTTCCGAGCTCGATAATTTCTGACAGAGACCCTAACTTTCTCTCTCATTTCTGGAAAGCACTTCAGGAGGCAATGGGGACCCAGTTACGATTCAGTACGGCATTCCACCCAGCCACAGATGGACAGACAGAAAGGACGATTCAGACATTGGAGGACATGCTAAGGGCTTGTTTCATGGACTTTCAAGGTTCATGGGTTGACAAGCTACCACTAATAGAGTTCTCATACAACAACAGCTACCACGCCAGCATCGGCATGGCACCACACGAGGCTTTGTATGGGAGAAAGTGTCGAACACCTTTATGTTGGAGTGACATCAGCGAGACAGTGGTTATAGGCCCGCAAATGATCGAAGAAATGACCGACCAAGTGAGACTTATCCAGCAAAGAATGAAGGCAGCACAAGACAGACAAAAGTCCTATGCGGATCAGAAAAGGAGACCATTAGAATTCCAGGTAGGTGAAAAGGCGTTCCTCAAAGTTTCACCTACGAAGGGAGTGACAAGATTTAATCAGAAAGGGAAACTGAGCCCAAAGTTTATCGGCCCATATGACATTCTAGAGAAAATTGGAGAAGTTGCTTATCGACTGGACTTACCTTCGAATTTGGGACGTGTACACAACGTCTTTCACGTTTCACAGCTGAAGAAGTACGTACCAGACCCATCTCATGTGCTAGATCCTGAACCAATTGAGTTAGACCCATCTTTGACTTACGAGGAGCACCCTGTCAAGATCCTAGATACTAAGACAAGAGACACGCGTACAAAGAGCGTTAAGCTAGTGAAAGTTTTATGGACGAACAACCACACGGAAGAGGCTACTTGGGAAGCAGAAGATGACATGAGAAAGAAGTACCCTCATCTGTTTAATGAGGTAAATTGAGTTCCGGGGACTTCACTCTCCTAAAGGGGAGAGGATGTAACCTTTCGCTTTAGTATTTAGTGTTGGAATAGATGCCCTAGAGGCAATCTAGTTTAGTATGAATTTGTATATGGCTAGAAAATTCATTTATTATTTATTGGATATTTAATATAATGAAGTCCTTAGATTTACAATTGTGTTGTTTATCTTTAATATCCCTAGTCAAGTATAATGATTAATGGGACAATCATCTATAGACTAGTATGGGGTTGGATTGATATGGAGATATCACGATCCAACACATAGGTGTGCATTACGGAATGTTGCACTGGATTGACCCATCACCGAGAAGGCTACATACATGTTATGTTGAGTCACAAGTGCTTCTCGCGGTGCAATGGTATTGTCATCCTTAGACTTGAAGTCACTAGATATTCTAGTTGTGGATCATTGTGATCTTGGTAGCGTTAAACGCTACACCGTGACTGGGTAGTTATAAAGGCGTGTACTGGATACAATGAGAAGCAAGCTTAGAGATCGTAGTGGACGTAGAGAGGATTTGCCCCTCCCACATAACGGGAGCAAATATCCTAGGCCACTCGAGGGATAGTGCTTATAGAATGTCTGGCCAGACTCAAATAAATCAATATATGGGATATTGATGTTATTTGCACGAATAAGGCTATTCCCATAGATCGAGAAACTATGGATTGGATATACGAGTGTGACTTGTATGTCTCGTGTCCAATCCGGATATGGAGGCAAAGGGATGAGACAATTACTTGTACAAGGTTGTCTAGATGACTATTCTATTAGTTGGCTAGAATGGATGTTTTGCTAGAAACCGCTCCATATTAGCAAATAGTTGCTACCAACTAGATAGAACCTATGGGGTCACACGCTATATAGAGTTGAACTAGATTTGGGAATTAATTAATTGGATTAATTAATTAGAAGGATCACTTTGCAAACCCTTGCAAACTTAGTAGGGACTAATTTGCAAGGAAGGGACTAAATTGAATTCTAGTTGGACTAGAATAAGTCCTTTAGGTAGTTAACAAGGAGTTGTTGGACTATATAAAGGACCCTCCTTCCTTCCTTCCTGATAACTTATGCTCATTAGTGAACATAACAAGAGTGGGAGAGAACAAAGGAGAGAGAGCAAGCAACAAGGAGGCCGAACCCGACCCCTTGCCGCCGCCCTCACCCCGTCGGCCAAAAAGAGGGCCGAAGCCCCTTTTTGTCTCGTTTTGCGTAATTCCTTCACCCTCCTCTTATTCCGGGCTAGCACCAAGGAGTTTGGGAGTTCTAGGATCAACTCTAGGCGTGGATCAACTATAGAGAACGTGACACTATTCGTGTTTGAAGTCATCAAGGAGAAGTCACTAGGCGTGGATAACCTATAGATATTAGCTAGTGCTAGATAAAGTAGATTGTTAGCCAAGATTGGAGAAAAAGAAGCCCAAAGCCAAAGGAGCCACAAAAGAAGGAGCATGGAGCATGAAGCATTCCACATGACTATGAAGGATGGACCAAAAGATCAAGACGCATGGAGATGTGTTTGCTTAGGGTTCATAGATAATTCCATTGGCTTGGAATTATCTTAGTCTAGAAAAGGCCATATCCACATCACGTTTAATTTCTGTTATGTGGTTGTTTATTTATTGTCTTATTATTTGTGTGGTTGGTGTATGGATGATACATGCAATTAGGATAATAAGATAATTAGACAACCCGGATCTATTATTTGGAGTTGTGCCCAAACTCAAATAGATAGATTAGTTGATATTGATCAACAAAATAATTAAAAATTGAATTTAAAATCCCTCAAATTTTAAATATTGTGTTCTTGCCTTCTCGTTATTTAAACACTCATTATCATCATTATTTATCAAGTTCGTGCGTGCCAAAGCATGGCGACTTGGTTCATAATGATGGAATGCGATGGCACGTAACAATGTGCAATTGTTTAGATAAGAGGTTGAACACAACTAGGCTATTAATTTGATTAAGAAACCTAGAGGCAATCAATTGGGATTATCCATATGGATGGATAAATAAGGAGTAATTTGCCCGATTGAACCAAGAGTTGCATATGGGATGCAATTGGAATTGTTCCTACCTAAAAGTAGTCAAATTATGGGTGACTTGCCAAAGCAAGCTCATAAGGAGATGAAAAGATGGATCTTGGCCCACTAGAAAATATAAGGATATTTTCGGCATTAATATCTTGAGGGTTATTAATCAGTAGAAAAATAGTGGGAGCTATATTTAATAAACTAGCCATTATTAAATATAGTCAAAAATTCACAAATACTAAAACTTGCGTATTTCCCTTTTTGTAGAATTCCAAATGGCAAACAACTCATCGAGTTCACAACATTCCCTACGATCTGTCCTTGAGAAGGACAAGCTCTCTGGAACCAACTTTCTTGATTGGTACAGAAACTTGAGAATTGTTCTCAAGCAAGAGAAGAAACTGTACGCAATAGAGGAGCATGTTCCAGAAGGTCCAGAGAACCAGACACCTGCTGCCTTAAAGACGTATCAAAAGCGTGTTGATGACGCTAATGATGCGGCCTGCCTAATGCTTTGCACCATGACCTCTGAGCTTCAGAAGCAACACGAGAACATGAATGCTGTCGATATGATCGAACATCTAAAGCAGCTCTTCCAAGAGCAGGCGAGGGTAGAGAGGTATGAGGTCTCAAAGGCACTGTTCAAATGTCATCTGGCAGAAGGGAACCCGGTGGGACCCCATGTACTCCGAATGATCGGGTACTTGGAGAATCTCGCCCGGCTTGGGTTCGCGGTCGGCCAAGAGTTGGCAACCGATCTCGTGTTGCAATCGTTGCCCGAGAGTTATGGACAGTTCATTATGAACTATAACATGAACGAGATCGTTAAACCACTGCCAGATTTGCTCAACATGTTGAGGACGGCTGAACAGAGCATCAACAAGGGTAAGGGCAAGGCCATTATGATGGTGCAGAAAGGAAAGGGCAAAAAGTTTGCCTCTTCCTCCAAGGGCAAAGGCAAGTCAGTTGCCAAGTCCAAGGAACAAGCCCTTAAGCCTGTTGGTGGCGTTGCCAAGGTTGTGACTAAGGGTGAGTGTCACTACTGCAGTCAGCCTGGACACTGGAGGAGGAACTGCCCAAAATATCTGGAGGACAAGAGGCTTGGAATAGTGATTCCACCACCACCAGGTATTTTTGTTGTAGATGTCAATTTAACTGTCTCTACATCATGGGTATTAGATACTGGATGTGGATCTCATATTTGTCGAAATATGAAGGATCTAAAGAGAAGTAAAAGATTGGCTAAAAGGGAGGTAGATCTGCGCGTTGGGAATGGAGCAAAGGTTGCTGCGTTGGCCATAGGCGTGTGCGAGCTATCTCTGCCTTCAGGATTAGTTTTAGAATTAAATAATTGCTATTTTGTGCCTGCTATGAGCAGAAACATTATTTCTATTTCTTGTTTGGACAAGGAAGGTTTTATTATTTCAATAAAGAACAATTGTTGTTCCTTTTATTTGAATAATATTCACTATTTTAGTGCGCAACTATTTAATGGACTTTATGTCCTTGATCTAAGCAATCCTGTCTACAACATTAATACCAAGCGGATTAAAATAAATGATTTAAATCCTGCTTATTTATGGCATTGTTGTTTAGGCCACATAAACGAGAAACGTGTATCTAGACTCCATAAGGATGGATTACTAGACTCATTTGATTTTGAATCATATGAGACATGTAAGGCTTGTTTATTGGGAAAAATGACAAAGTCCCCTTTCAATAAGAAAGGTGAGAGGACTAGTGAGCAATTGGCGCTCATACATACTGATGTGTGTGGGCCATTTGCCACGCCTGCCAGGGGTGGTTATGTCTACTTCATTACATTTACTGATGATTACAGTAGATATGGATTTGTGTACCTTATGAGGGCAAAATCCGAATCCTTTGAAGTGTTCAAAGAATTCAAGAATGAAGTAGAGAAGCAACTTGGCAAAAGTATCAAGGGTCTACGATCGGATCGAGGAGGAGAATACTTGAGCCAAGAGTTTGACGACTATCTTAGAGAGTGTGGGATCGTGTCCCAACTCACTCCACCCGGAACGCCACAATGGAATGGCGTGTCCGAGAGGAGGAATCGAACCCTATTGGATATGGTTCGGTCTATGATGTGTCAAACCGATCTTCCATTGTCATTTTGGGGCTACGCTCTATTAAGTGCAGCTTTCACCATTAACCGTGTTCCATCTAAATCAGTCATGAAAACACCATATGAGATGTGGAGTGGGAGGCGTCCCACACTGTCGTTCATGAGGATTTGGGGCTGCGATGTCTATGTAAAACATTTACAGTCAGACAAGCTAGGGCCTAAATCGGATAAGTGTAAATTTGTGGGGTACCCTAAGGAAACTAAGGGATACTACTTCTACAATCCAACCGAGAACAAAGTGTTTGTTGCTCGGACCGGCGTGTTTCTAGAAAGAGAGTTTGTCTCTAAAGAAGCAAGTGGGAGGAATGTAGAACTTGAAGAAGTTCAAGAACCACAAATCACTGAACCAATTATGGAACATGAACAGGAATCACAAGCAGTTGTGGAGCCACCTGTTCAGGTAACACAAGAGCTTCGTAGATCTAGTAGAGTGCGCCAGGAACCCGAGAGGTATGGACTTCTCGTAACTGATTCCGGTGACACGATGCTCATAGATGATGAGCCTACTACCTATGAGGAGGCCATGAGTGGCCCAGACTCTCAGAAGTGGCTTGACGCCATGAGATCCGAGATGGAATCCATGTATACCAACAAAGTATGGACTTTGGTGGAACCACCCGATGGGGCGCGACCCATAGGGTGCAAGTGGGTCTTCAAGAAGAAGATCGACATGGATGGTAATGTGATTACCTATAAGGTCCGATTGGTGGCTAAAGGATTCAGACAGATTCATAGTATTGACTATGATGAAACCTTTTCACCAGTCGCTATGACCAAATCCATCCGAATCCTACTTGCAATTGCAGCATACTACGACTATGAGATTTGGCAGATGGATGTCAAAACAGCATTCCTTTATGGGAATCTCCTCGAGGACGTGTATATGATACAGCCGGAGGGTTTTGAGGATCCAAAGCAAGCCAACAAAGTCTGTAAGCTGCAACGATCCATTTATGGATTGAAGCAAGCTTATAGGAGTTGGAATCGACGTTTTGATGAAGTGGTCAAAGAGTTTGGCTTCATCAGAAACGAAGATGAGTCTTGTGTCTACAAGAAGGTTAGTGGGAGCTCTGTAGCTTTTCTGGTCTTGTATGTGGATGACATACTACTCATTGGAAACGACATTCCCATGCTGCAATCTGTGAAAGATTGGCTAGGAAAGTGTTTCTCAATGAAGGACTTAGGGGAAGCAGCCTATATACTCGGTATAAAGATCTATAGAGATAGATCTAAGAGGTTGCTAGGCCTAAGTCAAAGTACATATATTGACAAGGTGTTGAAACGGTTCAACATGCAAGATTCCAAGAAGGGATTCTTGCCCATGTCACATGGAATCACTCTTTCGAAGAGTGGTTGTCCTTCCAATGAGGTTGAGAAGGAACGCATGAGTAGGATTCCCTATGCCTCGGCCATAGGATCTATCATGTACGCCATGTTATGTACTAGACCAGATGTGTCATATGCCTTGAGTATGACAAGCAGATACCAATCCAATCCAGGTGAGAGTCACTGGATTGCTGTCAAGAACATCCTAAAGTACTTGAGAAGAACTAAGGATGCCTTCTTGATGTTTGGCGGTGAGGAAGAGTTGCGTGTAAGGGGTTACACTGATGCAAGCTTCCAAACCGACAGAGATGACTTTAGATCACAGTCGGGATATGTGTTTTGCCTGAATGGAGCAGCGGTGAGCTGGAAGAGTTCCAAGCAAGAGACGGTAGCTGATTCTACAACAGAGGCTGAGTACATTGCTGCAAATGGCGCAGCAAAGGAGGCTGTTTGGATCAGAAAGTTTGTTTCTGAACTTGGTGTGGTCCCTAGCATTGCGGATCCAGTGGAGTTGTTCTGTGACAACACTGGGGCGATTGCGCAATCAAAGGAACCCAGATCGCACCATAAGTCCAAGCACGTGCTCAGGAAGTTTCATCTGATTCGAGATATTATCGATAGAGGAGACGTTCGGATATGCAAGATTCCTACAGATGATACTCTGTCAGACCCGCTTACAAAGCCTCTCACGCAGTGGAAGCATGAAGGGCACACTAGGAGTATGGGCATACGAGATGCGCCAGATTGGCTCTAGTGCAAGTGGGAGACTGTTGGAATAGATGCCCTAGAGGCAATCTAGTTTAGTATGAATTTGTATATGGCTAGAAATTTCATTTATTATTTATTGGATATTTAATATAATGAAGTCCTTAGATTTATAATTGTGTTGTTTATCTTTAATATCCCTAGTCAAGTATAATGATTAATGGGACAATCATCTATAGACTAGTATGGGGTTGGATTGATATGGAGATATCACGATCCAACACATAGGTGTGCATTACGGAATGTTGCACTGGATTGACCCATCACCGAGAAGGCTACATACATGTTATGTTGAGTCACAAGTGCTTCTCGCGGTGCAATGGTATTGTCATCCTTAGACTTGAAGTCACTAGATATTCTAGTTGTGGATCATTGTGATCTTGGTAGCGTTAAACGCTACACCGTGACTGGGTAGTTATAAAGGCGTGTACTGGATACAATGAGAAGAAAGCTAGAGATCGTAGTGGACGTAGAGAGGATTTGCCCCTCCCACATAACGGGAGCAAATATCCTAGGCCACTCGAGGGATAGTGCTTATAGAATGTCTGGCCAGACTCAAATAAATCAATATATGGGATATTGATGTTATTTGCACGAATAAGGCTATTCCCATAGATCGAGAAACTATGGATTGGATATACGAGTGTGACTTATATGTCTCGTGTCCAATCCGGATATGGAGGCAAAGGGATGAGACAATTACTTGTACAAGGTTGTCTAGATGACTATTCTATTAGTAGGCTAGAATGGATGTTTTGCTAGAAACCGCTCCATATTAGCAAATAGTTGCTACCAACTAGATAGAACCTATGGGGTCACACGCTATATAGAGTTGAACTAGATTTGGGAATTAATTAATTGGATTAATTAATTAGAAGGATCACTTTGCAAACCCTTGCAAACTTAGTAGGGACTAATTTGCAAGGAAGGGACTAAACTGAATTCTAGTTGGACTAGAATAAGTCCTTTAGGTAGTTAACAAGGAGTTGTTGGAATATATAAAGGACCCTCCTTCCTTCCTTCCTGATAACTTATGCTCATTAGTGAACATAACAAGAGTGGGAGAGAACAAAGCAGAGAGAGCAAGCAACAAGGAGGCCGAACCCGACCCCTTGCCGCCGCCCTCACCCCGTCGGCCAAAAAGAGGGCTGAAGCCCCTTTTTGTCTCGTTTTGCGTAATTCCTTCACCCTCCTCTTATTCCGGGCTAGCACCAAGGAGTTTGGGAGTTATAGGATCAACTCTAGGCGTGGATCAACTATAGAGAACGTGACACTATTCGCGTTTGAAGTCATCAAGGAGAACCCAAAGGTGTGTTTATGATTTCTTACCTTCACTATCGTTATGCATCTAGACTTTTGATCCTTGGAGGGTTTTGCATGGCTATTTGTTTGATTATGCTTCCGTTGCGCGATCCATGAATCAAAACCCTACATTTAGTACCCTTACGATCCTAAAATAAATCATGACTTTTCCTGTTATCTATGGTTAGTTTCATAATATATTTATGCATCATCATATAGTTATACCCTTGCATCGTATAGAAACTATTTGATCTTTGAGTAGCTTTAGCTTCGAGGACGAAGCTCTCTTTAAGGGGGGAAGGATGTAATACCCCGTTTTAAATACAAGGGTAAAATGGTAATTTGTGCGAGGAATTTAATTTTATTTGCGAGTTACGCAATTGGGTAATTGTTAGATTCAAATTATAGTCGAGACGGTTAATCTATATTCTTAGAGAACGATACCGTTATTGAGAAATTATTTTTAGCAATTTATTATTTTATACCAAGTATTAAATAGTATAGCCTAGTGTGTACCCGATCCACTAGATTAGTCTACCAATTGGTGCACACAACACACCCTAACAATACTAACACATACAAAAAAAAAACAGAGAAGCTGAAATAATAAAATGTTTCTTTATTCCCATTTTTTGGTGAATTCTTCCCACTCCCCAACGTCCCTCTCTTTTTCTCCTGTTGATTTTCTCCTCAAATACCACACCTTTTCCTTCTCTTCTTCACAGACCACAACCACCACCACCATACGCTGCCACCACCTCCATCACCGGCAGCCTACCACCTGCACCACCATCACCTCTCCTCCCCCTTTCCCCTCCACCTACGTGCCTCCCTCTGCCTCACCCTCTCTCCCTGCCTCTGTCTCTCCCGACGAAAACAGAGCAGCGGCTTGGTGCCGCTGCCTTCCCCGACGGCAACCAAGCCGCCACCGCGACCACAGCTCCCTCTCTCCCTCAGTTTTGACCCTCTGTCTCACTCTCTCCCTGCCTCTCTGTTCTCCCCGAAGAAAACCCGCAGAAACAGAGCAGCGGCTCAAGCCGCTGCCGCCTCCGACGAAGACCCCGACGGCAAAACCGTCGCCACCACCACCTGCAACTCTCCCCAATCCCTCTGATTTCACCCCGTACTCATCCCCCTCCCTTTTCTGAGCCAAGACGAAGCAACAGCAGCAGCAGCTAATCGCTGCAGAGACGACCCAGAGACCGCCGCCGACCGCCGGGCGCCATTGACGCCGGCGAGAAGGTCGCCCGAACCCTCTGGCGACACCCACTCCCTAAAATCAATCCCAAATCGCTCCTAGAGGTCCGAGGAACTCACGGGTATCAACAATCGGAGCCAACAACACCTCAATCGCCGGAATCGTCCATCACCGCCGGCCACCATCGACGGCGAACCCAATCGGACCCATATCTTGACCGTTTCTCGCGATTTTTCGCTTGGGTAACCCCTAAATCGTCATCTGATTCATTTGTGATCATCAAAACATGATTTTAATAGCTTTAGATCGAATCGGGTTGTTGGATTTACACTTGTTCATGTTGGGGGGGGTTGTTCTTGTACTTTCTGAAAAGTTATGGGTGGCTAGTGAAGCATAGTAAAACTGTTTTTGGTTATTGGGAGGTTATTTCATGACATTAATGAAAAGTTGTGGGATCTAATTAGTATTTACAAAAACTGCAAATATAATATAAAATTTAAAATGCATATTTGTATTAGAATTAATTTGTAATATTTCTAGTAATTGCTTTAATTATATAAAAGATGTTTTGCTATTTAAAGTTATATTTATATATATATATATGTATTATTTAATATGGGATATTGTTGTTTTATTAAAAAAATAAGCAAGATAAAATATATAGTTCTTTAATAATATAAATTTAGTGTGTTTAAATAAATATTGCAAGTACTTATAAATTTGTATTTTGAGTGAATATGTTATTTGATAAAATAAAATAAGTTAGGGAGATATTTTAGAAAATATGTAATAGTAAACTCCTTTATTAACAAATAAATAAAGCTTGATTATTATTTGTAGATATTAGAAATTATTTCCCCAAAAATTAAGTTATAAATTATGTGAGACTAAACACTTGTTTTATTTGAATAAACATTTTGTGAGTTTTATCTATGAATTTAATTCTTTAATAGTATATATCTTTGATAACAAATAATTAGCAATAAAAAAATTGGTTGGAAATAAATTTTGTAGCCACTTACAAATGAATGTGTTGTAGAATAGATTATTATTTTCTAAATGATAGAGTGTATAAATTTAATATGCGAGTTATTACTTAATAAATTTTAAGAGTTGGCATTTATATATAAATAGTGATTTTTATGAGAAAAATACAATTGTACATGCTAATAATTAATGGGGATAATGGGGAGTAATTTCAAATAAGACTTGGAGAAATTTTGCATAGCATGCGTGCACACTTTGGATTTGTAATTAATTTAGGAAATTATAAATTGTAGGTGACAAGTTCGTAGACGAGGGCTTCGTTTATCCGTAGAAGCTTTGTTGTGTTAATTGTCGAGGTGAGTAAATATGCCTTACCTAATGTGCCCGTCCTCCATTCGTGTCTAAATGTTCTTATGATTTTTACGTCTCAAAATGTGATTTGTGATATACGTGCTCGAGTTGAGATTTCAAATACTTGTTGAAATGATTATTTAGAAACTATCACGTGAAATTAATAACACTGACGCGGATTCCTTAACGCGTATGCGCAAGTGCACGGTCAAGTAATATAGGGGTGGTATTTCAACCCCGAGTTATCGATCCCACGAGGACAGGCTTGAGATTATTTAATTAGTTATTTAATTTAGAGTACGGTGCAGGAGGAAAGATTTGATTGATTTCTAGAATTGAAATAACAACTAAGCTAATATTTTTGGATTTTTATATTTAATAAATAAGTTTGGAGAAATTAGGCAATCTCTATATCACCTAGGGTTGTAGACGATTTCCGGATTATCTGAGCAACACGTTAACTATATTCTAACTAAGCCGGGTAACAGCACTGACTATCTCCTATCGGTCTCAAGTCATTCTACTTCACGGTAAACTACAATCTCCTGTCGGTCTCTTGTGTCTACCGGTCCGTTCAAGTAGGCTAACGACGTGCACGAAAACGGGTCCTGTCGGTCCACCGTTGCACGAAACAGTCGAATTTTACCTACCGAATCTACCCACACTAGCCAATCCTAACACGTCTCTTCTCAGTCTCAGTGATACGGGATTGATGCTCATATCTCATCCTAGCTATTTAAAGTCACTGTCGTGCACTTGACTAGCCAACTAATGGTTTCGGTTAATTACTCCATCCCCATTAAGAATTAAGCATAGATTATGAACAATTGATTAAAATATTGCTAACTTTAAGCATGAATCAACTATTGAACAAACCCTAGTTCTTGAACCCTAGTTTTATCTCCTAATCGTGTCACTCAATTAGGATTACTAACATAAACAAGAAACTAGAATTGATTCAAAAGAAGAAATCAAGAAATCATGAAGCAAAGATCAAATCCGGAAAAGTATCATCGTTTACATGAACCCTAGGCTCTCAAAGAGATGCCTAGCAAAACGTCTAGCTAATACTAATAAACCAAACAAGACTTACTAGTTTCTCCATAGAAAGATTGAGAGAGAAGAAGAAGAAATCAACTTAGAGCTTCAATGGAGGAGGAGTCCTCCTTCTCTTCTCCTTGCGTCTGTCTCTTCTTCACGTTTCTCCTCTCTCACGTCTCCTTTTTTTTGTCTCTTTTTTTATCTTCACTTAGGGTATATTAATTAATAAACAAGAAATATTAATTAATAACCCTAATTTCTGGCTTTCCCCCCGTGCGATGCTGGGTCTGCTAGCGGATCGTGCGATCTGCTACTTGGTCGTACGATCTGCTACTTGATCCTACAAGTCAGTGAGTTCTCCCCTAGCAGATCGTGCGATCACTAAAGTTGATCGTGCGATCTGCTTTGATCCTAGGATCAACTTTTGATCCTACACTTCAAACTTTCTAAAATGACACTTTGACCCCCTTTTTCCATCTTTGTCATCTTTTCTTCCAATTTCTTTCTCTCCCAAGCTTCCGCATATGTTCCGAAGTTCGTTTTCCTCCTCCTCTTGATCCATGAGCTCCGTTTCCTGTCCAACACAACACGAAAACACCCCGTGCGATCAAAAGTGACAAAATAAATGTAAATAATGTGAAAAACGCCCGGATTAATAATTTATCACTCAAAGCTAAACTTATCCAATTTCCTCAACTTCATAGTGTATTTCTAATATATTCAACCCGGAAATTACACAAAACGGTACAAAAACGTAGAAGAAATATAACTCTAATATAGAGTTATCAAATCCCCCCACACTACCTTTTTGCGCGTCCCGAGCAAAATCAAAAACACTTCTCACACTATGATTTTCAATCCACCGAATTGCATTTAACTTCACTAGCCCTGTGACACAAACAACACACACACCCATGCAATCTACATGACTATACAATGCAACTCGATTATCAAACAATGCAAAAATTGAAACAACACCAATTTTTTTTCTTTTAGTTAGAGATTGGGCAATCTCAAAAAGTAAACCGGCAAGTCATAAGGCTCTCATATTCCCTCGGAAGTTCTATAACTTTGGTGATCGGTAGAACTTGCGGCCAGTTTCGTTAGACAGAACGGGCACGAACACAAAATATGTTGCTTCCGCACACTCATCAAACATATCCCTAGCACTTACCTTCCGAGCTATTTATCCACGGGTTAAATTGCTGACGATTTAGGACGGGTAGGATAGGATATTTAGAAGCGTAGTCCTAGACGTCATGATCTAACTCACAAAACCCGATTCTCACACTCCCTCACCAAAATCCAAGGAACCACACCGAATCTCACCACTCCGGCCCTCATTCCCTCAATCTTGGTGCAACGCCGTTCTCGCGGCCACAAATGTGAAGAAGTGATCTCGAACAATAGCTAATCTCCCCGGTCTTCAATTTCAAGCTTGCTCCTTTATTCCCTTTCAACTTCACTTTCTATTTCTATTTTACTCTTTTTTTTCCACTTCCACACAATAACATTAAGCACATGGAGCCGACAATACGATAGTAATATTCGAGGAGATCAAATATCAGAATTAGATAACATGGGGGTGGAATGTGTCAAATTAGTGATGTAATAACATAGATGTCGACACCCCCACACTTGATGCAAAGCAAATCACGAACCCAGTAGTCAATGTGTAAACGTGCTTTTCCAACCGATCCTCCTCATCACCTAAGATATAGAGAATATAAATAAATCATAAGCACGACCTCCTATAAGATCAACCAACCCCCACCCCATGACGTGCGGAAGAAATACCACGCACTACGGTACTCCACATGTGATCGTGGTATAAGGACACGACTCACCGCCACACCGAAGTGTGCTACCGTCTCTAACTCACCCTCACATCCCCTCAAAAGACAACATGTAAGAAAATCCACGTAAGATGTATCAAATAAGCTCACCCTCATCGAACCTCCCTAACTCAACTCCCTCTATCATGACGCATAGGAAAGGACCATTCTAACAAGTGATGAATGTCACAATGAAAGGCTTCCTAGGCTAGAGGCTGTGAATAAAAGGGGTAAACGGATCAATAGGGGTAACTAGTGGACCTAGGAGATGGAGACGGGACGTGAGGCCCCCATAAACATCACTCGCACAGCTGTTCCGTTGCCACTACGAGGAGGGTTGACGACTACCTAAGTGACGGTGGTGTAGCGCTAGTAGGATAACTAGTCTGAGAGGCAGCTACTCGCATTTCTAATGTGCATTAGCCCTATAAGTCTTCCTACTCCAGATTCTCGCGTCTACCTCACCTCAGATTTTCATATTCCTAAGGAATTCTATCATTAAGCCCTCTCCACATTCACTCTCTTCGATTTCCCTTTCTCAAAAGTTTAAAATTTTATGATATTTTTTTTTTTTTAATATTTCCTAACTCTATATGCTTTTGGCCAACTCGATTAAACACAAGTTTTGGTAGGGGACTCAATAAAGTAAAAGTGCTAAAAAATTGCATACTAACAATCCTAACACAATACGACACAACTGCATGTACTGGCGATGCATAACTGACATGGCTAGCAAAATATACACAAACCCCCCCACACTTAAGCGTTTCGTTGTTCTCAACGAATTTAGAGATATAATAAGAGGACTCATCGCTTAAATGTGTAGGCGGTGGATCTACACTATTATGGCTCAAAACGTAGAAACAAGAGAAAAATTTAAAGGTACCTGGGGTGCCCGGACCTTCATGGGCACCGTTGCCGCGAAACTGCAACAAGAAGGGGTCTTGTGGACCGTTGACAGTTTCCGGAAAAGTCTCACCTCGCGTCCGGATTCCGATGCGCCTACTCACATTCTCTATCACACGCATCAAGAAGGGGAACCCGGAGCGTCTTATGTACCTGTGACCCTGCACACTGATTGAAAGTATTAAAGCAACTCTCTCTCACCCCTCAAAATCAAATATGGAGAACTAAAAGCAAAAATAGAAACAACTTGCATCCTACTCTACGTGGGTTGCCTCCCAAGCAGCGCTTTGTAATTTAAGGTCGACGACCCGACCTGGTTACCTCAACCGAAAAGAATAGTGGAGGCTACTTTATCCCTCCACTTCTTCTTCTTCCACCATCTCTTCTCGATAACTTCACGTGCACCCCTGTGCTCTGAAGAAGGTGGACAATTGTGGAAGCTGACTCCTTTCATTTTGCAATTGATCTTCTTGAGAAACTTCCACCAAGTACCACTGGGCTCAAATGAATCTCTGGCCATAAAATCATCCCAGTAGTACTTCCTTGATGCTATATGCTCTTCAAATGACCCATGCAATTTATCCACACCCCCACACTTGCTGACTTCCAACTCCTTGACTATGGCATATGGATGATCAATAGAATCGCCCATAGAAAAAGATATTGGAAGTTGCTCATCACATTCTTCCCCATAAGAATCTCCATACAATAATTTTTCCAGCTCGTCGCAGACTTGCGTGACATAGGATATGGAGAATTCATCATTAATCAGAGTTGGGGCTTTTACCTCAATAGCACTGAGCACAAGTGTTTCACCAGCTTCATCGTCGACACACCACAGGCTTCCAATGTCGGTTTCTTCCCATTCATGCCAAGGATGTGAGGGTGCCTGCAGTTTTGGCTCGCAATACGGCAGATTTTCCCTCTTCGGCACACAGGTCCACCCCAGTCTGAATCAGAGTCTGAGTCCTCATATATGGCAGAGTCCACCAATGGTTCCTGGACACTGCAGTCTTCGTTCAGCTCAGGTATCTCTTCTTCCACTTGTGGTGGGGATGATGAAGGTTCAGTTTTAGGCTCACTGTCATGTGGCAAGGGCTCTTCTTGTGGCTCTTGAATACTTGATTCCCCTGTCACTGACAGTTTCTCTACTCGTTCCTTTATGCTCTTCATCATCTCCCTCACGTATTCCATACCTGTGGCCGAATCCTCTTGTGGAAATTGTGAAGCTATGGACAAAAATTTGGCGCAAACTTCCATGTCATTCATAATACTACGCCGTTCTGCCATATCCGCTGATGAGTCTTCCTGGTGCTGATGAAGCTGGGGCTCATGTACTCGGCATGAGTCTCTACGGTCGTGCCAAATTCCGCATACGTAGCACCAAGTTATGCATGCGTCCTCGTCTTCATGGTTACCCCTGCAGTGGAAACAGTAGGGGGAACCCGAATAACAGTCTTCGCTCCACATGCTTAAATTGTCTCTTGCTCCCTGCGTTCCTGAGAAACAAACTCACAAGACACCCGTGAAGCACAGAGATATAGAATAAAAATATTAAAATCAAACTAAAATAAAAGTACTCTAAACTAACTCCTAACAAAATAATCTACCGCTGTCCCCGGCAACGGCGCCAAAAACCTGACGCGGATTCCTTAACGCGTATGCGCAAGTGCACGGTCAAGTAATATAGGGGTGGTATTTCAACCCCGAGTTATCGATCCCACGAGGACAGGCTTGAGATTATTTAATTAGTTATTTAATTTAGATTACGGTGCAGGAGGAAAGATTTGATTGATTTCTAGAATTGAAATAACAACTAAGCTAATATTTTTGGATTTTTATATTTAATAAATAAGTTTGGAGAAATTAGGCAATCTCTAGATCACCTAGGGTTGTAGACGATTTCCGGATTATCTGAGCAACACGTTAACTATATTCTAACTAAGGTGGGTAACAGCACTGACTATCTCCTATCGGTCTCAAGTCATTCTACTTCACGGTAAACTACAATCTCCTGTCGGTCTCTTGTGTCTACCGGTCCGTTCAAGTAGGCTAACGACGTGCACGAAAACGGGTCCATTCGGTCCACCGTTGCACGAAACAGTCGAATTTTACCTACCGAATCTACCCACACTAGCCAATCCTAACACGTCTCTTCTCAGTCTCAGTGATACGGGATTGATGCTCATATCTCATCCTAGCTATTTAAATTCACTGTCGTGCACTTGACTAGCCAACTAATGGTTTCGGTTAATTACTCCATCCCCATTAAGAATTGAGCATAGATTATGAACAATTGATTAAAATATTGCTAACTTTAAGCATGAATCAACTATTGAACAAACCCTAGTTCTTGAACCCTAGTTTTATCTCCTAGTCGTGTCACTCAATTAGGATTACTAACATAAACAAGAAACTAGAATTGATTGAAAAGAAGAAATCAAGAAATCATGAAGCAAAGATCAAATCCGGAAAAGTATCATCGTTTACATGAACCCTAGGCTCTCAAAGAGATGCCTAGCAAAACGTCTAGCTAATACTAATAAACCAAACAAGACTTACTAGTTTCTCCATAGAAAGATTGAGAGAGAAGAAGAAGAAATCAACTTAGAGCTTCAATGGAGGAGGAGTCCTCCTTCTCTTCTCCTTGCGTCCGTCTCTTCTTCACGTTTCTCCTCTCTCACGTCTCCTTTTTTTGTCTCTTTTTTTATCTTCACTTAGGGTACATTAATTAATAAACAAGAAATATTAATTAATAACCCTAATTTCTGGCTTTTCCCCCGTGCGTTGCTGGGTCTGCTAGCAGATCGTGCGATCTGCTACTTGGTCGTACGATCTGCTACTTGGTCGTACGATCTGCTACTTGATCCTACAAGTCAGTGAGTTCTCCCCTAGCAGATCGTGCGATGACTAAAGTTGATCGTGCGATCTGCTTTAATCCTAGGATCAACTTTTGATCCTACACTTCAAACTTTCTAAAATGACACTTTGACCCCCTTTTTCCATCTTTGTCCTCTTTTCTTCCAATTTCTTTCTCTCCCAAGCTTCCGCATATGTTCCGAAGTTCGTTTTCCTCCTCCTCTTGATCCATGAGCTCCGTTTCCTGTCCAACACAACACGAAAACACCCCGTGCGATCAAAAGTGACAAAATAAATGTAAATAATGTGAAAAACGCCCGGATTAATAATTTATCACTCAAAGCTAAACTTATCCAATTTCCTCAAGTTCATAGTGTATTTCTAATATATTCAACCCGGAAATTACACAAAACGGTACAAAAACGTAGAAGAAATATAACTCTAATATAGAGTTATCAAACACGTAATAACGTAAAGTGGAAACAATTGTGCGGTTGAACCTTATATACATTGTGGTTATGATTATTGGGATGGCACAGCCACCCGGCTTATTATGATATTTTGCTCGGTTGCGATTTGCCCCGGGCTGCTCCCTGTACTCACCTCTCTGGCCGCTAGAGTCTTAGAGGGGTGCCGGCACTTAAGGTCTTGGATGCATGCGAGATGGTTGGTTCTATATTATTGGATTGGTTCGTTCCCCGCTACAACTAAAATAATAAATGTGGATTTTATATGAGAAATAAAAGCAACTGTTGCTTTGAAATGGTGGAATGATTTGAGAATGCTAAGTAAAGAGTTGGAATATTCATATCTACGCTTTCGCAATACAAGATGATTTACTACCATATTATTCCTCTTTATTTAAAATGAAAACGTGTCTCTTTCCTGTTTACACGTTTGGGTGTTTACTTACTCAGCATTTTGTGCTGACTTTGGAAAAACTGCGGTCTTGTTTCTTTCCCCCGCAGGTCTAGGTGAAGGAAGCTCGGATTAAGGGAACGCGGACTCACCTAGTTATGTTAGTAATAAGTAAATAATTCGCCTAGACGATGCTCATCTTGTTTAATAGTATGTCATGTTTTATGTTGAGACAATCACGTTTATGTAATATATTAAGTATGGATGTTTTGTTTCACGATTTCCGCCGATTCATTCATTTGAACGGCGCCCTCCCGAGCTCTCCGGTCCGGAACGGAAGGCTCGGAATCAGGGGGTGTCACATAAAAGTTTTAGCATCAGGAGTATTTGACTGAATTAGCTTCGAGGAAGAAGTTTTAATATGAGGAATATTTGGATTGTTTAAGTTTCGAGGTCGAAGCTCTGTTTAAGGGGGAGAGAACGTAATACCATGTAAAATTTACAAGGGTAAAATAGTAAACTAAAGAGGCTAAACAAAGAATTTAATTGTGGAAAAATAATAATAATAATAATAATAATAATAATAATAATAAATATATTAAATAAATAAATAAAGTTTGTCAAAATATAGTAATTATAGACAAGAACTCCTTTTAGAATTTTAGAAATTAATAAGTTGTATTCGTATATAAAGACGCGGGAAATTTTATGTGTTATTATATATATTTATGCGGGTACGACCACCGCGAAGTTAGTGTGCAAAAAACACCCGATCACCCTAAAACTTGGTGTGCCACCCACACCATATAATTTTTAGTTGTCTTCAACCTCACATCTTATCTCCTTCGGAGATTTTTCTCACCGCCACAATGATCAATCCATCATCATCATCATGCTCCCTTCTTTTTGTCCCCTATAAAATGAGTTATCAAATGCAATCATCACCACCTGCCTACTTATCATCCCTCCACCTTCATCTTCTTCTTCACCTTCTTCCCGCAACCACGCCGACCACACCACCGGGAGCACCACCACCACCACCACCCATCACCATCTCCTCTCTAACTCGCGGTTTTCTCTCTCTCTGTCTCACTCTCCCTGCTCTGTTCAGAAACAGAGCAACAGCAGCAACAACAAGCAGCAGCAGCGGCAAGCTGCCGCCACCACCGCCGCCGAAGCTCCGACTGCAAGAGACGAGAGCAACCCACTGCTCTCTTACTCCCTTCCTTTCTCCACCCTCTAATCTCTGTCACATCCTACTCTCTGTCCCAAAACAGAGACACAAACAGCAACAAAAGCCACCAAAAACAAAGCAGAGGAACGCCACCACCGTCGGCCACCATTGTTGCCGACGGGAAGCTTGGCCCAAGCAACCTGGTGACACCCACTTACCAAAATCACCACCAAACGACTCCTAGAGCTCCCAGGAGACGAACCCAGGTCATAACCGAAGCTAGGAGGTCCTCCATCGTCGGCGACGAAGAGCACCGCCGAGACCCACCGTCGGCGAATTCGTATAGCTCCGTTTCTTGACCGATTCCGGCCATTCTTGGCCTAGGTATGCTCTAAATCTCGCCCTGATTCCATTTAAACAATCAAAATCGTATCTTGTATGCTCGATTCCATGTTTAGCTTCATAAATTTGATGATCATGTAAAAGGGGGTTAAAGTGTCTTTTCCCCCAAACTGTTTATAGCATGACAATTATATTAAGGGGGTAGCTGTTTGTAATTGTGAGAACGTAGTGGGTAGTATTGCATGTTAAATCAACTGCCATGTGAGTAGAATGGGGGATCCTGCTGTCTTTTGATATAACTGGTGGGGTTATAAGTGTAGTTTATATAAACTTTATATTATTCGCGAAAAATAAAAATAATATTTTTGGATTAAAAATATTTTCTAAAAATAGTAGTTTTCGTCCCGGTTACGAAAAAGTGATTCGGGCGTTGAAATAGTATATGGATGGTTCGTTAAAAATTAAACGAGTAATATTTTATTAAAAACTAAACAAACGTTGCGTTTAATTGTTTAACGTTAAACGCAGCTGTTTGAATACTTATAAAAATGAATTTTTCGAGCTTATAAATATCGTTGCGTCATTGCAAGTATTTAGAAGTGAGTTTTCATAAAAATCCAATATCGTATAGTTGATAATATTAATATTTACTTAATGTAAAAGTACAAACTACTATTAATTTCTACTAGCATTTTATAAAAATAGTTCCTATAAATAAATGAGACTTATATAACATAAAATTTAATAACTCTCCAAATAAACACTCGTTGTTTTATTAAGTTTTGCTAATAAGAAAATATAACGAAATAAAGAAACGTTAATAAATTAGTATGCGAGTTCGGGCTAATTTTAAGAATTGATAACTATGGTTATTAATAAGACTCGTAGAATTATACAGAGTTGTGACGATTTAGAAGCTCCGATTTGTAGGTAACGGATTCGTAAGCAACGACTACCAGTAGGACGATTTGACGCTACGGAGTCCAGGTAAGTAAATATGCCTAGCCTAGAGTGTCTAGCTTCGTTCGTGTCGTTACATGATTTTTGACTTGTCTCAAAATATGTTTTGTGCTATCAATTGTTTTACTCGAGATTTGTTACAAATTTAGAAATTTCTACTTTGAAACTGTCACACGAAGAATAATAACTCGTAAAGAACGTAAGGTGGAAATAGTTGTGCGGGAGAAACTTATTATTGTCCAGTTGACTTCTGTCACTCGGCCTGTGATTATTATTGTCGAGTTGACTTTTGTCACTCGGCCTGTGATTATTATTGTCGAGTTGACTTATGTCACTCGGCCTGTGATTATTATTGTCGGGTTGACTTTTGTCACTCGGCCTGTGATTATTATTGTCGAGTTGACTTATGTCACTCGGCCTGTGATTATTATTGTCGGGTTGACTTTTGTCACTCGGCCTGTGATTACTGTCGTGTTGACTTCGGTCACTCGGCCTGTGTATTTTAATCCGGTCGCAACCTGCCGGATCGCTCCATGTACTCACCTATCTGGCCGCAAGAAGTCTTAAGGGGCTGTCAACAGTTAAGGTCATGGTTGCTAGTGATGGTATAGTTGTTCCTTCCCCGTATCAACAAAGTAAAAATGTGGTTTTCTTCAAGGACAGGAATGTCTATGAATATAAAGGAAGGCAAGATTGGGATATTACTCCCCATTTCAAGATTAAGAAGGAAGAAATTGAAAGGTCGAGAAGTTTAAAGCTGGATGTGTGCCTTGTTTGTTCTTTTAAAGATTTATTTCCTCTTATTACTGTTTTTGAAAATAAGTTATGCCTCGTCATCTGTTTACGAGCTAGGGTATTTATTTACTCAGCATTTCCCAGCTGACTTTAGAAACTGCGGTTCCGTTTTCTTTCCCACCGCAGCATTAGAGGAAGAAGGCTATGGTATGGATGGGTACGAGACTCACTGAGGAGGTCACGTTACGTGTTGTAAGATAGTTTGAATAATGTGAGATAGTTTGAATAAGGAAAGAATGATGTGTAGTTGTAACGTATGAAGGACTTGAGAAGTAATGTAATGTTTAATAATATGTAATATAAGTGCTTGGATGTTGTGCTTTCGATTTTCCGCCGTTACTTTTAGCTTCGGCCTCCCCGATTCGTCCGAGTCGGATAAGGGGGTCGTTGCAACATGGGTATAAAGCAAGCTTGTTGCTAAAACCAATTAGCGTTAAAAGTCTCATAGGTGGTGTAGTGGAAGAGAGACTACCCAAAGTACTTGGAAGGAAATAATAAAGGAATTATGAATTCTAATTTAGGTATTTTTATTATAGAAAGTCAATATGTCCATCTCATCATCATGAGTATATGATACTAGACGGGGATCTCACGTTTATAGAAATGTGGAGGATCTCAAGAGATGTAGACAAATTGGATAAGGAATAAATAAACATACACGTGGGGCAATGAAGCAAGGGATTGCTGAAATTAGTTGTAGGGAATTATCTCTACATTTTGAAATTATCCATGAATTAGACAAAATACGATTATGTCACTACTTTTAGTAGGGACAGTATCATAGTTTCTTGTTTGGACAAGAAAACCATTACTAACGAATCGGTATTCAAAATCATTCCTTTATTAAAATAATGGAAAAATGTTGTTCTATTTATTTTGATAAAATGCATTATTATAATGCACTTTTGTCTAATGGATTATATATCCTTGATCATGATAAATTCATCTATAATATTGATACCAAGAGGTTTGCATATAATGATATGAACCTCACTTATCTTTTGGCATTATTGTTTAGGCCACATAAATGAGAGATACATATCTAGGCTCTATATGGATGGATTTTTTGACTCATTTGATTTTGAATCGTATGGGACATGTAATACTTATTAGGAAAAGATATGAACTTTTGGGAATCATGCATATTGATGTATGTAGGCCGCTAAGCACAAATGCTAAAGGTGGTTTCAGTACTTCATCATATTTACTGATGGGATCAGAGAAATACGGATTTGTGTATCTTATGAAGAAAAAAATCAGAATCCTTTGAATTGTTTAAAGAATTCAAGAATGAGTAGAGAACCAGCTTGGCAAAAGTATCATGATTCTACGATTGGATCGTGGAGGACAATACTTAAGCCAATAGTTTGAGCATCTAAGGAAGTATGGGATGTGATCCCAACTCACTCTACCTAGAACACCATTATGGAATGGCGTGTCTGAAAAGAGATACCGGACCTTGTTAGACACGGTTCGGTCCATGATGTGACAAACAGAACTTTCAGTTTACTTTTAGGGGTCATGCTCTAATTACAGCAAATTTCCCCCTTAACCTTGTTCCATCTAAATTAATTATGAAAAACACCATATGAGATATGGATTATGAAGTGTCCTAGTATGGCATTCATAAGGAATTTGGGTTATGGAAGTTTATGTAAAAGGTTTACAAATAAACTTGGACCCAAGTCGAATAAATGTGCTATGTGGAATATCCTGAGTAAACAAAGGATATTATCTCTACCATCCAATCGAGAACAAATTATTTGTTGCTCGAACCGCTGTGATAGAGATTGACTCTAAAAGAAACAGTGGGCGGACAGTAGAACTTGAAGTAGTTCAAGAACCTAAACAGAACATTGATTCTTTTGATGGAACATGAGCAGGATCACAAGGTGTTGTGGAGCATCCTACTCAAGTAAGACAAGAACCTCATAGGTTAAATATGTAAAAGGGCTAGAGAAATATGGATTCCTTATAGCACATTGATGTGTTTCTCATGGAGATGAGCCTACAACCTATGAGATGGCCACATGTAGGCCATACTCTCAGAAATGGCCTGAAGACATAAGATTCGAAATGGAATCCATGTATGCCAACAAAGTATGGACTTTGCTGGAACCACCTGAAAGGGTAGGACCCATAGGGTGCAAGTGGGTTATGAGGATACCAACATGGATGGTAACAGGATTACTTTTACGGGATGATTGGTGTCTTAAGGTTTCATGTGAGTTCATAGTATAGACTATGACGAAATCTTTTCCCCAATTGTGATGCCTAAATCCATTCGCATCTTGCTTGTAGCAAACTGCCTACAGATTGAGTCAAGCTTCTCGGGCCTGGATTCTTCTAATTAATCATGCAATAAAAGGAGTTTGGTTCCATATGAAGATGAAGCTTGTGTTTACAAGAAGGTTAGTGGGAGCACAATTATATTTCTGGTCTTGTATGTGGAGACGTACTAATCATTGGGAATAATGTCTCTACTCTGAAATTTGTTAAAGATTGGCTAGAGAATTGATTTTCAATGATTAGACTTATGCAAAACAATGTATAAAGATCTATGGAGATAAATCAAGATAGTTGTTCGGCTTGAGTCATGGTACATATATTGACAATGTGTTGAAATGGTTCAACATGCTAGAATATGAATTCTTACCTATGTCACATGGAATTAGCCTTTGGAAGACTAATTGTCTTCCAATTGGATTGTGAAGGACCGTATGAATAAGATTTATGAGATACGCCATGATATGTACTAGGGAAGATATGTCATATAAGCATAATATGAAGATACCAGTCATATCCGGGTGAGATTCACTGGATAATTTCCAAGATTATCCTTAAGTACTTGAGAAGAACTAAAGGATGAATTCTTGATAAATGGAGGATAGGAAGAGTTTATTTTAAGGGGTTACAGTGATGCGAACTTCCAATCTAAAAAAGAATATTTTAGATTATAGTCAAGTTTTATGTTTTTGCACTAGTGGGAGGAACTCTGGGCTGGAAAGGTTCCAGGCAAGATTCAGTCACTGATTCTAACATAAAGGACTGAGTAAATTACTGCATGACATGAACTTACTCAGACTATTCAATCTCAATCAAATTGTTGATAGAGGAGATGTGAATATTTGCAAAGTACCAGCAGATGTCTCTCTTACCTTGCGTAGTGAAAGCATGAGGGCCGCGCTAGATCAATAGGCATATGATGCAGGAGATTGACTCTAGTGCAAGTGGGAGACTGTTGAAAATATGCCCTAGAGGCAATCTATTTCTTGTGACATTTATGTATTTACGATTCAATGTGTTATCGATATGGAGATATGTTAACATGAATGAAGTCCTTAGAATATAAATGTTATATTCTTGAATATCCCTAGTCCATTATATTGATTAACATGACAATCAACTATAAACTAATATGGGATTGAATTGATATGGAGATATCATGATCCAACACATAGGTATGCATTAGGAGTAATAGCATACTGGATTGACCCATAACGAGAAGGCTACATACAGATTATGTAAAGTCACAAGTGCATCTCGTAGTGACAACCAAGGTTGTCAAACCCGCGGGTTGACCCGCGGGTTTAACGAGTTTACGAGTTTACATGGGCAATCGGGCTGACCCACTCGAAAACCCGGTGGCTGACAAACCCGCAGCAAACCTGTGCAAACCCGTCAAACCCGTAGACCCACGAGTTGACCCGCGGGTTTACCGAGTCAACTCATTGTGAAAATAGTGTAGTTTTGATATGTTTTTGATCTTTTAGTGCACGAACAAATGAGGCATATAGTCACCCACCTTGAAACACTGGTGAACCATTGGAATTATCACATGATTATGAGATGTACTATAACGACCAATATCCAATCAACCACATCGATGATTGCGTACATATCAAACAGACTACACTAATTAAAATTATAGAATTTTTTGAGGGACTTATTTAAGAGATCGGATATAGAATGTAACTTAGTAAATATTAACTACACACTTACTTCAAATAAGTGGCTGGATGCAAGTATGAAATATAAATGAATAAATAAATAAATTAGGCTTAATTCTAAAACTCCTAAATTTAAAGCTTGTAGCATTGAATCAATTTTATACTTTACATGAAGACAAATGTAGAATTTAATCTTTAAAGATTCAAAAAAATCAGCTCTTCGTAGGTGAAAAGTCATGTGTACGTAAAAAAAAAAAAAAAAAAAAAAAAAAAAAAAATTGAAGATTTGAAGTAAAACGTGACCCGGACGAGTCTCGGGTCACGGGTCACGAGTCAGTCTACCCACCCTCTACGGGTTTATGCTGACCCACAGGTTTGAAAACCTTGGTGACAACGGTATTGTTAACCTTAGACTTGAAGTCACTAGATCTCTAGTTGTGGAATATTGTATTTTGATATCGTCAAACGCTACACCGTAACTGGATAGTAATAAAGGCGTTAGTCGGATACAATAATTAAGCAAGCTTAGAGATGGCAGTGACGTAGATAGAATTTGTTCCTCCCACTGTGACACCCCCTGTTTCCGAGCCTTCCGTTCCGGACCGGAGAGCTCGGGAGGGCGTCGTTCAAATGAATGAATCGGCGGAAATCGTGAAACAAAACATCCATACTTAATATATTACATAAACGTGATTGTCTCAACATAAAACATGACATACTATTAAACATGATGATCATCGTCTAGGCGAAAACATTTATTTAACAATAGCATAACTAGGTGAGTCCGCGTTTCTCTTAACCCGAGCTTTCTTCATCTAGACCTGCGGGGGAAAGAAACAAGACCGCAGTTTTTCCAAAGTCAGCACGAAATGCTGAGTAAGTAAACACCCAAACGTGTAAACAGGAAAGAGACACGTTTTCATTTTAGATAAAGAGGAATAATATGGTAGTAAATCATCTTGTATTGCGAAAGCGTAGATATGAATATTCCAACTCTTTACTTAGCATTCTCAAATCATTCCACCATTTCAAAGCAACAGTTGCTTTTATTTCTCATATGAAAAACCACATTTATTATTTTAGTTGTAGCGGGGAACGAACCAATCCAGAATATAGAACCAACCATCTCGCATGCATCCAAGACCTTAAGTGCCGGCACCCCTCTAAGACTCTAGCGGCCAGAGAGGTGAGTACAGGGAGCAGCCCGGGGCAAATCGCAACCGAGCAAAAATATCATAATAAGTCGGGTGGCTGTGCCATCCCAAAAATCATAACCACAATGTATATAAGGTTCCGCCGCACAACTGTTTTCACTTTACGTTATTACGTGTTATTAATTTCACGTGATAGTTCTCAAAGAGTCATTTAGACAAATATTTGAAATCTCAAATCGAGCACGTATATCACAAATCACATTTTGAGACATAAAATCATGAAAATATTTAGACACGAATAGAGGACGGGCATACTAGGTAAGGCATATTTACTCACCTCGACAATTAGCACAACAAGCTTCTACGGATAAACGAAGCCCTCGTCTACGAACTCGTCACCTACAATTTATAATTTCCTAAATTAATTACAAATCCAAAGTGTGCAAGTATGCTATGCAAAATTTCTCTAAGTCTTATTTGAAATTACTCCCCATTATCCCCATTAGTTATTAGCATATAATATTTATATAATAAACCAATGACGTAGACAATTGTATTTTTCTCGTGAAAATTACCATTTATATAGATACTAACTCTTAAAATTTTATTAAGTAATGAATCGCATATTATATTTATACACTCTAATATTTAGAAAATAACAATATATTTTACAACAAATTTATTTGTAAGTGACTACAAAAATTTATTTCCAACCAACTTAATTATTGCTAATTATTAATTATAAAATGCATATACTATTAAAGAATTAATCTCATAAATAAAACTTACAAAAATGTTTATTCAAATGAAATAAGTGTCTAATCTCACATAATTTACAACTTAATTTTGGAGAAACAAATTTCTAATAATATTCAACTTTTATCTATTTATAAATAGAGGGATTATTCTCCTATTTAAATTTCTAATTTATTTTATTTGGCAATATTAAGCAAATAACATATTTTCTTAAAACACTAATTTATAAGTGCTTGCAATATTTATTTAAGCACACTAAATTACATGATTATATCTACTATATATTTAATCTTGCTTATTTTTCAAAATACTAACAACATTTCATATTAAATAATACATATACATAACTTTAAATAGTAAAAACATCTTTTATATAATTAAAACAATTACTAGAAATATTATAATTAAATTCTACTACAAAATTGTATTTTAAATTTTATATTATATTTGCAGTTTATGAAAATACTAATTAGATCCCCTAACTTTTCATTAATAACATGAAATAACCTCCCAATAACCAAAAACAGTTTTATTATGCTTCACTAGCCATCCATAACTTTTCAGAAAGTACAAGAACAACCCCCCAACATGAACAAGTGTAAATCCAACAACCCGATTCGATCTAAAGCTATTAAAATCATGTTTTGATGATCACAAATGAATCAGAGGGCGATTTAGGAGTTACCCAAGCGAAAAATCGCGAGAAACGGTCAAGATTTGGGTCCGGGTGGGTTCGCCGTCGATGGTGGCCGGTGGTGATGAACGATTCCGGCGATTTAGGTGTTGTTGGCTCCGATTGTTGATACCCGTGAGTTCCTCGGACCTCTAGGAGCGATTTGGGGTTGATTTGAATGAGTGGGTGTCGCCAGAGGGTTTGGGCGAGCTTCTCGCCGGCGTTAATGGCGCCCGGCGGTCGGCGGCGGTCTCAGGGCGTCTCTGCAGCGATTAGCTGCTGCTGTGGCTTCGTCTTGGCTCGGAAAAGGGATGGGGATGAGTACGGGGTGAAATCAGAGGGATTGGGGGAGAGTTGCAGGTGGTGGTGGCGACGGTTTTGCCGTCGGGGCCTTCGTCGGAGGCGGCAGCGGCTTGAGCCGCTGCTCTGTTTCTGCTGGGTTTTCGTTGGGGAGAACAGAGAGGCGGGGAGAGAGTGAGGCAGAGGGGAAGGTTGAGAGGTGGAGAGGGAGAAGTGGTCGCGGTGCCGTCGGGGCCTTCGTCGGAGGCGGCAGCGGCTTGAGCCGCTGCTTTGTTTTCGTCGGGGGAAACAGTGCAGGGAGAGAGAGTGAGGCAGAGGGGGAGGTTGAGAGGTGGAGAGGGGGAGGAGAGGTGATGGTGTAGCAGGTGGTGGTGCGGCTGGTGATGGAGGTGGTGGTGGCGTGTGGTGGTGATGGTGGTCTGTGTTGTGAAGAGAAGAAGGAGAGCTGGTGTGGTATTTGAGGAGAAATGGTACAGGAGAGAATGAGAGAGAGGGGGAACGTTGGGGAGTGGGAGAATTTACCAAAAAAATGGGAATAAACAAATGATTAATCATCTTCAGCTCCTTTTTTTTTTTTTTTTTTTTTTTTTTTTTTTTTTTGTATGTGTTAGAAATGTTAGGGTGTGTTGGGTGCACCAATTGGTAGACTAATCTAGTGGGTCGGGTACACACTAGGCTATACTATTTATTACTTGGTACAAAATAATGAATTACTAAAAATAATTTCTCAATAACGGTATCGTTTTCTAGGAATGTAAATTAACCGTCTCGACTATAATTTGAACCCGAAAATTTCCCAAACTCGAAATCCGCAAATAAAATCACATACTTCACAAAAATTACCAATTTACCCTTGTATTTAAATCGGGGTATTACACCCACATAACGGGAGCAATATCCATGGCCACTCGAGAGATGGTGCTTATAGAATGTATGGCCAGACTCAGATAAATCAATATAGGATATTGATTCTATTTGCATGAATAAGACTATTCCCAGGGTCGAGAAACTAAGGATTGGATATATGGGTGTGACTTGTATGTCTCTTTTCCAATCCGAATATAGAGACAAAGGGATGACACAATACTTGCACAAGGTTTGTCGGATGACTATTTCTATTAGTTGGGTAGCGTTAATGTCTTGCTAGAGGCCGCTCCATGTTAGTAAATTGTTACTATCAACTAAGTAGAAACTTATGGGGTCACACTCCCTATGGATTAGACCGGACTTGGGAATTAATTAGTATGATTAATTTAATGGAAGGATCAATACGCGACTACTTGCAAACTTAGTAGGACTAATTTGCAAGTTGGACTAATTCGTGTATGGACAGGATTAGGATAGGGGCTTTTATGCAGTCAACAAGGAGTTGTTGGACTATATAAAGGACACTCCTAGATTTTTCTCAAGACTAATGCTCATAACATACTTTGATTAGGAGAGAAAATCAATGAGAGAGAGCAAATCCCAAGGAGGCCGAATCCCTTGGGACCGACCCTACCCCGTCGGCCACAAGAGGTGTCGCCCACCTCTTTGCTCCGTTTTGCGTGATCTTGATCTTCCTTCCTCTTCCTCCCTCAATCCTAGCTAGCACAAATGCTTGTAGGATCCAAATTCAATCCTAAGAGTGGACTAGCCGTAGAGACGTGAATACTATTTCACGAGTGAAGTCATCAAAGGAGAACCAAACGGTATTTTGATACTAAAACTTTTACTATCGTTATCCTTCTAGACTTGTGAACCTTGGAGGGTCTTGAACGGATTAATTATTTTTTATTCGCTGTGTATCCGTTATCAAAACCCTACAGTGCGTGCATCACGTACCTAAGCGACGACTACTACGTTTACCCGAAAGACATGCTAGAAGATATGGGGCCCGGGTATGGAGACTTCCTCCTCTGCCATCCGCAGAGCCTCAGAAGGGTTGCGATGAAGAAATCACCAGCACAGAAAAGGGCAAGAGATGGACAGGAGAGGGGCGAAGACACTTTTGAGAAGACACCGAAAAGCACAAACGCCGAATCTCCGACGGCAAGTTTCACGGGGGCATCGAAAGAGAAAAACAGTAATGAAGAAGATCAGGGAAAACACGGGCAGAATGAATCGAACTCTTCAGCGATAATGATAACGTTGAGGGTACTACAATGGCTACTGGACCCATTAACAAGGACTTTATGGGAAGCCATCCCATTCAAACAGAGGGAGGAATTCTTGCAAAAATTAATGAGTTTAATGATTCAGCAACAAAGGCTTCGATTAATGCTTTGAAGAACGATTCGACGAAGAGGAAAGGGCATTTGATGAATTTCAGCCCCCCCACAACACCCAACAAAGACAGCAGTGGTAGAAGAAGATTCACCTTCGAAACAAGAGCAGTATGGGTTAAGGGACAGTGTGAGCAAAAGAATGGCGGAGAAGAATGTTTCCTAGGCACTTAACACTGAGATGACGGTGACTACGACGCAGCCCCGCCCACCCCGATGAGTCTCCTAAGTTGGAGCGTGTGAGGTTTGGGGAACCCCGACACGATCCTATCGCTTCGCGACCTAGGGAAGCAAAAATCCCCTGACTTGTTTTTTCTGCTGGAAACCAAGTTATCTCGTGAAGGTATGCCGTAGAAGATGTCGGGTCTGGGCTTCTGTGAAAGATTTCTAGTTGATTCCAGAGGTAGAAGCGGAGGATTAGCTCTTTTGTGGAATAGTAATATGGAGATTCAAGTACTCAGTCATTCGTTTAACTATATTGATGCTTTAGTTAAAAGTGAAGATGACCGCAAGTGTGGAAATTTACTGGCTTCTATGGTGATCCCAATAGAAGCGATCGTCCCTTGCCTTGGGAGTTAATGAGAAGAATAAAGCCCCAACTGGATATCCCATGGTGCGTCGCGGGAGACTTTAATGTCATCTTGTCATACGCCGAAAAGGATGGAGGAACAGGGGTTAGTTTCAGTCAAATCAGTTAGTTCAAGGAAGTGCTTAGTGATGTGGGATTGCTTGATTTAGGGTTCCACGAGAACCCGTACACATGGAGTAATAACCAGAGCAATGAAGATAATATCCGAAAAAGGCTAGAACGGGTTGTAGCTAATGTCTAGTGGATGGATATCAATCCAGGTGTCAAAGTTACACACTTATGGTGGCCTAATTCTGACCATCTCCCTATCTTTCTGGAATGGAAGCAAAGAGAGAGTAGATGGCGACGCAAGAGAAGATTCTAGTATGAGAAGATGTTTCATGAGGGTTTTAGACCCTTTATAGCCGAAGTTTGGGCTGAATGTGGGGGCTCCCTTTCAGACAAGTTGAAGAGGGTGAGCAATAAATGCACTTTGTGGAACCACGAGGTTTTTGGCCAAGTCTCGAAGCGTTGTAATCTAATTCGAGAGAGAGGGAACTATCTAAATGGGCTTACTCAAACCGAGGAAGTCCTGGAAGAGAAGAGATACCTATCCCTTGAGTACAACACCATCCAACGTAAGGAAGAGGTCATGTGGAAGCAAAGATCCCGAGTTGAATGGCTGAAGGAAGGAGATATGAACACGCGGTTGTTTCATATAAAAGCAACAATTCAGAGAGCTAGAAACAGTTTTAAAGGGATTGAAAATAGCAATGGAGAGTGGATTTCAGACGTTAATAGAGTAAATTCAGTATTGGGAGACTACTTCTCAGAAATCTTCTCCTCTTCAAATTCTGACATGGATGACATCGCACCACTCTTGGCACACTCGGCTGAGTTTGTCAAGATAGGTGATAGTGCTCGATTGGAGGATGTCTATTCGGCTGCTGAAGTACATGATGCTCTGTTTCAAATGGCCCCGGACAAGGTCTCAGGTGTTGACGGGTATAACACTGGTTTCTTTCAAAAACATTGGGGTTAGTAGGGCATGAAGTGACAAAAGAAGTGTTGAAATCCTCAACGAAGGGGGGTTAGTAAAGGAGTTCAATCACACTCTCTAGCGCTGATTCCGAAGACGAAAAAAACAAGGAAGCCAAGTGAGTACCGTCTCATCAGTTTATGTAATGTTCTTTATAAGATTATGGCAAAATGTATTGCTAATCGTCTTAAGTGTGTTAATCCTTATTTTATATCGGAAAATCAAAGTGCTTTTGTTCCGGGTCGCCTTATTTCTAATAATATTCTAACGGCATTTGAAATCATCCACACTCTACAGACAAGAAAGAAGAGGAAGAAAGGACTTATGGCGATTAAACTTGATATTAGTAAAGCGTACGACATAATTGAATGGAAGTATTTGCAATTCCATATCGGTTTTAGGGTTCGGTTTAGAACTTTAGTGATGAAATGAATCTCGTCAGTGACATACGCAATGCTCAGGGATGGTAGACCCATGTGTCATATTGTTCCGGAGAGGGGTCTGATACAGGGTTGCACGCTCTCCCCATACTTATTCTCATTAGGTAGTGATATGCTTTCAAGGATTGTCAGTGAGGCTGTTGAGGATGGAAGGCTAGCAGGGGTTAGAGCCTCTCAGGGAGGACCAATGGTCTCCCACCTATTTTTTGCTGACGATTCTATGTGTTTTACGTAGGCTAACTCAGAGAATACCAATGCCCTCATGCAGATCTTGGCCTCTTATGATAAAGCTTTGGGTCAACAAATCAATTTTGATAAATCGGCAATCGTGTTCTCTCCCAGTGCTACTGCCGAAGCTAAAAATAGTGTTCTTGCAGAAGCAGGAATTCAAGAGGTCTCTCGGCACGATCAGTATCTGGGATTGCCAACAACAATGGGTAGGGACAAGACAGTTACTTTCAACAAACTTACGAAGGGTCTTGGAAGTAAGCTAAAAGGGTGGAAAGGCCAAAATTTATCAGTAACAGGAAATGAGGTAATGATAAAATCAGTCGCCCAAACTCTCCCTACTTATGCTATGTATTGCTTTAAGTTGCCGGATGGAGTGCGTAATTCTTCAAAGGATCGTGGTATCAATTGGGTGGCATGGAACAAAATTCAGCAATCAAAGGAGAGGGGGGGGGGAGGGGGCTTCACTTCAAAGATCCGAAGATTTTCAATTTAGCTATGTTAGCTAAACAAGGTTGGCGTCCAATGAAGCAAGAAAACTCTCTTTGTAGCAGAGTTTTAAAGGCAAAGTACTTCCCAACAATGGATTTTATGGATGCGGAACTTGGCTACAGCCCGTCTTAAGCGTGGAGAGGGATTATAGCGGGCAAAGAAGTCCTAAAAAGGGGGTTGCGCTTGAATATTGGAGACGGACGCAACATTCCAATCCAAGGAAAATGGATTCCGAACACACAGTCAGGTAGGTTCATAACAACTTTTCCCCACATACTACCTTACATGTTAGTGATCTAAAGCATGAGGATGTGAACTGCTGGGATGAAGATAAACTAAATGAGTTAATCTGGGAAGTTGATAAACATACGGTCAAAATTATCCCTCTGCCTTCGGCAAAAAAACGGACCAGTTAGTATGGGATGGTACAGATCATGGGTGCTATACAGTGCGTTCGGGATACAAGCTTGCATGTCAGATTAGCGAACAAGAAGGTCTGGGCAAGGAAGAATCTTCAACACTCTCAAAGGATTTCACCAAGTTGTGGGAGGTGAAAGTAGCAAAAAAGGTTAATCATTTAATATGGCGTAGCATACATAATGCAATCCCATGTGCTTGTAATCTTAGAAGAAGAGGGATTAAAATTGATACAATTTGTGAAGGGTGTGGGAAAGATCACGAAATTGTTTCCCATGTGTTCGTGCATTGCTCAAAGGCGAGAAGTGATTGGAACAATCTCCTCGGCCAAGATTTCAGCGCAGATATGAAGGGGGAGTATAATGTCTGGATTAGAGCCCAGATTAGTTTGAAAAGTATTCAGGAACTTCAAGTCATTTTTTGACCATACAGGAGCTTTGGCTAGCCCGAAATAACATGAAGTTCAACAATCTGGACACACATCCGAATACTATCACTCAAATGGTACTGGACATAGTCATCGAATTGGAAGCCACTACTGATAGAAGCAAAACAAAACAGGAAGAGAACTCCCCTCGGAAGAAGCCGAACATGAACTGGACTAAGATCATTTTTGATGGTGATGGTGCGTGGCAGCGTGGGATAAAGACAAAGGAAAAGCTTGGGCTGGAGTTCTGATCAGGGTTGATGGGGGCACTATTTTGGCAGCATTTCACAAGTACATAGGCTGGCTACTGGCCTTCAGCTAAAATGGCGGAGATTAGAGCAGCAGTTTTTGGGGCTAAAGTTGGCAGCTAATATGGGAATCACAAATGTGGTCTTGGAGGGAGATACGAAGTTGGTGGTCCAAGAAATTCACAAAAGAAAGAATGGCCATGAACCTATGGACATTTCCAAAGCACAAGAGGGAATCGAAGAAATTGTCGAGTTGGTGAAGAATTTTGAGGATTGCAGAGTTGATTTAATCCGTCGTGAAGACACCTCTCCTGCCCACGGGTTAGCTCAGTTTCAAAAAATGGGAGATGAGGACTTTGAGTGGTTTGAAGACCTAGCTGCTAAAGCTGTAATGAGTTTGGTTCCTCCTCTTGTTTGAGTTGAATAAATCTTTGATTCTAAAAAGAAAATCTTTCAACCAAATATGTGTCCGATCAAACAGTTATGTATGTTCATAATAACACGACTCTTTAAACAAAAATAAATGTCAACTTCTAATGTTATGAATTGTTAGTCCTTTTGTATGTAAGGCATCTCGGTTCAAAGTAAGCATCATTCACATGTGTTGGTAGATGTGCAAGTGGTTCTATTCGGATCGGTTTTAGTCATGGACATTCAAGCCTGGATTTTGTTGGTAAGGTTCCACCCACCAGACTGATTTTGGAATCTCTTTCTCGGTTAATCTGTAACAGTATGGTAAAACTGCTCACGCAAGTCAACACAACTCAAGTTCATTAACGGTAAAACTACTCGAAAACTAAATTAATCCTTGAAGGAATCAATAATATACATTGTGAATATAGCAATCCTTCGGTATAAGATGAGGAGAAAACATGAGTTAAGAGAACAATTTATATCCATCTGTGTATCAGCGACGAATCTCAACCTTCACACTGCCATTTGCAGATTAACTCAAAGCAACTTTACTTGCTAAGGGCATTTGAGCAGCAAATACTCTAGTTCAGTTCAGGCCAGGATCCATAGTTAATTGACTGTTCCGGAAATAACCTGCAAATTTCAAACACAACTTATTAGTCAATGATACAACTGCGCTTGGGTCAAGAGCTTACAACGAGAACAATTATACATAATTATGTAAGACGGGACATTATGAAAACTAGTGATAGACTAAGTATCATCCACGGAAGAAACAGAGGTTCGCCCAGCACTACCCTGGTGGTGAAGACAACCCCATGTTCCCGAAATATTTACAAACAATTTTATCTCTCATAATCGATGAACCACATCGTCATTTATATGTTTTCTGATTAACAAAGTTGTATAAAAGACACTTTCACCCCCCTCACAAAGACACTTCCACCCCTTTGGTGCCAAAACTTTAGGACACTTACAACCCCTGATCATGTCATTCTACAATCTAAGAGGGCATATCTCACCCAGAAACTACTATCAGTGACCCCACCCCCAGACAAATGGCGCCACAATTAGGGGGTGTACGTGTCCTGAAATTCGGCACACTGAAGGGGTGAAAGTATAAGGGGCAAAGGTGTCTTTGTATCAGCCTTGAGGGGTGAAGGTATCTTTTACCCTTTTCCTACAGATGATTCAAGGTGTTCACAGATTAACAACTTCTCTGGAATTGCAGTGACGACAAGTAAAACACTGGATAATTAGGAGATGTGAAACGTTCAATGTGTTTGAAAGACAAGTACGACAAGCCAAGGAGCTAAAGAAATAGTTCTGCCCCCTTAAAGATAAAGAGCCAAATAGAAGAACAACGAGTTATAGGCCACTTCTAAGGGGAAACTACATGTGCAGGTAAGGGCCCTAGCATGGCCTTTCCATATGCCATTCCCACAATAACCAATGTAGAGAACGGTGAACTTACCTTGGATATCAATGGTTTGGCATTTTCTTCCCATGATGTCGCCCACCTGTTGGAAGAACCCATGGCCACTGTGCCATCACTCAGAGATTTCAAGACATGGCATTCATTTGGAAAGCCCTTGAAGAGCATCTGCAATAGAAGCGAATTCAAACTTAAATATCAACCTTAAGAACTAATTTTTTTCATTAAAAAAAAAAAAAAAAGCAAAAACTTATAAAATGACGAGTTACTAAAATGGAATGTATGGTAGCTAGTGTACAAGTTTGTGTTACAGTAAACTATGATGGTGTATTGGATGAAGCATTTTTATATATATTTATTATTTTAAAATCCTAGGATTTGAAATGACAGGATACTTACTCATGAGAATGTTTGGTTTGGATATTAATCCAAAAGGGTGGATCTTATTGGACCAGAATAATATTTGAACTTCAGCGTACAAAGAAAGTAACATCAAGGGAAGATAGGTGGTAGGTGCGCAATGGACAAGCGAAAAACTGGATGCCATAGCGATGTGTCATTCATAAGTGTATCAGTGCACAAATGGACTAGGAAACTATTCATTTCACCATTGTGGGTTCCTTTCTTCTATATACAGTACCAGTGTTCTGTTTGTATGTTTGGAATATGTTATCAGTGGCCACTGTGGTTGGAGCAGTGGATGGGTGGTCTAGTAGTGGTGATTGTTTATCTGTTCAGATAACTTTGGTAGTTGTGCGGCTAGGGTGATGATAACAGGGATACTTCATTGGTGGCTGCCGACAGTGTTCTAATGCCGTAAATTGGATAAAATCATAGCATAAATTTTTTTAATATATTTAGCTGCAGATGACATAATAAGAGTAGATCGAGGCGGAGTTTTAAAGTGACACCTACTTTGGTGTTGTTAAAAATTGGACTATGAGCTTCTAAAATCTCAGGTACTAATTATCTGGAATTTAATCCAAGAGACTATTCATACAAACAAGGTAGCTAGAGATGACGGGATTTACAACCCCAACTTCACTAATATCCAATGTTTTGATCTCATCGTCCAAACACACCACGAGAGAATCATACCAAGGGAATTTTCCATTTGACTACGTGGGCTTTCACTTTTCACCCTAGGAAAATCATGCACATTTAGGAGTACAATTGCAGATTGACACCAAAACCCAGCAGTAGATGCCATGGGTACTCTTAGAAAGCCCAGCATCCTCCTTGCCTCATATACATAACCGTGGTTTCCAGATTGAGAAAAAAAAGAAAGTTAAAGAGCGTCGATTGCAAGTTGTTTAAAAACTTTTAGCAAGAACATTGTATTTTATGCATCATTTCTGGGTTGTCTATCCATGTCCATTCCTCTACCAGTGCATGCTATCTTTAGACAATCTTGGCTCGCTTTTGGGAGATGTACCATAAAAATCATCTTTAATGGACAAAGTCAGTGCTGGATGAATGAGTTCCACTGTACCAAAACTGTTGCTATAGATGAAAAGGCTGTTGTGGTCCTTCATTTTCCTTTAGTTTTGAAAAGGGAAAAAAAAAAAGGTGAATAAATAAAACTGCGTTAGTGGGAAATTTGGTGCCTCATATTCTTGCTATTTGACTAGTTGACAACTTGAAATTGATTCTACGAGAGAACTTTGTATTTTTCAGGAAGACAGTATGATTATGCACAGGATTTAAAATTCAATTCCTAATACTTCTAGGTTTTGCGGTCAAGTATATGTATTGTATGTCCTCAACCCCTTGGTTGAGTAAAATCCTCCTTGTTACTTTGTTGCTTCCAGTGCATCATTGCTTCGCTAAATAAAAGGTAAGGGACACTGCCTTGAGAACAAAGGCTGAAAGATCTTAACATCATACAACGAAAAGAAAAATTACTATAGCAAAGAGATTCTGAGGAAGACTGGAGAAAAGTAAAATGTGAATGCACCACTAATTCAAATGTTACCCCATTGAATCACGTGGGATTGTCCCTTATCCGGGAGAATTAGTAGTCCAATACCCCCCACATCATATGACATGAGGAGAAAATTTAAGTTCGGTGAAATGACTCCTCAGGCATATATTGTGAAAGCAGAGAACAGAATATTGTCATTGACAAGTTGTACATATAAATTAACATCTGCTAGAAGACATACCGCATACCATCTATCATCAGTGGCACAATCCATCTAGCATCAAAACTTTGCACTAAATTTGTCTACTTCCTAGCTTAATGCAATGAGATGAATGTGATAATTGTTCTTTTTCTTTTCTAATATTTAACTCTTTTAGACCTCTTATTCTCAAATGTATTTACATTTTGTTAATTTTTTCTGCCATTTTAAGGTTCATCTTTGCTATTATTTGAATTACTTGCAAGTAATTGCGGCACTGATTGATTCTTTTTCTTTTTCTTCTTCCCTTTTCTATTTTGTGAAGGAGAAGAAGATAGTTGCCTTATGTTTAAGGCGCTTTGAGACTATTACTGAAATTAAGGGGAAATGTGAGGTTATTCAAAAGTCTAGGGGTTACATAATCACCCTGGACCTAGTGCAGCTAGGTGCCTGCCTAGTGCCAAGGATCACATTTCCTTTTCTACAGCAGAGTCCTTAAGATCGAATAATGAACTTACATGTTTTTCATTTCTCGATATCCCTCTCTTTCACTACGCTCTTAAAAACCAATGAAGATACAGCTATAGAAGAGAAAAAGAGACTTGCAAAGCAAACAAGTCTATTTAGAATTCAGGAAAGATTACCAATAGTTCATCTGCTAGCTCCGATGGGGAGGAGAAAAGCAGGCCATTCTCGCGGACTTTTACAAGTTCCTCTATGCTACAAAGAAATCAAGAAAGTGTGGAAAAACTGTTTCATATAGAATGCTGGAAAATGATAAAAGGGAAAAGGTGAGTAAGATATTATTTTACCAAGAGTAAGAAACAGCACAAACCGGCAGTCCACAGCCAAACATATCAACAACCTAGAAAGAGGCAGTTTATGATCTATGCATTTTATGTAAATGCTCCAACACATAAATTAATAAACCTGATATTTCACCACAAGAAATTGCAATTGTGACATACCTTCATTGGAAGATCCAACCCAGAGGAAGAGGTATGCAGACAAACACCTAGATCTGCTGAACCTGCAGTTTAGCACGTATAAAGTTACGGTATAAGAGCAAAATGCAAGTAGTCCCCTCTAAAAGATAGAAAATGACTAAATGAAGTTTTAGAAGATGCTAATTATCACATACCAAGAAGTAATGGATAATCCTCTGCTGATAACCACATTGTGCGGAAAGCCACGCGTCTGAGGTGCAGGTTTCTTATCTTCTCTTCATATTTTTCCTTTTCAGGCCCTTTACCTTCAAGTTAATCGAACTTTTACATCAAAATTAACTACATGGCATCCTCCTCTAGAACAGGTGGATGGATGGATTTATTAAGAGCTTTTCCTCCTTATTTCAGTGAATATGTTTTTATCAACTTCTCCTAGCTTATAAGTGTGTATGAATGATGGAATAAATGTTGATGCTCAGTGAATCAGTGCAACGTTCTTATTCTATTTTAAAAACAAAGTTTAAACATCAATATAGATGTAGACAAGACAAGACAAGACAAGACAAGACAAGACTTCAGAGTTTTCGAGATTCCATGGAGTGAAGAAATACATTAGTACCTGTAATAATAAACAACAGCCGTGGGTACAAGAATTGCTTTCCATTGCCAATTTTGTCCCAAATAACCTTGTCCTCCTTTGAGTCATCTTCGTCTAACAAAGCAGCAACTCGTCGATCATACATAACTGCAGCTTCCAAAAGAATACCGAAGTCTTCATCTGGAGTCCTATCAGAGAATTGTGACTGAACAATTAGTTACTCTACATGTAGTGAAGCCAGTCACAGACAGCACATAATTTACTGATTCACTAATCCATCGGAGTCTGAAAAAACAGCAAACGACGAGTGAATATGGATTGCCTATCCCAATGAATTCATAAATCTACTTATTCCTAACTGAAGTACCATAGAGAGTAAGGAGGAACTCCGGATTCAACAAAATGTATCGTAATGTTGCCTGACATATAATGAACTGACAAATAGTGATTGATGAACAATAGTTCTTTCGTTCTGATTCCCAGCCAACCATGCCATTAAGCCATGAGGAGTTCATTAGAACATCACAGCTTAGACGCACAGACATTTAGACTACATTTCGAACTTGGATATTATCTAGGAAGGGAAAAGGAAAACAAAAGAAAAATCGTGTTACCCTTCTTTGTATGGCATTAGAAAAAATAGGAAGGAAACCGATTGCTTTCCAGAAAATTGTATCAATACTTGATGCCCAAATCAAGGTCATTGAAATTAAAACCCCGGTTACATAAAAAACAATTGCTTTCTAGAAAATTGTACCAACCACCCTGAAGTTCCCCTGTGGAACACTAAGCCCCTCACACTATCAATTTATCCTCAAAACCCCCTGCAGTTGACATAATTGGAGCTCACCCTCTCTCACCCTCCCCCCTCCAATCAATCTCTTCAGTTTCATCATAAAAGTCAATCGTTATCATGTCCTTCAACTGCAACAACCCTCAAGAGTGCCCATCAGAGTTGCACTTAATCATACTCAGCTGCTGCTGCTATAAGGCTATGGTAATTTGTTTTTATGGAATTTCTAATATTTCAGAGAATGAAATGGTCGATACTTGTCTTGGTGACGCAATTCCGAGATATCAACGGGAGGGATTCAGATGTTTTCCTAACTAAATAATTTTTCAGCTTCAAAAGAAAAAAGCATTCTACAGATACATACTGAGGTCAGCATTCACCTATTGGCCATGGGTGAACAAACATTGAATTGAAGTTAGTACTTGGAGGACATCAACTTGAAAAAGGTGCCTCCTGCCCCAAGGATGGCACAGTCATATATATTAATAAGGTTCCTATTGATTTATTTTGGGGATTTGGTTCCTCTGTGTGTGGTGGTGTCTGAGATATTGTTGGACATCGCAACTTTTCTACTCCTCAAAAAAGATGTTTCAGAAACATGATTAGAGATACTGAGAGGGATCACTATAGAGACTGATAACATTAAAAGGAATTCAGCCGTCGTCCAACCCTCTTAGATTCACTATAGACATCTGACTGCCTTCACGTAGTTTAGTTGTTTTACATCGTATTTGCGGGCCATTCTCAAATATGCGAGGTTCAGTTGATTTACATCTTATTTTCACGCCGTTAATGCTTACTGACTATTGATTCTCAAAGAGATCTCTTCTAAAATGCATCAAGCTTGAAAATCATTCAGTTTCTGAAAGAAAAAAATTTCCCTCGTTTCAGAATTTCTTTATTATCTATGAAGATTAGCACACAGTTTATTGGAACTGGACTTCATTTTCAAAGCTGAGACTATACTTACGTTAAGAACTGAGACCAAACAAATATGGGTCCTGAAGAGGTTTTTAAGTTTTCATCCAGAGTCTCGATCTATGGCAAATAAAAGAGAATCCATCTTCGGTATGGGTGGTGATAATTTTCAGTAAAAAAGCAGGCAGTTTCTGGCCCCGTCCTCATTCTGAACCCAATAAAGTTTAGTCTGCCGTACTGTAAATGAAAAGATAAAATTTACGGAAAAGTCACTGAAAATGAAAAGTTAGAACAACAATGACAGAAATCAAAATAATTACAAAAAAAATAAAGAAACAACTCAGTGGATGTTATTTGATATTCTGCTAACTTTTATACCTCGGACTCAAGCTATTCTCTGTTTTCAGTATGAGAATTATAATGAGAAAATACCAAACATTTCATCGTGATCATCTTTGACATTGAATAAAGCCCGCTCTTAATTAAGATAAAGATCAAGTTGAGTGTGTTTCTTTTTCGCCATATTTAAGATCATATTAACGCATTATAATACACAAAGCTTAGTACATCGTGGTGAGGCCAATCTGGGCTGTGCGAATTCAGATGGAGCAACGTCCTCGGGAGCGGACGACCTCATAGAAGAGGGTTTTGCCATATACGTGTTTCTGTTGAGTGATGCGAGAGAGAAGAATACAGAGATAAACTCTAGTTAATAAACAAGGTTAGTCATTAATATTTTCATAAGAAAAATTATATCTAAGGAAGTAACGTGCAAGGTCACATTACAAAGCCTGTAAAAGATAACCATTTTTACCCTTTCCTTTCAGAAGGAACTCTATGCTTCGAATGTACCCTCTCTAGATAGTTTTCTAGTAGGATGCATACAACTATCAATTTGCAAAAGCGAATCGTGGTGTGATGTAAATATGGTAGGTGGGTTTTGACTGTCGAAATTGGTAGTTTGCAGCAGACTTGAGAAATTTGTCATAGTTAGACGTGGAAGGTGAAATTGACCCTTAATATTATACAGAAAGATAACACACTACAAACTCGGAGTTATTGTACACAATTTTCACACATAAAGCATGACCTTGCAACTAGTATGGGCTGTGGTGACGATAAAGCTTTCTATGATACTTAAAAAGGCTCTTTCACCAATTTTATTGTAACGTCTCCGACTCTAGGTACACTTGGGCACCCCACAGACGAGATTATACTGAGGACATGGGAAGGAAAGAAACTAAAATAGACGATCGCAAAGATCATATGTGATATATCATTTCAAACAATGAAGCATCAAGTGAGTTAAGAAGCACTTTTCGCTTATACAACTCTTAAGACCCAAATAACTCACCAGCTTGTGCTGCTAACAATAACTGCCGGTCTATGTTGCTTCAGAAAGACTTTGCTGTCTACTTGGGTGGTAAGTAGAGTTTCATTTAAATTACGGCCCGTGTCCCCTGTCATTAGTGCCAGACAAGGTAAAAATTAACTCATACTATTGGTTATGAACCCAAGTCAATTTAACAAGGTAGCTTTCATTAAGCACAGTACCATGACTGATGCAGTCTCGATTTCCATGAGGCTGAGTGAGATTGTTATGTATCCTACAAAACAACTAGAATTTACATTTCAATGCAAAGTGTAATGAGCTTTTCCTGTATGGTGTGAATATTGTAATAAAAACACAGATCACCTGATGCTTCTCCTCAAGTGAAGCAGGTTGGAAAAACTCTGGAGGTTGATCATAGAGAACTGTGGCCCTAGAGATTTGATTCGTGAAAACAAAGAATGTAAGATTGATACACTTAATGGAGAATGAAACAAGTAGAAAGTAGTTATTAAACACTCTGAAACTACCTAATTCCCCAGTTTTGTGCCAATTCATGTTGCATTGCCTTCGTCACGCATAATGAACCATTAGCCATCTTCCCATAATGCTTCTCAAACCTATGTGTGCACCATAAAACTTCAGGTACAAAGGGACAGAAAGGTATTTTAAAGTCTAAAGAGGACACTCAGAAGGCAACCAAGCTTACCACTGGTATATCACTACGAAGATACTACTTCTTCCTAGAGACAATGCAAGCAAAGTATATCCAAAATTGTGCCAATCGACAATAAATTTTGAACGTCTCAGCCAGCTTGCCCATTTTACTGCAACTAAAGTTGGAATAGATGGTGGATTCTACAGGAACAAAAACAGGAAATTGTTTAAAACAAGATGTTAATTAAGCAGAAACAGCACAGCAACCCAATTCCGTAATTGATTGTCAGGGTTACACATCTGTCAAGTGAGAACAGAAAAAAAAAATCTACTCGGTGAGACATTGAAACTTGACAGCATTAAATCTTTGGTTCTAATAACTTCAATGGAAGGAGGAGTCAAGCAGAGATGTCAAGGGATCATGATTAGATAATTGAGCAATCTTTGTAAGAATCAACAGCGTGTGTCTGTAATTTCTTAAATGCCATCTCTTACGCAGATATATAGGGCATAATTTTTAACCTGAATCTTAAGAATAGTTTGCCAACCTGTCTATTATGATAGAAGAAAAACCTGCAACCTTACTGACAGAATCTAACTTCAAAAACGGTAACTAGTATCGACAGTTCCTTTGCAAATTTTAAGAACTCACTTGCACAATAAAAACATCAGGAGCGGGTATCTTAACAAAAAGAAACCAGAGAAGCGTGATAAACTGGACCACAGGCTTAAGCAAAAGCATCAGGGGACGAAATATCTTGGGTAGATTACGTGGGGAAGTTGCCCACTGAGGCTGCACGACAAAACAAAACAAAAAGATTATAAGATGATTTTTCAGACATTATGCACAGATAATTAAATTTGAGGAGACTCAAAGATGTACCATTCTATGGATGTGAATATGTTGGTTCTCTAACAAAGCCATGTGGGGATCAGAGCCTGTACACATAAGCAAAGTCAACCATTAAATTAGCATGCACAGACTATCCTATGATATTTAAAAAATTAAAAACAAGAGCTCATGTATATCCTATGTGCATCATACTATGATGTACTTGCATCATATAACAAGCAATTCTTTTAGTGCCTGTTATATTCATCACTCTCGAATTCATTGGTTTAAAACCCGAACATCAGAAGGTTGATTTTTCAAGAATTTATACGAGGTCTTGAATGCAACAATCTAATTTGCAACATAAATCTTGTGAAGCCACATAATGTACGTGAAAAGTTGTATGAAAATACTGATAAAAGATAACTGAAGGTTTTGTAAAAACAGAAATGGTATTATACCATCCATATGATTCAAATCATTGATATCTTTCAGCTATTTCTTTGCTTTATGTAATGTATACACTGTACTCTACTCAAACTAGGCACCATTTTAGCGGTACACTGAGTTCACTGTTAAGTAACATGCCAAGTGCCAACACCATGTAACTCGTAAGTCGTAACACTCAGAACATGTTGAATCCAAATTGTCTTATTATAAAGTTATATGTCAAAATCTGCAGATGAATGTTGATATGTGTCTGCATGGCACATCAAAAATCAGAGAAACGGGATAGCACATAACAGAGGACTTTCATCAAGAGAACGTAAGATTCAGACTTCCAAATGACAGAGAACTTGGATCATAAAAGCCATATAATGAAAAATACCTCCATATGCAACAATATCCACTTCCAAAAAGGCCTGCAAGAGAAATTAAGATTTGAAAGTATCAAAAATCAGAAGATACACATGTGACAGGGCAAATAACTCATTTACTCCAAAGCACAGTTCATACTATTTAACGAAATTGTATCCGCTATATTTGAAGCTGCCACAATAGAATTTTAGGAAATCACTTACTATAGAGATAGTTCTAAATGTCATAATTTTCCATTGGATTCACAATATAAGCCCAAGAACTATCACAAGGTTTCCACATTTTCACTCCTTGTTTCTAGTATATTTCCAGTACTTCATTAGGGAAACTTTACGGAAAGCAATAGAAAATTTTATCTCAAGAAGGTTGCTACTTTTGGGACTAAACTTTTCATATATGAACTTTCAAAAGCCCGGTGGCTTCTGTGCGAGCCCTATAGAGCGACTTCATAACCAATCAAAACACTTTGCTCTTCTTCATCCTTTGGCAGGACTTGATATTAGCTTGTTACTAGTATATAACCATTGTGAACCTAGTACACAAGCATCTTCTATGCCACACCTTCCAGCGCATACAAAATCTTCCTTGATCATCAAACACCAAACACTTGTTGTTTCATATATATAGTGAAGAGACCATACGGTAAGCCCTATGTTACCAGAACGTGGTACGCTGCGGTACGTGGGACGGCAACGGGAATGCAAACGCGATAGGTACCGGCACGGGGTACGCTAGGGGTAGGCTTCTCCGGAACGTTGTCCGGGACGAAATACAATTACTAGGAACGAGGAACACTATTTTGGAACAATTTTCCCTACAATTACCTAAAAAGTCCAACAATATCAATTTAAGTAGTTTCATACTTCCATTCTTAAATCCAGTTAACATGATAACATAACGTTCTCAAGTAAGTACAACTGAAAACTCGTAATATAAACACGTCAATTATGTACTCACTCTATGAAACGTTCGGGTCGGTGCTTTCTGCGTTTCGGGTCGAAAACGTACCGCGTTTCCGTACGTACGACTCGGAACGAGAAACGCGGCTACTTTTACGTTTCTGGTAACATAGGGTAAGCCTTAACGTTGTAGGAGAAGTAAATAGAGGCCTGTTTGATTTTTCAAATTCAAATGGCTTTATATAATCTCGAAAATGGGAAGAAAGCCAAAAGCTAGATGCCTTTGCTCATCGCTGATGCCAATACTATATATTTCATCCTCTTCCACCTTGGCAGGGTGGAGCCAGAGTATGACTAGTTCCCCCTAATACCCCGAATTTCAAATATTTTTTTCAGTGGTGTTCACCGATTAACTACACCAGCGCCCCGGCTGTGCCCAAACCCTTGCACTAGTGCCGTTGTTACATAGAATTGTACCTCATCCCTTGCTACTCCACTGCACCTGTCACATTGTCTACACTTTGACCCATCAATTCTTCCACACTGCCTTAACAGCCACCATATCTCCTCTCACCACAACCATGACCAGAGATCCACTGCAATCACCATTGGAATGATTTATGATTGGTCCCTTCTGGACTAAGCCACGGGCTAAACAGATTCATGCACGGGTTCAGGGGTTGATGAATAAAAATAAATTCATCCGAATTGGATTTTAAAAAACCACAAAATAAAAATAAGTTCGTAATCGAGTTGATTAAAGAATGAGAGGAAAAGTGATGATGGCGGGTACCTGACGAGCAAGAGAAAGAGCATGGTACTGCATCCGGGGACTCCGGCCGATATCGCCCAGAACCACCACTGCCGCCCTTCCCCTCCGATTCGGCTCTTTCTTACCTGAAAATTTTCACCGCCCAACGATTCATTATTTGATTTTCATTCAGATTCATGAAGAGGAACACTACCTTCCATCGTCGAATTTCAGCTCTCTCTCTCTCCCCCTACTTTCTCCGGCAGGCAGCCCAGTCGACGATGAGTCGAGTGTGAACTCTGAAATTACAATTTTTTCTTGGTTAAAAGGCACTTTTACCCTCAAGTTTGTTGTAAATACAATTTTTAATAGTAACTCACATACCACTCTGTCTGTTTTCTTTTCTCCTCCATATTTTCACGTTTTGATTAGTAACTGAGCAATTTGACCGAGTGCTTTAGATCGCAAGACAATATGGTTTTTTGATAATTTTTTTATTGTGTTATGGAGCAAAGGTTACTCTATAATCATGCCCGTCTCTACCTTACGACCAGCTAAGGCTTTGCCTAGGACCCCAAGGTTAAAGAGGGCCCCTAATTGATATATAAAGAGGATAAATTTGTAATTAAGAATCAAGTTAGCATATCAATTGTATTTGTGTCACTTGCCTAACTTGAGAAGATTGGATGAAAATTAATTCATCCAATCTTACTAATTTGTTTTACAAGTTTAATCTTACCCATTTATTAGATGTCCAACTTCATCACAATTTATTTTACATACGTAGTATGAAAAAATTGTTTTTACTTTTAAATTGTATTTTAAGAAGACTCTAAAACAACTTCAAGGAGTTGGCTTAGTGACCAAGACTTGGAATTTAAGCGTCTCTTGCCATTTCTCGGGTTTTAACCCCCACGAACGCCAATTATTCTTGGGGCCACGGAGAATTGATATGTCATTTCCAATTAAACAGTAGATATATCCTAGAATTTTGTGAATTAGACGAGGTGTGCGCAGACTGACCAAGACACCACTGTTAACAAAAAATAAGGCTACAAAAATGAAGTCGCCTAGTGCCCCATAAAAGTCAGAGACGGCCCTGTCTACAATCATAAAATATTATCAAAAAGTTGCATCACTTTGTTATCTAAATCACTAAATCAATTTTCTCAAAAAAAAAATCACCGAACCACCATTGCTGCCCTCCCTCTCTGATTCGGCTCTTTATTACCTGAAAATTCCCACCGTCCAACGATTCATTTATTTAATTTTCATTTAGATTCATGAAGAGGAAGACTACCAGAGTGGTATGTGAGTTACTCACTATTAAAAAGTGTATTTACATCAAACTTGAGGGTAAAAGTGCGTTTCAAAAGACAAGTATAATAAATACCAAGAAACGGAGTGGTATCATTTATTATAATAAATACCAAGAAGAAATAAAATTAAAAGACAAATATAATTCAAACAGAAGAAGAAAAAAATGGTAAAAAAAACATTTTCCACCCCCTATTATGGCTAAAATATATATATACCCTGCACTATCGTTAAATACAATTTAATCACCTGCCAGAGACAGATACCCTCTGTCACTGGATGGACGGTGGACAGTGTTGGAATAGATGCCCTAGAGGCAATCTAGTTTAGTATGAATTATTTGTTGCTAGAAATTCATTTATTATTTATTGGATATTTAATATAATGAAGTCCTTAGATTTACAATTGTGTTGTTTATCTTAAATATCCCTAGTCAAGTATAATGATTAATATGACAATCATCTATAGAGTAGTATGGGGTTGGATTGATATGGAGATATCATGATCCAACACATAGGTGTGCATTAGGGAATGTTGCACTAGATTGACCCATCTCCGAGAAGGCTACATACACGTTATGTTGAGTCACAAGCGCTTCTCGCGGTGCAATGGTATTGTCATCCTTAGACTTGAAGTCACTAGATATTCTAGTTGTGGATTATTGTGATCTTGGTAGCGTTAAACGCTACACCGTAAATGGGTAGTTATAAAGGCGTGTACTGGATACAATAAGAAGCAAGCTTAGAGATCGTGGTGGACGTAGATAGAATTTGTCCCTCCCACATAACGGGAGCAAATATCCTAGGCCACTCGAGGGATAGTGCTTATAGAATGTCTGGCCAGACTCAAATAAATCAGTATGGGATATTGATGTTATTTGCACGAATAAGGCTATTCCCATGGATCGAGAAACTATGGATTGGATATACGAGTGTGACTTGTATGTCTCGTGTCCAATCCGGATATAGAAACAAAGGGATGAGACAATTACTTGTACAAAGGTTGTCAAGATGACTATTCTATTAGTTGGCTAGAAAGGATGTTTTGCTAGAGACCACTCCATATTAGCAAATAGTTGCTACCAACTAGATAGAACCTATGGGGTCACACGCTACATAGAGTTGAACTAGATTTGGGAATTAATTAATTGGATTAATTAATTAGAAGGATCACTTTGCAAAACCTTGCAAACTTAGTAGGGACTAATTTGCAAGGAAGGGACTAAATTGAATTCTAGTAGGACTAGAATAAGTCCTTTAGGTAGTTGGCAAGGAGTTGTTGGACTATATAAAGGACATTCCTTCCTTCCTTCCCACATAACTTATGCTCATTATTGAACATAACAAAGAGTGGGAGAGAACAAAAGGAGAGAGAGCAAGCAACAAAGGAGCCGACCGCCCCTTTGCCGCCGCCCCGTCCCCGTCGGCCACAAGGAGGCCGAGACCCTCCTTTTGGGTCTCGTTTTGCGTGATTATTCTTCCTCTTCCTCTTCCGGGCTAGCACCAAGGACTTGGGAGATTCTATGATCAACTCTAGGCGTGGATCAACCATAGAGAACGTGACACAATTCGCGTTTGAAGTCATCTATGGAGAACCCTAAGGTGTGTTATTGATTTCTTACCCTTACCATCGTTATGTCTCTTGACTTGTGATCCTTGGAGGGTTTTGCATGGTTTTTTGATTGTTTGTGTTTCCGTTGCGCATCCATGATTCAAAACCCTACAGACAGATACCACCATTCTGTTACAATCAGTTAGTGGGGGTGCAATCTAATTTTTGTGAGACTATTTTACCTTGCAAGGTACGAATTGTGGACAAATACCAGTATTTATGTGTTTATTATTGTGTTCATCTTGTTCTTGATGAACACAATAATAAACACATAAAAGGCATTGCCACTGAAGTTGGGAAAGGGGTTATACATTAAAGGCATTCACCATGTCATTTTTGATTGCATCAATGATGGCTTCATGAGGTGCATTGTAGACCAGCAGATCATGTGGTCGGAAAGCTCCAATTCTGGCCAGGAGATCAGCAACTTTGTTTTGGTTTCTTGGGATGCTTCTAAGTATGCTATAAGTGAGCTTGAGGAGGATCCTAACATCATCAATGAGGTTGAACTTAGCGCTCATGTAGTTGTTCTCCCCATTTATCATCATCACGACATCCAGGGAGTCCCCCTCCACTTTCAAGTTCCTATAGCTACTGGAGTAAGCTATTTTCAAACCTTCATAGATGGCTCTGACCTCATATTGAGTCACAAAAGTGTTCGGGGTGTTGCCACTGAAGTTGAAGATACGATATCCTTTTGCATCTCTAAGGATGCCACCAATTCCAGTGCCTCCTGTGTTGGGTTAGAGACTAGCATCCAAGTTAAGATCCAGTTGCCCTGCAGAAGGACAAGTCCACTTGTCAGAATTATTCACAGTGGTCATTGGTGTGTCACTTTTAGGGGCAAAGGCAAAGTGCACATCAATGGCCATTTTCAAGGCCCCGAAAATGCAGATCTCAGGTGGTAGTATTTTATTTTCAAACACTTTCAGATTTCTCTGTCTCCAAATATTCCAGAGAATGGTATCTCCCCAAAAAAAACTTCTATTAATTTGGTCAATTATTTTCAACACATTACAAGGAAAAAGGGAGGTCTGCGTTGTGTAATCAGGAATAGAAGAGAGAGCATATTTGGTAAGAGTAGATCTTCCAAAATTAGACAGGTATTTGGACTTCCATCCAGCTAATTTAACATTCAACTTATCAATAATGTCCTTATAATTGGAGCTAGTAATCTTATTATGCAAAAGAGGAGCACCTAGGTAGGTACCCAAATTACTAATCGGAGGGATCCCATACTAAAAACTCCGCAAGAATTGTGATTGGTTTTAGGGAACAGAGGAATATCATCAGCAAACATAATGTGAGACAAAGTGGGACCTTTCGGAGAGATTTTGATACCTTTCCATTCGCCTTTTTCAACTCTACTTTGAATCATACAAGACAGTCTGTCAAGAGAATTAAGGGTAAAGGGATAGAGGGTCTCCTCGTCTGAGCCCTCTCTCAGGTTTGAATTTAGCAAGTCTTTCCCCATTCCACTGGACAGTGAGCTCAGTAGAAGTAACACAATTCATAATAAGGCTAATGAGATTATTATCCATGCCGTAGCAGATAAGAGTATCATGCAAGAAAGCCCACGACAGCTTGTCATAGGCTTTCTCAAGATCAATTTTGATGATAACATCCCCATTTTTGCCTTTTCTGTGCATGGCGGTATGAATCGCCTCTTAGGCTATCACAATGTTATCATTCGTGGCTCTACCATGGACAAAACTACTCTGCATGGGAGTTTTCCAAAAAAAATGTCTGATTTTTTCCACAATGACTTTGGATACAATTTTATAAAGGAGAGTGCAGACTCCAAACTGAATCCCCACCACCAACACCACCACTGTATCCCCACTAGCAACACCACCACTGAATCCCCACCACCAACACAAAAACAACAACAAAACAAACAACAATAAGTAAAAACAAAACTAAACAAGATGGTCGAATTAATAATTTAAAACATGCATAGAAGATTGCACATAATAGATGGGCAAATCAAGATACAAACATATGAAATCCACATAAGCAGACATCGAGCAAGCTCTTACTGTAATTCAACCCCAGATCGTAGTTTCTCATGAATCAACTCAACCAACAAAATGTGTACCCACCCCCTCTATTCACAACCCATAACCGGAGGTTTCATTGAAATTTCGTCAAGTAACTAAGAAGTCTGGGGAAGGAGAGACACGTAGAGGGAGAAGAGAGAGCCAATGGCACCGGACACCGCTGAACCACACTCAAACAGAACAAACGATCTGAATAATCATATGTGTTTATTGGATTTTCGATCTCATATTTACCCAGAACTCCAAAATCAACATAAATAAATATCTTTCCAAAAGGAAAATTGAGAACTCAAGCTTTGCAGGTCTCGCAAACATAAACAAAAAATTGGTTCTTTTCTCTCAAATTGAATCCAATACTGAATCGGAGGAGAAGAAATTACAGAGAACGAGAAGACGGAAGAAGAAATAATAATAAAGAGAAGACCCCCGCCATAGCAGCGGCAACCTCTGCCTCAATCGCCTCTAGGTATGGGTTGGTTTATCAGGCATAGAAGATAGAGAGGTGGGAGGCAATCGAACAAGAAATCCACCGCCATCGGTCCATCGTCGCCTTCGCCCCCGGTTCAAAGCTCACTGCTAGTGGGTTTATACTAATGGTGGTGGTGGGTGTGATGTTTGATAAATATTTCACAAGAGATATGAGACGTATATTCTACATTTTTATTTTTGTGCGTTTCGGTGCAAAGTGATAAGATTCAAGCCAAAATATGAAAAGAATTAGCTTGTTGTGCTTTATTGCTAGTTCGGACGTTTCTATGCGTGTTTTAGATGTTCTTTGTAAAATATAATCGCTTGGTAAGCTTCTTCATGTTGTCATGATGGAAACGAGTTCTAAACGATTGTTAGGAGGCATGAAACGAACTTCAGAAACAAAGCAAGCTCAAGAGGTAGCAAGAGAAGAGAAGTTAGAAGAGCAAAAGTGACCAACCTTCACAATTTTGATAATATCTTGAGTTCTACAAAGTCTGTAAAAGTGAGGCTAATGGAAAATGAAATAAGACTCAAAGAGATTTCCAATGGTAGGTCATGGAGATCAATCAAAGGTCGGACGATAAAGTTATGGTCCGACGAAGACGACGCAAAAACGAAGAAAGCTGGTAAAGTTGCACTGGACCAGTGTGCACTCTTCAGGCTGTATCTGGAGTTACATAGGGTATTTTGGAGCAATGCCTACGCCATTAGAAAGTAAACATTCAGATATTTTCAAATATATAAGATAGGGCGAAACCAAATTCCGGTTGAAGGAGAAAAGGCCCGCGCAAGATCAGCTTATGCATTATGTCCGAGAATTGCAAACGGGAGGGACTGAATTGTTTCGGCCAAAATACTTAGAAAATCGTGCCCATACCTATTTATCACGAATTTTAGACCTAGAATGCATAGTAGAGTTGTGGGAGACGCAGAGAACAAGTTTGGAGAGCACAATTTGAGCTGGAGTTCGTCGTGGAAGCGAGAATTCTACTGTTTGATCTCTTCTCTCTTATATTTTTATCGTCTTGTCCCATGATCATGAAAACTCTTGTAATTATGATCATGAGCAGTATCTAAGTATTTAATATCAGAATTTCTCAATGGTATCTAGGGTTTGAAGTCGTTTTAGGCGAACTATGGATTTGACTCACGTTTTATGAACTTAATTGATGATGTTCTTGTTTAGCTATATTTAATTCATGTTCTTAACTTATCTTCATATCGTGATGCCAGCGGTAGGAGTATCATAGGTAATTGGATTATGGAAGCAAAAAATTGCCCGGATAATTGAATCAATCACATAGTCACCGGTTAGAGGAATCAACCATGGATTGTGAACATTGAGTATATTAGAAGATCGTAATGCATGTTTAGACGTATGTAGGCTAGAGGAATCAGTTACGTGCTTCTAAGTATAGACTTTGGTTGAAGAATCTTCAAAGTACCCTTGCTCGTTTAGCAAATCAAATAATCATCTGTATTTCATAACGTAATTCTTTGAACGGTGGAAACCTAATGAACTTAGAGAAAATCCTGATACTCGCCTCATATTTACTCTCAATCTTAATAATTAGCTTGTTATTTCAGTTTCTTAGTTATTAGAAAATGCAAAATGCTTGCCCACATTAAAGTAATCATCATAATTTATTCACAACAAGTCATCTGGGATTCGACAACCCCATCTTCCACATTTATTACTAGAGCGATTATTGTACACTTGCAGATGTCGTATCAATGTTCTTCAGAGGCGATGGAGAGAGAAATGAGAGGGGTTTGTGGTGATGGCGGCTAGGGTTAGAGAGAGAGAACGAGAGAAGAAGAATAGGAGGATAAGGAGAAGAATGATCATTTATAGTGGTAAAATTTTTCCACATTTCAGGGGTATTTTTGTTTTATTTTTTTTTTTCCTTCGTTAGTGCACCGTTACCTCCATCCTCTGACACGGGACCAAATTGTATTTAACCAGAGTGCAGAGGATTACTCTATTTTAGCCATAATACAGAGGTAGAAAATGGCTTTTATCCAAAATAAAAAGTTAAATTATGTAATGTTTCAACTATTAATACTCAACTCAGCAAATATGTGGGAAATTAAATGTATGTAAATCCATTTATATAACAAATTAGGATGGTGCAGATTCGCAGTCTTTTGAAATGCCTTTTGGTCCATTATATCAAATGAGTTTGAGCCCTTAGATGATATCTCGTTAAATCAACTTTTTAAATTTGTGTGTGTGTGTGTGTGTGTTTTTTTTTTTTTTTTTTTTTTTGCAAAATTTATTGAACTAAAAAGGTAATTGTCTTCTCAATCATAATATTTTGCAAGAAAAAAGTCTAAAATTTCTGAACTTATTTGAAAGTTGGAGTCTATGGATGTGCATGGAGGAGACATTAGCTTTAGAGAAAAGTTACTACTTACAAACTATAATTGGTGATTACAATTGATTATGATTTATTTTATTTTAGTGTAGTGCTTCTGCACATGGATTGTCCTCTATTTTTATTCAAATTGATAGTATTATTTTTTTTAAATTAACTCTTAGTAAAATATTCAAACGAAATAATGATTTGTCCTTTAAATATATGTATATAATATATATATATATATAATAAAATAACATTGTTGCTCTTGAAAAGTCTATTAAGCGTTCAGATCCTATGAATCTCAACCATTGCATTGCCACTATTTGAAGAATCTTTTTTTTAAATGAAATTTTAGGAGGAGGGAGGAAACCTTCCAATGTTTGGGATCATTAGTGGTAAGTGACTCGGTGATTTGGATAGCATGCAATATTTCGGTAATTTTTTATGGTGTTTAGTGTAAAGTTTACACTACAAGACCATGCAAAGATTGTCACATTACTTCATCATTTTGCTAACCAAATTACCGGGACAAAATAACTCAGTGAATAGTGATAAAAAACAAAGTAGGAAGAATCTGACGGGACCGAGGTAGTAATATAGAATTAACATGTATGCATGTACCGTAAAAAAATTGTGTTTTAAGATAGTGCCCTAAGGGAACAAGCTATCCCCTATTGTCTGACTTAAAACAAGATTTTGTATTGACTTAAATGCCATCAACAATGCAAATGGGTTTGAAAATGTCTTCGATGGTAGCTTCTTATTCTACACTTAAGTCGGATTACGCTTTGCTAACGGCTATCGTATGGTGGAACTTAAAAAATGATCGCTAAATTCTTCAAATAGTAACAGATATTGAAAGAAAATGAATATAAACCAAAAGAAGTGAATTGGCTAACATCTACTCCTAGATACCGCTCACACTAAAAGCTAATAGTAGAAACTAAACTGAAATTACAAAATAGTGAAATCCAAACACCCCCATATGCTACACTCCTAATCCATCTAAAAAATATTACTAAAACACTCTGTGTCCTTGAAAATGTGTGTTAACTAAGGCTCTGTTTAGTTTGCAGTAAAATGTTTTACAATGCAAAATATTTTACACGTAAAATGTTTTGTATGAAAAAACTTTCAATGCAATTATTTCTTGTGTTTGGTTGACTCTTGCCAAAACAGTGGGTCGTGACGAAAATGGCAGTGATGGGTGGCAGTGAAGGTGGGTGGCGGTGGTCGGTCGTGGTGGAGGTAGGTGGTAGTAGTGGTGGAGGTGTTAGTATGAGTTGTTGTGCTCCTTCACTCTCCGAAAAATGGCTTACGAATTTGAAATGTGTAAATTATTTTACCTCATTTGAGGGAAAATATTTTACATGAAAAATATTTTTACTTCCAACAAAACAGCACCAGAACACCAAAACAAGGGAAAACATTTTATAGGAAAATGTTTTACCACCAACCAAACGGAGCCTACGTGGTAAACGCTGAACCATTTGAAGCCCCTAGATGAGGTCCGGTTCGAACCTGACTATTGATGTAATTCACACACAAAAAAACACTCGTGTCCTTCTCAAGTCTCAATACACAGGAAGACAGGACGGATCAAACAACCATTGTCGTTCTATTGGCTTCACCTCTTTCCCCAACAGTGCGAAAGGCGACGAACGTGTCCGTGGTTCGTCCGCTAACCGGGATCGCTGTGAACGGATTATCTTCGTCAAGGAAAATCGGTTTTTCTCCAGCCTCGCTCTAGTCCCAGTACCAGCTCTGTCAAACCTGCCACCGCATCCTCTCTTGGTCTATGCAATGTGTCATGGGCTGGACTGTTTTGTAGCTAAGTAGCCCAATAAAATGTCCCATGACACAGTCTTAGCCCACAATAATTACTTAACCCATATAATTCTCCTAGCACTTATGGAATTCTCTAGAATTCCCCATTAGTTGTAGGAAATATCTATACACATTTGTAAGTGGGTCATGTGTAGAATCTTCCACATAAAATCTAGTTGTAAGGAGGTGGGAAGCTTTTAGGCTTTCGATCTCTACTGTTAGACTGTAGATTATGTAGAAGCTTCCAGGGGGAGGCTCAAGTATAAATAGGAGTGGCCTCACTTGCCACATCCATCAACCAAGTATTGTAAGCACTCTCAAGTAATACAAAGCTCTCTTCCTCAAAGCTTTTTTTGTGTTCTTTCGGTGTTCTTTAGGCTTACTTGATAGGGTTCAAGTGTCGCACGGGTTAGCAAAAGGTCACCCCGTGACAAATGGCTCCCTAACAAAGGAGTTTTTCCTATCAAAAGAATTATACGGAAGAGGTTCCTGGTTATCTTGCTCAAATAACAGAAGAATATAACATTGTGGAGTCTGCGAAAACCAGCCCTCATGGTTTCCAAGGAGAGGCTATGACGATGAATACTTTGCCCACACTACCGAGTCTTTCATTCAACGGCAGATACTGCTTTGCATCAGTGAACATAAGAAATCATTTTTCCTTGCTCGGGAAAGCCCAAGACTTAGTGAAGGATGTGGTCAGGCAGAACATTGAAAGTAGAATTCCTAATCTCAAGTGGTTACTGGTTTGCCGAAGTACAAGGGTAAATACTCAGGCACGTTGACGAATATACTTATGCATTTAAAACTTCAATAAAGTGTTGGTTTAGTGTAGTAGGCTTGGTTATCCGGTTCTCACTACACGAGTTTGTACTTGTTTATGGGCTTAACGTTCACAAGACATACTCGTCAAAAGATTTGAAAGAGAGGCAAGATGATGCTTCATTGCTAAAGAAGAATTTCCCCAATCTTAAAGGAAATTCAAAAGCAGAAAATTGTAATGATCTAGAGGCTATGATCACGAAGCTTAATGCAAAAGAACATATGTCTGAGGCTGATATAAAAGATTGCACGATGTTTACATTGCACTAAGGTTGTACATACACCTTCCTTATGTGAAATCGGGCGACGTACCTCAGCTAGCACATGCGAATGGTAGTGCCTGCAAGAGACGTCGACCCGCACAGGGACTGAGTAGGGTTGGACATGGACGAATAAGGGTTCCACAAACCCACAATAGCGAGCCAGCAGAATCTGCCAGAACACACGACTTATGCAAAGCGGTTGTTGAAGAAACAGTAACATGTACCTCTCTGCAAGTCTCTGGTCAGAAGCATGCCACTCAGTCAAGAGCAACAGTCCTTCCTCCTTATGCTCTTCGTGCTCGGAGTCCAATTGTGCAAGACATAATAAGAGATGACACTCATTCATAGACAATAGATGATGTAATACGCAATGTAGCTAGTTGCACTAGTCTGATTTTATCAAGTAAACTCCTACCAAAAACATGAGGCCACCTCTTTCCCCCAGCTTTCATTGACACTGCCCTGTAGTCAAGAATGGACCACTCTTTGAGAAATTTAGCACCAGAGTTCGAAGCATCTGCTGCCTGGACAAGCTAAAGCATTTGCTGCACCTGGACAAGCAGCCCCTGATGTGTCTTATGCTGATATCATAGCTATGTTTGATCAATTATCCCGACATCTTGTCCACGCGCAGGGGACTGTGGATATTAAATTTGATGAGATCGTAAGGGTGCAGTCAGAAATGATGACGCGTATAACCCAACTCGAACGACAAGTTAGGCTTGCTCAACCGCATTGCAGTGAAGGCCAAGCCTCTCGTGAGGGTACTAGTAGTAGACATGATGCCGCTGCCAAGGTTAATTGCAATAACCCCCTTATCCGGCTCGGATAAGACCTGGAGGGCGATGCTAAAAGAACCGGCGGACATCGTAAGATAAACCTCAATTAGATTACTGTTAAACATACAAACGAGTCTCTAGATTACATGTAACACCCCATGTTTCCCGAGCTTACTGTTCCGGACCGGAGAGTCTAGGAGGTTGCTACTCAAAATGAAGCGGCGGAAATCAAGAATAACACATCCCATAAATATATATTACAAAGTCTTAGTTATCTCAAACATCATATACTATTACACAATATTATGTGAAACTGAATTTCGGGTTATTCAAGTACTACCAAATTCAAGATAGTCCGCGATCCCTTTATGCCAAGCTCCCTTCGTCTAGACCTCCGGGAGAAAGAAACGAGGACCACAGTTTTTCCTAAGTTTAACAAGAAATGCTGAGTAAGTAAACACCCAAACGCAAATATGAATACGAGGCGTATTTTCATTTTAAGGTCAAGAACAATAATAAGAAATCATATATTATAGTGCAAATGACCAAGAATGAGATATAAATTTTCCAACTCTTTATTTTACATTCTCATCCCATTACCGTTTATAATTCGAATGAATCGTTTCAGAATATATAATTTTGCCCCACTTGGGGGGGGGGGGTATACTCTCATAATACTGCCCCACTAGGGGAGATAAATCCATAATTCTGCCCCACTTAGGGGGGCATACTCCCATAATACTGCCCCAATAAGGGGGATAAATCCATAGTCTGCCCCACTTAGGGGGGTATACTCCCATAATATATACTACCCCCATTAAGGGGGATACTTCCATAATACTGCCCATTAAGGGGGGATATACTCCAAGTATAACTTTTTTTTTGCATCTTCTCTTGAATCCACGATTGATAATTAGTGGTAGCGGTAAAGAACCTATCAATCACAATACTCTTTTGAGATAATCGTTTGGACACGTAGTAAAAATCTCAAGTCAATCACGTATATCGTAAATCACATTTTGAGACGTAAAATCATACAAATATTTGGACACGAAAGGAGGACGGCACATTATGTCATGCATGTTTACTCACCTTAACCCATAGCAATTAGCATGTAATAGCTAATATAGATGAACATAGCCCACGTCTATAAACTCGGCAACTACAAATTTATAATTTCTAATAAATCACAAGTTCATCTAGCCCTTACTATGCGCGTGATGACGTGAGAGAATCCTACTTGATTTATTACAAAGTCTAAACCTTTCTTTGTTTGTTATATTTTTCAAGAGTATGCTAGTTTATCGTAGTGACATCCCCAAATTATATTTACATAAATATCAATGCTTAGTTTCATAGGAAATACTCTTATATTTCATATAGTGGGAAAACAAATCTTGGTTAAAGTACTTATTTACAAGTTCTTCATTTAGAAAATGCTAGTTTAGGATTTACTATGAAATAATTACATTATCTTTAATATACCATAAAATTCCATTTAACTTTTCTTAAATAAGTTCTCCGTAGCAAAAGAAACTATTAACTAAATTAATTATTGGGAATGTATTTCAATAGTGTAATAAAAGATTTTGATGTTAATTTATTTAAGTGATATCATACCAATATTTATTAAGAAAATAAGTGATATTTTCTATAAACTTAGTTATTAGATTAATAACTATCATATAAGCCATACTATAATTTCGTCAGCTTATTTTTCTAAGAAAATTAACTTTTGACTATGTAAGTATACCTCATTTTATTTTATACTAAGTATTCCCCCTTAAAATACAACACCAAATTTATTTATATTTAGTTAACATAATTTAGAAGTTAGTGATAACAAATTTTAAATTAAATAACCAATATTTATTTATATTAATAAAATTAAAATATATAAAGACGTCTAGATCCCCCGAGTTATGCCGAAAATGCAGGCAGTTACCCCTCATTGCTAATAACATTTTCAAATGCAACAGGGCATACCCTTAGAGTTTCTGAAATGACATATTAACCCTCCCATTCATGTTCAGTCGATTACCACACAAGTTCACCCAACCCACTTGATTCAAATCATGAATTTAGGCTATCAAAATTCTATTTTGATGATTGAAAACAGAAAATTAGATGAAATAGATGTTACCACACCAAGAACGGAGGAAAACGATCGAGAAACGGGTCAATTCGAGCCTGCTGTCTAGGTGGTCGGCGGTTGCAGTCGACGCCGGCAAATTCGACATCCATGGCTCCCGCTGGGTGCGCTTCTAGTCTCCCCGGACCTCTAAGAGTTGATTGGTACCAAATTTAAGATATGGTTAGCTGCGTTTATTCCCGACCAAGCTTCTCGTTGAAATCACTGGTGGCGGCGGTGAGGCTTGTTGTTGGTGATGTTAGCTGCCGCTACTGCATCTGGCTTCTTGGATCAAAGTGGAGGGAGGGAGAGAGAGATGGGGAGTAAAGGAGAGAAAGAGAAGCAGGTGGTGGTGGTGGGTTTTCCCTTCGGAGTTCGGGGAGGTGGTGTGGCCTTCGACCGCTGCTGGTGTTGCTCCGGCTGATGCTCGTAGGGGACAAAGAGAGGGAGATGAGGGCGTGGAGGTGGTGGTGAGAGTAGTGGCTGTGATCGTGGTGGTGTTCACACGAAGGAGAAGAATTAGGGGATGAAGATTAAGAAGGAAGAAGGAGGAGAAGAAGACAATTGTTGTTGGAGGAAACAAAAAATGTGCAGATGATACACGAGGGTTGGATAATGTGAAAAACATTTCTTATTCTCTCTTCTTCTTCTTTTTTCGTTTATTTATTTACTAATAAGGTTTTAAATATTTCACAAACTACAACTTTCACCCCCAACTAAGTGTTTAATTAGCTGGTTTAAATTCTTTAAATTACATTTACCTCCCTTCTTGCCATACAATTTTTAAAAAATTAATATAAACCTTGCAAAAAAGTCATTAAATAACCCTATAATGAAACGGGGTATTACATTACATGCGTCACTAAGTACTATAGTACTATAGTATCATACTAGATGACTTCGTGTGAAATTTTCATTCTATGTGAGTCTCATACCCCGCTACTTCGTAGTCTCCATCTCCTAGACCTGCGGTGTGAAGGAAAACAAGAACCGTAGTTTTTGAAATTCAGTAGGAAATATTGAGGAAGCAACACCCAAGCATGTAAACATGGAAATGAGATAATAAATTAGAGAGGATTAATGAAAGTAAAAGACAGTTGAATAGTAAGACATTCTCAAGTTATATTCAGAAATTTTCAATAACAAGTATTTAATCCACAACCCATATCAAGTTCTGAGAATCTTTAAATCAGTCACAGTAATCCAACTTGCATAATTAAATGTCCTAACCAAAAGTTACCATTTTATTCATGATTTATACGGGGAAAATCCAACTAAACGCATTAAATATATCTCATCACAAGCTACCAAGACCTTAAGTGTCGACACCCCCTAATATGGTTCCTGCGCCCAAAAGGAGTGAGTAAAAGGAGCAAACCCGGGGCAATGAAAATCGGGCTAAATAATAATGAGTCGTGTGGCCGCAACCAACAACGACCAAACCAATTGATCAGTAAGGAATTGAAATGACGTTCCCCACACAACTCTTTCCACTTTACGTTATTATGTATTATTATCTTCGTGTGATGATTTCAAATAAACCATGCGAAACATAAGCAAATCTCAAATAAAGCATGTAAATCATAAAATACTTTTTGAGAAAAAATTATAAAAATCATGCGTTGAAACGAAAGAAGCTAGGCACGCGAGACATGACATGTATACTCACCTCAATCTTCAGCTAATAGCACGTATAGGCTCCTAGAAGTACACAAAACCCTCGTCTACGAATTCTTCACCTACAAGTTATATTTTCTAAGTCAAACACAAGTTCAAGCGCCACGATCTACATTCTAACAAACGTCCTACTCGATTGAGGAGATCGACATGCCCCCTCTTGCTAGAGTGACACATATATTTACCCAATAACGATATTCAAACTATACAAATTATTGAATAACACAATAATTTTTAAATAACTTTTGGCTAATAATACTTCAAAAAGAGGTTATTTCTTTAGAGAAATTTTTATTTTAAAAAGAACAAGTGCTAACTTAAACTTATAAAAATAGAGCGGAAGAAATAGTGATTAAAATTATACAAAATAGTCGATTATTGACGAGTAAGAGTATTAATTCTCTAAGAACATTACTTCTAAACATTATACATAAGTTAAAAGCATATGTTAGCAAGCAAATATCATTTTTACAAGTAGTTGAACCAAACCGAGTTGAGAGCTAAGTAATGAAACATGATATTTGGCACCCACGAAGGGTGTTGTTGCATGAAAACATTGGTTGCTTTGAATTGTATCCCTAGAATTGTAACTCAAGATAGAAATGCAGTATTTGCTGTATGAGTAGTATTCTCTAAAAAAACATGATATTTGTTAAATTTTCATTAAAAATAACTTGTTTAATTTTTAAATAGACATTTTCGAAAATGTTTCAACACCCGAATTACTTTTCCGAGACGAGAACGAAGGCTAGTATTTTTAGAAAATATTTTTAATCCAAAAAGAATATTTTATTATTTCGTACAGTATAGTGTTTAGGTAAAAGACATACATATCCCCCTATTCCATTAGAAGACAGCAGACACCCCCTACTCACAAGACAAATTCTCTAAATGACAACAACCTCCCCTAACAGATTCTGAAATACATATATTCACCTTACACACTTCTTATATAAAAGACACTTTAACCCCCTAACAAGAACTCTCAAATTGATCGATCTAAACATGATTGAAGCATCAAGACATGATTTTAACTATTTTAATCAACTCACAACGAAGTTTAGAGCATACCAGCACCAAGAATTGCAAGAAGCGGTCAAGAATTGGGTCGGGTCGAAAATCATGTCAATGGGAACGACGATGGCGAACGATGGTGGCCTCTTCTTCTTCCTAGCTCCTGTCTTTGCCTACTGCTGAGCTCCTAGTCTTCGTAATCTTCTTTGGCAATGTTTAATTAACATGCACTATGTGGTTACTTTGCGTGGATGTTGTGTAGGGTTTTGATGCAGGTTAAGCAGCTGAATAACAAAATTTTATCCTGCGCATATCCCTCCAAGGATCACATGCAAGCAATCATAACATGATGAAGGTAGAGAACTGGGCCTTAAGAGTGGACTAGGAACGCCTGAAGTCATGGGTGGCGATGGTGGAGCTCGTCGAAGACGTTCGCCGAAAAGTATGGAGGTTCGGCGAGGACCACTGCAACTGCAGCTACCCTTTGCTGCTTCCCTTTCGCTTCTTTGTCCATATTCTAGTCCAAGGCAGAAGTATAGATAGAGAGAACGAGATGGGGATCAGAAAAGAGAAAGAGAGCAGAGGGTCTTTTTTCTCGGCTTTGGTGGTGATTACCACCAATGTGGCAGCGGAGATGGTCGCTGCTGCCACTGTCCTAGTGGTCGTCTTCTTGCTGGATTTCAGCGATGAACAAAGAGGGAAAGAGAGGGATTATTGCAGAAAGTGATAGCTATGGAGATGGTAGTTTTTCCGTGAGGGAGAAGATGATGTTGATGGTGGTGGTGAGTATGATGAAGATGACAATGGAAATGGTGATGTGTTGGAGGTAAGTTGCTTTGGTGTGGAGAGGAGGGAGGAGGAAGCATTTATACAAGAGTTTCCTAGTCGAGTGCATATTCTAGCATTGAAATGAGGTGATGGATGTGATGTTGGGTGAAAATGGCGGTGATGGGAATTTCCCCAAGATGGTGAAGCTTGGTGAGGAAGATGAGTGAAATAATCAGGCGGTTTGGGTGTACTCGGAAATAGAGTAATTGAGTTGGCGGGTGTACGATAAATAAGGGTGGTCGCACATGCACTCGCGAAATTTATATATATATATATATATATATATATATATATATATATATATATATATATATATATATATATATATAAACATTTACAAATTATATTACGAATATTATTTCTTATATTTCTCAAGAACTGACACAGGTATTTCTTTAACTATTAACACGATAATTGACCCACTCTCAATTAAAATCGTATTTCTGTTCCCAATTTACCACTTTACCCCTAGCAAATATATGGGGTATTAAATTAATATCGAGGGATCAGATGAAACTTCCACCACCCCTGCACCTGCTACTATCTCCCAACAGAAATCTCTTTCTCAATTGGATGGTGATCCTGATGCCACATACAACGCACCTCCTACCCTAACGTCGAGATTACATGAGGGTCTTTCGATTGAGCATGCGGATGGTGACACAATAGGGTTGCATGAAAATCGCGCTATAAAAGACCCTGCACCTACAACTATCTCCCAACGGAAACCTCTCTCTCAGTCGGATGACGATCCATATGCTAGCTACCACACACCTCCACCCCGATGCCTATATTGCATGAGGGTCTTCCGCTTGAGCACGAGGAAGGGGACACAATGGTGGTGCATGAAAAATACCCCGAGAAGAGTCTAGCAAAAGGAAGTTAGATGAATGGACGAAGGTTTACATATGAATATTGAAGGAGCATAAGATTATGTGCAGGGATTGCCATCTACGGGGACCAAAGTGGCATAAGATTATCTGTGCAGGGATCGTCATTTACGGGGACCAAGGTGGCTTGGGGCGATTTCTTATTCCATTGCTGATAACGGAAGAAAAAAAAGTCCAGATGGATCCTCCTTGTGGTCATAGTAAAAGATATGACACTTCTTGTGTACGACCCGTTTGGACGCGCAAAAGTCAAAGAATGGGAGCAGGAGAAGATTCGAAAATAATTTTTTTTCCTACGCGAAAAAATATGCGGTTTATCAGATAAGAAAGAACATTGGAAGAATTTTCATAAAATGCCAGTTCAAGCATACTCGGAGTTCCGACGGATCACTACTTGCGAGAATGACACCGGCATCTTCGTGCACCGTATGATGGAACACAAATTCAATTGTGATTTCTTCAAAAAAACACTCAATTGTGACGAAGTGGAAAATATAACCGTTTGACCGCAGAATGTCCCACACATGAGAGAAAATTACGCGATTTCCCTATAGTATTTAGGGTTTGAGAAGTCAGGCTGAATCAAGAAACAACAAAAGAAATAGACATGTTATGTGGTTTCTATAATGTAACATGTCTCATTTTATATACGTGTCGTATTACGTTGTTAATCTCAATTATCACATTTTATTATTTATCGTACTAAATAATAAAATGTGCTACCTTCTACGAAAGAAATCAAGACAAGATGAAGGGGGAATAAAATTCTGAAAGAGAAATAGCTGTGATGGACTGGAAATTTATAAATGACTTTATGCGTGATGAAGGTTTACATAAGAACATCGAAGGAATATAAGATTATCTGTGCATTGATCGCCAACTACGGGTACCGAGGTGGCATAACGTAGAGCAATTTCTTATTCCATTGCTGATGACGAAAAGAAAAAAGTCCAGATGTACCCTCCTTGTGATCATAGTAAAAGATATGACACTTCTTGTGTACGACCCGTTTCGAGGCGCAAAAGTCGAAGAATGGGAGCAGGAGTAGATTCTAAAATGTTTTTTTCATGCTCGAAAAAATTTGCGGCTTATCCGATAAGCAAGAACATTGGAAGAATGTTCACAAAAGGCCTGTACAAGCATACTCGGAGTTCCGACCGATCACAACTTGGGAGAATGACACCGGTATCTTCGTGCACCGTATGATGGAACACAAACGCAATTGTGATTTCTTAAAAAAAAAAACTCTATCTTGACGAACCTGAAAATATAACCATTTGGCCGCAGAATGTCCCACACATTAGAGAAAATTACGCGATTTCCTTATGATATTTTGGGTTTGAAAAGTCATACTGAAATAAAAAAGCAGCAAAAGAAATATACATGTTATGGAGTTGCTTTAATGTAACATGTGTCATTTTATATATATGTGTCATTTTATATATGTGTCGAACTACGTTGTTAATCTCAATTATCACATTTTATTATTTATCGTACTAAATAATAAATTGTGCTACCTTATATGGAGAAATCAAGACAAGATGAAGGGGGAATGAAATTCTGAAATGAAAATAGATGTGATGGATTGGAAATTTATAAATGACTTTATGCGTGATGAAGGTTTACATATGAACATCGAATGAACATAAGATTATATGTTCAGGGATCGCCATATACGGGGACGAAGGTGGCATGACGCAGAGCAATTTTTTATTCCATTGCTGATGACGAAAGGAAAAAAGTCCATATGGATACTCCTTGTGGTCATAGTAAAAGATATGACACTTCTTGTGTACGACCCGTTTCGAGGCGCAAAAGTCGAAGAATGGGAGCAGGAGTAGATTCGAAAATGTTTTTTTTGATGCTCGAAAAAATTTGCGGCTTATTCGATAAGCAAGAACATTGGAAGAATGTTCACAAAATGCATGTACAAGCATACTCGGAGTTCCGACCGATCATTACTTGCGAGAATGACAACGGTATCTTCGTGCACCGTATGATGGAACACAAACTCAATTGTGATTTCTTAAAAAAAAACTCTATCTTGACGAACTGGAAAATATAACCATTTGGCCGCAGAACGTCCCACGCATTAGAGAAAATTACGCGATTTCCTTATGATATTTTGGGTTTGAAAAGTCATACTGAAATCAAGAAGCAGCAAGAGAAATAGACATGTTATGGGGTTGCTTTAATGTAACATGTGTCATTTTATATATGTGTCATTTTATTTATGTGTCGAACTACGTTGTTAATCTAAATTATCACATTTTATTTTTTATCGTACTAAATAATAAAATGTGCTACCTTATACGGAGAAATCAAGACAAGATGAACGGGGAATGAAATTCTGAAATGAAAATAGCTGTGATAGATTGGAGATTTATAAATGATTTTATGCATGAAACAGGTCGTACACAAATGTTTTTTTTTCCTGCGCGAAAAAAATGCGGCTTATTCGATAAGAAAGAAAATTTGAATAATTTTCACAAAATGCATGTACAAGCATACTCGGAGTTCCGACCGATCACTACTTGCGTGAATGACACCGGTATCTTCGTGCCGTATGATGGAACACAAACTCAATTTTGTTTTTGTTTTTTTTTAAACACTCTATTGTGACGAAGTGGAAAATATAACCATTTGGCCGTAGAATGTCCCACGAATGAGAGAAAAATACGCCATTTCCCAATGGTATTTAAGGTTTGAGAAGCCAGTTTGAAATGAATAAGCAGAAAAAGAAATAGACATGTTATGAGGTTGTTTTAATATAACATATGTTGTTTTATATGTTGCAATAGATGCCCTAGAGGCAATCTAGTTTAGTATGAATTTATTTTGGCTAGAACATTCATTGTATTATTTATTTGATATTTAATATAATGAAGTCCTTAGATTTACAATTGTGTTGTTTATCTTAAATATCCCTAGTCCATTATAATGATTAATAGGACAATCATCTATAGACTAGTATGGGGTTGGATTGATATGGAGATATCATGATCCAACACATGGGTGTGCATTAACGTTAATGGCGCACTGGATTGACCCATCTCCGAGAAGGCTACATACACGTTATGTTGAGTCACAAGTGCTTCTCGTGGTGCAATGGTATTGTCATCCTTAGACTTGAAGTCGCTAGATATTCTAGTTGTGGATTATTGTGATTTTGGTAGCGTTAAACGCTACACCGTAACTGGGTAGTTATAAAGGCGTGTACCTGATACAATAAGAAGCAAGCTTAGAGATCGTAGTGGACGTAGATAGAATTTGTCCCTCCCACATAACGGGAGCAAATATCCTAGGCCACTCGAGGGATAGTGCTTATAGAATGTCTGGCCAGACTCAAATAAATCAATATAGGATATTGATGTTATTTGCACGAATGGCTATTCCCATGGATCGAGAAACTACGGATTGGATATACGAGTGTGACTTGTATGTCTCGTGTCCAATCCGGATATAGAGACAAAGGGATGAGACAATTACTTGTACAAGGTTTGTCGGATGACTATTCTATTAGTTGGCTAGAATGGATGTTTTGCTAGAAACCGCTCCATATTAGCAAATTGTTGCTACCAACTAGATAGAACATATGAGGTCACACGCTATATAGAGTTGAACTAGATTTGGGAATTAATTAAAATGATTAATTAATTAGAAGGATCACTTTGCAACACCTTGCAAACTTAGTAGGGACTAATTTGCAAGGGAGGGACTAAACCGAATTCTAGTAGGATTAGAATAGGTCCTTTAGGTAGTTGGCAAGGATTTGTTCGACTATATAAAGGATTCTCCTTCCTTCCTTCCCACACTTATGAGCCTTTAGTTCATAACTTGAGTGGGAGAGAACAAAAGGAGAGAGAGCAAGCAAGCAAGAGAGGCCGAACGCCCCCCTTGCCGCCGCCCCCTTCCCGTCGGCCCAACAAGGAGGACGCCACCTCCTTGTTGTCTCGTGTTGCATGATTTATTCTTCCTCTTCCTCCATTCCGGGCTAGCACAAAGGAGAAGGAAGATCTAGATCTCAACTCTAGGCGTGGATCGACTATAGAGAACGTGACACAATTTACGTTACAAGTCATCACAGGAGAAACCCTAAGGTGTGTAATTGATTTCTTCCCTTATCATCATTATGTCTCTTGTCCTGTGATCCTTGGAGGGTATTGCATGGATAAAATTTGTTTTTCCACTGCGTTTCCATGAACAAAACCGTACATTATATATGTGTCGTACTATGTTGTTAATCTCAATTATCAATTTTTATTATTTATCGTACTAAATAATAAAATGTGCTATCTTCTACGAAGAAATCAAGACAAGTTGAAGGGGAATGGAATTCTGAAAGGGAAATGGCTGTGATGGATTGGAAATTTATAAATGACTTTATGCGTGATGAAGGTTTACATATGAACATCGAATGAGCATGAGATTATCTGTGCAGAGATCGCCATCTACGGGGACCAATTTCGCATGACGTAGAGTAATTTCTTATTCCATTGCTGATGACGAAAGGAAAAAAGTCCAGATGGATCCTCCTTGTGGTCATAGTAAAAGATATGACACTTCTTGTGTACGACCCGTTTCGAGGCGCAAAAGTCGAAGAATGGAATAAGTACCTCAAAAAATGAAGGAGTAGATTCACAAATTTTTTTTTCTGCGCGAAAAAATATGCGGCTTATCCGATAAGAAAGGACATTGGAAGAATTTTCACAAAATGCTTGTACAAGCATACTCGGAGTTCCGACCGATCACTACTTGCGAGAATGACACTGGTATCTACGTGCACCGTATGATGGAACACAAAATCAATTGTGATTTCTTCAAAAAAAAAAAAAAAAAAAAACCCTCAATCGTGACGAAGTGGAAATATAACAATTTGGCTGCAGAATGTCCCACACATGAGAGAAAATTACACGATTTCCCAATGTTATTTAGGGTTTGAGAAGTTAGTCTGAAATCAAGAAGTAGCAAAAGAAATAAACATGTTATGGGGTTTCTTAATGTAACATGTGTCATTTTATGTAACATGTGTCGTTTCATATATGTGTCGTATTATGTTGTTAGTATCAATTATCACATTTTATTGTTTATCGTCCTATTAGGGGATGACCCGTGGCCGAGGCCACTAACCAAAAAAATCGTATTATATGGTTCTCATATTGTGTAATACTCCTAATTTTATAGGGCTTATTAGTCTATGTTTTATAAGCTTTATTATCATTTCCTAAACTTGGGAGTCTTTAATATAATTTCCATAATTGATTCATACTCCAAAAACATCATAGTAAAATTTCATTCTCTTATGGTACACCCAATGCCTTTAAACAATTTTTCATAACAACTCTATCTCTCTCTCTCCTTATGTATTTAAACACGTTTCATAATCGATTTTGCTGGAGGGGAGATGAAAATGGCGTTGTCAATAATTTTATATGATATCCATCAAGTCATGTTCTTACACACTTTTGATAATTACGTAAATTAATCCGAGAGAGAGGATAAATGTTCAAGAAGTAGGTAGTTAAGTGGGTGGCAGGTGAGATTTAAGGGCTGAGGCTGATTATTTTAATCTAAATACTCAAAAGACATAAGTTAGTTAAACCATGTTGTTTTATAAAATATATATTTTTCTCAAAAATAAATAAAATAGTTTAGATTTATTTTAAAAAAAAAGGAAGACAAAGTGACAAAGTTATTTTTTTTCACGTTTTCAAAATTGCTCCGATATAGTCGGAGGCGAATTTAGGGCGACAAGAAACCCTAGGGTTGAAAATATGGCCGGTGACGGAAGTATGGAGAAGACCAGATGAAGTTCAGCTCACTCACACCGGAAGAGGAAGAAGTAACGATCTTCGATTCAGAACTCTGCAATGAAGCTATTAAAAGCGTTGGCCCGTGTCTGATAGGTGCGTTCCTTCTCCCAATCAACTTTAACGTTTGGGAGATGAAGTTGATGTTTAAGAAAATTTGGGATGATGGCAAGTCGATAAATGTTAATGAAAACAGTGCTAATCGCTTTGTTATTGAGTTCCCGACACAAGAATCCATGAAGAAAATCTTGACAGGAGGACCATGGTTGTTCGACGGAAACTTCCTTCTCCTCAAACCATGGTCAGTTTCTGGGAGAACGGATAATATCCACTTCCACTATGTAGATACGTGGGTGCAAATCCTCAATCTGCCATTCTTTCTCCGAAAGGATTTATGGCTGAGGAAAGTGGCTGAGAAGATCGGTGAAATAATAGATACGGATGACAGGATAATCCATGGGGAAGGTGGCGAATATATGCGTGCAAGAGTAAGGATTGTTAAAGTCTAAGGACTATTTCTGATATTAATAGAAATAAAGTGTAGGGACCTTATTGTAATTATTAGAAGTTGTTAGTTGCAGAAATTAGAGATGATATAAAAGTTGTAATAGGGTTCTTAGCAGAATTAAATGAAAACTATTTTGTTCATCTTCTATCCACTTTCTCTCTCTTGTTCTTCGTTTCTCAATTGTTCACATGGTATCAGAGCCCGCGATCTTCTTCTCCGATCATGATTTCGACGTCTCTCTCGCCTAAATTGCAGTTCTTCATCAGTAATTTTCATCATCTCATAACGATTAAGCTTGATTTGACCAAATATGGTGTCTGGCGTCTGCAATGTGAAAGTGCCCCAGCAGCGAGTACGCTCTTCGATCGAGTGCTTTCCTCTTCATATCCGGTGGCTGAAATCGTTGATTCTTCAGGTAATTGCTCCGTCAATCCATCTTATACTCAGTGGCTTACGGAGGATTCTTATCTTCGGAGCTGTCTTCTTGCAACTCTTACTCCGGCGGTTCTTGTTCAAGTAGAAAAATGTTGCAACTGCGTTTGATCTATGGTGTTTTCTTGAGGCAAAATTCACTAAACTCAGTGCTTCTGAAGTCTATAATCTCATATATGTTCTTCATAATCTCAAGAAATCTCCAGCACAAACTGTTCAACAATATCTTACATCTCTCAAGAATCTTACTGATCAATTGGCCATGGCTGGCTCTCTTGTTGATAAGTCTGATATTGTGTTTTACTCTCTCCAAGGACTTCCAACTGGTTTCAATCCTATGAAGCCTGTTATTCGCAATTTACCTTTATCCCTGGATGTTGATGAGATTCATGCTAGAATTCTATCTGAATCAGTACATTTGGATTTGGAACACAAGTCTACATTATCTGAGGTTCCACCTCCACTTGCAATGCTGGCTCATAATTCATTTTCTCAACCCAAGAATTCTGTTAAGAAGATGTGGCCTCCTAAAATGCCTTCCTACTCTGCTGGTTCTTCTCAAGCATCAAGGTCTTATGGCTTCTCCAAGCCTGGTGAATCCTCTCCTGCCTCATCTTGGCCATCTAAGAACAGATCACATACCTCGGTTACTTGCCAGATTTGCAGTAAAGATGGACACACTGCACTTACTTGTTGGCACAGATTTAAAGAGAATAATCAACCAAGAGCTATGTGTGCTACTTCTTCTGGTGTTTCTAAGTCTCCTTGGATATTTGATTCTGTTGCCACAGATCACCTTACAAGCAATGTTCAGGCTCTTACAAACTATGTATCTTCTTCTCAACACATTTCTTTGGCAGGTGGATCTACTACTCAAGCTACACACAGAGGGGATGGTATTTTACCTACTCCTCATGGTAATCTTCTTCGTAACAATATGCTACTTGTTCCTTCCTTGTCTCATAATCTAATTTCAGTTCAGAAATTAGCACAAGACAATAATTGTAGAGTAATCTTTGATGAATCATCTGTTGTGATTCAGGACAAGACTACTTCTCAGGACATTTTTAGAGGTCCTGCTACTCATGGCCTCTACAGCTTTGTCCCATCCTCTTTTGATCTCTCTCCTAGTAAGTCCTCTTTAGCTCTTCATGCTTCCTCTTCTTTTTGGCATGCTAGGCTAGGACACCCTTCCTCTGATATATCTGAAGCTCTTACACATAAATACTCAGTTGCTTCTGTTGGAATAGATGCCCTAGAGGCAATCGTAGATTTAGTATGAACAATGTTTTGGCTAGAATATTCATTTATTATTTATGGCGATATTTAATATAATGAAGTCCTTAGATAAATTGTGTTATTTATCTTAAATATCCCTAGTCCATTATATTGATTAATAGGACAATCAAATATAGACTAGTATGTGGGTAGATTGATATGGAGATATCAAGTCTAACACATGGGTATGCATTAGGAGTAATGGCATACTGGATTGACCCACAACGAAAAGGATACATTAGATTATGTGAAGTCACAATCGCTTTTCGTAGTGCTAATATTATTGCAATCCTTAGACTTGAAGTCACTAGATACTCTAGTTGTGAAATATTGCGCTTTGATGTTATCAAACGTTACACCGTAACTGGGTAATCATAAAGGTGGCTATCGGGCGTGGTAGGAAGCAAGCTTAGAGATCGTAGTGATGTAGATAGGATTTGTCCCTCCCACATAATGGGAGTAAATATCCACGGCCACTCGAGGGATGAGGCTTATTGAATGTCTGGCCAGACTCAGATAAATTAATATGGAGATATTAATGTTATCTGCAAGCATAAGCGTATTCCCAGGATCGAGGAACTATGGATTGGATATACGAGTGTGACTATTTATGTCTCGTGTCCAATCCGGATATGGAGACAAAAGGATAATGCAATATGACATATTGGGCACAAAGGTTTGTCGGGATCACTGACTATTTCTATTAGTTGGGTTGCATGGATGTGTTGCTAGACACCGCTCCATGTTAGTAATAGTTACTACCAACTATATAGAAACCTATGGGGTCACACGTCAATAGAGTAGAGCTAGATTTGGGATTAATTAATATGGATTAATTAATAGAAGGATCATTGTGCAACACCTTGCAAACTTAGTAGGACTAATTTGCAAGGAAGGGAATAGTTCTAGTCCTACTAGAATAAGAAAACTCTTTTATGGAAACAACAAGGAGTTGTTGGAGTATATAAAGGAGGCTCTAGCTTCCTTCCCACTAGATGAGTTATTAGTCATAACACACAAAGAGTGGGAGAGAGCAAAAGAGAGAGCAAGACAAGAGCTAGGGCCGAAACCCTAGCCCCGTCCGCCCCCCTACCCGACGGCAAGAAGGGAGGCCGCCCCTCCTTCGTTGCCTTGTTGCTTGGTTGCTTTGATCTTCATCCCTCTTCCTCCAAGGTTCAAGCTAGCACTTGATTGAAGGAAGAATCTAGATCTCACCTCTAGACGTGGATCAACCGTAGAGACGAGGACATCATTCTTCGTGTGATCTCACAAATCAAAAGGTACACATCTTCTATGTCCTTAATCATGTTATGATGTCTCTTCCTGTGATCCTTGGTGGGCTTTGAGTAGGATTAATTTTATTATTCCGCTGCGTTACCTACGTCAAAACCCAACAGTGGTATCAGAGCCACAGGTCGTAGAGCATAACATGATATTATGTGTTTACGATTTCAGTTCATACACCGTATTATTGTTTATTACGCGAAAACTGAAAAATTGGCATAGTAGATGCAATATTGAATTTGATTCAATAAAACAAGACCCAATTTAACATTGGATGTTAGAATTGGTGAGTTTAATCACATAGGATGTGAATAATTGGGTTCTTGAAAAATTAGGGTTCATGGGCACATGATTGAAAAAGGGTTTTCAATTATGGAAACAAAATTATGGAATTAAATCCATAAGGAAACAACCTTGCTTGGACAACAAGGAAGGAGGAAGGGGACTAGGGCCGAAACCCTAGCCGCCCGCCCCCTCCCTTGGGCGCCAAGCAAGGCCGCGGCCCCCCTTGGGCGTGCGGCGGTCCTAGGGTTCGGGCCACTTGTTGGCTTGAACCCTTTGGACCGTTGTGAAACCCTAGTTACCCAATTTTATTAAAATTAAACAAGCGCGTTAAAAATTGGTTTTAACTGTATTATGTGCTTTATTGCATGGTGGATGGATATGGCCTAGGATTGTGGATGTTTATTGTTTTGTGGTTTGGTTTACGGCCTGCGAGCTGATCAAATTAATGTAATAATTAATTAAGTTTTACGGCCTGCGAGTCGTTCTTTTTCTCCTCGACATGTGAGGCTTTTATTATTTATTCATTCTAGATGTTAGGCTAGAATTAGAAATATTTAGATGATAGCCAAGAGCATGGAGAAGAAGACCGGAGAACCAAAGGAGCCAAAAGACATCCCTAGGCGCGCAGCTATGGTGGAGCACATGGAGATGAGCTCGGCACTTTAGGGCAATTAGATATTATCATTGGCTTGATAATATCATTAGTCTAGAGGCCATATCCATGCCACGTTTTTATTTTTGTGGATGTTTATTATTCATGCCTTGTTATTTATTTTGTGTGTATGGCGCTACAAGCAAAACGATAACAAGATAATAATAAACAAGGTTGGTCTTTTATTGTGGATAGCCCAATCCAAATAAGTAGACCATGTTGATAAAGATCAACCAAACAAATTAAAAGAAATCCCTCAATTAAATATTGCGTTTTGCCTTCTCTTGCCAAAACACCCTTCATGATCGTGGACTATTAAAATTCGGGCTTGCCAAAGCAAGGCGATTTTAATTTTTCATGATGTGTTGCGGACGACGCAAGCTAGTAATGCGTGTATGTTGAAAACAAGAGGTTGGACGCAACTAGGCAAGAATCAATTGGATTGATGAGCTTAGAGGCATGACAATTAGGAGTTATCCAATTGGATAAAGAATAAAAGGAATTTGTTCACCTAATTGGACCAAGAGTTGCATGGGATGCAATTGGAATGGTTCCTACCTAAATAACCAATTCTTGGGTGACTTGCCAAAGCAAGCTCAAGAAGAAGTGAAATAAGGATCTTGGACCCACTAGAAAGTATAAAAGATATTTTCCGCTTTAATGGTGAGGGCTATTAAACCGAGAAAAATAGTGGGAGCTATATTTGATGATCTAGCCATTATTAAATATAGTCAAATTGTTCAAAATACTAAAATTGCATATTTCTCGTTTTGTAGAATTCCAAATGGCAAACAACAACGCATCGAGTTCATCCCTACGATCTGTCCTTGAGAAGGATAAATTGTCTGGAACGAATTTCCTTGACTGGTACAGAAACTTGAGGATTGTCCTCAAGCAAGAAAAGAAGCTGTACGTCTTGGACACTCCAATTCCAGACCCACCACAAGATGAGTCTCTATTAGCGGAAGTAAGGGCACGTCAGAAACATATTGATGATTCTAATGACGTGACTTGCCTCATGCTTTGTACCATGACTGGTGAGCTTCAGAAGCAACACGAGAACATGGAAGCCTATGATATGATCATACACTTGAAACAATTGTTTCAGGAACAGGCAAGGCATGAGCGCTATGAAGTGTCTAAAGCATTGTTCAAAAGTAGTCTTGCAGAGGGGAATCCAGTAGGTCCTCATGTACTCCGAATGATCGGGTACATAGAGAACCTTGAGAGACTGGGGTTCCCGCTCGGCCAGGACTTGGCGACTGATCTCGTCTTGCAATCGTTGCCTGACAGTTATAATCAGTTCATCATGAACTATAATATGAATGAGATCAACAAGTCTTTGCCAGACCTATTGAACATGCTAAAGACAGCTGAGCAAAGCATCAATAAAGGCAAGGGCAAGGCCATAATGATGGTACACAAGAAGAAGAGCAAGTCAGTTGCATCTACTTCAAAGGGAAAACGCAAGAAAGTTGCGAAATCCAAGGAAGCCCTAAAGCCTAGTGGAGGCGTGGCTAAAGGTGAATGTCACTACTGCAGCCAGCCGGGTCACTGGAGGAGGAATTGCCCTAAATATCTGGAGGATAAGAAGCTTGGAATAGTGATTCCACCACCACCAGGTATTTATGTTATAGACGTCAATCTTTCTATTTCATCATCCTGGGTATTGGATACCGGATGTGGTTCTCACATTTGTCGTAATGTGCAGGATTTGAAAAGAAGTAGAAGATTGCGAAAAGGGGAGATAGACTTGCGCGTCGGAAATGGAGCAAGGGTTGCTGCATTAGCTGTAGGCGTTTATGAGCTATCTTTGCCTTCTGGACTTATTTTAGAATTAGACAATTGCTTTTATGTGCCTGCTATGAGCAGAAACATTATTTCCATTTCTTGTTTGGACGAGAAAGGTTTTTCTATTTCAATAAAGGACAAGTGTTGCTCCATTTATTTTGATAGTATGCACTATTGTAGTGCGCATTTGTCTAATGGATTGTATATCCTTGATCTAAATAATCCAATCTATAACATAAATACTAAAAGGATTAAAACTAATGATTTAAATCCTACATATCTATGGCACTGTCGTTTAGGCCATATAAATGAGAAACGCATATCTAGACTCCATAAGGATGGACTACTAGACTCATTTGATTTGGAATCATATGAGACATGTGAGTCTTGTTTATTAGGAAAAATGACAAAGTCCCCTTTCAATAAGAAAGGCGAGCGGACTAGTGAGTTATTGGCACTCATACATACTGATGTATGCGGGCCATTCCCCACGCCTGCCAGAGGTGGTTATACCTACTTCATCACATTTACTGATGATTTCAGTCGATATGGATTTGTATACCTTATGAAGGCCAAATCCGAATCCTTTGAATTGTTCAAAGAATTCAAGAGTGAAGTAGAGAAGCAACTTGGCAAAAGTATTAAAGCTCTACGATCGGATCGTGGAGGAGAATACTTAAGCCAAGAGTTTGATGAGTATCTTAGAGAGTGTGGGATTGTATCCCAACTCACTCCACCCGGAACACCGCAATGGAATGGTGTATCTGAGAGGAGGAATCGCACTCTATTAGATATGGTGCGATCTATGATGTCTCAAACAGATCTTCCGATATCCTTTTGGGGACATGCTCTAATGACGGCAGCTTTTACCATTAACCGTGTTCCATCCAAATCAGTTATGAAGACGCCATATGAGATATGGACTGGGAGGCGTCCCATAGTGTCTTTTATGAAGATTTGGGGCTGCGACGTCTATGTAAAGCGTTTACAAACAGACAAGCTCAGGCCTAAAGCGGATAAGTGTAAATTTGTGGGATATCCTAAGGAAACTAAAGGATATTATTTCTATAACCCTACCGAAAACAAAGTGTTTGTTGCTCGGACCGGCGTGTTTCTAGAAAGAGAACTAGTCTCTAAAGAAGCAAGTGGGAGGGTTGTAGAACTTGAAGAAATTCATGAACCACAAACCACTGAACCGATAATGGAACATGAACAGGAACCACAAGAAGTTGTGGAAGAGCCTGTTCAGGTAACACAGGAACTCCGTAGATCAGGAAGAGTGCGTCATGAGCCAGAGAGGTATGGACTTCTCGTGACTGAGCCCGATGACGTACCACTCATGGATGATGAGCCTGCAAACTATGGAGAAGCCATGAATGGCCCAGACTCTAAGAAGTGGCTAGAAGCCATGAGATCCGAAATGGATTCCATGTATACCAACAAAGTATGGACTTTGGTGGAACCACCCGAAGGGGCTCGACCCATAGGGTGCAAGTGGGTCTTCAAGAAGAAGACCGACATGGATGGCAAGGTAGTTGCCTACAAAGGACGATTGGTGGCCAAAGGTTATAGACAGATTCATGGTATTGACTATGATGAGACCTTTTCACCAGTCGCCATGACTAAATCCATTCGAATCTTACTTGCTATTGCAGCATACTATGACTATGAGATTTGGCAAATGGATGTCAAAACAGCGTTCCTTTATGGGAACCTCCTTGAGGATGTGTACATGACACAACCAGAGGGTTTTGAGGATCCGGAGAATGCCAATAAAGTCTGTAAGCTGCAGAGGTCCATTTATGGATTAAAGCAAGCTTCTAGGAGCTGGAATCGACGTTTTGATGACGCAGTCAAAGAGTTTGGCTTCATCAAAAACGAAGATGAGCCTTGTGTTTACAAGAAGGTTAGTGGGAGCTCTATAGTATTTCTGGTCTTGTATGTGGATGACATACTAATCATAGGCAATGATATTCCTACTCTGCAATCTGTTAAAGATTGGCTAGGAAAGTGCTTTGCGATGAAAGACTTAGGAGATGCAGCCTATATACTTGGTATAAAGATCTATAGAGATAGATCTAAAAGGTTGCTTGGCCTAAGTCAGAGTACATATATTGACAAGGTGTTGAAGAGGTTCAACATGCAAGATTCCAAGAAGGGATTCTTGCCCATGTCACATGGAGTCACTCTTTCCAAGAATGACTGTCCCTCCAATGAGATGGAGAAGGACCGCATGAGCAGGATACCCTATGCTTCGGCCATAGGATCCATCATGTACGCCATGCTATGTACTAGACCAGACGTATCATACGCGTTGAGTATGGTGAGCAGATATCAGTCCAATCCGGGTGAGAGTCACTGGATTGCTGTCAAGAACATCCTAAAGTACTTAAGAAGAACAAAGGATGTGTTCTTGATATTTGGAGGAATGGGAGAGCTAAGTGTAAAGGGTTACACTGACGCAAGCTTCCAAACCGACAAGGATGATTACAGATCGCAGTCTGGATACGTGTTTTGCCTGAATGGAGGAGCTGTGAGCTGGAAGAGTTCCAAGCAAGGCACAGTTGCTGATTCTACAACAGAAGCTGAGTACATTGCTGCTGCGGAAGCGGCGAAAGAGGCAGTATGGATAAAGAAGTTTATCACTGAGCTCGGTGTGGTCCCTAGCATAGTGGATCCCGTAGAGTTGTACTGTGACAACTCTGGGGCAATCGCACAGGCGAAGGAACCAAGATCGCACCAAAAGTCAAAGCATGTACTTAGGAGATTCCATCTTATTCGTGATATGATCGATCGAGGAGATGTGAAGATATGCAAGATTCCGACAGATGACAACGTGTCAGATCCGCTTACGAAACCTCTTGCGCAGCGAAAGCATGAAGGGCACGCCAGATCTATAGGCATACGAGATGCGCCAGATTGGCTCTAGTGCAAGTGGGAGACTGTTGGAATAGATGCCCTAGAGGCAATCGTAGATTTAGTATGAACAATGTTTTGGCTAGAATATTCATTTATTATTTATGGCGATATTTAATATAATGAAGTCCTTAGATAAATTGTGTTATTTATCTTAAATATCCCTAGTCCATTATATTGATTAATAGGACAATCAAATATAGACTAGTATGTGGGTAGATTGATATGGAGATATCAAGTCTAACACATGGGTATGCATTAGGAGTAATGGCATACTGGATTGACCCACAACGAAAAGGATACATTAGATTATGTGAAGTCACAATCGCTTTTCGTAGTGCTAATATTATTGCAATCCTTAGACTTGAAGTCACTAGATACTCTAGTTGTGAAATATTGCGCTTTGATGTTATCAAACGTTACACCGTAACTGGGTAATCATAAAGGTGGCTATCGGGCGTGGTAGGAAGCAAGCTTAGAGATCGTAGTGATGTAGATAGGATTTGTCCCTCCCACATAATGGGAGTAAATATCCACGGCCACTCGAGGGATGAGGCTTATTGAATGTCTGGCCAGACTCAGATAAATTAATATGGAGATATTAATGTTATCTGCAAGCATAAGCGTATTCCCAGGATCGAGGAACTATGGATTGGATATACGAGTGTGACTATTTATGTCTCGTGTCCAATCCGGATATGGAGACAAAAGGATAATGCAATATGACATATTGGGCACAAAGGTTTGTCGGGATCACTGACTATTTCTATTAGTTGGGTTGCATGGATGTGTTGCTAGACACCGCTCCATGTTAGTAATAGTTACTACCAACTATATAGAAACCTATGGGGTCACACGTCAATAGAGTAGAGCTAGATTTGGGATTAATTAATATGGATTAATTAATAGAAGGATCATTGTGCAACACCTTGCAAACTTAGTAGGACTAATTTGCAAGGAAGGGAATAGTTCTAGTCCTACTAGAATAAGAAAACTCTTTTATGGAAACAACAAGGAGTTGTTGGAGTATATAAAGGAGGCTCTAGCTTCCTTCCCACTAGATGAGTTATTAGTCATAACACACAAAGAGTGGGAGAGAGCAAAAGAGAGAGCAAGACAAGAGCTAGGGCCGAAACCCTAGCCCCGTCCGCCCCCCTACCCGACGGCAAGAAGGGAGGCCGCCCCTCCTTCGTTGCCTTGTTGCTTGGTTGCTTTGATCTTCATCCCTCTTCCTCCAAGGTTCAAGCTAGCACTTGATTGAAGGAAGAATCTAGATCTCACCTCTAGACGTGGATCAACCGTAGAGACGAGGACATCATTCTTCGTGTGATCTCACAAATCAAAAGGTACACATCTTCTATGTCCTTAATCATGTTATGATGTCTCTTCCTGTGATCCTTGGTGGGCTTTGAGTAGGATTAATTTTATTATTCCGCTGCGTTACCTACGTCAAAACCCAACAGCTTCTTCTTCTCTTGCTCATTGTTCAACTTGCTCTTTGGCTAAGTCACATAAACTGTCTTTTCCTATTACAAGACAAATATCTACTTAACCTCTGGCTCTTCTTCATTTGGATGTTTGGGGTTCTAGTCCAGTTATCTCTTCTAATGGTTCTAAGTATTATTTTCTGATTGTGGATGATCACGCAAGGTACTCTTGGCTTTATCCAATGGTTGCTAAGTCTGAAGTTGTTGCTCTTTTTCAAACATTTCTCAATCAAGCTGAAAATCAGTTTCACACTTCTGTTGGTCATGTCCATGTTGTTAGGACAGATGGAGGTAGGGAGTTTGATAACTCTTGTTTTCTTCACCTTCTGCAATCTAGAGGCATTCTATATCACAAAACATGTCCTTACACTCCAGAACATAATGGAGTTGTGGAGAGAAAGAATAGACATGTGTGTGAAACCATGAAAACCTTGTTAGAACATTCCTCTGTTCCTCAACAATTTTGGGTTGAAGCAGCTCTTACTTAAGTTTATCTTATTAACAGATTACCTCTCTCCACATTAGAATTTGTCTCTCCTTTTGAGTTGTTATTTTCTTCAACACCTACCTACTCTAACTTAAAAGTTTTTGGGTGCTTGTGCTACCCTTGGACCAAACCTTACTCCCCTAATAAACTTGATGTCAAGTCAGATGCTTGTGTGTTCTTGGGGTATCAATACCCTACCGGCTATAAATGTCTTGACTTTCTCTCTGGTAAGACATACTTATCTAGACATGTTCAATTCCAAGAAAGTGTATTTCCTTTTGCTAGTACTATGGTTGTTGCAGAGCCTAATCTCTCTTCCAATCAAGAGTCATTTTCACCTGCCACTCCTGCAACTCCTTTTGTTACTATGTCAACATCTACTACTGCCACTCCAGCTGTACCTCCTACTCCTATCTCTTCAGACAACACTTCTCTATCTTCAATTAATGCAGTAGCTTCTCCACCCACCTCTCCTCCTTCTTCCACATTACCTATTTTACCCTATACCTCTCACCATCACATGATTACCAGGTCCAAGTCAGGCATCTCTAAACTTAGACATCCTTTTAGTCTCAAAGCTCAATCTCTTTCCACCTCAGAAACTGAACCAAAGACAGTTAAACAAGCTCTTCAAGATCCCAAGTGGTATAAAGCTATGAGTGAAGAGTTCTCTGCTCTTCAACAACAGGGTACTTGTACTTTAGTTCCCCATTCTTCTTCTCTCAATCTTGTAGGCTGCAAGTGGGTGTTTAAAATCAAGAGAAACTCTGATGGTACAGTGTCCATATATAAAGCTAGGCTGGTAGATAAAGGATTCAATCAAATTGAGGGTGTTGATTATCAAGAGACTTTCAGTCCTGTTGTCAAGATTCAAACTATAAGACTTATTTTGTCCCTGGCTTGTAATTTTGACTGGCCTCTTAGACAATTTGATGTCACAAATGCCTTCCTTCATGGACCTCTTCTTGAAACTGTGTATATGGTCCATCCACCTGGGTTTCAAGATCAGACTACTCCTACTGCTGTGTGTAAGCTTCACAAAGCCATGTATGGTTTGAAGCAGGCTCCTAGAGCATGGTACCAGCTGCTGCATCAATTTCTCCTTGCTCAGGGTTACAACACTTCTCCTACAGGTACTTCTCCGTTTTACAGGCCCTCCAGTGGTAAGATCAGTAGCTTACTTGTTTATGTAGATGACTTGATCTTAACTGGTAATGATACAGTTTACAATGCCTCCCTGGTTCCTAAAATGAGTGCTGCTTTCTCAATTAAGGATTTGGGTGATCTTTCCTATTTTCTGGGTATGAATTTTAGTAGAAATTCTTCTGAATTTCTTCTCTCTCAAGCTTAGTATGCCATAGATATTCTTCACAAAGCTGGTTTTTTGGAATGCAAGCCAGTTGCAACTCCAATGGCTATTAAAGAAGACATTAGTCCTGATATTACTCCTCTCTCTGATCCAACAGACTATAGAAGTTTGGTTGGTTCTTTGCAGTATCTCACCACCACCAGACCTGATCTTACATTTGCAGTTAATCATGCCTGTCAGAAAATGCACTCTCCTACTGTGTCAGATCTCAAAGCAGTACATAGAATTCTCAGATATGTTAAACACACACCTGATTTTGGTCTCAGGTTCACAAACGGACCACTTCATCTTCTTGCATTCTCAGATTCAGACTGGGCAGGGGACTCTTTGGATAGGAAATCTGTTTCTGGTTGTTGCATTTACCTTGGCAATAATATTTTGTCTTGGAGTTCTAATAAACAACCAACAGTGTCCAGGTCTTCTACAGAAGCTGAGTTCAGAGCTTTGGGGGCTGCTACATCAGAGGTTTTGTGGTTAAAAATTCTCCTTACTGAACTTCATGTTCATCTTCTTCAACCTCCTTCACTATATTGTGATAATGTTTCTGCATTAAAGCTTTCCCTCAACCCAGTTCTTCACAGCAAGACCAAACACATGGAACTTGATTGCTATTTTGTGAGGGACTGGGTTCACAAAAAGCAATTACTTGTTGATCATGTTCCTTCTGAGTTTCAGTTAGCTGATTTCTTCACTAAGCCTCTTACTTTGGCTAGATTTCAATTTCTTAGATCAAAATTAGCTGCTCCTGTGTGTACTCAAGCTTCTGGATCTTCTCTTTGTGAATCTCCTTCAGCTTGAAGGAGGATGTTAAAGTCTAAGGACTATTTCTGATATTAATAGAAAGTAAAGTATAGGGACCTTATTGTAATTCTTAGAAAATGTTAGTTGCAGAAATTAGAGATGATATAAAAGCTGTAATAGGGTTCTTAGCAGAATTAAATGAAAACTATTTTGTTCATCTTCTATCCTCTTTCTCTCTCTTGTTCTTTGTTTCTCAATTGTTCACAAGGATCAACATCAACAAACCGCTAAGCAGGGGAGGCCACTTTCAAGTTCTTGAAGACAAAATTTGGCTGGATTACAAATACGAAAGACTTCCTAGTGTTTGTGAATGGTGCGGGTGCATTACTCATCATAGCTACTGGTGTAAAAAGAAACCAGTAAACGAAGAAGACGCCAGAGTACCTGGCTACGGTAAATGGTTAATCTTTCGGCCACCTCCGCGAAAGAGAAAAATTATGGAAGGCTCGAATGCCCAAGAGAAGGTTGAAGATAAATTTTCAGAGAATAGCGACAACAACATTGACGAGGACAATGAAGAAGATTGCTCTATGGGAGAGGAAGATGATGAGGGTAAAGATAAGACAGAAGAATATGCCATGGAGGTGGAAGGAGAAGAGGCACTCTTCAATCAACCAAGCATGTCAATCATTAACAATCCGTTGAGCAATGTACAAGACATGCATGATCAAAATGAACAAAAAGAGAAGGAAAAACTGAAACCCATGCAAGGTGCCCTAGCCGGAGAGAAGAGGAAGGCAAGCTCAACAAACTTTAGTCCAAAACCGAAGGAGAAGATAGCAGATAGAGCGTTAAACATCGGCACGGGTGGTCAAGGAAGGGGCATGGGCAGTGGAAGAGGGCGTGGTCCAAATATACAAGGAAGGGGTCATGATCAAGTTACTGGAAGCAATAGTCAAGTCAATCAAATGAGTACTAAGAGTAGTGGGTGACTGCAAAACCAATCAAAACCAAACACATTAACGGCGGCGGTTGCTTCGCAACCCCGCCGATCATCATGAATGTGTTGAGTTGGAACATACGGGGGCTTGGGAACCTCCGTAATGTTCTCGAGCTTCAAAGCCTCGTAAGAGGTAAGCGATCCAACATTGTTTTTCTTATGGAAACAAGATTGAAGGTGGGGGAGATGGAGAAAGTAAGAGATAGATTGGGTTTTCAATCCGGTGTAGTAGTTAAATGTGAGAAGCGTAGTGGAGGGTTAGCTCTTCTTTGGATAGACGATCTAGAAGTTCGAATTCATAAAATTTCGAAGTCTTTTATAGATTGTTATATTAAAGAAAGAGACGATACACCCCGATGGCGCTTAACAGGCTTCTACTGTAACACTCCACTAATCCGGCTCGGTAGAGACCGGGAGAGTGCTACTTGAATAGCGGAAATCGAGAACAAAACATCCATAAAAGTTAAATAACAAGTTATTACATTATCGTATTTATGCTACAATACATGCTACAACATTAATAAACTGATTTTAAACTAGTGTTCTCATCGTAAAGTGATGATGTGTGACAATCTACGTATGTCTCGAATCCCGCTACTCCAAAATCCCAGCTCCTAGACCTGCAGGGGAATGAAACAAAGACCGCAGTTTTTCGAAAGTCAGCAAGAAATGCTGAGTGAGTTACACCTTAGCATGTAAAAACAGGAAGGTTACGAAAGGCTGTAGGGTCACGTGTTAAATAAACGAGAGTAACGGAGTATAAGTAAAACGTTATCAAAGTGCACGACAGTAAAAACAACAGTGTTAAATAATGAAACAAAACCAAAATAGAATCCTATAATCCAACTACTATGCACAGTAGCCGTATATAATAATGCCGACAAAGGCCTGCCAACTAATAATGCCAACAAAGACGTCGAGTTATCAATTAACAAGTATCGATTGGTTTTTCCCACAGCAAATCCGTTTACCACGAGGTCTCAATAACATTTATGATACGTCAAAAGTTTCCCGATTAATTCTTTCAGATATGGTATGACTGTTCGTTAACACGACTTACAAATAACTGTAATCATATTATTATTGATCTCACAGTACCCGGGTAGACCAGTGACCACAATCAGACATTCTAGACCTTAAGTGTTGCAACACCCCCCTAAGAGCGTCAATCAAAGGAGTGGTATCTAGAAGCAGTACTCCAGCCTACGGCGAAGGAGTCGGGGTGCACGTAGTGCCATATCTTTAGGGACCCCATCCCAGGGAATCATCACCCGTAATAAGTAATATAACTGGTTCCGGTACATGTTGATCTTTTCATTTCGGGGATCGAACCCGAATATCTCTTTAGGGACTAAGTCCAGGGAATCATCACCCAATATAAGTAACTTCGGGGATCGAACCCGATTATCTCTTTAGGGACTAAGCCCAGGGAATCATCACCCAATATATGAAGGAAACTCCCGAATCGGTGTTTCCGGCCGGAGCCAATAAGTCCAAGACTTCAACAATAAGTCAGAGGAAACTCCAGAGTCTGTGTTTCCGGCCGGAGCCAACATAATCATAGTCCATGACCACAACAAGTAGTCAAGGGAAACTCCCTGTTACCGGTGTTTCCGGCCGGAGCCAACATAATCGTAGTCCATGACCTTAACTAGTAGTCAAGGGGAACTCCAGCATCTGTGTTCCCGGCTGGAGCCGACAAAGATCCAAGACTCAACTAGTCAAGGGAAACTCCCCGGTATCGGTGTTTCCGGCCGGAGCCGATCATAACATTAAAATTAGGGGAATTCTCAAATAGCCAACGTCTAGTTTCCACACACGAAATCTCCCGCATCACGTTATTAATAAATTTTCTGATTTAGTGTAACAAACACTGAGCTTTCCAAGAATAGCAAGATAATGGTTCTAAGTCAATTAAATCAACTTTGACAACTATTTCCAATTAGACAAGTGGGCCCACAACCAAGCACGTATTTCAAAGTTGTATTTTGTGACAAGTGACGAATATCAAAAATTGACACGAAGGAAGCTCGGCAAGCTAGTCTAGGCATGTAACTCACAAGTATATTTTGAGACAGAAAATATAAATCACGTTTGACACGAAGGGAACTAGGCAATCAAGGCTAAGCATATAACTCACCTGATCCAGTTGTAATTATCGCATAAAAGCTCATACGGGTGATTGTAGTCCTTGTCTATGAGCTTGTCGCCTACAATTTACAATTATCTAGTCACAATGATAATACTTCTAAATAAATTAATGTACTAGCCCTATACGAGGGCTCGGGTAGGTCGATTACTCAGTCCAACTCTCGCGATTTCCCAATATAACTCGTCGCAACTCATATACTTATATATAAAATAATAATTGAAACAATTCTTACAAATACTTATTAAATTAAGACAATTTTAATACAATTTACTAGTAATAAGAAAAGAATATTTGTAACTTAATAAAGAGTTGTTTTAGCTAGAACGACTATTTTTGGATGCAACACTATTTAAACCAATAATCATGTGGGTAAAAGATGAATAACTTATTTGAAATTCACCATTTATTTGAATAGCACAAATGCGACATTTAGTAAATAATTAGACAACATTTAAATACTTGAAAATATTTCCAGTAGTTTATTTTTCCAAAAATATTTAAAACACATATTTTGTCCATTTTATTTTGTATTTATGTGAAACACCATTTAATAAACATAATGGCAATTTAAGTTATATAAAAATATGTAGCTATATAAGAGCATAGTATTAACTGAATACACCAAGCCCCCTTAGGATTTAATGGAAACAACAACTAGATACCCCCATTAATAAGTGGCAGTTTCAGACTTGATAGATTATACCCCCAAGGTTTTGGAAAATGCAAAACAGCCCCCCTGAACATGTTTTACGGCAAAACATGTAATCCATCATACCCAACTAGATCCAATCTCTCTTTCAAGCAACAAATACCAAATTTTGACAATCAAAAACGACTTAGAGGAGGATTTAGAGCATACCCCATCCAAAAATTATGAGAAACGGACAAGAAACGAGTCGTGCCGAGTTCGCCGTCGATGGCGTCAGTGATGGTGCTCGACTCCGGCGATCACAGCCACCTTGGCTGCGATTGAGCTTGCTGAGAGTCTCGTTGGACCTCCAGGAAGCGAGGGGAAGCAATATTGTGGTTTGGGTGTCGGTAATTTTGCCGGGCTCGGAGCTTCGCCGGAAAATATGGAGTCTCGCCGGCGTTCGGCTCCTGCTGCTGCTACGCTGCTTCTCCTGTTGTTGTTTCTCCTTCTACTTCTTACTTCGAGGTCTAAACAGAGAGGGGGTCGAGATAAGAGAGAGACGGGAAGGTGAAGGTGGTGGCTCCCGGTGGGTTTCTTGACGGGGACACGCCGGCGGCGATGGCTGCCTCACCGCAGCTTCTGCCGCTGCTTTTGTCGCTGGTTGCTGTGTCCGGCAGAGAGACAGAGGGGCAGATAGCAGGGGTGGTGGTGATGGCGTTGTTGGTGATGGTGGTGGTCGCCGGTGTTGGCGGTGGTGGGTCTTCTTCTTGCAGCTGCTCCCGCTGCTGTTGTTGGCAAGGAGAGAGAGCGATAGAGGGAGAAAGATGGTGAGGAAGAGAGGGTTGAGAGGAGGGAGCTGGTTGTGGTGGTGGCCTTGGTGTTGGTGTCGGGTGGTGTGAGGAAGAAGAAGAAAATATATAGAGGGTGAGAGAGAGAGATGACGTGAGAGAGGGAGAAAGAAGTGTTGGGGTTTGAGAGGATGTTGGGGGTGGAGAGAATGTCAGGAGGAGTTGGGAAACACAAAGTTTCATTTTTTTATTATTATTATTATTATTATTATTATTATTATTATTATTATTATTATTATTATTATTATTATTATTATTTATTATATTATTATATAGTATATAAGTATAAAATACGGTATTAAATACGTATAGGTATAAGTATATATACAGTATACACTACGTATAGTATAAATACAAAAATAAAAGTATTAAATACTACAAGTTATGAAAAAGGCAAGTAATACCCCCAACAAATACTATTTAATATTATCTAAATTACAACTACCTCCCCGTTAAGTATATGTTTTTGAAAATAACTGATTAAACTTCACGAAGAATAAGTCAAAAATATTCAGGAAAATACGGGGTGTTACATCTACGGAGATCCGGAAAGAGCAAAGAGGAAGTTTTCTTGGCAACTTTTGTCGAAACTTAATGATCACTCAAATACACCGTGGTGTATTATTGGTGATTTCAACGCTATTTCGTCAGTCTCGGAGAAATAGGGAGGCCGGAATGCAGATATGAGGCTTATAAATGATTTCAACTCAATGATCTCGGAGAACAATCTACTAGATATTGGTTTTCATTGAAATAAATTCACTTGGATTAGCAACCCAAGAGGAGGAGAACGTATCAAGGAAAGACTGGATCGAGCACTTGTTAACATCCCATGGTTGAATGCTTTTGGCACAAATAGAATAAACCATCTGGTTAGTTCTATTTTCGATCATTGCCCTCTTGAACTCATTATTGAAAATTGTAGAAGAAGACAACCACGCTTCCACTTTGAATCAGCGGTGGCTACAACAAGAGGATTGTACTAAATTCATCCAAAATCATTGGAGGACTTTGAATGATGATAAACTGATGAAAAAACTGGAACAGCTTGGTAAAGGCCTAAAACATTGGGATGCAACTGTGTATGGGAATGTAAGAAGGAAGATTAGGAATCTCCGCAGAAGACTTCGAAGTCTGGAGGAAGAGGATTATAAAGGCTCGAACTATGAATGGATTAAACTCTGGAGAGAAGAGATCAATTCGCTACAACTTCAAGAAGAAGAACTGTGACTTCAAAGATCACGAGTTAATTGGCTTCGCAAAGGGGACAAAAATACAATTTTTTTTTTCACTTGAAGGCCACAATCCGACGAGAGAGGAACACAATTAAGGGACTAGAAGACGCAACTGGCATGTGGAAGAATAAGGACGAAGATATCATGACCATACTCCATGACCGTTTTGGTGGTATCTACAAATCAGACAACCTAAGTCGACGATATTTCTCAACTATTACAACATGTACCAGTGAGCATTACTGCAGCCCAACAAGCTACTTTGGATGAGAGCTTCAACCGCCAGGAAATAGAGCTAGCTTTGAAGAATATGGGACCTCAAAAGGCCCCAGGTGTGGAGGGTTTCCCGGCACAATTCTACCAACAGTTTTGGCACACGATAGGCGATGAGATCAGTCAGATCTGTCTGAAAGTATTGAATGGTCAAGGCAGTGTAGCAGATTACAATCATACAATTCTGGCGCTGATTCCCAAGACAAAACAGGTTCGTGTAGCTAGCGATCTAAGACCTATCAGTTTGTGTACTGTTATTTACAAAATTATTTCAAAGTTCCTAGCTAACAGAATGAAACAAGTCTTAAATGATGTAATCTCAGAAACACAAAGTGCTTTTGTGCCTGGACGATTGATTACAGATAATATTTTGGTGGCATACGAACTTCTCCATTCTATGAGGACGAGAAATAAAGGAAAAGAGGGTTATTTGGCTCTAAAGTTAGATATGGCAAAAGCTTACGACCGGGTCGAGTGTAGGTTCCTATGTGCTGTCATGACCAAGAAGGGTTTCTCTAATAAATGGGTGAACCTAATCCATGATTGTGTAAGTACGGCTACCTTTTCTTTCTCAATCAAAGGAGAGGTACAAGGCAAAGTAATACCTGAAAGGACTTGAGGCAAGGTTGTACCCTATCACCATATCTATTTCTGCTAATCGGAGAAGCACTATCAAGAAACATCTTAGCTGCTATGCATGAGGGGCTAATTTCTGGGCTACAAGCTTCAAGAGGGGGCCCAAAAATTTCGCTCCTGTTTTTTGCTGACGATAGTATGATTTTTTGCAGGGCAAACAGTTCGGAGGTCACAAATTTATTACAAATTCTAACAAGCTACGAAAAAGCTACGGGTCAAAAATTAAATGCTTCGAAGTCAGCAGCAGTCTTTTCCTCCAATACGGACCAGCAGACAAAGGCTCAACTTTGCTCCCTACTGAACATGCAAGCAACAAGCAGTCACGAGAAGTATTTGGGACTCCCGACAACGATAGGAAGAAATAAAATGTCCAGCTTCTCAGATTTACCTGCAAAAGTCAAGAAGAAGTTAAGTAATTGGAAATTGACCTCTCTTTCTACTGGAGGCAAGGAAGTATTGATCAAGGCAGTAACACAATCCATCCCTGTGTATACAATGAGCTGTTTCAAGTTACCTTCTACATTGTGTAAAAATCTGAAAGCGCTCTCAAGACAGTTCTGGTGGGGCAAGAGGGAAAATACCAGAGGAGGCTACTGGGTGTCCTAGCAACAACTTAAACAAGCTAAAGAGGAAGGGGGAATGGGGTTTCGAGACCTAGAAGACTTCAACACGGCTCTACATGCAAAACAGTTTTGGAGAATATTGAAAGGTGATTCTCTTCTTAGTCAAGTTTACAAAAGCAAGTACTTCCCAAGAGAGGATATGCTTCAGGCAAAGGTACTAACCTCTGCTTCCTATGCATGGAAAAGTATAATGAGTAGCAAATCTCTCATAAAGAGAGGATTGAGATGGAGAATTGGACAGGGCAACTCTGTTAATGTCTTTGATGATCCTTGGTTACACAGGCTAACTCTTTTAAACCTATTACTCAAATCCCAGACCCATAACCTGTTTTTACCAGTTGACAACATATCTGATTAGTTGCCTCTTTTTACCAGTTGACAGTGAAGAAATCCTAAAAATCCAGCTTTCTGACAACCCAAGACCTGATAGGAGAATTTGGCATTACACAGAAGATGGTCTGTATACAGTGAAATCTGGGTACGAAATAGCAAGAGAAATGAGCAGAGTGGTCCAAGGACAAAACACTGGTACCACAGGAACTCAAAACAGAAAGTGGCTTAAGAAGTTGTGGTCGCAAAAAATACCAAAGAAATGCTTACATACAGTGTGGAGAGCCTGGTTAAATTCCCTTACTACCACAGACAAACTCCACCGCTTTGATTCAACCATTTCTCCAGTATGCCTAATCTGCAAGAATAAGCCTGAATCAGCAACCCATAATTTAATGGAATGCAAAATTGCAACAGTACAATAGGAAAAATGCTTTGGAGAAGGATTCTTAAGTCGTAGGGTGGGTTTGATTCAAGACTGGATTCCAGAAGTAATTTCAGACCTAGATGAAAAATCCACCTCCATCTTTTTTATTTCGATCTGGCTCTTATGGTTTAACAGAAACCAATTTGTCTTCGAAAACAAAATAAGGACGGCGGAGGAGCTGAAGATCAGAGTAGATGAGTACTTATCTAAGATCGAGCGATGTAGAGACAAGGGTGAGAAGAAATCTGTTGAAGTCAACACTCCGGCAAGAAGATGGAAAGCCCCTCCAACTGGATGGATAAAATTCAACACAGATGGGGAGTCTATTGGTTTTGTTTCGAGGGATGAGACGGGCAAATTCCTCACAGGGGGAGCGAAGATCACAAGTACCGCTGGTACACCACTCGCCGCCGAGGCACAAGCCCTGCTCCAAACAGTGAAGATTGCAGTGACTCGAGGTGAGAGGAAAGTGATATTCGAGACTGATTATTCAGTGTTAGTCAAGAGGATTAGGGAAGTGGACGAAGGCATTAAAGAAGACGTATCAGAAGTCGGTCAAGTTGTTGAAGACATTATTGCAGCAACTCAGCAGATAGAAGAAGCAATTATCCAATACGATGGGCGCACCACCAACACTGTAGCACATGCTTTCGCACAAAAGGGCCTCAATTGTCAAATTTATTCATTTGGCAAGATATAGAACCCAATTGGGTCAGCAATCTCATTCATTTTGATGTAATGGGTTTAATCCCTTATCAATGATCAATAGATGAAAGTTTTCTCCTAAAAAAAAAAAAAGGGAAGACAGGACGGATTCCCACCCCACTCGCGCCGTTTGCTCAGAAAAGTGAACTCCACGGTTCACCCTTTGTGCGTGGTCTGGTCTGGTCTGGTCTGGTTACAATTTTCCCTCTCTTTTTCTCTCTCCAAAAACCCTAACACAGGCGGGCATGAGAGACGACGACTGAACAAGGACCTTTCCGATCAACCTCCCGACCAGCACGCACCGTCAATGGCGAAGAAAGGAGTTACCAGGCGAGAGCTCCTCGACCGATGGAGAGGAATCGAAGAAGAAGAAGAGGAAGACGATGACGATATCGCCACTTCACTTCATCCCAAATCTGGGCGTTTCCGACGCCTTAAAGAGGAATGGTAATTTCACATATTCTTCATTTTCCCCTTCATCATCCATTAATTAAATACTGATATTGTCGTAGTAATTCGTGTTCCCCTGGTAATTGAAGCATTAGAGAACGATTGCTGTTGCTAGAAGAGTTCGAATTGGGTCAATCATCAATTGCATTAGGCTTTTCTCTGTTAACACTTGACACACATGAAAAAAAAATGTGTTTTCTAATTTTGTTGCCCCCTTCCTTATCTGGTGCATTGTATCATCATTTGTATGAGTCATAGTTGTTACAAGCTATAGATTTTTTGTGTCAACCTTGCTTTGTCATCTATAAGCGTGGCATTCTTCGTACATTAAATGACGGGATTGCAGCTCGAGACGTTATACGAAATATTAAGACTGTACGAAAAATTTACTGTTCCACATTTCTACCTGAATGACACAAACTGGCAAAGCAACCAACCGCACCAACTTATATAATTTATTAAATGTACATGGTTTACCTGCGAAGGCAATAACCATAATGAATGTGTTAACACGGGATGGGATCATTGGCTCTTATTGTTACCATTTATATGGCCATTGGCCACCTCCTTGACCAATGTATAACGACTCGTGTGGATTACTAGCCCAACAACTTCTTGATCCGTTCCGAACCAGTGGATCAATAATCATCTGTCTTGAATGAGCTAGTAGTAATCCACTAAGGTTTATCATATACCAGATGTCGAACTAGAAACTTTCTGATGTGGGGCGGGATATCACAATGCTTCTACTTGTTCACTATTTCATAATTTTGCCTTGCACATATTCCACTTCCTTAACCGTGCGCTATCCGCCCGATAATTTAAGTGGGTTACTGATAAGCTTTTTAGACTTTGTACCACTTTTAAATGTTAAATTGTTAATACCTTTCCATTAATACGACTTTCTGTTGGTTTTGGTTGCTGATATGATATCAATGTTCATGGGGAGTCTGTCCATTAAAGTATCTGGCCAGGCAAATTTCTAGGCTAAACTAGTGTAACACTGCCTTCAAATTTTTGATTACTGAGAATTGTTCCAGAAACAACTATATTAGTGGGAGACAAAATATTTATTAACGTGTTTGTGTACAAGATTATAATTGTTGAAGTTGATGTTGATTAGGAAACTGTCACCGAAGTATTACCCAGAGACTGTCTCAAAGCAACAATTTTATGGCTTGGGGCCTAGAGCTTTTGTTCCCTTTATTTTTCTTGCATTTAATCTGCTGCAGCGAATGCTTTTTGATACAGGTTTTCAGATGCATTCAACTTCTTGGTACATTTGCCGAATGAGAATCACATTTGGTGTAGCTCCTGGGACTTGATGGGGCCTCTTTTAGAGACTTTCTACAACTTTTATAAGGATGAGCGTCATGATTCTCCACTGAAGCTTCTTTGGAATAGGATCTCGAATGAAATGCGGAGGTGCACACAATGCATTTGTCATCATCATCAAGCTCAACAAATGTATAGTTCAGAGTATGAACTGAATTCCATAGGTCCCCTTTTAGATGTGCTTCAGAGTCTTGATGAAGAAAGGATAACAAAGCACTTAAAAGAGATGAACTCGAGAATTCTACGAGGTGAATATGACCCTGTTCGTGATAATGCGGAAGTTGTTAGTGTGATGTTTGAGGTACTTACATTTTGTTCAATATCCTCCTAGCTTACAAATACTACCAACAGTATGCAAGTTGTCTTCTCTTGCTCGAGGAAAAAACTTTTCTAGTTGGATGCAGGGTTTCAAATAAAGGCCGTTACCGTTACGTTACGGCCGATATTTAACTGAAAAGGTAGTGGCCGAGTCCGATACACCCGATACGGTTCACGTGAATCACATTCACAAGTGACACAGCCGATACGCACCGATATCCTCATGTAACGGACGATACGCACCGATATCCTGGCGATGCACCCAATACGCTGTATCCTCATTATATTAATTTGTTATATAATGAAGTGTGCAATGTCTAATTGTCTAAAAACTAGTTAGGCATGACCTAAAGAACTAGTACATGACTATAAATATATTAGATATACAAAACATTCTCTTAAAAATACTTTTTGCATCTTTTGACGATTATTTAACATTCACGCGTTCGGTTCCCGATTCCCGTTACAGTTTCTGCGATACGGACCAATTCCGTTACCCGCGACTGGAACCGATACGTCGGCCGATACCGTTATTTAAAACCATGGTTGGATGAGAAGGGGTTTCGAGATACATTAATAATGTTGAGTTCCTTTGACAAAGTATGGTACAGAAATTGATATGATAATAATAGGTAACTTTAATGACTATGCAAAAGCAAGTTATCAATTAGTAAGCTTTTCTTATGTGTGGCACACACAAATAATCTTTCAGATCTATATAAAAGTTCGCAAGTTTTGAAGCATTCCTATTAGCAATGATCCGACCTACTTAAATCATTCATATTTGCTGTTGGATCTTTCTACCTCTATCTTGACTAACTTCTGTTTTCCAAGTTTTCTCTCTTTTTCATGACATTCTCTCATAGGGAATCTTCTTAGAAAAGGCAGTCATAAATGTTAGAAATAAGTTTACATAGTCGGAAGCCATTGCCTTGGCTGCTTAGGTCTAGAGGGAGCATGATTGTTCTGAAGTCTCTGAAATAAATGCTGCCTATTTGCATAGAGATAATACCCTGGAAGGCAACTAAAAGGTGCTTACTCAACGGAGGTGGGCATGATTATCATAAGTTGCAGAAAGAGGTGTTTAGGTGTATAAATGATCATATTTGAGTGAGGATTTTGGATTCTTGCTATCCTACTCCTGTGAGAAAATTAGCAGGGAGAGTAGGGGCTGTTTTGACATCGTGTAGATATATAAACTTAGCACATTTAGCGCTGCTGAGAAGCAACTTGCTTTGAGTCAGACATGAGCCAGCCCGCTGAGTCTAGTGAAGAAGGGGGCTACTGTTGAAAATGAGATTTGTACAGTTGCTGAATTTGTGGGTCTCTAAAGTAGATACTCAGTACCACAGTGGTATGGTGATGTGGTACAACACATGCATTTTAGTCGTTCGTCTAACTTAATCAATGCTTAATAATTGTAAATCGTAACATGTTTTGTATGTCACCAAATGAAAAGGTATGTTGTCAATGTTTATTATTGCTAATCATACCATGTTTATCATGTTTTCACATAGAAATATTCTTATATAAATCAATCGTGGTACCACATCTCCGTACCACCGTGGTACTGAATATCTACTCGTTTGCTAAGATAATGAAGTTACCTTAACAATAACCTCACCGCTACTCACTAAGCTGGAATATATGATTTTCTGGCTCTCTTAATTGGTCTATTTAATGCTTCAAATTTGTGATACTGAGATTCCTGATTCTATTACGGAAGTACCTATTGAATTGAGGGACGAGTGATCATCCATGAAAGGGAAAATTTGTGTCAGGGTTCCCCGTACCTGATAATATTAATACACACACATTACATGCTCAAAGCATCAACTGACCACCCATTCCTCAATGGAGCTAAGAAAAGGCGTAAAAAACATTTCTGATTGTTTGTAGCTCCTATTAACAATCTACAACCAGATAAGGATACCACTTGTTTGGAGTATCCACCACTATGCCTGATGTTAAAGTTGTTCTTCACAATGATTTACTCTTTCATAATGTCAATAAATTAAGCTACATTATGAATCCATTTCGTAAGAGTACTCAATCACCTTCACAAGGTGTTCTATACTTTTGTTTTCTTGATGAGCGGAAAACTTATAGAAAAGATCAGCCAAGTCTTGTGAAGTGGTCACTGGTATGGGGTAGGCTTTTTGTACTGCATGGTCGTGTACATATTTTTAAATAGTCTTTTAATTCTATGTTCTAGGGAACAGAATGATTTAATTTTTTTGAGTCACAGGTTTTAATGTTTCCGGTCCTGATGGATGACCAGTCGTTGGTCACTGAGTTTCAAGTATTTATTGAAGCTATTGATAACTCTCATGAGCTCAGTTTGGCAGGACATCAACAGTATCCGGTATTTCATTGTCATTTCCTTTCATTTAAACAGTTTCTTGGATTTTAATTTCCATTTTTTAATTACAAGTAATCTGCGTGTGCATGCACAGGGAGTTTATGCATTACTTTTCCTCAAAAGTAGAAGATCACGATCTATTGGTTTACGTCTTGCTGGAAACATGGGAAAACTAAGGTACTATTTTGTTCGCTGTAGCAAACACTACAGGGGATCCATTCCCGTGATTCTCTGTCGGCATGCCTTCTGTTATTTCACTATTATACTTCACTATTATACTGATTAAGAGTGGGGATTCGGGAAGGTTGCAAACCCCAAGGAGAAGTATCTTACTTTAGTGTTCCCACCTTTTTGAGCAAAGCAAAAACAACCTGGAGCTGCAGTGAGGATTCTGAAACAAAGTTAACAGAAAACAAAATTAGAACTCAGTTTTTCTTTGAGTACATTGAGTAGGAGCTTCAAAAGAAAATTCGAGAGCGTGGACTTCATTTTTTTTTTTTTTATATCTCGGGGGACTTGTACTGCGTTTTAATTTAACATAAAACTGCTTTTGCGTGATTGGTTAACAGTGAATTAGTAGAACACTTAAGGGACAACCATAACAGTGTTGAGAAACAGAACACATTTAAACATCCAAAAATATAAAGATCTCAGTTATAAGAACCACTTGTTAATTGAAAAATCAGACTTACAACTTTAATAAGATCACAAAATGAAAAGAAAATGTACTGTCCTTCAAATGCCTCACAATGACATAAGAAACAGTCCTTTATTGTACTCTACCAATAGTGTAAAATGGATAAAATCAATCTGCTGACCCGGGGCCTCTTTTTATTTTCTTTTCTTGGTTGTTTTTTGTTATTTTAGCTGATCAAAATGGTTAGCCTCGATGTTTAGATAAATAGTAGGTTGTTCATCTGTTCACAGTTTAACTTTTACAAAGGAAACAATTTAAGGTAGCACTGCAGAGTATTACTCTTTTTCTTGAAACTGATATTACTCTGGTGCATACATATGGGCTACATTTCGTAAAGAAAACACTAGCTCAGCTATTTTGAAATTCCCATTGTATGTTCGACAGGTCTTAGACTCTCACACGGGCTAGTCTAAAGAACTTTCTGTTTCCTGTATTAGTTTGTCTTGATTCATCTTTTTGTTCGTATGTCGTTTGTCTGCAGAAGAGCAACAGATTTGGACCCTTTGCAACCTCTGCTCAAGAAATGCATTGGCTTTTTGGAAACAGAAACCGGGCCATCAGCTGATCTGACATCGAGGCCAAGAGTGCAGCTGGATCGAGTAACTGCATGGCTTGGGATCAAAACATTGTAAGAAGTCGTGCTTTCATTTCAAGTGTTTATTCTTATCCTCCTTTATCTTATGCTTATAGTCCTCCCACATATCTGTAATTGAAGGCTTGGATTCTTAGAGCCTCAAGCATTTGAAGAAGGCATACTGGAGCGCTATCCCATTGTCCTGAGCATTATACTGAATCATATCAGTGATGATTCCCCCGAATTTTCTTATGCTGTCAACTGTCTAAGATTGCTCTTCGAGATGCTTGGTATATTTTTTTAATGCTTTTGTTTCTCATTCCTCCCTACTCATGACTCTGGAGAATAATTTTGATATGGACCTTTGTTTTAGGATGCAAGCTTTGGCTTAGAGCTACTTTATCTCCAAGTGTAATGCGGAACACTCTACTCGGGCAGTGCTTCCATACCCGAAGTGAGAAAATCCACAAGGAAATATTCGACCTTTTCCAGCCATTCCTACAGGCATGTTCATAGCTCACATATTAATCATCATATTATAATTTGACATCATTCACAGCATTGGCTCTTGTTTTCTGAAGTTGATATTGTTGACATTATCAGTATCCTGTCCCTTTTTATTCAGTCACTTGAAGCACTGCAAGATGGTGAACATGAGAAGCAACGAAGGCATTTTATTTATTTCCTCCTACAGCAAGTGACTGTTAGTAGTAACTTCAGTACCCTTATTAGGAAAAAGGCTTGTCAGGTTATTGCTCCATTCCCTGGATTATGTAACTGCTGCTGCTCTACACTTACATTATTCTTTGGCTATTGACTGCTGTGCCTTTATTTGCAGATAGCTCTTCTCATTGTTCTCCGAGGTTACAAGATGGTACCACCTTGCCCACCTTCTGAATGTTCCCATATGTGGTATGCACTGAGTTTGATTTAGACATCATCGTTAACAGACCTGTGCCTGTTTATGTACTTTTTTCCTCCATGTTTACTGTATTGCTTCTACTGGTGCTGGTACTCGCTCCTAACCCTAATCGATACACTCACACACAGCACATCCTCGTATTTGGTCATGGAAGAGTAAATGGGACAGCAGAGGCCAGAGGCATGACATGAACATTGGTTTGAAGGGAGAAAAGAATCTCTCCTGAGTGGATGAAACTAAGCAAATGCTCTCTCTGCTCCAAAATTAGAGTTCTACTTTGATATTCCAACTTCTTAAGGGGACATGTACTGATTGCACTGCAGCTCACTTTTGAGGTGTCATTTACTGTTTTTTCCCATACTTTTTCACTTCCTAATAAAATATAGCTAATTTATTAGGGAAACAATGAAAATGCTACAAACAACTCAAAAGGAAAGTGGACTATATTTATTGGACATACCAAATAGGAACAATGGAGTCTATTTTGTGGACGGAGGGAGTAGGTTTTAAGCAGTAAATGGTATTTCTTTTGCTATCACGCTATCACGTGGTATGATCACTGGGCTTCAAATATTATCATAAAACTTGCATCTGCACCTACACTATAACCTAGATAGAGACCATTCTATGTTTCTGTCTGCGTCTCTCTTTCTCTCTCCCACAGTACCCCTCTTATCATATAAATAAATTGTTGTTTGCACAGCTTAGTTTTTTATGTCGTTAGGCTGGTAAAGAGACGATGGAAAATGAGAGGATGGGAAGTTGGATCACTAGATGGTTGCATGCCTCGTAGATGTACGTTTGTTAGCTGAAGTATTAACTCTTTAATTGACATCATTTTCTTCTCTTTTTGGTTTCCAAGGACGGTGTGATAATAATCTAATCTGTCATATATTTTAAGATCTATTATGTATTGAATGTTCTGAAAGGACCAATTCTATTTTATCAGCTGGAAGCATTTTTGAGCAGTTATTATTGTGTTCTGTTCTCGAAGTGTTACATCTTGTATGCTATTTATATTTTCAAGAATAAATCAAACTAAGACGACCTTTAAGATAATTGGATTATATTGCATGGAGAATTGTTGGAATCTTCTGAAGATATTTCTCTTTTCATTTGCAGCTTCATGAAGTTCGTTTTTACATTAATTTAATTTATAACTCCTTTCTTGGTTGTATCTGTAGGGGTCCTTCTCTGATTTCTTCTCTCAAGGATACATCACTCCACAGTTCTTTGCGGCAACCTGCATTTGACCTTATTCAAATCATTATAGTATCTGATGCTGCAGCTCTGGCGATGTCGTTGTTCAACTGCCCAACGCAAAGAAGCATCAACAACAATATCCTTTTTGATTTTGCTGATGACGATGACGAAGAGACTGTTTTATTTGCTAACGAGGCTGAGGAGAAGGATTGTAGTTGTTGGGCTGAGTTTAGTGTACAGAGTAAAGTTACCTCGCGGGAGTGTAAGGAATGGATGTGTAGTCCGATGTTGTGGCTTGATGTTTTATTAGAAATTGATCCCGTGGTCCTTCCTGTATCAATTTCCAAGGCTGTTTTGTGGGCTCGATCTCGTTTTTCTATGGTAGAACATGAGAGTAGCTCAGATATGGCACTTCCATTAAGGACCTGGCTGTCAACTTGTTCCTCCGACATCTCGCATTTGTTTGGGTGGAAGGCACCCTCAGGTTCTGATGACGGCGGAGATGGGAAGGAGTCCAAGAACTCAGTCAAAGTGTCAACAATGTGTATTCCTCTAATAAAAATATTCAAGAGGTTAGTTTCATCTATACTTCTATATAAAAGGAGAGCACAAGTTGGTGAAGCTTTTTCAATTCCAAAATTGACCCTTGATTTTTATGAAGATTGAAATGATGTAAAGCTTAAATTTGTATAATTAGTACAAGCGACAACCACATTCCTAAAAATTCTCGTCCACAAAAGAAAATATTTTCAGATTTTATAGAAAAGAGTTCACACAATTGCCTGAACCATATACTCTAGTGTGTGCAGGTAGTGTACATATATTTTCGCATCTTAGCAGTTTCCTTTATGCTTCAATTTAGTTGCTTAGCTACTTTATTATTTCTTAAATTGCATGTGTACTTTGGGGTGTCAATTCATGAGAACTATAGTAACTTTAAGATCCATTTCAGATTTACTTCTCATTTTATTGTCGCAATGGAGCAAGGAGAGCTTCGGAAGCAGTGGACTTGGGAGCCAAGAATGAGTGAAAGCTTAATTCTTCTGCTTGTGGATCCTAATGATGTAAATAAAACACATATATGTAGTTTTCTGCCTTCTCTTTGATTGAAGGGGTTGATGGGTGAATTGTCTATTACAGTTGCGTGTTACTCAGTTCCCCATAAGGCAGCTCATACAATGAATTTTCTTCTTAATGCAGAGTGCGAGGCAGGTTGGTAGACGTATCCTTGAACAAGTTTCAAACACCCGTGGACTTGCTTCTGGCTTGGAGTATCTTTGCTCGTGCTCCTCTTCTTTGTCTGGACTCGTATATGGTTTGAGACATGCATTAAAGCTGGTATGGCTCTTTCTAACTTCAGTGATATTTAATATTGTGGTAGTTTCCTCTCAACCCGTACCTGGTGTAAGAGAATGTCCCCTCTGTTTATTTTCGATTCCAACTATTGACTCACCATGTCTCAAAGATTTGTTATTTTGTGTATTATTAACAGTCTTGTTTGACCTCACCAGGTTCAAGTGGATTCAGTTATGTTGAACTTCCATATTTTGCACCATTTCTTCTTCGTTCTGTGCAAATTATTAAAGGACGGAGCAGCATCGAGGTCTGCCTTTCCTGGGAGCTCCAAGGATGATATAGGGATCTCAAAGTTCTCATCGCAAGGTGGCTTCCTACAGCAGCCAGTCATAAATCCTGTGTTAATCGATCTAGACTGTTATCCAGAAAGTGTTGACGTATCGCTGTGGCAGGAGTTTTGTTGTTTACTTGCAGAAATGTTGTGGCCATTCATTTTGAAATGCTTGAATGAAGGGAAGGCCTTTATTGATCACACAATTTCACAGGTAATATATTCTTAGTAATTCTGTTTTTTTGCCCCAATTCATCCACTGAAACTATTTCATTTTTGCTGTTTCACTTGACGCTCAGGACTCATTTTAACCTTATTTTTCCCGAACTGATGGAAGCAGGAAGTAAATGAGAAATTGCTCATCCTTTTTTCCTTTTATATATATATATATGTATATATATATATATATATATATGTATATATATATATATATATATTTTAACAATGCTAAGGGGTAGGCTCGAACTCGAGACCTCAATAAACTGCCTCAGGGCCCTAACCACTGGGCTAAACGGCTAGTTCAATTATCTTGTGTTTTCCACGACAAAAGTTTAATGGGTTAATTGCTCCTTCCTGCGACATACTACCACCACTTTTACAAAGCCCTTCTGTGGAGTTTGGAAACCAAACCCACTTATCAATTGGATATTTTTGGCTCTCCCTATTGATTGCTAAGAAATGTTCCGAAGCATTTTAGATGATTATTCAGGGATTGAAAGCCCTAATTGTGCATGCAAAAAGGTTCATCCTGGGCTAAAATCTATAGCATGCTGCAACATTCATAATGATGCTGCTGTGACATTACTTCAAGTGGTTTTATATATATATATATTTATTTATTTTGTTTATTTATTTATTTATTTTGTTTATTTATTTATTTATATTTTATTATCATCATGATGTTTATTAATAATAATATTTTTATTTGATAATGATTTTATTGGTTGTTTTACTCAGATGACTTGTGTCCGTTTACTTGAGATCCTCCCTGTTGTTTTGGAAAGGCTTCAGCCCACGTCTCAAAATGTTTGCAACAAGTCAATGAGGAACTCTGATGAATTTACTAGCTACAAATGGCTTATTGATTTGATTGATTGGGGGAGGTCTGCGCTGGCAGTAATAGTCCGATATTGGAAGCAGACTGTCACCTCTTTGCTAGGTCTGCTTAAGCGGTCCTGCAGTGATGATTCTACTTCAGTGATCAAGGTTATTGAGAAGCTTGTGTCTTATGGTGAGATATCCAAATATGAGCTTCCTATCCACTTTCATTTTCTTTTGATACCTTCATAACTACTAACGGCTTTTTGTATATGCATTATGGATCCAGAAACAATATCAATGGACGAACTGATGGAACAGATAGCACGTCTTTCTCTTTCATTATCACATCAAGGCTCTTATGCAGTTGAAGATAGGAACTTGAATTCTTTAGTTTCTGAAGACTTGTCATTCAGGAAAAAAGTTCCTGCGGGAGATTTAAAGGCCATCTTGTCAGTGGATGCAGATGAACAGACTCTTGATACAGAGAAGCAAGTTAACAAGAGGGATATTGATACAATAACCGTCATTTCAGATGATGAGACAGAGGTTTTGACCAGTAAGTCGTTCCTCTCTAAAGCTAAGGCTAACCTGCCTGTGTTGGATGATGATACAAGGGCTTTTGGTGTGGCTGACAGAATTTCACAAAGTGGTGCTCCAAAGATGAATGTTTCCACCAACATCACTGCAGAGTTCCCAGTAGAGGAGTTTAAGATAGCAGATGCTCTTGTTTCTGATGATTCTGTTTCTCGCAAGTTGGATTTAAATGTATCAAGGAGTAGGCTGCATTCTACACATCCCGTGAAATCAAAATCTACAGAGAATGGTAACAAAGATCATAAATCCAAAAGCTCTGCTAATAGTTCTCTTACTTATCAAAGTAAATCTAAACTGAGTTTGACAACTCCAAAATCCATTTCTGGAATCACTGATCAAACACGCACCAATAAGGACGCAGAAGCAAATGCCGCCATTGTTAAAGAATTGGTCCGTAATGCTGAAGATGATTCAAGGAAGTTTGCAGTAAAAACTGTCAGAGGTCAGCAGACTAGTGCCTTAAAACCAATTACTTCTGGTCCAAAAAGGCAAGTCATTCAACTTAACCTAGGATTGGGAAACAGGTCCAGCTATGCAAATAGACAAGGTGCAGTTAAAAGATTTACACCTCCTAATCTTGATGACTGGTTTAGGCCCATCTTAGAAATTGACTATTTTGCATCAGTGGGGTTGGCTTCTTCAAGTGAAGAGGGTAATCAAACTATTGCAAAGTTGAAGGATGTTCCTGTTTCTTTTGAATCACCTGGCCAGTATGTGGAGATTTTTAGACCATTGGTGTTGGAAGAATTTAAAGCTCAGCTGCAGAGCTCCTTCGCGGAGATGACTTCTCTAGAAGAGATGTGTTGTGGCAGTCTTTCCGTACTTTCAGTTGAGAGAATAGATGATTTTCATCTTGTTCGATGTCTTCATGATGATGGTGACTCTGCGGGTAGTAGAAGCGTTTCAGACAATGATCTCATATTGCTTACAAGACAACCTCTGAAAAAGACTTCGCATGATGTACACATGGTTGGAAAGGTAAGGCTCTCTACTTGTTTATCCACCTACTTGTTTATCCACCAAGGAATCCAAGGTGCTACGGTGGGTAGGGTTATTTTACTGAAATATTTGAATGTTATAGGACTCAAAACACTTGTGGAAACGCAAAATTCCCTGCTTGCTTCTAACCTAGATGATATTAAGGCTTTGCTGTTCAACCCATGAAGCATATTTGTCCTCTTATTTATCTCTATGTGGCTTGTTTCTACATATGTGTCCTCTTATTTATCTCTATGTGGCTTGTTTCTACATTTCGATATTTGTTTATTCAATGAGTTTTGATGCCATTTATCCCCCATCCCCGGTTGTGCACTTCATATGAGTTGGTTTTATAATAAAAAAGGTTCTTTGCGTTGTTCTTTTTCCCTGTAAGACCATGTGGTTCTCCAACTAGTTTATGGTTCTCTGACTATAAAGACAGACTGCATTCAAGCAAGATGCCTTGGTGCTCGAAATTAATTGAATGATTCTACACAAGTTATCTTTTGGCTGTCATGTAACATATTACTGGCATTACTTATCTATATGGACGTGTCTTAGGTGGAGAGGCGCGAGAAAGACAACAAAAGAAGATCAACTATGTTAGTGATCAGGTTCTATCTTCAAAATGGATCTGCACGCCTGAATCGAGCTAGAAGTTTGCTTCTGGAGAGAAGCAAATGGTTTGTGAGTCGCATCATGAGCATTACACCTCAACTTAGAGAATTCCAGGCACTCTCATCTATAAATAGTATACCTCTGCTGCCTATTATATTGAATCCCATCAATCATTGTTTTAGTGATTATGAATCTAGAAAAAGAGACCTTAGTAAACTACCCCAGCCCTTGCAGCGGATTCTAAAATCATCATACAATGAAAGTCAAGTTCAAGCTATTGCTGTTTCTACTGGTCCTCTGGATTCAACGAAAGAATTTGATATGTCTCTAATACAGGGTCCTCCAGGTATTTCTTCCCCATGAAGTAGATCCTGAGTATTCTATGGTTTTTCACTTAATTGACTTGAATTTATAATCAGGTACTGGGAAGACACGGACTATATTAGCCATCGTCAGCGGTTTGCTTACTTCTCAAAAATCGCTTGATATGAAGAATCCTCTAAGTGGAAGTTTAAAAGCAAGCAATACATTTGGCTCTAACTTAAGATCACGGCTCAGTGAATCTACTGCTATTGCAAGAGCTTGGCAGGATGCAGCCGTGGCTAGACAGTTAAATGATGCAGCGAACTCTACACCTGTGGGAAACTGTAAACGAGGAAGGGTGCTTATATGTGCGCAGTCGAATGCTGCAGTTGATGAATTGGTATCCAGAATATCCAAAGAAGGGATATATGGAAGTGATGGGGCAAATTATAGGCCATATCTTGTAAGGGTGGGTAATGCAAAGACCGTTCATCCCAATTCATTGCCCTTCTTCATTGACACACTGGTTGATGAAAAGTTAAATTTGGAAAGAAAGAGTGGAAATGCTGGAAACATTGATGTGGCCAGTGATCTATCAGTGGCTCTCCGTGCAAATCTAGATAAGTTGGTCGATCAGATAAGGTTTTATGAGACCCGGCGTGCTCGTTTAAGAGATGTTAATTCAGATCCTGGTAGTTTGTCAGAACAAGAAGCTTCAAAAGTGGCGGATGATGGGAAGGAAATGTCTGAAGCAGAATTAGATGTTAAACTTAGAAAACTGTATCAGGAAAGGAAAGCATTATATTCGGAACTTGCTAATGCTCAGGCAAGGGAGAGGAAAACAAATGAAGAAATCAGGGCGCGTAGACATAATTTGAGGAGGTCTATACTAAGGGAGGCTGAGATTGTGGTAACCACATTGAGTGGATGCGGAGGAGATCTATATGGAGTGTGCTCCGAATCTATGTCTAGACATAAATTTAGCAATGCTTCGGAGCATGTATTGTTTGATGCTGTTGTCATTGATGAAGCAGCTCAAGTATTGTCTCTTGTTCTTCATTGTTTGTTCATTGTTCATTGGTTGATTTCATCTTATTTGTTTTATTTATTTGTTGGGTTAATCATAGGCGCTGGAACCTGCTACTCTGATTCCTCTTCAGCTCTTGAAATCAAAGCGTACCAAGTGCATAATGGTAAGGGCGGTGGTATTTTATTATTAGTATTATGTTGTTGTTATTATTATTATTATTATTATTATTATTATTATTATTATTATTATTATTATTATTATTATTATTATTATTATTATTATTATTATTATTATTATTATTATTATTATTATTATTATTATTATTATTATTATCCAATTCTGAATTTCTTATGCTATTTTCTATTTAAGGTTGGCGATCCTAAGCAGCTTCCTGCTACAGTTCTATCTAATGTGGCTAGCAAATATCAATTTCAATGTAGCATGTTCGAACGTTTACAAAGGGCTGGCCATCCAGTCATTATGCTTACCGAGCAGGTAGATTTGTCTATGCATTTTCTTGTACACTTTTTTGTTCCTGAAGACCGAGTTTCTCTTTTTAGGATAGGGAGACCGTTCCAAGACCATGTCGATCACCAGAAAGTTGAGAAAGAGATGCTATTCAAGTGAATGTAATCCCGCATAAAACACAATTGTTTTTAACACTAAAACAAACATGCTTTCCATTCATCTATATGTTCTGATATGAATCTATGATATTTGGGAATAGACTAGCTCGAAACTTACATTAGGGACTAATTTGAAAAAAAGGCCATAAATCACAAATGTATGTTACGTGTCCGTAGTTTGAAAATGTTTTGGTTGTGATTGCTATGGTGGATATCCATTTGAAGGGAAACACTGAGACCAGCGTTTTGTTAGAAAGGCCATAATTGTAACTAAATCTTGGAAATCGTTGCAGGTTATTTCATGATAATTATACTTCATAACTTGAAATTTTTTTAGTCTGTTTTTTGACAGGCTATGTACTTTTGAAAGGATAGTGATGACCATCAATAGAGCTTTGGCTCCACGAGGCGCTGATTTTTTATTTTGTAATCAGATAGTTTCCATTACTGTTCACTTGTCATGAATTTGAATTTTCACCTTTTACAAGTTTATCTAGAGCGCCTTGCAACGTCTATGGTGTTTGCCAGATAAATTGATTTACACTGGTGGCGGGTTATAACCTCTCAAGTTTCCAAGATGGATGGCGATCTAACACATTTTTTTTACTACCATGCAAGACAATAGTTCTAGAAACACTCGACTAACTGACATCTTTTCCACTTTTAGGGTACGTTGTGCACTGTTCGGTCTGATGAAGATCATGTTTGCTAACATACTGGTTACAAAAAAGATTGTTAGGAGATATAATATCGAAATAGCCTTTTCTAAATGGTCGAGATATTTCAGACTTGTAGGGATTGATGTGTACTGTTGTTTGCGTGATGTATTTTTCCCAACTTCCTTATAACATAACTTGTTATCCTTTGTGCTTGTCATTATCTACCACTGAATCCTCCAATAATTGGGGTTGATGGAAAAGCTTTCTGCACGCACTGTAGTGTCAAATATTCAAACCTTTCTGTACTAAGTTTATTGAAATATTGTCTTCTTGTCTTCTTCAGTATAGAATGCATCCACAGATATGTCAGTTTCCTTCTATGCATTTTTATGACAAGAAGCTGCTGAATGGCGATCAGACTTCTTCAAAGTCAGCACCATTTCATGAGACGGAAGCCCTTGGACCTTATGTGTTCTTTGACATAGTTGATGGGCATGAGCTCCGTGGCAATAATTCTGGTGGAATGTCCCTCTTCAATGAATGTGAGGCTGATGCCGCAGTTGAAATACTTCGGTTTTTCAAAAAGAGGTACTTTTCCTTATTCACATCTTCTGTCTGAAAACTTAGTTATTAATTTTCGTCTTTCTATGTTTAGGTACCCATCAGAATTCACGGGAGGAAGAATCGGTGTTATAACTCCTTATAAGCGTCAACTGTCTTTGTTACGCTCTCGGTTTTCTAGTGCATTTGGACCTTCTATTACAGCTGAAATGGAGTTCAATACAGTGGATGGCTTTCAGGGTCGGGAAGTTGATATACTGCTGCTTTCAACAGTTAGAGCATCAGGATCGTGCTATGCAACAGACAAAGAGAACTCTAGCAATATTGGATTTGTTGCAGATGTAAGGCGGATGAATGTTGCATTGACAAGGGCTCGGCTTTCCATGTGGATTTTAGGAAATGCGAGAACATTACAGACAAACCGTAATTGGGCTGCTCTAGTTAAGGATGCCGAGGAAAGAAATTTGGTGGTTTCAGTTAAAAAGCCATATGAATTCATGCTCAAGCCAAGTCCTAGGGAACTTCCCATTGCCGAAAATTCTGATAAGGTTCCGAAACATATGAAGCACGGGTCAAAGTTTAGCAATAATAGCAGGGATGCATCGAAGCATAACAATACAGCGAGTGCAGGAACGAAGAAATCAGGCTTCCACGCTGAAGGTAATAGCAGCAGAAGTAGGGAAGGTAAAAATCTTTCAAAGGCTAGGGAAAACATTAAGACCGACAAAAGAGAAGATAACGAGCTTTTGGTTGAGAAGGGTCCCCAATCTGTTGTTGGATGTCGTGAGAGCAGATCCTCAATGAACGTGCAGCCTGCATTCAGTGGGAAAGGTGGATCAAGTAGAAGTAAAGGAAGAGAGAGTAGTGTAAGTCAAATTGATGGACAAATTTCTCATTCAACTAAAGGAAAACGTGAGGACGAAGATTCAAGAAAGAAAGCTGATCAGTCTGATAAAGCAGTGGGTGATAGAAGTAAGCACTTGAAGTCTATTACGCCTAAAGAACTTAAGGAGCCTTCTGAGTTGAACAAAAGGCAGAGGAAAGTGGAAGGGGCAATACCATCCGCCGCTGGCACTTCACACGGGAAAGATCGGGATGATGGAGGTAGAGTTTTGAATCAAGTTGATAGACCAGAAGATGCCCTTACGAAGAGGAAGAAACAACGTGATGCTGTTGAAGCTCTCCTTCCTTCAGCTCTCATTTCTTCCAAAAAGAAAAAAGGGACTTCACTTCCGTCCTTGCCTGTGAAAAGGCCTGTTTCACCAAAATCAACTTCCGGCCATGGCATTAGACCGCCCAAACTCAATAAAGGTGATAACTTGTGTTTCATAGTGTTCTTTTTAAGTGTTGAAGGTCATTTATCTTTACTAATCATCTTAATGCACGGCGGGAAATTCTTCAGTGGCGCTAGCTCTTTTAAGATCCTTGAGTTGGGCTTCACATTTATCAATACATGTTATGGTAACTTTAACAAGGTGTAGAGTGCTGTTCACCTAAATCTGGCTCTAAACCCCGATGAAAATAAATAAATAGGAGTAGAGAATCATAGTTTTGATGTTGAGCATTACAGGTTTACCCACTCCATTTTGGAAGTGTAATTTTTTGATGCCTGTATTTGGTATGCCGTAAAGGCTACCCTAATAACTCTGGGGTGAGCTCTGACCTGTTGGTAAGGCCGTAAGGATGTAAATCAGCAACCACTAGGTAGTAGGGCACTGGTTCAAACTCGTGATCTCTGACTAAATGGTAAAGTTGTAACCTTTCACATGTAAGTGAACAATTCATCAAATTCTGGAATCAGTCAGTCTCTGTTGGAGCAGTTGTCCTAGTGCTAACTTATCTATCCTTCCTACGGTGAAAGTAAGACGTGGTAAAGTACTCCAGACTACATTTTCAAGGAGTGATCTTCGTTTTTGGTCATCCAACACATTTTTTTATAAAATGCATTCATCTATGCGTGTCCCGCAACCTCATCTTTAACTATTTTCCCATCACTTAACCCCACCGCACAACTTATACTTGGGGTGGCAGCGGGGCGGGTTTGGGGTGGATTCCACATTATCCTTCCACCTTAATGAAAATATGCCCCATACCCACCCCATATCCATCGTGGGGTGTGCTAAGAAAAGGGCTTTCGCCACGGGTTTCTTTGCGGATATATATTTCCTAAATTTTACGAGGCGATAGGAAGAATGTTAGAAGTTCTAACAATGTTGTCATATCCCTCCCCTGCCCCAAACCAACAGCTGGTTCCAAAAATGCACCCGTTCTCGCCCCTGTTGATAAATCGAGTCTGGTAATATTCGACCTAATGGGGCAGGTGATGCGGTGTGCCCTAGTGGGCCAGGAAAAATTGCCGCCATGTTATACCCTAAGTTACCAGGATCGTGGGTCGCTGCGGTATGCAGAACGGGAGGGGGCACACGGAATGTGACATGACATGGTACTGGGTACACCGGGGTAGGCTTCTTACAAAAGGTCTCTGGAACGAGGGGCGGTTTGGCCTATAATTACCTTTTCATAACTCCGCACATAATTAGCATTTTGTTAGAAATACTCAAATAGCATCTTATGTAGTGCAATTGTTATCGATTAACCAAATTATTGCCGCCTAGAGACAGACTCCCAACAAAAAGTCGTGAAACAGTCAGGTAAGTTATTAAAACAGCCTTGCGATAATCGTAGGTAAGATATCCTTCCATGATTTTGCTAAATATACTGGGTCGCTGGTATTTACACTCCAGATCGCTCGTATCCGTTTCGGGGCGTGCAACCTGGGAGCGCGGCCAATTAAGTGTTTCCATTATATCCTCCTATTCTAATTTGGCAAGCAAAACACTTCGCTATAATTGTGTACTTCTTCCTGGTTATTGTATTTATTTATTCAGTCTCATCTCTCTTTATACATTGCTCGCTCTGGGTTTCTTTCAGATTTTTTTCCAGTTACATATGCTCATGCAAGATCTGCTTGTTCTCAAACATTTAGTATCGACATGTATCTGTTCTTTAGTCTTGCTTTTATGCAGTTTGCTGTCCTGAATCTCTGATCCCTATATTTTACGCATCTGGAAATTAGTTGATGGTTTCTGTTTTGATTGCAGGGCCATCCACATCAAGAGAAATTGACGATCATAGTAATAAACACCCCAGTAAGAGGAAGAAACTATGACATCTCATAGATTAAGAAAATATTATTGGAGATTAGATTTTCATTTTCACTGGCACAAGAAGTACAGGGTTCCGTTGAACGAGAATGTAATCGTTGCTTTAACTCGGCAGTTTTGAGATTTTCGTTGGCTCGAGTTTGTAACATCCGGGGTGCAGAACATTACAAAGGAGTCTCTTCCTGTGTTTGATGTCCTGTATAGTAACCTTTTTGGCGTTTACCATAGGTCTCTCCGGAAGCATCCATGTAAATTTGTGTTCATATAAGTCTTGAAGGGAAGCTTTCATTCATGATCAAAATTTTCTGTATAATCTTTGTGGTTCTCTAGAACGGTTATATTACTATCTGTTGCTGCATTTGGTTCCATGGTAAGAACACTTGCAAACTCGTTACATCTCGACATCTCGTCCCTGTTTAACCTCATTGTGCGGCTAGAGTGAAGCGGTTTTTGTGGCTAGTATTAATGGCATAGGCGATGCACTTAAGTGCTCTTGCAGGTGCATTCAACAGTCAATTCTGATTGCTTATTTGCCAGCTAAGGTTGGAGCAAGTCAGTTGCATAAAAGCGAGACTTCCTTCTCCTGTGTGATGTTAATACAGTTTGGTTCGATGAGTTTGAAAGAATTGTTGATTTGATGACTGAAACATTGCGAGGTTTAACGCCCACCCTTATGGTTTGGGAGAGAACAATTGGAACTCCCAAGGATTGAACAACTGTCCACATTCTTGCTATAGGCATGCAGCAGCTATGCTTTGAGCTTATTTGTCTGTGGAGTGGTGGTGGTACGCTGACAGCGCCAACAATTGTGAAAACTGTCAATTTTATTGATCAACTTGTTTTCTGAAACATCTAAATGATTGTGGAAACTGTGGTTTTGCATGTGGTTGGTGTGAGGACTGAGTATAACTAGAGCCCATTTGCATTACAGCCACCTTGGCGTTTGGAAATCATTTGGCGTTGTGTGGTGGTTTCTGCAATTTCTATCATTGGACCTGATGATTAAAACCACAAGTCCAACGAACCTGTTCTGTTTTCTTGGCATTTCCCAACTGCAATCACAACCGCCATTACTCTCGTCACTGCAACCTTTTCTTCTTTAATCATTCGTCTACATGCAGTTTTCCCTGAGGGCAACCTCAAAGTCGATGATTTTGACATTATCATCCTATTTATTCATGTTGTCCTTTTTTCCTACAGGTTTTGTATGCATGTATGTACCTAATAGATAGTTACACTTGATCAGACAGAATGACCTCAGTTTGACATAATAAGCCCTCCACATGATTCTCATCATATAAGAAACTGCATGCATGTATGTATCTATATGTATGTATGCGCTCATGTGTTTATATACGGTGTGATTTAGTGGTTAAGATCTGTACAAATGAGTTGATTATGTGAGTGAGGCATGGTCACCAGTCCTATGATTCGTAGAAATATTTCACCCATGCTACTGTATCCACATATATCTTGTTGTTTATGGGTCTAGAGAAGCTAGGCAATTAATAAATAAGGAAACCTAAACTTGATGTGATCTGAGATTGTGTTGAGAATCAGATCCATATATATTATTTTCATTTTTCTACTAGTAATGAACGATCATCCAATCATATGTTTTGCCAATCATAATTTCTTTTCATAATAATACAAACGGCGCTATAGCTACAGATGAGAATCTCGATCTCTTGTAGCCGAGAGATGATCATCATTCTATGATCAAATGAACCAAATACATATATTTATGTATAACATATCACACTGTGTGTACATATACGTTGCAAAATCGGTGATTCACAAATAATAACATTTTGAAACTGATAAATAAATAAATTTCCACACCCAAAAGGTGTAGGAGGCAAAAATAATTCTCTTGTCACATCCATATCATGACATTTTAATGTACCAGTCCGTCTCAGCTCTTTCTTTCCATCTGACTTTTTTGACTCGTAGCTGGGTCACTTTGACCGGGTGATTTGATAGCAAAATAATACGATTTTTTGATAATTTTTTCATCATATTATAGAGTACCTTTTACTCTACAACACCATGAAAAAATTATCAAAAAATTATATCGGTTTGCTATTCAAATCACCGGGTTAAAGTGACCCAGTGAATAGTGACAAAAGTCAAATTGGGAAGAAAGAGTTGGGACAGATTGGTATTGGTTTATTGAAAGTCAATTTTGCTGATTTATTGTGTTCATTTAACAGTAACAATTTTACTGATTTATTACGTGAATAGTGTCAATGGCGAACCCATCGTTGTTTATGTTTGTCATCTTGAGAATAAGCCAAGTTGCATCCGTTCAAGTAAGTCACATAATATTCATGAACTTTTATGAATCATAATCTTCATACTATCTACATAATAAACTACAATGAGGAATAAGTCATCCCCGAAATGTGACATGCGGAATACTTTATCCCTATCTATAGAATAAGCTGTTATAGAGAATAAGCATCTCCAAAATGTGACATATGTAATAACTTATTCATACTATTTTCTAAGGACTAAATACTTCATAATAAGACAATCTCAGCCATCGAAGTTTAAGGATATCATACTTTTGTTATGGTCGTACCATCGGATACAAGATATGCACTATTCTTTTATCTTTTATATTCCCTCATCCCAACACATTAGAGTCTTATTTCGAACTTCATAATTCTTAAGAGAAGTTATAAACGTGTAACGATTGCACTGTAACTAATCTTTTAATGGATGATTCACTATTTTGTTCATACTATTTTTTGTGACTTTCTTATAGATAGAATAAATAATCATTTTCAAGGGAAAAAGTGAAGAACACATCAACCGGAAAGGGAAGTGGGTTGTCTTTTTATGGACAATCCAAATTAAAAGGGGAAGTAGTAAGTAGCTAGCGATTACGGGGAATGAGCTGTCCCCTAAAATCTGACATTTGAAATAGCTTATTTCAATTTATATTTCAATTTATATAATAAGCTGTTATGGAGATTAAGACATTTCTAAAATGTGACATATGTAGTAGCTTATTCCCGCAATATTCTAAGAACTAAATACTTCATAAGAAAACAATCCAATCATTGAAACTTAAAGAATTATCATACTTTTGTTGTGGTCGTGCTCTCGGACAGGGGATATGCACTAGTCTTTTATATTCCCTCATCCCAACACATTAGAGTCTTATTTTGAATTTCAGAATTCTTAAGAGAAGTTATAAACGTGTAATGATTGCATTGAAAGTTACCACTCCGTTTCTTCTCTTTCTCCCTTTTCTATTTTTGTACGTTCCATCTCTTTCTCCTCATTTCCTAATTTGACAAGTTTTAGGCTGTGAAAAAATTCAATTTACTCTAAAAAAATTACCCCACATGACTTGATATTTGCTTTTTGGGTGCTTTTACAACTCCACTAAAGGATAAAAAATGAAATTACCCTCAAATTGATGCCTCTCCTTAATTCAAGAGCTTTCTCCAAATGAGAGAAAGACAAGAAACGAAATGGTATTGCGGATCATTCACTATTTTGTTGATACTCTCTTTTTTTAAACTTTCTTATAGAATAAATAATCATTTTCAAGGGAAAAAGTGAAGAACGCATCAACCGGAAAGGGAAGTGGGGTGTCTTTTTCTGGACAATCCAAATTAAACGGAGGGAGTAGTAAAGGTAGCTAGGTACTTATGAAACATTTATTCAAATTTTGAAGATCTAACAATAGTACACTGAAAAAGAAACAGATTATTACTCAATTTGCATTTTCAACAATGTCATTAGTTTCATATCTGCCCATTTAAACACAACATCGCGATTCGCGTCCAATTCGTATTGGTGTACAATATTGTTGTCAGCTCTACTAGAGAGGTCGGTACGAATATATGATCAGATATATGCAATCAATGAGATGAGGGGGAAGGAAGTGTTCAAATTGATAATGCATGCGATATAGAATTCTCAATAATGAGCCTTTCTTCTTCCTTCTGATAAAACATTGATGAATATATCGTCATTATTACTACATTATTATTGCTACTATGTTGCTGCTGCCACTCATGAACTGATATATTCATCACATTATTATTGTTTTCTGCAGGCAGGGATTAATTGAGTTACTCTATTTGATCCATTGCTTCCATCTCCCCACTTTCAGGGCAAATCTCTCTCCCTCTCCCTCTCTCTCTCTCTGGGAGAGATCAACGAAGCTGACACCGACACTGTAGCTGAAATAATAATTTGGAGGATTAGGATAGTTTCATTGAATTTATAAATTTATCTCCCCCATGCAGAACCTGCATATGCATACCCTTCTATTTCTCCTTCTCATGCATGCATGTAACCCCTCAGTAGCGCACCCTTTTCTTTTTTGCCTCTATCTTTCTCCTCATCATTAATTTGTTTATTAACCACCACCATGTCAATCATTTCTAGTAGTGTTGCACAGTTATCAAGTCGCTCAATTTGTATGCTCCAGAAACAAGTGATTCAATTCTATATAATGACACATAACTCTGTAACTAAGAAAGATGTATAGTGAGAAAAAAGTTACTGTCTGTCAACGGTGGATTTCATACATGCCTGTCTGCTGTTCGTTTGGAATAAATCATCACACTGGATTATTCACGGAGCGTGCTATAGCTAGCTTCTCGATTATTTCCAGTTCAATTTAATTGGTTATTTCAAACCATTATTACCCACAGAATGTACCAATGTTTATGAATTTTTATTGCGTGTTCTTGATTGTCTCTTTCTCTGGTGTGACATAAACTTTCATTTGTAGCATGATGCTAGCTACTACTACTAGATTGATATCGTTTTCATGTCTACATTCCCCCAAATCCTTCCTTAATTGATTTTGTTTTCAAAATAAAAAGGGAAAAAAAAGAGGTGACACTTTATTATTGAATTATTGATTCTCCCCCAAGTTAAGGGAATTTCAGCCAATTATCTTTTCGTACTCCCAAATCTAAGTGCCACTTGTGAGTCCACCGAAGTCCATGTGCAACACTGTCTGAGAAAAAAAACATAGTATATACATTCAACAAGTGCCACTTGTATTTTTCCAAAGATATTTACTCATGTGAAGAACATACCTGTAAGCTAAGGTAAGCTATAACCATAGCAACATGCCGTGATATTCCTATTGGCTTGGTATGTTGCAGTATTTTTTAAATTAGCTGAATCTATATTAATTCTAATTATATTAAATAATGCGTGTATCCTAAAAAAAATTGCGTGTAAAAATGGAAAATTATTTTTTCTTTCTTTCCGATAGAGAACACGATACCATCAATATTCAGTAATAAAATGTCCGTAAGTACAAACATAAAAGAAAAATAGAAGCCATGAGGGTCGACACTTGATGGGTGATAGTTGCAACGGGAAAGTACCGACACTTATTTGATGGACGGCAATATTTCCATTTACCACCAAGTTTGGAACTTGAACACAATCGGATAAATGAAGTATTAATACTTAGCATGTATTCACGTAATGTGATGAAAGAACCACTGATGGGGCGTAGAACAAATTCATACCGATTTTATGAAATATGATACTTTGTCATAATGAAATACTGATATCCAGAAGTCTATTGCATAAAGATAGCGACCCAACATTTATCTTTTTCATTTCCCACGAATAAATACAAATCGTGGCAAGAGGAAATATATACTTCAATTTGTCGAAAAAACCAAGGTTGCGCTCATTAATTTGTTGAGAAATTGAGGAAAAGTGAAGGAAAACGTAATAATAGCCCTTTCATTTTTTCATGCGTGCTCAATTGTTACAAGAATGTTGTGGGACATACCTAAATACTTTGCTGCAGGTAAACTTTTTTCTTTCAAATTGTGTCGTGCAAAAACACAAGATTGTGCAGGTAAGTTCAATTAGCGCACACTTTATCACCTGTTTTACTATTAAAAGAGCACATCGAAAATTAAGATTACAGTTTTCGTATTTGTTTCTTTTCTTCTAACTTTCTCGGAAGACATGTCCTCTTATATCTTTTCGGAGAAATGAACATAGCCACATTTTAACTTATTTACAAACCCTACTAATCCCAACACATAACCACATTTAGAAGAGCTGATTGTTAATCTAAGCTACTGAAAATCATTGAGTAATTTCACAAAAATGTACACTACCATTTGACCTTTGACCATATAGATAAATGAGCCTCCATTTATTTGTTCTATGTTGTTTAACTTATTAGTCTCATGATTGGTGACTGATCCACCATTGATTTCTCTGTTGGCACATTTCAATATCTTTCATTACTATTAATTAAATAGTAGATTAATTAATAAATAACAACATAAAGTCTTAATGAGGACAGAAGACACTTTATCTGTACATCACTGATTACCCTAAAACTGGACCAAACCCACTCATTAGTCAAACAAGTTTTGCACTTGAAGGAATACACACATTACCCCATTAATGTATGCATAAGCATTTCATTTGCAAATTAATAGCAATATTTGTGTAGGTTTCACACTATGTACATATAATTTTTTGTAAGGCCGGTATTAATCAATTAATTTGTTTATTTTACAAGCTAGAATTGGTACAAATAAGCCAAAAATAGACAAAAGAATCATGTAAATCTTCAATATGTTTGCAGGTATCATGGAATTAGAGAGTAAGCACATGAATGTTGACCCAATAGCCGTTTCATGTCGCAGTTTTAGTTAGAAATGATACACGTACCAAAGTAGAGAAATATGGCGAGATAATGATCTCCGACCTCCTATTGTCGTCTCCGACCTCCTATTGTCGTGTATTGTGTTTGTCTAATATCGCGACTCGATCTATTTCTCTTTTGCCTAGTTGTTTTTGAAACTGAACTCCAGAATCCTTAACAATAATAACTCAATTTGAATCTTACTGAGTTTTTCTTAGTGAATTTATGTTCGAAATAAGATGTATGATGTTACGCTATATGATTAATACAATGAAACTAAACATGCAATGCGCGAGAAGCAACATCTAGAACCACCGCCAACATGATTACAATTTCATACAAACATATAACTTCAAACATTGACAAAAAATGAAAGAATTGTTTTAAAAACTAATGCTTGAAGATGTCAACTTGCAAGAGGCTAAAAAAATGAGATTTATTTTTGAATGAGAAGAAGGGAATGGGCCATTCACATGGAATTTGTAATGTGCCATCTGCCACGATCTCCTAAGCACTCTTCAAACTTAAAGAAAGGTAGCAGTACAAAGTACAGACAAAACAATTAAATTTATGTATTAGCAAGAGGGACAATTTATATCATTAAATAGATTTGAAGAAGATGATGCAGATACCAAAGCCAAAATTTTAAATATTAGTTTAAAATGCTACTACCACTACACTTTATAGAAATGGGAGTTTACACTTGTATTGAGCTAGCTAGACGCCCAACTCCTTGTGAGAATGTATTTCTTGTTCTCGTGGTATTACAGACTTATTTCCAGATCGTCTAGTATATGTATCTGGAAGTTCGTCAAATCTAATTTTTCTTCAGTGCTAATCTACGTCACGAGTTTTCTAGAGTGCTAATCTACGTAACGGAGATGCATTTTATGCTTTGAATGTGCAACGTAGAGGGGTGTTAAGTCAATAAGAATAGACCGGTGATCGTTATCGGTGTACTGATCTTTCATAAGTTTGTTGTAGAATTTGATGTATGCCTTAGATGCAGAGAATGATGTCTAGAACCTCATGGGTTTTGACTGTTAGTTGTCAGTTGCATTGGAAACCAATGAAGCACTAGATTTTAATTGCCCCCTCTGTACAGAGAAAATTTAGCTGATCCCAAACACCAGTTATAAGCTTGACTTTGAACACAGAGATGAGGGGGTTTACAGAAACCAATGGGTACCGGGTTTCTAAGAATCTTTAATAGAAACTGTCTCGTGGGAAGATTCCCAATTTCAGACTTTCAGTCTTGCAGTAACTCGGGCACTTTGTGGTGCATTTTTACATTAAAACTAGAGTAGTGATTCTTACACCTGTCATTCTGAAAGTTACACATATCGATATTATACTTATTACTTATTAATCTAATATTTTCTAAATATTTACCATTATTTATCACCAATCTAATATTTTCTCCATATGACTTTTAGGGGTGCGATTTCGGTTCAACCGAACCGGAACCGAACCGGTTGTGGCCAAAACCGGTCGGTTCCGGTTCGGTTACACGGGTGAGACGCAATTTCGGTACGGGTGAACCGGAACCGAGGATTTTTCTTCGGCTGGAACCGAACCCGAACCGTGAACCGGACCCGGCGGGTTCACCGGTTCGGTTTCGGTTGGTTTATTTTTTTTTATTATTATTATTTTTTTTTATTTGTTTGCCGTTTGTCTTCGGTTTTCGGGTCGGTTCCGGGCCGGTTCCGGTTCCGGTTCCACCGGTTCCGGTTCCGGTCCCGGTTCCGGTCCCGGTTCCGAAATTGGGGTAAACCGAACCGTAACCGGAGATCCCCCGGGTCCGGTTTGGTCCGGTTCGTCGGGTCTTCGGTTCGGTTCCGGGTCTCCTCGTCCGGTTCGTTAAGTGCCGGTTTCGATTCGGTTCTCGGGCAGCACTAATGACTTTATCATCATATTTTTGCAAGTTCTTTTTAAAAAAAAAATCTGCTACATTTTATTTCTATATGAACCAGAATCCCATTTTTGGTCAGTTCAACTGTGCAATATGCAATCAACAAGGATTTTTACATCTTTAATAAACATTTTACTAAGAGTCTTAAACGAGGAGTAGAATATGACAAGGGGTGTACAACGTTGTTTTTCTTCCTTCGGTTTGGTATTTTTCAAGAAAAAAGAGATGCATTGCTACCTTCTGACTGTCTTAGATGACAATGGAGTCCTAGAGACTAATGCCACCTGGGAAGACGAAGGCTCTTGAGGAATGAATTTTACCTCCACCGGATGGCCATCTTAGTGCATGCTTGGTATCCCCGATTTTAATCCAACGGCCTCTTTTTAATAATCGTGTTTGTTATGCTTGCAGATTTTAATCTATAATCTGCATATTAAAATAATCTATGTGCAATTGTAGAATCTCCAAAACCGGGAATTATGAAGCTTAAAATCTCTACAAAAATAAATTTGATATTCTTTTTACATTAATATAATCACAGTTGAGTTATAAACACGTGTATTCAATTACTTGACTTTAGAACTATTTAAATTTTGACAAATGGATCAAGTTAGTGATCTATAATTTCAGCTCATACCAAACAGATTGTGATTATCAGTTAATTTAGATTTTCTTTTCAAATTATTTTCAGCTGATTATTGAGATTTTCAGCTGGTACCAAACTGGCTCTTAGTCACAGAAACTGGTTCTTGAGAGTGGGAACACAGTTAGAATGTGAAAAGACTGAACTAGAAGTAAATAGTAATTGAAACCAATTTAATATTTTTAGAAGTCAAACATAATTAAGAGGTCAAGATTATAAGGACATAATATATAGGGGAATTAAAAAAACAAAAAAACAAACTTCCCAAATATATGATGATAAAGTGATATGGAGAAAATATTGCGTTCCAAAAAAGAAAATATTAGATTGGTGAGTAATAATGGTCAAATTTGAGAAAATATTAAATGAATAAGAAGAAAGGGTAATAATGTCATGGCAACTAAAAAGCTGGTGTAACCATCAAAATGATCGGTGTAAGAATCACTACCCAAAAACTATTGCAGTAACTCATGAACTTTTGACATAAGCCCTCTTGCCATATCGTCTTGCTGACACTAAGCTACCAACAATATTGAATTTGTCTGAAACCCTCTGGAGTTTCACTTTTACCGACATCGCGCGCCATTTTACTAAAATTGTTGGTAGCTAAGTGTCAGTAAAAGTGGAATTGAGAGAGGGAGGGGGGGGGTTTTCTATTTGAAAAATGGTACGCGATGTCGGTAAAAGTTAAACTGTAGTTTTTTTTTTTTTTGACAAAATCAATAATGGTGGTAGCTAAGTGTTAGCGAGAAGATACTGCATGAGATTTTCTGTCAAAAATTCTTTCTTTAATATCCCTTTCCATTGGCTGAAAACCACAAGAATAAAGAAGCCCCATCTTTCCTTAAGATAAGGTTGAATAGTCGCATTGCTGACTAGCAATCTTGTTTCCTAAATTCACTGAAAACGTACTTTGATTAGAAAAATTCTTCTGCCTAGCCTGTCTACATGGGTTCTTACATCAGACTCCCTCAGGATACATGCTCAGCTATGGACAAAAAATGGAATATTTTGGAGAAATTTGTCAACCACTTGGCCTTCTGAAATTTTCCCTTTGTTGCCTTGGAGAACAAAATCTCAGGGAGGATTAGGACTCCTCAATTTCAGCTGGATGAGTCAATCCCTATTAGCATCAAATGCGTGGAGGCTACATACTAACAAGTCTCTTCTAGCCCATAAAGTTTTTCACCAAGGACTTAGCTTCCCCCATAATGTGCATCCCTTGCAAACAGACTATCATGGACCTGGAAGAGCATACAAGCGGTAGTGAGATCTTAAAGGAAGGTGTTGCATGGAATGTTGGAAATGGTCGTAACATCAACGTGGGAAAATATCGTTTGATTCCAGTTATATCAGACGCTCAAACACTTTCTTAATACTTCAAGATTTAACTATAAAACTGTATAAGATTGCCTAGTTGCTAGTGGATCAGATCTGACTTAGGATAGGAGGAAGCTCAACAATTATTTCCCAAGCTTCCTGGTGAGAAGCATCTATGCAATCCGTCTTCTTATTGTGACAGGGAGGACACCATCATAAGGCCTCTTATGAAAGCTGTGGACTATACAACAAACTCATGCTACAATTTTTTCAAATACAGGAAAAAATCAAACCATTACCCGACCGACCGTTTCCATGGCATGGACTCTGCCCCTAATAGCCCGGTTTGGTAAAAACTTTGGTGTAACAGCCTTAGCGGATTACTGTTTCAGCAATTTCTTTATCCGTGCCACCGGATAAAAATGCTTAAGCCTTGAAGGTGCTAGTAGTAATCCACAAGATTTACTATATACCACACATCTATTCCACATATATCTCGATGTAGAACGGGATATTATAATCCCCCCACCTTATGTACTCAAGGTCTTCGTCGGGTGTGCCCAGTAACGTATCCCCTTGGTTGGCAGCGCACTGCCACGGTGCCTTTGCGAGACCAGGGTTGGCTTTGGTACAATTGTAACAACCCGTGCATATTACTGTCCGAGCAATTTTCTTATCCGTACCACCGGATAAAAATGCTTAACCTTGAAGGTGCTAGTAGTAATCCACATATTTACTATATACCACACACTAATCCACAATATCTCAATGTGGGACATGATATTACATTTTGAGCCTGTATATTCTAAAAAAAGTGATTGTTTTTATGGATTTGCCTTCACAATGTCCTACCTCTCAATTCTCGCACGTGGCACCTCAATTTGGATACATCACGCCAGTGCCCCATCTACAAGGAAGCCCCAAAAAACTATAAAGCATCTATGTCTCGATTGTCCTGACGTGGTTAGAGATTGGTTTGCCTCGACTCTCAACTCTAGATCAAACATGGTCGACAATGACAGTTTTAGTGACTGGCTCTCCTCTTGGATCCTGAAACAAAATAATGAATTCTCCATCCTCCAGTATATTATAGCTATCATATGGGCCATTTAAAAAATGAAGAAATTCTATTGTTTTTAAGGAAGAAGCTTGGAGTTTCGCCAAGGTCATAGGGATCAATGCATGATGCCTGGTCGAATTTATTATATTTTCCTCTGAAAATAAATCTTCCACTCCCACTGAGTTGTAAATTCGAGACAAAAGATGAATCCCACGCATGTGTAGAGATACGTTACCTCAATTGAGATTTCAGTAGAGGAGCAAAGAATCATGAAGTGTTTCATCACAGTCGACGGGGCTTAGAAATTCAAGCAGTTTGATAGCGAGACTCCCACTATGGCAGAGCACGGACCGGGTTGGGCGGGTGAGGGGTGTGTTTCCTACCCAACCCAATAATCTCAGGTTGGTCATATCCATACTCAAAATCAATCAAGTAGCCGACAAACCCAAACCCAATCAAGCCTTTTGACTTGGACCGGTTCGACCGGGTTTAGACGGGTTCTAAAGGATGCAATTTGTTTACAAACTTAAGTCTATAAACATGAAATATTCAGCGTTAAGGGTGAGCGCCAACCGGTTTGGCCGGGTTTTGCCGAAAAACTTCCCGACGCAATAGGTATGTGTTGGAAAATGTTCAACCTAAACTAACCGTATTTTTTTTATACCCAGACCAAACATAACTTATCGACTCGACTGGATTAAGCTCAGGTTGAACTAGTTGTTAAATCTAAGAAAATCATTTGGTAAAAGTATGGTTTGGGTTTAAATTTTTTAAAGATATGTAAGCATAGATTTTGAATAGAAAACGTATACATGCTTATGAAAGTTGGTGGACGGTGTAACTAATTAAAATTTGTAATTTTTTTCATGTCAAATTTAGATCGAACCGGACTTGTTAGACGGGTTTGCTAACTCCGTAATTATGATCTATCAAATTTAGTTCGGGTATGTAATTCTATAATTGTAATCAATCAAGTAGCATAAACAAGTGTTAAATTCAGACTGGTTTGGGGCAGCCGGTTTGGGAAAATTTTGCTCACCCCTAACTGCCACTACTATCAAGTCAAACGATGGACAATTCTCCTATGCAGTGGACACCAAGTCCATATCCTCTTCCCCTCTTCAGATCAAATTGTCAGCTATTTGTCATGGCCTATCCCTTACTATTCGTTTAACTTTTAGTTATGTGCAGATTTTCACAGATTCTCTGATGACTTTTAATACTTTACAGGGGGTGATCATGTCACTTTTTTACAATGATCCAGTGGTAAAAAGAATAAAGATAGCAGCAACCCAATTTGTCTTGTGCTCAATCACTAAAGTTCCCAGAGATATGGTAGTATAAGCACATACACAGTGTAGTTTTGGGCGCCATTATGTTTTACCTATAGCCCTCCTTATGTTATCTAGATACTACAAATGTGGTTTCAACCTTCATGGCTGGTTTGTGTTGTAGACTCTTGCTGGGTGCGGTCACGTCTTGTTCGTACCATGAACTAATTATTTTCTTTAATTGAGGTTCTATGTTTTTTGACAAAAAAAAATTGTTTAATGAAGTCATATACTCCCTCCATCCCACTCGTTTCTTCAAAATTTCCTTATTCGGACGTCCCACCTGTTTCTTCAAACTTTCCTAAAATGAAAATATTCTTACATGTAAATGACAATTTTAATCTTACTTAAAAAAATACATATAGATTTTATGTGGGCCTATCTAATCATCTTCATTTTATTTTTGCCTAATTAAATCAGATTAGAAACTAATTTAATTTAATTAGGCCCAAATTAACCCACTTACCATTACTCCTCTCCAACTGCCCCAGTAACCCTAAATCCACCCCTTCCTCTCAACCGGTTTGTGTTCTTCCCCAATTGTCGTCTCTCTCTACCTCTCTGGTTATAGGGTTTCATCCCAACTGTGTTCTTTCCCAAATCTCGTGTCTCTCTCTACCTCTTTGAGACTAGGGTTTCATCCCCACTGTGGTGATTTCTCAATTTGGTTGTTCTTGATCTTCATTCGGCCATGCCCGATTACATAGAAGGCCCTTGGGTTCCCGATACGTACGATGCATACGATTGGAGAGAATAGAACGATTGAATCGTGATAGATTCCGGTGGGTCATTCATGCCAGAAACATTTGATTCCAATAAGACCCAACAACCAGACGATTCTGGTTTGTCCGACGGTGGTTTGCCAGTTCTCGATCTGACACAACCACCGGATGATCTTAATGATTCAGTGGTGGCTGCCGGTGCTCTGTATCAGATCCCTTCAATTCAGACGAGACCCAGCCAGCGGATGATGTTGGCGAACCAGATGAGTCCGTTGGATTCCTCGGGTGATGAAAAAGACTCTGATTAGGCGAGGTTTGATAGAAGTATGGTGCTAAATTTGAAAGGGAGGTTTTATATCTAAAGCCTAGCATTTCTAATGATCTGGCGTTTGTGATGATTGTTGTGTGATACTATCTGCTCTGTGAATCATGATATATTTATGTGATATCTCCTCTGTGAATCATGATCTCTTATCTGTGATATCTCCTCTGTGAATCATGATCTGTTACTGTGATATCTCCTCTGTGAATCATGATCTCTCACTGCGATATCTCCTCTATGAATCATGATCTGTTACTGATCTATACTCTGTAAATCATGATCTGGTATTGATCTATAATATGTGTTTAGCCATTCTTCTTTGGAGGTATTTGTTCAATGATGATGGTTGCTCACACCATCCTGAGAACAATTATGGGTTGATGTAGCAATTGAGAAGCTTGAATGTATTATACTCTTGCTACTTGTGGCTGTGTATGTGTGATGCATAACCTCCTATACATGTCACGTGTGCATCGATGTAGCAATTGAGAAACTTGAATGTGTTATGCTCTTGCTACTTGTGGTTGTTGTATGCCTAACCTCCTCATTTACATGTAATGCTTGTGCTAATTTGAAGCATTGTTCTGAAATTTAACTGATGAGTGACACACTTGTGTGATGCTCTTGGTTAGCTGATGAGCATACATTGCTTCTATTAGTCACATTACCAACATTACAAGTTCATGTAGGTGTTTTACATACTACACCACAAACATGTCTATGATGATTCAACTTATGATACATGTTTGCAAAACAACAAAACATTGTTACACATGCTTGTATACAAAATAGGACATCCCACTACTAACTGTCTGTCTAAATACCATAACCCAGTACCTCCAAAGGATTGGATTGTCTTTTTGTTGATTCCTCTCCAACAAGTACTCAATACAATCCTTCACAATTTTCTTGTCCACTCCCAAGTCCCTAGGCATCATGCCTGTCACATCCCCCTCCCGCCGACCCCGATTAGTGATTTATAAGACTTTGCATTAACGGGAGGAGGGCACGACATGCCGCTGCGGCCTTGACTTGTCGAGAGGCTAAATAAGTAATTTATAATAAAGTCGTGATAAAAGTTTCGAAAAAATAACTTTGCGGAAGCTTAAATAACAAATTCACTTGGCGTCGTCTTGATAAACAATTTGAATCGTAAAGAAAAAAAAATTTGAAACTTGAAAATTAATATCATTTAGTCCTCTCGACTCATAACATAAACATAGCATAAACTTCGGGAAATGTTCTAAGTATCAAACAAGGGCTCAAATAAAGTCTTTTATACATAACTACACAACTATTACTTACTTAAACAAATTACTATCATGTAATCTACCATAGCTCCAAGACGACTAGCATTCTAACAATGTCTAAGCACATATGCGTCAGGGAGCACATTATCACATATCAATTTAACGCCTTGCTACTTCTTGCTTCTTACATGTCCTTAAAACCTGAAAAAATGGGTCACGTAAAAGGGTGAGGTCAACTAGCTCAGTGAGTTATATCTACGCCCCTCCGTAGATTTGGAAAACGAAAAGAGACTAACTTTCCATGAAGCATCATGAACATAACTTATAGTCATACATACATATACTTGTGAAACTTGAAAGATCGTGAAATTCATAAAACATAACTTGTATCGTAAAGAAAGCGTAGCGTAAAGCATAACTTGAGACTTGTGAAATCATATTATTCCAAGTAGGAATCTTGCTTAATTCGTCTCGCATAGAGACCTTAACATACTTGAACGTGCTTACTTAGTGTCTTATCTTATGGCCCGTGATAACCTTCGTGAGTTAACATAACGTAGGGACATGTCCATCGTGATGACCCGTGAGGCAACGCGTGCCTGCTTATATTGCCCAGACAAAAGGGCCGTAGCCTGCCTATACCCGACAAGGGGTTTCACTCCGGTACCCTGGCCTTTCTGAAATCGTGTTTCATCTTATGAAATGTTTATTTTGTTTGTTAGCATCCATGGAGGCATAAATATTTCACTCTCGTTAAAAGCATACATACATACTAGTTGGGACAACATGAAAATACATAACTTCGTAAGAAACTTGAGGGTAGGTACAAACAATGGGAGGTAGGGTAACTCACCTTGCGAGCTTGAACCATTCATTTTACATTTCTTAGTCCAAATTCGACCAACTTTAAGCACACGAGCATCAACTCCAACGTCATCTAGATCGCAAAATAGTCTACGAATCACACATATAATCACTTAACACGAAATCATTCCAAATATAACACATAATCACTTAGCTAAACGACACTAATCTTATTAGTGCAATTAAACTAACTTTTCCACATATTCATATGCTTGTGTAGCCTTAAACGTCTTATTAGATACATGTGAGATGTATAATGCAGCAGATAAGAGAAATAAGACATATATTGAGCTAAAAAAGTAACCTACACAAGCTATATCTAATAAACTTGATAAACTTCTAAATTATGCTTATAAGCAAAGTGTAACTATCGCTAGTACAAAATTCATAGTTAATTCAAAATAATTATGAGGGCCTTGGAATTTTTATGTCACATAGGTAATGAGTTTACCCATAATATACTATTATATAAAAAAAATATAAATTTTCTAAATATTTTTAAACATAATATTTCGGATCTGTTTTGATATGAAAACAGAGGCTGGTAGCAGCCTTGGAAATAAATTCATAAAATGTTCATATAAATTCCAAAAATTATAATTTTTTTAATGTAGGTAGCCAACATGTATAGGAATAGCATATAAACAGTTGGTGAGATTTGGAGAAGAATAAGTACATAAAATTCAAGAAAAACCGCACTGATCTGAGGTTGGATAACTTGTTAAAACAGAACAGGTATTTGGCCGATTATAAATTAAATATAACTCCAATGATTCTGAAATTTTTACTGTAGAAACGTCACATACAAATACACAAACTGTAAATTTTTCATAATTTGCTGAAATGTTAAGTATTTTTCTCGATTTTGTGAAAACAGGCTCAGAACATGAGTTTGTGATTTTCCATACTTCAAAACTTGTTGCATGCAAGAAATTATCCACCAAGATCTGAATTTGACTAAGACAAGGTCTAAATCATATCAATCTCACTACACATAACATCTTCTTCCATGAATCTAGCAACAAACTTACATTTGATGACATGCATGTATGATCTATATGAAAGAGGTGGAAATTAAACCACAACAAGATGAATTTTTACCTTAAATGATGATATTGAGGTTGTTCTTGAGCTTCCTAGCCTCCTAATATGGATCTCCGAGCATAACTTGGTAGGAATTGTGAAGAAATGAGGGTTGATTTTTTTTTTAAAATAGCAACGGAAGCATTTCATTAAGGTAAACAAAGACCATCACGACCACAATACAACAAGAGAACAGATCAGACAAGATCTGAGCAGGATAAAAAATCCAAGAGCAAGGAATCTCTAGCAAGCTGATGAGACTTAGAGTTCCAAGCTCTGGGAATGAAAAGAAACTTACAAACACACAAAAAAAACTAGAAATATGTAGGCAATCTTCCACCACAGCTCCAATCTTCAACATACAAGCTTTGCTAACTTTCTTAAGGCAGTTAATAACCAACTCACAATCTGATAGAATTTGGACTTCTTTAACCCCTGATCTCTTGCACCACAGGAGTGCCTCCCTTATAGCCAAACACTCCAGAATAGTAGCATCCACTATCCCTTGCACACGAAATTGAAGACTGCATACAACCTCACCATGCATATCAAGTTTGACAGCTGCGAAGCCCCCTTTGTTCCTACTCAAATCAACAACTGCATCAGTAGCAATTTGCACTCCTATCTCAAAGGTAGGGAATTCTCTTAAACTTGAGCTAGAATCAGCCAAACTGTTTAAAGGTTTTTGATTATAAAGGCTGAATTCATTAAAAGAAGCTACTGCCTTTTGCACAATTTGAACTGGATGCCACTGAATCTCATTAAACAAGACATCATTTCCGGCTTTCCAAAAATACCAGCACAATGTTAGAAAAATACCAAGAAAGTTATATTTGAGGTCACATGGATTAGAAAGATCCAAAACATGACTCCACCACTCCATCATGCTTCTAAAAATGAAATCATCATATGTTAACCGGAGAGGGGAAATTTTCCATACCAGTTTTGCAAAACTGCAATGAATAAATATGTGAGTATCACTCTCCCTGCCATCTCCACATAGTCTACAAACACCATCTGCTATAACCTTTTTTGCCTCAAGTGCAGCTCCTGTTGGGATGGCCCCATTCAATAACTTCCAAAAGAAAAGCTTGATCTTTGGTTGGGCTGGAGTTTTCCAAAGAGTTCTCCACTTAGAAAAGCTACTGCCGGAAGCTCCCCCATTCTGATATTCATTATGTACAATAGATTTATAGGTTGATTTGACATTAAATTCACCATCACTAGTGAAACACCAAATCTTATTATTAGCACAATATAAACCTCCAATGGGAATTGACAAAATCAACCTTGCTTCATCAGCCTCAAAGAATTCATCCACCATGCTTTTCTTCCATGCTCTTAACTCATGGTCAATGAGCTCCTCAACTCTTTCCAGGTTACATAATAGAGGCTTGCTTGAAGAAATTTTGAAATTACCATTTCTCGGAAGCCAAGGATCATCCCAAATCCTAACAAATTTGCCATTTCCGATTCTCCATCTAAATCCCAGTTTCAAAGAATTCCTTCCAGCACATAAACTCCTCCAAATCCAAGAACTGCCATTTGAGATTGGAGCATTCCAGAAAGAGCAGCTATTGAAGTACTTACCCTTAAAAAAAGATTTGAATAGAGATGGTGTGGGGGTGGAGTGGAGAAAGAAGTTGAGGGAGAGACATGTGGTGTGGGGTGGAGTGACAAGTGGCATTGTTAGTTCATGCAAATTGGAGGATTGATTTGGTGTGACACTTGCACTACATTGGCTATTTTTGTGTGGTTCTATTTGATTCTCTAGTGTCTCTAATAATGAAAGTGTCCTAGTTACTAGCATGAACACCACATGATCAAGTACTCCTATAACATCTTATAATTTTCTACAACTAATATTTAATTGTCTAAAATATTATTCCTTAAGGGTCCCTAATCTATTCTATAAAACAGCATAGTTGACTTTAAAATTTCTTTTGGACCATTATATCAAATTAACCCCAGCCTTTGATCTCACCCACTTATTGTTAGAATTCCCAAAAATTTGGGGATGGTCTCCACACTTCACTCCTACTCCCCCGGCTCATTACCCCCACCCCATTACTCTCCCTCTCTCTCTCTCTCTCTCTCTCTCTCTCTCTCTCTCTCTCTCTCTCTCTCTCCTCTTAACCACTCTCAATTAGTACAAAACAATAGAACATTTGATTTATTCATCCCCAATTCTTCTTATTTTTTTTGTCTATATTATTGACCATTTTTCTAAGTGTTGTAAAAAAGGATATAACTTTTTTTAGAAGAAAACAAAAATAATTTTAGGGATAGTGCCCTCGGGCACGGGCAATATCCTAGTCTATTTTATAAAACAACATAGTTGTTGACTTCTTTTTAGCATTTATATTAAAACAGTCTCAACCCTTAGATCTCACCTACTTATTACATCTCTAATTAATATGAAAGATGTTTTTCTCACCAAAACTACATCTCTAACTAATAGGAGCGAGATTGTGAGTGATTCACATGTCCATTATAATGCTCATCCCATACTCGGAATGTTTTTTTTTAACACATTTGTAAAGATAAAACCTCTAAATTTAAAAACTATCTAATTTAGGGATAGTGCCCTCGGGCACGGGCAATACCCTAGTATTATTATAAACTACATTATAGTTTTTAAATCTAACACACATACAACTTAATATTTGATTCAACATTTACTATTACAAGTCTAGACACGAAATATTCATTTAGAACATACTATTTTCACTTAGAAATAAATATACAACATATATATATATATATATATATATATATATATATATAGGAGTTATATTTTACACAAGTAACGATAGTACTCTACACGGAAAATACACTTATACACGAGTAACGATAGTACTCTACACGGAAAATACACTTATACACGATTAGGCACATAATTCATTTATCGCATACTTTACATGATGACGCTCAAATAAGAACATAATGCTTTTAACCATATTTTTAATTACACAAGAACATGATATTCATGATTTTGTACAAGCTAATAGACAAATGTTAAATGAAATATTAACATATAATCACATATTAACGTACTAATAGGACTTAGAAATGTGGGTTATTACAATGTCTATTGCTCTGAGGTGTTGCTTACCCATGTGCAATTGTTTGTACTTGTTGTGTCCCCTTACCTTCATCATTTCTACCATGCATTGTTGGCTACTAAGAAATACATCATCAAGTGTCTCTGGTTTGAGTACCTCAAATGCCATCGGCACTGTCTCAATCAACTCCTCAATACTCTCTGTTTGCATCTCCTGTTGCAGACTCTGAATTGAGTAGAAAAACCCTAAGTCATTTATGTTTGTGTTTGGACTTCTAGGTGGTTGATTAACCATTTCTATGTTGAATTCATCACTTTTTGCAGCAGCTCTAAACTCAGGGTCATCATCTAATACATGACAAGGAGCATTATCCTGCTGTATCTTGATGTCTTTGGAAAGACAATCAGGCCAATTCCTCTTGATAGCTAGTATTATTTGATTGATGATCATGTCTCTGATAACTGTCATGTTCACTGATGGCACTTGCCTCATCTCTAATGTACCCCGTGGTCTGTAAACATAGTTTTTTAGTGCTGCAAATTCTTCAACAAACGGCCAAATTCCTAGTCTACCATCACATAGTACTTATCCATTTTCACAATGAATGGGTCTACCCACTGTACACATGAACATGAGCTTTCGTATAAATGCCTTGGAGTTTGCTGTTCTGTGTGGTGTGACCTCATTTGATAGCAACCTCTCTATTTGTTGCTTGAGGTAGAATCATTTTTCATCTATGTGTACCATTTTGTCCACGTGTTTGAACTTTATAACACACGTGATATCCATATACAATGCTTTTGATGCAAAATTTTAGTCTTGCCAACATGTGATGCTCATTAAGTGCAGGCCTAACTGCACTAGTTGCTGATCTTAGATCTCCTTTACTCTTCCATCTGCTAATTATTGGTTTGGAGGTCCCATAACTTACTGCACAATTGACAAACTTGTGTGATGCTCTGTGAAAAAATTGACAAATTGACACATGCTTGCATAATCTTTGATTGTCAACAATGTTTGATGTAGTTTCATGCTCAATTGCGGTGTTCAATGATTGCATAATCTGGGATTCTTAATATTTAGTGTTAGACACATTTGGAACATGCTCCTACATGACATTGATTACATGTCACTCTGTGATGAAAAAATGAACATGCTTTCATAATATGTGATTGTCAACTTTGTTTATTATAGTTTCATGCTCAATTGTGGTTAGTATCCCAGTTATGTGATGCTCCTACACTGACATTAACTATATTTGGACACTCTGTGATGATGACATTAATCTGAGAGTATCTCAATTGGTAGTTTAATGCTCAATTGGGGTTGAGTGATCTAATTGTGCGATGCTACTACTTTAACATTATCTACATGAACAATTTGGCAAAAATAGACATGTATGACATGATTGCATCATATGAGGGTATCACCTGCAAGAGCTCTAGTTGTCTTTCTCCTCTTCAGATCTATGTTGGCGATTTCTTGGTTGTCCATTACCATAGATGGGATATTGCTTCCAACAAATTTAGGCTTGACATTCATTGGTTTACCAATTTTGTCAAGCTCCTTCATTTCATTTCAAATATTGTCAATGCTCTTTAAACTAATTCCCCATTTAGTTGCTGCAAATTGGACACTTCCCTTTACATGCAATCATGTTTGTATTTGAAGCTTGTACAAGTTTTTTGCTATGTTGCAGGAGATATACCTGGATTCCCTCATTCTCTTCCCATTTTAATCTCTTTGCCACCATGTTATTGCTAACACAGTTTCTGGAATCACTGTTAAAATGGTGCAGGAGGATGGTGGAGCTGGAGAGAATTGTGGAACTGGAGAAGATGATGGTGCTGGTGTTGATGAAGTTGAAGATTTGAAGAAATATGTTGATTTACCGAAATTGGGTTGCTGAAAGCAAAGCTCTATGTGTTATGTTTGTCTTCTTCTCCATCTTCTCTTCTTTCTCTTATGGGTTCTCTTCTGGGTTTGAGTTATTAGTGCACCTGGGTTTGCGTTTTAATAGATGGAAGATGATGTGTATTCGTATTGGTAAAGTAGGGTGGTGGTTAATGTGTTTTGATTAGACATTAGAGCTTGGAGAAAAGTTTAATTGTTCACTGTTTTGATTTGGTGGGAAAGTTAGTAGATTTGATTAAGTTGTGCTGACAAGGATTGCACTACGTAATTGTGGTGAAATATTATGGGCATTTTGGTACTTTCAACACATTCTTAATAAAGCAACATCTGCCTTATTTGAAGAAACACGCGGGACGGAGGGAGTATAGATTTTATGTGAAATCTCAATCTTGAAGGAGAGAGAATGACCATAAATCATACTCACTTAGTCACAGTAATTTGGTTCTCTTTAGGGATTTTAATTTTTAAGGGGATGTGTAATTTACACTTTCACTATCTGTTTACCACTAGTGCATATGCCCGAAGGCACGACCCTAATGAAGAAGATTTAACTTTAAAATGTTTTAATTTTTTTTTATAAAGTGTTAGGTTTCTAAGATATGGTGTGGATAACCTATTCTATGTCACATTTTGAGGATAACTTCCTCATAGTCCATTGTTATATAGATGTTTTTACTTGAATATTCTCACATTTTTACTTCTTGATGATGTCATTGGGCCTGTTTGGATGAGTTTAAATCGAGAGGTAGATGAAGGTCAATAATCCGAGATTTTTGGTCAAACCTCTAGTTACCCAAACAAATTCGGATTCTCGCCCAAAAATTTGAAATCTTGGCTTTAAAAATGGATTTTTAGATTTTCGGTCGAAATTCCGAATTTTAAGGCGAAAAATCGGATTTTAGGTGATTTTTGGATTTTTTTGGAAATTATGGAATGTAAACAAATGTGAAATTCAAATTTATTTTTTACCAATAATCTACTGCATCAAAACACTATAATTTTTTTTAAACAATTACAGTCTAAATGACCTTTTAAACTCAACCTCTCACTTACTTCACCTCATCCAGACAGCCTAATTCCCAAAATTTCTTAGGGCAAGTTGGGAAAACAAAAAAAAGGAAAAGTAGACCGATTCCTAAATGATGAACACCATTTGTCACTTCCATTTTCATGCTCTCAAGTCTCCAGTCTGCCTAGGACTTATCACCATTCTTATCGGAACACCTCGACCTCCACCTCGACCTCCATCTCATTGTGGTCATAGTAAATTGTCAATTGCAGTTACACTTGCACCGACCTCCACCATAACCTCACTGGGGTCATAATAAATTTGTCAATTGCAGTTACACTTGCAACTGATTCTAAATGCATTAATGCAAGAGCAATTATCCACTACACCGAGAGCATCCTTTTGCATGTCACAACTGAGCACCACATCCACAAAACACATGAAGACATAATAATGGATAGTATGTTCGGCACAGGACAGGCCCTATAGCTAGGATACGAGTTAAGTTAATTATATATTTCAGTGGAAACTTGTAATGAAATTATGTCAGTTTGGTGGTAACTAATATTTTTGCCACAAGTTTGATTCAAGTTCAAATCTCGATATTGACAAACGTGAAAATTTTAGTTTTTATTTATCGAAAAAATTATAAAATTGTAGAACATTAATTAAAGTTAACATAAATTTAATATATTAGACACAATTATTAGAAGTCTACATATATTTTTTTCTAAACAAACTCTTTTACGTGTATGTATGTATCTTGGGCCGGCCCCCAAATTTATAACTCGCCTTAGGCTCCCAAGTGTCTTGGGCCGGCCCTAGTTTGACAATTGCTTGAGACATCACTTTAAAAGGCTTGAGGTGCAGGGCCAACCTCAAGTTGTGTAAGCAACATTTCACGTAATCGAAAAATAATATTTTCTCTTTGTTCAAGTTTTGACATACTCATCCGTAAGTATGTCCATTTGAGCAGGTGATTTAATTAGCAATAACAATGTAATTTTTGATAATTTTTTCATAATTTTACTCTACAATATCACAGTAAAATCACAAAAAATGCATTATTTTGCTATCCAAATCACTTAGTCAAATGATCCGATAAATAGTGACAAAAAAAAAGTAAAAACAAAAAAAGTACACTTAATAAAACTGGTTGTGCTATATAATCATTAGTCTATCATCTATAGCACATCAAAAGCATAGTCCCAGAGCGTATGAAAGTTTCTCAATAAAATAACAAAAAACAATTAATGATCAATACTATTACCAATAAAAACCATTAAAATACAAAGATCCAAAACCCTATTTAAGCCCCTGATCCCTTGATCCCACCATCACCATTACCATCCCCATCTGAGATTCACAACAGAGAGAAGAAGAAGAAGGAAACCAAAAGAACCCTTTTCTTTTCCTCTCTTTCCAATTCCAAGCCCCACAAATACAAATGGATTCAAAGAAGCCCAACAAGATCAGTGAAATAGTCAGGCTCCAAAGAATCCTCAAGAGGTGGAAGAAGCTAGCCACCACTCCCAAACCCACCACCACCGGAACCACCAGTCCCACCACCACCGCCGCTACCGCCAACAAAAGCATCAAATTCCTCAAAAAGACCCTCTCATTCTCCGACACCACCACCGCCTCCTCCCCTGTCTCCGCCATCTCCGCCGGAGACTCCGTCCCCAAAGGCTACCTGGCCGTCTGCGTCGGGAAAGAGCTCAGGAGATTCAGAATCCCCACCGAATACCTGGCCCACCAGGCCTTCGGGATACTTCTGAGAGAAGCGGAAGAAGAATTCGGGTTCCAGCAAGAGGGTGTGTTGAAGATCCCCTGTGACGTGGCAATGTTTATGAAGATTGTGAAGATGGTGGAAGAGAAGAGAGAGGTGTTCTTCTTGCATGAGTTTGGGTTCAACCTTTCTGATAACAACAGTACTGGTTGCTTCTCTTCTCCGGATAATTCGGAGCTCACTCCTCTCTCTCATCACCACCATCCTCAGCTCTGTAGATGATGATCAACTTTCTTTATTTTAACTTTTTTATGGGTTTTTTTCTTTTTTTGATTTTTGTGAAGAAGAAGAAGGCAATGTATGAGAGAGCAGTAGTAGATGGAGTAGGACTTTTGATGAATAATAAATGCAGTGCTATTATTACTGTTAGAATCACATCCAAGTTCCAACATCTTCTTCTTCTGCAGCTACTACATCGGTTAATGCATCACTTATTACACATTGTCATCTTATGATGACGCGGTTTGTATCTATTCAGATTTGTCCCACATCAGGATGTTTTGAGCCACTACTTTCGTTGACTTCTGGACTATCTCCTTATTGGAAGTTGATTTTCAGGTGAAACCATGGAATCCCATGAATACGTTCTTGGACTACTCCTTTATGTGTAATTGATTTTGAGGTGGAACTTCAGAATCCTTAACTCATATTCTGGCGCCGATCTAGAAATTTCTCGTAATGTTATTATGATTTGTTGACTATCATGTAATGGAATATTGCATAATGTTGTACTGTTAACCGAGTTGTGTTTCTTGACGAACCATATAGTGGTGGTTTCTATCTGTCACGAAGATTAGTTTGACATGGTGTTCCGTTCGATTTAATAGTAGTATATAACTTTGGTCAAGTTGATAAGTGAGTTTTCTAAGTGATTTTAGGCGATGACGCGGTGATAATTAAATTTCAAGATGCAACTTAAGTGTTCAAAGATGGGAAAGAGAGAGACTTGAACATGGTTTTCTTTGTTACGCGGTCACATTCTCAAAATTGTTTAAGGTGATAGATCCAAGTAGTTACTCATTGACGTTGTTGGTTAAGCTCATATACAACGTATACGGCGACATACTATTCAAATGTAGTGGGAAATTAAAGATTATCCGATAATTAAGATTTTTATTCCGATCAATAATAATTAAGTACATGATTATATATGGAGCTATCAATAAGGTACTACAAACACGTCAACTACGTAATAAAGTATAAACGGACCATGTGAGACGTTGATTTGGGGGTTGTACGTCTTCGCGGTACCACTAACATGGCTCGTATTAGTGCCATGATTATTAATCATGTTATCTTTAATTAAGAGGAGTAGTACTTAAGTATAAGTACTATCAATGATTAATTAATTATTTGTTTGATAAATTCAATAATAATAAATAATTAAACAAATATTTTTGTGAAATTCTTGGAATCGAGGACCGTATAGGTGTACGAAATAACGGCCCGACAAACTAGCTAATTAACCGTTAAGGTCACATTCTAGCTATGTGCTTCATTTGGGGAAATGTTGCTCTTTCTTGATTTATGATATTTAATGACTCATTCTTCTCCTTCCATACCATCCATGTGCTTGGCATGTGCAATCAGAGTATACACTATCCCACTGGTTTGTTTGGCCATGGGTGTACCCCTATTCCAACTCCTGTTTAAGATCGTCATAATCACACATATCTGATAACTCTATAAGAAATTATGGTATTTATCGAGAATGAGGAGCTCCTCACGCTGTGTTGAGCTCTTAAAAACTCAACCTATTTAGGCTTGTTCATCCGTTGAATTCATGAGAAAGAACATTGTTCATGTGTTTTGGTGCACATCTGTTTCATTCATAGCGTATGAGTGTTTAACTTATTTAGAGCATGTTCATCTGTTGAATCCATGAGAGAATTTATTTTTATTTCAGCGGAGCGACTAAGAGTAGGAGAGACAGTAACGTTTCTAAAAAAGATGCGCAGACGATGAAGTTAAATGATGAAAGAAAACAATAATACACAACATTGCTAGTAAAATTATCACTCATGGTACTAATTATGAATCATTCTTGCGCTCAAACCTCAATGACCAGCTCGGTGAGTTTCAGAGTCCAACTCAAAAACTAAACTTTTTGCAATCTCGGCCTTCAACATTGTTTCCTTCCAAATTACAGTACATGTATTGAAAAGTAATTGCCACAATAATTAGAGACTTAAGTAGAGTTCATTCATTTAAAAACCATAATCTCTTGATGGGAAGCAAGAAGCGTTATTGCTTAAAATAGTCTAGAGCACATCTCAAAAGGGTTATGTATTGGTTGCTTCAAAAGATTAATTTTTATGAGCAACATTGGTTTCATAAAAGAAAATATAGGTGATAGGAGATGAATGCTTGGGATAGAAAGAAAATTAGAAGATAAATGGTGACACTTTATCAACTTACTCAACACTTCTTTTCATGCCAATGGCTGAAGTTTACATCTATGTATAACTCACTTCCAATGTGGTTAACCTAAATTGAAGATCTAGAAATGAAAAAGACAAAATGCTTCACCTTGTATGTACATGATTGATTGATTGATAAAAGAGCAAAACCTCAGATCAATTTCTCAGCGGTGGTTTCTTTCGTCTGTTCGTAGACATGGTTTGTTGCACCACCAGACATTTAGACAACACATCTTCAAAATCCTCTTCCTCGCAAGGAATCGCTAGTCCACCTTCTTGATCATACCCAAATTCCTCGGCAGCCCTTTCCATCAAAGCCGTGAAATTCGGCATCGACAAGTATGTTGTCGGAATGACATATCTCCTGAGCTGCGACCCGACATACACCGCGACGTATCCTTTTGGGACGGTTAATTTCGGCCCGCGCTGTTGACCGTCCGACATCGATTTCTCTCCGGTGATGAGCGATTCCCTTCCGGAGTAATAATCGACAGGTAGACTCATCGATTTGGTTTTGTTTAGCACGAGCGAGCTCAACCATTGCCTCTTGGAAACATATCTAGGGCCGGATATGCTAATTGGAACACTCTTTGTTCTACCCAATTTCATCATTGTGATGGTTTTACGATACTAAAATCTATGTATCTCTGTTGAATAGAGCTGTACGGTTATATGGAAAGACTAGTTAAAAACAATGTTGCTAATAGTACATCGCGCAAGGATGGATGATTTAATCAACAATCATGAGCAAAATACTATGGATGATTTCATCCAATTTGGTTGAAATACGCACTAGGGAAAGAAATGGCGATCCGAATTATTGTACCCAAAGAAAAATGCTATTTTTGTTTTGGGTGGTCGAAAGCAGAGAAAAAGTAATTTTTGAACGACCAAAAAAGACCTCCTCCCTGCTTGAGAATGAAGTAAACGATTACTCGTCCGTCTAACCTTGGAGAATTTAAAGGGTCAAGAGGCTTTTGCTAATTAATTTTCATGTGTATAATTGAGTTTGTTCAGAGCTTTAGTCGCTTGACCGTACCCTATAAATAGTGAAGGAGGGGTTGTTTTTCCCTTAACGTAAAGAAGTTTTGACCAATTAAGACTTGTATCAAATCATTGAGATGCAAATGGGTACTAGCTCAGTGATAGAACATTTGAAGCCCCTGCATTATGCTCCGAGTTTGAACCCACCTATAAGATTTAATTCTAAAAAAAAGTAATGAACACTACAATCAATTATATTTTTCTTGGTTTCTGTCCAAATATAGCTGGTTTTCCATAAAATGAAGACGACAACTTGCAAAGATGTGTTGTTTCTCTTGATCTCTGATCGACGAGCAACTTTAGCAACAACTAAGACATTCTCTAACCTATCAATATACTAGTTTAATTATGAGGAAATACTGGATAAGTTGCTTAATCAGACACTGAACACTGCTGCTCCATCGAGGATGGCCTCTTTCAAAACGTACTTCGGTTGTTTAAGTGACACGGTTGTTTTCTACTAGTTACAAGTCCATTCCTTCGAAGCTAAGATTCTATCTTTTTATGCAACGTCATCCACCCTCAAGATCATTGTAAAGATTGAAGAGCGTGTGTTGTTTCATGGCCATCTGAACAATATTTGTACAAGTTTCTTGCGCATAGGAAGGCATTCACATAACTAATCAATCGATGGTAATCGTTGGTGCACCTCACTGGTTTAATATTTACTCTCTATTTCAATTGTTCATAGTAGTTGTATAAAAAATGTATGCACATTACATGTACAACTTGCATGAACAATAGCATTCATGAACTTCGCATGACTTGGTTCTTTCTATAAGTCAGTTGCCAAAAGCTATAGTATCTGTTTGTTAGCATGTAACACTTGGTATGCTATGTGCTCAGTTATTTGAGAAATATTTCATTTTCATAATTTGTTTAACATTTATAATGAATCACGAGGTAACAATAGAATCATGTGAAATGATCCCATCCCGTCTACTAGTATACAAATTATTGAATAACTCATCATAATTTAACAAGTTTAGTTAGTGAATAAGACTTTATCTAATCAAAAAGGAAGGCGGACGACTGATGCATCTCATCGATTACCACATGAATAATGAAAATCTTCGTCCAACATGTTTTTGTTGTAACAAGGCAATTTGCGAGTTGCGACCATCTTTTGGGAATGATTACTCATATTTTTTAGAAATTGTTTTGTCGTCAACCAAGTTTGAATTCGGGACCTCATGCAGGGGCTTCCAACGCTCCGCCACTTGAGCTACCACCCCGGCTGCAGGAATGATTACTGACTTAGAATATTGCTCATTACAACACTTTTTAGAATCAAAAGACTATCATACAACCCTTCGGGGTGTAGTTGAGTTGGTCGGGTGAGTATTCTTAAGCCTTTGGACATTTTCCTTGAGATCTTTTAAACTTTGGGACCCAAAGACAGCCTATTGGTCTTCTAAACTGCAAGCCCGTTAGCCCGTATTTTTTCAGGCTGGTTTGCCTCTCTAGTGTGGTTTGTAGGCTATTGCACTAGCCCGTCTACGGTATTTACACTTGAAAGCTTACAGTTTTGCGTGATTCCGGGTAAAATACATGAGAAATAGGCTGTGATGTTGAAGTGTTTGAGTACTTGAGCTAGTTGTGCTTATTTCGTTAGTCCGGGCGTTTCTATGCATATTTCGTTGTTATCTGTCAAATATGATTGCTTGGTATGTTTGTTCACGCTTTCTTGACAGGAACGGATGCTAATCGGTTGATAGGAGGCATGAAACAAACTTCGGAAACAACGGAAGCACAAGTGGAACGAAGAGAAGCAAAGTTGGGGGAGCTAGGATGACCAGTCTGCACTAATCTTATGATATCTTGAGTTCTACAATGAATTTGGTAGTGAGACCGGTGCCATATGAAATTAGACTCAAAGATCTTTGCAACAATAGGTCATGGAGCTTAATCGGAGATCGGACGAAGAAGTTATGGCCTGGAGAACTCAGACAACAAATTCAGGAGCAACATTTCGGCCCGAAATGCCCCTCTCATTTCGGCCCGAAATGAAAACACCCCTCTGTTTTTCTTTTTGAAAAAAATTTCGGCCCAAAATGAGGACCATTTCGGCCAAAAATGCCTGACACCAAAGTCCGATATTTGGGGAAAAATGTAATTTTTAAAGTCTTATGATGATTTTTTACTCAAGAACGACCGAGGGGAGGAATTCTGAGTCATTCACGCAGACGGAGGCAAGAGACGAAGGCTTGGAGCTGACGAGATCGATTGGGATCATCCCCAAACCGGAGATTTCCCCGTTTGATTTCTTTCTCTTCTCTCTTTCTTGCTATGGAGAAACTCTATTGTTTTGCTACACTTGTTATTAGTAGCTAGACGTTTTGCTAGGCTTCTCTCGAAAGCCTAGGGTTTATGTAGACAATACGTTTTTCGAATTTTAGACTTTGTTTCACGCTTTGTGGCTGTGATCTATTGAATTGATTTTAGTTTCATGATCTTGTTGATGAATCTAGTCTATTGACACGACTAGTTTAGGATTTGGTATTCATGAACTTAGGGTTTATTCCTAGATTGCAATATTCCTTAATGTTAAATTTTGTTCTAGTTATTGTTCATATGATGTGTTTAATCCTTGGTAAGAATGGAGTAATTAACCGGACTTGTTAATTAGCTAGAGAGTGCGTGAGAGCGACTTATACCTAGTTGTGATGAGATATGAACAATCCTGAATCACTAAGATTGAGAAGAGATGTGTTTAGGATTGGCCTTAGTGGGTAGATTCGGTAGGTGATATTCGACTGTTTCGTGCAACGATGGACCGAGAGGACACGTTGCCGTTCATGTCATTAGCGTACTAGAACAAACCGGTAGACACATGAGACCGATATGAGAGTGTAGTCGGCCGTGACGTAGATCGACATGAGACCGAGAGGAGATTGTTAGTACTATTACCCGACTTAACTAGAATAGACTTAACGTGTTACATAGCTAATCCGAAAATCGTCTACAGCCCTAGATGATCTAGAGATTGCCTAGTTTCTCCATATTTGTTTTCTTAAAATAAAATTCCAAAAAGATGAGCTTAGTTGTTATTTAATTTCAGTCACTTGTTTGTGGGTGACGCCTTAGTTAATCACAATTCTTCCTCCTGTTAGAGTACTCTAATCTAATTACTACATTAAATATTCTCAAGACTGTCCTCGTGGGATCGATAACTCGGGGTTGAAATATTACCCTATAGTACTTGAACCGTGCACTTGCAATAACATGTAAGAATACGTGTCAAGTTTTTAGCGCCGTTGCCGGGGACAGCGGTAGATTATTTAGTTAGGAGTTAGTTTAGAGTATTTTTCTTTTCTTTTAGTTTTGTTTTATTTTGTTTCTATCTATGTGCTTCACGGGTACCTTGTGAGTTTGATTTTGCAGGAACACATGAAGCTGGAGACATAATTTAATAATTTCGATAGTGTTTGGGGGTTATATTGTATTTTTGCAGAAGTTATAAGTTAACTAAAGAATGGTGTCGAAATTATAGATTTGAGAAAGTTATAAAGTAGTTGGATAAAATTTGATGGGGTTTATAATTGTATATTTCAAAATTATAATGTGGTTAATTTAAAGAGTAGGGAGATAAGTGTAGTTTATAAAAGTTAAAAAACTAATTTAGTTCAAAATTGGGGAGGTAGTTGTAGTTTCAGAAAATATAAACTAATTAAGTAGATATTGGTTGGGGTATATTCTCAAATTTCTAAATCCTAAGGGTTGTAATTGTCTTTTATAAAAGTTAAAGTATGCAAATAACTTTTCTTCTACATAATACGTATGAAATACTTTTAGCTACTCGTATTTTGTCTAACCCGACCCGTATAATAGTATAACCCGTTAAAAGTATACGTATAATACGTCTAACCCGTATTTTATTCCTGACCCGACCCACACTCTGTATATTAATACGTATAATATGTAATATTCGTATTTGTTTCAACCTGACCCGAAAATTCGGTTACAACTTTCTCTTTTTCCTCACCATCTCTTTCTCTATTGTTTCTGCACCCGTACACACACACCCAGACACACAACACTCCCTCCCTCTCTACCAACTAGATTCATCCCCCCATTCTCTTATTTCTCCTTGTTTCATCACAATTTCTTCTATATAAACAACACATTTCCTCCAACATGACCGATTCTTCTTCTTCTCTTCTTCATTTTTCTTCTATAGATGGTTTGTGTGGGTTGGTCGTTCCCTGCCTCGGCAGCGAAGCCATATCTAGCATTCCTCTTCAGTCATGCTCAATGCAATCATTTTCTTTGGGAACGAGTTGGGTTCTTGTGTTGTCTACCTAAATTGATGGAATTTGTCCCTAAACGGTTACGAATTTCGCCTTGTTGCATTGCACTTCGAGGTGAACCAAACGGTATGCCCCGTGCTCCGTGTCGGTTCACTTAATTATGTTTCGATGACGGCTCATGGGTGGATGCTCGTTCTCGAGGATGCGGAAAATGTTGTGGGTATGCGGTCGATGATCGTTGTCTACCCAAAAGCTGTCCATGAACGACACCCTTCTTCACTGGAGAAACACCACCACAAAAACAACAACAACACTCCCCATCATCACCATCATCATCATCATAATAATCATCATCATCATCATCATCATCATCATCTTCTTCTTCTTCTTCTTCTTCTTCTTCTTTTTCTTCTTCTTCTTCTTCTTCTTCTTCTTCTTCTTCTTCTTCGGTGAAAAACACAACCACCACAACCACCGTTGCCATCACCAACAACACCACCATAACAACCCCGTCACTACCAACATCTCCTCCATCTCAATCTCTCATTCTCTGCCAAGTAACACGAACCAATAACAGCAACAACACACAACACCACCCCCACTGCCGACACCACCACCACAACCATCTCCACCATTAAAGCCACCATCATCACCACCACCATCTCCTACTTCTCCATCTCTCAACATCCTTCTGCCCAAAATAGAGCAGCAGCTACAACAACCACCACCACCATCAAACAACTCCACAATCACCACCACCATCAACACCACCACATTCGGCACCACTGCCACCATATCACCACAAGACCTCCTTATTTCTCTCGACTTCATATTCCTCTGTTTCCCTCTCTCTCTTTGCGACTGAGACACCCACAACAGCAACAACAACAACATCACCACCATCATCACCGTCACCTCACCACCATCCCCTTCACCTTCCTCCGACACCGACGGGTATCACCACCGACAACTCCAGACCCTCGTCTCTCACTCTCGGCACCATCTCTCTGTCCTCGCCTCTATCTCTCTCTCTCTCTCTCTCCATCTTTGATCACGAAACAGAGCAGAAGCAGAAGAAGTTGCGGCGGCGGCAAAGGCCACCGCCAAATCAGACCCGGAGGTCCGACCCGACGGGAAACCCAGCCGCCGGCCTCCTCCTCCCTTCTTTGTCCTTACCGGCGACTTCCCCGACCTCCCTGAGGTTCAACGAGCCCAGGAGACGCTAGGAACAGTAACTAACGCCGCCGAAACGTCATGAATTCCGGCGAGATTCCGACCCAACTTCGGCGAGTGATTTCTCTCTTGTTCGGTAACGGTTTTTTTATCAATTTCTGGCTTGAATTCACATGTTTAGACTTGAATTAGAGTTCTAGACAATCGAAACAACATGGGTATCAGTAAATTGAAAGATTCATGGTTTGATTTTGGGTGGGTTGAGAAGACGATACTGATGTGTGTTCTTGGGGGGTGATTTTGTCATTTCAGAAACTTCAAGGGTATAAAGTGTTAAATATGAAACTTTGGGGGTAGCCCCTGTTTTTACATAAATTTCATTATTTTATAACACTTTTATTTAAAATGCTTTTATGAAATAATTTAGCTATTTTAATATGTTGATAAACTTAATTATTATTAATTAATTTAGCTATTTCAATAAATAAAAGAAAACAAATATGTTTGTAATAAAAATAAAAGCTTAAATTTCTATAAGATGGAATAGTTATAGTTAATATTGCAATTCATTTTCTTGGAAAATAAGTCAACAAAAGATACGTTTTGTATAATCAACAAAGAAAAAAACGTTTTAACTAAATACTGATCTAATTTTATAGTAAGTTTCTAAATATTAATAAACATTTCATAGTCTCTTAAAATTGAATATTTTTTTGGAATAAATCAAATTAATTATAAATTAGAAATAATTTCTTTAAACACCACTTTTACAAATACAAGAACAATTATTTCATGTGTCTTCGATATTAAACAAAAAAGGGTGGATGATTAATTATATTATTCACAAATGTCTTGGTCTTCCAGTTGTAGCATACCCAAATTGAATTTTAATATACTTAGACATTTAGTCTTAGTATTTATAATTACATATTTATACACAATTATCTATAAAAGTAAATACTTTTGTATAATGGTATAAGAAAAGAATATTGATTAAAACTTGGATATGTTATCATCATATTTTCATGAACTATGATATATGTATTTATTAAATGAGATTTTGTTAGCTTGTAAATGATAATTTTGTTAAGTTTAAACAAGTAAATAGATATTCTAGTAAGACTAATTAAAGATAGTATTTGTATAACTTGATCTTAGCCAAAATTAAATAGCTATATATGGCTTTCTTGAAAATTTATGGACTAAAAATATTGTAAGGGGATAATATTATTTACTAAGTATTGAATTAATTCAAATAAGGACAAGTTAATATTTCATCGAAATGAACATGTTTTTCGCTAAATAAAAGCATACTAATTAGCTCGTGTTGAATATTATTTAGTAGAATCCGGAATTTTATGATTAGAACAAGCAAATGATTAACTATGTGTTTTATGGATTTTATATTAGTTTCATCATTGGAAATTTATATTATTCTCTTAAAAATACACTTACTCTGATTTTCATAATAAACACTGATAGAAATCTATTAGCACTTAAACGGGGAGTATGGGTTGTATTGAAATAAAATAAAGGATTCATCAAAGGAAAAATGAGGACAGGCATCGCATAATTGCATCTCGCATTCTAGTCGTGTTTTGAATTAATCAGAAATTATAATTTGTAGGCAACGATTTCGTAGACGACGAGTTTGTTGAGTGCGAGTGGTAGGACTCCCGTTGCCTTAGATATACCGACCTCCTTATCATCGGTAAGTTCATATGTGCAATACTTGAACTGTCAAAATGTAATTTCGTGTGCGTAAATATTTGAATTCGTTATAACTCATGATACTTGGAACGAGTCAAATGTTATGAAATTAGCTTTGAGAAATCTTCTTCTGAATATCCGGGTTGGAAATTATGAAATCTTGAAAATCAAGTGACACTGTTGTGAGATGACATTTCTGGTGATATAGGATGATATTGTAATTGACGGTTTTGAACCAAATGTTATGAAATGACGGATGAATAATGCACTATAACATAATTGGGGTGATGTACAGAGGATGTGTGTGGAGGCTGCGGCCGGAGGCGCATGTGAGTCGATCCTCCTTGGGTGCTAATCCTACGAGATTACATACCCTACCACGTGGTTAGCGTACGTATACCCGAGATTTATTTAAATTTGAAAAATATGGAGTAGTACTTATACCACTACGGGTCATTACGGTATAGGGGTGTCGACACTTAAGGTCTCATAGTTATGATTACGAGCGGGGATTGACGTAGGGGCTCCCATAATGCTCGGGTGAATTGGGAATCATGTTATCCCAAGAGGCACCCTATTGTGATTTATTGCATCTTGACTCCTCTGTGGACATTCGTTACCCGCTGAGCTCTAATATGCCTCAGCCAAATTAATGATGAGAACGGAAGTTGAGTTACGTTAACAACTACTATAGATTCTTCTACATATCATGTGATTATATATGCTTTTGTGCCAAAACTTGTTTTACATATTGCAGTATGAATTTACTCAGTTTTTACTGATTACATATTTTTCTGCGGTCGGCTTGTGCTATTTCAAAACCCGCAGGTTACGAGTAAGGTGGGACCGTTCACAACGCGGCGAGCTAGGGTATTAAACTGTGTAATCATCACCTAGCATTATTTTCATTTTATAAAATATTGTACTTGTTATTTTTAGACAATGTCACTGATTTGTTTTGAATTTATAATAATTATATATGGATATTCGGTGGTTGTACTGACTGTGAACCGGCGATCCTGCTCCGTTCTCGATGGGGTTCATCACCTCGGGCGGAGACATCTCTCCAAACATACGGTTCGGTTGGCCGTGTGATTTGGTGGGGTGTTGCACATAATGAGCATGCAGAGCGAGGATGAATATGAGGGGATCTCTGATTACCCCTACTATTGTGCTAGATGCAGAGTTTGGCACACAGATGACTCATGCTCAGTGATATGGTGCTATAAATGCAAGAAGGATCACAAGTATGAAGATGCATGCATAGTCGATCCACCAAAGCTTCAACACCACCAGGAGGACTCACCAGCCAGTATGGCAGACTTGTGGAGTATTATGGAGGAAATCCAAGAGCGCGCCACAAGGATGTCCCTGGTTATAAAAGAGCCTCACGAGGACCATATTCCACACATTGAGCCTTTAATTGAGACACTATGGTCACCATCACAAGACGATTCAGAAATTCCTCATTGGCTACCAGCTGTCCAAGAGATGCAAAGGACACTGATAGCTAGGTTGGAGCGAGAACGAGAATGTACGTCGCACGCTACAGTTGTGGAAGAAGAGGTCCTGAGCCGAGCGAAGAGTGCGATGTCCATGAACCAGTTGTGGACTTTTCCACTTATGAGGACTCAGACTCTTATTCAGACTGGGGTGCTTTGGGTGTCCAATAGGGAGGAGGCGAAGGTTTGTGCAAGTGAACCTCCAATTATCTCACATCCTTGGCATGATTGGGATGACACCTACATTGGGAGCTTGTGGGGGTGCTAATGATGAAGTTGATGAAGCACTTGTGACTGTTGCGATAGATGATTTGGAAATCAGCAAGTGTGGGTGTCACATCCCCCTCGCTCCGACCCCGATTAACGACTAATAAAACCTTGCATTAACGGGAGGAGGGCGCGACATGCCGGTGCGGCCTTGACTCGTCGAGAGGCTAAAAAAATAATTTATTAAAGTCGTGGTTGAAATTTTATTTTGAAACTTTGCGGAAGCGTAAATAGTAATTACTTGGGGTCATCATGAAAAATAATTTGACTTGTAAAGAAAGAAAGTTGGAACTTAAAAATCAATGTTATTTAGCCATCTCGACTCATGACGTAAACAAAGCATAACTTGGGAAATGTCATCGGTATCGTATAATGGCTCATACAAAGTATTATATACATAACATAACTCTTACATTCTTAAAGTAATCTACAAAGATGTATTCTACACTAGCTCCAAGTCGTCTAGCATATCATCAACATCTAAGCACACAAGAACCATCACGTATGTAATCACATATCAACTTAATGCTTTGCTACTTCTTGCTTCTCACGTGCCCGTAAAACCTGAAAAAAGGGTAACGTGAAAGGGTGAGCTCAACTAGTTCAGTGAGTTAAATCTACGCCCCTCCGTAGGTTTGGAAAACTAAAAGGGGCTAACTTTCCATGTAGCATCGTGAACATAAGGCATAGTCATACATACATATACTCCACCTTTAATGATCGCGTCATTCATAAGACATAACGTGGATCATAAAGAAAGTGTAACGTATCGCATAACTTGAGTCGTGTAAAATCATATTATTCCAAGTAGGAAACTTTCTTTGTCTCTCGTAGAGACCATAACGTACTTGAACATGTTTTCTTAGTGTTTTATCTTATTGGCCCGTGATAACCTTCATGACTTAACATGACGTAGGGACATGTCCATCGCGACGGCTTTTGAGGCGATGCGTGCATGCTTATATTGCCCCGACAAAAAGGGCCGTAGCCTGCCTATACCCAACATGAGGTTTCACTCTGGTGCCGTGGCCTTTCTGAAAATCGTGTCTTATCTTACGAAACGTTCATGATCTTTCTTAGCATCCATGGAGCATAAAAAATTTACTTAAGTAAAGAAAAAAATACATACATAATATTAGGGATAACATGAGCAACATAAGCTTGTAAGAAACATTGAGTTTCGATACAAACTTTGGGAGGTAGGGTAACTCACCTTGCTATGCCCGAATTAGTCTAAAACTTTAAGAATCTTACCCCCATAGTCTAGCCAAGTTCTAACTTGATCTTGATACACATAGCACAAAATATAGAAGAACAACATAAGTGTCACGGATCACACATAATGTCTACTACATGCAATGCAATCTAGAGGGATCTTTTTACATTACGAGGGTGTCCTAATTAGTGATTACTCGAACTAACATAACGCGTTACTAGTAGGAACTACTTACAAAACTCGTAGAATTTACTAACTAACATGCTTAAAATATTTAGGAACATGATAAAAATATACTTAGGACCCAAACTTAATGTTTGCAAAACTTATATGACAAATTTGTAAATTTTACTTGTAGGCAAAGTGTAACTACCGATAGTCCACAAATTCATAATTAATTAAAAATAAATATTCGAAACTCGAAATATTTACGCAATATAGATAAAGAGTTTACCCACAATATACTGTAATATAAAAAATTATAAATTTTCTAAATATTTTAAACATAAAATTTCGGATCTGTTTTGGTACAAAAAAAAGACTGGTAGCAGCCAAAACAGAGACTGGTAGCAGCCTTTGCAATAGATTCATAAAATATTTAAAAAAATTCTAAAAATTAATTTTTTTCACAGTAGGCGGTTAACATGTATGGGAACAACATATCCAAATTTGGTAAATAGTGAAGTAGTATAAGTACATGAAATTTATGAAAAACCGCATTGGTCTGGTGTTGGACAGATTGTTAAAAAAGAACCGGTTTTGGCCGAATAAAAATTAAATACAAGTCCAAATGATGTGAAATTTTTAATGTAGTGACATCGCACATAAATACACAAACTGTAAATTTTTCATAATTTTCTGAAATGGTTAAGTATTTTTCCCGGTTTTGTGAAAATAGACTCAAAACACGAGCTTTGTGATTTTCCATACTTTAAAACTTGTTGCATGTAAGAAATTATCTACCAAGATCTGAATTTGAACTAAGACAAAGTCTAAATCACATACATATCACTATTCACATCATCATCTTTCATGAATCTAAGCTATAAACTAACTTTTGATGACATGCATGTGTAATCTAGATGAAATAAGTGAAGAGTAAACCAACAAGATGAATTTTTATCTAAAAAATGGATGAATAATTTTGAACTGATGCCTTCTAGCCTCCTAAGATGAAACTCCTAAAACCATTGATAGAAATAAAAATAATTTGAGACTTGACATGATCTTCCTAATTTGGAACACTTTGGAAGATGGAGGACTTGGTAGCAACAATTGAAGGAGATGAAAACATAGGAGAAGACAGCAATGATAAAGGGACGGATGGAGGAGGAGAAGAAGGTGGAGAAAGAAATGGAAAATGAGAGAGACACGTGTGAGAGTTATAAGGACAAGTGTTAGTACATCACATGGGCTTGAGGGGTTTGTTTTGGTGCATCACTTGTACCACTTTGACTATTTTATATGGTTCTAGTTTATTCTCTAATATCTCCAATAATGAATGTGTCCTAATTAATAGCATGAATACCACAAGATGAAATACTCCTAAAGCATCTTATAACTTCCTACAATTAATATTTAATTGTCTAAAATCTTATTGCATGAGGGTCTCTAACATTGTTGCAAACTACATAATAGTTTCTAAATGTAACATACATACAACTTAATATTTGTGACATTTACAATTTTACAAGTCTAGCATATTCAGTGAAACACATGACAAGAAAAATTCATTTAAAACATAATATTTTCACTTATGAAATAGATACACAACTTATATATGTGGGTTGTTACATTCTACACGAATAATAATAATAATAATAATAATAATAATAATAATAATAATAATAATAATAATAATAATAATAATAATAATAATAATAATAATAATATTCTACCCAGCAAATATATGTATACATGACTAGACACATATTTCATTTATTGTATACTTTACAAGAAGAAACTAGAATATTAACATAATGCTTTCAACTCTATTTTAGTTAAACAATAACATATTATTCATATCTTTTCATGAACATGAGCTAATGATAAAATACTTGAAAATGGTAACATTTAATCACATCTTAACGTGCTAATATTACTTAGAAATGTGGGTTATTACAGTGGGAGTGTGAGTGAACCGCATGTGTTGATTGACAAACATAAAGCACCATAGATGTACTATTGGGATGACTTTATGGACAGAGATTCATTTGAGCCCATTAGTACTTCATTGTAGCTGATCAAGAAGAAAAATTGCAAGATGATTGGGGTTAGCTTCCATAACTCGCCACCATCCGCACAACACAGGGGTGCACTTGAAGTTCTGGAGAAAAAATGGTGGAAGAATAAGAAGTGGAGGGATAAAATATTTTCCATGTTCCTTTTCGAGTGAGGTAACCGGGTCGGGCTGTCCACCTTAAATTACAAGCGCTTCTTGGGAGGCAACCCAATGTAGAGTATGATATTATCTGTTTCTTTTTATTTTAGTTCCCCATACCTGATTTTGAGAGGTGAGAGAGTGGGACTGATGAGTTATTTAGTGTTTGCATGTTATGTTTAGCGAAAATTCTACCACAATGTTCCATGACACATTTGACCCACACGGGGACTCTTGAGGGAGTTGGGGATTTTTCGTGCATTTTTTCAGCAATCTACCCTGGTGTGCGAGGCACACACGACCATAGGGGAGATACATTGTAGCATGATGTAGCTTGGAGATTGCTCAAGTGATTTTCATCAGCGGGAAACTGTCAACGGTCCACAAGACCCCGTCTTGCTGCAGTTTTGCGGACACGATGCCCATAGGTCCAGGCACCTCAGGTATCTCTTACTCTCTCGGCATCTACGTTTTGAGCAGTAATTGTAGAGATCCAACGCCTACACATTTGAGCGATGAGTCCTCTTATTCGATCTCTAAATTCGTTGAGGACAACGAAATGTTTAAGCGTGGGAGGGGGGATTGTGTATGTTTTGCTAGCCATGTCAGTTATGCATCGCCAGTTACATGTAGTTATGTCGTATTGTGTCGTATGCGTGGTTAGTGTAGAGTGTGTCGATACATTGTTGTATTGTGTTAGGTTATTTTCTACATTGTTTGCACTTTTAAATTATTGAGTTCCCCTACCCAATGTTATGTGGTTCGAATTGGCCTCGCATATAGAGTTAGGAAAATATGAGAAAATTGAAAAAAATATAAAAGAGAAAAATCCATTAGAGTTAAGGGAAATTTATGAAGCTTGAAACCGAAGAGAGTTCAGTGAAAGAGTCTCGGAGAATAGAAAGCGCCGTAGTAGGATAACTTTAATTCTTAGCATCTTGTACACCTGTTTCACGAAAGGAAGTCCCGGGTATTCATGTAGGTCATACCTTTAGTTCCTATATTGTGCAAGGAGGATTTGGTTCTGAGGTAGTCGGATAGTCTGTTTTCGTGTGGAAACTTGTGGCTTCTTGTAAATCTGGGATGGACCTTCGTGTTGAGTCGGTTCCATGTGTTTAGTTGCTCTAGCCTTAGTGAAGTTAGGGAGTGTACACCAGGTTCCCACATCATAAAAAAAGACTATCATTAAAAATGATAAAACACAATTTCAGTAATATATTTTTGACACATTAGATTTATATTTTCAAATGTTTACTAAGGCGATCAAGGTAACCGAATTTTGAAATTATCTTAGTCAAAGTATCAAAGAAAAACTCTAGCGTCACACAGATAAGGCTCAATAAATGTTGCATCCCGTTTGAGGCCGAGATTGATTCTTCTCCTAATTTTGCTTCTCTTGATGATTCGAGCTGGAACATGTGTATCTCAACAAGACTTGTTCACACATGTATGCATGTGCAAAGACGACAAACAGCTCCAATCCTACAATCATGAATTTCCTGTCAACTCCGGATTAAAAAAATTCATTAGAAGTACATGTGCACACTAAGATTTCTACAAAACACATGTCGTTTCTTTTTTACGAATATAGTTATCTACACATTCAAACTTTCACCGATCCTTTCAAAAAAGTTAGCTTTCACCGATACGTAGACTGATGTAAACCAGCTAAAACTCTCAAAATTAGAAGATGAATAATGGTAAGTGTACAAGGCTTTAATGATATTACAGTAAAGTAGAGGAGTTCATATGCTATTTATATAACATAGTTTGTTACTCTCTGTTATATATAACGTGTAATGTATGAGTGTTGCTATTAATGAAGATAATCACTTCCCAATTTCATATTCTCTTCATCTCTCTCTAGCCCAAATTTCCCATACTTCATCATGGTATCAGAGCTCGGCGGTGATCGATTCGCCTAATTTTTCATGCGTCTTCATCGATTTCGTCCTCGCTTCCACCGAATTTAAAGTTCTTCATCACTAATTTTCATCATCTCGTGCTTGTTCGCTTAGATTCGTCAAACGATAGCGTTTTTCAACTTCAGTGTGAAGGTGCTCTTTCTACGAGCTTTTTCTCGATCAATTGCAATCTTCAGCAATTCCGGCACCGGAGTGTGCTGATTCCGATGGTAATTGCTCTCCGAATCCTTCTTATCTTCTTTGGCGTCTTAAGGATTCCTACATCCGCTGTCTTCTTTCTACCTTGACACCTTATGTTCTTGTCCATGACAAGCACTTAACTACTGTGTTTGATTTGTGGAAGTTTCTCGAGCATAATTTTACGTGCTTGAATTTACCGATGTTTATAATCTTCTGTGTCAATTACACAGTTTATAGAAAACCTCTTCTGAATCTGCTAGGGATTTCTTTGGCTCGAATTGCCAGATTAGCGATCAATTGGCTCTTGTGAATGCTCCTGTTAATCATGCTGATCATATTTTTCATTCACCCCAAGGTTTGCCTAGTGAATTTACTTCATTAAGCATGTCATTCGCAATTTACCACTATCTTTGGATATTGAAGAAGTTCATGCTAGGATTATCTCTGAATCTGTTTATGTTGAACTTGTGCACAAGTCTCTCTTGCCTGATTCCGCTACTTCAGTTGTCTTGGATATTAATTCTTCCGATGGATTTAAACATCACAAATCTCACTCCAAGTGGCAATACCCTAAGGTTTATTAACCTAGCTCAGCTCTTGGATCCTCATTTTCTGGCTCGTGGTCCTCAAGTTCACAACTATGGATCACAAAGTCACAATTCTCAGAGGCCTTTATCTACCACTTCTACCTCAGTGGCTTGTAAAATCTGCACCAAAACTGGACATACTACACTTACCTGCTGGCACAGATTTAAAGAGACTATTAGCCTAGAGCTCTCTTGGCCACATCTTCTGGTTCTCCTAGACCACAACGGTGGATATTTGATTATGGGTCCACTAGACACCTTACTCATGATGTGTCTCATCTTCACAATACTCATAGTGCACATACACATGTCTCAATGGCAGATGATACTCACACAAATGCAGCTCATCTTTGATGCTTGTTCTGCACTATTCAGGCCAAGGATACCAAAAAGATTTTATATCAAGGTCTTACTTCTGATGGAGTATACACTATGGTTCCTCACTCTGCAACTACCTCTTCATTCAACTATGTACTTGTGTCTAAGGTTTCTTCTCATTGACATGAGAAACTACAGCAAAACTGAATTTTCGTAACAATTTTTTTCGTTGTTATAACTCAAAAATTTGTTGCTTATTATTTATTACAACATCTTTTTGTTGTCACCAATTTCATCGCCTATACATAGTCACTAATGTAATCTACGATGAGTTTGAAGATCATTACGAAAGTTAATTTATGCTACGTTTATTTTCGTTGTCCATGTTGGCATTTGATAAATAAAATAATTGTTGGCATTTACATATTCGTTGTGTATGACATGATTTCCTAACGTTTCAATTCCTTTAATATAAAAAAATATGTTTCAATTTCTTGATGATCGTTGCTCAAGTTGATTTCCTAACGAATTGTGTTTCTTACTATTTGTCTCTTAAGTACACTTCTTAGCAAGTGAATTCGAATTGTGGCAATCTTTTCCTTGATGAGGGCAATCTTGTTTTTTGTCAATAAGATTACGGACAAATTAAAATTAAGCATATGACCATATTTTTAATGTCTTATTGCCTCAATGATATTTCCGGCCTCTAGTATAGTTGTCTGACCATTGTATTTAATTCTTGATAACGGCCAGTATGGTTTCATTTTGCTTGATTGTTCATCTTGGAACCTACATAGTGCATAAATAAGCTAAAAAAAGAAGAGAACGAAGTTCATATAACCACTTCCTCACTGTGGAAGCTCACATTAATTACACAATTTCCAGTGTTACAAAACAACAACAACATATAATCCAAAATTAAATTATGTTGTCTGTACTACTTCAACCTTGAAGGGTCAAGAAGCCCGGTGTTCTCATATGAAGAAGCCTGCAAGGAAGCAAAAAAATAAAAATCATGTCATATTACAAAAATATTAAAGCAAAAGATTACATAGCAATTAATTTATTAATATCAGTGCACTTATATTCATTAAAGAAAACTAACAAAGAAATAAGTTAAAGGAAGAATACTGATGAATCAATTCTCAAACAAACCCAAACGTGATAATTTATTCTTAACATCTATTGAATGAATAAAGAGGTTTTGGAGTGATGTCTAGCAAAAGCCCATCTATAATCAAGTAACTTGTTTTCACTCCATTGTTCAACATAGGGTGAGAGCGTCTACTATTTGGCGAAGAGCGACTTACTGAGAATGTTGTTTTAGAATATGAGAGAAGAAGATTGACGAAATAGATACAGAAAATCGAGAGGAACTTACTGTTGGCGAAGATTGACATGGTTGACTTCTGGCATGAGGTGAGAATGTAAATCAGAAGTTGAGAGAAGACCATTCATAGCCGATGACGTGCAACATGGCAGAAGAAGTTCCTTGATTCGTCTGGGAGCCACCGCCGTTGACTAGAGTAGCAAAAGTTTGCCTAGATCGGCGTTTTGCGAGCTTCAGACCATCATAGGAGGGGAGATGTGACCACAAAGAGCTTGGAGGCGGCACTGCTTTCTCCTTACGAGAGAGAGTATTTAGGGTTATGCACTTAAAAAATATCAACGAAAACCCAGGGGCAGTTTTAGAGTCGTGGGTTAGTGGGATTCTTTTTCTTTGATGACATGGGCTAATGGCTTTGCTGCAGCCTCCATCAATCGGTCTCAGATCAGAAGTTGAAATCAGGGTGAAAGACCCTTTCAACCCCTATTGTTTGACTTGAGGACCCTTTCACCCCTTCTAGTTTGGAGAACCATAATTTCACCCCTTCGGTGTGCCAAATTTCAGGAAATTTGCAAGCCTTGATTGTATACGTTGTTAGTGTGGGATTTGGTCCATCATTGAAAATAATTTCTGAAGGCAAATTAGCCTCAATATCATGCAAAAAATCTATTATATCCTTGGATAACTCTTACATTTTGCATGATATATAAGGCACATTTTTTTAGATTTTATCTTTGATTACAAACCTCAATTCCAGAATAATGGTGTCATAACGACGATGTGTAAATTTCCCAAATGTCGCGCCACTTAAGGGTTGAAAGTTTTCCTTGTCAAACTGGAAGGCAATGACGAACGCATTATTGTAAGCGAGCCGGGGACTGGTTACAATTTGTACAATGGTCCAAGTAATGTTTATATCTAAGTGCACTAATAGTTTGAATTATGTAATAAAGACAGTAATAAAACACTATGGTGTAAATGCAAGTAAATAAAATTTTACATTAACACAATATATTTGAATTTACGAAATTAATATGTGACATAGTATGTAGTAAATACTAATGTATATATTTCGGAAAACTAATGGATCAAGCTGAAATTATCAAAATTTTGAACGGGCCAAAAATTAGGACTTAAATGAAAAATACTTGATTTTTTAAGGGATACTATGGAAATAAAGGAAATTGGAGGGGTCGTGGCCCCCCCCCCCCTTGTGTATGCCACTGCTGGAAGGGGTGTCTTTCAATCAAACTAGAGGGGGTGAAATTTTCTTATACCCCTAAAGTCTTGAGTTACTTTTCTTTCTTACTGTAGCGTGGGACCTTGAATCGTATCATATAGAAAACTAGGGTATTGTTCGTGCCCGAGGGCACTATCCCTAAATTAGATAGTGTTTGAATTTAGAGGTGTTATCCACAAATTATATTTCCAAATGTGGTGAAAAAAAAGGAAAAAACAACAACTGCCGTGTATGGAATGGGCATTATAATGGACGTGGGAATCACTCACAACCTCTCTCCTATTAGTTATAGATGTAGTTTTCGTGAGAAACATATCTCTCTTATTAGTTAGAGATGTAACAAGTGAGTGAAATCTAAGGATTGGGGCTGTTTTAATCTAGGGTAAAAGTCATTGACCACCCCTGAGTTTAGGCATAATTCCACTCCGCTACCTTGTGTTTTGGAAAAAGACACTCTGCACCCCTGTAAGTGACATATGCTAACGGTTGTAAGGAAAATACAATCTTACCCTTAACTTTGGAACAAAATTACATCTATATAGTATCAATTCTTCACCACCCTCATTCTGACCCTAATCCATATCTCTCTCTTCCCCTTTTTGTCTCACAACGCCTCCCACCCCCCTCTCCTCCATCTCATCTTCTCCTCCTGCTTGACCAACACCAGAAAAAACCAAATCACCACCCCTGCTTCATATTCTTCATCAACACCAACACACATATCTCTCTCTCCTCAACTCCCCTGATTCGTAAGAAACCCACCCACCAATAGAAGGGGTTGTTCGGGTTCGCTTCATAACTGCGGGAGGAGGTCGAATGGAGATGGCCTTCTACTACAAGATCTACACATCCCAGATCCATGCCGTGGTTAGTGGCGGCGGCTAGGGATGACCTAAAATTCGTCGGCCACAGCTGAGACTCCGGGCCAACGGCGGGCCCTCGCTGTTGAGAAACTCTGTCAATCACGACAACCAGTCGTCGAACAAGGACCACCTCATCTGGAACGTCCACCTCGTTGAGATCGTACCTCACTCTCTGCACCCGAAGCCTCCTATGCGACCCGACCCGACTTATAACGCCCAATTAGGGGTGATCTTTTAGCCTGATTTCACGAGTGTTTGTGTCGAAAATAGCGTATTTTGCCGGAAATTGCCTTAGAATGCCTCGGGAATCTAGAACGAGATGTTTATTTGTACTTTTTGGATTTCTGCTTATTTATTGCTATATTTGGATATGATCGCGGGTTTTTGTTCGTGTTGCCTTTTCAGGAACAGTTTAGGAAGGTGCATCGGGAAGCGTGCCGGGACCAAGCCAGGACCGTCTCGGGAAACGTGCACAGGACCGGGTCAAGACGGGAACACGGAAAAGCAGGAGAACACCAAGGGAGGAAAACCGGGAGCGTCAGGCACAAGAGTGGGACCCAGGGGACCCAACCAGGCCCACCAAAGGACCAAGCAGGGCCCCCATCTCCACCCCCTGCTTGCGTATATACGCAGGCATGCGTATATACGCAGCCTTGCGTATATACGCAGGCAGGGAGGGAGATGGGTGGAGGATTTTGGCTCTGGTTGCGTATATACGCAGCCTTGCGTATATACGCAGCCAGTTTGACTTTTTGTCAAAGGCAGTGGACCAATGGCAGAGTCCGTAATTTCTGGCGCACGCGTTTCGGGAAAAAACAGCTCTATTTAAAGACTCGTCTAGGCTCGTTTTGAAGGACACACAATACTCAGCACAACCGAAGGGCAAGTCAGAGCATTCACGGAGAGCACGGAAGCGCGATTCGAGATTCGAAGACTTAGTTTGATTTCGTTCTCTCTCTTTATATTCAGAAACTGCGTTTTGTATTATGTCTAGTCGTAGCTAAACTTCTTACCTAGGTTCTCGGTGAACCTAGGGTTTCGTATCCAGATTTTATGATTACTTCGTTTATGGATTCATGATGATTATCTTAATTCAGCAAGTTATATCTGTTATTCTGGTTTTGATTATTATCGTATGCATGATAGGATTGATCAACGAGGATTGCTATAGACCCGAGCTTGTAGGTGAAAACGTCAAGTTAGGGTTAGGAAGAAAAGCCAGGACTTAGTACCTTACCCTGATAGACCGACCAGAGAAAGGGAGATAGGGCTAGCACGGAAAAACGTAAGACCAACTGTTAGAGAATTTGACCCGGGCCATTCAGACAGGTTAGAAACCCTAACAGGATTAGACCGAGACTGCAGATTTAGGCAGCTTACAAGAATCCGAAAGTCTGCAGGATCGGGATTACGTGTGGAATCTGAAAAGTCACTGCACAACTGGTACGTTGCACAGATATCGAAACTGCTGAGTGTTTTCATAATCGAACGTAAAACTGAAATCTGTAGAAACCCTAGGGGATCCTGGAGCCTAGTTCTTATCTTTTATCGTAACAACCGATTCAGCTTATTTCAGAAAACGTCACAAAAAAATATTTACGTTTACGTTTTTAATTTCTGTTTTTAGTTTAGTAATTACAATCACAACCTACTCCTCCTTGTTACTACACTCGGTTAACCAAAACTGACAACGTGAGAAAACCCGAAATAGTCCTCGTGGGAACGATCACCCGAGTTTAAATACACCCAGTATTACAAGATTCGTACACTTGCGACAGCACGTTAGTTTGCGCATCAAGTTTTTGGCGCCGTTGCCGGGGACTTTTTAGGGTCTATTTAGCTGTCAGAATTAGTTTTCTGAGTTTTCGTTTATTTTTCTGTTTTGTTATTTTTCTTTTTATCTCAATGCGTTTTTAAATCTGCGTTTTCAGGATGTTCATTTGATGCCCAGATTGCCTCGCGATTTGGTACCACCACTAGACAATCCAAAAAAAATGTACACCGAACAGAACCGCAGAAACCGAGAAAGCAGGATGGCAACCAACCAGAGAGATACGCCCGAGAACAGTGAAGCCGGTGGGCAGGAACGAGAGACACGTACCCCAGCCCAGATGGCTCGGTACATCGAGGAACTCGTCACAGCGGGACTTGCTGCCCGAAGCAACCAGAGAACATATAACCGATCTGGGAGAGCGTTGGTGGAAAATTTCAAAGTCCCCACCGGGGGGCATGAGCGAGCTATTGTGGTGCCCGAGATCACCGCCGAGCACTTTGACATCAAACCATCCACCATCCAGACGGTACAAACTCTCTGCCCGTTTCATGGCAGAGCCGACGAAGACCCGAACGGTTTTATCGGGAAATTCGAGGACTACTGCAACAAGGTCAGATACAATGGGGTAGAAGTAGAGGCACTCATGTTGATCTTATTCCCATACTGCCTATACGGAGTGGCCAAAGACTGGCTCGAATCCTGACCACCCCGATCCATCACCACATGGGAGGAGTGTGTCGCAGATTTTTTGGCAAAGTTCTACCCCGCCTCCCGAGTCATACAGTTACAGAGCGAGATTCTGTCATTCAGGCAGAAGATGGGGGAGACGGTGGTGGACGCATGGGACAGGCTCATGAGATTGGTAAAACGGTGCCCGAACCACGATTTTGGAGACGAAAAGATCCTGCAGGTTTTCTACCATGCCCTAGACAGGGAGAACGCCGTCAGGATTGACAGAGAAGCCGGGGAAAACTTCTTGTATCACGTGGACAAAGAAGGTGCGTATGACCTGATGAAGCAGTTGGCCAAGCAGGACACCCGACTGTTTGACGATCGCAGGATGACGGTTAGAGCCGAACCAGCAGAGGATGACCGGATAGACAACCTGGCCAAGATCGTTCATGACTTGGTCAAGAAAGTCTACTCGGATAAGAAGACTGTTGCGGCAGTCGAAGAACCCGATTTGGACACAGCCATTGAGGAACTGAGGACCGAGGACACCAATTACGTACAGCAGCAGTGGGACCCGAGCCGGTACCGACCGGGTATGAGAGACCATCCCGGGTTCCGGTACGGAAACCCGAACGCAGCAATTTATGCACCGGGGTTCCAGCACAGGCCACCAGCCCAGCAGGCTGCACCGGCCCAGCAGGTTCATTCAGGCCCATCTGCACAGCAGTACGACGCTCAGATGAAGGAGATCAAGTCCATGTTCCAGACCATGGAGTCCCGGTTCAAACACATGGACGCCCTGACGGCAGACATGCAGACAACCAAAACGTCACTGCGCGCTTTGGAAGTACAAGTGGGGCATTTAGCACAGCAGCTAACAGAAAGACAGCCAGGAAATCTACCCTCGAATACAGTAAAAAATCCACGGGCTCAGATCAATGCTATCTCCACTCGGAGTGGATTGGCACTGCAGGATCCACCGTATCCCAGCCACGCACGTGCAGAAAATTCGAAAGAAGTAGAACGCAACTTGTCGGGCCAGGATAACAGCACAGTCGACCGCCCCCAGCCGAAGGGCTCGGTTGAGCAGGATGCAGTGCAGAACGAGACAGATGCAGAAACGGTACCTGTCTCCAAGGAGGTGCCATACCCCCTGCGAACACGAAAGAGGGACGACAGCAAGGACTACGCCAGGTTTCTCGATATGTTCAAGCAGCTGCAGATTAACATACCTTTTGCCGAGGCTTTGGCTAAGATGCCCACTTATGCCAAATTCCTCAAGGACATCTTGTATGGAAGGAGGCGGATGAGCGATTTCGAGACCATAAACCTGACGACAGAAGTGAGCAATTGTGTGAAGAATGGGATACCGAGGAAGTGAAAGGATCCTGGCAGTTTTGTTATACCGGTCACCCTAGGTAACGCTTACACAGGAAAGGCTCTGTGTGACCTAGGGGCCAGCATCAACCTGATGCCGTTGACGATTTTCAAAAGTTTGAAAGTCGGTGAACCCCGACCCACCAGAATCATGCTGCAGATTGCAGACAGGTCCGTTAAACAGGCCTATGGGGTTATCGAGGATATTCTGGTCAAAGTCGGCGAGCTGATTTTTCCGGCAGATTTCGTCATCCTGGACATGGAGGCAGGGGAGGTACCGCTCATACTTGGCAGGCCGTTTTTGGCCACTGGCGAAGCAATGATAAACTGCAAGAGCGGGGAGCTAACCATGCAGATTAACGATGAAAAGGTGATATTCAACGTTTTCAAAAATCTGCAACTGCCAAATTACTACGACCACGAGGATATCTTTGCCATAGACGTGGTTGACGAAGGCATGGAAAACGAGGAGATGGACCAATTGTGGGAAGAGATCGACAGCATGTACGGGGAAGAAAAGGAGAAGACTCGGTGCGATTACGCCATGAGAGCAGAGGACTGGACCACTTTGCACCGGGACGAAGACGGCAGGCAAAAGATGATTCTGGTCCCGTCACTCAAGGAGCCACCCGCACTGGAGCTGAAACCGCTCCCGAGCCATCTCAGGTATGCATATATTGGTGAAAATAGTACTCTGCCCGTAATTGTTTCGTCTCATTTATCTCAGGAACAGGAGCAGAAACTGCTGGAAGTACTGCGAGAGCATAAGGAAGCAATCGCCTGGACGATTGCAGATATCAAGGGGATCAGCCCCTCCTATTGCATGCACAAGATCCGAATTGAAGACAGCAAGAAACCGGTGATTCAGCCCCAGCGGAGACTGAATCTGAACATGAAGGACGTTGTGCAAAAAGAGGTCATGAAGTGGCTGGAAACGGGAATCATATACCCCATATCTAACAGCACTTGGATCAGCCCGGTCCAGTGCGTGCCCAAAAAGGGGGGTATTACGGTGGTGCAGAATAATGACCAGGAGCAGATTGCGCAGCGCACCGTTACAGGCTGGCGGATCTGCATGGACTATCTGAGGCTAAACGACGCAACACTGAAAGACCACTTCCCGCTACCATTCATGGACCAGATGCTGGACCGGCTCGCCTACCACGCCTATTACTGTTTTCTGGACGGGTATTCCGGGTACAACCAGATTTGCATAGCCCCGGAAGATCAGGAAAAGACGACGTTTACCTGCCCATACGGTACGTTCGCGTTTCGACGCATGCCGTTCGGGTTGTGTAACGCTCGTGACACGTTCCAGAGATGTATGATGGCGATTTTTTCCAACATGATCGAGAAAAATCTGGAGGTCTTTATGGACGACTTTTCACTATTCGGGGACAGTTTCGATGACTGCCTGTTCCATTTGGGTCAGGTTCTGATCCGATGCAAGAAGGCGAATTTGGTGCTCAATTGGGAAAAATGTCACTTTATGGTCACCGAGGGGATCGTGCCGGGTCACAGAATTTCCAGCAAGGGACTCGAGGTAGACAGGGCCAAGATCGAGGTGATAAAGCAGCTTCCATACCCGACAAACGTAAAGGCGATCAAAAGTTTTCTGGGACATGCAGGATTTTACCGGAGGTTCATCAAAGACATTTCCAAGATCACAAAGCCACTGTGCGCTTTACTCGGAAAAGACGTACCCTTTGATTTCGATGCAGCATGTCGGCAGGCTTTTGACCATCTAAAAGAGAAGCTGGCCACAGCCCCGGTTATTACTACACCGGATTGGTCACTCCCGTTTGAGCTGATGTGTGACGCCAGCGACTACGCAGTCGGGGCAGTTTTGGGGCAGCGAAAGGATAAAGTCTGCCACGTGATTTATTATGCGAGCCGGGTACTCAACGATGCCCAGCTCAACTATGGCACGACAGAAAAGGAACTGCTAGCTGTGGTGTATGCCCTGGACAAATTCAGGCCCTATTTGGTCGGGTCAAAAGTTATCGTTTTTACCGACCATAGTGCTCTGAAATACCTGCTGGACAAGAAGGACGCGAAACCGAGACTGTTGAGGTGGGTACTACTGATGCAGGAATTCAACGTGGAAATTCGGGACAAGAAGGGAGTTGAGAACGTGGTAGCGGATCACCTGTCCAGACTTGAGGATGTGAAGGTGGACCGGGTGCCGATCAAGGAAAACTTTTCGGACGAGCACATCATGACAGTGAAAATCGGGAGACCGTGGTACTATGCCATAGCCAATTACTTGGTAACTGGCACGCTTCCCGAGGATCTCACCCCGTCTCAGCGGAAACGGTTCGTTTCCGAAAGCCGACAGTATTTCTGGGATGACCCGTACCTATTCAAACAGGGGGCCGATAACATTCTGAGAAGGTGTATCCCGACGCACGAGGCCTGGAACGTAATCCGACACTGCCACTCATCACAGTGTGGGGGTCATTTTGGGGGAACGCGAACAGCTCATAAAATACTGCAGTCCGGTTTTTTCTTGCCGACAATCTTTAAAGATTGTCACGACTATGTGCAGGGATGTGATAGATGCCAGAGAACATGAAACACGTCACATCGGGACGAGATGCCGATGACCGTGTGACAGGAAGTAGAGCCTTTTGATGTATGGAGAATTGACTTTATGGGGCCATTCCCGTCTTCCATGGGTAATCTCTACATTCTGCTGGCAGTGGATTACGTGACAAAGTGGATCGAGGCGATCGCGTGTCAGAAAAAACGATGCAACCACCGTTGAGCGTTTTCTGAAACGTAACATTTTCACTCGTTTCGGAACTCCCAGGGCAATGATCAGTGACGAGGGCTCTCACTTCATCAATCGTGTTTTTGCGAAAGTTCTGAAACAGTACGGCGTGTCAGTTCACAAGGTCTCGTTACCATACCATCCGCAGACAAACGGGCAAGCCGAAGTTTCGAACCGAGAGATCAAGAGCGTACTTGAGAAAACGGTGAATCTCGGCCTAAAGGATTGGTCCATCAGACTGGATGATGCGCTCTGGGCCTACAGGACAGATTTCAAAACACCGCTGGGTATGTCGCCATACCAGCTTGTGTTCGGAAAAGCGTGCCACTTACCGGTGGAATTGGAGCACAAAGCGTATTGGGCCATCAAGTTGCTCAATCTGGATCAGAATTTGGCGGGAGATAAGAGGAAGATAGCACTACTGGAATTAGAGGAGTTCCGCAGAACGGCTTTCGAGAGCGCCAAGATTTACAAAGAGAAGACAAAGAAGTGGCACGATCACCGTATCACGCCAAAGCAGTTTAACGAAGGCGATAAAGTGCTTCTCTACAATACCCGGATGCGGTTTTTTCTTGGAAAACTGAGGTCTCGTTGGTCGGGCCCGTTCATCATCAAGAAGATTTTTGCATGGGGAGCATTCAAGCTGGAGAATCCAAAAGATAAGTCCAGTTTCAGGGTGAACGGGAATCGGATCAAGCCATATCTCGAGACCGCCGAAGTTGTCAAAATAGACCCGGTCTATTTTGATGACCCGTAATAGGTAACAAGGTCGGGCCGTCGACCGTAAATCACAAAGCGCTGTTTGGGAGGCAACCCAAATTAATCGTTAAATTAATTTATTTTCGTTATTTTATTATGTTATTATATTCAGTTCTGAATTTCTGAGAGAGGCGAGATGAGCGGGTTTTTGACTTGAAATTTGAGATTGTGCAGAGACAGCAAAATAAAAAGCAGGCAAAACCGGGAAAACATAGGAAGAGAGAAAATAAAAAAAAATTGTTGCTGGTTGCGTATATACGCAGCCTTGCGTATATACGCAACCAGGGGCAATTTTTTTTATTTTTTTTGTTTTCTTTTTGAATTCTGATTGAGTATATACGCAGTATTGCGTATATACGCAGACAGGAAGAAAAAAAATGTGTAATTTTTTCAAAACCCGAGGGGTATTTTTGTAATTTTGAAAAAATAGGGTTTAAAGAGGGGAAGGAGGCCGACGGCTCCATTGTTGGCACCTCCCTCTCTCTCTTCCTCCATTTTCTCTCAACTTGAAGAACACAAATTTGCCTCGGACCTCCAAATCAAATTCCGGGAACATTTCTGGAATCCCCTCGTCGCAAGGAGCAAATATCATCCATCAAAATCCAGAAACAAGCGAGAATCGAGCGGGAAATTCCCATCTAGGAATGGCGTGTTCTTGAGGAAAAGTGCCGATTCGAAGGTGTTAGAGCAAGAACTAGAAAAAACCGAACAAGGGAAGGTGAACGAGGAGATCGAGGGCTTCGATTTGGTGGGCTCGGATTTCAATTCCGGGCAGTTACGTTTTCCGGCGATTTTTCCGGCGACCGCATGCGACTTTTCCGGCGACTTTCCGGGCAGAATCTCCGGTCTTCACCCCTGTTTAGGGAAGGTCAAAAATCTCATCTTTCTCTTTATTTTTCCGTTTTGGCACGACCCGTAGTCGGGTCCGTTATTTTCAGTATTTTTCATCTTGGAGCGGCACTTGCCGTGTGGACCTCTGGTAGCTCTTAGGTGGACTATCTATTGAGACACACTTGTTACGTGCACGTTTCACATTTTTTTTGGTTTTTGCTTTAATTCCCGATTAGGCACGTTTTTCGAGGTTTTGCCTATTATGGAGTTCGGAGTGCCGGTCCTTGACCAAAACCGGGACGAGTTCCCTACTGACTACGCCGCAGGGCAAATCACCTCTAGGAGGTTTGACAGTTTTCGGTTCGTGAACCATTATGCTCATTTTTTACTTTTTGACCGGAACGAAAATGGGTCAAAACCTGCCCAAGGACTACCGCTTTGAGGTCGACCACATGAACATGCCTCCAGAGATGGCAGATTTTGCTAGTCGTCCGGAACTTTTCGGACAGTCCTTGGCCGGGTTTCCGGAGGTGTCTAGCTCCTCCTTAGTGCGTGAGTTTTACAGTAACCTCATGCATAAGGGGACAGGTGAGGCCAACGGTGACGCCCGATGGGTGTACTGCCGGAGGCAGTTTATCATAGTCACGGCGGACAGTATTCGCCAGGCGTATGGGATCCCGTTGAGGAACGTCTCGTGCGCCTATGCTGAGTGTCAGGATTACCCGCCGAGCGATGTTGAGATTTTGCGGGTTGTGACTCGTGGGTACCCGGGTGCCCATTTCGAGAGAGAGGGTGCTGGTGAGATAGGCAAGAAACTGCACTCTCGTTTTATTACCGGGCCACCACGATGGTGGGCCGAGTGGGTAGTGAACAGGGTAGTGGGTATCAAGCATTTTACCCATCTTGACTATGAGTACGTACTCTTAGTCTACTGCCTTGTTCTCCGGCGAGAGGTCGACATTCCTCGTCGCATCTGGGTTTACATGCAGGAGCGGAACAACACCGCGAGCCATAAGGGGTTGGGGTACGCCAACCTCATCGCCAAACTGGCGCGAGATTTTGAGGTTCCCATGGATGTCCTTGAGGGCGATTTAGAGCCTCCTCGGCCACGACCTTATAGGAAGATTATGGCCCGTAACCCGGGCCCACAGGAGCCGGTCGTTAACCTCGATGAGGATGACGACATGATGGAGGAGGATCCTGCCCCTGCCCCTGCCCCTAGGAGGCGATCAACTCAGGAGCGACCAGCCAGTCGCCAGGCATCGGCCAGACTTCGGCGATGTCGTACTAGTCGCGAGAGTGAGCGTCCCGAGTCGAGTCGGCAGGGGACTGAGAGGAATGCCCACACCCAGCCAGCCCGACAGCGAGGTGAGCCGGCCCCACGGGCCGACCCGACCCCGAGAGCTAGACCAGCCCCGACTCGTAGATTGCCCCGAGTTGACGAGGGATTTGAGGGGTGTCGTGGCGGGCACAAGTCCATTGGGGAGAGAATGCTCGATAAAGCGGGCAAACTTTGGAGGGCTCTCACACATACCCGCCGGACTCAGCGGAAGGTCACGAAGGACACCCACGCTGCCCTTGCTAGTATTCGAGAGGAGCAGCGAGAGGCAGCTCGGCACGCATGCCGAGAACCGCCTCTCCCACTGTATTTTCCCCCTACCTACTCTAGCAGCTTTACCACGAGTTGGTCTGATGACGGGGACTCTAGCGAGTATACCTCTGCTCCCCCTCCCCCGACCCAGCCACCTCCCCCGACTCAGCCATCTCCGCCACCGGCGAGACAGGAGAGACGTCAGCCTGGGACATGATCCCAGCAGCCCACAAGCCGTCAGACTGGGTCCCGAACCCAACATCCTTCGAGTGGCAGGACGAGATTGCGCTCCCAGCCACCTAGCAGTTGGACTGGGTCGGAGTCGCAGTCCTCCGATTACCGGCCCCGTGCACGCGTGCGTCGGCCGGTCGTCTATCGGACTGATTCGGGCAGCAGCTCTCCAGGCAGCATATCCGGTACTTCCGAGACCGGGTCAGACCCGACATTTTTCCCGGACGAGTGAGTGCCATGAGGGCATGCCACCTCTTAGTGTGGGGGTGGTAGTCATGTCTGCATTAACCCGGTCTGCACGTTTTTTCACGTTTATTTGCAGTTTTGTTTTATATTTTTGAGTCAGCATATTTTCGTTATTTGAGTCAACCCACCAAAGACATTCTAGCCATGCATTGTATATATATATATAAAAAAAAGAAAAAAAATCAAAAATTAAATTTTTTTTATGCTGCTGGTTGAGTATATACGCAGCCCCGCGTATATACGCAAACAGCGGTATAAATTATTTTTCAAAAAAAAAAAAATTAAATCACAAAATTTTAGAAAGGGCAATCGAGATAACAGAAACAGTGAAGAAATTGAGGTTGAATCCTTAGAAAGAAAAGAAAACTTGCACCGAGGTATAGTAGATAGGTGAGAGCCAGCGACCTTTGGAATCCGCAAGTAATTATCACCTGAGCTAAAAATCCGACTAGTTGCTACACCACCGTCACTTAGGTAGTCGACAACCCGCCCACGGGCGCCGTCACGGTCATCGCGTTTTTTGGTGGAGTGACTGGCTATCAAGGGACCTCACGTCCTGTTTCTTACCCCTAAGTCCAATTAGTCAACCCGTTTGAAGCCATTTATCCTCTTTCTTCTTAGCCACTTTAGCCTAGGCAGCCTTCTTTGAGACCTCATCAGTCGATAGTTGGCTATTCTACATGTTATGACGGAGGGAGTGAGTAGAGGGGGTTTTAGATGGGAGAGCTTCATGATTTATCAGTATTGGACAGTTTTGATATTTACACGTTTTTCGAGGGAAGGACAGGGTGAGTTAGTAGCGACAGTGCATTAATTTGCGGAGGTGGATCACTTCATTACATATTGACCACAGGAGGAGTTAGTCGCGTGTGAGCACCTTTTCGCACAAACGGGGTTCCGGGGGGTTGTAGAGTTAAATGGTGGTTGTGCCGTTTTTCTACATCTTTGGTGATGAGGAGGTTCGGTGGGACTGCACAGTATTATTTCGACTACAGGATCAGCGCTTCAGGATTAGTGTGGGGGTACTTCACATGAGGACATTTTACGTACCCCACGACAGAGATTTATTTTCATTCACTCAGCTTTAGTCAGTTTAGTAGTTTCAGTATTCGTGTATGTTTGTATATAGTCGTTTTATTATTAAAAAAAGAAAGAGAGAGAGAAGAAAAAAGAAAAGAAAAAGAAAAGAAAAAAAAATATAGAAAAGAAAAAAAAAAAGAAAAAGAAAAAAGAAAAAAAAAAGAAGAAAGTCATGATCAAGTTTTTAGTTTGTTTTATGTTATTTAAATAAAAAGCTGAGTGAGTGGCACAATTTTCGAGACGTTTACACCACTTCACATTTGTGGCCGCGAGCACGACAAAGACACACCGGGGGACAGAAGAATTGGGAAAGCAGAAACTTAGGTGTTTCGGGCAGTTTTTCGGGATCTCGGTGAGGGGGTGTGAGTTTGGTAAATTGTGAGAATGTCATAACAAGTAGGACTATGCCGTACCTTGACACACACACATATATATCCTAACTGATTAGACATAGATCCTTTCGGAAACAACTTGGATTGTAAGTTAGCTAGGGATTTGCTCAGTTTGATAACCAAAGTAATAGTACTTTGGTCCAGCGCTTAAATCCACCATATAAATCTGTTCAGACTTACCGATCGCTTGCAGGGAAGTACATTCTGAAAAGGATGAGATCACGAGGACACACTGGTTATGTTTTTTAGGTTGCCCAATCTCACCAAAAATATCTTTGTGATTAGTCTGTTTTGAGTCGTTTGAGTCGTTTGAGTCTGTGTATATTCTATCTGAGTCTGTTTTTCTATCGAGTCGTCCGGTTGAAAGGTTCGGGTTCGAAAGAGTATGCAACTATAGGGTATGCACAGAGCCAGTCTCACAAGGACAGGAATGCAGGCTAGAGTTGGTAGGATTGCTCGGGACGAGCAATGTTTAGTGCGGGGGTATTTGATAACGCCCAATTAGGGGTTATCTTTTAGCCTGATTTCACGAGTGTTTGTGTCAGAAATAGCGTATTTTGCCGGAAATTGCCTTAGAATGCCTCGGGAATCTAGAACGAGATGTTTATTTGTACTTTTTGGATTTCTGCTTATTTATTGCTATATTTGGATATGATCGCGTGTTTTCGTTCGTGTTGCCTTTTCAGGAACAGGTTAGGAAGGTGCATCGGGAAGCGTGCCGGGACCAAGTCGGGACCGTCTCGGGAAACGTGCACAGGACCGGGTCAAGACGGGAACACGGAAAAGCAGGAGAACACCAAGGGAGGCAAACCGGGAGCGTCAGGCACAAGAGTGGGACCCAGGGGACCCAACCAGGCCCACCAAAGGACCAAGCAGGGCCCCCATCTCCACCCCCTGCCTGCGTATATACGCAGCCTTGCGTATATTCGCAGGCAGGGAGGGAGATGGGTGGAGGATTTTGGCTCTGGTTGCGTATATACGCAGCCTTGCGTATATACGCAGCCAGTTTGACTTTTTTTCAAAGGCGGTGGACCGATGGCAGAGTCCGTAATTTCTGGCGCACGCGTTTCGGGAAAAAACAGCACTATTTAAAGACTCGTCCAGGCTCGTTTTGAAGGACACACAATACTCAGCACAACCGAAGGGCAAGTCAGAGCATTCACGGAGAGCACGGAAGCGCGATTCGAGATTTGAAGACTTAGTTTGATTTCGTTCTCTCTCTTTATATTATGAAACTGCGTTTTGTATTATGTCTAGTCGTAGCTAAACTTCTTACCTAGGTTCTCGGTGAACCTAGGGTATCGTATCTAGATTTTATGATTACTTCGTTTATGGATTCATGATGATTATCTTAATTCAGCAAGTTATATCTGTTATTCTGGTTTTGATTATTATCGTATATGCATGATAGGATTGATCAACCAGGATTGCGCTTGTAGGTGAAAACGTAAAGTTAGGGTTAGGAAGAAAAGCCACGATTTAGTACCTTACCCTGATAAACCGACCAGAGAAGGGAGATAGGCCTAGCACGGAAAAACGTAAGACCAACTGTTAGAGAATTTGACCCGGGCCATTCGGACAGGTTAGAAACCCTAACAGGATTAGACCGAGACTGCAGATTTAGGCAGCTTACAAGAATCCGAAAGTCTGCAGGATCGGGATTACGTGTGGAATCTGAAAAGTCACTGCACAACTGGTACGTTGCACAGATATCGAAACTGCTGAGTGTTTTCATAATCGAACGTAAAACTGAAATCTGTAGAAACCCTAGGGGATCCTGGAGCCTAGTTCTCATCTATTATCGTAACAACCGATTCAGCTTATTTCAAAAAACGTCACAAAAAAATATTTACGTTTACGTTTTTAATTTCTGTTTTTAGTTTATTAATTACAATCACAACCTACTCCTCCTTGTTACTACACTCGGTTAACCAAAACTGACAACGTGAGAAAACCCGAAATAGTCCTCGTGGGAACGATCACCCGAGTTTAAATACACCCGCTATTACAAGATTCGTACACTTGCGACAGCACGTTAGTTTGGGCATCACCGACCCGGTCCACGAATCAGTAATCACCGAGTCAGACTCGCCCTCCACGACTCAATCCTTCAAATTCTCCAGTTTCGGACAACAAGAGGTCAAACTAAAAAGCCAGAAAATTGATTGTGGGTTTAAATTAAATCTGAATTTCGTGTTCTGGGTGTTTGATAATTTCTGTAATTATAGATTTTTTGTTGTTGCTGGATGTTTGATAGTTTTTGAAATTATCGATTACAGATATTTTTGGGTGTTTGATAGTTTCTGAAACTAGTCGAGTGATTTTCTGGGTCGAAGAGGGTTATGAGGTCCATTCATCATCTTCTAGTGCAAAGGAGTTTCTGAGTTGACTCAGGCATTGGAGGATGAGATCCGACCCCTTTATCTGCCTCTGATGTAAATATGTATAAATCTGTTTTAGATTTTTTCTTGTAAATTATTGGTAATTTTCTGTTGAAATGTTGGTAGTGTGCGCTATGATCTTTTTAATTTTGGTATGGATGTTGTTGTTTGTTGTTGTTGTTGAAAAGTTCAATCTAGTATTATGATTTATTGAGAACTTGTTTGTGTTCTTGGCTTGATGTTCGTGGTGTTCTTGATGATAAAATGAGTAAAAAGTTCAAAAAAATTATACAGGGGCAATGTGGTTCGAAAAGATTCAGTCAAGCACTTTTGTAACTTAACATAACATAAGGGTGCTAAGTGTTCACGGAATATTCTTTTAAATGGGTGCGGAGTGTGTTTTTTTAAAACACAGGGTAGTGGACTGGAATTATGCCTAAACTCAGGGGTGGTCAGTGTCTTTTACCCTTTTAATCTAATGGGTGAAAATAAGTCAACTATGCTGTTTTATAGAACAAATGCATAAAATGAATGAATTAGTAACACTCTATTGTTTACTTCAGTAAGGATCTTGATTAAGTTATTTTTGAAGAACAATTTTTTATATTATTTTTTTAAATATGACATGATATGTACAACGTTTAAATTATTCGATCACTTCGAGGCAACCTTTCTGGTCTTCTGAAAAAGTAGGGAACACCATTATTCACAAATGTCATATTTATTTTATTGGAACAATTTCATATCGAATTTCTTTATAAAAATGTATCATACTTTGGTGTTGTTAATTTTGAAACTCGTTCATTTGAAGAAGCGAAATTCATGTTTCATAACCAACTTTGTCGGTGGTTGTAGCTTTTATCATAGATGGCTCGGAAAACTTAATTTCCAAAGAAAAATATATTTATTATCAACTGTCATGAAATTCAAACGATCACTCACCTCACGAATAGTCAAAGAAAGATGCAAAAGACAAGATTGACATGGTTAGCTAGCACCCAAATATGCTAACTACATCCACGGGGAAGAAAAACATTTATTCAATGAAGAGGAACGACTCTAGATGTTTACATACGTTCATAGGACCCCAAATGATCCTTTTATAGCCCCCAAAACCGCCCTGAACGAAAAAGGAAACAATTCCATCCTTATTATCTTTTTCCCGGAATGTCTTTGTACTAAGACAATTGTCTTCGTACGAAGACTCTTCGCACTAAGACAAATTGTATTCGTACTAAGACCTCCTTAAATAGGGGCTGCAAGCTGTTTCAAGAAGAATTTTGGACTTTGGCTGATTTTGGCTAAGTATGGATGTCTTCGTGAAGAAGACACTTTGTCTTCGTACAAAGACACCCCCTGTTAAGGATCGTAAATTGCATATTTTAGTACGTTAACGAACTCTTCATAACTTGCTAATATGTGTAATTTATCTATTTTATCTCTCTTTCTAGACTTATGCTTGTTTTCGTAGTTTTGGTTGTTTTTCCCTAATTTTGTAGGTGAAAACGTACTTTAAAACGCAAGAGGCAAGCTAGGGGACCTTAAACGATGAATTTGAAGAGGATTTGCGGCTCAAGAGCCATGAAGAAGGGACTTGGAGGACTTAATTTGAAGGGATTTGAAGATTTGAGAGGCCAATATCGAAGACAAACCAAATTAGAAGGCCAAAGTTACATCAGAGGGGCTTGATTGAAGTCAACTTAACGGATTTGGGGAGCTTGGTGATGTTTTCTAAACTTTAAAAGGACTGCAATGAAGAGTATTTAATGGGCTGGGGGTTTAAATGCCATTTTCAGAACTTTTTAAGTAGGGTTGGGGGCCTTTTAAAGCCCCCAACAAACTAAAGGGGGCCAATATGCAATATTCCGCGGAACAGCCAAGCTCCAGCGAGCTTCTTTCTCTCTCCCCGACATAGCAGCAACACAGACGGACCAGAAGCCATGGAAGCTTCGACAGAGCCTCTTCAAAGTCACACCCTGACCTCGTTTCTTCACCAAATCAAGTGAAAACGGTCTCATTCTCTTCCCTAGCCTGATATCTACCCAGCCCAAGCTTCAATTCGGCCCAAGACCAAGCCACCAAGAAACCCCCAATTCTCTAGGGTTCTTAAGAAGAGATGAAATCGACGATGGGGAAGTCCTTAGACGAATTGAAGGGTTTGGATGATCTCTTGGGGGCTACGCAATCACGTCTAGCAGCCTATATAAGATCAAGTTGAAGAAATCAGAGGGGTTCGTCCGCTACCGGACCGACGGTTCTACAGCTCTGTTTTGGGTCTTTGTTCATCCTCTCTCTCTCTCCGATTTCTACCCAGTTCTGGGTTGTTCTTTAGCTGCTGAGCTCCCTAGTGAGCATGATTCAGGGCTGAGAGCAAGTGAAAGAGGAAGAGAGGGAGAGAGGAGTCTGAAAATTTGGGCTGTTGTTGTTGATTTCTCGTACTCTGTTTTGTGAGCTGCTATGCTCTGTTCCTGCTGCTGCAGAGTTCTTCTTGCTGTAGCAGCAGCAGCAGCAGCAGCATCATCATCTTGATTTGATGGGTGACTTGGTAGTTTAGTATTGTAGTTGGAAGTGATTATTGCTCGTTTTTGTAGTTTGAATCGAGTAGTATGTGATGTATTGAGGTTGAATTGGTGAAAACAAGTGGTTGGATTCAAGTATGATGAATGAAATGTTAATTTTATCTACTTCTCTTGAATTTCTACTCATTTTTAGCTAATTCACTTGCTTGGGTGATTTGGGACTATCTAGTGCCTAAATCATCTTATTGATTCAAGTTGAGCTTCAAGGATGAATGGGTTGAATTGGGTTCACTTGAATGCTTAGTGCAATGTTTGGATTTCTCTTGTTGGAGTATTTGATGCATTGAATAGGTAGATGTGCGAATACTCTTGAATTGTTTGATTTGAAGTTGCATTTGAGTGAGAAGAACTCGTCAATCCTAACTTTGAGAAATCGAGTTCTAGTTAGGCGATTTGAGTGAGAATTTACAAATCTCATTTGTTGCTTGATCTTTCATGTGGAAACATCTAAGTGTGTTTACATATGGTTGATGCTTGAAACACTTGAAATTTGGAGAGTCTCATTTGAATAGCCTCTTTAGTGCTTGATTAGCGTGTTGGATTTACACACTTCTCTTGTCACGAGTTGGATTGTATGAGCAATCACTTCTTGGGATACTTGTCTTGTGGATTGACACATGCAAAGTGAGAAACGGCTTGAATGTAATAGGTGGATTGGTCACTAGAGAAACCGATGATCCCTAGCCCCTCTCTACTTGTCGTTTCATTTAGTTTCTTTAATCGTAGCTAGAGTAGTTGTTTGCTTAGTTCTTAAAACTCAAATTTGCTCCATCAATTGACTTTGGTGGATTTGAATAGCTTGGCAAGCTTTAAAGCCATTGAGAGTTTGTGTTTCTTGCTTTAGTTTGTCGTTTTCTAGTTTTGCAAGTCATTGTCTAAACCTCCTCTCCTTGTGGATTCGACCCCGTTCTTACTCGGGTACTACTTAGAACGATATTCCTATACTTGGGAATTATCTTCGAACAAGTTTTTGGCGCCGTTGCCGGGGAGAGGCTAGGTTTTAGATTTGATTTGCTTTATTTTTTTCTTAGTATTTTTCTTGACATTTTCTCTAGTTGCTTGTGGTTAGTTAAGCTTGTGAGATCAAGAGGGCTTGTGAAATTCATCAAGTACCTCTCATCTACTTGCTTGAAAAAAAAAATGTCTTATGAACATTTTGGACTTGGTGAGAGGCCTAACGTCCATTCACATCCTTACTACTATGCATTTACTAGACATGAAAATCATTCTAAGGAATCAATGCGTTCCAAACGTGAGCGTGCTATTGAAAATGGTGATTATTTTCCTAAGAATGATTATTCTTGGCATGATAGTAGGACACTAGATTACACATCTCATGCTTCTTGTGCACAATCACCTCCCTCAAACACTTACATGTTTTTGAACTCTCATGATTCTAGCACTTATCAATATAATGATATGATGTGTGAATCAAGAGAAGTTAATCATTTTGAGAGAGAATCACTTGTGAATGATGAGCTAAATATGCCTATAAGTGATTCTCTAGAGGAGACATTTCAAAAGTATCTCCAAGGCACAAAAGAACTAAGAGATTCAATAAGAGAACTAAGAGAATCACAAAGTAAACTTGAAGGCTCATTTAGAGAAGTAGAAGGATCGTTTTGCCACTCAATTGATAGAGTGGAATCCTCATATTCACAATCGCATGATAATGAGTCTCTTGCATATAGTACTTACTCTTCACAAAACTCGCCATCATATGAGTCTCAAGTTCTTATTCACACACATCACGAGCTTGCTCAAGATCAAATTTTGGATGATGTGTTTGATGATGGAGTTGTTGCCACTAGGATAGGTGATTGTATTCATTTCTCATTTGCACAATCTAAAGAAGCATGTGATAGTGATATTGGTAGTGAGATTGATATTTTTGATGATGACTCTTCAACCCATGACATGAGTGAAGCCATTTTGAATGACTCACATAGTGACACTTGTGAGGAGGAGTCGCAAAATGAAAATCACTCATGTGATGAGTTAGTGGTCAAATTTGATGCTACCACTAGTGAAGGGAATGTAGACTTGTCTTGTGCTCAAGAAGAGCCTAGTACTTACCGGAGTTCCTATGATCTTGATTGTGACGAAATTGAAGTTTTATTGGGAGGTACTCCGGTTAGTATTGATATGTCTAATGAAGATCCGGGGAGCTATGCTCGTATTTGTGACGAAATTGAATTTTACTTGAATGCTCCCTTGGATTCTATCATTATGGAATATGTGCCTAAGGGTTTGGATGAGGCTTCAAGTTCTCAAATTATTTTAACTCCCACTTGTGAAGCCACATCGCTAAATCCATGTGCCATGCTTAAAAGTGATGAGAATGAGGATTCACAAGTTGGCCCTATCTCTCAAGTTGTGGTTTCAAGTAAAATATTGGCAACTTATGAAGACCCATTCTATGATTCAATTCATTTGAGGATTTCAAACCCTTTTCTTAAGATGATGCAAGACATAACAACTTGCTCTAACTTTATTGTTAGATTTTGCTTGCATCTCTTATTCATCTTTTGTGTCTTGCCCCTACTTCTCCTTTCTATTCTAATTGATGAATCAAACTTTTTAAAGGAGAAGTACTTTTCTAAGAATGAAGTAGGGGCATGGAATGGAAAGAAGTTTCCAAGATTGGGGGTGGGATAGCATCATTTTCTTTGTTCCACCTCCCTAGTTGTAAATAAATAAATTAGTTTATCTCTATTTCTTGCATTTTCTTTTCTTTTACCATTTTGTAGGTTGCTCTTGGAGGAGGACTTGTGCTTGGTGGCCAAGAAAGCTAAAATGAGGTCTATCTATCCCTTATTTCTTATATGAACTTGTATGCTCTTCCATCGTTCTCACACATTGAGGACAATGTGACATTTTAGTTGGGGGGTGGGAAGTAGATTTTATTTCTTGCTTAAATGGTTACTAGCATGCTTTTTCTTCATTAGTGATTTACTTGAAAAATACAAAAAAATGAAAAATTTGAAAAAATCATAAAAATTTAAAAAAAATGAAAATTTTGAAAAAATGTGTGAATCTTTCATGAGAAGCATCACTCTTTCCTTCGCGCCACGAGCTTCACTTATTCGCGCTCCTTTTAGTATCTTCATCTTCAAAGCACCATTCCAAAAAATCTCCACCTTTACTTGAAGTCTCTCGTCTGCAACGAAGCTTCCTCCTCCTTAAGAACGAAGCTTGCCTTCTTCCCTCCTGATGTCTCCCGTCACGGAGACTCACTGGACCACGCCACGTCTTACATGCCCCTAAGGGCTAACTGGCTCATAATGCTGAGCGATTCCAGACAATGCTGGAACTTGCTCCTTGGAACCGGCTTGGTGAACATATGTGCGGGATTGTCAGCAATCCTCACCTTCATCAGCTTGATCCTGCTTTCACTTCTCAGAAAGTGATACCTGGCGTCAATATGCTTGGTTCTTTCATGATGACCCTGCTCCTTAGTGAAGCAAATTGCAATCAAGTTATCACAGCAGACTATCGCCTGATCTTGATGTGGCCCTAGATCATTGACCATTCCCTTAAGCCAAATTGACTCCTTTGCTGCTTCTGTTCGAGCCATATACTGCGCCTCCCTGGTGGACAAAGTCACTGTCGGCTGTAGCGTCGCCTTCCAACTCACAATAGATGCTCCCATAGCAAATACATCACCCATCATTTATCTTCTACTATCAACATCCCCTGCATAGTCCGAATTTGAGAAACCGGCTTCCAAGATGTTTTCAGTTGACCCATAGCATAGGCCTACGTCCGATGTACCCTTAAGGTACATGAATATTCGCTTCACAGCATGCCAATGGTCCCTACCCAGATGAGCCATAAAAAGACTAACCACACTAACAGCGAATGCTATGTCCGGTCGAGTACAGACCATAGCATACATAAGGCATCCAACTGCGCTAGCATATGGAACCTTGGACACGTACTCCTTCTCCTCCTCAGTTTGAACGGTGTACATTTCTAGCTTGCTGTTAGTTTACATAGGAGTATCTATAGCTTTAGCTGATAACATCCCAAATCTTGTCAAGATATTTTTGATGTATCCCTGCTGTGTTAAGAAAAGCTTCTTCTTCCTATCTCTATAGATCTCAACTCCCAATATCTTCAGAGCAGCTCCCAAATCCTTCATCTCAAATTCCGCGCTAAGGGACCTCTTCAGTTCTATGATGTCCTTGATATTCCAAGTTGCAATCAGAATATCATCCTCATACAGAACTAGGTAAATACGTGATCCACCATGCAACTCCTTGTGATACACACATCAATCATACTTGCACTTGTGGTAACCAATCTTCATCGTGAAGCTGTAAATCCTCTTGTACCATTGCCTCGAAGATTGCTCAAGTCCGTAGAGAGATATCTTAAGCTTTCACACGTGGTTCTCTCTCCCGGGAACTTGGAATCCTTCCGGTTGGCTCATGTATATCTCTTCTTCCAACTCTCCATGTAGAAAAGCTATTTTGACATCCAATTGCTCAAGCTCTAGGTCGTGGTGTGCCACCATTGCTAGTAACACCCGGATAGAAGAATGTCTGACCACCGGTGAGAAAATCTCGTTGTATTCCACTCCTTCTTTCTGACCGAACCTTGCAACTAGCCTTGCCTTATACTTGATGCCCTCTCCAGATGCAGTTCCTTCCTTTCTTCTGAAAGCCCACCTGCAATTGACTATTTTCCTTCCCCCAGGAAATTTAACAAGCTCCCAATTCGAGTTATTGTTAAGAAACTCCATCTCCTCTCCCATCGCGGCAATCCATTGTGCTGACTGAGAACTAGATATAGCAGCCTTGTAGGAGGATGGCTCATCCTCTACATCTTCCGCTACCTGTAATGCATAGCCCACCATACCATCATCCCTGTATCTCGTTGGAGGCTTTATGACTCTCCTTGGTCTTCCTTCAGCAATACTTTGATGATTTGGTTCCTCTAGTGTAGACGCATCCTCACTATCAGACTCTTCTGCTTCTTCCTCTTTTGCTTTTGGTGGCGGTGTTGGGATTTCGGAATCATTAGGATCAGTAGGATCCGAATCTCCCTCCACCTTCTTCTCTTCACCTCCAAGCTCCACCTCCACGGAGTTCTTCAACATATGAGTCACATCAATGACTACACTTCTGCTAAGTATAATCTTGTTGTCTGCCCATATCTTGTATCCCTTCACACCTATTCCGAAACCCATGAATACTCCCTTCTTAGCTCTTGGTTCTAGTTTTCCATCGTCAACGTGATAATAGGCAACAAAACCAAAGACTCTAAAATCCGAGTAATCCACTGCTCTACCGAACTAGACTTCCATAGGAATCTTGCATCCTGTACCTGTGTGCCAGCTCCGATTTATGAGATAGCATGCCATGGAAAATGCTTCTCCCCAAAAGCCTCTAGAAAGACCTGCATTCGAAAGTATGCACCTTGATTTCGCTAAAAGTTTTTGATTCCCATAGGAATCTTGCATCCTATACCTGTGTGCCGAACGGTGCGGTGGCATACTATTCCCTGATCTTTGCAGAATCCATTAAACTTTGATGAATAAAACTCTAAGCCGTTGTCCGTGCGCAGCCTCTTCACTTTCTTTCCTACATGATTCTCTACCAGCGTCTTGCACTCCTTGAATCTTGCGAAGGCTTCACCCTTGTTCTTCATCACGAATATCAAATTCATCATGGAGTAATCGTCTCTGATGCTCAGAAAATATATGTACTTACCAATCGCCTCGACTCGAGATGGACCTCAGCAATCCGAATAGATATAATCAAGAGTACCTTTCGTTCTATGAACAACCTTAGGGAACTTGCTACGCTGTAGCTTCCCATACACGCAGTGCTCACAAAGCCCTAGGCTCTTGGGCGCATTCCCGGCGAGATACCCCTTCTTGTGAAGTTCCTGCATTCCACGTTCACTCATATGACCGAGCCTCATATGCCACATCTTAGATAGATCAGCTTCCTTAACCTCGGCTGAGGAAACTTCGACATACCATGTGATAGCTGAACCTTGTAGAACATACAAAGTCCCATACTTGACCCCCTTGAGTGACACATCTGAGTCCTTGTAGACGCATAATCCTCCACATTCACCCTTGAAACTTAAACCCTTGTTGTTGAGTAGACTCAAAGAAATCAGATTCTTTGTGACAAGCGGTATGTGTCTCACATCTTTCAAAGTTGATGTCTTCCCATCCTTTGTCTTGAATCTAAGTGAACATTTTCCTATGACCTTGAAAATACCCCCTTGAGTGACACAACTGGCTTGCAGTCCATTTTTTTATTTTTTTTATTTTTTTAGGGTAGTCCATTTTTATTTTTAAACATGCATGAGAAATATATATACTGTGAAATGCATTGTTTTAAAAAAATAATAGTATTATGAAGCAATCTTTTTTAAAAACTTGTGAAATGCTTTTTTTTAAAATAATAGTATTAATAAGCAGTCTTTTTTAAAAACCATGAATACCAAACACTTAGGCCCCGCTTTCTTTACCTACATTTATGCGACTTTTTATCTTTTTTTAAGTCATATAAAAAGTTCTAATCAAGTCATTTTCGTTAAAATTTATGTCTGATAACTTTTTTACCTTTTTATAAGACTAAAAAAAGTTAGATTTTTCTTACTTCAACTTTTTTATCTTTTTACTTCTTAAAATTGTTTTTTAGGAGATAAAATAGAAATTAAGTAAACAACCTTTTCTACTAAAAAGGTAACTAAAATTTTTTAGAAACTTATTAGGCACAAAGTAAACAACCTTTTTATCTTTTTCTAAAAAAAATAAAAAGTCGTCTAAATTTAGTTAAAGAAAGCAGGGCCTTAGAGCGTTTGCAAAAAAAAAGAAAAAAAAAATAAATAATAAAAAGAAAAAAACACTTAGGCCCTGCATTCTTTACCTAATTTAGGTACTTTTTAGTTTTTTTAGAAAAAGATAAAAAAGTTGCTTACATTGGCTTTGTTAAAGTTTTTAAAAAGTTGTAGGTAATTTTTTTTTAGAAAAATATTGTTTACTTATGTTCTATTTTAACTCCTAAAAAGTAAATTTAATGAGTAAATAGTAAGAAAAATTAGAGTTGAATAGAACTAACCTTTTTTTACGTAAGTTAAATTGTAACGAAAATGAGTAAATTAGAACTTCTTTTATGATTAAAAAAAGATAAAAAAAAGTCACATAATTTTAAATAAAGAAAGCAGGGCCTTAGTTTAGCGTCATTGACACTCAAGTCAAAATGACTATTGAATAACTTTTCTGAACTCGCTTGCCAAGACAATTTGGAACCAGTTTATCTGCAAAAGGTCTGTACGCATCTAAATCCTCAATGTCGTGCAACCATTGATGTGGAGATGCACGAGGCTGCTCCGCCGAAGGTACCGGCGACACTTCAACATGTAGGAGCTTCGGTCTGATTAGGGCGAGTAATCAGATCTACATATGGAGGGAAGGCCACGTAGTTTCGACCTTCACCAAGTTAAACCTCATTGGCGGTAATCTCATTGACTTCAGACTTAATCCTCCGCGTAATCCCAAGTGGGACCCACCTATCAAGAAAAACATTGTAGTTTACTCTCTCCAACTCCATCCTTCCTACTTATGCTTCGTCGAATTCACCAATGAATTTCTGTATAATCACTCTCTTACAATATACTATACTACCTTTGTTTCTACTCTTTCAATGGGGTTGACTGTTTTACCCGTAATTGGGTCACTTTGACTCGGTGATTTGGATAGCAGAACGATGTAATATTTCGACAATTTTTCATAGTATAGTAGAGTAAAATTTACTCTAAAAGATCATGCAAAGATTACCAAATTCCTGTATCGTTTTGCTAACTAAATCACCGAGTCAAGATGATCCAGTGAATAGCGTAAAAAATAAGTAAACTGAAAGAGAAGAAACAGAGGTAGTATTACGCTTCGTTTCGTTGAATCCTTAGAATTTTGTTCATGTTCTATCTAAAATTCTAATTATTTTATCCCTTCGCTAATCTTCATATCATCGTGTCCTGCCTAATTGGGTTTTTAATTATCAACTAGCTATACTTTTTCGAATCAACACAGCACTATAAAATTACATCTTTAAAATATGCAGTTATAATTGTTCCACAAATAATTTATGGTTTTTAAACTTCCTTGACATTCAAAAAGTATTGAAGGTCACACAAAGGTTACCCATCAAAGTAGAACTGCAGTTTTGAAATATGCAGTTACAATCGTTGCAAAAGTAAGCTACGAATGCGCACGCTAAATCGTTACTGGGCAACAATTATAATTAGTCCGCGCTGTCGTTTCACCAACTTAAGAAATATTTGCATTTTTATAATTGGTCCGTAATTGTACACAACCAGTTGGACATATAAACACACAATACATCTTTAATCATGAATTACATTCCACTGATGCTTCAATCTACTACAACCATAGTTAAACAACGAAACAACACGAATAGAAGACATAAACATGAAAGCGATGCTTCAATCTACTACAACCATAGTTAAGCAACGAAACAACACGAATTCTGATTTGATTTCTTCGGAGTCCATCCCGAACAACTACCAAACATTTATGGTGTGTTGCATGGGGAAAGTGAGGTTACTGTGTTAAAACGCCAACCATCATCTTCTTCTTCTACATCTGTATATATCGTTGTTTCCGATCCGTTTCCAACTATGTAACCGCGCCATAGGTGTTGTCTCCTTCAGATACTTCTTCTCTTCACTTACCTGTTCCTTCTCCGATTCATTCTCGTCCTGCCTCACTTCTGCCTCCTCCTTTTTTCTGCTTTCCTGCTGTGCATCTTTGGGTGGTTCTCTCTCAACCTTCATATGTGGATTGGTTGTTGCCATAACCACAAATTTTCAACTTAGTATGATGCACCTGCTATGTAATGAATGAACAAATACATGGGTATAGACATGACACTCATCTTTGGTAGAACCATTAACCATCCCTGACTTACCACATGATGTGTCCATATTTTCCTGCCAAATAAATCCAACATGTAATCCTGCCAATATCAGGTCACAACATTCAAAGTTTACATGTGAATCATACATCTTTTCAAATGGATTGAATTGTATGCCACCAAAAAACAAGAGCAAGATGATTGTGATGTATCAATCTGCAACTCTTCATAATTATATTCACCGAAATCTGCATTGATGATATATCCAGCAAATACAATTCTAATCAGCAAATCATTTACAGCAGTATCATTAATTTTTCATTAACCTTCCATCCATCGGTTAATTAGGAACCAGAAACTAACCAACAAAATGTGTTATAGAACTATTTATCAGAGGTGTGATCAAATAATGATCTAAACTTGTTGCCAACTATTGCCAGAATCCTATTGAGCTTCACCTCAACACAATCAATAATCTAGCACTTTAACAAGATGAAGACTATGAATTTGACCAGTATGAACTGCGCAGCCGCGTCACAGCCACACCAGGCGCAACGTGCGCGCTAGTCCACTAGTTATTTTTTCTGGTATGATGCGCATTTTCTTTGAACTTTAAGGCCTTTCTTTCGGTGAAATGTTGTCACTCCTCAACAGAGCTGAAATCCATCAATCTCTTGTCCACATTTATTATTTTAGCTTGCTCCAATACTTCAGTAAGTAGTTCTACAAATTTGTAATTGCATTGAAAAACTATCATGTGATTAATTAAGTGATCCCGATAGTTGTGCACCCTACTGGTCTATTACTTTTTGTTATTTCAATTGTTCATAGTAGTTGCATGAAGAATGTCTGCATATTTTATGTGCAACTTACATGAATAATAGCTGCCTAATTCTTTCTACAAAATTTGTTGAAGCAATATAAACGATAATTTCCACCCCTCTATTATGGAAAAATATGGATATTCCCCCGCATTATGGTTAAATAAAAATACCCCGTGTCAGAGACAATATGCCCCTTGTAAGAGTTAGGAGAGTCGATTGATACGACACTTCTGTTGCAATCCGTTGGGGGGGGGGAGCAAACGTACTTTTTTCTGTGACCACTTTACCCGTGCAAGGTACGAATTGTGCACCAATACCACCATTTTTGTGTTTATTATTGTGTTCATCATGTTCTTGGTGCTGAGCACCACCTCCACCACCACTAAATCCCCGCCAGCAACTATCACCACCACTAAATCCCCACCACCAGCACAAAATCAACAAAACAAACAAACAACAACAAACAACAATAAGAGGCTCGGATCTATATTTGAAAGCAGCCAAAGAAGATTGAACCCATCATGTTTGCAAAACTAATTGTGCCGCCAGAAAAGTAGCAACTTCTCAACACCTAAATTCAACATATCAAATTCAACATCGCCTAAGGGAAAAATAGAGCAGAACACCAACTTACTAACAACAAGAACATAACTGAAACCCAAAATTGAACTCAACTAATTCAAACTCAAACCCCGAATTGATCAGATACCTAGAAGTGGAAAACTCATAATCATCAGCATAGGTACCTAAAAGAACACTAATCAATTGAAACTCATTGTAGCCACCACAACCACAAATACACCACCAGAATCCACCACTGCCACAACCGTTCCTCAATCACCAATCCCCACACTAGTCGACAACCATCCCCTCCATATCCTCCATCCAATCAATTGAAACCCACTCCCATATCTTGATTCCATCCTGAAACAAACCCGCGATTCCAGAAATTGCACTGCTGACGCTCCTCCCCCTTACCTCTCCATAGGCCTCACCCATGGATTCGGGAAAGAAGGCACCCACTGATTCAACATTGAACCAGATCCGAAGAATCCTGAAAAACTTAAAATCACCACCAACTCAGCTTACCCAAACATAGACCTGAAGTTGTTTTAGCTGACTCTTAACATAGTCGAAAAAGCTACGATCCCACAAATTTAAGGCCCCAGCAACATAAGAGAGTGTACTATCCAGCTGACTAACCAAATTACTCCAGCAGTCATTAACCACATCCTTACACCCAGCATGACGCGTCCACATTTCTACAAATAAAAAGCTTATATTCACTTTCACGATTCTTCATAATCATACTAGAGTTCTAACCACACATGGTGGTTATTACAAGAGATCCATTGTCCGCCTTAGTATCAATAAGCTATTGATAAGAGGAGGTTTCACCGAAGTGCTTGGACATAAGATTTGGCTTGATTATAAATATGAACATATTGCGTACGTATTCTCATGGTGCAGATGTTCGTGCACTACAATGAGGATTGCAAGGCCCAAACACAATAGGAGAAAGAGAAAGAGTCTTCCAGTTACGATGAGTGTCTTTGTGACGACCCGATCAAACTTTTAATAATAAATTATCAATTATTCGGTAAAAATCACGATTTAATGTCAACCCGTCTGACACTTTCAGACGTCCAAAACACAACCAAAACAATATTTTTGATTAAATTTCTGTAAAACTGGTACGTGACTCAAATTCACTGAAAACTGATATTTTTATAAATATCTCGTCAACAACATCAAATTACAGGTATTCACTAAAAACAACAGTTTTAACAAAAATATACTTTTTAGTCAAAACACCGCGATCCAGTTGCGCTCCGGCTCAACCTGTAAAATAGAGGGGTGAGCCAAAACAGCCCTGCAGGTCATAACCACTGGCGTAGAAATCTAAAATCTACTTAACACAACAACCAGTTACTACACAACAGCATGCGGCACCAAATATACAAACATCGTGATTTATTAATCACCACATAGTCAATAAATAGCTTACAAACTGTAAAATTCACACCAGCAGTATAAACAGGTATAGACTGTAACTGCATAAATTTAGAGATTAGATTTCCCCTACCTGATTTAATGTCGGAAAACTCTAGTTATGTTTCTGTGAGAAACAAGAGTTGTCCGTGCATGCGTCAAAGGAACATCAACTCATATAAGCAGCTCAAGGAAGGACTCATACCAAGAACTAGATGCTCAAATTGTTTCTGTGTGAAATAAAAAGAAGCCCGAAGCACTGGACATTGCTAAGTATGGCAATTCTTACAAATAAATAAGAAAATAAGCATACTTGGGCATGAAGTAATTTTAATTTAGTTACACTCATCCACTAAGGAAGCTCTACCACGTGTCACAAGCCCTCTATTATCACAAAAACATGATACATAGGAGAATAGTCACCATTTGAAGAAAGTATCAAATAAATGATAGGCACGTTTTGAACTAAGATGCAAGAAGATAACCTTTAAACTTAGAACGCCTTTTCCCAAAAATGTTAATACCCTTACAATAGGCTTCATATATTTTTGGTACACGTCAAAGTTATTCCATACATTATATTTAACTATTCTTTGTCGCAAGTCCGGGGTCTCACAGTCTTAATTAAGCCTCCCCCAAAGAAGAGGCTGCTAGATTTCACGGATGAGATTGAGTGTTATGTTCGCTATGGTCAGAAGGAAGCTGGAGGGAAAGGAGTGTAGTTGACATAGAAGTCGGTAGAAGGTCCAAAGAGGGTTCCAACTGGGCTTTCACTGCCGATAAAGATCATTGGGAGAAATTCATGGAGGTTGAAAATAGTGCTATACTAGACACGGTAAATGAGATGCGTTCGTTTTCTAATCATTTGACCGGATTTGTTACACATGATGGTCGCTTTACAACAGAAAAAAAATGAAGAAGGGAGTTTTGGATAATTCGATTCCGACTGCAATGGGATCGAAACGAAAAGTTAGCGAAGTCTATTTATGGCCCCAAAAGAGATGCTAAAGCAACATGTTTTAGTGGAGGGGATAGGCTTCAGGGTGGTGACATATGAATTGCATATGTGCAACTAGAGGAAACCAACAGCTTCCAACGGGTAATCGGGTTGCTACTCTAGATCGTTTTGATATGGATGCTGCTGCCGGTAGATTGGAAATCAGGCAAGCCGACTGTAAGTATAGGCATGTGACCTTACATATAAGAAACCTAATGGTGGGAAAGAAAATACACCTCAAATTTGAAATCCGAATGAGACGTAGAATACTTAAAAATAGAAAGAGACGACGTCACAGTTTTCCCATTCTCAGATTCCATAACAGGAAATTGTTGGTTTAAAAATGAACCTAAACTTACCATTGGCTGAGGTTGCATGATAGCCTAGCCATTTGTAATGATTCTACTAAGCTGGAACGTACGAGGGCTTGGCAATCCTCGTAGCATTGCTTCTCTTTGCGATCTCATGAGGAGAAGGGGGCCGAAATTTGTTTTCTGAATGGATAATAAAATCGTATGCAAGTGAAATGGACATGATTAAGAGGAATGGTGGTTTTAAATGTCGCGTTTACAAATATTGTGAAAGTAATGGTGGAGGAAGAAGTGGCAGCCTAGCCTTGATGTGGGATGAGAATGTTCATGTTGTCTCTACGCTTATCGAGGTATTATATCATAACTCTTGGAAGCTTTCGGACCGTCTTTTTCCAAGGGACCAACCTTTGTGTGTAGTTGGCGGTTTTAAGGCCTTCTCACAGGTCTTGGAAAATGAAGGGGGTACACTGGTACCCTTCAATCATATGGAGGGATTCATAAGAGTTATTTAGCGAATGAAACTTAGGGATGTGGGTTTTTCGGGTTCCCACTTTACTTGGAGCAAAAAATAGGGGACCACTGCAGCTATTAGAGAAAAGCTGGATTGCTGTTTAGCCTCACACAGCTGGTCCGATTAGTTGGGGAGACTGACATTTAGCCTTCATTTGCTGAAGTTTATGATCGTATTCCTATCGAGGTATGATGGGGATTCTGATATTTCCAAGTATAACCATACTCACATTACACTTATTCTGAAGGTAAAGCAGTTAAGAAATGCAATTGACTTACGGCATATCAGTTTATGTAATACTATTTACAAGATTGTAACAAAGATTTTGGCTAATCGCCACAAGATTATTCGCCGACAATTTTGGTGGGGAGGACGTGAGGATAGAAGGAAGCTTCATTGGTTAGCATGGGAGAATATAAAGTTGTCGAAGGAAGATGGTGGCCTTGGATTCAGAGACTTTCACAATGTAATGTGACGATGTTGGTGAAAAAGACTTGGCGATTTGTAAGAAACTCGAACAGTCTCCTGAGTAGGCTCTTTAGGCAAAGTATTATCGTGACTCATCAAGTCTAAACATTGAGTTAAGTTCACATAGCTATATTACGTACGCTTTCAGAAGTATTATCACAGGACATGACTTAGCCAAGTCGGGTCTGGTATGGAAAATAGGTGACGGAAGTCAGGTTAGAATCTTCAAGGATAACTGGTTGTCTAGAAACAACACTTTTAGGGTAATCTCACACCGTCTACATTGGGAGGAGAATGCTACAGTATATTAATTTATCAACCCAAATATAACTTGGAATGAAGTACGACTTGTTCAGCTACTTATCCACAATGATATTAATGGTATTTGCAGTATCCCGTTAACAGCAAACCCTTTGGGAGATGCTTATTACTGTTATCGCACAAACGATGGAATATAATATTTTACCTCGCGCTATAAAGTGTAGTTAGTCAGTCTAAAGGTGAGCCGTCGTCCTCTATTGGACCGGTTAATAGTTAATGGCTTCAAAAGATATGGAAGATGAAGATCCGAAGAAAGTATTGAAGCCGGTATGGCGTCTGTGGTATAACTCCCTCCCCGTGGCCACCCAAATTAGAGAAAGAGACATGGAGATACATTTGGACTGTCAAGTGTGCAACGAAACTGATGAAACCGAATAACACGCCTTTTGTTAATGCTCCTCCATATGGCAGGTTTGGGAAGAAGTTAGGGGGTTGGAATTCGTGGTTTTGTGGAGAGGAAGCCTTCGAGACTTGATTTTGAAGTATTTTCAAACCATCCCAGCCTTATATGTGAGCGCTTCACGACTATTGTTTGTACCTTATGGCGAAATATTAATGAATTTAGATTCAATAATTTGAAGGAAAACCCACTAGAAGTTGCAAGATTTGGCTTGGATTACATTCCGTGGTACCAAGAAGCAAACTTATGCTGATTGTTGGTATATACATAAGTTGCTTCAGCTCCGGAAGAATCTGTTTCGAGAAAGCCGGCCTCGAGATATTTCAAAGTGAATACCGATGCTTCGTGGATAGGGTATGGACATGCACCATGTATGGGCCGCGCAATTCGCGACGATCAAGGTTCCTTTGTTGCTGGTAGGCATCGTCAGAATTCGCGGCAGCATTCACCGCTTCTACCAAAGCTGGCCTGTTAGATAATATGTATTTCCTACTATGATTGCAATAATTAAGAGTTAGGGGGTTCCTTGTGTAAATACTTAGAACCCATAACAGAAACGACCCGGGATCTCGGTTCAGGGTTAAAGAGACAATCGATAACCAAAAGTAGAAATATATTTACGAATGTTACAATTTAGCTAATAAATACAAAAGTCTTTCACAAGACCAGTATGCAACATAATTATATTTGAAATAAGCTATGTGATCTAACTTAAGCTCAACGTCTCTGTCTCGATCCGCGTTCCCATCCCCCACCTTGATAGATGACCTGCGATTTTAAAATGGCAAACACAGACGCAGTTTTGAAGAAAATGATCAGTAAAAACTGAGTAAATACACAATACGACATGTAAAGCAATGAGTGGTTCAGAAGCATGGGTTGAAACAAATCAAAAGATTTAAAATAATAAAATTAATATGTTGGGGAATTTGGAACAACTGAAAGTAACCGAGTAACAAAAACCTCTCAATTTAAGAACATGGAGAAACCACGAGTATTCGGTAATATAACCAGAGTAAGCAAGTCCATTTGAGTAGATAACGATATTAGTTCATGAGTAGCCAAAGCTTTTCAAATCATTTCCATTGATTAGGGCATATCCAGAGCCACAAACAACATCAATAGAGTAGTCAAACTTTCTTTCAAGTTCAATTTAACCGTTAAGTTTAACTGAGGCATGTCCAGAGCCACCAGCATGATTGATGTAAATAGAGGGATCACGAAATAATCAAAAAGGGTTCCTTCTAGGGTCAATCGAAAGCTATTTCACCCGAGCGTTAAGGGAGCCCATTTGTCAATCCCCGCTCACAACAATAGCTAAAAGGTCTTAAGTGTCGACACCCCTATACCGTAGTGACCCTTACAAGTATAAGTAGAACTCTATAGCTCTACAAACCCATTGGCCCCAATATCTTGGTATATTTTGGCTCATCGGCGGAAGATTTATGAACATTCAAGTTCTATCCAATAAAAGGAAGCATTGCTTCAATGGTCGTAGCCATAAGTAACAGGAGGATCGCTTGGAGCCTGAGGTCGTAGCCATAAATAAACATAACTCTGTACATCGTCCTAAATCTAGTAGAAGTGTTTTAGTTCTTATATTTACCATAGCCAAATCATATTTGCAACTTATCACAACTAAATTTCCAAGAGTTATAAAGAGGATCCAGTTTATTTCCAAACAATTTCGAGTATAAATCATGATTTGCATAATTTTTCAATCAATTAATATTCATTCGAGACATCACACAAACTTTCACAGTTTTATAAGTAAAAGTCGCACACATGTACTTACCATTTATATGAAGCACAACCAAAAGAAAGAAACTAAGCCTAGCACTCTGACGACAACCGCTCTCTCCTACGAGGTCGATGTCTGCAATCACACGTATAAAGTACTCGTTAAACTAATTTACACATCTATAACCAATGCAAACCTACATACCACATAGTCATATATGTCACAAATTCACGTATAATTATGTTCACTTATCAAAAAAAGTCCAACAAAACATTTGGAAGTTCAAAAACTCAAGCTTTCTAAAAAATGTGAAACTACAATTCTGGACAGAATTATATCTCTGACTTTAGATCCCAACTTACCATATCAAAGCATCTCCTAAAATCGTGAAATTAATTTAGGATCAACCTACATGGGTCTAATTTCATAAACATCAAGAAAATAATGCATAGCTAATATAAAACTCAATTTACAAAAATAACAAATGCTTCTTTGTAGAGAAGAGTCTGGCAAAAACTTTCAACTTTGCAAGGTGATTACTACCACCTGGAGAATATAAATAAAGCTCATCTTCTCTATAATTGACCCCCCAATGTGTCTAGTTACATTACTAGAAAAATGAGGGGCCAAAAGTTTCTGAAAATTGGGGTTTTAATCAAAATCCCAAGAATGGTCCAGAAACAGAGTTTCTAGAAAACATGCAACTTAAAATGAGCTTGTCTCCCTAACCAAAATGGCTATGTAGTTGATTTTTTTTGTCAAAATGACCATCTCTGAGTCTAGTTTCAGAATATGCAAGAGTTAAAAAACTTACAGAGAGAAAGTTTGAAGATAATACAAGTTTTTCAAAAACTAGTGAGATTGTATCAACTTGCAAATTTTCCAAAAATCAACAAGAATGGTCGTAGTAATACATGCAATTTAAGAAGACTTGATTTTCAACCAAATAAAATCATTTTAAGCATGAAATAAGATTTGGACATGATCTTGACACACATTATCAAAGTATTCATGAAATGCAAGTGCAACTACCAAGATATTTACAAAGTGGATTTGTGTTCTAGTTTGAGTTTCTTAAAATTGAGAACAATCAAATGTCAAACTCATGATCATGCCAAGAAAATGGAGAATCAAGTTTGGAAATGAAGAAATCTAAGATGGATTTTCATAAATCAATGCTAAACATAGACATGCAAGCTTGAATTCAAGGCTAGAAGAAAGTTTACCCCAAGATCAAGAACATGGTGAGGAAAATAGTGAAATTGGCCTTCAATACTCGAGAAGAATGGTGAAAGAGTTCCCCACCATGATCATACAACCCTTGGACTCAAGTTTTTTCATGCTTTAAATGCAAGAAAATAATTTTTTGATGGTGTTTTCATGAGGTCAACACCTATAAACGGGATGAAGTTTGGGAAGAGAGAAGATATCATGTATGGGTGTTCTTGAAGAGAAAAAGATGAAGGAAAATGGAAGTGAATGAAATGTGATTGATGATGGAGGTTGGTGGTGAAGAATTCCACATGGTAATGTACATACATGAGGGTAGGTAGTAGTGAGAGTTGATGGAGTTGATGGAGATGAGAGTAGTGTACTTGATGCATTAGTAGGGAAAAAATGTGAGATGAATTGCTAGTTGACCAAATATAGCGGAGGGAAATTTGGCTATAAATAATCGATAGATGAATTGCTAGTTGGGATAGAAATGTGAAAGCTAAAAGTTTATGGGTGAAATTATAATTTCCAATTCATAGACAGCACATAAAAGTTAACTTTCATAAATTATAAAACTTTTAAATAATTTTAAATAAACCATCTGTATATAAAAGTCAAAATCCATTTTTAGAGACTACAAGTATTTTCCAAGTATACATAATAAGTTTCATTTATTATTATCTAAGTTTCCAAAAATACAAAATAGCCTCAAAGTGAAATTTTATGTAATCATAAATTTCCAATAAACCCTTATACTTTGAATCTAATAAGTCGTGAACAAGTTTGAAATATAAATTTATTGAAATTCACAATTTTTTTTCCAAAATTACCAAATAACCCCCAACTAAAACACGGGGTGTTACATTATATCTCCCTTAAAACGAAGATTCGACCCGGAACTTAAGAAAACTTTTGAGTGAAATTACAAACATACTTCACGAGAATGCAACTAATGCACATGCGATTTGTATGCAAAGCTAATGCATATGCAACACTTTAATTTACGAGAATCACGCTCTCGGTCGGTAACGTCTCATATCACTCGTATCACATTAGGGATTCATATAAAATTAGCTCAATTAAAAGGTCGCACCAAATTTTGAAAAGTTAGACCAAAATACAAGTTCTCGCGTCTACAAAGCAATTCAAAAATTTCCTAGCATTTATACAAATAACGAAACTTTTAGAAAAATACTTTGATCGAAACTAACAAGTCATTTTTCTTTGCTCATCTGCGTTAAAATACCGTCTTACCCGCAGAAGATTAGATAAACCAATCACCTCAAGTGTTCCACGCATACGAGGGGGAAAAGAACAGTATGTGTCGTCACACAACGTGTCTTTTCATCACAAATCGTATGTGTTTCAAATGTTCCAACTTAGTCTACACAGCAGGTACAACTCATAGTACCATCGTACTAAGAGTTACGCCAGCGGACTGGTAAACAAAGTGGTCTATATCACTTGGAATTTTCTAGCTCCACGCCCAATTATTTTTTTCAAAACCATTTAAAAAAAATTGTCAAAACTTTCTAATGTTTGAAGCGACCATTTCAAATTAAATTAAAATAAAACAAAACTAATTATTATCTTAAAATTCGCGCTCATATGTAATAAAAGATTTGCCTCAGGGTCTTCTAAGTCAAAACGTCGTTATCTCTCGTCGATAAACTAACATAGAAACATAAAGTGTCATAGACACATGTCACACAACTTTGACAAGCATTTAGTTATAAATAAGCATGTCACATAAGTACGACGCATGTAAATAGGCAAGTAAATTTTGCATGAATCACATCTTAATATCCAAACGCATTGAATCATCAAGTACGGTACAAATCAGGATAAACAATACGTAAGTACCCCAACTCCCGGAGGCTTGTTTAATTTGATTTGTTTTATTATGATTTAATTTGACATTTTCAGTTTCTTAATTATCTACTTAAGGAAATCGAAAAGTTTCATTAACCGGTGAACCGATTTTCTGATATCAGCAGAAATAGAGAACAATCAAATGTCAAACTCATGATCTAGCCAAGAAAATGGAGAATGAAGTTTGGAAATGAAGAAATCTAAGATGAATTTTCATAAATCAATGCTAAACATGGACATGCAAGCATGAATTCAAGCCTAGAAGAAAGTTTACCCCAAGATCAAGAACATTGTGAGGAAAATAGTAAAATTGGCCTTCAATACTCGAGAAGAATGGTGAAAGAGCACCCCTCCATGATCATACAACCCTTGGACTCAAGTTTTTCATGCTTTGGATGCAAGAAAATAAATTTTTGATGGTGTTTTCATGAGGTCAACACCCAAAACCGGGTTTGGGAAGAGAGGAGATAGAATGTATGGGTGTTCTTGAAGAGAAAAAGATGAAGGAAAATAGAAGTGAAAGAAATGTAATTGATGATGGAGGTTGGTGGTGAAGAATTCCACATGGTAATGTACATACATGAGGGTAGGTAGTAGTGAGAGTTGATGGAGTTGATGGAGATGAGAGTAGTGTACTTGATGCAGTAGTAGGGAAAAAAATGTGAGATGAATTGCTAGTTGACCAAAGATAGTGGAGGGAAACTTGGCTATAAATAATCAATAGATGAATTGCTAGTTGGGGTAGAAATGTGAAAGATAAAAGTTTATGGGTGAAATTATAATTTCCAATTAATAGACAACACATAAAAGTTAACTTTCATAAATTATAAAGTTTTCAAATAATTTTAAATTAACCATTTTGTATATAAATGTTAAAATCCATTTTTAGAGAACTACAATTATCTTCCAAGTACGCATGATAAGTTTCATTTATTATTATCTAAGTTTCCAAAACTACAAAATAGCCTCAAAATAAAATTTTATATAATCATAAATGTCCAATAAACCCTTATACTTTGAAACTAATAAGTCATGAACAAGAATTAAATATAAATTTATTGAAATTCTCAAATATTTTTCCAAAATTACCAATTAACCCCCAACTAAAACACGGGGTATCACAATAACTGTCCATATATATAAGACAGTTATGGTGCACTTGTGTGATTAATGTGAAATATTCTGTTTTACTTTTGCCTCTTCTCTCTCTGCAATCTCATCGTCTTCTTCCTCTCCTCTGAGCTCTGAAGGGCTTCAACATGGTATCAGAGCCATTCTAGGCTCGTCGCCGTTCTTCGATCCGATCTAATTAGGTTGTTCATTCGCGCCTCCACTCCGAATGTTGTTGTCGTCTTCTCCGGTGAATGATTCTCAAGCTATTTTATCCCTTTTTGGCTCCATTTCTTCTTCGGTGACTTCTCGCTGCTCCATGCCTCTTCAATTCTTTAATTCGTCTGTCTGCTCATTAAATTTTGTGACACATTAATGGTGCATTGGTTTCTGTGTGTTGCTGAGTTGTGCTCGAGTTGTTACTCCGAGTTTTGCCGAGTTCTTTGAGTTCTTGACGCGTTTGTGTCCAAGTCGTTCCGAGTTCACTCAGTTTCGCTCGAGGTGACTGAGTTCTTGCTGAGTTGCTGCACTCTGGATCTCTTTGCTGGTTCATTATGGCTTCCGACTCTCTTCCTGCTGGATTGAATTTTCTTCTCTCTAATTTGTTTTCGCTGACCCCTCTGAAGCTTGACAGTTCAAACTACAATGTCTAGAATGTTCAGATGCGAACTGTTGTTGGTGCTAATCAGGTGCTTGATCATATTACAAGAGCTTCTACTCCTCATTCTAAGTACATTCTCAACCCTGGAGATGTTGCTAAACCTACTTTTTGTACCTGGCTTTCTATTGATCAACATCTCAAATCTTGTTTTATGGCTTCTATTTCTCCTTCTGTGCTGCATCTTGTTATGAAATGACCTCACGCTTATGATATTTGGACTAGTCTTGCACATCATTTTGCCTCATTATCTAGATCTCATATCCATCAATTGAAGATGAGTATCTTTGTTTAAAACAAATGTTGACACTCTAGCTCAGGTTGATGAGCACATTCCCGAGGAAGATGTGATTCTTTACATACTTAAAGGCCTTCCTAAGTCTTATGATTTTTTCAAAAGAAATATTAGGCCTAGAGGTCAACCTATTACTGTTGCAGAACTATCTACATTGTTATTTACTAAGAAACTTCACTTATTAATGGATAATGCTAGGCTTGGATCAGACACAGCTACATCTCCACTAACCAATATTGGTTTTGTTGCTCCTGTTGCTGATCTTCCTTCTGTGCCCTATTATGCTCAATCCTCATCTGCCAGAGGTGGTTATTCATCAACTTTTGTTAATGGCATAAGTAACACCCCTACTTCCAGAGAGTGTTCTTAAGTGCAATATCAAGACTTTGGGGGCAAATTTGTAAATAGTTTGTCACGGCTTTATAGTTGGAATTTTGGAGTGTTGGCAATATTTAGAAGTTCTTAGAATGATTTTGAAGCACTAGAGATGTTCCGGGTGGTTGTGCAATTCTCTGAAATTAAGTAGAACCTATAATGCTAATTTATACCCTAAAAGTTTACAAAACTACACTTTTACCCCTATGCATGTAGGACACTTGTCCAATCCAACTTGACACCTACTAGATGAGGAGTCAAAACCTAAAAATCCCCTCTTCACCAGCAATCTGAAAAAAAAAGGTCTTTTCTCTCTCTCTCTCTCTCATCCCTCATCTTCATCCCCTTCAATGTTCTTCCTCTCCACCAAGAACAACCTCCACCACCACCGTAGAACCACCACCAAAAAGCCACCAACTCCCAAGCTGCTACCACCGGAGGATAGCTATCATAAGGGGAGAAAAAGCCCTCAAGAAATTCGGTATTTCGTGGAGAAATGAGTTTGGAAATCGCATTTGAAGGTATAGAACCCTAGGACGAAACTCTATCAAATTCTCTCCCTCATCTTCGATTTGATTGATTTGGATTGTGAATTCGGGTTCTTGGCTGTCAAGTGAACCCAGGGGTGGGTCTAGGAGGCTGAAACTCGCGGTTTGGAGCTAAGGTCGCCGGAAAATTGGCTTGAAGGTTGCCAACAAACTCCATGGCCGCCAAAGCTTGGTATCTTCCCCATTACTCCACCAAATTCGTTATTCCTTAAGTCAATGTGATCCCGAGGACCTTATGAATGCACTAGAACCATCGAAACCGTCCAGAATTTGATTTGAACCGTGTTTAATCCTTGCATGCTTCGTTTTTCCGGCAAGTTTTGCAGCCATGTTCAGGGGCTTGTATCTATCTTGTTCCTCACTCAAATCACGCAAAGCCTTAGCTTTCTGAAATCCTTGGATGATTGTATACAACTTTTTTGTTTTAATCTTTTGTCAAATTCGGTCTCTAAACCACCTAAAAATTGATTTGAAGTTGCTGCGTTCGTGTGTTCTAGCTGCCATGTTCATGCTAACTTTTTCCCCACCTCGTTTTGATCCTAATTTGGACTCCTGTATCTCCCTCATTGTTCATCTGTTTTGAGTGATTCTTGGCTTTCTAAAAAGCTTAGACTTTGATCTGCGACCTTCATTTGAATTTAATGAGCTATTTTTTACTCTAACCGGTCTGAACATGAGCCTAAAATTGGGGGAAATGTTGAATTACCCATTTTGTGGCATTTATTACTTCCTCAATTATTAATCAAATCTTGTTTTTCTTTCTCCTGTGTGAATTTGGTCTATAATACGTCATTCCATCCTCTCTGGGGCATCTTCAATTCTTTAACTTACTGCTCACAAATCGAGCCTAAACTTGCTACTTTGAACTTATAAGAAACACTTGAATTTTCTAAGTGTTGAATCATTATTTTTACCCAACTTTGAACAAGCATAGCTCTTTGTTTATTTAGAATTTTAGGGAGTTCAAATATGTTCAGGAATCCTTGAACTATCATATTCAAAAGCCTACTTCTAGTTTCTCAAAATTTCTTCCCAACGGATCGAAAATCAGTCGCGAAGTAGACTACTTGAAATGACATTTTCGCTACCTTTAACCTTCACTTTTGACCATTTGAACGACATTTCTAGCCTTACGTTCTTCATGAAACTTGTTCATAGTCATATTCTGAGTCTAAATATAAAGTTTGACCATGATTGACTTTTTGAAAACCCTAGTTTGACGGATCTAGCTAGGAGGGGTAAATTAGTCATTTCACTTAAACTTTGGATTGAGATTAGATTAGTACCTTGGAGTTTTTCTGCATGTATTGTATGCGTATTTTGAGTACTCGTATGTCCTTCTCGGCTAGGGTTGACCAAGTCAACAGTTGGGCCTTTTGCAATTTTACTAAAATTTAGGGGCCTAAGTGAAATTTATTGAAAGTTTTAGATTTCGTTGCTAAGTCCATATGGGAGAGCCAGGAGTCATTATTGCATGTTTTTGGGCCAACATGAGTATAATTTGGGGTCCGGGCAACTAGAGAGTTTTGGAGTATCAGGAGCGTTTTTGGCAGTTAGCTTGCATGACCTGCATTTCATTGCATTCTTGCATACAACCTCATATAGAGAGTATATGCTAATAGGTTGTATACTTTACTTTTGTATATGTAGCTTTTGTGATCGTACCAAGTAGACGTACGTATTTATGCTGCTGCGTTGACTGTGAGACCCGAATTAATACGAGACAAGCGTTATAGTCGGCGTGCTAGCTTTGCTTTTCGCTATTCTTGGCACATGGGTAAGTACATATGTGCGAATCTTAATTATCAAAATGTGAGTGTTTGTGTGATGATTCAAATGAGTATTTTGTTTATTGAAAAAGTATGCAATCCATGACTCGAAAGTGTTTGGATATAAATTGAATCCTCTTTATAAGTCTTGGAACATTACTTGTGATAAGTTTATAACATGATTTTGTCTATGGTAAAAGAAGAAATAAAATACTTCTAATAGATTTAGGACAATGTACAGAGTTTTGTTTATTTATGGCTCCGGCCGGAGGTGCCAAGCGATCATCCCGTTACTTATGGCTACGACCATCAAGCAATGCTTCATATTGTGGATAGAACTTGAAAGTTCATATATCCGCCCCCGATGAGCCAAAATGTACCAATGTATTGCATCCAAGGGGTTTATAGAGCTATAAACTGCTACTTATAATTGTAAGGGTCACTACGGTATAGGGGTGTCGACACTTAAGGCTTTTAGCTATTGTTGTGAGCGGGGATTAACGTATGGGCTCCCTTAACGCTCAGGTGAAATAAGGTTTGATAGAACCTATAAGGAACCCTTTTTGATTACTTCGTGATCCCTCTCTTTAAATCGATCCGCTGGCGACTCTGGACTTGCCTCAGCTAAACTTGACAATTAATTGACCTTGAAAGAAAATTAACTATTCTATTGATGTCATATGTGGCTCTGGATATGCCCTAATCGATTGAAATGATTTGAAAAGTTTTGGCTACTCATGAACTAATATCGTTATCAACTTAAATGGACTTGCTTACTCTGGTTATATTACGAATACTCATGGTTTCTCCATGTTCTTAAATTGAGAGGTTTTTGTTACTCGGTTACTTTCAGTTGTAGCAAATTCCCCAACCTGTTAATTTTATTGTTTTAAACCTTCTGATTTGTTTCAACTCATGCTTCTGAACCACTCGTTGCTTTACATGCCGTAGTGTGTATTTACTTAGTTTTTTCTGATCATTTTCTTCAAAACTGCATCGACTTTTGCCATTTTGAAATCGCAGGTCATCATTCAAGGTGGGGGATGGGAACGCGGATCGAGACGAAGGCGTTTAGCTTAAGTTAGATCACATAGTTTTTTTAAAAAAAATATTGATCTTGTTTACTTGTTGTCTTAAAGATTTTGTATTTATTAGCTAAAGTGTAACATTCGTAAATATATTTCTAATTTTGGTTATCTATTGTCTCTTTAACGCTGAACCGAAGACCCGGGTCGTTTCAGTTGGTATCAGAGCTTGGTTCTCCGGTTAAAGTGAATTTTCGATTTCCATTGATAGAGAATAAGAAAGATAAAACGTTTTCAAAATTTTAAAATTGACTAGGATAACTTAATTTGGGAATAAATGAACTAAACAAGCCGTTGGGGAGTCTGGGTACTTAAGGGTTGTGAAACTCGATTTGTACCGTATTTGTTGATTAAATGTTAGCGTCTCATTGAGACGTGATTTGTGAAAAATTACTTGCCTATTTACACAAGCAGTTCTTGTGTGACACACGTATTTATATCGAAATGCTTGCTTTGGTTGAGTAATGCGTATCTATGACTATGTATGTTTTTATATTACTTTGTCGGAATGAGAGTATCAAAGTTTTGACTTAGAAGACCCTAAGATAAATTTTTTTTGCCTACGAGCGCAGATTTTAAGATAGTACTCTATTTTGTTTCACTTTGAGTTAATTCGACATGGTCATTTCCAAAATTAGAAAGTTTTGACAATTAAGTATTTTAAAATAAAAGGGGCTTCTAAAATTCGTTTGCGTGTCGAGATACCAAATTCCAAGTGATATGGACCACTTTGTTTAGCAGTCCGCTGGCGTGACTCTTTGTACGACGGTACTATGAGTTGTACCCGCTGTGTAGACTAAGTTGGAATATTTGAAACACATTCGAGTTGTGACGGAGAGACACGTTGTGTGACGACACATAGTGTTCTTTTCCTCTCGTATGCGTGGAACACTTCAGGTGATTGGTTCATCTAATCCTCTACAGTTAAAAAAATATTTTCTTTAATGAGGATGAGCAAAACAGAATGACATGTTAGTTTGGATCAAACTATTTTTCTAAAAGTTTTGAGATTTGTTTAAATACTAGAAAATTTTCGGAACGCTTCTAAAATTGGGAACTTGCATATTGGTCTTGAACTTTCAAAAAACTTGTTCCGAAATTTTACTTGTATTGATCGTATATGAAACCCTGGTGGGATGCGATTCTAGGATGGTATGTAGTATAGACCCGTTATAGACCCCGTGAGAGTGAGGATGAGAAATTTCCTTAAATTAAGATGTTGCTAGCGAATCAACTAAGGAAACCATCTATTGGGGGCAGAACATCCGACGAGAGCGGTTTATGTACTTGGCGGATTGAGTCAAATAGACTGAGTCACAGTGTTGCACTTCAGTTGCATTTTGGTATATGAGTAAGTATAGTATGAGATCTTCGGGGAAGAAGATTCTTTTAAGGTGGGTAGATTGTAACACCCCTACTTCCCGAGAGTGTTTTTAAGTGCAATATCAAGACTTAAGGGGCGAATTTTTAAATAGTTTGTCACGACTTTATAGTTGGTATTTTTGAGTGTTGGCAATATTTGGAAGTTTTTAGAATGATTTTGAAGCAGTAGAGATGTTCGGGGTGGTTGTGCAATTCTCTGAAATCAAGTAGAACCTATAATGCTAATTTATACCCTAAAAGTTTAGAAAACTACACTTTACCCCTATGCATGTAGGACACTTGTCCAACCCAACTTGACACATACTAGATGAGGAGTCAACACCTACAAATCCCCTCTTCACCGGCAATCCGAAAAAGGAAAAGAAACCTTTTCTCTCTCTCTCTCTCTCTCTCTCTCATCCCTCATCTTCATCCCCTTCAATGTTCTTCCTCTCCACCAAGAAGAACCACCACCACCGTAAAACCACCAGCAAACAGCCACCAACTCTCAAGATGCTACCACCTGAGGATCGCTATCATAAGGGGAGAAAAAGCCTTCAATAAAGTTGGGATTTCGTGGAGGAATGAGTTTGGAAATCGAATTTGAAGGTATAGAACCCTAGGACGAAACTCTATCAAATTCTCTCCCTCATCTTCGGTTTGATTGATTTGGATTGTGGATTCGGGTTCTTGGCTATCAGACGAACTCAGTGGTGGGTCCAGGAGGCCGAAACTCGGGTTTTGGAGCTAAGGTCACCAACAAACTCCGTGGCCGCCAAAGCTTGGTAACGTCCCCATTCCTCCACCAAATTTGTTATTCCTTACGAGACAAGCGTTATAGTCAGAGTGCTAGCTTTGCTTTTCGCCATTCTTGGAACATGGGTAAGTACATGTGTGCGACTCTTAATTATCAAAATGTGAGTGTTTGCGTGATTACTCGAACGAATATTTTGTTTATTGAAAAAGTATGCAAAGCATGATTTATACTCAAAATTGTTTGGATATAAATTGAATCCTCTTTATAAGTCATGGAACTTTACTTGTGATAAGTTGATAATCTGATTTTGACTATGGTAAAAGAAGAAATAAAATACTTATAATAGATTTAGGACGATGTACAGAGTTGTGTTTATTTATGGCTCTGTCCGGAGGCGCTAAGCGATCCTCCCGTTCTTTATGGCTATGACCATCGAAGCAATGCTTCATATTATTGGATAGAACTTGAGCGTTCATAAGTCCGCCCCCGATGAGACAAAATGTTTTAAAGTATTGCGGCCAAGGGTTTTATAGAGCTATAGAGTGCTACTTATTTTTCTAAGGGTCACTACGGTATAGGGGTGTAGACACTTAAGGCCTTTTAGCTATTGTTGTGAGCGGGGATTGACGTATGGGCCCCCTTAACGCTCGGGTGAAATAGGGTTTGATAGACCCTAGAAGGAACCCTTTGTGATTACTTTGTGATCCCTCTGTTTACATCGATCCGCTGGTGGCTCTGGACATGCCTCAGCTAAACTTAATGTTTAATTGAACTTGAAAGAAAATTGATTATTCTATTGATGTTGTTTGTGGCTCTGGATATGCCCTAATCGATTGAAATGATTTGAAAAGCTTTGGCTACTCATGAACTAATATCGTTACCAACTTAAATGGACTTGCTTACTCTGTTTATATTACCGAATACTCATGGTTTCTCCATGTTCTTAAATTGAGAGGTTTTTGTTACTCGGTTACTTTCAGTTGTTCCAAATTCCCCAACCTGTTAATTTCATTCTTTTAAACCTTATGATTTGTTTCAACTCATGAACCACTCATTGCTTTACATGTCGTAGTGTGTATTTACTCAGTTTTTACTGATCATTTTCTTCAAAATTGTGTCAGCTTTTGCCATTTTAAAACCGTGGGTCATCAATCAAGGTGGGGGATGGGAACGCGGATCGAGACGAAGACGTTTAGCTTAAGTTAGATCACATAGTTTTTTTTAAACATATTGATCTTGTACACTTGTCTTCTCAAAGATTTTGTATTTATTAGCTAAAGTGTGACATTCGTAAATATATTTCTACTTTTGGTTATCGATTGTCTCTTTAACCCTGAACCGAGGACTCGTGTCGTTTCAGCAGAGTTCGCAGAACCTCATTCATAGGGGGTTCTAGCAGAGGTTCTCATAGATGATAAAACAAGGTGGTTCTTATCCTGATGTTACTTGCCAAATATGTGGCAGATTCAAGCACATTGCACTTGATTGCTGGCAAAGACTTAATGTTTAACAATTTTCTCCAACTAAATTTCAATATCCTAGACAACATCATCACGCTAATGTTGCTTAGTCCTCAGTGGTTTCTCCATATCCACCTTCTTCTCTTGCTACTACTGGTTCTTATGGAGGGTCTTCTTCAACACAATTTTCATATACTGGTTTTGGCTTGCTTGGTTCAGTTCCTGGACCATATCCTCCACCACAATCAGCTCCTTCTTCTTGGCTTTTGGACAGTGGTGCTAACAGCCATGTCACCAATTCCACAGGAGCTCTATACACTATCCTGCCTTACACTGGTGATCATTCTATTTCGGTTGCCAATGGTACACATCTCCCTATTACACACATTGGATCTGATACCGTGTCTCTCTCTCCTACTGTCTCTTTTCATCTATCTAATGTTCTTCATTCCCCCTACATTGCTTCCAATCTAGTTTCAGTTTTAAACTTCACTAATGACAATAATTGTTCCATTCTTTTTAATCAATTTGGCTACCTCATTCCGGACAATGTGACTTCTCAAATTTTTTTCAAGGGCCCATGTAAAGATGGTTCTATGAGCTTCCTTCTAAAATCTCTTCATCATCATCACCCTCTTCTTTTCATTCTCAGCATAAAAAATCTCTTCTTGTACCTTCATTGTGGAATCTCAACCTTGGACATCCATTTAAGAGAGTGTATGACACATTGGCTTCTTGTGCTCACTGAAATCCCTCAGAGAGATCTAAGTGTGAACCTCAAGTAGAGAATAAGGACAAAGAGAGTTGTAGGGTGTGTGTAGGTAGAGGGTAAGCAATGATAACTGTGAGAGAGAGAGACATCTTAATAGCAGAGCTTCGGTGAGTCCAGAAGAACTCGATAGAGACCAGTCTGTCGCAACGGAGGGCTAACGACCCTGTATATAGTGGGGAAGTGACCGTTGTGAGGGGGTTAATGCACCATAAATGGTGGCTTAATGGTAGCCCCCGTAACGGCACGTTCGACCATGTATATAGGAACCGTTAGGCACCTGACCGTACATACCGGAGACCTTTATGAGGTCAAGCCGGGTTTATAGGAATTGGCCATTAAGTCTCTCAAAGCAGTTAAAAAGGGTCACGCGCGAGCTTGGTTGTGCCACGCCCGTGACGGGCCTTACCCTAGCCTCCAAACCACTAAGTCCCTACAAGTCCCGTGTTGGTATGCGAGGGCCCGCAGCCCCCACGTGGATAAGCATAGGTAGTTATCCAGTGTGTATGGAGCAAAGCTGGGTGTGCTAGATTTCTGCCACGTGGCTGTGATCTGTCTATCTAGAAAGCACTATCTACATTAGCCCCCTTTTGCGCGAATGTCATGCGCGCGTCCTTTGTGAAGTCGCGCAAAATCAGCCGTGCGTGCGCCCCACGCAGATGCTTGAATTTTGATTGAAATTCAAATTCCTAGCCCCCGGTCATAGCCATGATTACCTAGGGTTTAGAAGCGCCATTTAGCTTCTGACAAAGTGTTGTCATTGCGAAGATAATCAGACGCCATCCATTATTTTTCACCTATTTCCGAGGCAAGGATAGCTGATAGGTCGTCAATTTCGCCGGATTTCGAAGCGTCACCGACTCAGCAGACGTCAGCAGTCGTGACTCTTCAATCTGGAGACTTATTTAAACCATTTTCTCTATTCAATTAGAACTTTTCCATTGTTGTTGCTTCCGAGTTCGTATGCATCGGATAGAGAATTCCGAAACTGAAGCAGAAACCTTCGATCAAGTCCTTGATCAGTTCACTGACACCTTTTCTCAAGCGGTTCAAGCTCTCTATCTTCAACACGGTGAGTGTTTATAAATTTTTGAAATTTCCAAGTCCAATTTTGCGGATACTCTTCTCCCACTTTTTTCTTTCCTCTTGCATGTCGTTGGTCTGTAATCTGCTGCTTTACGTCCCCATAAATGGCCCCAAAGACGTCAAACAAGGAGGCCGTTGATGTGCAGGAGCTTCCCAAGGAACTTTGGTGCAAGGCTCCTTATCTGGGTGGCGATGATTATTATGTGGCTACTATCAAGGCGACCACTCTCCGGGCGTATCCAATGGTCGACCTTCTTCAACTTGTGCTCGAGCCTCTAGGCTCTGACTGGGATGTGGTTAATACCCAAGACGTCCACAGGCTTGGCATCGAAGCTGGTTTGTATGGCTTCACTGATATCCTTCCACAAAATTTTATGGAAGGGCCCGACTATATGGAAGAATGGACGGAGTTCATTATTACTAACTATGCAAGGCAGTTGAAGTCGGCCAATATTTTCCACGCCGTCCGTGCCACAAAGGGGCTACATATCAGAGTTGACAACGTCGTGCTTCAGACCCTCTTTTCCAGGTACTCCAAGAGGACGCACACCTTTCACTTTCCGGATTTCGAAGCTGCTCCTACCTTGGAAGACACCGAAGTTTTAATGCATCTTCCAAGTATGGGGATCCTTGATCCTCTAGCCCCTTTGACGGATCTGCAAGAGATTCAACTTTTCAAAGATATGAAGGTCTGCATAGCTGACTTGAAGAAGGCTACTTCGAGATGGAAGTCAGGCGCGACCAGCGCTAGCAAGGAATTTGCATACACGACTTCTTGTTCTAAAGACAGCTGGTCGAAGTGGGTGATGTACTTCTTCAGGGATTATGTTGATCCACATGTAGCTCGTGAGTGGCAAGACAAAGACCCAGAGGCTGCCATCAGTGTCGACGGCAAGGGACTGAATTTTACCCTTTGTGGTTACCTGTGCATGTGGTTGTCGCGCTACCTGATAGATGGGTTTCCTCGCGACGGAGTTTTTACCCATGTACTCGCCCTTGCTGGAGATTGTCACTTGGGTAAAAGATTGCCTTAGGGCCCCTTGTATGAGGGTCCCTATTATACCGCCTTGATTTAGCCATGGAGCATGTTGAGCAGTCTCAAGGGAGGGTTGATAATACTGCATTCTTATCTATGTGGGTTTTCGAAAGATGGCATGCGTATTCCCCGGACCCTGTTTCTGTGGATTTGTGGAATGCGCCTAACGGCAAACTCCATTACATTTCTCCTCGATCGTGGCGTTGGTCAAGATAAAAGCTCCCCAACGCTCTTTTTCTCTTATATGCGACGATGTTTGTTATTTCCAATCTCGCCCGTACGTTACTCGTATGGAAGACAAAAACATAGATTTCTGGGAAGATTTCTATCCCGAGGAAAACCGTTAAATCACTGCTGATCACGTGACCAACAGAGATTGGGTCTACAGTAGGTTCGTTAACTGGGTACGAAGAGGACATCTACCCGCTATTCCTGAATATGCGCCTAGCCCTGAGACCTCCAGTTATGAGAAGTTGACCGTGTTCCACAATCCCGTTCGCGTGAGCCCCCAATTTGGATATGATGCTGTCGGCCCTCCATTGTGGCCTGATTCTATTGTCGATAACTTTTATGACAGTGTCATACATGACCGGGGTACTTCCCTTCTCCTTGCTGAACTCCCTCTGATTCAACCGTCGCGCAGCAAGAGAGGTAAAAAAAGTCCTGGCTGGGTTGATTTCTCGAACTTTCAAACCCATCGTCTCATCAATTTCCAGAACAGTCCTAGCCATTCTCTTCTCCAACCTAGCAATGCGTCTGCCCTCTCGACAAAGGAGTACCCCTTCAAAACAACCCGCAATCGTGATGATTCACGTTACGGCTTTTACTCTTTGTTGGCTAAAGATCGACACTTGTGTGCTCAAATCATTATGGAGGAAAAGATTGATGTCCTTAAAAAAAATTCTTTTACGTCCAAAGTTAGATATGTTGACTCATTCATCCAGGTTTGCTCGCACCTCCTTCCCTTTGTCTTTATGTTTTCGTGTGTCGTGTCTCACTTTGCCCTTTTCTTTGTATTAGTGTTGTTTGAGACGTTTCGCCTCTGGAGACCGTAGTGCGAGTTTCATCGACCGCCTGTGCGAGGATAAGGTAATCTTACAGAAGTCCTCCGTTCCTGATGGTCGTATCGACCCAGCCAGGCCCATGACTCCTGAAGTCCATCAACTTGTTTCTGATGCTTTAGAAGCCTTTCTGACTTCAATTGGTGGAGTTTCAACGAGGAAGAGAACTAGTCAAGAGCCTGCCACTGGCGACATAGCTTCTCAGCAGCCGAAGCGTCCTCACACGGCAATCACCATGCGGTCTGCCGCCAATCCACTTTCTTCTGCCGCATGGAATAACTCCGATGAGAGAGGTAAAGAAGAAGCTCCCCTTATTTCTGATGCATGTTCTACAGGGCAGTCTGAGACGGAAAGAACTCCCACGGTTGAGAGTTATCCTAACGAGTGGCATGTGAAGTCCCAAGGGCAAGAGCATGATGCTGCTCCTTGTACCCCGGCAATACATATTTCTTCGGACGAAGAGAATGCTGGAGAGCCTGAGCCCCGTAATCAGAATATCGGGTCAGGTGAACGCGTCATTCCTGCTCTCTTGGTCGGGCGCAACCTTTCTTCTAGTCCAAATGTCGGGAGAACTGATTTACCCATGCGCGGAACTGAGTCAACTGGGCGCGACGCCCCTCCTGTGTAGATCACTTCGAGAAGTGTTGCCTCTGTGGGAGGTCTAAACTTGGATTTGGATGTTGTCTTCTCTGAGAATCTGTTTGAAGTGTGGGGTTCGCAGCCTACAAATCCTGCTGCGGCTGAGAGCAATTTCATAATCCCTGAGTCGTACTTCGCACGGGAATCCCAAGTAGATCAAAGGCTGGCGGAGGCAGTTAGTTCTAGTTTGTAGATAGTGGTACCTTCAGCCTCTCTCCGGCAGATCGTCGAAGGAACAAGTAAGACCCTTTTCCCTTTTTTTCGTGATCTTCGGTTGCTGAACTCATGTTTCTGATGAATACTGTTCGTACTTCTGCGGGCGCAGGTATTGGTCAGGATTTCCTTGAATGGCTGATGAAGGTGCGCTTGTCTTTCCCCACTGTATTCGCTAGGGTGCTGGAGATGTCGCCAAAAGACAGAGGGGAACTCTTAAGAAAGATGGTTTCTCTTTTGGAGAGACTTCACGCAACTACACCCGCGAGTACCACGGTTGATAGTGCCAAGGCCCTCCTTGCTAGCGTAGAGGAGCTTCAGCAGATCGCGGCAGGGTATTTGGATATGGGCTTCCTTGTGAAGAGATTGATAAAGATCCGTAATTCTGCACAACTCAGATCCGAGTATGCCGCTTATAGGGAGGATACAGCCGCTCCCGTTGTGCGTAAAGCGGAGCTGGAGCGAATGGCCAGAGAATTTCAAGCAGCCACTAAACGCCATTCAAATGACAAGGCTCGCTTAGAGGAACTGACTGCCAACAGCATTATGTTGTCTGCAGGAGATTCCCTCTTGAAGGATCTTTTTGAGGATTGAGTTTTTATAATTACTCATTCGAGCTCTTTATTGTAGAATTTTGTGTTCCTTGTGATCGTGATCCTTGGATCATGTGCTTATGTTTTCCACGTACTGGCTCCGCATATTATTGAAATGATATCTTCATGCTTTTGAGTGGTTCTTTTTTTTCCTTTCATGCTCACGAAGTCTTGCGTTTGCTCCTTTGAATGATATGGCTGTGAGGCTTAGGCCTTTGTGCGTTATGAATGTCTAGGCAAGTGAACCCGCGCGTGGCTACGCATAGTTGCCCTTATGAGACGGGTCTAGATTTGCGCATGGTTGCGCTTGGTTGCTGTCATACGAGACAGGCTTATGCACAGGCTTATGCACGCGTCTTGTTGCTACCTAGACAGGCAGACTTACACTTGACTTTTTATGAGTTTTGCCACTTTCATAAAAAGATAGGCCTTGGTTGCATTTGGCTGCTATCTAAATAGATAGGCTTTGAATTTGCAATACTGCTACCATATGAGGCAGGCTTACGTTTATGTTTATTGCTACCATATGAGGTAGGCTTTGATTTTATGTTTGACTGCTATCAAAGTAGATAGGCTTTTAAGTTTGCAATCCTGCTACCATAGGAGATAGACTTACGTTTATGTTTGGCTGCTATCTAGGCAGATAGGCTTTATGCTGCTATCATATGAGATAGGCTTACACTTTTGGAATGACGATAAGACTCGTAGATGATAAAAGAGCTCTCATATGGGAGAGTTATTATTTATATGATTCCTCGTATGGGAGGATTTGTGAAAGATATTTAATGCAAATATTTGATCAAAGTAGAAAAGAGGAGTTAGGGATAATACTTTTTCAGCCACCGCATGTTGAACAGAGTTGGAGTGGTGGATGTTCCGTGGCAGCGTAGGATGTTGCAGTAACCACTGTCGAAGACTTCTTTGACTTCAAAGGGTCCTTCCCAGTTAGCCGCAAACTTGGGATGGGCTGCCTCGCGCATGCAATGGTCAGAGGCTCGTAGGACTAGGTCACCTACTGCAAAGTCCCTATGCTGGACTTTTTTTTTATAGGCGCGCGAGATCCTTTCCTTGTATCTTGTGTTTGATCTTTTAGCCTCCTCGCATCGTTCCTCCATTAGAACAAGATCATGGTCGCGTTCGTTTTCATAGAGGGCACTGAAAGCTAGTCTTGCTGAGTTCACTTTGATTTCAGAGCGGACAACTGCTTGAGCCCCATAGCATAATAAGAACGGAGAAGTCTCTGTAGGAGTCCTAGGCGATGTGCGATATGACCAAAGCGTTGTTCCCAAGGAATCTGCCCATCTTTTGTGATCATCCGCAACCATTTTGCTCAATATCCGGAATAACGTCTTGTTGGTGGCCTCCGCTTGCTCGTTTCCCTTTGGATAATGGGCCTTCAAACATACTTGTCTAATGTTGTACTCCATTAATTTTCCGGCCACCTGGCGATTGACGAAAGGGGTCCCATTTTCAGATAATATGGTATTAGGGATACCAAAGCGATGAACGATGTTTTCCTGTATGAATTTGATCACGACCTCTGCGTTTGCCGTCTTGAGTGGGATTGCCTCAACCCATTTCGTAAATTGCTCTGTTCCTGTGAGTATATATTCATTTCCGCGCGAAGGGGGTCGTATTGGTCCGACGAAACCCAGTGACCAAGTATGGAACGGCCATGGAGTGCCCAACGCGTGCAAGTCAACGACAGGAGCATGAACCAAATTTCCATAGAATTGGCATTGCTGGCATCTTCTGACTTTTACACGGCAATTAGCTTCCATGGTTGGCCAGAAGTACCCGACTGTTAGGAGTTGTCTGCATAACTTTTCACCTCCTTGATGCTCTACTTGATGAGACATTTCCATGACTTCCTGGGTCTCTTGCCCGCTTAAACATCTGAGCAAGTTTTCTTTATGTCCTTTTCGCCATAACAATCCTTCCTGCAAGATGTATCGAGTTTCTTTCCTTCTCAGCTTATCAGCCTCCTTTTTGTCAGTAGGCAAAGTCGCATCCCGTAGGTAGTCAATTATTGGTTTTCGCCAATCCTTATCTTCTATTGCGTCGATTTTCCAGTTAGTCTTTGATCAATGCACACTTTTCGCAGTTGCTCTGTATGATAGCCGCAAAGTATGACATATGCGGCCAGTGTCCATACCGTTGAGCTTTCCTATAGATGGGAATCTCATCGTCTCCGCATGAATGTTGGTGGATCTTATCCAATACTACTCGAACTTCTTTTTCTATTACACATCGCATGAGGATGCCCCCATGGACTTTTTATTATAGCAGGTCGTCGTGTATGCAAAATCCCTTGACATAAACCCAAGTTTTTTTTCTGGTTTCGTCATCCATCGTGCACAGAATGGGCTTTCTCCAATCTGTCTCTTCAGAAGGCTCCTCCTCACATAACTCTTTTACCAAGGACGGTGCCGCTTTGACTTGAATCGATATCAGGGCTGGGCATTTTTCAGGGCTAATTTTTGAACCCAAAGTAGACAGTGCGTCGGCATGACGATTATCGGATCTGGGAGTGTGTTCTTATTTGACGGATTCGAACTTCTGGACCAACCTTTGCACTATTGACCGATACTTGAGCAAGTTAATTTCCTTTAGAGCGTACTCTCCCGAAGCTTGCTTGACGATTAGCTTCAAATCTCCCATGACAATAAGGTTATGGACCTCTAAGGCTTTGGCAGTGAGGAGCCCTACAATCAAGGCTTCATATTCGGCTTCATTGTTGGTCACCGCAAATTCTAGTTTGGTTGACATCTGGACGACTTCTTGGTCAGGCTTGATTAACACTACTCCAATTCCTCCTCCTGATCTCGTCGAAGATCCATCAAAGTACAGCTTCCAATACTGATCGCTGATTGCATATATCTCAGTTCCTTCGGGCTCCTCCGACACAGGTTCGTAGTTTTCTTCTGGGAATTGGGCTAGCAGATCTGCAAATGCTTGGGACTTGATTGCCTTTTTTCGCATACAGGTTATGTCATACTAGGAGATGGTCATGTACCATTTTGCAAGTCTCCCGGAGGGAGGTGAATGCCCCAACAAGTAACCTATAGGATCATGCTTTGTTACAACAACCACTTTGTGAGAAGCAAAATAAAGTTTTAGCTTCTCGATAGCGAAAAACAAAGCCAAGCAGTGCCGTTCTATGTCTGTGTACCGGGATTCCGCAGATTGGATCATGCGCGAGATGTAGTACACTGGCCTTTCTTGCCCTTCGAACTCCTGGGTAGTAACGCTCCAATGGACCTCTTGGTTGAAGTCAGGTACAGCAGTAGAGGTGACCCTAGATGAGGTGCGATCATGACCCTTGAAGATTTCAGCATGTTTTTTAACTTCTCAAATGCGACATGATGCTCCTCTGCCCATAGGAATGTCACGTTCTTCTTAAGCAGGCTGCTGAAGCAAAAGGTCAACTCCGCAATGGCTGGTATGAACCTTCGCAGATACGACAACTTCCCTAAGAATGCTTTTAATTCAGTTTGAGACCGTGGTGTAGGCAAGCTTGTGATTGCTGAGATCTTGGCTGGGTCAGGCTCGATCCCATGTTTGTGGATTACGCAGCGTAAGAATTTTCCAGATGTTACCTCGAAGACGCACTTCATCGGATTCATTTTTAACTGTAAGGTGCGGCATCTGTCAAAGACCTTCCTCAAGTCCCTTAGGTGACCTTGCTTTTGCCTCGATTTGACCACCATATCATCCACATAAAATTCAGCCTCCTGATGCATCATGTCGTGAAATAACGCCATCATCGCGCGCTGATACGTTGCCCCTGCGTTCTTTAGACCAAATAGCATAACCGTGTAGTTGAAGACCCCTACAGGCGTGATGAATGTCGTTTTTCTTGCGGCTTCTGGATCCATCTTGATCTGGTTGTAGCCACTAAATCCATCCATGAAGCTAAACATTTCATGGCCGGCGGTGGAATCAATCAACATGTCTATGTTCGGCAAAGGGAAATCGTCCTTCGGGCAGAACTTGTTCAGGTCCCTGAAATCGACACATACACAAAGGCTCCCATTCTTTTTCAAAAAACGGACTATATTTGCGAGCCAAGTCCGATGGTGATTAGGCTCGATTAATTTGGCATTCAACAACTTGACAATCTCCTCCTTGATTTTAACATTTATCTCGGGCCGAAAGTTTCTCGCACTTTGCTTGATTGGCTTTGAGCCTGGAACAATGTCCAGCCTATGCATAGTGATGCCTTGATCTAGCCCAGGCATCTAGTCATTATCCCATGCGAACACATCCCTATACTCCTTCAATAGTTGGATTAGCTCGTGTTCTTCCCCCTCGCTGAGATCCGCGCTCAAGAAGACTGGTCTCATCTTTTCCTTGGTGGGACTCAAGAATACTTCCTTTAATTCTTGCTTCAGGGGTCTTGGGCGATCCTCCATGCATTTAGGAGCTTCCTTGATTTCTCCTGATAATAAATCCTTGTCTTTATCCGGAGCTTTCGTCAGCTCATAAACTTGTACAGGAGCACTTTCAACGAGGCAAGTCGAGGGCGACCCCGCTCGTCTTTGGATGCGATAGCACTTCCTCTCGTCGTGTTGCTCTTCACCGTCATGGTGTACAGCTCTCTTCAAGGTAAAATTTTTTTTGTCGCTGTAAGATACTTCAGGGGCTCCTAACTGCCTAGGCCACTTCTCCATTGGCTCCTTTCGCATTGTCATTACTCCGGCCGTTGATTGGCATCGTATGTTTTCCTCCTTGGGCAGTGGGGTCGTCTGATTCGATGTTGGGGTAGTTCTGCCTGCAAACCACGCTGCTTCGGGCAAGTGCGCTTCCTACATATCGAAGGGACTCACTGAGGCAGGTATCACGACCACCCTGTCTTTCCAGACAACTTTCATTAATTGGTGCGTCGTAGAAGGCACGACATCAAAGCGATGAATCCATGCTCGTCCAATGATAATATGGTAAGTCGTGTCGGCGTCGATGACGTGAAACTTGGCGAAACAGCTAATCTGCCCGATACGGATTCTTAATTGAATCCAGTCGGTCATCATTCAGGAGTCATCTCCAAAGCCTGCCAACAATTATGGCTTCTTTACGATTTTACTTTGAGGGACTTATGCTAGTTGCAAGGTTTTGAGTGAACCTACATTCACCGCAGCTCCACCATCGATAAAGGCCCGCTTGAATTTGACATTGTTGATTGTGGCTGTCACATACAGTTGTCTCTGATATTCGCCGTCGATACTTTTGTCCGAGTCACCGAATGTCATGACCGGACCTCCCGATTGAGTGGCCTTCATAACTTCCCAATTGGAAGCGGACAACTCTTCACCATGGTCCTTAGCCACTTTAAGGATCGTTTTCGTCATCTCATTTCTGCAATCGTCTTAGAGGTTCATTCCGTGAAGGAACTCAGCGAACCTGGCAGAGTTTTTTATCCACTTGGTGCGCGAATCCCCCGTGTCAACACCATAGCCTTCATCTTCATGGATTTCTGCAGTGTCAGGGACCTCTCCATCCGCGACCTCTTCAAGTTACAAGATCTAAATTGGCTATTTGCTTCCCCTTTGACTTCCTCTGCGCATGAGATGGAAAGGGTTCGCCACACACTTCTTTGGACGGCTCCTTGACGACTAGCTGCCCTTCCTTAATTTGCCTATTCAGCCACCTGATCTTTTTGCATTCTTTGGTAGGGTGCATGACCTTTCCGTGGCATTCACACCACCTGGGGTCTCGCAGTTGATCCCCTGTTATTCTATGTTCTAGCATCGGCAAAATTACGTCCTTTCGCCACTTCTTGCAAAGACTGATTGCCTCTTCAATCGAACAGGGCAAAGGTGGTGCTTCCTGGGGCGCGGGCCGCTGCTGTTTATTGGGGGATGATACTGCATGAACGCTAACATCTCGCGTCCGCTTGTAGCTGAGCTTCCCCCCCCCCCTTAAAGTTGGGATTCGCCTGTGTACGCTCGTTAGCGTACCTCTTTTTCATCCTTTACACCAAGGGCTCCACGTTCCTGGTGCTTTCCATCAGTCTGGAAAAGGTAGGCATATTTAGGTTAATGAGAATACATTTGTAATCATCACGCAAGCCTTGGAGGCATATCTCCACCAGTCGACTTTCCAGGACGTCGTCGACACACTCCAAGGACTTGGCCCTGAACCTTTTGATGAAAGCGACTCCCTCCTCGTCATGCCTATGGTACATGCGTGAGAGGTGGATAGTGGTGACATTTTCTTCAACTTGGAAGAATTTGGTGTAGAAGTTCTTCACCGTGTCTTCCCATATCTTGACGGATCCTGCTTCTAGGGTCCTGTACCACTTGTACGCGACAGCTCCCAGAGACTTGGGAAACTCTCGCATCAATAACCTGGTATCGACCCCATGTGGGTCCATCATGTCAACGAATCGCATCACATGCTCGTGTGCGTTCCCACCGACGTCTTCGAACTTCTCCCACTTGGGCACTTTGTATCCAACAGGGTTGGTCATCAAGTAGATGTCCCGCGAAATGGGAGGCGCGCTGTCAACCTTTGGGATGACAGTATCAGCGAGGATCTTGTTCGCAATGATGCTGTCTATACGTTTTTCCAAGGCCGCGAAGCCCGGAATGTAGGGAATTGCAAGATCATAGGGAGGTGGCGGTGGAAGTGCATGGCTGCCTAGAGCCCCACTTGCGTGGTACGACATCACCGAGTATGACGTAGGGTTTCCGGTCGCCATCACGGAGGAGCTCGTCGGGATGCCCGGAGCCTGAGGCCCTAGACCACCGGAAAAAGTGGATTGGGCAACAGACGTATGTACTATAGATGTGGTTGCCGCCACTGGTAGGGGCAACGGGGCTGTTGATGGTGGGACTGAAGCCCCTGTAGTGGTGTTTTGAGCGATCCTTCCCAAGATCGTCATGATTTGAGCAATCTTGGCGGACTGGGCTTGCATCATCTGGGCTTGACTCTGAATCATGGCTTGTAATGCCTCCAAAGAGGTCCCTCCTCCAGCAGCTACTTGCGCACGGACGCTGGGATTGGCAGTGGTGTTGAGAAGTCCCTCTTCTCCTGAGGTCTCCTCGTGGGAAGGGGACCGATCGCCGTCACAAACGTTTGCGTCAGAAGACATTATGGAAGGGTTAAAAAGGGATGAAGGTGGATGTTTCACGTCGGGTTCACCAAATTGTGCTCACTGAAATCCCTCAGAGAGATCTAAGTGTGCACCTCAAGTAGAGAATAAGGACACAGATAGTTGTAGGGTGTGTGTAGGGAGAGGGTAAGAAATGGTAACTGTGAAAGAGAGAGACAGCTTAATAGCAGAGCTTCGGTGAATCCAGAAGATCTCGATAGAGACCAGTCTGTCGCAACGGAGGGCTAACGACCCTATATATAGTGGGGAAGTGACCGTTGTGAGGGGGTTAATGCACCATAAATGGTGGCTTAATGGTAGCCCCCGTAACGGCACGTTCGACCGTGTATATAGAAACCATTAGGCACCTGACCGTACATATCGGAGACCGTTATGAGGTCAAGCAGGGTTTATAGGACTTGGTCATTAAGTCTCTCAAATTAGTTACAAAGGGTCGCGCACGATCTTGGTTGTCGCACGCGCGGGACGGCCCTTACCCTAGCCTCCAAACCACTAAGTCCTACAAGTCCCGTGTTGGTACGCGAAGGCCTTGTCTCGCAGCCCTCACGTGGATAAGCATAGGTAGTTATCCAGTGTGTATGGAGTACAACTGGGTGTGCTAGATTGCTGCCACGTGGCTGTGATCAGTCTGTCCAGAAAGCACTATCTACACTTCTAAAATGCACTTTCCTACCTCCACCTCCAAGGATATGTGTCAGCATTGCTGCTTAGCTACAACTCATAAACTGTCTTTTTCTACTTCTAGTTCTCATGCTTGTAAACCCTTTGATATTTTTCATTCACATGTATGGGGAACAGCTCCTGAACACTCCTTTAGAGGTTATAAATATTACCTCATTTTCATTGATGATCATACTAAATTTTGCTCGTTTTACCCTCTTAAATCTAAATATGAGGCTTACACCTCTAAATTTACATTTCACCAATTACATTTCTACTCAATTTAATGTTGTGGTGAAGTGTTTTAGAACTGATAATGGTGGTGAATTTTTCAATCATCCGTTTGGTTCTTATTTGCAAAGCCAAGTCACTTTAATTCACACTACTTGTCCTCACACACCTGAATAATGGCATAGTTGAGAGAAAGCACATACATCTGGTAGAAACTGAACTTTCTCTTTTACTTCACTCTTGCTTACCTGCTTCTTTTTGGTTGGAAGCTCTCATTACTTCCAATTTTCTCATTAATAGACTTCCTAAACAAAAACTACAATTTCAATCTCCCTATTTCTGTCTATATAAAGCTGAACCTGATTATCAATCTCTCAAACCTATTGGTTGTCTATGTTTTCCTTGGGTGAAACCTTACACTTCTCACAAGTTACAACCCAGAGCTGCAAAATGCATCTTCTTGGGTTATTGTCACTCCACCAAAGTTTTCAGATGTCTAGAATTACATATACACAAAGTGTTCACTTCTAAACATGTTCAATTTTTTGAACATGTATTTCCTTATTCTACAGAAGTGCAAACTGTTCCTTCCACTCCCATTTCACTAAAACACCTGTTTCCTTCAATGTTTCAGTCAAATCCTTTTACACCTTCATCATCCACATTATACACCCCTCCACCATTATCCACCTCTGTCTTGTCTACCACTCCTCTTGTTTCTCCATCACCTTCTCCACCTCCTATGTCTCTTCCTCATTTGCAGTCTCCATCACCCTCTCCTGATTCTTATCCTTCTCCTACTTTATCTTCTACTCCCACTCCTGTTCATACCATGCAAACCAGATCCAAAACTGGTATTTTCAAACTAAATCCCAAGTACATAGCCAACATTGCTACCTCTACTTCTGAACCAACCACTTATAAACAAGCAGCTTCCTATTCTTCCTGGTTATCTGCTATGAATGAAGATTATCAATCTCTCATGTCTCAGCACAACTGGTCTTTAGTTCCACTTCCTCCAAGCAGAGTTCCTATTGGATGCCAATGGGTTAATAGAATTAAGAGAAATGAAGATGGTTCCATCTCTAGATACAAGGCTATACTTGTAGACAAGGGGTTCCTTCAAGAAAATGGCATAGATTACTCGGAAAATTTCAGCACAGTGGTTAAAAAGCAAACAGCCAGAGTGGTGCTTTCTTTAGCTCTCAACCAGCACTGGAAAATGCAACAACTTGACGTATCAAATGTCTTCTTACATGGCACTATTTCTGAAGAGGTTTACATGACTCAACCTCAAGGCTTTGTAAGCTCATCCTACCCTACTCATGTGTGTAACCTTCACAAGAGGCTATATGGATTAAAGAAAGCTCCTAGAGCTTGGTATGATAAACTAACTTAGTTTTTGCATCTTCAAGGTGTTCATACTAGTGCAGCTGATACTTATCTCTTTGTCAAGAGAACATCCCATTTCATCCTCATTATCTTGGTCTGTGTGGACGACATATTGGTTACTGGTAGTAGCTCCACAACCATTCAGTCTCTTATCTCCACTATGCATTCACATTTTTCTCTTAAGGAGCTTGGGACTCTTTCCTATTTTCTGGGCTTAGAAGTGTCTTCTTTATCTTCTGGCACTATCATCAATCAATCCAAGTATGCCACTGATCTTCTCAAGAAAGCTGATTTATTAGATTCTAAACCAGTGGCTACCCCTACTGCAGTCAGGTCTACTTCCATATTTGAAGACACCACTCCATTGAATGCATATCAATCTACCCAATTCAGAAGTCTAGTTGGGGCTCTGCAATACTTAACTATCACAAGGCCAGATATTTAATTTTCTGTCAACTCTCTTTGCCAACATATGCATTCTCCAAATGTTTTTCATATGCAAGCTCTCAAGAGGACTCTTAGATATGTCAAAGGTTGTTTGTATCTGGGTCTTTTCTTCTCTTCTGGCTATGGTTCCTCTTCTGCTTTAAAGCTACAGGCTTACAGTGATGCTGACTGGGCATGCTCTACTTTTTATAGAAGATCAACTACTGGCTTCTGTATATTTCTAGGTGATAACCTAATCTCTTGGTGTTCTAAGAAGCAATATACTATTTCCAGATCCACTACTGAAGCAGAATACAAAGCACTTGCAGTCACTAAGTTGAGCTCAAATGGGTACAGTTTCTTCTTCATGACCTTGGTGTGGTGTTTCATCCTCATGTGCTCTGGTGTGATTAAAATTCAGCACTAGCTCTTGCAGTTAACCCAGTGTTCCATGCCAAAACAAAACATATAGAAATAGATTACAATTTTCTTAGAGTGATGGTTTCTTTCAAACATCTATAGCTAGCCAAAATTCACACTTCTGATCAAATTGCAGATGTCTTCACCAAGGCTCTGCTTTCTTATCAACATAGTATTATGTGTGGCAAGCTGAATTTGATGTCTGCTCTTTCTGTTTCCAATTCTCCTCCTTCAGCTTGAGGGGGGCTGTTAGATAATATGTCTTTCCTACTATGATTGTAATAGTTATGAGTTAGGGGGTTCCTTTTGTAAATACTTAAAACCCATAACTGTCCATATATGTAATATAGTTATGGTGCACTTGTGTGATTGATGTGAAATATTCTGTTTTGCTTTTCCATCTTCTCTCTCTGCAATCTCATTGTCTTCTTCCTCTTCTCTGAGCTATCAAGGGCTTCAATGTGGCCGACATTGAGTCCAGGTTTATGGCAAGGGATCGCAATTTCGCTTCCATTGAATTGCAATATGATAGTTTGGCTGTTGAGCATCTGGTAAAAGATGGAATACATGGTAAGATGAAGGCACGTTAGGCTCTCGTCGAAATGAAAAGCAATCGTGGAGGCATGTTAGCAGTTCGTCTCCACCTTTCATGCTATTACAATCACCTTTCTGGGTCGGGACAGTAACAAATTAGCTCACTATTTTGCGAAAAAATAATTAGAGGAAGAAGACATGTCGTATCATTCTCTAGTGCCGTTATGGGCAAATAATGTATTTTCTTATGTCCTTTTGGATTGACTACACAAATTTAATAGAATTTGAACATTCCTCTAAAAAAAACTCTAACAATTATAGTATTTTTTGTTCATATCTGCTTATGATGGATTCATTATGCTTTCAATGAAAATATATGTGTTCTTCTTCTCAAAAAAAAAAAGTTTTTCAGTTAGTCCGGAAAACTGGACATGTCAAAATATATATTTACGATGGGAAAAGAAGAAATAAGAAACAAACATGTTCTCAAAACTTAGAGAAACGTCTAAATTTTTTTAATATCATCTTCTTTTATGACCTGGGTGACGATGCAATAACAAAAAATAAGAACATCAGATGTAACGTAGTTCACTAGCACGATGCCAGTTACATCCACGACCCTAAAACTCATTTTTATTGAAAGAACGCACACACATACAATCCACACAACTCAAAGCCACAACCTAGCACATACTTATACTAGCATACCGACTTGGAGCCGAAGTAATCCCCTAAAACGACCCTAAGACGGATTATGAAACAATTGACCGAAATCTGCCCAGTACAATTTGCACGAATGGCACGAATGGCACGCCCTTTTGCACGAACTAGTCGTGTGAAAGTCTTCGTCCTTTCGTGCGAAAGAGCAGTGTCATGCAGCTTCCTTCGTTGTGCGTTGGTCCGTTGCTTCGCCCCCTCGTCTTCCAATCCTTGCTGAGCCTTGCAAGTCCATTCAATGCACCAAGATGGCATCTTCACTCTTCATTGAATTCAGATATTTTGGCTCCATCTGATGTACGACAATTTTTTTTTGCGTGTGAAACGGCTGACACGTTCCAACTGCAAGTGTACAACTGTCGTGTGTAGTAATAAACTGGAAATACGGGTTGTCGAACCCAAGGGACTTTGTTTAAATTAATTATTATTCTAACCTGATGTGGGTACGTCGCAATTTGTGTTTTGATCTAATTCTACTAAAATAAATGCAATATTCTCAATTAACCAAGAAAAATAGTTCACGATTAATAAAGAATGAATTTTAGGGTTTTTGTAATATAAGGGAAAAACACCGGGAATTCTCTAGGTTCACTAGGTTGAGCTAAATTTATGTTTTGACTTGTAAAACAACCACGTATCTTTCACTATCAATCAAGCAATATAAAACTCATCGAGTTACCAAGTAAGTTTACTATACTTTAAACCAAAACAAACCGAGTTACCAAGTCTATTCTAGCTTAAAGCATGCATTAAAACCACAATCCTACTTTAACGATCCTAGTTAACGATGTCGAGTTACCATACATTGATTCGACTAGGTGGATTATTCAATTTACAGACTAATTCTCACGGAGTTACCGCGTGAAAACTAATTAAGTTTATCTCTACGTTAGCTACTTGCAAATATAATATGATTACAAACGTAAATAATCCATAATAATGAAAGATTACGTGAGATTAAGCTAAAACATGAATCACAATCGTCAAAACATGATATTTAGATCAAACCCTAGCTACACCAAACGAGAATTCCCAGCAAATAACGTTTAGCTACTCATATTCATACTCAAAACGATAAGTCTCATGAGTTTAAACATAAAAATCAAGAAAAGAGAAGAGTTGAGAATCCAAACGAATGATACAAAGCTCCTAAGCTCTCCCAATAGCTTCTTGATCTCCAAAAGATGTGTCTACCGTCAAAAACTACTCAAAAAAGCCGACCTAACACACTTAAATACTTTCCTAGAATGATATAACAAAGTTTCTAATAATTGCAAAAAGACTCCGGACGTTTCTAGCTTTCTGGGCGAACTCTTCGTGCGAAGACCCTTTCTCTTCGTGCGAAGAGATTGTCCCCTCTGTCTGAACTCTTCCTGCAAAAGTCCTCCTACTTTGAGACAGCATCATGTCACAGGAAGAGAAATGGATTTTTGGCTAAGTCTTTTCTTCATGCAAAGACCTTTTCTCTTCGTGCGAAGAGTTCCTGCCTTAGCTTTTTTTCTGGCTCCTTCTCTTGAGTTTTCCTTGCTTTCTTTATTTCCGAAGCTCGTTTCTTCACCACCTTTGATCCTCGCGTCCTATTTCCTTCCAACCACAACACGAAACACGAACCCGCGATCATATCACAATAAAAGCAACAAAATATACGAGAAACGCCCGGATTTAACGATGAACGCTCAAAAACTCAATTTTCACAATTTTAGCATAAAACGCTCAAAGACGATCACATTCTCCATGATAAGCACGCAAAACAGAGCGAAAAAATAAGGAATAATATAACTCCAAAACGGAGTTATCAACTACCCCCACACTACATTTTGCTCGTCCCGAGCAAATCCTCAAGCCAATTCTCACAATCTCATCTCATTTCCTCAAACCTTTCCCGATTTCCGAACTCTCTTTGCATACATACCACATTTACCATTGCATACTTATCACAACATCATTTGCATACTTCCCACCTCACATTGCATACAAAACCATTACCAATTGCATACGAGTCCGAGTAGATCAATTCACAAACCATCCTTTTTACTAGTCGACACGACTCGATTATACACAATGCACCTATATGCAAATGCAATATTCACAATGCAAGTATTGAAATAACAATTTTTTTTTTCTCTTTTGCGAGATTGGGCAATCTCCATTAGCTTAAACCGATTCACACGAAGCGGTGAGAAATCTAGATACAAGGAATGAATTGAAATCAAACTTGACAACACGAATTCCCCCTAGCAAGTATAGAGAACCTAGCTTTACTAAGTACAAGAACGCAATATTTTTTCATGTGTGCCACAAAATAAGAGGCTACGCTAGGCTAAGCCACGTTCAAGGTCCGAGCTCCTAATCCGCTAACGGGTTTAGAATGATGAGGCTTTAGGGAAAAATAGGTAAATAATCAAGCACGAGTCCTAAAGCGTCACATTCTCACACATACCACATCTCACACACCCTCACAACAATGATAGAAACCAAGCCCGAAACTCACCATCTCCGGCCCTCGATCCCCTCACACCCCGGTACAATTACGATCCCCGCGGCTATTGTCATGAATGATGTATAAGCCAAAATTTCCCGTTCGTGAACTAGTTGCTTCTCCACTCGTTCTTCCTCAAAGCTTCTCATTTTTCCTTTATTCACCTCTCCTTTTTTTCTCTCTTTAGTTTTTTTCTTCTCTGTTTTTTTTTCTGATTTTTTTTTAATCTCTCAAATTCCTGCACAATTTCCTCAATATCCGTCTCGAGTGGTCTTCCAAGTGTCAAGCTAAAAATTATAATAAGGGGAGAAAAGAACACGATCAACACGTATGAAACACAAGTAAATGCCTCTCCCCCTAACTCAATGAAATCCTCGGTGTAACCAACGAAGCCGCTAACACAATAAAGTATGTGTGGGGATGGAGTCGTCGCAAGCTCAATCTCGATGTCCGAAGTTAAATTTCGACACCCCCACACTCGAATGTAATCCTGTCCCCTCTCAAGTAGCCAATCACATATATGTCTCGTTCCTAATCCAACCAAACCTCCTACACCATGATGAGTAAGATCCGGTACCTAGCACGATCCACCTATTAAATTCCCCCAACCCAAGTTTTGTGTGTATTAGATGGTACACACTCACGGCTCTCCTCACTCGTGTCCATGTTGTAATGCCATGGAACACCGCCACACCGAAGTGCGCAAGCCTACTCTCACTCACCCTCGCATTCCCCTCGAAGATCACAAATGAAGTGCATGCGATACGTAAGACTCACACAAATATAGCATGAAGTACACCCTCATCGAACCCCCTCAACTACAACACCCTCGTGACGCACTAAAGCGGTGATTCTAACCAATCAATGATGAAGGCCAAAAATCGTCACCCTAAGTCCACAAGTTATCAAAGAATCCAAGGTTCAAAACAGGGTTTACTAGTGGTCCTACAAGGTAAGTTCTATAAGCAGTGAGTGCTCTAATACACACCTCGCACAGCTGTTCTGTGTGCCACTACGAGGCGGGTTGGCGACTACCTAAGACGTACACAAGAACGTTCGGCTTGTTTAGCTCACACCTAGCTCAACTCTTGTAAGAAAACTAGGCACACACTTTAGATTTGAAAAATTAAGTCCGTGTGTAAAATAGGCACGCATTCCCGTAAAGAAAGCTTCTCTATACTTACTAAGGGAAACTCACATTGTCACTCTCGATCGCAATCCACGCCCTATGCCTAAAAGTCTCACACTTCTCGATTTTACCGAATTTTCAGCTTCATTCGATTGCCCTTTCTCAAATTTTTTATTCTTTTGGGTTTTCACATTTTTTAGTTTTTTTTTTTATACCTATACTACATGCACGGCCAACTCGACTAATGACTCGATACTTTGGTGGGATGACTCAATAATACCAAAACGTGCACGCAAAAATATGAATAATAAAAAGAAAAATAAGGACATAACCAAAAATCTCTAACTAAATGCTGACACGGGCGATGCAAAGACTCGATACAGACTAGTAAAAAGGGTACCACCACCCCCACACTAGGATGCATCGTTGTCCTCAACGATCACACGAGGACTCAACAATCCTAGCACGAGGGCCAACTCCCCTACTCGTCTTCCTCTTCGGAGTACGGGGCCTCCTCGCCTCCGTCTTCATCATCCCCAACTTCCTCGTCTATATTCTCATCAGGCAGGGCCTCATACGCGGCCCCTTGATACCATCTCTCAGTGGTAGGGACAGGTGGCACAAATTCCTCTCTAGGCACCTCAGTCGAGTAAAGCACCCATTCTCCAACCATTTGAACCAAATTACCCAATTGGGCTTGGTTACTTTGCAAGCACTCAAACTGACGCCTCCTCTCTTCCCTATCCACTGTCATCTCCTCTCGCAACTGGTTGAAGGCGGCCTCACCATCAAAACCAGCTCTCTTTACCCCTACACTCTTCCGCCGACCCTTGTTCCGCTTCAAAGCTTTGGCCGTGGCGTCAAACTTAGACCATTCTCTCTTAGGGAAGACGGGAATGACTTTGTCGTATTTGGGAATCGCCACCTCAGAAACAACGGCTAAGTGGGTGAGCAAGCAAGTATGTCCGGGGGCCATTTTGTTGTTTCTAGAAATGCGATCCATGATATTACCCCATATGAAGCGAGGAATATCAATTCTCTTCCCCTCCCAAAGACACAATGCCATCACACGAAGTCGAAAGGAGAATGTAGGGTTTGAGGTGGTTCCCAAAACCCAATTCTCCAATAACTCACAAATCCATCGAGCCTCCGGTTTTGACTCCCCAGTTGGAACCTTCCATTTAAGCATTGACCCTTTCCTATCCCATGGAGACTTACCCGGCGGAAAACAAAATTTGTTGACCTTGTCATAAATGTTCTCGTCCGACACAACCCGAGAAAAAGCACACGCATCCGCTAGAGGTGGGAATTTAAGTGCAAAAGCGATAGACTCCGGTGTGAAGACTATCCACTTGTTTCGACAGTACACCAACCTATGGTCGCGACTCTCACCGTCCAACGCATACCTAAGGTTGACAAAAACTCCCTAGCAATGGGTGCGCTCGAAACTCCGACTAATTCAAACCACTTGGGAAGCCCTTCCCTATCATAAATGCTCTTAATAGGTGGGGGCATATCCGAGTGAACTTCGAACACTTTCTCGGGTTGTCCATGTTTGGTAAGGTAATGGTCATGGTCATAATCATAATGCGCCCCGTGAGTCACGAAGCGATACGAGTCAAAGTTCGACTCAGTCAATCTCCTCACATTCACCTTCCCCTCTCTTCGTTGTCTCATCACGGGTCGGTTAGGGAACGGAGTTTTTAACAAATCATATTTGGGCGACTCGGGCGCCTCTATGGTAGGCGGAGCAGAACCGGACGCCTCCATAGACGACCCCTCACCCGTCTTTCTCTTCTTTGAGGCCATTTAGCAATACAAGCAAATTCGATGAAAATTTAAACTGTGCACCGTGACAGGAAGTGTGTAAAGAATTAAACATGTAAGCAAGCAAGCACGTAGTTCCTAGGACTCTAAGCAATCGCCCCCAAGTGCGCTTCTAAGCGCAACAAAAAGTAAATTGGGCTTTTACTCAATTTGTGCCTAAGACTCGAATAATGAAAGAACTAGTTTGAGAGTGTACCTATGTGCCCGGAGCAAGTCTTACGGGCACAAAAATCGCAGAAATTTGACAATTCGGGCTGTTTTGAGGTTGCCGAAAAAAAATTTCGAAACTCTGAATTGTTTGATGCTCCGTACTCCTTGTGAAGTCCCCGTTAGTGTTGCCTTAATGAACGTAAGCTGAATCACACTCCAAGTGGTCCAATTTTTCAATTTGAACTTCGGAACCCTAGTTCTTCCTCCTCTGATTTCTTTCTCGTCTCTCACTCTCACTCAAAACCACCCTCGAATCTTTGTTCTCCTCTCTGTCGCGAGAAAAACCGTTACTTGGTTGTTGAATTTGACGAAAAAACAAGGTGATGGAGCTTTGTTGTGTCGTGCGGCTATGGAGGAGAAGGGCTCTGTTCGTGAGTTGAAGAAGAAGAGTGAAGAACTGATGAATGAATCGGGTCAACTGGGTTTAAATACCCTTTAGCTCAATTGATCCAAATACCCCTCCAGAAATCCATCCTCCTTGCTTTGTGACGGGCATTTTGGACCTTTCGCACATTCTGGGCACTCTCTTCGTGCGAAGAGAATTTCTCTTCGTGCGAAGAGAATGTCCAGAATGTGCCCTTCTTCTTCTTGTGACAGTCTTCTTGTTTTGAGACAGAAGACTGTCATAGGAAGAAGAAAATTTTTTGTCTTACAAACTCTTCGTGCGAAGAGTTTTTCTCTTCGTGCGAAGAGAACTGACAGTGCTTTAAAAATTTCCTATTTTGCTTGATTTCCTTCGACTATTTACTCGTTTCTTCGAATCTTCATGAATCTCCTCGTCCTCGAGATCCCGCATAGATGATAAAAGATTCCCAAAGTCCGGTGAATATTTTATTCTTCAAATTCATGCGCTCGAAGATCCGTTGAAAATTTCCGGATGTTTTAAGTCGCTCGAACATCCTTTTTTCACCATTTTACTCGTGCCTTTGCTTCTTCATGAATCTCCTCGACCTCGAGATTCCTTTTGAATTATAAAAGATTCCCAATGTCGGGGGAATATTTTATTCTTCAATTTGACCCTTCCAAAGACCCGTTTGGCAATTCCGGATGCTTTTCGACGCCTTTTTGCCCGCGTAACATCCTTTTTGGCCTAACTTCTTCGTCCGGACTCCGATTTACGCGATCCACATGTCCACAGAAAGCTCTCGACCACCCCCACACGTTGGCACTGTTCAATTCTGTTTTCGATCTGTTCTTCAAAATTTCACCTCGTAATCCGTGCCGGCGTGCTAGCTTTCTCCGTTCATCAATCAAATTCTTGCGCGTATCAAGACGGGGAGTCCGGGAACATGATCTTCCCTAGGTGCGTGTGTTGAGTAAGCGCAGGAACGGATTTATTCTTCATTTTCTTCACTTCGGATCCCGATTCACGTTTTGGACTGCACTTCTTCAATTTTCACTCTGTTTTGCACGCGCGCATCAAGACGGGGGATCCGAAATAGGTCTTTCACCTCGGAATCCTGCGCATACTCATTGGAAATATTAAATCCACTCTCTCGCACCTCTCAAGTAAATCAAACAGAATAAAAATTTACAAAACAGTATTAAAACCTACTCTACAGCAATAAATAGGTTGGGTTGCCTCCCAACAAGCGCTTTGTAATTTAAGGTCGACGGCCAGACCCAGTTACCTCAGAGATTAATTATGAAGCCATTCAATGACTCCAATGAAATTCCCGTCCACGTACGGTTTCGCTCTCTGGCCGTTCACCTTAAACCTGTTCCCATTTGTGTCCTCCACCTCAAGAGATCCCCACGGATAAACTGCGGTAATTGTGTAGGGACCACTCCATCTAGATTTTAATTTCCCTGGAAACAGCTTTAGTCTGGCGTTGAAGATCAGCACCCTCTGTCCTACTTTGAAGTCTCTCGGGATGATATGCCTGTCGTGCCACAGTTTTGTCCTCTCCTTATAGATTCTCGCACTTTCATACGCCATCAATCGAAATTCTTCAAGTTCGAGCAGTGCTTGCTTCCGTAGCTCACCTGAGAGCTTAGCGTCCAAATTGATCTTCTTCAAAGCCCAGAATTCCATGTGCTCAAGTTCCACCGGAAGATGACATGACTTCCCAAATACTAACTGATAGGGAGACATGCCTAAAGGGGTCTTGTAAGCAGTCCTATATGCCCATAAGCTATCATCTAAATGCAGAGACCAATCCTTGCGTCCCGGGTTGATTGTCTTCTCAAGAATCCCTTTTATCTCTCGGTTATAAACTTCTGCTTGCCCATTTGACTGCGGATGATAAGCCAGTGATATCTTATGCGTCTTTACCCCATATTTGCTCAAGACATTGGCAAAGACTTTATTCACGAAATGCGATCCTTCATCACTAATAATGGCTCTGGGAGTCCCAAACCGTGTAAATATGCTCTTACGCACGAATCTCTATACAGTAGCTCCATCGTTTTTAGGGCAAGCCATTGCGTCTACCCACTTGGTCACATAATCCACAGCTAACAGTATATAAAGATTTCCAAGCGAAGATGGGAATGGTCCCATGAAATCAATGCCCCAAACATCAAAGGGCTCTACTTCCAACACGAAATTCTGAGGCATCTCATTTCGGTTGGAGATATTGCCAGTTCTCTGACATCGATCACACTGCTGTACAAACAAATGAGCATCTTTATGTAAAGAAGGCCAATAAAATCCACTTTGCAATACCTTTGCCACAGTGCGCGTTTTGCCAAAATGCCCTCCGCAATTTAGCTCATGGCAATGTCTAAGAATGTCCAAAGTGTTTGGCTCAACTACGCATCTTCTCAACACGTTGTCAGCTCCCAACCTAAAAAAATAAGGGTCATCCCAGAAATAGTGTCGTGCATCTGCGAAAAATTTCTTTTTCTGATGGAAAGACATGTCTTTTGGGACAATATTGAGCGCCTTGAAATTTGCCAAATCCGCAAACCAAGGCACAGCTGCTACTACTACCATAAGTTGTTCATCTGGAAAATCTTCTCTAATTGGCACATCTTCTTGTTTTTCGTTCTCCAGTCGTGATAAATGGTCTGCAACAACGTTCTCTACTCCCTTTTTGTCCTTGATCACTATGTCGAACTCTTGCATTAGCAACACCCATCGGATCAACCTAGGCTTTGCATCCTTCTTAGTAAGAAGATATTTGAGGGTTGCATGGTCCGTGAAGATGGTCACATGAGAACCCACAAGGTATGGACGAAACTTGTCCAATGCGAAGATAATAGCTAACATCTCCTTCTCCGTGGTGGCATAATTAACCTGTGCAGTATTAAGAGTACGACTGGCATAGTAAATTACATGAGCTACCTTGTCTTTCCGCTGTCCCAGCACTGCTCCCACCGCATAATCGCTGGCATCACACATAAGCTCGAACGATAAGGTCTAGTCTGGGGTGGTGATCAGCTTTTTCTTGAGCAAATCATAAGCTGTCTTGCACTCTTCATTGAAATCAAAGACGGCATCTTTCTCAAGCAACCCAGATAAAGGCTTTGTGATCTTTGAAAAGTCTTTAATGAAGCGCCGGTAGAAACTTGCATGTCCCAGAAAACTCCGTACCCCTTTGACAAATGTAGGATAAGGAAGCTTCTCGATCACCTCAATTTTTGCCCGATCTACCTCTAAGCCTTTACTGGAGATCTTGTGCCCCAACACTATCCCCTAGGTCACCATGAAATGGCACTTCTCCCAGTTAAGCACTAGGTTGGTGTCAATACATCTGTCCAGTACCCGAGCTAGCTGCTGGAGGCAGTCTTCGAAACCATCACCATAAAGCGAAAAATCATCCATGAAGACTTCGAAATTTTTCTCCATCATGTCTGAGAAGATAGACATCATACACCTCTGAAACGTGGCAGGGGCATTGCAGAGCCCAAAGGGCATGCGCCTGAATGCAAAAGTCCCATACGGACAAGTAAATGTCGTCTTCTCCTGGTCAGCTGGCTCAATCGCTATCTGATTATACCCAGAGTATCCATCCAAAAAGCAGTAATGCGAATGACGTGCCAGCCTATCAAGCATCTGGTCCACAAATGGGAGGGGAAAATGATCCTTCAAAGTGGCATCATTGATTTTGCGGTAATCCATGCAAACTCTCCACCCAGTAACTGTACGAGTGGCAATCTGATCACCTTTTTCCCCTTCCACCACAGTTATACCTCCCTTCTTAGGGACACACTGCACCGGGCTAGTCCACGTGCTGTCGGAAATCGGATTGATGATACCTGCTTCCAACCATTTAAGCACCTCTTTCTTCACCACCTCCTGCATGTGAGGGTTGAGGCGGCGCTGAAACTGAACTACCGGCTTCTTGTCTTCCATGAGCCGGATCTTGTGCTGGCAAACTGTGGGGCTGATCCCCTTGATATCAGCTATGGTCCATCCCATAGCTGCTTTCCTCTCCGGCAATACTTTGAGAAGCTGCTCCTCCTGTTCCCTGTCCAGACACGCAGAAACAATAACAGGTAAAGTTTCATCAGATCCCAAGTATAAATATTTTAAATGAGCAGGTAACGGTTTCAATTCTAAATCAGGAGCAATAATAAGAGAAGGAGTAAGAATCTTCCTGCATCCCTCATTAAAGAGGGGTAGGGGTGAACGCCAGCTGGCTCCCATAGCCTGTTCCTTTTCACTCGAATCAAGTAAGGCAAGTTCCTCATACAGCTGCTCCAATAATATATCATCCTCCTCGTCTGGTGAGTATGCCTCCACACCAAAGCACTGCTCACTCACTGCATATGCAGGGAATTTCATAGCTTCAAAGACATTAAATGCCACCTTCTCATCGTTAATACGCATAGTCAATTCTCCATTGGCCACATCTATAATCGTCTTTTCCGTAGCAAGGAATGGCCGTCCGAATATGAGTGGGACATCATCATCAGCATCCATATCTAGGATCACAAAATCTGCGGGAAAGATGAGTCCTTCGACTCTCACAAGCACATCCTCCAAAACACCCCGTGGTCGTTTTATAGTACGGTCTGTCATCTGTAAACACATACGAGTGGGTTTTGGATCTCCTACACCGAGTTGCTCAAATACTGATGTAGGCATCAAGTTTATGCTTGCTCCAAGATCACATAACGCTCTACCATGGAACGCATCTCCCAAGGTCACTAGAATAATGAAACCACCCGGATCTTTCATCTTTTTGGGTAGCACTTTTTGCACTACGGCGCTACACTCCTCATTCAGGGTCACGGTCTCAAAATCATCCATGCGCCGCCTATTAGAGAGGAGATCCTTGAGAAATTTAGCATATTTAGGCATGTGCGAAATGGCTTCCGCAAAAGGGATATTAATGTGCAGCTTCTTGAAGATATCCACAAACTTCTTGAAATGCTTGGCATCCTCTTGACTCTTCAATCTCTGCGGGTATGGCACTCGCACACTGTATTCCTCCTTTGGCTTCTGTCTCTCATCCGACTTCCTCACCGTGTCCTTTGATTGGGGAATCACGGTAGGCACGGGAATCTCTTCATCCAAGGCTTTTTCAGTGGCCTTAGTCGCCTCAGCTCGCGTATGGGTAGGATATGGGGGATCCTGAGTAGTGGTCCCACTGCGAGTAGTAATAGCCTTCAACTGCTCAGTTGGAGTAATAGTGTTGGACGGAAGCATACCAGGTGGAAGTCGAGTATTTTGATTGGCTATTTGTCCAATCTGTGTTTCATGGCTTTTTATCGAGGCTTCTATCGCGACAATCTTGCTTTCAATCTTATCATTGCTAGCTAACAGTTTCTTCAACAACGTGTTTGTGTCCTGTTCTTCTGAAGATGGAGGTGGTGGAGGAGCCTGTTGCTGTGGAGCTTGTCGCTGAGCTTGATAAGGAACATTTGGCCTTAGACCTGGCGCATATAGTCCACTATTAGGATTGGCATAACTGAAGTTGGGGTGATTGCGGTTGTTGGGATGATAGGTGTTTGGCCATTGCTGCTGTCTTTGGCCCATGTAGTTTACGTCTTCAATACTGTCCCCATATCCCTGGTTTGCATCTGCTACCATCTCTCCCACTGACTTCACCTGTGCTGCTAGATTCAAATTACTGAAAGCCGAAGTCATCACTGCCATCTGATGTTCAAATTTCTGTTCCACCATGGACTCAATCTTACTAACCAATGCCCCATCTGATTTCGTGCTTCTACGAGTTTCAGACCTCGTGGATTCGCGTTTGGCTACATTATCTAGCAAATCACGACATCTCTGTAGTCCCATTCCCATAAAATTTCCTTGAGCCATCATGTCCAGCTCACTAGCAGTCTCCTTGTCCAAAGCATTATAAAAGTAATGGAGGAGTTTATACCATGGCTCTCCGTGAGTAGGGCATCTGCGCAAGATCTGGTTGAACTTTCTCCACGTGTCTCCCAAAGAATCATCATCCTGCTGTGTAAACTTGGTTATATCAGCCATCCGTTGAGCAACCTTGGATGGTGAAAGATACTTCCTGAGAAACTCTCTACTACAATCTGCCCATGTAACTATGCTGCCTGCTGGAAGTTCCATAAGCCATGTCTTTGCCTTTCCCGATAAGGAGACGGGGAAAAGCATGAGCTTTATCGTCTCGAGTGGAACACTCTGATCATACATGGTAGAAGTGATCTGCTCGAAATTGAGCAAGTGTTGATGTGGATCATCACTCGGGGCTCCAGTGAATAAGCACTCATCCCTAACCATGTTGATCAACGGTTGGCGAATTTCGAAATGGGCTGCATTGATCTGAGGCCTGACAATGGTGGGCTGATATCCCTTCGGTGTAGTCCTGAAGTAGTCCACCAAAGGACGCTCATCCTCCTCAGCATTGTTGACTTGCTCCACCACATTCCGACCGTTGTTGTTCCGATTATTGCCCCCACTATTCCCATTGCCACCGTTATTTCTGCCAACTACTTCCGCACCAGGAAGTTGTTGTGGATTCGGAGGGTTCATGCGATCAATCATCGCCTGCATCTCAGCCATTTGAGCCCTAAGTTGCTCAGATTCCGCGGCTCTGTTTGCAGCCTCCTCTACAGCAGCTGCTCTAGCTGCTTCCGCATCTTGCACATTTTTGTGGATTCTCTCAAACTCAGCTCTCGTTTCTTCATCCATGACTACTGAGCTTGAATTCCTCTTGTCTCTACGCTGTGCTTTTAATAAGGATTCCGGGTCTTCAAATGTTGGATACAAAGGCTCGTCTCTAGAACGGGTCATGCACCGTGTAAATCAACCTGAAATCACAAACCACGCAAAATGTAGGTGAGTAACTGATATAAACAATAAATTAAAATCCCTAAGGCTAGGAATTATAACTAATTTAGCCGAAGTCCCCGGCAACGGCGCCAAAAACTTGACACGTTCCAACTGCAAGTGTACAGCTGCCGTGTGTAGTAATAAACCGGAAATCCGGGTTGTCGAACCCAAGGGACTTTGTTTAAATTAATTATTATTCTAACCTTATGTGGGTACGTCGCAATTTGTGTTTTGATCTACTTCTACTAAAATAAACGCAATATTCTCAATTAACCAAGTGAAATAGTTCACGATTAATAAAGAATGAATTTTAGGGTTTTTGTAATATAAGGGAAAAACATCGGGAATTCTCTAGGTTCACTAGGTTGAGCTAAATTTATGTTTTGACTTGTAAAACAACCACGTATCTTTCACTATCAATCAAGCAATATTAAACTCACCGAGTTACCAAGTAAGTTTACTATACTTTAAACCAAAACAAACCGAGTTACCAAGTCTATTCTAGCTTAAAGCATGCATTAAAACCACAATCCTACTTTAACGATCCTAGTTAACGATGTCGAGTTACCAAACATTGATTCGACTAGGTGGATTATTCAATTTACCGACTAATTCTCACGGAGTTACCGCGTGAAAACTAATTAAGTTTATCTCTACGTTAGCTACTTGCAAAGATAATATGATTACAAACGTAAATAATCCATAATAATGAAAGATTACGTGAGATTAAGCTAAAACATGAATCACAATCATCAAAACATGATATTTAGATCAAACCCTAGCTACACCAAACGAGAATTCCCAGCAAATAATGTTTACCTACTCATATTCATACTCAAAACGATAAGTCTCATGAGTTTAAACATAAAAAACAAGAAAAGAGAAGAGTTGAGAATCCAAACGAATGATCCAAAGCTCCTAAGCTCTCCCAATAGCTTCTTGATCTCCAAAAGATGTGTCTACTGTCAAAAACTACTCAAAAAGTCGACCTAACACACTTAAATACGTTCCTAGAATGATATAACAAAGTTTCTAATAATTGCAAAAAGACCCCGGACGTTTCTAGCTTTCAGGGCGAACTCTTCGTGCGAAGACCCTTTCTCTTCGTGCGAAGAGATTGTCCCCTCTGTCTGAACTCTTCCTGCAAAAGTCCTCCTACTTTGAGACAGCATCATGTCACAGGAAGAGAAATGGATTTTTGGCTAAGTCTTTTCTTCATGCAAAGACCTCCTCTTCGTGCGAAGAGTTCCTGCCTTAGCTTTTTTTCTGGCTCCTTCTCTTGAGTTTTCCTTGCTTTCTTTATTTCCGAAGCTCGTTTCTTCACCACCATTGATCCTCACGTCCTATTTCCTGCCAACCACAACACGAAATACGAACCCGCGATCATATCACAATAAAAGCAACAAAATATACGAGAAACACCCGAATTTAACGATGAACGCTCAAAAACTCAATTTTCACAATTTTAGCATAAAATGCTCAAAGACGATCACATTCTCCATGATAAGCACGCAAAACATAGCGAAAAAATAAGGAATAATATAACTCCAAAACGGAGTTATCAACGGCCTCTTTCTAAAATTATTGAATTCAATGTTTCTCACAAATTAATACTTTTCATGTTACATCAAATTCTCTATATTCAAAAACTAGTATAAGAAATAAAAATCCTTTAAATATTATATTACTACTAGTGTGTGAAATATTCCCCTATCATATTATGCACAACTAAGAAATAGTCAAAGAATAGAGCCCCCATTTAAGAAAATGAAGTACACCTGAAATGCTAGCTGATATATAAACAGCTAGAACAGACACAACATAAGTACAATTCTGCAGTCACAGATACCCTTCTTCTCCATATGATCAATCAACCCGCAACATGGCAAAAATATTTCAGCAAATTGAGCAGCTTAAACGAGTTGTGAAGAAGTGGAAATCGCTCTCTTCATTTCCAGCCTCATCGTCTCCAGGAGGCTACCTGGCAGTCTACGTCGGAGCAGAACAGGAGCGCTTCTTTATACCAACTCGGTCCTTAAACCTCCGGATATTCAATACCCATTTGAGTTTTGAGGAAATCTGAAGAAGCATGCGGGTTCAATCCCAAGGGAGGCCTTACACTGCCGTTCGAAGCCGACCTGTCCAGAGAGATGTTGAAGAACCTGGAGAGAGATGAACACACATATGGTTGTATGGATTTGGATGAGTTCTTGAAGATGATGATGGGGCCTGAATGTGATAACAGTTCTTGCAGTTACGGTTGTTATTGTAATTCTTATAGTCAATCCTTTTATCCTCTGTTACGAAAGGCGAGGGCCTAATATGACTTTCTCTTCTTTTGTGATATTTTTAGTCTAAATCAAAATGGTTGCTATTTGAATGTGGAATATAACTTTTCATTTGAGTTTATGCTCTAGTTTTGAGTTCTATCTCCATTTCCTTTGGGAAAAAAGTTATATTCTCCATGTTGACATAAATAACCTCATTTGGATAAAATCTTTTTTATCAAAAGGATAGATTAAAAAGAACTAAGACGCGAGAGCCAAAATGGAGGAGGATGCAACCTTAAAATCCTCTTTCAAAATATCTCCCCATTCGATTAATTCCAACATCAGCAAAGTTCATGAAACAGCAGAGAATAAAATTATATTTGAATATCCACACTATTTAAATTTATAAATTAATTTATAAAATATGTCTCTTCGTAAATTTTGTTCATCTGTAGATTCTTATGTGAATAAAGTTCTAACAGTTGTTCTCCCCCCAGTCACTAACATCAGTTTTTTGTTTCTTCACATTTTCTTCGCAAACCACCATTCAATTTCTTGAAGTACGGGTGTTATTTGAATCTTTGTTTCATTTTAAGTGACCAATATTTTAGGTGGGATATTCTAAAATTCTTTTATCTGACAAAAATGATTAGGTAAGATTAAGTCAAATTTATATAAACTCGATACTATACTATTATTACAGTATTAGGTTATATATATAAGTTTATTTTTATTTATTTAAATAGGCAAGGTCGGCCACACTTCCAAACACAAATTCTAATTATGCTTCCTCAAACTCTAGTTGTTACGCCGAGTATAATGGATGGTGGACGAAATCAGGACTTGAGGCACGATGAACCTTTTCTTTAAGGGATAAATCGCCCCCACTATGCTGCCGGGTTCTGGCAATCCCCTCCAGGATACAACAAGTCGCGTCGGTTCTACAGCCAGCAATCTGCAGAAGTTCTCTAGAATTCTCTTGAAACTGTGATTGAAACTGATATATAAATATGCTGGGTGTTTGCCTTATTTATAGTTCACGAAAGAACATGAATGAAGGGATGTGTTTGTTCATAACAGTTGTGACTGTTTATAACAATACATCATTTCACCAACCGAAAAATAACCGTCATAACCACCAGAAAAAATAAAACGAAAAACAGTTATTATTTAACTAACTCACGCCACATAGGCACGTGCCACGTCGCCAAAGTGCCTAAGTACGCCTACAAAAGCGCCACACTGCGCCTTGCGCGCGCGCGCGTGTGCGAGTTGTAGAGGATAACCACTCTATATGGTAAGTCAATTAAATGTCATTAATGGATTTCCATATATAATGTGCATAATAACTCTATTTTTCTAATATGTGGGACAAATTTCCTCTTATCTTTTACAAGTTGTTTACAACAATCCCCCACTTAGCTTGTAAATTCCAGTTCAATCGTGATAGATTTATGCATACAAGAAGGTGTCTCTCGACTTAAACCCCAATTAGTGTAAATCATTCAAATTTCTAATAAAGTATTTGGTGTCCGTATAAACCAAAACTCTAGAATTAGAAGCGGAAGTATCACACACATAAATCTATCCAGTTCCGGTGAGTAATTCACATTATTTTAGCACCTTAAGCCATGTGCTCGATCCTGGATTCATAAACATTTACAAAAGTAAACCTTTAAAACTTTTTTTAGAAGCGGCTAAACTTATCATGTTTATATAGGTGAAGTTTCATCTTCTTGGTATCTATGTTACCTCGAACATATGAACTTCATTAAGAGTCTTAACTCACCCTCGTAAATATTACACTGATCATCCTAGAATGGGTACGTAAATTATCAGTGTTTTCCCGATCATAATGCAACTTGTTTTCACCCATTAAACCTTGTTTAGCAATTAAGCATAAGGTTGGGTTCCCGCTACATGTGATCGTAAGGTTTTAATCCCATTCCACTAGATGTTTTCCTTACTAAGTCTCTGCAAAGACCCTTAGTAAACGGATCAGCCAAGTTTTCGCTTGACCGAACATAAACTATGGTAATAATACCATCACAGATTAACTATCTTACATATTCATGTCGGAAGCTAATATGTCTAGATTTTCCATTATAAACTTTATTATATGCTCTAGACATTGTAGCTTGACTATCGCAAAACAAAGAAATATACGGCATCGGTTGTGGCCACAACTTTATATCCAATAGCAGATTTCTCAGCCATTCTGCTTCTTTGCCTGCAGCCGCTAAGGCAGTAAATTCTGACTCCATCGTTGAATGAGAGATACATATTTTTTTCTTGGAACCCCAAGAGACTACTCCTCCTCCAATCATAAAGATCCAGCCAGAAGTTGCCTTATTGTCAACCGCGCCAGTTATCCAACTAGCGTCTGTGTAACCCTCTAATACCGCTGGGAACTTATTATAAAATAATCCCAAGTTAGAAGTCCGTTTGAGATAACCGAGAATTCTACCAACAGCTTTCCCATGCATGGCACTAGGATTACTTGTGTATCTTGCGAGTTTACAAACTGCGAAGGAAATATCAGGTCGAGTGCAATGCATTGCATACATCAAACTCCCAATGACACTAGCATACTCTAATTTAGCAACCGCTCTGCCATCATTTTCAGTCAATTTTACCGAAGAAACATAAGGTGAGTTAGCTTCTTTAAATTCTAAATGTTTGAATTTAAGAAGCAACTTCTCTATGTAATGAGATTGACATAAAGCGTAACCCCCACTATGTTTCTTCACCTTGAAACCTAAGATAGTATCAACCTCATTAAGATCGTCCATCTTAAATTGGGAGGTCAAATACTTCTTAGTTTCTGAAATCCCTTCCTTGTTAGTCCAAAAAATAAGTATGTCATCCACATATAGACAAATAATAACACCATAACGATCCGTAAATTTTGAATATATGCATTTTTCCGCATGGTTATGCTTAAACCCATGGGATAAAATAACGACATCAAACTTTTCATGCCATTGTTTCGGTGCCTGCTTTAACCCATACAAGGACTTACAAAGTTTGCAAACCTTCTTTTCGTTATTTGGCATCAAGAATCCTTCCGGTTGTTCCATATACCCTTCTTCATCTAATTCACCATTTAGGAAGGCGATTTTAACATCAATTTGGTGTACATGCAAATTAAAAATGGAGGCAAGTGCATCAACACTCTAATGGATGTTATTCTAGCCACGGGTGCATAGGTATCGAAATAATCAATACCCCCTTTCTGCTTGAAACCTTTTGCTACCAATCCAGCTTTAAAGGTTTGTAGTGACCCGTCGGAATTATACTTCCTTCTAAACACCCATTTTCACCCAATAGGTTTTGATCCCGGAGGTAAATCGACTAATGTCAACGTATTATTTGATAATATCGAGTCCATTTCGTCGTTTATAGCCTCTTTACAAAAACCTAAATCTCTAGAAGCCATAGCTTCAGAGAATGTTTTTGGATCATCTTCCGTATCGAGTGCAATAGGAATTTTATTCAGGACAGTTTCTCTATCTCCTTCCATAAGAACGACAAGAGAATCTGGTGAGACAAAATCAGGGCCCAATCCTTTTTCCTTCCAGGCCCTTTGACTTCTCCGAGGAGGTTCAATATCATCGGAAGCCTTTCTATTATTTCCAAGAGATAGGCCAGGATTCATTGTTGGAGTAGGTTTTGACGAGTTTGAATCATCGATAAGTTTATTTTAAATAAATTCTACGTCCCTTGATTCCACTATCACATTGGATTCTAAATCCAATAACCTATATGCCTTTGAGTTTTCGGCATATCCAACAAACACGCTCTTGAGAGCTCTTGGCCGTAATTTTGTTCTCTTAGGGTCTGTAACGCGATAAAACGCCATGCATCCCCATACCCTTAGGTACTTCAAGTTTGGTTTCCTGCCTTTCCATACTTCGTAAGGTGAAACTTTTGATTTCCTTGAAGGAATTCTATTATGCAAATAACAGGCGGTAAGTAACGCTTCACCCCACAAAGAGGATTTTAATTTTGCGTTCAAGATCATAGAATTGGCCATATCCACTAGCGTCCTATTCTTCCTCTCAGCCAAACTATTTTTTTGTGGCGTGTATGGTGCACTAGTTTGATGTACAATACCATGCTCTTCACAAGACGCTGAAAATTCATGAGGAAAATATTCACCACCTCTATCGCTACGAGGAGTTTTAATTTTCCTTTCCATGAGATTCTCAACTTCAGCCTTATAACACTTAAATTTGTCAAAGGTCTCATCCTTAGTTTTCATCAAATAAACATAGGTATATCTAGAACAATCATCAATAAATGTTATGAAATACCTATTACCACCTCTAGTAACTATGCCATTTAATTCACAAATATCAGAATGCACAAGTTCTAGAAGTTGGGATTTTCTTTCCACACTTGGGAAAGATTTCTTAGTCATTTTCGCTTGTATGCAAATTTCACATTTAGAGTCGTGATTACTAGTGCAAGATATCAAACCATCTTTTCGCATGAATTTCAATGATCTAAAATTTAAATGCGCCAAACGAGAATGCCATAAAGAAATAGAGTCAATCATGTAGATAGAACTAGCATTTATTTCATTAATAGATAACTTAAACATCCCATTACAAGCATAGCCCTTTCCAACAAACATGCCAGCCTTAGATAAAATTACATTGTCAGCCTCAATCACTGCCTTAAAGCCATTCTTACAAAGAAGATTAGCCGACACCAAATTCTTCTTGATTTCAGGAACAAAGAGAACATTCTGCAGGGTCAAATTCTTCCGGGAAGTGAATTGGATTTGAATATTGCCCTTTACGAGAACCTTGGCTGCATTGTGATTTCCCATAAGAACTTCACGTTCGTTGGGAGTCTCTTCATAATGCACAAAAAGCGACATGTTGTTACAAACATGGACAGTAGCACCAGAATCATACGACCAATCATGAGATTCATCTTCAGACGCCATGTTCAACTCCATAATCATGCCAATATGCATGTCGGAAATCGTGGCGACTAATTCTGAAACTGAACTCTCAATGACATTAGCCTGTTTGGAATTTCCGTTAGACTTGTCTTTGGAATTCCCATTTTGAACCTTAGGCTTGTTGCATGCCCTTTTGATGTGTCCCTTCTTTCCGCAATTGTAACATTTCATATTCTTCTTGTTCTTCTTGGTAGCACCGTTTGGATTGGAACCGGTTTCATCGAACTTCCTCTTCTTTCCCGCTCTACCTTGGTCATCCACGAAGTTCACTTTATAACTAGAAGGACCCGCCATGTTTCTTTTCCGGATTTGAGTTTCTTCTTCGATTCAGAGATGTTTCTGAAGTTGTTCAAGGTTGAAGTCTTCTGTTGTGTGAAGAAGTTCCTTCATGTATTTATGCCAACTTTCAGGAAGTTTGGCAATAATACCCCCCACTAACAACTCATCAGAAACAACAACCTTGAGATCTCGAAGTTTATTAGCGAGGATTTGGAATTCGTAAACCTGATCAAGAATGGGATAACTATCATCCATAGTAAAATCAAAAAAAAATCTTAATAAGAAACTTATCTGATCCTTGCTTTTTAGCCTTGTATTTGTTCTCCAACGTCTTCCAGATTTTGCTTGGTGACTTCTCTGATGTGAATAGATCGTATAAACGATCCGACAATGTGTTGAGAATGTGTCCTCTGCAAACCAATTCGTCCTCCTCCCTCTTTGTTCGCTGCGCCTTTAATTCGTCAGTGTCGTCATCCTTTGGTTCTGGTATTGGTTGCGAATTTTCGTCCAGAACGTATGCCACCTTCAATGCAGTGAGTAGAAACATCAACTTGTCTTGCCAACGGGTGAAATTGGTGCCATCAAACCGGTCCAGTTTCACGAAGTCTTGATTCATCATCTTGAAAGTTGCTGTCTTTCCTCCAGTCTCCATTGTTGTACGATTTATCCCTTAAAATTGTTACGCCGAGTATAATGGATTGTGGAAGAAATCAGGACTTGATGCACGATGAACGTTTTCTTAAGGGATAAATCGACCCCACTATGCTGCCGGGTTTTGGCAATTCCCCTCCAAGTTACAACAAGTCACGTCGGTTCTACAGCCAGCAATCTGCAGAAGTTCTCTAGAATTCTCTGTGAAACTGTGATTGAAACTGATATATAAATATGCTGGGTGTTTGGCTTATTTATAGTTCACGAAAGAACAAGAATGAAGGGATGTGTTTGTTCATAACAGTTGTGACTGTTTATAACAATACATCCTTTCACCAACCGAAAATAACCGCCATAACCACCAGAAAAAATAAAACGAAAAACAGTTATTATTTAACTAACTCACGCCACACGCGCACGTGTCACGTCGCCAAAGTGCCTAAGTGCGCCTACAAAAACGCCACTAAAGCGCCACATTGCGCCTTGCGCGCGCGCGCGTGTGCGAGTTGTAGAGGATAACCACTCTATATGGTAACTCAATTAAATGTCATTAATGGGTTTCCATATATAAAGCGCATAATAACTCTATTTTTCTAAGATGTGGGACAAATTTCCTCTTATCTTTTACAAGCTATTTACAACACTAGTTGAATGACCTTACAAGGTACTACAAAAGTATCTTTTTAGTACTCACGGAATCTAATTTATATAGCCGGTGGACTAAATGACAGCACATGTACATGTTATTTTATCTCAATAGACTATGTTAATGATGGAATATAATCTATGCTTGTTTGGCTAGATACAAAAAGTAAAACAAAAATTTATTGCAAGTTGAAACATACATATATTAACGAAAAAGGAAGGAAATGGTACCTGGCTAGAACTAAGACTCGAGAGCCAAAATGGAGGACTCACCCCTACAATCCTCTCTCAAAATATCTCCTAAACGATTAATTCCAATATCAACAAAGTTCATCAAACAGTAGAGGATAAAATTAGAACTTCTGACAAAAAATCCTAGCGGTATCATTTTTGCTCACGCTGCAGAAAATTATATTTGAATTGACAATCATGCCCCAGAAAATTATATTTGAATTTTCAAACTATTTAAATTTCTAATATTCGTCTCGTCGTAAATAGTTCATCTGTAGATACTTGGGCTTGGTAAGGAGGTGGCGACGAAGGGCAGAAGAAACAGACCAAATGGAGGAGCTCGAGACGAAGGAATCAATCTGCAGTAGCAGACTCTTCATGAGAAGAGTACGGGTCCTTCATGCGAAGGTCTTCGTGCGAAGATATATTTTCTTAGTGCGAAGAGAATCCTGGAGGCGGCCATTAGTTGTTTCCTTGTTCGTTTAGCTCGATTTTTGGTATTTCTTGGGCACCAAGTTGTTCAGTAGGTCTATATAAACGCTATAGGCCATGCTCTACATTGTGTGGGTTGTATTTGTGGGTTTCTCTCAATAAAATCGGGGTTTTTCGGGTCGTGTCGCTAGTGAATAACGTTATATCATGTGTCTTCGTGTGATCTTGTTTCGTCCAATTCATCGTTCTTTAAGCTCTACCCGGATCATAACAAACTGGTATCAGAGCTTAGGTTGCGATGTTACAAGATCAAGGTGGAGCTATAGGGCTGGGGTTTCACAATCCGTGAGATTTTATAGCTACAGTTTCGCGATCAAGGTGGAGCACACGTTCGGGGGTTACGGATCTAGAAAATGAGCTGCTGAGAAGATGACCGGAGAGATAACCAAGATCGATAAGTTCATGGGGAGAAACAACTTCAACTTATGGCAAATCAAGGTACGTGCTTTGTTGAAGCACCAAGGCATGTGGTTGCCATTGGCGGAAGATAAAGAGGGGGCTTCTACAACCACCACCGCTATTTTTGAGTCTCAACAAGAGGGGATGCGGAAAAGGGATCGTATGGGGGTTCAGACAGTCATAGTTCCGGCGCGATGACGGCGACCAAGGGAAGCTACGGTGACGTATGTTCATGCAATAGATAAAAGAGACACCGATGGACGAAGGACGAAATCAAGACCTGCAAGATTGGCTGCAGGTTGAGGGTAATTCGGAGGATGGTCTAGTTCTCTAAGGCCGCGTTGGGAGGAAAGGGAGAATTCTTGATGAGGAGGCGGAGGATGGAATTGGGGAGTCTCTTACGAGAGACAATGGAACGTGAAGGGGACACGTGATGGGGGTTTGTTGTAGGGACTCGGTGGGAGTCGGAACAACAAACAAACTTGTTGTAGGAACTTGGTGGGAGTTGGAACAACAAGAAAGGGAATTCGATTGCAAGAACTCGGCCGTAGTTGGAGCATCGATAGGGTTCGATTGAAGGAACTAGACGGTGGTTGGAGCATCGCTGGGGACACATGTTGCAGGATCTCGGCGTAGATGGAGCAACTTGTGAATTTGGGGTTATTGGAGAGAACCGGCGAATTCAAGCGCAAGCAGGAGAGAGGATTCAATTCAAGGTGGAGATTTGTTGGGAATCAAAGGTGCCTTGAATGTACTTGGGCTTGTTGAGAAGTTGGCGACGAAGCGGGAGAAGAAACAGACCTAATGGAGGAACTCGAGACGAAGGATTCAATCTGGAGTAGCAGACTCTTCGTGCGAAGAGTACGAGGCCCTTGAGCGAAGATCGTCGTGCGAAGAGATATTCTCTTCGTGCGAAGAGAATCCTAGAGGAGGCCATTAGTTGTTTCCTTGTTTGTTTAGCTTGGTTTTTGGTATTTCTTATGCACCAAGCTGTATAGTAGGCATATATAAAGGCTATAGGTCGTGCTCTACATTGTGTGGGTTGTATCCGTGGATTTCTCTCAATAAAATCGGGATTTTTCGGGTCGTGGAGGTAGCCAGCTCGTCGCTAGTGAACCACGTTATATCGTGTGTGTTCGTGTGATCTTGTTTCGTCTAATTCATCATTCTCTAAACTGTGCCCGGATCATAACAGACTCTAATCACAACAAAGTTCTAACAGTTGCTCTTCCACATCACCAACATAAGTTTTCTGTTTCTTCACATTTTTTCGCCAACCACCATCACATTTCTTGAAGTACGGTGTTATTTGAATACAAGTTGGGATCTGTCACTCAACAACGACGCTAAACAATCCATAATTCTCAGTCTTGGATTCAAGTTGGATCTACACCTCTTGAAAGAACAAAAACTATCCAAGCCATGCCTCAAGTACTCCAACCAATGCTGAAATGAATAGCTTAAGTTTAGTGGGTCTTTTTGTAATAAACAATTTTAAGAACACATTAAAATTCTTCACTCTTTTCAAAATTAAAAATTTACAAAGTGCATACACTTTAGAGAGTAACTTAGTGAGGAAAGAAATTGTAAATCACATGTCGCTTAAATGATACTGGCTGAACAAGTTAAGAGCTCGCCAAGCATTCTGAAGGCGCCAATATTATATTGACAGTCATTGCCCCCGAAAAAAAATTCAAAGTCTTTGAGCATGATGGTCCGGACATGATGCTCCTACATTTAAAAAAATGGAAAATTTAGGCATCCTTTAAATATATATGGTGTAAACAAATCATTCTACTCTAAAAAGGGTGTACTGTCTTTGGCATGGTGCTGGCAAAGCAACCCAAAGGATTGGAATAGCCGTTTGGTGAGTTGTTGCAAAGCCATTGATACCACCAGCAAATTCAACTACGAAGACTCATAAAAGTTAACTTTTCCCTAAAAAAATAACTTTCTTTTCTTTCGCCCGGGATGATTTGATTTACTAGCTTTGCCACTAGGAAGACCCATCAAAAAGCCACAACAATGCTACTAAAGGCAACCATAAAATCTTCCGCTTTCAAAACTATTGTGTTGCGTGTATGTTCAATTAACAGATGTGAAGTAGATGTCACAATTTGGTAAAGGTCACTTTCCCATGGTTTTAAGGATGAACTGTTCCTGAAAATTTCCTATTGTGACATAGGACTGCGGAGTGTGGACACAGTAAACATCTCACCACCAAAAAAAGCAAAATTGATGAACAAGAATGTGGTCAAACGTTCTTATCGTTGGGTTAACGTAATCTTCACCCCCATAGAGATGTAAACTTGGGCATCAAAGTACATATACATTATATAAGCTACTTAACATGCATTAGATCTTCCCAAACTCTGGCTCACCAACATGGGGTTTTTGTTTCACCACCAAGACCCCCCACCAAATCCAACTAAAAGATGCAACAACTTGGCCTCAACCCTCAAGGATGCTTTCGCCAACTGCAAATCCTGTAGCCGCAGCGGATGTGCTTCGCCTTCCAACACTTCGGAGGAGGATTTCGCAATTGAAATGGATTACTACGGCGGTGATGAACAGGTCGGTCTTTGTCTGATAATGCCCAGTTTCTTTGCCAATATTTTGCTGATTCCACCCAACACTGCTTGTTGGATAATTACTCGTGAACCCTAGCATGGTTCTAATAGCGGAAGCGATTAGGTTTACCTCTTGTAGCATGATCATTCGTTGAACAACCTTTTGCGTTGATGTTCACGTGCTTCAGCTCCTAGCAGAAACGAGCATCTCTTGGCCGACCACTGATTTCCACAACCCGAGTTGCTCCTTTGATGCGTATGAGTGAAAAATATAGAGAGCAACTGTGTTCGGGTGTGTGTGATTTGTGTAGAAACTGTTTGTTTATATAGACAAAGTTTCTACCTATCAGCACACTAAATTCCTCTAGGATTCACAATGTTAACCCTCTTAGGTTTGTAGACATTGCATGTGCAGCCAACTTGGCGCATTATGTAATAAATCTAACACTATTAAATGACTTTTGTCTTGGCTGTTTCAGGAAATTGTTTCAGAGATTCGAACAAGAGCGATGCAAGCTAAATCAAGACGCCAGGGCTGCGCCACAGTGGACAGCTTCTTCTGGGTGCTGCCTCCTGAAGTAACCATTATCCCAAAGACGGTGAGTGAAAATGGATACATGGATGATGAGGAAAAGAAGGAGGCCGAGGAGGAATTCTTTTCGGTGGCGAGTTATTTTTCGCGTTGTTCAAGCAAAGATGATTTTGCATCCGTGAAGACTAGTTTCTCAAGCTTACCGACTGGACAGTTTCGTCACCCCATGCTGGTTCAAGAGTACTTGAGGCACGGTCTTGATAGCTTTTATTTTGAAGACCTGCGACGACGATCGATGATTCAAGAGCTGTGGAAATGCGAGGGGTGGCCTTTTGGCCTGTGCCGAAAGAATCTGTTGCTCCCACCTCTGCCGAAATCTCCCTCAGAATCGTGGAAATGGCGTAGCAAGAGTGCTAGGACGATGAAGTAACCTTTGACTGATAAACTCCAGCAATAATAATGCTAGGAAAATAATGCGGATGTTGCGCTATAAAGTTCTATTTTCGAGTTTGTTTTTTTTCGAAGTTATGCTTATTGGAATCTGCGTTCTTGGTATGTGATTATCAGTCCGTACTTTTTCTTTCTTACGCCTAATTTGTTGTTTTGCAAAGTGGTAAACACCCATTCTTTTTTTGGGTGCAAAACAGAGAACTTCAATAAATAAGAGCATATAGGATGCATAAAGGTAGGTAATCCTAACACGATAGTAATTCTAAACAATATCAAGTCTCCGCACAAACACAGACGAACACAAAAAATAAAAACACCGCAGAATTTAACTGTTCTCTTGATTGATTGATTAACACCGAAAGATTACAAAGCGTAAATAGAAAAATAAAACTAACCCTAACTAGACAGTTTTACTCGGTCCGATCTACTAACTAATTAAATAATTAAGTAACTAGACTAATAAAATAAATAAACTAAGTACTGACAATAATTAAATAATTAAATAAATAAATAAACAATAGTAATTAACGATAGTAGTACGAGTGAACCGTACCATATGCGGTGCAAGGAAAACCTATAAGCACCGTCACAAAAGCCAACAGAGAAGCTAACATAATAGCGTCAGGTCAAATATACACTTTCATAGGTAGCAGAGTACATAAGGGACAAGTCGATTTCCAAGCCAAAATCCCTGCCCTCTCTTCTGCAAAGCACCGACAAATTAAGATGACCGCCTTTTTACATCCTTCCAAAAGGGGCGTCGATGTAGCTTGCTGTCCTAGTACGTACCCCTAGTTGGCGCAGACTTCGCAATTCGACGACCTCAACCGTCCGTTGATGTCATGAGAAAGCAAGTAGAAAATGAGAATAAGCCCCGAAGCAATTTGAAATGAAGTACAGCACGGTAGTCCTTTTCAACCAAGAGACCGGTTGAGTCAAGGCTGCATGTTGTGACATATATCAGCAAATCTCTATCCAGGCGACCCATTACAGGGCTAGCAATGCACAATTTTCTGCCTTCACAAGGGAGCAGAAAATTATCGATTGCGTCCTTCGGAAAGGGCCAATGAACAAGTTGGTAGGTTTGGGGGGTGGGGGCACACACAAGTTCTTCGTCCAACAAGTTATACAAGTAACCACCAAAAGAAACCGGAGGGGGGTTTCCAGGACGAAACAGTCTAGACCAAGATTGATACAAATCAAGTGAAGTACTACTCCAACATTGAGAGACCAGGTTGTATGTATACAAGATTTCCTCGTGAGTTAGTAGATAAAGACAGTTGCCAACGGCACAATGTGCCCGGACACCAAGGTGCCAGTGGTTTTGCGTGGCGGTATACCAATACTGTACATCTCGAGAGGTAATGGTTGGCTTGGGAAGAGGCGTCCATAGACCAGTTTCAGGGTCAAATTCTTCGAGGTCTTTGAGGGCAAGGTTGCGGCTAAGAACATAAAATTTACCACCGTGGAGAGGACCAAACACAATAGGTTCTACCTTGCCGTGATTGGGTTGTGTAGGTGCCCACTGAAGAGTGTAGCCGCCGCAAAGGGTGGGTTCCATAACGTATAAAGGCTGGCCACCAACCGTACCGGCCCCAAAAGCATATATCTTAGACCCATAACAAAAGAAACACAAATCTTCGGTGAACTGGCCGCTAGGCAACGTGATAAAAGGTTCAGGAATCGGTACGACTTTCATCGAACCGCCTTGTGGAGGCGACTCGAGAGTAGTGAGATTCACCATGTGCAAGGAATAATACCATTCATAACGACGTACAAGGTTGGTGTTCCTGAGAACCACAATCAGCTTACTAGTAGTATGACTCTCCTCCTCTTTGTGTAAAGGCGTTATGACTGATGATGATGATGATGCCATCGTCGTCCTCCTGCAACACACAAACGCAGAGTAATAATAATAAGAATCGGGACTAGTATTTAGTATTGACTGAGGTGTAGTATGAAATCCACCCACACAAAATAGAAAAATTAATCGTTACAACATACAAAATCCCAAATCGTTGCAAGCCCTAGCTAGGACGTGGAACAACTCCAGCAGTATTGAAAGGAAAACGATGTACTTACGCAGGCACACACAAGCACTAGCTCCTTATTAGCCCCCGTTTTATCTTTCTTCTCACGCCACACCGATTCCTCTCTCTCTAGGGTTTACGCAAGCAGATCACACCCGTTCTTTTATATTAACAACAAATTAACAATGTAAAATTGCACGGGAGGTTCCCATAGTTTAATTTAACCGTGAATTTGGTACCGAAATTTTAAAGTGGTGCAGTCACGGTATCATATTTTCAAAAACTTTGCAAATCAGTACACGAACTTACAACCGTTAAATTTTTAGACCGAATTGGACACATGACTTGCACGTGACTTTTAAGTGAGATATTATCGACAACATAACCAAGGGATGGAAATTGAAAAAAAAAAGAAAATGAAAATAAAAAAAGAAAAGTAATAACAAAGGCAGACGAAGGATTGTTGTGTTAGTGGGTTTTGGTTCATGTCCCCCAACTTGTTATTTCGTTGCGGGTTGGAAGCCCGGATTTCTAATAGACGCGGGGTTTATACCGCCCTACCTTCTGGGTAGGGTCTTTCACAAAAAATGATTGTATCCGGAGGAAGAAGTCACCCCTGGTTGAGACATTGCTAGAGGATTGTATCGGCATTTGCTTCAAATATGAAAGGCAACTACTATTTCGTGAAAATTTCAAACATTGGGATGATAGCGATTAATTTCAGTAACTAAGAACTAGCGTCAATTTTAGTAGGGAGTTGTCAAGAAGAGGAGATGAGCGCCGCTATTTCACGAGACTCTCGTTGCTGAAGGTTGAGCACAACACAACTTTCACTTAAATTCCATTCTTCCAGGCCCCAATCTCCCGTAATCCCCGTTCCCGCTAACTGCTGCACCCTCGTTCCCCTCGGCCGCTCTTCGACAATCAAAACCATGACCTCGTTCCTTCTTTTTTTACGTTTATTTCCTTCTCACTTTTTTATGTTCAACTTCCACCCTTTGGTCATGTTAAATTCGTTAATACCCCACTTAAAAGTCACATGCAAGTTACGTGCATCTGCTAGTGTCACGTACTGATTTGCAAGGATTTTTAAAAGTATGGTACTATAAGTGTACCATTTTAAAGTTTGGGTATCAAATTCAGGGTTAAAGTAAACTATGGGTACCTCTGGTGAAATTTTACCAAATAATAAATGGTAATGGTTCTTTGTTTTTTTTTTGGAACACAAATGGTAATGGTTCGAGTCTTCGAACCATGACAACTTTATTTTACGACTCATAGTCGAGCTTCCAGCGACCTCTGAGATCAATCGAGCTTATAATTGTCCCAAAAATCTTGACAAAAAATCAGTAAAAGTGTGAGTTTGCATTCAACACAAAATAGACTAAGCCCATAAAAAGCCCGAAAAGGCATGCAGCTACGTGCATGATTTGATCAACACTAAGAAACAATTTTTAATTTGGTGTCGTTTAAGAAACAATTTTTAATTTGGTGTCGTTTTACAAGTCAAATCATCAGCTCAAAGTTTATGAGAAACATGACTCAAAAAAAAAAAAAAAAAAAAAGTTTATGAGAAACAAAAAAAAAATTATGAGAAAAAAAAAATAATAACACCAATATTTCCTGACAAAGGGAGCATATTAATGGGAATAACATATTGACGGTTACAAAAATTAACATGAGCATTGTACCAGTAGGACTCGAATAATAATAATAATAATAATAATAATAATAATAATAATAATAATAATAATAATAATAATAATAATAATAATAATAGGACAAAAAACAGACGATAAAATTAACACGAATTGCCTTTGGACTAGGATTCACTAATGGAATTTGATTGAATCCCTATAAATACTAGCATCAATCATTCACAGGTTCCATCTGAAATCTCTATCACATGCACTCCACCTCAAGTCTCTTTTTCTCAAGCATGGTGTTCATCCCGGATCGCCTGAAGAAAACCATCAGAGAGAGGTTGAGTTGCCTCTCCCCGTCATCGTCATCATCGTCATCAGTCTCTGCAAAACACGAGAATCCTTCTGAGAAACCAAGTGGCAAGAATGATTTGTTCACAGGCTTGACAGGACAAGAATTGGAAGAGCTGGCAAAGTTGTTTGCTGATTACAAGTCCACAATAAGGAACAACAATGACGGTTCTGGTTCTGAAGAGTTGACTTCCTCCCACGCAAAATCAATCAATCGAACACAACAATCAGCAGATAATAGCGAAGCTGATCTACACTAGGCATTAGGTAGTCCCGTCGGAAATTTTCCCTTCTTTATTGGGATTCCTTCTTTGTTTTACAATAATCATGGAAGATGTATATTCGGACACGAAAATTGATAATTTAAATCTATGTTTATATGCTTAAGTTCGGTTAATGTTTTTAGTTTGATTGTGACATAATTCCCTGTATGTGTATTCAAGTTCATCAGACCTTAAACTTCATTACTGCGACAAACTCTTAACAACCGGAACTAAAGATCCAAGAAGTAGTTTGTGTTATGACAAACAATAAACACAAAGAAGAAAGAATCGCCACCCAGATATGTGCTGTTTGAGACAGAACAGCTTACATATCGGCGGAAGTTGCAAAGATTTCACTAATCAGACAAAAAAGTTTCAAAGATAATTACAAGCGAAATCAGAAAAACAATCAGCACGCTGCTACAGACCCTAACTGCTCAATAACTACGTCATTCATAAAACCGGACAGGATACAAGTCCAAAAACAGGTCAGCTATATATGAGGGGGGCACCCAAGTCTCGTTTGTCCCCTCCTCATTCAGGTCGGAAAAAAACATGTACCAGGTCTGGTTCATAATTCGCGCCTCGCCTAGAACGAGGATTCACCGAACAGTTTGAACGCATATATTTAATGTTTTCACATGTGGCTAAGCAATAGGAACTTTAATATCTCCCATATACTACTATAACTTTTTTCAAGGGTAAAAGACACTTTCACCTCCTCTAGCTTGATTCAAGGACACTTTCATCCCTTCCAGTTTCGAAAAGGACACTTTCACCCCTTTCAGTTTCGAAAAGGAAACTTTCACCCCATTCAGTTTCGAAAAGGACACTTTCACCCATTTAATGTACCGAACTTAAAGACTTACAAATTTACACCCCATATAGGGATGGCAACAAATCGGGTTTGGATCGGATCAGCCTAGATCCAGATCCAGATCCGATCCATAAGGTTTCGGATCGGATTCAGACAAATCCGGATTCGAATTGGATTATCTATTGGATCATGGTGAACAGTATTTTTAGTTCATCTGACCTAAGAGTAGTATGAATTAGAATGAAAATTGGATTAACATGCACTTTACAACTTTAATTCCATCAATTTATTCACAATAAAATATAGATATATTAAACTTAGGACGTTATCTGAAGTATTTATATATGTAATTATGTTAATACATTTTTATTATTGAACGTATTAGGTATGATAACCTAATGGGATAGGATTTCATGGATCAAAAAACTTGTGATCCATATCCGATCCATTTGTAAACGGATCGGATTGGATCTGCTCCATTAGGTTCGGATCATGTCGGTTATCGGTCCGGACCGGACCCAGTTGCCATCCCTAACTCCATATTGTGACACTGTTAGTCTAGAGTCGGGATAATGTCACTAAAAATAGTTTTTGAGACAAATTTTCCCCCATATTATGCAAAATGTAGGGGTTCTAATGGTATCATAGACTTAATGCATCCATTTCCATTGGTGTACTCCGCCCCCGGACCTATGGCTTCACAATGAAGGGGTAAAAGTGTCCTTTTCCAAACTGGGAGGGGTGAAAGTGTCTTTTAGTCCAACTAGGGGGGGGAAGTATATACTATTAGTCAACTAAAAGGGACCAAAATCTAAGTTTTAAAAAAGTATTCAACGATGAAAATTTTCTTTTTTTTTTCGTATTCTCTGAAGTCTGAATTTATTTGTACACTACTTCTCAAGCCCAACACAAAACGGGTGAAATTGGTGCCATCAAACCGGTCCAGTTTTGACGAAGTCTTGATTCATCATCTTGAAAGTTGCTGTCTTTCCTCCAGTCTCCATATTTGTATGATTTATCCCTTAAAATTGTTACGCCGAGTATAATGGATGGTGGAAGAAATCAGGACATGAGGCACGATGAACGTTTTCTTTAAGGGATAAATCGCCCCCACTATGCTGCCGGGTTTTGGCAATTCTCCTCCAGGATACAACAAGTCGCGTCGGTTCTACAGCCAGCAATCTGCAGAAGTTCTCTAGAATTCTCTGTGAAACTGTGATTGAAACTGATATATAAATATGCATGGTGTTTGGCTTATTTATAGTTCACGAAAGAACATGAATGAAGGGATGTGTTTGTTCATAACAGTTGTGACTGTTTATAACAATACATCCTTTCACCAACCGAAAAATAACCGCCATAACTACCAGAAAAAATAAAACAAAAAAACAGTTATTATTTAACTAACTCAAGCCACACACGCACGTGCCACGTCGCCAAAGTGCCTAAGTGCTCCTACAAAAGCGCCAGTAAAGCGCCAGTAAAGCGCCTTGCGCGCGCGCGCGTGTGCGAGTTGTAGAGGATAACCACTCTATATGGTAACTCAATTAAATGTCATTAATGGGTTTCCATATATAAAGCGCATAATAACTCTATTTTTCTAAGATGTGGGACAAATTTCCTCTTATCTTTTAAAAGCTATTTACAACACTAGTCGAATGACCTTACAAGGTACTACAAAAGTATCTTTTTAATACTCACGGAATCTAATTTATATAGCCGGTGGACTAAATGACAGCACATGTACATGTTATTTTATCTCAATAGTCTATGTTAATGATGGAATATAATATATGTTTGTTTAGCTAGATACAAAAAGTAAAACAAAAATTTATTGCAAGTTGAATCATACATATATTAACGAAAAAGGAAGGAAATGGTACCTGGCTAGAACTAAGACTCGAGAGCCAAAATGGAGGACTCACCCCTACAATCCTCTTTCAAAATATCTCCTAAACGATTAATTCCAATATCAACAAAGTTCATCAAACAGTAGAGGATAATTTAGAACTTCCGACAAAAAATCCTAGCGATATCATTTTTGCTGACGGTGCAGAAAATTATATTTGAATTGACAATCATTGCCCCAGAAAATTATATTTGAATTTTCAAACTATTTAAATTTCTAATATTTGTCTCGTTGTAAATAGTTCATTTGTAGATTCTCTTGGGAATCAAAGGTGCCTTGAATGTACTTGGGCTTGGTAAGGAGGTGGCGACGAAGGGCAGAAGAAACAGACCAAATGGAGGAGCTCGAGACGAAGGAATCAATCTGCAGCAGCAGACTCTTCGTGCGAAGAGTACGGGGCCTTCGTGCGAAGGTCTTTGTGCGAAGATATATTCTCTTAGTGCGAAGAGAATCCTGGAGGCGGCCATTAGTTGTTTCCTTGTTTGTTTAGCTCAATTTTTGGTATTTCTTGGGCACCAAGCTGTATAGTAGGTCTATATAAACGCTATAGGCCATGCTCTACATTGTGTGGGTTGTATTTGTGGGTTTCTATCAAAAAAATCGGGGTTTTTCGGGTCATGTCGCTAGTGAATAACGTTATATCATGTGTCTTCGTGTGATCTTGTTTCGTCCAATTCATCGTTCTTTAAGCTCTACCCGGATCATAACAAACTGGTATCAGAGCTTAGGTTGCGATGTTCCAAGATCAAGGTGGAGCTATAGGGCTGGGGTTTCACAATCCGTGAGATTCATAGCTACATTTTCGTGATCAAGGTGGAGCACGCGTTCGGGGGTTACGGATCTGGAAATGGAGCTGCTGAGAAGATGACCGGAGAGATAACCAAGATCGATAAGTTCATGGGGAGAAACAACTTCAAATTATGGCAAATCAAGGTACGTGCTTTGTTGAATCACCAAGGCATGTGGTTGCCATTGGCGGAAGATAAAGAGGGGGCTTCTACAACCACCACCGCTAATTTTGAGTCTCAACAAGAGGGGATGCGGAAAAGGGCTGCGTATGGGGGTTCAGACAGTCATAGTTCCGGCGCGATGACGGCGACCAGGGGAAGCTACGGTGACGTATGTTCATGCGATAGATAAAAGAGACACCGATGGACGAAGGACGAAATCAAGACCCGCAGGATTGGCTGCAGGTTGAGGGTACTTCGGAGGATGGTCTAGTTCTCTAAGGCCGCGTTGAGGGAGAATTCGTGCTTTTGATGAGGAAGCGAAGGATGGAATTGGGGAGTCTCTTACGAGAGACAATGGAACGTGAAGGGGACACGTGATGGGGGGTTTGTTGTAGGGACTCGGTGGGAGTCGGAACAACAAACAAACTTGTTGTAGGAACTTGGTGGGAGTTGGAACAACAAGAAAGGGAATTCGATTGCAAGAACTTTGCCGTAGTTGGAGCATCGATAGGGTTCGATTGCAGGAACTAGACGCTGGTTGGAGCATCACTGGGGACACATGTTGCAGGATCTCGGCGTAGATGGAGCAACTTGTGAATTTGGGGTTATTGGAGAGAACCGGCGAATTCAAGCGCAAGAAGGAGAGACGATTCAATTCAAGGTGGAGATTTGTTGGGAATCAAAGGTGCCTTGAATGTACTTGAGCTTGGTGAGAAGTTGGCGACGAAGCGGGAGAAGAAACAGACCTAATGGAGGAACTCGAGACGAAGGAATCAATCTGGAGTAGCCGACTCTTCGTGCGAAGAGTACGAGGCCTTTGAGCGAAGATCTTCGTGCGAAGAGATATTCTCTTCGTGCGAAGAGAATCCTAGAGGCGGCCATTAGTTGTTTCCTTGTTTGTTTAGCTTGGTTTTTGGTATTTCTTATGCACCAAGCTGTATAGTAGGCCTATATAAAGGCTATAGGTCGTGCTCTACATTGTGTGGGTTGTATTCGTGGATTTCTCTCAATAAAATCGGGATTTTTCGGGTCGTGGAGGTAGCTAGCTCGTCGCTAGTGAACCACGTTATATCGTGTGTGTTTGTGTGATCTTGTTTCGTCTAATTCATCATTCTCTAAACTCTGCCCGGATCATAACAGATTCTAATCAGAACAAAGTTCTAACAGTTTCTCTTCCACATCACCAACATAAGTTTTCTGTTTCTTCACATTTTTTTCGCCAACCACCATCACATTTCTTGAAGTACGATGTTATTTGAATCCAAAGTTGGGATCTGTCACTCAACGACGCTAAACAATCCATAATTCTCAGTCTTGGATTCAAGTTGGATCTACACCTCTTGAAGGAACAAAAACTATCCAAGCCATGCCATGCCTCAAGTACTCCAACCAATGCTGAAATGAATAGCTTAAGTTTAGTGGGGTCTTTTTGTAATAAACAATCTTAAGAACACATTAAAATTCTTCACTCTTTTCAAAATTAAAAATTTACAAAGTGCATACACTATAGAGAGTAACTTTAGTGAGGAAAGAAATTGTAAATCACATGTCTCTTAAATGATACTGGCTGAACAAGTTAAGAACACATTAAAATTCTTCACTCTTTTCAAAATTAAAAATTTACAAAGTGCATACACTATAGAGAGTAACTTTAGTGAGGAAAGAAATTGTAAATCACATGTCTCTTAAATGATACTGGATGAACAAGTTAAGAGCTCGCCAAGCATTCGGAAAACGCCAATATTATATTGACAGTCATCGCCCCCCCCCCCCCCCCAAAAAAAAAAAGTTCAAAGTCTTTGAGCATGATGGTCCGGACATGATGCTCCTACATTTAAAAAAATGGAAAATTTAGGCATCTTCCAAATATGGTGTAAACAAAACATTCTACTCTAAAACGGGTGTACTGTCTTTGGCATGGTGCTGGCAAAGCAACCCAAAGGATTGGCTGGATGATTTGATTTACTATCTTCGCCACTAGGAAGACCCATCAAAAAGCCACAACACGCTATTAAAGGTAACCATAAAATCTTCCGCTTTCAAAACTAACTAGGCGATACCCCGCGCTAAAGCGTGGGGCTTTGTACCATATTCTGATATAAAATTTAGACTTTATAAACACCTAATAACTAAACTTCGACAAATGAAAATTTATAAAGCGCTAACTTTTTATGTTTGGTACATCTCCATTATAATGTCATGAAGCCGACATTCTTCCTTTGGAATAGGAAATTAGTCCAGATGTCTTACATTTTTTTCTTTTATTTGAAGATATAAAATTTCAATTCTTTTTAAAAAGTGTAGACATTAGTGAATGTTGTAGTAATATTATTTGAAATAATAAGAAAAGTTTGTACACATTCAAATTTGTTATTCTTCTAGAAAAGTGTAGACATTAGTGCAAATGGCTTATTCTTCTAGAAAAGTGTAGACATTAGTGCAAATGGCTTATTTAATGCAGGATTTGTTCATCCTTTTTTTCAAATAAATTTGCATGATAAACATATTAGTTCAAGAAGATTCTAATAATATTTTTATATAATAAGCATAATGGCTTCTAAAGTTTATGTACTTATATTATTTATATTTATTGAACTTATTATAATATTATCATACACGCTTTACATCATTATAAAAGAAATTTAATATTCACATCATAAGATCTAGCAACCTTAAGAGAATTTTCAAACATAAAATTAAGCAAGATCAAAATTGAGGAAATTAGGATGGACTAATTAGCGAGGAAAATTTCTCTGAAAAAAACATGTGATGTCATTTACATACATGTGGATGCATAAATGCATGCAACATATGTTTTTTGATGTCAATTCTTACTATTTTTTTTTTCATAAATTTTTTTAATGTAAATACGATGTCATAATTTATTTTGTATAGATTTAACTATATAACATACCCCAATCAAACATTCATTGAAGAATAATTATTTTAAATAATAATAAAATTTACTACTAAAGTTCCTGTACCTATAGTCTTTTTGCAGTCTTTTTACGTTAATTATTCTATTATCATATACATTTTCTACTAATATTTAAAACATATTAACACTCAAATCATTAAAACAATTTATATTATTACATAAAATGAAAATATCATTTTTCTATTCCGACATATGTGTTTTATCAGAAAATTATAAACGTGGTTCTACTTTTAAATGATTTATTATGCTATAATCATATGTATTTTGCACTAATATGTAAAACATATTTATATTCAAGTCATAAAATCAAATATGATTATTCAATGCTAATTTATCATTATGATATTGAAATGAGTATTGATTGCTCATGAATTACAAACTAAAATAGTAACCTTCAAATTATAATGACAAAGCAATAACTAATTACATGTCGATTTTTCATTGGTTGATTATCAGAAAATAGACACGTAGGATTACACATGTCATATTAATAATGCTTAAATAATGACAAATGGCAAAACGTGGTTTCACCTCAGGAGTTTTCTGCTTTTATATTATATATAAGATGTGTTGCGTGTATGTTCAATTAACAGATGTGAAGTAGATGTCATAATTTGGTAAAGGTCACTTTCAATTCCCACGGTTTTAAGGATGAACTGTTCCTGAAAATTTCCTATTGTGACATAGGACTGCGGAGTGTGGACACAGTAAACATCTCACCACCAAAAAAAGCAAAATTGATGAACAAGAATGTGCTCAAACGTTGTTATCGTTGGGTTAACGTAATCTTCACCCTATTTATAAAAAAAAAAAAAAAAAAAAAAAAAAAAAAAAAAAAAAAAAAACAACGTAATCTTCACCCCCAAAGAGATGTAAACTTAGGCATCAAAGTACATATACATTATATAAGCTACTTAACATGCATTAGATCGCACCAAACTCTGGCTCACCAACATGGGGTTTTTGTTTCACCACCAAGACCCCCCACCAAATCCAACTAAAAGATGCAACAACTTGGCCTCAACCCTCAAGGATGCTTTCGCCAACTGCAAATCCTGTAGCCGCAGCAGATGTGCTTCGCCTTCCAACACTTCGGAGGAGGATTTCGCGATTGAAATGGATTACTACGGCGGTGATGAACAGGTCGGTCTTTGTCTGATAATGCCCAGTTTCTTTGCCAATATTTTGCTGACTCCACCCTACACTGCTTGTTGGATAATTACTCGCGAACCCTAGCATGGTTCTAATAGCAGAAGCGATTAGGTTTACCTCTTGTAGCATGATCATTCGTTGAACAACCTTTTGCGTTGATGTTCACGTGCTTCAGCTCCCAGCAGAAACGAGCATCTCTTGACGACTGCTGATTTCCACAACCCGAGTTGCTCCTTCGATGCGTGAGAGAGAAAATATAGAGAGAAACTGTGTTCGACAAAGTTTCTACCTATCAGCACACTAAATCCCTCTAGGATTCACAATGTTAACCCTCTTAGGTTTGTAGACATTGCATGTGCAGCCAACTTGGCGCATTATGTAATAAATCTAACACTATTAAATGACTTTTGTCTTGGCTGTTTCAGGAAATTGTTTCAGAGATTCGAACAAGAGCGATGCAAGCTAAATCAAGACGCCAGGGCTGCGCCACAGTGGACAGCTTCTTCTGGGTGCTGCCTCCTGAAGTAACCATTATCCCAAAGACGGTGAGTGAAAATGGATACATGGATGATGAGGAAAAGAAGGAGGCCGAGGAGGAATTCTTTTCGGTGGCGAGTTATTTTTCGCGTTGTTCAAGCAAAGATGATTTTGCATCCGTGAAGACTAGTTTCTCAAGCTTACCGACTGGACAGTTTCGTCACCCCATGCTGGTTCAAGAGTACTTGAGGCACGGTCTTGATAGCTTTTATTTTGAAGACCTGCGACGACGATCGATGATTCAAGAGCTGTGGAAATGCGAGGGGTGGCCTTTTGGCCTGTGCCGAAAGAATCTGTTGCTCCCACCTCTGCCGAAATCTCCCTCAGAATCGTGGAAATGGCGTAGCAAGAGTGCTAGGACGATGAAGTAACCTTTGACTGATAAACTCCAGCAATAATAATGCTAGGAAAATAATGCGGATGTTGCGCTATAAAGTTCTATTTTCGAGTTTGTTTTTTTTCGAAGTTATGCTTATTGGAATCTGCGTTCTTGGTATGTGATTATCAGTCCGTACTTTTTCTTTCTTACGCCTAATTTGTTGTTTTGCAAAGTGGTAAACACCCATTCTTTTTTTTGGGTGCAAAACAGAGAACTTCAATAAATAAGAGCATATAGGATGCATAAAGGTAGGTAATCCTAACACGATAGTAATTCTAAACAATATCAAGTCTCCGCACAAACACAGACGAACACAAAAAATAAAAACACCGCAGAATTTAACTGTTCTCTTGATTGATTGATTAACACCGAAAGATTACAAAGCGTAAATAGAAAAATAAAACTAACCCTAACTAGACAGTTTTACTCGGTCCGATCTACTAACTAATTAAATAATTAAGTAACTAGACTAATAAAATAAATAAACTAAGTACTGACAATAATTAAATAATTAAATAAATAAATAAACAATAGTAATTAACGATAGTAGTACGAGTGAACCGTACCATATGCGGTGCAAGGAAAACCTATAAGCACCGTCACAAAAGCCAACAGAGAAGCTAACATAATAGCGTCAGGTCAAATATACACTTTCATAGGTAGCAGAGTACATAAGGGACAAGTCGATTTCCAAGCCAAAATCCCTGCCCTCTCTTCTGCAAAGCACCGACAAATTAAGATGACCGCCTTTTTACATCCTTCCAAAAGGGGCGTCGATGTAGCTTGCTGTCCTAGTACGTACCCCTAGTTGGCGCAGACTTCGCAATTCGACGACCTCAACCGTCCGTTGATGTCATGAGAAAGCAAGTAGAAAATGAGAATAAGCCCCGAAGCAATTTGAAATGAAGTACAGCACGGTAGTCCTTTTCAACCAAGAGACCGGTTGAGTCAAGGCTGCATGTTGTGACATATATCAGCAAATCTCTATCCAGGCGACCCATTACAGGGCTAGCAATGCACAATTTTCTGCCTTCACAAGGGAGCAGAAAATTATCGATTGCGTCCTTCGGAAAGGGCCAATGAACAAGTTGGTAGGTTTGGGGGGTGGGGGCACACACAAGTTCTTCGTCCAACAAGTTATACAAGTAACCACCAAAAGAAACCGGAGGGGGGTTTCCAGGACGAAACAGTCTAGACCAAGATTGATACAAATCAAGTGAAGTACTACTCCAACATTGAGAGACCAGGTTGTATGTATACAAGATTTCCTCGTGAGTTAGTAGATAAAGACAGTTGCCAACGGCACAATGTGCCCGGACACCAAGGTGCCAGTGGTTTTGCGTGGCGGTATACCAATACTGTACATCTCGAGAGGTAATGGTTGGCTTGGGAAGAGGCGTCCATAGACCAGTTTCAGGGTCAAATTCTTCGAGGTCTTTGAGGGCAAGGTTGCGGCTAAGAACATAAAATTTACCACCGTGGAGAGGACCAAACACAATAGGTTCTACCTTGCCGTGATTGGGTTGTGTAGGTGCCCACTGAAGAGTGTAGCCGCCGCAAAGGGTGGGTTCCATAACGTATAAAGGCTGGCCACCAACCGTACCGGCCCCAAAAGCATATATCTTAGACCCATAACAAAAGAAACACAAATCTTCGGTGAACTGGCCGCTAGGCAACGTGATAAAAGGTTCAGGAATCGGTACGACTTTCATCGAACCGCCTTGTGGAGGCGACTCGAGAGTAGTGAGATTCACCATGTGCAAGGAATAATACCATTCATAACGACGTACAAGGTTGGTGTTCCTGAGAACCACAATCAGCTTACTAGTAGTATGACTCTCCTCCTCTTTGTGTAAAGGCGTTATGACTGATGATGATGATGATGCCATCGTCGTCCTCCTGCAACACACAAACGCAGAGTAATAATAATAAGAATCGGGACTAGTATTTAGTATTGACTGAGGTGTAGTATGAAATCCACCCACACAAAATAGAAAAATTAATCGTTACAACATACAAAATCCCAAATCGTTGCAAGCCCTAGCTAGGACGTGGAACAACTCCAGCAGTATTGAAAGGAAAACGATGTACTTACGCAGGCACACACAAGCACTAGCTCCTTATTAGCCCCCGTTTTATCTTTCTTCTCACGCCACACCGATTCCTCTCTCTCTAGGGTTTACGCAAGCAGATCACACCCGTTCTTTTATATTAACAACAAATTAACAATGTAAAATTGCACGGGAGGTTCCCATAGTTTAATTTAACCGTGAATTTGGTACCGAAATTTTAAAGTGGTGCAGTCACGGTATCATATTTTCAAAAACTTTGCAAATCAGTACACGAACTTACAACCGTTAAATTTTTAGACCGAATTGGACACATGACTTGCACGTGACTTTTAAGTGAGATATTATCGACAACATAACCAAGGGATGGAAATTGAAAAAAAAAAGAAAATGAAAATAAAAAAAGAAAAGTAATAACAAAGGCAGACGAAGGATTGTTGTGTTAGTGGGTTTTGGTTCATGTCCCCCAACTTGTTATTTCGTTGCGGGTTGGAAGCCCGGATTTCTAATAGACGCGGGGTTTATACCGCCCTACCTTCCGGGTAGGGTCTTTCACAAAAAAGGATTGTATCCGGAGGAAGAAGTCACCCCTGGTTGAGACATTGCTAGAGGATTGTATCGGCATTTGCTTCAAATATGAAAGGCAACTACTATTTCGTGAAAAATTCAAACATTGGTATGATAGCGATCAATTTCAGTAACTAAGAACTAGCGTCAATTTTAGTAGGGAGTTGTCAAGAAGAGGAGATGAGCGCCGCTATTTCACGAGACTCTCGTTGCTGAAGGTTGAGCACAACACAACTTTCACTTAAATTCCATTCTTCCAGGCCCCAATCTCCCGTAATCCCCGTTCCCGCTAACTGCTGCACCCTCGTTCCCCTCGGCCGCTCTTCGACAATCAAAACCATGACCTCGTTCCTTCTTTTTTTACGTTTATTTCCTTCTCACTTTTTTATGTTCAACTTCCACCCTTTGGTCATGTTAAATTCGTTAATACCCCACTTAAAAGTCACATGCAAGTTACGTGCATCTGCTAGTGTCACGTACTGATTTGCAAGGATTTTTAAAAGTATGGTACTATAAGTGTACCATTTTAAAGTTTGGGTATCAAATTCAGGGTTAAAGTAAACTATGGGTACCTCTGGTGAAATTTTACCAAATAATAAATGGTAATGGTTCTTTGTTTTTTTTTTGGAACACAAAGGGAGCATATTAATGGGAATAACATATTGACGGTTACAAAAATTAACATGAGCATTGTACCAGTAGGACTCGAATAATAATAATAATAATAATAATAATAATAATAATAATAATAATAATAATAATAATAATAATAATAATAATAATAATAATAATAATAGGACAAAAAACAGACGATAAAATTAACACGAATTGCCTTTGGACTAGGATTCACTAATGGAATTTGATTGAATCCCTATAAATACTAGCATCAATCATTCACAGGTTCCATCTGAAATCTCTATCACATGCACTCCACCTCAAGTCTCTTTTTCTCAAGCATGGTGTTCATCCCGGATCGCCTGAAGAAAACCATCAGAGAGAGGTTGAGTTGCCTCTCCCCGTCATCGTCATCATCGTCATCAGTCTCTGCAAAACACGAGAATCCTTCTGAGAAACCAAGTGGCAAGAATGATTTGTTCACAGGCTTGACAGGACAAGAATTGGAAGAGCTGGCAAAGTGGTTTGCTGATTACAAGTCCACAATAAGGAACAACAATGACGGTTCTGGTTCTGAAGAGTTGACTTCCTCCCACGCAAAATCAATCAATCGAACACAACAATCAGCAGATAATAGCGAAGCTGATCTACACTAGGCATTAGGTAGTCCCGTCGGAAATTTTCCCTTCTTTATTGGGATTCCTTCTTTGTTTTACAATAATCATGGAAGATGTATATTCGGACACGAAAATTGATAATTTAAATCTATGTTTATATGCTTAAGTTCGGTTAATGTTTTTAGTTTGATTGTGACATAATTCCCTGTATGTGTATTCAAGTTCATCAGACCTTAAACTTCATTACTGCGACAAACTCTTAACAACCGGAACTAAAGATCCAAGAAGTAGTTTGTGTTATGACAAACAATAAACACAAAGAAGAAAGAATCGCCACCCAGATATGTGCTGTTTGAGACAGAACAGCTTACATATCGGCGGAAGTTGCAAAGATTTCACTAATCAGACAAAAAAGTTTCAAAGATAATTACAAGCGAAATCAGAAAAACAATCAGCACGCTGCTACAGACCCTAACTGCTCAATAACTACGTCATTCATAAAACCGGACAGGATACAAGTCCAAAAACAGGTCAGCTATATATGAGGGGGGCACCCAAGTCTCGTTTGTCCCCTCCTCATTCAGGTCGGAAAAAAACATGTACCAGGTCTGGTTCATAATTCGCGCCTCGCCTAGAACGAGGATTCACCGAACAGTTTGAACGCATATATTTAATGTTTTCACATGTGGCTAAGCAATAGGAACTTTAATATCTCCCATATACTACTATAACTTTTTTCAAGGGTAAAAGACACTTTCACCTCCTCTAGCTTGATTCAAGGACACTTTCATCCCTTCCAGTTTCGAAAAGGACACTTTCACCCCTTTCAGTTTCGAAAAGGAAACTTTCACCCCATTCAGTTTCGAAAAGGACACTTTCACCCATTTAATGTACCGAACTTAAAGACTTACAAATTTACACCCCATATAGGGATGGCAACAAATCGGGTTTGGATCGGATCAGCCTAGATCCAGATCCAGATCCGATCCATAAGGTTTCGGATCGGATTCAGACAAATCCGGATTCGAATTGGATTATCTATTGGATCATGGTGAACAGTATTTTTAGTTCATCTGACCTAAGAGTAGTATGAATTAGAATGAAAATTGGATTAACATGCACTTTACAACTTTAATTCCATCAATTTATTCACAATAAAATATAGATATATTAAACTTAGGACGTTATCTGAAGTATTTATATATGTAATTATGTTAATACATTTTTATTATTGAACGTATTAGGTATGATAACCTAATGGGATAGGATTTCATGGATCAAAAAACTTGTGATCCATATCCGATCCATTTGTAAACGGATCGGATTGGATCTGCTCCATTAGGTTCGGATCATGTCGGTTATCGGTCCGGACCGGACCCAGTTGCCATCCCTAACTCCATATTGTGACACTGTTAGTCTAGAGTCGGGATAATGTCACTAAAAATAGTTTTTGAGACAAATTTTCCCCCATATTATGCAAAATGTAGGGGTTCTAATGGTATCATAGACTTAATGCATCCATTTCCATTGGTGTACTCCGCCCCCGGACCTATGGCTTCACAATGAAGGGGTAAAAGTGTCCTTTTCCAAACTGGGAGGGGTGAAAGTGTCTTTTAGTCCAACTAGGGGGGGGGGAAGTATATACTATTAGTCAACTAAAAGGGACCAAAATCTAAGTTTTAAAAAAGTATTCAACGATGAAAATTTTCTTTTTTTTTTCGTATTCTCTGAAGTCTGAATTTATTTGTACACTACTTCTCAAGCCCAACACAAAACGGGTGAAATTGGTGCCATCAAACCGGTCCAGTTTTGACGAAGTCTTGATTCATCATCTTGAAAGTTGCTGTCTTTCCTCCAGTCTCCATATTTGTATGATTTATCCCTTAAAATTGTTACGCCGAGTATAATGGATGGTGGAAGAAATCAGGACATGAGGCACGATGAACGTTTTCTTTAAGGGATAAATCGCCCCCACTATGCTGCCGGGTTTTGGCAATTCTCCTCCAGGATACAACAAGTCGCGTCGGTTCTACAGCCAGCAATCTGCAGAAGTTCTCTAGAATTCTCTGTGAAACTGTGATTGAAACTGATATATAAATATGCATGGTGTTTGGCTTATTTATAGTTCACGAAAGAACATGAATGAAGGGATGTGTTTGTTCATAACAGTTGTGACTGTTTATAACAATACATCCTTTCACCAACCGAAAAATAACCGCCATAACTACCAGAAAAAATAAAACAAAAAAACAGTTATTATTTAACTAACTCAAGCCACACACGCACGTGCCACGTCGCCAAAGTGCCTAAGTGCTCCTACAAAAGCGCCAGTAAAGCGCCAGTAAAGCGCCTTGCGCGCGCGCGCGTGTGCGAGTTGTAGAGGATAACCACTCTATATGGTAACTCAATTAAATGTCATTAATGGGTTTCCATATATAAAGCGCATAATAACTCTATTTTTCTAAGATGTGGGACAAATTTCCTCTTATCTTTTAAAAGCTATTTACAACACTAGTCGAATGACCTTACAAGGTACTACAAAAGTATCTTTTTAATACTCACGGAATCTAATTTATATAGCCGGTGGACTAAATGACAGCACATGTACATGTTATTTTATCTCAATAGTCTATGTTAATGATGGAATATAATATATGTTTGTTTAGCTAGATACAAAAAGTAAAACAAAAATTTATTGCAAGTTGAATCATACATATATTAACGAAAAAGGAAGGAAATGGTACCTGGCTAGAACTAAGACTCGAGAGCCAAAATGGAGGACTCACCCCTACAATCCTCTTTCAAAATATCTCCTAAACGATTAATTCCAATATCAACAAAGTTCATCAAACAGTAGAGGATAATTTAGAACTTCCGACAAAAAATCCTAGCGATATCATTTTTGCTGACGGTGCAGAAAATTATATTTGAATTGACAATCATTGCCCCAGAAAATTATATTTGAATTTTCAAACTATTTAAATTTCTAATATTTGTCTCGTTGTAAATAGTTCATTTGTAGATTCTCTTGGGAATCAAAGGTGCCTTGAATGTACTTGGGCTTGGTAAGGAGGTGGTGACGAAGGGCAGAAGAAACAGACCAAATGGAGGAGCTCGAGACGAAGGAATCAATCTGCAGCAGCAGACTCTTCGTGCGAAGAGTACGGGGCCTTCGTGCGAAGGTCTTTGTGCGAAGATATATTCTCTTAGTGCGAAGAGAATCCTGGAGGCGGCCATTAGTTGTTTCCTTGTTTGTTTAGCTCAATTTTTGGTATTTCTTGGGCACCAAGCTGTATAGTAGGTCTATATAAACGCTATAGGCCATGCTCTACATTGTGTGGGTTGTATTTGTGGGTTTCTATCAAAAAAATCGGGGTTTTTCGGGTCATGTCGCTAGTGAATAACGTTATATCATGTGTCTTCGTGTGATCTTGTTTCGTCCAATTCATCGTTCTTTAAGCTCTACCCGGATCATAACAAACTGGTATCAGAGCTTAGGTTGCGATGTTCCAAGATCAAGGTGGAGCTATAGGGCTGGGGTTTCACAATCCGTGAGATTCATAGCTACATTTTCGTGATCAAGGTGGAGCACGCGTTCGGGGGTTACGGATCTGGAAATGGAGCTGCTGAGAAGATGACCGGAGAGATAACCAAGATCGATAAGTTCATGGGGAGAAACAACTTCAAATTATGGCAAATCAAGGTACGTGCTTTGTTGAATCACCAAGGCATGTGGTTGCCATTGGCGGAAGATAAAGAGGGGGCTTCTACAACCACCACCGCTAATTTTGAGTCTCAACAAGAGGGGATGCGGAAAAGGGCTGCGTATGGGGGTTCAGACAGTCATAGTTCCGGCGCGATGACGGCGACCAGGGGAAGCTACGGTGACGTATGTTCATGCGATAGATAAAAGAGACACCGATGGACGAAGGACGAAATCAAGACCCGCAGGATTGGCTGCAGGTTGAGGGTACTTCGGAGGATGGTCTAGTTCTCTAAGGCCGCGTTGAGGGAGAATTCGTGCTTTTGATGAGGAAGCGAAGGATGGAATTGGGGAGTCTCTTACGAGAGACAATGGAACGTGAAGGGGACACGTGATGGGGGGTTTGTTGTAGGGACTCGGTGGGAGTCGGAACAACAAACAAACTTGTTGTAGGAACTTGGTGGGAGTTGGAACAACAAGAAAGGGAATTCGATTGCAAGAACTTTGCCGTAGTTGGAGCATCGATAGGGTTCGATTGCAGGAACTAGACGCTGGTTGGAGCATCACTGGGGACACATGTTGCAGGATCTCGGCGTAGATGGAGCAACTTGTGAATTTGGGGTTATTGGAGAGAACCGGCGAATTCAAGCGCAAGAAGGAGAGACGATTCAATTCAAGGTGGAGATTTGTTGGGAATCAAAGGTGCCTTGAATGTACTTGAGCTTGGTGAGAAGTTGGCGACGAAGCGGGAGAAGAAACAGACCTAATGGAGGAACTCGAGACGAAGGAATCAATCTGGAGTAGCCGACTCTTCGTGCGAAGAGTACGAGGCCTTTGAGCGAAGATCTTCGTGCGAAGAGATATTCTCTTCGTGCGAAGAGAATCCTAGAGGCGGCCATTAGTTGTTTCCTTGTTTGTTTAGCTTGGTTTTTGGTATTTCTTATGCACCAAGCTGTATAGTAGGCCTATATAAAGGCTATAGGTCGTGCTCTACATTGTGTGGGTTGTATTCGTGGATTTCTCTCAATAAAATCGGGATTTTTCGGGTCGTGGAGGTAGCTAGCTCGTCGCTAGTGAACCACGTTATATCGTGTGTGTTTGTGTGATCTTGTTTCGTCTAATTCATCATTCTCTAAACTCTGCCCGGATCATAACAGATTCTAATCAGAACAAAGTTCTAACAGTTTCTCTTCCACATCACCAACATAAGTTTTCTGTTTCTTCACATTTTTTTCGCCAACCACCATCACATTTCTTGAAGTACGATGTTATTTGAATCCAAAGTTGGGATCTGTCACTCAACGACGCTAAACAATCCATAATTCTCAGTCTTGGATTCAAGTTGGATCTACACCTCTTGAAGGAACAAAAACTATCCAAGCCATGCCATGCCTCAAGTACTCCAACCAATGCTGAAATGAATAGCTTAAGTTTAGTGGGGTCTTTTTGTAATAAACAATCTTAAGAACACATTAAAATTCTTCACTCTTTTCAAAATTAAAAATTTACAAAGTGCATACACTATAGAGAGTAACTTTAGTGAGGAAAGAAATTGTAAATCACATGTCTCTTAAATGATACTGGCTGAACAAGTTAAGAACACATTAAAATTCTTCACTCTTTTCAAAATTAAAAATTTACAAAGTGCATACACTATAGAGAGTAACTTTAGTGAGGAAAGAAATTGTAAATCACATGTCTCTTAAATGATACTGGATGAACAAGTTAAGAGCTCGCCAAGCATTCGGAAAACGCCAATATTATATTGACAGTCATCGCCCCCCCCCCCCCCCCCCCCAAAAAAAAAAAGTTCAAAGTCTTTGAGCATGATGGTCCGGACATGATGCTCCTACATTTAAAAAAATGGAAAATTTAGGCATCTTCCAAATATGGTGTAAACAAAACATTCTACTCTAAAACGGGTGTACTGTCTTTGGCATGGTGCTGGCAAAGCAACCCAAAGGATTGGCTGGATGATTTGATTTACTATCTTCGCCACTAGGAAGACCCATCAAAAAGCCACAACACGCTATTAAAGGTAACCATAAAATCTTCCGCTTTCAAAACTAACTAGGCGATACCCCGCGCTAAAGCGTGGGGCTTTGTACCATATTCTGATATAAAATTTAGACTTTATAAACACCTAATAACTAAACTTCGACAAATGAAAATTTATAAAGCGCTAACTTTTTATGTTTGGTACATCTCCATTATAATGTCATGAAGCCGACATTCTTCCTTTGGAATAGGAAATTAGTCCAGATGTCTTACATTTTTTTCTTTTATTTGAAGATATAAAATTTCAATTCTTTTTAAAAAGTGTAGACATTAGTGAATGTTGTAGTAATATTATTTGAAATAATAAGAAAAGTTTGTACACATTCAAATTTGTTATTCTTCTAGAAAAGTGTAGACATTAGTGCAAATGGCTTATTCTTCTAGAAAAGTGTAGACATTAGTGCAAATGGCTTATTTAATGCAGGATTTGTTCATCCTTTTTTTCAAATAAATTTGCATGATAAACATATTAGTTCAAGAAGATTCTAATAATATTTTTATATAATAAGCATAATGGCTTCTAAAGTTTATGTACTTATATTATTTATATTTATTGAACTTATTATAATATTATCATACACGCTTTACATCATTATAAAAGAAATTTAATATTCACATCATAAGATCTAGCAACCTTAAGAGAATTTTCAAACATAAAATTAAGCAAGATCAAAATTGAGGAAATTAGGATGGACTAATTAGCGAGGAAAATTTCTCTGAAAAAAACATGTGATGTCATTTACATACATGTGGATGCATAAATGCATGCAACATATGTTTTTTGATGTCAATTCTTACTATTTTTTTTTTCATAAATTTTTTTAATGTAAATACGATGTCATAATTTATTTTGTATAGATTTAACTATATAACATACCCCAATCAAACATTCATTGAAGAATAATTATTTTAAATAATAATAAAATTTACTACTAAAGTTCCTGTACCTATAGTCTTTTTGCAGTCTTTTTACGTTAATTATTCTATTATCATATACATTTTCTACTAATATTTAAAACATATTAACACTCAAATCATTAAAACAATTTATATTATTACATAAAATGAAAATATCATTTTTCTATTCCGACATATGTGTTTTATCAGAAAATTATAAACGTGGTTCTACTTTTAAATGATTTATTATGCTATAATCATATGTATTTTGCACTAATATGTAAAACATATTTATATTCAAGTCATAAAATCAAATATGATTATTCAATGCTAATTTATCATTATGATATTGAAATGAGTATTGATTGCTCATGAATTACAAACTAAAATAGTAACCTTCAAATTATAATGACAAAGCAATAACTAATTACATGTCGATTTTTCATTGGTTGATTATCAGAAAATAGACACGTAGGATTACACATGTCATATTAATAATGCTTAAATAATGACAAATGGCAAAACGTGGTTTCACCTCAGGACTTTTCTGCTTTTATATTATATATAAGATGTGTTGCGTGTATGTTCAATTAACAGATGTGAAGTAGATGTCATAATTTGGTAAAGGTCACTTTCAATTCCCACGGTTTTAAGGATGAACTGTTCCTGAAAATTTCCTATTGTGACATAGGACTGCGGAGTGTGGACACAGTAAACATCTCACCACCAAAAAAAGCAAAATTGATGAACAAGAATGTGCTCAAACGTTGTTATCGTTGGGTTAACGTAATCTTCACCCTATTTAAAAAAAAAAAAAAAAAAAAAAAAAAAAAAAAAAAAAAAAAAACAACGTAATCTTCACCCCCAAAGAGATGTAAACTTAGGCATCAAAGTACATATACATTATATAAGCTACTTAACATGCATTAGATCGCACCAAACTCTCGCTCACCAACATGGGGTTTTTGTTTCACCACCAAGACCCCCCACCAAATCCAACTAAAAGATGCAACAACTTGGCCTCAACCCTCAAGGATGCTTTCGCCAACTGCAAATCCTGTAGCCGCAGCAGATGTGCTTCGCCTTCCAACACTTCGGAGGAGGATTTCGCGATTGAAATGGATTACTACGGCGGTGATGAACAGGTCGGTCTTTGTCTGATAATGCCCAGTTTCTTTGCCAATATTTTGCTGACTCCACCCTACACTGCTTGTTGGATAATTACTCGCGAACCCTAGCATGGTTCTAATAGCAGAAGCGATTAGGTTTACCTCTTGTAGCATGATCATTCGTTGAACAACCTTTTGCGTTGATGTTCACGTGCTTCAGCTCCCAGCAGAAACGAGCATCTCTTGACGACTGCTGATTTCCACAACCCGAGTTGCTCCTTCGATGCGTGAGAGAGAAAATATAGAGAGAAACTGTGTTCGACAAAGTTTCTACCTATCAGCACACTAAATCCCTCTAGGATTCACAATGTTAACCCTCTTAGGTTTGTAGACATTGCATGTGCAGCCAACTTGGCGCATTATGTAATAAATCTAACACTATTAAATGACTTTTGTCTTGGCTGTTTCAGGAAATTGTTTCAGAGATTCGAACAAGAGCGATGCAAGCTAAATCAAGACGCCAGGGCTGCGCCACAGTGGACAGCTTCTTCTGGGTGCTGCCTCCTGAAGTAACCATTATCCCAAAGACGGTGAGTGAAAATGGATACATGGATGATGAGGAAAAGAAGGAGGCCGAGGAGGAATTCTTTTCGGTGGCGAGTTATTTTTCGCGTTGTTCAAGCAAAGATGATTTTGCATCCGTGAAGACTAGTTTCTCAAGCTTACCGACTGGACAGTTTCGTCACCCCATGCTGGTTCAAGAGTACTTGAGGCACGGTCTTGATAGCTTTTATTTTGAAGACCTGCGACGACGATCGATGATTCAAGAGCTGTGGAAATGCGAGGGGTGGCCTTTTGGCCTGTGCCGAAAGAATCTGTTGCTCCCACCTCTGCCGAAATCTCCCTCAGAATCGTGGAAATGGCGTAGCAAGAGTGCTAGGACGATGAAGTAACCTTTGACTGATAAACTCCAGCAATAATAATGCTAGGAAAATAATGCGGATGTTGCGCTATAAAGTTCTATTTTCGAGTTTGTTTTTTTTCGAAGTTATGCTTATTGGAATCTGCGTTCTTGGTATGTGATTATCAGTCCGTACTTTTTCTTTCTTACGCCTAATTTGTTGTTTTGCAAAGTGGTAAACACCCATTCTTTTTTTTGGGTGCAAAACAGAGAACTTCAATAAATAAGAGCATATAGGATGCATAAAGGTAGGTAATCCTAACACGATAGTAATTCTAAACAATATCAAGTCTCCGCACAAACACAGACGAACACAAAAAATAAAAACACCGCAGAATTTAACTGTTCTCTTGATTGATTGATTAACACCGAAAGATTACAAAGCGTAAATAGAAAAATAAAACTAACCCTAACTAGACAGTTTTACTCGGTCCGATCTACTAACTAATTAAATAATTAAGTAACTAGACTAATAAAATAAATAAACTAAGTACTGACAATAATTAAATAATTAAATAAATAAATAAACAATAGTAATTAACGATAGTAGTACGAGTGAACCGTACCATATGCGGTGCAAGGAAAACCTATAAGCACCGTCACAAAAGCCAACAGAGAAGCTAACATAATAGCGTCAGGTCAAATATACACTTTCATAGGTAGCAGAGTACATAAGGGACAAGTCGATTTCCAAGCCAAAATCCCTGCCCTCTCTTCTGCAAAGCACCGACAAATTAAGATGACCGCCTTTTTACATCCTTCCAAAAGGGGCGTCGATGTAGCTTGCTGTCCTAGTACGTACCCCTAGTTGGCGCAGACTTCGCAATTCGACGACCTCAACCGTCCGTTGATGTCATGAGAAAGCAAGTAGAAAATGAGAATAAGCCCCGAAGCAATTTGAAATGAAGTACAGCACGGTAGTCCTTTTCAACCAAGAGACCGGTTGAGTCAAGGCTGCATGTTGTGACATATATCAGCAAATCTCTATCCAGGCGACCCATTACAGGGCTAGCAATGCACAATTTTCTGCCTTCACAAGGGAGCAGAAAATTATCGATTGCGTCCTTCGGAAAGGGCCAATGAACAAGTTGGTAGGTTTGGGGGGTGGGGGCACACACAAGTTCTTCGTCCAACAAGTTATACAAGTAACCACCAAAAGAAACCGGAGGGGGGTTTCCAGGACGAAACAGTCTAGACCAAGATTGATACAAATCAAGTGAAGTACTACTCCAACATTGAGAGACCAGGTTGTATGTATACAAGATTTCCTCGTGAGTTAGTAGATAAAGACAGTTGCCAACGGCACAATGTGCCCGGACACCAAGGTGCCAGTGGTTTTGCGTGGCGGTATACCAATACTGTACATCTCGAGAGGTAATGGTTGGCTTGGGAAGAGGCGTCCATAGACCAGTTTCAGGGTCAAATTCTTCGAGGTCTTTGAGGGCAAGGTTGCGGCTAAGAACATAAAATTTACCACCGTGGAGAGGACCAAACACAATAGGTTCTACCTTGCCGTGATTGGGTTGTGTAGGTGCCCACTGAAGAGTGTAGCCGCCGCAAAGGGTGGGTTCCATAACGTATAAAGGCTGGCCACCAACCGTACCGGCCCCAAAAGCATATATCTTAGACCCATAACAAAAGAAACACAAATCTTCGGTGAACTGGCCGCTAGGCAACGTGATAAAAGGTTCAGGAATCGGTACGACTTTCATCGAACCGCCTTGTGGAGGCGACTCGAGAGTAGTGAGATTCACCATGTGCAAGGAATAATACCATTCATAACGACGTACAAGGTTGGTGTTCCTGAGAACCACAATCAGCTTACTAGTAGTATGACTCTCCTCCTCTTTGTGTAAAGGCGTTATGACTGATGATGATGATGATGCCATCGTCGTCCTCCTGCAACACACAAACGCAGAGTAATAATAATAAGAATCGGGACTAGTATTTAGTATTGACTGAGGTGTAGTATGAAATCCACCCACACAAAATAGAAAAATTAATCGTTACAACATACAAAATCCCAAATCGTTGCAAGCCCTAGCTAGGACGTGGAACAACTCCAGCAGTATTGAAAGGAAAACGATGTACTTACGCAGGCACACACAAGCACTAGCTCCTTATTAGCCCCCGTTTTATCTTTCTTCTCACGCCACACCGATTCCTCTCTCTCTAGGGTTTACGCAAGCAGATCACACCCGTTCTTTTATATTAACAACAAATTAACAATGTAAAATTGCACGGGAGGTTCCCATAGTTTAATTTAACCGTGAATTTGGTACCGAAATTTTAAAGTGGTGCAGTCACGGTATCATATTTTCAAAAACTTTGCAAATCAGTACACGAACTTACAACCGTTAAATTTTTAGACCGAATTGGACACATGACTTGCACGTGACTTTTAAGTGAGATATTATCGACAACATAACCAAGGGATGGAAATTGAAAAAAAAAAGAAAATGAAAATAAAAAAAGAAAAGTAATAACAAAGGCAGACGAAGGATTGTTGTGTTAGTGGGTTTTGGTTCATGTCCCCCAACTTGTTATTTCGTTGCGGGTTGGAAGCCCGGATTTCTAATAGACGCGGGGTTTATACCGCCCTACCTTCTGGGTAGGGTCTTTCACAAAAAATGATTGTATCCGGAGGAAGAAGTCACCCCTGGTTGAGACATTGCTAGAGGATTGTATCGGCATTTGCTTCAAATATGAAAGGCAACTACTATTTCGTGAAAATTTCAAACATTGGGATGATAGCGATTAATTTCAGTAACTAAGAACTAGCGTCAATTTTAGTAGGGAGTTGTCAAGAAGAGGAGATGAGCGCAGCTATTTCACGGAGACTCTCGTTGCTGAAGGTTGAGCGCAACACAACTTCCACTTCAATTCCATTCTTCCAGGCCCCAATCTCCTGTAATCCCCGTTCCCGCTAACTGCTGCACCCTCGTTCCCCTCGGCCGCTCTTCGACAATCAAAACCATGACCTCGTTCCTTCTTTTTTTTTACGTTTATTTCCTTCTCACTTTTTTATGTTCAACTTCCACCCTTTGGTCATGTTAAATTCGTTAATACGCCACTTAAAAGTCACATGCAAGTTACGTGCATCTGCTAGTGTCGAGTACTGATTTGCAAGGATTTTTAAGAGCATAGTACTATAAGTGTACCATTTTAAAGTTTGGGTATCAAATTCAGGGTTAAAGTAAACTATGGGTACCTCTGGTGAAATTTTACCAAATAATATGGTAATGGTTCTTTTTTTTTTTTGTAACACAAATGGTAATGGTTTGAGTCTTCGAACCATGACAACTTTATTTTACGACTCATAGTCGAGCTTCCAGCGACCTCTGAGATCAATCGAGCTTAGTGGTGCGAATTCGGTTCACCCGAGAACCGAACCGAAACCGGTAGAAAACGGACCGCATGAAGAGAGCCAAAACCGAATCGAAGGCCCGACGAACCGAACCGAACCGGACCCGGGGTATCTCCGGTTACGGTTCGGTTTCACTCTTTTCCGGAACCGGAACCGGCCCGGAACCGACCCGAAAACCGAACCCTAACGTTCGGATTTTTGAAAAATGACCGTTTGAAATACATGACCGTTTGTCCTAAACTGTCAGTGACCGTTTGGGCAATTTTTTCTTTGTTTTTTGTTTTTTTTTTTCTTTTTTCACCTCCCCTTCCCTTCCTTCAACACCTATAAATACCCAACCCATACTACAAATTTTTTCACACTTCCTCATCAAACTCTCTCTACATTTCTCACAATTCTTCACTCAAAAATCATCCTACACTCTCCAAAATTCACTCTCCAAATTTAAACATCATTTCCAAAATTCATTCTCCATATTCCTCAATCCTCAATTTCACATACACTCTCAAAATCACTCAAAAATCCTCATACACTCTCATCTTCAATATTCGACAAGCAAGAGCAACGCATCTTCAATCTTCGGCAACGCATCTTCAATCTTCGACGTTTCGCTTCACCTCCAAGAATTATTCTTGGAGTTTGTAAGTTTTATTTTTTGTTGTTTGCTATTTGATTGTGTTATTATTTGTGCTTTATTTGTAAAACTTTATTTTTTTTCATCAAATTTCTATAAGAAAAAAAATGGCTTCTTCTTCTCATGTAAATTTTGATGACCAAAACAACCAATACGTACCTGTAATCGACGACATGACTATTGATGATCAAATGGACATTTTATTTGGCGATGGTGCCGCTAATGATTTTGACGGTATACAGGAAAATGATCCGAATTTAGGTCGTAATAAAATAACACGTAAGGTGGAAAAAACTAAAAAAAGCCCCGTTTGGGAACATATGGATAAAATATCCGATGGCTTAGACGACAAAGGTAAACAAAAATTTAGGGCAAAATGCAAACATTGTCAAGCAAGTTTTGTATTGGATATAACCGGTGGATTAGGATCAATGAGAAAACATTTACAAAATAAACACCAACTTTTGAAAGATACACCTGCCGTAGGCGACACGATGCTCCAAACCCAAGTAGGATTCGACGCACACGGCAACGTAGTTACTTTTGTCTACGATGATAATAGGGCAATAAGAGCATTATCTCATTATATCGCCGCCACCGAAAGACCTCTAAATATGACCGACGACGGAGAGTGGGACACATTAGTACAAACCGCTTTTTGCCCGAGTTATAAGCATATTAGTAGACACACTATTAGGAAAAATATAATGGAAATACATAGTGAGAGGAAAGCGGAAATTATGCAAACTTTTTTAAATTCTAATTTCACAGTTGCTTGCACTTCGGATATGTGGTCGGGTAGAAATAACAAAGGATATATTTGCGTCACCGCACACTACATTGACACAAATTGGACTTTACAGAAACGTGTTATTTCATTTCGAGAAGTTCCATATCCTCACAACGGTGTAAACATGGGTGAAGCCATAATCGATTTTTTTGAAAAGTGGGGTATTGATCAACGAATTACATCAATTACTTTTGACAATGCATCGGCATGTGATAGTGCGATAGATCATATGCAAACTTTGATACAAACACCATTTCACGTAGAAATTGAACATGTTCGTTGTGTATGTCACGCCATCAATTTAATTGTACAAGATGGTTTGAAACAACTAGATGAGCATATTTCTCCTATTCGTGAAGCTATTCTCTTTATTGCGTCTTCAAACAAAAGAAACAAACTTTTTGCGAATTATTGTGTTAAAATAGGCAAGAAAAAAAGAAGGTTTGGGGGAGATTGTAGGACAAGATGGAACTCGACTTATTTGATGTTGAAAAGTGTTGAAAGTTATGAGAACACAATCACACGTTTTTTGAATGAAAATGGCAATCCCGTTTCCGTTTCACTTAATGATTGGAAGGCCGCCACGGTCTTAAGATATTTTCTTGAACCATTTTATAACGCAACTAATATTCTTTCGGGTGTTTATTATCCTACTACTAACAACGTTGTTCCACAACTAATGTTTTTAACTATGGATTTTAAAGAATATAGGGAGAATGAAATTTTATTCGACGCAATTGCCGACATGGAAGAAAAAATTCTCAAATATTTTGAAACGATCCCTATGATTTTTTGTTTGTCAAGTATTTTGGACCCAAGACAAAAGGATGCTTCCCTAGGTTTTATGCTAAACGCAATTTCGGAAAACATGAATACCGAGTATAGAGATGTAGTGATATCACCAACTATTGAACAAGTTAAACAAAAACTTAATGTTATGTGTGATAAGTATGTTGCTAAATTTGGTAATGGTGGTGCTCAAACATCATCGAGCGATCCGAAGGGTAAGGGTAAGAGTAAGAGTAAGTATGCTATTGGTTCTTTATTTAAGAGTACACAAACCACACCCACCGGGTCGAATTGCGTCTCGGAATTATTGTTGTTTCTCAACCAAAATTATTTCTTAAATGTATCGGAGCAAGAAATAGAAAATGTAGATATACTTAATTGGTGGAAAAATTATGAAAGAACTTATCCAATTGTTTCTAAAATGGCACGTGATTTACTAACCCCTCCCGCTTCTACAGTCCCTTCCGAATCTACTTTTAGTGCAGGTAAACGAGTTTTTTCGGAGAAAAGATCGTGCCTAGCCTCGGAGATATTGGAGGTACTCATATGCTCGAAGGATTGGAGCGACACCAACAAACGCACACAAGACCAACACCCTTTGGACGTAGCCGTGACCGAACTTTACGAAGAATTGGGAATAGACCCGGACACTCCGCTAGATTTAGACGAAATGCCTACGATAAGGCGTTAAAAAATGAAAACTATTATTGGGTATTTTTGTTCATTGCAATAAGTTTGTATATAAGTTAGAAAAAATGCAAATGATTGTTAGTTAAGTGGGTGCCAACTTAGTTGGGATGTACTTAAACTATAGTGATGCAATATTTTCTAACATTTAATATTTTAATCAATAATACAAGTTTGTTTTTTTTTTTCAATATTTGTCAAATTTAATGTTTTGTAGATACTACTTAGTACTTACTAATACTACCAAAAATATTTGATGTTTTTTAATGTACAAATTTAATGTACAACATTAAATTTTTACATTAAAAAAAATCAAATATTAATTAAGAACATTAATGGAACCCTAACCCTAATCCTAGTTTTATTAATGGAACCCTAACCCTAATTTTATTAATTAATACTACAACAATTACTATCACCACAAACAAAACAAATATATATATATATATATATATATATATATACGGACCGGTTCATAACCGAAACCGAACCGGTGAACCAACCGGTTCCGGTTAACGGTTCCGGTTCGGTTCCAGCAGAACCAAAGTAACCGGTTCCGGTTCAACCGAACCGAAACCCATTGTCTAACCGACAAACCGAACCGAAACTAACCGGTTTGGCTCCAACCGGTTCGGTTCCGGTTCGAACCGAAATTGCACCCATAATTGTCCCAAAAATCTTGACAAAAAATCAGTAAAAGTGTGAGTTTGCATTCAACACAAAATAGACTAAGCCCATAAAAAGCCTGAAAAGCCATGCAGCTACGTGCATGATTTGATCAACACTAAGAAACAATTTTTAATTTGGTGTCGTTTTACAAGTCAAATCATCAGCTCAAAGTTTATGAGAAACAAAAAAAAAATAACACCAATATTTCCTGACAAAGGGAGCATATTAATGGGAATAACATATTGACGGTTACAAAATTAACATGAGCATTGTACCAGTAGGACTCGAATAATAATAATAATAATAATAATAATAAAAATAAGAATAATAATAATAATAATAATAATAATAATAATAATAATAATAATAATAATAATAATAATAATAATAATAATAATAATAATAATAATAGGACAAAAAACAGACGATAAAATTAACACGAATTGCCTTTGGACTAGGATTCACTAATGGAATTTGATTGAATCCCTATAAATACAAGCATCAATCATTCACAAGTTCCATCTGAAATCTCTATCACATGCACTCCACCTCAAGTCTCTTTTTCTCAAGCATGGTGTTCATCCCGGATCGCCTGAAGAAAACCATCAGAAAGAGGTTGAGTTGCCTCTCCCCGTCATCATCATCATCAGTCTCTGCAAAACACGAGAATCCTTCTGAGAAACCAAGTGGCAAGAATGATTTGTTCACAGGCTTGACAGGACAAGAATTGGAGGAGCTGGCAAAGTTGTTTGCTGATTACAAGTCCACAATAAGGAACAACAATGACGGTTCTGGTTCTGAAGTGTTGACTTCCTCCCACGCAAAATCAATCAATCGAACACAACAATCAGTAGATAATAGCGAAGCTGATCTACACTAGGCATTAGGTAGTCCCGTCGGAAATTTTCCCTTCTTTATTGGGATTCCTTCTTTGTTTTACAATAATCATGGAAGATGTATATTCGGACACGAAAATTGATAATTTAAATCTTTGTTTATATGCTTAAGTGCGGTTAATGTTTTTAGTTTGATTGTGACATAATTCCCTGTATGTGTATTCATCAGACCTTAAACTTCATTACTGCGACAAACTCTTAACAACCGGAACTAAAGATCCAAGAAGTAGTTTGTGTTATGACAAACAATAAACGCAAAGAAGAAAGAATCGCCACCCAGATATGTGCTGTTTGAGCCAGAAAAGCTTACATATCGGCGGAGTTGCAAAGATTTCACTATCAGACAAAAAAGTTTCAAAGATAATTACAAGCGAAATCAGAAAAACAATCAGCATGCTGCTACAGACCCTAACTGCTCATAACTACGTCATTCATAAAACCGGACAGGATACAAGTCCAAAAACAGGTCAGCTATATATGAGCGGGGCACCCAAGTCTCGTTTGTCCCCTCCTCATTCAGGTCGGAAAAAAACATGTACCAGGTCTGGTTCATAATTCGGGCCTCGCCTAGAACGAGGATTCACCGAACAGTTTGGACGCATATATTTAATGTTTTCACATGTGGCTAAGCAATAGGAACTTTAAAATCTCCCATGTATAACTTTTTTCAAGGGTAAAAGACACTTTCACTTCCTCTAGCTTGATTCAAGGACACTTTCATCCCTTCCAGTTTCGAAAAGGACACTTTCACCCCTTTCAGTTTCGAAAAGGAAACTTTCACCCCATTCAGTTTCGAAAAGGACACTTTCACCCCTTTAATGTACCGAACTTAAAGACTTACAAATTTACACCCCATATAGGGATGGCAACAAATCGGGTTTGGATCGGATCAGCCTAGATCCAGATACAGATCCAATCCATAAGGTTTCGGATCGGATTCAGACCGGATTTTGCCGGATTCGAATTGGATTAACTATTGGATCATGGTGAACAGTATTTTTAGTTCATCTGACCTAAGAGTAGTATGAATTAGAATGAAAATTGGGTTAACATGCACTTTACAACTTTAATTCCATCAATTTATTCACAATAAAATATAGACATATTAAACTTAGGACGTTATCTGAAGTATTATATATGTAATTATGTTAATACATTTTTATTATTGAACGTATTAGGTATGATAACCTAATGGGATAGGATTTCATGGATCAAAAAACTAGTGATCCATATCCGATCCATTTGTAAACGGATCGGATCCGATCTGCTCCATTAGGTTCGGATCATGTCGGTTATCGGTTCGGACCAGACCCAGTTGCCATCCCTAATTCCATATTGTGACACTGTTAGTCTAGAGTCGGGATAATGTCACTAAAAATAGTTTTATAGACAAATTTTCCCCCATATTATGCAAAATGTAGGGGTTCTAATGGTATCATACACTTTATGCATGGGGGGGGGGGGGGGGGAAGTATATACTATTAGTCAACTAAATGGGGCCAAAATCTATGTTTTAAAAAAGTATTCAACGATGAAATTTTTTTTTTTTTTTTCGTATTCTCTGAAGTCTGAATTTATTTGTACACTACTTCTCAAGCCCAACACAAAACTGCATGAGAAAATCCGAAAAAGTGCTCTTATATGACAATACAAAGAGTTTCATTACTTGAAAGTGCACAAAGGATATAGAACGAGTATTCTCATCCAGAGATGCACTGGGCTAATACAGATTAATTTGGGATAACACTATAAGATAACGCTTTAAGAGAGGTAAAGAACTAATAACATACTTTGGCTTCCACAGGCAGATACGCCACACAGCTACTTACGTCATTGTTTGGAATAACGATCAACGAGTGCCTTAGCGTTGTTCCCTGCAAAGAATCGTGCCTACAAACAATAACCCAGTGAGTTAGACCTAACAGTTCCTGTTTATTTTGGAGGTCACGTCTGTAAGAAAAAACCACAACAAATTAGACGTACTTGTATGAACATCCTCTCAGCCTCTCCAGCTCTGCCATTTTGCTTCAGAATAATTCCCTGTGGAAGCAACAAATTGGAAGGTTCACATGCTTACACATTATTAGCGTAAACGTATGCTATTACGTTATAAAAAGACTTTAACCAATAAGGTTTTACGTCTTTGGTATTTGTTTCCACATTCAACATCTCCTGTTCTAATGATTTCAAGAAAGCAATTGCAGAAGTGGAGAAGCCACAGGTCTATCGGTAATCAGAAGAACTTGTAGACCTAACAAGACTGATCCATTTTAGAACAACTAAATTATAAACTCCTTAAATAATAAGGATTCAGAAACAAGTTCCTGAAAGTCAGTATCATACTGTAGCTGTTATCAGACCTTTCAACAACTTAATGACAGATCTAGAACTTTAAAAGAAAAAATCATCGTTCATCTATTGCTTTCATGAAACTTCTCTTCATTATACACTCCATTGGATACTTAGAAACCTTGCAACTAGTCAAGTTTGCAATATGTCTATTTCTACCAAGTGCAAATACCTTTGCTAAGTAACCTCGAAAGTCCTCGGGGTGGCTGGAGATGAGCTGATCATAGACAGATACAGCATCACTGATGTGGCCCCAATCTGAGTAGGCTTTTCCCAGTAGCAATTCAACCTGAAAATACAAATTTACATGTCACATACAAACGCAAGATATACCATTGCTACCTGAAAAACTCTGGAACAGAAGTGAGACAAATAAGGCCAGTCCGCTAAATGAACAGATGGCCTAGGATAAAAGGAACGTAACTTGAGATAACTATATGAGGGATGTAAAAAGTTCCCCTGACAATTAGAAAGTTTGCAGTGATCAATTATGGGCTCAAGACCATAACTGGAGAATACTTGGGACCCAAACTGTGACAGGAAGATGCAGAGAAAATGTTACTTCAGGGTTTTTTAATGGATGGAAAACTACCAGTAGATTGGTATTTTCTTACAAAGACAAATCCCATATTTGGCCTTAAGTAAGAAAAGGCAGTTGATTTTATCAACCAACATAGCGATAAGCCACAGGTTCGAACAGATGAGATGGAAGGCAATACTATAACATAACATTAAGAATAGGTGACCGCGCAAAAAAAATCAGGGTTTTGAATAAAATTTTGGAAAAAGAAAATAACAGCTACAATAAGCTATCTGAAGATGTCAAACAAAAATAGAAGTGGAAAGGCAGAAGAAGAAAATCAGGCTCTCTAAGCTATCTAGAGATCAAAGAAACTAAGTTCCTAATGAGAAACTAAGCTCCATTTGCGAACCAAATAACTTCTACGATGGGGCTGCGAAAAGGCACTAAAATTGTTTTCATTTCAGTCAAAACTCACTTGAATAGGATCCACCTGCTGGCCGCCAGTTTGAGTTGTACTGCCATCAGAATTCGCATCAAGCCTATCTGATGTTTCTGGTTTCAAGCGATCGCGTGTGGCCAGAAGGACTTGAACAGCCTGTATATACAACAAAAGTGTCCAGTAATTGTAACATCAATAGACTATAAAATACGATGATCATCAACAAAACACTTAAGAAATGGATTGTGAAACCTCATCATGAAACAATTGAAACTTGTATCATCTGATAAGCAAGTTGTATTTGCGAAGAACTTGTCAACCAACCTCATCTGGTCTTTTAGCAGAAAGCAACGAATTTGTAAGGCCCCGTAGAACTTCAAAATTAACAGTTCCATACTCCTGTCAGATAAATAATCAACGTTTAGGGGCAATACTGGAGAACCACTTCACCTAAAGAAAGGGGTATATTAAAAAAAAAAAAAAAAAAAAAAAAAAAAAAAAAGAGAGAGAGAGAGAAGAAATGGTAGAAGCATTCTTATATCAAATATCTCATCATTCAACTCCCGGAAAGAAAAACAACTTCAATCCTACAAAAATCTCCCATCAAATAGAAAGGTAGGCCTCCTGTTGAAATCTCATAATAGTTTCACACGTGTCGATTGTGTGGAGCTCCTCTACAGATAAAATAATGAAATTCATGATTCCCTCGTTTCTAGGGCATACCAACCATTGCAGACCTTCTATATGCAGCAGCACTCCCCTCGTAATCTCTCAGCTCATATTTTACTTCTCCAAGCAATCGAAAAGCATCAGGATCATGCGGTTTCTTCTGTAGAATAAGAAAGATTCAGAGAGTGGTATATAAGCTAGAATTTGTGTTACCATAGTAGAGAAACATTCACAAACCTTGGTCAAATCATCGAGATAAGAGGCAGCTCGAGAATACTCGCCTAGTTCTGCTAATGATACTGCTGCTCCCTAGAAATCATTTCCAATAAACTTAATGAGTGATTTATGAAGACAAAAAGAAGTGCCTACTTTGATTATTAAAAAAAGTCAACAAACCACATGAGAAACATATAGATGACAGACATATCCGGGGAACGAACGACATTCTAAGACTTCTTAAGACAGCTCATCAGGTTGACATAAAAGAAGGTAAAGCTAACAAGGGACGATTTTTACATCTACTGTAAATGCACAACATTGGTAACATACAAGGCTCTGATATTACTAAAATATTTTTGTTTGCTGCAGCAGTAAAATAGTGCAAAATGTTTCACATAGCTGAATATAAATAGATAAAAAGAAGTTTGCCAAGTAAAATATAGGGTCAATTACTTATTACCCACCGTATAGGGTAATGATCCATGTACCACCTCCAGTTTTAAAACTCACATAATACCACCCCCAGTTTATGAATGTTAGCAATCAGCAACTAGGTAAATTTTCTGTCAAAAAATATAACCCGGTCAAGGGTATAATTGCCAATTCAAATAGTAAAACCAAAATTAGAAAAAGACAACCAAGGAACAAAAAGAAAAAGAAAAAAAAGGACTAAAGAAGATAAAACAGATAAAGAGAACAAAAATCTCTCAAAAAAATATAAATAGAACAAAATAAAGTATCTGAAGAATCCCTCAAAAAAAAAATATCTGAAGAAAAAAAGTACGCAAGGTAGATCGCAAAGAAGCTCGATCTGTTTCCTGTATCACAATTCGATCCATTTCTCTCCCTCCCTCTTTAATTCGATCCCTATCTATGTCTCTCAGTCTATTTCTATCTCCCTCTTTCTCTTCCATCTCTCCCTCGTTCTCTCACATTGGCCGACTATGTAGGGGAAAATTCGCTGGCTTCTAATGACCGACTGTGACGGCGAGGAGGGCTTGTAGTCGGTCTTAATATGTGGATCGGTCTCTCTCTTCTCTCTCTCTCTCTCTCTCTCTCTCTCTCTCTCTCTCTCTCCCTCTCCCTCTCCCTCTCCCTCTCCCTCCCCCCTCCCCCCTCCCCCCTCCCCCTCCCCCTCCCCCTCCCCTCCCCTCTCTCTCTCTCTCTCTCTCTCTCTCTCTCTCTCTCTCTCTCTCTCTCTCTCTCTCTCTCTCTCTCTCTCTCTCTCTCTCTCTCTCTCTCTCTCTCTCTCGGGTTCGACTCGTTCAAGGTCGAATGGGGATTTCTGGGTTTTCATTTTTGTTCCTGTTTGGTGATGGGATTTGATGAGTTTTGCAATTGCTCAAGTTGGAAGGATGTTGAAGGGAGATATTTCTGGGTTAATGTTGAAGGTGAAGATTTCGGGGTTGATGAAATAGATGGGGCGGAGATGGTGGTGGTGGTGCCGTAATGGAAGTGGTCGCAGGTTTCTGGAGTCAAGGTGGCGTAGATGGCGGTGGTGCGGCAGCAAAGAAGATTGTGTTCTTCATGATTATATTTGCTTGATTGGACAATTTTGCCCCCTGAAACCGTTAACTAACGATCTGAGCCTCCGCAAGTAAGAATATATACATATGTACGCGACAACTTAGGCAGTGCAAATTTTTTGTTCCGGTTTTGACAATAATGCAGCAGGTTTAACCGGTATTTACTAAAAAAACCATTAACTAACGGAAAAGTTTGGATGGAAATTACCCCAGTTGTTATTTGCTACCAGTCACAAACCGGAGGTGGCAATAAAATGATTTTGAAAATGGAGGTAGTATATGGATCATTACCGTGTACTGGAGGTGGGTAATAAGTAATTGACCCTAAAATATGATAGAATAAAATCAGTCTCATACACTATCCTTTCTGAACCAGACTCTTAAGCCGCAAAAACTTGCATTGGTAATTTGGTAGTGGCCCAGTGGGTAAGTAGCCTAATTCCCACATCAAGCCTTCACAAGTCTTCTCAATGTGTTAGTCTTATAATACTATAATCGAACAACAGAAGACAGACAAGATAACATGCTAGAATAAAAAAGTAATGGTATTACATTACAAGGACATAAATAAGACATATTGGCCAGATAATACAAACACTTCAAATCCAATACTAAATGCCCCATATATGGGAAGTGGAATGGATTGCTCGTAAGATCTTAAAAGGTGTAACAACTTCAGGTGGTTCAAAAGTTGGGATGTTTAAGGGTTCCTAGTGAAATTCCTGAAAGTCCTTCATAATGTTGGTACACGGTTCAGTTGTTTCTTTTTGTAAAATAATGAGAACCCATAATCAGAGATGGAGAAAATGTGATTGTTCTAGGAATACATACGGCCAGATTGAATGTGGACAGCTTTTTCAAAGCCATGCCAAACAATGAATGGCAATTCTTACTCTAAAGAATCAAAGTTAGTAAAAAAGCCTAGGCGAGACACGGACAGGCTTGCCTGACTGTCCCGGCAATAGCCTAAGCGCCCAGGCCATAGCCCAGATCCATTTTCTTATATTTATTAAATATTATTATGCAATACATGTATTTATGTAATGATGTCAGTTGAACAGTTCAAAGTTATAAGTGGATGGTTCGAGGCGAAGTCTTACATTTTTTTCGAGAAGTAACCAAATCATCATAAGTTGTATATATCAAAAGGGGCATTCAAGAAGAACAAAAAGAATTAGTAAGTGTCACAGGCTATTCCCCTTATTTGCCAATTGGTTTTGAGGTGGAACCCCATGGATTCTTACAGAATGAATAATCTTTTAGTATTTCGTTCTTTTCTCTTGAACAACATTAGTCTTTCAGAAGAGATATTATCGTTACTCTGTAGAATAAGGTTTGATTCCTTGAATGTTCGAAATTGTATGCGATTTCATTGAAGTCAGAAAATTTTGAATTTTGCTCTACATAAAAGAGCAATCAATTAGAACTTTATTTTAAAAATATTTATGGGTTTACGACCATATATAATGTAAAATATTTTTTCTCTCACAGAAATGGCTAATTATACCCTACATGGAAAGGCGGCTGTCTGAGCGATTTTAACTCCTAGGCCGCACAGGCAAGCGCTGCCTAGGCATTTTAATCTCCTTAAGGCGACAACGCCAGCAACAACTCTTGCATAAGCACATAACAACTCACTTCAAGAGCAGTTGGATCTTCTGGGGAGGAAGCAAGTGTTGCCTCAAATTGCTCGAGCCTTGTCTGCAAAAAACAATGGTCAATGTTGTTAGATGAGTCACAATAAAACGCTTGAAAGCAATGCATGAAGTAGAATTTACAGAACTGGACTAACAGCACAGAACAGATGTTTCATGCATGGGTATCTGTTGTAGAGCCAAGAATAGAAACTCGTGAATAATCTCTCGAAAACCCATGTTTGCCTTGTCAATCATCAAAAATAAAACTGCCGACAAAGTGAAGACGTCTAGCTTTTCATAGATGAAAACATGGACTAGAAGAAGAATTAATACCTCAAAAAAGATCAAATCAAATAAACTTTTAAGGTATATAGGAATCAACTAAAGTTCAAAACACTATTGCCTATGCTGCTGATCTTTTTATTATTCCCTTGTTCCATTATTATTCTCCTTTCGTATCAACTATGAAAATGGCGTTTCCTATAATGGACCATTGTCGCAATCACTCCACCGTCCACACCTCAAAAGAACACTCATGGAGCCATAATGGTGCAACAATTTGAGGCTGATACGACAAAGTCATCCTCTATGATCCAAGTAGCATCAAAATCATGGCCAGCAGCCCACATCAGAAAAACCTATGTACAGTACCTTCAATTGTTAGAACATCTTGTGTATCCCGTACTTCTGAATTCGGTCAGCCATGAACAGGGGAAGTGGCGGAGGTTGTGGAAAAAGGAAAAATTGGACAGGAACCAAGTCCTTGCAAAACACTCAGAGGTGGAGATTGGGCTAAAACCCACGTTGGCAGAAAAGTTTAGCAACTAAGCACTTGGACCTGGCTTCCGTAGGATGCAGGGAGGTCCAATGGCACATACACAAGGCTTCTAAGTTTTGGACACTTAATACCCCTCATTGTGACGCCTCTGAGGCTAATGTGGACACCATCTAAAACACATTTTTTGTGACCCTTTTGCCCTTGTAAGGTGTTCAAAGTCCTTTTGTACCTCATTGGTGATTAAGTCACATAGGATGAGTTTGGTATGACTTTTTTCGACTTTTAAATCCACTTTGGACTTTTAATCTGTTTTCAGTGTTTGGTATGAACTTTTTTGTGCCAGCTTTTGGATTTTGGATTGTGGTGTAAATTGGCTTTAGAATAAGTTGGGTTTCATGAGCTCTTTTGCACGTTTTTCTATTGAAACAATTAACTGACTATTAATTTACATACTATTTACTTGTATTTACATACAACCATAAATGTTTACTAGTATACATGAAAAGGGTAAAGTTGTAATCACAACTAAACAACGAAACTATCACATCAACAACTTTTTTACAGCACCAACTTCTTCACCAGATACATCTTTTTTCGTCAATTTTTTTAATCACTTTTGTCATAGGCAACAAAAAAGGTTGACTTAAAGGTCCAAAAAGTCATACCAAACTCACCCATAACCACCCATCCTGTTAAAAACACTCAAACTGTATGTAGGGAGGGAGAAAGTTCTGTAATTTTGTGACTCTATAACTCCTTTATTGAAGAACCTCTTAAATAAAGATTACATGAACCAACTATGAGAAAAATAAGGACCAGCAGATAAGAACTAACAACTAAGCTGAACATGACTAACAGATTCAGTAAATTAAGGAATATCTCTAAAAGCATGGAACTAAAAAACTAACTCCTGTAGAATAGGACTTCTACACATTATTCTGATGCAAACTGTTATTCACATGAAAAGGGTAACTTCTACACATTATTCACTTCTACACATTATTCACATCAGGTAGAATAGGATTGTTGGACAGTTTAATTGCAGAACTGTTATCACAATAAATCCTTATAGGTCCTTTGCTGGAGCTGTGTAACATGTCAAGAATTCTTTGCAACCAAATAGCTTGACACGCACATGTTGCTGCTGCTATATACTCCGCTTCAGTGGTCGATAAAGTAACAACTTGTTGTTTCTTTGAAGACCATGATATAGCTCCAGAACCCATCATGAAAACATAACCACTAGTGCTTCTTCTAGTATCCACATCTCCTGCGTAATCACTGTCACTGAACCCAAACATACCTGATGTGACCCCCTTTCTATAGAAAACACCAAATTCAGTGGTACCTTTCAAGTAACGTAAGATCCTTTTTGCTGCAAGGAGATGGTTTTCTGTTGGACTTTCCATGTAACTGCTGATCAAACTAACTGCATACATAATATCTGGCCTTGTAGCCGTTAAATACATTAAGCTTCCAACAATTTGCTTGAAGAAGGTGCTATCAACCTTCTTCCCATCCGGATCTTTAGTGAGCTTCAAACCTGGTTCAACGGGAGTACCAACAGAATTACAACTCGCCATTTGAAATCTGTCCATAATTTCTTGAGCATACTTCCTTTGTGTCATGAAAATTCCATTAGATGATTGCACTACTTCAATTCCCAGAAAATAGTGCATTTTCCCAAGATTCGTCATCTCGAATTCAGTCATCATTGATCTCTTAAAATCAGCAAACATAGCTTCATCATTTCCTGTATAGATAAGATCATCTGCGATTTGAGAAAAGTAAGCATCTATACGACTGTACCAAGCTCTAGGTGCTTGTTTCAGTCCATACAATGCTTTTCTCAATTTGTAAACCTTCTTTTCACATCCTTGCTGCATATAACCTGGAGGCTGGTCAATATATACTTGCTCGTGAAGATCGCCATGTAAAAAGGCTGATTTCACATCTAACTGAAAAATTTGCCAGGAATTATGCGCTGCCAAAGATAGCACTAACCTGATCGTATCATGTCTTGCAACTGGAGCAAAAACCTCCTCATAATCGATACCAAACTTCTGTTTGTAACCTTTTGCCACCAACCGCGCTTTATATTTATCAACTTCACCTTTCTCGTTCAACTTGGTTTTGTAAACCCAATTCACGCCGATAGCTTTCTGTCCTCTAGGAAGATCAACCAGCTCCCATGTGTCATTTTTCACAATGGCTTTAATTTCTGCGTCCATAGCTTCTTTCCATTTTCTATCTTTTACAGCTTCCTCAAATGCTATAGGATCACAATCTGCAAGCAAAGCATAATGGGAAAGTGCATTATCATTATCCAACTCATCGGAACTGACCTCTTGATTTAGAGTCCACACAGGGCTCTTCGTTGTTACTTGTGGCTGTTTAGCTCTTCTTGAATATTGTTTAAGTGGCAGCTCCAAACGATGAACTGGTGCAGGGTCTACGGGAGAGGATTCTTGTGGCTGCATTGGTTCAGACCCTTCATCAAAATCCACCGCTATCGGTTGATGTCCCGTATCATTATCTTGTTGTTCAGCAGCACTTTCTGTCCAATCCCATCCATGTTCTTCATCAAAAACAACATCCCGACTGATAACAATCTTCTTCGTGAGTGGATTGAAGAGCTTGTAAGCCTTCGATTGATTGCTAATCCCAAGAAGATGCACCGTTCACTTCTGTCATCCAATTTTTTCCTCTTCTCGTCTGGAATGCGTGCATATGCTAAACACCCAAAAACTCGAAGGTGATCAACAACCGGCACATGTCCGTTCCAAGCTTCCTCTGGTGTCATATTTTGAACCGCAAATGTGGGACTGCGGTTCAAAAGATGCACACTCCAACCAACAGCTTCAGGCCAAAACCTCTTTGGAACTCGTCTACTTGCCAACATGCTTCTCACCATGTTCAAGATTGTTTGATTCTTCCTTTCCGACACACCATTTTGCTGAGGTGTATATGCAGTGGTTAATTGCCTTCGGATGCCATGATGGTCACAAAAATCTAAAAATTCTTGTGACATGAATTCACCACCGCGTTCAGTACGAAGAGTCTTGATGGTGTTTTGTGTTTCATTCTCCTTTGAGCTTTAAAGCTTTTAAATGCTATAAAAGCTTCTGATTTTTCCTGCAGAAAATAAACCCACGCTTTTCTACTGTAATCATCAATAAAAGAAATAAAATATCTCTTTTTTCCACTAGATTGAGGTTTGATAGGACCGCAAATATCAGAATGGATCAATTCAAGTGGCTTTTGAGCTCTCCATGCTTTACCCTTTGGAAATGGATCACGACGTTGTTTGCCAACAACGCACTCTTCACACACCTTAGAGGGAGGAGCAATTTGAGGAAGACTGGTTACCATACTCTTTTGGCTAAGAGTTTCTAAACCATTAAAATTCAGATGGCCATAACGGAAGTGCCATAACCAGGCTGGATCATTGATCTTTGCCAAAAGGCTAGTTTGAATACTCTGAATTTTGAACGGAAACAACCTGTTTGATGACATCTGCACACGAGCAATCAAACCCCTTTTAGGATCATAAACTTCACAAATGCCTCCCTTGATTGTAGCTTCATATCCCTTCTCTTGAAGCTGTCCCATGCTTAACAAGTTGCTTTTCAAATCAGGAATGTAGAAAACATTTGAAATAGTTGTAATAGAACCCTCCTTGGTCCTAATTTGAATGTCACCTTTCCCCACAACATTAACTTTAGAATTATCACCAAAACTGACAGTAGTATGAAAGTCTTCATTTAAATGAGAAAAGAGCGACTTACTACCACACATGTGATTGCTGCACCCCGTGTCGAGATACCACAGATCTGGTTCAACATCATCATTGCTGTCATGGAATGCCATCAATAAAATTTCTTCCTCTTTTGTCTCGGCAAAGTTGGATTGTTGACCAACTTTCTTCTTCATTTTCTGAAGATTGGTGTAGCATTCTGAACGGTAATGCCCCATCCTGTGACATCTGAAGCATTCCACATTCGATTTGTCATAATTTTTGTTGGCACGTCCGCTACTTGAATCTGACTGGAATTCAGAATGTCCTCTTCCATCGTCTCCTCTGCCACGTCCTCCTCTTCCTCTACCTCCACGGCCTCTTCCGCCGCTTCTTCCTCCGCCTCTTCCTCTTGAACTAGAGGAATCAACATAGGTGGAAGCCTTTAAAGCCTGCTCTTCGATAGCGGTAGGCTTCATCCTCTGCTCATGTACCAACAATGAACTTTGCAGCTCATCAATAGAAAGTTCATCAGTGTCATTTGCTTCCTCAATTGAACAAACAACATAAGCGAATTTTGGTGACATTGATCGAAGAATTTTTTCAACCACTGTCACATCTTCCAATTTGTCACCATAAATCCGCATTTTGTTCGCTATTGACAACGTTCGGGCAAAGAACGCATCAACAGTCTCTCCATCTTTCATTTGGAGAGACTCAAAGTCCTTGCGCAGAGCTTGAAGCTGCTGCTTCTTCACCCTTTTCGTCCCTCCGTACTTCTGCTTCATGGAATCCCAAATTTGTTTTGACGTGTCTTTCTGAAGAATAGTCTCCAGAATTGCACGATCAATGGCTTGGAATAGATAATTCTTCGCCTTGAGATCCTTTAACTTCAATTCGTCCAACTTCTTTTGTTGTGCTTGAGGCAGCACGACTCCTTCTGCTGGTACCTCGATTTTAGACTCAATAATCTGCCAAAACTCCTTTGATCTCAAGAAGTTTTCCATCAAGAGACTCCAATGATCATAGTGACCATTGAATCTCGGAATGGCAGGTTGAACGAAACTATCTGAGGCCATTTCCATTGCTGCTGCAATAAAGAAATGAAGAGAGGAAGCTACAGCTTCGAACACTCTCTATCTCACCTTTTAACAAGGCTCTGATACCAGATGTTAAAAACACTCAAACTGTATGTAGGGAGGGAGAAAGTTCTGTAATTTTGTGACTCTATAACTCCTTTATTGAAGAACCTCTTAAATAAAGATTACATGAACCAACTATGAGAAAAATAAGGACCAGCAGATAAGAACTAACAACTAAGCTGAACATGACTAACAGATTCAGTAAATTAAGGAATATCTCTAAAAGCATGGAACTAAAAAACTAACTCCTGTAGAATAGGACTTCTACACATTATTCTGATGCAAAATCTTAACCGATTTTCTTAACACATCCACCATCACAACCACGCACCACCACAAGCATCTCTCATTTTCTCACACATCCACCACAGCCACAACCACCACTATCATCTCCCACCATAAATACCACCAATCAAGCTGACCCCAACACTAGAGGCCACCACGACAAACACCATTGTTATTAAACCGACCACCAACATCTCCAAGCAATAGAGACCCAACTCTATTTCTCAGTTGGTGTTTTGGGTTTCGCCTCTCTCTAACTTCTCTCTCTAAACTTTCTCTCCCAAAAACCCTAAAACAAAACCAGAGCCCCTCCGGCGGCGGCTCCTCCTCCTCCCCCATGGAGCTGCCGCCGGACCTCCTTGGCACCTTTGCTGCTTAGATCGACGCCCCTGCTCCCATCGCCGCCCCCTTGACAGGTCCGAACCGCTCCCACCGGCTCCAATCGGGCGATATCCAGCCCTTGCCGGCTTGCAGTAGATCCGCGCAGCCACCGGCTTCCCGCCGGTATCGAAGTCGGGAGCGCCCCTCTTCGACGTCCCTGAGGGACTCCGGTGATACGTCTTCAACTACCCCGTCTCCTCCCTTGCCGCCCCGCGCCGTCGCCGCCCTGGCCAGAAGTCCGATGCCCACCACCTCGAGGGCGCTGATGTTGATGTTGATGCCACCCCTGCCCCAGATCCACCCCTGCCCCCGTCGCTGCTCTCCTCTCCGGTCTCTCCTTCGGCGGCTGTTTGGATCTGCTAGGTGAGTTCCTCTATGGTGGTTTCAGTGCAGGTCTCACCCCTTTCCCATCCCCCCTTTGTTGATTGTGGCTTTGTGGTAACTGTCCCCCCCTTCCCCCGGTTGTGGGGCTGCCCCTTCCCCCTCCCCCTTGACTAAGCCGATTTCCGGCCTAGAAGAGCTCTCCGGGGCAGTCCCCTCACCAACAACCGACACTATTAGAGGCCGCATCAAAAAAGGCTCTTTGGGGTGACGGCCTGGACCCGGACTCACGTTTCACCGATCTCGCGCCGTCTGTGGCTGCTGGTGAAGGTGGTTCCCTGTTGTGACGGTGTGCTTCCGGCTGTTCTCTCTCGGGTCGCATCTTAGGGTGGCTCTCGCCACTGATTAGGTCTTGGAGGTGCAGCACTGCTTGGGTCGTTTTTGGTTTTGGGCCGCCTGTTTGGGCTGCTTCTGAAAGAGTTAGGAGGCTCTTGGGCCTCACCGGGCCGGTCTCTCTGCTTTGGGTAGTTTTCTGGGGGCCTTTGAGCTCGTATCCCAGATGGTTTTCTGTCATTTATGGGTAGCGGCTATGTTTGTAGGCAGGTGACTTAGGTCTTGTAGCTTTTCTTTTATTTTCTTCCGTTCATAGGGGTATGCCTCTATTTTATTTTTGTAATCTTTCTTTTTAATGAAAATCTTTCGTTGCATGCTGAAAAAAAACACCTACGCACGCACACACACACACAAAAACAAAAAAAAAAAAAAAAAAAAAAAAAAAAAAAACCACCAAACAAACAAACAAATTAACAGAAAACAAAAAGAAGAAAAATAACAAAACAAAAAAAAATCCATCTCAAACAATAGATCACTGCATTTTTTTTATGCATCTTCTTCACTCCAAATTAGAGACACAAAAACTCAAATCTTTTGCAATATTTAGAGTCAAATATTAAATCTGATTCACAACTAATATATAAACTCCAACCCCGGCCACCATGCAACACATCTTCTCACTCTCCGTCATGGGAGGTTAAAAACACACGCGCAAAAAAACAAAAACAAAAACAAAAACAAAACAAAAACACAAAAACAAATCCATCTCAAAAAATAGATCACTCATTTTTATATATATGTTCTTCACTATAAATTAGAGACGCACAAAATCTCAAATTTTTAACAGATTTAGAGATCAAAAATTAAATTTGATTCGCGAAACTCCACGCAACTAATATATAACTCACAACCCCTGCCACCATCCAACAAATCTTCTCACTCTCCCTCACGGAAGCCTGCAATTACTCTCTACTCTGTTCAGGCTTTGAATTTATTGCACTCATTTCCATTTGGATTTTCTTTAGTAATCCCCTATTTTTCATCTACTACTTAAAAACCCAGTTTCTTACCAAATCATATACCTCCGTTCGGTCTCGTTTTGGCCTAGAACCAAACAGAACCATGTTTAGCCTTTATTTGAGCATATACTAGCTAACAAGAAAGTATGTCCTTCCTATAACAACTGCAAACAACAGAAATCACACTGCTGCAAATAATTTTACCTGAATTGTTTGTTTTTCTTTTTCGGAAAGCTGATTGGCAGTAACTGTGGTCTCTTGTGAAGGGCTATCACTACAACACAAAAAACATAATGATTATGTCCTTCCTATAACAACTGCAAACAATAGAATTCTTACATCAGTAGACCAAAGGAATCCCTGTGAAGACACGAATTATGTGAATATGTGTTGCTTTATCTAGTCCAGTTGGTCTCCTAAAATCACTGCTTTCAAATTTTAGTGACTACGTTTCGTCATGTTGAAGCCTGAGTCAATAGGATGGGCATACTCGTTTCTCTTGCATATTCTTATTAATCCATAAATATTTTGGCCTCTGCAAACATGGAGATACTTTTGAGGCCATGAACCTCACCTTTGACTTCTCAAATACACATAATCGGCTGGTTTATGAGTAACCCTGTAAACCGGTCAGGGTTGACTGAGTTAGATAGATTCCTTAACAAAGAAAATTATTTGATGTTGGCAAGAGGTTTTGCATTCCTAACATTTGCAGGTTCCTCACTTGACCATTTTGCTACCAAATAACTTGTTTAGCTAAATCGTATACTTTCCACATAATACAAATGTTAATTATATTATTCACCAACTTTTATTCTTAAATTACAAGAACATAAACATCAAAAGTTCTTTGGAAGACAAGGGAACCCACAACCGCTACCATTCAGGTACGTTCTGGGTAAAACCCCGCTCTAGTGCAAGAGCCTGCAAACCACACTAGAGAGGTAAACCAGAGCTGACAGGTTCGCAGCTGAGAAGACCAAAAGGCAGCCCTTGGGTGCCCCAAGTATCAAGACCTCTAGGCAAACACCCAAATACTTAAGCACGCATGCCTAACAAACTCAGCTACACCCCGAGCGGTGTCACAAGTCTATTTTATTTAAGTTATTTGATGTTTGGGAGATCAACAATTCATACAAACATGAAAGTTCATAGTGACACATAAACTACTACGAGTTATGTAATAATATATTTCACTATATAATTATGGTGCAATATATTATTAACATTCTTTTTATTGACCCACGCGTTGGACCGGTGATCCAGTGTTTCCGACAGCTTAGTCACCACTACACGTTTGATAACAATGCATTGGAGTCCGGTTGAATTGTTTCGGCTGAGAAGCAGTTTTTCATAGATGAGAATCCTAAAGCATAACATGATAAGTTCAACTGGTTTATAATTGTACAAGCAAACTCCTACCATAAAATGAACAGTATATAACAAAGACGAGGATAAAGCGAAAGAAATACAGAAATCAAGTCAGACCAAGAAGTTTATGTATTTATTTATGTAGTAATGAGCAAATAAATACAGTAAATAAAGGCAGTCATAAAAAGAAGATTCAACACATCTAGAGATGGCATTGGGACAAAACCTTCCATGCAATAACATACCTTCCAGTGGGGAGAAAGTCTCCAAGAGCAAAAACCAACCCAAACATTAGAACAGCAACTCCTGCTCCAATCTAGTTCATTTCAGATATTCAATTAGTTACTTTATGTATATAAAATACCCACCGCTTGCCGTGATGGTTTCATAGATCAATTCAAAGAATTTACCTTGGTACCAAGTCCAATAGTCTTAGTCTCTGCCTCAGACTCCACCGGTGCATCATAGTCAATTGCTCCATATTCTTCAATAACATCAATTTTTTTCAACTGACGTGCAGACCTGGAGAATTCACAGAATAAAGAAAATGAAATATAGCAGTAGAAGGGAAGGAAATGAACACAAATACCAAAAATTATTTAAAATTGAAATATAAATATTACTAAATGAATCAGATGAAGCTCCAAAGGATAGTTGCAAGTTGAAACTGGTACATATAATCTAAGTTGTAAAAATGCAACACTGAAGGATTATTGTAAGATAGGCCCAACCATCAAGGTTCATGACAGGTATCGTTTGGCTTTTGAGCTCACTGACTTGAGCTTTAATAATTCTGCATACCCAAGGTTGCAATGACCATTCAAGAGGATGAAAGCCACCTTTATAGTTACCAATATGTGTGCATATTGGTCAGCATCTTGACGCATAAACACAGTTACAGGGTACAAGATTGACACCCCAACCCACCCTTACTATCTACCGGACGGGACCAATAAAAGTATGAGATGGTGCCTTCTAATGGAGGAAATTTAACAACTCTTATTGGAGGCTTCCAGCTATAGAAACCAAGGGGCAAGCTAAGATTATCTGCACCCATCAACTTTGCACAGGTGTAATGATCTGGCTACCGTTGCTAGTATAATACCTGTTCTTGGAACTACATGCATAATGCGAACAATCATGCACATGCTTATATACATAGTGGGCAGTTGTGTGTGTAAATCTTGTTCATGGGTGTGTGCCAGACAACACTCGCAGACACATACAAGAACACACACAGCCTGAATACATCAGTTTTTTACTCGAAAATTAAAGCTTCATACCACCCTGACCTATGAAGGTATATTTTGTTGTGATACCTTTTAACAGCTTTTAGACGTTCTTCAAACTCAAGTTCTGTGGGAATATTGCTCGGTTTTCCATCAGTTTGAGGGTTTAAGAGAGGTGCCCCTAAAAAGAAACAAAAATTAAGATCAAGTTTAGAAACAGCTAAAAGAATACTGAATTTTATAGGTGCACAACAAAATATTCAGGGTAAGGACCTCATCTGTATCACCCTAAATTAATAGCTTTTGGGCGACAACAAGAAAGAGATACGGGTCTGAGGATCACTTACTATACGTTTAACATATAAGTACAATAAATCTACCCATCCAGCTTGTACGCATGTCCTAGAAAGACTACTCAATCTATCAAGTATACTATACGCATATTAATAAGTTGGCCCCTTGTGTGTACCTTAAGTTTTTCTACCATGTGCTGGAGCGACACATCTGCAGATAACTTATTGTATGCAAAGTTAAGGTTTACAAAATCTATATAACAATCTAGCTTGAGAAATAGGCTATCGCAAAAATATGTGAACTTGCCAAACATCATTTAGGCATTCCAAAACACAAAATTGAGCGAAAAAATAACCTCATCCGAGTAATTATCTCCAAAGTATATGAAGAGAATACCCCATCCACTATGCAGGTGGGTCCAGCCACCATATCTCTCCCATATCAATCGAAAATCTTGGAAGCTGTTTCGAAATTCAAAACTCAAAAGTCAAAACCCATTGTAGTGTTTTACTTTCCCGTCTCTCTCTTTCCAAATTCCACCAGAATGCTCTTCGCCTTTTCTCCCATCTCAATCCAAAATCCCAGAAATTGTTCCAATCAGCTCCACTATTGTCACTTGTTTCTATGTTGCAGAACCTCTCTTCTCTCTCGAACATGTGACCTTCTCCGTGGGCTCTTTCAGTCTCCACTTTTCACCTGGAAAGCTGAAACAAATACTGAAAGCGCCACTAGGAAACATATTATCTGTCTCCCAATCTCTAAGACGCCCATATTATTTTGTTGATTTATTTTGGTTTTTACGAGACTTGCGAAGCCCAGAATATACTGTGGCGACGAATGCTTAACTCTAATAATCTACATCTAAATTCATCTTGCTACTGTAAGTCGTCAATACTGTCTCAATTAGTCGGTTTTAGGCACTAAACGTATGTTGTAGGAGATGTACTTCAACTGTAAGTCTGTAATAGACTTTCTTTTCAATGCTTTTCATTTGAGATAGGTAAAAGAAAAGATCTGAGCTTCACAATGAATTTGTATGTTTCCAAGCTTGCCTGGAATATTTTGAAGGCATGGAACATTTAAATGATTACATTCAACTTCTATTCTTGTGTTTCTTCTGTGTTCCCTTGGTAGTTCCAACTAATTGGAGCTGTCAAGCTTGCCTGGATTATTTTGAAGGCATGGAACATTTAAATGATCACATTCAACTTCTATTCCTGTGTTTTCTTCTGTGTTCCCTTGGTAGTTCCAACTAATTGGGGCTGTTATCTTACTTAGATGCACATCAACTGCTTGATGTCATACATCATAGACCATGACAAGATATTTTATGAAAATTCATCACTTTTGTGGATATTTAGATAGTCTTTTAGCACATTTATTCTTCTTAAGTTTCTGCTTCTATATCAACCACTGGATTAACCACGAATGACATAAGCAGATAGTCGCTGAAGCCTTATCAGTCCCGGTGGTAAGAAATTTATCCCTAGAGTAAACAGTGTGTGATTATGATATTGCAAGGCTCAAGAATTAGGCTATCCCAAGTGTAATTGAAGTTGCTAACGTGAACCTGCTCCAAGCTTCCGCCTTCAAGCTACTGAGAGCATTCAAGCATGTAGTTATCCAGTGTCCTTGGATATACTGAGATCAAAGTGCCGCACTCAGAGAAATAAACAATACCTCGCGTTTGTCGATGAATGGGCATTAGCTTCTTACATCGTTGGTTCTGTTCTCTCCTACTTGTCGCCGTAGCTCTGTTGGATATTTCTTTTTGGAGAAACTTCAGTAGGTATTTCTACATATTAAATATTTTCGCTATTGAGAGCATTCAAGCATGTTGTATCTCTTCTTTTTATAAAACATATTGTTTAATATTATTTGTGATCCGCTTCGGGCATAATGTTGACGTAAGAGGCTAAAAATCTATCAAGGGGATATACTGTAAAGTTTATCTTTGAATATTGATTGTGTGGCTAGACATTGTGCCATTGATTTTAATGTAATCAATATCTTTTAAACTATACATGACTTTGATTGTTTTTTTTTTTTTTTGGTCATGGCTTATAGTGGTAATGGGGAACAGGGTCATGTTTGGACATGGTTTTCTAATTTGAAACCTCAATGTCAGGTAGGAGTAATCAGATGTCATGTGATTCTACTATTTCAACCAGGTAAGCATCTCTATCTCACTCAGATTTATGTTTAGGTCATGTGACCCATCTCTCTTGCTCTCGTTCTTTTTCTATCTCCTTCTAGTGCCAGAAAAACCTATTTGAGATACATTTGGACTGAACTCACTGAAGCAGGTAAACACAACATATTTTCTAGATAAATACCTTATGAAGTTAACGAAATTTTAATATTTTCTAAATCTTTCTTCTTTTACGTTCTTTTACAACATTTTTGGTTGGGTTGGATTCAGTTATTTTGTGCTTGAAGGAGATGAACTATTGTGATTCGATAAGCAATATCTATGCTGATGTTAAACTTGTTTCACTCATGTTTAGCTACGCCACCTGAAAGCAAGTTCTGTCTTTTATGCTTGGATCTTGTGTTGATCATCCTCCTACCAACACCCTCTATTGCTCTGCAGCTGCTTGCTTAATAGTGGTTTAATTGTAGTCCCTAAGGTTCACTCTTGATTTATTTATAACTTAGATTTGGTCTAGGATAAATGTGGATGTTTGCATCTACGTCTCCTATTCGTCCTTAGAGATGTATGTGGAGTAATTGGCTTTGACTAATTGACTGTTTTATTTCATTCGAAACATCCATGAAGGAAAGACGCAAGACATCTTTATACATGTACTTTGCCTAAAGACGTCAGCTATTTCATTGGAAACCAACCAGTACTCTTATGTTTATGAATTTCAATATTTGGTATAACTTTATGCACCTGCTGGCTGGTTTGTTTGTCGTTTCGCCATAAAACTTAAAGTACTACCCACTGATGTTATTTCTGCTCTATTTGAAGTTTGACAAGATGAGCAAAAGTATGCAATAGAACATACCTTCATGCTTTGTACGTCCCGTGTTTCTCCTTCAACTTTATAACTTATCGATGCCTTAATTTTGTTCAGAATCTAGGGTAACCACTAAAGCAAATGTTACGCTTACAATGGTACTGATCAACCTTAAATCTTGATTCAGTAGGCTGTAAAACTTCTTTTTCCATCATTCCTCAGGACAACGTTCAATAACTTGCATGTTTGATTAAATTGTTCGAAGCTAGGTTGCATTTGGCAAGAGACATCAAATGTCAGTATAGTAAGACTGGTGCTTCTATCCTTTAGCATGTCTTATATCTATGTGGCGTAGCAATCAAGGTTTTAAATTCCTCTTATTTCTGATCGTCATTTGTTAGTCGTGCAACTTCCTGGCTGTTGCTTTCTTTGCTATGACCTCTGACTATCCACGCACCTACTACTGAAAGATGTGAACGATTGGCTCAATTGGTTTAGAAATGCATGATCAAAAGAATTAGGACGTTGATGATTATTCATATCGAGTGGTAAATGAAGGTCCATTAAGCAGATTGAAACATCACATCAAATTTGGATATTTATTTCTTTTTTCTATTATTATTTTATTTTTGATTTTTTTTTGGTGGGGGGGGGGGGGGGGGAATTTGCATAGAATTTTATGACATACCATCACTTTTTAGCCAGATGAGGTTGCTTCTTTTTGTGTTCCGTGTAGCAGCTGTCAAATGAATGAATGGACTCCAAACAATCTAAAGAGTTCGGATGGATGATTTGCTGTTTACACGAGGAGACACAAGCCTAGTTTGTAATAGTGCAAGTGTTCTTTTATTTGGGTCTGAATATGAAAACCATGTTCTTATTGTCCATTCTTGACAATTTTAACTTAGTTATAAGTACTCTCCTAAGCATTGAATCATCAGGTAGGTTAGTGATGAACATGATATTATGTAAATATTATTTGAGCGCAAATTTGTTCATGATTTATTTGGAGAAATAAATTTATCCTTCTCTAAAGACCTGTTTGCTTGCATATCATTTATTCAATTAAGTCCTCTTGTCGAAAAATGTTGCTAAGACTTTTTGTTTCGGCAAATACAATAATTTTGATGCTTATGCTGTGTGCCCCTGGACATTCCTGCTTTCTAACTGTATCAGGGTAGTGCCCTCGGGTACGAGAGGTGGAAAAATGGACAAATAATAGAAATATGTTTTAATATATGAAAGGATCATAAAATTGTGAAATTTGAATTGGATGTCCCAGATAACCAACGAGGGTTACATGTCAAAGCAAAGTAAAAAAGCGCATATGTTAAGAACAATTCTTCATCAACTTACTGTTTGTAAAACCAGGTTGTTTAGTAGATGATTTCCTGCAAAAGAAAGAGATAACGATATGAACAAAAATACACTGATTATCATAGTGCAAAAATATCTACTACTGCGTGGAAGTTGGACCGTGAACATCATGAAGAGCAGAAAAGAAAAAAGTATCAAAGGTATCGGACATTTCCAAAAATAATTTCAATACGATACATGTTATTATATGAACAGATTATATGCACTAATATTTGCTATCGTTGATTGATGATGGCCAAGTAAGATATAGCCTACCTTTGTACTATTCAAAAATTAGTAAAACGTACTATTACTCCTCGTAATAGCATTTAACCCAGAACCAGTTAAGCGTAACTACACAGCCAGGGTGTTTTCTCACCTATTGGCCACCTTCTTCTGATCTATTGTTGTCCAAGGCCTCTAACAAATGTCTAATATGTTTTGAAGCACCTGAAAAGTATTTGTAACTGCTTACTTGCCCATAATAATAGACGCAGTGCCATTATATTGCTTGCTATACAGTTCTTCCACATTCATGAATGGTTTCTTGGAATACTTTGTAGTTAACCAGTGTGTTCAATTTATTCAGTAGTCTCCTCTTGAGGCCAGTTAGTCAGAACTAAAACTTAATACTCCTGGTCGATAAGGTGTTCTTCTCTTGTTATTTAGCATTTGAGCTGCTACTAAAGTTGTATCAACTCTGACTTGGCTTTGTTTGGAATTGTCACCCAACTAGTTCAGACTTCAGACTTCAGGTTTTTTTTAAAAATAAATAAATAAATTAGTTAATTAAAAAATAATAATAAGAAGCTTGCCCCAAGAGAACTTCATGTTTTGGTTCTATGTACAACTCAAGTTTGATGGATATGAGACTTGAGAGTACCTATTCCGTTGCTCCTCTCTGGGGATTCTGCCTTTGTTTGCCTGAAAAAAGGTCAGGTAAACACGAAGCTTTAGACTAGCCAATACTTCAAAAAATAGAATCAATAATTGGGGACATTACTCAAAAACACCATGAAAATGCATTGTAAGCAGCATACAAAGAGTGGAGAGGGAACTGAAGATCATTACTACTTACCTTATCGTCGCTCTTCTTCGTTGATTGACGACCAAAACCGCGGTTTGGGCCGGAACTCGACGAGCATCGTATCGGAGAAATATGGTGGCGAAGACGGAGGCGATTTCGTTGAGAAAATGAATTCAAAAGGAGACCATAGCCTTCTGTGAATGTAGTTGACGACGACGATGATGTTGTTACCGCAATTGAAGATGCGAGGGACATGTTCGCCGGAAACTGAGAGAATCCAAGTGTCGTCCACTCCTGCAGCAGATAAGGTCTCCAATAAACCATAAAGGACACTTTCACCCACTCAGATTTGAGAGAAAGACACTTTTCTACCTTCCTTCTAGTTTGAGAAAAGACAATTTCATCGCTTACTTTTTTTTTAGCTACTTCGGAAATTCAAAGTTCAACAAACAAACAAAGGAAAAACAACACAAAACAACACAATACAAACAAACAAAACCAGGCTAGAGGAACATTCCCACTCCAAGCCTGTCAGCAATGATGAGACCCTTAATGTTGTCAGGAGTCTCATTAATCATCTTCAATTGTTCCTCTTGCTACGCACCCATGTTGGCAAGCGCATTAGCAACCTCATTCGCATCTCTTCCCACATACTTGATTCTTCCCACTATCCTGCTCATCAGCATCTTCCCATCATTCACTTGAGTGCTCATGGAGGTAGGACCGACAATGTTGCCCTGGAAGATGTTCACAGCCTCAATGCAGTCGCTTTCAATCTCGAGGTTGATCCAGTTCATGCTGTATGCTACGGTGAGAGCTCTGTAAATGCTCCAGATTTCGCTTTTCAAGCTGGTACATCCTCTCAAACGTCCAATGAAACCCAGTTTCCATTCACCATTGCTACTCCTAAAGACCCACTTAAGTGTATCAAAGTTTCAGGAGATTTGCACAAGGGAGAGGGGAAGATCGGGGGTGATTTTATGCAGGGGTGGAGAATGGTTAGGGGACACTAGGTAAGCTCCTATGCTTCCGGACTTGGGTTGCGCAAATAAGTGTCACTACATGACAATGGAATAAAATACAAAATTAACTTTATATCATTTCAACATCACGCGGTTTGTAAAAGCAATGTGAGCATATCGAGTGTTTTATGAATAGTCACAAGGCCCAAAAATTTAATAATTTATGTAAAGGACAAAAAATAATAGTTAATATTAAGCTTTACATCAAATCAATATTTGACGTTAGTACGTCCTTTTTGATTTATCATAAGTGGAAATTTTATGCTTACCATTAGAACGTACATTTTGATTTATGAAAGCAATGTCAGAAGCATATGGAATAATTGGCTTTGACTAATTTTATGCTTATAACGAGGATAAAATATGGCAAACTTGTGCCGAAACTACTATCACTGAATAACGCGCATTCCGGACAAACAAACAGTGTTACAATTTGAAAGTGTAAATGTCTAATAATTTGACAAATTCAAAGGGTAAAAGTGTATGTACATTATACTTAAGGGGTGAATGTGTCTCTTTATTTGACAGGGTGAAGTTATCTTTTACCCCTCTCCAATACACTAATTTATCATGTACTTTATTCTAGCGACGAAATGATACTCTATTCGTTGCTAGAAGACCATCAATTGTTTTTTATACTTTGTTATTTGTCGTTTATAGGGTTTGAAGTTTGCACACATGATCTAATGCATAAACTTTTAAAAGTTCTACTACTTGAGCTAGAAGACCATCAAATTAGTTTTAATGAAATGTATTGACAATTTAAATCATTTAAAGGGCCTGTTTGGATTGTAGAGTTTTGAGGTAGTGGTTAATGCTACCCTAATTGTGTTTGGATTAATGGTCGTGTTATTCTCTGAAAAAGTTGGTTCTTGATTATTCTCAACTTCTACAAAAGTTGGGTTTTGGTTATGATTAACTAAATCCCTCTATTCAAACAGTTCCAAGAATTTCTATAATGATATTCATACAACAATTTGTGCGTAGACTATAAACTGGCCCATAATATACTCTAGCATTAGAGTAAAGAATGTAAAGACAATTTACTCGTAAGAACACTTAACGTAGTGAACTCAAAATAAAATTGTATAAATTGATCCAACTGACTGAACCAAACTCATATTGTGGTTTCGAACTGTATAATTGTTCGATTTAAAGTTTTTCAACCCAGTCAAATCGGTTACGGTTTGTAACTGAACTCTTGCATAGTTTACCGTTTGTACACATAATTTATCAAACCGAACCAATAACATCTCTAGAATTCTCCTCGCAAAATAAGAGGTTACCTGTATTGGTCAGAGGGTCAGAGTCAGTAGACTTTTGATAATTACCATAGCATTGTGTATTAAAAATACCAAAAAAACCCATTGCCCACTCTGTTTTGCACTAATTAAGGTGATAAACATTTCTCACAAGAACAGCATAACCAAAAGCAGAACACCAATAATATCATAATCTTCAGAAGGAAGTAGAAGAATGTTTCTTTGCCCATTTCCTGATTAACTAACAACAATGGCCATTAATATTTGAGTTTTTGCCTCTGCTCACTTCCTCAGTGCTCACTGTTCCTACATAACCTTATCTACTCTTCCACCCACCACCTGTTCGACTAATTGCCTCAATGAACTTCACCCACAAACCCATCATCAATCCCATCCTCTCAAACTCAAAACCAAAAACAACAAAACAAAAACACCTCCCTAGCTCCCGTTCCTGCTACTAGTCGTCGACCGAACAGCGTTAACCACATCACCGACCGCCCGGAGAACCTGAGGAAAAACACCGGATAGACCCCGCAGAGCCGCGCCGGAAGCCACCCCTATCGCCAGAGTCTGTACATACCCTGGTTTCGAATCGAGCTTCGCGTCTATCCTCACCAGGCGGGCATTGATTACATCCAGCTTCCTCGACGGGTCCGTCGCCGGATTGCCGCTTCTGTTTCCTCGATTGTTGTTCGCCGCCCTGAAGAGGGCTTGCTGGAGGTCGTCGATGACCTTGAGAGACGCCTCTTTGGAGTCCATCCCTTGGGACTCGTAGTAGGAGACCAGGTCTTGGGGGTTTGGTAGCTTTCTGGGCTGACGGGGGGTGGAGCCGGTCGGAATTGACGACGGCGGAGAGGTGGCGGAGGAGGAGGAGATGGGTTGAGTCGTGGGTTTTAGAGGTTGCTGCATTTCCTTGTGGGATTGTTGGAGATAGAATAGAACCCTAGAATTCTTCTGATATATATGGAGGCACCGAGGAGGTAGTAAAAGGGAAACCCTCGAGTGGGATAAGGGTCACACAACTGTATATATATTTTTTTTGGAGTAAAAACAAAATTATAATTACCAGAATTTACAAGCGAAAGATGCCAACCTAAGACCCAGAACCCATACTGGGGATCTAAGGTGGCATGTGAAAAACATGTAAAATACATGGGATAATATTAAAAGCAAAACAAACTGAGAACAAAAACCACCAAACAAGCCCTAACCGTAGATGAACTAAAATCAAGCTTCTGGACAAGTTGGTGAAGAACCAAACAAGCTTATGCTTGTTGAGGAAAGGCCTCATCTTGATGTCTGGATGAAGAACAGAGAGGCGGTGGATCGCCGACAACTGCAAATGAAGTCGGAAAGAAAACTTTGTCGCGCCGTCACCACCAAGATCTGTGATTTGAAGCTAAAGAGCCACTGGTGGCGTCGGAAGGTGAAGCAAACCGCCGGAAGACCCACCGATTGAATTCGGTGAGTCGGTTGTAGGTGAGTCGGTTGGGAAACCGCCACAAGGGGAACACGCCGACGAACAGCCTCGACGAGGAACGACGACGAAGATGAAACAGATGAAAAACGGAGGTGTCGACTGAAGCATCGACGGTGGAAAACCCAGAGAGAACCTCTTCGATCTGAGAATCCTGAGGAAACAACCGACAATCATTGAAGAACAAGGCAGTAAACCGCCTCAATTGATCTGCAAACGCAGATCTGAAGCCAAAAAAAGGGGTAGAGAAGAGTGGATCGATCGGTGTCTAGCCAGCCACCACCTGAGGAACATCTCCGAAGAGACCAGGCAAGCGGTGATGGTTTGGCCGGCCGACCGACTAACTCTCTCTCTCTAGAGATCTAGAGAGAGGTCAGAGCTCTCAGATATCTATATATATATATTTAGAAAAAAATGCAGAATATCATTAAAAGAATGGTGCCGATAAGTACAACACAACAATTTATAGTTACAGCACAATTTTATATTACTTGACATTTCTACCCCCGATTATTGAATGACATCCCAGATTTTTAGGGTTGACTTTCGCTTTCTTCACATGTTTACCCCTCTCTACCTCCCTCCCGATTCTGCAAGAAAAAGAAAAAATCTGCTTCTTTCTTCCGGTTAGCTCGGTCTGTACCCATCTCTCTCAGCAAGAAATTCAGGAATGAAAGTAAAGATAATCGAATCACTGAAATAAGTCAGAAAGAAAACATAGCTCAAAAAACCAATTCAAAAAAGAAGAGATGACGCCTACTCTCTTGTTCCTCTTATACTTCTTCAACTCGATTCATTTTGTAGAAACGTACCCATGTTTCAATCTTAGAGGTATGACCCATTGACCCTGGGTTTTTTTATGCTAGCAATCTTTGTGGGTTTAGTCTGGCATATCCAAGAGAGAGTGAGAGAGAGAGAGAGAGAGAGATGACTGGGTTGAGAACTTGAGATGAAGAACTCAGATACTGTTAATGGTCGATTTATGTGCTCTGGTGGGGGTTGCTTGAGTTGCTATTACGATTAAGGTTCTAAATTGATTATGTGTGTGCCAATTGGTGTTTGACTGAGTCACATAATTTATTGTTTGCTTTCGTTTTTAATTTTCAGGGTTTTCATTGGGGTTCCGGGTAAGGTTTGTGGTGGTTTCCAATTTTGATTTGAGATGAAAACAAAGGGAGATTGAGCAGGAAATAGGGCGAAAAGAAAAAAAAGATCCGGATTGATTTTATTTGGTGTTCATGGCTGTACTACTGTAGTCTGGGATGGAGGTACTGTAACACAATCTAGATTTGTAAATAAGAGGATTAGATATGTGCCATTGAGTCATTAATGTAGAAAATTGGTCATTAGGGATAAAATAGTCATTCAACCAAATATTGCGTTGTAACCATAAATTACTATGCTGTAATTATCAGCACCCTAAAATAAAGGTTACAAAATACGAGAAAATATGATTTTCCTAGTGACAAACATAACATAGATAAGTGAGAAAGCAAAATTGAAAATAAGCAAAGCTCAACAGTCTTCTTGTCCCTCTGCCATTTGTCGGCATGATGTGATGTCGGTAATCAGAGGACAGCGCGGAACCGGTAACAGAGAAAAGCATGATTTGAGTACTCTTTTTCTCTTTCAACTTGATTTCCAGAGTAGGGCACGAATAAGTGGGATGGATGTGTTCAAAATGAACAGAGGCTTGAACTGAATCAGCCAGAAAAACAGACATGACGTCTGTAGTTGGTGAATTACTGCGAAGCCAAGGGTGCTTTACGGCAGATAGGTGACTAGATGCTCCGTTATAGAGTTGTGTGTTTCTCTCATACTTCGAGATACAGTTATAGAGCAAAACCAACTAGAGAACGAATTCCTAGCCGGGAAACAAACTGACTGTTGATCTGGTGAAACAATATGTCATGGCGTCACACACCTATTACTAGCTGAGAGAGTATGACAAACCTTTTCAAAATAATTTCTTTAGCATAATTTTCAAAATAATTTTAGTGCAAAAGCTTTTTCTCTTTATGAGAGGAGTTTTAGTGCAAAAGTTTATTTACTTTAAACATGCAATTTCTCCCTAAAAAACAAGGGTAAAAGACAATTTGCACCCTCTATTATGGCAAAAGTATGGATACCCCTGCACTATAGGAAAATACAAACACCCCCTATCAGAGTTAGTAGCCAACGTAATTAGTGAAAAGACAAAACTACCCCTAAATTTGATGCAAAACTACCCCATATAAAATACATTCTTCTCCACTTTCTCCTCACTTGTTCTAACCCTAGCCACCCACCTCACATCTCTCTTCTCCTCATCTCTCCCCTTCTAACCCTAGCTGCCACCCACCTTCTCCTCACCTATCCCCTTCCATCTTTGGTTCATCTCCATCATCTAATACCATCAATCACCATCACCTTTGAGAGAACCCAACCATTTACCACAGTCTGCAACCCACAACCCAGCTACTATCCCCTCCTTCTCCGACCTCAACCCAGGCGTCGCCCCCTTCTTCTCCGACCCCTCCTTCTCCGTTCTCCGAACTTGTCGATCGAGAGTAGAAAATTAATTCATCCCATCTTTAAGGGATTCAAAACCGCATTAAGTGACGGGGTTAAATTGGTTCGAGGGTGTTGCAGGGAGGTCGCGAGGGTTATCTCTTTGTAATACCCTGTATAATCACTAGGGGTAAATTAGTAATTGGAGAGCTAAATGAGGATTTAGTAGGAAAAAATAATATTGGGTAATTTATCGGTTTTTTTTTACTCGTGTGAGATTATAGAACACGTTAGGCTAACACTCGTAAATAAATACGTGAATAGTTTCGTTATTTTAGTTGTTAATGCGTCAAATTGCGTGCATGCGCTACACCTAAACACTCTACTTGTTAGTGTACCCAACTCACCCAATTATTTACAATGAACTATTTAATAATAAAAGAAAGACAATCTTTTCTTCTTTCTCCTTCTTCTTCACGGCTCAACTTCACCATCACCGCCCTCCAACTTGATTTTTCCTCTTCGGCCAAGATTTTCTTCGCTGCCACCATTTCCACCGCTCTAGCTCCTCTCTGTTTAAACTCAGCTCTCCCTCCATCCCACACAACACAGCCACCACCATCACCATCCTCACCATCATCATTTTCATCATCATCTTCCTCACCTTCGGCAAAACCATCACCACCTCCATCTATCACTCTTTGCTCCTTCTCTTCTCTCCCTCCATCTATCTTTCTCTCTGCCTTTGAACAGAGACACCAACAGCAGCTAGGGCGACAACCCAGCCACCACCGCCGCCACTTCCGTCGAAGACAACCGAAGCCACCTCTACCTCATTTTTCTCATATCTTCTCTGATCTGTTACTCCATCTCTCTCAAATTACCCTTCTATTTCGACCTTAGAGAAAGAAGAAGAAGCTGGAAACGAAGCCACGACAGCAGCAACTCCAAGCTCCACTGGACCTCCATATTTTACGGCCAACTCTTCGGCCAGCTCGAATGCACGCCACCCAGACCTTCTAACTTGTCTCTCTACCACCTAGGAAGGTCGACCAAGTTCCAAAGGAGCTCAGCCAAGCCCAGAGACACCGGAAACAGTCCCGTCGAGATCCTCCTCCAGCGCTGTCGACCTTGACCCGCTTCGTTTCTTGGACATTTCTTGCATTTCTTAGAGTGGGTAAGCCCTAAATCACCTCCCGTGTCTTCTTATATGATCAAAATCATGTCTTTATGTCTGGAATCCATGTTTAGATTGACTAGACTAGCAATTCCTGTTAAGGGGGTTAAACTGTCTTCTATTCAAACCTTGGGGGTATTGTTTGTATTTTAGTATAATATTAGGGGGCTGTCCCTAGTTTATGTTTTCTATATCATTTGTGAGTTGTTTGAAACTATTTATAATATTTACTAACTTACAAATAAAATAAATAAAGAAAGAAATGCTTTAGTGGTAAAGATGTGTTTTAGAAATTAATCATTTGCTCGGAAACTAAGCTAGTAAAAATATTTGTGAGTATGCATAATGTTGTTTTAACTATTTACTAGGTTGTCGCCTTGTTTTATATAGTATTTTCCAAATTATTAATCTATTTATCACCAAGAATATTTCTTAATTATTATTTTATTCAAAAGATGGTTCTAATAACACTGCTAGTAATTGTAATTAAACTGTATTTTATTTAAATATCACTTTTTTATCAAAATAAATATTTATTAGCGTTGTTTTGCTTATTCACAAGTTATTTCAAAATACATTTATGTATATATATATAGATATATAAGTATACGACTTAAATATGGGTTTTATTGGGGATCGTTAGAATTGGGCTTAGTATTCGACATAGTCGGGCGAACATTCATGCATTCGTTTATTCAAAAGTAACTTCGTGTAACTAGAGATTTGAAAATTGTAGGAGACGGATTCATGGAGACAGGATTCGTCGACTTCCCAACGTACTAACTGCTGAGTCGACATCATGTGAGTTTACATGCTTAGTCTCGTGTTCCTAGCTCCTTTCGTGTTAACACGCGATTCTATTTATTGTCTCAAAATATACTTGTGAGTGTACATGCTTAGTCTTGTGCGCTTAGCCTCTTCTGTGTCACAATATGAATTCAATTTCTTCTGTGTGTCGGATGTGATTTGTATACTTGTCTTAAAATTATATTTTTATGGTTGGCTCCGGCCAGAAACACCAAGACAAGGGAGTTTCCCTTGACTGATTGAGTCTTGTATTTATGTCGGCTCTGGCCGGAAACACAGACTTTGGAGTTTCCCCTAACTTCTTTTTGAAGTGCTCCGGTCGGAAACACCGATTCGGGAGTTTCCACTCTATGCCTTGTTGGCTAGAGATATTATTTGGGAGGCACTCTGTTGGAATTTCTAGACCCGTTTATTGTGCATAGCAAATGATTCTTGAATTCTATATTAGGAATATTATTATCTGACACTGGTGTTCACACTGTTTCGTACTCTGATACATGTCTTACTCATACTCTATTACTATTATTTTTAACTCTTGTCCCAGCTATCTATATATATTCTTTCCTGTTTTTACATGTTAAGGTGTACCTCACTCAATATTTATTGCTGACTTTCAAAACTGCCGTTCATGTCATTTTTTTCCCACCGCAGGTCTATGAGCTTGAAATTAAGCAATAGAAGGGCGCGAGACTCACCCAGACTGTGAAATTCACCAGTAGACTATCTATATAATGTTAGATAAGTATTGTGGAATATTAATTAGAGTAGGATCATATGTAGCTGTTTAATAATATAAATAAATATTGTGAAATATATTGCTTTTGATCTCCGCCGCTTCTATTAAGCATTGCTTTTCCGGTCTCGTCTCGAGCCGGATAAGGGGGTTGGTGCAGGTGATATCAGAGCAGTTCTTTTCACTAAGGGACTAAAAAATGTAGGGTAACCTAAAATGAACTCAGGTCAAGATAAAATACCGAAATCCTGGTATTTGGGAAGTATTGTTTATCCTCTTTCATCCTCAGTTGCTATTTGTTATCCGACATTATTCTGTTTCGTGTCGAGGCCTTAGTACCAATTGCGGTATATGGTTATGAAGCTGTACTTCTATTATCCTTTATGTTGGAATAGATGTCCCAGAGCCAATCTTATTTAGTATTATAATTGTTTTGGCTAGAAATAATCATCGTATTATTTATGGATATATTTAATATAATGAAGTCCTTAGATGCAAATGTGTTGTTTATCTTAAATATCGCCAGTCCATTATATTGATTAACAGGATGATCAACTATAGACTAGTATGTGGGTAGATTGATATGGAGATATCAAGTCTAGCACATGGGTGTGCATTAAGGGTAATGGCATACTGGATTGATCCACAACGAGAAAGCTTCATACAAGTTATGTAAAGTCACAAGTGCTTCTCGTAGTGACAATGGTAAGTCACTAGATACTCTAGTTGTGAAATATCATGATTTGATATTATCAAACGTTGCGCCTTAACCGGGTAACTATAAAGGTAGTTATGGGGCATGATAGGAAGAAAGCTTAGAGATGGTAGTGATGTAGAGAGGATTTGTCCCTCCCACATAACAGGAGAAAATATCCGCGGCCACTCGAGGGGTAGTGCTTTTAGAATATCTGGCCAGACTCAGATAAATCAATATAGGATATTGATGTTATCTGCATGGATAAGACTATCCCCATGATCGAGAAACTATGGATTAGATATACGAGTGTGGCTTGTATGTCTCCTGTCCAATCCGGATATAGAGACAAATGCATAACACAATACGATAACATTGGTCACAAGGTTTGCCAGATTACTGACTATTTCTATTAGTTGGGTGGCATAGATGTCTTGCTAGGGGCCGCTCTGTGTTAGTAATTTTTACTACCAACTAAGTAGAAACCTATGGGGTCACACTCCATATTAATTAAAGCGGACTTGGGAATTAATTAGTTGGAATAATTAAGTAGAAGGATCAATACGCAATCACGTGCAAACTTAGTAGGATTAATTTGTAAGGTGGACTAATCCATGTAAGGACATGATTAGTATATGGGCTAATATGTTGTTAACAAGGAGTTGTTAGACTATATAAAGAATACTCATAGCTTATTTTCTCATAATTTGTGTCATAATTGTCATCACACAAAAGAGATAGAACAAAAGCAAGGAGAGAGCCAACAAGGAGGGCCGAACCCCCCCTCCATTCGCCGCTTCTCACAGTCAGCCATAGAGGCGTGGCCTCTTTTGTTCTCGTTTTGCGTGATCTTCTTCTTCATCCTCCTTCTCTAGCTAGCACAAAGGTGTGAAGAATCCGGGATCAATCCTAGGAGTGGAATTTACATAGAGACGTGGAAACTATTTCACGTGAAGTCATTAAGGAGACAAACTAAGGTACTTGATGTTCTCATCCTTTACCATCGTTATGAGTTCTAATCCTATGATCCTTGGAGGGTATTCAACGGAATCATTATTATTTATTCCGCTGCGTAATACATATCAAAACTCTACAGTGGTATCAGAGCCACAAGTCGTAGAGCATAACGTGGTTTATGTGTTACATTTATGTAAGTTTTACACCTTAATTGTTAATTATCGTGTAAAACTAAAATTGACATAAAGATATTCAAACAAGAATGAGATAATTTTACATATGATGCAAAGATTAGTGAATTTGGATCACATATGATGTGAAATTTTGGATCTAGAAAACTAGTTTTTGGCACAAATTAGGAAAAAGAGGTATTTCCAAACAAGCAAACTTAGAAAACAAGGAAGGAGAGGAAGGAAAGAACCATAGGGCCGTCCGCCCCCTCCTTGGTTTCCAAGAAAGCCACGGCCAAGGCCAGGCCGCCCTAGCGTGCGGCTTGGCCGCGTGGGCTAGGGGCCGGCCGGCCCAAGGCCCTTGTTGCGGTCTATTAGGGGTTGGGCCAAGGAGTTGGTGGGCCCTCTTTGACCGTTTTGACACTAGTACATCAAAAATCAAGTAAAATTGACCAAGCACGTTAACATTGGACTTTAACTGTATTATGTTCTCTTGCATGGTGATTGGATATGTCCTTAGATGTGGATGTTGTGAATGTTTTTTTTGTGGTTTGGTTTTATTGTAATAATTAATTAATTAGGTTTTACGGCCTGCGAGCCGGTCTTCTCCTCAACTTGTGAGGTATCTCTATTTAGTATAGATGCCAGCTAGTATTTAGATTGAGTAGATGATAGTCAAGACTTGGAGAAGAAGCCTAAAGAATTGAAGAAACCACAAGATGGCGACATTCCACAAGCTAAGGCGCATGGACTTAAAGATGGAGGCACATGGAGATGAGCTTGCTATTTTTAGGCTTTTAGATATTCTCATTAGCTTGGGAATATTTTAGTTTAGGAGGCCATATCCACATCACGTTTATTATTATTTGTGGTTGTTTAAATTATTGTCTTGTTATTTATTGTTGTTGTATGGATGATGCATGCAAATTGGTAACAAGATAAAAACAACCCGGATCTTTTATTTAGGGATTGTCCAACCCACATAAGTAGATCAGTTGATATGGATTGACAAAGCAATTAAAATTTAATGGAAAAATACCTCAAATTTAAATATTGCGTTTTTGCCTTCTCGTTACTTAAACACTCGTTGTGATCATGATTTATCAAGTTCGGGCTTGTCAAAGCAAGGCGACTTGATTCATCATTATGTGGCGCGACGACACAAGCTATTAACGTGCATTGTTGAAGTAAGAGGTTGGACGCAACTGGGCTACCTCAATTGGATTGAAAGCCTAGAGGCAAACAATTGAGATTATCTATGGGATAGATAAATATGGAGTTATTTTCCCAATTGAAGCAAGAGTTGCATAGGATGAAATTGGAGTTGTTCCTACATAAATAACTAATTTTGGGTGAGTAGCCAAAGCAAGCTCAAAAAAGTGAAATATGGATCTTGGCCCACTAGAAAATATAATGATATTTCTGGCATTAATATGGAGAATTATTAATCCGAGAAAAATAGTGGGAGCCATGTTTAATAATCTAACCATTATTAAATGCAGTTATTTGTTCATAAAACACTAAAACTTGTATATTTCTCATTTTGTAGAATTCCAATGGAAAATAATTCATCGAATTCATCACAATCCCTACGATCAGTCCTTGTGAAGGACAAGCTTTCTGGATCAAACTTTCTAGACTGGTATAGGAATTGAGAATCTTTCTCAAGTAAGAGAAGAAAATGTACATTCTAGAAGAGAAAGTTCCCGAGGGTCTAGAAAGTAATTCTACTGCAGCCTTAAAGGCATATCAGAAGATCGTTGACGATGCTACTGATGTGGCCTGCCTCATGCTTTGCACCATGAACTCTGAGCTCCAAAAGCAACACGAGAACATGGCTGCGTTTGATATGATTTACACTTAAAGCATATCTTTCAAGATCAGGAAAGGGTTGAGCGGTATGAAGTTTCCGAGGCATTGTTCAAATGTCATATGTTAGAGGGAAACCATGCGGGACCTCACGTACTGCACATGATTGGGTACTTGGAGAATCTCACACGCCTAGGGTTTCCAATAGGTCAAGAGTTGGCCACTGATCTCATATTGCAATCGTTGCCTGATAGTTATGGACAGTTCATTATGAACTATAAGGTGAATGAGATCAACATGCATCTGCCAAATTTACTCAATATGTTGAGGACAGCTGAACAAAGCATCAACAAGGGAAAGGGAAAGGCCATAATGATGGTGAAAAAAGGAAAAGGCAAGCGAGTTGCCTCTTCCTCCAATGGGAAAGGCAAGTCAGTTGTAAAACCCAAGGAAGTTGCCCTTAAAACTGCTGGTGGCGTTGCCAAGGGCGTGGCTAAGGGTGAGTGTCACTACTGTAGTCAGCCTGGACACTGGAAGAGGAACTGCCAAAGTATCTGGAGGATAAAAGGCTTGGCATAGTGATTCCACCACCACCAGGTATTTTTGTTATAGATGTCAATTTAACTATCTCTTCGTCTTGGTTTTTGTATACTACATGTGGATCTCACATTTTTCGAAATGTGCAAGATCTAAAGAGAAGTAGAAGATTGGCTAAAGGGGAGATAGACCTGCGCGTAGGGAATGGAGCAAAGGTTGCTGCATTGGCCGTGGGCGTGTACGAGCTATCTTGTCCTTCAGGATTAGTTTTAGAATTAGATAATTGCTATTTTGTGTCTGCTATGAGCAGAAACACTATTTCTATTTCTTGTTTGGACGAAAAATGTTTTACTATTTCAATAAAGGACAAATGTTGCTACATTTATTTTGATAGTATGCACTATTGTAGTGCACAATTATCTAATGGATTGTATATCCATGATCCAAGTAATCCTGTCTATAACATAAATACTACGAGGATTAAAACTAATGATTTAAATCCTACTTACTTATGGCATTGTCGATTGGGCCATATAAATGAGAAACACATCTCTAGACTCCATAATAATGGATTCCTAGACTCATTTGGTTACGAATCATATGAGACATGTGAATAATGTGAATCTTGTTTATTAGGAAAAATGATAAAGTCCCATTTCAATAAGAAAGGAGAGAGGATTAGTGAGCAATTGACTCTCGTGCATACTGATGTATGTGGGCCATTTACCACGCCTGCCAGGTGTTTTTATCGCTATTTCATTACATTTATTGATGATTTCAGTAGATATGGATTTGTATACCTTATGAAGGCCAAATCCGAATACTTTGAAATGTTCAAAGAATTCAAGAGTGAAGTAGAGAAGCAAATTGGCAAGAGTATTAAGGCTCTACGATCGGATTGTGTAGGAGAATACTTAAGCCAAGAGTTTGACGACTATCTTAGAGAGTGTGGGATCTTGTCCCAACTCACTCCACCCGGAACGCCACAATGGAATGGCGTGTCCGAGAGGAGGAATCGAACTCTGTTGGACATGATTCGATCTATGATGTGTCAAACAGATCTTCCGTTATCTTTTTGGGGGCACACTCTATGTTGTGCAGCTTTCACCCTTAACCGTGTTCCATCTAAATCGGTCATGAAGACTCCATATGAGATGTGGAGTTGGAGGCATCCCACATTGTCGTTCATGAGGATTTAGGGATGCGATGTGTATATAAAACGTTTACAAACAGAGAAGCTCGGGCCCAAGTTGGATAAGTGTAAGTTTGTGGGATACCCTAAGGAAACAAAAGGGTATTATTTATACAATCCTGCCGAGAACAAAGTGTTTGTTGCTCGGACCGGCGTGTTCCGAGAATTTGTCTCTAAAGGAGCAAGTGGGAGGATAGTAGAACTTGAATAAATTAAAGAACCACAAACCACTAATCCTACTATGGAACATAAACAAGAACCGCAAGATGTTTTGGAAGAACCTATTCAGGTAACACAAGAACTTCGTAGGTCGAGTAGAGTGCGCCAGGAGCCAGAGAGGTATGGACTTCTTGTGACTGAGCCTGGTGACGCGTTGCTCATAGATGATGAGCCTACTACCTATGGAGAGGCCATGAAAGGGCCGAAATCTCAAAAGTGGCATGAAGCCATGAGATCCAAGATGGAATTCATGTATACCAACAAAGTATGGACTTTGGTGGAGCCACCCCAAGGGGCTCGACCCATAGGGTGCAAGTGGGTATTCAAGAAGAAGACCGACATGGATGGAAATGTGATTGCCCATAAGGGCCAATTTGTGGCAAAAGGATTCAGACAGATTCATCGTATTGATTATGATGAAACCTTTTCCCAGTCACAATGACCAAATCCATTTGAATCTTACTTGCTATTGCAGCTTACCACGATTATGAGATTTGACAGATGGATGTCAAAACAGCGTTTCTGTATGGAAACTTCTTTGAGGATGTGTACATGACACAACCAGAGGGTTTTGAGGATCCAGAGCATGCCTATAAAGTGTGTAAGTTGCAGCGATCAATTTATGGGTTGAAGCAAGCTTCTAGGACTTGGAATCTAAGTTTTGATTACGCGGTCAAAGAGTTTGGCTTCATCAAGAACGAAGATGAACCTTGTGTCTACAAGAAGGTTAGTGGGAGCTCTATTGTGTTTCTGGTCTTATATGTGGATAACATACTACGCATTGAAAACGACATTCCTACCTTGCAATCTGTTAAAGATTAGCTAGGGAAGTGTTTCTCAATGAAAGACTTAGGGGATGCATCTTATATACTTGGTATCAAGATCTATAGGGATAGATCGAGGAAGCTGCTAGGCCTAAGTCAAAGTACATATATAGACACGGTGTTGAAACGGTTCAACATGCAAGATTCCAAGAAGGGATTCCTGCCCATGTCGCATGGAATCACCCTTTCGAAGGCTGATTGTCCTTACAATGAGATTGAGAAGGAACGCATGAGTAGGGTTCCATATGCTTCGGCCATATGATCCATAATGTACGCCATGTTATGTACTAGACCAGATATGTCATACGCGTTGAGTATGACAAGCAGATATCAGTCTAATCCGGGTGAGAGTCACTGGATAGTGGTGAAGAAAATCCTCAAGTACTTGCGAAGAACTAAGGATGCGTTCTTGATATATGGAGGGGAGGAAGATTTGCGTGTAAGGGGTTACATGTATGCAAGCTTCCAAACCGAAAAAAATTATTTCAGATTGTAGCCGGGATTCGTGTATTGCTTGAATGGAGGAGCTGTGAGCTGGAAAAGTTTCAAGCAAGAGACGGTTATTGATTCTACAATTGAGGCTGAGTACATTACTGCGAGTGGCACAGCAAAGGAAGTTGTTTGGATTAGGAAGTTAATTACTGAGCTTGGTGTGGTTTCTAGTATTGTGACAACACAGGAGAGATCGCACAATCCAAGGAGCCCAGGTCACACCAGAAATCCAAGCACGTACTCAGAAAGTTCCATCTTATTCGAGAGATTGTCAATCGTGGAGATGTGAAGATATGCAAGATTCCTACAGATGAGAATCTGTGAGATCTACTTACAAAGCCGCTTTTTCAGCGCAAGCATGATTGACAAACTAGATCTATAGGTATACAAGATGCACCAGATTGGGTCTAGTGCAAGTGGGAGACTGTTGGAATAGATGCCCTAGAGGCAATCACATTTAGTATGAACATTGTTGTTGGCTAGAAATAATCATTGTATTATTTATGGAGATATTTAATATAACAAGGTCCTTAGATTACAAATGTGTTGTTTATCTTAAATATCCCTAGTCCATTATATTGATTAACAGGACGATCAACTATAAACTAGTATCTGGGTAGATTGATATGAAGATATCAAGTCTAGCACATGGGCATGCATTAAGGTTAATGGCATACTGGATTGACCCACAATGCTAAGGCTACATACAGGTTATGTAAAGTCACAAGTGCTTCTCGTAGTGACAATGGTATTGTGGTCCTTAGACTTGAAGTCACTAGATACTCTAGTTGTGAAATATCGTGCTTTGATATTATCAAACGTTACACCTTAACCGGGTAATGAAGCAAGCTTAGATATTGTAGTGATGTAGAGATGATTTTTCCCTCCCACATAGCATGAGAAAATATCCGCGACCACTCGAGGGGTATTGTGTGTAGAATGTCTGACCAGACTCAGATAAATCAATATAATATTGATGTTTTCTTCATGGATAAGATTATTACCATGATCGAGAAACTATGGATTGGATATACGAGTGTGACTTGTATGTCTCGCGTCCAATCCGAATATAGAGACAAAGGGATAATACAATACGGTAACATTGGTCACAAGGTTTGTCAGATTACTGACTATTTCTATTAGTTGGGTGGCATAGATGTCTTGCTAGGGGACGCTCTGTGTTAGTAATTGTTACTACCAACTAAGTAGAAACCTATGGGGTCAACTGGACTTGGGAATTAATTAGTTGGACTAATTAAGTAGAAGGATCAATACGCAATCACTTTCAAACTTATTTGGACTAATTTGCAAGGTGGACTAATCCATGTAAGGACCTGATTAGTAGAGGGGCTAATATGTAGTTAAAAAGGAGTTGTTAGACTATATAAACAATACTCCTAGTTGATTTTCTAATAAGTTGTGTCATAATTGTTATCACACAAAAGAGAGAGACCAAAAGCAAGGAGAGAGCCAACAAGGAGGGCCAAACCGACCCCCCATCCGCCTCTCCTCAACTCGGCCATAGAGTTGTGGCCTCTTTTGGTCTTGTTTTGCGTGATCTTCTTCTTCCTCCTCCTTCCCTAGCTAGCAGAAAGGTGTGGAGGATCCAGGATCAATCCTAGGAGTGGACTTTGCATAGAGGCGTGGAAACTATTTCACGTGAAGTCATCAAGAAGACACTAAGTACTTGATGTTCTCATCCTTTACCATCGTTATGAGTTATAGTCCTTTGATCCTGGGAGGGTATTGAACTGAATCAATTATTGTTTATTCCGCTGCGTAATCCATATCAAAACCCTACACTTTATGTGTGTGTTCTTCTTTGTGTATGTCGCTGAGATATAATGTGTGATTAGTTGGTATTGAGTACTTATTAGTTGTGACATGTTATTTGTGTAATACGTGTGTGGCGGTAAGAGATTTTTTAGGATACGTAATCACCACGAGCACCGTTACGTCTTTGAAAACGGAAAATGGAAGGAGAATAAGCCTTACACCCGCATGTGGCTCAGTTGATCATTCATATGGGTCAGTTTGTTTAGGCAATGAAGAACAACAACCAGAATAACTATAATAATATTGCTGTTGAACGGGAACCTGATTGGGCTAAGAAGATAGCTCAGCGAGACCGGAGTTTCTTCTATGGGGAAGAGGACCCCATGTTACTTGAGAATTGGATCAGGGACTTCGACAAGATTTTCCAGGCCATGGAATGCCCATAAGCTAGAAATATTAAGGAGGCAACATTCTACTTAATGGGAACAGTTGGCAATCGGTCGACTGCCAATCGAGCAAGATTCTTGGCTCAAAAAGGTTTCAACTGGGAGGCACTAAAAACTGCGATGAGCATTGCCTTTTATCCGGAGCATTTTAAGGAGCATAAGTACCAGGAGTTCATTGCACTGAAGCAAGGAAACGATTCAGTGACTGACTACTATGATAAGTTTGTAGAGTTAGCTCGGTTCGCGGAGGATACAGTTCCTACTAAAGGGAGCATGGTAACACGCTTCAGAGGCGGTCTTAGGCTCAGCCTTCAGAGAACCATGCTCACCAGAACCTATGGCACCCTGTCAGAGGCCTACGAAATCGCGGCTAACATTTGGAGAGTCGACCAGGTGCTGGCGCAATAATTTAAGAAGAGAAAAGCGGAAGGTTCAGAAGGTGACAATCATGGCCAAGGCATGAACAACCAATAGGCAGATAAGCGTTTAAATGGAGTAGGAACTCACCATCAGAACTGTTGAAATGACATCAACAAGTACCAAGCTAGTTGCAATAGGTGTGGTCGCAATCACCGTGGATACACTTGCGACGGAACACCTATGATTTGTAGGTACTGCAGCATTTAACGACTATCATAAAAGGATGTCGACTGAGGATCAACAAGGCAACACTTGGGGATACGATCAGAGGAATTCCCAGAACAATGGGAGAAACTACCAAGGGAACCGACAGAATCAAAATGGGAATTACTTCCGACAGAATAATTGGAACGGAGGGAATTAGCCTCGTAACAACAAGAATGGAAATGAAAATAGGAATGGAGGGAAAAATAGGAATGCATTTAATGATGGGAACAACCAAGCTAGAAGCAATGGAAACAGAAATGGAAACAACCAGAGGTCGCCTGGACAAGTCTTTGCGATGAGTAAATTGAGGCACAAGCAATGAACAACAAGGAAGGTAAACATTCCGACCTTAATCTTTGTGCATCCCATTTTGGAAACCACTAAGACCTTAGGAACTCGTCCAAGCTTCGAGGATGAAGCTCTCTTTAAGCGGAGAATGATGTAATACCCTGTCTAATCACTAGGGGTAAATTAGTAATTGGAGAGCTAAATGAGGATTTAGTAGTGAAAAATGATATTGGGTAATTTATTGTGTTTTCTTACTCGTGTGAGATTATAGAACACGTTAGGCTAACACACGTAAATAAATACGTGATTATTTTCTTTATTTTAGTTGTTAATACGTATGTGACCACCGTGAATTTCGGGCATGCGCTACACCTACATACTTTACTTGCTAGTGTACCCAACTCACCCAATTATTTACTATGACCTATTTCATAATAAAAGAAAAGACACTCTTTTCTTCTTTCTCCTTCTTCTTCACGACTCAACTTCGCCATCACCTTCCTCCAACTTGATTTTTCCTCTTCGGCCAAAATTTTCTTCACCGGCACCGTTTCCACCGCTCTAGCTCCTCTTTATTTAAACTCAACTCTTCCTCCCTCCCACACAACAAAGCCACCACCATCACCATCCTCACCATCATCATCTTCCCCACATTCGGCAAAACCATCACCACCTCCATCCATCACTCTCTTCTCCCTCTCTTCTCTCCCTCCATCTCTCTTTCTCTACCTTTGAACAGAGACAACAACAGCAGCTAGGGTGACAACCCAGTCACCACCACCGCCAGTACCGTCGTTCGGGAAGACACCCGAAGCCACCACCATCTCATTTTCTCCTCTCTTCTCTGAATTTGTTACTCTCTCTCTCTCTCTCTCTCTCTCTCTCTCTCTCTCTCTCTTTCTTTCTCTCACTCTCTCCATTGCCCCTTCAGTTTCGCCCTTAGAACAAGAAGAATAAGCTGGAACCGAAGCCACGACAGCAGCAGCTCCAAGCTCCACCATACCTCCATATTTTCGGGCGAACTCTTTGGCCAGCTCGAATGCATGCCACCCAGACCTTCTAATCTGTCTCTCTACCACCTAGGAGGGCCGAACAAGTTCCAGAGGTGCTAAGCCAAGCCCAGAGCCACCGGAAGCAGTCCGTCCAGCTCCACCTCCGGCGCCGTTAGTGTCGACCTTGACCCGTTTTGTTTCTTGACCGTTTCTTTCATTTCCTTGAGTGGGTACGCCCTAAATCACCTCCTAAGTCGTTTTATGTGATCAAAATCTTGTATTCGGGCCTTGAATCCATGTTTAGATTGACTAGACTAGTAATTCTTGTTAAGGGGGTTAAACTGCCTTTTATTCAAACCTTGGGGGTAGTGTTTGTATTTTAGTATAACTTTAGGGGGCTGGCCCTAGTTTATGTTTTCTATATCATTTGTGAATTGTTTGAAACTATTTATAATATTTACTAACTTACAAAGAAAATAAATAAAGAAAGAAATGCTTTAGTGATATAGATGTGTTTTAGAAATTAATCATTTGTTCGAAAACTAAGCTAGTAAACATATTTGTGAATATGCATAATGTTGTTTTGTTATAAACTCTTAAAGAAAAGAGGGAGACAATGTATGGCGGAATATCAAAGCTTGTATTTTTCTCTACCAAATCACTCATTGTATAGAGTGTGTGAGTCAATTAGTATCCTCTAAATTTGATATTACAATATTAAGGAATATTCACCATACTAGATTACAATATTTAATAACACCCCCCTTGAATATTGGCTACTAATCTGCCTCGTTAAAACCTTTTCGCGTAAAACCCAATGGGAGAAACCGCAACTAAGGAAAAAGAGTACACATTAGAAATACATCTCCCCCTCATAATAAGATCCATTAATGCAAAAGATCTTTAATTTGACGCATCTCACATTTTCGATCATTTAACTTTGGTGTTGATGCTGGTAGTGCTTGAACAAGTATGCTGGATTTTTACTTGAGTGCACTTGCTGGATGGAAACAACACCTTTCTTTTGAAGCTCATGAGTATAGAAGAACTTTGGAGATATATGTTTTGTTCAATCACCTTTGATGAAGCCTTCCTTGATTTGGGTAATGCTGGCCGCATTATCTTCATATAAAACTGTTGGACTGCCATTTTTGAAATTCAATCCACAAGACCCTTTGACATGTTGAACTACTGATTTTAGCCACACGCATTCTCAACTATCTTCATGGATCGCAAGAATCTATGAGTGGTTTAATGATGTTTTTACCATTGTTTACTTCATCGATCTCCATGATATAGCAGTTCCTCAATAAGTGAAAACATACCTGACACGCTTTCTTACATGTATGCGCAAGTGCAGGGTCAAGTAATATAGGGGTGGTATTTCAACCCCGAGTTGTCAATACCACGAGGAAAATCATGAGATTATTTAGTTAAAAGCTTAATTTAAAGTTAAAAGTAACCGCGAGGAATGTTTGTTGGTTTAGGAATTGTGAGGTCTCCACCCCCAAACAAGTGGCTGTAAGTAAAGTGCTAAAAGAGGATATTTTTGTGGTTTTATAATTAAACAAGGTTTAATTAAGTATGGAGAGGGACTAGGCGATCTATGGATCACCTAGGGTTGTTAGGCAATTCCGGATATTGTATTGAAACACGCTAATCCTAACTCAGTTATGCCAGGTAACTAGTCACTACGATCTTCTCTCGATCTCACGTAGTCCTACGTCACGGTCTACTACAGGTCCTGTCGATCCACTGTCGTCTACCTATTCAAATTACCTCTCAGTCTCATTGATTTAGAATTGTGTTCATGTTCTCTATCACCCTAGGCCAAGTCTCTTTCAAGCACTCCACCTAAGTACTAGCAATTCCGGGTAGCTACTCCATTGTTGCAAAGGATTAAGCATCAAACATGAACAATAGCAAAACTAGATTAAAGATTAAGTAAGATGACATAATCATGAAGAAAAATCATTCTCTAATGGCCATTCATCTCATAATTTGAGTGTGTCAATAACCCTAGTTCACAATACACCAAGACTTGAAGAATCGTCACAATCATGAATCCAAAACATGTATCAATCTCAATAATCCAGAAAAGATGTCTAATCATAACCCTAGGCTCTCCATAGAGCCTAGAAAAGAATCAAGCTACTCATAATAGATGAAAGATACAAGAGTTTCTCTATAGATAATGAAAAAGAAGGAGAAGAAGTGATGAAACGGTGAAATCGCCAAGAGTAGACGAATCCGTGCAATCCCCAAACTCCAAGCTTCTCTCCAATGGTGTCCAGTGCTTGTATGATGTCTCTCTAGGTCTTCTATCACGTTTGTTTTACCAGCTGGGGCGAGTTTTTAATGTAACTTGGCCGAAATTGCATTTCAGTCCCTCCAGTTTGTAATTCCCGGACATAATTGTAAGCTGATCTTGCGCGGGCTATATCTCCCTCATCCGGACTCGTATTTGGGCCTACCATATATCGTTGGAAAGCTATGGATGTCTACTTTCCAATGGAGCATATCTTGCTCCAAAAAGCATTGTATATTTTCCTGAGAATTGAAAAGAGTACAGGTTTGTCCTGGGTGACTTTTCCCACTTTGCTTTTCTTCACTCCACTTGAGCTCCCATTGTTTCCGAAGTTCATTCCATGCCTCCTATCAACCGATTAGCATCCGTTCTTGCCAAGACAGCATGAACAAACATACCAGCGATTATATTTGACAAATAACAACGAAATATGCATAGAAACGCTTGGACTAACAATAAAGCCAATAGGAAGCATCAATTGACAAAACGACCCATATTCTCTACTATTAAGCTCAAATTACTCGTGATAACGTGGAAAAATGGAGGTAATGATAGCTCCTAAAAGGCGCTATCGAATTCCCCCACACTACCTTATTGGTCGTCCCGAGCAATTACTTGCTTCACTCCCCCAACGATTTGCATCTACTCATCACTAGTCATGTGACACAAACGACTCACCCACACGACTATGCAAACTACATGCTTTGTACAATGCAACTCGATTATCAACAATGCAAAAATTGAAACAACACATTTTTTTCTTCTTTAGAGATCGGGCAATCTCGCTATCACTAACCAAAATCATCAAGCTCTCACAAGTCTCTTTTGAAATTTCACAACCAATAGCAAGAAATTGAGAGAAAACGATCTTACGCACAAGCTCACTAAGGGGTCCCCAAACATCCACCATAAAAAATCCAAGACTCAGGCACGTCCTTTAGGTCATAGGGTCTAGGCATCATCAATCCTATAGTAGACTTTCTTCGCCAAGTCATTTTAGGTTTTCAGACCCTCTTAGCCGTTATTGCATTTGAATGAAAATTTTCCCAATGATGGGAGACACAAGTTCGTATAATACGGCTTGAATTTAATTTTCCATAGGAGCTCTAATTGGATTGAATCCAAATTTCCCGCGTGAACGGAGGCACATTAGGTTGTTCACCGTATCTAATCCAAGAGAAGATTTTGATTTTTTTTCATTCTCTTCTATTTTTTTCAACCGTGCAATTAGAGTAACTAAGTGTGGACTTTTTCGATTAGCTCTTGAAACCGCCGGAAGGGATGGTGGTTTACACTCCCTAACTTCACTTAGGCTAGAGCAGTGTACCACATGGAACCTGTTGGAATAGATGCCCTAGAGGCAATCTAGTTTAGTATGAGTTATTTGTGGCTAGAAATTCATTTATTATTTATTGGATATTTAATATAATGAAGTCCTTAGATTTACAATTGTGTTGTTTATCTTAAATATCCCTAGTCAAGTATAATGATTAATGGGACAATCATCTATAGACTAGTATGGGGTTGGATTGATATGGAGATATCACGATCCAACACATAGGTGTGCATTAGGGAATGTTGCACTGGATTGACCCATCTCCGAGAAGGCTACATACATGTTATGTTGAGTCAAAAGCGCTTCTCGCTGTGCAACGGTGTTGTCATCCTTAGACTTGAGGTCACTAGATATTCTAGTTGTGGATTATTGTGATCTTGGTAGCGTTAAACGCTACACCGTAACTGGGTAGTTATAAAGGCGTGTACTGGATACAATAAGAAGCAAGCTTAGAGATCGTAGTGGACGTAGATAGAATTTGTCCCTCCCACATAACGGGAGCAAATATCCTAGGCCACTCGAGGGATAGTGCTTATAGAATGTCTGGCCAGACTCAAATAAATCAATATGGGATATTGATGTTATTTGCACGAATAAGGCTATTCCCATGGATCAAGAAACTATGGATTGGATATACGAGTGTGACTTGTATGTCTCGTGTCCAATCCGGATATAGAGACAAAGGGATGAGACAATTACATGTACAAATGTTGTCAAGATGACTATTCTATTAGTTGGCCAGAATGGATGTTTTGCTAGAGACCGCTCCATATTAGCAAATAGTTGCTACCAACTAGATAGAACCTATGGGGTCACACGCTACATAGAGTTGAACTAGATTCGGGAATTAATTAATTGGATTAATTAATTAGAAGGATCACTTTGCAAACCCTTGCAAACTTAGTAGGGACTAATTTGCAAGGAAGGGACTAAATTGAATTCTAGTAGGACTAGAATAAGTCCTTTAGGTAGTTAACAAGGAGTTGTTGGACTATATAAAGGACCTTCCTTCCTTCCTTCCCGTAGAACTTATGCTCATTAGTGAACATAACAAGAGATGGAGAGAACAAAAGGAGAGAGAGCAAGCAACAAGGAGGCCCGACCGCCCCCTTGCCGCCGCCCCGTCCCCGTCGGCCAAAGGAGGCCGAGACCCTCCTTTGGGTCTCGTTTTTGCGTGATTTCTTCTTCCTCGTCCTCTTCCGGGCTAGCACCAAGGACTTGGGAGATCTAGGATCAACTCTAGGCGTGGATCAACTATAGAGAACGTGACACAATTCGCGTTTGAAGTCATCAAGGAGAACCCAAAGGCGTGTTTATGATTTCTATCCCTTACCATCGTTATGTCTCTTGACTTGTGATCCTTGGAAGGTTTTGCATGGTTGTATGTTTGTTTATGCTTCCGTTGCGCTATCCATGTATCAAAACCCTACAGTGGTATTAGAGCCACAGGTCGTAGAGCATAAACGTGGTTTATGTGTTACGTTTTAGTTGTTTTACACCTTAATTTGATAGTTTATCGCGTAAAACAAGACAAATCAAGCATGGGATGCAATTTGTCAATAATTAATCATAACAAGATCCAATTTTTGCATTGGATGCATGAATTGGTGAGTTTGAGAAATTTTAGGATCTTAGATTAGGGTTTGGGCATCCTTGGGGAAGAAGGAGTTCTCCCAAAACAAGGAAACAACCAAACTTGGGCACCAAGCAAGGGAGTTGTTTTGGAAACAACTCCCTCAAGGAGGTTCGGCCCCCCTAGGGAACGCCCCCCTTGCTTGCCGCCCAAGCTTGGCCGCCCTAGGGGCCGGGCGGCCCTAACCCGCGGGCCTAGGCTTGTGGGTTTTGGGCCGGGCCGGCCCTAGGGCCTTGTGGTTCACTTTATTGGGCCCGGGAAATTTAATTGTTGGGCCCATGAACCATTTTAACCCTAGAAATCCTAAAATCAATTAAAATTGACCAAGCGCGTTAAAATTGGATTTTAACTGTTTATGTGCAAATCGCATGGTGATTGGATATGGCCTTAGGATGTGGTTTGATGTGGATGTTTAATTTTGTGGTTTGGTTTACGGCCTGCGAGCTGATCAATTAATTGTAATAATTAATTAGGGTTTTATGGCCAGCGTGCCATTTTTTCTCAACTTGTGAGATTTATTTTATTTAGTATAGAAGTTAGCTAGTGCTAGATAAAGTAGATTGTTAGCCAAGATTGAAGAAAAGAAGCCCAAAGCCAAAGAAGCCACAAAAGATGGAGCATGGAGCATTCCACAAGACTATGAAGGATGAACCAAAAGATCAAGACGCATGGAGATGTGTTTGTTTAGGGTTCATAGATAATTCCATTGGCTTGGAATTATCTTAGTCTAGAAAAGGCCATATCCACATCACGTTTAATTTCTGTTTTGTGGTTGTTTATTTTATTGTCTTATTATTTGTGTGATTGGTATACGGATGATGCATGCAATTAGGATAATAAGATAATTAGACAACCCGTATCTATTATTTGGAGTTGTGCCCAAACTCAAATAGATAGATTAGTTGACATTGATCAATAAAACAATTAAAATTGAATTTAAAATCCCTCAAAATTCAAATATTGTGTTCCTGCCTTCTCGTTATTTAAACACTCATTATCATCATTATTTATCAAGTTCGTGCGTGCCAAAGCATGGCGACTTGGTTCATAATGATGGAATGCGATGGCACGTAACAATGTGCAATTGTTTAGATAAGAGGTTGAACACAACTAGGCTATTAATTTGATTAAGAAACCTAGAGGCAATCAATTGGGATTATCCATATGGATGGATAAATAAGGAGTTATTTGCCCAATTGAACCAAGAGTTGCATATGGGATGCAATTGGAATTGTTCCTACCTAAAGTAGTCAAATTATGGGTGACTTGCCAAAGCAAGCTCATAAGGAGATGAAAGATGGATCTTGGCCCACTAGAAAATATAAGGATATTTTCCGCATTAATATCTTGAGGGTTATTAATCCGTAGAAAAATAGTGGGAGCTATATTTGATAAACTAGCCATTATTAAATATAGTCAAAATTCACAAATACTAAAACTTGCGTATATTCCTTTTTGTAGAATTCCAAATGGCAAACAACTCATCGAGTTCACAACATTCCCTACGATCTGTCCTTGAGAAGGACAAGCTCTCAAGAACCAACTTTCTTGATTGGTACAGAAACTTGAGAATTGTTCTCAAGCAAGAGAAGAAACTGTACGCAATAGAGGAGCATGTTCCAGAAGGTCCAGAGAACCAAACACCTGCTGCCTTAAAGGCGTATCAAAAGCGTGTTGATGACACTAATGATGCGGTCTGCCTAATGCTTTGCACCATGACTTCTGAGCTTCAGAAGCAACACGAAAACATGAATGCTGTCGATATGATCGAACATCTAAAGCAGCTCTTCCAAGAGCAGGCGAGGGTAGAGAGGTATGAGGTCTCAAAGGCACTGTTCAAATGTCATCTGGCAGAAGGGAACCCGGTGGGACCTCATGTACTCCGAATGATCGGGTACTTGGAGAATCTCGCCCGTTTTGGGTTCCCGGTCGGCCAAGAGTTGGCAACCGATCTCGTGTTGCAATCGTTGCCTGAGAGTTATGGACAGTTCATTATGAACTATAACATGAACGAGATCGTGAAACCACTGCCAGATTTGCTCAACATGTTGAGGACGGCTGAACAGAGCATCAACAAGGGTAAGGGCAAGGCCATAATAATGGTACAGAAAGGAAAGGGCAAAAGGTTTGCCTCTTCCTCCAAGGGCAAAGGCAAGTCAGTTGCCAAGTCCAAGGAACCTGCCCTTAAGCCTGTTGGTGGCATTGCCAAGGCTGTGACTAAAGGTGAGTGTCACTACTGCAGTCAGCCTGGACACTGGAGGAGGAACTGCCCAAAATATCTGGAGGATAAGAGGCTTGGAATAGTGATTCCACCACCACCAGGTATTTTTGTTGTAGATGTCAATTTAACTGTCTCTACATCATGGGTATTAGATACTGGATGTGGATCTCATATTTGTCGAAATATGCAGGATCTAAAGAGAAGTAGAAGATTGGCCAAAGGAGAGGTAGATATGCGCGTTGGGAATGGAGCAAAGGTTGCTGCGTTGGCCATAGGCGTGTGCGAGCTATCTCTGCCTTCAGAATTAGTTTTAGAATTAAATAATTGCTATTTTGTGCCTGCTATGAGCAGAAACATTATTTCTATTTCTTGTTTGGACAAGGATGGTTTTATTATTTCAATAAAGAACAATTGTTGTTCATTTTATTTAAATAATATTCACTATTTTAGTGCGCAATTATTTAATGGACTTTATGTCCTTGATCTAAGCAATCCTGTCTACAACATTAATGCCAAGCGGATTAAAATAAATGATTTATATCCTGCTTATTTATGGCACTGTCGTTTAGGCCACATAAATGAGAAACGTGTATCTAGACTCCATAAGGATGGATTACTAGACTCATTTGATTTTGAATCATATGAGACATGTGAGGCTTGTTTATTGGGAAAAATGACAAAGTCCCCTTTCAATAAGAAAGGTGAGAGGACTAGTGAGCAATTGGCGCTCATACATACTGATGTGTGTGGGCCATTTGTCACGCCTGCCAGGGGTGGTTATGTCTACTTCATTACATTTACTGATGATTATAGTAGATATGGATTTGTGTACCTCATGAGGGCAAAATCCGAATCCTTTGAAGTGTTCAAAGAATTCAAGAATGAAGTAGAGAAGCAACTTGGCAAAAGTATCAAGGCTCTACGATCGGATCGTGGAGGAGAATACTTGAGCCAAGAGTTTGACGACTATCTTAGAGAGTGTGGGATCGTGTCCCAAATCACTCCACCCGGAACGCCACAATGGAATGGCGTGTCCGAGAGGAGGAATCGAACCCTATTGGATATGGTTCGATCTATGATGTGTCAAACCGATCTTCCATTGTCATTTTGGGGCTACGCTCTATTAAGTGCAGCTTTCACCATTAACCGTGTTCCATCTAAATCATTCATGAAGACGCCATATGAGATGTGGAGTGGGAGGCGTCCCACACTGTCGTTCATGAGGATTTGGGGCTGCGATGTCTATGTAAAATGTTTACAATCAGACAAGCTAGGGCCGAAATCGGATAAGTGCAAATTTGTGGGGTACCCTAAGGAAACTAAGGGTTACTATTTCTACAATCCAACCGAGAACAAAGTGTTTTGTTGCTCGGACCGGCGTGTTTCTAGAAAGAGAGTTTGTCTCTAAAGAAGCAAGTGGGAGGAATGTAGAACTTGAAGAGGTTCAAGAACCACAAATCACTGAACCGATTATGGAACATGAACAGGAACCACAAGCAGTTGTGGAGCAACCTGCTCAGGTAACACAAGAGCTTCGTAGATCTAGTAGAGTGCGCCAGGAACCCGAGAGGTATGGACTTCTCGTAACCGATTCCGGTGACACGATGCTCATAGATGATGAGCCTACTACCTATGAGGAGGCCATGAGTGGCCCACACTCTCAGAAGTGGCTGGAAGCCATGAGATCCGAGATGGAATCCATGTAATACCAACAAAGTATGGACTTTGGTGGAACCACCCGATGGGGCGCGGCCCATAGGGTGCAAATGGGTCTTCAAGAAGAAGATCGACATGGATGGTAATGTGATTACCTATAAGGGCCGATTGGTGGCTAAAGGATTCAGACAGATTCAAGGTATTGACTATGATGAAACCTTTTCACCAGTCGCTATGACCAAATCCATCCGAATCCTACTTGCGATTGCAGCATACCACAACTATGAGATTTGGCAGATGGATGTCAAAACAGCATTCCTTTATGGGAATCTCCTCGAGGATGTGTATATGATACATCCGGAGGGTTTTGAGGATCCAAAGCAAGCCAACAAAGTCTGTAAGCTGCAACGATCCATTTATGGATTAAAGCAAGCTTCTAGGAGTTGGAATCGACGTTTTGATGAAGTGGTCAAAGAGTTTGGCTTCATCAGAAACGAAGATGAGTCTTGTGTCTACAAGAAGGTTAGTGGGAGCGCTGTAGCTTTTCTGGTCTTGTATGTGGATGACATACTACTCATTGGAAACGACATTCCCATGCTGCAATCTGTTAAAGATTGGCTAGGAAAATGTTTCTCAATGAAGGACTTAGGCGAAGCAGCCTATATACTCGGTATAAAGATCTATAGAGATAGATCTAAGAGGCTGCTAGGCCTAAGTCAAAGTACATATATTGACAAGGTGTTGAAACGGTTCATCATGCAAGATTCCAAGAAGGGATTCTTGCCCATGTCACATGGAATCACTCTTTCGAAGAGTGGTTGTCCTTCCAATGAGATTGAGAGGGAACGCATGAGTAGAATCCCCTATGCCTCGGCCATAGGATCTATCATGTACGCCATGTTATGTACTAGACCAGATGTGTCATATGCCTTGAGTATGACAAGCAGATACCAATCCAATCCGGGTGAGAGTCACTGGATTGCAGTCAAGAACATCCTAAAGTACTTGAGAAGAACTAAGGATGCGTTCTTGATATTTGGCGGTGAGGAAGAGTTGCGTGTAAGGGGTTACACTGATGCAAGCTTCCAAACCGACAGATATGACTTTAGATCACAATCGGGATATGTGTTTTGCGTGAATGGAGCAGCGGTGAGCTGGAAGAGTTCCAAGCAAGAGACGGTAGCTGATTCTACAACAGAGGCTGAGTACATTGCTGCAAATGGCGCAGCAAAGGAGGCTGTTTGGATCAGAAAGTTTGTTTCTGAACTTGGTGTGGTCCCTAGCATTGCGGATCCAGTTGAGTTGTTCTGTGACAACACTGGGGCGATCGCGCAATTAAAGGAACCCAGATCGCATCAGAAGTCCAAACACGTGCTAAGGAAGTTTCATCTGATTCGAGATATTATCGATAGAGGAGACGTTCGGATATGCAAGATTCCTACAGATGATAATCTGTCAGACCCGCTTACAAAGCCTCTCACGCAGTGGAAGCATGAAGGGCACACTAGGAGTATGGGCATAAGAGATGCGCCAGATTGGCTCTAGTGCAAGTGGGAGACTGTTGGAATGTATGCCCTAGAGGCAATCTAGTTTAGTATGAATTATTTGTGGCTAGAAATTCATTTATTATTTATTGGATATTTAATATAATGAAGTCCTTAGATTTACAATTGTGTTGTTTATCTTAAATATCCCTAGTCAAGTATAATGATTAATGGGACAATCATCTATAGACTAGTATGTGGTTGGATTGATATGGAGATATCACGATCCAACACATAGGTGTGCATTAGGGAATGTTGCACTGGATTGACCCATCTCCGAGAAGGCTACATACATGTTATGTTGAGTCACAAGCGCTTCTCGCGGTGCTACGGTGTTGTCATCCTTAGACTTGAAGTCACTAGATATTCTAGTTGTGGATTATTGTGATCTTGGTAGCGTTAAACGCTACACCGTAACTGGGTAGTTATAAAGGCGTGTACTGGATACAATAAGAAGCAAGCTTAGAGATCGTAGTGGAAGTAGATAGAATTTGTCCCTCCCACATAACGGGAGCATATATCCTAGGCCACTCGAGGGATAGTGCTTATAGAATGTCTGGCCAGACTCAAATAAATCAATATGGGATATTGATGTTATTTGCACGAATAAGGCTATTCCCATGGATCGAGAAACTATGGATTGGATATACGAGTGTGACTTGTATGTCTCGTGTCCAATCCGGATATAGAGACAAAGGGATGAGACAATTACTTGTACAAAGGTTGTCAAGATGACTATTCTATTAGTTGGCTAGAATGGATGTTTTGCTAGAGACCGCTCCATATTAGCAAATAGTTGCTACCAACTAGATAGAACCTATGGGGTCACACGCTACATAGAGTTGAACTAGATTCGGGAATTAATTAATTGGATTAATTAATTAGAAGGATCACTTTGCAAACCCTTGCAAACTTAGTAGGGACTAATTTGCAAGGAAGGGACTAAATTGAATTCTAGTAGGACTAGAATAAGTCCTTTAGGTAGTTAACAAGGAGTTGTTGGACTATATAAAGTAACTTCCTTCCTTCCTTCCCACAGAACTTATGCTCATTAGTGAACATAACAAAGAGTGGGAGAGAACAAAAGGAGAGAGAGCAAGCAACAAGGAGGCCCGACCGCCCCCTTGCCGCCGCCCCGTCCCCGTCGGCCAAAGGAGGCCGAGACCCTCCTTTGGGTCTCGTTTTGCGTGATTTCTTCTTCCTCTTCCTCTTCCGGGCTAGCACCAAGGACTTGGGAGATCTAGGATCAACTCTAGGCGTGGATCAACTATAGAGAACGTGACACAATTCGCGTTTGAAGTCATCAAGGAGAACCCAAAGGTGTGTTTATGATTTCTATCCCTTACCATCGTTATGTCTCTTGACTTGTGATCCTTGGAGGGTTTTGCATGGTTGTATGTTTGTTTATGCTTCTGTTGCGCTATCCATGTATCAAAACCCTACACCCCCTCCAAAGAGACTAATTGTACAACTCTTGTTATTGGACTTCTTCCTCTTTGAATTCCTCCCACACTCAACCCGCTCACTATCTCTCAAAAACTCAAGAGTTAATGTTGTAGTTGGGTTTGCAAGGAGCAAAACCCAACACAAATTTCACGATTTGGATGAGTTTCGAGTTCTGAGTGTGTTGCTGTTCTTGAGGTTTGAGAGGAAGAGGATGAAGAAAAGGAGTGTTTGATCCGAATGGGGGTGGGGAGGATCAAAAATCCGGTTTTTGGCTCATAAATACCCCCCAAAGTCTCAAAAATACCCTAAAAAATTGGGCAGCCCGACCCATTTCGGACTCCATTTCGGCCTGAAATGGTGGCCGAAATGGCTGGGCATTTTTGGAGCAGAATGTTGTTTTCTATTCGGGCCAAAATAAGGGGATTTCTGCCTCCATTTCGGCACGAAATGGTGGCCGAAGTCACTGGAACTTGCCAGTTTGTTTTTGCTCTAATTTCTTCATCCAGCATCCGTTTCGCGTCATTCTTGCGCCGATGGACTCCATATTCAACGATGAATCCATTTTTTCCTAGGAAATTCCCAAATGCGGTAAATTTTCCGTTTATTCTCAAATTCTCTCTCATGTTCATGAATCTTGCTCCTTGCTTTCTTGAACCGCAATCTCTACTCCGGATTCCAATGCGTGCAACCCCGGTATAACAACTTTCCGCCATGATCCTCAAAAATAATAAGATACTCCTCGACCTCGAGTAGCTTCTCTGAAATGTAAAAGTTCTTCCGATTGGCTAGTTTTTCCTCGTTGTGCGTGCAAAATTGTGCACATGCATCAAGAAGGGAATCCGGAGGGTTCTTCTGGATCTGTGTCCTGCACACTCATAGAAAATATTAAACCACTCTCTCGCTCTCTCACTATCAAATATGGAGGATTCAAAGAAAATAAACTAAATAAAATAATGAAAGTCCTGCTCTACATTGGGTTGCCTCCCAAGAAGCGCTTATAATTTAAGGTCGATGGCACGACCCCGTTACCTCTGCCACCTCACGAAGGTGGTCTGGCACATTGTACCGCTTCCAGTTTTGATTTCCTATACTGAATTTGAAGCACTTCTTCATGTGCGTGCACCGCTGATGGCTTGTTCCTTTCCCAGTAGTCAGGTGGATCTCCTTGCGATAAATCAGAAAGTTGTCGCTTTACTTGTACAGCAAATGGAACCCTTGGCTTATGCTCCCACGAATAATGAGGCGTCGGTTTGAAGACCCAAAAAGTCTCCATGTCCTCATGTACCGTCATAATCAGCTCTCCATTCTCTACATCAATGAGGGTGCACCTAGTCGCTAAGAATGTTCTCCCTAGAATTATAGGCACATCACCACCTGGCATGTCCAATATGAAAAAATCAGCTGGCATAATCAGGCTTCGAACCCTCACAAGTACATCCTGTATCATCCCACATGCTCTCTTGGATGATTTGTTTGCAAATTGGAGAGTGATCCAGGTTTTCGGAGGCTCCCCCACACTTAATTTTTTTGAATAACGACCGATGCATCAAATTCGCGCTTGCTCCCAAATCGCAGAGAGCTCTCCCAGTGTAGGCATCAACCAACGTAGCTTCAATGACAAAACTACCCAAATCCTTCTTTTTATTAGGTAGCCCATGCAAAATACATGAACTAACATGCTCATTTAAGTTCACTCTTTAAATTCATCCACTGCTTTCTTACCAAGGACTGCATCCTTAATAAACTGAGAATACTTAGGGCTAGTTTGGTAATGCTGTGGCGGTTTAGACAGCTGCTGTGTAGAAAGCCCTGTGAGAAAGCTGCTGTGAGAATCTACACAAAAAGTGTTTGGTAAACTCCATATAAAATATGCTGTTGAAAATCACTTTTGACATTTTGTGTTTGGTAAGTAGTGCTTTATACTTTTTTAATGTTAAAACGACCATTTCAGACATGATATAATAAATAGTACTATTACAATAAAAACTATTAATATTTATTAATGGATAATGATGTCAAACTATAAATTAATCAAAAAGCAGGTCGTAGAAAGCAACCCCTCCCCTACTTTTCAAAAACCACTGTGGGGACGCAGTTGCTTTCTAGAAAGAAGCAAAACAAAACTTTACCAAACACAAAATACTGTTTTTGAATTTGAAAAGAAACGTTCTAGAAAGCAAAAGTATTACCAAACGGGCTCTTAGGCATCTTTTGAAGTGCCTCAATCAAGGGAATATTAATATGCAGTTTCGAAAATACATTAAGAAAGCGCCTGTACGCCTTAGAATCATCCTTCTTCTTCCTATTACGCAAAGGATATGGAAGTTCTGAAGAAGAAGGAGGAGATGAATTTAATACCTCAGTGGAATCCTCCTCGTCCTGCTGAGTCATGCCCTTTGATTGGGGGACCATGATAGGAGTCTTCTCAGAATCGAAGACTTCATGCTCCTTTGCCTTGGATGCTACCGCTCTAGCATGAGTAGTGTATGGAGGGTCTTTGAGTGCTTTACCACTGCGAGTGGTGATGGCCCGAACATGTTCCTCAGATGCAATAAAAGTGTGTTCCAGTGCTCTGTGTTCGAGTTGCTGTTGGAATAGATGCCCTAGAGGCAATCTAGTTTAGTATGAATTTATTTGTGGCTAGAAATTCGTTTATTATTTATTGGATATTTAATATAATGAAGTCCTTAGATTTACAATTGTGTTGTTTATCTTAAATATCCCTAGTCCAGTATAATGATTAATGGGACAATCATCTATAGACTAGTATAGGGCTGGATTGATATGGAGATATCATGATCCAACACATGGGTGTGCATTAAAGGTAATGTCGCACTGGATTGAACCATCTCCGAGAAGGCTACACACACGTTATGTTGAGTCACAAGTGCTTCTCACGGTGCAATGGTATTGTCATCCTTAGACTTGAAGTCACTAGATATTCTAGTTGTGGATTATTGTGATTTTGGTAGCGTTAAACGCTACACCGTAACTGGGTAGTTATAAAGGCGTGTACTGGATACAATAAGAAGAAAGCTTAGAGATCGTAGTGGACGTAGATAGGATTTGTCCCTCCCACATAACGGGAGCAAATATCCTAGGCCACTCGAGGGATAGTGCTTATAGAATGTCTGGCCAGACTCAAATAAATCAATATGGGATATTGATGTTATTTGCACGAATAAGGCTATTCCCATGGATCGAGAAACTATGGATTGGATATACGAGTGTGACTTGTATGTCTCGTGTCCAATCCGGATATAGAGATAAAGGGATGAGACATATAATTGTACAAAGGTTGTCAAGATGACTATTCTATTAGTTGGCTAGAATGGATGTTTTGCTAGAAACCACTCCATATTAGCAAATAGTTGCCACCAACTACATAGAACCTATGGGGTCACACGCTATATAGAGTTGAACTAGATTTGGGAATTAATTAATTGGATTAATTAATTAGAATGATCACTTTGCAAAACCTTGCAAACTTAGTAGGGACTAATTTGCAAGGAAGGGACTAAATTGAATTCTAGTAGGACTAGAATAAGTCCTTTAGGTAGTTGGCAAGGAGTTGTTGGACTATATAAAGGACCTTCCTTCCGTCCTTCCCACAACTTATGCTCATAATTTAACATAACAAGAGTGGGAGAGAACAAAATGAGAGAAAAGAGCAAGCAAGCTAGGAGCTCTTCGCCCCTAGCCCGCCGCCCGTCCCCGTCGGCCACAAGGAGGCCGAGAGCCCCCTTTTGGTCTCGTTTTGCGTGATTTTTCCTCCTCTTCCTCTTCCGGGCTAGCACCATGGGAGATCTAGAAATCAACTCTAGGCGTGGATCAACCATAGAGAACGTGACACAATTCGCGTTTGAAGTCATCAAAGGAGAACCCTAAGGTGTGTTATTGATTTCTTCCTTTACCATCGTTATGTCTCTTGACTTGTGATCCTTGGAGGGTTTTGCATGGTTATTTTTGTTTCCGTTGCGCATCCATGAATCAAAACCCTACAGTGGTATCAGAGCCACAGGTCGTAGAGCATAAACGTGGTTTATGTGTTACGTTTTAGTTGTTTTACACCTTGAATTGATTGTTTATCGCGTAAAACAAGACAAATCAAGCATGGGATGCAATTTGTCATTAATCTATCATAACAAGATCTAATTTTTGCACTGGATGCATGAATTGGTTAGTTTGAGAAATTTTAGGATCTTAGATCTAGGGTTTTGGCATCCTTGGGGAAGAAGGAGTTCTCCCAAAACAAGGAAACAACTAAACTTGGGCACCAAGCAAGGGAGTTGTTTTGGAAACAACTCCCTCAAGGAGGTTCGGCCCCCCTAGGGGACCGCCCCTCTTGCTTGCCACCCAAGCTTGGCCGCCCTAGGGGCCGGGCGGCCCTAGCCCGCGGCCTAGCCGCGTGGGTTATGGGCCGGCCCGGCCCTAGGGCCTTGCGTTTCACCTTTTTGGGCCCGGGAAATTTGATTGTTGGGCCCATGGACCGTTTTAACCCTAGAAATACTAAAATCAATTAAAATTGACCAAGCGCGTTAAAATAGGATTTTAACTGTTTATGTGCAATTCGCATGGTGATTGGATATGACCTTAGGATGTGGTTTGATGTGGATGTTTAATTTTGTGTTTTGGTTTACGGCCTGCGAGCTGATCAATTAATTGTAATAATTAATTAGGGTTTTATGGCCTGCGTGCCATTTTTTTCTCTAAACTTGTGAGATTTATTTTATTTAGTATAGAAGTTAGCTAGTGCTAGATAAAGTAGATTGTTAGCCAAGATTGAAGAAAATAAGCCCAAAGCCAAAGGGAGCCACAAAAGATGGAGCATAGAGCACGGAGCATTCCACATGACTATGAAGGATGGACCAAAAGATCACGACGCATGGAGATGTGTTTCCTTTTAGGGTTCATAGATAATTCCATTGGCTTGGAATAATCTTAGTCTAGAAAAGGCCATATCCACATCACGTTTAATTTTTGTTTTGTGGTTGTTTACTTTAATGTCTTATTATTGTGTGGTTGGTGTATGGATGATGCATGCAATTAGGATAATAAGATAATTAGACAACCCGAATCTATTATTTGGAGTTTTGCCCAAACTCAAATAGATAGATTAGTTGATTCTGATCAACAAAAACAATTAAAAATTGAATTTTAAAATCCCTCAAAATTCAAATATTGTGTTCTTGCCTTCTCATTATTTAAACAATCATTATCATCATTATTTATCAAGTTCGTGCGTGCCAAAGCATGGCGACTTGGTTCATAATGATGGAATGTGATGGCACACCTCGTGTGCAATTGTTTAGATAAGAGGTTGAACACAACTAGGCAATTAATATGATTAAGAAACCTAGAGGCAAGCAATTGGGATTATCCATATGGATGGATAAATATGGAGTTATTTGCCCTATTGAACCAAGAGTTGCATAAGGGATGCAATTGGAATCGTTCCTACCTAAAGTAGTCAAATTATGGGTGACTTGCCAAAGCAAGCTCATAAGGAGATGAAACATGGATCTTGCCCCACTAGAAAATATAAGGATATTTTCCGCATTAATATCTTGAGGGTTATTAATCCGTAGAAAAATAATGGGAGCTATATTTGATAAACTAGCCATTATTGAATATAGTCAAAAAAATTCACAAATACTAATACTTGCGTATTTTCCTTTTTGTAGAATTCCAAATGGAAAACAACTCATCGAGTTCACAACATTCCCTATGATCTGTCCTTGAGAAGGACAAGCTCTCTGGAACCAACTTCCTTGATTGGTACAGAAATTTGAGAATTGTTCTCAAGCAAGAGAAGAAACTGTACGCAATAGAGGAGCATGTTCCAGAAGGTCCAGAGAACCAAACACCTGCTGCCCTAAAGGCGTATCAAAAGCGTGTTGATGACGCTAATGATGCGGCCTGCCTTATGCTATGCACCATGACTTCTGAGCTTCAGAAGCAACAAGAAAACATGAATGCTGTCGATATGATCGAACATCTGAAGCAGCTCTTCCAGGAGCAGGCAAGGGTAGAGAGGTATGAGTTCTCTAAGGCACTGTTCAAGTGTCAACTGGCAGAAGGGAATCCGGTGGGACCCCATGTACTTCGTATGATCGGGTACTTGGAGAATCTCGCCCGACTAGGGTTCCCGGTCGACCAAGAGTTGGCAACCGTTCTCGTGTTGCAATCGTTGCCCGAGAGTTATGGACAGTTCATCATGAACTATAACATGAACGAGATCGTGAAACCACTGCCAGATTTACTCAATATGTTGAGGACAGCTGAACAGAGCATCAAAAGGGGTAAGGGCAAGGCCTTTATGATGGTACAGAAAGGAAAGGGCAAAAGGTTTTCCTCATCCTCCAAGGGCAAAGGCAAGTCAGTTGCCAAGTCCAAGGAACCTGCCCTTAAGCCTGTTGGTGGCATTGCCAAAGGTGTGACTAAAGGTAAGTGTCACTACTGCAGTCAGCCTGGACACTGGAGGAGGAACTGCCCAAAATATCTGGAGGACAAGAGGCTTGGAATAGTGATTCCACCACCACCAGGTATTTTTTTTTTAGATGTCAATTTAACTGTCTCTACATCGTGGGTATTAGATACAGGATGTGGATCTCATATTTGTCGAAATATGCAGAATCTAAAGAGAAGTAGAAGATTGGCTAAAGGAGAGGTAGATCTGCGCGTTGGGAATGGAGCAAAGGTTGCTGCGTTGGCCATAGGCGTGTGCGAGCTATCTCTGCCTTCAGGATTAGTTTTAGAATTAAATAATTTCTATTTTGTGCCTGCTATGAGCAGAAACATTATTTCTATCTCTTGTTTGGACAAGGATGGTTTTATTATTTCAATAAAGAACAATTGTTGTTCCTTTTATTTGAATAATATTCACTATTTTAGTGCGTAATTATTTAATGGACTATATGTCCTTGATCTAAGCAATCCTGTCTACAACATTAATACCAAGCGGATTAAAATAAATGATATAAATCCTGCTTATTTATGGCACTGTCGTTTAGGCCACATAAATGGGAAACGTGTATCTAGACTCCATAAGGATGGATTACTAGACTCATACGATTTTGAATCATATGAGACATGTGAGGCTTGTTTATTGGGAAAAATGACAAAGTCCCCTTTCAATAAGAAAGGTGAGAGGACTAGTGAGCAATTGGCGCTCATACATACTGATGTGTGTGGGCCATTTGCCACGCCTTCCAGAAGTGGTTATGTCTACTTCATTACATTTACTGATGATTTTAGTAGATATGGATTTGTGTACCTTATGAGGGCAAAATCCGAATCCTTTGAAGTGTTCAAAGAATTCAAGAATGAAGTAGAGAAGCAACTTGGCAAAAGTATCAAGGCTCTACGATCGGATCGTGGAGGAGAATACTTAAGCCAAGAGTTTGACGACTATCTTAGAGAGTGTGGGATCGTGTCCCAACTCACTCCACCCGGAACGCCACAATGGAATGGCGTGCCTGAGAGGAGGAATCGAACCCTATTGGATATGGTTCGATCTATGATGTGTCAAACTGATCTTCCATTATTATTTTGGGGCCACACTCTATTAAGTGCAGCTTTCACCATTAACTGTGTTCCATCTAAATCAGTCATGAAGACACCATATGAGATGTGGAGTAGGAGGCGTCCCACAGTGTCGTTCATGAGGATTTGGGGCTGCGATGTCTATGTAAAACGTTTACAATCAGACAAGCTAGGGCCGAAATTGGATAAGTGTAAATTTGTGGGCTACCCTAAGGAAACTAAGGGTTACTACTTCTACAATCCAACCGAGAACAAAGTGTTTGTTGCTCGGACCGGCGTGTTTCTAGAAAGAGAGTTTGTCTCTAAAGAAGCAAGTGGGAGGACTGTATAACTTGAAGAGGTTCAAGAACCACGAATCACTGAACCGATTATGGAACATGAACAGGAACCACAAGCGGTTGTGGAGCAACCTGTTCAGGTAACACAAGAGCTTCGTAGATCGAGTAGAGTGTGCCAGGAACCCGAGAGGTATGGACTTCTCGTGACCGATTCCGGTGACACGATGCTCATAGATATGAGCCTACTACCTATGAAGAGGCCATAAAGGGCCCAGACTCTCAGAAGTGGCTAGAATCCATGAGATCCGAGATGGAATCCATGTATACCTACAAAGTATGGACTTTAGTGGAACCACCCGAAGGGGCACGCCCCATAGGGTGCAAGTGGGTCTTCAAGAAGAAGATTGACATGGATGGTAATGTGATTACCTATAAGGGCCGATTGGTGGATAAAGGATTCATATAGATTCATGGTATTGACTATGATGAAACCTTTTCACCAGTCGCTATGACCAAATCCATCTGAATCCTTTTTGCGATTGCAGCATACCACGACTATGAGATTTGGCAGATGGATGTCAAAACAACATTCCTTTATGGGAATCTCCTCGAGGATGTGTATATGATACAGCCGGAGGGTTTTGAGGATCCAAAGAAAGCCAACAAAGTCTGTAAGCTGCAACGATCCATTTATGGATTGAAGCAAGCTTGTAGGAGTTGGAATCGACGTTTTGATGAAGTAGTCAAAGAGTTTGACTTCATCAGGAACGAAGATGAGTCTTGTGTCTACAAGAAGGTTAGTGGGAGCTCTGTAGCTTTTCTGGTCTTGTATGTGGATGACATACTACTAATTGAAAACGACGTTGCCATGCTGCAATCTGTTAAAGATTGGCTAGGGAAGTGTTTCTCAATGAAGGACTTAGGGGAAGCAGCCTATATACTCGGTATAAAGATCTATAGAGATAGATCTAAGAGGTTCCTAGGCCTAAGTCAAAGTACATATATTGACAAGGTGTTGAAACGGTTCAACATGCAAGATTCCAAGAAGGGATTCTTGCCCATGTCACATGGAATCACTCTTTCAAAGAGTGGTTGTCCTTCCAATGAGATTGAGAAGGAACGCATGAGTAGAATACCCTATGCCTCGGCCATGGGATCTATCATGTACGCCATGTTATGTAATAGACCAGATGTGTCATATGCCTTGAGTATGACAAGCAGATACCAATCCAATCCGGGTGAGAGTCACTGGATTGCAGTCAAGAACATCCTAAAGTACTTGAGAAGAACTAAGGATGCTTTCTTGATATTTGGCGGTGAGGAAGAGTTGCGTGTAAGGGGTTACACTAATGCAAGCTTCCAAACCGACATAGATGACTTTAGATCACAGTCGGGATATGTGTTTTGCCTGAATGGAGCAGCAGTGAGCTGGAAAAGTTCCAAGCAAGAGACGGTGGCTGATTCTACAACCGACGCTGAGTACATTGCTGTAAATGGCGCAGCAAAAGAAGCTGTTTGGATCAGAAAGTTTGTTTCTGAACTTGGTGTGGTTCCTAGCATTGCGGATCCAGTTGAGTTGTACTGTGACAACACTGGGGCAATTGCGCAATAGAAGGAACCCAGGTCGCACCAGAAGTCCAAACACGTGCTCAAGAAGTTTCATCTGATTCGAGATATTATCGATAGAGGAGATATTCGGATATGCAAGATTCCTATAGATGATAATCTGTCAGACCCGCTTACAAAGCCGCTCACGCAGTGGAAGCATGAAGGGCACACTAGGAGTATGGGAATACGAGATGCGCCAGATTGGCTCTAGTGCAAGTGGGAGACTGTTGGAATAGATGCCCTAGAGGCAATCTAGTTTAGTATGAATTTATTTGTGGCTAGAAATTAATTTGTTATTTATTGGATATTTAATATAATGAAGTCCTTCGATTTAAAATTGTGTTGTTTATCTTAAATATCCCTAGTCCAGTATAATGATTAATGGGACAATTATCTATAGACTATTATGGGGTTGGATTGATATGGAGATATCATGATCCAACACATGGGTGTGCATTAAGGGTAATGTCGCACTGGATTGACCCATCTCCGAGAAGGCTACATACACGTTATGTTGAGTCACAAACGCTTCTCGCAGTGCAATGGTATTGTCATCCTTAGACTTGAAGTCACTAGATATTCTAGTTGTGGTTTATTGTGATTTTGGTAGCGTTAAACGCTACACCGTAACTGGGTAGTTATAAAGGCGTGTACTGGATACAATAAGAAGCAAGCTTAGAGATCGTAGTGGACTTAGATATGATTTTTCCCTCCCACATAACGGGAGTAAATATCCTAGGCCACTCGAGGGATAGTGCTTAGAGAATGTCTGGCCAGACTCAAATAAATCAATATGGGATATTGATGTTATTTGCACGAATAAGGCTATTCCCATGGATCGAGAAACTATGGATTGGATATACGAGTATGACTTGTATGTCTCGTGTCCAATCCGGATATAGAGACAAAGGGATGAGACAATTACTTGTACAAAGGTTGTCAAGATGACTATTCTATTAGTTGGCTAGAATGGATGTTTTGTTAGAAACCGCTCCATATTAGCAAATATTTGCTACCAACTAGATAGAACCTATGGGGTCACACGCTATATAGAGTTGAACTAGATTTGGGAATTTATTAATTGGATTAATTAATTAGAAGGATCACTTTGCAAAACCTTGCAAACTTAGTAGGGACTAATTTGCAAGGAAGGGACTAAATTGAATTCTAGTAGGACTAGAATAAGTCCTTTAGGTAGTTGGCAAGGAGTTGTTGGACTATATAAAGGATATTCCTTCCTTCCTTCCCACAACTTATGCTCATAATTGAACATAACAAGAGTGGGAGAGAACAAAAGGAGAGAAAAGAGCAAGCAAGCTAGGAGCTCGCCGCCCCTAGCCCGCCGCCCGTCCCCGTCGGCCACAAGGAGGCCGAGAGCCCCCTTTTGGTCTCGTTTTGCGTGATCTTTCTTCCTCTTCCACTTCCGGGCTAGCACCAAGGACTTGGGAGATCTAGAAATCAACTCTAGGCGTGGATCAACCATAGAGAACGTGACACAATTCGCGTTTGAAGTCATCAAAGGAGAACCCAAAGGTGTGTTATTGATTTCTTCCTTTACCATCGTTATGTCTCTTGACTTGTGATCCTTGGAGGGTTTTGCATGATTATTTTTGTTTCCGTTGTGCATCCATGAATCAAAACCCTAGAGTTGCTGCTTAAGATCCTTAACTTCTGCTAGGGCTTCTCGTAGTGCAACCGTAGAAGTCGTGCTTTCGGAAATCATGGTCATCACATGTTGAACCATCACCTTCATCAATCCTCTCATCTCAGCCAACTCTGAAGCTCGTTCTTGTTGTTGCTGCTGCAGCTCTGAAATAACTGCTTCATGCACTGCCTCTACCGCATTCACCTGAACTGTGCCATAATCAATTGCATTTTGCTTCATCAGTTCTTGCTTTTGGGAATCATAATCCAAGCTCTCCTCTTTTTCAACCACACGTATCATCAGCTCATATGCACCCTCCGAATCGCATTTGAACAATAAATTGCCCCCAGCTTCTCTGTCGATTTTGTCTTTGTCAGGATTTCCAAGTGCATCATAGAAGACCTGGATGATATGGGCTTTGTCAATGCCATGGTTGGGAATTTATGTAGCAAACAATTTAGGCGCTCCCATGCTTTTACAAGTGATTCATTTTTCTCTTTCCTAAAATTCCAAATCTCGTTCTGCAGCTGAATTAGACGTGAGATTGGAAAAAATTTGACCATAAACTGAGAGGCACACTCTTCCCAAGTTTTAATCGAACAAAATGGCATAGAGTCTAGCTGTAATCCTTCGGTTTTTAAATACATGATTTAGTACTTCTTATAGAATATTGCTCAACGTGCATGGCATTAGGTTGCATTTGGTAGTTATACCCTAGAATGGAGACTCATAGTTGGGGGTCGTTTAGAAGGTGGTTTCAACTTTGAGGACGAAATTTTCTTTAAGGGGGGAAGGATGAAATACCCCGTTATTTAAAAACGGATATTTTTAGATAATATTAAGTGTTAATATGTTAAAACGGGTATTTTTAAATAGTATTGGGTGTTAATGTGACATTTGTACAAGTTTGGGTACTAGTTGCTATTATTTAAAAGTTATAAACTACCTAGGTGTTTTTATGTATTTTCTTATAACTATTATAGTGTCTTTTATTTAGCTAAGGGGGTGGTAGTTGTACTAAGGCTAAAGTTAGTTGGGTGAAAGTGTCTTTACCCTAAAACATTGTCATCTTCTCCATCGACGATGGAGTTTTTGTTTCTCCTTCTCCATGTCCGAAACCAACTCCTACACCCACCGAAACGCCACCAAATCGTCCCAATTCAATCCCAATTCGACCTAATCTCATCAAAGCTCGATACTTTAGCAAAAAGGAAACCAATTTCGCCAATTTTTGGTCCCGATTCGGAATCGAATTTTTCGAAGTGGGTCTCTTCCTTCGCCGGATTTTTTCACCATCTAGCCTATTTAAACCCCTCAATAACAGAGAAATTCTCACACCAACACCAATCTCTCTCTCTCTCTCTCTCTCTCTCTCTCTCTCTCTCTCTCTCTCTCTCTCCCGTTCAATCACTCTCTCTCTCTCCCCGGCGCCGTCGTCGCCGCCAAAGGCCGCTGCCACCATCGTCCGCCCTGGCCGTCGTGCCCAGCCGACGCCGCCCGCCGTCGCCTCCTTCCCGGTGTCGTCGTTGGTCTTCGCCGGCGTCGCCTCTGCCACCGTGAGCCGCCCTCATCCCCGTTTTCTTCTCTCTCGGGTAAAACAGACCCGTCTGTCTCTCTCTCTCTCTCTCTCTCTCTCTTCTTTTGTTTTGTTTTGTTTTGTTTTGTTTTGTTTTGTTTTGTTTTGTTTTGTTTTGTTTTGTTTTGTTTTGTTTTGTTTTGTTTTGTTTTGTTTTGTTTTGTTTTGTTTTGTTTTGTTTTGTTTTGTTTTGTTTTGTTTTGTTTTGTTTTGTTTTGTTTTGTTTTGTTTTGTTTTGTTTTGTTTTGTTTTGTTTTGTTTTGTTTTGTTTTGTTTTGTTTTGTTTTGTTTTGTTTTTTTTTTCATTTATTAATCTAGTTAGTTGGTTAACATTATTAGTTTGGAAATAAGAGAGAACAAGTGTGGGCTGGCCTAGTGGTTAGTGGTTCCAAGTTCGAATCTCACACGACGCATTTATTTTTATACAAGTTTAAAGTAATCTTTTTGTACTCATCTTTACTCAAAAATAAGAATGTAGAATAAGGGTGATAAAAATATATTTTTCCTTAGTTATTTATATAGGCTTATAGCAAATTAGAATAAGTTATTTCCTCAAATAAATTTGTTATTTATTTTAAATAAAAGTTAGTTAGTTTATAATTTATTCTCTACTAAGGCTTGTTTGGATTGGGAAAAACTACTATTAGAATCAAAATTGTTTTTGGGGTAAAATAATATGCTTCTGTACCCTAAATAATAAAAATGATAGTTTATCTAATCTTATAAGTTATATTTATATAATTATAGCTTAGTGTGTTTTTACAAATAATAAACGTTAGATTTATAAAGCGTATTTTATTATAAAAGAGGTTGTTCGCCTTAGTAAAGGTTGGGGAGAGTTAGTAAGGGATTTATTTCATTTACCTATAGGACTTGTGTGCAATGTGTTGATTAGGATATTATTAAATTTGTAGGCGATAAATTTCGTTGATGAAGGATATGTGGAGTATTACTAGGAAGTGATTTTCTTTGCTTGAGATTCAAGGTAAGTAAACATGCCAGGCCTAGCGCCCATATCTTCTTTCGTGTCTAAACTGCTTTTGTGATTTATTGTCTCAAAATTTAAATATCTACTTGAACTGTTTACTTGAGAAAGTTTACTGATTTTATAAATGTGATTCTATCACAACTATCAAATGATTAATAAGACGTAATAACGTAAAGTGAAAGAGTTGTACGGGGGAACACTTTATTACTATGGGATCGGTTGTTGTGACTACGTTCACTCAACCCACTTTTATTTGGTTGCTCGGCCGCCACAAGCCCCGAGTTTGCTCCTTGTACTTACCTCTCTGGCCGCAAGAAGTCTTAGGGGGGTGTCGACACTTATGGTCTTGGTAGTGTGTGATGGTTGGTTCTTACCCTTGTCAACAGGATAAAATATGGTTTCCAAATACTTGGAACTTTATTGTTTAAATTTGACCCAATTGGAAAAATGGAGAAGAGTTTGTGAATGTTTCCCCACAAGTGAAGTGATAAAAAGAAAAGATTGCTGAATTCTTATTTCATACTTATACTTATACTCTTACTCAAATTCTTTACTCTTCAAACTCATGTGTCGTTTTGAACCTGCTTCATAATCTGTTTACATGCTTGGGTGTTGCTTACTCAGTATTTTCCGCTGACTTTGGAAACTATGGTGTTTCTTTTTATTTCTGCACCACAGATTTATGTGGAAGCTTGGAGTAACGGGAGCGCGACTCGACATACATAGGAAAAGTTTAGTAGATCACATTTATTTACTTTAGAATTTCAGTTAGACTTCGAGAATCTCTAGATTGGAATAATGCCAATTTTTGTGATGAGACAAGTTTCAAAGTTTTAATTATTTATTTTAAGGATTTAGTTTGGATTTTCTATTATAAAATCTCCTTGTATCCGGGTTTAATATCGGGTACGGAGTGACATCCCCGGGCTTCCGGCTTGGACGTTTTGGGGGTGTTACACTATCCAATCCATAGCAACTCCCTTGAGGCAATGTGGGAAGATCATCAGTTTAAGCGCTTCAGATAGGACCCCACTATAGCGAATTAGTCCATATTGGTTCTGAAATCTTCCAATGAATCCATGTGTGTCTTCCTCATATGTACCAGCAAAGGTGCACTAATCCCGAACAAGCTGAATTGTGGCCGGCTTGAGGTAGAAATTTTCAGACTGGATTGGTGGCACCACAATTGCTATCTCCCTTCCTTTAAGATCAGCCTCAAATGCCTGGATTATTGCTTTTCCATAACGGTTGTACGGAATTGAGGTCGGATGCGGTCTAGATGTTGCCGCTAGTGATTTATCTACGGATGCAGCCACCATAGCTTGTAGCTGCTCCGTCGTGAGGCTAATTAGCCCTTGGCCTTCCGCCATCGCTACCTGTGGAAACAACACTAGCACACCCGTGAGGTAAACTGATAGTAACATAAATAAAAATAAAATAAAACTCTAAACTAATTTCTAACTAAATAATCTACCGTTTTCCCCGGCAACGACGCCAAAAACTTGACACGCTTTCTTACGTGTATGCGCAAGTGCACGGTCAAGTAATATAGGGGTGGTATTTCAACCCCGAGTTGTCGATCCCACAAGGACAATCACGAGATTATTTAGTTAAAATCTTAATTTAAATTTAATTTAACCGGGAGGAATGTTTGTTGGTTTAAGAATTGTCAGGTTGCCACCCCCAAACAAGTGGCTGTAAGTAAAGTGCTAAAAAGGATATTTTTGTGGTTTGTAATTAAATAAGGTTTAATTAAGTATGGAGAGGGACTAGGCAATCTATGGATCACCTAGGGTTGTTAGACAATTCCGTATATTGTATTGAAACACGCTAATCCTAACTCAATTATGCCAGGTAACTAGTCACTACGATCTTCTCTCGATCTCACGCAATCCTACGTCACGGTCTACTACAGGTCCTGTCGGTCCCCTGTCGTCTACCAAATGGCCAATACTATTCAAATTACCTCTCAGTCTCATTGATTTAGAATTGTGTTCATGTTCTCTATCACCCTAGGCCAAGTCTCTCTCAAGCACTCCACCTAAGTACTGGCAATTCCGGGTCGCTACTCCATTGTTGCTAAGGATTAAGCATCAAACATGAACAATAACAAAACTAGATTAAAACATTAAGTAAGATAACATAATCATGAAGAAAATCATTCTCTAATGGCCATTCATCTCATAATTCGAGTGTGCCAATAACCCTAGTTCAACAATACACCAAAAGACTTAAAGAATCGTCACAATCATGAATCCAAAACATGTATCAATCTCAATAATCTGGAAAATATGTCTAATCATAACCATAGGCTCTCCAAAGAGCCTATCAAAGAATCTAGCTACTCATAATAGATGAAAGATACAAGAGTTTCTCTATAGATAATGAAAGAGAAGGAGAAGAAGTGATCAAGCGGTGAAATCGCCGAAGAGTAGACGAATTCGTGCAATCCCCAAGCTCCAAGCTGCTCTACAATGGTGTCCCGTGCGTGTATGATGTCTCTCTAGCTCGTCTATCACGTTTTTTACCAGCTGGGGCGAGTTTTTAATGTAACTTGCCCGAAATTGCAATTCAGCCCCTCCAGTTTGTAATTCCCGGACATAATTGTAAGCTGATCTTGCGCGGGCTATATCTCCCCCATCCGGACTCGTATTTGGGCCTACCATATATCGTTCGAAAGCTATGGATGTTTACTTTCAAATGGAGCAGGCCTTGCTCTAAAAAGCATTGTATATTTTCCTGAGAATTCAAAAGAGTACAGGTTGGTCATGGGTGACTTTTCCCACTTTTCTTTTCTTCACTCCACTTGAGCTCCCATTGTTTCCCAAGTTCATTCCATGCCTCCTATCAACCGATTAGCATCCGTTCCTCCCAATACAATATGAAAAAACATACCAAGCTATTATATTTGACAAATAACAACGAAATACGCATAGAAACGCCTGTACTAACAATAAAGCGCATATGAAGCATTAAGTGACAAAATGACTCATATTCTCTACAATTAAGCTCAAATCATTCGTGATAATGTGGAAAATGGAGGTAATAGATAGCTCCTAAAAGTCGCTATCAATACCCTGCTTGTGGTCTTGCTTTATGTGGGTCTGACAAGAATCCAACATTAGCATATCCAATGAGGGAGGAATTTGATCCACATGGATAGAAAATACCCAAGTCTGTTGTGCCACATAGATATCGCATGAAGTTTTTAACACCGTTCCAGTGCCTGCGAGTAGGGTTAGAACTGTACCTAGACAAAAGATTGACGAAAAATGCAATATATGTTCTTGTGTAATTTGCCAAAAACATCAAAGCACCAATTGCACTAAGGTATGGTACTTCAAGGGCAAGAGATTCCTCGTCACTCTCTTGAGGACGAAAAAGATCTTTATTTACATAAAGGGACCTAACCACTATAGGGGTGGTTAGTGGATGTGATTTGTCCATACAAAATCTTGTAAGGACTTTTTCAGTATAATTTGATTGATGAAGTAAAATTCTTTCATGAAAGTATTCAATTTGTAGACCAAGGCAAAATCCCGTCTTTCTGAAATCCTTCATCTCAAATTACTTTTTTAAGTAAGTTGTAGTTCGGGTAATCTCTTCATGAGTTCCCACTATATTAAAGTCATCCACGTATACTGCCACAATTACAAATCCATTTGTGGACTTCTTTACTAAGAGACAAGGATAAATTTGATTGTTAACAAACCTTCTTTTGATAGGTATTCGCTCAAGCGATTGTACCACATTCGTCCCGATTGTTTTAGTACATATAAGAAACCTTTGGAGCTTAATAGAATAAGCGGTAAGTGGTTTGTTTGTTTTTGGCAGTTCAGTCCTTCATGGACTTTCATATATATATATATATATATATAATATCACTATCAAGTGAACCATATAGATATGCTGTAACCACATCCATCAAATGCATATTTAAACTTTCCGATGCTGGCAAACTTATTATGAATCAGAAAGTAGTTGCATCCATCACAGGCCAATATGTTTCTTCATAATAATGCATGGTCTTTGCGAGAAACCTTGAGCTACAAGTCGATATTTGTATCTTTTAATCTCGTTTTTTTCATTTTGTTTCCGCACAAAAACCCATTTAAATCAAGTTGGTTTTACATAATTAGGTGTTTGAACTATTGGTCCAAACACTTTACAATTTTCTAGTGAATTTAATTCAGCCTGTATAGCCTCTTTCAATCATCACGGTGTCGACATTCTTCAATTGACCGTGGTTCGTGATCGTCGTCACTTATATGTAGCACAACGTTAAAGACAAATGTTTCATCAATGACAACATTATTTGATCCCATATTTTTCCGAAATAAATATAATTGACCGAGATCTCTTGATTTTCTGGTACCATATCCCCTGAATTTAGATAAATCATTTTGGGAATCAGATCACCAATTTTAATGGGATCATCAATTGTCTTTGTTCCAACAGGTCTGCCACGCTTTTGGCGTGCACTAGATTCACTCGCTTTTATGCTCGAATTTTGTCCTACAGGGACATCAACCCGTGCTGGAAAATTTGCAGCCTGTATATGCGATTTTATATCTTTTCTTGTATCAACGAATGCATCAGTCAATTTAAATTCACACTGGCTAGTTCGAGGATCGAAGTGTGTTATCAAAGGAGAATTCCAAGAAATTAATTGTCGAGCTTCAGGCTGCGACATGTCTCCCCCTAATTTCGGTAAGATCGATTCGTCAAAGTGACAATCAGCAAAGCGAGCTTGGAATAAATCCCCAGTTACAGGTTCCAAATATCTAATAATAGATGGGGAATCAAACCGAACATAAACACCCAGTCTACGTTGGGTACCCATCTTGTTATGTTGTGGGGGTGCAATAGGAACATGCACAGCGCACCCAAAAACACTTAAATGAGATATATTTGGAGGTTGTCCAAGCACAAGTTGTTGGGGAGGATTTTAAGATACCCAGTGGGAGCATAAACGTATTAATGCAGCGGCATGTAAAACATCATGTCCTCACGCAGAAATGGGTAAATTGTTTTCATCAACAATGGTTTAGCTATTAATTGAATTATTTTAATAAAAATTTCTGCTAAACCATTTTGAGTGTGTACATGCGCGATTAGGTGCTCAACCTATATCCCAACTGACATGCAATAATCGTCAAATGATTGCGATGTAAATTCACCATCATTATCAAGACATATAGATTTTATGGGATGATCATGGAAATGCGCTCTAAGCCTTATAATCATTCCTAAAAGGCGATCAAATGCCATATTTTGAGTTGATAATATGAATACGTGCGACCATCTTGTAGAGGCATCGAGTAGTACCATGAAATAGTAGAAGGGACCACTAGGAGGATTGATTTGTCCAAAAGTATCTCCTTGAATGCGTTCCAAGAACTTAGAAGATTCAATACTAACTTTCATGGGTGATGGTCTAGCAATGTATTTTCCTTGAGAACAAGCGGTGCATGGATATTCTATTGGAAAAAGAATATTTTTATCTTTTATTGGATGCCCGCTTGAGTTCTCAATGATTCTTTGAATCATAATTGTGCCAGGGTGCCCAAGTCGACTATGCCAAAGCAAAAAAGTTGTGGGATATATTTGTTTTATGGCGACATTGAATTCAACTGCTTGGATAATTGTATGATACAATCCAGATGATAAAGCAGTAAGTTTTTCCATCACATGTTTTTTTGCATGAAACATTGGATGTAATACACATGTACTCCACATCATTCTCATTAAGAATTTCAACGTGGTACCCATTTCGGCGGATATCTTTAAAACTCAACAAATTTCTACTAGATTTTCGAGGGTATAATGCCTCTTCGACATTGAATGTTGTTCCACCGGGAAATATGATAGAGGCTTTCCCAGAGCCTTAATCAAACTGGACGTACCAGAAATTGTGTGCACATATGCTTGAATAGCGGAAATTTGCAAAAAATATTTCTTCGGGCGCATAATTGTGTGAGTTGTTCCACTGTCTACCAAGCATGTGTCTTCACAATTCATCATTTTATCTATAATTAAAAGAGAGATATTTGATAAGTAAAAGAAACTTCTCATATTAAACTTCAATCCTACTAAAAAGAAATAACAATATCTGAATTTAACATTATTCAATATTCTAAGCTGCAGCAAAAAATTAAAATGACTTAAACATATCTTCATGAGTTTTCTAAAAAAAATATGGCTCTCCAAAGGGTCCATCGACTTGCGGATCAGGAGCAAAGAAGTCATCAACATTAAAACCTTTGAGATCCATTGGCTGCTCATACTCAACATGGTTTGATTCATTAAATGTAGCACTCCCATTTATGGATGCTCGATAGAGATCAACCAAGTGTCATCGTGTATGGCAAACATGATCCCAATGGCCATCAGTTCCACATGTATTACATTTTTGTCCCTGTTTGGGAGGTACTTTTTCAGCAAATCCATATGAATTCTGATGTCTCCCACCATTATTTCTCCCCCTGTTTTGTGGTGGTGCTACTCATTTGTTGATATTTGAGGGCATCTGAAGTAGAGGTTCACGGTACCAAACATTGCTCTTACGATGACCGCGTACACGACGGTGACCATGTCTACGACCATGTCCATGACCATGTGGGTTATTTTGAACACGTAAAACAATTGCATTTGCTTCAGGGAATGCATTGTTACTCACTGCAGGGAGAGGATTCGAGCCAGTCGGACGTTTTTAAGGATTTTTCTTCTATATGGCATTGTTTATTTCCGCAACCAATAAGCAAGAAATCAATTTAGAATATTTTTTTGAATCCCTTTTCTCGACACTGTTGTTGCAGGAGCATGTTTGAGCAATGGAAAGTATATAATGTCTTTTCCAAAAATTTGTCATCAGTGAAGTCCTCGCCACAAAGTTTTAACAGGGATGTAATTATGAAGAGTGCGTAGTTATAACTATTTACCGTGTTATAATCCCGAAACCTCAGGTGTATCCAATCGGAACGAGCCTAGGGGAGTAAGACAGAATTCAAGTGCTCGTAGCGCTCTATAAATTGTTCCATAAGATGAGGGGGTCCTTAATAATAAGTTACTCATTTTTATAATCTTCATCTCACAAAAATATCAACGCATCGGCGCGCTCCTTTTCAGACGCGTTATTGTCTTCTTTTATAGTATGCCCAAGAAATTTTGAGTCTAGGTGCAATCTGTAAGTTCAGCTAGTTTCAAAGTTCTGTTTCAAGGCCTTGAAACTGTTTTCAAAGGTTTGAAAACATACAATATGAACTTAGGGGGAGCTTATGTTCCTGATCTGATTCCCAGTCCCATGTGCTTGATTATATGTTCTTTGATGATGAAAGGAAAAGCGTTTTGTTTCTCTATACTATTATTATTGTTTTTTAGGAATTATCTATACTATTATTAATCCATCTGTTTGAACAAGTGTTTGCAGGTAAAAGCTATTACCTATTTTGCAGGATCACTTGCCTAAACTATGTTCTTGCAGAAAAAAGCAACTGGATTGTTTAATTGATTCTATGCTTATGTAAACATGTCTTGAAGTTCCTAACATATTCAGCTACAAGATTAAGTCAATATCCTTGAAGATATTGAGAAACTAGCCGTTGGGAAGAGCTGTTAGACAAGTCAAATATTTGCAGCTATTTTTTCGGAAAGTTTGTTATGAGAAGATCCTGAAGATCTGCTATTCAAACAAGCTGCATAAGAAGGAATGACTGAAGATTTTCAATAGACACAAGAACACAGAGACTCAGAACATTCTCAGGATTGACAAGCAACACAGAAGGAGATTCATTTCACTCAATCCATTCCACATAAGATCATGCACATTCAAACTGCTTCATCAGTTCTCAGTGTTCTTCTTTCTGATCTATATTTGTATATCATTCAGATAATACTTGTTACATTTTGTTCCCGTGAATTGTTCAAGTGAAAAATAGAGAACTCTTGTTGAATAGTTAGCTAGAGAAGGTACTAGATAGGTTAGTGAGAAACACAAGCTGTAACAGAGTAAGGAAACTCTCTGTGCTTGAGATCTACGGCTTAGCTTTTGGTTAATAAGAATTGAGTTGAAAATCCTGCAGCGATCCATTCCCTAAGGTAGAGACGTAGGTCCAAGTTGAATGAACTCTATAAATTTCCGTGTCTCTTACTTTTATTTTGTTGTTCTATACTTAGCCAATTCCTCTACACAAAACAGGTTTCAGTTCAAGGGTTTGAAAGGCATTTGAAGGCCTTGAAAACTCTTAGTATTTTCTTTGTCACCTGTTTTCTTTCAAAGGACTTGAAACTCATTTCAAGGCCTTGAAATACTTACAGCTTTTCCAAAATTTCTTTGAAACTACTCTTCTAGCACAAGTTGCAAAAAGTTGCCATACTCTATTAAACCCCCCCTTCTAGAGTATTGATCCCGTTTTACTACCTACATTACTGTCTTTCAATTGGTATTAGAGCTCGTATCATTCCATAGATTTAACCATCTGGTGATTGTGAGTACTGTAGGCGATGGCGGTTTCTCTCAGGGACGAGCTGCTAACATACCTCCTTTATTATGTGGTGACAATTTTGTGCACTGGAATGCCCTGATGAAAATGTTCATCATTGATCAAGATATGGAGTTGTGAACTATCATTTAGAATGGTCCTCAGAAATTCTACATAGAGAAAGATGGGATTAGAACTCCCAAGACAGAATATTAACTTTCTGCTTCTGAGTTAGAACAATATTCCAAAAATCACAGAGCTATGAATCACTTATATTGTGCTTTGAGTGAAGATGAATTCAACATGATTTCACGCTGCAAGACTGCTAAGGAAATATGGGAATAATTGGTGGTAACCTTTGAAGGAACAGTCAAGTCAAGCATACAAAGATCAACATTTTTCTTAGACAGTATGAACTGTTGAAAATGAATGGAGATGACTCCATCAAGGACATGTTCAAGAGGTTCACTGACATTGTTAATATCCTGGACTCTTTGGGAAAATCTTTTTCCAATGAAGAGAAAGTCAGGAAGATCTTGAGAAGCCTTCCCAAATCCAAGTGGGAACCAAAGACTACTGCTATTGAAGAAGCTCAAGATCTTTCATCACTTCAACGTGATGAATTGCAGGGAAAGCTGCTCACACATGAAATTTCCATGAATGAAGTTGATGGAGAACTGCCAGATAATGTTAAGAATCTAGCTCTCAAGGCTAAGGAGAACATAACATCTAAAAGCCTTGAAAATGAAGAAGATGATGATGAAGATCCCTTTGCTCTAATTTCCAAAGCCTTGACTAGAATTCTCAAGATGAAGAAGAACTTTAGAAACAAATACTTCAGAAGGGATAAACACAAATCCTCCAGTAACAAAGACTACAAAGGTAAATCTTCTTTCCATAGTAATAAGTATAAAGTAATGAATTGCTTTGAGTGTGGTAATGAAGGACATTTGATTAGAGACTGTCCACACAAGAAACGCAAACACTTTCAGAAGAAAGACCATGACAGGAGAAAAAGGGCTATGATAGCATCTTGGAGTGACTCAGATTCCTCAAGTGATTCTGAATCTGAAGATGAACAAGCAAACTCTTCCTTATGACCAAGCATGATGAAAGTTCTGAAAAGAACATTGAGCAAGGTAAGGAAGTGAATGGTGTTTGCAGGCTGTCACCAAGAGCAAGTAACAAAAATGGTTTATGGATATTGGTTGCTCCCGAAAAATTAGTGGAAAGAGATCTCTGTTCTCTGAACTAAAAGAAAAATATGAAGGATCAATCACACTTGGTGAAAAAGGAAAATGCAACATACTAGGTATTCGTAAAGTTGGCACAGACTCTGAAAATTCTATTATGATATTTATTTAGTCGATGGCTTGAAGTTCAACCTACTTAGTGTATCTCAGTTATGTGACAATGGTAAAAAATTTATCTTTGACAAAGAGACATGTGTGGTGCAAAATGAGAAATCTGGAGTTTGCATCCTCACTGCCTCAAGGTCAAACAATGTTTATACTTTGCACATTAACAAAGTTGCAGGAAAAAGTCTGAAGTGTCTCAAGGCCTTGAAAGATGATTCAAAGATTTGGCACATCAGCTAGTTTCTAAATACATACCAAAGAACTTTTTTTGTATACTTTAATTTAAACAAGCATGAGTCAGAAGATGAAGCAGAGCCTTCAAGTGGTTCCAAGGAAAGCTTGCAGGAAAACAAGAAGAATTTTCAAGGCCTTAAAAATGTGTAACATCAAGAGAATCAGAGTGAACAAGCCACTACTTCAACTTCTCAAAGACCTTAGAAGATTCCTAGAGAACCAGAAACATGGACACCATGGAAAAGATTCAATTACCTTTCATCTCATCCAGCTAACAATATTATATCTGATCCATCCACTGGTACACAAACAAGATGTCAGTTGAAGAACATGTGTGCTTTCAATGCTTTTTTCTCTCTTATGGAGCCTAATAATGTGAAAGAACCACTACAAGAAGCAGACTGGATCATTGTAATGCAAAGTGAACTCAATGAACTTGAGAGGAACACGGTATGGAATCTGGTTCCACCTCCTAAAGATCAGTCTGTCATTGGTAACGGGTGGGTACTCAGAAACAAGTTAGATGAGAATGATGACGTAATCAGAAACAAAGCAAGACTGGTAGCTCAAGGCTACAAGCAGGACGAAGGTGTTGATTATGAGGAGAATTTTGCTCCTGTTGCAAGGTTAGAAGCAATTAGAATGTTACTTTCATTTGAATCTCACAAAAATATGAAACTTTTTCAAATGGACGTGAAATGTGCATTTCTAAATGGATATCTGCAAGAAGACGTTTATGTTTCTCAACCTCCTGGTTTTAAAAATGATGAGTTTCCTGATCATGTTTACAAACTTGGCAAAACTCTTTATGGTTTGAAACAAGCTCCAAGGGCTTGGTATGAAAGACTGTCAATGTTTTTACTTGAAAATGATTTAAAAAGAGGATTAGTATACAAAACCCTTTTCATAAAGACTCATGGAAAAGATATTCTAGTAGTTCAAGTATATGTTGATGATATTCTATTTGGAGTTACTAATGACTCTCTTTGCAAGGATTTCTCAAGTCTTATGAGCAGGGAATTTAAAAGAGTTTGATGGGAGAGCTCAACTTCTTTCTTGGAGTTCATATACATCAAATGAAGAAAGGGATATTTATGCATCAGAAAAAGTACACCATGGACTTGCTAAACAAGTACAATATGTCTCAGTCCAAGGTAGCAAAAACCCCTATGAGCTCCTCACTTTCATTAAACAAAGATCAAAACGGTAAGAGCGTGAATGTGAAGGAATACAGAGGTATGATTGGATCATTGTTGTATCTCACTGCAAGTAGACCATATATCATGTTTAGTTTATATATGTGTGCTAGTTCAAGCTGATCCTAAAGAATTACACCTAGTTGTTGTCAAAAGGATATTTAGATATCTCAATGGTACCAAAGACTTGGGAATTTGGTATCCTAAACAATCTAATTTCTCTTTGTGTGGCTATTAAGATGCTGACTTTGCAGGCTACAAAGTGGATAGAAAAAGCACATCAGGGTGTTGCCAATTTCTTGGAATATCACTGATCAGCTGACATTCAAAGAAACAAAATTTTGTAGCCCGATCAACAGCAGAAGCGGAATACATAGCAGCTGGTGCTTGCTCCTCACAAGTACTATGGATTGCTCAACAAATGAGAAATCTTTGATTTAAATTAAGAGATATACCTATCAAATGTGAAAAAACCAGTGCAATATCTATCACAAAGAATCCAGTTCAGCACTCAAGGACCAAACACATAGATGTTAGACATCACTTCATCAGAGATCATGCTGAAAAAGGTGATGTTGTTCTTGAATTTGTTTATACTAACATGCAATTGGAAAATATCTCCACTAAACCACTGCCAGAGGATAGATTCTCATCCCTGAGATTAGAAATGGGTATGCTGAATAAAGAAGCATTAGTTTAGGGGGAGTATCAGTTAATTTACATGTTAAGCATTATGTGGTTCAAAGGTTTGAACTGATTTTCAAAGATTTGATTGTATTTGCTTCAGTTGTACAACTTCTCAAGGCCTTGATACCCTTTCCAAAGTCGTGAAAATAAATCTTTATGCTTCAATGATGGGTGTTATCTCTTTAGATAACACCCAAAATTACCATTATTTTATTTCCTTTCCCACGTCACACACACACAATTGGAATTTTACTTATTCTGCACATCTTAAAAGAGTTGAAATATTTTGTTTCCTTTTCAAACTCAAACTCTTCAGTACATATCCCCTTTCTTCTCTCTCTCTCTCTCTCACATATCACTCCTACCTCTCTTTTCTTTACCCTCAAAAGCGTAATGAGCACCAGAAGAACGTCTGATAGAATCAAGACGGCTGGAGGATCAAAGAAAGTTACTGACAAGAAGATGAAGACTGTAGAGGAAGAGTTTCAAACACTCAGTGATGATTCAAGTTCCAGAACCCCTAGTGCAGAAAAGACTCCTTCTCCTCAAAAGAAGAAGATCAAGAAGGATCAGACTCCAACTTCTAGCAAGAATAATAAAAATGATAAGTCTGCTCCATAAAAGCAACCAGAAGAACATGTTGTTAGTCCTAAGAAGGTGAAGAAGAATAATCCAACAAAAGAAGACAATGGAAAAGGAAAAGCCATTAACGAAGAACTAGAGAAAGGCACTGGAAAAGAACTGTAGATCTACTAGAGAAGCAACAATCCCCTGGTAAGAAATCTGGCATTAAAAGCGAATGGTTTGTTTACAATGTTGCTAGAGGACAGTGGTTAGATGGTTTTGCTTCCAGACCAGTAGCTTTTTGTAGCATGATTAGTGTCAATATGCTGAAAACCATGAATCTGGATTGCATTAAGAGGTTGAAGAAAAGTGCTATTTGTAAAATCTTAAACCCTCCTTAAGTTGCATATCCCAGACTCACTAGATTTTTCTATTTGAACATAAGGAAAATTAGAACTGTAAACCTAGTGATCCAAACCAAAGTTGATGGTGTTGACATGGAGTTAGATCACTCAGAATTTGCCAGTGTTTTTGGTTTCCCAAGAGGTAAAACAAAGACAACTATCTAAAAAAGAGTGAAGCTCTAAAACTGGCCAGTGAAGAATTCTTTCTAGCAAATGTATCTACCTCGTCCAAGGAGTTAACACACTCTGTGCTAACTGTTGAAGCTAAAGTATTGTTTACCATTCTGATGAGGTGTGTAGTACCTAATGAGAATTCCAAAGAATTGATTACTGACAGGGTGCTGTACTTGATGTGTTTTATCATGCATGGTTATGAGATTAATCTCCCTACAATTGTGATGGAACACATGCTTTACTCCCATACCAAAGAAAGAAAGCACCCATTTCCTTATGCCAACCTACTTTCTCCCTTCTTTAAACACCTTGAGATCCCAAATTACAGAGAAGAGACTGTTACCACTGGTTTTGGTATGCTTGATGAGAAAGAATTTTAGAGAATTAGGATTATGAAAACCAGTGAAGGTAAATGAAGATGTACTCTAAACTGTCTGAGGAAGAGTTTCAATCCACCCAAGGCCTTGACCTCTCCTTCAAGCCTTCCCTCTCAATCTCAATACCTTTCTATGGTATACCAAAGACTTGATATTCTGGAGAAGGATATTGAAGAATTGAAGGAAAATCACATGAGTTTGAAACTGAGTTCAAGCAAGTCAAGTATATGGTTGAAAGCATCTTCAAAAGCATTAATGTGCTTCATGTGGAGGAAGAATTCTCTCTGGCTGCAGAGGGATCCAAGAAAGCTGGTTCAACCTATGATTTGTTCAGTGACCATACGACTCAGGATGAGGCTACAGGGGTGGTGGACAAAGGGAAACAAGTAGCTCAAGAACAAGGTGATGAATACCAGGAACAAGATGATGCTGAAAGTCTAGAATCAGGGATGCTGATTAAAGATCTTAATAAGAATAATCAGAAAAAACCCATTCCAGAGATAGTGACTGAGGCAAATCTTTTTGATGATGAAGTGGTTGGTGATACTGCTGATAAAACTTCTCAAGAAGAAGAACAGAAAGATGATGAGGATGATGAAGAGGACAATGGAGAAGAAGACGCAGAGCCAAAGGGAGATGGAGACCCAACCCCCTAATTCTTGCCTCTTCTTTCTATCTTTTTCAAGGCCTTGAACTCCTTTTTAAAGTCTTAAAAAATTCAGCTTTTTAAATCATTTTGCTTTAAAACTTTTCCAAACACTAATCCAACATTTTCTCATTCTTTTTTTTATGAAAGTTAAACAGGGGGAGAAAAATCTTAGGTTTCTTTGTTATTTTTCGTACTTTTTAGATGGATCTGGTTTAGATATGTAGGATTCATTTTGCTGAAGTTTGCTGCGTAATAAGTTGGATTATTTGGATATTTATATTTCATGATTACTTTGCTATGCTCTAATGAATATTTTTGCAGAGAATGAGTCCTTAAAAATACTGAGTTTTTGTATTTCATCAAGGGGGAGATTGTAAGTTCAGCTAGTTTCAAAGGCTTAAAAAAATTGTCTGTTTCAAGGACTTGAAATTGTTTTCAAAGGTTTGAAAACATACCGTATGAACTTAGGGTGAGCATATGTTCCTGATCTGATTCCCAATCTCAAGTGCTTGATTATATGTTCTTTGATGATGAAATACAAATCATTTTGTTGCTCTAAACTATTATTAATCCATCTGTTTGAACAAGTTTTTGTACGGAAAAGCTTTTACTTATTTTGCAGGGTCACTTGCCTAAACTATGTTCTTGTAGAAAAAGGCAGATGGATTGTTTGATTGATTCTATGCTTATGTAAACATGTATTGAACTTCCTAACATATTTAGCTACAAGACCAAGTTCATATCCTTGAAGATATTGAGAACCTAGCCTTTGGAAAGAGCTGTTAGACAAGTCAAAGATTTGCAACTATTTTTTGGGAAAGTTTGTTATGAGAGGCTCTTGAAGATCTGCTATTCAAACAAGCTGCATAAGAAGGAATGACTGAAGATATTCAATAGACACACGAACACAGAGACTCATGAAATTCTCAGGATTGACAAGCAACACAGAAAGAGATTCATTTCACTCAATACATTCTACATAAGATCACTGCACATTCAAACTGCTTCATCAGGTCTCAGTTTTCTTCTTTCTTGTCTATATTTGTATATCATTCTGATAATACTTGTTACATTTTGTTCTCGTGAACTGTTCAAGTGAACAATAGAGAGTTCTTGTTGAATCAGTTAGCTAGATCATGTACAAGATATGTTAGTGAGAACCACAAGCTGTAACAGAGTAAGAAAACTCTCTGTGCTTGAGATCTAGGGTTTAGCTTTTGATTAATAAGAATTGAGTTGAAAATCCTGCAGCGATCAATTCCCTGAGGTAGAGACGTAGGTCCAAGTGGAATGAACTCTATAAATTCCTGTGTCTCTTACTTTTATTTCGCTGTTCTATACTTAGCCAAATCCTCTACACAAAACAGGTTTCAATTCAAGGGTTTGAAAGGCATTTGAAGGCCTTGAAAACTCTCAGTATTTTCTTTTTCACCTGTTTTCTTTCGAAGGACTTGAAATACTTACAGCTTTGCACAAATTTCTTTGAAACTACTCTTCTAGTATAAGTTGCTAAAAGTTGCCATACTCTATTCAACCCCCCCTTCTAGAGTATTGATCCCGTTTTACTACCTACATTACTGTGTTTCACAATCCAGCATCAAGAATCCACGAAAAGTAATTGTTTCCTCTTATATCAAGTCCAGTGAACTCGAGCCTCGCGATGTTTGACATTATCAACCTAAAAAGAAATAAGACCAAAATTAAATTATGACCAAAAATTGGTGCAATGTTAAGTGATTGACAAAATAAATAGACAATAAAACATAATCAAAATATTTTTTTTTTCATTATGAACTGTGCCCTACAATATTTAAAACACGCCTTATAAATTGAAAGCTTAGGCAGTTCAGCTGGCTATAGCATCTGCAAAACTTTTGTTTGAGCGGCTGCAGCTTCGAACTTCGAATCTCATAAGCAGCACCTGTTTTTTTACAGGCAGCAGCAGTTATTTTCCGTATGATATTGTAAATCAAAATATAATAAAAAGATCGTCTAGTAATCTAATAGCGTAGATTAAATGATTTGGTAACAGAAGGAGAGTTCTGTGAGCTAGTTTTGCCCACCAGGTTGTGTCTTCAATCCTCAACAGCGACATTATATTTTTTTGACTGAAAAATTAACTTTAAAATAAATAAATAAAAGACATAGTGAGACAGTAAGTAGGTGGTGGACTAGTGGTCGCCCGCAACTGCATAAGGGCGCTATGTCAGCCATGTTTCCTAGGTTCGAGCATGCAAATAAGCAGATTTGTTTTTGGGATCTTGCCACAAAGCAACGTTTTTGGTTCTTCTCTAGATCTAATGGGAGATCAAGGTCTAGGGTTTGAGCAGCTTTCTTTTTTTTTTCCCGATAAACCCATAGCATAGACCAATTTTCTTTTTGTTTCTTTCGATATAAATAAGAATTTGTAAACAAATAAAGAAACGATTTAAATGATGTACCGTTGATTTGAATCAACTTCGAATCAAGCAAGATAAGAGACAATCAAAATCAAAATTATGTTTTTCGTTTGATCATCTTCTACATGAAAATATTCATAATAAAATAACTAAATAGTTGGTACCTTTGTCTTTTGTTCTTCTCTTCTAGTAGAGCGAAAGTGCTGATAACGTGTTATAAACTCTGAAAGAAAAGAGGGAGACAATGTATGGAGGAATATCAAATCTTGTATTATTCTCTACCAAATCGCTCTTCATATAGAGTGTGGGAGTCTAATAGTATCCTCTAAATATGGCATTACAATATTAGGGAATATTCACCATACTAGATTACAATATTTCATACTACCTCCGTTTCTTCTCTATAGGACCGGTTTGACTTTTTGACTCGTATCCGGGTCATCTTGATTGGGTGATTTAGATAGAAAAACGATGTCATTTTGTAATAATTTTTTCATCATGTTATAGAGCAACTTTTACTCTACAACACCATGAAAAATTATCAAAAAATTACATTATCCAAATCAACGGACAAAGTGACCTAGTGAATAGTAGTAAAAGTCAAACCGGTGGATAGAGAAGAAACAGAGGTAGGAACAGTTTTAACTATTTACTAGGTTGTCGCCTTGTTTTATATAGTAACTTCAAATAAGTTATTAATATTTTTATCAACAAGAATATTTCTTAATTATTGTCGTATTCAAACGTGGTTCTAATAACACTACTAGTAATTGTAATTAAACCATATTATCTTTACATATCACTTGTTTATCAAAATAATTATTTATAAGCGTATTTTGATTATTAGCAAGTTATTTAAAAATACTTATAAGTATATACAGATTTATAAGTATACGACTTAAATATGAGTTTTATTGGGGATGTGAGAATTGGGCTTAGTATTCAACATAGTCGGGCGAACACTCATGCATTCGTTTATTCAAAATTAACTTCGTGTAACTAGAGATTTGAAAATGTTAGGAGACGGAATCGTGGACATAGGCTTCGTCGACTTCCCTACGTGCTAACTACTGAGTCGACATTAGGTGAGTTTACATGCTTAGTCTCATGTTACTAACACCTTTCATGTGAACTCGTGATTTCTATTTCTTGTCTCAAAATATACTTGAGAGTGTACATTCTTAGTCTTGTGCGCTTAGCTTCTTCTGTGTCACAATATGAATTCTATTTATTCTGCGTTTCGAATGTGATTTCTATACTTGTCTTAAAACTATATTGTTATGTTTGGCTCCGGCCAGGAACACCGAGACTAGGGAGTTTCTCTTGAATGATTGAGTCTTGGATCTTTGTCGGCTCCGGCCAAAAACACAGACTCCGCAGTTTCCCCTGACTTCTTGTTGAAGTCTTCGACTTATTGACTCCGGCCAGAAACACCGATTTGGGAGTTTCCACTCTATGCCTTGTTGGCTAGAGATATTATTTGGGAGGCCCTCCGTTGGCATTTCGAAATCCAGTTTCTGTGCATAGTAAATGATTATTGAATTCTATATTAGGATGATTCTTATCAGACACTACTGCTCACTGTTGCGTACTCTGATAATTTTTTTACTCATACTCTGTTACTATTATTTTTAACCCTTTTCCCAGATGCTACCACACTCAGTATTTATTGCTGACTTTCCAAACTGCGAGTCTTGTCATTTTCTTCCCACCGCAGGTCTAGCCGCTTGGAATTAAGAAATAGAAGGACGCGAGACTCACCTAGACTGTGAACGTCACCAGTAGACTATCTATATAATGTTAGATAAGTATTGTGTAATAGTAATCATAGTATGGATGAGACTTTGATCTTATAGTTGTTTAATAATATAAATAAATGTTGTGAAATATATTGCTTTTGATCTCCACCGCTTCTATTAAGCGTCGCCATCCCGGTCTCATCCCGATCCGGATAAGGAGGTTGTTGCACTCTTGGTTCGACGTCGCATGGGAGGTCGCGAGGGTTATCTCTTGGTCCGGCGCCGCGCGGGAGGTCGCGAGGGTTCTTTCTTGGCCTGGCGCTGCTCCAGAGGCTATCAAGCTCTTAGAATGGGAAATAATCTCCGACCACTAGTTCCTCTGATTAGAAGTATTCCCAACAAGAGCAAGAAGAAACAGAAGATTTTACAGAAACTTGAAGATTTGGATTACCCTCTCAGATCAATATTGTAAGAATTTCGTTGTTATGACTTTTTACAATTAGGGATTGATTTAGATACCTCCACAAATCACTTGATTTCGTTAGTTGTATAAAGATTTTAATCTTTTTCTTGGTGTGCTCAATGATTTGTAAAGGAAGAATTAGTATAATTTTTTTGTGATTTGTAAATGGTTTATGACTTTGTAGAGGGTACATGAATTTGGTAACTTGCTAGTGTTTATCGTTGCAATTTGGTGCCTTATTTGGATCATAATATTTTTTTCTTTATTTCCATTAGATTAGTGATTTCAAATGCCCAATTTATGGGTTTGAAGTTTTGTTCTTTGAGGAAATGGAGGAAGAAGATAAGAAAGAAGGTGAAAAGTTGAGAGGATCAGAGAAAGTTGAGAAAGAGGAAATGTTTTCATCAAATGTTAGTAGTTGTTTGTTTGTTTTGTTGTTGTTTTGGTGGTGGGGATTCGGTGGTCGTGGTGGTGGTGTGGTGGGGATTCATTGGTGGCGGCGGCGGCGGTGGAGGTGGTAGTCAAGAACGCCAAGAACATCACGAACATGATGAACACGATAATAAGCACAAAAGGGTGGTATTTTTCCCTAATTCGTACCTTGTAAGGGTAAAATGGTCACAAAAAACCACTTTGCACCCCCAATAACGGTTTGTAACAGAAGGGAGGTATCTATCTGTCCACTCTCCTAACTCTGACAGGGGGGCATATTGACTCTGACAATGAGGTACTTGTATTTAACCACAGTGCATGGGGTGTATATGTATTTTTTCCATAATAGAGGGGTTGAAGTTGTGTTTTATCCATAAAATAAACATGCAATTTCAATTGTTCATTGGCATTATTACATTCGAAAAAAGAAGATAGTTGTTATAGCGCGACCTACTGCAAGAATATGGGAACACTTCTAAATTTTTAGCCATAATTTCAAGAGTATTTTCTCTTCATAGCTTCTTATATCTTTAGGATGAACTTGGCAAGTTAGAAATTGCAAATAAATTTGGGTTGGACAAAATAGATGAATCCTGAGCTTATCGGTACCCCTTCGTTACCTCTTAGGATGCAATACTTCCCATGTTCTTACAGTGGCATGTCTAACTCATGTGCTCGCACAGTGAAGGAAATAGAACTTTAGGAAAATGATCGGTCTTTTTTATCTATTTATATTTATAATTATCCTAACTATCAAGCTATTCAACTGAAAGTTGCATGCAAGATTATCTCTCCATACTAAGAATGGAGAATAACGACAAAATCTATATATTGAGTTCAAAATCAAGTAAAAGATACAATAAGAGCAAAATAAAAACAATGAAATTTATGTTAGGAAAAAAAATTTGAAAATAAAATAATGTGACAAAAATGAGATTAAGAAAATTATGAAATAGGATTGGAAATATCAGTTTTTGAGTCCGAGACTTTTGAAGGAGAAGCCTTGACGACGAACATCGCCGCATCATGAAACAGGGACCAACCGCCAACAAGTCGGAGTTCACTCGAAAGGAGAAGTACATATGGGAGTTCAAGGATTAGTAGTGCGTGGAAGCATGGTAAGATTTTGTACACTGCATGATTGGGACCTTCACTATAGAAGACATAATGAACTCTCATGCGACGGGGAACTTGTTTCGTTGCATATGGTGCCTATGTGGTGCTACCCGCCCGACATTCCTTTCATTGCTATCTTCTGAGAGTTTATTTCGGGATCTCATCATTTTTTTGTTTCCTCTGATGGTGTTGTCTTCGGGCGGTGTTGTTCTACCTCCTCCGCTTTCAGCCCTCACCGACCATATCATTATGAGGATTGTTCTTTCTTTCCCGACGTTTTTTTTCATGTTCTCTGCCCACATTTCACCTCTCAGCAAACCAAAAATGGGGTTCTCTCTGTTTTCCCTCAAGCTTTAAGCCTTTTCAGGCCAACTCACAAAGGGATTTCTCTTCGGCTCTGTGTTCACCCAGTTGCGGTAAGCCCTCACGGGCCATATCCAGTTGGGGCTTTCCCTCTTTTTGTGTGTGCAGGTTGCAGCTTTGGTACTTGATGGATGTTATATCATTTTCTCCAGAGTTGTTCGTTTCTGTTCTCGTCGCTGCCATATGCATCTTCACCACTGCTGCCGTCCATGACTTCAGTGTCCTACCGAGCACCGCCAACCTCTCAGCCTCGAAGCTTCCACCGCCGTTGTCAACACTATCATTATCACCACCGCTTCACTGTTGGTGGTTCAAGAGTGCGTCCATGTGTTGGGAATCGGGCTCACCAGGAACATTCTGGGCTGACTCAGCATATGGGATTTCAGGCCCATTTGTTCATATGTGTTTTGCTTGCTTTGTTTCTGGTAATTATGTTTTAGCTTCTAGTACTTATCTGCTGCATGATTGATTGATGTTGTCTTGCAGGTTTGGGGTTTACACTGTATGTTGTATTCCTCTTTATTAGGTAAATTATCGACGTTTAACGAGAAAACACTGCATGGAGAGAGTTGCACTTTGGGGCCGTGGGTATTTGATGGGAAGATCCTGGTACTCAAACCCTAGGCTATAAGAGATCCAACAAAGGGAGTCTCATTCAAAAACTTCAATGTTCCGGTGCAAGTATTGAACTTACCGGAACATATTATTAAGGAATAATCAGGGCGGAAAGTGGCGTCAATAACGGGGGAAGTCCTAGATTCCGATCCCCGGATAAAGAGTGGAGAAGGCTCAAACTATGTCAGAGTTTGATTAATACTTCTAGTGACAGAACCCCTGCCTCGAGGTGTACACATCAAAGCACTGGAGGAAATCATCTAAATAGATCACAGATATGAAAGAGTTCCCAGCATATGAAAGTTGTGTGGTCGCGCACAACTCACAATGCGTCAAGGTAAAACATCAGACAGAAAGGAGGAAGCATGCTATGGCATCTGACTGTTTCGAAATCCATGGAAGAATAGCACGCCACAACCTAGGTCACCTGGAGTGGGAGCGTGAAAGCGACAAACTTAAAAGATCCTAATTTTGAGAGCGTCATGACAATGTCGTTGAAGTATACATATTTATTATAGATATGATGATTATTACATGAAAAATTGACATATATTGTAGATACCCTAAATCGTGATACCATCGACAAGCCACGTGGTACTCCGGATAAGGGACACATGTGCAGTCGTTGTGCTCCGCATAGCACCGAAATGCATCCTTTGCCGACGCGTATGCGGAGGACTGCGAGGTAGGGTCCTTCGCATATGTGCCTTATGCTAGCGGGACTCGGGGGTGCGAGTGGCTTGTAGGCTAGAGTAAGGTCTGTCGCGTGCGAGATAACGATCTCGCATGCGACCCTCGTATGTTATCCAGAGACCCGGGAATGGCCTGTCACGACCCCGAAGTCGTGGACCATGATCCCTACATATACAGGCTGCGAGCCGCTCAATTAGGTGGACGTTATGGCCATGAGGGGTTCCATTACCCTCGTGTGTGCTCGCTCACGTCCGTCTAATGGCCTTTATATAAAGGATCTGTCCCATTCACAACAAATAAGACACAACAGACATATACAACTATAGCAGCTACCACACTCAGCTCAACCATCACTGTCTCACCTCTAGATAACATACGTTGATTTGCTCTTACCCCAAGCCGGCTGTAATACCCCGTATAATTACTAGGGGTAAAGTGGTAATTCTAGAAGAGAAATGCAATTTTAGTTGCGAATTGGTGTTTGGGTGAAATATTGCGTTTTTATAGTTAAAGAAGTACATGTGACAATTCTTGAAAAACCATTAGAAATAATATATGTAGTTTATTGAGCGAGTGTTTATTTATTCGCGAGGGAGTATGCGACCAGTGCGAACTCATTACACCCAATCTCATTATTTGTTTTTTCGTGTACCTAAAACTCCTTAGTTCTTCACCCATCTTCTTGAGGAATACATGTACGAATTTTACAGGTTTTAGAGCATGAAACGCAAAATCAAGCTATGATACCAATAATAAGGACACTCTATAGGTAACCTAGCAGCATAAACATAGCGGAAGCGATTATATGTTTATCTTCAGTAGCTTAATCGTTCGCAGACGATGTCTCTTCGATCCTGTGTCATTGCGTTCACGTACTATGTCTCCCAGCAGCGTGTGTGCACCTCTTGGGCAAACAAAATGATCCACAACACATCCCGCCTTTGGATGAGTGTGAGATAGGAAAATTGATTCTACGAATGAATTAATCAGAATCGTACTGATTCATATGGAACTGTCTCTTTATGTAAACAAAGTTTATGTTGGTTGCAGCATAGCCCCTGTTTTTGTGTCAACTACAGGCGCATATGTAATTTTTCTAACAAGCCTAATCCTCATCGGAGGAAAGAACAAATTAAGCGAATAGAGAGCTTAGAAACCCATAATCGTGTGAGATCGAGGCCGAAATCCGGACATACTCGACCGTATTCTGGCCACGGAATAGAAAATCGAGTGAGAGATGAGAGGGCTTGGATCGAGGTTTGACAACTCTCCTGGGTTGCTACATGCGTTTTCCGCATCTTTTTCTTATGTTTGTTTGGTTCGTCTTCCACTTCTTTTCCATCAGTATTCTTTATCTCATTTTAATTTTTTTTCTCTTTTATTATTGTGAATCTACACACGCTTCTTTAAAATTTTCCTTCACACTTTCCTCGTTCATCCGCAAAGAAAATAGTGCAACAAACACACACGCAAAAGCAGTACTGCAAAAAAAAAAATGTTTGAAAGTAGTAGGTAAGATTAGAACTACTCCTACATTTCAATATTTGATCAATCAAAACGTAGTAACATATGTTCATAAACCCAAAAAGGTCCAAAGCAACAATGGGTACATTATATTTTTTCAGAATGAAACAATCAACCGGACAAGAACCTGACACCGATCTGATTAGTAAACTACGACCCCATGTGCGATATGTGAGCTTATAAAATTTCCCACCAGCTCCTTCTGAGTTGACATCTGAAGTGCACATCTCACGAAACAAGAACAGATGACCCACTGGCATATTTCTATTGAAATAAACAATCAAAATGAAAGTAGTAGCACAAGTCTATTGAAGAAAGAAAACAAAATAATAAGTTCAAAATACTAGTGGGTATATAATATTTTGTTCAAACAAAATGAAATAATCAACCGGAAACTGTCACGAATCTGATCGGTAAACAAGGATCCCATGTGGGACATCGCAGCATATAAAAAAAACCACCAGCTCCTCCTGAGTTGTCATCGTGAACTGCATGTTATTACCAAACAAGAACAGTCGACCGAGGAGGGTACCTCATAATATGTTACAACCAAACTAAGTCTACAAAATTGTCTTTTTTGCCTTCGTCCACTCCACATTCCGCCACCATGTCCACCACCACCACCACCCCACTTGTCTCCTCCTCCCCTTCATCTTCACCTCACTTGTTCAAGAAAGCTTCCCAAAAAACCACCAACGCGAAGCTGATAATTATCTCCATCTTTTCAACAAGTTCTTTCTTCCTCTTCCTCTTCCTCTTCCTTTCTTACCCTTCCCTACTCAAAGACCTAGCAGGCTTAAGAGCAACCACTCCCACCGCCAATTCGTCAGTTCGATCCGGTCCAATTTTAGCCTCTGATCTCACAACATGCGGCCCAGCTATCGAAGACCGTTCAGTAATAGAGGTATATTGCTGCCCACCTGCAACCAACCTTACTCCTATCGAGTTCACCCTCCCTCCTCCACCTAAAACCATTCGAGTTAGGCGCGCCGCTCACTTGATCGACGAAGAAAACATAGCGAAGCTTACAAGAGGCATTCAACTCATGAAGGAACTCCCCGACGACGATCCACGTAGCTTCAAGCAACAATCCGACATTCACTGCGCCTACTGCAACGGCGCTTATCATTTCCTCGTATCTCCCGATACCCACTTAGACATTCACGGATCGTGGCTCTTTTATCCTTTCCATAGATTTTACCTATATTTCTTCGAAAGGATACTACAAAAATTGCTTAACGATCCCGATTTCGCCTTGCCCTACTGGAGTTGGGATTCTCCGGAGGCGATGCACATACCCACGTATTTCACGGATCCGAAGTCAGCGCTCTTTGACCCACTACGCGACTCCAGACACCAGCCTCCGGCGGTGATTGAGATCAGCTATAACGGAACGGAGTCGATGAGATCGAATCACCAGCAGGTGTATGAGAATCTTGTCGTTATGTACAGACAGATAGTTTCGGGTGCACGAACCCCTGAACTCTTCTTCGGGGGTTCTTACCACCCGGGGGACCCCCCAAAACCAAGTTTGGGGTCCTTTGAAAGTTATCACAACCATATTCATTCATGGGTTGGAGACGGCAGCCAACCTCATGCTGAAAACATGGGAGCGTTTTATTCCGCCGCCCGAGACCCGATATTCTTCGTTCACCACCCAAATATAGATCGTCTATGGACGATTTGGAAAACTATAGAAGGAGGACGGGCGGACATTACATCTCCAGATTGGTTGGAGTCTGAGTTCTTGTTCTATGACGAAGAAGCCCGTTTGGTCAAAGCCAAAATTAAAGATTCTCTGGATACGACACGAATGGGATACGTATACGAGGATGTGGCCGTACCCTGGCTTAACACACCGCCAACCCCTAGACTTTCTAGAAATGGGAAAAGGAAGAAGACAGCCGCGACGACCGATGTGTTTCCGATAAAGTTGGACAAGGTAGTTAGAGTGGTTGTGAGGCGGCCAAAGCCGTTGAAGAAGGAGCAAGAGGAGGTTTTGGTGGTGGAGGGAATCGAGATGGACGGAGATATGTTTGTGGCATTTGATGTGATTGTTAATGATGGAGGAGACGAGGAGGGGATCGGACCGGAGAACTCGGAGTTTGCCGGAAGCTTTGCAAACTTGGCAAGCTTGCATGCCAAGAAGACAAAGACGGCGATGAGATTAGGGATTAGTGAGCTGCTAAGGGACTTGGGGGCTGTAGAAGATGAAAGTGTGTTGGTGACTTTGGTCCCAAAGTATAACACGGCTGCAGGTTATGTCACTATTGGTGGTGTCAAGATTGAGTAAATTTACTAGTTACAAGTTTCGTCTGTTTTTAGATTTTATTTCTACTTGTATTGAAATACCCACCTGGATCTGTTATTAAACATGGGTGGTGTTAAATGTGAAGATTGTTTTATAACATAGTCAAGAGTTTAAGGGCTTATACCCAAGTTTATGAATTCGGTATCCCAAAGTAAAATTGGCGTTATGACACTCAAAGTCACGAACGATGAAATACAGAAATTTATTTATCAAGAGGATTGACTCTAACACGATGCATACACATCTTAAACACTTATGGAACCTTTTATAGTGCTTATAACCGACCTAGAGTCTTCCTAGATGGATATGGAAACAATTCCAAACGTCCAACCCGCAGGTCGTGCGACCTGGCATGCAAGTCGTGCGACCTCGAGCATCCCAGGTCGTGCGACCTCAAGCCCAGGTCGTGCGACCTCTGAAAACATCCCGATGTTGCAACCTATTTTCTCCAAGTCGTGCAACCTGTTGGGTTTTGACGTAGGTAACACAGCGGTATAAAAAAAAATCTACGCAAAGCCCACCAAGGATCACAGGAAGAGCAAATCATAACAAGATAAGAGCATAGAAGATGTGTACCTTGGTTTGAGAGGTCACACGAAGAATAGTGTCTTCGTCTCTATGAATATCCACACCTTGGATCTTGATTGGATTCCTTCTCACCGCGATCGAGGAACTAGGGATTAGATATCTGCTTGCATAAGCATATTCCCAGGATCGAGGAACTAGGGATTAGATATACGAGTGTGACTATTTATGTCTCGTGTCCAGTCCGGATATGGAGCAAATGAATAGTGCAATATGATATATTGGGCACGAAGGTTTGTCAGGATCACTGACTTATTTCTATTAGTTGGGTTGCATGGATGTGTTGCTAGACACCGCTCCATGTTAGTAATTAGTTACTACCAATTAAGTAGAAACCTATGGGGTCACACGTCAAATGGAGTAGACTAGGTTTGTGATTAATTAATATGATTAATTAATAAGAAGGACCACTATGCAACACCTTGCAAACTTAGTAGGACTAATATGCAAGGAAGGGACTAATTCAAGTTCATGTAGAAGTAGGAAGGGCCTTTATGTAAACTAACAAGTGTTGTTGGTCTGTATAAATGAGGCTCTAGCTTCCTTCCCACTTTGTTAATGCTCATAACATAAGTGAGTGGGAGAGAAAGCAAGAGAGAGAGCAAGAACACAAAGGGTCCGAACCCCCTTGCGTCCGCCCCTTCCCGTCGGCTTGAAAGAGAGGGCCGAAACCCCTCTTTGCCTCCTTGGTTGCTTGATACCTTCTTCCATCTTCCTCCGATCCAAGCTAGCACTTGAGAAGGAAGAATCTAGATCTCACCTCTAGACGTGGATCAACCATAGAGACGAGGAAAATATTCTTTGTGTGATCTCCCGAACCAAAAGGTACACATCTTCTATGTCCCTTATCATGTTATGATGTCTCTTCCTGTGATCCTTGGTGGGATTTGAGTAGGCATAAATTTTTGTTATTCCGCTGCGTTACCTACGTCAAAACCCAGCAGTGGTATCAAAGCCACAGGTCGTAGTGCATAACATGATTTTATGTGTTATAATTTCAGTTTATACACCGTATTATTTATTTTACGCGAAACTGGAATAAATTGGCATAGTAGAGCAAAATTGATTTTGATTTAATATAAACAAGATCTAATTTAACGTTGGATGTTAAAATTAGTGAGTTTAATCACATTGGATGTGAATTATTTGGTTCTTGAAAATTAAGGTTTATGGGCACATAGTTGAAAAAAAAATGAGTTTTTCAATTATGGAAACAATTGTATAGAAACATCCATATGGAAACAACCAAGCTTGGGCAACACGGAAGGAATGGAAGGAGACTAGGGCCGAAACCCTAGCCGCCCGCCCCTCTCCTTGCGCGCCAAGAAAGGCCGCGGGTCACTTGGGCGGCCGACCTTGGGCCGGGGCACGTGGCAGGCGGCGTTCCTCTTAGGGTTCGGCCCATGTATGGGTCGGACCCCTTGGACCGTTGTAATCCTAATTACACAATTCAACTAAAATTAAACAAGCGCGTTAAATATTGGTTTTAACTGTATTATGTGCTTTGTTGCATGGTGGATGGATATGGCCTAGGTTGTGAATGTTTATTGTTTTTGTGGTTTGATTTACGGTCTGCAAGCTGATAAAATTAATGTAATAATTAATTAGGTTTTACGGCATGCGAGTAGTCTTTCTCCTCGACATGTGAGGCTTTTATTATTTATTTATTCTAGATGTTAGGCTAGAATTAGAAATATTTAGATGATAGCCAAGAGCATGGAGAAGAAGACCGGAGAACCAAAGAAGCCAAAAGACGAAGAAGACACCCTACCCTAGGCGCGCGGCTATGGTGGAGCACATGGAGATGAGCTTGTCACTTTAGGGCAAATAGACATTATCATTGGCTTGATAATATCTTAGTCTAGGGGCCATATCCATGTCACGTTTTTTTATTTTGTGGACGTTAATTATTTATTTCTTGTTATTTATTTTTGTGTGTATGGCGATACTAACAAAAACGTTAACAAGATAATAATAAACAAAGATAGTCTTTTATTGTGGATTGTCCAATCCAAATATGTAGATTATGTTGATTGGATCAACCAAATAAATTAAGAATGATTAAAAATCCCTCAAACAAGATATTGCGTTTTGCCTTCTCTTGCCAAACCACCCTTCATGATCAGGGTTTATGAAAACTCGGGCTTGCCAAAGCAAGGAAATTTTAATTTACCAAGGTGTGTTACGGACGACACAAGCTAGTGATGCGTGTATGTTGAAGCAAGAGGTTGGACGCAACTGGGTAAGACTCAATTGGATTGATGAACCTAGAGGCATGACAATTAGGTGTTATCTATAGAATAAAGAATAAAGAGTTATTCACCTAATCGGACCAAGAGTTGCATGGGATGCAATTGGAATGGTTCCTACCTAAATAACCAATTCTTGAGTGACTTGCCAAAGCAAGCTCAAGAAGAAGTGAAAAAAGAGATCTTGGTACTACTCGAAAATATAATGATATTTTCCGCATTAATGGTGAGGGCTATTAATCCGAGAAAAATAGTGGGAGCCATATTTAATGATCTAGTCATTGTTGAATATAGTTAAAATTGTTCAAAATACTAAAATTGCACATTTCTCGTTTTGTAGAATTCCAAATGGAAAACAACAACGCATCGACTTCATCCCTACGATCTGTCCTTGAGAAGGATAAACTGTCTGGAACGAATTTTCTTGACTGGAACGGAAACTTAAGGATTGTCCTTAAGCAAGAAAAGAAGTTGTACGTCTTGGACACTCCAATTCCAGCCCCACCACAGGATGAGTCTATTCTAGCGGAAGTAAGGGCACGTCAGAAACATATTGATGATTCTAATGACGTGACTTGCCTCATGCTTTGCACCATGACTGCTGAGCTTAAGAAGTAGCACGAGAACATGGAGGCCTATGATATGATCATACACTTGAAACAATTTTTGAGGAACAGGCAAGGCATGAACGCTATGAGGTGTCCAAAGAATTGTTCAAGAGTAGTCTTGCAGAAGGGAATCCCGTAGGGCCTCATGTACTCCGAATGATCGGGTACATTCAGAACCTTGAGAGACTGGGATTCCCACTTACCCAAGATTTGAAAACTGATCTTGTCTTGCAATCGTTGTCTGACAGTTATAACCAGTTCATCATGAACTATAATATGAACGAGATCACTAAGACTCTGCCAGACTTGTTGAACATGCTAAAGACAGCTGAAGAGAGCATCAAAAAAGGCAAGGGCAAAGCCATAATGATGGTGCATAAGAGGAAGGGCAAAGGAGTTTCCTTTACTTCCAAAGGAAGGCGCAAGAAATTTTCAAAATCCAAGGAAGCCCCAAATCCTTGTGGAGGTGTGGCTAAAGGTGAATGCCACTACTACAGCCAGTCGGGTCACTGGAGGAGGAATTGTCCTAAATATCTGGAGGATAAGAAGCTTGGAATAGTGATTCCACCACCACCAGGTATTTATGTTATAGACGTCAATATTTCTATTTCTTCATCGTGGGTATTGGAAGGATCACTGACTTATTTCTATTAGTTGGGTTGCATGGATGTGTTGCTAGACACCGCTCCATGTTAGTAATTAGTTACTACCAATTAAGTAGAAATCAATGGAGTCACACGTCAAATAGAGTAGAACTATATTTGGGATTAATTAATATGATTAATTAATAAGAAGGATCACTTTGCAACACTTTGAAAAATTAGTAGGACTAATATGCAAGGAAGGGACTAATCCAATTTCATATAGAACTAGGAAGGGCCTTTATGTAAACTAACAAGTGTTGTTGGTCTATATAAAGGAGGCTCGAGCTTCCTTCCCACTAATGTTAATGCTCTTAACATAAGTGAGTTGGAGAGAAAGAAAGAGAGAGAGCAAGAACACAAAGGGGCCGAACCCCCTTGCGTCCGCTCCTTCCCGTCAGCTTGAAAGAGAGGGCCGAAACCCCTCATTGCCTCCTTGGTTTCTTGATTCCTTCTTCCCTCTTCCTCCGGTCCAAGCTAGCACTTGAGAAGGAAGAATCTAGATCTCACCTCTAGACGTGGATCAAACGTAGAGACGAGGACAATATTCTTCGTGTGATCTCCCGAACCAAAAGGTACACATCTTCTATGTCCCTTATCATGTTATGATGTCTCTTCCTGTGATCCTTGGTGGGATTTGAGTAGGCATAAATTTTTGTTATTCCGGTGCGTTACCTACGTCAAAACCCAAAAAATATCTCCATATTGGTTTATCTGAGTCTAACCAATCATTCAATAAGCACCATCCCTCAAGTGGCCATGGATATTTGCTCCCATTATGTGGGAGGGAAAAATCCTCTCTACGTCACTACGATCTCTAAGCTTGCTTCATATCATGCTCAATAGCTATTTTTATAGTTACCCGGTTAAGGCGCAACTTTGGATAACATCAGAGCACGATATTCCACAACTAGAGGATCTAGTGACTTCGAGTCTAAGTATATATTATTAGCACCACGAGAAGCGATTGTGACTTTGACATAATCTAATGTATCCTTCTCGTTGTGGGTCAATACAGTATGCCATTACTCCTAATGCATACGCATGTGTTAGACTTGATATCTCCATACCAATCTACACACATACTAGTCTGTATTTGATCGTACGATTAACTAATATAATGGAATAGGGATATTTAAGATAAACAACACATTATATCTAAGGACTTCATTATATTAAATATCACAATAAATAATAAATGAATATTCTAGGAAAAACATCGTTCATACTAAATATAGGTTGCCTCTAGGGCACCTATTCCAACACAAACTCCTCCCCAGGTTGTACGATCTCTGAAACATCTCGAATGTTGCAGTCTTGCTACTTTGCTCTCCATTTTGGATCCATTTTGTAGTCGTTGATGCTCTTGATGATTTCTTCAACTACTCAAGGCACAAATTAAACAGATATCCACCTTGACTTGAATTCTCTCATTCAGCAACAACAACTTCTCTTCTCGCAAATAAAGTTTGCCTCCTACGTACCAAATCTCTCCTCTCACAGATACTCACTGGGCCCCCATGGGGTCTGACATGCCCCAAAGCGTCTCACCAGCTCAAGATGTTGAGCAAATCCAGAAAATGGTGGAACTTTCTCTCCGGAACTGGTTGCGTGAACATATATGCAGGGTTGTCAGCTGTCCCCACCTTTTTTACCTTTATCCTGCCTTCTTTTCCCAGAAAATGATACCAGTCGTCGATATCTTGGTCCTTTCATGACGAACCTAGTCCTTAACACCCTTTGTTACGTCTTACCGCAAGTGCATGGTTCAAGTAATATAGGGTAGTATTTGAACCCTGAGTTATCGATCCCACGAGGACATGCTTGAGATTATTAAACTAATATTTAATAAGGAAGAAAGATACCTTCATCACTTCTTGCATCAAACTTACCCAAGTTGTCCTTTCCATTGTTGTACAAAACATGTGCATCCAAAGGGCTTGAAGTATGAAATGTTTGGATTTCTCCCTTTGAATAGTTCATAGTAGGTCTTCTTCAGGATAGGTCTGATCAAGCACCTGTTCAAAATAAAGTTTGCTGTATTCACAGCTTCTGCCCAATAGTGTTTTGGCAGCTTGTTTTCTAAAAGCATTGTTCTTGACATATCTTCAAGTGTCTTGTTCTTTCTTTAAACAACTCCATTCTGTTGAGGAGTTCTAGGTGCAGAGAAATTGTGAGAGACACCATGCTTAACACATAATAAATCAAATTCTAATTGATCATACTCTCTACCATGATCACTTCTGATTGAAGCATTAGGTAGGTTTCTCAAGGTTTGAAGTTCTCTGCAAAGCTTTGAAAATTCATAGAGGGCTTCAGATTTTTCTTTAAGAAACATAACCCAAGTAAATCTAGAATAATCATCTGCAATAACTAGCATATACTTCTAACCTTTTGGATTTGGAGTCCTCATAGGACCACAGAGATCAATGTAAAGTAATTCAATAGGTCTAGTAGTACTTACAAACTTCTTTGGCTTGAATGAGCTTCTGGTCTGCTTACCCTGAGCACAAGATTTGCATACTTCATCACCTTTGAACTTAATAGATGGTAATCCTCTTACCAGATCTTTGGAGATCAATTTGTTCAACGTATGCAAAGCTGATGTGACCAAGATTTCTGTTCCAAAGCTTTGAATCCTCTTTCAAGGACTTGAGGCACTTCAAGCTTTTACCTGCAACTTTGTGAGTCTGAAAAGTATAAACATTGTTTGATCTAGAGGCTGTGAGAATGCAATTGCCTGATTTCTCATTATGCACCACACACTTCTCTTTATCAAAGATAACCTTATTGCCAATCTCACAAAGCTGAGATACACTAAGCAGATTAAATTTCAAGCCATCAACTAGATATACATCAGAAATTGAGTTTTTAGAATTTGTACCAACATTACCAATACCAAGAATGTTGCATTTTCCTTTGTCACCAAGTGCAATTGAACCTTCTGATTGCTCTTTCAATTCTGAGAAAAGAGATCTCTTTCCACTCATGTGTCTTGAGCAACCACTGTCCATAAACCACTTCTGTTGTTTGACATTGGTGACAACCTGCAAACACCAATCACTGTCTTACCCAACTGTTAGACGAAGTGTGGAATTTGGACTCATATTCAGGATCAACCATGTTAGGTGGTCTGACCCCTTTAGGAACCCAAATATGTTTGACTTGTCCTTTGAGTTGAAATGGGAATTTGTGCCTCATTATGTGAGGGTCTCTTCTTCTGAAAGGACAAGTCATCTTAATATGACCAATTTTATTGCAGAAATGACACTTAGGAGATGTTTTGTTTCCAGCTTTCACAAATCTGGTATTGTTCTTTCTTGGAAAATTTGGATTATATCCAATACCAGTTTTGTGAACAGACTTTGAACTTTCTCCAAGAATCATGTTCAACTTGTGTTCTGAGCCTGCAAGCTTGGCTTTGACTAATTCAGATTCTTGAGTTTCTCAGTAAGAGTAGTCTTTTGTTTATCTAATTCATCAACTTGATGTCTCAGATTAACAAGGCTATCACTCAGTAGAGAGTTCTCAGTGACTACTTCCTTGACTTGTGTTTTCAAGACTTTGAAACTGGAATTCAATGCCTTCAAATCACTGTCAGTTTTTTTCTGAGAGATTTCAAGATTCTGACTTACACAAACAAGATGTAAATTCTCTTTTGCTTGCTCATGAACTTTTTCTTTCAAAACTATAATTTCTTTCAGATAGTCCTCTTCATTTAAAAGCATTGTTCTGAGATATTCTGAGAGGGTTTCTTTTGGTTTTGAAATCAAACAGTTACCATTACCTAAATGTTCTTTTCAGAACTTTCATCATGCTTGGACATGACGCATAGTTTGGCATGTTCTTCTTCAGATTCAGAGTCACTTGAGGTAGCTGAATCACTCCATGAAGCTATCATAGCTTTCTTTCTTATTTCATGATCTTCCTTCTGGAAGTTCTTGATTTTCTTGTGTGGATAGTCTCTAATCAAGTGTCCTGTATCACCACACTCAAAGCAATTCATAACTTTTGATTTATTATTTTTGGAAGAAGACTTTTCTTTGTAGTCATTGCTACTGGATGATCTGTGTCTTTCTCCGTTGAAGTCTTTGTTTCCAAAGTTTTTCTTCATCTTAAGGATTTTGGTCAAGGCTTTGGAAATCAAAGAAAATGGATCTTTATCATCATCTTCAGTTTCAAGGCTTTGAATTTTCTCATTCTCTGTGGCCTTGAGTGCTAAGTTCTTGACACCTTCTGGTAGTTCTCCATCAAATTCATTCATGAATATTTCATGTGTCAGGAGCTTCCCTTGTAGGTCATCAAGTTGGAGTGATGAGAGATCTCGAGCTTCCTCAATTGCAGTAGTTTGGTTCCCATTTTGCCTTTGGAAGACTTCTCGGAATCTTCCTCGCCTTTTCTTCATTGGAAATATGCATTTCCAAGTGAATCAAGGTTATTGACTATGTCTGTGAACCTTTTGAACATGTCTCTGATTGACTCATTTGTATTCATCATAAATAACTCATATTGTCTGATATAGATGTTGATCTTGGTTTGCTTGACTTGACTGGTTCCTTCAAATGTCACCACAATCTTATCCCTGATCTCCTTGGAAGTCTTACAGCCTGAAATCCTATTGAATTCATCTGTACTGAAAGCACAATACAAGATGTTAATAGCTTTGAAATTTTTAGAGAATTTTTCTAATTCAGATGAAGAGAGAGATTCTTTAGATTTGGGAGTTTTAATCCCATCTTTCTCTGTATAGAAAGTGTGAGGTCCATTTTGAATAATGGTCCATATCTCTATGTCTTGATCAATGATGAACATATTCATCAAGGCTTTCCAGAGCAAAATTATCTCCACAAAATAGAGGAGGTCTGTTAGCAGCTCTTCCCTCTGAGAAACCACCATCACATGCATTACTCATGATCACCAGATGGTTAAATCTATACAGTGATACAAGCTCTGATACCAATTGAAAGGGGAGTATGCAGGTAGAAATGCAACACATATACTCTAGAAGGGGGGTTGGATAGGGTATGCCAACTTTTTGTAAAAATTACAAAGATGAGACTATTTGTGAAGAATAATGAAGTTAAAGGCCTTGAAAACAGTTTCAATACTTTTAAGTGAAATACAATTTAAGTAAAAACAGACAAGTCTTTTTCAAGGCCTTGAAAAGAGTTTCAAACCCTTGAAAACATACTAGTTTGAATGCTGTGTAAGACAAGTATGAGAATGAAATGATAAGTGCAAGAGACACGGGATTTATAGAGTTCAGTCCACTTGGATCTACGTCTCTACCTCAAGGATCTTCTCCTCGCAGGATTTTAAACACAATTCTTATTAATCAAAAGCCAAGCCCTAAATCTCAAGCACAGAGATATGCGTTACTCTGTTACAGCTTGTGGTTATCACTAACCTATCTAGTACCTGCTCTAGCTAACTGATTAACTAAGAATTCTCTATTTTTTACTTTGAACAATCCTTGAGAATGTGATATAGAAGTACTATAAGAGTGATATAAAAATTAAGCTCAGAAATAGAAGAAAACTGGAAATGAAACTGCAGTGAAGAATGCAGTGATCTTCTGTAAGATGGATTGTGAGAATGATGTGCTTCTTTGACGCTTGTCAACCCTGTAATGTGTCTCTTTTTTTTCCCGTTGAGATTTTTTGTTGTTACTTCAAAATGAGCTCTATTTATAAAGCTCAGATGCTCTGCAAATCTTCCCTGATTTTCAGCAACAAACTTCCTGTTTTGTAGGCAATAGCTTTCACTCTTTTAACAGCCTTCTCCAATGGATAGTTGATCATAATCTTCAAAGATATTGTTCTGATCTTGTCTTTAAACAGATTGAGAAGCTTTCTAGATTGTCTGATTGATCACAAAATCACAGTATCTCAATGTTTCCTTTCCTGCAAAACCCGGGTTTAGGAAACTTATCTTGTAAAATAGGAAATGAAATTTCCCTGCAAAACTAAGTCAAACAGGTTAATTAGATGAAATCTAAGTGAAACAAAGCTTTTGTATTTCATCATCAAGTAGTAAAGATCAAATATAGGGATGAGAGAGTTAGAACAAGATCAGAAGAACTCAGAAAAACTCCCCCTTAGAATATGCATACAGGTCTGACAGTTTCAAGACTTTGAACATTGTTTCAAGGCCTTTACTATTTCAAGCCTGTGAAACCTGTGATTCAAGGCTTTGAAAAATGGTTGAACGCCTTGAAATAGCTCAGTATTATAAGCCTGTGAAACTTGTGAACTTACACTTGTTAGTGGAGTACACCCTGAATCCCTTGGTCACCTCTTCCGATTATGCCCCTTCATGGGGTCCTTTTAGCTACACCGTAGACAATATTGTCACAGTGACATGAGTCCATGTCATGTTTCATTAATTATGTGATTGATCAGGAGAAACGTAAAAAGTGTTAATTTACCCCTCAATGATAGCTCAATTAAACCATGGTTTCCAGAGTGACAAACTTAGTCAAACTTGATTGTTAAGTATGAAATTTCATTATGAGAATCTTTAGTGAAGAACTCTTAGGTCACAAAATTACAATTCTGCCCTTATTCAAAATACTAGAGTTTTGTTTGAGTTTGATATTTAAAAAAGATAGTCTGAAGAGCCCAGAATGGCTAAAGATTCCCTCAGATGTCTAATTTACTGGTATCAGGCAAGTCAGAGTCACTATCTTGTTCAGGGGAATGGACCCCACAAATTTGACTTGATCAATATTATGCCAGAATAGCTTATTATGATTTCTATTATCCGTGTAAGTCATGTAGATTACCCCAAGACATTTCTTCCAATTTAATACGACTTTATGTTCAATCTTTGTTTTGCCCCTCTCATACAGTTTTTGGTCAACTCAATGTCTTCTAAATGATCAAATTGGCCATATATAATGAGCATATATAGAATAACATATTGGACAACT